>CP136056.1:58346431-68346431 GCA_032464435.1 Aegilops umbellulata | reverse complement strand
AAATTTTGGGAAGTTCACGAGAATTATAGTTTTCATATACATGAGTTTAAACCCATGGTCATGACTAAAATCTCTTTAGATCTACAGAAATTTAGTTCTGTCCATTTCAAGGGTTTGAAACTTTACATAGGGAACTTTTTCTATAAATTCCCAAATAATTCTTAGAGATGTAAATGTTGTCAAATATCCATCATGCCAAGTTTGAGCTACCAAATCGTCCATTTCACATGAAGATCATCCATCTTTCTACTTCATGCAAAATCTTGTTTTGAAAATTTTGTGAAGCAAAGTTTTTTTGTTTTGCTTCAAATTTTTACTAGAGCATTCCCATCCGTTGGACATCATCCATTACAAGTTTCAGTAGTCAATTTGACACAACAAACTTCTAGCACCCTTGCCTAACTTATGGACATCAGGCAAATTCTTGTCTTTCTCTCATCCGTAGCCATTGCATTGCCACCCAACTACTCCCAGTCGACCCAGGTCACTCAAAACTATTGTGGCAACCTCTAGGACATCTTATACCTCCCTAGTTCATCGAATTGAAGCACCAGCAGCCAAGCATAAATGGCAATTAGTGCATTGTTTTCTTCTTGTACCCAAAACCCTTCAGGCAAAGCTTCTGCTCCTTGTCTACTGACACCAGAAGGAACCCATCTCCTCTCCCGTAGATTACCCATGCCCTCTGTCTGCTCTAGTAGGCCACAGTCACCCGAGCACCGTGGCAATGCCAACAGCCTAGGCAACAGCTATGCATGAGCACAGTTGTCGCTCCAAGACCCTCCAATGGTGCACGCCACCCCCAGGAGTATGCTAGACATGCTCTCTCTCCCTCTCAATCCCTGCAGTGCTTGCCAACTTTCTGAGACCGCCACTGTTGTGCTCCAGAGCATCGATTTGACCGAGATCGAACCTCGACGTGTGGACACCCGCAGCTCGCTTCTCTCTCATTTAAATTCGTCCTCGTGGCTCACCTCACCTCCCCCTCACTTTTGTCCATCCCCACGAGCCCTCCAATGCCCGAGCAAAGTCACCGTGGACCAAGCCCACGGTGCACTGATACGTCTCAACGTAACTATAATTTTTTTATTGTTTCATGCTATTATGTTATCAAACTTGTATGCTTTATATGCAACTTTATATCATTTTTGGGAACTAACCTATTAACTCAATGCCCAGTGCCAGTTCCTGCTTTGCCTATTTTATTGTTTCTCAGAAAACAGTACCAAACGAAGTCCAAACACGATAAAACTTTATGGTGATTTTTTTGGACCAGAAGGGACCCTAGAAGTTTTGGGAGGAGGCCAGAAGACTTAGGGGAGAGCCACGAGCTCAAACGGTGCGCCTCAGGCACCACCTGAGCTTCTAGGCCCCACGCATCTCCATTTGACCTAATTTCACCTCATCCCATAACCACCAGATTGAGACCCAAAACAATTATTCCGCCACCGCAAGCTTCTGCTCTTTCGTAATCCCATCTGGAGGCCTTCATCGGTACTCTGCCGGAGGGGGAATCGATGACAGAGGGTTTCTATGTCAACCTTGTTGCACCTCCGATGATGTGTGATTTGTTTACCACAGACCTACGGGTCCATAGTGATTAGCTAGATGGCTTCTTCTCTCTCTTTGATCTTCAATACAATGTTCTCCTTGGAGTTCTATTCGATGTAATCTTATTTTGTGATGTGTTTGTTGGGATCCAATGAATTGTGGGTTTGTGATTGGATTATTCATTAAAAGTAATTGGATCTTTTCTGAACTTTATTATGTGTGAATGTTATAGCTATGTAATGAATTCTGATCTATCCAATTGATTTGGCCAACTAGATTGATTTATTTTTAGTGGAAGTGGTGCATAGTAGTATGCTTATTTTTGCGGTGTCCTCACCTCGTGACAGAAGAGGTAGCAAGACACGTATTGTATTGTTCCTGCTAAGGAGAAAACGACGGGGTTCAATCATATTACTTGGTTTTATCATGTCTACATTATGTCATCTTGCTTAAAGCGTTACTCTGTTTGTCATGAACTTAACGCCATAGATGCATTGCCGGATAGCGGTCGATTGGTGGAGTAATAGTAGTAGATGCAGGCAGGAGTCGGTCTACTTGTCATGAACGTAATGCCTATATACATGATCATGCCATGAATAAACGTCATAACTATGTGTTTTCTATCAATTGCCCAACAGTAATTTGTCTACCCGTTGTATGCTATTTTTTATGAGAAAGAGGCCTCTAGTGAAAATTATGGCCCCAGGTCTAATCATATTACAAAAACCAAAAATACCTTGCTGCAATTTATTTCTTCTATTTTACTTTACAATTTATCTAAAATCTATTACCATATTTGATCCTTGCAATTAACAAGTACAAGGGGATTGACAACCCTCTTGTCCGCGTTGGGTGCAAGTATTTGCTCCTGTGTGTAGGTATTGTCAAAAGTTGTTTGCATGAATCTCCTATTGATTCAGTAACCTTGGTTATCTACTCGGGGAAATACTATCCGCTACTATATTGCTTCAACCTTCCTCTTCGGGGAAAATCCCAACGCAGCTCACAAGTAGCATGCACCAACGAATTGGCTATATAAGGCACCCCCAACCCCTTCTGAGCTTCTCTGTTGCCCCTACTCCTTCCCAATAGTGTTGAGGCAAAAAAATCCTCCTAGCGCATTCACCAGGGACTTGAGTTCGAGCCCGGCATCATCGCCTCGGATCACCATCAACTCCGGCGATATATGTCGCCATTCTTCCTCATTTCTTGTTCTCTAGACTCCCATCGACTATGTAGAACTCACACAATCGTTTTGCTCAGGTGTCTGTACCCAAGTCATCAATTTTATCGTCGCCTTCACCGCCGTTTAGCTGGCCTCGCCATCGTAGATGTCGTCGTCTCCGATGACTCCCTCGAACACCAACCGACGTGACATGATCCCCCGAGCACGGTAGTGTGTCGCACGTCTCTAAAGGTGGGCTAGATCGCCGGCATGAACGTCGCCCGCCTCGCCTCTGCCATTGGGCTCGAGGAGGAAGACAAACCCGACAGGCAGGCCCAGTTTACCAGGGTCTCCTCATGTTCGAGTCAGACGTGCTCTGGTCGTGGTATGCTTTTCCCTCGAGGAAGCGTATTTGCTACGAGGCATCTCCGATGTCATCGCCCTCCAATGCGTGGCTAAGCGACTAGGCCAAGCCAAGTGTGTTTTGCCGCTAAGCTACGCCCAATGTGCGCCTTTGCTCACCAGATCCGGCTGCTAAGGCCCATCAGGTTGACGGCCTTTTCTTATTCTTTTATCCAAAAGCATAAATCAATTATACAATATTCATTTCAATTTCAAATATAGTAATTCAACTTCCTACATGCTCCTAAAATCATGATCTATCCATTAGAGTCAGATGCACAATTTTCCATGTGAATTTCTTGTATTGACATTTAGCAAACCTATTTTCTTGCATATGAAGTCAGTCTTTAGAAACTCCTGGCATAGTCATTTGAGCTCCAAATGAGTTGACTCAAATTCCTAGATGTTTATAAATCATTCTCTAATTATTAGAACATAGTGAATTTTTTTCCTATTCATAGTTTCTGTTCGACCCATTAAATAGTCTATTCTTCATATATGTCAACTTTGAAAAGACCTAGAATATTATTTTGAACTCCAAATCCAGTGGAACCAATTCCTAATTGTTTCTAAAATCACAACCTATTTAATGGGTGCCTTCACTCATTTTTATAGAAGCTTTTCCGTTTATTCATTATCATTGTCATTTCCTCCTTTAATCCATCTTTAGTGAATTGAACAAAAATCTCTAGAGCTATAAAACCAATAGTTTCCCTTTGGTTATTTTTCACATAACCAGAGAAGTCCCAAAAAAGTGAAGTTCCTGTCTTGTTGTGATGCTTATTTTGTTTTGCTTCGACGTTAGATAATGGCGTAGAAGAAGGAGAGGAGGACCAGAAGAGTTTGAAGACTTTGCTGAGCTAGGAAAGCAACCCTTATCATGCGGCCAGGTCGCTAGACACATCAGCCTTTGTGGCCTCCCCATGATTCCCTTTTGTGTGGCTTCTGGACCAGTCTTGGACATTTTCTATGAATTTTCTTGGAACCTTTTCATGAAACTCCATGAAATTACATGGTTCACAAAAAATAGACTTTCGAAGGATCATTAGCAGGTTAGTCCTCAAAAGCATAAATAATTATCGAAGTAACATTCAAATATCCAATCAAACTTCAAAAGGAGTCATTATGTACAAGCATTAGATAATTATGTCTTACCACGCAGAACAAGTGATTTCTCTACCCAACCTCCACATTGGTGCTAGATACAGACCACATCGGGACGCCTACTACTAAGTTTACATGGAGGAAGCAATAGTTCACTACACGATACATGATAAGTGAGCTCTAGTGAATTGGCCTTCAAGGTGAATGACTTCAATATAGTCATCCTGCCTTGTGTTGTCCTCAATAGATTCCTCTGGATCCTTGGATAAAAACTCCGAAGGGTTCTCCTTGGAGTTCTCAAAGGGATCCTCGGTGTCAAAGAAGAAAGACAACAACATGGTGTTTTTCAAAGGCACTTAGCTCGCGAATGAATGGCGGTGAAGTGGCAGAGGTGTTCTTATGCAATTGTGAGTCGGCGAAGTGGGCCAAATGAAGGCTCTTGGGTTGCTATATTGATGTCATGCACTGATAGGCATGTTATGTTTAGTGTAGTGTTGTTGCCTCCTAATGACTATCTAGTGGCGGAGCCACAATAAGCAAAAATGAGTTCATGGCCCACCGAGCCTAGGAGCAAACATCGAAGAGTGAGCGTAAAACTAGGTTTTGATGACAAAAAATGTGCTTATCCATTATCATGGATCGGCCATCATTTGTTTCTCCACTACGACCGCGCCGAACACTTGAAACGATGGATCTTAGCTTGGTATATATTAAACCATGGCAAGTCTCGTACAACCCTTAACAAAGTGGCAAATAACCTTTTTTGAGCAATCGTGTAGTGGACAAGCCGTGCAACTGCTGGATCATTCCTGCTAAGGGGCCTAGGGATTATGTTGACTTTACTGGACCATGTACTAGACCAACTTGAATTGAGAGGTAGAGGTAAGTTCACTGATTTATCTCCAGATAGGCATAACGAAGACGGCTAATAGATTCACATGCTGAAAGTTGGATGACCATGGACAATGTCGCAAATGTAGTGGCCCCTAAAATAGTAAGAAGGGAACGATCAATGTAAAGTGGAAAAAATCATATACCAATGTAATGCATGAGCAGGCACATCCCCTTCGTCTTAAATCACCATGTTCTGTGGTTTTGGAGGTGTTTGTACCTCTAGCCTACCCATAATCTTTTTTTAAATGGAAGCTTTTATTGATTCTTCACCATGTATCTAGGTGTACAATCACAAAAGAGTTTGACCTTCAACCTCCGCGTCAAAGTAGCACAAATTCACATGGCAAAGGATACACCACTAAAAAAAATATGGTAACAATTTAGTTACTACAACAATAAGGGAGAACACACTTATAGTGCCCACTGGAAGGCTCATGATGCGAAAATATAGAGATCATGCCGCCGCTGCCACATTGGAAGAGCATGTCTGACAACTCGCTATAGTTGAGCGCATGCCATCATCACCAACTCTGGTCTTCCCTTTGCCGACCATTTCAAGTATGGAGACCATGTGAATACAAATGCATAACCCACACATGCTAATTTATACCTTTTAACAATAGCAATACCATTACAGCTAAGCCATATGAACTAACATAAGAACATGCCCCAACCATGATGAAAACACGCAACATATTTCTTAGCCCCCTCAACCAGTTACCATACATAGTAGAACCTCCTCAAGATGGTCGTAAGTTGGATGCCACCTAGACAATATAGATTACCCGTGCCTACTAGTAATCGTATGTAAGGTTTGTTGTTTCTCATTATCTTTTCAGGAGTTGACAATCTTGATACTCTTCGTATGTGGTATTTATTTGAACAGAGAAATAAATTAGTTCAAAAACATAGTGTGTTCATCTCTCATCTCCCACATTTCTCCAAAGAACGACGACTAGGGTTTTCGCCTAAGTGATACTACCGTTGGTTCCCTTCACCTCTAGATGCCTTCCGGCGCAAGCGAGGTGGCGAACCCTGATTCGGGGTTGACCATGTTTGGGTTGGCCTTCCCTGGCTAGGGCTTAGTCTAGGTGCATGGTCGGCGATGATGAGGTGACGAAATCATCGGTGGCAAGGAATAAGTTATCCTCGTCATGTCCTTGTTCCGACAATTTTGATTGGTGTAAGTTGGTTGCGTGTAAATCTTCAGTCAGGGTCAAATCTTGGACCATGTTTCGTCTAGGTGGTCTTGGACATCGTCGTTTACCGAAGTGGACGCCAACGGTCTGTGCGTTGACTTTTTGGCTTATTTCTTCACCCAGCGATGCACGCCCAGCTTTGACTTTGTCGGGAAGCTAGCGAGGGAAGGCCTCCCTTGAGATGAGTGTCTAGCCCCTTCGTCGCCTTCTTCTCTTCTCTGGGACGGCGATCGGATCTCTAGTACGTTGACTACGGTTTCTTTTGGCTCTGACTGACGCCAGATCGTTGCATCAATAATGTTATCACCAATGTTATCACTGTCCCGAAGATCCAGAGCGACATCAAGGTTTGCTCACATCACGCCACCACCAAATGCAGGAGGAAGACAACATGGATATACGACAAAACCTTCTTTTTTCCTGTTTTTGTAAAAATGGTCTCTTTCTTTGAGGGATTTGTAAAAATGGTCTTATAAGAGTTGGAGATTTTTTTAAATAAATGGTCTTATAAATGGCCTTTGGCATGAGAAAACAAAATTAGGCATATTTGCCTCCACTCCATCAGAAAAATCCGTCTCCGGTTAACTGAAACCGTCCGTTGTTCCGCGTGAAGCCGCAGAGGAACACCGGCCGACCACGCTCCCGAAAGGAACAAAAAGACGGCGACGGAAGCTCCAAGCTGCTCCCGGACCACTGCCTCGCTAGAAGCCACTGCGGTAGCCGTCACCGCCCTTGCGGGGAGAACACTCGCACACGGAGGGACACGCCTCCACTCCAATGGCGGTGATCACCGCGCCGCCGCCGCATCCTCCCCTCGCCGTATACGCCGCCGCGCCCTGCCACGGAGTGCGCTTCCGCCGCGCTCCACTCATCCGCATGGCGGCCTCCTCCTCATCGTCTTCGCCTTCGTTTTCCTCGTCCTCCTCTTCCTCCTACGGAGGTGGTGGGGGCGGGGCCGGGGGAGGGGGCGAGATCCACTACGTCTCGCCGCCTCCCCCGCCCTCCACGCCCTCCGGGGCGCCCGTGTACGTCACGCTTCCGGTTGACGCCGTGGGTGCAGGGGGGCGCGTGGCGCGGAGGCGGGCCATGGCGGCTTCGCTCGCCGCGCTGGCGAGCGCCGGGGTGACAGGGGTCGCGGTGGAGCTGTGGTGGGGCGTCGTAGAGCGCGGGGGGCCTCGGGAGTACGACTGGGCGGGGTACCTCGACCTCGCCGCCATGGCGAGGCGCTGCGGACTCCGCGTGCGCGCCATCCTCGCCTTCCACCAGTGCGGCGCCGGGCCACAAGACTCATTCTGGTGCGTCCCGCTTCTCCCCTCTGCTCTAAGCATGCCTATTTGTTTCCTTTTCTCTTGGGTTTTCCACATGTATATGCGTGTGAGCCGCACAACTTTGCTGCCAAATGTAAATGAATTGACATTTGTGGGGGTTTAGAGACACAATGGTGAAGCTCTCCTGGTAAATGTCTAGGGAGAAGGCTGCATTTTAAACCATTTCGTCGGCCTTTATGAGTACCATCGTGGTTGAGGTCTATGGAATTTAAGTACTATAGATCAGTGCAATGTATGATCACAAGAGTGTGCGGTATCTGAAAGTTTGAATGCTGCAACCAAATCAGAGACTTATTTTGTGGTTTATGCAAGTGTTTTATGTGATGTATCAGTTGAAGTGGGAGTATACCTTTTTTTTTCCGAGAACATATGAGTAGAGCTTTCCAGATTTAGATGTAGCATGACGCTAGGTGAAAGGAAGGAAACAACTTAAAATAAGTCATCTCACAGGAGCTGGAGTTTTGTCATAACAGCAGAGTCATGGAGGTGTTGAATGGAAAGGCCGAAAGGCATTGAGGATGTGATCCTAACCTAACATGCTTAAATGTAAATAACTAAATATTTATATATTGTGTAAAATTATGCTTTTTTTGGATTCAGTAATCTCTGATAGCCACGAGTTAGCATTTGGTTTCAATACATGGACATACCTGTTGCAAGTACTGAAGAAGTATTTAGTCCTGTTTGTGCCATTTTATACCATGTTCAAGAGATGGGAATTTGACCAAGATGAAATGATACTTTACAGTTTTTCTTTTTCAAACATGACATGCAATTAATTGCCCTGCAAAACATTAAATTTATCTCCATACAAGTGTCATTATGGTTCATGACATATTAATTTAGGAAGCTATGTGTGCCTGTCTTAGTTGTCTCAATTTTCTATTGTTCACTGTGGACCTTAACTCTATGTATAGCTACTATTTCAAAGAATAGTATGTGGCGTGCAAGCAGCCAACCTAGCACTTCAGCTTATGCAAATGCTTATATGGCAACATATGCAGATTTTATATATATAGAGAGAACAAGATGCAATCTTTAGTATTTACATGTAACATAGTTATGTCAAGTATTTCACCATATTTAAATGATCGTTCTGTAATGCCCAGACTGTCACAACAGCAAAATGATTCAATTGAATGCCAACTCTGTCACCACAACAAACGGAACTTACATAAATTCCTATACACTTATGGTAGGAGACAGTGGGAAAATTTCCTACAGCTTTATTAACAAAAAGAATATGTACAAAGAGTCCTACATTGGAATGATACTAGTATAAGAGAGATTTTTCGAAAAAATATTTACAGGTTTGGTAGCCAGGCCAGCAAGGCCTCAGCATATTTCTTTTTGGCCCTATGACCAACCATGATCATCTCATGCTTATACGTTTGATGCCACTTCTCAAAAGTCAGGGCTTCATTGTCAAAAACTTTTGCATTTCTTACAACCCAGATGCTCCAAGAGGCAATGGTGATAATTTCAATGAAAAAGGCAACCTGAAGTTTAGCCCTGGACTGCCCCTGGTTCCTTCCCTTTCCGCTTCTGTTACTCCTGGGGATCAAACCACAACATAAATCCAACTGGAATTCAGGGAGGTCCTTCCTCATGGAAGTCATGCAGCAGCACTTCAAGCTAGAAAAAGGGCTGGCAACGATGTCAACTTCTCATACAGTTGAAACTAGCCCCTTCTCCCCTCTACAATATCTGCAGTTGACAATGGCAGAAAGACCAGCCTCATATGCCCAGTTCACATCTCAGACACGCTCCCAGGCAGTGTGTTATTACTAGATGATCCTTCCAGACATCCAAGCTGCCTGGTACACGTAGGTGACTTCCCACTGGGCTCTATTGCTGTTGCAATGATCACACTCTCTTTACAGCATCCAGCAGGGCAGCTATCTGAAGAAAATAAAGGTTGTGGATTTTACACAGGTGCAGAAAAGGTCTGACAAACCAGATGTAAATGGCTGGACTTTTTGCTCGGTAGGCAGTAGACAGCTCCCCAGCTCAACACAATTCTGCCGGAAATTTATCCTGATGCTCATCCAGGCACCGCTGATCGGAATGAAGCCTTGAGCTTGCCAAGTGTGTTGGCACAGGCGGTGGCTAACCAATAACCATAGGTAGCAGACTAGCAGATCTGGAATGGGCCAGTGTTGTGGTTCTTTCGGCACACTCGAGCTGAATATACCATTGTTGAGCCATGGCAACCATTTTATAAGTGACCACTGAAACCATATGATCCGCATCTCTTCTCTGGTCCCAACATTTATTCACACCGGTTTATCCAAACTAGCAGATCCCTTCCTCGTCATATGTAGGAAGTTCAAGTTGTAGTTGTTATGAACCCCTGCGGTATTGTCATCATATGGCAATGGTAGAGATACTGGCAGGAGCGACAATGTGAACTATGGCAAGGTCAGCAGCAGGTGCTGCATCATAAAACTGAAGTCCTATAATTGCGGTCCGGTGATTATAAGAACCCTGGCAGCAAGGGGGCCAGAATTGGAGTTGTCATGACAGTAATGACCCTGTTGCGATTTCTTTTGCCGAAACGCAGGCATAAGATTTGCCTCATCTATTAATTAAGTAGAGAATAGAGTTTTACAGGTGTCCCTCAAGATAACGCATGGCAATTACTCGCGCAATACTATTTTCCCTAGTTTCTTAGCACCCGCGGTGATCCAAAGTTTCGCTTCGTCGAAAATGATGTTTAGCAAGATTCGCAGCGGGGCGCTCTTTTGCCGGAAAACGTGGGACTTTCTCTCGTTCCAAATTGTATCAAGAGACAAGCATGGTGAGAGAAGCCATGTCTCGTCTATTGGGATTTTGCATGCCGTTTCTTTTATCCCACCAATCCTGGACGAAGCCCTCCAAATGCCAAGTGGATGTATCCATGTGCACAAGGCCTAGCCTCTTGGTGACCAAGTTCCGTAGTCTAAGGGTGTAGCGGCACTTGAAGAAAAGGTGAGCTCCGGTTTCTTGCTCCATTTTACAAAGAGGGTAAAGGCTGCAATTTGTCCACCCACGCTTTGCCAACCTATTGGCGGTCCAAGTCCGGTCTTGCAAAGCCAACCACGCAAAAACTTGACTTTTGGCGGAGCTCAAACCTTCCAAACCATGTGGTCAATGGGGAGAGGGTTATGCCCAAGAATTGAGCCTTATAAGAGCATCTAAAACCGGACGCCCCATATCTGGGCCCCTATACTTGGACAGTACGGCCATGGAATGGACCGCTCGGCTTTGCTCCCATGCGAGGGTGCGCGTCGTCCTCCTTTGCCGCTTCTCGATGATGCAGGCACGAAGGGCGTTCTCGTTGTTGTCCAAGCCGGCGCACAACTCTGCCTCCGCTTCGAGGGCTACCGCGGCTTCCCGCGCCTTGTTGCTCGCACGGCGGGCACGTTGACGGTGTCCTCGACTAGGGGGACCCGGCCCAGCTGGCCTAGTGCCAAACTGATGGCCCGTTAATGAGGAAGGCCTCTGGAGGCCTCTAACCTATGCGTATCAAGCTTCACCAAGGACTTGGCGTGTAATCCAAGGTCTACTAGATTTGACATGTAATCCCTAGATGGCAACCGACCATGTGTAGCCCTAGATAACTGCTCGGCTTTGCTCCCATGCGAGGGTGCGCGCCGTCCTCCTTTGCCGCTTCTCGATGATGCAGGCACGGAGGGATTCCTCGTTGTTGTCCAAGCTGGCGTGCGACTCTGCCTCCGCTTCGAGGGCTACCGCGGCTTCCCGCGCCTTGTTGCTTGCACGGCGGGCACGTTGACGGTGTCCTGGACTAGGGGGACCCGGCCCAGCTGGCCTAGTGCCGAATTGCTGGCCCGTTAATGAGGAAGGACTCCGGAGGCCTCTGACCTCTGCGTATCAAGCTTCACCGAGGACTTGGCGTGTACTCCAAGGTCTACTAGATTCGGCAAGTAATCCCTAGATGGCAACTGACCATGTGTAGCCTAGACACCCCCGGTGCCTATATAAGCCGGAGGGTTAAGTCCGTAGAGACAATCAACCATTCATCATCATCATACCCTTAAGGGTTTAGACCACAACTCATGATCTCGAGGTAGATCAACTCTGTACTTTGATACTCTCACAATATAAGCAAGAGCAGGACGTAAGGTTTTACCTCCTTAGAGAGGGCCTGAACCTGGGTAAAAGCAGTGTGTCCTCTGTCTCTTCTTACCCATCGATCCGATCTCACAGCTCGGGCCCCCTACCCGAGGTCTGCTGGTTTTGACACCGACACATGTCGCGCCTCATGGCCGGTTTGGCCGTAAACCATGCCGGCATTGACCTCCGACTTGGAGCCCAAAGCCCGAAGCTGCGGGGAGGCGGCGGCACTGAAGGTTGCGCCGCCAACCGTGGTCGCCACGTCCGGCGAGGCTGTGGTCATGCGCCTCGAGCCACCAGCCCCAGTGGATCTAAGCGCCATTTGCACGGACACAATGGACTCCCGCCGGATCGACTTGGACCGCGGTCAGGCGCATTCCTTCCATGAGCGGTGGAGAGCCATGCGGATGTCCATCTCCTCCTCATCTCCACATGCAATGAGTACCGGTCGACGGATCGGGAGATCTCGGAGTCGGATCCGCTGCCCGCCATGTCGGAGATCGCCAGACAGGAGCTTGGGGGCGGGGCGGAGTGGAGTGGAGTGGCTAGGGACGAATATATGTGGGGTCGGGTGGGCCATAATGGGCTGGATCCGACATGGCGGACATGGCAGACGTGCCTGTGGCCGCGTCCGGGCGTCCCCATACCCGCCCCACATATGGGCTGCATATGGGGGTTGCCGGTCAGCTCGGATGTTTGGGGTGCGTTTGGGGCGGCTGGTTGGGTGGCTTTTTTCTGTCTGGGCCGGCCGCCCGGGCGTTTGGGGCAGATATGGGGTGTCTGGTTGTAGATGCTCTAAGCGGTAGCCAACGAGTATATCCCGTCATTCAAGTGCTTCCACACGATGTCGTCTTTGGTTTACTTGTCAAGGTGGAAGTCGTGCACAAGCATCCAAAGAGTGAAGAACCCCCGGATGTGGTCAACAGAGACAACGGCGGAGGGATTGATCTTTAGAATCCATGCATTGCCCTTAAGGGCCTCGCGCACTTTCCAATTTTTTCGCCTCGATGCCTTGAAGATTAGGGATGCGATATCCTTGGGTTTGCGCCCAAGTAGCCAAGGGGAGTCCCAAAAAGATGTTTTTGCGCCATTTCCAACGGTGACGGTGGTGGAAGCATGGAAGAAATCAGGATCCTCATTGCATGGGTTTCCCAACCCCACCCACAACTTATTTGGCTCCTTACATTTGTACCAACGCCAACACAAACGCAAAGCATGAGCAAATTTGTCAGTGTTGAGTATTCCGAGACCACCATACTCACGCGCGCGGCAAACAGCCTCCCAATTGACCTTGCACTTTGCGCCAGTCGTCTTATCTGAGCTGGACCAAAGAAAAGCCCTCTCAAGCTTGTTGAGGTTATGAAGTGTGCTCTGAGAGATGATGAGGGGTGCGATGATGTACACCGCTTGAGAGGTGATGACGGACTTGACGAGGGTCGTGCGCCCAATGGTAGTAATGTTTTGCCCCTCCCAAGTGACCAATTTTCTGGCCGCTCTGTTTTCAAGGAATAAGTCCACCTTCTTTAGTTGCCAAACCGAAAGGGGAAGGCCGAAGTATCTCACTGGGAATGAAGCTCTAGTTGCCGGCATACTTTGAAGATCCTGATGTACTGGCAGGCTATAACCAATCTCAAATCATTATCTATTTATCTGCCTGCTGCTTGTCCACCTTGGAAGCCATGTTTGCAAGCTCTGATACTTACTGTGTGCCCTGATGCTGCAAATATTTAAGGAATTATTCACTGATGGAAAAGATGTCATTGACGACTAGGCGTTGTGGCCAGCAATTAGATGCGTGGAACTGAGGTAGAAGAGTGAGCCTGCAGGGATTGCGAATAGCAATTGGTGGATAGGGAATTAGTTTATTTCTTGCCTACTACAGTACTGGACAATGTAGACCTGACTCTCACTCTCGTCATTGTGTATTAGAAAAGGAGTGTAAAGGAAGTGTGAAGATTTACAAATCACTGATGGTATCCTCGAGCAAAAAACAAGGAGCACAGACCCAGAAAGAATTAAAAGCCTAATTAAGCAAAACTGATGAAAGCTAGCAAAAGGAAAAAACAAAATCAAACTAAGCTAAAGAAGAAATGCTAGATTATGGTAAGCTAATCCAAACACCTCCCCACTGGTCGGTAGGCCACACGTGCAGTAGCAGTTCCTGCTAGCTTCCATAGGTCCGCCCTGTCCAACACAACACTGTCCATAGATTACCTTGACTTGCCTCTTAATACAAGAACGCCCTAATATGGACTCCGAGCATGCATGGACTCAAATATTAGTATGTCTTCTTCTGGACTCTTTCCTAATCATCTTCCTTGATTGCTTTTGCTCCATTGACTGCTCCTGCTCCTTCATTTTCTAGCTCTGCTGCTTCTGGGGCTCCCACCGGTCTGCACAGCATGGTGACAAAGGAGCAAAATGAAGTATGTGATTTACACTCAAGGTGACTAAAATCTTAAAACAAAATGAGTTCATCTTCGTGCCCAAAATGATGATAATGATTGCTACAATAACAATGATTATGATGGGTGACAGAGGATCTATTTACTTACACTAGGAATTACTGAAAGCCATCCTAGCTCTCGTTTCCTGTCTATTTGAATAAGAGATTTGTACATTACATTTGAGCTACCTTTGATGGTCAAGTCTTACTATATATGCCCCCCTGCATCACAATCATCTAGCATTCCCTCATAACAACTGTGAGCGTCTGAAGAATTCTTAGGGGCCATTTACCCATTCAGCATAATTCTTGGCCCAAGTTGTCATACGAAAATGTGGGTCCATCCCAAATTGATACACGCCTTCCAAAATGGTAGAACTGGATGTTACTTGGTGTATGACCGCCGTACATCAACTGTTAAAACAAAAGGTGTTACATTTAGTGATGCCTTTCCACAACTGCTTTAATTAGTGAAACGTGGCAGAAAAATATGGTTTCCAGCATGCTAAATGCGTCAGCAATTCCACTACGAAGCCACATGTAATTGTGTCAGAATTCACTCAGTAAAATGAATTGATTATTTTTCCACCCTGCGATGTTCACTATATTGCTTTTTCAATTTAGTCCTTTGATCTTGAAATATGCAACCGTTCTTTTTGCTGCCATAGTGACAAGTGAGCAGACGCTGACAATTTCATTTATGCACAAGATTTCCCGTTTCTTCTGTTTTTGAAAAAATATACCTACTACAGGGTCCCTCTTCCACAATGGGTGCTTGAGGAGATGGAGAAGATGCCAGACTTGTCATATACTGATAGATATAAACAGAGAAACAAGGAATACATCTCATTGGGATGTGACATTCTTCCACTTCTGAAGGGAAGATCACCTATGCAAGCTTATGCTGACTTCATGAGGAGCTTCCGCGACAATTTCAAGGAGTACCTTGGGGCCATAGTGACGGTTTGTGCTCTCCTTTTATATTTAAGTGTATCATGCTAATTTTACACCAGCAAGAGGTTGTAAGCCCCTTGTATTTATTGCTTTTCAGGAAGTTCAAGTTGGAATGGGCCCAGGAGGTGAGCTTAGGTATCCATCATGCCCAACTGAGATGCTAAATCAGCCAGGCAGCTCATCTGAACTTGGGGAATTTCAATGTTATGACAAGGTATACAGTGAAAGAAGATCACTGATCTTATCACTTTGATATGGAAAGTTTTTACATTTTCGGAAAACATTCATTTTTTATGGGCGTATATGATGATTTCTCGCAAGTACGAGCCCTAGTGTATGACACAGGTTTATACACTTACTGTTTAAATCAACTATAATTTGTTAGTGAGAAAACTTATACGTGAGTTCGAACTTAAAGTCTTAAAATGCACTTGGTAGGCATTTCAGCTTATATCAGACTTCTGTGTGTATGATGGCTTTAGTTTATTCAACAATCAACAGGGCCAAGACCGCAAGACTGAGGTGTCGTTTTGGCCTCGGCTTCAGTTTGTAAGCTCATGATCTGAAGCCAAAGCAATGGCCACGTGCTAATTACTCACCTCGTTTGGTTTTTGAGGGACTACTGAACTAGATCAAAAATAAATAAAAATGCGCATGTATTTTCTTAGGTTAACAAAAATGGCTTTCTGTTATGAGCTGACAATCTCCTTTCTGTTATCGTTATTTTGCTAGCATATGGCTTTTCTGAAGAGGTTGCATGAAAAGATAGTGTTCTGAACTTCTGATCACTTTGCTCTGATGTACTTGGACAGTTCATGCAAGCATCATTGGGTGCTCATGCGCGGATTCTCGGGATTCAAGAGTGGGGAAGTGGTGGTCCAGCTGGCATAGATAGCACGTGGCAGAACCCTGAAGAGACAAACTTTTTCCGTGCCGATGGAGGATGCTGGAATACCCCTTATGGCCGATTTTTCCTCGAGTGGTATTCAGGAATGCTTCTTCTCCATGGAGAGAGGTTATGCGCGGTCGCTGACGCCGTCTTTTCTGGCACCGGCGTGACCATCTCGGGGAAGGTTTCCGGCATACACTGGCACTACTACACATGTTCACACCCATCCGAGCTGACAGCAGGCTACTACAACACATTGCTAAGAGACGGCTATCTCCCCATCGCCCAAATGTTCTCTCGACACAGAGCTGCCCTGTGCTGCGGCTGTTTCGACCTGAGGGACGAGGAGAGAAGCGGTCCTCAGAGCAGCCCCGAAGGCACTCTCCGGCAACTGATGGCTGCCGCTAAGGTATGGAACCTACCTCTCAACGGCGAGAACTCCGTGGCGAGGCTGGACGATGCGTCGCTGAGCCAGGTCGTCAGAAGCTCGAGGCGCTACTCGGGCGGCTCCTCGGGCGCGTCTTTCTCCTTCAACTATGTCAGGATGAACAAGAGCCTGTTCGAGTCACACAACTGGAACCGGTTTACGAAGTTCGTCAGGAAGATGTCGGATGCCAGAACCTTTCTGGCTAGACTGAACTTCAGGAGACACCAATGCCTGCCTTCAATGTCAGTTGTTTGGGTTGCTAGCCAAGCCTATGCATACACATGATTTATTTTTTTGCTGTTGTGTGTCAAACATGTATGTACCTGTGATATTAAAATGGTAGACGACTCGAGAAGGAAAAATGGAAGAAAACTTCCCAGTGGGTTGGTTGTTGCATTCTCATGCTTATTCCAGTTTGATTGAAGCTTCTGCCTCGCATGTGCTAGCTGACTAGCTCCTCACCGAATCTTAGATTTTTTGTGCTGTAAAGTGACGGTCAATAGCTACACTCCTCGCAAAGCCATTTTTATCAACAGATATCCACACCGGTACAATTTATCTTAGGTTCTGCAAACATTCTACTACGTGGAACGCCTCAGACCACATATACTGGTATTATTTATGGTATTAAAACTGCAGAAATCATTTGTTCAACTCCAGTATTCTCTTGTCTATGAGCTGAGCTGTCATCTGAAAACGGCGGCCTTCATCTTCCCCCAACTGCACCACCATCCATTTATCCATGTAGGCCCTAATAATGCATGACTCGCACATGTGGCATTAAAGGAAATAATTACTCCAACTGGAAATTTCTCTTGTTTGTTCTGAAAAATGAGCGATGCAACGCAAACAACAGCTCCTGAACATGCTGGATGCACAAGAAGTCTCTGTCAGCAGCTGGATTTGGGACACCAATAATTCTATCAGAGTAGCAAACCAGATTCAAAATAGCTCTGGTTTATGTCGCTGAAAACACGATGAAAGTTATAGTACCTATTTTCCTCCAGAATTTATTTTTTTCACAACGGGAACAATGAACCAAGCAAGCCTCAAAAGGCTCAAACTCAAAGGGGAACTGAAAGTGGATAAAAGAAACGAACTTCCAAAACTGTTCAATTTCTGGACAACAAAATTACAACAACTTCGGTATTATACTGTAAATATGTACAGCAAATTATTTGAATCAGCTCTTATCTCAGAAATCTACAGTTGGCTGTTTCATTTTTCAATCTTGACATAAGGTTGCCTCTATGATGGTCATATCTAACACTGCCTTGTTCGATGCTGACGAATGTGGCTTGGAGAGAGACCATCCCTCTCCTCGTCATCGGTCGCTCCTCGGCGTAGCAGGGGGCTTCATCGGAGGACGAATTTCCGTTTGCATTGTCGATTGGAATAGTAGCTTCTTCAGAAATTTATCAATGTCACTGACAAGTCAATCGTTGGCCTGTTGCTCAGTACTGAAGAAATCCACAGAGTAGGTAAAACAAATCTTCTATTAACAGTAGTAATAACTAAAACGAAATTTATATTGATGCTACTAATAATTCAGACACCAATTACATGCCCCATTGGTGACGTTCAATTTCAGCGAACGATCACACCTAGACTAGGAGTATAGTAGAATCAGCTGAGCTACACTCTGATTCTGATGGCTAGGACGATCAACACTAGCAGCTGAGCGACACTGGATTCTGAATCCCAGTCTCATGGATCGTTGGTTCAGTTGCTCCACAGGAAGTAAGGTCCCATGGCCGGCGTCCAGTTGGAGCATCCAGACCGCATCGGCACTGGCTCCATGGCTACTGTGGTCGACACCCCGCAGTACGAGAAGCACGCGGAGGAGCCACCGCAGGGGCTGATTATGTGAGGCTGCGGCGGGTGCTGCTTCTGCTGGATCGGCGCCGGCGCCGGCACCAGCGCAAATGTGCCACTGCAAGGGCCTGTGCGTGGCGGCTGCTGCTGGATCGGTGGCGGCGCCAGCGCCGGTGACCCACCGCAAGGGCTTGTGCCAGGCTGCTGCTTCTGCTGGAACGGCAGCGGCGGCGCCAGCGAGCCGGTGATGGTGATCTTGACCCCGCGCCGCATGATCTCAGCAAGCAGCCGCGCCGTGTTGAGCGCATCGTCCAGCCCGCAGTGCAGGCGGCCCTCCCAGTCCAGCCCCGCCGCCCGGACCGCCTCCTGCAGGTTGACCCGCCCTCCGCCCCCGAGCGCCGCCTGGAAGGGGACCCTCAGATTGATCCACTGATCAAAGCAGGAGGGCTTCTCGATGCCCTTGAAGCGGCACTCGAACTCGAGCATGGTGCGGCAATCCCAGTCTCCCCAGGTCACCACGGCCAAGCGGACGCCTCTCTTGTTCCCTGCTCCCGCCGTCGCCGCCTTCAGCCAAGAATCGTGCAGCCAGAGCGCGTCGCCGAGTTCCACGCCGCCGTCGACGTCCTCCTGTCGGATGCCGGTGAGCTCCCTGCAAAATTGGGTCAGCACGGGGTGATGCTTAGGACGAACGTACCTGCGAAACGCGGACACGATGCGGCCGGTGGCGCCGTCGACGAGCACCGCGGGGAACTCGATGATTTCCTGCGGAAAGATCCGCCCGTCTTTGACGCACGTCGCCTCGAAGTCGACCACCACGAAGAAATCGAAATCTTGCTCCAGACCCTGCCCGCGCGCCGCCATGATCGCTGCCATGTTCGCCCAAGTGCGCGCAAGCTCGAGATCGAGAATCGAGATCGGGAAAAGTTGGGATCGGAAACTAGGGCGGCGAAGATCGGGGGAAGTTGGATCGAAAACTAGGGCACGGTCGGGCGGGCGCAGTTTTTTTTTTAGAATATCGAGCGGGCACAGCTGAATCTGGCAGCTCGATGGATTGGCGCAATTTCTTATCTAATCCGATACTTTTCGGAACAAACAGTTGGCGAGATTTTTTCTTTTTTAATGTGGTTGGCGCGATTTTTTCTTTTTTCACGTGGTTGGCGCGATTTTTTCTGCAATAAACAAATCAAAGGCTGTGATTTCCTATTAAAAAAAGGGTGTGATTCGCAGGAAAAAGACCAATGGCTCTGATAGAAGACTCATTTGACTCTTCTACACCTTGACATGTTTAGCCTTTTTTTAAGGGGAGATTTGATTATTTTTCCACCATTTACTTTGAACTTTAACATTTTGCCACTCATTACATTGTAATTGATCTATTGCCACTTTTTAGTTTGCATTTTGATCTTTTGCCACTTCTTAACACAAAAACAATAGTTGTAAATCATAGACAAAATATATGCAGAAAACCCTGGACAAATTTACCCTTGAGCTCAGCCCAAACGGGGATGAACTTGAGCTGACTTGCCAGCCGCCACCGCGGCCCCCCGCCCTTGGCCCTCCCCTCGCCGCTCCCCAGCGCCCACGGCTGCCCCACTGCCGCCGCCCCCCTATTGCTCCCCATGCTTCTCCCCGCCACGCACGGGCGCGCGAGCGGCAGCAGCGGCCGCGCACGGACGTGGGGAGGAGCAGCGGCGGTGGCCGCCGTGCACGGACGCGAGGAGCAGCAGCGGCGGCCATGCACGGGCACGAGCAACAACGGTGGCAGTCGTGCACGGGCACGAGCAATAGCGGCGGCCGCCGCGCACGGGCGCGAGGACCGGCGAGTTGAGTCGTGTTCCTAACCCTAGGTTGTCGGGGGATGGGAGAAGGACATAAACGACTTGGGCTGTCGCCGACGAGGCGACGAGGACCACCGTGGGCTCCTGGAAGGTAGCCGCCGCCCCGCCGTCTCCTAGGCTTGCTGCGGCCGAGAATGGACACGAGCGAACTAGCACCTCTCCCTTTCCTGGTCAATGTCGTTGGCAGGGGTAAGTTGGTCAGTTCATGTGGGACCCACCTGGCAGAGGGTAAAATATCAAAGTCCAAACTAAATAGTGGCAAATGATCAATTACAAAGTAACTAGTGGCAAAATGTCAAAGTGCAAAAAAAGTGGTGGCAAATAATAAAAAATCCCTTTTTAAGGGGGAAAGAACTCATCCACCAAATTACATATCGGGCACGGTCACATACATCCACAACATAGAAGTGAACTAGTTGCCACTAGACCATCTATACAACTCGTCAAATAGATCATGGATCTCTTCCCTGAGAGCATATACAGTCGGGCCCCTCAAACCCGCTCAAACGTCTGGACGGGCTGCCCCGTCAGCATCTGGACGAGAAAATGACACCCAACCGAGCTTCTCAATAGGCGGCCCAAATGCCCGGGCCGTCCGACACTCCCCATATCTAGCCCATATGTCGGGTGGATACGGGGACCTCCAGCGTTCTCGTCCATGGCGACCAGTAGATCCGACTCCAATATGTCCAGATCCAAGGACTGGGAGCTCATCCCTTGCAGCCCCGAGGAGCAGATGGCTGTCTACATTGCTCTCCGATGCTCTTGGGAGGAGTGCGCCCACCATCGATCTTCCATGAGCCGGCGAGCATCCATTGCCCAAAATGGCTCTCGGATTCGGGGCCAGTGGATCTCGGCGCGTGACCGAGGCCTCGTCGGATGTGGTGACCACTGCATGGTGCAACCCCACTGTGGCGGCAAAACCATTTAGGTGGCACGTCATCCCCGTGGCATCGGGCGCCGAAATGGAGGCCATACGCGCCTCCATGAGTCGCAGCTAATCCAAAAAGGAGGCCGACAAACCAAGCCCGCCACACGAGGCTGCAGGGCAGCTTCAAGCGGAGGCGACTTTGGGAGCCCTCATCGGAGGCTGCAGCGCCAGCCCGCAACGCGGAGGAGGTTGTGGCAGCCCGCAAAGCAGCGGAGAAGGATCCTTCGTGCCCACATAGCCGAGAAGCAGCTAAGGGGGGTGGTGAAGGAGATGGCAAAATAACAAGGTCGGGCGGTCGATGCCATGTCCGGAATACCCCCCCCCCCCCAAGGAGGAGAAGACTGAGGATGGCGACGGATCAGACTGCTCCGGCAGTGAGCAAAACCACCTCGATCCGCTATGCGTCGTCACCCGCTACTACCGGACGGATGATAGAAAAGGCAAACACAAGGGCAAGGGTGGCCATGGATGAACTTCTCGCATTGTCGCTCCGTTCGAAGTTACTAGAACATGTCAATTTTTGGTAGTCCGATGACATGTGTTTACCTACGTACATACGTTGCATGAGAACAATATAGGGATTAGATGATTAGGTTTGATGTATCTAATTTTGGAGAACAAATTTTGTGTGCTATCGGGTCACTGTCTACTTCCAATTGTAGATGCTCTAGGTAGGCCTATCACCGTCCTTTCCCCTAAATATGTACTGTAGGCCCTAAATATGCATAAATCGCCCATTTATTTTTGAAATAAAGGGATTTTCCCTGATTTCATTAATGAAACCAAATAGTCAATCATATAACCAAAACACACTAGTTACCACCTAGGTTTAGCCCATAATGGACAAGCATCAAGCTTCAACAGCCCCAGGAATCCAACATTTTTCATCACCCTCATTACACCTCTCACACAAGAGCAGGAGAAAACAACTAACCCAAAACTGCACTGGACTGAACTATTCCAACAAGTAGAACCCAATTTCAGCAGTTGTCAAACATCTTCCAACCTTGGAATCTAGGTAGCCCACCCTCTCCCTCTCCGAGCTTGAAAGATCTCCTTGGCGACTTGATCTAGTAGTTTTGTGCATCGCTGCAGCTCCAGTTTTGTGCCTTCCCTAGCCTGCAAAAGACTCCAATCATTAATCCAATAATAAACAGTAAACTGCTTCATACGTATTAATGACCCATGATTCAGTTGGGACATTTTCAGCCCGTGTTATCTTTTGGCCTTCTAAGGCCCATATATTCTCGGGCTCATTTCTGACCCTCGATTACTTATGGTCCGTTACTGGCCTGTTCCGCTAATGGGCCAAATTTGTCCTGTGGTTATAGTCGGCCCGTTAACCCTATGGGCCTTATTCATCCCGTCATGTACGGCCCATTAACGACCCATTATGCCTGATGATAAAATTAAGCATGTGATGTCTTACATCCTGTTAACGACCCATTATGTCCTGAGCCGATAGATAGATGGTTCCGATTCTAGCCCGTTCACCGTCCAAATCGTGTTCCGACTTTGGTCCACGATCAGTAAGGCCCATGGATCCTACGACCCGTAAGAGGTCCATGGATCATATGGCTCGTAGGAGGCCCATGGATTGTATGACCCGTAGGAGGACCATGGATCATACGACCCGTAGGAGGGACATGGTTACAATGGCCCATATGGGGACCATTGTTATTGCGGTCACTAGAAAACCGAGGAAAAAGAATTGCAGTACTACTAGCAAACAAATAAATAAGACTATAAGAAAATAAATAAACAAGCAACGGACGCTAGGATATTACGACGATTACACGGATTACATCCACTAGGCATCAAAGTTTGTCACCAGTGAAAATATAGCCAACAAAGCAGCATATTACATACGCTGGGCGTCAAAGTTGGCTAGTAGTGCAAATAATCGCCGCAGCAAAACAAGTCCAGAACTGAAACCACTTCAGAAGAGCTCAAGAAGCAATATCCTGAGTACCCACCATGCTGGCAAGAAGATTAGCAAGCTTATTAGCTTTCGCTTGTTTGGCCCTTAAATCCTTCAACTCTTTTTGTTGCATCTGAATTCTGCAGGGACTTCCTCAGTCCTTCGACTTCTTGTCATAGCACATCTGATTGATGTCTTTCAACTTGTAGTTGAGACTCAAGAAGTCGAACTGATTCACACAGCGAGTTCGAAGAGCTTGTGCTAGCAGTAGTGGCCAGTAACTCGAACACTACATCAAGACATGATTTTGGGGTTTTCTCACCGTCTTCAAGATAATTTTATCAGCTTTCTGATACATCTCCAACTTATCCATAATTTTTGATTGTTTCATGCTATTATATTATCTATTTTGGATGTTTAATGGGCTTCAATATACTCTTTTATATTATTTTTGGGACTAACCTATTAACCGGAGGCCCAATGCCAATTTCTGTTTTTTTGCCTATTTTAGAGTTTCACAGAAAAGGAATACCAAACGGAATGAAACCTTCGCAAGGATCTTTCTTGGACCGAAAGCAATCCAAAAGACATGGAGTAGAAGTCTGGAACGCCACAAGGCGGCCACGAGGCAGGAGGGCGCGCCCAGGGGGGTAGGTGCGCCCCCACCCTCGTGGGCCCCTCGTAGCTCCACCGACGTACTTCTTTCGCCTATATATACTCTCATACCCTAGAAACATCAGGGGAGCCACGAAACCACTTTTCCACCGCCGCAACCTTCTGTACCCGTGAGATCCCATCTTGGGGCCTTTTCCGGCTGCCGGAGGGGGAATCGATCACGGAGGGCTTCTACATCAACACCATAACCTCTCCAATGAAGCATGAGTAGTTTAGCACAGACCTTCGGGTCCATAGTTATTAGCTACTCCCTCCGTCCCAAAATATAAGAACGTTTTTAACACTAGCATAGTGTCAAAAACGTTCTTATATTCTGGGACAGAGGGAGTAGATGGCTTCTTCTCTCTCTTTGATTCTCAATACAAAGTTCTCCTCGATGTTCTTGGAGATCTATTTGATGTAATACTCTTTTGCGGTGTGTTTGTCGAGATCCGATGAATTGTGGATTTATGAACAAGATTATCTATGAATATTATTTGGTTCTTCTCTGAATTCTTATATGCATTATTTGATATCTTTGCAAGTCTCTTTGAATTATTGGTTTAGTTAGGCCTACTAGATTGATCTTTCTTGAAATGGGAGAAGTTCTTAGCTTTGGGTTCAATCTTGCGGTGTCCTTTCCCAGTGACTGTAGGGGCAGCAAGGCACGTATTGTATTGTTGCCATCGAGGATAAAAAGATGGGGTTTATATCATATTGCTTGAGTTTATCCCTCTACATCACGTCATCTTGCTTAATGCGTTACTCTGTTCTTACGAACTTAATACTCTAGATGCATGCTGGATAGCGGTCGATGTGTGGAGCAATAGTACTAGATGTAGAATCGTTTCAGTCTACTTGACACGGACTTGATGCCTATATTCATGATCATTGCCTTAGATATCTTCATAATTATGCACTTTTCTATCAATTGCTCGACAGTAATTTGTTCACCCACCGTAATACATGCTATCTTGAGAGAAGCCATTAGTGAAACCTATGGCCCCCGGGTCTCTTTCTTATTATATTGCATCTCTTTTATTTACATCGCATCTTGTTTACTATTTTGCAATCTTTACTTTCCAATCCATACAACAAAAATACCAAAAATATTTATTTTACTATCTCTATTAGATCTCACTTTTGCGAGTGACCATGAAGGGATTGACAACCCCTTTATTGCGTTGGTTGCAAGGTTCTTGATTGTTTGTTCAGGTACTAGGTGACTTGTGTGTTGTCTCCTACTGGATTGATACCTTGTTTCTAAAAAACTGAGGGAAATACTTACGCTACTTTGGTGCATCACCCTTTCCTCTTCAAGGGAAAACCAACGCATGTTCAAGAGGTAGCAAGAAGGATTTCTGGTGCCGTTGCCGCGGAAATCTACGCCAAGTCAAGACATACCAAGTACCCAGCATAAACTCTTCTCCCTCGCATTACATTATTTGCCATTCGCCTCTTGTTTTCCTCTCCACCACTTCATAATATTTGCTTTTTCTTCGCCCTCCTTCCATTCGATCTTGTGTTACCATGTACCTTCTTTTTGCTTGCATCTTCGCTTGCTAAAAGTTTATGGATCCTCATCCACTTGCTAATCTCTTTAAGAGATCCAATTATGATGAATCAATTTCTAGTGAGTTTTGTGCACTATATTATCTTTATGAAGTTTTCCTTGAAATTCGTGAATCTGAAAATTGTGATGAAGAAATTTATGAAGTAATTCATGATAGCTCCTTGAATAAAAATCATGATTGGAATGGTTTTACTATAAATTCTATTGATGTAAATTGTGCTAATAATATGCAAAACCCTAAGCTTGGGGATGCTAGTTTTGCTATGACTACTATTTGTTGCAATGATCATGATTGGGGTGATTCTTCTTATGATATTGAAAATTTATTTAAGCCCCATGATGAATATGAGATTGATAATAATGTTTGCAATAATATTGAAAGTGGGTTTGGAAGAGTGTCAATTTTAGATCCCACATATTTGGAGAATGTTCAATCTTATGAAGTTTTTGATAAAAGTGGGTTTGGAGAGGTCATGACTTTAGTTAATGTTAATCCCACTATTTTGGAAGAGTGTCAACTTTGCATACATGTGGATCATGTTAAGAATTTGTTTTGTGATAGCTATATTGTTGAATTTGCTTATGATCCTACATGTAATTATTATGAGAGAGGGAAATATGGTTGTAGAAATTTCCGTGTCACTAAATTACCTCTCATTATGTTGAGATTGCTATTGTTTCTTTCTCCTTCCTTGCATATGCTAGTTTTTGCTTTTCTTGATAATTTGTTTGCTTATATAATGCCTATGCAT
The DNA here is from genome assembly GCA_032464435.1 of Aegilops umbellulata. Taxonomy (NCBI): domain Eukaryota; kingdom Viridiplantae; phylum Streptophyta; class Magnoliopsida; order Poales; family Poaceae; genus Aegilops; species Aegilops umbellulata. The sequence goes on along the minus strand of CP136056.1, from coordinate 68,320,472 downwards.
AGGAATTATGTTAGACTTAGATGTGATTTTCATATGCTTCATGATGCTCTCTTCGTGTTTCAATTGCTATCTTTCATGTGAGCATCATTAAAATTATAGATGCCTAGCTAGGGGCGTTAAACGATAGCGCTTGTTGGGATGCAAACCAATTTTATATTTGTTCTTTGATTTTTGCTACTGTTTAGTAATAAATTATTCATCATGCTACTGTTATTATCGTGTTTTTTTGTGTTTTAATTAGTGTTCGTGCCAAGTAGAACCTTTAGGATCTTCTTGGATGATAGTTGTTTGATCTTGCTGAAAAAGACAGAAACTTTGTGCTCACGAAAATAATTTTCATAAATCACATAAAAGAGATTTTGCCATGATTCTTTTTGCAGAATATTAATATACAAATTACCCTGGTCTTCCTAATTTGGTAGAATTTTTGGAGTTCCAGAAGTATTCGAACGTTACAGATTGTTACAGACTGTTCTGTTTTTGACAGATTCTATTTTTCGTGTGTTGTTTGCTTATTTTGATGAATCTATGAGTAGTATCGGGGGGGGGGGGGGTATGAACCATAGAGAAGTTGGAATACAGTATGTTTAACACCAATCTAAATAAATAATGAGTTCATTACAGTACCTTAAAGTGGTGGTTTGTTTTCTTGTACTAACGGAGCTCATGAGTTTTCTGTTGAGTTTTGTGTTGTGAAGTTTTCAAGTTTTTGGGTAAAGATTAGATGGATTTTGGAATAAGGAGCAGCAAGAGCCTAAGATTGGGGATGCCCAAGGCACCCAAGGTAAAATTCAAGTACAACCAAAAGTCTAAGCTTGGGGATGCCCCGGAAGGCATCCCCTCTTTCGTCTTCGTCTATCGGTGAATTTACTTGAGGATATATTTTTATTCACCACATGATATGTGTTTTGCTTGGAGCGTCTTGTATGATTTGAGTTTTTGCTTTTTATTTTACCACAATCATCCTTGCTGTACACACCTTTGGGAGAGACACACATGAATTGGAATTTATTAGAATACTCTATGTGCTTCACTTATATCTTTTGAGCTAGAGAATTTTGCTGTAGTGCTTCACTTATATCTTTTTAGAGCACGGTGGTGGTTTTATTTTATAGAAATTATTGATCTCTCATGCTTCACTTATATTATTTTGAGAGTCTTTTAGAACAGCATGGTAATTTGCTTTGGCTATAAAATTAGTCCTAATATGATGGGCATCCAAGATGGGTATAATAAGAACTTTCATATAAAGTGCGTTGAATACTATGAGAAGTTTAATTCTTTATGATTGTTTTGAGATATGAAGATGGTGATATTAGAGTCATGCTAGTAGAGTAGTTGTGAATTTGAGAGATACTTCTGTTAAAGTTTGTGATTCCCGTAGCATGCACGTATGGTGAACCGTTATGTGATGAAGTCGGAGCATGATTTATTTTTTGATTGTCTTCCTTATGAGTGGCAGTCGGGGACGAGCGATGGTCTTTTCCTAGAAATCTACCCCCTAGGAGCATGCGCTTAGTACTATGTTTCGATAACTAATAGATTTTTGCAATAAGTATGTGAGTTCTTTATGACTAATGTTGAGTCCATGGATTATACGCACTGTCACCCTTCCACCATTGCTAGCCTCTCTAGTACCGCGAAACTTTCGCTGGTACCATAAACCCACCATTTGCCTTCCTCAAAACAGCCACCATACCTACCTATTATGGCATTTCCATAGCCATTCCAAGATATATTGCCATGCAACTTTCCACCGTTCCGTTTATTATGACACGCTCCATCATTGTCATATTGCTTTGCATGATCATGTATTTGACATCATATTTGTGGCAAAGCCACCTTTCATAATTCGTCCATACATGTCACTCTTGATTCATTGCACATCCTAGTACACAGCCGGAGGCATTCACATAGAGTCATATTTTGTTCTAAGTATCGAGTTGTAATTCTTGAGTTGTAAGTAAATAAAAGTATGATGATCATCATTATTAGAGCATTGTCCCAGTGAGGAAAGGATGATGGAGACTATGATTCCCCCACAACTCGGGATGAGACTCCGGACGAAAAATAAAAAAAAGGAAAAAATGCCATAAAAAAGGAGAGAAGGCCCAAATAAAAAAATGAGAGAAAAAGAGAGAAGGGGCAATGCTACTATCATTTTACCACACTTGTGCTTCAAAGTAGCACTATGATCTTCATGATAGAGAGTCTTCTATGTTGTCACTTTCATATACTAGTGGGAATTTTTCATTATAGAACTTGGCTTGTGTATTCCAATGATGGACTTCCTCAAATTGCCCTAGGTCTTCGCGAGCAAGCGAGTTGGATGCACACCCACTTAGTTTATTTTTGAGCTTTAATACACTTATAGCTCTAGTGCATCCGTTGCATGGCAATCCTTACTCACTCACATTGATATCTATTGATGGGCATCTCCATAGCCCATTGATACGCCTAGTTGATGTGAGACTATCTTCCTCCTTTTTGTCTTCTCCACAACCACCATTCTATTCCACCTATAGTGCTATGTCCATGGCTCACGCTCATGTGTTGCGTGAAGATTGAAAAAGTTTGAGAACATCAAAAGTATGAAACAATTGCTTGACTTGTCATCAGGGTTGTGCAAGATTTAAATATTTTGTGTGATGAAGATAGAGCATAGCCAGACTATATGATTTTGTAGGGATAACTTTCTTTAGCCATGTTATTTTGAGAAGACATGATTGCTTTGTTAGTATGCTTGAAGTATTATTGTTTTTATGTCAATATTAAACTTTTGTTTTGAATCTTTCGGATCTGAACATTCATGCCACAATAAAGAAAATTACATTGATAATTATGTTAGGTAGCATTCCACGTCAAAAATTCCGTTTTTGTCATTTACCTACTCGAGGACGAGCAGGAATTAAGCTTGGGGATGCTTGATACGTCTCCAACGTATCTATAATTTTTTATTGTTCCATGCTATTATATTATCTGTTTTGGATGTTTAATGGGCTTTAATATGCTCTTTTTTTATTTTTGGGACTAACCTATTAACCGGAGGCCCAGTGCCAATTTTTGTTTTTTTGCCTATTTTAGAGTTCCGCAGAAAAGGAATACCAAACAGAGTCCAAACGGAATGAAACCTTCGCGAGGATCTTTCTTGGACCGAAAGCAATCCAGAAGACTTGGAGTAGAAGTCTGGAACACCACGAGGCGGCCATGAGGCAGGATGGCGCGCCCCCACCCTCGTGGGCCCCTCGTAGCTCCACCAACGTACGTCTTTCACCTATATACTCTTATACCCTAGAAACATCAGGGGGAGCCACGAAACCACTTTTCCACCGCCACAACCTTCTGTACCCGTGAGATCCCATCTTGGGGCCTTTTTCGGCGATCTGCCGGAGGGGGAATCGATCACGGAGGGCTTCTACATCTACACCATAGCTTCTCCGATGAAGCGTGAGTAGTTTACCACAGACCTTCGGGTCCATAGTTATTAGCTAGATGGCTTCTTCTCTCTCTTTGATTCTCAATACAAAGTTCTCCTTGATGTTCTTGGAGATCTATTCGATGTAATACTCTTTTGCGGTGTGTTTGCCGAGATCCGATGAATTGTGGATTTATGAACAAGATTATCTATGAATATTATTTGGTTCTTCTCTGAATTCTTATATGCATGATTTGATATCTTTGCAAGTCTCTTCGAATTATCGATAGTTTGGCCTACTAGATTGATCTTTCCTACAATGGGAGAAGTGCTTAGCTTTGGGTTCAATCTTGCGGTGTCTTTTCCCAGTGACAGTAGGGGCAGCAAGGCACGTATTGTATTGTTGCCATCAAGGATAAAAAGATGGGTTTTGTATCATATTGCTTGAGTTTATCCCTCTACATCATGTCATCTTGCTTAATGCGTTACTCTGTTCTTATGAACTTAATACTCTAGATGCATCCTGGATAGCGGTCGATGTGTGGAGTAATAGTAGTAGATGCAGAATCATTTCGGTCTACTTGACACGGACGTGATGCCTATATACATGATCATTGCCTTAGATATCTTCATAATTATGCGCTTTTCTATCAATTGCTCGGCAGTGACTTGTTCACCCACCGTAATACATGCTATCTTGAGAGAAGCCACTAGTGAAACATATGGCCGCCGGGTCTCTTTCTTATTATATTGCAACTCTTATATTTACATCGCATCTTGTTTACTATTTTGTAATCTTTACTTTCCAATCTATACAACAAAAATACCAAAAATATTTATTTTACTATCTATATTAGATCTCACTTTTGCGAGTGACCGTGAAGGGATTAACAACCCCTTTATCGCGTTGGTTGCAAGGTTCTTGATTGTTTGTGCAAGTACTAGGTGACTTGTGCGTTGTCTCCTACTGGATTGATACTTTGGTTCTCAAAAACTGAGGGAAAGACTTACGCTACTTTGGTGCATCACCCTTTCCTCTTCAAGGGAAAACCAACGCATGCTCAAGAGGTAGCACTTTCTTGGAGATCGACAGGGATGTCTCACTATCTTGAACCTTATTTGCATTACTTCCTTTACCCTTGCATAATGGGGGTACTCTTCTCCAATATTTTTTCGGCATTCTAAAATAGAAACAAGGAAACACATCAAAGGTTTAGCATCTTGTATATGAAACTCATTTTGGTAAACCAGTTCAATAGTAAAGTGGACAGGATAACATCATGAAACAAACATATATCTATGTACTATGGTCACTATATGGTCTATATCATTCTAGTTTATGTTGCCAAATCAAGATAGAGACATAGTTCAAATCATATCTATTTAAGACAAAGCAACATAAATAAAATATAAGTGCGGGGAACTACACAACACTAACAACACTTGTAATGTGCATGACAAGAGAACATAACTATTTATACAATTGAAACTGAAATCAACATAGAGCAAGTTACAACAGCAAACCAGTTAAAAGAAACAGGTTTAACATATACCTGTTGCGCCATTGGAGTTTCAATTGCATCCCTCAAATTCAAAATTAGTTGATATGAGCAAATACAGTGATGCAAGAGCAAAGGAGTATGAACCATAGCTACAGAATCTGACCTGAGAACAATTCTTCTTCTACTTTAAGTGTTGAGTTGGGGTTCGAAGTGGTGGTTGATACGTATCCAACGTATTTATAATTTATGAAGTATGCATGCTGTTATATTACCATTCTTAGATGTTTTACAATCATATTATACCAACTTTATATCATTTTCTGGGACTAACCTATTGACCCAGTGCCCAGTGCCAGTTGTTGTTTTTTTGCTTGTTTTTTACATCACCAGAAATCAATATCAAACGGAGTCCAAACACCACGAAACTTTTTCTGGATTTTTTTATGAACCAGAAGACATCCAGTGGGCCAGAGAAGCACCGGGGGGGGGGGCGCCCAGGTGGGTTGTGCCCACCTCGGTGGCCACCCATACCCCCTATTCGCCCTATAAATAGTCAAATATACCAAAAACCCTCGGGGTTAACCTAGATCAGAAGTTTTATGAGAAAGAATTGCTGTTATGATGCTAGGAAAAGTGATTGAAATTATCATTGATCGAACATATGCACTTTGCTAGCAATCACACTTCATAAATTATTTCTTTTATCATTTACCTACTCGAGGACAAGTCGGAATTAAGCTTGGGGATGCTGATACGTCGCCAATGTATCTATAATTTATGAAGTATTCATGCTGTTATATTGTCATTCTTGGATGTTTTACAATCATTTTATAGCAACTTTATATCATTTTTTGGGACTAACCTATTGACCCAGTGCCTAGTGTCAGTTGTTTTTTTGCTTGTTTTTTACATCGCAGGAAATCAATATCAAATGGAGTCCAAACACCGCGAAACTTTTGGTGGATTTTTTATGGACCAGAAGACATCCAATGGGCCAGAGAAGCACCTAGGGGGTGCCACGAGGAGGCACAACCCACCAGGGCACGCCCAGGTGGGTTGTGCCCACCTCGGTGGCCACCTGTGCCCCCTCTTCGCCCTATAAATAGTCAAATATTCCAAAAACCCTCGGGGTTAACCTAGATCAGAAGTTCCGCCACTGCAGGCCTCTGTAGCCACCGAAAACCAATCTAGACCCCGTTCTGGCACCCTGCCAAAGGGGGGAATCATCACTGGTGGCCATCTGCATCATCCCGGCGACCACCACGATGAGGAGAGAGTAGTCCACCCTCGGGGCTGAGGGTTTGTACCAGTAGCTATCTATTTAATCTCTCTCTCTCTCTCTCTCTCTCGTGTTCTTGAGATGTCACGATCTTGATGTATCGCGGGCTCTGTTAATATCACTACAAAAAAAGACACATCCATGACATTTTGGGCCGAACGAATTTTTTTCCTGTCATACATATGACACTTCTATGACGATAATTGTGACAAAACCCGGTATCATCATAGATGTGGTGGGCTCCTAGTTCTATGTCAAAAAATCATGACAGAAAATGGGCTTTTTGTCCTGGGCGGGCCGGAGACGCAGTTGCATGACATTCTTTGGGCCGTCCATGACGGAAAAAACCGTGGTAGAAGCGAGGGGGAGGAAAATTTCGGGGAGTTCCCGGTTACGGTGGGAGGTCGGGGGCCGAGCGATGCGCGTTTCTCTCATACACGTACGCGCGTGTGTGCGAGGCGTTAGCTCTAACTGAACCCGAGCGAGGCGTTGGGCTCTAACTGAACCCGAGCGATTGCACTGCAGGCTACGCGTTACTGAACCCGAGCGATGATCGATGGCTGTTAACTGAACCCGATCGAGCGATTCCTTGGCTACTGCTGCTAACTGAAGCCGATCTATGGGATGAACAGTGAGCGTTGCAGGGGGGGGGGGTTTGGATGAACAGTGAGCGGTGGCGTTGCCTCTGGATGAACAGGACCCCGTGGTGTGGTGGAGGGCTGGATGAACAGTAGACGGTGGAGGGGTGCCCGTGGAGGGGTGGATGAATAGGACCCCGTGGTGTGGAGGGCAGGATGAACAGTAGACGGTGGAGGGGTGCCCGTGGAGGGGTGATTGAATAGGACCCCATGGTGTGGAGGGCTGGATGAACAGTAGACGGTGGAGGGGTGGTTGAATAGTAGCCGGTGGAGTAGCGCGCGGTGGAGGCTGGATGAACAGGAGCCCGTGGAGGGTGGAGGAGGTCGACGGTGGATGAACAGTAGCTCGTGGAGGCTGGAGGGGATCGACGGTGGAGATGAACAGTATCCCGTGGAGTCCCGTTTTGCGGTACGCCACACCCCTCCCGATGAACAGGACACCCGTTTCGACCATAGCGCTCCAACACAAGTCCGTTTCCTCCGTTTTGCGGTACGCCACACCCCTCCCGATCAACAGGACCCCCGTTTCGACCATAGGAGGTTTGTTTCCTCCATTTTGCGGTACGCCACACCCTCCCGATCAACAGGACCCCCATTTCGACCGTAGGAGGTCCGTTTCCTCAGTTGTGCGGTACGCCAGGCCTCGTTTCCATCGCCTCTTCCATCCAAGCCCTCTCGATGAACACGACCACGCATTCCGTTCCGACCCATGAACACGACGACGACGCTGTTTCTCCGTTCCGACCCAGCCATGTACACGAGCCCTCGCGGTACGTATGCGCAAATAGGCATTCGAGACCCCGCCCGTATGTACACATACGTGGCCGTATTTTCTTTCTTGCACCCTGGCCGCCTCTACTACGACACGTACGCGCCTCTACATCCACCAGTATATATGTACGTACACGTTCACGACCAGAATGACAACGCTACTTACGCTTCGACCAGGTGGGTCCCGACTGTCAGGCACTTCCTTGCCTGCGAAGATGTAGCTGGAGGGTCCCAGCAGTCAAGGGGCGAAATACGGTGGCCCGTCTGGTGGGTCCCCATTGTCAGGTGGAGGAATAATTATCTTGCACGTAATAAGGAGGCACTTCCTTGCTGCGGCCGTGGACCCAACTGTCAGCCTCTCCACGTACAGCCCACGTATGATATAAGCCCTTCCTTGACCACGTTGACCACGCCGCGCCGAGCGCACCAGGGCGGTGGACGACGACGAGGCCTAGGAAGGGGAAGACGCGGTAGTGGAAGCCCGCGCGCGCGCGGAGAGGAGTACAAGGGTTCACTGGTTTGGTTGCGGTGTGAGGCTGTCGTCGCCGCAGGGCCTGGCCAGCGGTGGGAATAGTAGGGGGCGGTGAGGCCTCCGCGGCAGCACAGCCGGCCACGGGAGGCAGGAGCATGTGGCACGACCGGCGCTGCTTTGGGCGGCTGGAGCAATAAGACTAGAGGTTGAAGAAGCACTACGCCCGTTGGATGGACATCGTACGGTCACTGGAGCTAGAATCGTTCACATTGACTAAGTTGAGAAAGCCCTTCGTCCCCCTCAACTTAGTAGGCCCACAAGTCAGCCTCCCACCAAGGTGGGTCCCAGCAGTCAGGGGGAAACGATTTTTTTCACAAAATACTGGTGGCCCGTCCAGTGGCTCCCTGCTGTCAGGCAGAGGAATAATTATTTTGCACGTAATAGGGAGGCACTTCCTTGCTGCGGACGTGGACCCAGCTGTCAGCCTCTCCACGTACAGTCCACGTCTGATGGAAGACGTTCCTTGACCACGTTGACCATGCCGCGCCGAGCACACCAGGGCGATGGACGACGGCAAGGCCTAGGAAGGGGACGACGCGGAGCCGGGGAAGACGCGGCAGTGGATGCCCACGCGTAGAGGAGTACGAGGGCACTGGTTCGCTGCGGTGTGAGGCTGCTGTCGGTGTCAAAACCGGCGGATCTCGGGTAGGGGGTCCCGAACTATGCGTCTAGGCGGATGGTAACAGGAGACAAGGGACACAATGTTTTACCCAGGTTCGGGCCCTCTTGACAGAGGTAAAACCCTACGTCCTGCTTGATTAATATTGATGATATGGGTAGTACAAGAGTAGATCTACCACGAGATCAAGGAGGCTAAACCCTAGAAGCTAGCCTATGGTATGATTGTTGTATGTTGGAGTTGTTGTCCTACGGACTAAAACCCTCCGGTTTATATAGACACCGGAGAGGGTTAGGGTTACACAAAGTCGGTTACAATGGTAGGAGATCCAAATATCCACATCGCCAAGCTTTCCTTCCACGCCAAGGAAAGTCCCATCCGGACACAGGACAAAGTCTTCAATCTTGTATCTTCATAGTCCTGGAGTCCGGCTGAAGGTATAGTTCGGCTATCCGGACACCCCCTAATCACGGACTCCCACAGTAGCCCCCGAACCAGGCTTCAATGACGACGAGTCCGACACGCAGATTGTGTTCGGCATTGCAAGGCGGGTTCTTCTCCAAACTCTGTGTACCTATTGAATAATGTCCGTTTTTTTGTAATGTAATGCTCCTTGGCTTCTTCGCCCACTAATGGCGGCCTTCCATGTGTCGAACGAATACGAAAAGTCTAGGTGTTTTTACATTCACACCCCTGGCCGCGTAAATGAGCCGCCCATTTAAAGAGATGGGGATTTAGATCCAAACCACACCTTTTCCCTTCCGCGAGCAGTCATCAGAGCGCATATAGCAAAGGTCCATTCCACCATGGCCAACCATCGCAACTCCTCTTCTCACCCATCCAGCCCTAAGCCGGGAGACTGGGAGAGGTGCTCCATCCCGCATAGCGAGCTAGTATCGCTTCAGACCAAGGGATTCCTCCCTCCAGCCTATATGGTTCCGGTTCGAGCCGGACTCGCCACCTATAATGGCGGAGAGCAAGCGGAGAGCGCCCTTAATCCCTCCAAAGGAGAGCGGGTATGCCTCGTCCCTTATCTAATAAGAGGACTCGGATTTCCAATTCATCCGTTTCTCCGGGGGCTTCTGGAGTTCTACGGCCTCCAGCTGCACAACCTCACGCCCGCCTCTACACTGCTTATCGCAGGCTTAGTTGCCCTTTGCGAGTTGTTCTTGGGTATTGAGGCTCATTTCGCACTGTGGAAGAGGCTATTCTGCCTGGTGCCTCGTTCTCAGGAGGGGTCCATATCAAGTGGGCGGAGCCGAAGTGTGGCGCATCGTCGGGACCGGATATCTATCCGGAACCCCAAAGAAGGCATCCGAGGACTGGCCTTCGGAATGGTTTTATATAGATGATGTCCCGCCGCCGGATCCTATCCGGGTCGGTCTCCCCGAATTCAACAGTGCTCCCTTAAAGAAACGCTTAAGCTGGCGTCCACGGAGCTCTCGGAGAGAAAGTGACAGGGACGTCCTTTACCTGATGGGCCGTATAAGACTATTGGCTCATTCCGGACTAACCATGATTGGAGTCATGGCCGCATGCATTATGCGGGGGGTGCAGCCACTGCAGTATAGAGGCCACCCCATGTGGGATTTTAACGGGGAAGATGACGCCACCCGTTGCGGTCGTTGAAGGAAATATGCCCTAGAGGCAATAATAAAGTTATTATTTATTTCCTTATTTCATGATAAATGTTTATTATTCATGCTAGAATTGTATTAACCGGAAACATAATACATGTGTGAATACATAGACAAACAGAGTGTCACTAGTATGCCTCTACTTGACTAGCTCGTTAATAAAAGATGGTTATGTTTCCTAACCATGAACAAAGAGTTGTTATTTGATTAACGAGGTCACATCATTAGTTGAATGATCTGATTGACATGACCCATTCCATTAGCTTAGCACCCGATCGTTTAGTATGTTGCTATTACTTTCTTCATGACTTATACATGTTCCTTTGACTATGAGATTATGCAACTCCCGTTTGCCGGAGGAACACTTTGGGTGCTACCAAACGTCACAACGTAACTGGGTGATTATAAAGGAGTACTACAGGTGTCACCAAAGGTAGATGTTGGGTTGGCATATTTTGAGATTAGGATTTGTCACTCCGATCGTCGGAGAGGTATCTCTGGGCCCTCTCGGTAATGCACATCACTTAAGCCTTGCAAGCATTGCAACTAATGAGTTAGTTACGGAATGATGTATTACGGAACGAGTAAAGAGACTTGCCGGTAACGATATTGAACTAGGTATTGGATACCGACGATCGAATCTCGGGCAAGTAACATACCGATGGACAAAGGGAACAACGTATGTTGTTATGCGGTCTGACCGATAAAGATCTTCGTAGAATATGTAGGAGCCAATATGGGCATCCAGGTCCCGCTATTGGTTATTGACCGGAGACGTGTCTCGGTCATGTCTACATTGTTCTCGAACCGTAGGGTCCGCACGCTTAAGGTTACGATGACAGTTATTATGATTTTATGCATTTTGATGTACCGAAGGAGTTCGGAGTCCCGAATGAGATCGGGGACATGACGAGGAGTCTCGAAATGGTCGAGACGTAAAGATCGATATATTGTACGACTATATTCGGACATCGGAAGGGTTCTGAATGGTTCGGGTATTTTCGGAGGTACCGGGGAGTTACGGGAATACGAGGAAGAAGCAATGGGCCTTGATGGGCCTTAGTGGGAAGGACCAGGAGGTGGCGCGCGCCCCTCCCAAGCCCAGTTCGAATTGGACAAGGGGTTTGGGGCGCGTCCCCTCTCTCCCTTCCTTCCCCTCTTCCCCTCTTTCCCCCCTTGACCTAGTTGGACTAGGAAAGGTGGAATCCTACTCCCCGTGGGAGTAGGACTCCCCTGGCGCGCCCAAACCTAGGGCCGGCCTCCTCCCTCCCTTGCTCCTTTATATACGGGGGCAGGGGGCACCCCATGGACACACAAGTTGATCTTCGTGATCGTTCCTTAGCCGTGTGCGGTGCTCCCCTCCACCATATTCCACCTCGAATATATCGTTGCAGTGCTTAGGCGAAGCCCTGTGCCGGTAGAACATCAAGATTGTCACCACGCCGTCGTGCTGACGGAACTCCTCCCCGAAGCTTTGCTGGATCGGAGCTAGGGGTGCGTCATCGAGCTGAACGTGTGCCAAGAACTCGGAGGTGCCGGAGTAACGGTGCTTGGATCGGTCAGATCGGGAAGACGTACGACTACTTCCTCTATGTTACGTCAACGCTTCCGCTTCGGTCTACGAGGGTACGTAGACAACACTCTCCCCTCTCGTTGCTATGCATCACCATGATCTTGCGTGTGCGTAGGAATTTTTTTGAAATTACTACGTTCCCCAACAGTGGCATCCGAGCCTAGGTTTTTATGGTTTGATGTTATTTGCACGAGTAGAACACAAGTGAGTTGTGGACGATACAAGTCATACTGCCTACCAGCATGTCATACTTTGGGTCAGCGGTATTGTTGGATGAGACGACCCGGACCAACCTTACGCATACGCTTACGCGAGACCGGTTCCCTCGACGTGCTTTGCACACAGATGGCTTGCGGGAGACTGTCTCACCAACTTTAGTTGAACCGAGTATGGCTACGCCCGGTCCTTGAGAAGGTTAAAACGGAGTCTATTTGACGAAGTATCGTTGTGGTTTTGATGCGTAGGTGAGATTGGTTCTTGCTTCAGCCCATAGCAGTCACGTAAAATTTGCAACAAACAAAGTAGAGGACGTCTAACTTGTTTTTGCAGGGCATGTTGTGATGTGATATGGTCAAGACATGATGCTAAATTTTATTGTATGAGATGATCATGTTTTGTAACCGAGCTATCGGCAACCGGCAGGAGCCGTATGGTTGTCGCTTTATTGTATGCAATGCAATCGCCCTGTAATGCTTTACTTTATCACTAAGCGGTAGCGATAGTCGTAGAAGCATAAGATTGGCGAGACGACAACGATGCTATGATGGAGATCAAGGTGTCGCGCCGGTGACGATGGTGATCATGACAGTGCTGCGGAGATGGAGATCACAAGCACAAGATGATGATGGCCATATCATATCACTTATATTGATTGCATGTGATGTTTATCTTTTATGCATCTTATCTTGCTTTGATTGATGGTAGCATTATAAGATGATCTCTCACTAATTATCAAGAAGTGTTCTCCCTGAGTATGCACCGTTGCGAAAGTTCTTCATGCTGAGACACCACGTGATGATCGGGTGTGATAGGCTCTACGTTCAAATACAACGGGTGCAAAACAGTTGCACACGCGGAATACTCAGGTTATACTTGACGAGCTATGCATATAAGATATGACCTCGGAACACGGAGACCGAAAGGTCGAGCGTGAATCATATAGTAGATATGATCAACATAATGATGCTCACCATTGAAACTACTCCATCTCACGTGATGATCGGACATGGTTTAGTTGATTTGGATCACGTGATCACTTAGAGGATTAGAGATATGTCTATCTAAGTGGGAGTTCTTAAGTAATATGATTAATTGAACTTAAATTTATCATGAACTTAGTCCCTGATAGTATCTTGCTTGTTTATGATTGATTGTAGATAGATGGCTCGTGCTGTTGTTCCGTTGAATTTTAATGCGTTCCTTGAGAAAGCAAAGTTGAAAGATGATGGTAGCAATTACACGGACTGGGTCCGTAACTTGAGGATTATCCTCATTGCTGCACAGAAGAATTACGTCCCGGATGCACCGCTAGGTGCCAGGCCTGCTGCTGGAGCAACACCAGATGTTATGAACGTCTGGCAGAGCAAAGCTGATGACTACTCGATAGTTCAGTGTGCCATGCTTTACGGCTTGGAACCGGGACTTCAACGACGGTTTGAGAACCATGGAGCATATGAGATGTTCCAGGAGTTGAAGTTAATATTCAAACAGAATGCCCGGATTGAGAGATATGAGGTCTCCAATAAGTTCTATAGCTGCAAGATGGAAGAGAATGGGTCTGTCAGTGAGCACATACTCAGAATGTCTGGGTATTACAATCACTTGAGTCAACTGGGAGTTAATCTTCCGGATGATGGTGTTATTGACAGAATTCTTCAATCACTGCCACCAAGCTACAAAGGCTTCGTGATGAACTATAATATGCAAGGGATAAATAAGACTATGCCCGAGCTCTTCGCAATGCTAAAGGCTGCGAAGGTAGAAATCAAGAAGGAGCATCAAGTGTTCATGGTCAATAAGACCACTAGTTTCAAGAAGAAGGGCAAAGGGAAGAAGAAGGGGAACTTCAAGAAGAACAACAAACAATTTGCTGCTCAAGAGAAGAAACCCAAGTCTGGACCTAAGCCTGAAACTGAGTGCTTCTACTGCAAGCAGACTGGTCACTGGAAGCGGAACTGTCCCAAGTATTTGGCGGATAAGAAGGATGGCAAGGTGAACAAAGGTATATGTGATATACATGTTATTGATGTGTACCTTACTAATGCTCGCAGTAGCACCTGGGTATTTGATACTGGTTCTGTTGCTAATATTTGCAACTCGAAACAGGGACTACAAATTAAGCGAAGATTGGTTAAGGACGAGGTGACGATGCGCGTGGGAAATAGTTCCAAAGTCGATGTGATCGCGGTCGGCACGCTACCTCTACATCTACCTTCGGGATTAGTATTAGACCTAAATAATTGTTATTTGGTGCCAGCGTTGAGCATGAACATTATATCTGGATCTTGTTTGATGCGAGACGGTTATTCATTTAAATCAGAGAATAATGGTTGTTCTATTTATATGAATAATATCTTTTATGGTCATGCACCTTTGAAGAGTGGTCTATTTTTGATGAATCTCGATAGTAGTGATACACATATTCATAATGTTGAAGTCAAAAGATGCAGAGTTGATAACGATAGTGCAACTTATTTGTGGCACTGCCGTTTAGGTCATATCGGTATAAAGCGCATGAAGAAACTCCATACTGATGGACTTTTGGAGTCACTTGATTATGAATCACTTGGCACTTGCGAACCGTGCCTCATGGGCAAGATGACTAAAACACCGTTCTCCGGTACTATGGAGAGAGCAACAGATTTGTTGGAAATCATACATACAGATGTATGTGGTCCGATGAATATTGAGGCTCGTGGCGGATATCGTTATTTTCTCACCTTCACAGATGATTTGAGCAGATATGGGTATATCTACTTAATGAAACACAAGTCTGAAACATTTGAAAAGTTCAAAGAATTTCAGAGTGAAGTTGAAAATCATCGTAACAAGAAAATAAAGTTTCTACGATCTGATCGTGGAGGAGAATATTTGAGTTACGAGTTTGGTCTACATTTGAAACAATGCGGAATAGTTTCGCAACTCACGCCACCCGGAACACCACAGTGCAATGGTGTGTCCGAACGTCGTAATCGCACTTTACTAGATATGGTGCGATCTATGATGTCTCTTACAGATTTACCGCTATCATTTTGGGGTTATGCTCTAGAGACGGCCGCATTCACGTTAAATAGGACACCGTCAAAATTCGTTGAGACGACACCTTATGAACTATGGTTTAGCAAGAAACCAAAGTTGTCGTTTCTTAAAGTTTGGGGCTGTGATGCTTATGTGAAAAAGCTTCAACCTGATAAGCTCGAACCCAAATCGGAAAAGTGTGTCTTCATAGGATATCCAAAAGAAACTATTGGATACACCTTCTATCACAGATCCGAAGGTAAGACTTTTGTTGCTAAATTTGGAGTCTTTCTAGAAAAGGAGTTTCTCTCGAAAGAAGTGGGTGGGAGGAAAGTAGAACTTGATGAGGTAACTGTACCTGCTCCCTTATTGGAAAGTAGTACATCACAGAAATCTGTTTCTGTAGCACCTACACCAATTAGTGAGGAAGATAATGATATTGATCATGAAACTTTAGATCAAGTTACTACAGAACCTCGTAGATCAGCCAGAGTAAGATCCACGCCAGAGTGGTACGGCAATCCTATTCTAGAAATCATGCTACTAGATCATGACGAACCTACGAACTATGAAGAAGTGATGGTGAGCCCAGATTCCGCAAAATGGCTGGAAGCCATGAAATCTGAGATGGGATCCATGTATGAAAACAAAGTGTGGACTTTGGTTGACTTGCCCAAGGGTCGGCAAGCAATAGAAAACAAGTGGATCTTTAAGAAGAAGACTGACGCCGACGGTAACGTTACTGTCTACAAAGCTCGACTTGTCACAAAGGGGTTTCGACAAGTTCAAGGGATTGACTACGATGAGACCTTCTCACCCGTAGCGATGCTTAAGTCTGTCCGAATCATGTTAGCAATTGCCGCATTTTATGATTATGAAATTTGGCAAATGGATGTAAAGACTGCATTCCTGAATGGGTTTCTGGAAGAAGAGTTGTATATGATGCAACCAGAAGGTTTTATCGATCCAAAGGGTGCTGACAAAGTATGCAAGCTCCAGCGATCCATTTATGGACTGGTGCAAGCATCTCGGAGTTGGAATAAACATTTTGATAGTGTGATCAAAGCATTTGGGTTTATACAGACTTTTGGAGAAGCCTGTATTTACAAGAAAGTGAGTGAGAGCTCTGTAGCATTTCTGATATTATATGTAGATGACATATTACTGATTGGAAATGATATAGAATTTCTGGATAGCATAAAGGGATATTTGAATAAGAGTTTTTCAATGAAAGACCTTGGTGAAGCTG
The DNA here is from genome assembly GCA_032464435.1 of Aegilops umbellulata. NCBI lineage: Eukaryota > Viridiplantae > Streptophyta > Magnoliopsida > Poales > Poaceae > Aegilops > Aegilops umbellulata. The sequence continues at coordinate 68,304,020 of CP136056.1, read as the reverse complement.
CTTACATATTGGGCATTAAGATCTATAGAGATAGATCAAGACGCTTAATTGGACTTTCACAAAGCACATACCTTGACAAGATTTTGAAGAAGTTCAAAATGGATCAAGCGAAGAAAGGGTTCTTGCCTGTATTGCAAGGTATGAAGTTGAGTCAGACTCAATGCCCGACCACTGCAGAAGATAGAGAGAAGATGGAAGGTGTTCCCTATGCTTCAGCCATAGGCTCTATCATGTATGCAATGCTGTGTACCAGACCTGATGTGTGCCTTGCTATAAGTTTAGCAGGGAGGTACCAAAGTAATCCAGGAGTGGATCACTGGACAGCGGTCAAGAATATCCTTAAGTACCTGAAAAGGACTAAGGAAATGTTTCTCGTGTATGGAGGTGACAAAGAACTCATCGTAAAGGGTTACGTTGATGCAAGCTTTGACACTGATCCGGACGATTCGAAATCGCAAACCGGATACGTATTTACATTAAACGGTGGAGCTGTCAGTTGGTGCAGTTCTAAACAAAGCGTCGTGGCGGGATCTACATGTGAAGCGGAATACATAGCTGCTTCGGAAGCAGCAAATGAAGGAGTCTAGATGAAGGAGTTCATATCCGATCTAGGTGTCATACCTAGTGCATCGGGACCAATGAAAATCTTTTGTGACAATACTGGAGCAATTGCCTTGGCGAAGGAATTCAGATTTCACAAGAGAACAAAGCACATCAAGAGACGCTTCAATTCCATCCGGGACTTGGTCCAGGTGGGAGACATAGAGATTTGCAAGATACATACGGATCTGAATGTAGCAGACCCGTTGACTAAGCCTCTTCCACGGGCAAAACATGATCAGCACCAAGACTCCATGGGTGTTAGAATCATTACTGTGTAATCTAGATTATTGACTCTAGTGCAAGTGGGAGACTGAAGGAAATATGCCCTTGAGGCAATAATAAAGTTATTATTTATTTCCTTATTTCATGATAAATGTTTATTATTCATGCTAGAATTGTATTAACCGGAAACATAATACATGTGTGAATACATAGACAAACAGAGTGTCACTAGTATGCCTCTACTTGACTAGCTCGTTAATCAAAGATGGTTATGTTTCCTAACCATGAACAAAGAGTTGTTATTTGATTAACGAGGTCACATCATTAGTTGAATGATCTGATTGACATGACCCATTCCATTAGCTTAGCACCCGATCGTTTAGTATGTTGCTATTACTTTCTTCATGACTTATACATGTTCCTTTGACTATGAGATTATGCAACTCCCGTTTGCCGGAGGAACACTTTGGGTGCTACCAAACTTCACAACGTAACTGGGTGATTATAAAGGAGTACTACAGGTGTCACCAAAGGTAGATGTTGAGTTGGCATATTTCGAGATTAGGATTTGTCACTCCGATCGTCGGAGAGGTATCTCTGGGCCCTCTCGGTAATGCACATCACTTAAGCCTTGCAAGCATTGCAACTAAGGAGTTAGTTACGGAATGATGTATTACGGAACGAGTAAAGAGACTTGCCGGTAACGAGATTGAACTAGGTATTGGATACCGACGATCGAATCTCGGGCAAGTAACATACCGATGGACAAAGGGAACAATGTATGTTGTTATGCGGTCTGACCGATAAAGATCTTCGTAGAATATGTAGGAGCCAATATGGGCATCCAGGTCCCGCTATTGGTTATTGACCGGAGACGTGTCTCGGTCATGTCTACATTGTTCTCGAACCGTAGGGTCCGCACGCTTAAGGTTACGATGACAGTTATTATGAGTTTATGCATTTTGATGTACCGAAGGAGTTCGGAGTCCCGGATGAGATCGGGGACATGACGAGGAGTCTCGAAATGGTCGAGACGTAAAGATCGATATATTGGACGACTATATTCGGACATCGGAAGGGTTCTGAGTGGTTCGGGTATTTTCGGAGGTACCGGGGAGTTACGGGAATATGAGGAAGAAGCAATGGGCCTTGATGGGCCTTAGTGGGAAGGACCAGGAGGTGGCGCGCGCCCCTCCCAAGCCCAGTCCGAATTGGACAAGGGGTTTGGGGCGCGGCCCCTCTCTCCCTTCCTTCCCCTCTTCCCCTCTTTCCCCCCTTGACCTAGTTGGACTAGGAAAGGTGGAATCCTACTCCCGGTGGGAGTAGGACTCCCCTGGCGCGCCCAAACCTAGGGCCGGCCTCCTCCCTCCCTTGCTCCTTTATATACGGGGGCAGGGGGCACCCCATGGACACACAAGTTGATCTTCGTGATCGTTCCTTAGCCGTGTGCGGTGCCCCCCTCCACCATATTCCACCTCAAATATATCGTTACAGTGCTTAGGCGAAGCCCTGCGCCGGTAGAACATCAAGATTGTCACCACGCCGTCGTGCTGACAGAACTCCTCCCCGAAGCTTTGCTAGATCGGAGCTAGGGGTGCGTCATCGAGCTGAACGTGTGCCAAGAACTCGGAGGTGCCGGAGTAACGGTGCTTGGATCGGTCAGATCGGGAAGACGTACGACTACTTCCTCTACGCTACGTCAACGCTTCCACTTCGGTCTACGAGGGTACGTTGACAACACTCTCCCCTCTTGTTGCTATGCATCACCATGATCTTGCATGTGCGTAGGAAAAATTCTGAAATTACTACGTTCCCCAACAGTCGTAAGGGGCCGAACTCGGCTGCCGCTCTGATAAAGATCTTGTCCTCTTTGTACAAGGGAGAAGAGGAGGAATTCCTCCGCGTCAACCCCCAGGGTGGATTTACTATGTACAACCCTCCGAGTTGGGTAAGCAGACAATTTTGCTCGCCCATCCGTTTCATATTCCCTTGATCAAATATGTAGTCTAACGACTTCAACGCAGGAACTGCGTCAGGAAGTAAAGGATATAAACAACTGTCCTCCACAGCCCGAGGATCCAGAACGGTCCCTTGATCCGGACTCAGAAGAGGACCCGGATATAGCTGTGGAGCTGATTGACAGGGTATTTCATCAGCTGAGCAAGGATGATACCTTGGTGGCCATTACGGCCGATTACCCAGGGCTAATCCCGGCCTCCCAGGTAACAGAGACCGGAGTCTCATCACTTTGGGAAGGAATCCATCCTCACATGTTTCAGTTTCCCTGACAACAACCGTGTTTTGCAGGGGAGGTTTCCGAGGCGGGAGGCCGAGCCTGCGGCTAGCCAACGAGGGGCCGCAGGACCCCGTGGGGTAAAAAGGAATGTAGTCTGGACTGAGACGTCGGCGCAAAGGTATAGCGCACCACCTTCTTCCCTGGTGTTGTTCCTTCAGGGCATATTAACGCTCGTGTTCTCTTCAGGACGAAAGTTGCCAATCGCGCCTCCACCAGCCAGGCTCCAAAGCCTGGTCCAGAAGCGGAGGTGAACACAAGGCGCGCACCGAATGCTCCTCCGACAGGGATGCAGACAGGCTGTCTGCCACCAATTCCGAGGTGGAGAGTGCCATGAACCACAGGCGTCGCCGGACAGTTCTTCGCGACGCTTGTTTCTCCCAGGAGGCATTGGATGCCTTTAACTCGGGAGATGCGTACCTCCGTGCCGCTCAAAATGGTTTAGCCAGAGCCATGGAGCAATATGTAAAAGACATACGGGTAAGAAAATTTCTGGTAAATATATATATACCAGTAGCCCCCGAGACTTGAAACAGTTAGAATAACTAATTTAAGGATCATTTGTTATGCAGGCTCTTACAGAAAAGAATACCCTACTGTCCCAGGAGCTGGAAGAGTGCAAAGCCCAACTTGAGGCCACACTAGCCGCGGCAGGGGAGCCCAAGGAGACCCCCTCTAGTAATTTATGCTTCGAAAGATAAATATTTTGCGAAGTGCGGCGTGGGTACAAATCTGACAAATGAAATTGCAGATGTCGCCGGATTAAACCCGGAAAAGCAACAACTCCTACGCCAGCTGAAGGCTGGTGGGAGCATGCTGACAAAGGTGAGGCGGGAGAAGAACGATCTCCAAGATGCCAACACCAAGCTGGGCGTTGAACTGAAAGATGTTCGGGCCCAGCTGTCGGACTCCGCTAAGGAGAATCAACGGCTTCGACGCGGCATATATAGTAAGTGCTTAAACGAACTCTGAAAAGGGGGTTCGGCGGGGAAGTCGACTAACAGAGTTATGTCTGTAGGTATGCTAACAGGTCGTCCTGCAGAGGAGATGCCCGGTTCAACAGGCGACCTTCTTCTCGAGCTCTCGCAGCTGCACGAGCGAGTTCGGTAGGCGATGCAAGGAGTTGCCCAAGCCTTATGGCCATCCCTCCCCAGGCTCGAGGGCCTTGGAGAGCTTGTAGAGAAGCTAAAGGGAGCACGGCGGCGCTTCCGGTTGTGGAAGATATCGGCCTGCTGCCAAGGCGCGAGGGAGGCTTGGGCCATGGTAAAGACGCGGTACACAAAGGCTGACCCCAACCACATGGCCGAGGTCGGACCTGTAGGACCTGATGGGAAGGAGATCCCTGTTAGCTTAGTATACGGCCAAGTAGAATTGGCCGCAAAGTATTCCCAGCAGGACTGTAAATTAGACAGCCTGTTAGATGGTATTGAAGAGGAATACAATCAGTCAGAGTGACTATGTAATTTTTGATTGACATGTGTAATGCCTTCTAGCCGGATTGTAGATCGTTTGTCGTTGCCGACCTTTTCGCTTCGACCTCGGGACCTGACGGTCCGGAGTGTGTCCGAATACCCTATCGGTTATGTAAGAACCGGGGTATGCATGGAGACCAGGCATAGGGGTCATTAGTGCTTTATCAGACAAGTGCCCAACTAGTTATGTTATATTACATGGTTAGTAAGAAATATCTTCCAGAGAGAATAGTTTCGTTAGGGGTTCCTTTCTCTGGGAGGCATGCCCTAAAGTGCATGTCCGGACTACAAACGTAGGAAAAGCATCTGGGGGCATATATATAAATAAGTAAAAAAGGTCATCTTTAGTTCACCGACCGAATATTCCCTTAAGAACGCTAGCTTTCGGCTTCACCCAGTCTGAGGTACACATCCGGCTGACCCGGCAGTAACAATCGCAGAGGTGCTCCCTTTACTGCCTAGACGAACAATCGGGAACGTAGGGGTAAGCACAGGAGCCAGGCAACCCAGCTTGGCCAAAACTTAAGTCATATCGATGCATATAACGGTGAAGAAAAGGTACATGCGGAAGTTTGACACATGTTTTGGGCGTGAAGCCCGTATAAATAAGCTTATGTTTAAAGAAGCCCCCAGGTATAGTGAGCGCGAGTAGCGCGTCACTTTGTTGAGCCTTTAGTGGCTATAAGAGAGAAAGAATAAAAGAAAGGGTGGAAGGAGAGAAATGTAAGACAGAAAATGTAAAAAATGGACAGAGGAAGGAGACGAACACAGAGTCCGGCGCTAGGCGTAGAATCTTCGGAGACGGGCTGCGTTCCATGGGTTCGGCTCGAGTCGGTTATCCGAGGCATCTCGCAGGCGGTACGCTCCACCGGTTAGGACTTGGTCAATTATGAAGGGACCTTCCCACTTGGGCTTGAGTTTGTCCTTTTTCTTGTCCGGCAGCCGTAGAACTAATTCGCCAACGTTGTAATTTTTGGCCCGCACTTCTCTGCTTTGATATCTTCGAGCCTGCTGTTGATAGAATGCGGAACGGGCTTTTGCCACATCGCGCTCCTCCTCCAAGGCGTCCAGACTGTCCTGCCGATCGAGCTCGGCTTCTCTTTCTTCGTACATGCGCACTCAAGGTGAGTCATGAATTATGTCGCAATGCAGAACTGCCTCTGCGCCGTAGACCATAAAGAATGGTGTGTATCCGGTGGTGCGATTCGGCGTGGTCCGCAGCCCCAGAGTACGGAGTCAAGCTCCTCTACCCAGTGCGTGTTAGATTCCTTTAGGGACCACACTAATCTGGGTTTGATGCCGCTCATGATAAGACCATTTGCACGCTCGAGCTGGCCGTTAGTTTGTGGGTGATAGACGGAGGCATAATCGAGCTTGATGCCCATGTTTTTGCACCAGAGTTTTACCTCGTCGGCCGTAAAGTTCGTGCCGTTATCAGTGATGATGCTGTGGGGGACGCCGTAACGGTGTATGACCCCGGATATAAAGTCTATCACCGGTCCGGATTCGGCCGTCTTAACAGGCTTGGCTTCTATCCATTTGGTGAACTTATCCACCATGACCAGTAAGTATTTTTTCTTGTTAGTTCCCCCTTTAAGGGGTCCAACCATGTCAAGCCCCCAGACCGCGAAGGGCCAAGTGATGGGGATAGTTTGGAGGGCGGTAGGTGGCATATGGCTTTGGTTTGCAAAGAGCTGGCAACCAACACATCGTTGGACCAAGTCCTGAGCGTCTGCCCGGGCCGTTGGCCAATAAAAGCCTGTACGGAAAGCTTTGCTTACAAGGGACTGAGCTGCGGCGTGATGACCACCGAGTCCGGCATGAATTTCAGCCAGCAAGTTCCGCCCTTCCTCTTCGGAGATGCACCTTTGAAGTACTCTGGTAGTGCTTTTCTTATAAAGCTCTCCCTCATGGACTTTATAGGCCTTGGATCGCCGCACTATGCAGCGTGCCTCATTTTGGTCCTCCGGGAGCTCCTGCCTATTAAGGCAGGCTAGGAATGGTTCTGTCCATGGGGCGATGACGGCCATTATGACGTGGGCGGAAGTTGTAATTTCATTGGCAGGGCCGCCGATTATGTCAGATTGTTCGGTGCCGGACAGTGCGGATTGGTCCGGGCTGTCATTACCAGGCTCCCCTTCCCATACTACGGATGGCTTGAACAGCCTTTCCAGGAAGACGTTGGGGGGGGGACTGCATCGCGTTTTGCGCCGATGCATGCCAGGATGTCTGCCGCCTGATTGTTTTCCCGGGCTATGTGGTGAAATTCGAGCCCCTCGAACCGAGCTGACATTTTTAAGACGGTGTTGCGGTAAGCTGCCATTTTTGGATCCTTGGCATCAAAGTCTCCATTTATTTGGGATATCGCGAGGTTTGGATCCCCGCGCACTTCCAGGTGTTGAATGCCCATGGATACTGCCATCCGGAGACAATGTAAAAGGCCCTCATATTCGACAGCATTGCTGGAGTCCGTGTACATAATCTGGAGTACATATCGAACTGTATCTCCTGTGGGGGATGTCAAAACGATGCCAGCCCCTAGTCCGGCCAACATTTTGGAGCCGTCGAAATGCATGATCCAGTTTGAGTATGTGCTGTACTCTTTAGGGAGTTCGGCCTCCGTCCATTCTGCGACGAAGTCAGCCAAAACTTGCGACTTGATAGCTCGCCGTGGCTTATAAGTTATGTCGAACGGGAGGAGCTCGATGGCCCATTTTGCAATCCGGCCCATTGCGTCGCGGTTGTTTATAATATCGTTGAGTGGTACTTCCGATGCTACTGTGATTGAACACTCTTGAAAGTAGTGTCGTAGCTTCCGGGATGCCATGAATACCGCGTATGCAATCTTTTGATAATGTGGGTACCGTGATTTGCATGGAGTGAGGACAGTGGACACGTAGTAAACCGGCTTTTGAAGGGGGAATTTGTGTCCGTCCGTTTCTCGCTCGACGACGAGTACTGCGCTGACAACTTGATGGGTTGCTGCAATGTACAATATCATTGGTTCGCCGATGTTTGGCACGGCCAGGACTGGGTTTGTTGCCAATATGGCTTTTATTTCGTCAAGTCCGGCCGTGGCGGCATCCGTCCACTAGAAGTGTTCGGTGCGCCGAAGGAGGCGATAGAGGGGTAGTGCCTTTTCTCCCAAGCGGGAGATGAAGCGGCTTAGAGCCGCCACGCATCCGGTTAATTTTTGTATTTGTTTGAGGTCCTTTGGGATATCCAATTGTGACAAAGCTCAGATCTTGGCTGGATTTGCTTCGATTCCTCTACCGGATACAATGAAGCCCAAGAACTTTCCGGCTGGAACGCCGAAAACACATTTTTCCGGGTTTATCTTGATGTCATATGTTCGGAGATTATCAAATGTAAGCCTCAAGTCGTCTACTAGAGATTCGACATGTTTTGTTTTTACGACCACATCATCCACGTATGCCTCCACTGTTTTGCCGATCTGGTTTGCCAGACATGTCTGAATCATGCGCTGATATGTTGCGCCGGCGTTTTTGAGCCCAAAAGGCATTGTGTTAAAGCAGAATGGGCCGTATGGGGTGATGAATGCCATTGCGGCTTGGTCTGACTCGGCCATCTTGATTTGATGGTAGCCGGAGTATGCGTCGAGAAAACACAACGAATCATGTCCTGCTATGGCGTCGATAATTTGATCGATGCGGGGGAGGGGGAAGGGATCCTTTGGGCAAGCCTTGTTAAGGTCTTTAAAATCAACGCACGGGCGCCAGGATTTGTCCTTCTTTGGTACCATCACCAAGTTTGCTAGCCAGTCCGGATGTTTTATATCTCTAATGAATCCGGCCTCCAGTAGCTTGGCTAGCTCCTCTCCCATAGCCTGTATCTTGGGTTCAGAGAAACGCCGAAGTGCTTGTTTGACAGGTTTGAATCCTTTTAGGATATTTAAGCTGTATTCATCCAGCCTGCGTGGGATTCCTGGCATGTCTGAAGGGTGCCAGGCGAAAATGTCCCAGTTCTCGCGTAGGAACTCTCGCAGTGCGGCGTCTACATCAGGGTTTAATCGTGCCCCGATGGAAGCTGTTTTATTGGGGTCCGTCGGATGGACCTGGAATTTGACTATTTCGTCCGCTGGTTTAAAGGAGGTGGACTTGGATCTTTTGTCGAGTATCACATCATCCCTGTTTACCGTGGAGCGCAGCGCAGTCAGTTCCTCAGCCGCTAGGGCTTCGGACAGTGCCTCGAGGGCCAGTGCGGCTGTCTTGTTTTCGGCGCGGAGGGCTATGTCCGGATCACTGGTGAGAGTGATGATTCCGTTTGGCCCGGGCATCTTGAGCTTCATGTACCCATAATGGGGTATTGCTTGGAAGATTGTAAACGCTTCCCGCCCTAGCAGAGCATGGTATCCGCTACTGAATGGGGCCACCTGGAATGTGACTTCTTCGGACCTGTAATTATCTGGCGTGCCAAACACCACGTCTAGTGTGATTTTTCCTATACAGCGCGCTTCCCGACTAGGGATTATTCCTCTAAAGGTTGTGCTTCTTCGCTCAATGCGGTTCCAGTCTATTTCCATTTTTTTGGAGGGTTTCCTCATAAATGAGGTTCAATCCGCTGCCTCCGTCCATGAGTACCTTGGTGAGGCGAAAGCCGTCCACTATTGGACTGAGGACCAATGCAGCTGGTGCTCGGGCTGTTCGAAATTTAGGTTCATCACTGGCATTAAAAGTAATAGCTGTGTCACTCCAAGGGTTTATTGTTGCTACTTGATAGACTTCAGCAAGGCTGCGGAGTGTTCTTTTTTGCATATTATTTGATGCGAAAGTCTCGAAGACTGTTAAGACTGTACTGGAGTCCCTGAGGTGGCTTTCTGCGGACTCCGGAATTAGGAGATCTTCGCCCCTTTTGGCCACCTGTCGGAGTATCCAACATGCTCTAAGGCTGTGAGTTGGTGTGGCGCCCTCTGTACTGTGACTTTTACAGGGTCCATTAAGCCATCCCTCCAGTACGGTTCCATGCCCTGTAGAGGGTTTTGGTTTTTAACCCGGGTGTCTGATGATGATGCACCCTTTTATTTCGGACAAGGTTTCTATTCAGGGCCGAATTATCCCAAAATTTAATTTCGGTTTTCCAGGCGCTTTCCATCGCACAGTACTTTTGTACTATGGACGCCAAGTCAGCGAAGCGTGTAATATCACGACGACCTGTGGCGTTGAGGATTCCCTTGTCCGTGCAATTATTGCAGAAGATTGAGATTGCGTCTTCCTCGCGGCAGTCCTTTATCCTGTTCATAACCAGGAGGAACCTTGCCCAGTAATGATGTACTGTTTCTTCGGGCTTTTGCCTGATTTGGGATAGATCGCTTATGTTCGGGTGGGTGGGTGGAATTAAATCCGCAACCTCACAGGCCAAGGAGTTTCCGAACTCTGAAGTTTGGATTCTTGGATGTTGTCCAGTGAATCTGACCCGTTGCCTGATTCTAAGTTCAGGTCTTGAATTACATCCTCCCCTCCGCGGATATCCGGCTTGGAGGGACCGGGAATCCGGACGTAGCTAGTCCTTAAGATAGATGAAGGGTAGCCGCACTGTGCCTCTACTACGGCAACATGATGGGTGACTTGGGGAGAATTAATCTCTCTTAGATCGGGTTTAAGCCCAACCTGGTCATAATCCATAGTGACCCCCAAGGCGGCGATGCGATCCAAGAGCTCGTTTACGGAAGAGAGCTCCATTGGATCCAACTGCTCAGCGAGTTCCGAGCTGATGTGAAGATTGCTTTTGATGACCCGAGAGGTCACCATCGGTGCAACGGCCGAACAGGCGGTCATGAGGAAACCACCTAGCTGGAGAGTTTGGCCGACAGCCAAGGCTCCCTTAGTAACGGCGTTGTCTTTAAAGACGGGAAGAGGCATCCTTCCTGATTGCGACAGCACAGAGGAAATCTCAATGAAAGCACCAATGTCGGTGTCAAAGCCGGCGGATCTCGGGTAGGGGGTCCCGAACTGTGCGTCTAGGCGGATGGTAACAGGAGACAAGGGACACAATGTTTTACCCAGGTTCAGGCCCTCTTGATGGAGGTAAAACCCTACGTCCTGCTTGATTAATATTGATGATATGGGTAGTACAAGAGTAGATCTACCACGAGATCAAGGAGGCTAAACCCTAGAAGCTAGCCTATGGTATGATTGTTGTATGTTGGAGTTGTTGTCCTACGGACTAAAACCGGCCGGTGTATATAGACACCGAAGAGGGTTAGGGTTACACAAAGTCGGTTACAATGGTAGGAGATCCAAATATCCGCATCGCCAAGCTTACCTTCCACGCCACGGAAAGTCCCATCCGGACACGGGACAAAGTCTTCAATCTTGTATCTTCATAGTCCTGGAGTCCGGCTGAAGGTATAGTTCGGCTATCCGGACACCCCCTAATCCTGGACTCCCTCAGCTGCCGTCACCGCAGAGTAACAGGGGGTGTGGGTGAGGCCTGGCCAGCGGTGGGAGTAGTAGGGGGCGGTGAGGCCTCCGCCGCATCGCAGCCGGCCACGGGAGGCAGGAGCACGAGGCACGACCGGCGCTGGTTTGGTCGGCTGGAGCAAGAAGACCAGAGGTTGAAGAAGCACTACGGCCGTTGGATGGACATCGTACGGTCACTATAGCTAGAATCATGCATTATTGACTAAGGTGACAAAGCCCTCCGTCCCCTTCAACTTAGTAGGCCCACAAGTTATCCTGCCACTATACTGGGTCCCAGCTCACAGGGGGAGTATTCATTTTTTTGTGCGTAATAAGGAGGCACTTCCTTGCGTGCGAAGATATAGCTGGTGGGTTCGAGCTGTCAGCGGCGGTAACGTTTTTTTGCAAAATACAGAGGCCCTGTCGGGACCCCGATCCTAAGCCACATCGATCCAGCATGTAACACATCATATCACTTTGCGGCCTCACGCACGGTACTCCCACGGGTGCCACCTTACCTGGCCCGGGACCGTTTGCGCCTTTTGGCTCACGTATATGATAGTGTCGCTAGCATCCATATGACAGAGAACCCGGGCCGACATGGCTAGTCGTGAACCCAAAGCGGCGCTAACCTATGAGGACAGGCATACATGAATCACATCGAGCATGTCGGTCATCAACGTGTGAATCCGGGCTGTAGCACTGGGCTAACAGGACTCCGGTAACCCGGGCTGTAGCAGGCTAGGCAGGACTCCGGATGTCACCGCGTGACATTTCCCCGAAGGGACAGACACTGGAACGAGGTGAATCACATGCCGGCCAGTCAAGTGTTCCGAGCAGTAGTGCTGGGCTAGCAGGACTATTCTGGAGACCCACAAAATGTTTCAGAATTATTGGAGCTAAAAATATTATTATAGGAATTTATAACTCCAATGCAAATACTTATTGGATTAATTCAGAGACCATAAATGCCATGGAAAAATGTGCATCACCTCTGGTTACTGTTTCCAGCATTTTCCAAAAATGATGAACATTTTTGGAGGCCATTTGGATTCACTGAAAAATATTTTAGTTGAACCTGGTGGATTCCTTTTATGCTAGGGTTTGAACATCCCCCAATTCAAGTTCATTTGAAATTTAAACATGATGCACACACGAAGGGCTAGCCTAGTGCATACCAGGACTAGGGATGTGACAACTCACCCCCACTAAACAAGAATCTCGTCCCGAGATTCAAGACATGAGGTAAGGAGACACTGGGGACACAAACTAACATAATCTTCACGATCTAGGTTGCACTTCAAAGGAACGTTGACACGATCACCATCTTTGCCTCGATGTCTTGCTCTGAGAACTCCATCCAACACGATATCGAGAAGAAAAGAAACTCTCGAAGAGTCGATCTTCTCGAAGATCGAGCAACTGACGATCAACTCACATAACGAGACATAGCGACATCTGTCGAGATGAGACACGATACACACATCAAGAATGATGGAAATGAGCATATGACAAGGTTTAAATAAGTAGCGGAATTCCCACAACTAGGAGGGTGGTGAACGGTGTCAACGTAGCGAGGAGTTAGGTTGCCATGATACCACAACGAGACATCTTAAGGAAGGTGGCTCGCAGAAATATTCCCTTAAGTGGCAAAAAGAATTACTTTTGATACTGAGATCATTGGAACTCTTTATTCCAGCCTAAGGCAATCACAAACGATCGTTTGAACGAATTCGAAAGAATGGCATACTCACACCAGAGTAATTGATGTGGACTACCTTGTTGAAGACAATGCAATGGATGATTCTGCGTGTGCGTGCTCTCAAGAACTTGAGCATTTCCATATTCATCAAAGTTCTACCAACATCCGCGTCGAGGATCCTGGCAACACATCTTACTACCTTGACGAATAGTGATGGACAATGCAGATGCATAGAAAGACACCACTTTCCCAGATTTCACCTTAGCGAGGCCAAGGGAACGAAATCTGGATGATCGACCGAGAGACATTTAGCACTCCGCTTCTAATGTTCTCCTTGATGTACTAGGTACCACGATCAATGCTTAAAAGCATCAACATGGCCATCAAGTAAAGGTCGGACTTCGGGAGCACAAAAATCCATAAGGAACAACTATTAGAATAAATTCTACGAGATCCTTATGGGGAAGTGGCCATCTTTCTCAATCAAGATACTACAATAATAACCCTTCCGGTTGGGTGTGTTGGCCACAACATCCACTTTACCGGGTATAGAGAGGCCAATATTATAGTCCTTGAGAACGTTCCAACCATCATATCTGCCTGAGATTCAGATCTGGCTGGTGTCAGGATAATCTAGACTCATCAAGTCTAGAAAGAAAAATGAGAGTTTGCAACACAATTCGACGAGATGACGTTGCGAGATTCTCGGGGAACGAACTGCGATAGCAAGCTCCAAAACATGAGCTGGTTCTGCTACAAACATGTGAACACGTTGTCCTAGACAAACATGACCACATGGTAGTCTTATAATAAAACACTACCGAGTTCAGGTGGGGAACCATGATCAAGGATATCGAAGTCCTTACATAAGGCATGCTTCTTAAGAAGGAAGTTCTTCTCCTCGAACAAGTCATTCAGGGGCTTGGTGTGCTGGGAATACGAATGGAGTGGAGGTAATTAATCTACCAAACCATAGAATACTTCGCACGTATGCATGACTGATTTGGGATGGTTCCCGAGGAAACAAAAACAATCTTTCTCGAATTCACGGCGGCAACTTCCATCAAATGCACGTGAATTAGAGGAAGTCACTCCTTGCATCCAAACATATACCTCATGAGCGGAACATGAAGGCAATGCTTACAAAGTTTCCAATACTAGTATAATGTTCAACATGAATCATGGGGGAGACAAAATGCTGCTGATGGGCTCAACAACAACTCATCGGAATTTCCATATCACTGGACTTCCACCATCATGTGAACACGGTGATAGCATTGGTCATACCAAAAGATATAATGGTGTATGCTCGAGGGATCAACCACGAGTAAGACAACATTACGAACATCGTTGGTTCTGATTTGACTTGACAATAGCCCATACTCAAGTCAAAGTTTTGGCAAGGTAATAGATCCAACAACTGATCACGAGGACCAAATGGTGAAAATATCATCTTTCTTCAACACACACACAAAAGATATGCATTAGAGATGAACTAGATGGATTAAGCTTTTATCTTCCAACTCTCCAAGTTGTTGTTTAGCTCAACCAACTAGCTCAAAGGTATCCAACACAGATCCTTGGAGAAGGGGTGGTTTGCACGAAACCATCTTGATCACGAGCTCAACATAACGGTCAGGGAACAACCTGGTAATACTTCCGAGAAGATCTTCGGAAAATCACGAGCCACCGATATGATGCTAAACTCGAGATCAATCTTGCTTCTCAGGGCAAGACGATATGATTAAAAGAGTGAGGGGTTGACACAATCCTAACTCATTGATCGAAGAGTGCACCAGAAATAAGGACTAGGTAGCACGATCCATCTTAGAATGATGGTTCAGTAACCAACACGCTAAGAATGAGTTTATTGTCCTTTAACTACCAAGCAACACAGTTGCTAGGAGTATTGATTTCACACAACACGATTCACTTGTCGGCATTCCGGTTACAATAACACGAAACCGAGGAATGAATAATGATGGTGATAAGTATTACTGCGTCAAGAATTCATAAGAGGTGGTGCAATTCTCATGACACTCTTGACATAAAGATGGTAACACTCCAAGGTAGAGCAGAGCAGAAGCTGGATTGGCATTTTGATCTGCGGGATACAATTGCTTTGACCCAATCCGAGATATGGATGAGGTACTGGAGTTTGTTTCTCCTAGTCATTCCGGAATAAGAATGGCTTGACGGACCACAAGAATAGTAGGCATCGATGAACACGAATGCACAACTATTCCTGACTATGAATTGATAGACTAGGGTCGGAATACAGCTGAGGAGGGTCAACCCAAGGAACATATAACTTTCTGAGTTGTGGATTCATGGGTTAGTATGTCAAACGAGTTCAACAATTTCTTCCGGATAACCCATGCAGAAGGTAGAACTGGCAGGATCACAATATGAGTGGAGTACTCCTCAAGAGCACCCTGGTTGTGATCTTTTGATTCAAAACGAATTTCTGCCGAGGATGGTTCGTAGTATTTGGAAGAAGGAAGTACCACGAACCTCGAGGACTATCGCAAAGGTTACTAATATCCTAAAGGAACCAGCAAACACTATCGACATGAGGTAAGTAGGGTGAAGCTCGGGTTCAAGAACCCAAGAGAAGAATACCTACATACTAATGGCATCACGGGATGCTTTCGAGAATGGTGGCCAGATTCATCACACTGGGGACACATAGCATTGCTAAATTACTAGATGAACCCCTAAGACACCTAGGGTCATAATAATAGTTCCAACATATATGTCAAGGCAATGGGTTACCTCAACAGACCAATTAGTGTGCTTATTCCGACCATAAAGGACACCGGGAACGGAAAGAAAGGATTTGCAAATGCATCAAACTAGTTAGAAACCTGGGATGACTCGGACAGCATAACGGCTGTAAATGCTCAGAAATAGATTTGAGACATTCACAACAGTTTACATAGACACTCAACAACATCATATCAAAGTCCTGCGACCAGTTATGAGCATATGGAAGTAGTAGGAACTGAACTGAGGTTTGAACTCAACAATCCTAGGCAACTACGGTTTAGTAACACGTCATCCTGAGAGATAGAAGAGAAACCTAGTTCTTAATCCCCGTAGAAGAGAAGAGGTTGACTCATATCAGAAGGCCATGAGGTATAAGGAGTAAAAAGAGCCTTACGTTCCCTTCCACAATCAATTCCCTTATATAACTAAAGCATTTCTAGACACAACTTCGACCAGTTTGGCTTGGTAATCCTACAGGCAGTCAGGCTCTGATACCAACGCTGTCGGGACCCCGATCCTAAGCCACATCGATCCAGCATGTAACACATCATATCACTTTGCGGCCTCACGCACGGTACTCCCACGGGTGCCACCTTACCTGGCCCGGGACCGTTTGCGCCTTTTGGCTCACGTATATGATAGTGTCGCTAGCATCCATATGACAGAGAACCCGGGCCGACATGGCTAGTCGTGAACCCAAAGCGGCGCTAACCTATGAGGACAGGCATACATGAATCACATCGAGCATGTCGGTCATCAACGTGTGAATCCGGGCTGTAGCACTGGGCTAACAGGACTCCGGTAACCCGGGCTGTAGCAGGCTAGGCAGGACTCCGGATGTCACCGCGTGACATTTCCCCGAAGGGACAGACACTGGAACGAGGTGAATCACATGCCGGCCAGTCAAGTGTTCCGAGCAGTAGTGCTGGGCTAGCAGGACTATTCTGGAGACCCACAAAATGTTTCAGAATTATTGGAGCTAAAAATATTATTATAGGAATTTATAACTCCAATGCAAATACTTATTGGATTAATTCAGAGACCATAAATGCCATGGAAAAATGTGCATCACCTCTGGTTACTGTTTCCAGCATTTTCCAAAAATGATGAACATTTTTGGAGGCCATTTGGATTCACTGAAAAATATTTTAGTTGAACCTGGTGGATTCCTTTTATGCTAGGGTTTGAACATCCCCCAATTCAAGTTCATTTGAAATTTAAACATGATGCACACACGAAGGGCTAGCCTAGTGCATACCAGGACTAGGGATGTGACAACTTACCAACGCTGTCGGGACCCCGATCCTAAGCCACATCGATCCAGCATGTAACACATCATATCACTTTGCGGCCTCACGCACGGTACTCCCACGGGTGCCACCTTACCTGGCCCGGGACCGTTTGCGCCTTTTGGCTCACGTATATGATAGTGTCGCTAGCATCCATATGACAGAGAACCCGGGCCGACATGGCTAGTCGTGAACCCAAAGCGGCGCTAACCTATGAGGACAGGCATACATGAATCACATCGAGCATGTCGGTCATCAACGTGTGAATCCGGGCTGTAGCACTGGGCTAACAGGACTCCGGTAACCCGGGCTGTAGCAGGCTAGGCAGGACTCCGGATGTCACCGCGTGACATTTCCCCGAAGGGACAGACACTGGAACGAGGTGAATCACATGCCGGCCAGTCAAGTGTTCCGAGCAGTAGTGCTGGGCTAGCAGGACTATTCTGGAGACCCACAAAATGTTTCAGAATTATTGGAGCTAAAAATATTATTATAGGAATTTATAACTCCAATGCAAATACTTATTGGATTAATTCAGAGACCATAAATGCCATGGAAAAATGTGCATCACCTCTGGTTACTGTTTCCAGCATTTTCCAAAAATGATGAACATTTTTGGAGGCCATTTGGATTCACTGAAAAATATTTTAGTTGAACCTGGTGGATTCCTTTTATGCTAGGGTTTGAACATCCCCCAATTCAAGTTCATTTGAAATTTAAACATGATGCACACACGAAGGGCTAGCCTAGTGCATACCAGGACTAGGGATGTGACAGGCCCTTTCGGTGGGTCCCTGATGTCAGGTGGAGGAATCATTATTTTGCGCATAATAAGGAGTCATTTCCTTGCGTGCGGCCGTGGACCCAGCTGTCGGCCTCTCCATGTAAAGTCCACTTCAGATGCATGTCGGTCGTTGACCACGTTGACTAGGCCGCACCGAGAGCACCAGGGCGGTGGACGACGGCGAGACCTAGGAAGGGAACGACATGGAGGCAGTTGTTTCCCACGCGGAGGGGAGTACGGCTGTACGAGGGTTTACTGGTTCGTCTGCCGTTGCCGGAGAATAACATCAGGTGTGGGTGAGTAGAGGGATGGCTAGGCCAGCGATGGGAGTACGGAGGAGCGGTGAGGCCTGCGCGGCAGCAGAGCCGGCCGCGGGGAGGAGGGAGCAGGCAGTCCCGCCGGCGCCTGTTTGAGCGGCTGGAGCAGGAAGAGCAGAGATTGAAGAAGCACGACGGCCGTTGGATGGACATCCAACAGTCACTGCTTGTGCGTCAACCTTTTTTTAGGAAAGCCTCAAATCTGTGGAAAGCAGCATACAGCCCATCTGCCATTATTTCTAATAATTTTCAGCCCATTTGTTAATTCTTAAGGTTTTTTTGGAGCCCATATTCTTTTTGTTAGCATTACAGCCCAAATTGTGGCCACGGTTAAAAATTATACGAACTTTTGCATATTTCGGTGCGGTCCGAACTGTTTTTAATCCTGAAATTTCAACTCACATTCAAACTGATTTTAAAAATAAATGTATATCAATATAAAATCCAACAAATTCTCCATGCATAAAAATTAATGTAATTTAAAATCTTGAAATGAAAAAAAAGATATTTGAAACTAATTGCCGGTTTGATGTGTTTTAAAAATGTACAACCCATTTCTCATTACTGATGGGCCATTTTCTCGGCCAGCCGAATGAAAGCTCTCCTCGTCTTGAAAGATTTGCAGCCCAACAGGCCTGACAAAGCGACTTACTTGGCAAATCACAAAAATACTGGGCTATGGCCGTGGACCCAGCTGTCAGCCTCTCCACGTATAGTACTCTTCCGATGGAAGTCGTTCCTTGACCACGTTGACCACGCCGCGCGGAGAGCACCACAGCGGTGGACGACGGCGAGGCCTAGGAAGGGGACGATGCGGAGCCGGAGAAGACGCGGCAGTGGAAGCCCGCGCGGAGAGGAGTACGAGGGTTCACTGGTTTGGCTGCGGTATGAGGCTGCCGTCGCCGCAGGGCCTGGCCAGCGGTGGGAATAGTAGGGGGCGGTGAGGCCTCCGCGGCAGCACAGCCGGCCACGGGAGACAGGAGCATGCGGCACGACCGGCGCTGAGCAAGAAGACCAGAGGTTGAAGAAGCACTACGCCCGTTGGATGGACATCATACGGTCACTGGAGCTAGAATCGTTCATATTGACTAAGTTGACAAAGCCCTCCGTCCCCGTCAACTTTGTTGGCCCACAAGTCATCCTCCCACTATGGTGGGTCCCAGCTAGCAGGGGGTATTCATTTTTTGTGCGTAATAAGGAGGCACTTCCTTGCGTGCGAAGATATAGCTGGTGGGTCCGACATGTCAGCGGGGGGAACGTTTTTTTCGCGAAATACAGAGGCCTTCTGATGGGTCCCAGCTGTCAGGTCCTCACAAAAAAAGGGAAAGAAAATCAAAGACTTGGGAAGGCGTATAGAACAAGCTAGTGTACCAGTAAAGAGACGTTGCCGAGTTTTAGAAAAAATAAAGACGTGCTCCTGTAGCTGGTTCGAATCCAAACCTAGACTATGACTATATATGGTGCTATGCTACTCTGCAAGTAATGAAACCGACATATCCAATGTTCGCTTCTCCTCTTCTCTACTTACTCTGCCTAGCATCAGAAGCTCTAGCCATAGCAACCATGTCCGCTGGCTGCTCGTCCACCTGCTCTTCAGCAGGCAAGAACCAGATATGCGCCAAGTCGCAACCCGTACCGTCACCTGTGGGTCTCATCACACCCTTGCCGGCACGCGCACCGCAGCCGATTGCTCATCGCAACCCGCTGCCGTTGGTGTGGTGCCACTGCTGCAAATCACGCAGAGTCATCCGTCGCGTCTCAACCACAATCCGCAACCCTGGCTGAGTCTTCTACAAATGCCCGAATCATGGGGTAATAATATGTTTAAGCGTTGTTCTGCTGCTTTCAGTTGCTGATTTTTTTAATAGTTGGTTGATGATCTACCAATTTGATTCGTGGAGAAAAGGGAAGATTCGTGTGATTTGTATTTCTGGGAAGTTGCTGATGTGGGGGAATGCAACTACGCTGATTATTTGGTTAGCCGAGGAATCCCAATACCAGCAGGTTGGGGTGTTGGACAAGTAACTGAAGGAACGACAGAAGAGGAAGATGCAGAGCAGAAGGTTAAAGATGCAATTCCTCTGATCATGGCAAAGCAACAACTGTTGAATGGCCTTGACAACAATGAGGAGATGAAAGAGCTTGTGAAGATAATGGGCAAAATCGATGTGCTCTGTAGGATGATTGTCTCTTTATTTGCAGTGTATGTAGCACTCATGATGTATTCAGTGGCTACCACATGAGCACTTTGCTGAAACTAGTAATGAATGAAACCTGTGTAGCAGGCTAGGCGTAGTGTTTTGAACATCTAATGATTTCTATTAACGGAAATCAGGGGGTATCCCCTTTTGCTCATGTAAAGAAATAAATAGCAGAGGCCTTGTCGGGTCATCTATGTTCTCATTCGAAGATGTCGAGAAAATTGCAGTCCAACAACAAACTATGTCATCAAATTCAAGTTTCACAGCCAAATATGAGTACAACTAAACAACAATGTCATCATGTTTTAGTTGTCATACAATCACCAAACACAAATCAGCATACATAACAAGTGATGTTCTCATAGCAAAATACTAAACAACATGTTCATCAGGTTTCAGTTGTCATAGCAAACACAATTTCACATAGTAGATAAAAAACGTCTTTTGACAGGCAAATATGACAAAAGTAATGCAATCATCATCCGCAGCAGCAGCGTAAACATCTTCGCCATGTGTATCAGTCTGAATCGTAATTCCCGACGGAGTCATCTTCTTCTTCGTCCTCAACGTCCTCGAACGTTGGCTTATTCTTGATCAACTCTTGTATGTACATAGCACGACATGCAATCTTTTCGCCGGCGTCATTGACGTGATGGTTCTCAAAGATATTAGGAACATCTGTGTTATCTTGTACATCAGGAGCAGTGTAAGCATCATCTTGTTGTGCAACTTCATTAAACGAATTCCTCTGCTCAAACCTTTGTAATACTCTCCAGTCATCGCTACGTGCAAATGTGTCTTCCAAGAAAAATATCTGTGTTGCTTGATTTGCCAAAATAAAAGGCTCGTTAGTCTGGTACGCCGCCTTGACATTGATGGATTTGAAATAATCATCAGCTCTGGGTTTTGCGATCCTGGAAAACAGGTTATACCAACGACAGCACAACAGAACCACACACCGATGATCCTCGAAACTGGAGATATACTGCAACTGAACAATGTCTGTTATGTTAGCATACATTTCAGTTGTCTCTTTTTCATACGTATCTGTGCTCATGATGGCACTGTTTTATGTCTTCCTGCCTTCGTCTCGTGCAAGGGTGTTGTAGCGCACATCTCCAACAACGCAAGATTCATAATGTCTTACCCGAGTATCAGGACCCATTGCTAGTGAGTAAAGGGCATCATCAAATTCCTGCCCATCCTCCCGCATCTTCTTAACCTATGGTTAGAAAATAGACAAGCTGATCATCTTATGTACTCAATATATTAAAAAAACTGACGGTGCACTTCAAAAGCTTACATGGTTCTTGAACCATTTCGCAAATCCTGCCATAACCAGTTTGCCAATGTTTCTTGTATTTTGCGGCAGTAACTCCTCTTTGTAGATGCTGCACAACATAGTGATCGCGTCAAACATCTAAATATATAAGAATGTGCTGCAAGTTTAGTAGATTACGATGTATAAGCTGCAGTACTGCACTTACTTGATATAAGGTAGTATCTCAGGACAGTTATTCAACACATACCAAACCATTTTGTGAAAATCTTTAGTTTTGTCCTCTTGTCGACTCTTCCCTGTAACTCGAACAGAATAATCGAAAACATTGAGCCCGGGATTGTCTTCACCCACCTCTTTGCTAAGCTGATCAGCTGTTTCAAGGTATTTTGAGCAGAATGTCAACGCTTCTGTAGCAATGTAGGCCTCTGCAATGGAACCCTCGGGCCTAGCTCTATTCCTAACATAGCCCTTGAAAGTGCCTAGCCGCCTTTCAATAGGGTACATCCAGCCATACTGTACTGGACCTCTAAGTAGTGCCTCATCAGGTAGATGAACAGCCAAATGCACCATCACATCAAAGAAGGCTGGAGGATATATCTTCTCAAGGTCGCATACGATAGTTGGTATCTTGTCTCTAAGACGCTCCAAAGCATCTATCCTGATATTCCTACTGTAGAGTTCCCTGAAGAATTGTCCCAACTCTGCAATTGCTCTGTATAAGTCAGGGCGGCCCAATCCTCTAAGGATAACAGGTAAAACCCCTTGAAGTAGGATGTGGCAGTCATGAGTTTTCAACCATTGTACCTTGTTTCCATCTGCACTGACTCTCCTTTCAGGGTTGGATGCAAATCCATGTGGGAATCTCACACGTGACAGGACCTCACAGAATTCTTTTCTTTTTACCTTGTCCAAGACGTACACAGCTGGTGCCATATCCCGTGGTTTACCTTCATCTTGCACCTGCAAATCCTGTCTGATACCCAGGTGTGTCAAATCAATCCTAGATTTTAAGGTATCTTTCATCTTGCCTTCAATATTAAGAAGTGTGCCAATAATGCTGTCACATATATTTTTCTCGATGTGCATCACATCAAGATTATGCCGTAGATCCAAATCTTTCCAATACTCCAAGTCCCACAAAGTGGACCTACGGGTAAACAATAATCTCTCTTCTGCCCTGCCATGCTTCCTTTTCCCGCTACCATTATCAGGATGGTTTCCTGGTGTAATATGCCTGACCTTCTCTAATTCCACTTGCAACTCATCGGCGGTGAGCCTCTTTGGCGCATCACAGTTTTCATGCTTTGCATTGAACACATGTCTTCGGTATTTTCTAGGAAGCGGCTTGTCCTTGGCAAGGAAACGACAGTGTCCAATGTAACAGATCTTGCTAAGTATTGCGTATGACAGCGGATTCCTGTCACAACGAACACATGCATTGTAACCATGTGTTGTTCGCCCTGACATAGTGCCCAAAGCCAGATAATCATGGATGCACCAAATTATAACAGCACGCAGAAAGAAATCAGCTGGTGGGCTGCTATATAGGTCTCGAGTGAGAACACCCTTCCATAGCTGTTGAAGTTCCTCCACAAGAGGCTCCATGAACAAATCAAAATCCTTTCCAGGACTTTTTGGACCTGGGATGAGCAAGACCATCATGTAGTTTGATTCTTTGGTGCAGACATTTGGAGGCATGCTGTAAGGGATAACAAGCACTGGCCACATGCTATATGTGGCGCTCTGGTGGCCAAATGGGTTAAATCCATCTGAAGCTAAGCCAAGTCTAATGTTTCTCGGGTCAACATCAAACTCTTTGTGTTTATCATTGAAGCTTTTCCACTCACTACCATGAGATGGATGGCTCATTACATTCGGATCTCTGTACTCCTGGTTCCTAGAATGCCACAGTACATCCTCTCTTGTTTCAGCATCATGAAACAACCTCTGCAATCTTGGTGTAATTGGAAAATGTCTCAGAACATTATGAGGAATCCTCTTCACAACATCGCCATCTTTCCATCTTGATGATTTGCATTTCGGCATTCACTTAAGTTGGCATAATCCTTCCGGAACAGAACACAATTATTCTTACAAACATGGATCATATCATATCCAATTCCAACTGCACGAAGGAAATTCTTCATTTTACTGTAGGTGTGTGGCAGCTCAGACGCATCTGGGAAAGATTCGCGGAAAGTAGCCAACATCGCATCGAACGATTTGTTGGTCATCCGCTCAGATGTCTTCACCTGAAGAAAGGTGACCATAGCTGAGAATACTGACAACTTATTTCCTGGGGTGACAACAACGTTGCATAGTTCCAACATGAGGGCCCACCGTTTTTCTTCTGCAGATGAAAGTTCACGGAATGCATGAGCATTTCGTAGCATTGTTTCAATGTTGGTCAAACTCACTGGCTCCTCCACCACCTCCTCCTCCTCTTCCACCTGAGCATCAGGCAGATCAAGATGGTGATCTGCTGCTTCCACGTAGTCAATAACATTGACGTTCACAGCTTCACCATGATGAACCCACCTAGTATATGTGACCGACATCCCATACAAGTGTAGATGATTTTGCACAGTTGACTGAGGTCTTGTAACTGAATTCATACAACTGCTACACGGGCAGAGCACATCTGATTTCGGACCATCGTACTCAGCTCTGATAAAGTTCATGAAGTTTTCAACCCCCTAGACATATGCAGCGGAGAATCTTCGAGCAGAAGTTATCCAAGTCATGTCCATCTGTTAGACATACAAATTAGTTCTTCTACTAGATATTACAGGAGAAACATATATGCTTTTTTATGAAGTCCAGAAAAAAAATATCTAGGTCGATGTCTAAAGCTATGGCAAGATATTTGGACGAGCAGATCTAAGTAACGAAATATATGTAAAGCTAATTCAACAAACAGATTTGAGTGCCAAATTATGGCAGGCTGTTTCAGCAGTCAATGAGGCCGAGCACACAACCATCGAACTATCGAAGGCCAACGCAGCAACAAAGATCGAGTATAAAACGGTGTAGAGCTATTTCACCTAACAGATTGGAAACTAGACCATGGCAATCTACGTCACAATAAATATATGGCAGGATATTTTAGCAACTAATCGGCCTTGGCATGCCATCTCAGCTAAGCAGATTGAGTGCAGAACAGGGCAAGGAAGCTTCTTCAACAGAGCATATTGACAGTAAACTACTTCGGCAAACAGTGAGATTAACAACGTCTATCAGCTAACATTCAGTGCTACACCGACATGAACGGGGCCTCAGTCTAGAATGCGCGTACCGTGGGAGAAGCTGACCGCCGTGCGTCTCCACACGAACGTCGCCAGTGGTGGCGGCGCTGACCGCCGTGCGCCTCCACAAGAACGTAGCCAGAGGTGGCGGCGTGGCTAGAGGACGGCAGTCTACGAGAGCGTACTGTGGGAGTGAGAGGATCGCCGAACCACGACGCCGACGTATCGACGCGGCGGGGAGGGCGGCTTTGGCGGAGCGAATGGAGTGGAGGGGGACAGGGAGGAGGGGGGTTTGGGGAATATTATTGGCTAGTTGGCCAAAGGGCGGTTGAATCGGATTTGGGGGGAATTTTTGGGTGTGTGTGTGGGGGGGGGGGGGAGGATTTTTGCGCGGTGGGCGGGGGGAGTTTGGCGCATGGTCGGTTTCTCTAAGTGCAGTCCCATGTGTCAGTGAAGAGGCAAGCCGAAGCACGTTCCGTTTGCGTGAGCTGTGTGAAGGACCGAACGTGTGTGGGGTGCAATGCGACCGCGACAGGAGTGCTGTGAGTGTACCACATTTTTTCCTTTTAAACTAGGTGCTTCGCCCCCACCAAAAAAAATATGTTGCTTCGCGCGATCCATCGATACTACTACTAGTAATCCGGTAATCCCGACTAAAACGGCGCGGCCGGGTCTTTTCCCGCGCGATATGCTGGGAGGTTGGCTTAGTTGGGTTTTTTAGGACGAGTAATGCTACACCTACGTAATCCCAGTTACATAATTAACGTAATGTGAAACATGTGAGATGTTGATTGTAGATTGGGGGGAGGGAGGGGCCCACCACCATGAAAATCAGGGGAGGAGAGAAAGAGGCAATTTACGTTAACCCTTTCATAGGTTCCCGTAGATGTAAAAAGATGTGTCCGATCCTGCAATATAGGTTGTCCAATCTATATATAACGGATAGGAAGGAAACTATGACAATTTACCCGCACTCCTCTCCACATTTGCAGATAAGGCTTTCCCTCGTTCATCCTTTTCTCCCACAAGATCTTGATCTTCCGTGCAACGCACGGGCATCTTGCTAGTACTCCTACAATATGTATACTATTGTGAAAGTTCATATACACCGGCCGAGATTAATGCAAACACGACAGATTTTCATTACATTTCGAACTTTTATAGGACAAAAAAAAATAAAAGAAACCCGACCCTAAACCTATTCTACGGCGGCGACCGACGTCCTCCATCTGTGATCTCCATGTACGGGGGAGGGGTTCAAGACCCGTGAAGTGAAGGTGCGGTCTCCGGTGAGGAAAAGCAGAACACGGGAGATGGACCGGCCAGTTGGCACACCATGCCCTGCCGCCTCCCATGCCCTACTCATCCTCAGAGGAGTCCCCGACCTCGGTCGTGCCGGACGTTGGACGGCGGCAAGTAGGACGCGTGGCTGACGGTGCTCCCATTGTCGGCCGCCAGCGTGGCCACCGCTTGTGCGGCGACTTCAGCGAGGGCGGCGACCTCGAGCTCCATCCCCGAAGACAAGCTCTCCCGCAGAGCGTTCGCGCTTGCGGTCATGGCAGATGTGGTTCCAGGTAGGAGGACGATGCGCTATGGTGTGGAGGTTAGCTGGGCGTTGCCGCTTTAAGTAGCGCATTCCGGTGAGGCCAAGCGTTCGGGTGCGTCATTAAGTCGTCGGAGTTGTTCCTCGGGCACCGAGCCTCTTAATGACGACATACGAACGGACGACATGAATGCAGGTAACTGGCGCCGGCTGGGAACGCACCGCGCGACGGCACGAGGGACGAGGGTTTTGGTGTGCTAGGGTAGTCAGCTGCAGTCGTGGCAACGTTGGAGATGCCCTTTGCTCACATGCGATCCCCGCATGTCATTGAAAAAGCAAGACGACCCGGCATGATCTCAGGTCCAGAGGATGCAGTTGGCCGCGCTACACCACTCCGCGGACGCGTCGCGGCGCCCCGTGCATCCTCGACGAGCCGGGTGTTGGGGTGTGTTTGGATTGTGGCCAAAGTGCACCTTGCCAAAATTTTGGTCATGACCAAAAGATTGGTCTTTGTTTGGATGGTTGCCATTTTTTTGGCATGCCAATGAACTCTAGCCAACTCTAGTTCATTTTTCTTGCCAATGTCGGCCAAATCATGGGCAACCAATACCTCAACCAAAATTTTGGTCATGACCCAAAGATTGGTCTTTGTTTGGATGGTTGCCATTTCTTTGGCATGCCAATGAACTCTAGCCAACTCAAGTTCATTTTTCTTGCCAATGTCGGCCAAATCATGGGCAACCAATACCTCAACCAAAATTTTGGCTACCCAATGCTTTGATGGGGCAACCTTGGGCACAAACCAAACATACCGTTGGTCGTGCCACAGCACTAACGCCACCCTCGGCAAACTGAAACCGACCGTGTCTAGCGACGATATGAGCGTGTCACTCACCGCGATCGTCGTGTCCAGAGGCGGTGCTGGAGCTGCGCCCCGTTGTTGGCCCCAACGACCCACATGAACGGTTGTCGGTGGCGAGGAGGTCGTGGGCCAGCTCCTCCATTGGACTAGTCTGCGCTACGACGTCCCGACGGGTGTGCCCCACATGTCCGTTTCCCTATTTTCCCGGCCATATTCGAGCGTCAGTGCTCCGCGTTGCGCATTAGGCCTTTCACTATGTAGGCCAAGTGAGACAACTTATTGTTTATTTGAGCCGTTCAAGTATAATCATGTGGCGTTTGCTTATTTCTCATACCTCTCCAACCCTCTTCTCCATCGATCATGTCGCCCTCCAGTCGAGTCCATCCTCCCGCATGCCTCATTTGAACATTCCGCCGAGTATCATTCGCATGTACCCACCCTACTCCTCTTTCAATAGATCTCCGGACCCGAGATGAAATTGAGAGGGAACGAGTGGGGGCACATGATACCTAAGGCGGATTCAAAATTTTGAACCGGTGATCATAGCATCTGCAAATCATATATAAAGGGTATTCAATGTTCGTTTCGTTTTTGAACGTACAATATACTCCCTCCTATCCTTTCTACTCCGCAAATCATACATAAAGAGTAGTTTACATATAAGTTTTATGTGTAGTCAAAGTATATCTACTTTGATAAAAAAGGTATGAACATTCAACGGCGCCCAATCAATATTGTTAGATTCGTACGTACTCCTAGATTTGTACTCGAGATGGTTTCCAATTTGACTATTGACAAGATTAATAGTACATGAGATGTATATTGTGAAAATTATATCATTGGAAACTCCTTTCACATACGAATTTGACTGTATGCTTTGTGTAAGTTGCATGTCATATATTATTACTCTAACATTTGGTCAAAGTTAGCCTCGAAAAACGCATTAGACCCTCTATGCTTTGTGTAAGTTGCATGTCATATATTATTACTCTAACATTTGTGTAAGTTGCATGTCATATATTATTACTCTAACATTTGGTCAAAGTAGTATAGTGGAAGTGGATCCTCTGACATAGGTATCCCTGCCTTACCCTCCCTTTCGGTCACTTACTAGCGGACCCCATACTTGCTAGGCCCCGCATGTCAGTTACTCAATGGGTTCGGCCACGTCAGGGGATCCTCATCCGCAGTAATACTCCCTCTGTTTTTATTTACTCCGCATAAAACGAAGGGAGTGGTGGTATAATAAATGACACGGGCGGGGGAGGGGGAGGGACGTCGGTTTGCTCTCAACTTCGGTCCCACAAGCGAGCGAAAATGCAAGACGAAGCGCGTTCCATTCGGTGAGCGACGTGGAGGGTCCAGCGTGCCGGGCTGCAATGCGAACGTGACAAGAGCGATGTACAGTCAAAACTGATTGACCGGTCGTCACCGGAACCACTATTCACACCAGAACCTTCGCTGCTCGGCCTACGCCAGCCACTGCCCTAAAACCACACTAAATCTCCAGCCCATTCCCCCACCTTTCGATCCCCTAGCCCGCATCAAGCATCCCCTAGTTCGCCGGAAAGCCATGGTGCGCCGCAAGATCACTTACTACAAGATGCTGACGCCGGAGCGCCGCGCATAAATCGCGGTGGCGGTCGGCGCCACAGACCTCCGTTCCCAAGCTCGCTTTGCGGTGGGCCAATCCCCGAGTTCTCTGGAGCCAAGCTACGAGGAGGGGGAAGCCGATCCAATGTTCATGGTGGAGGTCGCGACGTAGAAGGCCCCCGATGGGTATGAGACGATGGACGCCGACTTTCGTGCCGGCGTTCGAGTCCCGCATGGTGTAGGCGGACTAGCGGTTCAACATGGCGATACTAAAGGAGGACCGGGAGGCAGAGGCTCAACTCGACATGGAGCGCGCGCATGCCGCTGCCATCGAGGCTCTCCTGCAGGCAGAACCGGATGTCGTGGATGTGAACCGGGCGGCGGAGGCTCAACTTGAGGCAGAGCGCGCGGATGCCGCTGCCATCAAGGCCCTCCTGCAGGAGGAACCGGACGTCCTAGACTTGAACCGGGCGACAGAGGCTCGACTCGACGCAGAGCGTGCGGATGCCGCACTCATCGACGCCCTCCTGCAGGCGGAACCGGACGTCCTGGACTTGAACCGGGTAGCGTAGGCTCGACTCGAGGAATAGCGCGCGGATGCCGCTGCCATCGAGGCCCTCCTGCAGGCGGAACCGGACGTCCTCGACTTGAACCGGGCTGTGCTCTCGTCCGTGCAGAGCACCCGCACGCTCCGCTTGAACGAGTAGCTGGAGGCCGAGGACAACCATGGTGCGGAGACACACGTTGGCAGCGACGACTGGTTCGTGCCGGCAGCCAAAGACGACGAGGCCGTCTCTTTTCGCGAGCAGTGATAGTTTTTCTTTATGTTGTTGTTTTCATGGATCTTTTGCTATGTAAAAACATATATTTGTTATGCAAGTCGCCTGACTTGGGTCAGTCTACCATTTCAGGCGGTTTGATGAATATCCTACGTCTCCTAACCCTTCTTTCCTTCTTCCTCACCTCTTCTTCTTCCCCAACAGACCACCGCACGGGCCGTACGGATACTCCCCAACATGCGGTTGGATAAACATACTCTATGAACAAAAATTATGTGTCAGCGATAGGATGGCTGAGTTTGGTGTGTTCACATGCGACAGCACGTGTCAGTGAGGGTGCGTTCCCTTGGTTGGGTTTGCGGCGTGCTGGAGCGACCGTGTGAGGGTGTGGTGCGACCGCGGCGTGCAGGAGCGACCGTGTGAGGGTGCGGTGCGACCGCGATAGCCGTGCGCAAGTGTACCTCCTTCTCATTTTGAAAACTTTAGGCAAGCTTGGCAAAAATGTGTGGCGAAGTTTGGCAATGCAAGGCCTAGACCCAAACAGGATAAGTACGTACGTACTAGGAGTACTAGTGTTAAAAAAGAAAGGCCGGGTTTTCCTTCGCGGGATTTAATCGATACAAATCCTCGTTTCACGTGTCAATTAATGCGTATTTTCTTATCCAAAGACCAAAGAGCTAACCATCTCACTCCTCATCGCTTGTTTAATGCAGCGCCATGCAAACCAACCTTCTCACTTCCGCATGCATGCAGGGGATATTAATGTCCTTGGTTGCTAACCCCATCAATTTTGCCTCGATTAGTGTTAGTGGCCCTTTCCAAATTGTAATTTTAATATACTGGCCTTGTGTATAAAAAAATGGAGGTAGTAACTATATTTGACTTCCTTCCCAATTGCGGTGACGTCGACGATATTTTTTTTGTGGTGGTTTGGCGAAGTGCGTTCGACGGAGAACACCATTGAGGGAGACCACGGTAAGTCGTTCGCAAGTGCCGCCTGCAAGCCGAGACAACTGCCTTATTTGCATCCAGGAAGTCCTTTACTAGTACTACTAGGAGTAACTAATGCGGTGAGATGGCTTCTCGAAGAAGACGATGGAGAAGCGGAGTCAGCGAAGAGTGAAATGATGGTTGCTTCATCTGTGCTTTTGTGATTTGACGCCTCACTGCTTTGTGATTTGTGATAGAAGGGACAGGGAAGTAGACTCTGTGCTATATACTGTAGTACTACATGCGTCCAAGCATGGGAGAAAGAGGAGAGATGCTGCATTTTTCTATTCCTTCAATCAATCAATCACGGAGCTTCGGTTCCATCTTTTTGGCTTTGGCAACACCGTCCACAATGGTTCCCACGATGCCAAAAGCTATTTTCACATTTGGCTACACATTGTGGATGCCCTTAACCGTACCACTTGGTTTTGCTCCTGTGCACTATCTATACAAATCTCAATTATATTGATATAAAAAATTATAGAATCGAGATTAGTAAAAAGGAGGTGATTTTGCCGCGCGGATGGCGGGGGAGGTTTCTTATTTGAGGAACTACGTATCCCTTTGTAAGTCTAGGATTAGGCTTCTTATTTTCGGAGGACGTTGTCCTGGCAGTTTGCTAACATGCGGTCCCACGTGTCAGTGCTTTACCAAGCCGATCCGCGTCCCACATGAGGCAGAGCAACGACAGAAGCAACACGTCATTAAGTTGAAGATGAGGGAGAAGCGGATTCAGCAACGAGTGAAATGATGGTTGCTTCGTCCCTCCAACTTAACTGCGGGAAAGGTGCAGCTTTGTGATTTGACGCCTCATTGCTCATTACTACGCCGGCGCCATGATTGGGGTGCTTCACCCCGGCTGCTCTGCACTGTATTTCGGTATGGCACGTGGACCCGGTAGGTTGATGTCCCACATGTCGGAGAAAGGGACTAGAAGATTTATGAAAGCGAGCGCTCCACTCTTACGACGGAGGAGTAGACGACACGACGGCCCAGTGAACTGTCACTTGTACTGTATAGTACTAGTATAGTTTTGCTGTTTCGCACGATCCATCGATACAAACCCGATTAAACAAGAAAGGGCGGGATTTTTCCCGCGCGGTAGATGATACTGGCCATACATTTCAAAGGCATTTTTAATGTATGCAAACTGAATAATTATAAGTAACAATATGTGTCACACCCTGATTTTCATGCCACTACACTTAAGCTAACAATCATGATAAAATGTGGTTTGCCAAAAACTTTTGAGTGTTTTGAACCTTGCCTTGATTGGATTTTTGTTTGTTGTTTGCAAGTGCTCTAAAAATCAAATAAATCCTCCAACTCCTATACTTCATCTCCTTGCTCCAAACTCTTGAACCAATGATCATGCCATGTGCATAGGACATAAAAATAATTTCTTACAAAAATAATTTGGCCAAATAGTATTTTCAAAAATTAGTTTTTCAAAAACCCCTTGATTGAGGTTTGCACTGCAAGTACTTAATTAAGGGCAGTAAAAATCTTTCCAAAAATGTATTTGACTCCTATTAGATATAGGATACCCAGAAACCACAACAATATTATTTTAAAAGTTATTTTCCTATTTTATTTAAAGGATTTTTCTTAAGGCCGGAAATGGTCTTAAATAGGTTAAAATTATTTTAAAGCTTTAAAAATATTTGAGAAAAATTAGGGAGACTCAATGGACATATATTTTCCATATATATGAGTTTCAACATATGGTCATGATCAAAATATTGGACAAAACCTCCCAAAACCATTTCTGCTCATTTCAAGGATTGGAAATATTTCTACAGGAAATATTTTCATAAAAATCCAAGAAAATTCTAACATGTCACATATGACATTTTTGATGATCTTGCCAAGTACCATGTCGTGGAGAATAGTATAACCCCATGAAACCCTCTCAAAACCACTTCTATCCTTTTTCAAGTTTGAACATTTTCGCACTGTCAAACATGTCCAAATGCTCTCAAACTTGGTGCACATGCTCAAATGGTGTAATAATGCATCTAGACCTGTCGGCGTTCTGGGAACGGGGGTCCCCAGACTTGCCTGCCTGCAGCCTGCGGCGTGGCTCGAAAGGGGGCCCAGCACGGCCCATCTTCCTCAACACAAGACCCAAGACCCTCGCGAGGGGCCAAGCCTCGTGGGGCGGACGACACGGCGCTTCCTCAGGCACGGCCTCGTCAGGCTGGCTCATGAGGAGGCGGAGAGATCAAGGCGGGGTACCTCACGAGGTGCCCATGACGCAAGCCATGATGACCAAGGGTGCCAGGCGGGCGCCAGCCTGCGCAGTGTCTCCCTTTCCTCTTTGGTGCAAAGGGGGCAAGCGCAGGCGAGAGGATCAAGCAAAGGCACCCATTTCGGTGCAACGATACCAAGACCAGTCCAACGGTGGGAAGGAGGTCATCGTGGAGCCCAGAACGGCGTCACCACAGGGCCTTTGGCAGGCGAGGACCAACTTTAGTCAGGATAAGTGTACTAGATGTTCCCCTCCAAATTGGCCAATTGTTGGCGCCCTTCCCGCTCAATATTTGGGAAGAGGCCCAGGGCCTTTGCCTATAAATAGGACTAGCCAACCCCAGGGTAGAAAAAATGAGGAATCAACACAGACACACAGAGGGAGAGAGAGAAGAGGGCGGCTGAACTCCCCCTAGCAGTTCATCGTCCTAGCTAAGAGCAGACCCTCGCGAGGGTGTTCTTCCTGGTATTGTTCTTCATCATCAGCCCAAGAGGCAATCCACCCACCACACTGGAGTAGGGTATTACACCACATCGGTGGACCGAACCAGTATAAACCTTGTGTCTCTTGTGTTGTTCTTTCAGTAGTTTAGATCTTTGCGAGACGGAGAGGTAGAGGGCATAATCTCCGCGCGCACCCCAGAGTTTGAACCTTAAGGGTCTGCCAGAACCCGAAATCCGACATTTGGCGCGCCAGGTAGGGGTGCGCCGGAATTTGGCTTCCACCGCTTCGCTCTCCCCCGGCCGTCGCGTCCATGTCTGACGCTCGTCGGGCCCGCGCCGAGCGCCGAGCCGCCATCGCTTCCCGCGTCGCCCAGACGGCTCCCGTCGGTGGGCGTCCTCGTCGTTCCCCGTCGCCTGCCATCAACGCCGCCACCGGCCCGGCGGGGAACGAGCAGCAAGCGTCGTCTCAGCATCCGTCCGTGCGGCAAGACGGTCGCACCACTACTCCATCACTCACACCAGCTGGCTCTTCGTCCCGCGTGCTTCGTGCACCCTTGGAGGCTCGAGCTACGCTCATCGCGGCAAACGAGCTCCTGCGCTACCGTCCCGTGGACGACGTCTACGAAGAGTGGCTCGGCCGCGTCGCCGAGCTCGTCCGCGCCGCAGGGGGCTCTCCTGCGCCGTCCGCTCCGCTGCGCCGCACCCCGCCCCGCGCGGGCAATGAAGCTCCGAGGGCGTACCAGCCACCTCCTCTCCAAGAAGATGTCGTGGCTCCAAGGCGCGTGGCCCCTGGGCGGAACCCGCTCCGTCAGGTGCCAGCCCAGCAAGAACGGAGCTGCCAAGAAGTCCCTCGACCGCAAGAGGCCACCCGGGCGCTCCCTGCTCCAGCTCCGGCACGACAAGACCCCGCGCTGCTCCCAGCTGCAGCGCATGGGGACCCGCAAGGCCAAGCTCTCCCTCAACCAAAGCCTCCCCTGGCCACTGCTGGCTGCCGCGCCTACACCACCGAGCTGCGCAGCGTCGCATGGCCCGGCAAGTTCAAGCCAGACCTACCTCCTCGCTACGACGGCACGACCGACCCTGCAGAGTTCCTCCAGCTCTATGAGCTGGGCATCGAAGCTGCCAGCGGGGATGAAAAGGTCATGGCGAACTGGTTCCCCATGGCGCTCAAGGAAGGAGCTCGTACCTGGCCCCAGGCACGATCTTTTCCTAGGACCACATGCGCACCCGCTTCATCGCCAGCTTCCAAGGTACTCGCGACCGGCCTCCCGCCGTGAGCGACATGCGCCGCATCAAGCAACAACCCGGAGAGACCCTGCAAAAGTACATCCAGCGCTTCAACAGTGCACACCTCAAGATCCCCAAGGTATCCGAGGAAGCCATCATCTCGGCCTTCTCCGATGGTGTGCGCGACATCAAGATGAAGGAGGAGCTGGCGATGCATGAAGATCTGTGCACCTCCCTGGATGTCACGCCCAAGATGCGACCCTATCCTAAAGGAACTCGAAGGTCCCACCAAGGATAGAA
The DNA here is from genome assembly GCA_032464435.1 of Aegilops umbellulata. Taxonomy (NCBI): domain Eukaryota; kingdom Viridiplantae; phylum Streptophyta; class Magnoliopsida; order Poales; family Poaceae; genus Aegilops; species Aegilops umbellulata. Next base: position 68,269,434 of record CP136056.1, on the reverse strand, counting down.
GCGCATCTTGAAGACGCTTTTGCAAGGTGGATATCATTACATCAACATTACATAATAGTGGGGGTACAACCAAAACATACAAAGTCACATGAATACAATAATACATCATATACAAGATCAACATCCGACTACGGATGAAACATAAACAGAAAATCAAACAATATCCACCCTGCTAGCCCAGGCTGCCGACCAGGAACCTATCCCTCAATCGAAGAAGAAGCAGAAGAAGAACTCCAACACAAATAAAAATCGCTCTCACATCATGATCATCGCATAACCTGTACCTGCAACTGGTGGTGTAGTAATCTGTGAGCCACGAGGACTCAGAAATCCCATTACCATGGGTATCAATACTAGCAAAGCTTAAAGGGGTAAGGAAGGGGTAAAGTGGTGAGGTTGCAGCAGCGACTAAGCATGTATGGTGGCTAACTTACGCAAATAAGAGCGAGAAGAGAAGCAAAGCAAGCGGTCGTCAACTAGTAATGATCAAGAAGTGATCCTGAACTCCTACTTACGTCAGACATAACCCAAAAACCGTGTTCTCCTCTCGAACAACTGGAAAAGAGACCATCACGGTTACGCACACGGTTGGTGTATTTTAGAACAGTTTACTTCAAGGTTACTACAACCGGATATCAACAAATTCCCATCTGCCACATAATCGCGGGCACGGCTTTCGAAAGTTCAAACCCTGCAGGGGTGTCCCAACTAGCCCATGATAAGCTCTCGCGATCAACGAAGGATATTCCTTCTCCCCGGGAAGACCCGATCAGTCTCGGAATCCTGGCTACAAGACATTTCGACAGTAATAAAACAAGACAAGCAAAGCCGCCCGGATGTGCCGACAAATCCTGATAGGAGCTGCACATATCTCGGTCTCAGGGCACACCGGATTGTCCAAACTTCCGGTAGGCGAACCCAGAGTTGCCCCTGATGGCCACCGGCGGCTGACAGTTTGGACCAGCACTCGAAGGAGAACTGGCCCGAGGGGTCTAAAATAAAGATGACCCTCGGGCTCCGGAAACCCAAGGGAAATAAAAGGGGCATAGGTGAGGCAAATGGTAAAACCAATGTTGGGCCTTGCTGGAGGAGTCTTATTCAAAGCGAACTGTCAAGGGGGTCCCATAAATCATCCAACCACGTTAGGGACACAAAATCCGGGAACATAATACCGATATGACGGAAACTAGGGCGACAAGAGTGGAACAAAACACCAGGCATAAGGCCGAGCCTTCCACCCTTTACCAAGTGTATAGATGCATTAATAATATAAGAGATATTGTGATATCCCAACATAAACATAATTCCAACATGGAGCAATCTTCATCTTCACCTGCAACTAGCAACGCTATAAGAGGGGCTGAGCAAAAGCGGTATCATAGCCAAACAACGGTTTGCTAGGAAGGGTAACAAAGGTTAGAGGTTCATGTCAATTTGGGAGGCTTGAGCAGCAAGTGGTAGGTAACGCAGCATAGCGATAGAACGAAGCATCTAGCATAACAATGATAGTAATGAGATCCAAGGTGACAGTCATCTTGCCTGAAATCCCGCAAGGAAGAAGAACGAGTCCATGAAGAAGGTGAAGCCACGAAGACGAACCAAGCGTAGACGAACGAATCCTCACGATCGCAACGAAACGGGAACTAACGAGAAGAAGCACACAACACGGTAAACACACCACACATGAACAAGGCATGATGCTCAACCAAGTATGATGCATGACAATGCTACATGAAGCTACTCGTGGCAAGAGATGATGCACACAAGAACAACACATCAAAGCAAGTTTAAATGAGGCCGGAAACAACATAGAACAATTCCGGTAAGTCCTCATATGCAAATATCAAAATTGGTCCAGATCTGAATAAACCTTATGTTCAAGTTGTTAAACAGCAATTTAAGATGCACCAACATGATCTACACTAAATTCTAGTCAAGTTACATATAAAGTTCATTAGATTCGGAGCTACGGCCTAGAAGATATGAGCAAAACAAGATAAACATGGCATCGATGCAAAATGCATTCAAACATCAAGCAAACACCTCAAAACATGGATCCAACAAGGTAACATGAAGCTACATGCAAAACTAAGTAAGTTTCATATAGAGCACACTCAAAACGGAGCAACGGTTCAACACATACACTCTATACAAGATATGACAACAATCTGTCCATAACAGCAAGTAGGCATCTAGCAAGCATCAAAACAACATGCTACAGGAACTTAACATGAAAACAAAAGGCACAGACATGATGTACAGGTAAAGCATGATAAAACATGAACAATGGGATATCTCCAAAAATCACTAGATCATACTCAAACAAGCATGGCAAGATTGCAAATAATAACAGCTTCACAGACTTGGTGGAAATCACTGGACATGGCCGAAATAACATCAGGTTGCAATGTTTAGAGCTATAAAACAACATGTTACAGCAAGCTATCATGTCAAACTAGAGCATTTCATGAATCTACTCAAAGCATATAACAAAAGTCCCTTACTGACCATGAGCCAAAAGGGATCAGAAAATACAATTGCAAGCATGTGAACATACCAAAACATAAACAGATTCAGACTTAGTGAAAAACTGGAGCATGGCCAAAACAGATAACTAGTAGGCATGTTTACGAGCTCGATGCACTCAATAAGAGGCATTGCATGAAAAACCAAGCATACAACCAGCAACTAGACATGGCATAGAAGCTATACATGGAAAAAATAACAACATAGCATGCAAGGATCAACAACAACAAGCTAGGCAAAATTGCTAAACATGTTAACAATCTGCCAGGAACATTTCATAGCAAAAGTAGAGCAAGATTAAGACATGCTAGAGCACTCCATAAATGCAAAAGGAGGCATGTATGGATAGAGCATATCCATATTAACGAAACATCATTACTGAACATACTCAAAAGAGGCATGGATCACACTGTAGCAACATGAATACATGTCATAAAAATAACAGCAGACAGACTTAGTGAAATTCGAAGACCCTGAAATCAGCAACATCACGAAGGCTACTTTACAAGCTTGAAACAAACAATACATGACATATCATGAAGAATGGACTGAACCACATCAAAGATGGCATGTTATAGCTCATAACACATGAAGACATCATGATCAAAAGAAAATCACACAAAAAGATGCAAAAATGACAAATGAGCATGTTCTGTTAAACTACAGCAGACAACATTATATAGCACTCTTGCAACCATGATTAGGGCATCAATATGCACTCAAATGAACATGATGAAATGTAATTAAATGAGGTACTCGTCGAGACAAACAACTTTACATATTACACGCATGAAACGGAGCAGTATGCAGCAAGTTGTGACGCAATGAACATGGCATGATAATGCAAAATCTCAGGGACTTGGTGGAAAACGGGGTCAACCTTCGTTTTCAGATCTGGATCCGGGCTCGCCGGAGTAGACGCCGGAGTAGTTGCCGGAGACGAGGAAGAGGCCGGAGGAGGACGAACGGAGCGGGGGCCGACGGATCCGGGGCCGGGGAAGGTCGCCGGCGCCGGGGTCCTCGGGCGCGGGGTGCGCGCGCACGGGCGCGGACGCCGAGGCAGCGACGCCGGCCGGCGAGGTCCGAGGGGCGGCGCGGGGAGACGGCTCGGGCAGCGGCGCGCCCGGGCGGCGCGGCCCTGCGGTGAGGCGGCGGGGGCAAGGCGCGCCGGCGAGGAGCTCGGGGAAGCTCCGCGCGGGAGGCGGCGGCGGGCACCACGGGCGGCGGCGGCGGAGGCGGGCGGCCGCGGGCGGGCCGAGCGGGCCCGATCTGGGTTCCGTGGCGGGCCTGCGGCGGCAGGGACGGCCAGGGGCGACGTGGCGCGTCGCGGTTGGCCGAGGGCAGCGGCGCGGGCTTTGTCCGGCGCGGCGCGGAGGGGAATTTGCTAGGGTTAGGGTAGAATGACCCGAAAATTTCGGGGGAGGTCTAGATTTATAGGTAGGAGGGGCTAGGGGGCTCCAAATGGAGTGCGGTTTTCTCCCACACGATCGTGATCGAACGACCGAAAACATGAAGATGACTTAGATGGGTTATTGGGCTGTTTGGAGGGTGTTGGGCTGCAACCCCAAAGAGGCCTTTGCGGTTACCCGGTTAACCGTTGGAGTATCAAATAGGCTCCAAATGACCCGAAACTTGACAGGCGGTCTACCGGTGCTATACCAAGGCCGCTTGGCAAACCTCGGTCCATTCCGAGACCATTTAACACCCCCACATGAAAAGAGGCAAAAGGGGGCGCCGGGGAATATAGGAGTGTTGGATTGCAAAACGGACAACGGGGAAAATGCTCGGATGCATGAGACGAACACGTATGCAAAATGAGATGCACATGATGACATGGCAAAATGCAAACACGCAAGCAAATGACATGGCAACGATGGCGAATAACTGGCGGACACCTGGCGCATCGAATCCGGGGCGTTACACTGGAGCTGTTCAACTTAGCGACCAAGTGCGCCAGGGCTGAGGAAGGGCGTCTCTCCCTCCTCGAGCTGCCCGCCGCAGACCCAGAAGAGAAGAAGCCCAAGGCCAAGGACGTGAAGTGCAAGGGGGCTGCCGTGCTCGCGGCGGAACCAGATACCAAGCGGGGCAAGGATCTGCCCGAGTCCTCCAGGGGCAGCCGGTACTGTGTGTACCACGATCTCCACACCCACAACACCAATGAATGCCAAGAGCTCCGCGCCGTGCGAGAAGGAAGGATCGGCCGTCGTCCTGACCGCGCTGATCGGGGCTACGGCCGAGGAGGAGGAAGGAACATAGGACGCTGGGAAGACCGCGGCCCGCGCCAAGGGTGGCGTGATCAACCTCGCGAGGACCACTGGCAAGACCTGCCTCGCGAGGGGGACTGGAGGGATCAGCCTCATGAGGATCGCCCGCAGGGCAACGCAGGCCTCCCCCCACTGCCACCTCAGCCATGGAGGAACGAGGACCTCCATCAAGACGAGGGGCCTGGGGGCTTCCAGGAGCCGCATGCAATCGCCTGCATCCTGGGCGGAGCTCAAGCCCCAGCCTCCCAACGCATCTTCAAGCAGTTTGCCCGCGAAGTGAATGCCGTCCTCCCCAGGCTCGAAGCAACGTGCCCTCTCAGGTGGTCGGCGTGCGCCATCACTTTCAGCTCAGCGGATCAGCTCAAGTGCGCGGCCACAGCCGGGGTCCTCCCAATGCTTTGCTCCCCAGTCATCAGCAACGTACTGGTCACCAGGACCCTCATCGATGGTGGAGCAGGGCTCAACGTCCTGTCCGTGGAAACATTCAACAATCTCCAAGTGCCCTATGACCAGCTTCAGCCGACCAAGCCTTTCTCCGGAGTCACCGATAGTTCCACGATCCCGATCGGGCAGGTCCGCCTCCCTCTCACCTTCGGGGCCCGCAGCAACTACCGCACCGAGCTCATCGACTTCGACGTCGCCCACATCCGCCTGCCGTACAACGCCATCCTCGGGTACCCAGCGCTGGCCAAGTTCATGGCCGTAACTCATCATGGCTACAACGTCCTCAAGATGCCAGGAAGTGGCGGAGTCATCACGGTGCCATGTGAAGAGAAGGATGCAGTGTGTTCTCTGGAGCGAGCCTTTCAGGCCGCGTCACTAGAAGACCCAGATCGCAGAAGCAGGAGGCTTCCCGAGACCACCCCCAAGAAGAAGAAGGCATCGTCCGGACCGGCCCCTCAGGAGGCGGGCCCCCCAGGGCCAACGTCTGCCCAAGGGGATCCTCCTTCCATCGCATAGGAAAGCACGCCCGGCGCCCTCCTCAGGCAGGGCTCGGGGGCTCTCACCTGGAGGGCCGCCGACCTGGTCAAGGTCACGAGGGAGGCGCTTGGGCATCACGTGGAGGCGTGCTTCAAAGCATGTTTCCCTCAAGAAGGAGCAAGGCAAGGAAGGTCAGATCAGCAGGAGTTCGTCAACAAGGCCGTTCAAGAACTACAGGAGTCAAGAATCATGAGAGATTGCCGCCGTTCACCGGCTGTGGCTCCCCATCCAGGCGAGGATGGTGGGCTGCGTGTCTGCATCGATGTACCAGGGCTCAATCAGGTCGCCACGATGGAACGCCTCTGGCCCTCGCAAGTGGGGCGTTGTGGAGGTCCACCCCACAGCTACGTTCGCATGCCTTGCGGCTTGCTGAGCGTGGCTGCTGCGTACCAACACCTCGAGGGGCATCATGGAGACTCAGGAAGACAGGCGTTCTGCAGTCCTGGCGGAGATGGAGATGATTCGCGAGGAGCCACCAGCGCCTCCGGAGCCTCCTGAGGCCCCTGGGCCTGGGGGCTCGTGAGGATCGGCTTCCGCAGCCTACCGGGTCTGCTGCACCAACACCACTTCGTCCTTGACATCTTCAGGTGACATCTTTCAAGCTTCATTTCTGGCTAGGAACGCCCTCCCAGGGATGCATCATTCCCAGGCCGCGTGGGTCCGTCCCTGCGGCATGTATCCCTTTTTATTTTTCGGTCATTAGCTTGCTTTGCTGGGGGCGCCCCTCGGGCTGCATCATCCCCAGGCCGCTCGGGCCAGGCCCAGTGGCGTGTATCTCCCTTGCGTTTATTTCCAACTATGCATCCGCCTATCATGCTTGATTACTTGATGCCTGTCCACGACACCTCTTCTTCTCCATGTCGACCACTTGCACGTTAAAGGGGGGGTACCTGAGCATCGCGACTCAGGGCTCTTACTGGCTCTCCAGCCCTCACCCTCTGGCCTTGTCCATGGCATCGCGACCTGGCATACCAGCGACGGCTGAGACAAGCTCGAGGGCCGGGACCCGAGGACATAGAGTGCCGGCATCTAACCAAATTTGTAGGAACACATCACAAGATACGGCCCAGTGCCAGGCGCGACCCGCCTAGAGGTAGGGCCCTGTGAGTCCCGCGCCGGCTCACGGGCGCCCAAATACACCTCACCTGCGCCAACCAACAAGCTTCTGATCAACTAACGATCGACTAATAATTACCATGGCAACCCCTTCTTCTTTCTATGATGAGTTTGCAGGATCCCCTGAAGGAATTGCGCTAGCCAAGGCCCTCACGGAGTTCCCTTCATCCTCGTCCGCGCGAACCGCTTGCACGTTAAAGGGGGGCGCCTGAGCATCATGACTCAGGGCTCCTACCGGCACTCCAGCCCTCACCCTCTGGCCTTGTCCACGACATCGCGACCTGGCATACCAGCGACGGCTGAGACCAGCTCGAGGGCCGTGACCCGAGGACGTAGAGCAGAAAGGGGAGAAAAGGCGAGGGAGAAGGGGCGCACGAGGACCTCACCAAGCAACTCCGCTCCTGCTGCCGTGCGGACCCGACGATACACCAGGAACAACCCCCGATTAACAAGATAAGTCGCCACCCGAAAGCACCGGCTACCGTGGCACTACCCCCGCACCTAACACAATTCTGTACTAGCAACGTCGCCCCCCTTTCTCACCGAGCGACGACTGCTTGGGCGCCAAAGGGGACCTCCTGGGCATCGCAACTCAGGGGCTCTTACCGGACCCCGGGTCGCTCACCTCCTGGCCTTGACCACGGCATCGCGACCTGGCATACCAGCGAGGGCTGACGTCGCCTTGGGACTAGGACCTGTCGATGCAGAGCACCAAGCCCTCGCGAGGTTCGAAAGGGAGAACTAAGCTACGACGGAATTGGCGACTCGCACAGTTCCATATCAAGAGTTACATATTAACAAAAAGGATCACAGGCACCTTACAAGCCCCCATTGGGCGCAGTGTGATTCCTCGCAGGGAACGGATCCTAAGGGATGCTAATTACGCGCGCCCCTGCAAAAGACGCCATCATCAACAGTGGGCCGTCAAGCACCGGCGCCAACCCCATCCGGATCAGAGTCAGCGACGGCCAAGTGAGCCCGCTCTGCTCCGGGAGCGGCGCTTGCTCGTGGGCTCGTAGCTGTCGTCGCTCGTCTCCGGAGTCGCAAAGATCTCGCTGGGGTCGCTGGATCCTCCGACGCTCCCGTCGCTTGTGGAGCCGTCCAGGGAGCGGTCGGCGGGCCTAGCCCTCACCATGGCAAGGTCCTGGCCGCGGGCAGCACTCTAGCCGGCGCCCGTTCGCGTCGAAGACCCTAAAGAACATCACCGGAGCGCCATCATACTCCAGGTGGATCGTGAGGGCGCCCCTTGCCCTGCGACCCCGGGCGATCTCGCCCCAGCCGCGAGTCATGAAGACCTCGCCCGAGGCAATGACCGCGACCTCTGCCTCGGTCGCGGGAGTGCTGCAGTCGGCGTGCTGCAGCCATAGTTCCAGGAGTCTTCCCTGCGGGAAGACGGAGGCGAAGAAGGGAGGAAAGCGAATCCAAGTTCGAGGGGGCATGGCGGCGTGGAGCACAAGCTCGCGGGAGGAGCCCTCGGCGTGGACCCCAGGAGGAACGACCCACACCTTCGTGACCCGTCGGCGCCGGCGCCGGCGCTGGACGCGGGGATCGGCATCGCCCCCTTCGAGGCCCTCGACGTGGGCATACAAGGGAAGCGGGAACCCTGGCGGAGGCCGCTCGTACCAAGGCCTCGACACCACCTGGCGGTCTTCCTCGTCTCGGCCGCGAAGGGCAGGCCGCTTCTTCGGCGGGAGCGGATCTGGCCCATCTCGAGGAGCCTTTCCCTTCTCCGCTGCAGAAAACCAGCGGATCAGAGCCATCACGGCAAGGCGGAGCAAGAGTCAGGGCGAAGGAGAGAGCAAGAAGAGATGGACTGGAAGGGCACGCGCGGCGCCGTACTTGTAGCCGGTGAAGGCCAACCGTCAGCCTCCACGATCGCAGGTAATCATGCCACGATTTGCATGCAGGGACTCGTCCAATCCGCGCGATCATCTAGGCGCCGTGGGGAAGCGGAGGCGCCCACGTCCAATCAACCGCCACGCGGCGCCCAAGGCCGTAGGCTGTTAGGGTCCGCGGCGCTTCGCCCTTGCCCTTTCGCCTCTCAGCACGACCAAGTCCAGGCGCGCCTTGGGCCGGGGGGCTACTGTCGGCGTTCTAGGAACGGGGGTCCCCAGACTTGCCTGCCTGCAGCCTGCGGCGTGGCTCGAAAGGGGGCTCAGCACGGCCCATCTTCCTCAACACAAGACCCAAGACCCTCGCGAGGGGCCAAGCCTCGCGGGGCGGACGACACGACGCTTCCTCAGGCACGACCTCGGCAGGCTGGCTCACGAGGAGGCGGAGAGATCAACGCGGGGTACCTCACGAGGTGCCCATGACGCAAGCCATGACGACCAAGGGTGCCAGGCGGGTGCCAGCCCGCGCAGTGTCTCGCTTTCCTCTTTGGTGCAAAGGGGGCAAGCGCAGGCGAGAGGATCAAGCAAAGGAACCCATTTCGGTGCAACGAGACCAAGACCAGTCCAACGGTGGGAAGGAGGTCATCGTGGAGCCCAGAACGGCGTCACCACAGGGCCTTTGGCAGGCGAGGACCAACTTTAGTCAGGATAAGTGTACCAGATGTTCCCCTCAAAATTGGCCAATTGTTGGCGCCCTTCCCTCTCAATATTTGGGAAGAGGCCCAGGGCCTTTGCCTACAAATAGGACTAGCCAACCCCAGGGTAGAAAAATGAGGAAACAACACAGACACACAAAGGGAGAGAGAGAAGAGGGCGGCTGAACTCCCCCTAGCAGTTCATCGTCCTAGCTAAGAGCAGACCCTTGCGTGGCTGTTCTTCCTGGTATAGTTCTTCATCATCAGCCCAAGAGGAAATCCACCCACCACACTGGAGTAGGGTATTACACCACATCGGTGGCCCGAACCAGTATAAACCTTGTGTCTCTTGTGTTGTTCTTTCACTAGTTTAGATCTTTGCGAGACGGAGAGGTAGAGGGCATAATCTCCGCGCGCACCCTAGAGTTCGAACCTTAAGGGTCTGCCGGAACCCGAAATCCGACAAGACCAAATGGGACAAGTTGGAGAGAATGTTATCTTGATCAAAGTGCCCCAAAACCCTCTCTGACCAGAATCAAATTTGAACAAGTTTGTACTACCAACTTCCTCTCCTTGACCCCAAATTTTGTGAGCATGTTCAAATCCTCAAATGATGACACTACACAAAGTGGTGCATCAAGGAGAATAGATTTGCATGACTAAATCTTGGCAAAACCATTTCTGCTAATTTCTAGGGTTTACCAAAGTTACATTGGCTACTTTGTCCAAATGAGCTCAAACTTGGTGGAACACGCTATTTCTAAGCGCCATCCCATCCTGTTAATTCTCATGCCAAATGGAATCCTTTTACTTGCCCAAACAAGCCAAAAACACCTTCTGCAAAATTTCCAAAACCACCTTTTTGACCACTTCCACTAAACTCCATGACCCTATCTTTCTACCACAACCCCTCCTAGACCTCCTCTACCTCCAGTAACAATGGCTGCATTTCAGCTCAATTATTTGGGGGTGATACCCTAACTTTCTCTCTCTGGACAACCTCTTTCTCTCTCTCCATCAACCTCTCTCCTCTCCTAGTAGCTCTCCAAGGCATCCAATGCTTCCTCCCCTTTGTTTACTCACCCCACAAAGCCTCAGACACTAGTGGACACGCCCAGGCGCATAAACAATGCCATGGCATGCCATTTGGGCGCTCTGGAGCGCGCTACAGTGCGCTCCCGCACTGTAGCCGCCCCCTTCCAACCACCTCCGGCCACCTAGGGCCTCCCCCTCGTGTCCCCCGAGGTAACCTCGACGTCCGCAACACGCTACACTATCGTCCCCCTCCTCTCTCTCCCTCTCCGGTTCTCCTCGCGTGCGGACAGAGCGCCGCCCAAGCGTGCCAGTCGCTGGCCGCGGCGGGGACCCGCTTTGCCGCATTCCCCGCTCCCTCTCTCTCTTCCTGGCGCCCTACTCCACCCCCACGAGCGCCGCAGACAGACCCGAGCCTCCTCCCGTGGCCACCACGACCATTTCGGCGGGTGCCCATAGGCCACGTCCACGGTGAGCCATGGCCTCGCCATTTAAGGGCTCCCGAGGCCTCCCTCTGGATCCCATTCGCTCTCCCTCTCTCCCGAACACCCCCTGGACCAACCCACTCCCCTCCTCGAGCCCTCCATCGCTCCCCATGGCCGGAGCCGAGCCGCCGGACTCCGCCTAAATTCGCGCCCACCTTTCCTCCTCCTTCCCTCTGGACCGCACTAGAGCATCATCACCATCACCGCGAGCCCCTCCCGTGCTTCTCCCTCTCCCCCCGGTGACCATAGCATCGTAACCACCGCCGCCGCCGACCTCCTCCGCCGCGGCCAACGCCGTGCTCGACCCTGAGCTCCTCGGCGGTCGTGCCACCCATGGATGGGCGCGGCATCACCTCCTGAGTGCGCCGGTGGGCGGAGCGTCGCCGGGGACGCCCTGTAACCCCGGAGATCACCGGCGGGGGTCACCCCTACCTCTGCTCTGTTCGAGCGGGAGGAGGGGGATGAACCCGACAGGCGGGCCCCGCAGCTCAGTGACCCCGCCGGCCGGCCACGTCATTTAAGTGGAGACGGGCCAGCCGTTCTACGCTTCCCTTCGGGAAAGCGTCACCAGAGAAATGCGCCTACGACGTCACCCTCCTCACCCGCGCGGCCGAGCCAGTGGGCCGGCCCACTGCTAAACTGCGCCCAGTGCGCTGGATAAGGGTAAAGCCCTTTTTCCTTTCCTTTTTCTTTTCTAGATAGCTTCAAAACTCTCTAGAGAATTCAAATAGTGTCCAAATTCAATGAATCGAATTTCTACTGACTCCATAAATCAAGTCCTAATTAATGGGCCACAGGGGACATTTTTGTTGTTCTTGGTTTTCACTGGACACTTAAGAAAGGTCATTTATCCACATAAGTCCACTTCAAAAATCCATATTATATTCATTTCAACTCCAAATCCAGGGAAACCAATTTCTAAATGTTTCTAAAATCATGCCTGATTTAATGGGTAATTTTACTCATTTTTATAAAAAGGCATTCTGTAGACAACTTGTAGATCCATTAAATCCCTTGTTCCATCATATTGAAATGTTTAGAAATATCCATTGATCCACTTCCAGTGATATCACCTTGGTCATTCCTCATATGACCACAGGCATCCTAGAAAAGTCAAATACATATTTTTAGAGCACTTTCATTTCCTGTGTTGTTGTGTTGCTTATTATGGTTGCTTTCGACGATAGTTGACGAAGTAGACGAAATGCTTGGAGTGGGACCAGAGATATTTGAAGACCTCGAAGGCTTTGTTAAAACAGGCAAGCAGCCCTTTGACCATGTCTATGAAACCCTTTTTATGCATGTCATATAGCACTTTATTAGTGTTGCTTCGGAATCATGATGTGATGGTAACCACTTTGGTGGGTTGCCTTCGTTACTTCCTCGTTGATACCTGCATTATGCATGACCCTACCTTCTTATGAGGGTTATGCCGGTGGGAGTAGATAGGATGCTAAAGTAGATGCTATGCAAAAAGGGACGGGAATATGCATGGTGATGGAGACAAAGTATTTTCAAAAGACTTTTCGAAAACCCCGTCGGGTGCCACTTATGCCCGAGGGAGACAATGAGATGGGTAACCACTTGATGACGAGGTGGTGTACCGAGACAAGTGTGTGTGTTATTTTCGAAAACGGATTAGATTTAAGATTTGTCGACTGTCCCAACCTTACATGCGCAACCACTCTACCCTTGTATGGGAAAGGGCATTATTGATTACCTAGGCCGATACTAGCTTGGAGCCCGCATTACTAGTGACGGGAGAGTTGTTGGTGCGCTCTCTCGGGACGGGGTCGTGCCAGGTAGGGCGGCCATGACTGTTTTGACAGGGCAACGGATACACCGTTGTGTCCCCTCTCGGATGTTACGATCTCGAGTGAGTCTCGTATGATGTACATCGTGAGGATACGGAACAAGGAGTGGACTTCTTGTTAGTGTCGTCTAGGGAAAGATAGTGATCGGGTGCTTACCCCGGGTACTTGAGGTATCACGGGTCATGGATTACACGGAAGTTCCCCGGATCTTGTGGGTAAAGTGTGCAACCTCTGCAGAGTGTTAAACTATTTGAATAGTCGTGTCCACGGTCAAGGACAGTTGGGCGGTGCTGCTTAAATTACGTCCGCATGTTTACAAACCAGTGTGTGTGTTTGGATAAGTGGGAAGAACTACTTGGGTCAAGTCAAAGGACTTGACATGATTGAGATGGGTTGATGCCCACTCTATTTATGTTGATATCTGTAACCTGTCCTCATGGTTACTTGAATTCTCCTGATGCATGTCTTACAAGTTGTTGAACATGTCATTGCACTCAAAACTAGCGTTCCGCAAAAAATTTACCTATATCATGCATTGTTGTATCTTGAACCAAGACATGGGTTGCTTGCGAGTACATTCAAAGTACTCATTGGCTTGCCACTGGTTATTTTATTGGCCAGGCATGAAAGAACATGGTATGCAGAAGAATACTATGGTGACGAACATGCGAGCTAGGATGCTTCCCAGTGAGAATGCCTGTAGGGTTAAGGCAGATGGCATGGGTCCAAGTTATCGACGAAGATTTCCGCTGCAATGTTATACTCAAGACTTGTCCATAACGGTCCTACTTGCGTAATATGGTATGTATGGATGTAAGACTCTTGTTATTCAGTTTCTGTGTGTTCAGTGAGCATTGATCTCTGGGATCACTGTACACGTGCACTCGGTAATCACGACTTATGAGTCGGGGTCCCCACAGAGCTGGTATCAGAGCCATCCTGACTGTAATAAGCCTTAGTTAGCATGGTCGTTAGTTCGGGTAAAACTATTTCCAAAACTACTACTAGTTTTCAAAACTATCTATACTTCTCTTCCCTTCTCTGTTTTTCGAAAACTAAGGTATACTTTCCTTATTTGATCTCTTCCCTTTCAAAACCTTTGGTCGCTAGAACCCTTATGCCCGTGACCACGGGATTCCTTGTAATCCTCGTGGATAGCCTAGAAGGAGTACACCTTGCCAAATACTCACCCACCTCTTCTGAACCCAAGATTCGCGACACCACAACAAGACGATGCCAAAAGAAGATACGCCTTTGAAGAATGAGGACATGGAGACCCAGAGGACGGTGACACCTTTGAATTTGCCCAGGATGATGCAACCTTAGCCTACGATGATGGCATAGGATATGCAAGATCATGATATACATCGCTAATAGAGCAACTATGTCCTTACCGTTGTTGTATCGGCGACCACCGGTGGATGAGAACCTAGCCATTTGGTCCGTCTCACTATAGTGAGCAGGAAAATGGTTCTCTTCATCCCCCGCTCTTGGTGTCGATGTTGTCATTAACGTAACCAACATGTTGGACCTCTACTATGCCTTGTTAATGTCACTGCATAAAGGATTACCTACCTGGTACCATCGACACCTTAGAAGACAAAACGAGATCGTCAGGATTAAGAGGACAAGAGAAGACCAAGTCAATACCAGCTACGAGGAGCCACCTTCACCCCATCATCTCATCAGGCGAGAAGTGTTGAAGATTCTTTAGGCCAACCCGGATCATTTCATCAAACAACTACGAAAGATGTAGCGACACCTAAGGAAAAATCTAGAAGACTGCATGAGGCACGGAGCAAAGCACGATTACTGAATCCGAGAACCCCTAGGGTAGGATGAGTCGTGTACCCCCTATGCGCAGTCGAGTCCGTTTGATGGTTCGAATAGAACCATGATTGTGTGTTGCTTGTTTTTATTTGTTTGTGTTTTGATCTAAGTCGCACATTTGCCCTAGGCAGCTTGTACGCGACTATATCACCTATCTTATCTTAATGAATGTGCGTGGCCTTAACGTCACTTGTTTGCTTGAACTTGCACTATAGAACCCCCTTTAGGAATCCCCCTCCTCTATACCACTTTTCCCTCCCATCTCTCGCCTCAACTGAAGACCGGCAAGACAAGCTACACCAAGGATTCTGCCTCGGCAACCAACTAGCAATGAAGACTTCTGCTACAATCTCCACGACCAAGTGCAACCCCGTAGAATTATGTTTAACCCTCCAGACTAGAGACCCATTCCTAGACCCTTCGAGACTTCACGAGATACTCCAGCATGAACCCTTAATCATGTGCCTAACCCCCGGAATTGCGAGATAACCAGTTAAACCTGCATAACCTTGCACAACACTGGGTTCATTATGGAACTAGTGGACATAGTGAGCAAGCACATTATCATCCTAATATAGCACCAGAACTGATGATGTCATAGGGAAGACCAGTTTCAGGATATAGGAATAGAGGACAGATGACTTGATGAGTTTATATCATTGAGCTTGAGGAACTATATGAGACTATTTGGTGGATTATGAGGCTTTGATTTTGGCAGATGAACTTGGTGGGATCATGAGCATAGATTAGCATAGCTTTCATTTCCCCTGGAGTAAATTGGATTTTGTAGGACAATTATATCGCAAGATGGAATTCTTGGAAGTATAAGGATTTGACTTAGCCAGGGGATATTGATAGGAGATAGTTGATATTACGATAATGACTCAGGGGAAAGTGTGGAAATTCTCGTTGGACACAAGGTTTGGATTTAAATAGGTGATCCTAGTTGAGTATAGATGCTAAGTAAGTCGACATGGTTCAGAGTAAATTGGATTTAGACTGATGATCTCGATCATGATGCCATGTTTCTTGGAGGACAATAAACTAGGAGATTAGATTAATTGTCGGAATTAATATAAGCTTGACCTTGGATTTTACTTGACCATGACAATGGAAATTGGTGGACTTACTATAGTAGAGACAACCCTTTCAAGTATTTGGGGACTATAGGACATTAGAAGATTCGTGTGAGACACCATAGACATTGGATTTGTAGAATTAAAGGATTATGTAGCAATTAATGGAAGTTAATGGGCTATTGGAGTTGATTCATAGGAAGAAAACAAGATCTTGGAGTGGCTTATGACATGTTTCCTTAGGATAGAGGTGCTTTATCTTAGACCTTGGAAGAATAGGCTGAACACTTGGATTGTCGTGTTCTATTCCAGCTTGGAAGCTTGTATGCTCTGCCCATGGATTTTAGGGGTAGACATACATATGAGTTTAGGGATCGTAGACATATATAGTTTTTGTTAGACCTCCTCTTGGGAGTCATGAGGATAATAATGACCTGAGTGATTATTGGATTTGACCTATACGAAATGATGCTTTCGGTGGATAAGTTTATTTGTTTGAAGGACTAGGTAGAACTATTGGCATCTCAGGAACCGTGCTTAAGGATAAGGTGACAAACGTTTGCTCACACACTAGAATCCTTGAAACCCTTAAGCTATACCAAGCCACAACATGGTCGGATCATGACCATGGGCTTTGGCTCTAGGACAAGGAAACCTTGGCCAATACTCAACCATGACCACCACCGATACCCCAACCTATACCCTATGTACCCCGTGGGCAAGTCTTCACGGAGTACTCGGACAAGTTAGTTGCCATCTTTCTTTGGTGATATATTTGCCTACCCAAAGACGGAAGAAGAACCGTTCAGCCGGTTAGAGAACATCTGAAGACCGCCATGTCAAGGAGGAAGAACTATACCAACCATCATCGTCAAGAAGCGAACTTCCTTGTCAAAGACGGTGCATATCTACAAACCACTCCTCTCAAGGGAACCAAGCATTTTCATGACAAGGAAACCCACGCCAAGATTCATCGGCCCTCTTCGAGATCACTCCAAGGTTCAACAACCCCCTGTGAGATCACTACGAGACGAAGAGAAGACAGTTACCAGCTGGAGTTGCCACCTGAGTTACCCACTATGCACAACGTTTTCCCACACAACACAACCTCGGGAGTGTTTCCAACTTCCTAACTAGCCCGACCTCTACAAGGACATCGATCACCGAGCCATCGACCTCCAGCCCAATATGACCTACGCGAGGGACCCCAATTGCAATATGGATCAAGCAGGACGACAAACACGAAGCCACGCCATCGAGTACTTCAAGGTTCAATGGAGCACCAAACGGAAGCAGAAGCAGTATGAGGACGTGAAGACTACCCCAAATCCAAGTTTCCATATTCCTTTCGGCGCCTAGTCTGGGAATCTCGGGGACGAGATTCTTGTAAGGGGGATAGGTCTGTCACACCCTGATTTTCATGCCACTACACTTAAGCTAACAATCATGATAAAATGTGGTTTGACAAAAACTTTTGAGTGTTTTGGACCTGGCCTTGATTGGATTTTTGTTTGTTGTTTGCAAGTGCTCTAAAAATCAAATAAATCCTCCAACTCCTATACTTCATCTCCTTGCTCCAAACTCTTGAACCAATGATCATGCCATGTGCATAGGACATAAACATAATTTCTTACAAAAATAATTTGGCCAAATAGTATTTTCAAAAATTAGTTTTTCAAAAACCCCTTGATTGAGGTTTGCACTGCAAGTACTTAATTAAGGGCAGTAAAAATCTTTCCAAAAATGTATTTGACTCCTATTAGATATAGGATACCCAGAAACTACAACAATATTATTTTAAAAGTTATTTTTCTACTTTATTTAAAGGATTTTTCTTAAGGCCAGAAATGTTCTTATATAGGTTAAAATTATTTTAAAGCTTTAAAAATATTTGAGAAAAATTAGGGAGACTCAATGGACATATATTTTCCATATATATGAGTTTCAACACACGGTCATGATCAAAATATTGGACAAAACCTCCCAAAACCATTTCTGCTCATTTCAAGGATTGGAAATATTTCTACAGGAAATATTTTCATAAAAATACAAGTATATTCTAACATGTCACATATGACATTTTTGATGATCTTGCCAAGTACCATGTCATGGAGAATAGTATAACCCCATGAAACCCTCTCAAAACCACTTTTGTCCTTTTTCAAGTTTGAACATTTTTGCACTGTCAAACATGTCCAAATGCTCTCAAACTTGGTGCACATGCTCAAATGGTGTAATAATGCATCTAGACCAAATGGCACAAGTTGGAGAGAATGTTATCTTGATCAAAGTGCCCCAAAAACCTCTTTGACCAGAATCAAATTTGAACAAGTTTGTACTACCAACTTCCTCTCCTTGACCCTAAATTTTGTGAGCATGTTCAAATCCTCAAATGATGACACTACACAAAGTGGTGCATCAAGCAGAATAGATTTGCATGACTAAATCTTTGCAAAGCCATTTCTGCTGATTTCTAGGGTTTACAAAAGTTACATTGGCTACTTTGTCCAAATGAGCTCAAACTTGGTGGAACACACTATTTCTAAGTGCCATCCCATCTTGTTAATTATCATGCCAAATGGAATCCTTTTACTTGCCCAAACAAGCAAAAAACACCTTCTGCAAAATTTCCAAAACCACCTTTTTGACCACTTCCACTAATCTCCATGACCCTATCTTTTTACCACAGCCCCTCCTAGACCTCCTCTACCTTTAGTAACAATGGCTGCATTTCAGCTCAATTATTTGGGGGTGAAACCCTCACTTTCTCTCTCTGGACAGCCTCTTTCTCTCTCTCCATCAACCTCTCTCCTCTCCTAGTAGCTCTCCAAGGCATCCAATGCTTCCTCCCTTTGATTACTCACCCCACAAAGCCTCAGACACTAGTGGACACGCCCTGGCGCATAAAAAATGCCAGGGCATACCATTTGGGCGCTCTGGAGCGCGCTACAGTGCGCTCCCGCACTGTAGCCTCCCCCTTCCAACCGCCTCCGGCCACCTAGGGCCTCCCCCTCGTGTCCCCCGAGGTCACCTCGACGTCCGCAGCACGCTACACTGTCGGCCCCCTCCTCTCTCTCTCCCTCTCCGGCTCTCCTCGCGTGCGGACAGAACGCCGCCCGAGCGCGCCAGTCGCTGGCCGCGGCGGGGACCGCTTTGCCGCACTCCCCGCTCCCTCTCTCTCTTCTTGGCGCCCTACTCCACCCCACGAGCACCGCAGACAGCCCCGAGCCTCCTCCCGTGGCCACCACGGCCATTTCCGCGGGTGCCCGTAGGCCACGTCCACGGTGAGCCATGGCCTCACCATTTAAGGGCTCCCGAGGCCTCCCTCTGGATCCCATTCGCTCTCCCTCTCTCCGAACACCCCCAGGACCAACCCACTCCCCTCCTCGAGCCCTCCATCGCTCCCCATGGCCAGAGCCGAGCCGCCGGACTCCGCCTAAATTCGCACCCACCTCTCCTCCTCCTTCCCTCTGGACCGCACTAGAGCATCACCACCATCACCGCAAGCCCCTCCCGTGCTTCTCCCTCTCCTCTCGGTGGCCGTAGCGCCGTAACCACCGCCACCGCCGACCTCCTCCGCCGCAGCCAACACCGTGCTCGACCCTGAGCTCCTCGGCGGTCGTGCCACCCATGGATGGGCGCGGCATCACCTCCTGAGTGCGCCGGTGGGCAGAGCGTCGCCGGGGACGCCCTGTAACCCCGGCGATCGCCGGCGGGGGTCACCCCTACCTCTGCTCTGTTCAAGCGGGAGGAGGGGGGTGAACCCGACAGGCGGGCCCCGCAGGTCAGTGACCTCGCCGGCTGGCCACGTCATTTAAGTGGAGACGGGCCAGCCGTTCTACGTTTCCCTTTGGGGAAAGCGTCACCGGAGAAATGCGCCTCCGACGCCACCCTCCTCACCCGCGCGGCCGAGCCAGTGGGCCGACCCACTGCTAAACTACGCCCAGTGCGCTGGATAAGGGTAAAGCCCTTTTTCCTTTCCTTTTTCTTTTCTAGATAGCTTCAAAACTCTCTAGAGAATTCAAATAGTGTCCAAATTCGATGAATTAAATTTCTACTGACTCCATAAATCAAGTCCTAATTAATGGGCCACAGGGGACATTTTTGTTGTTCTTGGTTTTCACTGGACACTTAAAAAAGGTCATTTATCCACATAAGTCCACTTCAAAAATCCATATTATATTCATTTCAACTCCAAATCCAGGGAAACCAATTTCTAAATGTTTCTAAAATCATGCCTGATTTAATGGGTAATTTTACTCATTTTTATAAAAAGGCATTCTGTAGACAACTTGTAGATCCATTAAATCCCTTGTTCCATCATATCGAAATGTTTAGAAATATCCATTGATCCACTTCCAGTGAAATCACCTTGGTCATTCCTCATATGACCACAGGCATCCTAGAAAAGTCAAATCCATATTTTTAGAGCACTTTCATTTCCTGCCTTGTTGTGTTGCTTATTATGGTTGCTTTCGACGATAGTTGACGAAGTAGACGAAATGCTTGGAGTGGGACCAGAGATATTTGAAGACCTCGAAGGCTTTGTTAAAATAGGCAAGCAGCCCTTTGACCATGTCTATGAAACCCTTTTTATGCATGTCATATAGCACTTTATTAGTGTTGCTTCGGAATCATGATGTGATGGTAACCACTTTGGTGGGTTGCCTTTGTTACTTCCTCGTTGATACCTGCATTATGCATGAACCTACCTTCTTATGAGGGTTATGCCGGTGGGAGTAGATAGGATGCTAAAGTAGATGCTACGCAAAAAGGGACGGGAATATGCATGGTGATGGAGACAAAGTATTTTCAAAAGACTTTTCGAAAACCCCGTCGGGTGCCACTTATGCCCGAGGGAGACAATGAGATGGGTAACCACTTGATGACGAGGTGGTGTACCGAGACAAGTGTGTGTGTGTTGTTTTCGAAAACGGATTAGATTTAAGATTTGTCGACTGTCCCAACCTTACATGCGCAACCACTCTACCCTTGTATGGGAAAGGGCATTATTGATTACCTAGGCCGATACTAGCTTGGAGCCCGCATTACTAGTGACGGGAGAGTTGTTGGTGCGCTCTCTCGGGACGGGGTCGTGCCAGGTAGGGCGGCCATGACTGTTTTCACAGGGCACCGGATACACCATTGTGTCCCCTCTCGGATGTTACGATCTCGAGTGAGTCTCGTATGATGTACATCGTGAGGATACGGAACAAGGAGTGGACTTCTTGTTAGTGTCGTCTAGGGAAAGATAGTGATCGGGTGCTTACCCTGGGTACTTGAGGTATCGCGGGTCATGGATGACACGGAAGTTCCCCGGATCTTGTGGGTAAAGTATGCAACCTCTGCAGAGTGTTAAACTATTCGAATAGCCGTGTCCACGGTCAAGGACAGTTGGGCGGTGCTGCTTAAACTACGTCCGCATGTTTACAAACCAGTGTGTGTGTTTGGATAAGTGGGAAGAACTACTTGGGTCAAGTCAAAGGACTTGACATGATTGAGATGGGTTGATGCCCACTCTATTTATGTTGATATCTGTAACCTGTCCTCATGGTTACTTGAATTCTCCTGATGCATGTCTTACAAGTTGTTGAACATGTCATTGCACTCAAAACTAGCTTTCCGCAAAAATTTACCTATATCATGCATTGTTGTATCTTGAACCAAGACATGGGTTGCTTGCGAGTACATTCAATGTACTCATTGGCTTGCCACTGGTTATTTTATTGGCCAGGCATGAAAGAACATGGTATGCAGAAGAATACTGTGGTGACGAACATGCGAGCTAGGACGCTTCCCAGTCAGAATGCCTGTAGGGTTAAGGCAGATGGCATGGGTCCAAGTTATCGACGAAGATTTCCGCTGCAATGTTATACTCAAGACTTGGCCATAACGGTCCTACTTGCGTAATACGGTATGTATGGATGTAAGACTCTTGTTATTCAGTTTCTATGTGTTCAGTGAGCATTGATCTCTGGGATCAATGTACACGTGCACTCGGTGATCACGACTTATGAGTCGGGGTCCCCACAGAGCTGGTATCAGAGCCATCCTGACTGTAGGAAGCCTTAGTTAGCATGGTCGTTAGTTCGGGTAAAACTATTTCCAAAACCACTACTAGTTTTCAAAACTATCTATACTTCTCTTCCCTTCTCTGTTTTTCGAAAACTAAGGTATACTTTCCTTATTTGATCTCTTCCCTTTCAAAACCTTTGGTCGCTAGAACCCTTATGCCTGTGACCATGGGATTCCTTGTAATCCTCGTGGATAGCCTAGAAGGAGTACACCTTCCCAAATACTCACCCACCTCTTCTGAACCCGAGATTCGCGACACCACAACAAGACGATGCCAAAAGAAGATACGCCTTTGAAGAATGATGACATGGAGACCCAGAGGACGGTGACACCTTTGAATTTGCCCAGGATGATGCAACCTTAGCCTACGATGATGGCATAGGATATGCAAGATCATGATATACATCGCTAATAGAGCAACTATGTCCTTACCGTTGTTGTATCGGCGACCACCGGTGGATGAGAACCTAGCCATTTGGTCCGCCTCACTATAGTGAGCAGGAAAACGGTTCTCTTCATCCCCCCGCTCTTGGTGTCGATGTTGTCATTAACGTAACCAACATGTTGGACCTCTACTATGCCTTGTTAATGTCACTGCATAAAGGATTACCTACCTGGTACCATCGACACCTTAGAAGACAAAACGGGATCGTCAGGATTAAGAGGACAAGAGAAGACCAAGTCAATACCAGCTACGAGGAGCCACCTTCACCCCATCATCTCATCAGGCGAGAAGTGTTGAAGATTCTTCAGGCCAACCCGGATAATTTCATCAAACAACTACGAAAGATGTAGCGACACCTAAGGAAAAATCTAGAAGACTGCATGAGGCACGGAGCAAAGCACGACTACTGAATCCGAGAACCCCTAGGGTAGGATGAGTCGTGTACCCCCTATGCGCAGTCGAGTTCGTTTGATGGTTCGAATAGAACCATGATTGTGTGTTGCTTGTTTTTATTTGTTTGTGTTTTGATCTAAGTCGCACATTTGCCCTAGGCAGCTTGTACGCGACTATGTCACCTATCTTATCTTAATGAATGTGCGTGGCCTTAACGTCACTTGTTTGCTTGAACTTGCAGTATAGAACCCCCTTTAGGCATCCCCCTCCTCTATGCTACTTTTCCCTCCCATCTCTCGCCTCAACTAAAGACCGGCAAGACAAGCTACACCAAGGATTCTGCCTTGGCAACCAACTAGCAATGAAGACTTCTGCTACAATCTCCACGACCAAGTGCAACCCCGTAGAATTATGTTTAACCCTCCAGACTAGAGACCCATTCCTAGACCCTTTGAGACTTCACGATATACTCCAGCACGAACGCTTAATCATGTGCCTAACCCCCGAAATTGCGAAATAACCAGTTAAACCTGCATAACCTTGCACAACACTGGGTTCATTATGGAACTAGTGGACATAGTGAGCAAGCACATTATCATCCTAATATAGCACCAGAACTGATGATGCCATAGGGAAGACCAGTTTCAGGATATAGGAATAGAGGACAGATGACTTGATGAGTTTATATCAGCGACCTTGAGGAACTATATGAGACTATTTGGTGGATTATGAGGCTTTGGTGTTGGTAGATGAACTTGGTGGGATCATGAACATAGATTAGCATAGCTTTCATTTCCCCTGGAGTAAATTGGATTTTGTAGGACAATTATATCGTAAGATGAAATTCTTGGAAGTATAAGGATTTGACTTAGCCAGGGGATATTGATAGGAGATAGTTGATATTACGATAATGACTCGGGGGAAAGTGTGGAAATTCTCGTTGGACAAATGGTTTGGATTTAAATAGGTGATCCTAGTTGAGTATAGATGCTAAGTAAGTCGACATGGTTCAGAGTAAATTGGATTTAGACTGATGATCTCGATCATGATGCCATGTTTCTTGGAGGACAATAAACTAGGAGATTGGATTAATTGTTGGAATTAATATAAGCTTGACCTTAGAGTTTACTTGACCATGATAATGGAAATTGGTGGACTTACTATAGTAGAGACAGCCCTTTCAAGTATTTGGCGACTATAGGACATTAGAAGATTCGTGTGAGACACCATAGACATTGGATTTGTAGAATTAATGGATTACGTAGCAATTAATGGAAGTTAATGGGCTATTGGAGTTGATTCATAGGAAGAAAACAAGATCTTGGAGTGGCTTATGACGTGTTTCCTTAGGATAGAGGTGCTTTATCATAGACCTTGGAAGAATAGGCTGAGCACTTGGATTGTCGTGTTTTATTCCAGCTTGGAAGCTTGTATGCTCTGCCCATGGATTTTAGGGGTAGACATACATATGAGTTTAGGG
The DNA here is from genome assembly GCA_032464435.1 of Aegilops umbellulata. Taxonomy (NCBI): domain Eukaryota; kingdom Viridiplantae; phylum Streptophyta; class Magnoliopsida; order Poales; family Poaceae; genus Aegilops; species Aegilops umbellulata. The sequence continues at coordinate 68,245,390 of CP136056.1, read as the reverse complement.
ATCGTAGACATATATAGTTTTTGTTAGACCTCCTCTTGGGAGTGATGAGGATAATAATGACCTGAGTGATTATTGGATTTGACCTATACGAAATGATGCTTTCGGTGGTATAAGGTTATTTGTTTGAAGGACTAGGTAGAACTATTGGCATCTCAGGAACCGTGCTTAAGGATAAGGTGACAAACGTTTGCTCACACACTAGAATCCTTGAAACCCTTAAGCTATACCAAGCCACAACATGGTCGGATCATGACCATGGGCTTTGGCTCTAGGACAAGGAAACCTTGGCCAATACTCAACCATGACCACCACCGATACCCCAACCTATACCCTATGTACCCCGTGGGCAAGTCTTCACGGAGTACTCAAACAAGTTAGTTGCCATCTTTCTTTGGTGATATATTTGCCTACCCAAAGACGGAAGAAGAACCGTTCAGCCGGTTAGGGAACATCTGAAGACCGCCATGTCAAGGAGGAAGAACTATACCAACCATCATCGTCAAGAAGGGAACTTCCTTATCAAAGACGGTGCATATCTACAAACCACTCCTCTCAAGGGAACCAAGCATTTTCATGACAAGGAAACCCACGCCAAGATTCATCGGCCCTCTTCGAGATCACTCCAAGGTTCAACAACCCCCTTTGAGATCACTACGAGACGAAGAGAAGACAGTTACCATCTAGAGTTGCCACCTGAGTTACCCACTATGCACAACGTTTTCCCACACAACACAACCTCGGGAGTGTTTCCAACTTCCTAACTAGCCCGACCTCTACAAGGACATCGATCACCGAGCCATCGACCTCCAGCCCAATATGACCTACGCGAGGGACCCCAATTGCGATCTGGATCAAGCAGGACGACAAACACGAAGCCACGCCATCGAGTACTTCAAGGTTCAATGGAGCACCAAACGGAAGCAGAAGCAGTATGAGGACGTGAAGACTACCCCAAATCCAAGTTTCCATATTCCTTTCTGCGCCTAGTCTGGGAATCTCGGGGACGAGATTCTTCTAAGGGGGGTAGGTCTGTCACACCCTGATTTTCATGCCACTACACTTAAGCTAACAATCATGATAAAATGTGGTTTGACAAAAACCTTTGAGTGTTTTGGACCTTGCCTTGATTGGATTTTTGTTTGTTGTTTGCAAGTGCTCTAAAAATCAAATAAATCCTCCAACTCCTATACTTCATCTCCTTGCTCCAAACTCTTGAACCAATGATCATGCCATGTGCATAGGACATAAAAATAATTTCTTACAAAAATAATTTGGCCAAATAGTATTTTCAAAAATTAGTTTTTCAAAAACCCCTTGATTGAGGTTTGCACTGCAAGTACTTAATTAAGGGCAGTAAAAATCTTTCCAAAAATGTATTTGACTCCTATTAGATATAGGATACCCAGAAACCACAAAAATATTATTTTAAAAGTTATTTTCCTATTTTATTTAAAGGATTTTTCTTAAGGCCAGAAATGGTCTTAAATAGGTTAAAATTATTTTAAAGCTTTAAAAATATTTGAGAAAATTAGGGAGACTCAATGGACATATATTTTCCATATATATGAGTTTCAACACACGGTCATGATCAAAATATTGGACAAAACCTCCCAAAACCATTTCTGCTCATTTCAAGGATTGGAAATATTTCTACAGGAAATATTTTCATAAAAATACAAGAAAAATTCTAACATGTCACATATGACATTTTTGATGATCTTCCCAAGTACCATGTCATGGAGAATAGTATAACCCCATGAAACCCTCTCAAAACCACTTTTGTCCTTTTTCAAGTTTGAACATTTTTGCACTGTCAAACATATCCAAATGCTCTCAAACTTGGTGCACATGCTCAAATGGTGTAATAATGCATCTAGACCAAATGGTAAAAGTTGGAGAGAATGTTATCTTGATCAAAGTGCCCCAAAACCCTCTCTGACCAGAATCAAATTTGAACAAGTTTGTACTACCAACTTCCTCTCCTTGACCCCAATTTTTGTGAGCATGTTCAAATCCTCAAATGATGACACTACACAAAGTGGTGCATCAAGGAGAATAGATTTGCATGACTAAATCTTTGCAAAGCCATTTCTGCTGATTTCTAGGGTTTACCAAAGTTACATTGGCTACTTTGTCCAAATGAGCTCAAACTTGTTGGAACACACTATTTCTAAGTGCCATCCCATCCTGTTAATTATCATGCCAAATGGAATCCTTTTACTTGCCCAAACAAGCAAAAAACACCTTCTGCAAAATTTCCAAAACCACCTTTTTGACCACTTCCACTAATCTCCATGACCCTATCTTTTTACCACAGCCCCTCCTAGACCTCCTCTACCTCCAGTAACAATGGCTGCATTTCAGCTCAATTATTTGGGGGTGAAACCCTCACTTTCTCTCTCTGGACAGCCTCTTTCTCTCTCTCCATCAACCTCTCTCCTCTCCTAGTAGCTCTCCAAGGCATCCAATGCTTCCTCCCCTTTGTTTACTCACCCCACAAAGCCTCGGACACTAGTGGACACGCCCTGGCGCATAAACAATGCCATGGCATGCCATTTGGGCGCTCTGGAGCGCGCTACAGTGCGCTCCCGCACTGTAGCCGCCCCCTTCCAACCGCCTCCGGCCACCTAGGGCCTCCTCCTCGTGTCCCCCGAGGTCACCTCGATGTCCGCAGCACGCTACACTGTCGTCCCCCTCCTCTCTCTCCCTCTCCGGCTCTCCTCGCGTGCGGACAGAACGCCGCCCGAGCGCGCCAGTCGCTGGCCACGGCGGGGACCCGCTTTGCCGCATTCCCCGCTCCCCCTCTCTCTTCCTGGCGCCCTACTCCACCCCACGAGCGCCGCAGACAGCCCCGAGCCTCCTCCCGTGGCCACCGCGACCATTTCCGCGGGTGCCCGTAGGCCACGTCCGCGGTGAGCCATGGCCTCGCCATTTAAGGGCTCCCGAGGCCTCCCTCTGGATCCCATTCGCTCTCCCTCTCTCCCGAACACCCCCTGGACCAACCCACTCCCCTCCTCCAGGCCTCCATCGCTCCCCACGGCCGGAGCCGAGCCGCCGGACTCCGCCTAAATTCGCACCCACCTCTCCTCCTCCTTCCCTCTGGATCGCACTAGAGCATCACCACCATCACCGCGAGCCCCTCCCGTTCTTCTTCCTCTCCTCCCGGTGGCCGTAGCGCTGTAACCACCGCCGCCGACGACCTTCGCCGCCGCGGCCAACACCGTGCTCGACCCTGAGCTCCTCGGCGGTCGTGCCACCCATGGATGGGCGCGACATCACCTCCTGAGTGCGCCGGTGGGCAGAGCGTCGCCGGGGACGCCCTGTAACCCCGGCGATCGCCGCGGGGGTCATCCCTACCTCTGCTCTGTTCAAGCGGGAGGAGGGGGATGAACCCGACAGGCGGGCCCCGCAGGTCAGTGACCCCGCCGGCCGGCCACGATATTTAAGTGGAGACGGGCCAGCCGTTCTACGCTTCCCTTTGGGGAAAGCGTCACCGGAGAAATGCGCCTCCGACGGCACCCTCCTCACCCGCGCGGCCGAGCCAGTGGGCCGGCCCACTGCTAAACTGCGCCCAGTGCGCTGGATAAGGGTAAAGCCCTTTTTCCTTTCCTTTTTCTTTTCTAGATAGCTTCAAAACTCTCTAGAGAATTCAAATAGTGTCCAAATTCGATGAATCAAATTTCTACTGACTCCATAAATCAAGTCCTAATTAATGGGCCACAGGGGACATTTTTGTTCTTCTTGGTTTTCACTGGACACTTAAAAAAGGTCATTTATCCACATAAGTCCACTTCAAAAATCCATATTATATTCATTTCAACTCCAAATCCAGGGAAACCAATTTCTAAATGTTTCTAAAATCATGCCTGATTTAATGGGTAATTTTACTCATTTTTATAAAAAGGCATTCTGTAGACAACTTGTAGATCCATTAAATCCCTTGTTCCATCATATCGAAATGTTTAGAAATATCCATTGATCCACTTCCAGTGAAATCACCTTGGTCATTCCTCATATGACCACAGGCATCCTAGAAAAGTCAAATCCATATTTTTAGAGCACTTATATTTCCTGCCTTGTTGTGTTGCTTATTATGGTTGCTTTCGACGATAGTTTACGAAGTAGACGAAATGCTTGGAGTGGGACCAGAGATATTTGAAGACCTCAAAGGCTTTGTTAAAATAGGCAAGAAGCCCTTTGACCATGTCTATGAAACCCTTTTTATGCATGTCATATAGCACTTTATTAGTGTTGCTTCGGAATCATGATGTGATGGTAACCACTTTGGTGGGTTGCCTTCGTTACTTCCTCGTTGATACCTGCATTATGCATGAACCTACCTTCTTATGAGGGTTATGCCGGTGGGAGTAGATAGGATGCTAAAGCAGATGCTACGCAAAAAGGGACGGGAATATGCATGGTGATGGAGACAAAGTATTTTTGAAAGACTTTTCGAAAACCCCGTCGGGTGCCGCTTATGCCCGAGGGAGACAATGAGATGGGTAACCACTTGATGACAAGGTGGTGTACCGAGACAAGTGTGTGTGTTGTTTTAAAAAACGGATTAGATTTAAGATTTGTCGACTGTCCCAACCTTACATGCGCAACCACTCTACCCTTGTATGGGAAAGGGCATTATTGATTACCTAGGCCGATACTAGCTTGGGGCCTGCATTATTAGTGACGGGAGAGTTGTTGGTGCGCTCTCTCGGGACGGGGTCGTGCCAGGTAGGGCGGCCACGACTGTTTTCACAGGGCATCGGATACATCGTTGTGTCCCCTCTCGGATGTTACGATCTCGAGTGAGTCTCGTATGATGTACATCGTGAGGATACGGAACAAGGAGTGGACTTCTTGTTAGTGTCGTCTAGGGAAAGATAGTGATCAGGTGCTTACCCCGGGTACTTGAGGTATCGCGGGTCATGGATGACACGGAAGTTCCCCGGATCTTGTGGGTAAAGTGTGCAACCTCTGCAGAGTGTAAAACTATTCGAATAGCCGTGTCCACTCTATTTATGCCCACTCTATTTGGGTCAAGTCAAAGGACTTGACATGATTGAGATGGGTTGATGCCCACTCTATTTATGTTGATATCTGTAACCTGTCCTCATGGTTACTTGAGTTCTCCTGATGCATGTCTTACAAGTTGTTGAACATGTCATTGCACTCAAAACTAGCTTTCCGCAAAAATTTACCTATATCATGCATTGTTGTATCTTGAACCAAGACATGGGTTGCTTGCGAGTACATTCAAAGTACTCATTGGCTTGCCACTGGTTATTTTATTGGCCAGGCATGAAAGAACATGGTATGCAGAAGAATACTGTGGTGACGAACATGCGAGCTAGGACGCTTCCCAATCAAAATGCCTGTAGGGTTAAGGCAGATGGCATGGGTCCAAGTTATCGACGAAGATTTCCGCTGCAATGTTATACTCAAGACTTGGCCATAACGGTCCTACTTGCGTAATACGGTATGTATGGATGTAAGACTCTTGTTATTCAGTTTCTGTGTGTTCAGTGAGCATTGATCTCTGGGATCACTGTACACGTGCACTCGGTGATCACGACTTATGAGTCGGGGTCCCCACAATATGATATCTAGTAAAACTAAAAACACATATGATTTATTGTGTTAGAGTGTAGTAGTAGTGATGTATTGCATAGTTGTTAGATGTAACATGCGAGAACGTGTAGAGATTTAGTTTTGGAGGGCCTACAGAGAGAAAAGCGTAATACGGTCACCGAACTTTAGAATAAGCCGATTACGGTCACTATATACGTTTTGCGGTGATTATACGGTCACTTGCTCACAGCTCAGCATTGGATTGCACTCTGTTGACCGGCCAAATAGTCTGCATGGCGCCATGTTGACTAGTTAAATTGACCACATTCATTGTGGGTACCACCTATCGGTTCGCATAGGCAAAAGGTCAGATAAACACAAATTTAAGCAGGCGCGACAAGGCTCCAACCCGTGCGCGGGAATCACCTAGTTGTGTATGTGTCTGTCAGGGCCTGATGTGTGCGCATGCATGTGTAGGTTGAGCACTTGAGCGTGAGAGTGTGTGTTGGTCGTGTGGTGTACTGGTATGTGCATGCATGCGTGTGTGCGTGTGTGTGAGTGTTGCGTGCGTGCATGGCTGCATGTGTATGTGTGAGTGTTGCGTGCGTGTGTGGGTGCATGTGTTTGTGTGAGTGTTGCGTGGATGCAGTTCGCGTGCATGTGTGCGTGTGTGTATAATCACCACACCAGCTCCTGTGTGTTAAAACAGACGGCTCAACATACCAATACAAGGCCACCTTGTCCGCTGTGCCCGCGATCATGACTTCGAACCACCGTCCAAATATTTTTTTGTCGTTTGTTTTCATTCTTACTAATCCCATCAGATATATTTGCAAATGTGGAGAGGTGTGTGGGTACCTTTTTGAAAAATTGCCATAGTTTCTTTCCTATCTTGTGAGAGTTGCACATAAGATCAAGATGCATTTGTATGACTTGTTTATCTTGTGAGAGAAAAGGATGAACGAGGGAAGGCCTTATTTGCAAATGTGGAGAGGTGTGTGGGTACCTTTTTGCAAAATTGCCATAGTTTCTTTCCTATCCGTCAGATATAAATCGGACGGCCTATATTGCAGGATGGCAGGCACACCATCATCACCAACTCTGTTTTTTATAAGAGTGTATTTTATGTATTTTATAAGAGTGTAGATGTAGAGTAGATACAAGTCGAAAGGTGGGCACGATGGTAGTGAGATAATGTGATGCAACACTAGAGGTGCCACGTGGAGCGTTTAACTGGTCAACTAGTCATGTCATGAGCAAATACATAGTTGTACGGTGAGCCCGTGACTGCATAATAACCACTAAACATAAATGGTGACCGTAATGAGTGGATTCTGAAGTCCAATGTATGTATCGTGCTTTCGCTTCAAATACAATGATCGTCATTGCATATATCGCGAGAGAAAGATGAAACATGCCTGAATTTTCTGGGGGGCTTACTTTTAGAGGACCTGGAGATAGTTTTGTGTGCATACGTGAAAGGGCGTACAGGGGGGGGGGTATGCGATGGAGAGAGAGAGATTCTCTTCGTTTCTCTTTATTATGACTAACTTTGTATATAGTATAAAAATATACAAATTCACAGTGCGGAATAAATATCATTGTGGGCACCATGCAATGCAAATTAGCGTTCGTACTCCTCCATATAACTTTGTAATGTTGTATATATGTAGAAACTCTAAAATATTTTTTTGGCCACACTTTATTCAAAAGAAATGTTGTATGCGAAATAAACATGAAGAGAGGGCTTTTTAGATCAATGGGGTACGTGATGTAACATGTGTGAATGTGTAGTTGATGCATTTGGCGGGGCCTAGAGAGGTATGTGTGTGTATTACGTATTCGAGAGAGGCATGGATAGAGGGGCCGACGGGGGGGGGGGGTGTGGGAGAGATAGCATGAGAAATGAGAGTGGTCTAGAGAGAGAGAGAGAGACGGATATGACGTCACGACAAGAGATTCCATTCCCTTGAGTGTGTATATGCAAGGGGGGAGGGAATAGAGGCACCAGGAGAAATTTTCTGTTAGTGTGGTGTTTGTGTTGGTATGTGTGAGTGTGAGAAGATAATGAGACGTGGGGGCAGAGGGTGTGTCACCGCGTGAGGTTGGGTGGGTCGAGGTGAGGCCCTTCGTTCTGTTCCGTCCTGCGCCACATTGGTCGGCCCGTGACGCATTTAGGAAGACCCATGGATGACTAGTCGTACAAGACAAAGATAGCAGAATTGTGAAGGACTCTGTGTCAACTGACAAAGCCGGCTAGGATTTGTAAACCTAGGTTCTCGGACTAAGGTAACCCCTTTATCTTTGATATTACTATTCATCCAACCTAACTTTAAGGGGCATCCTACAGAATGCTCTGCTAGAATCATACTCGTCGATTAGGAAGAGTGGTGTGAGACAATGCATGAGAGATATGCGTAAAGATAATGTGCGTACATGAGACACGTAGGCAGGTCCATGTATATAGAAAGGGTCGATGAGGATTGTGCGTGTGTATGTTTGCGAGAGGAAGAGTGCTTGTGATAAAGGTTAGTGAAAACAGTTGTAAATGGTTACGAGAGAGAGGGAGGGTTATATCTAGAGCATGTGTGCGAGAAAGACACCTCGGGAGAGAGTGTGTGAGCATGTGTGAGAGACCACCGATGGAGAGTGAAACTACACGTAAAATACTGCTCTACACATTGATTAAAGATATAAACTGTATCCACATATTAGGATGGGATCATGATATTTGCATTTCGCATAAGGAGCGGTCACTGATCCATCAGACATCTAGATTCTATCGAATTTGAGCATGTCTATGTTATTATTCGACACAATTGATCCACATAGTTAGTATTTTGAACTCCAGACAATGCATCTCTTTAGCAATCGAATATAAACGTGAGTATAGTTCATGTTGTATGTGTAAAGCACATTATACATATGAAAGTTGCACAATGGACATTATAAATAGCTACTACCTATGAACTAGCATACATTTGAATTCAACTTAAGGTGGTTTAAAAAATCGAATTCAACAGGATGTCCATTCAATTATTTGAATTTGATATCATGGCATTTGTAAACCATACCTAAATTATGGGGCACCAAGCTTTGCTCTGATTTTGTACATAATAGCATATGTAGTCGTGTACAAAATAGATTCAAACTTAGCTCCTCCATTCCAAAATAATCGTAGTTATAGGATTTTCAAGTGTCAAAATTTCAAAAAGAAGCAGATAATTTAATGAGGTTTTCAAACATACAAGGTCAAATATAACGTTGTATATTTAGGTCAATCCTCGTAGTTCAAGAGTACTCTAAACGTGAATGCTTGTGTTTCAAAATTTCGAACGAAGCGCCAAAAGAGCCTCTACTCGCCCGAAACCGCGTGAGACCAATGTTTGGTAGTACAAGGAAATTACTTTTCTAATAACTCCGACCCGTGAAACCTACCGGCCCGACGTCCAAAGGTCTAAACCGGGGTAGGTTTGTAGCTTCATCTAGACGCCATGCAACCGCATCCGAAAAACATTCATACACAATGGCGCCTAAGCACACATGCGCGCGGCCGAAATCGCTCCCGCCCACTATTTGGGACACCTGGGATTACCATCCTACCCCCGAACCGCAGTAGGTCCGAAATTTAAGAGGGGGAAAAGTTTGTGCTTTCCCCAAATTTCAAACAAGCGCGTCCCATCTTCTGTTCAAAAAAGCCAAAAACAAGCGCGTCCCAGACCGAAACATGGTTCCCCCCACCCATCCGATTCCCCATTCGTACTCCGTGGGCGCCAAAACTACCTCTCCACCAGCGGCGAAACCCCGGCGTCCTCCGTCCGCCACCCCATCCCACCCATCAACCGCCGCCCTCCTCCATCACGCCGGAGCCGATACCCCGACGTCGTCGTCCACCGCAACCTCAACCACAACGCCCTCCACGGCTAGTAGTTGAAGCCGAGGTCGAGCCGTCCGTACCCGAGCCAGTTCAACCACGCCATCCTGCGCCTCACCGCTGCCGCTCCAACTTTGCCACCCTCCACCGCACCGGATCTGCTTCCCCTCCGTCGACATACGGCCACGGCAACATAGTCAACAATTTGGCCATGGGTTCGTCCAAGCATGCACCCTCCAGAACATCGGTTTCCCCGGTAAAAACAAGAAGATCGGCGCGACATGTGGGGGTGACCACACCGGCAACCGAAAAAGGTACGCCTCTTCCCTTATTCATGCAAATCTTACGTCTCTGCTTGCACGGTATTCATCCCACAGAAGACACTAGCTGACCGCTTCTTCTTGATACTAGATGTTCCTAGTAACTCGTGATGCACAAGGTTTCTCCTCATATACTATTTCACCTTAGCTAGAGGTCCGTCGCCCCCCTGAATTTCAATTTCTGGCCAGTTGATTCCCAATTAACGGAAGCATTCCCCGGTGTAACAGGCGCTAGTGCACCTATTACGCCGAGGAAGTAGCGCCTTGGTGTTTATCTTAGGGGCGTGTGCATCCTAGAGCTACTGGTGCCCGATCTGGAGGTCGGCCGGGATTAAAGGGATGGCCTGGGGGCGCTGCCAAGCACGACGGTGGTGTGAGGTCGATGGGAGGGCGGGGCGGCGGAGGCAGGGGTCTGGGCCGGTGGTCGCTGGCGGTTCGAGAAAGATCATCAACAGTGACTGGCGGGAGGTAGACGAAGGCCATCTGCCCGTTCCTTATAGATCGGACGGTTCATTAAAAAATCGACTCACCTATTTTATTTCAGTCGACTGTTATCTTAGATATGACCACATGTGGTGGTGTGCTGGAGGAGTACCTGCATTTCCTGTGCTCATATATTACAAAATCATATGGAGTAGAATCTAATTTTGTTTGCCATGCAATGTTGTAGAGCTATCATACGTCTCCTGTCATTTATTTTTCAGCCACCTGCTATCTGCTAATTTTACAGTGCACTAGTTCTACACACATTTCACCCTTACTCTCACTGTTGTGTTTTTATGCAAGGGTATTTCAGACTCTGCTGCCATGAGAGAAGCCAAAAATAAAAGAGATAAGTCGCTCCAGCTTGTTGTGCGTCTAGGCAAGACACGTCTCAACGCTTTAATGGGTGCAGTGTCAGCAGATGGAGACGGGGAACGTAGCTCTGGAGTTGATGACCTCGCTCGCAATGAACCACCATCCCAGGTGCTTGCTTTAAGTTCGCGGTGTCATATGTGGTTGCATGTTCCATATGGTGTCTAGCTTATATTCGAAAGGACGAAGTCGATAAGATAAGGAAAGATATTTTTTTACATGAACCACCATCCCCGTGAGCACCAGAAGACAAATAGCTAGTCAGGGCACTGGCCGAGCCAGTGACAAGCCCAGCAAAGATAGGCATCACCTGGAAGCCAACTAAAAAGCTGCGATGGTGGCGAAGCAGCCCGCCTCCCACCAGGCTCTCAGGTCCTAGATGATCATGCTCACCACTCCAGCCGGATGTCTAGCTTGTATTGCTTCCAATTTGGTTAAATTGCATCTGCTTAGCTTACACATTATACCTTTGAATATGACATGCCTTTCTGTTTTTGGTACATACTAGTACATCTATGTATTAACCATGTTCTTACATCAAACTAATGTTCTTGTGTATCCCTCATCAATCACTTATGACGAGGCAGGCAGGCAAGGGGACTACTCCTCATTTAAAGAATGCAGCGTCAGTCTCCCGACATGATTCTCAAGAAACAGAAATGCTACATGAAGATAGTGAACGCAGCTCTGTAGTTGATTACAACATTTCCCCTACACTAGCATCGCAGGTGCTTGCTCTAACTTGGCAGCGTGATATGTGGTTGCATGTTGCATATGGTGTCTAGATTGTAATTCTTCCAATCTGGTTAAACTGCATGTGCTAGTCTGCTTAGCTTATACATTATACCTGTTAATGTGACATGCCTTCCTGTATTTAGTACATAGTACATCTGTCTATTAAGCATGTCCTTACATAAAACTAGTGTTTTTTTGTATCCCGCATCAATCAACATGACGAGACACCTTTATTATATGCAGTGCAATATTAGTTGCATCTTTCATATGATTTATAGCATGCGCTGCTTCTAATTTGTTGAAATTCCATTTATGATGGGACGCTTTTAACTTGGCAGAGTCATATTGGTTGCATCTTTCATGTGGTGTCTAGCTTGCATTGCTTCTTATTTGCTGGAATGGTTTCTGCTTAGTTTACACAAACAGTTGTGAACATGCCATGCCGTCCTGTTTTTCGTACATATTCCATCCTGGTATCATGTGTTTGCCTTACATCAAAGTAGTGATTGTCAGTATCATGCATGAATGAGTTCTGAAGAGAGAATTTTATTGCTTTTTCTTGTCGGTTTTACTTGACAATTCAAAATCAATAAAGTGGAAGGAAGTTAGCAAGGCAGCGGATAAAGGTGCTCCTTCCGAACGGAGGGCCTCTACAGTTTCTACTCCTCCACACCCCCAAGATGATTTCCAAGACAACACATGCATAGACACTCAACAAAGCTGTGTTTATGATGAGCTCGTCTCCCCTAGTGCAGCATCACCGGTGCTCCCTCTAACTTGGCACTGTTATATGTGGTTGCATGTTATTGCTTCTAATTTTTTTGAATTCCATCTGCTTACTTTACACATTATACTTGAGTAAGACACGTGTTCCTGTTTCTAGAACATACAATATCTGTCTATCACACCATGTTCTTACATCATATTACTACTGTTGTGTAACCTGCAACAATCACTTATCATAAGACATGTTTGACTTCGGAGTGTGATATAGGTTACATCTCACATTCTTTTCTAGCTTGTACAACTAATTTGTTGAAATGGCACTTATGACGAGACCGTTTTAACTTGGTAGAATGATATTCATTGCATCTTTCATATGGTGTCTAGCTTTCATTGCTTCTAATTTGTTGAAATGCCTTCTCCTTAGTTTACACATCATAAGCTGTGAATATCCAATGCTGTGAATATGCAATGGCACTAATGATGAGAGACCTCTAACATGGTAGTGTGATGTTGTTTGCATCTTGCATATGATTTATTTCTTGTACTGCTTCACATTTGTTTAAACGCCATTTATGATGAGACATTGTTAACTTGGCAGAGCGACATTTGTAGCATCTTTCATATGGTGTCTACCTTCCATTGCATTGCTTCTAATTTGGTGAAATGTCTTCTTCTTAGTTTACACATCATAGTTCTGGTTATCTCTTCCGTCCTGTTTTTCATACATATTACATCCTCCTATCATGTGGTTGTCTAACATCAAAGTTCAGTTCGTTTGCATCACGCATCAATTTTTTTCTGAAGAACTAAATTGTTATTCGTTTTTCTTGTTGGCTTGACTTAACATGGCACAGAGAAAGAGGAAGAAACACAGAATGACAGGGAATGAGAAGCGGATGAATCCTGCAGATTCTGCTGGTACTGATGGTGCAATAGAAGGTCAAAGTCCAGTAGAAAATTCTATAAACACGGCATCCCATGCTACACGAGTTGCAAAAAAAGACAAACAGAAACAAATAGCTGCCACCAAACAAGCAGAGACAGCCCTACTTCTTGCAACACCTACCACAGTACTACCAGCTGCACGATGTAGTCGTGCGTCAACTGAGCTAGCAGCACGTTCCCAAGCTCCCTTGCCACCTGACACTACTTCCCAAGCACTCTTGACACAAGACGAGTTGGCAATATCAGATGAACCTTGTGAGCTTCAACAGCAAGAAGGTAGTTGCTGGAGTCAAGTTACAGTTGCATGCTTCTTTATATGTAGTCTCACAATTTGATGTACACTAACACTTCCAATGTTTGTTGTTGGACTAGCACCTAGGCGCAAAAGGAAACAAACATCAGGGATAATGCTCGATAGGTTAACTAAATCTAGAGGAGGAAGAATGGAGATCTGTTTTGAGGCATGTTTAAAAAGGCCACGTGATGCTACAGAGTCAGCCAAATTAGTATCAGAGGCAGTGGTTGCTGTTAGGTGTCATGTACGTATCCTCCCAACATGGATTCAGTACAGGAATGACAAAGACGAAACCCAGTTCAACACCTTCCTCGACCATTTATCTGTAAGTATGGTTATGTATGGAAACTAGTAATATCGTCTTGCTCTGTCCAATACTTTCTAGGTTGCTGATAATGAGACTCCCATAATTTTTAACAGATGAGGTTCAAGTTGGATAGCCAAGATGATGCAACCAGACAAGCTTGCACCCATGTTTTCAAGTCTGCTCTGCGACAGTATCGGTATAACTTGAGGAAAACTCACTTTGAAGGCAAGGCTAACAGTGAACTTGCCCAAACATCTCCAGTGGAAATTATATCTGATGAAGACCGGAGAGGCCTTGTTAAACACTGGTCCGATCCGAAGTATCAGGTACATTATATATATGTCATCAGATCACATGTTGAAGTCCTATTTACGCATGTGCCATACAAATCTATGTTCTTGTAGGTGAACTATTCAAAGAACAAGGCCAACCGTACGAAAGTGAAATTCCAACAGACGATAGGATCTCGTAGCTATATTGCACACTGCGAGGCTCTTGTAATTAGCCGTTGTTTCACTCTTTTTGCTATACCATATTATCAGATCTATATTGACTTGTTCCAAATGCAGAGGAAAGCCCGCAAGGACCAAAAAGTACCTGAACCAAATGCTGTGGAAATCTTCAAGGACTGTCACACCAGCAAGAAGAAGGGCATGACTACACCAGTCAAAGCCGTTGTTGTAAGTCCTTAATCCTCATGCCTTTTAACTACTACTTACTCTGACATGTGCCTTGAACTGCATGGTTTGCAGCCAATGTCTATTACTCTTTTCAATTTTATACACAATTGTCTTAGCGTATCATTGCACCTTACAAGGTTTAAAAGAGAGGAGTGATGTTCCTTTGATCTTGACCCGTAATCTAGTTCCGTGCTGGACTTGCCCACACAATGTTACAATTGCCTGTTTGTCTATTCTCAGTTGTTTTGTGATATGAATGACGTCATACTATGCTTACCATATTATAAACTTCGTCTATTCATCCTTAGCCCTCAATACAATGTGAAGAAATAGACAATACATTAGCGATGGTACATGGTCATATGTTTGGAACCTGGTTTTATTATGTACTTTGCAATAAAATACAACTAATATTTTACATGGGTTCACCAGAATAAGTTCTGTATATAGACCAAAGCTATTTTGTTTGGTTTTGCTGCCTCCTTAATATCTTCTGTTCTGGTACTACTAATGTAAAACCTCAACTTTTCAGTGAGCTATGGAAAAAATGGTGGAACCGCCACCTTCTGAAGGTGGCGAGGCAACTATAACCACAATGTCAGCTCTTGCTACAGTGGGTCAGTACCTGTCCACTAACTGTGCCAAAAGCACGTTCCTGCGTAATACTGGGTTGGTTGTTAAGGCAATATCGTCCAAACTGCCTCATGATCAAGATATGCAAGCTCAAAGCAATGTTGTATCTGCGCTCCAGACACAAGTCCATTCCCTAACAGAGACCCTTTGTGAAACAAGGAGAAACATTGCTCAATGTCATCAAGATATTCATGGTTTTGAAACCAGACTATCAGACATTTGCTATGTTGTTCAGGAGCCTAGGGGAAATGAAGGCGAGGGTTATGGTGCTCCATCGGACAATACAACATGAAAACGTAACAGTCAGGTCAAATGAACTGAGCTTCTGAACTTCTGGTGGTGCATTTATCTGCTACACTCTTAAGTTTTATGCCAACCTTCCTTTTGTTATATAGTTGTAATTTGTTTTGGTGTGATACAAAATGTATTCTTAACCTGCAGCCACCGCCTGAAGAAAACAGCAAGCCATTTTTGTATAGTGTAGGGTGTTCCCTATATTTGCACTGGTCGCGATCTTTGATGCCGAGTGGATGTAATCTGTGCAATCGCCTTAATAGCCTAGCGTTAGTTTCGGCCTTATTTATTTCCTAGTCTTCTTTTTCCCTGGTTTGCTGGTGGCCGCAACTACCATGGGCCATATACGGGCCTTAGGATCCATGGGTCTCCTACGTGCCGTCGATAAATGGGCCTGTAATCGGTGGGCCTCGGGCCGTCGGATAAATGTGTCTACATGGGCCATGATCGGGCGTAATTGGTATCGGCCCAGCACAATAACAGGCCGTAGGATAGCAAAGGCTTAATTCTTTCACGGGCATAACGGGTCGTTAATGGGCCAAAATATAGGACGGGCTGGAAACGGCGCAACGGGTTAACAGGCCAGAAACGGGCCGACTCTTGCCATGGGCCGATTTTGGCCCATTATGGTAACAGGCCAGAAACGGGCCGACTCTTGCCATGGGCCGATTTTGGCCCATTATGGTAACAGGCCAGAAACGGGCCGACTCTTGCCATGGGCCGATTTTGGCCCATTATGGTTACAGGCTATTAACGGGCCGACTCTTGCCATGGGCCGAATTTGGCCCATTAGGGGAACAGGCCAGTAACGGGCCAGAAGTAATCGAGGGAGGAAAAGGAGCCCAAGAACGTATGAGCCGTCAATAGGCCGAAAGCTAACACGGGTTGGAAACGGCCCATGTAAATCACGGACCGTTAACGGGTATAAAGAAAATTACTGTTCATTATGGGCTCGACTCACCGTGGGCCTGTAATGGGCCGAAAGATACAAAGGCCTCATATGGGCCGAAAGACGTCGTGGGCCATACATGGGCCAAAAGTGAAATGGACTGGTATTATATTCGACGGCCCACATGACGTTGTTGGGCCGATTTCCTTTAGGGCCTAACGGGTCGTGAGTTAACGGGCCGTAAAATGGGCTATTTAAGAAGAGACCGTTAACAGGCTTTTCATGGGCCAGCCCGTTAACTTTTGACCAAGTCAAACGGGCCGGCTTTGTAAGCTAAATGGGCCACTATTGGGCCGTGCCACATGTCGACATATCATAGGCGCCTATCTGACCCACTGATGAGCTGACACGTGTTTCGTCCGGCCAATAAGAATTTTACACGTGGAAATTTCCCATTGGTCGGGGCTGTTAACGGGTTATCGGATCCAAAACCCGACCCGATAGCTTAACAGCGTTCCATTACGGTGGATGCCACATGTCAGTCACCCTTGACGAAAGCACTTCTGTGGCGCGCGATTTATCGTCATGGAAGTGGACACTTCCATGATGATAATTTTGGTAATGTCATGGAACACTTCTACGACAGCACATGTATGACTATCTTGATTCTGTCATAAATTTGTCATGGATGTACATGCATGACAAAAAAAGCGACCTACTGTGACAAACACGTATCATCACGGAAGTGTATTTTTTTGTAGTGTATAGTTGGATCATATGGTGTTTTCCCCTCTCTATATTGTCGTGAATTGAGTTTTCCCTTTGAGATTTCATTTTATCGGATTGAATACTTTTTTGGATTTGAGAGCACTTGATATATGTCTTGCATATGAATACTCGTGGTGACAATGGGGTATCGTATTGATTCACTTGATATATGTTTTGGCACTCAACTCGCGGATTCCCGAGGTGACATTGGGGTAATCTACACATAGGGTTTGATGCATGTTCTTGTCTTTGTTTCTCCGGTAGAAATCTTGGGGCACCCTTTGAGGTTCTTTGTGTTGGATTGAGTATTATGAGTTTGAAATTATTTGGTGTTATTTTAGTATGAACTCTTCGATAGATCGATCGAAAAGAATAGCTTCGAGGTGGTTTCGTACCCTACAAATAATTTCTTCTTATGTTCTCCGCTAGATAGTAACTTTGGAGTGATTCTTCATCGCACTTTGAGGGGTGGTTATATGATCCAATTATATTAGCATTGTTGAGAGATTGCACTAGCTAAAGTACGGACCCTAGGCCTCATTTTCAAGCATTGCTATACCATTTGTGCTCCATTTTATCAATTATTGCCTTGCTGTTTTTTATTGTCACTATCATAGAAATCAATATCTACTATCATTACTACACTTGTATCACCATCTCTTCGCCGAACTCGTGCACCTATACAAATTATCATTGTATTTGGTGTGTTGGGGACACAAGAGACTTTTTATTATTTGGTTGCAGGGTTGTTTGAGAGAGACCATCTTCATCCTACACCTCCCACGGATTGATAACCTTAGGTCATCCACTTGAGGGAAAATTGCTGCTGTCCTACAAAATTCTGCGCTTGGAGGCCCAACACGAGTCTACAAGAATAAAGTTGCGTACTAGACATTAGTGGTCCTCGTACTTTTGGCACTGCAGTTGTCTTACTAATTACTCGTGTTTGGGTGCTCTATGGTGGATACGATTATGTGTCAACTGGAACTGGTTACTATCTGCTGGGGTTGGGGTAAGAAGGGGTGTAGCTGGTTCTCTGTCCATGTTGGTAGGGGTACAATCTGTGAGAGTCTGGGTTATGTGTGGTGGGACTGGTTCTTGGGAAAGTACAACCATGGTTCTATCTGCATCGATGGGCAACACTATCTTTTATGAAGACCGTGTTTTTACTCCCTTAAATACTGCCATCACCCCTCTAATTCAAATGACTGATAAACAAGAAAAGTAATTGAATGTACATACATTGTATGATAGACAAGTGCAATGGATACTGGGGAATAAAAGAGGGCATGAAATAATTCCCATTTATGTTGTCTAACCAAACAGGATAGCATGACACAGTTTCACATATATGATGGCTAACTAAACAGGATAGCATGACATAATTTCACATATATGATGGCTATCTAAACATAATAGAATGACATAATTCAAAATATGATGACTATGTAAACATGATGACATGCTATAACTATATGATGTGTTTATTAAATAGGTTGGCATGCCATAATTCACATACATGTTGTCTATGGAAACATGATGGCATGATATCATTAATGGATAGAATGACATAATTCAAAATATGAGGACTATGTAAACACGATGAGATGATATAACTATATGATGTCTCTATTAAATGGGTTGGCATGCCATAATTCAGATACATGATGTCTATGTAAACATGATGGCACGATATAATTTAAATATATGATTTATATGCTAAGCAAGTAAGCATATGGCAATCGCATATATGATGTATAAAATAAGCAGATGGCATTCAATATTGTGTATATGATGTAAAAAATAAGCAATGCAAGACAACATATGCATAATATGAGTAATATAACCCTGCCAAGTTTGAGCATACACCTCAGGGGAAAATAGGACTGGTCAACTATCTCTGAATCCTCCTCTGAGGAGCTATCTGTAACTAGCAAGATATCTGCTTCAGCGGGTAGCATTGTCTGCTCTGAAGGCCTTGTTTCCGGTCCAGATTTTTCCATCATCGATAATGACTCATGCATAGGAAGACACTACAAAAAGAGACACAGCCATGACATTTTGGGCTGGGCGATTTTTTTTCCTGTCATGCTTATGACACTTCTATGACGATAATTGTGACAGAACCACGTATCATCATAGATGTGTGATACGTCGATTTTGCATCATGTTTCCTTATTGTTATTTATAATGTTTTTATCCATAAAAATGCTTTTTGGAGTAATTCTAATGCCTTATCTCTCATAATTTACAAGGAACACACCAATAGGGAGAATTCCGGCAGCTGGAAATCTAGACCTGGAAAAGCTACGTCAGGCCACCTATTCTGCACAACTCCAAATGAGCTAAACCTTTAAGGAGAATTTTTATGGATTATTTGAGGAATAATGGAGCCAATAAACACCAAAGGGGGCCCACCAGGTGGGCACAACCCACCTGGGCGCGCCAGTCCCCCTAGGCGCGCCCTGGTGTGTTGTGGCCTCCTCGGCCCACCTCCGGTGCCCATCTTCTGGTATATAAGTCATTTTGACCTAGAAAAAAAGAAGGAGGAGACTTTCAGGACGTGGCACCGCCGTCTCGAGGAGGAACTTGGGCAGGAGCACTTTTGCCCTCCGGCGGAGCAATTCCGCCAGGGGAACTTCTCTCCCGGAGGGGGAAATCATCGTCATCATCATCACCAACAACTCTCCCATCTTGGGGAGGGAAATATCCATCAACATCTTCAACATAACCATCTCCTCTCAAACCCTAGTTCATCTCTTGTGTTCAATCTTGTTACCGGAACTATAGATTGGTGCTTGTGGGTGACTAGTAGTGTTGATTACAGCTTGTAGTTGATCACTATATGGTTTATTTTGTGGAAGATTATATGTTCAGATCCATTATGCTATTTAATACCCCTCTGATCATGAGCATGTTTATCATTTGTGAGTAGTTACTTTTGTTCTTGATGTCACGGGAGAAATCATGTTGCAAGTAATCATGTGAACTTGATATGTGTTCGATATTTTGATAGTATGTTGTGATTCCCTTAGTGGTGTCATGTGAATGTCGACTACATGAAACTTCACCATATTTGGGACTAAGGGAATGTATTGTGGAGTAGCAAATAGATGGTGGGTTGTGAGAGTGACAGAAGCTTAAACCCCAGTTTATGAGCTATTTCTTAAGGGACCGATTGGATCCAAAAGTTCAATGCTATGGTTAGAATTTATTCTTAATACTTTTCTCGTAGTTGTGGATGCTTGCGGGAGGGTTAATCATAAGTTGGAGGTTTGTTCAAGTAAGAACAACACCTAAGCACCGGTCCACCCACATATCAAATTATCAAAGTAGCAAACACAAATCAAACCAACATGATGAAAGTGACTAGATGAAATTCCCGTGTACCCTCAAGAACGCTTTGCTTATCATAAGAGACCGTTTTGGCCTATACTTTGCCTCCAAAGTATTGGGCTACCATGTTGCACTTTTGTTACTATTATCGTTACTTGCTCGTTACAAATTATCTTGCTATCAAACTACTCCGCTACTCACAATTTCAGCACTTGCACTCATTACCTTACTGAAAACTACTTGTCATTTCCTTTTGCTCGTGGTTGGGTTCGACACTCTTACTTATAGAAAAGAGCTAAAATTGAGGCCCTATACTTGTGGGTCATCAATGTGCTGGGCTCCTACTTATATGACAAAAAATCATGATAGAAAATGGGCTTTTCGTCCTGAGAGGGCCTGGGACGCACCTGCATGACATTCTTTGGGCCGTCCATGACGGAAAAAATCATGGTAGAAGCGAGGGCAAGGAAAATATCGGGGAGTTCCCGGTTACAGTGGGTGGTCGGGGCCGAGCGATGCACAAAGGTTTGTGCATTTCTCTCATACACGTATGCGTGTGTGTGTGAGGCATTGGGCTCTAACTGAACCCGAGCGAGGCGTTCGCTTACTGAACCCGAGCGATTGCACTAGCTATGTTACTAAACCCAAGAGATCGATCCCTTGGCTTTTAAGAACCTAAGTGATTCCTTCGCAACTGCTGCTAATTAAAGTCGATCGAACCTGTTGCCTCTTGATGAACAGTGACCGTTGTTGAGAGTTGGATGAACAATTCCCTGTGTGGGTTGGATGAACAGGACCTCATGGTAGTAGTAGGCCATTGCCGCTAGATGAACAGGACCCCGATCGAGGAGGTGGGGTGGATGAACAGAACCCCATGGAGGGCTGGTAGAACAGTAGCCGGTGGATGGTGGATGAACAGGACCCCGTGGAGGGCTGGTTGAACAGTAGCTGGTGGAGGCTGGATGAACAGTAGGCCATGGATGAACAGTAGCTGGTGGAGGAAGGAGGAAGTCGACGGTGGATGAAAAATAGTAGGTGAAGGCTGGAGGAAGTCGACGGTGGATGAACAGTAGGCCATGGAGGCTGGAGCGAGGCAATAGATAGTGGATGAACAGTAGCCCGTGGAGTCCCGTTTTGCGGTACGCCACACCCCTCCCGATGAACAGGACCCCGTTTCAACCGTAGGCGCTCCAACACAAGTTTGTTTCCCCCGTTTTGCGGTACGCCACACCCCACCCGATCAACAGCACCTTGTTTCGACCGGATCCACTAGAACAGAAGGCCGTTTCCTCTGTTTTGCGGTAGGCCAGACCGTTCCCGATGAACATGACCCTGTTTCGACCATACGCGGTCGAATAGAAGGCCGTTTCCAACATTCTACGGTATGCCAGACCTCGTTTTAGCTGTTCCGTCCAAGCCGATTGGCTCTCGATGAACATGACGTATTTCGACCCAGTTGATTGCCTCCCGATAAACAGGATGCTGTTTCCTCCGTTTCGACCCAGATGGTTGGCTGCCAATGAATAGGATGCCGTCGCTGTACGCGTTTGAGACCACGCCTGTATGTACGTACGTGGCCGTCGTTTTTGCAGCGTAGCTGTAGTATGTGTACAGGATTTGGACGGGACTGTCCGAACTGCTACGACACCTTACTCGGCCATGGTTCATGGTGGTAGACAGACCGATCGACCAGTATGTACACAGACAATGCTACGTATGCTTCGACCGGGTGGGTCCCACCTGTCAGGGAGGACAAGAAGGCACATCCTTGCGTGCGAATATATAGCTGGCGGGTCCCAGTGGTCAGGTACGGTATTATATTTTTTTGGCCGTAATAAGGAGGCACTTCCTTGCGTGTAAAGATATTGTTGGTGGGTCCTAGCTGTCAGGGGCAGGAATAAGGAGGCACTTCCTTCCTTGCGAAGATATACGTGGTGGGTCCCAGCTTTCAGGGGGAGGAATAATTTTTTCCATGTAATAAGGAGGCGGTTGCATGCGTGCGTCCATGGACCTGGTGCGCCCCCACTATCAGCCTCTCCACATACAGTCCTCTTCCGATGACTCTTGTTTGTTGACCATGTTGACCACGCCGCATCGAGCGCACCAAGGCGGTGGACGATGGCGAGGACTCATACAAGAACGAGCCGGTGATGGGAAGACGCGGGAGTGGAGTCGTGGGCGGAGAGGTGTACAAGGGTTAACTGGTTCCGGTGCGGCATGGTTCTGCAGTCGGCACATAATAACATGATGTGTGAAGGGGTGGAGGGATGGCTTGTCCAACGGTGGGGTGGCGCTTCTCAGTGAAGCGTGCTAAGCAGAGCTGCTAGCAGCCGGAGATGGGAGCAGGTGGTCCCGGCGGTGCTGGAGGAAGAAGACGAGAGATTGAAGATGAATGTCGGTCGTTGGATTTATATCCAACGGCTATCGATGTCATAATCATTTGTTGACTAAGTTGACAACACCTATTGGCCCACATTTCAGCCTCCAAAAATGTCGCACATATTCAACCCATTTTTTTAAAATTTACATTCCATTTGCTGGGCTGGGTGAACAAACACTACTGCAAGATGCTGCTAGCGCGACACTACGATTAGAGATCCTTTGACAAAACTGTGTGCGATGCATTTATCGCAAATGATGATGTAAAAAACCGTCAAAAAGATGCAAAAAGTTTGCGATGAAGGGTACATCAAACATGGTTCAGATTTTAGTTGTGTGTGCGATGCTGGGCATACGGTTGATCCAGAAGAACTGTTTGCGATTAGACAGAACAACAAAAACGGGCAACCATGTCAATGTGTGTGCGATATACGACATACAGTTTGCTCCGATGAACTGTTTGCTATTAGGGAAAGCAACATAAATGGTTAGCCAGATCAAGGTGTGTGTGATATACGGCATACGGTTCACTCGAATGACCTGTTTTCAATTAGGGAAGAGAACAGAAATGGTTCAACTTAACAAGGTGTGTGTCCTATTAGTTGAATTAACCTTGAGGTCCATGTTTTGGAAACATGTCGTAAAGTAACGGGATAGACATTCATTCAAGCTAATCAACATGTGTTCAGAAAACAAAAAATATCAAAAAGTAACGAGATAGACCTTCTTCAAGCCAATCAACATGTGATCAAAAAACAAAAAATGGCAAAAATTACAAAACAAGGACCTCGAGGTTAATTCAACTAATATGATGGAGCACTATATACATTCAACGCAATTAAATGTTTACTGTGATCCATCAAACCAGTTAATTTAACATCGAGCCCACTTCCCATCCGGTCACCCATCCGATGACTACTCCAGTCTCAGCACAGTTAACTTGCGAGTTTTGTTAGATGAGCTATCAGCAGGGAAGCTCGTCCTTGCTGTTGTAGGATCCCTCTTTGCATCCTTTATTGTGCACCCGGATGACCGACTATTGCCGTCCAATGGTCAATGGCAAGTCCCCCGCGGTAGAAGCTTCCTTCCCTTGGATGAGTGGCAAACGGTTAATCCAGAAGAACTATTTGCGATAATGCAGAATGATAACCCACAAGTATAGGCGATCAGTTGTAGCCTCTTTCGATAAGAGTGTCGAACTCAATGAAAAGCTAAAGGTAGAACAAATATTCCCTCAAGTTCTATCAACTACCGATACAACTCTACGCACGCTTAATGTTCGCTTTACCTAGAACTAGTATGAAACTAGAAGTACTTTGTAGGTGTTGTAGGATAGGTTTGCAAGATAATAAAGAGCACGTAAATAAAATCTAGGGGCTGTTTAGATAAAGAAACAACTAAGTTAGTTTTTGTAGAGAGTTTTTTCTTACGCAAGAAAGTTATTTGTCCCTAGGCAATCAATAACTAGACAGGTAATCATTATTGCAATTTTATATGAGGGAGAGGCATAAGCTCACATTCTTTATCTTCTTGCATCATATGCACTTATGATTGGAACTCTAGCAAACATCCCTAACTACTAAAGATCATTAAGGTAAAACCCAACCATAGCATTAAAGTATCAAGTCCTCTTTACTCCCATACGCAAACAACCTACTTACTCGGGTCTGTGCTTCTGTCACTCACGCCACCCACCATAAGCAAATCATGAACATATTGCAAACCCTACAACAGGGATCCCTCACGCTTGTATGACACGGAGAGCACCATAGGACAGCACCAATAATAAAACATGCAACTCAAACCAATCACGATCATCAATCAACCCATAGGACAAAGCAGATCTACTCAAACATCATAGGATAGCCATACATCATTGGGAAATAATATATAGCGTTGAGCACCTTGTTGAAGTAGAGATTACAGCAAGTAGAAGAGGTGTTACACCACTGCATAGAGGGGGGGAGAGTTGGTGATGACGGCGGTGAAGTTGTTGGTGTAGATCGCCGTCACGATGATGGCCCCGACGGCGTTCCGGCGCCACCGGGAGAGAGGGGGAGAGGGCCCCCTCATTCTTATTCTTCCTTGACATCCCCCCTAGATGGGAGGAGGGTTTCCCCTCTGGTCTCCATGGCAGCGGAGGGGCGAGAGCCCCTCCGAGATTGGATCTCTCTCTGTTTTTTTCTGTTTCTTAAATTCCTCCGGAGATCTGTAACTCCGATTGGGCTGAAGTTTTAACACGATTTTAACCGGATATTAGCTTTCTTACGACCGATGAAGGGCACCAACCGCCTTATGGGGTACAAGGGCCTAGGGCGCGCCCTACCCACTGTGGCGTGCCCCCTGCCTTGCCGCCGCCTCAGGCATTGTCTCGCATTGATTCCACTTCCCAAAATTCACATATATTCTAAAAAAATCTCTGTAAGTTTTTATCCCGTTTGGACTCCGTTGATATGTATTTTTTGCGAAAGAAAAAATATGCAACAAACATGAACTGGCACTGGGCACTGGATCAATATGTTAGTCCAATAAAATCATATAAATTGTCGCCAAAAGTATGTAAAAGTTGTAGAATATTGGCATGGAATAATAAAAAAAATTATAGATAGGACAGAGACATATCAGCATCCCGAAGTTTAATTCCTGCTTGTCCTCGAGTAGGTAAATGATAAAAAATATAATTTTTAATGTGCAATTTTTCCAAGCATAATCTTGATCTTATAATCTAATCGTGTCGTGAATATTAAGACATGAGTGATTCAAAGCAATAGTCTATCATTTGACATTAAGACAATACTACTTCAAGCATACTAACAAAGCAATCATATCTTCTCAAAATAACATGGCCAAAGAAAGTTATCCCTACAAAATCATATAGTCTAGCTATGCTCCATCTTCATCACACAAAGTACTTCATCATGCACAATCCCGATGACAAGCCAAGCAATCGTTTCATACTTTTAATGTTCTCAAGCCTTTTCAACTTTCACGCAATACATGAGTGTGAGCCATGGATACATCACTATAGGTGGAATAGGATATGATGGTGGCGGTTGTGTGGAGAAGACAAAAAGGAAGAAAGTCTCACATCGATACGGCTAATCAATGGGCTATGGAGATGCCCATCAATTGATGTCACTGCAAGGAGTAGGGATTGCCATGCAACGGATGCACTAAGAGCTATAAGTGTATGATAGCTCAAACTGAAAACTAAGTGGGCGTGCATCCAACTTGCTTGCTCATCAAGACCTCGGGCATTTGAGGAAGCCCATCATCGGAATATACAAGCCAAGTTCTATAATAAAAATTCCCACTAGTATATGAAAGTGACAACTCAAGGGACTCTCTATATGAAGAACATGGTGCTACTCTGAAACACAAGTGTGGTAAAAGGATAGTAGCATTGCGCATTCTCTCTTTTTCTCTCATTTTTTGTTGGGCTCTCTCTTTTTTGGCCTCTTTTTTATTTTATTTATTTTTTTTTCGTCCGGAGTCTCATCCCAACTTGTGGGGGAATCATAGTCTCCATCATCCTTTCCTCACTGGGACAATGCTCTAATAATGATGATCATCACACTTTTATTGACTTACAACTCAATATATATCTAGAACAATATGACTCTATATGAATGCCTCTGGCAGTGTACCAGGATGTGCAA
The DNA here is from genome assembly GCA_032464435.1 of Aegilops umbellulata. Taxonomy (NCBI): domain Eukaryota; kingdom Viridiplantae; phylum Streptophyta; class Magnoliopsida; order Poales; family Poaceae; genus Aegilops; species Aegilops umbellulata. The sequence goes on along the minus strand of CP136056.1, from coordinate 68,219,130 downwards.
TGATCTAGCATAACAAAGATATCAAAAAACGGACAAGCCATGAAAATATCATGCTAGCTATCTTACGATCATGCAAAGCAATATGACAAATGAATGCTCAAGTCATGTCTATGGTGATGATGGAAGTTGCATGCTAATATATCTCGGAATGGCTATGGAAATGCCATGATAGGTAGGTATGGTGGTTGCTTTGAGGAAGATATAAGGAGGCTTATGTGTGATAGAGTGTATCGTATCATGGGGCTTGAATGCACCGGCGAAGTTTGCACCAACACTCGAGGTGAGAATTGGCAATGCACGGTACCGAAGAGGCTAGCAATGATGGAAGGGTGAGAGTGCGTATAATCCATGGACTCAACATTAGTCATAAAGAACTCACATACTTATTGCAAAAAAATATTAGATATCGAAACAAAGTACTACACACATGTTCCTAGGGGATGGATTGGTAGTAAAAGACCATCGCTCGTCACTGACCGCCACTCATAAGGAAGACAAATGGAAAATAAATCATGCTCCGACTTCATCACATAACGGTTCACCATACATGCATGCTTCGGGAATCATAAACCTCAACACAAGTATTTATACCAATCCAAAATTACTCACTAGCATGACTCTAATATCACCATCTTTATATGGCAAAACTATTGCAAGGAATCAAACATATCATATCCAGTGATCTACAAGTTTTACGTAGGATTTTATGACTAACCATGTGAATGACCAATTCCCGTTGACTCTCTAAATAGATATAAGTGAAGCAAGAGAGTTTAATTCTTTCTACAAAAGATATGCCCATGCTCTAACAAATATAAGTGAAGCAAAAGAGCATTCTATAAATGGTGATTTTCTATGTGTAGAGAAACAGGCAATCCAAACTTGAAATGATATAAGTGAAGCACATGAAGCATTCTATAAAGCCATACTCAAAAGATATAAGTGAAGTGCAAAGAGCATTCTATAAATCAACCAAGGACTATGTCATACCAGCACGGTGCATTAAGAAAAATAAAAAGCACATGACACTCCAAGATTTACACATATCATGTGATGAATAAAAATATAGCTCCAAGTACAATTATTGATGATCGTTAGAACAAAGAGTGGATGCCTTCCGGGGCATCACCAAGCTTAGTTGCTTGGGAGTCCTTGAATATTACCTTGGGGTGCCTCGGGCATCCCCAATCTTAGGTTCTTGCCACTCCTTATTCCTTCATCCATCGTGATCTCACCCAAAACCTGAAAACTTCAAACACACAAAACTTAACAAAACCTCGTGAGACCCGTTAGTATAATAAAACAAATTACCACTTTAAGTACTGTTGAAAACCAATTCATATTTTGTTTTTGCATTTTAGCTACTGTAATATAACTTTTCCATGGTTTATAACACCGATACAATCGATTGTTTCATCAAAACAAGCAAAACAATGCATGAAAAACAGAATCTGTCAAAAACAGGACAATCCGTAGTAATGTGAACATCAACCATACTTCTGTACCTCTAAAATTTCTGAAAAATGAGGCAAAAATAAATAATTTGTATAGCAGTACTGTGCAGAAAGTTTCAGAAGCTTTGACATTCCAGTAAAAAAATGTAAATTCACGTGCTACAGCCAAAGTCTCTATTTTTCCACTGCACATACCAAACAAGCAATCTAATCATCCTAAAGGAAAATCTTGACACATTAGTTTTATAATACAATGAATTTATACAAGGGGATAATTATATTGATGAAAAGTTTCTGTAATCAAGGTTCACAAAGTTCCCATGGGCATGAACAAAGTTCAAGGCTAGCTCCCACTTTAACAATGCTCATCTTTCTGACTTTCGCTTTTCTTTTTGAAAAAAATTTTAGGTTCTCCACTTTATTTTTTTGTTTTTAAACTTTGTAAAAGCAGACAACATAAATAAATGACTCTCTAAAACTTCCGGGTTGTCTCCCTGGTAGTGCTTTCTTTAAAGCCATTAAGCTAGGCATATAGTGCTCAAGTAATGGATCCACCCGGATCCCAAGGTATATCAAAGCCAATTTTAATTAACAATGATTTGTGATTTAGTAGTGAGCACAAAGTAACATATATCATGCAACAATGAAGTCTAACTCTCTTACTATGCATCGGCATGTCATAAGAGAACAATTCATGCACACATAGTAAAGGCCGATACATAGCATAAACAATTTCTTGCAGTTTTATCATATTGGAAACATAGAGAGGCGGAGATGTAGTTCCTATCTCATAATAATTGCAAGTAGGAGCAGCAAGCACATGCATATTATATTTATCAAAATCATCATGTGTAGTACTAAAACGCAATCCATCAGTATAATCCTTAATAAGCGCAAACTTCTCTGATATAGTGTAGTTGGGAGAATTAAAAAAGATAATAGGACTATCATGCATGGGTGCAATACCAACAATTTAATAGAACTATAGCAAGTTCATCTACATAATCATAATTCATATTGGCATCATGGCCACAAGCATAGCAAGCATCAAATTCATCAAAAAGGGATATTTCAAACGAATCAAATGGATCATAGCAATTATCATCGCAATCATCCTTCGGTAAGCATGAAGGGAAATTAAACAATGTATGAGTTGAAGAGTTACTCTCATTAGAAGGTGGACACATGTGATCAATTCGCTCTTCCTCCTTTTGTTCTTCGCTCTCCTCGTCATATTTTTCATCTAATGAGCTCAGAGTGTCATCAATTTCTTCTTCCATAGTTTCCTGCAAAATATTAGTCTCTTCTTGGACAGCGGAGACTTTCTCAATAAACGCATCAATATCGGCATTGTATTCATAATTGTCATAGCAATATTTAAGTATAGCAAAAATTTTAGGCCTATAAACATCATCATCAAAAGCTTCATACTTTTCAAACAAAGATTCAATTTCATAAGCACCCTTAAAAGCAACAAATTCTTCTATTTGTTCCACATCATAGTAATCATATCTACCATTAGCATAAGAAGATAAGGTTTCATTATCATTAAATTTGCATGAAAACAAAAGGTGTGGAGCCTTTATCCTAGAGCAACAAGTAAAATCATATCTCTGGCATAAATTCCAAGCATACCAATGCAACATATAAATTTGATCCCATAATAGTTTCCCTTTTTGAGTCAAGCGATAATACGTAAAGTATTCATGTTGATCCAATGTGTCTCCCATTATCAAGTTGGACGGGGTTTTCTCAGGATTATCAAAGTAGTATTTAACATTTTCTACATAACGAGCATCGAGGGTTTTAGGAGGTTCCACATCTCCATGAGTAGCAAGTACACCTAATTTTTTTGGTATTTTGTGTTCCATATCCATAACTAAAGATAGAGAACAACTTAGAATAGCAAATAAAACCTACTTAGTGATAAAGCAAACAAGCACAAACGAGAATATTCACCCCACGCTATTCCTCCCAGGCAACGATGCCAGAAAAAGGTCTTGATAACCCAAAAGTATAGGGGATCGGTTTTAGCCTCTTTTGATAAGTAAGAGTGTCGAAGTCAACGAGGAGCTAAAGGTAGAACAAATATTCCTTCAAGTTCTATCAACCACCACTATAACTCTATGCACGCTTAACGTTCGCTTTACCTAGAACAAGTATGAAACTATAAGTACTTTGTAGGTGCTGTAGGATAGGTTTGCAAGATAATAAAGAGCACATAAATAAAATCTAGGGACTATTTATATAAAGAAAAAACTAAGTTAGTTTTAGTAGAGAGATTTTTGTTATGCAAGAAAGTTATTTGTCCCTAGGCAATCGATAGTTAGACCGGTAATCATTATTGCAATTTTCTATGAGGGAGAGGCATAAGCTAACGTACTTTCTCTTCTTGGATCATATGCACTTATGATTGGAACTCTAGCAAACATCTGTCACTACTAAAGATCATTAAGGTAAAACCCAACCATGGCATTAAAGTACCAAGTGCTCTTTACTCCCATACGCAAACAACCTACTTACTCGGGTCTGTGCTTCTGTCACTCACGCCACCCACCATAAGCAAATCATGAACATATTGCAAGCCCTACAGCGGGGATCCCTCACACTTGCACGACACGGATAGCACCATAGGACATCACCAATAATAAAACATGCAACTCAAACCAATCACGATCATCAATCAATCCATAGGACAAAACGGATCTACTCGAACATCATAGGATAGACATACATCATTGGGAAATAATATATATCATTGAGCACCAAGTTTAAGTAGAGATTACAGTAGGGAGAAGAGGTGGTACACTGCTGCATAGAGGGGGAGAGAGTTGGCGATGACGATGGTGAAGTTGTTGGTGCAGATCGCCGTCACGATGATATCCCCGGCGGCGTTCCGACGCCACATGGAGAGAGGGGGAGAGAGCCACCTTCTTCTTCTTCCTTGACCTCCCCCTAGATGGGAGGTGGCTTTCCCCTCTGGTCCTTGGCCTCCATGGCGGCAGAGGGGCAAGATCCCCTCCGAGATTGGATCTCTCTCTCTCTGTTTCCTTCTGTTTATGCGCTCCCAGATTCTGGCCTTTCACCGTTTCTTAAATTCCCGAAGATTTGTAACTCCGATTGGGCTGAAACTTTAACACGATTTTTATCCGGATATTAGCTTTCCTGCGGCCGAAGAAGGGCACTAACCGCCTTACGGAGTGGCCACAAGGGCCCAGGGAATGCCCCGTGCATTGTCACCGCCTCGGGCATCGTCTCACATTGATTCCCCTTCCCCAAATTCACATATATTCCAAAAAAAAACTCCATAAGTTTTTATCCCATTAGGACTCCGCTTGATATGGATTTTCTGCGAAACAAAAAACATGCAACAAACAGGAACTCGCACTGGGAAATGGATCAATATGTTAGTCCAAGAAAATCATATAAATTGTTGCCAAAAGTACGTAAAAGTTGTAGAATATTGACATGGAACAATCAAAAATTGTAGATACGACGGAGACGTATCACAGAACAACAGAGACAGACAACCAGATGAGGGTGTGTGCGATATACGACATATAGTTCACTAGGATGAACTATGTGTGATTAGGCAACACAATAGAAATGGTTCAACTGAACAAGATGTGTGTGATACGTGGAAAACAGGTCAGTAATCAGAAATGTGTGCAAAGACCAATAATAACACAGACGATTGCTGCTAATAAGCCGTGTGATTTGCTCTGTCTACAGAAGAATAACACACACACACATACATATATATATATATATAACTGAAATAAACATCCAATTACATAAGTTACTATACACATCATTCGCATACACCTCAATAAACAACTGTATGCATTCTAAACTAGGAGAAACGGTCGTCTAGTCATCTACTTCTTGTGACGCTGCCGCCACTGCTCTGTGGCTCGATCCCTCATCTGGGGCAGGAACAAGACACTCCCTCATGTCAATGATCCGCATGTACATCTCATAGCTTGTGTACGCGTCCTTGGCTACATACTAGACGTGTTGTTCATCCAATCTCTCTTGCCAGACACTGTGCCAGGCGTTCTTGTCCTTCTTGCTCTCATCCTTCTTCTTCATATAGTAGGGGTCGATGATGGCTGAGGCGAGGTCAACCAGGGAGTTTTGTTTGTTGTTGTCATTGCCCCAGACCTTGTAGTGGTCCTGGATGTTAACAAGATTCTGGCATTTCAAGCCCGAAACCTTGAGCGCTTTTAGATCGTTGGCGCTGTCCACCGTAGCGAAACTGAAGTCAGAGCTATTGATAAACCTGGAGAAACGCTCGCAAGGCCTTGTGGCCAGGTGCTATTGGTAGACGAGGAGGTCATGTCCCACGCACAACTGGGCGGCTCCAACCTTCTGATCGTGCCCGGCACGACCGATGGTGTACTCGAGGTCGAAGCCGAACATTTGGTACTTGTCCTCAGCAAGCAACTGCTCCATAGTCTGGATGGATCTCTCCACCTAGACCAGATCGTTCATGTACACCACCGAGAGGACCTTCCCCCTCACGTGGGTGTCCACTACGTGATGCGTGGGGAACTACCCGCCGTTGTCGTCGTCGGCCGCTGGGAGCGCCATTGGAGCCACGGGGAGCGCCATTGGAACTGCTGGATGTCCTCTCTATATGTGTCGACAGGGGTGTGCTTATTGTGTCGTGTGGCGCGAGAGATGAAGGTAAGTGGCCGCAGTAATAAATGGGGGCCGGGCGTCCTGGATTCTTGGCGCGTCCGCATGGCAGTTTTTGCAACGGGTAACTGCATCGTCGCGCCGCACCCGATGGAACCATATGCACATGAACGTGCGTGATCATGCGCCGGCGCCAAACACTAGTAGCGCGCATGGAGGGACGAGGGCAGAGCGCCCCGAGGGATGCAAGAGCAGAGCGCGTCGCGGCTGCCACAACCGCAAACAACCACACACATAGAGCAGTTGAACACGCAGGAAATGGTCGTCTACAAGCCGGCCGACAGTTGCGTCGCTGCAAAGAGAGCGGCCATGTGCTACTACCGCCGTCTTGGTCTATTTAGCTCCCTTTATATTCTATGCCGTATTTTAACCATAAATTTAACCAACAAAATATTAATGCATGTTACAAAAATTATACAATTGGAAACTATGTTCAAATACGAATCCAATGATATAATCTTTGGCGACATGCATTCGTATTTTATTAGTTAAATCCTACTTATAAACCAGGATGGGGGTATAGTAGGTAATTAAATCCCAAACATTTTTTGATTAACCGTATGTGTATGTGTCCTTTCGTCCTCCTCTCGCATGTCTTGTCACCCCGCTGCCGCAGACGGCTTCGAACGCAAGCTTGAGCAGTGCGGGGGGGGGGGTTCTTTTGGCCAAACGGTGGTGAGCCCTTTCCCGCGCAACCGCGCAGGTTCCCGCAGAAGCTTCCTGCCCGACTCGGTGAAATCCCCCAAAATCCCAATGCTTACTAGCCTATTATATAAACCCTCACGGTTGGCGAGTCCTGCATCGCATTTTCCCCTCCCTCCCTGTAGTTTATCTCGTCTGCTTCTCCAACAATTACGAATGGCACCGGTCCATCGTCGTCGCTCAGCCACTCCGCCATCATCAGAGGACAGCTCCAGCTAGGAGGCTACACCACGGCGGCGGTGCAGTCCCCGGCGTAGTGTAGTGCATTTGGCGTCCCTGTTGGGTGTGCGCGGAATAACCACCACACGCTCCGCCGTTGCTGCCCGTTGGCAGCTATTGCCGGTCGCCGTTTCCACCACACCACCGTCTGCCACCATGGTCGCCATACCACCGTGGAAAGCTAGGGCCATCACCCACTCCGCCGTCGTGGCCCGAAGGCGGGTGGTGGCCGTTGATACGTCTCCAATGTATCTACTTTTCCAAACAATTTTGCCCTTGTTTTGGACTCTAACTTGCATGATTTGAATGGAACTAACCCGGACTGATGCAGTTTTCAGCAAAACTGCCATGGTGTTATTTTTGTGCAGAAATAAAAGTTCTCGGAATGACCTGAAAATCCATGGAGACACGTTTTGGAATTAATAAAAAATACTGGCGAAAGAATCAGCATTAGGGGGCTCACACCCTGTCCACGAGGGTGCAGGGCGCCCCCTGCCTCGTGGGCCCCCTGGGACTCCACCGACCTCAACCCCAACTCCATATATTCACTTTCGGGGAGAAAAAATCGAGAAGAAGGATTCATCACGTTTTACGATATGGAGCTTCCACAAAGCCCTAATCTTCCTCGGGAGGGCTTCTCTGGAGTCCGTTCGGGGCTCCGGAGAGGGGAATCCGTCGCCATTGTCATCATCAACCATCCTCCATCACCAATTTGATGATGCTCACCGCCATGCGTGAGTAATCTCATCGTAGGCTTGCTGGACGGTGATGGGTTGGATGAGATTTACCATGTAATCGAGTTAGTTTTGTTAGGGTTTGATCCCTAGTATCCATTATGTTCTAAGATTGATGTTGCTATGACTTTGCTATGCTTAATGCTTGTCACTAGGGCCCGAGTGCCATGATTTCAGATCTGAACCAATTATGTTTTCATGAATATATGTGAGTTCTTGATCCTACCTTGCAAGTCAATAGTCACCTAATATGTGTTATGATCCGGCAACCCCGAAGTGACAATAATCGGGACCATTACCGGTGATGACCGTAGTTTGAGGAGTTCATGTATTCACTAAGTGTTAATGCTTCAGTCCGGTACTCTATTAAAAGGAGGCCTTAATATCCCTTAGTTTCCAATAGGACCCCGCTGCCACAGGAGGGTAGGACAAAATATGTCATGCAAGTTCTTTTCAATAAGCACGTATGACTATATTCGGAAGACATGCCTACATTACATTGATGAACTGGAGCTAGTTCTGTGTCACCCTATGTTATAACTGTTGTATGAGGAATCGCATCCGACATAGTTATCCATCATTTATCCATTGCCTACGAGATTTTCCCATATAGATCTTTGCTTAGTTACTTTTCCGTTGCCACTGTTATGATTGCTACAAAAACTACTACTGTTACTTTTGCCACCATTACCGTTACTTCCATACTACTTTGCTACTAAATATTTTGTTGCAGATATTAAATCTTTCAGGTGTGCTTGAATTGACAACTCAACTGCTAATACTTGAGAATATTCTTTGGCTCCCCTTGTGTCGAATCAATAAATTTGGGTTGAATACTCTACCCTCGAAAACTGTTGCGATTCCCTATACTTGTGGGTTACCAAGACTATTTTCTAGCATCGTTGCCGGGGAGGATAGCTCTATTCTTTGAGTCACTTGGCATTTATATCTGTTGATCACTATGAGGAACTTGAAAGATGAAAGAACCAAGATTTTTCCCTCAACTACGAGGTGAGGTAAGGAACTGCCATCTAGCTCTGCACTTGATTCACCGTCTGTTATGAGTAGACACCTACACCTGTTATTGATTCTGATATGTCGCATGTTATTGATGATTCCACATCTGCTATGCATGATGCTTGTGATGAAACTACTTCTATGCTTGATAATACTGTGCCATTAGGTGAATTTCTTGATGAACAACTTGCTAGGGTTAGAGAGAATGAAATTATTGAGACAGATAATATTGATGAAAGTGATGATGAAGATTATCCCCCTAGATATGAATTGCCTGATGTGCCTGAAGGTTATGTTACGGATGAAGAAACCGCTAGAGACCTTTTTGCTTGCAAAGATAGATATGATCTTAAGAAACTGTTAGCTAAGCTGAAAGAAAAGTCTTTGAATGCTAGAATGAAATATGACCCTGCTTTTGCTACTTCACCTATCTGTATTTCTGATAAGGATTATGATTTCTCTCTCGATCCTGAGTTAATTACTTTGGTTGAATATGATCCTTTTTATAGCTATGAATCTGAAATTGTTGTGGCACATATTACTAAATTGAATGATATAGCCACCGTATTCACTCATGAGGAAAAAATTCGTTACTACTATATCCTTAAGTTATTTCCGTTCTCATTAAAGGGTGATGCTAAAAAATGGTTTAATTCTCTTGCTCCTGGTTGTGTGCGTAGTCCCCAGGATATGATTTATTACTTCTCTGCTAAATATTTCCCCGCTCATAAGAAACAAGCTACCTTAAGGGAAATATTTAATTTTGTGCAAATTGAAGAAGAGACTCTCCCACAAGCTTGGGGGAGGCTTCTCTGATTACCTAATGCTTTGCCTGATCACCCTCTCATGAAAAATGAAATACTTGATATCTTTTATAATGGACCAACTGATGCTTCCAGAGACCACCTGGATAGTTGTGCTGGTTGTGTTTTCAAGGAAAGAACTTTGAGCAAGATGAATTGCTATTCAATAATATATTGATTAAAGATAATGATTGGACACTTCCTGAACCAACTCCTAAGCCAACTCCGAAGAAAAGGGGTATTCTATTTCTCAGTCCTGAAGATATGCAAGAGGCAAAGAAATCTGTGAAAGAAAAAGGTATTAAAGCTGAAGATGTTAAAATTTACCACCTATTGAAGAAATACATGGTCTTAATAACCAGACACAGGTAGTAAAGGTAAATTCTCTCTATAGATTTGATGAAGGTGATATTCCTCGTAATAAGTCTGCTAGCCAATGTTTGGATGAGTTTGATAATTTTATTGTTAAACAAGAAGACTTCAATGCTTATGTTAGTAGACAATTGAGACGTAATGCTTATATGATTGAACACTTGAGTGATTATATGTCTAGAGTTAAAGGTGACCTTAAACTTATTAGTAAACATGCTTCTATGGTTACCACTCAAGTAGAACAAGTGCTTAAAGCACATGATGATTTGCTTAATGAATTAAGAAAAATGATAATTTTGTTAGATTTATTACTAGCGGGGATAGAATGACTCAGGAACCTTTGTATCCTAAGGGCCACCCTAAGAGAGTTGAGAAAGATTCTCAGAGAACTAATGTTGATGCACCTAGTCCTTCTAAGAAGAAGAAAAATAAAAATGATAGGACTTTGCATGCTTCTAGTGAACCTGTTGTTGACACACCTGAGAATCCCAATGATATTTCTATTTCTGATGCTGAAACACAATCTGGTAATGAACATGAACCTAGTGATAATGATGATGTTCATGTTGATGCTCAACCTAGCAATAACAACGATGTAGATATTGAACCTGCTATTGATCTTGATAACCCATAATCAAAGAATCAACGTTATGATAAGAGAGACTTCGTTGCTAGGATGCACGGTAAGGAAAGAGAACCATGGGTTCAGAAACCCATGCCTTTTCCTCCTAAACCATCCAAGAAAAAGGATGATGAGGATTTTGAGCGCTTTGCTGAAATGATTAGACCTATCTTTTTGTGTATGTGTTTTACTGATATGCTTAAAATGAATCCTTATGCTAAGTATATGGAAGATATTGTTACAAATAAAAGAAAGATACCGGAAGATGAAATTTCCACCATGCTTGCCAATTATACTTTTAAAGGTGGAATACCAAAGAAACTAGGAGATTCCGGAGTACCAACTATACCATGCTCCATTAAAAGAAACTATGTTAAAACTGCTTTATGTGATCTTGGAGGTGGTGTTAGTGTTATGCCTCTCTCTTTATATCGTAGACTTGATTTGAATAAGTTGACACCTACTGAAATATCTTTGCAAATGGCCGATAAATCAACTGCTATACCTGTCGGTATTTGTGAGGATGTGCCTGTTGTGGTTGCAAACGTTACTATTTTAACGGACTTTGTTATTCTTGGTATTCCCGAGGACGATAGTATGTCGATTATCCTTGGTAGACCCTTTTTGAATACTGCAGGGGCTATTATTGATTTCAACAAAGGCAATGTCACATTTCATGTTAATGGTAATGAGCATACGGTACACTTTCCGAGGAAACAACCTCAAGTCCACAATATCAATTCTATTGGAAAATTTTCAACGATTACTATTGGAGGTTTTGAATTCCCTCTTCCTACTGTCAAGAAGAAATATGATATTCTCATAGTTGGGGACATGCATATCCCCGTTGAGGTAACCTAGTGTTATTTGGAAATTCTCCCGTTTCATGTTATTCAGAAAGAGTTTGTTAACAAGACTTGATCAACTTTGTTAGTGGATTCCTTTTGATGTGCATGAGATGGATGAAGTTAGAAAGCACAACTCTATGTGCCCTCCTTTTACTTTCTATTATTTAGATTAAATAAAGAAAAAATGTATTTTCTATATATTTTCTGAATTATCCTTGCAATAAAAAATACCCTGAAAATAAAAGTTCTCCAAATGTCCTGAAAATGATATATGATTTTTTGTAGAATATTTAAGAATTTCTGGCACTGAGAACACACCAGGGGGACCCGCCATTTGGCCATGAGGGCACAGGGCGTGCCCCCTGCCTCGTGGGCTCCACATGGACCCCCTCCACTTATTCCACCACCCACTCACTTCGTCTTCCTCTAGAAAAAAATCCTCCCATAGCTCAAACCCGTGTTCTAGCTTATCTTGCTGCCATTTTCGATCTCTTTGGTCAAAGCTCCATTCAGAAAACTATTTTGGGGGATTGTTCTTCGGTATGTGACTCCTCCATTGGTCCAATTAGTTTTTGTTCTAGTGCTTTATTTATTGCAAATTTTTGCTGCCTAGTTGACCCTGTTCTTGAGCTTGCATGTCAAATTTATATGGTCCAAAGTACTTTTAATGCATGATTTAGCCTCTAGGCACTTGTGGGAGTAGTTGATATCAATCTTGTTGAGTTTGATTCACTTTTATTTTGAGTCACAAAAATTTCAGAAATTTTTCGGAGAAAGAAAAATGTTTAGGAAAATGTACCAAGGTGGTTCCTCAAGGAAGCAAGAACCAAGGCTCGCGATACGTGGGCCAGACGATGAACCACTGAGGGAAGCTCATGTGCGGCCTTGTGAATGACCGTCAGAGGAGTTTATGGTCTAGGCAGGTATCAAGGATGAATTTGACACGTATGTGTGTAATGCTGATATTGAGGACTTCGTGTCAGATAAGTGCCTTCAGTACCACTACCTAACTGATTCCTTTATGAGGAGGTTTAAATTTACATCCTCGCGCAATTCTCACACTGTTTTGTTTGATCTTTATGATAAATCATATACCATGGACCTAGAAGATTTTAATACTGCTTGTAAACTCCCGCAGTGGGGAAATGTTAGAGAACCTCGCAACTCTGAATATAAAGACTTTCTTGCTAGTATCACTGTGGGGGAATCTAGGGAAATCACACAAGCTACCATAGGGAGCGTTCATTTCCCTTCCATACATAATTTTGTTCTCTTTATAGGTAGATGCATTAACGGTAAATGTGAGGCTTGTCACTTGTGCGTTCCAGATCTTAGTGTCCTCAAGAGTGCGATATTAGGCGATAACAATATAACTTGGGGGCCACTGTTGCACGAAGGTTGCATCTTAACGGTACAAGTGGAGATTTGTTTGGAGGGATTTATTCAACTCGTGTAGCTAATTATCTTGGTGTACCCATACATGGAAATGATATGAAGTTGCCTCCTACTTATCTAGATTATAGTGCTACGGTGCACCATCAGTTTCTTGAGAGGAATGAACAGTTCCTCCAGTACCGACTAATCTTTGACAGACAGCGCACCGTCCATGTTGTCCTCCCTGCTCCTACTTTCTTTAACTTTCAGTCACAAAGGAGATATGTTATAACCATGGAGGAAGCGAACGAGTATGAGAGGATGACGGAGGCAGCTCGCCTCCAAGCTGCAGCTCCTGAGGCAGTAGCTGCTGTATCTCAGTACGACCCCAACTACAACTTTGGATATCCGCCAGTTCAGCAGTGGCCATAGACCAACTTAGGCCAAAAGCCTAAGCTTGGGGGAGTACGTATTTCTCACCGACATTACATTCATGTTCACACAGTCATTCTAGTTGTCGGTGCTCATACTTTTTCATTGTACTATCCGTGCTAGTTTATTTTATTTTCTAAGCCTTCATCTTGTGTGTTTCAAAAACCTTAAGAAAAACCAAAAAAATTAGTTGTAGATTTTAGCTAGTTTACTTTCCATGACTGTAGTAGTAGTAATTAAAAAAAAACCAAAAATATTTCTCGTTCTTCTTTGGCTTGTTGGGAGCTTTCCCTTGTAAATAGTTTTATTTCTTTTCTTATTATTTGGGGGTCGAGAGGAGAAGACCATGATGAAAATGTTGAGTGGCTCTCATATGCATTACTGTGGATTTAACAAAGAGCCCATATTACCTTGTCTTCCCCCTTGTATTGAATGCTTGCATATTCTAGCTTAGTCCAATGCAGTGCACTATTATTATTATCCACACCATTCAGTCGTGTGAGTGAAAGGCAATAATGACGATATATGATGGACTGATTGACATGAGAAAAGCTGGTATGAACTCGACCTATCTTGTTTTTGTAAATATGATTAGGTCATCGTTCCTGATTCAGCTTATTATGAATGAAACATGTTTGCAATGACAATTAGAGATTATAGTTGCTCATGCCATGCTTAACTATCTAGGAGCTGATGTCTACTGCACAACCTTCTTCTTGTAGATGTTGTTGGGCCTCCAAGTGCAGAGGTTTGTAGGACAGTAGCAAATTTCCCTCAAGTGGATGACCTAAGGTTTATCAATCCGTGGGAGGTGTAGGATGAATATGGTCTCTCTCAAACAACCCTGCAACCAAGTAACAAAGAGTCTCTTGTGTCCCCAACACACCCAATACAATGGTAAATTGTATAGGTGCACTAGTTCGGCGAAGAGATGGTGATACAAGTGCAATATGGATGGTAGATATAGGTTTTTGTAATCTGAAAATATAAAAACAGAAAGGTAACTAATGATAAAAGTGAGCACAAACAGTATTGCAATGCATTGAAACAAGGCCTAGGGTTCATATTTTCACTAGTGCAAGTTCTCTCAACAATAATAACATAATTGGATCATATAACTATCCCTCAACATGCAACAAAGAGTCACTCCAAAGTCACTAATAGCAGAGAACAAACTAAGAGATTATTGTAGGGTATGAAACCACCTCAAAGTTATCCTTTCTGGTCGATCTATTCAAGCGTCCGTAGTAAAATAACACGAAGCTATTCTTTCCGTTCGATCTATCCTAGAGTTCATACTAGAATAACACCTTTAGACACAAATCAACCAAAACCCTAATGTCCCCTAGGTACTCCAATGTCACCTCAAGTATCCGTGGGTATGATTATACGATATGCATCGCACAATCTCAGATTCATCTATTCAACCAACACAAAGAACTTCAAAGAGTGCCCAAAGTTTCTACCATAGAGTCATGACGAAAATGTGTGCCAACCCCTATGCATAAGTTCACAAGGTCACTGAACCTGCAAGTTGATCACCAAAACATACATTAAGTAGATCACGTGAATATCCCGTTGTCACCACAGATAAGCACATGCAAGACATACATCAAGTGTTCTCAAATCCTTAAAGACTCAATCCGATAAGATAACTTCAAAGGGAAAACTCAATCCATTACAAGAGAGTAGAGGGGGAGAAACATCATAAGATCCAACTATAATAGCTAAGCTCGCGATACATCAAGATCGTGACAAATCAAGAACACGAGAGAGAGAGAGAGATCAAACACATAGCTACTGGTACATACCCTCAGCCCCAAGGGTGAACTACTCCCTCCCCGTCATGGAGAGCGCCGAGATGATGAAGATGGCCACCGGTGAGGGATCCCCCCTCCGGCAGGGTGCTGGAACAGGGTCCCGATTGGTTTTTGGTGGCTACAGAGGCTTGCGGCGGTGGAACTCCCGATCTATTCTGTTCCCCGATGTTTTTAGGGTATATGGATATATATAGGCGAAATAAGTCGGTCAGGGGAGCCACGAGGGGCCCATGAGGGTAGGGGGCGCGCCTCCCTGCCTCGTGGCCTCCTCAAAGCTTCCCTGACGTCTACTCCAAGTCTCCTGGATTGCTTCCATTCCAAAAATAACTCTCCCGAAGGTTTCATTCCGTTTGGACTCCGTTTGATATTCCTTTTCTTCGAAACACTGAAATAGGCAAGAAAACAACAATTTGCGCTGGGCCTCCGGTTAATAGGTTAGTCCCAAAAATAATATAAAAGTGTATAATAAATCCCATTAAACATCCAAAACAGGATATATATAATAGCATGAATACTTCATAAATTATAGATACGTTGGAGATGTATCAGACTTATACATATTCCTGTGACTATGAGATTATGCAACTCCCGAATACCGGAGGAACAATTTGTGTGCTATCAAACGTCACAGAGTAACTGGGTGATTATAAAGATGCTCTACAGGTGTCTCCGATGGTGTTTGTTGAGTTGGCATAGATCGATAATAGGATTTTTCACTCCGTGTATCAGAGAGGTATCTCTGGGCCCTCTCGGCAATGCTCATCACTATAAGCCTTGCAAGCAATGTGACTAATGAGTTAGTTGCGGGATGATGCATTACGGAACGAGTAAAGAGACTTGCCGGTAACGAGATTAAACTAGGTATGATGATACCGCCGATCGAATCTCGGGCAAGTAACATACTGATGACAAAGGGAATGACGTATGCTGTTATGCGGTTTTACCGATAAAGATCTTCGTAGAATATGTAGGATCGAATATGAGCATCCAAAAACCAATCGGTACCCTGTTCTGGCACCCTGCCGGAGGGGGGATCCCTCACCGGTGGCCATCTTCATCATCCCGACGCTCTCCATGACGAGGAGGGAGTAGTTCACCCTTGGGGCTGAGGGTATGTACCAGTAGCTATGTGTTTGATCTCTCTCTCTCTCTCTCTCTCTCTCTCTCTCTCTCTCGTGTTCTTGATTTGGCACGATCTTGATGTATCGCGAGCTTTGCTATTATAGTTGGATCTTATGATGTTTCTCCCCCTCTACTCTCTTTTAATGGATTGAGTTTTCCCTTTGAAGTTATCTTATCGGATTGAGTCTTTAAGGATTTGAGAACACTTGATGTATGTCTTGCATGTGCTTATCTGTGGTGACAATGGGATATTCACGTGATCTACTTGATGTATACTTTGGTGATCAACTTGCAGGTTCAGTGACCTTGTGAACTTATGCATAGGGGTTGGCACACATTTTCGTCATGAATCTATGGTAGAAACTTTGGGGCACTCTTTGAAGTTCTTTGTGTTGGTTGAATAGATGAATCTGAGATTGTGTGATGCATATCATATAATCATACCCACGGATACTTGAGGTGACATTGGAGTACCTAGGCGACATTAGGGTTTTGGTTGATTTGTGTCTTAAGGTGTTATTGTAGTACGAACTCTAGGATAGATCGAACGGAAATAATATCTTCGTGTTATTTTACTATGGACGCTTGAATAGATCGATGAGAAAGGATAACTTTGAGGTGGTTTCATACCCTACAATAATCTCTTCATTTGTTCTCTGCTATTAGTGACTTTGGAGTGACTCTTTGCTGCATGTTGAGGGATAATTATATGATCCAATTATGTTATTATTGTTGAGAGAACTTGCACTAGTGAAAGTATGAACCCTAGGCCTTGTTTCAACGCATTGCAATACCATTTGTGCTCACTTTTATCATTAGTTACCTTTCTGTTTTTATATTTTCAGATTACAAAAACCTATATCTACCATCCATATTGCACTTGTATCACCATCTCTTCGTCGAACTAGTGCACCTATACAATTTACCATTGTATTGGGTGTGTTGGGGACACAAGAGACTCTTTGTTACTTGGTTGCAGGGTTGTTTGAGAGAGACCATCTTCATCCTATGCCTCCCACGGATTGATAAACCTTAGGTCATCCACTTGAGGGAAATTTGCTACTGTCCTACAAACCTCTGCACTTGGAGGCCCAACAACATCTACAAGAAGAAGGTTGTGCAGTAGACATCAGCTCCTAGCTAGTTAAGCATGGCATGAGCAACTATAATCTCTAATTGTCATTGCAAACATGTTTCATTCATAATAAGCTGAATCAGGAACGATGACCTAATCATATTTACAAAAACAAGATAGGTCGAGTTCATACCAGCTTTTCTCATGTCAATCAGTCCAGCATATATCGTCATTATTGCCTTTCACTCACACGACTGAATGGTGTGGATAATAATAATAGTGCACTGCATTGGACTAAGCTAGAATATGCAAGCATTCAATACAAGGGGGAAGACAAGGTAATATGGGCTCTTTGTTAAATCCACAGTAATGCATATGAGAGCCACTCAACATTTTCATCATGGTCTTCTCCTCTTGTCGGTGTACTAAAGTAGGGGTACCTTAGTACCCCGAACTTGTGCACGGGCAGTAGTAGCCTCCCGCGGCAAGGCCTGCCAGGGGAGCGACAAGAGTCTCCACGGCCCTTTCCGGGCCGGACGAAGGCCAAGTGATCGAGCCTAGAAGACCAAGCCCCGGCAAGAGGAGCTTGCCGGGTCGAGAAGGCAAGGTCCGGCAAGAGGAGCTTGCCGGGCCAAGGCGACAAGGCCCCGGCAAGAGGAGCTTGCCGGGACGACTAAGCCGAAGCACCAAGGCCCCGGCGGGAGGAGCTCGCCGGGACGGCCAAGCCAAGGCACCCTAAGAGAAGCCCGCCGCGGCGCGCCGCGCGCCCCGGCAAGGCCTGGCGAGCGGCAAGCTCCCAGGTGCGGCAAGGAAACTACCGCGGCAAGCCACTTGCCGCGGCAAACCACCACATCAGGCCTGCGCTCCAGCTCACCTGCCCACGCGTCGCTCTGGGGCTTCCCCGGAGGCATGTGGCGGGGCGCCGCGCAACCTGAGACGCGCGGTGGCATGCGACGTTGGCAGAGTCGCCCCGTGGCGAGCGGAGGCGCTCCTAACGGTCCGCCTCGGCACTGTTCAGGCGATCCAGACGGGCATTTAATGCCTTTGTCCCCCGCCGTCAGAGTTAGCTGCGATAGCACTGTGCGGCCACTATTCACACAATCCCTTGCCATTTTTACCCTCACCTGCATCGCTCCTTGTGGGAAACCCCTTGGCATATAAAAGGAGGCCCATGCGCACGTAGGGAGGGGGGAGGGGATCGGACCCAATAGGCCCTCGCCTACGTCCAGCTCCAACTTATTGTAGCTTCTTGCGCTCCAGAGCAAGAACCCGAATCAACCAGACATGCAGCAGTAGGGTTTTACGCATCCATGCGGCCCGAAGCTGGGTAAAATCGTTGTGTGTGTGTGTCGCCTCGATCTGCTCTTTGTGCATCCTCCGCCCCCGCCGAACCGACAAGGGGCTCCGTCCCCATAGGTCCTCGTGGAGGCCGATATCCCCCGACATCTTTGGCGCGCCAGGTAGGGGGTGCGTCGAGGTTGCGCGAACTAGATTCAGCGATCACAGGCAAGCTCAGGTATGGCCAGGTACCTTTCTGCTCCAGCCCGCGGAGCGGAGGCATTCCTCCTCACGGACCCGTGCACGGCCCTCCTCGAGTACCCACTCGCGCAGAGTCCGGGCAAGAGCAGTTGCTCCTTGAGGAGGACCGCCTTCCGGCCGCTGAGCGAGTCTCTCGCCTCCAGCAAACTCTGCGCCGCTCCCGTAGCCGCAGAAGTTAGCGCCGAAAGTTGCGGGAAAGGCGACCTCGTTCTTCGGCGAGCCCAGGCCGCCAAGATCCAAACGAGTCGACGCCGACCGTGGGAGGGGCCTTGCCCGCGCGGCGGTCGGAACCGTTCCGTCGGCCATCCTCTCTGTCCAAGTCTTGCCGCAGTTGCATGTAATCCTTGGTACAGAGGCGGGCGCAGATCCCGAGCATAGCTTATGTGCCCCACACGTCTTGTCGATTTCGCGCCTCTCCGCTTGGCGCAGGCATCATTCGACACGATTGTGCAGCATTCGTCTCCGGCAAGCGGTGGCAGGCCGTCAGGCCCCGAGCCTGGGCTGGGCGTCGCCCGAGGAAGCTGCGCCTTGCCGGACGGCAAACGACAGAGAAGCTAAGTTGCCAAAGTTTGAGCGACTAAGCTCCTTTTTATTCTTAAATTATCTTCCTCGAACGACCGAGCTTCGTATGGGAAACCTGTGCGCGGAGGGGCCGGCTCGTGGCTGGTTGCGCCCTTATTTCGTTTTGAGCCCCGCTCAACGACTTAAGTGTGCTGCATCCCGAGTAGCGTCCTTACTTGTTTCGAGCTCGCTCGGCAGCTTGAGCGTGACGCGACTGCAGTCGCCACGCCTACCGCGCCCCGAGCCTGCTCAACATTTAAGTGAGTTGCGCCAGCCGCGGCAAGGTTTCTTGCCGGTGGGAGCCCCGTCAGCGGGTTGCTGATGTCCCGCACTCGGCACCCATGGCAAGGCGGAGACTTTCGCCGACAAGTTCCTGTGAGCGTAGGGCGCGAACGTACGAAGCACAAGGTCGAACAAGGGAGATAACAGCGCAATGAACTGCCCAAGATAAAAGTTATATTACAAAATAACTTGCCGCTGCTCTAATCAGCTATTTCTATGGCATGCTCGGCAGCAACAAGAGAAGAAAAGAAAGAGGTGGGCGGCCTAATCCGCGCGGTCGCCCTCGACCCGCCTGATCCCCGCCACCCTTTCCACGATGGGGGTGACGAGGGCCCTGATCTCCGTCAGATCAGCATCTTCCGGCAAGTGCCTAAGGACGTTGGTGAGCCTGATGGTGGGGTTGCGGAAGACGATCTTCACCAACACCCTCTCGAGGGCCCCGGAGACGGCTTCCCGCATCTCCTCGGCCAGCTGTTCTGGGATCGATTCCCGGAGGTGCCGGAGCACCCCCACCAAGCCCTTGAAGAAGGAAGTGAGCTTGGCGCTCGGCGGGACGTCCTCGCCGGAGGGGTACTCGTGGCCCTCCATACCCAGCAGCTTCAGCTCCTGGTCGATGGTGGAGGCGATGTCGACGAGGCCTTCCGTCCATCGCTCCACCGTCTCTCGGAAGGCGTTCTGGGTAATGGCGGCGCTCCTCAACAGCTCCTCGTTGCCAGCAACCTCCTTCCGCAAGGCCGCTTCCTGCTCCTTGGCGCTCTCCAGCGCCTTGGCCAGGGTGTCCAGCTTCAGCTCGAGGACAGCCTTGGAGTCCTTGGCGGGTCGAGCTCCTGGATCTTCTCGGCGAAGCGTCCCTGCAGCTCGCCAAGGGAGTGAGCGCCCTTCTCGCGCTCCAGTTTGAGCGCGGCAAGCTCCTCGCCGCTCGCCTTGAGGTCGCTGACGAGCTGCGCCACCCTTGCCTCCAGCTCCCCCTTGGCGACCTCGGCGGCCGCAGCGGCATCCTGCGCTTTCTGCAGGTCCCCGCCAAGCGCCTGCTCGCGCGCGGCAACCTCCTCCTCGTGGCTGGCGAGGCTGGCCCTCTGCTGCACCAGCTCGCTTTCCCGCGCGGATAGCCCCGCAGCGGCAAGCCTCTGCTGCTCTTCAGCCTCCGCCTTCTCGAGGAGGAAGGCCGTCCGTGCCTCGTCGAGCAGCCTCCGCTCCTCCGCCAAGGACCGGAGAGCCTCCTGGTTGAGCTCCCGGAGCTCCCCGGCGCGCTTCTCCATGTCCGCGCCGGCCTTCGCGACGAGTGCCTCCTGGCGCTCCACCTTGGCCTGCCGGGCGCGGTAGAGCGACACAAGCTTCCGGAGCAGCCGCTCTTCCTCGGGCTCGCCACTGTCGGTGCTTGGCGCGTCGACCACAGTCAGCCCGACGGAGGCGAGCACTTCTCCATCCAAGGCCTTGCCCTCGACTGGCGCCCTGGAGCTAGGCTCCCAGGGGAGCCTGATGAAGACGCCATCGCCGGCCTGCAGGTAGGCGCCTGCCGGGGGCTCCTCGGGGCTTGACGTGGTAGCAGCAGCGGGGTCGCTGGGCTGCGGAGTGCTTGACGCCCCTGCCTCCCCAGGGCCGTCGGCACGGTCACCGGTCCCCTCGCCGCCTGCGGCCGCGGCGGCCTTGGCGGCTTCAGCCTCCTCGCCGCCTACGGGGTCGTCGGCGCCTTCCGCCTCCTCGATGACGACGACGTCGTCGCCGTCGCCACGCGCGCCCTCCTCGACGATGACCTCGATCTCCATCGGGTCCGCGGTGGGCGGGTCTGATGCTCGGAAGAGGGGAGAAGAGTCAGCTGAACAGCCGACAAAGAGGCTCATAAGAAAAGATAGCCAGGGGAAGTTTTCCGTGCAGGGGGGCTTACTGGTGGCAGGGTCCGTGGCCGCGGCCTCCGCTGCCGGGGGATCGCTGGCCGCGTCCCTCGCCGGAGATCCCTCCCTTGCCGGAGAGGTTTTCCTTGCCGGGGGTTCCTTCCTTGCCGGGGAGATCTCCCCTGCCGGGGGCTCCTCCCTTGCCGGAGATTTCTCCCTAGGCGGGGTGGTCGAAGCGGATGGCGTGGCGGGAGTGCCCCCCGGGGTCGCCTGCCGGGGCTGCTCTGCTCCTACCCAACGACAACAACAACAACCGCATGTTAGCGAAGAGAAGGGAAGCTCGCGCGCGCGCCAAACGGCAAGAGCTAGCCGTGCCCTCACCCTGGGGGCTGCGCTGTGGGCTGCCCTGCGGGCCCGCTGCCAGGTCCGGCAAGGTCGTCTCCGGCACCTCCCCAGTTGCCGGAGGAGATTCTCCCTCAAGGACGACCAGCGGGATCTTGGCCCTCTTCGCCCTCCTCTGGGCCAGCATCCTGAAAAGGGAACGGTTTCGGGGGGGGGGGGGATGAATGGGCTGCGAAACAAGGCGAAGCAACAGAAATCAAGAAGATACAAGCTCTACCAGGAACTTACTCTCTGTCCTCCTCTTTGTTTTCGGAGCTGAGCGCGGCGTAATCAAAAACCGGCTTGCTCCAGGCGCGAGGAGACAGGGGAGTGGGTTCCCGGGACCGCTTGGCGGGGGCGGTGGACGACCCCGCCCCCGTTGCCGCCGTGGAACGAGGAGCGGCAGGAGCAGAAGCCGTGGCCCGTGAGGACCCCGCTCCCGCTGCTTCAGAGGCGCGCGTCACCCGGGGCTGCGGTTGCTGGTCGGCCTGCCGCACCACCTCTCCAGCCCTGCGGAGACGCCTCCTCGGCTGGGCAGGGGGCTCCACCTGCGACGAGCTCCCCGGGAGCTGCGAAGAGGGCGCGTCCGCCTCCGGCAAGCCACCCGCGTCCTGGGCGGGCTCGCCCGCACCACCGTGCCCGGCTGGCTCCTCCTCGCCGGCGAGCTCCATCTGGTCGGCGAGGCTCTCCGCCTCCGCCGCGTCTGCCTCGGCTAGGGTGAAGCCAGACTCGCCCGCGGCCGCGGCGGCCGCCGCCTCCTCCATCCTGGAGGCGATGTAGGCCAGCTCCTCGGGGGTGGTGTCCTGCGTGAGGCCCCTCTTCTCGTCGGGGTCGACCGGCACCTCCTCCAAATTGTCGAAGAAGGCCTGCACGACGTCTTCCACCGGCTCCTGCCAGGTCGCGTCGATCCCGTGCGAGTCGCACAGCGGCATCATCGCGAGGATGCGGCTGAGCGCCGAGTTGTTGCACAGGGGGACGACGCCCGGCGGCAACCTGAACCATTCTGGGTGCTCGAGATCGTGCTTGAACAGCTCCTTCAACACTCCGTCGAGCTCCAGAACGGTGAAGTTGTAGTTAAGGCCCGGGCGCAGCCTCATGATGTCCGCCGCGTTTTGGAATTCCCAAGCCGGTTTCCCCCTCTCCTGCAGGGGGGCGATACGCCGGCGAAGGAAATCCGCGCCGACGGCGCCGACGGTGAGCCCGGCAAACCTGAGGCGCAGGATGCGGGTGGCGGCAATCTTCAGCTTGGCGTCGTCCGGGGCCAGGTCGCTCCAGTCGCGGCCGCGCACCACTGGAGTTCGCCGCACGGCGGTGAACGGCGGTGGATTCTCCTCGACGATCAGGCACCACTCGGCCCTCCACTCCTCCCATCTGCCACGGAGTTCCCCCTCCAGGTAGGCCTCTTTCTTGCCGGTCCTGGAGATCCAAGCGACTCCGCCGGACAGCGGCTCTCCTTTCTCCACCCGAGGAGTAAAGAAGTGCCGGAAGAGGGCTACGTTGGGGCGGACCCCGACAAAGTTCTCGCAAAGGTGTGCGAAAACCGCCATTGTCAGAACGGCGTTGGGGGTGAAGTCAAGGAGGTGGAGGTTGTAGGTGTGCATGATGTCGCAGAAGAACTCAGAAAAAGGCGGGCAGAGCCCGCAGAGGAAGAACACGGCGAAGAAAGGGTACCCGGTCGGGTACAGCTTCTGGGCGATGGCGGGAAGAACTCGCGTGCGCGGGTGCGCTCGCGTCGCCGTCGACCAGAAGAGGAGGTATTCGTTCTTCAGCCTCAGCGCGTCAAGCTGAGGAGGGAACGTCGCCGTCTCCTTCCGAAGCGCTTCCAGCCACAGCGCCTCGGCTGACTTCACGGCCTTCCCCTTCGCCTTGTCGCTCTTCGGGGCCATGGCCGAAACGGGGAGGGGGAGTTGTCGGCGTTGGCGGCGCCGGGGGCTGCGAGAGCGAATCGCTGCTTTCTCTAGCAAGGATGAGGCGACGGAGATTTTCGAGGAACAGGAATCGGCGGAATGGCGAGCTGCCCCTGTTCCCCTCCGCTTATAAAGGGGGGAAGGAGCGGGGGCGGACGCTCCGCCTTCTCCAAATAAAAGAGATCGTGCACGACGTGACGCATGCCTGCGGGCCTCCGTCCCGTGCACGCCGCCCACGTCACGCACGCCTCGCACGCCTCACCCCCCCCCCCCACGACGCCGCGATAAGCGCGCGCCACTTGGGGAGGGCGCGACGAGCACGGAGTTAAGGAGCAGCGCAACCCAGGCCACGCGTGCCCGTGC
The DNA here is from genome assembly GCA_032464435.1 of Aegilops umbellulata. Classification (NCBI taxonomy): domain Eukaryota; kingdom Viridiplantae; phylum Streptophyta; class Magnoliopsida; order Poales; family Poaceae; genus Aegilops; species Aegilops umbellulata. The sequence continues at coordinate 68,194,970 of CP136056.1, read as the reverse complement.
ACTGTTAGGGCCTGGCCCAACAACGCTCGGGACCGTATATGGCCCAGACCCGGGGGCTCCTGTCGGTGTACTAAAGTAGGGGTACCTTAGTACCCCGAACTTGTGCACGGGCAGTAGTAGCCTCCCGCGGCAAGGCCTGCCAGGGGAGCGACAAGAGTCTCCACGGCCCTTTCCGGGCCGGACGAAGGCCAAGTGATCGAGCCTAGAAGACCAAGCCCCGGCAAGAGGAGCTTGCCGAGTCGAGAAGGCAAGGTCCGGCAAGAGGAGCTTGCCGGGCCAAGGCGACAAGGCCCCGGCAAGAGGAGCTTGCCGGGACGACTAAGCCGAAGCACCAAGGCCCCGGCGGGAGGAGCTCGCCGGGACGGCCAAGCCAAGGCACCCCAAGAGAAGCCCGCCGCGGCGCGCCGCGCGCCTCGGCAAGGCCTGGCGAGCGGCAAGCTCCCAGGTGCGGCAAGGCAACTACCGCGGCAAGCCACTTGCCGCGGCCAACCACCACATCAGGCCTGCGCTCCAGCTCACCTGCCCACGCGTCGCTCTGGGGCTTCCCCGGAGGCACGTGGCGGGGCGCCGCGCAACCTGAGACGCGCGGTGGCATGCGACGTTGGCAGAGTCGCCCCCGTGGTGAGCGGAGGCGCTCCTAACGGTCCGCCTCGGCACTGTTCAGGCGATCCAGATGGGCATTTAATGCCTTTGTCCCCCGCCGTCAGAGTTAGGTGCGATAGCACTGTGCGGCCACTATTCACACAATCCCTTGCCATTTTTACCCTCACCTGCGTCGCTCCCTGTGGGAAACCCCTTGGCATATAAAAGGAGGCCCATGCGCACGTAGGGAGGGGGGAGGGATCGGACCCAATAGGCCCTCGCCTACGTCCAGCTCCAACTTACTGTAGCTTCTTGCGCTCCAGAGCAAGAACCCGAATCAACCAGACATGCAGCAGTAGGGTTTTACGCATCCATGCGGCCCGAAGCTGGGTAAAATCGTTGTGTGTGTGTGTCGCCTCGATCTGCTCTTTGTGCATCCTCCGCCCCCGCCGAACCGACAAGGGGCTCCGTCCCCATAGGTGCTCGTGGAGGCCGATATCCCCGGACACCTCTCGACCCCCAAATAATAAGAAAAGAAATAAAACTATTTACACGGGAAAGCTCCCAACAAGCCAAAGAAGAATGAGAAATATTTTTGGTTTTTTTAATTACTACTACTACAGTCATGGAAAGTAAACTAGCTAAAATTTAAAACTATTTTTTTGTTTTTTCTTAAGTTTTTTCAAACACACAAGATGAAGGCTTAGAAAAGAAAATAAACTAGCATGGATAGTACAATAAAAAAGTATGAGCACCCACAACTAGAATGAGTGTGTGAACATGAATGTAATGTCGGTGAGAAATGCGTACTCCCCCAAGCTTAGGCTTTTGGCCTAAGTTGGTCTATGGCCACTGCTGGACTGGCGGATATCCAAAGTTGTAGCTGGGGTCGTATGGAGATGCACCAGCTACTGCCTCAAGAGCTGTAGCTTGGAGGCGAGCTGCCTCTGTCATCCTCTCATACTCGTTCGCCTCCTCCCTGGTTATAACATATCTCCTTTGTGACTGAGAGTTAAATAAATTAGGAGCAGGGAGGGCAACATGGACAGTGCGCTGTCTGTCAAAGATTAGTCAGTACTGGAGGAACTATTCATTCCTCTCAAGAAACTGATGGTGCACCATAGCACTATAATCTAGATAAGTAGGAGGCAACTTCATATCATTTCCATGTATGGGTACACCAAGATAATTAGCTACACGAGTTGAATAAATCCCTCCAAACAAATCTCCACTTGTACTGTTAAGATGCAACCTTCGTGCAACAGTGGCCCCCAAGTTATATTGTTTATCGCCTAATACCACACTCTTGAGGACACTAAGATCTGGAACGCACAAGTGACAAGCCTCATATTTACCGTTAATGCATCTACCTATAAAGAGAGCAAAATAATGTATGGAAGGGAAATGAACGCTCCCTATGGTAGCTTGTGGGATTTCCCTAGATTCCCCCACAGTGATACTAGCAAGAAAGTCTTTATATTCAGATTTGCGAGGTTCTCTAACATTGCCCCACTGCGGGAGTTTACAAGCAGTATTAAAATCTTCTAGGTCCATGGTATATGATTTATCATAAAGATCAAATAAAACAGTGTGAGAATTGTGCGAGGATGTAAATTTAAACCTCCTCATAAAGGAATCAGTTAGGTAGTGGTACTGAAGGCACTTATCTGACACGAAGTCCTCAAGATCAGCATTACGCACATACGTGTCAAATTCATCCTTGATGCCTGCCTGGACCATAAACTCCTCTGACGGCCATTCACAAGGCCGCACATGAGCTTCCCTCAGTGGTTCATCGTCTGGCTCACGTATCGCGAGCCTTGGTTCTTGCTTCCTTTGAACCACCTTGGTACATTTTCCTAAACATTTTTCTTTCTCTGAAAAATTTCTGAAATTTTTGTGACTCAAAATAAAAGTGAACCAAACTCAACAAGATTGATATCAACTACTCCCACAAGTGCCTAGAGGCTAAATCATGCATTAAAAGTACTTTGGACCATATAAATTTGACATGCAAGCTCAAGAACAGGGTCACCTAGGCAGCAAAAAATTGCAACAAATAAAGCACTAGAACAAAAACTAATTGGACAAATGGAGGAGTCACATACCGAGGAACAATCCCCCAAAATAGTTTTTTTAATGGAGCTTTGAGCAAAGAGATCGAAAATGGCAGCAAGATAAGCTAGAACACGGGTTTGAGCTATGGGAGGATTTTTTCTGGAGGAAGACGAAGTGAGTGGGTGCTGGAATAAGTGGAGGGGGTCCATGTGGGGCCCACGAGGCAGGGTGTCGGTGTACTAAAATAGGGGTACCTTAGTACCCCGAACTTGTGCACGGGCGGTCGTAGCACCCCGCGGCAAGGCCTGCCAGGCGATCGCCAAGACCCTCCATGGTCCCCTCTTGGGCCATTCAAGAACAAAGTATTTGAGCCAAGGCCCCGGCAAGAGGAGCTTGCCGGGAAGGCCACCCGAAGAGAGCGAGCCCCTGGCAAGAGGAGCTTGCCGGGACTGCCGCTCGAAGCACAAGGCCCCGGCAAGAGGAGCTTGCCGGGAAGGCCATCCACGGCACGACAAGGACCCTGCCACGGCGCGCCCCGCGCCCCGGCAAGACACGGTGAGCAACAAGCTCTCGGACGCGACGAGACATCCACCGCGGCAAGGCGCTTGCCGCGGCAAGTTACCACCTCGTGCCTGCGCTCCAGCTCACCCACCAACGTGTCGCTCTGGGGGCATCCCAGGCGCACGTGGCGGGAGGCTGTGCAGCCATGGGCATGCGGTGGCAAAGCGAAGCTGACAGAGTAGCCATCGTGGCAAACGGTGGCGCTCCTGACGGTACACTTCCCTGCACCGTCTGGGCGACGCGGATGGGCATTTAATGCGCTTGTCCCCCGCCGTCAGAGTTAGGTATGATAGCACTGTACAGCCACTATGCAGGCAACTGTACCCACTACAGCATTCTACCATTTTTGCCCCCACCTACGCTGCCACCTGTGGGTAACCCCTTGAGCATATAAAAGGAGGCCCCATGCGCACGTAGGGAAGAAGAGGGATCGTCACGCTCGACCTCGCCAGTAGCTCGTGTGTACTGTAGCACCGCGCGCTCCCGAGCAAGAACACAATACAATCCACCAAGCAGCAGTAGGGTTTTACGCATCCTTGCGGCCCGAAGCTGGGTAAAATCCCTCGTGTGCAGCGCCTTGATCTGCTCTTTGTGCAACCTCCGCCCCCCGCCGAACCAGTAAGGGGCTCGGTCCCCATAGGTGTTCGAGGAAGCCGATTCCCCCCGACATCTTTGGCGCGCCAGGTAGGGGGCGTGTCAAAGTTGTGCGAACCTGATCCGGCATCTGCACCAGCTAGATCTTCTTCATCCTCGTCGACATGCCGCCGAAGAAGAAGGATCCAGAGGTGGCCGGTCCATCCGCGTCAAACCCGCCGCCCTTGGAGCAAACGGGTGGCGGGGACGGCACCGGCGGCGGGACGGGCGTCGTCGAGCCAGCTCATGGCGCCACGGCGTCCGAACATGCACCACGCCCCTCTCAGGAGGCACGGGACCAGCAGCGTCTTGGCGCCCATGGTACCATACGCTCGCTGGACCCAATTCGAGCCGGCGGATCCCAGGGCGCTCAAGGCCATCACTCACACCAACGTGCTGGCGCGAGCATGACGCGGCTGCCTGGTCCGGATGTTGCTCCTTCTAACGTAGTTAGGAGTTCGAGCACATCCCGCTCCACGCGCCGTTCGCCACCGCTGCCCGCCACTCCGGCAGAAGCTCTGGCGCGAGCTCAACTGCTCCTAGACTACCCTCCAACGGCGGACAAGCTTGACAACTGGAGGGCCACGATACAGAGCCTCATCGGTTTCGCTAACGGCGACACCCCGCGGCAGCATAGCTCGTCACAGCCGCGGCGGGACGGCCAGGCGAGGACCGATGGCGCCAGAGCCGGCGGGGGTGCGACCACCGTGCACTCCCTGCCCCGGAGGCCAAGATCGCCGACTCGCCGGAATCACCACGACAACGACTCCACCGCGTCGTCGAATCCGCGAACTCGTCGCGATCAACGCCAAGTTCTTCACGAGCGAGAGCAAGAGGACGCTCGTACTCGCATCGAGCGTCGGAGAGAAGCGCGGCGTCAATCAGACCACCGCGCTGGGCCCTCTGTCGACATGCATGCACCAGGGGAACCAGGCGACCTGCCGTACACGGTGGGCTGCCCTGCGTTCACCCGGTTGCTGCGGCAAGTCCAGTGGCCCAGCACAAAGAATTTCAAGCCGGACGTGCCAGAGAAGTACGACGGCAAGTCGCATCCGTCGGAGTTCCTCAGCATCTACACCATTGCGGTGCAGGCTGCCGGGGGGCGAGACGACAAGATCCTTGCCAACTACTTCCCGCTGGTGCTCAAGTCCAACGTCAGATCCTGGCTCATGCACTTGCCGGACAACTCCATAACCTCCTGGACAGACTTGTGCCATCAGTTTGTTGGCGCCTTCACGGGCGGCCACAAACCCCATGGCCAAGCGAGCGACCTCCATCTGCTCGTCCAGAAGGAGGGAGAACCCCTGCGCAAGTTCATTCAGAGATTCAGCCGTGTGCACTACAACATCCCCGATGTCCATCCTGCCGCGGTCATCAGCGCGTTCCATCAGAACGTGCGCAACCGCAGGATGAGGGAGGAGATGGCGATGTGCAAGATCAAAGACGTTAGTGAGCTATATGCCCTGGCCGACAAGTGTGCACGTGCTGAGGAAGGGAGGAAACTCCCCGGAGAGAACGTTGGAGCAGCAGAATCTGATAGTGAGGATACCGCCCCGGCAAGGAAAGGCCGGCGGCGGAGCAACAGGAAGAAGAAGAGCCAAGAAGTACTGGTTGTTGAGCAGTCCGGTGATGAAGGCACCGCCAAGAAGGCCCAGGCTGGTAGCTCCGGCAAGGAGATTGCCGGATGCGTCCACTGCCAGGCTGTGGCGGCCGCCGACAAGCGGGACGACACCAGCAAACAGTACTGCAAGATCCACCGCACCAAGGGCCATGACCTCCAGAGCTGCAAGCAGGTCGAGCGGCTCGTCGAGCTGCAAAAGGCCGAGTACGAGCGGCGCGACAAGGAGAGAGCCCGGGGAGGTGGCGGAGGATCAGGCACGAATCGCCCGGCTAGGGAGGACGCCGCGACAAGGACAAGCAGCGGCAAGCGGAGCGACCTCCCCGCGGCCGCGACAAGAATGAAGACGAAGACGAAGACGAAGACATGGATGACGTCGAGACCAGTGAGCAGGAGTTTCAGAAAGCCACAGAGGTTTTGTGCGTAGACGGCGGCGCCTCCCTGCATACTTCTCACCGCCAGCTCAAGCAGTGGGCATGGGAAGTCAATGCAGCGGAGCCACCCGTCGAGTCGCGCAAGCCTCTGAAATGGTCCAGCACGCCCATCATCTTTGATATTGAGGACCACCCTGATCGCACAACTGCGATCGGGTGCTTGCCGATGTTGGTCTCACCAACAGTCCGCAACCTCAAGGTCACTAAGATGCTAGTTGACGGCGGGGCCGGCTTGAACCTGATCTCCTCCGCTGTGCTCCGGAAACTCCAGGTCCCCGACAGCGAGCTCGAAGAGACCGGCACGTTCCAAGGAATCAACCCGGGAAGGAGCAAGCCAAAGGGGAAGATAACGTTGCTAGTAACATTTGGCAGCGAGCTGAACTTCAGGACAGAGAGGGTCACTTTTGACGTTGCCGATTTTCCATTGCCCTACAATGGAATTCTCGGCCGTCCAGCGCTCGCCAAGTTCATGGCGGCCTCTCACTACGCCTACAACATGCTCAAGATGCCAGGCCCGATAAGCGTCATCTCTGTCCCCGGCGACAAGAAGGATGCCCTTATCTGTGCCGACAAGATCTACCAGGAAGCAGCAGCCGCAGCGGATCACAAGCCGCTTGCCGCCGAAGCTCCCGGAGGAAAGAAGAGGACCAAGCCTGGCAAGTGCTCTGGCGCCCACTCCGGCAAGCGCACCTCTTCGGAGTGCTGCGCTACCGTCGAGGACGCACCATCGAGCTCCACCGGCAGGAGTAAGAAGACAATGGCAGCTCCGCCAACGACCAAAAAGGTGCCCGCCAAGGAGGACGGCACTGGTGGTACCTTCACCATCAGTGCCACGCTCGACCCCAAATAGGAAAGTGCGCTCGTTACTTTCCCGCGGGCGAATGTCGATGTGTTTGCCTGGCAACCATCTGACATCCCCGGTGTTCCCAGGAAAGTGATAGAGCACCACCTCGCCGTCTGTCCTCATGCGCGGCCCGTCAAGCAGAGGGTCAGGAAGCAAGCTGTGGAGCGCCAAGAGTTCATCGCAGAGGAGATCAAGAAGTTGGAAGCGGCAGGCCTTGTCAGAGGTGTGCTCCATCCGACGTGGTTGGCCAATCCTGTTGTCGTGCGCAAAGCAAATGGGAAATGGAGGCTTTGCATCGACTTCACTGATGTTAACAAAGCTTGTCCCAAAGATCCTTTTCCCTTGCCGCGCATTGACCAGATTGTTGACTCCACGGCCGGATGTGACCTGCTTTCATTTCTTGACGCCTACTCTGGATATCATCAGATCTTCTTGGCTGAAGAAGATGAAGAGAAGACCGCGTTCATTACTCCATGTGGCACGTACTGTTTCGTACGGATGCCTTTCGGACTGAAGAATGCCGGTTCGACATTTGCGAGGGTTATCCACACTGCTTTTGAGCCACAAATCCACAGGAATGTGGAGGCCTACATGGATGATATAGTGGTCAAGAGCAGAGACATGGCAACCCTGATTCAAGACTTAGAAGAGACCTTTGCGAATCTGCGCAGGATCAGCCTCAAGCTCAACCCCGAGAAGTGCGTGTTCGGAGTCCCTTCCGGCAAGCTTCTCGGGTTCTTCGTGTCTCAGCGAGGAATAGAAGCCAACCCAGACAAGATCAAGGCCATCGACCAGATTGAAGCACCAACCCGTGTCAAGGACGTACGAAGGCTTGCCGGCTGCGTCGTGGCTCTCAGCAGGTTTATCTCTAAGTCTGCAGAACGCGCCCTGCCATTTTTCAAAATTTTGAAAAAGGCGGGTCCAGTAAAATGGACTCCGGAAGCGGAGGCTGCGCTGCAGGACCTGAAGAAGTACCTGTCCTCCGCTCCAATACTTGTCGCGCCTAAACCACAAGAGAAGTTGCTGCTATACCTGGCGGCAACTAATCAAGTGGTTAGTGCTGCGTTAGTAGCAGAGAGGGAGGCAGATGATGAGCCAGCGACCGCGGCAAGCACGTGCAGCGACAAGCAGGGGGCTTCCCCGACAAGCTCTGGCCCCGACAAGGATGAATCTGCGCAGGAGCAAGTGGAGGTGCGGAAGAAGAAAATGGTGCAGCGCCCAGTTTACTTTGTCAGCTCCCTTTTGCAGGGGGCTAGGTCAAGGTACTCTAGTGTGCAGAAATTGCTTTTCGGCCTCCTCATGGCCTCGAGAAAGCTGCTCCATTACTTCCAAGCACACGAGATTACAGTTGTCACCCGCTTTCCGCTGAAGAGGATACTGCAGGATCCAGAAGCAACAGGTAGGATTGTCGAGTGGGCACTAGAACTGTCGAGCTTCGGTCTCCAGTTCGAGAGCACCTCGACTATCCAAAGCAGAGCATTGGCGGAGTTCATAGCGGAGTGGACACCGACACCGAACGAAGATATCCCAGAGACGAGCATCCCCGCCAAAGAAGCAAGCAAAGAGTGGCTGATGTACTTTGATGGTGCCTTCTCGCTGCAAGGCGCCGGTGCCGGCGCGTTACTTGTCGCGCCCACCGGAGAGCACCTCAAGTATGTAGTCTAGATGCACTTCCCCATGGAACAAGCAACCAACAATACTGCAGAGTATGAAGGTTTGCTTGCTGGTCTTAGGATCGCGGCAGAACTTGGGATCAAGAAGCTCATTGTCAGGGGTGACTCGCAGCTTGTCGTCCGTCAAGTGAACAAGGATTACCAGAGTCCGTTGATGGAAGCGTACGTTGATGAAGTGAGGAAGCTGGAAGAGCACTTTGACGGCCTGCAAATGGAACACATTCCAAGAGCTGAGAATGACATCGCTGGCGGCCTGTCAAAGTGCGCGGCATTTAAGTTACCTGTGGAACCAGGAACCTTTGTGCTCAAGCTGACTCAACCATCCGTAACGCCATCAACCAGACAGAGCAAGAAGAGGAGGTCGGTCTCCAGCGACTATCTTCCGGCAGAGCTCCCCGGAGCCGCCGTCAAGAAGGTCCCCAAGATCGACACCAAGAGCGCTGAGGAGCCGTCTGCTCTGGAGAACCCCAGGGTTTATTCCGTAGAAGCAGGCGCTCCCGACAAGTTTTGCTCCGGCAAACTTGCCGGGGAACGTCAAGCTCCGGCCGAGCCCCAGATCCTCGCCGTGGAAGCGAACGTTCCTGCAGCAGTAGAAGTGCCTTCAGTCCTTGTTGTCGAGCCGCAGGCTCCAGCATGGGCGCAGCAGACTGTCCATTTCCTCCAGCACGGAGGACTTCCTGAAGAGCAAGAAGAAGCGGAAAGAGTAGCCCGACGCTCGAGTATGTACTAGTTCGTCGACAACGTGCTGTACAGAAGAGAGCGCAACGGTGTGAAATTGAAGTGTATTTCCCGGGAAGACGGACAGCAGCTGTTGGCGGAGATACATGGAGGCATATGTGGTCACCACATTGGCGCAAGAGCACTTGCCGGCAAAGCGTTCCGGCAAGGTTTCTTCTGGCCGACAGCCCTCCAGGATGCAACTGCACAAGTAACCAAGCGTGAAGCGTGCCAGTTCCATGCCAAGCAGATACACCAGCCAGCTCAAGCTCTCCAGACGATCCCTTTATCCTGGCCATTTTCGGTCTGGGGGCTCGACATCCTCGGCCCATTCCCCCGAGCTGTCGGGGGCTTTGAGTACTTGTACGTCGCAATCGACAAGTTCACAAAGTGGCCGGAAGTGGAACCAGTGAGGAAGGTGACAACACAGTCAGCCATCAAGTTCTTCAGGTCAATTGTCTGCCGCTTCGGGATCCCCAACAGGATCATCACCGACAACGGTACACAATTCACGAGCCACGCCTTCATCACCAACCTTTTGTACAAGTCTTGCCGCAGTTGCATGTAATCCTTTGTACAAAGCCAGGCGCAGACCCTGAGCAGCAGAAATGAAGCGCTGGCGCCCTAAGTTTTAGCATGCATGCTGAGTCGAGTCTCGTCCTTGGTTAGGGTTGATAGTGCCTAACAGCTGCTAACCCCTAGCTTAGAGGTCGAGTCTGCATCCTTTTTCCTGTTCCTTTGTTTCCTTTGGTTCGCAGGGTTTTGTACATCCTGGCCAGACCGCTTGAGGGCGAAGAAGAGAAGAAGGGCGGGCCAGCATCTGGTCCCCGGCAAGCCAGTGTTGCCGGGGGCCGCGAGTACGGAGATTCACCCGCGACAAGCCAAAGTTGCCGGGGGCTGCAATCCCAGATAAGTTTTCGCATCCCTTGTCATGCATTCTCTTATGGACTGTGGAATACGAAAACCCTTTTTTCTCTTGGTAGTAGTCGCGGCGGCAAAGGGGCGAAGCGAGGGTCCAGAACCTGCCTTCTCCCCGCCTCCGCCAAGGGCGTGAGGAGGGTCGAGCGGCGCGGGAAGACGGCAGGGCCTGTTGCCGGGCAAAGAAATGTCTATCCTAACGATACAAAGGGTTCGCTCCTTGGCGTGGGTTCTACCCACGGGACAAATGGCCCGGCAAGCATCCCCTTTTCATTCAAAATATTCCGCTCAGGTACAGTTTAGAGATAATGAAAAACATGAAAAGATGGGATTACAAGTTTTAAACACAGCTAAGGCCCGAGGGCTTACAGATTGAAAAAAGATAAGATGCCCGTAATCCCTTTCTTGTCTCTCTCCTCAGGAGGTAGGACAAGGAGGCGAAAAGGGCAAAAGGAGCGCCTAGGCAAGCTACGGGTGGTAGAAGACAGCAACAGAACGCCCCGGGGGCTCCGGAGGCTGGATGGTGGCGGTGGCGCCGGAGATGGAGCTCGAAGATGAGGCAGCGGGACGTCAACACGCTGTCGGGGGCACCTAGCCCTCGTACTCCGAGTTGACGGCCTTGCCGCCAGTCCTCCTCCTCTTCCGCAGCCTCGCCACTCCGGTCGCCCGGGAAGACGACCCCGAGAAGCTCAAGGGGCCGGCGACCCGGATGATGGGGTCGCCGGTGCCACACAAAGTTGCGACCGGCGCCTAGTCGGACTCGTCATCCCGACGACCGCTGCCCTCGTCGTCGCTGTCGCTCCCCTCCTCGTCACTCTCGCTCGAGGAGGAGCTTTCGCTGTCGGAGGAGCTATCCACGCAGCACCGGGCCCGGGTCCCAAAGTCCCCGAAGGCCTTGACGGAGAGGAGATCGCCCTCCATCAACTTGAAATGGAGGGTGAACCCCTCCGTCAAGGTGTGGATACAGGCGAATGTCTTCCACCCTCGGCCAAGATACACTACGCCGGGGGCTGGGAACTCGACGTGGACCCGCGTGCCGCTGATCCCGCAGCCCTTCATGCGCAGCCTTAGCGTCTCGGGTTGCTCCATCTCCATCACGCTCGCGAAGGGAGCCGGGAGGCGGAGGCGGCGGCGAGGCGCCCGACGCAGGCTGACGAAGAACTCGCAAGGATCGTCCCCGAGATGGACTGCCATGGGAAGAGGGGCCGCTGGCGGAGGCGAGGCCGGCGCGTCGCCCCGCCCGCCTCTTCCCTGAGCGCCGCGGCCTCGTCCACGCCCTCGTCCACGACCTCGCCCCTCCCCCTTCCCCTTGCGGCTGGCTCCGCCACCGCGGGTGCAAGGGGAGGAGGGGCGCGCTGCCTGGCGGCAACCCTCGCCGCCACCGATGAAAGACCCGGATTCCCTTTATCCATGGCTAATGGAGAGAGGGGGTCAGAGGATGAAGAGGAGGAAGAGATGGAGGAGTGTGGGTTCCCGTCGCCCCCCCTCTTGCTCCTTATAAAGGAGCAGGGTGGGGACTCGACCGCCCCGCTCAACCAATCAGGGCGCAGGGAGGCCAGGCGACCGGGGCCGGCTTGCTGCCTCGACCCGCGACGGTCCGGTTTCCTACCTCCACCGCCCGCAACTCCAGGTGCATGGAAGCCGCGTGGCTGACGCGCAGGACCGAGGCGACGGATGAGGCGACCTCTCCCCCACCCCGTGATCGTGGGGAACGGGCGCCTCGGAAACCGTGCCTCGGCCCCGTCCAGCGAAGGAGCCACGCCTCCACGCCTCCCTCCACTTATGAAGATGGCACGAACCGTCCCCGTTTATTGCGACGTGACGCATGCCTGCAGGGCTCGGCCCCGCACACGCCACCCACGTCACGCACGCCTCTCCCCATGATGCCGCGTTCGTCGCGTACCATTCGGAGAGGGTGTGGCATACGCAGAAAAAGATGCAGCGTGACCGAGGCCGCGCGTGCCCGTGCACTGTTTTGGGCCTGGCCCAACAGCGCTCGGCACCGTGTATGGCCCAGGCCCGGGGGCTCCTGTCGGTGTACTAAAATAGGGGTACCTTAGTACCCCGAACTTGTGCACGGGCGGTCGTAGCACCCCGCGGCAAGGCCTGCCAGGCGATCGCCAAGACCCTCCATGGTCCCCTCTTGGGCCATTCAAGAACAAAGTATTTGAGCCAAGGCCCCGGCAAGAGGAGCTTGCCGGGAAGGCCACCCGAAGAGAGCGAGCCCCTGGCAAGAGGAGCTTGCCGGGACTGCCGCTCGAAGCACAAGGCCCCGGCAAGAGGAGCTTGCCGGGAAGGCCATCCACGGCACGACAAGGACCCTGCCACGGCGCGCCCCGCGCCCCGGCAAGACACGGTGAGCAACAAGCTCTCGGACGCGACGAGACATCCACCGCGGCAAGGCGCTTGCCGCGGCAAGTTACCACCTCGTGCCTGCGCTCCAGCTCACCCACCAACGTGTCGCTCTGGGGGCATCCCAGGCGCACGTGGCGGGAGGCTGTGCAGCCATGGGCATGCGGTGGCGAAGCGAAGCTGACAGAGTAGCCATCGTGGCAAACGGTGGCGCTCCTGACGGTACACTTCCCTGCACCGTCTGGGCGACGCAGATGGGCATTTAATGCGCTTGTCCCCCGCTGTCAGAGTTAGGTATGATAGCACTGTACGGCCACTATGCAGGCAACTGTACCCACTACAGCATTCTACCATTTTTGCCCCCACCTACGCTGCCACCTGTGGGTAACCCCTTGAGCATATAAAAGGAGGCCCCATGCGCACGTAGGGAAGAAGAGGGATCGTCACGCTCGACCTCGCCAGTAGCTCGTGTGTACTGTAGCACCGCGCGCTCCCGAGCAAGAACATAATACAATCCACCAAGCAGCAGTAGGGTTTTACGCATCCTTGCGGCCCGAAGCTGGGTAAAATCCCTCGTGTGCAGCGCCTCGATCTGCTCTTTGTGCAACCTCCGCCCCCCGCCGAACCAGTAAGGGGCTCGGTCCCCATAGGTGTTCGAGGAAGCCGATTCCCCCAGACACAGGGGCGCGCCTCAGGGGGGTGGGCGCGCCATGTGCCCTCATGGACAAATGGCGGGTCCCCCTGGTGTGTTCTCAGTGCCAGAAATTCTTAAATATTCTACAAAAAATCATATATCATTTTCAGGACATTTGGAGAACTTTTATTCTCGGGGTATTTTTTATTGCAAGGATAATTCAGAAAATAGATAGAAAATACATTTTTTGCTTTATTTAGTCTAAATAATAGAAAGTAAAAGGAGGGCACAGAGAGTTGTGCTTTCTAACTTCATCCATCTCATGCTCATCAAAAGGAATCCACTAACAAAGTTGATCAAGTCTTGTTAACAAACTCTTTTTGAATAACATGAAACGGGAGAATTTCCGAATAACACTAGGTTACCTCAACGGGGATATGCATGTCCCCAACAATAAGAATATCATATTTCTTCTTGACAGTAGGAAGAGGGAATTTAAAACCTCCAATAGTAATCGTTGAATTTTTTTCAAGATATTGTGGACTTGAGGTTGTTTCCTCGGAAAGTGTACCGTATGCTCATTACCATTAACATGAAAAGTGACATTGCCTTTGTTGCAATCAATAATAGCCCCTGCAGTATTCAAAAAGGGTCTACCAAGGATAATCGACATACTATCGTCCTCGGGAATATCAAGAATAACAAAGTCTGTTAAAATAGTAACGTTTGCAACCACAACAGGCACATCCTCACAAATACCGACAGGTATAGCAGTTGATTATCGGCCATTTGCAAAGATATTTCAGTAGGTGTCACCTTATTCAAATCAAGTCTACGATATAAAGAGAGAGGCATAACAGTAACACCGACTGCAAGATCACATAAAGCAGTTTTAACATAGTTTCTTTTAATGGAGCATGGTATAGTTGGTACTCCGGAATCTCCTAGTTTCTTTGGTATTCCACCTTTAAAAGTATAATTGGCAAGCATGGTGGAAATTTCATCTTCCGGTATATTTCTTTTTTTTGTAACAATATCTTTTATATACTTAGCGTAATGATTCATTTTAAGCATATCAGTCAAACACATACGCAAAAAGATAGGTCTAATCATTTCAGCAAAGCGCTCAAAATTCTCATCATCCTTTTTCGTGGATGGTTTAGGAGGAAAAGGCATGGGTTTATGAACCCATGGTTCTCTTTCTTTACCGTGCTTCCTAGCAACGAAGTCTCTCTTATCATAACGTTGATTCTTTGATTGTGGGTTATCAAGATCAACAGCAGGTTCAATCTCTACATCGTTGTTATTGCTAGGTTGAGCATCAACATGAACATCATCATTATCACTAGGTTTATGTTCATTACCAGATTGTGTTTCAGCATCAGAAATAGAAATATCATTGGGATTCTCAGGTGTGTCAACAACAGGTTCACTAGAAGCATGCAAAGTCCTATCATTTTTATTTTTCTTCTTCTTAGAAGGACTAGGTGCATCAACATTAGTTCTCTGAGAATCTTTCTCAACTCTCTTAGGGTGGCCCTCAGGATACAAAGGTTCCTGAGTCATTCTACCCCCTCTAGTCATAAATCTAACAACATTATCATTTTTATTATTATTTAATTCATTAAGCAAATCATCATGTGCTTTAAGCACTTGTTCTACTTGAGTGGTAACCATAGAAGCATGTTTACTAATAAGTTTAAGGTCACCTTTAACTCTAGACATATAATCACTCAAGTGTTCTATCATATAAGCATTACGTCTCAATTGTCTACTAACATAAGCATTGAAGTCTTCTTGTTTAACAATAAAATTATCAAACTCATCCAAACATTGGCTAGCAGACTTATTACGAGGAATATCACCTTCATCAAATCTATAGAGAGAATTTACCTTTACTACCTGTGTCGGGTTATTAAGACCATGTATTTCTTCAATAGGTGGTAAATTCTTAACATCTTCAGCTTTAATACCTTTTTCTTTCATAGATTTCTTTGCCTCTTGCATATCTTCAGGACTGAGAAATAGAATACCCCTTTTCTTCGGAGTTGGCTTAGGATTTGGTTCGGGAAGTGTCCAATCATTATCATTACTCAATATATTATTGAATAGCAATTCAGCTTGCTCAACAGTTCTTTCCCTGAAAACACAACCAACACAACTATCCAGGTGGTGTCTGGAAGCATCAGTTGGTCCATTATAAAAGATATCAAGTATTTCGTTTTTCATGAGAGGGTGATCAGGCAAAGCATTAAGTAATCAGAGAAGCCTCCCCCAAGCTTGTGGGAGACTCTCTTCTTCAATTTGCACAAAATTAAATATTTCCCTTAAGGCTGCTTGTTTCTTATGAGCGGGGAAATATTTAGCAGAGAAGTAATAAATCATATCCTGGGGACTACGCACACAACCAGGAGCAAGAGAATTAAACCATATTTTATCATCACCCTTTAATGAGAACGGAAATAACTTAAGGATATAGTAGTAACGAATTTTTTCCTCATGAGTTAATAGGGTGGCTATATCATTCAATTTAGTAATATGTGCCACAACAATTTCAGATTCATAGCTATAAAAAGGATCATATTCAACCAAAGTAATTAACTCAGGATCGATAGAGAACTCATAATCCTTATCAGAAATACAGATAGGTGAAGTAGCAAAAGCATGGTCATATTTCATTCTAGCATTCAAAGACTTTTCTTTTAGCTTAGCTAGCAGTTTCTTAAGATCATATCTATCTTTGCAAGCAAAAAGGTCTCTAGCGGTTTCTTCATCCATAACATAACCATCAGGCACATCAGGCAATTCATATCTAGGGGGATAATCTTCATCATCACTTTCATCAATATTATCTGTTTCAATAATTTCATTCTCTCTAACCCTAGCAAGTTGTTCATCAAGAAATTCACCTAATGGCACAGTATTATCAAGCATAGAAGTAGTTTTATCACAAGCATCATGCATAGAAGATGTGGCATCATCAATAACATGCGACATATAAGAATCAATAACAGGTGTAGGTGTCGCAAATTTACTCATAACAGAAGATGAATCAAGTGCGGAGCTAGATGGCAGTTCCTTACCTCACCTCGTATTTGAGGGAAAAATCTTGGTTCTTTCATCTTTCAAGTTCCTCATAGTGATCAACAGATATAAATCCCAAGCGACTCAAAGAATAGAGCTATCCTCCCCGGCAACGACGCCAGAAAATAGTCTTGGTAACCCACAAGTATAGGGGATCGCAACAGTTTTTGAGGGTAGAGTATTCAACCCAAATTTATTGATTCGACACAAGGGGAGCCAAAGAATATTCTCAAGTATTAGCAGTTGAGTTGTCAATTCAAGCACACCTTAAAGACTTAATATCCGCAACAAAATATTTAGTAGCAAAGTAGTATGGAAGTAACGGTAATGGTGGCAAAAGTAACAGTAGTATTTTTTGTAGCAATCGTAACAGTGGCAACGGAAAAGTAACTAAGCAAAGATCAATATGTGGAAAGCTCGTAGGCAATTGATAAATGATGGATAACTATATCAGATACGATTCCTCATACAACAGTTATAACATAGGGTGACACAGAACTAGCTCTAGTTCATCAATGTAATGTAGGCATGTATTCCGAATATAGTCATACGTGCTTATTGAAAAGAACTTGCATGACATATTTTGTCCTACCCTCTCGTGGCAGTGGGGTCCCTTTTTCTGCGATACTCAAAAACAAGGAAAAAACAGAAAGTGGCACTGGGCTCTAGGTTGATAGGTTAGTCCCAAAACCATATAAACTAGCATATAAATGCATATAAAACGTCCTAGATGGATAATATAATAGCATGGAACAATCAAAAATTATAGATACGTTGGAGACGTATCAAGCATCCCCAAGCTTAATTCCTCGTCATCCTCAAGTAGGTAAATGATAAAAACAGAATTTTTGATGTGGAATGCTACCTAACATAATTTTCAATGTAATTTTCCTTATTGTGGCATGAATGTTCAGATCCGAAAGATCCAAGACAAAAGTTCAATATTGACATAAAAACAATAATACTTCAAGCATACTAACCAAGCAATTATGTCTTCTCAAAATAGCATAGCCAAAGAAATCTCATCCCTACAAAATCATATAGTTTGGCCATGCTTCATTTTCGTCACATAAAATGCTCCCATCATGCACAACCCCGATGACAAGCCAAGCAATTGTTTCATACTTTAGTATTCTCAAACTTTTTCAACTTTCACACAATATATGAGCGCGTTCCATGGACATAGCACTGTAGGTGGAATAGAATATGTTGATCGAGGTTATAAGGAGAAGATAAAAAGGGAGAAAGTCTCACATCGACGCGGCTAATCAACGGGCTATGGAGAAGCCCATCAATTGATGTCAATGCGAGGAGTAAGGATTGCCATGCAACGGATGCACTGGAGCTATAAATGTATGAAAGCTCAACAAAAGAATCTAAGTGGGTGTGCATCCAACTTGCTTGCTCGCGAAGACCTAGGGCATTTTGAGGAAGCCCATCGTTGGAATATACAAGCCAAGTTCAATAATGAAAAATTCCCACTAGTATATGAAAGTGACAACAAAGGAGACTCTCTATCATGAAGATCATGGTGCTATTTTGAAGCACAAGTGTGGTAAAGGATAGTAGCAATGCCCCTTCTCTCTTTTTCTCTCATTTTTTATATATTTTTTATATATTTTTGTTTGGGCCTTCTCTCTCTTTTTTATGGCCTCTTTTTTTCGTCCGGAGTCTCATCCCGACTTGTGTGGGAATCATAGTCTCCATCATCCTTTCCTCACTGGGACAATGCTCTAATAATGATGATCATCACACTTTTATTTACTTACAACTCGATACTTAGAAAAAAAAATATGACTCTATGTGAATGCCTCCGGCGGTGTACCAGGATATGTAATGAAACAAGAGTGATATTGTCGGGGGATATCTGCCTCCACGAGCACCTATGGGGACGGAGCGCCTTGTCGGTTCGGCGGGGGCGTAGGATGCACAAAGAGCAGATCGAGGCGACACACACACACAACGATTTTACCCAGCTTCGGGCCGCATGGATGCGTAAAACCCTACTGCTGCATGTCTGGTTGATTCTGGTTCTTGCTCTGGAGCGCAAGAAGCTACAGTAAGTTGGAGCTGGACATAGGCGAGGGCCTATTGGGTCCGATCCCATCCCCCTTTCCCTACGTGCGCATGGGCCTCCTTTTATATGCCAAGGGGTTTCCCACAGGGAGCGACGCAGGTGAGGGTAAAAATGGCAAGGGATTGTGTGAATAGTGGCCGCACAGTGCTATCGCACCTAACTCTGACAGCGGGGGACAAAGGCATTAAATGCCCGTCTGGATCGCCTGAACAGTGCCGAGGCGGACCGTTAGGAGCGCCTCCGCTCGCCACGGGGGCGACTCTACCAACGTTGCATGCCACGGCGCGTCTCAGGTTGCGCGGCGCCCCGCCACGTGCCTCCGGGGGAGCCCCAGAGCGACGCGTGGGCAGGTGAGCTGGAGCGCGGGCCTGGTGTGGTGGTTTGCCGCGGCAAGCTGCCTTGCCGCACCTGGGAGCTTGCCGCTCGCCAGGCCTTGCCGGGGCACTCGGCGCGCCGCGGCGGGCTTCTCTTGGGGTGCCTTGGCTTGGCCGTCCCAGCGAGCTCCTCCCGCCGGGGCCTTGGTGCTTCGGCTTAGTCGTCCCGGCAAGCTCCTCTTGCTGGGGCCTTGTCGCCTTGGCCCGACAAGCTCCTCTTGCCGGACCTTGCCTTCTTGACCCGGCAAGCTCCTCTTGCCGGGGCTTGGTCTTCTAGGCTCGATCACTTGGCCTTCGTCCGGCCCGGAAAGGGCCGTGGAGACTCTTGTCGCTCCCCTGGCAGGCCTTGCCGCGGGAGGCTACTACTGCCCGTGCACAAGTTCGGGGTACTAAGGTACCCCTACTTTAGTACACCGATAGGAGCCCCCGGGTCTGGGCCATACACGGTGCCGAGCGTTGTTGGGCCAGGCCCTAACAGTGCACGGGCACGCGTGGCCTGGGTTGCGCTGCTCCTTAACTCCGTGCTCGTCGCGCCCTCCCCATGTGGCACGCGCTTATCGCGGCGTCGTGGGGGGGGGGTGAGGCGTGTGAGGCGTGCGTGACGTGGGTGGCGTGCGCGGGGCTTGAGGCCCGCAGGCATGCGTCACGTCGGGCACGATCTCTTTTATTTGGAGAAGCGAAACGTCCGCCCCCACTTTCGAGTGGGGGGAGAGAGGTCGCCTCACCAGTCGCCTCGGCCCTGCTCGCCCGCCACGCGTCCTCCATGCGCTTGGGGTCGCGGTGGTGGAGGCAGGAAGCCGGGCCGACGCGGGTCGAAGTAGAGGGTCGGCCCCGTCGCCTGCCCTTCCTCTGCTTTGATTGGTTGGGCGGGGCGGCCGAGCCCCCACTCCGCCCCTTTATAAGGAGCGGAAGGGGATGACGAGGGTCTGCACTCCTTCCTTCTTCCTTCTCTTAGATCCTTGGTCCCCTCTCCCCAGCTGTCATGGAGGAAGGGAACCCTGGTACTTCTTCGGTGGCGGCAAGGGTTGCCGCCAGGCAGCGAGCCCCTCCTCCCCTTGCACCCGCGGCGGCGGAGCCAACCGTAAGGGGAAGGGGGAGGGGGCGAGGTCGCGGACGAGGCCGTGGACGGGGCCGAGGCGCTCGAGGCGGGCAGGACGGCGTGCCGGCCTCGCCTCCGCCGGCGGCTCCGTTTCCCCCGGCGGTTCATCTCGGGGACGACCCCTGCGAGTTCATCATCAGGCTGCACCGGGCGCCTCGCCGTCGCCTCCGCCTCCCGGCCCCCTTCGCGGACGTCTTGGAGGCGGAACAACACGAGACGCTGAGGCTGCGCATGAGGGGCTGCGGGATCAGTGGTACGCGAGTCCACGTCGAATCCCGAGCCCCCGGCGTGATGTGCCTGGGCCGAGGGTGGAAGTCGTTCGCCCGGATCCACAGCTTGACGGCGGGGTTCACCCTCCATTTCAAGCTGATGGAGGGCGATTTGCTCTCCATCAAGGTCTTCGGGGACCTCGGCACCCAGGCCCGGTGCTGCGTGTATAGCTCCTCCAACAGCGAAGGCTCCTCCTCGAGCGAGAGTGACGAGGAGGGGAGCGACAGCGACGACGAGGGCGGGCGGTCGCCGGGGTGACGGGCACGACTAGGCGCTAGTCGCAGCTCCGCGTGGCACCGGCGGCCCCCATCGTCCGCGTCGCTGGCGCCGTGAACTCCCCGGGGTCGTCTCCTTAGGCGGCTGGCGTAGGGAGGATGCGGAAGAGGAAGAGGACGGGCGGCAAGGCCGCTGCCTCGTCTTCCAACCTCGCCCCAGACGCCGTCACCACCCCTGCTCGCGGCGACGACCACCGGGGTCTTCTCTCCGGCCCGGCAAGCTCCTCTTGCCGGGGCTTCGTCTTCTCGGCCGGAGTGGCGAGGCTGCGGAAGAGGCTGGCGGCAAGGCCGTCAACTCGGAGTACGAGGGCTAGATGCCCTCGACAGCGTGTTGACGTCTCGCCGCCTCCTTCTCGAGCTCCGCTTCCGGCGTCGCCGTCTTCTTCCGGCCTCCGGAGCTCCGGGGTGGGGCCTCGGACGCTCTCTTGGCGTCTTCTGCCACCCGTAGCTTGTCTAGGTGCAACTTTTGCCCTTCTCGCCTCCTTGCCGTACCTCCTGAGGAGAGAGACAAGAAAGGGATTACGGGCACCTTATCTCTTTTTATCTTGTAAGCCCTCGGGCCTTAGTTGCATTAAAATCTTGTAATCCCATCTTTCATGTTTTTCATTCTCTCTGAACTGTACCTGAGTGGAATGTATTTAATGAAAAAGGGGTTGTTTGCCGGATCATTTGTCTCGCGGGTACATCCCGCGGCAAGGGGCGGACCCTTTGCACCGTTAAGATAGACACTTCCCCGCCCGGCAACGGACCCTGCCGTCCCCCGCGCCCCTTGGCCCTCCTCCCGCTCTAGGCGGAGGCAGGGAGAAGGCGGGTTCTGGCCCCTCGCTTCCTCCCCTTGCCGCCGCGGCTACTATCCAAAGCGGGCCCCGGGAACGCGCTCCGAGGTTTGCTGCTTAAGAGAGCACGACAGCTTTTTTGGAGGAAGCAAGGTTTTCACATTCCGCAGCTCACGAGAGAATGCATGATAAGGGATGTAAAGACTTATCTGAGGTTGCAGCCCCCGGCAACTCTGGCTTGTCGGGAGACGGGTGCTGGCTCGTCCTTCTCCCTTTCTTCGTCCTTGAGCGGCTCGGCAAGGGTAGGCAGTTCCCGCGAGCCAAAGGGAAAGGACGGGAAAAGACGCGGACTCGACCTCCAAGTTAGGGGTTAGCAACTATTAGGCACTATCAACCCTAACCAAGGACGAGACTCGACTCAGCATGCATGCTAAAACTTGGGGGGCCCCAGCGCGTAATTGCGGCCAGGGTCTGCGCCTGGCTTTGTACAAAGGATTACATGCGTCTGCGGCAAGACTTTTGTACGAAGAGTTGGTTGCCGGACGGGGTCCGACAACCGCGCCTTACGGGTAAAACTTGCGAAGATGCTCAATGTTCCAGGAATTGCTCACCGGAGTACCATCTTCGGTCTCGAGGCGGACGGCGCCGGGCCTCGTGACTCGTTTCACCCGGTAAGGGCCTTCCCACTTCGGCGTCAACTTGTTGTGTATCTTGGCCGACTGAACGCGCCGAAGAACAAGGTCGCCTTCCTCGAGGCTCCTGGCCTTAACTTTGCGGCTATGATAGCGACGCAGAGCTTGCTGGTAGCGAGCGGATCGCACAGCGGCCTGGAGACGATCCTCCTCGAGGAGCAGTGCGTCATCTTCACGCGACCGCTCTTGCTCAAGCTCATCATAAGCGAGCACTCGAGGTGACCCATATACGAGTTCCGTGGGGGTAACTGCTTCTGTTCCATAGACTAGAGCAAATGGTGTCTGGCCGGTGGCTCGATTTGGTGTCGTTCTGACCGACCAAAGAACCGCCGGCAGCTCCTCGATCCAGTTCCGTCCGCGCTTGAGCAGCTTGTCAAAACTTCTGGTCTTGAGCCCGCGCAGTACCTCGGCGTTGGCCCTTTCCGCTTGACCGTTGCTCCAGGGATGAGCAACAGAAGCGAAGCAGACCTTGGTGCCGAGATCTTGGGTGTACTGCATGAAGGCGTGGCTTGTGAACTGCGTACCATTGTCGGTGATGATCCTGTTGGGGATCCCGAAGCGGCAAACAATCGACCTAAAAATTTGATCGCGGACTGGGCGGTCACCTTCCTCACTGGTTCCACTTCTGGCCACTTTGTGAACTTGTCGATGGCAACGAACAAGTACTCAAAGCCCCCGACGGATCGGGGGAAGGGGCCGAGGATATCGAGCCCCCAGACCGAGAAGGGCCAGGATAAAGGGATCGTCTGGAGAGCTTGAGCTGGCTGGTGTATCTTCTTGGAATGGAACTGGCACGCTTCACACTTGGTTACTTGTGCAGTCGCATCCTGGAGGGTTGTGGGCCAGAAGAAGCCCTGCCGGAACGCCTTTCCGGCAAGTGCTCTGGCGCCAATGTGGTGCCCACATATGCCTCCGTGTATCTCCGCCAACAGCTTCCGTCCGTCTTCCCGGTGGATGCACTTCAATTTCACCCCATTGCGTCCTCTTCTGTATAGTTTGCTGTCGACGAACTAGTACATACTGGACTGCCGGGCTACTCTTTCAGCTTCTTCTTGTTCTTTGGGAAGCTCTCCTTTCTGGAGGAAGCGGACGATCTGCTGTGCCCACGTCGGAGCCTGTGGCTCGACGACGAGGACTAGAGGCATGTCGGCGGCTGCGGGAACATCAGCTTCCACGGCGAGGACTTGGGGCTCAGCCGGAGCTTGACGTTCCCCGGCAGGCTTGCCGGGGCGCGGCTTGCTGGGAGCGCCGACTTCGTCGGGACAAACCCTGGGGCTCGCCGGAGCGGCCAGCTCCTCAGCACTCTTGGCGTCGATCCCGGGGACTCCCTTAGCGGCGGCTTCAGGAAGCTCTGCCGGAAGGTAGTCGCCGGAGACCGATTTCCTCTTCTTGCTTGGCCCAGTCGATGGTGTCATGGATGGTTGAGTCAGCTTGAGCACAAAAGTCCCTGGTTCCACAGGTAGCTTTAGTGCGGCGCATTTGGACAGGCCGTCGGCGATGTCGTTCTCTGCTCTTGGAACGTATTCCATTTGCAGGCCGTCAAAGCGCTCTTCCAGCTTCCTCACTCCATCAACGTAAGCTTCCATCAACGGGCACTGGTAATCCTTGTTCACTTGGCGGACGACGAGTTGCGAGTCACCCCTGACAATGAGCTTCTTGATCCCAAGTTCCGCCGCGATCCTGAGACCGGCGAGCAAACCTTCATACTCTGCCGTATTGTTGGTTGCTTGCTCCTTGGGAAAGTGCATCTGGACGACGTACTTGAGGTGCTCTCTGGTGGGCGCGATGAGCAGCACGCCGCCACCGGCGCCTTCTAGCGAAAAGGCACCATCAAAGTACATCAGCCACTCTTTGGTTGCTTCCTTGCCGGGGATGCTCGTCTCGGGAATTTCTTCGTCCGGTGTCGGCGTCCACTCTGCTATGAACTCTGCCAATGCTCTGCTCTGGATGGTCGATGTGCTCTCGAATTCGAGGCCAAAGCTTGACAGTTCTAGTGCCCACTCGACAATCCTGCCTGTTGCATCGGGATTCTGCAGTATCCTCTTAAGCGGAAAGCGAGTGACCACGGTGATCTCGTGTGCTTGGAAGTAATGGCGCAGCTTCCTCGAGGCCATGAGGAGGCCGAAGAGCAATTTCTGCACACCAGAGTACCTCGACCTAGCCCCCTGCAAGAGGGAACTGACGAAGTAAACTGGGCGCTGCACCATCCTCTTCCTCTGCACTTCCCCTTGCGCTTGCGCGGATCCGCCTTTGCCGGGGCCAGAGCTTGTCGGGGAAGCCCCCTGCTTGCCGTCGGACGCGCCTGCCGTGGCTGATGGCTCGTCATCAGATTCCCTCTCTGCAACTAACACAGCACTAGCCACTTGATTGGTTGCCGCTAGGTAGAGCAGCAACTTCTCTTGTGGTCTAGGCGCGACAAGTATAGGGGCGGAGGACAGGTATTTCTTCAAGTCTTGAAGCGCAGCCTCCGCTTCCGGAGTCCATTTTACTGGACCTGCCTTTTTCAAGATTTTGAAAAACGGCAGGGCGCGTTCCGCGGACCTGGAAATAAATCTGCTGAGAGCCGCCATGCAGCCGGCAAGTCTTCGCACGTCCTTGACACGCGTTGGTGCTTCAATCTGCTCGATGGCCTTGATCTTGTCGGGGTTGGCTTCGATCCCACACTGAGACACGAAGAACCCGAGAAGCTTGCCGGAGGGAACTCCGAACACGCACTTCTCAGGGTTGAGCTTGAGGCTGATCTTGCGCAAGTTTGCAAAGGTCTCTTCCAAGTCTTGTACCAAGGTTGCCTTGTCTCTGCTCTTGACCACAATGTCGTCCATGTAGGCCTCCACATTTCTGTGGATCTGTGGCTCAAAAGCAGTGTGGACAACCCTCGCAAATGTCGAGCCCGCGTTCTTCAGTCCAAAAGGCATCCGCACAAAACAGTACGTGCCGCACGGAGTGATGAACGCAGTCTTCTCTTCGTCTTCTTCGGCCATGAAGACCTGGTGGTACCCGGAGTAGGCGTCAAGGAATGAAAGCAGGTCGCATCCGGCCGTGGAGTCAACAATCTGGTCTATGCGCGGCAAGGGAAATGGATCTTTAGGGCAAGCTCTGTTGACATCGATGAAATCGATGCAAAGCCTCCACTTCCCGTTTGCCTTGCGCACGACGACAGGATTGGCCAACCACGTCGGATGGAGCACGCCTCTGACGAGGCCTGCTGCTTCCAACTTCTTGATTTCCTCCGCGATAAACTCTTGGCGCTCCACCGCTTGTTTCCTGACCTTTTGCTTGACAGGCCGCGCATGAGGACAGACGGCAAGGTGGTGCTCAATCACTTCCCTGGGAACGCCGGGGATGTCAGATGGTTGCCAGGCAAACACATCGACATTCGCCCGCAGGAAAGCGACGAGCGCGCCTTCCTATTTGGGGCCGAGAGTGGCACTGATGGTGAAGGTACCACCAGTGCCGTCCTCCCGGGCGGGCACCTTCTTGGTCGCGGGTGGAGCAGCCGTCGTCTTCTCGTGTTCGCCGGCGGGGCTCGATGGCACGTCCTCGACGGCAGCGCAGCACTCCGAAGAGGCGCGCTTGCCGGAGTGGGCACCCGAGCATTCGCCGGGCTTGGCCTTCTTGCCGGCGGGGCTCGATGGCACGTCCTCGACGGCAGCGCAGCACTCCGAAGAGGCGCGCTTGCCGGAGTGGGCGCCAGAGCATTCGCCGGGCTTGGTCTTCTTGCCGGCGGGGCTCAATGGCACGTCCTCGACGGCAGCGCGGCACTCCGAAGAGGCGCGCTTGCCGGAGTGGACGCCAGAGCACTTGCCGGACTTGGTCTTCTTGCCGGCGGGGCTCGATGGCATGTCCTCGATGGCAGCGCGGCACTCCGAAGAGGCGCGCTTGCCGGAGTGGGCGCCAGAGCACTTGCCGGACTTCTTCTTTCCCCCGGAAGCTCCAGCGGCGAGCGGACCGCGGGCCATTGCCGCTGTTGCGTCCCGGTATAATTGGTCGGCGCAGATAAGGGCATCCTTCTTGTCGCCGGGGATAGAAATGACGCTTATCGGGCCGGGCATCTTGAGCATGTTATACGCATAGTGAGAGGCCGCCATGAACTTGGCGAGTGCTGGTCGGGCGAGGATCCCGTTGTAAGGCAACGGAAGGTCGGCGACGTCAAAGGTGACCTTCTCAGTTCTGAAATTCAGCTTGCTGCCAAATGTTACCGGAAGCGTGATCTTTCCCTTCGGCTTGCTCCTTCCCGGGTTGATTCCTTGGAATGTGCCGGTTTCTTCGAGCTCGCTGTCGGGAACTTGGAGTCTCCGGAGAACAGCAGAGGAGATCAGATTCAAGCCGGCCCCGCCATCAACTAGCATCTTAGTGACCTTGAGGTTGCGGATCGTTGGGGAAACCAACATCGGCAAGCACCCGACCGCGGTTGTGCGATCAGGGTGGTCCTCAATGTCGAAGATGATAGGCGTGCTGGACCATCTCAGGGGTCTGCGTGACTCGACGGGTGGCTCCACTGCATTGACCTCCCGCACCCACCGTTTAAGCTGGTGGTGGGAAGCGTGCAGGGAGGCACCGCCGTCCACACACAAGACCTCAGTGGCTTTCTGAAACTCCTGCTCGCTGGTCTCGGGGTCTTCCATGTCTTCGTCGTCGTCTTCGTCTTCGCTCTTGTCGCGGCCCCGGGGAGGTCTGTCTGCTTGCCGCTGCTTGTCCTTGTCGCGGCGCTCCCCCGGGCCGGGACGCTTCGTGCCGGATCCCCCGCCACCTGCTTGGGCCCTCTCCTTGTCGCGTCGTGCGTACTCGGCCTTTTGCAGGTCGACGAGTCGCTCGACTTGCTTGCAACTCTGGAGGTCGTGGCCCCTGGTGCGGTGGATCTTGCAGTACTTCTTGTCGGTACCGTCCCGCTTATCGGCAGCCGCCACCGCCCGGCAGTTGGCGCACCCGGCAACCTCCTTGCCAGGGCCTCCCGCCTGGGCTTTCTTGGTGGAGCCCTCGCTGCCGGACTTCTCGACAACCAGTACCTCTGGGTTTTTCTTCTTCTTGCCGTTCCGCCGCCGACCTCTCCTTGCCGGGGCGGTACCTTCACTGTCGGAGTCTCCTTCTCCAACACTTTCTCCGGGGAGCCGCCTCCCCTCCTCAGCGCGTGCACACTTGTCGGCCAGGGCGTAAATCTCGCTGACCTCCTTGATTTTGCACATCGCCATCTCCTCCCGCATCCTGCGGTTACGCACGTTCTGGTGGAACGCGCTGATCACCGCGGCGGGGTGGACGTCTGGGATGTTGTAGTGCACACGGCTGAACCTTTGGATGAACTTGCGCAAAGGCTCCCCCTCCTTCTGAACAAGCAGATGAAGGTCGCTTGCCTGGCCATGGGGTTTGTGGCCGCCCGTGAAGGCGCCCACGAACTGATGGCATAGATCTGGCCAGGAGGAGATGGAGCTGTCCGGCAAGTGCATGAGCCAGGATCTGACGTTGGGCTTGAGTACCAGCGGGAAGTAGTTGGCAAGGATCTTATCGTCCCGTCCCCCGGCAGCCTGCACCGCAATGGTGTAGATGCTGAGGAACTCAGACGGATGCGACTTGCCGTCGTACTTCTCGGGCACGTCAGGCTTGAAGTTCTTTGTGCTGGGCCACTGGACTTGCCGCAGCTCGCGGGTGAACGCAGGGCAACCTACCGAATACGGCAGTTCGCCTGGTTCCCCCGGCGCGTGCATGTCTCCAGTGGGCCCAACGCGCTGGTCTGATTGACGCCGCGCCTCTCTTCTGCGCTCGATGCGGGTTCGAGCGTCTTCTTCCCTTCGTTCGTGAAGGACTTGGCGTTGGTCGCGGCAAGTTCGCGGGTTCGACGACGCGGTAGAATCGTCGTCGAGGTGAGCCCGGCGAGTCGGCGACCGTGGCTTCTGGGGCGGGGAGTGCACGGTGGTCGCACCCCCGCCATGCTTGGCGCCATCGGTTCTCGCCTGGGTGACTGGTCGCGGCTGCGACGCGCTGTGCTGCCGCGGAGTGTCACCGTTGGCGAAACCGATGAGGCTCTGGATGGTTGCCCTCCAGCTGTCGAGCTTGTCCGCCGTTGGAGGGTAGTCTAGGAGCAGCTGAGCTCGCGCGAGAGCTTCCGCTGGGGTGGCGGGCAGAGGCGGCGAGCGGCGCGAGGAGCGGGATGTGCTCGAACTCCTAACCGCGTTAGAAGGAGCAGCACCCGGTCCAGGCAGCCGCGCGACGCTCGTCCCGGCACGCTGGGTCGCATGCCGGTCCTGAGCGCCCTGGGATCCACCAGCGTGGCTCGGGTCCAGCGAGCGTATGGTACCATGGGTACCATGACGCTGCTGGTTTCGCGCCTCCTGAGCGGGGCGCGGGGCGAGCTCGGACGCCGCGGGAGCAAGAACTGGCTCGACGGTGCCCGTTCCTCCGCCGGCGTCCTCCCCACCACCCGTCTGCTCTATGGGCGGTGGGTTCGACGCTGACGGGCCGGTCACCTCCGGAGCTTTCTTCGTCGGCGCCATGCTGGCGCAAACGATGAGAGTCTGGCTCGCGCGGATGCCGGATCTGATTCACACAACCTCGACGCTTCCCCTACCTGGCGCGCCAAAGATGTCGGGGGATATCTGCCTCCACGAGCACCTATGGGGACGGAGCCCCTTGTCGGTTCGGTGGGGGCGTAGGATGCACAAAGAGCACATCGAGGCGACACACACACACAACGATTTTACCCAGCTTCGGGCCGCATGGATGCGTAAAACCCTACTGCTGCATGTCTGGTTGATTCTGGTTCTTGCTCTGGAGCGCAAGAAGCTACAGTAAGTTGGAGCTGGACGTAGGCGAGGGCCTATTGGGTCCGATCCCATCCCCCTTTCCCTACATGCGCATGGGCCTCCTTTTATATGCCAAGGGGTTTCCCACAGGGAGCGACGCAGGTGAGGGTAAAAAATGGCAAGGGATTGTGTGAATAGTGGCCGCACAGTGCTATCGCACCTAACTCTGACGGCGGGGGACAAAGGCATTAAATGCCCGTCTGGATCGCCTGAATAGTGCCGAGGCGGACCGTTAGGAGCGCCTCCGCTCGCCACGGGGGCGACTCTGCCAACGTCGCATGCCACCGCGCGTCTCAGGTTGCGCGGCGCCCCGCCACGTGCCTCCGGGGGAGCCCCAGAGCGACGCGTGGGCAGGTGAGCTGGAGGGCGGGCCTGGTGTGGTGGTTTGCCGCGGCAAGTGGCTTGCCGCGGTAGTTGCCTTGCTGCACCTGGGAGCTTGCCGCTCGCCAGGCCTTGCCGGGGCGCGCGGCGCGCCGCGACGGGCTTCTCTTGGGGTGCCTTGGCTTGGCCGTCCCGGCGAGCTCCTCCCGCCGGGGCCTTGGTGCTTCGGCTTAGTCGTCCCGGCAAGCTCCTCTTGCCGGGGCCTTGTCGCCTTGGCCCGGCAAGCTCCTCTTGCCGGACCTTGCCTTCTCGACCCGGCAAGCTCCTCTTGCCGGGGCTTGGTCTTCTAGGCTCGATCACTTGGCCTTCCTCCGGCCCGGAAAGGGCCGTGGAGACTCTTGTCGCTCCCCTGGCAGGCCTTGCCGCGGGAGGCTACTACTGCCCGTGCACAAGTTCGGGGTACTAAGGTACCACTACTTTAGTACACCAACAGATATGTATGAAAAATTATGAACGGTGGCTTTGCCACAAATACGATGTCAACTACATGATCTTGCAAGGCAATATGACAATGATAAAGCGTGTCATAATAAACGGAACGGTGGAATTTGCATGGCAATGTATCTCGGAATGGCTATGCGATGCCATAATAGGTAGGTATGGTGGCTGTTTTGAGGAAGGTATAAGGAGGCTTATGTGTGATAGAGTGTATCATATCACGGGGTTTGGATGCACCCGCGAAGTTTGCACCAGCTCTCGAGGTGAGAAAGGGCAATGCACGGTACCGAAGAGGCTAGCAATGATGGAAGGGTGAGAGTGCGTATAATTCATGGACTCAAGATTAGTCATAAAGAACTCACATACTTATTGCAAAAATCTACAAGTCATCAAAACCAAGCACTACGCGCATGCTCCTAGGGGGGTAGATTGGTAGGAAAAGACCATCGCTCGTCCCCGACCGCCACACATAAGGAAAGCAATCAAAGAACACCTCATGCTTCAAATTTGTCACACAACGGTTACCATACGTGCATGCTACGGGACTTGCAAACCTCAACACAAGTATTTCCCAGTTTCAAAATTACTCAACTAGCACGACTCTAATATCACCATCTTTATATCTCAAAACAATTATCAAGTATCAAACTTCTCATAGTTTTTGATGCACTCTATATGAAAGTTTTTATTATACCCATCTTGAATGCCCATCATATTAGGACTAAATTCATAACCAAAGAAAATTACCATGCTGTTTCAGACTCTGAAAATAATATAAGTGAAGCATGAGAGTTCATCGATTTCTTAAAAATAAAACCACCATTGTGCTCTAAAAAGATATAAGTGAAGCACTAGAGCGAACGACAAACTACTCCGAAAGATATAAGTGAAGATCAACGAGTAATTGCATAATTATGTAACTACATGAAGACTCTCTAATATTTAATAACTTCAGTGCTTGGTATTTTATTTAAACAGCAAGCAAAAGAAAATAAAATAAAATGACGCTCCAAGCAAAACACATATCATGTGGTGAATAAAAATATAGCTCTAAGTAAAGTTACTGATGAACGAAGACGAAAGAGGGGATGCCTTCCGGGGCATACCCAAGCTTAGGATCTTGGTTGTCCTTGAATACTACCTTGGGGTGCCTTGGGCATCCCCAAGCTTAGGCTCTTGCCACTCCTTATTCCATAGTCCATCGAATCTTTACCCAAAACTTGAAAACTTCACAACACAAAACTCAACAGAAAACTCGTAAGCTCCGTTAGTATAAGAAAATAAATCACCACTTAGGTACTGTTGTGAACTCATTCTAAATTCATATTGGTGTAATATTTAATGTATTACAACTTCTCTATGGTTCACCCTCCGATACTACTCATAGATTCATCAAAATAAGCAAACAACACAATGAAAACAGAATCTGTCAAAAACAGAACAGACTATAGTAATCTATATCATTCGAACACGTCTGTAACTCCAAAATTTCTGAAATAAATTGGTGGACCTGAGGAATCTGTCTATTAATCATCTACAAAAATAATCAACCTAAAAGCACTCTCCAGTAAAAAAATGGCAGCTAATCTCGTGAGTGCAAAAGTTTCTATTTTTTACAGCAAGATCGCAAAGACTTCATCCAAGTCTCCCAAAGGTTCTACTTGGTACAAAAATTAATTAAAACAATAAAACCACATCTAAACAGAGGATAGATGAATTATTTATTACTAAACAGGATAAAAAGGCAAAGAACTAAAATAAAATTGGGTTGCCTCCCAACAAGCGCTAACGTTTAACGCCCCTAGCTAGGCATGATGATTTCAATGACGCTCACATAAAAGATAAGAATTGAAACATAAAGAGAGCATCATGAAGAATATGACTAGCAAATTTAAGTCTAACCCACTTACTATGCATATGGATTTTGTGATTAAATAATTTATGGGAACAAGAATCTACTAGCATAGGAAAGCAAAACAAGCCTAACTTCAAGATTTTAAGCACACAGAGAGGAAACTTGATATTATTGCAATTCCTACAAGCATATATTACTCCCTCATAATAATTTTTAGTAGAATCATGAATGAATTCAACAATATAACCATCACATATAACATTATTTTCATGATCTACAAGCATAGAAAATTTACTACTCTCCACATAAGCAAAATTCTTCTCATTCGGAATAGTAGTGGGAGCAAACTCAACAAAATAACTATCATGTGAAGCATAATACAATTGAAATTAAAATCATGATGACAAGTTTCATCGTTATCATTATTCTTTATAGCATATATGTCATCACAATAATCATCATAGATAGCAACTTTGTTCTCATAATCAATTGGAGCCTCTTCCGAAATAGTGGATTCATCACTAAATAAAGTCATGACCTCTCCAAATCCACTTTCATCAATATAATCATCATAAATAGGAGGCATGCTTTCATCATAATAAATATTCTCATCAAAACTTGGGGGACTAAAAGTATCATCTTCATCAAACGTAGCATCCCCAAGCTTGTGGCTTTGCATATCATTAGCATCATGGATATTCAAAGAATTCATACTAACAACATTGCAATCATGCTGATCATTCAAATATTTAGTGCCAAACATTTTAATGCATTCTTATTCTAACACTTTGGCACAATTATCGAAATCCTTATTTTCACGAAAGACATTAAAAAGATGCAGCATATGAGGCACCCTCAATTCAATTTTCTTTTTGTAGTTTTCTTTTATAAACTAAACTAGTGATAAAACAAGAAACTAAAAGATTCGGTTGCAAGATCTAAAGATATACCTTCAAGCACTCACCTCCCCGGCAACGCCGCCAGAAATTACTTGATGTCTACTACACAATCTTCTTCTTGTAGACGTTGTTGGGCCTCCAAGTGCAGAGGTTTGTAGGACAGTAGCAAATTTCCCTCAAGTGGATGACCTAAGGTTTATCAATCTGTGGGAGGCGTAGGATGAAGATGGTCTCTCTCAAACAACCCTGCAATCAAATAACAAAGAGTCTCTTGTGTCCCCAACACACCCAATACAATGGTAAATTGTATAGGTGCACTAGTTCAGCGAAGAGATGGTGATACAAGTGCAATATGGATGGTAGATATAGGTTTTTGTAATCTGAAAATATAAAAACAGGAAGGTAACTAATGATAAAAGTGAGCACAAATGGTATTGCAATGCGTTGAAACAAGGCCTAGGGTTCATACTTTTACTAGTGCAAGTTCTCTCAACAATAATAACATAATTGGATCATATAACTATCCCCCAACATCCAAAAAAGAGTCACTCCAAAGTTACTAATATCGGAGAAAAAACGAAGAGATTATTGTAGGGTACGAAACCACCTCAAATTTACCCTTTCTGATCGATCTATTCAAGCGTCCGTAGTAAAATAACACGAAGATATTCTTTCCGTTCGATCTATCCTAGAGTTCGTACTAGAATAACACCTTAAGACACAAATTAACCAAAACCCTAATGTCACCTAGATACTCCAATGTCACCTCAAGTATCCGTGGGTATGATTATACGATATGCATCACACAATCTAAGATTCATCTATTCAACCAACACAAAGAGCTTCAAAGAGTGCCCCAAAGTTTCTACCATAGAGTCATGACGAAAACGTGTGCCAACCCCCATGCATAAGTTCACAAGGTCACTGAACCCGCAAGTTGATCACCAAAACATACATCAAGTAGATCACGTGAATATCCCATTGTCACCACAGATAAGCACATGAAAGACATACATCAAGTGTTCTCAAATCCTTAAAGACTCAATCCAATAAGATAAGTTCAAAGGGAAAACTCAATCCATTACAAGAGAGTAGAGGGGGAGAAACATCATAAGATCCAACTATAATAGCAAAGCTCGCGATACATCAAGATCGTGCCAAATCAAGAACACGAGAGAGAGAGAGAAAGAGAGAGAGAGAGAGAGAGAGAGAGAGAGAGAGAGAGAGATCAAACACATAGCTACTAGTACATACCCTCAGCCCCGATGGTGAACTACTCCCTCCTCATCATGGAGAGCGCCAGGATGATGAAGATGGCCACCGATGAGGGATCCCCCCTCCGGCAGGGTGCCGGAACAGGGTCCGGATTGGTTTTTGGTGGCTAGAGAGGCTTGCGGCGGCGGAACTCCTGATCTAGGTTATTTTCTAGAGGTTTCTATATTTATAGGAACTTTTGGCGTAGGTCTCACGTCAGGGGGGTCTCCGAGTCGTCCACGAGATAGGGGGACACGCCCAGGGGGGTAGGGCATGCCCCCACCCTCGTGGACGGCCTGAGACTCTTTTGTCCCAACTCTTTTACTCCGGGGGCTTCTTTTGGTCCATAAAAATCATCAAAAATTGGCACGTCAATTGGACTCCGTTTGGTATCCCTTTTTCTGTGATACTCAAAAACAAGGAAAAACAGGAACTGGCACTGGGCTCTAGGTTAATAGGTTAGTCCCAAAAATCATATAAATAGCATATAAGTGCATACAAAACATCCTATATGGATAATATAATAGCATGGAACAATAAAAAATTATAGATACGTTGGAGACGTATCAGGAGCTTATAGCGCTTTACCTTGTGTGCCAACATGCTATTAAAATGGTTGTGATGTGGTATGATAGGGTGGTATCCTCCTTTGAACGATTCGAGTGGCTTGGCTTGGCACATGTTCACGCATGTAGTTGAAACAAAATCAACATAGCCTCCATGATATTTATGTTCATGGTGATTTATATCCTACTCATGCTTGCACTCATTGTTGATTAATCTTAATGCATGTTCATGACTATTGTCGCTCTCTAGTTGGTCGCTTCCCATTCTCTTTCTAGCCTTCACTGGTACTAAGCGGGAATACTGCTTGTGCATCCACTTCCATAAACCCCAAAGTTGTTCCATATGAGTCCACCATACCTTCCTATATGCGGTATTTACTCGCCGTTCCAAGTAAATTTGTATGTGCCAAACTCTAAACCTTCAAATGATATTCTGTTTTGTATGCTTGAATAGCTCATGTATCAACTAGGGCTGTCTATATCTTCCATGCTAGGTGGGTTATTCTCACGATGAGTGGACTCTGCTCATCATTCACGAGAAAATGGCCGGTAACCGGGATGCCTAGTCCCATGCTCAAATCAAATCAAAATAATTGCAAACAAAACTCCCCAGGATTGTTGTTAGTTGGGGGCACTCGTTGTTTCGAACAAGCCATGGATTGATGTTTGTTGGTGGTGGGGGAGTATAAACTTTACCATTCTGTTTGGCAACCGCCTATAATGTGTGTAGCATGGAAGATATCGAGATCTCTTGGTTGTTATGTTGACAATGAAAGTATGCCACTCAAAACATTATTTATCTCTGTTTCAAAACTCAAACTCTGGAACCTCTGCAAATCCATGTTTCCTTCTGCGAAGGGCCTATCTATTTACTTTTATGTTGAGTCATCATCCTCTTATTAAAAAGCACCAGTTGGAGAGCACCGCTGTCATTCGCATGCATTGCTATTAATTTACGTTGAGTATGACTGTGAATGGATCTCTTTTACCATGAATTACAATGTCTAGTCAGTCCTTGATCTTCAGGGGTGCTCTGCATTTATGTTTTGCGGTCTCAGAAAGGGCTAGCAAGATACCATCTTATTATATCATGTTATGATTGTTTTGAGGAAGTGTTGTCATCCGAGATTTATTATTATTGCTCGCTAGTTGATTATGCCATTGATATGAGTAAACATGAGACCTAAATGTTATTGTGAATATGGTTAGTTCATAATCTTGGCTGAAAACCTGAATGCTGGCTTTACATATTTGCAACAACAAGATCAAACAGAGTTTGTAAAAGTTCTTCTTTATCACTTTCAGTTTGTCAACTGAATTGCTTGAGGACAAGCAAAGGTTTAAGCTTGGGGGAGTTGATACGTCTCCAACGTATCTACTTTTCAAACACTTTTGCCCTTGTTTTGGACTCTAACTTGCATGATTTGAATGGAACTAACCCAGACTGATGTTGTTTTCAGCAAAACTGCCATGTGTTATTTTTGTGCAGAAATAGAAGTTCTCGGAATGACCTGAAAATCCACGGGGACACGTTTTGGAATTAATAAAAAATACAGGCAAAAGAATTAGCATCAGGGGGCCCACACCCTATCCACGAGGGTGCAGGGCGTCCCCCCTGGGGCGTGCACCCCTGCCTCGTGGGCCCCCTGGGACTCCACCGACCTCAACCCCAACTCCATATATTCACTTTCGGGGAGAAAAAATCGAAAAAGAAGGATTCATCGCGTTTTACGATACGGAGCCGCCGCCAAGCCCTAATCTTGCTCGGGAGGGCTGATCTAGAGTCCGTTTGGGGCTCCGAAGAGGGGAATCTATCGCCATCGTCATCATCAACCATCCTCCATCACCAATCTCATGATGCTCACCGTCATGCGTGAGTAATCTCATCGTAGGCTTGCTGGACGGTGATGGGTTGGATGAGATTTACCATGTAATCGAGTTAGCTTTGTTAGGGTTTGATCCCTAGTATCCATTATGTTCTAAGATTGATGTTGCTATGACTTTGCTATGCTTAATGCTTGTCACTAGGGCCCGAGTGTCATGATTTTAGATCTGAACCTATTATGTTTTCATGAATATATGTGAGTTCTTGATCCTATCTTGCAAGTCAATAGTCACCTACTATGTGTTATGATCCGGCAACCCTGAAGTGACAATAATCGGGACCACTCCCGGTGATGACCATAGTTTGAGGAGTTTATGTATTCACTAAGTGTTAATGCTTTGGTCCGGTACTCTATTAAAAGGAGGCCTTAATATCCCTTAGTTTCCAATAGGACCTCGCTGCCACGGGAGGGTAGGATAAAATATATCATGCAAGTTCTTTTTCATAAGCACGTATGACTATATTCGGAATACATGCCTACATTACATTGATGAACTGGAGCTAGTTCTGTGTCACCCTATGTTATAACTATTGTATGAGGAATCACATTCGACATAATTATCCATCATTGATCCATTGCCTACGAGCTTTTCACATATTGATCTTTGCTTAGTTACTTTTTCGTTGCCACTGTTATGATTGCTACAAAAACTACTACTGTTACTTTTGCCACCGTTATTGTTACTTCCATACTACTTTGCTACTAAATATTTTGCTGCAGATATTAAGTCTTTCAGGTGTGGTTGAATTGACAACTCAACTGTTAATACTTGAGAATATTCTTTGGCTCCCCTTGTGTCTAATCAGTAAATTTGGGTTGAATATTCTACCCTCGAAAACTGTTGCCATCCCCTATACTTGTGGGTTATCAGCCGTCGTGGCCGCCACGCCATTGCCGGCCACTGTGACCATCACCCACTCCGCCACCGCGGTTCGAAGGCGGGAGGTGGTGGTCGTGGCCGCCACCCCATCATCGGCCGCAGTGGCCGCCAGCCCACCATCGACCGCCGGGATCATCACCCGCTCCGCCACCGCCGCCCGAAGGCGGGAGGGGGAGGTGGAGGCCCGCACATGCGTCAACGACCTTGCGCGCTACCTCAAGTTCCTGCGGGAGGAGGAGGAGCGCCTCGCCGAGCATGCAAAGAGCCTTACCGCAGCCGTAGCCGCATCACACACCAAAGAAGAGGCGATGAATCAGAAGATCTACGAGAAGTCCCGCCGCTTCAAGAAGGGTTGTCTGGAGCGCTAGAGGGCGTTCGAGGTGAGCGTCGCTGAAGGTGCAGCAGCGGCAGGCACCGTATTGCAGTTGTCCAGCTCGTCAGTAGGCTCCTCCTCCTCTTCCTCTTACTGAGCGTGCTCGTCAGAGGAGAGGCTACCAGAAGTAGTACAAAGCCCCTCCGTAGTAGTAGTATTTAGGGCTATTTTGTTCAGTTCATCTGACTATAGATTTGGTGGAACTATACAACATACTTAAAATTAGCTAGTATATATAGTTGAACTAGCTATTTCAGTATGTGTTTGGCAAAAATTGGGGAAAAGTTTGGTCGGTTTAGCTATCGAGTTGAACTGTTTGTATAAAGAACGACTGCTTAATCTATGAATGTAATCTATGCTTAATTACTAAATTTTGGTTGCAAAAATTGGATAGTGCTAGTGATTTTTAGCTGCATATTTTGGCAAATCGCAGTGTTACAAGGTTGACAAATGGCAATGGTACTAGATCAACAAATGTTAATATTTTAGTTTGACAAATGGCAATATACCCAATATGACATATGCAAATCTTACCAAATTGTCTGTACGTGGTTGCACACGGGTCATCCGACAAAACCGTTTGCGTTGAAGGGAGGTACAAATCCTGCTTGCCTGATTTTCTCTTGGCTTAGCGCCGAAGTCTTGCTTCACTTACCTTATTCAATCTGAACCGTTTGCCTTGAAGAGATGCACAAATCTTGCGCGGCGAATTTTCCCTTGGCTTACTGCGGAAGACCATAGCTCTCACTTTGCATACAGGTGTTCTATCTAAAATGTTTGCGATGAAGAGCTGCACAAATCCTACTTGGCATATTTTCCTTGGCTTACTGGGGAAGCTGTCGGTTTACATGCGGGTGTTCTATCTAAAACGTTTGCGATCAAGAGTTGCACAAATCCTGCTTGGCACATTTTCGCTAGGCTTCCTAGGGAAGTTGTCAGTTTGCATACGGGTTCTAACTAAAACGTTTGCGATGAGTATTTTATATTTAATAACCGTATTAAACTACGGCTTGGGCGCCGTTAATGGAGAGGATGCGAGCAAGGCGGCCGGCCATGGAAGTCAAAGGGCTCGCTTCCCAGTGAGCTTGCGTGGCGTACAGCTCTCACGCTTTCGATAAGCCTGCACATCAGATTATAGCTCGCACGCCTCCCGTTTAGTCAAGCACCTGCCCGCACGACACCTCCTAGTCATTAGAAGAGTGATTCATGGCGTCACGTGAATGGTTAACAGAACGCACACGATTTAAATTGTACAAAACGTTTGAGATGTTATAGCGGCAACTATTTGTTTCAAAATGCCTTTGTTGGCTATTATTCGAGTGCGCCTTCTCTGAAAATGGACACGAAAATAGCACAACATGTTGGGTGCCATTCCATGATAGCATGCCAAGTTTGATGAATTTTATACGAGTTTTGGATTTACTAGAATTTAAAAACAAAGTATCTCAATGTTTTGCCGGCAATCAACAGTGCCCTGGTGTTTGAAATTCATTCCCATTTCTTGCATCGTACCTAAGCATGCACCCAAGGACACATATTTGATTTTTCAACCAATTCACATAAAATGCCTAGAAAGCCCAGTTAATGTGTAAAAATGTCCAAACGAACCCTGAAAAATTCCAAAATTTAACACAACACCACTGTTGTTCTATGTTGACACTAGAATATTTTTGAAAGCAATAAGAGGCAACGGATATCGTTTCGTCCCCAAAGGTGGCACGTTCCCTACGGAAACAATCAGGCTTGTTGTGAGAAGCTCTGGTTTGTGAGAAGCTTATAACCAAACCTGCCTTAAATGGGACAAAATTTTTACCATGACATGTTGATGCCCCTCCATGATAGCATGCCAAGTTTCATGAATTTCAAACGAGTTTTGAATTTACTAGAATTTAAAAACCATGTATCTCAATGTTTGCGGTCGAGTGAAGGTGGAAGGGTGTTTGGCATTCATTTTCATTTCTCGCATGGGACCTAAGCATGCAACCAAGGACACATATTTGAATTTTCAACCAATTTATATGCATTAGAGCATGTGCCTGTAGTTCAAATTTGAATTATGCACATAAATGCATTGCAAACTCAATTAATGTATAAAAATGCCCAAACAAACCCCGAAAAATTCCAAAATTTAACACAACACTCCTGTCGTTCTATGTTGACACTACAGAAAATAAATAAATCAAGAAGAGGCAATGGATATCGTTTCGTCTAGAAAGATTAAATGTTCCCTACTATAACCATGAGGCTTGTTGCGAGAAGCTCTGGTTTGTGAGAAGCTTATACCCCAACCTGCCCCAAATGGGACAATATTTTTACCACTGCATGTTTATGCCGTTCCAGGATAGCATGTCAAGTTTCATGAATTTCAGACAAGTTTTCGATTCACTAGAATTTTAAAACCATGTATCTCAATGTTAGCGGGCGAGCGACGGTGGCAAAGGTGTTTGACATTCATGCCCATTTCTTGCATGGCA
Source organism: Aegilops umbellulata (assembly GCA_032464435.1). Taxonomy (NCBI): domain Eukaryota; kingdom Viridiplantae; phylum Streptophyta; class Magnoliopsida; order Poales; family Poaceae; genus Aegilops; species Aegilops umbellulata. Next base: position 68,155,499 of record CP136056.1, on the reverse strand, counting down.
CCTAAGGTTGCAACCAAGGACACGCATTTGATTTTTCAACCCGTTTATATGCACTGGAGCATGTGCATGTAGTTCAAATTTGAATTATGCACATAAACGCATAGAAAACTCAGTTAATGTATAAAAATGTCGAAGCAAACCACGAAAAATCCCAAAAAATGACACAACACCCCTGTTGTTCTATGTTGACACTAGAAATGTTTTGAAAGCAAGAAGAGGCAATGGATATCGTTTTGCCCACAAAGGTGACATGTTTCCCTACCGGAACCATGAGGCTTCTTGTGAGAAGCTCTGGTTTGTGAGAAGCTTATACCATAACCTACCCCAAATGGGACAATATTTTTTACCCCAACATATTGATACCATTCCATGATAGCATGCCAAGGTTCATGAATTTCAAACGAGTTTTGGATTTACTAGAATTACAAAAGCAAGCACCTCAACGTTTGCAGGAGAGCCACGGTGCCGTAGTGTTTGAGATTCATCCCCATTTCTTGCATGGGACATAAGCACCAACCCATGGACACATATATCATTTTACAACCCATTTTGGTGCACCGGAGCATGTGCATGTAGTTTAATTTTGAATTGTGCACCTCAAATGCCTAGAAAACCAAGTTAATGTATAAAAATGTCCAAACGAACCCTGAATAATTCCAATTTTTTGGACGACACACCTATAGTTGCATATTCACTACGGATAAAAGTTCTAGCAATCCAAACACCATCCTTTGCGGCCGTGACCCCAAAATATTGATTTTCCAATCAAGATGAAAAATCAAGTAGATAGCACACAGTGTATTATCATCAACCGTGTGATATGTAGCACAAAATATCTTCGAGCATCGTCGGAGTATAGTACGCATACTGCTTGCACGAGAAGGTGCGTCGGCTATAGTCCACGACCACCATGTCAAGCACACTAGCTCGCTCTCGAAATATCATTTCACTATTCAATCATCGTCGCTGAAAGATGGGGACGTGGACCCGCTTCGTGAGGGCAACTTCGGTGTCCCACTCTGGCGAGAGCACGGCCGCAGCCGCCAGGCGCATGCTAACAAGCTTCGTGAGCACGGCCGCAATCTGCGACTGGGCGGCCAAGGCAGCCCAAACGGCCGTTGTGTCTTCTCAGGTGGCGGCAGCAACATCTGCCTCAGGGATAGCAACTGACAAGAGTGGCACAACAGCTGTCCGTTCCGCAGCAGCGGCCTTAGCCCTGATGGAGGCCGCCCACGACCATGTCAAGGCCACCCATGCCCATCTCATGGCGGTCACCGCACAAATCGAACGAAGCTTCTCCGACAATGGTCGGCAACCAACGACTGAAGAGTTGGCAATCGCAGAGGGCGTTCGAGCAGCCGTCCGTTCCTGTGCGGCATACCTTTCCACGATGGATCCCGCCCAAGCCCAGATCGCGGCCGCGCACGCCCAGTTCGTGGCGGCCTATTCCAAAGATATGGCGGATGCGGATGGTGAGATGCTTGCCGAGTATGGTGCGATGGATGCCATGGAGCCCCGTCCCCAGGAGATCGTCTGGCGCGAGCTGAGGCGGCGGAGATCGACGAGCACTAGTCGTAGTAGTACTCTTTGTTTTGTTTAATTAAGAGAGTCGCTCTTTAATTTGTTAGAGTAATGTTTATGTTAGCTAGCTCTGTTTAATTGCTGAAATTACTCGATTAAGAAGTGTGGGTGTGTTGTAGTCTCCTTTGTGTACCCAAATTATACAATGACGTGGATGACTAGTGTAACCAGGAAAATTCGAACCAAATTTTTTCATGTTCAAACTCATCACACACGGGTAAAGCTATATGAATCATTTGTGATGTTCACATATTGTACACAGTGCTGAATAAGGGACCTTGTCTGATGACACTTTGCACGTCAGTTTTTTCACTGAACCGACTCAAAAATATTGGCTTCCGCGGATATATCGACCTCCCCCTCCCCCTCACCAAAAGCCACATTCCCCTGTTTCTTCCTTCCTTTCCAAGTTCTTGAAACCTTCACTCCTTGCTTGTAGTGTCACCTCCTCGCCGGAGACCCTCCTTCATGCTGCTCGGCCTCGTCTATCCAGGCAGGTAATCCACACCCAACCCCCATCCTCCTTCCACATCCGACATGCCCGACCGTCGGCGCAACACCTTCCACCCAAATCATCGACCCCTCCACCAAATAAGCTCTGCCCTAAGCCATGGTGCACACATATAGCTAGGATCTCAAGGAGCACTTGGCAGCGGAGAAGCAAATCGCGGCCGCACGCGTGGATGAGGTCGCGTTGGCTGCCATTTTCGCCGACCCCCAGATCTTGGAGGAGCACTTCGCCGTCGAGGCCACCGCCGACGCCTCACGCACCGACGCCATGGCGCGGTTTGCTGACAGTTCATGGCGTTTTCTTGAGGCCGCCCTCGGTGCTTTCAATGAAGACTATGAGTTGTTTTCTCATCATGCATGTGCTTACCTCAACTCAAGAGCCAGCAGGTTGGTGCCCGGAGCGGCTCAGGCAACTCGCCACTATGACGAGGGCACCCACGATCCGGAGGCCTCGCCCTCTTCCATGTCCAAGGAGCCAATCATCATCGATATCTCTGACGATGAGGAGTAGCTTGTCTTATGAGCTCACTATGAGGACCCATGTTCAGTGTGCTAGCTATGCTGGTTAAGCATGGTCGGTTTACCCGTTGCATGTGTTGCTCCTGCCTTTCCTCAACAAATTCTATTGAACTGTGCTATCTACTTTTATGATGCAATCTGTTGCTCTAGTGTATATGTTCTATATGTCATGCAATGTGGTGCTCACTTATTAACTATTTGGTTAACTAGTTGTCGTATTGAGTTAACTGTTTGGTTCAATTCTGCAAATGTGATGTTCAATTCTGCAGGGTGCAATTTTGTATTGTCTTCCATGTGATAAATAAATCGAATTTATATTTACAAAATACATGAGAAACAAATACAATTGCTATATCTCCAAGTTGTCAAGCATGCTTGGTTTGGTTAATTTTCTGATCTTCCATTAGGAGTATGTTATATTGTGCAATGTGGTGCTCAGTTAATGTTTGGTTCATTTGTTGTGCTTGACGGTGTCCTGGACTAGGGGGTACTCGACACGTCATCTCCCGATCTGTTAGATTGGGCCGAGGACCCCCATGGCCATATACTCATGGGATAGTTCGGACAGCTGCCGCATACATGGAAGATACCACAAGACTTGGTGATCAAGACAAGGACTCCTCCCCACCGGCGTATTCGGCTAGGACTCTTGTTATCCTAGGCCTCGGGTGCATTATATAAACCGAGGCCGGGCTAGTCGATAGATCATATACAATATACAACATACAACAATCATACCATAGGCTAGCTTCTAGGGTTTAGCCTCCTTGATCTCGTGGTAGATCTACTCTTGTACTACCCATATCATCAATATTAATCAAGCATGACGTAGGGTTTTACCTCCATCGAGAGGGCCCGAACCTGGGTAAAACTTCGTGTCCCTTGTTTCCTGTAACCATCCGCCTAGACGCATAGTTCGGGACCCCCTACCCGAGATCCGCCGGTTTTGACACCGACATTGGTGCTTTCATTGAGAGTTCCGTTGTGTGTTCGGCAAAAGGTTCATGGCTCGCTTGCAGATCAACTGCGACTTCGGCATCTTCGTCACCAGCTCGACTGGTCACCTTGGTTTTGACCAAGGACTACGCCCTACCTCCGATCGTCATGTTCGGATGAGGGCCTTTATAAACATCAACTCCGATCTCTATCAAGATCATGGAGGAATCATCCAGGGAGCCCGGGGGCTCAACGTCAACATTGCCCTTGGGCGACCGTGCTATTTTCTGGACAGCAAACTTGTGTCCGCCGCCACTGCCTCCTCAAGAGTCTTTTTGACGATCACTTTCGTGGAATTGTACGGAATTGAGTCTACAACAACCCTGCAAAATTTTGTCGAGTTCCGATGGAGGAATCTCTGGCAATCCATGATATACCGGAGCCCTGTCAAATCTGAACAGGAATCTGGATGAGTTTAGAGCATGGTGTCCAGCTTCTAGCTCGGACGTCCTTTGGAAGATCCAACCGTTGATCGGCTGCGGAATTCCTATATCTACCACTTCTCAAAATTTCAGCTCGATCCGACCGTCCAAACTCCGGGAACCTTCCGATTAGTGCATCACTTTTCGGATTTGTTTTCTGCGCGAAAACAAATCCGAACCGAGTTCGTCTTTTTACGAACGGGATTTCGGACATCCCTTTTGAAGGAAGTTTTGTACGGGGTATTGTGTTTTGTTCCCGAACACATCCCACTAACTTTAATATCTTTTGAACATGATCTTCAACATCATGCTGGTGTCAAACCAGTCCGGCAATATTGCTCCACGGCTGCCGACCTGCGCTAGACACGTCGTCACTTTGTTGAGCCGAGCTCAACTTCTTCGGACCATCATCTCGGCAAGCCAAACAAGAGTCCGGCATCACGAAGGATAAATCATCACCAGCATCGCCGCCCCATGGATTACACGGAGCGGGCATACCGGCATCGCCGCACGGTCGCTTCATCAAGCCGGCATCGACCACGTCACGACCTGCATCGGCAGGGCCGCACTATTGCTTCTTCAAGCTGGTGTCCATCACGCCGGCCTACTTCGACATCTCGGCTGGACCGGGGGCTTCGCCATCTCTTCATCAACCTACTCCGGACACTTCGGCATCACTAGCCGACCAGCTCCGTCACGTTAGCTGGATCGAGGGCTTTGCCTCGGCGAGCCAACCTTTCCCAGCATTGCCATGCCGTCGTTTTATCGCCCATCAGGCAATGGGTGCGCGGATCGAGTCCCAATTTTGGGAATCACCTTCCTTCGGATTGCTACAACAAATAAACCAGGTGCTATTAATCCCAGTATCTTTTGCTTGTTTGGGTTCATTTTTCCCAAGGAATTATTACTCTGGTTTTGTCCATCATATGTACACAGGTTAATCAAATGGTGGCCGCATTAACGACAGTCGCATGGTGGTTCGGTCAGTTTCCGTACATAGTCCGGCGAACGCCGCATCCGGAGCTCGTACCGACCTGTGAATTCAGGCTTTGCCACGCCTTTACCGCATCACGCCGACGCCCTGCATCGACATTGACTTCGGCGCCAGGCCATATTTCTTTTATTACTCACTTTGCATAAATTATTTATTATGCAATGATTTTTTTCAATTATCATTATTACTATTATCTCCGGTTTGCACTATTTTTTGTGCACAAGAAAATGATCCGGGGACTTCGGCGTCACTCTGCCGGTCTGCATTGACCATGCTATGTCACCACTTCGGCGTGTCGAGCTCTCCGCTCCACCACCTCGGGACCGGCTTGGGGGATGGAACCTTATCCCGTATCAAGCTCGGACCGCGTCATCAATACCGAACACATTAACCAGCTAAGTCTCTTTCATGCTCAAAGCTTTAATTTCTAACTTGTGTTCGGTTCGACCAAGCATTATACTTTTTTGGAAAGAAGTCGCTTGTAAAAAATTTCCTTGTCCAAACTTTGTTTGTGATGCATAAATTCAAATACCCAATTCATTTGGGGGCTTCCTTCATGAAGCTTTTCCTCTTGCATATGATTATACTTGTACGGCTTCATTCCTTGTTCGTGTATTACGCCACGATATGCACCATATTGACTTAAGCGATTTGCAAGCTGGGTTGCCTCGCTCCTGTGTTTACCCCTACATTCCCGATTGTTCGGCTAGGGAGTAAATGGAGCACCTCTGCGATTGTCACGATCGGGTCATCCGAGCCGGACCTCAGACTGGGTGAAGCCGAAAGCTAGCGCTCTTATAGTTTTCAATGATGGTCGGCACACAACGGAACTCATGAGTACAAAAAATCTATTGCACAAGTCTCATAATAACAATGAGCACCGAAGAAAGGTATCGGTGGGGGTACTATTTTCTTCGAAGATGCTTCTTACACTTTGCAGTAATATAGCATAAGTTCCCTGAGCGCGCTTTGTCTGTTACAGCCTTATGGCCTAATTGCCTGGTTATTGGAAACACCGTCGATATTCTCGATAGATGGAGTACATAACACTTTTCGGTCCTTGACCGAAGAGGGAGAAGCCGACGGTCGGTTAAGACGCGTTTAAAGTTCGGTTGAACATAGATATGATATAAGTACTTCGGTACATGCAATCGTTCTTTTACCCAAGTCACTTGGGGGCTCTTAAATTTATATGAGCCGTTTTATGATAAGTGTTCTTCTTCTTAGTCTTTGCAAAGTTTTTTTATTATTATTATCTATCACTCCTTTTTTCGACACGAGCGTGTGGTCACTAGCCGGGGAGCCTAATTTCTCTCTCAAAGCCGCTAGAGTTTAGTTTGCTAAACTGGCCTAATGAGAAGTACTCCGCCCTTGGGATAGGAGGTTGAAGCCATAGGCTGACCCGCTTGAAGTCTTGAGATATGATGTGTCATATTAAAGCACGACAGAAGCACTCCTTTTTTTTCTAAGACCAATTTTCGGATTGGCACAGAACACTTGATCTTGTTCGGACGTCATGTTTTTACTGACGTTTCTTGGTTTTCCAAGCTTATGGCACTTTTTAACTATTTGTGTGTTTTTAGCACAAGTCACGCAGTGCAACGCCGGACACCTTTAGAGATTCGGCAAAAACATTCTCGGATATTGCTATATATGCATCGGTTTCGAATTGTGTCTTCGGTCAATAGTTGGGTTTCCCGGCTCCTGCGCTTGCCTCCTACGTTCCGCTTTGTTCGGCTAGGTGTGCAAAGGGAGAACCACTGCGATTGTGCTTCCAGCTCACATGGTTAAGCACTTCAATGGAGAAAGCCGAAAATTGACTGTCACAATAAGCATAAACTGGTCAGCGATCCGATGACGGTGTTAAATGACGGGCCATTCATAACAATGACCGAAGTGTGTACGGCTTGACCTCGACTGTCGCCGAACGCTACCGGGGGCTATTAACTGGCCTCCCAAACTAAATCCTCGATATTTTGCTCTTACATTGGAGCTGAGGTTTCATGATCATGCTTAGCATGACAACCCAAAGAAAGGAACCGATAGCGGGACTATTTTCTTTGGAAGACATTTCTTCTGTTAAACAGTAATATAACATATCTCTCTGCGTACCTTTGTTTATAAAACCGTATGGCCAGATTGCCTTGTTTGTTGTAAATCTTCACCCTCATAAAGGCTTTATAAAGTAGGACAAACACTCCTCGGCTATTGGCCGAGGAGGTGGAAGCCGATGGTCGGTCAACAAAGTTTTGTACAATGCGGACCCGAGCATCAATGACGTAAAGTACTTGGATACATAGAGTCATTACACATAATTTGTGATTTTACTATGGATATCAATCCTTAATTCGGCCACCCGTGCCCGCATTAAGGCTCGGGGGCTACTGGGCTTCGGGCTTATTATTTACAAATATTAAAGGGGCACATCGATCCCCTGATCTGGTGTTGCCACCCGACCAGTGTCTCGGGGGCTACTTCATTGCCTGTCCAATGCAGAAAATTTTAAGTGTAATACAGTCTCCGAGGAGATTTTGATCCTCAGGTTGGTCGGCCGCACCCAACCTGAGTCTTGAGGACTGAGCACGCCGCTTTTTCTGTCCCGAAGTATTCTGCCGAGCTAGGACTTGATCCTCAGACCGATTTTGCAAATCAAACTGAGTCTCAGCGGCTACGGGGATCAGCGGTCTTATGTCATCCTTCATGTGCATCTCGGGTTTTAGACCGATACCCACCTTGAGGGCTACTGGCTATATATCTCGGCAGAGAATAAATTGCACCAATCAAAAATATTGACAAAAATTGGCCCACATTCGGGGTGGTGCACCACCACGGAAGTAGTCCGGCATAAAGCTCGGGCGCTAGTGCCTGGCTCCATAGAGGGCATTTCCGGCATTAAGCTCGGCTAAACTCCTTCAAACTTCTTTGAACCAAGGTGATTTACGACACCTCGGATACAGTCCGGCGTTGGAGCTCGGATACATAGTCCGGCGTTGGAGCTCGGATACATTCCGGCATTAGAGCTGGGAAGCGGTCCGGCGTTGGTGCTCGGCTGCAAAAGATACCTTGAATGTAGTCCGGCGTTGGAGCTCGGACGCTGCCACCCGGGAACAACTTCAAACCCAAGGTGTGGCATAAAAATAACACGGCATTGATAAAGGCCGGAAACTTAAAGGGGCTCCTCGGATACCCGACGTGTAAACTCGTCGAATGCATTTTGGCGATCCTCAAGATCGAAGATGAGAAGATTTGTTGAACCAGTTTTCAAGACCGACAATCGAATATGAAGAATAGTTCAGAAGAATCGAGGAGCATCCCTAACTTGAAGACCGGTTCAGGGGGCTACTGACGGTGTCCTGGACTAGGGGGTACTCACCACGTTATCTCCCGATCTGTTAGATTGGGCCGAGGACCCCCATGGCCATATACTCATGGGCCAGTTCGGACAGCTGCCGCATACATGGAAGATACCACAAGACTTGGTGATCAAGACAAGGACTCCTCCCCACTGGCGTATTCGGCTAGGACTCTTGTTATCCTAGGCCTCGGGTGCATTATATAAACCGAGGCCGGGCTAGTCGATAGATCATATACAATATACAACATACAACAATCATACCATAGGCTAGCTTCTAGGGTTTAGCCTCCTTGATCTCGTGGTAGATCTACTCTTGTACTACCCATATCATCAATATTAATCAAGCAGGGCGTAGGGTTTTACCTCCATCGAGAGGGCCCAAACCTGGGTAAAACTTTGTGTCCCTTGTCTCCTGTTACCATCCACCTAGACGCACAGTTCGGGACCACCTACCCGAGATCCGCCGGTTTTGACACCGACAGTGGTGTTTAGTTAACTGTTTGGTTCAATTCTGCAATGCGATGTTCCACTGTTGTGGGTGCATTCTGTTATTGTATACCATGTGAGAAATAAATTGAATTTGGCTGTACTAAATACATGAGAAACAAATACAATTGCTATATTTCCAAGTTGTTAAGCATGCTTGGTTTGGTTAGCTGTCTGATCTTCAAGTAGGAGTATGTTATGTTGTGTAATGTGGTGCTCAGGTAATGTTTGGTTCATTTGTTGTGGTGTTTAGTTAACTGTTTGGTTCAATTTTGCAATGCGATGTTCAATTGTTGTGGGTGCATTCTGTTATTGTATACCATGTGAGAAATAAATCAAATTTGGTTGTACTAAATACATGAGAAACAAATACAATTGCTATATTTCCAAGTTGTTAAGCATGCTTGGTTTGGTTAACTGTCTGATCTTCTATTAGGAGTATGTTATATTGTGCAATGTGGTGCTCAGTTAATGTTTGATTCATTTGTTGTGGTGTTTAGTTAACTGTTTGGTTCAATTCTGCAATGGGATGTCCAATTGTCATGGGTAGAATTTTTTATTGTTGTGCATGTGAGGAATAAACCGAATTTGGCTGCACTTAATACATGAGAAACATATACAATTGCTATATTTCCTAGCTCTTAATCATGCTTGGTTTGGATAAATGGGTTTTCCATGTGGCTTGAATTAATCTGATGAATCTATAATGTGCTTATTTTTCATCAACATATTTTACTAATAGCATGCGAAACCTCACTTAACCTCATCACTAACTACCTTATATGTGTTGTAGGGAAACAATGGGAAGCACTGAGGGTTACAATCGAGGTTTGCGCATGCATGGTCCTTTGTATAATAGCACATTATTGTGCAATTGCAGGAACCATTCTAATATTTAGGTTTTTGACAATTTGGTCTTGCACGTGTAGGTCCTGCTGTCAGAGGTTTTGACCCAATGTTTGAGCCTTGTGCATATGGGGAAATGAGTTGTCCATGAAAATCAGTTAAGTCAAGAAACTGAGAATGATTGTTAGGATAAAGAAATTAGCGACAAAAAACACTAAGATCTTTGTCTGCACAATGAAGAAGACATCAGTTCACTACAGGATGTACTAACTATTATACCTTGCCTTTTTTATTCCTTTGCCCCATTTCCAATGTAGAGAAGATATTTATGCACATCCTTGTTTTCAGGCCTTTCCAAAGCAGTTCACTGATGATTACCTCTCAAACCACCTCTATGGTCAGGAGGTGAGGAAGGTAGTCATACAACACCCATGGTTCAATATTCAAGTGTTCCCGAAGAGGACGAAGGATAGACGGTCAATCATCCACAGGCACTGGCCTAAAGTTGCAAAGACCTTCAACTTCAATGAAGGCTCAATATTTGCCTTCCACTTCAGCAGTTTTCCAGATGAAATTCATCTGTCTATGCACCGTCTATGATGCTAATTTTGAAAGGTTATAGATGTTGCATGTGAAACTTGGTGCTGGTGTAGTTGTGTAATGGGGTAGCTGAGTGCTGAAGCTATATGATGTTATACTCAGATGTATTTCAACTATGAAATCCTCCTTCCTTATATTGAAAATGAAATATATTGTGTGCTTAATATGAAATGTCAATTAGATTAATAAATGGATTATTAATAACAGGATAATTAGCCTGCTAATGGCCAATTAGCCTACTAATTGGGTTTTTCTATTGCAAACGGTTATTGAGAAAACACTGTGGGCGATGACCTCAAGCAACGCACACAGTTTCTAGGAATAAACCGTGTTAGATTAATGAACAATCACACACGACATTCTCTTGAAAACTGTTTGCGTTAGGCCAGCTTGCGCAAACGTTTCCCACATAAAAAGTGTGTGTGATGGAAAACCTTTGCCACATATTTTTTTCTTCTATGCACCGTGTGTGATGCATTCAATAACACAAACGATAAAATTGTTAATATCATGTGCAATGGCAATGCTATCACAAACGATTTAATGGGGAAAATTGTGTGTGATGTACCTGCGAACGGAAATGTTTTCCTTGGAGCGACTATGTGGGATGTATATACGAGCGGAAACATACTTCTTGGATGAACCATGTGAGATGTACATACTAACAGAAACATATTTCTTGGATTGACTGTGTGGAATGTACATATGAATAGAAACGTTTAGCGGGAACTGACTATGTGGGATGTACTTATGACCGAAAACGATTTCGCCTGTATAATTGTAATTTTTAGCACTACTGTACGTATAACTGTATTTGATCGCTCACCGGTCGCACACGACCCCATTTTGCTGAGCATGTGTGCAAGGAGGGCATATCCTCGACGGTTTCTGGGTCGTGTGGGAAGGACCCCCTATCGCAGTCACTCACTAGGCGACGGCTCAGAAAGCCGTCATGGAAAGGGGTTAAAAACCGTTTGTATAGCACCTCGTTGTATTAGTGAAATAATGTAGTGTCCACGCGGCCCATTCATTTATTTTTCTAAAAAACTACAACCCATTTGCACTTTATCGAAAAACACGAATCTGCTGGGCTAGGTGAACAAATAATGCAGCGCCCATGCGGCCCATTTATTTTTTCCTAAAAAAATATAGCCCATTTGCACTTTCTCGACATACACAGTTTTGCTGGGCTGGTTCTAATTATAATGTTGAGTTGGGCGCAGCAAATATATTTAAATAATAAGTGCTTTATTTACATTGGTTCTTAAATCTTACCAAGCTTTTGTACACAGTCACCTGGATTTTCGTTGACCTTAATGTAAAAAAAATGCCCATGATTTTATTGTTAAAAAACACAAGATGTATATACAAATTTCCGAGATTGTCCTAATTTTTAAGAATTTTTGGAGTTACATAAGTATATGAAGTTTTCAGATTGTTACCGACTGTTCTGTTTTTGACAGATTCTGTTATCTATGTGTTGTTGGCTTATTTTGATGAATCTATGGGTCGTATTGGGGGGTATGAACCATGGAGAAGCTGGAATACAGTAGATATTGCACCCATATAAGTTTATAATGAGTTCACAACAGTACCTAAAGTGGTGATTTATTTTATTATACTAACGGATCTCACGAGTTTTCTGCTGAGTTTTGTGTTGTGAAGTTTTCAAGTTTTGGGTAAAGATTTGATGGACTATGGAATAAGGAGTGGCAAGAGCCTAAGCTTGGGAATTCCCAAGGCACCCCAAGGTATTATTCAAGGACAACCAAGCATCTAAGCTTGGGGATGCCCCGGATGGCATCCCCTTTTTCGTCTTCGTTCCATCGTTAAATTTATTTGAGGCTATATTTTTATTCACCACATTATATGTGTTTTGCTTGGAGTGCCTTGTATGATATGAGTCTTTGCTTTTTAGTTTACCACAATCATCCTTGCTGTGCACGGCTTTTAAGAGGGACACGCATGAATCGTGAATTTATTAGAATACTCTATGTGCTTCACTTATATCTTTTGAGCTAGGCAGTTTGCTCTAGTGCTTCACTTATAACTTTTTCAAGCACGGCGGTGGCTTTATTTTATAGAAATTGATGAACTCTCATGCTTCACTTATATTATTTTGAGAGTCTCTAAACAGCATGATAATTTGCTTAGGTTATGAATTTAGTCATAATATGATGGGTATCCAAGACGGATATAAGCAAAACTTTCATATAAAGAGCATTGAATACTATGAGAAGTTTGATTCCTTGCAATTGTTTTGAGATATAAAAATGGTGATATTAAAGTCATCCTAGTGATTAATTGTGGATTGGTAGAAATACTTGTGTTAAAGTTTGTGATTCCTGTAGCATGCACGTATGGTGAACCGTTATGTGATAAAGTCGGAGCATGATTTATTATTTGATTGTCTTCCTTATGAGTGGCGGTCGGGGACGAGCGATGGTCTTTTCCTAACAATATATCCCCCTAGGACCATGCGTGTAGTACTTTGTTTCGATAGCTAATAAAATTTTGCAATAAGTATGTGAGTTCTTTATGACTAATGTTGAGTCCATGGATTATACACACTCTCACCCTTCCACAATTGCTAGCCTCTCTAGTACCACACAACTTTCGCCGATGCATTAAACCCACCATATACCTTCCTCAAAACAGCCACCATACCTACCTATTATGGCATTTCCATAGCCATCCGAGATATATGTTGGCAAGCGTTAAATGGAAAATAAAAAAATCTACGCACACGCAAGATCTATCTAGGAGATGCATAGCAATGAGAGGGGAGAGTGTGTGTATATGTAGCCTCATAGACCGTAAGCGGAAGCGTTTCACAACACGGTTGATGTAGTCAAACTTTCTTCGCGATCCAACTGATCTAGTGTTGAACGTACGACACCTCCGCGTTCTGCACATGTTCAGCTCGGTGACGTTCCTCTCCTTCTTGATCCAGCAAGACGTTGAGGTTGTAGATGTGTTTCATCAGCACGATGGCATGGTGACGGTGATGGTGAAGTGATCTCCGCAGGGCTTCGCCTGAGCACTACAAAAATATTTCCAGGGATGTAAACGGTGGAGGGGGGCACCGCACACGGCTAGGCAATTGTCTGGTGTGTGCTAGGGTCCCCCCACATATATATAGGTGGGAGGGAGAGGGGAGGCTGCCAGGAGGCGACCCAAGTAGGCCAAATCCTACTTGGGGTCCTCCCGAAGTGGCGCCCCTGCCATATTTAACCGAGGGGGAAGGAAAGAGGGGGGAGAGGGAAGGAAGGGGGAATCCTATTCCACTCTTTCCTTTCCCTTCCCCTCTTTCCTTCTCCTCCTAGGACGACCCATATGGGGGGCGCACCAGCCCCTTGTGGCTGGTGCGTTTCCTCTCTTGGCCCATAAGGCCCATATCTTTTGTCGGGGGTGCCCGAAACTCCTTCCGGTGACCCGATAAGTACCCGGTACCCCCGAAACACTTCCGGTGTCCGAATACTATCGTCCTATATATGAATATTTACCTCTCAACCATTTCGAGACTCCTCGCCATGTCAGTGATCTCATCCGGGACTCCGAACAACATTCGGTCACCAAAACATATAACTCATATAACACTATATCGTCAACGAATTTTAAGCATGCGGACCCTACGGGCTCGAGAACTATGTAGACATGACCGAAACACCTCTCCGGTCAATAGCCAATAGCGGAACCTAGATGCCCATATTGGCTCCTACATATTCTACGAATATCTTTATCGGTCGAGCCGTTATGAGAACATACGTAATGCCCTTTGTCCATCGGTATGTTACTTGCCCGAGATTTGATCGTTGGTATCTTCATACCTAGTTCAATCTCGTTACTGGAAAGTCTCTTTACTCATTCCATAATACGTCACCTTGTGACTAACTCCTTAGTCATTTGCTTGCAAGCTTATGATGTGTATTACCGAGAGGGCCCAGAGATACCTCTTCGATACTCGCAGTGACAAATCCTAATATCGATCTATGCCAACTCAACAAACACCTACGGAGATACCTGAAGAGAATCTTTATGATCACCTAGTTACGTTGTGACGTTTGATAGCACACAAGGTATTCCTCCGGTATTCGGGAGTTGCATAATCTCATAGTCGAAGGAATACGCATTTGACATGATGAAAGCAATAGCAATAAAGTGAACAATCATTATGCTAAGCTAACGGATGGGTCTTGTCCATCACATCATTCTCCTAATGATGTGATCCCGTTATCAAATGACAACACATGTCTATGGTTAGGAAACCTTAACCAACTTTGATCAACGAGCTAGTCTAGTAGAGGCTTACTAGGGACACAATATTTGTTTATGTATTCACATATGTATTTAAGTTTTCGATCAATACAATTCTATCATGAATGAGGAAATATAGTATAAAATAACAACTTTATTATTGTCTCTAGGGCATATTTCCTTCAGTCCCCCACTTGCACTAGAGTCAATAATCTAGTTCACATCACCATGTGATTTAACACCCATAGTTCACATCGCCATGTGACCAACACCCAAAGAGTTTACTAGAGTCAATAATCTAGTTCACATCGCCATGTGATTAACACCCAAAAAGTATTAAGGAGTGATCATGTTTTCCTTGTGAGAGAAGTTTAATCATCAGGTTTGTCATATTCAAATCCGTATGTATTTTTTTGCAAATTTCTATGTCTACAAAGCTCTGTATGGAGCTACTCTAGCTAATTGCTCCCACTTTGAATATTTATCCGGATTGAGACTCAGAGTCATCCGAATCAGCGTCAAAGCTTGCATCGACGTAACCCTTTACAACAAACTCTTTATTACCTCCATAATCGAGAAATATCTCCTTAGTCCTCTTAGGTAACTAAGGATAATTTTGACCGCTGTCCAATGATCTATTCCTGGATCACTATTGTACCCCCTTGCCAAACTCATGGCAAGGTACACAACAGGTTTGGTACACAACATGACATACTTAATAGAACCTATGGCTAAGGCATAGGGAATGACTTTCATTCCCTCTCTATCTTTTGTCATGGTCGGGTTTTGAGTCTTAATCAACTACACACCTTGCAACACAGGCAAGAACCCTTTATTTGACTGATCCATTTTGAACTTCTTCAAAATCTTATCAAGGGATGTGTTTTGTGAAAGTCCTATTAAGCGTCTCGATCTATCCCTATAGATCTTGATGCTCAATATATAAGTAGCTTCACCGAGGTCTTTCATTGAGAAAATCTTATTCAAGTGTCCTTTTATGCTATTTAGAAATCTATATCATTTCCAATCAATAATATGTCATCCACATATAATATCATAAATGCTTCAGAGCTCCCACTCACTCTCTTGTAAGTACAGGCTTCACCATAAGTCTGTATAAAACCATATGCTTTGATCACCTCATCAAAGCATATATTCTAACTCTGAGATGCTTGCACCAGTCCATAGATGGATCTCTGGAGCTTGCACACTTTGTTATCACCTTTAGGATCGACAAAAATTTCTGGTTGCATCATATACAACTCTTTTTTAATATCCATTAAGGAATGCAGTTTTTGACATCCATTTGCCAGATTTTATCATTATAAAATGCGGAATTTCTAACATGATTCGGACGGACTTAAGCATCACTACTGGTGAGAAAGTCTCATTGTAGTCCACCCCTTGAACTTGTCGAGAACACTTTTGTGACAAGTCGAGCTTTGTAGATAGTGATATTACCATCAGTGCCCGTCTTCCTCTTGAAAATCCATTTATTCTCAATGGATTGCCGATCATTGGGCAAATCCACCAAAGTCCACACTTTGTTCTCATACATGGATCTATCTCAGATTTCATTCCATCAAGCCATTTACTGGAATCTGGGCTCATCATAGATTCTTCATAGTTCGTAGGTTCGCCATGGTCTAATAACATGACTTCCATGACAGGATTACTGTACCACTCTAGTGCGGAACATGCTCTGTTCGACCTATGAAGTCCAGTAGTAACTTGATTCGAAGTTTTGATCATCATCATTAGCTTCCTCTCTAGTTGGTGTAGGCATCACGGGAACGGATTTCTCTGATGTGCTACTCTCCAATTCAAGAGAAGTTACAATTACCTCATCAAGTTCTACTTTCCTCCCACTCACTTCTTTCGAGAGAAAACTCCTTCTCTAGAAAAGACCCATTATTAGCAACAAAGATCTTGCCTTCAGATCTGTGGTAGAAGGTGTACCCAATTGTTTCTTTAGGGTATCATATGAAGACGCACTTCTCCGATTTAGGTTTGACCTTATCAGGTTGAAGCCTTTTGACATAAGCATAACATCCCCAAACTTTAAGAAACGATAGCTTAGGTTTCTTGCAAAACCATAGTTCATACGGTGTCATCTCAACGGATTTAGACGGTGCCCTATTTCACGTGAATGCGGCTGTCTCTAATGCATAACCCCAAAATGATAGTGGTTAATTGGTAAGAGACATCATAGATCGCACCTTATCTAATAAATTACGGTTATGGCATTCGGACACACCATTACGTTGTGGTGTTCCTGGTGGCGTGAGTTGTGAAACTATTCCACATTGTTTTAAATGAAGGCCAAACTCGTAACTCAAATATTTGCCTCCATGATCAGATCGTAGAAACTATATTTTCTTGTTACGATGATTCTCCACTTCACTATGAAATTCTTTGAACTTTTAAAATGTTTTATACTAGTGTTTCATCAAGTAGATATACCCATACCTACTCAAATCATCTATGAAGGTCAAAAAATAACAATACCCGCTGCGTGCTTCAACACTCATCGGACCGCATACATCGGCATGTATTATTTCCAATAAGTCATTAGCTCGCTCCATTGTTCTAGAGAACGGAGTTTTAGTCATCTTGCCATGAGGCATGTTCGCAAGTATCAAATGATTCACAATCAAGTGATTCCAAAATCCCATCTGCATGGAGTTTCTTCATGCGCTTTACAATAATATGATCTAAACGGCAGTGCCACAAGTATGTTGCACTATCATTATCAAATTTGCATCTTTTGGCATCAACATTGTGAATATGTGTATCACTATGATTGAGATTCAATAAACCATTCACATTGGGTGTATGACCATAGAAGTTTTTATTCATGTAAATAGAACAACAATTATTCTTCGACTTAAATGAATAACCGTATTGCAGTAAACATGATCAAATCATATTCATGCTCAACGCAAACACCATTTATTTAGGTTCAACATTAATCCCAAGGGTAGATGGAGTGGGCGATGGTGATCGTATCAACCTTGGAATCACTTCCAACACACATCGTCACCTCACCCTTAACTAGTCTCTGTTTATTCTGCAACTCCTGTTTTGAGTTACAAATTTTAGGAACTGAACCAGTATCAAATACCCAGGGGTTACTATTATTACTAGTAAGGTACACATCAAGAACATGTATACAAAATATACCTTTGTTCACTTTGCCATCCTTCTTATCTGCCAAGTAATTGGGGCAGTTCCATTTGCAGTGACCATTTCCTTTGCAGTAGAGGCACTCAATTTTAGGCTTGTTGTCCAACTTTGGGCTTCTTCATGGAAGCGGCAACTTACTTGCCATTCTTCTTGAAGTTCCCTCTCTTTCCCTTGCCCTTTCTCTTGAAACTAGTGGTCTTGTTAACCATCAACACTTGATGCTCTTTCTTGATTTCTACCATTACCGATTTCAGCATCGCGAAGAGCTCGGGAATCATTTTCGTCATCCCTTGCACATTATAGTTCATCACGAAGTTCTAGTAGCTTGGTGATAGTGACTAGAGAACTTTGTCAATCACTATCTTATCCGGAAGATTAACCCCACTTGATTCAAATGATTGTAGTACCCAGATATTCTGAGCACAAGCTGACTGGTTGAGCTATTCTCCTCCATCTTGTACGCAAAGTACTTGTCAGAGGTCTCATACCTTCAACACGGACATGAGTCTGAAATACCAATTTCAGCTCTTGGAACATCTCATATGCTCCGTGGCATTCAAAATGTTTTTGAAGTCCCGGTTCTAAGCCGTAAAACATGGCGCACTAAACTATTAAGTAGTCATCATATCGAGCCTGCCAAACATTCATAACGTCTCCATCTGCTCCTGCAATAGGTCTGTCACCTAGCGGTGCATCAAGGACATAACTCTTCTGTGTAGCAATGAGGATAATCCTCAGATCACGGACCCAATCCACATCATTGCTACTATCATCTTTCAACTTATTTTTCTCTAATGCGAGATATTGATCTACAACATAGATATGCAAAAAATATTAAGACTAAGTTCATGATAAACTTAAGTTCAATTAATCAAATTACTAATGAACTCCCACTTAAATTAACATCCCTTAAGTTATTTAAGTGATACATGATCCAATTCAACTAACCCATGTTCGATCATCACGTGAAATGGGGTAGTCATCAATGGTGAACATCTCTATGTTGAGCATATCTACTATAGGACTTATGTTCGACCTTTCGGTCTCCAGTTTTCCGAGGCCATGTCTGTACATGCTAGGCTCAGCAAGTTTAACCCAAGTATTCTACAGGTGTAAAAATGTCTTACACCTGCTGTATGTGAATGTAGAGTTTATCACACTTGATCATCACGTGGTGTATCCAAACGACGAACAGTAGCAACGATGTATACTCAGGGAGAACACTTTTATCTTAAAATTAACTAAAGGAATCATCTTATAATGCTACCGCCATTCTAAGCAAAATAAGATGCATAAAAGATAAACATCACATCCAATCAAAATATGTGACATGATATGGCCATCATCATCTTATGCTTTTGATCTCCGTCTCCAAAGAAACGTCATGATCTCCATCGTCACCGGCTTGACACCTTGATCTCCATCGTAGCGTCGTGGTTGTCTCGCCAACTATTGATTCTACAACTATTGCCAATGGATAGTGATAAAGTAAAGCAATTACATGGCGTTTGCATTTCATACAATAAAGAGACAACCATAAGGCTCCTGCCGGTTGCTTGATATCTTACAAAACATGATCATGTCATACAATAACGTATATTACATCATGTCTTGACCATATCACATCACAACATACCCTGCAAAAACAAGTTAGACGTCCTCTACTTTGTTGTTGCAAGTTTTACGCGGATGCTATGGGTTTCTGGCAAGAACCGTTCTTACCTACGGCAAAAACCACAACGGTGTTTCACCAAGTTTGCTATTTTAACCATCTTCAAGGACCGGCCATAGTCAAATTCGATTCAACTAAAGTAGGAGAAACAGACACCCGCCAGCCACCTTTATGAAAAACTAGTTGCATCTATGTCGATGGAACCGGTCTCATGTGCGTGGACATGTAAGGTTGGTCCGGGCCACTTCATCTCACAATACCGCCGAATCAAGTTGAGACATTGGATGTAAGCAGTATGATTATCACCGCCCACAACTCTTTGTGTTGTACTCGTGCATATCATCTAGGCATAAACCTAGCCCTGATACCACTATTGGCAAACGTTGCATGGAAAACAGAAAAATTCTACGCACACACAAGATCTATCTAGGATATGCATAGCAACAAGAAGGCAGAGTGTGTCTACATACCCTCGTAGACCGTAAGCGGAAACGTTTCACTACACGGTTGATGTAATCGAACTTTCTTCGCGATCCAACCGACCTAGTACCGAACATATGACACCTCCACGTTCTGCACACGTCCAACTCGGTGACGTTCCTCGCCTTCTTGATCCAGCAAGACGTTGAGCTGGTAGATGAGTTCTGTCAGCACGATGGCATGGTGACCGTGATGGTAAAGTAATCTCCATAGGGCTTCGCCTAAGCACTACGAAAATATAACCGGGGGTGTACACGATGGATGGGGCGCCGCACATGGCTAGGCAATTGTCTGGTGTGTGCTAGGGAGCCCCCGCATATATATACACTACAAAAAAAGACACATCCATGACATTTTGGGCCGAACAAATTTTTTTCTGTCATACATATGACACTTCTATGACGATAATTGTGAAAAAACCCGGTATCATCATAGATGTGGTGGGCTCCTACTTCTATGACAAAAAATCATGGCAGAGAATGGGTTTTTCGTCCTGGGCGGACCGGAGACGCAGCTGCATGACATTCTTTGGGCCGTCCATGACGGAAAAAACCGTGGTAGAAGCGAGGGCGAGGAAAATTCTGGGGAGTTTCCAGTTACGGTGGGAGGTCAGGGGCCGAGCAATGCGCGTTTCTCTCATACACGTACGCGCGTGTGTGCGAGGCGTTGGCTCTAACTGAACCCGAGCGAGGCGTTGGGCTCTAACTGAACCCGAGCGATTGCACTGCAGGCTATGCATTACTGAACCCGAGCGATCGATCGATGGCTGTTAACTGAACCCAATCGAGCGATTCCTTCGCTACTGCTGCTAACTGAAGCCGATCGATGCTGCCTCTAGATGAACAGTGAGCATTGCGGGGGGGGGGGGGGGTTGGATGAACAGTTCCCGGTGGGGGTGGATGAACAGGACCCCGTGGTGTTGCCTCTAGATGAACAGGACCCCGATCGATCGAGCCGGTTGGGGCTGGATGAACAGGACCCCGTGGAGGGCTGGATGAATAGGACCACCCCGTGGAGGGCAGGATGAATAGTAGACGGTGGAGGGCAGGATGAACAGTAGCCCGTGGAGGGGTGGTTGAACAGGAGCCCGTGGAGAGGGCTGGTTGAACAGTAGCCGGTGGAGTAGCGCATGGTGGAGGCTGGATGAACAGGAGCCCGTGGATGAACAGTCGCAGGTGGAGGCTGGAGGAGGTCGACGATGGATGAACAGTAGCTCGTGGAGGCTGGAGGGGGTCAACGATGGAGATGAACAGTATCCCGTGGAGTCCCGTTTTGCGGTACGCCACACCCCTCCCGATGAACAGGACCCCGTTTCGACCGTAGCGCTCCAACACAAGTCTGTTTCCTCTGTTTTGCGGTATGCCACACCCCTCCCGATTAATAGGACCCCCGTTTCGACCGTCGGAGGTACGTTTCCTCCGTTTTGCGGTACGCCACACCCCTCCCGATGAACATGATCCCGTTTCAAACGTGGCCGGTCGAACACAAGGGCGTTTCCTCCGTTCTGCGGTACGCCAGGCCTCTTTTCCATCGCCTGTTCCGTCCAAGCCCTCCCGATGAAGACGACGCATTCTGTTGCCTCAACATGAACACGATGCATTTTGTTGCCTCCCCATGAACACGACACATTCCATTGCCTCCCCATGAACACAACGCTGTTCGTTGCCTCCCCAGGAACACGACGACGACGTTGTTTCTCCGTTCCGACCCAGCCATGTACACGAGCCCTGGACGTACGTATGCGCGAGTAGGCGTTCGAGACCCTGCCCGTATGTACGTACGTGGCCGTATTTTTCTTTCTTGAACCTTGGCCGCTGTACATACGTGTACATGCTACGTGCGCGCCTCTACTACGACACGTACGCGCCTCTACTACGACATCTGCTCGCCTCTACATCGACTAGTATATATGTACGCACACGTTCGCGACCAGAATGAAAACGCTACGTACGCTTCGACCAGGTGGGTCCCGGCTGTCAGGCACTTCCTTGCCTGCGAAGATGTAGCTGGTGGGTCTCTGCAGTTAGGGGGGCGAATCGTTTTGGTTTTTTTTGCCCGGACGCACTTCCTTGCGTGCGAAGATGTAGCTGGTGGGTCCCAGCAGTGAGGGGGGTGAATCAGTTTTTTGCCCGGACTCACTTCCTTGCGTGCGAAGGTGTAGCTAGTGGGTCCCAGCAGTCAGGGGGGAAACGTTTCTTCACGAAATACGGTGGCCCGTCCGATGGGTCCCTGCTGTCAGGTGGAGGAATCATAATTTTCCGCGTAATAAGGAGGCACTTCCTTGCTGCCGCCGTGGACCCAGCTGTCAGCCTCTCCACGTACAGTCCACGTCCGTTGGAAGTCGTTCCTTGACCACGTTGACCACGCCGCGCTGAGAGCACCAGGGCGGTGGACGACGGCGAGGCCTAGGAAGGGGACGACGCGGAGCCGGTGAAGACGCGGCAGTGGATGTCCACACGGAGAGGAGTATGAGGGTTCACTCGTTCGGCTGCGGTGTGAGGCTGCCGTCGCCGCAGGGCCTGGCCAGCGGTGGGAATAGTAGGGGCGGTGAGGCCTCTGCGGCAGCACAGCCGGCCACGAGAGGCAGGAGCAGGCGGCACGACCGGCGCTGCTTTGGGCGGCTGGAGCAAGAAGACCAGAGGTTGAAGAAGCACTACGGCCGTTGGATGAACATCGTCGGTCACTGCAGCTAGAATCGTTTATATTGACTAAGTTGACAAAGCCCTTGGTACGTCAACTTAGTAGGCCCATAGGTCAGCTTCCGAAACGGTTCGCCCCAGATGTCAGGGGGAGGAATCATTTTTTGGGCGGGTGAAGCTAGAATATCCAAGATTGAAGAAGAAGCACGGCATCCGTTGGATGGACATCCAACGGCCACTGCTGCTTGAACCGTTTGTTGACTATAAGTTGACAAAGCCTTGCATACACGTCAACTCTGTTATTTTAGGGGACGCGTCAACTTAGTAAGGCCAGAAGTGTGTGGCAGAGAACTTATAGCCCATTTGAGATTTGTAAGAATGTGTAGGCCATTTTTGAATTCTAATGCAATTTACTACAACCCATTTACAGTTTGTTAAAAGTACAGCCCATTTCAACCAGCCGTTCAAAATAGAATTCAATAAAATTTCCCACATTTTGATGGGATTCGAAATATTTTTATCCCGAAATTTCTAGTCAGATTAAATACAATTTCAATATAAATTTATATTACGTAAAAATCCAACGAAACATTGCGCTCGCAAAAATTAATGAAATTAAAATTTTCAATATCCAAAAATAATGTTTTATAAAGTAATCATGTGTTTGGTGCAATTTTTTATAGTTACTGCCCAATTTTTATAATTACATCCCATTTATTATTTCTTAAAGCCCATTTTCTTATTAAGCCTAACGCATCCCTCCTAGGAAAGATTTGCAGCCCAGCGGGGCGGAGAATAACAACTTGACCTTGCCTGGGTATTCCTAAAAAAGAGTATAGCTGGGCTAGCCATTTTCAGCTTGAAAAGAATTAATATCTGGGCTGGATATCTGGCCTGGGCTGGACGGGCCACAGCTCGCCCAGTTAATACCTGCAGCGATGTTTTCGTTGTTGTTCAGAGGAGAAAAATTAATATCTGGGCTAAACATCAAAAAACTCTGCAGTGCTCACACCTCAAAAACACAAATACTTCTTGAGCTGCTTGGTCCCAGCTGTCGGCCGCTTCTTGTGCAATCCTCTCGTTTATTGACTACTACATAGGTTGACAATGGTGTGGGACCGTGATGTCAGGAAATTAGGGGGAAGCAAAATAAATTACTCTAGCGAGCGCTTCCACCTCTGCCTCATTGTCTCCCGTGGAAACCCCTTTCCTCCCTTTTTTTGGCTCGGGCAAGGACCAATGCATGCAGCACGTCCATGCGGTTATTAGGCAAGAAATAAAAGCGCTTTGCATGCTCTGAATTACGATGGCTTGCATGGGTAGCTAATAAGGCATCCTCTTAATTGCTGTGATTAAATGTTGTGTTTAGAAGAGAGAAATATTGTTCTTTTCCACCAGTCTGCTTGCACCTAGGTCGTGATGCACCTTCTAATACGACTTATTCACATAGACGGAGGGAGTATAGTTATATATATATATATATATATATATATATATATATATATATATATATATATATATATATATATATATATAAAATAAGGAGGCACTTGCGTACGTGAGGCTATGGACCTGGTGGGTCCCCATTGTCATCCTCTCCAAGTAAAGTCATCTCCTCGCCCGCGCGCGCTTTCCGCCTGAAACAGTCAGCGCCGCCCGCCTCGCTTCCCAGTGCAGGCGATTGCTCCGCCTTCAAACGACACAAGTGTGTCCGACCGCCCATCTGCCGCCCACATTAATGATACGCGGTTGTCGAGGCGGCTACTCTGGCGCCACACGTCCGTCCCTCCGCCCGCCCAGCATTGCTATCTAAACTGCTGCGCCGGCCATAGCCGCAGTCATCCGCATCCGTTCCCTTTCTGCTGTCCACACCACTACTGCCCACCATGGCTTCCTCGCGCTCCAGCGCTCTTCGGGACGGGAGGACGACGGACCACAAGGAGATGGCAACCATTGCTGCCGACCGGCTGGCCGGCAGGCAGCCGGAGGACGACGATGTCCCAATGGAGAACATGGTAGTCGACGATCCGGCGCCAACCCCCTCCTCCGTGCCATCCTCGCCGGTGCATTGCACCATGACCATCGGCGAGGCCCGTGCCCAATATATGGACAGTGTGAGGCAGATACGTCAGGAGCAGTTCTGGGAGGTGCAAGCCGCCGCCGCCTACAACCACCATCTCCTCCAGGAGCACCTGCAGGCGGAGGAGCAGATCGCCGCGGAGCGGGCGGAGCAGGAGGCGTTGCTTGACTCGTACCGCTCCGCCCGCAAGGGCCGCCTCGAGCGCTGGCGGTACCGCATGCGGGTGGCGGAGGATGCGGCCGCCTACAAAGAGGCTAGCAAAGAGGGCGATGAAGCGGGTGAGGCGCTGTTTGGCGAGACCTAGGACAAGGCAGAGGACAATGCCGGCTCCGACGAGTCCCCGCTCTGCTGGCGTAGACGAGGCCCTGCTCCGCCGAGGCCCTGCGGCGCCAACAACGAGGCAGAGGACAATGCCAGCTCCGACGAGTCCCCGCTCCACTGGTGTCGACGAGGCCCTGCTCTGCCTAGGCCCCGCGGCGCCAACAATAAGGCAGAGGACACCGCCGCCTCCGCCGAGGCCCCGCCCCGCCTTCAACGAGGCAGAGGACATCGCCGGCTCAGCCGAGGCCCCACCCTGCTAGCAATGCGGGGGAGGATTTCCATCGCTCCACTGAGGCGCCGCCCGCCGGCAACGAGACAGAGGACATCGCCGGCTCCGCCGAGGCCCCGCCCCGCTGCCAACGAGGCCGCGCCACACAGAAAACAAGGAAGAGTAGAACACGGTAGGTCACCGCCGCTCGGGTCTAAGTAAGGCCACCGCTACTACCCTCCTGTTGAAGCCAAGTTAGGCGGGTTGATCATTGACGGCCGGTTAGCTTCTTGGCGGCGACGTGGAGTCGGGGAGTTCTGCTGGAGAATAACGCTGCTTCTACTTAACTGCTGGTGCAGTTGGCTGACTAACACGTGGGCCCAACAGGCCACATGTCAGTTACGCAACTGCACCTGCAGTTAATTCACTGAAGCTTCTGTTCGGCTCAGCGGGACACAGGTGGGTAGCTTCGGTTAATTAATTATACCTCCAGCGCACCCCTTTTTAGTTGAAGAATGTATGAAATGTAATGAAATCTGGCATGTTTATATGAAATCCGACCGTGTATGAATGAATTTATTTCGATTAGTTCGAATTCCTGTATCACTGGCATTGGATGAACATGCAAAAGAATACGTACTAGCATTATTCCCAAGGTGATCACCTCGTTTGCAACAGTTTCACATGTAGTCCCTCCGGTCCTTTCTAGTCTGCATACAAGTTTTGTCTGCAGTCAATGTATCTCTACTTTTACCAATCTTATACAAAAAAGTATGCACTTTCACAATGTGCGAAGTAAAAAGGAACAGAAGGAGTACAAAAAGTTTGAGCAGCTTTTTAGCGTTTATGTACATTGCAATCAAACACACAGGCCTGCCAATTCATAAAGAACATTCAAAACAATCGATGATTATGCATCTCAGGGACTCACATGTCAGAGGCAATATTTACTTCACAACTAAAGAATAAACAAAAAATTGATCGACGCTGCTGACAGCAAAGGGCTTCCCATTTGAAAATATCAAACGCATGTCTTGCTAAAATCAATGAGCAAAATTTGACAAGGTTGTCCCATTCCAAAATATCAAATTCCTACGATTGTGGAATGGGCAGGGTTTGCCATCAGTTCGAACATTGACATGGCACCTCGCGCTAAATAAACCAGCTATTCTTTTTGTGCAGTTCCACCAAAATCAACCAAATTCGCGCGTAGCTTGTATGATTTCGCCCTTATATGTTGCAACGCCTTGAACTTATCGGCACCTCCTTTCTTGTGGTGGAAATGAATGATTCGATGTATTCATGAACATTTTGTGCAGTTCCCATTGAAATCAAGATGAGCACCCCTGTTTGCACAAATACAAAAAAGTGATTAGTATAGAGCAAACTGTACTATGAATTGACAGTTTCAACAGGAACATACATGGTCCATGTAGAGCACACTTTTAGAAAAATGGAACTCACCAGAAAGAATCCTAGAACAACATTGTACACGCGCATCACAGCAAAAAAATGGAGATTTTGTCAGTCCTTCTGAGCTGAAGTTAGTTTGATCTCGTGGGGAGTAATGTAACCATCCTTCAACTGCTCCTTCTGGTGATAAGATAGACAGGGCTTCTACATCCTGGCATATCGGAACTAGTCACTTCACGTACTCCATATTCTTCTTCAGAGGAAGATGATCCTGTTGTGCAAAGACAAGAGGACTACTAAATGCTAGCATCACTGTTTGCTCGAAAAAAAGGAAAGGAAATATTTAAAACAGCACAGATGAAGCACTTCTCAAGGACAATACCACTTTTTCATGACAGTATCTAAATAGTAGCACAACACCAATAGAGATGACAAAGCTCAATCATATGGATGAAATCAGTGGGGGAGTACCAACCTTTGTCAGGAGGCTTATTGTGTAGAGCATACAGATGAAGCAATTCTCCGGAACCATCTGTTGCTATCTACGGTGGTGGCCATGCTTACTATATACTCCTCGATTAGTTTAATGTTTCCAACATCTTCTTGTGCAGTTCCACTAAAATATATGGTATCTTCAAAGAAGATCCATGTTTGCACAAGTAGAGATAATTACATATTACATTAAGAGTGGCATCAAATCAGTGGCAAAACAATTGCTCGTTCCAGCCATAGCAATAAATTAAGATGCAAAACTATATCCAGTGCTTCATTACAGCACCGAGAGTTGATTTTTGTTTTTATTCCCCTTGTTCTTCCCCTTCATCACTTGGTTCAATAACAAACAAGCTTCGCCTTCAATGTAAGATTTGGCATGTCAATTAGGGAGCACAAGTATAGTACTAAACTTAATTTTCTGATGAAAGTGGCAAAATACAGGCCAGCAGTTGTGAAATATCCGTATCTTACCTCAATGGGATATTACGGTGCACATACAGATTGGAAGTCTTGTCTCCATTTGTGCAGTTCACTAAAATCAAGCAACATTATCGTACAAGTAGCACAACATATGAATGCACACTGCAGAATCATGTGAAAGAAGGCTAGTACTGACCTCTCATGATGCGGAATTCAAACAACTCACAAGAAGAAGATCTGAACCAAATTCGCCTTTACGGATAGGAAGTAAGATCTCCTCTTGTGCAGTTCCACTAAGATCCAGCAATCAAGCAACGTTGTCGGTGTGACATTTTGGTTGAACTGCACAAAACACTCTTAAAACAAAAGTGTTTTGTGTAGTGCAAAAAAAGGTCACAATGGCAACGAGGTGAAGCAGATAACCCTGTTTACACAGAGGTGCAAAGGAAACAATTAGTGGTCAATAATGGTGGATGACGCAGAAGCCAACAAAAAGAAGCATCTACCTTATCTAAATGGGAAAGAAAGCAAGACAATAGCATTTCTCAAACGGTGGCATTGATTAATATTAACATAGAGATTATATTAACAATAAAATTCATTAAACATGTAATTTGCTTTTAACTGTGGCATTGCATCAATTTTCCAGCGGCATTATTAGAGGGTGTTTGTTTACAGAGACATTTTAGTGTAGGGACTAAAAAAACTCCGTGTAAGTCCCATCTAAACCAAAGAGGAGGGACTTTTAGGGACTAAAAGTGGGCATTTGGGACTAAAGAAAGAAGACCCAGAGGGAGTCTTTTTGGGACTTTTTCCAACAGTTGCCCCTGCCACGCATCGCACCTTGTCTCTATTAGTTCATTACTAGGGGTAACATGGTCTTTTAGCATGTCATTTAATAACCTCTAGTCCATGTTTAGTCCCTGGAACCCAGCATGTAGGGACTAGGGAGTTTTTAACCAAACAGGGCCTTAGATTAACAACAGCTAATGAGTTGCACGGGACAGTGGACGCACCAGCACCGTGTGCATCTACCGATGTACTGTGGTCATGCACAGTCTGTTGCAACAAAGAACAAACAACCAAGGAGCATATTTATGTTGGTCCTAGTTTTGTTATCTTTAGACGCCTTTCCCTATGTGAGCGCAGCAAATCTAATCCTGCTCAAACTCTACAGCCTTGTCCCTTCCTTTCCTTTTTGAACTAGTACTTTTGCCCCTTCCTTTCCTCTTTGAACCACGTCCTAGATTTATGCGATACAACTTTCCCCACTACTTTCCCCCATTCCTTTCCTCTTTGAACCACGTCCTAGATTAATGCTATACAACTTTCCCCCTTCATTTCCTCTTTGAACCACATCCTAGATTCATGCTATATACAACTTTTCCCACTACTTTCCCCCACTCCTTTCCTCTTTGAACCACGTCCTAGATTAATGGTATACATGCAGCTAGAGCAATGCATGTGGAGTAAGTAAATTATACCTTAAGGTTCTTGGGGCATGGTTCGGTGGGCGACGGGACGGCGGCGAAGAAGAAGGGGTCATAGGCCCTCCCGCGCCGCCGCTGGGTGGAAAGTGAACAACTGCGCCGGTAGTCCCTCGCCGATGGCGACAGCGCTAAGCCTCCTTCCCTTCCCGGCGGACAGATCCTGCCGGCTCTTTGAGCAGCAGTAAGGGGAGAGAGAGGCCAACGAAGTCTTGTTTAGATCTGGAGACGGCGAGAGAGTGTGAAGAGAGCAACTACAAGCGCTGAGGCTCCAGCGGGAGAGGGCGAGAGAGTGTGAAGAGAGCAACTACAAGCGCTAAGGCTCCAGCGGGAGAGGGCGAGAGAGTGTGAAAAGAGCAACTACAAGCGCTGAGGCTCCAGCGTGTATATATATACTGGAGAGAGAGTGCAAAGCGTGCAAACCCTAGAAAACACTTTGACCAGTCAAAGAATCCTCCTGGCACAAATTATGCTCAAGTGTAGTTATCGAACCCGAGACCTCAAGTTTGATGAGCGAACAGGCTAACCAGCTACACAACCCTCCCGTTATGTTCAACGAGAGGAAAATAACCTTTTATACATTCCTGCATTCGTGTGACAAGCATGCCGTGTTTTTTTGTGTGTGTGGGAGTCATTGGGATTTCAATCATAATCGTGTCATGTGGCTTTGGTGGTAAGACTATCCACAGTGGTGCAGAAATAATGCAGCCTTAGTCACCTTACCTCTCTCCATGTTGTACGTTGGGTCCCACCAGTCAGAGGGTGAAACAAACAAATTAATAAGAAAAATTAAAAGCGCCAGCGGTGTATCTTACATCACACATCTCGCTACTGCTCGGGAACACTGTCCAATTGATCCCTCTGTTCGCTCATGTACTATTTTAAGTGAATCCTTATTATAACATGCACACAAATTTTGGGCACTTGTATTCGACTTAAGTCAGTGTGCCACCGTATCTCGTATACTTACTATTCCCTCCGTGTAGGTGTAATAAGTCACGTTAGAAGGTGCAACGGGACCAAGGTGCGTGCGTGTGCGCGCGCGCGCGTTTGTGTGTGTTAGAGAGAGCGATAGATCGACCTACTCCTACAGAGAGATGTTGTGTAGTGTACGATTTTAGCCGCGAGAGTCGGTGCATCCTCTCGTTTCCGGGCGTGTCCGGTAGGGACATGCGGACAGCTGCCACGCCCGCTCCTGACCAGCCTGGCCCACCCAAAGCCCCTCCATCGCCCATGCGCGCTGACCGTTTCGCTCCAAAGAATCGGTGCTGCATTCATTCCCGGGCAGAGCGGACGCGACCTCTCACTGGCACAAGAGTGATGGTTTCTTCGTCCGTCCAACTTACTGCTAGGTCTATGTGATTTGATGGCTCATTGGTCTTTATTACTGAGGTGGTAGGACTGCTGGATGCCCCACGCTTTCGGCGAAAGGAGGTATACTACTACTAGATTACAATTTTCTCCATTCTTACAACGGAGGCGTGCAAGAGCAGTGAAAACACACAGGCTGAGTGATTACATGGCCCACCTCACACTATCACCGTGCGACACCTAACTCTTTACATAGTACTCCCTCCATTCCTAAACATTACTAGATGAGTCCCCGCGCGTTGGCGCCAAACAGCGGTATATCTCTCTGCGCAAAATTATCGATTTCATAGAACAAAAAAACTCTATAACCGCATGACAAATGTGGTAGCCAAACTAAATAAACTCCCATCATCATTTAGATCATCCCACATAAGGAAAAAGGATCAGCCAACTCCTACTGCATAATGGGATTATATTTTTCTTTTTGTCATGTTAATGGGACTTAAAAGCTCACTTACATGCATGCTACCGGTGCATGCTTGCATGCAGACATGTTGATGTGATTTAAAACCCACTCACATGCATGTGGCACGGTATTTCTGCATGCTTGCATGTGGCTTAGTGTGGAGCCTCTCAACGTCTAGATCAGACGGCTATTATGGACTGATTTACTTCATCTAACGGCTACATCAATTTTGATGACGTGGCTCAAGGAGAGGATAGAGAATTCCTAGTAGTGGGGGCTAGCTATTTCTGTGAGCAAGTCTTCGTAGAGATTCCACTACATACGGAACAAAATGAATGAATCTACACTTAAAATGCATCTATATACATCCGCATGTGGTTCATGGTGAAATCTATACAAAGACTTATATTTAGGAACGGAGGAAGTACTAGTATAGTACGTAGTGTAATTTATCAGCGAGATAAATTTGTACAATGCTATGAAGCTTCCAGCTTCTGTTACGTGTATCTTGCGTCCAAGGTTGCCCGCTGCAACATTTCATCAAATACAAAGGAGACTAACATGCATGCTATTGCATCTCAGTGATTGATAGATCATAGCAAATATGTACTCCCTCCGTTCCAAAATAAGTTTCTCAACTTTGTGCAAACTTTAGTACAAAGTTGTACTACTACTAAAGTTGACACTTATTTTGGAACAGAGGCAGCTAAAGAAAAAATCGATCCGTGCAGTCCCTAGCCCTTGAACCGTGAACCCTGACCAGGCTTCAATTTGCTGGCAACGTTCGAGCTTCCTAATAAATGAAGTTTCCAACCTTTTGACCGTCAGATCATTTTGTGCAGTTTCACCAAAATCGAGATGAGCATCCCTGTGGCAAAGAAATTGAACAAGCGTGATTAGAATAAGATTACTGAGAGTAGTTGAAGAGACATAAACTCATCACAAATACAGTACGTAGAAGCCAGTAGAGGTATGTGCGGGGCAAAGAAGTGGAGAAATATCCACAGGGAGTGAGGTGGGCAGCTGGAGCAGTGGTGCAAGCCGTCTATAAAGGGAGTTGTACCTGAGGGAGGTAGCTCAACCTTGAGGAGGGCGACGGGAGGCGGCAACTGCCCACATCGCGGCAGTTAGCAAGGGACAAAGGCAACCTCACCGGCTTTGTGAGAGAGAACCGCGGGGACCCCTGATCGGACGTGCCGACAGTGGGTTTTCGCCGTCGGCGACGGCCACCGCATCTACACTAATCATCCACCCCTTCCCCAAGCGGACGTGATTCGTTGGGATGTTAGAGATGTGGCCACAGTCGTTTTGTGCGAGAGAGTGTGAAGAGAGCAACCCCAGCAAGCAACCGTGTAGGCTGGCCCGTCCTGACTATGTATATAGTGGAGCGGTTTCCTTTTCTCTCCATATGAACCTATCATATTGCGTACGTGCCACTGAAGAAAAAAACTTTATTTATAAATGACGTGGCATCTACTACTCGTTCTCCTATAACCTTGCGCTTGGCATCTCCAAAATATTAACCTTGCGATTGGCTCTTCGCCTCTTCGGGAAGTCGAGCAATAATGGTAGTGCAGTATATATCGTTCTGGCTATATGAGACCGAATGAATTGATGCACGTCCACCACGTGGGTGAGGGTCGAGGGGCGAGGGAGAGTGCTACATACGGAGCAAAATGAGTGAATCTACACTCTAAAATACGTCTATATACATCAGTGTTTGGAGTATGTACTAGTAGTTCATATTGAAATCTACTAAAGGACATATATATTCCAAACAATATGATATAATCTCTCTAACCAAGGTAGTAGGGACGAGGAGTAAACGGAGGGAGTAGTAAAAAAATTATCCTCGTCCTGCGAGCCACCGCGCGCATGGGCGAGGGAGCGGGCGTAAGGCGTAGTAAGCAAGCTTCACCTCATCCTGCGAGCCACCGCGCCCGTGGGCGGGGGAGACGGCGTACTAAGCAAGCTTCTACTTGTTCTGCGAGTTGACGGGACACATCAAAAGTACTCCAGTGTATAGATCCTTGCCTCTAAGGTAGGCCCCACATGGTTTGCCTCTTTTTTAACATAACACGTCAAGTCCCAATTTGTTTGTTCACCCGTGGTAGACGATCCTCCCTCCACCAAGTGGACAACCAGTACACATGCCAAATTACCACGTGGGCTGCCTTTTTTGTACAGAAATGAGCTCAACCGTGTACCCGCGTGGGTGTGGTTGGGAAAGAGATGGGAGTACGTGCGTCGTGCATGCACCTATTCTCTTCGTGCACGTCCCCCACCTACGTGGGTGTGTGTGAGAGATACAAACCACGTTCGTGAGTGTTTTTTTGTTTTGGGGTGGGGGTGAGGTGGGGGGTTGATTTCATGAATTATTTGTGGGAATATGTGTCGATGACATCTCAAACAAAATTTTGCATGCAATGTGTGTGAAATGGAGGCCTATCCATATCATACATAGAGGGTCGGGCAATCCACGAGAAGAGAGGGAGGGGTCATAGCTATCGATAGAGTCGAAGAGAGGATCAAGTGGGTGGGTGTGAGATCGATGAAGAGGGCCATCGAAATTGTGTGTGTGTGCAAGTCAAAGATATAGGGCGACTGGCCTACTGGAACGTTAGAGGGCACACATCAAGTTTGTGTGTGGCAGGGAGACATGACTAGAGCGCTGAATGTATCGGTGTGTGTAGGGAGAGGGGGGTGGTGGGAGGGGTAGGTAGAGGCCTAACTATAGAGGTAGAATGACTCGTATATGTGTTGAGAAGGAGAGACCCAGCTATGTCTTGAGGGAGATCGGTCGACGTCCATACATAACTGAAGGACGGGAAATATGATGGGAGAGAGAGAGAGAGGAGAGAGAGAGGGAGGGAGAGGGAGGGAGAGGGGTAGAGTGCTAGATGGGTGATGGAGTTGCTTCTCGAAGATGGTGGGAGAGGCCTACGAGACAAACTGAGGGTGGAACTGCTATGTTATCAATAAGAGTGGGGATGTGTTTTTGTGTGTGCCTGTGCGTGATAGATCTACCGGGACGCATCCATGGATGATGAAGGGGAACCATGTGTTTGGTAACCAAACCTAACTAGATCGGTAGATCAATTGTTGTTTGTCGGAGGAAGTGAGAGACACAACTAATGAGGTAGATTGATTGACGTGTGGGTAAAAACGAGTTATAAGGACCTAGCTAGCTATATGTATAGCGAGAGATCGGTCGGTGTACGTCCATTTGTTAGAGGCAAATAAGGCCCAGCGATACGGATAGACAGAGAGAATGGAGCTAGGAGGTGGTGCGAGAGGCCCAACTACTAGCTAGTTAGGGGGAGGAGTGTGCGGTTGTGAGAGCGATGAAAAGAGGGGCGAGAGTTTACACGTGTGTCTAACCGTATGAGAGACACGAGGCAAGGACACATAAATGAGGAGATTGAAGGTGTGCTTGTATGTTGTAGGCAGGCATCGCTGGAGAGGTTTATCGATCGGTGTGTGTCGAGGGAGGGGGAGGGCGAGGAGGGCGTGTGCATGCACGAGAGAAAGTTAGTGGTAGCTACAAAGGTTAGAGGATTGTGTGGGTGTAAGAGACTAACAAAGATCATAATTTGATATGAAAGCGGATTCATATATTTGAATAGGAGATCATAGTGTTTTAAACATTGCATGCATGAATATAGCGGTGATACACGTGATGTGCACATGTTATACCATAATGTGATAATGCATGGCGTTTGCAACTCACAGCTAAATGCCGAACAATCTAAACCATATTATACATCAAACAATCTCACATTTTATTTGAATTTATGATAATATGTGGCGTTCGCAGCTTACAACTAAATATCGAACAATCTAAACAATACTATATATCGAACATTCTCACATTTTATTTGAATTTGTGGTACTGTGTGGTGTTTATAACTCACATCTAAATACTTGTAGGCATAGGGCGCAGGGCACCATACATAATGTGATAAACACATTATACATATGAGACATGGTTTAGATTATGAAGATCTAGCTAGAGCTAGAAATGTAATGTGATTTGAAATCAAAATAAAGTGGATTCAAAAAATCTAGTTCGAGTTCATATAGTACACATAGTTCATATGTAACTCAAGACTAATCATGTGGTGTGCTGTGAAGATAATACACAAACGATGGTTTAACTTGACAATAATGATGATTGTAGATCTTATTAAAACAGAGAAACGAATTCAAATGCTTTGACTTCACAACAATCATTACTGTAGATCTTATTCAAATAGAGAAACGAATTCAAATTTAGTTCATATTGAAGCGGTAGTATATACATTTGGAATGCACTAAAACGTTCATTTGAGTAGTAGGTTGCATGTATTATACACGTAGCGAAATATTTTAATTGAACATAACATGAATTCAAAGTTTTGAATGACATTTGTAGGGCGCATTGATTTGGTGCAGTACACGTTAGGCTTGTCGGGAAATTTCAACCCGCGCCTTGTTAGCCCAAAATATTTAAGATATATGTTTGTCTCGTTGTGCTCCGACAACTCCCTCCATCTCAACCCGCGCCTTGCTATTCCGAAATTAAATTACAACGCGCGCGAAAACCCCACCTCCTGTGAAATCCCGACATGCGAAATGCATGTGGTACCCCTGAACCGAAAGAACCGCCTCAAATCGGTGGGGGTACTTTCGTAACTTACCCCACATTTCGGACAAGCGCGTCTCTAAGCCATGGTTCCCCACTGCCATCCCATCCGCCCACCCATTCGTACACCGAGGCCGCGAAAACCCGCGATGAAACGCCACATCCTGCTCCGTCCGCCACCCAGCCGGAGCCTCTTCCCCGACGACGTCGTCCACAGCAACACCTCGACGTCCCTCATCCACCGTACCGGATGAGGATCCTTCATCGATCTCATCGTCCCGCCGGTTCAGCCACCCCGTCCTCCACCTCGAAGGAGCTGCCCCGTCATTCCCCTCGTCTTTCGCGCCACCTCCATTCCCACACCGCCGTCTTCACCTACACCACCGCAAGAGCATCATCATCACCGTTTCCTCGGATGAAGTTGCGGCCTAATCGGCGCCACCAAAGAGGTTGTACACTAATCGTCGCATTTTCTTCTTGATTCGATCTCATGGTGCTGCCGGCGCTCGGTCCCGAGCCGACACGGCGCGGCTCCATCCACGGAGGCGTCGCCGGCAACTTCCTCCACGACATCGCTCCCTCGGTGGTGACGTCCACATCAGTAGGACCTGTTGCTGCTTTAACTCTCACTCGCGCTGCTGCTCTGCTCTTGCTCTCGGTCCCCTGCCTAGTCTGCTCTTGCTATTGCTCTTGCTCGCGCTGCTGCTCTTGCTCTTGCTCTTGCTTGCCATGCTGCTCCGATTTAGCTACACTTCACTCTGATGCCACCGGGGTGAAGGAAGAACCAGCCGCAGCGGGGAGGGGGGCTCGCCGAAGAGGTACCCCACTATCTATCTTAGGGTTCAGGATGGGGGCGGTGGTCGCCGGCGGTGGCGGGGCGGTGGCGTGGGGATCGCCGGAGAAAAAGCTCGGCACGGGGGGGGGGGGCTAGAGGGATGGTCGGGGCGGCGGCGGACCGGCGGTGGGGAGTGTTTTCGAGGCGGGCGGGACGGCGCACCGCCGGCCGTGGGCGACGGGGGGCTGCTGTTTGGCCGGCTCAGGGGGGTGGAGGTTGAAGATGAACCGCAGGCCCTTGATTTCGTATCCAACGGCTGCAAAATCGACTGACCAGAGATGAAAAAGTCAGTCGACCGACGTGTAGCCTCACCTTGCTAGTGCGTTCAATTTCAACAGCAAAATTCAGTTTCGACAGTTAAGTCCAGTTTCGACAGTTAAATTCAGTTTCGACAGTTAAGTTCAGAGATGAGCGGCTGATGTATTTTACATCTAGCACTTTGTGGTTATGTATTTTATGTCATGTATTGAAGATGCTATTAGAATTCCACTCAGGTTAACGTTGTTCGTTGTCTCTCTTGTCCTGCTTCAGCCTCGGCGTCGTACAACTCACCGGAGCTGCTCCAACGATGAAACCCTCCATCACAGCGGAGCAGTACCTCGGGCTCCATCTCCAGACGTCTAAGATCTTCTTCCCCTCCTCCGACAGCCAAGTCAGCCGGAGCATCCTCACCGGCCAACCCAATCACGCTGAGATCGACATGGCTTCGCCAAAGAGGTTGTACACTTGTTGCATCTCTTTTTTACACTACATGTTATATATATTGTCCACTGAGCACACGGATTTGTTCCTTTAGTGTCTCCTTGAAAGAAAAAACGTAGGAATTTTAATTTTCACTTGTCCTCCTTTTCAAATTCCTATTCATGAAGCACAAGACTAACAGATAGTAGCATAATAGCATTATAACAGTACATTTTCTTGTGGTTTGACTTAATCTCACCATGCTTCTTTGCATCCTATGATCTTCCAATTTTTGTGAATCAAACACCCAGATTGGTAGAAATCCTATGTTTTTAAATTCTTTGTTTTGCACGTGCATTCCTATCCTATTCCTGTCTATTTCCTATCCCTGCATTGTTGGAATCCTCCAATTCAAACGAGCCCTTACAGAATTACTTCTCTTATAGATAATTCTCAAAGAAAACCTTGCGTGGTTTGTCCCGCTCCTGCTGTGCTGTCGTCCACCCCAGCTCAGCTGCTCCAACGACATAAGGGTCCAGCACAGCAGGGATCCGTCCTCCAGACTGTCTTTCGCCGCCTCAGATCTTCTTCCCCCCGCTGGCAGCCATGAAAACTGTACTACCATCATCAACCGAGTAGATGACCACGAGGACTACGCGGGTCCGCAAGAGAGGTCGCACTCTTTCATGTCTGCTTACGTTATGCATCGCTTAATATTACATGCTACTTTATCATCCTGTTCACCGATTAGACTCTGAGTCAGCTCCAAACTAATGGTCAAACTTGAGTTTTTAAATGGTTGTGGGGTACATATCGGGGCCGCTATCAATAGTATCTATCTACTATCTGGTTAATCTCCGGTGTCTATTATGAGTTTCATGTTGGGTGGGAAACAAACAGTAAAGAAGCCATTATCTGTATTTTTTAACTGAAGCCATTATCTGCCTGCTATTATTGGTTTTGGGTATATCCACAGGTTGCTACCATCACTCTGGATTTCTGCATGCACTCCTTACATAATCTCACTATGTTTTATTCCTATGCATGACAGTTATTGTAAACAATGGAACTGAACATGTAGAGCAAACGAGACGAGCCTTGCGTGGAAATAAAATTTCATGCAGACATCGCTCCATGGTAAGCGCAAAGGCAGCCCCCCTCCATGCATTTCGGATTGTAATCGAGAGGAAGATATCTGTTCTGAGGGGGATTCAGAAGGAGAGGACAACTCCTATTTACCCCCTGAGGTCTTCGCACTAACTTGGCATGCTGATGTTGGTTATATCATGCATATGGTGTCTTGCATTGCTTACTTTATACATCAAATATGTCATCTGCTTCGTTTAGACATCCTTTGTGCGAATGCCATCTGTTTAGTTTATTCATCGTTTATGTGAATTATGCAACGCCATCTTGTTTAGCCAGGCATCATATATGTGAATTTTGCAATGCCATCCTGTTTAGCCAGTCATCTTATATGTAAATTGTGACACCCCCAAAAAAAATTTGGCCTTGTTTTATTTATTAAATTTTTTGCCAAGACTTAAAACCTTTATTTTCTGAGCTCCCTTTTTATCCTTAACCTTGTCATTGTGGAGTTTTTCCCCTAAGTGTGGACTTTTCAAATGTGTTATTGGACTTGTTTAACCTCTCTAGAAAAACTTTACTTTTATCAGTGCAACTAATTGCTCCATTAAGTTGCTTGATCTTCACTTTCTTGAAAATGGTTTTTCAAGGTTAAATGGCCATATTTAAACTACAACCATTTGATAAATTCACTTAAAATTCCCACCAAAATTTGGAGATGTCATGTGAGGTTATTAAATAGCCTTTATGCAAAAACATCTTTATTTCATGAAATATTTTGAGCTCTACACCCTTTTATCTTCTCTGGTCCAGTGGGCATTTTTGCACTACAACCCATTTAAATATTTTCTTTTAGCCTCTACCAAAATTATGGGATGTTAGTGATATCATATGATTCAACTTTATGCAAAAACCCAGTGATGTTATTTGCAAATTTTGAGTGAATCAGCATCATCTTCATTATGGACCAGACTGGTGTTTTCTACTGCAACCCTATTATTCCTTGCTCCAGTGACCTTGTGTTTTCTCATGCTCCTAGTCCTCCCTACCAAACCCCTAAGCCCAGGAGCATGCACCCTTTGGAGCAATTTTGGTTCGTGAAATGATGCCATTCATTTCCTGTCCAGAATTGTAGTTTTGTAAAATTTGCACTAGCAAGTTCCTCTTTTTTTCCAAGTGACCTCACCACCCTCTTGTGCATCCAAGGAGACACTGATCTGGAGAAATTGACCACTCCAAGAATTGCCTAAATGCCCTTGGCATTGTGTCAAACACCTTATGGGCATGATCTGTTTTGGCATGATTCTTGTCATTGCACTATGAACAAGATCCTCTGACCAAACCAGCATGTCCACTGATCTCCTTGCAAGCCTAAACCTAGACCTGCTAAACCCCAGCTCCAACCGAGCCCCCTAGCATGCCTTGGCTTTTCGCCGAACATCTGGTGGGCGTGCGCTGGGCGTGCCCAGAGCGCGCATATTGCAGCCGCGTGCACTGAGCCGCCGCATCGCACCCCCCTGCCTTGGCCCGCACGGGAGAACCTCGCCACACACTCCCCGCCTCGCCACAACACGCCAACCACCCCCTCACGCCCTACAGCGCCACCGCCAGAGCCCTTTTGGCGGCACGCCGGCGTCGGCCGACAACCTCTGCCGCGGGCAGCGCCACCCAAGCCCCTCCCGCTCGCCACCTGGCCCCTGGAGCAGTGCAAGCTCATCCGCAAGCGTGTCTGCTAGCCCTCGTCGCCGCCACGTCGCCCTAGCTACAGAATGGCGATCGCCGGAGAGCTTATCCACGGCCGCCGCGGAACTGCCTTGCCACGCCTATAAAAATACGCCCCGAACCTCCCACGCACGCAGGCGACTCCAAGCCATCCCCCTAGGGCCCCTTTGGGCAGCCAATCGACCCGGGAAGGTCATCTTCCCCATCTCCGGCAGCTCCATCCGCCACCATTGCCCCGACCATTCCGGCGCTACCAGGGTCTCCCCCTCTCCACTCTCTCCACCAGGAACCCCCACATCCTCCCGTGAGCTCGTTCCACTACTCAATCTTGATCGAGACTCGCCGCGGGCAAGTCTTCACTTTTTTCGACGGCCACCGTCCGCCGCGGAGCTCGCCGTCGACAGCTCTCTCTACCCTAGGGAACAAATCGACCACCGGAGTGACCACCTCCGCCCCCTGAATCCGCTGATGGTCTCAGTTTTCCCAACGGAGCCACCGTTCGCCGGCGACAATCGCCGGAGTCCCGCTCCTCTCGGGCAGAGGAGGGAGACAACACGGGCGACTGGTCAAACCTGACCAGTGGGCCAGGCGGGCCCACTGTCAGTGACCCCGCACCGGTCCACGTTTTTAAGTGAAGGCGTATAACCCCCAGTACGTTTCCTTCGCTCCGAAAACGTATTTTCCCCAAAAACGTTTTCTTTTCTATTTTGTTTTTAAAACAGATTTTGACCACAACTTTGACTGCCTATAACTTTTTAAATATAACTCGAAATGAGTTGATTCTTTTTCCTACCTTCCTCAAATTTGATCTAGTTTATTTTAATATTTATTTGATAATTTTCCAAAACAACTTTTTGTACTGTTTTGAAATGTGTGTTAATTCAAATATTTTTAAATAGGATTTTGGAGAGAGGGAAGAAACTTTCAAAAGTTTTGGAGAGCACCTCACCCCTCCCCAACGTGAAGGCAAGCGTCTTGAACCTTGGCATAATATGTTTGATGTGATGGTTGACACATTTATAACACCACCTCACTTCGATGGAATTGATATTTCATGTAACATAATCTTTTGCATGGAAGCATATCAACGTTTTCCTTGCTATTGGAAATAAATAAGATTGTGATGGTAATCATCCTCATGTGCCTTGCATGCATACCGGAAAGGAATCCGGGAAAAGCCTCGGCCTTGGGTAGGCGTGAGCTTGTCGCTGGTCCCCGTCGGGACGGTTATTTCCGATATGGCATGGTAAGGTATATTGAGTGGTGATTTTGTTGGTTGAAATATATTTGATATACAGGTCATGCAGGGAACTTATGAACCTCCTGAGTCGACCGCAGATCGAGTCTTGTTCCAGTAACCCCCATACTTGCCTCGTACTACCACTCGTCCCTGCCGCAGGGAGGGTACGGTTCAGTAAGTTGTCAACCCCTTTCCAGCAAACACCATACAGAGAGGCCATGGTGGAAAATATCGGTTGTAGCCGGTAGGCATGCCACCTGGTCAGGGGGCATGGGTGTTTCCGGTTGGGACCGAGAGGGGAGGCCACCCCTTGGAGCGCGCGATATAAATTTGATCCCATGCTACGCGAGGTTGTAGCCTCCCCACTTAGAGTTTTGCTTGACAAGTGTCGTGGGTGATTCCAGACACCGATGAGTTAAGCTAGTGTGTGCAAGTCAGGCGTGTTTTCAACTAAAAGGCCATAGACGGAATTAGTCCCGATGGACTAAAGGAATCCGTTACTCGTGGGTAAAGAGTACACCCTCTGCAGAGATTAAACCTATTCGAATAGCCGTGTCCATGGTTAAGGATTACAGTCTGGGTTGGTCAAGTGTCGGTCTTAGTGTCGGTCTTCGGAGGTGAAACGGTCAAACCAGAACGGGAATTACTACTTGTGACTTGTGATGATTATGATTATTACTATTGCTGACTAACCCATGATTATTATTGTTATCATCGAATATCTCTGGGATGGTTCTACCTCCGGGATATTCACTAAGATCATTTCTTTTAAAGCCCTTTATGTGGTGTCGCTCAGACGCCCGACTGTGGCATTTCTTTTAAAGCCCTTTCTGTGGTGTCGCTCAGACGCCCGACTGTGGCATTTCTTTTAAAGCCCTTTCTGTGGTGTCGCTCAGACGCCCGACTGTGGCATTTCTTTTAAAGCCCTTTCTGTGGTGTCGCTCAGACGCCCGACTGTGGCATTATTATTCTGCATTTTCCGCTCGAGGAGTCTTTCAGACACTCGTTTGGTACCAGTATTATTATTCCGCATTTTCCGCTTGAGGAGTCTTTCAGACACTCGTTTGGTACCAGTAATATTATTCTGCATTTTCCGCTCGAGGAGTCTTTCAGACACTCGTTTGGCACCAGTACCTATTATTCCGTATTTTCCGCTCGAGGAGTCATTCAGACCCTCGTTTGGCACCCAGTATTTATTACCTCTATGCGGCCATTGCATAAATTTCCGGTTGCATATGAATAATCTCTTTACATGCATCCAGATATTTATTTATGACTAACTAAGTGAGTATGAGGACATTGCAAAGCATGAGCATCAACGGTTATATTATACCTGTGTTCTTAATGTTTGCGAGTACATTCAAAGTACTCACTGGCTTGTCCCTGGCTATTGTCTTGGCCAGATTTATTGCTTGGGGAGGAGCGTTGCAACGACCGCCTCGGAACCTGAGCAACGGTGATAGCAGCCTCGTGAAGATAGGAGTTAGCCTGGTCAGCTGTTCCCGTGGGAAATGGAGTCCCACAGCCGTGGTGATCCACAAACCGCTTCCGCCCTCAACCACTAGAAACCATTTGTTGTACTCATAGGCCACAATGGTCTTGTACTTCACATTTTGTACCTTTGCTTGGAATTTCTGTAACAAGTTGGTGCCTCATCAGCTAACAGTAATCCTGGGGCTGATGAGCTCGACGGCCATTTTCTGGAATTTAATGTCTGGAAAACCGGTCGCGACATAAATTATATCAGGCCATCCTTTTTTTCGTTACATATTACATTTGTCAACAATGTTATTACATTCAACTGCTCTTCGTGTGCATCAGCCATTTGACACGGTGATGGCAAATTGTGGAGTGAAAACAAGGTCTTGAGAGCAGACTATGCTATCTGACGAAGCGCATATCTCGCTGGTTATGGATAGCTCCTCAGAGGAGGATTCAGAGACAGATGACCAGTCCTATCCCCCCCCCCCCGAGGTGTATGCTCTAACTTGGCAAGGTTATGTTGCTCATATCGTGCGTATGGTGTCTCGCATTGCTATGTCATTTGATTAGTTTAGACATGCTTTGTGTGAATGCCACCTGTTCAGTGTCTAATTACCATATATGTGAATTATGCATTGCCATCTTGTTGCAAGACATTATATATGTGAATTATACAATGCTATCTTGTTGCAAAGGCATTATATATGTGAATTATGCAATGCCATGCTGTTTAGCCAATCATCATGTATGTGAATTATATCATGCTATCATTTTTTGTATTACGTGTTCCATTTGTCGACAACGTTTGTATATTCAACTACTCTTCCTTTGCATCAGCCATTTGAAGCGGTGATGGAAGTATCTAGAGTGAAAACAAGGTATTCAGAGCAGACAATGCTACCTGCTGAAGCAGACATCTTGCTTGTTACAGAGAGCTCCTCGGAGGAGGATTTAGAGACTGATGACCGGTCCTATTTTCCCCCTGAGGTCTATGCTCAAACTTGGCAGGGTTATACTACCCATGTCATGCATGTTGTCTTGCATTGCTTAGTTTTTACATCATATATGGATTGCCATCTGCTTACTTGCTTACTATATAAATCATATATTTGGATTATATCATGCCATCATGTTTACATAGTACATACACATCATCTATCTGAATTATGGCATGGCAACCCATTTAATAAAGACATCGTATAGTTATATCATCTCATCCTGTTTAGTGTTTACATTCATCATATTTTGAATTATGGCATTCTATCCGTGAATGTATGTGAATTATGGCATGCCAACCTATTTACTAAACACATTATATAGTTATGTCATGTCATCCTGTTTACATAGTCTCATATTTTGAACTATGTCGTTCCATCTTTTTTAGTTAGCCATCATAATGTGAAATTGTGTCATGCTATCCTGTTTAGTTAGCCATCATATATGTGAAATTGTGTCATGCTATCCTGTTTGGTTAGACAATATAAATATGAATTATTTCATGCCCTCTTTTATTCTCCACTATCCATTGCACCTGTCTATCATACAATGTCTATACTTTCAATTACTTTTCTTGTTTATCAGCCATTTGAATTGGAGAGCGTGATGGCAGTATCTAAGGGAGTAACAACACGGTCTTCAGAAAAGATAGTGCTACCAGTTGATGCAGATAGAACCACGGTTGTACTTGCCCAAGGACCGGATCCACCACACATAACCCAGACT
The DNA here is from genome assembly GCA_032464435.1 of Aegilops umbellulata. Classification (NCBI taxonomy): domain Eukaryota; kingdom Viridiplantae; phylum Streptophyta; class Magnoliopsida; order Poales; family Poaceae; genus Aegilops; species Aegilops umbellulata. The sequence goes on along the minus strand of CP136056.1, from coordinate 68,111,363 downwards.
CTCGTAGATTGTACCCCTACCCAGTTGGACAGAGAACCAGCTACACCCCTTCTAACCCCAACCCCGGCAGATAGTAACCCAGTTCCAGTTGACACAACACCGTCTCCACCACAGAGCACCCAGACATGAGCAGTTAGAAGGGAACTGCAGTGCCCAAAGCACGAGGACCACCACTCCAAATCCCAACTCACCGCTTAAAGGAGAAGAAGATTTGTTCTCAGGTCAGGTTCTGTAGCTATGGTTCATACTCCTTTGCTCTTGCATTACTGTATTTACTCATACCAACTATTTTTAAATTTGAAGGATGGAATTGAAACTCCAATGGCACAATAGGTATGTTTTAAACCTGTTTCTTTAACTAGTTTGCTGTTCTAACCTGCTCTATGTTGATTTCAGTTTCAATTGAATAAACAGTTATGTTCTCATGTCATGCACATTACAAGTGTTGTTATTGCTCCATAGTTACCCATACTTATATTCTGTCTATTCTGCTTTGTCTTGAACAAATATTATTTGAATTGTGTCTCTATCTTGATTTGGCAACAAAAACTAGAATGATATAGACCATAAAGTAACCATGGTACATAGACATATGTTTGTTTCATGTTGTTATCCTATCCACTTTACTACTGAACTCATTTACCAAAATGAGTTTCATATACAACATGGTAAACATGTGATGTGTCTGCTTGTTTCTCTTTTAGAATGCGGACAAAATATTCGAGAACAGTACCGCGTTATCCAATGGTAAAGGAAGTAATGCAGATAAGGTTCAAGATAGTGAGACATCCCTGTTGGTCTCGAAGAAAGCTGATAAAAAATATCTTGACGACAGTGAGGGAACCCAAAAGTCCTGCCTTGGTGTAGTGTTCGAGTTACTGGCCACTACTGCTGGCACAAGCTCTTCGAACTCGCTGCCTGAATCAGTTCGTCTTCTTGAGTCTCAACTTCAAGTTGAAAGACATCGATCAGATGTGCTGCGACATGAAGCTGAAGGACTGAGGAAGTCCCTGCAGAACTCAGATGCATATTTTCTGATGCAACAGCAAGTGCTGGAGGATTTAAGCGCCAAACAAGAGAAAGTTAATAAGCTTGCTAAGCTTCTTGCCAGCATTATGGGTACCCAGGATATTGTTTCTTGAGATCTTCTGAAGTGGTTTCAGTCCTGGATTTGTTTTGCTGCGGCGTTTATTTGCGCTGGTCGCCAACTTTGACACCCAGTGTATATGATATGCTGCTTTGTTCCCTATATTTGCACTGGTGGCGAACTTTGATGCCTAGTGGATGTAATATGTGTAATAGCCGTGATAGCCTAGCGTTAGTTGCTTGCTTATTTATTTCCTTGTTGTCTTGTTTATTTGTTTGCTTGTAGTCATTGCAGTTCTTTTTCCACGGTTAGCTAGTGCCTGCAATAACCTATTTTTTAAAACTAGGCCACAATAACCATGGGCTAATATTTACTGTAGTGACACTGGGCCTCCTACTGGCCATAGAAACAGTGGGCCTTCTACAGGCCGTAGAAACAATGGGCCTTCTGCTGGCCGTATTATCAATGGGCCTTATACGGGCCGTATAATCGATTGGCCAAACATGGGCCAAACAGACTGCATTATGGCCGTAAACGGGCTAGAGTTGGAATCGTCCGTTCATGGGCCGACCATAACGAGCCATCGTTAATAGGCCGTATTTGATGACGCTATGAAATCGGCCCAACGTATTAACGGACCACAAACGGGCCGATTGTAACCACGGGCTGAATTTGGCCCACAAGCAGAAAATGAAAGTAATGGGCCATAAGTAAACGAATGCCGGAAATGAGCCCAAGAATAAATGGGCTCTGAGAAGGCCGAAAGATAACATGGGCTGGAAACGGCCCAACGGAATAACAGGCCGTTAATGGGTATAAAGTGATACACTGTTCATTACGGGCCAGTTTCACCACGGGCCGTTAATGGGTGTAAAGTGATACACTGTTCATTACGGGCCAGTTTCACCACGGGCCGTTTGTAGGCCAAGAGTTACATAGGGCCTCATATGGGCCGAAAGACGTCATGGGCCATACATGGGCCAAAAGTGAAAACGGGCTGGAATCATATTGGATGGCCCAGATGACGCTACTGGGCCTAATTCGGATAGGGCGTAACGGGCCTTGGGTTAGCGGGCTGTAAATGGGCTATATGCGAACATGCCGTTAACAGGATTTCCATGGGTCGGCCCGCCACCTTTTGACCAAGTCAAACGGGACGGCCTTTTCACAGGAATGGGCCTCTGTTGGGCCGTGCCACGTGTCGACGTATCATAGGCGCCTATCTGACCCACTGACGAGCTGACACGTGTTCCGTCCGGCCAATAAGAATTTTACACGTGGAAATTTCCCATTGGTCGGGGCTGTTAACGGGTTATCGGATCCAAAACCCGACCCGATAGCTTAACGGCGTTCCATTACGGTGGATGCCACGTGTCGGTCACCCTTGACGAAAGCACTTATGTGACGCGCGATTTATCGTCATGGAAGTGGACACTTTCGTGATGATAATTTTGGTAATGTCATGGAACACTTCTACGATAGCACAAGTATGACTATCTTGATTCTGTCATAAATTTTTCATGGATGTACATGCATGACAAAAACGCGATCTACTATGACAAACACGTATCATCACGGAAGTGTATTTTTTTGTAGTGATAGGTGGGAGGGAGAGGGGAGGCTGCCAGGAGGCGCCCCAAGTAGGCCGAATCCTACTTGGGGTCCTCCCCAGGGGGAGGAAAGAGGGGGAGAGGGAAGGAAGGGGGAATCCTATTCCACTCTTTCCTTTCACTTCCCCTCTTTCCTACTCCTCCTAGGCCGGCCCATACGGGGGGCGCACCAGCCCCTTGTGGCTGGTGCATTTCCCGTCTTGGCCCATAAGGCCCATATCTTTTGTCGGGGGTGCCCGAAACTCCTTTCGGTGACCCGGTACCCCTCGAAACACTTCCGGTGTCCGAATACTATCGTCCTATATATGAATCTTTACCCCTCAATCATTTCGAGACTCCTTGTCATGTGCGTGATCTCATCCGGGACTCCAAACAACATTCGGTCACCAAAACATATAACTCATATAACACTATATGGTTAATGAACGTCAAACGTGCGGACCCTACGGGTTCGAGAACTATGTAGACATGACCGAGACACCTCTTAGGTCAATAACCAATAGAGGAACCTGGATGCCCGTATTGGCTCCTACATATTCTACGAAGATCTTTATCGGTCGGACCGTTATGACAACATACGTAATTCCCTTTGTCCATCGATATGTTACTTGCCCGAGATTCGATCGTCGGTATCGTCATACCTAGTTCAATCTCGTTACCGGAAAGTCTCTTTACTCGTTCCATAATACATCACCTCTTGAAAAACTCCTTAGTCATTTGCTTGCAAGCTTATGATGTGTATTGCCAGAGGGGGATTCGATCATGGAGGGCCTCTACATCAACCTTTTGCCGCTCTTTCCGATGAAGCATGAGTAGTTTACCACAGACCTAAGGGATGATAGCTAGTAGCTATATGGCTTCTTCTCTCTCTTTGATCTTCAATACAATGTTCTCCTTGATGTTCTTGGAGTTCTATGCGATGTAATATTCTTTTGCGGTGTGTTTGTCGAGATCCGATGAATTGTGGATTTATGATCAGATTATCTATGAATATTATTTGAGTCTTCTCTGAACTCTTTTGTGCATGATTAAATATCTTTGTATTTCTATTCAAATTATCGGTTTGGTTTGGCCAACTAGATTGGTTTTTCTTGCAATGGGAGAGGTGCTTAGTTTTGGGTTCAATCATGCGGTGTCCTCACCCGGTGACATAGTAGGGGTAGCGAGGCACGTATTATGTTGTTGCCATCAAGGTGAAAAGATGGGGTTTTCATCATATTGCTTGAGTTTATCCCTCTACATCATGTCATCTTACTTAAGGTGTTACTCTGTTCTTATGAACTTAATACTCTAGATGCATGCTGGATAGCGGTCGATGTGTGGAGTAATAGTAGTAGATGCAGAATCGTTTCGGTCTACTTGACACGGACATGATGCCTATATTCTGTTGGGGAACATAGCATGCAATTTCAAAAAAATTCCTATGCTCACGCAAGATCTATCTAGGAGATGCATAGCAAGGAGAGGGGGGAGAGTGTGTCCACGTACCCTCGTAGACCGAAAGCGGAAGTGTTTGACAACGCAGTTGATGTAGTCAAACTTCTTCTCATTTTGATCGATCAACCAAGGAACGTACGTTACCTCTGAGTTCTGCACATGTTCAACTCGATGACGTTCCTCGAACTCTTGATCCAGCAACGTGTCGAGGGAGAGTTCTGTCAGCACGACGGCGTGGTGACGGTGATGGTGAAGTGATCCGCGGAGGGCTTCGCCTAAGCACTATGTGAATATGACTGGAGGCGTAAACTGTTGAGGGAGGCATTACACACGGCTAACAGATGTTTTGTGTGTTCTAGGCTCCCCCCTCATATATATAGGTGGGAGGGAGAGGGAGCAGCCAAGGGGCACCCCAAGTAGGAGGAATCCTACTTGGGGGCCTTGTCCAATTCGCCCCCCCTTACCATATTCACCGGAGGGGGAAGGAAGGAGGAGGGAGGAGGGAAGGAAGGGGGAGGCCGAATCCCTCCCATTCCTTCTCTCTTTGTCTTTTTCCCTTTCCCTCTCGTGCGGCCCATATGGGGGCTTAGCAGCCCCTGCTAGCTGCTGTGTTTTCCCTCTTGGCCCATTAGGCCCATATCTTTGTCGGGGGGTGCCCGGAACCCCTTCTAGTGACCCGATATGTACCCACTACTCTGCAGAACACTTACGGTGTCTGAATACTATCGTCCTATATATCAATCTTTACCTCTCGTCCATTTCGAGGCTCGTCATCATGTCCGTGATCTCATCCATGACTCCGAACAACATTCGGTCACCAAATCACATAACTCATATAGTGCAAAATCGTCATCGAACGTTAAGCGTGCGGACCCTACGGGTTCGATAACTATGTAGACATGACCGAGACACCTCTCCGATCAATAACCAATAGCGGAACCTGGATGCTCATATTGGTTTCAACATATTCTACGAAGATCTTTACCGGTCGAACCATAATGACAACATACGTTATTTCCTTTGTCATCGGTACGTTACTTGCCCGAGATTCGATCGTCGGTATCTACATACCTAGTTCAATCTCATTACCGGCAAGTCTCTTTACTCGTTCCGTAATACAACATCCTGTAACTAACTCATTAGTCACTATGCTTGCAAGGCTTTTAATGATGTGCATTACCGAGATGGCCCAGAGATACCTCTCCGATACTCGGAGTGACAAATCCTAATCTCGATCTATGCCAACCCAACAAACACCTTGGGAGATTCCTATAGAGCATCTTTATAATCACCCAGTTATGTTGTAATGTTTGATAGCACACAAGGTATTCCTCCGGTATTCGGGAGTTGCATAATCTCATAGTCAAAGGAATATGTATTTGACATGAAGAAAGCAATAGCAATAAAACTTGAACGATCAATATGCTAAGCTAGTGGGTGTGTCTTGTCCATCACATCATTCTCCTAATGATGTGATCCCGCTCATAAAATGACAACACGTGTCTATGGTTAGGAAACTTAACCATCTTTGATTAACGAGCTAGTCAAGTAGAGGCTTACTAGGGACACAGTGTTTTGTCTATGTACCCACACATGTATCAAGTTTTCGGTTAATACAATTATAGCATGAATAAGAAACATTTGTCATGATATAAGGAAATATAAAATAAAAACTTTATTATGGCCTCTAGGGAATATTTACTTCAGTCTCCCACTTGCACTAGAGTCAATAATCTAGTTCAGATCGCCATGTGATTTAACACTAATAGTTCACATCTTTATGTGATTAACACCCATAGTTCACATCTCCATGTGACCAACAAACAAAGGGTCTACTAGAGTCAATAATCTAGTTCACATTGCTATGTGATTAACACCCAAAGAGTATTAAGGTGTGATCATGTTTTTCTTATGAGAGAAGTTTAGTCAACGGGTCTGCCACATTCAGATCCATATGTATTTTGCAAATTTCTATGTCTACAATGCTCTGCACGGATCTATTCTAGCTAATTGCTCCCACTTACAATATGTATCCATATTGAGACTCAGAGTCATCCGGATCAGTGTGAAAGCTTGCATCGACGTAACCCTTTACGATGAACTCTTTGTCACCTCCATAACCGAGAGACATTTCCTTAATCCTCTAAGGATAATTTTGATCGTTGTCTAGTGATCTACTCCTGGATCACTATTGGTACCTCCCTGCCAAACTTATGGCAAGGTACACAATAGGTATGGTACACACCATGGCATACTTTATAGAACCTATGACCGAGGCATAGGGAATGACTTTCATTCTCTCTCTATATGCTGTCGTGGTCGAGTTCTGAGTCTTACTCAACTTCACACATTGTAACACAGGCAAGAACCCTTTCTTTGACTGATCCATTTTGAACTTCTTCAAAATCTTGTCAAGGTATGTGCTTTTGAAAGTCCTATTAAGCATCTCGATATATCCCTATAGATCTTGATGCCCAATATATAAGTAGCTTCACCGAGGTCTTTCAATGAAAAACTCTTATTCAAGTATCCTTTTATGCTATCCAGAAATTCTACATCATTTCCAATCAACAATATGTCATTGACATATGATATTAGAAATGCTACAGAGCTCCCACTCACTCTCTTGTAAATACATGCTTCATCATAAGTCTGTATAAAACTATATGCTTTGATCACCTTATCAAAGCGTATATTCCAACTCCTAGATGCTTGCACCAGTCCATAGATGGATCGCTGGAGTTTGCACACTTTGTTAGCACCTTTAGGGTCGACAAAACCTTTTGGGTGCATCATATACAGCTCTTCTTTAATATCCATTAAGGAATGTAGTTTTTGACATCTATTTGCCAGATTTCATAAATGTGGCAATTGCTAACATGATTCGGACAGACTTAACCATCGCTACGGGTGAGAAAGTCTCACCGTAGTCAACTCTTGAACTTGTCGAAAACCTTTCGCAACGAGTCAAGCTTTGTAGACAGTAACATTACCATCAGCGTCATTCTCCTTCTTGGAGATCCATTCATTCTCTATGGCTTGCGGATCATCGGGCAAGTCAACCAAAGTCCATACTTTGTTCTCATACATGGATCCCATCTCAGATTTCATGGCCTCAAGCCATTTTATGGAATCTAGGCTCATCATCGCTTCCTCATAGTTCGTAGGTTCATCATGGTCTAGTAACATGACTTCCAGAACAGGATTACCATACCACTCTGGTGTGGAACGTGCTCTGTTCGACCTATGAGGTCCAGTAGTAACTTGATCTGAAGTTTCGTGATCATCATCATTAGCTTCCTATCTAGTTGGTGTAGGCAGCATAGGGACGGATTTCGCCGATGTGCTATTTTCCAAATTGAGAGAAGGTACAATTACCTCATCAAGTTCTACTTTCCTCCCACTCACTTCTTTCGAGAGAAACTCCTTCTCTAAAAACTTGATACGTCTCTAATGTATCTATAATTTATGAAGTATTCATGTTGTTTTATTATCATTCTTGGATGCTTTACAATCATTTTATAGCAACTTATTTCATTTTTGGGACTAACCTATTGACCCAGTGCCAGTTGTTGTCTTTTGCTCGTTTTTTACATCGCAGGAAATCAATATCAAACGAAGTCCAAACACCGCGATACTTTTTGTGGATTTTTTATGAACCAGAAGACATGAAGTGGGCCAGAGCAGCACCTGGGGGTGCCCTGAGGGGGGTACAACCCACCAGGTGGGTTGTGCCCACCTCGGTGGCCTCCCGCACCTCCTCTTTGCCCTATAAATCACCAAATATTGCAAAAACCCTCGGGGTTAACCTATGTCAGAAGTTCCACCACTGCAGACCTCTGTAGCCACCGAAAAACAATCTAGATCCCGTTCTGGCACTCTGTCGGAGGGGAAAATCATCACCGGTGGCCATGTTCATCATCCTCCTGGCCACCATGATGAGGAGGGAGTAGTCCACCCTCGGGGCCGAGGGTTTGTACTAGTAGCTATGTGTTCAATCTCTATCTCTCTCTTGAGATGTCACGATCTTGATGTATCGCGCGGGATTTGTTAATATAGTCGGATCATATGGTGTTTTCCCCTCTCTATCTTGTTGTGATGAATTGAGTTTTCCCATTGAGATTTTGTTTTATCGGATTGAATACTTTTATGCATTTGAGAGCACTTGATATATGTCTTTGAAAGTGCAAATATCCCTAGGTGGTTTTGGTAATTCATAACAACATATAGCTCACTGAGCTAATGCTATTCCAAGATAATTATTTCAGGAAAGCTCAATGATTGGCATGGCATGGATGGTGAAAGTGGACCCCTCAAAATGCTAAGGACAAAGGATTGGCTAAAGCTTCAAGCTCAAGACTCTTCATTTTACATTTTAGTGATCCAAGATCACATTGAGTCCATAGGAAAAGCCAATACTATCAAGGAGGGATGAGGTGTTTCTTAATGAGATTTTTGCTTCATGTGCTTAATGATATGCTCCAAAATCCTCAGCTACTTTCCCATATCCACAAATGACCTAAACTCCAAGCCAAACTCGGTCCTACCGATTCTTTCCATCCGGCGCCACCGAGTTTCACTTGTCATAAGCCACTGCCAAACCCTAGCAAATCGGTTCTACCGATAGGGATCTCGGTCTCACCGAGATGGGGTTGCAATCTCTCTGTTTCCCTTTTGTAACTTTTCGGTCTCACCGAAAGAGCAAATCGGTCCCACCGAGATTGCAATGTAAACTCTCTGTTTCCCCTTTGTAACTTTCCGGTCTCACCGAAAGAGCAAATCTGTCCCACCGAGTTTACCTGACCAGCTCTCTGGTTAGCCAATTACCAAATCGGTCTCACCGAGTTTGTGTAATCGGTCTCACCGAGATTACGTTATGCCCTAACCCTAACCATATCAGTCCTACCGAGTTGCATGTCAGTCCCACTGAAAATCTCTAACGGTCACTAGGTTTACCTTTTCGGTCCGACCGAGTTTATTGATTCGGTCCCACCGAGATTGGTAAATTGTGTGTAACGGTTGGATTTTGTGTGGAGGCTATATATACCCCTCCACCTCCTCTTCATTCGTGGAGAGAGCCATCAGAACACATCTACACTTCCAACTCATATGTTCTGAGAGAGAACCACCTACTCATGTGTTGAGACCAAGATATTCCATTCCTACCATATGAATCTTGATCTCTAGCCTTCCCCAAGTTGCTTTCCACTCAAATCTTCTTTCTACCAAATCCAAATCCTATGAGAGAGAGAGTTGAGTGTTGGGGAGACTATCATTTGAAGCACAAGAGCAAGGAGTTCATCATCAACACACCATTTGTTACTTCTTGGAGAGTGGTGTCTCCTAGATTGGCTAGGTGTCACTTGGGAGCCTCCGACAAGATTGTGGAGTTGAATCAAGGAGTTTGTAAGGGCAAGGAGATCGCCTACTTCGTGAAGATCTACCGCTAGTGAGGCAAGTCCTTCATGGGCGATGGCCATGGTGGGATAGACAAGGTTGCTTCTTCATGGACCCTTCGTGGGTGGAGCCCTCCGTGGACTCGCGCAACCATTACCCTTCGTGGGTTGAAGTCTCCATCAACGTGGATGTAGGATAGCACCACCTATCCGAACCACTGGAAAAACATCCGTGTCTCCAATTGCGTTTGAATTCTCCAAACCCTTCCCTTTACAGTCTTGCAAGTTGCATGCTTTACTTTCCGCTGCTATATACTCTTTGCATGCTTGCTTGAATTGTGTGATGATTGCTTGACTTATCCTAAAATTGCTAAAATATGCCAAGAACTAAAATTGGGAAAAGGCTAAGTTTTTATTTGGTCAAGTAGTCTAATCACCCCCCCCCCTCTAGACATACTTCCGATCCTACAAGTGGTATCAGAGCTTTGGTCTCCATTTGCTTTGATTTCCATAGCTTTTGGTGGTCATAGCCTTGGTTTCACAACCTAGGAGAGTATGGCGTCTAGCGAGGGAAATTATCACCGTAGAGGTCCTTACTTTGATGGTACTAATTTTGCTAGTTGGAAGCATAAAATGAAAATGCATATTCTTGGACATAACCCCGCCGTTTGGGCTATTGTGTGTGTTGGTTTGCAAGGTGACTTCTTCGACGGGAAGGAACCAAACCGTGAAGCTACCACGGATGAGTTGAAGATGATACAATACAACGCTCAAGCTTGTGATATTCTCTTCAACGGATTATGCCCTGAAGAATTCAACAAAATCAGCCGTCTTGAGAATGCAAAGGAAATTTGGGATACTTTGATTGATATGCACGAAGGTACCGACTCCGTCAAGGAATCCAAATTGGATGTGCTTCAAAGTCAACTTGACAAGTTCAAAATGAAGGATGGTGAAGGTGTCGCTGAAATGTACTCATTGGAAGGTGTCGCTGAAATGTACTCATTGGAAGGATGTGCTTCAAAGTCAACTTGACAAGCCAACGAAGGTCATTGGAAGAATTGTTGCTCATGAGATGTCGCTCAAGGATAAAGAGGAACTTCACAACAAATCAAGTGGTGCCTACAAAGCCTCATGTGAAGTACCCACATCATCAAGTGAGAAACAAAACTTCAACGAAGAATTGAGCCTAATGGTGAAGAACTTCAACAAGTTCTACAAGAGTAGAAGGAAAGATAGAAGCTCCAAGTCAAGGTCCTACAATGACAAAAGATCTTCTAGTCGAGAGCGAAACTGCTATAATTGTGGAAGACCCGGACACTATTCCAATGAGTATACGGCTCCCTACAAAAGAAGAGAAGATTCTCCAAAAAGAAGAGGCAAAAGAGAATAATCACCATCAAGAGAGAGAAGGAGTAGAGATGATCGTTACGAACGAAGATACTCATGGAGGAGCAAGGATTCGGAAAGAAAGGAAAAATCATCAAGGAGCTACACAAAACGAAGACATCAAGCTCATGTTGGTGAATGGGTATCCGGCTCCGACTCCGACAACCACTCCGAGAGAAGTTATCACTCCGATTCCGAATATACTCAAGATGAAGGTGTTGCCGGTCTAGCACTTGTGTCAACCAACTCCTTCGACATATTTGACTCACCAAATGAAGGAATTGGAAGATGCTTCATGGCCAAAGGTCCTAAGGTAACTCACCCTGAGTATGTTGATTTCAATAGTGATGAGGATGACTTGTTAGGTGATGATGATTTACTTGTTGACAACTCTAGTGATGAATACTATGATGAAACGTCGATTAATCATGCTAATCAAGATAAGACGAGTGACAATGATAAGGAGAAAATTGAGGCTCTAACTCAAGAACTAAACACTCTCAAGTTAGCTCATGAAACTATCTTCGAAGATCATCGAGAACTTTTGAGAGCTCATGAGAAGTTACGATTTGAAAAGCTCAATCTTGAGCAAGAGCATGAGTTCTTAAAGGCAATCAATGATGATCTCCACAAGAAAAGTTCTTCTTACATTGCCAAGCGTTTACTCTTATCCACTTACATGCCTCAAGTCAAGTCTAATAACAAGAACAAGAAAGATTCTTCCTCTAGTAGTAACAATGATCATGTTAAATCCAATATTGTTGCTTCTAGTAGTTCTCTTGATTCCACTAACGATTCTCTTAGCCAAGTTACACTTGAGCAAGAAAATAGCTTATTGAAGGGAATCATAGAGAAAGGAGTGTACAAAAGCCTTGCCGGAAGTAAGCAATTCGAGGAGATTGTACGCAAGCAAGGAAGGCACCGGAAGAATCAAGGTGTTGGTTTTGAACGAAAGTTCAATGCCAATGGAGTTGAGTGGGAAGAAGTTCAATACCCCAAGGCAAAGTTTGTTCCTCCACAAGAGAAGTATGATCCTACTTCATTCAAGGGGACACAAACTCAAGATGATCTTCCACCACAAGACTACAAGCAAAAAGGCAAGGACAAGCTTCAAGAGGAAATTGATGCATTTGAAGAAGCTCCTAAGACCTTAGTCAAGTGGATTCCCAAGACTACTTCAAGTTCCACTTCAACAAGTACGACTACAACTCCAAGGATTCCCATCAAGATGGTGTGGATCCAAAAGAAGAAGAACTAGAGAATTCTTGAGGGTGACTCTGCCAACATACTTCACTCTTATCATTTTGGCAAGAACAAGTGCAATCAACTTCCACATCTTGCACTAGTTTAAGGAGTCACAAACCCTCTTGTTGGTAAGTCAAGGGATAAGGTAACCTAAAAGCCTTCATAGACATCATCTTGTGTGTGCATCACTCTATGTCTATGGATATCCTTGTTTGTTCCTTGTGGGACTAACCCATGTAGGTATTGAAAGTGCAATTCACTCAAAAGGATAGCTCCAAGTGATCTACATCAACATTGAGCATCCACATCTTCAACATCTACATGAAGTCATCATCGACAAAACCCAAGGTTAGTTCATCCCTCTTAGGGGGGATATCACATCTAGGGGGAGCTTTACTCTAAGACTTGAGTTAAAGCAACTCTAATGATGTGAACACAACAATGCTTTATGTAAAAGTGGTAACCCCACTTGAGCTTAAACGATGAGTATGACCTATGATCAAATGTTTTCATTTGACTCCTATGTCAATATACTCATATATAGATGACCTAGTCATCGCCAATTGCTTGATAGATGCTAGAATTGGTTGTGCATGCTTTGTCACATATTTCAATTGCCATTTTATTGTGTGAGCATGTTGATTGCATATTTTACTCATTCGAGGACATCCACTTGTTGTTTTGATTGTTTGGCTTTATTTTTTTGCCAAGTGGATGGACAAGAATGCCTAAGAACCTTCTCTAGCTATCTATGCTTTTCTCGTCTCAAACTCTATTCATGCTACATCACAAAATTGATCAAGTCAGATTCGAACCACTCTGTGTGAGGAGCACTCGGAGTCCCCGATTCGTCATAGACTTAAACTTCCAAAACCTCTTTGTGATTCTCGGTCTGACCGATACCCCAGTTTCGGTCTTACCGAGATCATTAAGTTGATCTATGTTTTCGATCTTGGTGCAACCGATTTGAACCTTTTGGTCACACCGATTTGCAGTAACTGTATACAGTTTTGCATCTCGGTGCCACCGAGTTGTTCCACTCGTTCACACCGACAGGGTCGGGCTATATATAGACACGGGCAAAAATTTGGAAATTTCTCCGAACCCCTTCGCCCGCGCAATAGCTCGCTCTGCCTACATGGTCTTCGGATCGTCTTCTCGCCGCCAGCCGCCTCCAGTCGCTGGTCTCCGTCGCCGTGAACGGGAATCAACCCCGCCGTTGCCGCCGTAGCGAGTCTCCGCCGAACTAGGGTATGGACTCGATCTTTGTGCTATTCCTCAATCCGATTCCTAGCACATTGTGATCAGATGTATTCTTGCCACGTTTGATAAACTCCTACCCAGTCAATGAACTCAATAGAATAGGTTTGATCCGAAAATTCTAGGGTTAGGTTTCCGCCGAAATCATCTCGGACCCACCGAGTTGAAAAACTCGGTCCCATCGATTTGGCTTATGCCATTGCACAAGTAAGACTCGGTCTAACCGAGTATTGCTAATCGGTGTGACCGATTTTGGAACTTTGTGAAACCCTAGCAGTCTCGGTGCCACCAAACTGTGACTCGGTCTGACCGAGTTCACTAGTTTAGGTTCCAAAAAACTGCTTCGGTATCACCGAGTTTAAAAACCGGTAGATCCGAAATGCTTTCTGTGGGAAACTAAAACTAAGTTTTTGAATCATTCTTTTGCCAAAATCTCTGCATTTTGTGATGCGCATCCACTCTACCTCATCTATAAACTATTCACAGGGTCAGCAGTCAGCTTGTTCATCATGTCAGACCAGAGTGATAGCCAGAACCTGTCAGAGCAGCCAGTGCAGATGAGTGAGGGCACTAGTCTCTCCAGCTCTTCAAATGAAGGCAGCAGGAGTACCCCCAACAACCTGCCAAAAGCTGCCACAAGACAAAGGAAGAAGAGAACCTCAGAATCAGAGGATGAGGATTATGTGGCAGAGGAGGAAGCAACTTCCAAGAAAGTTGAACTCAAGAAAGAGCATGGCTCAAGACAGAGCAACAAGCCAGGCTTAAAGGTCAAAAGGCCAGCAGGCAGGCAGCCCATGCCAAAGGCCAGAACCTCAACAAAGATTCCTGAGAAGCCTGCACCCAAAGAGCCAGTTGTAGCTGAAACAAAGAAAGAAAGGAAAAGAGGAAGATGGTGCAAGAAAGTTGATCACATGGCTGAATTTGAACAGCATTCTTCTGATGAAGAAGAGGAAGAAGAAGAGGTTGCTGCACCAGCACCTAAGGCACCCAAGCTGATGGGTGATGCTATAAGATCAGGGGCAACTGCATCTAAGCCCAAGGAAGCCCCCAAGCCTGCATCCAAAGCTAAGCCAGCTCCAAAGCCAAAACCAAAGAGAAATACAAGGAGCATACCAGCTGCTGAGAAGAACAAGGCCCCAGTGCCTGAAGCTGTTGCAGAAGAAGAGGAAGGCCAAGTGCTGAGAAAGCTGAAGCCCAAGATCCCAGACCACAATGATGCTCATCCTGTGGCTGAGGATATGAAGATCAGGAGAGACTCTGGGCTAAGAAAATGGAGAGCAGAAGATCCATATGCTACCAGGAGAAGGACTGTTGTTGGCTACAGGTTCCACACTAAGGAACAGCAGGACTTCTATGAGATAGTCTTATTGGACAAGAAGCCAGTTGTATGTGACATGAGATTGGTTGATTGGGAATATATCAAGGAAAATGAAGAGCACTACCCTGGAGTGCAAGATAGCTTCAGAGCTTGTGGAGTAGCTGACTTTGTTGGGCAGAAGCTCACAAAGTGGAATTAGGAGCTGATTATGCAATTCTACTCCACAGCACACTTCTATCCAGATGGAAGGATCACATGGGTGTCTGAAGGTACAAGGTACCATTCAACTGTTGAGGAATGGGCAAGATTGATCAATGCCCCAGAAGAAAATGAAGATGACTTGGATGTCTATGCCAAGAAAAAGATGGATCATAACACTATGGCAAATATGTACAAGGAGATTCCTGCAGAAGATCTTGATACTCACCAGTTTGGGTCTGTAAAACACTTGTTGTCAGGTCTGCCTACGATCAACTGGATCCTTAGGCACACACTTTTGCCCAAGTCTGGAGATCACAGCATGATCAGAGGTCATGCCATCAACCTGCTACATATCTTTGATGTGCCTCAGAAGTTTAAGGTCATGAGCCTCATAGTAGAAACTATCAAGAGGACTGCAGCAGATCAAAAGAGAAGTTGTGGATATGCCCCTCAGATCCAGATGTTGATCAACTCAAGAATGGGCACAGACACATACTTGTTGGACAAGGAACATTTGCCTATCCATCCAGATTTCGAGGACAACCAAGTTGTGATGCATGAAAATGAACCATCATCAGTCCAGGCACAAGCCAAGAAGGAGAAGGCAAGGAAGGAGAAAGCTGCCAAGATACCAACTCAAGAGGAGGCATCTGAGTACTTCTTGAAAAACAAGCAAGAGAAGCTCAGTTACCTGATTGCATCCACCCTGCGGATTGAGAAAGGACTAGCTACCCTGACTCGGAACCAGGCAAGCTTAGAGAGAATCGTAGAACAAAAGTTCTATGACTTGGATATCAAGGTGACAGAAATTCAGACTGCAGTAGAGCAACTTCAAGATGACATGCAGGAGAGGAAAGGGAAGACAACCACTGATGCATTTGCTAGAGTGCCACGAGGTCCGAGGTTGTCTGCAGTGCCAGTTCCTGACACAAGAACCACCGCCTCAGCTCCAGCCACAGCACCAGCCCAACCAGCTCCAGCATCTACTTCAGCTCCAACTCCAACCACATCTACGGAAGCCTTCGTCATTGGAGTGATCAGGACTCCACCACCACCAGAAGATCAAGCCTGAGAGTCGATCTAGCACTATGCATTTTCTAGGAACTTTTTGGTAACTTGTTGCCAAAGGGGGAGAAAAAATGTATAGATCATAGGCTGAGAGAGAGAGAGAGTGTTGTTTTCTTCTCTCTTGCTTTATTTGGTGGTTTTTCAAACATTGTTTTCTTTTGGTCGAGATACTTTGATATGCTTGTGAGACATTGATGATCATGTGTTTGATCATAAGCTACACTTATGCATGCTAGATATATCTTATCTATCTTATGTGGTCATTCACTTTTACTTGGTGATGAGTGCATGTATTTCATTATTATCATTTTGAGCGCTCCACCAAGATGTATGTGACATGGAAGAGTAACCCATAATTGTAACTCTTTGTGCATTTGCAGTCCAAAGCAAATTTTAAATATGCACAAATTTAGGGGGAGCTCTTACTTATCACATACTTCTCAAAGCGATGATATAATTCATTCTTATTATCATTTGTCGAAGCTTTGATCTATATGTTGTCATCAATTACCAAAAAGGGGGAGATTGAAAGTGCAACTATCCCTAGGTGGTTTTGGTAATTCATAACAACATATAGCTCATTGAGCTAATGCTATTCCAAGATAATTATTTCAGGAAAGCTCAATGATTGGCATGGCATGGATGGTGAAAGTGGAACCCTCAAAATGCTAAGGACAAAGGATTGGCTAAAGCTTCAAGCTCAAGACTCTTCATTTTACATTTTAGTGATCCAAGATCACATTGAGTCCATAGGAAAAGCCAATACTATCAAGGAGGGATGAGGTGTTGCTTAATGAGCTTTTCGCTTCATGTGCTTAATGATATGCTCCAAAATCCTCAGATACTTTCCCATATCCATAAATTACCTAAACTCCAAGCCAAACTCGGTCCTACCAATTCTTTCCATCCGGCGCCACCGAGTTTCACTTGTCATAAGCCACTGCCAAACCCTAGCAAATCGGTTCTACCGATAGGGATCTCGGTCTCACCGAGATGGGGTTGCAATCTCTCTTTTTCCCTTTTGTAACTTTTCGGTCTCACCGAAAGAGCAAATCGGTCCCACCGAGATTGCAATGTAAACTCTCTGTTTCCCCTTTGTAACTTTTCGGTCTCACCGAAAGAGCAAATCGGTCCCACCGAGTTTACCTGACCAGCTCTCTGGTTAGCCAATTACCAAATCGGTCTCACCGAGTTTGTGTAATCGGTCTCACCGAGATTACGTTATGCCCTAACCCTAACCATATCGGTCCTACCGAGTTGCATGTCAGTCCCACTGAAAATCTCTAACGGTCACTAGGTTTAGCTTTTCGGTCCGACCGAGTTTATTGATTGGGTCCCACCGAGATTGGTAATGTGTGGAGGCTATATATACCCCTCCACCTCTTCTTCATTCATGGAGAGAGCCATCAGAACACATCTACACTTCCAACTCATATGTTCTGAGAGAGAACCACCTACTCATGTGTTGAGACCAAGATATTCCATTCCTACCATATGAATCTTGATCTCTAGCCTTCCCCAAGTTGCTTTCCACTCAAATCTTCTTTCTACCAATCCAAATCCTATGAGAGAGAGTTGAGTGTTGGGGAGACTATCATTTGAAGCACAAGAGCAAGGAGTTCATCATCAACACACCATCTGTTACTTCTTGGAGAGTGGTGTCTCCTAGATTGGCTCGGTGTCACTTGGGAGCCTTCGACAAGATTGTGGAGTTGAACCAAGGAGTTTGTAAGGGCAAGGAGATCGCCTACTTCGTGAAGATCTACCGTTAGTGAGGCAAGTCCTTCGTGGGCGATGGCCATGGTGGGATAGACAAGGTTGCTTCTTCATGGACCCTTCATAGGTGGAGCCCTCCGTGGACTCGCGCAACCATTACCCTTCGTGGGTTGAAGTCTCCATCAACGTGGATGTAGGATAGCACCACCTATCCGAACCACGGGAAAAACATCCGTGTCTCCAATTGCGTTTGAATTCTCCAAACCCTTCCCTTTACATTCTTGCAAGTTGCATGCTTTACTTTCCGCTGCTATATACTCTTTGCATGCTTACTTGAATTGTGTGATGATTGCTTGACTTATCCTAAAATTGCTAAAATATGCCAAGAAATAAAATTGGGAAAAGGCTAAGTTTTTATTTGGTCAAGTAGTCTAATCACCCCCCCTCTAGACATACTTCCGATCCTACGGTCCTGCATATGAATACTCGTGGTGACAATGGGGTATCGTATTGATCCACTTGATATATGTTTTGGCAATCAACTAGCGGATTCCCGAGGTGACATTGGGGTAATCTACGCATAGGGGTTGATGCACGTTCTTGTCTTTGTTTCTCCGGTAGAAATCCTGGGGCACTCTTTGAGGTTCTTTGTGTTGGATTGAGTATTATGAACCTAAAATTATTTGGTGTTATTTTAGTACGAACTCTTGGATAGATCGATCGGAAAGAATAGCTTTGAGGTGGTTTTGTACCCTACAAATAATTTCTTCTTATGTTCTCTGCTACATAGGAACTTTTGAGTGATTCCTCATCTCACTTTGAGGGGTGGTTATATGATCTAATTATATTAGCATTGTTGGGAGATTGCACTAGCGAAAGTACGTACCCTAGGCCTCATTTTCAAGCATTGCAATACCGTTTTGCTCCATTTTATCAATTGTTACCTTGCTATCTTTATTTATTTAGATTATAAAAATATATTTCTACCATCAATATTACACTTCTATCACCATCTCTTCGCCGAACTAGTGCACCTATACAATTTCCCATTGTATTGGGTGTGTTGGGGACACAAGAGATTTCTTGTATTTGGTTGCAGGGTTATTTGAGAGAGACCATCTTCATCCTACACCTCCCATGGATTGATAAACCTTAGGTCATCCACTTGAGGGAAAATTGCTACTGTCCTACAAAACTCTACGCTTGGAGGCCCAACACGAGTCTACAAGAATAAAGTTGCATAGTAGACATCAAGCTCTTTTCTGGCGCCGTTGCCGGGGAGGTGAGTGCATGAAGGTATATCTTTAGATCTTGCAATTGAATCTTTTAGTTTCTAGTTTATCACTAGTTTGGTTTATAAAAGAAAACTACAAAAAATGGAATTGGGGTTGCATCATATTATTCATCTTTATAATGTATTTCGTGAAAATGATGGAAAGGAAAATTGTTCTCAATTGATAGAAGAAGAATTCAATAGAATGTTTGGTATAAATGATGAGCATGACTGCAATGTTGTTAGTAGGAATTTTTTTAATATCCATGATGCCAATGATATGCAAACCTACAAGCTTGGGGATGCTATATTTGATGAAGATGTTATTTTTAGTCCCCCAAGATTTGATGTGCAAATTTGTTATAATTATTGCATGCCTCCTATTTATGATGATTATAATTATGAAAGTGGCTTTGGAGAGGTCATGACTTTATTTAGTGATGAATCCACTATTTTGGAAGAGGTTTCAATTGACTATGACAACCAAGTTGCTATCTATGATGATTATGGTGATGACACGCATGTTATAAAGAATAATGATAACCATGAAACTTGTCATCGTGATTTTAATTTTCAATCCCATGATAGTTATTTTGTTGAGTTTGCTCCCACTACTACAAGTGAGAATAAATTTGCTTATGTGGAGAGTAATAAAATATATATGTTTATGGATCATGAAAAGAATGCTTTATGTGATAGCTATATTGTTGAATTTCTTCATGATGCTACTGAAAATTATTATAAGGGAGAAACATATGTTTGTAGGAATTACAATAATATCAAGTTTCCTATTTATGTGTTGAAAATCTTAAAGTTATGTTTGTTTTGCCTTCCTATGTTAATTGATTCTTTCTCCCAAAAGTTATTTGCTCACTAAATCCCTATGCATAGGAAGTGGGCTAGGCTTAAATTATTTGGTGTTATTATAGTACGAACTCTTGGATAGCTCGATCGGAAAGAATAGCTTCGAGGTGGTTTCGTACGCTACAAATAATTTCTTCTTATGTTCTCCGCTAGATAGGAACTTTGGAGTGATTCTTCATCCCACTTTGAGGGGTGGTCATATGATCCAGTTATATTAGCATTGTTGAGAGATTGCACTAGCGAAAGTACGGACCTTAGGCCTCATTTTCAAGCACTACAATACCATTTTTGGTCGTTTGATCAATTGCTACCTTGCTGTTTTTATTTATTCAGATTATAAAAATATATTTCTACCATACATATTACACTTTTATCACCATCTCTCCGCCGAACTGGTGCACCTATACAATTTGCCATTGTATTGGGTGTGTTGGGGAAACAAGAGATTTCTTGTATTTGGTACAGGGTTGTTTGAGAGATACCATCTTCATCCTACACCTCCCACGGATTGATAAACCTTAGGTCATCCACTTGAGGGAAAATTGCTACTGTCCTACAAAACTTTGCGCTTGGAGGCCCAACACGAGTCTACAAGAATAAAGCTGCGTAGTAGACATCAAGAGTTTCCATTCTTGGCAAAAAAGATCTTGCCTTCGGATCTGTGGTAGAAGGTGTACCCAATTGTTTCCTTAGGGTATACTAGCAAAAAGGCCCATGCGTTGCAACGGGAGAAAAAGATACCACACGCTCATAATTTACAAAAAACGTTCTATAATCTGAGAATTTGTAATTATTTCTTAAATACATAAAGAGTTGTTAAAAAGGTTGTTAAAAAGATTTATGATTTTTCAATCATAAAAAGACGGATAATGTATTGTTGATTAACATTGCAGTCCTGATAGTATATTTTAAATTGTTAACAGATAAAATAACATCATATTCAAATTCTACATATTTTTCTAATCAAATTTCATATATAACATGTTAAATTTGGAGTTACGGTTTAGAAGATATGAGCATTTTAAAAACCATTTGATATGTACCGCGAGTTTAATGTCAGAAACATCAAGAGGTTTTCTACAAAATAGCATGACGGACTAAGTATATCTATTTCTTTTATTAGTAGGTATAGATATGAAGACGCACTTCTCCGATTTGTGTTCGAGCTTATCAGGCTGAAGCCTTTTGACATAAGTGTCGCAACCCCAAACTTTAAGAAACGATAGCTTAGGTTTGTTGCCAAACCATAGTTAATATGATGTCGTCTCAACGGATTTACATGGTGCCCTATTTAATGTGAATGCAATTGTCTCTAATGCATAACCCCACAACGATAGTGGTAAATCGGTAAGAGACATCATAGATTGCACCATATCTAATAAAGTACGGTTACGAGGTTCGGACACACCATTACACAGTGGTGTTCCAGGTGGCGTGAGTTGTGAAACTATTCCACATTGTTTCAAATGAAGGCCAAACTTGTAACTCAAATATTCGCCTCCGCTATCAGATCGTAGAAACTTTATTTTCTTGTTACGATGATTCTCTACTTCACTCTAAAATTCTTTGAACTTTTGAAATGTTTCAGACTTGTATTTCATTAAGTAGATATACCCACATCTGCTTAAATCATCTGTGAAGGTCAGAAAATAACGATACCCACCGCGTGCCTCAACACTCATCGGACCGCATACATCGGTATGTATTATTTCCAATAAGTCATTATCTCGCTCCATTGTTCTGGGGAATAGAGTTTTAGTCATCTTGGCCATGAGGCATGGTTTGCAAGTATCAAATGATTCACAATCAAGTGATTTCAAAAGTCCATCTGCATGGAGTTTCTTCATGCGCTTTACGCCAATATGACCTAAACGGCAGTGCCACAAGTATGTTGCACTATCATTATCAACTTTGCATCTTTTGGCATCAATATTATGGATATGTGTATCACTACAATCAAGATTCAATAAACCATTCACCTTGGGTGTATGACCACAGAAGATTTTATTCATGTAAATAGAACAACAATTATTCTCTGACTTAAATGAATAATCGTATTGCAATAAACATGATCTAATATTATTCATGCTTAATGCAAACACGAAATAACATTTGTTTTAGGTTCAACACTAATCCCGAAGGTAGAGGGAGTGTGCGATGGTGATCGTATCAACCTTGGAATCACTTCCAACACACATCGTCACTTTGCTCTTAACTAGTCTATGTTCATTCTGTAACTCCTGTTTCGAGTTATTAATCTCAGCAACTGAACCGGTATCATATAACCAGGGGTTGCTATGAACACTACTAAATTACACATCAATAACATGTATATCATATATACCTTTGTTCACTTTTGCCATCCTTCTTATCCGCCAAGTATTTGGGGCAGTTCCGCTTCCAGTGACAATTTCCTTTGTAGTAGAAACACTTAGTTTCAGGCTTGGGTCTAGCTTTGGGCTTCTTCATGGGAGTGGCAACTTGCTTGCCATTCTTCTTGAAGTTCCATTTCTTTACCTTGCCCTTTTACTTGAAACTAGTGGTCTTGTCAACCATCAACACTTGATGCTCTTTCTTGATTTCTACCTTCGCCGATTTCAGCATCACGAAGAGCTTGGGAATCATTTTTGTCATCTGTTGCATATTATAGTTCATCACGAAGCTCTTAGTAACTTGGTGATAGTGACTAAAGAACTCTGTCAATCACTATCTTATCTGGAAGATTAACTACCACTTGATTCAAGCGATTGTAGTACCCAGACATTCTGAGCACATGCTCACTAGTTGAGCTATTCTCCTCCATCTTGTAGGCAAAGTACTTGTTAGAGGTCTCATATCTCTTAACACGGGAATGAGTCTGAAATATCATTCTGAGCACATGCTCACCAGCTGAACATTTTTTAAGTCCCGGTTCTAAACCGCAAAGCATGGTGCACTAAACTATCAAGTAGTCATCATACCGAGCTTGTCAACATTCATAACGTCTGATTCTGCTCCCGCAACAGGTTTTTGTCACCTAGCGGTGCATCAAGGACATAATTCTTACGTGCAGCAATGAGGATAATCCTCAGATCACGGACCTAGTCCGCATCATTGCTACTATCATCTTTAAACTTAGTTTTCTCTGGGAACGTATCAAAATATATATAGGAGCTACATTGCGAGCTATTATAACATAGATATGCAAATACTATCAAGACTAATTTCATGATAAATTAAGTTCAATTAATCATATTACTTAAGAACTCCCACTTAGATAGACATCCCTCAAGTCATCGAAATGATTAGTGATCCAAATCAACTAAACCATGTCCGATCATCACGTGAGATGGAGTAGTCATCAATGGTGAACATCTCTATGTTTATCATATCTACTATATGATTCATTCAAACTTTCGGTATCTAGTGTTCCGAGGCTATGTCTGTACATGCTAGGCTCGTCAGGTTTAACCCGAGTATTCCGCATGTGCAAAACTGTCTTGCACCCATTGTATGTGAACGTAGAGCCTATCACACCCGATCATCACGTGGTGTCTCAGCACGACGAACTGCCGCAACAGTGCATACTCAGTGAGAACACTTATACCTTGAAATTTTAGTAAGGGATAATCTTATAATGCTACCGCCATACTAAGAAAAATAAGATGCATAAAGGATAAACATCACATGCAATCAAAATATGTGACATGATATGGCCATCATCATCTGGTGCCTTTGATCTCCATCTCCAAAGCACCGTCATGATCTCCATCGTCATCAGCTTGACACCTTGATCTCCATCGTAGCTCGTGGTCGTCTCGCCAACTATTGCTTCTACAACTATCGCTAATGCATAGTGATAAAATAAAGCAATTACATGGCGTTTGCATTTCATACAGTAAAACGACAACCATAAGGCTCCTGGCAGTTGCCGATAACTTTTACAAAACATGATCATCTCATACAATAATGTATATCACATCATGTCTTGACCATGTCACGTCACAACATGCCCTGCAAAAACAAGTTAGACGTCCTCTACTTTGTTGTTGCAAGTTTTACATGGCTGCTATGGGCTTCTAGCAAGAACCATTCTTACATACGCATCAAAACCACAACGGTGATTTATCAAGTTTGTTGTTTTAACCTTCAATAAGGACCGGCGGCAGTCAAATTCGATTCAACTAAAGTTGGATACACACGCATCCGCCAGCCACCTTTATGCAAAACTAGTTGCATGTCTGTCGGTGGAACCGGTCTCATGAACTTGGTCATGTAAGGTTGGTCCGGGCCGCTTCATCCAACAATACCGCCGAATCAAAATAAGACATTGGTGGTAAGAAGTATGATGATCACCGCCCACAACTCTTTGTGTTCTACTCGTGCATATCATCAACGCATAGACTTGGCTCTGATACCACTCTTGGGGAACGTAGCATGCAATTTCAAAAAAAATCATACACTCATGCAAGATCTATCTAGAAGATGCATAGCAACAAGAGGGCAGAGTGTGTCTACGTACCCTCATAGACTGAAAGCCGAAGTGTTTGACAACGCGATTGATGTAGTCGAACTTCTTCTCATTCCGACCGATCAAGCACCGAACGTACGGCACCTCCAAGTTCTGCACACGTCCAGCTCGATGACGTCGCTCGAACCCTTGATCCAGCAAAGTGTCGAGGGAGAGTTCCGTCAGCATGATGGCATGGTGATAGTGATGGTGAAGTGATCCGCGCAGGGCTTCGCCTAAGCACTACGTGAATATGACCGGAGGCGTAAACTGTGGAGGGAGGCGCCGCACACGGCTAACAGATGTTGTTCTGTGTTCTAGGTGCCTGCCCCCCCCTCATATATATAGGTGGGAGGGAGAGGGAGCAGCCAAGGGGCGCCCTAGGTAGGAGGAATCCTACTTGGGGGCCTTGTCCAATTCGCCCCCTTACCATATGCACCGGAGGGGGAAGAAAGAGGAGGGAGGAGGGAAGGAAGGGGGAGGCCGAATCCCTCCCCTTTCTTCTCTCTTCCCCTCTTTCCCTTTCCCTCTAGTGCGGCCCATATGGGGAGCGTAGCAGCCCATGTTGGCTGTTGCGTTTCCCCTCTTGGCCCATTAGGCCCATATCTTTGTCGGGGGTGCCCGGAACCCCTTCCGGTGACCCGATATGTACTCGGTACTCTCCAGAACACTTCCGGTGTCTGAATACTATCGTCCTATATATCAATATTTACCTCTCAACCATTTCGAGACTCTAATTCATGTTCGTGATCTCATCCAGGACTCCGAACAACATTAGGTCACCAAATCACATAACTCATATAATACAAAATCGTCATCAAACGTTAAGCGTGCGGACCCTACGGGTTAGAGAACTATGTAGACATGATCGAGACACCTCTCCGGTCAATAACCAATAGCGGAACCTAGAGGCTCATATTGGTTCCTACATATTCTACGAAGGTCTTTATCAGTTGAACCATAACGACAACATATGTTATTCCCTTTGTCATTGGTATGTTACTTCCCCGAGATTCGATCGTCGGTATCTACATACCTAGTTCAATCTCGTTACCAGCAAGTATCTTTACTCGTTTCGTAATACATCATCCTGTAACTAACTCATTAGTCACTTTGTTTGCTAGGCTTCTTATGATGTGCATTATCGAGAGGGCCCAGAGATACCTCTCCGATACTCGGAGTGACAAATCCTAATCTCGATCTATGCCAACCCAACAAACACCTTCGGAGATACCTGTAGAGGATCTTTATATAACCCAATTACGTTGTGACGTTTGATAGCACACAAGGTATTCCTTCGGTATCCGTGAGTTGCATAATCTCATAGTCGAAGGAATATGTATTTGACATGAAGAAAACAATAACAATAAAACTGAACGATCAATATGCTAAGCTAACGGGTGGGTCTTGTACATCACATCAATTTCCTAATGATGTGATCTCGTTCATCAAATGACAACACATGTCTATGGTTAGGAAACTTAACCATCTTTGGATAACGAGCTAGTCTAGTAGAGGCTTACTAGGGACACAGTGTTTTGTCTATGTATCCACACATGTATCAAGTTTCCGGTTAATACAATTCTAGCATGAATAATAAACATTTATAATAATATAAAGAAATATAAAATAAAAAAATTATTATTGCCTCTAATGCATATTTCCTTCATATTCATGATTATTGCCTTAGATGTCGTCATAATTATGCACTTTTCTATCAATTGCTCGACAATAATTTGTTTACCCATCGTATGTTTTCTTTCAAGAGAGAAGCCTCTAGTGAAACCTATGGCCCCCAGGTCTATTTTCATCATATATTTTCATATCTATAAACCAAAAAGCCAAAAATACCTTGCCGCAATTTATTTATATTTACTTTAGTTTGCTCTTTTATTTATCTTTTATACCTATCTCTGTCAGATCTCACTCTTGTTCGTGACCATGAAGGGATTGACAACCCCTTTTTCATGTTGTGTGCAAGTGCTTGTTACTTTGTGCAGGTGCATAGATTGGAGACTTGCTTGTCCCTCCTACTGGATTGACACCTTGGTTCTTAACTGAGGGAAATACTTATCTCTCTACTTTGATGCATCACCCTATTCCTCTTCAAGGAAAAAATCAACGCAAGCTCAAGAAGTAGGAATATGTTAGGTTGCATTCCACATCAAAAATTCTGTTTTTATCATTTACTATTCGAGGACGAGAAGGAATTAAGCCTGGGGATACTTGATAAGTTTTCAACGTATCTATAACTTTTAATTGTTCCATGCTATTATATTATCAATCTTGGATGTTTTATATACACTTTCAAGCAATTATCCCACGTCACGCACGTCTCGCACGCCTCGCCCCCCCACGACGCCGCGATAAGCGCGCGCCACTTGGGGAGGGCGCCACGGGCATGGAGTTAAGGAGCAGCGCAACCCAGGCCACGCGTGCCCGTGCACTGTTAGGGCCTGGCCCAACAACGCTCGGCACCGTGTATGGCCCAGACCCGGGGGCTCCTGTCGGTGTACTAAAGTAGGGGTACCTTAGTACCCCGAACTTGTGCACGGGCAGTAGTAGCGTCCCGCGGCAAGGCTCGCCAGGGGAGCGACAGGAGTCTCCACGGCCCTTTCTGGGCCGGACGGAGGCCGAGTGATCGAGCCTAGAAGACCAAGCCCCGGCAAGAGGAGCTTGCCGGGCCAAGAAGGCGAGGTCCGGCAAGAGGAGCTTGCCGGGCCAAGGCGACAAGGCCCCGGCAAGAGGAGCTTGTCGGGACGACTAAGCCGAAGCACCAAGGCCCCGGTGGGAGGAGCTCGCCGGGACGGCCGAACCAAGGCACCCCAAGAGAAGCCCGCCGCGGCGCGCCGCGCGCCCCGGCAAGGCCTGACGAGCGGCAAGCTCTCAGGTGCGGCAAGACAACCACCGCGGCAAGCCACTTGCCGCGGCGAACCACCACCTCAGGCGTGCGCTCCAGCTCGCCTGCCCACACGTCACTCTGGAGCTTCCCCAGAGACACGTGGCGGGGCGCCGCGCAACCTGGGGCGCGCGCGTGGCATGCGACGTTGGCAGAGTCACCCCCGTGGCAAGCGGAGGCGCCCCTAACGGTCCGCCTCGGCACTGTTCGGGCGATCCAGACGGGCATTTAATGCCTTTGTCCCCCGCCGTCAGAGTTAGGTGCGATAGCACTGTACGGCCACTGTTCGCACAGTTCCTTGCCATTTTTACCCTCACCTGCGTCGATACCTGTGGGAAACCCCTTAGCATATAAAAGGAGGCCCATGCACACGTATGGAGGAGGGAGAAAAGGAAGGAAGGGATCCAGACCGGAGGGAGGACACCCAGTAGACCCTCGTCTACGTCCAACTCCAACTTACTGTAGCTTCTTGCGCTCCAGAGCAAGAACTCGAATCAACCAGACAAGCAGCAGTAGGGTTTTACGCATCCATGCGGCCCGAAGCTGGGTAAAATCGTTGTGTGTGTGTGTCGCCTCGATCTGCTCTTTGTGCAACCTCCGCCCCCCGCCGAACCGACAAGGGGCTCCGTCCCCATAGGTGCTCGTGGAGGCCGATGTCCCCCGACAGCCCCTCCCCTCATCTGTCCCGTTCCGGCCATGCCCGATGCGTGCTCGTCGCGACCGCACGCCCGGCCCGCCCGTGGCCTTGCTCCCCTGCTCGCGCCGTGGCATCACTCGGTGCCGTCAGCCACCGCAGCCCGCTCCTTCCACTGACTGCCCATGACCCGTCGCCATCCCCGTCCTCCGCCCGGTTGGCGCCCGGCGCCGCACCGTGGCCGTGGCCGCGCGCCGTCCCCTGCACGCCGCTCGGGGCCGCGCCCCACCCCTGTCCCTGCTCCTCTGCCTCCCTCACGCTCGCGCGCGCCCGGCTGCACTTGTTGCCGCCCCGGGCCGCGGCCTCCTCTCGCCCCGCCTCAGTCGTCCAGTGGCACCGCCCTCTCCCGCCTCCATTGGCCGGCGTCGTGGGCGCCGGCAGCCGCGCCGGCGGCCTCGCCACGCCCATGGCTGGCGCGCCCCCCTGCCTATCGATCTGGGTGCTCGCCTAGTCGGGCGCCAATGCCCGCACACCTGCGCCCGCACCCGCTAGCCCGGCGCCCGCTTGGCCCCCTGGGGTCAATGACAATGGCCCCCCATGCCCCAGAACGTTTTAACAAAAATAAATAGATAATAATAATTAAATTAATTAATTAATTAACGAAATAATTAAGTTAATTAATCACAATTAGATTAACCTAATTAACTATTAGTTAATTAATCAAATAATGACAGTGGGGCCCACCCCCCTAATTACTTATGATTAGTTTAATTAATCTGTTAATTAAAGTGTGTCACTGACCAGTGGGACCCACCGGTCAGGTTGACCAGTCAACCCTGTTGACTGCTGACGTCAGCATGACATCATGCTGATGTCATAAATCTAATTTCGAATTAATTAATTAAATTCCAGAAATTAATAAAATCTTTAGAAAATCATATCTTGTAAACCGTAACCCGGATTCAAATATTTTCAACATGAAAGTTGCTCAGATCGATGAGACGACTCCGGATACGCAACCCGTTCGTCCGCCACACCCCCCTAACCTATCGAACTCGCAACTTTTCCCCTTCGGCTCCTCTGCCCGAAAACGCGAAACCCCAGGATTACTTTCCCGGATGTTTCCCCCCTTCACCGGTATCACCTCATACCGTGTTAGGACACCTCTAACGCCGATACTTGTCATGTCATGCATCGCTATGCATCTGTTTGTTTAAATATTTATTGTTTCTTCCCCCTCTTCTCTCGCTAGACCCCGAGACAGACGTCGCTGCTACCCAGTACGACTACGGAGTTGACGACCCTTCTCTCTTGCCAGAGCAACCAGGCAAGCCCCCCCCCCCCTGATCACCAGATATCGCCTACTCTCCTCTATACTGCTTGCATTAGAGTAGTGTAGCATTTTACTGCTTTCGTTATTCCTATCCTGATGCATAGCCTGTCTTTGATACTACTGTTGATACCTTTACCTGCAATCCTACTTGCTTAGTTTAGGATGCTAGTTTACCATCAGTGGCCCTACATTATTTTCCGTCTGCTGTGCTATACTATCGGGCCGTGATCACTCGGGAGGTGATCATGGGTATATACTATATACATGATACATGTGGATACCAAAGACGGGTCGGCTCGTAGGAGTACTCGCGAGTGGATCTTTGAGGCGGAGCGACAGGGCAGGTTACGACCACCTAGGAGAGAGGTGGGCCTGGTCCTGTCGGTGTTCGCGGATACATAACACGCTTAACGAGATCTGGGTATTTGATCTGAGTCTGGCTACTGGCCTATACGCACTAACCAACTACGCGGGAAAGATATGGGCACTCGGCGTCGTGGTATCAGCCGAAGCCTTCGTGACGTCAGCGACTGAGTGGCGCGCGCCGGATTGGACTGGAACGTCACTAGGCTAGGTCTGCTTCCGGCCGCGTTCGCGACGTGCAGGTGTGCTCAGGGTGATGGGCCCAGACCCCTGCGCGCATAGGTTTAGACCGGCGTGCTGACCGCTCTGTTGTGCCTAGGTGGGGCTGCGACGTGTTGATCTTCCGAGGCCGGGCATGACCCAGGAAAGTGTGTCCGGCCAAATGGGATCAAGCGTGTTGGGCTATGTGGTGCACCCCTGCAGGGAAGTTAATCTATTCGAATAGCCGTGTCCCTTGGTAAAAGGACGACCCAGAGTTGTACCTTGACCTTATGACAACTAGAACCGGATACTTAATAAAACACACCCTTCCAAGTGCCAGATACAACCTGGTGATCGCTCTCTAACAGGGCATCGAGGAGGGGATTGCCGGGTAGGATTATGCTATGCGATGCTACTTGGAGGACTTCAGTCTACTCTCTTCTACCTGCTGCAAGACAGAGGCAACTAGAAGCGTAGTCTTCGATAAGACTAGCTATCCCCCTCTTATTCTGGCATTCTGCAGTTCAGTCCACTGATATGGCCCTTTACACATATATCCATGCATATGTAGTGTAGTTCCTTGCTTGCGAGTACTTTGGATGAGTACTCACGGTTGCATTGTTTCCCCTTTTTAACCATACCTCTATCCGATTGCTGCGACCAGACGATGGAGCCCAGGAGCCAGACGCCACCGTCGATGACGACTACTACCCCGGAGGTGCCTACTACTACGTGCTGCCTGCCGGCGACGACCAGGAGTAGTCTAGGAGGATCCCAGGCAGGAGGCATGCGCCTCTTTCGATTGTATCCCAGTTTGTGCTAGCCATCTTATGGCAACTTGTTTAACTTATGTCTGTACTCAAATATTGTTGCTTTCGCTGACTCGTCTATGATCGAGCACTTGTATTCGAGCCCTCGAGGCCCCTGGCTTGTATTATGATGCTTGTATGACTTATTTTATTTGTAGAGTTGTGTTGTGATATCTTCCCGTGAGTCCCTGATCTTGATCGTACACATTTGTGTGCATGATTAGTGTACGATTAAACCGGGGGCGTCACAAGTTGGTATCAGAGCCGACTGCCTGTAAGAATCCCCCTTACACACTCCTTGGCCGAAGTCGAGTCTAGGCATTACAAAAACTTTTACTAACTTGGCTGTGTACCTTACGGGCCCACGTCGCCATCGGGTGGTACTAGGATCTTTTACTCCTCGACCTTTACTCTGGGACTCTGAACTCTCTTCTACTCGGGTTAAACGAATTTACTAACTCTAACACTAGGATCCCGTGACGACATTCACCCCAAAGTTGGATAAAAGCCATAGTTATTCCTTAGTATAGTGTTTTGCACTATTTCCACACTGTCATTGACTCCTTTGAAACATCTTTGTTTTCAGATGGAACCCACGAGGCAGGTCGTGTGTGACACTCCAAAAATTTTATTTGGTTTTAGCAAAAACCTTGCTGGTTTTTCTTTTGTGGATTGAGACCTTTCAAAAAAAAATTTAGAAAAACAATCCTCTTAAAAATCTTTTTCTTTGGCTAGGATTGTTATTTCTGTTTTCTTCTTCAAACTTTGGGTTTAACCTTTTTAAAACTTCTCCTCTGATTGCTTCTCTTCTCAAATTATTTTTGGGAGTTTAATCTTTTCTTTTTAAAAGGAAAACTCTATGAAAATTTGGGATTTTCATTCTTTTGATAACCACCCATGACCTTGTATTTTTGCCCATGAAGTGAAACCACTCCAAAACCTCCTCTCCTCCTTGTTAACAACCCAAGTTCCCTGTCCCAACTCATCCAAACAAGTTTTGGATTTTATTTTGATTATTTCACCTCTCAATTCTTTTCTGATCTTTAGTTTGAGCCTGACCCATTTACAAAGCAAGTACCCTATAGCTTTTGTATCTGGACCTCAAACCAACTCTTTTGGCTAGTCCTTTGTACCCACAACCCAGAACCATCTTGATCCACTCATCTTCTTTTCAAATATTTCAACTTACACTCCCTGCAAGTTTGGACCAGATTTGCCAAATTTGGTGAAATTCATATCTACACTTCTCCAATAATTCCACCAAAAATCAGGTAGCCTACTGGAGCAATGAGAAGTCACTCTACCAAAAATCAGACCAAGGAAAAATCCCTACATGCCTAGATCATTCTGTCGAACACCTTGCATGCACTGTTTCAGTTCATATTCAGTTAAATTCAGACTTTCAGTGTCGATCTTCTTCAGATGAGTGCAGTCACATGCTCACAGTGCCCCTTGGCACGTTGCTCGCCGCCTGGCATGCTTGTCCAGAGCCCCGCACGCGCGCTTGGCAGCTTCCCGGCGTGTCTTGCGGCGGCCGAACCACCGTAGCAGCAGACAGGGAGCAGAACGGCGGCTCAACGCCGTTCACCACCGCCCAAGCCACCTGGTGGCTCCGTGTGGCCATCTCCGCGCCAGCGCACGCATGCAGCACCGTCGCCGTGGCGCGGCGCGCACAGAGCACGCTCTCTGCCGCCAACGGGCCCGCGCCGCCCCGTTCCGTCGAACTCCACCTAAGCAAACAAATCCCAGCGCGGTTGGCACCTAAACGGACTCAGTGGACCTCCACAACGAAGCTCAACTCCTAAACCCTCCCGACCAAGCACTGCGCCGCCGTAATCCATCGCCGGAGAACCCCGTTCTCGGCCACCGCCTCGGATCGCCTATAAAAGGGGACCCCGAGCTCCCCCTCGAGCACACACACTCCCTGCATCTCACATACACCCCGCCTGGCCACTGGAGGGGCCTCGAGGAGCTCTTCTTCCTCAACTCCGGCCACCTCCGTCCGCCTCTGGCTCCAGCTGCGTTCACTGCGGTGAGGCCATCTCGGGCGTCTAAACTCCGTCTGCAGCCCTCTTCCACGCCCCGTACCCTAACCCCCTCGTCAATTTGAACATTGGCAGCCCCTCCGGTGAGCTCCATCCTCGTCCGAACCGCCGTCCACCAGAGCAGGGGCCACCGTCGACACAGTGCACGCCGGCGACCACCACAACCACCACCCGGCGCGGAATGGTGCCCTGAACACGGAGGTACCCTCCGATCCCTCTGCCTCGCCGTGGATCGCCGTCGGCGATCGCCGCGGCTCTCTGGCGCCAAAGGCGCCGTCCCGTTTTCAAACCCGACGGGTGGGACCGCCCCGTCAGGTTTCTCTTCTTTTTTCGAATCGTTTTCTGAAAGCGTATTCGGGCAAAATACGTCTTCTCCTCTGAGCTGGCGTAAATGAAACCGAAGCGTTTTCTGTTTTTATAAAAAGAACCCTGAGAAGTTTCTATTTCATTACAAATGGGTCCCTAGACAAAAACCTTTATAACTTTTTAACAGAAACATATTTTTGAGTGATTCTTTTTCTGTTCTCTTCAAAATTTTGTCTAGTTTTTTATCAAATTTATTTAAAAATTATTTGGTTTAATTTCTGTACACCTCTTGGTATTTACGATAGTGCGTGTATCCTCTTTATACCGTAGATACCGACGGAGGTGACGGGACCAAAAACTTCACCGAGCTAGACTCCGACTACTCTGAACCAGGCAAGCATGTTTTAACTTTTGATATGATGAGTGTCTTGGCATGTTTTGCATTTAGTTAGTTTCATGGCATGTTGTGGAGCATACCGATGAACTGTATATTATGCATTGTTGAGACAAGTAAGTTCGATGATCCATACCTTGTTGGATGTGAGTATGCAAGGCCATGTGTTGGCATGAAGGTGGGTAAGATGGCAGTGTGGTAGCATGCCAGTCTTATGCCATGCAGGTTTACTTCAGTACCAACCCGTATCGGTTGGGCTCGTATCCATTTCCCCTCCCTGTACTACCACATGTTTCCCGAAAGGGATATGGTTTAGTAAGTCGCAAACCGCTTTCTTGGTACACACCAAAAAGGAGAGGCCGGGATGATGGTTCCATGGCCCTGGATTAAAGCCAGTCATCCGGTCAGGGGGCATGGGTGTTTCCGGTTGGGACCGAGAGGGGGGAACCTCTTAGAGCGCGCGTATATAAATTTGATCCCATGCTATTCGAGATTGTGATCTCCCCGTCTCAAAAGTTTTTCTTGGACGATGTCGAGGGTGATTCCTGGTATCGAGAGGTTGGATGGGTGTGTACTGGTTAGCTGTGTTTCCTTCTGAAATACCGTAAACGGAACTAGTCCTTGTGACTACGGAAATCCGTTAACTGTGAGAAATTTTGTACAAACTCTGCAGAGTCATATATCCTCAAATCATCTTATCTATATCCAAGTTCCGTGCTAACTGACATGTGCCAGTTTTGGTGACAGATTATCCGGTGGGACCATGAGCGCTAAGATCAGTTAAATGTTTATTCTTGTGGATGGACTAACCCGTTTATTTTCAAGAGTTGAATTATAATTATTTTTCCTTGTCAGTAAAGCCCTTTATGAGGTGTCGCTCAGACGCCCGACTGCGGCATTTCTTTTAAAGCCCTTTATGAGGTGTCGCTCAGACGCCCGACTACGGCATTTCTTTTAAAGCCCTTTATGAGGTGTTGCTCAGACGCCCGACTGCGGAATTTCTTTTAAAGCCCTTTATGAGGTGTCGCTCAGACGCCCGACTGCGGCATTTCTTTTAAAGCCCTTTATGAGGTGTCGCTCAGACGCCCGACTGCGGCATTTCTTTTAAAGCCCTTTATGAGGTGTCGCTCAGACGCCCGATTGTGGTAATTCTTTCTTTTACTTTATTGATCACCTTTCGAGGCGTCGCTTCAGACACCCGATCGGTTCTTCCTTTATTTTTACTGTTGGGATTTCAGGCGGACTACCGTCGTTTCCCTTTTTACTTACCCTGCCTAATATTACTTTGAATGTGCATTGGTAATTTAATCGTGACGCACTCATGCATGCATTTGTTATATCTTACGTCCGAACTGTCTTGCGAGTACTTCAAAGTACTCACTGGCTTGTTGATTTGGCCAGATGCTGACGAAGGTGATCTCATGGATTAGGAGTTCGTTAGCGAGTCCGACGCCTAGAGGAGTCCCAGTCAGTCTCGTGCGACCCTGGACTTGGTCACTGTTTTATACCCGCTTCCGCAACCCAGATAAATTCATCGAGCCTCACCTCGACGCTCGATGGAATGTTAGTTTGAGAGTCACATATCCACTCCCCACTGTGTTACTCCACCACTACCCTATTTGCGAGTCAGTAGTATGCCACCACTCCCTTGTGTCATAATCGCCTTTATGTATAATTATTGGCACGTTTGTAATAAAATTGTTGAGCATCATCAGCTCAACCCTGTAATATAATTGATGCTACTGGCTTATTGTATCAAAAGGTTGTCTACCAGTGAGGAGGTTTTATCTCAAACTGGATTCTAAAGATTGGTTTCTCAATAAATATTTTTATTGGAAAACCGGTCGTGACATCGTGCGCCACACGGCGGCCATTGGTGCCCCGGGATCACCGGCTGTGCTAGCTGAGATGATGACCTATCTGGGTTATCGCTGGCACCCCGAGTACACCGTCACCGAGGAGTACCAGGACTTTAACCAGGAGCAGTATCGTGCCATCGTCCACCTCTACTCTCGGGAGTATGACTCCACTACCGTGTTGCACACCACTTATGGTGTTGGAGTGACCATCGATATGGCAGTTCACGATGCTGCCTATGCTGCTCTGACACGCCTTCGTAGGGAGTACCGGGAGATGGACACCTCCCCCTTCAGGCACATTGCTATCGCATCTGATATTGGTGTGGAGGGTTACTACACTGCTGCCTACTCCACTGTCACCCGCGAGCCCTTCTACCATCAGAACCTGGTTCGGCATGCTGATGGGCTGGATCGAGCTAACCGAGCTCTTCGCCACGAGTTGTACACCACTCGTCAGCACCTCTACCGTGCGTTGACGACGTTGCACCCCTTTGTCGGATCTGGCGAGCTACCGCGTTCTGCTATGTACCCAGCCAGGACCGTGATGCCCCAGGGTGTCGGTTGGCCAGAGGTGGGAGACTACTCTCCCGCACTTGGTCCTCTTCTGCCACCTGAGCGTCGGGTTCAGCACCAGAGCACCTGCGGACCCCAGGTTGCCGACATGGTGTACCCGTTGCCACACTACCAGCTTTCAGGATACACCTACCTCTGCAGTGTCGCGTGGGACTGATGTAGATTTGCTTGCTTGTGTTAGATGCATTCGCCGCGAGCCTGTGTGCCGCCTATGATGTCGTAGTCTATGTATTGAACTCTGTGTACCGAACTCTATGCATGATCTCTTTTGTAAGATATGCCGACTATTATGTGGTATCTATCGTGCTGCTTTCATTATGCATGTTTCATCTTGAATGATTCTTGTCGTTGCAAATTTTCTCAACGCTGAACTACCCCTGTTATATATTAGCAGGATGGTTAGACCAGGTGGTCGTGGTCGTGGTGGCAACTTTCCACCACCGCCTGAGTACATGGCTGGTATGATCCAACAGCTTGAGATGAATCGCCAGTTCATGGAGAACATGATGGCTCAGTTTCCTCGCCCCAATATGAACCAGCAGCCAAACACAGTAACTCCGCAGGATTTCATTCGCCTCAACCCAAGTGTGTACCGCAGCTCCACTAAGCCCCTGGATGCTGATGACTGGCTCCGTGACATCACCTATGAGATGGAGTCTGCTGATGTAGCCCCTGCCAGCTATGTCACCTTTGCTTCCTTCTTCCTGAAGGGACCCGCGGCTCAATGGTGGGACAGCCACAGGCACACTCTGCCAGTTGGGACAATCATCACCTGGCTAGACTTCCAAGCTGCTTTTCGTGCCCGCTTCATCCCTCAAGGAGTCATGGACCGAAAGAAGCGTGAGCTCCGCAACCTCACCCAAGGCAACATGACAGTTGAAGCTTATCAGCGTGAATTTCTGGACTTGTCTCGCTATGCTGAAGAGGACGTTGCAACTGATGCACGCAGACAGGAGAAGTTCCGTGACCGCCTTCAAGCTGACATCAAGCTCGCACTTCTAGTGCATGACTTTACTGATTTTGCCACCTTGGTGAACAAAGCCATCAACGTCGAAAATGGTCTGCAGGAATACCAGAGCTCTCACAGGCGCAGCCGTGACACGGGCTCATCTTTGGGCCCGTCCTCGCAGAAGCGCAAGATATGGATTCCCAACAGCATGTACCAGCCGAATGCACCTGCCCCAAGGCAGTCCTATGCTGCACCTCGTCTGCCTACTGCTCCTGCTAGGCAGCCAAGGCTTCCAGCTCCACCACCCCAAGCTCCTGTTCCTACCCCCGAGAATGGTTTGTGCTTCAGGTGCGGACAACCAGGGCACCGTGCTAGGGAATGCAACCAGAAACAGAATCAACTGGTCCTTCCAGCAACTGGCCGTGGAAACAACCAGAACCGCAACAACAATGCCAAGTCTTATGGTCGTGTTCATGCCAACCACGTTGATCTGAACGAAGCTCAAGACCAGCCTGCTACTGTGATGGGTACACTCCTCGTAAATTCAGTACCTGCATCTGTTTTATTCGATACAGGAGCATCGCATTCATTCATGTCAGAAGATTTTGCATTCAAGCATGGCATTAAATACGAGGAGATGAACACTTCGGTAGTGGTAAAAACCCCCGTGGGACAATGTCAAACCTCCATGGTTGGCGTCGACGTCCCCGTGGAAATCGAAGGGCTGGAATTCTATGCCTCGCCCATTTTCCTGAAGACGTCTAACATCGACCTCATTCTGGGGATGGCTTGGTTGAAAGCGCATACCGCTTCCATAGTTTGCGCCACTAAGACCGTCCATCTGCTACACCCTTCAGATGAAATAGTTACGTACCAGGCTCACCTGGTGCAAAATGCCAAGGCACGGCTTTATGCATTGAATGCATTGAACTCTGCACCACTCGAGGGCATTGAAAACATCCCCGTCGTGCGTGACTTCCTCGACGTCTTTCCTGAAGAACTTCCAGGGATTCCCCCTGCTAGAGCTGTCGAATTCGTCATCGACTTGAAACCAGGCACCACTCCTATTGCCAAGCGACCCTACAAGATGCCACCACATGAACTCCTTGAGCTTAAGGAGGAAATCGACAAATCTCTTCAAAATGGTTTCATTCGTCCAAGTTGCTCTCCTTGGGGAGCACCTTCTCTCTTTGTCAAGAAGAAGGATGGGACAAACCGACTGGTCCAAGACTACCGTCCTATTAACCAAGCTACCATTCAGAACAAGTATCCTCTTCCTCGGATCAACGATCTGTATGATCAACTGGCTGGTTCATCAGTGTTCTCTAAACTCGACTTGAGGTTGGGTTACCACCAGATCCGTGTTCGTGAAGAGGATATCCCAAAGACCGCCTTTGTGACTCGTTATGGTTCATACGAGTACACTGTCATGTCCTTCGGCTTAACCAATGCCCCAGCCACCTTCTCTCGCCTGATGAACTATATATTCATGGATTACCTCGACAAGTTCGTCATGGTTTATCTGGATGATATCCTGGTATTTTCCAAGAACGAAGAAGAACATGCTGAACATCTTCGACTTGTGCTGGAAAAGCTACGAGAGCATCAGCTGTATGCCAAGTTCTCTAAATGTGAATTCTCGCTTCCTGAAGTAACCTATCTTGGACATGTCATCTCTAAGGATGGTATTGCCGTTAACCCTGAACGAGTTTAGGCTATTCTTGATTGGACTCCTCCAAAGAATGTCAAGCAAGTCAGAAGTTTTCTCGGTCTCGACAGCTATTGCCGTCGATTCGTCGAGAACTTCTCCAAGATTGCCAGGCCTCTGACTAATCTGTTGCATAAGGGCGTCAAGTTCCAATGGACAGACAAGTGTCAGGAAAGCTTCCAGGCACTCAAGGACAAGTTGACTTCTGCCCCAGTGCTAGCTCCACCTGATACAAAGAAGGACTTCATCATTTACTGCGACGCTTCCCGTCAAGGATTAGGCTGTGTCCTAATGCAAGAGCGCAGAGTGATTGCCTATGCCTCTCGTCAATTGCGCCCTCACGAAGAGAACTACCCAGTTCACGACCTCGAGCTTGCTGTTGTCATTCATGCACTGAAGCAGTGGAGACATTACCTTCTCGGTAATCGTTGCGAGATCTTCACCGACCATCAAAGTATGAAGTATATGTTTACTCAGTCAGACCTGAACCTCCGTCAGCAGAGATGGATGGAGTCTGTAGCAGACTTTGACTTGGGTATTTCCTATACGCCAGGCAAGGCTAATGTAATGGCAGATGCCATGAGCCGCAAGTCTTACTGCAACCACCTCCAGGTTCATAAAGTTCAGCCCTCGCTTGTTGAAGAATTCAGAAAGCTGAACCTCCATATTGTTCCTCCGGGTGCACTCGCTCCCCCTCCTAAGGAGTTTCGCAAGTTGAACCTCCATGTTGTTCCCAAAGGTTCTCTCAATACGCTGGTTGCTAGGCCTGATCTTGTGGACACCATCAAATGGATACAGAAATGTGACGATGAAGTGGAGAGGATTAAACTTTACTTCGCACAAGGAAAGCCCTCATTCTTCACTATTGCTGCTGATGGCACCTTATTCTTCAAAGGTCGCCTAGTAGTTCCGAGTAAGAGGGAAAAACTGGATATGTCTCAGAAGGTTATGAAAGAGGCTTATGATACACCCCTATGTATCCATCCTGGTAGTACAAAGATGTATCAGGATATTCGTCAAAGATTCTGGTGGTCTAATATGAAGCAAGACATTGCTCGCTATGTTGCCGAGTGTGACGTTTGCCGTCGTATAAAAGCAGAACATCAAAGGCCTGCTGGAACACTGCAACCTATCTCTATTCCTGAATGGAAATGGGACCATGTTGAAATGGACTTCGTCACTGGTTTTCCCAAATCGCAGAAAGGTAATGATGCTATTCTTGTCGTCATTGACCAGCTTTCTAAAGTTGCACATTTTCTGGCGGTCAAGGAAACTATCACTGCTAGTCAGCTTGCAACTCTCTATATGTCCAGAATTGTTTCACTTCACGGTATTCCACTGGTTATCAGTTTGGACCGTGGCAGCTTATTCACTTCAAGATTTTGGGCAAGTTTCCAAGAAGCTATGGGAACTCATCTATCATTTAGTACTGCTTTTCATCCGCAGTCTCAAGGGCAAGTTGAACGTGTCAACCAAGTTCTCGAAGACATGCTTCGAGCTTGTGTTATTTCCTTCGGCAAGAAATGGGAGGAATCTCTCCCGCATGCTGAGTTCTCTTATAATAATAGCTATCAAGCTAGTCTGAAGATGGCCCCCTTCGAAGTGTTATATGGACGAAAGTGCCGAACCCCTCTGAACTGGTCAGAAACTGGGGAACGTCCACTCTTTGGTCCGGATATTATCCAACATGCCAAAGAACAAGTCCGCATTATTCGTGAGAATCTCAAGACTGCTCAGTCACGCCAAAAGAGTAATTAGGACCGCCATCATAAAGACATGGTCTATCAACCTGGCGAAAAGGCCTATCTTCGAGTTACACCAATGAAGGGTGCACAGCGCTTCAGGATCAAAGGAAAGCTAGCTCCCCGCTATATTGGTCCTTTCTCTATTCTCGAGAGGCGTAGAAAAGTGGCATATCAACTGGAGCTTCCGCCGAACCTTTCTCAGGTTCACGATGTGTTCCACGTGTCACAACTCCGTCTCTGCTTCAAGGACCCAATCCGAGCAGTGGATCATGAAGTGCTCGAATTGCAACACGACCTCTCCTATAAAGAGCATCCGGTCCGCATTCTCGACCAAGCTGAACGCCGCACACGTCAGAAGGCGATCAAGTTCCTCAAGGTCCAGTGGTCGAATCACTCTGAAGACGAAGCCACCTGGGAACGCGAGGATCGTCTTCGTGATGAATACCCCGCACTGTTTCCTTCTACCTCCTAAAAACTCGGGACGAGATTTCTTGTAGTGGAGGAGATTTGTAACGCCCGGATAATCTTGCTACAGTAATTCCACGATAATCGTGCCATGACACCTCGGTTACTGTTGCTATCCTTGCCAAATTCGTAACCGTTCAAATTCGAATTCAAATTAGTGACAACAATAAAAGTTTTCAAACATCAAAACTAAAATGTTCGGAGTGTGCCAAATAATGCCTAGGTATTTAAGGTGAAGGTACCACACTTTTACATGATGCCTAAATATTTTAAAGTGGAATAAATAGAAAAGAAAGAAATAATAAAAGAAAACAAAAAACAATCAAACAAAAAAAAGAGAAAAGGAAAAGAACCCCCCTGGGCCAGCCGACCCAACTGGCCGGCCCATTCGGCCACCGGCCCAACTGGGTAAAGGCCCAGCCGGCCATGCCCCCTCTCCTTATCCTCCCCCCCCCCAAAACCCTAACCGCACCCGACCCCCCCCCCCCACTCGCCCCATCCCGTGCGCCCCCCTCGCTACCCCCGATCTGGATCGGGGGAAACAACACCCCGACCCCGCCGCCTCGTCAACACCCGCCGTCGTCGGCGCCCGGAGCTCGCCGCCCCCCCCCCATGCCAGGACGCCGCCGACCTCCTCGCCCTCGCGAGCCGGACACCTCGACCGCACCTCCCTCGCCGCACGCCTGACGTCGCCGGAGGCCCCACTCGCCGGACTGCTCCTCTCCGACGCTCGTCCCCGTCGTCCTCCCAGACCTCCATCGAGCACACTGCCCAGACCCTACTCCGCTCCGTGAGCTCCGCCTCGCCCCTCCCCTCCTCTGTCCCGTTCCGGCCATGCCCGATGCGTGCTCGCCGCGACCGCACGCCCGGCCCGCCCGTGGCCTTGCTCCCCTGCTCGCGCCGCAGCATCACTCGGTGCCGCCAGCCACCGCAGCCCACTCCTTCCACTGACTGCCCATGACCCGTCGCCATCCCCGTCCTCCGCCCGGTTGGCGCCCGGCGCCGCACCGTGGCCGTGGCTGCGCGCCGTCCCCTGCACGCCGCTCGGGGTCGCGCCCCGCCCCTGTCCCTGCTCCTCTGCCTCCCTCACGCTCGCGCGCGCCCGGCCGCACTTGTTGCCGCCCCGGGCCACGGCCTCCTCTCGCCCCGCCTCGGTCGTCCCGTGGCGCCGCCCTCTCCCGCCTCCATTGGTCGGCGTCGTGGCTGCCGGCAGCCGCGCCGGCGGCCTCGCCACGCCCATGGCTGGCGCGCCCCCCCTGCCTATCGATCTGGGCGCTCGCCTAGTCGGGCGCGGATGCCCGCACACCTGCGCCCGCACCCGCTAGCCCGGCGCCCGCTTGGCCCCCTGGGGTCAATGACAGTGGCCCCCCATGCCCCAGAATGTTTTAATAAAAAAATAGATAGATAATAATAATAAAATTAATTAATTAATTAACGAATTAATTAAGTTAATTAATCACAATTAGATTAACCTAATTAGCTGTTGGTTAATTAATCAAATAATGACAGTGGGGCCCACCCCCCCTAATTACTTATGATTAGTTTAATTAATCTGTTAATTAAAGTGTGTCACTGACCAGTGGGACCCACTGGTCAGGTTGACCAGTCAACCCTGTTGACTGCTGACGTCAGCATGACATCATGCTGATGTCATAAATCTAATTTCGAATTAATTATTAATTAATTAAATTCCAGAAATTAATAAAATCTTTAGAAAATCATATCTTGTAAACCGTAACCCGGATTAAAATATTTTCAACATGAAAGTTGCTCAGTTCGACGAGACAATTCCGGATTTGCAACCCGTTCGTCCGCCACACCCCCCCTAACCTATCGAACTCGCAACTTTTCCCCTTCGGCTCCTTTGCCCGAAAACGTGAAACCCCGGGATTACTTTCCCGGATGTTTCCCCCCTTCACCGGTATCACCTCATACCGCGTTAGGACACCTCTAAAGCCGATACTTGTCATGTCATGCATCGCTATGCATCTGTTTGTTTAAATATTTATTGTTTCCTCCCCCTCTTCTCTCGCTAGACCCCGAGACCAACGCCGCTGCTACCCAGTACGACTACGGAGTTGACGACCCTTCTCTCTTGCCAGAGCAACCAGGCAAGCCCCCCCCCTTGATCACCAGATATCGCCTACTCTCCTCTATACTGCTTGCATTAGAGTAGTGTAGCATTTTACTGCTTTCGTTATTCCTATCCTGATGCATAGCCTGTCTTTGATACTACTGTTGATACCTTTACCTGCAATCCTACTTGCTTAGTTTAGGATGCTAGTTTACCATCAGTGGCCCTACATTATTGTCCGTCTGCTGTGCTATACTATGGGGCCGTGATCACTCGGGAGGTGATCACGGGTATATACTATATACATGATACATGTGGATACCAAAGACGGGTCGGCTCGTAGGAGTACCCGCGAGTGGATCTTTGAGGCGGAGCGACAGGGCAGGTTACGACCACCTAGGAGAGAGGTGGGCCTGGCCTTGTCGGCGTTCGCGGATACTTAACACGCTTAACGAGATCTAGGTATTTGATCTGAGTCTGGCTACTGTCCTATACGCACTAACCAACTACGCAGGAAAGATATGGGCACTCGGCGTCGTGGTATCAGCCGAAGCCTTCGTGACGTCAGCGACTGAGTGGCGCGCGCCGGATTGGACTGGAACGCCACTAGGCTAGGTCTGCTTCCGGCCGCGTTCGCGACGTGCAGGTGTGCTCAGGGTGATGGGCCCAGACCCCTGCGTGCATAGGTTTAGACCGGCGTGCTGACCGCTCTGTTGTGCCTAGGTGGGGCTGCGACGTGTTGATCTTCCGAGGCCGGGCATGACCCAGGAAAGTGTGTCCGGCCAAATGGGATCAAGCGTGTTGGGCTATGTGGTGCACCCCTGCAGGGAAGTTAATCTATTCGAATAGTCGTGTCCCTCGGTAAAAGGACGACCCGGAGTTGTACCTTGACCTTATGACAAATAGAACCGGATACTTAATAAAACACACCCTTCCAAGTGCCAGATACAACCCGGTGATCGCCCTCTTACAGGGCATCGAGGAGGGGATTGCCGGGTAGGATTATGCTATACGATGCTACTTGGAGGACTTCAGTCTACTCTCTTCTACCTGCTGCAAGACGGAGGCGACCAGAAGCGTAGTCTTTGATAAGACTAGCTATCCCCCTCTTATTCTGGCATTCTGCAGTTCAGTCCACTGATATGGCCCTTTACACATATATCCATGCATATGTAGTGTAGTTCCTTGCTTGCGAGTACTTTGGATGAGTACTCACGGTTGCATTGTTTCCCCTTTTTAACCATACCTCTATCCGATTGCTGCGACC
This sequence comes from Aegilops umbellulata, assembly GCA_032464435.1. Lineage (NCBI taxonomy): Eukaryota > Viridiplantae > Streptophyta > Magnoliopsida > Poales > Poaceae > Aegilops > Aegilops umbellulata. The sequence continues at coordinate 68,067,386 of CP136056.1, read as the reverse complement.
AGACGATGGAGCCCAGGAGCCAGACGCCACCGTCGATGACGACTACTACCCCGGAGGTGCCTACTACTACGTGCTGCCTGCCGGCGACGACCAGGAGTAGTCTAGGAGGATCCCAGGCAGGAGGCATGCGCCTCTTTCGATTGTATCCCAGTTTGTGCTAGCCATCTTATGGCAACTTGTTTAACTTATGTCTGTACTCAAATATTGTTGCTTTCGCTGACTCGTCTATGATCGAGCACTTGTATTCGAGCCCTCGAGGCCCCTGGCTTGTATTATGATGCTTGTATGACTTCTTTTATTTGTAGAGTTGTGTTGTGATATCTTCCCGTGAGTCCCTGATCTTGATCGTACACATTTGCGTGCATGATTAGTGTACGATTAAATCGGGGGCGTCACAAAATATATGAACTATCATGCTTCACTTATATTATTTTGAGTCTTTAGAACAGCATGGTAATTTGCTTTGGTTATGAATTTAGTCCTAATATGATGGGCATCCAAGAGGGATATAATAAAAACTTTCATATAAAGTTCATTGAATACTATGAGAAGTTTGATTCCTTATGATTGTTTTGAGACATGAAGATGGTGATATTAGAGTCATGCCAGTGAGTAGTTGTGAATTTGAGAGATACTTGTGTTAAAGTTTGTGATTCCCGTCGCATGCACGTATGGTGAACCGCTATGTTATGAAGTCGGAGCATGATTTATTTTTTGATTGTCTTCCTTATGAGTGGCGGTCGGGGACGAGCGATGGTCTTTTCCTACCAATCTATCCCCCTAGGAGCATGCGCGTAATACTTTGCTTTGATAACTTGTAGATTTTTGCAATAAGTACATGAGTTCTTTATGACTAATGTCGAGTCCATGGATTATACGCACTCTCATCCTTCCACCATTGCTAGCCTCTCTTATACCGCGCACCTTTCGCCGGCATCATACACCCACCATATACCTTCCTCAAAACAGCCACCATATATACCTACCTACTATGGCATTTCCATAGCCATTCCGAGATATATTGCCATGCAACTTACCACCGTTTCGTTTATTATGACACGCTTCATCATTGTCATATTGCTCTGCATGATCATGTACTTGACATTGTATTTGTGGCAAAGCCACCGTTCATAATTATTTCATACATGTACTCATGAGTCATTGCACATCCCGGTACACCGCCGGAGGCATTCATATAGAGTCACATCTTGTTCTAAGAATCGAGTTGTAATTCTTGAGTTGTAAGTAAATAAAAGTGTGATGATCATCATTATTAGAGCATTGTCCCAAGTGAGGAAAGGATGATGGAGACTATGATTCCCCCACAAGTCGGGATGAGACTCCGGACAAAAAAAAGAGGCCATAAAAAAAAGAGAAAAGGCCCAAACAAAAAAATGAAAGAAGAAGAGAGAAGGGACAATGCTACTATCCTTTTACCACACTTGTGCTTCAAAATAGCACCATAATCTTGATGATAGAGAGTTTCCTATGTTGTCACTTTCATATACTAGTGGGAATTTTCATTATAGAACTTGGCTTGTATATTCCAATGATGGGCTTCCTCAAAATGCCCTAGGTCTTCGTGAGGAAGCGAGTTGGATGCACACCCACTTAGTTTCTTTGTTGAGCTTTCATACACTTATATCTCTAGTGCATCCGTTGCATGGCAATCCCTACTCACTCACATTGATATCTATTGATGGGCATCTCCATAGCCCGTTGATAGGCCTAGTTGATGTGAGACTATCTTCTCCTTTTTGTCTTCTCCACAACCACCATTCTATTCCACCTATAGTGCGATGTCCATGGCTCATGCTCATGTATTGCGTGAAGATTGAAAAAGTTTGAGAACATCAAAAGTATGAAAAAATTGCTTTGCTTGTCATCTGGGTTGTGCATGATTTAAATATTTTGTGTGATGAAGATAGAGCATAGCAAGACTATATAATTTTGTAGGGATAGCTTGCTTTGGCCATGTTATTTTGAGAAGACATGATTGCTTTATTAGTATGCTTGAAGTATTATTATTTTCATGTCAATATTAAACTTTTGTTTTAAATCTTATGGATCTGAATTTTCTTGCCACAATAAAGAAGATTACATTGATAAATATGTTAGGTAGCATTCCACATCAAAAATTCTGTTTTTATCATTTACCTACTCGAGGACGAGCAGGAATTAAGATTGGGGATGCTGATACGTCTCCAACGTATCTATAATTTTTTATTGTTCCATGCTATTATATTATCTGTTTTGGAGGTTTATGGGCTTTATTAAACACTTCTATATTATTTTTGGGACTAACCTATTAACCCAGAGCCTAGTGCTAGTTTCTGTTTTTCCCCTTGTTTCAGTGTTTGGCGGAAAAGGAATATCAAACGGAGTCCAACCGGAATGAAACCTTCGGGAGAGTTATTTTTGGAACGGAAGCAATCCAGAAGACTTGGGGTGTACGTAAGGGAAGCAACGAGGAAGGCACGAGGCAGGGGGCGCTCCCACCCCCTAGGCACGCCCTCCACCCTCGTGGGCCCCTCGTGGCTCCCCTGACATATTTCTTCCTCCTATATATACCAATATACCCTAAAACCTTCGGGCAACAGAATAGATCGGGAGTTCTGCTGCCGCAAGCCTCTATAGCCATGAAAAACCAATCGGGGCCCTATTCCGGCACCCTGCCGGAGGGGGAATCCCTCACCGGTGGCCATCTTCATCATCCCTGCGCTCTCCATGATGAGGAGGGAGTAGTTTACCCTCGGGGCTGAGGGTATGTACCAGTAGCTATGTGTTTGATCTCTCTCTCTCTCTCTCTCTCTTGTGTTCTCGAGGTGATACGATCTTGATGTATCACGAGTGTTGCTATTATAGTTGGATCTTATGATGTTTCTCCCTCTCTACTCTCTTGTAATGGATTGAGTTTTCCCTTTGAAGTTATCTTATCGGATTGAGTCTTTAATGATTTGAGAACACTTGATGTATGTCTTGCCATGCGTATTTGTGGTGACAATGGGATATCACGTGATTCACTTTATTTATGTTTTGGTGATCAACTTGCGGGTTCCGCCCATGAACTTATGCATAGGGGTTGGCACACGTTTTCGTCTTGACTCTCCGGTAGAAACTTTGGGGCACTCTTTGAAGTACTTTGTGTTGGTTTGAATAGATGAATCTGAGATTGTGTGATGCATATCGTATAATCATACCCACGGATACTTGAGGTGACATTGGAGTATCTAGGTGACATTAGGGTTTTGGTTGATATGTGTCTTAAGGTGTTATTCTAGTATGAACTCTTGAATAGATCGATCCAAAAGAATAACTTTGAGGTGGTTTCGTACCCTACCATAATCTATTCGTTTGTTCTCCGCTATTAGTGTCTTTGGAGTGACTCTTTGTTGCATGTTGGGGGATAGTTATATGATCCAATTATGTTATTATTGTTGAGAGAACTTGCACTAGTGAAAGTATGAACCCTAGGCCTTGTTTCAACACATTGCAATACCGTTTAAGCTCACTTTTATTACTTGTTACCTTGCTGTTTTTATATTTTCAGATTACAAAAACCTATATCTACCATCCATATTGCACTTGTATCACCATCTCTTCGCCGAACTCGTGCACCTATACAATTTACCATTGTATTGGGTGTGTTGGGGACACAAGAGACTCTTTGTTATTTGGTTGTAGGGTTGTTTGAGAGAGACCATCTTCATCCTACGCCTCCCACGGATTGATAAACCTTAGGTCATCCACTTGAGGGAAATTTGCTACTGTCCTACAAACCTCTGCACTTGGAGGCCCAACAACGTCTACAAGAAGAAGGTTGCGTAGTAGACATCAGTAGGCACACCCTGGTGGCTTGTGGGGCCCACGAGGCTCCGTTTGACCTAACTCTGCCTCTAAAAATTCTCTAAAATCGTGAAACCAATAGAGCAATCCACAAAATACTTTTTTCGCCGCCGGAAGTTCAAGAACCACAAGATCCCATCTGGAGGCCTTTTCCAGCACTGTGTCGGAGGGGGAATCGATCATGGAGCGGGCTCTACATCATCCTTGCTACCCCTCTGATGATGTGTGAGTAGTTTAGCATGGACCTATGAGTCCATAGTTAGTAGCTAGATGGCTTCTTTTCTCTATGCAATCTTCAATCGAATGTTCTCCTTGGTGTTCTTGGAGATCTATTCAATGTAATGACTATTTGCGGTGTGTTTGTTGGGATCAGATGAATTGTGAGTTTATGATCAGATCTATCTATGAATATTATTTGAGTTTTCTCTGAACTCTTTTATGCATGATTAATATAGTTTCGTGTTTCTTCTTCGATTTATTGGTTTGGTTTGGCCAACTAGATTGATTTATCTTTCCATGGAAAGAGGTGCTTTGTAATGGGTTCAATCTTACGGTGCTCAATCCCAGTGACAGAAAGGGACATGACATGCATGTATCATTGCTATTAAGGGTAAAAACATGGGGTTTATTCATATGTGAGTTTATTTTGTCTACATAATGTTATCTTGATTAAGGTGTTACTCCGTTTTTCATGCACTTAATACACTAGATGCATGCCGGATAGTAGTCAATGTGTAGAGTAATAGTATAGATGCAGAATCGTTTCGGTCTACTTGTCTCGGACGTGATGCCTATGTATGATCATTGCCTTGGATATCATCATAATTATTTGATTTTCTATCAATTGCCCAACAGTGATTTGATTACCCACCGTATGCTATTTTCTTGAGAAAAGCATCTAGTGAAAACTATGTCCCCGAGGTCTATCTTTTATGATATATTAAAACCAAAAATACCTTGCTGCAATTTTATTTTATTTATTTTATTTTGTATTTTTTTATCTATCTATCAAAACCTATACAATTTAATCTTGCTCGTAACCATCAAGGGATTAACAACCCCTTGTTCACGTTGGGTTGCAAGTATTTGTTGTTTGTGTGCAGGTGTTGTTAACGAGTCATTGCTTCGTTCTCCTACTGGATTGATAACCTTGGTTTCATAACTGAGGGAAATACTTATCTCTATTGTACTGCATCATCCTCTCCTCTTTGGGGAAATCCCAATGCAACTCACAAGTAGCACTAGCCTCCACGGGCTACTGTTCATCAACCAACGACTTCCTCCAGCCTCCACCGGCTACTATTCATCCAACCTCCACGGGGTCCTGCTCATCCACCCCAGCCGGCTGTGGAGTGTGGTGGCCTCCTCAGGGTCATGTTCATCCAATGGCAACCGCCTACTACCACATGGTCCTATTCATCCAACCCCCACCGACTGGGCTGGGGCGTACGTACGAGTGGGCGGCAGCACCAGGTACTGTTCATCCATAGCTAACCAACCGGCTGGACGCACCACACGTCTCGACTCGTTTCTACGTATCGCGCGCATGGCAGCAGGCACTGTTCATCCAGAGGCTACTCAACGCACCGGCTGGCTACGTTTCGCATGGGGGCTTGATCAGCTTCAGTGAGCAGTGAGAAGGATTGATCGGGTTCAGATAGCAGCTAAGGAATCTGTAGGTTTCAGTTAGTAGTGAAGGGATCGGTCGATCAGCTTCAGTACGTACTGGGATCGATCGATCGGCTTCAGTATGTAGCTAGCTGGTGCAATCGCTCGGGTTCAGTAAGTGATTGCCTCGCAAGGGTTCAGTTAGTGAGTGCCTTGCACACACGCGCGTATGAGAGAAACGCGCAAACCATAGTGCATCGCTCGGCCCCGACCACCCACCGTAACCAGGGACTCCCCGAAATTGTCCTCGCCCTCACTTATACCATGCTTTTTTATGTCATGGACAGCCCAAAGAATGTCATGCAGGTGCATCTCTAGCCGGCCCAGGACGTAAAACCCATTTTCTGTCATGATTTTATGTCATAGAAGTAGGATCCCACCACATCAACGATGACACATGTTTTTGTCACAATTATCATCATAAAGTGTCATAAGCATGACAGAAAAAGTTTTCGTTCGGGCCATAATTTCACAGATGTGTCTTCTTTTGTAGTGGCACCTTCACGTCTGAGTGAACCACCTTGTTTGGACGATAATGCATAACTGAATAGTCGTCGAGCCACATCTTCAATTCCAAGAAGGTTCAGAACTTCGACCCGGGAGAAATACCGTTCTTCCCGTGTTCCAAATCCCGATGAGAAGTTGGACCAACTCCAAGAAATATAGCCTTTCCACCGTTAACCACTACTTCATCCGCGAGACTAAGATTCTTTAACAATGGTATCCGATGATCATGTTGTAGTACCTTCTTGAAAGCTTGGGCATCCTTCGCCGTGAACCCCTCCTCATCAACTTCTTCATCGGGACCATCGTCGTCCGACTCTGATGCATAGCAACGGGAATACGGGATGGAAGGGTCCCTGGTATCTTGCACATGATATGTGTCCAAATCACCAACATTTTTCTCATGGAGATCAGCTTCATTCTCATCATCCTCATACTCATCATTCTCCTCTTGCGACACTTCATTTTGGTTGTTCGAAACCGGGCTCAATGTTAGCCTCACTTGTTCGATCAAAAGAGGTTCACTCATTTCATGGATGGAGGAATCCTAGCAACCAATGGGGAGGCATGTCAGTACAATTCCAAGTGCAAACTAGCTTCAACCTTATTGTTAGCAAATAACTCAAGAGCCTTCTCTAGAGATTCGGCCACCGTCTCCTTGTATGCAACCCAAACGTTGCTCGGAGTTCACATGCATTGTCTTCCAACGGATGTGCATTCCAAACCCCACATTATGCCATCCCTCCAACTCAGCAATTTCACTTGGATCCATCTAATTCAAATATTTCCTGACTTGTTCCAAGACCTCCTCATAGCTAGGACTACTCTCAAACACCATGTCGAGCTCATTCGGGTCCGGCTCAATATTGCCTTTCAAAAAGGCGTCCTTGTCCACATGATGAACATAAACACATGTTCTTCCCATCCCTAAATTAATTAAAACAACACAATGTAAAATATATTCCGTAAGTAATCATCCAAAGATTAACACAAAATCCAAAGCCCTAACATGGATATCAAACAATAACCCTAATCCCAACTTAACAAGCACCATAAGCCTAACCCTAACATACTAACAACCCTAACCCAACATAATAAGAACCATAACCCTAACATACTAAGAAGCCTAACCCTCGCAAAATGCCAAACAATCATCTCAAATTTCCATACAAATTTCAAAATCCATGAAGAACTAGGATTTGCCTAACCCTAGCAAGAATTGCGTAAATGTAAGCAACTTTTTAGATGAAAACGAGGGGATCACAGGAGATTACCTTGAGGGAGGGTGAAAGCACAAGTGCTCCCTGGGTGATTTTGGTAATTAATGTCAACATATCTCTTATTGGACTAATATTTTTATCTAGTATATTTTCGACGAGTTCAACAGTGGAGTGGCATGGACAAGAGGATGTGGAACCCCTTCAAGGTGCTAAGGACAGAATATTGGCAAAAGCTCAAGAATCTACCTTTTCATTTTAGTGATCCAAGATCACATTGAGTCCATAGGAAAAGCCATTACTATTAAAAGGGGATGAGGTGTTGCTTAATGGCTTACTTGCTCAAATTCTTAGTGATATGCTCCAAAGCCCTCAACCACTTTCTCATATACACATATGTCCCAAACCTAAAGTTAAACTCGGCCCCACCGATTTGATCTATCCAGCGCCCCCGAGTTCACTTGACATAGCCACTGCCAGAAACCCTAATCAGTTCGATCTCACCGATGGGATCTTGGTCTCACCGAGATGGGCTTGCAAACTCTCTGTTGCCTGTTGCAATTATTTCGGTCCCACCGAGATAAGCAATCGGTTCCACAGAATTTGCTTGACCAACTCTCTGTTTTGCTTAATACCAAAATCGGTCTCACCGAGTTTGTGTAATCGGTCAAACCGAGTCGAGGTTTTATCCCAACCCTAGCACATCGGTCCGACCGAGTTGATCATATCGGTCCCACCAAAAATCCTAAAGTTCACATTTTGAACCAAATCGGTCTGACCGAGTTTCGCGATTTGGTCCCACCGAGTTTGGTAAATTGTGTGTAACGGCTAGATTTTTTGTGGAGGCTATATATACCCCTCCACCCATCCTCCATTCGGGGAGAAAGCCATCAGAACGTGCCTACACTTCTACCATTCATTTTTTGAGAGAGAACCGCCTACTCATGTGTTGATACCAAGATATACCATTCCAACCACAAGAATCTTGATCTCTAGCCTTCCCCAAGTTGCTTTCCACTCAAATCGTCTTTCCACCAAATCTAAATCTATGAGAGAGATTTGAGTGTTGGGAGACTGTCACTTGAAGCACAAGAGCAAGGAGTTCATCATCAACACACCATCTATTACCTTTTGGTGAGTGGTGTCTCCTAGATTGGTTAGGTGTCACTTGGGAGCCTCCGTCAAGATTGTGGAGTTGAACCAAGGAGTTTGTAAGGGCAAGGAGATCGCCTACTTCGTGAAGATCTACCCATGTGAGGCAAGTCCTTCGTGGGCGATGGCCATGGTGGGATAGACAAGGTTGCTTCTTCGTGGACCCTTCGTGGGTGGAGCCCTCCGTGGACTCGCACAACCATTACCCTTCGTGGGTTGAAGTCTCCACCAACGTGGATGTTCGATAGCACCACCTATTGGAACCATGCCAAAAATCTCTGTGTCTCCAATTGCGTTTGCATGCTCCAATCCCATCCCTTTACATTCTTGCAACTTGCATGCTTTACTTTCCGTTGATCATATACTCTTGTCCTGCTTGCTTGAAATGTATTGTGAATGTTTAAACTTGTGATAAAACTCCACCTTAACTTGAAGAAATTAAAAACTGTTACTTTTCTTCATTGAGGGTCTAATCACCCCCCCTCTAGACACCTCTTCTCGATTCTTTCAACTGGTATTAGAGCATTGGTCTCCAATGCTTAGCTTTAATCGCCATTGGAGGAAGATGGATGAGTCTATGTTGGGGAGTCTTAGACGTAGAGTGCCTATACTTGATGGAGAGTTCTTTCATGAGTGAAAAAATGAGATGCTTGAGGTTTTCAATTAATATAATTTGAACAAGTACATTACTAGCCCTTGTGCACCCCATGTTGATCCTTTGCATCCTACCCTTGATGATTCTATTGACATGATTCGCAACCTTAGAACTGTCAATCTTATTACTAGAGGTTTGCCTAGAAATTTGTTTGGTTGCTTGCCTACTCTAGATTGTGCTTACACTATATGGAGATTTCTTGAGGAAATATTTCCAAACTATTCCGTGCAAAACTTAGATGAGATCCTTCACAAGTCTATTGCTTTGAGTAAGATGAATTCCAATGATCCTAAGTTTGGTGATTGCTTGTTTCAGCTTACTGACCTTATGCGTGCCATAGGAGATGTTGGAATCATTAGCAATATCATCTCCGAAGCCATTAGACTTCATAAAGATGAATATTGTGATGAGCACTTATCTAACGAATCACTCTCTCTAGGAATTGATCAATCACAAGACGATGTTGAACATGGATACTATGATGAGGATGATGAAAGTGACTTTGATCTCGATAAGTCTATGAGACACTTTGGTCTTATGGCAAATCTTCGCAGCTACATGGCTGGAGGAAAGGAATGGGTTCTTGATAGTGGATGTACTGATCACATGACCGGACATAAGGATATGTTTTATGAGCTTGCTGAAAACAACGACCCTCGAAAGTATGTCAGCTTTGGTGATAACTCAAAGGGTAAGGTGGTTGGCCTTGGTAAGGTGGCCATCTCACATGATAGCTCCATACAAAATGTTATGCTCGTTGAACCTCTGGGCTATAATTTACTTTCCGTATCTAGACTTGCTGATTTTGGATTCAATGTCCTATTTACTGAAGTAGAATGCCAAGTGTTTCGAAGAGATAATCATAAAATGGTCTTTACTGGTATATGTAAAGGTGATCTATATATTGTTGATTTCACTAAAAAGGATCAACCTAGAACTTGCTTATTTGCTAAATCCTCTAAAGGCTGGTTGTGGCATAGAAGGTTAGGTCATGTGGGCATGTGAAATGTTGATAAGCTTATTAAAGGTGATCATATCCTTGGAGTGAAAGATGTTATATTTGACAAGGATAGATTGTGAAGTGCTTGTCAAGCAGGAAAACAGGTTGGAGGAAGCCACCCCGTGAAGAACATTATGACCATGAGAAGACCGCTCGAGCTACTTCATATGGATCTCTTTGGTCCCAATGCCTATAAAAGTCTCGGTGGAAACTCATTTGGTCTAGTCATAGTTGATGATTTTTCAAGATTTACGTGGGTGTTCTTTCTTGATGATAAATCCCAGGTCCAAAAGATCTTCAAGAGCTTTGCTAGGAAGGCCCAAAATCAATTTGAAGTGAAGATCAAGAAGGTTCGCAGCAACAATGGAATGGAGTTCAAGAATGCAAATGTGGATACCTTTCTTGACGAAGAAGGGATTTCACATGAGTTCTCGGCTATGTACACACCTCAACAAAATGGAGTTGTTGAGAGGAAGAACCGTACTCTTATTGAGATGGCGAGAACGATGCTTGACGAGTACAGGACGCCAAAACACTTTTGGGCGGAAGAGGTTGAGACAACTTGTCATCCAACAAATCGCTTATATCTTTACAAGCTACTCGGCAAGACGGCACACGAGCTTCTCACCGATAACAACCCCAAGTTGGATACTTTCGAGTATTCGGCTCAAAGTGCTATATTATTGATAAGCATCGCCATTCTAAGTTTGCTCCTAAATCTCATGAGGGTTTCCTACTTGGTTATGGCTCAAACTCTCACACCTATCATGTCTACAACAATTTCACCCAAAAGGTTGAAGAGACGGTAGATGTGAAGTTTGATGAATCTAATGGCTGGCAAGTAGAGCAATTGCCAATTGATGTAGGAGATAAAGACCCTTTGGAAGCAATCCAAGACTTGTCTACTGGCAAGATTCTTCCAACGGAGGTGAAGGAGAGTACCTCGTCCGTCCAAGTGGAAGCTTCTACCTCACGACCAGGTGAACCAAGAGTTGACATGGAAGCATCCACAAGTGGGACACGCTAAGATGAAGAAAACGAGGAAGTACACCAAGATGAACCTCATCAACCTCTTTCTCCACCTAGACAAGAGAACGACAACGTCAACAACGAAGAAGGCCAAGAACAAGAAAAAGACGATGAAGAAGATGTTCCACCCTGACCCAAGCAAAAGCTCTCACGAGTTAGAGCAAGAGTTTTATGAGACCATCCCATCGAACAAATCTTTGATGATATACAAACCGGGAGAATCACTCGCTCTAAAACTCGTTTGGAACATTATTCATTCATATCTAGCATCAAACCTATGAAGGTTTAAGAAGCATTGGAAGATCCGGATTGGATAAATGTCATGCATGAAGAGCTACACAACTTTGAGAGAAACCAAGTGTGGACATTGGTCGAGAAGCCCGACAACAACCACAACATCATCAGTACCAAATGGGTGCTTCGCAACAAGCAAGACAAAGATGGACAAGTCGTTCGCAACAAAGCATGTCTCGTCGCCCAAGGCTACACTCAAGTCGAAGGTATGGACTATGGTGAGACATATGCCCCCGTCACTAGACTTGAGTCCGTTCGCATCTTACTTGCCTATGCAAATCACCATGATATTACCTTGTACCAAATGGAAACTAAAAGTGCCTTTCTAAATGGTGAAATTGAGGAGGAAGTTTATGTTAAACAACCTCCCGGGTTTGTTAATCCCAAGAAACCCGATCATGTTTACAAACTTCACAAAACTCTTTATGGCCTTAAACAAGCTCCTAGAGCGTGGTATAAATGCTTGACCAAGTTCCTTATTGAAAAGGGCTCTGAGATTAGAAAGATATATTCTACTCTTTTTACAAAAAGGGTCAATGGTGAATTATTTGTGTGCCAAATTTATGTTGATGATATCATATTTGGTTCAACTAACCCTCATTTTAGTGAAAAGTTTGGAAAGCTAATGTCGGAGAAGTTTGAGATGTCTATGATGAGTGAACTCAAGTTCTTTCTTGGTTTGCAAATCAAGCAAACTAAGGAGGGCACCTTTGTTTATCAAATAAAGTATACCAAGGACTTATTCAAGAAGTTCAACATGCAAGAAAGCAAAGGTATGAAAACATCCATGCCTACTAGTCGACATCTTGACTTGACTAAGGATGGCAAACCGGTTGACCACTAGGTTTACCGCTCTATGATTGGTTCATTGTTATATCTATGTGCCTCCCATCCCGATATTATGCTAAGTGTGTGCATGTGTGCACGATATCAAGCGGCCCCCAAAGAATGTCATCTTAAGGCTGTGAAAAGGATAGTGAGATACTTAATTCACACACCAAATTTTGGCATTTGGTATCCTAAGATGTCTTCCTTTGATCTTGTTGGCTACTCCGATTAAGACTATGCAGGTGACAAGGTTGATAGAAAGTCCACTTCGGGTACTTGTCAATTTCTTGGTAGATCTCTTGTGTCTTGGTCCTCAAAGAAACAAAACTCGGTATCCTTATCCACCGCCAAAGCGGAATACATTGCCGCCGGTTCATGTTGTGCTCAATTACTTTGGATGACCCAAACTCTTAAAGATTATGGGATCTTTGTGAAACATGTTCCATTGCTTCATGACAATGAAAGTGCCATTAAGATTGCTCACAATCACGTGCAACATTCTCGAACTAAGCATATTTAAGTTCGTCATCATTTCATTCGAGACCATGTTGCTAAACGGGACATTGATCTTAAGCATGTTCGTATCGATAAGCAATTGGTGGATATATTCACCAAAACTCTTGATGAGAAAGTATTTTGCCGTTTGAGAGGTGAACTGAACATCATTGATGCTTCAAACTTGGAGTAGAAACTCCATTTGGATACATGCAAGGCACGAGCCTTTGACTATTCCTTGACATTTCTCTTATGATAATGAGCATATGTCTTGGATATACTTGCACCCTTGCATGCTATCTAACCCTTGTAGGTACTTGGATGAATCCAACTCTATGAGATTGCAACTCACTCACATCTTGAGCAATCTCTACAATATGGTGGTTGAAGTCAAGGGAAGCACGAATCCTTGCAATATATCCTTTGACAAAATCTTTATATCAAATTTCATTTGGTATCAAATTCATGATTGTCAATTTGGATACACAAGTGCTCTTCCTTGCAAGACTAACCCATGTAGGTAGATGAACTCAAACTACTAGTGGTGCTCCCAATTCTTGATGTGCTACATCAACCTTGAGCATCCCACACAAGTTCAACTACATGATCAAGATCAACACCACCACCCAAGGTATGATATTCCATCTTAGAGAAGCTTTACTCCAAGTCATGGGTCAAAGCAACTCAACAAGATGTGAATACATCAAAATGCTTAAATGAAAAATGGTAACCCCATTTTGAGCTTAAACGATGAGTATGACCTATGATCAAGTGTTCTCACTTGACTCCTAAGTCAATATACTCTAGCATAGGTGACTTTGTCACCGACCAATTCTAGATAAAGTTCTCTAGTGTTTCTCTGTGTTCTTGCACTTGTCTCTTGCATATTTGTCTCAAATTAATCAAAAAACTTCATCTAGACTTCTTTTGTTTTCTTTGTTGTCTTCTGCATTTCCTGCATCTAATTCATTGCAAATCTTTCAGTTAATTCCTTGCAAATCTTTGTGAGATCTTAGTTGCCTAGTGAGCTGAGATGACAACTGTTCTCTCTCTATGTTGAACTCGGACACACCGGGTTGTCTCTTGCTAATTTTTTTAAAATAATACATTTTTTATTAATTTGCACAAATATTACGCCCAAAAAATAATTTTCAAAAATCATACACCGTCGGCCCGCCATAGGCCGACTGGGCCTAGTCAGCCCGCAGCAGGCCGAGTGGGCGTAGTCGGCCAGTAGCAGGCCGACAGCTGGCGCGCCTGCCACGTGTTGGCCACGCATTGGGTAGGCCACGTCGCAAGGGGGAGGGAGGGAGCTGTCGGCGCAGGCGGTCACGGGGGTGCCCCTGTCAGCCTACCGTGGGCGGCCTGCTGCTGGCCGACAGGGTGCGGCCCCACCTCGCATGGCTGGTCTGGCTCCCTGCGCCTCTTATCCTAATTTTCCTCCACGCGAGAGCTTCTGTTCTTCTTCTGTTCTTTACTTCTCCTCTCTCTACACGAAAATGCCTCCAATTTATAGACCTAAATGAGCCAGTAATTTGCGGTTTTGGCACCGTGAATGAATTCAACTTAGTTAGGGCAGCCAAAAGAGGTCTCGATCTACTGATGGGGTAGCTCGTGGTAGTCGTGGTGAGCATTTTGGTGGAGTTTTTTCCAGCTCATTGGTGGAGGTTGTTGCGGCGGTGGTGGTGGAGGTGGAGGTGGTGGTGGTGAAGTTGGGGCAGTGTGGTGGAGGTGGTGGAGGTGAAGCTCCGGCAGTTTGGTCGCCACGTCATTCTTCGTTCGCACGCACGCTTCAAGGGTATATTACAACAAACATTTTATATTTCGTAGGTGCTCCGGTAGTATTTTTTAATATGTTTCGATGTGAAATAAATTAGGTGTGTGATTATTGTTATTTGCCTCGGTAGTATACGTAAATATATTTAGATGTCAACTAATTAGTTGTGTAAAAATGTGTAGTTGCTGCGGTAATATTCCGTACTATATGTGGATGTCAAGTATTTAGGAGTGTCAGTATTTGGAGTAGCTCCGGTAAAATCCGTGTAACGCCCTCGATGCGGCTATATCTCCCACGTGTCGAGGCACGACTTAGAGGCATAACCGCATTGAAAGCAATGTCGCAAGTGAGGTAATCTTCACACAATCCATGTAATAAATAAAGGGGAAAGATACATAGTTGGCTTACAATCGCCACTTCACACAAGTACATAAATAACATCCATCATACAGATTACACTCAAGGTCCGACTACGGTACCAAAATGAAAGAAGACTACCCCAAATGCTAAACAGATCCCCGGATCACCCCAACTGGGCTCCACTACTGATCATCTGGAAAAGAAACATAGTAACGGCCACGTTCCTCGTCGAACTCCCAAGTGAGCTCGGACGCGTCATCTGCACTGACATCGTTGGTACCTGCAACTGTTGTGATAGAATCTGTGAGTCACGGGGACTCAGCAATCTCACACCCGCGAGATCAAGACTATTTAAGCTAATAGGTAGGAAAGGACAGTGAGGTGGAGCTGCAGCAAGCGACTAGCATATGGTGGCTACAGTGCAAAAGAGAGCGAGAAGAGAAGGCAAAGCACGGACGTGAAGCTAGAAGTGATCAAGAAGTGATCCTGAAACGACCTACGTCAGACATTACTCCAACGCCGAGAAGAGACCATCACGGTTACACACGCGGCTGATGTGTTTTAGTTAAGGTCAACTTCGGGTTTTCTACAACCGGACATCAACAAATTCCCATCTGCCTCATAACCGCGGGCACGGCTTTCGAAAGATAAAACCCTGCAGGGGTGTCCCAACTTAGCCCATGATAAGCTCTCACGGTCAATGAAGGATATTCCTTCTACCGGGAAGACCCGATCAATCTCGGAATCCCGGACTACAAGACATTTCGACAGCAACAAAACAAGTCCAGCAAAGCCTCCCAGATGTGCCGACAAATCCCGATAGGAGCTGCACATATCTCGTTCTCAGGGCACACCGGATGAGCCAGACGTCGGGTTGGCATAGACCCTGGTTGCCCAAGGGGCGCCGGACATCGCTCGGTTTGGACCAGCAATCGAAGGAGAACTGGCCCGGGGGTTTAAAATAAAGATGACCCTTGAGTCTGCAGAACCCAAGGGAAAAAGGCTTAGGTGGCAAATGGTAAAACCGATGTTGGGCCTTGCCGGAAAAGTCTTATTCAAAGCGAACTGTCAAGGGGGTCCCATAAATCACCCAACCGTGTAAGGAACGCAAACTCCGGGAACATAACACCGGTATGACGGAAACTAGGGTGGCAAGAGTGGAACAAAACACCAGGCATAAGGCCGAGCCTTCCACCCTTTACCAAGTATATAGATGCATTAATTAAATAAGAGGTATTGTGATATCCCAACAAGTAAACATGTTCCAACAAGGAACAACAAGTTCATGTTCCAACAAGGAACAAACTTCATCTTCACCTGCAGCTAGCAACGCTATAAGAGGGGCTGAGCGAAGCGGTAACATAGCCAATCAACGGTTTGCTAGGACATGGATGGTTAGGGGCTGACATGGCAATATAGGAGGCATGATATAGCAAGTGGTAGGTATCGCAGCATAGGCATAGCAAAAGAGCGAGCAATCTAGCAAGCAAAGATAGGAGTGATTTCGAGGGTACGGTCATCTTGCCTGCAAGGTTCTCAGAGTTGTCGAAAGCTTGGTCCTCGAAAGCATTCTCAACAGGTTCCTCGTTCACATACTCGTCTCCCGGCTCTACCCAAGACAAGAGAACAAGCAAAGGAACCAATATCAACCACGATGCAATGCGCAAGCAACATGATGCAAAACATGGCATGATATGCGAGAGGTGATATGCAATGCGTATGCGTGCTTCGGAAGGACAAGGATGAACAAGGCATAATATTGGCAAACCAAGCATGCCACTGGATAGGTGAGGTTATTTCGGTTGAAATCGATATAAAGATCACCGGAATCGGATGCACGGTTTGCAAATGACAAGCAAAACAAGAATGACACGAATCTGCCATTAACAGCATGATGCTACTTAGCAAGCAACAATTAATTAGGCTACTGCACCCAAACATGGCAACAAAGCACATGACAGTAAACTACTCAAGATGCTTGATAAAAGATGAACACTGAGCTACGGCTAAATCACATCATAACTGGTCCAAACAAGCATGGCAAAAGTGCACAAGATAACAGGTTCTCAGACTTGGTGAAATTAACAACATAGCAGAAACTAACATCAGGATGACATGTTCAGAGCAATGAAACAACATGCTACAGGATCAGAACATAGCAAAGTAAAGGCATGGAATGAATCTACTCAAAGCACTTGACAAAAGTCCCTAACTGACCATAAGCCAAAAAGGATCAGAAAATATGATTACACCCATGTCAAATAAGCAAGTTTCGTTACAGGTTTCAGACTTAGCAGAAAACTGGACATGACAAAAAACAGATAACGACTAGGCATGTTCGTGAGCTCGATGCACTCACTACAGAGCATTGCATGATAAAATAAGCATATATACATCAAGAATACATGGCATAGTAACTAGACATTGTAATAATAACATCATATCATGCAAGGATCAACTACACCAAGCTTGGCAAAATCGAATAACACGTAAACAATCTGCCAGCAACATTTTGTAGCAAAAGTAGAGCTCAATTGACTCAAGCTATGGCACTCCATAATTACAAAAAAAGGCATGGATGGATTGAGCAAATCCTAAAGTTCAAAACACCCTTACTGATCATACTCAAAATATGCATAGATCTCTCGGAAACAACATGAACACATGGCATAAAAATAACAGCAGTCAGGGACTTGGTGAAATTACTGTCTCTGAAATCAGCAACATCAAGTGCCCTAGTTTGCATGCTTGTGCTAGTCACCACATAGATCACAAAAATACATGGCAAAATTCTCTTGATAGGAAACATGGCATATTACAAAACTCATGTAGGACTCAACTTCACAGGAGGTACACATCAATCATGGCAAAAATGACAAAAGTGCATGTTCGGATAAGATCCAGCAACTAACATCAACTATCCCTCTTCTAACAGCATTACGGGCATGAAGATGACCCAAATGAAAATGATGCAATGGAGCGAAGCTATGTACTCTTCGAGGCGAACAATTTGACATATTATACGCGCCAAACGGAGCTACGGATGCAAAGTTATGGCATGTCGAACATGTGATGATAAGGTAAAAATCTTGGGACTTAGACAAAATCCGGGGAGGGGAGAAGTCAACCCGCTGGATCCGGATCTGGGCTCCGGCGGGCCCGAGGCGGCGGCGCGAACTCGCCGGAGTCGCGGGGCGGCGCGGCGCGGCGCGGGGCGGTGCGGTGGCGGCGACGGATCCAGCGCGGCGCGCCTGCGGGCGGGCGGCGGTGGCGAGCGGGCCCGCGGGGGCCGAGCGCGGGCCGGGCGGGCCGCGGCGGCGGTGGCGCGGGGAAGGCCACGTGGCAGGCCTGGATTGTCCCGGGCGGCGGCGCGGACTTCGTCCGGCGGCGGCGGACACGTCCGCCCGCGCGGAGAGACGAATTTTAGGGTTTCGGGGGAGTTTTGCCCGCAAATGGAGGAGGGGAGGCCTTTTTATAGCTAGAAGGAGGTAGGAAGCTCCAAATGGAGAGCGGTTTTCGGCCACGCGATCGTGATCGAACGGCGGAGGACATGGGAGTGTCTTAGATGGGTTATTGGGCTGTTTTGAAGGGGTGTTGGGCTGCAACACACACGAGGCCTTCACGGTTACCCGGTTAACCGTTGGAGTACCAAACGAACTCCGATTGACCCGAAACTTGACAGGCGGTCTACCGGTGCTATACCGAGGCCGCATGGCAAGCCTCGGTCCAATCCGAGAAAGTTTAATACCCGCTCACGAAGAAATGCAAAAGGGGACACCGGGGGAGATAGGAGCGCCGGATTGCAAAACAGACAACGGGAAAAATGCTCGGATTAAAGAGACGAACACGTATGCGAATGCGATGCACATGATGACATGATATGAAATGCATGACATGACCAAAATGCAAAACTAAGAGAACCCAACCACGGAGGAAATATCATAACACATAGCCGGAAATGGCAAGAGTTGGCTTACAAATATGGCAAGTTACATCTGGGGCGTTACAACACTCCACCACTACAAGAGGATCTCGTCCCGAGATCTAGGACTGAAAGAACTCCGGATACTCGGAACGTAGGTGGTCTTCACGCTCCCAGGTGGCTTCTCGGTGTGAATGATGTGACCATTTCACTTTGAGGAATTTGATTGACTTGTTGCGAGTCTTGCGCTCAGTTGTCTCAAGAATGGCAACTGGATGCTCATGATAGGACAAATCTTCTTGAAGATTAATCTCTTCGAAGTTGATGGTGCGCTCAGGCGTCTTGAAGCACTTGCGAAGCTGTGACACGTGGAAGACATCGTGCACATTTGCAAAGTTGGAGGGAAGCTCAAGTTGATAGGCGAGATCGCCTCGTTTCCCGATGATCTTGAAGGGGCCGACGTATCGCGGGGCAAGTTTCCCCTTGATACCGAAGCGACGAGTCCCTTTCATTGGAGAGACGCGGAGGTAGACATGGTCTCCGATCTCGAATGCCACATCTCGGTGTTTGCTATCGGAATAGCTCTTCTGGCGCGATTGCGCGGCTTTGAGGTTCTCACGAATGACCTTGCACATAGCCTCAACCTCTGAGATCAAATCATTGCCGAGCAATTGGCGTTCACCGGTTTCAGACCAGTTGAGAGGAGTACGGCACTTCCTGCCATAGAGGATCTCGAATGGGGCTTTGCCCGAGCTGGCTTGAAAACTGTTGTTGTAAGAGAATTCAGCATAAGGAAGACAATCCTCCCACTTCATGCCGAAAGAGATAACACAGGCTCTGAGCATATCTTCAAGAATTTGGTTGACACGCTCGACTTGTCCACTAGTCTGAGGGTGGAACGCTGTGCTGAAGCGGATGTTGGTGCCCATGGCCTTCTGAAAAGAATCCCAAAACTTGGAGGTAAAGATGTTGCCACGGTCTGAAGAGATCAATTGCGGAATGCCGTGCAAAGAGACAATTCTGGAGGTGTAGAGCTCTGCCAGCTGCGCTGCTGTGATAGACTCTTTGATAGGAAGAAAATGAGCCACTTTGGTGAGCTTGTCGATGACGACGAAGATAGCATCATTTCCACGCTTGGACTTAGGAAAACCAATCACGAAGTCCATTTCGATATGATCGAATTTCCATTCTGGAATAGCAAGAGGTTGGAGAAGACCAGATGGTCGTTGGTGTTATGCTTTCACCCTTCTGCAGACATCACACTCATTCACGAATTGAGCGATCTCACGCTTCATTCGAGTCCACCAATACGACTGCTTGAGGTCATGGTACATCTTCGAACTTCCAGGATGAATTGACAGAAGAGAATTGTGCGCTTCATTCATAATGACTTTACGAAGATCACCCTTTGGAACCACGATCCGGTCCTCGAAGAAAAGAGTATCTCTGTCATCAACTCGATAGCACTTGTATTTGGAAATGCCCTTGTCAATACCACGTTTCACCTTCTTCACCATGGTATCCAACAGTTGTGCCTCACGAATTTGATCTTCCAAGGTAGGAGAGACGATGAGGTTGGCAAGAAAACCTTGAGGGACAACTTGGAGATTCAACTTGCGGAAAGCTTCACAAAGATCCGGTTGAAAGGGCTTGAGGATTAAGCTGTTGCAGTAAGCCTTCCTGCTCAAAGCGTCTGCAATCACATTAGCCTTGCCTGGAGTATATTCAATACTCGGATTATACTCTTGAATCATTTCGACCCATCGAGTTTGTCTGAGGTTGAGATGAGGCTGAATGAAGATGTACTTGAGACTCTTGTGATCGGTGAAAATGTCCACTTTCCTTCCCAACAGGAGATGTCTCCATGTTATTAGAGCGTGGACCACTGCCGCCAACTCAAGATCGTGAGTGGGGTAGTTCCTTTCATTGGGCTTCAACTGGCGAGAGGTATAGGCAACAACCTTCTTCTCTTGCATTAAGACAGCACCGAGGCCCTGGAGAGAAGCATCACAGAATACTTCATAAGGCTTGGATTCGTCAGGAGGAGTCAGAACTGGAGCAGTGACGAGTTTCTCTTTGAGAGTCCTGAAAGCAACATCACACTCAGGAGACCAGACATACTTCACATGCTTCTGGAGGAGGTTGGAAAGAGGCTTTGCAATCTTTGAGAAATTCTCAACGAATCTTCGGCAATAGCTTGCAAGTCCAAGAAAACTGCGAAGCTGCTTGACATTCTGAGGAGGTCTCCAATTCAAAACTGCAGACACCCTCTCTGGATTAATAGCAATGCCCTTGGCAGAGATGATATGGCCAAGATAAAGAACTTCATCAAGCCAGAATTCACATTTGGAGAACTTCGCATATAATTGATACTCTCTGAGCTTGTCGAGCACCAATCGCAAATGTTTGGCATGGTCCTTCTTATTCTTGGAGAAGACCAAAATATCATCGAGATAGACCAAGACAAATTCGTTGATGTAGGGGTTGAAGATGAAATTCATCAAGCGAGTGAAATATGGAGGATCATTGACAAGGCCGAAAGACATGACAGTATATTCATAAGAACCAAAGCTTGTTCTAAATGTTGTCTTGGGAATATCTTCTTCACGAATGCGAATTTGATGATAACCCATACGAAGGTCAAGCTTGGAGAACACCTTAGCACCTTTGAGTTGCTCAAATAGCTCATTGATGTTGGGAAGTGGGTACTTGTTCTTGATAGTCTTCTTGTTCAATGGACGGTAATCGACGCAAAGTCGGTCCGTGCCATCCTTCTTCTTGACAAAAAGAACACCACAACCCCAAGGAGAAGAACTCGGTCTGATCAGACCCAGACGTTCTTGTTTATCGAGTTGTTTCTTCAATTCCTTCAACTCATCTGGTCCAAGCTTGTAAGGACGCTTGCAAACGGGTTCCGTGCCAGGCTCAAGATCAATAACGAATTCAACTGGCCTGCGGGGAGGTATACCCGGAAGCTCTTCTGGAAAGACATCTTGGTACTCACAAACGACAGGAATCTGAGAGATAGCCTCCATTTCACCAATCTCATTGAGAGAAAACAACCGAATGGTATCATCATGAGAAGCATAGATGATCACATCGTTAGAAGAGTGAGTCGATTTGATTTCCCTGGCAGCACACTCAAGCTGAGCCTTGTGCTTAGAAAGCCAGTCCATCCCGAGAATTAGATCAATATCAGAGTCACCAAGCACCATTGGAGAAGATAGAAATTTATAGTCGCCCATCTTGATGGAAACATCCGGAACAAAGGAGCTTGCGTTCATGAATCTACCCGGAGATACAACTGACAATGGTCTAACCAAATCTTGGAAAGACAACTCATGTTTTGTTGCAAAAGGTCTTGAGATGAAGCAATGCGATGCGCTAGTATCAAATAAAACTTTTGCAGGAATATCATTAACAGGAAGATTACCCATGATCACTTCAAAAGAATCCTCTGCTTGAGCTGCATTCATCATGTTCACCTTTGCAGACTTAGGATTATGCTTGACCACTGCATTGCTGGAAGATTTCACAGGAGGAGGAGGCGGAAGGCGCCTTTGATTGAAGCACTTGTTCGCATAGTGACCCTTCTGCTGAAATTTGTTACAAGTCACCTCTGAGAGTGGACGATGGTAAGGAACACCTGGCCTTGGAGCTTGATTTTGAGACTTGTTCTGATAGCCAGGGTTGGGTGGGTGGGAAGATCCACGACCACTTGAGTTCTTCTGCTGATAAGGCTGACGGAACGGAGGAGGAGGAGGCAACCAGAACTTTTGTTGCTTAGCTGCCACAAGTGAGGAAGAAGAAGAATGAACTGCGTCTCTGACTCTCTTCTTAGATGCCTCACACTTGAGCTGAGCAGCTTCTTGTTTCAGCGCCATGTTGTAGAATTCATCATACTTTAATGGCTCGAAAAGCACAAGAGCAAGTTGCAGATCTTCTCTGAGACCACGCTTGAATTGGTAGATCATACTCTTCTCATCAGGGATGTCTTGCCTTGCAAAACGAGAGAGCTTCTGGAACTGAGTGTTGTATTGATAGACAGACATGGTGCCTTGCTTGAGATTGCGGAATTCCTCACGCTTAAGCTCAACAACACTTTCTGGAATGTGGTGCACTTTGAAATCCCGGCGGAAATCATCCCAGGTAATCACACGACCTCCTTTGGAATCTTTGTATTGCTGGAACCACTCAGCAGCTTGATCTTTGAGTTGAAAAGAGGCAAACTTGACAAAGTCCTCAGGTCTGACATTGCTGCACTCGAAATGCTTGCTGATGTCCACAAGCCAATCATCTGCGTCTGTGGCCTCGACACAGTAGCTGAAGGTCTTTGGCTGATTAGCAAGGAACTGGTTGAGTGAAGTGAAATGCGGCTGATTGTTGCCTTGGCCTTGATTCTCTTGATTAGCTTGCCCTTGGTTGCGATCTTGCAAGAGCTGAATCAAAATCTGAGCGTTGGCATTTGTGGCAGTCATCAGGGCTTGCCAAGCTTCCGGAGGCGGAGGTGGTGGCGGAGGGTTAGCCTGATTCCCTTCATTGCGTTCCGGATTCTGACGCGTTGGCGGAGCCATCCTGAAGAGGGTGACATCCATTAGCATCTTAACAGAGATATATTGAAGCTGAATCAAAGGAACGAAATTGCAACATGTAGTCTTCACAATAAACATCCGAACGAGAATGAGCGAATGAATTCCAAAGTAAAAGCATCACACTTTCATAAGCTGAGAAGCCACTTAGAACAAGGTAAGGAATAAAATCAACAAGGTACGGATGTGAACAAATACTTGGTAAGGATTACCCAATCACAAACCAAATATCTGCGGAAGAAATACTAGAGCTACATGAATTCCCACTTATAAACTCCCGAAACTTTCTGGTTATGCAATCAGGTGTTGGGGATACAGGGGACACAAAATATATCACCCAAACTAACAATACCTAGATCCAGCTGTATCCATCCTTCAACACATAACCAAGAAATCCTCAGAAATCATCTACCTCAACCTTCGAAAACACATCCGTTATACAAGTCATGGCAATACTCCCGCACTCGCCTCAGTACTGGGCTATCAGGGTTATCTCACCAACAACTGTACAAAAGAGATTTTCGATGTCGGCGTACTAAACTCAGGTATTCCAAAACCGCAACGATAAAATTATGACGACAACACCTCGGAGCTCAACTCCCCGGGACACCTCCTCTAAAACCCCTGCTGACGGGAGGCAACCAAGACAATGTTGTCATCATAAAACCATCGGAACGATTGTAATATACCCGCGTGATCCTAAAAAAAATTTAGTGAAATTTGAGAAGAGAAGAGTCAAAACTCTACGTCAGAATGCCTTACCAGAAGGTCGAAGGGACTGGGGAGTAAAAAGAATTCCTAAACTCTCCGATATATAATTCCTAAAAGACTCAAAACATCTTTTTCTAGACACAACTCGGCCACTAAAAACGATCAATCAGTGGGGGCTCCTAAGGTCGGGGAAAGGCTCTGATTACCAACTTGTAACGCCCTCGATGCGGCTATATCTCCCATGTTTCGAGGCATGACTTAGAGGCATAACCGCATTGAAAGCAATGTCGCAAGTGAGGTAATCTTCACACAATCCATGTAATAAATAAAGGGGAAAGATACATAGTTGGCTTACAATCGCCACTTCACACAAGTACATAAATAACATCCATCATACAGATTACACTCAAGGTCCGACTACGGTACCAAAATGAAAGAAGACTACCCCAAATGCTAAACAGATCCCCGGATCACCCCAACTAGGCTCCACTACTGATCATTTGGAAAAGAAACATAGTAACGGCCACGTTCCTCGTCGAACTCCCAAGTGAGCTCGGACGCGTCATCTGCACTGACATCGTTGGTACCTGCAACTGTTGTGATAGAATCTGTGAGTCACAGGGACTCAGCAATCTCACACCGTGAGATCAAGACTATTTAAGCTAATAGGTAGGAAAGGACAGTGAGGTGGAGCTGCAGCAAGTGACTAGCATATGGTGGCTACAGCGCAAAAGAGAGCGAGAAGAGAAGGCAAAGCACGGTCGTGAAGCTAGAAGTGATCAAGAAGTGATCCTGAAACGACCTACGTCAGACATTACTCCAACACCGTGTTCACTTCCCGGACCCCGCCGAGAAGAGACCATCACGGTTACACACGCGGTTGATGTGTTTTAGTTAAGGTCAACTTCGGGTTTTCTACAACCGGACATCAACAAATTCCCATCTGCCTCATTACCGCGGGCACGGCTTTCGAAAGATAATACCCTGCAGGGGTGTCCCAACTTAGCCCATGATAAGCTTTCACGGTCAACGAAGGATATTCCTTCTACCGGGAAGACCCGATCAATCTCGGAATCCCGGACTACAAGACATTTCGACAGCAACAAAACAAGTCCAGCAAAGCCTCCCAGATCTGCCGACAAATCCCGATAGGAGCTGCACATATCTCGTTCTCAGGGCACACCGGATGAGCCAGACGTCGGGTTGGCATAGACCCTGGTTGCCCAAGGGGCGCCGGACATCGCTCGGTTTGGACCAGCAATCGAAGGAGAACTGGCCCGGGGGTTTAAAATAAAGATGACCCTTGAGTCTGCAGAACCCAAGGGAAAAAGGCTTAGGTGGCAAATGGTAAAACCGATGTTGGGCCTTGCCGGAAAAGTCTTATTCAAAGCGAACTGTCAAGGGGGTCCCATAAATCACCCAACCGTGTAAGGAACGCAAACTCCGGGAACATAACACCGGTATGACGGAAACTAGGGTGGCAAGAG
Organism: Aegilops umbellulata; assembly: GCA_032464435.1. Taxonomy (NCBI): domain Eukaryota; kingdom Viridiplantae; phylum Streptophyta; class Magnoliopsida; order Poales; family Poaceae; genus Aegilops; species Aegilops umbellulata. The sequence goes on along the minus strand of CP136056.1, from coordinate 68,041,852 downwards.
TGGAACAAAACACCAGGCATAAGGCCGAGCCTTCCACCCTTTACCAAGTATATAGATGCATTAATTAAATAAGAGGTATTGTGATATCCCAACAAGTAAACATGTTCCAACAAGGAACAACAAGTTCATGTTCCAACAAGGAACAAACTTCATCTTCACCTGCAGCTAGCAACGCTATAAGAGGGGCTGAGCGAAGCGGTAACATAGCCAATCAACGGTTTGCTAGGACATGGATGGTTAGGGGCTGACATGGCAATATAGGAGGCATGATATAGCAAGTGGTATGTATCGCAGCATAGGCATAGCAAAAGAGCGAGCAATCTAGCAAGCAAAGATAGAAGTGATTTCGAGGGTACGGTCATCTTGCCTGCAAGGTTCTCAGAGTTGTCGAAAGCTTGGTCCTCGAAAGCGTTCTCAATAGGTTCCTCGTTCACGTACTCGTCTCCCGGCTCTACCCAAGACAAGAGAACAAGCAAAGGAACCAATATGAACCACGATGCAATGCGCAAGCAACATGATGCAAAACATGGCATGATATGCGAGAGGTGATATGCAATGCGTATGCGTGCTTCGGAAGGACAAGGATGAACAAGGCATAATATTGGCAAACCAAGCATGCCACTGTATAGGTGAGGTGATTTCGGTTGAAATCGATATAAAGATCACCGGAATCGGATGCACGGTTTGCAAATGACAAGCAAAACAAGAATGACACGAATCTGCCATTAACAGCATGATGCTACTTAGCAAGCAACAATTAATTAGGCTACTGCACCCAAACATGGCAACAAAGGATATGACAGTAACTACTCAAGATGCTTGATAAAATATGAACACTGAGCTACGGCTAAATAACATCATAACAGGTCCAAACAAGCATGGCAAAAGTGCACAAGATAACAGGTTCTCAGACTTAGTGAAATTAACAACATAGCAGAAACTAACATCAGGATGACATGTTCAGAGCAATGAAACAACATGCTACAGGATCAGAACATAGCAAAGTAAAGGCATGGCATGAATCTACTCAAAGCACTTGACAAAAGTCCCTAACTGATCATAAGCCAAAAAGGATCAGAAAATATGATTACACCCATGTCAAATAAGCAAGTTTCGTTACAGGTTTCAGACTTAGCAGAAAACTGGACATGACAAAAAACAGATAACGACTAGGCATGTTCGTGAGCTCGATGCACTCACTACAGAGCATTGCATGATAAACTAAGCATACATACATCAAGAATACATGGCATAGTAACTAGACATTGCAAGAATAACATCATATCATGCAAGGATCAACTACACCAAGCTTGGCAAAATCGAATAACACGTAAACAATCTGCCAGCAACATTTTGTAGCAAAAGTAGAGCTCGATTGACTCAAGCTATGGTACTCCATAATTACAAAAAAAGGCATGGATGGATTGAGAAAATCCTAAAGTTCAAAACACCCTTACTGATGATGCTCAAAATATGCATAGATCTCTCGAAAACAACATGAACACATGGCATAAAAATAACAGCAGTCAGGGACTTAGTGAAATTACTGTCTCTGAAATCAGCAACATCAAGTGCCCTAGTTTGCATGCTTGTGCTAGTCACCACATAGATCACAAAAATACATGGAAAAATTCTCTGGATAGGTAAGATGGCATATTACAAAACTCATGTAGGACTCAACTTCACAGGAGTACACATCAATCATGGCAAAAATGACAAAAGTGCATGTTCGGATAAGATCCAGCAACTAACATCAAATAGCCCTCTTCTAACAGCATTAAAGGCATAAAAATGACCCCAAATGATAATGATACAATGGAACTAAATGATGTACTCTTCGAGGCGAACAATTTGACTTATTATACGCGCGAAACGGAGCTACGGATGCAAAGTTATGGCATGTCGAACATGTGATGATAAGGTAAAAATCTTGGGACTTAGACAAAATCCGGGGAGGGGAGAACTCAACCCGCTGGATCCGGATCTAGGCTCCGGCGGGCCCGAGGCGGCGGCGTGAACTCGCCGGAGTCGCGGGGCGGCGCGGCGCGGCGCGGGGCGGTGCGGTGGCGGCGGGAGCGGCGGCGTCCGGCGGGGGCGCGCGGGAGACGGCGGCGCCGGTGGAAGGCGGCGACGGCGGACGGGCGGCACGGCGAGCTCCGGCGCGGGGTCGCGGCGGCGCGGAGCCCGGGCGCGGTGGCGGGCGACGGATCCAGCGCGGCGCGCCTGCGGGCGGGCGGCGGCGACGAGCGGGCCCGCGGGGGCCGAGCGCGGGCCGGGCAGGCCGCGGCGGCGGTGGCGCGGGGAAGGCCACGTGGCAGGCCTGGATTGGCCCGGGCGGCGGCGCGGACTTCGTCCGGCGGCGGCGGACACGTCCGCCCGCGCGGAGATACGAATTTTAGGGTTTCGGGGGAGTTTTGCCCGCAAATGGAGGAGGGGGAGGCCTTTTTATAGCTAGAAGGAGCTAGGAAGCTCCAAATGGAGAGCGGTTTTCGGCCACGCGATCGTGATCGAACGGCGGAGGACATGGGAGTGTCTTAGATGGGTTATTGGGCTGTTTTGAAGGGGTGTTGGGCTGCAACACACACGAGGCCTTCACGGTTACCCGGTTAACCGTTGGAGTACCAAACGAACTCCGATTGACCCGAAACTTGACAGGCGGTCTACCGGTGCTATACCGAGGCCGCATGGCAAACCTCGGTCCAATCCGAGAAAGTTTAATACCCGCTCACGAAGAAATGCAAAAGGGGACACCGGGGGAGATAGGAGCGCCGGATTGCAAAACGGACAACGGGAAAAATGCTCGGATTAAAGAGACGAACACGTATGCGAATGCGATGCACATGATGACATGATATGAAATGCATGACATGACCAAAATGCAAAACGAAGAGAACCCAACCACGGAGGAAATATCATAACACATAGCCGGAAATGCCAAGAGTTGGATTACAAATATGGCAAGTTACATCTGGGGCGTTACAATCCGTAATATAGGCAGTCCAGTCAAATATTAAAATCTGTCAATATTTGTAGTTGCTCCGGCAAATATTCGTAATATACTTGTAGGTGTGTGAATTTTAGTAGTTGCTCCGTTAATATTCTGTAATATATAGCTAGCTAATATATAGACATGTCTAATATTTGTTAGTGGGGGTATTTTAAGTTGTTGCTTAATACTTGTATTTCGTTGTTGAAAAAAATAGGTGAGCCGAGATGTCCGATGTAGTGAAGTTGAGAGTTTACTACGGTCCTGGTACTGTCCAAACAACTGAGATGGGAGCAGTTCTGAGTGAATTTACTCACATAGAGGTGCCAATGAGCGCACCTCAAACATGGTCTGTTGAAAGTGCAACTATCCCTAGGTGGTTTTGGTAATTCATAACAACATATAGCTCATTGAGCTAATGATATTCCAAGATAACTATTTCAGGAAAGCTCAGTGATTGGCATGGCATGAATGGTGAAAGTGGAACCCTCAAAATACTAAGGACAAAGGATTGGCTCAAGCTCAAAAGCTTAAGACTCTTCATTTTACATTTCAGTGATCCAAGATCACATTGAGTCCATAGGAAAAGCCAATACTATCAAGGAGGGATGAGGTGTTGCTTAATGAGCTCTTTGCCTTATGTGCTTAATGATATGCTCCAAAATCCTCAACTACTTTCCCATATCCACATATGACCTAAACCCTAAGCCAAACTCGGTCATACCGATTCTTTCTATCCGGCGCCACCGAGTCTTCATATGTCATAAGCCACTGCCAAAACCCTAGCAAATCGGTTTCACCGATAGGGATCTCGGTCTCACCGAGATGGGATTGCAATCTCTGTGTTTCCTTTTCGTAACTTTTCGGTCTCACCGAAAGAGCGGATTGGTCCCACCGAGATTGCAATGCAAACTCTCTGTTTCCCTTTTGTAACTTTCCGGTCTCACCGAAAGAGCAAATCGGTCCCACCGAGTTTGCCTGACCAACTCTCTGGTTAGCTAATTACCAAATCGGTCTCACCGAGTTTGTGTAATCGGTCTCACCGAGATTATGTTATGCCCAAACCCTAACCATATCGGTCCTACCGAGATGCATGTCAGTCCCACCGAAAAACTCTAACGGTCAATAGGTTTACCTTTTCTGTCCGACCGAGTTTGTTGATTCGGTCCCACCGAGATTGGTAAATTGTGTGTAACGGTTGGGAGGCTATATATACCCCTCCACCTCCTCTTCATTTGTGAAGAGAGCCATCAGAACACATCTACACTTCCAACTCATATGTTCTGAGAGAGAACCACCTACTCATGTGTTGAGACCAAGATATTCCATTCCTACCATATGAATCGTGATCTCTAGCCTTCCCCAAGTTGCTTTCCACACAAATCTTCTTTCCACCAAATCCAAATCCTGTGAGAGAGAGTTGAGTGTTGGGGAGACTATCATTTGAAGCACAAGAGCAAGGAGTTCATCATCAACACACCATTTGTTACTTCTTGGAGAGTGGTGTCTCCTAGATTGGCTAGGTGTCACTTGGGAGCCTCCGACAAGATTGTGGAGTTGAACCAAGGAGTTTGTAAGGGCAAGGAGATCGCCTACTTCGTGAAGATCTACCGCTAGTGAGGCAAGTCCTTCGTGGGCGATGGCCATGGTGGGATAGACAAGGTTGCTACTTCGTGGACCCTTCATGGGTGGAGCCCTCCGTGGACTCGCGCAACCGTTACCCTTCGTGGGTTGAAGTCTCCACTAACGTGGATGTAGGATAGCACCACCTATCCGAACCACGGGAAAAACATCCGTGTCTCCAATAGCGTTTGAATTCTCCAAACCCTTCCCTTTACATTCTTGCAAGTTGCAAGCTTTACTTTCCGCTACCTATATACTCTTTGCATGCTTGCTTGAATTGTGTGATGATTGCTTGACTTGTCCTAAAGTTGCTAAAATCTGCCAAGAACTAAAATTGGGAAAAGGTTAAGTTTTTATTTGGTCAAGTAGTCTAATCCCCCCTCTAGACATACTTACGATCCTACAAGTGGTATCAGAGCTTTGGTCTCCATTTGCTTTGATTTCCATAGCTTTTGGTGGTCATAGCCTTGGTTTCACAACATAGGAGAGTATGGCGTCTAGTGAGGGAAATTATCACCGTAGAGGTCCTTACTTTGATGGTACTAACTTTGCTAGTTGGAAGCATAAAATGAAAGTGCATATTCTTGGACATAACCCAGCCGTTTGGGCTATTGTGTGTGTTGGCTTGCAAGGTGACTTCTTCGACGGGAAAGAACCAAACCGTGAAGCTACCGCGGATGAGTTGAAGATGCTAGAATACAACGCTCAAGGTTGTGATATTCTCTTCAACGGATTGTGCCCCGAAGAATTCAACAAAATCAGTCGTCTTGAGAGTGCAAAGGAAATTTGGGATACTTTGATTGATATGCACGAGGGTACCGACTCCATCAAGGAATCCAAATTGGATGTGCTTCAAAGTCAACTTGACAAGTTCAAAATGAAGGATGGTGAAGGTGTCGCTGAAATGTACTCTAGGCTTGCTCTCATCACAAATGAGATTGCCGGCTTAGGGAGTGAAGAGATGACCGACAGATTCATCATCAAGAAGATCCTAAGAGCCTTGGATGGAAAATATGATACCGTGTGCACATTGATCCAAATGATGCCCAATTACAAAGATCTCAAGCCAACGGAAGTCATTGGAAGAATTGTTGCTCATGAGATGTCACTCAAGGATAAAGAGGAACTTCACAACAAATCAAGTGGTGCTTACAAAGCCTCATGTGAAGCCCCCACATCATCAAGTGAGAAACAAAACTTCAATGAAGAACTGAGCTTAATGGTGAAGAACTTCAACAAGTTCTACAAGAGTAGAAGCAAAGATAGAAGCTCCAAGTTAAGGTCCTACAATGACAAAAGATCTTCTAGTCGAGAGCGAAACTGCTACAATTGTGGAAGACCCGGACACTATTCCAATGAGTGTACGGCTCCCTACAAAAGAAGAGAAGATTCTCCAAAAAGAAGAAGCAAAAGAGAGGAATCACCATCACGAGAGAGAAGGAGTAGAGATGATCGTTATGAACGAAGATACTCACGGAGAAGCAAGGATTCGGAAAGGAAGGAAAAATCATCAAGGAGCTACACAAAACTAAGACATCAAGCTCATGTTGGTGAATGGGTATCTGGCTCCGACTCCGACAACCACTCCGAGAGAAGTTATCACTCCGACTCCGAATATACTCAAGATGAAGGTGTTGCCGGTCTAGCACTTGTGTCAACCAACTCCTACGACATATTTTGATTCACCAAATGAAGGAATTGGAAGATGTTTCATGGACAAAGGTCCTAAGGTAACTCATCCTGAGTATGTAGATTTTAATAGTGATGAAGATGACTTGTTAGGCGATGATGATTTACTTGTTGACAACTCTAGTGATGAATCCTATGATGAAACGTCAATTAATCATGCTAAAACGAATGACAATGATAAGGAGAGAATTGAGGCTCTAACTAAAGAACTAAACACTCTTAAGTTAGCTCATGAAACTATCTTCGAAGATCATCGAGAACTTTTAAGGGCTCATGAGAAGTTACGCTTTGAAAAGCTCAATCTTGAGCAAGAGCATGAGCTTTTAAAGGCAATCAATGATGATCTCCGCAAGAAAAGTTCTTCTTACATTGCCAAACGTTTACTCTTATCCACTTATATGCCTCAAGTCAAGTCTAGTAACAAGAACAAGAAAGATTCTTCTTCTAGTAGTAACAATGATCATGTTAAATCCAATATTATTGCTTCTAGTAGTTCTCTTGATTCCACTAATGATTCTCTTAGCCAAGTTACACTTGAGCAAGAAAATAGCATATTGAAGGAAATCATAGAGAAAGGAGTGTACAAAAGCTTTGCCGGAAGTAAGCAATTCGAGGAGATTGTACGCAAGCAAGGAAGGCACCGGAAGAATCAATGTGTTGGTTTTGAATGAAAGTTCAATGCCAATGGAGTTGAGTGGGAAGAAGATCAATACCCCAAGACAAAGTTTGTTCCTCAACAAGAGAAGTATGACCCAACTTCTTTCAAGGGACACAAACTCAAGATGATCTTCCACCACAAGACTACAAGCAAAAAGGCAAGGACAAGCTTCAAGAGGAAATAGATGCATTTGAAGAAGCTCCTAAGACCTTAGTCAAGTGGATTCCCAAGACTACTTCAAGTTCCACTTCATCAAGTACGACTACAACTCCAAGGATTCCCATCAAGATGGTGTCGATCCAAAAGAAGAAGAACTAGAGAGTTCTTGAGGGTGACTCCACCAACAAACTTCACTCTTATCATTTTGGCAAGAACAAGTGCAATCAACTTCCACATCCTGCACTAGTTTAAGGAGTCACAAACCCTCTTGTTGGTAAGTCAAGGGACAAGGTAACCTAAAAGCTTTCATAGACATCATCTTGTATGTGCATCACTCTATGTCTATGGATATACTTGCTTGTTCCTTGTGGGACTAACCCATGTAGGTATTGAAAGTGCAATTCACTCAAAAGGATAGCTCCAGGTGATCTACATCAACATTGAGCATCCACATCTTCAACATCTACATGAAGTCATCATCGACAAAACCCAAGGTTAGTTCATCCCTCTTCGGGGGGATATCACATCTAGGGGGAGCTTTACTCTAAGACTTGAGCTAAAGCGACTCTAATGATGTGAACACAACAATGCTTTATGTAAAGTGGTAACCCCACTTGAGCTTAAACGATGAGTATGACCTATGATCAAATGTTCTCATTTGACTCCTAAGTCAATATGCTCATATATAGATGACCTAGTCATCGCCAATTGCTTGATAGATGCTAGAATTGGCTGTGCATGTTTTGTCACATATTTCAATTGCCATTTTATTGTGTGAGCATGTTGGTTGCATATTTTACTCATTCGAGGACATCCACTTGTTGTTTTGATTGCTTGGTTTTATTGTTCTTTTGCCAAGTGGATGGACAAGAATGCCTAAGAACCCCCTCTAGCTATCTATGCTTTTCTCGTCTCAAACTCTATTCATGCTACATCACAAAATTGATCAAGTCAAATTCGAACCACTCTGTGTGAGGAGAACTCGGAGTCCCCGATTCATCATAGACTTAAACTTCCAAAACCTCTTTGTGATTTTCGGTCTGACCGATACCCCACTTTCGGTCCTACCAAGATCATCAAGTTGATCTAAGTTTTTAATCTCGGTGCAACCGATTTGAACTATTCGGTCACACCGAGTTGCAATAACTGTACACAGTTTTGCATATCGGTGCCACCGAGTTGTTCCACTCGGTCACACCGACAGGGTCGGGCTATATATAGATACGGGCAAAATTTTGGAAATTTCTCCGAACCTCTTTGCCCGCGCCATAGCTCGCTCTGCCGACGTGGTCTCCGGATCGTCTCCTCGCCGCCAGCAGCCTCCAGTCGCTGGTCTCCGTCGCCGTCAACGGGAATCAACCCCGCCGTTGCTGCCGTAGCGAGTCTCCGCCGAACTAGGGTACGGACTCGATCTTTGTGCTATTCCCCAATCCGATTCCTAGCACATTGTGATCATAATGATTCTTGCCACGTTTGATAAACTTCTATCCAGTCAAAGAACTCGTAGATTAGTTTTGATTCGAAAATTTTAGGGTTAGGTTTCCGCCGAAACCATCTCGGACCCACCGAGTTGAGGAACTCGGTCCCACCGATTTGGCCTATGCCATTGCACAAGTGAAACTCGGTCTGACCAAGTGTAACTAATCGGTGTGACCGATTTTTGAACTTTGTGAAACCCTAGCAGTCTCGGTGCCACCGAACTGTGACTCGGTCTGACCGAGTTCACTAGTTTAGGTTCCAAAAACTGCTTCGGTATCACCGAGTTTAAAAAATGGTAGATCCGAGATGCTTTCTGTGGGAAACTAAAACTAAGTTTTTTAATCATTCTTTTTGCAAAAATCTCTGCATTTTGTGATGCTCATCCACTCTACCTCATATATAAACTATTCACAGGGGTCAGCAGTCAGCAGTCAGCTTGTTCATCATGTCAGATCAAAGTGATAGTCAGAATCAGTCAGAGCAGCTTGTGCACATGAGTGAGGGCACTAGTCCCTCCAGTTCCTCAAATGATGGCAGCAAGAGCACCCCTAGCAATCTGCCAAAAGCTGCCACAAGACAGAGAAAGAAGAGAACTTCAGACTCAGAGGATGAAGATTATGTGGCAGAGGAAGAGGCAACTTCCAAGAGAGTTGTGCTGAAGAAAGAATATGGTTCAAGGCAGAGCAACAAGCCAGGCTTAAAGGTCAAAAGGCCAGCAGGCAGGCAGCCCATGCCAAAGGCTAGAGCCTCAACAAAGATTCCTGAGAAGCCTGCACCCAAAGAGCCAGTTGCAGCTGAAACAAAGAAAGAAAGGAAAAGAGGCAGATGGTGCAAGAAAGTAGATCACATGGCTGAATTTGAACAGCATTCTTCTAATGAAGAACAAGAAGAAGAAGAAGAGGAAGGTGCTGCACCAGCACCTAAGGCACCCAAGCTGATGGGTGATGCCATTAGATCAGGAGCAGCTGCATCTAAGCCAAAGGAAGCCCCCAAGTCTGCTTCCAAGGCCAAGCCAGCTCCAAAGCCAAAACCAAAGAGGAATACTAGGAGCATCCCAGCTGCTGAGAAAAACAAGGACCCAGTGCCTGAACCTGCAGAAGAAGAGGAAGGCCAAGTGCTGAGAAAGTTGAAGCCCAAGATCCCAGACCACAATGATGCTCATCCTGTGGCTGAGGATATGAAAATCAGGAGAGACTCTGGATTGAGAAAATGGAGAGCAGAGGATCCCTATGCTACCAGGAGAAGGACTGTTGTAGACTACAGGTTCCATACTAAGGAACAGCAGGACTTCTATGAGACAGTCTTGTTAGACAAGAAGCCCATTGTATGTGACATGAGATGGGTCGATTGGCAATACATCAAGGACAACGAAGAGCACTACCCTGGAGTGCAGGACAGCTTTAAGGCGTGTGGAGTAGCAGACTTTGTTGGGCAAAAGCTCACAAAGTGGAATGAGGAACTTATCATGCAGTTCTACTCCACAGCACACTTTTACCCAGATGGAAGGATCACATGGATGTCTGAAGGTACAAGGTACCACTCAACTGTTGAGGAATGGCCAAAGTTGATCAATGCCCCAGAGGAAAATGAAGATGACTTGGATGTCTATTCCAAGAAGAAGATGGACCACAACTCCATGATCAACATGTACAAAGAGATCCCTGACAAGGCACTTGAAACTTTCAAGTATGGATCTGTACACTATCTTCTGTCAGGATTGCCAACCATCAATTGGATCTTAAGGCACACTCTGTTGCCCAAGTCAGGTGATCACAAAATGATCAGAGGCCATGCAATCAATTTGCTTCATATCTTTGATGTGCCTCAGAAGTTCAAAGTCATGAGCCTTATGATAGAAACAATCAAGAGGACTGCAGCAGACCAGAAGAGGAGCTGTGGATATGCCCCTCAGATCCAGGAACTGATCAACTCCAAGATGGGCACTGGCATATATCTTTTGGATAAGGAACATCTGCCTATTCATCCTGATTTTGAAGACAATGAGGTTGCGATGAGCAAAGATGAACCATCTTCAGCCCATGCACAAGCACAGAAGGAGAAGGCAAGGAAGGAGAAAGCTGCAAGGATGCCAACTCAAGAGGAGGCATCTGAATACTTCTTGAAAACCAAGCAAGAGCAGCTTAGTTACCTGATTGCATCCACCCTCCGAATTGATAAAGGTTTGGCCAACCTAACTCAGAACCAGGCAAGCTTAGAGAGAATCGTAGAACAGAAGTTCTATGACTTGGATATCAAGGTGACAGAGATTCAGAGTGCAGTGGAGCAACTCCAAGATGACATGCAGGAGAGGAGAGGGAAGACAACCACAGATGCATTTGCCAGAGTGCCACGAGGTCCAAGGTCGTCTGCAGTGCCAGTTCCTGACACAAGAGCAACCGCCTCGGCACTAGCCGCTGGACCAACCCAACCTGCTCCAGCATCCACTTCAGCTCCAACTCCAACAGCATCTACGGAAGCCTTCGTCCTTGGAGTGATCCAGACTCCACCACCACCTGAAGATCAAGCCTGAGTGTTGATCTAGCACTATGCATTTTCTAGGAACTTTTTGATAACTTGTTGCCAAAGGGGGAGAAAAATGTATAGATCATAGGCTTCGAGAGAGAGTGTTGCTTTTATTCTCTCTTGCTTTTATTTGGTGGTCCTTAAAACATTGTTTGCTTTTGGTTGAGATACTTTGATATGCTTGTGAGACATTGATGATCATGTGTTTGATCATAAGATACACTTATGCATGCTTGATATATCTTATCTATCTTATGTGATCATTCACTTTGCCATGGTGATGAGTGCATGTATTTCATTATTAATCATTTTGAGCGCTCCACCAAGATGTATGTGACATGGAAGAGTAACCCATAATTCTAACTTCTTGTGCATTTGTAGTCCAAAGCAAATTTTAAATATGCACAAATTTAGGGGGAGCTCTTACTTATCACATACTTCTCAAAGCGACGATGTAATTCATTCTTATTATCATTTGTCGAAGCTTTGATCTATATGTTGTCATCAATTACCAAAAAGGGGGAGATTTAGAGTGCAACTATCCCTAGGTGGTTTTGGTAATTCATAACAACATATAGCTCATTGAGCTAATGATATTCCAAGATAACTATTTCAGGAAAGCTCAATGATTGGCATGGCATGAATGGTGAAAGTGGAACCCTCAAAATACTAAGGACAAAGGATTGGCTCAAGCTCAAAAGCTCAAGACTCTTCATTTTAAATTTTAGTGATCCAAGATCACATTGATTCCATAGGAAAAGCCAATACTATCATGGAGGGATGAGGTGTTTCTTAATGAGCTCTTTGCCTTATGTGCTTAATGATATGCTCCAAAATCCTCAACTACTTTCCCATATCCACATATGACCTAAACCCTAAGCCAAACTCGGTCATACCGATTCTTTCTATCCGGCGCCACCGAGTCTTCATATGTCATAAGCCACTGCCAAAACCCTAGCAAATCGGTTTCACCGATAGGGATCTCAATCTCACCGAGATGGGATTGCAATCTCTCTGTTTCTTTTTCGTAACTTTTCGGTCTCACCGAAAGAGCGGATCGGTCCCACCGAGATTGCAATGCAAACTCTCTGTTTCCCTTTTGTAACTTTTCGGTCTCACCGAAAGAGCAAATTGGTCCCACCGAGTTTGCCTGATCAACTCTCTGGTTAGCTAATTACCAAATCGGTCTCACCGAGTTTGTGTAATCGGTCTCACCGAGATTACGTTATGCCCAAACCCTAACCATATCGGTCCTACCGAGATGCATGTCAGTCCCACCGAAAAACTCTAACGGTCACTAGGTTTACCTTTTCGGTCCAACCGAGTTTGTTGATTCGGTCCCACCGAGATTGGTAAATTGTGTGTAACGGTTGGGAGGCTATATATACCCCTCCACCTCCTCTTCATTTGTGAAGAGAGCCATCAGAACACATCTACACTTCCAACTCATATGTTCTGAGAGAGAACCACCTACTCATGTGTTGAGACCAAGATATTCCATTCCTACCATAGGAATCTTGATCTCTAGCCTTCCCCAAGTTGCTTTCCACTCAAATCTTCTTTCCACCAAATCCAAATCCTGTGAGAGAGAGTTGAGTGTTGGGGAGACTATCATTGGAAGCACAAGAGCAAGGAGTTCATCATCAACACACCATTTGTTACTTCTTGGAGAGTGGTGTCTCCTAGATTGGCTAGGTGTCACTTGGGAGCCTCCGACAAGATTGTGGAGTTGAACCAAGGAGTTTGTAAGGGCAAGGAGATCGCCTACTTCGTGAATATCTACCGCTAGTGAGGCAAGTCCTTCGTGGGCGATGGCCATGGTGGGATAGACAAGGTTGCTACTTTGTGGACCCTTCGTGGGTGGAGCCCTTCGTGGACTCGCGCAACCGTTACCCTTCGTGGGTTGAAGTCTCCACTAACGTGGATGTAGGATAGCACCACCTATCCGAACCACGGGAAAAACATCTGTGTCTCCAATAGCGTTTGAATTCTCCAAACCCTTCCCTTTACATTCTTACAAGTTGCATGCTTTACTTTCCGCTGCCTATATACTCTTTGCATGCTTGCTTGAATTGTGTGATGATTGCTTGACTTGTCCTAAAGTTGTTGGGGAACGTAGTAATTTCAAAAAAATTCCTACGCACACGCAAGATCATGGTGATGCATAGCAATGAGAGAGGAGAGTGTTGTCTACGTACCCTCGTAGACCGAAGCGGAAGCGTTGACACAACATAGAGGAAGTAGTCGTACGTTCTCCTCGCGATCCAACCGATCACAGCACCGTTACTCCGGCACCTCCGAGTTCTTGGCACACGTTCAGCTCGATGACGACCCCCGGGCTCCGATCCAGCAAAGCGTCGGGGAAGAGTTCCGTCAGCACGACGGCGTGGTGACGATCTTGATGTGTTACCGGCGCAGGGCTTCGCCTAAGCACTGCAACGATATGACCGAGGTGGAATTTGGTGGAAGGGGGCACCGCACACGGCTAAGGAAAGATCTCAATGATCAATTGTGTGTCTATGGGGTGCCCCCAGCCCCTGTATATAAAGGATGGAGGAGGAGGAGGCCGGCCAAGGCTTGGCGCGCTAGGGTGTGGAGTCCTACTAGGTCTCCAAGTCCTAGTAGGAGTCCACCAAGAGGGGAGGAAGGGAGAACGAATAGGAGGAGAAGGAAAGGTGGCCGGCCCCCTTTTCCCTAGTCCAATTCAGACCAAAGGGGAGGGGGGCGCAGCAGCCTTTTCCTCTTCCCACTAAAGCCCATCAAGGCCCATTACTTCTCCCGTAATCCCGTAACTCCCCGATAATCCCGAAAATACCCGAACCACTCAGAACCCTTCCGATGTCCGAATATAGTCGTCCAATATATCAATCTTTACGTCTCGACCATTTCGAGACTCCTCGTCATGTCCCCGATCTCATCCGGGACTCCGAACTCCTTCGGTACATCAAAACTCATAAACTCATAATATAACTGTCATCGAAACCTTAAGCGTGCGGACCCTACGGTTCGAGAACAATGTAGACATGACCGAGACACGTCTCCGGTCAATAACCAATAGCGGGACCTGGATGCCCATATTGGCTCCTACATATTCTACGAAGATCTTTATCGGTCAGACCGCATAACAACATACGTCGTTCCCTTTGTTATCGGTATGTTACTTGCCCGAGATTCGATCGTCGGTATCCAATACCTAGTTCAACCTCGTTACCGGCAAGTCTCTTTACTCGTTCGGTAATACATCATCTCACAACTAACACATTAGTTGCAATGCTTGCAAGGCTTATGTGATGTGCATTACCGAGAGGGCCCAGAGATACCTCTCCGACAATCGGAGTGACAAATCCTAATCTCGAAATACGCCAACCCAACATGTACCTTCGGAGACACCTGTAGAGCACCTTTATAATCACCCAGTTACGTTGTGACGTTTGGTAGCACACAAAGTGTTCCTACGGTAAACGGGAGTTGCATAATCTCATAGTTAAAGGAACATGTATAAGTCATGGATAAAAGCAATAGCAACATACTAAACGATCGGGTGCTATGCTAATGGAATGGGTCATGTCAATCAGATCATTCAACTAATGATGTGACCTCATTAATCAAATAACAACTCCTTGTTCATGGTTAGGAAACATAACCATCTTTGATTAATGAGCTAGTCAAGTAGAGGCATACTAGTGACACTCTGTTTGTCTATGTATTCACACATGTATTATGTTTCCTGTTAATACAATTCTAGCATGAATAATAAACATTTATCATGATATAAGGAAATAAATAATAACTTTATTATTGCCTCTAGGGCATATTTCCTTCAATCTCCCACTTGCACTAGAGTCAATAATCTAGTTCACATCGCCATGTGATTTATCAGCAATAGTTCACATCACCATGTGATTAACACCCATAGTTCACATCGATATATGACCAACACCCAAAGGGTTTACTAGATTCAGTAATCTAGTTCACATCGCTATGTGATTAACACCCAAAGAGTACTACGGTGTGATCATGTTTTGCTTGTGAGAGAAGTTTAGTCAACGGGTCTGCCACATTCAGATCCGTTATGTATTTTGCAATTTTCTATGTCTACAATGCTCTGCACGGAGCTACTTTAGCTAATTGCTCCCACTTTCAATATGTATCTAGATTGAGACTTAGAGTCATCTAGATTAGTGTCAAAACTTGCATCGACGTAACCTTTTACGATGAACCTTTTTGTCACATCCATAATCGAGAAACATATCCTTATTTTACTAAGGATAATTTTGACCGATGTCCAGTGATCTACTTCCTAAATCACTATTGTACTCCCTTGCTTAACACAGTGTAGGGTATACAATAGATCTGGTACATAGCATGGCATACTTTATAGAATCTATGGCTGAGGCATAGGAAATGACTTTCATTCTCTTTCTATCATCTGCCGTGGTCGGGCTTTGAGTCTTACTCAATTTCACACCTTGTAATACAGGCAAGAACTCTTTCTTTGACTGTTCCATTTTGAACTACTTCAAAATCTTTTCAAGGTATGTACTTATTGAAAAAATTATCAAGCGTCTTGATCTATCTCTATAGATCTTGATGCTCAATATGTAAGCAGCTTCACCGAGGTCCTTCTTCGAATAACTCCTTTCAAATACTCCTTTATGCTTCACAGAATAATTCTACATTATTTCCGATCAATAATATGTCATTTACATATACTTATCAGAAATGATGTAGTGCTCCCACTCACTTTCTTGTAAATACAGGCTTCACCGCAAGTCTGTATAAAACTATATGCTTTGATCAACTCATCAAAGCGTATATTCCAACTCCGAGATGCTTCCACCAGTCCATAGATGGATCGCTGGAGCTTGCATATTTTGTTAACACCTTCAGGATCGACAAAACCTTCTAGTTGCATCGTATACAACTCTTCTTTAATAAATCCATTAAGGAATGTAGTTTTGTTTATCCATTTGTCGGATTTCATAAAATGCGGCAATTGCTAACATGATTCGGACAGACTTAAGCATAGAAATGAGTGAGAAACTCTCATCGTAGTCAACACCTTGAACTTGTCGAAAACCTTTTGCGACAATTCTAGCTTTGTAGATAGTAACACTACTATCAGTGTCCGTCTTCCTCTTCAAGATCCATTTATTTTCTTTGGCTTGCCGATCATCGGGAAAATCCATCAAAGTCCATACTTTGTTCTCATACATGGATCATATCTCAGATTTCATGGCCTCTAACCATTTTGCGGAATCTGGGCTCATCATTGCTTCCTCATAGTTCGCAAGTTCGTCATGGTCTAGTAACATGACTTCCAGAACAGGATTACCGTACCACTCTGGTGCGGATCTCACTCTAGTTTACTTACGAGATTCGGTAGTAACTTGATCTGAAGTTACATGATCATCATCATTAGCTTCCTCACTAATTGGTGTAGTCACAAGAACAGATTTTGTGATGAACTACTTTCCAATAAGGGAGAAGGTACAATTACCTTATCAAGTTTTCTACTTTCCTCCCACTCACTTCTTTCAAGAGAAACTCCTTCTCTAGAAAGGATCCATTCTTAGCAACAAAATGTCTTGCCTTTGGATCTGTGATAGAAGGTGTACCCAACAGTTTCCTTTGGGTATCCTATGAAGACATATTTCTCCGATTTGGGTTTGAGCTTATCAGGATGAAACTTTTCATATAAGCATCACAACCCCAAACTTTAAGAAACGACAACTTTGGTTTCTTGCTAAACCACAGTTCATATTGTGTCGTCTCAACGGACTTAGATGGTGTCCCTTTTAACGTGAATGCAGCTGTCTCTAATGCATGATCTCAAAACGATATTGGTAAATCGGTAAGAAACATCATAGATTGTACTATATCCAATAAAGTACGGTTATGACGTTCGGACACACCATTATGCTGTGGTGTTCCAGGTGGCATGTATTTGTGAAACTATTCCACATTGTTTTAATTGGAGACCAAACTCGTAACTCAAATATTTGTCTCCGCGATCAGATCGTAGAAACCTTATTTTCTTGTCACGATGATTTTCACTTCACTCTAAAATTCTTTGAACTTTTCAAACGTTTCAGACTTATGTTTCATCAAGTAGATATACCCATATCTGCTCAAATCATCTGTGAAGGTCAGAAAATAATGATACTTGTCGCGAGCCTTAATATTCATCGGACCACATACATCGGTATGTATGATTTCCAACAAATCTGTTGCTCGCTCCATTGTTCCGGAGAACGGCGTTTTAGTCATCTTGCCCAAGAGGCATGGTTCGCAAGCATCAAGTGATTCATAATCAAGTGATTCCAAAAATTCCATCTGCATGGAGTTTCTTCATGCGCTTTACACCAATATGACCTAAACGGCAGTGCCACAAATAGGTTGCACTATCATTATTAACTTCGTATCTTTTGGCTTCAATATTATGAATATGTGTATTACTACGATCGAGATCCAACAAACCATTTCGTTGGTGTGTATAACCATAGAAGGTTTTATTCATGTAAACAGAACAACAATTTATTCTCTTACTTAAATGAATAGCCGTATTGCAATAAACATGATCAAATCATATTTATGCTCAACGCAAATACCAAATAACACTTATTTAGGTTCAACACTAATCCCGAAAGTATAGTGAGTGTGTGATGATGATCATATCAATCTTGGAACCTCTTCCAACACACATCGTCACCTTGCCCTTTAACTAGTCTTTGTTCATTCTGCAACTCCCGTTTCGAGTTACTAATTTTAGCAACTGAACTAGTACCAAATACTGAGGGGTTGCTATGAACACTAGTAAAGTACACATCAATAACATGTATATCAAATATACTTTTTGTTCACTTTGCCATCCTTCTTATCCGCCAATCACTTGGGGTAGTTCCGCTTCCAGTGACCAGTCCCTTTGCAGTAGAAGCACTTAGTCTCAGGCTTAGGACCAGACTTGGGCTTTTTCACTTGAGCAGCAACTTGCTTGCCGTTCTTCTTGAAGTTCCCCTTCTTTCCTTTTGCCCCTTTTTGAAACTAGTGATCTTGTCAACCATCAACACTTGATGTTTTCCTTTGATTTCTACCTTCGCCGATTTTAGCATCGCGAAGAGCTTGGGAATATTTTCCGTTATCCCTTGCATATTATAGTTCATCACGAAGTTCTACTAACTTGGTGATGGTGACTAGAGAATTCTGTCAATCACTATCTTATCTGGAAGATTAACTCCCACTTGATTCAAGCGATTGTAGTACCCAGACAATCTGAGCACGTGCTCACTAGTTGAGCGATTCTCCTCCATCTTTTAGCTATAGAACTTGTTGGAGACTTCATATCTCTCAACTCGGGTATTTGCTTGAAATATTAACTTCAACTCCTGGAACATCTCATATGCTCCATGACGTTCAAAACGTCTTTGAAGTCCCGATTCTAAGCAGTTAAGCATGGTGCACTAAACTATTAAGTAGTCATCATATTGAGCTAGCCAAACGTTCATAACGTCTGCATCTGCTCCTGCAATAGGTCTGTCACCTAGCGGTGCATTAAGGACATAATTCTTCTGTGCAGCAATGAGGATAAACCTCAGATCACGGATCCAATCCGCATCATTGCTACTAATATTTTTCAACACAATTTTCTCTAGGAACATATCAAAATAAACACAGGGAAGCAACAATGCGAGCTATTGATCTACAACATAGATATGCTAATACTACCAGGACTAAGTTCATGATAAATTAAAGTTCAATTAATCATATTACTTAAGAACTCCCACTTAGATAGACATCCATCTAATCTTCTAAGTGATCACGTGATCCAAATCAACTAAACCATGTCCGATCATCACGTGAGATGGAGTAGTTTCAATGGTGAACATCACTATGTTGATCATATCTACTATATGATTCACGCTCGACCTTTCGGTCTCTGTGTTCCGAGGCCATATCTGTTATATGCTAGGCTCGTCAAGTTAAACCTGAGTATTCCGCGTGTGCAACTGTTTTGCACCCGTTGTATTTGAATGTAGAGCCTATCACACCCGATCATCACGTGGTGTCTCAGCACGAAGAACTTTCGCAACGGTGCATACTCAGGGAGAACACTTCTTGATAATTAGTGAGAGATCATCTTATAATGCTACCGTCAATCAAAGCAAGATAAGATGCATAAAAGATAAACATCACATGCAATCAATATAAGTGATATGATATGGCCATCATCATCTCGTGCTTGTGATCTCCATCTTCGAAGCACCGTCATGATCACCATCGTCACCGGCGCGACACCTTGATCTTCATCGCAACATCGTTGTCGTCTTGCCAATCTTATGCTTCCACGACTATCACTACCGCTTAGTAATAAACTAAAGCATTACATCGCGATTGCATTGCATACAATAAAGCGACAACCATATGGCTCCTGCCAGTTGCCGATAACTCGGTTACAAAACATGATCATCTCATACAATAAAATTTAGCATCATGTCTTGACCATATCACATCACAACATGCCCTGCAAAAACAAGTTAGACGTCCTCTACTTTGTTGTTGCAAGTTTTACGTGGCTGCTACGGGCTTAAGCAAGAACTCATCTTACCTACGCATCAAAACCACAACGATAGTTTGTCAAATAGACTCCGTTTTAACCTTCTCAAGGACCGGGCGTAGCCACACTCGGTTCAACTAAAGTTGGAGAGACAGTCTTCCGCAAGCCATCTATGTGCAAAGCACGTCGAGGGAACCGGTCTCGCGTAAGCGTACGCGTAAGGTTGGTCCGGATCGTCTCGTCCAACAATACCGCTGAACCAAAGTATGACATGCTGGTAGGCAGTATGACTTGTATCGCCAACAACTCACTTGTGTTCTACTCGTGCAAATAACATCAAACCATAAAACCTAGGCTCGGATGCCACTGTTGGGGAACGTAGTAATTTCAAAAAAATTCCTACGCACACGCAAGATCATGGTGATGCATAGCAACGAGAGAGGAGAGTGTTGTCTACGTACCCTCGTAGACCGAAGCGGAAGCGTTGACACAACGTAGAGGAAGTAGTCGTACGTTCTCCTCGTGATCCAACCGATCACAGCACCGTTACTCCGGCACCTCCGAGTTCTTGGCACACGTTCAGCTCGATGACGATCCTCGGGCTCCGATCCAGCAAAGCGTCGGGGAAGAGTTCCGTCAGCACGACGGCGTGGTGACGATCTTGATGTGTTACCGGCGCAGGGCTTCGCCTAAGCACTGCAACGATATGACCGAGGTGGAATTTGGTGGAAGGGGGCACCGCACACGGCTAAGGAAAGATCTCAATGATCAATTGTGTGTCTATGGGGTGCCCCCTGCCCCTGTATATAAAGGATGGAGGAGGAGGAGGCCGGCCAAGGCTTGGCGCGCCAGGGTGTGGAGTCCTACTAGGTCTCCAAGTCCTAGTAGGAGTCCACCAAAAGGGGAGGAAGGGAGAACGAATAGGAGGAGAAGGAAAGGTGGCCGGCCCCCTTTTCCCTAGTCCAATTCGGACCAAAGGGGAGGGGGGCGCAGCAGCCTTTTCCTCTTCCCACTAAAGCCCATCAAGGCCCATTACTTCTCCCGTAATCCCGTAACTCCCCGATAATCCCGAAAATACCCGAACCACTCAGAACCCTTCCAATGTCCGAATATAGTCGTCCAATATATCGATCTTTACGTCTCGACCATTTCGAGACTCCTCGTCATGTCCCCGATCTCATTCGGGACTCCGAACTCCTTCGGTACATCAAAACTCATAAACTCATTGTCACATCCCTAGTTCTGGTATGCTCAAGGCTAGCTAGTCATGTGTGCATCATGTTGTTATTTCATTTAAATTTGAATTGGGGATTTGTAAAACCCTCAGAAATCATTTCTGGAAATGACCCAGATAAAAAGTGCTCCAAAAAGGTCCAAGGAAATGTTCATGTTACTCTCTAAAAATATTGGACAGAGGTAAAAATCAAACCAATATTTTTAGGAGCTCATAAACATTTATTTTGGCATTTGGAATTAATGCAATAATTATTTGCATTGGATATATCAATGATATATATATTTTATATATCCAACAATTATGCCAGTAATTAAGGAGCTCTGGAATAATACCATTGACCCCTACAAAAATTGGCATAAGTAAATAAAATGGTTTAATATATTTATTAAATCAAAACAATGTCAGAAAAGTAGAAAACAGAAACGAATAAAAAAAAGGAAAAGAGACTTACCTGGTGGCCCAGCAGTTTGGGTCCAGCCCACCTGGCCCCCCCTCCTCTGTCGTCTTCGTCCTCGACAGGGGATGGGCGCGTGCCGACGCACACGCACCGCCGCACCGCGCCACCTCCTCCCTCCCTGCCTGCCTGTCCTCCCTCCCATCGCCCTGGAAGCCCTGGACGACGCCACGCGCCGCCCCGTACTCTCTCACTCTCCCTGGCTTTCTCTCCTCTCTCCCTCGCTCTCTCTCCCGCGAACGCCGAGCACCCCCGTCGCCGCCGCACGCCGTGGCCGTAGCCACCGCCTCCCCCTCGTTCCTCCGTAGAGCCCAGGAGCTCCGCCTCCTCCCTCTGAAGCTCTCCGCCAAGCCACGCGCCTCGGGAGGCCCTGGAGAGGCGCCTTCGCCGCCGTCTTCATCTCCGGTCGCCGGAGATCGTCTTCGCCGCCCCGCCGGCTCCAGCGCGTCCCCGAGCTCGCCGTCAAGCCCATTGAGATCGCTGTGAGCTGCTGCTCCTCCTCCCCCTCTCCATTCTCGCCCTCGCATACCGCAGCCGCATCCCGCTCGCGCCTGACTCCGGCCGCCGCCCTGAGCTCCGCTCCGGCGAGCTCCGGCCACCCCTTCTCCTCCTACCTGCTCCGCTGGATGCGGGAGAGCACGGGCTTCGTCCCGGTGCCCTTAGCCGCCGCCCCCGTGCCCTGCAGCGTGGACGCCGCCGTGTCCAGAGGTCGCCGGCGACGACCTCGCCGGCCTGACATGCGGGCCCGACCGGCCAGGTGATTAGCTTAAGGCTAATCACCATTTTTGCTAACCCCTGACACTGACAGTGGGCCCAGACGCCTAAATCCCTAATTAGATTAGTTTAACTAACCCCTGTTCAACCCCTGTCACTGACGTGTGGACCCCACACGTCAGGTTTGACCTGGTCAGCTCCGTTGACCTGCTGACGCAGTCATGACGTCATGCTGACGCAATATCTCATTTTCTGGATTTAATTTTAAACAGGAAATTCCAGAAATTATTATAACCTTCAAAAATTCATATCAATTCAACCGTAGCTCGGATTGAAATGAATTATATATGAAAAATTATCAGAAAAATGCAATCTATCCATCTGTACCAGTTTCATGCATGTCAAAATAACTTATACCTGCTGAATAGGTGAAATCATATAAATGGCATTTATAAGAGCTTAATTAGGAGTTGCATTTGAACCTTTGGTTCAAATGGACTTCATTCAGTTGGATGCTAGTTGCATTAGGTCAAACAGCATCACATCTTCATGCCATGTGCATGCATCATATTGTTGCATATGCTTGAGTATTGATTGTTGGCACCGTTCCTTCTCGATAGGTCCTGCTCCGGAGACCGTTCCAGAGTACCTGTCTGTGAAGCAGTGCCTCCCTTGTTGATCTACCAGGCAAGCAAACCCCCCTTGTTCATTCCGATATGATCCCACTCTCGCTCCTGCTCTCTTTTATTGCATTAGGACAACAGCGAATCAACTGCTACTTTATGCTGCAGTAGTTGAACCCATTCCTCTGCATGACCTGTCTTTGCCACAGTAAATAGTTGAAACCCACTAGCATGTGTAGGAGTTGATTGAGCCATGTTGTGCTTCTACCATGCCATGCCTGCTATTGCTTAGAGTTGTGTCAGGTCTGATTCATTGGGAATGGACTGGAGTGATATGATATGTTCTGATGCTGAGAGTTAAGCGTGTGAACACGTTTTGGTAAAGGTAGCGGTGAGAGGCCATGTAGGAGTACATGGTGGGTTGTCTCATTGGAGCCGTCCTTAAGCACCGAGTTCTGTGTATGTCGTCCAATGACTAGCTACTACCACGCATTGGAATGCTTAAGTGCCCCTCTCGACTTATTAATCACCTTGGTCTCTGTCCAGGAGTTGCAACTAGTTTCTGGTGTTTGTAGGTAGTGCTATTTTTCTACCGAGTGGCACCCGGCAGGGTGGGCCCGGGACAGACTAGGCACAGGTGGCACGGTGTACCAAGTGGCACCCGGTTGGTGGGCTTGGGAACCCTGCTCACATCATTTGGGGCCGTGAGCGACACCCCGGCCGGATCTCCTTGCGGATGGAACCCGAATAGGCGATAAACCTGGACTAGAGTCTTGTGTGGTTAGTCAGGTCGTGGCCGACTCCCTCGCCCGGTTTCCGCTTGAAGGTTGCCGAGGTACATGACGTGTACAGGGCGATAAGTGGCGAGAGCGTGTGTGAAGAAGTACACCCCTGCAGGGTTATCATGATCTATTCGAATAGCCGCGTCCTCGGTTATGGACTTCTTGGATGCTTACGTGGTACATAGACAACTTGAAGTGGATACCATAAAATGCTCAAGATAAGTGTGAGTGCTATGGATGGCCTTCTCGTAGTGAGACGGGGATGAATCCATAGTAGTGTATTGATGTGGTGATTAGTGGACTCGTGTGCGCCATTTCAAAAGAGTTACCAACAGTCGTAGAACAGGATAGCCACAGAGTCAAAGCTGGCTTGCTGCAACTAAACCCCACATTACTTCCTTGATACTAATGCATGTATAATAGGATCTGATGTAAGCCTTGCTGAGTACCTTTGTACTCATGTTTGCTTTATTTATGTTTTGCAGCGGAGACTTCGGTCTTTCTAGTATTTCCGCTTGGACTTCGATGAGTAGCTTGCTACCTCAGCTACGATCTTGTACCCTTGGGAGGGTCTTGTAGATAGTTGGGCTTTTCAGCCTTTTTCTTTTGTAGTTGTCTGTACTCAGACATGTAATGCTTCCGCTTGTTGCTTGTATGCTCTGAATGTTGGGTCATGTGACCCCTGTTTGTATTTAATACTATGTGGCTCTTCTGGGCCTTTATCCATATGAGTTTGCGTTATGTTGTGATGCCATGTTGTACAGCACATACTTGCATGTTATGCGTACGTGTAACGTGTATTGCTATGTGTGGGATCCGACTATCTAGTTGTTTATCCTTGGCAGCCTTTCATATGGGGAAATGTAAGTCTAGTGCTTCTGAGCGATAGTAGTCCGCTACAGCCCGGTTCACCGGAGTCCTGCTAGCCCAGCACTACTGCTCGGAACACTTGACTGGCCGGCATGTGTTTCACCTCGTTCCTGTGTCTGTCCCCTTTGGGGAAATGCCACGCGGTGACATCCGGAGTCCTGCCTAGCCTGCTGCAGCCCGGGTTACCGGAGTCCTGTTAGCCCAGTGCTACAGCCCGGATTCACACGTTGATGACCGACATGCTCGATGTGATTCATGTATGCCTGTCCTCATGAGTTAGTGCCGCTTTGGATTCACGACTAGCCATGTCGGCCCGGGTTCTCTGTCATATGGATGCTAGCGACACTATCATATACGTGAGCCAAAAGACGCAAACAGTCCCGGGTCAGGTAAGGTGGCACCCGTGGGAGTACTGTGCGTGAGGCCGCAAGGTGATATGATGTGTTACATGCTGGATCGATGTGGCTTAGGATCGGGGTCCCGACAGCGTTGGTATCAGAGCCTGACTGCCTGTAGGATTTCCAAGCCATCCAAGTCGAAGTTGAGTCTAGTAATTCTTTAGTTATATAAGGGAATTGATTGTGGAAGGGAACGTAAGGCTCTTTTTACTCCTTATATCTCATGCCCTTCTGATCTGAGTCATCCTATCTTTCCAACGGGATTAAGGAACTAGGCTTCCTCTTCTATCTATCAGGATCACGTGTTACTACTCTGTAGTCTCTTAGGATTGGTTGATGAGAGTCATATCCCAGTTCAAGTACCTCCGGTGTAGTCTGTTTAGTAATATTTCAGAACCTTGTGTGATGATGCTGATTATGGTGCTACCCCGTCTTTTGCAGAATGTCTCATATTGAGCATTTTACTGCCGTTATGCTGCCGGAATTGTTCTAGGAATTTAGGAGATACTAAATTCTTGTGCTACCTTCTGCATCCTATAGTTGATGCTGAATCCATCCTTGTTTTCCTTGGTTTCGTTCTTCAGGATGTCATCAGTTAAACGAAGTTCTGTTGCTCGTAGCCAGAACCACGGAGATGGTAGGGATGAGGATCCTCCCGATCAGTCTTCGTTGGCAAAGTTCATGTTAGAGGTTGAGATGAACAAGCGTGAGACCAACCGCTTGTTGGCACGTATCGAGGAGAACACCACACCTCAGTTCAAAGGGTCTGCAACCATTCATGACTTCATTCGCTTGCACCCACCCACTTTTCATCATTCTATTGAGCCACTCGATGCAGATGACTGGCTTCGTAGTATCACACACAAGTTGCGTTCTGCGAACGTAGCTGAAGGTGACAAGGTCATCTATGCTGCATACCACCTGGAAGGTCCTGCTAGCCTTTGGTGGCAGAACTACGAGGCTATGCTTCCAGTTGGTCAGATACCTACCTGGAGAGATTTCACTGCAGCTTTTCGCGAGCATCACATTCCTGAAGCCCTCATCGATCGCAAGAGAGAAGAGTTCTGTTGTTTCACCCAGGGTAAGATGGTTGTTGATGCTTATAGTAGAGAGTTTGAGAACCTCGCCCGCTATGCTACAGAAGAAGTGTCCACGGACGCCAAGAAGCAGGCTAGGTTCCGGAAGGGTCTCAACCCCAAGTTGCGTCGTGATCTTCACTTGCACCATTGCAATACATTCCAGGCTCTTGTGAACAAGGCCATTAACGCAGAGACAGCTCAGCTCACTTACGAGGAGTCTCGTAAGCACACCCGTGATTTGGTTTCTTCCTCCGGTTCTAGTTTGCAGAAGCGCCGGATTTGGATTCCGAACTCCGCTCTTCCACCCGGTTATACACCGAGGCCATCTCATGTGGCGCCTCAACCAGTTCAGCAGTATGCTCCACCCAAGCCTGTTGGTAGACTTCCTTCCAATGCGGGTCCACGTCCAACTTCAGGGACTTGCTTCACATGCGGAGAGCCAGGACACTATGCACGTGACTGCTCTCAAGCCAGTTATGCTCCACCCCAGCCCGAGAAGTCTGTTGGCTGTGATAAGCCATCACGCAAGATGATCAGTGTCAAGACAGCTCCTACTGAACGTGGACGTGTGCATCACGTCTCGGCTGAAGACGCTTATGATGATCCAGATGTCGTTCTTGGTACACTCCTGGTCAATTGCCATCCAGCTTCGGTTCTTTTTGATACCGGAGCATCCCACTCCTTCATTTCGGAAAGCTATGCCAGCTTGCACAACATATCATTTTGTGATATGCCCTCTCCTTTAGTCATTCAAACTCCTGGAGCCAAATGGCAAACTTCTAGTGTAAGCCATGGTAATGAAATCCTTGTTGACAGACTTGTATTCCTTGCATCACTTATAGCCCTCAAGTCTTCAGATATTAACATCATCTTGGGTATGGACTGGATGAAAGCTCATTATGCCAAGATTGATTGTTACACCAGGTCTGTTCAGCTCACACACCCATCTGGCAATATAGTAACTGTCTCCACTAGAGTTGCAAAGCGCCAACTCTATTCTCTTAATGCCAGCCCTCTTCCAGACCTTGAAGATATCCCGGTAGTCCGTGACTTTCCGGATGTCTTTCCAGAAGAATTGCCAGGTGTTCCACCTGACAGGGATGTAGAGTTCGTCATAGATCTTATCCCAGGAACCGCTCCAATTTCTAGGAGACCTTACAAGATGGCACCCTTAGAACTAGCCGAGCTTAAGAAACAACTCGATGAGTCCTTGCAAAAGGGTTTCATCCGTCCTAGTTCTTCTCCCTGGGCTTGCCCCGTCCTCTTCGTCAAGAAGAAGGATGGTACGGACCGGATGGTTGTAGATTATCGTCCCGTTAATCTGGTCACGATAAAGAACAAGTATCCGCTCCCCAGGATCAACGACCTGTATGATCAGCTCGCTGGATCCTCAGTCTTTTCCAAGATGGATTTGAGGTTAGGCTACCATCAAATCAAGATCAGAAACGGGGACATTCCTAAGACGGCTTTTGTCACTCGTTATGGCCAGTACGAGTACACCGTCATGTCCTTTGGTCTAACTAATGCTCCAGCTACCTTCTCCCGCTTGATGAACTCGATCTTCATGGAGTACTTAGATAAGTTCGTCGTGGTTTACCTCGATGATATTCTTATTTACTCGAAGAACGAGGAAGAGCATGTCGAACATCTTAGACTTGTGTTAGAGAAACTCAGAGAGCACCGCCTTTATGCCAAGTTCTCCAAGTGCGAATTTTGGTTGCCAGAAGTGACCTACCTAGGCCACGTGATCTCTGGTAAGGGCATTGCTGTCAATCCCGAGAGAGTTCAGGCCGTTCTTGATTGGACTCCACCTGAAACAGTTAAACAAGTTAGGAGTTTCCTTGGTCTAGCCAGCTATTGTCGCCGCTTTGTTGAAAACTTCTCCAAAGTGGCCAAACCCCTCACGGAACTTCTCAAGAAAGATAAAAAGTTTGAGTGGACCCCACAGTGTGAGTACAGTTTTCAGGAACTGAAAAGACGCCTGACCTCTGCTCCCATACTTGTGCCACCGGATTTCACTAAGGACTTTGTTATCTACTGCGACGCCTCACGACAAGGACTAGGTTGCATTCTTATGCAAGATCGTCATGTGATTGCCTATGCATCTCGACAGTTGCATCCACATGAGGAGAATTATCCTACACATGATCTAGAGCTTGCAGCCGTAGTCTATGCACTTAAGACATGGCGACATTACCTTCTTGGTAAACGTTGCGAGATATACACCGATCACCAGAGTCTCAAGTATATCTTCACCCAACCAGACTTGAACCTTAGGCAAAGACGTTGGTTGGAGTTGATCTCTGATTACGACTTAGGGATTACCTACACCCCAGGCAAGGGCAATGTCATGGCTGATGCGCTAAGTCGTAAGTCCTATTGTAACAATCTTATGTTGCAGCAGGGCCAACCACTTCTTCATGAGGAATTCTGTAAGCTTAATCTTCACATTGCTCCTCACGGATTCCTGTCTACCTTGGTGGCGAAACCTACCCTTGAAGATCAGATCATTTCTAACCAGAAGTTTGATAGGGGTGTTATTCGCATGAAGAGAAACATTAAGAAGGGAGTTGGTGGATGTTTCTCCATGGATGATCGAGGTGTTGTTTTCTTTGAGAATCGCTTGGTGGTTCCCAAGAATCAACATCTGCGACAGCTGATTCTTAAGGAGGCGCATGAATCCCCTCTCACGATTCATCCCGGTAGTACTAAGATGTATCAGGACCTACGCCAGAAGTTCTGGTGGACTAGGATGAAGAGAGAAATCGCTGAGTTCATTGCTAACTGTGACGTTTGTCGTCGCGTTAAGGCAGAGCATCAAAGGCCTGCTGGCACCCTTCAGCCTTTAGCTATTCCTGAGTGGAAATGGGATAAAGTTGGTATGGACTTCATCACCGGCTTTCCCAGGACCAAGAAAGGGAATAATGCTATCTTCGTAGTCATTGATCGTCTTTCCAAAGTGGCTCACTTCCTACCTGTTCGAGAGAATATCACCGCTAGTCAGCTCGCTGACTTATATATTTCTCGAATAGTTTCACTTCATGGTGTTCCACTAGAGATCAATTCAGACCGTGGTAGTCTTTTCACTTCTCATTTCTGGGAGAGTTTCCAAACTGCCATGGGCACCCATCTTTCCTTCAGTACCGCTTTCCACCCTCAATCAAGTGGTCAGGTGGAAAGGGTCAACCAAATTCTCGAAGACATGCTTAGAGCCTGCGTTATCTCATTCGGTATGGATTGGGAGAAGTGCCTTCCTTTCGCCGAGTTTGCTTATAACAATAGCTACCAATCCAGTCTCAAGAAAGCTCCTTTTGAGATTCTGTATGGACGAAGATGTCGAACACCTTTGAACTGGTCAGAAACCGGTGAAAGACAATTCTTTGGACCGGATATGATCCAGGAGGCAGAAGAGCAAGTTCGCGTCATTCGTGAGAATTTGAAAACAGCCCAATCTCGTCAAAAGAGCCAGTATGACCGTCGTCATAAGGAAGTGGCTTATGAAGTTGGCGACAAGGCTTACCTTCGGGTTACTCCTTTGAAGGGTACCCATCGTTTCGGTATCAAGGGCAAGTTGGCTCCTCGTTACATTGGACCTTTTCGCATTCTCGCTAAACGAGGAGAGGTTGCCTACCAGTTGGAACTACCGCCACACCTTTCTCGAGTACATGATGTCTTCCACGTCTCTCAACTCAGGCGTTGCTTCTCGGATCCCATCCGCGGAGTGGACCACGAAACGCTTGATCTCCAAGATAACCTCACATATCGAGAGTACCCTGTTCGCATTCTTGATCAAGCAGAGCGTGTTACTCGACGTCAGAACATCAAGTTTCTCAAAGTTCAGTGGTCTCATCATTCCGAGAGAGAAGCTACCTGGGAGCGTGAAGATCGTCTTCGACTGGAGTACCCCGCCTTCTTTCCGTCGACCCCTGAATCTCGGGACGAGATTCTTTCGAGTGGGGGCGAGTTGTCACATCCCTAGTTCTGGTATGCTCAAGGCTAGCTAGTCATGTGTGCATCATGTTGTTATTTCATTTAAATTTGAATTGGGGATTTGTAAAACCCTCAGAAATCATTTCTGGAAATGACCCAGATAAAAAGTGCTCCAAAAAGGTCCAAGGAAATGTTCATGTTACTCTCTAAAAATATTGGACAGAGGTAAAAATCAAACCAATATTTTTAGGAGCTCATAAACATTTATTTTGGCATTTGGAATTAATGCAATAATTATTTGCATTGGATATATCAATGATATATATATTTTATATATCCAACAATTATGCCAGTAATTAAGGAGCTCTGGAATAATACCATTGACCCCTACAAAAATTGGCATAAGTAAATAAAATGGTTTAATATATTTATTAAATCAAAACAATGTCAGAAAAGTAGAAAACAGAAACGAATAAAAAAAAGGAAAAGAGACTTACCTGGTGGCCCAGCAGTTTGGGTCCAGCCCACCTGGCCCCCCCTCCTCTGTCGTCTTCGTCCTCGACAGGGGATGGGCGCGTGCCGACGCACACGCACCGCCGCACCGCGCCACCTCCTCCCTCCCTGCCTGCCTGTCCTCCCTCCCATCGCCCTGGAAGCCCTGGACGACGCCACGCGCCGCCCCGTACTCTCTCACTCTCCCTGGCTTTCTCTCCTCTCTCCCTCGCTCTCTCTCCCGCGAACGTCGAGCACCCCCGTCGCCGAAGCACGCCGTGGCCGTAGCCACCGCCTCCCCCTCGTTCCTCCGTAGAGCCCAGGAGCTCCGCCTCCTCCCTCTGAAGCTCTCCGCCAAGCCACGCGCCTCGGGAGGCCCTGGAGAGGCGCCTTCGCCGCCGTCTTCATCTCCGGTCGCCGGAGATCGTCTTCGCCGCCCCGCCGGCTCCAGCGCGTCCCCGAGCTCGCCGTCAAGCCCATTGAGATCGCTGTGAGCTGCTGCTCCTCCTCCCCCTCTCCATTCTCGCCCTCGCATACCGCAGCCGCATCCCGCTCGCGCCTGACTCCGGCCGCCGCCCTGAGCTCCGCTCCGGCGAGCTCCGGCCACCCCTTCTCCTCCTACCTGCTCCGCTGGATGCGGGAGAGCACGGGCTTCGTCCCGGTGCCCTTAGCCGCCGCCCCCGTGCCCTGCAGCGTGGACGCCGCCGTGTCCAGAGGTCGCCGGCGACGACCTCGCCGGCCTGACATGCGGGCCCGACCGGCCAGGTGATTAGCTTAAGGCTAATCACCATTTTTGCTAACCCCTGACACTGACAGTGGGCCCAGACGCCTAAATCCCTAATTAGATTAGTTTAACTAACCCCTGTTCAACCCCTGTCACTGACGTGTGGACCCCACACGTCAGGTTTGACCTGGTCAGCTCCGTTGACCTGCTGACGCAGTCATGACGTCATGCTGACGCAATATCTCATTTTCTGGATTTAATTTTAAACAGGAAATTCCAGAAATTATTATAACCTTCAAAAATTCATATCAATTCAACCGTAGCTCGGATTGAAATGAATTATATATGAAAAATTATCAGAAAAATGCAATCTATCCATCTGTACCAGTTTCATGCATGTCAAAATAACTTATACCTGCTGAATAGGTGAAATCATATAAATGGCATTTATAAGAGCTTAATTAGGAGTTGCATTTGAACCTTTGGTTCAAATGGACTTCATTCAGTTGGATGCTAGTTGCATTAGGTCAAACAGCATCACATCTTCATGCCATGTGCATGCATCATATTGTTGCATATGCTTGAGTATTGATTGTTGGCACCGTTCCTTCTCGATAGGTCCTGCTCCGGAGACCGTTCCAGAGTACCTGTCTGTGAAGCAGTGCCTCCCTTGTTGATCTACCAGGCAAGCAAACCCCCCTTGTTCATTCCGATATGATCCCACTCTCGCTCCTGCTCTCTTTTATTGCATTAGGACAACAGCGAATCAACTGCTACTTTATGCTGCGGTAGTTGAACCCATTCCTCTGCATGACCTGTCTTTGCCACAGTAAATAGTTGAAACCCACTAGCATGTGTAGGAGTTGATTGAGCCATGTTGTGCTTCTACCATGCCATGCCTGCTATTGCTTAGAGTTGTGTCAGGTCTGATTCATTGGGAATGGACTGGAGTGATATGATATGTTCTGATGCTGAGAGTTAAGCGTGTGAACACGTTTTGGTAAAGGTAGCGGTGAGAGGCCATGTAGGAGTACATGGTGGGTTGTCTCATTGGAGCCGTCCTTAAGCACCGAGTTCTGTGTATGTCGTCCAATGACTAGCTACTACCACGCATTGGAATGCTTAAGTGCCCCTCTCGACTTATTAATCACCTTGGTCTCTGTCCAGGAGTTGCAACTAGTTTCTGGTGTTTGTAGGTAGTGCTATTTTTCTACCGAGTGGCACCCGGCAGGGTGGGCCCGGGACAGACTAGGCACAGGTGGCACGGTGTACCAAGTGGCACCCGGTTGGTGGGCTTGGGAACCCTGCTCACATCATTTGGGGCCGTGAGCGACACCCCGGCCGGATCTCCTTGCGGATGGAACCCGAATAGGCGATAAACCTGGACTAGAGTCTTGTGTGGTTAGTCAGGTCATGGCCGACTCCCTCGCCCGGTTTCCGCTTGAAGGTTGCCGAGGTACATGACGTGTACAGGGCGATAAGTGGCGAGAGCGTGTGTGAAGAAGTACACCCCTGCAGGGTTATCATGATCTATTCGAATAGCCGCGTCCTCGGTTATGGACTTCTTGGATGCTTACGTGGTACATAGACAACTTGAAGTGGATACCATAAAATGCTCAAGATAAGTGTGAGTGCTATGGATGGCCTTCTCGTAGTGAGACGGGGATGAATCCATAGTAGTGTATTGATGTGGTGATTAGTGGACTCGTGTGCGCCATTTCAAAAGAGTTACCAACAGTCGTAGAACAGGATAGCCACAGAGTCAAAGCTGGCTTGCTGCAACTAAACCCCACATTACTTCCTTGATACTAATGCATGTATAATAGGATCTGATGTAAGCCTTGCTGAGTACCTTTGTACTCATGTTTGCTTTATTTATGTTTTGCAGCGGAGACTTCGGTCTTTCTAGTATTTCCGCTTGGACTTCGATGAGTAGCTTGCTACCTCAGCTACGATCTTGTACCCTTGGGAGGGTCTTGTAGATAGTTGGGCTTTTCAGCCTTTTTCTTTTGTAGTTGTCTGTACTCAGACATGTAATGCTTCCGCTTGTTGCTTGTATGCTCTGAATGTTGGGTCATGTGACCCCTGTTTGTATTTAATACTATGTGGCTCTTCTGGGCCTTTATCCATATGAGTTTGCGTTATGTTGTGATGCCATGTTGTACAGCACATACTTGCATGTTATGCGTACGTGTAACGTGTATTGCTATGTGTGGGATCCGACTATCTAGTTGTTTATCCTTGGCAGCCTTTCATATGGGGAAATGTAAGTCTAGTGCTTCTGAGCGATAGTAGTCCGCTACAGCCCGGTTCACCGGAGTCCTGCTAGCCCAGCACTACTGCTCGGAACACTTGACTGGCCGGCATGTGTTTCACCTCGTTCCTGTGTCTGTCCCCTTTGGGGAAATGCCACGCGGTGACATCCGGAGTCCTGCCTAGCCTGCTGCAGCCCGGGTTACCGGAGTCCTGTTAGCCCAGTGCTACAGCCCGGATTCACACGTTGATGACCGACATGCTCGATGTGATTCATGTATGCCTGTCCTCATGAGTTAGTGCCGCTTTGGATTCACGACTAGCCATGTCGGCCCGGGTTCTCTGTCATATGGATGCTAGCGACACTATCATATACGTGAGCCAAAAGACGCAAACAGTCCCGGGTCAGGTAAGGTGGCACCCGTGGGAGTACTGTGCGTGAGGCCGCAAGGTGATATGATGTGTTACATGCTGGATCGATGTGGCTTAGGATCGGGGTCCCGACACTCATAATATAACTGTCATCGAAACCTTAAGCGTGCGGACCCTACGGTTCGAGAACAATGTAGACATGACCGAGACACGTCTCCGGTCAATAACCAATTGCGGGACCTGGATGCCCATATTGGCTCCTACATATTCTACGAAGATCTTTATCGGTCAGACCGCATAACAACATACGTCGTTCCCTTTGTTATCGGTATGTTACTTGCCCGAGATTCGATCGTCGGTATCCAATACCTAGTTCAACCTCGTTACCGGCAAGTCTCTTTACTCGTTCGGTAATACATCATCTCACAACTAACACATTAGTTGCAATGCTTGCAAGGCTTATGTGATGTGCATTACCGAGAGGGCCCAGAGATACCTCTCCGACAATCGGAGTGACAAATCCTAATCTCGAAATACGCCAACCCAACATGTACCTTCGGAGACACCTGTAGAGCACCTTTATAATCACCCAGTTACGTTGTGACGTTTGGTAGCACACAAAGTGTTCCTACGGTAAACGGGAGTTGCATAATCTCATAGTTAAAGGAACATGTATAAGTCATGGATAAAAGCAATAGCAACATACTAAACGATCGGTGCTATGCTAATGGAATGGGTCATGTCAATCAGATCATTCAACTAATGATGTGACCTCATTAATCAAATAACAACTCCTTGTTCATGGTTAGGAAACATAACCATCTTTGATTAATGAGCTAGTCAAGTAGAGGCATACTAGTGACACTCTGTTTGTCTATGTATTCACACATGTATTATGTTTCCTGTTAATACAATTCTAGCATGAATAATAAACATTTATCATGATATAAGGAAATAAATAATAACTTTATTATTGCCTCTAGGGCATATTTCCTTCAAAAGTTGCTAAAATCTGCCAAGAACTAAAATTGGGAAAAGGTTAAGTTTTTATTTGGTCAAGTAGTCTAATCCCCCCCCTCTAGACATACTTCTGATCGTACATCTGTCAGTCAGTTGAAAGAATGGATTGCGGCAAGTTTAGGTCTTGATACTGAAACACACATCGTCGGTGTTCATGCATTGTGGACACGGTCAAGTTCAATAATTTACTTTTATTTGAGGCCAATAGAGCGAGACTCCGATTGGGCGCGGTGGTTACAAGGTTGCGAACAAAGGGGTTGCAATACTGTTGCTTTAGTGCTTCCCGTCGTGAAGGAGGTCACTGCACATGAAGGAGAGGGTGGCTACAATCCTAGTCATAGCAGTGTAGGGAGGCAGTTATCTATGTCAAATGTTGGAGATAATGGTTACGAACAAGGACAGAGCAGTCAGGTAGAAGGAGGAAATGCTTATGGTTATGAACCAGGGCAGAGTAGTCAGGTAGAAGGAGGAAATGCCAATGGTGATTACAATGGCGAGGTGGACGCTGATGAGGTAGATGGGCACATGCAGGACCAAATGGAAGAAGAAGACATTGATGTTGAAAGGGGTCATGCCAATGATTCTGACGATTCGGATGAAGAAGAAAATGGAGAGGAGGTCCTGAATCCTGCATCATGGAATCGTGACTTCTCATCTGCAATGACTGTGAACGATGGACATGATTCTGCCTGGCAATATCACCAGAACAATATTGCGGCGGGTGCTATGTATCCGAACAAGCAAGCCCTGAAGGATGCAATAATTAATTGGGCAATGTCCACGCAAAGGGTTTTCACAGCTCAGGTGTCCAGTCAGAAATTCCTCACAATGGTATGCAAGAACGCAGATTGTCCCACAAGGGTGCACGGCTTTCTCCCTAAGTATGGCACAAGTTGGGTGATCAGTGACTTCGTTAATCACACTTGTCTTATTCCCCGCATCCCTCAAGATCATGCCAACCTTTCATCGACGCTTATTGCTCGGTTGTTTTATGATGAGATAGTGCAGGGCAAAGCTATGTAAGTGAAGGCAGTCCAAACAAAAGTCTTCGCCAGGTTCAAGTACAGAATTCCTTATGGCAAGGTTTGGAGGGCTAAGCATGCGGCGCTTGAGAGGAGATTTGGTTCTTATTTTGATGCATATGGCTCTGTTGTCCAGCTCCTCCACACCCTGCAGCAGCGGAATCCAGGCACCTATATCGATATCCAAGACATGTTCATGCTAGAGTTCCCAACTATGAGGGTGCTGCATCGTCTCTTCTTCTCTTTTGGTGTATGCATCGAAGCTTTCAGGCATTGCTGACCGCTGATATGTGTGAAGGAAATATGCCCTAGAGGCAATAATAAAGTTATTATTTATTTCCTTATTTCATGATAAATGTTTATTATTCATGCTAGAATTGTATTAATCGGAAACATAATACATGTGTGAATACATAGACAAACAGAGTGTCACTATATGCCTCTACTTGACTAGCTCGTTGATCAAAGATGGTTAAGTTTCCTAGCCATAGACATGAGTTGTCATTTGATTAACGGGATCACATCATTAGGAGAATGATGTGATTGACATGACCCATTCCGTCAGCTTAGCACTCGATCGTTTAAGTATGTTGCTATTGCTTTCTTCATGACTTATACATGTTCCTATGACTATGAGATTATGCAACTCCCGTTTACCGGAGGAACACTTTGTGTGCTACCAAACGTCACAACGTAACTGGGTGATTATAAAGGTGCTCTATAGGTGTCTCAGAAGGTACTTGTTGGGTTGGCGTATTTCGAGATTAGGATTTGTCACTCCGAATGTCGGAGAGGTATCTCTGGGCCCTCTCGGTAATGCACATCACTTAAGCCTTGCAAGCATTGCAGCTAATGAGTTAGTTGCGGGATGATGTATTACAGAACGAGTAAAGAGACTTGCCGGTAACGAGATTGAACTAGGTATTGGGATACCGACGATCGAATCTCGGGCAAGTAACATACCGATGACAAAGGGAACAACGTATGTTGTTATGCGGTCTGACCTATAAAGATCTTCGTAGAATATGTAGGAGCCAATATGGGCATCCAGGTCCCGCTATTGGTTATTGACAAGAGAGGTGTCTCGGTCATGTCTACATAGTTCTCGAACCCGTAGGGTCCGCACGCTTAACGTTCATTGACGATATAGTACTATGAGTTATGTATGTTGGTGAACGAATGTTGTTCGGAGTTTTGGATGAGATCACGGATATGACGAGGAACTCCGGAATGGTTCGGAAGTAAAGATTGATATGTGGATAGTAGTGTTTGATATCCGGAAAGGTTCTGGAATCCATCGGAAGGGGTTCCGAATGTTTCCCGAAATGTTTGGGCACGAGAACACTTTATCTGGGCCAAAGGGGAAAGCCCGCGAGGTTTTTGGAAAGTGCAAAAGGAAGTTTTGCGGAGTCCAGAGGCCAGACGCCAGGGTCCCTGGCATCTGGCCCTGGAGTCCGAGAAGGACTCTTGCCTTTCGGGTAAAACCGACTTTGTGGAGGCTTTTACTCCAAGTTTCGACCCCAAGGCTCAACATATAAATAGAGGGGTAGGGCTAGCACCCAAGACACATCAAGAAACACCAAGCCGTGTGCCGGCAACCCCGTTTCCTCTATTTTATCCTCCTTCATAGTTTTCGTAGTGCTTAGGCGAAGCCCTGCGAAGATTGTTCTTCACCAACACCGTCACCACGCCATCGTGCTGCCGGAACTCATCTACTACTTCGCCCCTCTTGCTGGATCGAGAAGGCGAGGACGTCACCGAGCCAAACATGTGCAGAACTCGGAGGTGCCGTGCTTTTGGTGCTTGGATCGGTCGGATCGTGAAGACGTACGACTACATCAACCGCGTTCATATAACGCTTCCGCTTACGGTCTACGAGGGTACGTAGACAACACTCTCCCCTCTCGTTGCTATGCATCACCATGATCTTGCGTGTGCGTAGGAAAATTTTTGAAATTACTACATTCCCCAACAGTGGCATCCGAGCCTAGGTTTTTATGGTTTGATGTTATATGCACGAGTAGAACACAAGTGAGTTGTGGGCGATATAAGTCATACTGCTTACCAGCATGTCATACTTCGGTTCGGCGGTATTGTTGGATGAAGCGGCTCGGACCGACATTACGCGTACGCTTACACGAGACTGGTTCTACCGACGTGCTTTGCACACAGGTGGCTGGCGGGTGTCAGTTTCTCCAACTTTAGTTGAACCAAGTGTGGCTACGCCCGGTCCTTGCGAAGGTTAAAACATCACCAACTTGACAAACTATCGTTGTGGTTTTGATGCGTAGGTAAGAACGGTTCTTGCTAAGCCCAGTAGCAGCCACGTAAAAACTTGCAACAACAAAGTAGAGGACGTCTAACTTGTTTTTGCAGGGGCATGTTGTGATGTGATATGGTCAAGACGTGATGAGCTATAAGTTGTTGTATAAGATGATGATGTTTTGTTGAAGTTATCGGCAACTGGCAAAAGCCTTATGGTCGTCTCTCTATTGCATAAGATGCAAGCGCCAAATAATTGCTTTACTTTATTGCTATGCGATAGCAATAGTTGCAAGAGCAATAATTGGCGAGACAACCATGTGACGACATATTGATATAGATCAAGATGATCTAGATCATGGTGTCATGCCGGTGACGATAGAGATCATGATGATGCTTTGGAGATGGAGATCAAAGGCACAAGATGATAATGGCCATATCATGTCACATATTATGATTGCATGTGATGTTTATCTTTTATACATCTTATTTTGCTTGGTTCGACGGTAGCTTTATAAGATGATCTCTCACTTAATTATCACAGTAGAAGTGTTCTCCCTGAGTATGCACTGTTGCGAAAGTTCTTCGTGCTGAGACACCACGTGATGATCGGGTGTGATAGGCTCTACATTCAAATACAACGGGTGCAAAACAGTTGCACACGCGGAATACTCAGGTTTAACTTGACGAGCCTAGCATATAACAGATATGGCCTCGGAACACGGAGACCGAAAGGTCGAGCGTGAATCATATAGTAGATATGATCAACATAGTGATGTTCACCAATGAAACTACTCCATCTCACGTGATGATCGGACATGGTTTAGTTGATTTGGATCACGTGATCACTTAGAGGATTAGAGGGATGTCTTTCTAAGTGGGAGTTCTTAAGTAATATGATTAATTGAACTTTAATTTATCATGAACTTAGTCCTGGTAGTATTAGCATATCTATGTTGTAGATCAATAGCTCGCATTGTTGCTTTCATATGTTTATTTTGATATGTTCCTAGAGAAAATTGTGTTGAAAGATGTTAGTAGCAATGATGCGGATTGGATCCGTGATCTGAGGTTTATCCTCATTGCTGCACAGAAGAATTATGTCCTTGATGCACCGCTAGGTGACAGACCTATTGCAGGAGCAGATGCAGACGTTATGAACGTTTGGCTAGCTCAATATGATGACTACTTGATAGTTTAAGTGCACCATGCTTAACAACTTAGAATCGGGACTTCAAAGACGTTGTGAATGTCATGGACCATATGAGATGTTCCAGGAGTTGAAGTTAATATTTCAAGCAAATACCCGAGTTGAGAGATATGAAGTCTCCAACAAGTTCTATAGCTAAAAGATGGAGGAGAATCGCTCAACTAGTGAGCATGTGCTCAGATTATCTGGGTACTACAATCGCTTGAATCAAGTGGGAGTTAATCTTCCAGATAAAATAGTGATTGACAGAATTCTCTAGTCACCATCACCAAGTTAGTAGAACTTCGTGATGAACTATAATATGCAAGGGATAACGGAAACAATTCCCAAGCTCTTCGTGATGCTGAAATCGACGAAGGTAGAAATCAAGAAAAACATCAAGTGTTGATGGTTGACGAGACCACTAGTTTCAAGAAAAGGGCAAAGGGAAGAAGAGGAACTTCAAGAAGAACGGCAAGTGAGTTGCTGCTCAAGTGAAGAAGCTCAAGTCTGGTCCTAAGCCTGAGACTAAGTGCTTCTACTGCAAAGGGACTAGTCACTGGAAGCGGAACTACCCAAGTATTTGGCGGATAAGAAAGGATGGCAAAGTAAACAAAGGTATATTTGATATACATGTTATTGATGTGTAGTTTACTAGTGTTCATAGCAACCCCTCAGTATTTGGTACTAGTTCAGTTGCTAAGATTAGTAACTTGAATCGAGAGTTGCAGAATGAACAGAGACTAGTTAAGGGTGAAGTGACGATGTGTGTTGGAAATGGTTCCAAGATTGATATGATCATCATCGCACACTCCCTATACTTTCGGGATTAGTGTTGAACCTAAATAAGTGTTATTTGGTGTTTGCGTAGAGCATGAATATGATTTGATCATGTTTATTGTAATACGGTTATTCATTTAAGTAAGAGAATAAATTGTTGTTCTGTTTACATGAATAAAACCTTTTATGGTTACTCACCCAATGAAAATGGTTCATTGGATCTCGATCGTAGTGACACATATTCATAATATTGAAACCAAAAGATGCAAAGTTAATAATGATAGTACAACTCATTTGTGGCACTGCCGTTTAGGTCATATTGGTGTAAAGCGCATGAAGAAACTCCATGCTGATGGGATTTTGGAATCACTTGATTATGAATCACTTGATGCTTGCGAACCATGCCTTATGGGCAAGATGACTAAAACTCCGTTCTCCGGAACAATGGAGCGAGCAACTGACTTATTGGAAATAATACATACTGATGTATGCGGTCCGATGAGTGTTAAGGCTCGCGGCGGGTATCATTATTTTCTAACTTCACAGATGATTTGAGCATATATGGGTATATGTACTTGATGAAACATAAGTCTGAAACATTTGAAAAGTTCAAAGAATTTCAGGGTGAAGCAGAAAATCATCGGGACAAGAAAATAAAGTTTCTACGATCTAATCGTGGAGACGAATATTTGAGTTACAAGTTTGGTCTTCAATTAAAACAATGTGAAATAGTTTCACTACTCACGCCACCAGGAACACCACAGTGTAATGGTGTGTCCGAACATCGTAACTGTACTTTATTAGATATGGTGCAATCTATGATGTTTCTTACCGATTTACCACTATCGTTTTGGGGTTATGCATTAAAGACAGCTACATTCACGTTAAAAAAAGGGCACCATCTAAGTCTGTTGAGACGACACAATCTGAACTGTGGTTTGGCAAGAAACCAAAGTTGTCGTTTCTTAAAGTTTGGGGTTGCGATGCTTATGTGGAAAAGTTTCATCCTGATAAGCTCAAACCCAAATCGGAGAAGTGCGTCTTCATAGGATACCCAAAATGTTGGGTACACCTTCTATCATAGATCCAAAGGCAAGACATTTGTTGCCAAGAATGGATCCTTTCTAGAGAAGGGAGTTTCTCTCGAAAGAAGTGAGTGGGAGGAAAGTAGAAAACTTGATAAGGTAATTGTACCATCTCCCTTATTGGAAAGTAGTTCATCACAGAAATCTGTTCTTGTGACTACTACACCAATTAGTGAGGAAGATAATGATGATGATCATGTAACTTCGGGTCAAGTTACTACCGAACCTCGTAGGTCAACCAGAGTGAGATCCGCACCAGAGTGGTACGGTAATCCTATTCTGGAGGTCATGTTACTTG
The DNA here is from genome assembly GCA_032464435.1 of Aegilops umbellulata. Classification (NCBI taxonomy): domain Eukaryota; kingdom Viridiplantae; phylum Streptophyta; class Magnoliopsida; order Poales; family Poaceae; genus Aegilops; species Aegilops umbellulata. The sequence goes on along the minus strand of CP136056.1, from coordinate 68,000,597 downwards.
ACCATGACGAACCTACGAACTATGAGGAAGCGATGATGAGCCCAGATTCCGCGAAATGGTTTGAGGCCATGAAATCTGAGATGAGATCCATGTATGAGAACAAAGTATGGACTTTGATTGACTTGTCCAATGATCGGCGAGCCATTGAGATTAAATGGATCTTCAAGAGGAAGACGGACGCTGATAGTAGTGTTACTATCTACAAAGCTAGAATTGTCGCAAAAGTTTTTCGACAAGTTCAAGGTGTTGACTACGATGAGAGTTTCTCACTCGTATCTATGCTTAAGTCTGTCCGAATCATGTTAGCAATTGCTGCATTTTATGAAATCTGGCAAATGGATAAACAAAACTGCATTCCTTAATGGATTTATTAAAAGAAGAGTTGTATATGATGCAACCAGAAGGTCTTGTCAATCCTAAAGGTGCTAACAAAATATGAAAGCTCCAGCGATCCATCAATGGACTGGTGCAAGCATCTCGGAGTTGGAATATACGCTTTGATAAGTTGATCAAAGCATATAGTTTTATACAGACTTGCGGTGAAGCCTGTATTTACAAGAAAGTGAGTGGGAGCACTACAACATTTCTGATAAGTATATGTGAATGACATATTGTTGATTGGAAATAATGTAGAATTATTCTGCAAAGCATAAAGGAGTGTTTGAAAGGAGTTTTTCAAAGAAAAACCTCGATGAAGCTGCTTACATATTGAGCATCAAGATCTATAGAGATAGATCAAGACGCTTGATAATTTTTTTCAATGAATACATACCTTGACAAGATTTTGAAGTAGTTCAAAATGGAACAGTCAAAGAAAGAGTTCTTGCCTGTGTTACAAGGTGTGAAATTGAGTAAGACTCAAAACTCGACCACGGTAGAAGATAGAAAGAGAATGAAAGTCATTCCCTATGCCTTGACCATAGGTTCTATAAAGTATGCCATGCTGTGTACCAGATCTATTGTATACCCTACACTGATTTTGGCAAGGGAGTACAATAGTGATCTAGGAGTAGATCAATGGACAACGGTCAAAATTATCCTTAGTGGAATAAGGATATGTTTCTCGATAATGGAGGTGACAAAAGGTTCGTCGTAAAGGGTTACGTCGATGCAAGTTTTGACACTGATCTAGATGACTCTAAGTCTCAATCTGGATACATATTGAAAGTGGGAGCAATTAGCTAGAGTAGCTCCGTGCAGAGCATTGATGACATAGAAATTTGCAAAATACACACGGATCTGAATGTGGCAGACCCGTTGACTAAACTTCTCTCACAAACAAAACATGATCACACCTTAGTACTCTTTGGGTATTAATCACATAGCGATGTGAACTAGATTATTGACTCTAGTAGACCCTTTTGGGTGTTGGTCACATGGTGATGTGAACTATTGGTGTTAAATCACATGGCGATGTGAACTAGATTATTGACTCTAGTACAAGTGGGAGACTGAAGGAAATATGCCCTAGAGGCAATAATAAAGTTATTATTTATTTCCTTATTTCATGATAAATGTTTATTATTCATGCTAGAATTGTATTAATCGGAAACATAATACATGTGTGAATACATAGAAAAACAGAGTGTCACTAGTATGCCTCTACTTGACTAGCTCGTTGATCAAAGATGGTTAAGTTTCCTAGCCATAGACATGAGTTGTCATTTGATTAACGGGATCACATCATTAGGAGAATGATGTGATTGACATGACCCATTCCGTTAGCTTAGCACTCGATCGTTTAAGTATGTTGCTATTGCTTTCTTCATGACTTATACATGTTCCTATGACTATGAGATTATGCAACTCCTGTTTACCGGAGGAACACTTTGTGTGCTACCAAACGTCACAACGTAACTGGGTGATTATAAAGGTGCTCTACAGGTGTCTCCGAAGGTACTTGTTGGGTTGGCGTATTTCGAGATTAGGATTTGTCACTCCGAATGTCAGAGAGGTATCTCTGGGCCCTCTCGGTAATGCACATCACTTAAGCCTTGCAAGCATTGCAGCTAATGAGTTAGTTGCGGGATGATGTATTACAGAACGAGTAAAGAGACTTGCCGGTAACGAGATTGAACTAGGTATTGGGATACCGACGATCGAATCTCGGGCAAGTAACATACCGATGACAAAGGGAACAACGTATGTTGTTATGCGGTCTGACCGATAAAGATCTTCATAGAATATGTAGGAGCCAATATGGGCATCCAGGTCCCGCTATTGGTTATTGACAAGAGAGGTGTCTCGGTCATGTCTACATAGTTCTCGAACCTGTAGGGTCCACACGCTTAACGTTCGTTGACGATATAGTACTATGAGTTATGTATGTTGGTGAACGAATGTTGTTCGGAGTTTTGGATGAGATCACGGATATGACGAGGAACTCCGGAATGGTCCGGAAGTAAAGATTGATATGTGGATAGTAGTGTTTGATCTCCGGAAAGGTTCTGGAATCCATCGGAAGGGGTTCCGAATGTTTCCCGAAATGTTTGGGCACGAGAACACTTTATCTGGGCCAAAGGGGAAAGCCCACGAGGTTTTTGGAAAGTGCAAAAGGAAGTTTTGCGGAGTCCAGAGGCCAGACGCCAGGGTCCCTGGCGTCTGGGCCCAGACGCCGGGAACCCTGTCGTCTGGCCCTGGAGTCCGAGAAGGACTCTTGCCTTTCGGGTAAAACCGACTTTGTGGAGGCTTTTACTCCAAGTTTCGACCCCAAGGCTCAACATATAAATAGAGGGGTAGGGCTAGCACCCAAGACACATCAAGAAACACCAAGCCGTGTGCCAGCAACCCCGTTTCCTCTAGTTTATCCTCCTTCATAGTTTTCGTAGTGCTTAGGCGAAGCCCTGCGAAGATTGTTCTTCACCAACACCGTCACCACGCCGTCGTGCTGCCGGAACTCATCTACTACTTCGCCCCTCTTGCTGGATCGAGAAGGCGAGGACGTCACCGAGCCGAACATGTGCAGAACTCGGAGGTGCCGTGCTTTCGGTGCTTGGATCGGTCGGATCGTGAAGACGTACGACTACATCAACCGCGTTCATATAACGCTTCCGCTTACGGTCTACGAGGGTACGTAGACAACACTCTCCCCTCTCGTTGCTATGCATCACCATGATCTTGCGTGTGCGTAGGAAATTTTTTGAAATTACTACGTTCCCCAACAATGTGTTGATGGTACTTTTATCACAGGCAAGTACAAGGGTCAGATCCTGGCAGCCATAGGTCAAGACGGCCAAAATCAAGTTGTCGCACTCACATTTGCTTTTGTGGAGAGTGAGAACATTGAAAGTTGGACATGGTTCTTCAGGCAGTTGAAAATATCAGTTGTGAAGGAGAAGCCCAATGTGTGCATCCTTCATGACAGGCATGCAGGTATACTCAGTGCGATAAGGACACTGACAAACCCAAGCCCTGAGGAACAAGCTCCATGGCAGGACTTACAGAGCCGTTGGTGCATGCGCCATCTGGAGGCTAATTTCTTCTCACGGTTTAGAAATAAGAACCTGATGAATCTGTTCAAAAAACTCTGCAAGCAGAACTAGATATGGAAGTACAATTTGATACATGACAGACTTAATGTGTGCACACAGAGACACATGAGGGACAGGAAAGCTGCAAGAGATGAAGCGGTGAGGGCACATGTTGAAGCAGTAACTGCACAGTTGGCAACAAGAACAGCGGCCGTGGAGGAGGAGCCTGTTGGGCTATGTGACCTGCCAGGCTTTGACCCACCTGGTACTAGGAGAAGGCTCGGGTGGTCGATTAAAACCTTCGAGCAATGGATAGAGCATGAGCTTCTGGAGAGGTGGTCTTTGCTACATGATACACATGGAGCAAGGTACGGTGTCATGACAACGAACCTCACGGAAACATACAACTTTGTCCTTAGAGGAAACCGGGCATTGCCACTTACAGCCATCGTTGAGGGTATTTTCTATGGCACCGTCAAGTATTTCAGAGATAGACGCCAAAAAGTAGAGCACCATATCTTGAACAACCCGAATACATGTTATTGTGAAAGAGTCACGAAGTACATGGACAACAAGATGCAAAAATCTAGGTCACACACTATAGTCGTCATCAGTAATCAAGAAAGAAGGTTTGAGGTCCGCTTAACCAACAACAAATTCGGATTTGCAAATGAGTTGAGGACGCATGAGGTGAAAATTGGTAATGAAGCCTAGCCAACGTGTGAGTGCACATGCAACAAACCAAAGTTGCTTCACCTACCTTGCTCACATGTACTTGCAGCTTGCGGGCGGCTTGGAATGGATGCAATATCATTTGCGTCTCCACTTTTTTCTGAAAGAGTCTGTCCTCAATACCTGGACAGGTGAGCTGATGGGTTTTCGATCAATGGGTAACTTCAACAGTGTCAACCCCGCTGAAAAGCATTACATTCCAAACCCAGAGCATATGCGTACAAGTAGAGGCAGACGACAGTGTCAGCGCATCCGGAATGATATGGATGAATCTGAAGCAGGAGGTCCGACTAGGCAATGCATTCTATGCAATGAATTTGGCCATAGGGACACTAATTGTCCCACTTTCGTCACTGGGCGTGGACGAGGCAACCGGGGATGAAGAAGAGGTAGAGGAAACAAAGGAGTAAAAGGGAGAGGAAGAAGCTAAGCTAGCGGCAGTATGTCCTGAATTTGTATTAAGTATAGCATTATGTTCTGAAATTGTATTAAGTGTGGCACTATGTTCTCAATTTGTATTAAGTTGTAGCGACCCGACCTCAGATGGTCAAGTCTCTGTGCTCCGGTGTCATCCCTGGATCAGTAATGCTGACACCACATAGTACTTCAAAGGATTTATAACAGAGTAGCAACCACACACTTATTACATCGGTGTCTCAAAGAGAACTTATTACAATAAAAATGGCTTAAGGCCATCTAATAATGGTAACAGCAGAAGACTTGGAAGATAAGTGAGTCCATCAACTCCAACGGCATCACTGAGTATAGAACCACGACCTAAAGCACCTTACTCGTCGTCTGAAAAGTCTGCAACATGAAAGTTGCAGCCCGAAAACGGGTCAGCACATGGAATATGCTGGCAATGTAACACATAGAGAATATTGAATGGTAAGCCTATACTACATGCATATATGGCTGGTGGAAAGCTCTATGGTTACAATTTTGTGTAAAGCCAATTTTTCCCTACTGCAAAGGAATAAATTTTATTTAACTGTCATGGTGGTTGAAACATCGAGAATGGTTGACAGCATTCCGATCCCAATTAAGTGAACAATTAAAACCCAACAATATTAATTAGAAGTAACATGATGAGATTCACATGATATTCAAGTACTAGGTACTCAAGTTGTCCATAACCGGGGACACGGCTAATCATGATTAGTTTGTACACTCTGCAGAGGTTTGCGCACTTTTCCCCACAAGACTCGATCGCCTCCGTTTGGTTTCTCCACTACATGGTGTTTGAGAAACGGATGACCGAGACATAGTCTTTCAGAAGCGCTAGCACCTTACGTTTGGATAGACCGGTACACCTACTTTCCCCTACATCTGCTAGTCTACCCTGTAAGAGTTCACACGACTTAATCAACTATGCCAGAGCCCATAATGGCTTGTGGCTGCACACGGAAGTTACTAGCATGAATGATCTTATGATCCCTTTGAGCCTGGGTGGCGGTCCAAAGAAAAACAGGCAAGTCCTGATAGAAATCGGGTGCCTCAATCCACCCAGATGTGTATTTAAGTTGCCACCTTAGATAAACCATTAATTAACAATACTCACATCTGTCATGGATATCACTCGCCCAATCCACGTCTACTAGCATAGCATGGCATAATAAGCAAATGTAGAAGTAACTCCCAAAGGTTTCATAAGTAAAACAGGTAATAGGTACTACCTCAACTACTTCCCATCCCACAGTTTAATTAGATCCTAATCATGCAATGTGTGAGGATTGGTCTAATGCAATAAAAACTGGGCAATGAGAAGGTATGATCAAAGTGTTACTTGCCTTGCTGATGATCCGCGAAACCTAGAGATTCGAAATAACAGGCGGCGCACTCCGGGTGATCTAGCGCAGACAAACAACAAGCATACAATAAGTACTCATCTAATGCACAGGTAAAACTCGAACAATAGATCGAACCAGAAAGTTCAACTTAAGAACTCTGGTTGCAAAGAGAAAACGAACCGATCAAAGTAACGGAAAAACAAACGGCGGAAGAAAACAATTCGGTTCTAGCAAGTTGAAACTAGGTAAAATTTTACAGTAGCAAAAACTTGTTTAAGTTGATTAGTCGGAACGGCGGTTTCGAAACGAAACTCCAGGCGCCTGAATCACCTAATTCCAATAAACGAGCGAGAAGATAAACTAGAAAGAAGATCGGATTTGAAATAGCGATCAGAGAATCGCGGAATAAATCTGATGAAAAAGAAGAACGACGAACGGTTAAATGAATGAACGTTCGTTAACCGAGAATAACCGGTGATCACGTTCGTTAAGACGAACGGTACGGCGAACGCTCGCTAAACAACTAAACCGAAAAAACGAAAAACCGATCTAGGGTTTCAAAAAAAACCAAAACATCGAAACGAAAAATAAACCGGAACGGTTTTTATATAAAAAACCGAACCGAGGGGGGGTTGGCGCGGCGCGGTGGCTACCTCGGTGGCGCGGGGCTCCGGCGAGGGTAGGGCTTAGCGGCGGGGCGAGGCGCGGGCGGCGGCGGCAGGCGGCGGCGCTGGCGACGGCGGGCGGCGCGAGCGGCATAGCGCGCGCGCGCGAGGCGGGGGTGGGGCGGCGTGGGCCGGCTCGGCTGGGCCCTTGGCCCAGTCGGGCGCTGCGCTTTTTTTTTTAAATAGTTACGCGCACAGAAAAACGCAGAGAAGAAAATCTAAACGAGCTCCAAAAATTCCGAAGTTAGTTTTCCCCGACTCCTAAAAATGAGTCGAACAAAATGAACTTTTACTCGGGGCCTAAATGCAATATTTCAAAATACGCATTTTTCCCTAATGCAAATAAAATGCAAATAAACTCCGGAAAAATCCAAAATTTGATTTATTTATTAAATCTTTATTTTTCCTAAATTTGGGAAAGTCATATTATTCCCTTCTCATATTTTTGTTATTGGAAAAATAATTGAAGATGAAATAAATAAAATCAAATGATCCTCTTTTCAAAATTTGAGAAAACTCAAATATGAAAATAACGAAATCTCCAACTCTCTCCGAGGGTCCTTGAGTTGCGTGAAATTTCTCGGATCGACCAAAATGCAAGAAAATATGTTATGCATGATGATCTAATGTATAACATTCCAAATTGAAAATTTGGGATGTTACAAACCTACCCCCCTTAAGATGAATCTCGTCCTCGAGATTCGGTTGGCTAGAAAATAGGTGAGGGTGGTCCTTGAGCAAATCTTCTTCTCTCTCCCAGGTTGCTTCATCCTCTGAGTGGTGGTTCCACTGCACTTTGCAAAACTTGATAACCTTGTTGCGGGTAACTCTGCTGGCATAATCGAGAATCTTGACTGGTTTCTCTTCATACGTTAAGTCATTCTTCAACTGAATCGCTTCAAGCGGCACTATATCTCTTAGCGGTACCTCCGCCATCTCGGCGTGACATTTCTTCAGCTGAGAAACGTGGAATACATCATGAACTCCTGACAGTCCATCTGGTAATTCCAACTTATAAGCGACTTCTCCCATACGTTGCAAGATCTTATACGGTCCAACGAAACGCGGCGCTAATTTTCCCTTAACTCCAAAGCGCTTAACTCCTCGAAGTGGGGATACTCAAAGATAAACTCTGTCTCCAGTTTCGTAAACTGTCTCCTTGCGTTTAGAATCTTCGTAGCTCTTCTGCCTGGACTGGGCTACCTTGAGCCTATCGCGAATCAACTTAACTTTCCGTTCAGACTCCTTAATCAAATCTGGTCCAAAGAACTGACGGTCTCCAACTTCGTCCCATGACAACGGTGTCCTGCACCTTCTTCCGTATAAGGCTTCGAAAGGTGCCATCTTCAAACTGGTTTGGTAACTGTTGTTATAAGAAAACTCCGCATACGGCAAGTTATCGTCCCAACTAGATCCATAATCTAGTGCACAGGCTCTCAGCATATCTTCCAAAATCTGATTGACTCTCTCAGTCTGTCCATCCGTCTGTGGGTGAAAAGCTGTGCTGAACTCTAATCTGGTTCCTAAAGTTTCATGCAACTGATTCCAAAACTTGAGGTAAATTGGGTTCCTCTATCTGATACAATACTCCTCGGAACTCCATGCAAACAAATGATCCTAGTCATGTATATCTTTGCCAACTTAGCACTGGTGTAAGTGGTCTTAACTGGGATGAAATGTGCTACCTTCGTCAAACGATCAACTACTACCCATATTGAGTCATAGCCTGCCTTTGTCCTGGGTAGCCATGTGATAAAATCCATGCCTATCTTATCCCGCTTCCATTCGGGTATCGGCAATGGTTGTAACAATCCGGCTCGCTTCTGATGTTCTGCCTTTACTCTATGACACACATCACAAACTGCTACATATGCTGCAATATCCTTCTTCATTCCGGTCCACCAGTATGTTTCATTCAAATCCAAATACATCTTGTTATTTCCTGGGTGAATCGAATAGGGTGAATCATGTGCCTCTTGCAGAATCAACTTCCTGATCTCCGTGTCATTGGGAACATAAAAACGGTCCTCAAACCATAAGGTATCGTGCTCATCCTCACGAAATCCCTTTGCTTTTCCTTCGCTCATTTTCCCTTTTATATCAGCAATCTCCTTGTCAGTTTTCTGAGCCTCTCTAATTTTATGCATCAATGTTGACTGAATCTCCAATGCTGCTACATAGCCTCTCGGAACTATCTCCAAACATAGTTCACGAAGATCTTCTGCTAACTCCTTTGGTATTTCTCCCGTCATTAGTGTATTGACATGGCTCTTACGGCTCAATGCGTCAGCTACTACATTAGCTTTTCCGGGATGGTAATGCAATCTCATATCATAATCCTTGATGAGCTCCAACCATCTCCTTTGTCTGAGGTTCAACTCCTTCTGCGTGAAAATGTACTTCAAACTCTTGTGATCCGTGTACATCTCACAATGATTTCCAATGAGGAAATGTCTCCATGTCTTCAATGCATGCACTACGGCTGCTAACTCCAAAGCATGCCTAGCATAATTTAATTCATGAGGTTTCAGTTGTCGTGAGGCATACGAAACAACTCTTCCTTCCTGCATAAGCACTGCTCCAAGTCCTCGACGTGAAGCGTCGCAATACACCTCATAATCCTTGGTCTGATCTGGCAGAATCAACACTGGTGAGGAAACCAATCATTTCTTCAACTCCTGAAAACTGGCCTCACATTCCTCAGTCCAATTGAACTTGGTATCCTTCTTCAACAATTCAGTCATAGGCTTAGCAATCTTTGAGAAATTCTCAATGAATCTCCGGTAGTATCCTGCGAGTCCAAGAAAACTCCGGATCTCTCCAACTGTCGTTGGTGCTTCCCATTCGGTTATGGTCTCAACCTTTGTGGGGTCAACTGTTATCCCTTCTCCGGATATAACATGTCCAAGAAATCCAACTTCCTTTAGCCAAAATTCACATTTGCTGAATTTGGCATATAACTGATGTTCCCTTAGTTTCTCCAAAACCAAACGCAAATGTTCCTTATGCTCCTCTTCATTCTTTGAGAAAATCATAATGTCATCAATGAACACTACGACGAACTTATCCAAAAACTCCATAAATACCTTGTTCATCAGGTTCATAAAATAGGCAGGTGCGTTAGTCAATCCAAATGACATAACGGTATACTCATACAATCCGTATCTCGTGGTAAAAGCTGTCTTGGGTATGTCCTGCTCTCGAATCTTCAACTGATGGTACCCTGATCGCAAATCGATCTTGGAAAACACTTTAGCTCCTTGCAAACGATCAAACAGATCATTTATTATTGGTAGTGGGTACTTGTTCATGATGGTTACTTCATTCAATCCACGGTAATCAACAACCATCCTTAATGATCCATCCTTCTTCTCCACTAGAAGTACGGGTGATCCCAAAGGCGAAGAACTTGGGCGAATGTAACCTTTATCCAGTAACTCCTTAATCTGCTTCTTAATTTCCACCAAATCCTGTGCGGGCATCCTGTACAGTCTCTTCGATATTGGCCCAGTGCCTGGCAAAAGCTCAATCAAAAACTCAATGTCTCTATCCGGTGGCATGCCTGGCAACTCTTCTGGAAATACGTCAGGAAAATCCTTTACTACTGGTACTTCCTCCTGTACAACTCCTGATAAAGAATTTACTTGTGTCCTGTTTGGCGCATGTCGAGATACATACTTGATCCTTCTTCCTTCTGGCGTTGTGAGAAAAATTGTCTTACTGGCACAATCGATGTTTCCTCCATACATCGACAACCAATCCATACCGAGAATTACATCCAAGCCTTGGGATTCCAGAATGATTAAATCCGTTGGAAAAACATGCTTCCCTATACTTAATGGCACTTGAAAAAATCCTTGTCTAGCCATGTACTCTGCTCCTGGCGAGCTTACTAGCATAAGTGTTTTAAGAACCCTAGTGGGCAGGTTATACTTTTCCACAAATCCCCTTGATATGTATGAATGCGATGCACCAGTATCGAAAATAACGAGTGCAGTAAATGACTTAACCAAAAACTTACCGATTACTGCATCAGGCTGGGCTTCAACCTCCTCCACATTAACGTGGTTCACCTGTCCCTTGTTGAAAGGGTTCGGCTTCTTTCCAGAGCTTCCATTTCCATTTTGGCCTTCGAGACATTCATTGGCATAATGTCCAGTCTTGGAACACTTGAAACAGGTGACTTGACTCAGATCTCTCTTGGCTGGGGTCGATGGGGTGGTACGGTTCTGGCCGTTGCTTCCTCCATTCCCATTACCATTCTTGTGGCCATTATGGTTGTGCGAACTACCTCCTCCATGGGTATGCTGAAACTGAACTCCCGGTTTAGGGGTAAAACGGGGCTTCTGCTGGGCTCCAGAGTTATACTTCCTGTCGGGGATATACCCCGCGGTGTAAACCGGCCGGAAGTTAACCCGGCCGGACTTGGCGGTTTACCTGAAGACCCGCCCTGACCTTGGCTGTTTACAAGCAACCCGCTTGGTCGTTATGACTCACTGGTAACCCGGTGGGCGGATTAGACGGATGACAAGGCCCAAGGCCCAGAAGGCCGGTTCAACTATGGTGAGCCGGTTTAAGAGGAAAGGAATATTTGTCTTATAAAGAGTTAAGACCTGGACTTGTATCCGGTTTGTATTAGAGATAGACTAGTCCTAATCCTAATAGGACTCCACATGTAAACCGCCCCTTCGACATATATAAGGAGGGGCAGGGCTCCCCAAAGAGGGACAGGTTAGAAGTTAGAAGCTACAAGCTACAAGCAATCAATAATCTCTAGGGCTAGACACAAGAGCCGGTTTACGGCGTCTCCCTCGGGATGATAATGAGACCTAGCCTCAAACAGCATGTAGGGTTTTTACCGGATGATGTTTCCCGGGGCCCGAAGCTGTCTAAACCCTTGTCTTGCGTGTTGATCCGCCCTGCGTCTCTCGTCCCACTCAACCCCTCTCAAGCTACCACATGGATGCGTTGGCCTCGCGACTAAGTCCTGACACTAAGGATATCTGCCGTGACAAATCCACGACAGTTGGCGCCCACCGTGGGGCCTGCGCGCGGTGGTGTTGAGTTCTTGAAGGGATCTCTTTTAGGGATCGAGGAGTTCACAATTTATCGGATGAAGAAAGGGCCGGCGTGAAGAGGATCTACGCCATCAACGAGCAGTCGGATCGGCATATGTACGAGATCGAGATTGGGGTTGCATATTGCACGGCCGCTAGACGCTCCGTGGTGATCCACCGAGTCCGAGACCGACTGAGAATATTCTGCTGTTTAATTGTTGTTCTCCACTACGAGAGGCAGTGCACGTGAAGCAGATTACATCCATGGCAGGCAATGTAAGCGGATTTGTTTCAAGTCCCGAGGAATTGTTTGATTGATGGAAGTTGCAGCTGGTACACGCGACCTCCGCGTCAAATCCGTCTGAAAGGAAAAAAGAAAAAGTAATATGCCAAGCTAGTACCTCGCCACGTACATACACAAGCTCCCAGAAGATTGGATTGATCATTGATGTTGCTGCGCTCACGGAAAAATCATGGCCAAGTATTAGGACTAGTACTTGCACGGTTTACGAGCTCTGTTTTGATTAATAGTGCTGATGTTACTGCTAACACGTGAGCTCTAATCAGAACGGGATCGGCTCCTGTTTGTCATGAGAAGACGTCTGAAGCATTAAGGGAAGATTCCAATGCATTAAGCTACCTCCGAGTCGACCCGCCCCGTCGCTGCTGAAAAAAAAAGAAGAGAGAGAGAAATACGACCTGGTCTGTTCAACCGGTTACAACTCGGAAGCAACCTCCGCTACAACCTCGCTTCGCGGGCGCCCCCGCCACCGGATTGAGCCGGCCCTGCTGCCTCAGGCCATCCCTCACTCGGGGTCAACACCGAGCCACGCCCGGCCTCGTCTCGAGCCGCCCTCCCGCCAAGCGACTCCGCCTCTGAACCGGCCAAAAATACCAGGTGTTATTTTTCTTATGTATTTAATAAATGCATGTTAATTCATCCAACAACAAATTACTCGGGCCTGTAATATTTTTATGCAGAAAAGCTATTAAGAAAAAAAGGGGATGGTATTATACCACGGAGGCACGTTCGGCTGTGCCGCGCAGCTTCACGGACATGCGTATCGCAGTCCGGTTTACATCAACGCGCCGGCCGACTCGCCCGTCCGCACCACCTTACAACGCCACGGACGACTCGCTCGTCCGCCCTCGCAGCCGGTTCGTGCGTCCGCGCCGGTTTACAACGCGGAGGGCAACTTGCTCGTCCGCACCGGTTTATAACACGGAGGACAACTGGCTCGTCTGTGCCGGCTTACAAAGCCGCAACCGACTCATCACTCTGAAGCCGCTTCTAATGCTGCGGTGGTTTTACTGTCCGTCCAAACATCAGGTGATATCCATCTAAATTTCTCTTATTAATACTTATTGTTTTTGTCAAAAGAACAATTACTTTGCACTGTAAATATTTTTATGCAGGATAATTACTTATGACAAAGGTATTGTTATACCGCGGACGTGGAGCGCGTGCCAGTATAGTTTTGCAGTGGCGTTCTTTCGGGCCATGCTGCTCGACAGATATGCATGCAAATCGCCGCCCCCCGCTGTTCGGTTTACATCCGTCCAAGGCATGCGGATGATTCATTGTCCGCGCCGGTTTACAAACATCACGGCCGACTCACCCGTCCGCACCGGTTTACCACAATGAGGCTGGTTCACCCGTGGTTAATTTCAGTTTCATACAGTCATCATCAACTTCATGGCGGGTTATTTCCGGCCTAAACACATCAGGACAATTGTTTATTACAAATGAGGCGCTATGTTACGGGCACGGAGCACGCGCTAGCAATATTCTGCATCGGCGTTTCGTCCGTGTCATACCACCCGATGAATGAGCATGCGCAAGTCGCCGTCCCTGTGGTCCGGTTTACATCAGCTTACCGGGACCGCGCCCGCAATTAGCCCGTCCGTGCGGTTTACCGCACTTGCGATTGACTCGCCCGTCTGTGCCGGCTTACAGCGTCGTAACCGACTCTCGCGATCGCACCGGTTTACAACACCGTGGCCGTCTCCCGCGACCGCGCTGGTTTGCGGCGCGGAGGACTACTTGCTCCGCACCGGTTTACAATGCCGCGACCGGTTCATCTGTCTGTTCGCATGGCTGACTTGCCATGATTGATTTCAGTTTCATTGTGGTGATCGTCAACTCCGCGGTGGATATTTTCCGGCTAACATATCAGGACAAATTGTCTGTTGCAAAAAGGGGATTATTATATCACTGAGCTATTGGATAACCCGTGCCGGTTTATATCGCGATCCAGATCGCGTCAACTCGTCAGGACCATGCGAATTACCCAATAGCGCATGCACAGGCTGCCATCCCCCACAGTCCGGTCTACATCAACATACCGGGACGCACCTGTCTGCGCGAGCCATTTATTGAGTATGAACAAGTCACAGCTTGGGTAGCCCGTTTTTCTTTCAAATTGGAGGCAAATTATCATCAACCGCCGTCTGCACTGGATGGATCAATGGGCAGGCGCATAAGTCGCCGCCGCTACAGTTTGGTTAACTTCAAATAACCAGTTGGAAGGAACCATTGGCCGAGTTGCTGACACGGCTCGTACAGGATCATTTATAACCCGCCGCAGTCACCTCAACCTTCTGTGGATTTACAAAAACCCGACTCAATGAAGAAGTTTCGGATCATCAGAAAGGATTCCGGTTTGAAACCTGGCTGAAGGGAAGTCAGTATCGCTGAAGCTCTCAAATATCCGGTTTACAATCCGGTTCAAGAGAAATCTATTCTCCCACAAAGTTCTGAAGCGCTCAGATCCGGTTTAACAATGTCCGGTTCAAAAAGGAATTAACTTCTCGCAAGTTCGAGTTTAAAGGCCGTCAGAAAATTTCCGGCTGAAAATGAAGATTCCGGTTTAAAATCCGGTTCAAGGGGAAGATGTCTCCCACAGCTTTGAAGCTTTCAATATCCGGTTCAAGATCCCGGTTCAAGAAGAATTTACCTCTTGCAAAAAAGTTAAAAATTACCGAAGAGGACCTGCTGCCATGATGCGCGGTTCAAACATGGGTATCCGGCCTTATTGGCTTGACATATTATTTATCACATGGGGGCTCCCGCTTTGTAAAGCGGGGTATCTATTCCTTATATCATGCGTGGTTACACGGAGTGGATTCACTTTAGGGCAACCTCCGGTTTACCCCTTGAGGTCGCTTCACAGAAGAACAACAAAGTCAGTTGGGGACCTAGTCGACTTGAACCGTAGCTACACCTCCTGGGAGCTTGGTCATGTCTTGACGACGGTAATGCCTTCTGGCTGGCACATTTGCCACTAAGTCAGTTGGGGACCTAATCGACTTGAACCGTAGTTATACCTTATGGGAGCTCGGTCATGTCTTGATGATGGTAATGCCTTCTGATCGGCTTTTAAACAGCCAATAAGTCATTTGGGGGCTTGGTCGTGTCCGAACCAATGCAATGCCACTTGATCGGCCCTAGGCCACTGAGTCACTTGGGGGCTTGGTCGAATTCGAACTAATGCAATGCCACTTGGCCGGCGTAACGCCACGCGTCATTTTGGGGTCCTGGCAGACTGGCACCATCGCTACGCCTTCGGGGGGCTTGGTTGCGTCTGACCATGGTAATTCCATCTGACCAAGCTCAGTAGAGCTCTTCTTTTGCAAAAAATTGTTGCCATTGCTTTTGCTTTAATAGCCTTTCTTGAGAAGTTGCTATTTTATTTGCGTTTTTTAAACCGACAGTATTTTGCACCGGTTCAAACAGCTAAATTGGCGGAACACGGTCCATTTTTAGACCGGAGATTATCTGCCCGTTTTGATTTTCTGTTACCATCCTATTATGGAGTAAACCGGTGTTTATCAACCCGGCTCGGCTTTCAACTACAAGTTGTGAGTGCATGATCAAATTATAATCCGGAGATTATCTGCCCGGTTTGATTTTCTGTTACCATCCTATTATGGAGTAAACCGGTGTTTATCAACCCGGCTCGGCTTTCAACTACAAGTTGTCAGTACACGATCAAGTTATAATCCGGAGACTATCAGCCCGGTCTGGTTTGACTACAAGTCACCAGTATATACATGGTTAATCCGGTGTTTATCACAACCCGGTACGGTTTTATCTTAAAATCGGCGCAATATGGAAGAAGTTATCATTACTCAAGATTGGGGTTATCACTCTTACTACAAAAAGTTGGTAAACCAACGGTGTGATTCAATGTCACAGGTATGATATATTTCATATTTTTTAGTGCAGCCTTGGTTATAAACCCAGGTTATATGTTGGGCATTATGACCCGTCCGACGGTAAACCGCCAGGACACTTTAAACTTGTTGTATGCAGAAATAGGTTGAATAAAGCATGATTATAAATTATCCGGTGTTTGTTAAACCGGCCTGGCTTTAAGACGATAAGTCGCCAGTATGATGATAAATTATCCAGTGTTTATTAAACCGGTCTGGCTTTGGACTATAAGTCGCCAGTATATATTTGGATTGCGCCATTGGAATCATGCGCTTATAAATTATTGGATTATATTATTCAAATAGCCAAACTTGGCTGAATTTTCATTATGATATTGGATGAATAAGGTTTTCATACCAGATTATATTATCTTGAATAGCCAACATGGCTGGATTTTTATTATGGTTATTAATATTATGATTAAGGTTTTCAAAGTCGCTTTAGCGCAATGGTTATCATTTTCTACAATTGAAGGAATAGTCCCGAGTCGCTGCAGGCTTACAACCCGGCACTTGGGGGCTACATTATTCAAAGTTGAGATTATATCAAATATGCAAGTCTCATGTCGCTGCAAGCATGCACCATGACACTTGGGGGCTAATGCAAAGTCATTTTTGCTCATTTTATTGAAGACCCAACTCATCACATCGTAATGAGCTGGCCCTTGGGGGCTACCAATTGCTCCTGTCAACTATTCAAGGTACAAAGCTTTTTATCCATTATATTGAAGGGTCCACTGCTCAGTTGGTAAAGCACAAGGCTCTTAACCTTGTGGACGTGGATTCAAGCCCCATGATGGGGGTTACATCATATGATGTTATTTTCATTGAAGTGTATATCAAAGTCCCAGCTCAATATTATCTTACTGAGTCGGCCCTTGGGGGCTACATGCTGCTGTTCAAAGTTTACAAGATTATATTTACAAAGTCCCTGCTGATTATTACATAATGAGCCGGCCCTTGGGGGCTACATTGGTTGAAGTTTTATGGGCATCAGTCAATTACAAGTCCCAGGTTGCTGCAAGCATGACAACCCGACACTTGGGGGCTACAGGTAATATGGATATAAGGGAGAAATATCTTCCAATTTTCTGTTTTGAGCCAATCATTATGACCCGGTGTCTACAACAATCATGAACCGGCATTGGAAATAATCATGACCTGGAATTCAGTTCTTATAAACCGATGAGTCTACATTTTCAAACCGGCTGAATATCAGATGAGTATTACAAGACCAATATTTCTTAAACCGGCGCTTTGGAAGCCAACTCAAGTGGATTATTCTTTACAATATTTTTCTATGAGAAGCCAATGTCAGCAATTTGAGTATGAAGCTGGTTATTAACCTGGATTTTCTAGAAGGAGGAATGACAAGGACTTAAGGATGATCAGGTGCCGGTTTACAAGAATTCTTAACCCGGAGCGCAACCTGTCAAATTTGTTCTTATGTTTATTTTGCAGCATAAGTTTACCATGGATGAATCCAAGCTAAACTTGGGGGCTAATGTCGGGGATATACCCCGCGGTGTAAACCGGCCGGAAGTTAACCCGGCCGGACTTGGCGGTTTACCTGAAGACCCGCCCTGACCTTGGCGGTTTACAAGCAACCCGCTTGGTCGTTATGACTCACTGGTAACCCGGTGGGCGGATTAGACGGATGACAAGGCCCAAGGCCCAGAAGGCCGGTTCAACTATGGTGAGCCGGTTTAAGAGGAAAGGAATATTTGTCTTATAAAGAGTTAAGACCTGGACTTGTATCCGGTTTGTATTAGAGATAGACTAGTCCTAATCCTAATAGGACTCCACATGTAAACCGCCCCTTCGACATATATAAGGAGGGGCAGGGCTCCCCAAAGAGGGACAGGTTAGAAGTTAGAAGCTACAAGCTACAAGCAATCAATAATCTCTAGGGCTAGACACAAGAGCCGGTTTACGGCGTCTCCCTCGGGATGATAATGAGACCTAGCCTCAAACAGCATGTAGGGTTTTTACCGGATGATGTTTCCCGGGGCCCGAAGCTGTCTAAACCCTTGTCTTGCGTGTTGATCCGCCCTGCGTCTCTCGTCCCACTCAACCCCTCTCAAGCTACCACATGGATGCGTTGGCCTCGCGACTAAGTCCTGACACTAAGGATATCTGCCGTGACAAATCCACGACACTTCCCCTGTCCATACTTCCTCTTGCGGTTCTCAATCTGCTGTTGCTTCCCTTCAATCATGATGGCACGATCTACCAACTCCTGGTAGTTGTTGAAACTTGCTACCATCAACTGCATGCTTAGCTCATCATTCAGTCCTTCCAGAAACTTCTCCTGCTTAGCTGCATCCGTAGCAACGTCATCTGGGGCATAACGTGCTAACTTGCTGAAGTCGTCAACGTACTAGCCAACTGTCCTTCCTCCTTGGCGTAAGTTGCGAAACTCACGCTTCTTCATGGCCATAGCTCCTGCTGAAACATGGGCAGTGCGGAAAGCTTGCTGAAACTGATC
This sequence comes from Aegilops umbellulata, assembly GCA_032464435.1. NCBI lineage: Eukaryota > Viridiplantae > Streptophyta > Magnoliopsida > Poales > Poaceae > Aegilops > Aegilops umbellulata. The sequence goes on along the minus strand of CP136056.1, from coordinate 67,982,180 downwards.
CCATGTGACAGTGTCAACTGGGTAAGTGGCTGTGAAATTCTCCCACCATGCTGTCGCGGGTCCGTCAAGCTGATGTGCGGCAAACTTCACTTTCTCAACATTTGTGCATCCTGTAGTGGTCAACTCTCTTCCTGTCTTGCGGAGCCACTCGTCTGCTACTATTGGCTCGGTGCTACTGGAAAACACCAGCGGATTCAGCCTAAGGAAACGGGTTTGGTGATCAACAGGTGGCGGCGGCGGAGGGTTGTTGTTGTTGTTGTTGTTGTTCTGCTGGTTCTGGACTAACAACTGCATCAGTTGGTTCTGCTGCTGGATCAACTGAGTGAGCTCCGGTGGAAATCCATTGTCACATCTCGAAGGCATCTGAAGGTTTTAGAAAAGATGAGAATTAAGAATAGAGTGAGGTCTAAGGAGAAAACACTACCCAAATGCACATGAGACAAATGCACACAAATTCACTTCATTCAATTCAAACAAGGGCATACAAACGGTCTAGAACTATCGCAAAAGTGCTCGAACTATAATGTATACATGGGGAAAATACTACTAATATTTGGTGGTCATCTAGAAATTTGAATCGGTGGAAGACTCCATGATGTCTGCTCCAGCTTCGTCTTCAAAGTCGGGTTCACTTGGATCCGAATCAGTGTCGTCGATGATGATGTAGTTGTCCGGACATGCGACGTACTTGTCTTCCTTCTTGGATGCTAATTTCCCCTTGAGTTCTTCAATCTCCTGCTTAAGATCGACATTGTGCCTTGCTAGAGCTACGATCTTGTCCATGTAGTCCATGCATGTACCCTTCAGTTCTCCTTCTAGCTCGATGATCCTTGCCTTCGCATTCTTCAACTCTATCATATCATTGCACATCTGGTTCTCTTGGCGTCGAATGTGTTGGTTTAACTCCTGGATGAAAGCTGCAATGGATCTATCCTTCTTGGTGCTGACTATCTCCCATTGTTCATCTCGGCGTCCGCAAATCTGGTAGATAGTGTCCTTGAGGTCTTCTTGATAAACTTCCCCAATGCGTCCCATGGTGATATGAGCTGCCATGCTCTTTCCCAGACTCCAGGTTGGTGCACTGAAAACACTATCTATGGGCTTCGTGATTGGCGCGAATGTCCTTCCCGGAACGTGAGCTTGAATCTTCCAACGCTCCTCTTCAGGCAGAGTGCCGTTGAAGGTCCCGGTGAAGCTTGGTAGTCCAATGTTCAGGTACTTGGTGACTTCCTTCAAGTGAAATCCAAAAGGTGTGCCTTCATCCGGTTGAGCGTACTTGATCTTCGCGTCCGTCATCCTAAAAGAGTAGAAAAGATGAGGAGTTAGAAAATGAGAGGAGAATAGTGATCTATGGCTTTAACTTAGTGGTCGTGTCCTACAGTCAACCTGGCTCTGATACCATCTCTGTAGTGACCCGACCTCAGATGGTCAAGTCTCTGTGCTCCGGTGTCATCCCTGGATCAGTAATGCTGACACCACATAGTACTTCAAAGGATTTATAACAGAGTAGCAATCACACACTTATTATATCGGTGTCTCAAAGAGAACTTATTACAATAAAAATGGCTTAAGGCCATCTAATAATGGTAACAGCAGAAGACTTGGAAGATAAGTGAGTCCATCAACTCCAACGGCATCACTGAGTATAGAACCACGACCTAAAGCACCTTACTCGTCGTCTGAAAAGTCTGCAACATGAAAGTTGCAGCCCGAAAACGGGTCAGCACATGGAATATGCTGGCAATGTAACACATAGAGAATATTGAATGGTAAGCCTATACTACATGAATATATGGCTGGTGGAAAGCTCTATGGTTACAATTTTGCGTAAAGCCAATTTTTCCCTACTGCAAAGGAATAAATTTTATTTAACTATCATGGTGGTTGAAACATCAAGAATGGTTGACAGCATTCCGATCCCAATTAAGTGAACAATTAAAACCCAACAATATTAATTAGAAGTAACATGATGAGATTCACATGATATTCAAGTACTAGATACTCAAGTTGTCCATAACTGGGGACACGGCTAATCATGATTAGTTTGTACACTCTGCAGAGGTTTGCGCACTTTTCCCCACAAGACTCGATCGCCTCCGTTTGGTTTCTCGCACTACATGGTGTTTGAGAAACGGATGACTGAGACATAGTCTTTCAGAAGCGCTAGCACCTTACGTTTGGATAGACCGGTACACCTACTTTCCCCTACATCTGCTAGTCTACCCTGTAAGAGTTCGCACGACTTAATCAACTATGCCAGAGCCCATAATGGCTTGTGGCTGCACACGGAAGTTACTAGCATGAATGATCTTATGATCCCTTTGAGCCTGGGTGGCGGTCCAAAGAAAAACAGGCAAGTCCTGATAGAAATCAGGTGCCTCAATCCACCCAGATGTGTATTTAAGTTGCCACCTTAGATAAACCATTAATTAACAATACTCACATCTGTCATGGATATCACTCACCCAATCCACGTCTACTAGCATCGCATGGCATAATAAGCAAACGTAGAAGTAACTCCCAAAGGTTTCATAAGTAAAACAGGTAATAGGTACTAATGCAATGTGTGAGGATTGGTCTAATGCAATAAAAACTGGGCAATGAGAAGGTATGATCAAAGTGTTACTTGCCTTGCTGATGATCCGCGAAACCTAGAGATTCGAAATAACAGGCGGCGCACTCCGGGTGATCTAGCGCAGACAAACAACAAGCATACAATAAGTACTCATCTAATGCACAGGTAAAACTCGAACAAGAGATCGAACAAGAAAGTTCAACTTAAGAACTCCGGTTGCAAAGAGAAAACGAACCGATCAAAGTAACGGAAAAACAAACGGCGGAAGAAAACAATTCGGTTCTAGCAAGTTGAAACTAGGTCAAATTTTACAGTAGCAAAAACTTGTTTAAGTTGATTAGTCGGAATGGCGGTTTCGAAACGAAACTCCAGGCGCTTGAATCACCTGATTCCGATAAACGAGCGAGAAGATAAACTAGAAAGAAGATCGGATCTGAAATCGCGATCGGAGAATCGCGGAATAAATCCGACGAAAAAGAAGAACGACGAACGGTTAAATGAATGAACGTTCGTTACCGAGAATAACCGGTGATCACGTTCGTTAAGACGAACGGTCCGGCGAACGCTCGCTAAACAAGTAAACCGGAAAAAAAACGAAAAACCGATCTAGGGTTTCGAAAAAAAACCGAAACATCGAAACGAAAAATAAACCGAAACGATTTTTATATAAAAAAAACCGAACCGAGGGGGGGTTGGCGTGGCGCGGCGGCTACCTCGGTGGCGCGGGGCTCCGGCGAGGGCGGGGCTTAGCGGCGGGGCGAGGCACGGGCGGCGGCGCGGGCGGCGGCGGGCGGCGCGAGCGGCGCTGCGCGCGCGCGCGCGCGAGGCGGGGCGGGGCGGCGTGTGCCGGCTCGGCTGGGCCCTTGGCCCTGTCGGGCGCTGCGCATTTTTTTTAAATAGTTACGCGCGCAGAAAAACGCAGAAAAGAAAATCTAAACGAGCTCCAAAAATTCCGAAGTTAATTTTCCCCAACTCCTAAAAACGAGTCGAACAAAATGAAGTTTTACTCGGGGCCTAAATGCAATATTTTAAAAATACGCATTTTTCCCTGATGCAAATAAAATGCAAATAAACTCCGGAAAAATCCAAAATTTGATTTATTTATTAAATCTTTATTTTTCCTAAATTTGGGAAAGTCATATTATTCACTTCTCATATTTTTATTATTGGAAAAATAATTGAAGATGAAATAAATAAAATCAAATGATCCTCTTTTCAAAATTTGAGAAAACTCAAATATGAAAATAACGAAATCTCCAACTCTCTCCGAGGGTGCTTGAGTTGCGTGAAATTTCTTGGATCGACCAAAATGCAAGAAAATGTGTTATGCATGATGATCTAATGTATAACATTCCAAATTGAAAATTTGGGATGTTACATAAGTGTGGCACTATGTTCTGAATTTTTATTAAGTGTGGCACTATGTTTTGAATTTTTATTAAGTGTGGCACTATGTTCTGAATTTGTATTAAGTGTGGCACTATGTTCTGAATTTTTATTAAGTGTGGCACTATGTTCTGAATTTGTATTAAGTGTGGCACCATGTTCTGAATTTTTATTAAGTGTGGAACTATGTTCTGAATTTGTATTAATTGTAGCACTATGTTCTGAATTTTTATGTGCAGGAATGTCGGGATTGTGGTTGCTGAATGGGGATATTGATAGGGGTCATCGTGCTGCGATATGGTATGAGCGCAAGCTTGAGCCTCTGGTCACTCGCACTCCTAAGGAGCACTGGATGATACACCCAGGATGGGTTCAGCGGTACGTGCTTTATTAATTTGCACACGGACATGCATATTAATGGGAGACACTAACTGAAATGTTCTTTGATGAAGGTTGAAATGGGCTGGCCTTTTACCTTTCGCGTGTCTGGTTGAGTCTATCCCGGGTGAGAAACGCCTCGCCATCGACTCCTCCTTGTTGAGTTGCTTAGTGGACTGTTGGAGGCCAGAGACCCGCATGTTTCACTTCCGATGGGGAGAGATGGCTCCTACTCTAGAGGATGTGTCACTTTTGCTCGGACTACCGTTGGCAGGTCATGCCATAGGACCGTTGGATGCACCGGTTGGTTGGGAACGAGGTCTTACACAACGTTCTCATGGTGTTTTTCCGGATGCTCCCGATCCGGTATAGGAGCATCATGGACCTAAGTATGATTGGTTGCTCAATTTCCAGGTTATTTCCCCTAGCTCTTATCTTCAAGTTATCGTGCATATGGTTTTATAGAAAATACTTGTGGCTTACTAAAACTTTCTCTTTGCTTAATGTAGATTCAGAAGTTCCGGGCGCCATTGAGTGCGGAACAGATCACTCGGAGCCTGGAGGCCTACTTAATGTGGATTTTCGGCAAGGTGATGTTCACAGAGAACCATGTCACCACTATTAGCATGCTCTACATCCCTATGGCACTCGAGATAGCAAGCGCTCAGACGGCGGATCAGATCAGACAGAGGAGTTGGGGTTCGGCGGTCTTAGCGGCTAAATACCGAGGTATGTGCAACGGTTGCCAGCTTACATCGAGAAAGCCAACCCTTCTTGGATGCCTTCTATTCCTACAGCTGTGGTCGTGGGAGAGGTTCTCTATAGGGCGACCAGATGTACGTGTTAATCAGCCTATAGCCGCCATGTTTGATGATGATGGCATCGACATGCCTACTTTTGGTCTGTGTTGGACACGTCGCGAGGTATGTATCGTGTTATAGTTTAATGTAACTTTTGTGTCCACAAGACATAGTTCAATGCTAGCGGCTACTAACATTTGTTTTCTGCAGAGGCGCTTTGCTAGTGATCAGACCAGGAAGACATACACGGCATTGAACGAGCAGTTCAATACGTACACTGGGGTCATATGGCAGCCCTACACGGAAGCAGCCATAAATGTGAGATACCCTGGTGGTATGTCTGTGCTATGCACAAGGGACCGAGATTACTGTATGACGAAATCGAAGATCATCTTCGATGTCTTTGTCGAGGAGATGGCATAACAGAGGGCTATGAGGCAATTTGGTCTTTTGTAGTTGGAGCTACCTCCCCCTACAGAGAACCCGGTGCCAGCACACATCCACAGGTATTAACCAGTTTTTCAATGTTGCATCATCTTTCATAGTAATCAATTCGAAGCATTAGGTAATTCTTGAACACACACCACAATTTTAGGATGACAAGGAAGGGCATGACCAGGACAACTGCTGACTGGCTAGCTAGACTAGAGCCGTATGTTATCGAATGGGAGACAGCAAACACACATCTATGGCACGAGAATCACAATTTTGATATCAATGAATTCAATCTTTATTTGCGGCGCTACATGACTGGAACACGATTACGCATCGTTGAGCACTCTCACTAGAGGAGATACCTGATCCTACTCCGTCGGATATGTACCCAAGCTATGATACTTCGGGCTCTAGGCAGTACGCGGTAAGATATATTTTCTTTAAGTAATGTTGTCACATACTTTGACGTGCATACTTAATAATCGTCATGAAAATTTGCAGGCTACCTTGACACACGAACTCTACGACGACATGACCACCTTTGGATGATCATTGTCATCTGGAGCTCTTCTTCACCATCGTCCTGTGCTACAGCCCTTCTTGGAACGAATGCAGAACAAAATACGGGCTGTCTACGAGGCTATCATGTGCACCCGCAGAAGCGACGTTGTTCAGCACTAGCAGCAACAGCCGCGTCCCTCCATGCACCGACATCAACCACGTCCACGTCTAGCACATCACTAGGCAACGAGGCCACCCCGTCCTGACCAACCTGGCAGTTCAACGTGGCAGCACCCGCAGCACTATGGTCCCACGTCGAGCTTCATGTTTTCTCCACAGCCACAGCAACACGGTACCTCTTCGAGCTTCGTGTTTGAGCCAGAGCAGCCGTCACAGCCAGCAGGTATGTGTCTTCATATTTATTGTTTTCAATATTAATTGAGGCGACCTCATTCTTCATGACTTAGCGTTCCATCGTCCAGGAGCCTACGGATATCAGGCGTCTGTGTCGGCATCATATGATACGTGGTGGAGTGATCAACATCCTGAGGAGAACATAGAGGCTCAGATGTCACAGCACACCCAGTGGATGAACATGTTTTCGACTCCTCCACCAGGCCCCACACAGGATACACAGCATGACCATGGAGAGTCTGAGATTCCTCCTCGTAACATTAGGGCACCCGACAAGTGCGGATGGACGCTACCTGTAGATCCGCCTCCCCGCCAAGCCAGACGTCGGCACTGATGCTTCTATCTATCAGTAGAGACATTACCATCTATTTCTGTATAAGACTTATATCTATTCTATGTATGAGACAAATGACTATGTACTTATGTATGAGACATATGCCTACTCTATTTTAGTACTCTGTTATCCGAGCTACAACATCATATTTGGATAGAACACAATGCTCGTACAATAAGACCGTACAAACAACTAGATAGAACTACATCTAAATTAAACAACTAGATAGAACATATAGCATAAAAACTACATGAAGTCATCATCGTCATCCTCCATCGATGCAGAGCTCTTGCCCTTCGACAATGAAGAACTCTTGCCCTTCAACGATGAAGAACTCTTGCCCTTCGATGATGCAGAAATCTTGCCCTTCGACGATGATGAACTCTTGCCCTTCGATGATGCAGAACTCTTGCCCTTCGACAATGAAGAACTCTTGCCCTTTGATGATGCAGAACCCGGAAGCGGCGGCATGAAGATATCATCTTCATCCTCGCTGTTGGCACTCCATAAATAAGTATATTTTGCTCCGAAATTTAGGTACCTACCACACTTTATGTATCTTCCATGCAACCTCAGAAGTTCGATGCGTATCTCCTCAAAGGTCCTGGAAGGCCACCCACTCTTAATGCGTGAGCCAGCTCATTCAGCAGGGTGTCACTACTAATGAGTTCTTCCCACGGAACTAATCTGTTGTCAACCCTGAAATCAGCGGCTAAACACAACAGACATTCGGACATACGACTGTGAAAACTACGATCAAAAGGATATCCGGACATCTTGGCGAGACTATGAGACTACGCTAGAATGCTTACCAACGTTAGTGACGAGGGGGTTTTATAGGTTGTGAACACAAAGGAAGGCGGGAACTCGGTAGCGGGAACATATGGCGGGAGATACTGGCGGGAACTAAAGAGCGGGAAAATATGGCGGGAACTAAAGAGCGGGAACATATGGCGGGAATTAGAGAGCGGGAAAATATGGCGAGAACGAGCAAAGCGGGGAAATATGGTGGGAACGAGCAAAGTGGGAAACTATAGCGGGAGGTTGACAGCGGGAAAATTTGGTGGGAAATGGCGACCCGTGATATACGCGGGGATCCCGGGAAAAATAGTGGCATGCACCAGTCGGCCTACGGCTGGCCAATTAGTGCCTGTCGGCCTACAGCGGGCCGATTAGTCCAGTCGGCCCATAGCTGGCCGATAGGAACTGGACTCGTGGCCGACAGGCCATTCGACCGGCAGCCAGCCGATAGGGGATCACTCGGCCTGATGCGGGCTGACTAGGCCCAGTCGGCCTGCGGCAGGCTGACGGTGTATTATTTTTGAAAATTATTTTTTGGGCATAATATTTGTGCAAATTGATAAAAAATGTATTATTTTTTAAAAAAATATCTTGTCTCTTTCGGTCAAACCGAACCATTTCGGTGCCATCGAAGAAAACAACTCGGTGTTACCGATTTCAAGACAAAGGAGACACTTTACCACTTGCATCCTGCATATGTGTTCCAGATCCACTCAATGATTCTTGTCCTCTACCTGCATCACATTCTACATGTTGCTTTGTCATGTGACTCAAGGACCAAACCTATTCAACTCACGCTCCAGAAGATCCCTTCTTGGAAATTGATGTCAAAGGGGGAGAAAGAGATCACATCAAAGCTTAATCACATCAAAGGGAGAAAGAGTTCTCAGATGCTTGGTATTTAAGAGGAGAGAAGTTCACATGTCTTTAAGAGGGGAAAAGACATGTTAGTGTATGATATGATTGTTTTGTTGATTTTCCTGTTTTGCTCTGATTTTCTTGTCCCCACCTTCTCCCATTATCCCACATAAGATTCAGGGGGAGTAAGACTTCTAAGTGAAGGAATTCTTCAAATTCATTGCATATCTTTACTTTTTGGGGACATGTCTATATCCAATAGAGTACCTGGTACTCACTCTCTACATGTCATCCCAATCTTGGTACTCTTGTGGTTTCTCAACTGCTTTGTCCCGTAGATGTATCTGTGTTATGTAACCTTGTTTACTCAGATTCATCTATTCCAAAGCCACCTCAAGACCACAAGGTATAAGTATATGCATCACACTCATGTGCATGATGATCTCTTGTTGGTGTACATACTGTTTGCAAGGAGGACTCATGAACATGAAGGTATATTTCCTATACCTACATCAATTGCTCTGATGCATATAGCCAAGATACATGTAACTCATTGCTTGCTCTGTCATGCTTATGCATTCACATGAACTTATATTCCATATTTACATGATTGCATACATGTAGGGGGAGCCTATGCATGTTATATGTCTTTCCAAAGCTTTACTTATTATTCTTGATATCTTTATCTAAAGCTTTGATGTATGTTGTATCAATTACCAAAAAGGGGGAGATTGAAAGCACAAGTGCTCCCTGGGTGATTTTGGTAATTAATGTCAACATATCTCTTGTTGGACTAATATTTTCATCTAGTATATTTCAGATGAGTTCAACAGTGGAGTGGCATGGACAAGAGGATGAGGAGCCCCTTCAAGATGCTAAAGACAGAAGATTGGCAAAAGCTCAAGACTCTACTTTTTCATTTTAGTGATCCAAGATCACATTGAGTCCATAGGAAAAGCCAATACTATTAAAAGGGGATGAGGTGTTGCTTAATGGCTTACTTGCTCAAAGTGCTTAGTGATATGCTCCAAAGCGCTCAACCACTTTCTCATATCCACATATGTCCCAAACCTAAAGTCAAACTCGGCCCCACCGATTTGATCTATCCGGCGCCACCGAGTTCACTTGACATAGCCACTGCCAGAAACCCTAATCAGTTCGGTCTCACTGATGGGATCTCAGTCTCACTGAGATGGCCTTGCAAACTCTCTGTTGCCTATTGCAATTATTTCGGTCCCACCGAGATAAGCAATCAATTCCATCGAGTTTGCTTGAACAACTCTCTGTTTTGCTTATTGCCAAAATCGATCTCACCGAGTTTGTGTAATCGGTCAAACCGAGTTGAGGTTTTACCCTAACCCTAGCACATCGGTCCCACCGAGTTGATCATATCGGTCCCACCAAAAATCCTAACGTTCACATTTTGAACCAAATCAGTCTAACCGAGTTTCACGATTCGACCCCACTGAGTTTGGTAAATTGTGTGTAACGGCTAGATTTTGTGTGGAGGCTATATATACCCCTCCACCCATCCTCCATTCAGGGAGAAAGCCATCAAAACGTGCCTACACTTCTACCATTCATTTTCTGAGAAAGACCCACCTACTCATGTGTTGAGACCAAGATATACCATTCCAACCACAAGAATCTTGATCTCTAGCCTTCCCCAAGTTGCTTTTCACTCAAATCATCTTTCCACCAAATCCAAATCTGTGAGAGAGAGTTGAGTGTTGGGGAGACTGTCATTTGAAGCACACGAGCAAGGAGTTCATCATCAACACACCATATATTACCTTTTGGAGAGTGGTGTCTCCTAGATTGGTTAGGTGTCACTTGGGAGTCTCCGTCAAGATTGTGGAGTTGAACCAAGGAGTTTGTAAGGGCAAGGAGATCGCCTACTTCGTGAAGATCTACCGAAGTGAGGCAAGTCCTTCGTGTGAGATGGCCATGGTAGGATAGACATGGTTGCTTCTTCGTGGACCCTTCATGGGTGGAGCCCTCTGTGGACTCGCACAACCGTTGCCCTTCATGGGTTGAAGTCTCTACCAACGTGGATGTACGATAGCACCACCTATCGGAACCACGCCAAAAATCTCCGTGTCTCCAATTGCGTTTGCATACTCCAATCCCATCCCTTTACATTCTTGCAACTTGCATGCTTTACTTTCCGCTGCTCATATACTCTTGTCATGCTTGCTTGAAATGTATTTTGAATGTTTAAACTTGTGCTAAAACTCCACCTTAATTTGAAGAAACTAAAAACTGCTACTTTTCTTTGTTGAGGGTCTAATCACCCCCTTCTAGACACCTATTCTTGATCCTTTCAGAGGGATTGGGGAAGGAATTGAGAGGGGGGAAGAGGGGAAATCGGGGAGGGGAGGGGGGACAAATATGTCATGGGGGTTGGCTGGGTGTGTGTGGAGGGGGAGGGGGGCAGGCGCTGCACTTCACAAGGATGGCGCCTTACGCATAGGCGCTACACCTGGCAAGTGTGGCGCCTGTGGGCTAGGCGCTGCACGACCAGGGGTAGGGCCGGGCCTGGCCCCGGGGTGTCAATAAGACACTGCACTGTAGAGTTCACTGCCTTACTATCGGGCGCTGCACAAAAGGGTCAGCTGAGTGAATTAGTTTCGCCGACGGTTCAGTTTGTGAAATACTTTGACCCTGAGGTCAAATTTGTCCATTTTGCCCCTCGCAAGCCATGTTTATCAACAAATATCTAGACCGGTACAATTTTTCTTAGCTTCTGCTGCAAACATTCCACATGGAACGCCTCAGAGCACATATACTGGTATTATTTATAGTATGAAAACTGAAGAAATCATTTGTTCAACTCCAGTATTCTCTTGTCTATGAGCTGAGCTGTCATCTGAAAACGGCGGCCTTCATCTTCTCCCAACTGCACCACCATCCATTTATCCATGTAGGCCCTAATCATGCATGACTCGCACATGTGGCATTAAAGGAAATAAATACTCCAGCTGGAAATTTCTCTTGTTTGTTCTGAAAAATGAGTGATGCAACGCAAACAACAGCTCCTGAACATGATAGATGGACAAGAAGTCTCTGTCAACAGCTGGATTTTGGATGCCAATAATTCTATCAGAGCAGCAAACCAGATTCAAAATAGCTCGGGTTTATGTCGCTGAAAATATGATGAAAGTTACAGTACCTATTTTCCTCCGGAATTTATTTTTTTCACAACAGGGAACAATGAACCAAGCAAGCCTGAAAAGGCTCAAACTCAAAGGGGAACTGATAGTGGATAAAAGAAAAGAACTTCCAAAACTGTTCAATTTCTGGACAACAAAATTACAACAACTTCGGTTTTATACTGTAAATATATACAGCAAATTATTTGAATCAGCTCTTATCTCAGAAATCTACAGTTGGCTGTTTCATTTTTCAATCTTGATTAAAGTTGCCTCCATGATGGTCATATCTAACACAGTAACACCGCCTTGTTCGATGCTGACGAATGTGGCTTGGAGAGAGACCATCCCTCTCCTTGTCATCGGTCACCCCTCGGCGGAGCAGGGGGCTTCATCGGAGGACGAATTTCCGTTTGCATTCTCGACTGGAATAGTAGCTTCTTGCTCAGTACTGAAGAAATCCACAGAGAAGGTAAAACAAATCTTCTATTAATAGTAGTAATATAATTAAAATGAAATTAATATTGTTGATGCTAATAATTCAGACACCGATTACATCAAGAATATGTACTGTAGGCCCTAATCATGCATAACTCGCACATGTGGCATTAAAGGAAATAAATACTCCAGCTGGAAATTTCTCTTGTTTGTTCTGAAAAATGAGCGATGCAATACAAGCAACAGCTCCTGAACATGCTGGATGGACAAGAAGTCTCTGTTAGCAGCTGGATTTTGGACACCAATAATTCTATCAGAGCAACAAATCAGATTCAAAATTGCTCAGGTTTATGTCGCTGAAAATACGATGAAAGTTATGCCTATTTTCCTCCAGAGTTTATTTTTTTCACAACAGGGGACAATGAACCAAGCAAGCCTCAAAGAGCTCAAGCTCAAGAGGAGCTGAAAGTGGATAAAAGGAACTAGCTTCCAAAACTGTTCAATTTCTGGACAACAAAAGTGACATACTATTACAACAACTTCAGCTTTTAACTGTACCCCCAGGACTTCCAGCACCAAGTGCTAAATATGTACAGCAAATTATTAGCTCTTATCTCAGAAATCTACAGTTGGCTGTTTTATTTTTCAATCTTGATGCAAGGTTCTAACACCGGCTTGTTCGATGCTGATGAATGTGCCTTGGGAGAGAGACCATCCCTCTCCTCGGCATCGGTCGCTCCTCGGCGGAGCAGGGGGCTTCATCGGAGAACGAATTTCCGTTTGCATTGTCGATTGGAATTGTAGCCTTATTCAGAAATATATCAATGTCACTAACAAGTCAATCGTTGGCTCGTTGCTCGATACTGAAGAAACCCACATAGAAGGTAAAACAAATCTTCCATTAACAGTAGTACAGTAATAACTAAAACGAAATTCATATTGATACTAATAATTCAGACACCAATTACATCAGGAATAGCTCCATTGTGACGTTCGATTTCAGTGAACAATCACACCTAGACTAGGAGTATACTAGAATCAGCTGAGCTACACTCTGATTCTGATGGCTAGGACGATCAACACTAGCAGCTGAGCGACACTGGATTCTGAATCCCAGTCTCATGGATCGTTGGTTCAGTTGCTCCACAGGAAGTAAGGTCCCATGGCCGGCGTCCAGTTGGCGCATCCAGACCGCATCGGCCCTGGCTCCATGGCTCCTCTCGTCGCCACCCCGCAGTACGAGAAGCACGTCGCGGAGGAGCCACCGCAGGGGCTGATTGTGTGAGGCTGCGGCGGCGGCTGCTGCTTCTGCTGGATCGGCGCCTGCGCCGGCACCAGCGCAAATTTGCCACTGCAAGGGCGTGTGCGAGGCGGCTGCTGCTGGATCGGTGGCGGCGCCAGCGCCGGTGAGCCACCGCAAGGGCTTGCGCCAGGCTGCTGCTTCTGCTGGACCGGCGGCGGCGGCGCCAGCGAGCCGAGCCGGTGATGGTGATCTTGACCCCGCGCCGCATGATCTCAGCAAGCAGCCGCGCCGTGTTGAGCGCATCGTCGAGCCCGCAGTGCAGGCGGCCCTCCCAGTCCAGCCCCGCCGCCCGAACCGCCTCCTGCAGGTTGACCCGCCCTCCGCCGCCGAGCGACGCCTGGAAGGGGAGCCTCAGGTTGACCCAGCGATCGAAGTAGGAGGGCTTCTCGATGCCCTTGAAGCGGCACTCGAACTCGAGCATGGTCCGGCAGTCCCAGTCCCCCCAGGTCACCACGGCCAAGCGGACGCCTCTCTTGTTCCCTGCTCCCGCCGTCGCCGCCTTCAGCCAAGCGTTGTGTAGCCAGAGCGCCTCGTCGAGTTCCACGCCGTCGTCGACGTCCTCCTGCTGGATGCCGGTGAGCTCCCTGCAAAATTCGGTCAGCACAGGGTGATGCTTAGGACGAACGTACCTGCGAAACGCGGACACGATGCGGCCGGTGGCGCCGTTGACGAGCACCGCGGGGAACTCGATGATTTCTTGCGGGAAGATCCGCCCGTCTTTCACGCAGGTCGCCTCGAAGTCGACCACCACGAAGAAATCGAAATCTTGCTCCAGACCCTGCCCGCGCGCCGCCATGATCGCTGCCATGTTCGCCCAAGTGCGCGCAAGCTCGAGATCGGGGAAAGATCAGATCGAAAAACTAGGGTTGCGAACCCGCCGGGCCTGGATCCCGCAGCTCGATGGATTGGCGCAAATTCTAACCCAATCCGATACTTCTCGGAACGGTTGGCGCGATTTTTTTTCTTTTTTGATGTGGTTGGCGCGATTTTTTCTTCTTTAATCAACAAATCAAAGGCTCTGATTTCCTGTTAAAAAAAGGCTGTGATTTGGCCGGAAAAAAACCAATGGCTCTGACAGAAGACTCATTTGACTCTTTTACACCTTGACATGTTTAGTTTCTTTTTTAAGGGGGAAAGAATTCATCCACCAAATTACATATTGTGCACGGTCACACACATCCACAACATAAAAGTAAACTACTTGCTACTAGACCGTCTATACGGCTCATCAAATAGATCATGGATCTCTTTCTGCATTTACAGTCGGACGCCTCAAACCCGCTCAAACGCCCGGACAGGCTGCCCTGTCAATATCTGGACGAAAAAACGACACCCAACCGGGCTCTCAATAGGCGGCCCAAACGTCCGGACCGACCGACACTCCCCATATCCGGCCCATATGTCAGGTGGATACAGGGACGCCCGCACATGCCCGCCACGTCGGATCCAACTAACTATGACCCGACCAATGCCACATAAATTGGACCATATCCGCACTTTGGACGAAACACTAGCCGCATCCACTCAAACTCCACCCAACTCCCATCTCACAATACCAAGCTCTACGGCGACCTCCAGCGTTCTCCTCCATGGCAACCACTGGATCTGACTCCAATATGTCCAGACCCGACGACCGGGAGCTCATCTCTTGCAGCCCCGAGGAGCAGATGGCTGTCTACACTCCTCTTTGATGCTCCGAGGAGGAGCGCGCCCTCCCCCGATCTTCTGCGAGGCAGCGGGCATCCATTGCCCAAAATGGCTCTCGGATCCGGGGCCAGTGGATCTGAGCGCGTGACCGAGGCCTCGACGGATGTGGTGACCACTGCATGGCGCAACCCCACCATGGCGGCGAAACCATTTAGGTGGCACGTCATCCCCGCGGCGTCGGGCGCCGAAGCGGAGGCCATATGCTGTTGGGAAACGTAGTAATTTCAAAAAAAATCCTACGCACACGCAAGATCATGGTGATGCATATCAACAAGAGGGGAGAGTGTTGTCCACGTACCCTCGTAGACCGTAAGCGGAAGCGTTATGACAATGCGGTTGATGTAGTCATACGTCTTCACGATCGACCGATCCTAGTACCGAACGTACGGCACCTCCGCGATCTGCACACGTTCAGCTCGGTGACACCCGACGGACTCACGATCCAGTAGAGTGTCGAGGGAGAGCTTCGTCAGCACGACGGCGTGATGACGGTGATGATGAAGCAACTGGCGCAGGGCTTCTCCTAAGCACTATGACGATATGACCAAGGTGGATTATGGTGGAGGGGGGCACCGCACACGGCTAAGAGATCAATGATCAACTTGTGTGTCTATGGGGTGCCTCCCTCCCCCGTATATAAAGGAATGGAGGAGGGGGAGGGCCGGCCCTCCTATGGCATGCCCCATGGGGAGTCCTACTCCCACCGGGAGTAGGATCCCCCCTTCCCTAGTTGGATTAGGAGTGGAAGGGGGAGAGAGGGGGAAAGAAAGGGGGGGCCGGCCACCCACCCAATTCGGATTGGGCTTGGGGGGCACGCCCCTCCTAGGCCTCCCTCTCTTCTCTCCCACTATGGCCAAATAAGGCCCATATACCTCCCGGGGGTTCCGGTAACCTCCCGGTGCTCCGATATATGCCCGAACTCACCCGGAACCATTTCGATGTCCAAACATAGGCTTCCAATATATCGATATTTACGTCTCGACCATTTCGAGACTACTCGTCATGTCCGTGATCATATCCGGGACTCTAAATTACCTTCCGTACATCAAAACACATAAACTCATAATACCTATCGTCACCGAACGTTAAGCGTGCGGACCCTACGGGTTCGAGAACTATGTAGACATGACCGAGACACGTCTTCGGTCAATAACCAATAGCGAAACTTGGATGCTCATATTCTCTCCCACATATTCTAGGAAGATCTTTATCAGTCAAACCGCATAACAGCATACATTGTTCCCTTTGTCATCGGTATGTTACTTGCCTGATATTCGATCGTCGGTATCTCAATACCTAGTTCAATCTCGTTACCGGCAAGTCTCTTTACTTATTCCGTAATGCATCATCCCGCAACTAACTCATTAGTTACAATGCTTGCAAGGCTTATAGTGACGTGCATTACCAAGAGGGCCCAGAGATACCTCTCCGACAATCGGAGTGACAAATCCTAATCTTGATCTATGCCAACTCAGCAAGTACCATCGAAGACACCTGTAGAGCACCTTTATAATCACCCAGTTACGTTGTGACGTTTGGTAGCACAAAAAGTGTTCCTCCGGTACTCGGGAGTTGCATAATCTCATAGTCATAGGAACATGTATAAGTCATGAAGAAAGCAATAGCAATATACTAAACGATCAAGTGCTAAGCTAATGGAATGGGTCAAGTCAATCACATCTTTCTCTAATGATGTGATCCCGTTAATCAAATGACAACTCATGTCCATGGCTAGGAAACTTAACCATCTTTGATTCAACGAGCTAGTCAAGTAGAGGCATACTAGTGATACTCTGTTTGTCTAAGTATTCACACATGTACTAAGTTTCCGGTTAATACAATTCTAGCATGAATAATAAACATTTATCATGATGTAAGGAAATATGAATAACAACTTTATTATTGCCTCTAGGACATATTTCCTTCAGTCTCCCACTTGCACTAGAGTCAATAATCTAGATTACACAGTAATGATTCTAACACCCTAGGAGTCTTAGTGCTGATCATGTTTTGCTTGTGAGAGAGGCTTAGTCAACGGGTCTGCAACATTCAGATCCGTATGTATCTTGCAAATCTCTATGTCTCCCACCTTGACTTGATCGCGGATGGAATTGAAGCGTCTCTTGATGTGCTTGGTTCTCTTGTGAAATCTGGATTCCATTGCCAAGGCAATTGCACCAGTATTGTCACAAAAGATTTTCATTGGACCGATGCACTAGGTATGACACCTAGATCGGATATGAACTCCTTCATCCAGACTCCTTCATTCGCTGTTTTCGAAGCAGGTATGTACTCCGCTTCACATGTAGATCCCGCCACGACGCTCTGCTTGGAACTGCACCAACTGACAGCTCCACCATTTAATAAAAATACGTATCCGGTTTGTGACTTAGAGTCATCCGGATCAGTGTCAAAGCTTGCATCGACGTAACTGTTTATGACAAGCTCTTTGTCACCTCCATAAACGAGAAACATATACTTAGTCCTTTTCAGGTATTTCAGGATATTCTTGACCGCTGTCCAGTGATCCACTCCTGAATTACTTTGGTACCTCCCTGCTAAACTAATAGCAAGGCACACATCAGGTTTGGTACACAACATTGCATACATGATAGAACCTATGGCTGAAGCATATATAGGGAATGACTTTCATTTTCTCTCTATCTTCTGCAGTGGTCAGGCATTGAGTTTGACTCAACTTCACACCTTGTAACACAGGCAAGAACCCTTTCTTTGCTTGATCCATTTGAACTTCTTCAAAACTTTATCAAGGTATGTGCTTTGTGAAAGTCCAATTAAGCGTCTTGATCTATCTCTATAGATCTTGATGCCCAATATATAAGCATCTTCACCGAGGTCTTTCATCGAAAAACTCTTGTTCAAATATCCTTTTATGCTATCCAGAAATTCTATATCATTTCCGGTCAACAATATGTCATCCACATATAATATTATAAATTCTATAGAGCTCCCACTCACTTTCTTGTAAATACAGACTTCTCCAAAAGTCTGTATAAAACCATATGCTTTGATCACACTATCAAAATGTTTATTCCAACTCTGAGATGCTTGCACCAGTCCATAAATGGATCGCTGGAGCTTGCACGCTTTGTTAGCATCCTTTGGATCGATAAAACCTTCAAGTTGCATCATATACAACTCTTCTTCCAGAAATCCATTCAGGAATGCAATCTTTACATCCATTTGCCAAATTTCATAATCATAAAATGCAGCAATTGCTAACATGATTCGGACGGACTTAAGCATCGCTACAGATGAGAAGGTCTCATCATAGTCAACTCCTTGAACTTGTTGAAAACCTTTTGCAACAAGTCGAGCTTTGTAGACAGTAACATTACCGTCAGCATCAGTCTTCTTCTTGAAGATCCATTTATTCTCGATGGCTTGCCGGTCATCAGACAAGTCAACCAAAGTCCACACTTTGTTCTCATACAAGGATCCCATCTCAGATTTCATGGCCTCAAGCCATTTCGCGGAATCTGGGTTCATCATCGCTTCCTCATAGTTCATAGGTTCGTCATGATCAAGTGACATGACCTCCAGAACAGGATTACCGTACCACTCTGGTGCGGATCTTACTCTGGTTGACCTACGAGGTTCGGTAGTAACTTGATCTGAAGTTACATGATCATCATCATTAGCTTCCTCACTAATTGGTGTAGTAGTCACAGGAACAGATTTCTGTGATGAACTACTTTCCAATAAGGGAGCAGGTACAGTTACATCATCAAGTTCTACTTTCCTCCCACTCACTTATTTTGAGAGAAACTCCTTCTCTAGAAAAAATCCATTCTTAGCAACGAATGTCTTGCCTTCGGATCTGTGGTAGAAGGTGTACCCAACAGTCTCCTTTGGGTATCCTATGGAGACACATTTATCCGATTTGGGTTCCAGCTTATCAGGTTGAAGCTTTTTCACATAAGCATCGCAACCCGAAACTTTAAGAAACAAAACTTTGGTTTCTTGCCAAACCACAGTTCATAAGGTGTCGTCGCAACGGATTTAGATGGTGCCCTATTTAACGTGAATGCAGCCGTCTCCAAAGCATAACCCCAAAACAATAGCGGTAAATCAGTAAGAGACATCATAGATCGCACCATATCTAGTAAAGTACGATTACGATGTTCGGACACACCATTACGCTGTGGTTTTCTGGGTGGCTTGAGTTGAGAAACTATTCCGCATTGTTTCAAATGAAGACCAAACTCGTCACTCAAATATTCACCTCCATGATCAGATTGTAGAAACTTTATTTTCTTGTTACGATGATTTTTCCAGTTCACTCTGAAATTCTTTGAACTTTTCAAATGTTTCAGACTTATGCTTCATCAAGTAGATATACCCATATCTGCTCAAATCATCTGTGAAGGTGAGAAAATAACGATACCCGCCGCGAGCCTCAACATTCATCGGACCACATACATCAGTATGTATGATTTCCAACAAATCTGTTGCTCGCTCCATTGTGCCGGTGAACAGAGTTTTAGTCATCTTGCCCATGAGGCATGGTTCGCAAGTACCAAGTGATTCATAATCAAGTGATTCCAAAAGTCCATCAGAATGGAGTTTCTTCATGCACTTTACACCAATATGACCCAAACGACAGTGCCACAAATAAGTTGCACTATCATTATCAACTCTGCATCTTTTGGCTTCAATATTATGAATATGTGTATCACTACTATCGAGATTCAATAAAAATAGACCACTCTTCAAGGGTGCATGACCATAAAAGATATTACTCATATAAATAGAACAACCATTATTCTCTAATTTAAATGAATAACCATCTCGCATCAAACAAGATCCAGATATAATGTTCATGCTTAACGCTAGCACCAAATAACAATTATTCAGGTCTAATACTAATCCCGAAGGTAGATGTAGAGGTAGCGTGCCGACCACGATCACATCGACTTTGGAACCATTTCCCACGCGGATCATCACCTCGTCCTTAGCCAATCTTCGCTTAATCCGTAGTCCCTGTTCCGAGTTGCAAATGTTAGCAACAAAACCAGTATCAAATACCCAGGTGCTACTGCGAGCATTAGTAAGGTACACATCAATAACATGTATATCACATATACCTTTGTTCACCTTGCCATCCTTCTTATCCGCCAAATACTTGGGGCAGTTCCGCTTCCAGTGACCAGTCCCTTTGCAGTAGAAGCACTCAGTCTCAGGCTTAGGTCCAGACTTGGGCTTCTTCACTTGAGCATCAACTTGCTTGCCGTTCTTATTGAAGTTCCCCTTCTTCCCTTTACCCTTTTTCTTGAAACTAGTGGTCTTGTGGACCATCAACACTTGATGCTCCTTCTTGATTTCTACCTCCGCAGCCTTTAGTATTGCGAAGAGCTCGGGAATTGTCGTATCCATCCCTTGCATATTATAGTTCATCACGAAGCTCTTGTAGCTTGGTGGCAGTGATTGAAGAATTTTGTCTATGACACTATCATCAGGAAGATTAACTCCCAGTTGAATCAAGTGATTATTATACCCAGACATTTTGAGTATATGTTCACTGATATAACTATTCTCCTCCAGACATGCAAAATACTATCAGGTACTAAGTTCATGATAAATTAAAGTTCAATTAATCAAATTACTTAAGAACTCCCACTTAGATAGACATCCCTCTAATCATCTAAGTGATCACGTGATCCATATCAACTAAACCATGTCCGATCATCACGTGAGATGGAGTAGTTTTCAATGGTGAACATCACTATGTTGATCATATCTACTATATAATTCACGCTCGACCTTTCGGTCTCAGTGTTCCGAGGCCATATCTGCATATGCTAGGCTCGTCAAGTTTAACCCGAGTATTTTGCATGTGCAAAACTGGCTTGGCACGACGAACTTTCGCAACAGTGCATACTCAGGGAGAACACTTGTACCTTGAAATTTAGTGAGAGATCATCTTATAATGCTACCGTCGAACAAAGCAAAATAAGATGCATAAAGGATAAACATCACATGCAATCAATATAAGTGATATGATATGGCCATCATCATCTTGTGCCTTTGATCTCCATCTCCAAAGCACCGTCATGATCACCATCGTCACCAGCGCGACACCTTGATCTCCATCGTAGCATCATTGTCGTCTCGCCAACTATTGCTTCCACGACTATCGCTACCGCTTAGTGATAAAGTAAAGCAATTAGATGGTGATTGCATTTCATACAATAAAGCGACAACCATATGGCTCCTGTCAGTTGCCAATAACTCCGTTACAAAACATAATCATCTCACACAATAAAATTTAGCATCATGTCTTGACCATATCACATCACAACATGCCCTGCAAAAACAAGTTAGACGTCCTCTACTTTGTTGTTGCAAGTTTTACGTGGCTGCTACGGGCTGAGCAAGAAGCGTTCTTACCTGCGCATCAAAACCACAACTATTTTTCGTCAAGTATGTGTTGATTTAACCTTCAACAAGGACCGGGCGTAGCCACACTCGATTCAACTAAAGTTGGAGAAACTGACACCCGCCAGCCACCTGTGTGCGAAGCACGTCGGTAGAACCAGTCTCGCATAAGCGTACGCGTAATGTCGGTCCGGGCCGCTTCATCCAACAATACCGCCGAATCAAAGTATGACATGCTGGTAAGCAGTATGACTATTATCGCCCACAACTTACTTGTGTTCTACTCGTGCATATAACATCTACGCATAAACCTGGCTCGGATGCCACTGTTGGGAAATGTAGTAATTTCAAAAAAATCCTACGCACACGCAAGATCATGCTGATGCATAGCAACGAGAGGGGAGAGTGTTGTCCACGTACCCTCGTAGACCGTAAGCAGAAGCGTTATGATAACGCAGTTGATGTAGTCGTACATCTTCACGATCGACCGATCCTAGTACCGAACGAACGACACCTCCGCAATCAGCACACGTTCAGCTCGGTGACGTCCCACGAACTCACGATCCAGTAGAGTGTCAAGGGAGAGCTTCGTGAACACGACGGCGTGATGATGGTGATGATGAAGCAACCGGCACAGGGCTTCGCCTAAGCACTACGACGATATGGCCAAGGTGGATTATGGCGGAGGGGGGCACCGCACACGGCTAAGAGAGCAATGATCAACTTGTGTGTCTATGGGGTTCCCCCCTCCCCCGTATGTAAAGGAGTGGAGGAGGGGAAGGCCCGACACTCCTATGGCGCGCCCCATGGGGAGTCCTACTGAGGGAGTCCTGGATTAAGGGTTCCTCGGGCGTCCGGGCTATGATACGTAGGCCGGACTGATGGGCTGTGAAGATACAAGACCGAAGACTCTCTCCCGTGTCCGGATGGGACTCTCCTTGGCGTGGAAGGCAAGCTTGAAAGTGCGTTATATCGACTAGAGGGGGGTGAATAGGCAATTTTTATGAATTCTTCACTGAGGAATTTTTGGGTGAGGAAATTCCTTAGTGAAGAACTACTTGTAGCAGAATAAGTACTCAGAAGTAAACATGACAGAACACAAGCATGGTCATCATGATGAGATGAAGACAAGCACAGAGTACAGAAAGCGTAAACACAGGATAACACAGGATGAAGACAAACAGACTGAAGAAATTGAACAGAGGAAATTGAGAAAGTCTTCAGCCAAAGTCTTCAAACACAGTATGAACAAGCGCACAACACAATAATGAGGAAATGGAAGAGTTGAGGAAATAGAACGAGTAAGCTTGGTGAAGACAATGATTTGGTAGACTAGTTCCAACTGCTGTCTCAGTTGTACATCTGGTTGGAGCGGCTAGGTATTTAAACCTGAGGACACACAGTCCCGGACACACATCACTCCTCACCGTATTCTCCTTGAGCTAAGGTCACACAGACCTCACTCAATCACTCGTGGTAAGTCTTCAGGTGACTTCCAAACCTTCACAAACTCGGTCACTCGGCGATCCACAATTCCTCTTGGATGCTCTAGACCATGACGCCTAACCGTCTGGAAGAAGCACAGTCTTCAAAGGTAACAAGCGTCGGATCCACGTAGGATCAATCTCTTCAGTGATGCTCAATCACTTTGGGTTTGTAGGTGTTTGGGTTTGGGTTTTCCTCACTTGGTGATTTTCGCTCAAAGTCCTCGGAGGATGGGATGCTCTCAAATGACAAGTGTCAGTTTCTCTCGAAGCAGCCAACCAACTAGTGGTTGTAGGGGGCGGCTATTTATAGCCTAGGGAGCATTCCGACATGATAAGACATAAATGCCCTTCAATAATATAAGCGTTAGGCGGGTAGATATTTTGGGACAGCTGGCGCATAGCACAACAACGGTTGGATATTTCAGGCTCAAATTCCTCAGGGCTATCATGTTCCTCACTGTGTAGGCAATCCGCACTGGCGAATTCCTAACTCCTCAGTCAGAAAAAATTCCTCAGAGACCAGAAGAACTTCGTCTCTGTTACTGAAGACATTTGACTAAACTGTATGAGATTTCCAATGGCTTCACTCGAAGGGATTGGTAGGTGTAGGATTTGAGTTGAGCATCACTTGGAAATTTTTCCTTAGTATTTCCTCGACCCCCTTTAACAGTACGGTGTTTCCTATGACTCAAGAAAGAGAAAATGAAACTACGAAAACAAAAGTCTTCACGCTTCATGTTCCTCGAATGAATACCAAGTCTTCAAGGTCACACCAATTTCTTCACTTTCAAAGTCTTCAGAAAGTCTTCAGAAATACAAAGTCTTTAGTCGAAGAACTTCATTTTTAGGGGTCGACTTTCTCTGTAAATATCAAACTCCTCATAGACTTATAGACATGTGTACACTCATAAACACATTAGTCCCTTAACCTATAAGTCTTCAATACACCAAAATCACTAAGGGGCACTAGATGCACTTACAATCTCCCCCTTTTTGGTGATTGATGACAATATAGGTTTAGTTTTCAATGGGGATAAACATATGAAGTGTAAATACTGATATTGAGGAATTTGATTGCAAGATATAGAAGAACTCCCCCTGAAGATGTGCAGAGCGAGGAATTTGCTTTTGAAGCAATGCACACTTGAAGAGTAGAATCATGGAGATCTCCCCCTATATCTTGTAATTCATACACGCATTTGACATATAATATGAAGAATTTGAAATTCATGATGGAGTATGGTGACTGATGTAATTCAGCTTGTGTGCATTAACATTAACAAGGAATAAGCATGCAGAAGAACGCAGTAAAAGTATCAGGCCACCATAGAGTTTAAGTTTACAACTCGATCCAGCAAAGCCTTCAAAAGAACGAGAGTTGTAACTTAGCAAAAAAACGCCCATATAGATAGACCCGCTTGAAGACTAACTCAAATTTCTCCCCCTTTGTCATCGAATGACCAAAAGGATCGAAAATGAGGACTAGCGCCCCTGAAGAATATCAAGTTGATGAAGGAGCGCCAACGTTGTTGGGGTCGTTTGTTGTTGTAGGGCCTGCCGCAGTGTCGTCCAAGTCTTCATGCTCGTCGGTGTCACGTGATGAAGAATAGGAGCTTGGTACCAAGGAAGGAACCTTGACCTTCTTGTATTTCTTCGGTGGGGGTGCAAACCAGTCAAAATCCTCCTTGAGACCCATTTTCTTCAAATCTTCTTCGCCATGTACATGTGACAGAATAGCCCAGGTGCGACCAAAGATTTCATGGTGGTCGTAATGGTTTTTCTTCACTGCATTATGTGTAGCAGTCATGTTGTGAAGGATAGAACCAAACTGACGCTTAAGCCATTTATGGTTTCGATCCACCTTCTGGTGAAGACTAAGAAGCAGCTCACGGTCAGTCACCACTCGAGGAGCAGTGGCTTGAGGATTTGGCTTGGATGCATTAGCAGCAGAATCATGAGTGGCAGAGTCATCATTGGTGGAATAAGATGCAGCTTTGCGAAACTGACCATCCAATGGACGAATGCCTTCATCTATAACAGCAGCGGCCTTGCCCTTTTCATCAACTGAGGACAATGTCCTTTTAAGGACTTCAATTGGGGGCAAGTAGTTGCAATGGTTTAGAGTGTCAGCCTTGTAGTTGAGTGAAGACCTTGTTCTGAAGAATCTCATAATCCAAGGTGCGTAAGGCTTCAACTCAAACGGAGAGAGTGCAACATTTGCCAGAGTCCTCATGAAGCAATCATGAGAGTTGACAGGAATGCCATGCATGATATTGAACAACAGATTCTTCATGATGCCTACAACTTCGTCATCATTCGAGTCGTGGCCTTTGATTGGACTCATAGTCTTCGTTAGAATGCGATAGACAGTTCTTGGTACATACAACAATTCCTTCACGAGGAATTTGGTCCTTGGGGCTTGACCTGGCTTCAGAGGCTTCATAAGTACTTGCATGTAATGAGCAGTGAGTTCTGGCTCCTGGTATAGGCAGCGAGCTCCTTCAATGGGTGGACTGATGGGCAGGGCGTGAAGTAATTCAGAGGCTGGTGCCTTATAGTGAGTGTTTTCAGTCATCTAGTCCAACACCCAAGAGTTGATATCATCAGCATCGCCTGTGATGTGTAAGGTTGCATAGAATTGAAGAATGAGTTCTTCATTCCAATCACAAATATCTGTGCAGAAGTTGAGGAGGCCCGCGTCATGAAGCACACTGAGAACTGGAGTAAAACAAGGCATGGACTCCATGTCGACGTGAGGAATAAGCTCGTGGTTGAAGACTTTGTCCTTGTTGAAGAGCAGTGAAGAATAAAAGTTTGCTTGGCTGGTAGTCCAGAAGCGCTTACTTCTAAGACGAGCAGAGTCATAAGGATTATAATCAGTGAAGAACACGTGCTCGCCGAAGAAGTCTTCAGCCTTGAATTTCTGTTTCTTCAAGAATGGATCCTTTGGCTTGGGCTGACGAGTATCAGTCAGCTACATCACCACCTCAGGAATCGCAATCTCGGGTTCGACATGCTGAGGAATTTCAGGCTCTTCTTCAGTGGCAGCCTGGGTATTCAATTCTTCATTTACATTTTCTTCAGCACTAGTGGCTGGAATGTCTTCATGGACAGACGGGGTTGCACGAGGTTCATCAGATCCCATTTGTACTTCAGTGTTGACGGGGGACTGAGGAATTTGTTGAAGTGGTTTGAACAAAGGAGAGTTGGGGTGCTGGCTTTCCCAAAAGTCATCATTCAGCACTGGTGTTGTACACCCAATGTCCACTGATACGTCTGTTTTGCATCATGCTTTTATATCAATATTTATTGCATTATGGGCTGTTATTACACATTATGTCACAATACTTATGCCTATTCTCTCTTATTTTACAAGGTTTACATAAGGAGGGAGAATGCCGGCAGCTGGAATTCTGGGCTGGAAAAGGAGCAAATATTAGAGACCTATTCTGCACAACTCCAAAAGTCCTAAAACTCCACGAAAGTCATTTTTGGAATTAATAAAAAATATTGAGCGGAAGAAATACGAGAGGGGGGCCACCCACCAGGAACGAGGGTGGGGGCGCGCCCTACCCCCCTAGGCGCGCCCCCTGCCTCGTGGGCCCCCTGGTGGCCCTCCAGTGCCCATCTTCTGCTATATGAAGTCTTTCGTCCGAAGAAAAATCATAAGCAAGCTTTCGGGACGAGACTCCGCCACCACGAGGCGGAACCTTGGCGGAACCAATCTAGGGCTCCGGCGGAGCTGTTCTGCCGGGGACACTTCCCTCCGGGAGGGGGAAATCATCGCCATCATCATCACCAACGCTCCTCTCATCGGGAGGGGGCCAATATCCATCAACATCTTCACCAGCACCATCTCCTCTCAAACCCTAGTTCATCTCTTGTATCCAATTCTTGTCTCTAAGTCTGGGATTGGTACCTGTAGGTTTCTAGTAGTGTTGATTACTCCTTGTAGTTGATGCTAGTTGGTTTATTTGGTGGAAGATCATATGTTCAGATCCTTTATGCATATTAATACCCCTCTGATTATGAACATGAATATGCTTTGTGAGTAGTTACGTTTGTTCCTGAGGACATGGGAGAAGTCTTGCTATTAGTAGTCATGTGAATTTGGTATTCGTTCGATATTGATGAGATGTATGTTGTCTTTCCTCTAGTGGTGTTATGTGAACGTCGACTACATGACACTTCACAATTATTTGGGCCTAGAGGAAGGCATTGGGAAGTAATAAGTAGATGATGGGTTGCTAGAGTGACAGAATCTTAAACCCTAGTTTATGCGTTGCTTCGTAAGGGGCTGATTTGGATCCATATGTTTCATGCTATGGTTAGGTTTACCTTAATACTTCTCTTGTAGTTGCGGATGCTTGCAATAGGGGTTAATCATAAGTGGGATGCTTGTCCAAGTAAGGACAACACCCAAGCACCGGTCCACCCACATATCAAATTATCAAATTACCGAACGCGAATCATATGAACGTGATGAAAACTAGCTTGATGATAATTCCCATGTGTCCTCGGGAGCGCTTTTCTCTATATAAGAGTTTGTCCATGCTTGTCCTTTGCTACAAAAAGGATTGGGCCACCTTGCTATACTTTATTTACTTTTGTTACTTGTTGCTCGTTACAAATTATCTTATCACAAAACTATATATTACCTATAATTTTAGTGCTTGCAGAGAATACCTTGCCGAAAACCGCTTATCATTTCCTTCTGCTCCTCGTTGGGTTCGACACTCTTACTTATCGAAAGGACTATGATAGATCCCCTATACTTGTGGGTCATCATCCACATCTTCATCTTCACTCTTTTCTTCAACGTCGGCCTCTTCAGCAGTGAACTGAGGCATAGGCGATGAAAGTGTTGGGGTTGAAGGGATTGCATCCGCTTCAATTTCTTCATCCAACTACTCTGACGAAGCAGCAGGAGGAATCTCTTCATCTGATTCACATGGAATTACATATTCTTCATCAAAAGGAACAAGGTCCTTTGATGGCATGGATGAGACTGGAATGGAATCACTTGGATTTGCAAAAGAGCTGGTCAAAGGCTTCATCTTCTTCGGAGCTGAAGAGTCTGATGAAGTTGATGCCTTCCTTTTCTTCATAGCTGCATGCTCTGCAGCCTTGGTCTTCTTCACATCTGATGCAGATGGAAGGATCGGAGTTTGTGTAGGCGCAGGAGGAGCAGAGGAAATTGGTTGAATTTCTTCAGGCACAACTGATGCAGTTGCCCTGATTTCTTCATTTTCTTCAGGCACAGCGGTTGAAGCTGCAGCTGTCCTGACAATATCTTCAGGCGCAACACTAGAGGTTGCCTTGGTGATTTCTTCAGCGGATGGAATGCAGTCATCAGCCCTGGTACTTTGAGTTTCTTCAGCAGCCTGAATGTCATCAGCGGTGCTGGCATTTTCTTGAGTCGGTTGAGCAGATGCTTCAGCATGAGGATTTTCTTGTTGCGTTGAGGCTGCAACATTGGAAGTGAACTTATCAGTCAATTTCACAAATCTGACTTTGGCTCCAAGCCAGTCAGCACGGTATATGTCGTGGTTTTGTCACGGCAGATGTCCTAGAGGAAGGACTTAGTCGTGGAGCTATCGCGATGGGTTAGCTTAAAGGGGTTAAAGCGGACAAGGGACGCAGAGAATTTATATTGGTTCGGCCCCTTGTGGTGAAGGTAAAAGCCTACGATCCAGTTGTTGTGGGATTGCTTGGGTTTCGATGACCAGGGAGCGGATACGCTTTTCCTGGGTCTCGAGTTGTTGTGTGTTCTTCTTAAACTGCCATCGGGTCATCCCCTTATATACATGGGTTGACGCCCACCGGTTTACAGGGTTCTGAGGCCAGCTCATAAACGTGTCCCGCCCAGTCTCTACTTATTTCTGCCTTGTAATACAAGCTTACATATCAAGGTCGGTTTATGATTACATGCCTTAATCCACCTTTGGGCCCTGGGCCTTCATAAAGCGCCATCACTTCGATCTTCATGGGCTTCAAGTGAAATAACTCTTCATAGGGATAACCCGGCCTTTCCTGGCCGGTTTACGCCCAGTAGTAATATCCCCAACATTGGGCCCCAAATTGATTTGAACTGGTTCATGTCAATCTTCAATACTTAAGAAAATTTCTTCTTCAACGTCTTCGCATAAGTCTTGTAAACCTCCATGACGCTATCTCCTAGGGTCATGATAAACCTCCATGACGTCATTTGTATTTAAAAATTGCATAAAGCTCACCTTTATTAATGAGCCTCCGACAATCGAGGCGATAGCTCCGCCTCATATCCAAATTTTGGGCTCCTTAATTTTCGCGCCCGACACTTATCCTTTTTCCTTTATAAATAGGGCCAGGGGGTCTTTCCATTACCCCCCTCCCCCGTGCCTCTTCGCATCATCTTCTTCCTTGCGCCACCCGGCCTTTGGAACTATGTCATCGCCGTCGATCTTCGTTTCCGCCTCAACAATGGTCGCTGCATCAACCTGACCGGACTAGAGAAGCGCGGCTCTCCTCCGCTGTTCCTCAGCATCAGTGAGTTCTTCTTTTCCTCGCTCTAGATCCACCATTAGGGTTTCAATGTTCATCGGAGTCTATCGAAGCTCCGCCGCCGTTCTTCCCTGTTCTTCTTATTAGCACAAACGACTAGCTGGATATGATATTTCTTATGCGGCCGTAGCCATAGTCCCCCCTTTTCCCTTATTATATCTGCTCCTTTACACAAAACTCATCTGAACTTGTTGAACTGTTCAAGCACTTGAAACTAGGTCTGAATTTTTTCTAGGTTTCTGTCACACTACAGATCTGAAATTATCAAGCCAAACTGTGAAACTTGTTTCTCCTTCACTTACGCATCATAGATCTATATCTTCAATACCAGATTAGAAGGTTTAACCTTATAAAAAATGATGATCCAGTAGGTACCATTAGTCCCCTGTTGAACCGTCAATACATTGTCTTTTGCACTTTCTCCATTGTCAGATTCCGGTTTACCAATAACAAACTCCAGCTTACCAACGTGCATATATCCTTGCATCGCTTTATTGTTGTCCATTATGAATCTTAAACCCATAATAATTATGTTTCAGCCTCCTTTGAAATGGCCAAACAAGTCTATGAATGCAACTGGGTTCCTTCCCGGGTCATGGAAGATCAGTTAGATGTGTCGCAACGGGCGCTTTAGCCAAGAAAGATGTCATCCACTAGAGGGCCCCTGGCCCGAAAAATCCTCCTACACCCAAGGATGGAGAGGTAGTCGTCTTTGTTGACCATCTGGGTCGAGGCTTTAGCCCTCCCGGTTCAAAATTCTTTCGAGATGTGTTGGCTAGTTTTCAGCTTCACCCTCAGGACATCTGTCCAAACTCTGTGACCAATATCTGCCATTTCCAAGTCTTCTGTGAGGCTTATCTGCAAGAGGAACCTACAGTTGAATTTTTTAGGGATTTCTTTCACTTAAACCGTCGCACAGAGTTCACAGATGGACCCAATACTAAATTCGGCGGAATGGCAGTTCAGAAAAGGAAGGAAGTCACTTTCCCTCATGCCAAGCTTCACAGTCACCCCAAAGAGTGGAACCAGACTTGGTTTTATTGCAAAGATACATCTCCAACTGATGAAAACCCCTTGCCGGGTTACCGCCCTCACCGCCTTAGCAATACACATTGTTGGGGATATTACTACTGGGCGTAAACCGGCCAGGAGAGGCCGGGTTAACTTCATCAGTAGTTATCATACCTGAAGCCCATGAAGACAGACGAAGACGCTTCAAGAAGGCCCAGGGCCCAAAGCTGGCTTAAGGCCTGTAGACATAAACCGGCATTGACAATGTAACTTGTACTATAAGGTAGAAAGAGCAGATACCGGGTCGGACACGTTTATGAGCCGGCTTCGGGACTCTGTAAACCGACGGGCGTCAACCCATGTATATAAGGGGACGACCCGGGGGCGGTTCAGGACAAGACACAACAACTCGAGATCCAGGCAAAGCGTATTCACTCCCTGGTCATCGAACCCCATCAATTCCATCACAACTAGACGTAGCCTTTTACCTTCATCGTAAGGGGCCGAACTAGTATAAAACTCTCTTGCGTCCCTTGTCCGCTTTAACCCCTTTACGCTAACCCGTTGCGATGGCTCCACGACTAAGTCCATTCATGAGGACATCTGCCGTGACAAAACCACCACAGTTGGCGCCCACCGTGGGGCTATCGCACGATGGTTTCAAGTTCTTAGAGGGAAACTTCGAAGGACTCAAGGGTTATGCTGTGGGCCGGATGACCAAGAGTCGTCGCGGCAAGCTCTACATCGACGATGCAGGCTGGGGCCCCGAGGCTGGCTCAATCGAGTACGGGTACCGGGTCCCCTTTGGTGGCATCCACG
Source organism: Aegilops umbellulata (assembly GCA_032464435.1). NCBI lineage: Eukaryota > Viridiplantae > Streptophyta > Magnoliopsida > Poales > Poaceae > Aegilops > Aegilops umbellulata. Next base: position 67,950,839 of record CP136056.1, on the reverse strand, counting down.
TCTTCATTGGCAAGATCGGCGAACCGGGCCCTGAGCCGGACATCTGCATTGACCTCGTCGAGACGGCTCAACGTGCGAGATCTACCCGGGTCAAGCCTGCATGAAGCATGCCTTCATGGGAGTCATCCATGGAGGGGAATAGGAGGACAGATTGGAATCTGGTGGTGAGACCGTCGTTTATTCCGGCGACGAGTCATCGACCGGAGAGACCGAGTCGTTATATCGCCTACAAGATGGCCGGATTGGGGGTTGTTCCGATGGCGACAGTATTCCGGACCCCTCTGATATGCCAAACCGGGTTGCAATCTTCATGGCCGGTACACAGCCGGTGCTCCACTCTTCGACCGTAGCAGCGATGATTTCCGGATCAGCAGCAGCAACGGCAGCCGGGGCAGGAGGCCCTGTGCGACCGTCGGCTCAGGTTTTATCTGATTTATTTGATGCATTGGCAACGCTGATGGCGGAGGCTAACCCAACGGATCAGGATGCCCACAATGCGAAAATCACGAAAGTAAAGGATCAGATTACTCAGGCCAAAGCCGACTTGGTAGCTGAAGATACCAGGATGGCTGCAGAGCGGGCCGCTTTGGATGCACAGGCTTATCGGCTTATGCTGGATCAGAATGCACCGCACGAAGTCCTGAAGAGGAGGCACCGGTCTCGCCTGCCTTCGGTTTATGATGCTAGGAACCTCTTTAACACCCCAGGAGCGGGGACTAGTAACCCGCCGGCAGCGAACCGGGTAGAGGCGCCTGGAGAAGGGGGGCCGGTTCAGCCACGTTTGATGGATCCGCCTCGTCAGAACAGCATTGTGACGCAGCCTGTCCCAACACCACAGGGTCATTACTCTACCCCGGTGGACAACCTTGTTGCCGCCGCTTCACGGCTGGCAGCCATCCCGATCGAGGGTGATTCTCCGGCGGCGGTTGAGACGCGCCAGGTTAAGGAACTTCTTTAGACAGCCTTGGTCCAACAGGAGGCTTACTCATATAGTCGTGATCGGATTCATTCCACTCCCCATCCAAGCCGGAGCTACAGTAGGCGTATGGATGAACCGGCAGTGTCAAGCAATGCACGGAATCGTGATCCGCCCCGTGGCAATAACCCGGCGGGTGAAGCTCAGGAGGTAGTAGATCGGGCTCGAGCAAGCAGGGAGGCCGAGTTTAGCGGCACAGCATGAAGCCCGTCAGCTTACTCCAGTTCGTCCAACCACGTCGGTAGAGCCAGGAGTTATCTCTAGTTCTTTGGGGGTGCCGTGTCTCGTCCCAGAGTTGCGCAACTGTTGGAGATATGCCCTAGAGGCAATCATGTATGATGATATTTCCTATGTGTTAATAAATAAAGATAGTCCTTGGACATTATCAATGATGTATATCAGCAAGTACGTGACTTGTTTGTGGGACTATACATTGTATGATGACTGTCCTAAAAGGTCCCTAGTCGAAAGGGTTGTGTGGACACGCAGCCAACTAGACTAGCATATGACACGATTGATGGCTTGGTCTCACTAGCCATGAAGCATTGGATGCTAACTGAAAGTGCGTTATATCGACTAGAGGGGGGGTGAATAGGCGATTTTTATGAATTCTTCACTGAGGTATTTGCTAGTGAGGAAATTCCTTAGCGAAGAACTACTTGTAGCGGAATAAGTACTCAGAAGTAAACATAACAGAATACAAGCATAGTCATCATGATGAAATGAAGACAAACATAGAGTACAGAAAGCGTAATCACAGGATAGCACAAGATGAAGACAAACAGGCTGAAGAAATTGAACTGAGGAAATTGAGAAGTCTTCAGTCAAAGTCTTCAAACACAGATATGAACAAGCACACAACACATTAATGAGGAAATGAAAGTGTTGAGGAAATAGAACCAGTTGGCTTGGTGAAGACAATGATTTGGTAGACCAGTTCCAACTGCTGTCTCAATTGTACATCTGGTTGGAGCGGCTAGGTATTTAAACCTGAGGACACACAATCCTCATTGTATTCTCCTTGAACTAAGGTCACACAGACCTCGTCCAATCACTCGTGGTAAGTCTTCAGGTGACTTCCGAACCTTCACAAACTCGGCCACTCGGCGATCCACAATTCCTCTTGGATGCTCTAGACCATGACGCCTAACCGTCTGGAAGAAGCACAGTCTTCAAAGGTAACAAGCGTCGGATCCATGCAGGATCAATCTCTTCAGTGATGTTCAATCACTTTGGGTTTGTAGGTGTTTAGGTTTGGGTTTTGGATTTTCCTCACTTGATGATTTTCGCTCAAAGTCCTCGGAGGATGGGATGCTCTCAAATGACAAGTATCAGTTTCTCACGGAGCAGCCAACCAGCTAGTGGTTGTAGGGGGCGGCTATTTATAGCCTAGGGAGCAGCCCGACATGATAAGACATAAATGCCCTTCAATGATATGACCGTTAGGTGGATAAGATATTTTGGGACAACTGGCACGTAGCACAGCAACGGTCGGAAATTTGAGGTACAAATTCCTCAGGGCTATCATGTTCCTCACTGTGTAGGCAATCCGCACTGGCGAATTCCTAACTCCTCAGTTAGAACAAAGTCATCAGTGACCAGAAGAATTGCGTCTCTGTCACTGAAGAAATTGACTGAACTATGAGATTTCCAATGGCTTCACTCGAAGGGATTGGTAGTTGTAGGATTTTGAGTTGAGCATCACATGGAAAATTTTCCTTAGTATTTCCTCGACCCCCTTTAACAGTACGGTGTTTCCTATGACTCAAGAAAGAGAAAATGAAACTACGAAAACAAAAGTCTTCATGCTTCATGTTCCTCGAATGAATACCAAGTCTTCAAGGTCACACCAATTTCTTCACTTTCAAAGTCTTCAGAAAGTCTTCAGAATACCAAAGTCTTCAATCGAAGAACTTCATTTTTAGGGGTCGACTTTCTCTGTAAATATCAAACTCCTCATAGACTTATAGACCTGTGTACACTCATAAACACATTAGATCCTTAACCTATAAGTCTTCAATACACCAAAATCACTAAGGGGCACTAGATGCACTTACAATCTCCCCTTTTTTGGTGATTGATGACAACATAGGTTAAGTTTTCAATCAGGGATAAACATATGAAGTGTAAATACTGATTTTGAGGAATTTGATTGCAAGATATAGAAGAACTCCCCCTGAAGATGTGCATAGTGAGGAATTTGCTTTTGAAGCAATGCACACTTGAAGAGTAGAATCATGGAGATCTCCCCCTATATCTTGTAATTCATACACGCTTTTGATATATAATATGAAGAGTTTGAAATGCATGATGAAATATGGTGATTGATGTAGTTCAGCATGCGTGCAATAATATTAACGAGGAATTAGCATGCAGAATAACGTAGCAGAAGTATCAGCCCACCATCGGGTTAAAGTTTACAACTCGATCCAATAAAAGTTTTAGAAGAACAAGAGTTGTAACTTAGCAAAAAAAAACGCCCATATAATAGACCCGCTTGAAGACTAACTCAAATTTCTCCCCCTTTGTCATCGAATGACCAAAAGGATCGAAACTGAGGACTAACGCCCCTGAAGATAATCAAGTTGATGAAGGAGCGCCAGCGTTGTCGGGGTCGGTTGTTGTAGTAGGGCGTGCCATTGTGTCGTCCAAGTCTTCATGTTCATCAGTGTCACGCGATGAAGAATAGGAGCTGGCCACCAAAGAAGGAACCTTGACATTCTTGAATTTCTTCGGAGGAGGTGCAGACCAGTCAAAGTCTTCCTTGAGACCCATTTTCTTCAGATCTTCAGCGCTGCAGACATGAGAGAGGACATCCGAGGTGCGGTTGAGGGTTTCATGGAGGTAGTAGTGGTTTTCTTCACTGCATTGTGTGTTGAAGTCATGTTGTGAAGAATTGAACCAAGCTGACGCTTGACCCATTTATGATTGCGATCAACCTTCTGATGAAGACTGAGCATCACCCTGGGTGCTGTGGCTTGAGGATTTTGCTTGGCATTGTTGGCGGCAGAGTCATGTGTGGCAGAGTCATCATTGGTGGAGTAGGATGCAGCCTTGCGAAACTGACCATCCAATGGAAGAATGCCTTCATCTATCACAGCAGCGGCCTTGCCTTTGTCATCAGCTGAGGAAAATGTCCTTTTGAGGACTTCAATTGGAGGCAAGTAGCTGCAGTGGTTCATAGTGTCAGCTTTGTAGTTGAGTGAAGACCTTGTCCTGATGAATCTCATAATCCATGGCGCATAAGGCTTCAACTCAAATGGTGACATTGCAATATTGGCCAGAGTCCTCATGAAGAAATCATGGAAGTTGACAGGAACGCCATGAATGATGTTGAAAAGAAGATTCTTCATGATGCCAACGACTTCTTCATCATTTGAGTCATGGCCTTTGATAGGACTCATTGTCTTTGTCAGAATGCGATAGACAGTCCGAGGCGCATAGAGTAATTCCTTGACGAGGAAATTGGTTCGAGGGGCCTGCCCTGGCTTCAAAGGCTTCATCAAAACTTGCATGTATTGATTTGAAAGCTCAGGTTCACTATAGACACAACGTGCATCTTCAAGGGGAGGACTGAGTGGTAGGGCACGAAGCAATTCAGACGGTGGTGCCTTGTAATGAGTGTTCTCTGTCATCCAGTCAAGTACCCATGAATGCACATCTTCAGAGTCGCCTGTGATGTGCAACATTGCATAGAACTGAAGAATGAGTTCTTCATTCCAGTCGCAGATGTCAGTACAAAAATTGAGCAGCCCAACGTCGTGAAGAACACTGAGGACTGGCTAGAAGCACAGCAGAGACTCCATATCCACGTGAGGAATATGTGCATAATCGAAGACTTTGTCTTTGTTGAACAGCACTGAGGAATAGAAGTTGGCTTGACTAGCAGTCCAGAAACGCCTCTTCCTTATGTGAGCAGAGTCATAAGGGTTGTAGTCAGTGAAGAATACGTGCTTGCCAAAGAAGTCTTCAGCCTTGAACTTTTGCTTTCTTGAGAACGGATCCTTTGGCTTTGGCAGAGGGGTGTCAGTGAGTTGCATCACAACCTCAGGAATCGCGAGCTCAGGTTCTTCAGGCTAAGGAATTTCTGGTTCCTCTTCAGGTGCTGTCTATGTTGTCACATTCTCAGCAGCAGCAGTTTCTTCAGCACTAGTGGCTGGAATGTCTTCACGTACAGATGAGGTGGGATGAGTTTCTTCAGAGCCCATTTGAACTGTTGGTGCAGGGGAGTGAGTAATTTGCTGTAGCGGGGTGAAGAGTGGAGAATTGGGATGCTGACTTTCCCAAAAGTCATCATTCATCAGTGGCGTTGTGCTTCCAATGTCCACGTCTTCATCATCCAATTCTTCAACACCAGCCTCTTCAGTTGTGAACTGAGGCATTGGTGACGATACAACAGGTGTTGAAGGGATTGCATCCACTTCAATTTCCTCATCAATCTGCTTTGACGAAGTAGCATATTGAGTTTCTTCATCAGATCCGCTTGGGATCTCATATTCTTCACCAAAAGGAACAAGGTCCTTTGATGGCATGGTGGAAATCGGAACAACATCGATCGGAATTGCAAAAGAGCTGGTCATAGGCTTCATCTTCTTTGGAGCTGAAGATTCTGAAGCACTTGATGCTTTCCTTTTCTGCACTGCAGCTCGCTCTGCAGCCTTGGTCTTCTTCACATCAGATGCAGATGGAAGGATAGGAGTTGGTGTAGGCGCAGGAGGAGCTGAGGAATCTGTTTGAATTTCCTCAGGCGCAACTGATGCAGTTGCCCTGACTTCTTCAGTTTCTTCAGGCACACCACTAGTGGATGCCCTGGCAATTTCTTCAGCGGCTGGAATGGAGTCATCAGCCCCGGAACTAGCATTTTCTTTAGCAGCCTAAAAATCATCAGCGGTGCTGGCATGTTCTTCAGTTGGCTGAGCAAAATCTTCAGCCTGAGGAACTTCTTATTGCGATGGGGCTGCAACAGTTGTGAACTTCTCAGTCAGTTTCACAAACCTAACTTTGGCTCCTTTCCAATCAGCATAGTAAGAGTTGAATTTGTCGCTGAGGTTTTGATTTCAGACTGAATTTTGATGAGTTCATCAGTCGTCATTTTGACCACATTGGTCTTCATAAACTTTTCTTTCTTATACTGGGCCTTCTTGATCTGCCTGGCCTGATCATATTTCCATTTCTCCTCTTGGATGAAATGAGTCAGCATGTGATTTTGACCAGGTCTCAACTTGAAGTCTGGCATAGGAGTATTTGGGTCCTTGTGCCAGAGATCAATGTAGTCTAGGATCGCCTTTGGATCCAACAGCAGCGGCACAGGTGTGCCTTTGGCTCTAGCGGCCCTCATTTGTCTATCTCTGATGATTTCTGCAAGTTCATCATCACCAGCTTCATCATCTTCAGGCGGCTCTTGAAAAGCGACCTGTTTCTTCTTGGGACGTGGCCGAGGACGTCGTCCAGCAGTTGCCTTGGTCTTTACTAGAGTGGGGCCAGATGAAGAATTTGGTGCAGCTGAGGAACTTGCTGAGACACCAGAGGCAATGGAGATGCCTGTAGTCCTTTGGCACGAGGCCATATGTGCAGGTGCTGAGGACTTTGTCGGAATAGCTGAGGACTTTGGAGGAGGTGCTGAGGATTTTGAAGGAGCAGGAGCAGATTGAGGAATTGGTCTTGAAGATTTTGAAGTGCCTGGCCGTGAGGGCACAGCTGAGGAAGTTGGCCGTGAGGGCACTGTTGGTGAAGCACTTGGCTTACGAGCTGGCTTCTTAGGCATAGATTTCCTCGGCTTGACAGAGGCCTCAGTGGCAGCGGCAGCAGCAGAGTCTTCATTGAATTTCCTCACTACTTCTTTGGCTTTTCTTGCCAATTTGGCTTGCCGCTTTGCCCATTCTTCAGGAAAGTCCTCACCACGTTTGACGCTAGTGGGATCTGCCTCTTGGCCAGGTGCCAATGGGGCTGTTGGGCATGGAGGATTTAGTGCGAATTTCTTCATATACTTTGGGGTTACATATATGTATTCCCTCCATTCGCGTGCCCATCTCCGTTCAATCCTCTGAATGCGCACCTTGCGCTGATTTTTGTTTTCTTTGCCAAACTTGGCTTCATCAGGTGTGCAATATTCTTTGTAGATGTCCTCGGGTATTTCAAAGGCAGTTATGACCTCATGCCTCTTTCCTCCTTTCTGTGGCATTTTACCGTCAGCCATTTTCTTCAGTTGAGGAATTTGAACAATCGAATTCTCTGAAAAAGTGTGCAACTTTTCTTCGAGGAACGCTGCAAATGAGTTAAGTTGATGACAACCTAGTGATTCAGCAGCGCACATGAGTACCTGTGAACAGAGTATAGTTGCGAGGAATTTGGAGAGGTCATATGCGTTCTCAGAAGGTTTTTCAAAAAGAACAAGTTTGAGGAATTTGACCAGATGAGTCTTGAAGAATTTCACGAAGCGCGCTTTGTCTTAGGTTCCAGAGTTGTAAAGATCGAAGATCCACACAATTGAGGAATCTTGAAGAAAATAATGCTTAGAGAAATGAATCAAGAACAGATGACTTGTGAGGTGTTTTGTGTGTGAGGATTTGAAGAATAAAACACCTTTGAAGATTTTGTAGAAAACTTTCGAATCAAACAAGGCAGTAAAAGTAACTTTTAATTACCCTGAATGAAGAACACAACGAACAGTGAGATGAAATAATGGAGTTCGTCGGTGTAAATCTTCCACGCCCTAACTTGGTGGAGGAAGACGTCTACGGCGGCGGCGGAGGTGAAGATTTCCGCGGTCGGTGCGAGTACGATGGCGACGAGGTCGAGGAAGTGAAGCTCTTCCTCACCGGCGACGATGGATTTAGCAGCAGCGCTAGGGTTTGGGAAGCTCGAGCGGGAGACAGAGATCGAGCGGAGTAAAGGAAGTGAGGACGGGGTGAGGGGGTATTTATAGTGGCAGTGAAAAACTGTTTGCCCAAAGATTTGGGACGAACGTGCCCCTGACCCTTCTCCTTCGCATGACATGTGTCACCCACGTACTGTGAAGTGGAGATCGTGTTAGATCGTGGGTGAATAGAATAATGCATTGTGGGATGCGGAACGGTTTGAGCGGCAAAACCGAAAATTTGGATAAGATTAGTTTTAACGTTCCGTTCGCAATTTCTTCAGCTGACAAGAACACAGTGAAGATTTTGAACAAGTTTCAACTAGAACGCACATGAAGAATTTGCGAATAGATTGGATTGAGTATAGCATAGAGGGGGAAGGGTCCGATCACATTCACTTAGCAGAAAAACCAACTTGAAGAGATAGCCATAAGTGAATGATGTAGAGGACATAAACTCATACATATGCGAATGAAGAAAAACTATGGAACAAGTCAAGATTTTCAAAAGTGGAAGAATTTGAAAAACTAAGGAAAAACTCAAATTGAAGATTTTCAACTTTGGTGGTGGCGTGAGCCACCGTATAAGAATGATGATTTAAGACACCGCGTGCAATTGTCGTAGGGTTCTAACAATCAAATTCTTCATTAATTTCTTCACACTTAGAGTGTTATTCTTCATTGATTGAAGAAAAACGTTTCTTCATGTGTTGCACATCTAAGTCATCAATTTTGCATAAGTGTTAGGATGAGTGCCTTTTCAAAGTACATTCAAAGACTCTAAAATATTTAGCTCACACCGCAACTTGCTAAATCTCTTCTCATCCAAGGGCTTTGTGAAGATATCGGCTAGCTGTTCTTCAGTCTTCACATGCTCAATAGAAATGTCGCCCTTCAACACATCATCGCGAAGAAAATGATGACGAATCTGAATGTGCTTTGTCTTCGAGTGCTGAACTGGGTTGTGAGCAATCTTGATGTCACTCTCATTGTCACAGAGGAGCGGCACATTCTTCACGTTGATGCCATAGTCCTTGAGTGTTTGCTTCATCCATAGCAGTTGAGCACAGCAAGAACCAGCAGCAATGTACTCAGCTTCAGCAGTAGACAATGATACGCAGTTCTGTTTCTTCGAGGACCAACAGACCAAGGATCGTCTGAGGAAATGACATGTACCAGATGTTGACTTGCGGTCCACATGATTACCAGCATAGTCAGAGTCAGAATATCCAATGAGATCAAAATCCGAGCCCTTGGGATACCATAATCCTAGTGTTGGTGTGTGAGCTAGATATCGAAGAATATGTTTCACAGCCTTATGGTGTGATTCCTTCGGTGCAGCTTGAAATCGGGCACACATGCAAACACTAAGCATTATATCTGGCCTAGATGCACATAAGTACAATAAAGAGCCAATCATGGAGCGGTATACCTTATGATCGAAGTCAATACCATTTTCATCAGTACACAGTTGACCATTTGTGGGCATAGGAATTTTGATGCCTTTGCAATCTTGCATGCCGAATTTCTTCAGGACATCCTTGAGGTATTTCTCCTGAGATATGAATATGCCATTGCGCTGTTGACGAATTTGAAGACCTAATAAGAATTTCAACTCTCCCATCATAGACATTTGATATTCTTCTCTCATCATATAGGCAAATTCATCACTATAACGTTGGTCAGTACAGCCAAAGATGATATCATCAGCATATATTTGGCACACAAACAGTTCACCATCATAAGATTTAGTAAAGAGAGTAGGATCGAGTGAACCGGGTGTGAAGCCGTTCTTCATGAAGAATTCCCTCAAAGTATCATACCACGCCCGTGGGGCCTGCTTGAGGCCATAGAGGGCCTTATCGAGTCTGAAGACTTTGTCAGGATTCTTTGGATCTTCAAAACCTGGGGGTTGAGCAACATATACTTCTTCCTCAAGCTTACCATTGAGGAATGCACTTTTCACATCCATTTGATATAAGATGATATCATGATGGTTAGCATAAGCAAGTAATATGCGAATAGCCTCAAGTCTAGCAACAGGTGCAAAAGTTTCATCGAAATCAATTCCTTCAACCTGTGTGTAGCCTTGAGCTACTAGTCGTGCCTTATTCCTAACCACAAGGCCGTTTTCATCTTGCTTGTTGCGGTAGATCCATTTTGTGCCAATGATATTATGCTTGCGAGGATCTGGACAGTTGACCAGTTCCCAGACATTGTTGAGCTTGAACTGATGTAATTCTTCTTGCATGGCTTGAATCCACTCAGGCTCTAGAAATGCTTCATCTACCTTAGTGGGCTCTGTGATAGAGACAAAAGCATAGTGCCCACAGAAGTTAGATAAGTGTGAAGCTTTTGAGCGTGTGAGAGGGCCTGGTGCTTTGATGTTATCAATGATCTTCTCCACTTGCACTTCTTTTGCAACGCGAGGGTGAGCTGGTTGTTGTTGATGAATTTGATCAGCATTTTCTTAAGCATCAATTACTTCGGCATTTTCCTCAGGTGCATCAGCTCGACGTTCTTCATGGTCAGGAATGAATTCTTCACCAGATTCTTCAGTAGGAATGACATCCTCAGTAGCCTTGAGCTTGATAGGATCCCCAGGTGCTGGTTCATCTATCACAGAAGGTAGGTGCTCTCTTTGCGAGCCATTAGTTTCATCGAACCGCACATCTACAGTTTCAACAATCTTGTGAAGAACATTGTTGAAGACTCTGTAGGCGTGCGAGTCCTTTCCGTAACCAAGCATAAAACCTTCATGTGCTTTCGGTGCAAATTTAGAGTTGTGATGAGGATCTCTAATCCATCATTTAGCACCGAAGACTTTGAAATAACTCACATTGGGTTTCTTGTCAGTGAGGAGTTCATAGGCAGTCTTCTTGAAGAATTTGTAAAGATATACTCTGTTGATGATGTGGCACGCAGTATCAATTGCATCAACCCAGAAACGACGAGGTGTTTTGTACTCATCAAGCATAGTGCGAGCCATCTCAACAAGAGTCCTATTCTTGCGCTCCACGACGCCATTCTGTTGAGGAGTATAAGGAGCAGATAACTCATGAGTAATACCAAGTTCATCAAGATAATCATCGAGACCCGAATTCTTGAACTCAGTGCCATTGTCACTTCTGATGTGCTTGATCTTCACACCAAAGTTGGTTGAAGCCCTTGAGGAAAATCGTTTGAAGACTTCCTGCACTTCATGTTTGTAAGTAACAAGGTGTACCCATGTGTAACGAGAGTAATCATCAACAATAACAAAGCCATATTGAGATGCTTCATTTGAAATAGAAGAATAATGATTAGGACCGAAGAGATCCATGTGAAGCAATTCAAATGGGCGAGTAGTAGTCATGATGGTCTTAGCTGGATGCTTGGCCTTGGTCATCTTTCCAGCTTCACAGGCACCACATAAGTGATCCTTGAGGAATTTGACATTTTCAATGCCAATAACATGCTTCTTCTTTGCAAGCGCGTGCAAATTCCTCATGCCTGCATGACCAAGTCGTCGATGCCATATCCATCCTTCTGAAGATTTTGCAAGTAGGCATACGGCTGGTTGTGAATCTGCAGAGAAATCAACAATATACAAGTCTCCTCTCCTAAAGCCTTCAAAGACTTTGGAATTGTCAGCTTCCATAATCACAACACAACGATACTTGCCAAAGACAACAACCATATCAAGATCACAAAGCATTGATACAAACATAAGGTTGTATCCTAAGGACTCAACAAGCATGACTTTGTCCATGTGTCGATCCTTTGTGATAGCTACCTTACCTAGACCCAATACCTGACTTTTGCTTTTGTCAGCAAAGATGATATGCTTCAGATGTGATGATGATAAGGGAGCATCCATCAATAGATTCTTGTCACCAGTCATGTGATCTGTACATCCACTATCGAGGACCCACTCAGTGGCTTTGGGTTGATCATCCTGCAGATGAATTAGTGCAACTTACGAACTCATATACTTCATCAATGAAGAATATGATATCAAATTCATCAGATCAATTTCATCAAGCAGTAAGACAGATAAAACTGTAGGAGGACGTGTGAAATGAATATTCATTTCTTCATGATTAGCCTGCGTCCTTTCAGGCATGTTGTCAGGTCCCCAGCAAATTCTTCAGACGTTTGAGCACGTCTGGAGACCTGACCCTGCAGAAGAGATTAGTTCTTTTTCTTCACCACCCACATCTGAAGGGGTGGCAAGGAGTTCATCACTCTGCGAGCTCCATATGAGAATGGTGGCATAGAGGCCAATCCATTTCGTTTCACATAAGAGTGGTTAGGGTAAGCATATGAATAAGCAGAGAAATTCTTTGAGGACTTATGAACATAATAATTATAAGAATAATGCTCATATTCATAGCCCTTGGCTCTTCCTTGCGAAACATAGTTGTTAGCACGATAATGTTCATATGAGGACTTTGATCCTTTTGAGGAATTTGATCCCCGTGAGGAATTTGGTCCGTATGAGGACTTGGATCCATATGAAGAGTTTGGTCCATATGAGGAATTTGATCTGGGGTTCCTATTCTTCACAGGTGGTGTCATGAAGACATTCACCTGAAGACTTTCAAGGCACCTTTTGGGAACCCAGATTTTCTTCATAGGGGAACCATTCCTGCAGTTAGTGCCAACATATCTAGCAAATACTTCACTATTCTGATTTTTGAACAGCTTATAGTTGGAGTCAATTGACTCATCAGAAGAATGAGAAGATCCACATGTATAGCCAGATAAATTTGTCGGCGTTTTGGTAACGGGGGTCCCCAGACTTGCCTGCCTGCGGCCTGCGGCGTGGCTCAAAGGGGGTCCCAGCACGGCCCATCTTCATCAACACAGACCCAAGACCCTTGCGAGGGGCTAAGCCTCGCGGGGCGGACGACACGGAGCTTCCTCTGGCGCGGCCTCATCAGGCTGGCTCGCGAGGAGGCAGAGAGATCAAGGCAGGGTACCTCACGAGGTGCCCATGACACAAGCCATGACGACCAAGGGCGCCAGGCGGGCGCCAGCCCGCGCAGTGTCCTCCTTTCCTCTTTGGTGCAAAGGGAGCAAGCGCAGGCAAGAGCATCAAGCAAAGGCACCCGTTTCGGTGCAACGAGACCAAGACCAGCCCAACGGCAGGGAGGAAGTCATTGTGGATCCCAAGCCAGCGTCACCACCAGAGCCTTTGGCAGGCGAGGACCAACTTTAGTCAGGATAAGTGTACCAGATGTTCCCCTTCAAAATGGCCAATAGTTGGCGCCCTTCCCGCTCAATATTTGGGAAGAGGCCCAGGGCCTTTGCCTATAAATAGGACTAGCCACCCCCGGGGTAGAGGCAGATCAAGAATCAGAGAGAGAGAAGGGTGACTAAACTCCTGCTAGCAGTTCATCACCCCAGCCAAGAACAGACCCTCGCGAGGCTGTTCTTCCTTGTATTGCTCATCATCATCAGCCCAAGAGGCAATCCACCACACCACAAACTGGAGTAGGGTATTACACCACAACGGTGGCCCGAACCAGTATAAACCCTGTGTCTCTTGTGCTGTTCCTTTCATAGCTTAGATCTTAGCGTGGCGGTGGGGTGCAGGTAGGTAGAAGGCGAAATCTCCGTGCGCACCCCAGTGTTCGAACCTCAAGGGTCTGTCGGAACCCGAAATCTAACATTTGGCGCGCCAGGTAGGGGTGCGCCGGAATCCACCTTCTACCGCTTCGTGTCCCGTCACGTCGTCATCACCATGCCCGGCGACCAGGCGGGCAACCCAGATCCATGGGCGGCGTGGCCCGCCCGCGCAGAGCCGCTCGCCTCGGGCGACCCTGTGCCCCAGGCAGCTCGCGATCCGCAGGGCGCTGCGGGCCGCGGGCGACGCAGACAAGCTTCGACAGCTCTCACACTGCGGCAGGCACGGTCGGCAGCAAGGGCCTCCAATCATGCCGCGACCACGACACCGTACACCCGCCGGGAGCAGGCGAACTCGAGGGCCGCGCTCACGGTGGCCCGAGAGCTGTTGGAGTGCAGGCTGCTGGAGGGTGGCCGCGACGTGCTGCTGGAGCGGGTGGCAGAGCTCTTGGGCTTCGCCGCCTCGGGGGCTCACCCCTTCTGCACCCAGCTCCCATCTCATGCCCAGGGCGGCCCGCGTGGGGGCTCCGCGCGCGCCCGCGGGCTCCAAGGCTACTCCAACGCCAGCGAGGCTGTCGACACCGGACCGGCTGCGGCGCTGCCCCCTCTCTTGGTCCGCGAAGAAGAAGGACTCGACGCGGCCCACGGCCCCAATGGACAGCCGCGCTACCACCCCACGGTGGGCGCGCCAAGCGGAGCTGCATGGCATGCGGAGCACTACGGCGCGGCTTTCGGGATGACGGCTCCAGAAGAATACGTGCCCCGCATGATGGACCAAGGGCACCCTCACGAGGGCGACAAGGCTCGCTCCTCAGCCCAAGCTGGGGGGACGAGGCGCCAGAAGCTGAGCTCTTCCAGGAGCCCCGGGACGGTCCCACTGGCCACGCTGGAGGCAACGATTATCGGGTACCCCTAATTCCTTAGGAGCAAGCATACGCTAATCATGGATCGCAGGAGGTGCAGGTCGCCACAGCGAGCAGTTGCCCCGCTCCCACAGTCTCCTACCCCTCGGGAGGAGGGCGCAGGGGGCTGTAGGAGAGGGGCCGAGATCCGACATCACCACCGCGGCGTTCGGAGCAAGGTGTTCTCAGGAGGTAGGCCCTCTGCTGGGGAGGTGCCTCAGGGCCTGCCCCTGGCGGAGGACCCGTGGTCGTCGGGGGAACCGCTGGCGACCGCTCTACCCTGTCGGCGGCGTCCTGGTTTCCGGTTGTCGTTGATGGCACTAGAGTGTGGCGCAAGGCGGGGCCCTCGTCTGGCGATATGAAGCAAGGCCGGTAACTGTGAAGAAGGCCCAGTGCCTGTGAAGCTCGCCGCTCCGTGACACTCTCACGTAATAATGAGTGGGGCTGTACACGCCCCAGAGTCTCAGGGTTGCCGGCCTCAGGCCCTGGGGCTCCCTCCCACGCCCAGTGGCAGCACTTAGCTCCGCGCTGGTGAGAAGACGTCCAAGACTAGATTAGGTGCCGGACGCGGCCTTTTGTCTGCTTTCATTGCTTTTCCCTTTGGTTGTCACTTTCCCCCGCTGGATTTAAGTTCGATTCGAATTTGAGATTTGCGTGTGTTCGGGGAAGGGGTGCCTAGTATCGTTCGAGCAATTTCTCGCGTTTTGATTACCACTTCTCCTCAGCTGCCTCCCCTCGTGAGCCCCTCGCGAGCCGGGTCAGGCCTAGCTTGCGCGCAGCCCAGACTGTCGCCGCCGCGTCCTCTCAGGAGGGTTTCTCACTGCAGATCCTACGGATTCGATCAGGGAACACTTGGGACACCACAGCCTCCCACAGGCTGCCTCAGGGCCCGCACGGAACGAAGGTAAACTAGCCAACCAGCACGTCACTTAGCCCACCACTTGGCGCGGGCGCATGGGCAATGTAACATCTACTAATACGATGAACACAAGTTTTACATGAGGGGCTCCCCCTCCCAAAATGCTCTCACCGCCATCAAGCCAAAACCTGAGTTCTATTCATGCAGGGTAAGGAAGCAGGAACGATGCATAATCAGTCGGATAAATCCCCCAATGCGTCCTCAGGAGCACCTCCCGAACCGTTGCTGGTGTCGCTGGAATCGCCATCGCGGTCTGTGTCGCCGCCAGCAGCATCAGGGCCGTTCACCACGCCGCCCTCGTCGGCGGCCACGATCACGCCGTCGTTGTCTGAAGCGAAGGCCCTGACGAGGGCATCCACATTGTCTTCCACCCAGTGCGTCAGGTCGTCTCGGACGGCCTGGGGGACTGGGGCAATGGCGGCGTCGAAATCGAAGTGGGGATGCATGTTCCTGAGATGGCTGAAGACGCGAGAAAAGGTGCGCTTGAGCAGGGCGCGGCTCCTCTCCTCCACCAACCTGTCGGCCCTGACCGACCGCGCCTCCAGTTGCGTCACCACGTCAGTGAAGAACTGAAGGTTGCCGGCGTAGTTGACTGCGTGCGGCTCACCAACAGCCGCCTCGCAGATGTTGCCCAAGGCTGTGTTGGCTCTCTCCCGGAGCATGGTGAGCATGGGGCCGTGCTCATGCTCCAGGATCCATCGCTGACGTATCTCGTCCGCATTCTGGCGCGCGACGGCCTTAGCCTCCTCCACCTGATGGCGAAGAAGGAGCACCTCGGCTTGGGAGGTGGTTGACTCCCCTTGCACTACCTCAAGGGCGGCCCAAAAAGCATCGGCCCGCCGCGTCGCTTCCTCCATCTTGGCCCTCAAGGCGGCAGTCCTACCTTCAGCCTTGGCCCGGATCAACCCCAGCCTCTCCTCGAACTCGCGCTCGAGGTTCAAGCGTGCCATCGCCACCCGACGTCCGACCTCCTCCAGGACACGGGCTTCCCGTGCAGCGACATCATCCTCCGCCTGCGTCACTAAGCACTCGCTCGTCTCCAGACGCTTGTACTCGCGTGTACGTTCGGCGACTTCCAGCGTCAGCGCCTCCTCACGCTTCTGGAGCTCTGCTGGGTCGCCAGAGGCCACCTTCATCGACGCGAGGGCTGCCTCGCGTAGCTCCACTTG
The DNA here is from genome assembly GCA_032464435.1 of Aegilops umbellulata. Classification (NCBI taxonomy): domain Eukaryota; kingdom Viridiplantae; phylum Streptophyta; class Magnoliopsida; order Poales; family Poaceae; genus Aegilops; species Aegilops umbellulata. The sequence goes on along the minus strand of CP136056.1, from coordinate 67,934,407 downwards.
CTCCTCCAGTGAGTGGCACTGGGCCAGGACCTCCCGAGCCCGCTCCTCCGCCGCCTCTCGCCGCCGGTCAGCCTCCCGGGCCTCCTCAGCGGCCCGAGATCGGGCCTCCCGAGAGGCCACCAGCTACGCTTTGGCCTCTTTGTCGTCAAGATCACGCTGATGGCGCGCAAGGGCGATGGCGCCCTCCAGCTCGCGCCTCTCTGCAGCCAGGCGTAGGCCCTCGGCCTCAAGGCGCGCGTCTTCATCAGCAAGCTCCTCACCAAGCAGGTTCACCGCGTCTGCCGCCCTTCGAAGGAATCCTTGGCAAAGAGCGCGACGCTCCCGGGCGCGCTCGAGCACGTCTTCCACACCATCATCTGCCCCAAGCAAGCACCGGGGGCCATGAATCAGCACTCCCCCTCTGGGCAGGGGGCTGGGGGCTGGCACCCTCGCGACGGTCGGGCATGCCACGCCAGAAGCCCGGCCTGGAGCCAGCCCGTCCCCAGATGAAGAGCGCAGGGAGTGCCTCAACCAATCACAGTCCACGACCAGGCGAGAAGCCCACGGCAGGCTGGCTATGTCGCGAGAAGGCCCACGAAGGAGGCTCGCGAGGTGCGCAGGGTCTCGATGTGCCTCGGGATGGTTCGCCTCTCCGATCACCCTCACCACAAGGGCTCTGCTGCTCGGAGCGCTTGAGGACGGTAGGGGGGCGAAACCAAGGGGGGTGGCACCTCAGCCATCTCCGCGAGCTCGGCAGGAAGGGGCCTGCGGAGCAAGGATCAGTAAAATCAACAGAAGGATCGGGAGCTGGAAAAGGAGTAGGCTTACTCATCAGTGGCGAAGTACTTCCTACGCTTCAGCAGGCGACAAGGGTAATCGTCGCCCAGGGCCTCCCTTTTCTTCCGGAGGGCCTCAAAGTCCACGCGGAAGCGGCCCAAGAGTTGAGCGCAGGGATCAACCTGCGACGAGGATGAAGCGTTGTGGGGACCCCGAATAATAAGTCGTGATCACCGAATGCACGTGTACAGTGATCCCAAAGATCAATGCTCACCGAACACACAGAAGCTGAATAACAAGAGTCTTACATCCATACATACCGTCTTACACAAATTATGACCATTACGGTCAAGTCTTACATAGATAAAGCCTTAGGGGCTGAACATCAAATGAAACACAAGCAACGGAAATCTTCGTTGATAAGTAGAACCCATGACATCTGCCTTAACCCTACAGGCATTCTGACTGGGAAGCGTCCTAGTTCGCATGTTCGTCTCCAAAGGATTCTTCCTCGAACTCCTGTTCTTCCATGCCTGGTCAATTAAATAACCAGTGGTAAGCCAATGAGTACTTTGAATGTACTCGCAAGCAACCCATGTTTTGGTTCAAGGTACAATAATGCATGACATAGGTAAATTTTTGCGGAAAGCTAGTTTTGAGTGCAATGACATGTTCAACAACTTGTAAGACATGCATCGGGAGAATTCAAGTAATCATGAGGACAGGTTACAGATATCAACATAGTTAGAGTTGGCACCAACCCAACTCAATCATGTCAAGTCCTTGACTTGACCCAAGTAATTCTTCCCACACACACCGGTTTGTAAACAAGTGGACGTAGTTTAAGCAGCACCGCCCAACTGTCCTTGAACGTGGACACGGCTATTCGAATAGTTTTACACTCTGCTGAGGTTGCACACTTTACCCACAAGATCCGGGGAGCTTCCGTGTCATCCACGACCCGCGGTACCTCAAGTACCCGGGGTAAGCACCCGATCACTATCTTTCCCTAGACGACACTAACAAGGAGTCCACTCGTTGTTCCGTATCCTCACGATGTACATCATACGAGACTCGCTCGAGATCGTAACATCCGAGAGGGGACACAACGGTGTATCCAGTGCCCTGTGAAAACAGTCATGGCCGCCCTACCTAGCACGACCCCATCCCGAGAGAGAGCACCAACTCTCCCCCGTCACTAGTAATGCGGGCTCCAAGCTAGCATCAACCTAAGTAATCAATAATGCCCTTTCCCATATAAGGGTAGAGTGGTTGCGCATGTAAGGTTGGGACAGTCGACAAATCTTAAATCTAATCTGTTTTCGAAAACAACACACAGAGTTGCCTTGGTACACCACTTCGTCATCAAGTGGCTACCCATCTCATCTCCCTCGGGCATAAGGGGCACCCGATGGGGTTTTCGAAAAGTCCTTTGAAAATACTTTGCCTCCATCACCATGCATATTCCCGTCCCTTTTTGCGTAGCACTACTTTAGCATCCTATCTACTCCCACCGGCATAACCCTCATAAGGAGGTAGGGTCATGCACAATGCAAGTATCAACGAGGAAGTAACAGAGGCAACCCATCAAAGTGGTTTCCATCACATCATGATTCCGAAGCAACGCTAATAAAGTGCTATATGACATGCATAAAAAAGGTTTCATAGACATGGTCAAAGGGCTGCTTGCCTGGCTCAGCAAAGTCTTCTGGGTCTTCAAAGTCTTCTGGTCCAACTCCTTCGTCAGCAACGCAATCTATCGTCGCAAAATAATAACGAGAAAATAAGGCAATAATAAAACAGAAAAACCAAAGTGCTCAGAAAAATGTCAACTCATTTTTGTAAAATACTAGGTTGAAAATAAGAAGGGGAAAATTCCTAGTTTTGGTTTTGGCGATGCAGAGAGCGAGTGGTGAGGGTGGAAGGGCTCGGGGAGGCCTTTATATAGGCGGACGGGGAGGTCCAGCAGACCCGTGCGCCGGCGAGCTCACGCTCGTCGCTGCGGGGCTCGGGGGAGGAGAGCGCCGTGTCTGGGGCATTTGTGGGCTCGGTCCAGAGCGAGGGAAAGAAGAGAGAGAGGGAGCAGGGGGCCAGAGGCACTGCGCGTGTGACCATTCTCACTAGTGCGCTCGGGCGGCCGCCGCGCGTGCGAGCTGGGGCGAGAGGAGGGAGAAGGAGGAGGGGGCCAGGGGCGTGGCGTGCTGCGGACGTCGAGGTGGCCTCGGGGGACACGAGGGGGAGAGCCGAGGTGGCCGGATGTGGCTGGAAGGGGGCGGCTACAGTGCGGGAACGCACTGTAGCGCGTTCCAGAGCGCCCAAATGGCTGCCATGGCATTGTTTAAAAGGGCAGGGCGTGTCCACTAGTGTCTAGCAGGTCTAGGGGGAGTAAAGAAGAGGAGAGGGGCATTGGATGCCCTGGATGGCCACTGGAGTGAGGAGGGAGGTGAGGAAGAGGGGGAAAGTGGCTGTCCAGAGAGAGAAAGAGGGGGGTTTCACCCCTCAATTATTGAGCTGGGGACTTGCCATTGTTACTGGAGGTGAAAGGGGTCTAGGGGGAGCTGTGGTAAAAAGTGGAGCTCACCAAGAATAGTGGAAGGGGTCCACACAGTGGTTTTTGCAAAATGACAGAAGGTGTTTGATGTTGGTTTGGGCAATAAAATGATCTCCAATTTCCATGACACTCCACAAGGTGAAATGACACATATAATTAGGGCCTTCCACCAATTTGGAGCTTAATTGGGCAAAGTTGCCAATGCAACTTTTGTAAACCCTATAAATGAGCAGAAATGGACTTGTGTAGATCTAGTTGAGCAAATCACTTCTCCTTGATGCACCACTTGGTGTAGTAGCCTTATTTGGTCATGTGAACATTCTCACAAAAGTTGGGGTTAAGGAGAGAAAGTTGGTAGTACAAACTTGATCAAATTTGATTCTGGTCAGAGAGGGTTTTGGGGCATTTTGGTGAACCAAAATGACTCTAGTTGACATGGGGATTTGCAAGGTGATCACAATATGCATTTGTGACTTGCTGGATTTTCCTTGGATTTTTGTGAAAATATTTCCTGTAGAAATATCTCAAATCCTTGAAATGGGCAGAAATGGTTTTGGAAGGTTTTGTCCAATATTTTGATCATAACCATGTGTTGAAACTCATATATATGGAAAATATATGTCCATTGAGTCTCCCTAATTTTTCTCAAATATTTTTAAAGCTTTAAAATAATTTTAACCTATTTAAGACCATTTCTGGCCTTAAGAAAAAGCCTTTAAATAAAATAGGAAAATAACTTTTAAAACTATATTTTTGTGGTTTCTGGGTAACCTATATCTAATAGGAGTCAAAAACATTTTTGGAAAGATTTTTACAACCCTTTATTAAGTACTTGTAGTGCAAACCTCAATCAAGGGGTTTTTGGAAAACTAATTTTTGAAAATACCATTTGGCCAAGTTATTTTTGTAAGAAAATACTATATTGTACTATACACATGGCATGATCATTGGGAAGAGTTTGGGACAAGGAGATGAAGTAGAGAAGGTGGAGTAGTTGACTAATAAGAGCACTTGAAAAACCACTCAGAGAAAACCAACTTCAAAATAAAAGCCAAATAATGCAAAAGTTTTTGTCGGTCCAAATTTTCATGCTTTATTAATGCAAATGATATGTTACAAAATGCAGGGTGTGACAGACCTACCCCCCTTACAAGAATCTCGTCCCCGAGATTCCTAAACTAGGCTTTAAAGAGATATGGAAACTCGGATCTGAGGTAGTCTTCACGTTCCCAGGTTGCTTCCGCTTCAGTGTGGTTGCTCCACTGGACCTGGAAGTACTTGATCGTGTGGCTACGAGTGCATCGCTCAGCCTCATCCAAAATGCAGATGGGCCTCTCGCGGTAAGTCAAATCAGGCTGAAGGTCAATGGCTTAGTGATTGACGTCCTTGTAAAGATCAGGCTTGACTAGGACTTGGAGACACTTCCGGAGTTGTGACACGTGGAATACGTTGTGCACATCGGATAGTTCAGGTGGCAGTTCCAACTGGTAAGCCACTTCTCCGCGTCATGCGGTGATCTCAAAGGGGCCGATAAATCTTGGTGCGAGCTTTCCCTTAACGTGGAAACGCTTGGTTCCCTTAAGAGGAGTTACTCGCAGGTATACATGGTCTCCGACTTGGAAGTCTACTCGTCGGCGACGAGTGTCAGCATAGCTCTTCTGCCTTGACTTGGCGGTCTTCAAACGCTCTCTGACAAGCTGGACTTGCTCTTCTGCTTCACGGAGAATATCGGGCCCAAAGACTAGCCCTTCTCCGGTCTCTGACCAATTGAGGGGCGTGCGACACTTGCGTCCGTACAACACCTCAAATGGTGCCTTCTGGAGGCTAGACTGATAACTGTTGTTGTAGGAGAACTCGGCAAAAGGGAGGCAATCTTCCCACCTAACTCCATATGCTAAGACACAGGCTCGGAGCATGTCTTCGAGTATCTGATTCACCCGTTCTGTCTGACCTCCGGTCTGTGGGTGGAAAGGAGTGCTGAAGGACAACCTGGTCCCCATGGCCTCTTGGAACTTCTTCCAGAACCTTGAAGTAAACTGGGTTCCACGATCTGACACAATCTCCTTGGGAACACCATGAAGGCTTACGATTTTGTTGATGTATAAAGTTGCTAGCTGGTTGCCATCATAGGTAGTCTTCACAGGAATGAAGTGTGCTACCTTAGTCAAATGATCGACTATGACCCAGATGGAGTCATGTCCCTTGTTTGACCTAGGTAGTCCAGTGATGAAATCCATTCCGACTTTATCCCATTTCCACTCGGGAACCTTGAGGGGTTGTAACAATCCAGCGGGCCGCTGATGTTCAGCTTTGACCCTTTGGCATATGTCACACTTAGCGACACAAGTGGCTATCTCTCTCTTCATGCCATGCCACCAGAATCTTTCCTTTAGGTCTTGATACATCTTGGTTCCTCCGGGGTGGATGGAATACGGGGTGTCATGAGCTTCTTGCAAGATCAAATTCTTGAGCTCAATCTTGTTGGGTATGCAAATGCGATTCCCAAACCACACAATTCCTTGCTCATCCTCTGAGAATCCTGGGGCCTTGCCTGCCCTGATCTTCTTCTTAATGCCTTCAATACTCTCGTGTCCCTTTTGAGCTTCCTTAATATCATCCATCAGGGTAGGCTTGACTTCAAGGTTGGCTAGGAATCCTGGTGCAACCAGTTCCAACCCGAAGCTTTCAAGTTCTTCATACAAGGCGGGTAGCCTCTTCTTAAGCATAGCATTCAAGGAACAAGCCTTTCTGCTTAATGCATCTGCTACCACATTAGCCTTTCCAGGGTGGTATTGAACACTGAGGTCATAATCCTTGATCAATTCTAGCCATCTTCTTTCCCTCATGTTCAATTCCTTCTGAGTGAAAATATACTTCAGACTTTTGTGATCTGTGTATATCTCACACCACTTCCCTAGGAGGTAATGTCGCCATGTCTTCAGGGCATGAACTACAGCTGCCAACTCGAGGTCATGAGTAGCATAGTTCTCTTCATGAGGCCGTAGTTGCCTTGAAAGGTAAGCTACGACTCTGCCCTCTTGCATCAGAACACCTCCCAGTCCGGTCTTTGACGCATCACAGTATATCACAAACTCCTTGTGTATATCTGGTGTGGCCAGAACTGGGGCGGTGGTCAACCTCTTCTTCATCTCCTGGAAGCTCTCTTCACACTTCGGCGTCCATTCAAACTTCTTGTCCTTCTTCAAGAGCTGAGTCATGGGTCGGGCAATGCTTGAGAACCCTTCAACGAACTTGCGGTAATATCCCGCGATTCCGAGGAAGCTTGTGACTTCTTTCACATTGCTTGGGGATTGCCATTCAGTCACGGCTTCAATCTTAGCGGGATCGACCGACAATCCTTCTTCAGTCAAAACATGACCCAAGAATCCAACCTCATGCAGCCAAAATTCACACTTGCTGAACTTGGCATACAGTTGGTGCCCTCGAAGCTTGTCTAGGACCATCCTCAAGTGTTGCTCGTGCTCTTCTTCCGTCTTCGAGAAGACAAGAATGTCATCAATGAAGACAACAACAAACTTGTCCAAATATTCCATGAAGACCTTATTCATGAGATACATGAAGTAAGCTGGGGCATTCGTCAATCCAAAGGACATGACCGTGCACTCATACAGGTCATATTTGGTTACAAATGCCGTCTTCGGAATATCTTGGGGTCTGATTTTCAGCTGGTAGTACCCAGATCTGAGGTCGATCTTGGAGAACACCTTGGCCCCATTGAGTTGATCAAACAGATCTTCAATTTTGGGAAGTGGATACTTGTTCTTGATTGTAACTTCATTGAGGGAGCGGTAGTCAATGCATAAGCGGATAGTACCGTCCTTCTTTGCCACAAACAGAACTGGCGATCCCCAAGGGGAGGCACTAGGGCGGATGAATCCTTTCCTCAACTGCTCTTCCAGTTGCTTCTTCAACTCTGCCAACTCTTCTGATCCCATTCTATAAGGCTTCTTATAGATGGGTCCTGCTCCGGGCTTGAGCTCGATGATGAACTCGATGTCTCGGTCAGGAGGCATTCCCGGTAGCTCATCAGGAAAGACATCGGGGTATTCGCATACTACCGGCACTTGCTCCAATCCAACTTCAGTCAGACAGTTGACTTGGTTGACTCGAGCAGAGGTGGGGTTGGGAGCAAACTTGACTTCGACTCCTTGGTCATTGGTCACAGTGACAGTCCGGTTGGCACAATCTAACAAGCCTTGGTGCTTGATGAGCCAATCCATTCCTAAGATCACATCCAAGCCTTGTGATCTTAAGATGATAAGGTCTTCTTGGAAGTCTACCCCATTGATGATAATCCCGACTCCCTTACATCCTATCTTGGCTCTCATCTCTGCTCCGGGGGTTTGTACCACCATAGGGTTATTCAGGGGTGCAGGGGTCATGCCACTTTTTAATGCAAACTTTTGGGTGACAAATGAATGCGTGGCTCCAGAATCAAACAAGACAGTTGCAGGTGTGGAGTTGACAAGGAACGTACCCAGCACGACGTCCGGGTCTTCCTGGGCTTCTTCTGCAGTGACATGATTCACACGACCCTTGCCATTGTTGGGCGGGTTGCGGGGAGCTTGGTTCCTTAGCGGCATTCCATGGCCTTGTCCTGGGTTCTGCGCATTGGGGCGCGGGGCGTCGGGCTTCTTGTTGGGGCAATTCTTGGAGTAGTGCCCTGGCTGACCACATCCAAAGCAAGTGACTTGATTGGGGTTGCTGCTCCTGCCGGCATTGTTATTGGGGTTGTTGTAAGCTGGCCTGGGGTTGGCATACTGCTGAGGTGGATAGTTGGTGCGGGGTGCAGGAGCTCTTGGCTGCTGATAGGTTGGCTTGACCGGGGCGGACTGCCACGGGCGAGGCTTCTGGTTGCTGGAGCTACCCTTGCTGATCATCTTGCGCTTACGGGTATCATCCAAAGCACGTCGCTTGTCTTCAAGCATGAGTTCCTTGTTCACCAGATCAGGAAAGGTCGGGCAGTCACACACAACAAGCGAGTACTGCAGAGTCTGGTTAAGGCCTTCCATGAAGCGCTCCTTTTTGGCAGCATGAGTGCTGATATCTTCAGGGGCATACCTTGAGAGAACACTGAACTTCTGCATGTACTCCTTGACAGTGCTACTACCTTGCTTCAGGGCTCGGAACTCACGCTTCTTGATGGTCATGATTCTGGAAGGAATGTGGGCCTTGCGGAATTTTGCCTTGAAGTCATTCCAAGTGATGTTTCGCTCAGCATGCATGGCCTTGAATCCATCCCACCAAGCTCTAGCAGTTCCCCCGAGACAGTGAGCAGCATATGCCACCCTTTCACGGTCCTCAGTGCATCCGACTAGTTCCAGCAGATCCTCAATGGTGCGGACCCAGTCGTCTGCATCCAGGGGTTCAGCAGTCTCGATGAAGGTGGGTGGTGAATGCTTCTTGAACTCCACCAATGTGGAACGTCCATTGCCGTTTCCTGCCGGCTGGCGGTTGACAGCTTGAGCAATCATCTGGAGGGCTGCAGTGTTGGCTTGGCGTTCCTCTTGGAAAGCTTGGAGAAGCTGAGCCACATCCATGCTTGGAGGTGGTGGTGGTGGTGGAGCTTGTCCTTGGGTTTGGTCCTGACTGGCTCCTTCTCCGGCTTCTTGCTGCTGGGTAGAGGTACCAGTACGAGTTACAACAGGCATCCTGTTGGAGCGATCAAGGTCTCATGATTGGGAAAGATGGGGAAAGCAATATAGATGGGATGCCTAGTAAGGGGGTTGGTATGACACTAATTGTTTTCATGCAAGGGCCAAAAGGCCAAACACATTCATTAAAATCCAAATGGGTGATGTAGTCGCTTACAAGTTCCCGTAGGAAAGCACGACATCCATCAAACACACCAAAAGCAAACGCAACACTACATGGTTTCATATGAACCAGTACAAGGACTCGACTTCGCATAGGGGTACACGACCTATCCTACCATAGGGGTTACTCACGGGCACATCCGGGTTGTGAATGATGCCTAAGTGGCGGAATGCTCGGTCGCGTAGTCTGGCTCTTCTGGGTCTTCCTCCTCATCATCGGTGGCCTGACTTTCCTCTTCACTTGAAGGGGTGGGGGAGTGGAGGAGCTCAACACGGCGTTGCTTTGCCGGAGGTGCGAAGAGCTTGCGGTATTCCTTTGCGCTCATGCGGTGCTGCTGTGGTGGTTCTCCATCCTTTGGGGGTCTTCCGCCTCGGTATGCGATTGCGGGCTGACCAGGGGGAGCACCTTCCTTCTTAATCCTATCCGTCTTCTCTTGTGCTTGGCGAAGAAGTGCCTTGGTCTCATGGAGTTCCTTTCGGAGTTCCATTGATTCCGAGGCCAAGTGTTGTGCCAAACTATCGGCACAAAGGCTGAAGTAGGTCTGGAATCGGAGTGGAAGTCCTTCCTCTAGTGGTGGAGCTAGTGCACTGCTCTCATCCTCACCTTCCTTCCGATAAGGCAAGAAGCGGGTTGCCATCTCGTCTGCCATCTCGGGAAGAAGGTCTCGAAGGCGGGTGAGTGCTTTGAGGGTTGCCGTCTCGACGGCAAGAACTAGTGTTGCCATCTGGGGTCCCTCAAAGAACCAGCTTGTTGGAGAGTCATTGGCCTTCACGATCACTTCCACATGATACTCCGTCTCAGTGTCATTGATCCAGTGCTGATGGTAGGTGAAAATGGGGGTTCGGTGGAACTGGCACTTCTTGAGGCTATCCTCGAGAAGCACGGGAAATCCGTTGGTCAGGAAGTCTTCGGGTACGACAGCCATCTACAAAGGTTGAATGGGAGAGGTCAATAAGGTAAATATAACTCGGGTGTGTAAGCTTAGAAAAGGAGAGAGGTTCAGATGGTCTCAAGCTAAATAACGTCCATGCTAACTAAGGCTTCCTACAGTCAGGATGGCTCTGGTACCAGCTCTGTGGGGACCCCGACTCATAAGTCGTGATCACCGGATGCACGTGTACAGTGATCCCAGAGATCAATGCTCACTGAACACACAGAAGCTGAATAACATGAGTCTTACATCCATACATACCGTCTTACACAAATTATGACCATTATGGTCAAGTCTTACATAGATAAAGCCTTAGGGGCTGAACATCAAATGAAACACAAGCAGCGGAAATCTTCGTTGATAAGTAGAACCCATGCCATCTGCCTTAACCCTACAGGCATTCTGACTGGGAAGCGTCCTAGTTCGCATGTTCGTCTCCAAAGGATTCTTCCTCGAACTCTTGTTCTTCCATGCCTGGTCAATTAAATAACAAGTGGCAAGCCAATGAGTACTTTGAATGTACTCACAAGCAACCCATGTTTTGGTTCAAGGTATAATAATGCATGACATAGGTAAATTTTTGCGGAAAGCTAGTTTTGAGTGCAATGACATGTTCAACAACTTGTAAGACATGCATCAGTAGAATTCAAGTAATCATGAGGAAAGGTTACAGATATCAACATAGTTAGAGTGGGCACCAACCCAACTCAATCATGTCAAGCCCTTGACTTGACCCAAGTAATTCTTCCCACACACACCGGTTTGTAAACAAGTGGACGTAGTTTAAGCAGCACCGCCCAACTGTCCTTGACCGTGGACATGGCTATTCGAATAGTTTTACACTCTGCAGAGGTTGCACACTTTACCCACAAGATCCGGGGAGCTTCCGTGTCATCCACGACCCACGGTACCTCAAGTACCCGGGGTAAGCACCCGATCACTATCTTTCCCTAGACGACACTAACAAGGAGTCCACTCGTTGTTCCGTATCCTCACGATGTACATCATACGAGACTCGCTCGAGATCGTAACATCCGAGAGGGGACACAACGGTGTATCCAGTGCCCTGTGAAAACAGTCATGGCCGCCCTACCTGGCACGACCCCGTCCCGAGAGAGAGCACCAACTCTCCCCCGTCACTAGTAATGCGGGCTCCAAGCTAGCATCGACCTAAGTAATCAATAATGCCCTTTCCCATATAAGGGTAGAGTGGTTGCGCATGTAAGGTTGGGACAGTCGACAAATCTTAAATCTAATCCGTTTTCGAAAACAACACACACACTTGCCTCGGTACACCACTTCGTCATCAAGTGGCTACCCATCTCATCTCCCTCGGGCATAAGGGGCACCCGATGGGGTTTTCGAAAAGTCCTTTGAAAATACTTTGCCTCCATCACCATGCATATTCCCGTCCCTTTTTGCGTAGCACTACTTTAGCATCCTATCTACTCCCACCGGCATAACCCTCATAAGGAGGTAGGGTAATGCACAATGCAAGTATCAACGAGGAAGTAACAGAGGCAACCCATCAAAGTGGTTTCCATCACATCATGATTCCGAAGCAACGCTAATAAAGTGCTATATGACATGCATAAAAAAGGTTTCATAGACATGGTCAAAGGGCTGCTTGCCTGGCCCAGCAAAGTCTTCTGGGTCTTCAAAGTCTTCTGGTCCAACTCCTTCGTCAGCAACGCAATCTATCGTCGCAAAATAATAACGAGAAAATAAGGCAATAATAAAACAGAAAAACCAAAGTGCTCAGAAAAATGTCAACTCATTTTTGTAAAATACTAGGTTGAAAATAAGAAGGGGAAAATTCCTAGTTTTGGATTTGGAGTTGTGGAACAGGAGAAATGGATTTTCAAAGGCATATTTAAATGCTTAAAATCACATTTAAATATTTATAGTAAAGAAAAGTTGGTTGGATTTGAATGGAAGTTGCACCATTAAATAGGTTGCAATATTCTAGGAATTTAGAAATTGGAATTAATTTATTTGGACTATTATTTTGTCCTGTGGAAAATTTGGAAAAAGAGACAGAAAAGAAAAAGAAAAAGGGCACTGTGCCTGCTGGGCCAGAACAGCCGCAGCGCAGCAGGCCCAACAGAGAGGCGGCCCAGCGCACCCGTGCACGCGCGCGTGCCAGGTTTAAACCTGACAAGTGGAGCCCAGGCGTCAGGGCGAGGGGCTGACAGACGGGGCCCACAGCCGTCGTCGTCAACCCTAGGCCAGAGGGGTCGGCGAGCTCACCGGCGACGGCGCAGGGCACGACGAGGTCAGGTGAGGGCACGGCTGGACTCAGCGTCGTGTCGTCGTTCGGGTGGAGGTGGCGGGCGTCACCGGAGCTGCCTGGTTCGCCGGCGACGAGGTCTCGCGGTAGAGGAGCTTTGGGTGGTGGTCGCTCCGGTCGATTCCGGCAGCTACAGAGAGGGGAAGCAAGGGGGAAATGATCAGTGGGGTGCAAGGGTTCCAGATCGAGGCAAAGGAGGAGCGGGGGAGGTTTCTACCTCGCGAACTCCGGCGAGCCGACGCGGCGGAGCTCGAGCTCGATCTCTAGCTCGGGCGGTTCTGGGAAGGAGCTGGGGGTGCAGGGGAAGGTTTTGGCGATGCAGAGAGCGAGTGGTGAGTGTGGAAGGGCTCGGGGAGGCCTTTATATAGGCGTACGGGGAGGTCCAGCAGACCCGTGCGCCGGCGAGCTCACGCTCGTCGCTGCGGGGCTCGGGGGAGGAGAGCGCCATGTCTGGGGCGTTTGTGGGCTCGGTCCAGAGCGAGGGAAAGAAGAGAGAGAGGGAGCATTGGGCCAGAGGCACCGCGCATGTGAGCATGCTCACTGAGAAAGAGGGGGGTTTCACCCCTCAATTATTGAGCTGGGGACTTGCCATTGTTACTGGAGGTGAAAGGGGTCTAGGGGTAGCTGTGGTAAAAAGTGGAGCTCACCAAGAATAGTGGAAGGGGTCCAAACAGTGGTTTTTGCAAAATGACAGAAGGTGTTTGATGTTGGTTTGGGCAAGAAAATGATCTCCAATTGCCATGACACTCCACAGGGTGAAATGACACATATAATTAGGGCCTTCCACCAATTTGGAGCTTAATTGGGCAAAGTTGCCAATGCAACTTTTGTAAACCCTAGAAATGAGCAGAAATGGACTTGTGTAGATCTAGTTGAGCAAATCACTTCTCCTTGATGCACCACTTGGTGTAGTGGCCTTATTTGATCATGTGAACATGCTCACAAAAGTTGGGGTTAAGGAGAGAAAGTTGGTAGTACAAACTTGATCAAATTTGATTCTGGTCAGAGAGGGTTTTGGGGCATTTTGGTGAACCAAAATGACTCTAGTTGACATGGGGCTTTGCAAGGTGATCACAATATGCATTTGTGACTTGCTGGATTTTCCTTGGATTTTTGTGAAAATATTTCCTGTAGAAATATCTCAAATCCTTGAAATGGGCAGAAATGGTTTTGGAAGGTTTTGTCCAATATTTTGATCATAACCATGTGTTGAAACTCATATATATGGAAAATATATGTCCATTGAGTCTCCCTAATTTTTCTCAAATATTTTTAAAGATTTAAAATAATTTTAACCTATTTAAGACCATTTCTGGCCTTAAGAAAAAGCCTTTAAATAAAATAGGAAAATAACTTCTAAAACTATATTTTTGTGGTTTCTGGGTAACCTATATCTAATAGGAGTCAAAAATATTTTTGGAAAGATTTTTACAACCCTTTATTAAGTACTTGCAGTGCAAACCTCAATCAAGGGGTTTTTGGAAAACTAATTTTTGAAAATACCATTTGGCCAAGTTATTTTTGTAAGAAAATACTATATTGTACTATACACATGGCATGATCATTGGGAAGAGTTTGGGACAAGGAGATGAAGTATAGAAGGTGGAGTAGTTGACTAATAAGAGCACTTGAAAAACCACTCAGAGAAAACCAACTTCAAAATAAAAGCCAAATAATGCAAAAGTTTTTGTTGGTCCAAATTTTCATGCTTTATTAATGCAAATGATATGTTACAAAATGCAGGGTGTGACAAGCGTCAAGGCGATCCGCGTCAGGGGCGCCTGCCTGATGCGCACTGCCAGTCGCCTCGCCAAGAGAAGCGGCTGGAGCCTCAGGGGCCTCAGCCGCAGGCGCTGAGGGCAGCTGCTTGTCTCCCTCGGCCTCAGTGGCACGGGCCCCAAGAGCTGCTCCTTCATGAGCATCGCCCGGCGCCGTCACCCCGCCGGGAGCCCCATCGGCCTCTGGCGCCTCATGCCTCCCTACTCCACCACTTGAGGAAGAGTCGCCTTGGCCGACTGGAAGGGCAGTCACCATCACTGGGTTCTCACGAGGCCCCTGGAGGCCGATGGGGCGCGGCCCCCACTCATCAAAGATAGGCATCTGATTCACAAAATCGCCCCTGTTCTGGCAGAGGTACAACAAGGCCCCTCCCTGCTGGATGCTGCCAGGGTTGGGGTCCCCAGTCAGGATCAAGAGCACTGTCCTCAGCACTTCAGGCGTCAGGTCCTCTTCCTGTAGCCTCATACGATCACCACGCCTGCTGAAGGCCCACATCCGGCGGGAGTGGCATTGGAGAGGAGCAATGCGGCGTAGCAGGAACTCCTTCACCACCTTGGGCGTGTTGGGGAACGTTGCAGAAAACAAAAATTTTCCTACGGTTTCACCAAGATCCATCTATGAGTTCATCTAGCAACGAGTCATGGGAGAGAGAGATTGCATCTACATACCACTTTGTAGATCGCGAGCGGAAGCGTTCAACGAACGGGGATGAAGTAGTCGTACACACCGTGATCCAAATCACCGGAGATCCTAGCACCAAAAGCACGGCACCTCCGCGTTCAACACACGTACGGTCAGCGTAACGTCTCCTTCTTCTTGATCCAGCAAGGCAAAGGAGAGGTTGGGGAAGATGGCTCCAGCAGCAGCACGACGGCGTGGTGATGGTGGAACTACAGTACTCCGGCAGGGCTTCGCCGTGCTCAACGGAGGAGGAGGAGGTGTTGGAGAGGGAGAGGGAGGCGCCAGGAGCAAGGGTGCGCAGCCCTCCCTTCACCCCTCTATTTATAGGGGAAGGGGCAAGGGGGGCCGACCCCTCTAGATGGGATCTAGAGGGGGAGCGGCGGCCTAGGGGAGGAGGCTTGCCCCCCAAGCAAGGGGGGCGCCCCCTCAGGGTTTCCCCCAACCCTAGGCGCATGGGCCCTTGGGGGGGGAGGCACACCAGCCCACTTTGGGCTGGTTCCCTTCCTCATACAGCCCATGAGGCCCTCCGGGAGAGGTGGCCCCTCCCGGTGGACCCCCAGAACCCCTCCGGTGGCCCCGGTACAATACCGATATGCCCCCGAAACTTCCCGGTGTCCGTATGACAACTTCCCATATATAAATCTTTACCTCCGGACCATTCCGAAACTCCTCGTGACGTCTGGGATCTCATCCGGGACTCCGAACAACATTCGGGTTACTGCATATACATATCTTCACAACCCTAGCGTCACCGAACCTTAAGTGTGTAGACCCTACGGGTTCGGGAGACATGCAGACATGACCGAGACGGCTCTCGGGCAATAACCAACAGCGGGATCTAGATACCCATGTTGGCTCCCACATGCTCCACGATGATCTCATCGGATGAACCACGATGTCGAGGATTCAATTAATCCCGTATACGATTCCCTTTGTCAATCGGTATTTTACTTGCCCGAGATTCGATCATCGGTATCCCAATACCTC
This sequence comes from Aegilops umbellulata, assembly GCA_032464435.1. Taxonomy (NCBI): domain Eukaryota; kingdom Viridiplantae; phylum Streptophyta; class Magnoliopsida; order Poales; family Poaceae; genus Aegilops; species Aegilops umbellulata. The sequence goes on along the minus strand of CP136056.1, from coordinate 67,918,594 downwards.
GTTCAATCTCGTTACCGGCAAGTCACTTTTCTCGTACCGTAATGCATGATCCCGTGATCAAACACTTTGATCACATTGAGCTTACTATGATGATGCATTACCGAGAGGGCCCGGTGATACCTCTCCGTCAAGCGGAGTGACAAATCCCAGTCTCGATCCGTCTCAACCCAACAGACACTTTCAGAGATACCCGTAGTATACCTTTATAGTCACCCAGTTACGTTGTGACGTTTGGCACACCCAAAGCACTCCTACGGTATCCGGGAGTTACACGATCTCATGGTCTAAGGAAAGGATACTTGACATTGGAAAACTCTAGCAAACGAACTATGCGATCTTATGCTATGTTTAGGATTGGGTCTTGTCCATCACATCATTCTCCTAATGATGTGATCTCGTTATCAATGACATCCAATGTCCATAGTCAGGAAACCATGACTATCTGTCGATCAACGAGCTAGTCAACTAGAGGCTCACTAGGGACATATTGTTGTCTGTTATTCACACATGTATTACGATTTCCGGATAACACAATTATAGCACGAATAAAGACAATTATCATGAACAAGGAAATATAATAATAATGCTTTTATTATTGCCTCTAGGGCATATTTCCAACGGTCTCCCACTTGCACTAGAGTCAATAATCTAGTTACATTGTCATGAATCGAACACCCATAGAGTTCTGGTGCTGATCATGTTTTGCCTTAGGGAGAGGTTTAGTCAACGGATCTGCGACATTCAGATCCGTGTGCACTTCACAATTTTCTATGTCTCCATCTTGAACATTTTCACGTATGGAGTTGAAGCGACGCTTGATGTGCCTGGTCTTCTTGTGAAACCTGGGCTCCTTTGCAAGTGTAATAGCTCCAGTGTTGTCACAGAAGAGTTTGATTGGCCCCGCCGCATTGGGTATGACTCTGAGGTCGGTGATGAACTCCTTCACCCAAATTGCTTCATGTGCTGCCTCCGAGGCTGCCATGTACTCCGCTTCACATGTAGATCCCGCCACGACGCTTTGCTTGCAACTGCACCAGCTTACTGCCCCACCATTCAAAATATACACGTATCCGGTTTGTGACTTAGAGTCATCCAGATCTGTGTCGAAGCTAGCGTCGACGTAACCTTTTACGACGAGCTCTTCGTCACCTCCATAAACGAGAAACATTTCCTTAGTCCTTTTCAGGTACTTCAGGATATTCTTGACCGCTGTCCAGTGTTCCTTGCCGGGATTACTTTGGTACCTTCCTACCAAACTTACGACAAGGTTTACATCAGGTCTGGTACACAACATGACATACATAATAGAACCTATGGCTGAGGCATAGGGGATGACACTCATCTCTTCTATATCTTCTGCCGTGGTCGGACATTGAGCTGAGCTCAATTTCACACCTTGTAACACAGGTAAGAACCCCTTCTTAGATTGATCCATATTGAACTTTTTCAATATCTTATCAAGGTATGTGCTTTGTGAAAGACCTATGAGGCGTCTCGATCTATCTCTATAGATCTTGATGCCTAATATATAAGCAGCTTCTCCAAGGTCCTTCATTGAAAAACTTTTATTCAAGTAGGCCTTAATGCTGTCCAAGAGTTCTATATCATTTCCCATCAAAAGTATGTCATCTACATATAGTATGAGAAATGCTACAGAGCTCCCACTCACTTTCTTGTAAACGCAGGCTTCTCCATAAGTCTGCGTAAACCCAAACGCTTTGATCATCTCATCAAAGCGAATGTTCCAACTCTGAGATGCTTGCACCAGCCCATAAATCGAGCGTTGGAGCTTGCACATCTTGTCAGCATTCTTAGGATCGACAAAACCTTCCGGCTGCATCATATACAATTCTTCCTTAAGGAAACCATTAAGGAATGCCGTTTTGACGTCCATTTGCCATATTTCATAATCGTAGAATGCGGCAATTGCTAACATGATTCGGACGGACTTCAGCTTCGCTACCGGTGAGAAAGTCTCATCGTAGTCAACCCCTTGAACTTGTCGATAACCCTTAGCGACAAGCCGAGCTTTATAGATGGTCACATTACCATCCGCGTCTGTCTTCTTCTTAAATATCCATTTATTTTCTATGGCTCGCCGTTCAACGGGCAAGTCAGTCAAAGTCCATACTTCGTTTTCATACATGGATCCTATCTCGGATTTCATGGCTTCTAGCCATTTGTCGGAATCTGGGCCCGCCATCGCATCTTCATAGTTCGAAGGTTCACCGTTGTCTAACAACATGATTTCCAAGACAGGGTTGCCGTACCACTCTGGTGCGGAACGTGTCCTTGTGGACCTTCGAATTTCAGTAGGAGCTTGATTAGAAGTATCTTGATCATTATCATTAATTTCCTCTCTAGTCGGTGCACGCACCTCAGGAACGTTTTCTTGAGTTTCGCCATTTTCCGGTTCAAGAGGTAACACTTCATCAAGTTCTACTTTCCTCCCACTTACTTCTTTCGAGAGAAACTCTTTCTCTAGAAAGGATCCATTCTTGGCAACAAAGATCTTGCCTTCGGATCTGAGGTAGAAGGTATACCCAATAGTTTCTTTAGGGTATCCTATGAAGACGCATTTTTCCGATTTGGGTTCGAGCTTTTCAGGTTGAAGTTTCTTGACATAAGCATCGCATCCCCAAACTTTTAGAAACGACAACTTAGGTTTCTTCCCAAACCATAATTCATACGGTGTCGTCTCAACGGATTTCGACGGAGCCCTATTTAAAGTGAATGCGGCAGTCTCTAAAGCATAGCCCCAAAAAGATAGCGGTAAATCGGTAAGAGACATCATAGATTGTACCATATCTAATAGAGTGCGATTACGATGTTCGGACACACCATTACGCTGAGGTGTTCCAGGCGGCGTGAGTTGTGAAACTATTCCACATTTTCTTAAGTGTGAGCCAAATTCGTGACTCAAGTATTCTCCTCCACGATCTGATCGTAGAAACTTGATCTTTCTATCACGTTGATTTTCAACCTCACTCTGAAATTCCTTGAACTTTTCAAAGGTCTCAGACTTGTGTTTCATTAAGTAGATATACCCATATCTACTCAAGTCATCAGTGAGGGTGAGAACATAACGATAGCCACCGCGAGCCTCAACACTCATTGGACCGCACACATCGGTATGTATGATTTCCAATAAGTTGGTTGCTCGCTCCATTGTTCCTGAGAACGGAGTCTTGGTCATTTTACCCATGAGGCATGGTTCGCACGTGTCAAATGATTCATAATCAAGAGACTCTAAAAGTCCATCTGCATGGAGCTTCTTCATGCGTTTGACACCTATGTGACCAAGGCGGCATTGCCACAAATATGTGGGACTATTGTTATCAACTTTAACTCTTTTGGTATTCACACTATGAATATGTGTGTCATCACGTACGAGATTCATTAAGAATAAACCATTAACCATCGGAGCATGACCATAAAACATATCTCTCATACAAATAGAACAACCATTATTCTCGGATTTAAATGAGTAGCCATCTCGAATTAAACGAGATCCAGATACAATGTTCATGTTCAAACTTGGCACTAAATAACAATTATTGAGGTTTAAAACTAATCCCGTAGGTAAATGTAGAGGTAGCATGCCGACGGCGATCACATCGACCTTGGAACCATTCCCGACGCGCATCGTCACCTCGTCCTTCGCCAGTCTCCGTTTATTCCGCAGCTCCTGCTTTGAGTTACAAATGTGAGCAACTGCACCGGTATCAAATACCCAAGAGCTACTACGAGTACTGGTAAGGTACACATCAATTACATGTATATCACATATACCTTTTGTTTTGCCGGCCTTCTTGTCCGCTAAGTATTTGGGGCAGTTCCGCTTCCAGTGACCACTTCCCTTGCAATAAAAACACTCAGTCTCGGGCTTGGGTCCATTCTTTGTCTTCTTCCCGGCAACTTGCTTACCGGGCACGGCAACTTCCTTGCCGTCCTTCTTGAAGTTCTTTTTACCCTTGCCCTTCTTGAACTTAGTGGTTTTATTCACCATCAACACTTGATGCTCCTTCTTGATTTCTACCTCTGCTGATTTCAGCATAGCATATACCTCAGGAATGGTCTTTACCATCCCCTGCATATTGTAGTTCATCAGAAAGCTCTTGTAGCTAGGTGGAAGCGACTGGAGGATTCTGTCAATGACCGCTTCATCCGGGAGATTAACTTCCAGTTGAGTCAAGCGGTTGTGCAACCCAGACATTTTGAGTATGTGTTCACTGACAGAGCTATTTTCCTCCATCTTACAGCTAAAGAATTTGTCGGAGACTTCATATCTCTCGACCCGGGCATGAGCTTGGAAAACCATTTTCAGCTCTTCGAACATCTCATATGCTCCATGTCTCTCAAAACGCTTTTGGAGCCCCGGCTCTAAGCTGTAAAGCATGCCGCACTGAACGAGGGAGTAATCATCGCAGCATGACTGCCAAGCGTTCATAACGTCTTGTTCTGCAGGTAGAATAGGTGTGTCACCCAGCGGTGCTCGTAGGACATAATCTTTCTTGGCAGCTATGAGGATGATCCTCAGGTTCCGGACCCAGTCCGTATAGTTGCTGCCATCGTCTTTCAGCTTGGTTTTCTCTAGGAACGCGTTGAAGTTGAGGACTACGTTGGCCATTTGATCTACAAGACATATTGTAAAAATTTTAGACTAAGTTCATGATAATAAAGTTCATTTAATCAAATTATTTAATGAACTCCCACTTAGATAGACATCCCTCTTCTAGTCATCTAAGTATTACATGATGCGAGTCAACTAGGCCGTGTCCGATCATCACGTTAGACGGACTAGTCAACATCGGTGAACATCTTCATGTTGATCGTATCTTCTATACGACTCATGCTCGACCTTTCGGTCTTCTGTGTTCCGAGGCCATGTCTGTACATGCTAGGCTCGTCAAGTCAACCTAAGTGTTTGCATGTGTAAATCTGTCTTACACCCGTTGTATGTGAACGTTAGAATCTATCACACCCGATCATCACGTGGTGCTTCGAAACAACGAACTGTCGCAACGGTGCACAGTTAGGGGGAACACTTCTTGAAATTATTATGAGGGATCATCTTATTTACTACCGTCGTTATAAGTAAACAAGATGCAAAACATGATAAACATCACATGCAATCAAATAATAAACGTGACATGATATGGCCAATATCACATAGCTCCTTTGATCTCCATCTTGGGGCTTCATGATCATCTTGTCACCGGCTTGACACCATGATCTCCATCATCATGATCTCCATCATCGTGTCTCCATGAAGTTGCTCGCCAACTATTACTTCTACTACTATGGCTAACGCATTTAGCAATAAAGTAAAGTAATTTACATGGCGTTTCTCAATGACACGCAGGTCATACAAAAAATAAAGACAACTCCTATGGCTCTTGCCGGTTGTCATACTCATCGACATGCAAGTCGTGATTCCTATTACAATAGCATGAACATCTCATACATCACATATAGATCATTCATCATTCATCACAACTTTGGCCATATCATATCACAAAGCACTTGCTGCAAAAACAAGTTAGACGTCCTCTAATTGTTGTTGCAAGTTTTACGTGGCTGAATTAGGGTTCTAGCAAGAACGTTTTCTTACCTACGTGAAAGCCACAACGTGATTTGTCAACTTCTATTTACCCTTCATAAGGACCCTTTTCGTCGAATCCGCTCCAACTAAAGTGGGAGAGACAGACACCCGCCAGCCACCTTATGCAACTAGTGCATGTTAGTCGGTGGAACCGGTCTCACGTAAGCGTACGTGTAAGGTTGGTCCGGGCCGCTTCATCCCACAATACCGCTGAAGCAAGATAAGACTAGTAGCGGCAAGAAAGTTGACAACATCTACGCCCACAACAAATTGTGTTCTACTCGTGCAATAGAGAACTACGCATAGACCTAGCTCATGATGCCACTGTTGGGGAACGTTGCAGAAAACAAAAATTTTCCTACGGTTTCACCAAGATCCATCTATGAGTTCATCTAGCAACGAGTCATGGGAGAGAGAGATTGCATCTACATACCACTTTGTAGATCGCGAGCGGAAGCGTTCAACGAACGGGGATGAAGTAGTCGTACACACCGTGATCCAAATCACCGGAGATCCTAGCACCAAAAGCACGGCACCTTCGCGTTCAACACACGTACGGTCAGCGTAACGTCTCCTTCTTCTTGATCCAGCAAGGCAAAGTAGAGGTTGGGGAAGATGGCTCCAGCAGCAGCACGATGGCGTGGTGATGGTGGAACTACAGTACTCCGGCAGGGCTTCGCCGTGCTCAACGGAGGAGGAGGAGGTGTTGGAGAGGGAGAGGGAGGCGCCAGGAGCAAGGGTGCGCAGACCTCCCTTCACCCCTCTATTTATAGGGGAAGGGGCAAGGGGGGCCGGCCCCTCTAGATGGGATCTAGAGGGGGGCGGCGGCCTAGGGGAGGAGGCTTGCCCCCCAAGCAAGGGGGGGCGCCCCCTCAGGGTTTCCCCCAACTCTAGGCGCATGGGACCTTGGGGGGGAGGTGCACCAGCCCACTTTGGGCTGGTTCCCTTCCTCATACAGCCCATGAGGCCCTCCGGGAGAGGTGGCCCCTCCCGGTGGACCCCCAGAACCCCTCCGGTGGCCCCGGTACAATACCGATATGCCCCCGAAACTTCCCGGTGTCCGTATGACAACTTCCCATATATAAATCTTTACCTCCGGACCATTCCGAAACTCCTCGTGACGTCTGGGATCTCATCCGGGACTCCGAACAACATTCGGGTTACTGCATATACATATCTTCACAACCCTAGTGTCACCGAACCTTAAGTGTGTAGACCCTACGGGTTCGGGAGACATGCAGACATGACCGAGACGGCTCTCGGGCAATAACCAACAGCGGGATCTGGATACCCATGTTGGCTCCCACATGCTCCACGATGATCTCATCGGATGAACCACGATGTCGAGGATTCAATTAATCCCGTATACGATTCCCTTTGTCAATCGGTATTTTACTTGCCCGAGATTCGATCGTCGGTATCCCAATACCTCGTTCAATCTCGTTACCGGCAAGTCACTTTTCTCGTACCGTAATGCATGATCCCGTGATCAAACACTTTGATCACATTGAGCTCACTATGATGATGCATTACCGAGAGGGCCCGGTGATACCTCTCCGTCAAGCGGAGTGACAAATCCCAGTCTCGATCCGTCTCAACCCAACAGACACTTTCAGAGATACCCGTAGTATACCTTTATAGTCACCCAGTTACGTTGTGACGTTTGGCACACCCAAAGCACTCCTACGGTATCCGGGAGTTACACGATCTCATGGTCTAAGGAAAGGATACTTGACATTGGAAAACTCTAGCAAACGAACTATGCGATCTTATGCTATGTTTAGGATTGGGTCTTGTCCATCACATCATTCTCCTAATGATGTGATCTCTTTATCAATGACATACAATGTCCATAGTCAGGAAACCATGACTATCTGTCGATCAACGAGCTAGTCAACTAGAGGCTCACTAGGGACATATTGTTGTCTGTTATTCACACATGTATTACGATTTCCGGATAACACAATTATAGCACGAATAAAGACAATTATCATGAACAAGGAAATATAATAATAATGCTTTTATTATTGCCTCTAGGGCATATTTCCAACAGGGCGCTGTCCCGCCAAGCAACCTCAGGAACGCGAAGCGGTGCCAGACGAAGACGAGTCGGGGGCTCTCAAGCGTCTCCTAGCCCCAGCCCGAATTGGGGACATCAGGCGAAGTTGGCTCCGATAGCAGGGGCTGGGCACCCCTACATCCACATACAGCCACCGTTCACGGAACCCAGCCGTAGGCGGAGGGAGCCTGAAGTCAATCCCCGAGGCCGCTGTCTCAGACGCGGCAGCGAAGCTCACGCACGCCGAGCATTGGGTAGGGTCGACAAGGCGCAGAGAGAAGAAGTGGCGCAGCAAGGCAACCGATGGAAGGATGCCCATCATTGCCTCGCAAACAAAGGCGAAGACCGAAAGGAGGGCGATGGATTCAGGACCCAGATGCATCATGTGGATCTGATAGTAGAAAAGCACGGCATTGAAGAAATCAGAAAAGGGGGGAACCAGACCCGCCCACAGGGCGTCAGCAAAATACCGGACCTCGGTGATTATCCTGTCGATGGGGAAGTGAGACGCAGGCCAGACCGTCATCCTCCCGCATTCATTGAAGATAGTGGCTAGAGCCGAGCTAACCTTGCCCAAGCCCTCTCGATTGATTATGATCGACCAATCGACGGTGGGGGCCACCAACGGCGGCGAGCGAGGCGGAGGCATGGGTTTCTTCCCTCTTCCCTTCTTCGTCGGAGCCATGGCGATGGGAAGGGGGGGGGGAAGGTTCGAGACTGGGTTGAAAGCAGAAGCTGGAGTCCGAGAGGAGGAAGGACAGGGGGCGCTCGAGCAACAGAAAGGGGAGCGGCTGTGTACGACTACGAGTCCGCCTAGCATGGCGCAAAATAAGGGGGCGTGGGGGAACAATGCTGCCCACGCCCAATCAACCGCCACGCGACGCCCAAGGCCGCAGGCTGTTAGGGCCCGCGGCGCTTCGCCCTTGCCCTTTCGCCTCCCTGCACGGCCAAGTCTGGGCGCGCCTCGGGCCCGGGGGCTACTGTCGGCGTTATGGGAACGGGGGTCCCCAGACTTGTCTGCCTGCGGCGTGGCTCAAAGGGGGGCCCAGCACGGCCCATCTTCATCACCACAGATCCAAGACCCTCGCGAGGGGCCAAGCCTCGCGGGGCGGACGACATGGAGCTTCCTCAGGCGCAGCCTCATCAGGCTGGCTCGCGAGGAGGCGGAGAGATCAAGGCGGGGTACCTCACGAGGTGCCCATGACGCAAGCCATGACGACCAAGGGCGCCAGGCAGGCGCCAGCCCGCGCAGTGTCCTCCTTTCCTCTTTGGTGCAAAGGGAGCAAGCACAGGCAAGAGCATCAAGCAAAGGCACCCGTTTCGGTGCAACGAGACCAAGATCAGCCCAACGACAGGGAGGAAGTCATTGTGGAGCCCAAGCCAGCGTCACCACCAGAGCCTTTGGCAGGCGAGGACCAACTTTAGTCAGGATAAGTGTACCAGATGTTCCCCTTCAAAATGGCCAATTGTTGGCGCCCTTCCCGCTCAATATTTGGGAAGAGGCCCAGGGCCTTTGCCTATAAATAGGACTAGCCACCCCCGGGGTAGAGGCAGATCGAGAATCAGAGAGAGAGCAGGGTGACTGAACTCCTGCTAGCAGTTCATCGCCCCAGCCAAGAACAGACCCTCGTGAGGCTGTTCTTCCTTATATTGCTCATCATCATCAGCCCAAGAGGCAATCCACCACACCACAAACTGGAGTAGGGTATTACACCACAACGGTGGCCCGAACCAGTATAAACCCTGTGTCTCCTATGCTGTTCTTTTCATAGCTTAGAGCTTAGCGTGGCGGTGGGGTGCAGGTAGGTAGAAGGCAAAATCTCTCCGCGCACCCCAGTGTTCGAACCTCAAGGGTCTGCCGAAACCCGAAATCCGACAAAATTAGATGGATCAACTGGAGGTCCCTTTGCAGCAACCCATGAGGTTTTGGGGTACTGCTCAGGCTTCCAATATGTACCATCAGCATTGAGTTTCCTCTCAAAGGCAATATCCTCTTTCCTAGGGTTCCCGTTGAGGATCTGCTTTTTAAGCACATCACAAAGAGTCTGATGCCCTTTGAGGCTTTTGTACATGCCTGTCATGTACAATTCCTTCATCCCTGCATCATCAATGATACTAGCAATGTCCTCATATGAGGAATTAGTGATAGTAGAGGCAGGTGAGGAATTTGTAACATTAGAAGCATTTGAACATTCAGGTGAGGAATTAGCAGATTCTCGTTCAATGCATTTCATACATGGAGGAACAAATTCTTTATGAGCAGCGCTGATTTGTTGAGCACGTAATGAATCAGGCTCCTTCTGGAGATCTTCATAACTCACTCTTAGCTTCTCAAGATCTTGCTTTGTTTGAAGAAATTCATAAGAAAGCTTCTCATGATCAGATAAGAGAGTGTTATGTTGATCTTGAAGGGAGTCATACTTAGAGTGATGTCTCTGAAGACTTTCAGCCAAAGCTTTTGACTGATCCATTTCTTCACCCAACATCTCATCGCTCTTACTAAGCATGTTGTGAGCCTTTTCCAAAGCTCTTTGTTGTTTAGTAGCAAGAGAAGCAAGTTTGACATAACTGGGTCCAAATTCATCACCAGATTCATCATCACTGGATTCAGATAGATAGCATTCAGTTACCTTTTCACCATCTGCCATAAGACATGGTGAGGAGGAGGATGATTCCGGTTCAAATGTCATAGACTTGAGAGATTCCTTGAAGTCCTCAAACCAAGGATCGTGACAGGTTCGATGACCTTCATAGACATCAGAGAGACGGTTCCAGATAAGCTTCGCATGATCGAGATGCATGACGTTCCTGAACTGATTTCGAGACAGACAAGAGCAGATGACATCCTTTGCCGTGAGGTTGGGGAGGGTGTACTTGCGAATGTCATCAGCTTCCGCCATCTTGCACAGATCGGTCAGACCAATCTCAGTGACGGTCCACAGCTCGCTATTCATCGCCATGAGGCGCTTCTTCATCATGGCCTTCCATTTGGGATACTCGTGACCGTCAAAGATAGGGCATGTCACTTTCTTCATACCTGCGGTCGACATAACTAAAACTCTAGGAGATTAAACCAAAATCACACCGAACAAGGGAGTACCTTGCACTGATACCAATTGAAAGTGTGTTATATCGACTAGAGGGGGGGGGGGTGAATAGGCGGTTTTTATGAATTCTTCACTGAGGAATTTGCTAGTGAGGAAATTCCTTAGCGAAGAACTACTTGCAGCGGAATAAGTACTCAGAAGTAAACATAACAGAATACAAGCATAGTCATCATGATGAAATGAAGAAAAACACAGAGTACAGAAAGCGTAATCATAGGATAGCACAAGATGAAGACAAACAGACTGAAGAAATTGAACTGAGGAAATTGAGAAAGTCTTCAGCCAAAGTCTTCAAACACAGATATGAACAAGCACACAACATAGTAATGAGGAAATGAAGGTGTTGAGGAAATAGAACCAGTTGGCTTGGTGAAGACAATGATTTGGTAGACCAGTTCCAACTGTTGTCTCAATTGTACATCTGGTTGGAGCGGCTAGGTATTTAAACCTGAGGACACACAGTCCTCACCGTATTCTCCTTGAACTAAGGTCACACAGACCTCGTCCAATCACTCGTGGTAAGTCTTTAGGTGACTTCCGAACCTTCACAAACTCGGTCACTCGGCGATCCACAATTCCTCTTGGATGCTCTAGACCATGACGCCTAACCATTTGGAAGAAGCACAGTCTTCAAAGGTAACAAGCGTCGGATCCATGCAGGATCAATCTCTTCAGTGATGCTCAATCATTTTGGGTTTTAGGTGTTTGGGTTTTGGATATTCCTCACTTGATGATTTTCGCTCAAAGTCCTCAAAGGATGGGATGCTCTCAAATGACAAGTGTCAGTTTCTCGCGGAGCAGCCAACCAGCTAGTGGTTGTAGGGGGCGGCTATTTATAGCCTAGGGAGCAGCCCGACATGATAAGACATAAATGCCCTTTAATGATATGACCGTTAGGTGGATAAGATATTTTGGGACAGCTAGCGCGAGGTACAAATTCCTCAGGGCTATCATGTTCCTCACTGTGTAGGCAATCCGCACTCGCGAATTCCTAACTCCTCAGTCAGAACAAAGTCCTTAGTGACCAGAAGAACTGCGTCTCTGTCACTAAAGAAATTGACTGAACTGTATGAGATTTCCAATGGCTTCACTCGAAGGGATTGGTAGGTGTAGGATTTTGAGTTGAGCATCACATGGAAATTTTTCCTTAGTATTTCCTCGACCCCCTTTAACAGTACGGTGTTTCCTATGACTCAAGAAAGAGAAAATGAAACTACGAAAACAAAAGTCTTCACGCTTCATGTTCCTCGAATGAATACCAAGTCTTCAAGGTCACACCAATTTCTTCACTTTCAAAGTCTTCAGAAAGTCTTCAGAACACCGAAGTCTTCAGTCGAAGAACTTCATTTTTAGGGCTCGACTTTCTCTATAAATATCAAACTCCTCATAGACTTATAGACCTATGTACACTCATAAACACATTAGATCCTTAAGCTATAAGTCTTCAATACACCAAAATCACTAAGGGGCACTAGATGCACTTACACTAACCGGATAATATGGGCTTGGAAAGGTCTGGTCGGATTCGACATAGTTGGATCCGAGTTGAGATAAGGTCCGAGTCGGACAGACCCAACTATGAGACGCAGCGATATGTCATCTGTGAGTCTCTAGTACAACATACGTTCTTTGTCCTAAGACCTGAGCTGGCGCATGTACTCGGGATGGTGATAGACTTGCTTTGGGCCGACCAAATGCTACTCCGTGACTGGGTAGTTACAAAGGTAGGTTTCAAGCTTGTCCAGACCCATGCTGCGAGACATGGTCGAGCAAGATGGGATTTGCCCCTCCGACCAGGAGAGATATACTCTGGGCCCCTCGTGTGATCCGACCAGGATAAGCATGGCCATGCGACAAGGATTATGAGATAATCCGGTTTGTGGTTGGCACACTGGAATGTGAAAGAGGTCGGGCTAGCACAAGGATGACAGACTCGCCTTGAGCTCGACAACATATATCGTGTGGTAAAAGGAATGGATGTGTGATGTACAGGTTCGCTAACCAGCTTCATAGTCTGCTTGGTGTTTGGCATGCCTTGCTAGAGGCCGCTAACAATCGTGCAGTTCGGAGGTGATCCGAACTGCGACCAAGCCGACTTGAACCTAAGGGGTCGCGCGCTTAAGGGAAGGAACCTACGAGGTCCGATCCGGGGACACTGGTCGGATGTGATCCGAGTTGTATCCGGATTGTGGACGAGTAGACTTATGGGCTTTAGGGTCCGTGCGAGGCCCAAGTGTTGAACCTGCGATGGACGCCTATATAAAGTGGAGGTGCCGCACATTCACGAGGGAGATCGCTTCGGCGCTGTCACTAGGGTTTGCATGTATTGCGAATAGACACTTCCGCTCATTGCCGGTTGTGTGATCGGACCTAGCAGTCCGCCGCACGATGTTCCTCCTGCACGTGCGGATACCGTTAGAGGCGGTAACTTATGCCACTCTGGTGAACCTGTACGTGGGAACCGACGACCAGCTGCTCGAGGGAGATCGTACAAGGAGGAGACGATCCATGCAGACGCGCTGCCCCAACTCTTCTTACGATGCACAACAGTGCACGTCTAGTGGTAACAAACTGTGATCCATCTCCCGTAGCATGTTCTTGGTTGTTCTGCGTGTAGGAAAATTTAATTTTGCAATCGACGCACCCTACCGTAGAACCCAACAGCAATGTGCGCCTGCCCAAGGATTTCAAAGGCCCGTGTAAGGTGCCGAATTACACTGCCGATTTATCCCCTGAGACATGGGTTGAAAGCTATGAGATGGCCATGGAGATGCTGGATGTGGATGATGCGGCATGTGCAAAGTATTTTACCATGATGTTGGAAGGGATGGCCCGTACCTGACTAAAGAGTTTACCGGCGAATTCTATCAGGTCGTGGGCCGAGTTGAGAACCCGGTTTATCCAGAATTTCAAAGATACATGCAAGCAGGCCATGTCAATTGTGGACTTAGCTGCCTGTGTCCAGGAGGAAGGAGAGTCAACAACCCGGTGGGTGCGCCGGGTCTCGGAAATTTTGCATTCATCGGACCGCATTAACGCGGATACTTCAGTTCTAACATTGGAAGGCAATTGCTGGTTTGAACCCATGAAGTTAAAATTGGGATGGCTCAAACGTCATTGTAATGATATGGGAACCCTCATGGCTGCTCTGGTGAAGTATGCTGATTCTGATAGTACCAAGGATCTCGAGTCTGACGATGATAAGACAGGGAAGGGAAAAAGAAGCGGCAATGCTAAGGGGCAGCACCACAACTCGGCGGGTCATGGAAACGGCGGCAAGCGTAAAGCGGGCCACAGCTTGGACTCCGTGGCTAATACCAGCATGCAGGACAAGGGCCAGCGACGTAAGGGTAAACCGCCCCAGCGCAGGGGAGCTCCAAGCCCTAACCCGGACCGCCTATCTTATCTATTGAACCAGTCTTGCCCAAAACATGGGACGAAGGAGATGCCATCCACGCACCTTTGGAAAGATTTCTACATCATGCAGGAGTTCAAAAATTCTAATTCTTTCCGGTATGATAATGGACCGGGAGGCGGTTCAGGCCACGGATCTCATGGGTTGGGTTACGGAGGAGGCAGCTCCGGTTCAGGTTTTCATGGTAACCAGAGTGGGCATGCCAATCAAGGAAACTAGGGCAATCAAGGTGGTTACAACAATCAGGAAAACCAGCAACAACAACAGCAGCAGTCGGGTTACCAGAGCAACCCAATGCAGTTGAATGGCAGACAATATCATGTCTTTACCACTAGCCTGGATAAGCGTGATCAGAAGCTTCATAAGAGGGCAGTGAACTCCGTTGAACCGGCGGTGCCCCGTTACCTGCACTGGTCTGAGCAGCCGATTGTGTGGAGTAGAGAAGATCATCCACCCCGAGTTGACAATCCGGGTCATCTGGCATCGGTGGTGGCACCTCAGGTGGGAGGTTATAAGTTCACCAAGGTACTCATGGATGGAGGAAGCAGTATCAATATCCTTTACTATGAAACCTTCCGTCGCATGGGGTTAACAGATAAAAATCTTAAACCGTCCAATACGGTGTTCCATGGTGTGGTGCCTGGTAAGTCGGCGTACCATGTTGGTAAGATAGCTCTGGAGGTGTCTTTTGGAGATGAGCATGACTCGAGATCAGAAACTTTGACCTTTGAAGTGGTGAAAATCAAAAGCCCATATCATGCCCTGTTTGGACGACCGGCTTATGCTAAATTTATGGCACGACCTTGCTATGTCTATCTGCAGCTCAAGATGCCGGGTCACAAGTGAACTATAACCATCCATGGGAGCTGCAAGATCGCTTTGGAGTGTGAAGAAGGTGAGGCGGCTTATGCTGAGTCGGTTTGTGCCATAGAAGAGTTAAAGTTTTACAAAGATAATGTTGATCCGGCAGATATGACTTCATTGAAGAAGCCGACTACAGAGCATGATCCGGCCCTGAAGTTTAAATCGGCTGATGAGACTAAGCTGGTGGACTTCCTACCTGGCGATTCGTCCAAGCAGTTCAGCATCAACACTAACTTGGACCCGAAATAGGAAAGCGCGCTCATCGAGTTCATCCGTGAGAATCGGGACATCTTTGCGTGGAAGCCTTCTGACATGCCAGGTGTACCGAGAGAACTCGCTGAGCACACTCTTAATGTGGATCCTAAGTATAAGCCGGTCAATCAGTTTCTCCGCAGGTTCAATGAAGAAAGACGCAAGGCTATTAGAGAAGAAGTGGCCAGGCTCTTGGCGGATGGATTCATCGTTGAAGTGTTCAATCCTGATTGGTTGGCTAATCCGGTGCTGGTCCTTAAGAAGAACGACACTTGGCGTATGTGTGTGGACTACACAGATCTCAACAAAGCTTGTCCAGCAGATCCCTTTGCCCTCCCCCGTATTGATCAAATTATTGATGCTACGGCGGGTTGCGAGCGTTTGAGCTTTTTGGATGCATATTCTGGTTATCATCAGATCAAAATGGCAGTTAAGGACCAGGAGAACACGACATTCATAACCCCCTTTGGAGCCTTCTGCTATGTATCCATGCCCTTTGGGCTCAAGAGTGCCCAGGCGACTTATCAACAGTGTGTGTAGAATTGTCTTCATAAGCAAATCGGTCGTAATGTTCATGCCTATGTGGATGATATTGTGGTCAAATCAAGGAAGAAGGAGACATTGATTGATGACTTGAAGGAAACCTTTGATAACCTGCGGGTTTACAAGATGATGCTTAATCCGGCCAAGTGTGTTTTTGGTGTATCGGCAGGCAATCTCTTGGGCTTTTCGGTGTCTAACAGGGGCATTGAAGCTAATCCGGAAAAGAGCAAGGCTATCACCTCGGCAAAACCAAAGTGTATCAATGATGTTCAACGCCTGGCATGCCGGATTGCCGCGTTGAGCCGGTTTATCAGCCGCCTGGGTGAGAAGGCCATCCCTTTGTATCAGATGCTGAAGAAAACGGATAACTTCGTTTGGAGTGACGCCGCAGATAAGGCATTTGAAGACTTAAAGCGGCAGCTGGCTAACCCGCCGGTTCTTGCTGCTCCGGTTGACAAGGAGCCATTGTTGCTATATGTGGCAGGAAAGGAATATTTGGTTCAGCGTCCGGTTTATTACATCAGCGAGGTACTTGTTGAGTCCAAGTAGAGGTACCCGCACTGGCAGAAGCTGGTATATGGGGTTTTCATGGCAAGCCAGAAGCTCAGGCAATATTTCCAAGGTCATCCCATCACGTTGGTCAGCTCTACTCCTTTGGGAGATATAGTCCAGAACAGGGAAGCAACTGGCTGGATTGCCAAGTGGGCGATCGAGCTCGGGCCTCACGGGATGAAATACATACCCCGCACGGCGATCAAATCTCAGGCGCTTGTGGATTTCGTCAATGATTGGACGGAACTACGGGCACCAGAAGAGAAGCCGGATCATACTTATTAGACTATTCATTTTGATGGGTCCAGGCAATTGGAGGGCTCGGGGGCTGGAGTCATATTAACTTCCCCGTGAGGTGATAAGTTTTGTTATGTTCTTCGTTTAATGTTCCCTTACACTAACAATGCATCTGAATATGAGGCCTTACTCCATGGTCTTCGGATAGCTAAGGAGATGAACCTGAGCCAAGTTAAGTGCTTCGGTGACTCAGACCTGGTGTCTCAACAAGTATCTGGCACTTGGGATTCCAAAGAACCACTCATGGCAGCATATCGTCGTGAGGTGGATGTTGTTGCAGGTCACTTTAAAGGTTATCAGGTGGATCATGTGGACTGGTGGAAGAACGAAGCGGCGGACGCTTTAAGCCGCCTGGGTTCCCAACATAAACCGGTTCCGCCTAATGTCTTCTTGGATGTTCTACATAATCTGCCCGTCAAGCTCCCTGGTGAAGAGGATCTGGCTATTCCTGATCTGGAAGCCTAGTTGGTGGCGGCTCTTCATCTTATCCCGGATTGGACGGTTCCTTATCTGGCGTATATGAATCGAGGCGAATTACCAGAGGATGAGACTCTGGCCAGGCAGATAATCCGACGGTCCAAGTCCATGACCATTATCAATGGAAAGTTTCATCATTGCAGTGTGACAGGGGTGTTTCACCGTTGTGTGTCTCCTGAAGAAGGCTGTGAAATTTTGCGTGAGATCCACGAAGGAGACTGTGGTCACCACGCCGGTTCAAAATATTTGGTGGCCAAGGCGTTTCGTCACGGTTTCTATTGGTTGACAGCTCATGCTGACGCCGAGGACTTGGTCAGACGATGTGATGGCTATCAGAAATTTTCAAGGCGCGCTCATGTACCGGCTCAAGAATTGAGGATGATTCCAATCACTTGGCCGTTTGCGACTTGGGGGCTGGATATGGTTGGGCCTTTCAAGAGGTCCAAGGACAAGAACACCCACCTTTTGGTGGCGGTTGACAAGTTCACAAAGTGGGTGGAGGCAGAGCTAGTCAGTAAGTGTGATGCGTCCACGGCGGTTCAATTCATGAAAAAGGTGATCTTCCGGTTTGGTTTTCCACACAACATTATAACAGACAATGGTACCAATCTGTCAAAGGGTGCCATGAAGGAGTTCTGTCAACGTGAGCACATCCGGCTTGACGTGTCATCAGTGGCTCACCCACAGTCCAATGGTCAAGCGGAGAGGGCCAATCAAGAGATCTTGAGAGGCATCAAACCCCGGCTTATGGTTCCTTTGCAACGGGCGCCGGGTTGTTGGCTTGAGGAGCTACCTTCTATGTTATGGAGCATCAACACCACACCCAACAGGTCGACAGGATACACGTCGTTCTTCATGGTTTATGGAGCGGAGGCAGT
The DNA here is from genome assembly GCA_032464435.1 of Aegilops umbellulata. Taxonomy (NCBI): domain Eukaryota; kingdom Viridiplantae; phylum Streptophyta; class Magnoliopsida; order Poales; family Poaceae; genus Aegilops; species Aegilops umbellulata. Next base: position 67,900,545 of record CP136056.1, on the reverse strand, counting down.
TCTTCCTAGTGGCATACGTCATGACTCACCTCGTGTAGCGGCATATGTTGAAGCTGACAACGAGAAGGCACGGCAAGAGGCTCTTGACCTGTTAGATAAGGAGCGTAACATAGCGGCAGCCCATTCGGTGATTTATTAGCAAGATCTGCGTTGCTATCATAGCCGCCGGGTTAGAACCAGAACCTTTCAAGAAGGAGATTTGGTGCTTCGGCTCATCTAGGATCAGACGGATATGCACAAGTTATCTCCCCCTTGGGAAGGACCTTTTGTGGTCAGCAAGATCTGCACAACGGGTCGTACTACCTAATCGATGTTCGAGAGCACAAAGACTCACGTAAATTGGAGGAAGAGACCAATCGGCCGTGGAACATTGCTCATCTTCGGCCCTACTATACTTGAGCTATAGGCTCTGCTTATGTACATATTATGACAATGATATATTATGATCAATACAATAAACCAGAACCTCAGTTAAAGCGGGGTATCCGTTGTTTTCTTCCATCATGTGTGGTTACATGGAGCTTCTGTTTCTAAAACGGCATCATGTTTACCCCTTGATTTAGCTTGTTAAAGCTTTATATCACATCACTTGGGGGCTTGGTCGTATTCGAACCATAGCTACATCTCTTGATCAGCGTAATGCCACAACATCACTTGGGGGCTTGGTTGTATCTGAACCACAATCACACCTCTTGATTGGCTTAAAGCCAAATCAAACCGGGGCCGAAGAGAGTGTTGTAAAAACAACAACTCAAACATAGGCACCCACTGAGCACTGCTCAAAACGTTACTTGGGGATTCTTTGCTGTCGCAATGAACTTAGAATCAATGCTTGTAATTGGGCTATCAAGTCGTGGCTTGGAAGCCTGGTGTATACACCTAAAACCCCGGGTTAACCTGGCTCTTTAAGTAAGTCACGCCACCCAGGTAAACCTGGTATGACCCTCGAACTTTGGCAAGTTACTCTAAAATACAGACCCTAAACTTGTCAAGTTAAAACGATGATTGGTTAAGGATGGCGGACCATCTTAAAAGGCTTTGCAAAAATGGTTTAACTTAGTGGCCTGGGAGCCCATGAAAAGCCTCGAATTTGGGGCCTGGCAGCCCGTGAAAAGCCTCGACTACAACGGTTTTATTTGCCTTTGATTGAGTTTTGCTCTCTTTTTGATAAGATTTATGATGTTTTTTTAAACTGGTGTTATCAACACGGTTAGACTGCCAATTAAAAATTGACAGTACACGATCAAATCATAATCCGGAGACTATCAGCCCGGTCTGGTTTTGAATCGAAATCCCAGTATGGAGTAAACCGGTGTTTATCATAGCCCGAAATGGTTTTACTATAAACCGGCCTTATATAAACAGGAGTTATTTCTCCTCCAAGAGTTGGGTTGGTCAGCCAACATCATGCCTAAAGGTTGCAGGTATTATATATCTCCATATTTGGTTATATTTCACAACCTAGGTTATAATCCTTGGTCGTATATATATGGGTATCATGACCCGCCCGGCGATAAACCGCCAGGGCGCTTTAAGTTTCTTGTCTGCAGGAACAGCTTGAACAAAGGAATATGGATATCATATCTTACGTAGGTCGAATCACGCAAGCATCAATTGCAGATAAATATGCGCGAAGGCATATCAGAACAAGTATTTTAACTAAGCCTATTACAAGGCTTTCCAGTGCCCAAAAGGATAATTGTTTTCTCAAATACATGTTGCAGCATGTGGAAGATTAAACCGGCCTTCGATTCATGGTTGGTCACCAGCTTGGCCTGACGGTTGTGGATCATCTCACGCCGGTTCAACTTCCTCTGCTCTACCCAGCGGCTGGAAATCAATAGTTGCCCAGTCGATCCCAGTTAGGGCTTGGAATACAGCTTCATCACTTATCAGCGTGGACGGTTCAATGTCAGGGGCATAAGTGTGCTTACGGATTGGCGGGATAAGATTTTGAGCTTCAGGAATTGGCGCAGCAACCCGTTTGTTCTTGTCATCATAGTTTGCTTGATAGTGGGAAAGATCCTCTTCTTCAACCAGTTGACAAGCCAGTGGGCGCACTTCTCGGTTTATGATTTGGAGATCATCTTCGCTAAATTTTGTTCCGTCTTCCTTCAAATTGGGATAGCCTTGGGCCGCTTTAACAGGATCAAAGTCAGGCACCCATGCTTTTACCCGGAATAGTGCGGCCAAAGCGCCCATTCTAGCGGCAGACTTTTTTAGCTCGTCTACCCGGGCAGGAAGCATAGATAACCTTTCAATGGTATCCTTGATCAAAGTGGGAGGCGGATTGTTGTGGGAAGCAGTGTAGATGATCCGTTGTGCGCCGGTATACAACTGCTCAATCAGAGCGTAGGCCGCTATTAACTTCTTCTGGACATCAGATCCCAAGTGGCTAATACGAGTTCCTGTATCATTGCAAGGATTAGTAAACCAGCAAATACATGAAAAGATATGTTAAAATCAGGAGTCAATGATGCTTACCAAACACAGCTGCAGTCATGGCATGAACCTGCCGCTTTACGCTGGTCAGTTCATCAACCACCGGTTTAAGAGCGGCCTCTGCTTTCTCAGCCCTTTTGATCAAATCGGATTTTTCGCTCTCCCAATCCGTCCGCTCCTTGTTGAAGCCTTTTTCAGTTTATCCATAGCGCCTAGAGCTCTAGTCAATTCTTCCTTCGCCTTGGAGGTTTCAGCTTGTTTCAATTTCAGGTTCTCCTGCAGATCAGCGGTTTGGCTATTTTTCTTGCTCAGCTCGGCCTGCAAAGAGATAGTTATATGATAAGGTGATAGTATATACTTGAAGTACCAAGCACACAACAAGTTATGCCCTTGGTACTTGGGGGCTAATGCATATTTTCTCTTCATCATACATTTTGTGCAAGTCCCAAGCATAATACAAGTATTCAACTTGGCACTTGGGGGCTAATGGATATTTGCTCAAAGAATGCTGATACGGGAGTTTCTTATACAAAGTCCCGGTTCATCTTTATAAAGTTAAACCGGCACTTGGGGGTACTTCAGTGAAGTTCAGATGCATTGTTGCAAAGCATAAAAGTTTTACCAAGTCCCGGTTTAGGTTGATATCTTAAACCATCACTTGGGGGCTACTGGAGTTGATAAGCTGCAATTAAAAAAAGAGGGGGCAATACTTACACTACAAAAAAAAGACACATCCACGACATTTTGGGCCGAACGAAAAAATTTTCTGGCATACATATGACACTTCTATGACGATAATTGTGACAAAACCCGGTATCATCATAGATGTGGTGGGCTCCTACTTCTATGACAAAAAAATCATGACAGAAAATGGGCTTTTCATCCTGGGCGGGCCGGAGACGCAGCTGCATGACATTCTTTGGCCCGTCCATGACGGAAAAAACCATGGTAGAAGCGAGGGTGAGGAAAATTTCAGGGAGTTCCCGGTTACGGTGGGAGGTCGGGGGCCGAGCGATGTGCGTTTCTCTCATACACGTACGTGCGTGTGCGCAAGGTGTTGGCTCTAATTGAACCCGAGCGAGGCGTTGGGCTCTAACTGAACCCGAGCGATTGCACTGCAGGCTACGCGTTACTGAACCCGAGCGATCGATCGATGGCTGTTAACTGAACCCGATCGAGCGATTCCTTCGCTACTGCTGCTACCTGAAGCCGGTCAATACTGCCTCTGGGATGAACAGTGAGCGTCGCGGGGGGGGGGGGAGGGGGGGTGGATGAACAGTGAGCGTTGCGTGGGGGGTTTGGATGAACAATGAGCGGTGGCGTTGCCTCTGGATGAACATGACCCCGTGGTGTGGTGGAGGGCTGGATGAATAGTAGACGGTGGAGGGGTGCCCATGGGGGGGTGGTTGAACAGGACCCCGTGGTGTGGAGGGCTGGATGAACAGTAGACGGTGGAGGGGTGCCCGTGGAGGGGTGGTTGAACAGGACCCCGTGGTATGGAGGGCTGGATGAACAGTAGATGGTGGAGGGGTGGTTGAACAATAGCCGGTGGAGTAGCGCGCGGTGGAGGCTGGATGAACAGGAGCCCGTGGAGGCTGGAGGAGGTCGACAGTGGAGATGAACAATATCCCATGGAGTCCCGTTTTTGCGGTACGCCACACCCCTCCTGATGAACAGGACCCCCATTTCGACCATAGCGCTCCAACACAAGTCCGTTTCGTCCGTTTTGCGGTACGCCACACCCCTCCCGATCAACAGGACCCCCGTTTTGACCGCAGGAGGTCCGTTTCATCCGTTTTGCGGTACGCCACACCCCTCCCGATCAACAGGACCCCCGTTTCGACCGTAGGAGGTCCGTTTCCTCCGTTTTGCGGTACGCCACACCCCTCCCGATCAACAGGACCCCGTTCCGAACGTAGGAGGTCCGTTTCCTCCGTTCTGCGGTACGCCAGGCCTCATTTCCATCGCCTGTTCCGTCCAAGCCCTCCCGATGAACACGAACACGACTATGCATTCCGTTCCGACCCAGCCGGTTGGCTCCCACGCGTTCCGTTGCCTCCCGATGAACACGATGCATTCCATTGCCTCCCCATGAACACGACGCATTCTGTTGCCTCCCCATGAACACGACGCATTCCGTAGCCTCCCCATGAACACGACGACAACGCTGTTTCTCCGTTCCGACCCATCCATGTACACGAGCCCTCGCCGTACGTATGTGTGAGTAGGCGTTCGAGACCCTGCCCGTATGTACACATACGTGGCCGTATTTTCTTTCATGCACCCTAGCCATTGTACGTACATGTACATGCTATGTGCGCGCCTCTACTACGACACGTGTGCGCCTCTACATCCACCAGTAAATATGTACGTACACGTTCGCGACCAGAATGACAACGCTACATACGCTTCGACTAGGTGGGTCCCGACTATTAGGCACTTCCTTGCGTGCGAAGATGTAGCTGGTGGGTCCTAGCAGTCAAGGGGGGAACATTTTTTCACGAAATACGGTGGCCCATATGGTGGGTCCTCACTGTCAGATGGAGGAATAATTATTTTGCACGTAATAAGGAGGCACTTCCTTGCTGCGGCCGTGGACCCAGCTGTCAGCCTCTCCACGTACAGTCCACGTCCGATGGAAGCCGTTCCTTGACCATGTTGACCACGCCACGCCGAGAGCACCAGGGTGGTGGACGACAGCGAGGCCTAGGAAGGGGACGACGCGGAGCCGGGGAAGACACGACAATGGATGCCCACGCGTAGAGGAGTACGAGGGTTCACTGGTTCGATGCGGTGTGAGGCTGCCATCGCCGCAGAATAACAGGGGGTGTGGGTGAGTAGAGGAATGGCCTAGCCAGCGATGGGAGTAGTAGGGGGAGGTGAGGCCTCCGCCGCATCACAGCCGACCACGGGAGGCAGGAGCACGAGGCACGACAGACGCTGGTTTGGGCGGCTGGAGCAAGAAGACCAGAGGTTGAAGAAGCACTACGGCCGTTGGATAGACATAGTACGGTCACTGGAGCTAGAATCGTGCATGTTGACTAAGTTGACAAAGCCCTCCATCCCCATCAACTTAGTAGGCCCACAAGTCAGCCTGCCACTATACTGGGTGCCAGCTAACAGGGGGAGTATTCTTTTTTTGTGCGTAATAAGGAGGCACTTCCTTGCGTGCGAAGATATAGCTGGTGGGTCCGAGCTGTCAGCGGCGGTAACGTTTTTTCACGAAATACAGAGGCCCTTTCGGTGGGTCCCTGAGGTCAGGTGGAGGAATCATTATTTTGCGCGTAATAAGGAGGCATTTCCTTGCGTGCGGCCATGGACCCAGCCGTCGGCCTCTCCACGTACATTCCACTTCAGATGCATGTCAGTCGTTGACCACGTTGACCAGGCCGCACCGAGAGCACCAGGGCGGTGGACGACGGCGAGGCCTAGGAAGGGAACGACACAGAGTCAGGGAAGACTCGTAGTTGTTTCCCACGCGGAGGGGAGTACGACTGTACGAGGGTTTACTGGTTCGTCTGCCGTCGCCGGAGAATAACAGCAGGTGTGGGTGAGTAGAGGAATGGCTAGGCCAGCGATGGGAGTACGGTGGGGCAGTGAGGCCTGCGCGGGAGCACAGCCGGCCGCAGGGAGGAGGGAGTAGGCAGTCCCGCCAGCGCTTGTTTGTGCGGCTGGAGCAGGAAGAGCAGAGATTGAAGAAGCTCGACGGCCGTTGGATGGCCATCCAATAGTCACTGCTTGTGCGTCAACCTTTTTTTAGGAAAGCCTCAAATCTGTGGAAAATAGCATACAACCCATCTACCATTATTTCTAATAATTTACAACCCATTTGCTAATTATTAAGGTTTTTTGGATCCCATATTCTTTTTGTTAGCATTACGGCCCATATTGTGGCCACGGTTAAAAAATTATACGAAATTTTGCATATTTCGGTGCGGTCCGAACTGTTTTTAATCCTGAAATTTCGACTCACATTCAAACTGATTTTAAAAATAAATGTATATCAATATAAAATCCAACAAATTCTCCACGCATAAAAATTAATGTAATTTAAAATCTTGAAATGAAAAAAAAGATATTTGAAACTAATTGCCGGTTTGATGTGTTTTAAAAATGTACAGCCCATTTCTCATTACTGATGGGCCATTTTCTCGGCCAGCCGAATGAAAGCTCTCCTCGTCTTGAAAGATTTGCAGCCCAACAGGCCTGACAAAGCGACTTACTTGGCAAATCACAAAAAAAACTGGGCTGTGGCCGTGGACCCAGCTGTCAGTCTCTCCACGTACAGTACTCTTCCGATGGAAGTCGGTCGTTGACCACATTGACCACGCCGCGCCGAGAGCACCAAGGCGGTGGACGACGGTGAGGCCTAGGAAGGGGGCGACGCGGAGCTGGGGAATACGCGGCAGTGGATGCCCACGCGGAGAGGAGTACGAGGGTTCACTGGTTCGGCTGCGGCGTGAGGCTGCTGTCGCCGCAGAATAACAAGGGGTGTGGGTGAGTAGAGGGATACCCTGGGCCAGCGGTGGGAGTAGTAGGGGGCGGTGAGGCCTCCGCGGCATCACAGCCGGCCACGAGAGGCAGGAGCACGCGGCACGACCGGCGCTGCTTTGGGCGGCTGGAGCAAGAAGACCAGAGGTTGAAGAAGCACTATGGCCATTGGATGGACATCGTACGGTCACTAGAGCTAGAATCGTTCATATTGACTAAGTTGACAAAGCCCTCCGTCCTCGTCAACTTTGTAGGCCCACAAGTCAGCCACCCACTATGGTGGGTCCCAGCTAGCAGGGGCTATTCATTTTTTGGTGCGTAATAAGGAGGCACTTCCTTGCTTGTGAAGATATAGCTGGTGGGTCCGACCTGTCAGCGGGGGGGGGGGGCATTTTTAGTCCATTTGGTGGGCTAGGTGAAACAATGATGTAGCATCTATGCAGTCGTTTAAATCCCATTTGCATTTTTCTCGAAATCTGCAGACTTGCTGGGCTGGGTGAAAATATCATGTTGGGCTAGACGGAGAAATGTTATAAACACATAAACACATGATTGCACGTCAGTAAAATCTTTGCAAGCTTATGTACGCAATCACTAGGAGTTAACTTGCCAAGTTATATATAAACAATTATTATTATTATTTTGTAAGAACTTTCAACTTATGAAATAAAATATCATTTTAATTTGATGAGTTAATAGTACGTGGGGTATTATTATTTTTTAGGCTAGACGTGGGACAGTTGAGTTGGTTCTAGGGGAAAGTACCGGGAGAAAAATCAGTTTACATCAAAAAAGAAAGTGGGAGAAAATTCAGAGACCTGCTGGGTCCACCTGAGGAGGGGAATATGTTGGGAGGAAGGAGATTCAAAGCACGACAGCCGAGTGAACTAGTTTTTTTACGGACAAGTGAACTAGTTTACATACATAAGCAAATAGCCACTAAAAAAAGCAATCAGCTTAATGGGTTCTTAAAAGAAATATTTCGAACAAAACAGATAATTACGACACATAGGCTAATGCATGAAACACTCAGATGATAAAGGTGCTTATAAACAGACCTGCGGCTGTCCATGTACTCGTCGGTTACGGGAAGCAGACACGCCCTCATGTCCAAGATCTGCATGTACATGTCGTAGCATGCGTATGCGTCCTTGGCCGCATAGGTTATGTAGGCTAGATTCAGAGGTACCTCCCACATGTTTAGGTCGTCTTCTTTCATGTTGTCGTATCAGGAGTCGATGATGGTCTCAGCGAGGTCAACCACGGAGTCCTTCTCCTGCTCATTGCTGATGATCTTGTATTACTTCTGGATGTCGACAAGCTTGTTGCACCAGATGGCTGAATCGTCATGTTCTTCCTTCTCTCCACCGTAGCGAAGGTGCAGTCGGCGCTGCCGATGAAATGGGCGAATGCTCCAGAACCTGGTGCAGCCATAGGACTGAGGCGAGGCAGAGCTTCACCGAGTCTGTATCGTTGGTGTACATCACATTCAACTTGGTGCAGCCATAGGACTGAACGGCGAACTCAAAGGGGAACTCCTTGCTGAAGTCCATATCCAGCAGGCTCACCCCTCGAATCGCCATTGGAGTGTCTTCGAGTGAACGAGTGTGTAGGGGCGGCGCCAGCAGTTTGTTTTCAGCTCTTGGGGAACTGGATTCAACAGTAAGCTGAGTGTGTACAAGCGACAACACTTACTACCCCTCCCTCGTCCGCTGCACGCCCGACAGAAGATGCACCCTCGGCCACACGTCGGTTCACGAGCGGATCTGTATTTGTACTGTAATAACAGGAGTTAGTGGTCACTTTACTTAAATTTAATTAGCTTTAATAGAAATTTATACTTAAAACAAGCAATGCATTCGCTCGTTCTATCAGTGCCACATGATCAACATGCACAACAATTAGAATTATTATTCTCAGGACGCACACGATCAGCACATTTGTCGCACTTTCACAAAGATAATACTACCAAGTTTGAACTGTTTGTTATGGTTGTTGTCATCTGCATCATCATGCCGTGTTTCCCAGCTTGCAAGATTCAGAACCAACAAATAAGATCCAAATAATAAGTACAACAAAGATGCCTAAACATCTCATTGATTCCCAGTTTGCAAGATTCAGGACCAACAAATAAGATCCAAATAATAAGTACAACAAAGATGCCTACACATCTCATTGATTCCCATCTTGCAAGATTCAGAACCAACAATAAGATTCAAATAATAAGTACAACAAAGATGCCTACACATCTCACTGATTCCTAGCTTGCAAGATTCAGAACCAACCCATTAGAGCCTTTTGATAAAGTGAATATCGGGATTAAATCCATCTTGGCTAGCCATGTCATACAATAGAAGAACTTGATGAATGCTCTTGACCGTCACAACATCTGTAGTTGAGTATTCCTGTTTGCATAGCATAAACAAGGAGACAGGAGAGCATGATTTCTCTTTAATAGCGGCCTCCTTGAACTCAACCTCCAGCTCTACTTGGATGAGGTCAGCCTGGAGTTCCATGATTCAATTCAAGCGCCTTTTTCTACAATTCACCTGAAATGAAGCAAAGATTGCATCATTCAGCTAGCAAGAAGTACTTGCTCTTGTGAGCCGGCAGGTTCTTCTTTAGTAGTTGCAGTAAAATTGAGGAACATTAAGGTTGGTTGTCCGGCTCATGTAAGGTGCAACTATAATTTTCTTATCCTTTTGTGCAGTTCCACTAAAATAAAGTGCCATTGTGGTGACAGTGACGGCTCCATCTTGCAAAGGCTAATAAAATGTTGCACGAGATTACCAACAGAACTTGACGGAGATTTTGGAAACTCCAATCACCATTTTGTGCAGTTCCACCAAAATTGAGAGATGTTGCCCACGTGACATTTTAGTTGAATTGCACAAGACACTCATTCCAAAAAAACGTGTTTTGTGCAGTTCACCAAAAGGTCACAATAGCAACAAGGTGAAATGGATATCCCTATCTGCACAAAAAGATAGAAAGTAAACAGTTGCTGGTCAATACGAATATACGAAACATATACAAAATGAAAAGAAGCATCTTAATTATGTTTATGGAAATCACGCAAGGACAGTAGAAATTTTAAAACGTCAGCAATGCTTCATGTTACCAGAAGCATTACGATCAACAATGAGATTCCTCAAATATGGGATTACTTTAATGGTGGCATTGCTTGTTTACCAGACACAGTAAATCAACAACAGCTAAAGAGTTGGTTTAAGGGCATGGGACCATGGGGACACCAGGACACTCAACAGCGTAAAGGAGCAACTTACTTATCATACTGGGGGAAAACAGCAGGAGTGCCATTTGTAACAAAGTTTAATTGCATCTTATCACTGGAGGCATTAGATTAACAATAACACTGGTTAGACATGTCCCTAAGGTAACAGCGTGATCGCTTCATTTTACATGCTCCCTTACATTAACAACAGCAAAAGGTTGGTATAAGGACATGCGACAGTGGACGCATCAGCACAATGTACCTACAAGGAGGCATAAAGTGGTGATGCCAAGTTTGTTCATGCTATGTGAGGGCAGCAAACCTAATCCTGGAGACCTTGTACTATGTGAGGGCAGAAAATCTAATCCTGGAGACCTTTTACTATGTGAGGGCAGCAAATCTAATCCTGGAGACCTTTTACTATGTGAGGGCAGCAAATCTAATCCTGTGACCTTTTACTATGTGAGGGCAGCAAATCTAATCCTGAGACCTTTTACTATGTGAGGGCAGCAAATCTAATCTTCGAGACCTTTTACTATGTGATGGCAGCAAATCTAATCCTGGACATACTCTGTTGACTTGTCCACCAGCCGCCACTTTCTATCCTTTTTTCAACCAATAATAGATTTGTTCCTTATCCAGTTTGTACTGCGTTTTCGCATTATTTCCCTTTTCAACCAAGAGACCGGTTGGGTATCCGGTCTCTACTACTTTCACCATATTATTTCCTCTGTGAATCAAGTCCTAGATTCATGCTACAACTTCCCCCCTTTCTTCGTTGTTTGAACAAAGCCCTAGATTCGAATGCATGAATTAGCTTTACCTCTAATAATACTAAAAATTTAGGTGGCTTTGGAAGAGCTGGTGGGAGTAGAAAAAGATGCACATGCAGACACATGGGGAGCTGGGGCAGTAGAGCAAGACCGCTTTCGAAGAACTTATACCTGAGGTTCGCCGGGATGTCGGCGGCGGCAGGTCAGATCTGCGGACAATACGACAGGGAGGAAGAAGGATCGGAGGACCTCCCGAGCCGGCGCTGTGTCCGAGAGAACGGCACGGGCAGAGGATCGGGCACCTCCGGCAGCTGTGGGTTTCCTCCCTCGGCGCGACGATGACCGCGTGAATGATGCACCTTTTAGTCCTCTACACACACCGGCCGAAGGGATCCAGCCGGATCTGTGACCAGCGGTGAGCAGAGAGAAAATGTCGCTACCGCTGTCTTGTTTATATCTGGAGAGGATGAGAGAATGAAGAGAGCAACCCTAGTAAAGCAAACGCTCAGGCCCCTGCGTCCATATATAGTGGAGTGATTATCTTTTTCTCTCTCCACAACAAGCGTTTCAATTTGTGTACGTGGCATTAAAGAAAATAAACTCTCTATTTAAGGTGACTACTGTACGACTCCTACTTACTACTAGTAGTACTACAGTATTGTTCACTTGTGCTCCCCGCCCCTCCATTCATTGAACAACCCCATGGGTGAATAAACATACAGTAAGTACTGTATTTATATAGAACGAACAAGCTCGAACTATTTTCGCGTAGTTAAAAGTTGAGGGCGGGGCTTTTCCCGGGCAGTACGCGCGGCAGTTTTCGGGTAGGCGGTTTGACAGAGAGGCGAGGAGGGTGAGCGAGTAGGGTTGTGCGATTTGACGGCGCGTTACTGCTGGAAAGACTTGTGATATGACCACTCACTATAGTCATGAATTACTGGCGCTCCGAACGGGGTGATGCCCCCTTCCGTTCCGTGCTCTAATCTGGTGCATGACACGTCGACCCGGATGCTGGCTCTCCCACATGTCGGAGTAGTAAGAAGGAGCAAAGAATGATGCGGTATATACTAGTACTATACTACTCCCTCTGTTCCTAAATATAAGTCTTTGGAGAGATTTCACTATGGACCAGATACGGAGAAAAATGAGTGAATCTACACATAAAATGCATCTATATACATCCGTATGTGGTCCACAGTGAAATATCTACGAAGACTTATATTTAGGAACAGAGGGAGTACTACTCAGGTCGGAGGAGTGCGAACCACTGCAGCCCAGTGAACCAGCAGAGCGAACCACGGTAGCCCAGTGAACCAGCAGTATAAAACAATGTGGTGATATGGCCATAAAAACAATGTGCTACGGTCCACACTGTAGCATGTACAGTAACACTCCTCTTTGTTTGGATCCCTGAGTTAGAGCTAGTTTGGGTTGAAATAGCCTCAAATTATCGAAACAAGAGGGGTTATTTTGAGCTAGTTTGCTCTAACCCAGCCAAAAAAACTAGCCCGGTGGAGAGGTTCTAATTGGGTTAGTTATCCTCGGGCCCACTAAAAGAGAACTAAAAAATCTCCCCTGCCCGCACCAGATCGGTCCCCCCCTCTCGCACGACTCCTATCTACTCCCCATAGGGCCGCTCGCCCTCTCTCTCCTCCGGCCGCCCTCTCCTTTCGGCCTCCGCCGCCCTACTCCGGCCGCCCTCTCCCTCCGGCCTTTGAGGGTCGCCCCGCTCCCCCTTCACCAGTCGTTTTACTCCCTCTGTCGTGCGCGGCGGCGGTGCATCTACCAGGGAGGTCGCGAGAGGGGTGAGTTTGTTCGTTCCTTCTCTGTCTCACGGCCATATCATTGATCTTGCTTGCTCTAGCGCTAATTCTGATTTGGAAAAGTAGATCCTGATCAAACTTGGTATAGATTTGTGGTGCACGCATGGAATTGTTTGATGCTGCTTGAGGTAATAAATCTTTCTAGAGGCCCAAAGATTCAGGTCACCTTTCTAGGTATTTCAATTTCAGGCTTGCATTATTTCTAGAGGCCCAAAGATTCAGTTCACCTTTCTACGTATTTCAATTTTAGGCTTGCATTATTTCTAGAGGCCCAAAGATTCAGTTCACCTTTCTAGGTATTTCAGTTTCAGGCTTGCATTATTTCTAGAGGCCCAAAGATTCAGTTCGCCTTTCTAGGTATTTCACTTTCAGGCTTGCATTATTTCTAGAGGCCCAAAGATTCAGTTCACCTTTCTAGGTATTTCAGTTTCAGGCTTGAATTATTTCTAGAGGCCCAAAGATTCAGTTCACCTTTCTAGGTATTTTAGTTACAGGCTTGCATTATTTCTAGAGGCCCAAAGATTAAGTTCCCGGTCGGCGGCAAGCGGCCCTTCTACCCATGCCGGTGTCGACCTCAACTCGCAAGGGCCAGCGTCGGAGGGGTTCCCGGGGCTTGGGCTCTATAGAGCCTTCCTCCAGAGCGACGATGGCGAGCTCCTCCCTCGGTGCGTGAGGGGCTCCGGGCTCTCTCCCTATCGTGAATGACTTCTGTGATGAGTTAGCTCATTCTTTGTTTCATGAAGTGTTTTTTTATTTTGTTAAGCCTGATTGACGACTTGTATGTTTAAGTGGGATATCTCATTTGTATGGACAAAGTAAAAATTATCATGTTTTGCATGCTTGATTTGTATAGATGGTTCGTTTATGTCAATTATGAGCGGGAGGAGGCCACAGAAGAGCTGGCCACACCAAGAGGGTGCTTGGATCCGAGGGACTTATTTTAGTCTGACTAAAAAAAGTCTCTTTAAGAGGCTAAAGTTCCAAGCATCCCTGACTAAAGAGGGGCTAAAACTAGTCTTGAGACTAAAAAATTTAGTCAGGGGTACCCCTACTAAAATGTGGATTAGTCCTCTCTCTCCTCATTTAACTCCCCTCCTTTAACACAGGCGAGTTCTGGATTGGAGGGTTTGGAGGATAATAAATGCTCATTAACTTGATTTTAGTCTCTTTAGTATTTGGATCCAAGCATGGGTGAGGCTAGCAAGTTTTAGTCCCACTACTTTTAGTCATGGAACTAAAACGTATCCAAGCACCCTCCAAATCCGGTAGGAAATAGGGTCCAAAGTAGTCAAATGATTGAGATAGAGCATTTATTGTCAATCTAACCCTGCCATCCATACATCTATTTGGTTTAGAGTTAGTTCAGGGTTAGAATCTAACTCTAACCTCTAACTGAGTTAGAGTTCTCCTCGTCTCGGTTCATCGCCATCATACATTTCCCATTCCTGTGTTTTTTCAGTATCCTGCGAATCAAAGAGGCCCTTTTTTGTGAAAAAAATCAAAGAGGCCCTTAGACTGGTTTCGGTCCGGTCATTTTTTATAAACGTGTTATGTCCAAAATTTAATGAACGTGCTCCAGTTTCCACGAAAATAATCCGGTTTCATGTAGTAATTCATTCATTTATTTATTCTTCTACGGGGGGTTTGCATGTAATTCGTGAGGTCTGAAATGTAAAGTACCCCGGCATATGCTCCGAGTCATGCATGCACTACGACCCAGATGCTCTATGTCCCACATGTCGGTGAATGGGAGCACGTGGAAATAGCCTAGGAGTACATATAGGAGGATAAATGCGTGAAATAATATGTACTGTGAAGCGGAGGCGCGGTTCGAAAAGGAGACCTAAAGTGATGACAGCTATAGGTCGCACGCACCCAACTAGTGGTACTAGACATACGACTAATTTTTCCCTCAAAAAAAGAGGCACGAGTGCTCAGTACTCCTATTCTATAAACACGAGTCCCATCTGACAACAGCGTCCGTGCTACAGCTAGCTCTCCTCCCTCGTTTCTCTCTTCTAATTCTAAACTCCGTCGACGCACGGTGGGCGGGGTGGGTTTGCTCAACTGCGGCCCCACCTCACAGTGAAAACGTTACGACTGGAATAAAAATGCCATATACTCCCTCCGTTCATAAATATAAGCCTTTTTAGATACTATTTCAAATGGAATACAGCATACAGATGTATGTAGACATAGTTTAGAGTATAGATTCACTCATTTTGCTTCGTATGTAGTAGTCACGTGCTGGAATCTTTAGAAAGACATATTTGGGAACGGAGGGAGTACTATACTAATAAAACATTAAGGCCACGAGGCGATGCGGTGCTGGTTACAGGAGGCAAGAAGAAGAGATGCATCCATCGACGACGTCCACCTCCTCGACTCAGGGCGCCGGCCCATCGAACGACGCCTAAGTAGCAACGGCTTTCGTGGCCAGGACGACGTGCTTCTGAACAATGGCGTCCAAAGATTCCAGCTGCTGGAAGAAGGCCAACGTCTTTCTGTCCTTGCTTGCCTTGTAGTGGCCAATGTAGAAGATTTCCTCGTAGACGTGGATGTTCAGGTCGACGGTTTCTTGCATGGCGAGGCGCTGCGCGGCGAGCGCGGCCTCGAGGTGCACATTATTCGTCGCGACCTCCGGCACCTACAGGGCCACCAGGGCTTGAAAGATTTCATCACCATGGAGGGTGATGAGGGTGGTAGGCAATGAGGAGCCTGGGCGCGCGGGCTAGAGCAGTATGGCGGTGAACTTGCGGATGTAGTTAACCATCATGTCGTCCATGCGAGAGGCGAAGCCGGCGTCGGCGAGGGCTACTATGCCTGCGGTCGCCAGCATCGTCTGGAAACGCTGCGCGGTGCGGGGCCGCAGGCCAGCGCCTTGGATGATTTGGCATAGCCGACTACCGCTCGCGTCCATCGCGTCCATAGGTGCTTGTGGCTTCTGGTCACTTGGTCTTGGATTGGAGTGAGCAGTGTTGCGCAGAGACTTGGGAGTAGATGGATTGGAGTGGTGGGGCGCCTTTATTATATGAGAGTCCAAACTCTGTTGCATTCACATCGTGCTGGCTCTATTCTGCTTCTCCAATTAATTCCCTCTGCATGTAATTGAGGATGCATCATTGACCGTTCAACGTCTCGGAAACTGCTACCCTCTCCCTCCTTGGCATTCAAGCACCTATGGACCCGTCGACGACGAGGTGCCTATGGTGACTTCGTAAATTTCAAGATGATAGTGTCGTGCGTGTGTGCGTTCATAGGGGTGAGTGTATGTGCGTGTATACGAGCGCTTGCGTCTGTACTGTGTAAAAAACGTAAATGCGTGTCAAAAAGAGACTAGTCAGTATACTCAATATTGTGCACCTCGGAGAGGAAAATGATAGAACTAGTACGTATTTATTTATGGTGCAGATTCACTCATTTTGCTCCATATGTACTCCGTCTCGGTGTAGTCTAGTCACTTGTTGAAATCTCTAGAAGGGAAAACACTCCTTTCTGGTTTACAGGGCTATACTAGCAAGTAGTTGTACGTACTAGTACAATAGTGGGCTCACATAGCAATTTTGTCTCATGCAAGAGCCTGGCTATATGCGTGCTCCAATGTTCGCAACTGCAACGTTCGGTTTGCGCTTGGCTCTTCGCCCCTTCGAGAAGAGGAACAATGATGTTACTACTACTGCTTCTACAGTGTCGAATCCACTGCTGCATGTCCGTCCACCGCGAGCGAGACGGATAGCTTGTTGTAGAATTACTACTAAGCAAAAGCCTGTCCTCGTTTGCGAGCAACCGAGCGCATGGGCGAGGGAGAAGGCGTGTAGTAAAATCAAGCTTCTCCTCGTTGTATGAGTTGACGTGACACATCATAGCACTAGCCCCACATGCTTGCCTCTAAACTTGGCTGAAAGACCCGTAGTGTACAATATATTTGCTGCAACCTCTAACATTTACCCACCACAAATTAAAATATATGTGGCCATATGCATCGTTCTGATGCAGAGGCCGGGGAGTCCCCCCTTTCTGAAAAAATAAATTAAAATATATATTCCTGTCTTGACCAGATGAGCGTGCAAACTACAATCATCAGGGTGTCAAGTAGGGCCAAAAGACTATTTTTTTTAAACTTAGAGACGGCCACATAGCATGGAGCCGACCCCAACGATTTTAAGCTTACAGGCACGGTACACGCTATCCTAGACTACTCTACACATGAAACTGTTGCATGAGCGTCCGGGCTGCGCTTGGCTCTTCGCCTCTTCGGGAAGTCGAACAATGATGGAGTACTACTGCACTGGAGGAGTACTACAGTATGCTTCTGTCCATCTGACACCGATTGAACTGCTGCATGTCCACCGCGTGCGTGAGGGAGAGCGTGTAGCGAAAGCTTCTCCTAGTCTTGCCAGCCACCACACTCACGGGCAAGGGAGGGACGCTCCTGCCTTTGCGTGTATGACAGGTGGGCCTGACAGGTGTGTGGCCAACCTGTCATACAACCAAAGGCAGGTGCAGTTAAGTCCGCGAGGGAGAGGATAATCAAACTTCTCGTTGATGTATGAGTCGACGCGACACATCAAAGCACCACACTCGATATATTTCAATAATTTGCGTTTACCGATGCATTAATTACATCGCATGCATGTCGTGACTCTCCTTTTGATACTTGCATGTGTTGATTTAATGCACCTTGAAGTAATATAAAATATGTGACGGTAAATATTTGTAATACCCCGTCCCAAGTCGAGAGATGGTTGTGCACGAGGAGGGCGAGATCATGCAGACCGAACAGGACCCGATGATGGAGCTCTCTAAGGTCTCTATGGACCTCATCGTGCTCCACTGCCCCTTGTGCCTCCACCCCTTGACGCCTCCAGTGTATGAGGTTCTAATACACCTCGTCCGTTCGGCTGATTGAGCAAGGTGCAGGTTTCTTGATTGATGTGTTGTTCGATTGATTTCCGCAGTGCAAGGGAGGGCACCTGGCCTGCGCGGACAGCCGCATCGAGCGCCCCGGGAACCAGCGGCAGTGCCAGAAGTGCGAGCGCGGCGGTGGCTTCGATGTGCAGAACACGGCGGTGGACTCCGTCCTTTCATCGGTGAGGGTGGAGTGCCCGCACGAAGACTGTGGGCTCTACATCACTTACCACAAGCTCGCCGATCACCAGAGCGTGTGTCTGCTCGCGCCCTGCAAATGCCCCGTGCCCGTCTGCTGCTACGAAGGCCCGCCTCCGGCGCTCTACCACCACATTAGCACCACGCATCCCATGCCCGTGCACAGGATCCAATATGGCAAGGTGCTCCAGCTGCAAGTGCCACTTTCGGAGCCGCGACTCTTGCTGTTCGCGCAGGAGGACCGCCGCATGTTTTTCTTGGTCGGCGGCGTGCTCGACATCGACACGCCTATCGCCGTGTCGGTCGTCTGCATCAGAGCGGGGGCGTCCCCACTGCCGCACTACGTGGCCAAGCTGTGGGCGAATGGCCCGCGGGGGGAGCGCAAAGGCACGACCGACACCGTCAAGGTGGAAATGGAGGTGACAAGCAGCAAGGATCCCGGCGACGTCGACGTGCAGGAGCTGACCTTCTTGATAGTTCCGCCCAAGCTGCTGGTCGGGGCTAAGCTTGTGTCCCTCCACATTCAGATTGACAAGCTCACGTCGTAAATGTTTCTACAGTGCCTTCTGCTTATCTTAGTAATATGCTAATGTAGGGATTACCTTGGTCTACTTTAGCTTAAGAAATGGTGGGTTTTGGTGGCGATGCAACAATTACTTCGACATCAGATCAGTAATTTCCAACAGTCGAATGGATATTTTTGTGTCTGTTGGATATAAAGTTCCTTTGGGTAAGAAGTACAACTTGTCATCAAAATGGATAAAAGGAGATGTATGTAGACGTATTTTAGTTCTAGATACGTCCCTTTTTATCCATTTTGATGATAAGAACTCCCTCCGTTCCACAATACATGCCTTCCATTTGTCAAAATATAGATGTATCTTGACATGTTTTAGTATATAAGTACATCCATGATAGAGCCAATCGGATGGTTGAGAACACTACAATTCGTATCTACAGATGCGTGTGTGACTCCCAGATGCAGAGGCCGGGGGTCATCATCCTCCTTTTCGAGAAAAAAAAGAAGCGTGTGTGAGAGGACGAGTGCATGCGTGCACCTCTTCTCTTCCTGTATAACGTACACTCAGAGTACAAGTTTTTGTGGGTGGCACGATGGTGCGTGCGAGAAGTCCCGAGAGATTGGTTTAATGCATCTGAAAAAAAGACTAGCCTAGAGCTCGCCACGCGGCTATTCCTGTCGAACGCCCCATTAACCGTAAGATATGTATACGATGGTGCCAGTTATTGCACGTACACAGCAGTACTCCCTCCTTTCCAGTTTATAGGGCTTAATTCAAAAATCTCACCAACCAAGATGGTGAGTGGTGGAATATTTTTTGTAGTTTGCAAAAGCACCTAATTAATGCTCTTGTTTTTCTGAAAAAATTATGTTTATCAATGCATTAATTGCAATGCATGCATGCATAAAGTACATGCATTGGTCAATTTTCTCTTAATACTTGCATGCAATTATTTAATGCATCTTGGAATCTGAACATGTGTTGGGGAACAACCAAATTGAGCCTTATAAAATGGAAAAACTAAAATTTTGAGATAAGCCCTATAAAACCGGAAAGGAGGGAGTAGAAAAAGAAGTACTCCATCCAGGAATAGTGCCGCACTTCAAAACTAGAACCGTCAATAAATTTTGAGCTTGCGTCTCATCACATTCCAAATTACTCCACGCTATATTGAATTGCAAACCTGTTCACACCGATCACAACCAAAATGGTTTCCCACTTAGGAGCATATTAGTACTCGGTTATAAATACTAGTATGCCAAGATGACGGCGCATTCCTCCTCAACTCCTCATCCACAAAAACAAACAAGTCATTCAGCATCCTTCCCTTGCGTCTGCCATGGACAGCGTGAGTTCTGGGTCGAGAGATTTCCACCAAGAAGAGGCGAGCATGGAAGCAGAAGCACGAGAGATGTCCCGCCTCGCTGCGAGAGCAGCCGACATGTCCCGCCGCGCGGAAGTAGCAGCACAGAGGTCCCGCCACGCTGCTGAAGCAGCACGGAGGTCCCGCCGCGCTGTCGATGCAGCAGACTGGTCCGGCCACGCCGCGGAAGCGGCAGAGATGTCCCGCCGCGCCATGAATGAAGTAGAGATGTCCCGCCGTGCCGCGGCGGCCTGGGAAAATTTCTTGCGGGCAGGCAACGACTGTTACATGCGCATGCATGCGATCGTCCATAGCCAGATGGATCAGATCTCCGGCTGGGCGAGGTTGTAGGACGACATGAAAGCCTCGTTTGAACAGGCTACCGGCGTCATCCGGCAACTAAGGGAGGGCAATGAGAGGCTCCGGGCCGAGCGCGACCTGCTGAGGGAGAAGATCGTCCGAAGTGCAGACCAGCAGGAGGAGACCAGTGCCTTGTTGAAGAGGACCGGCGTCATCGTCAAGAAACTTGTGGACGAGAATGACATGCTCCGCAACGAGCCCCAAAGGCTGGTGGGGGAATCCGTGGATGTTCTCAAGCAGCGTCTTGAGGACACGAAAGAGCTCATCGCCGCTCGCCGCGGAGACTAGTTCCCGCGGCCTGCAGCAACACATCAAGAAAGTAGAGATCAGCGAGCCACATCCTTGTCTTCCTTCTTCTTTTGCCCTTGTGTATTTCTGGCGTAGCCGCATGTGGCTTTTTTAATTATCTTTCTAATTATGTAAGACAATTAATCGTCCTTATCTTTCTGTGGAAGATCAATGTTGCGAGGCTGGAATAAAGAAAACTCTTGTCGTGGCGACCCTGGCGTTGTTGTTCTTCTAGTTGCTGCTGGGCTTCCTTCAGTTTCCTGGTTTCTTTTGATGTAATAATAAGTTTAGGATGTGGATTGTGTCGTCGGTTGTGAAATGTTGGGTTCTAGCACGGATGTTTGGCCTTTGTTGGCCTCTTGGGATGTTGCGATTTCAATCTGGTAGCTTTTAGTCCTTCGTGTTAGGCTGGAGTTGTGCTGAACTTCTTGTGAATTGTGGTGGTTTCCAGTAATGAAAATTGGAAGGGGCAAGCCCTTCTTTGATCAAAAAAATAATCATCCTTATATATTCATCAGTCTTGCTATAAGTCGTAGTAGATGCTATATAGGTCCGTCGGATCTTACATCAAGATCTGTGCTTTCAGATTTTCTTTTTTCTCTCTTAAATCTCAGTCGAGTGAGACATAGCCACACCATTAAACAGAGGCTCGGGCGCCATTAATGGAGACCTTGCGAGAGAGGTGGACGGCAGATGGAGGTCAAAGGGCTCTCCTCCTGATAAGCACGTGCAGGGGTCTGATCGCACGCCTCTCGTACTCAAATAGCTACCCTGCACGGCGCCTCCTAGCTAATAAAAATGGGGACGCGTGGCGGCACATAAATGGTACTAGTAAGTAGAACGCCCACGGTTTCAATAATACTTGTGTTTCCGATTATAACGCGACAGCACTTGTTACAAAATGACTTTGTTGATTGTTAATGTGTGCGGCTTCACAAATTGGACTGCAAATTTACCACAGCATGTTGGTGCCATGTCATGGCACCAAGCCAAGTTTCATTATTTTCATGCGTGTTTTGGATTTACAGGAATTAAAAAACTAAGTTTCTCAATGTTTCCAACCCAGCCACGACGCCCAGAATTTTGAATTTCATTCCCATTTCTTGCATGGAACCTAGAAATTTACCCGAGGACACATGTGATTTTTCAACCAACTTTGGTGCACTGGAACATGTGCTTGTATTTCAAATTTGAATTATGCACACAAAGGTGACACGTTCCCTCCCAGAACCACGAGCCTTCTTGAGAGAAGCTCCGATTTGCAAGAAGCTTATACCAAAATTTGTTCCTATTCGGCCAATTTTTTTAACCACGGCATGGTACTACCATGACATGACACCATGCCAAGTTTAATGATTTTAAAACCAAGTTTCTCAATGTTCTCGACCGAGCCACGATGCCCAGATGTTTGAATTTTATTCTCATTTTTTGCATGGGACCTACTCCCTCTTTCCATCTATATAGGGCCTAATATGTTTTTCAAGACAGCCTTTGACTATTGACAAGATTAATAGCACATGGGATGTATACTATGAAAATTATATTATTGGAAGCTCCTTTGACATACATATTTGAAGGTATGCTTTGTGTAAGTTGCATGTCATATATTATTGCTCTAACATTTGGTCAAAGTTAGCCTTGAAAACGCATTAGGACCTATATAGATGGAAGGAGGGAGTAGCAATTCACCCGAGGACACAAATGTGATTTTTCAACCAACTTTGGTGCACGAGAGCATGTGCTTGTAGTTCAAATTTTAATTATGCACATTAAATGACCAAAAACTCAATTAATGTGTAAATAAGGCCAAACGAAGCCGGAATAATTCCAAAATTTAACAGGGCACTCATGTAGTTCTATGTTGCGTTTCTAAATAAACTCAAGGGGGACATCGTATATCGTTTCGCACTCAAAGGTGGCACGTTCCCTCTCAGAACCACGATCCTTCTTGAGAGAAGCTTCGGTTTGCAAGAAGCTTATACCAAAATCTGTTCCTATTCGGCCAATTTTTTTACCACAACATGGTAGTACCATGACATGACATCCATGCCAAGTTTCATGATTTTCAGACATGTTTTGGATTTACAAGAATTTTAAAACCAAGTTTCTCAATGTTCTCGGTCGAGCCACGATGCCCAGATGTTTTAATTTTATTCTCATTTCTTGCATGGGACCTAGAAATTCACCCAAGGACACAAATGTGATTTTCAACCAACTTTGGTGCACGAGAGCATGTGCTTGTAGTTCAAATTTGACTTATGCACATTAAATGACCAGAAACTCAATTAATGTATAAAAAACGACAAACGAACCCGGAATAATTCCAAAATTTAACAGGGCACTAATGTAGTTCTATGTTTCCTTTGTTAAGAAACTCAAGGGGGGCAGTGTATATCGTTTCACACTCAAAGGTGGCACGTTCCCTCTTAGAACCACGAGCTTCCAAATCGGCCCAATTTTTTACCACAACATGTTAGTGCCATGACATGACACCATGCCAAGTTTCATGATTTCTAGGTGAGTTTTGGATTTACATGAATTTAAAATCAAAGTTTCTCGATGTTCTAGGCCGATTCATGATGCCCAGATGTTTGAATTTCATTCTCATTTCTTCCATGGGACTTAGAAATTCAACCAAGGACACACATGTGATTTTTCAACCCACTTTGGTGCACCGGAGCATGTGCATGCAATTCATATTTAGATTATGCACATTAAAAGTCCAGAAACTCAATTAATGTATAAAAAGGTGTGAGGATCGAGAAGAGGTGTCTAGAGGGGGGGATTAGACACTAAGTACCGAAAGTTGCAGTTTTTAATATTCTTAAGTTCAAGTGGAGTTTAGGCACAAGTTTAACACAGACAATACATATCAAGCAAGCATGCAATGAGTATATGAGCAGCGGAAAGTAAAGCATGCAACTTGCAAGAATGTAAAGGGAAGGGTTTGGAGTATTCAAACGCAATTGGAGACACGGATGTTTTTGGCGTGGTTTCGATAGGTGGTGCTATCGTACATCCATGTTGATGGAGACTTCAACCCACGGAGGGTAATGGTTGCGCGAGTCCACGGAGGGCTCCACCCACGAAGGGTCCACGAAGAAGCAACCTTGTCTATTCCATCACGGCCGTCGCCCACGAAGGACTTGCCTCACTAGCGGTAGATCTTCACGAAGTAGTCGATCTCCTTGCCCTTACAAACTCCTTGGTTCAACTCCACAATCTTGTCGGAGGCTCCCAAGTGACACCTAGCCAATCTAAGAGACACCACTCTCCAAGAAGTAACAAATGGTGTGTTGATGATGAACTCCTTGCTCTTGTGCTTCAAATGATAGTCTCCCCAACACTCAACTCTCTCTCATAGGATTTGGATTTGGTGGAAAGAAGATTTGAGTGGAAAGCAACTTGGGGAAGGCTAGAGATCAAGATTCATACGGTAGGAATGGAATATCTTGAACTCAACACAAGGGTAGGTGGTTCTCTCTCAGAAAATGTGTATTGGAAGTTAAGATCTGTTCTGATGGCTCTCTCCCCGAATGAAGAGTGGGTGGAGGGGTATATATAGCCTCCACACAAAATATAACCGTTACACACAATTTGCCAAACTCGGTGGGACCGAATCGTTAAACTCGGTCGGACCGATTTAGCAAACCTAGTGACCGTTAGGATTTTCGGTGGGACTGAGATGCAACTCGGTAGGACCGATATGGTTAGGGTTTGGGCATAACGTAATCTCGGTGCGACCGATTATACAAACTCGGTGGGACCAATTTTGGTAATAAGTTAACCAAAGAGTTGGTCAGGCAAACTCGGTGAGATCGATTACACAAACTCGGTGGGACCGATTTTGGTAATGAGCTAACCAGAGGTTTTGCATTGTAATCTCGGTAGTACCGATTGCTCAAACTCGACGAGACCGACTTTGGCAATGAACATACACAGTGAGATTACAATCTCATCTCGGTGAGACCGAGATCCCTATCGGTGAAACCGATTTGCTAGGGTTTGTGGCAGTGGCTATGACATGTGAAACTCGGTGGCGCCGGATAGAAAGAATCGGTGGGGCCGAGTTTGACTTTTGGTTTAGGTCATATGTGGATATGGAAAGGTAGTTGAGGATTTTGGAGCATATCACTAAGCACATGAAGCAAGAGGCTCATTAAGCAACACCTCATCCCTCCTTGATAGTATTGGCTTTTCCTATAGACTCAATGTGATGTTGGATCACTAAAATAGAAAATGTAGAGTATTGATCTTGAAGCTTGAGCCAATCCTTTGTCCTTGGCATCTTGAAGGGGTTCCACATCCTTTAGTCCATGCCACTCCATAGTTGAACTTATCTGAAACATACTAGGTAAAAGTGTTAGTCCAACAATAGATATGTTGACATTAATTACCAAAACCACCCAGGGAGCACTTGTGCTTTCAATCTCCCCTTTTTGGTAATTGATGACAACATACATCAAAGCTTTAGATAAAGATATAGAGAATAGCAAGTAAAGCTTTGGAAAGACATGTAACATGCATAGGCCCCCCCTACATGTATGCAATCATGTGAATATGGAATATAGGAGCATGTGAATGCATAAACATGCCAGAGTAAGCAATGTGTTACATGTATCTTGGCTATGTGCATCAGAGCAAATGATGTGATTATGAGAAAAGTACCTTCATGCTTATGAGTCCTTGCAAACAGTATGTACATCAACAAGAATTTCTCATTCACATGACAGTGATGCATATACTTACCTTGTGGTCCTGAGTTGGCTTAGGATGGGATCAACCTGCGCAAACAAGGTTAGATAACACAGATACACCTACTAACCAGAGCAAACAAAAAGAAACCACAATAGAACCAAGACTGGGATGACATGTAGAGTGAGTACTAAGTACTACATTGGATATAGACATGTCCCCAAAGGTAAAGATATGCAATAAAATCAGAGATTTCCTTCCCTTAGATGTCTTGCTCCCCCTGAATCTAACATGAGATATTTGGAGAAGATAGGGAACAGAAAATCAGAGCAATAGAAAATAATCAACAGAGCTTGAGCTAAAGCAAGCAAACAAACATGTGTTTCCCCTTTTAAAGACATGTGACATCTCTCCTCTTGAACACCAAGCATCTGGGGCATTGATGAAATTACTTTCTCTCCCCCTGAGTATTCTCTCTTTCTCCCCCTATAGGAAGGATTAAGCTTTGATGTGATCTCTCTCTCCCCCCTTTGACATCAATTTCCAAGAAGGGACTTCTGGACATGTGATACAAGTGGGTTGGTCCTGGAGTCACAGAGCAAAGCAGCATGTGTAACATGATGCTGGTAGAGGACAAGAATCATTGAGTGGAGCTGGAGCAAAATAGAAATCAGAAATAAGTGGCAAGTTGGTTTTCCTGTGATGAAATCGGTGACTCCGAGTTGTGTGCTTCGGTTACACCGAAAGATTTTGGTTAGACCGAAGGAAACAAACCAGTGTGATCGAGTTCATCAGAGTGAAACTACTTGTCACCTCAGCTTACTAGACAAATAAGATCCCATAAGAATTTGCAAGGAATTTACTGAAAGATTTGCAATGAATTGGATGCAGAAAATGCAGAACAAATGGAAAAGAAAAGAAATTAAAAGTTCTAGATCGAAGGGGAAACAAATATGCAAGGAACAAATGCAATAACACAGAAAAGAAAACACAAGAGAACTTCATCTACAGTTGGGCGGTGACAAAGTCACCTATGTTAGAGTATATTGACTTAGGAGTCAAGTGAGAGCACTTGATCATAGGTAATACTCATTGTTTAAGCTCAAAATGGTGTTACCATTTTTTTCGTTTAAGCATCTTGATGTATTCACATCTTGTTGAGTTCCTTTGACTCATGTCTTGGAGTAAAGCTTCTCTAAGATGGAATAACATACCTTGGGTGGTGGTGTGGGTCTTGCTCATGTAGTTGAACTTGTGAGGGTTGCTCAAGGTTGATGTAGTTCATCAAGAGTTCGGAGCACCACTTGGAGTTTGAGTTCATCGACCTACATGGGTTAGTCTTGCAAGGAAGAGCACTTGTGTATCCAAAATGACTATCATGAAACTCAACATAGAATTTGTCAAAGGATATGTTTGAATGGTTTCGTGCTTCCTTGTCTTCAACCACCATTGTGTAGAGACTTGGTGATGTAGAGATTGCTCAAGATGTGAGTGAGTTGTAATCTCATGGAACTAGATTCAACCAAGTACCTACACGGGTTAGATAACATGCAAGGTGCAAATATATCCAAGACATATGAATAGCTTCATAAGAGAAATATCAAGGATTAGTCATAGGCTCATGCCTTGCATGAATCAAATGGAGTTCCTACTCCAAGTTTGAAGCATCAATGATGTTCAATTCACCTCTTAACCTGCAAAACACTTTCTCATCAAGTGGTTTAATGAATATATCCGCCAATTGCTTATCGGTGCGAACATGCTTAAGGTTAATGTCCCCTTTGGCAACATGATCTCGAATGAAATGATGATGAACTTCAATGTGCTTAGTTCGAGATTGTTACACCGGATTGTGAGCAATCTTAATAGCACTTTCATTGTCACATAGCAATGGAACATGTTTCACATATATCCCATAATCTTTAAGAGTTTGGGTCATCCAAAGTAATTGAGCACAACATGAACCAGTGGCAACGTATTCCGCTTCGGCGGTGGATAAGGATACCGAGTTTTGTTTCTTGGAAGACCAAGACACAAGAGATCTACCAAGGAATTGACAAGTACCCGAAGTGGACTTTCTATCAACCTTGTCTCCGGCATAGTCCGAATCGGAGTAGCCAACAAGGTCAAAAGAGGACCTCTTAGGATACCAAATGCCAAAATTTGGTGTATAGATTAAGTATCTCACTATCCTTTTCACAGCCTTAAGATGACATTCTTTAGGAGCAGCTTGATATCGTGCACACATGCACACAGTTAGCATAATATCGGGACGGGAGGCACATAAATATAATAATGAACCAATCATAGAGCGATAAACCTTTTGATCAACTGGTTCACCATCTTTGGTCAAATCAAGATGTCCACTAGTAGGCATACGTGTAGTCATACCTTTGCATTCTTGCATATTGAACTTCTTGAATAAGTCTTTGGTGTACTTCGTTTGAGAGACAAATGTACCTTCCTTAGTTTGCTAGATTTACAAACCGAGAAAGAATTTGAGTTCACTCATCATAGACATCTCAAACTTCTCCGACATTAGCTTTCCAAACTTTTCACTAAAATGAGGGTTAGTTGAACCAAATATGATATCATCAACATAAATTTGGCACACAAATAGTTCTCCATCAACCCTCTTAGTAAAAAGAGTAGAATCAATTTTACCAATTTCAAAGCCTTTTTCAGTAAGGAACTTGGTCAAGCATTTATACCATGCTCTAGGAGCTTGTTTAAGACCATAAAGGGCTTTGTGAAGTTTGTAAACATGATTAGGTTTCTTAGGATTGAGAAAGCCGGGAGGTTGCTTAACATAAACTTCCTCCTCAATTTTGCCATTTAGAAAAGCACTTTTAATGTCCATTTGGTATAAGGTGATATCATGGTGATTAGCATAGGCAAGTAAGATGCGAATGGATTCAAGTCTAGCAACGGGAGCATATGTCTCACCATAGTCCATACCTTCAACTTGTGTATAGCCTTGGGCGACGAGACATGCTTTGTTGCGAACCACTTGTCCATCTTCATCTTGCTTGTTGCGAAACACCCATTTGGTACCAATGACGTTGTGGTTGTTGTCGGGCTTCTCGACCAATGTCCATACTTGATTCTCTCGAAGTTGTGTAGCTCTTCATGCATAGCATTTATCCAATCCGGATCCTTCAATGCTTCTTCAACCTTCATAGGTTCAATTTTAGAAATGAATGAGTAATGTTCACAAAAGTTAGCTAAACGAGTTTTAGAGCGAGTGATTCTCCCGGTTTGGATATCTTTGTAGATTTGCTCGACGGGATGATCTTTAGCAATTCTTGCTCGAACTCGTGAAAGCTTTTGCTTGGGTCGGGTTGGAACATCCTCTTCATCTTGTTCTTCTTCTTCTTCTTGGCCTTCTTCATTGTTGACATTGTTGTTCTCTTGTCGTGGTGGAGAAGGAGGTTGTTGATGTTCATCTTGGTGTACTTCCTCGTTTTCTTCATCTTGGTGTGTCCCACTTGTGGATGCTTCCGTATCAACTCTTGGTTCAACTTGTCGTGAGGTAGAAGCTTCCACTTGGACAAACGAGGTACTCTCCTTCATTTCCATTGGACGAACCTTGCCAATGGACAAGTCTTGAATTGCTTCCAAAGGGTCTTTGTCTCCTACATCAATTGGCAATTGCTCTACTTGCGAGCCATTAGATTCATCAAACTTCACATCCACCGTCTCTTCAGCCTTTCGGGTGAAATTGTTGTAGACACGGTAAGTGTGAGAGTTTGATCCATAACCAAGTAGAAAACCTTCATGAGACTTAGGAGCAAATTTAGAACGACGATGCTTATCAAGAATGTAGCACTTTGAGCCAAATACTCGAAAGTATCCAACTTGGGGTTTGTTAACGGTGAGGAGCTCGTATGCCGTCTTGCCGAGTAGCTTGTGAAGATACAAGCGATTTGTTGCATGACAAGCTGTCTCAACCGCTTCCGCCCAAAAGAGCTTTGGCGTCTTGTACTCATCAAGCATCGTTCTTGCCATCTCGATAAGGTCCGGTTCTTCCTCTCAACAATTCCATTTTGTTGAGGTGTGTACGTAGCCGAGAACTCGTGTGAAATCCCTTCTTCGTCAAGAAAGGTGTCCACATTTGCGTTCTTGAACTCCGTTCCGTTGTCGCCCCGAACCTTCTTGATCTTCACGTCAAACTGATTTTGGGCCTTCCTAGCGAAGTTTTTGAAGATCTTTTGGACCTGTGACTTGTCATCAAGAAAGAACACCCACGTAAATCTTGAAAAATCATCAACTATGACTAGACCAAATGAGTTACCACCAAGACTCTTGTAAGCATTTGGACCGAAGAGATCCATGTGAAGTAGCTCGAGTGGTATTCTTGTGGTCATGACGTTCTTCGCACGGTGACTTGCTCCAACTTGTTTCCCTGCTTGACAAGAACTACAAAGTCTATCCTTGTCGAATATGACATCTTTTATTCCAAGGATATGATCACCTTTAATAAGCTTATCAAGATTTCGCATACCAACATGACCTAGTCTTCTATGCCACAACCAGCCTCTAGAAGATTTAGCAATTAAGCAAGTTTTAGGTTGAGCCTTTTTAGTGAAATAAACAATGTAAAGATCTCCTCTACGTATACCGGTAAAGACCATTTTATGATTGTCTCTACGAAACACATGGCAATCTACTTCAGTGAATAAGACATTGAAACCGAAATCCGCAAGTCTAGAAACTGAAAGTAAATTGTATCCAAGGGATTCAACGAGCATGAAATTTTGTATGGAGCTATCGTGTGAGATGGCCACCTTACCAAGGCCAACCACCTTACCCTTTGAATTATCACCAAACGTGACATATTTTCGAGGGCCGTCATTTTCAGCAAGCTCACGGAACATCTCTTCATCTCCGGTCATATGATCAGTACATCCACTATCAAGGACCCACTCCTTTCCTCCAGCCATGTAGCCGCGAAGATTTGCCATAAGACCTAATTGTCTCATTGCATCATCAAGATCATAGTCACTATCATCATCTTCATCATAGTATCCATGTTCAACATCATCTTGTGATTGATCAATTCCTAGAGAGGGTAATTCATTAGGTAAATGATCATCAAAGTGATTACCTTTATGAATTCTAATAGCTTCGGATATGATATCACTAATGATTCCAACATTTCCTTTAGCATGCACGAGATTGGTAAGCTCAAATAGACTATCACCAAATCTAGGATCACTAGAGTTCATCTTACTCAAAGCAATAGACTTATGAAGAATTTCGTCTAAATTTTTCAAGGAATAATCTGGAAATCCTTCCTCAAGAAATTTCCATATAGTATAGGCACAATTAAGAGTAGGCAAACTAGCAATCAAATTTTTGGGCAATCCTGTAATGATGAGCTCAACAATTCTAAGATTACGAATCATGTCAATATCTTCATCTAGGGTAGGATACAAAGGATCATTATGAGGTGCACAAGGACTAGCAATATAATTGTTCAAATGATATTCATTGAAAATCTCAAGCATTTCATTTTCCACTCATGAAAATACTCTCCATCAAGAATGGGCACTCTATGTCTAAGACTCCCTAAAGTAGACACATCCATCTTCCTCCAAAGGTGTTTAAACCAAGGCAATGGAGACCAAAGCTCTGATACCAATTGTGAGGATCGAGAAGAGGTGTCTAGAGGAGGGGATTAGACACTAAGTACCAAAAGTTGCAGTTTTTAATATTCTTAAGTTCAAGTGGAGTTTAGGCACAAGTTTAACACATACAATACATATCAAGCAAGCATGCAATGAGTATATGAGCAGCAGAAAGTAAAGCATGCAACTTGCAAGAATGTAAAGGGAAGGGTTAGGAATATTCAAACGCAATTGGAGACACGGATGTTTTTGGCATGGTTCCGATAGGTGGTGCTATCGTACATCCACGTTGATGGAGACTTCAACCCACGGAGGGTAACGGTTGCGCGAGTCCACGGAGGGCTCCACCCACGAAGGGTCCACGAAGAAGCATCCTTGTCTATTCCATCACGGCCGTCGCACACGAAGGACTTGCCTCACTAGCGGTAGATCTTCACGAAGTAGGCGATCTCCTTGCCCTTACAAACTCCTTGGTTCAACTCCACAATCTTGTCGGGGGCTCCCAAGTGACACCTAGCCAATCTAGGAGACACCACTCTCCAAGTAGTAACTAATGGTGTGTTGATGATGAACTCCTTGCTCTTGTGCTTCAAATGATAGTCTCCCCAACACTCAACTCTCTCTCATAGGATTTGGATTTGGTGGAAAGAAGATTTGAGTGGAAAGCAACTTGGGGAAGGCTAGAGATCAAGATTCATATGGTAGGAATGGAATATCTTGAACTCAACACAAGGGTAGGTGGTTCTCTCTCAGAAAATGTGTGCTGGAAGTTAAGATCTGTTCTGATGGCTCTCTCCCCGAATGAAGAGTGGGTGGAGGGGTATATATAGCCTCCACACAAAATATAACCGTTACACACAATTTGCCAAACTCGGTGGGACCGAATCGTTAAACTTGGTCTGACCGATTTAGCAAACCTAGTGACCGTTAGGATTTTCGGTGGGACTGAGATGCAACTCGGTAGGACTGATATGGTTAGGGTTTGGGCATAACGTAATCTTGGTGCGACCAATTACACAAACTCGATGGGACCGATTTTGGTAATAAGTTAACCAGAGAGTTGGTCAGGCAAACTCGGTGAGACCGATTACACAAACTCGGTGGGACCGATTTTGGTAATGAGCTAACCAGAGGTTTTGCATTGTAATCTCGGTAGTACCGATTGCTGAAACTCGGTGAGACCGACTTTGGCAATGAACATACACAGTGTGATTACAATCCCATCTCGGTGAGACCGAGATCCCTATCGGTGAAACCGATTTGCTAGGGTTTGTGGCAATGGCTATGACATGTGAAACTCGGTGGCGCCGGATATAAAGAATCGGTGGGGCCGAGTTTGACTTTTGGTTTAGATCATATGTGGATATGGAAAGGTAGTTGAAGATTTTGGAGCATATCACTAAGCACATGAAGTAAGAGGCTCATTAAGCAACACCTCGTCCCTCCTTGATAGTATTGGCTTTTCCTATAGACTCAATGTGATGTTGGATCACTAAAATAGAAAATGTAGAGTATTGATCTTGAAGCTTGAGCCAATCCTTTGTCCTTGGCATCTTGAAGGGGTTCCACATCCTTTAGTCCATGCCACTCCATAGTTGAACTTATCTGAAACATACTAGGTAAAAGTGTTAGTCCAATAAGAGATATGTTGACATTAATTACCAAAACCACCCAGGGAGCATTTGTGCTTTCAAAAGGCCAAATGAACCTGAAATAATTCCAAAATTTAACAGGGCACTCATATAGTTCTATGTTGCCTCTGTAAATAAAATCAGGGGGGAGGCAGCGTATATCATTTCGCACACAAAGGTGACATGTTCCCTCTCGGAACCATGAGGCTTGTTGAGAGAATCTCCGGTTTTGCAAGAGGCTTATACCAAAACTTGTCTCAATTCAGCCAAAAATTATACGTATGAAAACAGGGTTTAGATTATCCCAAACATCACGCTACCTAGACCAATAATGTATTATGATTTGAATTCAACATAAAATGGATACAAATATTTGAATTGGAGAGCGTATGGTACATGTAGTTCATAGTGAAATATGATTACTACTATATGTATGTTTTTTGTTATCAAGATAATATTTAAATTATTGTATAACTTGACAACAATCGTATTCAAATAAGGAAAATTGATTCCAATTTAGTCCATATGGTAGATGACAATATATATGTTCACATGGTGGAGTAAAATGTTCATATGTGATGGAAGATCAAAATGTACGACTACATCAATTATAAACCGCACGGTCACCTAACGATATTTTTGAATTCAACATAACGTGGATTCAAAAATTGAAATTCGAGAGCATGGCATCTGTAATCATATAAAAAGAGACATTACTCTTTCTTTGGTGGGAATTGATTTGTTTTTTTGTTGTTGTTGAGGTAAGTGCGAATCAATTTGGTACTGTGCAGGGTAATCTTGTTCTCCCGATTTTTTTTACATTTTTCTTGTAGTTTTTTCAATGGCATCTATAGCAATATAGTAAAATGGGACATGACTCTCTTGTGTCTTGTATGAGTTGTGTTTTTTACACGTTAAGTTTGTTCTGCTGAAGAAGGAATACACACCTTGTTATCCCGAAATTTTCAAGCTCGAGTATCTTTTGTCTCACTTGCTTTGAAACTCCCGCTTCTTCAACCCGCCCTGCGCCTTGTTATCCCGAAATTTGGACGTGCGCGAGAACTCCCTCCTCATCCGAAATCGCTCCCGCAGCCCAGACACGCGAAATCCCCCTTCTACACCTCAGCCGGAAATGAAGCTCCACGTCGCGGTGTCAAAACCGGTGGGGGTATGCTGGTAACTTACCCTACATTTCGGACAAGCGCGTCCCTAAGCTTGGCTCCCCCCTCCCCCTTCGCCCCCCATTCGTACTCCGAGGCCGCCAAAACCCGCGAAACCCCACGCTCCTCCATCGACCTCCCGACCGCCGCCCAGCCGGAGACTCTTCCCCGACTACGTCGTCCACGGCAACAGCTCGCCGTCCCTCATCCACTGCACCGGATGAGGATCCATTGTCGATCTCGTCGTCCCGCCGGATCAGCCGCCCCGTTCTCCACCTCCAAGGAGTTGCCCCGATGTTCGCCTCATCTATCGCGCCACCTCAATCCCCACAGCGCCGTCTTGACCTGCCCCACCGGAACCGCAGCACCCTCACCAACTCCTCCGATGAAGCCGAGGCCAACTTGGTGCCACCAAGGAGGTTCTGCACTCACCGCTGCATTTTATCTTCTATTCGATCTCACGGGGCTGCCGGTGCTCGATACCGAGCAGACATGGCGTGTCTCCATCGACGGCGCCATCACCGGACACATCATCCACGACGTCTCTCCCCCATGTCGTTGCTTCCTCGGCGGCGACTTCCACAACGGCACTAGCTGCAGCTGCTCCAGCTCTCGCTCGCGCTGCGGCTCTGTTCTTGCTGTCGGTCGCGCTGCTGCACTGCTCCTGCTTTCGTTCATGCTGCTGCTCTGCTCTTGCTCTCACTTGCACTGCTGCTGCATGACCTCCGGCAGCTACAGGAGTTGTTGCTTTAGCACTCGCTCGCGATGCTACTACACGACTTGCTCTCTGCTAGTGCGTTCCCTGCTCGAGCGTCTGCTGATTTAGGTCACTGCTTCTCTGCTACTAGTGCTCGAATGCCCTAAACATCTATTGCAATGCTCTGTTACTAGTTCAATCAGTTTCGACAGTAAAATTTAGTTTCGACTATGAAGTTCATTTTCTTCAGTTAAGTTCAGAGTGAACAGTACTTACAACATCTGTCGGGCCGGCCGTGGCGCTGCTGATGCGTTTTACATCTAGCACTTTTTGGTGATGTATTTTACATCATCTATTGCAGATGATATTAGGGTCCCACTTTAGATTAACGCTGTCTGTCTTGTCATGCTTCAGCCTAATCGCCGTACACCTTAGCGGAGCTGCTCCAACGACGGAACCATCCATCACAGTGGAGCAGTACCCTCGGCGTCGTTTCTAGAGGCCTCGGACCTTCTTCCCCGCCTCCGACAGTCACACCAGCATCATCACCATCCTCCACGTCCAACCCAATGATGTTGATGTCCACAAGGCTATTCCAAAGAGGTTGTACACTCGTGGCATCACTTTGTTTCTCCATTCCTCTGTTCTTCCAATTCATGTGAGCCAAACACCCAGGTTGACTGAAATCCTATGTTTCCAAATGCTCTGTTTTGCACGTGCATTCCTATCCTATTCCTGTGTTTTTCCTGTCCCTGCGTTTATAGAATCCTCCAATTCTAAGGAGCCCTTACAGATTTACTTCATTTTCAGATAGGCGTCAAAGAAAACTATGTGTGTTATGTCCTGCTCCTGCCGTGCCGTCATCCACCCCACCTGAGGTGCACCATCGACAGAAGCGTTCACTTCAGCAGAGATCCCCCCTGCAGACTTCCTTTCGCCGCCTCAGATCATCTTCCCCGTTGTCGGCAGCCACGCCAACTGCATTACCATCATCGACTGAGCAGATGAACCTGAGGACTACACAGTTCTGGAAGAGAGGCCGCAGTCTTTCGTGTTTGCTTATGTTATACATCAGTTATTATTACCTGCTACTTTATCGTTCAATCTTGAGTTTTGAATTGCCCATGGGTCTCATATCGAGCCAGCAACGAATAGTATCTGTCTACTATCTGGTTCATCTGGGGTCTTCTATGTGGTTCATGTTGGGTAGGCAACAAACAATAGATGATCCATTGTCTATCTTTTTAAACTGAAGCTATAATCTACCTGCTATCATTAGTTTTGGATCCATCCACTCCTTTGCTACCATCAGTCTTGATTTTTGCATGCACCCCTTAGGCCTTACAAAATCTAACTATTTTTTTTATTATGCATGTCAGATATTGTACACAATTGTACTGAACATGTAGAGAAAAAGAGAAGACCGTTGCGTGCGAATATAATGTCATGCATACGCCGCTCCATGGTGGGCGAAGTGCCCTCCCCCTCCTGCATTTCCAGATTTTATTCCAGAGGAAGATAACTGTTCAGATGGAGATTCAGAAGGAATCGACCATGCCTGTTTACCACCTGAGGTGTTTGCTCTAACCTGGCATGCTGATGTTGGTCATATCATGCATATGGTGCCTTGCATTGCTTACATTATACATCTTATATGTCATCAGCTTAGTTTAGATTTGCTTTGTGTGAATGCCACCTGTTTGGTTTCTATACCATACTCCCACCATTCCTAAATATTTATCTTTTTAGAGATTTCAACAAGTGACTACATACGGAACAAAATGAGTGAATCTACACTCTAAAATATGTCTATATACATCCGTATGTGGTAGTCCATTTGAAATCTCTAAAAAGAGAAATATTTAGGAACGGAGGGAGTATATGGGAATTATGCAACGCCATCTTCTTTAGCCAGGCATCATATACGTGAATCATGCAATGCCATCCTGTTTAGCCAGTCATAGTATATGTGAATTGTATCGTGCCATATTTCTTTCCATAATGTATTCCATTTGTCAACAATGTTTATGCATTCATCTACTCTTCCTGTGCATCATCTATTTGAGTCGGTCATGGGAAAATCTAGAGTGAAAACAAGGTCTTCTGAGCAGTCAGTGCTACCTGTCGATGCATATTTCTTGCTGGTTATAGATAGCTCCTCAGAGGAGGATTCAGAGAGAGATGACCAGTCATATCCCCCCCCCCCCCCGAGGTGCATGCTCTAACTTGGCTGGGTTATATTGCTCATATCACGCATATGGTCTCTTGCATTGCCATGCCATCTGCTTAGATTAGACATGCTTTGTGTGAATGCCTCCTGTTTGCTTTCTATATCAGATATGTGAATTATGCAATGCCATGTTTTTCAGCCAGTTATCATATATGTGAATTATGCACCGCCATGGAGCCAGGCATCATATATGTGAATTATCTCATGCCATCTTTTTTCATTACCTATTCCATTTGTCAACAATCTGTGTATATTGAACTACTCTTCATGTGTATCAGCCATTTGAGCCGGTTATGGAAATATCTGGAGTGAAAACAAGGTCTTCAGAGCTGGCAATGGTACCTGTTGAAGCATATATCTCGATGGTTACAGTGAGCTCCTCAGAGGAGGATTCAGAGACAGATGACCAGTCCTATATCCCACCTGAGGTGTATGCTCTAAGTTGCAGTGTTTATATTTCTCATATGATGCATATGGTGTCTTGCATTGCTTAGTTTAGACATCATATGCACAATATTGAATTCTATCTGCTTAGTTTAGAGATCATACATGCGAGTGCCAGCTGGTTAGTATATGAATCAATTATGTCAATTATATCATGCCATCCTGTATACTTAGACAACATGTATGTGAATTATTTCATCCCAACCTATTTTAGAAAGACATCATATAGTTTTGTCATGTCATCCTGTTTAGGTACTCATCATATGTTGAATTATGCCATTATATCCTGTTAAGTTATCCACCATATATCTGAAACTGTGTCATGCTATCCGGTTTAGTTAGGCATCGTATATGTGAAATTGTGTAATGTTGTCCTGTTTGGTTAGACAACATATATGTGAATTACCACATCTGTCTATCATACAATGTCTGTACGTTCAATTTCTTTTCTTGTTTATCAGCCTTTTGAATTGGAGGGGGTGATGGCAGTATCTAAGGGAGCAAAAACCCGTTCTTCACAAAAGACAGTGCTACCCGTCGATGCAGATAGAACCATGGTTGTACTGGCACACAAACTAGCCCCACCACACATAATCGAGACTCTTCTAGATTGCACACTTACACCGTTGGGCGGAGAACCAGCTACAACCCATCTAACTGCAACCCCAGCGGATAGTAACCCATTATAGTTGACAAAGCACCATGTCCACCATAGAGTACCCCCACACGAGCAGTTTGTAAAGCTACTGCAGTGCCCAAAGCACGAAGACCACCACAGCTAACCCAAACTCCACGTTTAGAGTAGAAGAGCAGCTATTCTCAGGTCAGATTCCGTAGCTATGGTCCATACTCCTTTGCTGTTGCATCACTGTATTTACTCATACCAACTACTTTCGAATTTGAAGGATCCAATTGAAACTCCAATGGCGCAACAAGTATGTTTTAAACCTATTTCTTTAACTGGATTGTTGTTCTAACTTCTTGCTCTATGTTGATTTCAGTTTAAGTAGTTATGTTCTCATGTGATGCACATTACAAGTGTTGCCAATGTTGTGTAGTTTCTCACACTTATATTCTGTCTATGCTGTTGTGTCTTAAAAATATATGAGTTGAACTGTGTCTCTATCTTGATTAGGGAACATAAACTAGAATGATATGGACAATACAGTGACCATAGTACATAGATATATGTTTGTTTCATGTTGTTATCCTGTCCACCTTACTACTGAACCGGTTTACCAAAATGAGTTTCGTATACTACAAGCTAAACCTATGATGTTTCTGCTTGTTTCTCTTGTAGTATGCAAACAGAATATTGGAGAAGACCACCCCACTATGCAATGGTACAAAAAGTAATGCAGATAAGGTTCAAGATAGTGAGACAACCCTGTTGGTCTCCAAGAAAGGTGATAAAAACAATCTCGTAGACAGTGAGAAAACCCCACAGTCTTGCATTGATGTAGTGTTCGAGTTACTGGCTAGTACCGCTGGCACAAGCTCTTCGAACTCGCTGCCTGGATCACTTCGGCTTCTTCAGTCTCAGCTACAAGCTAAAAGGCATCAGTCAGCTGTGCTGTAGCAAGAAGCCGAAGGACCGAGGGAGTCCCTGCAGAATTCAGATGCGTACTTTCTTGTGCAACAGCAAGCGCTGGAGGATTTAAGCGCCAAACAAGAGAAAGTTAATAAGCTTGCTAAGCATCTTGCCAGCATTATGGGTACCCAGGATATTGTTTCTTGAACTCTTCTGAAGTGGTTTCAGTTCTGGACTTGTTTTTCTGCGGCATTTATATGCTGCTTTGTTCCCTGTATTTGCACTGGTGGCGAACTTTGATGCCCAGTGGATGTAATATGTGTAATAGCCGTGATAGCCTAGCATAAGTTGCTTGCTCATTTATTTCCTTGTTGTCTTGTTTATTTGTTTGCTTGTAGTCAGTGCAGTTCTTTTTTCGCGGTTTGCTAGTGGCTGCAATAACCTATTTTTTAAAACTAGGCCACAATAACCATGGGCTAATATTTACTGTAGTGACATTGGGCCTCCAACTGGCCGTACAAACAGTGGGCCTTCTATGGACCGTAGAAACAGTAGGCCTTCTACGGGCCGTAGAAACAATGGCCCTTCTACGGGCCGTAGAAACAATGGGCCTTCTACGGGCCGTATCATCAATGGGCCTTATACGGGCCGTATGATTGAGTGGCCAAACATGGGCCAATAACAGGCCACATTATGGCCGTAA
Organism: Aegilops umbellulata; assembly: GCA_032464435.1. Lineage (NCBI taxonomy): Eukaryota > Viridiplantae > Streptophyta > Magnoliopsida > Poales > Poaceae > Aegilops > Aegilops umbellulata. The sequence goes on along the minus strand of CP136056.1, from coordinate 67,861,422 downwards.
ACGGGCTAGAGTTAGAATCGTCCGTTCATGGGCCGACCATAACGGGCCATTGTTAATAGGCCGTATTTGATGACGCTTTGAAAACGGCCCAACGTATTAACGGACCACAAACGGGCCGACTATAACCACGTGCTGAATTTGGCCCACAAGCAGAAAATGACAGTAACGGGCCGTAAGTAAATGAATGCTGGAAATGAGCCCAAGAATAAATGGGCTCTGAGAAGGCCGAAAGATAACATGGGCTGGAAACGGCCCAACAGAATGACGGTCCATTAATGGGTATAAAGTGATACACTGTTCATTACGGGCCAGTTTCACCACGGGTCGTTAATGGGTGTAAAGTGATACACTGTTCATTACGGGCCAGTTTCACCACGGGTCGTTAATAGGCCAAGAGTTACATAGGGCCTCATATGGGCCGAAAAACATCATGGGCCAGAAGTGAAAACGGGCTGGAATCATATTGGATGGCCCAGATGATGCTACTGGGCCTAATTCGGATAGGGCGTAACGGGCCTTGGGTTAGTGGGCTGTAAATGGGCTATATGCGAACAGGCCGTTAACAGGCTTTCCATGGGCCAGCCCGCCACCTTTTGACCAAGTCAAATGGGTCGGCCTTTTCACAGGAATGGGCCTCTGTTGGGCCGTGCCACATGTCGACGTATCATAGGTGTCTTCTGTCCATTGAGTGGATGACATGTGTCCCAACGATGAGCCGACATGTGTTTCCTCCAGCCAATGATGATTTTACACGTGGAAAATCCCCATTAGTCGGGGCTGTTAACGGGTTATCGGATCCAAAACCTGACCCGATAGCTTAACGGCGTTCCGTTACGGTGGATGCCACATGTCGGTCACCCTTGACGAAAGCACTTCTATGACGCGCGATTTATCATCATGGAAGTGGACACTTCCGTGATGATAATTTTGGTAATGTCATGGAACACTTCTACGACAGCACAGGTATGACTATCTTGATTCTGTCATAAATTTGTCATGGATGTACATGCATGACAAAAAACGCTACCTAATGTGACAAACACGTATCATCATGGAAGTGTATTTTTTTGTAGTGTTATGAAATTACCTCATATCGTTCCTTCATCATATTTACCAAGCCGGCTTCATAGTCATGACTAGTATATAGACGGTTCAGATAGCCGGAATGAAGGTCCTGAGCATTCAGATGGGCGTAAGTGGACAGATCGGCATTCCATTTGCCTTTGCCAATTGCAGAAAATTCCTCTTTGGCGGTATGTTTCGACAAAGCGACAGGATTTCCTGGATCAGTCTGGCCAATGCCCGTAATCAGAACATCATCATCCTTCTCTTCAGCAGTTTGTACTGGAGTTGCCGGTTTGTCAGTATCTTTTTCTGGACTGACCGGTTTTGTCTGTTCGGATAGGGCTTGTTCGCTGGTCAGCATGGCCGGTGGTGTCGACTTCTGCCAGCTCTGCAACGAAATCATGATCTTGAGGCGGTGGGTCGTTCAACATATCATCAATGTTGGCCTCTTCCGGACCTGGAGTCTTCTCCAGATTAACAGCCACATTTTCATCAGTCGGCGTGTTCAACCGAGCTTTCTTGCTTGGTCTGGGCTTAGCACTGAAAAAAGTAAGAAGGCTGGAGGTCAGTATAATGTATAAAATGCATGTTAAGGGCAAAATAAGTATATAACTCACCGAGAACCGTTTTGAGGGGTGGAAGTTTGTTGGCTGACGACTCGCCAGAGGATGAATGAGAAGTGCCCTGATAATTTGAATCAAACGGGTTAAGAGGTTGACGAAAACAACCCGCTTTGGGGCGTGGAGTGTCAAGGGAATAAGAGACCTCTGATCGGCGTTTCCGAACCGGACTGTTCCGTAAACCGGCGGAGGTAACTACCTGGCCGCTATGCCGGGTTGTGCGGCGAGCCTCGTGTTGTTGTGTCTTCACAAGAAAGTTCAGATCCAAGTAAGCAAGAGGATCAGAAAATTTAACTTTCCGGTTTGCTCGATGGATTTTTTGTGTTGGCAGAGGATCTGAATCGGAGGAAAGAGTAATTACCTCTACAGCTTTGGCCTGGCTGGTCTCAGCGTCGTCCTGACAATAATCATCATCAATAAGGCGAAAGAAAAATGAACCAAGTGAGTCAAGTTCTACCTCTAGTTCCAGGTTACCCACATCATCGTCAGCTGGTGGATCGGAAGAGGCAGTGGTCCTTTTCCTGTTGGCAGTTTTCTTCATACCTTTGGTTTTTTGACGGGTTGGCTTCACCGATTTGTCTTGTGGGGGTTTCTTGTTCCAGAACGGATCATCGCCCTGTCAAGAAGATAATCACACTTTCAGAGAATATTGGGATAGAAGCAATTTCAGATAAATAGATTATATGATTCTTACTGCTGGCGTTTGTTGGTGGTGCAGAAAGGGAGTAGTCCGGTTTGGGCATAGACATCCTCCGGATCGTTCAACATCTTTTTTACAGCTTCAGTGACTTCGTCATCAGTAAGCTGAATGTCAATGTGCCGCTGAGCATCCTTCAAATTCCCTGTATACTCACACATCAAGCCGGGCGCCGGCTTAAGGGCAAAACGCTCCAGCTTATCCAGCGGCGCGCAAGATCAACTCCTGTCAAACCGTTTGCCATAAAGGCCCTGAGCTTTGATAGTTGAGGAGCATATTTTGCCCTTTCTTTGGCGGTCAGCCTTTGAGGAAGAGGATGTGTGTTACTCAGACATTCCGGACGGTAACCCGGCAGGGGATTTTCGTCAGCTGGAGACGTGTCCTTGCAATAAAACCAGGTCTGCTTCCACTCTTTGGGGTGACCATGGAGACTAGGATGAGGAAAGGTGACTTCTTTTCTTTTCTGAACCGCCATTCCGCCCAATTCTGTGGTGGGTCCTTCTTTGAATTCTGTGCGATGGTTTAGATGAAAGAAATCCCTGAACAATTCTACTGTGGGTTCCTCTTGAAGGTAAGCCTCACAAAAAACTTGGAAGTGGCAAATGTTGGTCACAGAGTTAGGACCGATGTCTTGTGGGCGCAGTTGAAAGCTGGCCAATACATCCCAGAAATTTTTTGAACCGAGAGGGTTGAAACCCCGGCCTAAGTGATCAGCAAATACAACAACCTCTCCGTCCTTGGGTGCAGGAGGACATTCCGGGCCGGGGACCCTCCAGTGAAGGACATCTTTATTGGTTAAAGCGCCTGTTTTGACAAGGTTGTCTAACTGTTCTTCAGTCACCCGAGAAGGGACCAAATTGCATTCATACACCTGCTTGGTCGTGGCAATGAATGATCTACAATATGACAATTACCGGTTTAAGGTTAAAGTGGACAACTATGCGGTGGTACAAGGATGTAAGCATGTTGTTAAACTGGAACTGGTTAATCATAAACCGGAGTTTACTAAACAAAGGCTATAAGTTGAAGTACATGGGCGGTTCAACAAGGGGACTAATGGTATATACCGGGTCGTCATTTTTTTCTAAAAGTTAAACTGCCTAGTCTGACATTGAAGATGCAAGTCTACAGATGTGTAAGTGAAGGAAAAACAGGTTTCACAAGTTGGCATTATAATTTTGGATCTGCCGTATATCAGAAAAGGAAAATATATTCAGACCTAAGAAGTAGTACCGAAGCAGTGGATGAAGGTTCAGATGAGATCTTCTATTTTAACGAAGTGCATTAGATGGAAAAGAAGGGCTACGGCTACCATTGAACAGGATGAATATCAAGGTCTGGATCAAAACCCTATCATACAAGAAATGAACACCGACGAACACCGAAGAACGTCGAAACCCTAGAACAGATCTATGGTGGAAGAACAGAGAGCGTACCAGTGCTGATGAGTGAGCGGAGAAGCGCCGCAGTTCTCTGGTGCATTCAGGGTGATGCAGCGGCCAGAGTTGAAGCAGAGGCGACGGTCGACGGTGGCGGCGGAGCTCCAGAGGTGGAGTAGCGCGAGGAAGACGATGACGCGAAGAGGCACGAAGGGGAAAAGTGAAAATGACCCCTCGCCCCTATTTATAAAGGCAAGGGGTAAGTGTCAGGCACGAAAATTGAGGAGTCAGAAATTTGGAAATAAGGCGGAGTTGTCGCCACGATTGTCGGAGGCCCATCAATAAAGATGGGTTATGCATAATTTTTAATAACAGATGATGTCACGACGGTTTACCATGGTCCGGGAAGATGACGTCACCGTGGTTTACAAAATTGTGAGAAGATGTTGAAGATGAAGTTTCCTTAAGTGCAGAGGATTGACATGAACATGTTCAAATCAATCTAGGGCCTAATGTTGGGGATATTACTACTGGGCGTAAACCGGCCAGGAGAGGCTGGGTTAAGTTCATCAGTAGTTATCATACCTGAAGCCCATGAAGACAGACGAAGGCGCTTCAAGAAGGCTCGGGGCCCAAAGCGGGTTTAAGGCCTGTAGACATAAACCGGTATTGACAATGTAACTTGTACTATAAGGTAGAAAGAGCAGATACCGGGTCGGACACGTTTATGAGCCAGCTTCAGGACTCTGTAAACCGACGGGCGTCAACCCATGTATATAAGGGGACGACCCGGCGGCGGTTCAGGACAAGACACAACAACTCGAGATCCAGGCAAAGCGTATTCGCTCCCTGGTCATCGAACCCCATCAATTCCATCACAACTAGATGTAGGCTTTTACCTTCATCGTAAGGGGCCGAACTAGAATAAAACTCTCTTGCGTCCCTTGTCCGCTTTAACCCCTTTAAGCTAACCCGTTGCAATGGCTCCACGACTAAGTCCTTTCATGAGGACATCTGTCGTGACAAAACCACGACACACATCCTTTTCCTCAGAGGTTAACTGTAAAGGAAAGGGCCATCTATGCCCCACAGCTGTCGAAGCTTAGAGCCTTTATGGCAAACGGTTTAACAGGTGTTGATTTTGCTCGTTGCTGGATCAGCTGGAGCATTCTACCCTTAAGCCGGCACCCTGGTTTGATGTGTGAATACAAAGGGAGTTTGACCGACCCTCAATGACATATTAATATTCAACCGACAGAGGATGAAGTTATTGAGGCTATCAAGAAAATGTTGAATGAACCAGAGGCCGTCTGCGGCCAGACCGGACTAACTCCTTTCTACACCTCCAACAAACCGCCAGCTATAAGAATCATATAACCTCTTTGTCTTAAGTTGCTTCTTTCAAAATATTCTTTGAAAGTTTGTCTATTTTTGACAGGGTGATGATCCGTTCTAGAATAAAAAACCACAAGATAAACCGGCAAAACCGCAAGACAAACCGGCAAAGCCACTTCGCCCGAAGACCAAGGTTGTTAAAAAACCTGCCGAGAAAAGGACCACTGCGTCTTCTGATCCAAATATGGATGCCGATCTAGCTAATCCAGACTCAGAGGTAGAAATTGACTCTCTTGGTTCATTTTTCATACACCTCATTGACAATGACTATTATCAGGATGACGCTGAAGGCAGTCAAGCTGATCATGTAGAGGTAATCATTCTTTCCTCCGATTCCGATCCTCTGCCCACATCAAAAATCCGTCGAGCAAACCGGAAAGCAAAATTTTCTCACCCCCTTGCTTACTTGGACCCAAACTTTCTTTTGAAGACGCAGCAACACGAAGCTCATCGCACAACCCGGCACACTGGCCAGGTAGTTACCTCCGCCGGTTTACCAAATACTCTGGTTCGAAAACACCGATCAGAGATCTCTTACACTCTTGACACTTCTTTCCCCAAGACAGGTTGTTTCCGTCAACCTCTTAACCCATCTGATTAAAATTATCAGGGTACTTCCCACTCATCTTCTGGCGAGTCAAAGCTTCCACCCCTCAAAACGGTTCCTGGGTGAGTCATGCCTTTAATTTTTATTTTCAATGCCTTATGCTTGACACAATATCTTGACCTTTTATATTTGTTTCTCTCAGTGCCAAGCCAAGACCCAGCAAAAGGCTCAGTTAACTAAACCGGTTGACGATAATGTGGTTGTTGAACTGGAAAAAACTCCAGATCCTGAAGAAACCAATGCTGACGCCATGCTCAATGATCCGCCGCCTCAAGACCATGAATTTTTTGCTGAACAAGTAGAAGTTGACACCACAAGCCATGCTGAGAAGCCAACCAGCCCTGTCTGAACTAATGACAAACCGGTCAGTCCAGCTAAGGAGACTGACAAATCGTCGACTCCAGCGAAGGCTGCTGATGATAAAGAGGATGATATCATGATTATTGGTATTGGCCAAACCACTCCTGGCAATCCTGTCGCTTTATCAAAGCATACTGCCAAGGACGAGCTTTCTGCTATCGGTAAAGGCAAATGAAACGCCGATTTGTCAAGCTACGCCCATCTCAATGCTTAAGACATTCATTCCGGCTTCTTGAACCGTCTGTACACCAGCCGCGACTATGAAGCCAGTTTGGTAAACTTGATGAAGGAGCGATATTAGGTAACATAACTATTTTTCTCTTATGTCCAATTGCAGTTTATCAACTCCAGTAGCCCCCAAGTGACGGTTTATGATACCAATCAGAAACGGGACTTTGTAATATCTCAATTTTACATGCTTAGTCTCTGAGGGCCGGTTTAACTTATGAAGATGAACTGGGACTGTGTAGAAGAAAAACCCACAATGTCACATTGAGCAAACATACATTAGCCCCCAAGTGCCAAGAGCAATACTTGTATTGTGCTTGGGACTTTGCAGAAATTTCTGATCCAGAGCAAATATGCTTTAGCCCCCAAGTATCAGGTGCATAACTTGTTATGTGCTTGGTACTTTAAATATGTACTATCAACTCATCATACGTCTGTCTCTATAGGCTGAGCTGAGAAAAAAGGAAGCTCAAACCGCTGATCTGCAAGAAAACATCAAGTCCCAGCAAGCCGAAACCTCCAAAGCCAAGGATGAGCTATCCGGTGCTTTAGCCGTGATGGAAAAACTAAAGGAGAGTTTCAACAAAGAGCGGGCGGATTGGGACACTGAAAAGTCCGCTTTACAAAAAAGAGCTGAAGAGCAGAAGCCGCTCTTAAACCGGTGGTAGATGAGCTGACTGGCGTAAAGCGGCAGATACATGCCATGACTTCTGCTGTATTCGGTAAACATCCTTGCTTTACACTTTTAACATATCATCCCATACGTTGCCGGTTTACTGACGCTTGTAATGACGCAGGAACTCGCATTAGTCATCTGGGCTCTGACGTACAGAAGAAACTGAAAGGTGCCTACACTCTGATAGAGCAGATGTATACCGGCACACAACGAATCATCTGCACCGCTTCTCACAATAAACCGCCCCAAACGTTAATCAAGGAGACCTTAGAGAGGCTGTCTATGCTGCCTGCCCGAGTAGAAGAACAAAAGAGATCTGCTGCAAGGGCTGGTGCAGTGATCGCACTAACCCGGGCAAAGGCATGGGTGCCTGACCTTGATCCGAAGGATGTCAGCAAAGGCTATCCGAGCTTAAAAGAAGACGGATTAGAATTCGGAAATGAGGATCTCCGAGCTATAAACCGGGAAGTACGCCCACTGGCTTGCCAGTTAGCTGAAGAAGTTGATCTTTCACATTATCAGGGTAGTTATGACATCCACAAAAAACGGGTTGCTGCACCAACTCCGGAGGTTCAAAATCTCATCCCGCCAATTCGTAAGCATACCTATGCCCCTAACATTGAACCGTCCATCCTTATAAGCGATGAAGCTGTGTTCCAAGCCCTAACTGGGATCGACTGGACAACTATTGACTTCCAGCCGCTGGGTAGAGACGAAGATGATGAGATGGTGCAAGATGATCCATAGCCGTCAGGTCAAGCTGGAGACGAATCATGATCCGGGGGCCGGTTTGGTCTTCCACGTGCTGCAATGCTTATTGAGAAACAATTATCCTTTTGGGCACTGAAGCGCCTTGTAATAGGCTAGTTAAAACACTTGGTCTGTTATGCCTTCGTGCATATTTATTTGTGCCTGACACTTGTTAAGCCGCCATGCTTAAGACATTATGTTCATAATCCATAACGATTTACTCAAGTTATTCCTGCACACAAGAAGTTGATAGCGTCCTGGAGGTTTACCGCCGGACGGGTTATGATGCCCAGATATATAGCCAGGGTTTATAACCAAGGCTTGGGAAAAGATAATCAATATGAAAATAATTGATATCTGAGACCTTGAGTCATAATGTTGGCTGGCCAACTGTTGTAATGAGGGTAGTAACCCAAATCTAGAGTAACACAAATCCTGTCAGATGATGCCGGTTTATCAGGAAACCGTTCTGGGTTGATAAACACCAGTTTATCCATATTTATTTCTGGCGACTTATAGTCAAAACCAGACCGGGCTGATAGTCTCCGGATTATAACTGATCATATCCTGACAACTTGTAGTTGAAAGTCAAGCCGGGTTAATGAACGACGGTTCATCACAACATTAGAAATCTCATCCAAGGAGAAAAACTTAGCAAATGAAACCCTTGTAGTCGAGGCTTTTCACGGGCTGCCAGGCCCCAAATTCGAGGCTTTTCAAGGGCTGCCAGGCCACTGAGTTAAACCATTTTACAAAGCCTTTTAAGATGGTCCTCAATCCTTAACCAATCATCATTTTAACTTGACAAATTCAGGGTCTTATCAGAGTAACTTGTCAAAGTTCGATGGGTCATACCAGGTTTACCTGGGCGGAGTGACTTACTTAAAAAGGCAGGCTAACCCGGGGTTTTAGCTGTATACACCAGACTTCCAAGCCATGGCTTGATAGCCTATTACAAGTGTAGATTCTTTGTTCATTGCGACAACAAAGAATCCCCAAGTAACATTTTGAGCTGTGCTCAGTGGGTGCCTATGTTTGAGTTATTGTTTTACAACACTCTCTTTGGCCCCGGAGTAATTTGGCTTTGAGCCGTTCAAGAGGTGTGACTATGGTTCGGATACGACCAAGCCCCCAAATGATGTTGTGGCATTGCACCGATCAAGAGGTGTAGCTATGGTTCAAATGCAACCAAGCCCCCAAGTGATTTTTATATAAAGCTTTGATAAGCTGAATCAAGGGGTAAACCGGACGCCGCTTTATAAACAGAAGCCCCATGTAACCACACATGATGTAAGAAAAACAACAGATACCCTGCTTTAGCTGAGGTTCCGGTTAATTATATTGATCATAATATATACATTGTCATAACTATGAACAAAAGCAGAGCCTATGGCTCAAGTATAGTGGGGCCGAAGATGAGCGATATTCCACGGCCAATGGGTCTCCTCCTCTAATTTACGCGAGTCTTTGCGCTCTCGAACATCGGTTAGGTAGTATGACCTGTTGTGCTGATTATTGCTAACACAAAGGGTCCTTCCCAAGGGGGGGGGATAACTTGTGCATATCCGTCTGATCCTGGATGAGTCGGAGCACCAGATCGCCTTCTTGAAAAGTGTTGGTTCTAACCCGGCGGCTGTGATAACGCCACAGATCTTGCTGATAAATTGCCGAACGGGCTGCCGCAATGTTTCGCTCCTCATCTAACAGGTCAAGTGCCTCTTGTCATGCCTTCTCATTGTCAGCTTCAACGTACGCCGCCACACGAGGCGAATCATGACGGATATCACTAGGGAGAACCGCCTCCGCTCCATAAACCATGAAGAAAGGAGTATAACCCTTAGATCTGTTGGGCGTGGTATTGATGCTCCATAACATGGAAGGTAACTCCTCCACCCAACAACCTGGCGTCCGCTGCAAAGGAACCATAAGCCGGGGCTTCATGCCTGTCAAGATCTCTTGATTGGCCCTCTCCGCTTGACCATTAGACTGGGGATGAGCCACTGATGATACATCAAGCCGGATGTGCTCACATTGACAGAACTCCTTCATAGACCTTTGGACAGATTGGTACCATTATCTGTTATAATGTTGTGTGGAAAGCCAAACCGGAAAATCACCTTCTTGATGAATTGAACCGCCGTAGCTGCATCACACTTACTGACTGGCTCTGCCTCCACCCATTTAGTGAACTTATCAACTGCCAGCAAAAGGTGGGTCTTCTTGTCCTTGGATCTCTTAAAAGGCCCAACCATATCCAGCCCCCAAGTTGCAAACGGCCAAGTGATTGGAATCATCCTCAATTCTTGAGCCAGTACATGAGCGCGTCTTGAGAATTTTTGACATCCATCACACCTTTTGACCAAGTCCTCGGCATCAGCATGAGCCGTCAGCCAATAGAAATCGTGACGAAATGCCTTGGATACCAAAGGTTTTGAACCGGCATGGTGACCACAATCTCCTTCGTGGATCTCACGCAAAATTTCACGGCCTTCTTCAGGAGATACACAACGTTGATACGCCCCTGTCACACTGCAATGGTGTAACTCTCCATTGATAAGAGTCATGGACTTTGACCACCGGATTATCTGCCTGGCCAAAGTTTCATCCTCTGGTAACTCGCCCCGGTTCATATACGCCAGATATGGAACCGTCCAATCCGGGATAACATGAAGATCCGCCACCAACTGAGCCTCTGGATCAGGAACAGCTAAATCCTCTTTGCCAGGGAGCTTGACGGACGGATTATGCAGCACATCCAGGAAAAATTGGGTGGAACCGGTTTACAATGGGAACCCAAACGGCTTAAAGCGTCCGCCGCTTCATTCTTCCACCGGTCCACATGATAAACCTGATAACCTTTGAAGTGACCTGCAACAATATCCACCTCTTGACGATACGCTACCATGAGTGGGTCCTTGGAATCCCAAGTATCGGACACTTGTTGAGCCACCAGGTCCGAGTCACCAAAGCACTTAACTCGGCTTAGATTCATCTCCTTAGCAATCCGAAGACCATGGAGTAAGGCATCATATTCAGCTGCATTGTTAATGCAAGGGAACATTAAACGGAGAACATAACAAAACTTATCACCTCGTGGGGAAGTTAATACGACTCCAGCCCCCGAGCCCTCCAATTGCCTGGAACCATCAAAATGTATAGTCCAATATGTATAATCCGGCTTCTCCTCTGGCGCCTGTAATTCTGTCCAGTCATTGATGAAATCCACAAGTGCCTGAGATTTGATCGTCGTTCGGGGCATATATTTTAACCCGTGAGGCCCAAGCTCAATAGCCCACTTAGCAATCCGGCCGGTTGCTTCCCTGTTCTGGATTATATCCCCCAAAGGAGCAAAGCTGACCACAGTGATGGAATGACCTTGGAAATGTTCCTTAGTCTTCTGGCTTGCCATAAAAACTCCATACACCAGCTTCTGCCAATGTGGGTACCTTTGCTTGGACTCAATAAGTACCTCACTGATATAATAAACCGGTCATTGAACCGGATACTCCTTTCGGGCCTCCTTGCGCTCCACCACAATAGCCACGCTAGCAGCTCGGGCGTTAGCTGCCACATATAGCAACAATGGCTCCTTATCAACAGGAGCAGCAAGAACTAGCGGATTAGCAAGTTGCCGCTTTAACTCCTCAAATGCTTCATTGGCGGCGTTACTCCAAACGAAGTTATCAGTTTTCTTCAGCATCTGATATAAAGGGATGGCCTTCTCCCCAAGGCGACTGATAAACCGGCTCAACGCGGCAATCCGGCCTGCCAGGTGTTGAACATCGTTGATACACTTCGGTTTAGCCAAAGAAGTTATAGCCTTGATTTTCTCCAGATTAGCTTCGATGCCTCTGTTAGATACCAGAAAACCCAAGAGCTTGCCTGTCGGTACACCAAAGACACACTTGGCTGGATTAAGCATCATTTTATAAGCTCGGAGGTTATCAAAGGTCTCCTTCAAGTCATTAATCAATGTCTCCTCCTTTCTGGATTTTACCACAATATTATCCACATAGGCATGAACATTGCAGCTGATCTGATCATGAAGACAATTCTGTACACAACGCTGATAAGTCGCCTGGGCACTTTTGAGCCCAAAAGGCATCGACACATAGCAGAAGGCACCAAACGGAGTTATGAAAGTTGTCTTCTCCTGGTCCTTAACTGCCATTTTGATCTAATGGTATCCAGAATAAGCATCCAGAAAACTCAAACGCTCGCAACCCGCCGTAGTATCAATGATTTGATCAATACGCGGGAGGGAAAAAGGATCTGCTGGACAAGCTTTGTTCAAATCTGTGTAGTCCACACACATACGCCAAGTGTCGTTCTTCTTAAGCACCAGCACCGGATTAGCCAGCCACTCAGGATGAAATACTTCAACAATGAACCCATCTTCCAAAAGCCTGGCAACTTCCTCACCAATAGCCTTGCATCTTTCTTCATTGAACCGGCGAAGAAATTGCTTGACCGGTTTATACTTGGGATCAACATTGAGAGTGTGCTCAGCGAGTTCTCTCGGTACACCTGGCATGTCAGAATGCTTCCACACAAAGATGTCCTGGTTCTCACGGATGAACTCGATGAGCGCGCTTTCCTATTTCAGATCCAAGTTAGCGCTGATGCTAAACTGCTTAGACGAATCGCCAGGAATGAAATCAACAAGCTTAGTCTCATCAGCCGATTTAAACTTCAAGGCCGGATCATGCTCTATAGTTGGTTTCTTCAATGAAGTCATATCCGCTGGATCAACATTGTCTTTGTAAAACTTCAACTCTTCTGTTGCCAAACCGACTCAGCATAAGCCGCATCACCTTCTTCACATTCCAAAGCGATCTTGCGGCTCCCATGCACTGTTATAGTTCCCTTGTGACCCGGCATCTTGAGCTGCAGATAGACATAACAGGGCCGTGCCATAAACTTAGCATAAGCCGGCCGTCCAAACAGGGCATGATACGGGCTCTTGATTTTCACCACTTCAAAAGTCAATGTCTCTGATCTCAAGTTATGCTCATCTCCGAAAGCCACCTCCAGAGCGATCTTACCAACAGGATATGTCGATTTACCAGGCACCACACCATGGAAGACCGTATTAGACGGCTTAAGATTTGTATCTGTTAACCCCATGCGACGGAAAGTTTCGTAATAAAGGATATTGATACTACTTACCCCATCCATGAGTACCTTAGTGAACTTATAACCTCCCACCTGAGGTGCCACCACCAATGCCAGATGACCCGGATTATCAACCCGGGGTGGATGATCCTCTCTACTCCACACGATCGGCTGCTCAGACCAGCACAAGTAACGGGGCACCGCCGGTTCAACGGAATTCACTGCCCTTTTATGAAGCTTCTGATCACGCTTGCACAGGCTAGTGGTAAAGACATGATACTGCCCACTATTCAACTGCTTCGGGTTACTTTGATAACCCGACTGCTGTTGCTGCTGCTGATTGCCCTGATGATTATAACCACCTTGGTTGCCCTGATTGCCTTGATTGCTATGTCCGCTCTGATTACCGTGAGAACCTGAACCGGAACTACCTCCGCCGTAACCCGGGCCGTGAGATTCGGGGCCTGAACCGCCACCCGGTCCATGATCATACTGAAAAAATCGGAATTTTTGAACTCCTACATGATATAACAATCTTTCCATAGGTGTGTGGCCGGTTTATCCTGCGACCCGTGCTTTGGGCAAGGCTGATTCAATAGATAAGAAAAGCGCTCTAGATTAGGGCTTGGTCCTCCACTACGCCGGGGCGGTTTACCCTTACGCCGTTGGCCCTTGTCCTGTGCGTTGGTATTAGCCACAAAATCTAAAATGTTATATGCTTTACGTTTACCACTATTTCCATGACCCGCCGGGTTATGCTGCTGCCCCTTGGTGTTGCCGCTCTTCTTTCCCTTCCCTGTCTTGTCATCATCAGACTCGGGATCCTTGGTACTATAAGAGTCGGCATACTTCACCAGAGCTGCCATAAGTGTTCCCATGCCATTACAATGATGCTTGAGTCGTCCCAACTTCAACTTCATAGGTGCAAACCGGCAATTGCCTTCCAATGTCAAGAATGTTGTATCAGCGTTGATGCGGTCCAATGAATGCAAGATGTTTGAAACCCGGCGCACCCAATGGGTTGTCGATTCTCCTTCCTCCTGGACACAGGCAGCTAAGTCCACAATTGACATGGGCTGCTTGCATGTATCCTTGAAATTCTGGATAACCCGGGCCCTCAACTCGGCCCATGACCCAATGGAGTTAGCTGGCAAGTTTTTCAACCAAGTGCGAGCCGTTCCTTCCAACATCATGGTGAAGTATTTAGCGCACGCCGCATCATCCACATCCAGCATCTCCATTGCCATCTCATAGCTTTCGACCCATGACTCGGGGGATAAATCGGCAGTGTAGTTCGGCACTTTACGTGGGCCCTTGAAATCCTTGGGCAGGCGCACGTTGCGCAGCGCCGGGACGAGACACGGCACTCCCGAAGTGCTGGAGGTAACCCATGGTTCTACAGACGTGGTTGGACGAACCGGAGTGATTTGGCGGGCCTCATGCTGCGCTGCTAATTCGGCCTCTCGGCGTGCCCTAGCACGATCCACTACATCCTGAGCATCACCGCCGCCACCCGCCGGGTTATGACCACGGGGCGGATCACGGTTTCGCGCACTGCTTGATACGGCCGGTTCATCGATGCGTCTGCCGCAACTCTGGCTTGGGCGGGGAGCGGAATGGATCCTTTCGCGACTATATGAGTAAGCCTGCTGTTGAGTCAAAGTTGTCTGAAGGAGCTCCCTAGCCCATCGTGTCTCGACCGCTACTGGGGACTCGCCTTGGATCGGGAGAGCCGCCAGTCTTGAAGAGGCCGCGACAATGTTATCCATTGGGTTAGAGTAGTAGCCCAGCGGTGTTGGGACGCGCTGCAATGGGATGAGGTTCTGACGAGGTGGATCTGTTGGACGCGGTTGAACCGGCACTCCCGTTCCAGGTGCCTCTGTCCGGTTTACTACTGGCGGATTACTGGTCCCCGCTCCTAGGGTATTGAAGAGGTTCATGGCGTCATAAACCGGCGGCAAGTGAGACCGGTACCTTCTCCTCATGACATTGTTTGACGCGCTCTGATCCAGCATAAGCCGGTAAGCCTGTGCATCCAATGCGGCTCGTTCCGCAGCAATCCTGGTTATCTGATCTTTCACCTTCGCAATCTTCGCATTATGCTCATCTTGATTCGCCGGATTAACCTCCGCCATCAGTGCTGCCAAGGCGTCAAATAAATCAGATAAAACCTGAGCCGACGGTCGCACAGGGCCTCCTGCCCCGGCCGCTGTCGCTCCTACTGGTCCGGAAATCATCGCCGCCGCGGTCGAAGAGTGGACCGCTGGCTGTGTACCGGTCATGAAGATCGCAACCTGGTTTGGCGAATCAAAGGGTCCGGAATACTGTCGCCATCGGAACAGCCCCTAATTCGGCCATCCTGCAATTGGTACAATGACTCATCTCTTCGGCTGATGACCACTGGAATAAACGACGGTTTCACCACCAGATTCCGATCTATCTTCACATTATACTCCGTGGAAGACTCCCACGAAGGCACGCTTCATGACAGGCTTAATCCGGGCAGATCCCACACGCTGAGCCGTCTCGATGATGTCGGTGCAGATGTTCGGCTCAGGGCCCGGTTCGCCGATTTTGCCAATGAAAACGTGGATGCCGCCCAAGGGGACCCGGTACCCGTACTCAATTGAGCCGGCCTCGGGGCCCCATCCTGTGTCGTCGATGTAGAGCTTGCCGCGACGACTCTTGGTCATCCGGCCCACAGCGTATCCCTTGAGTCCTTCAAAGCTGCCCTCTAAGAACTCGAAACCATCGTGTGATAGCCCCACAGTGGGCGCCAACTGCCGTGGTTTTGTCACGGCAGATGTCCTAGAGGAAGGACTTAGTCGTGGAGTCATCGCGATGAGTTAGCTTAAAGGGGTTAAAGCGGACAAGGGATGCAGAGAATTTATACTGGTTTGGCCCCTTGTGGTGAAGGTAAAAGCCTACAATCCAGTTGTTGTGGGATTGCTTGGGTTTCGATGACCAGGGAGCGAATACGCTTTGCCTGGATCTCGAGTTGTTGTGTGTTCTTCTTAAACCTTCGCCGGGTCGTCCCCTTATATACATGGGTTGACGCCCACCGGTTTACAAGGTTCCGAGGCCGGCTCATAAACATGCCTGGCCCGATCTCTACTTATTTCTGCCTTGTAATACAAGCTTACATATCAAGGTCGGTTTATGATTACATGCATTAATCCACCTTTGGGCCCTGGGCCTTCATAAAGAGCCATCACTTAGATCTTCATGGGCTTCAAGTGAAATAACTCTTCATAGGGATAACCCGGCCTTTCCTGGCCAGTTTATGCCCAGTAGTAATATCCCCAACAGTATACGTCAAATTCATCACTGAGTTTCTTGATCTCAGATTGAATAGTGACAAGTTCTTCAGTTGTCATAGAGACAACGGTTTTCTTCAGGAAACGCTCCTTCTTGTACTGCGCTTTCTTGATCTGCTTGGCCTTCTCAAATTTCCATTTTTCTTCTTGGATGAAGGTAGTCAGCATATGACTTTGGCCAGGAGTCATCTTGAAATCAGGCATAGGAGTGTTGGGGCCCTTGTGCCCGAGATCGATGTAATCGAGGATCAACTTGGGATCCAAAAGAAGAGGCACATTTGTGCCTTTGGCTCTAGCGGCCTTGAGTTGCCTGTCTCTGATGATTCCGATAAGTTCCTCATCATCAGCTTCGTCTTAATCAGACGGCACTTGGAAGGCGACCTGCTTCTTGTGAGGACTTGGGCGAGAGCCTCATCCAGTAGTGGCCTTTGTCTTCAGCAGAGAGGGACCAGTTGAAGAATTTGGTGCAGCTAAGGAACTAGCAGAAGCTCCTGAGGCAATAGAGATGCATGTTGTCCTTTGGCACGTGGCAAGATGCACAGGTGCTGAGGATTTGGATGGAGCAGCTGAGGACTTTGGCGGAGGAGCTGACGACATTGGAGGAGCTGGAGCAGCTTGAGGAGTTGGCCGTGAGGGTTTGAAGAATCTGGCCGTGAGGGCATTGAGGATGAAGCACTTGGCTTATGAGCAGGCTTCTTTGCCATGGCCTTCTTCGTCTTGCTTGCAGAGGCCTCAGCTGTGGTAGCAGCAGCAGAGTCTTCATTGAATTTCCTCATTGCTTCTCTTGCCTGCATGGCTAACTTGGCCTGGCGCTTGGCCCATTCGTCAGGATAGTCCTCACCACGCTTGAGGCTGGTGGGATCTGCCACTTGGCCAGGTACCAACGGAGGTCTTGGGCATGGAGGATTTAGAGCGAATTTCTTCATATATTTGGGAGTAACATATCAGTACTCCCTCCATTCCCTTTCCCATCTCCTCTCTATTCTTTGAATGCGCACCTTGCGCTGATTTTTGCCCTCTTTGACAAACTTGGCCTCATCAGGAGTGCAATAATCTTTGTATATGTGTTCAGGGATCTCAAAGGCAGTATTGACCTCAGGCCTCTTTCCTCCTTTCTGTGGCTTCGTCCCATCAGCCATTTTCTTCAGCTAAAGAATATGAACAACTGAATTTTCTGAAGAGGTGTGCAACATTTCTTCGAAGAACGCTCAAATGAGTTAAGTTGATGAGAACCTAGTGATTCAGCAGCGGACATGTGTACGTGTGAACAGAGTATAGTTGCGAGGAATTTGGATAGGTCATATGTGTTCTCAGAAGGTTTTTCAAAAAGAACAAGTTTGAGGAATTTGACCAGATGAGTCTTGAAGAATTTCACTGAGTGTTCTTTATCTTAGGTTCCAGAGTTGTACAGATCAAAAATCCACACAATTGAGAAATCATGAAGAAAAATATTGCTTAGAGAAACAAATCAAGATTAGCTGACATGAGAGGTGCTTTAGTGTGTGAGGATTTGAAGAAAAACACCTTAGAAGATTTTGTAGAAATCATCCGAATCAAAGAGGGTAGCAAAAGTAACTTTTAATTACCCTGGACAAAGAACACGACGAACTGGGAAGTGTAGATGTGAAGTTCGTCAGTTCAGATCTTCCACGCCCTAACTCAACAGAGGAAGACAGCTACGGCGGCGGCGGAGTGAAGAATTCCGCAGCCGGCACGAGTACGACGGCGACGAGGTCGAGGCAGTGAAGCTCTTCCTCATCGGCGATGATGGAATAGCGGCGGAGCTAGGGTTTGAGAAGCTCGAGCTGGAGTGAGGTCGAGCGGAGTAAAAGAGGAGTGAGGAAAGGGAGGGGTATATATAGCCACAGTGAAAAATTGTTCACCCGAAGAAATTGGACGAACGTGCCCCTGACCTTTCTCATTCGCTTGACATGTGTCACCCACGTACTGAGAGGTGGCGATCGTGTGAGGTCGTGGGTGAATAGATAAGTGTTTTCGTGGGATGCGGAACGGTTTGAGCGGCAAAGCCGAAAATTTAGATAAGATAAGTTAAAAGTTATGTTCGCAAATTCTTCAGCTGACAAGGACACAGTGAAGATTTTGAACGAGTTTCAAATAGAACGCACATGAAGAATTTGTGAATAGATTGGGTTGAGTTTAGCATAGAGGGGGAAGGGTCCGATCACATTCTCTTAGCAAAAAAACTTGAAGAACATAGCAATAAGTGACTGATGTAGAGGACACAAACTCATATATATATATATATATATATATATATATATATATATATATATATATATATATATATATATATATATATATATATATATATATATATATAGCCAATGAAGAAAAATGACGGAAACGGTGAAGACAATGCAAAGTTGAAGAAAACGAACAACTGAGGAAATTCAAAAATGAGGAAAAACTCAAATTGAAGATTTTCAACTTTTGGGTGGTGGCGTGACCCACCGTATAAAAATGATGATTTCAGACACCGCGTACAACTGTCGTAGGGCTCTGAGAATCAAATTCTTCATTAATTTCTTCACACTTAGAGTGTTAGTCTTCATTGACTGAAGAAAAACATTTCTTCATGTGTTGCACATCTAAGTCATCAATTTTGCATAAGTGTTAGGATGAGTGTCCTTTTCAAAGAACATTCAAAGATTCTAAGATATTTAGCTCACACCGCAACTTGCTACATCTCTTCTCATCCAAGGGCTTTGTGAATATATCGGCTAGCTGTTCTTCAGTCTTCACATGCTCAATCGAAATATCGCCCTTCAACACATGATCACGAAGAAAATGATGACGAATCTGAATGTGCTTTGTCTTCGAGTGTTGAACTGGGTTGTGAGCAATCTTGATGGCACTCTCATTGTCACAGAAGAGAGGCACATTCTTCACGTTGACGCCTTAGTCCTTGAGAGTTTGCTTCATCCATAGCAATTGAGCACAGCAAGAACCAGCTGCAATGTACTCAGCTTCAGCAGTAGACAGTGATACGCAGTTCTGTTTCTTCGAGGACCAACAGACCAAAGATCTTCCAAGGAAATGACATGTGCCAGATGTTGACTTGTGGTCCACATGATCACCAGCATTGTCAGAGTCTGAATATCCAATGAGATCAAAAGCCGAGCCCTTGGGGTACCATAATCCAAGTGTTGGTGTGTGAGATAGATATCGAAGAATATGCTTCACAGCCTTATGGTGTGATTCCTTTGGTGTAGCTTGTAATCAGGCACACATGCAAACACTAAGCATAATGCCTGGCCTAGATGCACATAGGTACAATAAAGAACCAATCATGGAATGGTATGCCTTTTGATCGAAGTCAATACCATTTTCATCAGTGCATAGATGGCCATTTGTGGGCATTGGAATTTTGACGCCTTTGCAATCTTGCATGCCGAATTTCCTCAATACATCCTCGAGGTATTTCTCCTGAGATATGAATATGCCATTGCGCTGTTGACGAATTTGAAGACCTAAGAAGAATTTCAATTCTCCCATCATAGACATTTCATATTCCTCTCTCATCATATAACCAAATTCGTCAGTGTAACGTTGGTCAGTACAACCAAAGATAATATCATCAACATATATTTGGCACACAAACAATTCACCATCATAGGATTTAGTGAAAAGGGTAGGGTTGAGTGAACCGGGTTTGAAGCCTTTCTTCATGAGGAATTCTTTCAAAGTATCGTACCACGCCCGAGGGGCCTGCTTGAGGCCATAGAGGGCCTTATTGAGTCTGAAGACTTTGTCAGGATGCTTTGGATCTTCAAAACCTGGGTGTTGAGCAACATATACTTCTTCCTCAAGCTTACCATTGAGGAATGCACTTTTCACATCCATTTGATATAAAGTTATATCATGATGGTTAGCATAAGCAAGTAATATGCGAATAGCCTCAAGTCTAGCAACAGGTGCACAAGTTTCATCGAAATCAATTCCTTCAACCTGTGTGTTGCCTTGAGCTACAAGTCGTGCCTTATTCCTCACCACAAGGCCATTTTCATCTTGCTTGTTGCGGTAGATCCACTTTGTGCCAATGATATTGTGCTTGCGAGGATCTGGATGTTTGACGAGTTCCCAGACGTTGTTGAGCTCGAACTGATGTAATTCTTCTTGCATAGCTTGAATCCACTCAGGCTCCAGAAATGCTTCATCTACCTTAGTGGGCTCTGTGATAGAGACAAAAGCAAAGTGCCTACAAAAGTTAGACAAATGTGAAGCTCTTGAGCGTGTGAGAGGACCTGGTGCTTCTATGTCATCGATGATTTTCTCAATCTGCACTTCATTTGCCACGCGAGGATGAGCGGGTTGTTGTCGAGGAATTTGATCAGCATTTTCTTCAGCATTTTCTTCAGTATTTTCTTCAGGTGCATTAGCTCGACGTTCTTCACGTTCTGGAATGAATTCTTCAGCAGTTTCTTCGGCAAGAATGACATCCTCAGTAGCCTTGAACTTGATAGTTTCCTTAGGTGTTGGTTCATCTATCACAGAAGGTAGGTGCTCTCTTTGCGAGCCATTAGTTTCATCGAACCACACATCTACAGTTTCAACAACTTTGTGGTGAACGTTGTTGAAGACTCTATAGGTGTGCGAGTCCTTTCCGTAACCAAGCATAAAACCTTCATGTGTTTTCGGTGCAAATTTAGAGTTGCGATGAGGATCTCTAATCCAACATTTAGCACCGAAGACTTTGAAATAACTCACATTGGGTTTCTTGTCAGTGAGGAGTTCATAAGCAGTCTTCTTGAAGAATTTGTGAAGATATACCCTGTTGATGATGTGGCAAGCAGTGTCAATTGCCTCAATCCAGAAACGATGAGGCGTCTTGTATTCATCAAGCATAGTGCGAGCCATCTCAACAAGAGTCCTGTTCTTGCACTCCATGACGCCATTCTGTTGAGTATAAGGAGCAGATAACTCATGAGTAATACCAAGTTCATCAAGATAGTCATCAAGACCAGAATTCTTGAACTCAGTTCCATTGTGACTTCTGATGTGCTTGATCTTCACACCAAAGTTGGTTGAAGCCTAATACGTCCATTTTGCATCATGCTTTTATATCGATATTTCTTGCATTATGGGCTGTTATTTCATGTTATGTCACAATACATTTGGCTATTCTCTCTTATTTTACAAGGTTTACATGAAGAGGGAGAATGCCGGCAGCTGGAATTCTGGGCTGGAAAAGGAGCAAATATTAGAGACCTATTCTGCGCAACTCCAAAAGTCCTGAAACTCCACAGAATATCTTAAAATAAATAAAGAAAAATCATCGCCAAAGATGAAGGCCAGGGGGCCCACACCCTGCTCACGAGGGTGGGGGCGCCCCCCCCCTCCTAGGGCGCGCCCCCTACCTCGTGGGCCCCCTGGTGGCTCTCTGATGCCCATCTTCTCCTATATGAAGTCTTTCGTCAAGAAAAAAACCAGAAGCAATCTTTTGGGATGAGACTCCGCCGCCACAAGGCGGAACCTTGGCGGAACCAATCTAGAGCTCCGACAGAGCTGTTCTGCCGGGGATACTTCCCTCCGGGAGGGGGAAATCATCGCCATCATCATCACCAGCGCTCCTCTCATAGGGAGAGGGCAATCTCCATCAACATCTTCACCAGCACCATCTCATCTCCAAACCCTAGTTCATCTCTTGTATCCAATTCTTGTCTCCAAGTCCGGGATTGATGCTAGTAGGTTGCTAGTAGTGTTGATTACTCCTTGTAGTTGATGCTAGTTGGTTTATTTGGTGGAAGATCATATGTTCAGATCTTTTATGCATATTATTACCCCTCTGATTATGAACATGAATATGCTTTGTGAGTAGTTACGTTTTTTCCTGAGGACAAGGGAGAAGTCTTGCTATTGGTAGTCATGTGAATTTGGTATTCGTTCGATATTTTGATGAGATGTATGTTGTCTAGCCTCTAGTGGTGTTATGTGAACATCGACTACATAACACTTCACCATTATTTGGGCTTAGAGGAAGGCATTAGGGAGTAATAAGTAGATGATGGGTTGCTAGAGTGACAGAAGCTTAAACCCTAGTTTATGCGTTGCTTCGTAAGGGGCTGATTTGGATCCATATGTTTCATGATATGGTTAGGTTTACCTTAATACTTTTGTTATAGTTGCGGATGCTTGCAATAGAGGTTTCGTAAGTGGGAGGCTTGTTCAAGTAAGTACAGCACCCAAGCACCGGTCCACCCACATATCATATTATCAAAGTACCGAACATGAATCATATGAGCGTGATGAAAACTAGCTTGACGATATTCCCATGTGTCCTCGGGAGCGCTTTTACTTATATAAGAGTTTGTTCCGGCTTGTCGTTTGCTAAAAAAAGGATTGGGCCACCTTGCTGCATTTTATTTACTTTTGTTACTTTTTGCTCGTTACAAATTATCCTATCACAAAACTATCTGTTACCACTTATTTCAGTACTTGCAGAGAATACCTTGCTGAAAACCGCTTATCATTTCCTTCTGCTCCTCGTTGGGTTCGACACTCTTACTTATCGAAAGGACTACGATAGATCCTCTATACTTGTGGGTCATCAAGACTCTTTTCTGGCGCCGTTGTCGGGGAGTGAAGCGCCTTTGGTAGGTGGAATTTGGTAAGGAAAAATTTATATAGTGTGCTAAAATTTACTGTCACTTGTTACTATGGAAAGTAATCCTCTGAGGGGCTTGTTCGGGGTATCTTAACCCCGTCCGATAGAGCAAAGAGTTGCTCCTCAACCTACTGAACCTATTGAAGATGAAACTCCTTTTGAATTTCCTTCGGGTATGATGGAAAACTGCTAGCTAATCCTTTTACAGGAGATGGAACAAAGCATCCTGATGAGCACTTAATATATGTGGATGAAGTTTGTGGATTATTTAAGCTTGCAGGTATACCCGATGATGTTTCTAAGAAGAAGTTCTTCCCTTTATCTTTGAAGGGAGACGCATTGACATGGTATAGGCTATGTGATGATACGAGATCATGGAATTATAAAAGGTTGAAATTGGAATTTCATCAAAAGTATTACCCTATGCATCTTGTTCATCGTGATTGCAATTATATATATAATTTCGGGCCTCGCGAAGGAGAAAGCATCGCTCAAGCTTGGGGGAGGCTTAAATCAATGTTATATTCGTGCCCCAATCATGATCTCTCAAGAGTGACAATTATTCAAAAAATTTATGCTTGGCTTTCTGAAAACAATCGCACCATGCTCGATACTTCTTGTGCTGGCTATTTTATGATGAATACTATTGAATTTAAATGGGACTTATTGGATAGAATTAAACGCAACTCTGAAGATTGGGACCTCGACGAAGTTAAGGAGTCAGGTATGACACCTAAGTTTGATTGTGTTAAATCTTTTATGGACACCGATATTTTCCGTAAGTTTAGCACTAAATATGGACTTGACTCTGAGATCGTAGCTTCTTTCTGTGAAACTTTTGCTACTTATGTTGATCTCCCCAAGGAGAAGTGGTTTAAATATCATCCTCCCATAGAAGTAAAAGTAGTTGCACCTATTAAAGTTGAAGAAAAGACTGTCACTTATAATGATCCTATTGTTCCTACTGCTTATGTTGAGAAACCACCTTTCCCTGTTAGAATAAAGGATCATGCTAAAGCTTCAACTGTGGTTCATAAAAGCAATATTAGAACTTACACACCTCCTGAACAAGTTAAAGTAGAACCTAATATTGCTATTGTTAAAGATCTCTTGTCTGATAATATTGATGGGCATGTTATTTAGTTCAACGGTGAAACTGCTAGGACTGCTAAACCTTGTGCTAAAGATAAACATAGACCTGTGGTACGCGTGCCTGTTATTTCTGCTAAAATAGGAGATCATTGTTATCATGGCTTATGTGATATGGGCGCTAGTGCTAGTGTTATACCTATTACCTTATTTGAAGAAATCAAGCATGAAATTGCACCTGCTGAGATAGAAGATATTAATGTCACAATTAAGCTTGCCAATAGAGATACTATTTCACCAATTGGGATTGTTAGAGATGTTGAAGTATTGTGTGGGAAAACTAAATATCCTACTGATTTTCTTGTTCTTGGTTCCCCACAAGATAGCTTTTGTCCCATTATATTTGGTAGACCCTTCTTGAACACTGTTAATGCTAAAATAGACTGCGAAAAGAATGTTGTTACTATTGGCTTGGATGACATGGTTCATGAGTTTAATTTCTCTAAATTTAGTAAACAACATCGTGAGGAAGAATTGCCTAGTAAGGATGAAATTATTGGTCTTGCTTCTATTTCCGTACCTCCTACTGATCCTTTAGAACACTATTTGCTAGACCATGAAAATGATATGTTCATGAATGAAAGAAGGGAAATAGATGAAGTATTTTTTTAAACAGGAACTTATTGTGAAACACAATTTGCCTGTTGAAATCTTAGGGGATCCTCCTCCACCCAAGGGTGATCCCGTGTTTGAGCTTAAACCGTTGCCTGATAATCTTAAATATGCTTATCTTGATGAAAAGAAGATATATCCTGTTATTATTAGTGCTAACCTTTCAGAGCATGAAGAAGAGAGATTATTGAAAACTCTGAAGAAGCACCGTGCTGCTATTGGATATACTCTTGATGATCTTAAGGGCATTAGTCCCACTCTATGTCAACATAAAATAAATTTGGAAGCAGATGCAAACCAGTTCGTGATCCTCAACGACGTCTGAATCCTAAAATGAAAGGAGTGGTAAGAAAACAAATACTCAAGCTTCTGGAGGCAGGTATAATTTATCCCGTTGCTGATAGTCAGTGGGTAAGTCATGTCCATTGTGTCCCTAAGAAGGGAGGTATTACTGTTGTCCCTAATGATAAAGATGAATTGACCCCGCAAAGAATTATCACAGGTTATAGGATGGTAATTGATTTCCGCAAATTAAATAAGGCTACTAAGAAAGATCATTACCCCTTACCTTTTATTGATCAAATGCTAGAAAGATTATGCAAACATACACATTATTGCTTTCTAGATGGTTATTCTGGTTTCTCTCAAATACCTGTGTTGGCTAAAGATCAATCAAAGACTACTTTTACATGCCCTTTTGGTACTTTTGCTTATAGACGTATGCCTTTTGGTTTATGTAATGCACCTGCTACCTTTCAAAGATGCATGATGGCTATATTCTCTGACTTTTGTGAAAAGATTTGTAAGGTTCTCATGGACGACTTTTCCGTCTATGGTTCCTCTTTTGATGATTGCTTGAGCAATCTTGATCGAGTTTTGCAGAGATGTGAAGAAACTAATCTTGTCTTGAATTGGGAAAAATGCCACTTTATGGTTAATGAAGGTATTGTCTTGGGGCATAAAGTTTCTGAAAGAGGAATTGAAGTTGATAAAGCCAAGGTTGATGCTATTGAAAAGATGCCATGTCCCAAGGACATCAAAGGTACAAGAAGTTTCCTTGGTCACGCCGGATTTTATAGGAGGTTCATTAAGGACTTCTCAAAAATTTCTTGGCCTCTGACTAATTTATTACAAAAAGATATACCATTTGTCTTTGATGATGATTGTGTAGAAGCATTTGAAATACTTAAGAAAGCATTAGTCTCTGCACCTATTGTTCACCCACCTGATTGGAATTTACCCTTTGAAATTATGTGTGATGCTAGTGATTATGCTGTAGGTGCTGTTCTAGGGCAAAGAGTTGATAAGAAATTAAATGTTATCCATATTATGCTAGTAAGACTCTAGACAATGCTCAAAGAAATTATGCTACTACTGAAACGGAACTTTTAGCAGTTGTATTTGCTTGTGATAAGTTCAGACCCTATATTGTTGATTCTAAATTAACTATTCACACCGATCATGCTGCTATTAAATATCTTATGGAAAACAAAGATGCTAAACCTATACTTATTAGATGGGTTCTCCTGCTACAAGAATTTGATTTGCATATTTTTGATAGAAAAGGAGCTGAGAACCCCCTTGCAGACAACTTATCTAGGTTAGAGAATGTTCTTGATGACCCACTACCTATTGATGATAGCTTTCCTGATGAACAATTAAATGTTATAAGTACTTCTCGTAGTACTCCTTGGTATGTTGATTATGCTAATTATATTGTTGCTAAATTTATACCACCTAGTTTCATATACCAACAAAAGAAAAAGTTCTTCTATGATTTGAGACATTACTTTTGGGATGACCCACATCTTTATAAAGAAGGAGTAGATGGTGTTATTAGACGTTGTGTACCTGAGCATGAATAGGAACAGATCCTACATAAGTGCCACTCCGAAGCTTATGGAGGACACCACGCTGGAGACAGAACTGCACATAAGGTATTGCAATCCAGTTTTTATTGGCCTACTCTCTTCAAGGATGCCCGTAAGTTTGTCTTGTCTTGTGATGAATGTCAAAGAATTGGTAATATTAGTAGACGTCAAGAAATTCCTATGAATTATTCACTTCTTATTGAACCATTTGATGTTTGGGGCTTTGATTATATGGGACCTTTTCCTGCCTCTAATGGATATACACATATTTTAGTTGTTGTTGATTACGTTACTAAGTGGGTAGAAGCTATTCCAACTAGTAGTGCTGATCATAATACTTCTATTAAAATGCTTAAGGAAGTTATTTTTCTGAGGTTTGGAGTCCCTAGATATTTAATGACTGATGGTGGTTCACACTTTATTCATGGTGCTTTCCGTAAAATGCTTGCTAAGTATCACGTTAATCATAGAATTGCATCCCGTTATCACCCACAGTCTAGTGGTTAAGTAGAATTGAGCAACAGAGAGCTCAAATTAATTTTGCAAAAGATTGTCAATAGGTCTAGAAAGAATTGGTCCAAGAAACTTGATGATGCATTATGGGCATATAGAACTGCATTTAAAAATCCTATGGGTATGTCTCCGTATAAAATGGTATATGGAAAAGCATGTCACTTACCTCTCGAACTAGAACACAAGGCATATT
This sequence comes from Aegilops umbellulata, assembly GCA_032464435.1. Taxonomy (NCBI): domain Eukaryota; kingdom Viridiplantae; phylum Streptophyta; class Magnoliopsida; order Poales; family Poaceae; genus Aegilops; species Aegilops umbellulata. Next base: position 67,834,250 of record CP136056.1, on the reverse strand, counting down.
GGGCTATCAAAGATCTCAACTATGATTTCAAACTTGCCGGCGAAAAGAGGTTATTTGATATTAGCTCACTTGATGAACGGAGAACCCAAGCTTATGAAAATGCTAAGTTATTTAAAGAAAAGTTTAAAAGATGGCATGACAAAAGGATACAAAAGCGTGAGTTTAACGTACGTGATTATGTATTGCTATACAACTCTTGTTTAAGATTTTTTGCAGGAAAACTTCTCTCTAAATGGGAAGGCCCCTATGTTATCGAGGAGTTCTATCGTTCCGGTGCCATAAAAATCAACAACTTCGAGGGCACATATCCGAAGGTGGTAAATGGACAAAGAATTAAACATTATATCTCAGGTAATCCCATAAATGTTGAAACCAATATTATTGAAACCGTAACCCCGGAGGAATACATAAGAGACACTTTCCAGGCCGTTTCAGACTCCGAAAAGGAATAGGTATGTGATACGGTAAGTAAACCGACTCCAAAACAATTTTAAGGCAATATTTCTCCGTTTTGGTATATTTAGAAAAATAGAAAAATAAGTGGCAGCCCGGGAAGGACACGAGGGCCCCACGAGGGTGGTGGGCGCCCCCCTCCTAGGGCGCGTCCCCCTACCTCGTGAGCACCTCGTGTGCCCTCCGGACTCCGTTTTCTTGCATGATACGTATTTTGGTCGGTAAAAAATCATTATATATTCTCCCGAAGGTTTTGACTCCCGTATCATGCAAATCTCCTCTGTTCTTGTTTTGAGTTGTTTTTCTGACAGATCTAGGTTATCATGACGTCCCCCTCCTCCAACAATGGTGACAAAGATGCTTGTCTAATGAAGAAAGAGCTGAAGAGGGAAGAACCCATGGAGATCAACAAGGATGAAGGGATCAAGAAGGCCACGAAAAATCAAGCTCCTGCAACAGAAGACATCCTTCAACTTGATCATAATCTTCTTACCCCGACTGAGATCGAAGCTTTCAAGATGATTGAGTTAGCTCGTATACAGAACAGGTATCTCACAAGTGAAAATATAGTGTTGAAGGAGCATATTGTTGCACTCAAGGGCATTATCCGCAAGCTGGAGGACCTCTTACGCTCGATGTGTGACTATCCGTCACGACCACCTTCTTCACCGACAAAGGAGACATAATCACATGGGTATGGGCACTCCCCTTGGCAACTGCCAAGCTTGGGGGAGGTGCCCCGGTATCGTATCACCATCACAACTCCTATCTTTACCGCTTTTCTTAGTTCGATCCTTTTAGTAGTATCTTGATCTAGCAGAATAAAGTTTATGGCATGATCTAGTTTTGAGTTTTGCTTTATGATCTCTCTCTATGTAATCGAGTCAGTGAGCTATATAATAAAGATTAGTGTTGAGTCAAAGGCTTGATTATTTTTCCATGATCTTGAGTGAATAAAAAAAGAAGAAAAGAATAAAAAGAAACAGAAGTTCATATTGATCTTATTGAGAGTAATGACTTCACATAGAAAGAGTATGATGATTAAAAGTTGTTGGGAGTTGGCAGACATAGCTTTGGTCATTATTGCAATTAATAGGAAGTAATAAGGAAAGAGAGGTTTCACATATAGATATATTATCATTGACATCTTTTATGATTGGGAGCACTCATTAAAATATGACATGCTAAAGAGTTGATGTTGGACAAGGAAGACAATGTAATGAGTTATGTTTTCTTATATCTGAGATAAAGTATGTTGTCATGGATCCTCTAACATGTTGAGCTTGCCTTTCCCCCTCATGCTAGCCAAATTCTCAGCACCAAGTAGAGATACTACTTGTGCTTCCAAATACCCTTAAACCAGTTTTGCCATGAGAGTCCACCATACCTACCTATGGATTGAGTAAGATCCTTCAAGTAAGTTGTCATCAGTGCAAAGCAATAAAAATTGCTCTAAATATGTATGATTGATTGGTGTGGGAGAAATAAGCTTTATACGATGTTGTGATGTGGAAGTAATAAAAGCGACGGACTGCATAATAAAGGTTCATATCACAAGGGGCAATATAAAGTGACGTTCTTTCGCATTGAGATTTTGTGCATCCAACCATAAAAGTGCATGACAACCTCTGCTTCCCTCTGCGAAGGGCCTATCCTTTATCATTATCTTCTACCTTATGCAAGAGTCATGGTGACCTTCACCTTTCCTTTTTCATTTTATCCTTTGGCAAGCCCAGCATGTTGGAAAGAACATGATATATATATATATATATATATATATATATATATATATATATATATATATATATATACATACATATATATATGTATATATATATATCTAATTGGATGTAGGGGAGCATGAGTTATTATTGTTGACATTACCCTTGAGGTAAAAGGTTGTGGGGCAAAACTATAAGCCCCTATCTTTCTCTGTGTCCGACTAAAACTACATAACCACAAGTATTACGTGAGTGTTAGCAATTATGAAGGACTAGATGATAGTTGAGTATGTGGAATTGCTTTTTAGCTCTGACATAGACTCGTTCCGATGTTATGATAAATTGCAATTGCTTCAATGACTGAGACTATAGTTTGTTGATTCTCAATAAGGTTTCTGATTCATACTTTTGCATTGTGAATAGATCATCACTTAAACATAAGTAATCATATTACAATATCTATATATGTTGTTGTTTTGAGAATAATCATGATGCCTTCATGTCCATATTTTATTTTTATCGACGCCTCTACCTCTAAACATGAGGACATATTTATTGTTATCGGCTTTTCGCTTGAGGACAAGCGAGGTCTAAGCTTGGGGGACTTGATACGTCCATTTTGCATCATGCTTTTATATTGATATTTATTGCATTATGGGCTGTTATTTCACGTTATGTCACAATACTTATGGATATTATCTCTTATTTTACAAGGTTTACATGAAGAGGGAGAATGCAGGCAGCTGGAATTCTAGGCTGGAAAAGGAGCAAATATTAGAGACCTATTCTGCGCAACTCCAAAAGTCCTGAAACTCCACGAAATATCTTAAAATAAATAAAGAAAAATCCTCGCCAAAGATGAAGGCCAGGGGGCCCACACCCTGCTCACGAGGGTGGGGGCGCCCCCCCCCCCCTCCTAGGGCGCGCCCCCTACCTCGTGGGCCTCCTGGTGGCTCTCCGACGCCCATCTTCTCTTATATGAAGTCTTTCGTCAAGAAAAAAACCAGAAGCAATCTTTTGGGATGAGACTCCGCCGCCACGAGGCGGAACCTTGGCGGAACCAATCTAGAGCTTTGGTAGAGCTGTTTTGCCGGAGATACTTCCCTCCGGGAGGGGGAAATCATCGCCATCATCATCACCAACGCTCGTCTCATCGGGAGAGGGCAATCTCCATCAACATCTTCACCAGCACAATCTCATCTCCAAACCCTAGTTCATCTCTTGTATCCAATTCTTGTCTCCAAGTCCGGGATCGGTGCTAGTAGGTTGCTAGTAGGTTGATTACTCCTTGTAGTTGATGCTAGTTGGTTTATTTGGTGGAAGATCATATGTTCAAATCCTTTATGCATATTATTACCCCTCTGATTATGGACATGAATATGCTTTGTGAGTAGTTATGTTTGTTCCTGAGGACAAGGGAGAAGTCTTGCTATTAGTAGTCATGTGAATTTGGTATTCGTTCGATATTTTGATGAGATGTATATTGTCTAGCCTCTAGTGGTGTTATGTGAACGTCGACTACATAACACTTCACCATTATTTGGGGCTAGAGGAAGGCATTAGGGAGTAATAAGTAGATGATGGGTTGCTAGAGTGACAGAAGCTTAAACCCTAGTTTATGTGTTGCTTCGTAAGGGGCTGATTTTGATCCATATGTTTCATGCTATGGTTAGGTTTACCTTAATACTTTTGTTGTAGTTGCGGATGCTTGCAATAGAGGTTAATCATAAGTGGGAGGCTTGTTCAAGTAAGAACAGCACCCAAGCACCGGTCCACCCACATATCAAATTACCAAAGTATCGAAAGCGAATCATATGAACGTGATGAAAACTAGCTTGACGATATTCCCATGTGTCCTCGGGAGCGCTTTTCCTTATATAAGAGTTTGTTCCGGCTTGTCCTTTGCTAAAAAAAAGGATTGGGCCACCTTGCTGCACTTTATTTACTTTTGTTACTTTTTGCTCGTTACAAATTATCCTATCAAAAAACTATCTGTTACCACTTATTTCAGTACTTGCAGAGAATACCTTGCTGAAAACCGCTTATCATTTCCTTCTGCTCCTCGTTGGGTTCGACACTCTTACTTATCAAAAGGACTACGATAGATCCCCTATACTTGTGGGTCATCAAAGCCCTCGAGGAAAATCGTTTGAAGACTTCATGCACCTCATGTTTGTAAGTGACAATATGTACCCACGTGTAACGAGAGTAATCATCAACAATAACAAAGCCATGTAGAGATGCATCATTTGTAACTGCAGAATAATGGTTAGGACCAAAAAGATCCATATGAAGCAATTCAAATGGTCGAGTGGTAGTCATGATTGTCTTCGCTGGATGTTTGGCCTTGGTCATCTTTCCAGCTTCACAGGCTCCGCATAAGTGATCCTTGAGGAATTTGACATTCTCAATGCCAATGACAAGCTTCTTATTCGCAAGAGTGTGCAAATTCCTCATGCTTGCATGACCAAGTTGTCGATGCCATAGGCAGCTGTCGGCGTTCTGGGAACGGGGGTCCCCAGACTTGCCTGCCTGCGGCCTGCGGCGTGGCTCGAGTGGAGGCCCAATGTGGCCCATCTTCATCAACACAAGGCTTAAGACCCTCGTGAGGCGGACGACACGGCGCTTCCTCCAGCACGACCTCCTTAGGTTGGCTCGCGAGGAGGCGGAGAGATCAAGGTGGGGTACCTCACGAGGTGCCCATGACGCAAGCCATGACGACCAAGGGTGCCAGGCGGGCGCCAGCCCACGCAGTGTCCCCCCTATCCTCTTTGGTGCAAAGGGGGCAAGCGCAGGCGGGAGGATCAAGCAAAGGCACCCATTTCGGTGCAACGAGACCAAGACCAGCTCCACGACAAGGAGGAAGTCACTGTGGAGCCCAAGCCGGCGTCATCACCAGAACCTTTGGCAGGGGAAGACCAACTTTAGTCAGGATAAGTGTACCCGATGTTCCCCTTCAAATTGGCCAATTGTTGGCGCCCTTCCCGCTCAATATTTGGGAAGAGGCCCAGGGCCTTTGCCTATAAATAGGACTAGCCACCCCCAGAGTAGAGGCATCTAGAGGAGACAGAGCTAGAACGGAACCCAGCATAGAGAGAGAGAGAAGGGCGATCGAGCTCCCCTTAGCAGTTCATCCCCTAGCCAAGAACTGGCCCTCGCGAGGCCGATTCCCCCTTGTACTGTTCTTCCTCATCAGCCCAAGAGGCAATCCATCCACCCACAAACTAGAGTAGGGTATTACACCACAATGGTGGCCCGAACTAGTATAAACCTTGTGTCTCTTGTGTTGTTCTCGCAGTAGTTTTAGATCCATACGAGACGGAGAGGTAGAGGGCACGATCTCCGCGCGCACCCCAGAGTTCGAACCTTAAGGGTCTGCCGAAACCCGTGATCCAACATTTGGCGCGCCAGGTAGGGGTGCGCCGGAATCTGCCTTCCACCGCTCCGCTCTCCTCCGACCGCCGCATCCATGTACGGCGCACGTCGAGCTCGTGCCACGCCAGCGGCCCTCGCTGGCGGACGTCCTCGCCGTTCCCCGCCGCTCGCCGTCAACACCGCCACCGGCCCGGCGGAAAGCGAGCAACAAGCACCACCCCGGCGCCTGCCTATGCGACCGGGCTGCCGCACAGCAACGTCGACGCTCCCGGTCGTCGCGGCCCTCCTGGGCGGCTCGCAGGCGCCACCAACGAGCCGCCACGTCAAGCCGTTTGCCCGCCAGATAGGCATCGTTTCCGCACGGCAGGGGGCTTCCATGGACCGGGCGGCGCGCGAGGTTGGCCTGACCTTCAGCTCGGAAGACCACCCAGCTAACTTGGCCGGCTCGGGCGCGCTCCCCCTGTTGTGCACCCCCACCATCTGCCAGGTGGCCGTCACCAGAACCCTCGTCGATGGCGGTGCGCGCCTCAGCGTGCTTTCGGTCGAGACCTTCAACCTCCTCCGTATACCCCGGGAGCGGCTGCAACCCAGCCGATCCTTCTCAGGTGTCGGGGGCGGGTCGTCCGACTCCTTGGGACAGATCCGGCTCCCGGTGACCTTCGGCACCTACGACAACTTCTGCACGGAGATGGTCGACTTCGACATCGCCCCCATCGGTCTCCCTTACAACGCCATCCTCGGCTACCCGGCACTGGCTCAGTTCATGGCCGCCATGCACCCGGCGTACAACCTCATGAAGATGTCCGAGAGCAACGGTACTCTTATCGTGCATGGAGACACCGGGGACGCCCTTCGAGTACTCAAGCTCGCCTTCAGGACGGCGGCATCGGCACAGCCCGCCGGCGCGGGGGCCCCTGAGCCCAAGGGGGCTGCGCCTACCAAGAAGAAGCAGTTGTTCACCCAGGACAAGGCAGAAACCAAGCAGATACCCGTCGACGAGGACGGGTCCTCCAGCGCCACTTTCACCATTGGCGCCCACCTGGGGCCTGAGCAGGAGGAGGCCCTGGTCAAGTTCCTGCGTGCAAACAAGAAAGTGTTTGCTTGGGAGCCCAATCAATTGGCAGGGATCCCCAGGGACGTCATCGAGCACCACCTCAACGTATGCCCAAATGTGCGCCCCGTGAAGCAGAAGGCCAGGCGGCAGTCCGCAGAGAAGCAGGCCTTCATCGTCCAAGAGACCCGCAAGTTGGAAGCCGCTGGAGTTATTCGCGAGGTCCGGTACCCAGATTGGTTGGCCAACCCTGTCGTTGTACCCAAGAAAGGGGGGAAGGAACGCATGTGTGTCGACTTCACCAACCTCAACAAGGCATGCCCGCAAGATCCGTTCCCGCTCCCTCGCATCGACCAGATCGTCGATTCCACCGCCGAATGCGACCTGCTGTGCTTTTTGGATGCCTTCTCAGGATATCACCAGATCAAGATGGCGATAGAAGACGTTGAGAAGACCGCCTTCTTGACCTCGTGCGGGGTATACTGCTATACATCCATGCCGTTTGGACTACGCAACGCAGGGGCAACCTTTCAGCGGCTGATGCACATCACCTTGGACCCGCAGCTCGGGAAGAATGTTGAAGCATACGTCGATGACATTGTGGTGAAATCTCGAGATGCCAGGACCCTGATACAAGACCTGGAGGAGACCTTCGCGAGCCTCGACGCAGTGAACCTGCGGCTCAACCCGGAGAAATGCATGTTTGGCGTTCCCTCGGGCAAGCTTTTGGGATTCCTCGTGTCTCACCGTGGCATCGAGGCCAACCCCGAGAAGGTCAAGGCGGTCGAGGACATGAGTCCGCCAAAGACCCTCAGAGAAATGCAGAAGCTCACTGGGCGTGTGACCGCGCTAGGGCGCTTCATCTCCAAGTTGGGGGAGCGAGCGATGCCTTTCTTTCAGCTTATGAAGAAAAAGGGGCCCTTTGAATGGACTGAAGAGGCAGATAAGGCGTTTCAAGATCTCAAGAGGTACCTAACGAGTCCCCCAGTCATGGTGGCTCCGCGCCCTCAGGAGCCTCTGCTGCTTTACCTTGCCGCCACTCCCTACTCTGCCAGCACGGCACTGGTGGCGGTTAGGGAGGAGCGCCAGTCCAGGACCACAGCGGAAGCCCGAGGTCGGACAAGACGGGAACAGGGAAAGCTCAAGAAAGCCGAAGGTACAGATGAAGAGAGTCGGCCGCCCAGGGACGCACAAGAGACAGGAGAGGCAGCATGCCTGGATGGTCCACCTCCCGAGGCCACAGCATCTCGCGAGGTGTCCTCACCTCCCGAGGGCGCCACGACCCAAGCTGCCCACAGCCTTATTGAGCACCCGGTCTACTTCGTTAGCACGGTGCTACGGGACGCGAGGGCCCGATATCCGATGCCCCAGAAGCTCCTCCTCGCGCTGCTGGTGGCCTCGCGCAAGCTGCGGCACTACTTCCAAGCTCACCCGATCAAGGTCGTCTCATCGTACCCCCTGGAGAGGGTGCTCAGGAGCCCTAACTCAGCCGGAAGGGTCGCTGAGTGGAACATAGAGTTGCAAGCGTTTCAACTCGAGTTCAGCACAACTAGGGTCATCAAAGGAGCCGCGTTGGCGGATTTCGTGGCGGAATGGACAGAGGCGCCGGGCCTCAAGGATGACGAGGACCGCTCCCTCTCCCCAGGGAGCGAGGCGCCAGAAGGCTGGGTCATGTACTTCGACGGGGCATTCTCCAGGCACGGCGCGGGGGCTGGTGTTGTGCTGATATCACCCACTCAGGATAAGCTTTGCTATGCAGTACAACTCTGTTTCCAGCAAGGAGAAAAGGTCTCCAACAACATAGCAGAATATGAGGGACTGATAGCAGGGTTGAAGGCCGCAGCGGCCCTGGGAGTGAAGTGCCTCACTGTCAAAGGCGACTCGCAGCTCCTAGTCAACTTCTCCAACAAGGTGTACGAGCCGAAGGACGAGCATATGGAGGCCTACCTAGCAGAGGTCTGCAGGATGGAAAAGCAGTTCTGGGGGCTGGAGCTGAAGCACGTGCCCCGTGGCACCAACCAGGAAGCTGACGACATAGCCGGACGGGCGTCCAGGCGGCTGCCGCAGAAGCCCGGCGTCTTCGAAGAGCGGCTCTTTAAGCCTTCAGCGCAGCCAACGCTATCAAGCACAGCTCAGCCTCGAGAGGAGCTCCCTCAGCCGCCAGCCTTGGGAGCCCCGGCCTGCGGGCCGACCTCAGGAGCACGTTTGCTCCTCACAATGGAACCTCAGGAGGAACGCTAGATCACCGAGCTCCGGAATTACCTGATACATGGGACCCTGCCAGAGAAGGAAGAGGAAGCAGAACATGTGGCGCGGCAGGCCACGGCATACTGTGTCAGAGACGGAGAACTCTACCAGAAGCGACCCAACGACGTATCTCTGCGCTGCATCTCCAAGGAGCAAGGAAGGGAACTACTGTGGGACATTGTAACGCCCCAGATGTAACTTGCCATATTTGTAATCCAACTCTTGCCATTTTCGGCTATGTGTTATGATATTCCCTCCGTGGTTGGGTTCTCTCCGTTTTGCATTTTGGTCATGTCATGCATTTCATATCATGTCATCATGTGCATCGCATTTGCATACGTGTTCATCTCATAAATCCGAGCATCTTTCCCATTGTCCGTTTTGCAATCCGGCGCTCCTATGCCTCCCGGCGTCCCCTTTTACATTTCTTCGTGAGCGGGTATTAAACATTCTCGGAATGGACCGAGGTTTGACATGTGGCCTTGGTATAGCACCAGTAGACCGCCTGTCAAGTTTCGGGTCAATCGGAGTTCGTTTGGTACTCCAACGGTTAACCGGGTAACCGTGAAGGCCTCGTGTGTGTTGCAGCCCAACACCCCTTCAAAACAGCCCAATAACCCATCTAAGTCACTCCCATGTCCTCCGCCGTTCGATCACGATCGCGTGGGCGAAAACCGCACTCCGTTTGGAGCCTCCTAGCTCCTCCTAGCTATAAAAACGCCTCCCCCGTCCAAATCTGGGAGAGAAACAACCCCGAAACCCTAATTCTCCTCGATCCGCGCGCCTCTCTCTCTCCTGCCCGCCGCCGGCGCGCCCCGGGCCAGTGGGAGCGCGCCACGTGGCGCCCGCCGCCGCCTCCGCCGCGCCCCGCCGCCAGGGCCCGCGGGGCCCAGATCCGGCCCGCGAGGCCCGGTCGCCGCCGCCCCGCGCCCCACGCGCCCGCAGCCGCCGCCGCCTGCCTCGCCTGCTCGCGTCCGCCGCCCGCCGCCGTGCGCCGCCGCCTCCCCGCGGTCGCCGGCCGGCGCCGCCTCGCCCGTCGCCGCCAACCGCGCCGGCGCCCGGCGCCGCCCCTGCCCGCCTCCACCGCCCCGATCCGGGCCGGATCCGGCGAGATCCGGCCGAAGAGGCCCAGATCCGGCCATCCTCTACCTCCCCGGCGTCCTTCTCCGGCGAACATCGTTTTCCGCGCCATCGGTTGACTTTTTCCCTCCTCCCCGAAATCTCTGTCCTTTATTTTTATTATCATCATCGCATCTTCATCATGTCATAACTTTGCATTCGTAGCTCCGATTCGTGTGTATAATATGTCGAATTGTTCGTCTCGTAGAGTACATCATTTTTCTCCATTGCATCTTTTTCATTTGAAGTCATCTTGATGCCCGAAATGCTGTTAGAAGAGGGCTAGTTGATGTTAGTTGCTGAATTTTATCTGAACATGCACTTTTGTCATTTTTGCCATGATTGATGTGTACCTCCTATGAAGTTGTGTCCTACATGAGTTTTGTAATATGCCATGTTATCTATCCAGAGGATTTTGCCATGTATTTTTGTGATCTATGCGGTGGCTAGCACAAGCATGCAAACTAGGTCACTTGATGTTGCTGATTTCAGAGACTTAGTGATTTCACTAAGTCCCTGACTGCTGTTATTTTTATGCCATGTGTTCATGTTGTTTCTGAGAGATCCATGCATAATTTGAGTATGATCAGTAAGGGAGTTTTGAACTTGAGTATTTGCTTAATCCATCCATGCCTTTGCTTGCAATTATGGAGTGCCATAGCTTGAGTCAATCGAGCTCTACTTTTGCTTCAAAATGTTGCTGGCAGATTGTTTACATGTTATTCGATTTTGCCAAGCTTGGTGTAGTTGATCCTTGCATGATATGTTGTTATTCTTGCCATATATAGTTAATATGCCATGTATTCTTGATGTATGTATGCTTAGTTTATCATGAAATGCTCTGTAGTGAGTGCATCGAGCTCACGAACATGCCTAGTCGTTATTAGTTTTCTGCCATGTCCAGTTTTCTGCTAAGTCTGAAACCTGTAACGAAACTTGCTTATTTGTCATGGGTGTAATCATATTTTCTGGTCCTTTATGGCTTATGGTCAGTAAGGGACTTTTGTCAATTGCTATGAGTAGATTCATGCCATGCCTTTCTTTGCTATGTTCTGAACCTGTAACATGTTGTTTCGTTGCTCTGAACATGTCATCCTGATGTCAGTTTCTGCTTGTTGATATTTTCACTAAGTCTGAGAACCTGTTATCTTTTGCACTTTTGCCCTGATTGTTTGGACCTGTTATGATGTGATTTAGCCGTAGCTCAGTGTTCATCTTTTGTCGAGCATCTTGTGTAGATTACTGTCATATGCTTTGTTGCCATGTTTGGGTGCAGTAGCTTAATTATTTGTTGCTTGCTAAGTAGCATCATGCTGTTTATGGCAGATTCGTGTCATTCTTGTATTGCTTGCCATTTGCAAACCGTGCATCCGATTCCGGTGTATTTTATATCGATTTCAACCGAAATCACCTCATCTATCCGGTGGCATGCTTGGTTTGCCAAGATTATGCCCTGTTCCCCCTTGTCCTTCCGGAGCATGCATTCGCATTGCATATCACCTCTCGCATATCATGCCATGTTTTGCATCATGTTGCTTGCGCATTGCATCGTGGTTGATATTGTCCCCTTTGCTTGTTTTCTTGTCTTGGGTAGAGCCGGGAGATGAGTACATGACCGAGGATTCCATTGAGAACGCTTACGAGGACCAAGCTTTCGACAACTCTGAGAACCTTGCAGGCAAGATGACCATACCCTCGAAATCACTTCTATCTTTGCTTGCTAGATTGCTCGCTCTTTGCTATGCCTATGCTGCGATACCTACCACTTGCTATATCATGCCTCACATATTGCCATGTCAGCCCCTAACCATCCATGTCCTAGCAAACCGTTGTTTGGCTATGTTACTGCTTTGCTCAGCCCCTCTTATAGCGTTGCTAGTTGCAGGTGAAGATGAAGTTTGTTCCTTGTTGGAACATGATCTTGTTGTTCCTTGTTGGAACATGTTTACTTGTTGGGATATCACAATACCTCTTATTTAATTAATGCATCTATATACTTGGTAAAGGGTGGAAGGCTCGGCCTTATGCCTGGTGTTTTGTTCCACTCTTGCCACCCTAGTTTCCGTCATACCGGTGTTATGTTCCCGGAGTTTGCGTTCCTTACACGGTTGGGTGATTTATGGGACCCCCTTGACAGTTCGCTTTGAATGAGACTTTTCCAGCAAGGCCCAACATTGGTTTTACCATTTGCCACCACCTACCCTTTTTCCCCCGGGTTTTCGCGAGCCCGAGGGTCATCTTTATTTTAGCCCCCCCCCCGGGCCAGTGCTTCTCTAAGTGCTGGTTCGAACCGAGCAGCCTGCGGGGCCACCTCGTGGCAACTCGAGGGCTGGTTTTACTCGTAGCTTGACTTATCCGGATGTGCCCTGAGACCGAGATATGTGCAGCTCCTATCAGGATTTGTCGGCACAATCGGGCGGTTTTGCTGGACTTGTTTTATTGCTGTTGAAATGTCTTGTAGTCCGGGATTCCGAGATTGATCGGGTCTTCCCGGTAGAAGGAATATCCTTCGTTGACCGTGAGAGCTTATCATGGGCTAAGTTGGGACACCCCTGCAGGGTTTTATCTTTCGAAAGCCGTGCCCGCGGTTATGAGGCAGATGGGAATTTGTTGATGTCCGGTTGTAGAAAACCCGAAGTTGACCTTAACTAAAACACATCAACCGCGTGTGTAACCGTGATGGTCTCTTCTCGGCGGGGTCCGGGAAGTGAACACGGTTGTTGGAGTTATGCCTGACGTAGGTTGTTTCAGGATCACTTCTTGATCACTTCTAGCTTCACGACCGTGCTTTGCCTTCTCTTCTCGCTCTCTTTTGCGCTGTAGCCACCATATGCTAGTCGCTTGCTGCAGCTCCACCTCATAAACCCCTTTCCCACCTTTAAGCTTAAATAGTCTTGATCTCGCGGGTGTGAGATTGCTGAGTCCCCGTGACTCACAGATATTATCACCTCAGTTGCAGGTACCAAGGATGCTAGTGCAGTTGACGCGACCGAGCTCACTTGGGAGTTCGACGAGGAACGTGGCCGTTACTATGTTTCTTTTCCAGATGATCAGTAGTGGAGCCCAGTTGGGTGATCCGGGGATCTGTTTAGCATTTGGGGTAGTCTTCTTTCATTTTGGTGCCGTAGTCGGACCTTGAGTGTAATCTGTTTGATGGATGTTATTTATGTACTTGTGTGAAGTGGCGATTGTAAGCCAACTATGTATCTTTCCCCTTTATTTATTACATGGATTGTGTGAAGATTACCTCACTTGCGACATTGCTTTCAATGCGGTTATGCCTCTAAGTCGTGCCTCGACACGTGGGAGATATAGCCGCATCGAGGGCGTTACAAGTTGGTATCAGAGCCTTTCCCGACCTTAGGAGCCCCACTGTTTGATCGTCTTTAGTGGCCGAGTTGTGTCTAGAAAAATGTTTTGAGTCTTTTAGGAATTATATATCGGAGAGTTTAGGAATTCTTTTTACTCCCCAGTCCCTTCGACGGCATACTACGTCAGAGACGGAGAACTCTACCAGAAGCGACCCAACGACGTATCTCTGCGCTGCATCTCCAGGGAGCAAGGAAGGGAACTACTGTGGGACATACACGGCGGAGACTACGGACACCACTCGTCATCACGAACCCTCGTCGGCAAAGCATTCCGTAGTGGGTTCTATTGGCCCACCGCGCTCAACGACGCGATCGAATTGGTAAAGGCTTGTGAGGCCTGCTAGTTCCATTCCAAGCAGATCCATCAGCCGGCGGGGAGCCTGCAGACTATACCCCTCTCGTGGCCATTCGCAGTTTGGGGGTTGGATATTCTGGGCCCGTTCCCTCGGGCGCCAGGGGGCTACCGTTACCTCTACGTCGCCATTGACAAGTTCACCAAGTGGGCAGAGGTGGAGGCTGTCCGTACAATCCCCGCAGGCTCCGCCGTCAAGTTCATCAGGAGCATCGTGAGCCGGTTCGGGGTGCCGAACCGCATCATCACACACAACGGTTCGCAGTTCACCAGTAACCTCTTCAAAACATACTGTGCTAACCTTGGAACGCAGATATGCTATGCTTCGGTGGCACACCCGCGAAGCAATGGGCAAGCCGAACGAGCCAACGCGGAGGTCCTGAGAGGCCTCAAGACCAGGACGTTCAAGAAGAAGCTGGAGGCCTGCGGCAGGGGTTGGTACGATGAGCTCCAATCCGTGTTGTGGTCCATCCGCACGACCGCGACCAAACCAACCGGGGAGACTCCGTTCTTCCTGGTCTACGGAGCCGAAGCAGTCCTTCCTCACGAGGTCAGGCATCGCTCCGCGCGGGTCCTGGCGTTCGACGAGGCGCAGCAGGACGCCATGCGGGGGATGGACCTCGTGCTAGGGGAGGAACGCCGCCGGGAAGCCGCGCTGCGAGCGGCAAGGTACCAACAGGCGCTACGACGATATCACTGCCGCAACATCCGCCCCAGGACCCTCGAGGTAGGAGACCTCGTACTCAGGCGGGTCCTCTCCAGGGAAGGGCTGCACAAGCTCTCTTCCATTTGGGAGGGCCCGTTCAAGGTTGTTCATGTTTCCAGGCCAAGCTCCGTGCGCTTGGAGACTCAAGAGGGGGAGCCGATCCAGAACGCGTGGAACATCCAGCACCTCAGGAGGTTTTACCCCTAAAAGGCCCTGAGCCTGCGAAGAAGGCGAACGCCTGTGAAGATCATCTCTCTTTGGAAAAGGCCCTGAGCCTGTGAAGAAGGCGAACGCTTGTGAAGATCATCTCTTTTTGGAAAAGGCCCTGAGCCTGTGAACAAGGCGAACGCCTGTGAAGATCATCTCTTTTTGGAAAAGGCCCTGAGCCTGTGAAGAAGGCGAATGCCTGTGAAGCTCATAACCTCTAAGGAGAAAGGCACAGAGCCTGTGAAGAAGGCCAATGCCTGTGAAGCTCGCCGCCCCGTGACACTCTCACGTAATAATGAGTGGGGCTGTACACGCCCCGGAGTCTCAGGAGTGCCGGCCTCAGGCCCTGGGGCTCCCTCCCATGCCCAGTGGCAGCACTTAGCTCCGCGCTGGTGAGAAGACGTCGAAGACTAGACTAGGTGTCGGACGCGGCTTTTTCATCTGCTTTCCGTATTTGGCATGTTTTATTTGCATTTGAAGTCTTATCGAAGCTATCACCGTTGTTGATTTGTGGTTTGTCGATTTTCACTCCTCGTTTTGATTTTATCCCATGAAGGCCTCGCGAGGGATGGGGCTCGGACGCCCTCGCGAGTGTTTTTGCTCTAGCCATTTAAAGGTTTCACGGCCCAGGCTCTCTACAGGAGCACCCCTCTGGTCCGTGCCCCTCGGGCACCGCGACATACACACAGGGCCTTTGTCGGTCCCCCCCCCCCCCGGTGAAGGAAATATGCCCTAGAGGCAATAATAAAGTTATTATTTATTTCCTTATATCATGATAAATGTTTATTATTCATGCTAGAATTGTATTAACTGGAAACATAATACATGTGTGAATACATAGACAAACAGAGTGTCACTAGTATGCCTCTACTTGACTAGCTCATTAATCAAAGATGGTTATGTTTCCTAGCCATGAACAAAGAGTTGTTATTTGATTAACGAGATCACATCATTAGTTGAATGATCTGATTGACATGACCCATTCCATTAGCATAGCACCCGATCGTTTAGTATGTTGCTATTGCTTTTATCCATGACTTATACCTGTTCCTTTAACTATGAGATTATGCAACTCCCATTTACCGTAGGAACACTTTATGTGCTACCAAACGTCACAACGTAACTGGGTGATTATAAAGGTGCTCTACAGGTGTCTCCGAAGGTACATATTGGGTTGGCGTATTTCGAGATTAGGATTTGTCACTCCGATTGTCGGAGAGGTATCTCAGGGCCTTCTCGGTAATGCACATCACATAAAGCCTTGCAAGCATTGCAACCAATGAGTTAGTTGCGAGATGATGTATTACAGAACGAGTAAAGAGACTTGCCGGTAACGAGATTGAACTAGGTATTGGATACCGACGATCGAATCTCGGGCAAGTAACATACCGATGACAAAGGGAACAACGTATGTTGTTATGCGGTCTGACCGATAAAGATCTTCGTAGAATATGTAGGAGACAATATGGGCATCCAGGTCCCGCTATTGGTTATTGACCGGAGACGTGTCTCGGTCATGTCTACATTGTTCTCGAACCGTAGGGTCCGCACGCTTAACGTTACGATGACAGTTATTATGAGTTTATGCATTTTGATGTACCGAAGGAGTTCGGAGTCCCGGATGTGATCACGGACGTGACGAGGAGTCTCGAAATGGTCGAGACATAAAGAATTATATATTGGAAGCCTATGTTTGGACATCGGATGCATTCCAGGTGAAATCAGGATTTTACCGGAATACCGGGAGGGTTATCGGAATCCCCCGGGAGCATAATGGGCCAACATGGGCCTTGGAGGAGAGGTGAGAGGGATGCCCCATGGGCTGCGCGCCTCCCCCCTTCCCCTAGTCCTATTAGGACTAGGAGAGGTGGGCGCCCCCCTCTCTCTCTCTCCCCCTTGGAGAATCCTAGTCCAACTAGGATTGGGGGGGGGGGGGAATCCTACTCCCAGAGGGAGTAGGACTCTCTGGCGCGCCAAGGCCTGGCCGGCCAGCCCCTCCCCCTTGGCTCCTTTATATACAGGGGCAGGGGGCACCCCAGAGACACACAAGTTGATCTACGGATCGTTCCTTAGCCGTGTGCGGTGCCCCCTTCCACCAAATTCCACCTCGATCATATCGTTGCAGTGCTTAGGCGAAGCCCTGCGCCGGTAACACATCAAGATCGTCACCACGCCGTCATGCTGACGGAACTCTTCCTCAACGCTTTGCTGGATCGGAGCCCGGGGATCGTCATCGAGCTGAACGTGTGCCAAGAACTCGGAGGTGCCGGAGTAACGGTGCTGTGATCGGTTGGATCGCGAGGAGAACGTACGACTACTTCCTCTATGTTGTGTCAACGCTTCCGCTTCGGTCTACGAGGGTACGTAGACAACACTCTCCCCTCTCGTTGCTATGCATCACCATGATCTTGCGTGTGCGTAGGAAATTTTTTGAAATTACTACGTTCCCCAACAGTGGTATCAGAGCCTAGGTTTTATGGTTTGATGTTATTTGCACGAGTAGAACACAAGTGAGTTGTGGACGATACAAGTCATACTGCCTACCAGCATGTCATACTTTGGTTCAGCGGTATTGTTGGACGAGACGATCCGGACCAACCTTACGCGTACGCTTACATGAGATCGGTTCCCTCGACGTGCTTTGCACATAGATGGCTTGCGGAAGACTGTCTCTCCAACTTTAGTTGAACCGAGTGTGGCTACGCCCGGTCCTTGAGAAGGTTAAAACGGAGTCTATTTGACAAACTATCGTTGTGGTTTTGATGCGTAGGTAAGATGAGTTCTTGCTTAAAGCCCGTAGCAGCCACGTAAAACATGCAACAACAAAGTAGAGGACGTCTAACTTGTTTTTGCAGGGCATGTTGTGATGTGATATGGTCAAGACGTGATGCTAAATTTTATTGTATGAGATGATCATGTTTTGTAACCGAGTTATCGGCAACTGGCAGGAGCCATATGGTTGTCGCTTTATTGTATGCAATGCAATCGCGATGTAATGCTTTACTTTATTACTAAGCGGTAGTGATAGTCGTGGAAGCATAAGATTGGCGAGACGACAACGATGCTGCGATGAAGATCAAGGTGTCACGCCGGTGACGATGGTGATCATGGCGGTGCTTCGAAGATGGAGATCACAAGCACAAGATGATGATGGCCATATCATATCACTTATATTGATTGCATGTGATGTTTATCCTTTTATGCATCTTATCTTGCTTTGATTGACGGTAGCATTATAAGATGATCTCTCACTAAATTATCAAGAAGTGTTCTCCCTGAGTATGCACCGTTGCGAAAGTTCTTCGTGCTGAGACACCACGTGATGATCGGGTGTGATAGGCTCTACGTTCAAATACAACGGGTGCAAAACAGTTGCACACGCGGAATACTCAGGTTTAACTTGACGAGCCTAGCATATAACACATATGGCCTCGGAACACAGAGACCGAAAGGTCGAGCGTGAATCATATAGTAGATATGATCAACATAGTGATGTTCACCATTGAAACTACTCCATCTCACGTGATGATCGGACATGGTTTAGTTGATTTGGATCACGTGATCACTTAGAGGATTAGAGGGATGTCTATCTAAGTGGGAGTTCTTAAGTAATATGATTAATTGAACTTAAATTTATCATGAACTTAGTACCTGATAGTATCTTGCTTGTCTATGTTGTGTAGATAGATGGCTCGTGCTGTTGTTCGTTGAATTTTAATGCGTTCCTTGAGAAAGCAAAGTTGAAAGATGATGGTAGCAATTACACGGACTGGGTCCGTAACTTGAGGATTATCCTCATTGCTGCACAGAAGAATTACGTCCTGGAAGCACCGCTGGGTGCCAGGCCTGGTGCAAGAGCTACGCCAGATGTTGTGAACGTCTGGCAAAGCAAAGCTGATGACTACTCTATAGTTCAGTGTGCCATGCTTTACGGCTTAGAACCGGGACTTCAACGACGTTTTGAACACCATGGAGCATATGAGATGTTCCAGGAGTTGAAGTTAATATTTCAAGCAAATGCCCGGATTGAGAGATATGAAGTCTCCAATAAGTTCTATAGCTGTAAAATGGAGGAGAACGGTTCTGTCAGTGAGCATATACTCAGAATGTCTGGGTATAACAATCACTTGATTCAACTGGGAGTTAATCTTCCGGATGATTGCGTCATTGACAGAATTCTCCAATCACTGCCACCAAGCTACAAGAGCTTCGTGATGAACTATAATATGCAAGGGATGACCAAAACTATGCCCGAGCTCTTCGCAATGCTAAAAGCCGCGGAGGTAGAAATCAAAAAGGAGCATCAAGTGTTGATGGTTAACAAAACCACTAGTTTCAAGAAAAAGGGCAAAGGGAAGAAAAAGGGGAACTTCAAAAAGAACAGCAAGCAAGTTGCTACTCAAGAGAAGAAACCCAAGTCTGGACCTAAGCCTGAAACTGAGTGCTTCTATTGCAAGCAGACTGGTCACTGGAAGCGGAACTGCCCCAAGTATTTGGCGGATAAGAAGGATGGCAAGGTTAACAAAGGTATATATGATATACATGTTATTGATGTGTACCTTACTAATTCTCGCAGTAGCACCTGGATATTTGATACTGGTTCTGTTGCTAATATTTGCAACTCAAAACAGGGGCTACGGATTAAGCGAAGATTGGCTAAGGACGAGGTGACGATGCGCGTGGGAAATGGTTCCAAAGTCGATGTGATCGCAGTCGGCACGCTACCTCTACATCTACCTTCGGGATTAATATTAGATCTAAATAATTGTTATTTAGTACCAGCGTTGAGCATGAACATTATATCTGGATCTTGTTTGATGCGAGACGGTTATTCATTTAAATCAGAGAATAATGGTTGTTCTATTTATATGAGTAATATCTTTTATGGTCATGCGCCATTAAAGAATGGTTTGTTCTTACTTAATCTCGATAGTAGTAATACACATATTCATAATGTTGAAGCCAAAAGATGCAGAGTTGATAATGATAGTGCAACTTATTTGTGGCACTGCCGTTTAGGTCATATCGGTGTAAAACGCATGAAGAAACTCCATACTGATGGACTTTTGGAGTCACTTGATTATGAATCACTTGGCACTTGCGAACCGTGCCTTATGGGCAAGATGACTAAAACACCGTTCTCCGGTACTATGGAGAGAGCAACAGATTTATTGGAAATCATACATACTGATGTATGTGGTCCAATGAATGTTGAGGCTCGTGGCGGATATCGTTATTTTCTCACCTTCACTGATGATTTAAGCAGATATGGGTATATCTACTTAATGAAACACAAGTCTGAAACATTTGAAAAGTTCAAAGAATTTCAGAGTGAAGTGGAAAATCATCGTAACAAGAAAATAAAGTTTCTACGATCTGATCGTGGAGGAGAATATTTGTGTTACGAGTTTGGTCTACATTTGAAGCAATGCGGAATAGTTTCACAACTCAGGCCACCCGGAACACCACAACGTAATGGTGTGTCCGAACGTCGTAATCGTACTTTACTAGATATGGTGCGATCTATGATGTCTCTTACCGATTTACCGCTATCTTTTTGGGGTTATGCTCTAGAGACGGCCGCATTCACGTTAAATAGGGCACCATCAAAATCTGTTGAGACGACGCCTTATGAACTGTGGTTTGGCAAGAAACCAAAGTTGTCGTTTCTTAAAGTTTGGGGCTGCGATGCTTATGTGAAAAAGCTTCAACCTGATAAGCTCGAACCCAAATCGGAAAAATGTGTCTTCATAGGATACCCAAAGGAGACTATTGGGTATACCTTCTATCACAGATCCGAAGGCAAAAATTTTGTTGCTAAAGTCGGAAACTTTCTAGAGAAGGAGTTTCTCTCGAAAGAAGTGAGTGGGAGGAAAGTAGAACTTGATGAGATAACAGTATCTACTCCCTTATTGAGAAGTAGTACATCACAGAAATCTGTTTCTGTGACACCTACATCAAATAGGGAGGAAGCTAATGATAATGATCATGAAACTTCAGATCAAGTTTCTACTGAACTTCGTAGATCAACCAGAGTAAGATCCGCACCAGAGTGGTACGGTAATCCTATTTTGGAAGTCATGTTACTAGACCATGATGAACCTACGAACTATGAAGAAGCGATGGTGAGCCCAGATTCCGCAAAGTGGCTTGAGGCCATGAAATCTGAGATGGGATCCATGTATGAGAACAAAGTATGGACTTTGGTTGACTTGCCCGATGATCGGCAAGCAATTGAGAATAAATGGATTTTTAAGAAGAAGACTGACGCTGATGGTAATGTTACTGTCTATAAAGCACGACTTGTTGCAAAAGGTTTTCGACAAGTTCAAGGGATTGACTACGATGAGACTTTCTCACCCGTAGCGATGCTTAAGTCTGTCCGAATCATGTTAGCAGTTGCCGCATTTTATGATTATGAAATTTGGCAAATGGATGTCAAAACTGCATTCCTGAATGGATTTCTGGAAGAAGAGTTGTATATGATGCAACCAGAAGGTTTTGTCGATCCGAAGGGAGCTAACAAAGTGTGCAAGCTCCAGTGATCCATTTATAGACTGGTGCAAGCCTCTCGGAGTTGGAATAAACGCTTTGATAGTGTGATCAAAGCATTTGGTTTTATACAGACTTTTGGAGAAGCCTGTATTTACAAGAAAGTGAGTGGGAGCTCTGTAGCATTTCTGATATTATATGTGGATGACATATTACTGATCGGAAATAATATAGAATTTCTGGATAGCATAAAGGGATACTTGAATAAGAGTTTTTCAATGAAAGACCTCGGTGAAGCTGCTTACATATTGGGCATTAAGATCTATAGAGATAGATCAAGACGCTTAATAGGACTTTCACAAAGCACATACCTTGACAAACTTTTGAAAAAAGTTCAAAATGGATCAGGCAAAGAAAGGGTTCTTGCCTGTGGCACAAGGTGTGAAGTTGAGTAAGACTCAATGCCCGACCACCGCAGAAGATAGAGAGAAAATGAAAAATGTTCCCTATGCTTCAGCCATAGGCTCTATCATGTATGCAATGCTGTGTACCAGACCTGATGTGTGCCTTGCTGTAAGTTTAGCAGGCAGGTACCAAAATAATCCAGGAGTGGATCACTGGAGAGCGGTCAAGAACATCCTTAAGTACTTGAGAAGGACTAAGGATATGTTTCTCATTTATGGAGGTGACAAAGAGCTCGTCGTAAACGGTTACGTCGATGCAAGCTTTGACACTGATCCGGACGATTCCAAATCGCAAACCGGATACGTATTTACATTAAACGGTGGAGCTGTCAGTTGGTGCAGTTCTAAACAAAGCGTCGTGGCGGGATCTACATGTGAAGCTGAGTACATAGCCGCTTCGGAAGCAGCTAATGAAGGAGTCTGGATGAAGGAGTTCATATCCGATCTAGGTGTTGTACCTAGCGTATCGGGTCCAATGAAAATCTTTTGTGACAATACTGGTGCAATTGCCTTGGCAAAGGAATCCAGATTTCACAAAAGAACCAAACACATCAAAAGACGCTTCAACTCCATCCGGGATTTGGTCCAGGTGGGAGACATAGAGATATGCAAGATACATACGGATCTGAATGTTGCAGACCCGTTGACTAAGCCTCTTCCACGAGCAAAACATGATCAGCACCAAAACTCCATGGGTGTTAGAATCATTACTTTGTAATCTAGATTATTGACTCTAGTGCAAGTGGGAGACTGAAGGAAATATGCCCTAGAGGCAATAATAAAGTTATTATTTATTTCCTTATATCATGATAAATGTTTATTATTCATGCTAGAATTGTATTAACTGGAAACATAATACATGTGTGAATACATAGACAAACAGAGTGTCACTAGTATGCCTCTACTTGACTAGCTCATTAATCAAAGATGGTTATGTTTCCTAGCCATGAACAAAGAGTTGTTATTTGATTAACGAGATCACATCATTAGTTGAATGATCTGATTGACATGACCCATTCCATTAGCATAGCACCCGATCGTTTAGTATGTTGCTATTGCTTTTATCCATGACTTATACATGTTCCTTTAACTATGAGATTATGCAACTCCCATTTACCGTAGGAACACTTTGTGTGCTACCAAACGTCACAACGTAACTGGGTGATTATAAAGGTGCTCTACAGGTGTCTCCGAAGGTACATATTGGGTTGGCGTATTTCGAGATTAGGATTTGTCACTCCGATTGTCGGAGAGGTATCTCAGGGCCTTCTCGGTAATGCACATCACATAAAGCATTGCAAGCATTGCAACCAATGAGTTAGTTGCGAGATGATGTATTACAGAACGAGTAAAGAGACTTGCCGGTAACGAGATTGAACTAGGTATTGGATACCGACGATCGAATCTCGGGCAAGTAACATACCGATGACAAAGGGAACAACGTATGTTGTTATGCGGTCTGACCGATAAAGATCTTCGTAGAATATGTAGGAGCCAATATGGGCATCCAGGTCCCGCTATTGGTTATTGACCGGAGACGTGTCTCGGTCATGTCTACATTGTTCTCGAACCGTAGGGTCCGCACGCTTAACGTTACGATGACAGTTATTATGAGTTTATGCATTTTGATGTACCGAAGGAGTTCGGAGTCCCGGATGTGATCACGGACGTGACGAGGAGTCTCGAAATGGTCGAGACATAAAGAATTATATATTGGAAGCCTATGTTTGGACATCGGATGCATTCCAGGTGAAATCAGGATTTTACCGGAATACCGGGAGGGTTATCGGAATCCCCCGGGAGCATAATGGGCCAACATGGGCCTTAGAGGAGAGGTGAGAGGGATGCCCCATGGGCTGCGCGCCTCCCCCCTTCCCCTAGTCCTATTAGGACTAGGAGAGGT
The DNA here is from genome assembly GCA_032464435.1 of Aegilops umbellulata. Taxonomy (NCBI): domain Eukaryota; kingdom Viridiplantae; phylum Streptophyta; class Magnoliopsida; order Poales; family Poaceae; genus Aegilops; species Aegilops umbellulata. The sequence continues at coordinate 67,810,789 of CP136056.1, read as the reverse complement.
GGGCGCCCCCCTCTCTCTCTCTCCCCCTTGGAGAATCCTAGTCCAACTAGGATTGGGGGGGGGAATCCTACTCCCAGAGGGAGTAGGACTCTCTGGCGCGCCAAGGCCTGGCCGGCCAGGCCCTCCCCCTTGGCTCCTTTATATACAGGGGCAGGGGGCACCCCAGAGACACACAAGTTGATCTACGGATCGTTCCTTAGCCGTGTGCGGTGCCCCCTTCCACCAAATTCCACCTCGATCATATCGTTGCAGTGCTTAGGCGAAGCCCTGCGCTGGTAACACATCAAGATCGTCACCACGCCGTCGTGCTGACGGAACTCTTCCTCGACGCTTTGCTGGATTGGAGCCCGGGGATCGTCATCGAGCTGAATGTGTGCCAAGAACTCGGAGGTGCCGGAGTAACGGTGTTGTGATCGGTTGGATCGCGAGGAGAACGTACGACTACTTCCTCTACGTTGTGTCAACGCTTCCGCTTCGGTCTACGAAGGTACGTAGACAACACTCTCCCCTCTCGTTGCTATGCATCACCATGATCTTGCGTGTGCGTAGGAAAATTTTTGAAATTACTACGTTCCCCAACACCCGGCTGGGGCCGCAAACTACCTACGCGAGGGCAAATAGTTGTGAAACGCGGCAACAAAATTAAGGTAACGGCTACAACGGCAATAATTCTTAAACACGCCCCCACGGGGCTCCACGCAGTTGTCTTATCTTACACGGGAAGCAAAAAGAAAAGGAAAGGGCGAGCCCGGCACGGCCCGCCCCGCACCGGTCTATGGAGGCGACACCAGATGCCTCTGGAGCTCAGACGGACTCCCTCTCGCGCTTCATCGGAGCGCGATGACGGGCGGCTGAACAGCCACCCCCCAAGCAGGCGCGGAGGCGAGGGGGCTGGCTGCGACCACCGCTGGAGGAGCCGCCTGAAGGGGAGTAGGCGAAGCTCAGGGAGCCTCGGGCGCCGCCAGCAGAGCGAGCGTTGTCTCCTTCGTCGTCGTCCTCAGGGCAGCATCCTGCGCGGCGACCGTCTTCCCCAAACACCCTCACGTAGAGGGTGATGTCGCCGTCGAACTTGAAGTGCAGGGTGCACCGCTCGCCCAGGCCGCGCGCGCGGGCAAACGTCTCCTAGCCGCGGGTCATGGCCCCGTTCCCAGAAGGGGAGAACTCGAGCGAGACCCAAGAAGCCCTACTGCAGCAGCCGTCGGCCTGGAGCTAGAAGCCGCACCGGGCGCCGACCGGCAGCTCGCTGATGAAGAAGCGAGGGAGCTGGAGGCAGGTGCTGGCCGAGTCCGCCGACCACACGACAAACTCCGGCAGCACCTCTGCCAAGCGAAAGCGCGGCCTGGGAGGCCGCGCAGCCACAGCCTGCCTCTCCATGGCGGCCGAGCGCTCACCACCGCGTGGAGAACCACCCCTGTGTCCGCGGGGAGCCACAGTGGGGACCACAGGAAGCTTGCGGGGACGACCCCCGCCGCGCTTGGCCGGAGGGGAGTCGGGCCCCGACCGACTAGCCTTCCCCTTCTCCGCAGCTGAGAACCTCTTCGGGGCCATGCGAGCGGCGACGGCGAAGGAGAGAAGGAAGAAGAGAAGCGGGAAGGGATGGACTGGCGGAGCTTGTGCGGCCTCGCACTTATAGCCGGAAGAGGCCAACCGTCAAGCACCACGATCGCAGGTAATAATGACCCGTATCTATGCATGCAGGGACTAGTCAAGTCACGCAGTTGCCGAGGCGTCGTGGGGAAGTGGAGACGCCCACGTCCTGTCAAACCGCCACGCGGCGCCCAAGGCCGCAAGCTGTTAGGGCCCGCGGCGTTTCGCCCTTGCCCTTTCGCCTCTCGGCACGGCCAAGTCCATGCGCACCTTGGGCCCGGGGGCTACTGTCGGCGTTCTGGGAACGGGGGTCCCCAGACTTGCCTGCCTGCGGCCTGCGGCATGGCTCGAGTGGAGGCTCAACGTGGCCCATCTTCATCAACACAAGGCTCAAGACCCTCGCGAGGGGCCAAGCCTCGCGAGGCGGACGACACGGCGCTTCCTCCAGCACGACCTCCTTAGGTTGGCTCGCGAGGAGGCGGAGAGATCAAGGTGGGGTACCTCACGAGGTGCCCATGACGCAAGCCATGACGACCAAGGGTGCCAGGCGGGCGCCAGCCCGCGCAGTGTCCCCCCTTTCCTCTTTGGTGCAAAGGGGGCAAGCGCAGGCGGGAGGATCAAGCAAAGGCACCCATTTCGGTGCAACGAGACCAAGACCAGCTCTACGACAAGGAGGAAGTCACTGTGGAGCCCAAGCCGGCGTCATCACCAGAACCTTTGGCAGGGGAAGACCAACTTTAGTCAGGATAAGTGTACCCGATGTTCCCCTTCAAATTGGCCAATTGTTGGCGCCCTTCCCGCTCAATATTTGGGAAGAGGCCCAGGGCCTTTGCCTATAAATAGGACTAGCCACCCCCAGAGTAGAGGCATCTAGAGGAGACAGAGCTAGAACGGAACCCAGCATAGAGAGAGAGAGAGAGAGAAGGGCGATCGAGCTCCCCTTAGCAGTTCATCCCCTAGCCAAGAACTGGCCCTCGCGAGGCCGATTCCCCCTTGTATTGTTCTTCCTCGTCAGCCCAAGAGGCAATCCATCCACCCACAAACTAGAGTAGGGTATTACACCGCAATGGTGGCCCGAACTAGTATAAACCTTGTGTCTCTTGTGTTGTTCTCGCAGTAGTTTTAGATCCCTACGAGACGGAGAGGTAGAGGGCACGATCTCCGCACGCACCCCAGAGTTCGAACCTTAAGGGTCTGCCGGAACCCGTGATCCGACAGCAGCCTTCTGAAGCTTTTGCAAGTAGGCATACGGCTGGTTGTGGTCCTGTAGAGAAATCAACGATATACAAGTCTCCTCTCCTAAAGCCTTCGAAGACTTTGGAATTGTCAACTTCCATGATCACAACACAACGATACTTGCCAAAGACAACAAACATATCAAGATCGCAAATCATTGAGACAGACATGAGGTTGTATCCTAAGGACTCGACAAGCATGACTTTGTCCATGTGTCGATCCTTTGAGATCGCAACCTTACCTAGACCCTGACTTTTCCCTTTGCCAGCGAACATGATATGCTTTAGATGTGACGGAGATAAGGGAGCATCCATCAATAGATTCTTGTCACCAGTCATGTGATTTGTACATCCACTATCGAGGACCCACTCATTGGCTTTGGGTTGATCATCCTGCAGATGAATTAGTGCAACTTACAAACTCATATACTTCATCAGTGAAGAATATGACATCAGTTCATCAGATCAATTTCATCAAGAAATAGAACAGGTAAAGCAATATGAGGATGTGAGAAATGAAAGTTCATTTCTTCATGATTAGCCTGCGTCCTTTCAGGCACTTTCAGGTCTCCGGCAAATTCTTCAGACGTTTACGCACGTCTGGAGACCTGACCCTGCAGAAGAGATTAGTTCTTTTTCTTCACCACCCACATCTGAAGGGGTGGCAAAGAGTTCATCACTCTGCGAGCTCCATACGAGAAAGGTGGCATAGAAGCCAGTCCATTTCATTTCACATAAGAGGAGTTAGGATAAGCATATGAATAAGCAGAGAAATTCTTCGAGGACTTATGAACATAATGGTTTGAAGAATAGTGCGCATATTCATAGCCCTTAGCTCTTCCCTGCGAAACAGAGGTGTTAGCACGATGATGTTCATATGAGGACTTTGATCCTTTTGAGGAATTTGATCCACGTGAGGAATTTGGTCCATATGAGGACTTGGATCCATATGAAGAATTTGGTCCATATGAAGAATTTGATATGGGGTTCTTATTCTTCACAAGTGGTGTCATGAGGATATTCACCTGAAGACTTTCAAGGCATCTTTTGGGAACCCAGATTTTCTTCATAGGGGAACCGTTCCTGCAGTTAGTGCCAACATATCTAGCAAATACTTCACCATTCTGATTTTTGAACAGTTTATAGTTGGAGTCAAATGACTCATCAGTAGAATGAGGAGAATCACATGTAAAGCCAGATAAATTAGATGGATCAACTGGAGGTCCCTTTGCAGCAACCCATGAGGTTTTGGGGTACTGCTCAGGTTTCCAATAGGTTCCATCAGCATTGATTTTCCTCTCAAAGGCAATACCCTCTTTCCTAGGGTTCCTGTTGTGGATCTGCTTTTTAAGCACATCACAAAGAGCCTGATGCCCTTTGAGGCTATTGTACATGCCTGTTATGTACAATTCCTTCAGCCCTGCATCATTAATGATACTAGCAATGTTCTCAGATGAGGAATTAGTGATAGCAGAGACAGGTGAAGAATTTGTAGAATTAGAAGCATTTGAACATTCAGGTGAAAATTTAGTAGATTCACGTTCAATGCACTTCAAACATGGAGGAGCAAATTCTTCCTGGGCAGTGCTGATTTGTTGAGCAAGTAATGAATCGCGCTCCTTCTGAAGATGTTCATAACTCACTCTTCGCTTTTCAAGATCTTGCTTTCTTTGAAGAAATTCATAAGAAAGCTTCTCATGATCAGATAAGAGAGTGTTATGATGACCTTGAAGGTTGTCAAACCTAGACTGAAGTCTCTGAAGATTTTAAGTCAAGGTTTTAGTGCGATCCATTTCTTCACCCAACATATCATCACTTTTTTCTAGCATGTTTTGAACCTTTTCAAAAGCCTTTTGTTGTTTCACAGCAATCTTAGCAAGTTTAGAGTAGTTGGGCTTGAGGTTTTCATCAGATTCATTCTCACTTGATTCAGAGGAGGTATATTTGAGTACCTTGGCACCCTTTTCCATGAAGCAATAGGTGGGAGCGTAGTCATCATTGCCTTCATCAGCCTTGTTGGTGAAGTCATTTTCTTCAGAGTTGAAGATAGACTTGCTGACGAATGCAGTAGCGAGGGCTAGGCTCGCCACACCATACTCGGACTCCTCAGATGCCTCCTCTTCCTCATCTTCTTCAAATTCAGCCTCAGAGTCCATTTCCTTGCCAATGAATGCCCGAGCCTTCTTGGGGCGGCTCTTATTGTGAGATGAAGACTTTGAGGATTTTGATGATGAAGACTTTGAGGATTTCTTTTTCTTCGCATCATCAGAATTGTAATCCTTGTATTTCTTATCCTTTGATTCCTTTTCCCACTGAGGACAATCTTGAATGTAGTGACCAGGCACGTCTTGAGAACTTCTGGAATTTCTTCATGAGCAGTTCATGGCTCAGTTCTTCAGGATCACCAAGGCTGCTGCCAGAATCTTCATCTTCAGACTCAGAAACTGCCTTGGCCTTCAGGGCACATGATCTGCCATAGCTCGAACCATAGAGATCTTTCTTTTTAGCAAGTTGGAACTCATGAGTATTTAGCCTCTCGAGGATATCAGCGGGATCAAGTGACTTGTAGTCAGCACACTCTTGTATCATCAGTGGCAGAGTATCAAATGAGGAATCAAGCTATCTCAGCAATTTCTTCACCACCTCATGGTCGGTGATGTCAGTGGCACCAAGTGCTTGAAGCTCATTTGAGATGTCAGTGAGGCGATCGAAGGTTTGTTGAACATTTTCATTGTCAAGTCTTTTGAAGCGGTTGAAGAGATTGCGAAGAATGTCAACTCGAGAGTCACGGTGTGTTGAGACTCCTTCATTCACTTTGGACAGCCTATCCCAGATAAGCTTAGCAGTTTCCAAAGCACTCACTCTTCCATACTGCCCTTTGCTCAGATGGCCACATATGATGTTCTTTGCTTGAGAATCGAGTTGCTTCAATCTCTTCACATCAGCAGCATTCAGAGAAGGTGTGACTGAGGGAACACCATTTTCCACAACATACCAGAGATCGTTATCAATTGCCTCAAGATGCATCCGCATCTTATTCTTCTAGTAGGGGTAGTCCGTCCCATGGAAGGTAGGACACCCAGCAGAGACCTTGATCATACCTGTGGTCGACATAACTAAAACTCCATGCAGTTAAACCAAAATCACACAGAACGAGGGAGTACCTTGTTCTGATACCAATTGAAAGTGCGTTATATCGACTAGAGGGGGTGAATAGGCAATTTTTATGAATTCTTCACTGAGGAATTTTCGGGTGAGGAAATTCCTTAGCGAAGAACTACTTGCAGTGGAATAAGTACTCAAAAGTAAACATGACAGAACACAAGCATGGTCATCAAGATGAGATGAAGACAAGCACAGAGTACAGAAAGCAAAAACACAGGATAACATAGGATGAAGACAAATAGACTGAAGAAATTGAACTGAGGAAATTGAGAAAGTCTTTAGTCAAAGTCTTCAAACACAGTATGAACAAGCGCACAACATAGTAATGAGGAAATGAAAGAGTTGAGGAAATATAACCAGTAAGCTTGGTGAAGAGAATGATTTGGTAGACCAGTTCCAACTGCTGCCTCAGTTGTACGTCTGGTTGGAGCGGCTAGGTATTTAAACCTGAGGACACATAGTCCTCACCGTATTCTCCTTGAGCTAAGGTCACACAGACCTCGCCCAATCACTCGTGGTAAGTCTTGAGGTGACTTCCAAACCTTCACAAACTCGGTCACTCGGCGATCTGCAATTCCTCTTGGATGCTCTAGACCATGACGCCTAATCGTCTGGAAGAAGCACAGTCTTGAAAGGTAACAAGCGTCGGATCCACGCAGGATCAATCTCTTCAGTGATGCTCAATCACTTTGGGTTTGTAGGTGTTTGGGTTTGGGTTTTCCTCACTTGATGATTTTCGTTTAAAGTCCTCGGAGGATGGCATGCTCTCAAATGACAAGTGTCAGTTTCTCTCGGAGTAGCCAACCTACTAGTGGTTGTAGGGGGCGGCTGTTTATAGCCTAGGGAGCAGCCGACATGATAAGACATAAATGCCCTTCAATAATATGACCGTTAGGTGGGTAGATATTTTGGGACAGCTGGCGCATAGCACAGCAACGGTCGGATATTTGAGGCTCAAATTCCTCAGGGCTATCATGTTCCTCACTGTGTAGGCAATCTGCACTGGCGAATTCCTAACTCCTTAGTCAAAACAAATTTCTCAGAGACCAGAAGAACTTTGTCTCTGTTACTGAACACATTTGACTGAACTATACGAGATTTCCAATGGCTTCACTCGAAGGGATTGGTAGGTGTAGGATTTGAGTTGAGCATCACTTGCAAATTTTTCCTTAGTATTTCCTCGACCCCCTTTAACAGTACGGTGTTTCCTATGACTCAAGAAAGAGAAAACGAAACTACGAAAACAAAAGTCTTCACGCTTCATGTTCCTCGAATGAATACCAAGTCTTCAAGGTCACACCAATTTCTTCACTTTCAAAGTCTTCAGAAAGTCTTCAGAAATACAAAGTCTTCAGTCGAAGAACTTCATTTTTAGGGGTCGACTTTCTCTGTAAATATCAAACTCCTCATAGACTTATAGACCTGTGTACACTCATAAACACATTAGTCCCTTAACCTATAAGTCTTCAATACACCAAAATCACTAAGGGGCACTAGATGCACTTACAAAGCTTGGTGCCCTGATATGAAGATTCCTTTCTCTGTAACCGACTTTGTGCAAGCCTAGTCCCCTCTGGTGTCTATATAAACCAGAGGGCTTAGTCCATAGAGAGAATCATAATCACAGTCATACAGGCTAGACTTTTAGGGGTTTAGCCATTACGATCTCGAGGTAGATCAACTCTTGTAATACTCATATTCATCAACATCAATCAAGAAGGAGGTAGGGTATTACCTCCATAGAGAGGGCCCAAACATGGGTATACATCGTGTCCCCCATCTCCTGTTACCATCGACCTTAGACGCACAGTTCGGGACCCCCTACCCGAGATCCGCCGGTTTTGACACCGACATTGGTGCTTTCATTGAGAGTTCCGCTATGTCATCGTCAAGAGGCACAAAGGCCCCGTCAATCATCTACAACAATGTTGTCCAGGGAGAAGTCTTCCTCCTCGGACAGATCTTCGTATTCGGCGGCTTCGCTGCGGGCCAACTCACTTGGCCATCTAGAGCAGATCGACAGCTACGCCCCTGGCCATCAGGTCGGATTTGGAAGCTTGAACTACATCGCGGATATCCGCGGAGACTTGATCTTCGACGGATTCGAGACCACGGCAGCCGCTCCCTGTCACCGCGATGAACATGACTTAAATATGTCATCGAACCATACCCAGGAGATAGCGCATGTAACTGCTCTGGCTCTAGATCCGGAGCGGATCAGGCCATCCGAGGACGAGAGGCTCAACCCCACCATGGAAGCCGCAGACTCAACGGCGTCGGAGCCGCACACAGACCCAACCTCGAGTGGGATCTGTGTCACCGGAACCTCACACTCGTTTCCAGCTACAGGTTCCGAACCATGTGCGTCCGCGCATGTCGAGCTTGATCAGGCATCGATTGTCGAATTCAGCTCCGCGGACATCTTCCGGCACTCGCCATTAGGCCACGTGCTAAACTCATTAAAAACACTCTCCTTAGCGGGGGACTCTCAGCCAAATTATATCCGGTTCGAACTGGAGGCTGATGACGGGGAATTTCGCTTCCCACCCACCGCCCACTTCATAGCCACTGTCGAAGACTTCACCGCACACTTGATCATGGCTCCGAAGATATCGACGGCATAAACGACAATGTCGAATAGGAGCAAGGCTAAAACCCGTCATTTACCGGGCACGGGACGGCCACTTCTTCGTACGACGTGTACATGGTAGACACACCTAAAGAGAACAATGGTGATAATGAGGAAGATCCAATCGAGGATGAACCTCCCAAGATACAACCAAAGCGCCGACATCAGTGGCGCCGCTCTAAATCATGCCACAGAAAAAACAGCAATACCGGCACAGGAGAAGATAACACTCCGGACGGTGCCAAAGACAGAGAAGCCCCCGACGAGCAAACTACCGAACAGGACGATCGGGAAGATGGGCAAATTAGCCCTGATGAACAGGCCATAAACGAAGACTTGGAGGATAGCAATTATCTGCCACTCTCCAAGGATGAGGTGAGCCTCGGCGACGAAGACTTCATCGTGCCCGACGAACCTATCGAGCATGAACGCTTTAAGTGTCAGCTAATCGCCACTGCAAGGAGCCTGAAAAAGAGGCAGCAGCAGCTTCAAGCTGATCAGGATCTGCTCAATGACAAGTGGACTAACGTCCTGGCAGTCGAGGAATACGGCCTCGTGCGCTCAACCAAAAGTTATCCGAAGAGAAAATTGCTACCTCAGTTCGATAACGAGGCGTTGGAGCCCGTACCATCACCGCGCAATACGGCTGACCGACCACCACATTGTCAGGACAAAACGGCAACTCAAGCCGAACACCAGCCCGCTCTACCTCACCGTAAAGGCAGAGATAAAACAGCTCGGGGACATACATATGACCTGCGGCAGGATTTGGACAGTAGAGCAGGTCAGAACAGATCGATCTATGGATCACGGGGACGTGCCCCGACGTGCGACAATGGCTACCTAGCTGGACGCAACAATCATAATCACGCCCGAGCCGAGAACCGCAGACGGACTCCATCCGAGCTACGTCACGACGTCGCCCGATATAGAGGCGCCGCACACCCACTTTGCTTCACTGACGAAGTAATGGAGCATGAATTCCTAGAAGGGTTTAAACCATGAATATCGAATCATACAATGGAACAACAGATCCCGAGGTATGGATTGAGGACTTTCTTCTCCATATCCACATGGCCCGCGATGATGATCTCCACGCCATCAAATACCTCCCACTGAAACTAAAGGGACCAGCGCTGCACTGGCTAAATAGCCTTCCAGAGAACTCCGTTGGCAGTTGGGAAGACCTGGAAGATGCCTTTCGCGATAACTTCCAAGGTACATATGTCCGGCCACCAGATGCCGATGACTTAAGTCACATCATCCCGTAGCCCGGAGAGTCAGCCACGAAGCTCTGGACTAGGTTCTTAATTAAAAAGAACCAAATTGTCGATTGTCCGGACGTCGAAGCCCTCGCAGCCTTCAAACACAGCGTCCGGGATGAGTGGCTCGCTCACCACCTCAGTCAAGAAAAAACAAAATCCATGGCAGCCCTTACCGCTCTAATGACCCGCTTTTGCACGGGAGAAGACAGTTGGCTCGCTCGTAGAAGTAACCGCGCCAGCGATCCGGGCACTTCCAAAGTCCGAGACGGCAACGGCAAGCCACGACGCAATAAACACAAGCGTCGCAATAATAACAAAATAACGGAAGACACATCGGTCGACGCCGGATTCAGCGGCTCCAAACCCGGTCAACGGAAAAAGGCATTCAAGGCAAATAGAGACGGACCATCCAATCTAGACAAGATACTGGATCGGCCCTGCCAGATTCATGGCACCCCCGATAAACCAGCTACTCACACTAACAGAAGCAGCTGGGTCTTCAAACAAGCCCGCAAGCTTAATGCCAAACACAAGGGGAAGGGGCTGCCCAGTGACAGCTATGACGAAGAGACTCGCCAGCCGAATACCGGGGTTCAGAAGCAATTTCCCCCCGAAGTGAAAACCGTAAACATGGTATACGTGACGCACACCCCTACAGGGGAGCGCAGGCGTGCACCACAGGGCGCATACACCATAGAGCTGTTCCCCCCAAAATTTAGCCATATCCGTCCCGAAGGTTTGGCAGCTCTGATCATCGATCCAATTATCAATGGGTTCCATCTCACGAAAGTCCTTATGGACGGCGGCAGTAGCCTTAATCTACTCTACCAAGACACTGTCCGCAAAATGGGCATTGATCCTTCAAGAATCAAGCCCACCACAACTATCCTCAAGGGAGCAGTACCCGACGTAGAAGCTCACTGCACGGGCTCCATCACACTAGAAGTCGTTTTCGGTTCACTGAACAACTTCTGAAGCGAGGGCTTGACCTTTGATATTGCCCCGTTCCACAGTAGCTACCATGCACTTCTGGGGCATACCGCTTTTGCTCGTTTTAATGCGGTCGCACTCTACGCTCGCGCAAAACTTAAAATGCCCGGTCCACGCGGCGTCATAACAATAAATGGAAATAAGAACACTCCCTCCGTACAGAGGATCATACTACGGCTATTACAGTGGAAGTACAAAGCGGCCTCATCAAGCCGCATAACTCATCAGCCATTAAGCCATCGGTCTCTATTAAATGGAACCGGTCAATCTCAGAGCTGGATTAGCAGTTCGGCCTCTGTCATTCGCCTCACACACACGCGAAGTTTATACCGTGCATGCATAATTATGTACTTAAAATACCCTGGTCATCGGCGGAGGCACAATACGGACAAGCCTACAAGTACTCCCATTTCCTCCTTTTCTTTTCTAACCATTTTTTATCTTTTATCACAGGTGGCTCAAACACTGGTCATCTCATGGACTCTTTCAGAGTTCGGCTTCATACACTTACCCAAAGGTTATTCCTGTTAAGGAATCCTTTCACCGAGGCAAGGCGGCGCAGACGTGCGACGGGAGGTCCAAATAATTTTGTGTAGACCGCACTCTCTATTTCGATCCTGTAAAGTGCCTTCTCCCTCAGCCTTCGACCACCGGCATGTCAAATAGCCTGGGTCATGGAGTTATTATTTGTAAAATGGCAATTGACATATCAATCAGGTTCCAGCGAACATAATCCGTATCCAGTATTCGCTTTTTCTAAAGAGCTTAATTTTTTCTGGTTGTTTCACACTCGCACCTCGGCACAGATTTCCAGGGGCTCGATATGGAAACAAATGAGTTGCTGACAAGTCCGAATAGCTTTATAGCACACTTCGGCGTCACGAGTTTGGCCTTATATGCACCAGCTCCGAATCATGTCTTTGGTCAATAGTTGGGTTGCCCGGCTCCTGTGCTTACTGCCTTACGTTCCGCTATATCGGCTAGGGTAGTAAAGGGAGAACTACTGTGATTGTGTCCCAGTTTATCCAGATGAGCACCTCAGTAGAGAAGCCGAAAAATGACCGTCATGATGCGGCGAGAGCTAGTCAACCACTCGATGACTTACTAGAATCTTTCGCGATTCCTTCCGTATTACACGAAGGGCCGTTCTTAAGGTCACCTATGTAATGCACCGTATTGGGATAACTGCGTACATACCAGGGGCTATATCATAGACCCACCGTCAAACTCCTATGGCTAAGTGAAAGTGTTAAAGCCCTATAGTCCGATTGCCTAGTTCGCCGCATTGACACCTCCTTCACGGACCAAGACGTTGGGTCAAGAGTGATCAAGTGCTTCTCCGAACACCCCCGTATTATATGCGAGGGGGCCGAAGCCGACGACTGGCAAACTTTCAGATTATACCAAAAAACGGCCGCACAGGAGGAACCAAAACTTTCCGGCAAAAGTATAAAAAGAATAGCCTTAATATATTATATTGTTTTTACAATTTCGATACAATCACTCAAACATCATATCTTTCGAGCACTGGCCCTCTATCAAGCGGGCACCCTCCAGGACATCTTCAAAATAATGCTCTGGCGCGGGATGGTCCTTGCCCTCGGGTGGACTTTTTGCTACAATATCGGTGGCCTTCATCTTCGCCCAATACGTCTTGACGCGGGCAAAGGCCATCCGTGCACCTTCAATGCACGTTGACCGCTTAATAGCATCGATACGTGGCACCGCATCAACAAGCCACTGCACCAAACCGAAATAACTATTCGGAATTGGCCCAGTCGGCCACAGCCGGACCACGACGTCCTTCATGGCAGAACCAGATATCTTGTGGAGCTCGACCCACTCGGCCATATGTTCGTTCAGCAACAGCGGGCGCTTTGGTGTGCCAAATTGTGACCAGAAAAGCTTCTCCGTTGCATACCCTTCCCGCACTTGGTAAAATTGCGCCGCATCGGAGGCACTCTTTGGCAAGTCCAAGAACGCGTCTGGAGAGGTCCACATTTGATTAAGCAGGGCATACTTTGGATCGCCTAATTTAGTCTGTAATAAGAAAGGCTTACCGGCTGCTATCTTCCCAGCTTGCCGGATCTCCTCCCGGGCTGCCCTAGACTCGGATCGCACTTCTCTCGCCTCTTGTAAGGCCTTGCCGAGATTGGTCGCTTTGGCTTTGTTACCCCCCTCGAGGAATTCGCACCGAACAATGGCTTCCTTTAGCTCACGCGCCATAGTAGACATTCTCTCCTCGCACTGGCGCCGAGCAGCTTGCTCGGTTTTTAACTCATCAGCTGCCTTCTTGGCAGCCACATTACTCATTCGAGCTTGCTCCTTGGCTCGGGCAAGTTCAGCCCGAAGGGTCTCCACCGCGGCAGCACTATCTGCAGTTGCGCATGTCTCAGTATATAATTCTAGCTTCATGCTCATATTATTATGCATACACACACTGACCGTCCCAACATACCTTGCGCCTCGTCGAGCCGCATATTAATAAGCGTGCTGTCGTCATCCGGCACATCAAGTTTTTGCTTCAGACCTGCAACCTATGTAGCGTGGGCAGTCGTCATGGAAGTAACAAACTGTGTTTCAATTCATTGGATATTTCCTGGGCATATCTTTTTCGATCCTCTGATTGCCTCCCTTTGGATGCCAACCAGAGTGTCGGGGGCTACTATCTATACACAGGTGCATTTTGCGTGCAGAGCACAATCAAAAATACAATATTACGTACCTCGAAGCCTCTTAGCAGGCTCATGAAAGCTTCATTCAATCCGCCTTTCACGGACAGAATCCTCTAAACCACCGTACCCATCAAGGTACGATGTTCCTCTAAGACGGACAAATATCGCAACATGTCCATCAGTGTATCCGACGCCTCCGGATTCCTGGAAGCAGTTGTGGGAGCACGGACTCCCTTTGGAAGGATATGTTTGCTCGACCCTAGAGTCGTCTCCGGCTATAAACCGGATAGTCTGGAGCCTTTATTGTTAGTCCCCGTAGGGACCGCACACCACGGGCCCCGGGCGGCCGAAGTTTCACCTTAGGGCGTTGTCTCCATTATCCTCTGTTGATCGGGAGAGATCCTCCGGGACGACACCTCGATGTCGTCTGCCCTGTTGGGCGAGGAAGCTTGTGGAGGCGTCTCGCTTTCCATCATCTCCGGAAGAAGATCCCCCAAAGAGGAGGATTGTCGAGGAAGACTGTGTGCCGGACTGCAAAACATGTATTCTAGATGTCACCCTTGTAACAGGAAAAGGAACGGGATATGTTTAAAACAGCTTTGTTCACTTACGATTCGGCTGAAGGCTTGTCCTTATGGAGGAACTGTGCGACAACGTCGCCTTCCGAGCCCGAACCGCCTGACAGGGGCGTCTTGCCTCGCTTAGGAGCCTTTACCTCCCAATCTTCGGAGGCGGCCCTTTTCTTACCATGGGGAGAAAGGATGTCAGCTTCTCCTTCTCTTTTGTCTTCGGAAGAGGGAGCCTTAATCTCCCTGGACACAGTGTTTGGTGTACCTTCGGAATGGAGGCTACCTTTGGCTCCCCCGCTCTCCTTATTGTCCTCTTTCACCGGCACCTGGTATGGCGCCGGGACCAGCATCCTTGTTAGCACGGGACTAGCTGAGTCTTCAGGAAGGGGGGCCGAACACCTGATTCGCTCTGCCTTCTTTATCCAGCCCTGGAAGAAGATGGTTTTCTCAGTATCTTATTATGAGATGTTTAACTAAGCTGTGTTCGGGAGTCGAGTGCTTACCAAGGTATCCGGATGGTTGCAGTCAAGGCCGATGTCCTCTGTAGTATCCGGCCACTGTTTTCGTGTCTCGAAGAATAATTTCCACATTCCTCTGTGTGTCGTGACGAAGAAGTGTTGAAGGGTTCGTGGTCCTTCCGGATAGAACTCCCACAGGCGGAGGGGCCGTCGCTGGCACGGGAGGATCCGGTGGACTAACGTTACTTGAATCACGTCAATGAGATCGGTGTCCTTCTCGAGAAGACTCTGGATGCGGCTCTGTAGAGTCTGCACTTCGTCAACTGATCCCTAGTCCAACCCCTTATTGGTCAATGATGCGAGCTAAATCGGAGGGCTAGATCGGAACGCAGGTGTAGCTGCCCACTTGGTACCACGGGGTTCAGTGATGTAAAACCACCCCCGCTGCCATAAGTCGGAAGATTCTGTGAAGGATCCTTTTAGCCAAGAAGCGTTGATGAGTTTGCTCATTGTAGCACCACCGCACTCCGCTTGTCTCCCATCAACTATCTTCGGTCGATGCCATGGCCGGAATACCCCCTCCCCCCCCCAAGGAGGAGAAGACCGAGGATGGTGATGGATTGGACTGCTCCGGCAGTGAGCAAACCTGCCTCGATACGCTATGCGTATTCGCCCGCTACTACCAGACGGATGACAGAAAGGCAAACGCAAGGGCATGGGTGTGCATGGATGAACTTCTCGCATTGTCGCTCCGTTCGAAGTTAGCAGAACATGTCAATTTTTGGTAGTCCGATGACATGTGTTTACCTACTTACGTACGTTGCATGAGAACAATATAGGGATTAGAGGATTAGGTTTGATGTATCCGATTTGGAGAACAAATTTTGTGTGCTATCGGGTTACTGTCTACTTCCAACTGTAGATGCTCTAAGTAGGCCAGTGGTCATCCTTTCCCCTAAATATGTACTGTAGGCCCTAAATATGCGTAACTCGCCCATTTATTTTTGAATGAAAGGGATCTTTCACCCGATTTCATTAATGAAACCAAATAGTTAATCATACAACCAAAACACACCAGTTACCACCTAGGTTTAGCCAATAATGGACAGACATCAAGCTTCAACATCACCAGGAACCCAACATTTTTCACCACCCTCATTACACCTCTCACACAAGAGCAGGCGAAAACAACCAACCCAAAACTGCACTGGACTGAACTATTCCAACAAGTAGAACCCAATTTCAGCAGTTGTCAAACATCTTCCAACCTTGGAATCCAGGTAGCCCACCCTCTCCCTCTCCGAGCTTGAAAGATCTCATTGGCGACTCGATCCAGTAGTTTTGTGCATCCCTGCAACTCCAGTTTTGCGCCCTCCCTCACCTGCGAAAGACTCCAATCATTAATCCAATAATAAACAGTAAATTGTTTATACCCATTAACGACTCATAATTAAGTTGACGGTTTTCAGTCAATGTTATCTTTCAGCCTTCTAAGGCCCATATATTTTCGGGCTCATTTTCGGCCCTCGGTTACTTACGGTCCTTTACTGGCATGTTCCGCTAATGGGCCAAATTTGGCTCGTGTGGTTACAGTCGGCCCGTCTGCGGCCCGTTGTTCATCCCGTCATGTATTACGGCCCATTAACGACCGGTTATGCCTGACGATAAAATTAAGATTGTGTTGTCTTACAGCCTGTTAGCGGCCCATTATGGCCTGAGCCCATAAATAGATGGTTCTGATTCTGGCCTGTTCACGGCGGGTTCCGACTTTGGTCCACGATTAGTACGACCCATGGATCCTACGACCCGTAAGAGGTCCGTGGATCGTAAGGCTCGTAGGAGGCCCATGGATTGTATGACCCGTAGGAGGACCATGGATCATACGGCCCGTACGAGGGCCATGGTTACAATGGCGCATATGTGGACCATTATTATTGCGGCCACTAGGAAACCGAGGAAAAAGAACTGCAGTACTACTAGCAAACAAATAAACAAGACTATAAGAAAATAAATAAGCAAGCAACCAATGCTAGGATATTACGGTGATTACACAGATTACATCCGCTGGGCATCAAAGTTCATCACGAGTGCAAATATAGGGAACAAAGTAGCATATTACATACACTGGGCGTCAAAGTTGGCTAGCAGTGCAAATAAACGCCGCACCAAAATAAGTCCAGAACTGAAACCACTTCAGAAGAGGTCAAGAAGCAATATCCTGGGTACCCACCATGCTGGCAAGAAGATTAGCAAGCTTATTATCTTTCTCTTGTTTGGCGCTTAAATCCTTCAACTCTTGTTGTTGCATCAGAAAGTATGCGGCCGAATTCTGCAGGGACTTCCTCAGTCCTTCAGCTTCTTGTCGTAGCACAGCTGATTGATGTCTTTCAACTTGTAGTTGAGACTCAAGAAGTCGAACTAATTCAGATAACGAGTTTGAAGAGCTTGTGCCAGCAGTAGTGGCGAGTAACTCGAACACTACATCAAGACATGATTTTGGGGTTGTCTCACTGTCTTCAAGATAGTTTTTATCAGCTTTCTTGGAGATCAACGGGGATGTCTCACTATCTTGAACCATATTTGCATTACTTTCTTTACCATTGCATAATGGGGGTACTCTTCTCCAATATTTTGTCGACATTCTAAAAGAGAAACAAGGAGACACATCACAAGTTTAGCATGTTGTATATGAAACTCATTTTGGTAAATCAATTCAATAGTAAAGTGGATAGGATAATAGCATGAAACAAACATATATCTATGTACTATGGTCACTGTATGGTCTATATCATTCTAGTTTATGTTGCCAAATCAAGATAGAGACATAGTTCAAATCATATCTATTTAAGACAAAGTAGCATAGACAAAATATAAGTGTGGGAAACTACACAACACTAACAACACTCGTAATGTGCATGACAAGAGAACATAACTGTTTATACAATTGAAACTCAAATCAAGATAGAGCAAGTTACAACAAAAAACCAATTAAAGAAACAGGTTTAACATATACCTGTTGCACCATTGGAGTTTCAATTGCATCCTTCAAATTTGAAATTAGTTGGTATGAGTAAATACAGTGATGCAAGAGCAAAGGAGTATGAACCATAGCTACGAAACCTGACCTAAGAACAATTCTTCTTCTGCTTTAAGTGTTGAGTTGGGGTTCGGAGTGGTGGTCCTCGTGCTTTTGGCACTGCAGTTTCCTTACTAATAGCTCGTGTTTGGGTGCTCTGTGGTGGAGACGTGATGTGTCAAATGGAACTGGGTTACTATCTACTGGGGTTGGAGTTAGAAGGGTGTAGATGGTTCTCTGTCCAACTGGGCAGGGGTACAATCTGCGGGAGTCTGGGTTATGTATGGTGGGGCTGGTTCTTGGGCAAGTACAACCATAGTTATATCTGCATCGACAGGCAACACTATCTTTTCTGAAGATCGTGTTTTTACTCCCTTATATACTGACATCACCCCCTCCAATTCAAATGGCTGATAAACAACAAAAGTTATTGAATGTATAAACATTGTATGATAGACAAGTGCAATGGATAGTGGGGAATAAAAGAGGGCATGAAATAATTTCCACTTATGTTGTCTAACCAAACATGATAGCATGACACAATTTCACATATATGATGACTAACTAAACAGGATAGCATGACATAATTTCACATATATGATGGCTAACTAAACAGGAAGTGCGTGCAAGGTCCGGGCGAGAGTCGAGATCGGGGAAGGTTGGGATCGAAAACTAGGGCAACGGATCCGTCGATGTCTCGTCCCCCTTAAATCTACCGGAGCAAACACGAAATCTGATTCCTGGATCCCGCAGCTCGACGGATTGGCGCAATTTCTAGTCCAATCCGATACTTTTCGGAACGGTTGGCGTGATCTTTTTGACGTGGTTGGCGCGATTTTTTTTCTGTAATCAACAAATCGAAGGCTGTGATTTCCTGTTAAAAAAGGTTGTGATTGGTGGGAAAACAACCAATGGCTCTGATAGAAGACTCATTTGACTCTTCTACACCTTGACATGTTTAGTAGTTGTTTTTTTTTCTAAGGGAAAGAAACTAATCCACCAAATTACATGTCGTGCACAGCCACACACATCCGCTACTAGACCGTCTATACAACTAGTTGAATAGACCATGGATCTCTCCTCTAAAAGCATCTACAAACCAGACCCCTCAAACACCCGGGTGGGCTGCCCAATCACTATTCGGACGAAAAAACAACACTCAACTAGGCTCTCCATAGCCGGCCCAAATGCCCGGACTGACCGGCGCTCCTCATATCCAGCCCATATGTGGGGTGGATATGGGGACATCCAGACACGCTCGCCAAGTTCGATCCAGCCAACTCTGACCCACCCGACCTCATATAAATTGGACCTTATCCGCACTCTTGACGAAACCCTAGCCGCTTTCCACTCCCGTCCACTCCACTCCCATCCCGTAGTACCAAGCTCCTCTCCGGCGCTCTCCTCCATGGCATTCACTGGATCCGACTCCGATATGTCCAGATCCGAGGACTGGGAGCTCATCGCTTGCGACCGCGACGAGCAGATGGTCGTCCATGTTGCTCCCCGACGCTCGCGGGAGGAGCGCGCCCTCCCGTGATCTTTCGCGAGCCAGCGGGTATACGTTGCCTAAATGGCGCTTGAATCCAGGCCGGTGGATCTTGGCGCGTGACCGAGGCCTCGCCGGATGCGGTGACCACTGCATCTGCAACCCCGCTATGCCACCGGAACCATTTAGATGGCACCTCGTCCCCACGGCGTCCGGTGCTGAAACGAAGGCCGTATGCACCTCCATGATTCGTCGCCCATCCAAAAAGGAGGCGCGGCAAGGCCGCCGTGCGAGGCTGCGGGAGCGGCTTCAAGCGGAGGCGACTTCGACAGCCCTCGCATCGGAGGCTACAGTGGCAGCCCAACTCGATTTACGGCCTACGTGCCCTGCTGGCATGGAGTTAGCCGCGACACAAAGGCAGTTGCGGTAGCCCGTGAAGCAGCATCGGAGGAATCCCTCCATGCCCGCATAACCAAGCAGCGAAAAGAGGTCGGTGAAGGAGATGGCAAAAGAGCAAAGTCGGGCACTCCGTGTCATGGCCGGACTACCCACCAAGAAGAAGGCCGAGGACGGTGATGGATCAGACAGCTCCGGCTGTGAGCAGATCCGCCTCGATCCGTTATGCGTCTTCGACCGCTACTGCCGCACGGATGACGGAATGGGTAAAGGCAAGGGCAAGAGCGAACATGGATAAACTTCTCCCATTGTTGCTCCGTTCGAAGTTAGTAGATCATGTCAATTTTTGGTAACCCGATGACATGTGTTTACATGCATACGTATGTTGCATGAGAACAATATACGGATTAGAGGATTCGGTTTGATGTATCCGATTGTGGAGGACAAATTTTTGTCCGGTCACTATCCACGGCCAGAATTTGGTATTTCCGGTTGTAGACGCTCTAAGTAGGCCAGTCGCCGTCCTTTCCCCTACATATGTACTGTAGGCCCTAATCATGCATAACTAGCATTAAAGGAAATAAATAGTCCAGCTGGAAATTTCTGTTGTTTGTTCTAAAAAATGAGCGATTCAATACAAGCAACAGCTCCTGCACATGCCGGATAGACAAGAAGTCTCTGTTAGCAGCTGGAATTTGGACGCCAATAATTCCATCAGAGCAACAAACCAGATTCAAAATCGCTCAGGTTTATGTCGCTGAAAATACAATGAAAGTTATACCTATTTTCCTCCGGAATTTATTTTTTCACAACAAGGGACAATGAACCAAGCAAGCCTCAAAAAACTCAAACTCAAGAGGAACTGAAAGTGAATAAAAGGAACTAACTTCCAAGACTGTTCAATTTCTGGACAACAAAAGAGTCATATTACAACAACTTCGTTTTTCAACTGTACCACCAGGACTTCCAGCACCACGTGCTAAATATGTACATCATCGACAACACGCGCATCTTGCAGCGTTACACATATTCGTACAAGAAAAAAATTGGTGCTTCAGTCGAACACAGTAAAGCTGCTAATGCTATCTAGCAACACAACTAGCTTAACAACAAGTAAAAACTGACCTCCTGGAACAACTTGTACATACCCATTGAAAAAGGAAAAAAAAGTTAAAAACGTTGATCTGGGTGTCAACCGGAGCTTCCACAAGAACTACCAATGTGGGCCGCAACATCACTAACCAATAGCCTGATAACATGGGTACCAGAATGCCGGGAGATTTCTATGCATTCTTCCAAGTCCGCATTGCACGCCAACTTTACCCACTCGTGATCATCGTCAAGGTACTTGATATCAAACATGCCAGCATCCATCCTCAGCCTTTTGGCAACCTCGTCTTTCAATGCCATAACGCTGCTAGAACATGGGAAGCGGAACCTTACAATGTCTTCCTTAAAGCTCGCCTTTATCGTCACAGTCCCCGAATTTCGCATTGGCCCAAAATTGCTGGGAGGGGCTAACATTGGTTGGCCAATTGCTGAACCGAAGAGATTCTTCAAATCCTTAGAACTACCAGAATCCTCAATGAGCATCCTGGAAAGTGGTAGCTCTGGTTCTTGGAAGGGTTCTTTTGTGAACCCTTCCGGATTCAGTTGTGGTTCTTGTGGTTCCAAGAACATTGAAGCAATAGGCTGGCAAACAAACGTCTGGTTTGCGGGACTTCCCTGACATGAGCCCTCCGAAGTACGTGAATTTATACTGCCTTCTCCCGATGAGCTTCTCGAGAGAGAAGCTTTGTCTGCTTCAAGTTGAACATTGTTCCCAGTGTCTGCAAATCCTTGCTGGGACATGAGTGCACCAAAGTGGCTACCATTTTCTTGTGACTTCTGTAAAGATGAATCTCTGTCACCATCAACAGCACAATTTGAATGTTCTGCTTTACTTTCACTTGCTTTCTCTTTATTGAAAGAATCTGATGAAGGACCAACAGGAATAGTAGGGAGAGGGCCTGTGATAGATGTCAGGTTAAATGCCGCGTCTGAGCCTTGAACAGACTCAATTACTTGCTTTAACTTCGAGAGAGACCGGTTGACCTTGTTAATTTTTCGGGATGGCCAACGAGAAATCCCATGTTGCCTGCAGATGCGCTTCATGGTTGTGGGGCACACTGTCAAACCGAAAATATAATTAGCTAATGCCAACATTCAACAGTCGAACCCCGACAATGTTATTACCATTGCAAAATTAAATGTTCAATGCATTTACTCTCTTTTAGATTCAGAAGAAGCAAACGGGTCAAAGGAAAAAGGATTTTAAAATAAAGGAAGCCAGCTTACAAAATACACAATCATGATTCATGCACAAGCCCAGACTTAGTTTCCTTCAGAAGGTTACGACAAGCAAATTAGACCGCTGGTGATATCTGGTGAAGGTGGGCATATTAACAAGATTCATTTTGCTAGGTTGCTTCTATACATATTTTCATGGCTAACAATAGGAGGTGGGCCATTGTCCTACGGCTGGTCGGCGGCACAAAGGAGATAAGCTCATGTTATCTATCACCATAATAATCAGTGATCTTTAGGTTTGTTTCCCTAGTTGCCAGTTATTAAAGGTGTAGTAATCGATCACTAGAGGATAAGAAATGAGAAATAAATCTATTCCTTCCCTGGGGTCATCTTTGTCATCTAAGATCTAATCTCTTCCGTAACCAAGCGGACTCCACCTGGACATCCTCCCGGGGGTGTTTAGCCCGTTGTGTGCCTTGCTACACAACATATAAGAAAGATAAAGTCCTCTTTGTTTCCACTTAAAAAAAAAGATTGACATATCACTAGGATGACAGTTCTTGTGATGTTCTATGTCTGGTGTCAGATTTTTTATTATTATTTATAGTCTGTGCCTGTGTCTTAATCATGTCAAACAAAACATCCTCAATCTTAACTAAATTGACTTACTGGCGAACTTCAGGGCTTTCCATAAATATCATTGGTGCACTCTGCACTGTGTATATTGTATAGCTACCCACCCATACAAATCCATAGTACACATTTACTACTGTGAGCTTGCCTACAAAATCTACTAGTCTATGAGTAAGACAATGCATCAATTGATCCCTACTCAATATGTATGTGAATGAATGCACCCTGAATAACATAATGTACATGGTTCAAGATCACCTAAACTGAAGAAAGAAACATAGATCTAGTTTCAATCTCAAAAAACAATCAACAATTATCATCCTTTCCTTCCCAAGTTCTGCTATTCGACACAAAGTGATATGAGTATCAATTAGCTACAAAAAGCATCAGCCTCTAAAAAGAATGACAATATGACATGCTATGCTTCACATGAAAAACCTATTTGTTGCCAAAAACTTTTTTTGCACCCTACCGTGTCTAAATGCTAAACTGGAGGATCTCTGTCTTCTAATCAATTCCAAAATCGAAAACCCTTCCACTGAGTCTACGTTCTGCGATTTTAGAATTCAACAGGAACAAGTGTCACATCTATGGTGTCATGACAACAAGAAAAATGGAACTAAAACCCCAAATGCCAACTACACTGAGATGATATTTTCTGAATATAATAGAATAATAAAAGAAAACATGGATGCAACATATAAGCTCACTGCATGCTGCAACATTTTGTTGCCATTTAAGCCCTACAAGAGAAAAACATAAACCAGATTACCAATTGGATAATTCATTTGACATCCATACTCAAGAGGACTAGATTGTCAAATTGAACACAAGTTAAGTGGGGCCATCCTAGCAATCAGAAAGAGTAAGACTCGAAAAGCCAAGGATTTGTTTACTTAAAAGGCTAAATATTAGAAGCGTACCACCGAGGCTTTTTGCTGCATTTTTCAGACTTCCAGAAAAATATTGCTGAAGAACTTCTAAGCTGATTGTTTTTTCAGCTTTCCCCCGTCTCCTTTCAGGGGGTTTGCCATTTTTGTGAAGCAATGAAGAATCAGAAGCCGCACTACCATTTGGCCTGGAGACAGATACGCCATTGTTCTGAGAGTTATCATCAGCCAACAAATGTCCCTCTGATACTTTACTATTCGCTTTATCGAACTCGTGGGCTCCTCCATGTGTATCACCTTCGGGTGATTCACGAAAACCTTCAGAGTTCTCAAAATGCACATTTGTCTTGAAATCTTCACTTTCAATCATTATGACATTACTAAGTTGAAGAGAAGCTTCGTTGGATTCTCCGTTACCAGCTACCTTTAGGTTACGGAGACACTGATTGATCAGACCTAATATAGACTCCAACAAGGCATTTTGATCATCTTCCTCTTTACAACTGGGTGGCAGGAAAAACTCTAGCATATAATAATCATCGCCAGTATAAGGACTTTGTAAACATATAGCAAAGCAGCCAGCCAATCCAAACATACGAGCATAGTGCACAAGGGGGTACTCCAGCTTACAAAACTGACTGATATCTTTTGAAAAGCAAGGTCTGTGATAGATAAACGCCTTGCCAGAAACTCCCTGCCCCTTCTGTAGATGATGTTCTACACAGGCATCTCTGAATCCCCACATATGAGCATCAATCACATGAAATGCCACATCACTTGTTGACATGCAGACTTCCCCCATGCAACTTCCATCAAAGCTCAAGCAACTTTTCTTAACACCACCACCATGCGCCAACACACTTCGATATTTGCAAGGAACCCATGTTTGTGCTAATGGAAGCTTGTGCTCTTCACATACAACTGTCAGGATCTCCAGTATCTCCACCAGGGCAGATTGACGGCCTTCATTGCAAATCTGAGTACGCAACACAGAAACACATAAATCACCCCCCAAAGTAAAAACAGCAAAAAATAATTGTTCCTATTGATTGGATGCTAACCTGAACGTTTGGATGCTCCAATATCTCAGTGCTTTTAAGATTTACTGCCTGCATATAGCACACACAATATTACTAAGAGTATAAATATATAATGTCCAGCAATGTCCCCTGAAAGCTCAAGTGACATAAAAGAAACACAATCAAAAGAAAACACTAACCTCAAGAGCTTTGCAGACTTTATCAACCTCATCAGCATAGTTTATCTTCTTCGATGTCATTATAAGTTCGACGACAGCAATACATGATTGAACAGACGGATCAAAAACAGGCAAGGCAACGGTACCATGAACATTGTAACTGATGGCATGGTTAAGCCGTGGGTACTCAGTGCTGCTATAATACTGCACATTTGGTGTCCACTCAGGCACTTTTTGCTTGTAGACACGTCCAGGTAACCCAAGCTCCCCAGCATTATCTCCGTCTACTGAGAACATGTACATCATGGATACAGCCCTGTACTGAAGCAGCCCAATGCTCTGGTGGTCAAGTACAAAGGGTTGTCCTGATGTAGTAAGCACATAGCGATCGCCACTCTTAACCGGCGCCCAAACCTGGACCAATAGGTGTTGATCTGTTGACTCCTTGAAGTACCTGAGAGCATGAGTCAGCTTCTCCTTGAACAAGCATGAGCTGTTCGTGCTATCATCATGCAGAGCTAGGTTAAATTGCCATTTGTTGTTAAGACGTTCGGTCTTCTTAATTGGCGTGTCCGAATTCCCTAGTTAGCAGAATAGAATGCAGTATTGTAAGGGAAATACAGCCAAGAACATAAATGCCGAAAAAGGCTTTTGCCCAGCTTTATATAAAGCAAACCACCACAGCCACAAGGTTCAACACAGCACACCCACACACACAATGTAGCCAAGAACATAAAATAAGAAAGGAATGCCGTTACTACTTAAATTAGCAATACAATTTTCTATGAATCATCCATTCAGTCTAACACATTGCGCTAATGTGGATATGTGATAAGCGATACCTATTTCACAAACGGAAAATATGTTTCTGAGAGCCATAAAGTTTGCTAACTGCAATGCATTGATGCTTACAGTAAAGTGAAACAAATCAACAGTACCACACATTCTATCATCAATCCAAGAGCATTTCTTGAAACACCAACCAAGGAAATGGAGCAGTCCTAGTTTATTTAGCACGGCAAAGGACATCTCACTGTCTCCCTTGTAAATACTACTAATAATAATGTAATGAGACAAAGTAAGGCCTTATCCAACAGCTTCAACTTTGAATACAATCTAGTATGTACTATCAGTGGCGTCATACCCCACCACTAATGTATATCTAGTACTAAATACCCGAGATCGCTTTAGAGGCATCATACCACCACCAATAGCAAAAAGCAGTATACAGCACTGGGTAAAGTAAATGACTCAGGCAACAATAGCACAAGAAATTGACACCCTTTCTTCTTTTTTTGAACATAAAAATGACACCCTTTCTGTATGCATCTATATAGTAATACAGTAATTGGCGAGTACCCCCGTCTCCTAGTGGAATCCAATAAGCTACCAACCAATATTTTCCAATCATTTGCATAAGAAAGCACGCACGCATTACCCCCACGTAGTCAGACTCAGACGGAAAGCCAGGCTTGTTCACACTTATTAAACACGGCAAGCCTATCGCTGCAACAAAGCTAATAAAGCTTTACTACAACATTTTATCCGTCTTGTTGGATTAGCAGGCAGAAATATTCTATTTCCTCGAGAGATTTATGAGCCGAATCATATGCAACCGAGAAACGTGCCAAAAGGAGCCCTCCAAAAAGTCAAACACAAAGCTGGGAAACTTCGCGGATCGTGCAGAAGAGATAAGGTTAGCGTGCTAACGACTAGAATAACAGCGAGATTCCAGCTGCCCCTCTGTTCCAGCTTTGGAGCAGAAAGATTCCATCGACAGGCCAAAGCAGAGATAGGAACAAAATCACGATGTAAGCATCCCGTACGATCCAGGAAGCGGTAAACGAAGCAAGGATTGCTTCCAAGTGAAGCATGATAAGGCTTACCGGAGCGTGCTCGCTGGGCCTCCTCTGCGACGGCGGCGGTGTTGTCCGGCGCCGCGGCGGGCGCAGGGCCCACCTCGATCGGCATCATCTGGCGGTCCTCGAAGAGCCAGAGCGGAGACGGCGGCGTGAGCCACGAGGAGGAGGCGACGGGCAGCGGGTGGAGCGGCGGGGAAGAGGAGACGGAGGAGAAGAAGAGGGACGTGGTGAGCGAGTCGAACGGCCACAGGTCGCCCCCGCCGTCGGCGTGGGAGACGGAGGAAGGGTCGATGTCCATGATGCACCGTTCGCGCGCGAGCTCTCCTCAGGCTGCTGCTGGTGCTGCGGCGCGTCGTCGTCGGCGGCGGGTGAGGAGGCGGCGACGAGACGGGGAGAGGAGTAGGGGAGGCAGCGGGAGCTTGGGTGCCATATGTGGGGGAGGGGGGATCAAATGTGGCTGGTGGGAGATGTGGCGGGTAGTGGACCAGAATAATATTAAGATAATGGGGGCGGACAAGTGGGACGGGGATCTGCTGCGGCGTCCCGCTGCCGGCGGGCCCCGCCCCCGCTCGCTTGCTACTGGGTGGAATCACACACGCATGTCCGGAGGTGGCGATGCTATTCGTTCTATATTTGCTAGGGGGCTCCCGGAATCTACCCAGCACAAGTGGTCCAGGGGGTGGTCCACCGGTGTCTATGATAGTACTTTTTTTTGCGAAAAAACTTCCAATCTATTCATCTTCAATCATGGCAGTACAACGAACACCAGAAATAAAAATTACATCCAGATCCGCAAACCACCTAGCGACGACTACAAGCACTGAAGCGAGCCGAAGGCGCGCCGCCGTCATCACCCCTCCATCGCCGGAGTCGGGCACAACTTGTTATAGTAGACAGTCGGGAAGTCGTCGTGCTAAGGCCCCATAGGACCAGCGCACCAGAACAGCAACCGCCGCCGATGAAGAATAACGTAGGTTGGAAGGATTCAACCCGAAGACACACGAACGTAGAAGAACAACGACGAGATCCGAGCAAATCCACCAAAGATAGATCCGCCGGAGACACACCTCCACACGCCCACCAACAATGCTAGATGCATCGCCGGAACGGGGGCTAGGCGGGGAGACCTTTATTCCATCTTCAGGGAGCCGCCACCGTCTCGCCTTCCTGAGCAGGACACAAACCCTAACAAGACAGGAAAAAACGACTGAAAAGGGAGCCCTCCCGTCGGCCCTTGGCAGGATCCACCGCGCCTCCATGGCCCTAGGGCCACCGGAGACGAGGCGGACCTGCGGCAGCGCCGGCGAGAGGCAGAAACCCTTGGCTCCACGTATGTTGACAAGGCAGGACCAGTAGGGGCAAGGTGCAGTGTGTCTATGATACTACTGGCAATGTGTTTTTGTCTATGATTTGGAGCTGATCGATGATGTTCACTGAATAAAACTATCGACCATACTGTGTTTTAGTTAGAGAAAAAAGTATTTTCAACAATGTATAGGGGGTAGCTAGTTGGCGGTCGAGGGTCGACCATGAAGGAACTCTCCCGCCGCCGTCAGGTCCGACGGTTGTACAAGTGATGTTAGCGACTAAGTTATCGGTGCTCACCATAGCGTGAACCATCCTAGACTCATTGGCACCGCCCGCGTCGCCTTTTAACCATGTCCATCTATTCATCTTCCCGCCACTCACAATATGAGGCACTCTACCAATTGTGACCATTGACGTCTACCACTACCCCCCTGTTGGAAATATGCCCTAGAGGCAATAATAAAAGCATTATTATTATATTTCCTTGTTCATGATAATTGTCTTTATTCGTGCTATAATTGTGTTATCCGGAAATCGTAATACATGTGTGAATAACAGACAACAATATGTCCCTAGTGAGCCTCTAGTTGACTAGCTCGTTGATCGACAGATAGTCATGGTTTCCTGACTATGGACATTGGATGTCATTGATAACGAGATCACATCATTAGGAGAATGATGTGATGGACAAGACCCAATCCTAAACATAGCATAAGATCGCATAGTTCGTTTGCTAGAGTTTTCCAATGTCAAGTATCCTTTCCTTAGACCATGAGATCGTGTAACTCCCGGATACCGTAGGAGTGCTTTGGGTGTGCCAAACGTCACAACGTAACTGGGTGACTATAAAGGTATACTATGGGTATCTCTGAAAGTGTCTGTTGGGTTGACATAGATCGAGACTGGGATTTGTCACTCCGCTTGACGGAGAGGCATCACCGGGCCCTCTCGGTAATGCATCATCATAATCAGCTCAATGTGATCAAAGTGTTTGATCACGGGATCATGCATTACGGTACGAGAAAAGTGACTTGCCGGTAACGAGATTGAACGAGATATTGGGATACCGACGATCGAATCTCGGGCAAGTAAAATACCGATTGACAAAGGGAATTGTATACGGGATTAATTGAATCCTCGACATCGTGGTTCATCCGATGAGATCATCGTGGAGCATGTGGGACAGATCCCACTGTTGGTTATTGCCCGAGAGCCGTCTCGGTCATGTCTGCATGTCTCCCGAACCCGTAGGGTCTACACACTTAAGGTTCGGTGACGCTAGGGTTGTGAAGATATGTATATGCAGTAACCCGAATGTTGTTCGGAGTCCCGGATGAGATCCCGGACGTCACGAGGAGTTTCGGAATGGTCCGGAGGTAAAGAATTATATATAGAAAGTGTTGTTTTGGCCATCGGGACAAGTTTCGGGGTTATCGGTATTGTACCGGGACCACCGGAGGGTCCCGGGGGGTCGACCGGGTGGGGCCACCTGCCTCGGGGGGCCACATGGGCTCTAGGGGTGTGCCTTGGCCTACATGGGCCAAGGGGAACCAGCCCCTAGAGGCCCATGCGCCTAGAGGGGGGAAACCCTAAAGAAGGGGGGCGCCCCCTTGCTTGGGGGGCAAGCCCCACCCTTGGCCGCCGCCCCCCCTAGGAGATTGCATCTCCTAGGGCCGGCGCCCCCCCCTAGGGGGCTATATAAAGGGGGGAGGGGAGGTAGGCTGCGCACCCTTGCTCCTGGCGCCTCCCTCTCCCTCTCCAACACCTCCTCCTCCTCCGTAGAGCTCGGCGAAGCCCTGTCGGAGTACTGCGGATCCACCATCACCACACCGTCGTGCTGCTGCTGGAGTCTTCTTCCCCAAACCTCTCCTTTGCCTTGCTGGATCAAGAAGAAGGAGACGTCACGCTGACCGTACGTGTGTTGAACGCGGAGGTGCCATCCTTTCGGTGCTAGGATCTCCGGTGATTTGGATCACGTCGTGTACGACTACCTCATCCCCGTTCGTTGAACGCTTCCGCTCGCGATCTACAAAGTGGTATGTAGATGCAATCTCTCTCCCATGACTCGTTGCTTAGATGAACTCATAGATGGATCTTGGTGAAACCGTAGGAAAAATTTTAATTTTCTGCAACGTTCCCCAACAGTGGCATCATGAGCTAGGTCTATGCGTAGTTCTCTATTGCACGAGTAGAACACAATTTGTTGTGGGCGTAGATGTTGTCAACTTTCTTGCCGCTACTAGTCTTATCTTGCTTCAGCGGTATTGTGGGATGAAGCAGCCCGGACCAACCTTACACGTACTCTTACGTGAGACCGGTTCCACCGACTAACATGCACTAGTTGCATAAGGTGGCTGGCGGGTGTATGTCTCTCCCACTTTAGTTGGAGCGGATTCGATGAAAAGGGTCCTTATGAAGGGTAAATAGAAGTTGACAAATCACGTTGTGGCTTTCACGTAGGTAAGAAAACGTTCTTGCTAGAACCCTAATTCAGCCACGTAAAACTTGCAACAACAATTAGAGGACGTCTAACTTGTTTTTGCAGCAAGTGCTTTGTGATATGATATGGCCAAAGTTGTGATGAATGATGAATGATCTATATGTGATGTATGAGATGTTCATGCTATTGTAATAGTAATCACGACTTGCATGTCGATGAGTATGACAACCGGCAGGAGCCATAGGAGTTGTCTTTATTTTTTTGTATGACCTGCGTGTCATTGAGAAACGCCATGTAAATTACTTTACTTTATTGCTAAACGCATTAGCCATAGTAGTAGAAGTAATAGTTGGCGAGCAACTTCATGGAGACACGATGATGGAGATCATGATGATGGAGATCATGGTGTCAAGCCGGTGACAAGATGATCATGGAGCCCCAAGATGGAGATCAAAGGAGCTATGTGATATTGGCCATATCATGTCATGATTATTATTTGATTGCATGTGATGTTTATCATGTTTTGCATCTTGTTTACTTAGAACGACGGTAGTAAATAAGATGATCCCTCATAATAATTTCAAGAAAGTGTTCCCCCTAACTGTGCACCGTTGCGACAGTTCGTTGTTTCGAAGCACCACGTGATGATCGGGTGTGATAGATTCTAACGTTCACATACAACGGGTGTAAGACAGATTTACACATGCAAACACTTAGGCTGACTTGACGAGCCTAGCATGTACAGACATGGCCTCGGAACACAGAAGACCGAAAGGTCGAGCATGAGTCGTATAGAAGATACGATCAACATGAAGATGTTCACCGATGTTGACTAGTCCGTCTCACGTGATGATCGGACACGGCCTAGTTGACTCGGATCATGTAATACTTAGATGACTAGAAGAGGGATGTCTATCTAAGTGGGAGTTCATTAAATAATTTGATTAAATGAACTTTATTATCATGAACTTGGTCTAAAATATTTACAATATGTCTTGTAGATCAAATGGGCAACGTAGTCCTCAACTTCAACGCGTTCCTAGAGAAAACCAAGCTGAAAGACGATGGCAGCAACTAAACGGACTGGGTCCGGAACCTGAGGATCATCCTCATAGCTGCCAAGAAAGATTATGTCCTACGAGCACCGCTGGGTGACGCACCTATTCTCCCTGCAGAACAAGACGTTATGAACGCTTGGCAGTCACGCTGCGATGATTACTCCCTCGTTCAGTGCGGCATGCTTTACAACTTAGAGCCGGGGCTCCAAAAGCATTTTGAGAGACATGGAGCATATGAGATGTTCGAAGAGCTGAAAATGGTTTCCCAAGCTCATGCCCGGGTCGAGAGATATGAAGTCTCCGACAAATTCTTTAGCTGTAAGATGGAGGAAAATAGCTCTGTCAGTGAACACATACTCAAAATGTCTGGGTTGCACAACCGCTTGACTCAACTGGAAGTTAATCTCCCGGATGAAGCGGTCATTGACAGAATCCTCCAGTCGCTTCCACCTAGCTACAAGAGCTTTGTGATGAACTACAACATGCAGGTGATGGTAAAGACCATTCCTGAGGTATATGCTATGCTGAAATCAGCAGAGGTAGAAATCAAGAAGGAGCATCAAGTGTTGATGGTGAATAAAACCACTAAGTTCAAGAAGGGCAAGGGTAAAAAGAACTTCAAGAAGAACGGCAAGGAAGTTGCCGCACCCGGTAAGCAAGTTGCCGGGAAGAAGCCAAAGAATGGACCCAAGCCCGAGACTGAGTGTTTTTATTGCAAGGGAAGTGGTCACTGGAAGCGGAACTGCCCCAAATACTTAGCGGACAAGAAGGCCGGCAAAACAAAAGGTATATGTGATATACATGTAATTGATGTGTACCTTACCAGTACTCGTAGTAGCTCTTGGGTATTTGATACCGGTGCAGTTGCTCACATTTGTAACTCAAAGCAGGAGCTGCGGAATAAACGGAGACTGGCAAAGGACGAGGTGACGATGCGCGTCGGGAATGGTTCCAAGGTCGATGTGATCGCCGCCGGCACGCTACCTCTACATTTACCTACGGGATTAGTTTTAAACCTCAATAATTGTTATTTAGTGCCAAGTTTGAGCATGAACATTGTGTCTGGATCTCGTTTAATTCGAGATGGCTACTCATTTAAATCCGAGAATAATGGTTGTTCTATTTATATGAGAGATATGTTTTATGGTCATGCTCTGATGGTTAATGGTTTATTCTTAATGAATCTCGTACGTGATGATACACATATTCATAGTGTGAATACCAAAAGAGTTAAAGTTGATAACAATAGTCCCACATATTTGTGGCACTGCCGCCTTGGTCACATAGGTATCAAACGCATGAAGAAGCTCCATGCAGATGGACTTTTAGAGTCTCTTGATTATGAATCATTTGACACATGCGAACCATGCCTCATGGGTAAAATGACCAAGACTCCATTCTCAGGAACAATGGAGCGAGCAACCAACTTATTGGAAATCATACATACCGATGTGTGCGGTCCAATGAGTGTTGAGGCTCACGGTGGCTATCGTTATGTTCTCACCCTCACTGATGACTTAAGTAGATATGGGTATATCTACTTGATGAAACACAAGTCTGAGACCTTTGAAAAGTTCAAGGAATTTCAGAGTGAGGTTGAAAATCAACGTGATAGAAAGATCAAGTTTCTACGATCAGATTGTGGAGGAGAATACTTGAGTCATGAATTTGGCACACACTTAAGAAAATGTGGAATAGTTTCACAACTCACGCCGCCTGGAACACCTCAGCGTAACGGTGTGTCCGAACGTCGTAATCGCACTCTATTAGATATGGTGCGATCTATGATGTCTCTTACCGATTTAACGCTATCTTTTTGGGGCTATGCTTTAGAGACTGCCGCATTCACTTTAAATAGGGCTCCGTCTAAATCCGTTGAGACGACACCGTATGAATTATGGTTTGGGAAAAAACCTAAGCTGTCGTTTCTAAAAGTTTGGGGATGCGATGCTTATGTCAAGAAAGTTCAACCTGAAAAGCTCGAACCCAAGTCGGAAAAATGCGTCTTCATAGGATACCCTAAAGAAACTGTTGGGTATACCTTCTACCTCAGATCCGAAGGCAAGATCTTTGTTGCCAAGAATGGATCCTTTCTAGAGAAGGAGTTTCTCTCGAAAGAAGTAAGTGGGAGGAAAGTAGAACTTGATGAAGTGTTACCTCTTGAACCGGAAAATGGCGAAACTCAAGAAAACGTTTCTGAGGTGCCTACACCGACTAGAGAGGAAATTAATGATGATGATCAAGATACTTCTAATCAAGCTCCTACTGAAATTCGAAGGTCCACAAGGACACGTTCCGCACCAGAGTGGTACGGGAACCCTGTCTTGGAAATCATGTTGTTAGACAATGGTGAACCTTCGAACTATGAGGAAGCAATGGCGGGCCCGGATTCCGACAAATGGCTGGAAGCCATGAAATCCGAGATAGGATCCATGTATGAAAACGAAGTATGGACTTTGACTGACTTGCCCGTTGAGCGGCGAGCCATAGAAAATAAATGGATCTTTAAGAAGAAGATAGACGCGGATGGTAATGTGACCATCTATAAAGCTCGGCTTGTCGCTAAGGGTTATCGACAAGTTCAAGGAATTGACTACGATGAGACTTTCTAACCGGTAGCGAAGCTGAAGTCCGTCCGAATCATGTTAGCAATTGCCGCATTCTACGATTATGAAATATGGCAAATGGACGTCAAAACGGCATTCCTTAATGGTTTCCTTAAGGAAGAATTGTATTGTTGGGTAACGTAGTAATTTCAAAATTTTCCTACGCACACGCAAGATCATGGTGATGCATAGCAACGCGAGGGGAGAGTGTTGTCTACGTACCCTCGTAGACCGAAGCGGAAGCGTTGACACAACGTAGAGGAAGTAGTCGTACGTCTTCCCGATCCGACCGATCCAAGCACCGTTACTCCGGCACCTCCGAGTTCTTGGCACACGTTCAGCTCGATGACGCACCCCTAGCTCCGATCCAGCAAAGCTTCGGGGAGGAGTTCCGTCAGCACGACGGCGTGGTGACAATCTTGATGCTCTACCGGCGCAGGGCTTCGCCTAAGCACTGCAACGATGTATTCGAGGTGGAATATGGTGGAGGGGGGCACCGCACACGGCTAAGGAACGATCACGAAGATCAACTTGTGTGTCCATGGAGTGCCCCCTGCCCCCGTATATAAAGGAGCAAGGGAGGGAGGAGGCCAGCCCTAGGTTCGGGCGCGCCAGGGGAGTCCTACTCCCACCGGGAGTAGGATTCCACCTTTCCTAGTCCAACTAGGTCAAGGGAGGAAAGAGGGGAAGAGGGGAAGGAAGGGAGAGAGGGGTCGCGCCCCAAACCCCTTGTCCAATTCGGACTTGGCTTGGGAGGGGCGCGCGCCACCTCCTGGTCCTTCCCACTAAGGCCCATCAAGGCCCATTGCTTCTTCCTCGTATTCCCGTAACTCCCCGGTACCTCCGAAAATACCCGAACCACTCAGAACCCTTCCGATGTCCGAATATAGTCATCCAATATATCGATCTTTACGTCTCGACCATTTCGAGACTCCTCGTCATGTCCCCGATCTCATCCGGGACTCCGAACTCCTTCGGTACATCAAAACTCATAAACTCATTATATAACTGTCATCGAAACCTTAAGCGTGCGGACCCTACGGTTCGAGAACAATGTAGACATGACCGAGACACGTCTCCGGTCAATAACCAATAGCGGGACCTGGATGCCCATATTGGCTCCTACATATTCTACGAAGATCTTTATCGGTAAGACCGCATAACAACATACGTTGTTCCCTTTGTCCATCGGTATGTTACTTGCCCGAGATTCGATCGTCGGTATCCAATACCTAGTTCAATCTCGTTACCGGCAAGTCTCTTTACTCGTTCCGTAATACATCATCCCGTAACTAACTCATTAGTTGCAATGCTTGCAAGGCTTAAGTGATGTGCATTACCGAGAGGGCCCAGAGATACCTCTCCGACGATCGGAGTGACAAATCCTAATCTCGAAATACGCCAACCCAACATCTACCTTTGGTGACACCTGTAGTACTCCTTTATAATCACCCAGTTACGTTGTGACGTTTGGTAGCACCCAAAGTGTTCCTCCGGCAAACGGGAGTTGCATAATCTCATAGTCAAAGGAACATGTATAAGTCATGAAGAAAGCAATAGCAACATACTAAACGATCGGGTGCTAAGCTAATGGAATGGGTCATGTCAATCAGATCATTCAACTAATGATGTGACCTCGTTAATCAAATAACAACTCTTTGTTCCTGGTTAGGAAACATAACCATCTTTTATTAACGGGCTAGTCAAGTAGAGGCATACTAGTGACACTCTGTTTGTCCATGTATTCACACATGTATTATGTTTCCGGTTAATACAATTCTAGCATGAATAATAAACATTTATCATGAAATAAGGAAATAAATAATAACTTTATTATTCCCTCTAGGGCATATTTCCTTCAGTCTCCCACTTGCACTAGAGTCAATAATCTAGATTACACAGTAATGATTCTAACACCCATGGAGTCTTGGTGCTGATCATGTTTTGCCCGTGGAAGAGGCTTAGTCAACGGGTCTGCTACATTCAGATCCGTATGTATCTTGCAAATCTCTATGTCTCCCACCTGGACCAAGTCCCGGATGGAATTGAAGCGTCTCTTGATGTGCTTTGTTCTCTTGTGAAATCTGGATTCTTTCGCCAAGGCAATTGCTCCAGTATTGTCACAAAAGATTTTCATTGGTCCCGATGCACTAGGTATGACACCTAGATCGGATATGAACTCCTTCATCCAGACTCCTTCATTTGCAGCTTCCGAAGCAGCTATGTATTCCGCTTCACATGTATATCTCGCCACGACGCTTTGTTTAGAACTGCACCAACTGACAGCTCCACCTTTTAATGTAAATACGTATCCGGTTTGCGATTTCGAATCGTCCGGATCAGTGTCAAAGCTTGCATCAACGTAACCCTTTACGATGAGTTCTTTGTCACCTCCATACACGAGAAACATTTCCTTAGTCCTTTTCAGGTACTTCAGGATATTCTTGACCGTTGTCCAGTGATCCACTCCTGGATTACTTTGGTACCTCCCTGCTAAACTTATAGCAAGGCACACATCAGGTCTGGTACACAGCATTGCATACATGATAGAGCCTATGGCTGAAGCATAGGGAACACCTTCCATCTTCTCTCTATCTTCTGCAGTGGTCGGGCATTGAGTCTGACTCAACTTCATACCTTGCAATACAGGCAAGAACCCTTTCTTCGCTTGATCCATTTTGAACTTCTTCAAAATCTTGTCAAGGTATGTGCTTTGTGAAAGTCCAATTAAGCGTCTTGATCTATCTCTATAGATCTTAATGCCCAATATGTAAGCAGCTTCACCGAGGTCTTTCATTGAAAAACTCTTATTCAAATATCCCTTTATGCTATCCAGAAATTCTATATCATTTCCAATCAGTAATATGTCATCTACATATAATATCAGAAATGCTACAGAGCTCCCACTCACTTTCTTGTAAATACAGGCTTCTCCAAAAGTCTGTATAAACCCAAATGCTTTGATCACACTATCAAAACGTTTATTCCAACTCCGAGATGCTTGCACCAGTCCATAAATGGATCGTTGGAGCTTGCATACTTTGTCAGCACCCTTTGGATCGATAAAACCTTCTGGTTGCATCATATACAACTCTTCTTCCAGAAACCCATTCAGGAATGCAGTCTTTACATCCATTTGCCAAATTTCATAATCATAAAATGCGGCAATTGCTAACATGATTCGGACAGACTTAAGCATCGCTACGGGTGAGAAGGTCTCATCGTAGTCAATCCCTTGAACTTGTCGAAACCCCTTTGCGACAAGTCGAGCTTTGTAGACAGTAACGTTACCGTCGGCGTCAGTCTTCTTCTTAAAGATCCACTTGTTTTCTATTGCTTGCCGACCCTCGGGCAAGTCAACCAAAGTCCACACTTTGTTTTCATACATGGATCCCATCTCAGATTTCATGGCTTCCAGCCATTTTGCGGAATCTGGGCTCACCATCGCTTCTTCATAGTTCGTAGGTTCGTCATGATCTAGTAGCATGATTTCCAGAATAGTATTGCCGTACCACTCTGGCGCGGATCTTACTCTGGCTGATCTACGAGGTTCTGTAGTAACTTGATCTGAAGTTTCATGATCAATATCATTATCTTCCTCACTAATTGGTGTAGGTGCTACAGAAACAGATTTCTGTGATGCACTACTCTCCAATAAGGGAGCAGGTACAGTTACCTCATCAAGTTCTACTTTCCTCCCACTCACTTCTTTCGAGAGAAACTCCTTTTCTAGAAAGACTCTGAATTTAGCAACAAAAGTCTTGCCTTCGGATCTGTGATAGAAGGTGTATCCAACAGTTTCTTTTGGATATCCTATGAAGACACACTTTTCCAATTTGGGTTCGAGCTTATCAGGTTGAAGCTTTTTCACATAAGCATCACAGCCCCAAACTTTAAGAAATGACAACTTTGGTTTCTTGCTAAACCATAGTTCATAAGGTGTCGTCTCAACGGATTTTGACGGTGTCCTATTTAACGTGAATGCGGCCGTCTCTAGAGCATAACCCCAAAATGATAGCGGTAAATCTGTAAGAGACATCATAGATCGCACCATATCTAGTAAAGTGCGATTATGACGTTCGGACACACCATTGCGCTGTGGTGTTCCGGGTGGCGTGAGTTGCAAAACTATTCCGGATTGTTTCAAATGTAGACCAAACTCGTAACTCAAATATTCTCCTCCACGATCAGATGGTAGAAACTTTATTTTCTTGTTACGATGATTTTCAACTTCACTCTGAAATTCTTTGAACTTTTCAAATGTTTCAGACTTGTGTTTCATTAAGTAGATATACCCATATCTGCTTAAATCATCTGTGAAGGTGAGAAAATAACGATATCCGCCATGAGCCTCAACATTCATCGGACCACATACATCTGTATGTATGATTTCCAACAAATCTGTTGCTCTCTCCATAGTACCGGAGAACGGTGTTTTAGTCATCTTGCCCATGAGGCACGGTTCGCAAGTGCCAAGTGATTCATAATCAAGTGACTCCAAAAGTCCATCAGTATGGAGTTTCTTCATGCGCTTTATACTGATATGACCTAAACAGCAGTGCCACAAATAAGTTGCACTATCGTTATCAACTCTGCATCTTTTGACTTCAACATTATGAATATGTGTATCACTACTATCGAGATTCATCAAAAAATAGACCACTCTTCAAAGGTGCATGACCATAAAAGATATTATTCATATAAATAGAACAACCATTATTCTCTGATTTAAATGAATAACCGTCTCGCA
Source organism: Aegilops umbellulata (assembly GCA_032464435.1). Classification (NCBI taxonomy): domain Eukaryota; kingdom Viridiplantae; phylum Streptophyta; class Magnoliopsida; order Poales; family Poaceae; genus Aegilops; species Aegilops umbellulata. The sequence goes on along the minus strand of CP136056.1, from coordinate 67,772,221 downwards.
TCAAACAAGATCCAGATATAATGTTCATGCTCAACGCTGGCACCAAAATAACAATTATTTAGGTCTAATACTAATCCCGAAGGTAGATGTAGAGGTAGTGTGCCGACCGCGATCACATCGACTTTGGAACCATTTCCCACGCGCATCGTCACCTCGTCCTTAACCAATCTTCGCTTAATTTGTAGTCCCTGTTTCGAGTTGCAAATATTAGCAACAGAACCAGTATCAAATACCCAGGTGCTACTGCGAGCATTAGTAAGGTACACATCAATAACATGTATATCACATATACCTTTGTTCACCTTGCCATCCTTCTTATCCGCCAAATACTTGGGACAGTTCCGCTTCCAGTGACCAGTCTGCTTGCAGTAGAAGCACTCAGTTTCAGGCTTAGGCCCAGACTTGGGTTTCTTCTCTTGAGCAGCAACTTGTTTGCTGTTCTTCTTGAAGTTCCCCTTCTTCTTCCCTTTGCCCTTCTTCTTGAAACTAGTGGTCTTATTGACCATCAACACTTGATGCTCCTTCTTGATTTCTACCTCCGCAGCCTTTAGCATTGCGAAGAGCTCGGGCATAGTCTTATCTATCCCTTGCATATTATAGTTCATCACGAAGCCTTTGTAGCTTGGTGGCAGTGATTGAAGAATTCTGTCAATAACACAATCATCCGGAAGATTAACTCCCAGTTGACTGAAGTGATTGTAATACCCAGACATTCTGAGTATGTGCTCACTGACAGACCCATTCTCTTCCATCTTGCAGCTATAGAACTTATTGGAGACCTCATATCTCTCAATCCGGGCATTCTGTTTGAATATTAACTTCAACTCCTGGAACATCTCATATGCTCCATGGTTCTCAAACCGTCGTTGAAGTCCCGGTTCCAAGCCGTAAAGCATGGCACACTGAACTATCGAGTAGTCATCAGCTTTGCTTTGCCAGACGTTCATAACATCTGGTGTTGCTCCAGCAGCAGGCCTGGCACCTAGCGGTGCATCCAGGACGTAATTCTTCTGTGCAGCAATGAGGATAATCCTCAAGTTACGGACCCAGTCCGTGTAATTGCTACCATCATCTTTCAACTTTGCTTTCTCAAGGAACGCATTAAAATTCAACGGAACAACAGCACGAGCCATCTATCTACAATCAATCATAAACAAGCAAGATACTATCAGGGACTAAGTTCATGATAAATTTAAGTTCAATTAATCATATTACTTAAGAACTCCCACTTAGACAGACATCTCTCTAATCCTCTAAGTGATCACGTGATCCAAATCAACTAAACCATGTCCGATCATCACGTGAGATGGAGTAGTTTCAATGGTGAACATCATTATGTTGATCATATCTACTATATGATTCACGCTCGACCTTTCGGTCTCCGTGTTCCGAGGTCATATCTTATATGCATAGCTCGTCAAGTATAACCTGAGTATTCCGCGTGTGCAACTGTTTTGCACCCGTTGTATTTGAACGTAGAGCCTATCACACCCGATCATCACGTGGTGTCTCAGCACGAAGAACTTTCGCAACGGTGCATACTCAGGGAGAACACTTCTTGATAATTAGTGAGAGATCATCTTATAATGCTACCGTCAATCAAAGCAAGATAAGATGCATAAAAGATAAACATCACATGCAATCAATATAAGTGATATGATATGGCCATCATCATCTTGTGCTTGTGATCTCCATCTCCGCAGCACTGTCATGATCACCATCGTCACCGGCGTGACACCTTGATCTCCATCGTAGCATCGTTGTCGTCTCGCCAATCTTATGCTTCTACGACTATCGCTACCGCTTAGTGATAAAGTAAAGCATTACAGGGCGATTGCATTGCATACAATAAAGCGACAACCATACGGCTCCTGCCGGTTGCCGATAGCTCGGTTACAAAACATGATCATCTCATACAATAAAATTTAGCATCATGTCTTGACCATACCACATCACAACATGCCCTGCAAAAACAAGTTAGACGTCCTCTACTTTGTTTGTTGCAAATTTTACGTGGCTGCTACGGGCTGAAGCAAGAACCAATTTCACCTACGCATCAAAACCACAATGATACTTCGTCAAATAGACTCCGTTTTAACCTTCTCAAGGACCGGGCGTAGCCATACTCGGTTCAACTAAAGTTGGTGAGACAGTCTCCCGCAAGCCATCTGTGTGCAAAGCACGTCGAGGGAACCGGTCTCGCGTAAGCGTACGCGTAAGGTTGGTCCGGGTCGTCTCATCCAACAATACCGCTGACCCAAAGTATGACATGCTGGTAGGCAGTATGACTTGTATCGTCCACAACTCACTTGTGTTCTACTCGTGCAAATAACATCAAACCATAAAAACCTAGGCTCGGATGCCACTGTTGGGTAACGTAGTAATTTCAAAATTTTCCTACGCACACGCAAGATCATGGTGATGCATAGCAACGAGAGGGGAGAGTGTTGTCTACGTACCCTCGTAGACCAAAGCGGAAGCGTTGACACAACATAGAGGAAGTAGTCGTACGTCTTCCCGATCCGACCGATCCAAGCACCGTTACTCCGGCACCTCCGAGTTCTTGGCACACGTTCAGCTCGATGACGCACCCCTAGCTCCGATCCAGCAAAGCTTCAGGGAGGAGTTCCGTCAGCACGACGGCGTGGTGACAATCTTGATGCTCTACCGGCGCAGGGCTTCGCCTAAGCACTGCAACGATATATTCGAGGTGGAATATGGTGGAGGGGGGCACCGCACACGGCTAAGGAACGATCACGAAGATCAACTTGTGTGTCCATGGGGTGCCCCCTGCCCCCGTATATAAAGGAGCAAGGGAGGGAGGAGGCCGGCCCTAGGTTCGGGCGCGCCAGGGGAGTCCTACTCCCACCGGGAGTAGGATTCCACCTTTCCTAGTCCAACTAGGTCAAGGGGGGAAAGAGGGGAAGAGGGGAAGGAAGGGAGAGAGGGGTCGCGCCCCAAACCCCTTGTCCAATTCGGACTGGGCTTGGGAGGGGCGCGCGCCACCTCCTGGTCCTTCCCACTAAGGCCCATCAAGGCCCATTGCTTCTTCCTCGTATTCCCGTGACTCCCCGATACCTCCGAAAATACCCGAACCACTCAGAACCCTTTCGATGTCCGAATATAGTCGTCCAATATATCGATCTTTATGTCTCGACCATGTTGAGACTCCTCGTCATGTCCCCGATCTCATCCGGGACTCCGAACTCCTTTGGTACATCAAAACTCATAAACTCATTATATAACTGTCATCGAAACCTTAAGCGTGCGGACCCTACGGTTCGAGAACAATGTAGACATGACCGAGACACGTCTCCGGTCAATAACCAATAGCGGGACCTGGATGCCCATATTGGCTCCTACATATTCTACGTAGATCTTTATCGGTCAGACCGCATAACAACATACGTTGTTCCCTTTGTCCATCGGTATGTTACTTGCCCGAGATTCGATCGTCGGTATCCAATACCTAGTTCAATCTCGTTACCGGCAAGTCTCTTTACTCATTCCGTAATACATCATCCCGTAACTAACTCATTAGTTGCAATGCTTGCAAGGCTTAAGTGATGTGCATTACCGAGAGGGCCCAGAGATACCTCTCCGACGATCGGAGTGACAAATCCTAATCTCGAAATACGCCAACCCAACATCTACCTTCGGTGACACCTGTAGTACTCCTTTATAATCACCCAGTTATGTTGTGACGTTTGGTAGCACCCAAAGTGTTCCTCCAGCAAACGGGAGTTGCATAATCTCATAGTCAAAGGAACATGTATAAGTCATGAAGAAAGCAATAGCAACATACTAAACGATCGGGTGCTAAGCTAATGGAATGGGTCATGTCAATCAGATCATTCAACTAATGATGTGACCTCGTTAATCAAATAACAACTCTTTGTTCATGGTTAGGAAACATAACCATCTTTGATTAACGGGCTAGTCAAGTAGAGGCATACTAGTGACACTCTGTTTGTCTATGTATTCACACATGTATTATGTTTCCGGTTAATACAATTCTAGCATGAATAATAAACATTTATCATGAAATAAGGAAATAAATAATAACTTTATTATTGCCTCTAGGGCATATTTCCTTCATGTATATGATGCAGCCGGAAGGTTTTGTCGATCCTAAGAATGCTGACAAGGTGTGCAAGCTCCAACGCTCGATTTATGGGTTGGTGCAAGCATCTCGGAGTTGGAACATTCGCTTTGATGAGATGATCAAAGCGTTTGGGTTTACGCAGACTTATGGAGAAGCCTGCGTTTACAAGAAAGTGAGTGGGAGCGCTGTAACATTTCTCATATTATATGTAGACGACATACTTTTGATGGGAAATGATATAGAACTCTTGGATAGCATTATGGCCTACTTGAATAAGAGTTTTTCAATGAAGGACCTTGGAGAAGCTGCTTATATATTAGGCATCAAGATCTATAGAGATAGATCGAGACGCCTCATAGGTCTTTCACAAAGCACATACCTTGATAAAATATTGAAGAAATTCAATATGGATCAATCTAAGAAAGGGTTCTTACCTGTGTTACAAGGTGTGAAATTGAGCTCAGCTCAATGTCCGACCACGGCAGAAGATATAGAAGAGATGAGTGTCATCCCCTATGCCTCAGCCATAGGTTCTATTATGTATGCCATGCTGTGTACCAGACCTGATGTAAACCTTGCCATAAGTTTAGTAGGAAGGTACCAAAGTAATCCCGGCAAGGAACACTAGACAGCGGTCAAGAATATCCTGAAGTACCTGAAAAGGACTAAGGAAATGTTTCTCGTTTATGGAGGTGACGAAGAGCTCGTCGTAAAGGGTTACGTCGACGCTAGCTTCGACACAGATCTGGATGACTCTAAGTCACAAACCGGATACGTGTATATTTTGAATGGTGGGGCAGTAAGCTGGTGCAGTTGCAAGCAAAGCGTCGTGGCGGGATCTACATGTGAAGCGGAGTACATGGCAGCCTCGGAGGCAGCACATGAAGCAATTTGGGTGAAGGAGTTCATCACCGACCTCGGAGTCATACCCAATGCGTCGGGGCCAATCAAACTCTTCTGTGACAACACTGGAGCTATTGCACTTGCCAAGGAGCCCAGGTTTCACAAGAAGACCAGGCACATCAAGCGTCGCTTCAACTCCATTCGTGAAAATGTTCAAGATGGAGACATAGAAATTTGTAAAGTACACACGGATCTGAATGTCGCAGATCCGTTGACTAAACCTCTCCCTAAGGCAAAACATGATCAGCACCAGAACTCTATGGGTGTTCGATTCATCACAATGTAACTAGATTATTGACTCTAGTGCAAGTGGGAGACTGTTGGAAATATGCCCTAGAGGCAATAATAAAAGCATTATTATTATATTTCCTTGTTCATGATAATTGTCTTTATTCATGCTATAATTGTGTTATCCGGAAATCGTAATACATGTGTGAATAACAGACAACAATATGTCCCTAGTGAGCCTCTAGTTGACTAGCTCGTTGATCGACAGATAGTCATGGTTTCCTGACTATGGACATTGGATGTCATTGATAACGAGATCACATCATTAGGAGAATGATGTGATGGACAAGACCCAATCCTAAACATAGCATAAGATCGCATAGTTCGTTTGCTAGAGTTTTCCAATGTCAAGTATCCTTTCCTTAGACCATGAGATCGTGTAACTCCCGGATACCGTAGGAGTGCTTTGGGTGTGCCAAACGTCACAACGTAACTGGGTGACTATAAAGGTATACTATGGGTATCTCTGAAAGTGTCTGTTGGGTTGACATAGATCGAGACTGGGATTTGTCACTCCGCTTGACGGAGAGGCATCACCGGGCCCTCTCGGTAATGCATCATCATAATCAGCTCAATGTGATCAAAGTGTTTGATCACGGGATCATGCATTACGGTACGAGAAAAGTGACTTGCCGGTAACGAGATTGAACGAGATATTGGGATACCGACGATCGAATCTCGGGCAAGTAAAATACCGATTGACAAAGGGAATCGTATACGGGATTAATTGAATCCTCGACATCGTGGTTCATCCGATGAGATCATCGTGGAGCATGTGGGAGCCAACATGGGTATCCAGATCCCGCTGTTGGTTATTGCCCGAGAGCCGTCTCGGTCATGTCTGCATGTCTCCCGAACCCGTAGGGTCTACACACTTAAGGTTCGGTGACGCTAGGGTTGTGAAGATATGTATATGCAGTAACCCGAATGTTGTTCGGAGTCCCGGATGAGATCCCGGACGTCACGAGGAGTTTCGGAATGGTCCGGAGGTAAAGAATTATATATAGAAAGTGCTGTTTTGGCCATCGGGACAAGTTTCGGGGTTATCGGTATTGTACCGGGACCACCGAAGGGTCCCGGGGGGTCGACCGGGTGGGGCCACCTGCCTCGGGGGGCCACATGGGCTCTAGGGGTGCGCCTTGGCCTACATGGGCCAAGGGGAACCAGCCCCTAGAGGCCCATGCGCCTAGAGGGGGGGAACCCTAAAGAAGGGGGGCGCCCCCTTGCTTGGGGGGCAAGCCCCACCCTTGGCCGCCGCCCCCCCTAGGAGATTGCATCTCCTAGGGCCGGCGCCCCCCCCTAGGGGGCTATATGAAGGGGGGAGGGGAGGGGGGCTGCGCACCCTTGCTCCTGGCGCCTCCCTCTCCCTCTCCAACACCTCCTCCTCCTCCGTAGAGCTCGGCGAAGCCCTGTCGGAGTACTGCGGCTCCACCATCACCACGTCGTCGTGCTGCTGCTGGAGTCTTCTTCCCCAAACCTCTCCTTTGCCTTGCTGGATCAAGAAGAAGGAGACGTCACGTTGATCGTACGTGTGTTGAACGCGGAGGTGCCGTCCTTTCGGTGCTAGGATCTCCGGTGATTTGGATCACGTCGTGTACGACTACCTCATCCCCGTTCGCTGAACGCTTCCACTCGCGATCTACAAAGTGGTATGTAGATGCAATCTCTCTCCCATGACTCGTTGCTTAGATGAACTCATAGATGGATCTTGATGAAACCGTAGGAAAAATTTTAATTTTCTGCGACGTTCCCCAACACCCCCAACTGTTCCTCTAGATTTGGAGGGCAGTGGATTTACTCTCACACCCGCATGATGCCTGTTCCAGCCCTAAGTTGGGACAATATAGTGTATGGTTTGTATGAGATGTATATATGTTTGTCTCAAAAGAAAAGCATATATGTGTACATGGTGTGTTTTTTAGAAATTGTACATGGTGTTTTACCATTGCATTTTTGTTTGTTTGTTAGCTGAGGTGATTAGTTGCTATACTAGGACTGTAGTTGAGCATTCTATATGCGTGGACAAACTTATGTATGGGTGGCATATGCCGTGTTGAGTATAAATGGTGTTATTATTTCCCGCTGTACTGGTTGAATCTTGCAAGCTTTGATGCTGTCAAAGCTCCATTTTTATGGGAGACAACTAAAGAAAATAATTTGCAATACGTGTGCTATATGTATGGTGGTCAGAGTTATTAAACAACTCTTGTGATTCTTTCAACGGGAAAAGCAGTGGGTTCCTTATTATCATATAAGTTGATGCATCCAACTAGTTGGTTTGCCGATATTTCTTTAAACAAATGCTATATGATGAAACTAAAACCATTGACTTGGTTGCATATGAGTGGAGTGTATCTGTGCAATATCTTTCCAAGTGAAAAAAGTATAACGAATCTTTTTTTTTGCAGGTAAAACTCTGTATTACTCACATCACACAAGATTACAATCAATGTCGTTGAGCTCAATGGCCTCTGGAGGTCCAGACCCAAACCAGGTCATTGTTCTATCCTCCACACGAGCAAAATTTGCCAAAGAGATACTAACTTTATTTTGGGAGCGACTAACGTGAGTAATGCTAGTTATACGGAGACTAATCAAGTACTTAATCTCATTCACCAGCGACGAGTAAAGTATAACGAATCTATTCGGTTGCACAATGTACACAATGCTCGGTAAAATAAGGGAACACATATATTGTTCTTGTGAGGGCTTTGACATTGTGAAAGTAGCATTCTCAGGTAATCAAAGAGCCAGTATTATGTAAGTATAACCGCCACATCTACGACGGTCATACTCATTAGACTAGGCTACCTCTCTACGGGTGGTTTGCGTACGAGATAAACAAGTAGTTCACGGTGTCCATTCCCTCTGAAAATTAAAAAAAAACGGAGCCGAGATACAAAATTCATTCGGAGGTACGGTGCGTATGCTTTTCACGAAGACTTTAGGCAAAACCTATGACGTGATACTCCTACCACACATGCTGCGGAATGCTCTAAAGTCCAAACCACCGCAAGCGCACATGAAAAAACCGCAGGCACTCGCTAGAGGACGACGTCACTGGGAGCACCCAGATTATAGCAGACCACAGTCGAGCAGCAGTGCATCTCGCATGCATCTCACCTACGCCGGATGCGACCGCCCCCGCGTTCGCGAAACCAAAAGAGAAAGAGAAAGAGAGCGAAATGCAGAGCTTGCTGGGTCGAGGTGGAAGCAAAATAAAATACGGCGCCCACTGTCTAAAAGAAAATTATATTGCGCCCATTGTGTTGTGTTGTGTGGGTGCACTCCGCCGTGGCCCGTGCCAATAATCGCCGGGCCCCGAGGCCGCCAACGTGCCACCCCTCGATCGGCACGTGCGGCACGTCGGTTCCCGCTGCTCGGCGCTGCTCGGGCGCGCGCGCATCTCGCTCCCGGCCACCGCGTCCTGTGGATCGGGATCGTGATCCTGGTCTGCCCCCGCCCTCCGGCGACGCGCACGCCGCGCGGCCGGCCGCGTCGCAGCGCGCCCGGCGCGGCGTGGCCCCCGCCCCCCGGCGCTGCTTGACCAACGAGCTCGACCGATCGGTCCATCGATCGATCGCCGTGGTTATTCTATTGCCGTACCTGATCGCGACAAAGCGCGAAGTTAAAACCGGGGGTATTATTTTATGCGTCGCCACTTGCGAGTTGCGCTGCGCTGTGGATTAAATTTGGTCGATGGAGCCAATGGCGCACTGGCGGTACACATGTGGACAGTGCACCAGGCTCGACCGGGACCACACGGGGTAACTGTTCTTGGTTCATGCCACGCTGGCTTGCATATTCTTGCATCCATATATGGGAGGATCCGAGGTGGTGGTCGGCAGGATGCATCCCATGCCAGGATCGATCGATGTGGTACAACCACTTGATCATCTTTTTAAATCAGGTTGTGGGGTACTTAGAGCATCTACATTCGGTTCCGCATACGCCCACAGAAGCGCATCCGCGGATAATGACCGGTTAGGTCTTAAATCTGCTCCCTACATCCGGGTCTCTTATATTTCATCCACTACATTCATACAAACCATGCAAAATAAACCTACGTACTACGACAAGCTAGCTACGATTCGTCGTCGGAGATGTTCACGACGTCGGTGCCGGGCGCCGGGTGGACAAGCGCATAGGAGGGCTCCGGCTCCTCCTCCGCACCATCCTCATCCATATACGCGAGCATCTCGTCCACTTCCGTGGCTTGCTCCACCTCCACCTTCCGCTGACGACGGCATTTTGCCTTCGCATCCGAGGGAATTAAGGACGGCTTGCTGCTTCGCCTGCAGATTCACGTCCCCAGCGTCGCCCACATCCTCCTCCTCAACCTCAACCTCCTCCTCCAAGTCATAATCCGAATCCACCGCGTTCGGAGGTAGCCCCGCGGCGATCCGGGCTTCGCGTCTTGCCCGGATCTGCTCAAGGAGCTGCAGCCGGCGCTCCGGCGTTAGGTATGGATAACTCCTTACCCGGCGGCGTGGTGGCATGGCTAGTGGTGGCGGACGGCGAGTGGAAAATGGCAGTGGCAGCGGATGGGAGGGGGAAATATGGATGACTAGGCACTACGCGGTACGCCGGAGCGGCGCCACGCGATGCCATCAGTCCAACGGAGGAGACAAGCTTTGAACCACTGGGTTTTGGAGTGTTTCCCTATGGGACCTCATTGTTAGTCCAACATGACGGACGTATCCGAGCGCCTATATCCGCCTTTTTATTTGGATTGAATATGAGTAGTGCCGGTCAGTCTGGTCATTTGAGGCCCTTTTAAGGAGCCCTTTGGATCACATCTTTATGACGGTCAGTGACCGGACTGTTCGCTCGAACGTTTGAAGCGGGTTCGGGACGCTCGGGTGTAGATGCTCTTATGATGCCTATGCCCGATCCGTGGATGTACGCTAGTTGTAAGGGGGAGGGTCTTGCCATTTCGCCACGCCACGACTTTGATCCAGCGTCATGATTTTCCCTCGCAAAGTTAAAAAACAGGAGGATCCGATGGTCATAGTAGATTAGAGAAACAGTTTAACTTACTTAATCCCATTCAGAAAAGAGATAGTAGTACGAATGTCAAATGCCTAGACAATCGTAGGTCTCTGATATTTCGTACTCGTACTACTTCAGAAAAGTGAGTCGTCAAAGTGTCTCAACGGGGTGTACGGAACGCCGGGGACGGCTCTTGCGAGCAGCCGTAGGATGCATGCATATATGAGATGCTCGTGTGGCGCTGCGACGTGGCGAGCCGAACAGTGCCGGATTTTGTCGTACGCGCGCGTGCGTGCCGTGCCCGTACCGTCTGAGACTTGTCCTTGACAATTCATTCCCTTTCCAGACTTTTCCGGCCAATCAGACGTTAATCGGTGTGGCCAGAAGGAGCCCCCCGGTCCGGCTGCACACCTTCCCGAATCTGCATAATTTGTGCCTACCCGATAGATGGATATTCCCTTCTTTTCTCTTGTTCATGACAAAATAAAATCTTTCGTCGAAAGAGAATGCTGCTACATTAAATCTCTGTGACAGGCACATGACGGGGAGCTGTGCTGTGCGCCAACAGTTCTTCTGTCCTCGTTTATCTTCTCTTTCTTTTCTTTTTTCCAGCCATGTTCGTCTGTTTTTTTGCGCTGCAGACTGCAGTCAAATGCCTGGGGCTATAGCTAGCCTAGCTGCTGCGTGCTGCCGACCGCGTGTGGTCGCGTGGATCTCTGGAAAACGACGGGGGATTGGCAATGCCCCCGGCGGATTTCACAGTGCCGAACGATCTTGTTTGCGTCCGATATAGATTTGCTCCCTTTCCTGGGTGGATCCGCGGGCATCTTCGGTCGCTCTCAGCGCAGGACCGACGGCCAACTTGCCCGCTGGGAACGCCGCAGCAAAACTCCCTCTTTTTCTCCCTCTTGTCTCTGCCACGGCGGATGCAGGGGCAAACACATGGTGGACGCAGAATCGCATCCCGCAGACGAGACCGGAGCACCGGGGACAGACACGGACGTCGACGGCTACCCCGTGCCAATCGCCACTTACGTTACTGCGGGCGGGATAATCATTGAGACCTCTTGATCGTCGGCCTCTTGGCCACCAGCGAGCGCCGTCGAGTAGAGTATAGTATAGCCGATGTACCGTCAAGTCAAGCACTCCGTGTTTGTTTGCTTCCGGCGAGAGGGACGGCAAGGTCAGTATATACAACACGAGTCGTGCTTGTGTTTGTGAAGCTCGTCCATTGGCCCCGGACGTCAAATTGCGGCTGCATCCTGGTTGGTTACAAATTTGAAGGCCGACAAGAGAACTCTCTGTGGAGTTTTTCTACAGTAATCGGGTCACAATCTTCTACTAATAGCTCATTTCTTTTTAACACGCCAGCATTGCCATCTCAACATGTAACATGCATATAAATAGGCCTACCTCAAAATGCATAAAAACCCACTTGAACATGTAAACATGTATAAGAATTTTATTATTTGTCTAAAAAGAGAATTTTATATATAGAGATTTAGTTATCATAATATTACTTCTAATATTCATGTTCCATACAATCAAATTTCATTGAAGTATATTTCACGCAACAACGTGCGGGGCATCATTTGGTTTTACTAACATGTTGGACCATCATCTTCGACCGAGGAGAAACCATCATAATTTGTAAGTCATGTAAAGATCTGTTTTTTCGAGCAAATCAGCAAAAACTATCCCTTGTTATTAAATAAAAAGAATGATCAATTTATATGGTGCAAATCACAACTATAGGACGATAGTGATTTAGGGAATTTCCAGAACCGGATGGCCCGGAGCAGTGGTGACATGTATAACTCTAACAAATCCAGGTGAGGCTTAGTGCAGATTTTAGTAGCGACGATTCCTCAAATTCGACCTTCACCAATTCTACCGGTTGATGAAATCCACTAGCCATGCCATCGATAAGTCAAAATAAATTATAGCAAAACCTTAAGTGCCTCGCGTAACTCATGTTCCCCTCTTTCCCTTAAGTTCGCTTCTTGAAGACAATTGCCGCCATGGAGCCCTAACCGTAACACCGCAGACCACCGTTGTCGCTTGCCTCGACGTTCTCATCACCTCTCGCTTGCTCCTACCTCATCTTCACCCTCAGCGTGCAATCCGCCCTGCCTGGCTCCCCGTGTTGAACCTTGCCTCGATTCCACGTTCCCGCATCGTTCTTATCCATTAAGGGCATCCACGTGCTTGTTCTTCCCCTTCATCATCCGTCAAGCACCCGATGTCCGAGGCCTCGGAGGAGAGCAATTGCTCGTTGAACGCTTGGCTGAACTCTAAGGCATGTTCCAATGCATAGGTGCTTAGATGAGGTGCTAAGTGCATCAAAGGGGCTTAGCAACTAAACTCCCCAATGCATAGGTGCTTAATTTTTTGTTGCTAAGCTTCTTGTATTTAATTAGTTGTGGACTGTAATTATGTTTTCGTCTAGGTACACGTGCCTAGCATCGTTTCTTTCTAGGGTCACCAAACTTCTCTCTCTCCTCTTAATTAACTTGCCACATCAGATTTTTTGCTACTTCACAACCTTAGCACATATACAAGGTGGAGCATTGAGAAGGGCTTGACAGAGTGTGGATCATGAAATCAAAGCGTTGGTTTAAATATTTATCGTAGCCGGAGGTTTGCGAACACGCCCTCAAATGAGGAAAAACGATTAAAAATGGCCAGCTCTTTGCTCTCAAATGAAGATCCTCCATAGAAGAAGGATCCGACACGAAGGAATACCATCTTCACATAGAGGTGTGGCGGAGCGGCACAGATATTCTCATTTGCCATGGCCAAGTCTGGGGCGACTTAGCCATTCACGGCCATCGGATCAAGGATAAAAGGACGAGATCCGTCCAGTCACAATAACAATGTTGGTCACAATAATCATTGTCCTATGTTACTGTATCAAAGTGATGTTCATTGTGTTATGTATCATCTCATCTCGATGGTGAGTATTTGATCCAATGGTTGAAAATGAGCAAAGTCCAGATACATTTCCTTTTTATCCCAAAAAGGAATGTCAAAAGCCATAGCAGAGTCCGTCGCGCCATGATGAAGTTTCGGAAATTCGCAGGGGCAAGCACTTGCTCGACCTTTGATCTACTTCATGATTTGCAAATTTGTTTGGAGAGGAAAAGGCCTCAAATTGATGTTGAAATTCGGTATACCATGACTACTTGACCATATACACACCCATCTTTGTACATATATCTCCATCTGTCTCACAAGTTTCGCTAAATTGAGTAAAATTTGAGAATTTCCGCTAAATTGGATAAAAATTGTCACAAACTTGAAACTAGGGGCTAAAAATTGGACTTCACTAAAATAATAATAATAATAATAATAATAATAATAATAATAATAATAATAATAATAATAATAATAATAATAATAATAATAATATTGTTTTCATAAAGTAAAGAACAAGAAAGAGGCTCACCCCTTGTATACTTTGGCTACTTCAGCACAAATGATCGTTCTCAACCAGAGTTAAACTTGATAACACAGAAGTCAATGGTTTCTTTTACCTCTCTACCATTATACTATCCAGATGTGCCGTGTGGGAACATAGGAATGCATAAATATACAACCTTGAATAGTCCTATGAACATGACGTGAATTTCATTGATTTTGTTAGTTGGTTATATTTAACTAGTTCTACTTTGGCCAGGTTGTCTCCCCCTGATCTTTTTGGTTTTCAGTTGCTGAGGGAGTCAAATATGAATTATAAAAATGGATGAATATGACAGAATGCATATTTATCTTAAGATTTTTTGTTGTCACACTACTAAATAGATAACCGGATGATTCCAAAAGATATGTATAAATCCAAAAGATACTGGTCAATCCATATGCTCCACAAATATTAGGAAGAAAGAAACCGGGGGAGGCAGCCGATGATTGGCCTCAACCACTAGTTTTGCCAAGAAAAAACATTGGTTTTTTTGTTTAGAAGAAAGAAAAGTATTGCTGTTGCTTTCTCTGATTGTCTTAATACAGGTCGATATTTCTCCTTCAGAAGTTTCAGCGTAGTTTATATGTTCATATTGACGCGGTCTATTCCGTACTCGATCAGGGTCATGCATGATAATATCGCTTCAGTGGACTGGATAAAGATATCTAGCGTGTTTGTCTAGTTTATTTGTTTGCAATCAAGCTGCAAATGGAAATAGACTGTTACTTTGCAGGCGCGGGAGATAAAATTGCGGCGACTGTTCGAGGTATGAATTCGTTTTGTTATGTAATATGGTCTGCGTGCGTGATAGACTGATACTATACGTGTGTGGATGTTAACAAGTTTTTTTTTTTTTTTTGAGAATATGGTAACAAGAAGTTAATATACTGCCCCACTGTTCTTTCCCTATAGCGGTTCAGAAAGATGACACCACATAGAAGGTTTTTTTTCTTGAGGAAAAGGGTGTGCTAACAGAGTTCCTTTTTTTTGTGAAGAAACTGCATCACTGCGAATTGGATAGACTAGCATTACATAGGCTAGGCCCAACATAAAGAGGTGCAGATTTCCGCCCATATATAGATTAGACTAAGAACCAGCATGCCTGATGGGCTCAGTAAGGCCTGTGGACCCGGCTGTAAACTGAGAGGGGAGTGGTCACCATGGAACACACATGGCCCAAGTGAGTAGAACCTTTTTGCTAACAGGAGCCCGCAGGTCCCAGCTGTGGCTTAATGTCCTCAATTCAGAGAACACAGGGCTTGCATCTTGGAAAGGAAGATGATCAGAGCAATCCCGCCCCATCTTGGAAAGTAAGATGATCAAAGCAATCTCGCCCCATCTTGGACTGCAGTCTGGCATGTACAATGATGGCATATGGATACATATGCCTCGTGATAAAAAGTAATTTGAAGCATCTACATTAATTTTTTCTCTCCAATGCAAGCTATCACTAGTGGACCTCATTAAGAAATAGAAAATAAAGACTCTAGTACACATGCATCTTTACTTTTCACTCCAACCTTTTCAGCTTTCGTCACCGGACCACACTTTTTCTCTTCAAGCACCCGCCTCCTGGAGAGGATCCCGTTTCCCTATCCAAACCTACTTTACGTCATATCCGATCCTACATGGCATGCGAGGCATCACCTTGAGGCTATGCATTGTACATGCCCTTAGATGGATTCGGATTAAATATCTTCTAAGCATTCCAAGTTTTGATTCAAAGACATTTCATAGAACTTTTGGAGGGTTAGAATCCTTGGAGAAAAAAAAGTCTATGTTGGTCATTTGATTCATAGGATTGAATTCTATAGGAATTTGTTCATACATTTCATAGGAAATCTAGCATCAACTCCAACATTTCTTTTTACCATTTCTTCATTTTCCTGTAGCATCAAACACTCTCTTAAAACCCTATAGGATTCGTGTGGGCAGCCTGTATTTTTTCTATTCCTCCGTTTTGAGAATCCTGCAAAGCAAAGAGAGCCTACTCAAGATGAAAATGGAAGGTGAAATGGACGAGGGTAAAATGCCCTCGAAAGGAGAACCCACAATGGGCAAAGGTTGGCTGAACACGATTAATGGAAAGTTGGCTGACACGCAAACCAACATGGTTCCCTAAAACAAGACATCAGATCGTGTAGAGCCTAATGACATGATCGCACGGAAGGAAATGAAGAAGAAAAGAAGGGGCTAGTGGGCTCGGAGAAGTGTTCACTACTCTGTTGGAGCTGGGCAGGGTCACTGGGATGCGCAGAGGAAGAGCGACCTAGCAAGTGTCCTTGTTGGATTACTGTATGGATACAACTCCAGTTCTCTTAGTATTTTACAAACAGATTACAGTAGATCTATTAGCTTAGGGACCCCGTCGTTTGTCATCATCCAGGCCCACTGATGCCACCACTGACACAGGCCACAAAAACAGCCCAAACAGTTCTGCTCGACAAGATCGCCAGCAGTGCAAACAGAGGAAAATGACGCTGAAAGGACCACCATGGATTTGGTATCAAGATCTAGGCCAAAGAAACGGCAAATGGATGCAGGTGCTGGTACGGTACTGAAGTTGCTCATCTGAGCACCGTATTTGGTTGCTCATGTATCATGTGCTTGCGCAACGCCATGAGCACCACTGGTGGTGTTTCTATCTGCATTGCATCTATAAACACATGGAAATGACACACAAGCTATATGTATGAAGGAATGAGATTTGGTCTGAGATCTCGAACATCATATGTATGAAGGAACGAGATTTGGTCAACAAGGAACAAGATCTAACACATTTCAGCGATCAGTACTCGTCCAAGTAATTGTAGAGTGACTCGTCATTCCTCCACCGGCGTCTTGTGAGCAACGACTTGAGGAAGCCCCTGCCTTTGCTAGATCGTTTCTCCCGCTCTTTCTGGTTTTCGTAGTCGGACTGCATCTGCATCGAGGTTTGTCTCTGCAAGGGGTTATCACATCAGAAACTAGAAAGAAAAAACTGGCTTTGGGATAATACACTGTTAAACAGAGAGAAAGCAACAATGCTGGGTTCTGGTTAACATACAAAATGCTTTGGATCCAGAGGTGGTCTTCTTGCGACCGTAGCAGATCGCGCCAGGGGATTGGGAGCGGTTGGTATTGGTGAACCTGCTCTTGTTTCTGTAAAGCAATGTCCGCTTAAGTTCTCTTCAGCAAGCTGCACATTCAAAGAAAGCAGCGCTTGCCCGTTCAAATGTAAGATCAGAATTACTATAATACCTTTTGGATTCAAGTTCACGACTTGGGGTGATGGTGATTTAGCTCGTGCTTTTCGAGACGGGGACATGGATCGTGATCGATGATGTGTTTCACGAACTGTAGGAGATTGTGAACGGACACTCCTGCAACATAAGGTGTTTAAATAAGCCTATAGTATGTCTATTTTGGGAAAGAACAATCAAAAGGGTGTCTTATGAACACTTTGATCCACAATAACACGCAAACACGGTCCTGAGAGTTATCTGCCTACCTCATCGTTGTCTGCCTACTAACTGGAGTGGACATCGCTGAAAGATAAACCATTAAAAAAATCAATGACACAGCAATCTCTCGAGAACTCAGAACTCAGAAATGCAGTGAACTTACCAGACTGAGACTTGCGCATTTTGCGACCCGTATGTTGCCTGCTGTACCGTGTGGGCTCTGAAACCGGATGGATAGCAGATTCCACTATATCTGCGCCTATACAACGGAACAACAATTATCTATACAGCACAAGAAGGTTATTATGTAAAGCACTAGAAACAAAATAAGTCGTGAATTTGCCTGGTAATATGTAACGCCTGTGGTACTGCGGCGCCCTGATAAGAAGAGACTGTTGAGATCTTCCCTCCTGGTCAATTGCCTGCTGGCAAATCTTTACCCTCTACAACCATGTGAAATAATGTTGCCACAGTTAGGACTTGTGCGACATATTAACCAAGTTATCTGTGCAGAATGCCAGACTCAAATGGGGGCATAGATGACAGCATTTACATTTGTTCAATTGACTTGTGCGACATATTAACCAAGTTATCTGTGCAGAATGCCATAGACTCAAATGGGGGCATAGATGACAGCATTTACATTTGTTCAATTATATGAAGTTAGAGAACATAGATAGAAAGAAGATTTACAAAAAAAAGTTTTCCCTTCATTCAGCATTCGGTTACAATACCTGTTCAACTGACGATACTCGGAATTCTGTTTCATTAACCTCGTCAGCCTTTTCATTGACGAGATTATCCACCTTGTACGACACAAAACCCAGATGGTCAACAGTGCTAACGAGTGCCTCAACTGCGTAGTCTTTTAAACTTGTTACCACCCTACAGAAGACAAGTGTACATGAGATGCAAAATACGAGATAGCCTTCTGTTTAACCAGCATAGTAAACACGGAACTGAAGAATTAAATAAAAATAAAAGACCTTACGTAGATCTGGGTGAGTTGTTTGTGTAGAATACTTCGAAATATTCTGCGGCTGAGTATAGCTGTGACCGCAGATTCCTCAAGTCCTGCAAACAAACATAATTTAAGCTCAGCATAGAGGATACTATAAGATATGCCATATGGGAGGAACATCAATGATTAACTAAGGTGCAGCCATGTGGGATTTCGTCCCTAACAAGGATCCTAATTTCATTACCTCGAATAGCGACAAATTTGACAAGGGATGACAACAGCACGCTAACGGTTGACATAAACAGACCAATAAGCGTGCCGGCATGCAACTAAGCTACAGTTCAAACTTCAAATGAGCAAAAGGCCACCGTATACGTGAGGCCCTACTACAAACTATGCATGACACCCTCCTTGGGTGCTGCTTATTTGCTAACAGCCTCAGTACCGATGGCCATTCCACTGCAACAAACCGCGCATTTTAAAATCATAATGCGGTAGCGCTTTTGCTCAATTGGGGGAAAGCAAGAGAAAGGTTGGGCCATTACAGAGTAGCGCGCCCAATTATGCAAGCAATAGAAGATTAGACATACAACTACATGGTACGGAAAAAGAAGGACTTAGTAACATAATGCTACTAGCAGAAATTATGAGCACACTAAGTTTGGAAAGGTCACCGCAGTGCTACCCTGTTCGCTTCTCTACTTCTACCAAAATAGGAACAAAATCTTGTGATTGACAGAGACATAGCGGGGCCACAATCAAGCGCCGCCCCAAAATTGGACCCACCACCAGATTTTCCGGCAACTCAGCCGCGCAATCGAGAAATGCAGCCTGATTTCCGCAAGAACATCGCCTAGATCCACGGGAGGGGAAGCATAAGATTGCGCCTCGGAGCCATGTGAAGGGTGAGGCGCAGGGAAACGAAATACCTTGAGGCTGTCCGAGAAGAGGAGGCCCTCTTGCGAGGACGGCATGTCATCGCTGGTGGAGGCGGCGTCGAGGTTGTGGGACGAGACGGAGGACGGCGACATTGCGACTGCCTCCATGGCTGAAGCCGCGGCACCAGGCACCCGCCTCCCACCAACCAGCCTAGCGGAAACTAGGCACTTCTCGCCAAGATTCTCCGCTGCCGGGCGCACCAAACCCCCTCCTCGGCGGACCAAAACCCCCCGAGGAGCGCCGAGAAAAGAAAAGGGAGGGCTTTTGAAGAAGAGGCGCCGTGTACTCTCTGGTGGTGGGGGTGGGAGGGGAGTAGCCGGCTCACCTACACGGGAGTTGAGCTGCCAACGGCAAGATCTGGGTCGGGTCCTGGTGGGCTCGGGAGACGCTGGTGATTGGTAGCGACATGAGAGAGGGGAGGGGCCAGGGTAGGGGCCTAGGGGGGGATAGATAGGGGCGAGGGGAAGAAGATGAGTGGGAAAAGAGGCGATTTGGCTGCTAACTTTTGTGGGGGAGCGGAGCAATGAGGGCAAACTGCAGAGGTTGTTGAGCGACACAGACGGACCATGGTTTTATCCTGGCCGTGTCACTGCGGTGTGGGCCATGCGTTTATCTTGTAGAGTTAACAATGTAATAGTTCTATTCTTCAACCACTCGCTCTTCGTCTCTAAAAACTGTCAAAATCAAGTTATGTTTCCCTAAAATACTGATTCATGTGACACTTAAAGTGACACAAGATTAAGCTAAGTAAGAAGCCTTGGAGATTTATTTTGCACACCTCTCAAACATCGGTCTAATTTGGGTTAATTTTTGTGCAGAAGAATAAATTATATACAACTACATGATTGTTGTTGTAGGCATCAGAATTAACACAAGAAAATAATAAACTTGTGCAATTTACAAGATGTGTGAACGTCAAATTTAAGTTGTCCTCCCGTGATTTGATTGTCGTTCGCATTTGACTCATTGATGTTAAGGCCCGAATGTTCGGTGGGAGCCCTTCCTAGACCGAACGAATCGTTCCCCGACGCAGGGGGAAATGATCAAACAATTTATTTCGGAGCTAGAGGCATCCCAAGCCGAACCTTCTCTCACTCATGCTAGTAGGCCAAGCTAGCGTTTGATGTGTTCTGCTGAAAAAAATGAACAACCCATTTAGATACCAAACTAAAATAATAGAAAACCAACTAAAAAACTGAGGAAAAAACTTTTAGAGTAAAAATCACATAGAAATCTAGAAATTCATATAAAAATCTGATGGAAAATATATAAAAGTTGCCATGGATTATATGATAAAATTGTACTATTATACTTGTTAGAACTACCACACATAAAAAAATACCTAAAAAAATGTCATTATAGTGGAACAAGTAGCAAAATTTTCATGGTCTGCGATAAAAAGGAAACTTTTAGCCATGCTCTAACAAGAAAATAAAATGCCATACTAGAAAAAATAATTTGCCTTGGCAAATTTCAGTGCCATTTTTTGCCATCATGCCAAAAAATGATGTAAAATTCACCATGATACATACAAACTAATTTTGACGATGCTCAAGTAAGAAAGCATCAACTAAATTGCCATGATTCAAAATGAGTGTACATTTATCGAGAGAAGAAAATATTCCATGAGCAATACACAAAACCTGCCATAATACATGAAACTAAATTTGCCATGGTCAATTATTGAAAAATAAAGCAATGATCGATAAAACTATAGCCATGGCGAATTACTAAATTTGCCATGATCTATGAACTAAATTTTCCATGGTTCATAAAAAAATCCATGGTATATTACTGAAAAAATATGCCATGGTCGATTACTAAAACTTGCCATGAACCATAAACTAAAATTGCCATGGTGAATTACTAAAATTTGCCATGATCCCTGAACTAAATTTGTCATGGTCCATAAACAAAACAAAAATTGCCATGGTCAAAATGCTAAAATTGCCATGATCAATAAAAAGTAAATTTGCAATCGTGAATTACTAAAAATTGACATGATCCATAAGTAAATTTGCCATGGTTCACAATAAGAAAATATCATGGTGAATTACTAAAATTGCCATGGTCCATAAACTAAAATTGCCATGGTGAATTACTAAAATTTGTCAAGATCCATGAACTAAATTTGCCATTCATAATAAAAAAATTACCATGGTAAATTACTAAAATGTGCCATGGTGAAGTACTAAAAATTTCCATGACCATGAAATAAAATTGCCATGGTTCATAATAATTTTTTGCCATCGTGAAGTAATAAAATTTGCCATCACCACTCCAGGAAGGTCCTAACGCGACACATGTATAGGAGACTAATCGACCAAACTACGTGTGATGCATGAATCACAAACAATATCGTAATAGAACCGTCACCAATAAAACAAACTGTGCGCAATTACAGAGACATTAAATACAATTTAGAAAAGAGTTGCGTGTGCGATACGTGACATATAGTTGATCCATACAAATTGTTTGTGATCATACAAAATAACGCAAATGGTTATCGAAATCCGGATGTGTGCGATAGAAGACATACAGTTCAGTTGGATGAACTGTTTGCGATGAGCGAAAATAGCACAAACGATCACCCAGATCCAAATGTGTGCGATAGATGGCCTACATTTTTTTGTTGTGAATTATATGCTCGACGGGGCACACAATTGAACCAACTATGTGTGATAATGTAAAAGATCGTTGTTGAATGCCTATTGCTAACCGTCTGCGATGAGATTAACAGAGGAAACATAGATAACAAATTAATTTGAGCGAATGGCAACATAGATATACGGTCTGCTTAATTTAGTCCTTGTTGTTGTTGTTGTTGTTGTTGTTGTTGTTGTTGTTGTTGTTGTTGTTGTTGTTGTTGTTGTTGTTGTTGTTGTTGTTGTTGTTGTTGTTGTTGTTGTTGTTGTTGTTGTTGTTGTTGTTGTTGTTGTTGTTGTTGTTGTTGTTGTTGTTGTTGTTGTTGTTGTTGTTGTTGTTGTTGTTGTTGTTGTTGTTGTTGTTGTTGTTGTTGTTGTTGTTGTTGTTGTTGTTGTTGTTGTTGTTGTTGTTGTTGTTGTTGTTGTTGTTGTTGTTGTTGTTGTTGTTGTTGTTGTTGTTGTTGTTGTTGTTGTTGTTGTTGTTGTTGTTGTTGTTGTTGTTGTTGTTGTTGTTGTTGTTGTTGTTGTTGTTGTTGTTGTTGTTGTTGTTGTTGTTGTTGTTGTTGTTGTTGTTGTTGTTGTTGTTGTTGTTGTTGTTGTTGTTGTTGTTGTTGTTGTTGTTATCAAGAAGAATGATATTCAAATTGAGGTGTTATTGAAGAAAGATGTTGAAAATTATGCTGCTATTAACTAGTTTAGGTTAAGCAAAAGAAATCAGAGGGATAGAAATTTGTGCTGAAATGTGTTTTAATAGGAGCATTATTTGCTATGTTTGTCAAGATGCTGTCTTGAACATGTTGGTGTAAAAAACATTTGGATGAAAGGCTAATTTGAAGTGGACTAGTTCAGAGACCACAATGTTTTCCCTTCCTTAAATTTCCAATTTGTAGACACCAAATAGCATATGAGTTGTATTGAAATTGGATATCATGTGGACTAAATTCATATAGTAGCCTAATAAAAAGAAAACATATTTGCTCAGATTCCAGGAGTACAAACCTACTCAACAACTCATCATATTTGGAGATCTCTTACATTATTTCAATTTACCTGAACTACGTAGTAAAGAGCTAGTAAATTGATGACAACTATGGTAAGTGCCACCATGCATCTGTTTTTCTCCTCCTCCTTCACTTCAAGTCCTTGTACGACTCTTGCTTTCTCCTCTCCATCCATTTGCAGCTCCTCTACCACATGATCAAATATGGCCAGTCCAATCTCTAGTTTCAACTTATCGTTGCGAGCAATTCTCCTTTCTTCTGCAATAGTATGCTTTAGCTCAACAATCAATCTGTTTTTACTAGCTAATTCAAAGCCCAAATTAGCCACCGCCGCCTCCAATGTTTTCTTCTCTCTACCACACTGGATTGATTCATCTTGGTATGCAATATACCAAGGATCATCAGCCTGCCTATTAAACTATATTAATCCATCCAAAATACAATTAACACTACAAATTAAACAAGGGATAATTCAGATAGGCCGTGAGCGCTAACTACCTGAACCTCCTCCAAATCTGGTGTAGGTGAGCGTGGCCAAGACATGGTTGAATCGGTACCCTTGCCACTGTAACTGCTGCGGCCAGACATTGCCCGCGATGGCGCCCCTGAAATTTGGAGTTCATATGAGATTAAGGAAAGGGTTCCGAATCGCTTGAATAAGGCAGATCGGGATCCGAGAGCTTACTAAGAAATGTCATGCGGCTGTCGGTGACTGTCTTCGACGGCAGAACACATCCAGATGGTCAAGAGGGCGGCGACTCTGCATGCGGTATGTTGGCCTAGATAGGCAATGCGGGCAGAGAAATAATGTTGGTGCCGTGGTGGATGTGCACCACCGCCGGTTGTTGGTCGGCGCTGGAATCAGATCTGGTGATGCGGGCAAGCTGCAACCATGGCTATGGCTACTCTGTGGGATGTGTGTGTGTGTGTGTGGGGGGTGCTCAGGGCTATGCGTGGTCTGTCATTGACAAGTGATAGAGAGAATATACCCCACCTGTCATATGCAATGCCGACCCACCTGTCATAAGTTGCTTTAGCCCCACCTGTGATAAAGCTACCTCAACCCCACCCGTCATAAGCTACCTCGGCCCCACCTGTCATAAGATGCCTCGGTCGACCTGTCATAAGTAGCGGAAACCACACATTTCAGGATCTTACTGCATGGGAGAGAGTGGACCGACCCCACCTATCAGGGTTTCAAGCGGCCCCACATGTCATAAGTTGCCTTGACCCCACATGCCAGGATTCTACCGCAATAGCACTGCGGTGAGAGAGTGTGGAGCGAATCGCCTGTAAAGATATCAAGCGGCCCCACTAGTCAGGAGCTGACGGTCAAAGGTTGTGACAGACGGAAGTGCTTCGTTTGGGCTTTTGTGAGCAGGTGGTGGAGGAGGGAGGAAGAAAGTGAGCAATGTTAGTTGCCGGGGGCAAAACTAAGCACAGGAAACAACCAGGGGCATGAAAATAGTAAACCTTTTTTTTCAAACATACCATGCGGCCATTTTCTCTAATTTAAGAATTTTTTTAGCCCACCATAAAATGTTCCTGATAACTGTTGTTGGTGTGCTGCATGTGAAGGGTTGCTAGGTTCTCTTTGTTCTACATGCCATGCACAACTGGTTGTTTTGCTTGCGCCGAACTCCCCTGCATCAAAAACCTACAATTGCTTATAAGTTTGTAAGGTTTTAATTTTTAGTAGGTGATTTTTACTATGTGCAGTCAGTACCTGTGTCTACGTACTGCTGAAGAAGTGGTAGTAAAGGTCCAGTCCAGTTTAACTCCTCATAGTCTTGCACATTCCATGGTGTCGATTGTAGTGAGCTATAGAACCAGAAATTACCCACCTCCATATCCATTTTTGCACCTCTTCTCTAATTTCTATGACCAAATAAAACATTAGAGAACATTAGTTCATGGCAACATTGACATCTAACATGTCAACTACACTTACATACACCAATAAAACATCCCAACAACTGATCATGACAACATTGGCATGGAACATGGCAGTTTTTTCCTTCTCTTCTTCGTATGTAGCACATCTTTTCTATGCTACCAGATTGCACATAGCAATATGATACGTCTCCATCGTATCTACTTTTCCAAACTCTTTTGCCCTTCTTTTGGACTCTAATTTTCATGATTGTTTTGGACTATAATTTCTATGATTTGAATGGAACTAACCCGGACTAACGTTGTTTCTAGCAGAATTGCCATGGTGTTATTTTTGTGCAGAAATAAAAGTTATCGGAATGGCCTGGAAATTTACGGAGAATATTTTTGAAATATATAAAAAATACTGGCGCAAGAATTATCCAAAGGGGGGGCCACCTAGAGGCCGAAAGCCCTGGGGCGCGCCCTGCAGGCTTGTGGGCCCTCTGGAGCTCCTCCGACCTCAACTCCAACTCTATATAACCCTATTCAAGGAGAAAAAATTTAGAGAGAAGGGTTCATCGCGTTTTACGATACGGAGCCGCTGCCGCCTTCTGTTCTTCATTGGGAGGGCTAATCTGGAGTTCGTTCGGGGCTCCAGATAGGGGGATTCGTCGCCGTCATCATCATCACCAATCTTCCTCCATCACCAATTTCATGATGCTCACTGTCGTGCGTGAGCAATTCCATCGTAGGCTTGCTGGACGGTGATGGGTTGGATGAGATTTATCATGTAATTGAGTTAGTTTTGTTAGGGTTTGACCCCTAGTATCCACTATGTTCTGAGATTGATGTTGCTATGACTTTGCTATGATTAATGCTTATCACTAGGGCTCGAGTGCCATGATTTCAGATCTGAACCCATTATGTTCTTGATCCTATCTTGCAAGTTGTAGACACCTATTATGAGTTATGATCCACATACCCAAGGTGACAATAATTGGGATTCTTTCCGGTGATTACCGTAGTTTGAGGAGTTAATGTATTCACTAAGTGTTAATGCTTTGTTCCAGTTCTCTATTAAAAGGAAGCCTTAATATCCCTTAGTTTCCATTAGGACCCCGCTGCCACAGGAGGGTAGGACAAAAGATGACATGCAAGTTCTTTTCCATAAGCACGTATGACTATATACGGAATACATGCCTAAATTATATTGATGAATTGGAGCTAGTTCTGTGTCACCCTAGGTTATATCATGCAAAACAATTATCATTGCCGATCCGTTGCCTACGAGCTTTTGACATATTGATCTTTGCTAAGTTACTTTGTCGTTGCTGCTGTTACAATCACTACAAAACTGCTACTGTTACTTTTGCCACCGTTACCGTTACTTCCATATTACTTTGCTACTAAATACTTTGCTGCAGATATTAAGTCTTTCTGGTGTGGTTGAATTGACTACTCAGCTGCTAATACTTGAGAATATTCTTTGGCTCCCCTTGTGTCGAATCAATAACTTTGGGTTGAATACTCTACCCTCGAAAACTGTTGCGATCCCTTGTACTTGTGGGTTATCAAGACCTTTTCTGGCGCCGTTGCTGGGGAGCATAGCTCTATTCTATGAGTCACTTGGGATTTATATCTGTTGATCACTATGAAGAATTTGAAAGATACCAAAACCTAGATTTTTTTCCTCTAGAACAAGGGGAGGCAAGGAACTGCCATCTAGCTCTGCACTTGATTCACCTTCTGTTTTGAGTAAGCTTGCGACACTGATGTCTACTATGCAACTTTATTCTTGTAGACATGTGTTGGGCCTCCAAGCGCAGAGTTTTGTAGGACAGTAGCAATTTTCCCTCAAGTGGATGACCTAAGGTTTATCAATCTGTGAGAGGTGTAGGATGAACATGGTCTCTCTCAAACGACTCTGCAACCAAATACAAGAAATCTCTAGTGTCCCCAACACATCCAATACAATGGCAAGTTGTATAGGTGCACTAGTTTGGCGAAGAGATGGTGATAAAAGTGTTAGGGAACGTAGCATGTAATTTCAAAAAAATTCCTACGATCACGCAAGATCTATCTAGGAGACGCATAACAACAAGACGGGGAGAGTGTGTCCATGTACCCTCGTAGACCTAAAGCGGAAGTGTTATGTTAACGTGGTTGATGTAGTCGAACGTATTCATGATCCAACCGATCCAAGTACCGAACGTAGGACACCTCCGTGTTCAGCACACGTTCAGCTCGATGACGTCCCTCGAGCTCTTGATCCAGTAGAGGGTCGAGGGAGAGTTTCATCAGCACGATGGCGTGGCGACGGTGTTGGTGATGTGATCCGTGCAGGGCTTCGCGTAAGCACTATGACGCTATGACCGGAGGAGTAAACTATGGAGGGGGGCACCGCACACGGCTAAGAGAATATTTGATGCCCTTTGGGGTGCCCCCTGCCCACGTATATAAAGGAGGGGGGAGAGAGGCCGACGGACAGGAGGGGCGCACCATGGCGAGTCCTACTTGGACTCCTAGTCCAAGTAGGATTCGCCCCCCTTTCCTTTCTTCCACCGGAGGGAATAGGAAGGAGAGGGAGAGGGAAAGGGAAGGGGGGCGCCACCCCCTCCTCCTTGTCCTATTCGGACTCCGAAGGGGAGGCGGCGCACGGCCACCTACCGTGGGCTTCCCTCTCTCTCCCTTAGGACCATGTTGGCCCAACACTTTCCCGGGGGGTTCCGGTAACCCCTCGGTACTCCGGTAAAATACTCGAATCACTCGGAACCATTCCGATGTCCGAATACAACCTTCCAATATATGAATCTTTACCTCTCGACCATTTTGAGACTCCTCGTCATGTCCGTGATCTCATCCGGGACTCCGAACAAACTTCGTCACCAAAACACATAACTCATAATACAAATCGTCATCGAACGTTAAGCGTGCGGACCCTACGGGTTCCAGAACTATGTAGACATGACCGAGACACATCTCTGGTCAATAACCAATAGCGGAACCTGGATGCTCATATTGTCTCGTACATATTTACGAAGATCTTTATCGGTCAAACCGCATAACAACATATGTTATTCCCTTTGTCATTGGTTTACTTGCCCGAGGTTCGATCGTCAGTATCATCATACCTAGTTCAATCTCGTTACCCGCAAGTCTCTTAACTCGCTCTATAATGCATCATCTCAAAACTAACTCATTAGTCACATTGCTTGCAAGGCTTATAGTGATGTGCATTACCGAGAGGGCCCAGAGATACCTCTCCGATACACGGAGTGACAAATCCTAATCTCGATCTATGCCAACTCAACAAACACCTTCGGAGGCACCTGTAGAGCATCTTTATAATCACCCAGTTACGTTGTGACGTTTGATAGCACACAAAGTGTTCCTCCGGTATTCGAGAGTTGCATAATCTCATAGTCATAGGAATATGTATAAGTCATGAAGAAAGCAATAGCAATGAAACTAAACGATCATAATGCTAAGCTAACGGATGGGTCTTGTCCATCACATCATTCTCTAATGATGTGATCCCGTTCATCAAATGACAATACATGTCTATGGTCAGGAAACTGAACCATCTTTGATTAACGAGCTAGTCAAGTAGAGGCATACTAGGGACACTCAGTTTGTCTATGTATTCACACATGTACTAAGTTTCCGGTTAATACAATTCTAGCATGAATAATAAACATTTATCATGATATAAGGAAATATAAATAACAACTTTATTATTGCCTCTAGGGCATATTTCCTTCAGTCTCCCACTTGCACTAGAGTCAATAATCTAGATTACATGGTAATGATTCTAACACCCATGGAGTCTTGGCGCTGATCATGTTTTGCTCATGGAAGAGGCTTAGTCACTGGGTCTGCAACATTCAGATCCATATCTATCTTGAAAATCTCTATGTCTCCCTCCTTGACTTGATCACGGATGGAATTGAAGCGTCTCTTGTTGTGTTTGGTTCTTTTGTGAAATCTGTATTCCTTCGCCAAGGCAATTGCTCCAGTATGGTCACAAAAGATTTTCATTGGACCCGATGCACTAGATATTACACCTAGATCGGATATGAACTTCATCCAGACTCCTTAATTTGATGCTTCCGAAGCAGCTATGTACTCCGCTTCACACGTAGATCCCGCCACGATGCTCTGCTTGGAACTGCACCAACTTACAGCTCCACCATTCAATATGAAGACGTATCCGGTTTGTGACTTAGAGTCATCCGAATCAGTGCCAAAGCTTGCATCGACATAACCATTTACGACAAGCTCTTGTTCACCTCCATAAACGAGAAACATATCCTTATTCCTTTTCAGATATTTTAGGATGTTCTTGACCGTTGTCCAGTGATCCACTCCTGGATTACTTTGGTACCTCCCTGCTAAACTTATAGCAAGGCACACATCAGGTTTGGTACACATCATTGTATATGATACGTCTCCAACGTATTTATAATTTTTGATTGCTCCATGCTATATTATCTACTGTTTTGGACTATATTGGGCTTTATGAACCGAAGGCCCAGCCCAGAATTGTTATTTTTTGCCTATTTCAGAGTTTCGGAGAAACAAAATATCAAACGGAGTCCAAACGGAATGAAACCTTCGGGAACGTGATTTTCTCATCAGATAAGACCCAGGAGACTTGGACCCTCCGTCAAGAAAGCCACGAGGCAGTCACGAGGGTGGGGGGCGCGCCCACCCCCCTAGGGCACGCCCCCTGCCTCGTGGGCCCCTCAGAGCTCCACCGACGTACTTCTTCCTCCTATATATACCTACGTACCCCCAAACGATCAGATACGGAGCCAAAAACCTAATTCCACCGCCGCAACCTTCTGTACCCATGAGATCCCATCTTGGGGCCTGTTCCAGAGCTCCGCCGGAGAGGGGCATCATCACGGAGGGCTTCTACATCATCATAGCCTCTCTGATGAAGTGTGAGTAGTTTACCTCAGACCTTCAGGTCCATAGTTATTAGTTAGATGGCTTCTTCTCTCTTTTTGGATCTCAATACAATGTTCTCCCCCTCTCTCGTGGAGATCTATTCGATGTAATCTTCTTTTTGCGGTGAGTTTGTTGAGGCCAATGAATTGTGGGTTTATGACTAAGTCTATCTATGAATAATATTTGAATCTTCTCTGAATTCTTTTATGTATGATTGGTTATCTTTGCAAGTCCCTTCGAATTATCAGTTTGGTTTGGCCCACTAGATTGATTTTTCTTGCCATGGGAGAAGTGCTTAGCTTTGAGTTCAATCTTGCGGTGTCCTTTCCCAATGATAGAAGGGGCAGAAAGGCACGTATTGTATTGTTGCCATCGAGGATAACAAGATGGGGTTTTTATCATATTGCATGAAACTATCCCTCTACATCATGTCATCTTGCTTAAGGCGCTACTCTGTTTTTTAACTTAATATTCTAGATGCATGCTGGATAGCGGTCGATGAGTGGAGTAATAGTAGCAGATGCAGGCAGGAGTCGGTCTACTTGTCTCGGACGTGATGCCTATATACATGATCATACCTAGATATTCTCATAACTATGCTCAATTCTGTCAATTGCTCAACAGTAATTTGTTTACCCACCATAGAATACTTATGCTCTTGAGAGAAGCCGCTAGTGAAACCTATGGCCCCCGGGTCTATTCTCATCATATCAATCTCCATCACTTTAATCTTGCTTGCTTTTTTTACTTTGCCTTTTAAATATTTCAAATTCAGAAATTTCAAGCAACTCAATGATTTTCATGAGAGAAGATAAAATGACTTCTTCAAATTGTATGAAATATGAGTTGGGAGTTTCAAAGAATTAAATTCAAAGTTCTTTTGGAAAATTATTTCCAATTTGGAGTTATTCGAGTTTTATTCAAATTAATTTCTCCAAAAATAAAATATATGTGAAATAGGGTAACATGATTCCCTACAATAGAAAATTGGAGAAAAATTAATTTGAAATCATTTTGGAATTTTTAAAATGATTTTTTACTGGATTTTACTAGAGCAGAAGCACTCTTTGCTTTATTTGAATTTGTGTGGATTTTATTTGACTCTATAAAAATGTTCAGGTTGTAGGAAATCTTTTTCTGAAAATTTCGATATATTATATGCCTATATAGCATTTTTATTTCTTTTGTTTATTACTTTTTGTTTGTATGTAAAACAAAAAAAATGTGTTTAAAAAAAAGTTTTCCTTCCCGACTGGGCCGGCCCAGCCAACCCAGCCAGGCCGCGGCCCAGCCCACCCCCGCTCGTCCCCGAGCTCCGCTCGGTCTCCCGAGCCAGCACGGGAGCGCCGCAGCCGTCGTACGCCGCCAGACTCTCCCCGCCGCCTCTCCTGCCCCCTCCTCCACGCCACCTCCTCCCCTCCCTATAAATCCGGAGCCCCAGGCCCCGTTTTACTCTCCACCCAGCGCCGCCTTCTCCCGCATCTCGCGCTGCCGGCGAGATCCGCCGAGCTCCGCCGAAGCCGCCTCACTCGCCGCCGACGACCACCGCCGTCGCCACCACCGCACCCGCCGCCCAGCGCTGCGCCCCTCCGCTGCCTCGCCGCACGCCGCCTCGCCTCACGTCGCCTCGCTCCTCGCTGATGCACGCCGCCGCGGGAAGCCACCGGAGATCCGCCGCTGGTTTTCCGACGGAAAACTGCCCCGAGCCGGTAAAACCGATGAAACCACCCGGTTTTATTTTATTAACTTCGGTTTTATATTTTAATCGGTTTTTATTTTAGTTAGATTTATTTAGTGAACATTCGCTAGTTTAGGTTCTGTAGCGAACGCATTCATTAGATTAGATCTGTTTAGCGGGCGTTCGCTCGATAGATTTTTTCTTTTTCTTTTTCTTTTTAATTTCCGGCCAGGGACCTATTCATGATAATTTTCTTCACAGATTAGTCCCTGTACTTCAAACGACCACATCTTTTTTACTCGTTTGTCCAAATTCAATGAAACCAACGCCCACTTCTTCGTTATGATCCCCTCTATCCAGTAATCCAACTCAAACATGTTTTTGAAAATTTAAAATTTGAATTAGACCAGATTTGAATTCAAACTTCGTTTGATCATAACTTGAGTTTCGTAGCTCCGTTTGAGTTGATTCTTTTTGCAAATTGAAGCTCTTGACCTAAACTTTCTGATAAGGCCAAATTCACATAATTTTGGTACTGTTAGAAATTGTTTTATGTTACAAGAGTTATTTGCTTGGTTTTGATGTTTGTTGAATCGTCTTCTTCGATCTTTCTAATCTTTTGAGTGAGTGCTTATGTGTGGTTACTATTGCTTGCTTACGATAGATTGACCGGAGTGTGACGAGTAGAGCTATCAAGAGTTTTGTGTGCGAATTATCTTCATCAACATTGCAGGCAAGTTCACACTTAGATCATATCCCTTTTCATACCCAGTTTTATTGCATTAGTTTCACCCTCAAACATTGCATGAGTAGGATTGATAACATGTGGGTATCGGGAAGTAGTTGAGGTAGTACCTATTACCTGTTTATTATCAAACCCTTGGGAGCTACTTCTACGTTTGCTTATTATGCCATGCTATGCTAGTAGACGTGGATTGGGTGAGTGATATCCATGACAGATGTGAGTATTGTTAATTAATGGTTTATCTAAGGTGGCAACTTAAACACACATCTGGGTGGATTGAGGCACCTGGTTATTCCAGGATTGCCTGTCTAGGTACCCGGGTAGACCAGGATTGCCTGTTTTTTTTATGGACCGCCATCCAGGCTCAAAAGGATCATGAGATTATTCATACTAGAAACTTCCATGTGCAGCCACAAGCTATTATTGGCTCTAGCATAGTTGATTAAGTCGTGTGAACTCTTAAAGTGGTAGACTAGCAGATGTAGGGGATGTAGGTGGTACGGTCTACCCATCGTAAGGTGTTAACGCTTCTGAAAGACTATGTCTCGGTCATCCGTTTCTCAAACACCATGTAGTGCGAGAAATCCAACGGAGGAGATCGAGTCTTGTGGGGAAAAGTGCGCAAACCTCTGCAGAGTGTACAAACTAATCATGATTAGCCGTGTCCCTGGTTATGGACGTCTCGAGTATCTAGTTCTTGGATTATCCTGTTGATCTCATCACGTTACTTAAATAATTTGTTGGGTTTTAATGATGATGCTTAATTGGGATTGAGAATGCTGTTAACCATTCTCAATGTTTAACAACCACCATGATAGTTAAATAAATTTATTCCTTTGTAGTAGGAAAAAACTGGCTTTACGCAAAACAGTAACCATAGAGCTTTTCCACCAGCCAAATATGCATGTAGTGATAGCCATATTTCAGCATTGCTCTACAGTGTGAATTGCCAGTACATTCAATGTACTGACCCTTTGTGGTTGCAACGTCTCATGTTGCAGGATTATCTTACGACGAGTAAGTGTTACGTTAGGGTTACGATTTCTACACTCAACTTTGCCGTTGGTGTTGATGGGAATCCACAACCTTGTTGTTTCCGCTATATGGATTGAGGTAATAGTATTTACGTTACTTTATACATGTGATTTACCTCTGTTATAAATCCTTCGAGTATTGTGTGTGTTAGCATACCGATCCAGGGATGACACTTAAGCACAGAGACTTGATCCATTTGGGTCAGGTCGCTACAAGATGGTATCAGAGCACATGTTGACTGTAGGACGTGGCCCTAGAAACTGGCAAGCCCATAGGAAAGATTTTCTCTACAACTTTCTTTTCAAAAGATCTTTTACCTCTCTTCTCTTCTGAGCTTATCCAAATATTCCCTTTTAGTGAGACTATACCCCTTTCCCTTTTGACCACTCGAAGATTCGACCGATGAGACCACTCCAAGAAGTACAAGATATTGGACAACCACGATCACTATGGAATGAAGGAGATTTTACCGTGCATCTAAATACTGGAAACTACAACAGTTGAAGACTCCGAAGACTAGGAGAAATCTGCAGGCTCTGAAGAATTTCCAGATTTTTATGACCTAGGAAGGTTACCCTTATGGAACTTGGCAGATTATGGAAGCTGTCAATACCCGAGATCAAGGTGTATCGGAGAAAGACCGGAGCATGGAGAGTTAAAAACTCAAAGTTCTGTCAAGGAAAACCCTAAGGCAGGAGATATCAACTATGGAATGATAGCTCATGGAAATGACAAGAGCAGAAACACGGCTATCCATGAGGTTATCACCCGCTTATGATATTTTCACCGTGCTGGGTTAAGCATGCATATGCATGGAATGATTGGATGGTATAAGGCTGATGGAGCACCTATCAGCAAGAGATGGAGTTTTAACCTTAGCCAGTGTATCACCAGGATCTGGAGTGTTACATCAAGAAGTTAAGATGGACATGCAGGAAGCTGTATTAACGAGAAAGCATTTCGTGAAGAACTTAGGACCAAGAAGCTAAAGTAGCCAAGCTAGAGGAGCAAAACCTTGAGACATCTAAAGATTCGTCATGAACTAAAGGACAGTAGGATCATGGTCCATGTCGAGGTTGATGAAACCCAGAAGTTTGGAATGCAACTCCAGAAATATTAAAGGATGTCACGAGAGACTTTGCGACAACAGAGATGATCTGGCAAAAGAACTTGAGAAGGACAAGCACGATCGGAAGAAGCCATCGGAGGCATGAATAAGACCTGAAGAGTTTGGCAATGTTGAAGATTTATTGACCTTTGGAAGACCAAACCCCTGTAATATACCTACGTTAGATGCGACGATTGTGAGCTGTCATTTGTTTGATGTTTTTCCGATAGCCACAATAAAAATCCGTCTTTTCAAAACTATTGTTTGTATTGTGTGCATCCCTCTCGACCTCTCCTATCCCACCCCAAACCCATGGATCCAATAGAGGATGAATGGAGATGAGCTATGAGTCAACTGGAGACAGACTGATGTACTCAGAACATGGAGGATCACATGGAGAATAACCCTGTAGCCGAAAAGCATATGACCCAGCATGCTTTTCAGTGCTTTGTAAGAGTTGATGCTACTTGGTGGAGAATGTACCAAACCATCAATGGATGACAAAGAATAACCACTTGGAAAGAATTTAAGTTGACTTTGCCAAAGTCTCGGTTTGTGTCCCAGAAGTTGAAGCCTTATGGAAATGATATGGAGAAACCTGGTGCATGCAAGCTTTGTGGAGAAATAGGACACAACCATAAAGAACACCAGGATGAATACCCCATAAGTGGGGGATTACCAAAGGAGTTAACCGAGGATCTCAGGGAACTTCGCTTGGAGATTGTTCCCAAAGGTTTTGTTGCAGCAATGGAAGTTCAGTCTATATTGTTGGGAAAGATCCGTGAAGCTCAGAAGGATGACAAAGAGATTGCTGAGGTAAAAGAGAGGATGAGTAAAGTAAAGGCCAAAAGTTTTCGTAAGGATGAGCACGACACCTTATGGTTCTAGGACCATGTATAAGTGCCCAATAATGCAAAGATCAGGAAGTTAATACTTCAGGAGGCTCATGACTCACCATACTCGATTCGCCCTGGAAACACCAAGAAGTATTTGGATTTGAAAGAGTGTTTCTGGTGGACTGGTAAGAAGAAGGATATTGCAGAGTATGTAGTCATAGGTGATGTATGCCAGAGAGTAAAGGTAGAGTAACAAAAGCCAACCGGATTACTATAGCCTATGCCGATACCCGAATGGAAGTGGGATAAGCTTCGCATGGATTTCATTACCGGATTTCCCAGAACCCGAACGAGATATGATTCTATCTGGGTAGTAGTTGATTCGCTTGACCAAAGTGGCTCACTTTATCCCAGTGAAAACCACCTATACAAGCGCGAA
This sequence comes from Aegilops umbellulata, assembly GCA_032464435.1. Lineage (NCBI taxonomy): Eukaryota > Viridiplantae > Streptophyta > Magnoliopsida > Poales > Poaceae > Aegilops > Aegilops umbellulata. The sequence continues at coordinate 67,736,812 of CP136056.1, read as the reverse complement.
GTAGGCCAAGATATATTTGACCAGGATCATATGTCTGCATGGAGTTCCGAGGACCATCGTACCAGATAGAGGAACACAATTTACCTCAAAATTTTGGAATTAGCAGCACCAGACCTTGGGTACTAGGCTAGAGTTCATTACACCCTTTCATCCGCAGACAGAAGGATAAATCGAGAGAGTCAAACAGATTCTGGAGGACATGTTGAGAGCTTGTGCATTAGATTATGGATCCAGTTGGGATAATAATTTTCCTTACACGGAGTTCTCATACAACAACAGTTACCAAGCCAGTTTGAAGATGGCCCCTTTTGAAGCTTTGTATGGGAGAAGGAGCCAGACACCATTGATGTGGGATGAAGTTGGAGACTGTCAGTTGTTTGGACCAAATGTGATCAAGGAGTCAGAAGAGAATGTTAAGTTGATTTGAGATAGACTGAAGGTAGCTCAGTCCAGACAGAAGAGTTATGCAGACTCAAAAACGCAAGGAGGTAGTCTATGAAATTGGAGATAGAGCATGTCTTCGTGTGTCCCCTCTGCGAGGAGTTAATAGATTTAGAGTTAAGGGAAAGTTAGCCCCGAGATTTGTAGGACCATACCGAGTTTTGGAGCGTATGGGAGAAGTGACCAACAAGTTGGAGTCACCCGAAGGACTGTCAAGAGTTCATGATGTGTTTCATGTTTCCCAGTTGAAGAAGTGCTATGCAGGAGATTTTAGTAATTTGAGGACTAATAAAGTTAGCATCCTTAGTACTGATTGGATCTTATGAGTTGTTACTCTGTGAAGGAAGATTTTGACCGTTTTCGAGGATACGAGAAATATGGTCTATGGATGAGTTTGTGTCATTTTAAGGGTGGTAGTACCCTGTGAGGACACTTGACCCATGGAAAGGAGAATGATATACCACGAAGTGGATTTTTGACAAAATAAGAATGAGTCTTGTTTCGGTATGTGGGATATTCCACGAGGATGAAGAGATGAATTACTATTGGATATAAAGGAGGTATGATGTTGGAAATATGGATCAATGGAAATTCCATGATGAGTCTGAGTAATCATGTCCTAGTTTGGTACCAAAAGAAGGAAGGAAGACAATACAATTGGATGGATTTTAAGTATGCTAGGAAGCTGGAAGTTGGATGTTGGATTAGAGATCCGTTGCCCCGATGATAAGTTCAAGGACTACAAGTGATGAGGTGGGCCATAACCCACAGGCCCCAGGACCTGCCAAGAAGCAAGCACATTCTTGCTGAAGGAAAAACCTTGGAAGAAGTTACAATTTTATCGACAGACAATCTTATAGGAGTTACGCAAAACCTGAGAGTTGTGAAGGAACGATAGATGTTTTGTTTGGCTTGCAGAATCAATGGATTTTTCCGAACCTAGTTCGTTGACAAGAGAAATTCTGCAATGCTTGTGAGGATGACCGAGTGTTAGAATGCGAGATTCGCTAAACCGTATACAAGGTAATGATTTGGGTGCGGGATGGATTGATCACCATACCGACTTACTCTTATTATTCGCCTTGCTATATGGGATGGTAAATCTGAGTGACTTACCGATAGTAAAGAGACGATGATCAAAACCCTGTTTAAACCTTAGAATGGTATAAGAAATTTTTCCCTTGCACAAGGCAGTTGTGCCAACCGTAGGTTATACGGTGAGGATCAACCAGACCCATTTCCTGCAGGAGAAACCTTAAATTGTTGACCACCATGAGATATCGATAGTTTAGTATTGGCGCCAGACCTGTCAGCTAAGAAGACCCAATCTTGGAATAACCCTACCAAGAGGAAAGGGCATAAGAATTGAGGAAAAGGTTATGCCACTACCGGAAGAGCCTAGAGAAGGAATTACCCTTACGATCTGAGAAGACCGACACTGTCAATAATAAGGATGGAGTATATGAGTTTTGATGGAACCGTAACAATGATTTTAAGGGTGGTAGCACCCCAGACCCCGAAGACGATCGATGGATTTTGAGAAGAGCCCGAACCTAACCTATTTCTTTCTAGCCTCTCCGAATCTCGAGGACGATATTCATTTTAAGGGTGGTAGGTTTGTAACATCCCAAAATTCTAAATTTTGGAATGTTATAATAAATAGATAGATTTGATTGATTGTGTGAAATTGAGTGAATTCGAAACTTTTTGAAAGTTAAATGAGAGGGAATAAAAGCACTTTCCCAAACTTTCATTTTGCATTTTATGATCTCCGTGAATTCAAATTCTTTTCACCACAAAACCCTGGAGAGAAGATGACACGACTTCTTCCATTTATTTAAATGATAAGGGGTGTTGAAAATTTTTGAATACCATTTGAAAATATTTCAAATTCAGAAATTTCAAGCAACTCAATGATTTTCATGAGAGAAGATAAAATGACTTCTTCAAATTGTATGAAATATGAGTTGGGAGTTTCAAAGAATTAAATTCAAAGTTCTTTTGCAAAATTATTTCCAATTTGGAGTTATTCGATTTTTATTCAAATTATTTTTCTCCAAAAATAAAATATATGGAAAATAGGGTAACATGATTCCCTACAATAGAAAATTGGAGAAAAATTAATTTGAAATCATTTTGGAATTTTTAAAATGATTTTTACTGGATTTTACTAGAGCAGAAGTACTCTTTGCTTTATTTGAATTTGCGTGGATTTAATTTGACTCTACAAAAATGTTCAGCTTGTAGGAAATATTTTTCTGAAAATTTCGATATATTATATGCCTATATAGCATTTTTATTTCTTTTGTTTTATTACTTTTTGTTTGTCTGTAAAACAAAAAAATGTGTTTAAAAAAATAAGTTTTCCTTCCCCGACTGGGCCAGCCCAGCCAACCCAGCCTGGCGGCGGCCCAGCCCACCCCCGCTCGTCCCCGAGCTCCGCTCGGTCTCCCGAGCCAGCACGGGAGCGTCGCCGCCGCCGTACGCCGCTGGACTCTCCCCGCCGCCTCTCTTGCCCCCTCCTCCACGCCACCTCCTCCCCTCCTTATAAATTTGGAGCCCCGGGCCCCGTTTTACTCTCCGCCCAACGCCGCCTTCTCCCGCATCTCGCGCCGCCGGCGAGATCCGCCGAGCTCCGCCGAAGCCGCCTCACTCGCCGCCGACGACCACCGCCGTCGCCACCACCGCACCCGCCGCCCAGCGCCGCGCCCCTCCGCTGCCTCGCCGCGCGCCGCCTCGCACCTCGCCGACGCCCGCCGCCAGTTTTCTGACGGAAAACCGCCCCGAGCCGGTAAAACCGATGAAACCACCCGGTTTTATTTTATTAACTTCGGTTTTATATTTTAACCGGTTTTTATTTTAGTTAGATTTATTTAGTGAATGTTCGCTAGTTTAGGTTCTGTAGCGAACGCGTTCATTAGATTAGATCTGTTTAGCGGTCGTTCGCTCGATAGATTTTTTCTTTTTCTTTTTCTTTTTAATTTCCGGCCAAGGACCTATTCATGATAATTTTCTTCACAGATTAGTCCCTGTACTTCAAACGACCACATCTTTTTACTCATTTGTCCAAATTCAACGAAACCAACACCCACTTCTTCGTTTTGGTCCCCTCTATCTAGTAATCCAACTCAAACATGTTTTTGAAAATTTAAAATTTGAATTAGACCATATTTGAATTCAAACTTCGTTTGATCATAACTTGAGTTTCGTAGCTCCGTTTGAGTTGATTCTTTTTGCAAATTGAAGCTCTTGACCTAAACTTTCTGATAAGGCCAAATTCACATAATTTTGGTACTGTTAGAAATTGTTTTATGTTACAAGAGTTATTTGCTTGGTTTTGATGTTTGTTGAATCGTCTTCTTCGATCTTTCTAATCTTTCGAGTGAGTGCTTATGTGTGGTTACTATTGCTTGCTCACGATAGATTGACCGGAGTGTGACGAGTAGAGCTATCAAGTGTTTTGAGTGCGAATTATCTTCATCAACATTGCAGGCAAGTTCACACTTAGATCATATCCCTTTTCATACCCAGTTTTATTGCATTAGTTTCACCCTCAAACATTGCATGAGTAGGATTGATAACATGTGGGTGTCGGGAAGTAGTTGAGGTAGTACCTATTACCTGTTTATTATCAAACCCTTGGGAGCTACTTCTACGTTTGCTTATTATGCCATGCTATGCTAGTAGACGTGGATTGGGTGAGTGATATCCATGACAGATGTGAGTATTGTTAATTAATGGTTTATCTAAGGTGGCAACTGAAAACACACATCTGGGTTGATTGAGGCACCTGGTTATTCCAGGATTGCCTGTCTAGGCACCTGGGTAGACCAGGATTGCCTGTTTTTTTTATGGACCGCCACCCAGGCTCAAAGGGATCATGAGACTATTCATACTAGAAACTTCCGTGTGCAGCCACAAGCTATTATGGGCTCTAGCATAGTTGATTAAGTCGTGTGAACTCTTAAAGTGGTAGACTAGCAGATGTAGGGGATGTAGGTGATACGGTCTACCCATTGTAAGGTGCTAACGCTTCTGAAAGACTATGTCTCGGTCATCCGTTTCTCAAACACCATGTAGTGCGAGAAATCCAACGGAGGAGATCGAGTCTTGTGGGGAAAAGTGTGCAAACCTCTGCAGAGTGTACAAACTAATCATGATTAGCCGTGTCCCTGGTTATGGACGTCTCGAGTATCTAGTTCTTGGATTATCCTGTTGATCTCATCACATTACTTAAACAATTTGTTGGGTTTTAATGATGATGCTTAAGTGGGATTGAGAATGCTGTCAACCATTCTCAATGTTTAAAAACCACCATGATAGTTAAATAAATTTATTCCTTTGTAGTAGGGAAAAACTGGCTTTACGCAAAACAGTAACCATAGAGCTTTTCCACCAGCCAAATATGCATGTAGTGATAGCCATATTTCAGCATTGCTCTATAGTGTGAATTGCCAGTACATTCAATGTACTGACCCTTTGTGGCTGCAACGTCTCATGTTGCAGGATTATCTTACGACGAGTAAGTGTTACGTTAGGGTTATGATTTCTACACTCAACTTTGCCGTTGGTGTTGATGGGAATACACAACCTTGTTGTTTCCGCTATATGGATTGAGGTAATAGTATTTACGTTACTTTATACATGTGATTTACCTCTGTTATAAATCCTTCGAGTACTGTGTGTGTCAGCATACCGATCCAGGGATAACACTTAAGCACAGAGACTTGATCCATTCGGGTCAGGTCGCTACAAAGTCCAATTAAGCGTCTTGATCTATCTCAATAGATCTTGATGCCCAATATATAAGCAACTTCACCAAGGTCTTTCATTGAAAAATTCTTATTCAAGTATCCTTTTATGCTATCCAGAAATTCTGTTATATTTCCAATCAACAATATGTCATCCACATATAATATTAGAAATGCTACAGAGCTCCCACTCACTTTCTTGTAAATATAGGCTTCTCCAAAAAGTCTGTATAAAACCATATGCTTTGATCACATTATCAAAGCATATATTCCAACTCTGAGAGGCTTGCACCAGTCCATAAATGGACCGCTGGAGCTTGCACACTTTGTTAGCACCTTTAGGATCGACAAAACCTTCTGGTTGCATCATATACAACTCTTCTTTAAGATATCCATTAAGGAATGTATTTTTGACATCCATTTGCCAAATTTCATAATCATAAAATGCGGCAATTGCTAACATGATTCAGACAGACTTAAGCACCACTAAGGGTGAGAAGGTCTCACCGTAGTCAACTCCTTGAACTTGTTGAAAACCTTTCGCAACAAGTCGAGCTTTGTAGACAGTAACATTACAGTCAGTGTCAGTCTTCTTCTCGAAGATCCATTTATGGCTTGCCAATGATCGGGCAAGGAAACCAAAGTCCACACTTTGTTCTCATACATGGATCCCATCTCAGATTTCATGGACTCAAGCCATTTCACGGAATCTGGGCTCATCATCGCTTCCTCATAATTCGTAGGTTCGTCATGGTCAAGTAACATGACCTCCAGAACAGGGTTACCGTACCACTCTGGTGCGGACCATACTCTGGTTGACCTACGAGGTTTGGTAGTAACTTGATCTGAACTTTCATGATCATCACCATTAGCTTCCTCACTAATTGGTGTAGGAATCACTGGAACTGATTTCTATGATGAACTAATTTCCATTTCGGGAGAAGGTACAATTACCTCACAAAGTTCTACTTTCCTCCCACTCACTTCTTTCGAGAGAAACTCCTTCTCTAGAAAGGATCCATTCTTAGCAACGAAAATCTTGCCTTCTGATCTGTGATAGAAGGGGTGTACCCAACAGTCTCCTTTGGGTATCCTATAAAGACACATTTCTCCGATTTGGGTTCGAGCTTATCAGGTTGAAGCTTTTTCACATAAGCATAACAACCCCAAACTTTAAGAAACGACAGCTTAGGCTTCTTGCTAAACCACAGTTCATATGCTGCCGTCTCAACGGATTTAGATGGTGCCCTATTTAAAGTGAATGCAGCCGTCTCTAAAGCATAACCCCAAAAATATAGCGGTAAATCGGTAAGAGACATCATAGGTCACACCATATCTAATAAAGTACGGTTACGACGTTCGGGCACACCATTATGCTGTGGTGTTCCAGGTGGCGTGAGTTGCGAAACCATTCCACGTTGTTTCAAATGAAGACCAAACTCATAACTCAAGTATTCACCTCCACGATCAGATCATAGAAACTTTATTTTCTTGTTACGATGATTTTCCACTTCACTCTGAAATTCTTTGAATTTTTCAAATGTTTCAGACTTATGTTTCATTTAGTAGATATACCCATATCTGCTCAAATCATCTGTGAAGGTCACAAAATAACGATACCCGCCGCGAGCCTCAACACTCATGGGACCGTATACATTAGTATGTATTATTTCCAATAAGTAAGTTTCTCACTCCATTGTTCGGGAGAACGGAGTCTTAGTCAACTTGCCCATGAGGCATGGTTTGCAAGCATCAAGTGATTCCAAAAGCCCATCAACATGGAGTTTCTTCATGCGCTTTACACCAATATGACCTAAACGATAGTGCCACAAATAAGTTGCACTATCATTATTAACTTTGCATCCTTTGGCTGCAATATTATGAATATGTGTATCAGTATAATCGAGGTTCAACAAAAATAGACCACTCATCAAGGGTGCATGACCATGAAAGATATTACTCATATAAATAGAACAACCATTATTCTCTGATTTAAATGAATAACCGTCTCGCATCAAACAAGATCCAGATATAATGTTCATGCTAAACGCTGGCACCAAATAACAATTATTCAGGTCTAGAACTAATCCCGACGGTTGATGTAGAGGTAGCGTGCCGACGGCGATCACATCAACTTTGGAACCATTTCCCACGCGCATCGTCACCTCGTCCATAGCCAATCTTCGAATTATCCGTAGCCCCTGTTTCGAGTTGCAAATATGAGCAACAGAACCAGTATCAAATACCCATGCGCTACTACGAGCATTAGTAAGGTACACATCAATAACATGTATATCAAATATACCTTTCACTTTGCCATCCTTCTTATCCACCAAATACTTGGGGTAGTTCCGCTTCTAGTGACCAGTCCCTTTGTAGTAGAAGCACTCAGTCTCAGGCTTAGGTCCAGACTTGGGCTTCTTCCCTTGAGCAGCAATTTGCTTGCTGTTCTTCTTGAAGTTCCCCTTCTTCGCCCTTTTTCTTGAAACTTGTGGTCTTGTTAACCATCAACACTTGATGCTCCTTCTTGATTTCTACCTCCGCAGCCTTTAGAATCGCGAAGAGCTCGGGAATTTTCTTTTCCATCCCTTGCATATTATAGTTCATCACGAAGCCTTTATAGCTTGGTGGCAGTGATTGAAGAACTTTGTCAATTACACTATCATCAGGAAGATTAACTCCCAGCTGAGTTGAGTGGTTGTGGAACCCAGACATTCTGAGTATGTGTTCACTGACAGAACTATTCTCCTCCATTTTGCAGCTATAGAACTTGTTGGAGACTTCATATCTCTCAACTCAGGCATTTGCATGAAATATTAACTTCAACTCCTGGAACATCTCATATGCTCCATGACGTTCAAAACGTCTTTGAAGTCCTGATTCTAAGCCGTAAAGCATGGCACACTGAACTATTGAGTAGTCATCAGCTTTGCTCTGCTAGACATTCATAACGTCCGGAGTTGCTCCTGCAGCGGTGTTTCCAGGACGTAATTCTTCTGTGCAGCATTGAGGATAATCCTCAAGTTAAGGACCCAGTCTGTGTAGTTTCTACCATCATCTTTCAACTTAGCTTTCTCTAGGAATGCATTAAAATTTAGGGGAACGGTAGCACGGGCCATTAACCTACAACAACATAGATATGCAAAAAACTAGCAGGTAATAAGTTCATGGTAAATTAAAGTTCAATTAATCAAATTACTTAAGAACTCCCACTTAGATAGGCATCCCTCTAGTCATCTAAATGATCACGTGATCCATATAGACTAAACCATGTCCGATCATCACATGAGATGGAGTAGTTTTCAATGGTGAACATTGTCGGTGTCAAAACTGGCGGATCTTGGGTAGGGGGTCCCGAACTGTGCGTCTAAGGCGGATGGTAACAGGAGGCGGGGGACACGATGTTTACCCAGGTTCAGGCCCTCTCGATGGAGGTAATACCCTACTTCCTGCTTGATTGATCTTGATGATATGAGTATTACAAGAGTTGATCTACCTCGAGATCGTATAGGCTAAACCCTAGAAGCTAGCCTATGGTATGATTGTCCTTGTCCTATGGACTAAACCCTCCGGTTTATATAGACACCGGAGGGGGCTAGGGTTACACAGAGTCGATTACAAGGGAGGAGATCTACATATCTGTATTGCCAAGCTTGCCTTCCACGCCAAGGAGAGTCCCATCCAGACACGGGACGAAGTCTTCAATCTTGTATCTTCATAGTCCAACAGTCCAGCTAAAGGATATAGTCCGACTGTCCGAGGACCCCCTAATCCAGGACTCCCTCAGTAGCCCCCGAACCAGGCTTCAATGACGATGAGTCCGGCGAGCAGATTGTCTTCGGCATTGCAAGGCGGGTTCTTCTCTAAATCCTGAGTACCTGTCGAGTAGTGTCCGGCTTCCCATAAATGTTGCACTCCTTGGCTTCTGTGCCTAATAATGGCTATCTTCCACGCGTCGAGCGAATGCGAGAAGCCAGTGCGTTTTTACATTTGCCACCCTAGCCATGTGAGTAAATCGTCTATTAAAGAGACGGGGATTCTCAGATCCAGATCACACCATCCTCCCACAGCGAGTATTCATCGGAGCGCGCCCTGAAAAATCCATTCCAACATGGCCGGCCATCGCAGCTCCTCCTCTCGCTCCCGTAGCCCTAAGCCCGGCAATTGGAAGAAGTGTTCTATCCCTCACAACCAATTAGTAGAGTTACAGACCCAGGGATTTCTCCCTCCAGCGTATATGGTCCCCGTTCGAGCCGGGCTCGCCACCTACAACGGCGGGGAGCAAGCGGAGAGCTTTCCCAACCCATCCATGGGGGAGCGGGTATGCCTTGTCCCTTACTTATTAAGAGGGCTTGGATTCCCAATTCACCTGTTCCTCCGTGGGCTCCTGGAGTTCTACAGCCTCCAGCTGCATAATTTTACTCCTGCCTCCATATTACACATCGTTGGCTATGTCGCCCTTTGCGAGCTGTTTCTGGGCTGCGAAGCTCATTTCGAGCTATGGAAGAGGCTGTTCTGCCTCGTGCCCCATACACAAGAGGGGTCGATATATCAAGTGGGTGGAGCCGAGATATGGCGCATCGCCGGGACCGGATATCTGTCCGGTACTCCGAAGAAGACACCCGAAGATTGGCCTTCAGAGTGGTTTGCATGGAGGACGTGCCCCTTCCGGACCCTGTTCGGATGGGCCTTCCTGAGTTCAATAACGCCCCTCTGAAGAAACACCGCAGCTGGCGCCCTCGGAGCCCCCAGGAGGAAGATAACAGAGAGGTCCTTTACCTGATGGGCCGGATACAAACGCTGGCCAAATCAGGATTGACAATAGTCGAGGTTATGTCAATATGTACAATGCGGGGGGTGCGGCCACTTCAATATCGGGGACAACCCATGTGGCATTTCAATGGAGAAGACGATGCCACCCGCTGCGGATGTAAAGGTCCGGACTCCGTCGCTGCTCTAGCGAAAGTACTGTCCGATTTATACAAAGGAGAGGAAGAGGAGTTCATCCGTATCAAGCCACGGGATGGATTCTCCATGTACAACCCCCCAAACTGGGTGAGCTGCTACTTTTTACCCCAGACCTTTCCGCATTCTTTGTCATAAATACTTACCTTGCTATTTCATAGCAGGAGCTGCGAAAAGCTGTGAGGGAGGTCCACAGCCCGCCTCCATAACCAGAGGACCCTGACCGGGCCCTCGACCCCGGACTCGAAGAGGATCCGGACATATTTGTGGAGCTGATTGACAGGACATTCTATCGATTGAGCTGCGATGAGGCCATGGTGGCAATCATAGCCAATTATCCTGGACTACTCCCTGCATCGTATGTAAGTAAAACCGGAGTCCCAACTTCTGAGAAGGATCCCTTTTTCTGCACTTCACCTACCGTACACATATGGTGTCTTACAGGGAAGGCCCTCGGGATGCCATGCCGAACCCGCAGTGACTTACCAACAAGGGGCACCGAAGCCGGGTAGGCTTAAAAGGAAGGCGGTCAGGACTGAGACGCCGTCACAGAGGTATGAAACAGAACCCCACTCCGTGGTTGTCGTCTTTTAAAATATAATAACGTCCATGTTTCCTAGTAGGAAAAACGCTCGCCGGACTGTATCCGGAGAGGTTGTCGGCCACGCCTTCACCAGTCGGGCTCCAAAGCCGAACATAAAGGCGGACGCTAACATGGGGCCAACGCCAGAGGTTCCTCCTACAGAGGATGCAGACAGGCTATCCGCTACAAATTCCGAAGTGGAGAGCGCCATGAATCACAGGTGTCGTCGGGCCATACTCCGTGACGCTTGTTTCTCCCAAGAGGCGTTCGATGCCTTCAACTCAGGAGACGCGTACATCTGAGCTGCTCAAAATGGTCTTGCCAGAGCCACGGACCAGTATGTGAAAGATATACGGGTAAGGAAATCTAATAATTATGTATATCAGTAGCCCCTGAGACTTGAAACAGTTGGCACAACTGATTTAAGGATCATTGTTTGAATAGGTTCTTACGGAGAAGAATACCCAGTTGTCTCTAGAGCTGGAGGAGTGCAAAGCCCAGCTTCAGGCCGCAATTGCCGCAGTAAAGGAGTCCGAGAATGCCCATCTGGTAACACTTGTTTTCATTGCAAAGAATGTCATGTACCAGGTAGTATGCGGAATGCGTGCAAATCTAACAATAGATTATGCAGATGGTCCCGGAGTGAATCCGGATGAGCAACATGCTCTACGACAGCTAAAGGCTGGCGAGCGCGTGCTTACGCAAGTTAGGCGGGAGAAGACGATCTCCAAGACGCCAATATCCAGCTGGGCATGGAACTGAAAGATGTTCGAGCCCAACTTGCTGACTCCGTAAAGGAGAATAAGAGGCTTCAACGCGACATTTTCAGTAAGTGCTTGAACGAACTTTTAAAGAGTTCGATGAAGAAACCGGCTAACAGATCTGCAGGTATGCTGACGGGTCGTCCCGCGGAGGAGATGCCCGGGTCTGCGGGTGACCTTCTGCCAGAGCTCTCACAACTGCACGAACAAGTTCGGCAGGTGATGCAGGGCATTGCCCAAGCCTTGTGGCTATCCGTCTCCCCGCCAGGAGGCATGGGGGAGTGTAGGATCGAAAGTATGTCTAGAGGGGGGGTGATTAGACTACTTGACCAAATAAAACTTATCCTTTTCCCAATTTTAGTTCTTGGCAGATTTTAGCAACTTTGGACAAGTCAAGCAATCTTAACAAAATTCAAGCAAGCATGCAAAGAGTATATGAGCAGCGGAAAGTAAAGCATGCAACTTGCAAGAATGTAAAGGGAAGGGTTTGGAGGATTCAAACGCAATAGGAGACACGGATGTTTTTGTCGTGGTTCCGATAGGTGGTGCTATCGTACATCCACGTTGATGGAGACTTCAACCCACGAAGGGTAACGGCTGCGTGAGTCCACGGAGGTCTCCACCCACGAAGGGTCCACGAAGAAGCAACCTTGTCTATCCCACCATGGCCGTCGCCCACGAAGGACTTGCCTCACTAGCGGTAGATCTTCACGAAGTAGGCGATCTCCTTGCCCTTACAAACTCCTTGGTTCAACTCCACAATCTTGTCGGAGGCTCCCAAGTGACACCTAGCCAATCTAGGAGACACCACTCTCCAAGAAGTAACAAATGGTGTGTTGATGATGAACTCCTTGCTCTTGTGCTTAAAATGATAGTCTCCCCAACACTCAACTCTCTCTCATAGGATATGGATTTGGTGGAAAGAATATTTGAGTGGAAAGCAACTTGGGGAAGGCTAGAGATCAAGATTCATATGGTAGGAATGGAATTGGCCTCAACACAAGTGTAGGTGGTTCTCTCTCAGAAAAGGTAAGTTGGAAGTGTAGGTTCGTTCTGATGGCTCTCTCCATGAATGAAGAGGAGGTGGAGGGGTATATATAGCCTCCACATAAAATCTAACCGTTACACACAACTTGCCAAACTCGGTGGGACCGAATTGGTAAACTCGGTCGGACCGATTCAGCAAATCTAGTGACCTTTAGGATTTTCGGTGGGACCGACATGCAACTCGGTAGGACCGATATGGTTAGGGTTAGGGCATAACGTAATCTCGGTGAGACCGATTACACAAACTCGGTGAGACCGATTTTGGTAATAAGCTAACCAGAGAGTTGGTCAGGTAAACTCGGTGGGACCGATTCGCTCATTTCGGTGAGACCGAATTGTTACGAAAGGGAAATAGAGAGTTTACATTGCAATCTGAGTGGGATCGATCACTTATCTCGGTGAGACCGAAACGTTACGAAGGGAAACAGAGAGATTACAATCCCATCTCGATGAGACCGAGATCCCTATCGGTGAGACCGATTTGCCTAGGGTTTGTGGCAGTGGCTATGACATCTGAATTCGGTGGCGCCGGATAGAAAGAATCGGTGGGGCCGAGTTTGACTTTTGGTTTAGGTCATATGTGGATGTGAGAAAGTAGTTGAGGGCTTTGGAGCATATCACTAAGCATTTTGAGCAAGAGCCTCATTAAGCAACACCTCATCCCTCCTTGATAGTATTGGCTTTTCCTATAGACTCAATGTGATCTTGGATCACTAAAATAGAAAATGTAGAGTCTCGAGCTGTGAGCTTGAGCCAATCCTTTTGTCCTTAGCATTTTGAGGGGTCCACTTTTCTCATCCATGCCATGCCAATCATTGAGCTTTCCTGAAATATTAATCTTGAAATAGCATTAGCTCCATGAGCTATATGTTGTTAGGAATTACCAAAACCACCTAGGGATAGTTGCACTTTCAATCTCCCCCTTTTTGGTAATTGATGACAACATATAGATCGAAGCTTCGACAAATGATAATAAGAGTGAAAAAAATTGTCGCTTTGAGAAGTATGTGAAAAGCAAGAGCTCCCCCTAAATTTGTGCATAGTTTAAGATTTGCCTTGGACTGCAAATGCACAATGAGTTAGGATCATGGGTTAATCTTCCATGTCACATACATCTTGGTGGATCGCTCAAAATGATAATAATTAAATACATGCACTCATCACCAAGCAAAGTGAATGATCATATGGGGATATAAAAGGATAATGTCATCCAACAAGCATTAAGGTAGCATATGATCAAACACATGATCATCCAAGTATCACAGAAAAGCATAAAGTATCTCAAACAAGCAAATAACAAAGTTCAACCACCAAAAAAAACAAGAGAGAACAAAGAGCAACACTCTCTCACGAAGCCTATGATCTATACATTTTCTCCCCCTTTGGCAACAAGTTACCAAAAAATTCATAAAAAATGCATAGTGCTAGATCGACTCTCAGGCTTGGTCTTCAGGTGGTGGTGTAGATAAAACTCCAAGGACGAAGGCATCAGTTGATGTAGATGGAGCTGGTGGCACTGAAGCTGTAGCTGGTGCAGATGAAGTTGCTCTGGTGTCTGTAACTGGCATGCAGTAGATCTCTGTCCTCTGGGCACTCTAGCAAAAGCATCAGTGGTAGACTTGCCCTTGTTCTCCTGCACTTCATCCTGAAGTTGCTCAACAACTGACTGTATCTCAGTGACCTTCACATCTAAATCATAGAACTTCTGCTCCATGATCCTCTCCAAGCTCTCCTGGTTTTGAGTTAGGGTGGACAATCCCTTCTCAGTCCTCAGAGTGGAGGCAATCAAGTAGCCAAGCTGATCTTGCTTGCTCTTCAGAAGATACTGAGATGCCTCATCAATGGTTGGCATCTTTGCAGCCTTTTCAGTCCTTGCCTTCTCCCTCTTTGCTTGTGCTTGCACAGAAGATGGTTCATTCTCATCCATTACCACAGTGTTGTCCTCAAATTCAGGATAGATGGGAAGATGTTCCTTGTCCAAGAGATATGTGCCAGTGCCCATCTTGGAGTTGATTAGCTCCTAGATCTGTGGGGCATACCCACAACTTCTCTTCTGATCTGCAGTTGTTCTCTTTATAGTTTCCACAATTAGGCTCATAACCTTGAACTTCTGTGGGACATCAAATATGTGCAGCAAGTTGATAGCATGTCCTCTGATCATCTTGTGATCACCTGACTTGGGAAGAAGTGTGTGCCTCAGAATCTAATTGATTGTAGGCAGACCAGACAACAAATAGTGTACAGATCCAAACTTATGTGTGTCCAAAGCATCATCAGGGATCTCTTTGTACATATTTGCCATAGAGTTGTGGTCCTTCTTCTTGGCATAGACATCCAAGTCATCTTCATTCTCCTCAGGAGCATTGATCAATTTTGCCCATTCTTCAACTGTTGACTGGTACCTAATACCTTCAGACATCCAGACAATCCTTCCATCTGGGTAGAAATGAGCTGTGGAGTAGAACTGCATAATAAGCTCATCATTCCACTTTGTGAGCTTCTGCCCAACATAGTCCTCTACTCCACAAGACTTGAAACTATCATAGACTCCAGGATTGTGTTCTTCATTTTCTCTGATGTACTTCCAGTCCACCCATCTCATATCACAGACTATAGGCTTCTTGTCAAGCAACACTGTCTCATAGAAGTCCCGATGTTCCTTTGTATGGAACCTGTAGTCCATAGCAGTTCTTCTCCTGACTGCATAGGGATCAGTCAATCTCCACTGCCTGAGTCCTGCATCCTTCCCGAGCTTCATGTCCTCAGCTACTGGATGAACATCATTGTGATCTGGAATTTTGGGCTTCAACTTCCTCAAGACATGTGACTCGTCATCTTCTTCTTCTATAGTAGCTTCAGGCACTGGGACCTTGTTCTTCTCTGCTGCTGGAATATTCCTTGTACTCCTCTTGGGTGCAGTTTTGGGTTTTGGAGCAGCTACCTTGGGAGCTTCTTTGGGCTTAGATGGAGCATCCCCTGATCTTATAGCATCTCCCATAAGTTTTTGAGCTTTAGGTGTTGGTGCAACAACCTCTTCCTCTTCCTCTTCAGAATCTTTCCTCGTTGAGGGCTTGCCAAGAACTCTGGCAGTAGTGGTTCTTGCCCTCTTCTTCTTCTTATCTTCTCCAGCTGCTTCTTCTTCAGATTCAATGGTGAACTTCATAGTTTCACCTGTGGCAACTTTTCTTGGCTTAGACATGGGTTATCTTCTTGCCGGAGCCTTTGTTTTCATTCCTGGATTAGTTGCACTAGCTGAGCCATATTCCTTTTTTCAGAACTTTATTCTTTGAGGTGGCCTCTTCCTCAACAGCCACATAGTCCTCATCCTCAGAATCTGAGGTTCTCTTCTTTCTGGCCCTGGTGGCTGCCTTAGGCAAGTTGCTGGGTGTACTCCTGCTGCTCTCATCATAGCTGCAAGAGGGACTAGTGCCCTCACTCATGTGAACTTGCTCCTCGGACTTGTTCTGACTATCACTTTGATCTGACATGATGCAAACACTGATAGCAGACCCTGTGAATAGATTATAGATGAGGTAGATTGGATGAGCATCAGAAAGTGCAGAGGTTTTTGCAAAAGAATGAGTCAAAAACTTAGTTTTAGTTTTCCATAGAAAGCATTTCGGATTTACCGATTTGGAAACTCGGTGATACTGAAGCAGCTTTTGGAACCTAAACTAGTGAACTTGGTCAGACCGAGTCATAGTTCGGTGGCACCGAGACTGCTAGGGTTTCACAAAGAATTGAACTCGGTCACACCAATTTGCAATCCTCGGTTAGACCGAGAATCACATGTGCAATGGCCTTAGCCAAATCGATGGAACCAATTTCAACAACTCGGTTGGTCCGAGATGATTTCGGCGGAAACCTAACCCTAATTTTTCAATCCACAACTAAACTACGGAGTGATTTTGCTGGATAGAGTGATCTCAATCGTGGCAAGATACATGGCAAAACAATGTTCTAGGAATCAGAGTGAGATTAGCACAAGGATCAAGTCCATACCCTAAGTGCGGCGATGGACCTGCTACAGCGGCAACGACTGAGATGATTTCCGTTGACGGCGACTGAGGGAGTCCTGGATTAGGGGGTGTTCGGATAGCCGGACTATACCTTCAGCCGGACTCCTAGACTATAAAGATACAAGATTGAAGACTTCATCCCGTGTCCGGATGGAACTTTCCTTGGCGTGGAAGGCAAGCTTGGCGATGCGGATATTCAGATCTCCTACCATTGTAACCGACTTTGGTAACCCTAACCCTCTCCGGTGTCTATATAAACCGGAGGGTTTTAGTCCGTAGGACAACTCCAACATACAACAATCATACCATAGGCTAGCTTCTAGGGTTTAGCCTCCTTGATCTCGTGGTAGATCTACTCTTGTACTACCCATATCATCAATATTAATCAAGCAGGACGTAGGGTTTTACCTCCATCAAGAGGGCCCGAACCTGGGTAAAACATTGTGTCCCTTGTCTCCTGTTACCATCCGCCTAGACACACAGTTCGGGACCCCCTACACGAGATCCGCCGGTTTTGACACCGACATTGGTGCTTTCATTGAGAGTTCCTCTGTGTCGTCACTCTTAGGCCCGATGGCTCCTTTGATCATCAATGACGATGCGGTCCAGGGTGAGACTTTTCTCCCCGGACAGATCTTCGTCTTCGGCGGCTTCACACTGCGGGCCAATTCGCTTGGCCGCCTGGAGCAGATTGAAAGCTATGCCCCTGGCCATCAGGTCAGGTTTGGAAGTTTGAACTACACGGCTGACATCCGCGGGGACTTGATCTTTGACGGATTCGAGCCACAGCCAAGCGCGCCGCACTGTCTCGATGGGCATAATCTAACTCTACCGCCGAACAGTGTCCTGGAGGCCGCACGCGCATTGGTTCCGACCCTTAATTCGGAGCCTGTCGCGCCGATCGAGGATGAGTGGTTGGACACCACCTCGGAGGCTGCGATCTCAAAGGCGATCGAGCCGAACACCAGCCCCGCACTCTGCATGGCCCGTGACTCTGAGGAGCCGGATTCCTCTCCGAACTCCGAGCCCTCTGCGCACCTGCCAATCGAATCCGATTGGGCACCGATCATGGAGTTCACCGCCACGGACATCTTTCAGCACTCGCCCTTGAGCATCATCAAGCCGCTTGTTGACAAGCGCGATGTCGGCATCTGCCACATCAAGTTGCCGCTTTAGTTCGGCAAAATCATCAGTTCGGCTCGATTCCGGACACCTCGCCACCTACATTTAAAGGCGACATTTTAGACCTGGGATTATGATCCTCTGCACGCTGTCACTTCTGACAACGCAAAGAGTCTCAGGGGCTACTATCTACACAAGGCGCATCTTATTTATGCGCAACTGACAAAAGTGTACATTATCTAACGTACCTCAAAACCCGTCAGTAAGCTTCTGACGGCCTCGTGCAATCCGTTTACCGCGGATGAAATCCTTTCAATCACCGTGCCCATCAATGCAAGGTGCTCCTCCGAGATAGAAGCTCGCCCCAGCAGATTCTTTAGCTCCTCCGGTCGAACACTAGACGGTGCCGGACCTATCCTATGGCCTCTTTCGAAGGCCGGACGCGGAGAACCTTGGGGGGCCTCATAGTCTTCCGCCCCTGCCGGATTCAGAGAAACCCTCCATGACGACACCTCAGGGTCGCCCGCCTCGCTAGGTGGTACGGCAAGGGGAGGCGTTCCGCTCTCCATCATCTCCGGAAGAAGGTCCCCCGAAGACGAGCTCTGCTGAGAAGGGCTGAGGTCCGAACTACAAGGTAAAATTCGGTTAATGTCGGTGTACAAAAAGAGGGGTACACTTTTTGTAGCCCTATGACCGTGCACGGGCAGTCTGAGCCACGGGCGCTGCCGCACCGAGCCCGGCAAGGGAGGTAGAACCAAGGTAAGGCCAAAGTCAAAGAGGAGCAGAACGACGCCAAGACCAAGACCACAAAGAGCAAAGGGGACGAAGCGGGCCCCCCGGAAAGATCCTTGCCGGGAGGCGGTTTTTGCCAACCCGGCAAGACCCTTGCCGCGGCAGCTCGCCCCACACCTACGGAGCGGGTCACCCTTGAGTCCACTGCCCCCATGGGGCAAGGATTCGGGAGGCATCCCCGTGGTGGTATGCAGATCTTTGTGAAGACATTCAAGATCAGATGCACACTTTAGAAGATGATGGTCCTTGGCGAGATCCCAGCCAAGGAAAACCACAAGGCCCCCGGCAAGAGCCTTGTCAGGGATGGCAGCAGGCGCCATGGCAAGACCCTTGTCGGGACCCCGGCAAGACCCTTGCCGGGGCCGCAGCAGGCCCTTGCCAAGGACACCCGCGGGGCCACCATCGGACCCGCACCAATCACGCCTCCACCACCGTTCGCATGCAGCTGCCGACCCAACCAGTTGGGCAGGCACCTGCGTGGCGGCATGCAAATCCTCATGGAGACCCACCGCTGCGCCACCTCAGTTGCCTGCCCGCCTACATGGCATCGCAGGCACCGCTGGCCAGGGCGCGTGTCGACGCGGGAGAAGGCGGCGACGGACGAGACAAGGCTCTCCCCCGCCCCCGATAAAGCAAGGACACCTAAGCAAGGCGCATTAAATGCACCTTGTCATGTAATGCGAGGGATAACCTCGCATCACTGTACCCTTTCCACCTCCTGTGTGCCACTGTGGCAGCCCCTTTCCCTATAAAAGGAGGCCCCAGGCGACCAGGAAGAGGATTCAGCTTTTTTGGAGCTCCTCATGCCCCATAGCTAGCTGAAGAACACGGACATATAATCCACCAAAGCAGGAGTAGGGTTTTACGCATCTTCGCGGCCCGAACCTGGGTAAAGGAATTGTGTACTGCCTGCTCGATTCGCTCTTCTCACGACCCCTGCGCCCCGCAACCGCAGAAAGGGATTCTCGTGATCCCATAGGTGTCGTTTCCCACTGACATCTTTGGCGCGCCAGGCAGGGGTGAGCGCAGTTGTGAGAATCGGCTTTAGCAGTTAGTTCGACGCTTCTTCATCATCATGGCGCCCAAGAAGAAGACGACGGTGGCGGTTGGCCCGTCGGTCGCCGGGCATCCCGTCCCGACGCAGGCGAGCAGCGGACCGGTCGCCGAAAGGACCCGGGGCGCTGTTCGCGAACACCAACACCGTCCCAGCAGCCGGAGTTTGGGAGGCGGCGATGTTCGTGTGCCCGGTAATGGGTCGCACGCCGCCAAATCCAAAGACGGAGTCGGGCCCCCAGCAGGTGGCGCGGGACCTTCCGAGGTCGCTGCTGCCCCTCCCGCTGGCGGCGCGAGGGCCTCCAGGACTCCCACTCCGGTGCCGACGGCGCGTTCCTCTCAAGAGGCGCGCGACGAGCGGTGTGATCACCTCGAAGACCCCGGGCGTCGCCACGGGAAAAGCCCCGAGCGCCACTCCCGGGATGTAGAAGACCTGCCCGCTCGCCGAGGCGCTGGTGAAGACGGCGTGCGACCGCGCGGTCGTGGTAGAGCTCCTTCTGACATGGTCAGAAGTCAAAGCGCATCGCGATCCGTGCAGGTTTCGCTGCCACCGACGCCAGCAGAAGCCCTGGCGCGCGCGCAGTTACTCCTCGACTTTCCTCCCACTACGGGGAAACTCGACGAATGGAGAGCCACCATCCGAAGCCTTGTTGCGGTGGCCAACGAAGATGAGCCGACCCCGACGGAGCCCCCGGGTCGATGTTCCGACGGAGTCCCGCATACCAGTGGCAGGAAGGCTGGCGGCGCCGCGACCACGGTGCACTCGCCTCCTCCTCGCCCGGTGCCACGGACACCTGCCCGTCGCGACGTTGCGGGCGACGAAATCTCCATAGCGTCGTCCGACCCGCGGACCCACCAGGACCAACGCCAGGTCCTTCGGGATCGGGAACATGAAGACGCTCGGACCACCATCGAGCGCCGGCGCGGAGCGCGCCACCAGTCAGATAGGCGAGCGGGGCCTGCTGTGGACCACCCAGCACCGGAGAGCCCTGGGGGCCTGCCTTATGAGGTAGGCTGCCCGGCTTTTACCCGTGAGCTGCGGCAATTCCAGTGGCCCACTCACCGCACTTTCAAACCTGACGTGGGCGAGAAGTACGGCGGCAAGACCCACCCATCCGAGTTCCTCAGCATCTACACCATCGCGATGCAGGCTGCCGGAGCTCGTGACGATAAGGTGCTTGCAAATTACTTCCCGTTGGCTCTTAAACCCAAGGCCATGTCATGGTTGATGCATTTGCCGGTAGACTCCATCTCCTCCTGGTCGGATTTGTGCCATGAATTCGTGGGCGCCTTCACTGGCGGTCACCAAGCTCATGGCCAAGCGAGTGATCTCCACGTCATTCCCCAGAAGGGAGGCGAGAGTCTCCGCAAGTACATACAGAGGTTCAGCCGGGTACAGTACAATATCCCAGATGTTCACCCCGCCGCCATCATCAGCGCGTTCCATCAGAACATTCGGAACCGCAAGATGCGCGAAGAGCTGGCGATGAACAAGGTGAAAGATGTCGCGGAACTCTATGTTCTCGCGAACAAATGTGCCCGGGCTGAAGAGGGGAGGAAGTACCCCGGCGAGGATGCTGGCGTGGAAACCGACTCCTCTGAAGAGGACACCGCCGCCCCGGCGAAGAAAGGCCGGCGCCGCAATAGGAAGCACAAAGGGAAAGCTGTGCTTGCCGTCGAGGGGTCTGACGACACCGGCTCCACCAAGAAGACCAAGGCAGGTGACCCCGGCAAGGAAATTGCCGGGTGTGTCGCCTGCCAGGCCTTGGCGGCTGCCGAGAAGCCAGGCAACTCCGACAAGCGATACTGCAAGATCCATCGCACCAAAGGCCATGCTCTTTAAGACTGCCGGCAGGTTGAGCTCCTCGCTGAGAAGCAGAGGGCTGAATACGAGAGGCGGGACAAGGAGAAGGGCCAAGACGGTGCTGAGGGATCCGGCAAGAAACGCGATGGCCAGGCGGGCCATCGTGGCAAGGATAAGCAACAAGAGAGGCCCGCTCGGGGCTGTGACAGAAAGCCAGAAGATGACGATCACGAAGAGGACGACGAGTCCGATGACCAAGAGTTTAAGAAAGCTACAGAGGCCATGTGCGTTGACGGCGGCGCTTCGCTGCATGCCTCTCGACGCCGGCTTAAATAGTGGGCGCGAGAAATTATAGCAGCAGAGCCGTCGTTTGATGCCCAGAGGCCGCTGAAGTGGTCCAGCACACCTATCATTTTTTACTTTGAGGACCACCTTGATCGCACTACTGCGGTCGGGTGCTTGCCGTTGTTGGTTTCACCAACAATACGCAACCTCAAGATGACAAAAATGTTAGTAGATGGCGGGGCCGGTCTGAACTTGATCTCGCCTGCGGTGATCGAGAAGCTGCAGATCCCTGATGGAGACCTCGAAGAAACGGGCACGTTTCAAGGGGTCAGCCCGGGGAGAAGCCAACCCAAGGGAAAGGTCACGTTGCCCGTAACTTTCAGGAGCGACTTGAACTTCAGGACGGAGAGGATTGTGTTTGATGTTGCCAAGATCCCCTTGCCCTACAACGGGATCCTTGGCCGCCCAGCGCTGGCCAAGTTCATGGCGGCGTCGCACTACGCCTACAATACCCTGAAGATGCCAGGGCCCGTGACGGTCATCACCATCCCCTCCGACAAGAAGGATGCGCTGATCTTCGCTGATCAAGTGTACCAGCAAGCAGTCGCAGCAGCCGCCGCCCCTAGGGCACTCGCTCCTGCTGCCGGGACCCGGGGGGGGGGGGAGAAGAAGAAGGCCAGTGAGACCTCGGACACCCACTCTAGCAAGCGCACCTCTCCAGAGTGTAGCGCTACCGTCGAGGACGTGCCAGAGAGCTCCGCCGGCGGAAGCAAGAGGTCCAGGGCCACGCCGCCGGGAACCAAGAAGGTTTCCGTCAACAAGGACGACACGGGAGGAGCTTTCACCATAAGCTCCACCCTTGACGACAAATAGGAAGACGCGCTCGTCACCTTCCTGCGGGCGAATGTCGATGTGTTTGCATGGCAACCTTCCGACATCCCCGACATTCCTAGGAAGGTGATTGAGCACCACCTTGCTGTCTGTCCTCATGCGCGGCCTGTCAAGCAGAAGGTCAGAAAGAAAGCTTTGGAACGACAAGAGTTTATCACAGAAGAAATCCGGAAACTGGAGGCAGCGGGTTTGGTAAGAGGAGTGCTCCATCCGACGTGGTTGGCCAATCCGGTCGTAGTGCGCAAGGCAAATGGGAAGTGGAGGCTGTGTATTGATTACACAGATATCAATAAGGCTTGTCCTAAAGACCCCTTCCCGTTGCCGCGCATCGACCAGATTGTTGACTCCACGGCTAGGTGTGATCTGTTGTCATTCCTCGATGCCTACTCCGGCTACCACCAGATCTTCATGACGAAAGAAGACGAAGTGAAAACAACATTCATCACCCCATGTGGTACGTATTGTTTCATACGGATGCCTCTCGGGTTGAAGAGTGCTGGATCGATGTTTGCGAGGGCGGTCCAGATTGGTTTTGAGTCCCAGCTCCATAGAAATATGGAGGCTTATATGGACGACATAGTGGTCAAAACCAAGGACAGGGCCACCCTCATATCAGATTTGCGGGAGACATTTGCAAATTTGCGCAAGATCAACCTCAAGCTGAACCCTGAGAAGTGCGTCTTTGGCGTCCCGTCCGGCAAGCTTCTCGGGTTCTTTGTGTCGCAGCGGGGGATAGAGGCCAACCCGGACAAGATCAAAGCTATAGAGCAGATTGAAGCACCCAAGCGGATCAAGGATGTGCGCCGGCTTGCTGGTTGCGTCGCTGCCCTGGGCAGGTTCATATCCAAGTCCGCCGAGCGCGCCCTTCCCTTTTTCAAGATCCTGAAAAAGGCGGGCCCGGTGGAGTGGACACCAGAAGCCGAAGCGGCATTGCAAGATTTGAAGAAGTACCTCTCCTCCGTGCCAACACTAGTTGCGCCCAGGCCCCAGGAGCCGTTGCTGCTATACTTAGCGGCAACGAACCAGGTGGTCAGCGCCGCACTAGTGGCGCAGAGGGAGGTCGACGACGAGGTAATGGCAGCAACAGAGCCCGACACCACCAGTGCGGAGGCGACACAGTTGGTCGAGGTGGCGCCAAAGAAGAAAGTGATGCAGCGCCCGGTCTACTTCGTTAGCTCCCTCTTGCAGGGGGCTAGGTCGAGGTACTCCGGTGTGCAGAAACTGCTCTTCGGCCTTCTTATGGCCTCGAGGAAGCCGCGTCACTACTTCCAGGCACACGAGATCACTGTCGTCACTCGCCTCCCTCTGCAGCGGATATTACACAACCCAGATGCGACGGGGAGGATTGTGGAATGGGTGCTGGAGCTGTCCAGCTTTGGCCTCAAGTTTGAAATTACTTCGATGATCCAGAGCCGAGTCCTGGCGGAGTTCATTGCAGAATGGACCGCCACACCTGACGAAGAAGCCCAAGAGACTGCTCTCCCCGGCAAGGAGGCAAGTTGCGATTGGATTATGTACTTTGATGGGGCTTTCTCCCTCCAGGGTGCCGGGGCTGGCGTACTGCTCATCGCCCCCACCGGAGAGCACCTCAAGTACGTGGTGCAGATGCACTTCCCCAGGGAGGCGTCAACAAACAACACGACGGAATACGAAGGGCTGCTTGCCGGTCTTAGGATCGCGGCGGACCTTGGAATCAAAAAGCTCATCGTTAGGGGCGACTCGCAGCTTGTCGTCAAGCAAGTCAATAAGGATTACCAGAGCCCGTTGATGAAGGCCTACGTTGATGAAGTGAGAAAGCTGGAAGAGCGTTTCGACGGTATCTAGGCTGAATACGTTCCCCGAACGGAGAACGATATCGCCGATTACCTGTCGAAGCACGCTGCCCTCAAGCTACCTGTGGAACCAGGTACCTTTGTGCTTCAGCTGACTCAGCCATCCGTTGATCCATCAACAGAGCAGAACAAGAGAAGGAAATCATGACCCGGCAAGTACTTTCCCGCCGAGCTCCCCGGAGCCGCCGGCAAGGATGTTGCCGAGGACACTGAACCCGCCACGGGACGGCTAGCTCCGGCAGGACGCCAAGCTCTTGCCGTCGAGATAGCCGCCCCTACACCGGAGGAAATGTCTTTAGTCCTCGCCGTCGAGCCTCAGGCTCCAGCATGGACACAGCATACCGTCCGATTCCTCCAGACAGGGGAGCTTCCTGAGGAGCAGGAAGAAGCGGAAAAAGTAGCCCGTCGCTCTGCCATGTACCAGTTCATCGATGACGTCCTGTACAGGAAGAGACCGAACGGTGTGAAATTGAAGTGCATCCCTCGAGAGGAAGGACTGGAGCTGTTGGCAGAGATACATGGAGGCATATGTGGATCCCACATTGGGTCGAGAGCCCTTGCCGGCAAGGCGTTCCGACAGGGTTTCTTCTGGCCCACCGCCCTCCAGGATGCAACGACACTCATCACCAGGTGTGAGGCATGTCAGTTCCATTCAAGAAAGCTTCATCAACCAGCTCAAGCCCTTCAAAGCATTCCTCTCTCCTGGCCCTTCTCGGTCTGGGGGCTCGACATACTGGGCCATTTCCCCCGTGCTGTCGGGGGCTTTGAGTACTTGTACGTAGCCATCGACAAGTTCACAAAGTGGCCAGAAGTGGAGGCAGTGAGGAAGGTCACAGCTCAGTCAGCCGTCAAGTTCTTCAAGGGGCTAGTGTGCCGTTACGGTGTACCCAACCGGATCATCACCGACAACGGTACGCAGTTCACAAGCCGCACCTTCATGCAATATACTCAGGACCTCGGCAGCAAAGTCTGTTTCATTTCCGTCGCTCACCCGTGGAGCAATAGGCAAGCTGAGAGGGAAAATGCTGAAGTGTTGCGAGGCTTAAGGACCAAGACCTTCGACAGGCTGCACAAGAGCGGAAGGTGCTGGATTGATGAGTTGCCGACGGTTCTTTGGTCAATCAGGACGACACCAAATCGAGCCACCGGCCAGACACCCTTTGCCCTGGTATACGGGGCAGAAGCAGTTATCCCCACTGAACTCATATATGGGTCACCTCGAGTGCTCGCTTATGATGAGCTTGAGCAAGAGCAACTGCGGCAAGACGACGCACTGCTCCTTGAGGAAGATCGTCTTCGGGCGGCTGTGAGAGCAACACGCTACCAGCAAGCCTTGCGCCGCTACCATAGCCGCAAGGTTCATGCCCGGAGCCTTGAGGAAGGCGACCTTGTTCTTCGGCACGTTCAATTGGCCAAGAATTCCAACAAGTTGAC
Source organism: Aegilops umbellulata (assembly GCA_032464435.1). Lineage (NCBI taxonomy): Eukaryota > Viridiplantae > Streptophyta > Magnoliopsida > Poales > Poaceae > Aegilops > Aegilops umbellulata. The sequence continues at coordinate 67,711,032 of CP136056.1, read as the reverse complement.
GCCGAAGTGGGAAGGCCCTTATCGGGTAATACGAGTCACCAGGCCCGGCGCAGTCCGCCTAGAGACCGAAGATGCCGTTTCGGTGAGCAACTCCTGGAACATCGAGCATCTTCGCAAGTTTTACCCATAAGGCACGGCTTGTCGGGCCTCCCGGCAAGCCACCTTTTGTACAAGCATTGCCGATGATGCATGTAACCCTTTGTACAAAGCCAGGCGCAGACCCTGAGCATAAATGAAGCGCTGGCGCCCTAAGTTATAGCATGCATGCTAGATCGAGTCTCGTCCTTAGTTAGGGTTGATAGTGCTTAGCTGCGGCTAACCCCTAGCTTAGAGGTCAAGTGTGCGTCTCTTTGCCGTTCTTTTGTCTCCTTTGGTTCGCAGGGCTCGGATATCTTGCCGGATCACTTGAGGATGAAAAAGAAAGGGGAGAAGAGAGACGGACCAGCATCTGGACCCCGGCAAGCCAGTGTTGCCGGGGGCTGCAAGTACAAAGACTCACCCACGGTGAACCAGAGTTGCCGGGGGCTGCAGTTTCAGATAAGTTCTTCATCCCTTATCATGCATTCTCTTATGGACTGAGGTATGCGAAACCTCGTTTCTTCCTAAACCTACCATGCTCCCCTAACTCTAGGCCCTAGGACTCATTCCTGGGGCCAGGTTTAGTCGTAGTCGCGGCAGCGAAGGGACGAAACGAGGAGCCTGAACCCGCCTCATCCCTGCCTCCGCCGAAAGCGTGAGAAAGGTCGAGCGACGTGGGAAGACGACAGGGCCTGCTGCCGGGCAAGGAAGTGTCTATCTTAGAGATATCAAGGATTTGCCCCTTGACGTGGGTTCCACCCGCAAGACAAGTGACCCGGCAAGCATCCCTTTTTCATTAAAAACATTCCACTCAGGTACAGTTCATGGAGAATGAAAAACATGAATGATGAGATTACAAGCTTTAAATTCAGCTAAGGCCCGAAGGCTTACAAACTAAAAAGAGATAAGGTGCCCGTAATCCCTTTCTTGTACCTCTCTTCAGGAGGCAGGTCAAGGAGGCGAAAAGGGCAAAAGGGGCGCCTAGACGAGCTAGAGGTGGCAGAAGACACCAAGAGAACATCTCGGTGGTCATCCAAAGTGTTGGAAATATGCCCTAGAGGCAATAATAAATTGGTTATTATTATATTTCCTTGTTAATGATAATCGTTTATTATCCATGCTATAATTGTATTGATATGAAACTCAGATACATGTGTGGATACATAGACAACACCATGTCCCTAGTAAGCCTCTAGTTGACTAGCTCGTTGATCAATAGATGGTTACGGTTTCCTGACCATGGACATTGGATGTCGTTGATAACGGGATCACATCATTAGGAGAATGATGTGATGGACAAGACCCAATCCTAAGCCTAGCACAAAGATCGTGTAGTTCATATGCTGAAGCTTTTCTAATGTCAAGTATCATTTCCTTAGACCATGAGATTGTGCAACTCCCGGATACCGTAGGAATGCTTTCGGTGTACCAAACGTCACAACGTAACTGCGTGGCTATAAAGGTACACTACAGGTATCTCCAAAAGTGTTTGTTGGGTTGGCACGAATCGAGACTGGGATTTGTCACTCCATGTAACGGAGAGGTATCTCTGGGCCCACTCGGTAGGACATCATCATATGCACAATGTGACCAAGGAGTTGATCATGGGATGATGTGTTACGGAACGAGTAAAGAGACTTGCCGGTAATGAGATTGAACAAGGTATCGAGATACCGATGATCGAATCTCGGGCAAGTGCAATACCGCTAGACAAAGGGAATTGAATACGGGATTGATTGAATCCTCGAGATCGTGGTTCATCCGATGAGATCATCGTGGAACATGTGGGAGCCAACATGGGTATCCAGATCCCGCTGTTGGTTATTGGCCGGAGAGTTGTCTCGCTCATGTCTGCATGGTTCCCGAACCCGTAGGGTCTACACACTTAAGGTTCGGTGACGCTAGAGTTGTTATGGGAAATAGTATGTGGTTACTGAAGGTTGTTCGGAGTCCCAGATGAGATCCCGGACATTACGAGGAGCTCCGGAATGGTCCGGAGGTGAAGATCGGTATATTGGACGAAGGGTATTGGAGTCCGGAATTGTTCTGGGGGTACCAGGTGATGACCAGCGTGTCCGAAAGGGGTTTCGGAGGCCCCGACAAGCGTTGGGGGGCCTTATGGGCCAAGGGGAGAGGGCACATCAGCCCACTAAGGGGCTGAGCGCCCCTCCCAACCCCATCTCACGTAACCAGAGAGGTGGGGGCGCCACCCCTAGGGCAGCCGCCCCTCCCGGCTTGGGGGGCAAGTTTCCTAGGGGGTGGGGGCGCCCAAACCCATCTAGGGTTTCCCCTGTGGCCGCCGCCCTCCCCTAGGGAACCCTAGGGCGCCTCCCCCTCCTCCCTTACCCCTATATATAGTGAGGAAGAGAGAGGGCAGCCGCACCCTTCCCCTAGCGCAGCCCTCTCCCTCCTCCAACACCTCATCCTCCTCCGTAGTGCTTGGCGAAGCCCTGCCGGAGAACCACGAGCTCCATCACCACCATGCCGTCGTGCTGTCGGAGTTTTCCCTCAACTTCTCCTCTCCCCTTGCTGGATCAAGAAGGAGGAGACGTCTCCGTTCTGTACGTGTGCTGAACGCGGAGGTGCCGTCCGTTCGGCGCTAGGATCATCGGTGATTTGGATCACGACGAGTACGACTCTATCAACCTCGTTCACTTGAACGCTTCCGCTTAGCGATCTACAAGGGTATGTAGATGCACTCTCCTTCCCTCGTTGCTAGATTACTCCATAGGTTGATCTTGGTGTTGCGTAGAAAATTTTGAATTTCTGCTACGTTCCCCAACAGTGGCATCATGAGCTAGGTCTATGCGTAGTTTCTATGCACGAGTAGAACACAAAGTAGTTGTGGGCGTCGATTTGTCAATTTACTTGCCGTTACTAGTCTTATCTTGATTCGGCGGCATCATGGGATGAAGCGGCCCGGACCAACCTTACACGTACTCTTACGTGAGACAGGTTCCACCGACTGACATGCACTAGTTGCATAAGGTGGCTAGCGGGTGTCTGTCTCTCCCACTTTAGTCGGATCGGATTCGATGAAAAGGGTCCTTATGAAGGGTAAATAGAAATTGGCATATCACGTTGTGGTTTTGCGTAGGTAAGAAACGTTCTTGCTAGAAACCCATAGCAGCCACGTAAAAACATGCAACAACAATTAGAGGACGTCTAACTTGTTTTTGCAGGGTATGCTATGTGATGTGATGTGGCCAAAAAGAATGTGATGAATGATATGTGATGTATGAGATTGATCATGTTCTTGAAATATGAATCACGACTTGCATGTCGATGAGTATGACAACCAGCAGGAGCCATAGGAGTTGTCTTAATTTATTAATGACCTGCGTGTCAACATAAACGTCATGTAATTACTTTACTTTATTGCTAACCGTTAGCTGTAGTAGTAGAAGTAATAGTTGGTGAGACAACTTCATGAAGACACGATGATGGAGATCATGGTGTCATGCCGGTGACGATGATGATCATGGAGCCCTGAAGATGGAGATCAAAAGGAGCAAAGTGATGATGGCCATATCATGTCACTATTTGATTGCATGTGATGTTTATCATGTTTTTACATCTTATTTGCTTAGAACGACGGTAGCTTAAACAAGATGATCCCTCACTAAAATTTCAAGAAAAGTGTTCTCCCTAACTGTGCACCATTGCGAAGGTTCGTCGTTTCGAAGCACCACATGATGATCGGGTGTGATAGATTCTTACGTTCGAATACAACGGGTGTTGACGAGCCTAGCATGTACAGACATGGCCTCGGAACACATGTGAAACACTTAGGTTAACTTGACGAGCCTAGCCTGTACAGACATGACCTCGGAACACGGAGGACCGAAAGGTCGAACATGAGTCGTATAGAAGATGCGATCAACATGAGATGTTCACCGATGATGACTAGTCCGTCTCACGTGATGATCGAACACGGCCTAGTCGATTCGGATCATGTATCACTTAGATGACTAGAGGGATGTCTATCTGAGTGGGAGTTCATGAAATAATCAAATGAACTCAATTATCATGAACATAGTCAAAAGGACTTTGCAAATTATGTCGTAGCTCACGCTTTAGTTCTACTGTTTTAGATATGTTCCTAGAGAAAATTTAGTTGAAAGTTGATGGTAGCAATTATGCGGACTGGGTCCGTATACTGAGGATTGTCCTCATTGCTGCGCAGAAGGATTATGTCCTTAATGCACCGCTCAGTGAGCTTAACCTCGAACGTCGATCATGGATGTTGCGAACATCTGACATACACGTTTTGATGACTACATGATAGTTCAGTGCGTAATGCTAAATGGTTTAGAATTGAGGCACCAATGACGTTTTTGAAACATCGCAGAACATATGAGATGTTCCAAGGACTGAAATTGGGATAGTGCCCGCGTCAAGAGGTATGAGACCTCTGACAAATTTCCTAAGCCTGCAAACTAAGGAGAAAAGCTCAATCGTTGAGCATGTGCTCAGATTGTATGAGTACAACAATCGCTTGAATCGAGTGGGAGTTAATCTTCTAGATGAGATAGTGATGGTTCTCCAAAGTCACTGTCACCAAGCTACTCGAGCTTCGTGATGAACTATAACATATCAGGGATAGTTATGATCCTTGAGCTATTCGCGACGCCGCGAAAGTAGAAATCAAAAGGGAGCATCAATTGTTGATGGTTAGTAAAACCACTAGTTTCAAGAAGGGCAAGGGCAAGAAGGGATTCTTCATGAAACGGCAAGTCAGCTGCTGCTCTAGTGAAGAAACCCAAGGTTGAACCCAAACCCGAGACTAAGTGCTTCTGTAATAAGGGGAACGTTCACTAGAGCGGAATTGCCCAAGATACTTGGTAGATGAGAAGGCTGGTAAGGTCGATAGAAGTGTGTTGGATATACATTATATTAATGTGTACTTTACTAGTACTCCTAGTAGGACCAGGGTATTAGATACCGGTTCGGTTGCTAAGTGTTAGTAAGTCGAAATAAAAGGCTACGGAATAAACGGAGACTAGCTAAAGGTGAGATGACGATATGTGTTGGAAGTGTTTCCAAGGTTGATGTAATCAAATATCGCACGCTCCCTCTACCATCGAGATTGGTATTAAAACCTAAATAATTGTTATTTGGTGTTTGCGTTGGGCATATACATGATTGAATTATGTTTATCGCAATACGGTTATTCATTTAAGGAGAATAATGGTTACTCTGTTTATTTGAATAATACCATCCCGATCGTAGTGATACACATGTTCATGCCAAAAGATATATGATAGTAATGATAGTACCACATACTTGTGGCACTGCAATTTGAGTCATATTGGTATAAAACGCATGAAGAAGCTCCATGTTGATGGATCTTTGGACTCACTCGTTTTTGAAAAGATTGAGACATGCGAACCATGTTTATTGGTAGATATGCATGAAGAAACTCCATACAGATGGATCGTTTGGACTCACTTGATTTTGAATCACTTGAGACATGCAAATCATACCACATGGACAAGATGACTGAAAGACCTCGTTTTCAGTAAGATGGAACAAGAAAGCAACTTGTTGGAAGTAATACATTTTGATGTGTGCGGTCCAATGAGCACTGAGGCACGCAGTGGATATCATTGTGTTCTTACTTCACAGATGATTTGAGTAGATTTTGAGTATATTTACTTGATGAAACACGAGTCTGAATTATTGAAAGGTTCAAGTAATTTCAGAGTGAAGTTGAAGATCGTCGTGACAAGAGGATAAAATGTCTGTGATATGATCATAGAGATTTATATCTGAGTTACGAGTTTGGCACACAATTAAGACATTGTGGAAATTGTTTCACGACTAATACCGCCGGGAACACCATAGTGTGATGGTGTGTCCGAACATCATAACTGCACCCTATTGGATATGGTGCATACCATGATGTCTCTTATCGAATTACCACTATCGTTTATGGGTTAGGCATTAGAGACAACCGCATTCACTTTAAATAGGGAACCACACAAATCCGTTGAGACGACACCGTATGAACTATGGTTTAGAGAAACCTAAGCTGTTATTTCTTAAAAGTTTGGGGCTACGACGCTTATGTGAAAAGTTTCAGGCTGATAAGATCGAACCCAAAGCGGATAAATGCATCTTCATAGGACACCCAAAACAGTTGGGTATACCTCCTGTCTCAGATCCGAAAGCAATAGGGATTGCTTCTGAAATCGGGTCCTTTCTCGAGGAAAAGTTTCTCTCGAAAGAATTGAGTGGGAGGATGGTGGAGACTTGATGAGGTTGTTGAACCATCACTTCAACTAGTGTGTAGCAGGGCACAGGAAGTTGTTCCTGTGGCACCTACACCAATTGAAGTAGAAGCTTATGATAGTGATCATGAAACTTCGGATCAAGTCACTACCAAACCTCGTAAGACGACAAGGATGCGTGCTATTTCAAAGTGGCACGTAATCCTGTCTTGGAAGTCATGTTGCTAGACAACAATGAACCTATGAGCTATGGAGAAGCGATGGTGGGCCCGGATTCCAAGAATGGCTCGAGGCCATAAAATCCGAGAGAGAATCCATATATGAAAACAAAGTGTAGACTTGGAAGAACTACTTGATGGTCGTGAGGCTGTTGAGTACAGATGGATTTTAAAAGGAAGACGGACAATGATGGTAAGTGTCACCATTGAGAAAGCTCGACTTGTCATTAAGATGTTTCCTGACAAGTTCAAGGAGTTGACTACGATGAGACTTTCTCACTCGTAGCGATGCTAAAAGTCTGTTGGAATTATGTTAGCAGTTACTGCATTATTTATGAAATCTTACAGATAGGATGTCAAAATATTGTTTCCTTGATGATTTTCTTGAGGAAAGGTTGTATGTGATACAACCAGAAGATTTTTGTCAATCCTGAAAGATGCTAACAAGTATGCAAAGCTCCAACAATCCTTCTAAGGACCGGAGTAAGCATCTCGGAGTTGGAATGTACGCTTTGATGAGATGATCAAAGATTTGGGTTTATACAAAGTTTATGAGAAACTTGTATTTCCAAAGAAGTGAGTGGGAGAAATATATAATTTTTGATGAGTATATGTTGTGAACATATGGTTGATCAGAAATGATGTAGAATTTCTGGAAAGCATATAGGGTTATTTGAAAAGTGTTTTTCAATGGAAAACCTGGATTAAGCTACTTGAACATTGAGCATCAAGATCTATAAGGATAGATCAAAATCGCTTAATAGTACTTTCAAATGAGCACATACCTTGACATGATCTTGAAGGTGTTCAAGACGGATCAGTCAAAGAAGGAGTTCTTGCCTGAGTTGTAAGGTATGAAGTTAAGACTTAAAGCTCGACCACGGAAGAAGAAAGAGGAAGGGTGAAGGTCGTCCCCTATGCTTTTGTCATAGGCTCTATACGGTATGCCATGCTGAGTACCGCACCTGATGTGTGCCTTGCCACATGTCTGGCAAGAGGGTACAAAGATGATCTAGGAGTAGATCACCAGATATCGGTCAAAATTATCCTTAGAGGAATAAGGATATGTTTCTCGGTTATGGAGGTGATAAAGAGTTCGACGTAAAGAGTTACATCGATGCAAGCTTAACACCTATCCGGATAGCTCTGAGTAGAGATACCGGATTCATATAGTAGAACAGTTATTTGAAATGGCTCCAAATATAGCGTAGTAGCTGCATCCACAAGATGACATACATAAGGATCTGAATGTTTGTAGACCTGTAGACTACAACCTCTCTCACAAGCATAACATGATCAAACCCAGAACTCATTGAGTGATAATCACATAGTGATGTGAACTAGATTATTGACTCTAGTAAACTCTTTGGATGTTGGTCACATGGCGATGTGACCTGTGAGTGTTAATCACATGGCGATGTGAACTAGATTATTGACTCTAGTGCAAGTGGGAGACTGTTGGAAATATGCCCTAGAGGCAATGATAAATTGGTTATTATTATATTTCCTTGTTCATGATAATCGTTTATTATCCATGCTATAATTGTATTGATAGGAAACTCAGATACATGTGTGGATACATAGACAACACCATGTCCCTAGCAAGCCTCTAGTTGACTAGCTCGTTGATCAATAGATGGTTACGGTTTCCTGACCACGGACATTGGATGTTGTTGATAACGGGATCACATCATTAGGAGAATGATGTGATGGACAAGACCCAATCCTAAGTCTAGCACAAAGATCGTGTAGTTCATATGCTAAAGCTTTTCTAATGTCAAGTATCATTTCCTTAGACCATGAGATTGTGCAACTCCCGGATACCGTAGGAATGCTTTGGGTGTACCAAACGTCACAACGTAACTGGGTGGCTATAAAGGTACACTACAGGTATCTCTGAAAGTGTCTGTTGGGTTGGCACGAATCGAGACTGGGATTTGTCACTCCATGTAACGGAGAGGTATCTCTGGGCCCACTCGGTAGGACATCATCATATGCACAATGTGACCAAGGAGTTGATCACGGGATGATGTGTTACGGAACAAGTAAAGAGACTTGCCGGTAACGAGATTGAACAAGGTATCGAGATACCGATGATCGAATCTCGGGCAAGTGCAATACCGCTAGACAAAGGGAATTGAATACGAGATTGATTGAATCCTCGACATCGTGGTTCATCTGATGAGATCATCGTGGAACATGTGGGAGCCAACATGGGTATCCAGATCCCGCTGTTGGTTATTGGCCGGAGAGTTGTCTCGGTCATGTCTGCATGGTTCCCGAACCCGTAGGGTCTACACACTTAAGGTTCGGTGACGCTAGAGTTGTTATGGGAAATACTATGTGGTTACCGAAGCTTGTTCGGAGTCCCGGATGAGATCCCGGACATGACGAGGAGCTCAGGAATGCTCCGGAGGTGAAGATCGGTATATTGGACGAAGGGTATTGGAGTCCGGAATTGTTCTGGGGGTACCAGGTGATGACCAGCGTGTCCGAAAGGGGTTTCGGAGGCCCCGACAAGCGTTGGGGGGCCTTATGGGCCAAGGGGAGAGGGCACATCAGCCCACTAAGGGGCTGAGCGCCCCTCCCAACCCCATCTCACGTAACCAGAGAGGTGGGGGCGCCACCCCTAGGGCAGCCGCCCCTCCCGGCTTGGGGGGCAAGTTTCCTAGGGGGTGGGGGCGCCCAAACCCATCTAGGGTTTCCCCTGTGGATGCTGCCTTCCCCTAGGGAACCCTAGGGCGCCTACCCCTCCTCCCTTACCCCTATATATAGTGAGGAAGAGAGAGGGCAGCCGCACCCTTCCCCTAGCGCAGCCCTCTCCCTCCTCCAACACGTCATCCTCCTCCGTAGTGCTTGGCGAAGCCCTGCCGGAGAACCACGAGCTCCATCACCACCATGCCGTCGTGCTGTCGGAGTTTTCCCTCAACTTCTCCTCTCCCCTTGATGGATCAAGAAGGAGGAGACGTCTCCGTTCTGTACGTGTGTTGAACGCGGAGGTGCCGTCCGTTCGGCGCTAGGATCATCGGTGATTTGGATCACGACGAGTACGACTCTATCAACCTCGTTCACTTGAACGCTTCCGCTTAGTGATCTACAAGGGTATGTAGATGCACTCTACTTCCCTTGTTGCTAGATTACTCCATAGATTGATCTTGGTGTTGCGTAGAAAATTTTGAATTTCTGCTACATTCCCCAACACAAAGGCTGGATGGTGATGGCAGCGCCGGAGGCAGAGCTCGAAGACGAGGCGGCAGGACGTCAGCACGCGTCGAAGGCGTTGTGCCCACGTACTCCGAGTTGACGGCCTTGCCGCCCGCCCTCTTCCTCTTCCGCAGCCTCCCAACACCAGCCGCCCAAGGAGACGACCCCGAGAAGTTCAAGGAGCCGGCGACACGGATGATGGGGTCATCGGTGCCGCACGGAGCGGCGCCCGACACCTAGTCGGACCCGTCATCCTGCCGCCCGCTACCCTCATCGTCGCTGCCGCTGTCCTGCTCGTCACTCCCGCTTGAGGAGGAGTCTTCGCTATCGGAGGAGCTCTCCACGCAGCACCTTGCCCGAGTCCCGAAGCACCCGAAGACCTTGACAGAGAGGATACCGCCCTCCATCAGCTTAAAATGGAGGGTGAGCCCCTCCGTCAGGTGGTGGATACGGGCGAACGTATTCCACCCTCGACCAAGATACATCACATTAGGGGCTGGGAAGTCGACGCGGACTCGCGTACCGCTGATTCCACAGCCCCTCATGTGCAGCCTCAGTGTCTCAGGCGGGTCCAGCTCCATCTCACTCGTGAATGGAGTCGGGAGACGAAGACGACGGCGAGGCGGCTGCCGCAGCCTGACGAAGAACTCACAAGGGTCGTCCCCAACGTGGCCCTCCATGGGGAGAGGAACTGCTGGCAGAGGCGAAGCCGGCGCGCCGCCCCGTCCTCCTCTTCCCCGAGCGCCTCAGCCTCGCCCACGGCCTCAGCCTCTCCCCCTTCCCCTCGCGTCTGGCTCTGCCACCGTAGGTGCAGGAGAAGGAGGGACGCGTTGTCGAGCGGCGACCCTCGTCGCCACTATCGAAGGACCAGGGTTCCCTTTCTCCATGGCGAATGGGAGGGAGGGGAGCAGAAGCTGAAGAAGTGAGATGGAGGAATGCAGGGCACCGACCCCCCCGCTCTTTATAAAGGAGCAAGGTGGGGGATCGACCGCCCCGTTCCGCCAATGAGGACGTAAATGGCGCAGGAGACCGGGGCCGATCCGCCGCCCCAGCCCGCGATGGCCCGGCTTCCCGCCTCCACCAACTGCCACCCCGGGCGCATGAGCGCCGCGTGGCGAACGTGCAGGACCGAAGCGACGAGTGATGTGACTTCTCCCCGCCCCGTGACTAAAGGGAGTGGGCGCCTTGAAAGACCATGCCTCGGCCCCGTCCAGTAAATGGGCCGCGCCTCCACGCCTCCCTCCGTTTATGGGGAAGACACGAGCCGCCCCCTCTTTTTCTACGACGTGACGCATGCGTGCAGAGGCCAGCCTCACGCATGCCGCCCACGTCACGCCTGCCTCCCCACGCCGCGCCACGCGCGGGAAGCATGTGAGGTGCAGCGCGCGAAGAAACTTACCGCGGTAAAAACCGCCCTGCCTGCCCGCGCACCGTTCTTGGGCCTGGCCCAAAAACGCGCAGCGCTTATGTGTGGCCCAGGCCCGGGGGCTCCTGTCGGTGTACAAAAAGAGGGGTACACTTTTTGTACCCCTATGACCGTGCACGGGCAGTCTGAGCCACGGGCGCCGCCGCACCGAGCCCTGCAAGAGAGCTAGAACCAAGGTAAGGCCGAAGTCAATGAGGAGCAGAACGACGCCAAGACCAAGACCACAAAGAGCAAAAGGGACGAAGTGGGCCCCCCAGCAAGATCCTTGCCGGGAGGCGGTTTTTGCCAACCCGGCAAGACCCTTGCCGCTGCAGCTCGCCCCACACCTATGGAGCGGGTCACCCTTGAGTCCACTGCCCCCATGGGGTAAGGATTCGGGAGGCATCCCCGTGGTGGTATGCAGATCTTTGTGAAGACATTCAAGATCAGATGCACACTTTAGAAGATGATGGTCCTTGGCGGGATCCCAGCCAAGGAAAACCACAAGGCCCCCGGCAAGAGCCTTGCCGGGGATGACAGCAGGCGCCACGGCAAGACCCTTGTCGGGACCCCGGCAAGACCCTTGCCAGGGCTGTGGCAAGGCCCTTGCCAAGGACACCCGCAGGGCCACCATCGGACCCGCACCAGTCACGCCTCCACAACCGTTCGCATGCAGCTGCCGACCCAACCAGCTGGGCAGGAACCTGCGTGGCAGCATGCAAATCCTCGTGGAGACCCACCGCTGCGCCACCTCAGCTGCCTGCCCGCCTACATGGCATCGCAGGCACCGCTGGCCAGGGCGCGTGTCGACGCGGGAGAAGGCGGCGATGGACGAGATAGGGCTCTCCCCCGCCCCCGATAAAGCAAGGACACCTAAGCAAGGCGCATTAAATGCACCTTGTCATGTAATGCGAGGGATAACCTCGCATCACTGTACCCTTTCCACCTCCTGTGTGCCACTGTGGCAGCCCCTTTCCCTATAAAAGGAGGCCCCAGGCGACCAGGAAGAGGATTCGGCTTTTTGGAGCTCCTCACGCCCCATAGCTAGCTCAAGAACACGAACATATAATCCACCAAAGCAGGAGTAGGGTTTTACGCATCTTCGCGGCCCGAACCTGGGTAAAGGAATCGTGTACTGCCTGCTCGATCCGCTCTTCTCACGACCCCCGCGCCCCGCAACCGCAGAAAGGGATTCTCGTGATCCCACAGGTGTCGTTTCCCACCGACATTTAATCTTCTCAGGTTTAAAGCAAGGATCTTTCTCTCAAAAAATATAATCTTTCTCTACTTACGGCTCGCTGGAGGGCTGGCCCACTTGAGGGCATAGTTCGGCCGAGGTCTTCCCCGGCGTAGGACCCTCTGACGAGGATTTCCCCCCCCGCTTGGAGGCCGTAGCCTCCGGGTTTTTAGAGGCAGCCCTTTTCTTCCCCGGAGGAGAGGAATTTTCGGTTCCTTCCCTCCAAACAGCCTCCTTCGAGGAGGCCGTAGCTGCCTTATCCCCTCCCTCACTTTCCTTCAAAGGCACAATCTTCAACATCCTGACCAGGATGGAATCCGGCCTGGTCTCAGGGAGGGGAGCCGGACACCTTATCAGCTTTGCTTTCGCTATCCACTCCTGTTTAAAGGGACAACTCTTTTAGGGGCGAGTTTATGACAAATATGTGAATAACGAGTCCGGGCACAAGGCTACTTACTTGAGTATCCGGGCGATTGCAGCTCAGGCCTGCGTCCTCGGTCAAAACCGGACACATTGCTTGTGATCCGAAGAACAGTTTATACATCTCCGCGGGCGTTGCGCCCATAAAATGCTGGATGGCTCGTGGTCCCTCCGGATTAAACTCCCACAGGCAAAGGGAGCGACGTTTGACGGACAGGGTTCGGCGGATCAGCATGACTTGCGTCACTTTGACCAGGCTGAGGTCTCTTTCCAAGAGATCCCTAATGCGGCCCTGCAACAAAGGCACGTCCTGGGATGGCCCCCAGTCTAGGCCTTTATTGACCCATGACCTTAGCTGCTGTGGGGGACCCGAGCGAAAGGCAGGCAGCGCTACCCATTTGGTGCCCCTGGGAGCGGTGATATAGAACCACTCCCGTTGCCATAAGTCGAGCTCCTCTTGAAAAGAGCCCTCGGGCCATGGAGCATCAGCATTCTTACTTATAACAGCACCTCCGCACTCTGCGTGCCGTCCCTCGATCATCTTCGGCTCGACTTTAAAGGTCTTGAGCCATAATCCGAAGTGAGGGGTAACACGGAGGAACTCTTCACACACGACGATGAATGAGGAAATATGGAGGATGGACTCCGGAGCTAAGTCGTGAAATTCCAGCCCATAATAGAGCAGCAGCCCCCTCACAAAGGGATCCATTGGGAAGCCCAACCCCCAAAGGAAGTGAGATATGAACACCACGCTCTCACCGGGCTGGGGACTGGGAACCGCCTGCCCTTGAGCAAGCAACCTATGTGGAATTTCGCCGGTCAAGAACTTAGCCTCTCTCAACTTTAGCACGTCTCCATCGGCCTTGAAGGTCGGAACCGGACATTGTCGAAGGTCCGAAGCGCCTGGAATCTGGGGCCTAGGGTGTTGGAACTCGAGGCGACGGGCGAACTCGTTTGAGATTGGAAAAAAGGAGTAAGGCCTTGGTCTCTTTATAAGAGGTTGAATACCAAGAGCCCTCCCCGTGACCGTTTGGGACTCGCCTTTAATCGAGAAAACATGCTAAACGGGCACGACTGGGTTACCCACGTCCATATTGATGAGAATCCCGTAAATGGGGGACACGATCTCTGCTTTGACAAGACGTGCCAAGGAAACCACCTCGAAAAATGCGCTGAGGTGGAGAAGTGAAAACGATCCGAATAAAGGCTTGGCCGTAGTATGATGTCACGCTACGGAATACGTCAACAGATTAGATTTGTGTTAATTTTATTCTCTCTATGGCAATATGTGGAAACTTATTTTGCAGAGCCGGACACTACTCTTAGTGTTTACAAAATTTTATGAAGAATTTGGAGGAGGAACCCGCCTTGCAATGCCGAAGACAATTTGTGCGCCGGACTCGTCGTCATTGAAGCCTGGTTCAGGGGCTACTGAGGGAGTCCTGGATTAGGGGGTGTTCGGATAGCCGGACTATACCTTCAGCCGGACTCCTGGACTATGAAGATACAAGATTGAAGACTTCGTCCCGTGTCCGTATGGAACTTTCCTTGGCGTGGAAGGCAAGCTTGGCGATGCGGATATTCAGATCTCCTACCATTGTAACCGACTTTGTGTAACCCTAACCCTCTCCGGTGTCTATATAAACTGGAGGGTTTTAGTCCGTAGGACAACTCCAACATACAACAATCACACCATAGGCTAGCTTCTAGGGTTTAGCCTCCTTGATCTCGTGGTAGATCTACTCTTGTACTACCCATATCATCAATATTAATCAAGCAGGACGTAGGGTTTTACCTCCATCAAGAGGGCCCGAACCTGGGTAAAACATTGTGTCCCTTGTCTCCTGTTACCATCCGCCTAGACACACAGTTCGGGACCCCCTACCCGAGATCCGCCGGTTTTGACACCGACATTGGTGCTTTCATTGAGAGTTCCTATGTGTCGTCACTCTTAGGCCCGATGGCTCCTTTGATCATCAACGACAATGCGGTCCAGGGTGAGACTTTTCTCCCCGGACAGATCTTCGTCTTCGGGGCTTCACACTGCGGGCCAATTCGCTTGGCCGCCTGGAGCAGATCGAAATCTACGCCCCTGGCCATCAGGTCAGGTTTGGAAGTTTGAACTACATGTCTGACATTCACGGGGACTTGATCTTCGACGGATTCAAGCCACAGCCAAGCGCGCCGCACTGTCTCGATGGGCATAATCTAACTCTGCCGCCGAACAGTGTCCTGGAGGCCGCACGCGCATTGGTTCCGACCCTTAATTCGGAGCCTGTCGCGCCGATCGAGGATGAGTGGTTGGACACCACCTTGGGGGCTGCGATCTCAAAGGCGATCGAGCCAAACACCAGCCCCGCACTCTGCATGGCCCGTGACTCTGAGGAGCCGGATTCCTCTCTAGACTCCGAGCCCTCTGCGCACCTGCCAATCGAATCCGATTGGGCGCCGATCATGGAGTTCACCGCCACGGACATCTTTCAGCACTCGCCCTTCGGCGACATCCTGAAGTCACTAAAGTCTCTCTCTCTATCAGGAGAGCCCTGGCCGGACTACGGTCAGCAAGGGTGGGATACGGATGATGAAGAAATTCAAAACCCACCCACCACCCATTTGGTAGCCACCGTCGATTATTTTAAACGACTTGCTCAACTTAGACTCCGAAGACATCGACGGCATGGACGACGATGCAGGAGACGCAGATGAACCAACACCTATGGGTGGTGGTACATGGTGGATACCCCTAAAGGTAGCGACAACGAGGAACACGGGAATGGAACGAAGGATCGATCCGCCAAAAAACAATCAAAGCGTCGGCGTAAACGCCGACCCAAGCCCCGCCTCGATACAGACCCAGCCATAGAGCAGGATGTGCCGGCAGACGACGAGCATGCCTTAGAGCAACCGTCCGAACAGGGCAGCCCGGATAAAGAAACCGAACATCCCTCCCCCGGTGAAAATGGCATTCCGGACGACCTTACGCCGGATAAGCCCACGGAGAAGAAGAACCTCCACAAGAGGCTCATTGCAACCGCACGCAGCCTGAAAAAGCATAAGCGGAAGCTAAAAACCGCAGAAGATGCACTCAGGATCAGATGGAGTAAAGTAATCAATACCGCAGACAAATACGGCGATAGCCGCCGCGCTAAAAGCTATCCGAAGCGAAAGCTACTGCCTGAATTCGACGAAGAGGCCTTAGAGCCCTCGCACTCAAAAAGTAAGAAATCCACACGGTCGGATAGACGACCCCATGGCCAGCATAAAGCGACAAGCGGCGCCGCACTTAAGCCGGCATGCGACCCACTTACGGATTCACATCAAAAAGATGGCCCAGCCAGGTCCATTTACGGGCCAAGAAAGCAAGCTCTCATAAGCAATGCAATAAACCCATTATCAGAATCCAACACACCCAAATACAGGGGCGCCGCACACCCCCTATGTTTCACCGATGAGGTCCTAGATTATGAATTTCCAGCGGGATTCAAACCAGTAAACATAGAGGCATATGATGGAACAATAGACCCTGGAGTCTGGATCGAGGATTACATCCTCCACATACATATGGCTAGAGGAGATGACCTCCACGCCATCAAATATTTACCCCTCAAGCTTAAAGGACCAGCCCAGCATTGGCTTAAAAGCCTTCCTGAAAACACAATTGGAAGTTGGGAGGAGCTCGAGGACGCTTCCCGAGCAAATTTTCTAGGGACCTATGTCCTCCCTCCGGATGCAGACGATCTCAATCACATCACACAACAGCCCGGAGAGTCAGCTCGGCAGTTCTGGAATAGATTTCTTACTAAGAAGAATCAGATAGTCGACTGTCCGGACGCCGAAGCCCTAGCAACTTTCAAGCACAATGTCCGAGACGAGTGGCTCGCCAGACACCTCGGCCAAGAAAAGCCAAGAACAATGGCCACATTAACAAGCCTCATGACCTGCTTTTGCGCAGGAGAGGACAGCTGGTTGGCAAGATGTAGCACCGACGACGCAAGTACATCCGAAACTAGGGATGGAAACGGAAAACCGCGACGCAACAAGGATCGTCACCGGACTAAGGAAAACAGTCCAAAGAGTACGGCAGTCAACGCCGGATTCAAAAGCTCACGGCAGAATCAGAAAAAGCCGCCCCTCCAGGATAACAGAGATGATTTATCCAACCTAAACAAAATCCTGGACAAGATATGTCAAATACACAGTACTCCCGGAAAGCCTACTAACCATACCCACAGAGATTGTTGGGTTTTCAAACAATCCGGCAGACTCAACGCCGAACACAAGGGGCTCGACACACCAAGCGAAGACGAGGACGAACCCCAAAAGCAGAGCACCAGGAAACAAAAGAATTTCCCACAAGAAGTGAAAACAGTAAACTTACTTCACATAACAAAACGCACGACGCCCATAAAGGTACGCGCCACACGACCTATCCCAAAGGGGTCCCGCCACTGGTTGTCAAAACCAATCATCTTCGATCATCTGGATTATTCTAGAAGTATCAGGAATGCAGGCTGGACTGCCTTGGTACTCGATCCAGTAATTGGCGGACTCCAGTTTTCAAATGTCCTCATGGACGGCGGTAGTGGACTAAACCTGATATATCAGGACACAATCCGTCACATGGGGATAGACCCAACAAGAATTCGCCATAGCAAAACCTCCTTTCAAGGGGTAACGCCTGGTCTAGACACCCATTGCATGGGTTTTCTCCGGCTCGAAGTAATATTCGGCTCTACCGATAACTTCCGCCGCACAAAGCTGACTTTCCACATCGTCCCATTCTCAAGTCGCTATCAAGCACTGCTGGGACGCGAAGCTTTCGCCCGCTTTAACGCAATACCGCATTATGCATCTCTTACGCTTAAGATGCCCGGTCCATGAGGCATCATATCCTTGAAGGGGAAGCATTGAGTGCGCCTCCCCCGAGCGGAGGATTGTGCGGCCGCTTTAACAGCCCCACAATACAGTGGCTTCACTAGCCAGAACATCCGAACAGGTCATTAATACCACGGACACAGATAGACGAGTCCGGCACAAAAGTATCTTTGATAAAGGCTTAGTGGCCATATACCCCTGCCCTAGGGGCTCCGTACATATAAAATAAGAGACAATAAAGCTCAATTTTACCTATTTTACTGTACACTTTGTTTATTTGATATAACTTTTGTTCGGCACGCCCTTTTTTCAACTTAGTTCCTCTCTTTTATAGATGAACACCGTGCTGTGCCCGTCCAGGATATGGCACAACGGAGACACAGGCGCAGACGTGCAGTAGGGACCCGTTCCAAGGATTCTTTTCAGATTAAGACCCTGCGTAAACCTTTTTTACTGTCTCTTGTTGATACACATCCCTTGGTTCTATAACCAAGGAGGAGGCTGGCGTCTTGGCATGTGGCCACGTCAGAATTCCTGCGTGTACCTGGACACTAGGGGCTTATACCTAAGAGCGTTACTTCGCCCGCTCTCATAAAGACCGAATACCTTAGGGAGTGTTCGGCGTCGCGAGTTTGGCCTTATATGCATCAGCTCCGAATCATGATTTTGGTCAAATGTTGGGTTGCCCGGCTCCTGTGTTCGGCCGCCTTACGTACCGCTCTATCGGCTAAGGCGACACCAGGAGAACTACTGCGATTGTGCCCTGGTTCGGCCAGGCGAGCACCTTAGTAGAGAAAGCCGAAAACCGACTGTCATGATATAGCGTGAGACTGGTCAACCACTTGATGACTCTCCAGAATCTATAGGATTCCTCCGCATTAACGAAGGGCCGTTTCCCGGCCATGCACATACGCGCCCCGAATTCGGGCGAGCGCAGTCGCCACCAAGGGCTATCTAAAGAGTCCCACTGTCAAGCTCCTATGGCTAAGTGAAAGTGTTAAAGCATTATAGTCCGGTTGCCTAGCTCGCTGCGCCGTCACCTCCTTTGTAGGACCAAGACGTTGGATTAAGTGTGAAAATGCGCCTTCTGCGAGCACCCCCGCACTATGTGCGTGGGGGCTGAAGCTAACGACTGCCATCTTTCAGATTATATATATATATATATATATATATATATATATATATATATATATATATATATATATATATATATATATATATATATATATATATATATATATCTTAAAACGGCCGCACATGAGGTGTTCAACATACTTGAAGGTACAAGTATAAAAGGCCACTACAATTCATCAAAATACTGCTTTATAATTAAATATGCTATCAGAACATAGCATCCTTCGAGCACTGCGTCTCTATTACACGAGCGCCTTCAAGGACTTCCTGAAAATAGTGCTCGGAGGGTACTCGGCTTTTGTCCGAATCTCGGAATGCAACAACGGTGGTATCCATCTCCGCCCAGTATGTCTTGACACGGGCAAGAGCCATCCTTGCGCCCTCTATGCATGCTGACCTCTTCATTGCATTGATACGTGGCACCGCATCAAGGAATTGCTGCACCAAGCTGAAATAACTCTTCGGCTCCGATCTCCCCAGCCACAAATGACCCATGACGCACTTCATGGAGAGTCCGGACAACCTATTCAGTTCGGCCCATTGAGCCAGACGATCGTCCACCGCCAGTGGACGCTCTGGATTGTGGAACTGCGACCAGAAAAGTTTTTCCACTTCGCGATCTTCTTGATCTCGAAAGTGTTCGGTCGCATCAGTAGCACTCGCTGCCAAATCCAAATAGGTGTCCTCCACACTCCACATCCGGTCCAACAGAGCAAATTTCGGATCGCAAAAGTTCCTCCGCAGCATAAAGGGCTTTCCAGCCGCAATCTGTCTGGCCTGACGCAGCTCCTCCTTCGCAGCTCTCATCGCAGAGCGAGCGTCCTTGGCATCAGCAACGGCCTTCTCTAAGTCCGTCTGCCTCGCCCGGTCTTCTTTCTCAAGAAGCTTGCAACGGTCAGCAACGCTCTTTAACTTCTCGGCCATCTCCTTCTTGCTTCGGCAGTGAGCAGCCTGTTCGGCTCTCAGCTCTTCAAGGGCCTTCTCGGCAGCCGCATCCCTTTCTCTGGCTTGTTCCTTAGCTCAGGCAAGTTTCGCCCAAAGACTCTCCACGGCGGCTGCACCATCTGCGTCAAGCACACACATTGTAAGATATTGGCATAAAGCTCCTCTTACCAGGTGCCGCACAAGGAATTACATACCTTGAGCATCATCAAGCCGCTTGTTGACAAGCGCGATGTCGGCATCTGCCACGTCAAGTTGCCGCTTTAGTTTGGCAAAATCATCAGTTCGGCTCGATTCCGGACACCTCGCCACCTACATTTAAAGGCGACGTTTTGGACCTGGGATTATGATCCTCTGCACGCTGTCACTTCTGACAACGCACAGAGTCTCACGGGCTACTATCTACACATGGCGCATCTTATTTATGCGCAACTGACAAAAGTGTACATTATCTAACGTACCTCAAAACCCGTCAGTAAGCTTCTGACGGCCTCGTGCAATCCGTTTTCCGCGGATGAAATCCTTTCAATCACCGTGCCCATCAATGCAAGGTGCTCCTCCGAGATAGAAGCTCGCCCCAGCAGATTCTTTAGCTCCTCCGGTCGAACACCAGATGGTGCCGGACCTGTCCTATGGCCTCTTTCGAAGGCCAGACGCGGAGAACCTTGGGGGCCTCATAGTCTTCCGCCCCTGCCGGATTCGGAGAAACCCTCCGTGATGACACCTCAGGGTCGCCCGCCTTGCTAGGTGGTACGGCAAGGGGAGGCGTCCCGCTCTCCATCATCTCCGGAAGAAGGTCCCCCGAAGACGAGCTCTGCTGAGAAGGGCTGAGGTCCGAACTACAAGGTAAAATTTCGGTTAATGTCGGTGTACAAAAAGAGGGGTACACTTTTTGTACCCCTATGACCGTGCATGGGCAGTCTGAGCCACGGGCGCCGCCGCACCGAGCCCGGCAAGGGAGGTAGAACCAAGGTAAGGCCGAAGTCAAAGAGGAGCAGAACGACGCCAAGACCAAGACCACAAAGAGCAAAGGGGACGAAGTGGGCCCCCCGGCAAGATCCTTGCCGGGAGGCGGTTTTTGCCAACCCGGCAAGACCCTTGCCGCGGCAGCTCGCCCCACACCTATGGAGCGGGTCACCCTTGAGTCCACTGCCCCCATGGGGCAAGGATTCGGGAGGCATCCCCGTGGTGGTATGCAGATCTTTGTGAAGACATTCAAGATTAGATGCACACTTTAGAAGATGATGGTCCTTGGCGGGATCCCAGCCAAGGAAAACCACAAGGCCCCCGGCAAGAGCCTTGCCGGGGATGACAGCAGGCGCCACGGCAAGACCCTTGTCGGGACCCCGGCAAGACCCTTGCCAGGGCTGTGGCAAGGCCCTTGCCAAGGACACCCGCGGGGCCACCATCGGACCCGCACCAGTCACGCCTCCACCACCGTTCACATGTAGCTGCCGACCCAACCAGCTGGGCAGGCACCTGCGTGGCGGCATGCAAATCCTCGTGGAGACCCACCGCTGCGCCACCTCAGCTGCCTGCCCGCCTACATGGCATCGCAGGCACCACAGGCCAGGGCACGTGTCGACGCGGGAGAAGGCGGCGACGGACGAGACATGGCTCTCCCCCGCCCCCGATAAAGCAAGGACACCTAAGCAAGGCGCATTAAATGCACCTTGTCATGTAATGCGAGGGATAACCTTGCATCACTGTACCCTTTCCACCTCCTGTGTGCCACTGTGGCAGCCCCTTTCCCTATAAAAGGAGGCCCCAGCCGACCAGGAAGAGGATTCGGCTTTTTGGAGCTCCTCACGCCCCATAGCTAGCTCAAGAACACGAACATATAATCCACCAAAGCAGGAGTAGGGTTTTACGCATCTTCGCGGCCCGAACCTGGGTAAAGGAATCGTGTACTGCCTGCTCGATCCGCTCTTCTCACGACCCCCGCGCCCCGCAACCGCAGAAAGGGATTCTCGTGATCCCATAGGTGTCGTTTCCCACCGACATCTTTGGCGCGCCAGGCTGGGGTGAGCGCAGTTGTGAGAATCGGCTTTAGAAGTTAGTTCGACGCTTCTTCATCATCATGGCGCCCAAGAACAAGACGACGGTGGCAGTTGGCCCGTCGGACGCCGGGCATCCCGTCCCGACGCGGGCGAGCAGCGGACCGGTCGCCGAAAGGACCCGGGGCGCTGTTCGCGAACACCAACACCGTCCCAGCAGCCGGAGTTTGGGAGGCGGTGATGTTCGTGCGCCCGGTAACGGGCCGCACGCCGCCAAATCCAAAGACGGAGCCGCCCCCCCGCAGATGGTGCGGGACCTTCCGAGGTCGCTGCTGCCCCGCCCGCTGGCGGCGCGAGGGCCTCCAGGACTACCACTCCGGCGCCGATGGCGCGTTCCTCTCAAGCAGCGCGTGATGAGCGGCGTGATCACCCCGAAGACCTCGGGCGTCGCCACGGGAAAAGCCCCACGCGCCACTCCCGGGATGTAGAAGACCTGCCCGCTCGCCGAGGCGCTGATGAAGACGGCGTGCGACCGCGCGGTCGTGGTAGAGCTCCTTCTGACATGGTCAGAAGTCGAAACGCGTCGCGATCCGTGCAGGTTTCGTTGCCACCGACGCCAGCAGAAGCCCTGGCGCGCGTCGATAGAGCGGAACATAAGGCGGCAAATAAAACTTATCCTTTTCCCAATTTTAGTTCTTGGCAGATTTTAGCAACTTTATACAAGTCAAGCAATCTTAACACAATTTAAGCAAGCATGCAAAGAGTATATGAGCAGCGGAAAGTAAAGCATGCAACTTGCAAGAATGTAAAGGGAAGGGTTTGGAGGATTCAAAGACAATAGGAGACACGAATGTTTTTGTCATGGTTCTGATAGGTGGTGCTATCGTACATCCACGTTGATGGAGACTTCAACCCACGAAGGGTAACGGCTGCGCGAGTCCACGGAGGTCTCCACCCACGAAGGGTCCATGAAGAAGCAACCTTGTCTATCCCACCATGGCCGTCGCCCACGAAGGACTTGCCTCACTAGCGGTAGATCTTCACGAAGTAGGCGATCTCCTTGCCCTTACAAACTCCTTGGTTCAACTCCACAATCTTGTCGGAGGCTCCCAAGTGACACCTAGCCAATCTAGGAGACACCACTCTCCAAGAAGTAACAAACGGTGTGTTGATGATGAACTCCTTGCTCTTGTGCTTAAAATGATAGTCTCCCCAACACTCAACTCTCTCTCATAGGATATGGATTTGGTGGAAAGAATATTTGAGTGGAAAGCAACTTGGGGAAGGCTAGAGATCAAGATTCATATGGTAGGAATGGAATATCTTGGCCTCAACACAAGTGTAGGTGGTTCTCTCTCAAAAAAGGTAAGTTGGAAGTGTAGGTTCGTTCTGATGGCTCTCTCCATGAATGAAGAGGAGGTGGAGGGGTATATATAGCCTCCACATAAAATCTAACCATTACACACAACTTGCCAAACTCGATGGGACCGAATTGGTAAACTCGGTCGGACCGATTCAGCAAATCTAGTGACCGTTAGGATTTTCGGTGGGACCGACATGCAACTCGGTAGGACCGATATGGTTAGGGTTAGGGCATAACGCAATCTCGGTGATATCGATTACACAAACTCGGTGAGACTTATTTTGGTAATAAGCTAACCAGAGAGTTGGTCAGGTAAACTCGGTGGGATCGATTCACTCATTTCGATGAGACCGAAATGTTAAGATAGGGAAATAGAGAGTTTACATTGCAATCTCGGTGGGACCGATCGCTCATATCGGTGAGACCGAAAAGTTACGAAGGGAAACAGAGAGATTACAATCCTATCTCGGTGAGACTGAGATCCCTATCGGTGAGACCGATTTGCCTAGGGTTTGTGGCAGTGTCTATGACATCTGAACTCGGTGGCGCCGGATAGAAAGAATCGGTGGGGCCGAGTTTGACTTTTGGTTTAGGTCATATGTGGATGTGAGAAAGTAGTTGAGGGCTTTGGAGCATATCACTAAGCATTTTGAGCAAGAGCCTCATTAAGCAACACCTCATCCCTCCTTGATAGTATTGGCTTTTCCTATAGACTCAATGTGATCTTGGATCACTAAAATAGAAAATGTAGAGTCTTGAGCTTTGAGCTTAAGCCAATCCTTTTGTCCTTAGCATTTTGAGGGGTCCACTTTTCTCATCCATGCCATGCCAATCATTGAGCTTTCCTGAAATATTAATCTTGAAATAGCATTAGCTCAATGAGCTATATGTTGTTAGGAATTACCAAAACCACCTAGGGATAGTTGCACTTTCAGGGAGCTTATAGAGAAGCTCAAGGGAGCGCGGCGGCGCTTCCAATTATTGAAGATATCAGCCTGCCGACAAGGTGCGAGGGAAGCCTGGGCCATGGTGAAGACGCGATATACCAAGGCTGACCCGAACCACATGGCCGAGGTCGGACCTATGGGGCCCGATGGGAAAGAGATCCCCGTCAGTTTGGTGTATGACCAGGTAGAATTAGCCGCAAAGTATTCCCAACAGGATTGTAGGCTAGACAGCCTGTTGGATGGTATAGAAGAAGAATTTAGTCAGTTTAAGTGACTGTGTACTTCAAGTGACATGTATTGTCCCTAGCCGGATTGTAAATCATTTGTCATGGCGGACCTTTTCACTTCGACCTCTGACCCGACAGTCCGGAGTGTATCCGAATACCCGCTCAGTTATGAAAAAACCGGGGTACGCGTGGAAACCAGGCGTAGGGGTCATAAGTGCTTGAACAGACAAGTACCCAACGAGCTATGTTATATTACATGGATAGTAAGAAACATCTTCCAGGGAGAATAGTTCCGTTAAGGGTTCCTTTCCCTGGGTACGCATGCCCTAATGTGCATGTCCGAGCTGCGAAAAGAGATGCAGGATATAAACATCTGGGGGCATGTATTACAATAAATAAGGGTCATCTTTTGTTCACCGACCGAATATTCCCTTAAGAATGCTAGCTTTCGGCTTCACCCAGTCTGAGGTACACATCCGGCTGACCCGACAGTAACAATCGTGGAGGTGCGCCCCTTATGCCCTAGCCGAATTAACGGGAACGTAGGGCATAAACACAAGAGCCAGGCAACCCAGCTTGGCCAAAACGTAAGTCATATCGATGCATATAATGGCGAAAAAAGGTACATGCGGAAGAATAACACATGTGTGGGGCATAGAGCCCAGAAAATAGTTATATTTACCTTCTGTATAAGAAGCCCCCAGGTATAATGAGCGCGGCTAGCGCGTCAAGATTGTATAGTCAAGACACATTTTAGCCTTTTAAGGCCTTGAAGAAAAAAGGGGAAGAAAGAAAGAAAGAAAAGACAAATAACACATATATAAAAAATTAAGAGAGGTAAGGAGACGAACACCGAGTCCGGCGCTAGGCTGAGAGGATCGAGAAGAGGTGTCTAGAGGGGGGGGGGGGTGATTAGACACTAAGTGCCAAAGTTGCAGTTTTTAAACTTTCTCAGTTTAAGTGGAGTTTAGGCACAAGTTTAATGACCACAATACATATCAAGCAAGCATGCAAAGAGTATATGAGCAGCGGAAAGTAAAGCATGCAACTTGCAAGAATGTAAAGCGAAGGGTTTGGAGAATTCAAACGCAATTGGAGACAAGGATGTTTTTGGCGTGGTTCGGATAGGTGGTGCTATCCTACATCCACGTTGATGGAGACTTCAACCCACGGAGGGTAACGGTTGCGCGAGTCCACGGAGGGCTCCACCCACGAAGGGTCCACGAAGAAGCAACCTTGTCTATCCCATCATGGCCATCGCCCACGAAGGACTTGCCTCACTAGCGGTAGATCTTCACGAAGTAGGCGATCTCCTTGCCCTTACAAACTCCTTGGTTCAACTCCACAATCTTTTCGGAGGCTCCCAAGTGACACCTAGCCAATCTAGGAGACACCACTCTCCAAGAAGTAACAAATGGTGTGTTGATGATTAACTCCTTGCTCTTGTGCTTCAAATGATAGTCTCCCCAACACTCAACTCTCTCTCACAGGATTTGGATTTGGTGGAAAGAAGATTTGAGTGGAAAGCAACTTGGGGAAGGCTAGAGATCAAGATTCATATGGTAGGAATGGAATATCTTGAGCTCAACACAAGGGTAGGTGGTTCTCTCTCAGAAAGTGTGTATTGGAAGTGAGGATCTGTTCTGATGGCTCTCTCCATGAATGAAGAGGAGGTGGAGGGGTATATATAGCCTCCACACAAAATCTAACCGTTACACACAATTTACCAATCTCGGTGGGACCGAATCAACAAACTTGGTCGGACCGATTTAGTAAACCTAGTGACTGTTAGTGATTTTCAGTGGGACTGACATGCAACTCGGTAGGACCGATATGGTTAGGGTTAGGGCATAACGTAATCTCGGTGTGACCGATTACACAAACTCGGTGGGACCGATTTTGATAATAAGCTAACCAGAGAGTTGGTCAGGCAAACTCGGTGGGACCGCTTACTAAACTCGGTTGGACCGATTCTGGTAATAGGTTAACCAGAGAGTTTGCATTGTAATCTCGGTAGTACCGATTGCCTAAACTCGGTGAGACCGATTTTGGTAATGGACATACACAGAGAGAGATTACGATCCCATCTCGGTGAGACCGAGATCCCTATCGGTAGAACCGATTTGCTAGGGTTTGGCAGTGGCTATGACATGTGAAACTCGGTGGCACCGGATAGAAAGAATCGGTAGGGCCGAGTTTGACTTTAGGTTTAGGTCATATGTGGAAGTGGGAAAGTAGCTGAGGGTTTTGGAGCATATCACTAAGCACATGAAGCAAGAGGCTCATTAAGCAACACCTCATCCCTCCTTGATAGTATTGGCTTTTCCTATAGACTCAATGTGATCTTGGATCACTAAAATGTAAAATGAAGAGTATTGAGCTTGAAGCTTTAGCCAATCCTTTGTCCTTAGCATCTTGAAGGAGTTCCCACAACCTTTAGTCCATGCCACTCCATTGTTGAACTTATCTGAAATGTACTAGATAAAAGTGTTAGTCCAACAAGAGATATGTTGACATTAATTACCAAAACCACCTGGGGAGGACTTGTGCTTTCATAGGCGTAGAACCTTCGGAGTCTGGCTGCGTTCCATGGGTTTGGCTCGAGTCGATTGTCCGATGCATCCCGCAGACGGTACGCTCCACCGGTCAGAACTTGGTCAATAACGAAGGGACCTTCCCATTTGGGCTTGAGCTTGTTCTTTTTCTTCTCTGGTAGGCGTAGGACGAGTTCGCCAACGTTATAAGTTTTGGCCCGTACTTCTCTGCTTTGATACCTTTGAGCCTGTTGCTGATAGAATGTGGAACGGGCTTTTGCCACGTCGCGCTCCTCCTCCAGGGCGTCCAAACTTTCCTGCCGATCAAGCTCGGCTTCTTTCTCTTCATACATGCGCACTCGAGGTGAGTCATGAATTATGTCGCAGGGCAGTACCGCCTCTGCGCTGTACACCATAAAAATGGTGTGTATCCGGTAGTGCGATTCGACGTGGTCCGCAGCCCCCATAGTACGGATTCGAGCTCCTTTACCCAGTGCATATCCGATTCCTTCAAGGATCGCACTAATCTGGGTTTAATGCCGCTCATGATAAGACCATTTGCTCGCTCGACTTGACCATTAGTTTGCGGGTGATAGACATAAGCGTAATCGAGCTTGATGCCCATGTTGCTACACCAAAGTTTTACCTCGTTGGCTGTAAAGTTCGAGCCATTATCGCTGATGATGCTGTGGGGGATGCCATAACGGTGTACAACCCCGATATGAAGTCTATCACTGGTCCGGATTCAACCGTTTTAACTGGTTTGGCTTCTATCCATTTGGTGAATTTGTCCACCATGACCAATAGGTATTCTTTCTTATGGCTTCCCCCTTTAAGGGGTCCGACCATATCAAGCCCCCAGACCGCAAAGGGCCAAGTGATGGGGATTGTTTGGAGAGCGGTAGGCGGCATATGGCTTTGATTTGCAAAAAGCTGGCAACCGACGCAACGTTGAACGAGGTCCTGTGCGTCTGTTCGGGCCGTGG
The DNA here is from genome assembly GCA_032464435.1 of Aegilops umbellulata. Lineage (NCBI taxonomy): Eukaryota > Viridiplantae > Streptophyta > Magnoliopsida > Poales > Poaceae > Aegilops > Aegilops umbellulata. The sequence continues at coordinate 67,683,232 of CP136056.1, read as the reverse complement.
GCCAGTAAAAACCTGTACGGAAGGCCTTGCTTACAAGGGCCCGGGTTATGGCATGGTGGCCGCCAAGTCCAGCATGAATTTCTGCCAAAAGTTTCCGCCCTTCCTCTTCGGAGATGCATCTTTGAAGGACTCCGGTAGCACTTTTCTTATAAAGCTCTCCCTCGTGGACCTTGTAGGCTTTGGACTGCCGCACAATGCAGCACGCCTCATTTGGGTCCTCGGGTAGTTCCTGCCTAGTTAGGTAGGCCAGGAATGGTTCTGTCCACGGGGTGATGACAGCCATTATCACGTGGGCGGAAGGTGTTATTTCGGTGGCAGAGCCTCCGATTACGTCAGAGTGTTCGGTATCTGGTGTTGTGGCCGGGTCTGGACTATTGTTACCGGTCTCTCCTTCCCATACCACAGATGGCTTAGACAGCCTTTCCAAGAAGATATTTGGTGGGTCAGGGTCGCGCTTAGCGCCAATACGGGCGAGAATATCCGCCGCCTGATTGTTTTCCCGGGCCACGTGGTGGAATTCAAGCCCTTCGAACCGAGCTGACATTTTGAGGACGACATTGCGATAAGCCGCCATTTTTGGATCCTTGGCATCAAAGTCTCCATTTATTTGAGATATTGCGAGGTTCGAGTCCCCCTGCACCTCCAGGCGTTGGATGCCCATGGAGACTGCCATCTGGAGACCATGTAACAGGGCCTCATATTCGGCTGCATTGTTGGAGTCTGTGTATAGTATTTGGAGTACGTATTGGACTGTATCTTCAGTGGGGGATGTCAGGACGACACCAACCCCCAGGACAGCCAACATTTTAGAGCCGTCAAAGTGCATGATCCAATTGGAGTATGTGCCATACTCTATAGGGAGTTCGGCTTCTGTCCATTCGGCGACGAAATCAGCCAGTACTTGTGACTTAATGGCTCGCCGTGGTTTGTATATTATGTCGAACGGGAGGAGCTCAATAGCCCATTTAGCAATCCGGCCCGTGGCCTCGCGGTTGTTTATTATGTCGTTGAGTGGTACTTCAGAGGCCACCGTAATTGAACACTCTTGAAAGTAGTGTCGTAGTTTCCGGGATGCCATGAAGACCGCGTATGCTATGTTTTGATAATGTGGGTACCGTGATTTACATGGAGTGAGGACAGTGGATACATAGTATACCGGTTTTTGAAGCGGGAACTTATATCCGTCCGTCTCTCGTTCGACGACGAGCACTGCACTTACAACTTGGTGTGTTGCCGCTATATATAACAGCATTGGTTCGCCGACATTTGGCGCGGCCAAGATTGGGTTTGTGGCCAAACCAGCTTTTATTTCCTCTAGTCCGGCCGTGGCCGCATCTGTCCACTCGAAGTGTTCAGTGCATCGAAGAAGGCGATAAAGAGGTAGTGCCTTTTCTCCTAATCGGGAGATGAAGCGGCTTAGGGCAGCCATGCATCCAATTAGTTTTTGGATTTGCTTGAGGTCTGTTGGGATGGCAAACTGTGACAGAGCTCGGATTTTAGCCGGATTTGCTTCGATTCCTCTGCTGGAGACGATGAAGCCTAAGAGCTTTCCAGCGGGCACGCCGAAGACGCATTTTTCCGGATTGAGCTTAATGTCGTATGTTCGGAGATTGTCGAACGTGAGCCTCAAGTCATCTATTAAGGATTCGACGTGTCTGGTTTTAATGACCACATCGTCTACGTATGCCTCCACTGTTTTGCCAATCTGTGTCTCCAAGCATGTCTGAATCATGCGTTGATAGGTTGTGCCGGTGTTTTTGAGCCCGAAAGGCATGGTGTTAAAATAGAAGGGGCCGTATGGAGTGATAAATGCCGTTGCGGCTTGATCAGACTCCGCCATCTTGATTTGATGGTATCCGGAGTATGCGTCGAGGAAACACAATGAGTCGTGTCCTGCGGTAGCGTCGATAATTTGATTGATGCGAGGGAGGGGGAAGGGATCCTTGGGGCAAGCCTTGTTAAGGTCCTTGAAGTCGACACATAGGCGCCAGGATTTGTCCTTCTTTGGTACCATCACCAGGTTTTCTAGCTAGTCCGGATGTTTTATTACTCGGATGAATCCGGCCTCTAGTAACTTGGCTAGCTCCTCTCCCATGGCTAGTCGCTTAGGTTCAGAGAAGTGCCGAAGAGTCTGCTTGACCGGCTTGAACCCCTTTAGAATGTTAAGGCTATGCTCGGCCAGCCTGCGTGGGATTCCTGGCATGTCTGAAGGATGCCAGGTGAAGATGTCCCAATTCTCGCGCAAGAACTCCCGTAGTGCGGCGTCTACTGTGGGGTTTAATTGTGCCTCGATGGATGCTGTTTTTGTTGGGTCCGTTGGATGGACTTGGAATTTGACTATTTCGTCTGCTGGTTTAAAAGAGGTGGACTTGGATCTTTTGTCGAGTATCACGTCGTCCCTGTCCACAGTGGAGCGCAGCGCAGTCAGTTCCTCGGCCGCGAGGGCTTCGGATAACGCCTCGAGGGCCAATGCGGTTGTTTTATTTTCGGCGCAGAGTGCTATGTCCGAATCACAAGCTAGAGTGATGATTCCATTGGGCCCGGGCATTTTGAGCTTCATGTACCCGTAATGGGGTATGGCTTGGAAGATCGTGAATGCCTCCCGCCCTAGAAGGGCGTGGTATCCACTATTGAACGGGGCCACTTGGAATGTGATTTCTTCAGACCTATAATTCTCCGGCGTGCCGAATACCACATCTAGTGTGATTTTGCCAGCACATCATGCCTCTCGACTAGGGATGATTCCTCTGAAGGTCGTGCTGCTTTGCTCAATGCGGCTTTTGTCTATTTCCATTTTTCTAAGAGTCTCCTCATAGATGAGGTTTAATCCGCTGCCGCCGTCCATGAGCACTTTAGTAAGCCGGAAGCCGTCCACAATTGGACTAAGGACCAAGGCGGCTGGTGCTCGGGTTGTTCAGAATTTAGGTTCGTCACTGGCATTGAAGGTGATAGCCATGTCGCTCCATGGATTTATTGTTGCTACGTGGCAGACTTCGGCAAGGCTGCGGAGTGCTCGCTTACGCCTATTATTTGAGGTGAAGGTCTCGAAGACTGTCAATACTGTATTGTTGTTCTCCACGGGATGGTGCTCTGCGGTATTGTTAATGAGGAAATCCTCACCGCTCTTGGCCACCTGCCGGAGTACCCAACATGCTCTAAGGCTGTGTGTTGGTATGGTATCCGCTGTACTGCGAATTTTGCATGGCCCGTTGAGCCATCCCTCCAGTACGGTTCCGCGCCCTGTAGTGGGCTTTTGTTTCTTTGTAATTGGATCGGGTAACTTATGAGAGTGATGACCCACAAGTATAGGGGATCTATCGTAGTCCTTTCGATAAGTAAGAGTGTCGAACCCAACGAGGAGCAGAAGGAAATGATAAGCGGTTTTCAGCAAGGTATTCTCTACAAGTACTGAAATAAGTGGTAACAGATAGTTTTGTGATAAGATAATTTGTAACGAGCAGCAAGTAACAAAAGTAAATAAAGTGCAGCAAGGTGGCCCAATCCTTTTTGTAGCAAAGGACAAGCCTGGACAAACTCTTATATAAGGAAAAGCACTCCCGAGGACACATGAGAATATCGTCAAGCTAGTTTTCATCACGTTCATATGATTCGCGTTTGGTACTTTGATAATTTGATATGTGGGTGGACCGGCGCTTGGGTGCTGTTATTACTTGAACAAGAATCCCACTTATGATTAACCTCTATTGCAAGCATCCGCAACTACAACAAAAGTATTAAGGTAAACCTAACCATAGCATGAAACATATGGATCCAAATCAGCCCCTTACGAAGCAACGCATAAACTAGGGTTTAAGCTTCTGTCACTCTAGCAACCCATCATCTACTTATTACTTCCCAATGCCTTCCTCTAGGCCCAAATAATGGTGAAGTGTTATGTAGTCGACGTTCACATAACATCACTAGAGGCTAGACAACATACATCTCATCAAAATATCGAACGAATACCAAATTCACATGACTACTAATAGCAAGACTTCTCCCATGTCCTCAGGAACAAACATAACTACTGACAAAGCATATTCATGTTCATAATCAGAGGGGTATTAATATGCATAAAGGATCTGAACATATGATCTTCCACCAAATAAACCAACTAGCATCAACTACAAGGAGTAATCAACACTACTAGCAACCTACTAGTACCAATCCCGGACTTGGAGACAAGAATTGGATACAAGAGATGAACTAGGGTTTTGAGAGGAGATGGTGCTGGTGAAGTTGTTGATGGAGATTGCCCTCTCCCGATGAGAGGAGCGTTGGTGATGACGATGGTGATGATTTCCCCCTCCCGGAGGGAAGTGTCCCCGGCAGAACAGCTCTGCCGAAGCCCTAGATTGGTTCCGCCAAGGTTCCGCCTCGTGGCGGCGGAGTTTCGTCCCGAAAGGTTGCTTATGATTTTTTCCTCGACGAAAGACCTCATATAGCAGAAGATGGCCATTGGAGAGCCAACAGGGGGCCCACGAGGCAGGGGGCGCGCCCCACCCTCGTGCCAGGTGGGTCCCCCTCTGGTGAACTTCTTTCGCTCAATATTTTTTATTATTTCCAAAAATGACTTTCATGGAGTTTCAGGACTTATGGAGTTGTGCAAAATAGGTCTCTAATATTTGCTCCTTTTCCAGCCCATAATTCCAGTTGTCGGCATTCTCCCTCCTTATGTAAACCTTTTAAAATAAGAGAGCATAGGCATAAGTATTGTGACATAACGTGTAATAACAGCCCATAATGCAATAAATATCGATATAAAAGCATGATGCAAAATGGACGTATCAACTCCCCCAAGCTTAGACCTTGCTTGTCCTCAAGCGGAAGCCGATAACGATAAATATGTCCCCACGTTTAGAGGTAGAGGTGTCAATAAAAAAATACGGACATGAAGGCATCATGATTTTTCTCATAACAGCAACATATATAGATATTATCATATGATTTGTTATGCTCAAGTAATAATCTATTCACAATGCAAAAGTACGAATCAGAAACTTTATTGAGAACCAACAAACTATAATCTCAGTCACTGAAGCAATTGCAATTTATCATAACATCAGAAAGAGTCTATGTCAGAGCTTTTATAGCAAGTCCACATACTCAACTATCATTTAGTCTTTCATAATTGCTAACACTCATGCGATACTTGTGGTTACGGAGTTTTAATCGGACACAGAGAAAGATAGGGGCTTATTGTTTCGCCTCCCAACCTTTTACCTCAAGGGTAATGTCAACAATAATAACTCATGCTCCCCTACATCCAATTAGATATATCTATCAGGATCTTCCCAACATATTGTGCTTGCCAAAGGATAAAATGTAAAAAGGAAAGGTGAAGATCACCACGACTCTTGCATAAGGTAGAGTATAATAATAAAAGATAGGCCCTTAACAGAGGGAAGCAGAGGTTGCCATGCACTTTTATGGTTGGATGCACAAAATCTTAATGCGAAAGAACGTCACTTTATGTTGCCCCTTGTGATATGAACCTTTATTATGAAGTCCGTCGCTTTTATTTCTTCCACATCACAAGATCGTATAAAGCTTATTTCCTCCACACCAATCAATCATACATATTTAGAGAGCAATTTTTATTGCGTGCACCGATGACAACTTACTTGAAGGATCTTACTCAATCCATAGGCAGGTATGTTGGACTCTCATGGCAAAACTGGTTTAAGGGTGTTTGGAAGCACAAGTAGTATCTCTACTTGGTGCTGAGAATTTGGATAGCATGAGGGGGAAGGCAAGCTCAACATGTTGGATGATCCATGACAACATACTTTATCTCAGATATAAGAAAACATAACCCATTACGCTGTCTTCCTTGTCCAACGTCAACTCTTTAGCATGTCATATTTTAATGAGTGCTCCCAATCATAAAAGATGTCCATGATAATATATTTATATGTGAGACCTCTCTTTCCTTATTACTTCCTATTAATTGCAACGATGACCAAAGCTATGTCTGCCAACTCCCAATAACTTTTAATCATCATACTCTTTCTATGTGAAGTCATTACTCTCAATATGATCAATATGAACTCTTTGTTTCTTTTTATTATTTTTTCTCTCCCTTATTCACTCAAGATCATGGAAAAAATCAAGCCCTTCACTCAACACTAATCTTTATTATATATAGCTCACGGACTCGATTACATAGAGAGATCATAAAGCAGAACTCAAAAATAGATCATGCCATAAACTTTATTCTACTAGATCAAGATACTACTAATAGGAACGAACTAAGAAAAAGGTAAAGATAGGAGTGTGATGGTGATACGATACCGGGGCACCTCCCCCAAGCTTGGCAGTTGCCAAGGGGAGTGCCCATACCCATGTGATTATGTCTCCTTTGCTGGTGAAGAAGGTGGAGTTGTTGATGATGTAAATTGTGCCTTCAGCTTCTTCATGTTGTAGTTGAGGAGAGCAATTTCCTCCTTTAAATCATCGACCTCTGACTCCATCTTCAAGATGTTGTCACATAAATCTCCTTTGCTTCTTTGCCGAAAACGCGAAGGAATAGATCGGTTGTTAGATAGCTTAGCCCTTTTAGGGAGACTAGATTTCTTGAACTTCATGTGCGTATCCCCAGGTTGAGGTAGAGGGATATCCTCCTCCTCCGAACTCGAATCATTGATCCTCCTCAAATAAGCATCCTCCTCCTCATCCGTAGTTCGACCACAAGGAGACAGATCCCCATAGGTCTTTGGGTCAGTGATGAGGTATGAGACATAGATCTCTCCGTCGGAATCCTGAGATGACATCTTGCTCCAAACGTGCTACAGAAACAGCTCAAAACAAAATCAGAGGATATTTGCGTGATACAAGAGTCAAAACCTTCGAGAGAATATATAATGAATTTTTACCGACCAAAATACGTATCGTGCAAGAAAATGGAGTCCGGAGAGCACACGAGGTGCCCACGAGGTAGGGGGCGCGCCCTCCACCCTCGTGGGGCCCTCGTGTCCTTCCCGGACTGCTTCTTATTTTTCTATTTTTCTAAATATTCCAAAACGGAGAAATATTGCCTTAAAACTGTTTTTGAGTCGGTTTACTTATCATACCACATACCTATTCCTTTTCGGAGTCTCAAAAATTCTAGAAAGTGTCCCTTATGTATTCCTCCAGGGTTACGGTTTCAATAACATTGGTTTCAACATTTATAGGATTACCTGAGATATAATTTTAATTCTTTGACCGTTCACCACCTTCGGATTACTGCCTTCAAAGTTGTTGTTTTTTATGGCACCGGAACGATAAACCTCCTCGATAACGTAAGGGACTTCCCATTTAGAGAGAAGTTTTCCTGCAAAAAATCTTAAATGAGAGTTGTATAGCAATACATAATCACCTACACTAAACTCACACTTTTGTATCCTTTTGTCATGCCATCTTTTGACTTTTTCTTTAAACAACTTGGCATTTTCATAAGCTTGGGTTCTCCATTCATCAAGTGAGCTAATATCAAATAACCTCTTCTCACCGGCAAGTTTGAAATCATAGTTGAGCTCTTTAATAGCCCAATATGCCTTATGTTCTAGTTCGAGAGGTAAGTGACATGCTTTTCCATAAACCATTTTATATGGAGACATACCCATAGGATTTTTATATGCAGTTCTATAGGCCCATAATGCATCATCAAGTTTCTTGGACCAATTCTTTCTAGATCTATTGACAGTCTTTTGCAGAATTAATTTGAGCTCTCTATTACTCAATTCTACTTGACCACTAGACTGTGGGTGATAAGGAGATGCAATTCTATGATTAACATCATACTTAGCAAGCATTTTACGGAAAGCACCATGAATAAAATGTGAACCACCATCCGTCATTAAATATCTAGGGACTCCAAACCTCGGAAAAATGACTTCTTTAAGCATTTTAATAGAAGTGTTATGATCGACACTACTAGTTGGAATAGCTTCTACCCACTTAGTAACATAATCAACAGCAACTAAAATATGTGTATATCCATTAGAGGCAAGAAAAGGTCCCATATAATCAAAGCCCCAAACATCAAATGGTTCAATAACAAGTGAATAATTCATAGGCATTTCTTGACGTCTACTAATGTTACCAATTCTTTGGCATTCATCACATGACAAGACAAACTTACGGGCATCCTTGAAGAGAGTAGGCCAATAAAAACCAGATTGCAATACCTTATGTGCAGTTCTATCTCCAGCGTGGTGTCGTCCATAAGCTTCGGAGAGGCACTTGCGTAGGATCTGTTCCTGTTCATGCTCAGGTACACAACGTCTAATAACACCATCTACTCCTTCTTTATAAAGATGTGGGTCATCCCAAAAGTAATGTCTCAAATCATAGAAAAACTTTTTCTTTTGCTGGTATGTGAAACTAGGTGGTATGAATTTAGCAACAATCTAATTAGCATAATCAGCATACCAATGAGTACTACGAGAAGTATTTATGACATTTAATTGCTCATCAGGAAAGCTATCATCAATAGGTAGTGGGTCATCAAGAACATTTTCTAACCTAGACAAGTTGTCTGCAACGGGGTTCTCAGCTCCCTTTCTATCAACAATATGCAAATCAAATTCTTGTAGCAAGAGAACCCTGTTGGAAATATGCCCTAGAGGCAATAATAAATGGATTATTATATTTCCTTGTTCATGATAATTGTCTATTGTTCATGCTATAATTGTATTGTTCGGAAATCATAATACATGTGTGAATACATAGACCACAATGTGTCCCTGGTAAGCCTCTAGTTGACTAGCTCGTTGATCAATAGATAGTCATGGTTTCCTGACTATGGACATGGGGATGTCATTGATAACGGGATCACATCATTAGGAGAATGATGTGATGGACAAGACCCAAACCTAAGCATAGCACAAAAGATCGTATAGTTCGTTTGCTAGAGCTTTTCTGAATGTCAAGTATCATTCCTTAGACCATGAGATTATGCAACTCCCGGATATCGTAGGAGTGCTTTGGGTGTATCAAACGTCACAACGTAACTGGGTGACTATAAAGGTGCACTACAGGTATCTCTGAAAGTATCTGTTGGGTTGGCATGAATCGAGACTGGGATTTGTCACTCCGTGTGACGGAGAGGTATCTCTGGGCCCACTCGGTAAGACATCATCATAATGAGCTCAATGTGATCAAGGTGTTGTTCACGGGATGATGTATTACGGGAACGAGTAAAGAGACTTGCCGGTAACGAGATTGAACAAGGTGTCGGTATACCGACGATCGAATCTCGGACAAGTATCGTACCGATGGACAAAGGGAATTGAGTACGGGATTGATTAAAGTCCTCGACATCGTGGTTCATCCGATGAGATCATCGAGGAGCATGTGGGAGCCAACATGGGTATCTAGATCCCGCTGTTGGTTATTGACCGGAGATCGTCTCGGTCATGTCTGCATGTCTCCCGAACCCGTAGGGTCTACACACTTAAGGTTCGATGACGCTAGGGTTGTTAAAGATATTAGTATGCAGCAAACCGAAGGTAGTTCGGAGTCCCGAATGAGATCCCGGACGTCACGAGAGGTTCCGGAGTGGTCTGGAGGTAAAGATTTATATATGGGAAGTTGTTGTACGGACACCGGAAAGTCTCGGGGGCATATCGGTATTGTACCGGGGCCACCGGAGAGGCACCGAGGGTCCACCTTGAGGGGCCAGCCCTCTCGGAGGGCTTCATGGGCCACAAGGGGCAGGGAACCAGCCCCTGGAGGGCTGGGCGCACCCCCTTCCCTTGGGCCCATGCGCCTAGGGTTGGGGGGAAACCCTAGTGGGGGCGCCCCCCTTGCTTGGGGGGCAAGCCCCCCACCCTTGGCCGCCGCCCCCTGGAGATCCATCTCCAGGGCTTCGCCCCCCCTAGGGGGCCTATATAAAGGGGAGAGAGGGAGGGCAGCGACACCCCTGCTGCATTGGCGCCTCCCTCTCCCCGTTACACCTGTCCCTCTCTCCATAGAAGCTTGGCGAAGCCCTGCTGGAACTCTGCTGCATCCACCACCACGCCGTCGTGCTGCTGGATCTTCATCAACATCTCCTTCCCCCTTGCTGGATCAAGAAGGAGGAGACGTCGATCGTCCCGTACATGTGTTGAACGCGGAGGTGCCGTCCTTTCGCCGCTGGTCATCGGTGATTCGGATCACGGCGAGTACGACTCCATCATCCGCGTTCTCCTTGAACGCTTCCGTTGCGATCTACAAGTGGTATGTAGATGCTCTCCTATCCCCTCGTTGCTAGAATACTCCATGGATAGATCTTGGTGATGCGTAGGAAAATTTTAATTTTTGCTACGATCCCCAACAGTGGTATCAGAGCTAGGTCTATGCGTAGTTTCTATGCACGAGTAGAACACAAAGTAGTTGTGGGCGTTGAATTGTCAATTCTTCTTGCCGTTACTAGTACTATCTTGGTTCAGCGGTATTGTGGGATGAAGCGGCCCGGACCAACCTTACACGTACGCTTACGTGAGACTGGTTCCACCGACTGACATGCACTAGTTGCATAAGGTGGCTGGCGGGTGTCTGTCTCTCCCACTTTAGTTGGATCGGATTCAATAAACAGGGTCCTTATGAAGGGTAAATAGAGATTGACAATTCACGTTGTGGTTTTAACGTAGGTAAGAAACGTTCTTGCTAGCAACCTATAACAGCCACGTAAAAACTTGCAACAACAATTAGAGGACGTCTAACTTGTTTTCGCAGCAAGTGCTTTGTGATGTGATATGGCCAGAAGTTGTGATGAATCATGTGATGTATGAGATGATCTTGTTATTGTAATAGGAATCACGACTTGCATGTCGATGAGTATGACAACCGGCAGGAGCCATAGGAGTTGTCTTTATTTATTTATGACCTGCGTGTCAACTTAAATCGTCATGTAATTACTTTACTTTATTGCTAAAGCGTTAGCCATAGTAGTAGAAGTAATAGTTGACGTGACAACTTCACGAAGACACAATGATGGAGATCATGATGATGGAGATCATGGTGTCATGCCGGTGACGTCGATGAACATGGCGCCCCGAAGATGGAGATCAAAGGAGCGAAATGATGTTGGCCATATCATGTCACTATTTGATTGCATGTGATGTTTATCATGTTTTACATCTTATTTGCTTAGAATGACGGTAGCATAAATAAGATGATCCCTCTTTAAAATATCAAAAAATGTGTTCTCCCTAACTGTGCACCGTTGCTAAGGTTCGTCGTTCCGAAGCACCACGTGATGATCGGGTGTGATAGGTCCTTACGTTCGCATACAACGTGTGTAAGCCAGATTTACACACGCAATACACTTAGGATGGATTGACGAGCCTAGCATGTACAAACATGGCCTCGGAACAAGGAGGACCGAAAGGTCGAACATGAGTCGTATAGAAGATACGATCAACATGGAGATGTTCACCGATGATGACTAGTCCGTCTCACGTGATGATCGGACACGGCCTAGTTGACTCGGATCATGTATCACTTAGATGACTAGAGGGATGTCAAATCTGAGTGGGAGTTCATTCATTAATTTGATTAGATGAACTTAATTATCATGAACTTAGTCTAAATCTTTACAATATGTCTTGTAGATCAAATGGCCCACGGTAATGTCACCCTCAACTTCAACGCGTTCCTAGAGAAAACCAAGCTGAAAGATGATGGCAGCAACTATGCGGACTGGGTCCGGAACCTGAGGATCATCCTCATAGCTGCCAAGAAAGATTATGTCCTAGAAGCACTGCTAGGTGATGCACCATTCCCAGCAAACCAGGACATTATGAACGCCCATCAGTCTCGTGCTGATGATTACTCCCTCGTTCAGTGCGGCATGCTTTACAGCTTAGAACCGGGGCTCCAAAAGCGTTTTGAGCAACACGGAGCATATGAGATGTTCGAGGAGCTGAAATTGATTTTCCAAGCTCATGCCCGGGTCGAGAGATATGATGTCTCCGACAAGTTCTTTAGCTGTAAGATGGAGGAGAATAGCTCTGTCAGTGAACACATACTCAAGATGTCTGGGTTGCACAACCGCTTGACTCAGCTGGAAGTTAATCTCCCGGATGAGGCGGTCATTGACAGAATCCTTCAGTCGCTCCCACCTAGCTACAAGAGCTTCGTGATGAACTACAATATGCAGGGGATGGAAAAGACCATTCCCGAGTTGTATTCAATGCTGAAATCTGCAGAGGTGGAGATCAAAAAGGAACATCAAGTGTTGATGGTGAATAAAACCACTAAGTTCAAGAAAGGAAAGGGTAAGAAGAACTTCAAGAAGGACGGCAAGGAGGTTGCCACGCCTGGTAAATCAGTTGCCAGGAAGAAGTCAAAGAATGGACCAAAACCTGAAACTGAGTGCTTTTATTGCAAGGGAACTGGTCACTGGAAGCGGAATTGTCCCAAGTACTTAGCAGATAAGAAGGCCGGCAACACTAAAGGTATATGTGATATACATGTATTGATGTGTACCTTACCAGTGCTCGTAGTAGCTCCTGGGTATTTGATACCGGTGCCGTTGCTCATATTTGTAACTCAAAACAGGAGCTGCGGAATAAACGGAGACTGGCGAAGGACGAGGTGACGATGCGCGTCGGGAATGGTTCCAGGGTCGATGTGATCGCTGTCGGCACGCTACCTCTACATTTACCTACGGGATTAGTTTTAAACCTCAATAATTGTTATTTAGTACCAAGTTTGAGCATGAACATTGTATCTGGATCTCGTTTAATACGAGATGGCTACTCATTTAAATCCGAGAATAATGGTTGTTCTATTTATATGAGTGATATGTTTTATGGTCATGCTCCGATGGTTAATGGTTTATTCTTAATGAATCTCGTACGTGATGTTACACATATTCATAGTGTGAATACCAAAAGATGTAAAGTTAGTAACGATAGTCCCACATACTTGTGGCACTGCCGCCTTGGTCACATTGGTGTCAAGCGCATGAAGAAGCTCCATGCTGATGGACTTTTAGAGTCTCTCGATTATGAATCATTTGACACGTGCGAACCGTGCCTCATGGGCAAAATGACCAAGACTCCATTCTCAGGGACAATGGAGCGAGCAACCAACTTGTTGGAAATCATACATACAGATGTGTGTGGTCCAATGAGCGTTGAGGCTCGCGGAGGCTATCGTTATGTTCTCACTCTCACTGATGATTTGAGTAGATATGGGTATGTCTACTTAATGAAACACAAGTCTGAGACCTTTGAAAAGTTCAAGGAGTTTCAGAGTGAGGTTGAGAATCAACGTGACAGAAAAATAAAGTTCTTACGATCAGATCGTGGGGGAGAATATTTAAGTCACGAATTTGGCACACACTTAAGAAAATGTGGAATCGTTTCACAACTCACGCCGCCTGGAACACCTTAGCGTAACGGTGTGTCCGAACGTCGTAATCGCACTCTATTGGATATGGTGCGGTCTATGATGTCTCTTACAGATCTACCGCTATCATTTTGGGGATACGCTCTAGAGACAGCCGCATTCACTTTAAATAGGGCTCCGTCAAAATCCGTTGAGACGACACCGTATGAATTATGGTTTGGGAAGAAACCTAAGCTGTCGTTTCTGAAAGTTTGGGGTTGCGATGTTTATGTCAAGAAACTTCAACCTGAAAAACTCGAACCCAAATCGGAAAAATGCGTCTTCATAGGATACCCCAAGGAAACAGTTGGGTATACCTTCTACCTCAGATCCGAAGGCAAGATCTTTGTTGCCAAAAACGGGTCCTTTCTAGAGAAGGAGTTTCTCGCGAAAGAAGTAAGTGGGAGGAAAGTAGAGCTTGATGAAGTACTACCTCTTGAAAATCAGAGTAGCGCAGCTCAGGAAAATGTTCCTGTGGTGGGTCATCAAGAACATTTACTCAAGTCTACCTAATCGGTGCAGTACTACGAGAAGTATTTATGACATTTAATTGCTCATCAGGAAAGCTATCATCAATAGGTAGTGGGTCATCAAGAACATTTTCTAACCTAGACAAGTTGTCTGCAACGGGGTTCTCAGCCCCCTTTCTATCAACAATATGCAAATCAAATTCTTGTAGCAAGAGAACCCTGTTGGAAATATTCCCTAGAGGCAATAATAAATGGATTATTATATTTCCTTGTTCATGATAATTGTCTATTGTTCATGCTATAATTGTATTGTTCGGAAATCATAATACATGTGTGAATACATAGACCACAATGTGTCCCTGGTAAGCCTATAGTTGACTAGCTCGTTGATCAATAGATAGTCATGGTTTCCTGACTATGGACATGGGGATGTCATTGATAATGGGATCACATCATTAGGAGAATGATGTGATGGACAAGACCCAAACCAAAGCATAGCACAAAAGATCGTATAGTTCGTTTGCTAGAGCTTTTCTGAATGTCAAGTATCATTCCTTAGACCATGAGATTATGCAACTCCCGGATACCGTAGGAGTGCTTTGGGTGTATCAAACGTCACAACGTAATTGGGTGACTATAAAGGTGCACTACAGGTATCTCCGAAAGTATCTGTTGGGTTGGCATGAATCGAGACTGGGATTTGTCACTCCGTGTGACGGAGATGTATCTCTGGGCCCACTCGGTAAGACATCATCATAATGAGCTCAATGTGATCAAGGTGTTGTTCACGGGATGATGTATTATGGGAACGAGTAAAGAGACTTGCCGGTAACGAGATTGAACAAGGTATCGGTATACCGACGATCGAATCTCGGACAAGTATCGTACCGATGGACAAAGGGAATTGAGTACGGGATTGATTAAAGTCCTCGACATCGTGGTTCATCCGATGAGATCATCGAGGAGCATGTGGGAGCCAACATGGGTATCCAGATCCCGCTGTTGGTTATTGACCGGAGATCGTCTCGGTCATGTCTGCATGTCTCCCGAACCCGTAGGGTCTACACACTTAAGGTTCGGTGACGCTAGAGTTGTTAAAGATATTAGTATGCAGCAAACCGAAGGTAGTTCGGAGTCCCGGATGAGATCCCGGACGTCACGAGAGGTTCCGGAGTGGTCCGGAGGTAAAGATTTATATATGGGAAGTTGTTGTACGGACACCGGAAAGTCTCAGGGGCATATCGGTATTGTACCGGGGCCACCGGAGAGGCACCGGGGGTCCACCTTGAGGGGCCAGCCCTCTTGGAGGGCTTCATGGGCCACAAGGGGCAGGGAACCAGCCCCTGGAGGGCTGGGCGCACCCCCTTCCCTTGGGCCCATGCGCCTAGGGTTGGGGGGAAACCCTAGTGGGTGCGCCCCCCTTGCTTGGGGGGCAAGCCCCCCACCCTTGGCCGCCGCCCCCCCTGGAGATCCATCTCCAGGGCTGCGCCCCCCCTAGGGGGCCTATATAAAGGGGGAGAAGGAGGGCAGCGACACCCCTGCTGCATTGGCGCCTCCCTCTCCCCGTTACACCTGTCCCTCTCTCCACAGAAGCTTGGCGAAGCCCTGCTGGAACTCTACTGCATCCACCACCACGCAGTCGTGCTGCTGGATCTTCATCAACCTCTCCTTCCCCCTTGCTGGATCAAGAAGGAGGAGACGTCGATCGTCCCGTACGTGTTTTGAACGCGGAGGTGCCGTCCTTTCGGCGCTGGTCATCGGTGATTCGGATCACGGCGAGTACGACTCCATCATCCACGTTCTCCTTAAACGCTTCCGTTGCGATCTACAAGTGGTATGTAGATGCTCTCCTATCCCCTCGTTGCTAGAGTACTCCATGGATAGATCTTGGTGATGCGTAGGAAAATTTTAATTTCTGCTACGATCCCCAACAAACCCATCTAATAAGTCTAGGTTTAGCATCTTTCTTCTCCATAAGATATTTAATAGCAGCATGATCAGTGTGAATAGTTACTTTAGAATCAACAATATAAGGTCTGAACTTATCATAAGCAAATACAATTGCTAAGAATTCTTTTTCAGTAGTAGCATAATTTCTTTGAGCATTGTCTAGAGTCTTACTAGCATATTGGATAACATTTAATTTCTTATCAACTCTTTGCCCTAGAACAACACCTACAGCATAATCACTAGCATCACACATAATTTCAAAGGGTAAATTCCAATCAGGTGGCTGAACAATAGGTGCAGAGATCAATGCTTTCTTAAGTATTTCAAATGCTTCTGCACAATCATCATCAAAGACAAATGGTATATCAGGCCGAGAAATTTTTGAGAAGTCCTTAATGAACCTCCTATAAAAACCAGCGTGACCAAGGAAACTTTTTATACCTTTGATGTCCTTGGGACATGGCATCTTTTCAATAGCATCAACCTTGGCTTTATCAACTTCAATACCTCTTTCAGAAACTTTATGCCCCAAGACAATACCTTCATTAACCACAAAGTGACACTTTTCCCAATTCAATACAAGATTAGTTTCTTCACATCTCTGCCAAACTCGATCAAGGTTGCTCAAGCAATCATCAAAAGAGGATCCATAGACGGAGAAATCATCCATGAAGACCTCACAAATCTTTTCACAAAAGTCAGAAAATATTGCCATCATGCATCTTTGAAAGGTAGCAGGTGCATTACATAAACCAAAAGGCATACGTCTATAAGCAAAAGAACCAAAAGGGCAAGTAAAAGTGGTCTTTGATTGATCATTAGCTGACACAGGTATTTGAGAGAAACCAGAATAACCATCTAGAAAGCAATAGTGTGTATGTTTGCATAATCTTTCTAGCATTTGATCGATAAGAGGTAAGGGGTAATGATCCTTTTTAGTAGCCTTATTTAATTTACGGAAAACAATTACCATCCTATAACCTGTAATAATTCTTTGCGGAATCAATTCATCTTTATCATTAGGAACAATAGTAATACCTCCCTTCTTAGGGACACAATGGACAGGACTTACCCACTGACTATCAGCAACGGGATAAATTATACCTGCCTCCAGAAGCTTTAGTATTTCTTTTCTTACCACTTCTTTCATCTTAGGATTAAGCCTTCGTTGATGATCACGGACATGTTTAGCATCTTCTTCCAAATTTATTTTGGTGACATAGAGTGGGACTAATGCCCTTAAGATCATCAACAGTATATCCAATAGCAGCATGGTGCTTCTTCAGAGTTTTCAATAATCTCTCTTCTTCATGCTCTGAAAGGTTAGCACTAATAATAACAGGATATATCTTCTTTTCATCAAGATAAGCATATTTAAGATTATCAGGCAACAGTTTAAGCTCAAACACGGGATCACCCTTGGGTGGAGGGGATCCCCTAGGATTTCAACAGGCAAATTGTGTTTCAGAATAGGTTCCTGTTTAAAGAATACTTCATCTATTTCCCTTCTTTCATTCATGAACATATCATTTTCATGGTCTAACAAATATTGTTCTAAAGGATCACTAGAGGGTACGGCAACAGAAGCAAGACCAACAATTTCATCCTTACTAGGCAATTCTTCTTCACGGTGTTGTCTACTAAATTTAGAGAAATTAAACTCATGAATCATATCACCCAAACCAATAGTAACAACATTCTTTTCGCAGTCTATCTTAGCATTAACAGTGTTCAAGAAGGGTCTACCCAATATAATGGGACAAAAGCTATCTTGTGGGGAACCAAGAACAAGAAAATCAGCAGGATATTTAGTTTTCCCACACAAGACTTCAACATCTCTAACAATTCCCATTGCTGATATAGTATCTCTATTGGCAAGTTTAATTGTAACATCAATACCTTCTAACTCAGCAGGTGCAATTTCATGCGTAATTTCTTCGTATAAAGTATGCGGTATAACACTAGCACTAGCACCCATATCACATAAGCCATGATAACAATGATCCCCTATTTTAACAGAAATAACAGGCACGCCTACCACAGGTCTATGTTTATCTTTAGCACAAGGTTTGGCAATTCTAGCGGTTTCACCGCAGAAATGAATAACATGCCCATCAATATTATTAGACGAGAGATCTTTTACAATATCAATATTAGGTTAAACTTTAACTTACTCGGGAGGTGTATAAGTTCTAATATTGCTTTTACGAACCACAGTTGAAGCTTTAGCATGATCCTTTATTCTAACATGGAAAGGTGGTTTCTCAACATAAGAAGTAGGAACAATAGGATCATTATAAGTGACAGTCTTTTCTTCAACTTTAATAGGTGCAACTACTTTTACTTCTATGGGAGGATGATATTTAAACCACTTCTCCTTGGGGAGATCAACATACATAGCAAAAGATTCACAGAAAGAAGCTACTATCTCAGAGTCAAGTCCATATTTAGTGCTAAATTTACGGAAAACATCGGTATCCATAAAAGATTTAACACAATCAAACTTAGGTGTCATACCTGACTCCTTACCTTCGTCGAGACCCCAATCTTCAGAGTTGCGCTGAATTCTATCCAATAAATTCTACTTGAATTCAATAGTCTTCATCATAAAATAGCCAGCACAAGAAGTATCGAGCATGGATTGATTATTATGAGAAAGACGAGCGTAAACTTTTTGAAGAATTATTTCTCTTGAGAGCTCATGATTGGGGCATGAATATAACATTGATTTAAGCCTCCCCCAAGCTTGAGCGATGCTTTCGCCTTCGCGAGGCCAAAAATTATATATAATTGCGATCACGATGAACAAGATGCATAGGATAAAACTTTTGATGAAATTTCAATTTCATTCGTTTATAGTTCCATGATCCCGTGTCATCACATAGCCTATACCATGTCGATGCATGTCCCTTAAAAGATAAAGGGAAGACCTTCTTCTTAACAACATCATCGGGTATACCTGCAAGCTTAAATAATCCACAAACTTCATCCACATATATTAGGTGCTCATCAGGATGCTTTGTTCCATCTCCTGTAAAAGGATTATCTAGCAGTTTTTCTAACATACCCGAAGGAACTTCAAAGGGAACATTTTCATTTTCAGTAGGTTCAGTAGGTTGAGGAGCAATTCTTTGCTCTACTGGTCGGGGTGAAGATACCCCGAACAAGCCCCTCAGAGGATTACTTTCCATAGTAACAAGTGACACTAAATTTCAGCACACTATATAAATTTTTCCTTACCAAATTCCACCTACCAAAGGCGCTTCACTCGCCGACAACGGCGCCAGAAAAGATTCTTGATGACCCAAAATTATAGGGGATCTATCGTAGTCCTTTCGATAAGTAAGAGTGTCGAACCCAACGAAGAGCAGAAGGAAATGATAAGCGGTTTTCAGCAAGGTATTCTCTGCAAGTACTGAAATAAGTCGTAATAGATAGTTTTGTGATAAGATAATTTGTAACGAGCAACAAGTAACAAAAGTAAATAAAGTGCAGCAAGGTGGCCCAATCCTTTTTGTAGCAAAGGACAAGCCTGGACAAACTCTTATATAAGGAAAAGCGCTCCCAAGGACACATGGGAATATCGTCAAGCTAGTTTTCATCACGTTCATATGATTCGCGTTCGGTACTTTGATAATTTGATATGTGGTTGGACCGGTGCTTGGGTTATGTTCTTACTTGAACAAGCATCCCACTTATGATTAACCTCTATTGCAAGCATCCGCAACTACAACAAAAGTATTAAGGTAAACCTAACCATAGCATGAAACATAAGGATCCAAATCAGCCCCTGACGAAGCAACACATAAACTATGGTTTAAGCTTCTGTCACTCTAGCAACCCACCATCTACTTATTACTTCCCAATGCCTTCCTCTAGGCCCAAATAATGATGAAGTGTTATGTAGTCGATGTTCACATAACACCACTAGAGGCTAGACAACATACATCTCATCAAAATATCGAACGAATACCAAATTCACATGACTACTAATAGCAAGACTTCTCCCATGTCCTCAGGAACAAACGTAACTACTCACAAAGCATATTCATGTTCATAATCAGAGGGGTATTAATATGCATAAAGGATCTGAACATATGATCTTCCACCAAATAAACCAACTAGCATCAACTACAAGGAGTAATCAACACTACTAGCAACCTACTAGTGCCAATCCTGGACTTGGAGACAAGAATTGGATACAGATATGAACTAGGGTTTTGAGAGGAGATGGTGCTGGTGAAGATGTTGATGGAGATTGCCCTCTCCCGAGGAGAGGAGCGTTGGTGATGACGATGGTGATGATTTCCCCCTTCCGGAGGGAAGTGTCCCCGGCAGAACAGCTCTGCCGGAGCACTAGATTTGTTCCGCCAAGGTTCCGCCTCGTGGCGGCGGAGTTTCGTCCCAAAAGGTTGCTTATGTTTTTTTCCTTGACGAAAGACCTCATATAGCAAAAGATGGCCATCAGAGAGCCAACAGGGGGCCCACGAGGCAGGGGGCGTGCCCTAGGGGGTAGGGCGCACCCCCCACCCTTGTGGCCAGGTGGGGCCCCCTCTGGTGAACTTCTTACGCTCAATATTTTTTTTTATTTCCAAAAATGACTTTCATGGAGTTTCAAGACTTTTGGAGTTGTGCAGGATAGGTCTCTAATATTTGCTCCTTTTCCAGCCCAGAATTCCAGCTGCCGGCATTCTCCCTCCTTATGTAAACCTTGTAAAATAAGAGAGAATAGGCATAAGTATTGTCACATAAAGTGTAATAACAGCCCATAATGCAATAAATATCGATATAAAAGCATGATGCAAAATGGACGTATCAGAGAGTACACCCTTTTAGTTAGGACGGGGGTTTTAGTGAGAGCCAGAGGATCCCAGAATTTTGGTTGGGTTTTCCAGGCGCTTTCCATCGCACAGTACTTCTGTACTATGGCCGCCAAGTCAGCGAAGTGTGCTATGTGACGACGACTTATGGCGTTGAGGATTCCCTTGTCTGTGCAATTTTTGCAAAAGAATGAAGTTGCGTCTTCCTCGCGACAGTAATTGATCTTGCTCATTACAAGGAGGAATCTGGCCCAATAGTGATGTACTGTTTTTTGGGGCTCTTGTCTAATTTGGGAAAGATCACTTATATCTGGGTGGGTGGGTAGATTTAGGTCCGAACCCTGACCCGATCTGAGACCTAGAAGCGGCGGAGTTTCCGATCTTGAAAGTCCGGGCTCCGGTTTGTTGCCTAATAGGTCTGGCCCGCTGTCTGATTCTAGGTTCAGAGCTTGGGCTATGTCCTCCCGTAGACGGGTATCCGGTTTAGAGAGCTCGGGAATCCGTACATAGCTTGTCCTCAAGATAGAGGAACAATCGTTGCATTGCTCCTCCACCGCCGCTATCTGATGGGTGACCGGCGGAGAGTTAATCTTCCTTTGGTCGGGTTTAAGCCCGATCGGATCATAGTCCATAGCGACTCCCAAGGCGGCGATGCGATCCAAGAGCTCGTTCAAAGAAGAGAGCTCCATTGGATCCATCTGCTCGGCAAATTCCGAGCCGACGTGGAGACTGTTTTTGATGACCCGAGAAGTCATCGTCGGGGCAGCGGCCGATCGGGCGGTCATGACGAACCCGCCTAGCCGGAGAGTTTGGCCTACAGCCAGGGCTCCCCCAGAGGTGATGTTGTCCTTGACAACGAGACGAGCCATCCAGCCTTATGATGACGGTACAGTGGAACTCTCAATGAAAGCACCAATGTCGGTGTCAAAACCGGCGGATCTCGGGTAGGGGGTCCCGAACTATGCGTCTAAGGCGGATGGTAACAGGAGGCGGGGGACACGATGTTTACCCAGGTTCGGGCCCTCTCAATGGAGGTAATACCCTACTTCCTGCTTGATTGATCTTGATGATATGAGTATTACAAGAGTTGATCTACCTCGAGATCGTAGAGGCTAAATGTGACGCCCCCGATTCAACCATACACTAATCATGCACGCAAATGTGTACGATCAAGATCAGGGACTCACGGGAAGATATCACAACACAACTCTAAAATATAAATAAGTCATACAAGCATCATAATACAAGCCAGGGGCCTCGAGGGCTCGAATACAAGTGCTCAATCATAGACGACTCAGCGGAAGCAACAATATATGAGTACAGACATAAGTTAAACAAGTTGCCATAAGATGGCTAGCACAAACGGGGATACAGATCGAACAAAGCGCAGGCCTTCTGCCTGGGATCCTCCTAACTACTCCTGGTCGTCGTCAGCGGGCTGCACGTAGTAGTAGGCACCTCCAGTGTAGAAGGAGTCGTCGTCGATGGTGGCGTCTGGATCCTGGGCTCCATCGTCTGGTTGCAGCAATCGGGTAGAGGAATGGGGAAAAGGGGGAAACAAAGCAACCGTGAGTACTCATCCAAAGTACTCGCAAGCAAGGAGCTACACTACATATGCATGGATATATGTGTGAAGGGCCATATCAGTGGACTGAACTGCAGAATGCCAGAATAAGAGGGGGATATCTAATCCCGTCGAAGACTACGCTTCTGGCAGCCTCCGTCTTACAGCATGTAGAAGAGAGTAGACTGAAGTCCTCCAAGTAGCATCGTATAGCATAAACCTACCTGGCGATCCCCTCCTTGTCGCACTGTTAGAGAGCGACCACCGGGTTGTATCTGGCACTTGGAAGGGTGTGTTTTATTATGTATCCGGTTCTAGTTGTCATAAGGTTAAGGTACAACTCCGGGTCGTCCTTTTACCGAGGGACACGACTATTTGAATAGATTAACTTCCCTGCAGGGGTGCACCACATAACCCAACACGCTTGATCCCATTTGGCCGGACACACTTTCCTGGGTCATGCCCGGCCTCGGAAGATCAACACGTCGCAGCCCCACCTAGGCACAACAGAGAGGTCAGCACACCGGTCTAAACCTAAGCGCGCAGGGGTCTGGGCCCATCGCCCTGAGCACACCTGCACGTTGCGAACGCGGCTGGAAGCAGACCTAGCCTAGTGGCGTTCCAGTCCAATCCGGCACGTGCCACTCAGTCGCTGACGTCACGAAGGCTTCGGCTGATACCACGACACCGAGTCCCCATATGTTTCCCGCGTAGCTGGTTAGTGCGTATAGACCAAATGGCCAGACACAGATCAAATACCCAGATCTCGTTAAGCGTGTTACGTATCCGCGAATGCTGACAGGGCCAAGCCCACCTCTCTCCTAGGTGACCTCAACCTGCCCTGTCGCTCCGCCTCAAAGATCCACTCGCGGGTACTCCTACGAGCCGACCCGTCTTTAGTCACCACATGTATCATGTATTATGTATATAAGTATATTCCCGTGATCACCCTCGAGTGATCACGGCCCGATAGTATAGCATGGCAGACAGACAAGAATGTAGTGCCACAGATGGAATACTAGCATCCTAAACTAAGCATGTAGGATAGCAGGTAAAGGTAACAACAGTAGTAACAAGGACAGGCTATGCATCAGGATAGGATAACGGAAAGTGGTAACATGCTATACTACTCTAATGCAAGCAGTATAGAAGAGAGTAGGTGATATCTGGTGATGAAGGGGGGAGGGGCTTGCCTGGTTGCTCTGGCAAGAGAGAGGGGTCGTCAACTCCGTAGTCATACTGGGTAGCAGCGGCGTCGGTCTCGGTGTCTAGCGAGAGAAGAGGGGGAAGAAACAATGAATACAATGCAAACAGATGCATAGCGATGCATGACATGACAAGTATCGGTGCTAGGGGTACGCTAACGCGGTATGAGGTGATACCGACGAAGGGGCGAAGCAGCCGGGAAAGTATCCCCGGGTTTCCCGTTTTCGGGCAGAGGAGCCGGAGGGGGAAAGTTGCGAGTTTGATATGTTAGGGGTGCGTGGCGGACGAACGGGCCGCGCATCCAGATTCGTCTCGTCGTTCTGAGCAACTTTCATGTAGAAAGTATTTTCATCCGAGTTACGGATTAAAAGATATGATTTTCTAAAGATTTAAATCATTTTCTGATTTTAATTATATATTTAATTCCAACATTATCCAAAACAGTGTGTGATGACGTAGGCATGACATCAGAGTGATGTCAGCAGGTCAATTGGTTGGTTGACCAGTCAAAACAGGTGGGTCCAGTGGGACCCACATGTCATTATCAAGGGCCTTAACAGAGTTTTAAAACTAACTAAAATGGGTTAATTAGTGGGTGGGCCCCAGCAGTCACTGTCTAATTAGGTTTTTGTTAATTAACTTAATTAATTAGCAGTTTATATATTTGTTTTTATTTGTTTTATGGCATGGGCCCCGCATGTCAGTGGCAGTAACTGCCACGTCAGCAAAGTTGACTTGGTCAACGTGGCCAATTGGGGGCCCCAAGCCCACAGGCAGTGACCCAGGGGGTGGGGCCCGCCTAGCCACGTCGACGGACAGTGCCGGAGCGACTCCGGCGACCCAACAGAGGCGGCCCTCACCGGAGTTGGCCGGAATCGCGCTACGGGGCACCAAATCGGGCACGGCCAGGCTCTCTGGAACGGCCTCTTCGCGCCGCGTCCGATGGAGGGGAGCACGACGGCGGGGGTGGCCGGAATGGTCACCGACGATGAGCGCGGCGGGCTGCAGTTCGAGCGCGGACGAAGACGGCGATGAAGCGCGCTTCGGGGTGAACGGGAAGGCTAGGGTGGAGCTGTGCGACACGCTGAGCACAAAGGGCTCGGCCCCGTGACCATTTGGTCACCGGAAGGGCGCTGGTGACGCGCGCAGGCGGCGGCGCAGTCAGGAGCTCGAGGAGAGTGGAGCTGGGGCGAGCTAGCGAAGAAATGGAGAGGTTGGGGAGCGAATCTGACACGAGCCCGTGACCATTTGGTCACCGGAGACTCGTCGGCGACAGGGTCCGCGGCGGAGCGCTCGGGTGCTTCGGCGGCAGCTAGCTAGGGCGTGCGAGGGAGCTAACGGAGATGGGCGGGAGATGGGGAGCTCACCGTGCGGCACGCAAGATGGCCCTTGGGAGTTTAGTAGCCGGAGAGTCGACGACGCTCGTCGGAGATGCGTCGGGGATTCAAGGAAGAAGACGAGGTTGGGGCAGCGTTGATGGTGCTCGGCATCCTGCGTCTTGACGTGGAGGCGTAGTCAAGGGAGGCGGAGCGAGCGGACGCGTCGGAAGGGCTTGGAGGTCGTGGTGGCCGCGAGTACTACGGCGGCGAGGCCATGGCGGCGCTCGGTTGCGGTGGGGAATGAGGGGGGCGAGGTGCGGTGGATCTGGAGGGGAGTGGGAGGCGCAAGAACCGAGGAGGGAGTGGGGGCGAGTGGGGAGGCGGGACCGAGGACGCGAAGGCGTGGCGGCCTTATGCTCTCGTCGTCGCCGGCGAGAGGGTGCGGCGGGGACGCGCCCCTGTTCCGACCCGGGTCGGGGGAACAGGGAAGGGGACGCGGTGCGGGAGCTGGGCCGGCTGGGCCGGCCAGGCTGGCTGCGGGCCAGGGGGGCATGGGCTGTGGCCGTGCGGGTGGGTTGGGTTGCCTGGTCCAGGGGCCTTCCCCCCTTTTTTGTTATTGCAATTTCTTTCTTTTAGTTATTTTCCTTTTCTGTTTTATTTAGTTTTAGGGCATTTAGGCATTTTGTAAAATTGTGTCCTCTACACCATAAATACTAGTGCAATATTTGGCATCCACCGAACATTTTTGTTTTAATATTTGAAAACTTTTGTCGCTTGACTTATTTAGGATTTAGATTCGAAATGGTTTGGACTAACGAAAGCTTAGCAACAGTAATCAAAAGATGTCATGGCATCATTAGTAGAGTTTTACTGTAGCCTAATTATCCGGGCGTTACAAATCTCCTCCACTACAAGAAATCTCGTCTCGAGATTTAGGAGGTAGAAGGAAACAACGCTGGGTATTCATCACGCAGGCGATCCTTTCATTCCCAAGTAGCTTCGTCTTCAGAGTGATTTGACCACTGAACCTTGAGGAACTTGATCGCCTTCTGACGTGTGAGGCGTTCAGCTTGGTCAAGAATGCGGACCGGATGCTCTTTATAAGAGAGGTCCTGTTGCAATTCGAGCACTTCATGGTCCACTGCTCGGATTGGGTCCTTGAAGCAGCGTCGAAGTTGCGACACGTGGAACACATCGTGAACCTGAGAAAGGTTTGATGGAAGCTCCAGTTGATATGCCACTTTTTCACGCCTCTCGAGAATAGTGAAAGGACCAATATAGCGGGGAGCTAGCTTTCCTTTGATCCCGAAGCGGTGTGCACCCTTCATTGGTGTAACTCGAAGATAGGCCTTTTCGCCAGGTTGATAGACCATGTCTTTATGATGACGGTCATAATTACTCTTTTGGCGTGACTGAGAAGTCTTGAGATTCTCGCGAATAATGCGGACTTGTTCTTCGGTATGTTGGATAATATCCGGACCAAAGAGTGGACGTTCCCCAGTTTCTGACCAGTTCAGAGGGGTTCGACACTTTCGTCCATACAACACTTCGAAGGGGGCCATCTTCAGGCTAGCTTGATAGCTATTATTATAAGAGAACTCAGCATATGGGAGAGATTCCTCCCATTTCTTGCCGAAGGAAATAACACAAGCTCGAAGCATGTCTTCGAGAACTTGGTTAACACATTCAACTTGCCCTTGTGACTGAGGATGAAAAGCAGTACTGAATGATAGATGAGTTCCCATAGCTTCTTGGAAACTTGCCCAGAATCTTGAAGTGAATAAGCTGCCACGGTCCGAACTGATAACCGGTGGAATACCGTGAAGTGAAACAATTCTGGACATATAGAGAGTTGCAAGCTGACTAGCAGCAATAGTTTCTTTTACCGCCAGAAAATGTGCAACTTTAGAAAGCCGGTCAATGACGACAAGAATAGCATCGTTACCTTTCTGCGATTTGGGAAATGCAGTGACGAAGTCCATCTCGACATGGTCCCATTTCCATTCAGGAATAGAGATAGGTTGCAGAGTTCCAGCAGGCCTTTGATGTTCTGCCTTGATTCGACGGCAAATGTCACACTCGGCAACATAACGAGCAATGTCTTGCTTCATATTAGACCACCAGAATCTTTGACGAATGTCCTGGTACATCTTTGTACTACCAGGATGGATACATAGGGGTGTATCATGAGCCTCTTTCATAACCTTCTGAGACATATCCAGGTTTTCCCTCTTACTCGGAACTACTAGGCGACCTTTGAAGAATAAGGTGGCATCATCAGCAACAGTGAAGAATGAGGGCTTTCCTTGTGCGAGATAACGTTTAATCCTCTCCACTTCATCGTCACATTTCTGTATCCATTTGATGGTGTCCACAAGATCTGGCCTAGCAACCAGCGTATTTAGAGAACCTTTGGGAACAACATGGAGGTTCATCTTGCGAAACTCCTTAGGAGGGGGAGCGAGTACACCCGGAGGAACAATACGGAGGTTCAGCTTTCTGAATTCTTCAGCAAGCGAGGGCTGAACTTTGTGAACCTGGAGGTGGTTGCAGTAAGACTTGCGGCTCAAGGCATCAGCCATTACATTAGCCTTGCCTGGTGTATAGGAAATACCCAAGTCAAAGTCTGCAACAATCTCCATCCATCGCCGCTTACGGAGGTTCAGGTCTGGCTGGGTAAACAGATACTTCAGACTTTGGTGGTCAGTGAAGATCTCACAACGATTACCGAGGAGGTAATGTCGCCACTGTTTTAGCGCATGAATAACAACAGTAGGATCAAGGTCGTGAACTGGGTAGTTCTCTTCGTGAGGGCGCAATTGACGAGAGGCATAGGCAATCACTTTGCGCTCTTGCATTAGGACACAGCCTAATCCTTGACGGGAAGCGTCGCAGTAAATGACGAAGTCCTTCTTAGTATCAGGTGGAGATAGCACTGGGGCAGAAGTCAACTTGTCTTTGAGTGCCTGGAAGCTTTCCTGACATTTGTCTGTCCATTGGAACTTGACGCCCTTATGCAACAGGTTAGTCAGAGGCCTGGCGATCTTGGAGAAGTTCTCGACGAATCGACAACAATAGCTGGCGAGACCGAGAAAACTTCTGACTTGCTTAACGTTCTTCGGAGGAGTCCAATCAAGAATAGCCTGGACTCGTTCAGGGTTAACGGCAATACCATCCTTAGAGATGACATGCCCAAGATAGGTTACTTCGGGAAGCCAGAATTCACATTTGGAGAACTTGGCGTATAGTTGATGCTCTCGTAGCTTTTCCAGCACAAGACGAAGATGTTCAGCATGTTCTTCTTCGTTCTTGGAAAATACCAGGATATCATCCAGATAAACCATGACGAACTTGTCGAGTTAATCCATGAATATATAGTTCATCAGGCGAGAGAAGGTGGCTGGAGCATTGGTTAAACCGAATGACATGACCGTGTACTCGTATGAACCATATCGAGTCACGAAGGCGGTCTTTGGGATATCCTCTTCACGAACACGGATCTGGTGGTAACCCAACCTCAAGTCTAGTTTAGAGAACACTGACGAACCAGCCAGTTGATCATACAGATCATTGATCCAAGGAAGAGGATATTTGTTCTGAATGGTAGCTTGGTTAATAGGACGGTAGTCTTGGTCCAGTCGGTTTGTCCCATCCTTCTTCTTGATAAAGAGAGAAGGTGCCCCCAAGGAGAGCAACTTGGGCGAATGAAACCATTTTGAAGAGATTTGTCGATTTCCTCCTTAAGCTCAAGGAGTTCATGCGGCGGCATCTTGTAGGGTCGCTTGGCAATAGGAGTGGTGCCTGGTTTCAAGTCGATGATGAATTCGATAGCCCTAGCAGGGGGAATCCCTGGAAGTTCTTCAGGAAAGACGCCGAGGAAGTCACGCACGACGGGAATGTTTTCAATGCCCTCGAGTGGTGCGGAGTTCAATGCATTCAGTGCATAAAGTCGTGCCTCGG
The DNA here is from genome assembly GCA_032464435.1 of Aegilops umbellulata. NCBI lineage: Eukaryota > Viridiplantae > Streptophyta > Magnoliopsida > Poales > Poaceae > Aegilops > Aegilops umbellulata. The sequence goes on along the minus strand of CP136056.1, from coordinate 67,654,581 downwards.
CATTTTGAACCAGACGAGCATTGTAGCTTATTATTTCATCGAAAGGGTGTAGCAGATGGACGGTCTTGGTGGCGCAAACGATAGAAGCCGTATGCGCTTTTAACCAATTCATTCCTAGAATGAGATCAATGCTACAGGACTTCAGCACGATGGGAGAGACTAGGAATTCCAATCCTTCGATTTCAACAGGAACGTCGTGACTAACCATAGAGGTTTGGCATTGGCCCGCAGGGGTGTGTACCACTAGCGGAGTGTTCATCTCTTCGTATTTAATGCCATGCATGAATGCAAAATCTGCTGATATGAATGAATGCGATGCTCCTGTTTCAAATAAAACGGATGCCGGTACTGAATTTACGAGGAGTGTACCCATCACAGTAGCAGGCTGGTCTTGAGCTTCGTTCAGATCAACATGGTTAGCATGAACACGACCATAGGACTTGGCGTTGTTATTGCGGGCCTGATTGTTTCCACGACCAGCTGCTGGAAGGGCCAGTTGACTCTGGTTGCGTTCCCTAGCACGGTGCCGTGGCTGTCCACACCTGAAGCACAACCCATTATTGGGAGTGGGAACAGGAGCTTGGGGTGGCGGTGCTGGAAGCCTTGGCTGCCTAGTTGGAGCAGTAGGCAGACGAGGTGCAGTATATGACTGCCTTGGGGCAGGTGCATTCGGCTGGTACATGCTGTTGGGAATCCATATCTTGCGCTTCTGCGAGGACGGGCCCGAAGATGAGCCCGTGTCACGGCTGCGCCTGTGAGAGCTCTGGTATTCCTGCAGACCAGTTTCGACGTTGATGGCTTTGTTCACCAAGGTGGCGAAATCAGTAAAGTCATGCACTAGAAGTGCGAGCTTGATGTCAGCTTGAAGGCCGTCACGGAACTTCTCCTGTCTACGGGCATCAGTTGCAATGTCCTCTTCAGCATAGCGGGACAAGTCCAGAAATTCTCGCTGATAAGCTTCAACTGTCATGTTGCCTTGGGTGAGGTTGCGGAACTCACGCTTCTTCCAGTCCATGACTCCTTGAGGAATGAAGCGGGCACGGAAAGTAGCTTGGAAGTCTGGCCAGGTGATGATTGTTCCAACTGGCAGAGTGCGCCTGTGGCTGTCCCACCATTGATCTGCGGGTCCCTTCAGGAAGAAGGAAGCAAAGGTGACATAGCTGGCAGGGGCTACATCAGCAGACTCCATCTCATAGGTGATGTCACGGAGCCAGTCATTAGCATCCAGGGGCTTAGTTGAGCTGCGGTACACACTTGGGTTGAGGCGAATGAAATCCTGCAGAGTTACTGTGTTTGGCTGCTGGTTCATATTGGGGCGAGGAAATTGAGCCATCATGTTCTCCATGAACTGGCGATTCATCTCAAGCTGTTGGATCATACCAGCCATGTACTCAGGCGGTGGTGGGATGTTGCCACCACGACCACGACCACCTGGTCTAACCATCCTGCTAATTTATAACAGGGGTAGTTCAACATTTGAGAAATTTGCAAAGGACAAGAATCATTTATGACGAAACATGCATAATGAAAGCAGCACGATAGATACTACATAGTAGTCGACATATCTTACAAAATAGATCATGCATAGAGTTCGGTACACAGAGTTCAGTACATAGACTAAGACATCATAGGCGGCACGCAGGCTCGCGGCGAATGCATCTAACACTAACAAGCAAGTCTACATCAATCCCACGCGACACTGCGGAGGTAGGTGTAGCCTGAAAGCTGGTAGTGTGGCATCGGGTACACCACGTCGGCAACCTGGGGTCCGCAGGTGCTGAACCCGACGCTCAGGCGGCAGAAGAGGACCAATTGCGGGGGAGTAGCCTCCCACCTCTGGCCAACCGACACCCTCGGGCATCACGGTCCTGGCGGGGTAGATAGCAGAACGCGGCAGCTCCCCAGATCCGACAAAGGGGTGCAACGTCATCAGAGCACGGTAGAGGTGCTGACGAGTGGTGTACAACTCGTGGCGAAGAGCTCGGTTAGCTCGATCCAGCCCATTAGCATGCCGAACCAGGTTCTGATGGTAGAAGGGCTCGCGGGTGACAGTGGAGTAGGCAGCAGTGTAGTAACCCTCTGCACCAATATCAGATGCGATAGCAATGTGCCTGAAGGGGGAGGTGTCCAACTCCCGGTACTCCCTACGAAGGCGTGTCAGAGCAGCATAAGCAGCATCCTGAACTGCCATATCGATGGTCACTCCAACACCATAAGCGATGTGCAGCACAGTAGTGGAGTCATACTCCCGAGAGTAGAGGTGGACGGTGGCACGGTACTGCTCCTGGTTAAAGTCCTGGTACTCCTCGGAGATGGTGTACTCGGGGTGCCAGCGATAACCCAGATAGGTCATCATCTCAGCTAGCACGGCCGGTGATCCCGAGGCACCAATGGCCGTCGTGTGGCGCACGACCTGCCTCGTGGGTTCCATCTGAAAGCAAAGATGTTTCAAAGGAGTCAAATGACAGTGTGGAAATTGTTCAAAATACTATTCTAAGGAATAACTATGGCTTTATCCAACTTTGGGGTGAATGTCGTAATGGGATACTAGTGTCAGAGTTAGTAAATTCGTTTAACCCGAGTAGAAGAGAGTTCAGATTCCCAGAGTAAAGGTCGAGGAGTAAAAGATCCTAGTACCACCCGATGGCGACGTGGGCCCGTAAGACACATAGCCAAGTTAGTAAAAGTTTTTGTAATGTCTAGACTCGACTTCGGCCAAGGAGTGTGGAAGGGGGATTCCTATAGGCAGTCGGCTCTGATACCAACTTGTGACGCCCCCGATTCAATCGTACACTAATCATGCACGCAAATGTGTACGATCAAGATCAGGGACTCACGGGAAGATATCACAACACAACTCTAAAATATAAATAAGTCATACAAGCATCATAATACAAGCCAGGGGCCTCGAGGGCTCGAATACAAGTGCTCAATCATAGACGACTCAGCGGAAGCAACAATATATGAGTACAGACATAAGTTAAACAAGTTGCCATAAGATGGCTAGCACAAACGGGGATACAGATCAAACGAGGCGCAGGCCTCCTGCCTGGGATCCTCCTAACTACTCCTGGTCGTCGTCAGCGGGCTGCACGTAGTAGTAGGCACCTCCAGTGTAGAAGGAGTCATCGTCGATGGTGGCGTCTGGATCCTGGGCTCCATCGTCTGGTTGCAGCAATCGGGTAGAGGAATGGGGAAAAGGGGGAAACAAAGCAACCGTGAGTACTCATCCAAAGTACTCGCAAGCAAGGAGCGACACTACATATGCATGGATATATGTGTAAATGGCTATATCAGTGGACTGAACTGCAGAATGCTAGAATAAGAGGGGGATATCTAATCTTGTCGAAGACTACGCTTCTGGCAGCCTCTGTCTTGCAGCATACAGAAGAGAGTAGACTGAAGTCCTCCAAGTAGCATCGTATAGCATAATCCTACCCGGTGATCCCCTCCTCGTCGCCCTGTTAGAGAGCGACCACCGGGTTGTATCTCGCACTTGGAAGGGTGTGTTTTATTAAGTATCCGGTTCTAGTTGTCACAAGGTCAAGGTACAACTCCGGGTCGTCGTTTTACCGAGGGACACGACTATTTGAATAGATTAACTTCCCTGCAGGGGTGCACCACATAACCCAGCACGCTTGATCCCATTTGGCCGGACACACTTTCCTGGGTCATGCCCGGCCTCGGAAGATCAACACGTCGCAGCCCCACCTAGGCACAACAGAGAGGTCCGCATGTCGGTCTAAACCTAAGCGCGCAGGGGTCTGGGCCCATCGCCCTGAGCACACCTGCACGTTGCGAACGAGGCCAGAAGCAGACCTAGCCTAGTGGCGTTCCAGTCCAATCCGGCGCGCGCCACTCGGTCGCTGACGTCATGAAGGCTTCGGCTGATACCACGACGCTGAGTGCCCATATCTTTCCCGCGTAGCTGGTTAGTGCATATAGACCAAATGGCCAGACTCAGATCAAATACCCAGATCTCGTTAAGCATGTTAAGTATCCGCGAACGCCGACAGGGCCAGGCCCACATCTCTCCTAGGTGACCTCAACCTGCCCTGTCGCTCCGCCTCAAAGATCCACTCGCAGGTACTCCTACGAGCCGACCCGTCTTTAGTCACCACATGTATCATGTATTATGTATATAAGTATATTCCCGTGATCACCCCTGAGTGATCACTGCCCGATAGTATAGCATGGCAGACGGACAAGAATGTAGTGCCACAGATGGAATACTAGCATCCTAAACTAAGCATGTAGGATAGCAGGTAAAGGTAACAACAGTAGTAACAAGGACAGGCTATGCATCAGGATAGGATAACTGAAAGCAGTAACATGTTATACTACTCTAATGCAAGCAGTATAGAAGAGAGTAGGCGATATCTGGTGATCAAGGGGGGGGGCTTGCCTGGTTGCTCTGGCTAGAGAGAGGGGTCGTCAACTCCGTTGTCGTACTGGGTAGCAGCGGCGTCGGTCTCGGTGTCTAGCGAGAGAAGAGGGGGAAGAAACAATGAATACAATGCAAACAGATGCATAGCGATGCATGACATGACAAGTATCGGTGCTAGGGGTACCCTAACGCGGTATGAGGTGATACCGACGAAGGGGGGAAGCAGCCGGGAAAGTATCCCCGGGTTTCCGCGTTTTCGGGCAGAGGAGACGGAGGGGGAAAGTTGCGAGTTTGATATGTTAGGGGTGCGTGGCAAACGAACGAGCTGCGTATCCGGATTTGTCTCGTCGTTCTGAGCAACTTTCATGTAGAAAGTATTTTCATCCGAGTTACGGATTAAAAGATATGATTTTCTAAAGATTTAAATCATTTTCTGATTTTAATTATATATTTAATTCCAACATTATCCAAAACAGTGTGTGATGATGTAGGCATGACATCAGAGTGATGTCAGCAGGTCAATTGGTCGGTTGACCAGTCAAACCAGACAGGTGGGTCCAATGGGACCCACATGTCAGTGTCAAGGGCCTTAACAGAGTTTTAAAACTAACTAAAATGGGTTAATTAGTGGGCGGGCCCCAGCAGTTAGTGTCTAATTAGGTTTAAGTTAATTAACTTAATTAATTAGCAGTTTATATATTTGTTTTTATTTGTTTTATGGCATGGGGCCCGCATGTCAGTGGCAGTAACTGCCACGTCAGCGAAGTTGACTTGGTCAACGTGGCCAGTTGGGGCCCCCAGGCCCATAAGCAGTGACCCAGAGGGTGGAGCCCGCCAAGCCACGTCGGCGGACGGTGCCGGAGTGACTCCGACGACCCAACAGAGGCGGCCCCTCGCCGGAGTTGGCCGGAATCGCGCTACGGGGCACCAAATCGGGCGCGGCCAGGCTCTCTGGAACGGCCTCTTCGCGCCGCGTCCGATGGAGGGGAGCACGACGGCGGGGGTGGCCGGAATGGTAGCCGACGACGAGCATGGCGGGCTGCAGTTCGGGCGCGGACGAAGACGGCGACGCAGCGCGCTTCGGGGCGAACGGGAAGGCTAGGGTGGAGCTGCACGACGCGCTGAGCACAAAGGGCTCGGCCCCGTGACCATTTGGTCACCGGAAGGGCGCCGGCGACGCGCGCAGGCAGCGGCGCAGTCGGGAGCTCGAGGAGAGTGGAGTTGGGGCGAGCTAGCAAAGAAATGGAGAGGTTGGGGAGGATCTACGGGGCGTGAGGAGCGAATCCGACATGAGCCCGTGACCATTTGGTCACCGGAGACTCGTCGGCGACAGGGTCCGCGGTGGAGCGCTCAGGTGCTTCGGCGGCAGCTAGCTAGGGCGTGCGAGGGAGTTAACGGAGATGGGCGGGAGATGGGGAGCTCACCGTGCGGCACGCAAGATGGCCCTAGGGAGTTTAGTAGCCGGAGAGTCGACGGCGCACGTCGGAGATGCGTCGGGGATCCGAGGAAGAAGACGAGGTTGGGGCAGCGTTCGATGGTGCTCGGCGTCCTGTGTCTTGACGTGGAGGCATAGTCGAGGGAGGCGGAGCGAGCGGACGCGTCGGAAGGGCTTGGAGGTCGCGGTGCCCGCGAGTACTACGGCGGCGAGGCCATGGCGGCGCTCAGTTGCGGTGGGGAATGAGGGGGGCAAGGTGTGGTGGATCTGGAGGGGAGTGGGAGGCGCAAGAACCGAGGAGGGAGTGGGGGCGAGTGGGGAGGCGGGACCGAGGACGCGAAGGCGTGGCGGCCTTATGCTCTCGTCGTCGCCGGCGAGAGGGTGCGGCGGGGACGCGCCCCTATTCCGACCCGGGTCGGGGGAACAGGGAAGGGGACGCGGTGCGGGAGCTGGGCCGGCTGGGCCGGCCAGGCTGGCCGCGGGCCAGGGGGGCATGTGCTGTGGCCGTGCGGGTGGGTTGGGTTGCCTGGTCCAGGGGGCTTCCCCCCTTTTTTGTTATTGCAATTTCTTTCTTTTAGTTATTTTCCTTTTTTTATTTAGTTTTAGGGCATTTAGGCATTTTGTGAAATTGTGTCCTCTACACCATAAATACTCTTGGAATATTTGGCATCCACCGAACATTTTTGTTTTAATTTTGAAAAACTTTTATTGTCAACTTTAATTTTAAGTTTGAATTTGACGCGGTTTCGAATTATCCCGAGATTAGTAACAGTAATCGCAGATGACATGGCATCATTAATAGAGTTTTACTATAGCCTAATTATCCGGGCATTACACTAAACCCTAGAAGCTAGCCTATGGTATTATTGTCCTTGTCCTACGGACTAAACCCTCCGGTTTATATAGACACTGGAGGGGGCTAGGGTTACACAGAGTCGGTTACAAGGGAGGAGATCTACATATCCGTATTGCCAAGCTTGCCTTCCACCCCAAGGAGAGTCCCATCCGGACACGGGACGAAGTCTTCAATCTTGTATCTTCATAGTCCAACAGTCTGGCTAAAGGATATAGTCCAGCTGTCCGAGGACCCCCTAATCCAGGACTCCCTCAAACATCTCTATGTTGATCATATCTACTATATGATTCATGTTCGACCTTTCGGTCTCAGTGTTCCGAGGCCATATCTGCATATGCTAGGCTCATCAAGTTTAACCCGAGGATTCTACACGTGCAAAGCCGGCTTGCACCCGTTGTATGTGAACGTAGAGCTTATCACACCCGATCATCATGCGGTGTCTCGGCACGACGAACTGTAGCAATGGTGCATACTCAGGGAGAACACTTATACCTTGAAATTTTTAGTGAGGGATCATCTTATAATGCTACCGCTGTACTAAGAAAAGTAAGATGCATAAAGGATAAAGATCACGTGCAATCAAAATATGTGACATGATATGGCCATCACCATCTTGTGCCTTTGATCTCCATCTCCAAAGCACCGTCATGATCTCCATCGTCACTGGCTTGACACCTTGATCTCCATCATAGCATCGTTGTCGTCTCGCCAACTGTTGCTTCAACGACTATCGCTACCGCTTAGTGATAAAGTAAAGCAATTACATGGCGATTGCATTTCATACAATAAAGCGACAACCATAAGGCTCCTGCCAGTTGCTGATAACTTTTACAAAACATGATCATCTCATACAACAATTTATATCTCATCACGTCATGACCATATCACATCGCAACAAGCCCTGCAAAAACAAGTTAGATGTCCTCTACTTTGTTGTTGCAAGTTTTACGTGGCTGCTACGGGCTTCTAGCAAGAACCGTTCTTACCTACGCATCGAAACCACAATGATTTTTTGTGAAGTGTGCTGTTTTAACCTTCAACAAGGACCGGTCGTAGTCAAACTCGATTCAACTAAAGTTGGCGAAACAGAAACCCGCTAGCCACCTGTGTGCGAAGCACGTCTGTAGAACCATTCTCATGAACGCGGTCATGTAATGTCGGTCCGGGCCACTTCATCCAACAATACCGCAGAATCAAAGTAAGACGTTGGTGGTAAGCAATATGACTATTATCGCCCACAACCCTTTCTGTTCTACTCGCACATATCATATACGCATAGACCTGGCTCGGATGCCACTGTTAGGGAACGTATCATGTAATTTCAAAAAAATTCCTACGATCACGCAAGATCTATCTAAGAGATGCATAGCAACAAGACGGGAAGAGTGTGTCCACGTACCCTCGTAGACCGAGAGCGGAAGCGTTATGTTGACGCGGTTGATGTAGTCGAACGTCTTCATGATCCAACCGATCCAAGTACCGAACGTACAGCACCTCCGTGTTCAGCACACGTTCAGCTCAATGACGTCCCTCGAGCTCTTGATCCAGTAGAGGGTCAAGGGAGAGTTCCGTCAGCACGACGGCGTGGCGACGGTGTTGGTGATGTGATCCGCACAGGGTTTCGCCTAAGCACTACGACGCTATGACCGGAGGAGTAAACTGTGGAGGGGGGCACCGCACACGGCTAAGAGAATATCTGATGACCTTTGGGGTGCCCCCTGCCCACGTATATAAAGGAGGGGGAGAGAGGCCGGCGGCCAGGAGGGGCGCGCCATGGGGGGAGTCCTACTTGGACTCCTAGTCCAAGTAGGATTCGCCCCCCCTTTTCCTTTCTTCCACCAGAGAGAATAGGAAGGAGAGGGAGAGGGAAAGGGAAGGGGGCGCCGCCCCCTCCTCCTTGTCCTTTCGGACTCCCAAGGAGGGGGGCGCGTGGCCACCTCCCGTGGGCTTCCCTCTCTCTCCCTTAGGCCCATGTTGGCCCAACACTTCCCTGGGGGCTTCCGGTAACCCCTCGGTACTCCGGTAAAGTACTCGAATCACACGGAACCATTCCGATGTCAGAATACAACCTTTCAATATATGAATCTTTACCTCTCGACCATTTCGAGACTCCTCGACATTTCCGTGATCTCATCCAGGACTCCTAACAAACTTCGGTCACCAAAACACATAACTCAGAAAACAAATCGTCATCAACGTTAAGCGTGCGGACCTACGGGTTCCAGAACTATGTAGACATGAGCAAGACACATCTCTGGTCAATAACCAATAGCAGAACCTAGATGCTCATATTGTCTCCTACATATTCTACGAAGATCTTTATCGGTCAAACCGCATAACAACATATGTTATTGCCTTTGTCATCAATATCTTACTTGCCCGAGATTCGATCATCGGTATCATCATACCTAGTTCAATCTCGTTACCGACAAGTCTCTTTACTCGTTCCATAATGCATCATCCCGTAACTAACTCATTAGTCACATTGCTTGCAAGGCTTATAGTGATGTGCATTACCGAGAGGGCCCAGAGATACCTCTCCGATACACGTAGTGACAAATTCTAATCTCGATCTATGCCAACTCAACAAACACCTTCGAGACACCTTTAGAGCATCTTTATAATCACCCAGTTACGTTGCGATGTTTGATATCACACAAAGTGTTCCTCTAGTATTCGGGAGTTGCATAATCTCATAGTCAGAGGAATATGTATAAGTCATGAAGAAAGCAATAGCAATAAAACTAAACGATCATAATGCTAAGCTAATGGATGGGTCTTGTCCATCACATCATTCTCTAATGATGTGATCCCGATCATCAAATGACAACACATGTCTATGGTCAGGAAACTTAACCATCTTTGATCAACGAGCTAGTCAAGTAGAGGCATACTAGGGACACCCAGTTTGTCTATGTATTCACACATGTACTAAGTTTCCGGTTAATACAATTCTAGCATGAATAATAAACATTTATCATGATATAAGGAAATATAAATAACAACTTTATTATTGCCTCTAGGGCATATTTCCTTCAAAAAGTGTAATATGGATGGTAGAAATATATTTTTATAATCTGAATAAATAAAAACAGCCAGGTAGCAAATAGTAAACTGGCACCAAAACGGTATTGCAATGCTTGAAAATGAGGCCTAGGGTCCGTACTTTCACTAGTGCAACCTCTCAACAATGCTAATATAATTGGATCATATAGACATCCCTCAACGTGCAACGAAGAATCACTCCAAAGTTCCTATCTAGCGGAGAACATAAGAATAAATTGTTTGTAGGGTACGAAACCACCTCGAAGCTATTCTTTCCGTTCGATATATTCAAGAGTCCATACTAAAGTAACACAAAGCTATTCTTTTCGTTCGGTCTATCCTAGAGTTCAAACTAAAATAACACCAAAGGGAATTCATATTCATAATACTCAATCCAACACAAAGAACTTCAAAGAGTGCCCCAAGATTTCTACCGGAGAAACAAAGACAAGAACATGCGTCAACCCCTATGCATAGATTACCCCAATGTCACCTCGGGAATCCGTGAGTTGAGTGCCAAAACATATATCAAGTGAATCAATACGATACCCCATTTTCACCATGAGTATTCAATTGCAAGACATATATCAAGTGTTCTCAAATCCACAAATGTATTAAGTCCGATAACAATGAAATCTCAAAGGTAAAAACACAAATCATAACAACAAGATAGAGAGGGGAAAACACCATATGATCTGACTATATTAACAAAGCCCGCGATACATCAAGATCGTGACATCTAAAGAACAGGAGAGGGAGTGAGATTAAACACATAGCTACTGGTACAACCCTCAGCCCCGAGGGTGGACTACTCCCTCCTCATCGTGGTGGCTGCCGGGATGATGGAGATGGCCACCGGAGATGATTCCCCCCTCCGGCAGGGTGTCGGAAAGGGTCTAGATTGGTTTTCGGTGGCTAAAGAGCCTTACGGAGATGGAACTTCTGATCTAGGTTAACCCCGAGGGTTTTTGGAATTTTTGGGAATTTATAGGGTAAAGAGGGGGTGCGGGAGGCCACCGAGGTGGGCACAACCCACCTTGGTGCGCCTGGGCCCCCAGGCACGCCCTGGTGGGTTGTGCCCCCCAGGTGCTGCTCTAGCCCATCCTGGGTGTTCTGGTCCATAAAAAATCTCCAAAAAGTTTCGCGTTGTTTGGACTCCGTTTGATATTGATTTCCTTCGATGTAAAAAACAAGCAAAAAGCAACAACTGGCACTGGGCACTGGGTTAATAGGTTAGTCCCAAAAAATGATATAAAGTTGCTATAAAATGATTGTAAAACATCCAAGAATGATAATATAACAACATGAATACTTCATAAACTATAGATACGTTGGAGACATATCAGCATCCCCAAGATTAATTCCTACTCGTCCTCGAGTAGGTAAATGATAAAAGAAATAGAAGTGTGAATGCTAGCAAAGTGCATAAGTTTGATCAATGATAATTTCAATCACTTTTCCTAGCATCATAACAACAATTCTTTATCATAAAACTTCTCATGTTAAAGTAGTAACCAATTCACATGTTAAGGTTCAAACAGTGAATTCTCTTGAAACTCAACAACCTATGTTCTCAGTCACCATGCAATTGTAATTCAACTTATTCAACATAGAAGTAAGAGCTCCACATACTCAACCATCATATAGTCTTCTATGATTGCTAACACTCACCACATACACACGATCAAAACGTTTCAACACATAGAAAGATAGGGGCTTATTGTTTTGCCTCCCAACGTATTCACCTCAAGGGTGATGTCAACAATAAGAACTCATGCTACCCATATTCAACTGGACATATGTGCCTAGATCTTTCCTCACCACATGATGCTTGCCAAAGGAGAAAAATAAAATGGAATAGAGAGAAAAACTTTGACTCTTTGCATAAAAGTAAATACATAAAAGTAAAAGATAGTCCCTTTGCAGAGGGAAGCAGAGGTTGCCATGCGCTTATTTGTTTGTATGCTCAACCCCTTAGTGCAAAAGAATGTCACGCTATATTGCCTCTTATGATAGCAACCTTTATTATGCAGTCTGTTGCTTTTATTCTTTGCCACCACAAGTTCGTAGAACGCTCAATTTTCTCTTACACTAAATGATCTAACACTTTTAGAAGAAATCTTTATTGTCTTATTGCACCGATGACAACTCACTTGAAGGATCTTATTCAATCCCTAGGTAGGTATATATGGTGGACTCTTGAAAATAAGATTTGGGTTTAACGGTTTTTGGATGCACAAGTAGTATCTCTACTTGGTGCGGAATTTTTGGCTAGCGAAGATGGGGGGCAAGCACCACATGTTGAAGGATCTATGACAATATAACTTCTATGTAAATATGAGCAAACATAAACCAGTACGTTGTCTTCCTTGTCCAACGTCAACAATTTTGGCATACAATATTTTGATGGGGGCTCACAATAACAAAAGATTTCCAAGATAGTGTATTTGTATGTGGAAGTTCTCTTCCTTATACTAATTATTCATGAATTTCTTGTATGACCAAATTGTGATTGTCAAGCCTCAAAAGATTTCACTTTCTAAACCCAATGTGAAGCTACCACTAGGCATGATATGATTTCAACTTCATGACCATTAATTTATTCAACAATTTACTCATAGGATATAAGTGAAGCACAAGAGTAAATGACAAGCTACTCCAAAAAGATATAAGTGAAGATCCTAAGCACAATATTTCTTTCTCTAAAATTAATTTAATGAAGCAAGAGAGAGTTTATTCAGAAATACTAAAGTACACCATTCTCAAAATGATATAAGTGAAGCACTAGAGCAATTCCACAGAAAAGAGCTTCGTTGACGGGATGTGCGTGCAGCTTACCTAGACTCGCTAGCAACTATTTGAGGACTCTATTTTATTTAAAAACTTTCAGATCTAAGTACTTTATTAAAACATCAAGCAAACAAAATAAAATGACGTTCCATGGATAGCACACATCATGTGAAGAAGCAAAAACTTAGGCTCAATCGGTACTAACCGATAATTGTTGAAGAAGAAAGGTGGGATGCCGAACGGGGCATCCACGAGCTTAGATGCTTGAGACTTCTTGAAATATTATCTTGGAGTGCCTTGGGCATCCCCAAGCTTGAGCTTTTGTGTCTCCTTAATTCCCTTTATATCACGGCTTCCCTAAATCTCAAAAGCTTCATCCACACAAAACTCAACAAGAACTCATGAGATAAGTTAGTATAAACCAATGCAAAAACCTTATCATTCTCTACTGTAGCAAATCACTAAAATTATTATTAAAAATTGGATACTAAATGCCTCTGCATATTTAATACTCCTAACCTCAAATAGAATCATTAAACAAGCAAACATATGCAAACAATGCAAACATAACAGCAATCTGCCAAACCAGTACAGTCTGTAAAGAATGCAAGAGTATCAATACTTATTCAACTCCAAACATTATGAAAATTTACCACACTGTAGAAAATTTATCAGAGCTTATTATGAAAAAAATCAACATTTTATCACATTCTAAATTTTCTAGGGAATTTTTGCAATAGCGGTAAACTTTCTGTTTTCGAACAACAACATGTATACTTGGAAAATAAGCATGGAAAAGGTTGTACTTGACATTTTTATTGAAATAAAAGATGCAAAACATTATTCTAAATAACAGCAAGCAAATCCTAAAAAAATAAATTGATGCTCCAAGCAAAACACATATCATGTGACGAATGAAAACATAGCTCCAAGTGAGGTTACCGATAATGTTGGAGACGAAAGAAGGGATGCCTTTTGGGGCATCCCCAAGCTTAGTTGCTTGGATCTTCCTTGAATATTTCCTTGGTGGTGCCTTGGGAATCCCCAAGCTTAGGTTCTCGTCACTCCTTGTTCTCCTCATATCGATATCTCACCGAAAACTTGAAAACTTCAATCACACAGAACTTAACGGAACTTTGTGAGATAGGTTAGTATGATAAAGAGCAAACCATTTCACTTTGGTACTGCCAAAGACAAGATTCATAATTCTTTCCACACAATGCCTACTGTAGCATATCATTTCCACAATTTATATTGAGCAATATAAGCCATACTAACTAGAAAATAAGCAAACTATGCATTGAAAACAAAATCTGTCAAAAATCAACTCAAAATCACTCTTCTCTTAAAAATGAGAATTATTTTCGTGAACGCAAAAGTTACTGTTTTCAGCAAGATTAAATCAACTATCACCCAACATGATCCCAAAGGCTTTACTTGACATTTTATGGAAACAAAGACAATAAAACATGAATACTATAGTAGCCTAATCATGTGAACACACAAAAATAGTAGGTAAAAGTGTTGGGTTGTCTCCCAACAAGCGCTTTTATTTAATGCCTTTTAGCTAGGCATGATGATTTCAATGATGCTCACATAAAAGATAAGAATTGAAAAAACAAAGAGAGCATCATGAAGCATATGAATAGCACATTTAAGTCTAACCTACTTCCTATGCATAGGGATTTTGTGAGAAAACAACTTATGGGAACAAGAATCAACTAGCATAGGAAGGCAAAAGAAGCATAACTTCAAGATTTTCAACACATAGAGAGGAAACTTGATATTATTTCAATACCTACAAGCATACGTTCCCTTCTCATAATAATTTTCAGTAGCGTCATGAATGAATTCAACAATATAACTATCACATAAATCATTCTTTTCATGATGCATAAGCATAGAAATTTTGTTACTCTCCACATAAGAAACTTTATTCTCATCAATAGTAGTGGGAGCAAACTCAACAAAATAACTATCATGGGAGTGAAAATTAAAATCATGATGACAAGTTTCATGGTTATCATTATTCTTTATAGCATATATGTCACCACCATAATCATCATAGATAGCAAATTTGTTATCATAGTCAATTGAAACCTCTGCTGAAATGATGGACTCATCATTAAATAAAGTCATGACCTCTCCAAATCCACTTTCATAAATATAATCATCATAAATAGGAGGCATGCTTTCATCATAATAAATTTTCTCATCAAAACTTGGGGGACTAAAACATCATCTTCATCAAACATAGCATCCCCAAGCTTATGGTTTTGCATATCATTAGCATCATGGATATTCAAAGAATTCATACTAACAACATTGCAATCATGGTCATCATTCAAATATTTCGTGACAGATATTTTACTGACTTCTTTTTCTAACAATTGAGCACAATTTTCTGATCCATCATTTTCAAGAAAGATATTACAAAGATGATCAATAATATGATGCAACCTCAATTCCATTTTTATGTTGTTTTCTTTTAATAAACCAAACTAGTGATAAAACAAGAAACTAAAAGATTCATTTGCAAGATCTAAAGATATACCTTCATGCACTCACCTCCCCGGCAACGATGCCAGAAAAGAGCTTGATGTCTACTACGCAACTTTATTCTTGTAGACACGTGTTGGGCTTCCAAGCGCAGAGTTACGTAGGATAGTAGAAAATTTCCCTCAAGTGGGTGACCTAAGGTTTATCCATCCGTGAGAGGTGTAGGATGAAGATGGTCTCTCTCAAACGACCCTGCAACCAAATACAAGAAATCTCTTGTGCCCCCAACACACCCAATACAATGGCAAATTGTATAGGTGCACTGGTTTGGCGAAGAGATGGTGATAAAAGTGTAATATGGATGGTAGAAATATATTTTTATAATCTGAATAAATAAAAACAGCCAGGCAA
The DNA here is from genome assembly GCA_032464435.1 of Aegilops umbellulata. NCBI lineage: Eukaryota > Viridiplantae > Streptophyta > Magnoliopsida > Poales > Poaceae > Aegilops > Aegilops umbellulata. The sequence goes on along the minus strand of CP136056.1, from coordinate 67,639,158 downwards.
CAAATAGTAAATGGGCACAAAAACGGTATTGCAATGCTTGAAAAAGAGGCCTAGGGTCCGTACTTTCACTAGTGCAACCTCTCAACAATGCTAATATAATTGGATCATATAACCATCCTGTCGGTGGAAACGACACCTATGGGATCACGGGGAATCCCTTCTACGACCGGTGGGCACGGGGCCGTGGAAAGAGCGGGTTTAAGAGATCAACACGGGAGATTTATCCAGGTTCGGGCCGCAAGTGTGCGTAATACCCTACTCCTACTGGCTTGTGTTTATCTGGTGTTCTTGGACTAGCTACAAAGCGTGCAGGGTCCAAAAAGTCCGAATCCCCTCACGGTACACCACGGGCCTCTTTTTATAGTCAAAAGGGCTGCCACAGTGGCACACAGGAGGTGGAAAGTTGTACAGTGTACAAGCTTATCGCCTGACATCATAGGACAAAACGCATTAAATGCGGTACTTAGGTGTCCTCTTACTTTATCGGGGATGGTAATGAGGCCCGTCTTGTCCGTCGCCGCTTCGCTTTGCTTCGGCACGCGTCCAGGCCAACGAGGCATGCAACACCATGTAGGCTGGCAGGCTGCTGAGCTGGTGCGGTGGCAGGGTCTTCACGAAGATCTGCATGTCACCACATAGGCGCTTGACTAGTTGGCTTAGGAGCCACGTACTGCCACGTGGGTACATGCTTTAGTTGGTGGGTCGGCTGCTGAGTTGCGGCGGCGACGTGGCGGCAAGGCCTTGTCGCGACCTTGCTGATATTCCCGGCAAGGGTCTTGCCGGGGCCTCGTGGGCGCCCTCGGCAAGAGCCCTGCCGGGGCCTTGTGGGCATCCTTGGCAAGAGTCTTGCCGGGGCTTGTGGGCATTGTCGGTGTCAAAACCGGCGGATCTCGGGTAGGGGGTCCCGAACTGTGCGTCTAGGCGGATGCTAACAGGAGACAAGGGACACGATGTTTTTACCCAGGTTCGGGCCCTCTCGATGGAGGTAAAACCCTACTCCTGCTTGATTAATATTGATGATATGGGTAGTACAAGAGTAGATCTACCACGAGATTGGAGAGGCTAAACCCTAGAAGCTAGCCTATGGTATGATTGTTGTTGTCATCCTACGGACTAAACCCTCCGGTTTATATAGACACCGGAGGGGGCTAGGGTTACACAAACTCGGTTACAAGGAAGGAGATATACATATCCGTACTGCCAAGCTTGCCTTCCACGCCAAGGAGAGTCCCATCCGGACACGGGACGAAGTCTTCATCTTGTATCTTCATAGTCCAACAGTCCGGCCAAAGGTTATAGTCAGGTTGTCCGGACACACCCTCATCCAGGACTCCCTCAGTAGCCCCTGAACTAGGCTTCAATGACGATGAGTCCGGCGCGCAGATTGTCTTCGGCATTGCAAGGCGGATTCCTCCTCCGAATACTTCATAGAAGATTTTGAACACGAGGATCGTGTCTGGCTCTGCAAAACAAGTTACACATACTGTAGAGAGAATGACACTTCCACAAATCTAATCTGCTGACGTATTCCATAGGGTGACATCACACCACGGCCAAGCCTTTATTCGAATCGTTTTTTACCCCCCACCTCAGCGCGTTTCGCGAGGCGGTTTCCTTGGCGCATCTTATCAGAGCAGAGACCGTGTCCCCTTTATTTACGGGATTCTTATCAACACGGATGTGGGTAACCCAGTCGTGCCCGTTGGTATGTCCCCTCGATCAAAGGTAAGCCCCAAACGGTCACAGGGAGGGCTCTTGGTAGTCAACCCCTTTATAAAGAGACCAAGGCCTTACTCTTTTCTTTCGATCTCAATCGAATCCGCTTCCCGCCTCGAGTTCCAGCACCCGAAGCTTCAGATTCAGGCGCTTCGGACCTTCGATGATGTCCGGATCCAACCTTCAAGGCTGATGAATGCCTTCCTCCGTCACGGAGGAAGACGTACTAAAGCTAAGGGAGGCCAGGTATTTGACCGGCAAAATTCCGTATAGGATGCCTGCTCAAGGCCAGGTTATGCCCACTCCCAAGCCTGGTGAGGGTGTCGTGTTCATGTCTCACTTCCTCCGAGGGCTAGGATTTGCGCCAGATCCCTTCGTGAGGGGGCTCATGTTCTATTATGGACTGGACTTCCACGACTTAGCTCTGGAGTCTATCCTCCACATCTCATCGTTCATCGTCGTGTGCGAAGCTTTCCTTCGTATTACCCCTCACTTCGGACTATGGCTCAAGACCTTTAAAGTAGAGCCGAAGATGATCGAGGGACAGCACGCAGAGTGCGGAGGCGCTGTAATAAGCAAGAATGCTAACGCTCCATGGCCCGAGGGCTCTTTCCAAGAGGAGTCCAACTTATGGCAACAAGAGTGGTTCTATATCACAGCTCCCAGGGGTACCAAGTGGGTGGCTCCGCCTGTTTTTCGCTCGGGTCCCCCGCCCCGACTTACGTAATGGGTCAACAAGGGGCTAGACTGGGGCCAGTAAAGGACGTGCCCCTATTGCAGAGCCGCATCCGAGATCTCCTGGAAAGAGATGTCAGTCTGGTCATGGTGACACAGGTCATGTTAATTCGCCGAGTCCTTCCCTACAAACGTCGCCCTCTCCGTTTGTGGGAGTTTAATCCGGAGGGACCGCGAGCTCTCCAACACTTTCTTGGCATGACGCCCATGGAGATGTACCAATTGTTCTTCGGACCACAGGTAATGTGTCCAGACTCTGCTGAGGATGCAGGTCTGAGCTGCAATCGTCCGGATACTCAAGTAAGTATCCCTGTGCCCGGACACGCCGCCTGTTCATTTATCGCAACATCGCCCTTAAAAGAGATGTTCTTGAAACAGGAGTGGATAGCGAAGGCGAAGTTAATCAGGTGTCCGGCACCCCTTCCTGAGACCTCACCAGATCCCGTGTTAACCAGGATGTTGGAGGTCGCGCCGTTGGAAGAGAACGAAGGGGGGAACAAGGAAGCCACTGCCTCCGTAGAGGTGGTGGTCCGGAAGGGAGGAGTCAAAAATTCCTCTCCTCAGGGGAAGAAGAGGACCGCCTCTGAAGACCCGGAGACCGTGATCTCAAAGCGGGGGAAGAAGTCTTCGTCAGAGGGTCCTGTGCCGGGGGATACCTCGACCGTACTATGCCCTCAAGGGGATCAGCCCTCCACCGAGCCGTAAGTAAAAGGGTGTTTAAAAAATGAGAGAAATCCTTGCTTTATTTCTGAGGAAAATGACCGAAAAATTTACCTTGTAGTTCGGATCTTAGCCCCTCTCAGCAGAGCTCGTCTTTGAGGGATCTTCTTTCGGAGATGATGGAGAGCGGAACGCCTCCCCCTGCCGTACCGCTTTACGAGGGGGCGACCCCGAGGTATCATCGCAGAGGGTTTCTCCTGATCCGGCAGGGCCGGAAGGTAGTCATATGGCCACCCGAAGCCCTCCGTGTCCGGCTTTCGAAAAAAGTAATCGGACGAGTCTGGCACCGCCTGGTGCATGGTCGAAGGTACTGAAGGATCTGCTAGGGCGAGTGTCTATCTCAGAGGAGCACCATACGTTGATGGGTACGGTAATTGAAAGGATTTCGTCCGCAGAGAGCAGATTGCATGAAGCTGTCAGGAGTTTACTGACAAGTTTTGAGGTACGTGAAATGATGTACCTTTTGACAGTACCGCATATTTTAAGATGCGCCCTATGTAGATAGTAGCCCCTGAGACTCTGAGTGTTGTCGAAGACGACGACACGCAGAGGATCATAGTCCCAGGTATAATTTTGCCGCCTTCCTATGTAGGTGGCGAAGTGTCCGGTGGCCAACCAGACTGATGAATTTGTCGAGTTAAAGCGGCAACTTGACGTGGCAGATGCCGACATCGCGCTTGTAAACAAGCGGCTGGACGAAGCACAAGGTATGTAATTTCTCCGGAGACACTTGGCAAGGGGAGCATGATGCTAGTATCTTATAACGTGTCTGTCTAATGTAGATGGAGCTGCAACTATGGAGAACCTTTGGGCAGAGCTAGCCCGAGTAAAAGAACAAGCAAGAAAAAGTGATGCGGCTGCCCTAAAGGCGGTTGAGGAGGTAAAACACGAACAGGCTGCTCACTGCCAGAGTAAGGAGGAGATGGCCAAGATGGCTGTGAAATTGAAGAACGCTGCTGACCGTTGCAAGCTTCTCGAAAAAGAAGACCTGGCGAGGGGGACATACCTGTTGAAGGCCACAACGGCGGCCAAGGATACTCGTTCTGCGATGAGAGCTATGAGGGAGGAGCTGCGTCAAGCCGGAGATATTGCGGCTGGGAAGCCCTTTATGTTGCGGATGAAGTTCGGAGATCCTAAATATGCTCCTTTGGACCGGATGTGGAGTTCTGCGGACGCATATCTGGATTTAGCGGCGAGTGCTGCTGATGCGGCCGAACACTTCCGAGGTCAAAAGGATCACGAAATGGAGAAGCTGTTCTGGTCTCAATTCCACAATCCGGAGCGTCCGCTTCCATTGACTGATCGGCGGGCTGAGTGGGCCAAGCTGAATAGATTGTCCGGACTTGCCATGTGATATGTCGTGGATCATCTGTGGCCGCAAAGACCAAAGCCGAACAGTTATTTTAGCTTGGTGCAACAGTTCCTTGGTGCGGTGCCGTATATCAACGCGATGAAGAGGTCAGTCAAACTCCACCACCCTCTTTGTTGATACCGATGCATATGTAGATAGTTCTGATGTAAGTGTTGCTGGGTACATTTGTACTCACGTTTGCCTATTTTATGTTTTTGCAGAGAGACGTCAGTCTTGCTAATAGTTCCGCATGGACTTCGACGTTTAGCTTGTTACCTCAGCTAAGATCTTGTGCCCTCGGCAGGGTCTTGTAGATAGTCATGCTTCTCAGCCTTCTTCATTTGTAGTTGTCTGTACTCAGACAAGTTAAGCTTCCGCATGTGCTTGTTTCTTGTATGCTCTGTATGTTGGGGTCATGAGACCCATGTTTGTAATATCTCGCTCCTCGGAGCCTAATGAATAAATACTTTGAGTCATAGAGTCTTGTTGTGATGCCATGTTGTATTTACACGTATCGAGCATATTGTGTGTATGATTGAAATGCTTGGTATGTGTGGGATCTGACAACCTAGCTGTTTATCCTTGGTAGCCTCTCTTATGGGGAAATGTAGTCTTGTGCTTCCATGAGCCATAGTAGTCCGCTACAGCTCGGTTCACCGGAGTCCTGTTAGCCCAGCACTACTGCTCCGGAACACTTGACTGGTCGGCATGTGATTCACTTCGTTCCTGTGTCTGTCCCTTCGGGGAAATGTAACGCAGTGACATCCGGAGTCCTGCCTAGCCTGCTACAGCCCGGTTCACCGGAGTCCTATTAGCCCAGTGCTACAGCCCGGATTCGCACGCTGCTGACCGACATGTTCGATGTTGATTCATGTATGCATGTCCCCGTAAGTTAGTGCCACTTTGGGTTCACGACTAGTCATGTCGGCCCGGGTTCTCTGTCATATGGATGCTAGCGACACTATCATATACGTGAGCCAAAAGGCGCAAACGGTCCCGGGGCAGGTAAGGTGCCACCCGTGGGAATACCGTGCTTGAGGCCGCAAAGTGATATTGTAACGCCCTCAATGCGGCTATATCTCCCACGTGTCGAAGCACGACTTAGAGGCATAACCGCATTGAAAGCAATGTCGCAAGTGAGGTAATCTTCACACAACCCATGTAATACATAAGGGAAAAAGATACATAGTTGGCTTACAATCGCCACTTCACACAATACATGAGTAAAGCATTACATCAAACAGATACAATCAAGGTCCGACTACGGAACCAAAATAAAAGAAGACTACCCCAAATGCTACACAGATCCCCGATCGTCCCAACTGGGCTCCACTACTGATCAACTGAAATGAAACAACACAATGAACAAGATCTTCATCGAGCTCCTCCTTGAGCTCGGGTGCGTCACCTGCACGGTTTCATCGGCACCTGCAAACTGGTTTTTGAAGTATCTGTGAGTCAAGGGGACTCAGCAATCTCACGCCCGCGAGATCAAGACTATTTAAGCTTAAAGGTAGGACATGGTAGTGAGGTGGAGCTGCAGCAAGCGACTAGCATATATGGTGGCTAGCATACGCAAATGAGAGCGAGAAGAGAAGGCAAAAGCACGGTCGAACAACTATGATCAAGAAGTGATCCTGAAACTACTTACGTCAAGCATAACTCCAACATCGTGTTCACTTCCCGGACTCCGCCGAGAAGAGACCATCACAGTTACACACGCGGTTGGTGTATTTTAATTAAGATCAACTTCGGGTTTTCTACAACCGGACATTAACAAATTCCCATCTGCCACATAACCGCGGGCACGGCTTTCAAAAGTTCAAACCCTGCAGGGGTGTCCCAACTTAGCCCATGATAAGCTCTCGCGATCAACGAAGGATATTCCTTCTCCCCGGGAAGACCCGATCAGTCTCGGAATCCCGGCTACAAGACATCTCGACAGTTATAAAACAAGTCCAGCAAAGCCGCCCGATGCGCCGACATCCTGATAGGAGCTGCACATATCTCGTTCTCAGGGCAACACCGGATGAGCTGTCCGTACAACTAAAACCAGACCCCAAGTTTCCTTGAGGTGGCGTTGCAAAGCGCTCTAGTTTGGACCAACACTTAGACAAGAATTGGCCCGGGGGGCTAAATAAAGATGACCCTCGGGTTAGCTACTCCCAAGGGAAAGGTATAGGTGGTAGGCAAATGGTAAAACCAATGTTGGGCCTTGCTAGAAAAGTCTTATAGAAAGCGAACTGTCAAGGGGGTCCCATAAATCACCCGACCGCGTTAGGGACGCAAAAATCCGGGAACATAACACCGATATGACGGAAACTAGGGCGGCAAGAGTGGAACAAAACACCAGGCATAAGGCCGAGCCTTCCACCCTTTACCAAGTATATAGATGCATTAATTAAATAAGATATATTGTGATATCCCAACAAGTAAACATGTTCCAATCAAGGAACAACATCTCCATGTTCCAACAAGGAACAAACTTCTCTGAATGACCCGAAACTTGACAGGCGGTCTACCAGTGCTATCCCAAGGCCGCTTGACAAACCTCGGTCCATTCCGAGACAGTTAAATACCCGCTCACGGGAAAAGGTAAAAGGAGATGCCGGGGAACATAGGAGCGCCGGATTGCAAAACGGACAACGGGGAAAGTGCTCGGATTCATGAGACGAACACGTATGCAAATGCGATGCACATGATGACATGATATGAAATGCAGATGATGACATGGCAAAGTGCAACACGCAAGCACATGACATGGCAACGACGGCGAATAACTAGCGGACACCTGGCGCATCGAATCCCGGGCGTTACAGATATGATGTGTTACATGCTAGATCGATGTGGCTTAGGATCGGGGTCCTGACAAGGTCAGCGTGCGTGGAGGGTGCACGGATGGCCCTTGACCGTGTCAAGACATACTGGGCAGAGATGGAGGCCACCGTCGTTGCAGCCCAAGATTCGGACGAAAGCTGAGTACCTGCCGAACACTACTTTCAAGAAGTTCTGGAGGGCGCTCGTTCAATAGAGACGCAGTGCTTGAAGGATATTATGTTCGAATAACATGTATTCTCATTTAAAACAATATTTTACTGAAATGTAGAAGCTTTTTATACTTGTGCCTGCAAGAATTAATAATACCTCCTGTGCGGCCGTTAATGTATATATGTATATAACCTGAAAGATGGCAGTCGTCGGCTTCAGCCCCCACGCATATAATGCGGGGGTGTCCGCAGAAGACGCATTTTCACACTTGATCGAACGTCTTGGTCCATGAAGGAGGTGATAGCGCAGCGAACTAGGCAATCAGATTATAATGCTTTATCACTTTCACTTAGCCATAGGAGTTTGACAGTGGGGCTACTATATAGCCCCTGGTGGCGCCGCGCTCGCCAGAATTCGGGGCGCGTGTGTGCCTGGCTGGAAAACGGCCCTTCGTAAATGTGAATGAATCCCCAAGATTCCGATAGGTCATCGAGTGGTTGACCAGTCTCACGCTATATCATGATAGTCAGTTTTCGGCTTTCTCTACTGAGGTGCTCGCCTGGCTGAACCGAGGCACAATCGCAGTAGTTCTCCTGGTGCCGCCTTAGCCGATAGAGCGGAACATAAGGCAGCAAAACACAGGAGCCGGGCAAACCCAACATTTGACCAAAGACATGATTCGGAGCTGATGCATATAAGGCCAAACTCGCGATGCCTAACACTCCCTAAGGTATTCGGTCTTTATGAAAACGGGTTGAACAGTGCCCTTTGTAATAAGCCCTTGGTGTCCAGGTACGTGCAATATTCTGACGTGGCCACATGCCAAGACGCCAGCCTGCTTCTCGGTTATACTGAGAATCCGGAGGATGTGTATCAACAAGAGACAGTAAAAAAGGTTTACGCAGGGTCTTAATCTAAAAAGAATCCTTGGAACGGGTCCCTACTGCACGTCTGCGCCTGTGTCTCCATTGTGCCGTATCCTGGATGGGTGTAGCACGATGGTTATCTGTAAAAGAGAGGTACTTAGTTGAAAAAGTAGTCATGGAAAATATGTGTTATACTAAATGAACAGCGTATAATTCAAGATGGGTAAAATTGAGCCTTATTGCCGCCTGTTTGTATGCGCGGAGTCCCTTGTAGAGGGGTATATAGCTATCCAACCTTTATCAATTATATGGTTATGCTGGACTCGTCTAGTCATGTCTGTGGTCTTAACGTCCTGTTAGATGCTCTGATTGAGGGCGTTTTAGTGTGTGGCTGCCAAGGCAGCCGCACAGTCTTCCATGCGTGCTGAGCGCTCAATATTTCCCTTTAATGAAATCATGCCTCGGGGACCGGGCATCTTCAGCGTGAGAGATGCATAACGCGGTATTGCGTTAAAGCGAGCGAAAGCTCCGCGTCCCAATAGTGCTTGATAACCGCTCTTAAATGGAGCGATGTGGAAGGTTAGCCTTTCGCTACGGAAGTTATCGGGAGAGACGAACATAACTTCTAGTATGAGGGAGCCCGTGCAATGGGCCTCTGGGCCTGGCGTTGCTCCTTTAAAGGAAGTATGGCTATGGCTAATTTTTGCTGGGTCCATCCCCATTTTGCGGACTGTGTCCTGATATATCAGGTTTAAACTACTGCCACCGTCCATCAGGACTCGTGTAAAGTGGTATCTGTCAATTATCGGGTCTAACACCAAGGCAGCCCATCCTGCGTGCCGGATATGTGTGGAGTAGTCCCGATGGTCGAAGGTGATTGGTTTGGACAACCAGTGGCGAAACTCCCTAGTGATAGGCTGCGGGGCACATATCCCTGTGGGCGCCACTTCGTTTTTCCCCTTTGTCACGTGTAACACATTTACTGTTTTGACTTCTTGTGGGAATTTCTTCTGTTCCCCGGCGTTTTGCTTGTTTGGTTCGTCCTCGTCTTCACTTGGTGTATCCAACCCCTTGTGTTCGGCGTTCAGTTTGTCGGATTGCTTGAAGACCCAACATTCCCTGTGGGTATGATTTGCAGGCTTGCCCGGGGTGCTGTGGATTTGACATATCTTGTCCAGAATTTTGTTTAGGCTGGACAGTTTGTCCCTGTTATCTTTGAGAGGCAGCTTTTGCTGACCTTGCCGAGAGCTTTTGAATCCGGCGTTTACCGCCGTGCTCTTCAGGCTATTTCCTTATTCCGGCACTGGTTTTTGCTGCGTCGTGGCTTCCCGTTCCCATCCCTGACTTCGGATGTACTTGGGTCGCTGGTGCTGCATCTTGCCAATCAGCTGTCCTCGCCTACGCAAAAGCGGGTCATGAGGCTTGTTAATGCGGCCATTGTTCTTGGCTTTTCTTGGCCGAGGTGTCTGGCGAGCCATTCATCTCGAACGCTGTGTTTAAAAGCTGCTAAGGCTTCGACGTCCGGACAGTCGACTATTTGATTCTTTTTAGTAAGAAATCTGTTCCAAAGCTTTCGGGCTGACTCTCCGGGCTGTTGAGTTATATGACTTAAATCGTCTGCATCCGGAGGTCGGACATAGGTCCCTTGAAAAATTGCCTGGAAAGCGTCCTCGAGCTCTTCCCAACTTCCAATGGTGTTTTCGGGAAGGCCTTTAAGCCAATGCCGGGCTGGCCCTTTGAGCTTGAGGGGTAGGTACTTTATGGCTTGGAGGTCGTCTCCTCTGGCCATGTGGATATGGAGGATATAGTCCTCAATCCAGACCCTAGGGTCTGTTGTTCCGTCGTATGCCTCTATGTTTACGGGTTTGAATCCCTCTGGATATCCATGGTCCAGCACCTCGTCGGTGAAAAATTGGGGGTGTGCGGCACCCCTGTATTTGGGTGTACCATGGTGTTCGGATTTTTGTTGTGTTGCATTGCTTGCCGGAGCATGCTTTCTTGGCCCGTAGATAGATCTGGTTGGGCCGTCTTTTTGATGCGAGTACTCATGTGGATCACGTGCTGGCTTGTCTGCGTCATCATTTGTCGCTCTATATTGGCCGCGAGGTCGTCTATCCGACCGGATGGCTGCTTTGTTTTTTGATTGCGGGGGTTCTAAGTCCTCCTCATCAAATTCAGGCAGTAGCTTTCGCTTCGGGTAGCTCTTTGTGTGGCGACTGCCGCCGTATTTGTCTGCGGTGTTGAGGACTTTGCTCCATTTGATTCTAAGTGCATCCTCCGTACTCTTGAGCTTCCACTTCTGCTTTTTCAGGCTACGCGCGGTGGCGACGAGCCTTTTGTGGAGGTTCTTCTACTCCAGCCTTTTGTCAGGCGTGAGGTCATCCGGACTACTATCGCCGGAGACGGGTTGTTCGGTTCGATTATCCGTGTTGCCCTGGTCGGATGGCTGTTCAATGCCATGTTCCTTATCCGCCGGCTCACCCTGCTCTATGGCTGGGTTTGTGTGACCGCTGTTTCTGTCGAGGCGGGGTTTGGAGCGGTGCTTACGCCGCCGCTTTGACTGCTTTTCGAGGGAATGATCCTTTGCTGCGTCCTTCCGCTCTTCGTTGTCGTTTCCTTTGGGTGTGTCCACCATGTATACATCATGGGATGAGGTGGCTGTCCAGTGCCCTGTAGGCGCTGGTTCCTGTTCGTCTCCTACATCATCGTCCATACTGTCGATGTCTTCGGAGTCAAAGTCGAGCATGTCGGTCAAATCATCGACAGTGACTATTAAGTGGGTGGTGCGTGGGCGTCAAATTTCTTCGTCGTCCGCATCCCAATCCCGCCGGTCATAATCCGGCCAGGACTCTCCTGACAAAGAGAGAGACTTTAGTGAATTTAGTATGTCGCCGTAGGGCGAGTTCTGAAAGATATCCGCGACAGTGAACTCCATGATCGCCGCCCAATCGGATTCGATTGGCAGGGGCGCGGATGGTTCAGAGTCCGGAGGAGAGTCCGTCAAGGTGGAGTCACGGACCTCGCGAAGGGTAGGGTTATTGTTCAGCTCGATCGCCGTTGAGGGTGCTGCCTCCGCGGCGGGGTCTAACCACCCGCACTCGGAGGGCGTAGTTGGCTCCGAATTAAAGGTCGGAGCAGATGCAGGCGCGGTCTCCAGGGCACTGTTCGACGGCAGAGCTAAATCATGCCCATCGTGACAGCGTGACGCACTCGGTCGGGGCTCGAATCCGTCGAAGATCAAGTCTCTGCGGATATCGGCCGTGTAGTTCAAACTTCCAAACCTGACCTGATGGCCAGGGGCGTAACTTTCAATCTGCTCTAGATGGCCAAGCGAATTGGCCCGCAGTGCGAAGCCGCCAAATACAAAGATCTGTCCGGGGAGGAAAGTCTCACCCTGGACTGCATCGCTAACGATGATTGAAGGAGCCATCAAGCCTAATGACGATGACACAGAGGAACTCTCAATGAAAGCACCAATGTCGGTGTCAAAACCGGCGGATCTCGGGTAGGGGGTCCCAAACTGTGCGTCTAGGCGGATGGTAACAGGAGACAAGGGACACGATGTTTTTACCCAGGTTCAGGCCCTCTCGATGGAGGTAAAACCCTACTCCTGCTTGATTAATATTGATGATATGGGTAGTACATGAGTAGATCTACCACGAGATCGGAGAGGCTAAACCCTAGAAGCTAGCCTATGGTATGATTGTTGTTGTCGTCCTACGGACTAAACCCTCCGGTTTATACAGACACCGGAGGGGGCTAGGGTTACACAAAGTCGGTTACAAGGAAGGAGATATACATATCCGTACTGCCAAGCTTGCCTTCCAAGCCAAGGAGAGTCCCATCCGGACATGGGACGAAGTCTTCAATCTTGTATCTTCATAGTCCAACAGTCCGGCCAAAGGTTATAGTCCGGCTGTTTGGACACCCCCTAATCCAGGACTCCCTCAGGCATCCTCGGCATGAGTCTTGCCGGGGTCTCATGGGTATCTTCGGCAGGAGCCTTTCCGGGGCCTCGTGGGCATCCTCGGTAGGGAGCCTTGCTATTGTCTTGTTTCCTGGTTCCTATCTAGGCCTCGCAGGCCCTTTGTCTTCACAAAGATCTGCATGCCACCATGGAGGCGCCTCCCGAGCCTTGGTTCCAATGTGGTTGACGGCGTCGAAACTCTTAGACTCAAGGGTGGCAACCTCGTTGGTGTTGGGTAAGTTGCCCCGGCAAGGCTCTTGCCGGGGGTGTTTCACCTCGCCCCTCTGCTCTTCATGCTTGTGGTCTTGAGCTCGGTTCTGGTAGTCTTGTGACTCTGCTTCCTTTGCCCCCCCCCCCGAGCATGGTCGCGGGTGTGCGGCTGCGACTACCCGCGCATAGGTAAAGGGGTGCAAAAAAGGACCCCTACTTTTGTACACCGACAGGAGCCCCCGGGTCTGGGCCGCATATAAGCGCGGGGCGTTATTGGGCAAGGCCGAGAATGGTGCGCGGGCGCGCGCGCGGCGGAGTTTTTACTGCAGTAACTCCCTTGCTCGTTGTGCTTCCCCACGACCCATGTTGAATGCGTGATGTGGGGGGGTCGTGTGTGGGATGACCGCAGCATGCTCGCGTCATCTCGTGGTGAATAGTGAAGAGGCGGCTTGCGTGTCCCTTTAAAACTGCAGGGCCGCCACTCATTTACTCTTTCTGGCTTGGAACCATCATTCCACGTTTCCCACTTCGCCTGCCCCTTGCGCCACGTATGCCACATGCACGGGATATGGGAAGGCGTGTGGTGGCCGATACTTACGCGCCTTTGATTGGGCGGGGAGGGCGGTCGATGGTCTTGCTCGTTGCCACTTAATGAGCTGGACCTGAACGGGTTCCTCAGAGGCGTAGAGCTAGCCTTTTAGCCTTCCCCGCCTAGCTATAAAAAGGAGACTCAGGGGGAGGAGGAGGAGCATCTCCTCGCGTCTCCCCTTCGTCTTTGTTCTCCATCCATCGCCATGGCGAGAGGGCGTGGCCGTGGCCGTTCTTCCACGGAGGCGACCAGGTCCTCCTCCTGCCCGAGGGCCGCGGCGGTCAAGGAAGAGCACGCCGCCCAAGGAGAAGGCCATGCTCGAGGTGGGGGCGCCGGACAGGGCCGAGGTCGGCGAGGCGGTCAAAGCAAAGGCAGTCAAGGCCGAGGCAGGCGCGGAAGGGGGACACCCGCGTCATCGCAATCCCCGTCACCATCTCCGCCACCGTCTCCTCCAGCCTCGTCGAGCGGCCACGTCAGGGACACGGCGCTGGAGTTCATCCTGCAGCTGCACGAGCCACTGTGTAGCCACCTTTGCCTTCCCGAGGCGTTCGCGAGGGTGCTGAAGATCGACCAGCCATCGTGGTTGAGGCTCCACATGAAGGGGTGTTGCAACGGCGACGTGTGGGTGAACACAGTGTTCCCCGCCCTTCATGTGATGCTCCTTCGTCGGGGGTGGAAAACCTTCGCACGAGCCCACTGCTTGATGAAGGGGCACATTCTCTGCTTCAAGTTGGTGGATAGCGACCTGCTCTCGGTCAAGGTCTTCGGGCGCTCGGGACACAGGCTAGGGTGCTGCGCGGAGAGCTCGACCGACGACGAGAGCTCCTCCTCGAGCGGCAGCGAGGAGGGAACCAGCAGGGAGGACAACGGAGGTGGGTCCGACTAGGAGTCGGACGCCCATTCCCTAGGAAGAGCCGACAGCAACACCATCTGCACCTGGCCCTCCCTCCGGCAGGATGATCTACCTGGGGCGGGGCAGTTCTTGGCGGCGGTTCCTTGAGCCGACTCCTTGAACTTCTCGGGGCCGCTGCTTCTAGCGGCTCGCGTTGGAGGGACGGAGAAGACGAAGAAGGCGGGTGGCGGGCCGTCAACTCGAAGTACGATGGCACTGACGCCTTCGTCGTGTATTGCCGGCCCCCTGCCTCATCTTTCGGCTTGTTCTCCGGCACCGTCATCACCGGCCTTCTCTTGGTGTCTTCTGCTGCTCGTACCTCGCTTAGGCGCTCCTTTTGCCCCCCTGCCATCCCGATCTGATTCCCAAGGAGAGGGACAAGAAAGGGATTACGGGCATCTTATCTCTTTCTTAGTTTTTAAGCCTACGGGCACTTGTCAGATTTAAACCTTGTAACCCCCTTGCTCAAGCTCACACTCCATATGAATTGTACTTGTTAATCAACGTATTAATGAAGAAAAGGGGTGTTTGCCGGATTCTTTTGTGCGCGAGCGAAGCTCACACTAAGGATCGAATCCTTATTATCTTAAAATATACATAGTTGTGACACCCCAAAATTTTAACCTTGTTTGTTGATAAAAATTTTGCTAGGAAATTAAAACTTTTATTTTCGGGTCTGCCTTTTTGATTTTTTTGAACCATTTTCTCCCTTGTCATTATGAAGTTTTTCCCCCAAAGAAGAAAACTTTTCAAGTATGTTATTGGACTTGTTTACTCTCTCCAATAAAACAATTCTTTTATCAGCAGGATTATTCATAAAATTATTTTTCCCCTGAGCTTTATTTCTCTAATTTGGTTTTTCATAATTTTAGGGTCCCATTTGAACTGCAACCTTTTTAAAAATTCATTCAAAAATCCCACCAAAATTTGGAGATGTCATGTGATGTTTTTAAATCACTTTTGTGCAAAAATATCTTTTATTCATGAATTATTTTGAGCTCTACACCAAATTTTCCTCTCTGGTCCAGAGTACAATTTTGCACTACAACTCATTTAAATATTTCTTTCTAGCCTCCACCAAACTTATGGGATGTTAGTAGTAGCATATGATTCAACTTTATGCAATAACTTGGTGTTCTTTGAAAATTTTGAGTGAATCAACCTCCTTTCCATTCTGGCCCAATCTTGTGATTTCTACTGCAACCCTATTTATTCTTGCTCCAGTGACCTTGTGCTTTCTTCTATTTATAGTCCTCCCTGCTAAATTCTTAAGTCCAGGAGAGTGGACCCATTGGATGATGCTAAGTGCATGCAAGCATGCCCTCTCCTTTCTGTCCAGAATTGTAGTTTTGCACTAACAAGTTTCTGCTTTTGACAAACTAACTTCACCACCTCCTTATGCATCTAATGAGACCACCATCTAGAGATTTTGGACACTCCAAGAAATGCCTAAGTGCCCTTGGCATTTTGTCAAACACCTTATGGGCATGATCAGCTTTGACATGTATTTTGACATTGCACTGTGAACTTGCACCTCTGATCAAACTAGCATGTTCACTAGCATCCCAACTACCCCTAGACTAGAACTGCTAATCCCCAACTCCAACCAAGCGACCTAGCAGGCCATGGCATTTCGCCGAGCAGATGGTGGGCGTGCACTGGGCGCGCCCAGAGCGCGCCAACTGCAGCCGCGCACACGAGTCGCCGCGTCGCGCCCCTGGTTTGGCCCGCACTACAGAACCACGCCATGCGCTCCCCTTCTCGCCACAACACACCAGCCCGCCCTGGCGCCCAATAGCACCACCACCAGAGCCCTCTTGGCGGCATGCTGGCGTCCGCATTACGCCTCTGCCACGGCCGGCGCCGCCCGAGCCATCCCAGCTCACCACCTGCCCCCTAGAGCTTCGCGAGCTCATCCACAAGTGTGTCGCCTAGCTCTCGTCGCCGCCACGTCGCCCCGACCACTACAGAGAGGCGGTTCGCCGGCGACCTTATCCTCGACCGCGGAACCACCATGGATACGCTATATAAGGAGCACCTGAGCTCGTCCAGGCCTCGCGCAGCCTCTCTCACTCCCTCACCAACCCACCTGTAACAGTAGGAAGACCAGAGGGGTCGTCTTCTTCTCCGGCAACCACGGCGGCCGCCACTGCCTCGTCCACTCCGGCGCCACCAGGGCCTCCCCCTATCTACTCTCTCCACCTGAAGCCCCCTCTTCGTCTCGTGAGTCCATCCCCCTGCCCAATTCCGATCAGGAACCATCGGAGGCAAAATTCCACTCTGCCCGACGGCCACCGCCCGCTGCGGAGCTCGCCGCCGGCGACTCCGTCCACCCCCAAGACCGTAGCAACCACCGACGGGACCGCCTCGACCCCCTGAGCTCGTGGATGGCTTCGGTTTCTCGAACGGTGCCGCCGTTCGCCGGCGAGCATCGCCGGAACCTCGCCCCGCTCGGACAGAGGAGGGAGAAGAGGGCACGGCGACTGGTCAAACCTGACCAGTGGGCCCCCTGGACCCACTGTCAGTGACCCCGCGCCTATCCACGTGGATTAAGTGAAGGCGTAATCCACCCCAGTACGTTTTCCCCGCTCCGAAAGCGTATTTCCCCCTGAAACGTTTTCTTTTTGTTTTATTTTTAAAAACAGATTTTTACCAGAACTTTGACTGGTTATATCTTTTTAAGTATAACTCCAAATGAGTTGATTCTTTTTCCTACATATCTCAAATTCCGTCTAGTTTATTCTAAGATTTATTTGAAAATTTTCCATACAACTTTTTTGTACTGTTTTTGAAATATGTGTTATTTGCATATTTTTGAAAATAGGATTTCTGGAAGAGAAGAAAGCTCTAAAAAGATTTGGAGTGCACCCTGCCTTTCCACACCATGAAGGCAAGCATCTTGAACCCTGGCATAATATTTTTTTGATGTGTTGGTTGACACGTTTATAACATCACCTCATTTCGGAGAACTCGTTATTTTATGTGGTGATACGATCATTTGCAAGAATGCATATTAGTGATTTCCTTGCTATTGGGAATGAATATATTTGTGATGGTAATCATCCTCATGTGCCTTGCATGCATCCGAAAAGGAATCCGGGAAAGCCTCGGCCTTGGGTAGGCGTGAGCTTGTCGCCGGTCCCCGTCGGGACGGTTATGTCCGGTATGGCATAGTAAGGTATAATGGGTGGTGATTTTGTTGATTGATTTATATTTGTTATACATGTCACGCAGGGAATTGATAAGCCTCCTGAGTCGGCCATAGATCGAGTCTTGTTCCGGTAACCCCCATACTTGTTTCGTACTACCACTGGTCCCTACCGTAGGTGGGGTATGGTTCAGTAAGTTGTTAACCCTTGTCTTGGCACACACCGTACAGAGAGGCCATGATGGAAGATACCGGCTGCATGCGGTAGGCATGCCACCTGGTCCGGGAGCATGGGTGTATCTGGTTGGGACCGAGAGGGGGGCACCCCTTAGAGCGCGCGATAGAAATTTGATCCCATGCTACGCGAGGTTGTAGCCTCCCCACTTAGAGTTTTGCTTAACATGTGTCATGGGTGATTCCAGACACGAGTAAAAGCTGGTGTGTGCAAGTCAGGTGTGTTTCAATTAAAAGACCATAGACAGAATTAGTCCGATGGACTAAAGGAATCCATTACTCGTGGGTAAAGAGTACACCCTCTGCAGAGATATTTAAACCTATTCGAATAGTCATGTCCATGGTTAAGGACTACAGTCTGGGATGGGTCAAGTGTCGGTCTTAGTGTCGGTCTTCGGAGGAGAAACTACCAAACTCGAATATTGATTATGACTTGTGATATATGATGGTTATGGTTATTATCATTGTGGACTAACCGTTTGCATTGTTTGTAATAAGGAATATCCCTGGGACGGTACCACCTCCTGGATATTCACTATGATTATGTTTTCATATAAGCCCTTTATGTGGTGTCGCTCAGACGCCCGATTGTGGCATGTGGTTATTTCATTTACTTATAAGCCCTTTATGTGGCGTCGCTCAGACGCCCGACTGTGGCATGTTTGTTATTTCTTTTTTTATAAGCCCTTTATGTGGTGTCGCTCAGACGCCCGACTGTGGCATGTGGTTATTTCATTTATTTACAAGCCCTTTATGCGGCGTCGCACAGACGCCCGACTGTGGCATGCCTGTTATTTTATTTACTTTATAAGCCCTTTATGTGGTGTCGCTAAGACGCCCGACTGAGGCATGCTCACTTTTACTATCCTTTCGAGACGTCGCTTCAGACATCCGATCGGTGCATTTTATTATTATTCTGTCATTACATATTCCGGTTGCATATAAATAACCTGCTCGCATGCAACAAGATTTTATTTATGACTGACGATGTGATCATAGAATATTTCAGTGCATGTTTATCAATTAAAATATTCCAGTGTTCATAATGTTTGCGAGTACATTCAAAGTACTCACTGGCTTGTCCCTGGCTATTGTCTTGGCCAGATTTCTGCTTGGAGAGGATCGTTGCGACGACAGCCCCGGAAAATTGAGCAACGGTGATAGCAGCCTCGCGAAGATAGGAGTTAACCTGGTCAGCTGTTCCCGTGGGAAATGGAGTCCCATACACTGATGATCCACAAACCGCTTCCGCCATCAACCACTAGAAACCATTTGTTGTACTCACAGGCCAGAATGGTGTTGTACTACATATTATGTAATTTTTCGCTTGGAAATTTCTGTATCAAGTTGGTGTCTCATCAGCTAACAGTAATCCTGGGGCTGGTGTGCACGACGGCCATTTTCTGGAAATCAATGTCCGGAAAAACTGGTCGTGACAAACTTGGTATCAGAGCCAGGCTAACCATTGGCTAATCCTATCTTAGCCAGGTCAATAAACTTAGGTAAACCAACCCATCAGACCTCAACCAAACCCCAGCCAAGCTTCCCTTGCAAGATAGCCACACAGTGACCCGACACCTTTTGGCAGTCGGTGACCAACCTATCAACCCAACATGTCGCTCATGCGCCAGTGACCGAATCCTGAATAGTCTTTATTGCAAGCGTGCGAAGGAAGACTCCGTCCCCTTTTCTATAAAAGGGCACGCTAGCCTCAACCCAACACAGCACGGCCTCTACCCAAACCGAGCTAAAATGCTAGGACCCATCGTCCACAATGAGACCACAGCAACCAACCTTGGAGGCTTTGTGACCATACTCGCAAACCTCACCCGTTGTACCTATGCGTTAGAAGAGCCCCTAGAATATGTTGTGTACCAAGGGTCCATGAGCGGTGAGAGCCATCAATTCTGGGCCACTGTGCACCTCTATGGTAGGGGTCTAGCACCCGAGCGCCCCCACAGGTTCACTGGAAGGACGACTTCCTTTGAGCCACAAGCCATTCAACTAGCTGCTCGAGAAGCTATAGTTCATCTCCGGCACTTGTCGCCCAGAGTTAACTGTCGCTCGTTCCACTACTACCCCAGACGTGAAGGGTATGGTAGACCACCCCAAGTTGCCAACGGAGATCACGAGACGGATCCTGCATTGTTGCACCTAGTGCGCTATGTAGGTGCACTAGAGGAACTGTTCGATCAAATCACCATTGATCTGATCGCAGCTCGTGGAGAGCTGGTTCGTCGAGCCCCGGCGAGAGAAGAGAACGAACCCGACGCCGACAACCTAGTCGTACTGTTCGGACAACCGATCGAGTCCCTGAGATCAGCCCCAGCCACCAACCAAGGTGCTTTGATGACCCCAGAAGCGCTTCGTTGCCTTTTGGGAACACACTCCAACGGGGTTGTGGCCAACAACCCCTGAGATGGTCATCATCGCTACCCCGAACCTGCAGCCCCTCAACCCACTCCAGCTTATTCCAACGGTGAGAACCGTGGAGAAGCCTCGACATCCACAAGGCACGCTCGCTTGGATG
This sequence comes from Aegilops umbellulata, assembly GCA_032464435.1. NCBI lineage: Eukaryota > Viridiplantae > Streptophyta > Magnoliopsida > Poales > Poaceae > Aegilops > Aegilops umbellulata. The sequence goes on along the minus strand of CP136056.1, from coordinate 67,619,212 downwards.
TAAACGAGGTAGACTAAGTCACTCTAGTAGTTTCGAGTCCCAGTGTATCCTCGCTTTGTAATCATTTGACCTTGTAAATGAACGCCGCCTGTCGTTGTGCCCCTGTAGCCTTGCATGGATATGCCAGCATTTCTATCCCAGGCACAGTTACCAAAAATCTCCCCGACAACCCCCACAGTAACACGTCACTTTAGTGAAATATGTGTATCTGTGGCTTGACTCCGACCCTTGGAGCAGAGCTGACAATTTCTTTACCATTCACCACGGTAAAAAAAATGACCCAGCTCCAGTGCTATAAAAGGCCACCGCATGACGTTGCCAAAGCACCCCTCACCTTGTGCACCATCCTCACAACCATTTCTTGCCATGCCGAGCCCCAACATTTATCTGAGAACCCCAGATGCAACCCCGGGTAGTTTTGTCAAGATATTGTGAGATTTTACCTGCAGTACCATGGGCGCTACCCAGCCACCCCAGTATGAGCTGTTCAAATCGAGAATCACCCCTTCCACCTCGAGATATTGGGCAGCAGTACACATCCCTCCCGTGAACTCAAACCAAGACCCAACGGAGGTCTCCTTTGTGGGGAAATCTATGCCGACCCCGCAAATGGCTATAGAAGCTGCTGCATACGAAGCGCTTGCTCGCCTTTGATTCGCGGTACCCTATGCCAGCGAACAAGGGTATTATTACTTTTCGAGCCATGCAGCACCCGGTGGAGTAACATCTTTTCCCGGTGGACGAATTGAGAGAGACCCAGTCCTAGCCAACCTGGTCCAGTACGTCATCGCTCAAGAGCATTTAACCCAACGTGTGATGGGTTATCTCCAGAGCCTCGCAGATTTAAATCCTCAGATCGCCATCGGCAGAACTCTGAGGCCTGACCAAGAGAAACGCATACATCGACTGGTCAATCCTCTTTCCCCGATAGAAGAGGAGTGTATTCTAGTACCAGAGACGTTTTCTCGGGACCCCGTCCAGTTACCGTTTCCATTCTAGACATTGCTGTTGTATTCATTATTGCAACACTTACCCATGTGTTATAACTTATGCGTGATATCCTAAGCTTGCGCGACGAATAAATTAATTGGCTTCCACTAATATGTATAGTTTTGTTGTGGTTTATGCTCCTTTATTTTAACCATTTTCCCTCGCGAAAAATCCTGGAGTAAGGTTACTTTTCCCGGAGCGACTGCATCGTACACCTTTTCACGACGTGGATTATTTAGTTTCACACAACACCACGGCAGCAGACTCACAACCGCTCGAGCACATACCCGGCTTGCAAAAACGCGTAACCGTGGAGTATTTGTTTTTCAAAACAACCCTTAGCAAATCTCGAGGATGAGATTTTTCTTAAGGGGGGTAGTGTTGTGACACCCCAAAATTTTAACCTTGTTTGTTGATTAAAATTTTGCTAGGAAATTAAAAATTTTATTTTCTGGGCTCCATTTTTGATTTTTTTTGAACCATTTTCTCCCTTGTCATTATGAGTTTTTCCCCCAAAGAAGAAAACTTTTCAAATATGTTATTGGACTTGTTTACTCTCTCCAATAAAACAATTCTTTTATCAGCAGGATTATTCATAATTTTTTTTCTTGAGCTTTATTTCTCTAATTTGGTTTTCATAATTTTAGGGTCCCATTTGAACTGCAACCTTTCTAAAAATTCATTCAAAAATCCCACCAAAATTTGGAGATGTCATGTGATGTTTTTAAATCACTTTTGTGCAAAAATATCTTTTATTCATGAATTATTTTGAGCTCTACACCAAATTTTCCTCTCTAGTCCAGAGTACAATTTTGCACTACAACTCATTTAAATATTTCTTTCTAGCCTCCACCAAAATTATGGGATGTTAGTAGTAGCATATGATTCAACTTTATGCAATAACCTAGTGGTGTTCTTTCAAAATTTTGAGTGAATCAACCTCCTTTCCATTCTGGCCCAATCTTGTGATTTCTACTGCAACCCTATTTATTCTTGCTCCAGTGACCTTGTGCTTTCTTCTATTTATAGTCCTCCTTGCTAAACTCTTAAGTCCAGGAGAGTGGACCCATTGGATGATGCTAAGTGTTTGCAAGCATGCCCTCTCCTTTCTGTCCAGAATTGTAGTTTTGCAAAGCTTGCACTAACAAGTTTCTGCTTTTCACAAGCTAACTTCACCACCTCCTTATGCATCTAATGAGACCACCATCTGGAGATTTTGGCCACTCCAAGAAATGCCTAAGTGCCCTTGGCATTTTGTCAAACACCTTATGGGCATGATCATCTTTGACATGTATTTTTGTTGGAAATATGCCCTAGAGGCAATAATAAAAGCATTATTATTATATTTCCTTGTTCACGATAATTGTCTTTATTCATGCTATAATTGTGTTATTCGGAAATCGTAATACATGTGTGAATAACAGACAACAACGTGTCCCTAGTAAGCCTCTAGTTGACTAGCTCGTTGATCAATAGATAGTCATGGTTTCCTGACTATGGGCATTGGATGTCAATGATAACGAGATCACATCATTAGGGGAATGATGTGATGGACGAGACCCAATCCTAAACATAGCATAAGATCGCATAGTTCGTTTGATAGAGTTTTCCAATGTCAAGTATCTTTTCCTTAGACCATGAGATCGTGTAACTCCCGGATACCGTAGGAGCGCTTTGGGTGTGCCAAATGTCACAACGTAACTGGGTGACTATAAAGGTATACTACGGGTATCTCTGAAAGTGTCTGTTGGGTTGACACGGATCGAGACTGGGATTTGTCACTCCGCTTGACGTAGAGGTATCATCGGGCCCTCTCGGTAATGCATCATCATAATGAGCTCAATGTGATCAAAGTGTTTGATCACGGGATCATGCATTACGGTATGAGAAAAGTGACTTGCCGGTAACGAGATTGAACGAGGTATTAGGATACCGACGATCGAATCTCGGGCAAGTAAAATACCGATTGACAAAGGGAATCGTATACGGGATTAATTGAATCCTCGACATCGTGGTTCATCCGATGAGATCATCGTGGAGCATGTGGGAGCCGACATGGGTATCCAGATCTCGCTGTTGGTTATTGCCCGAGAGCCGTCTCGTTCATGTCTGCATGTCTCCCGAACCCGTAGGGTCTACACACTTAAGGTTCGATGACGCTAGGGTTGTGAAGATATGTATAAGCAGTAACCCGAATGTTGTTCGGAGTCCCGGATGAGATCCCGGACATCACGAGGAGTTTCGGAATGGTCCGGAGGTAAAGAATTATATATAGGAAGTGCTGTTTTGGCCATCGGGACAAGTTTCGGGGTTATCGGTATTGTACCGGGACCACCGGAGGGTCCCGGGGGGTCCACCGGGTGGGGCCACCTGCCTCGGGGGGGGCACATGGGCTCTAGGGGTGCGCCTTGGCCTACATGGGCCAAGGGGAACCAGCCCCTAGAGGCCCATGCGCCTAGAGGGGGGAAACCCTAAAGAAGGGGGGCGCCCCCTTGCTTGGGGGGCAAGCCCCACCCCTTGGCCGCCGCCCCCCTAGGAGATTGCATCTCCTAGGGCCGGCGCCCCCCCTAGGGGGCTATATAAAGGGGGGAGGGGGCAGCGCACCCTTGTCCCTGGCGCCTCCCTCTCCCTCTCCAACATCTCCTCCTCCTCCGTAGAGCTCGGCGAAGCCCTGCCGGAGTACTGCAGCTCCACCATCACCACGCCGTCGTGCTGCTGCTGGAGCCATCTTCCCCAACCTCTCCTTTGCCTTGCTGGATCAAGAAGAAGGAGACGTTACGCTAACCGTACGTGTGTTGAACGCGGAGGTGCCGTCCTTTCGGTGCTAGGATCTCCGGTGATTTGGATCACGTCGTGTACAACTACCTCATCCCCGTTCGTTGAACGCTTCCGCTCGCGATCTACAAAGTGGTATGTAGATGCAATCTCTCTCCCATGACTTGTTGCTAGATGAACTCATAGACGGATCTTGGTGAAACCGTAGGAAAAATTTTAATTTTCTGCAACGTTCCCCAACAATTTTGACATTGCACTGTGAACTTGCACCTCTGATCAAACTAGCATATCCACAGTCTCCTGAATCATAATCTTCCTAAAAATCACGTTCCCGAAGGTTTCATTCCGTTTGGACTCCCTTTGATATTCCTTTTCTGCGAAACTCTGAAATAGGCAAAAGAGAGCAATTCTGGGCTGGGCCTCCGGTTAATAGGTTAGTCCTAAAAATAATATAAAAGTGAATAATAAAGCCCAATAATGTCCAAAACAGTAGATAATATAGCATGGAGCAATCAAAAATTATAGATACGTTGGAGACGTATCATGACCTCACATGCCCACTGCTTCAGTTGGCGGTGAGAGGTGTGCAGCGAGGCGCCATCGTCGATGCACATGGCCTCTGTACCTTTCTGGAACTCGTGCTCGCCGGACTCGTCATCCTTGTCATGATCACTATCTTCCTCCTTCTTATCGCGGCCCCGAGCGGGCCTCTCTTATTGACTATCTTTGCCGCGGCGACCTCCTAGGCCACCACGCTTTTTGCTGGACCCCTCAGCACCATCCTGACCCTTCTCCTTGTCTCGCCTTTCATATTCAGCCTTCTGCTTTTCTGCAAGCAGCTCAACCTGTCGGCAGTTCTAGAGGTCATGGCCCTTGGTGCGGTGGATCTTGCAGTACTGCTTGTCGGAGCCCCCAGCTTGTCGGCAGCCGCCAAGGCCCGGCAGGCGGCGCACCCGGCAACCTCCTTGTCGGGGTCGTCAGCCTTGGCCTTCTTGGCGGCGCTGGGGTCGCCGGATCCTTCAACGGCAAGCACAGTCTTGCCCTTTCGCTTCCTGTTGCGGCGTCGGCCCTTCGTTGTTGGGGTGGCGGTATCTTCGTCAGTGGAGTCAGTTTCTGCGCTGGGGTACTTCCTTCCTTCCTCAGCCCGAGCACATCTATCAGCTAGGACATAAAGTTCGGCTACATCCTTGACCTTGTTCATCGCCATCTCTTCACGCATCTTGCGGTTGCGTACGTTCTGACGGAACGTACTGATGACAGTGGCGGGATGAACATCTAGGATGGTGTACTGCACATGGCTGAATCTTTGTATATACTTACGCAGGGACTTGCCATCCTTCTGGGGGAAGACATGCAAGTCACTTGCCTGGCTAGGAGCTTGGTGGCCTCCAGTGAAGGCGCCAACAAACTCGTGGCACATATCCGACCAGGAAGAGATGGAATCTATTGGCAGGTGCATCAACCACGACATAATGTTGGGCTTAAGTGCCAACGGAAAGTAGTTGGCGAGCACCTTGTCGTCGCGAGCCTCGATGGCTTGCATTGCAATTGTGTAGATGCTAAAGAACTTTGACGGGTGAGTCATGCTATTGTAATTTTCCCCAACATCAAGCTTGAACGTGCGGTGGGAGGGCCACTGGAACTGCCGCAGCTCTCGGGTAAAGGCTGGACAACCCACCTCGTAGGGTAGGTCACCGGAGCTCCCCGGCGCTGGGTGGTCCATAGTAGGCCCCGCGCGCCGATCCGACTGATGGTGCGTTTCCCGTCGTCGCTCGATGGTGGTTCGAGCGTCTTCCTGGGCCCGCTCCCGAAGGACTTGGCATTGGTCGCGGTAGCCTCGCGGGTTGTATGATGTTGTGGAAACGTTGTCACACGCGTCGGCTCGACGGGCCGGTGGCTGTTGTCGCGGCCGCGGGGGAGGAGAGTGCACTGTGGTTGTAGCGTCTCTGGTCCCCCCACCGTCGGCATGCACCGGCTCGACAAAACGCCGGCATGAGGGTCCCGTTGGGAGCAGCTCGTCTTTGTTGGTGAAGCTAACAAGGCTTCAGATGGTGGCCCTCCACTCGTCGAGCTTCTTCATAGAAGGGGGAAGTCGAGGAGTAATTGCACGCGCGCCAGTGCTTCTGCTGGTGTGGGCGGCGGCGAGAGCTGCGTAGACCGTGACATGCTCCGACTTCTAACCGGGTTAGAAGGGGCTGTGTCACGGTCTCGCAGTCGCACGATGCTTCCGCCGGCGTCCGAGCGCACACGCCGGCTGTAACATCCCAAATTTTCAATTTGGAATGTTATACATTAGATCATCATGCATATCATATTTTCATGCATTTTGTTCGATCCTAGAAGTTTCACGCAACTCAAGGACCCTCAGAGAGAGTTGGAGATTTCGTTATTTTCATATTTGAGTTTTCTCAAATTTTGAAAAGAGGATCATTTGATTTTTTTTATTTCATCTTCAATTATTTTTCCAATATCAAAAACACGAGAGAGGAATAATATGACTTTCCCAAATTTAGGAAAAATGAAGATTTAATAAATAAATCAAATTTGGATTTTTCCAGAGTTTATTTGCATTTTATTTGGATTAGGGAAAAATGCGTGTTTTTAAAATATTGCATTTAGGCCCCGAGTAAAAGTTCATTTTGTTTGACTCATTTTTAGGAGTCGGGAAAAATTAACTTCGGGTTTTTTGGAGTTCGTTTAGATTTTCTTTTATTCGTTTTTCTGCGCGCGTATCTATTTAAAAAAAATCCGCAGCGCCCGACTGGGCCAAGGGCCCAGCCGAGCCGGCCCACGCCGCCGCCCCTTCCCGCGCGCACGCCCGCGCGCAGCCGCCGCCACCGCTGCCGGCCGAATCCGAGGAGGATTCCTCCTCCCCCTCCTTGCCTTGCCCCTCCCCCAAGCCACCTCCCCTCCCCCCCTTAAATACCCAAGCCCCCCCTCTCCTCCCCACACCGCCGCGCCGCCCCGCAGCAGCAACAGCAGCCGCCGCCACCGCCGCTCGCGCCGCCGCCGCCGCCGCTCGCGCCGCCGCCAGCCGCCGCCGCGCCCCGCCTCGCCCCGCGCCACCCCGCCGCCCTCGCCGGAGCCCCGCGCCACCGAGGTAGCTGCCGCGCCGCGCCACCCCTCACCTCGGTTCGGTTTTAAAAAAAACATTCCGGTTCTTTTTCGTTTCGTTGTTTCGGTTTTTTTCCCGAAACCCTAGATCGGTTTTGTTTTTTTGGTTTAGTTGCGAGCGTTCGCCGGACCGTTCGTCTAAACGAACGTGATCACCGGTTATTCTCGGTTAACGAACATCTGTTTGTTTAACCGTTCGTCGTTTTCTTTTTCGTCGGATTTATTCCGCGTTTTTTTGATCGCGATTTCAGATCTGATCTTCTTTCTAGTTTATCTTCTCGCTCGTTTATCGGAATCAGGTGATTCAAGCGCCTGGAGTTTCGTTTCGAAACCGCCGTTCCGACTAATCAACTTACACAAGTTTTTGCTACTGTAAAATTTGACCTAGTTTCAACTTGCTAGAACCGAGTTGTTTTCTTCCGCCGTTTGTTTTCCGCTACTTTGTTCGGTTCGTTTTCTCTTTGCAACCGGAGTTCTTAAGTTGAACTTTTTGGTTCGATCTTTTGTTCGAGTTTTACCTGTGCATTAGATGAGTACTTATTGTATGCTTGTTGTTTGTCTGCGATAGATCACCCGGAGTGCGCCGCCTATTACTTCGAATCTCTAGGTTTCGCGGATCCTCAGCAAGGCAAGTAACACTTTGATCATACCCTTTTCTACTACCCAGTTTTATTGCATTAGATCAATCCTCAAACATTACATGATTAGGATCTAATTAAATTGTGGGGTGGGAAGTAGTTGAGGTAGTACCTATTACCTGTTTTACTTATGAAACCTTTGGGAGTTACTTCTACGTTTGCTTATTATGCCATGCTATGCTAGTAGACGTGGATTGGGTGAGTGATATCCATGACAGATGTGAGTTATGTTAATTAATGGTTTATCTAAGGTGGCAACTTAAACACACATCTGGGTGGATTGAGGCACCTGGTTTCTATCAGGACTTGCCTGTTTTTCTTTGGACCGCCACCCAGGCTCAAAGGGATCATAAGATCATTCATGCTAGTAACTTTCGTGTGCAGCCACAAGCCATTATGGGCTCTGGCATAGTTGATTAAGTCGTGCGAACTCTTACAGGATAGACTAGCAGATGTAGGGGAAAGTAGGTGTACCGGTCTATCCAACGTAAGGTGCTAGCGCTTCTGAAAGACTATGTCTCGGTCATCCGTTTCTCAAACACCATGTAGTGCGAGAAACCAAACGGAGGCGATCGAGTCTTGTGGGGAAAAGTGCGCAAACCTCTACAGAGTGTACAAACTAATCATGATTAGCCATGTCCCCGGTTATGGACGTCTTGAGTATCTAGTACTTGAATATCATGTGAATCTCATCATGTTACTTCTAATTAATATTGTTGGGTTTTAATTGTTCACTTAATTGGGATCGGAATGCTGTCAACCATTCTCGATGTTTCAACCACCATGATAGTTAAATAAAATTTATTCCTTTGCAGTAGGCAAAAATTGGCTTTATGCAAAACTGTAACCATAGAGCTTTTCCACCAGCCATATATGCATGTAGTATAGGCTTATCATTAATTATTCTCTATGTGTTACATTGCCAGCATATTCCATGTGCTGACCCGTTTTCAGGCTGCAAATTTCATGTTGCAGACTTTTCAAATGACGAGTAAGGTGCTTTTAGGTCGTGGTTCTATACTCAGTGATGCCGTTGGAGTTGATGGACTCACTTATCTTCCAAGTCTTCCGCTGTTATCATTATTAGATGGCCTTAAGCCATATTTATTGTAATAAGTTCTCTTTGAGACACTGATGTAATAAGTGTGTGATTGCTACTCTGCTATAAATCCTTCAAAGTACTGTGTGGTGTCAGCATTACTAATCCAGGGATGACACCGGAGCACAGAGACTTGACCATCTGAGGTCGGGTCGCTACACCGGCCTGGTGCATCCTACGAGTGTCGCACAGGGCTCTTTCCGCGGTGGGACCGGGGGCTCCAGCATCGCGGTGTCGCTCATCACGCGCGCCCTGGGTAGGCCGAGGCGCGGGTGCTAGCTGGGGCGCCGTAGAAGTTGCCACGCCGCCCATGGGCAGCACGGCCCCGCCCCCGGACCTAGCGGCATGTGGCTCGTCGTCTCGGATTCGAACGATGCCGCTCGCCTGGCTCCGATCGCCAGAGTGTCGTGGATGCTCGCAGGCCACGTCTCCGGCACCATCCGTGGCCACCTGGTCACCTGCCCGCGCTGGCGCGGACGGACCGGCACCGGGCGACCTGATTGTTGTGATCCCCTTTCTCTTGGGGGCCATGGTGATGATGAAGTCGATGCGCTGACCTTCAAACCGGATTCTCACAGCTTCCGCCCCCTACCTGGCACGACAAAGATGTCGGTGGAAACGACACCTATGGGATCACGAGGAATCCCTTCTACGGTCGGCGGGCGCGGCGCTGTGGAAAGAGTGGGTTTAAGAGATCAACACGGGAGATTTATCCAGGTTCGGGCTGCAAGTGATGCGTAATACCCTACTCCTGCTGGCTTGTGTTTATCTGGTGTTCTTGGACAAGCTACAAAGCGTGCAAGGTCCAAAAAGTCTGAATCCCCTCACGGTACGCCGCGGGCCTCCTTTTATAGTCAAAGGGGCTGCCAAAGTGGCACACAGGAGGTGGAAAGTTGTATAGTGTACAAGCTTATCGCCTGACATCACAGGACAAAACACATTAAACGTGCTACTTAGGTGTCCTCTCACTTTATCGGGGACGACAATGAGACCTGTCCAGTCCGTCGCCGCTTTGCTTTGCTTCGCCACGCGTCCAGGCCAATGAGGCATGCAGCGCCATGTAGGCTGGCAGGCTGCTGAGCTGGTGCGATGGCAGGGTCTTCATGAAGATCTACATGCCACCACGTAGGCGCTTGACTAGTTGGCTTAGGAGCCACGTAATGCCACGTGGGTACCTGCTTTAGTTGGTGGGTCGGCCACGGAGCTGGGGCAGTGACGGGGCGGCAAGGCCTTACCACGGCCTTGCTGATATTCCCGGCAAGGGTCTTGCCGGGGCCTCGTGGGCGCCCTTGGCAAGAGCCTTGCCGGGGCCTTGTGGGCATCCTTGGCAAGAGTCTTGCCGGGGTCTCGTGGGCATCCTCGGCAAGAGTCTTGCCGGGTTATCGTGGGCATCTTCGGCAGGAGCCTTGCCGGGGCCTCGTGGGCATCCTCGGCAGGGAGCCTTGCTGTTGTCTTGTTTCCTGGTTCCTATCTAGGCCTCGCAGGCCCTTTGTCTTCACAAAGACCGGCATGCCACCATGGAGGCACCTCCCGAGCCTTGGTTCCAATGTGGTTGACGGTGTCGGAACTCTTATACTCAAAAGTGGCAGCCTCGTTGGTGTTGGGTAAGTTGCCCCGGCAAGGCTCTTGCCAGGGCTGTGAAGGCCGCCCCGGCAAGGGCCTTGCCAGGGGAGTTTCACCTCGCCCATCTGCTCTTCACGCTTCTGGTCTTGAGCTCGGTTTCGGTAGTCTTGTGACTTGGCTTCCTTTGCCCCGCGGAGCGTGGCCGCGGGTGTGTGGCTGCGATTGTTCGCGCATAAGTAAAGGGGTGCATAAAAGGGCCCCTACTTTTGTACACCGACACATCCCTCAACGTGCAACGAAGAATCACTCCAAAGTTCCTATCTAGCGGAGAACATAAGAATAAATTGTTTGTAGGGTATGAAACCACCTCAAAGCTATTCTTTCTGTTCAATCTATTCAAGTGTCCGTACTAAAATAACACAAAGCTATTCTTTCCGTTCGATCTATCCTAGAGTTCGTACTAAAATAACACCAAAGGAAATTCATATTCATAATACTCAATCCAACACAAAGAACTTCAAAGAGTGCCCCAAGATTTCTAACGGAGAAACAAAGACAAGAACGTGCATCAATCCTCATGCATAGATTACCCCAATGTCACCTCGGGAATCCGCGAGTTGAGTGCCAAAACATATATCAAGTGAATCAATACGATGCCCCATTGTCACCACGAGTATTCAATTGTAAGAGATATATCAAGTGTTCTCAAATCCATAAAAGTATTCAATCCGATAACAACGAAATCTCAAAGGGAAAAACTCAATTCGTCACAACAAGATAGAGGGGAAAACACCATATGATCCTACTATATTAACAAAGCCCGCGATACATCAAGATCGTGACATCTCAAGAACACGAGAGAGAGAGAGAGAGAGAGAGAGAGAGAGAGAGAGAGAGAGAGATTAAACACATAGCTACTGGTACAAACCCTCAGCCCCGAGCACTACAAAAAATACACTTCCGTGATGATACGTGTTTGTCATAGTAGGTCACGTTTTCTGTCATGCATGTACATCCATGACAAATTTATGACAGAATCAAGATAGTCATACCTATGTTGTCGTAGAGGTGTTGCATGACATTACCAAAATTATCATCACGAAAGTGTCCACTCCCATGACGATAAATCGCGCGTCACAGAAGTGCTTTCGTCAAGGGTGACCGACACGTGGCATCCACCGTAACGGAGTACCGTTAAGCTATCGGGTCCGGTTTTGGATCCGATAACCCGTTAACAGCCTCGACCAATGGGGATTTTCCACATGTAAAATCATCATTGGCTGGAGGAAACACGTGTCGGCTTATCGTTGGGATAGATGTCATCCACTCATTGGACCTAAAGAGCCTATGAGACGTCGACATGTGTCACGGCCCAACAGAGACCCATATAGGTTAAAAAGGCCGGCCCAGTCAAAGGCCCGTAGTACTTACTCAGGTACTAGTGGGCCAGCCCAATAACGGCCTGCTTAATAAAAGCCCATTTACGGCCCAAAGCCAGATCTGGCCCGGTAATTGTCCGCCGAATATTTGGGCCCATTTACGGCCCGAAGCCAGATCTGGCCCGTTAATTGTTTGCCGAATATTTGGGCCCAATTACAGCCTAGTGACTTTCGGCATGTTAGAGGCCCGATGTAGACATGGGCCCATTTCAGCCCGGTGTGACTTTCGGCCTGGGAATGGCCCGTGCTGCCCATGGGCCATTGAGGGAGTCCTGGATTAGGGGGTCTCCGGACAGCCGGACTATATCCTTTGGCCGGAGTGTTGGACTATGAAGATAGAAGATCGAAGACTTCACCCCGTGTCCGGATGGGACTCTCCTTGGCGTGGAAGGCAAGCTTGGCAATACGGATATGTAGATATCCTCCCTTGTAACAGACTTTATGTAACCCTAGCCCCCTCCGGTGTCTATATAAACCGGAGGGTTTAGTCCGTAGGACAACAACAATCATACCATAGGCTAGCTTCTAGGGTTTAGCCTCTACGATCTCGTGGTAGATCAACTCTTGTAATACTCATATCATCAAGATCAATCAAGCAGGAAGTAGGGTATTACCTCCATCGAGAGGGCCCGAACCTGGGTAAACATTGTGTCCCCTGCCTCCTGTTACCATCTGCCTTAGACGCATAGTTCGGGACCCCCTACCTGAGATCCGCCGGTTTTGACACCGACATTGGTGCTTTCATTGAGAGTTCCACTATGTCGTCACCATAAGGAAGGATGCCTCGTCTCGCTGTCAGGGACAACGTCACCTCTGGGGGAGCCCTGGCTGTAGGCCAAACTCTCTGACTAGGCGGCTTCATCATGACCACCCGTTCGGCCGCCGCGCCGACGATGACTTCTCGGCTCATCGAAAACAGCCTCCACATCGGCTCAGAGCTTACCGAGCGGATGAATCCAATGGAGCTCTCCTCTTTGAACGTGCTCTTGGATCGCATCGCTGCTTTGGGAGTCGTTATGGACTATGATCGGATTGGGCTTAAACCCGACCAAAGGGAGATTAACTCTCCGCCGGTCACCCATCAAATAGCGGTGGTGGAGGAACAATGCGGTGATTCTTCCTCTATCTTGAGGACTAGATATGTCCGTATTCTCGAGCTCTCCGAGCCGGATACCTGTCTACAGGAGGACATCGCCCAAACCCTGAACCTAGAATCAGGCAGTAAACCGGAGCCCGAACTTCCAAGATCGGAAGCTCCTCCCCCCTTGGGTTTCAAACCGGGTCAAGGTCCGGACTTAAAGCCACCCACCCACCCAGATATAAACGATATTTCCCACATCAGACAAGAGCCCCAGGAGACAGTACATCACTATTGGGCCACATTCCTCCTTGTATTGAACAAGGTCAAGGACTGTCGCGAGGAAGACGCAATTTCATTCTTTTGCAATAATTGCACGGACAAGGGAATCCTCAACGCCATAAGTCTCCATGACATAACACGTCTCACAGACTTGGCGGCCATAGTACGGAAGTATTGTGCGATGGAAAGCGTCTGGAAAACCCAAACGAAATTTTGGGATAATCCGGCTCTGACAAAACCCCAAGTCCGAATTAAAAGGGTGCACTCTCATAAGTCGCCCAATTCATTCACAAAGAAGCAAAAGCCAACTACAGGGCATGGAACCGTATTGGAGGGATGGCTTAACGGCCACTGCAAAATCCACAGTACAGCGGATACCATACCAACACACAGCCTGAGAGCATGTTGGGTACTCCGGCAGGTGGCCAAAAGCGGTGATCATCTCCTCATTCAAAACACCGCAGAGCACCATCCCGTGGATAACAATACAATATTGATAGTCTTCGAGACATTCGCCTCAAATAATAGGCGTAAGCGAGCACTCCGCAGCCTTGCCGAAGTCTGCCACGTGGCAGCAATAAATCCATGGAGCGACACGGCTATCACCTTCAATGCCAGTGACAAACCTAAATTCGGAATAGCCCGAGCACCAGCCGCCTTGGTCCTCAGTCCAATTGTGGATGGCTTTCGGCTTACTAAAGTGCTCATGGACGGCGGCGGCAGATTAAACCTCATTTATGAGGAGACTCTTCAAAAAATGGAAATAGATAGAAACTGCATTAAGCAAAGCAGCACGACCTTCAGAGGAATCATCCCCAGTTGGGAGGCACGTTGCGCTAGGAAAATCACACTAGATGTGGTATTTGGCACTCCGGAGAATTACAAGTCCGAAGAAATTATATTCCAAGTGGCCCCATTCAGTAGCGGATACCACGCCCTTCTAGGGCGGGAAGCATTCACGATCTTCCAAGCCATACCCCATTACGGGTACATGAAGCTCAAAATGCCCAGGCCCAATGGAATCAACACTCTAGCCAGTGATCCGGACATAGCACTCCGTGCCGAAAACAAAACAGCCTTACTAGCCCTCGAGGCATTATCCGAAGCCCTTGCGGCGGAGGAATTAACTGCGCTGCACTCCACAGTGGACAGGGACGACGTGATACTCGACAAAAGATCCAAGTCCACCTCTTTTAAACCAGCGGATGAAATAGTCAAATTCCAAGTCCACCCAACGGACCCTACAAAAACAGCATCCATCGGGGCACAGTTAAACCCCGCTATAGACACCGCACTATGGGAGTTCCTGCGCGAGAATTGGGACATATTTGTCTGGCATCCCTCAGACATGCCAGGAATCCCATGCAGGCTGGCCGAGCATAGCCTTAACATTCTAAAGGGATTCAAGCCGGTCAAGCAGACTCTTCGGTGTTTCTCCGAACCTAAGCGACAAGCCATGGGATAGGAACTAGCCAAGTTACTGGAGGCCGGATTCATTAGAGAAATAAAACATCCGGACAGGCTAGCAAACCTGGTGATGGTACCAAAGAAGGATAAATCTTGGCGCCTATGTGTCGATTTCAAGGACCTTAACAAGGCTTGCCCTAAGGATCCCTTCCCTCTCCCCCGCATCGATCAAATTATCGACGCTACTGCAAGACACGACTCATTGTGCTTCCTTGACGCATACTTCGGTTACCACCAAATTAAGATGGCGGAGTCCGATCAAGCCGCAATGGCATTTATCACTCCATACGGCCCCTTCTGTTTTAACACAATGCCCTTCGGGCTCAAAAACGTCGACGCAACGTATCAACGCATGATTCAGACATGTCTGGAAAAGCAGATCGGCAAAACAGTGGAGGCATACGTAGATGATGTGGTCATTAAAACCAGACACGTCGAATCCTTAATAGAAGACTTGAGGCTCACGTTCGACAATCTCCGAACATAGGACATCAAGCTCAATCCAAAAAAATGCGTTTTCAGCGTGCCCGCTGGAAAGCTCCAGGGCTTCATAGTCTCCAGTAGAGGAATTGAAGCAAATCCGGCCAAAATCCGAGCTCTGTCACAGTTGGCTATCCCAACTGACCTCAAGCAAATCCAGAAGTTAACTGGATGCATGGCGGCCTTAAGCCGCTTTATCTCCCTACTAGGGGAGAAGGCACTCCCCCTTTATTGCCTTCTCCGGTGCACCGAACACTTCGAGTGGACGGACGCAGCCACGGCCGGATTGGAAGAAATAAAAGCCATCCTGGCCACCAACCCAATCTTGGCCGCTCCAAATGTCGGCGAACCAATGATGTTATATATAGCAGCAACTCACCAAGTTGTAAGCGCAGTGCTCGTCGTCGAACGAGAGACGGACGGACATAAATTCCCGCTTCAAAAGCCGGTATACTATGTTCCACTGTCCTTACTCCATGCATATCACGGTACCCACATTATCAAAAGATAGCATACGCAGTATTTATGGCATCCGGAAATTACGACACTACTTTAAAGAGTGTTCAATCACGGTGGCCTCGGAAGTACCACTCAACGACATAATAAACAACCGCGATGCCACAGGCCGGATTGCCAAATGGTCCATTGAGCTCCTCCCTTTCGATATAACATATAAACCTCGGCAAGACATTAAGTCACAAGTACTAGCCGATTTCGTCGCCGAGTGGACAGAAGCCGAACTCCCTAAAGAGTATGGCGCATACTCCAATTGGATCATGCACTTCGACGGCTCTAAAATGTTGGCTGGTCTGGGGGCTAGCGTCGTCCTGACGTCCCCCACCGGAGATACAGTCCAATACGTACTCCAAATACTATACACAGACTCCAACAACGCAGCCGAATACGAAGCCCTATTACATAGTCTTCGGATGGCAGTTTCCATGGGGATTCAACGCCTGGAGGTGCGTGGGGACTTGAACATCGCAATATCTCAAATAAATGGAGACTTCGATGCCAAGGATCCGAAAATGGCGGCATATCGCAACGCCGTCCTCAAAATGTCATCTCGGTTCGAGGGGCTTGAATTCCACCATGTGGCTCGGAAAAACAATCAGGCGCCGGATATCCTCGCCCGTATCAGTGCTAAGCGCGACCCTGTCCCACCTAACATCTTTTTGGAAAGGCTGTTTAAGCCATCCGTGGTATGGGAAGGGGATACCGTTAATAATAGTCCGGACCCGGCCACAACACCAGATACCGAACACTCTGACACAATCGGAGGCTCTGCCATCGAAATAACACCTTCAGCCCACGTGATAATGGCCGTCATCGCCCCGTGGACTGAACCATTCCTGGCCTACCTAACCAGGCAGGAACTAACCGAGGACCAAAATGAGGCACGCTGCATAGTGCGGCGATCTAAAGCCTACAAGGTCCATGAGGGAGAGCTCTATAAGAAAAGCACTACCGGAATCCTTCAAAGGTGCATCTCCGAAGAGGAAGGGCGGAAGCTTTTGGGAGAAATCCATGCTGGACTCGTCGGCCATCATGCCACAGCCCGGGCCCTTGTAAGCAAGGCCTTCCGTACAGGTTTCTATTGGCTGACGGCCCGAGCAGACGCACAGGATCTAGTCCAACATTGTGTCGGTTGCCAACTTTTTGCAAACCAAAGCCATATGCCGCCTACCGCTCTCCAAACAATCCCCATCACTTGGCCCTTCTCGGTCTGGGGGCTTGTTATGGTCAGACCCATCAAAGGGGGAACACATATGAAAAAATACTTACTGGTCATGGTGGATAAATTTACCAAATGGATAGAAGCCAAACCCGTTAAAACGGCTGAATCCGGACTGGTGATAGACTTCATACCTGGGGTCGTACACCGTTATGGCATCCTCCACGGCATCATCATTGATAATGGCACGAACTTTATAGCCGACGAGGTAAAACTTTGGTGCGGCAACATGGGCATTAAGCTCGATTGTGCTTCTGTCTATCACCTGCAAACTAACAGCCAAGTTGAGCGAGCAAATGGTCTTATTATGAGCGGCATCAAACCCAGATTAGTGCGGTCTTTAAAGGAATCCAACACGCACTGGGTAGAGGAGCTCGACTCCGTGCTATGGGGGATGCGGACCACGCCGTATCGCACTACCGTATACACACCATTTTTCATGGTGTATGGGGCAGAGGCGGTTCTGCCCTGCAACATAATTCATGACTCACCTCGAGTGCGCATGTACGAAGAAAAAGAGGCCGAGCTCGATCAGCAGGACAGCTTGGACGCCCTGGAGGAGGAGCGAGACATGGCAAAAGCCCGTTCCGCATTCTATCAGCAACAGGCTCGAAGGTATCAATGCAGAGAAGTGCGGGCCAAAACCTATAACGTTGGCGAACTAGTTCTACTCCTGCCGGAGAAGAAAAAAAACAAGCTCAAGCCCAAATGGGAAGGTCCCTTCATTATTGACTTGGTTCTGACCGGTGGAGCGTACCGTCTGCGGGATGCATCGGACAATCGACTCGAGCGGAATCCATGGAATACGGCCAGACTCTGAAGATTCTACGCCTAGTGCCGGACTCTATGTTCGTCTCCTTACCCCCGTCAAATTTTTGCATATCCATTATCTGTCTTTTCTCTCTTTCTTCCTTCTTTTTCCTTAAAGCCTTAAAAGGCTAACTTGTGTCTTGATTGCACAATCTTGACGCGTTAACCGCGCTCATTATACCTGGGGGCTTCTTACACAGAAGCTTAGTATAATTATTCTTCTTGGCTTTATGCCCCACACATGTGTTATTCTTCCGCATGTACCTTTTTTCGCCATTATATGCATCGATATGACTTAAGTTTTGGCCAAGCTGGATTGCCTGGCTCTTGTGTTTATGCCCTATGTTCCCGTTAATTCGGCTAGGGCATAAGGGGAGCACCTCTACGATTGCTACTGCCGGGTCAGCCGGATGTGTACCTCAGAATGGGTGAAGCCGAAAGCTAGCGTTCTTAAGGGAATATTCGGTCGGTGAACAAAAGATGACTTTTACTTATTTTTTATACATGCCCCCAGATGTTTATAGCCTGCGTCCCTTTTCGTAGTTCGGACATGCACATTAGGGCATGCGTACCCAGGGAAAGGAACCCTTGACGGAACTATTCTCCCTGGAAGATGTTTCTTACTATCCATGTAATATAACATAGCTAGTTGGATACTTGTCTGTTCAAGCACTTATGACCCCTACGCCTGGTCTCCACGCATACCCCAGTTTTTACATAACCGAGCGGGTATTCAGATACACTCCGGACTATCGGGTCCACAGGTCGAAGCGAAAAGGTCTGCCATGACAAATGATTTACAATCCGGCTAGGGACATTACATATGTCACTTAAAGTACAAAGTCACTTAGATTGACAAAATTCTTCTTCTATACCATCCAACAGGCTGTCTAGCCACAATCCTGTTGGGAATACTTTGCGGCTAAATCCACTTGGTTATACACCAAACTGACGGGGATCTCCTTCCCATCGAGTCCCATAGGTCCGACCTCGGCCATGTGGTTTGGGTCAGCTTTGGTATATCGTGTCTTCACCATGGCCCAGGCTTCCCTTGCGCCTTGTCGGCAGGCGGATATCTTCCATAATCGAAAGCGCCGCCGTGCTCCCTTTAGCTTCTCTATAAGCTCCCCCATGCCTCCTGGCAGGGAGGAGGATGGCCACAAGGCTTGGGCAATACCCTGCATCACCTGCTAAACTTGTTCGTGCAGTTGCGACAGCTCAGGTAGAAGATCACCCGCAGACCCGGGCATCTCCTTCGCAGGACGACCCGTCAGCATACCTACAGACATAACTCTGTTAGCCGGCTTCTTCCTCGAACTGTTTTAGAAGTTTGTTCAAGCACTTACTGAAAATGCCGCGTCGAAGCCGCTTATTCTCCTTCACAGAGTCTGCAAGCTGGGCTCAGACATATTTCAGTTCCACGCCCAGCTGGATATTGGCGTCCTCGAGATCATTTTTCTCCTGCCTAACCCGCGTAAGCACGCGCTCGCCAGCATTTAGCTGTCGACTAGCACGTTGCCATCCCCTTGCACGGCCTCCGGATTCACTCCGGAGTCATCTGCAATATCTATTGTTAGATTCGCAGGCATACCGCATCCGCTCTGGTACCGATCATTCTTGGCAATGGAAACAAGTGTTACCAAAGGGGGCCTTCTCGAACTCCTTCAACGCGGCAACTGCGGCCCGTAGCTGGGCTTTGCACTCTTCCAGCTCTTGAGACAATTGGGTATTATTCTCTGTAAGAACCTACACAAATATACAACAATCCTTAAATCAGTTGTGTCAACTGTTTCAAGTCTCGGGGGCTACTGATATATATAATCATCAGATTTTCTTAACCGTATATCCTTTACATACTGGTCCGTGGCTCTGGCAAGACCATTCTGAGTGGCACGGACGTACGCGTCTCCTGACTTGAAGGCATAAAACGCCTCTTGGGAGAAACAAGCGTCACGAAGTATGGCCCGGCGACGCCTGTGATTCATGGCGCTCTCCACTTTGGAATTTGTAGCGGATATTCTATCTGCATCCTCTGTAGGAGGAGCATCCGGGGTTCGCCCCGTGTTAGCTTCTGCCTCTATGTCCGGCCTTGGAGCCCGACTGGTGGAAGCGTGATCGGCAACTTCTCTGGATATAGTCCCGCGAGCGTTTTTCCTACTAGGAAACACAAACGTTATTATATTTTAAAAGACAACAACCACAGAGCGAGGTTCTGTATCATACCTCTGCACCGGCATCTCAGTCCTGACCACCTTCCTTTTTAGCCTACCCGGCTTCGGTGCCCCTTGTTGGCGAGTCACTGCGGGTTCGGCATGGCGTCCCAACGGCCTTCCCTATAAAACACCATATGTGTACGGCAGGTGAGGTGCATATAAGGGGATCCTTCTCGGACGTTGGGACTCTGGTTTTTCTTACATGCGACGCAGGGAGTAGCCCCGGATAGTCGGCCGTGATGGCCACCATGGCATCATCGCAGCTCAATTAATAGAATATCCTGTCGATCAGCTCCACAAATATGTCTGGATCCTCTTCGAGTCCGGGATCAAGGTCCCGTTCAGGGTCCTCTGGTTGTGGAGGCGGGCTGTTGACCTCCCTTACAGCTTTTCGCAGTTCCTGCCATGAAACGGCAAGGTAAATACTTATGACGATAAATGCGGGAAGGATGGGAGTAAAAAGTGACAGCTCACCCAGCTTGGAGGGTTGTACGTGGAGAATCCATCCCGTGGCTTAATGCGGATGAACTCCTCTTCCTCTCCCTTGAACAAATCGGACAGAATTTTTGCTAGAGCAACAACTGAGTCCGGTCCCTTACGCCCGCAGCGGGTGGCGTCATCTTCCCCGTTAAAATACCACATGGGATGCCCTCGATATTGAAGTGGTTGTACCGCCTGCATTATACATATTGACATAAACTCGGTTATTGTCAGTCCTGATTGAGCCAACACTTTTATCCGGCCCATTAGGTAAAGGACTTCTCCGTTATCTTCCTCCTGAGGGCTCCGTGGGTGCCAGATTCGGCGTTTCTTCAAAGGGGCATTGTGGAACTCTGGAAGACCTATCCGAATAGGATCTGAAAGGGGGACGTCCTCCATGTAAAACCACTCCGAAGGCCAGTCTTCGGATGTCTTCTTCGGGGTACCGGACAGGTATCCGGTCCCGGCGATGCGCCATATTTTGGCTCCGCCCACTTGATATATTGACCCCTTCTGTGTACGGGGCACCAGGCAGAATAGCCTCTTCCACAGCTCAAAATGAGCTTCGCAGCCCAGAAACAGTTCGCAAAGGGCAACGTAACCAGCGAGGTGTAATATGGAAGCAGGGGTGAAATTATGCAACTAGAGGCCATAAAACTCCAGGAGTCCGTGGAGGAACGGATGGATTGGAAATCCGAGTCCCCTTAATAAATAAGGGACGAGGCATACCCGCTCCCCCTTGGAGGGGTTGGGAAAGCTCTCCGCTTGTTCCCCGCCATTATAGGTGGCGAGCCCGGCTCGAACGGGGACCATATACGCTGGGGGAAGGAATCCCTGGGTTTGTAACTCAACTAATTGGCTGTGCGGGATGGAACACTTCTTCCAGTCACCGAGCTTAGGGCTACGGGAGCGAGAGGAGGAACTGCGAGGGCCGGCCATGTTGGAATGGATTTTTCCGAGATTGCTCCGATGGATACTCGCCGTGGGAGGATGGTGTGATCTAGATCTAAGAATCCCCGTATCTTTAATAGACAGTTTACTCACGTGGCTAGGGTGGTAAATGTAAAAATGCCCTGGCTTCTCGCATTCGCTCTACACATGGAAGATAGCCATTATTAGGCACGGGAGCCAAGAAGTGCAACATTTATGGGAAGTCGGACACTACTCAGCAGGCATTCAGAATTTGGAGAAGAACCCGCCTTGCAATGCCGAAGACAATCTGCGCGCCGGACTTATCGTCATTGAAGCCTGGTTTAGGGGCTACTTAGGAAGTCCTGGATTAGGGGGTCTCCGGACAGCCGGACTATATCCTTTGGCCGGACTGTTGGACTATGAAGATAGAAGATCGAAGACTTCGCCCCGTGTCCGGATGGGACTCTCCTTGGCGTGAAAGGCAAGCTTGGCAATACGGATTTGTAGATCTCCTCCCTTGTAACCAACTTTGTGTAACCCTAGCCCCCTCCAGTGTCTATATAAACCAGAGGGTTTAGTTCGTAGGACAACAACAATCATACCATAGGCTAGCTTCTAGGGTTTAGACTCTACGATCTCGTGGTAGATCAACTCTTGTAATACTCATATCATCAAGATTAATCAAGCAGGAAGTAGGGTATTACCTCCATCGAGAGGGCCCGAACCTGGGTAAACATTGTGTCCCCCGCCTCCTGTTACCATCCGCCTTAGACGCATAGTTCGGGGCCCCCTACCCGAGATCCGCCGGTTTTGACACCGACAGCCATATATGGTCCGATGGGACATCGGGCCCACTAATGGCCCATGATAAAGGTGGCAACAGTTAAGCCCAACGTGACTTTGGGCCTGTTAAAGGCCTGTCGCATAATTTGGCCCATTGATGTCTGTACTAAGCTTTCGGCCTCTTAAAGGCCCATGATATCAGTGGGCCAACTAAGGCCCGAGATATGTTTCGGCCTGGTAACTACCCGTGATATAATTGGGCCCAAAAAGGCCCGGTCTACATTTCAGCCTGCTGAAGGCCCGTCGATGACTAGTGAAAATTGAGGCCCAATATGCATTTCAGCCTGCTAAAGGCCCATGGTTTCATCTGGGTCGTAACAAGCCAGTACAATATTCAACCTGTTAATGGCCCAACGCTACCTGGGCCAAACTAAGCGTTGGGTCTACAAAAGGCCCAACTAAAATATAGGCCGGTGTAAGTTGTGGGCCTCGTGCAAAGTGTGAAGGCCCCAATCATTCGGGCCCAAGAAAGATGCAGGCCGGCCCAATTGTGGCCCGATAAACACTAGGCCCGTTAGGGCGAATGTTTTGGCCCGGTCGACTACATCTGATTTTTTTCAGATAGCGAATGATGGCAGTAACTAGTAGGAATTAACAACAAACCTACTCTATACAATATAGAAATTACGGCATAGTAACTAAGAATAAACCTACACTATATAATAAAGGATTTATGGTATATTACGTCTACTGGGCATCGAAGTTCGCCACCAGTGATCATAAAGCGCAACGAAGAAGCAGATTACAAAAACTGGGCACCATTGCGGTGTAACCAAATAATACTGAATCGAGACCACTTCCAAGACAGTTCAAGAAATGTTAGCCTTGTGCAGGAACTGTTGCGCAAGCTGCTGAGCAAGGCTGTGAGACCGGCCTAGCATGTCGGTCATAGCTTCCAGGTGTAGTTTTTTAGCGATGTGGTTCTCATTGGTGTTCTCCGCAATCTTTCTTAGAGATAGGACTTCAAGTCGAAGTTCAGTTGCAGAATGCCTTTCTGCTAGAACTTGGGACTGAAGAAGTCAAACTGATTCAGACAACGAATTCTGTGAGCTTGTCTGGCTGCTAGTCTCAAGTAACTTGAACACTGCATCAAGACAAGACTTTGGGGTTGTCTCGCTATCTTCAAGATGTTTTGCCTTCTTTGCTGCAATATATGTTGGGTTTGTCGCACAGCCTTCAATGGACTTGTGCATGCCATCAGGCATATCACCCTAAAACAAAGCAGAGAGATGACAGGTTTTGCACATGTATAAACAAAGATGATAAATGTGCTGCAAATTCCATCCAATTTCAAATTAGAAAATAAAGAGTAAGTTCAAAATATCAATAGCATAATTTGGCGTTGTTCATAATGCGGGGAGCTTCAGCACACTAATCGATTACCATGTCAACATAACAAGCATAGATGAAGGGCAAAGAAAATCATTGTATATATTTTGGTTAATGTGCATGGCATGTTGTTCATATCATCATCCACATCAGTAAGATAAAACAGGAGATGACAAGGTGCAAACATGGGCTGCTTCACCACACACTGGATTATAGATCCACAAAAACAAGCATACATATAGGGAGTATTGAGTAATGTGCATGGTCTGAATAAGGAATTTGGTTTTACAAGTAAAACTTAGAACTTACGGTTCTTGCGAACATGCAGTTTGGTAGAAACAGCAAACTAAACAGCAGAAACGATAGGGAGTATGAGCAAATTAAAAAGCAGTTGGGGATAAAGGCTTTAGAAGGACTAACTTACATTAACAGTTAACATCGGCTTTATAATGCCCTTCTCCATGTCAAGGGAAGGATAACTCAAGAATTTCAGCACAGAATCTTCTTCATAAGCATTGCATGTACTCTACATTTTGTAGAGAGTAATTATAGATATGATAATATCAGAAGGGATAGAGGATAATGAAGATAAGATGCAGATTGATGCTACATAATCAACTACCAATCCCTGGAAGTACAAGCATTACAGGACAAAATGTACTGACAAGAGCAATGGGCTACACTTCTGCACTGGCATTGTTTGTGTATTCTACTTTTTGGTAAGATTAAATATAGATCTGATCTTTTTTAGTAAATGGTGGGCGAGGGAGATAAAATGCAGAATGCTACACAATGAACCAATCCCTCTTCCCATAATACAAGAGTGTTTTGAACACTGGTGTACTGTACAAAACATTCTTATATTATGGGACGGAGGGAGTAGCTATTAATGTAAGTACGGTGATAGACGACGTTCAATCCTTACAAGAGGACTGTAGAGCTAAACCTCTTCAAAAGCATTGGGTTGATTCTAAATGTATGTAAGAGTCCATACGGATCTTATAATGTCCACCAAATGGACGATAACGAGGCTAACATGTGTAGTGATGCTACATAATCAAACAGCTATGAAAGTAAGTATGGTCATACAGGGCAAGAGGTACTCACAAGAGCAATGCAGTGTGCAGCATAGTTGTGAGATTATGTGTCTTCTGCTAACAGTTTTTGTACAAGTGAGACGTTAAGGCAAATGCGGAAATGTAGTTCAAATTGTGATGTGATATCATAGATAGTACCTTACGCTGCAGCCAAGACCAATGTGTAACAAGATTATTCCAGTCACTGTCGGATAAATGTAGCACCGGAGACTTTACAGAAATTTCGTTTAGACGGTTGCCATCGAACTGCGCTTGCCTCAGGTAGGAACGATGCTTCATCAATGAGTGCTTGAAAAGCGCAACCAACCCTTGCTCGTCTTCACAATCCAGTTTGGTCCTCGCCTATTTAAAAGAATGAAATCTTGTGTCTTCTGTCAGCAGAAACATATGCAGTAATGACCATGAATAACATTAGTACATTACTTACGCGTAAGTTGCGGAGGAAGACTGGAAATTGTTCTGTGTCTGCGGTATAATCTTTCCATGAAGGAAAGATGCGCACAAAGTTCCTGACAACAATATAAGCTTTGTCTTCTAAACTGGGAAGAAATGGGACAGGGGTCCTATTTGCTCCAACTGGGCTCTCTCTGGTTTGAAAAGGGATTTGGCACCTGGATTTGGTGTACTCTTTGCTGTAATGGGGGTTTTGCATCGTAGAGCTGGTGCTATGTCAACTGGCATAATCATAATGTTTGCTGCAGTTGGGGTCTGCTGAGTTGGGGCATCAGAAATGAATAGTGTAGTAGGGCTAGAGTCTGCTAGAGTTGGGGTGTTTTGTGGGTCAGGTGATGTTGCAACTACACCTAATGGGCTATTTGATTTATCACGTGCCACTACCTTTTCCAAATACTTTGCTTGTGCTCCTCCACGATCAGCAATCGCCCTCTTCCTTTTGAACGTCTGATACACAAGAACAACATTTCAATGGATAAATATGGTATGATGACAGATGGAATATGTACTGAAAATGGATAGGCAGGCCGTATTCACATACACGATGTGTAAACTAAGCTAATGGCAGTTCAACAAAGAGCAAGCACCTTGATGGGTGAATAAGATAGGGCATCTTCCTCTGACTCCTCCACTAGGAAGCTACATTGACTTAGGTCTCCCTCTGTGACGCCCCGAGACCGATGCGCCAGATGTCTTCTAGTTATTCGCCGTTGTTCCTTTGTCTTTTGCTTGCGTGTCGCATCTTGCCATGTCATCATCCGCATTGCATCATCATATTTTCGAAACTTGCATCCGTCCGGGCTCTCCGAGTTCTCTCCCTTGTCCGTTCTGAGACCAACCACACTTGCACGCGCCTGCGGCATGTCCGAAATATTATTTTATAAGTGGCTAGAAAATGTTCTCGGAATGGGATGAAAGTTGGCATGCGGTGTTGTTTTGTTGTTAGTAGGTCGCCTGCCAAGTTTCATCGCATTCGGAGTCCGTTTGGTGCCCCAACGCATAACTATAGCGGCAGTATTGCCGGTTTAATCGTCGGGCGTTTTCGGTCTCCGAAAACCGTTGCCGGGCTGCCTTCCTCTTCTCTCCTCTCAGTCCAAAACCCCTTTCCTAGGCCCAGCCTACCTACCCCTCTCACCGGAGCCATCCGATCGAGATCAAACGGCTCGAAACGGCCTCAAACCCACCAAACCCTAGCCCCTACCCTATTTAAGCACACCCACATGCCATTTTTGGCCTTCTCCCTTCTCCACCTCGAAATCCGCGCCCCAATCATCAACCAGCCGCCTCCCACCTCCTCCCCTCGAATTCCGGCGCCGGCCGACCCTGCCCCGCCACTTGGCACCGCCGCCATGCCCCTTGGGCCAATCCCAGCATGCCACCTCAGCCCCAACGCCCGCGCCAGCCAACCCCCGTGCGCCATCTGTCCTCCCCACGTCGTCCCCGCGCCTCCACCGCGCCAGGCCCGCCCGAGGCCCATCGGCGGCCCGCCCCAGGGTCGAACCGGGCTCGCCACCGCCCGCCGCCGCCTGGTCCCGAGCGCCTCCCGCTCCGGAGCCCCGCCGCCCGACCTCACCAGCGCCTCCACCCCGCTGCCCCTCTACCCCGCCGCCTCGCCACCGCCGGCGAGCACCGCGCCGGTGCCGCCGCCGTCTCGATGAACTCGCGCCTCCCCGTCGCCCTCTCCATCTTGCTTCCCTCTCTCTCTCAGATCTCTCTCTCTCCCTCTCTCTCTGCAGGTCGCCGCCGTCCCCGTTGTTCCGCCGTCGCCGGTGGCCTCGCCGTCGCCGGGAACGAGACCTCGGGGCCGGATCCACCGCATCCATGGCCGTCTCCGGCCTCGTCGGCCCTGCCGAAGCCTACCGCCGCCGCCATGGTCCTCTGCTCGTGCGAGCGCGAGACGAGGACGACGTCCAGGCCGCCCCCTCGCCCTGGTGGGCCTCGCTCAGCCTCAGGCCCAGCATCCCGGCCTGCCTCCTCCTCTCCACCAACCCGGGCCAAGGCCCATGGTGAGCACCAGATCCGCTGCGCCCCCCCCCCCTCCACTGTTGGCCCAAGCGTAGATTCGGCCCGTAGATCTTTTTTTCCAGTTCTGCGATTTTAGCATTATCCAGAGATTGCAGTTTTACAGATTAGTCCCTAGACTTCATGCATTTAATCACCCAGGAACCGTGCATCGGATTAAAATGATTTATATACGAAACTTGCTTAAAATTTTGTGTAGATTGATAATTTGCAACTTTCATCTATGTTTAAAATGTTTAAAATGATGTTTGTTTAAATTTGCTCAAATGCCATGTTAAAATGATTTATTTCATAAGTAAATAACCGTAACTCAGAATTTAATAATTTATATATGTAAATGGGGTAGGAAAATGCATAGAATAACTTGGTTCACTTTATTTTCCTGTTTAACAACAATAAAATATGCTTTAGGGCAGAACAGTACCAAACCTAATATATGCATATGAGGAGTTTCCGGACTTGTTATTTTGTTGTTCCGGCCTCATTTAAACTTGCCTAAATAGTTAGTTTAATTATGCTTCACCTCTTGCCATGTTAATCAACATTTAACATTGTTGGGTACATAAACAAGAGAGAACTAAATAATTGATGTGGTGTTTAGTCAATATGCAACTCGTTGCATATTGAGCTCCACTTAATTTGTAGTGTTGGTTGTTGCACTTTGCCATGCCATGCCTCATTAAACCGGACATGCATCATACTTGGTTGTGCATCATTCCATGTTTATGTGGTGGTTGTTTACCATGTTGTTTGCTCTTTTCCGGTGTTGCTTCTTCGGGTTGGTTCCGATAACGTTGCGATTGTGAGGATTCGTTCGACTACGTCCGTTTGTCTTCTTCATGGTCTCGTTCTTCTTCCTTGCGGGATCTCAGGCAAGATGACCATACCCTCGAAATCACTTCTATCTTTGCTTGTTTAGTTGCTCGCTCTTTTGCTATGCCTTTGCTGCGATACCTACCACTTGCTTATCATGCCTCCCATATTGTCAAACCAAGCCTCTAACCCACCTTGTCCTAGCAAACCGTTGTTTGGCTATGTTACCGCTTTGCTCAGCCCCTCTTATAGCGTTGTTAGTTGCAGGTGAAGATGAAGTTTGTTCCTTGTTGGAACATGGAGATGTTGTTCCTTGTTTGGAACATGTTTACTTGTTGGGATATCACAATATATCTTATTTAATTAATGCATCTATATACTTGGTAAAGGGTGGAAGGCTCGGCCTTATGCCTGGTGTTTTGTTCCACTCTTGCCGCCCTAGTTTCCGTCATATCGGTGTTATGTTCCCGGATTTTGCGTCCCTAACGCGGTCGGGTGATTTATGGGACCCCCTTGACAGTTCGCTTTGAATAAGACTTTTCCAGCAAGGCCAACATTGGTTTTACCATTTGCCTCACCTAGCCTTTTTTTCCCTTGGGAGTCGCGCTCTCGAGGGTCATCTTTATTTTAGCCCCCCCCCCCCCGGGCCAGTGCTTCTCTAAGTGCTGGTCCAAACCGAGCGATGTCCGGCGCCCCCTGGGCAATCAGGGTCTATGCCAACCCGACGTCTGGCTCATCCGGTGTGCCCTGAGACCGAGATATGTGCAGCTCCTATCAGGATTTGTCGGCACATCCGGGCGGCTTTGCTGGACTTGTTTTATTGCTGTCGAAATGTCTTGTAGCCGGGAGTCCGAGACTGATCGGGTCTTCCCGGGGAGAAGGAATATCCTTCGTTGATCGCGAGAGCTTATCATGGGCTAAGTTGGGACACCCCTGCAGGGTTTGAACTTTCGAAAGCCGTGCCCACGGTTATGGGCAGATGGGAATTTGTTAATGTCCGGTTGTAGAAAACCCGAAGTTGATCTTAGCTAAAATACACCAACCGCGTGTGTAACCGTGATGGTCTCTTCTCGGCGGGGTCCGGGAAGTGAACACGGTTGTTGGAGTTATGTTTGACGTAAGTAGTTCAGGATCACTTATTGATCATAGTTGTTCGACCATGCTTTGCCTTCTCTTCTCGCTCTCATTTGCGTATGTTAGCCACCATATATGCTAGTCGCTTGCTGCAGCTCCACCTCACTACCCTTTCCTACCTATAAGCTTAAATAGTCTTGATCTCGCGGGTGTGAGATTGCTGAGTCCTCGTGACTCACCAGATACTTCCAAAACCAGTTTGCAGGTGCCGATGAAACCGTGCAGGTGCCGCACACGAGCTCAAGGAGGAGCTTGATGAAGATCTTGTTCATTGTGTTGTTTCGTTTCAGTCGATCAGTAGTGGAGCCCAGTTGGGGTCGATCGTGGACCTTTGTCGCTTTTGGGGTTTCTTCTTATATTTTGGCTCCGTAGTCGGGCCCTGATTGTAACTGTATGATGTAATGTTTCATTCATGTATTTGTGTGAAGTGGCGATTGTAAGCCAACTATGTATCTCTTCCCTTATGTATTACATGGGTTGCGTGAAGATTACCTCACTTGCGACATTGCTTTCAATGCGGTTATGCCTCTAAGTCGTGCTTCGACACGTAGGAGATATAGCCGCATCGAGGGCGTTACACCCTCTAGCTCAGACTCATTGTTAGGATCATATTCTGAGCATTAATCTGTAGGTAGAGAGCGTTTGCATTGCATTGCATCCAGACTTGATTTCAGTCCCTTACTGCCATGTTTGACAGCCATGGCATTGTTCTGCTTTATTATTTTCATGCGCGCAAGCTCATAATCATTATAATGCTGTTCAGAATCTGAGATTCATGAAAACATAAAAAGTAGTCAGATTATCTATGGAATGCATTGCGGATTCAACTCGAAGAGTGTCTCCCTATAAACCCCTGCATATGCAAAGTTCACCCCCAACCGTGCTGACCAGACCACACACAGAAATACAAACCCCTTATGTCTCCATAACAGGCAGACACACATTTCAAAACTGAAGTAGGAACATTAGAATTATATCAAATTCGTATTTGAACAAATAAACTAAGGAATTATGAGTGGCATAATGTTTAGCTTCAAGGGTGGAGTGTTGGTAGTGCGACACAAAGCAAGTAGGCAGATTGTATTCCATGTAAAAGATCGAAGCCTATGTAAAAGCTGGAAATGACACTTTCTTTTTATACAATGCAGTGTTCGTTGCCCACACATGATGGAAGAGATCACATAGAGAAATGCTATTCACTCATGTCTAAGGTTGCAGTATTTAGAAACAGGGTGGTCCACCCTAAAAGAATATTGACAACAAATATGACAAGGCAAGCATAGATGTAGTGAATCAATCATTTACTTGTGAGCTCACTAGGACAAGTATGCAGAATTGTAACTGCAGTAAGAGATCGTCCAAAGTCTGAATCAAGAAGTTTGTCTAGCACTTATTGTTTGCAACTAATTGACGTGAATAATTGGGTATTATATCGAATGAGTAAGAAAGACAAGTAAAATTTTCAACAAACCTGGCTTGCAGTAGTAATCTGGGTCAATGTCACTACGACCAACAATCCAAAATGACTAGTGTCTGTTCCTAGGACCGGAATTTTGAAACCCCTGTGAACTTTACAGGTACTAAAGATTACCGAAATACATCTGAACCATTAAGTGTAGGTAGCACTGAGCACACAACAAACCCTATGACATTCCTGCCTAATGAGTAATAAATCAATTAAAAAATGGGTGATGAGGAGTGGTTGTTGAGTGTTGAGGACTTATCTCAGGATAAATCGGGTTGGCTTAGTGGGTGCTGCACGCCTGAGCCCTGAACGGACTGGGAAGGTAGGCACGGCGGCGCTCCCGGGCAGCGGTGACGCTGTTGGGCGAATGGCTCCCGACCTCCTGTTAGTCCGGCGTCTGCTCCTAGAGTCATGTCGTCCGGGGACGGCAAGTCGCCGACAAAGCAGGCGGCTAGGGGCGAGTAGAGATCAGAAGTGCGCAGCAGAACAGAGGGGAATTGGGGCCTGGGACGAAGCAATGCAGTTGACGGGTGACCTTGGCGAGCGGCGACCAAGGGAATTGAACCGTGCTCGGCACGGTACGTAACGTTGTCTAGTTACGTTTTTATAACACAACGTTGTCTAGTTACTAAAGCATCCCTTCGTTGTTCATAGGTAGTCATTATGGACCGGGGACATGAGGGGAATTTCCTAGGGCTGGAATTCTGGCCGCCAGATATTTCGACTCGAAACGCAGAGGCTCGACTGGTTGGGGTTGCCTAATGTGCGTACCACGCACGCCACCAGAAGGACACGAGCCCGGTTTTTTTTAATTATTTTTTTAGGATCAACACGAGCCAAGGTCTGGCTGGTACGCCGTTGAGTCCTACCATTCGAGAATACGAAAGGAACC
The DNA here is from genome assembly GCA_032464435.1 of Aegilops umbellulata. Taxonomy (NCBI): domain Eukaryota; kingdom Viridiplantae; phylum Streptophyta; class Magnoliopsida; order Poales; family Poaceae; genus Aegilops; species Aegilops umbellulata. The sequence goes on along the minus strand of CP136056.1, from coordinate 67,588,089 downwards.
TTTTAAGTTGCTGAACGAATCTATGTGTATTACAATGCCCGTATTTTCCTTGCAAATACTAATCTCAACATGGTAATTGATTTATGACGAGTTGTTGAATTAGAGTGAGTTTGTGATATAGTGATCTCAACGTGGATTTCACATTTCATGGTATCCCTGCTAAGTTTTTCAATGCAAATTCAAATTTAAAAGATGAACAATATGGAGGTGAGAAAACTCTGTATGTATCAAGCATATGACCACACACACACAGACACCCACACACGAACACAACAACAATCCAATAAGTATAGTGCATCTATTTTTCCAAACCATGCATGTATGACACGGATTCAAAAATACTCCTTTTGTTCCTAAATATTAGTCTTTTAGAGATTTCAACAAGCGACTACATACGTAGAAAAATGAGTGAATATACACTCTAAAATATGTCTATATACATCCGTATGTGCCAGTCCACTTGAAATCTCTAAAAAGACTAATATTTAGGAACGAAGTGAGTAAAATGTAAGACATGCATGGTCCTCAATTCAATATTTAAAACGAACATGAAACTGAAACATGAATATTAAGTCTAGTACTACAGTACATGCAAATGTTGTGTTTAATTTGGCGGAGCTATGATTGTCAGGGATCACCCACTAGACCTTAGATAAAATTGTGAAGGTCTGTTTCTGGTTGTTTAGATTATATTTGTCCCCACCCTCCCAACCAACGATTGGTTGTGCACCCCCACCCCTCCTCCCCGGGAGAATATCATGTGCCCCCATACCTTAGATGATATATCCTGATACGAGTTGCTTGGAGCTTGTAGATCTGAGATATAGCAGCTCACATGATGTCTTAATATTTTTACAGGAAACCTTGATGAGTTTGAGAATTGCACACAATTTGTACAAAAACTACTCAAATGCCCTTGGATCCCATATCCAACGACCTCGAAGCTCGTATCACCATAGCATCGAAGCTCGTATCACCTCTTTCTTTTGCCCCTGAAGGGTTGAGGGAAACCCTCCAAAACCCCCATATGTAATTATCTAATATCGGTTGGTGTTAATATACAAGTCAGTGGGAGCCTCTCCCACTGTCGTTCAGTGTCAAAAAAAATATGAAGGAGGACATCATATTCTCCTGTATGTAAGAATATCATGTGCTACCACACCTTAGATGCTTTGGTGATACAAGCTCTTCGGAGCCGTTGGATTTGTGACCCAACGCCTCCTCGGTGGTTCGAATGGTTTTTTGTAGAAAAGGCCCCAAAGAGTTTCGCCAGTGCTTACAAGCACAAAGACTGCTCAAATGCCATTGGATCTCAGATCAAATGACCTCGAAGCTCGTACCACTGTAGCATCCAAGCTGCGAGAGCACCTTATGTTTTCTCGCACGGGAGAATATGAGGTGCTCCCGCACCGTAGATTCTATGGTGATACGAGTTCATGGAGATCTAACGGCCCACAGTAGGAGGTTTGATTTTTTTTTTTGCAATATACGGCTGAGAGAGTTTGGGAATTGCGCAGAAAGTACAAGTACTACGCATGTGCCATCTGATCACTGATCATACGACCTAGATGCTCATATCACCGTAGCAGGTAATTAAGCTACGGGGAGCACCTAATATGAGCAACGGGGAGCCATTGGATCCAAGATGCAGCGGCACACACGAGGCCTGAATGTTTTATTTGCAAAACAACCTTTAGAGAGTTTGGAAATTGCACATAATTACAAAGACTACTCCCAAGCCATTGGATCTCACTTCCAACGGTGTAAAAACTCGTATCACCATAGCATCTAAGATGCGGGGTGGATGTGATATTCTATGCCGCCGTCATTTTTGTTCGTAAACTTGCAAAATACATGTAACTTGTGATGTTACTTGTCTAACCGCGCAAAGTGTTTGTTCAAAAAAACCATCCTACACTGAAATATCGGAATAGCACACGGGGTCCCACTTGTCATTAATCAAATTTGGACCTTAAACTAACAAATCTGAAAGACGAGATTCGAACTGGCAACCTGGACTACAAAGCGTAAGTCGATAGCCTGAAACAACAACGGTTGTTGGCTTTGTCCCGTAACTTGATTTTATACGGTATTACATTGAGTAGAGTAGAGGGAGTGCCTCGTCTACACGTGCATGACCGTTGACTCACTTACTGGTGGGTCCCAGGTCTACGATCTCTCTCTTCTCTCCATCGTCTAACCTTTGCACGGGCACACACAAAGAGCGGCGCTAGCTTGCCGTGGTGTTATTACGACTAAAAAAAGCTTGGAAAATAGAAGAATCCCCTAGAACAAGAGACGTTGTGGCTGGTCGAGACGGAGCTAACCACACCTATCCTCCGTGCCATGTTAGCATGATGAAGCTGTGTGGCTAGTGGAGTGTTTTCGACCGACTGGCTGGGTCCCGAGGTCGAACCATAGGTACTACGTCTGATACAGTATATTTTTACACGCACATTTTTCCTCCGTGCCAAGACATGGCACACCCTACCGCGCGGTTTCGGGGTCCTCCCGGGTGGTGCACGCATATATTCTTCCTGACGTGGGACGCGCTACCGCGCATTTTCACCAAAGCAAGTAAATAAATGAGTCGTCAAATCACGAAAGACCACTTTTCCCGCCGAGTACATCAGTGAAGCACGGTAGCTAGCTAGTTGGGCTAGTTCGACCGATTAGCTAGGCCACCACCACATTTGTTTTTTCACCCCTTTTTTATCTACTTGCCAGCAGGTAAATTTTAAACATCCACCGCGGCGTTGCTCTGGTGTTTGAGTGCGGCAGGATTTTTAATTTTTTGATTGACGGGAGCAGGCGCGGCAGGATTTTTAATTTTTTGATTGACGGGAGCAGGTGCAGTAGCAATTAGTCACGATGACTCCGCCTGTAAAACCCATTGCTCCCTGGTGTGAGAAGTCGTCGACTGGTGTTTTACCATGGTGAAAACCAAAAGATTCCCCGCTCCTCGGCTGGCTCCCTCCACCTTCCCGTAGATTGCATTGCCTTTCAGCCGTTTTGCCCCCTGCATCACCAACGTCGTGCGCCTCGAGAAGCAGAGGGACTTCGGTGGTGTTTAGGCACCCTCTGCATGGGCATGTCCATGTCTCGGCGCAACATGACCATTGGATCAAACTCAGACGGTGCAGATTAGTCACTGTAGCACAAAGCGTGTGGGTGTGTTTGGTTGCATTCTCGTCTCAATATAGTGTGTAAGTCACCTTACGAAAACCAAATAATCCCAAAACACTTAGGCACGGTACATTAACTCCCTCCTCGTTTCTTGTTTTGTGACATATCAACCAATAAGAGACGTGGGTCGTGCATGCTTTCAATGACTTGAGACTAATAAACATGACATGCAGTGGTTAGTTCATTGCATGCAATGCTATTAATTAGCAAAAAGACATTAAGTTTTCTCATTTTCCTCTCCGCCTTGGTCGCAGTGCACAATGTAAGATGACTTACACACCTAGACGGAGTAGTTGTTTCCTCTTCGTGTATTTGTGTTAACCTACTAGTGTGGACTCATGCACCCTTCATGCACTCTGCCAAACACCCAAAAGTGGGTCGAGAAGGGAACTTTTGCTCCCATCCCGTGCACCCTTCATACACCCTGCCTAACAATATTCGTGCTTCATATGGTTCATGTTTTGTGGAGTGTTGTAGCACTGTACTCTCTGTGCGCTGTAGACCTAGTTCTGTTAACATTGATCTCACTGTTCATTCTTGACCGGACGGTCGAGAAAGCGGTACTATGTTACTACATTACTGTTCACATAGTTGACATGCGCACAACATCATTTGTCGTCGTCATATCTTACTACACTAACAACAAGATTATGTAGTACTGACGTATGAACCACTGCACATGCCTAGTAGTAGGAGCACTGTGTATGTTCAAGTGGCTGCCGTGTTTCGCACTCCTCCGTCGTAAGAGTGGAAACGCTTGTTGTAATCATTTTTTCCTTCAGAAAAACAGTGGACACGCTCTACCGTGCTGATCCTCCTCCAGCCATGCACTAAATTACTCACTTTCACCGACGTGTGGGACAGCCAGCATCGGGGTCCACCAGCCATGCACTAAATTACTCCGTAGTAGAGTGACGGTAGACTACCCCGATCGAAGCGCCGCAGTAATGCCCAATGAGCCATCAAATCACAAAACCCCCTCCTTTCTAGTAGTAAGTTGGACGGACGAAGCAACCATCATTTCACTCTTCTCTCTCAGCTTCCTCTCTACCCAACCCTCGCTTCTCCCTCATCTTGTTCCTCGTTTCTTCAAGAAAACCCCGACCTGCTTTTGCCATTGTTCTTCTCTCCCAAAGAAGGAAAGGTGAGCGCATCAATGGTGTTGATTCTGGCCAAGGCCCGGTCTTGCAACCCCGAGACTGATCCTATAACTCCCTCTCTTTTCTTCTTTTGGGTTTGTGATTATGGTTTCTTTTCTTTTATTTCTATTTGACAGTTTCTTGATGGACGTTGGAGCACCGACCGAAGTGATGTCTATGGCTCTGGCCAAAACTGTCGAGGCTCATGGTACGAAGAAGCGCAAGCACCCCGCCGAGACTACCGTAGACAAGCTCAAAGCCATCGCCCTGTCCAAGCCCCCCTCTCCAGGATCCCTCATTAAGCAAGTCCAGGTAATATCTCTTCTTGATGATCTTTTTCTCGATCTTGATCGTGTTTTTTCATCTAACACGCAATACTAGTACTAGTAGTACACCTTTCTGGGTGATCTTGCATGTGATTTTTCTGTGCCAAATGACGGTTCTAAATTCCTCTTTTGACCAAAACATGCGAGAGGTTGACACTGATTTCTTATAGATAACTTTCAACTACTCCCTCTGTCCCAAATTTCTTGTCTTAGATTTGTCTAGATACGGATGTATCTAATACTAAAATGTGACTTGATACATCAGTATCTAGACAAATCTAAGACAAGAATTTTGGGACGAAGGGAGTACTTTATGAACATCAATGCTACCTTTGAAGAGGGTATATTTTCCTCAGTAACTTGTGTTATGGATATTGCAAGTAATCCCTCTGCTCTCATGCCTTTGAAGACATGTTCTAGTGTCTTTGTTCACTCATTTCTGTGCATATATGTAGTCATATATGGAATATAATATCGAAAATCATCTTATATTTCTGAACGGAGGTAGTAATAAAATATGGTTTCTGTTTGAATTAGAACCAGGTCCGCGGTGGAGATGAAGTTCTCAAAGTCATGTCGTGTGAACTGGAAGACCTGAGGATGAGTTCTACTGCTAAATTATCCAGCTGTTGTGCCCTTGTCGCCACGTGTCCTGAAGTAGTGTTTTCCTGTAGCATTGTTGTCAGGCGTGTTCTCGAGGCTATACTTGACCACAACAATTTCCTGGTTGTGCCTTCGATTATGAAGGGTGTGGTTCTTGTAAAGCTTCCGAACAAATCTGATGTGGCCTGTCTTCATGATCATGTTTATGACTGGAAAGACCACTCTGTTAGGTTCTCCAAGGTTGACAAGATGGTGATGGTGCATGTAGACATCTCTCACGAAGTCCATGGCCTAGTCAGTCATGCGGGTTCATCCCGTAGGTCGGTGGCAAGAAATAGTCTGCAGAGTTTAATTAGTGCAACTTTGCTTGTCTGTAGTAAGTACTATTGTTCAGTACTTGATTTGTGTTTGTGAACCCTGTATTGTCTATTAGTACTGCCGCTTTTGGTGTGTAGTCAGTCCTGAGAACGGTCTATGTTAATGTCTGTCCACTCAATTCAGCCTGTATATTTTGAAGTATCCAGATCATCTTTTTTGTGAGGACGGTTTATCAATTATGGTTACACTCCAATATCTGTATGCATTGCAGGGTTTATCGCACCCACCAGGATTTCCAGTCCCATGGATGTTCGGTCCATACGATTTGTCACGACCTTTGGACTGTCCTGCTTGTGGGAGTAGGCGGGGGCCCTGCATGCCACCCGTAGTTGGTCGATCAATCTTCTGTTTAGTACTTCAACATAGTGATTTCCTGGTAAGGATTCACTCGTGTCACATCAAGTAAATCTTATTGATTTACTGTCTAAATCATATTGATTTAATGTCATGTTTTCATTCTTTTCCTGCAATTTTATGATGCAGGTTTTGCCATGTGACATTCATCACAGAATAAACCGTTTGGTTTGCTCTATGATGGCTATTTTTGCAGGTTTCACTTCTTATGTCGTGTCAGTAACGAAGGCAGTGTCCATCACTTATATTACTGGAAAAAATTGGATCAGTCTATTGTCTGAGTACAAGCTGAATCCCTATGATGAACTACAGTTTGGTTTAACAAAAACGCCACAATTAGTCCTTATCGTGTTTAAAAGAAATGAAGAAAAAAATTGGATCATGGTCACGAAGCCTAGTCAAGTTAGAAAGCTGATCATAGCAGACCAGACACGATCGATGATGTCTCGCACATCGGTACCACCTTCAGCAACGGATCGAGCACCGGCAGTTGCTCTAGCACTGACAGCGGCAACAGCTCAGTCTGATCCAGCTGAGGATTGGGCACCGACTGCGTCAGCGCATCAGGCTGATCTACCGGAGGATCGGGCATCGACAACGGCACCTGCTCCGACACCGGTACCAGCTCTACAAGGAGCACCATCTCCGGCAGCAGCGACGGCTTCGGCACCTGCACCAACACTTGCACTTGCATCTGCTCCGGCCCGTGAAGCGGCAACCGAACAAGCAGTTGCACCGGCAACAGACTGGGCTGCAGTTCGCACTTCATATACCAAAGTCCTTACAAAAACCGACATGTCCACCTTCTTCGTCAGCATTGGCCGCCCAAGTGTTTCGTTCTTTTTTATTTCCATGTTGTTTTGCATGATTCACTGTGTTGATCTAACTGTTTGGGTATGTCTTCTTGTTTGCAAACAGAGAATTCCTAGAGCAACAAGGGAATCGTTCAACAATCCAGGCGACAGCGGCCAAGTTTCTCTTACCATGCGCAGCCTTGGTGTGAATGAACCTGCTCAATATACCGTAAGTACTGCTACCTCTTGAGCACTGCGTTGGTTTTCCCTTGAAGAGGAAAGGGTGATGCAGCAAAGTAGTATTTCCCTCAGTTTTTGAGAACCAAGGTATCAATCCAGTAGGAGGCCACGCACGAGTCCCTCACACCTACACAAACAAATAAATCCTCGCAACCAACGCAATAAGGGGTTGTCAATCCCTACACGGTCACTTACGAGAGTGAGATCTGATAGATATGGTAAGATAATATTTTTGGTATTTTTATGATAAAGATGCAAAGTAAAATAGAAGGCAACAAAAATAACTAAGTGTTGGAAGATTAATATGATGGAAAATACAACCGGGGGCCATAGGTTTCACTAGTGGCTTCTCTCAAGAGCATAAGTATTACGATGGGTGAACAAATTACTGTTGAGCAATTGACAGAATTGAGCATAGTTATGAGAATATCTAGGTATGATCATGTATATAGGCATCACGTCCGAGACAAGTAGACCGACTCCTGCCTGCATCTACTACTATTACTCCACACATCGACCGCTATCCAGCATGCATCTAGAGTATTAAGTTCATAAGAACAGAGTAACGCCTTAAGCAAGATGACATGATGTAGAGGGATAAATTCATGCAATATGATAAAAACCCCATCTTGTTATCCTCGATGGCAACAATACAATATGTGCCTTGCTGCCCCTGCTGTCACTTGGAAAGGACACCGCAAGATTGAACCCAAAGCTAAGCACTTCTCCCATTGCAAGAAAGATCAATCTAGTAGGCCAAACCAAAATGATAATTCGAAGAGACTTGCAAAGATAACCAATCATACATAAAAGAATTCAGAGAAGATTCGAATATTGTTCATAGATAAACTTGATCATAAACCCACAATTCATCGGTCTCAACAAACACACCGCAAAAGAAGATTACATCGAATAGATCTCCACGAGAGAGCGGGAGAACATTGTATTGAGATCCAAAAGAGAGAGGAAGCCATCTAGCTACTAACTATGGACCCGAAGGTCTGAGGTAAACTACTCACACTTCATCGGAGGGGCTATGGTGTTGATGTAGAAGCCATCTGTGATCGATGCCCCCTCCGGCGGAGCTCCAGAACAGGCCCCAAGATGGGATCTCGTGGGTACAGAAGGTTGCGGCGGTGGAATTAGGTTTTTGGCTCCTGTTCTGATCGTTTGGGGGTACGTAGGTATATATAGGAGGAAGAAGTACGTCGGTGGAGCAATAGGGGGCCCACGAGGGTGGAGGGCGCGCCCTGGGGGGGTAGGCGCGCCCCCCTACCTCGTGGCTTCCCTGTTGGTTGCTTGACGTAGGGTCCAAGGCTCCTTGATCTTGTTCGTTCCAAAAATCACGTTCCCGACGGTTTCATTCCGTTTGGACTCCGTTTGATATTCTTTTTCTGTGAAACTCTGAAATAGGCAAAAAAACACCAATTCTGGGTTGGGCCTCCGGTTAATAGGTTAGTCCCAAAAATAATATAAAAGTGAATAATAAAGCCCAATAATGTCCAAAACAGAAGATAATATAGCATGGAGCAATCAAAAATTATAGATACGTTGGAGACGTATCATATAGCAGCGGAAAGTAAAACATTGCATATGAAGGTAAAGGGAGGGGTTTGGAGTATGCAAATGCAATGTAGACACGGTGATTTTTGGCGTGGTTCCGATAGGTGGTGCTACCGTACGCCCATGTTGATGGAGACTTCAACCCACGAAGGGTAACGGTTGTGCGAGTCCACGGAGGGCTCCACCCACGAAGGGTCCACAAAGAAGCAATCTTGTCTATCCCACCATGGCCATCGCCCATGAAGGGTCCACAAAGAAGCAATCTTGTCCCCAACACTCAACTCTCTCACACAGATTTGGCTATGGTGGAAAGATGATTTGAGTGGAAAGCAACTTGGGGAGGCTAGAGATCAACATTCTTGTGGTTGGATTGGAATTTCTTGGTCTCAACACATGAGTAGGTGGTTCTCTCTTAGAAAATGAGTAGTGGAAGTGTAGGCACGTTCTGATGACTCTCTCTTGAATAGAGAAGGGGGTGGAGGGGTATATATAGCCTCCACACAAAATCTAACCGTTACACACATTTGACCCAACTCGGTCAGACCGAATAGATGAACTCGGTGAGACCGATTCAATTCAAAATGTGAACGTTAGGATTCTCGGTGGGACCGACATGATCAACTCTATGGGACTGATGCTCTAGCATTAAGGCAAAACCTCATCTCGGTGTGACCGATTGCATGAACTCGGTGAGACCGATTTTAGCAATGAGCAAACAGAGATTTGGTTAGGCAAACTCGGTGGGACCGATCGCTCCTTTTGGTAAGACCGAAACGCTACGAAAGGGAAATAGAGAGTTTGCATTGCGAACTCGGTGGGACCAAGCGCTCATTTCGGTGAGACCAAAACATTATGAAGGGAAATAGAGAGTTTGCAATCCCATCTCGGTGAGACCGAAATCCCTATCGGTGAGACCAAATTGATTAGTGTTTCTGGCGATGGCTATGTCAAAGGAAATCGGTGGCGTCGGATAGAACAAATCGGTAGGGCCGAGTTTGACTTCAGGTTTAGGACATATTTGGATTTGAGAAAGTGGTTGAGGGCTTTAGAGCATATCACTAAGCATTTTGAGCAGTAGACCATTAAGCAACACCTCATCCCCATTTAATAGTATTGGATTTTCCTATGGACTCAATGTGATCTTGGATCACTAAGATATAAACGAAGAGTCTTGAGCTTTTGCCAATATTTGTCCTTAGCATTTTGAGGGCTCCACATCTATAGTCCATGCCATGCCAATCATTGAACTTTCTGAAATATTCAACTTCAATGGATATTAGTTCAATGAGCTATATGTTGTTATGAATTACCAAAACCACCCAGGGATTAGTTGCACTTTCACCCTTCCACCATTGCTAGCCTCTCTAGTACCACGCAACTTTCGTCGGTGCCATAAACCCACCATATACCTTCCTCAAAACAGCCACCATACCTACCTAATTGTGGCATTTCCATAGCCATTCCGAGATATATTGCCATGCAACTTTCCACCATTCTGTTTATTATGACACGCTTCATCATTGTCATATTGCTTTGCATGATCATGTAGTTGACATCCTATTTGTGGCAAAGCCATCGTTCATAATTCTTTCATACATGTCACGCTTGATTCATTTCACATCCCGGTACACCGCCGGAAGCATTCATATAGAGCCATATTTTGTTCTAAGAATTGAGTTGTAAGTAAATAAAAGTGTGATGATCTTGATTATTAGAGCATTGTCCCATGTGAGGGAATGTTGATGGAGACTATGATTCCCCCATAAGTCGGGATGAGACTCTGTACGGAAAAAAAGAGGCCAAAAAATGTGAGAAGGCCCAAATAAAAAAAAGAGAGAAAAGAGAGAAGGGCAATGCTACTATCCTTTTACCACACCTGTGCTTCAAAGTAGCACCATGATCTTCATGATAGAGAGTCTCCTATATTGTCCATTTCATATACTTGTGGGAATTTTTCATTATAGAACTTGGCCTGTATATTCCAATGATGGGCTTCCTCAAATTGCCCTAGGTCTTCGTGAGTAAACGAGTTGGATGCACACCCACTTAGTTTCTTTTTGATCTTTCATAAACTTATAGCTCTAGTGCATCCGTTGCATGGCAATCCCTACTCACTCACATTGATATCTATTGATGGGCATCTCCATCGCTCGTTGATACGCCTAGTTGATGTGAGACTATCTCCTTCTTTTTGTCTTCTCCACAACCACCTTCTATTCCACCTATAGTGCTATACCCATGGCTCACACTCATGTGTTGCGTGAAAGTTGAAAAAAATTGAGAACATCAAAAGTATGAAACAATTGCTTGGCTTGTCATCTGGGTTGTGCATGATTTGAATATTTTGTGTGATGAAGATGGATCATAGCCACACTATATGATTTTGTAGGGATAAGCTTTCTTTGGCCATGTTGTTTTGGGAAGACATAATTGCCTTGTTAGTATGCTTGAAGTATTATTGTTTTTATATCAATATTAAACTTTTGTTTTGAATCTTCCAGATCCGAAAATTCATGCTACAACAAAGAAAATTATATGGATAAATATGGTAGGTAGCATTCCACATCAATTTTTTGTTTTTATTATTTACCTACTCGAGGACGAGCACGAATTAAGCTTGGGATGCTTGATACGTCTCCAACGTATCTATAATATTTGATTGTTCCATGCTATTATATTATCTGTTTTGGATGTTTTATATGCATTAATATGCTATTTTATATTATTTTTGGGACTAACCTACTAACCTAGAGCCCAGTGCCAGTTCCTGTGTTTTCCCCTATTTTTGAGTTTCGCAGAACAGGAATACTAATATGTCTCCGTCGTATCTATAACTTTTTATTGTTTCATGCCAATATTATACAACTTTCACATATTTTTGGCAACTTTTTATATGATTTATTAGACTATCCTATTGATCCAGTGCCCAGTGCCAGTTCCTTTGTGTTGCATGTTTTTTGTTTCACAGAAAATCCATACCAAACGAAGTCCGAACGCGATAAAAATTTATGAAGAATTATTTTGGAATATTTATGACTTTTGGGAGGTGGAATCAAAGCAAATGGGGCCCACAGTGACCACAACCTACCAGGGCACGCCAGGCACCCCCTGGCGCGCCCATGTGTCTTATGCCCTCCTCGAACATCGGTTGGGGCCCTTCTTCTGATACAAGAAAGATAATTGATGGAAAAAATCGTGTAAAAATTTCAGCGCAATCTGAGTTACGGATCTCCGGGATTTTAAGAAACCATGAAGGGCCAGATCTCGGAAACGCGAAACAGAAGGGAATAGAGAGCGAGATCCAATCTTGTAGGGGCTCCCGCCCCTCCGCCTCCATGGAGGCCATGGACCAGAGGGGGAACTCTCCTCCCATCTAGGGGGAGGCCAAGGAAGAAGAACAAGGAGGAGGGGGGCTCTCTCCCCTCCCTCTCCCACTGGCGCCGGAACGCCGCCGGGGCTAGGATCGTGACGGTGATCTACATCAACAATCTTGCTACCGTCAACACCAACTCTCTCCCCCTCTATGCAGCAGTGTAACACCTCTTCTCCCCACTGTAATCTCTACTTAAACATGGTGCTCAACTCCATATATTATTTCCCAATGATATTTGGATATCCTGTGATGTTTGAGTAGATCCGTTTTGTCTTGTGGGTTAATCGTGATCCTGGTTGGTATGATTGTATATTTTATTTATTGTGCTGTCCTACAGTGCCCTTCGTCTCGCGCAAATGTGAGGAGCCTCCGCTGTAGGGTGTTGCAATACGTTCATGATTCGCTTATGGTGGGTTGCGAGAGTGAGAGAAGCGTAAACCCGAGTAAGTGGGTTGTTCGTATGGGATAAAGAGGACTTGATACATAATGCTATTTTTGGGTTTCACGACCTTAATGATCTTTAGTAGTTGCGGATGCTTGCTAGGGGTCCAATCATAAGTGCATATGATCCAAGTAGAGAAAGTATGTTAGCTCATGCCTCTCCCTCATGTAGGATTGCAAGAATGATTACCGGTACTTGTTATCGATTGCCTAGGGACAAATGACTTTCTTGTCGACATAGGCCATCCACTTTTATTACCTTGCATTTTATTTGTAGTTTTATTCTCGCAAAGTACTCATAGTTTTATTCTTGCAAAATAGTTTCATACTTGTTCTGGGTAAAGCAAACGTCAAGTGTGCGTAGAGTTGGATCGATGGTCGATAGAACTTGAGGGAATATTTTTTTTCTACCTTTAGCTCCTCGTTGGGTTCGACACTCTTATTTATCGAAGAAGGCTACAAATGATCCCCTATACTTATGGGTTATCAAGACCTTTTTCTGGTGCCGTTGCCGGGGAGCAATAGTGTGGGGTGAATATTCTCGTGTGTGCTTGTTTGCTTTATCACTAAGTAGTTTTTATTTTCTATTCTAAGTTGTTCTCTATCTTTAGTTATGGATATGGAACATGAAACACCAAAAACATTAGTGGTACTTGCTACTCATGGAGATGGGAACCTCCTAAAACCTTCGATGCTCGTTATGTGAAAAATATTAATCACTACTTTGATAATCCTGAGAAAACCCCGTTCAACTTGATAATGGGAGACACGTTGGATCAATGTGAATACTTTAGGGATTATCACTTGACACAAAAAAGGAAACTATTATGGGATCAAATTTATATGTTGCATGGTATGCTCGGGATCTATGCTTGGGACATGATTATACTTTTTGCTCTAGGATGAAGTCGCCACACCTTCCCTTTTAATGCAAATTTAACGAATATGAAACCTTAGCTTCTTATGCTAATGGTAGATATGATTACTATGATGTGGAACGAATAGAATAATTTGTTGCTTTTAAGGGTGCTTATGAAATTGAATCTTTGTTTGAAAGTTTGAAGATTTTGATGATTCAGTTTATAGACCTGAAAATTTTGCTATCCTTAAATATTGCTATGATAATTATAAATGCAATTACCATATTGATGTATTTATTAACTGTCGGGGGAAATCGGCCTCCACGAGCACCTATGGGGACGGAGCCCCTTTTCGGTTCGGCGGGGGGCGGAGGTTGCACAAAGAGCAGATCGAGGCGACACACACACACAACGATTTTACCCAGCTTCGGGCCGCACGGATGCGTAAAACCCTACTGCTGCTTGTCTGGTTGATTCGAGTCTTGCTCTAGAGCGCAAGAAGCTACAGTAAGTTGGAGCTGGACGTAGACGAGGGTCTACTGGGTGTCCTCTTTCCGGGGTCTGGTCCCCTCCTTCTCCTACGTGCGCATGGGCCTCCTTTTATATGCTCAAGGGGTTTCCCACAGGTAGCGACGCAGGTGAGGGTAAAAAATGGCAAGGAACTGTGCGAACAGTGGCCGCACAGTGCTATCGCACCTAACTCTGATGGCGGGGGACAAAGGCATTAAATGCCCGTCTGGATCGCCCGAACAGTGCCGAGGCGGACCGTTAGGGGCGCCTCCGCTTGCCACAGGGGCGACTCTGCCAATGTCGCATGCCACCGCGCGCCCCAGGTTGCGCGGCGCCCCGCCACGTGCCTCTGGGGAAGCTCCAGAGTGAAGCGTGGGCAGGTGAGCTGGAGCGCATGCCTGAGGTGGTGGTTTGCCGCGGCAAGTGGCTTGTCGCGGTGGTTGTCTTGCCGCACCTGAGAGCTTGCCGCTCGTCAGGCCTTGCCGGGGCGCGCGGCGCGCCGCGGCGGGCTTCTCTTGGGGTGCCATTGGTTTGGCCGTCCCGGCGAGCTCCTCCCGCCAGGGGCCTTGGTGCTTCGGCTTAGTCGTCCCGGCAAGCTCCTCTTGCCGGGGCCTTGTCGCCTTGGCCCGGCAAGCTCCTCTTGTCGGACCTCGCCTTGTTGGCCCGGCAAGCTCCTCTTGCCGGGGCTTGGTCTTCTAGGCTCGATCACTTGGCCTTCGTCCGGCCCAGAAAGGGTCGTGGAGACTCTTGTCGCTCCCCTGGCAAGCCTTGCCGCGGGACGCTACTACTGCCCGTGCACAAGTTCGGGGTACTAAGGTACCCCTACTTTAGTACACCGACAGGAGCCCCCGGGTCTGGGCCATACACGGTGCCGAGCGTTGTTGGGCCAGGCCCTAACAGTGCACGGGCACGCGTGGCCTGGGTTGCACTGCTCCTTAACTCTGTGCCCGTCGCGCCCTCCCCAAGTGGCGCGCGCTTATCGCGGCGTCGTGGGGGGGCGAGGCGTGCGAGGCGTGCGTGACGTGGGTGGCGTGCGCGGGGCTTGAGGCCCGCAGGCATGCGTCACGTCGGGCACGATTCCTTTATTTGGAAAGGCGAAACGCCCCCCCCCCCTTTATAAGCGGAGGGAACAGGGGCAGATCGCCATTCCGCCGGTTGCTGTTCCTCGAAAATCTCCGCCACTTCCTCCTTACTAGAGAAAGCGGCGATTCGCCCTCGCAACCCCCGGCGCCGCCAACGCCGACAACTCCTCCTCCCCGTATCTGCCATGGCCCCGAAGAGCGACAAGGCGAAGGGGAAGGCCGTGAAGTCGGCCGAGGCGCTGCGGCTGGAAGCGCTTTGGAAGGAGACGACGATGTTCCCCCCTCAGCTCGATGCGCTGAGGCTGAAGAACGGATACCGCCTCTTCTGGTCGACGGCGACGCGAGCGCATCCGCGCACGCGAGTTCTCCCCGCCATCTCCCAGAAGCCGTACCCAACCGGGTACCCTTTCTTCGCCGTGTTCTTCTATTGCGGGCTCTGCCCGCCTTTTCCGAGTTCTTCTGCGACATCATGCACACCTACAACCTCCACCTCCTTGATTTCACCCCCAACGCCGTTCTGACAATGGCGGTTTTCGCACACCTTTGCGAGAACTTTGTCGGAGTCCGCCCCAACGTAGCCCTCTTCCGCCACTTCTTTACTCCTCGGGTGGAGAAAGGAGAGCCGCTGTCCGGCGGAGTCGCCTGGGTCTCCAGGACCGGCAAGAAAGAGGTCTACTTGGAGGGGGAACTCCGTGGCAGATGGGAGGAGTGGAGGGCCGAGTGGTACCTGATCGTCAAGGAGAATCCACCGCCGTTCACCGCCGTGCGCCGAACTCCAGTGGTGCGCGGCCGTGACTGGAGCGACCTAGCCCCGGACGACGCCAAGCTGAAGATAGCCGTCACCCGAATCCTGCGCCTCAGGTTTGCCGGGCTCACCGTCGGTGCCGTCGGCGCGGATTTCCTTCGCCGGCGTATCGCCCCCCTGCAAGAGAGGGGGAAGCCGGCTTGGGAATTCCAAAACGCGGCGGACATCATGAGGCTGCGCCCGGGCCTTAACTACAACTTCACCGTTCTGGAGCTCGTCGCAGTGCTGAAGGAGCTGTACAGGTACGACTCCGAGCACCCAGAATGGTTCAGGTTGCCGCCGGGCGTCGTCCCCCTGTGCAACAACTCGGCGCTCAGCCGCATCCTCACGATGATGCCACTGTGCGACTCGCACGGGATCGACGCGACCTGGCAGGAGCCGGCGGACGACGTCGTGCAGGCCTTCTTCGACAACTTGGAAGAGGTGCCGGTCGACCCTGACGAGAAGAGGGGCCTCACGCGGGACACCACCCCCGGGGAGCTGGCTTACATCGCCTCCAGGATGGAGGAGGCGGCGGCCGCCGCGGCTGCGGGCGAGTCTGGCTTCACCCTGGCCGAAGCGGACGCGGCGGAGGCGGAGAGCCTCGCCGACCAAATGGAGCTCGCCGGCGTGGAGGAACCAGCCGGGCACGGTGGCGCGGGCGAGCCTGCCCAGGACGTGAGCAGCTTGCCGGAGGTTGACGCGCCCTCCTCGCAGCTCCCGGGCAGCTCGTCGCAGGCGGAGCCCCCTGCCCAGCCGAGGAGGCGTCTCCGCAGGGCCGGAGAGGTGGTGCGGCAGGCCGACCAGCAACCGCAGCCCCGCGTGACACGCGCCTCCGTAGCAGCGGGAGCAGGGTCCTCACGGGCCGCGGCTTCTGCTCCTGCCGCTCCCCGTACCGCGGCGGCAACGGGGGCGGGGTCGTCCACCGTCCCCGCCAAGCGGTCCCGGGAACCCACTCCCCTGTCTCCTCGCGCCTGGAGCAAGCCGGTTTTTGATTATTCCGCGCTTAGCTCCGACGACGAAGAGGAGGACGAAGAGTAAGTTCCTGGTAGAGCTTGTATCTTCTTGATTTCTGTTGCTTTGTCTTGTTTCGCAGCCCACTCATCCTCCCCCGAAACCGTTCCCATTCAAGAGCCTGGCCCAGAGGAGGGCGAAGAGGGCCAAGATCCCGCTGGTCGTCCTTGAGGGCGGATCTCCCCCGGCAACTGGGGAGGTGCCGGAGACGACCTTGCCGGACTTGGCAGCGGGTCCCCAGGGCAGCCCACAGCGCAGCCCCCAGGGTGAGTGCACGGCTAGTTCTTGCTGTTTGGCGCGCGCGTGAGCTCCCCTTCTCTTTGTGGTTGACATGTGGCTGTTGTTGTTGTTGGGTAGGAGCAGAGCAGCCCCAGCAGGCGACCCCGGGGGGCACTCCTGCCGTGTCGTCTGCGTCGACCACCCCGCCTAGGGAGAAATCTCCGGCAAGGGAGGAGCCCCCGGCAAGGGAGACCTCTCCGGCAAGGGAGGGATCTCCTGCAAGGGACGCGGCCAGCGGTCCCCCGGCAGCGGAGGCCGCGGCCACGGACCCTGCCACCGGTAAGCCCTCCTGCACGGAAAACTTCCCCTGGTTATCTTTCCTTATGAGCCTTTTTGTCGACTGTTCGGTTAACTCTTCTCCCCTCTTCCGGCCATCAGACCCGCCCACCGCGGACCCGATGGAGACCGAGGTCGTCGTCGGGGAGGGCGCGCGCGGCGACGCCGACGATGTCGTCGTCATCGAGGAGGCGGACGGCACCGACGACCCCGCAGGCGGCGGGGAGGCCGAAGCCGCCAAGGCCGCCGCGGCGGCAGACGGCGAGGGGACCGGCGACCGTGCCGACGGCCCCGGGGAGGCAGGGGCGTCAAGCACTCCGCCGTCTGGCGATCCCGCTGCTGCCACCGCGTCGGGCCCCGAGGATCCCCCGGCGGGTGCCTACCTGAAGGCCGGCGATGGCGTCTTCATCAGGCTCCCCTGGGAGCCTAGCTCCAGGGCGCCGGTCGAGGGGGAGGCCTTGGACGGAGAAGTGCTCGCCTCCGTCGGGCTGACAGTGGTTGACACGCCAAGCACCAGCAGCGGCGAGCCTGAGGAGGAGCGGCTGCTCCGGAAGCTTGTGTCGCTCTACCGCGCCCGGCAGGCTAAGGTGGAGCGCCAGGAGGCACTCGTCGCGAGGGCCGGCGCGGACATGGAGAAGCGTGCCGGGGAGCTCCGGGAGCTCAACCAGGAGGCTCTCCGGTCTTTGGCGGAGGAGCGGAGGCTGCTCGACGAGGCGCGGACGGCCTTTCTCCTCGAGAAGGCAGAGGCCGAAGAGCAGCAGAGGCTTGCCGCTGCGGGGCTATCCGCGCGGGAAAGCGAACTGGTGCAGCAGAAGGCCAGCCTCGCCAGCCACGAGGAGGAGGTCGCCGCGCGCGAGCAGGCGCTTGGCGGGGCCCTGCAGAAAGCGCAGGATGCTGCCGCGGCCGCCGAGGTCGTCAAGGGGGAGCTGGAGACGAGGGTGGCGCAGCTCGTCAGCGACCTCAAGGCGAGCGGCGAAGAGCTTGCCGCGCTCAAACTGGAGCGCGAGAAGGGCGCCCACACCCTTGGCGAGCTGCAGGGCCGCTTCGCCGAGAAGATCCGGGAGCTCGACGCCGCCAAGGATTCCAAGGCCGACCTCGAGCTGAAGCTGGACACCCTGGCCAAGGCGCTGGAGAGCGCCAAGGGGCAGGAAGCGACCTTGCGGAAGGAGGTTGCTGATAACGAGGAGCTATTGAAGCGCGCCGCCGTTACCCAGAACGCCTTCCAGGAGACGATGGAGCGGTGGACCGAAGGCCTCGTCGACATCGCCACCACCATCGACAAGGAGCTGAAGCTGCTCGGGATGGAGGGCCACGAGTACCCCTCCGGCGAGAACGTCCCGCCGAGCGTCAAGCTCACTTCCTTCTTCAAGGGTGGGGTGCTCCAGCATCTCCGGGAAACGATCCCGGAGCAGCTGGCCAAGGAGACGCGGGAAGCCGTCTCCGGGGCCCTCGAGAGGGTGCTGGTGAAGATCGTCTTCCGCAACCCCACCATCAGGCTTACCAACATCCTCAGGCACCTGCCGGAAGACGCTGACCTGATGGAGATCAGGGCCCTCATCACCCCCATTGTGGAAAGGGTGGCCGGAATCAGGAGGGTCGAGGGCGACCGCGCGGATTAGGCCGCCCACCTCTTTCTTTTCTTCTCTTGTCGCTGCTGAGCATGTCATAGAAACAGCTGATTAGAGCAGCGGCAAGTCATTTTGGAATATAACTTTTATCTTAGGCAGTTCATTGCGCTGTTATGTCCCTCGTTCGACTTTGTGCTTCGTACGTTCACGCCCTACGCTCCCAGGAACTTGTCGGCGCAAGCCTCCGCCTTGCCACGGGTGCCGAGTGCGGGACATCAGCAACCCGCTGGCGGTGCCTCCACCGGCAAGAAACCTTGCCGCGGCTGGCGCAACTCACTTAAAATGTTGAGCAGGCTCAGGGCGAGGTAAGCGTTGCGACTGCAGTCGCAGCACACTTAAGCTGCCGAGCAAGCTCGAAACAAAGTAAGGACGCCACTCTGGATGTAGCACACTTAAGTCGTTGAGCGGACTCGAAACGAAATAAGGGCGCAACCAGCCACGAGCCGGCCCCTCCGCGCACAGGTTTCCCATACGAAGCTCGGTCGTTCGAGGAAGATAACTTAAGGATAAAAAGGAGCTTAATTGCTCAAACTTTGGCAACTTAGCTTTTCTGTTGTTTGCAGTCCGGCAAGGCGCAGCTTCCTCGGGCGACGCCCAGCCTATCCTGTCATCCCCCCTTCTCGAGGTAAGGGAATAACGAGGGCTCGGGGCTTCACGGCCTGCCATCGCTTGCCGGAGTCGAGTGCTGCACAATCGTGTCAAATAATGCATGCGCAAAGCGGAGAGGCGCGAAATCGACAAGATGTGCGGGGCACATAAGCTATGCTTGGGATCTGCGCTCGTCTCTGTACCAAGGATTACATGCAACTGCGGCAAGACTTGGACAGAGAGGATGGCCGACGGAACGGGTTCCGACTACCGCGCTGGCAAGGTCCCTCCCACGGTCGGCGTCGACTCGTTTGGATCTTGGCGGCCTGGGCGCGCCGAAGAACGACGTCGCCTTTCCCGCAACTTCCGGCGCTAACTTCTGCGGCTACGGGAGCGGCGCAGAGTTTGCTGGAGGCGAGAAACTCGCTCAGCGGCCGGAAGGCGGTCCTCCTCAAGGAGCAGCTGCTCTTGCCCGGGCTCTGCGTGAGCGGGTACTCGAGGAGGGCCGTGCACGAGTCCGTGAGGAGGAATGCCTCCGCTCCGCGGGTTGGAGCGGAAAGGTACCTGGCCATACCTGAGCTTACCTGTGGTCGCCAAATCTGGTTCGCGCAACCTCGACGCACCCCCTACCTGGCGCGCCAAAGATGTCGGGGGAAATCGGCCTCCACGAGCACCTATGGGGACGGAGCCCCTTTTCGGTTCGGCGGGGGGCGGAGGTTGCACAAAGAGCAGATCGAGGCGACACACACACACAACGATTTTACCCAGCTTCGGGCCGCACGGATGCGTAAAACCCTACTGCTGCTTGTCTGGTTGATTCGAGTTCTTGCTCTGGAGCGCAAGAAGCTACAGTAAGTTGGAGCTGGACGTAGACGAGGGTCTACTGGGTGTCCTCTTTCCGGGGTCTGATCCCCTCCTTCTCCTACGTGCGCATGGGCCTCCTTTTATATGCTCAAGGGGTTTCCCACAGGTAGCGACGCAGGTGAGGGTAAAAAATGGCAAGGAACTGTGCGAACAGTGGCCGCACAGTGCTATCGCACCTAACTTTGACGGTGGGGGACAAAGGCATTAAATGCCCATCTGGATCGCCCGAACAGTGCCGAGGCGGACCGTTAGGGGCGCCTCCGCTTGCCACAGGGGCGACTCTGCCAACGTCGCATGCCACCGCGCGCCCCAGGTTGCGCGGCGCCCCGCCACGTGCCTCTGGGGAAGCTCCAGAGTGACGCGTGGGCAGGTGAGCTGGAGCGCATGCCTGAGGTGGTTGTTTGCCACGGCAAGTGGCTTGCCGCGGTGGTAGTCTTGCCGCACCTGAGAGCTTGCCGCTCGTCAGGCCTTGCCGGGGCGCGCGGCGCGCCGCGGCGGGCTTCTCTTGGGGTGCCATTGGTTTGGCCGTCCCGGCGAGCTCCTCTCGCCGGGGCCTTGGTGCTTCGGCTTAGTCGTCCCGGCAAGCTCCTCTTGCCGGGGCCTTGTCGCCTTGGCCCGGCAAGCTCCTCTTGCCGGACCTCGCCTTCTTGGCCCGGCAAGCTCCTCTTGTCGGGGCTTGGTCTTCTAGGCTCGATCACTTGGCCTTCGTCCGGCCCAGAAAGGGCCGTGGAGACTCTTGTCGCTCCCCTGGCAAGCCTTGCCGCGGGACGCTACTACTGCCCGTGCACAAGTTCGGGGTACTAAGGTACCCCTACTTTAGTACACCGACATTGACAAAGTCTCCATTGTCCAATAAGAGACTAATATTTTGCAGGAGTCTATGGAAGAAGGAATTGATGAAACTGTGAGCTCATTGGATGAAAAAGATGATGAGGAGAGCAAAGAACAAAAGGAGGAAGAGCGGATTAGCTACCCATGCCCACCTTCTAATGAGAGTAACTCTTCAACTCATATATTGTTTAATGTCCATCCGTTCTTACCGAGGGATGAATGCTATGATAATTGCTATGATCCCACTGATTCTTTTGAAATATCCCCTTTTGATGAACTTGATGCTTGCTATGCTTGTGGCCAAGATGCCAATTTGAATTATGCTTATGGAGATGAACTTGCTATAGTTCCTTATATTAAGAATGAAATTCTTTCTATTGCACCCACACATGATAGTCCTATTATCTTTTTGAATTCTCCCAACTATACTATATCGGAGAAGTTTGCACTTATTAAGGATTACATTGATGGGTTGCCTTTTATTGCACATGATAATTTTGATGAATGTAATATGCATGTGCTTGCTGCTCCTACTTGCAATTATTATGAGAGAGGAACTACATCTCCGCCTCTCTATGTTTCCAGCACAAAGGATTGCAAGAAACTTCTTATGCTATGTACTGGCCTTTACTTGATGTGCATGAATTGTTCTTGTATGACATGCCGATGCATAGGAAGACAGTTAGACTTCGTCATTGCTTGATGTATGTTGATTTGTGCTCACTACTAAATGCCAAATCATTGCTAATTAAAATTGGCTTTGATATACCTTGGGATCCGGGTGGATCCATTACTTGAGCACTTTATGCCTATCTTAATGGCTTTAAAGAGAGCGCTGCCAGGGAGACAACCCGGAAGTTTTAGAGACTCGTTTATTTCTGTTGAGTGCTTTCATAAAGTTTAAAAACTAAAAAATATATAGAAGGGAACTTAAAAAACTTTTTCACAAAAGAGAAGCGATTGGAAGTTATGCATTGGAGAAGTGAGGGTCGACCTTGAACACTTGTGTTCATGCTCATGGAAACAATGTAGAAGTTTCATGAAGATTCTCACAAAAATGATTATTCCCT
Organism: Aegilops umbellulata; assembly: GCA_032464435.1. NCBI lineage: Eukaryota > Viridiplantae > Streptophyta > Magnoliopsida > Poales > Poaceae > Aegilops > Aegilops umbellulata. Next base: position 67,565,906 of record CP136056.1, on the reverse strand, counting down.
TGTACAATTCCATTGTATTATAAAAATAATGTGCCCAGATTTGCCTTTAGGATGAGTAGATTGCTTGTTGGTATGTGCGGTGCAAAAACAGGAACTTTGGTTGTAGTGTGCGATTTTAATTTTTTTACCAGAATGACAAAAGTTTCTGAAACTTTTTGCACGGTCTTGCTATACAAATTGTTTATTTTGTCCTAATTTTTCAGAATTTTTGGAGTAAAGAAGTATGGTGAATGTTCAGATTACTACAGATTGTCCTGTTTAAGACATATTCCGTTTTTTATGCATTGGTTTGCTTGTTTTGATGAAACTATCGATTCTATCATTGGAATAAGCCATGAAAAGTTATATTACAATGGCTACAATGCAAAAACAAAATATGAATTGGTTTGCAACATTACTTAGAGTAGTGATTTGCTTTATTATACTAACGGATTTTGCCGAGCTTTCTGTTGAGTTTTGTGTGGATGAAGTAAACAAAGATCGAGGAGGTCCCGATATGAGGAGAAGGAGGAGAGGCAAGAGCTCAAGCTTGGGGATGCCCAAGGCAACCCAAGTAAATATTCAAGGAGACTCAAGCATCTAAGCTTGGGGATGCCCCGGAAGGCATCCCATCTTTCTTCAACAAGTATCGGTATGTTTTCATCTTCGTTTCGTTCATGTGATATGTGCAAATCTTGGAGCATCTTTTGCGCTTAGTTTTTAATTTTCTTCTATGCACCATGAAGGTATGAGGTAGTCCATGGTTGACTTATAGAATGCTCATTGCACTTCACTTATATCCTTTGAGTGTGGCTTTATAGAATGCTGCATGTGCTTCACTTATATCATTTGAAGTTTGGATTGCCTGTTTCTCTTCACATAGAAAACCGTTGTTTGTAGAATGCTCTTTTGCTTCACTTATATTTGTTAGAGTATGATTTTTTATAAAAATAATTAAACTCTCATGCTTCACTTATATCCATTTAGAGAGTCAAAAGGAATTGGTCAATTGCATGGTTAGTCATAAAATCCTACACAAAACTTGTGGATCACTCAATATGATATGTTTGATTCCTTGCAATAGTTTTGCGATATAGAGATGGAATATGTGGGAGGTACTAGTAAACGGTTGTGGTCAGTAAGAATATTGGTGTTAAGGTTTCTGATTCCCGAAGCATGACGTATAGTCTCTCGTTATGCTATGAAGTTGGAGCATGGTTTATTATTGACTGTCTTTCTTATGTGTGGCTGTCGGGGACGAGCGATGGTCTTTTCCTACCAGTCTATCCCCCTAGGGGCATGCGTAGTAGTACTTTGCTTCGAGGGCTAATAAACTTTTGCAATAAGTATATGAGTTCTTTGTGACTAATGTGAGTCCATGGATTATACGCACTCTTACCTTTCCACAATTTGCTAGCCTCTACGGTACCGTGCATTTCCCTTTCTCACCTCGAGACGTGGTGCAAACTTCGCCGGTGCATCCAAATCCCGTGATATGATACGCTCTATCACACATAGGCCTTATTATATCTTCCTCAAAACAGCCGTCGTACCTACCTATTATGGCCTTTCCATAGCCATTCTGAGATATATTGCCATGCAACTTCCACCGCTTTCGTTTTGATGACTTGAGCATTCATTGTCATATTGCTTTGCATGATCGTAAGATAGCTAGCATGATATTTCCATGGCTTGTCCATTTTTTTATATCGTTGTTATGCTAGATCATTGCACATCTTGGTAGACTACCAAAGGCATTCATATAGAGTCATATTTTGTTCTAGGTATCGATTTGTAATTTTTATTTCTTTTGAGTTATAAGTAAATATAAGTGTTATGATCATCATTATTCATTATTAGAGCATGTCCCAGTGGGGAAAGGATGATGGAGACTATGATTGCCCCACAAGTTGGGATGAGACTCCAGACAATGAGAGAAAAAAAAGAAAACAAGAAGAAAACAAGAAAAAAAGAGAATGGGCATTGTTACTATCCTTTACCAGACTTGTGCTTCAAAGTAGCGCCATGTTTTTCATATAGAGAGTCTCCTATTTAGTCACTTCCATATACTAGTGGGAATTTTTCATTATAGAACTTGGCTTGTACATTCCACTGATGGGCTTCCTCAAATGCCCGAGGTCTTCATCAGAAAGCAAGTTGGATGCACACCCACTTACTTTCCATATTGAACTTTCATACACTTATAGCTCTTAGTGCATCCGTTGCATGGCAATGCTCACTCCTAACATTGATATCAATTGATGGGCATCTCCATAGCCCGTTGGTTAGCCACGTCGATGTGAGACTTTCTTACTTTTTGTCTTCTCTATATTTACCCCTATCATCATACTCTATTTCACCCGTAGTGTTATATCCATGGCTTGCGCTCATGTATTGCGTGAGGGTTGAAAAAGCTGAAGCGCGTTAAAAAGTATGAACCAATTGCTCGGATTGTCATCGAGGTTGTGCATAATAAATACTTTGTGTTAAGAAGACACAGCATGACAAGACTATATGATTTTATAGGGATAGCTTTCTTTAGTGTTGATATTTTGAAAGACATGATTGTTTGTTGGGATGCCTGAGTATTGATGTCTTTATGTCGAATTATAGACTATTTCTTTGAATCACTCGTGTCTTAATATTCATGCCATGACTAGACATATGATCAAGTTCATGCTAGGTAGCATTCCACATCAAAATTTATCTTTTTTATCATTTACCTACTCGAGGACGAGCAGGAATTAAGCTTGGGGATGCTGATACGTCTCTGTCATATCTATAATTTTTATTGTTTCATGCCAATATTATACAACTTTCACATATTTTTGGCAACTTTTTATATGATTTATTAGACTAACCTATTGATCCAGTGCCTAGTGCTAGTTCCTGTTTGTTGCATGTTTTTTGTTTCGCAGAAAATCCATACCCAACAAAGTCCAAACGCGATAAAAATTTACAGAGAATTATTTTGGAATATTTATGAACTTTGGGAGGTGGAATCAATGCAAATGGGGGCCCACAGTGACCACAACCCACCAGGGCGCGTCGGGCACTCCCTGGCGCGCCCAGGTGCCTTATTCCCTCCTCGAACGTCGGTTGGGGCCCTCCTTCTGGCGCAAGAAATATAATTTATGAAAAAAATCTTGTAAAAATTTCAGCGCAATCGGAGTTACAGATCTCCAGGAATTTAAGAAACCGTGAAGGGCCAGATCTGGGAAACGCGAAACAGAAGGGAACAGAGAGGGAGATCCAATCTCGGAGGGGCTCCCGCCCCTCTGTCGCCATGGAGGCCATGGACCAGAGTGGGAACTCTCCTCCTATCTAGGGGGGAGGCCAAGGAAGAAGAAGGAGGAGGGGGGCTCTCTCCCCCTCTTCCCGGTGGCGCCGAAACACCGTCGGGGCTAGGATCGTGACGGCGATCTATATCAACAATCTTGCTACCGTCAACATCAACTCTCTCCCCCTCTATGCAGCGGTGTAACACCTCTTCTCACCGCTGTAATCTCTACTTAAAGAATGGTACTCAACTCCATATATTATTTCCTAGTGATATTGGGCTATACCATGATGTTTGAGTAGATATGTCTTGTCCTGTGGGTTAATCGTGATCTTGGTTGGTATGATTGTATATTTTATTTATGGTGCTGTCCTATGGTGCCCTTCGTCTCGCGCAAACGTGAGGGGCCTCCGTTGTAGGGTGTTGCAATATATTCATGATTCGCTTATGGTGGGTTGCAAGAGTGACAGAAGCTTAAACCTGAGTAAGTGGGTTGTTGCGTATGGGATAAAGAGGACTTGATACTTAATGCTATGGTTGGGTTTCACGACCTTAATGATATTTAGTAGTTGCGGATGCTTGCTAGGGGTCCAATCATAAGTGCATATGATCCAAGTAGAGAAACTATGTTAGCTTATGCCTCTCCCTCATGTAAGATTGCAAGAATGATAACCGGTACTTGTTATCGGTTGCCTAGGGACAAATGACTTTCTTGTTGACAAAAGCTATCCACTTTTATTACCTTGCAATTTATTTGCAGTTTTATTCTCGCAAAGTACTCATAGTTTTATTCTTGCAAAATAGTTTCATACTTGTTCTAGGTAAAGCAAACGTAGAGTGTGCGTAGAGTTGGGTTCGATACTCTTATTTATCGAAGAAGGCTACAAACAATCACCTATACTTATGGGATATCAAATACCAAACGGAGTACAAACGAAATAAAACCTTCGCGATGATTTTTCTTGGACTAGAAGAAAACCAGGAGACTTGGAGATGAAGTCGGAGGAGCCACGAGGCCGCCACAAGGGTGGAGGGTGCACCCAGGGGGGTAGGGGGCGCCCCCACCCTTGTGGGCCCCTCATGCACCTCCTGACCTAATTCTGTCTCCTATATATTCCCATATATCCCCAAACCACCAGAGGCATCCACGAAAACACTTTTCCACCGCCGCAACCTTCCGTACCAGTGAGATCCCATCTAGGGACCTTTTCCGGCACCCTACCGGAGGGGGATTCAATCACGGAGGCTTCTACATCAACTCTATTGCCCTTCCGATGAAGTGTGAGTAGTTTACCACACACCTACGGGTCCATAGCTAGTAGCTAGGTGGCTTTTTCTCTCTCTTTGATTCTCAATACCATGTTCTCCTCAATGTTCTTGGAGATCTATTCGATGTAATACTTTTTTGCGGTGTGTTTGCCGAGATCCGATGAATTATGGATTTATGATCATCTTCTCTATGAATATTTTTTGAATCTTCTCTGAATTCTTCTATGCATGATTCAATATCTTTGTAATTATCTTTGAACTATCGGTTTGGTTTGGCCAACTAGATTTATCGTGGTTTTGTCACGGCAGATGTCTTCATGAAAGGACTTAGTCATGGAGCCATCGCGACGGGTTAGCTTGAAGGGGTTAAAGCGGACACAGGGACGCAAGAGAGTTTATACTAGTTCGGCACCTTCGATGAAGGTAAAAGCCTATGTCTAGTTGTGATGGAATTGATGGGGTTTCGATGACTAGGGAGCAAAACAAGCTTCGCCTAGGTCTCGAGTTGTTGTCTGTTGTCCTTGAACCGCCGCCGGGTCGTCCCCTTATATACATGGGTGATTCCCATCGGTTTACAGAGTCCCAACACCGGCTTATAGACGTGCCCGGTTTGGTCTCTACTTACTCCTAACTTACAATACAAGTTTACATACCAACATCGGTTTACGGCTACAGGCTTTAAACCGACTGTGGGCCTTGAACCATGTTCTTCTTTTATGGGCTTCAACATACTTAACTACTGATGAAGTTAACCCGGCCTGTCCTGGCCGGTTTACACCCAGTAGTAATATCCCCAACATTAGGCCCCAGATTGATTTGAACAGGTTCATGTCAATCCTTAGCAAAAACTTCATCCTCAACATCTTATCATAAATTGGTGAACCGCCATGATGTCATCTTCTCTGATTGCTGTAAACCGGAGTGACGTCATCTGTCATAACGAAGCTATCCATGATGCTTCCTTGTTTAATAGATCTGCGATAATCGGGGCGACAGCTCCCTTTCGTGGCCCCTTGATTCTCGCGCCTGACACATATCCCTTTCATTATAAATAGGACTGAAGGGCCATTTCCTTTTTTTCCCTTCGTGCCCTTCTGCTTCGTCTTCCTCGAGCCGTCCAGCTTTGGAGCTCCGCCGCCGCCGTCGACCTCTGCATCAACCTAGGCCGCTGCATCACCCTGAACGCACGAGAGCATCGCGGCGATCTCTCGCATTTCCATAGCTCCAGTAAGTCCTCTATTTTTTTCAATACAGATCTGTTCTTAGGGTTTCCATGTCTCCTCTAGTGTTCATCGTCTGCTTCATGCTCATACAGGATAGATCTTTAGATGAATCTGTGAACCTTTGCTCTATATAGCGGTAGTTTTTAGTATCCGCCTTCACTTTGATATGTTTGGACCGTAGATCTGATCCATAGCTTTGCTTCATTGATTCACACTGCTCCTTCTAGGTCTTGAATATTTATCCCTTTTACGAACACGCTCCAGATCCAATGTTATAATAGAATCTTGTGAAATCTGTTTCTGCATACTTACTCATCCGCAATCTCAATTGTTTCAATGTTTAGACCAGGCGTTTTAACTTTGTAAAAAAGAATTACCAAACCGGTATATACCATTAGGCCCCTTGTTGAACCGCCAGGATTCCTTAGCCAGGCACTGCCGCTTCGCAAACTCCGGTTTATAAATAACTGCCTCCGGTTTAGCAATGTGGGTAACAGTGTATATTCGTCCAACATTTTCTTGAACCGGAATTGCTGCCTTTGTAGATCGCGTCATGGCTAAACAAGTGTACGAGTGCAACTGGGTTCCCTCTCGCGTGACCGAGACTCAGCTGAACAATTTAGTCATAACTGGCGCTTTGAGCAGTAAAAAGGTTATTCATCAGAGGGTCCCCGGTACAGAATGTCCTCCCACGACCCAAGAGGGAGAGGTTGTTGTTTTCACGGATCATCTAGCCCGGGGCTTCAATCCTCCCGGTTCAAAATTTTACCGGGATGTCTTAGCCAATTTCCAACTCCGCCCACAAGACATTGGGCCAAACTCTGTAACCAACATATGTCACTTCCAAGTGCTCTGTGAGGTATTCTTTCAAGAGGAACCCACAGTTGAATTGTTCAGAGACTGCTTCCATCTAAACCGCCATACTGAATTTACTGACAGTGCCAACACGGAGTTAGGTGGTATGCCGATTCGAAAGAGAAAGGAGGTCACTTATCCTCACGCCAAACTGCACAGTCATCCCAAAGAGTGGAATCAAACATGGTTCTACTGTAAAGATACCTCTCCTTCTGACGAAAATCCTTTACCGGGTTACCATCCAGAACGGCTTAGCAACACCCATCCTTTCCCCCAAAGATTGACTGCTAAGGAAAGAAGTAAATATGCTCCTCAGTTATCCAAACTCAGGGCCTTCATGGCTAACGGGCTGACAGGGGTTGATCTTGCCCGCTGCTGGATATCATGGAGTATTCTGCCTTTAAGTCAGCGCTCCGGTTTGATGTGCGAATACATCGGTAGTGAAAAAGACCCTCTTCGACATATTGACATCCAGCTCACAGACGACGAAGTCACAGAAGCTGTGAAGAAAATACTGAATGAACCGGAATCTGTTTGCGCCAAAACTGGTCTGGCTCCCTTCTGTGCCATCAACAAACCGCCAGTTGTAAGACTTATATCTTTTTCTCTTTATTGATCCTACCTGTCTGCTCACTTTATCAATTTGCTAATATCCAAATTTTTCAAACAGGGCGATGATCCATTTTGGAGCAAAAAACCTTCGCAGGAAAAACCAGAGAAGCCAGAGAAACCGGAGAGGCCAAACCGGCCCAAGACCAGAGTTGTTAAGAGGCCAGCTAATAGGAAGAAAACCACCGCGTCTTCTGATCCGGTAGCTGATAATGATGTGGGTAATCCGGACCTAGAAGTAGAACTTGATTCACTTGGATTATTTTTCACACGTCTTATTGATAATGACCATTGTCAGGATGATGCGGAAGGCAGTCAGGCTGATGCTGTAGAGGTAATCACTCTGTCCTCCGATTCAAGCCCTTTACCTTCACTAAAAATCCGTCAGACAAACCGGAAAATTAAATTTTCTCATCCCCTTGCTTATTTGGATCCAAACTTTCTTATGAAGACACAACAACATGAAGCCTTTCGCACAACTCGGCACAGCGGCCAGGTAGTCACCTCCGCCGGTTTACCGAACAATCCGGTTCGGAAACGCTGTTCAGAGGTCTCTAATTCTCTTGTTAATGCTTGTCCTAAAGCGGGCTTTTTCGTCAACCTCTTAATCCGTCTGACTCCAATTATCAGGGCACTTCCCATTCATCATCTGGCGAGTCATCAGCCACCCAGCTGCCACCGCTCAAAACGGTGCTTGGGTGAGTCATATTTCTGACGATGTCTCTGATGCATTACACTATAACATATGATGTATTGATCACTTTATTTCTTTCAGGGCCAAGCCTAGGCCAAGCAAGAAGGCTCGCCTGGACAAAGCGGCTGAAGAAGATACCATACCTGGACCGGACATAACACCAGGTCCTGAAGCGGCTATCCGTGAGGATGTGCCAAACGACCCCCCATCGAAAGATGATGATTTTGTTGCTGAAGAACCACATGTTGACACATCAGGTCCTGTTGACCAGCCCACAAGCCCGATCCGGATTGATAGAACAACCAGCCCGTCGAAGCAAGCTGATAAACCGGCGAATCCCATGCAAACCGGTGAAGCCAAATATGATGTTATTATTACTGGCATTGGTCGTACCGAGCCCGGCAATCCTGTCGCTTTATCCAAACACACTGCCAAAGAAGAATTTGCTGCAATTGGTAAGGGCAAATTGAATGTCGACTTGTCAACCTATACCGCTCTGTCTCCCCAGGATCTCCATTCCGGCTATCTGAACCGGTTATACACCAGCTGTGACTATGAAGCCGGTCTGATTAATATGATGAAGGACAAATATGAGGTAATTTCCATATACTCCTCTGCTTGTAATCTGTCAACTCCAATAGCCCCCAAGTGACGGTTTAAGATATCAACTTAAACCGGGACTTTTTAATATGAACTTCAATGTATCTGAATTTTGCTGATGTAGCCCCCAAGGGCCGGTTCAACTTAACATAGTTAAACCGGGACTTTAGGTAAAAAGTATCAATAATTAGTGAGCAAATAGCCATTAGCCCCCAAGTGCCAAGTTGAATACTTGTATTGAGCTTGGGACTTTCATAAAGATTGTAAGATGAAGATCAAATAGGCATTAGCCCCCAAGCACCGAGGGCATAACTTGTTATGTGGTTGGTGCTTCACTTCTGTACCCTCATCTGAATCATTTTATTGTCTGTATGTAGGCTGAGACGAGCAAAAGAGAAAACCAAATTGTCGATCTGCAAGAAAATCTGAAGTCCCAGCAAGTTGAAACCTCCAAAGCCAAAGAAGACTTAACCAGCGCTTTAGGCACCATGGAACAGCTTAAGGAGGGCTTCAAGAAAGAGCGGGCGGATTGGGCCACTGAAAAATCCGCTTTAACCAAACGAGCAGAAGATGTTGAGGCTGCACTGAGACCGGTAGTGGACGAACTGACCAGCATAAAGCGGCAAGTGCATGCCATGACCGCTGCTATCTTTGGTAAGCCGGTTTGATTTCTGGATTGACTCGGTTGTCTTATAGAACTGCCGGTTTGTTAACTCTTTGTAATATTTCAGGGACACGCATTGGTCACTTGGGGTCAGACGTGTGGAAGAAATTGAAAGCCGCCTACACATTGATCGAACAATTGTATACTGGTGCGCAGCGCATCATCTCTACTGCATCCCACAACATCCGGTGCCTACCTTGATCCAAGACACCCTTAAAAAGTTGTCTATGCTTCCTGCCCGGGTTGAAGAGCTAAAAAAATCTGCTACTCGAACCGGTGCTATAAATGCCTTGATCCGGGCAAAAGCGTGGGTGCCAGATTTTGACCCTGTTGAAGCAGCTCAGGGCTATCCCAGCTTGAAGGAAGACAGGTCACAGTTTAGTGAAGCGGATTTGCGAGCAATAAACCGGGAGGTGTGTCCTCTAGCTTGTCAATTAGTTGAAGAGGCAGACTTGTCTCATTATCAAGCCCAATATGATGATCAAAACAAGCGAGTAGCTGCACCAATTCCTGAAGCAGAAAATCTTATCCCTCCAATCCGTAAGCATACTTACGCTCCTGATATTGAACTGTCTTTGCTGATCCATGATGAAGCTGTCTTTCAAGCATTAATGGGAATCGACTGGACAACTGTTGATTTCCAGCCGCTGGGTAGAGAAGCAGAGGTTGAAGCGGCGCGAGATGACCCGCAACCATCAGGCCATGCTGGTGACCAAGCTTGAACCGGAATCCGGTTTAAATTGCTGCTCCTTTCTATTCTGCAGAAAAACAATGATCTTATTTGGACACCGTGTTGCCTTGTAATAGGCTAGCCGATACTCTTGATTTTGATATGCCTTCGTGCATAATTACTGCAACTTGTGCTTCCTTTGGTGATGAAATTTCCAAAGTATTTTCTACAATCAAAAAATCTTAAAGTGCCGCCATAGTTGTACCGTCAGGTGGATTATGATGTCTGTATATATGAAATCAAAATATCTGAAATTTAAGTATATGATCAAATCTTTATGATACATAATACCTGCCATCGTTGGGCATGAAGTTGGCTCGGCCAATCTTAAAGCGGAGGTTTATGAACCCACACTGTTGCAAGAGACAGCAGCTCCTGTATATATAATGCCGGTTTATCATGTAAACCGTGCCGGGTTATGATAAACATCGTGTTACTCCGTAATAGTATGTTAACAAAAAATCAAACCGGGCAAATAGTCTCCGGATTAAGAACGGACCGTGTTCCGTCAATTGACAGTTGAACCGGTTTAAGAATTTGTCGGTTTAAAAACGCAACAAAAAAGAAATATTTATCAAAGAAAATTTCAAGCAAAGGCAATGATAAAACCATTTGCAAAAAGAGGCTATTGAGCCGATCAAGTGGCATTACCATGGTCGGACACGACCAAGCCCCCGATAGGCGTAGCTATGGTTCAGTTCAGCCAGGTCCCCAAATGATGCAATGGCATTATGCCGATCAAGAGGTGTAGCGATGGTTCGGGTTCGACCAAGCCCCCAAGTGATTCTGTGGCCTTAGGCCGATCAAGAGGCGTGACTGGTTGAGACGTGACCAAGTCCCCAAGTGATCTCATGGCTTTCGCCAATCAAAAGGTGTGGCATTGGTTTGGATACGACCAAGCCCCCAAGTGATATAACATGAAGCTTTAAAAAGCTAACTCAAGGGGTAAACCGGAGGCCGCTTTAGGACAGATAAAACTCCGTGTAACCACACATGATGTAAAAAGAACAGAGACCCCCGCTTTAGCTGAGGCTCCGGTTTATTGTATTGATCATAATATGTACATAAGCAGAGCCAATGGCTCAGGTATAGTAAGGCCAAAGATGAGCCATGTTCCACGGCCTGTTGGTCTCCTCTTCTGATGTACGTGAGTCTTTATGCTCTCTAATATCGATCAGATAGTATGACCCGTTGTGCAGATTCTTGCTGACCACGAAAGGTCCCTCCCAAGGTGGGGATAACTTGTGCATATCAGTCTGGTCTTGGATGAGCCGGAGTACCAAATCTCCCTCTTGAAAGGTTCTGGTTCTAACTCGGCGACTGTGCTAGCGACGGAGATCTTGCTGGTAAATCACCGAACGGGCAGCCGCTATGTCTCGCTCTTCATCCAACAAGTCCAAAGCATCTTGCCGTGCTACCTCGTTGTCCGCTTCAACATAAGCCGCTACACGAGGTGAATCATGATGGATGTCACTGGGGAGAACCGCCTCCGCTCCATAGACCATGAAGAACGGCGTATATCCTGTCAATCTGTTGGGCGTGGTGTTGATGCTCCATAATACAGATGGTAACTCTTCAACCCAACAACCCGGCGTTCGTTGCAAAGGAACCATAAGCCGGGGCTTGATGCCTCGCAAGATCTCTTGATTAGCCCTCTCTGCTTGACCATTGGACTGGGGGTGAGCCACTGATTAAACGTCAAGCCGGATGTGCTCACGTTGACAGAACTCCTTCATAGCACCCTTGGACAAGTTGGTACCATTATCAATGATGATGCTGTGTGGAAAGCCAAACCAGAAAATCACCTTTTTGATGAATTGAACCGCCATGGCCGCATCACACTTGCTAACTGGTTCTGCCTCCACCCACTTTGTAAACTTGTCAACCGCCACCAAAAGGTGGGTTTTCTTGTCCTTGGACCTTTTGAAAGGCCCAACCATATCCAGCCCCCAAGTCGCGAATGGCCAAGTGATTGGAATCATCCTTAATTCTTGAGCCGGCACATGAGCACGTCTTGAGAACTTTTGGCAGCTGTCACATCGTCCGACCAGATCTTCCGCATCAGCATGAGCAGTTAACCAATAGAAGTCATGAGAAACGCTTTTGCCACCAAAGATTTTGAACCGGCCTGGTGACCACAATATCCTTCGTGGATCTCACGTAAGATTTCACAGCCTTCCTCAGGGGACACACAACGTTGAAACGCCCCGGACACACTGCAATGATGCAACTCGCCATTGATAATAGCCATGGACTTGGATCGCCGGATTATCTGCCGGGGCAAAATCTCATCCTCTGGTAACTCGCCCCGGTTCAAGTACGCAAGATAAGGAATCGTCCAATCCGGAATAACATGAAGAACTGCCACCAATTGAGCCTCCGGATCAGGAATAGCCAAATCCTCCTCACCAGGGAGCTTGACCGACGGGTTATGCAGCACATCCAAGAAAATGTTAGGCGGGACCGGTTTGCGTTGAGAGCCCAGCCGGCTTAAAGCGTCTGCCGCTTCATTCTTCCAGCGGTCTACATGGTCCACCTGATAACCTTTGAAGTGACCTGCAACAACATCCACCTCACGACGATATGCTGCCATGAGTGGGTCCTTGGAATCCCAAGTGCCAAACACCTGCTGAGCCACCAAGTCCAAGTCACCGAAGCACTTAACTCGGCTTAGATTCATCTCCTTAGCCATCCGGAGACCATGGAGCAAGGCTTCATACTCAGCTGCATTGTTAGTACAAGGGAACATTAAGCGGAGAACGTAACAAAACTTATCACCTCGTGGGAAAGTTAATACGACTCCAGCCCCCGAGCCCTCCAATTGCCTGGACCCATCAAAATGGATAGTCCAGTATGTGTGATCCGACTTCTCTTCAGGTGCTTGCAGTTCTATCCAGTCATTGATGAAATCAACAAGTGCTTGAGACTTGACCGCCGTCCGAGGCACGTATTTCAATCCGTGCGGCCCAAGCTCTATAGCCCACTTAGCAATCCGGCCAGTTGCTTCCTGGTTCTGGATTATATCTCCCAAGGGAGCAGAACTGACCACTGTGATGGGATGTCCCTGGAAGTACTGCTTAAGCTTCCGGCTTGCCATAAAAACTCCATATACCAGCTTCTGCCAATGCGGATACCTTTGCTTGGACTCAATGAGCACTTCGCTGATATAGTAAACCGGATGCTCCTTGCCTGCCTCCTTTCGCTCCACCACAATAGCCACACTGACTGCACGAGTGTTAGCGGTGACATAGAGCAGCAATGGCTCCTTGTAAATTGGAGCGGTGAGCACAGGCGGATTGGCCAACTGCCGCTTTAAATCCTCAAATGCTTTATCAGCAGCAGAACTCCAGACAAATTGATCCGTCTTCTTCAACATCTTATACAAAGGGATTGCCTTCTCACCAAGGCGGCTGATAAATAGGCTTAACGCGGCAATCTGGCCTGCCAAGCGTTGGACATCATTGATACACTTTGGTTTAGCCAGGGAGGTGATTGCTGTAATCTTCTCCGGATTAGCCTCAATTCCCCTATTGGACACCAGAAAAACCCAATAACTTGCCTGCCGGTACACCAAAGACACACTTGGCCGGGTTGAGCATCATCTTGTACACCCTTAGGTTATCAAAGGTTTCCTTCAAATCATAGACCAGAGTCTCCTTCTCCCTTGATTTAACCACAATATCATCCACATAGGCATGTACATTACGGCCAATCTGTTTATGAAGGCAATTCTGTACACACCGTTGATAAGTTGCCTGGGCACTCTTGAGCCCAAAGGGCATAGATACATAGCAGAAGGCTCCAAAGGGAGTTATGAACGCCGTCTTCTCCTGGTGCTTAACTGCCATCTTGATCTGATGATAACCAGAATATGCATCCAGAAAACTTAAACGCTCACAACCCGCCGTAGCATCAATAATATGATCAATACGAGGGAGGGCGAAAGGATATGATGGACAAGCTTCGTTAAGATCTGTGTAATCCACACACATGCGCCAGGTGCCATTTTTCTTAAGGACCAGCATCGGATTAGCCAGCCATTCAGGATGGAAGACTTCAACAATAAAGCCAGCCGCTAAGAGCCTGGACACCTCTTCTCCAATAGCTTTGCGTCTTTCTTCATTGAACCGGCGTAGGAACTATTTCACCGGTTTGTACTTAGGATCCACATTAAGAGTGTGCTTAGCGAGTTGCCTCGGTACACCTAGCATGTCAGAAGGCTTCCATGCAAAAATGTCCCGATTCTCATGGATGAACTCGATGAGCGCGCTTTCCTATTTCGGATCCAAGTTGGCACTGATACTGAACTACTTGGACGAATCGCCAGGTACAAAGTCAACAAGCTTAGTCTCAGCTGCCGATTTGAACTTCAGGGCCGGATCATGCTCCGTAGTCGGCTTCTTCAATGGAGTCATGTCTGTCGGATCAACATTGTCCTTGTAATATTTCAGTTCCTCTATGGCACAAACCGACTCTGCATAAGCCGCATCACCTTCTTCACACCCCAAAGAAATTTTGCGGCTTCCGTAAACCGTTATTGTTCCCTTGTGACCCGGCATCTTAAGCTGTAAATACACATGATAGGGTCGTGCCATAAACTTGGAGTAAGCCGGCCGCCCAAACAGGGTGTGATATGGACTCTGGATTTTTACCACCTCAAAAGTCAGTGTCTCTGACCTGGAATGATGATCATCTCCAAAGGCTACTTCCAAAGCTGTCTTACCAACAGGATATGCTGACTTACTAGGGACCACACCATGGAACACCGTATTGGACGGTTTAAGATTTTTATCTGTTAATCCCATACGACGGAAGGTCTCATAGTATAAAATATTAATGCTGCTTCCTCCATCCATGAGCACCTTGGTGAACTTATAACCTCCCACCTGAGGTGCCACCACCAACGCTAGCTGACCCGGATTATCAACCCGAGGAGGGTGATCCTCTCTGCTCCATATGATTGGCTGTTCAGACCAGCGTAGATAACGGGGCACGGCCGGTTCAACAGAGTTTACTGCTCGCTTATGAAGCTTCTGATCTCGCTTGTCCAAGCTAGTGGTGAAGACATGATATTGCCCACTATTCAACTGCTTCGGGTGACTCTGGTAACCCGACTGCTGCTGCTGCTGATTGTAACCACCTTGACTATTCTGATTACCCTGATTGTTATGTCCGCCCTGATTACCATTAAACCCTGAACCGGAATTTCCTCCGCCGTAACCCGGCCCGGATCCTGAGCCACCACCAGATTCGTGGTCATACCGGAAAGCGTTAGAGTTCTTGAACTCCTGCATAATGTAACAATCCTTCCAAAGATGATTGGCTGGCACCTCCTTCGTCCCATGCTTTGGACAGGGCTGGTTCAACAGATAAGATAGGTTGTCCGGGTTAGGATTAGGCGCTCCACTGCGATTCGGTGTTTTACCTTTACGTCGCTGGCCCTTGTCTTGTGCGTTTGGATTAGCCACAAAGTCCATGCTGCCATCCGCTTTGCGCTTGCCTTCGTTTCCATGACCTGTCGGGTTATGTTGCTGTCCCTTGGAGTTGCCGTTCTTCTTTCCCTTCCCTTCCCTGCCTTGTCATCATCAAACTCGGGATCCTTGGTACTATCAGAATCAGCATACTTCACTAACGCAGCCATGAGGGTCCCTATATCATTGCAATGGCGCTTCATTCGTCCCAATTTCAACTTTAGAGGCCCAAACCTGCAGTTGCCTTCCAAGGTTATAACCGCTGTGTCGGCATTGATACGGTCTGACGAAAAAAAATTGTGAGACCCGGCGCACCCAACGAGTCATTGATTCTCCTTCTTCCTGAACACAGGCTGCTAAGTCCACTATTGACATGGGTTGTTTACATGTATCCTTGAAGTTCTGGATGAACCGGGCTCGCAATTGGGCCCATGAACTGATAGAGTTGGCCGGGAAACTTTTTAACCAAGTACGTGCCGTTCCTTCAAGCATCATGGTGAAGTACTTTGCACACGCCGCATCATCCACATCCAGCATCTCCATGGCCATCTCATAGCTCTCTATCCATGTCTCTGGAGGCTGATCAGCAGTGTAATTCGGCACCTTGCGCGGGCCCTTGAAATCTTTGGGCAGGCGCACGTTGCGTAAAGCGGGGACAAGACAAGGCACCCCCAAAGAGCTATAAGAAACACCACGATCGACTGAGGTAGTTGGACGAACCGGCGTAAGCTGGCGAGCCTCGTACTGTGTTGATAACTCGGCCTCCCTGCACGCTCGGGCCCGGTCCACCACTTCCTGAGCATCACCAACACCACCCGCGGGGTTGTTACCACGGGGTACCTCACGGTTTCGTGCATTACTTGACACAGTCGGTTCATCCATACGCCTGCTATAGCTCCGGCTTGGACGAGGGGTGGAGTGAATCCGGTCACGACTGTATGAGTATGCTTCCTGCTGGATCAAAGCTGTCCGAAGAAGCTCCTTAACCCGACGCGTTTCTACTACCTGCGGCGAATCACCTTCAATTGGGATGGCCTCCAGCCGTGCAGCAGCAACAACAAGGTTATCCATCGGGTTGGAATAGTGACCTGGAGGTGTCGGGACAGCCTGAGGTATAATAGCGTTTTGACGAGGCGGATCCATCAAGCGAGGGTGAACCGGCGCGCCCGTCCCTGGCGCTTCCGCCCGGTTTACCACCGGCGGGTTGCTGGTTCCTGCTCCTAGGGTGTTGAAGAGATCTCTAGCTTCGAAAACCTGAGGCAAACAAGACCGGTATTTCCGCTTCAGGACTTCATGGGATGCATTCTGATCTAGCATAAGTCGGTAAGCTTGCGCATCCAAAGCGGCCCGCTCTGTGGTCATCCTGTCATTCTCAGCTGCCAGGTCAGCCTTGGCTTGAGTGATCTGATCCCTCACTTTCGCAATTTCCGCGTCGTGAGCGTTCTGATCCACCGGATTAGCCTCTGCCATGAGCGTAGCCAACGCATCAAACAGATCAGATAAGACTTGAACCGGTGGGTGCACAGGGCCTCCTGCCCCGGCTGCCGTTGTCGTTCCTGATCCGGAGATCATTGCTACTGCGGTCGAAGAGTGGATCACTGCTTGTGTCCCGGCCATGAATATTCCGACCCGGTTTGGCAGATCAGAGGGGTCCGGAATACTGTCGCCATCGGAACAGCCCCCAATCCGGCCATCTTGTAGCTGATACAAAGATTCGGTTTCTCCGGTTGATGACTCGTCGCCGGAATAAACGACGGTCTCTCCACCAGATTCCGATCCATCCTCATGACTTCCTCCATGGATGACTCCCACGAAGGCACGCTTCACGGCTGGTTTAACCTGGGTAGATCATGCACGCTGAGCCGTCTCCACGAGGTCGGTGCAGATGTCCGGCTCAGGGCCCGGTTCACCGATCTTGCCAATGAAGACGTGTATGCCACCAAAGGGGACCCGGTACCCGTACTCGATTGAGCCGGCTTTGGGGCCCCATCCTACATCGTCGATGTAGAGCTTGCCGCGACGACTCTTGGTCATCCGGCCCACAGCATAGCCCTTGAGTCCTTCGAAGTTGCCCTCCAAGAACTTGAAACCATCGTGTGATAGCCCCACGGTGGGTGCCAACTGTCGTGGTTTTGTCACGGCAGATGTCCTCATGAAAGGACTTAGTCGTGGAGCCATCGCGACGGGTTAGCTTGAAGGGGTTAAAGCGGACACAGGGGCGCAGGATAGTTTATACTAGTTTGGCCCCTTCGATGAAGGTAAAAACCTACGTCTAGTTGTGATGGAATTGATGGGGTTTCGATGACTAGGGAGCAAAACAAGCTTCGCCTAGGTGTCGAGTTGTTGTCTGTTGTCCTTGAACCGCCGCTGGGTCGTCCCCTTATATACATGGGTGACACCCGCGGTTTACAGAGTCCCAACACCGGCTCATAGACGTTCCCGGTTTGGTCTCTACTTACTCCTAACTTACAATACAAGTTTACATACCAACGCCGGTTTACGGCTACAGGCTTTAAACTGGCTGTGGGCCTTAAGCCCTGTTCTTCTTTTATGGGCTTCAACATACTTAACTACTGATGAAGTTAACCCTGCCTGTCCTGGCCGGTTTACGCCCAGTAGTAATATCCCCAACAAGATTGGTTTTTCTTGCAATGGGAGAAGTGTTTAGCTTTGGGTTCAATCTTGCAGTGTCCTTTCCCAATGACAGTAGGGGCAGCATGGCACGTGTTGTATTGTTGTCATCGAGGATAAAAAGATGGGGTTTCCATCATATTGCTTGAGTTAATTCCTCTACATCAAGTCATCTTACTTAATGTGTTACTCCATTCTTTATGAACTTAATACTGTAGATGCATGCTGGATAGCGGTTGATGTGTGGAGTAATAGTAGTAGATGCAGAATCGTTTCGGTCTACTTGACACGGACATGATGCCTATATTCATGATCATTGCCTTAGATATCGTCATAACTTTGCGCTTTTCTATCAATTGCTCAGCAGTAATTTGTTCACCCACCGTATTATTTTCTATCTTGAGAGAAGCCTCTAGTGAAACATATGGCCCCCGGGTCTATTTTCCATCATACGAGTTTTTATTTTCCATCATACAAGTTTCCGATCTATCATATTAGTTTCTGATCTAATATTTTGCAATCTTTTACTTTTCGTTATATAAACCAAAAGTACCAAAAATATTTACTTTATCGTTTATCTATCTCTATCAGATCTCACTTTTGCAAGTAACTGTGAAGGGATTGACAACCCCTTTGTCACGTTGGGTGCAAGTTGTTTGATTATTTGTACAGGCATTCGGTGATTTGTGCGTTGTCTCCTACTGGATTGATATCTTGGTTTTCAAACTGAGGGAAATACTTATCTCTACTTTGCTGCATCACCCTTTCCTTTTCAAGGGAAAAACCAACGCAAGCTCAAGAAGTAGCACTCTCTCGTAGATCTTCTGGCCTTCTCCGGAACCTTCGAGGGTCGCTTCTGGTCAAGAAAAATCAGCCTAGAGTTTAATCGTGTCTGGACTTTGTTTGGTATTGATTTTTTGAAAAACTAAAAACAACAAAAAGCAATAACCGACACTAGGAATTTGGTTAATAGGTTAGTCCCAAAAAATGATATAAAATAGCATAAAAATGCATATAAAGCATCCAAGATTGATAATATAATAGAATGAAGCAATCAAAAATTGTAGATACATTGGAGACGTATCAGCCGGCACCGAGCTCGGATGCCGGCCGGGCGTGTCTTTGCCGGCGAACCGCCAACGAGATAGATCCGAGTGGCTAGAGGCGGAGTCAATACCTGCATGCGGCGTGAAGGCGTTGTCGGGGTTGTGCGGCCAGTTATTCGGCCAATCCATGGCAAGGCATAGTTGCCCGCGATCGGATGCTGCAAATCCGGCGACCGGGTGTGCCAAATCCCGCCGATGTAGATCTACCGGCTGGCCGCTGGCGCCGGGAGCGAAAGAGGCACAATTCTAGTGGTCGATGTGGGCGGCCGGGCGAGACAGTGAGGCGGCCGAGAAAATGGCGGCGGTTATGGCGGGGTGGGGGTGGAGGGGGGAGAAGATTAAATAGGGGCGACTGTGTCACCGGCGGGCGGGCTAGGGGAGGACAGGGCACGCGTCGTGCGTGTCCGTTTCAACGCAAACGCGGTCTAAATTTGTGTCAGGAATGGGTTGAAAACGAACGTTTGTCCGTTTGCTCCCACGCGTTGGACCACGTTTTGTGACCGTTTAGCCCTAAACGAATGCGCATGGACCATTTGGGGTCGTGCATTAGAGTTAGCCTAAGAGGCCTAAGGATACAAAGTGTCCTATTAGAACACGTGTCCATATCTTATCTACACACACATTTGAATTCAAGTTCAACTGTCATCTACCGTGTACAAAATATATTCGACACAATTTCAACAATTGACAAAAGGACCGATGATAAAACTGTGCTTTTAACCGTGTACATGATATGTGAGCGCCAGCAGTATAGCACATAAATAAAAATGTCATTGGTGATTTCTCTCTACCATTGAACGTCCGTATTTAAACAAGAAATAAAGTTGGCCCCGCGTAATTTAACTGCCGTCCGCATTTTCAGCACAACACATGCAGGTCCTGGCACTGGCAAATCGTAATAGCATCTCCAACAGCCGCGCTAAACTAGCGCCGTGCCGCAAATTAGGCCGTTTTAGCGCGCGCGCAACGCGGCGGGTCGCTACAGCGGGCGCGCAAAAACGGCGCGCGCGCTATAACGGGTTGGGCGCGCGGTCGAAAACAGTTAGACGCGCGGTGTATTTCGGGCGCCCGCTGCAGCGCGCGACACACTCCAGCGCTCGCGCCTGCACTTCCTCTCCCACGTTCACCCCCCGTCCGGTCGCGCCGCCGCCGCCGCCCGCGCCCCCGGCGACCGTTCAGGCTTCCCCGGCCTATCCCCGCGCGCCCGCGCTTCCGCCCCATCCCCTCCTAGTCCCGCCGGCCCTCGCGCGCCTCCGTCGTCCGAGGAACAGCGCCCAAGCGATCGCTGCCGTGCCACGCCCGCAAGGTGTTTGACAAAACGCCTACAAGGTATGTATTGCTCAAACTTCATGAATTTGATGCATGTTTTGAATTGTAGTTTTTATAGTATAGTATTGAACATTGTAGATGAGTTCGTCGTATGATTCTTCCGAAGAAGAATTTGATATGGAAGAGGAGGAAGATCTTGCAATGATCCTAGCTATGCATATAAAAAAACCGAAGAACGGTGGTTCGGTTATGGGTCGGCAGAAAATTTGAAGGGATAGGATCAATGCCCACAACAGATTGATCAGGCATTATTTTGCGGAGAATCCCATATACCCCGAGTCGTATTTTCGTCGCCGGTTTAGGATGAGCACCGAGTTGTTCAGGCGCATTGCAGAGAAACTAGCGAGCCATGACCGTTTTTTTCAGCAAAGGAGGAATGCCGCCGGAGAGCTCGGGCATAGCACCTTTCAGAAGGTGACAGCCGCTTTGCGTATGTTGGCATACGGTATACCGGCTGATCTTGTTGATGATCACTTGGCTATGGGTGAGAGCCAAACCATCATGTGTGTCAAGCGCTTTGCAGTGGGAATTGTGCAAGTGTTTGGCGAGGAGTATTTGAGATCTCCCAATGCTGAAGACGTCGCAAGGCTATTTGCGATGAACAAAGCTCGCGGTTTTCCTGGCATGCTTGGCTCAATAGATTGCATGCATTGGAGTTGGAAGAATTGTCCAAAGGCATGGCATGGGCAATTCCACGGCCAAAAAAAGAGTTCCACTATAATCCTTGAAGCGGTGGCCGATCAGGAGACTTGGATTTGGCATGCATTCTTTGGAATGCCTGGTTCTTTGAATGACATCAATGTTGTCAACCGGTCACCACTGATGAATAAGATTGCGAACGGTGAGTTGCCACCGGTGCAGTTTGTAGCAAATGGTCGTACGTACAACTATGGCTATTATCTACCGGATGGCATCTATCCAAAGTGGCAAACCTTCGTGAAGCCGTTGAAAAAACCGGAAGGTAAGAAAAATCTTGACTTCCACAATGCTCAGGCGACGGCTAGAAAAGATGTGGAGAGAGCATTTGGGATTTTGCAAGCCCAATTTGCTATTGTGAGAGGACCGGCTAGATTTTGGGATAAAAAAATGCTTTGGTACATCATGCACACTTGTGTGGTCATGCACAACATGATCATCGAGAATGGGCGTGGCCAAGATTTAGACTACTCACAGTATGAGCTCTTGGGATATCCCGTGCGAGTGCGACGGAGGGCTGAAAGGGTAGCCCGTTTTATTGCCTCCTATCATGCCATTCGGCGTCCCGTAACGCATAATGAACTTCAGAATAATTTGATTGAAGAGTGATGGACATGGCATGGACGACAAAGAGCATGATGATATCTGCATTCGACATTGTATTGTTCATGAACTATTTGTTGTGTTTATTGCATTTGTTGTACTGAACGATAAACTATTTGTTTGAGTTGTAATGATAACGAAATTGAACTATTTATTGTTGATTTATTTTGTTTGTTTGATCATTTTTGCTCTGTATATGTGGTTTGTGCGGCGCGCGCGCGCTGTATTTTTGCGCTCTGCTGGAGCGGCGCGCGCGCGCGCTGTATTATAGCGCGGCTGCTGGAGCCAGCGCAGGCGGGTGCGCAAAACCAGTCAAAGCGCGCACGGCAAACAGGTTTTTTGCGCGTGGCGCTTACCGCGGCTGTTGGAGATGCTCTAAGTGCTGGCGCAGTGCCCGAGCCAGAACGGTAGGAACGGGTCTGCTTTGTGTCGACAACAGGTTTGCCTGACCTATACTGTAGGAGTATTTGGTTATGATCGTGGGCACATACCTGACTTTGGTCCCTTCGTACGTGCTTATAACGGGGGCCTAGCCAACTAGATGGGTGTAAAGCTCGTGCGTGCGTGGAGAGGGCGGGCAACCAAAACCGGTGATGGATGGAGCTTAGTAGGTGGCGAAAGAAAGCTGTCTCAACCAAACTCTCGCAGCATGCGATGTCAGGGAGTCAGGCCGGGTGGCCGGTAGAGCACCAACACGGCGGCAAACCACCAGATCCACCCGGCAAGGCACAGATGGTGCTAGTGTGCGGCACTGCTTGTTTCGGTTTTGGTCAGGACAACAGCGCAGTGCACGCACTCGCCCGCGGACAGAGCGGTGGTCTGCCGGTGTGCGCGTGCGCGTCCCCATACAAGAGACGACTGCTCCCCTTGATCAGTCGGGACTCGGGGATTGGGGAGCTGGGACGGTGGGAGCAGGCGAGCACGGACACGCACGGCTGGTTGGTTGTTGGCCGTGCGGCTTTCTTCCCCTTCCGTCTTCTCTGTTGCCTGCTGCTTTCGCACCATCCGCGTGGATGATGGCATCGGCATGGTCTTTCTTCCGACGGCGCCTTGTGCTCCCACGCCGCCCGCGGGCCCTGTCTTCACGGGCGGTAGCGGCCGCGTGGGAATAGCAGCGTTTGACATGCGAGGAGACCACGGAACTAACTCCAATGGGCTTTCCCGTCAGAGCAAATCTAGTAGAGCTTTCAAACCCTCAAACCCCTAAAAATAACTGTTTTTTATATTTTTGTCGAAAAAAACAGTAGACTAAACCCCTTACCCCTTAACCCTCAAACCCTTAAATTCTTTTAAAGATACAACCCTCAAACCCTCTCCCAACCTTCAAAAGGGTTGGGGAGCAAAACCTACCCCAACCCTCATTTGGCGGCTATCCTCGCGCGTGAGGGAAAAATCCTCCCAACTCCAGCACCCACGCCCGCGACCGCCGCTGCAAGTCGCCCCCGTCGACCTCCCGCGCGCAACAACAACGTCGTTCATGGGGAATATTCCGTTATAAGGGTTGGGTTTGAGGGTTTTAATCTTTGCCCCTGTTTTTCAACCCGCAAAAATGCACAAAAAGATCATTTTTGAACCTTTAAAACACTAGTAAGGGTTTGAGGGTTTGAGAGTTCTACTAGTAATGCTATGAGGTCGCTAGCTCTACTGCACGCAACTGTGGTGACCAGCCGGCTCTGATCCTGTATGTGCACGGCTCCTGTCCGACGTGGATCCAGCAGCTTCATGCCTTCATCAATGTTGGTCCATCCTCACGCCACGAGCTTCCTCTTGTCTAATTTTAATTTGGCGGCTAAGGGCGTGGATCCGCAAATTTTCTGCCGCATCCGTTCGCGGACATGTGGGCCAGTCCACGGACATGGATGTGGGAGACGGCCATCCGATGCTGCCTGTATACATCCGGCCTTTCTAATTTTTTTTAGAGTCCGCTTGTTCAAATAGCCGCATATAAATAGTACAAATGTTTAAATAGCTGCATGCAGTAGTAGTTCAAATTTTAAAAACTTTAAATATTACATTCCAACATTTTGTCCTCTTTAACCGCCCACTGATACTTAAGCAGATCTTCTTTCAGTTGCTCGTGAGTTACTTGATGCCGAAGTTCGATAGGATCACACATGTTTTTAAATTCTACGGTTGCGGCAGCATCCTCACCCTCATACTCGACGGTCATGTTGTGCATGATCACACAACATGCCATCACCTCCCACAAGGTCTCCAGATCCCATTGTTTAGCAGGTCCACGAACAAGTGCAAAACATGCAGAACTCCAAATGTCATCTCGACATTCTTTCTAACTACTTCTTCTCTTTGGGTAAAGTGAGACTTTTTATGGCCAACTGGGTTAGAGATGGTGCTGACAAAGGTAGCCTACGCAGAATAGATATCGTCAACCAGAAAATAGCCCATGTTGTACTCACGTCACTGAGAGTATAGTGGCAAGGAGGACCTTTTCCTTCAGTCAACCTCGCAAACAATAGTGATCGTTGCAGCACATTGATGTCATTGTGAGACCCAGGCATGCCAAATCCAAAGATCATGTGATGCAGCGGCTTCAAGAATGATGATGGGCTTCTTAATATGACCCTAAAATTGCCCTTGTAAAGCCTTCCCATAGTTCTTCTGTTTTCAATGCATCTCTACTACTATTAAACAATCGAGTTGTGGCAGAAATATTACATCTCAACCATACATCCGCCATCTCTCAATGGACCGGATTGCCTCAATGTTGTGTCACATCATTTACCATTATCAATTAGCAATAATTACAATATGAGCTACGCCATCATAATTACTCAATAATTACCACGATCTCGCTCCAACCTGGGCCTATTTTAATCATATCAATTAGCAAGAATTACCATGATCTACGCCATCATATTTCAAAATTACGCAATAATTACCACGGTCTCGCTCAACCTGGACCTATTTTAATCATATCAATTAGCAAGAATTACCATGATCTACGCCATCATATTTTTTTTCTGAAACTCAGCCTTGTGTGCTGCGTACATAGAAGGAAAATATCAATTAACAATAATTGCCATGATCTACGCCATCTTTTTTTCTTTCTGAAACTCAGCCTTGTGTGTTGCGTACATAGAAGGAAAATATCAATCAACAAGAATTACCATGATCTACGCCATCATGTTTTTTTAACTCAGCCTTGTGTACTGCTTACATAGATGGAAATAAGAAAAAGTCCTGGCCCATGTTCGTATGTAGGTAGAGAATAACATGGAAACCAAATCGCTGGTTTTCCTGTTTGTTCGGATCACATGATCGATCAGCCTGACCTTGATTTTGATTGTTCCCTGACTTCCGTCACTTCCTTCTTTTCGTTCACTTGTTTGAGTGTTCGGCCTGTTCGACGGCTCGACTCTTGGTTTGACTCTCCCGGTCTTCTCGTCCTGAGGAACGACGGCGACGTGGGCCTGCAGCGCTGCGGCCACGATAGGTACGAGCATGTCTCCTTACGCAGTCGCGTCCAGCGACCTATGCCTTCGCATGTACGGTTAATTACTCAAACTTGATAATAATCCTAATTAAACTGCTCGTACACGCTGATTTCCTATAGCATATGCCACAGCCTTACTATTTAAAGCCTGCAGTTCGTACTTACTACGGTGTAGTAGTAGAGATGCATGTTTCCAGTAGCAATGTTGTCACAATGGTACAAGTTGGATATGCTTGATCAGCTCGCTCAGTACGCATTGAGGTGTCTACTTTTATTTGTTTGCTTATTAAATAAACCGTCTTTCCCCTCTCATTGTTAGATCTCGAGCACGTCTCCTACATATGTTAATTACTATATCGGCATTGTCTACAATATATCAATTAACCCGCCTCTCTGCTTGTTTAAGCGAAGCGTTCTAAATCCAACATATTTTCTATGTTGATCTTTTGTCGGATGTTTCAACAGCCCTGAGCGGCTACATCGACGAGCGGGCGGGCAAGCAGACGTGTTACGTAAGATATGCAGCCGGGGATCAAATCCACTGGGACCGATCAACATAATTCGAAGGTGCAGGTACTGACCAAATAAATTCAACCCAAACTATCACTGTCATTGTTATCCCTCAAATTGTTAGATCTTTCAGAATGTGTTGTACTGATTATTAAAGGCTTCGGAGTGTGCTAACTGGAAGCATGTGATTACTAATAACAGTTTGAAAAGATTAATTAAAAAGGTAGTAGTGTGCTGCGCTTGGCTTTCTACAAACTTTGGGGTCGAGTTACATCTACCTAACAAACTAGCATAACGTCTGCGAACAGTACATTAGATTTTCAATTCAGAAGTGCTACTTTATGTTCTCCATCGCAGAAAATCAGTGATAATTTTTTTGTACACTATCAATTCTTTTAACTTTGCAAAAGCCATCCATGAGAGCATTATTCAAATCTGAATCTGAGTGGGCTCACAGCCAACTAACGTCCTATATGTTCCCT
Organism: Aegilops umbellulata; assembly: GCA_032464435.1. Classification (NCBI taxonomy): domain Eukaryota; kingdom Viridiplantae; phylum Streptophyta; class Magnoliopsida; order Poales; family Poaceae; genus Aegilops; species Aegilops umbellulata. The sequence continues at coordinate 67,539,721 of CP136056.1, read as the reverse complement.
TCTTCAGTGCTCTTCGGTGATAACTATTCTCTGTTTGCTAATCAAGATTCAAAATCCATTTGTTGCAGAATTCAGAATCATGTACTGGTTTGGAGAATAATCAGAGCAATGGTGGAGGATGGTATACTCGTCTGTCCGGTGAGAAGAAAGCGGAATACCTAAAGAAACTACAAATAGCACGCCAGGCAAAAAAAGATGCAACTAAGTCATCTACACCATCTAGCGGATTGGTTCGGAGTGAACGTGCTCCGTTTACTGATGTAACAAACACGGTTGCAAAAGGTCCATGTTTGTGCACTTTGCGGACCCATGGTTGAGATTATTCTCTGTGTCTGACAAAACCTCAGAACTGACGTCATTGTCTAATTTGTAGCTGTGAATGATGGAGTTGTCCAAATGATTCCTCTTACAGATGGCTCAAATAGGAATGAAAAAGGTTAGTTCATTCACACACATTTTTATTTATCAAATATTTCCTCCGGTCCAAAGTAAGTGTCGCAGTTTTAAACTAAGGTACATCATTGTCTAATTTATAGCTACAAATGATGGAGTTGTCGAAATGATTCCTCATACAGATGGCTCAAATAGGAATGGAAAAGTTTAGTACATTCACACACGTATTTCCTTATCAAATATAGTTTAAAACTGTGACACTTATTATGGACGGGAGGGAGTAGTACTTTGCGATGTTTCCATTATTCAGTTCTGCTCTCATGTGTTGTGTGCGAAGTTGTTGTGATAGGGCAGAGTGATAATGGTGTCATGCCGCACACAAATGTTGCTGAATTTTCGGATGTTACTCTACCGGCCCAGAAAAAACCAAGGGGTCAAGGTTGGTATGCTCGAATGAGTGAAGAAAAGAGAGCCGAATACCTACTGAAGCAGCGACAGGCACGTCAAAGAAAACGAGATGCGGCTAACTCAGAAAACAATGATTCGGTTGCAGCGCTTGTAACACCTGGTATCACCCGCAACTCTATATTGTTTTATAGCTATAAATATATATATAATTCTTCTTGTTCAAATTAAATGTACATTCAGCAAAATCGGTGGTGAGACCACATGTTGCCAACCAAAAATCTCAACCTATAGCACGCATCCAATGCACTTTATCAGACATTACAAATGCAAACTTGCAGCAATCAGGTTTGACGCAAGGTGCACACATTACTATTCTTGTGTTATCAAACATGTACTAAAAATTGAATAATGCTAGAGATTTTGCCACCTACAGATGTTAATGCAACATGTTTCAAAGATGGCACACTTCATTGTTCTCCAGTCATTGCTGACACTATATGTATCAATACCAACTCCACCCCGAGTGTAATTCAAAGTGATAATTCTGTACAAACCTTCCATACAGGCTTTGAAACTAGATGTGGCAGCGCAGGTAAAGACTTCTATGCGTGCTCATAACTATATTCTTCTTTTAGTCCATAATTTGTATTCTTATGTTCAATTTTCTGATCAGATCAAAGATCAATTGGGAGCCTTTTATTTCCATCGTCTCTCAAGAAAAGTGCAACAGAAAAAAAAGGTTGTGTGAGAGAGTCCGATACAATTCAATGAGTCCCGAACAAATGTCTTCTCTCTTGCAAAAAAATGCGACTACAACAAAATGAGGAGCAAAGTTGTAGCATCAAACTTCAACTCTGATATGTCCCCAGGTACATGTCACATAATATTATTATACAGATTGCAACAATATAGTGATTAAAGATCATCTGTGTTATACCCGTAGGAGAGCCTGCCCATGGATGTACCTCGCAGACAAATGTGAATATCAATACGAGCGAAGATTCTGATTGGCTGCACAGAAATGATATGTACGAGATGCAGCAAATAAACAGACAAAAAAGACCTGTCAATATGTCCAGTGCTACCGATCCGCGTGAAGCTCTTGCGGGTAAATATTTTATTATTTAATATCTGGATGTTTTCCATAAATTACTATCTTAAATAATGAATTCTTACCAATTATTCGCCAGGAGACAAGCACCAGACTGAAGATCCCTATGGAATACTTGAGCCCCACGAGGAAACATCCAACTTTCAGGGTATGTATATTGTTGCGTGCATTTTTTTACGCCCTTTGGCCAAACACGTAAATTTGTGTAATTTACATTATTTTGGTCGTGGAATGACTATCTTTCCCACTAGAACACTTGGAGGCCATACACCATGGAGAACACGCACAAGATGAGCTTGATGATGAAGCAAGGATGTTCACTGAACAATGTAAGCATCTCCACAACTGACTTGATTTACCAATAAAATACTCTATCATTTCAAACATGTAACTTCATTAAATGTACATATCCAAATGCCCAATTTGAATCATACCGAGTAGCTGCTGATGGCATCCCCTTTTATGCCGATGATAACCAAGCCTACCATAACCTGCCAAAGAAGCACCATGTTTTGAGGAAAGTTAAAGATTGTAGCTATTGTGGAGCAATGCGATTTCAATATGAGGGGCCTGCATTCTGTTGTAGAAAAGGAAAATTTAGCATATCTATTCCAGATGTGCCTGCTAAGTTGAAACGATTGTTTACAAGTCAGGATGATGATGATGCTAAATATTTCAGAGATAGCATAAGGTATTTCAACTCACACTTCTCATTCACGAGTCTTGGAGTGACACTCGACCAGCGAGTCAGCACTACAGCAGGCACTGGGATATATACATCCCGTGCACATAGACAACTGTACCACTGTTTGGATCATTTGGTTCATGGTGAACATGGTCCGCGACATTTGCAACTATATATTTATGATACGGATGATAGCTTGGCGCACCGGGTCCAGAGGTCTCCAGATCTTAATATTGATCTCATTCGCAAAATTCTAAGTATACTACAACACAACCCTTACATGCAGAATTTTCAGAATGTTGGTTCTTCAGCAAGCCTTGATGAATATAGAATTGAAATAAACACAGATATAACCCTGGATCAGCGACGGTACAATGCCCCGACAACTTCCCAGGTTGTTGCGATATGGGTTGAAGGGGGTAACACACAGAACTGCTTTGATCGACATGTTTTCGTGCATGGATCAGGAGAGCGTCCCTTGTATATTAGAGCATACTATGGTTGTTATGACCCTTTGGCATATCCATTATTCTTTCCTGGTGGGGAGACTGGTTGGAATCGATGGTTGCCATATGTTCCTACACAAGAAGATGAAGGCCATGAGTCTAACACGGGTATGATTTTATAGTTATAGATTTATAACATGGTCAATTAAAACAACAACAAAAACTAATATTATGAACTTCTTGTGTTTAAACGGTCCAGCTGGTAGTTCAGAACAAGGTCAAGAACGGTCTACTGACATGCCTACAAGTGTTAATTTAACGGAAATAGATGATGACACAATGCAGACTACATTTGATAATTCTGAACAAATTGATGACCACGTGGCTGATTTGCCCCCAGGTAAGTTTCATCACTTAGACACGTCTATTTTAAGGGTCTCCCATTTGTTTAATGTTATGAATCTTCATTCAGACGATAACGAGGACAACCAGGACGAGGAGGACGAACTTGTTCAATCAAGAAAATATGTATCTGCAAGGGAGTATTACTGCTTCAAGCTGATGATCAGGAAGAAGCTTTTTAACATCGTCCTGTTCGGGGGGCGCCTTTTCCAACAATGGGCCGTTGATATGTACATTAAGATCGAGACAATGAGGCTGGATTGGTACTCCAAGCCAGACAATCAGAAGATTATACGCGCGGACCTCTACCAGGTACCATTCTTGGGGTTGTTTTTATATGACATTAGCGACCTCACTTTTAATATATAATTCGGTATTCTTAGTGCATGCATTATGTATCTTCTTTTGTAGGGTCTTGTAGACACGATCGCTGCTGGTGAGTCATGTGGTGATCGGATTGGTAAACGTATTGTGCTCCCAAGGACATTTCCTGGTGGTGATAGAGATATGCAGAGAAGGTTCCTAGATGCAATTGCCATAGTGCAGCGATGGGGTAAACCAGATTTGTTCATCACAATGACATGCAACCCATACTGGGAGGAGATAACAACAGAGTTGATGCCCGGACAGCTACCACAGGATCGACCAGACTTGGTTGCAAGAGAGTACAAAGCAAAGCAGCGAGATTTGATGGACTTACTCATCAAGAAGAAGCATTTTGGCGAGGTTGCGGCCTATGTTCATGTGACCGAGTTTCAGAAAAGAGGGCTCCCACACGAACATATCCTTCTAATCATGAAGGCAGGTAGTAAGTTAAAGACTCCAGATGACTATGACAGAGTCATATCAGTAGAAATACCTGATAAAGATAAATACCCTATCCTACATGCTCTGGTCATAAAACACATGTTGCACGGGCCATGTGGTGTCCTCAATAAAAAATGTGCTTGCATGATTGAGGAGCAGTGTCGTTTTCATTATCATCGGGAGTTTTGCCCCACTACACAACAGGGAAAGGACTCATATCCCATATATAGGAGGAGGGGTGATGGACGTCGAGTAAAAGTGAGAGGAGCAGAGTTGGACAATAGGTGGGTGGTGCCTTACCACCCCTTTCTTCTCATGAAGTACAACTGCCACATCAATGTAGAAGCTTGCTCGAGCATCAAGGCAGTGAAGTATTTGTTCAAGTACATTTACAAGGGACATGACCGAACATCATTTTCATTTGAGCAGGATGTCATCAACAATGGGGGCTTCATTAATGAGATCCGACAATACCGAGATGCACGATATGTATCACCTCCAGAGGCTATCAACAAGATTTTACGCTTTAAAATGTTTGGAATTAGTCCTTCAGTCTTGCAGTTGCAACTTCATTTGCCAGGCATGCACATGGTCGCATTTAAAGCCGATGAGAATTTGAAAGATGTTGTTGATAAGCCATCTTCTTATAGAACCATGCTTACTGAGTACTTCGAAATGAATCGAAAGAATCCTTATGCACGACAATGGTTGTACAGAGAATTTCCGGAACACTTCAGATGGGATGCATCAAAGAAGAGATGGTATAAAAGAAAACAAAGGCCACAGATTGGTAGAATTGTGTATGCACACCCTGCTGAGGAGGAGAGGTACTATTTGGGTGCTCTTGAATCATGTCTGAGGTGTGACATCATATGATGATTTGAAAAAGGTGTGAGGCATTACGTGCTCTACTTTCAGAGAGGCATGTGAACAATTAGGATTAATTGAGCACGACAAATCACTTGATCACTGCCTGACTGAAGCTGCCACATTTCAGATGCCTTGTGCTCTTAGACGCTTGTTTGCCACTATCTTAGTATTTTGTGAGGTTACAAAAATCCAAGAGTTGTGGGACAAACACCTGGAGTCGATGTCTGAGGATTACCAATGTTCCCAGCCCAACGAGGCAATACTTGAGCAGATGGTCCTTAGAGACATCAGGGATTTGTTGCATTCCATGGGGAAGGATATCAAAACCTATGGCCTTCTAGAGCTGGTTGATACAAATGCTTTTCTAAGCGATGAGTGCATGGAGGTTAGAGAGGAGAGGGAGGTCGGTGTGGACCAAGAACATATTGATCTTATCAACTCTTTAAATAGTGAGCAACTAGCTGGATTCAATGACATCATGGACCATATCATGAACAAAAGAAGCCAAGTCTTCTTTCTCGATGCTCCAGGAGGCACTGGGAAGACGTATTTGTTCAAGGCATTGCTTGCTAAGGTGCGTTCGATGGGTGAGATAGCCATTGCCACTGCTACATCAGGTATAGCGGTCTCGATATTACCTGGAGGGCATACTGCACACTCTAGGTTCAAAATACCCATTAAACTCACCGACAACAGCATGTGTGGTTTCACAAAGCAAAGTGGTACGGCAGAATTGCTGAAAGAGGCGGCCTTGATAATTTGGGATGAAGTTGCCATGACAAAGCGTCAAGCCGTGGAGGCGCTTGATAGGTCACTCCAGGACATAATGGGATGTGCTTTGCCATTTGGGGGGAAGATTGTCGTTTTTGGTGGAGATTTTAGGCAGGTCCTTCCAGTGGTTCCAAAAGGGACAAGAGCACAGATCACAGATGCTACAATACAGAGATCCTATATATGGCAGAAGATTCATAAGATAAACCTTACACATAACATGAGATCACAAGCTGACCCTTTGTTCTCTGAGTATCTCTTAAGGATTGGCAATGGAACCGAAGAAACGATAGGTGATGACTATGTGCATCTCCCTGAGGACATTGTGATCGGTCATACTGATGATGAAACTGCAGTCAATAGGCTAATCAAAGAAGTTTTCCCCTCTCTTAGTGCCAATCCTAAATCGGGAGAGTACATGAGCTCGCGCGCTATTCTTTCCATGAAGAATGACTATGTTGATGAACTGAATTCCAAGATGATTGACATGTTTCCTGGCCAAGAGAAGGTATACCATAGCTTCGACTCTATTGAGGATGACTAATCGAACAATTACCCGATTGACTTTGTGAATTCGCTCACCCCAAATGGATTGCCACCACATGTGTTGAAAGTGAAGGTCAATCGCACCATCATTCTGCTATGGAACCTCGACCCTCACAATGGCCTCTGCAATGGAACAAGGCTAATGATTAGAGCCTTCCAAGATAATGCAATTGATGCAGAGATTGTTGGTGGGCAACATGTTGGGAAGAGGGTCTTTATGCCGAGGATCCCTTTGTCGCCATCGGAGGACATCTCGCTTTCCTTCAAGCTTAAGAGGAAACAGTTCCCCATCCGCCTAAGTTTTGCAATGGCCATTAACAAGGCGCGGGGCCAGACCATCCCAAATGTTGGCATTTATCTTCCCGAGCCGGTGTTCTCCCATGGTCAGCTGTATGTTGCCTTGTCAAGGGGTGTATCAAGGCGGACGACGCGAATTTTGGCCAAGCCGAACAAACAGATTGATAAATCAGGAAAAAGCACCAAGAATATTGTCTATAGAGATGTTTTAGAGGGATGATGGAGGTTCGTTCTTCTTTGATTGATATTTATTCAAGCTATTTTGTAGCCAACCATACTTTGTTAGCTTTTTTATTTTTTTATTTGAATCATCATTTTATTTAAATACATATGGGCATGCCAACAAATTCTGAATTTTTTAGATGGTTTTTGATTTACGAAATGTGTTTACAAGTCTGACATGGTTTCATGTTGTGAATTATGAAGTAGTTACCTATCGCTTCTAGAGATATGACCTTCCTAACTACTGATTAGCCACATACATGACTTTCCTAACTTGCTACTAATATTAATAAATTTATATTCCAAAAATAATTTGTGGGTTCAGGTATGTCTTTCACTCCTAAATAATATCAATGTTTACCTAAGAAATAAATATGGATTCTATAGTTAATGGCTTCATAGAACTCTTGCTAAATTACATATAAATACTACAATCTGATCCAACTTTACACTATGCAGATATGAAAGGGAAAATCCAAATTGATGTGATACGGGATTCACACTGATGTTTCATGACTTTTGGTCCCTGTAATACTGGAAGCAATCCAATCGCTTATTCAGGTGTCAAATAAGAACATGTGCATGTTTCCAACACTTCTCTTCAGGAGTGAAACTGTTTTGCCACTGAAAACGAGCATGTGTCATTTGTCTTCCCCGTCATGTAAAAAACAAGTTTATTTCCCTTAAACTAGAGTGAAAAATAGGGTAGACTGTTGGTTAATATGATATTCTATTTTTGTCAGATTGCTTGAAATTTCTTTAACATTACTTTTAATGTTAATGTCATGTACCATCATATTTATTTCCGAACTGTGGCGTGAGGTTATATTGCCAGTTTATGTCATGTTCGGTTCACAAATATATATTGCCAATCCATGCCTTTAAGCTTTGTTGGTAGATTCGGGTAGATTTTGTCATTTATAGTGCATAAAATCTATTTCTACTTTTAGTGTAAACTTGACCTATACACAGTTTGACATTTTTAGACATTGTGCTTACATGTGCTTGCTTTCGCAATATTTATTATAGATAGTGTTCTGACAGATTTTATAAAGTATGTCGATAGTTGGATCATGTATCCTTGACTTGATAGACAAGTCCAAAGATTTACATTTTTCAGAGTGCATAACTAACATGCTAGATCCTAACTTTGACTGCTTGCATAACCAACATTCAGTTCAAGGAAGCTTCAGGTCTTACCTTGGAAATTTCTTTTACCTCTTCCATCCAACACGGACATGTTTTCCACCCTCGACACTTATGCCACCGCTCTTCTTCCTACGATCCAATTTTCTCTCTATTTCATAACTCTATGATACGTGCGTTGCACGTGCATACTTACTAGTGCAGTCAAAAGATCCAAGCAAACCTGGCCACTCTCTCGCTTCTCAGATTGTCAAGAGCCTCTTGGTGTCTTCCACATTGGTTCTCTCTGGGACTGAGGTCCAAACACCTCGACCATAGAAGTTGCAAACCTGAGCATGGCATCTTCGCATGTACTGTCAGAAATCCTTCGGTACTCGTCTCAGGAATCAGCGGCCATGCCATACGCAAGCATCTGGAGTGCGGCCATGCACTTCTGGTAACCAAAGAAACCAATCATTCCCACGACGTCCTTCTTCAAGATGAAATAGTCATCATAGGATCGAACGCCATGGTACAAACGATCGAAGATAGTCTTGCGCATCCAAAAACACCGACGAAAACGGCCAGCGAAGAGTGCATCGGGGGCAAACTAGTCGGCCATCAGTGTCAAATGGCCGTGCGTGCTATTGTAATTGAGCACTCGATGATCCTTGATCGATACCTTGAAATTGAGAACATGCTTCCCCGCACGCTCCGCATCTTCAAGGATCGCCTGCATCATTGCCATCTCATCCGTGTAGTCCTCTTCGACGAACGAGCCGTCACACGACACAACATGATGCTCGTATATGTACTCCAAATCAGAATCCATTGCTCGAAAGAAGAAGGGGAAACTTTTTTAGCTCTGGCAATTCATCGAACATGTGCCGGGCATGGTGAGTATAGCAGTACCAAATGGTAGCTGACGGGGGCGGTCGGAGGAGAGGGGTTGAACGAGGACGGAGGATAAGCGGGGTGGAGCCTGGCTGGAACTCTGGAGGTGACGAAGACGTAGAGTTCTGTCAGGGGTGTGGCGTGGCAGCCGGGGTGGTGGAGCGGCTATGAAGGTAGGTGAGGGAGTCCTGGACTATGGGGTCCTCAGGCGTTCGGCCTATTATTCATTGGGCCGGACTGATGGGCTGTGAAGACATGAAGACCAAAGACTATACCCGTGTCCGGATGGGACTCTACTTGGCGTGGAAGGCAAGGTTGGCAATCAACTATGTAGATTCCCTCTAATGTAACCGACTCCGTGTAACCCTAGATCTCTCTGGTGTCTATATAAACCGGAGAGCATAGTCCAGATAGCATACACACATTACCATAGTCATACATGCTAGACTTCTAGGGTTTAGCCATTACGATCTCGTGGTAGATCAACTCTTGTAATACTCATATTCATCAAGGTTAATCAAGAAGGAAGTAGGGTATTACCTCCATAGAGAGGGCCCGAACATGGGTAAACATCGTGTCCCCTGTCTCCTGTTACCATCGATCCTAGACGCACAGTTCGGGACCCCCTACCCGAGATCCGCCAATTTTGACATCGACATTGGTGCTTCCATTGAGAGTTCCACTATGCCATCGACAAAAGTCTTGATGGCCCCTTCGATCGTCAGTAATGATGTTGTCCAGGGAGAAACTTTCCTCCCCGGACAAATTTTTGTGTCCGGCGACTTCGTACTGCGGGCCAACTCGTTTGGCCATCTGAAGCAGGTCGATAGCTACGCCCATGGCCATCAGGTCAGATTTGGAAGCTTGAACTATGTCGCGGACGTCCGTGGAGACTTGATCTTCAATGGATTCGAGACCGTGGCAATCACTCCCCCTCGCTCCGATAAACAAGACTTAAAGCTGTCATCGGATCACATCAAGGAGATGGTTCCTGTCGCTGCAACGACCTCAGAACCGAAGCAGATCGTTCCCTCCGAGGCCACAAGGTCCGCGGCGTTGGATCCGCACACGAACTCTACATCCTGCAATGCTTGCGTCAATGGAACTCCGGACTCGTCTCCGGCTATACGTTCCAGACCAGGTACATCCACGGACACCGAGCTGGATCGGTTATCGATTTTCGAATTCAGCGTCGTAGACGTCTTCCAGCACTCACCTTTTGGTGATGTGCTAAACTCTCTAAAGAACTTGTCCTTGGAGGAAGACTCACGGCCGAACTATGTTCGGTTCGAGCTAGAGGCATATGACGAGGAACTTTGCTTCCCACCCACCACCCACTTCATAGCCACTGTCGATGACTTAACCGACGTGCTTGATTATGGCTCCGAAGACATCGACAGTATGGACGACGATGCTGAGCAAAGCCAAGACCCGCCATTCACTGGACGTTGGACGGCCACCTCTTCGTACGACGTGTACATGGTTGATACACCTAAGGGATCCGGCGACGATAACAAAGAGCCAGATGTGAATAAACCCTCTGAGACGAAGTCCAAGCGTCGGCGGCCCAAACGCCGCTCTAAGGCCCGTCGCTCAAAAGATGGCAACACTGGCACAGGAGAAAATAGTACTCCGGGCGATGCCGAAAACAATGAAGACCCTGTTGGAGCAGCATCCGAACAGGAGGAACATGATAACATGTAAGATAACCTTGATGAACAGGCCATAGAAGATGACTCGGAGGATGATAGTTACCGTCCACCCTCCGAGGAGGAGACAAGCCTCGGCAACGAAGACTTCATCATGCATGTGGATCCTCTGGAGCAGGAGTGCTTTAAGCTTTAGCTCATAGCCACCGCGAGGAGCCTGAAAAAGAAACAGCAAGAACTTCAAGCCGAACAAGATCTGCTCGTCGACAGATGGACTGACGTCCTGACAGCCGAACAATACGACCTCAAGCGCCCAGCCAAGAGCTACCCGAAACGCTGCTGCTACCTCAATTCGATGAGGAGGCACCGGAGCACACATCTCCCTCACGTAATGCGGAACGACCACCACGTGTTCGAGACAGGGCGGCCGACCGGCCACCCCGCGGTCGGGATAAAGTGACAACTCATGCCGAACAGCAGCCTGCCCCACCGCCCCGCAAAAATAGAGACGGAAGAGTTCGGGGCCACACGTACGACCTCCGGCAGATCCTAGACGACAAAGCAGGACACACAAGATTGATCTACGGATCGCGAGGACATGCCTCGAGGCACGACGACGGCTACCTATTCGGACGTGACAAACCTAACCAGGCCCGGGCTGAATACCGCAGACGGACTCCATCAGAGCTACGCCACGATGCGGCCCGATATAGAGGCGCTACACACCCTCTCTGCTTCACAGATGAAGTGCTGGATCATGAATTCCCCGAGGGGTTCAAGCCCATCAATATCGAATCATACGAAGGCACAACCGATCCCGCAGTATGGTCGAGGATTTTATTCTCCATATCCATATGGCTCGAGGAGATGACCTCCACGCCATTAAATACCTCCCACTAAAGCTCAAAGGGCCAGCTCGGCACTGGCTCAACAGCCTGCCTGAAAATTCTATCGGCAGCTGGGAGGACCTGGAAGAAGCCTTCCTAGACAACTTCCAAGGAACCTATGTCCGGCCACCGAACGCTGACGATTTAAGCCACATAGTTCAACAACCTGGAGAATCTGCCAGAAAATTCTGGACTAGGTTCCTAACCAAAAAGAACCAGATCGTTGATTGTCCGGATGTCGAGGCCCTAGCAGCCTTCAAACACAGCATCCATGACGAATGGCTTGCACGCCACCTCGGCCAAGAAAAGTCGAAGTCTATGGAAGCCCTTACGGCACTCATGACCCGCTTCTGCACGGGTGAGGACAGCTGGCTGGCTCGTAGCAAAAACACAGCCAGCGAGGCAGGCCCCGCTGAGGCCAAGAACAGCACCGGCAAGCTCTGGCGCAATAGACACAAACGCCGAAGCAATAGCGAAAACACCGATGACACCACAGTCAACGCCGGATTCAGTGGCTCCAAGTCCGGGCAACGGAAGAAGCCCTACAAAAGAAACAATGAAGGACCTTCCAGCCTACACCGCATACTCGATCGTCCGTGCCAGATTCACGGCACCCTGGATAAGCAAGCCAATCATACCAACAGGGATTGTTGGGTCTTCAAGCAAGCTGGCAAGTTAAATGCCGAAAACAAAGAAAAGGGATCACAAAGTGAGGACGAGGACGAAGAGCCTCGATAGCCGAACACTGGGGGGCAGAAGAAATTCCCCCCTCAAGTAAAAGCGGTGGACATGATATACGCTACGCACATCCCCAAAAGGGAGCGTAAGCGAGCACTTAGGGACGTCTACGCGGTAGAGCTAGTCGCCCCAAAATTCAATCCATGGTCATCATTCCCGATCACCTTCGATCGTTGAGATCACCCAACTAGTATCTGCCATGGCGGTTCAGCCGCACTAGTCCTCGACCCAATTATTGATGGGTTTCACCTAACACGAGTCCTAATGGACGGTGGTAGCAGCCTCAACCTGCTTAACCAGGACACAGTGCGTAAGATGGGCATTGACCCCTCACGCATCAAACCAACAAAGACTACCTTTAAAGGAGTCATTCCAGGCGTAGAGGTCCGCTGTACGGGCTCAATTACGCTGGAGGTGGTCTTCGGTTCTCCAGACAACTTCCGAAGCGAAGAATTAATCTTCGATATCGTCCCCTTTTGCAGCGGCTATCATGCACTGCTCGGACGAACCGTGTTTGCTAGATTCAACGCAGTACCACACTATGCTTACCTAAAGCTCAAGATGCCCGGTCCACGCAGCGTCATAACAGTCAATGGCAATACGGAACGCTCCCTCCGAATAGAGGAGCACACCGCCGCCCTAGCAGCAGAAGTACAGAGCGGCCTTCTCAAGCAGCACCATAGTACGGTTGTCGAGCCCTCAAACATCATTAAGAGGTTCCGGACTACATTGCAACAAGATGGTACGGCTCATCAAGAGATCGATTAACAATTCGGCCTCCGTCCCAGTCCTGACAAGGTAGTGGCTTTCGTACCACGTGTACACAATTACGCACTCAAAATTCCATGGACATCGACGGAGGCACAAGATAATCCAGGGCCTACAGTTCGGCCAGGCCGATCCCAGACACATATACTTTCACCTTTTTTCCTTGTTTCAGGTTCCTTTTTCCGCGGGCCTGATCGCAAGTCCTTTGGAAGGATTAGCATACACCGGAGGCAAGCAACATAGGTGTGTAGGGTAACCTCTATACGTTCTTCTTGACGGTACTCATTCTTATTTCTCAGATCCGCATGCTGCGCCCTATTGGTTTCGGCATGTCAAATAGCCCGGACATTTCTTGCACCATCTGTACAAGATACGCCTTGACCTATCCATCCAGTTATAATAAAAATGATTTGTGGCCCAGTTTTTGTGGCCTTTGTTCTTTACTTCATTTTATTTCGATCTGCTTATCGGCTGCATCAGTACTCTTTTGTACGTTTCATATTCACCAGGGGCTACTTGTCGCCCCATAATACGTCAGCAAAGTCTGAACACTTCTTATAGATAAGTTCGGCACCCCGAATTTAGCATTATATGCATTGGCTCTGAATCATGTCTTTGGTCAATAGTTGGGTTGCCCGGCTCCTGTGCTTGCTACCCTATGTTCCGCTACATCGGCTAGGGTAGCCAAGGGAGAACTACTGTGATTGTGCCCTGGCCTTGACCGGATGAGCACCTCAGTAGAGAAAGCCGAAAACCGACTGTCATGATACGGCGAGAGCCGGTCAGCTGTTCGAGGGTTACAAAATCGCTGGGGATTATTTCCGTGTCATGCGAAGGATCGGCACTTCCCGATCAGATGCTGACAGCACCCTGGCTTGGACTAGGGGTCGCGCCCATGCTTTATTATAAAACTCCTATGGCTAAGTGAGGGCGTTTAAGCCGTATAGTCTGATTGCCTTGTTCGTTGCGCTAAACAACTCCTCTAAGGACCATATAATTGGATCAAGATTGTTTAGATTCCATCCCGAACACCTCCGTACTACCTATGCGAGGGCAGAAGACGACGACTAGCCAACCCTCAGATTGCATACGATACGGCCGCACAGGAGGAAACAATTAAAGCATAACGAAATTACATTACAAAACAGGATTTGTTTTCATAATACAAGGCAAAGGCAACACAAATGTTTTCATTCAAAAATAATGTCCTGCCCACACTCAGGTGCAGCAAGTCGAGACCCTTCTATGACATCCGCAAAATACCGCTCGGGTGTGCGGTGCTCCTTGCCCTCCGGCGGCCCTCTGGCCACTTCAACGGCGTTCATCTTCGCCCACCACATCTTGCAACGGGCAAAGGCCATGCGGGCACCTTCAGTAAAGACAGAGCACTTGACGATGTCCAGCAGAGGACAAGCGTTCGACATCCGCCTCACGAGTCCGAAGTAGCTGCTAGGCATAGCTTCGGCTGGCCATAGCCAGATTACCAAATCCTTCATGGCTAGTTCGGCCACCCTATGCAGCTCCACCAGCTGTTTCAGCTGATCGATGAAGGACACGGGAGGTTCTGGCGCGGTATATCGCGACCAGAATAGCTTTTCCGTCGAACCCCCTCCTTCGGTTCGATAGAACTCCACGGCGTCTGATACACTATGTGGTAAATCTGCAAAAGCCCCTGGGGAACTCCGAAACCGGGTTAGTAAAAGGTACTGCTTCGCCGCATACTTGCTTTGCATCTTAAAAGCCTTACCCGCCATGATCTTCTTGGCCTCCTGGATCTCCTGGAGGGCGGCCTGGGCCTCATTCCGTGCGGTCTCCGTGCTCTGACGAGCCTTGGTGAGTTCGGCCCCTTGAGCCGACACATCATGCTCCAAGGTCTCACATTTTTTCACCGCATCCTGGAGCTCCTGCTGGATTTCTTTGACCCGGGCCTTGAGCTTCTTACGGGCGGCTTGCTGCTCGACAGCCTTCGCCTCGGCCTCGCCCAAGGCCTTCCTTAGGGCCTCGACCTCGGTCGCAGCTCCTGCACATATTACGACACTACAGTAATATACAGTGCCTACACTTCCCGAACACATAGCAAGTCGTTACTCTCCTTGATTCTCCTGGAGCTGAACCCTAACCTCGCCGAGCTTGTTCTCGGTCCGCTCCAGCCTCTGCCTCAATTCAGAGACTTCAGCAGCATGCGAGGTCGCGGCCAACAGCGACTCCTGCTTATGCATACATATTACATTAGTCTCCTGCAATAGAAGATTGATCCTCTGTCCGGTTCTCCTCGCCGAACACCGGACAGTGTGTCAGGGGCTACTGACTACATGGGGTTTTCTCTTTCTATGTCACTTACCTAGAAACCTGTCAACATGTTGCTGCAGGCTTCGTTCACTCCACTCTTGGTAGACTGAACCTTCTCGATCACCACACCCATAAGAACACGGTGCTCGTCCATAACGGAGGCACCTCGTAGCGCCTCCATCAGGATATCCGGCGCCCCCGGATGGACGAGGGCCACCAGCGGAAACGGCACACCCCCCCTCCTTTAAAGGGGGCTGCTCGTCCGACTCCGGAGCCATATGGGCCTCCAGAATCATATTTGGTCGAGGGCCGAACTGGATACGGCCCTCTTCGCCAGTCTCCATGGGGATTGGCTCCCCCATGTGCCCGGCAGTGGAGGTCTCGCCTTGTGGCACCTCCCGGACAGTGTCCTGGGCTCCTCCCTTCGGAGCGGTCCTCCGGGACAACACTTCGGTGTCGTCCCTGGCCTCGAGGGAGTAAGTAGGCAGTGGCGACATGCTCGCCACCTCCGACGGGGCCAACGAACCTCCAGATGAGGATCACTGGATGAGGTCACGGGCAGGACTACAATAGTGTAATTAACTATGTTAACATAATAAAGATAAAGGGCTGGATGTGCGCATGAATAATCCATGTCACTTACGATGCGTCCTGGGGCTTAGTGCGGGGGCGTCGTTCCGGACTACTGTCAACATCCCACGCGGTATTAACCGCTGGGGCGCCCTTCCCCTTTTTGGGCGCTTCCGCCTCCAGATGCGTCGGGGCCGCCCTATTTTTCTTCTTCTCCTCGGGAGGAGGGTTGTTTTCCTCCTCCTCCTCCTCTTCCTCCTCATTGTCCTCGGGGACAGAGGAATGGGCTTCGTCGTCTTCGGACGTCACGTCCGAGATGCCCTTGCGACGGGGACCGTCCTTGGACCCCTTGGCCTTCTTCTCCGGTGCCTTGTACGACGCCGGCACCAGCATCTTCGCTAGACGCGGGATGACTAGCTCTTCAGGCAGCGGAGCCGGACACTGGATCCGCTTTTCCCTCTCCATCCAGTCCTGAAAGAGCAATAATAAAAGCTCACACATCATCCTCGAAACAATTAAGCTGGGGATACATAAAAAATAACATACCTCGCGGGCGGGGTGTTTACAATCGTGGCCATGGTCTGAATCCGTGGTCGGTGGCTTCTCGTTGCCCTTAAAAAGCAACTTCCAAGTGCCTTCGCGAGTAGTCTCGAAGAGCCTCACCAAAGTCTGGTGCTTCTTCGGATTGAACTCCCACAGAGGGCGGCTTCGGCGCTGGCACGGAAGAATCCGGCGGAATAGCATCACCTGGATTACATCGACGAGCTTGACATTCTTGGTCACCATGCTTTGAACGCGCGTCTGCAGCGCTATCAGCTCGTCAGGTGAACACCAGTCCGGACTCTTCTCGACCCAAGAGGTGAGTCGCATGGGAGCGCCGGAGCGGAACTCGGCAGCTGCGACCCAGGTGGTGCCGCGAGGTTCAGTGATATAGAACCATTGCTTCTGCCATTCCTTTACCGTGTCCACAAAAGTGCCCTTGGGCCAGGAGACATTGGACAGCTTACTCAACATGGCTCCTCCGCACTCCGCGTGCTGGCCATCCACCACCTTCGGCTTCACGTTGAAGACTTTGAGCCATAGCTCAAAGTGGGGTTGGATGCGGAGGAAGGCCTCACACACGATGATAAATGCCGAGATGTTGAGGAAGGAATTCGGGGACAAATCATGGGAATCTATCCCATAATAGTACATCAGCCCGCAAACGAAAGGGTGGAGTGGAAACCCTAGCCCGCTCAAGAAATGGGGGATGAATGCTACCCTCTTGGTGGGCTTCGGCGTGGGGACGATTTGTCCCTCGGTCGGCAGACGGTGGGTGATCTCCTTCACCAAATATCCGGCCGCCCGAAGCTCAGTAATGTCCTCCTCCTTGATGGAGGAGACCATCCACTTGCCCTGACCATCGGATCCGGACATGGTTGCTCGAGTGGAAAGGAGACGAGAACTTGGTCGCTGGAGCTCGAGATTGGAAAGGCGGAGACAGAGAGAGAGCATGGGAAGAGGAAGAGGGAATCCTTATCCCCTTATAAAGGCATCAAATATTAAATGCCTCCTCACTCACCTTAAAATTCGCCTATTCCCAAGGGCTTTATAAACGACATCCCCTCTTTCGTCCACTTCCATTGGTAATTTACTTGGAGCTATATTTTTATTCATCAACATGATATGTGTTTTGCTTGGAGCGTCTTGTATTATTTGTGTCTTTGTTTGTTAGTGTGCCACAATCATCCTTGCTGTACACACCTTTTTGAGAGAGCCATACATAAATTGGAATTTGATCGAATACTCTATGTGCTTCACTTATATCTTTTGAGCTATGTAGTTTTGCTCTATGTGCTTCACTTATATCTTTTGAGCTATGTAGTTTTGCTCTATGTGCTTCACTTATATCTTTTGAGTGTTATAATTTTGCTCTATGTGCTTCACTTAGATCTTTTAGAGTACGGTGGTGGTTTGTTTTAAAGAAACTATTGATCTCTCATGCTTCACTTAAATTATTTTGAGAGTCCTGATAGCATGGTAAATTGCTTAATAATAATATGCTTGGTATTCAAGATTTGTGAAACTTTCTTTTGAGTGCGTTGAATACTAAGAGAAGATTGAAGCATGATAATTGTTTTGAGATATGGAGGTGATAATATTAGAGTCATGCTAGTTTAGTAGTTGTGAATTTAAAGAATACTTGTGTTAAAGTTTGTGATTCCCGTAGCATGCACGTATGGTGAACCGTTATGTGATGAAGTCGGAGCATGATTTATTTATTGATTGTCTTCCTTATGAATGGCGGTCAGGGACGAGCGATGGTCTTTTCCTACCAATCTATCCCCCTAGGAGCATGTGCGTAATACTTTGCTTTGATAACTTCTAGATTTTTGCAATAAGTATATGAGTTCTTTATGACTAATGTTGAGTCCATGGATTATACGCACTTTTTCCCATCCTTCCACCATTGCTAGCCTCTCTAATACCGCACACCTTTCGCCGGTATCATACACCCGCCATATACCTTCCTCAAAACAGCTACCATACCTACCTATCATGGCATTTCCATAGCCATTCCGAGATATATTGCCATGCAACTTTCCACCGTTTCGTTTATCATGACACGCTCCATTATTGTCATATTGCTAGCATGATCATGTAGTTGACATCGTATATGTGGCAAAGCCACCGTTCATAATTATTTCATACATGTCACTCTTGATTCATTGCATATCCCGGTACACCGCCGGAGGCATTCATATAGAGTCATATTTGTTTTAAGTATCGAGTTGTAATTGTTGAGTTGTAAGTAAAATAAAAGTGTGATGATCATCATTTTTTTAGAGCATTGTCCCAAGTGAGGAAAGAATGATGGAGACTATGATTCCCCCATAAGTCGGGATGAGACTCCGGACAAAAAAAAGAAAAAAAAGAGGCCATAAAAAAAGAAGAGAAAAGGCCCAAATAAAAAAAATGAGAGAAAAAGAGAGAAGGGACAATGTTACTATCCTTTTACCACACTTTTGCTTCAAAGTAGCACCATGATCTTCATGATAGAGAGTCTCTCGTTATGTCACTTTCATATACTAGTGGGAATTTCTCATTATAGAACTTGGCTTGTATATTCCAATGATGGGCTTCCTCAAAATTGCCCTAGGTCTTCGTGAGCAAGCGAGTTACATGCACACCCACTTAGTTTCTTTTGATGAGCTTTCATATACTTATAGCTCTAGTGCATCCGTTGCATGGCAATCCCTACTCACTCACGTTGATATCTATTGATGGGCATCTCCATAGCCCATTGATACGCCTAGTTGATGTGAGACTATCTTCCCCTCTTTGGTTTTCTCCACAACCACCATTCTATTCCACATATAGTGCTATATCCATGGCTCACGCTCATGTATTGCGTGAAGATTGAAAAAGTTTTGAAAAAGTTAGAGTATGAAACAATTGCTTGGCTTGTCATCGGGGTTGTGCATGATTTAAATACTTTGTGTGGTGAAGATAGAGCATAGACAGACTATATGATTCTGTAGGGATAACTTTCTTTGGCCATGTTATTTTGAGAAGACATAATTGCTTTATTAGTATGTTTGAAGTACTATTATTCTTTATGTCAATATGAACTTTTGTCTTAAATCTTTCTAATCTGAATATTCATACCACAATTAAGAAATTTTGCATTGAAATTATGCCAAGTAGCACTCCGCATCAAAAATTCTCTTTTTATCACTTACCTACTCGAGGACGAGCAGGAATAAAGCTTGGGGATGCCTGATACGTCTCCAACGTATCTATAATTTTTGATTGCTCCATGCTATATTATCTACTGTTTTGGACTATATTGGGCTTTATTTTCCACTTTTATATTATTTTTGGGACTAACCTATTAACCGGAGGCCCAGCCCAGAATTGTTGTTTTTTGCCTATTTCAGTGTTTCAAAGAAACGGAATATCAAACGGAGTACAAACAGAATAATCCTTTCTGGAACGTGATTTTCTTCCCGAATATGACCCAGGAGACTTGGACCCTACGCCAAGGAAGCTTCGAGGTGGGCACGAGGTAGGGGGCGCGCCCCCACCCTCGTGGGCCCACCGAAGCTCCACCGACGTACTTCTTCCTCCTATATATATCCACGTACCCCCAAACGATCAGAACAGGAGCCAAAAACCTAATTCCACCGCCGCAACTTTCTGTATCCACGAGATCCCATCTTGGGGCCTGTTCCGAAACTCCACCGGAGAGGGCCGTCATCACGGAGGGCTTCTACATCATAGCCTCTCCGATGAAGTGTGAGTAGTTTACCTCAGACCTTCGGGTCCATAGTTATTAGCTAGATGGCTTCTTCTCTTTTTTTGGATCTCAATACAATGTTCTCCCCCTCTCTTGTGGATATCTATTTGATGTAATCTTCTTCTTTTTGCGATGTGTTTGTTGAGACCGATGAATTGTGGGTTTATGATCAAGTCTATCTATGAATAATATTTGAATCTTCTCTGAATTTTTTTATGTATGATTGGTTATCTTTGCAAGTCTCTTCGAATTATTCATTTGGTTTGGCTGACTAGATTGGTAGTTCTTGCCATGGGAGAAGTGCTTAGCTTTGGGTTCGATCTTGTGGTGTCCTTTCCCAGTGACAGAAGGGGAAGCAAGGCACGTATTGTATCGTTGCCATCAAGGACAACAAGATGGGATTTATTTCATATTGCATGAATTTATCTATCTACATCATGTCATCTTGCTTAAAGCGTTACTCTGTTTTTAACTTAATACTCTAGATGCATGCTGGATAGCGGTCGATGAGTGGAGTAATAGTAGTAGATGCAGAATCGTTTCGATCTACTTGTCACGGACGTGATGCCTATATACATGATCATGCCTAGATATTCTCATAACTATGCTCAATTCTGTCAATTGCTCAACAGTAATTTGTTCACCCACCATAGAAAACTTATGCTCTTGAGAGAAGCCACTAGTGAAACCTATGGCCCCCGGGTCTATTCTCAACATATCAATCTCCATCACTTTAATCTTGTTTTGCTTTTTTACTTTGCCTCTTACTTTTCACTTTGCATCTTTATACCAAAAATACCAAAAATATTATCTCTATCAGATCTCACTCTCGTAAGTGATCGTGAAGGGATTGACAACCCCTAATCGCGTTGGTTACGAGTAGCTATTGTTTTGTGCAGGTACGAGGGACTTGAGCGTGGCCTCCTACTGGATTGATACCTTGGTTCTCAAAAACTGAGGGAAATACTTACGCTACTCTGCTGCATCATCATCTCCTCTTCGGGGAAAACCAACGCAAGCTCAAGAGGTAGCACGATCCTAGACGCACAGTTCGGGACCCCCTACCCGAGATCCGCCGGTTTTGACACCGACAGTAGGAGATAAAGAAG
This sequence comes from Aegilops umbellulata, assembly GCA_032464435.1. Classification (NCBI taxonomy): domain Eukaryota; kingdom Viridiplantae; phylum Streptophyta; class Magnoliopsida; order Poales; family Poaceae; genus Aegilops; species Aegilops umbellulata. Next base: position 67,518,455 of record CP136056.1, on the reverse strand, counting down.
AAAGGAGAGGAAATAGGGAGGATGGAGGCGTGGGGTCCGGGAAGGGTTTTTGGATGAGTCGGGGTATCAGAGTTCTATCTGGATGTTGTCCGTACTCGCGCAAAGCCTCCCATGTTTATCTCGCATTTGCTGAAAAAGTAAGCCGCGAACTGATACAGACCCGCGTTGGATGGCAAACCGTGTTCGGACCGCGCGGTCCAGATGTATGTGGGTGTTTTGATGGTCCGCCTTGAAGATGCCCTAACAAACCGCCTAGACAAGAACCTTTTTCTAGGGGACGTAGTCACCAGTCATCTTTCACATAATATTCCTTGTAGGGAAAGAGTTTATTTTTTATGAATTTTTTTGATCCATTCATCAACTGTCAAGGTAGTACCAAGAACACAAGAAGTAAAAGTTACATTCAGGCCCGTAGCCCGCCTAGCGATGACTACAAGCATTGGAGCAAGCCAAAGCTGCGCCACCATCATTGCCCCTCCCTTATCGGAGCCGAAAAAACTTTGCTGCAGTAGATAGTCAGAAAATCATCGTGCTAAAACCCCATGGGATCAACGCACCAAAATAGAAACCACCGCCGATGAAAAGAAGAGTCGATCTGAAGATCCAATCTATAGACACACGAACTTAGACAAACGAGGACCGGATCGATAAGTATTTATATTAGATAGCCAATACAGATACGATCAGAGTTCGTAGCAGAGGCAATAATTTTTCACGTGGAAATTTCAGAACCAGACTATCGTTTTCACATGATTAGAGGGGAAGGAAAAGAAACGAGATGAAAGGGGCAAACACCCACTTATTTCTATTGAAGGGTGAGAAACGCGGTTGAAATATTCACTCCTCGTCGGTACCGAACCCGGCAGGCCTGGAACACAAGAATGTGCCCCTACCACTGAGCAACACTCGGTTGAGAAGAGATTTAATTATTATGGGGCATTGCATCGCAAATCCTATGTGTCGTCCACTACGGGAGATTATAGAAGCTCTGTGTACACCTGCAGCGTCAGTGTGCTCTGCTCACCATGGTCGGAGACTGCGGGGAAAGGTCAAACCAGAGTAGGAGACTGTGCATGTGGTCGTGACGTCAACGGCGATTCCAATTCAAAGATCGAGCTGAAACTGGAGAGTAGAGACGTTATGACCGTTTATGGCATCATAGTCGAAGGTGATGACGATGACATGTACCTAGGGTAGGGTAATAGACCTAGTCTAAGCACCCTACCCAAGGACACTGCCCTACAGTCAAAGACATCCAAAGGACAGCAGATTCTACCGACTGGAATCACCACAGGACTCAACCCACTCGACTGAGTGTTCACTCGGATACCCCAATTCTATTCGACCATACCAGAATCCACTCGGAGAACAGAAGGTCTAAGGTCACTCTGAATGAGAATGGTCGGGCGTTCACTCTGTAGTCTTAATGGTCATTTATGTAACTTTAATGCTGGCGTTACCAGTAACGTTCCTATCTTTATGTACATTGAACCCTGTGTAATTGAGGGCCGGAGGGGTCTGGCAAACTCTATATAAGTCACCCCCTCCTCAGGCACAAGGGTTTGTATCCCCTGTAACTTCACGCATAATCCAATCGACTGAGCTCTCGGGCACCGAGACGTAGGGCTGTTACTTCCACTGAGAAGGGCCTGAACTCGTAAATTTTGCGTGCACAACTTCACCATAGCTAAGATCTTGCCTCCTCATACCTACCCCCCATTCTACTGTCAAGCTTAGAACCACAACAATTGGCGCCCACGGTGGGGCAGGTATCTTAGCGACTTTCTAGTGAGGTTGTAGTTTTTTCCGATTCCCATCATCATGGTTTCGGGCGGCGGATTGGCCGAGGGCCGCGAGATCCGTCTCGGCGGGCTCGTCTTCGTCGTCGACGACTCTGCCTGGCTCCAGGAAGCCCCCCTCGACGTCGAGACACTCCTCGTCCACGGGGCGACGCACTTTCGTGCGTGTGTTCGCGGAGTCCTTCTACGGCAGCCGTCGACCCAGTATCGGTCGATTCCCGCAGTTTCTTCGCTCCCCGCTGTTCGCCACCGTAAGCGATCTGGTCGCTTGCGGCTTCAGCGGTGGGTAAAACACGCGGTGGCATGCCAGTCGGCCACCCCCAAGTCGCGGCAATCGAGCCCGACGAATCACTCTACGGCCTGTTCGATCTGTCGACTGGTTCCGTCGAGACCTTATCCGAGTGCGACAGCAGCGATCCTGCGGCACAAGTCTTGATGGTCGACACGCCGCGCAGCCCGCCTGGTTTCTGTCGCAACGGCGGCGGCGATGGCGGTGGCGATCCGTCGCGCGTTCACGAAGAGTACCACCCCGAAACCCTTTCTTCACATCAGAGGGAGGAGCTTCACCGCCACAACATGGAGGCGCTCCACACGCCCATCGTTGGGGAGACCTTTGAGGCTCGGGCATTGGAGGAGGCGCGCATGGCCAATTTGGCTGAGCGCACCCAACTGGAGAACCTTCAGCATGCACTCGACGAGCGTGCTCGACAGCGGATCCTTGAGTCCAGTCGACGACAGCGACAACTTTTCCCGCCTCAACCTCAGGTATACCGCACTCCTATTCAGAATCTCACAGCTGCGGCCCGTATAGCGGAGTCTATTCAGCCTTCCAGTCGGAGGCTGGTAGGGGTTTGATGCAGATCTGGGCTTTACTCCGGGAAGCAGGAGAGCAAAACACAGCGGTGTCTTAGTCGCGGAATAGAATTCATAGCAAATCTGTGATGGCTGACATAGTTCAGTCGGCCCACAGCCCAAGATCGCCCCCGCGGCGTGAGGGACGTGGGCATCGGCAGAATGAGTACGTGGGGCAGAACCACGAGCAGTATGATCACCGACTCGGCCATGATGACCGTCGTCGGGTGTCCACACCTCCTCCGAGGAGTGGATCATATGTGCCCTGGCAATATGATGACAGACGCCCGCACAGTGGAGAACGAAGAATAGCAGTCAACCCAAGGGAGTCGGGCTTTGATGCGAGATCGATTCTTGTTCAAGGTCCGGTCGACAGGAACAGAGCACACAGAGAGGGACTTGACAGAGATCGCCCGACTGGCAGCAGAGTTCATGTCTCAGGTCCAGAGTGTTTTAGTAGAGCCATCAGGGCTGCAAAGATTCCTCCCAACTTCAGGTTGGCGACTGGAGTCAGCAAGTTCACTGGTGAGTCCAAGACCGACACTTGGCTTGAGGATTACCGAGTAGCTGTGCAGATTGGTGGTGGCAATGATGAGGTGGCCATGAAGCATCTTCCTCTGATGTTGGAAGGTTCAGCCAGAGCGTGGCTGAATCAGTTGGCCCCAGGCAGTATATTCAGTTGGGAGGAGCTTGCCCGAGTGTTTGTCAGAACTTTTGAGGGTACTTGCAAACGGCCAACAGGATTGACAGAATTGCAACATTGCGTACAAAAGCCGAATGAGACTCTGAGAGATTACATTCAGAGGTGGACCACTTTGCATCACATAGTGGAAAATGTATCTCAGCATCAAGAAGTCTGTGCCTTCAAGGAAGGCGTTTGGTATCGAGAGCTTAACCTGAAATTCGGTCAGACGGGAGATATGTCTCTGACTCGGATGATGGAAATAGCCACTTGGTATGCTAATGGAGAAGAAGAGGATCGACTCCGCAGTGGAAAGAGCAAACCAGTCGGTCAGGACACTGGTGGAGGCAATTCCAATCGGAAACAGAAACGTAAAGCTGAGCCTGCAGGACCTGGTGAAACTACAGCAGTGATTCAAGGAAAGTCTAAAGGGAAACCTAAGGGGCCCTGGACCCCCAAGAAAGTGAAAGATCAAGAAGGGAATGATGTGTTAGATTTTCCATATCACATTCACACCAAGAAAGACGAAGAGGGAAATCTGATTTATCCCAAGCACGCCACTCGACAGTGTCGAGTCCTTATCTAGCAATTCCGAGGGAAAAAACCCAGTGAGAAGGAGAAGGAGTCTGATAAGGACGAGGACAAAGAGGAGGATGACGGTTTCCCCAATGTCAATTCCACCCTGGTGATTTTTCATAATATTGAGAGGAAAAGTCGACTGAAAGTGATAAACAGAGAAGTAAACATGGTTGCCCCGGCAATGACGACATATTTGAAGTGGTCGCAAACTGTGATCACATTCGACCAGTCTGATCACCCAGCACGCGTTGCCACTCCAGGGCGGCAAGCGCTGGTAGTCGACCCAGTGGTTGGAGGCACTCGACTGACCAAAGTGTTGATGGATGGCGGTAGTGGTCTGAATATTCTTTACGCTGAAACGGTGAAGGGGATGGGCATTCCGATGTCCAAGCTTCGTGAGAGCAACATGAGCTTCCACGGTGTTCTCCCTGGAAAGAAGGCTGAATCACTCAGCCAGATAGCTCTTGACGTGGTTTTCGGTGATTCGAAGAATTACCATAAGGAAAAGTTGACATTTGAGGTGGTAGATTTTCAAAGTGCTTATCATGCTATACTGGGAAGGCCTGCATATGCCCGTTTTATGGCTCGGCCGTGTTATGTCTATCTTAAGCTGAAAATGCCTAGGCCCAGAGGCGTGATCACAGTTACTGGTAATCGGCAGAAAGCAGAAGAGTGCCTTCAAAAGGGCTAAAAAATTGCTGATGAACAGATGGCAGCGGTTGAAATGCAGGAATACCAGAAGAATGCTGATCCGAGTGATTTGTTGTGGGCTAAGAAGCCTGCCTCAGAGTCTGCATTTTAGTCGTCCGGTGAAAAAAAAGTCGATTCATATTCAACCGACCGATCCCAATGCTGCTCCGACTCATATCTCAACGACGCTCGACAGCAAATAGGAAGAAGCGCGCATCCAGTTCCTCCATGAGAACTGGGACATCTTCGCATGGAAACCTTCTAACATGCCAAGTGTACCCAGGGAGCTGGCTGAGCATCATTTGCGAGTCGACCCGAAGGTAAAACCAGTCAAAGAGCATCTCCAGCGGTCCGCCGTCCAGAAGAGAAAGGCAATTGGCGAGGAAGTAGCTCGGCTTCTGGCAGCTGAGTTCATCCGAGAGAGTTACCACTCCGAGTGGCTAGCCAATGTCTTCATGGTTCCTAAGAAAGATGATTCACTCCGTATGTGTATCGACTTCAAGCATATCAATCGGGCTTGCCCGAAGGATCACTTCCCTCTTCCTCGCATCGATCAGATAGTCGACTCGACTGGGAGATGTGAGCAGTTGTCTTTCCTGGATGCATATTCCAGGTACCATCAGATCCGACTGTATGGACCCGATGAAATAAAAACAGCCTTTACCACCCCGTTCGGGTGCTTTTGGTATGTCACCATGCCCTTTGGTCTCAAGAATGCAGGTGCCACATTCATGCGCATGATACAAAAGTGCCTGCTCACTCAAATCAATCGGAATGTGGAAGCATACATGGATGATATCGTGGTTAAGTCACGCAAAGGTTCCGACCTACTGACTGACCTCGCTGAAACCTTTGCCAATCTGAGGAGATATGATATCAATCTCAACCAGTCGAAATGTACGTTTGGAGTTCCAGGTGGCAAGTTGCTCGGTTTCCTTGTTTCCGAACGTGGAATCGACGCAAACCCGGAGAAGGTTGGTGCGATTCTCCGAATGAAACGCCCCGTGCGTGTACACGACGTTCATAAGCTTACTGGTTGTTTGGCCGCTTTGAGTCGATTCATCTCCCGTCTCGGTGAAAAGGCATTGCTTCTTTACCGACTAATGAAGAAACTTGACAAGTTCGAGTGGACTCCTGAAGCTGATGCAGCGTTTGCAGAGCTCAAAACCCTACTTTCCACCCAGCCGATGCTTGTTGCTCCAATCAGTAAAGAGCCTTTACTGCTTTATATTGCAACCACTGGACAAGCTGTCAGTACGGTACTCACGGTCGAGTGGGAAGAAGACAGCAAGGCATACAAGGTTCAACGCCCAGTGTACTATATTTCTGAAGTCTTAACCTGATCCAAGCAGAGATATCCACATTATCGGAAACTTGTCTATGGGATTTACTTGACCACAAAGAAGGTTGCACATTACTTCTCATATCATTCAATTACAGTCGTCAGTGACGCTCCATTGTCAGAAATATTAATAACAGAGATGCAATTGGTCGAGTGGTTAAATGGGCGATTGAACTCCTCCCGCTGGATATCAAGTTTGAGGCAAAGAAAGCAATCAAATCTCAGGAAATACAGATTTTCTCGTCGAGTGGATTGAATAACAGTTGCCGACTCAGGTTCAGTCGAAACATTGGACTATGTTCTTCGACGGGTCCAAGATGTTGGATGGTTCGGGTGCTGGGGTGGTCCTGGTATCTCCGCGAGGCGACAAGCTTAGTTATGTTCTCCAGATTCACTTTGACTCTTCCAACAATGAAGCTGAATATGAAGCACTTTTGTACGGGTTGCGTATGGCCATTTCACTCGGCGTCCGGTGCTTAATGGTCTACGGCGACTCTGACTTGGTGGTCAATTAGGTGATGAAGGAATGGGACGTGAGGAGCCTAGCTATGACTGGTTATTGCAATGCAGTGAGGAAATTGGATAAGAAGTTTGAAGGGTTAGAGCTTCACCATATACCCCGACTGAAGAACTAGGCAGCCGATGACCTGGCAAAGATAGGATCCAAGAGGGAGCCCATCCCCAGCAATGTGTTTTTGGAACATGTTCATACACCATCCATACAAGAAGATCCCTTCATAGAAGAGCCCCCACAGCCTAAGAGCCCTACTGATGTGACTGAAGTTGAAATCCCAGCCGTGGTCGACTTGATCATGGAAATTTTGCTCATCATTCCAGATTGGACAATGCCATGCATTGCATATATTCTCAGGAAAGAACTTTCGGAGGATGAAGAGGAGGCTCGACAGATCGTCCGTCGATCCAAAGCCTTTACTGTGATGGGTGGTTAGCTTTATAGAGAGAGTGTTACTGGAGTCAGTCAGAAATGCATCACGCCAGAAGAAGGCCGAATGATCCTCAATGATATCCACTCGGGGACCTGTGGTCACCATGCGTCCTCTCGGACCATCGTGGCCAAAGCATACCGAGCCGGGTTTTACTGGCCACATGCCAACGAAATGGAAAAGAAATAGTCGACAAGTGTGAGGGCTGCTAGTTCTACTCCAACATGTCCCATAAACCTGCTTCAGCCTTGAAGACCATTCCACTTGTCTGGCCATTTGCAGTTCGGGGATTAGATATGGTCGGGCCTCTGAGGACTGGCAGGAGCGGCTTCACTCATGTGCTTGTAGCAGTCGACAAGTTCACTAAATGGATTGAAGCTAAACCTATCAAAAACCTTGAAGTAAGTACTGCTGTCAGCTTCATCAAGGAGTTAACATTTAGATATGGAGTTCCGCACAGCATCATCACAGATAATGGTTCAAACTTTGATTCAGATGAGTTCAGAGCTTTCTGTGCTTCCCAAGGCACTTGGGTCGACTATGCCTCAGTCGCTCACCCACAGTCGAATGGACAAGCAGAAAGGGCAAACGATTTGATCCTCAAAGGGCTGAAACCCCGATTGATGCGCGACCTCAATGCAGCAGGAGCTTGGGTTGATGAGCTACCATCAGTAGTTTGGGGATTGAGAACAACTCCAAATCGGTCGAATGGTCGAACTCCGTTCTTCCTAGTCTACGGGGCTGAAGCTGTACTTCCGAGTGACCTACTTCATAATGCACCCCGAGTGGAACTTTTCTCAGAAGCTGAAGCAGAACAAGCTCGACAAGATGTTGTTGATCTTCTGGAAGAGGAAAGGGAGATGTCCCTAATCCGGTCGACCATTTATCAGCAAGACCTTCGTCGATTCCATGCTAGAAACGTGAGAGTTCGAACATTTCAAGAGGGAGACCTGGTTCTCCGAGTGGATTAGCAATGGCCGCACAAGCTTACTCCCGCGTGGGAAGGTTCCTTCATCATCACCAAGGTGCTTCACAATGGAGCGTATCACCTCTATAATGTGGAGCACAATAAAGATGAGCCGCGCGCTTGGAATGCAGAGTTGCTCCGTCGTTTTTATACTTAAACACTCAGACTATTGAGATGTAATAAGAAATACCTTTTTAGTTTGTTTATCAAAGACACAGTTTCACAGTCTTCTAAATGATTGTTGTCGCTTATACATATGTTTTAAATCCCCCAGTGGGTGGCTTAGCTGCGAATCCGTTTCGCCTAAGTTTGAACCTCTCACTCGGGGTCTTAGCTGCGAATTGTTTCGCCTAAGTTTGAAGAAATCCCATCGAGTGAAGAGCAACCCTCTCACTCGGGGGCTTAGCTGCAGTCAAGTACTCGCCTAAGTTCAAAGAAATCCCACCGAGTGAAGAGCAACCCTCTCACTCGGGGGCTTAGCTGCAGTCCAGTACTCGCCTAAGTTTGAAGAAATCCTACCGAGTGAAGAGCAACCCTCTCACTCGGGGTCTTAGCTGTGAATCCGTTTTGCCTAAGTTTGAAGAAATCCCACCGAGTGAATAGCAACCCTCTCACTTGGAGGCTTAGCTGCAGTCCAGTACTCGCCTAAGTTCAAAGAAATCCCACCGAGTGAAGAGCAACCCTCTCACTCGAGGGCTTAGCTGCAGTCCAGTACTCGCCTAAGTTTGAAGAAATCCTACCGAGTGAAGAGCAACCCTCTCACTCGGGGGCTTAGCTGCAGTTCCGTACTCGCCTAAAGTTAAAAGAAATACCACCGAGTGGAGAGCAAACCTCTCACTCGGGGGCTTAGCTGTAGTCCAGTACTCGCCTAAGTTCAAAGAAATCCCACTGAGTGAAGAGAAACCCTCTCACTCGGGGTCTTAGCTGCAGTCCAATACTCGCCTAAGTTTAAAGAAATCCCACCGAGTGAAGAGCAACCCTCTCGCTCGAGGGCTTAGCTGCAGTCCAGTAGTCGCCTAAGTTTAAAGAAATCCCACCGAGTGAAGAGCAACCCTCTCACTCGGGGGCTTAGTTGCAGTCCAGTACTCGCCTAAGTTCAAAGAAATCCCACCGAGTGAAGAGCAACCCTCTCATTCGGGGGGCTTAGCTGTAGTCCAGTACTCGCCTAAGTTCAAAACACATTCCGAGTGAAGAACAATCTTCTCTCTCGGGGACTTGGCTACACGCTCCATCCTAAACCGCAAGGATGACAAGGTGCAGGTCGACTACGACCTTCTCCTTAGAGCTGCACCATAAATACAATGTGCGCTCCATCCTAAACCGCAAGGATGACGAGGTGCAGGTCGACTACGACCTTCTCCTCATAGCTGCGCCATAAATACAATGTGCGCTCCATCCTAATCCGCAAGGATGACGAGGTGCAGGTCGACTGCAACCTTTTCCTCTGAGCTGCACCACAAGTACAATGTGCGCTCCATACCGATCCGCAAGGACGACGAGGCGCAGGTCATCCGTGACCGTCCCCTAAGAATTGCGTCTTAAACATAAAAGACTGTTCTGAGTGAAGAAACAAGTTCCACTCGAAGGTAAACACAAGCATATTCAAAGAAAGGCTAAGTTTAAGACAAATCCCACGAGGTTCTAAACCGCGGATTAAAGTACTCAGGCATCAGACCCAAAGGAGTTTAACGGTTACAAAAACCACTCGGCATACCGAGGCAAATTTAATCGGATCATAAAAGTTTGTTCACTCCACAGGAGGAGGATTGGCAGGCTCGACGAACTCATCCAAGTCAATTCCATCCACAATTCGAGTAGCGGCAGCGATAAAAGTCTCCATGAAGGAACGGAAGTCAAGCTCTTGGTGTTGGCAACTTTGATCGCTGCTAGCTGGCTTCCTTGCAGTGGAGGCGAACCAGAGATAGAGCAACATCAGCGCCACACCGGGCATAAGACTTCTTCCATTCTTGCACTCGACCGTGGATCTCATTGAGTCGAGTCATCAGAGACTCAAGGTCATTTTGGAGCGTCACCTTTGGCCAGAGCGCTCTGTCGATTCGCGACACCGCAACCTTCAGTCGAGCCAGATAGTCAACGACGCCAGCAACACGGGATTCCAGTTGGAGCACGTTCATGGCAGTTTCGTCCTTAAGAGGAGAGAGGATAGGGTCCAAGCTTGTTTCAATTCGCCCAGTCTCTTCCTCAAAGTTCTGGTTGAATTCTGCACACGCAATGAAACGATGAGTCAACAGCTATACAACGAATCGACAACACCGAGACAGTCGGATAAACAAAAGTACCTTGAAGCATGATGAATAGCTTCTTGGCAAGCCCTCCCAGATAATTCTCTAGCTCATCTCTCTTGCGGGGGATGTATTCCACTTTGTCGGTCAGGGTCCTCGTGTCCTTCTTCAGACGAGTCGCCTCCTTGTTGGCTTCATCAAGGGCAGTCTTCAGCTTGGCGTTCTCTTCCTCCAGTTTATAGACTGAGGCCAGCTTCCGGTCAGCGAGTGCAGTTTTCTCTTCTGCTACTTTTTGCGCGGCTGCAAGGTCCGGATCCTTTTCGCCAGAGCATGGTTCATTGTTTCTGAAAGAAAGAAATAACTCTTGGTTCATAAGAAGGAAATAACACTCAGTTCAGGAACGAATCAGTCGACAAGTTTTTCATACCAGCGGCTTCATCCTTGGCCTTCTGCAAGTTTGTCTTGGCTAACTCCAGATCAAGATTGAGCTGGATCTGCTTCTGCTCCAAGTCAGCAAACCGAGCTCCAAGTTCACAAGATTTCTGTGGTCAGAGGATGGTCAGTCGACAGATGCGAAGATTGGTTACTTCAGAGCAATAGAGTGACGAATTCGAAAAGTTCTAAGACTACTGCCGAATCAAACATCCAACAGTCGTCTCGGGGACTACATCCAGTGGGTGCACTTAGCGTGCCCCCACTGGTCCAGTTTCCACTCGACATGGTTCGTCCAGACCGAGTAAAAAAAAGAGGGAAGAATGCAACAGTTGTTCTAAGACCACAACCGACTGCCCGCAGTCGACCGCAGTCTTGGGGGCTACACCCAGTGGGTGCATTCAACGTGCCCCCACTGGTTCAGGTTCCACTCGACATGGTCCGCCTAGATCGAGTGGAAGAACTGAAGAACAAGATATTTTTTATCAAGACCTCTGCCGAATCACACATTCGACGGCGGCCTCGGGGACTACACCCAATGGGTGCACTCTGCATGCCCCCACTAGTCTAAAGCTACAATCGACACAACCTAGTCGATTCGATCAGAAAAACTACTCAACATAAATTAAAACGCCAAGTGGGTGTACGGATGCAAAATAACAGACTCAGAGATAGATGCACAAGAAAAGTTTTCAGGTAGCATATCCTAATAGAACAAGCGACAAGCTAAAAGATCGGTCGGAAATCAACCAACCTGGACGTTGGTCTGGAGAGCTGAGCTGGCATCATAAACAGCTTGACTAGCCTCCCGAACCACTTTCATCTGCTCCATAATGATGCCTGCCTGGCGTATAGCTTCCTTGGGAGCACCCACTTGGTCCTCTGGGACGTGATGCGCAATGAAGAGTGAATATGGTGGATCAGCTGGAATCTGTGCAGTCGATGCTGAGGGCTGGGCACTCGACAATGGTACGACAAAAGTCACAGAAGCCCGGTTGGCATCGCCGGTCTCCTGGACCACCGATTCCGTCACTGGCATGGACTGGGGCTTCTTGCTAGTTGATGTCTTCTTGCCTGAAGTCCTGCCCCTCCTTCCCGCAGGCCTCAGTGGCACATCCTCGTCGTCGTCTAGAAGTTCAATAACGTTGGACGGAGCTGCAAAAGATGCAATCATTCAGTCGACCATCAAAATGGCTGATAAAGTAAAACACAATATGACAAGAGTTGTACCCGCACTGGAAGTGACCGCGTCCTCCATCTCTTCATCTTCATCATCCCTATAAACAGAAGTCCCAGAGGTAGCATCACTGCAAATTTCAAATTTCAGTCGGTCAGATCTTCTCAATTCATGCCAAAACTAAGAAATCGAGTTCAATTATTACCCGGAAGCAATGGGAACAACCACTTTGATCTTGGGCAAAGCCTTCCGAGGTTTTGACGGCGTAACTTTGGATTTCTTCGGAGCCTTCTCAGTCGGCACATGAGAGGACGTCCGAGGACGCTTCGAAGTATGACCAGTCCGTGCAGTCACTTTACCACAGATACTTGCTGGGTCATGGATGTGCTTGGATCGCCTTTCGGTGTGAGGTAGTGAGTCGACTTCTTCGTCGTCACCTGAGTTATTGCTTTCATCGTCTTCTCCTCCGTCGAAGTGCCACTCGCCGCTTTCGCCTCCGCTCGCCTCCCCTTCCGGCTCCTGCTCCCGCTCTCCGTTGGACATCGAGTACGTCTCAGTATAAATCTGCAAGACACAGAGTCGACTGGATGTCAGTCGGTTCCAAAGGAAATCACATGTCAGAACAAAAAGACACTCAGGAGAGAAGAGTCAGACCTTGTCTGGTTCATTGGCGCTGTTGAATGGAGGAACTCTCCTAGACCCCCTGGGGTTGTCCTTATTGCCGGTGATGCCCTGCAGCCAACTGCGCCACCGTCTCGTCGTCGACTTCTTCCGGGTGGATTCAAGTGTTGTCTTCAATGCCCGAGTACAACCACATTGGATGATCGCGAGCTTGGAGTGGCTGGATGCGTCGTTTGAGAAACACCTCTAGCAAATCCATGTCAGTCACACCGTCGCGGACAAGCTGAACCACTCGCTCAACCAACATTTTCACCTCCACTTTCTCAGCCGAGGTCACTCTCAAGGGAGAAGGCTTCTCGACTCTCTCCATGGAAAATGGAGGAAGGCCGGTCGACTGACCTGGAGTCGGTTCATCCTTACAATAGAACCAAGTCGACTGCCAACCTCTAACCGACTCGGGAAGGGTCATGGCTGGGAAGGTGCTTTTCCCCCTCATCTGGATCCCTAATCCTCCACACATCTGGATCACGTGCGTCCTCTCATTAGTCGGATTGGCCTTTTTTATAGCCTGAGAACGACAAGTGAAAATGTGCTTGAAGAGACCCCAGTGCGGTCGACACCCCAGGAAGTTTTCGCACATGGACACGAACGCAACAAGGTATGCGATGGTGTTGGGAGAGAAATGATGAAGTTGAGGCCCGAAGAAATTCAGAAAACCCCGGAAAAAAGGATGTGGTGGCAAAGAGAAACCGCGGTCGACGTGGGTGGCGAGGAGCACACACTCACCCTCTTGCAACTGCGGCTCGGTCTCGTCCTTCAGGAGCCGCCAGGAGCCGTGGGGAATCAGACCCCCCCCCCACCAGATCCTCCAGATCCTCCTGCTAGATCGTGGAGCGAATCCAGTCGCCCTAGATCCAGCTGGGCGGCAGGCCAGATCTCAACGACGACCCCCCCCCCCCGCTAGACTTCTTGCCCTTCGCCTTCGCCGTCGCCTTCTTCGCGCGCTCCAGGGCTGCTGTCTTGTCTTTCGCCATCTCAGCGAGGTGCGCTCGGACTGGGCGGCGGCGGCGAGGGAGGAGACGGGCGCAGAGGAGAAACAGAGGAGGAGGAGAAGAAATGAGGCGCACAGTACAAAAGCACCGGCCCAAACTCCTTATATGGGCTGTTTTCCTGAGTGACTGACCTGTGGGTCCAGGCAATCCTGTCAAATCCCGCAACAGTCGCGCGCGCGATACATGGCGAAAAAGGTGGCACGGAGATCGAGGCGCCCCTGCCTAATGCATTCCGATTACCACGGCCCTCTCCGCCCCGCGCGCTTCCCCAAATTTCAAATTCCGCGAGATCCGGAAACGACAGAGTAGTCAATCATGCCAGAGATTCTATACCATATCAAACACTCGAAGCTTATCCGCAAAATCCACTCGGCAACCTTTGAATGGCTCAAGGCGACTGGGAATGAGGTCGAAGTCTTTTGCATGGTTCTCCAATCCAAATAAAATGCTTCCGCGGCATGAAAATTGAGTCGGAACCATCTTCTACTTCATCTTCACTCGGACCCCGAACCATTCGGGGGCTAATGACGATGACATGTACCTAGGGTAGGGCAATATACCTAGTCTAAGCACCCTACCCAAGGACACTTCCCTACAGTCAAAGACATCCAAAGGACAGCAGATTCTACCGACTGGAATCACCACAAGAATCAACCCACTCGACTGAGTGTTCACTCGGATACCCCAATTCCATTCGACCATACCAGAATCCACTCGGAGAACAGAAGGTCTAAGATCACTCTTAATGACAACGGTCGGGCGTTCACTCCGTAGTCTTAATGGTCATTTATGTAACTTTAATGCTGGCGTTACCAGTAACGTCCCTATCTTTATGTACATTGAACCCTGTGTAACTGAGGGCCGGAGGGGTTTGGCAAACTCTATATAAGCCACCCCCTCCTCGGGCACAAGGGTCCACACCCCCTGTAACTTCACGCATAATCCAATCGACTGAGCTCCCGAGCACCGAGACGTAGTGTTGTTAGGTCCTGAACTCGTAAATCTTGCGTGCACAACTTCACCATAGCTAAGATCTTGCCTCCTCATACCTACCCCCCATTCTACTGTCAGGCTTAGAACCACGATAGGCAAGACTATGACGAGATGCTCAATTGTGTGGGCTGATGGTGCTGAATGTGAGTATGGGGACATCATTGATGTCGGAAAAAGATAGAGCTTTAGATGATGACCTGGGTCACGGTGACCGCCCGCGAGTTGAAGGAGCCTGTAGCGAGAGTCAAGGACGCTCAGCCTGAAGCGCTCTAGTTACCTGGTGAAGCCTATTATCTGCTTGCATTGTCGTCTGATATAGTTTTTTCTTATTTTTGTTTTATTGGTTTCTGTTTTTTCCTTTCCTTTTCATTTCCACTTCTTCGTTTTTCCTTTCCTAGTTTATGTTTGCCTTACTTTTTTTTCTTTTCCTTTTCCGGGCAATATGTGAACACTTTCTTAGAATCACATAAATATTTTAAAAGAAATTACATGAATTTTGTAGCATGTATGAACAATTACTCGTCATCTTGCTGTGTTGTTTGCTTGTTTGAGCCGGGCACCCATTCTCCCTGCTCTACGCACCTTGTTCACGTCATCTTGAGTTCGTGGCATGTTTTGTACCCCTGTACTTATTCTATTTTCTTCTATCTATTAAAAGATAAGCAACCTTTGCGTATTCGTGAAGATGAACAATTACTCTCAAATATTTTTTTTCAAGTACATTGTTTTTAACTTCAACATGGATGAACATTTTTATAAATATTTGAACATCTTTATTTATACATATGAACATTTACATGCATGTACGTGAACGTTTTTTAAATTCCTTATATAAAATTATATTTCTCCATTATTACCTTAATTTTTGTTGTTCAGAAATTTACTAAATAAATCATTTTTTACTTCTTAAATAAAATAACCAAAAAGAAATACAAGTAAAAGTATTCAAGTGTCAGTCTCTTATACAATGCTTAAGGCGGTATATACGAGCTCCCAGTACTGAAACGCTATTTCTCGCTTACTGCAAGTAATAGCAGTCGCTCGCATTCAGGGCGCCTGGGCTAGGAGCATTCAGGGGACCTGTTTTTCTTGCAATGTCGCTTTTTTAACCAGATTTTATCCAGTTTTAGCATTT
Organism: Aegilops umbellulata; assembly: GCA_032464435.1. NCBI lineage: Eukaryota > Viridiplantae > Streptophyta > Magnoliopsida > Poales > Poaceae > Aegilops > Aegilops umbellulata. Next base: position 67,502,947 of record CP136056.1, on the reverse strand, counting down.
TCTCTATTGATTTTTTCACGTGTCTTCTTCTTATTTTATTGTTCCCTTTTCATGTTTTATTTTATTATTCCCTTTTCAATTTCAATTTTTGTCTTCCTTACAATTCTTTTGACAAATACATGAATCTTCCATATCTCAATATTTAATCCCCACTAACCTATTTATCTCGACATGTAAGCATGCCGCCTCATCATGTAGCATGCATGCATTTCCATTCTATTATGATATATTTATTTAATAACTATTTTACAACCATGCAATAATCAAGGACAATAAAACATATGTATTTTCAGTTTTAGTTCTCATATCACTCCAAAAATGCAAGTCCCATACAATCAAGATTTATTAAAATATACTACAAAATATTCCCGTGAAAATGTGCCAGGTATCATCTAGTGTTATTTAAAAGGCATGAACAATTTTGAAATCGCACTCAATTTAAAATAATACTTGAATATTTTTTAAATGCATCAACATTTTTAATTATGAAGATATTTTAAGAAAATATCGAATAGAATTTATTAATTATAATAACAGCTTTGAGAATACCCTAGCACTTTTGATACTTATATTAAAGTTACTTCAAAATGTTTGAATACTTTCTTAAAGTTCATTAAAGTTTTTAGAAAAAATACTATATTTTAGTTTTTTTTGAGCAACAAACAGTGGGGAAGACCCCCACTGTAATTCTCATTTTCATTAATATAATGGAACAATTACAAATGGATTTACATGATGTGTTAAGAAGGAAGCATAGAAAGATGAATTTACAAAGTGTCTAGCCAGCTCTGCATGCCCTCCTTCAAACCAGGTTTGGCCTTCTTTATGTTCAAGCTAAAGTGCTTCTTAAACATGACTATACAGAAAGCCATATTCTTAGATTTGTGATAAAAAATTATGCTATTTCTGTGCTTCCACAGACTCCAGCACCCCGCAATTAAGCACTCTTTGAAACATCCATGAGTATCCTGTTTAGTACCTTCCATTAACATCTCCATCAAATTGTGATCAGTATCCCATTGGTAACCAATGTTCATCCAGAAGTTTTGGCTGAAATCACAACTAAAAAATAGGTGCATTAGATGTTCATTAGGTTCATCATCACATAATTCACACTTACTTGTCTCAATGTAGAAATTCTTCCTGTTTAGTAGATCTCTAGTATTCAATCTGTCTTGCAGAAGCAGCCAAAAGAAAAATTTCTGTCTGGGTAGGGTGCAAGATTTCCAAATCCATTGGAAAGGGTTAGGAGCATCAACATGATTTCCCATATATTCAAGATATATTCTCTTGTTAGTATGCTTAGTATCAGCCCAGTAAAACTTCCATGAATCAGGTATTTGTTGGTTGTCTCTGTTGTTTATCAGCATTCTTAGGTTGATGCTCTGTTTTACTGCAATAGTAGACATTGGCAGATGGAATAAATCAAAGAATTCATCCTCTTCCATATTGCTGGCCGATGCAAGTGTGATCTCAAAATTTTTTACATAGGAGAATAGTTGAGGCATGGCCTGAGAGAGAGTTTGTGAGCACCATTTATCTGACCATAACTTGATAGTATTACCATTCCCAGCATAGCTTATGGTCATGTCTTTAAATTCTCTCAGAATCGAAACAGCAGTCTCTCCACCAGAAGGATCCCACACTGGTAGGGAAACTGGGTACTTCTCCATTGTCATAGTAGTTATTCCAAATAAGGTTAACCCAGAGAATATCTTGCCTGTTAAAGAACTTGAATAGGAATTTAGTAAGCAGTGTTTTGTTAACAAATACTATATTTTAGTTTTACTAACATATTTTAGTAAAATGTAGACATTCTTTAAGTACATGGACATTTTTTCAGACGTACATGGAGATTCTTTCCCACGTCCACTCTTTTAAATTTGTTAAAATTAGTCAATAATTATATTGCTTAAAACACACATTTAAAGAAAAAATATAGAAATATTAGCATGCTTTTTGTTAGTTTAAAGCAAATTAGCACAACTTTAGTCCGATGGGCCGAGCGCTATGTGAAGAATTCCTTTTTTCTTTTTCTTTATGAGGATGTATGTAAATTTTGTGTGTGCAAAGTATCTATTATTTTTATTCAAACATGGGAACCGTTACTGGTACATTGTTTTGGATCAAAGATCTAATAAACTGTAAAGTAACGCCTAAAAATAAGAATTACAATAAAATCTCTTAGATATACCTTATTTGTGGTAATACTTTTTAGAAGATAAAATTATCCCAAAGTTTCAACAAAGACAATGCAATTAGACAAGAGCAGAGACACCGCGTACACCCATAAACTTGATTAGCAAGAAAGGTTCGAGGGAGCCCCTTGATTCACCCATAAAAAGATGGGAAACCATAAGTCCCCTAAAATATCAAGCTATCGAACCACAATAATTTCACCATACTATCGAGGAAAGACATCGGCTTCAATATTATCGAACCAACAAAAGCACCACGACACACCTACGCCACAAAAAGGTGAATAACCAGATGACCTTTATTTCCATCAACTTCCGGTCCATCGTCAGAAAATTACTATTGAGGACCACAAATCTCGTCTTAAAAGACTCTTGAATATATATATATATATATATATATATATATATATATATATATATATATATATATATATATATATATATATATAGACACACACACACACACACTATTGAGGACCAATAATATATATGAGGCCCCGAGAACCCCCAACCTCGTATCTCTAAAGTGGCTGCTGCATTTCTTTAGTCTCTTGTAAACCCTTGCCTCCTTAGTCCAATATTTTTTGAGCTTCCCTTAATCCAGAAGTAACCCTTCATGTTTATTTACTTTGCATGTTAGCTTTATCTCAAGTCAGATTTTCCAAACATTGACCAAGTTTATACAAATAATTATTAACATTCACAGTACCATTAGAATCATCATTGAATAAATTTTCACATGTATTTATTTTTTATGTTAAATCTTAGATTGTTTTCTACAAACTTGGTCAAACTTTTTACAAGTTTGAGTTAGGTCAAAGTTAATAGGTAGAGTAAATAAAAATTGAGCTAGTATGAGGCAAGTTGCGATCTGGGATGTACTCCCGTTAGTTTTCTTAGAGACGATGGCGGCTCCGTGAAGATGTAATAACGTTCTTCCCACCTAGCCCCCGTCCTGGTGGTCCTTCTAGCATCGTCGGAGGGCGCGTGGAGGTGTGCCTCCGGCGGATCGAGCAGGATTCGGCCGGTGGTTGTCTTTGGTGGATCTGCTCAGATCCGACTTCTTTTATCTACATTCGTCTGTCTTTTGGTTGGATCCTTCGGATCTACGCGTCTCTTCATTAGCGGCGGTTGTTATTCTGGTGCGCTGATCCTATGGGGTCTTAGCATAACGATTTTCCAACTGTCTAGTACAATAAGTTTTGCACGGCTCCAACGAGGTAGGGGCAATGATGGTGGCGCGCCTTCGGCTCGCTTCAGTGCTTGTAGTCGTCGATAGGTGGTCTATGGATCTGGCTGCAATTTTTATAATTTTTGGTGTTTGTTGTATTGCCATGATTGAAGATAAATCTATACCCTTATATAATGTGCGAATAACTTCGAAAAATGATCGTTCGATGAAATCAATCCGACGGTGCAGAGATGGCAAATCCAAGCACTATTGGCCGTTGGATATTATTTATATTTCACCAGATTTTTCCACATGTACAATCTAGAAGACTCCATGATTGAATTTAAACATAATGCACAAACCTTAAAACACAAGCACTTCTCCTTTATTTTAGAACCTTCCGTATAATAATTACCCAATTTTTTTTCTAAATAAATTGCCATTATTTGTTTTTACTTTATGCATTACAACGCACAATTCCATGAATCTTAAAATAGATTAAGTTTTTTATAAAAACTAATTGATTTATTCATAATTTGGTTGCCAAATCTCATGCGTGCAATGCACGTGTACCTTACTAATAAATAGAAAATTTCTCAAAAAACGTCCTATCCATTTTTTTAGACGAAACATGCATCATTCTATTGATTAATTACCAAGTTTACAGGAATTCGATTTGCATCAGCGGGTTAATAAGCCACAGATGGCAACCCTTTTCTAAGTTCAACGCATGTTTTGCTAAATTGCGCGCCACCATATTGGAGAGACCCCCTTCATGAGCAAAGGTACACGAATCAAAATCATCCAAACCTTGTTTGGCACCTTAAATGACAAATTGAGGGTTAATTACAACTGGCGGACAAATCCTCTCGCCCTCGTGTCAATTCCTAACGGGCCGGCCCATCCCTCATGTTCGTATTTTCAGAAGCCCTATCAGTTTTCTAACCATTTTTATGTCTTTTGGTTTTCCAGTTTTCTTGTTGTTACCCACTTTTTATTTTTCTTGATTTTTTTTTATTTTTTTCAAATGCATGGACTTTTTTCAAATTCATTTTTATAAATTTGCGAACTATGTTTTAAAAATGTATCAACTTTCTAAAAATTCAATTATTTTTCAAATTCATGATTTGTTTATTAAACTTGTGTATCATTTTCAAATTCGTTATTTTTTTCAATATTGATGATTTTTTCAAATTTGTGAAGTCATTCTCCTTCTTGTTGAACCTTTTTTCTGAAAAGCAATGAACTTTTCTTTTAAATCAAGTCATTTTTTTCTAATTTGTTTTAGTTTAAAATTTTATTTTATTTTAAATTTATAACTTTTTCCAAAATTCATAACTTTGAAAATTATGAGCTTTAAAAAATCCATAAACTTTTCACATTTTTTTTCTTTTCTTGCTTTTTCCCAAAAGGCAACGGTTGACCGGTCAACTGGTCAAGCGTTGACCAAACAGCGTGCTAGCATGCTAATGAGCTGTAGCCCATGAGCGTTAGTGGCAGTTGAGGCGTCGACGAGGAGCTCTCCCAAATCTGCGCGACTATATCTCGCATTAAGTTTTTTTAGGGAAATATCTTGCATTAATTGAGTCGGTAGGATGTCTCGCCTGAAGCATCAACAATTTTGGCCGGCCCAATAGCACGCCTTGTAACTGGAATAGAGAAGGAAAAGGCGAGCAACCAGGATTTGATCCCGCGTCTGTGGCATGATAGGCAGCGCTGCTAGCCAGCGAGTTACCATCGGGTTCATGGAAAATAATAGGGCGCGACCTACTTAAGAGGAAAAGAGCTGGTCTTGGTTTTCCGGGTTTTCTATTCTTTGTTTATCGCTGGTTTCTCTTCGTTCCTTTCTCCATTTTATCCTATTTCTCTATTCTTTCTTTTTCTTCGGTTTTCCTTACTTCATTTCATGGTTCTCATTGTTTATTCTTCTTTTCTTCTTTTTTAATTTTTTCTTTGCTTTGCTTTGGTTTTCCTTGTTTCTTTCTCGGTTTTCAATTACATTTTTATTTTTCTTCATTTTTTGTTTTTTTGCTTATTTTTTCATTTTCATATATTTTTCATTTTGTTTCCCTTGGTTTTTCATAGTTTTTGTATACACATTTTTGGTATATATGAAATACATTTTTTAACACACTTTTAATATTTTCAAATACAAGTTTATTTTTTAGTTTATGGTCAACATTTTATCTATATATTTCTAACAATTTTTTAGTGCATGATTAACAATTTTTTTATATATGCTCAACACTTTTTTTGTACACATTCAAAATTTTCTAAATGCTTGATTACATTTTTCAAATACTCATTCAACATGTTTTTCTAATAATTGATTAACATTTTTAATTACATGATCATTTTTTTTATACATGGTCAACATTTTTCTATAAATATTTAACATTTTGCAAATGCTTGATAAACATTTTTTAAACACTTGATTAAAAAAATTTCAAATTCTTGATTAACATTTTTACATACATGATACAAAATCATTATTTTTAATGCATGGTTGACATTTTTTTCTACACACATTTAATATTTTTCAAGTACATGATTAATATTTTTCAAATACTTTTTCAACATTTTTTAAATACATGATCAAATTTTTTCATACATGTTGTTTTTTTGTATACATTTTTCATATATGTGATAAACATTTTCTCTATACACAGTTAACATTTTTCATATGCTTGGTCAATATTTTTCAAATGTTTTTCATAGAGTGTTTTTCTAAAATCTGTATTTAGAATATTTTAAAGTATAAATAAAAGTAAAAAAATAAAGCAAAAGCTAAAACATAAAACCTAAAAAAACAGAAAAAATAGGTTTTGGCCTCCCGCGCGCCTGGGCTGGGCCATCTTGCTCTCCGCTTCAGCGAGGGTTCCCTAGGTCTCGCTTCTAGCGAGACATAGGACGCCCCTCAAAAATTACACACCGTCAGTTTTTTCTTTAGATTTGCGAACACTTTATTGATCCATCAAAATGTCCAAAGGAATACAAGATGGATCATGAGGATGGATAAGCCACAAGTGACGACCCTGATCAGGCATAGCAGAGTGCTTGGCAAGACTACGAGCTTCACTATTTGATGCTCTACCTTCAAAAGTAACTAGGCAACTAACAAAAGAATTAGTTCTAGTTTTAAATTCTTTAACAATGGCCTCATAATTTGCTCCACTTCCTGACATAATGTTATCAACCACAGACTTGCAATCACATGCAATAACAATCTTAAACAGAGAGAGATCCTGTGCTAAGGCCGGTGCTTCACGACAAGCAATCATCTCCAAAGTTGTTGGGCCGGTGGTACCGCGGAGAACAAGAGATGAGGACCCCAAGTAACTACCATCTCGGTTTCTGCATATAGCAGACGAAGCTCCAACATTGCCATCATGTGACAAACCCCCATCCACATGAATTTTGCAAAACCCTTCGGCCAGAGGCTTTTGGGAGGGATGTGCAATTGTGTTTTGGATAGCAGGCCTGTGTGTCAAGGTTCTCAGCATTGCTTTGATAGACTCGAGTTCATTGATGAACCGCTCAACGAACGAATGAATAGCCATGGGGCTTTGGAATATACATTCATGAATAGCTTTTCTTCGGGCAGTCCATATTGCCCACAAAGTCACGACCAATTTGACAAATCGAGCATGTGATAATAAGTCCCGGAGATCAAATAATCACCTCTTTGCATTTGGATTGTTCGCCTCAATCAGTTTTTTTGGAGAGTTCCTCGTCCACCAGAACCCAAACACGCCTTCCTGATGTACACTCCACGAGTGTTTCCATGAATCCACCACATCGTATAATTGGCAATTGTCAATGTACTCATGTGGCGATGTTGACAGGCGTTCTTAATGGGAAGCGAGTGTCTCGCAAGGCGCCAAAGGAATACTTCAATTTTTGCTGGTACCTGAGTGTCATTTTTTTTACGGATACCTGGAGTGTCAGTTTGTTTTTGAGCCGTACCTGAGTGTCAGTTTTTTTAGACAAACCTGAGTGTCAATTGATGGAGATTTTCTTAACGCTCTAGTTAGTGGGCCGGCCCATGTGATAGTCCCAGGAACGCATTGTCGCATGGGCCAGCGTTTCTCGCACCGATACCGGCCGATCATCGCGCAGTTTCCGCAAGAGCCCCGACTCCGCTGAGACGACGGCGTCTCCGCGCGGCGCGGGCGAGACGGCTGGGTGGAGCGTATTCCGCCCGGAAGACGGAGGGGGAGGTGCGCGCCGCCGGCGGTGGGCGGGAGTTGGAGGCCGGCAGAGCCCTGCCGGGGCATGCACGGCCGCATAAGCCTGGTTTCCGTCCGACAAGACAAGCCAGGCCAGCACGAGACGCCAAGCCAGTGCCGGTCTACCGACCGCCGATCACTCTCTCCTCTGCCGTGACCTCTGCACCCTGTCGTGTTTCCGATCACGCCGGACCGCAAGCTTCGCAGTCGCCCGCAAAGTGTCAAACCGTGACGTATCGCGGCTGTGCTGCACACAGAAGGGTTCAACTGCTGCCAGAGGGAAAGCAACTCTCAGGTGCGCATCCCACTGCAGCACAGGTTAATACTGAATATCGACCCTTGTCAAGTTCTTCTTGTTAACAAGAATGATTATAGTTCATGCCTCTGCCCTCTTCTGTATCCCATCAGTCTAGGCCCTCACTAACAATCACACTCCCTTTTCATTTTCTGGGCATTAATTTAAAATTACGCTTGAAAAATGTTTTGTCTTTCTTCTCAAACTCGCATCGAAATGTCTACCCTGAATTCCTAAACTACCGTAAAGCATTACAACCGGACCTCCCATATCCATTCCAAATGCTCGGGCAGGCTGCCTAAATGCAACCAACCAGATGCCCCATATCCGGTCCAAACGCCCGGACTGGCTAGCAACTTATATATCCAACCCATATGTGGGGTGAATATGGGGATGCCCGGACGCGCTCGCCACGTCGGATCGGCCCTCTCTAACCCATCCGATCCCACATATAAATTGGACCCTATCCGTACTCCGGACGAAAAACTAGCCACATTCCATTCCACTTCACTACACTCTCACAATACCAAGCTCCTCTTCTACGAGCACCGGCTTTCTCCTTCATGGCGACCATTGGATCCGACTTTGAGATGTCCAGATTCGAGGACTGGGATCTCATCCCTTGCAGCCCCGAGCAACAGGTGGCCATTCGCGTTGCTCTCCGACGCTACCGGGAAGAGTGCGCCCTCCCCCGGTCTTCAGTGAGCCGATGAGAATCGATTGCCCAAATGGCTCTTGGTTAAGGGGTTGGTGGATCACGATGGGTGCCCGAGGCCTCGCCGGATGCAGTGACCACCGCATGGCGCAACCCCGTTGTGTCGCCGGAACCGTTTAGGTGGCACCTGATCCCCACGGCGTCTTGCACCAAAACTGAGTGCATATGCGCCTCCATGGGTCGCCGCCAATCCGAAAAGGAGGTGCGGAGTACCCGTCAAGTTGGCTGCAGGCATGGCTTCAAGCGAAGGCGGCTTCGGAAACCCTCGCGGCGGAGGTGGCAGCGGCAGCCCGCGAGGCAGCATCGGAGGAAGCCCTCCAATCTTTCCAATTTCCTATGAAAATCCATTGAACCAAATAGGCCCTAAATGGTGAAAATCTTGCATGACATGAAAAACAAATGGATCTTTGCAAGTGGTTTTTGGGTGGATGCTGGAATTCTAACGGAATGTAGTACAAAGAAATCCGTAGAGAAAACTTCTATAGGATTCAGTCCTAGGGACCAAACAACCAACCTCTTGCAAGATTGCTACAAAAATCCTTTGTATCAAAGAGATCCTAAGTGGTGAAAAGCTTGCATCATAGGGAAAATGAATGGGTCTTTCCAAGAAGTTTGAGTGGATACTAAAATTCCTATGGAATGTAGTAGAAAGGGATCCCTAGAATTCTTTTTATAGGTTTCAATCCTACTAATCAAACAACCAACGTAGAAAAAATATAAGGATTTTAGTTCTCCAAAATTCCTAAGCAAATACTTCCAAGTTTACATGATTTTGGTTTGTTTGAAATCATCAAAAGAAAAACAAATGATTTTTTGAAAGGGGTATGAGTGGATGCAAGAATACATATGGAACATAGTACAAAGGAAAGCTTAGAAAAATACCTAAGGATTCTAATATTCAAAAAAAAAATTCCATAGGATTCAATCCTACAAAGCAAACATAAAACACAGAAAAGTTTCTCAGGATTTTGGTGATAAGAATCTCCTAAGAAATCCTTCAAATTCTACATGATTTTGGTTTGCTTGAAATTGTCACAAGAAAAACGAAGGATGTTTTCAAAGGGGTTTGGGTGGATGCGAAAATACCTATGAGTTTAGGACAAAGGAAAGTTTAGGCTCTTTTTTATAGTATTCAATCCTAGAATCAAATGACTAACACAGGAAACATTCCTAAGGATTCTAACCAATCAGAAAAAATATATAGGATTCAACCCTACGAATTAAACAACCAACATAGAAAAGTTTATAAGGATGTTATTTATCCAAAACTACTAAGGAAACACTTCAAATTCTACATTATTTTAATTTGTTCGAAACCATCACAAGAAAACAAAGGATTTTTTGAAAGGGATTTGAGTGTATGCAAAAATACCTACAGAATGTCATCAAAGGAAAGCTTAGAATTTTTTTCTATATAATTATATCCCACGAATAGAAACGACTAACAAAGAAAACATTCTTAGGGATTCTAATCTTTTAAAAAAATACCATAGGTTTCAATCTTATGAATCAAACAACCAACATAGGTACGAATCAAACAACCAACATAAAAAAGTTTCTAAGGATTTTAATTCTCCAAAATTCCTAAGAAGATCCTTAAAATTGTACATAATTTTGGTTTGTTTGAAATCATCAAAAGAACACAAAGGAGGTTTTCAAAGGAGTTCGAGTGGATGCAAAAAAAAAACATACGGAATATCGTACAAAGGAATGCTTTGATTTTTTTTATATATAAGTCAATCCTACGAATCAAACAACTAAGATAGGAAACGTGCCTAAGGATTCTAATCTTTTAAAGAAGCTCTATACAATTAAATCCTACAAATCAAACGACCAACATAGGAAATATTCCTAAGAGCAAGTCTAATAAGGCCTAGTCAGCTGGCTATAAGATTTGCCATGTCATTAAAATCCTACATGGAGGAGTGAGGAGGAGAGAGAGTGAAGCGGGCTCTTATTCTACAGCCTAGCTATTTGCACATGGATCGAGAAAATGTAGTATGCATGTAACTCTCTTCCAATCCTATACATTGCTCATGCAAATATTAAATGCTTAGAGTCAAATATGAGTATTTTTCATGAAGGTTCTAGGTGAGATGACATTTCACTATAGCCAGCGGCCGGCTGTATTATTAACCATGCTCTAAGCACTTGTTCGGTTAGACAAGGTTTGAAGAGATTTGAAAGGGATTGGAGGGGATTAAATCCTTTGTAAGTCAAAATCCCCCTCAAACCTCTCCAATCGCCTTCAATCCCTTTGGCAAGGGGATTAAACGAACAGGGCCTAAGTATTCCGATCTTTTAAAATACCTATGAAAATCCTTTGAATCAAAGAGGACCTAAGACGTGAAAAGCATCAAGCACAAAACCAGTGTAGAACTAACCAGCACTATACCGATCAGCATTGAAAGCTACCATCAAGATAATTCTAGTCGCAACATTTATCAACCAAATTCAGCCAGATGAACGTAAGAGGAAGTTAAAACAGGACATAAACTAGATGTCATATGATTGTCATCTCTCATATAATATGTACACAACTTACACCAGAAGTCTTTATACCTCCCGGACTTTATTCCTTTACGGTTTTTCGACTATAATTAAGCAAACGACTAAAGAGACATTGTCAATCTTTTGTTTGTTTCTTTGACAGCCAACTAAAGAGAAATTGTCACCACCATTTTTCTGGAAACCTATGTTATCAATCAATCTTTCTTCGGGGTGCTTCTGAAGAAAGGATTCAATACCACAAATCTGCAAACCAATGCTTCATCTGTGAAAGGATCCAAAAATCCTACCCCTCCCCCCTTCTAAAGGTTAGCCTTGGGATCCGGATCTGGAGCAGCAGCTAAGACCGACGTCTGACGAGGATCCATGTTCTTGTCATCTTCAATGGGATAGATCACTATCTTCCTCACCATACGGCAAAATTCCCTGCAGGTGCCAAAGAATGTATGTATGTCAGCCATATACACTCATTATGATCATGTCAGATGAACAGTTAACTATCAATCTTGATGGAGAACATGTGCAGACTTACATCCAGGGATCATCTCCGACTTTCATGGTGTCACCTTCGTTGTCGGTGAATGCCACTTTAAAGTTCTGTTTGATGTTCTTTATCTCGAACATCTGTTCCAGTTCACTGGTCAGCCCCTCATACCCATCCAGACTTGCTAGATCCACAGCTCTACCCACAGCGTTTCCATGCATTTGAACCTAGCACAAACCAAATAGCAACTCGAGGTTAGACGACAGTTAAACAAGCCAAGGAGGGGAGGAAGAAAGAGATACACAGAAGTTGTACCTTCACACGGTTCCTTCCAACATTACTCTGTTGGCTTTGGATTTCTCGGGGGCTCTCGTTCGCAACTTTTGTTACTTTTGAAAATGCCGACAGCTGACCAGAGCCTTCAACAGAACCAGCAACTCTGGCTGAAGTTTCTCCGGCTCCGGCACTTGCGTTGCCAGCAGTAGGAGCAGCAGCATTGTTGGTGTTCTCCATCAAATTCACACCAAACAGACGAACCACACCGGGTTCCTTAGCCTTTTCAGCTACTTTGGGCAGATATGGTGCAACCTGTTCAGGCAGAGGCAGAGTAGTGTTGCAGGACAGCTTGGAAGTAGGTTCCTCAGCCCGGTAACCACCACAAAGTGCAGTAGCCCAAGGAGGAGGAGTTCTTACTTCACTGCTGGCAACCCGATTCAGCTTCTGAGTAATCTCTGACAGGGTAGGAGAGATCCCCTGGCTTGAAGGGTTGAAATCCTTGGGCCAACCATCACCAAGCCCCAATGGAGTTTGACAAACCGAACTGCTGCTCATGGCACCATACCCTGCGGGTTCACTGCTTGGCCAAAGAATTTGATGATACCCAGAGATACGGTTGGGGTCACTAGAACCAACATATGTCCTCTCATGCTGCTGTGTCATTCCAGACAGCCAAAACTCCTGAGTCGGCTCTGCAGATTAAGCCAAAAGGATTAAAAACATCATGACGTAAACGTTCCATTTATTTGTCGATAATAGCACGAGCAATGAGAAATCTGCAGGTCATACCCTGTGATGGAAGATCAAAGTTTTCATTTGTCTCCCTTGGACGCTTGTTCTTCGCCGATGATTGCAGCAGTGCACTGATGGCAGGTGAGGAGCCATCAGATGAGTCAATTTCCCAAGGAGAAACCCTCTCAGGGCCGTTACAAATTGCGACCGAGTCATCCCATTGGACCTAAATAAACCATGGATAAAGTCAGCTTTTTTAAAAAAGGAGAAGAAAAATACAATGCAAACAAGAGAAAATAGAATGTGTTGATCTTACCTTGAGTGACTTCCATTCAGAACCTGACCACTGTGGAGAAAGATCACCATCACCAACTATAGTCCCAAAAAACCTGCAGGATTAAAATACATAGGACCATGTGAAACTGAGATGATGGCAGAAGGTGAGCAACAGACTGAAAACCCACAGGTCGAATGAACCCTTACTTCTTCACAGGAACATCTTCTGCTTCGAAGTTCATCCTGAACCTCATGCCCACAGTAAATCCAGTCTTACTAGCTTGAAGGTACTTGTTCACGCTGACAATGTACTGGCTCTGGCTTAACCTACATAAAACAAACAAGAAATTAACTTCCATTAGCAAAGAGTAAGCACAGTTTTATCAAACAACTGGCGGTATAGAATAAATTTTTTTTTTGGAATAGAAGGTCTAACCTGGGCCTGTAGTAGACCACGAAGATGGAGTTGGTCTTGAGAGCATGAGATGCACTTGCAAGCACCCCGAGATGCATGCTCTGGCTTGATATAACGGACGCCGGCATCGTGCTTTGCTTCTGCACAAGGCGCCTCACTCCGACACGCTGCTCTCCTGTCTCACTCCTGCGAAAACAAAACACAATGTCTTTGTGATGATGCATACTTCCCACTAAACATTGCGAGTAAACCTGTCTGTCACGCATGGTTAGTTTAACAGAATTATAAGCACTGGAGTTCAGTTGATGTCCAACCTTAGGTAGACAAAGGCATCGCCAGCCATCAGCTTCTTTGATGTGACGAATGTGCTCCAACCGGTCGTCAGAAGGTGCCTGCGGGGTTGACCTATACAACAACCACCAAGAATTGCATGGATCAGGCAGCAGAAGGCATACATATACAGCAACTGCAATTTATTTGGTCCTGATCTGCAGTCAGATGAATGACCACTGAACAATTCTGCAGGTAACTGTAATAAAAGGAAAACACTGAGTTTGCGTACCTCTGTAGATGTGCTTAAACCTCCACTCAGATCCATGGAGGTCGTTGGAGATGATCTCCTGAGTCGGTGTCGGCATCGCCATGTCCTGATCAAGAGCAAAGCAGAGTGGAATTTAACCTGGCAGTACGGTATGCAATAATGCAATCATGCATTGATTAACGAGGACAAGGGAATTGGGCTTACCAGCGGCGGGAGACACTCGTTGGCGTGGCGGCGGAGCACGGAGAAGCCGCCGTGGGTGCTGGTGTCGGACGGCGTCAGGATCTTGCAGAAGGTGTGCACCACTGGCCGGGGCGTCTCCGGCAGAATTGGGTCGCAGATGAGGGGCAGATTGTCTTGCTGCAAACAGGAGAAAGTTTAAGACACAAATCCACGCGAGGGATACACTCTGTGAATTCGAGTAGAAAGAACAGATGGAAATAAAAGAAAAGAAAAAGCGGAATTGCGACACTACGGATTCAGAAACCGGAATTCGGGACATTTCCAAACGAGATAGTGATAACAGGAAAGGAAAAAACTATCAGCGAACAAAACTTTGGGTGGCGATGAACACTTACCTCAGATTCCGGCTGCAGGGTGATCTGCGCGTACACCTCGTCCGTCTCCGCCTCGGCCTGCGCCGCCGCGAACAAAAACAACACGAGAGAGGGTTTAATTACGACGACGACGAGCTCACGCCGGAACCGCGAGGGAGGATCAGGCGGTGAGGAGCAAAGAGAAGGCGGCGGCGTGGCCGGCCGGCGGGGATTGTTTACCTTGAGCTCGACGTTGACGACCTTGCAGAGGATCTTGTAGGGCACCTGGAACATCTTGATTTGCTCGGCCAGCAGCGCCGAGTCCGTCGGCTCTTGCAGCTGCGCGCGCAAAAAACCAGCAAGCAGATGAGCGCGTGGCCCGCCGCGGCGGAATTGGAAATGGATGGAACGGAGGAGAGCAGCGGAGAGGAAACAAGGAGAATTCACGCGCGAAACACCCGCACGCACCTGCTCCAGGTGGCCCTGGAGGAAGTAGAAGACCCTCTCGCCGCGCTGCGGCACCTCCACCAGCGGCCCGGCGCAGGCGCGCCACAGCTCCGCGAACAGCTCCGGGTCGCGTCCCCGCCCTGCCAGCGACAACAACAGACAACAACAACAGGAGAGCGGCAGCCGCATGAGCACGAGCGGGCAGCAAAGCCGGCGGCAAGAAAAACCAGGAGACTGCGCTCACCAGGCTGCGCCATGGCGACGCGGGTGGCGGTGGGTTGGTGGTGGACGGGCTCTGCTGTCCTGTCCTCCCCTGGAGGGAAGGAGGAGTGGGGGCGGGGAGAGAGGGAGGGAGGGAGGAGGAGTTGGTCTGGTCTGGGAACCGGGTGGTGTTCTCCTTGTGTCAGTGTTTGTTGTTGGGCTCGCCCCATTAAAGAACGGCGCGGTGGGGGAGTGGAGAGGCGAGGCGAGGAGAGGAGGCGAGAGGCGAAGCGGCAGGCAGCCGATGGAAGCACACAACGGCGGCGTTACAGGGCTTGCGCCTTTATGGCTTTAACACTCCTGCCCCCTACTCCCTCTCAAACAAAACACACTTTTGCATCGACACCCCTGCGTGTTTTTAAAATACTAAACGTTTCCTCTGGCCCCTGCATGCAAGCGAAAATGTTTGGGAAAAACACTTTTTGCGCAGAAGCCCCTCACAATCTACTCTGAAGATAATGGATCCTTTTCTCCAGTCCCTCTGGGTACACTTTGTTCCTTTTTTTTAGTTTCTTATTATTGTACTCCTTCCCTTGGTGAGGAGTCACATAGTGGTGCTGAAATGGATGATCTGGTGTGGTGCCGAGAGAATCAACATCATGTTTATGCATGCACATCTTGTTATCCTTGTGGAAATTGGCTCGACGCCTAGTCCGTACACGTTAGCTCACATTGAAATGAAAAAAGATATTGTTATAAATCGAGAGAATATCCACTAATTAAGTAATTGATCGTGTGTATCGAATGGATGATCAAAAGTGGAAAACCCGAATTACAAAAAAGAAAGTGGAAAACCCATAAAAACACCTTGATTTGTACAAACATGTTATGACATGTCGTATTTGGTGTGATCGGTCTTACATGATTGCTAGATATAAGGGTGCCGAGGAGGGGGGTCTGAACACATAGATGTGATCTTCAATCCCCATGTGCTAGATTGACCGACAACTTCGTCAACCTCCTTGTAAAAGGTCAACAACCTTGTTTGACAAAAGAATCGCCCACCTAATATAGTTTATCTCTAAGCGTAAATTATCACCTTTTGTGCTTATAGTAGATCTTTTGTTGTCATCCTAGTTCTAGATTCGTGTATATAAAAGGTAATACATAGAAATTATTGAGCTCTTTCATCTCACGCGCCAACTAATGTGTCTCTTAAAACATATTTCTAGAACAAATCACAAATGATCTTTCATGCCAATACATGTTCAAGATCCCACGTGTTGAACCTTTCACGATGGCTTGATCACAACGATGAGAGTCTTCGTCGTGGATCCTCTACACAAAATCCGACATATGCTGGAAGTACATTGATATAAAAGATACCTCTATATCTCATCATAAGTATTGGAATGGCATATTTTGATATACGATCAATTTAGGCATTAATTATAAGCGATACAAGTGGGAGATGCATTGTGATATGCACAAAACATATGAGAGGTTTGATCCCATGAGTCAGGGTTTGACCGTCGGCTCAATGGCATTGGCAAAGAGCGTCCGAACAAAACCCGACATATGAAGGAAGTTTATTGTAATACGAAAGGAGCTACTAAATATGAGATAGACTAAGATTCAATGTGTTACCAAATGCTAGAGGTGCTAAGTGTTATTAACTAGTGGGTTTGGATTGATGATGAACACATTTTTGTGCTCAGAGTGACACTGGCTTAGAGGTACCAGGCAATGCACCTCATGGTTGTGCCATACCCTAACAGAAGATATATATGCGAAAAAATGAGCTCTTTCACCACACACGTCAACTAATGTGATTCTTAAAATATGTTTTTAGAACAAACCACAAATGGTCATCATGCCAATAAATGGTGAAGATCCCACGTGTTGAATTTTTTTATCGATAGGTTGGTCACGACTGTGAGAGTCTTCGTTATGAATCCTCCATACATAGACCAACATACAGCGGAACTACATTGATATAAAAATATACCTTTGTATCTAAACATAAATGATGAAATGCCATATTTTGGTATGTGAATGATTCATGCATTGATTATAAGATATATGGGTGGGAGGTGCATTGAGATATGAAAAAAACAAATGAGATGTTTGATCCCAAAGCATCATAGTTTGACCGACGACTCTATCACAATGGTAAGAGCGTCAAAACAAAATTCGACATATAGAGGAAGTTCAATGTAATACGCCAAGAGCCATCAAATATGGGTTGAGGAGTAATATTTGAGAAAATAACGTATGTAAGAGGTGCCAGACAGAATTCACTAGGTGGCTTTGGATTGATGACCAACATATGATTGTCATTTGAGTGACACTGGCTTAGAGGTACCATACAACGCACCTCATGGCGGCCGATCAAAGCACACAATGGTGGCGTTATAGGGCTTGCACCTTTATGGCTTTAACACTCCTGCCCCCTACTCCCTCCCTGAACAAACTTTTTCATTGACGTCCTTGTATATTTCTAAAATGGTAAATTCTTCTCTAGTCTCTACACGCACACACTTTCCGAAAAAATGCTTGGACATACACCTTTTGCGCAGAAGCTGCAATCTACTCTCAAAACGATAAATCCGTTCTCCAGTCTCTAGGTGTGCTTTTTTTGTATTTATGTTTATTTTTTTAGTTTCTTATTCCTTCCCTTGGTGACGAGTCACATAGCTGTGCTAAAATGGATGATCTAGCGCAGAGAGAATCAACGTCATGTTTATGCGTGCATATCTTATTATCCTTGTGGAAATTGGCTCGGTGTCCAATCCATACACGTTCGCTTACGTTCAGATGAAAATTATTTTGTTATAAATTGAGAGAATATCCATTAATTAGGTAATTGACCGTGTGTATCGAATGGATGTTATGAAGTGAAGAACCCGTAAAAACACCTCTTTTTGTATGAACACGATATGAAATGATGGCGTATTTGATGTGATCGATCTAACATGCCTTGCTAGAGAAAGAGGTGTCTGCAGGCACATATAAGCGATCTTTAATCCCCATGCGCTAGACTTTGATGGATGAGTTGATCACACCAATAAGATTCACCTAAAGAATCAAGCATGTCTGAACGAAACCATGCACATGGCTGAAGTTCATTAATACGTTAAGGGCCATATACGTGAGGTCGAGTATCAAGACTTTGATGCATTGATGAATTTGTTGATCACCTACGAAAAGATCAGCAACCTTGGTTGACAAAAGAGTTTCCCACCTAATATAATTTATTCCTGAGTGTAAATTATCACCTTTTGTGCCTATCAAAGATCCTTACAACATCCTAGTTCTAGATTCATGCAAAAGGTGATGCTAATAAATCACTGAGTTCTTTCATCTCACACGTCAACTAATGTGACTCTTAAAACATATTTTAGAACAAATAAAATGTTCTTTCATGCCAATAAATCATCAAGATCTGACATGTTGAACTTCTTACCGATTGCTTGGTCACGATCGTGAGAGTCTTCAATGTGAAACTTCTAGAAAAAATCCAACATACAATGGAAGTACATTGATATAAAAGATGCTTCTATATCTTAACTTAAGTAACAAAATGACATATTTTGATGTGATTGATTCAGCCATTGCTTATAAGATATATGGGTGGTAGAGGGTGCATTGTGATATGAAATAAACATATATAAGATATTTGTTCACACGCGCAGAGTATGACTATCATCTTAGTCACATCGGCGTGAGCGTCCAAACAAAATCTTACATATGGAGGAAGTTCATTGCAATACGTCAAGATCCATTAAATATGAGATATATGAGTAAGAATTGACGCGCTAATAAATGCCTTAGGTGCCATGCGGAATTCACTAGGT
Source organism: Aegilops umbellulata (assembly GCA_032464435.1). Lineage (NCBI taxonomy): Eukaryota > Viridiplantae > Streptophyta > Magnoliopsida > Poales > Poaceae > Aegilops > Aegilops umbellulata. The sequence goes on along the minus strand of CP136056.1, from coordinate 67,484,066 downwards.
GGGTTTAGATTGATGAACGACATAACTTTGTCCTGTGAGTGACACTGGCTTAGAGGTATCAGACATTGCACCTCTTGGTCGTGCTAGGCCCTAACAGAAGGTATATGCAATCATTGAGCTCTTTCATCACTTTCTCAAATAATGTGACTCTTAAAACATGTTTTTAGAACAAACCACAAATGATCATTGTGCTAATAATTTTTCAAGATTCCACATGTTTAACTTTTTATCCATGGCTTGGTCATGATAGTGAGTCTTTGATATGAATCGTCCATACATAATCGAACGTGCAGTGGAAGTACAATGATATAAACAAATAAATTTGTATGCAGACATAAGCAATGAATGTCATATTCTGGTATGTGATCGATTCAGGCAATGGTTATAAGAGATACCAATGGGAGGTGCACTGAAATATGAACAAAACAGATGAGATGTTTGATCCCATGTGTCAAAGTTTTACCGAAGACTCAGTCACATCGATAAGAGCATCCAAAAAAGTAGGACATATGAAAGAGGTTCCATTTAATACGTCAAGAGCCATTAAATAAGTTATGTAGGAGTAAGATTTGACACATTAATGGATGTCTGAGGTGCCAGATGGAACTCACTACGTGGGTTTGGATTGATGTTCAACAAATCGTTACCATTTGAGTGACACTAGCTTAGAGGTACGAGACAATGAACTTCAAGGTTGTGCTAGACCCTAACAACAGGTATATGCAAAAACAACTATAACACTTTTGTGGTACTCAACGATAGTCTAGAGGAAAAGAGATTTTGGAAGGAAAAATTAAGTCTTGGACCATCACTTCTATACCCACAGTACTCTATGGCACATGTTGTGCCAATACTATGGGAACATGTTCCATAGAAACCTTAGGCGATATCGACTACAGTCAACTCATTGGTACCCGACCATAACAAAACATTAGATTAATAGCATAATGGTGTTTGATGGAAAGGACTATGTACTCTTATTAGTGGAACACCCCGCTTGGGAATTTTCCCCACAAACTCCCTTTCACTCCGTGGTGCTGGCCAACTAGTCTGGCGGCACTGGACACAATATGAACATCAGATCCGATCAAGCCCACCCATGACATTCTGCTAGTCCCATGACTCACTACAATCTAGTATCACAAAAAAAATCTAAGGCCCCATCCATAATCTTCTAAATTATGGTCTATTTTTCAAGTTTGTAGGAGTGTCATTAACACTTCAAACTAGCATATGGGATTAACACTTATCTCAGTTGAATCAAGAGGCCCTTGATCACATATCTAAATGTAAGTTAAGAAACTCATATTTGATATTGATTGGCCCAAGCAATGATTTAGAAGAACAGGGGGTGGGGCATAGAAATATATAGATAAGATCTTCAGTCCCATGCTTTATACTTTGGCAGACAAGTCGGCCATGTGATGCGGAGCATCCTACGGTCATCCCCATGGACCTGCCTACATCTCCCTAAGCACCAAGTGGACCGATGATACAAGCACGTGCAAGAGCTCTTGAGACCGAGGTGACATATCTCCTTAGTGATATTCCGTATGATCCATGTGAGACATGGCTACTACCTGAAGCCGGAATTCTATGTGTGATCAGGTATGAAGAAGACCACCTCGGAGATGCTCGGGATGATGGAAAAGCCCTCAAGTACATGGACAAAGGAGCATGATGAAAGGAACCGGAGATAGCTCCCAGGACCCGGACATCTGGCCCCAGGCATGGACTTCCAGCTCCTAAAGACAGCAACAACATCCGCCCAACAACTACAAGGCCTGGACATCCGGCTCCGGCCCAGAAATATGTCCACTCCTGTCCAGAGTAGACAGAAACACCTAAAGCTATCTCGGACATCCGGCCCAACAGGAAGGCCCGGACATCCGGCACCTGCCTGTGCACAGAGAACGGGCCGAAGTCCCTGAAGGAAATATGCCCTAGAGGCAATAATAAAGTTGTTATTTATATTTCCTTATATCATGATAAATGTTTATTATTCATGCTAGAATTGTATTAACCGGAAACTTAGTACATGTGTGAATACATAGACAAAACAGAATGTCCCTAGTATGCCTCTACTTGACTAGCTCGTTAATCAAAGATGGTTAAGTTTCCTAAACCATAGACATGTGTTGTCATTTGATGAACGGGGTCACATCATTAGGAGAATGATGTGATAGACAAGACCCATTTGTTAGCTTAGCATATTGATCATTCAGTTTTATTGCTATTGCTTTCTTCATGACTTATACATATTCCTCTGACTATGAGATTATGCAACTCCCGAATACCGGAGGAACACTTTGTGTGCTATCAAACATCACAACGTAACTGGGTGATTATAAAGATGCTCTACAGGTGTCTCCGACGGTGTTTGTTGAGTTGGCATAGATCGAGATTAGGATTTGTCACTCCGTGTATCGAAGAGGTATCTCTGGGCCCTCTCGGTAATGCACATCACTATAAGCCTTGCAAGCAATGTGACTAATGAGTTAGTTGCGGGATGATGCATTACGGAACGAGTAAAGATACTTGCCGATAACGAGATTGAACTAGGTATGATGATACCGATGATCGAATCTCGAGCAAGTAACATACCGATGACAAAGGGAATAACGTATGTTGTTATGCGGTTTGACCGATAAAGATCTTCGTAGAATATGTAGGAGCCAATATGAGCATCCAGGTTTCGCTATTGGTTATTGACCGGAGATTTGTCTCGGTCATGTCTACATAGTTCTCGAACCCGTAGGGTCCGCACGCTTAACGTTTGATGATGATTTGTATTATGAGTTATGTGATTTTATGATCAAAGTTTGTTCAAAGTCCCGGATGAGATAACGGACATGACGAGGAGTCTAGAAATGGTCGAGAGGTAAAGGTTCATATATAGGACGATGGTATTTGGACACCGAAAATGTTCTGGGTGATACCGGGTCACCGGAAGGGGTTCCGGGCAACCCCGACAAAGATATGGGCTTAATGGGCCAAGTAAGGGAACACATGAAGGAAATATGCCCTAGAGGCAATAATAAAGTTATTATTTATTTCCTTATTTCATGATAAATGTTTATTATTCATGCTAGAATTGTATTAACCGGAAACATGATACATGTGTGAATACATAGACAAACAGAGTGTCACTAGTATGCCTCTACTTGACTAGCTCGTTGATCAAAGATGGTTATGTTTCCTAGCCATAGACATGAGTTGTCATTTGATTAACGGGATCACATCATTAGGAGAATGATGTGATTGACATGACCCATTCCATTAGCTTAGCACCCGATCGTTTAGTATGTTGCTATTGCTTTCTTCATGACTTATACATGTTCCTATGACTATGAGATTATGCAACTCCCGTTTGCCGGAGGAACACTTTGTGTGCTACCAAACGTCACAATGTAACTGGGTGATTATAAAGGAGCTCTACAGATGTCTCCAAAGGTAGATGTTGGGTTGGCGTATTTCGAGATTAGGATTTGTCACTCCGATTGTCGGAGAGGTATCTCTGGGCCCTCTCGGTAATGCACATCACTTAAGCCTTGCAAGCATTGCAACTAATGAGTTAGTTGCAAGATGATGTATTACGGAATGAGTAAAGAGACTTGCCGGTAACGAGATTGAACTAGGTATTGGATACCGACGATCAAATCTCGGGCAAGTAACATACCGATGACAAAGGGAACAACGTATGTTGTTATGCGGTCTGACCAATAAAGATCTTCGTAGAATATGTAGGAGCCAATATGGGCATCCAGGTCCCGCTATTGGTTATTGACCGGAGACGTGTCTCGGTCATGTCTACATTGTTCTCGAACCGTAGGGTCCGCACGCTTAAGGTTTCGATGACAGTTATCTTATGAGTTTATGAGTTTTGATGTACTGAAGGAGTTCGGAGTCCCGGATGAGATCGGGGACATGATGAGGAGTCTTGAAATGGTCGAGACGTAAAGATCGATATATTGGACGACTATATTCGGACATCGGAAAGGTTCTGAGTGGTTCGGGTATTTTCGGGAGTACCGGAGAGTTACGGGAATACGGGGGAAGAAGTATATGGGCCTTATTGGGCTTTAGGGGAGAGGGAGAGGCAGGCCGCGCGCCCCCCCATTGACTAGTCCGAATTGGACTAGGGGGAGGGGCGGCGCCCCCTCCTTCCTTCTCTTCCCTCTTCCCCTTCCTTGTCTCCTACTCCTAATACATGGAAGGACTCCTAGTTGGACTAGGAAAGGGGGAATCCTACTTCCGGTGGGAGTAGGACTCCCTAGGGCGCGCCATAGAGAGGGTCGGCCCTCCCCTCCTCCACTCCTTTATATACGGGGGCAGGGGGCACCCCATAGACACACAAGTTGATCTTCGTGATCGTTCCTTAGCCGTGTGCGGTGCCCCCCTCCATGATATTACACCTCGGTCATATTATAGCGGTGCTTAGGCGAAGCCCTGCGACGGTTGAACATCAAGATCGTCACCACGCTGTCGTGCTGACGGAACTCCTCCCGGAAGCTTTGCTGGATCGGAGCCCGGGGTGCATCATCGAGCTGTACGTGTGTCAAGAACTCGGAGGTGCCGGAGTAACGGTGCTTGGATCGGTTGGACCGGGAAGACGTACGACTACTTCCTCTACGTTGCGTCAACGCTTCCGCTTCGGTCTACAAGGGTACGTAGACAACACTCTCCCCTCTTGTTGCTATGCATCACCATGATCTTGCGTGTGCGTAGGATTTTTTTTGAAATTACTACGTTCCCCAACAGTGGCATCCGAGCCTAGGTTTTTATGGTTTGATGTTATATGTACGAGTAGAACACAAGTGAGTTGTGGACGATATAAGTCATACTGCCTACCAGCATGTCATACTTTGGTTCGGCGGTATTGTTGGATGAAGCGGCCCGGACCGACATTACGCGTACGCTTACGCGAGACTGGTTCTACCGCCGTGCTTTGCACACACGTGGATGGCGGGTGTCAGTTTCTCCAACTTTTGTTGAACCGAGTATGGCTACTCCCGGTCCTTGCGAAGGTTAAACGGAGTCTATTTGACAAACTATCGTTGTGGTTTTGATGCGTAGGTGAGATTGGTTCTTGCTTAAGCCCGTACCAGCCACGTAAAACTTGCAATAAACAAAGTAGAGGACGTTTAACTTGTTTTTGCAGGGCATGTTGTGATGTGATATGGTCAAGACATGATGCTAAATTTTATTGTATGAGATGATCATGTTTTGTAACCGAGTTATCGGCAACTGGCAGGAGCCATATGGTTGTCGCTTTATTGTATGCAATGCAATCGCCCTGTAATGCTTTACTTTATCACTAAGCAGTAGCGATAGTCGTAGAAGCATAAGATAGGCGAGACGACAACGATGCTACGATGGAGATCAAGGTGTCGCGTCGGTGACGATGGTGATCATGACGGTGCTTCGAAGATGGAGATCACAAGCACAAGATGATGATGGCCATATCATATCACTTATATTGATTGCATGTGATGTTTATCTTTTTATGCATCTTATCTTGCTTTGATTGACGGTAGCATTATAAGATGATCTCTCACTAAATTATCAAGAAGTGTTCTCCCTGAGTATGCACCGTTGCCAAAGTTCGTCGTGCCCAGACACCACGTGATGATCGGGTGTGATAAGCTCTACGTCCATCTACAACGGGTGCAAGCCAGTTTTGCACACGCAGAATTCTCGGGTTATACTTGACGAGCCTATCATATGCAGATATGGCCTCGGAACACGGAGACCGAAAGGTCGAGCGTGAATCATATAGTAGATATGATCAACATAATGATGCTCACCATTGAAGACTAATCCATTTCACGTGATGATCGGTTATGGTTTAGTTGATTTGGATCACGTGATCACTTAGAGGATTAGAGGTATGTCTATCTAAGTGGGAGTTCTTAAGTAATATGATTAATTGAACTTTAATTTATCATGAACTTAGTCTTGGTAGTATAAGCATATCTATGTTGTAGATCAATAGCTCACATTGTTGCTTTCATGTGTTTATTTTGATATGTTCCTAGAGAAAATTGTGTTGAAAAGATGTTAGTAGCAATGATGCGGATTTGATCCGTGATCTGAGGTTTATCCTCATTGCTGCACAGAAGAATTATGTCCTTGATGCACCGCTAGGTGACAGACCTATTGCAGGAGCAGATGCAGGCGTTATGAACGTTTGGCTAGCTCAATATGATGACTACTTGATAGTTTAAGTGCACCATGCTTAAACAGCTTAGAATCGGGACTTCAAAGACGTTTTGAACATCATGGAGCATATGAGATGTTCCAGGAATTGAAGTTAATATTTCAAGCAAATACCCGAGTTGAGAGATATGAAGACTCCAACAAGTTCTATAGCTAAAAGATGGAGGAGAATCGCTCAACTAGTGAGCATGTTCTCAGATTGTCTAGGTACTAGAATCGCTTGAATCAAGTGGGAGTTAATCTTCCAGATAAAATAGTGATTGACAGAATTCTCTAGTCACCATCACCAAGTTAGTAGAACTTCATGATGAACTATAATATGCAAGGGATGACGAAAGTAATTCCCAAGCTCTTCGTGATGCTGAAATCGATGAAGGTAGAAATCAAGAAAAACATCAAGTGTTGATGGTTAACATGACCACTAGTTTCAAGAAAAGGGCAAAGGGAAGAAGGGGAACTTCAAGAAGAACGGCAAGCAAGTTGCTGCTCAAGTGAAGAAGCCCAAGTCTGGACCTAAGCCTGAGACTGAGTGCTTCTACTACAAAGGGACTGGTCACTAGAAGCGAAACTACTCCAAGTAATTGGTGGATAAGAAGGATGGCAAAGTGAACAAAGGTATATTGGATATACATGTTATTGATGTGTACTTTACTAGTGTTTATAGCAACCCCTCGGTATTTGATACTGGTTCAGTTGCTAAGAGTAGTAACTCGAAACAGGAGTTGCAGAATAAACAGAGACTAGTTAAGGGTGAAGTGACGATGAGAGTTGGAAGTGGTTCCAAGATTGATATAATCATCATCGTACACTCCCTATACTTTCGAGATTAGTGTTGAACCTAAATAAGTGTTATTTGGTGTTTGCGTTGAGCATGAATATGATTTGATCATGTTTATTGCAATACGTTTATTCATTTAAGTAAGAGAATAAATTGTTGTTCTGTTTACATGAATAAAACCTGATATGGTTGCACACCCAATGAAAATGGTTCATTGGATCTCGATCGTAGTGATACACATATTCATAATATTGAAGCCAAAAGATGCAAAGTTAATAATGATAGTGCAACTTATTTGTGGCACTGCCATTTAAGTCATATTGGTGTAAAGCGCATGAAGAAACTCCATGCTGATGGGATTTTGAAATCACTTGATTATGAATCACTTGATGCTTGCGAACCATGTCTCTTGGGCAAGATGACTAAAACGCCATTCTCCGAAACAATGGAGCAAGCAACAGATTTGTTGGAAATCATACATACTGATGTATGTGGTCCGATGAATATTAAAGCTCGCGACAAGTATCATTATTTTCTAACCTTCACAGATGATTTAAGCAGATATGAGTATATCTACTTAATGAAATAAGAAGTCTGAAACATTTGAAAAGTTCATATAATTTCAGAGTGAAGTGGAAAATCATCGTAACAAGAAAATAAAGTTTCTACGATCTGATCGTGGAGAAGAGTATTTGAGTTACGAGTTTGGTCTTCAGTTAAAACAATGTGAAATAGTTTCACTACTCACGCCACCTGGAACACCACAACATAATGGTGTGTCCGAACGTCATAACCGTACTTTATTGGATATAGTGCAATCTATGATGTTCCTTACAGATTTACCAACATTGTTTTGGGGTTATGCATTAAAGACAGCTGCATTCACGTTAAAAAAGGGGCACCATCTAAGTCCGTTGAGACGACACAATATGAACTGTGGTTTAGCAAGAAACCAAAGTTGTCGTTTCTTAAAGTTTGGGATTGTGATGCTTATATGAATAAGTTCCATCCTGATAAGCTCAAACCCAAATCGGAGAAATATGTCTTCATAGGATACCCAAAGGAGACAGTTGGGTACACCTTCTATCACGGATCTGAAGGCAATACATTCGTTGCTAAGAATGGATCCTTTCCAGAGAAGGAGTTTCTCTCGAAAGAAGTGAGTGGGAGGAAAGTAGAACTTGATAAGGTAATTGTACCTTCTCCCTTATTGGAAAGTAGTTCATCACAAAAATCTGTTCCTGTGACCACTACACCAATTAGTGAGGAAGCTAATGATGATGATCATGTAACTTCAGATCAAGTTACTACCGAATCTCGTAGGTAAACCAGAGTGAGATCCGCACCAGAGTGGTACGGTAATCCTGTTCTGGAAGTCATGTTACTAGACCATGACGAACTTGCAAACTATGAGGAAGCAATGATGAGCCCAGATTCCGCGAAATGGTTTGAGGCCATGAAATCTGAGATATGATCCATGTATGAGAACAAAGTATGGACTTTGATGGATTTGCCCGATGATCGGCAAGCCATAGAAAATAAATGGATCTTCAAGAGGAAGACAGACGCTGATAGTAGTGTTACTATCTACAAAGCTAGAATTGTCGCAAAAGGTTTTCGACAAGTTCAAGGTGTTGACTATGATGAGAGTTTCTCACTCGTATCTATGCTTAAGTCTGTCCGAATCATGTTAGCAATTACCGCATTTTATGAAATCCGGCAAATGGATAAACAAAACCGCATTCCTTAATGGATTTATTAAAGAAGAGTTGTATACGATGCAACTAGAAGGTTTTGTCGATCCTAAAGGTGTTAACAAAATATGCAAGCTCCAGCGATCCATCTATGGACTGGTGCAAGCATCTCGGAGTTGGAATACACGCTTTGATAAATTGATCAAAGCATATAGTTTTATACAGACTTACGGTGAAGCCTGTATTTACAAGAAAGTGAGTGGGAGCACTACATCATTTCTGATAAGTATATGTAAATGACATATTGTTGATCGGAAATAATGTAGAATTATTCTGCAAAGCATAAAGGAGTATTTGAAAAGAGTTTTTCGAAGAAGGACCTCAGTGAAGCTGCTTACATATTAAGCATCAAGATCTATAGAGATAGATCAAGACGCTTGATAAATTTTCAATGAATACATACCTTGACAAGATTTTGAAGTAGTTCAATATGGAACAGTCAAAGAAAGAAGTTCTTGCCTGTGTTACAAGGTGTGAAATTGAGTAAGACTCAAAACCCGACCACGGAAAAAGATAGAAAGAGAATGAAAGTCATTCCCTATGCCTTGGCCCTAGGTTCTATAAAGTATGCCATACTGTGTACCAGATCTATTGTATACCCTACACTGATTTTGGCAAGGGAGTACAATAGTGATCTAGGAGTAGATCACTGGACAACGGTCAAAATTATCCTTAGTGAAATAAGGATATGTTTCTCAATTATGGAGGTGACAAAAAGGTTCGTCGTAAAAGGTTATGTCGATGCAAGTTTTGACACCAATCTAGATGACTCTAAGTCTCAATCTAGATACATATTGAAAGTAGGAGCAATTAGCTAGAGTAGCTCCGAGCAAAGTATTATTGACATAGAAATTTGCAAAATACATACGGATCTGAATGTGGCAGACCCGTTGACTAAGATTCTCTCACAAGCAAAATATGATCACACCTTAGTACTCTTTGGGTGTTAATCACATAGCGATGTGAACTAGATTATTGAATCTAGTAAACCCTTTGGGTGTTGGCCACATGATGATGTGAACTATGGGTATTAATCACATGGTGATGTGAACTATTGCTGTTAAATCACATGCTGATGTGAACCAGATTATTGACTCTAGTGCAAGTGGGAGACTGAAGGAAATATGCCCTAGAGGCAATAATAAAGTTATTATTTATTTCCTTATTTCATGATAAATGTTTATTATTCATGCTAGAATTGTATTAACCGGAAACATGATACATGTGTGAATACATAGACAAACAGAGTGTCACTAGTATGCCTCTACTTGACTAGCTCGTTGATCAAAGATGGTTATGTTTCCTAGCCATAGACATGAGTTGTCATTTGATTAACGGGATCACATCATTAGGAGAATGATGTGATTGACATGACCCATTCCATTAGCTTAGCACCCGATCGTTTAGTATGTTGCTATTGCTTTCTTCATGACTTATACATGTTCCTATGACTATGAGATTATGCAACTCCCGTTTGCCGGAGGAACACTTTGTGTGCTACCAAACGTCACAACGTAACTGGGTGATTATAAAGGAGCTCTACAGGTGTCTCCAAAGGTAGATGTTGGGTTGGCGTATTTCGAGATTAGGATTTGTCACTCCGATTGTCGGAGAGGTATCTCCCGGCCCTCTCGGTAATGCACATCACTTAAGCCTTGCAAGCATTGCAACTAATGAGTTAGTTGCGAGATGATGTATTATGGAACGAGTAAAGAGACTTGCCGGTAACGAGATTGAACTAGGGATTGGATACCGACGATCAAATCTCGGGCAAGTAACATACCGATGACAAAGGGAACAACGTATGTTGTTATGCGGTCCGACCGATAAAGATCTTCGTAGAATATCTAGGAGCCAATATGGGCATCCAGGTCCCGCTATTGGTTATTGACCGGAGACGTGTCTCGGTCATGTCTACATTGTTCTCGAACCGTAGGGTCCGCACGCTTAAGGTTTCGATGACAGTTATCTTATGAGTTTATGAGTTCTGATGTACCGAAGGAGTTCGGAGTCCCGGATGAGATCGGGGACATCACGAGGAGTCTCGAAATGGTCGAGTCATAAAGATCGATATATTGGACGACTATATTCGGACATCGGAAAGGTTCTGAGTGGTTCGGGTATTTTCGGGAGTACCGGGGAGTTACGGGAATACGGGGGAAGAAGTATATGGGCCTTATTGGGCTTTAGGGGAGAGGGAGAGACAGTCCGCGCGCCCCCCCATTGACTAGTCCGAATTGGACTAGGGGGAGGGGCGGCGCCCCCTCCTTCCTTCTCTTCCCTCTTCCCCTTCTTGTCTCCTACTCCTAATACATGGAAGGACTCCTAGTTGGACTAGGAAAGGGGGAATCCTACTCCCGGTGGGAGTAGGACTCCCTAGGGCGCGCCATAGAGAGGGCCGGCCCTCCCCTCCTCCCCTCCTTTATATACGGGGGCAGGGGGCACCCCATAGACACACAAGTTGATCTTCGTGATCGTTCCTTAGCCGTGTGCGGTGCCCCCCTCCACGATATTACAGCTCGGTCATATTGTAGGGGTGCTTAGGCGAAGCCCTACGATGGTTGAACATCAAGATCGTCACCACGCCGTCGTGCTGACGGAACTCCTCCCCGAAGCTTTGCTGGATCAGAGCCCGGGGTGCGTCATCGAGCTGTACGTGTGTCAAGAACTCGGAGGTGCCGGAGTAACGGTGCTTGGATCGGTTGGACCGGGAAGACGTACGACTACTTCCTCTACGTTGCGTCAACGCTTCCGCTTCGGTCTACAAGGGTACGTAGACAACACTCTCCCCTCTCGTTGCTATGCATCACCATGATCTTGCATGTGCGTAGGAATTTTTTTGAAATTACTACGTTCCCCAACAACACACCAGCCCACAAGGGGCTGGTGCGCCCCCTATAGGGCCAGCCATGTGGGGAGAAAGGGAAAGGAGAGGAGGAAAAGGAAAGTATGAAGTAGGACTCCTACTTCCTTCCCCTCCCCCTCCTTCCTTTCCCCCTTGTCCAAATATGGTAAGGGGGGCCGAATTGGACTAGGGGCCCAAGTAGGATTCCTCCTACTTGGGTGCGCCCTGGGCTGCCTCCCTCCCTCTCCCACCTTTATATACGTGGGGAGGGCACCCCTAGAACACACATCAATTGTTCCTAGCCGTGTGTGGCACCCCCCTCCACAGTTAACACCTCGGTCATATCGTCGTAGTGCTTAGGCGAAGCCCCGCGCCGGTAACTTCATCATCACCGTCGCCACGCCGTCGTGCTGACGAAACTCCCCCTCGTCCTCAACTGGATCAAGAGCTCGAGGGACGTCATCATGTTGAACGTGTGCTGAACACGAAGGTGCCGTACGTTCGGTACTTGGATCGGTTGGATCGTGAAGACATTCGAGTACATCAATCGCATTACTAAACGCTTCCGCTTTTGGTCTACGAGGGTACGTGGACACACTCTCCCGTCTCATTGCTATGCATCTCCTGGATAGATCTTGCATGATCGTAGGAAATTTTTGAAATACTGCGTTCCCCAACAGTGGCATCGGAGCCAGGTCTATGCGTAGATGTTATATGCACGAGTAGAACACAAAGAGTTGTGGGCGATAATAGTCATACTGCTTACCAGCAACGTCTTACTTTGATTCGGCGGGATTGTTGGATGAAGCGGCCCGGACCGACATTACATGACCACGTTCATGAGACTGGTTCTACCGACGTGCTTCGCACACAAGTGGCTAGCGGGTGTCAGTTTCTCCAACATTAATTAATCGAGTTTGACTACGCCCGGTCCTTGTTGAAGGTTAAAACAACACACTTGACAAAAAATTGTTGTGGTTTTGATGCGTAGGTAAGAACGGTTCTTGCTAGAAGCCCATAGCAGCCACGTAAAACTTGCAACAACAAAGTAGAGGACGTCTAACTTGTTTTTGCAGGGCATATTGTGATGTGATATGGTCAAGACGTGATGAGATATAAATTGTTGTATGAGATGATCATGTTTTGTTAAAGTTATCGGCAACTGGCAGGAGCCTTATGGTTGTCTCTTTATTGCATAAGATGCAATAGCCATATAATTGCTTTACTTTATCGCTATGCGATAGCAATAGTTGTAAATGCAATAGTTAGCGAGACGACCATGTGACGACACATTGATAAAGATCAAGATGATGGACATCATGGTGTCATGTCGGTGACGATGGAGATCATGACGGTACTTTGGAGACGGAGATCAAAGGCACAAGATGATGATGGCATATCATGTCACATATTTTGATTGCTTGTGATGTTTATATTTTATGCATCTTATTTTGCTTAGTACGACAGTAGCATTATGAGATGATCCCTTACTAAAATTTCAAGGTATAAGTGTTCTCCCTGAGTATGCACCATTGCGACAGTTCTTCGTGCTGAGACACCACGTGATGATCGGGTGTGATAAGCTCTACGTTCACATACAACGGGTGCAAGCCAGTTTTGCACATGCAGAATACTCGGGTTAAACTTGACGAGCCTAGCATATGCAGATACGGCCTCGGAACACTAAGACCGAAAGGTCAAACGTGAGTCATATAATAGATATGATCAACATAGTGATGTTCACCATTGAAAACTACTCCATCTCACGTGATGATCGGATATGGTTTAGTTGATATGGATCACGTGATCATTTAGATGACTCGAGGGATGTCTATCTAAGTGGGAGTTCTTAAGTAATATGATTAATTGAACTTAAATTTATCATGAACTTAGTCCTGATAGTATTTGCATATCTATGTTGTAAATCAATTGCTCGCGTATAGCTTCCCCGTTTTATTTATGATATGTTCCTAGAGAAAACTAAGTTGAAAGTTGATAGTAGCAATGATGCGGACTAGGTCCGTTATCTAAGGATTATCCTCATTGCTACATAGAAGAATTATGTCCTTGATGCACCGCTAGGTGACAGAACTATTGCACGAGCAGATGTAGACATTATGAACGTTTGACAAGCTCGGTATGATGACTACTTTAGTGCACCATGCTTTACGGCTTAGAACCGGGACTTCAAAAATGTTTTGAAATGTCACGGAGCATATGAGATATTCCAAGAGCTAAAATTGGTATTTCAGACTCATGCCCGAGTCGAGAGGTATGAGACCTTTGACAAGTACTTTGCCTACAAGATGGAGGAGAATAGCTCAACCAGTGAGCATGTGCTCAGAATGTATGACTACTACAATCGCTTGAATCAAGTGGGAGTTAATCTTCCAGATAAGATAGTGATTGACAGAGTTCTCTAGTCACTATCACCAAGTTACTGGAACTTCGTGATGAACTATAATATGCAGGGGATGACAAAACCGATTCCCGAGCTCTTCGCGATGCTGAAATCAGCGAAGGTAGAAATCAAGAAAAGCATCAAGTGTTGATGGTTGACAAGACCACTAGTTTCAAGTAAAAGGGCAAGGGAAAGAAAGGGAATATTAAGAAGAATGGCAAGCAAGTTGCCACTCCCATGAAGAAGCCCAAAGCTAGACCCAAGCCTGAAACTTAGTGCTTCTACTGCAAATGAAATGGTTACTCGAAGTGGAATTGCCACAAATACTTGGTGGATAAGAAGAATGGCAAAGTGAGCAAAAGTATATATGATATACATGTTATTGATGTGTACTTACTAGTGTTCATAGTATCCCCTGGGTATTTGATACTGGTTCAGTTGCTATGATTAGTAACTTGAAACAGGAGTTACATAATGAACAAAGACTAGTTGAGGGCGAGGTGACGATGTGTGTTGGAAGTGATTCCAAGGTTGATAAGATCATCATCGCACACTCCCTCTACCTTCAAGATTAGTGTTGGACCAAAATAAATGTTATTTGGTGTTTGCATTGAGCATGAATATGATTGGATCATGTTTATTGCAATACGGTTATTCATTTAAGTCAAAGAATAATTGTTGTTCTGTTTACATGAATAAAACCTTCTATGGTCATACACTTAATATAAATGGCTTATTGAATCTCGATCGTAATGATACACATATTCATAATATTGATGCCAAAAGATACAAAGTTAATAATGAAGGAAATATGCCCTAGGGGCAATAATAAAGTTATTATTTATTTCCTTATATATCATGATAAATGTTTATTATTCATGCTAGAATTGTATTAACCGGAAACACAATACATGTGTGGATACATAGACAAACAGAGTGTCACTAGTACGCCTCTACTTGACTAGCTTGTTAATCAAAGATGGTTAAGTTTCCTAACCATAGACAAAGGAGTTGTCATTTGATTAACAAGGTCACATCATTAGTTGAATGATCTGATTGACATGACCCATTCCATTAGCTTAGCACCCGATCGTTTAGTATGTTGCTATTGCTTTCTCCATGACTTATACATGTTCCTTTGACTATGAGATTATGCAACTCCCGTTTACCGTAGGAACACTTTGTGTGCTACCAAACGTCACAACGTAACTGAGTGATTATAAAGGAGCTCTACAGGTGTCTCCGAAAGTATTTGTTGGGTTGGCGTATTTCGAGATTAGGATTTGTCACTCCGAATGTCGGAGAGGTATCTCAGGGCCTTCTCGGTAATGCACATCACATAAGCCTTGCAAGCATTGCAACCAATAAGATAGTTGCAAGATGATGTATTACGGAACGGGTAAAGAGACTTGCCGGTAACGAGATTGAACTAGGTATTGGATACCGACGATCGAATCTCGGGCAAGTAACATACCGATGACAAAGGGAACAACGTATGTTGTTATGCGGTCTGACCGATAAAGATCTTCGTAGAATGTGTAGGAGCCAATATGGGCATCCAGGTCCCGCTATTGGTTATTGACCAGAGATTTGTCTCAGTCATGTCTACACTGTTCTCGAACCGTAGGGTCCGCACACTTAAGGTTACGATGACAGTTATTATGAGTTTATACATTTTGATGTAACGAAGTTAGTTCGGAGTCCCGGATAAGATCACGGACATGACGAGGAGTCTCGGAATGGTCGAGACGTAAAGATTGATATATTGGACGACTATATTCGGACATCGGAATGGTTCCGAGTGGTTTCGGATAAAACCGGAGTGCCGGAGGGGTTACCGGAACCCCCCGGGGAAGTAATGGGCCTTATTGGGCCCAAGCGGAGAGAGAGGGCAGCAGCCAGGAGCTGGCGCGCGCCCCCCTCATGGGAGTCCGAATTGGACAAGGAGGGGGGGCGCGGCCCCCCTTTCCCTCTCCCTCTCCCTCTCTTTCCTTCCCCCCTTCTCTTCCTAGTTGGACTAGGAAAGGGGAGTCCTACTCCCACTAGGAGGAGGACTCCCCCCTCCCTTTGGCGCGCCCCAATAGGGGCGGCCGGCCTCCCCCTTGCTCCTTTATATACGGGAGCAGGGGGGCACCCCAAGACACACAAGTTGATCTTCGTGATCGTTCCTCAGCCGTGTGCGGTGCCCCCCTCCACCATATTCCACCTCGGTCATATTGTCGCGGTGCTTAGGCGAAGCCCTGCGTCGGTAGTTCATCAAGATCGTCACCACGC
Organism: Aegilops umbellulata; assembly: GCA_032464435.1. Classification (NCBI taxonomy): domain Eukaryota; kingdom Viridiplantae; phylum Streptophyta; class Magnoliopsida; order Poales; family Poaceae; genus Aegilops; species Aegilops umbellulata. The sequence goes on along the minus strand of CP136056.1, from coordinate 67,467,795 downwards.
CGTCATGCTGACGAAACTCGTCCCCGAGAGCTTTGCTGGATCGGAGCCCGGAGAACGTCATCGAGTTGTATGTGTGTCAAGAACTCGGAGGCGCCGAAGTAACGGTGCTTGGATCGGTCGGATCGGGAGGACGTACGACTACTTCCTCTACGTTGTGTCAACGCTTCCACTTCGGTCTACGAGGGTACGTAGACAACACTCTCCCCTCTCGTTGCTATGCATCACCATGATCTTGCGTGTGCGTAGGAATTTTTTTGAAATTACTACGTTCCCCAACAAATAATGATAGTGCAACTTATTTGTGGCACTGCCGTTTAGGTCATATTGGTGTAAAGCGCATGAAGAAACTCCATGCTGATGGGCTTTTGGAATCACTTGATGCTTGCGAACCATGCCTCATGGGCAAGATGACTAAGACTCCGTTCTCCGGAACAATGGAGCGAGCAACTGAATTGTTGGAAATAATACATACTGATGTATGTAGTTCGGTGAGTGTTGAGGCTCACGGCGGGTATCATTATTTTCTGACCTTCACAGATGATTTGAGCAGATATGGGTATATCTACTTAATGAAATACAAGTCTGAAACATTTGAAAAGTTCAAAGAATTTCATAGTGAAGTGGAGAATCACCGTAACAAGAAAATAAAGTTTCTACAATCTGATCGCGGAGGCGAATATTTGAGTTACGAGTTTGGCCTTCATTTGAAACAATGTGGAATAGTTCCGCAACTCAAGCCACCTGGAACACCACAGCGTAATGGTGTGTTTGAATGTCGTAACTGTACTTTATTAGATATGGTGTGATCTATGATGTCTCTTACTGATTTACCACTATTGTTTTGGGGTTATGCATTAGAGACAGCTACATTCACGTTAAATAGGGCACCATCTAAAAACCCGTCGACACCATATGAACTATGGTTTAGCAAGAAACATAAGATGTCGTTTCTTAAAGTTTGGGGTTGCGATGCTTATGTGAAAACATTTCAGCCTGATAAGCTCAACCCCAAATCGGAGAGGTGCGTCTTCATAGGATACCCAAAAGAAACTGTTGGGTACACCTTCTATCACAGATCCGAAGGCAAGATCTTTGTTGCTAAGAGTGGATCCGTTCTAGAGAAGGAGTTTCTCTCAAAAGAAGTGAGTGGGAGGAAAGTAGAACTTGATGAGGTAATTGTGCCTTCTCTCGAATTGGAAAGTAGCTCATCACTGAAATCAGTTCCAGTGATGCCTACACCAATTAGTGAGGAAGTTAATGATGATGATCATGAAACTTCAGATCAAGTTACTACCGAACCTCGTAGGTCAACCAGAGTACGATCCACACCAGAGTGGTACGGTAATCCTATTCTGGAAGTCATGTTGCTAGACCATGATGAACCTACGAACTATGAGAAAGCGATGATGAGCCCAGATTCCGACAGATGGCTTGAGGCCATGAAATCTGAGATAGAATCCATGTATGAGAACAAAGTGTGGACTTTGGTGGACTTGCCCGATGATTGGCAAGCCATTGAGAATAAATGAATCTTCAAGAGGAAGACGGACGCTGATAGTAGTGTTACTATCTACAAAGCTGGACTTGTCGAAAAGGTTTTTTTTGGCAAATTCAAGATGTTGACTACGATGAGATTTTCTCACTCGTATCGATGCTTAAAGTCTGTCTGAATCATGTTAGCAATTTCCACATTTTATGAAATCTGACAAATGGATATCAAAACTGCATTCCTTAATGGACTTATTAAATAAGAGTTGTATATGATACAACCAGAAGGTTTTGTCAATCCTAAAGGTGCTAACAAAATGTGCAAGCTCCAGCGATCCATCTATGGTCTCGTGCAAGCATCTCGGAGTTGGAATATACGCTTTGATAAGTGGATCAAAGCATATAGTTTTATACAGACTTGCGGTGAAGCCTGTATTTACAAGAAAGTGAGTGGGAGCACTATAGCCTTTCTGATAATTATATGTGAATGCCATATTGTTGATCTCAAATGATGTAGAATTTTCTAGAAAGCATAAAGGAGTATTTGAAAGGAGTTTTTCAAACAAAGACCTCGGTGAAGCTGCTTACATATTGTGCATCAATATCTATAGAGATAGATCAAGACGCTTGATAAGATTTTTCAATGAGTAAATACCTTGAAAAGATTTTTGAAATAGTTCAAAATGGAAAATTCAAAGAAGGAGTTCTTGCGTGTATTGCAAGGTGTAAAATTGAGTAAGACTCAAAACACGACCATGGCAGAAAATAGAAAGAGAATGAAAGACATTCCCTATGCCTCAGCCATAGGTTCTATAAGTATGCTATGCTGTGTACCAAACCTATTCTGTACCTTGCCATGAGTTTGGCAAGGGGGTGCGATATTGATCCAGGAGTGGATCACTTGACATCGGTCAAAATTATCCTTAGAAGACTAAGGAGATATTTCTCGGTTATGGAGGTGATAAAGAGTTCGTCGTAAAGAGTTACGCCAATGCAAGCTTTTACACTGATCCGGATGACTCTGAGTCTCAGTTTGGATACATATTTAAAGTGGGAGCGATTAACTAGAGTAGCGCCGTGCAGAGCATTGTAGACATAGAATGCAAAATACATACAACTCTGAATGTGGTAGACCCGTTGACTAAACTTCTCTCACAAGCAAAACATGATCACTCTTTGGGTGTTAATCACATAGCGATGTGAACTAGATTATTGAATCTAGTAAACCCTTTGGGTATTAGTCACATGGAGATGTGAACTAATCACATAAAGATGTGAACTGTTGGTGTTAAATCACATCACGATGTGAACTAGCTTATTGACTCTGGTGCAAGTGGGAGACTGAAGGAAATATGCCCTAGAGGCAATAATAAAGTTGTTATTTATATTTTCTCATATCATGATAAATGTTTATTATTCATGCTAGAATTGTATTAACCGGAAACTTAGTACATGTGTGAATACATAGACAAAACAAAATGTCCCTAGTATGCCTCTACTTGACTAGCTCGTTAATCAAAGATGGTTAAGTTTCCTAAACCATAGACATGTGTTGTCGTTTGATGAACGGGATCACATCATTAGGAGAATGATGTGATGGACAAGACCTATCCGTTAGCTTAGCATATTGATCGTTCAATTTTATTGCTATTGCTTTCTTCATGACTTATACATATTCCTCTGACTATAAGATTATGCAACTCCCGAATACCGGAGGAACACTTTGTGTGCTATCAAACATCACAACGTAACTGGGTGATTATAAAGATGCTCTACAGGTGTCTCCGATGGTGTTTGTTGAGTTGGCATAGATCGAGATTATGATTTGTCACTCTGTGTATCAGAGAGGTATGTATGGGCCCTCTCGATAATGCACATCACTGTAAGCCTTGCAAGCAATGTGACTAATGAGTTAGTTGTGGGATGATGCATTACAGAACGAGTAAAGAGACTTGCCGGTAACGAGATTGAACTAGGTATGATGATACCGACGATCGAATCTCGGGCAAGTAACATACCGATGACAAAGGGAATAACGTATGTTGTTATGCGTTTGACCGATAAAGATCTTCGTAGAATATGTAGGAGCGAATATGAGCATCCAGGTTCCGCTATTGGTTATTGACCGAAGATGTGTCTCGGTCATGTCTACATAGTTCTCGAACCCGCAGGGTCCGCACGCTTAACGTTCGATGACGATTCAATGACCAAAGTTTGTTCGGAGTCCCGGGTGAGATCACGGACATGATGAGGAGTCTCGAAATGGTCGAGAGGTAAAGATTCATATATAGGACGATGGTATTTGGACACCGGAAGTGTTCTGGGTGATACCGGGTCACAGGAAGGGGTTCCAGGCAACCCCCGACCTGAAAATCAACGGAGAATTATTTTGGAATTAATAAAAAATACTGGAGAAAGAATCAAGGCCAGGGGGGCCACACCCTGTCCACGAGGGTGGGAGACGCGCCTACCCCCTGGGCGCGAACCCCTGCCTCGTGGGCCCCCTGGAGCTCCACTGACCTCAACTCCAACCCTACATATTCGTGTTCGGGGAGAAAAAAATCAGAGAGAAGGATTCATCGCGTTTTACGATACAGAGCCGCCGCCAAGCCCTAAACTCTCTCGGGAGGGCTGATCTGGAGTCCGTTCGGGGCTCCGGAGAGGGGAATCCGTCGCTATCGTCATCATCAACCATCCTCCATCACCAATTTCATGATGCTCACCGCCGTGCGTGAGTAATTCCATCGTAGGCTTGCTGGACGGTGATGGGTTGGATGAGATTTATCATGTAATCGAGTTATTTTTGTTAGGGTTTGATCCCTAGTATCCACTATGTTCTGCTTGTCACTAGGGCCCGAGTGCCATGATTTTAGATCTGAACCTATTATGTTTTCATGAATATATGTGAGTTCTTGATCCTATCTTGCAAGTCTATAGTCACCTACTATGTGTTATGATCTGGCAACCCCGAAGTGACAATAATTGGGACCACTCCCGGTGATGACCATAGTTTGAGGAGTTCATGTATTCACTATGTGTTAATGCTTTGGTCCGGTACTCTATTAAAAGGAGGCCTTAATATCCCTTAGTTTCCGTTAGGACCCCGCTGCCACGGGAGGGTAGGACAAAAGATGTCATGCAAGTTCTTTTCCATAAGCACGTATGACTATATTCGAAATACATGCCGACATTACATTGATGAATTGGAGCAGTTCTGTGTCACCCTATGTTATAACTATTGCATGAATAATCGCATCAGGCATAATTCTCCATCACCGATCCAATGCCTACGAGCTTTTCACATATTGTTCTTCGCTTATTTACTTTACCGTTGCCACTGTTACAATCACTACAAAACTATCACTGTTACTTTTGCCACCGTTACCGTTACTTCCATATTACTTTGCTACTAAATACTTTGTTGCAGATACTAAGTTATCCAGGTGTGGTTGAATTGACAACTCAACTGCGAATACTTGAGAATATTCTTTGGCTCCCCTTGTGTCGAATCAACAAATTTGGGTTGAATACTCTACCCTCGAAAACTGTTGCGACCCCCTATACTTGCGGGTTATCAGGACTATTTTCTGGCGCCGTTGCCGGGGAGCATAGCTCTATTCTTTGAGTCACTTGGGATTTATATCTGCTGGTCACTATGAGGAACTTGAAAGACGAGAAAACAAAAATTTATCCCTCAACTACGAGGGAAGGTAAGGAACTGCCATCTAGCTCTGCACTTGATTCACCTTCTGTTTTGAGTAAGCTTGTGACACCTAAACCTGCTTCTGCTATTAATTCTGATATGTCGCATGTTATTGATGATGCCACTTTTGCTATGCATGATACTTATGATGAAACTACTTCTATGCTTGATACTACTGTGCCACTTGGTGGATTTCTTGATGAACAACTTGCTAGGGCTAGAGAGAATGAAATTATTGAAACTGATAATATTGATGAAAGTGATGATGAAGATTCTCCCCCTAGATATGAATTGCCTATTGTTCCTGAGGGTTATGTTATGGATGAATAAACCGCTAGAGACTTTCTTGCCTGCAATCATAGAAGTGATCTTAAGAAATTACTAGTTAAGCTGAAAGAAAAAACTCTGAATGCTAGAATGAAATATGATCCTGCTTATGCTACTTCACCTATCTTTGTTACTGATAAGGATTATGAATTCTCTGTTGATCCTGATATAATTACTTTGGTTGAATCTGATCCTTTTTATGGTGATGAATCTGAAACTATTGTGGCACATCTTACTAAATTAAATGATATAGCCACCCTGTTCACTAATGATGAGAAAACTCGCTACTATTATATCCTTAAATTATTTCCGTTCTCATTAAATTGTGATGCTAAGATATGGTTTAATCCTCTTGATCCTGGTTGTGTGCGATATGATTTATTATTTCTCTGCTAAATATTTCCCCGCTCATAAGAAACAAGCTGCTTTAAGGGAGATATATAATTTTGTGCAAATTGAAGAAGAGAGTCTCCGACAAGCTTGGGGGAGGCTTCTCCAATTACTTTATGCTTTGCCTGATCATCCTCTCAAGAAAAATGAAATACTTGATATCTTTTATAATGGACTAACCGATGCTTCCAGAGACCACCTTGATAGTTGTGTTGGTTGTGTTTTCAGGGAAATAATTGTTGATCAAGCTGAAATTATATTGAATAATATGTTGACCAATGAAAATAATTGGACACTTCCTGAACCAACTCCTAAGCCAACTCCGAAGAAAAGGGGTGTTCTATTTCTCAGTCCTGAAGATATGCAAGAGGCAAAGAAATCTATGAAAGAAAAAGGTATAAAAGCTGAAGATGTTAAGAATTTACCTCCTGTTGAAGAAATACATGGTCTTAATTTATCGCATGTTGAAGAAATACATGGTTTTAATCCATCACCTATTGAAGAAACACATGGTCTTGATAACCCGACACAGGTAGTAAAGGTAAATTCTCTCTATAGATTCGATGAAGGTGATATCCCTTGTTATAAGTCTGCTAGCCAATGCTTAGATGAGTTTGATAATTTTATTGTCAAACAAGAAAACTTCAATGCTTATGTGGGTAGACAATTTGAAACACAATGCTTATATGATTGAACACTTGGGTGATTATATGTCTAGAGTTAAAGGAGAACTTAAGATCATTAGTAAACATGCTTCTATGGTTACCACTCAAGTAGAACAAGTACTGAAAGCTCAGAATGATTTGCTCAATGAATTGAATAGTAAGAATAATGACTTTGCTGTTAGAGTTGCAACTAGAGGAGGTAAAGTGACTCAGGAACCTTTGTATCCTCAGGGCCACCCTAAGAGCATTGAGCAGGATTCTCAGAGAACTAATGTTGATGCACCTAGTCCTTCTAAGAAGAAGAAAAAGAAAAATGATAGGACTTTGCATGCTTCTAGTGAACTGTTGTAGACACACCTGAGAATCCCAATGATATTTCTATTTCTCATGCTGAAACACAATCTGGAAATGAACACGAACCTAGTGATAATGTTAATGATGATGTTCATGTTGATTCTCAACCTAGCAATGATAATGATGTAGAGATTAAACCTGCAGTTGATCTTGATAACCCACAATCAAAGAATCAACGTTATGATAAGAGAGACTTTGTTGCTAGGAAGCACGGCAAAGAAAGAGAACCATGGGTTCAGAAAGCCATGCCTTTTACTCCCAAACCATCCAAGAAAAAGGATGATGAGGATTTTGAGCGCTTTGCTGAAATGATTAGACCTATCTTCTTGCGTATGCGTTTTACTGATATGATTAAAATGAATCCTTATGCTAAGTATATGAAAGATATTGTTACAAATAAGAGGAAGATACCAGAAGCTAAAATTTCCACCATGCTTGCTAATTATACTTTTAAGGGTGGAATACCTAAGAAACTTGGAGATCCAGGAGTACCAACTATACCATGCTCCATTAAAAGAAACTATGTTAGAACTGCTTTATGTATCTTGGAGCCGGTGTTAGTGTTATGCCTCTCTCTTTATATCGTAGACTTGATTTGAATAAGTTGACACCTACTGAAATATCTTTGCAAATGGCTGATAAATCAACTGCTATACCTGTCGGTATTTGTGAGGATGTGCCTGTTGTGGTTGCAACCGTTACTATTTTAACGGACTTTGTTATTCTTGATATTCCCGAGGACGATAGTATGTCCATTATTCTTGGAAGACCCTTTTTGAATACTGCAGGGGCTGTTGTTGATTGCAATAAAGGCAATGTCACTTTTTCATGTTACTGGTAATGCACATACGGTACAGTTTCCGAGGAAACAACCTCAAGTGCACAGTATCAATTCTATTGGAAAAATTCCATCGATTATTTTTGGAGGTTTTGAATTTCCTCTTCCTACTGTCAAAAAGAGATATGATATTCTTATTATTGGGGACGTGCATATACCGTTTGAGGTAACATAGTGTTATTCGAAATTTCTCCGGTTCCATGTTGTTCGGAATGAGTTTGTTAACAAGACTTGATCAACCTTGTTAGTGGATTCCTTTTGATGAGCATGGGATGGATGAAGTTAGAAAGCATAAGTCTCTGTACCCTCCTTTTACTTTATGTAATTTAGATTAAATAAAGCAAAAATAGTATTTTCTGTCTGTTTTCTGAGTTATCTGTGCAATAAAAAAATACCCTGAAAATAAAAGTTCTCCAAATGCCCCGAATATGAAATATGATTTTTTCTGGAATATTTGAGAATATCTAGCACTAAGAACACATCAGGGGGAGCAAGCACCTGGCCACGAGGTCCAGGGCGCGCCCCTGCCTCATGGGCCTATGGTGGCTCCCCTCCACTTATTCCAGCAACCACACACTCCTTCTTCCTCTCAAAAAATTCACCAACCAGCTCAAGCACGAGTTCTAGCTCATTTTGCTGCGATTTTTGATCTCCTAGCTCAAAGCTCTGATCACAAAACTGCTTTGGGGGATCGTTCTTCGGTATGTGACTCCTCCAATGGTCCAGTTAGTTTTTGTTCTAGTGCTTTATTCATTGCAAAATTTTGCTGCCTAGGTGCCCATGTTCTTGAGCTTGCATGTCAAATTTATATGGTTCCAAGTAGTTCTAATGCATGATATAGTCTCTAGGCACTTATGGGAGTAGTTGCTATCAATTTTGTTGAGCTTGGTTCACTTTTATTTGAAGTTACTAAAAATTTCAATTTTCAGAAAATGATGAAGAGATTTTTGAGGGGTTCTTCGAGCCGAAGCTCGAAGGATAAGCAAAGTGAAGAAGAAGAGAGGCCCAAATATAATCTCCCTCGCATCGCGGAAGTTCGGCCGTGTGAATGGCCTTGTGATGATTTCTTGAGAGCAGCCGGGATTTATGATGATTTTTATGAGTTGGCTGATAATGCAGGCCTCACCGACTTCCTCCGCGACCAACGCGAATAGTATCTCTTACTCACTAATATCTTTGTGCAAAAATTTCATTCACGCTAGGAGGTCACCACCTTCAGTGGATTTTTATTTATATGATGAGTATAAGGAGATGCGCCTCTCTGAATTTTGTGAGGTTTGCAAATTGCCCTCTTTGGGTAGCGTAGAGGAACCACATCGTGACGATGTGGAGGGTTTTATTGATACAATTGTTGTAGGGGAAACTAGGAAGGTTTCCAATGCAAGAATTACTAGCATACATTTTCCGGTTTTATGTTACTTTGCAATTTTTGCTAGTAGATGCTTAATTGGTCGCGGAAACTGTGGCAACCTTAGTGCCCCTGATATTGTTCTTTTGTGCCATGCCCTGTTTCGCGATGACACATTTAGTATGGGTGCTTTTGTTGCAAAGCGGTTAAATCTTAACCGTACTAAGGGCCCCATCTTGGGAGACATCTTCGCCTCGCGCCTCGCTGCGTACTTTAACATACCTATTAGGCATTATGAGAAAGAAGAAAATTTGTTGCCTACTGTTTTTCTAGACTACAAGACTATGGTTGCACATAATTTCATTGTTAAGAACAAGAAAAAGGGGCTTAACTATAGACTGTTATTTGATAAAAATCACCCTGAGACTATTACTTTGCCTGCTCCTTCCTTGTTTGACTTATCTGCAGGCAAGTACCTTCTTCCTCTAGAGGCCATTCACGCCTACCGGAACCCCACATCAGCTTCAGAGCCAGATTCGGAACCACAACTTGTTCCTTCACGCCAGTCTGTTTATCAGTGGGATCCGGAGGAGATGGCCAACCAGTGGCAACCCGAGGCTTCATCTCAGTACAAACCCAACTATAACTTTGGATATCAGCCAGGCCAGCCGTGGCAATAGACCAACTTAGGCCAAAAGCCTAAGCTTGGGGGAGTACGTATTTCTCACCGACATTACATTCATATTCACACACTCATGCTAGTTGTCGGTGCTCATACTCGTTCATTGTAATATCCATGCTAGCTTATTTTCCCTTTTCTCGCTTTCTTCTTGTGTGTTTGATAAACCTTAAAAAAACAAAAAAATTAGTTGTAGCTTTTAGCTAGCTTACTTTCTTGTTGTAGTAGTATTAATTAAAAGAAAACCCAAAAATATTTCTTGTTCTTCTTTTGCTTGTTGGGAGCTTTCCTGTGTAAATAGTTTTATTTCTTTTCTTTTCTTTGGGGGATCGATAGGAGAAGACCATGATGAAAATGTTAGAGTGGCTCTTATATGCATTATTGTTGATTTAACCAAGAGCCCATATTGCCTTGTCTTCTCCTATTTATTGAATGCTCGTAGATTCCAGCTTAGTCCAATGCACGTGCACTATTATTATTATCCACATCGTTCGGTCGTGCAAGTGAAAGGCAATTATGACGATATATGATGGACTAATTGAGATGAGAGAAGCTGGTATGAACTCGACCTCTCTTGTTTTTGTAAATATGATTAGTTCATCGTTCCTAATTCAGCCTATTATGAATGAACATGTTTGCAATGACAATTAGAGATTATAGTTACTTATGCCATGCTTAATTAGCTAGGAGTTTATAATGGTTTACCTTGCGTGCCAACATGCTATTAAAATGGTTGTGATGTGGTGTGATAGGGTGGTATCCTCCTTTGAATTATTCGAGTGACTTGAGGGCACATGTTCACGCATGTAGTTGAAACAAAATCAACATAGCCTCCATGATATTTATGTTCATGGTGGATTATATCCTACTCATGCTTGCACTCAATGTTTATTAATTTTAATGCATGTTCATGACTGTTGTCGCTCTCTAGTTGGTCGCTTCCCAGTTTTTTTTCTAGCCTTCACTTGTACTAAGCGGGAATATTGCTTGTGCATCCAATCCCTTAAACCCCAAAGGTATTCTATATGAGTCCACTATACCTTCCTATATGCGGTATCTACCTGCTGTTTCAAGTAAATTTGTCTGTGCCAAACTCCAAACCTTCAAATGAAATTCTGTTTTGTATGCTCGAATAGCTCATGTATCAACTAGGGTTGTCTGTATCTTCTATGCTAGGCGGGTTATTCTCAAGAGGAGTGGACTTCGCTCCTCACTCACGAGAAAATGACTGGTCACCGGGATGCCCAGTCCCATGCTTTATGCAAACCAAATTGAAATAATTGCAAACAAAACTCCCCCGGGGCTGTTGTTAGTTGGAGGCACTCGTTGTTTCGAGCAAGCCACGGATTGATGCTTGTTGGTGGTGGGGGAGTATAAACTTTACCATTCTGCTTGGGAACCGCCTATAATGTGAGTAGCATGGAAGATATCTCCATCTCTCGGTTGTTATGTTGACAATAAAAGTATACCGCTCAAAATATTATTTATCTCTGCTTTAAAACCGAGCTTTGGCACCTCTACAAATCCCTGCTTCCCTCTGCGAAGGGCCTATCTATTTACTTTTATGTTGATTCATCACCCTCTTATTAAAAACACATGCTGGAGGGCACCGCTGTCATTTGCATCCATTACTGTTAATTTATATTGGGTATGACTATGACTGGATCTCTTTTACCATTAATTACAATGTTTAGTCAGTCCTTGATCTTCAAAAGTGCTTTGCATTTATGTTTTGTGGTCTCAGAAAGGGCTAGCGAGATACCATCTTGTTATATCATATCATGATTGTTTTGAGAAAGTGTTGTCATCCGAGATTTATTATTATTGCTCGCTAGTTGATTATGCCATTGATATGAGTAAACATGAGACCTAAGTGTTATTCCGAATATGGTTAGTTCATAATCCTTGCTGAAAACTTGAATGCTGGCTTTACATATTTACAACAACAAGAGCAAACAGAGTTTGTAAAAGTTTTTTCTTTATCACTTTCAGTTTATCAACTGAATTGCTTGAGGACAAGCAAAGGTTTAAGCTTGGGGGAGTTGATACGTCTCCGTCGTATCTACTTTTCCAAACACTTTTGCCCTTGTTTTGGACTCTAATTTGCATGATTTGAATGGAACTAACCCGGACTGACGCTGTTTTGAGCAGAATTGCCATGGTGTTATTTTTGTGCAGAAATAAAAGTTCTCGGAATGACCTAAAAATCAATGGAGAATTATTTTGGAATTAATAAAAAATACTGGTGAAAGAATCAAGGCCAGGGGGGCCACACCCTGTCCACGATGGTGGGGGGCGCGCCTACCCCCTGGGCACGCCCCCTGCCTCGTGGCCCCCTGGAGCTCCACCAAGCCCTAAATTCTCTCGGGAGGGCTGATCTGGAGTCCGTTCGGAGCTCCAGAGAGGGGAATCCGTCGCCATCGTCATCATCAACCATCCTCCATCACCAATTTCATGATGCTCACCGCCGTGCGTGAGTAATTCCATCGTAGGCTTGTTGGACGGTGATGGGTTGGATGAGATTTATCATGTAATTGAGTTAGTTTTGTTAGGGTTTGATCCCTAGTATCCACTATGTTCTGAGATTGATGTTGCTATGACTTTGCCATGCTTAATGCTTGTCACTAGGGCCCGAGTGCCATGATTTCAGATCTGAACCTATTATGTTTTCATGAATATATGTGAGTTCTTGATCCTACCTTGCAAGTCTATAGTCACCTACTATGTTTTATGATCTGGCAACCCCGAAGTGACAATAATTGGGACCACTCCCGGTGATGACCATAGTTTGAGGAGTTCATGTATTCACTATGTGTTAATGCTTTGGTCCGGTACTCTATTAAAAGGAGGCCTTAATATCCCTTAGTTTCCATTAGGATCCCGCTGCCACGGGAGGGTAGGACAAAAGATGTCATGCATGTTCTTTTCCATAAGCACGTATGACTATATTCGAAATACATGCCGACATTACATTGATGAATTGGAGCAGTTCTGTGTCACCCTATGTTATAACTGTTGCATGAATAATCGCATCAGGCATAATTCTCCATCACCGATCCAATGCCTATGAGCTTTTCACATATTGTTCTTCGCTTATTTACTTTACCGTTGCCACTGTTACAATCACTACAAAACTATCACTGTTACTTTTGCCACCGTTACCGTTACTTCCATATTACTTTGCTACTAAATACTTTGTTGCAGATACTAAGTTATCCAGGTGTGGTTGAATTGAAAACTCAACTGCGAATACCTGAGAATATTCTTTGGCTCCCCTTGTGTCGAATCAATAAATTTGGGTTGAATACTCTACCCTCGAAAACTGTTGCGATCCCCTATACTTGCGGGTTATCACACACCAGCCCACAAGGGGCTGGTGCGCCCCCTATAGGGACAACCACGTGGGGAGAAAGGGAAATGAGAGGAGGAAAAGGAAAGTATGAAGTAGGACTCCTACTTCCTTCCCCTCCCCCTCCTTCCTTTCCCCCTTTTCCAAATATGGTAGGGGGGGGCAATTGTACTAGGGGGCCAAGTAGGATTCCTCCTACTTGGGCGCGCCCTAGGCTGCCTCCCTCCCTCTCCCTCCTTTATATACGTGGGGAGGGCACTCCTAGAACACACATCAATTGTTCCTAGCCGTGTGCGGCACCGCCCTCCATAGTTAACACCTCGGTTATATCGTCATAGTGCTTAGGCGAAGCCCTGCGCCGGTAACTTCATCATCACCGTCGCCACGCCGTCGTGCTGAAAGAATTCTCCCTCGTCCTAAACTGTATCAAGAGCTCGAGGGATGTCATTGTGCTGAACCTGTGCTGAACACGGAGGTGCCATACGTTCGGTACTTGGATCAGTTGGATCGTGAAGATGTTCGACTACATCAACCGCGTTACTAAACGCTTCTGCTTTCGGTCTACGAGGGTACGTGGACACACTCTCCCGTCTCGTTGATATGCATCTCCTAGATAGACCTTGCGTGATCGTAGGATTTTTTTTGAAATACTGTGTTCCCCAATAGGCCCATGTACCCATCCATTCGGCCCCAACATGTACTAGCACTATAAATAGACCTCTCCCCTCTTCATCTAGGGTTAGCAAAGGAATAACTCATTAGAGACAGAGCTTTGCTCATCCACTTATCCATACTCCTATGGGGACTAAGACCTCCTAGGAGAAGATCCAGCAAGTGGATTCAAGACCCCTCTTGTGGGAAGATCCTCCAACGATTCAAGATCTATTTCCTTCTAGGATTGGGATGAAGTAATTCCCCTTTGTACCCCCCTTTGTTGACTTTTGATCTTGTATCTGTATGTGGATTTAGCACATGTGTGATTGGATCTTGTTGATTTGAGTTTTTCTCTCTCATGTGTTCATCGTGTTCTTCGGCAATTCCCCTCCAAATTGTGAAAGATCAGCTATTAGGGTTCCACCGTAAATCACTATGTCGGGGGTTTCTTCTATGAAATTATTGCATGTTCGGATAAAATCCTACATATGATAAAAGGTCATTAGTATGTCAAGAGTGATTTAATACAATATAGAGGAGATTTGGACTCCTTTATATATGAATTTTGTGATTGGCTATGTCAAAGATCGGTGACCCATTTTGAGAAAAAAATTATCCTCTTAGCAAACATAATTTATCTCCATACGTACATTCACACCATTTCTCCTTATTGTACATAATTAAGCTTTCACACATGTTCTACATGAATCTAGCACTTGATATTACTTTTACGAGGCGTTATCATGTAACAATCGAGCTATTCGATAGGACTTTGGAGATGACTATATCTGTGAAAGTGCATCTAATACCCAAGGCGGATTTTGGTAATTCATGTCAACATATCTCAAAGAACTAATGATACTTCAAAGAATATTTAAGGAAAAGTTCTTTTAGGTAAAAATTGGAATGGAAGGTGACCCCTAAAAATGACTAAAGACAAGTGTTGGACAAGCCAAAGGGTTCTACATTTTATAGCGATCCAAGATCATATCAAGTCCATAGGCATGCCAATACTATCAAAAGCAAATGAGGATATGACAATGAGCATTTTCACCATGTGCTTAGATATCAAACTCCTTCAAGTTTTCCACTATATCTTCCTTATGCCATGCTACTCGATTTTACCGAAGCAATTCCACTTAGAACCACCGAAACATTCATATATAGTCGTTGTTCCAAAACCTAGTTCAATTAGAGCCTCCAACATTCCACACGCAACCCCTGAAGCAACCTGGTAAACCTTCTGTTGTCATGTCTGAAATTTTGAGCCATTCCAGTAGGAACTTCTGAAGCACCAACAAAGAGTGTGCCACTACCGAGGTACTCACTTTAGAGCCACTGATTCATTTTTATTCGAACCTACAAATGCATCTCAAAGTTATCACTTTTGTTTACTTCAGACCTTGATCATCATAGTTCTATTATGATGGTTGAGAACCTGTAAAAACACCTCTTTTTGTATAAATACGTTATAAAATGAGGCGTATTTGATGTGATCAATATGACATGCTTGCTAGCAAAGGAGGTGTCTGAGGGGCACATAGAAGAGATCTTCAATCCCCATGTGCTAGACTTTACGGATGACTTGATCATGTCAATAAGGTTCACCTAGACAAATCGAGCAGGTCTGAACGAAACCCTGCACATGGTTGAAGTTCATTAATACATTAAGGGCCATTATACATGAGATCGAGGATCAAGATTTTGATGCATTGATAAATTCCTTGATCACCTATGAAAAGATCAGCAACCTTGTTTGACAAAAGAGTCGGCCACCTAATATAATTTATATCTAAACATAAATTATCACTTTTTGTGCCTATCAAAGATCCTTACAAAATCCTAGTCATGGATTCATGCAAAAGGCGATACTAAGAAATCATTTAGCTCTTTAATCTCACAAGTCAAGTAATGTGACTCTTGAAACATATTTTAAAAACAAATACAAATGATCTGTCATGCCAATAAATGAGCAAGATCCCACTTGTTGAACTTCTTACCGATGACTTGGTCACGAATGTGAGAGTCTTTAGTGTGAAACTTATAGAAAAAATCCAACATGCAATGGAAATTGGCTCCTTCCCTTATGGAAATTGTTCGTTTTTTCAGTTTCTTATTATACTCCTTCCCTTGGTGAAGATTCACATAGTGGTGCGGAAATGGATGATTCGATGTGGTGTTGAGAGAATCAACATCATGTTTATGCATGCGCATCTTGTTATCCCTGTGGAAATTGGCTTGCTACCCAATCCATACACGTTTTCTTACGTTGAAATTAAAAAAAGGTAATTTTATAAATCAAGAGAATATCCACTAATTAAGTAATTCATCGTGTGTACCAAATGGATGATCAAAAGGGGAAAACCCAAATTACGAAAAAAGTGGAAAACCCATAAAAACACCTCGATTTGTATAAACATGTTATTACAAGTCGTATTTGATGTGATCGATCTGACATGATTGCTAGATATAAGGGTGTCTAGGAGAGGGGGTATGAACACATAGATGTGATCTTCAATCCCCATGTGCTAGACTTTCACTGATAGCTCCGTCAATCCGGAGAGACTCTCCCGAACAAATTGAGCGGGTCTGAACAAAATCCTACGCATGACAGAAGTTCACTAACACATTAAGGGCCATTATACATAAGATCAAAGATCACATTTTTTGATGCATTAATGAATTTCTTGATCACCATGAAAAGTTCGACAACCTTGTTTGACAAAAGAATCACCCACCTGATATAATTTATCTCTAAGCGTAAACTATCACCTTTTTATGCTTATAATAGATCTTTTGTTGTCATCCTAGTTCTAGATTCATGTATATAAAAGTTAATACTAAGAATTATTGAGCTCTTTCATCTCACGCGTCAACTAATGTGAGTCTTCAAACATATTTCTACCATAAATCACAAATGATCTTTCATGCCAATAAATGGTCAAGATCCCACGTGTTGAACTTTTAGCCGATGGCATATCATGACGGTGAGTGTCTTGGACATGGATCCTCTACACAAAATCCAACATATAGTGGAAGTACAATGATATAAAAGATACCTATATATCTCATCCTAAGTACTGTAATGGCAGATTTTGATATACGATCAATTTAGGCATTAGTTATAAGCGATACAGGTGGAAGATGTACCATGATATGCACAAACGAGATGAGAGATTTGATCCTGTGAGTCAGAGCTTGACTGTCAGCTCAATCGGATTGGCAAGAGCGTCTAGACAAAACCCGATATATGAAGTTTATTGCAATACATAAAGAGCTGCTAAATTTGAGATAGACTCAGATTCAATGTGTTAACAAATGCCAGAGGTTCTTGGCATTATTAACTAGGTAGATTTGGATTGATGACCAACAATTTTTTGTCCTCTGAGTGACACTGGCTTAGAGTTACCAGACAGTGCACCTCACGGTTTTGTCATTACCCTAAAGGAACATATATATGCAAAAACATTGAGCTCTTTCACCACACACATCAAATGATGTGACTCTTAAAAATATGCTTTTGGAACAAACCACAAATGATGATCATACCAATAAACGGTCAAGATCTCACGTGTTGATTTTTTATTAATAGCTTGATCATGACGGTGAGGGCCTTCTTATGAATCCTCCATACATAGTCCATTATATACAGTGGGACTACATTGATATAAAAATATACCTTTGTATCTAAACATATATAAGTGATGAGATGCCATATTTTGATATGTGAATGATTCAAGCATTGATTATAAGATATATGGGTGGGAGGTGCATTGAGATATGATCAAAACAAATGAGATGTTTGATCCCAAGGCGTCATATATAGTTTGACCGGGGACTCTATCACAATGGTAGGCGAGTCCAAACAAAATCCGACATATGGAGGAAGTTCAATGTAATACGTCAAGATCCATTAAATATGAGATTGAGGAGTAATATTTGAGAAGTTAACGTGTGTCAGAGGTGCCAGGAGAATTCACTAAGGTGTCTTTGGATTGATGACTAAAAAATCATTGTCATTTGAGTGACACTAGCTTAAAGGTACCATACAACACACCTCATGCCAGTGGATTGAAGCACACAACGATGGTGTTACAGGGCTTGCACCTTTATGTCTTTAACACTCCTGCCCCCTACTCCCTCTCGAACAAACTTTTGCATTGATGTCCTTGTATATTTTGAAAATGGGAAATTCTTCCTCTAGCCTCTACATGCATACAGTTTTAAAAAAAAAACTTGGGAAGAACACTTTTTGCGTAGAATCTACAATCTACTCTCAAAACGATAGGTCCTTTCTCCACTCTCTAGGTGCGCTTTGTTTGTATTTAACTTTATTTTTTTAGTTTCTTACTCTTTCCCTTGGTGAAGAGTCACGTAGTTGTGCTAAAATGGATGATTTGGTGCAGAGAGAATCAACATCATGTTTATGGATGCACATATTATTATCCTTGTGGAAATTGGCTCGGTGTCCAATCGATACTCGTCCGCTTATGTCGGAATGAAAAACATATTGTTATAAATTGAGGGAATATCCACTAATTAGGTAATTGACCATGAGTATCAAATGGATATTATGAAGTGGAGAACCCATAAAAACACCTCTTTTGTATAAATATGTTATGAAATGACAGTGTATTTGATGTGATCGATCTGACATGCTTGCTAGAGAAAGAGGTGTCTGGGGATCAAATCAAAGACGTCTTCAATCCCCATGCACTAGACTTTGATGGACGACTTGATCACGGGATAAGATTCACCCAGACAAATTGACCACGTCTGAACGAAACCCTACAAATGGTTGAAGTTCATTAATACATTAAAGGCCATTATACATGAGACCAAGGATCAAGATTCGATCCATTTATGAATTTCCTGATCACATACGAAAATATCAACAACCTTGTTTGACAAAAGATTCGCCCACCTAATATAATTTATCTCTAAACATGAATTATCACCTTTTGTGCCTATCAAAGACCTTACCACATCCTAGTCTAGATTCATGCATAAGGCAAGATTAAGAAATCACTGAGCTCTTTCATCTCACGTGTCAACTAATGTGACTCTTAAAACATATTTTTAAAGCAAATAAAAATGATCTTTCATGCCAATAATATCAAGATCCCACGTGGTGAACTTCTTGCTGATGTCTTGGTAAAAACCATGAGTGTCTTCAATATGGAACTTCTAGAAATAATCCAACATACAATGGAAGTACATGATATAAAACGATACTTCTATATCTGAACATAAGAAACAAAATGGCATATTTTGATATGTGATAAATTCAACCATTGATTGTAAGATATATGGGTGGCAGTAGGGGTGCATTAAGATATGAAATAAACATATATGCGATATTTGATCTCATGCTGCAGAGTTTAACTAGCATCTCAGTCACATCGGCCAGAGCATCCAAACAAAATCCTACATATGGAGGAAGTTCACTGTAATACGTTAAGAGCCATTAAATACGAGATAGATGAGTAAGACTCGACGCGTTAACAAATGTCTGAGGTGCCATGCGGAATTCACTAGGTGGGTTTGGATTGATGATTGACATAACTATGTCCTTCGAGTGACATTGGCTTAGAGGTATTTGACATTGCACCTCTTGGTCGTGCTAGGCCCTAACATAAGGTATATGCAATCATTGAGCTCTTTCATCACATGCTCGAGTAATGTGACTCTTAAAACATGTTTTTAGAACAAACCACAAATGATCATCATGCTAATAATTTTCAAGATCCCACGTGTTTAACTTTTTATCCATGGCTTGGTCATGATAGTGAGAGTCTTTTTATATGAATCCCCCATACATAATCCAACATATAGTGGAAGTACAATGATATAAATAGATAAATTTGTATAGAAACATAAGTAATGGATGGCATATTCCGATATGTGGTCTATTCAGGCAATGGTTATAAGAGATATGGGTGGGAGGCGCACTAAGATATGAACAAAACAGATGAGATGTTTGATGCGTCAAATTTTTATCGCGGCTCAGTCACATGGGTAGAAGCATCTGAACAAAATAAGACATATGGAAGAGGTTCAATTTAATACATCAAGAGACATTAAATATGTCATATAGGAGTAAGATTTGATTCATTAACACATGTTCAAGGTGCCAGATGGAGCTCACTAGGTGGGTTTGGATTAATGATCAACAAATCATTACCGATTGAGTGACACTGGCTGAGAGGTACCAGACAATAGACCTCATGGTTGTGTTAGACCCTAACAAAAGGCATATGCGAAAACAACTATATCACTTTGATGGTACTCGACGATAGAGTCTAGAGGAAAAGAGAATTTGGAACGAAAACTAAGTCTTGGACCATCACTTCCATACCCACAATACTTTGTGGTACATGATGATGCCAATACTATGGGAACATGTTCCATAGAAACCTTAGGTGATATCTACTATAGTTAACTCATTGCTACCCATCCATAACGAAACCTTATGTTAATATCATAATAGTGTTTCACAGAAAGGACAATGTGCTCTTAGTAGTGGAACACCCCACTTGGGAATTTTCCCCACAAACTCTTTCATTCGTTGGTGCTGGCCAACTAGGCTGGTGGCACTGAACAAAATATGCACATGAGATCCGGTCAAGCCTGCTCACGACATTATGGTTTTCCTATGACTCATTGCAAGCTAGTATCACAAAAAATCTAAGGCCAAATCCTTAGTCTTCTAATTTCTGGTCTATTTTCTCAAGTTTGTAGGAGTGTCATTAAAATTTCAAACTAGCATATGGGATTAACACTTACCTCAATTAAATCGGCAAGCCCTTAATCATTTCACATTAATCATAAAAATACATATATACCTAAATGTAAGTTACGAAACTCATATTTGATATGCGATTGGCCTTACCATTGATTTAGAATAATAGGGAGGTGGGCCATATATATGAACATACATATAAGATCTCTGATCCCATGCATTAGACTTTGGTAGACAAGTCGGCTATGTCGACGGGTTTGTTCTATGAAAATTATTGCTTGTTTGGATATAATCCTATATATGATAGAAGGAAATTAGCATGCCAAGAGTGATTTAATACAATATATAGGAGATTTCGACTCCTTTATATATGAATTTTGTGATTGGCTATGTCGAATATCGATGGACCTGTTTTGAAAAAATTATCCTCTCATCAAACATAATTTATCTACATACGTAAATTCACAAATTTTTCCTTATTGTACATAATTGAGCTTTCACACATGTTCTAGATGCATGTAGCAGTTGATATTAATTTTACGAGGGATTATCATGTAATAATTGATCTATTCGACGGAAATTTGGACATGACTATATCTGTGAAAGTGCAACTAATACCCAAGGTGGATTTTGGTAATTCATGTCAACATATCTCAAACACTAATGATACTTCAAAGTATATTTCAGGAAAAGTTCTTTAAGGTACGACATTGGAATGGAAGGTGACCCCTAAAATTTCTTAAAGACAAGTGTTGTACAAGCCAAAGGATTCTACAGTTTTAGTGATCCAATGGCATATCGAGTCCACAGGCATGTTGATACTATCAAAGGGAATGTGGATATGATAATGAGCCTTTTGCTCCATGTTCTTAGAGATCAAACTCTAACAACTCTTCAAACTCCTTCAAGTTTTCTACTATATCTTCCTAATGCCATACAATTCAGTGTTGCCGAAGCACTTCCAATCGGAACAATCAAAACATCCATATTGTTACAAAACCTAATTCAATCGGGGCCTCCAACATTCCACTCTGAGCCACTGAAGCAACTTGGTAAACCTTTTGTTGTCATGCCTAAAATTTTGAGCCATTCCAGTGGGAACTTCCGAACCGCCAATAGAGTGTGCCACTACCGAGGTACTCACTTCGTAGCCATCTATCCATTTTCATTCGAACCTATAGATGCATATCAAATTTGTTACTTTTTTCACTTAGGAGCCACCGTTGATACGTCTCAAATGTATCTAATTTTCCAAATACCTTTGCTCTTGTTTTGGACTCTAATTTGCATGATATGAATGAAACTAACCCAGACTAATGTTGTTTTCGATAGAACTACCATGGTGTTGTTTTTGTGCAGAAATAAAAATTCTCAGATCAGGCTAAAACTTTACAGAGAATATTTCCAGAATATATAAAAAATATTGGCGAAGAGAACTACTAGAGGGGCCCACCTAGGAACCATGACCTCAGGGGGCGCGCCCACCTCCTAGGGCGCGCCCTGTGAGCTCATGGGCCCCTCAGGCCTCCGGAAACCCTAACTCCAACTCCATAAGTACCATCTCACGGAGAGAAAAAAATCATAGAGAAGGAATCATTGCGTTTTACGATACGGACCCACCACCACCTCCTGTTCTTCATCGGGATGGCTGATGTGGAGTTCGTTCGGGGCTCCAGAGGGTGGAATTCGTCGTTGTTGTCATCATCAACTCTTCTGCATCAACAATTACATGATGCTGACCACTGGGAGTGACTAATTTCTTAGCAGGCTTGCTGGACGGTGATGGAGTTGGATGAGATTTGTCATGTAATCGAGTCAATTTGTTAGGGCTTGATCCCTAGTATCCATTATGTTCTGAGATTGATGTTGCTATGACTTTGCTATGCTTAATGCTTGTCACTAGGGCCCGAGTGCCATGATTTCAGATCTGAACTCTCTATGGTTTCATGAATATATTTGAGTTCTTGATTCTATCTGGTAGTTCTATGCACTTGTTATTGTTGTGATTCGTAGACCCAAAGTGACAATAGTTAGGATACTCTCCGGGGATGCCTATAATTCGAGGAGTTCATGTATTCACCATGTAACATGCTTTGTTCTGGTTCTCTATTAAAAGGAGGCCTTAATATCCCTTAGTTTCCTTATGGACCCCATTGCCACAGGAGGGTAGGACAAAAGATGTCATGCAAGTTCTTATTATAAGCACGTATGACTATATACGGAATACATGCCTACACTGAATTGATGAATTGGAGCTATTGTGTATCGCTCTAGGTTGTGAATGTTATATGATGAATGCCATCCAATACGAATATCCATCAATGATCCAATTCCTACGCTTTTCTCATACTGATCTTTGCTAAGTTACTACTGTTGCTGTTGTTACAATCACTACAAAACTACTTCGGTTACTGTCCCTGTTACTATTGGTACTGTTATTGCTATGATAAAAACCATCAAACTACTGTGCTGCTAAACACTTTGTTGCAGAAATATAATTTTCCAGGTGTGGTTGAATTACCAAATCAACTGCTAAGGATCATAAATATTGTTTGGCTCCCCTTGTGTCGACTCAACAAATTTTGGTGAAATACTACCCTCAAAGACTGTCGCGATCCCCTATACTAGTGGGTCATCAACCGTCCAGCCTATATATACCCCTTCCTACCCCACTAGTTCAACTCGAAGCAAACTCCACTCCCATCATATGTTATGAGAGAGAACTCCACCTCTCGTTGTGATGATTTTATAGGGCTTTCTACTCCAACCATTCAATCAACCCCCTTGAGATCCAATCCCCTCTTTTCTTCCACTCCCACTTCTCCAAATACATAGCCAAATCATGAGAGAGTTAGGGTGTTGAGGAGATTATCTATTGAAGCACAAGAGCAGTGGGTTGATTCCCAAAAACCTCTATCTTGTTAGTTTTGGAGGGTGAGCTTCCTAGATCTACTAGGTGTGCTTGGATGTCTTTAAGTTTATGAAGAAGGCAAGAAGTTTTTATGAGCCTGGAGATCGCCTACTTCGTGAAGATCTACCCTAGTAAGGCTAGTCCTCTATGGAAATAAGCCATGGTGGAATAGGTTGAGTTGCTCCTTCGTGGACCCTTTGTGGGCAAGTCCTTCGTTGAATTTTGCAACAAGGATACTTGTGATCTTAGATCCTTCATGGGCCGAAGCCTCCGTCAACATGGATGTAAGATCGCGCCAACTATCCGAATCAGGGGGAAAATCTTCACCGAGCCAATTGTGTTTGCAATTCTACCAACTCTACCCCCTTTACTTTGCACTTGCACGTCTTTACTTTCCTATGCCTATACCCTAGGCTTGCATGTGTACGGTGCTCTATATATTGCTAGAAAAGCCTAAAATATAACAAGAAATTAAAACTTGGGAAAATAGTTCATTATTGTGCTTAGTAGTATATTCACCCCACGCCCTCTAGACATATTCGCCCCATGCAAAGTGGAAAATACCAGCTATTTAACTGCTTTATTGCCCCCCATGAGCTAAATTTGTAACCAATGGCTTAGATACAAATCTGAGAAAAAAAGACATTTGTTCAAAATCCAATATACATATACATAACATAATCTCATTATCGTGACATATATAATTAGATAAGGACTAAGAGATCATGTGAAAGCAGCGAGCTCTTCTCGATCTGATGTGTTAGTTAATATGACCCATAAAACATTTTAGCAACAAACCACAAACAGTTGTGTTGTAAAATATCAAAATCACATGTGTTAAACTTTTGATTGATAGCACGATCACAAAGGTGAGATTTTTTTCTTCGAAAGAGCCTCCAAAAATAATCCGACATAAAGTTAAATTCCCTTTGTATATAAAGAACCATGACATATGATATACACATCAATGACTTTGGGGATCATGTGTTGGATTTAATCAAGCTTGTTTGAGGGAAAAAATTGATGTGTTCCACAAAAACATGTTGTGACAAATCAAGCACCTACTATTTTCAACGATAAATCCTTCTGTCAGTATCTACACGCGGTTCCTTCTGCCATGATCATCTCTTGGTCACTCTTTCATCATCAGCCACCAAGCAGTCATGACATGATTTCCTTTGCTTTGTGGTTCGACAATCTCTACTTATCAAAAATACTACGACAACTATGTGTGTTTGCAGGAGCCTCAAGCACACTTGACTACCATATTATAGCACAAGTTAGTGTATTACAGATATCTCACATACTTGACTTTTGTGGAGTGAAAGTTCATTAATATTATAAGAACCGTTGGAATTCAAGAAAGAGGTTTTGACGCATGAAGTTTGTGATCATATTTTGAAGTCAAGTTTGTGATCATTATAACATGCATGGGAAACTTATATGAAAGAGATATGTTAGAGACAGAGGAAGCGTGGTTTTGACCAAATTATTGGATTATTTGATTTTATGTGTTGGACTAACGATCTACAACCTAGTTTCAACTATGGAATCTACCATAAAATACATTTATGTCTAAATATAAAATAGGGAATGTCATATTTGGTATGATCTGCTCATTGTATTGTACATGTAGGGAGAGATATATGAGCATAGAAGAATATTAGGTCATAATAAAACCATGTGGACAAAAAATGCTTCTTGTAACACATTGATGAATCTTGCCAGTTCATCGAGCGACCTTGTTTTTTTCAAGGATACGTCAAGCAGACGTATCGAGATCATAGATAGAAGAGTGCCAAGACGGCAAGTTTAATTACAACGCACCCACGACACAGCATGCCAAACACCACAAGCTAATTACTCGCTACTGTGTACCGAATCTACCCTAGTTGGAAGCGAACCGTCTATCCGTAGGAACCCAGCTGCCCTCCAGTTGTGTCCTTCACTCACTATCGAATCAAGCACCGCTTGAATGCTTGGCATGGCCCCATTAAACACAATGCCATTCCTGTGCCGCCAGAGAGTCCAAGCCACGAGAGTGATCACCGTCTAGATTTCCTTTCGCGCCTCCCTCTGCATATCCAGCGTGGTCCACCACTCCACGAAACAAGAGTCGTGTGACGGTATCCACTCCGGCTTACCCCAATTCATCGCTATGACCGACCAGACCTGCCTTGCCAATACGCAGCCAAGAAGGAGGTGATTAATGGACTCAGGCTCCTGGTCGCAAAGGGGGCACGTAGCAGGGTGAGGTAGGTGCCTGTCTTTGCAGTCTATCCGTCGTCCGGCACCGGTTCTTGGCTGTGATCCAAGTGAAGAACTTAGTTGATGCCGGTGCTCTAGACTTCCAAATTTGCGTCGCCCCAGAAGCCTCCATGCGACCAGCAAAGAAGGCACGATAGGCCGATCGAGCCGAGAAAGAGCCTTGCGCGTCCCAAGCCCACACCAGCCTATCCTCAGTGTCTTCGGGGAGCTCAATGTTCTATACGATCCACCAGCAGAAGGAATTCCCTTATCGCGTCTGCTGTCATGTTAGACGAGACGTCCCGCCACCATCCCTCCAAGAGGGCGTCTCGCACCGTTGTGAGCTTGGTAGCCTTCTTTTTCACCACCCGAAAGAGGCTCGACAACGCGTCTTGCAATCACCCTTCTTCCAACCACCAGTCTGTCCAAAACAAAGCCGTGGAACCATCGCCAATGATGCATCTCGTGGTGGCCTTGTATATCACCATGGATCCTAGAGCAACCTGGATATTGAACTCGCCCCATGACCGAGCAGGGTCCGTTCTTGCAAGCCACGACCATCTTGCCCGGAGAGCCAAGTTGAGCAGCCGGAGATTGGGCACTCCAAGCCCACCATATTCCTTTGGGGCACACACCTGGTCCCATGCCACGAGACAGTGGCCCACCGTGCACGTCGCGCCGACCTTTCCATAGGAAACCCCGACAGATCTTGATGGCCGCCTCGAGAGTCTTGGATGGCAAGTCAAGAGGAATCATGCCATGGATGGGCATGGAGGCAAGGGTAGTCTTCAAGAGCTCCAGTCGGCCGGCACGATATAACAATTTGGCTTGCCAAGAAGGCAAGCGATCACCCATTTTGTTGATCAAGAACTGAAGTTGAGCGACCTTGTTTCGACGGAAGAATCCATCACATGATATCACTATCAATCGCTGAACATGAATTTTCACTTTCTGTCCTCATTTGTAGATCCTTCGGACAACACATATAGTTCTAAAATCTAGATCCATGTTTGGTGGACATTGCATTTGTGCCAAATCCTGATGTGTAGATTTCGACATGGACATGTTGTAACAATTATATACTTTTAGTGCTAAAGGTGAAGGGAGGGATATGAACAAGCTAGTTAGTGCCAAAGTTGCTACTCTCATGAGGTTTTGTTGTCGGTGCTCCGCCTGGTCATGCATATGAAATGGTCTGGCCGGTTATGAATATGCTGAAATCAAACATACATGATAGAAGCTAGTAGCGTATTAGTGCGACTCTGTGAGCATAACCAGAAAACGTGTAGTGGCATGCTTTGTAGCCACATCCAGTCGGATACTATCTCAACCATGAACCCTACCATGCACGCACGTACGCTGCAGGGCGAAAGGACAAAGATTGAGTCAGTAGTACATGGCTACATGCTACACGTGTGCATGCAGACGACGAACGCCGTGGGGGTCTGGAAATACTCCCCCGTTCCAAAATATAGCGCGTCCTCGGTTTCCGTGCTTCAACTTTGACAATTAATTTAACCAACGAGATCGACTGCGGCGGGCGAAAAAATTATACCAATGAATTCGTATTCAAACAAAGTTTTCAATTATATAATTTTTGATCCCGCCGCAGTCGGTCTCGTGGGTTAAATTTATGGTCAAAGTTGAACCTCGAAAAATGTGGGCACGCTATATTTTGGAACGGAGGAAGTATATCCTCATGCATGCATGCATGCATGGCCCAGCTGCATGGGAGCCGGAAGGACACTCAGATCTGCACGCACAGTCCAGTAGAGTGGTCAACCGACCGGCCGTAGCCACCACCGTGCACGCATGCGCTGCGGGGTCACCTCGCTCGGCCGATCCCCGCCAACAGAATCCAATAATTCACCCTGCATGCCCCCGTCGCCCAGGCCAGCTCTCTCTCTCTCGCGCGCGCGCACCTGCACCGCGGCGGGGCTACTACTTGGCCGGCCGGGGCCGGGAGCCTCGCCGGACCGGCAGGAGGTGACGCATGACGGTCGACCCGCGCGTGTCACCGGTCGTCGCTCGCGTCGCTGTCGCCATTCCCTTTTCGGGAGAAGCTACGTAGGAGCAGTGCCCGTGCGCGCGTCCGATCGATGGGGTTGGTTGGTGCGTGCGGTCGGGGGCCATCATTCAAGGCGATCCACTGTTGGATCAGTCACGTCCCCATGCATGCACGTGCGGTGTGGGGGCTCCGTGTGCAAAAAGGCGTCGTCGTCGAGACGTCGTGTCCGTGCACTGCCGAGCAGTCCGCGCCTCCGTGCGCGGTGTGGGCGCATGTGTCGCCGGCCGGCCCCGTCGTGCGTGGTGCTGTGAACCAGTGTGCAGTGAGCATTACGCGCGATGGACTCTTGTTGACCTAGGGCTCGCTTGCCGTCATCTCTCCATTTTCACCCATACAAGTGCGTTGAAGTTGGAGTTAATCACGTATAGCACTTCCTCGGCTCCTCCGTTCCAAAATATTTTTGTATACGTTTTGTTAGGACAAGTCTTTGGCCAACAATTACTCCTTTTTTTGTTCATTGTTTTTGATATACCTTAACACTCATGCCAAATGGTAAAAAAAATACTCTGGCAATATATATTTTCTCGTGACAAAAAATTGGTATCTTTAGTTTTGCAGTAATCCTATACCTACGAAAACACTACGTACGAAACCTTTCCAACTAAACTAAACATCACCCCCTGATTTTCAGGGGGGTGGGCCCCTCACTCCCCTAAACACCAATACCACTACTCCACGTTGGTTATTGCGTAAGCTACGTAAATTTTTTTTTACGTAAGTCTAGCATTGCCGTTAGTTTTGTATCCAAATCCAAAGTACTTATTTGCGGTGATGATTCTCCGTCACAAGAACTTACATAATGATAAATAAAAACTTGTCCTGTCAAAACCTAATGTGAAAGGTACTTTGCAATATAGGGAGTGGTAATGTGATGTCTTGTGCTACTCCATTTTCGAAGAATAGAAAGTCAAGCCAGGCATTGAAGCACGGGCCCCACTAGCACCCTCCCTCCTTCGTACAATTCTAAAATAATATCAAATCAACAACCATCGAACATAATATACAACTCGGAAGAATCACCACATAAAACTATGAATATATACACAAACATTACCGACGAGGTGCAAATATGTGGGAGGGGCGGCACCCTATGGAGCACGTGTGCATTGGGAGGCAATAACTATCCATGTTAGGGGTGGATGCATGGGCTAGAGGGAAGAATGTGTGGTTATGGTTGAATGGTTGGGTTGGTTTATATAGTAAGTCAATGGGGGTAATAATAACATCTATATCAGGGAGCTAAGGAAAAGGGGTTGATTTCAGGTGAAAACATTCTAACAATGTTTATGTGCGTTGAGTACGTATAATTAAGGTTCAAAAGATGTTGCGTGTGCTTGGATATGCTTGAGAGGTAGCGTTCAATGGTGGTTGTCGGAAGGTGATGTGGTCATGCAGTGGAAAGAAACCAGCCATAGGGACGAGCATATGTGGCCAGTTAGGTACCAAAGAGGCATCGATAGACGATTAGGGATTGAGTACATCGTTCGCTCCTGAGGTGAGAAATTATGGCGATGAATGCACCAACGTAGAAACTGGAAAGATTATGAAGTTGAGGGGCATGCGACAACCCCGACATCGTAGATGGATGCCTTGGGAAGCAACGATGGGGGGCCTGTCTTGTTAGCTCGTGGTGAGGGATGCCTATGGCGACATGTATGGTTTAGGGTTAGGAGGTGGATTGGGTATACATATATAGTACATTTAATCCAGAGATGAGCTAGGGTTGTGGGTCTAGATCCAAGAGTTGAACTAAAATGATTGATTTCAAGGGGGGAATATATGGATCATATTTAGACACCACTATTAAAGAATGTTTTGTTGAAGTAATCACTCTTCCTATTCATGAACTTTTTGGCTAAATATTATGCACACAGGAAAGTAAACAAGAATCACCCCTCAACCATGCTCGTCAGTAAGTCTAGCTACCACTAGTCAATCGATCAAGCAGTATGATTATCCTAGATCCCCTCTCCGCGCAATGTCAAGAAGTTTGCATAATATTTGGTTGGTTATAAAAGTGTGATGTTAGTGTGGCAATGCACATACATGTTTTGTAACTATTCTAACTAATGGAACATACATCACACTCATTATACTCACATCCCCTTCTAAAACATATACCTCCAATTGTATGCGGCTCCATGCATTTTAAGATTCAATTTTCATAATAATTTTTTAATTAAGTTTAGTTGTTTGTAGTTTAGAGAGATAAACTGGTCATGATTGATTGCATATATGTCATAATTTTGTAGTTATTGATGATGTCACACAAAAGTTGAGGGGGAGGCCTACACAACCCTGCCCAAATTCCAACCGCGCTAGCAACCACCTTGGCCCGCTAGTCGCCTGTTCTCCGAGCTTTGTATCTGGTGACCACTATAGTATCGATATATTCCTCAACCGCATTATGTTCTAGCCCTGCTTCATGTCGCCACATCCTCCCCGTGATCCACTATAGCAACTCCTGCATGCCACTAAAAGAATGGACAAAATAGGGAAGAGAGGAGTATTCCCATGAGCGGTTGTTCATGCCCTCTCTTACTCTCCCCTTTGTTACATCTTCATGCAAAAGAACATGTACCCCTCCTCGGCTCTCCTTTGAACACATATTTTTGCAAGGTATGGCATTGATTTCATAGGAAAAATATTAATTCCCTTATTCACATTCTCATTTGACACATTGCACATGCTCTAGGACCCATTTGTCAGCTGTGTTACTCTAGATCTTGGGTAAGCAGTATTTGTAAGGCATTGATGAGGTCATCATCCCCCTGAGAGCACAGTTTGGGTATTTGAAGCATCTCCTAGATTTGAAGAGGATGGGGGGGGGGGGGACTTGCAATGACATATATGTTCTGAAGGGGTGGGTGGGGGGTATATAGTAGCATACCTAGAGCCCAACATCGTTGGCCACCAACCAGGTCCACTAGTTGTCTCTTCTATGAGCTCTGCCTAAGGTCGCCACTAAGGTTGCGAGATCTACTTCACCCGCTTCGTTTTAAGC
Organism: Aegilops umbellulata; assembly: GCA_032464435.1. NCBI lineage: Eukaryota > Viridiplantae > Streptophyta > Magnoliopsida > Poales > Poaceae > Aegilops > Aegilops umbellulata. Next base: position 67,437,028 of record CP136056.1, on the reverse strand, counting down.
TCTACTTCAGATTATGACTGTACCTTGATATCCCTGTCGAATGTGAACTCCTCATTGATTTCATCAGTGAATGACTTGTGTTTGAATCGTTGAGGGGGAGTAAACTTTGGTTTTCCGCTTGGGAACCGCCGATAATGTGTTTAGTGTAACACCCCAGTAATCATACTACAGTGACCTTCCTCTAATTATGCTAAGTCATCATCATTAACTTACTAATAGTCATTAAGATCCAAAATCCATTTCAATTCAAAATTCAAACAGTGAGTAAAAATAAAACTTCTTCAAATAAATAAACAAAAGTGTTCATGTTATTGCAAATATTCACTAAGTAATTTTCTTGGAGAAACCAACATTTTTCAAGTAATTAGATGCTCTTAACCTATTTAAAATAGGGTCAACAACACTAAATATGGCTATTTAAAATATTAACAAAAGGTTAGACATTTTCCGATTGACCCCAAACTTTGTGGACCACCCCATAATATTACAAAGTATTTATGGGACAAGTCTCATACTTAACAAAACTCATTTAGTATTAAAATAAAATAGTAAACAAAAAAATAAAACCAAAAATAGAAAAGAAGACATGGAAAATAAAAAATGCACTATGCACTATAGCCCGATGCTATAGTGCAGCCCAGCCCGATAAGCCGGACTTTCGTTCCACCTCGCGTAGCATAGGAGGCAGAGCGCTTGTCATGGCCGCCCGTCCGGCGATCGTGCACGTGCCGCCCATCCGATGATTCCTCGAGCCGGATAAGGACCCTTGCTCCCCCTCGGTGAACCCTAGCCCCTCCAGAACTATCCCATCTCGCAGCTCTCTCTCCCCTCCTCTGCTTGCGCTGCCGCAGCTGCCGTACCTCGTCGATGTAGCCACCAGCCACCCCGCACTGCTCAGGGATGTCCAGGAGCACCGCTTGCGTCTTCCACGTCGTCTGCGAGGACCAGACCAAGCCGGGGATTGCCAAGCCACCGGAATCATCCACCCCCCTCGTCGGCGGCCGCCACACCTCCCCATCGATCTGCTCGTCCTCGGCCCTCTCCGGCCACCTTGACCCCCGCAGCGAGTTTGCGGTGAGCAACCGCACCTAACCCCTCTAAATTGCCCTCGGATTCGGGCCTCAGCACATCATAGTCGTTGCCGTGCTCTGGCCGTAGCTCCATGCTCTACTTTGACCACTGTCATCGTTCTCGTCCCCCTAGGACCAACCCCTAATGCGTACGGGCTCCAGGAGACCGCCCGGAGCGTGTGCACCACTTGGCTCACCCGTTGGCGCGCCATGGCAATCACCCCGTCCTCACCATGTGTGCGCCACCGCGGATGTCGACCCTGTTGTCGACTCCGGCCATGTCCGGCCGCTCCGTGACCACCATTCGAAGCGTAGGAGCAGCAACTTCTCAACAGTGCCACCCTCTCGTGCTCTCGGCACCGGAAATGGCCGTACGACCAACTCCGTCGTCTCGGCATTACACCGGCGATTAGCATCCATTAACTCCTGATGTGGCGCCATTAACCACTAACTAAAATACCTAAGTAAACACTGACACAGGGCCCCGCCGACCCTAACGACCCCTGTTAAAAAATAAACCTAATATTTATCTAGAGTATGACATGTGGACCATTTACTATTTAACTGGATTAGTTTTACTTAAACCTAATAGTGGCTAATTGGTGGGCCCAATGGGCCCTATTGACCCAGTCAACCTGTCGACTGGGCAAGCCCAGTTACTTGCAGGTGGGACCCACTGGTCCCATTGACCAGTCAAAGCTAACCAGTCAACTGCCGACTCGGCAGTTGAGTGGGTCCCACTGTCAGCCACACCAACACTCTGCAGGGTACACTTTTGGGTACCCCTAGCAGTTAAATATTTTTTTGAATTATTAATAAATCTGTAATTTTTAGAGAATTGCTAAAAGAACTTTGAAAATTAATAGAAAATAATCTATAACTCGATGAAAAAATTATATATGAACAATGATCAGAAAAATATGACGAATCCGAATATGATATCCACTCATGTGTCACATGCCTCTAACATGATGAACATGGATCCTTCCCCTCTGGTTCATCTGTCCGATAACTGCCAAACACCGGGAAAACATTCCCAGTTGTTTTCCCGCTTCGTTTGTAACGTGTAGCATTGCGTTAGGTCACCCCTAGCATAGCATATTGTCATGTCATGCATCGTGATGCATTTGTCTGCCTTATATTTATTATTTCTCCCCTCTTCTCTCTGATAGACCCCGAGACTGACTCTCCTTCACAGTACGAATACACCCCTGACGTTCAGCCCCTTGCAATAGAGCTTCCAGGCAAGCAAAACCCCCTTGATCATTCCTATATCGCCCATTTCCTTCTCTCTCATGCTTGCATTAGAATTTGCTACTGTATTTGATTGATCCTATTCTGATGCATAGACCAATTTTGCATTATGCTATTGTTACCTACCTTCTTATTCTATATGCTTAGTATAGGTTGGTTAGTGATCCACCAGTGACCCCTCACCTTGTCCTTGTTGCCCCCGCTGTATGACCGATGACTCGATCAACGTGAATCGATGTCCTGAGCCCAACAGATCACCTCATAGCCCCCTTAGTTGTATGACTCCGCAGAGTTACTATCGAGTGCCACCTCGTATAGCACTTCTGAGGAGATATCTGTAGTGTAGCTAGTCAGTCTTGGCTACGGAGGGTGATTCCTCCTTCACCACTCCCGGTAACGACTTTGTCGTGCAACACCTCAAGTGTGAACCCTTCGAGGGTGATTCCTCCAAGTTCACCTTGACGTTTACATCGAGTAGGAATCCTTCGAGGGTGATTCCTCAGATCCCCCCTTGGTGTTATGGACCATCGAGTGGAAATCCATCGAAGGTGATTCGTCTGATTTCCCCCTTGATGTTTTGGACACAAGGATTACTTTGCCTATACCCCTAGAACCATGTTGAAGTTTGGTCGGCCCCGAGGGGTAACTGCGAGAGTTATTGAAGTCGGGTCAACCCCGAGGGGTACCCTCTAGAGAAATGTGAAGTCAGGTTGACCATGAGGGTACCCATGAGTGATGTGGAGTCGGGTTGACCTGGAGGGCACGACCAGGCATTCTTAGCCCTCATGACCCACAACTATAGGGGATCAATTGTAGCTCTTTTAGAGAAGTAAGAGTGTCGAACCCAACGAGGAGGAGAAGGAAATGACAAGTGGTTTCCAGCAAGGTAATGTCTGCAAGTGCTGAAATTGTAAGTAGCAGAGTAGTTTGATAGCAAGATAATTTGCAACGAGCAAGTAACGATAATAGTAACAAAAGTGCAGCAAGGTAGCCCAATCCTTTTAGGCAAAGGACAGGCCAAAACGGTATCTTATAGTAAGCAAAGTGTTCTTGAGGGCACACGGGAATTTCATCTAGTCACTTTCATCATGTTGGTTCGATTTGTGTTCGCTACATTGATAATTTGATATGTGGGTGGACCGGTGCTTAGGTGTTGTTCTTACTTGAACAAACCTCCTACTTATGATTAACCCTCTCGCAAGCATCTGCAACTACGAGAAAAGTATTAAGAATAAATTCTAACCATAGCATTAAACTTTTGGATCCAATCCGTCCCTTACGGAATAACGCATAAACTGGGGTTTAAGCTTCTGTCACTATTGCAACCCATCATCTAATTACTTCTCCACAATGCATTCCCTTAGGCCCGGATATGGTGAAGTGTCATGTACTCGACGTTCACATCACACCACTAAGCGAATCACAACATACATACTATCAAAATATCAAACACATATCAAATTCACATGATTACTTCCAACATGATTTCTCCCGTGACCTCAAGAACAAAAATAACTACTCACAAATGATAATCATGCTCAAGATCAGAGGGGTATTAATAGCATATTGGATCTGCACATATAATCTTCCACCAAATAAACCATATAGTAATCAACTACAAGATGTAATCAACACTATAGTCACCCACAAACCACCTCGGGATGGCTCCTCCCACCTCCACCTCCACCTCCTCCTCCTCCTCCACCACTGGCGGCCATGACTCCTCCTAAGCCACCATGGAAGGGATCCCCCATTGGGACTTCAACCCCAGCCTAAAGGTCGAGGACCAGGTTCGTCGGTGTTTCAAATCCACGGTTCATTTCTCCCCCGCCTCCTCCTCCAAGGAATTTTCCTTGGTGGTCACTTTCTCTTCTGCTTCCTTCCCCTTGTCCTGTGCTTCGGTTGGTTTGGCCTTACAATGTTGCATTGGAGGTTTTTCTTCTGGTTTCAAGGTTACATCTATTGGAGAAAGGAATTTTTGGTTCTCTGTGGCTTCAAATAAAGTGGGTCATTTCATCTATGCCATACGGGATAGAGTTTGGCCAGATTTTGTTTGCCATTTTGGTTTATTTAGACGTCCTTGGAATGTGCCCTCAGTTGCATCAGTTGGAGGGAGCACTCCACATGAGATCTCTGCAGTAAGGGGCAGATCATCCAAAGCTGTTCGCACTAACCTGGAACTTCTTGAGAAAAGTGCTTCTAAGGATGATTCAGCTATTAAGGAATTGGCCAAATTCGGCCTTTGCAAGTAAAGGTCCAATAATTTATTGAGTTCATTCGATGATGTCTCAACTCAGCATGGCAATCTTCATGATGATCATCGCTCGGAAGAAACTTTGATCAGCAAAACTAGCCACAAGATGGTACAAGGGATATTGCATTTTGGCAGTTTGGAAATTCTGGTTTCCTCGGATAATCATTGCAATCTTACCAAAAAGTTTTTTGGTAAGAAACACCATGAGCAAAATTGGCGTAAAATTCCCTCTTTGGTTTTGGAAGGTATCCTAGACCTACGGCAAACTCATTATGACGAGGCAGATATCCAAAATATCTATGATCTAAAAGACTTGCCTCCTTCGGATATCATCCATGATATGCTGGGCAGATGTGCCAGATGTTTCGGGATTGGCCATGATTCAAATAACTGTAATGCCAGAAGTTGTGACACCTGCCATAGTTTCCAACGTGCATGCATATGCACACAATATGAGATGGGCCGGCCCGCTCGAGCCTGTGGTGTCTGCAATAGCCTGGCCCGCCATAGGGAATTTTGTCCAGGCCTTCTTTGCTGTCCGCGATGTAAGTTCTTGGGCCATGGAGTAAAATCTTGTTCCTCTAAGTCTGCTCCCTGATTATTTTGGCAACAGAGGAAGATGGAATGGCAGGAAAAAATCAATACGGATCCACCGCCATGAATACGAGCTGTACATCCACAACAGAATCCTCTCATACCCAATAAAAAATTGATATGGCGTCCCAAAAGGAAAGTGCCATCTCTGGGCCCCTTTCCCCAAAAGCCACAGGGTTGACGATTCCGCTTCAAGCACCACGCCACTTGCCTATACTACCATCCCTGACAACCAACGAACAGAACGGCACACCCTCCACCTGCCCAGCTCCGCCATTGGCTGACGCGACTGCCATCGCCACTCCCACATTGCCATGGCCAACTTTACGGCGAGACCTTTCCAGTTCGTGCCGCTGGGAGCCCGGATTGAGCATGGACCGGACCATAGATTGGCGCGCAACATGATGGTGCTGGATGACCCGCCACTAAGCCACGAGAGGTATGCCATTGTCTGCTGTTCCCCCAGTCCTAGATCATCAGAAACAACTAGTGTTGGATGAGGTTGTTGCTACCTCTTGAGCATGCGTTGGTTTTTCCCTTGAAGAGGAAAGGGTGATGCAGCAAAGTAGCGTAAGTGTTTCCCTCAGTTTTTGACAACCAAGGTATCAATCCAGTAGGAGGCCACACGCAAGTCCCTCGTACCTACACAAACAAATAAGAACCTTGCAGCCAACGCGATAAAGGGGTTGTAAATCCCTTCACAGCCACTTGCAAAAGTGAGATATGATAGAGATGATAAGATAACATTTTTGGTATTTTTATGATAAAGATTAGAAGTAAAGAATGCAAAATAAATGGCGATAGAAATAGCTAGTTGACGGGAGATTAGTATGATGGAAAATAGACCTGGAGGCCATAGGTTTCACTAGTGGCTTCTCCCAAGATAACATAAGTATTACGGTGGGTGAACAAATTACTGTCGAGCAATTGATAGAAAAGTGCATAATTATGAGAATATCTAGGCATGATCATGTATATAGGCATCACATCCATGACAAGTAGACCGACTCCTGCCTGCATCTACTACTATTACTCCACACATCGACCGGTATCCAGCATGCATGTAGAGTATTAAGTTCATAAGAACAGAGTAACGCATTAGGTAAGATGACATGATGTAGAGGGATAAACTCATGCAATATGATATAAACCCCATCTTTTTATCCTTGATGGCAACAATACAATACGTGTCGTTTCCCCTACTGTCACTGGGATCGAGCACCGCATGATTGAACCCAAAGCTAAGCACTTCTCCCATTGCAAGAAAGATCAAACTAGTAGGCCAAACCAAACTGATAATTCGAAGAGACTTGCAAAGATAACCAATCATACATAAAAGAATTCAGAGAAGATTCAAATATTGTTCATAGATAATCTTGATCATAAACTCACAATTCATTGGTTCTCAACAAACACACCGCAAAAAGAGTTACATCAAATAGAACTCCAAGAAGATCGAGGAGAACTTTGTATTGAGATCCAAAGAGAGAGAAGAAGCCATCTAGCTAATAACTATGGACCCTAAGGTCTGTGGTAAACTACTCACACATCATCGGAGAGGCTATGGTGTTGATGTATAAGCCCTCCGTGATCGATGCCCCCTCCGGCAGAGCGCCGGAAAAGGCCCCAAGATGGGATCTCACGGGTACAGAAGGTTGCGGCGGTGGAATTAGGTTTTCGTGGTGCTCCTCGATGGTTTTGGGGTACGTAGGTATATATAGGAGGAAGAAGTAGGTCGGTGGAGCCACGAGGGGCCCATGAGGGTGGAGGGCGCGCCCCCTGCCTCGTGGCCTCCTCGTTGATTGCTTGACGTCCACTCCAAGTCCTCTGGATCACGTTTGTTCCAAAAATCATGCTCCCGAAGGTTTCATTTCGTTTGGACTCCGTTTGATATTCATTTTTTGCGAAACACTGAAATAGGCAAAAAAAGACAGCAATTTGCACTGGGCCTTGGGTTAATAGGTTAGTCCCAAAAATAATATAAAAGTGTATAATAAAGCCCATTAAACATCCAAAACAGAATATATAATAGCATGGAGCAATCAAAAATTATAGACACGTTGGAGACGTATCAAGCATCCCCAAGCTTAATTCCTGCTCGTCCTCGAGTAGGTAAATGATAAAAACAGAATTTTGATGTGGAATGCTACTTAGCACATTATTCAATGTAATTTTATTTATTGTGGCATGAATGTTCATATCTGAAAGATTCAAGATAAAAGTTTAATATTGACATAAAAATAAAAATACTTCAAGCATACTAATCAAGCAATTATGTCTTCTCGAAATAACATAGCCAAAGAAAGCTTATCCCTACAAAATCATATAGTTTGGCCATGCTTCATTTTCTTCACACAAGAATGCTCTCATCTTGCACAAACCCGATGACAAGCCAAGAAATTGTTTCATACTTTAGTAATCTCAAACTTTTTTCAACTCCCACGCAATACATGAGCATGAGCCATGGATATATCACTATGGGTGGAATAGAATATAATGACGGGGGTTGTGTGGAGAAGACAAAAAAAGGAGAAAGTCTCACATTGATGCGGCTAATCAATGGGCTAGGGAGATGCCCATCAATTGATGTCAATGCAAGGAGTAGGGATTGCCATGCAACGGATGCACTAAATCTATAAATGTATGAAAGCTCAACAAAAGAAACTAAGTTGGTGTGCATCCAACTTGCTTGCTCACGAAGACCTAGGGCATTTGAGGAAGCCCATTGTTGGAATATACAAGCCAAGTTCTATAATGAAAAATTCCCACTAGTATATGAAAGTGACAAAACAAGAGACTCTCTATCATAAAGATCATGGTGCTATCATAAAGACGTAAAGTTGCATGGCAATGTCACTATCCTTTTACCACACTTGTGCTTCAAAGTAGCACCATGATCTTCATGATAGAGAGTCTCCTATGTTGTCATTTTCATATACTAGTGGGAATTTTACATTATAGAACTTGGCTTGTATATTCCAATGATGGGCTTCCTCAAAATGCCCTAGTTCTTCGTGAGCAAGCGAGTTGGATGCACACCCACTTAGTTTTCATTGTTGAGCTTTCATACACTTATAGCTCTAGTGCATCCGTTGCATGGAAATCCCTACTCACTCACATCAATATCTATTAATGGGCATCTCCATAGCCCATTGATACGCCTAGTTGATGTGAGACTATCTTCTCCTTTTTTTTCTTCTCCACAACCACCATTCTGTTCCACATATAGTGCTATGTCCATGGCTCACGCTCATGTATTGCGTGAAGATTGAAAAAGTTTGGGAACATTAAAAGTATGAAACAATTGCTTGGCTTGTCATCGAGGTTGTGCATGATTAAATACTTTGTGTGATGAAGATAGAGCATAGCCAGACTATATGATTTTGTAGGGATAACTTTCCTTGGCCATGCTATTTTGAGAAGACATGATTGCTTAGTTAGTATGCTCGAAGTATTATTATTTTTATGTCAATATTAAACTTTTATCTTGAATCTTTCGGATCTAAATATTCATACCACAAATAAGAGGTTACATTGAAAATTATGTTAAGTAGCATTCCACATAAAAAATTCTATTTTTATCATTTACCTACTCGAGGACGAGCAGAAATTAAGCTTATGGATGCTTGATACGTCTCCAACGTATCTATAATTTTTTATTGTTCCATGCTAATATATATTCTGTTTTGGATGTTTAATGGGGTTATTTATACACTTTTATATTATTTTTCGGACTAACCTATTAACCGGAGGCCCAGCCCAAATTACTATTTTTTGCCTATTTCAGTGTTTCGCAGAAAAAGAATATCAAACGGAGTCCAAACGGAATGAAACCTTCGGGAACGTGATTTTTGGAACAAACGTGATCCAGAGGACTTGGAGTGGACGTCAAGAAATCATCAAGGAGGCCACGAGGTAGGGGGGCGCCCACCTCCCCCAAGCGCGCCCTCCACCCTCGTGGGCCCCTCGTGGCTCCACCGACCTACTTCTTCCTCCTATATATACCTACGTACCCCGAAACCATCGAGGAGCACCACGAAAACCTAATTCCACCGCCGCAACCTTCTGTACCTGTGAGATCCCATCTTGGGGCCTTTCCCGGCGCTCTCCCGGAGGGGGCATCAATCATGAAGGGCTTCTACATCAACACCATAGCCTCTCCGATGATGTGTGAGTAGTTTACCACAGACCTTAGGGTCCATAGTTATTAGCTAGATGGCTTCTTCTCTCTCTTTGGATCTCAATACAAAGTTCTCCTCGATCTTCTTGGAGTTCTATTTGATGTAACTCTTTTTGCAGTGTGTTTGTCAAGATCCAATGAATTGTGGGTTTATGATCAAGATTATCTATGAACAATATTTGAATCTTCTCTGAATTATTTTATGGATGATTGGTTATCTTTGCAAGTCTCTTTGAATTGTCAGTTTGGTTTGGCCTACTAGATTGATCTTTCTTGCAATGGGAGAAGTGCTTAGCTTTGGGTTCAATCATGCGGTGCTCGAACCCAGTGACAGTAGGGGAAACGACACGTATTGTATTGTTGCCATTGAGGATAAAAAGATGGGGTTTATATCATATTGCATGAGTTTATCCCTCTACATCATGTCATCTTACCTAATGCGTTACCCTGTTCTTATGAACTTAATACTCTAGATGCATGCTGGATAGCGGTCGATGTGTGGAGTAATAGTAGTAGATGCAGAATCGTTTCAGTCTACTTGTCACAGACATGATGCCTATATACATGATGATACCTAGATATTCTCATAACAATGCTCAATTCTATCAATTGCTCGACAGTAATTTGTTCACCCACCGTAATACTTATGCTATCTTGAGAGAAGCCACTAGTGAAACCTATGGACCCCGGGTCTATTTTCCATCATATTAATCTTCCAACACTTAGCTATTTTTATTGCCATTTATTTTACTTGCATCTTTATTTTCCTTTATCATAAAAATATCAAAAATATTATCTTATCATATCTATCAGATCTCACTCTCGTAAGTGACCATGAAGGGATTGACAGCCCCTTTATCTTGTGGTTGCGAGGTTCTTATTTGTTTGTGTAGGTGCGTGGTACTTGAGCGTGGTCTCCTACTAGGTTGATACCTTGGTTCTAAAAAACTGAGAGAAATACTTACGCTACTTTACTGCATCACCCTTTTCTCTTCAAGGGAAAACCAACGCAGTGCTCAAGAGGTAGCACCAAACTCCTGGCCAATCTTCTACGGAAAGTGGTTCTTAAAATCATTCATCGTAATCAATACGGGTTCTTGCGTGGTAGGTCGATCCAGGACTGTGTGGCGTGGGCATTTGAATTCATACGCCAATGCCAAGCATCGAAACGTGAGATCGCTATCCTCAAGCTCGATTTCGCGAAAGCATTCGACATGATAGAACACACTCCGATGATGCAAATTATGAAGTGCATGGGGTTTGATGATCAATGGCTCGGGTGGATTGATTGCTTGTTCTCAACGGCCAAATCCTCTATGCTCCTTAACGAGATCCCTGGCAGACAGTTCTTCTGTAAGCGAGGGGTGCGCCAAGGCGACCCGCTGTCTCCGCTCATCTTCATTCTGGCGGCTGACCTATTGCAAGCAGCCATAAATGATGCTTATCGGGCTGGGGCGTTAGAACTACCGATGCCAGTACCGGACGATGAATATCCGGTGATCCAATACGTGGATGGCATGATCCTCATAATGCCTGCCGATCAAGCGCAAGCGGAAACGATCAAACACATCCTTCAGGATTATGCCTGCTCGGTAGGACTGCGCATAAACTTTCAAAAATCTACTCTAATGACTGTCAACACGACTGTGGATGCAACAGAGCACCTGGCAGAGGTTTTTGGTTGCAAAGCTGGCAAGATGCCATTCACGTACCTTGGACTGCCGATGGGCACTACTAGGCCAACGGTGACTGATCTCATGTCGCTGGTTGCGTCGGTCGAGCATAGACTGTCCACTACTGCCTCGCTTCTTGACCTCAGATCAAAACTCACCTTGGTCAACTCGGTGATCACGTCCCTTGCGATATACGCCATGTGCTCCATCAGATTGCCCCCGAAAATCCTGGAGCATCTCGACAAGCTCAGGCGATACTGTCTTTGGGCGAAGAACACGGATGATGGTCCCAAAGCCATATACTTGGCAGCGTGGAACCTAGTCTGCCGCTCCAAGGAGAGGGGTGGTCTGGGGTTAATTGACCTCTGAATCTAGAACCAAGGTCTGCTCCTTAAACAACTGCACAAATTCTACAATCATTTGGACCTGCCTTGGGTTAAACTGATTTGGGCTGCCTATTATGAAGGATTGGTGCCTCACACAACAGATCAGTGCGGTTCGTTCTGGTGGCGGGATATCATGCATCTTCCATTGATTTACAGAGGCGTCACTACGGTGGAGGTGAGAAACGAAAGCACAGTGCTGTTCTGGAAGGACTTGTGGCATAACAATGTTCTCTGCGACAGCCATCCCCAGTTGTTCTCCTTTTCTGTTGATGAGGACGTCTCGATGCAGGCCTTGCTGACAGCGCCGACGCATGGCCATAACTTCCAACTGCCAATCTCTGTCCAAGCCAGGGGGAGCTACAAAACCTTCAAAACAGCATGGCCTCGATTGAGCTGAGTGACACAGCGGACATCCGAAGGTGTGTGTGGGGATCGAGAGGGTTTGCTTCCATAAAGTACTATAAACACTGCTTCCGTGAGGTGGTGGCGGACGATGCCTTTAAATGGATCTGGAAGTCAAAATGCACTAATAAATTGAGAGTTTTTGCATGGCTGCTGCTGGCGGATAGGCTGAACACAAGAAACATGCTGAAGAGGAAGGGCATGAAACTGAGAGACGATGTCTATACTTGTCTCCTCTGCGACAGCCCACCTGAAGAAATGGTGGAGCACCTCTTCTTCGAATGTGATTTTAGTAAAACATGCTGGAGGAAGCTAGGGATCGCTTGGACACACGGTGGGAACAGACTTCAGCTCGTGCATGAGGCACGAGACAATTGGACAGGTCCCATGTTCATGGAGGTCTTTGTTATTGTAGCATGGAGCATATGGAAAGAGCGCAACAACAAACACTTTAGGGGGGTGGTGCCCACGGTGGATGGCTGTCTCCAGAGGTTCAAAAATGACTTTGGTATGATGAGGCACAGAGTCAAAGAGGCCCTGGTGCCGTTTATTGAGTGTTTGGTTACATCCATCTAGAAATAAAAGTATCCCACCTTGTACACTATGTATATGGATCCCCCTATATCCCTAGTGGTGAGAGCTTGCCATGTCCATCTTTGATGTAACCCCGAATGTTGTAACTTTTTCACGTTGAGTTAATATAAAAGTCAGTGGGGGGTTGCCCTCACTGTCCTAAGATTTCAAAAAAAAAACTATTCACCCACAAGCACCAATCTATAGTTCTGGTAACAAGAGATGAACTAGGGTTTGAGATGAGATGGTGCTGTTGAAGATGTTGATGGAGAGTTGTTGGTGATGATGATGACGATGATTTCCCCCTCTGAGAGGGAAGTTCCCCCGGCGGAATCGCTCCGCCGAAGGGCAATAGTGCTCCTGCCCAAGTTCCGCCTCGAGACTGCGGCGCTCTGTCCCTAAAGTCCTCTCCTTATTTTTTTTCTAGGTCAAAATGACCTATATACCAGAAGATGGGCACCGGAGGTGGGCCTGGGTGAGCACAACCCACCAGGGCGTGCCTGGGCTCCCTGGCACACCCAGGTGGGTTGTGCCCACCTGGTGGGCCTCCTCTGGTACTTATTTGCTCCAGTATTCATCATATATTCCATAAAAATTCTCCGTGAAGTTTCAGCTTGTTTGGAATTGTGCAGAATAGTTAGCCTGACGTAGCTTTTCGAGGTCTAGATTTCCAGCTGCCGAAATTCTCCTTCTTTGTGTGTACCTTGCAAATTATGAGAGAAATGGCATTAGAATTACTCCAAAAAGCATTATTATGCATAAAAACATCATAAATAATAATAGGAAAACATGATGCAAAATGGACGTATCAAGCCCTTGCCGTAAGTCTGTGAGACGGGGTGATGGGACCACAGGTCGTGGATCATTGATCGTCTCCGCGCGCTCCCAAGACACTAACGGTTTGGATATGTGATCCGAGTAGCTAGGCCTCTGGCCTTTTCACACTGACCACCACGTGGGTATAAGTATGGGCACTCTACGTCGTACGATTCTTCCGAAAGCTCACTGACATCAGCGATTTAGCGACGCGACCCCGGTTGAACATTAACCACCTGCACTTGTATTAAAGGGGTGGGTCTGCTCCAGGCTGCGTTCGCAACAAGCAGGATTGCAAAGGATGATTGGCCCACGACCCCTTCACATTTATGATGTAGACCGACATGCTGGCCTCTCTGTTGATCCTAGGTAGGACTACGACGTGTTAATCGACCGAGGTCGGGCATGACCCTTTACAGTGTGTCCAGCCGGAGTTGATCGAGCGTGTTGGGTAAGTTGGTGCACCCTACAGGAAAGTATATCTATTCAAAATAGCCGTGTCCATGGTAACAAATGCTCAGAGTAGTGAAATGGATACTGGAGATGTGAAATGGATATGATGGCTCCGGGATTGCTTTCTATCAGGGAGTCGAGAAAGGATCTCTGGGCATGGATGCTACAACATACGTATTACTTATGCTATGATACTCTACTCTCTTCTATTGCTGCAAGATGCTTCAAGATGCTAGTCTTGGATAGGCTAGGCTTTTCTCTCTGTTCTGGCATTTCTGCGGTCTAGGCTAAAGATACAACCTCATTCATTTGATACTGATGCATACTTAGCATAGATTTGATGTAAGTCTTGTGAGTATTTCGGATGAGTACTCACGGTTGCTTTGCTACCTCTTTTTCTCCTCTACCCAATTGATGCGATCAGATGACGGATCCCAGGAGCCCGATGCCAACACTGACTACTACTACTACGTGGAGCCCGTCGACGACCAAGAGTAGTTAGGAGGCTCCTAGGCAGGAGGCCTTGCCTTTTCGATCCATGTTGATGTTTGTGATAGCCTTCTTAAGGCATACATGTTTACTTATGTTTGTACTCAGATATGGTTGCTTGCGCTGACTTGTTTGTATTCAAGCTTATGTATTCGAGCCCTCGAAGCCCCTGGCTTGTAATATAAAGCTTGTATGACTTTAATTTGTGTCTAGAGTTGTGCTGTGATATCTTTCCGCGAGTGTCTGATCTTGGTCGTGTACATTTGCGTGTATGATTAGTGCACGATTAAGCTGGGGCATCACATTTAGCATGGAATTTATTGAGAATCCTCGTGACGTTGACAGGAAAAGTACACCTGCCAAAATATAGTCATCCCTAATTTAAGCTTTGAGCTCTGGCACCTCTGCGAACCCATGCTTCCCTATGCGAAGGGCCTATCTATTTACTTTTATGATATTTATTTTTATTGTTGAGTCATCAACTTCTCATTCAAGCACCAGTTGGAGAGCACTATTGTCATTTTTATGCATTGATTATAGTTAATGTTGAGCATGACGAACTAGGGATAGCATTCTTTAGCATCTATTGTCATCATGACTGGATCAATGATTGAGCATGACGAACTAGGGATAGCATTCTTTAGTATCTTTATTTTGAAAGGCATGACTGTTTGTTAGTATACTTGAGTATTGATGTCTTTATATCAAATATAGACTTGCTTTGAATCACTCGTATCTTTACTCATGCCATGATTAAATTGTATGATCAAGATTATGCTAGGTAGCATTCCACATCAAAAATTATATTTTTATCATTTACCTACTCGAGGACGAGCAGGAATTAAGCTTGGGGATGCTGATACGTCTCCGTTGTATCTATAATTTCTTATTGTTTCATGCCAATATTCTTCAACTTTCACATACTTTTGGCAACATTTAATATTATTTTTGGGACTAATATATTGATCCAGTGCCAGTTCCTATTTGTTGCATGTTTTTTGTTTTGCATAATATCCATATCAAACAAATTCCAAACATGATAAAAACTTATGGAGATTTATTTTGAAATATATGTGATTTTTGGGAAAAAAGAATTAACGCGAGACGATTCTCGAGGGGCCCACAAGCCCAAGGGGCGTGCCCCCTACCCTGGGCGCGCCGGGCAGGCTTGTGGCGCCCCTATAAGTAGGTTGGAGGTATCCTTCGGCCGTAAGGAACCTAATATCCGGATAAAAATCCCTCAAAAATTCAGCCCAATCGGAGTTACGGATCTCCGGGAATTTAAATGGTTTTCGACCAAAAAAAAGGAACGTAAAACAGAATAGAATAGAGAGAGAGAGAGAGAGAGAGAGAGGGAGAGAGAGAGAGAGAGAGGGAGAGAGAGAGAGATCTAATATTGGAGGGGCTCCTTCCCTCCGAGAGCCATGTGGACTAAGGACCAGAGGGAAACTCTCCTCCCATCTAGGGGGGACTAAGGAAGAAGAAGAAGGAGGAGGGGGGCTTTCTCCCCCTCTCTCCTGGTGGCGCTGGAGTGCCACCGGGGCAACCATCATGGCGACGATCTACACCAACAACTTTGTCGTCGTCATCACCAACTCTCTCCCTTCTATGCAGCGATGTAACACCTCTTCTCCCTGCTGTAATCTCTACTTAAACATGGTGCTTTATGCCACATATTATTATCCAATGATGTGTGGCCATCCTATGATGTTTGAGTAGATTCGTTTTGTCCTATGGGTTGATTGATGATCGTGATTGGTTTGAGTTGTATGTTTTATTTTGGTGCTGTCCTATGGTGCCCTTTGTGTCGTGCAAGCGTGTGGGATTACCGCTTGAGGGTGTTGCAATACATTCATAATTTGCTTATAGTGGGTGGCGAGAGTGGCAGAAACTTATACCCGAGTAAGGGGGTTGTTGCGTATGAGAGTAAAGAGGACTTGTTACTTAATGCTATGGTTGGGTTTTACCTTAATGATCTTTATTAGTTGTGGATGCTTGCTAGAGTTCCAATCATAAGTGCATATGATTCAAGTACGGAAAGTATGTTAGCTCATGCCTCTCCCTCAATTGTAATAATGATTATCGGTCTAGTTATCGATTGCCTAGGGACCAATCTTTCTCTTTGTGTTACAAAAAGCTTTCTACTAAACAACTAAATTTTATTATATCACAAAGTACTCCTAGTTTTATTCTTGCAAAGTAGTTCTAGCATTACCCCTACAAAGTACTTCTAGTTTCATAGTTGTTCTAGGTAAAGCAAACGTTAAATGTGTGTAGAGTTGTATCGGTGATCGATAAAACTTGAAGAGAATATAAATTCTACCTTTAGCTCCTCGTTGGGTTCGACACTCGTATTTATCAAAAAACTACAATTGATCCCCTACACTTGTGGGCTATCACTCTAGTTTGGAGATACTTTTGCAACATATGACATTAGTTTCATTGGAAAAATATTAGTTCCCTTATTCACATTCCTATTTCACAGATCTTTTTACATGCTCTAAGACGCATTGCTAGTTATTTGTTACTCCAGATCTTGTAAAGTGGTACATGCAAAGCTTGAGTGAGGTCCTCGGGCCATCCAAACCTTGAGTCTGGTCTTCAATGCATCTCCTATAGTTCAAGCCGAGGAGAGGTGCTTCCGATGAGGCATAAATTCCACCGTCGGGGGGGGGGGGGGGAGGGGGGAGGGGGGGCTCTATGGTGCCCTGCCTAGATCCTAACATCACCCACCACCAGCCCGACCCACTAACCCTCTCTTCTACGAGCTATGTCTTGGATCGCAAACGCGGCGGTGAGATCCACCTCAACCGCCTCACTTACGAGCTTTACTTAGATTGCCAGCACGCCTTTGAGCTCCCCCATCGAAACTCGCTCTTGTTGTTGCTAGTGCCGATGAACGAGGGGAAGAGTTCATCATGTGAGCATTTTCATTTCTGCTCATCACTCTTTGTCGATCTGTCCTCCCATGCTCTCCTTTTGGACGCCTACTTTCGCAAATTATGGTGCCTTCATTGGAAAAATATTTTAATTCCCATCTTCACTTTCCTATTTCACAGTTCACACCCTAAACATGTTTTTTTGGTAATGTGAATTGGCAACCACATCGAGGCAATACAACCATAAGAGTTCACGCACACCCTACGTGCGTGTTCTGAGACCCGCTCGTCACTTAATTTTTACTCCATGAGAAGTGGGAGGTGCAAAGCCGAGATGATCTTTACCTCGAATCTGATGGTAAATTGAACAATGTTGTTCTACTAGTATTGATAACCAGCATGTGGTTGGATTGTGGCTGGATGGTTAAGAGGATGGTTGTGTTCCATTCTAGTTGTGATCAAACTCTAGGTTTAACGCCATGCGCATCTTGTTGAATTATTCTTTCAGTAGGAGGCGACGAGATCCCTTAACGAGGCACATGTGACAACTTTTATCAATCTTGAAGTTTCATGACTCTGATCTTCCTAGAAGATGCATGCGTGTGTGCATGTGCAGGTGCGTCAACATTGCATTTGGCGTTTCTCAGGAAAACAAAAAGCTCTACATTTTTCTCCCCTGAGAAATACAAGCAAAAGAGCCCATGTTGCAACGAGAGGAATACGACACACTCTAACCCAATAATCATGACTCAAAAGCTCAATAGATCCATGCCCTTTATTTGAACATGGCATCCCATCTATGTGGTCTCTCTCTCTCTCTCTCTCTCTCTCTCTCTCTCTCTGCACAAAATGAACATCAACTTTCTTTTTTCCATGCGATATTATGCTGACGCATGCATGTCTGGTTACTGATGGTTTCTTTTGTCTTCAATCTCACTTTGATGAGGTGTTCATTTGCAATACGGATCGGCCTCGGTATGAAAAAAAAGACGGATTTTACGCTATTGATTAAAATTACACCATAAATACAATTTTTAAAATGTTAAATAGGTAAAATAACATCATATTCAGATTGTAGACATCACTATTGGTTAAAATTACACAATAAGTAGAATTTTAAAAATGTTAATTAGGTAAATAGAATTTTAAAATTGGAGTTATGGTCTAAAAGATATAATTTTTTAAAGCATTTGCCACTTATAGTTGAACTGTGGATTAATTAATAGGAACAATAGGGGGTTTCCTAAAAAATGAAAAATGATTTGTTTTTTACTAAGTCAAGAATGTGGATTTATTTCACAAAATAATAATGGGTTTCTGGAAAAAAATACAAAATACGATTCGTTTTTGTCACTTAAGTCCAGGCAGCGGGTTGATTTTGGGAAAATACAAGGGGTTTTTTGTAAAATGAGCGATGACAACCAGAAGCAGTAATCGCTTTATTATTAGGTAAAGATAAAGATTCTAGTACATATTTTCTATCACAAATGAAAGCTACATCTAATGTAACAAAGGAGAGGCATTGTACAATGAATTATGCCAAAGCATGAGGTGAATTATGTAACTTTACCAAACTCACCCAGACCTCAAAAGTAAAAAGAAGGTGGACGAGTTTGTAAATGCACCAGCTCTTTGTTTAGAAACTAATTATTGTATTAGGCCCAAAAGATGGAGAAAAAGTTAATTTGCTCTTTGTCTAGAAACTAATGAATGTAGTAGTAGACGGAAAACATGCAAGAAAGTTATTTCAGTTATTTGGTTCCATATATAGATCAGTACGTCCATGTCGCGGTAAAAGCTGAAGTCAGTTTCCCGTATTCCCGGATCTAGTTTGTGAAGTTTTTGGACAAAAAGGGACCATTGCCCTCACGGCAGTTTCATCTTGGCGCTCTAACGTGTGATCATGCGCTCCGCGCCAATGCACGCAGGAGAGCCTTGTGCGCATGCAAAAATACGTGGCTGCACCGTGCTATGTACCTTCATATGACTTGTCTATAGCGCCATATATATACTTTATCGCGCAGCACGCTAAGTAAATAATCAGCGGGCGATGTATTTAGTTGTTCATTATCTATGATGTTAATGTCAAAAATTAAAATATAAATCTGCAAAGATAAAGACTTGACACACTGGGTGGGCATGGGCACGTGTACGTAACGCACGTCCATGGCCATGGGCTGGTGTTTATTATGCTACCATAGATATGAGCACTTGTGGCTATGCCATGACGCATTTTCCATTTTTTTCTGGACATGTTCCTTACTAGTATTTTTAGTACACTGGTGTCTGCTAAAACACGTACACTTCCGCTCAATAAGAAATCCTCAAAATATACTGGCACACGTATTGATAGGAAGGTTTAATTATGAAATATACTTACTTATTAGTACCAAAAAATATATACGTGAAATATGCATGTGTTGTGTATAGTCGTCATCACTGGGTTTCTGCTAGACCCGCGGCCGCATAACGTACGTACAGATTTTCTGTCCCTCTTGTTTTGACTGCCGGGTTTTCACCCTTTTTCCTTTACCGCAGGTCTTTTTTGCCTGTTTTTCTTTTTACCGAAGGCTTTCCGCCCGATGTATAATATGCATGCATTAATTGAGTACTACTACGTAAATGAGGTTCAAATACATCCATCGCAAAAAAAAAGGCATGGTTCAAATACATGTCGTATAATAAGCATACATTAAAAAATTGAGTTGATAAGCATGCATTAGTCGAGTGCAGTATATATCCTGAAAAAAAAGGTACCGGTATATATCATCATGTTTTACTCCTACACTCTAGACCCAGTTCAATTCCATCTCGTGGCTCTAATTAATAACCCGGACCGGACAAGAGCAGACTGGCCTAAATTAAGCATTACCTAGCGAAGCTAAATAAAACAAAATTCCAACCCCAACAAAGATCTCAATGTTTTCTTCTTGAGAGAGAGCTCGTTGTCAGATGTCACGATGATTATACCTGATATGGTGGGGTCAGGGATCCATGCATACGTGCAAGACCATATATAGAGTTTAGGAGTATTTAACTTTTGTAAGGGGTGCTCTTGAGTGCTTTTCTAACTTGAATGTTCAACCATATGATATATCGATGAAAAGGTTATATATAAAATTTAAAACAACCAACCTTCTGATCATGGATGTATGAAAGATTTTTATTTTCGGACAAGATTCCACAGAAACAAGATATCAACAATCTGGAATCTTCATGAAGTGGCACCTTTGCTACTCTTACAGTATGAAAAGAACAAAGCTAAATTTAAATTATGCTAACCTCAAGAAAGCAATCACTATCCATCGAAGGCTATCTAGAGAAAGTGTAAAGAAAATACATGCGTGGAACCTTCTTATTCAAATTCAGTTTTGTAGTATATATCTACTATACTGAAGGGAAAACAAGCATATAAAGCTAACAAATTGGAATTTAACTAAAAAACAAATACACCTAACATTACGGAATAGAAGAGGCGGTATTAAGCATGAATTTGTGGTCATCCTGATAGTTTATATGTTCTCCTCTCGGGATTGCTAAGTCTCAATCGACTAAGACTTAACCAAGTCTTAGTCGATGCTATATTCATAGAATTTTACGTCGAAATTCGTGCAAAATTTTCTTTTAGTTTTGCTCTTTCTTTCTTACATGTTATATCACTTGATTTAGACTTGGTTAAGTCTCAGTCGACTGAGACCTAGAAGCTTCTCCTCTCCACCACCTGTTGCAAATAAGTAAGTCAATAATAAGACCTAAGTAATGCACGAAGATAAGCATGTACTCCACACAAATAAGGAAGTAAACAATACTCCCTCCGTTCACAAATATAAGATGTTTCAGATATTTCAATATGGATTATATATGAACTGAAATGAGTGAACAAACACATTAAAATGCGTCTATATACATCTGAATTAAAAAAAGTTAGAACATCTCATTATAGTGAATGGAGGGAGTAGATAATTAATGCATGATGAAAAGCATGTACTAACAAGGCTTCACGCAAATAAGGAACTAAATAAAATGGTTTTTGCATCATAAGTAAGGAAATACTGATGCTAGTTGTATACTAATCTTGATTTTTATACCACTCTATAGTGTGAGAATTACTTGGAAGATTGGTTGTTGGATGAATTGATCCAAGGGTACAGATGTGTCAAATCCGAGTAGTGTTAGTTGTTCAATGTTTTTTCCCTTACTGAATTTTGCCACATGTATGTTGAAGATTTCATGCTTTGGTTTCAGCATAATACGCAAGATACACAAATCTGGAAAAATACACTCCACCTTAGTTCAGAAATCTTCCAACTTATAATTCTTCAAATTTATTATACTCTAAAAGCATTGCCATTCGTTTTTAACTTTCTTATTTACATTGCACAATATTCATAAAACAGCTCTAGATTGTTCTATAAGTTGATTCTCCCATGTTTTTTTAAATAGGTTTTTCATTCATTTTAAAGAAATTGGATCAAGGCTATGGAAACACCTTCATAAAGTCCTGCCTTTGCAGTTGCAATATTTAGTTATTCTTATTATTTTCTACTAAAAACAACAATATGTGAGACTTAAAAGACAAATGTGTTAGATATATTTCACGCTAGTATTATGTAGTAAATACCATGCGGCCATATAATATATTGTAGTTGTAATAAGATTTCGATGAAATGAAATCTATAGCTTATACTTTATGTATACATGACTCTAAATGTACATGTTTGAGTGTAATATGGTATGTTGATATTCGGTCATATTCTAGTTATCTGAACCCTCATCGCGCAATGCACGTGGAACTTATCAATAAACTCCACTGCATGTTTGCATACACCATAAAATAGTTTAAATGACCTCATCGATATGTTCATCAATACTTATGAGTTGAAAACACATATATTATATATACACCGGTTAAAAACATGAGAATGTCTTGTTATATTTAAACTATGGGTACTTGTCTTACTGAAATGTTAAGCCAGATGTGCTATGTCCACTGACCAGTAATAGAACTCATACATCAAATCAAGATGCCACAAATGCATTTCCTTCCATTTTGAATGGTGTCCATGAATATCTTCCTAAAATGTGTATTTAGACATCTACGCAGGTGATACATATCTTTATTAAATGGGGGTTGGTGCTACATTGTAGTGGTGGTGGTTGGTATTACAAGTCGTTTTTGGGAGGTAAAATATTATTTAGACTTGTTGCAACCATCATTTTAGGGAGATCAGATGAACAATTGCCTTGTAATAGTAATAATTACATTCCTAAAAGCAATAAAATATTCCTAGCCTACTCTTAAAAATAATAATATATATATATATATAGTTCAATTTTGGTTTTTGTCACATAAAACATGGTATTTACTTACCACAACCATTGTTTCGAGGTGACTGAATCGATAATTGCCTTCCTAATAGTAATAATTGACTTCCTAATAAAAGCAATCAAACATTACCTCTTTCTTTCCATGGTGTCGCCAGGCAAAAGTTTAGGAGAGGGTTTTGGTGGACTAGCCAAGGAAGATGCCCACGACAAGTTTCTCTATACGTTTGAGAGATGGTGTTAGATGTTGGGCTACATGCCTCAACTATAATATAATTTTTTTCTAAGTACAGATCAACCAACAACATGATAAGGGAGATGAATTACAAGATCAATGCCACTAGATGCGCAGTGCCATGCATTCGAAGAAGTGTTGGGGCAGCACATCTTAGGAGTCGTCTCCCCCTGCCTGATCTCCCTCGAACAGCCGGTCGTCAGATCCCTTGAACAAGTTTGCCTAAGCGGCGCAAGTGCACCCCCTCTAATAGTATTCACGTGTGCAGGAGGAACGCCATGCGGCAGACTGCTAGGTCCAATCGCACAACCGGCAGCGAGTGGAGGTTGCTAATTGCAACACATGCAAAGCCCTAACGATAAACGCCTAAGTGATCAACCGAATATGTGTGTCACACCTCCACTATATATACGCATCCATCGTGGTCTCAATACATCGGACGCGCATGGATCCTAAAGCCCACAAGTCTACTTGGCCCATATCCAAGTTCAAGTTGGACCACTTCCGACCAGTGAAGTCGGATGTGATCCGACCAGCTTGGTTGGTAGCAGCCTCTAGCAGAGCTTGCCGACCAGCAAGCAGACAATGAATCTGTTTTGGCAAACCTATACAACGTGCCACACTTCTGTTCCCTTTGCCTCACGATATATGTTGTCGGGCTCATGGCGAATAGATCATCCTTGTTGCAGCCCGACCTCCTTCTCATTTCTGTGACGCCGGCCTCAAAACTGAATTATCTCATAATCCTTATCGCATGTACATACTTATCCAGGTCGGATCACGCGAGGGCCCTAGAGTATATCTGATGCGGAGCATCCTACGGACATCACCATGTCAAGAGTCCGTTTGGCAAGTGACACGTGCGACATCTACTTCTTACATGTAAAGGTGAATCATCTCCTTTATGCATGCTCACTTGACCCCTTTGAGGATAGTATACTACTTGACACTTCACTCATGTGCATGCATAGGTACTGTCGGAGCACCACAGATGATGGGGAGGAGTGCGAGCGCAAGTGTATCCACCATCTGCAAGGGAAGCTTGGAGGCGGAGACGGAAGAATGAACAAGAAAATGAACCTGCTGGAAGCTACAGTGGCCGGACATCCGGGCCAAGGCTGAACATCCAGCGCTTGTGCAGCGCAATGGAGCTGCACCAATGGACGACCAAAATGCATCAGCAATTGGACATCCGGCGCTACGCGAACGGGCCGGACATCTGGCCACCTGCCGGATATCCAGCGAAGAACACCCGAAGCCACCAGAAGTTTGGCCACCACTTGACCGGACATCGTGCCATGCCCCGGACATCCGTCTCCTCACGAGAGGCCGGACATCTCGCACCTGCATGTGCGCATGGACAGGGCTGAGGCCCATGTATCTCTCTCTCTCTCTCCCACCTCCCATTTCGTGGCCAAGACTATATATAGACAACCTCCTCCTTATTTCTAGGGCTAGCAAAGTATATGAGATCACACTGGTGCGCGTCGGTGCTATACAAACGGTTTTTAACCCCTTTCCGCGACGGCATTTGGAACCATCGCCAAGTGAGTGTGGGCGATAGGGGGTCCTTCCCACACGACCCAGAAACCGTCGGGGATAGGGACCCTACAGTACTCCTACTCGTTTCTGCTCGCATTGCCATCGCAGTCGGTATTCTGTGGTACTACGTTTATGATGCGCGGCCCATCACAAATGGTTCATTATTATAGAACGTGTATGATGCGCGGTCCATCACAAACGGTTCACTGTTAAGAAGATTAGCTAATCATCGTACGAGTGTCAGACAGGATTACGAAATGTCAGACCGTCGTAACATCGTCGTACACGACAACTATCGCACATGCTATTCTGTGGTGCAACGTTTACGATGCATACTTCATCAGAAACAGTTCATGGTTGCGAATCATGTATAATAAGGCAACTAACACAAACGTTTAGTTTGCCTGCATCGTTTGTGATATTGTCTAACATCGCACACGCTTTGCAAACGGCAATTGTGTGCATGCTTGCACACGTTTCCTCTCTCTGAACCGTCTCGGATTATGGGGCATATTGCAAACATTGTGTTTTACCAACCGTGTGTGTCGTAACAACCTGGAGAGTGTAATTTCACCGTAATTTAATTGCTGCTTTTTCAAATTGTACCGGCTTTGAATTTGAATTTGAATTTGAATTCGAATGTATGCTATAGCTTTATTCATATCCATCAGGTTCAAACAACCAATGCATTATTCGATTCATAGGTACATATGTTCAAGAATTACATAAGAACCAAATAAAGAATGATGAACCAGAGTTGTATACTTGTACTATTAAATACGGTAAAGAAAGAGGTGAAATATATTCTGGTTGCTGAACAAGGTGAAGCAGAATGCCCATATTGTGCCCTCCTCCATGCAGAAGGCACGCACGACTCTAGTCCAACCCCTTGTGATGGCCGACCGCCCATGCTTCACGGTCTTCATGAAAACATCTAGACAATCATCGTGTTCTGGTAGAAATACTTTAACCTTTACATGCCCACCAATCATGTAGTCTGAGAGGTAATCTTGAGTAAACTGCTTTGGCAACCACTTCAAAGTAAAAAGATTCAGACATTGTCATCTAACACAACTCATTATGGGCAGCAAAAATAAGGTTGCCATAGTTCTTACTTACCATCCTGCAGTTCACTGTTGTCTTGGATAAAGTGTAAACAGATAGTTTAATTGCCATCTTTGGACCCATTTTACTAACAATCTTTATCAGCTTCCTCACTTGATGCTGGTTCATCGATATCTCATTGCCCCATACGCAGAAAGGGTCGAAACGTGGATCTTTACACATGACATATGTACCTAAAAGCATCAAGTTAACATTAGAAGCTAAACAATAATTGCACAATGATTTAGTACAACACTCTTTGATAATATGTCTATATACATCCGTATGTGGTAGTCATTTGAAATCTCTAAGAAGACAAATATTTAGGAACTGAGGGAGTATCGTATAACATCCAATATACTCACATATTAGATGAATTAACATCTTATATTATGGGCTGGAAGGAGTTTAGTGCATTCTCACAAATTGTTGGCTGATTAACTGCTGCTGTATCCATGGGTTACAGTTAGTTTGAGCTACTTCAGGCTCAAATAGCCCTAAAGTATATCCAAACATGAGGGCTAGTTTGAGCTAGTTGCATGTATAACCCACCCAAAAAACTATCCAACCCAAGAGGTGCTAATTGGAGCTAGTTCTCCTAGTGCATTTATTGTCAATCTAACCCTGCCATCCAAACAACTCTTTGGATGGAGTTAGTTCATGGTTAATCATGAGCTAGAAACTAACACTAACCTCTAGCTCAGTTGAGTATCCAAATAGGGGTGTGTTGTTGTTGTTGCTGCTGCTCTTCTACGTATATCTAGACATCATTAGAACATTAATGTAACACTCTTCCTTGTTGCTATGTAGCCTAGGATTGCATATTTAGACATTAAGTACAATGCATGTTGCTATGTAGCCTCAGATATATTACATATGGCCCTAGTTAACCTAACAATAAATGGGTTGCATATATATATTCAGTTAAAAGTCTGATTCACTGACTAGTCGCTTATCAGCCGCCGGCCTATATGGTACCAGCTACCGATATCCTGAATAGTGAGTAGATATAAGCCATGGGATGAAACTAACCTCGATGGAAAATAGTAGTCGTTCCTAAAATTGTCATGTGTAGGTACATTGAGAAGCATGTTAAGCACAACAGGCTAAACATCAACCAAAATTATCCATGGCAGACAAAATAATCTCCAAAAGATAGCTTCAGTGTGCAGGTTTAAGCATGCTAGTAAAGCAAAACAAGTGGAAAGGTGTGCTAACTGTAACATGCCTAACATTTAACAACAAGCAAACATAGTCATTCAAACTGGTATTGTGCCGGTCTAAGTACACTAGTTATTGTTAAATAAAAATGGAAAGGCGTGTTAACTACAAGATGCAGCAACCAAATGTAGTCATTCATAGTGGTATTGCTGAAACTGGTACTGATGAAATTGAACTGCATAGTTCATACTTGCACATATAGAACATCACGTTGTGAATAACTGGAATAAACAAGGCATACTACGAAAAACCAAAGATAGCATTTCAAACTGGACATATGCTAACTACAAACAACCGAACAATCAAAAAACTTTAAAAGAGGCATATGCTAGCTATAACAGGCTTAACAACAAGCAAATATATGCATTCCTATCGGTATGTTTAAAACTGGATTGATGAAATGTAGTGCACAGTAAATAATTGCACATATAGAGCATCACATTGTGAACAACTAAAATAAACAAGGCATACTGCAAACAACCAGATATAGCAATTAAAACTTGAAATATTCTCACTACACTACAAAAGGGACTCAACAAAACAAATCATGGGTTTCCCCCTGTGAAGAGGCACGACAAAACAAATCATGGGTTTCCTCACTTGTCACAGATGGGCTTGTTCCCATGGGAAGAGCACGGACCCTGGATGCGCTCCATGTTGTCACAGATGGGCTCCTTCCCGTTGGAAGATCACGGCTGTATGGTTCCCTCCCTGATGTCGCAGACGGGCACTTTCCTGTTGGAAGAGCAGATGGGCTCTTTCCCCTGGGAAGAGTCAGAGAGGGTGCCCTCCTCGTGGTCATCGTCGATGAGGCCTGACTTGGAAGTTGTGGATCCCAAGCTAGCATCACAGGACGTGTCCTTCAGAAATGACAAAAGGGCTTGATGGCGATGTAGAATGGAAAATTGTTGACAACGAGCCAGAGGAGATCAGCGACGAGGCCATGGATGAGATCGATGGCGGTTGAACCCGAGGGGTTGGGGGTGGTCCACTTAACCTGTGACATAGCCCGCCTCAGGCCGTCGCTGTCGATGACCTCGATGTCGTAGCCGGCGGGCGAGACATGCTCGCATACTCTAGCCCGTTGCTTGAGTGCTTACTGCTAGTAATGGTCGTCAGCTTCCTCGGCGACGTCGCGCGAAGAGACCGCTATACACATCTTTTGGGATAGTCGCTCCTTGAGCTCCACGCGAAGCGTAGCCGGGCTTAGGCTGCGACGCTCTGGAGTGGGGGATGGGGATATGTGGGAAAGGGGGCGTTTGGCAGGCGTCATCTAAGAAACTCAGGGCGGTCTGGGTATGGAGATCAGTGGGTAAGCTGCACGGGCAAACCTATAGATGTTGACAACGGAGGCCTTCCAGCAGTGGCGGCAGGGACCTTGCTAGGGTTTCGAGCGAGGGAGGGTGGTGTGTGTGCGCACGCCCAAGGAGGGTTTTGTGTGTGAGTGTGTGTGTGTATGTGTGTGTGTGTGTGTCACTACTAGAAAAAGGGCTATAGATGAAATTGACACTAATGGCGCACCAGACATGTGGTGCGCCATTACTATATACTAATGGCGCACCATGTGTTGGTACGCCATTAGTGTCCAAATACTAATGGCGCACCACTCCCACGGTGCGCCATTAGTAAAAAACTACTAATGGTGCACCGTGGGAGTGGTGCGCCATTACTAGTTGAACTAGTAATGGCGCACCACATCCACGGTGCGCCATTAGTAAAAAAAATTTTGTTTGAATTTTTTTTTTCAAAACTACTAATGGCGCACCGTGGGAGTGGTGCGCCATTACTAGTTGAACTAGTAATGGCGCACCATGCCACGGTGTGCCATTAGTAACTTGGCCACCACTTCCACCGAATGCATCCCCCCCCCCCCGTGGATCGCCTTTTCAGTTTTAAAAAAAATAAAAGAAAATGATGAAAATATCAAAAAAATAAAAGAAAATATGTTTCCCGTGTGATATGTGGTCTAGTTGTTGGGAAAATTTGCAAATATGAATTTCGACTTCATTTGCAAAATCTCTCGAGAATTTGTAAAAATGGGCATAACTTTTGCATACTAACTCGGATGAAAAAGTTTTTCATATGAAAAATCATCAACTCGAAAAGTTACATCCAAATTTAACCGGGGGAACCCCGTTAAACATTTGCAAAATCCTCAAAAACCTAATAGAAAAAAAGATACGGGGCTTTTAAGATCTGGAGAGGCAAAAAAATTCAAAAATATTCAAGCTTGTATCTTCCCGCCTTCAAAATTCAAAATAAGTCAAAAAAATAAAAAAAAGTTACTAATGGCGCACCTGCCCATGGTGTGCCATTAGTATCTTCCCGCCTTCAAAATTCAAAATAAGTCAAAAAAATAAAAATAAAAGTTACTAATGGCGCACCTGCCCATGGTGCGCCATTAGTATCTTCCCGCCTTCAAAATTCAAAATAAGTCAAAAAAATAAAAATAAAGTTACTAATGGCGCACCTGCCCACGCTGCGCCATTAGTATCTTCCCGCCTTCAAAATTCAAAATAAATCAAAAAAAAAGTTAGTAATGGCGCACCTGCCAACGGTGCGCCATTAGTATGTCGTATATATGGCTGGGCGCACCTCCTCCACTCCACCTCTCCTCCACTCCATCTCCTCCCCTCCACTCCTTCTCCTCCTCTCCTCCACTCCATCTTCCCTTCTCTCCTCCACCATACTACCGTCCTCCTCTCCGGCGACCTCCTCCTCCTCTCCGGCGACCTCCTTCTCCTCTCCGACGACCTCCTCCTCCTCTCCGGCGACCTCCTCCTCTTCGGGAACCTCCTCCTCCCTCCTCTCCTCCCCTCCCCTCCCCTCACGGTTTCTCCTCCCTCCTCTCCGGTGAGCTCCTCCTCCCTCCTCTCCTCCCATTCACTCATGGTTTCTCCTTCCTCCTCTCCGATGCTTCGGTGAACTCCTCTCCGGCGACCTCCTCCTCTCCGGCGATGTAGGCGAGCGCCTCTCCGGTAACCTCCTCCTCCTCTCCGGCGATGTAGGCGAGCGCCTCTCCGGTGACCTGCTCCTCCTCCTCTCCGGTGAACTCCTCTCCGGCAAAAGAACACGGCAAAAGAACGTACAAGATCCAAAAACAGGAACAAAATTTGAAATAATATCATGCCAAAAAACAAGCAAAAAAAACTAGCAAAAAATGGGCAGAAAAATCACGATCCAGATCCAAATTCAAAATTCAAAAATAGCAACGGCGCACGGTGGGGGTTAGACGGTGCGCCACTACTATTTTCCCGCCTTCAAAATTCAAAAATACTAATGGCGCACCGTGGCCTATACTAATGGCGCACCGGTGGCCTATACTAATGGCGCATCTCGTTGTCGTGCGCCATTAGTATGCCAAAGCACCTGGGTATACATGGCCCCTGGGAGGCATACTAATGGCGCACCGTGGCCTATACTAATGGCGCACCAGTGGTGCGCCATTAGTATACCAGTGGTGCGCCATTAGTAAAAATTACTAATGGCGTGCTAGTAATGGCGCACCGGTGATGTGCCATTAATGGCCAAATTAGGTGCGCCATTAGTAGCGGTTTTTCTAGTAGTGTGTGTGTGTGTGTGTGTTGTGTGTGGAGTGGGGGTGTTTGAGGAAATGATGTGGGTACTGAAAATTTTACTACGCGGGGGTGAAATGCCGGGCTATTGAAAACTTTGATGATAGTGCATCGCACATGGTTCGGAGATAACAACCGTGTGTTATGAAACAGAAAAACCCTCGAGGAGGGCATATATTTTCTAGGGATGCAGGCGGGATTGGGAACAAGAAAGATCACACACGGTCCGAAGGTAACAACAGTGTGTTATGAAACAAAAAAACCCTCGAGGAGCCCAATGTACTATGCGGATGTGCGCGTGACAGGGGCACCAACGTGGCACACGGTTAGTTTGAGTGAACCGTATCTGTTGCGTCATCTGACTTGTCTAATGTTCATAAACTTGGCGAAAAATGACGCGCGAGAGGGTGAGAACACGAACACACTTGCATGTGGACCAAATTTATGTATCAAAAGGGTAGTTTGATTTTCAAATACCAAATGCAACTTCAATGTGGCACCTCTCTCGCAAAGTGCACAGTATTGCTTGCCCCCCCTCGTGTCGGCATGAAGGAATCCTAAGCTATGAATGCATGCCCCCTCCCCCAACCGAGGTTCACCCAACAAAGTGCGAAGTAGCTAGCAGCCCCCCTCCTCCCTCGTGTCGGCACGAAGGGAACCCTAAGCTATGAATGCATGCCCCCCAACCGAGGTTCATTCACCTAGCTAACTGCGAAGTAGCTAGCAGCCCCCCTCCCTCGTGTCAGCACGAAGGGAATCCTAAGCCATGAATGCATGTCCCCCCCAACCGAGGTTCACCCTAGCAAAGTGCGAAGTAGCTAGCAGCCCCCCTCCCTTGTGTCGGTACGAAGGGAATCCTAAGCTATGAATGCATGCCCCCCCAACCGAGGTTCACCTAGCAAAGTGCGAAGTAGCTAGCAGCCCCCCTCCCTCGTGTCGGCACAAAGGGAATCCTAAGGTATGAATGCATGCCCCCCCAACCGAGGTTCACCTAGCAAAGTGCGAAGTAGCTAGCAGCCCCCCTTGTGTCGGCACGAAGGGAATCCTATGCTATGAATGCATGCCCCCTCCCCCCAACCGAGGTTCACCTAGCAAAGTGCGAAGTAGCTAGCAGCCCCCCTCGTGTCGCCACGAAGGGAATCCTAAGCTATGAATGAATGCACCCCCAACCAAGGTTCACCTAGCAAAGTGCGAAGTAGCACCCCCTCCCACACACACTTTCAGTCAGTGGGCCAGAGAGGCATATCTCACCAAGATGGATCATAAAATGGACCAAGAATAATCCACCTTGGTCGTACAACCTCTCTCTTGTTGTTGGTCAAAGTGATGGCCGTCCATGCGACCCTGGAGAGGGCTAGCTCGCCAATAATCACACAAGTAGCTAGTCCCCGAAGACAACCACTGCATGCATGTGGCCCAAACATATGTATGGAGAGGTGTGTGTTTGGAGTAACAATGGAACAACTTTGATGTGGCACCGTGATTTTGAACTACAAATCCCCACACTGAGTGAAGGTTAGGTTGACGATGCATATGTATGTTACACCACACTTCAAGCCAACGACAGGGATTCATGCATGCATGCGTGCATAGTATATGCACTCAAACTTAAGGTCTAAATCTCACCATGACCTATACTACAATAACACGAACCAAATGAAGAATCTGCCATGGTAACCTATCTTGGTGTTGGTCAAGGTGATCATGGATGTCCATGCGGGCCCACGAATATATAGTCTTGTCGCCGATAATCACGCGAGGGAGTGTACCATTCGAAGGCAACCACTACATGCATATGTATGGAGGTGATGCGTGCATGCATGTTTGAATACACAACATTGATGTGGCGCGTGCGTCAAAAATCGTACACTAGCTCCTAACACAGAGCGAGATCGGTTCATGATGTGTTGTTGTACTAGCCACTTCGACTCGTCGGGAAGGATTCATGCGTACACATGCATATGTGTGTGCTCAAACTGTATCATGCATGTCATCCCAGAGCAAAAATAATAATCCCCTCCTAAGTCAAATTAACCTCTCTTGTTGTCAGGCAAAAAGTAGTGATGGACCAAGCGGGCCCACAGATGGAAAGCATCGATATCGCTGATAACTGCTTAAGTGGGTTCGAGAGGACAACCACCACCGCTTTGCATGTGGGCCAAACATATATATGTTGAATACCCAAAATGCACAACTTTGATGTGCCACATGCCTCAAAAACTGTAAACCATGCACCCACACAGAGCGAGGTTCATGAAGCATACTACATATGATGGTCCCCTTCCCCCCTCTTCACCGCATACTATATGCCCCTGCCATAATATATGTACAACCCAAAAGAATCCTCATCGATAGTGAAATTAATTAACCTCTCCTGATGTAGGTCAAAGTGATGCATGCATGCATCGACGAAGGCCTCGTGGGTCCACAGCCGGAGGCGGAGTTCCACACCGACTCCGACGACCATTCCGGCGACGACTCCGGCGACGATGGACAGCTGGTTAGTCATCTATACCCATTTATGTGTCAAATAGATCATAGGGTTTCTCTTGTTACTCCTGCCTCCCCCTTTTTGGAATAGAAATCCTATGGTTATGTTCTCCCAATCCATGAAATCTGAGTAAGTTTCGTTAGATCCGTGTAGTGTATTGATTGTTTGAATGGTACAAGTGATAAGTGATTAGTTGTTTCATCTTTGCAAATGATTTCTTCTAGTAATCCGACTAGGGTTAGTGTCCGTGCTAATAATTCCTACCCAGGACTTGACAATTGATTTTGAACGACCTACATATGTTTGTGCCATTATTTTCTTCAAGATTGGTCCATACATAGACGACTATGCTTAAAATCAAACCATAATCTCTGGATATGTATAAATAAATAGCCACAAATTCCTAATCCTACTACACGGCATGTAATCATTGATTTGATGCCAAATTTGTTTTACTATTTGTATAGGTGCTGTCTGATGATGTGGACAACAAAGATGAAGATGGCCAGAGGGGCTACGAGAGGCAAATCCCGAGGGAGCTTTATGTGGGAATGCATAACAGGCGTATTAGGACCTGGAACGGCGGCTATGGATGCCCATTTTGCAACCAGAAGCTTCATGACGTGTATCTAAGTGTTCTACCGCATGGAAGAGGACGGGCCGTTGGCTCCTTCAAGCAGAAGTATTCTCGCAGGGTGGCGCACGGTGCGTACGCCGAGTACGTGGAGAAGCTTCAGGATCGTGCCAGCATGTGAGATGAGATGTGGGATGGATCGAACTATGTACGCTTGAGTATGCTTTATGACGGTTGAACTATGTACTTATGGTTGAACTATTCTTACGTACATGTACGCTTTTTATCTATGTCTGAGTATGTTAAATATTTGGTCAAAATTTCGTAAAAATTACAAAGGGGGCCAATAAACCAGGACGGAGGTAGTACGTCAATCACACACGGTTCCCAAAGTTGGAACTGTCGGATATGGGGTTCCGGCTAACCCTTAAGGTTCGAACATTGGGGTGCGCGCGAGTCTCTCCCTCCTACCGATCTCCGCTCTGGCTCGATAAGATCTCGCGGACGAACTCGGCGAACTCGCAACACAGAGAGACACGAGGTTTATACTGGTTCGGGCCACCTTTGTGGTGTAATACCCTACTCCAGTGTGGTGGTGGATTGCCTCTTGGGCTGATGATGAACAGTACAAGGGAAGAAGAGCCTCCTGAGGTTGAGGTGTTCTTGCATTTGCGTGGCTAAGGAAGATCTGAACCAGCTCAGGATCAGTTGCCTCCTACTGTGGTGGCTACTCCTATTTATAGAGGTCTCGGTCCTCTTCCCAAATGTTGAGCGGGAAGGGATCCAACAATGGCGGGCAAATTTGAAGGGGGACAGCTAGTACAAGATATCCTGACAAAAGCGGTCTTCGCCTGCGAAAAGCTCTGGGGTGACGCCATCTTGGGCTCCACGATGACCTCCGCCTTGCCGTCCTTTTGTCTTGGTATCGTTGCACCAATATGGCAACCTTTGCCTGCTGCCTCGGTACTCTTTGCCTGCGCCGGCCTCTCTAGCACCAAATAGGAAATAGAGACGCTGCGCGAACTGGTGCCCGCCTTGCACCCGCCTGGTGCCGTTCGTCATGGCTCACGTCACGAGAGCCTCGTGAGGTTCGCCCCGCCTTGATATCTCCGCTCCTCGTGAGCCTGCCTGGCTAGGCGACTCTAGAGGAGGTCTTGCGTCGTCCGCCTCGCAAGGCTTGGACCCTCGCGAGAGTCTTGGATGCTTTGTTGATGAAGATGGGACGTACGGCCTGCTGGCTTAGCCAGGCGGTGGGCCGCAGGCAAGCAAGTCTGGGGACCCCCATTCCCAGAACGCCGACAGTAGCCCCCGGGCCCAAGGTGCGCTCGGGCTTGGCTTCGCGGTGAAGCCAAGGGTCAAGTTCGGAGCATTGCGGGCCCCAAAAGCCTGCGGCCTCGGTTGACGCGTGGCGGTTGATAGGACGTGGGCGTCTCCGCTCCCCCACGCTGCATCGGCAACTGCTTATTCTGACAAAAGGCCGGCGCGGGTAGTTCTTGCCCTCATTGCTTCTTCATCGCCTCTCCCCAGATCCCCTTTCTCGCTCTTCGCCGTTGCTACTTCTAGATCTGCTTCATCCTTGCTCTGCACCTGCCGCCCACGGCACCGCGCAAGGTCAAGTCTTCCTCGGCACCGGCTTGGTATGAGCCGGCCCTTGAAGCACCCACCATCATGGAGAAGAGCCTTGCCTCCGTGCGCCTGCTGACAGCGGGCAAGAGCAATGAGTGGGGGAAGACGGAGTTGGGGAAGAGACAGGCCGCCGAGCGCAACCGGTTGGAAGAGCTGGAGCGGAAGATGGGGACGAGGGAGGCCGATCTTGATGCCAAGGCACGAGTCCTGGCCGGAGACCGCGTGGCCTTCGCCGATCTCGAGAAGAAGGCTCGCAAGGCGCTGAAGACACTCTACGAGCACGGCCTGGAGAAGCCGCTGGACACCAATGAGGATGGCCCCGCCCAGCTGCTTCCCCTCGTGGTGAGGGCGCTCGAAGAGGCCGTTGAATGGGCTCGGTCCCATGGCGGAGGCGGAAGCTCGCGTCCTGTCTTCAGCCGCACTGACTCGCGTCTTGAGCCATCTGTACCTCCGCGACCCCAACGCTCGCCTTGACGAGCTACTGGAGCCTGTGGCTGAAGATCAGTGCGAAGCCGCCGCCGCAGCTATACAAGGTCAAGTGGAAGCCTTGCTAGCGAGGTTCCGTGGCTTTGTCTCCGATCCTCTGTCCAATGACGCCGCGGATCCTGCGGCTAGTGTTGAAGGTGAGAACGTCGTTGCTCACAAGGGGGCACCTTCCGCGGGCGACGGCAACATCCAGGGGTGACCTGCGGCTATTCTTCCTGTTTTATTCCTGCAACATGTATCGGGCCTCAAGGAGGCGTTTAGACTTTTCATTTGGTGTTGTGAAAACAGTATGATTGTAATATTTGCTTCGAGATTTTACGATTTCCTTCCTGCTTGCTTTGCGTTCTGCGTCGGCAGAGCCCGACCTCGCGCATACCTCAACCGCCATTGGGCCGGTCAGAGACCAGGACGGACCAAGGAGTGAGGGGCTACGTGACCATTTAGGCTCCTGAGTCGCGATGCTCAGGAGTCCCCCTTGACGCGCAAACAACATATAGGGAGAGTTTGTGAGAGTGGATCAATGTTCTATGTCGGCAGGGCCCGGCCCCGCGCATACCTCAACTGCCATTGGGCAGACCGGAGACCAGGATGGACCAAGGAGTGAGGGGCTATGTGACCAGTTAGGCTCCTGAGTCGCGATGCTCAGGAGTCCCCCTTGACGTGCAAACAATTCCTATACCTGCCCTCGCCGAGGCCTCAGGAGGGGCGCGCGAAGCCCAGGTCCGGGGGACCTGGTTAGGTGGCGTGCGCCTGGGCGTGACCCGGGCGCAGACCCCGTGCCCAGCCCCCATGCGCGGCTTTCCCGAGGGGAGGCATTGCGGTAAGGCTGGGCGCTGAGCTCTGGGCTTCCTGAGGTTGGCTCGACCGTGGGATCGCCCTCAGTTGTTTATCACCAGCGCGGAGCATAGTGCTTCCGCTTGTGCACAGGCATAGCCGCTCCTCGGCAGTGTCGACAGCCAGCGCGGAGCATGGTGCTTCCACTTGGGCATGGGATGGGGGCCCCCCTCCAGGAGGAGCCCCTGGGGCGTGTACAGCCCTGCCCTGACACGTGGCTTGCACGGCAGGGCTGTGAGGTGTATCTGGGCACTCGTGAGCCAGCGCGGGACTCACGAGGCCCTACCTCACACTACTAGGAAAAATGCTACTAGCAGCGCGGGTAAAATGGCTACTAGCAGTGCGGGTACCCGCGCTACTAGTATCGCGCTACAACTAATAGTTAGTAGTAGCGCGGGTGCAACCCGCGCTACTACTAACAAAGTTAGTAGTAGCGCGTTTCCACCCACGCTACTACTATTATGAACCCGCGCTACTACTATTTCGTTAGTAGTAGCGCGTCTATAATACCAACGCTACTAGTATCCTAAATACCAGTAGCGTGCAAATTTGT
Source organism: Aegilops umbellulata (assembly GCA_032464435.1). Lineage (NCBI taxonomy): Eukaryota > Viridiplantae > Streptophyta > Magnoliopsida > Poales > Poaceae > Aegilops > Aegilops umbellulata. The sequence continues at coordinate 67,400,439 of CP136056.1, read as the reverse complement.
CCCCACGCTACTACTAACGAATTAGGAATTAAAAAAAATAAAATCGACAAATTCCATTTTATGCATACAATTCAAGAAAACACAATAGTGATGGAAATGTCGTTATTCGTGATTATACTATTACACAGTTGCCATATCTACTATCATACAGTTCCTCATTTTAACGTCCTCACTCCAATAATAAGAAAAATGAAAAGGAAAAATGTTCAATGGAACGGTGCAATTGCACTGCAGTGTCATGGATTCACTCTGCCTCTTCAACATCTCGTTACCCTGCAACGATGGAAATGAGCATCAGCAAGGCATATAGATATAGCCAATAAATGGAGAGGAGGCATAAGCTCAGATGATACAGGACATCGGGACTAAGATTATAATACAATGAGAATATGCACTGAAATTTGCCCCAGAATTACCTTTGGCAACTCTTCAAATCTCTTGGTTGAAGCAGACAGTGATGTCTCAACCAACTTCCACCTGTGAGAAACAACTCCCGTCACCTTCTTAGCATCTGCACGAAAAAAGAGGGGAAGTTACTGTACCTTTGCAAGAAAAATAAGAAACCAGAATAGAAAAAGAGCATGGGGTTGTAAATACATGCATTAGCAAAAGATTTACAGTAGAATGAAAAAGAGTACTTGAACAAAAGATGAGGCACCAGGACATTACTACAAAAATCTACTGTAAACACTAAATTTAGAACATTACTACTGTAAATACATGAGGCACCAAGACAGAAAACAAAAGATGAGCAATATCATATGAGCAGAATGAAAAGGAGTTTGAAACATAGCATGATTAACAATAAAATATAGTGCTCTAACAACAGCAGGAGTGCAACACATTGCCCCGTTCCCCTTTGAAATATCAACACACTAAAAAAGGCTATGAGACTCGAGTATTCGATGCCCACTTCAAACAATAACATGATTATTTGTTGTAGACTGTATTGAAGAAGCTATGCCACCAGATTTTTCAATCCCCACACAATATTGTTTGTTAACTTATCTAAAAGTTGTATTCTTATTAGGCTAGTACAAGCAATCGGCTGCCATCATAAGGAAATAATAGTTCAGTCTTGTGTTTCCTCCTGCAGTACAGTGCAAGTACTTCGCAAGAAAGAAAGAAAGAAGTTGACTCGAGCCTGTGTGTGAGTGAGCTCAGCTATCTTTACAGCAGCAACTTTTTGGATATTTTTTTCATCATCAATGATTCAGTTACGATCTATCTAGCAATAGATTCGGCTACCTTGAGATTTTCCATGTTAATTCTAGCCACTAAATCTCTGTTAAAAGTATGCCTGTGGAGGGTTTAATTTGTGCACTTACCTTGCAGTTCTTGAACTGGAGGCAGCTGAAGCAGATCATGTTGAGTATCTTCGCCTGCTCGACGATATGGCTTGGGTGGTACACAGACACAAGCAGCTTGATGAACCCGAAATGACCTTCAGCCAGCGATGAGAAGACGAGTTTTGTCATAGAAAAAATGAATGAAGGTGCAGTATGCACACATATGGGTTGACTCAGAATCTTAGATCAAAGATTGCAGAACATAACATGGATGTGCATGTAAAATTTCCAGGTGGGCAGAATCGATGTCATTACAACAATCTGTTTGACAGCTCAGCTCAGGAACACTCCATATATCAGGATTGTCACACATTGAACTAGCTACCTGATTAAAAAGGTTGATGTTTGTAGTTGTGAAGTGGCACTATCCTAACAAAGTGATCTTGCCTAGTAAATTGGACTTAGTTGAATGTCGTTCAGTTTGGTTCTATCTAATTTCAGGAGCCTGAAGAATGATCTCAAATTCGGTTCCAAACTATTTGTGCAGGATTATCACACACTGAACTAGCTAGCTCACCAAGAAGTTTTATCTGCATGTTTATAGACGTGAACTGGCATATTCATTGCTAAATTGAAGGGGCACACCACTACCAAACAACTACAGCTTGCCCTATCACACCTAACTTAATTACCTATGCTCCAGTAAATAGCTAGTTTAGTTTTATCAAACTTGGATTTGGTTTACATGCTAAACTATCGAAAATTTAGCCGCATGTTTGCAGACGTTTACTGATGCTTCTATTCATTTTCTCTTTGCGAACTAGCTTAATTAATGGGCTAGCCAAGCATGTTTGCAGATGTTTAGTGATACTTAGTTCTTTCTCCATGCATGGATTAATTGGACGGCTAACCAAGCAAGCTACTGGGTTGAGTTAGTGGCAGGTAAAACAGAGAGAAACCAGTGAGCCACCTTCGTACTTGGCGAGGTCGGTGGCGCCGCAGGAGTCGCAGTGGCCGAGCTGCAGCGACAGTCCTAGCGCCGGGTTCCCAGCCAGCTGGCCAAGCTGCATCACCGGAAAGTCCTCCTTCATCGTCTGAGCCTTCACCTATAATGGCAGCCATTAATGTCGTCAGTTAATCACTTACTGTTTTGCTCTTAAGGTGCATATGAAGGACTAGGAGGAGGAGATGAAGAGGCCATGGTTGGTTGGAACGAAGGAGGAGAAGAAAGGAAAGTGGAGGGAGAAGGAAGGCTTGGTAATTATGATCTCCTGGTTGGAGCCCGTCGCCGTCGGGGGAGGAGTGCAGGGACTCGACGGCAGGGGCAGCGCAAGCACTCCGTGTGGGGCGGCTCAACGACCCCGTGCATGGAGGATCCGTGGGCGGAGACCTTGCCGTGGGAGCGGTCCCATGAGGGAGAGCGGCTGCCTGTGCCTGCCCTGGCACGGGGGGAGGGTGAGGAGGCAACGGGGAGCTGGTCGAAGGCGGTGGGGTCGGGCAAGAAGTCGGCGGCGGCGAAGCGATCGTCGAGCGTGAAGACGGGTGACGGCGGCGGCATGGCGGAGGGTAGGGCGGCCGCGGGAGAGGTGAAGTGGGGCCGCCGTGGTGGGACGGGATGGGGGAGGCGAGGTCGCGGAAAAAGGGTGACTGGCATGCCGTGCGGCCACGAGAGGAGGAGGAGGGGATCTGGATCGGAGGTGGAGGGGATCTGGATCGGGGGTGGATTTTTTTAGAGGGGGGTGGGTGGAGTGGGATTGTCGCGTGGTGGGGTGGACACGCTAGGTAGTAGCGTGGGGGTCTTACCTGCGCTACTACTACTACTTACTTAGTAGTAGCGCCGGTTTTGTATCCCTCGCTACTACTATGGCCTATCCCGGGGGCATTATTGGAGACCACTTAGTAGCAGCGCGGGTTTATACCCCTCGCTACTACTATCAACTTAGTAGTAGCGCGGTTTTTATACCCCTCGCTACTACTAATTAGCAGTAGCGCCCATTTTTAAACCGCGCTACTGATAAACTTCTGTGTATAAGGTTTTCCCTAGTAGTGTCAAGGCGGGTTGTGCCTGGTCTTGAGTCTTGGTGACTGTGTGTTCCTGCAAGGCAGTTAGATGCAAGCATTCTACATCCTCAGGTCCCGGCCCCCGAGCGAGCTCAGCCGCCGCTGGTATGCCAGGTCGCGATGCCGTGGTCAAGGCCAGGGGGTGAGGGCTGGAGAGCCAGTAAGAGCTCCCGAGTCGCGATGCTCAGGAGCCCCCTTTTAACGTGCAAGCGAATTGCATAGGACGAACAGACCCGCGGAGAGCGGTGATTGAGCATGCAATAGCCGCGAGCAGGCCAAGCATGGAGAGCAGATCCACTTGGATAAATGCAGGAAGATAAACGCCACCAGGTCTGGCCCGAGCGGCTTGGGGATGATGCAGCCCGAGCGGCGCCCCTTGCAAGGTAAGATAAAGTCTTGAGAAAAAGGGATACATGCCATAGAGACGGACCCACGTGGCCTGGGAATAATGCAGCCCGAGGGGCACTCCCAGCTAAACGAGCTTGGATGATGTCACCTGGTTCTGTAGACGAAGTAGAGTTGGTGCAGCTGAAGTCGTGCGTTGAAGAAATGACTCCTCATGAGCCACTGGGGCCCTGAGCCTCGGGAGACTCTGGGGACTCGGGAGGCTCCCGGAAGACCGTCTCCATCTCCTCCAGGACGGAGTGGTACCTGGCCTCCTGAGCCACCAGGACGCACCGCACATTGCGCTGATAGGCCGACGCCACGCTTGGCAAGCCGAAGGGCATGCGAACGTAGCTGTGCGGCGGGCCCTCACAGCGGCCCACGCGCGATGGCCAGAAGCGCTCCTGAGATGCGGCCCTGTTGAGCCCTGGAACATCAATGCAGATGCGCAACCTAGCATCCTCGCCTGGATGGGGAGCTGCGCCTTGTGGGCGTCTGTCGCCACGCATGGCTCTTGCTTCTTGCAGTTCCTGGATGGTCTTGGTGATGAACTCCTGGGTGGTGGGCACTCCTTGCCCTGTGCTCTCCTGAGGGATACATGCTGCAAAGCACGCCTCCAATTGGTGCCCAAGCGCCTCCCTCGTGAGGTTGGCAAGGTCTGAGGCCCTCCAGAAGAGAGCCCCCGAGCCTAGCCCGAAGAGGGCACCAGGCGCGCCTTCCTATGCGACGGAGGGAGGCGCCCCTGGAGCGGGTGCTGGTCCTGATGAGGCTCCTACCGTGATGCCAATTTCCTGACGTTCTGCACGGCACAACTGCTTCTTCTTGGGGATATTCTCCGGAGGGCCTTCATTTCTACTGTCGGGGTCATCGATTGTTGCGGCTTGAAAGGCGCGCTCAAGAGAGCACACCGCACCACTCTCTTCACATGGGACCGTGATGATCCCTCCGCTTCCTGGCATCTTGAGAACATTGTAGCCGTGATGAGTGACTGCCATGAACTTGGCCAGGGCTGGATACCCGAGGATGGCGTTGTACGACAGGCGGATGTGTGCGACGTCGAAGTCAATGAGCTCGATGCGGTAGTTGTTGCGCTTGCCGAAGGTGACGGGCAGGCGGACCTGCCCTATCGGTGTGGTGGAACCATCGGTCACTCCTGAGAAAGGCCTGGTTGGCAGGAGCTGCTCATATGGCACTTGGTGGTTGCCGAACGTGTCGATGGACAGGACGTTGAGCCCTACGACGCCGTCGATGAGGGTCTTGGTGACTTGCACATTGCTGATGACTGGGGAGCACAACATAGGGAGGGCGCCAGCGGTGGCTGCGCACTTGAGCTGGTCTGCCGAGTTGAAGGTGATGGCGCATTGGGACCACCTGAGCTGGCGCGTGGCCTCGAGCTTGGGGAGCACGGTGTTCACCTCGCGAGCGAACTTTTTGAAGATGCGCTGAGAGGACGGTGCCTGGGCACCGCCCAAGATGCAGGCGATCGTGCGCGGCTCCTGGAAGCCCCCAGCCCCCTCGTCCTGGTGGTGGTCGTCGTTCCTTCTTGGCGGCGGCAGTGGGGGAAGACCGGCGTTGCCCTGGGGACGATCCTCACGAGGCGGGTCCCTCCAGGCGCCCTCGCGAGGTTGGTCCTGCCAGTGGTCCTCACGGGGCTGGTCACGCCACTCCTGGCACGGGCCTCGGTCATCCCAACGTGCGCCTCCGCGGCCGTAGCCCCGGTCGTTGCGCTCGGGGCGTCGGCCGTAGCGTCCTTCCCGTATGGCTCTAAGCTCTTGACAGTTGCTGGTGTTGTGGGTGTTCAGGTTGTGGAAGGCGCAGAACGGTCGGCCGTTCTTGGATGACTCGGGCTGGTCTCTGCCTCGCTTGGTGTCAGGCTCTGCTACAAGCACTACCGCCTCTTTGCGCTTCACGTCCTTGGCCTTGGCCTTCTTCTCCTCCGCTCCTGCAGCTGGCAGCTTGAGAAGAGAGAGGCGCCCCTCCTCACCTCTTGCGCACTTGGTCGCCAAGTTGAACAGCTCCTGAGATGTGCAGAGCTCCTCGTGGATAGCGAGCTCCTCCTTCACCTTGACGTCACGAACGCCGTCCAAGAATGCGGAGATGATGGCTTCGTCCGTGACCTTGGGGATCTTGAGGCGGGTGTTGTTGAAGCGCTGGATGTACTTATGAAGGGTCTCTCCTGGTTGTTGCTTGATGCGGTGTAGATCACCCGCGGCCGGTGGGCGGTCGCGAGTGCCCTGGAAGTTGGCGACGAAGCGATCGCGCATCTCATTCCAGGAGGAGATCGAGCCGTGCTGTAGGTTCAGGAGCCAGGAGCGGGCCCCATCCTTGAGAACCATAGGAAACCAGTTCGCCATGACTTTCTCGTCACCGTTGGCTACTTCAATGCTCAACTCATAGAGCTGCAAGAACTCCGCGGGGTCGGCAGTGCCATCGTAGCGAGGAGGCAGATCTGGCTTGAACTTGCCCGGCCAGGCGACGCTACACAGTTTGGGGGTGAAGGCGCGGCAGCCGGCCGTGGTCGCCGGGGCCCGCTTCTGAAGTGGAGCTTGGTCTGCGCCACTGCGGGCGGCATGCGGTCTTGACGAGGCGACGCAGGGAGTGCTGGTGCAGCTTCTCGTGGCCACGACATTTCTTGGCAGCTTCTTTCTTCACGTGCGGGCACTGGGCGCAGTGGATCATGCCGCGGAGGCACGCGTCTTGGTGCCAAGGCACCGTCGTGGGGTTGAGGTGGTGGAGGCATGCCTTGAGCCCCATCGCCCGCAGCTGGTTGAGGGGGAGGCAGAGAGTGGGACGACGTCGGAGAGCCCCCTGCGGCGCGGACGAGCTCGGCGACGCGGTCGAGCCACTCCTCATAGAGGTCGTCGACGGGGCGGTAACGCAGGAGCTCGTTTGCCATGATGAGCGCAGCCCGCGCCTCCATGGGAGCGCGGTGCGCATGAGACGAAGAACCGACAGGTGTTAGTGATGGAGTAGCGGTGCGGCCGTCATGCCGCACCGAAGGATGCAGCATGGACGCCTGCTGCTCGTTCCCTGTCGGGCCGGTGGCAGCGTTGGCGGCGGGAGACGGAGAACGACGAGGTGGCCCGCCTACGGAGCTGTCTGAGCGACGTGGGCGGAGAAGGCAGCCCGACGCTCAGCTCGAGCACGGCGAGCGTCCTCCATGGAGATGATGGAGCGATGGAGCGACGAACTGGTGGAAGGGAAACTATGGCGCACCCCTACCTGGCGCGCCAAATGTCGGATGTGGGGTTCCGGCAAACCCTTAAGGTTCGAACACTGGGGTGCGCGTGAAGTGTCTCCCTCCTATCGATCTATGCTCTGGCTCGCTGAGATCTCGCGGACGAACTCGACGAACTCGCAACACAGAGAGACACGAGGTTTATACTGGTTCAGGCCACCGTTGTGGTGTAATACCCTACACCAGTGTGGTGGTGGATTGCCTCTTGGGCTGGTGATGAATAGTACAAGGGAAGAACAGCCTCCTGACGTTGAGGTGTTCTTGCGTTTGCGTGGCTAAGGAAGATCTGAACCAGCTCAAGATCAGCTGCCTCCTACTGTGGTGGCTAGTCCTATTTGTAGAGGCCCTGGTCTTCTTCCCAAATGTTGAGCGGGAAGGGATCCAACAATGGCGGGCAAATTTGAAGGGGGACAGCTAGTACAAGCTATCGTGACAAAAGCGGTCTTCGCCTGCGAAAAGCTCTAGGGTGACGCTGTCTTGGGCTCCATGATGACCTCCACCTTGCCATCCTTCGGTCTTGGTCTCGTTGCACCAATATGGCAACCTTTGCTTGCTGCCTCGGTACTCTTCGCCTGTGCTGGCCTCTCTAGCACCAAAGAGGAAATGGAGACGCTGCGCGTACTGGCGCCCTCCTGGCACCCGCCTGGTGCCGTTCGTCATGGCTCACGTCACGAGAGCCTCGTGAGGTTCGCCCCGCCTTGATATCTCCACTCCTTGTGAGCCTGCCTGGCTAGGCGACTCAAGAGGAGGTCTTGCGTCGTCCACCTCGCGAGGCTTGGACCCTCGTGAGGGTCTTGGATGCTTTGTTGATGAAGATGGGCCATATGGCCTGCTGGCTTAGCCACGCGGTGGGCCGCATGCAGGCAAGTCTGGGGACCCCCGTTCAGACTTTGTTCGAAGTAAGTTTTATGTACTGAAAGCTGGCACTAAAATTGCACTGCACATAAAAGGGCCTGGTCATGAGATATATGTTACTTCCTCGACAAAATCATTCGTCCAGACTTTGCTCGAAGTAAGTTTCCTTTTCAACTATCTGCATGTTGACTTACCCAGCAATGTCAAATGAATTGTGTAGTATTTAAGCAACCAATTGTTATTACCTTCTCTTACTATATTCCTACCTAATAACTTCTAGTTACCAATACACTTTTCTATTGCCCTATTTTAACTAAATATTCCCTGTACTCCCATTTCTATCAGAAAGCACCACTAACAAGGAGACTCTGGAGGTGGAGAACGGGGCTGCCAACAAGCGGAGGCGAGGCAAGCTAGAACCGCGAGCGACTCCAGTAGGCCTAGACTTCATCTGCAGCCTCCTCGATGATATGTTGAGAGTCATCATCTCCCTCCTCCCATTTACTATGACTATGATATTATGCAACTCCCGTTTACCGGAGGAACACTTTGTGTGCTACCAAACGTCACAACATAACTAGGTGATTATAAAGGTGCTCTACAGGTGTCTCCAAAGGTACTTGTTGGGTTGGCATATTTCGAGATTATGATTTGTCACTACGATTGTCGGAGAGGTATCTCTGGGCCCACTCGGTAATGCACATCACTATAAGCCTTGCAAGCATTGCAACTAATGAGTTAGTTGCGGGATGATGTATTACGGAACGAGTAAAGAGACTTGCCGGTAACGAGATTGAACTAGGTATTGAGATACCGACGATTGAATCTTGGGCAAGTAACATACCGATGACAAAGGGAACAACGTATGTTGTTATCCGGTCTGACCGATAAAGATCTTCGTAGAATATGTAGGAGCCAATATGGGCATCCAGGTCCCGCTATTGGTTATTGACCGGAGACGTGTCTCGGTCATGTCTACATTGTTCTCGAACCGTAGGGTCCGCACGCTTAAGGTTTCGATGACAGTTATCTTATGAGTTTATGAGTTTTGATGTACCGAAGGATTTCGGAGTCCCGGATGAGATCGGGGACATGATGAGGAGTCTTGAAATGGTCGAGACGTAAAGATCGATATATTGGACGACTATATTCGGACATCGGAAAGGTTCTGAGTGGTTCGGGTATTTTCGGGAGTACCGGAGAGTTACGGGAATACGGGGGAAGAAGTATATGGGCCTTATTGGGCTTTAGGGGAGAGGGAGAGGCAGGCCGCGCGCCCCCCCATTGACTAGTCCGAATTGGACTAGGGGGAGTGGCTGCGTGCCCCCCAAGGCCTAGTCCGAATTGGACTAGGGGGAGTGGCTGCGCCCCCTCCTTCCTTCTCTTCTCTCTCCCCTTTCCATGACTCCTACTCCTACTACTTGGAAGGGGGGGGGGATCCTACTCCCGGTGGGAGTAGGACTCCCCCTTGGCACGCCTCTCCCTGGCTAGCCGCCTCCTCCCCTTGCTCCTTTATATACGGGGGCAGGGGGGCACCACATAGACACAACAATTTATCGTTTGATCTTTTAGCCATGTGCGGTGCCCCCCTCCACCATAGTCCACCTCGATAATACTGTAGCGGTGCTTAGGCGAATCCCTGCGTCGGTAGAACACCATCATTGTCACCATGCCGTCGTGCTGACGAAACTCTCCCTCAACACTCGGCTAGATCAGAGTTCGCGGGACGTCATCGGGCTGAACGTGTGCTGAACTCGGAGGTGCCGTACGTTTGGTACTTGATCGGTCGGATCGTGAAGACGTACGACTACATCAACCGCATTGTCCTAACGCTTCCGCTTTCGGTCTACGAGGGTACGTAGACAACACTCTCCAATCTCGTTGCTATGCATCACCATGATCTTGCATCTACGTAGGATTTTTTTCGAAATTACTACGTTCCCCAACAGTGGCATCCGAGCCAGGTTTTATGTGTAGATGTCATATGCATGAGTAGAACACAAGTGAGTTGTGGGCGATATAAGTCATACTGCTTACCAACATGTCATAGTTTGGTTCGGCGGTATTGTTGAAGGAAGAGGCCTGGACCAACATTACGCGTACGCTTACGCGAGACTGGTTCTACCGACGTGCTTTGCACACAAGTGGCTGGCGGGTGTCAGTTTCTCCAACTTTAGTTGAACCGAGTGTGGCTATGCCCGGTCCTTGCGAAGGTTAAAACAGCACCAACTTGACAAACTATCGTTGTGGTTTTGATGCGTAGGTAAGAACGGTTCTTGTTAAGCCCGTAGCAGCCACGTAAAATTTGCAACAACAAAGTAGAGGACGTCTAACTTGTTTTTGCAGGGCATGTTGTGATGTGATATGGTCAAGACGTGATGAGATATAAGTTGTTGGATGAGATGATCATGTTTTGTTGAAGTTGTCGGCAACTGGCAGAAGCCTTATTGTTGTCTCTTTATTGCATAAGATGCAAGCGCCAAATATTTGCTTTACTTTATCGCTATGCGATAGCAATAGTTGCAATAGCAATAGTTAGCGAGACGACCATGTGAAGACACATTCATATAGATCAATATGATGGAGATCATGGTGTAATGCCGGTGACGATGGAAATCATGACGATGCTTTGGAGATGGAGATCAAAGGCACAAGATGATGATGGCCATATCATGTCACATATTTTGATTGCATGTGATTTTTGTCATTTATACATCTTATTTTGCTTAGTTCGGCGGTAGCTTTATATGATGACCTCTCACTAAATTTCAAGATAAAAGTGTTCTCCTTGAGTATGCACCGTTGCCAAAGTTCGTCGTGCCCAGACACCACGTGATGATCGGGTGTGATAAGCTCTACGTCCATCTACAATGGGTGCAAGCCAGTTTTGCACACGCGGAATAGTCAGGTTAAACTTGATGAGCCTAGCATATGCAGATATGGCGTCGGAACACTGAGACCGAAAGGTCGAGCGTGAATCATATAGTAGATATGATCAACATAGTGATGTTCACCATTGAAAGCTACTCCATTTCACGTGATGATCGGTTATGGTTTAGTTTATATGGATCACGTGATCACTTAGAGGATTAGAGGGATGTCTATCTAAGTGAGAGTTCTTAAGTAATATGATTAATTGAACTTTAATTTATCATGAACTTAGTCCTGATAGTATTTGCATAACTATGTTGTAGATCAATAGCTCACGATGTTGCTCCCCGTTTATTTTGATATGTTCCTAGAGAAAAACTATGTTGAAAAATATTAGTAGCAATGATGCGGAGCTCCGTAATCTGAGGTTTATCCTCATTGCTGCACAGAAGAATTATGTCCTTGATGCACCGCTAGGTGACAGACCGATTGCAGGAGAAAAAGCAAACATTATGAATGTTTGGCAAGATCAATATGATGACTACTTGATAGTTTAGTGCACCATGCTTAACGGCTTAGAATCGGGACATCAAAGATGTTTTGAACGTCATGGACCATATGAGATGTTCCAGGAGTTGAAGTTAATATTTCAAGCAAATACCTGAGTTGAGAGATATGAAGTCTCCAACAAGTTCTATAGCTGCAAGATGGAGGAGAATAGTTCTGTCAGTGAGCATATACTCAAGATTGTTTGGGTACTACAATCGCTTGAATCAAGTGGGAGTTAATCTTCCAGATAAGATAGTGATTGACAGAATTATCTAGTCGCCATCACCAAGTTAGTAGAACTTCGTGATGAACTATAATATGCAAGGGATAACGGAAACGATTCCCAAGCTCTTCGTGATGCTGAAATCGACGAAGGTAGAAATCAAGAAAAACATCAAGTGTTGATGGTTAACAAGACCACTAGTTTCAAGAAAAGGGCAAAGGGAAGAAGTGGATCTTCAAGAAGAACGGCAAGCAAGTTGCTGCTCAAGTGAAGAAGCCCAAGTCTGGACCTAAGCCTAAGACTAAGTTCTTCTACTGCAAAGGGACTAGTCACTGGAAGCGGTACTGCCCCAAGTATTTGGCGGATAAGAAGGATGGCAAAGTGAACAAAGGTATATTTGATATACATGTTATTGATGTGTACTTTACTAGTGTTTATAGCAACCCCGCGGTATTTGTTACTAGTTCAGTTGCTAAGAGTAGTAACTCAAAACGGGAGTTGCAGAATGAATAGAAACTAGTTAAGGGTGAAGTGACGATGTGTGTTGGAAGCAGTTCCAAGATTGATATAATCATCATCGCACACTCCCTATACTTTCGGGATTAGTGTTGAACCTAAATAAGTGTTATTTGGTGTTTGCGTTGAGCATGAATATGATTTGATCATGTTTATTGCAATACAGTTATTCATTTAAGTTAGAGAATAATTGTTGATCTGTTTACATGAATAAAACCTTCTATGGTCATACACCCATTGAAAATGGTTTGTTGGATCTCGATCGTAGTGATACACATATTCATAATATTGAAGCCAAAAGACGCAAAGTTAATAATGATAGTGCAACTTATTTGTGGCACTGCCGTTTAGGTCATATTGGTGTAAAGCGCATGAAGAAACTCCATGCTGATGGAATTTTGGAATCACTTGATTATGAATGACTTGATGCTTGCGAACCATGTCTTATGGGCAAGATGACTAAAGACTCCGTTCTCCGAAACAATGGAGCGAGCAACAGACTTATTGGAAATAATACATACTGATGTATGCGATCTGATGAGTGTTGAGACTCACGGCGGGTATCATGGTTTTCTGACCTTCACAGATGATTTGAGCAGATATGTGTATATCTACTTGATGAAGCACAAGTCCAAAACACTTGAAAAGTTCAAAGTTTTTCAGAGTGAAGAAGAGAATCATCGTAACAAGAAAATAAAGTTTCTACGATCTGATTGTAGAGGCAAATAATTGAGTTACGAGTTTGGCCTTCAATTAAAACAACGTGGAATAGTTTCACAAACTCATGCCACCTGGAACACCACAGCATAATGGTGTGTCTGAACGTCATAACCGTACTTTATTGGATATAGTGCAATATATGATGTCTCTTACCGATTTACCACTATCGTTTTAGTGTTATGCATTAGAGACAACTGCATTCACATTAAATAGGGCACCATCTAATCCGTTGAGACGACACTATATGAACTGTGGTTTGGTAAGAAACCAAAGTTGTCGTTTCTAAAGTTTGGTGTTGCAATGCTTATGTGAAAATGTTTCAACCTGATAAGCTCGAACCCAAATCGGAGAAATGCGTCTTCATAGGATACCCAAAGGAGACTGTTGGGTACACTAATCACAGATCCAAAGGCAAAATATTCGTTGCTAAGAATGGATCCTTTCTAGAGAAGGAGTTTCTCTCGAAAGAAGTGAGTGGGAGGAAAGTAGAACCGATAAGGTAATTGTACCTTCTCCCGAATTGGAAAGTAGTTCATCACTGAAATCAGTTCCAGTGATGCTTACACCAATTAGTGAGGAAGTTAATGATGATGATCATGAAGCATCAGATCAAGTTACTAACGAACCTCGTAGGTCAACCAGAGTGAGATTCGCACCAGAGTGGTATGGTAATCTTGTTCTGGAGATCATGTTACTTGACCATGACGAACCTACGAACTATGAGGAAGCGATGATGAGCCCAGATTCCGTGAAATGGCTTGAGATGGGATCCATGTATGAGAACAAAGTATGGACTTTGGTTGACTTGCCCGATGATCAGCAAGCCATAGAAAATAAATGGATCTTCAAGAGGAAGACGGACGCTGATTGTAGTGTTACTATCTACAAAGCTAGAATTGTCGCAAAAGGTTTTTGACAAGTTCAAGGTGTTGACTACGATGAGAGTTTCTCACTCGTATCTATGCTTAAGTCTGTCCGAATCATCTTAGGAATTGCCGCATTTTATGAAATCTGGCAAATGGATAAACATAACTGCATTCCTTAATGGATTTATTAAAGAAGAGTTGTATATGATGCAACCAGAAGGTTTTGTCAATCCTAAAGGTGCTAACAAAATATGCAAGCTCCAGCGATCCATCTATGGACTGGTGCAAGCATCTCGGAGTTGGAATATACGCTTTGATAAGTTGATCAAAGCATATAGTTTTATACAGACTTGCGGTGAAGCCTGTATTTACAATAAAGTGAGTGGGAGCACTACAACATTTCTGATAAGTATATGTGAATGACATATTATTGATCGGAAATAATGTAGAATTATTCTGCAAAGCATAAAGGAGTGTTTTAAAGGAGTTTTTCAAAGAAAGACCTCGGTGAAGTTGCTTACATATTGTTCATCAAGATCTATAGAGATAGATCAAGACGCTTGATAAGTTTTTTCAATGATTACATACCTTGATAAGATTTTGAAGTAGTTTAAAATGGAACAATAAAAGAAAGAGTTCTTGCCTGTGTTACAAGGTGTGAAATTGAGTAAGACTCAAAGCCCGACCACGGCAGAAGATACAAAGAAAATGAAAGTCATTCCCTATGCCTCAGCCATAGGTTCTATAAAGTATGCCATGCTGTGTACCAGATCTATTGTATACCCTACACTGATTTTGGCAAGCGAGTACAATAGTGATCTAGGAGTAGATCACTGGACAGCGGTCCAAAATTATCCTTAGTGGAATAAGGATATGTTTCTCGATTATGGAGGTGACAAAAAGGTTCGTCGTAAAGGGTTACGTCGATGCAAGTTTTGACACTGATCCAGATGACTCTAAGTCTCAATCTGGATACATATTGAGAGTGGGAGCAATTAGCTAGAGTATCTCCATACAAAGCATTGTTGACATAGAAATTAGCAAAATACATCCGGATCTGAATGTGACAGACCCGTTGACTAAACTTCTCTCACAAGAAAAACATGATCACACCTTAGTACTCTTTGGATGTTAATCACATAGCGATGTGAAATAGATTATTGACTCTAGTAAACCCTTTGGGTGTTGGTCACATGGCGATGTGAACTATGGGTGTTAATCACATGGTGATGTGAACTATTGGTGTTAAATCACATGGTGATGTGAACTAGATTATTGACTCTAGTGCAATTGGGAGACTGAAGGAAGTATGCCCTAGAGGAAATAATAAAGTTATTATTTATTTACTTATTTCATGATAAATGTTTATTATTCATGCTAGAATTGTATTAACCGGAAACATGATACATATGTGAATACATAGACAAACAGAGTGTCACTAGTATGCCTCTACCTGACTAGCTCGTTGATCAAAGGTGGTTATGTTTCCTAGCCATAGACATGAGTTGTCATTTGATTAACGGGATCACATCATTAGGAGAATGATGTGATTGACTTGACCCATTCCGTTAGCTTATCACTCGATCGTTTATTATGTTGCTATTGCTTTCTTCTTGACTTATACATGTTCTTACGACTACGAGATTATGCAACTCCAGTTTACCGGAGGAACACTTTGTGTGCTACCAAACATCACAACATAACTGGGTGATTATAAAAGTGCTCTACAGGTGTCTCCAAAGGTACTTGTTGGGTTGGCGTATTTCGAGATTAGGATTTGTCACTCCGATTGTCGGAGAGGTATCTCTGGGCCCACTCGGTAATGCTCATCACTATAAGCCTTGCAAGCATTGCAACTAATGAGTTAGTTGCGGGAGGATGTATTACGGAATGAGTAAAGAGACTTGACGATAACGAGATTGAACTAGGTATTGAGATACCGATGATCGAATCTCGGGAAAGTAACATACCGATGACAAAGGGAACAACGTATGTTGTTATGCGGTTTAACCGATAAAGATCTTCGTAGAATATGTGGGAGCCAATATGAGCATCCAGGTTTCGCTATTGGTTATTGGCCGGAGACGTGTCTCGCTCATGTCTACATTGTTCTCGAACCCGCAGGGTCCGCACGCTTACAGTTCGATGACGGTTATATTGTGAGTTTATGTATTTTGATGTACCGAAGGTAGTTCGGAGTTCCGGATGAGATTGGGGACATTACGAGGAGTCTCAAAATGGTCGAGACGTAAAGATCGATATATTGGACGACTATATTCGGACATCGGAAAGGTTCCAAGTGGTTCGGGTATTTTTCGGAGTACCAGAGAGTTACGGGAATTCGCCGGGGAGTATATGGGCCTTATTGGGCTTTAGGGGAAAGAGAGAGGAGAAGCTGCGCGCCCCCCAAGGCCTAGTCCGAATTGGACTAGGGAGAGGGGCTGCGCCCCCTTCTTCCTTCTCTTCTCTCTCTCCCCTTTCCTTGACTCCTACTCCTACTACTTGGAAGGGGGGAATCCTACTCCCGGTGGGAGTAGGACTCCCCCTTGGCGTGCCTCTCCCTGGTCGGCCGCCTCCTCCCCTTGCTCCTTTATATACGGGGGCAGGGGGCACCCCATAGACACAACAATTGATCGTTTGATCTTTTAGCCGTGTGCGCTGCCCCCTCCACCATAGTCCACCACGATAATACTGTAGCGGTGCTTAGGCGAAGCCCTGCGTCGGTACAACATCATCATCGTCACCACGCTGTCGTGCTGACGAAACTCTCCCTCAACACTCGGCTGGATCGGAGTTCGAGGGACATCATCGGGCTGAACGTGTGCTGAACTCGGAGGTGTCGTACGTTCGGTACTTGATCGGTCGGATCGTGAAGACGTACGACTACATCAACCGCATTGTCCTAATGCTTCCGCTTTTGGTCTACGAGGGTACGTAGACAACACTCTCCCCTCTCGTTGCTATGCATCACCATGATCTTGCGTGTGCGTAGGATTTTTTTTGAAATTACTATGTTCCCCAACAAACCGTCCTTTCCCGCCGGTGGCGCCCCGTATGGAACTCCAGCCCTCTCGACCTCATCGACACCCACGAGCTATGCCATGGCTATCGCAAAAGCTTGGATGCGTTCTCCAAGATCATTGGCAGTCACCTTGTCCCAACAAAAGGCCTTAGAATGGGCAAGTTCCGTTCCAACGACAAGGAATGAGCCAAGCTTGACGACTGGTTCTGATCCCCCGCCCTAGATCAGCTCGAGGAGCTCACTTTTGATTATGGACATATGAGGTCGCTGCCAATGTCCACACTCCGCCTCGTGCCCACACTGCGCGTGCCAAGTTTAGGAACTGCCATTCCCCCCCTTAATGACGCGCCCGCTCTTATTCTACCACGACTGAAGTAGCTCGAGCTCGTCGCTGTCTGCCTCTCAAACGGTGACATGGAGCGCTTGCACCATGGCAGTACCGCACTCGAGTACCTTCGTCTTCAGGCGATCAATGGGTTGAGTACCTTCCACATCACCTCCATGACTCTCCGGACTATTCATGTGTGTTGCTGGTGCAGCAGGAACACATCACAAGATGTGTACCACGGTATGGTCATTGAGTACACACCGACACTTGAGAGATTATTTGTAGTTGATCAAGAAGGTCCAATAAGAATCAATGTCATTTCTGCGCCGAAATTCACAGTGGTGGGCTACTCGTCTCACAAATACTCTAAACTTGTTATTGGATCCACACCCGTTCAGGTACAACAGCTGCCTTCTACCTTGTAACGCCCACGATGCGGCTATATCTCTCACGTGTCGAGGCACGACTTAGAGGCATAACCACATTGTAGGTTTTGTCACAAGAAGGGTCATCTTCACACAATCCTATGTAATGAACAAGAATGGGATAAAGAGAGTTGGCTTACAATCGCCACTTCACACAATACATTAATAAATCATACATCATTCAGAGTACACACATAGACCGACTACGGTCAAACAAAAGAAAAAGGAAGATAACCCCAAATGCTAGATCCCCGATCGTCCCAACTGGGCTCCACTACTGATCAACAGGAAACGAAACATAGTAATGACCAAGGTCCTCGTCGAACTCCCACTTGAGCTCGGTTGCATCACCTGCACTGGTATCAACAACACCTGCAACTGTTTTGGTAGAATATGTGAGTCACGAGGACTCAGCAATCTCACACCCGCGAGATCAAGACTATTTAAGCTTATGGGTAGGAAAGGGGTAATGTGGTGGAGCTGCAGCAAGCACTAAGCAAATATGGTGGCTAACATACGCAGAAGAGAGCGAGAAGAGAAGCAACGCACGGTCGTGAAGCTAGAAGTGATCAAGAAGTGATACTGAAAATACTTACATTCATACATAACCCAAGCCGTGTTCACTTCCCGGACTCTGCCGAAAAGAGACAATCACGGCTACACACGCGGTTGATGCATTTTAAGTAAGTCAAGTGTCAAGTTCTCTACAACCGGACATTAACAAATTCCCATCTGCCACATAACCGCAGGCACGGCTCTCGAAAGTTTATAACCGGTAGGGGTGTCCCAACTTAGCCCATCACAAGATCTCACGGTCAACGAAGGATATTCCTTCTCCCAGGAAGACCCGATCAGTCTCGGAATCCCGGTTACAAGATATTTCGGCAATGGTAAAACAAGACCAGCAAAGCCGCCCGACTGTGCCGACAAATCCCGATAGGAGCTGCACATATCTCATTCTCAGGGCACACCGGATTGTCCAAACTTCCGATAGACGAGCCCAGAGTTGCCGCTGGTGGCCACCGGTCGTTGACATGTTGGACCAACACTCACGACGAGCACTGGCCCGGGGGGGGGGGGGGTAAAATAAGATGACCCTCGGGCTCGCGAAAACCCAAGGGAAAGGCTTAGGTAGGCAAATGTAAAACCAAGGTTGGGCCTTGCTGAAGGAGTTTTATTTAAAGTGAACGATAAAGGGGGTCCCATAAATCCCCAACCGCGTAAGGAACGCAAAATCAAGGAACATAACACCGGTATGACGGAAACTAGGGCGCAAGAGTGGAACAAAACACCAGGCATAAGGCCGAGCCTTCCACCCTTTACCAAGTATATAGATGCATTAATTAAATAAGAGATATTGTGATATCCCAAAAATATCCATGTTCCGACATGGAACCAACTTCATCTTCACCTGTGACTAGCAACGCTATAAGAATGGCTGAGCAAAAGCGGTAACTTAGCCAAACAACGGTTTGCTAGGAAAGGTGGGTTAGAGGCTTGACATGGCAATATGGGAGGCATGATATCGCAAGTGGTAGGTAGCGCGGCATAGCAATAGAGCGAACAACTAGCAAGCAAAGATAGAAGTGATTTTGACGGTATGGTCATCTTGCCTGAGATCCCGCTAGGAAGAAGAACGAGTCCAGGAAGAAGAAAAACGGACGTAGTCGAACAAACCCTCACAACTCCGGAACGAAACCAAAGCTAACGAGAGAAGCAAACCGGAAAGAAGCAAACAACATAGTAAACACACAATCATAAACATGGCATGATGCACAATAAAGTATGATGCATGTCCGGTTTAAGTAGGCATGGCATGGCAAAGTGCACAAACAATACTACAAATTAAGTGGAGCTCAATATGCAACGAGTTGCATATTGACGAAACACCACATTCAATTATTTAGTACGCTCTCGTTTATGCTCCTCATCAATATTAAATGTTATTAAACATGGCAAGGGGTGAAGCATATGAAAACCAACTATTTTGGCAAGTTCAAATGAGGCCGGAAACAACAAACAACAATTCCGGAAAATCCCCATATGCATATTATGAATTTCGTAATGTTCTGCCCTAAACCATATTTTAGAGTTGTTAAACATGCAAAGTAATGTCACCATGTTAAACTATGAATTTTTTACCCCATATACATATAAAGTTTATTAAAATCGGAGCTAGGGTTAATTAGTTATGAAATAAATCATTTTAACATGGCATTTAAGCAAATTAATGCAAACAAGAATTTAATCATTTTAAACATGGATGAGGGTAGCATATTATGAAACTAGATAAAATTCTAACCACTTTACATGTTTAAAACATTTTAATCCGATGCACGGTTGTGGAGTTATTATGTGCATGAACATGAGGGACTTTTCTGCAAAACGGTGATTCTCTGGATAATTGGCAAAATTCGCAGGACCAGGAAAAAACATATCGGGCCGAATTAGAGCTACAGGCCGAAACAGGACATGGGCACTGGGGGTTTCTCACCATGGGCCATGGCCCAGTTGGAAGTAGAGGGAGGCCGGCGGATCTGGCGAAGAGGAGCTGGGCCTTGGCGCGCGGCTGGAGGTCGAAGCAACGGGGACGAGCTGCTCGTGATCTTCTCGGGATCGAGCAGAGAAGTGGCCTTGGCACCTGTGGGCACAGGGACGAGGAGGCGGGCACACGCGGGACGAGGAGGACGGGAATGATGTCGAGCGCGGGAGACCGGCCCTGGGTTCACCGGCGGCGACGGCGCCACGGAGGGAGGAGCAAACAGGAGGAGCTCCCTCTCGATCCCAGATCGAGCGAGCAGGGAGGCTCTCAGGCACGGGCATGCAGGAGCGAGGGGTGCAGGATTGCGGTTGCTGGTTGGATCATGGGGGTTCGCCGAGTTTAGGCAGGTGGCTGCGCTTGCGGGCGGCGGCGGAAATCAAGGAGCTGGTCGGAGCGATCTGGTTGAGTGGATGGGACTCTGATGTTGGTGGCGGCTGGATCGGGAGGGATCCCGACGAAGGGAGAGCGGTCATTGACTGGCGGCGGCGGGGATTGGACTGGGGAGGATCCATAGAAATTAGGTTTTGGTCTGATTTGGATAGAGGTGGTCTATTTATAGCAAAGTGGGTCTATGTTTGGACCATCTGATTTACATCGACGGTTGTGATAAAAAGGATAAGAGAGATCAAATAATAAATTGAAGATATTATAGGGATGTTTGGAGATGATCCGGACCCATCGGTAACAACAACTCGGGTCGAGTTCGGGACAGTTTCAGACGCGCACGCGCGGATGTTTGAGTGAGGTCGACAAAGACAAAGGGCTTGTCAAAAGATCAACAAAGACAAAGAAAGAAACGGCAACTACGAACGACTATGAGTTTTATGAAAACATGCAGATGCAATGCGCATGATGACATGATGAATGCAACAAACAAAATAAAACACACGGCGAACACGAAATAGCTGGAAGACTTCTGGAGCGTCGGTCTTGGGGCGTCACAACACTCCTCCACTTACAAGAGATCTCGTCCCGAGATCTAGGGATGGCACCAGAGAGAAACGGACGAGGAATATATAAAACAACGTTGCTTCTTCGACAAACGAATGAAACCATGAACCTTGAGAGGTTGAACAAAGTGAAAGAAAGAATACAATGGAGAAGACGAGATTGCAAACACTCCATTATCAAAGAGGAACAAGGAACATTACAAGAACCTTGTAGGTTGAAAGGCATGAAACAAGAGCTTAACGAACCAAAGAGAATATGAAACCACCGGTATAATGTGATAGAATTTGGATAGCACTCTGATAGAAAAGAGAAGGAAAACTTGATAGGATGAAAAGAAATTTAAGAGATGACACAACACTCCGGTTAAATGGATAAGCAAGGAAAGAAGATGATCTTGACAAAATAAGAAGTTGGGTCGAAGAGAGCAATATCACAATGCCTCTGGTAGACGTGAAAGAATGCAATGAAAAGAACGAAGAAGAAAACAACATATTCTACCTTAAGTGAATTTGAGAGAGCATCCTTAAAAGAAGGATAGAACGGTGTTGTTGGAAAACCAACAACGGTACGAATAAGCTTGTAGCGGGCTTATGGAAACATCTCAAAATTGAGGCGAAATTCTACCTCTACGGAAACAAAAGATTGGATTGAGGTCAACAAGGAGATGACAACTACTTTCACTGAGGGGATACGTGAAAAACTTGGATCATTGATAGACACCACAATAAGCAACATTCCTTAGGGAAGGCTTTAGGTGAAATCTAACCCAAGATAGCTCCAAGGAGGAAAATGATGGGTTTAAAATATGTCATTCCGGACAACTTGTCAATCATGAAACATGAAGGAAACTATCAAAATGACATAACACCACCTCAAAAGATAAGGTAGGAAGAATTGCACTTCGGAATGTAAGATGAAGAATAATTGAAGTATAGCTTGGCGGACCATATCTTCGAGAGAGATCTTGAAGAACAATTGGAGAGTGAACATAATCCTTGACGAGCCACCATGAAGAAACTCTCGAAGAACTCCGGATAGATAAAAAGAAGGTCGCAAGGAAAAGAAGCTTGAAAAGAATAAGATGAATCCTTGCATTGATTAAATGGAGGTTCGCGATGATAACCGAGAAAAACTTGGAACTCCGAAAGGAAAGATGAACAAATGAAATCAAGCATTTTGATGAACCTCCGTAATAAGGAATTAATCGCTTGGGTAAAACAAGAATAAGAATTAAGTTATGCATATCCTTCACCAATTTAAATTTCTGACAAGCAATGGATTTGGCATACGACTTATTCTCGTAGAAAGGATTAAGAGAGATATAGCATAAACTTAGGAAGGTATTCAATGATCCACCGGTAGGGTTGGGAAGAAGGAATGAATTGATATGATAACCCAGGAAGAGAACTCTTGAACGAACCACCGTAAGAATTGAAAATGAACGAAGAAAAGATAAAGAAACACCGGGAAGAATTAGAAAATGAATGAAGATACTTGAGAGAATTTAGATACAAGTGAACGCAGAGATCCCGAGCTGATTAGATAATACTTGAATGATGCACCGGTATGATTAGGAGAACGAGAGCTGAAAGCTTGAATGAATAATTCCGAGATGATGGGCTCCGGAGAATAATATTGAAAAGACTCCTGAAATGCTCTGGATGGGTGAAAAGAATTCTCACAATCAAAAACAATTATGAGAGGATGGCATCAAGCTAGAACCATGAATCTTGAAGATAATGGAGTGAGATTTAAGAGAAACTCTTCTTCGGTCTTCAAATGTTGAGAATGATGATGAGAAACACCACCATGAATTGTTGAGGCACTCCGGAATGAAAATTAGAAAGGTTGAACTAACAATGAAAATATTTGAAAGATCTTGGAGAAAGACATTTGACTGGTGACAATTCATTCTTACGTCAAACTTTGAAAAGAATTTTAGAAGCTCCGGGAAAATTAGAAGAGTCAGGTAAGATCCTAGGAAAAGACCTGTGGGTTAGGGCCCACTCAAGAGAAACACCGTTGAAATGATTGCTTGAAAAGAGAGATTGCACCGGTTGAATTAAATGGCTTGAAAGAGATAGCATCCTCAAAAGAACTTGAGTGAATTGAGAATGGAAACTTGAATCTTCTGAGATATCTTCATCACTCCGAAACAATTGAATAGCTAGAAGTGGATGATTAAGAGGTGCACCGGTACGAGAAAAACATTTGAAACGAGGAAAAGATATGATCGACAAAGCTTGCATTTAATCCACTGGAGAAGAAAGAGAACGAATAATGATGGAGTTAAGGCTCTGTTAGTATCTTTCTGAGAATCACCGGATAAGAACATTGACGGAAAAGAATGGAGAGACTTCCCATCTATAAGATGAATACTTGATTAAGAAATCTGAGTCCTTGAAGAAAAAAGGGTGGGAGGGCGGAGAAACAAAGGCCACTTGGGTCGGATGAAACGAACACCGTTGAGAAAAAAGCTTAGAATTGATCTTGCGAATGTTGGAATGATCGGATTTACTTGGAGAGAAGCACACCGGTTGGAAAGGATTGAAAAGACAACCTTGATGAACACGAAGGATTAGCATCCACATAGAAATATGAGAACACCACTTAGGAAAGGTAAGGAATCAACACTTGACTTCAAAGCAACTCGAATACCACAAACCAAAGCAAAACAAAGGATTGGCTTAGGAAATAAGCCGGAAACAAGCATATGATAGATCCCATATCGTATCATGTGTCTGCTGGAAAGATAATCTAGGAGCTACTTGAATTCCCACTTATAAACTCCCGAAACTTTCTGGTTATGCAATCTGGTGTTGGGGATACAGGGGAAGCATAATATCTCACCCAAACTAACAATCCCTACATCCAACTGTATCCATCCTTCAACACATAACCAAGAAGCCTTCGAAAATCGTTTACCTCAACCTTCGAAAAGCATCCGTTATACGAGTTATGGCAATACTCCCGAACTCCCGCCCCAGTACTGGGTGGCGTCGAGGTTATCTCACCAACAACAGCATACAAGAGACTTTCGATGTCGGCGAAACTCAGGTATTCCAGAACTGCAACGATAAAATTGCGACGACAGCACCTCGGAGCTCAACTCCCCGGGACACTGCCACAACCCCTAAATGTCAGGAGGCACCAAGAAAAATGTTCTCGTCACAAAACCATCGGAACGATTCCAAGATAGCCGCGTGATCCAAAAAAAATTCATGAAATTCAAGGAGAGGAGAGTCAAAACTTCTACGTTAGGGGGCCTAACCAGAGCGACGAAGGGACTGAGGAGTAAAAAGAATCCTACTCTCCGATATATATAATCCTAAGACTCAAAACAATTTTTTCTAGACTCAACATGCCAGTGATTCGATCAAGCAGGGGGCTCCTAAGTCTGGGATGGCTCTGATTACCAACTTGTAATGCCCACGATGCGGCTATATCTCTCACGTGTCGAGGCACGACTTAGAGGCATAACCGCATTGTAGGTTTTGTCGCAAGAAGTGTCATCTTCACACAATCCCATGTAATGAACAAGAATGGGATAAAGAGAGTTGGCTTACAATCGCCACTTCACACAATACATTAATAAATCATACATCATTCAGAGTACACACATAGACCGACTACTGTCAAACAAAAGAAAAAGGAAGATAACCCCAAATGCTAGATCCCTGATCGTCCCAACTGGGCTCCACTACTGTTCAACAGGAAACGAAACATAGTAATGACCAAGGTCCTCGTCGAACTCCCACTTGAGCTCGGTTGCGTAACCTGCATTGGTATCAACGACACCTGCAACTGTTTTGGTAGAATCTGTGAGTCACGAGGACTCAACAATCTCACACCCGCGAGATCAAGACTATTTAAGCTTATGGGTAGGAAAGGGGTAATGTGGTGGAGCTGCAGCAAGAACTAAGCAAATATGGTGGCTAACATACACAAAAGAGAGCGAGAAGCGAAGCAACGCACGGTCGTGAAGCTAGAAGTGATCAAGAAGTGATCCTGAAACTACTTACGTTCATACATAACCCAAACCGTGTTCACTTCCCGGACTCTGCCGAAAAGAGACAATCACGGCTACACACGCGGTTGATGCATTTTAAGTAAGTCAAGTGTCAAGTTCTCTACAACCGGACATTAACAAATTCCCATCTGCCACATAACTGCAGGCACGGCTCTCGAAAGTTTATAACCGGTAGGGGTGTCCCAACTTAGCCCATCACAAGATCTCACGGTCAACGAAGGATATTCCTTCTCCCAGGAAGACCCGATCAGTCTCGGAATCCCGGTTACAAGATATTTCGGCAATGGTAAAACAAGACCAGCAAAGCCGCCCGACTGTGCCGACAAATCCCGATAGGAGCTGCACATATCTCATTCTCAGGGCACACCGGATTGTCCAAACTTCCGGTAGGCGAGCCCAGAGTTGCCCCTGGTGGCCACCGGCGGTTGACAGGTTGGACCAACACTCACGACGGGCGCTGGCCCGGGGGAGGGGGGGTAAAATAAGATGACCCTCGGGCTCGCGAAAACCCAAGGGAAAGGCTTAGGTAGGCAAATGTGAAACCAAGGTTGGGCCTTGCTGGAGGAGTTTTATTCAAAGCGAATGATCAAGGGGGTCCCATAAATCCCCAACCGCGTAAGGAACGCAAAATCAAGGAACATAACACCGGTATGACGGAAACTAGGGCGGCAAGAGTGGAACAAAACACTAGGCATAAGGCCGAGCCTTCCACCCTTTACCAAGTATATAGATGCATTAATTAAATAAGAGATATTGTGATATCCCAAAAATATCCATGTTCCAACATGGAAAAAACTTCATCTTCACCTATGACTAGCAACGCTATAAGAAGGGTTGAGCAAAAGCGGTAACTTAGCCAAACAACGGTTTGCTAGGAAAGGTGGGTTAGAGGCTTGACATGGCAATATGGGAGGCATGATATCGCAAGTGGTAGGTAGCGCGACATAGAAATAGAACGAACAACTAGCAAGCAAAGATAGAAGTGATTTTGAGGGTATGGCACTACTAGGAAAAGGGCTACTAATGGCGCACCAGTTTTGCCTACTAATGGCGCATCACTGGTGCGCCATTAGTATCACGTCATTAGAATTTTTTATTAATGGCGCACCACTGGTGCGCCATTAGTATCTGGTATACTAATGGCGCACCAGGTAGTGCGCCATTAGTTTTTCCCACGGTGCGCCACTAGTGTCTGCTATACTAATGGCGCACCATACCGTAATGCGCCATTAGTAACAATTTTTTAATTTTTTTTCTTAATCTCAGGTCACTATTTCACCTATGAGATATCCAACACATATATATACAACAAGCATCCATATAACAATCATAGCCAACATACAAGTTCCATCATATATACATAGATAGCCAACACCATCATATATACATACATAGCCAACACATAGTTCCATCGTTACATATTACAAAAGTTTCACATTGTTCATCCAACACCGTTCAGTTCTCATGCATTGTTCTTCTCCTTCTCCTTCCTCAGCCTGATGCGGCAAGAGCGGCGAGGCGGTGGAGGCGGTGGAGGCAGTGGGATGTAGTCTTCTACCTGAATTGGCGCGGTCATGTCGCCCAGCTGTGGGATCGCCGGCGCCACCACCAGTGCGTGGTCATTGTCAGGCACCACCACCATCGCGAGGCCACCTTCAGGCACGACCATCGCTAGGTCATCCTCAGCCACCTCCATCTCTTGCCCTTGGTCAGCCACCACCAGCGCTAGGTCATCCTGCAGCTCCTCATCCCCACTCTGCTCCTCTTCTCCCGCACTCCAGTCCGGATCATCCTTCTTGTTGTCTATGCTGCTGCCAGAATCGCTGCTGCTTTCGCTACAGCCATGGTCGCTGCTGCTTTCGCTACCGCCATGGTCGCTGCTGCTTTGGCTGTAGCCATTGTCGCTGCTGCTGCTCCCATTACCTGTCCAAATGCAACAATGACCGTTAACAATCAATGTGAGACAAAGCCAAATGTAGAGGAATAAGAAGAGGCAGAACGTACCGGCATCATAATCTTCAGCGTAGCGCAAGCGACACATAGTCGTGTTGAACACCTTCACGATGAGCGTGGTAGCGTCGTCATCGTACCTGAAGAGAAGGAAGTACCCCAGCCGCAGGTCGTAGGCACGGTAGAACTTCTCCCTCCCACGAGACAAGTACATGTGTCCCTCCTTGATCATCAACTCCACATCCCACAGCCTGCGAAACCTGCTGCCGGCCTGTCGCACCTTCACATTATTTGGCGGATCTTCACCCATCAGCATTTTCTTAAAACTATCAGGCAGCCTCTGCAGTTTGGGACAATGAGTGATGTAGGCAAACAACAGATATCATAATAAGATGGGTGAAGCTAGGGGAGATCTCTCATTTTATATACCTGTGTCATGGATGATACTGAAGTCCCAAGTATGATAGTGAAGAACTCGGAAGCATCCAACTCATACTACGGTGTCGCAGAGCGGCGGTGGCTGCTTCCCGCCATCTCTGATAAGCAGCAGAAGAGATATTTTTATGATACAAGAAGAAAGCAGCCACAACTACAGTAAAAACATGCAACTACACACACACACAGGAATTTCAGCATGACCTTTGCTGAAAATAGGACTTATGGAGTACCCGAATTTGTCGGAACGGAAGTTAATCGACATTCCGGCAATCTCAAGGGCCTCTTGGGGTACCTGCAAATTCATCACGACACAATGGTCGGAGACAAAACCCAGCAAACTAGCAAGATGATCATCATCTTTGCAAGTCATTACTTGTCAAATAAAGAAGAAGGAGCAATTTATTTGTGACATAGTTACAAATGATGACAGAATAATAAAGCAACACCCTGCACTAGATCTATCCATCATCCTAGAAAAAAAATGCACTCCTAGTACATGGCTACTACTATTTTTCTGCTGCTAGGAAAAACATCACTCATTGGAAATGAAAATCTCAGTACCAGCATTTTGAACTTTGAAATGAAATACAGTAGTAGTATTAGTAGTATATGGAGTAGTATCTTGTCTGAAACAAAAGAAACAAGTTTGTCAACCACATGATCTTGTCAAATTTAGTAAAAGTTTGGGTATTCGAAACTACTAGTCTGAAAAACAGTTTATGTGGTCTGAAACTTCTCCTAGTGTGTATCAGACTTTCAGTAACTGACTTTAGTCTGCCAATTCAGCTTCACAGAGATGATACCCAACATTCTAGCCCACTCACTAACTGACTAATATCGACAACTGAATACGAGTCAGCCATCAATAAACCACCACAAAGTTGGGTTGGAAAATATTCAACGTCTAGTTAAGCACTCAGTACAAGCTAAATCATCGTATTCAGCTGGGCATATGCAGCAGGAACAACCTACTTGAAGAAATGCACGCTTAGAAATCAAAAGCTTCTGTAACACAAAAGTGACAGTTCACAATTCTTGCAGTAAATAGTATGTGTACTATGGGGTTGTTGTTGGAAGCATGGATGCGTATTAAGAATTCCATTTTACTCAAATTTTATTATAAGTACTTTCAAGACTCTCTGATATCTATTCAACCAAGGAATCAACTGCTTACATTGCAAACTGGAATGCAAATTATAACAAGTCACAAAAAAGCCACAAGAAAATACAAGCATAGCGAGTCACAAGCAGGTTGCTATCGACAATTAGCAGACCTAGCTAGTAAAACAGTAGTACGTATGAAGGGATTTCTTGTTAGAAGCACAGATGCATGAAAGTCAGAACAAGGACTGCTGGTTTCTCTCAACAAAGGATGAACACAAAATTGGTTAATGAGCCCTAGCAGCCAATGCAACATAGCAGTATTCCACAGAAAATATGCAGCAGATGAAAAATCCGAACTTCCGTAATACTCATTAGCTCCAGGATCGTGCTGATAATTTCCAATCTTGGTCAAGCATTTAGTACAATCTATATGATGCCTATGAGCTGGGCTAGGGGGAAGGAGGGGAAGGGGGAGAGGTGAGGAATCACCTGTGGGATAAGGGCATGCTGCCGTAGGAGGGCGCCGACGTCGAGGAGGCAGCGAGCGGCGGCGCGTCGAGGAGGAGGCGGCGCGTCGAGGAGGCGGCGGCGCCTTCTTGCTTCCCCGAGCCCTTCCTCAAAGACGGCGATGGGGGCGCAGGCAGGGGCTGTCGGCGACGGCGACGGAGGGTAGGGCAGGAGCTGCAGTGGTGGGGGGCGCGGGGGCGGCGGAGGCGCGGGGGCGGCGGCGGGAGGAAGTGGAACTGGCGAGCAGGAGGGACGAAGGGGTCGGGCTAGTTAGGGGGAAAGATTACTAATGGCGCACCACATAGGGGTGCGCCATTAGAAATCTTTTTTTAGATAGCAATGACGCACGCACGAGAGGTGCGCCATTAGAAATCTTATTTATTATTATTTTTAAAAAAATAAATATGAATATGAAATATTAATTTTTTTTATAAAAATAGTAATAAGTGTTGTTTAACAACAATTGTAGTCTACACTTTATTATTATTATTTTTTAGAAAATGAATATGAATATGAAACAGTAATAATTTTTTATAAAAACAGTAAATAATTTTTTAAAAAATATCATCAAATTTGTTATTTGAAAATATCATCGGCGGCGGCGGTGGAGCCGGGGAGGGTGCGGTTGGGTCGTCGGCGGCGGTGGAGCGGGGGAGGGTGCGGGGGGTGCTCGTCGGCGGTGGTGGAGCGGGGGAGGGTGCGGGGGGTGCTCGTCGGCGGTGGTGGAGCGGGGGAGGGTGCGGGGGGCTGGTGCTCGTCGGCGGCGGTGGAGCGGGGGAGGGTACGGTGCAAAAAAAAGAATAAAAAAAATTATAGTAATGGCGCACTTTCTGTGTGGTGCGCCATTACTAGTTAGAACTAGTAATGGCGCACTGCCTGTATGATGCGCCATTAGTGTGTATGGAAAAATGGAAAAAAAATTTAACACTAGTGGCGCACCCCGTTTCTGGTGCGCCATTAGTGTCTTCCACACTAATGGCGTATCGCCAGCAGGTGCGCCATTAGTATATACTAGTGGCGCACTGCTTCCCGGGTGCGCCATTAGTATCAATCCTATCTATCGCCCTTTTCCTAGTAGTGTGGTCATCTTGCCTGAGATCCCGCAAGGAAGAAGAACGAGTCCAGGAAGAAGAAAAACGGACGTAGTCGAACGAACCCTCACAACTCCGGAACGAAACCGAAGCTAACGAGAGAAGCAAACCGGAAAGAAGCAAACAACATAGTAAACACACAATCATAAACATGGCATGATGCACAATCAAGTATGATGCATGTCCGGTTTAAGTAGGCATGGCATGGCAAAGTGCACAAACAATACTACAAATTAAGTGGAGCTCAATATGCAACGAGTTGCATATTGACGAAACACCACATTCAATTATTTAGTTTGCTCTCGTTTATGCTACTCATCAATATTAAATGTTATTAAACATGGCAAGGGGTGAAGCATATGAAAACCAACTATTTAGGCAAGTTTAAATGAGGTCGGAAACAACAAACAACAATTCCGGAAAATCCCCATATGCATATTATGAATTTGGTACTGTTATGCCCTAAACCATATTTTAGAGTTGTTAAACATGCAAAGTAATGTCACCATGTTAAACAGTGCATTTTTTCTACCCCATATACATATAAAGTTTATTAAAATCGGAGCTACGTTTAATTAGTTATGAAATAAATCATGTTAACATGGCATTTAAGAAAATTAATGCAAACAGCAATTTAAACATTTTAAACATGGATGAGGGCAGCATATTATGAAAGTAGATGAAATTCTAAGCACTTTACATGTTTAAAACATTTTAATCTGATGCACGGATGTGGAGTTATTATATGCATGAACATGAGGGACTTTTCTGCAAAAGGTAATTCTCTGGATAATTGGCAAAATTTGCAGGACCAGGGAAAAACATATCGGGCCGAATTAGAACTACAGGCCGAAACAGGACATGGGGCTGGGGGTTTCTCACCATGGGCCATGGCCCAGTTGGAAGTAGAGGGAGGCCGGCGGATCTGGTGAAGAGGAGCTGGGCCTCGGCGCGCGACTGGAGGTCGAAGCAACGAGGACGAGCTGCTCGTGATCTCGGGATCGAGCAGAGAAGTAGCCTCGGCGCCTGTGGGCACAGGGACGAGGAGGCGGGCACACGCGAGACAAGGAGGACGGGAACGATGTCGAGCGTGGGACGCCGGCGCTGGGTTCACCGGCGACGACGGCACCACGGAGGGAGGAGCAAACAGGAGGAGCTCCCTCTCGATCCCAGATCGAGCGAGCAGGGAGGCTCTCGGGCATGGGCACGCAGGAGCGAGGGGTGCAGGGTTGCGGTTGCTGGTTGGATCGTGGGGGTTCACCGAGTTTAGGTAGGTGGCTGCGCTTGCGGGTGGCGGCGTAAATCAAGGAGCTGGTTGGAGCGACCTGGTTGAGTGGATGGGACTCTGAGGTTGGTGGCGGCTGGATCGGGAGGGATCCCGAGGAAGGGAGAGGGGTCGTTGACTGGTGGCAGCGGGGATTGGACAGGGGAGGATCCCTAGAAATTTGGTTTTGGTCTGATTTGGATAGAGGTGGTCTATTTATAGCAAAGTGGGTCTAGGTTTGGACCACCGGATTTACATCGAATGATTGAGATAAAAAGGATAAGAGAGATCAAATAATAAATTGAAGATATTATAGGGATGCTGGAGATGATCCAGACCTATCGGTAACAACAACCCGGGTCGGGTTCGGGACAGTTTCGGACGCGCACGCGAGGGTGTTTGAGTGAGGTCGACAAAGACAAAGGGCTTGACAAAAGATCAACAAAGACAAAGAGAGAAACGGCAACTACGAACGACTATGAGTTTTATGAAAACATGCAGATACAACGCGCATGATGACATGATGAATGCACCAAACAAAATAAAACACACGACGAACACGAAATAGCTGGAAGACTTCTGGAGCGTCGGTCTTGGGGCGTCACATAACTCTCCTTCTACAAATTAACATTGTTTCTAATTTTGAAGATGTTTGTTCGTCTGTCATTCAGAAAATGATTCCGACAAGCTTGACCCCAAAACTGCGCACAGTGAAGGTCTTGGCACTAGAATCTATCGGCCCCAACCTGGAGCAAGTTGTCAGTTTCCTGAGATGCTTTCCGTGCCTGGAGAAGCTATATATCGAGGTGATGTTCCTTTCCTATTAAATGTTAACCATAAGGGATTTCAATTTGTGACACCATTTTCCAAGTTTACAATGACAATGTACTACGATTTCTGAAGGTTCTTTTGGAGGATTTCAGTACATACATGTCCCCCCCTCCATATTGGTTGATTGATCCATATGGTTACAATCAATAAGCATTTCTCCTTTCGATTTATCTGTACTAGTTTTCTTAGGGAACTTTTCATCCACTCCAACCTCTTGTGAAGAAGGCTACGTTTTTCTAGAATGTAATCAAATGCCCATGTTAATTATGTCAGATCGAAGATGGCATGTTAGTGCATTTTACAAATCCTGCAAACCAAATAGGCCTGTAGTAATGTTCAAAACTGCATGTAGGCACTAACACGTTTTCTTCTTTTGCAGATAAGATTAGGCCCAGTGGTGGATAATGTGATACAATACAACAATCACGTCGAATGCCTAGATCTGCATCTCTTAGAAATTACTTTGAACTCCTATCGAGGGACCTTACCGGAGATTATATTTGCCAGGTTCTTTGTTCTCGAAGCAAGGGTGCTGAAGGAAATGAGGTTTGCCCTACATTAATTTCAAAAAAATGAATGGATTGTTGATCAGCGTCGGCGCCTGCGGCAGAATGGAGTAGGCTCCAAAAATGCTGAATTTCATTTTCGAACTTCAGATGACAGAGCAATCGGAAGTCATCGTGTCAACCCCATACATGACTTCTCAGTGGCTGACACCTTTGCAAAAATTGTGAGGTTTCGAAACACGACTTAGAAAACGGTGATATTAGTTTGAACCTCTCTGATATCCATGTTCAGCGGATCAGCGCGAGCGTTTGCAGCTGATCAGCTGAATTTCATTTCATATATCAGTTTGAACCTTGTAAACTTCGAATTTGAGCCATATAACTCTGGAATTTGAACCTTGTAACATTTCGAGCTTTTGTGGTACAATCGTTGAAATAGCATCGTATGAGACTCGTATATTGCTAGCACTATTTTGACCTTAATATGCAATGGTCTTAGATTTTATTAACCATTCTCGAATCTATTTACCTTGTCAATCTCACATCACACGATCTGTATAACTAACTCAACTGCGATCTTCCACATTATTACACGTAGTTGGTTTCTTCCACCGTGTGCACTATAGAGCGCAGAATTAATTATCGCACTCAAGTGTCCATCATCACCCTTCTGTGTAACTTTGACCTCATCAGCACGGGTAAACTTATGACCGAAGTCATTCCACACACTTTGTTGTTACAAAGCTTTTTGCCAGTAAACGCCCACGATTTGTCCCTCTTCTAGCCGACGCGTGGCCAAACTAGCCGGGCGGGAAACTTGCACGGTAAACAGTGTGGTAGCGCGGGAATAGGCTCACCGACGATACATTTGGCGCCTCTTCAAGCCCACGCGTGCGGTGCGGTGTTGTCAAGCGTGCATTGGAATCCTCCGCTATGAACACCGTGACAAGACATGACGATTACAGGCCGGCCGGCCCCCATTTATTATAACGGCCATTTAACCCTTGTGTCTCTTCAACCTTTTGATCGCACCCCACCATTGCAAGAAGCACACCCACCACGAGAAATTATTAAAGGGTATCCTGCGCGGATCCAATGGCGCTCTGAGCGGCTGCCGATGACGAGCACCAATTAACCATGCGTGCCGTGGTGGACACCCACAGAAGATTCATGGACCTCTCGGTGGTGTACACCAACGACCCGGTCTGGGTGGAGCACTCCATCCACATCATGGAGCTGTTGCTTGCCGAGGAGAAGTACAAGGTGGTCGGGTTCGACCTTGAGTACACCCGCGCTCGTGTCAGGTCTTGTCCCAAGGTTGCCGTCGCCCAGAAGTGCGTGTGCCACCACGTCCTCGTCTACCACTATTGCCTGGCCACAAGGCCTTGCGAGCGTTTCGCCAGGTTTGTCAACAGCTCCCACTACATGTTCGCTACAGTGGACATCACCAACGATGTAAAGGCGCTCGATAATTCGGGCATCGCCTGCCAAAATCTTGTCGACATCCAAGGCCAATACAAGATCTGGGGCAGGAAGGAGCATGAGGACTCACTAGTTCACCTCGCCGAGGCCATCATCGACCCCTACTACAAAGACATGAAAGATTCGTGCAACAAGGACAAGCGTGCCTGGCACTCGGCCTGGATGGAGAAACTCGACAAAGCTCACATCGTGTACGCAGCCAAGGAGGCGTACACGAGCTACAACATGTACAGGCGGATCGTTGACATGAGAAAGTGCCTCCTTCCCCAAAATGGCCAGGGATCCAGCCGGAAGCGGAGAAATCGCAAGCGTCATCGCAACAATAAGTAGATGATTAGATCCTCATTTCTCCTACTTTAGTATGCATGTAAATGCTTACTTTGGTGTGTGGAAATGTTATGTGTGTAGTCACTTGTGTAACTGTATGCTTAATTTGGTTATGCAATGCTGTGTTTTTAAGTATATATGTTGATGCTCTTTAGACAGAGCGTAGATGTTGTGTGGACAAAGAAAATCACATCGCACACGGACTAAACAGTGGAACCCGTCGGTGATGTTTTCATGAATCACTCGGAATTGTATACCAGCAATCGTTTGCTCACAACACACACGGCTTGTTAGCAGTAATCGTCTGTGTTGTTATCGGTCTTCGCACACGTTTCCGATTACAGACCTGTTTGCCTCGTATCACACACATCTTGTTCATTTGAACCATTTCTGTTCTCATGTCTCAGCGCAAATAGTTCATCCGAGTGAACCGCATGCTGTATATTGCACACACCTTTGATCTGGCTGGCCGTTTCTTTTGTGTTTCCTAATCACAAATAGTTCATCCAAGTGAAGAGTATGCTGTACATCGCACACACCTTCATCTGGCTGCCCGTTTCTTTTGTTCCTCCTCATCACAAACAGTTAATTGAGATGAACCATATGCCCTGCATCGCACACAAAACTAACATCTGAACCGTGTTTGATGCATCCTCCATCGGAAACGTTTTGCACCTTTTTGACGGGTTTTTACACCATCACCATCGTTTGCGATTATGGAATCGCACACAGTTTCGTCGAAGTGTCTCTGATCGTAGTGTCGCGTTAGCAGCATCCTGCAGTAGTTTCATTAGAGAGCTTTGATCCTTGTACCTCCCTCTTGGGGATCAAGACGTCCTCTTGGAGAAGGATCCCCATCATAGGATCATCAAGATCTCCTAAGGGAGAAGGATCCATCTGGATCATCAAGACCTCATCTCCTTTCGGATTAAGGATGAACTTTACCATGTATCCTTGTTCCCCTTGATTGTTCATGTACCTTGTGGATCTTATGTGTTTTTTAGTCTAGTGGATGTTGATAACCCACCAGTATAGGGGATCGCAATAATTTTTGAGGGTAGAGTATTCAACCCACATTTATTGATTCGACACAAGGGGAGCCAAAGAATATTTGCAAGTATTAGCAGTTGAGTTGTCAATTCAACCACACCTAGAGAACTAAATATTTTCAGAAAAGTGATCAGTAGCGCAATAGTATGATAGTTTGATAGCAATGGCAACAGTAGCAATAGTAACGGTAATGATAACAGTAGTAGTTTTGTAGTGATTGTAACAGCAACAACAGTAGTAAGTTAGAAAAGATCAATATATGAAAAGCGTAGGCATTGGATCAGTGATGGATAATTGTGTTGGATGACATTCATCATATAATAGTCACAACCTAGAGCGACACAGAAGTAGCTTCAATTCATCAATGTAATGTAGGCATGTATTCCGTATATAGTCATCTGTGCTTATGATAAGAACTTGCATGTCATCTTTTGTGCTACCCTCCCATGGCAACAGGGTCCATAAGGAAACTAAGGGAAATTAAGGCTTCCTTTTAGTAGAGAGCCAGAATAGAGCATTAACACATAGTGAATACATGAACTCCTCAAACTATGGTAATCACCGGAAAGAATCCCAATTATTGTCACCTTGGGGGTATGCGGATCATAATACGTAATAGGTGCGTAGAGAACTCAAATATATTCATGAAAACATAACGGATTCAGATCTGAAATCATGACACTCGGGCCCTAGTGACAAGCATTAAGCATAGCAAAATCATAGCAACATCAATCTCAGAACATAGTGAATACTAGGGATCAAGCCCTTACAAATTGACTCGATTGCATGATAAATCTCATCCAACCCCATCACCGTCCAGCAAGCCTACGAAGGAATTACTCACTCTCGGTGGTGAGCATCATGAATTTAGTGATGAATACGGGTTGCTGATGATGATGGTGATGAATCCCCCTCTCTTGAGCCCCAAACGGACTCTAGATCTGGCCTCCTAATGAAGAACGGGAGGTGGCAATGGCTTCATCGTAAAACATGATGAAGCTTCTTCTCTTATTTTTTTCTCAGGAAATAGGAATTATAGGCTTGAGATTAGGGTTAGCGGAGCCACGTGGACCCCGCAGGCTACATGGGCGCGCCCAGGGAGGTGGTCACACCCATGTGGCTTGTGGGCCACAGGTGGGTCCCCTCGTGTGGATCTTTGCTCCAGTATTTTTTTATTCCATAAACAATCTCCAAAAAGTTTCATCCAAATCCGAGAACTTTTATTTCTGCACAAAAACAACACCATGGTAGTTATGCTTAAACAACGTCAGTCCAGGTTAGTTTCATTCAAATCATGCATATTAGAGTGCAAAACAAGAGCAAAAGTGTTTGGCAAAGTAGATACGTCGGAGACGTATCAATGCCCCCAAGCTTAACTCATTGCTTGTCCTCAAGCAATTCAGTTGACAAACTGAAAGTGATAAAGAAAAACTTTACAAACTCTTTTGTTCTTGTATCCGTATATAAGATTAAATAGTACCCAAAGTTTCAGCAAATATCATAACTAACCATGCAAATGACAACTCTTAGAAATTACATTCACTCATATCAATGGCATAATCAACTAACGAGCAATAATAACATATCAAAACAATCATGATATAATACGACAACATGGTATCTCGCTAGCCCTTTCTGAGACCGCGAAACATAAATGCAGAGCATCTCCAAAGTTCAAACAAAGACTAAACATTGTAATTCATGGTAGAAGAGATCTAGCCATGATGCACACAATATTAACTATACGCAATGCATAAGAATGACAATAGTGCTCTCGGGACTGGTGCTTTGACTGAGAAGGTGATGACTTAGTAATGAAAGTAAAGTAACATAAAAGTAAATGGATATGCCCTTTGCAGAGGGGAAGCAGGGATTTGCAGAGGTGCCAGAGCTTGAAGTTTAAACTAGAGATAAATATAATTTTGAGAGGCATGTCTTTCCTGACAATGTCACGATCGAAAATTTTCAATATCTTCCATTCGAAACACATTATCGACGGTTCCCGAATAGAAAGGTAAAGTTTACTCCCCCTCCACCAACAAACACAAGCCATGGCTAGCCGAACCCACGGGTGCCCTCCATACCAACAACTTTTCGGGGGAGTTTATTTCATTATATTTTTTTTCATTTTGATTATAGGACTGGACATCCCAATTACCAGCCTCTCTCATGCAATGATGGGTGAATAAACCCCCATCATGAGAATAACCTGCTTAGCATGCACGATACTGACCAGCCCCTGTCACTCGATGAGCGGTACAGGCACACAAAACAGATGATTATTTGAATAATTAGAGGTGGCACATGCAAATTTACTTGGAACGACATAGTGATACCACATATATGTAGATATATTGGATGCATCTGAAACAACTTTGGTTTAGGTATTTTGATGCACAAGCAGTATTCCCGCTTAGTACAGGTGAAGGCTAGCAAATAGATTGACAAGCGACAAACTAGAGAGCGACAATGGTCATAATCATGCATTGTGAATAATTAACATGAATACTAGCATGAGTAGGATATAAACACCATGAACATAAATATTGTGGAGGCTATATGTTGGTTTTGAATCAACTACATGCATGAACATGTGCCAAGTCAAGCCACTTGAAACATTCAGAGGGAGATACCATACTATCATACTACATCATGACTATTTTAATGCATGTTGACACCCAAGATAAATCATTATCCACTCCTAGCTACTTAAGCATGGCATGAGCAACTATACTCTCTAATTGCCATCATAAATATGTTTACTCATAATATGCTTTGAATCATGGATAGTGAGTTAAACATATTTATAAAAACAAAAACAAGTTGAGTTCATACCCACTTTTCCTTGCCACGATCACTTCATCAAATAATCGTCATTATTGTGTTTCACTTGCACGACCGAATGATATGAAAATAATAATAGTGCAAGAGTGTCATGGACTAAGTTAGAATCTGCAAACATTTTATTCAAAGGATAAGACAAGGTAATATGGGCTCTTTGTTAGATCAACAATAATGCATATGAGAGCCATTCAACATTTTCATCATGGTCTTCTCCTTGCGACGACTCAACAAAATAAAAGAAATTCAGAGGAACACACTGAAATATTTTTGGAGTTTCTAGTTTTCTGAAGAGAGCAAATTAACAAAGGAAAAACAAAAGGCGAGAAAAACTATTTACACGAGAAAGCTCCCAGCAAGCAAAAGAAGAAATGAGAAATCTTTTTGGGTTTTCTTTTAATACTTCAAACTAAATAAACTAGAAAGAAAAACCGCAAAGAAGCAAGAAATAATTTTGGGTTTTCTCAAAGTTTTTCCAACACACAAGAAGAAAGCGAAAATAAAGCTAACATGGATTATGCGATGAAAAAGGATGAACAACTGGAAAGAAATGTATGAACATGAACTTCATGTCAGTGCGCAATACGTACTCCCCCAATCTTAGGCTTTTTCCTAACTTGGTAATCACCATCGCTGGTCTGGGTAATAATTGAAGTGGTAGCTTGTGGAGGCTCTCCATGCAACCTCCTCAGCCAGACATGCAACTTTTATTGTTGTGTTGTAACCATGTGCCTTGCTCTCATAGTCAAATATCTTTATCTCCTCTAAAAATCAAAGAGATCAAGTGCAAGCAAAATAACAGAGACTACTATCGGATTTCGGGCCCCGCTGAACCTGGATAGATTTGAACTCCGGGGTGCGTGCAAATAACTCAACCTCCCAAGCCTGCCTACTTACTGATCTCAAAAGCCTAGCTCGATGAACAGGAAGGAAATGGGACACAATAGTTTACCCAGGTTCGGGCCACCTTGCGGTGTAAAACTCTACTCCTGCTTTGTGGTGGATTGGCCTCGAGGTGGGATGAGGATGAACTAGTACAGTCGTAGAACAACCTTAGGAGGTGTGTTCTTGTGTTTGCGTGAGCTGGCGAGGGTGATAATGGAATGGATCCGATCAGATCCAATCCCATTTCTATGGTGGTGGCTAGGCTATATTTATAGCGGCCTCGGTCCTCTTCCCCCAAAATGAAGGCGGGAAGGGATCCCACAACGACCAAATTCGAAGGGAGATAACTAGTACATCTTATCCTGATGAAAGGTGGTCTTCGCCTGCAAAGCTTTTGGTCGTAACGCTGTGGTGGGCTCGGTGGTGACCTCCGTCCTGGCAGTCCTGGTCTTGTTGCATGGAAATGGTAACCTTTGGCTGATTCCTCGGGACTTCGCGCCTGCGCTCGCCTCTTTAGCACCAAATAGGAAACTGTTGTACTACGCCCGCTGGCGCCCGCCTAGCCTTAGTCTTCATTGCTTGCGTCATCCGAACCTCACGAGGCGAGGGCTTGCATAGAGATCTCCGCTCCTCAGGAGCAAGCCTAAGGAGGCCGCTCCTTCTGGAGGTCTTGGTGTCGTCTTCCTCGCGAGGGTCTTGTGTTGTTGATGCTGAAGTTGGGCCGTACCAGGCCATTGATGGAGCCACGCCATGGGCCGCAGGAGGAAAGTCTGGGTACCCCCTTTCCCAGAACGCCGATAGTAGCCCCCGGGCCCAAGGCGCGCTCAGACATGGCTTCATGGCGAAGCCAAGGGGCAAGGGCGAAGCGCCACGGGCCCCAACACTACGAAAATACACTTCCATGATGATACGTGTTTGTCACAGTAGGTCACATTTTCTGTCATGCATGTACATCCATGACGATTTTATGACAGAATCAAGATAGTCATACCTATGCTGTCGTAGAAGTGTTCCATGACATTACCAAAATTATCATCAAGGAAGTGTCCACTTCCATGACGATAAATCGCAGGTCACAGAAGTGCTTTCGTCAAGGGTGACCGACATGTGGCATCCACCATAACGGAACGCCGTTAAGCTATCGGGTCCGGTTTTGGATCCGATAACCCGTTAACAGCCCGACCAATGGGGATTTTCCATGTGTAAAATCATCATTGGCTAGAGGAAACACGTGTCGGCTCACCATTGGGACAGATGTCATCCCCTCATTGGACCCAAAGTGCCTATGATACGTCGACACGTGGCATAGCCCAACAGAGGCCCAATCCTGTGAAAAGGCCGACCCGTTTGACTTGGTCAAAAGGTGGCGGCCCGGCCCACGGCAAGCCTATTAACGGCATGTTCGCATATAGCCCATTTACAGCTCGCTAACCCAGGGCCCGTTTACGGCCTATCCGAATTAGGCCCAGTAGCGTCATCTTGGTCGTCCAATATAATTCCAGCCCGTTTTAACTTCCAGCCCATGTATGGCCCATGACGTCTTTCGGCCCATATGAGGCCCTTTGTAACTCTCGGCCCATTAACGACCCGTGGTAAAACTGGCCCGTAATGAACAGTGTATCACTTTATACCCATTAACGGCACGTCGTGAAACTGGCCCGTAATGAAGAGTGTATCACTTTATACCCATTAACGGCCCGTTATTCTGTTGGGCCGTTTCCAGCCCATGTTATCTTTCGGCTTCTCAGGGCCCATTTTTTCTTGGGCTCATTTCCAGCATTCGTTTACTTACGGCCCGTTACTGTCATTACGGTCGTGGGCCAAATTGAGCCCGTGGTTACAGTCGGGCTATTTGTGGCCCGTTAATACGTTGGGCTGTTTTCATAGCATCATCAAATACGACCGATTAACGATGGTCTGTTATGGTCGGCCCATGAACGGACGATCTCAACTCTAGCCCATTTACGACCATAATGTGGTCTGTTATTGGCCCATGTTTGGCCAACCGATCATACGACCCGTAGAAGGCCATTGATGATACGGCCCATAGAAGGCCCATCGTGTCTACGGCCCGTAT
Organism: Aegilops umbellulata; assembly: GCA_032464435.1. Taxonomy (NCBI): domain Eukaryota; kingdom Viridiplantae; phylum Streptophyta; class Magnoliopsida; order Poales; family Poaceae; genus Aegilops; species Aegilops umbellulata. The sequence continues at coordinate 67,359,216 of CP136056.1, read as the reverse complement.
AAGGCCCATTGTTTCTACGCCCCGTAGAAGGCCCATTGTTTCTACGGCCCGTAGGAGGCCCATGTTAACTACTATAAATATGTAGCCCATGGTTATTGTGGCCTAGTTTTAAAAAATAGGTTATTGCGGCCACTAGCAAACCGCGAAAAAAGAACTGCACTGACTACAAGAAAACAAATAAACAAGACAAGAAGGAAATAAATTAGCAAGCAACTTACGCTAGGCTATCACAGCTATTACACATATTACATCCACTGGGCATCACAGTTCGCCACCAGTGCAAATATAGGGAACAAAGCAGCATATAAATGCCGCAACAAAACAAGTCCAGAACTGAAACCACTTCAGAAGAGCTCAAGAAACAATATCCTGGGTACCCATAATCCTGGCAAGATGCTTAGCAAGCTTATTAACTTTCTCTTGTTTGGCGCTTAAATCCTCCAGCACTTGCTGTTGCACCAGAAAGTATGCATTTGAATTCCGCAGGGACTTCCTCAGTCCTTCGGCTTCCTGTCGCATAACATCTGATTGATGTATTTCAACTTAAAGTTGTGACTCAAGAAGCCGAACTGATTCAGGCAGCGAGTTTAAAGAGCTCGTGCCAGCAGTAGTAGCCAGTAACTCGAACACTACATCAAGACAGGAGTTTGGGGTTGTCTCAGTGTCTTCAATATAGTTTTTATCAGCTTTCTTGGAGACCAACAGGGATGTCTCACTACCTTGAACCTTATATGCATTACTTCCTTTACCATTGCATAACGGGGTACTCTTCTCCAATATTTTATTCGTGTTCTAAAAGAGAAACAAACAAACACATCACATGTTTACAATGTAGTATATGAAACTCATTTTGGTAAAGCAGTTCAGTAGTAAGGTGGAAAGGATAACAGCATGAAACAAACATATATCTATGTAGTATGGTCACTGTATGGTCTATATCATTCTAGTTTATGTTTCCAAATCAAGATAGATACAGTTCGAATCATATCTATTTAAGACAAAGCAACATAGACAGAATATAAGTGTGGGAAACTACACAGCAATAACAACACTTGTAATCTGCATGGCATGAGAATATAACTGTTTATTCAATTGAAACTGAAATCAACATAGAGCAAGTTACAACAGCAAACACGTTAAAGAAACAGGTTTAAAACATACCTATTGCACCATTGGAGTTTCAATTGCATCCTTCAAATTTGAAATTAGTTGGTGTGACGCCCGGATAATTAGGCTACAGTAATCCCACGTTAACGATGCCACGTCACCACGGTTACTGTTGTTAATCTCGCGTTAGTTCAAAACTGATTCGAAATTCAAATTAAAAAATAGGCAAACAACAAAAGTTCTCAAATATTAAAACTAAATGTTCGGGTGGAGCCAAATAATGCGTAGGTAATTATGGTGGAGAAACCAAACTTTGATAAAATGTTTAAAGGCTCTAAAACAATTAAAGCAGTAGTGAAAACAATTAAACAAATGCCTATTGAATTTATAAAATGCTAAAACTATTTTATTATGGGTTAAGAATTAATCTCATAGTAGTTTGTTGATAAATACAAATTTAGGCACTAGTGGTAATTTTTATAAATCTAAAAATAAAAGAAACTACAAATAAAAAGAGAAAAGAAAATATAAAAATAGAAAACAAAACTAACAGAACAAAAAAAAAGAAATAGAAGAACCCCCCTGGACCATGGCCCAGCTGGCCTTTGGACCCACTAGGCCGGTCCAGTCGGCCCAGCCACCGCCCAACCTAACCCTAGACGACTGACCCCCCACTCCCCTCGTTCCCCACTCCCCCCACTCGTTCCCCGCATGCCTCCCTCTCCTTCCTCGATCTGGATCGGGGGGCAACGACCCTGACCCCGATCCCGCATCGCCCCGCGCGGCCCTCGACACCGACCGCTCCGCCCGATGCCGCCCCGCCTCATCACCGGATCGCCTCTTCGCCTCCTTCTCGCTCGCGCATCGCCCGTCCAAGGTCTCTGCATCGTCGAGCTGACGCCGTCACCGAACGCCGCCACCTCACCGCGCCGTCGCTGGATCATCCCCGACTCCTCCTAGCAGCGCCTGCGCCCCGCGCCCCTGCTGCACTCTGACGCCGGCGCCCCTTGTCGTCGTTGCCTCTCCCCCTCCTGCGCCTGGACGCGCGCCGATGCTCGGCCACCGTGGCCCTGCACTGCCCGCGTCGCCCGCCCCGAGTCGTGGTTCCTACCGCATGCTGGCCCAGGGCCGTGCCTGCGCCTCCCCACACATCGCCGCCTGCGGCTCCACCGGCATCCGCCACCGCTGCCCCTGGCCGTCTCCTTCCCACGCCACTCTATCTCTCCCCGCTCGCCGCTCAAGTGCCCGTGCTGCTGGTGGCGTCGCGGCCTCGCGCTGGGCCTCGCCTGTAGCCACACGCCGACGAGTGCCCGCCTCGTCGCGTTCGGGTCCGCCCCGGCGGGCGCCTTGCCTGCGGCGCCCTGCGCCCGCACCCGCGACGCCCAGGCGCCCGCTAAGGCCCCCAGGGCCACAGACAAGTGGGGCCCGACCCTAGAATGTTAGAAAAATATTTAAAAAAGTAAATATTTATTTATTTATTTAATAATTACATCAATTAATTAATTAAGGAATTAATTAATCATATTTAGATTAATCTAATCGGTAACTAACCTAATCAATTAACTAAACTAATTAAACCTGATTAGTTAGTCTCAGGCTATGACAGGTGGGTCCCACTGGACCCACCGGTCAGGCTGACGTCACCTCTATGTCATGCTGACGTCACTAGGCATTGTTCTGGATAATGCTGATTTAAAATATTTAAATAAATCCTAAAATGAATTAAATCTTTTAAAATCAATATAAAATAAACCGTAGCTCGGATGGAAAAACTTTGTACATGAAAGTTGCTCAGAACGACGAGACGAACCCGGATATGCAGCCCGTTCGTCCGCCACGCACCCCTAACATATCAAACTCACAACTTTCCCCCTTCGGCTCCTCTACCCGAAAACGCGGAACACCAGGGATACTTCCCCGGATGTTTCCCCCCTTCACCGGTATCACCACATACCGCGTTAGGGCACCCCTGGCACCGATACTTGTCATGTCATGCATCGCTATGCATCTGTTTGCTTAAATATTTATTGTTTCTTCCCCCTCTTCTCTCGCTTGACACGAGACTGACGCCGATGCTGCCCCGTTCGACTACGGAGTTGACGACCCCTCTCTCTTGCCAGAGCAACCAGGCAAGCCCCCCCCCCCCCCCCCGATCACCAGATATCGCCTATTCTTCTCTATACTGCTTGCATTAGAGTAGTGTAGCATGTTACTGCTTTCAGTTTATCCTATTCTGTTGCATAGCCTGTCCTTGCTACTACTGTTGTTACCTGTACCTGCTATCCTACTGCTTAGTATAGGATGCTAGTGTTCCAACAGTGGCCCTACACTCTTGTCCGTCTGCCATGCTATACTACTGGGCCGCGATCACTTCGGGAGGTGATCACGGGCATATACTATATACTTTACACTGTTACATTACCTGTGATACTGTTCGGAGATGGGGGCTGAAGGGGCAGGTGGTTCCACCCAGGTAGTGGTGGGCCTGGGTTCCCGACGGCCCCCGACTGTTACTTTGTGGCGGCGCGACAGGGCAGGTTGAGACCACCTAGGAGAGAGGTGGCCTGGCCCTGGTCGGCACTTGCGGATACTTAACACGCTTAACGGGATCTGGGTATTTGACCTGAGTCTGGCCATTTGGTCTATACACACTAAGCATCTACGCGGGAGTAGTTATGGGTATCCCGGCGTCATGGTATCAGCCGAAGCCTTCGTGACGTCAGCGACTGAGCGGCGTGCGCCGGATTGGAACATAAGCCTGCTCTTGTATTAAAGGGGCTAGTTCTGCTTCCGGCCGCGTACGCAACGTGCAGGTGTGCTATGGGCGATGGGCCCAGACCCCTGTGCGCTTAGGTTTAGACCGGCGTGCTGACCGCTCTGTTGTGCCTAGGTGGGGCTGCGACGTGTTGATCTTCCGCTGCCGGGCATGACCCCGAAAAGTGTGTCCGGCCAAATGGGATCAAGCGTGTTGGGTTATGTGGTGCACCCCTGCAGGGAAGTTAATCTATTCGAATAGCCGTGTCCCTCGGTAATAGGACGACCCGGAATTGTACCTTGACCTTATGACAACTAGAACCGAACACTTAATAAAACACACCCTTCCAAGTGCCAGATACAACCCAGTGGTCGCTCTCTAACAGGGCAATGAGGAGGGGATCTCCGGGTAGGATTATGCTATGCGATGCTACTGGAGGACTTCAGTCTACTCTCTTCTACCTGCTGCAAGACGGAGGCGACCAGAAGCCTAGTCTTTGATAAGACTAGCTATCCCCCTCTTATTCTGGCATTTTGCAGTTCAGTCCACTGATATGGCCCTTTACACATATATCCATGCATATGTAGTGTAGCTCCTTGCTTGCGAGTACTTTGGATGAGTACTCACGGTTGCCTTGTTCCCCCCTTTTCCCCATATCTCTACCCAATTGCTGCAACCAGACGATGGAGCCCAGGAGCCAGACGCCACTGTCGATGACGACTACTACCCCGGAGGTGCCTACTACTACGTGCTGCCTGCTGACGACGACCAGGAGTAGTTAGGAGGATCCCAGGCAGGAGGCCTGCGCCTCGTTCGATCCGTATCCCCGTTTGTGCTAGCCATCTTATGGCAACTTGTTTCACTTATGTCTGTACTCAAATATTGTTGCTTCCGCTGACTTGTCTATGATCGAGCACTTGTATTCGAGCCCTCTGGCTTGTATTATGATGCTTGTATGACTTATTTATGTTTTAGAGTTGTGTTGTGATATCTTCCCGTGAGTCTCTGATCTTGACCGTACACATTTGCGTGCATGATTAGTGTATGATTGAATCGGGGGCGTCACAGTTGGTATGAGTAAATACAGTGATGCAAGAGCAAAGTAGTATGAACCATAGCTACAGAACCTGACCTAAGAACAATTCTTCTGCTGCTTTAAGCATTGACTTGGGGTTCGGAGTGGTGGTCCTCGTGCTTTGGGCACTGTAGTTGCCTTACTAACTGCTCGTGTTTGGGTGCTCTGTGGTGGAGACGGTGCTGTGTCAACGGGAACTAGGTTACTATCTGCTGGGGTTGGGGTTAGAAGGGGTGTAGCTGGTTCTCTGTCCAACTGGGTAGGGGTACAATCTGCGTGAGTCTGGGTTATGTGTGGTGGGGCTGGTTCTTGGGCAAGTACAACCGTGGTTCTATATCCATCGACAGGTAGCACGATCTTTTCTGAAGACTGTGTTTTTACTCCCACAGATACTGCCATCACCCTCTCCAATTGAAATGGATGATAAACAAGAAAAGTAATTGAATGTACAGACATTGTAAGATAGACAGGTGCAATGGATAGTAGGGAAGAAAACAGGGCATGAAATAATTCACATTTATGTTGTCTAACCAAACAGAATAGTAGGACATAATTTCACATATATGATGTCTAATTATACAGGATATCATGACACAATTTCACATGTATGATGGCTAACTAAACAGGATAGAATGACATACTTCAAAATATGATGACTATGTAAACATGATGACATGATATAACTATACGATGTGTCTATTAAAGTGGTTGGCATGCCATAAATCACAAACTTGCCGTCGATGGAAACATGACGGCATGATATAATTCACGGATAGAATGACATAATTCAAAATATGATGACTATGTAAACAAGATGAGATGATATAACTATATTATGTCTTCAGAAAATGGGTTGGCATGCCATAATTCAGATACATGCTGTCTATGTAATCATCATGGCATGATATAATTCAAATATATGATTTATATACTAAGGAAGTGAGCAGAGGGCAATCGCATATATGATGTGTCAACTAAGAGATGGCATTCAATATCGTGTATATGATGTAAAAACTAAGGATTGCAATACAACATATGCATGATGTGAGTAATATAACCCTACCAAGTTTGAGCATACACCTATGGGGGATAATAGGACTGGTCATCTGCCTCTGAATCCTCCTCTTAAGAGCTATCTGTAACCAGCAAGATATCTGCTTCAGCAGGTAGCATTGTCTGCTCTGAAGACCTTGTTTTCACTCCACATTTCTCCATCACCAATTCAAATGGCTGATGCATAGGAAGAGTAGTTGAATATACAAACATTGCCGACAAAAGCAATGAGAAATACAAAAAAAAGACGACATGATATAATTCACATATATGACACTTGGCTAAACAGCATGGCATTGCATAATTCACATATATAATGCCTTGCAACAAGATAGCATTGCATAATTCACATATATAATGTCTTGCAACAAGATGGCATTGCATGATTCACATATATGGTAATTAGAAACTAAACAGGTGGCATTCACACAAAGAATGTCTAAACTAAGCAAATGACATAGCAATGCAAGATACCATACGCACGATATGAGCAACATAACCATGCCAAGTTAGAGCATGCACCTCGGGGGGGGGGGGGGGATAGGACTGGTCATCTGTCTCTAAATCATCCTATAACCAGCAAGACATGTGCTTCGTCAGATAACATTGTATGCTCTGAAGACCTTGTTTCCACTCCAGATTTTTCCATGACCATGCCGAATGGCTGATGCACAGGAAGAGTAATTGAATGTACTAAAATTGTTGAAAAATTTAACACAAAAAATGATTTCATGATATAATTCACATATAAAATGACTGGCTAACCAGGGTGGCATTGCAAAATTCACATATATGATGCCTGGCTAAACAAGATGGCATTGCATGATTCACATATACGATAAAGAAACTAAACAGATGGCATTGACACAAAGCATGTCTAAACTAAGCAGATGACATATTTGATGTATACAATAAGCAATGCAAGGCACCTTATGCATGATATTACCATCATCAGCATGCCAAGTTAGAGTGAACACCTCATGGGGTAAATACGAGTGGTCTTTTGCTTCTGAATCCCCCTCAGAACAATTATCTTCCTATTGATTACGATCCGAAATGGGTGGAGGGGGGCTGCCTTTGCACCCACCATGGAGCGACGTCTGCATGAAATTTTATTGCCACGCAAGGCTTGTCTCTTTTGCTCTACATGTTCAGTTCCATTGTGTACAATAACTGACATGCATAGGAATAAAACATAGTGAGATTATGTAAGGAGTGCATGCACAAATCCAAAGTGATGGTAGCAAACTGTGGATAGACCCAAAACCAATGATAGCAGGCAGATAATAACTTTAGTTAAAAAATACAGATAATGGCTCCTTTAATGTTTGTTTGCACCCAACATGAAACTCATAATAGACACCCGAGATTAACTAGATAGTAGACAGATAGTACTGATTGCTACCCCAATATGTACCCCAAAACCATTTAAAAACGCAAGTTTCAACATAAGTTTGGACCTGACTTAGAGTCTAATAGGTGAACACGACGATAAAGTAGCATGTCATCATATTAAGCGATGCATAACGTAAGCAGACACGGAAGAGTGTGACCTCTCTTGCGGACCCGTGTAGTCCTCAAGGTCATCTGCTCAGTTGATGATGGTAATGCAGTTGTCGTGGCTGCCGGCGGCGGGGAAGAAGATCTGAGGCGGCGAAAGACAGTCTGGAGAGCGGATCCCTGTTGTGGTGAACCCTTCCGTCGTTGGAGCAGCTGAGCTGGGGTGGAACACAACACCGCCGGAGCAGGAAAAACCACACAAGGTTTTCTTTGACACATATCTGTAACAGAAGTAATTGTGTAAGGGCTTGTTTGAATTTGAGGATTCTAACAATGCAGGGATATGAAATAGACAGGAATAGGATAGGAATGCACGTGCAAAATAGAGAATTTAAAAACACAGGATTTCTGCTAATCTGGGTGTTTGGTTCACAAGAATTGGAAGATCACAGGATTCAAAGAAGCATGGTGAGATTAAGTCAAACCACAAGAAGTGCACAACCTCTTTGGCGAAGCCATGTCGATCTCAGCGTGATTGGGTTGGCCGGTGAGGATGCTCCAGCTGACTTGGCTGTCGGAGGAGGGGAAGAAGATCTTAGGAGTCTGGAGATGGAGCCCAAGGTACTGCTCCGCTGTGATGGAGGGTTTCGTCATTGGAGCAGCTCTGATGAGTTGTACAACGCCGAGGCTGAATGAGGACAAGAGAGACAACCTTAACCTGAGTGGAATTCTAATAGCATCTCCAATAGATGACGTAAAATACATAACCACAAAGTGCTAGATGTATACATCAGCCGCTCATCTATGAACTTAACTGTCGAAACTGAATTTAAGTGTCGAAACTGAACTTAACTGTCGAAACTGAATTTTGTTGTCGAAACTGAATTTTACTGTCGAAACTGAACGCACTAGGGGTGAGGCTACACGTCAGTCGACTGACTTTTTCATCTCTGGTCAGTCGATTTTGCAGCCGTTGGATATGAAATCAAGGGCCTGCAGTTCATCTTCAACCTCCACCCCCCTGAGCCGCCAGCCACCACCGGCCAAACAGCCGCCCCCGCCGCCCCAGCCGCCCCAAAAACCCACCCCACCGCCGGTCTGCCGCCGCCCCGTCCATCCCTCTAGGCCCCCCATGCCGAGCTTTTTCTCCGGCGATCCCCACGCCACCGCCCCACCACCGCCCCCACCCTGAACCCTAAGATAGATAGTGGGGTACCACTCCGGCGAGCCCCCCTCCCCGCTGAGGCTGGTTCTTCCTTAACTTCGGCGAGCCCCCCAACCCCTGAAAATCGACTGACCCAAAAGTCGATTCAGTCGACTGAAGTGTAGCTAAATTGGAGCAGCATCACAAGCAAGAGCAACAGCGGGAGCAGCAGCGCGAGCAAGAGCAAGAGCAGACTAGGGAGGGGACCGAGAGCAAGAGCAAAGCAGCAGAGCGAGTGAGAGCTAAAGCAGCAGCAGCTCCTACTGATGTGGACATCGCCACCGAGGGAGCGACACCATGGAGGAAGTGGCCGGCGACGCCGCCGTAGATGGAGTCACGCCGTGTCGGCTCGGGACCGAGCGCCGGTAGCACCGTGAGATCGAATCAAGAAGAAAATGCGGCGATTAGTGTACAACCTCTTTGGTGGCACCGATTAGGCCGCAGCTTCATCCGAGGAAACGGTGACGATGAAGCTGTTCCGGTGGTGCAGGTGAAGACGACGGTGTGGGAATGGAGGTGGCGCAAAAGACGAGGGGAACATCGGGGCAGCTCCTTGGAAGTGAAGGACGGGGTGGCTGAACCGGGGGGACGACCAGATCAACAATGGATCCTCATCCGGTATGGTGGATGAGGGAAGTCGAGGTGTTGCTGTGGACGATGTCGTCGTGGAAGAGGCTCCGGCTGGGTGGTGGACGGAGGAGGGTGTGGGGCTTAGCGGGTTTTCCCTGCCTCGGTGTACGAATGGGTGGGCGGATGGGATGGGAGTGGGGAACCATGGCTTAGGGACGCGCTTGTCCGAAATGTGGGGTAAGTTACGAAAGTACCCCCACCGATTTGAGGCGGTTCTTTCAGTTCAGGGGTATCACAGGCATTTCGCGTGTCGGGATTTCACAGAAGCTGGGAGTCTTCGCGCGTGTTGTAATTTTGGAATAGCAAGGCACGGCCTGAGATGGAGGGTGTTGTCGGAGCACAACGAGACAAGATATATCTTAAATATTTCGGGCTAACAAGGCACGGGTTTAAATTTCCGGACAAGCCTAACATGTACTGTACCAAATCAATTCGCACTACAAATGTCATTCAAAACTTTGAATTCATGTTATGTTCAATTAACATATTTCGCTACGTGTATAATGCATGCAACCTACTACTCAAATGAACGTTTTAGTGCATTCCAAACGTATATACTACCACTTTAATATGAACTAAATTTGAATTCATTTCTCTGTTTGAATAAGATCTACAATAATGATTGTTGTGAAGTCAAAGCATTTGAATTCGTTTCTCTATTTTAATAAGATCTACAATCATCATTATTTTCAAGTTAAACCATCGTTTGTGTATTATCTTCACAGCACACCACATGATTAGTCTCGAGTTACATATGAACTATGTGTACTATATGAACTTGAACTCGATTTTTTGAATCCACTTTATGTTGATTTCAAATCACATTACATTTCAAGCTCTAGATAGATCTTCATAATCTAAACCATGTCTCATATGTATAATGTGTTTATCACATTATGTATGGTGCCCCGCCCCCTACGCCTACAAGTATTTAGATGTGAGTTGCAAACACCACACATTACAACAAATTCAAATAAAATGTGAGAATGTTCGATATATAGTATTGTTTAGATTGTTCAATATTTAGTTGTAAGATGCAAACGCCACACATTATCACAAATTCAAATAAAATGTGAGATTGTTCGATGTATAGTATGGCTTAGATTGTTCGACATTTAGCTGTGAGTTGCAAACGCCATGCATTATCACATTATGGTATAACATGTGCAAAACCACAACAAGTGTATCACCGCTACATTCATGCATGCATATGTTTAAAACACTATGATCTCCTATTCAAATATATGAATCCACTTTCATATCAAATTATGATCTTTGTTAGTCTCTTACACCCACACAATCCTCTAACCTTTGTAGCTACCACTAACTTTCTCTCGTGCATGCACACGCCCTCCTCGTCCTCCCCCTCCTTCAGCATTCTATCCATCGCGCACATTCATTTTTTTCTTTAGGTCGTTCTCCCACAGTCTCCACAACTTTTTTCTGACACACACCGACCGTTAAACCTCTCCAGCGATGTCTGCCTACAACATACACACGCACCTTCAATCTCCTCCTTTATGTGTCCTTGCCTCGTGTCTCTCATACGGTCCCACACACGTGTAAACTCTCGCCCCTCTTTTCATCGATCTCACAACCGCACACTCCTCCCCCTATCTAGCTACTAGCTGGGCCTCTCGCACCACCTCCTAGCTCCATTCTCTCTGTCTATCCGTCTCGTCGGGCCTTATTTGCCTCTAACAAATGGACGTACACCGACCGATCTCCCGCTATACATATAGCTAGCTAGGTCCTTATAACTCGTTTTTCCCACGCGTCGATCGATCTACCTCATTAGTTATGTCTCTCCCTTCCTCCGACAAACAACAATTGATCTACCGATCTAGTTAGGTTTGCTTACCAAACACATGGTTCCCCTTCATCATCCATGGATGCGTCCCGACACATCTATCACGCACAGGCACACACAGAAACACATCCCCACTCTTATTGATAATATTGCAGTTGCACCCTCAGTTTGTCTAGTAGGCCTCTCCCACCATCTTCGAGAAGCAACTCCATCACCCATCCAGCACTCTACCGCTCTCCCTCCCTCTCTCTCTCCTCTCTCTCTCTGTCCCATCCTATTTCCCGTCCTTCAGTTATGTATGGATGTCGACCGATTTCCCTCAAGACATAGCTGGGTCTCTTATTCTCAGCACATATACGAGTCGTTCTACCTCTATAGTTAGGCCTCTGCCTACCCCTCCCCCCACCTCCTCCCACACACACACACACACACACACACACACCGATACATCGAGCGCTCTTGTCATGTCTCCCTGCCACACACAAACTTGACCTGTCGCCCTATATCTTTGACTTGCACACACACACACACACAATTTCGATGGCTCTCTTCATTGATCTCGCACCCACCCACTTGATCCTCTCTTCGACTCTATTGATATCTATGACCTCTCCCTCTCTTCTCGTGGATCGCCCGACCCTCTATGTATGATATGGATAGGCCTCCATTTCGCAGATGACATTGCATGCAAAATTTTGTTTGAGATGTCACCGACACATATTCCCACAAATACATTCACGAAATCAACCCCCCCCCCCAAACAAAAAACACTCACGAACGCACAAGCCATTTGTCTAGGTTTGTATCTCTCACACACACCCACGTAGGTGGGGGACGTGCACGAAGAGAAGAGGTGCACGCACGACGCACGTACTCCCGTCTCTTTCCCAACCACACCTGCGCGGGTACATGATGGAGCTCATTTCTGTATGAAAAGGCAGCCCACATGGTAATTTGACACGTGTACTGGTTGTCCACTTGATGGAGGGAGGATCATTTGCCAGAGTGCCACGAGCTCAGAGGTCGACTGCTGTGCCAGTTCCTGACACCAGAGCCACCACCTCAGCTCCAGCCACAGCACCAGCCCAACCAGCTCCAGCATCTACTTCAGCTCCAGCTCCAACCACGTCTACAGAAGCCTTCATCCTTGGAGTGATCCAGACTCCACCACCACCAGAAGATCAAGCCTGAGAGTCGATCTAGCACTATGCATTTTCTAGGAACTTTTTGGTAACTTGTTGCCAAAGGGGGAGAAAAATGTATAGATCATAGGCTTCGAGAGAGAGTGTTTCTTTTATTCTCTCTTGCTTTATTTGGTGTTTTTTCAAACTTTGTTTGCTTTTGGTTGAGATACTACGATATGCTTGTGAGACATTGATGATCATGTGTTTGATCATAAGCTACACTTATGCATGCTTGATATATCTTATCCATCTTGTGTGATCATTCACTTTTCTTGGTGATGAGTGCATGTATTTAATTCTTATCATTTTGAGCGCTCCACCAAGATGTATGTGACATGGAAGAGTAACCCATGATTTTAACTCTTTGTGCATTTGCAGTCCAAAGCAAATTTTAAATATGCACAAATCTTACTAATCACATACTTCTCAAAGCGACGATATATTTCATTCTTATTATCATTTGTCGAAGCTTTGATCTATATGTTGTCATCAATTACCAAAAAGGGGGAGATTGAAATTGCAACTATCCCTAGGTGGTTTTGGTAATTCATAACAACATATAGCTCATTGAGCTAATGCTATTCCAAGATGATTATTTCAGGAAAGCTCAATGATTGGCATGGCATGGATGGTGAAAGTGGAACCCTCAAAATGCTAAGGACAAAGGATTGGCTAAAAGCTTCAATCTCAAGACTCTTCATTTTCTATTTTAGTGATCCAAGATCACATTGAGTCAAGCCAATACTATCAAGGAGGGATGAGGTGTTGCTTAATGAGCCTTTTGCTTCATGTGCTTAATGATATGCTCCAAAACCCTCAGCTACTTTCTCATATCCACTCTTGACCTAAACCCAAAGCCAAACTCGGACCTACCGATTTTTCCTATCTGGCGCCACCGAGTTTCTTTTGTCATAAGCCACTGCCAAACCCTAGCAATTCTGTTCTACTGATAGGGATCTCGGTCTCACCGAGATGGGATTGCAATTTCTCTGTTTCCTTTTCGTAACTTTTCGGTCTCACCGAAAGAGCGGATCGGTCCCACCGAGATTGCAATGTAAACTCTCTGTTTCCTTTTTGTAACTTTTCGGTCTCACCGAAAGAGCAAATCGGTCCCACCGAGTTTACCTGACCAACTCTCTGGTTAGCTTATTACCAAATCGGTCTCACCGAGTTTGTGTAATCGGTCTCACCGAGATTACGTTATGCCCTAACCCTAACCATATCGGTCCTACCGAGTTGCATGTCAGTCCCACCGAAAATCTCTAACGGTACTAGGTTTACTAGTTTGGTCCGACCGAGTTTGTTGATTCGGTCCCACCGAGATTGGTAAATTGTGTGTAACGGTTGGATTTTGTGTCGAGGCTATATATACCCCTCCACCTCCTCTTCACTCATGGAGAGAGCCATCAGAACACATCTACACTTCCAACTCATATGTTCTGAGAGAGAACCACCTACTCATGTGTTGAGACCAAGATATTCCATTCCTACCATATGAATCTTGATCTCGAGCCTTCCCCAAGTTGCTTTCCACTCAAATCTTCTTTCCACCAAATCCAAATCCTGTGAGAGAGAGTTGAGTGTTGGGGAGACTATCATTTGAAGCACAAGAGCAAGGAGTTCATCATCAACACACCATTTGTTACTTCTTGGAGAGTGGTGTCTCCTAGATTGGCTAGGTGTCACTTGGGAGCCTCCGACAAGATTGTGGAGTTGAACCAAGGAGTTTGTAAGGGCAAGGAGATCGCCTACTTCGTGAAGATCTACCGCTAGTGAGGCAAGTCCTTCGTGGGCGATGGCCATGATGGGATAGACAAGGTTGCTTCTTCATGGACCCTTCATGGGTGGAGCCCTTCGTGGACTCGCGCAACCGTTACCCTCCGTGGGTTGAAGTATCCATCAACGTGGATGTAGGATAGCACCACCTATCTGAACCACGGGAAAAACATCCGTGTCTCCAATTGCGTTTGAATTCTCCAAACCCGTCCCTTTACATTTTTGCAAGTTGCATGCTTTACTTTCCGCTGCCTATATACTCTTTGCATGCTTGCTTGAATTGTGTGATGATTGCTTGACTTGTCTTAAAGTAGCTAAAATCTGCCAAGAACTAAAATTGGGAAAAGGTTAAGTTTTTATTTGGTCAAGTAGTCTAATCACCCCCCTCTAGACATACTTTCGATCCTACAGAAGAGCTGCCACCAATTGAGCCTCTGGATCAGGAATAGCCAAATCCGCTTCACCAGGGAGCTTGACCGACGGGTTGTGCAGCTCATCAGGAAAAACGTTAGGCGGGACCAGTTTACGCTGAGAGCCCAACCGGCTTAAAGTGTCCACCGCCTCATTCTTCCGACGGTCCACGTGGTCCACCTGATAACCCTTGAAGTGACCTGCAACAATATCCACCTCACGACAATATGCAACCATGAGTGGGTCTTTAGAATCCCAAGTGCCAGACACCTGTTGAGCCACTGGGTCCGAGTCACCGAAGCACTTAACCCGGCTTAGATTCATCTCCTTAGCCATCCGGAGACCATGGAGCAAGGCTTCATACTCAGCTGCATTGTTAGTACAAGGGAACATTAAGCGGAGAACGTAACAGAACTTGTCACCTCGTGGGGAAGTTAATACGACTCCAGCCCCCGAGCCCTCCAATTGCCGTGATCCGTCAAAATGGATGGTCCAATATGTGTGATCTGGCTTCTCTTCAGGGGCCTGCAGCTCCGTCCAATCATTGATGAAATCAACAAGTGCTTGATACTTCACCGCCGTCCGAGGTACGTACTTCAACCCGTGCGGCCCAAGCTCTATAGCCCACTTGGCAATCCGGCAGTCGCTTCCCGGTTCTGGATGATATCGCCCAAGGGGGCAGAACTGACCACTATGATGGGGTGCCCTTGGAAATACTGCTTCAGTTTCCGGCTTGCCATGAAAACTCCATATACCAGCTTCTGCCAGTGTGGATACCTTTGCTTGGACTCAATAAGCACCTCGCTGATATAATAGACCGGACGTTGAACCGGATGCTCCCTGTCTGCCTCCTTCCGCTCCACCACAATAGCCACACTGACCGCCCGAGCATTGGCAGCGACATACAGCAGCAATGGCTCCTTGTCAATGGGAGCGGCGAGCACGGGCGGATTGGCCAATTGCCGCTTTAAGTCTTCAAAAGCCTGATCAGCAGCAGAACTCCAGACGAATTGATCCATCTTCTTCAACAACTGATACAAGGGGATCGCCTTCTCACCAAGGCGGCTGATAAACCGGCTCAACGCGGCAATCCGGCCAGCCAAACGCTGAACATCATTGATACACTTCAGTTTAGCCAGGGAGGTGATGGCTGTAATCTTCTCCGGATTAGCCTCAATTCCCCTGTTGGACACGAGAAAACCCAATAACTTGCCTGCCGGTACGCCAAAGACACATTTGGCCGGATTGAGCATCATCTTGTACGTCCTCAGGTTATCAAAGGTTTCCTTCAAATCATCAACCAGAGTCTCCTTCTTCCTTGACTTAACCACAATATCATCCACGTAAGCATGTACATTACGGCCAATCTGCTTGTGAAGGCAATTCTGTACACACCGTTGATAAGTCGCCTGGGCACTCTTGAGCCCAAAAGGCATAGACACATAGCAGAAGGCTCCAAAGGGAGTGATGAACGTTGTCTTCTCCTGGTCCTTAACCGCCATTTTGATCTGATGATAACCAGAATATGCATCCAAAAAGCACAAACGCTCGCAACCCGCCGTAGCATCAATGATTTGATTAATACGGGGGAGGGCAAAAGGATCTGCTGGACAAGCCTTATTAAGGTCCGTGTAGTCCACACACATACGCCAGGTGCCGTTTTTCTTAAGGACCAGCACCGGATTAGCAAGCCACTCAGGGTGAAAAACTTCAACAATAAAGCCAGCTGCCAAAATCCTGGCTACCTCCTCTCCAATAGCTTTGCGTCTTTCTTCATTAAACCGGCGGAGGAACTGTTTCACCAGTTTGTATTTAGGATCCACATTAAGAGTGTGCTCAGCGAGTTGCCTCGGTACACCTGGCATGTCAGAAGGCTTCCATGCAAAAATGTCCCGATTCTCACGGATGAACTCGATGAGCGCGCTTTCCTATTTCGGATCCAAATTGGCACTGATGCTGAACTGCTTGGACGAATCGCCAGGCACGAAGTCAACAAGCGTAGTCTCAGCTGCCGATTTTAACTTCAAGGCCGGATCATGCTCCGTAGTTGGCTTCTTCAACGGAGTCATATCTGCCGGATCAACATTGTCTTTATAAAATTTCAGCTCCTCGGTGGCACAAAACGACTCTGCGTAGGCCGCATCTCCTTCCTCGCACTCCAAAGCAACTCGACGGCTTCCATGAACCGTAATTGTCCCCTTGTGACCCGGCATCTTGAGCTGCAAGTACACATAACAAGGCCGTGCCATGAACTTGGCGTAGGCCAGTCGCCCAAACAGGGCGTGATACGGACTTTGGATCTTTACCACTTCAAACGTCAGCGTCTCCGTCCTAGAATCATGATCATCTCCAAAGGCCACTTCCAGAGCTATCTTACCAACAGGATATGTTGATTTGCCAGGTACCACACCATGGAACACCGTATTGGACGGATTAAGATTTTTATCTGTCAATCCCATACGACGGAAGGTCTCATAGTACAAGATATTAATACTGCTCCCTCCATCCATGAGTACCTTGGTGAACGTATAACCTCCCACCTGAGGTGCCACCACCAACGCTAGCTGACCCGGGTTATCAACCCGGGGTGGGTGATCCTCTCTGCTCCATATGATTGGCTGCTCAGACCAGCGTAAGTAACGGGGCACAGCCGGTTCAACAGAGTTGACTGCCCGCTTCTGAACCTTCCGGTCTCGCTTGTCCAAGCTAGTGGTGAAGACATGGTACTGCCCACTATTCAACTTCTTTGGGTTGCTCTGGTAACCTGACTATTGCTACTGCTGGTTGTAACCACCCTGGTTACTCTGATTATTCTGATTACTATGTCCGCCCGGATTACCATTGAACCCTGAACCGGAATTTCCTCCACCATAACCCGTCCCGGATCCCGAGCCACCGCCAGAGCCATGATCATACTGGAAAGCATTAGAATTTTTGAACTCCTGCATAATGTAACAATCCTTCCAAAGGTGGTTTGCTGGCACCTCCTTCGTCCCATGCTTCGGGCAGGGCTGGTTCAACAGATAGTTTTGGCGGTCCGGGTTAGGGTTAGGCGCTCCACTGCGATTCTGCGGTTTACCCTTACGCCGCTGGCCCTTGTCCTGCGCGTTGGTATTAGCCACGAAGTCCATGTTGTCATCCGCTTTGCGCTTGCCTCCGCCACCATTACCTGTCGGGTGATGTAGCTGACCTTTGGAGTTGCCGTTCTTCTTTCCCTTCCCTGTCTTCTCATCATCATACTCGGGATCCTTGGTACTATCAGAATCAACATACTTTACAAAAGTGCCCATGAGAGTCCCTATGTCAGTGCAGTGGCGCTTCATCCGCCCTAATTTCAGCTTTAGGGGTCCAAACCGGCAATTGCCTTCCAGGGTTATAACCGCGGTGTCAGCGTTGATGCGGTCTGATGAATGCAGAACTTGTGAGACCCGGCGCACCCAATGAGTCGTTGATTCTCCTTCCTCCTGGACACAGGCAGCTAGATCCACTATCGACATAGGCTGCTTGCACGTGTCTTTGAAATTACTGATAAACCGGGCTCGTAACTGGGCCCATGAACTGATAGAATTGGCCGGTAAGCATTTTAACCAAGTACGGGCCGTTACTTCAAGCATCATGGTGAAATACTTTGCACACACCGCATCATCCACATCAAGCATCTCCATAGCCATCTCATAGCTCTCCACCCATGTCTCTGGAGGTTGATTCGCCGTACAATTTGGTACTTTGCGCGGGCCCTTGAAATCCTTGGGCAGGCGCACATTGCGTAAAGCGAGGATAAGGCAAGGCACCCCCAAAGCGCTAGAGTTAACCCCAGGCTCAACTGAGATGGTCGGACGAACCGGCGTAAGCTGACGAGCTTGATACTGTGCTGCTAACTCGGCCTCCCTGCGCGCTCGGGCCCGGTCCTCCACCTCCTGAGCATTATCGACACCACCGGCCGGGTTGTTACCACGGGGCACTGCATGTCGTGCATTACTTGACACGGTCGGTTCATCCATATGCCTGCTATAGCTCCGGCTTGGACGAGGGGTAGAATGGATCCGGTCGCGGCTGTATGAATACGCTTCCTGTTGGACCAAAGCTGTCCTAAGGAGCTCCTTGACCCGACGCGTCTCTACTGCCTGCGGCGAGTCACCTTCAATTGGAATGGCCTCCAGCCGTGCAGCAGCAACAACGAGATTGTCCATCGGGTTGGAGTAGTGACCAGGGGGTGTTGAAACAACCTGAGGTACAACAATGTTATGGCGAGGTAGATCTATCAAACGGGGCTGAACCGGCACGCCTGTTCTAGGTGCTTCCGTCCAGTTTACCACTGGCGGATTACTGGTTCCTGCCCCTGGGGTATTGAAGAGATCTCTGGCCTCGAAGACCGAAGGCAAACGGGATCTATATTTCCTCTTCATGACTTCATGCGACGCGTTTTGATCCAACATGAGCCTGTAAGCTTGTGCATCTAAAGCGGCCCGTTCTGCAGTCATCCTGGCATCTTCAGTTGCTAGGTCCACCTTAGCCTGAGTGATTTGTTCCCTCACTTTTGCAATCTCCGCATTGTGAGCGTCCTGATCCGCCGGGTTAGCCTCCGCCATGAGCGCAGCCAACGCATCGAACAGATCTGATAAAACTTGAGCCGGCGGGCGCACGGAGCCTCCTGCCCCGGCAGCCGTCGCTGCTACCGAACCAGAATTCATTGCCGCAGCGGTCGAAGAATGAAGCACTGCTTGTGTACCGGCCATGAATATTCCAACCCGGTTGGGCAGATCAGAGGGGTCCGGAATACTGTCGCCGTCGGAACAGCCCCCAATCCGGCCATCTTGCAATTGATACAGAGATTCGGTTTCCCCGGTTGATGACTCGTCACCAGAGTAGACGACGGTCTCGCCGCCGGATCCCGATCCGTCCTCATAACTTCCTCCATGGATGAATCCCACGAAGGCACGCTTCACGGCCGGTTTAACCTGGGCAGATCGCGCATGCTGAGCCGTCTCGACGAGGTCGGTGCAGATGTCCGGCTCAGGGCCCGGTTCACCGATTTTGCCGATGAAAACGTGTATGCCACCAAAGGGGACCCGGTACCCGTTATCAATTGAGCCGGCCTCGGGGCCCCAGCCTGCATCATCGATGTAGAGCTTGCCGCGATGACTCTTAGTCATCCGGCCCACAGCGTAGCCCTCGAGTCCTTCAAAGCGACCCTCCAAGAACTTGAAACCATCATGCGATAGCCCCACGGTGGGCGCCAACTTTCGTGGTTTTGTCACGGTAGATGTCCTAGTGAAAGGACTTAGTCATGGAGCCATCGCGACGGGTTAGCTTGAAGGGGTTAAAGTGGACACAGGGACACAGAGAATTTATACTAGTTCGGCCCCTTCGATGAAGGTAAAAGCCTACGTTAAGTTGTGATGGAATTGATGGGGTTTCGATGACTAGGGAGCAAATAAGCTTCGCCTATGTCTCGAGTTGTTGTTGTCTGTCCTTGAACCGCCGCCGGGTCGTCCCCTTATATACACGGGTGACGCCCGTCGGTCCACAGAGTCCCAACATCGGTTCATACTCGTATCCGGGTTGGTCTCTCCTTATTCCTAACTTACAATACAAGTTTACACATAAAGCCGGTTTACGGCTACAGGTCCTAAACCGACTACAGGCCTTGGGCCCTTATCTGCCTCCTTGGGCCCTTAGCCGGTTTACGCCCAGTAGTAATATCCCCAACAGGAGGGGTTTGGCGTACCGCAAAACGGGACTCCACGGGATACTGTTCATCTCCACCGTCGACCCCCTCCAGCCTCCACGGGCTACTGTTCATCCACCGTCGACCTCCTCCAGCCTTGACCTGCGACTGTTCATCCACGGGCTCCTGTTCATCCAACCTCCACTGCGCGCTACTCCACCGGCTACTGTTCAACAAACCCTCTCCACGGGCTCCTGTTCAACCACCCCTCCACGGGCTACTGTTCATTCAGCCCTCCATCGTCTACTGTTCATCTAGGCCTCCACGGGGTGATCCTGTTCACCCAGCCCCAACCGGCTCGATCGATCGGGGTCCTGTTCATCCAGAGGCAACACCACAGGGTCCTGTTCATCCACCCCCACCAGGAACTATTCATAGAAACCCCCAGCAACGCTCACTATTCATCTAGACGCGGCATCAATCGGCTTCAGTTAGCAGCAGTAGCGAAGGAATCACTCGATCGGGTTCAGTTAACAGCCATCGATCGATTGCTCGGGTTTAGTAACGTGTAGCCTGCAGTGCAATCGCTCGGGTTCAGTAAGCGAACGCCTCAGTCGGGTTCAGTTAGAGCCTAATGTCTGGCACACACACGCGCGTGCGTGTACGAGGGAAACACGCATCCCTCGGCCCCAACCACCCACAGTCGGGTTTTTCGTCATGGACGGCCCAAAGAATGTCATGCAGCTGCGTCTCCAGCCCGCCCAGAACGAAAAGCCCATTTTCTGTCATGATTTTTTGTCATAGAAGTAGGAGCCCACCACATCTATGATGATACCGAGTTTTGTCACAATTATCATCATAGAAGTGTCATAAGTATGACACAAACTTTTTTCGTTCGGCCCAAAATGTCACGGATGTGTATTTTTTTGCAGTGCAATCACCTGCGGCCTCGGTCGACGTGTGGCGCTTGATGGGACGTGGCATCTCTGTTTCCCCATGCATCCTCAGCAACTGTTCGACTTGACGAGAGCCTGCTGCATGCAGAAAAATCATCATTACGGGGGATCATGGAGGCCGACGGTTGGCCTCCCTCAGGCTATAAATGGGGAGAGGGGCGGAGCCCCCTTTGCTCATATGCATCTTCTTGCCGCTTGCTCCTTCTTCTTCTTCTTCTCCGTCTTGCTGTCTTGTCGTAGCATCCATGGCGCCGATATGGAGGTTTTCCGCGGCGGAGAAGGGAAAAACCCCTTGGGAGGAACCAGGGCCACTCCTGTCAAGAAAAGGCTTGGCTGCTCCCGCGATGCCGACGAGGGGCAGGAGGTGACGCGGCCATGGTACGAGCATCCTCTGCCTGGCTTCTCGATCCCCATGTTTGCCGCCACGCAGAGCCCTGGGCAGAGTGGCAGTGCCCAATGTCGCGCGGTCCGGGGTCACGGAGGACAGGCCGAGGCTGCACGGAGGACAGGAAAACTCACGCCGAAGGCACATCGCGCGAGTTCGTGGTGTGGGCGGCAATGCCGCCGCGCACGTGGATCTAATTCCCGAGGTTCTTCGCCGAGGAGATGCCGCCGATGGGGCCACTCGAGTTGAGACTGCAACATGTCGGGTGCTGCAGCCATGCCATGGAGGTGGAGGCCGAGGTCGTCCCCCGGGCAATGTCTTCATGACTTGAGGGTGGGGCGAGGTTGCCCGTGCTTGCTGTCCGGAGGGGGCCCTCGCCATCCACTTCGAGTACGACGGGACCTCCATGCTGTTCTTCAAGGTCTTCGATGAGGAGGGGCGGCGCTTGGAGTGCTGCTCCGGAAGAGGCGATCCGCGGGGCGCGTCCACGGGCGCTGAACTTGCCCTTGCACTTACCAGCAACTCCTCCAGCAGCAGCGGCGACTCCCTAAAATCCAGTGACTGTCCTGAGCCTAGCAATTCTCCGGAGTCCAGCGACGACAACTACATGCCTCCGAGCTCTCGCCGCGCCCGGAGCGTGACAGCAACGTCCATCCGGCGTCGTCGGTGACGCCCTGTGGTCGGGGTTCTCCCGGGTCTTCCTTTTGTATTCCCTGCGCGGAAGAGCCTCGTGGGGCCATGTAAGAAAATGTATTGCTTTTGCCTTAATATTATTATCCCCAGCTAGTGTTGCAACTGCGTGTCTCGCTTCTGCACGGTGCTCCTTTTTGTTCTCGCAGTAGCTTAGTGCTCTACGCCGACAGGACCCAGTCCCCAGGCAGGCTTCAGCTGTCGCTGGTATGCTAAGTCGCGATGCCGTGGTCAAGGCCAGGAGGTGATGAGCGGCCCGAGGTCCGGTGAGATCCCCCGAGGTGCAATGCTGAGGAGGTCCCCTTTACGTGCAAGCAGCCCCTTGAAAGCCGAAAAGGAAAACGGCATTGCCTGAGCGAAATCGCGAGAGTCGAAGTACTAGGTCATGAGGTTCACGCCGATATGTATGGGTGACTTATCTTTGTGAGCTTGTGGTGATTCCCTTGTGCGGCGCCTAACCGTGCTTTAGCGGTGACGCTTCTAAGTAGGGCTCACGCTGGTCCCCCCTTTTTCTCGCTCATCTAGATGCTCTATGTCCTCGGGTCCTAGCCCTCGAGCAGAGCTCAGTCGCCGCAGGTATGCTAGGTCACGATGCCGTGGTCAAGGCAAGGGGGTGAGGGCTCGAGAGCCAGTAGGATCCCCTGAGGCGAGATGCTCAGGAGCCCCCCTTAACGTGCAAGCGAATTGTGTGAAAAAGGAATGGCCAGCAGGGCCATTCATAGTCAAGCTCCGGAGGTTCCTGCAAGTTAGTCTGAGGAGGAGATCAGAACACAAAACTGTGCTTACTATCCTACAGCTGATCTTTTCGCAAGATGATGAAGGCACTGAGGATCTGGTGAGGTGACGTGCACGGGGCGGGCTGTGAGCCAGAGCTCGATCTCTCAGATTTATCAGCGTTGTAGGGACAGAACCGAGCACAAGCATTGTGCCAGCATGTGTAGCCCCCATTGCGGGATGAGCAAGAGGCGGGTCAGCAACGCGCGGAGGCTGCGAAGGCCAACGAAGCACCAGGCAAGCAGGCGATAATCATAAAACAGCTCATGAACAGAGGGTAAAGCCAGTTTTTATAGACGCAAAGAATGATACATGCCACAGGGATGGACCCATACACCTTGGGGATGATGCAGCCCGAGGGGCGCCCCCAACTGAACAAACGGAAAAGTTTCACCTGGCACCATTGCTGAAGAAGTGTTGGAGTAGCTGAAGACGCGTGCTGCAAAAGTCGCTCCTCACGAGTCACCTAGGTCCTGAACCTCGCGAGGCTCTAGAGGCACAGGGGGCTCGCGAGGATCCATCGCCACCTCCGGCAGGATCGCCTGGTGCCTAGCCTCATGAGCTTCCAGGATGCCCCGCATGTGGCGCTGGTGCGTGGCAGCCCTGTTCAGCAAACCGAAAGGCATGCGAACGTAGCTATGAGGGGAGCCCTCGCACCAGCCAACATGGGACTGCCATAAAAGGTCCTGAGATGCGGCCCTGTTGAGCCCTAGGATGTTGACACAGGCACGCAGCTCGCTATCCTCACCGGGGCATGGAGTTATGCCTGGTGGTGCGGGGCGACGGTCGCCTGGCATAGCTCTTGCCTCCTGAAGCTCCTTGATTGTCTTGGTGATGAACTCCTGAGCACCTGGCACCTCGCACCCTGCGCTCTCCTCGCGGAAGCACGCGTTAAAGCACGCCTCCACATGGTGCCTGAACGCCTCCCTCAAGACGTTGTCCAGGTCAGAGGCCCTCCAGAGGAGAGCCCCCGAGCCCATCCTAAGAAGGGCGCGGGCGCGCCTTCCTATGCGAGAGGGGAAGGCGCCCCATCAGTGGGCGCAGGTCCTGAGGCAGGGCCGCTGGACACCCCACCCTCCTAAGGTCCTTGGTGGAGCAGCTTCTTCTTCTTCTTGGGGACGGCCTCAGGAGGATAGACAGCGCCCTCATCGTCTAGGTTCTTGACAGTCGCAGCCTGGTAGGCGCATTCAAGGGAGCACATTGCGTCCTTCTCCTCGCAGGCGACCGTGATGATGCCATGGTTCCCTAGCATCTTGACGACATTGTACCCATGATGAGTCGCTGCCATGAACTTGGCCAAGCCGGATACCCGAGGATGGCGTTGTACGGGAGGCGAATGTAGGTGACGTCAAAGTCGATGAGCTCAATGCGGTAGTTGTTGCGATTGCCGAAGGTGACAGGGAGGCGGATCTACCCTATCAGGGTGGTGGAGCCGTCTGTCACTCCTGAGAAAGGCTTGGTAGGCTGCAGCTGGTTGTAGGGCACATGGAGTCGATCGAACGTC
Organism: Aegilops umbellulata; assembly: GCA_032464435.1. Lineage (NCBI taxonomy): Eukaryota > Viridiplantae > Streptophyta > Magnoliopsida > Poales > Poaceae > Aegilops > Aegilops umbellulata. Next base: position 67,334,734 of record CP136056.1, on the reverse strand, counting down.
TCGATGGAGAGAACATTGAGCCCTACGCCACCATCGATGAGTGTCTTGGTGACGAGGATGTTGCTGATGGTAGGCGAGCAGACCATCGGGAGGTGATACGTCTCCAGCGTATCTATAATTTTTTATTGTTCCATGTTGTTATATTATCAATCTTGGATGTTTTATAATCATTTTATAGTCATTTTATATCATATTTGGGTACTAACCTATTGACATAGTGCCAAGTGCCAGTTGTTGTTTTCTGCATGTTTTTTACATCGTAGGAAATCAATACCAAACGGAGTCCAAATGCAACGAAACTTTACGAATATTTTTTTGGACCAGAAGACACCTAATGGGCCAAGGTTGCGCTTGGGGGGTGCTCCAAGGAGAGCACAACCCACCAGGGCGCGCCAGGAGGCCCAGGCGCGCCCTGGTGGGTTGTGCCCACCTCGGGTGCCCCCCAGACCGCCTCTTTGCTCTATAAATACCCCAATATTCCAGAAATCCAAGGGGAGTCGACGAAAATCAATTCCACCCACCGCAGAGTCCAGAACCACCAGATCCAATCTAGACACCATTACAGATGGGGTTCACCACCTCCATTGGTGCCTCTCCGATGATGCGTGAGTAGTTCTTTGTAGACCTTCGGGTCTGTAGTTAGTAGCTAGATGGCTTCCTCTCTCTCTCACTGAATTCTCAATACAATGGTCTCTTGAAGATCCATATGATGTAACTCTTTTTGCGGTGTGTTTGTTGGGATTGGATGAACTTTAAGTTTATGATCAGATCTATCTTTTTATATCCATGAAAGTATTTGAGTTTCTTCGATCTCTTTTATGCGTGATTGCGTATAGCCTCGTATTTCTTCTCCAATATTTGTTTTTTTCAACTTGATCTATTTATCTTGCAATGGGGTGCTTTGTAGTGGGTTCGATCTTACGGTGCTTGATCCCAGTGACAGAAGGGGAACCAACACGTATGTATCATTGCTACTAAGGATAAAACGATGGGGTCTATCTCTACATAGATAGATCTTGTCTACATCATGTCATCTTTCTTATCGCATTACTCCGTTTCTCCATGAACTTAATACACTAGATGCATGCTGGATAGCGGTCGATGTGTGGAGTAATAGTAGTAGATGCAAGCATAAGTCGGTCTACTAATCTTGGACGTGATGCCTATATAATGATCATTGCCTGGATATCGTCATGACTATTTGAAGTTCTATCAATTGCCCAACAGTAATTTATTTACCCACTGTTTGCTATTTTTCTCGAGAGAAGCCACTAGTGAAACCTACGGCCCCTGGGTCTCTTTCTCATATTATTTGCCTTTACGATATACTTTTTATTTGCTTTTATTTTCAGATCTATTAAACCAAAAATACAAAAATACCTTGGTGCAATTTTTCTTATATATTTTATTTGGCGTTCGATCTATCAATCTACTACAATTTTATTCACGTCTGTTTGCCTATCTTGAGGCACCACTACCCGGAAGGGATTGACTTTGAGTTTATGATCAGTCATATCTTTTTATATTCATGAAAGTTATTTGAGTTTCTTTGATCTGTTATATGCATGATTGCTTGTAGCCTCGTATTTCTTTCCGATATTTTGGTTTTCTTTGGCCAACTTGATCTATTTATCTTGCAATGGGAAGAGGCGCCCGGTAGTGGGTTCGATCTTACGGTGCTTGATCCCAGTGACAGAAAGGGAACCTATGAAGGAAATATGCCCGATGATCGGCAAGCCTTCGAGAATAAATGGATCTTCAAGAAGAAGACTGATGCAGATGGTAATGTTACTGTCTACAAAGCTCGACTTGTTGCGAAAGGTTTTCGACAAGTTCAAGGAGTTGACTACGATGAGACTTTCTCACCTGTAGCAATGCTTAAGTCCGTTCGAATTATGTTAGCAATTGCCGCATTCTATGATTATGAAATTTGGCAAATGGATGTAAATACTGCATTCCTGAATGGATTTCTGGAAGAAGAGTTGTATATGATGCAACTTGATGGTTTTATCGATCCAAAGGATGCTAACAAAGTGTGTAAGCTCTAGCGATCCATCTATGGACTGGTGCAAGCATCTTGGAGTTGGAATAAACGTTTTTATAGTGTGATTAAAGCATATGGTTTTATACAGACTTTTGGAGAAGCCTGTATTTACAAGAAAGTGAGTGGGAGCTCTGTAGCATTTCTAATATTATATGTGGATGACATATTGTTGATTGGAAATGATATAGAATTGCTGGATAACATAAAAGGATACTTGAATAAGAGTTTTTCAATGAAAGACCTCGGTGAAGCTTCTTATATATTGGGCATCAAGATCTATAGAGATAGATCAAGACGCTTAATTGGACTTTCACAAAGCACATACCTTGATAAAGTTTTGAAGAAGTTCAAAATGGATCAAGCAAAGAAAGGGTTCTTGCCTGTGTTACAAGGTGTGAAGTTGAGTCAGACTCAATGCCCGATGACTACAGAAGATAGAGAGAAAATGAAAGGTGTTCCCTATGCTTCAGCCATAGGCTCTATCATGTATGCAATGCTGTGTACCAGACCTGATGTGTGCCTTGCTATTAGCTTAGCAGGGAGGTACCAAAGTAATCCAGGAGTGGATCACTGGACAGCGGTCAAGAACATCCTGAAATACCTAAAAAGGACTAAGGATATGTTTCTCGTTTATGGAGGTGACAAAGAGCTCATCGTAAATGGTTACGTCGATGCAAGCTTTAACACTGGTCCGGATGACTCTATTTCACAAACCGGATACGTGTTTATATTGAACGGTGGAGCTGTCAGTTGGTGCAGTTCTAAGCAAAACGTCGTGGCGGGATCTACATGCGAAGCGGAGTACATAGCTGCTTCAGAAGCAACAAATGAAGGAGTCTGGACGAAGGAGTTCATATCTGATTTAGGTGTCATACCTAGTGCATCGGGTCCAATGAAAATCTTTTGTGACAATACTGGTGCAATTGCCTTGGCAAAGGAATCCAGATTTCACAAGAGAACCAAGCACATCAAAAGACGCTTCAATTCCATCCGCGATCAAGTCAAGGAGGGAGACACAGAGATTTGCAAGATACATACGGATCTGAATGTTGCAGACCCGTTGACTAAGCCTCTCTCATGAGCAAAACATGATCAGCACCAAGACTCCATGGGTGTTAGAATCATTACTGTGTAATCTATATTATTGACTCTAGTGCAAGTAGGAGACTGAAGGAAATATGACCTACAGGCAATAATAAAGTTGTTATTTATATTTCCTTATATCATGATAAATGTTTATTATTCATGCTAGAATTGTATTAACCGGAAACTTAGTACATGTGTGAATACATAGACAAACAGAGTGTCACTAGTATGCCTCTACTTGAGTAGCTCGTTGAATCAAAGATGGTTAAGTTCCCTAGCCATAGATATGAGTTGTCATTTGATTGACGGGATCACATCATTAGAGAATGATGTGATTGACTTGACCCATTCCGTTATCTTAGCACTTGGTCATTTAGTAGATTGATATTGCTTTCTTCATGACTTATACATGTTCCTATGACTATGAGATTATGCAACTCCCGAATACCGGAGGAACACTTTGTGTGCTACCAAACGTCACAACATAACTGGGTGATTATAAAGGTGCTCTACGGGTGTGTCCGATGGTACTTGTTGATTTGGCATAGATCGAGATTAGGATTTGTCACTCCGATTGTCGGAGAGGTATCTATGGGCCCTCTCGGTAATGCACATCACTATAAGCCTTGAAAGCAATGCAACTAATGAGTTAGTTGCGGGATGATGTATTACGGAACGAGTAAAGAGACTTGTAGGTAACGAGATTGAACTAGGTATTGGGATACCGACGATCAAATCTCGGGCAAGTAACATACCGATGACAAATGGAACAACGTATGTTGTTATGAGGTTTGACCGATAAAGATCTGCGTAGAATATGTAGGAACCAATATGAGCATCTAGGTTCTGCTATTGGTTATTGACCGGAGATGAGTCTCGGTCATGTCTACATAGTTCTCGAACCCGTAGGGTCCGCACGCTTAATGCTCGGTGACGATCGGTAATATCAGGTTATGTGTTTTGATGAACCGAAGGTAGTTCGGAGGATATGATCACGGACATGACGAGGAGTCTAGAAATGGTCCACACATAAAGATCTGTAACATCCCAAATTTTCAATTTCGAATGTTATACATTAGATCATCAATGCATATCATATTTTATTTTGCTTTTGGTTTTGATCCTAGAAATTTTACGCAACTCAAGGACCCACGGAGAGAGTTGGGGATTTCGTTATTTTCATATTTGAGTTTTCTCGAATTTTGAGAATAGGATCATTTGATTTTAATTACTTTATCATCAATTATTTCTATTACAAAAATATGAGAGAGGGAAAAAATGACTTTCCCAAAATATAGAAATATTGAGGGTTTAATAATAAAATCAAATAAGATTTTATATCGGAGTTTTTCGCAATTTTATTTGAATTTAGGAAAAATATGCGTTTTTCAAGATTGTATTTAGGCCCCAAATAAATGTTCACTTTGTCCGGCTTGATTTTAGAAGTCGGAGCAATTTTATTTCGAGATTTTTGGAGTCCGTTTAGTATTTCTTTTATTTGTTTTTCTGCGCGTAATTATTTAAAAAAAACGAACCGACCTAACGGGTCGTGTCCGACCCGGACACTAGGCCCGGCCGGCTTTATAAGCCGGGGGAGCCCAGCCCACAGCCTCCCCAAACCCTAGCCGCCAGGAGCCGCCGCCGCCCTCGATCCGCGCGCCGCCGCCTCGAGCCCCGCGCCGCGCCGCCGCCGCCATCGCCGGAGCCGCCGCCTCGCCGACCCGCCACCCGAGGTTGCCTTGTTTTCCGTGCCGCCGGTTTTCTTGAAAAACCGTTCGGTTTTTCCGTCGGTTTTTCGTCCGTTTTTTTAGTTTCTATTTTTTTATTAGATCGGTTTTTTTTCGTTTTAGGTTAATTAGAGAGCGTTCGCTCGTTCGTTCGTTTTAACAAACGTGTTCATTGTTTAGATCCAGATAACGAACGTTCGTTCGTTAATCTGTTCGTCGTTTTTCTTTTTCTCGGATTTATCCGTGATTATTTCTGATCGTGATTTCTGATTCGATTTTTGTTTTAGTATAACTTTTCGCTCGTTTATCAGAATCAGGCGATTCAAGCGCCTGGAGTTTCATCTCGAAACCCTCTATCCGTTTAACCAACTTAAACAAGTTTTTGCTTCTGTAAAATTTGACGTATCCAGATTAGTAAAACAAAGTTGATTTCTTTTGCCATTTGACTTTCGTTGCTTCGTTTGATTTGAATCTTTTTGCAAACCGGAGTTCTTAAGTTGAACTTTCTGGTTAGATTTCTTATTTGAGTATTACCTGTGCATTAGATAAGTACTTATTGTATGCTTGTTTGTTTGTCTGTGATAGAATACTCGGAGTGCGCCGCCTGTTACTTCGAATCTCTAGGTTTCGCGGATCATCTGCAAGGCAAGTAACACTTTGATCATATCCCTTTTCATACCCAGTTTTATTGCATTAGATCGACCCTCAAACATTGCATGATTAGGATCTAATTAAACTGTGGGATGGGAAGTAGTTGAGGTAGTACCTATTACCTATTTACTTTCAAACCTTTGGGAGTTACTTCTACGTTTGCTTATCATGCCATGCTATGCTAGTAGACGTGGATTGGGTGAGTGTTATCCATGACAGATGTGAGATTGTTAATTAATGGTTTATCTAAGGTGGCAACTTAAACACACATCTGGGTGGATTGAGGTACCTGGGTTTCCAGGATTTGCCTGTTGCTTTTTGGACCGCCACCCAGGCTCAAAGGGATCATGAGATTATTCATACTAGAAACTTCCGTGTGCAGCCACAAGCTATTATGGGCTCTAGCATAGTTGACTAAGTCATGCGAACTCTTACAGTGGTAGACTAGCTGATGTAGGGGATGTAGGTTGGTACGGTCTACCCGTTTGTAAGGTGCTAGCGCTTCTGAAAGGCTATGTATCGGTCATCCGTTTCTCAAATACCAAGTAGTGCGAGAAATCCAATGGAGGCGATCGAGTCTTGTGGGGAAAAGTGCGCAAACCTCTGCAGAGTGTATAAACTAATCATGGTTAGTCGTGTCCCCGGTTATGGACGTTTTGAGTATCTAGTACTTGGATATCATGTGAATCTCAACATGTTACTTTTAAATTAATTTTGTTGGTTTTTTTAAGGATGAACACTTTAATTGGGATTGAGGATGCTGTCAACCATTCTCAATGTTTAACAACCACCATGATAGTTAAATAAAACTTATTCCTTTGCAGTAGGGAAAAATTGGCTTTACGCAAAACTGTAACCGTAGAGCTTTCCACCAGCCATATATGCATGTAGTATAGGTTTATTCTTTCATACTCTCTATGTGTTACATTGCCAGCATATTCCATGTGGTGACCCGTTTTCGGGCTGCAACGTTCCATGTTGCAGACTTTTCAGACAACGAGTAAGGTGCCTTTAGGTCGTGGTTCCATACTCAGTGATGCCGTTGGAGTTGATGGACTCACTTATCTTCCAAGCCTTCCGCTGTTATCATTATTAGATGGCCTTAAGCCATATTTATTGTAATAAGTTCTCTTTTGAGACTTTCGATGTAATAAGTGTGTGATTGCTACCATGTTTTAAATCCTTCGAGTACTGTGTGGTGTCAGCATTACTGATACAGGGATGACACCTGAGCACAAAGATCAGACTGTTTGAGGTCTGGTCGCTACAAAGATGGTATTAGAGCACACGCTGACTCTAGGACACGACCACTAAGCTAAAAGCTCTAGATCGGTACTCTCCTCTCATTTCTGACTCCTCATCTTTTCTACTCTTTTAGGATGACAGAAGCAAGGATCAAGTTCACCCAGCCGGATGAAGATACACCTTTTGGACGACACCTGAAGGAAGTCACTAAGTACTTGAACATCGGAATACCAAGCTTCACCGGAACCTACAACGCCACTTTACCCGAAGAGGAGCGCTGGAAGATTCAAGCTCAAGTTCCAGGAAGGACGTTCGCACCTGTCAGGGAGCCCATAGAGTGTGTTTTTAATGCACCAACCTGGAGTCTGGGAAAGAGCATGGCAGCTCACATAACTATGGGACGCATTGGAGAAGTCTACCAAGAAGACCTCAAGGATACTATCTACCAGATTTGCGGACGCCGAGATGAACAATGGGAGATAGTTAGCACCAAGAAGGATAGATCCATTGCAGCTTTCATCCAAGAGTTAAACCAGCACATTCGACGCCAGGAGAACCAGATGTGCGCGGACATGATGGAGTTGAAGAAAGCAAAAGCCAAGATTATCGAACTAGAAGGAGAACTGAAGGCCACTCGCAAGGACTACATGGAGGAGATTGTAGCTCTAGTGAGACAAAATTGCGATCTTAAGGAGAAGATTGAACCACTCATGGGGAATTCAGCACCCGGAGGAGAAGATGAAGATTGCACCTGTCCAGAGAATTACATCATCATCGACGACACTGATTCTGATCCTAGTGATGATGACTTCGAAGACGAAGCTGGAGCAGATATCATGGAGTCTTCATCAGAGCAGTTTTTCTAGTAGACTACCATAACAGCAGTAGTGTTCCACCCTGTATATACTATAGTCCACACACTTTTGCGATAGTTCTAGATCGATTGTATGCCCTTGTTTGATTAAATGAAGTGATTTGTGTGCATTTGCCTCATGTGCATTTTGGGTAGTGTTTTCTCTTTAGACCCCATTCTATTCTTAATTCTCATCTTTTCTAAACCCTCAGATGCCTCCAAGACGTGACAATGGATTTGCTTTCCCACCGGAGCTCACTCAGTTGATCCAGCAGCAGAATGCTTTGATGCAGTTGTTAGTCCAGAACCAGAACAACAACAACCCACCAGCGCCACCACCCGTTGATCACTTAACCCGCTTCCTTAGGCTGAATCCGCCGGTGTTTTCCAGTAGCACTGAGCCAATAGTGGCAGATGATTGGCTCCGCAAGACAGGGAGGGAGTTGACCACTGCAGGATGTACAGATGGGGAAAAAGTGAAATTTGCCGCACATCATCTTGAAGGACCCGCAGCAGCATGGTGGGAGAATTGTACAGCCACTTACCCTGTAGACACTGTCACATGGGACCAATTTTAGCAAGCTTTCCTACTGCCCATGTTTCAGCAAGAGCTATGGCCATGAAGAAGCATGAGTTTCGCAACTTGTGCCAAGGAGGACGGACAGTTGGCCAGTATGTGGATGACTTTAGTAAACTAGCACGTTATGCCCCAGATGACGTTGCTACGGATGCAGCTAAGCAGGAGAAGTTTCTGGAAGTACTGAATGACGAGCTGAGTATGCCGTTGATGGTAGCAAGCTTCAACAACTAACAGGAGTTGGTAGATCATGCTCTTATGATTGAGGGGAAGCAACAGCAGATTGAAAACCGCAAGAGGAAGTATGGACAGGGGAAGTACAACTCAGGAGCTCAGCAGAAGCCCCGTCTTACCCCTAAACCGGGAGTTCATTTTCAGCATACCCATGGAGGAGGTAGCTCGCACAACCATAATGGCCCCAAGAATGGTAATGGGAATGGAGGAAGCAACGGCCAGAACCGTACCACCCCTTTAACCCCAGCCAAGAGAGACCTGAGCCAAATCACCTGTTTTAAGTGTACAAAGACAGGACATTATGCCAATGAATGTCCTGAAGGCCAGAATGGCAATGGAAGCTCTGGGAAGAAGCCAAACCCTTTCAACAGGGGACAGGTGAACCACGTTAGCGTGGAGGAGGTTGAAGCTCAGCCTGATGTAGTAATAGGTAAGTTTTTGGTTAAGTCATCTACTGCACTCGTTCTTTTTTATATTGGTGCATCGCATTCATACATATCAAGGGGATTTGTGGATAAGTATAACCTGCCAACCCAAGCCCTTAGGTCACCCATGTTAGTAACCTTGCCTGGAGCAGAGTATATGGCTAGTCGATGGTGTGATCGGTTACCATTAAGGATTGGTAACTATGTGTTTCCCTCGGACCTAATAGTATTGGAATCTCAAGGATTGGATGTGATATTAGGCATGGATTGGTTGTCAAAGTATGAAGGGAACATTGAATGCACTAGTAAGACAATCTTGCTTACGACGCCATAAGAAAGAAGGATCAATTATGTATCACGGCATGTGCCGAAAAGGATTCAAGTAAATTCCTTAACAGGAGTTGTGCAGGAGGAAGTACTAGTGGTAAAGGATTTCCCTGATGTATTTCCAGAGGAGTTGCCAGGCATGCCACCGTATAGAGATATTGAGTTTTTGATTGAGCTTTTGCCAGGCACAAGGCCAATATCGAAGCGACCATACAGGATGCCCGCAAAGGATTTGGTGGAGATTAAGAAGAAGATTAAGGAGTTACTGGATAAAGGTTACATTCGCCCAAGTTCGTCACCTTGGGGATCACCAGTACTTCTAGTGGAGAAAAAGGATGGATCGTTAAGGATGGTTGTTGATTACCGCGGATTGAATCAAGTAACGATCAAGAACAAGTACCCACTACCAATGATCAATGATCTGTTTGATCGTTTGTAAGGAGATAAAGTGTTTTCCAAGATCGATTTGTGATCAGGGTACCTTCAGTTGAAGATTCGAGAGCAGGACATACCAAAGACAGCTTTCACCACAAGATATGGACTGTATGAGTATACCGTTATGTCATTTGGTCTGACTAACACACCTGCCTATTTTATGAACATGATGAACAAAGTGTTTATGGAGTTTTTGGATAAGTTCGTCTCGGTGTTCATTGATGATATTCTGGTTTACTCGAAAAATGAAGAGGAACATAAGGAACATTTGCGATTAGTACTTGAGAAGCTCAGAGAACATCAGTTATATGCCAAGTTCAGCAAATGTGAGTTTTGGTTGAAGGAAGTAGGATTCCTCGGACAAGTTATATCCGGAGAAGGAATAGCAGTGGATCCCACAAAGGTTATGAAAGGATCGAGAAGAGGTGTCTAGAGGGGGGTGATTAGACACTAAGTGCCAAAAGTTGCAGTTTTTAATATTCTTAAGTTCAAGTGGAGTTTAGGCACAAGTTTAACGAGCACAATACATATCAAGCAAGCATGCAATGAGTATATGAGCAGCGGAAAGTAAAGCATGCAACTTGCAAGAATGTAAAGGGAAGGGTTTGGAGTATTCAAACGCAATTGGAGACACGAATGTTTTTGGCGTGGTTCCGATAGGTGGTGCTATCGTACATCCACGTTGATGGAGACTTCAAACCACGGAGGGTAACGGTTGCGAGAGTCCACGGAGGACTCCACCCATGAAGGGTCCATGAAGAAGCAACCTTGTCTATTCCATCACGGCGGTCGCCCATGAAGGACTTGCCTCAATAGCGGTAGATCTTCACGAAGTAGGTGATCTCCTTGCCCTTACAAACTCCTTGGTTCAAATTCACAATCTTGTCGGAGGCTCCCAAGTGACACCTAGCCAATCTAGGAGACACCACTCTCCAAGAAGTAACAAATGGTGTGTTGATGATGAACTCCTTGCTCTTGTGCTTCAAATGATAGTCTCCCCAACACTCAACTCTCTCTCTCACAGGATTTGGTTTTGGTGGAAAGAAGATTTGAGTGGAAAGAAACTTGGGGAAGGCTAGAGATCAAGATTCATCTGGTAGGAATGGAATAGCTTGAGCTCAACACAACTGTAGGTGGTTCTCTCTCAGAAAATGTGTATTGGAAGTGAAGATCTGTTCTGATGGCTTTCTCCATGAATGAAGAGTGGGTGGAGGGGTATATATAGCCTCCACACAAAATCTAACCGTTACACACAATCTGCGGTGAGACCGAATCGTTAAACTCGGTCAGACCGATTCAGCAAACCTAGTGACCGTTAGGATTTTCGGTGGGACTGGGATGCAACTCGGTAGGACCGATATGGTTAGGGTTTGGGCATAACGTAATCTCGGTGTGGCCGATTACACAAACTCGGTGGGACCAATTTTGGTAATAAGCTAACCAGAAAGTTGGTCAGGCAAGCTCGGTGAGACCGATTGTGCAAACTCGGTGGGACCGATTTTGGTAATGAGCTAACCAGAGGATTTGCATTGTAATCTCGGTAGTACTGATTGCTCAAACTCAGTGAGACCGATTTTGGCAATGAACATACACAGTCAGATTACAACCCAATCTCGGTGAGACTGAGATCCCTATCGGTGAAACCGATTTGCTAGGGTTTGTGGCAGTGGCTATGACATGTGAAACTTGGTGGCGCCGGATAGAAAGAATCGGTGGGGCCGAGTTTGACTTTTGGTTTAGGTCATATGTAGATGTGGGAAGGTAGTTGAGGATTTTGGAGCATATCACTAAGCACACGAAGCAAGAGGCTCATTAAGCAACACCTCATCCCTCCTTGATAGTATTGGCTTTTCCTATAGACTCAATGTGATCTTGGATCACTAAAATAGAAAATGTAGAGTCTTGATCTGGAAGCTTGAGCCAATCATTTGTCCTTAGCATCTTGAAGGGGTTCCACATCCTTTAGTCCATGCCATTCCATTTTTGAACTTATCTCAAACATTCTAGGTAAAAGTGTTAGTCCAATAAGAGATATGTTGACATTAATTACCAAAACCACCCAGGGAGCACTTGTGCTTTCAATCTCCCCCTTTTTGGTAATTGATGACAACATACATCAAAGCTTTAGATAAAGATATAGAGAATAGCAAGTAAAGCTTTGGAAAGACATGTAACATGCATAGGCTCCCCCTACATGTATGCAATCATGTGAATATTGAATATATGAGCATGTGAGTGCATAAGCATGACAGAGTAAGCAATGTGTTACATGTATCTTGGCTATATGCATCAGAGCAAATGATGTGAATAAGAGAAATGTACCTTCATGCTCATGAGTCCTTCTTGCAAACAGTATGTACATCAGCAAGAATTTCTCATTCACATGACTGAGATGCATATACTTACCTTGTGGTCTTGGGTTGGCTTAGGATGGGATGAACCTGCACAAACAAGGTTAAATAACACAGATACACCTACTAACCAGAGCAAACAAGAGAAACCACAAGAGAACCAAGACTGGGATGACATGTAGAGTGAGTACTAAGTACCACATTTGATATAGACATGTCCCCAAAGATAAAGATATGCAATAAAATCAGAGATTTCCTTCCCTTAGATGTCTTGCTCCCCATGAATCTATCATGAGATATTGGGAGAAGATAGGGAACAGAAAATCAGAGCAATAATGAAAAAGCAACAGAACTTGAGCTAAAGCAAGCAAACAAACAAACATGTCTTTCCCCTCTTAAAGACATGTGACATCTCTCCTCTTGAATTCCAAGCATCTGGGGTCATTGATGATATTACTTTCTCTCCCCCTGAGTATTCTCTCTTTCTCCCCCTATATGAAAGATTAAGCTTTGATGTGATATCTCTCTCCCCCTTTGATATCAATTTCCAAGAAGGGTCTTCTGGACATTTGATATAAATGGGTTGGTCCTTGAGTCACAGAGCAAAGCAGCACGTGTAACATGATGCTGGTAGAGGACAAGAATCATTGAGTGGAGCTGGAGCAAACAGAAATCAGGAATAAGTGGCAAGTTCGGTGACTCTGAGTTGTGTGCTTCGGTTGCACCGAATGATTTTCGGTTAGACCGAAGAAAACAAATCGGTGTGACCGAGTTCATCAGAGTGAAACTACTTGTCACCTCAGCTCACTAGACAAGTAAGATCTCACAAGGATTTTCAAGGAATTAACTGAAAGATTTGCAATGAATTGGATGCAGAAAATGCAGAACAAATGAAAAGAAGAGAAACTAAAAGATCTAGATGAAGTTTTTTTTGAAAGGGGAAACAAATATGCAAGAGACAAATGCAATAACACAGAAAAGAACTCAAGAGAACTTCATCTAGAGTTGAGCGGCGACAAAGTCACCTATGTTAGAGTATATTGACTTAGGAGTCAAGTGAGATCACTTGATCATAGGTCATACTCATCGTTTAAGGTCAAAATGGCGTTACCATTTTTCGTTCAAGCATCTTGATGTATTCACATCCTGTTGAGTTGCTTTGACTCATGACTTGGAGTAAAGCTTCTCTAAGATGGAATAACATACCTTGGGTGGTGGTGTTGATCTTGCTCATGTAGTGGAACTTGTGTGGGTTACTCAAGGTTGATGTAGTTGGGAGCACCACTTGGAGTTTGAGTTCATCTACCTACATGGGTTAGTTTTGCAAGGAAGAGCACTTGTGTATCCAAAATGACAATCATGAGACACAATCATAGAATTTGTCAAAGGATATGTTTGAATGGTTTCGTGCTTCCTTGTCTTCAACCACCTTTGTGTAGAGTCTTGGTGATGTAGAGATTGCTCAAGATGTGAGTGAGTTGCAATCTCATAGATTTAGATTCAACCAAGTACCTACATGGTTTAGATAACATGCAAGGTGCAAAAATATCCAAGACATATGAATAGCATCATAAGAGAAATATCAAGGATTAGTCATAGGCTCATGCCCCGCATGTATACAATGGAGTTCCTACTCCAAGTTTGAAGCATCAATGATGTTCAATTCACCTCTTAACCTGCAAAACACTTTCTCATCAAGTGGTTTAGTGAATATATCCGCCAATTGCTTATCGGTGCGAACATGCTTAAGGTTAATGTCCCCTTTGGCAACATGATCTCGAATGAAATGATGACGAACTTCAATATGCTTAGTTCGAGAATGTTGCACGGGGTTGTGAGCAATCTTAATAGCACTTTCATTGTCACATAGCAATGGAACATGTTTCACATATATCCCGAAATCTTTAAGACTTTGGGTCATCCAAAGTAATTGAGGACAACATGAACCAGCAGCAATGTATTCCGCTTCGGCGGTGGATAAGGATACCGAGTTTTGTTTCTTGGAAGACCAAGACACAACAGATCTACCAAGGAATTGACAAGTACCCGAAGTGGACTTTCTATCAACCTTGTCTCCGGCATAGTCCGAATCGGAGTAGCCAACAAGATTAAAAGAGGACCTCTTAGGATACCAAATGCCAAAATTTGGTGTATGAATTAAGTATCTCACTATCCTTTTCACAGCCTTAAGGTGATATTCTTTAGGAGCAGCTTGATATCGTGCACACATGCACACACTTAGCATAATATCAGGACGAGAGGCACATAGATATAATAATGAACCAATCATAGAGCGATAAACCTTTTGATCAACCGGTTCACCATCTTTGGTCAAATCAAGATGTCCACTAGTAGGCATGGGTGTAGTCATACCTTTGCATTCTTGCATATTGAACTTCTTGAATAAGTCTTTGGTGTACTTCATTTGAGAGACAAAGGTACCTTCCTTAGTTTGCTTGATTTGCAAACCGAGAAAGAATTTGAGTTCACTCATCATAGACATCTCAAACTTCTCCGAAATTAGCTTTCCAAACTTCTCACTAAAATGAGGGTTAGTTGAACCAAATATGATATCATCAACATAAATTTGGCACACAAATAGTTCTCCATTAACCCTTTTAGTAAAAAGAATAGAATCAATTTTACCAATTTCAAAGCCTTTTTCAGTAAGGAACTTGGTCAAGCATTTATACCATGCTCTAGGAGCTTGTTTAAGACCATAAAGGGCTTTGTGAAGTTTGTAAACATGATTAGGTTTCATAGGATTGACGAAGCCGGGAGGTTGCTTAACATAAACTTCCTCCTCAATTTTGCCATTTAGAAAAGCACTTTTAATATCCATTTGGTATAAGGTGATATCATGGTGATTAGCATAGGCAAGTAAGATGTGAATGGACTCAAGTCTAGCAACGGGAGCATATGTCTCACCATAGTCCATACCTTCAACTTGTGTATAGCCTTGGGCGACGAGACATGCTTTGTTGCGAACCACTTGTCCATCTTCATCTTGCTTGTTGCGAAACACCCATTTGGTACCAATGATGTTGTGGTTGTTGTCGGGCTTCTCGACCAATGTCCACACTTGATTTCTCTCGAAGTTGTGTAGCTCTTCATGCATAGCGTTTATCCAATCCAGATCCTTCAATGCTTCTTCAAACTTCATAGGTTCAATTTTAGAAATGAATGAGTAATTTTCACAAAAGTTAGCTAAGCGAGTTTTAGAGTGAGTGATTCTCCCGGTTTGGATATCTTTGTAGATTTTCTAGACGGGGTGATCTTTGGCAATTCTTGCTCGAACTCGTGTAAGCTTTTGCTTGGGTCAGGGTGGAACATCCTCTTCATCTTGTTCTTCTTCTTCTTCTTGGCCTTCTTCATTGTTGACGTTGTCGTTCTCTTGTCGTGGTGGAGAAGGAGGTTGTTGATGTTCATCTTGGTGTACTTCCTCGTTTTCTTCATCTTGACGTGTCCCACTTGTGGATGCTTCCGTATCAACTCTTGGTTCACCTTGTCGTGAGGTAGAAGCTTCCACTTGGACGGACGAGGTACTCTCCTTCATTTCCGTTGGACGAACCTTGCCAATGGACAAGTCTTGAATTGCTTCCGAAGGGTCTTTGTCTCCTACATCAATTGGCAATTGCTCTACTTGCGAGCCGTTAGATTCATCAAACTTCACATCTACATTCTCTTCAACCCTTCGGGTGAAATTGTTGTAGACACGGTAGGTGTGAGAGTTTGAGCCATAACTAAGTAGAAAACCTTCATGAGACTTAGGAGCAAATTTAGAACGACGATGCTTATCAAGAATGTAGCACTTTGAGCCGAATACTCAAAAGTATCCAACTTGGGGTTTGTTACCGGTGAGGAGCTCGTATGCCGTCTTGCCGAGCAGCTTGTGAAGATACAAGCATTTTGTTGCATGACAAGCTGTCTCAACTGCTTCCGCCCAAAAGTGCTTTGGCATTTTGTACTCATCAAGCATCGTTCTCGCCTTCTCGATAAGAGTCCGGTTCTTCCTCTCAACAACTCCATTTTGTTGAGGCGTGTATGTAGCCAAGAACTCGTGTGAAATCCCTTCTTCGTCAAGAAAGGTGTCCACATTTGCGTTCTTGAACTCCGTTCTGTTGTCGCTCCGAACCTTCTTGATCTTCACGTCAAACTGATTTTGGGCCTTCCTAGCGAAGTTTTTGAAGATCTTTTGGACCTGCGACTTGTCATCAAGAAAGAACACCCACGTGAATCTTGAAAAATCATCAGCTATGACTAGACCAAATGAGTTACCACCGAGACTCTTGTCTGCATTTGGACCAAAGAGATCCATGTGAAGTAGCTCGAGTGGTCTTCTTGTGGTCATGATGTTCTTCGCGCGATGACTTCCTCCAACTTGTTTCCCTGCTTGACAAGCGCTACAAAGTCTATCCTTGTCAAATATGACATCTTTTATTCCAAGTATATGATCACCTTTAATAAGCTTATCAAGATTTCGCATTCCAACATGACCTAGTCTTCTATGCCACAGCCAGCCTTTAGAAGATTTAGCAATTAAGCAAGTTTTAGGTAGAGCCTTTTTAGTGAAATCAACAATGTAAAGATCTCCTCTGCGTATACCGGAAAAGACCATTTTATGATTGTCTCTACGAAACACTTGGCAATCTACTTCAGTGAATAAGACATTGAAACCGAAATCCGCAAGTCTAGAAACTGAAAGTAAATTGTATCCAAGGGATTCAACGAGCATGACATTTTGTATGGAGCTATCATGTGAGATGGCCACTATCGGTGTACTAAAGTAGGGGTACCTTAGTACCCCGAACTTGTGCACGGGCAGTAGTAGCGTCCCGCGGCAAGGCTCGCCAGGGGAGCGAAAAGAGTCTCCACGGCCCTTCCTGGGCCGGACGAAGGCCGAGTGATCGAGCCGAGAAGACCAAGCCCCGGCAAGAGGAGCTTGCCGGGCCAAGAAGGCGAGGTCCGGCAAGAGGAGCTTGCCGGGCCAAGGCGACAAGGCCCCGGCAAGAGGAGCTTGCCGGGACGGCTAAGCCGAAGCACCAAGGCCCCGGCGGGAGGAGCTCGCCAGGACGGCCAAACCAAGGCACCCCAAGAGAAGCCCGCCGCGGCGCGCCGCACGCCCCGGCAAGACCTGACGAGCGGCAAGCTCTCAGGTGCGGCATGACAACCACCGCGGCAAGCCACTTGCCGCGGCGAACCACCACCTCAGGCGTGTGCTCCAGCTCACCTGCCCACGCATCACTCTGGAGCTTCCCCAGAGACACGTGGCGGGGCGCCGCGCAGCCTGGGGCGCGCGCGTGGCATGCGACGTTGGCTTAGTCGCCCCCGTGGCAAGCGGAGGCGCCCCTAACGGTCCGCCTCGGCACTGTTCAGGCGATCTAGACGGGCATTTAATGCCTTTGTCCCCTGCCGTCAGAGTTAGGTGCGATAGCACTGTGCGGCCACTGTTCGTACAGTTCCTTGCCATTTTTACCCTCGCCTGCGTCGCTACCTGTGGAAAACCCCTTAGCATATAAAAGGAGGCCCATACGCACGCAGGAGG
The DNA here is from genome assembly GCA_032464435.1 of Aegilops umbellulata. Taxonomy (NCBI): domain Eukaryota; kingdom Viridiplantae; phylum Streptophyta; class Magnoliopsida; order Poales; family Poaceae; genus Aegilops; species Aegilops umbellulata. The sequence goes on along the minus strand of CP136056.1, from coordinate 67,317,234 downwards.
GGAGGACCAGGGGATCGAACCCTAGAAGGGATCGAGACCAGAGAAGGAGGGCACCCAGTAGACCCTCGTCTACGTCCAGCTCCAACTTACTGTAGCTTCTTGCGCTCCAGAGCAAGAACTCCAATCAACCAGACAAGCAGCAGTAGGGTTTTACGCATCCATGCGGCCCGAAGCTGGGTAAAATCGTTCTGTGTGTGTCGCCTCGATCTGCTCTTTGTGCAACCTCCGCCCCCCGCCGAACCGACAAGGGGCTCCGTCCCCATAGGTGCTCGTGGAGGCCGATATCCCCCGACATCTTTGGCGTGCCAGGTAGGGGGAGCGTCGAGGTTGTGTGAACCAGATCCGGCGTCCGCGCGCGCCAGACTCTCACTGTTTGCGCTGGCATGGCGCCGAAGAAGAAAGCTCCGGAGGTGACCGGTCCGTCAGCGTCGAACCCACCGCCCATGGAGCGGACGGGTGGTGGGGAGGACGCCGGCGGAGGAACGGGCGCCGTCGAACCAGTTCTTGGTCCCGCGACGTCCGAGCTCGCCCCGCGCCCTTCTCAGGAGGCGCGAAACCAGCAGCGTCATGGTACCCATGGTACCATACGCTCGCTGGACCCAGACCGTGCTGGTGGCTCCCAAGGCGCTCAGAACCAGCATGCGATCTAGCGTGCCGGAACGAGCGTCGCGCGGCTGCCTGGACCGGGTGCTGCTCCTTCTAACATAGTTAGGAGTTCGAGCACATCCCGCTCCTCGCGCCGTTCGCCGCCTCTGCCCGCCACCCCAGCGAAAGCTCTCGCGCGAGCTCAGCTGCTCCTAGACTACCCTCCAACGGCGGACAAGCTCGACGACTGGAGGGCAACCATCCAGAGCCTCATCGGTTTCGCCAATGGCGACACTCCGCGGCAGCACAGCGCGTCGCAGCCGCGGCCAGTCACCCAGGCGAGAACCGATGGCGCCAAGAATGGCGGGGGTGCAACCACCGTGCACTCCCCGCCCCAGAAGCCGCAGTCGCCGACTCGCCGGGCTCACCCCGACAACGACTCCACCGCGTCATCGGACCCGCGAACTCGCCGCGACCAACGCCAAGTCCTTCACGAACGAAGGGAAGAAGACGCTCGAACCCGCATCGAGCGCAGGAGAGAGGCGCGGCGTCAATCAGACCAGCGCATTGAGCCCTCTGGAAACATGCACGCGCCGGGGGAACCAGGCGAACTGCCGTATTCGGTAGGCTGCCCCGCATTCACCCGCGAGCTGCGGCAAGTCCAGTGGCCCAGCACGAAGAACTTCAAGCCCGACGTGTCCGAGAAGTACGACGGCAAGTCGCATCCGTCTGAGTTCCTCAGCATCTACACCATTGCGGTGCAGGCTGCCGGTGGACGGGACGATAAGATCCTTGCCAACTACTTCCCGCTGGTACTCAAGCCCAACGTCAGATCTTGGCTCATGCACTTGCCGGACGGTTCCATCTCCTCCTGGCCAGATCTATGCCATCAGTTCGTTGGCGCCTTCACGGGCGGCCACAAACCCCATGGCCAGGCAAGCGATCTTCATCTGGTTGTTCAGAAGGAGGGGGAGCCTTTGCGCAAGTTCATCCAGAGGTTCAGCCGTGTGCACTACAACATCCCAGACGTCCACCCCGCCGCGGTGATCAGCGCGTTCCACCAGAACGTGCGCAACCGCAGGATGAGGGAGGAGATGGCGATGTGCAAAATCAAGGAGGTCAGCGAGCTTTACGCCCTGGACGACAAGTGTGCACGCGCTGAGGAGGGGAGGAAACTCCCCGGAGAAAGTGTTGGAGAAGGAGAATCCGACAGCGAAGGTACCGCCCCGGCAAGGAGAGGCCGGCGGCGGAACGGCAAAAAGAAGAAAAACCCAGAGGTACTGGTTGTCGAGAAGTCCGGCAGCGAGGGCTCCGCCAAGAAAGCCCAGGTGGGAGGCCCCGGCAAGGAGGTTGCCGGGTGCGCCAACTGCCGGGCAGTGGCTGCTGCCGATAAGCGGGACGGTACCGACAAGAAGTACTGCAAGATCCACCGCACCAGGGGCCACGACCCCCAAAGTTGCAAGCAAGTCGAGCGACTCGTCGACCTACAGAAGGCCGAGTACGCACGACGCGAAAAGGAGAGAGCCCAGGCAGGCGGCGGGGGATCCGGCACGAAGCGTCCCGGCCCGGGGGAGCGCCGCGGCAAGGACAAGCAGTGGCAAGCAGACAGACCTCCCCGGGGACGCGACAAGAGCGAAGACGATGACGACGACGAAGATATGGAAGACCCCGAGACCAGCGAGCAGGAGTTTCAGAAAGCCACTGAGGTCTTATGTGTGGACGGCGGTGCCTCCCTGCACGCTTCCCACCACCAGCTTAAACGGTGGGTGCGGGAAGTCAATGCAGCGGAGCCACCCGTCGAGTCACGCAGACCCCTGAGATGGTCGAGCACGCCTATCATCTTCGACATTGAGGACCACCCTGATCGCACAACCGCGGTCGGGTGCTTGCCGATGTTGGTTTCCCCAACGATCCGCAACCTCAAGGTCACTAAGGTGCTAGTGGACGGCGGGGCCGGCTTGAATCTGATCTCCTCTGCTGTTCTCCGGAGACTCCAAGTTCCCGACAGCGAGCTCGAAGAAACCGGCACATTCCAAGGAATCAACCCGGGAAGGAGCAAGCCGAAGGGAAAGATCACGCTGCCGGTAACATTTGGCAGCGAGCTGAATTTCAGGACTGAGAAGGTCACCTTTGATGTCACCGACTTTCCGTTGCCCTACAACGGGATCCTCGGCCGACCAGCGCTCACCAAGTTCATGGCGGCCTCTCACTACGCGTATAACATGCTCAAGATGCCTGGCCCGATAAGCGTCATTTCTGTCCCCGGCAACAAGAAGGATGCCCTTATCGGTGCCGACCAAATATACCGGGACGCAACAGCGGCAACGGCCCGCGGCCCACTTGCCGCTGGAGCTTCCGGGGGAAAGAAGAAGTCCGGCAAGTGCTCTGGCGCCCACTCCGGCAAGCGCGCCTCTTCGGAGTGCTGCGCTGCCGTCGAGGACGTGCCATCGAGCCCCGCCGGCAAGAAGACCGAGTCCGGCAAGTGCTCTGGCACCCACTCCGGCAAGCGCGTCTCTTCGGAGTGCTGTGCTGCTGTCGAGGATGTGCCATCAAGCCCCGCCGGCAAGAAGACCGAGTCCGGCAAATGCTCTGGCGCCCACTCCGGCAAGCGTGCCTCTTAGGAGTGCTGCACTGTCGTCGAGGACGTGCCATCGAGCCCCGCCAGCAAGAAGGCCAAGCCCGACGAATGCTCTGGTGCCCACTCCGGCAAGAGCGCCTCTTCGGAGCGCTGCGCTGCCGTTGAGGACGCACCATCGAGCCCCGCCGGTAAACGCAAGGAGATGACGGCTGCTCCACCAGCGACCAAGAAGGTGCCCGCCAAGGAGGACGGCACTGGTGGTACCTTCACCATCAGTGCCACTCTCGACCCCAGATAGGAAGGCGCGCTCGTTGCTTTCCTGCGGGCGAATGTCGATGTGTTTGCCTGGCAACCCTCTGACATACCCGGCGTTCCCAGGGAAGTGATTGAGCACCACCTCGCCGTCTGTCCTCATGCGCGGCCCGTCAAGCAAAAGGTCAGGAAACAAGCGGTGGAGCGCCAAGAGTTTATCGCGGAGGAGATCAGGAAGTTGGAAGCGGCAGGCCTCGTCAGAGGCGTGCTCCATCCGACGTGGTTGGCCAATCCTGTTGTCGTGCGCAAAGCAAACGGGAAGTGGAGGCTTTGCATCGATTTCACCGATGTCAACAGAGCTTGCCCTAAAGATCCATTTCCCTTGCCGCGCATCGACCAGATTCTTGACTCCACGGCCGGATGCGACCTGCTTTCATTCCTTGACGCCTACTCCGGATACCACCTGGTCTTCATGGCTGAAGAAGACGAAGAGAAGACTGCGTTCATCACTCCATGTGGCACGTACTGTTTTGTGCGGATGCCTTTTGGACTGAAGAACGCAGGCTCGACGTTTGCGAGGGTTGTCCACACTGCTTTCGAGCCACAGATCCACAGAAATGTGGAGGCCTACATGGACGACATTGTGGTCAAGAGCAGAGACAAGGCAACCTTGGTTCAAGACTTGGAAGAAACCTTTGCGAACTTGCGCAAGATCAGCCTCAAGCTCAACCCCGAGAAGTGCGTGTTCGGAGTTCCCTCCGGCAAGCTTCTCGGGTTCTTCGTGTCTCAGCGTGGGATCGAAGCCAACCCCGAAAAGATCAAGGCCATCGAGCAGATTGAAGCACCAATGCATGTCAAGGACGTGCGAAGACTTGCCGGCTGTGTGGCGGCTCTCAGCAGGTTTATTTCCAGGTCTGCGGAACGCGCCCTGCCGTTTTTCAAAATCTTGAAAAAGGCAGGTCCAGTAAAATGGACTCCGGAAGCGGAGGCTGCGCTGCAAGACTTGAAGAAATACCTGTCCTCCGCTCCTATACTTGTCGCGCCTAGACCGCAAGAGAAGTTGCTGCTCTACCTAGCGGCAACCAATCAAGTGGTTAGTGCTGCGTTAGTAGCGGAGAGGGAAGCTGATGACGAGCCCGCAACCACGGCAAACGCGTCCGGCGACAAGCAGGGGGCTTCCCCGACAAGCTCTGGCCCCGGCAAAGGCGAATCCGCGCAAGCGCAAGGGGAAGTGCAGAGGAAGAGGATGGTGCAGCGCCCAGTTTACTTCGTCAGTTCCCTCCTGCAGGGGGCTAGGTCAAGGTACTCTGGTGTGCAGAAATTGCTCTTCGGCCTTCTCATGGCCTCGAGGAAGCTGCGCCATTACTTCCAAGCACACGAGATCACAGTGGTCACTCGCTTTCCGCTTAAGAGGATACTACAGAATCCCGAAGCAACAGGAAGGATTGTCGAGTGGGCACTAGAACTGTCAAGCTTTGGCCTCAAGTTCGAGAGCACATCGACCATCCAGAGCAGAGCATTGGCAGAGTTCATAGCAGAGTGGACGCCGACACCGGACGAAGAAATTCCAGAGACGAGCATCCCCGGCAAGGAAGCAACCAAAGAGTGGCTGATGTACTTTGATGGTGCCTTTTCGCTGGAAGGCGCCGGTGCCGGCGTGCTGCTCATCGCGCCCACCGGAGAGCACCTCAAGTACATCATCCAGATGCACTTTCCCAAGGAGCAAGCAACCAACAATACAGCAGAGTATGAAGGTTTGCTCGCCGGTCTCAGGATCGCGGCGGAACTTGGGATCAAGAAGCTCATTGTCAGGGGTGACTCGCAGCTCGTCGTCCGCCAAGTGAACAAGGATTACCAGTGCCCGTTGATGGAAGCTTACGTTGATGAAGTGAGGAAGCTGGAAGAGCGCTTTGACGGCCTGCAAATGGAATACGTTCCAAGAGCAGAGAACGACATTGCCGACGGCCTGTCAAAATGCGCCGCACTAAAGCTACCTGTGGAACCAGGGACTTTTGTGCTCAAGCTGACTCAGCCATCCGTGACACCATCGACTGGGCCAAGCAAGAAGACGAAATCGGTCTCCGGTGACTATCTCCCGGCAGAGCTTCCCGAAGCCGCCGCCAAGAGGGTCCCCGAGATCGACGCCAAGAGTGCTGAGGAGCTGCCCGCTCCGGCAAGCCCCAGGGTTTGTCCCGACGAAGCGGGCGCTCCCGGCAAGCCATGCCCTGGCAAGCTTGCCGGGGAACGTCAAGCTCCGGCTGAGCCCCAAATCCTCGCCGTAGAAGCTGATGTTCCCGCGGCCGCCGACATGCCTTTAGTCCTCGTCGTCGAGCCACAGGCTCCGACGTGGGCACAGCAGATCGTCTGTTTCCTCTAGACAGGAGAACTTCCCGAAGAACAAGAAGAAGCGGAAAGAGTAGCCCGGCAGTCCAGTATGTACCAGTTCGTCGACGGCGCACTGTACAGAAGAGGAGGCAATGGGGTGAAATTGAAGTGCATTCACCGGGAAGACGGACAGGAGCTGTTGGCGGAGATACATGGAGGCATATGTGGGAACCACATTGGCGCCAGGGCACTTGCCCGCAAAGCGTTCCGGCAAGGTTTCTTCTGGCCCACAGCCCTCCAGGATGCAACTGCACAAGTAACCAAGTGTGAAGCGTGCCAGTTCCATTCCAAGAAGATACACCAGCCAGCTCAAGCTCTCCAGATGATCCCTTTGTCCTGGCCCTTCTCGGTCTGGGGGCTCGATATCCTCGGCCCGTTCCCCCGAGCCATCGGGGGCTTTGAGTACTTGTTCGTTGCCATCGACAAGTTCACAAAGTGGCCAGAAGTGGAGCCGGTGAGGAAGGTGACTGCCCAGTCCGCGATCAAATTCTTCAGGTCGATTGTTTGCCGCTTCGGGATCCCCAACAGGATCATCACCGACAACGGTACGAAGTTCACAAGCCACGCTTTCATGCAGTACACCCAAAACCTCGGCACCAAGGTCTGCTTCGCTTCTGTTGCTCATCCCCGGAGCAACGGTCAAGCGGAAAGGGCCAACGCCGAGGTACTGCGCAGGCTCAAGACCAGAAGTTTTGACAAGCTGCTCAAGCGCGGACGGAACTGGATCGAGGAGCTGCCGGCGGTTCTTTGGTCGGTCAGAACGACGCCAAATCGAGCCACCGGCCAGACACCATTTGCTCTAGTCTATGGAGCAGAAGCAGTTACCCCCACGGAACTCGTATACGGGTCACCTCGAGTGCTCGCTTATGATGAGCTTGAGCAAGAGCGGTCGCGTGAAGATGACGCACTGCTCCTCGAGGAGGATTGTCTCTAGGCTGATGTGCGATCCGCTCGCTACCAGCAAGCTCTGCGTCGCTATCATAGCCGCAAAGTTAAAGCCAGGAGCCTCGAGGAAGGCGACCTTGTTCTTCGGCTAGTTCAGTCGTCCAAGATACACAACAAGTTGATGCCGAAGTGGGAAGGCCCTTACCGGGTGAAACGAGTCACGAGGCCCGGCGCCGTCCGCCTCGAGACCGAAGATGGTACTCCGGTGAGCAATTCCTGGAACATTGAGCATCTTCACAAGTTTTACCCGTAAGGCGCGGTTGTTGGACCCCGTCCGGCAACCAACTCTTTGTACAAAAGTCTTGCCGCAGTTGCATGTAATCCTTTGTACAAAGCCAGGCGCAGACCCTGGCCGCAATGAAGCGCTGGCGCCCCCAAGTTTTAGCATGCATGCTGAGTCGAGTCTCGTCCTTGGTTAGGGTTGATAGTGCCTAACAGTCGCTAACCCCTAGCTTAGAGGTCGAGTCCGCATCTTTTTCCCGTCCTTTCCCTTTGGCTCGCGGGAGTTGCACGCCCTTGCCGAGCCGCTCAAGGACGAAGAAGGGGAGAAGGGCGAGCCAGCACCCGCGCCCCGGCAAGCCAGAGTTGCCGGGGGCTGCAACCTCAGATAAGTCTTTACATCCCTTATCCTGCATTCTGTCGTGAGCTGCTGAATGCGAAAACCTTGCTTCCTCCTAAAAGATGTCGTGCTCTCTTAAGCGACAAACCCCGGAGCGCGTTCCCGGGGCCCGCTTCTGATAGTAGCCGCGGCGGCAAGAGGAGGAAGCAAGGGGCCAGAACCCGCCTTCTCCCTGCCTCCGCCAAGAGCGTGAGGAGGGCCAAGGGGCGCGGGGAGACGGCAGGGTCCGTTGCCGGGCGGGGAAGTGTCTATCTTAACGATGCAAAGGGTTCGCTCCTTGCCGCGGGATGTACCCGCGAGACAAATGGTCCTGCAAACACTCCCTTTTCATTAAAAACATTCCACTCAGGTACAGCTCAGAGAGAATGAAAAACATGAAAGATGGGATTACAAGATTTAAACACAACTAAGGCCCGAGGGCTTACAAGATAAAAAAAGATAAGGTGCCCATAATCCCTTTCTTGTCTCTCTCCTAAGGAGGTACGGCAAGGAGGCGAGAAGGGCAAAAGGGGCGCCTAGACGAGCTACGGGTGGCACAAGACGCCAAGAGAGCGTCCGAGGCTCCGCCCCGGAGCTCCGGAGGCTGGATGGAGACGGCGACGCCGGAAGCGGAGCTCGAGAAGGAGGCCGCGGGACGTCAACACGCTGTCGAGGGCATCTAGCCCTCGTACTCCGAGTTGACGGCCTTGCCGCCAGCCTCTTCCGCAGCCTCGCCACTCCGGCCGCCCAAGAAGGCGAAGCCCCGGCAAGAGGAGCTTGTCGGGCCGGAGAGAAGACCCCGGTGGTCGTCGCCGCGAGCAGGGGTGGTGACGGCGTCTGGGGCGAAGTTGGAAGACGAGGCAGCGGCCTTGTCGCCCGCCCTCTTCCTCTTCCGCATCCTTCCTACGCCAGCCGCCCAAGGAGACGACCCCGGGGAGTTCACGGTGCCAGCGACGCGGACGAAGGGGGCCGCCGGTGCCACGCGGAGCTGCGACCGGCACCTAGTCGGACCCGTCATCCCGGCGGCCGCTCCCCTCGTCGTCGCTGTCGCTCCCCTCCTCGTCACTTTCGCTCGAGGAGGAGCCTTCGCTGTCGGAGGAGCTATCCACGCAGCACCGGGCCCGGGTGCCGAGGTCCCCGAAGGCCTTGACGGAGAGGAGATCGCCCTCCATCAGCTTAAAATGGAGGGTGAACCCCTCCATCAAGTTGTGGATCCGGGCGAACGTCTTCCACCCTCGGCCAAGACACACCACGCCGGGGGCTCGGGATCCGACGTGGACTCGCGTACCACTGATCCCGCAGCCCCTCATGCGCAGTCTCAGCGTCTCGTGTTGTTCCGCCTCCAAGACGTCCGCGAAGGGAGTCGGGAGGCGGAGGCGACGGCGAGGCGCCCGGCGCAGCCTGATGATGAACTCGCAGGGGTCGTCCCCGAGATGAACCGCCGGGGGAAACGGAGCCGCCGGCGGAGGCGAGGCCGGCGCGCCGCCCCGCCCGCCTCGAGCGCCTCGGCCCCGTCCACGGCCTCGTCCACGACCTCGCCCCCTCCCCCTTCCCCTTACGGTTGGCTCCGCCGCCGCGGGTGCAAGGGGAGGAGGGGAGCTTGCCGGGCCAAGAAGGCGAGGTCCGGCAAGAGGAGCTTGCCGGGCCAAGGCGACAAGGCCCCGGCAAGAGGAGCCTGCCGGGACGGCTAAGCCGAAGCACCAAGGCCCCGGCGGGAGGAGCTCGCCGGGACGGCCAAACCAAGGCACCCCAAGAGAAGCCCGCCGCGGCGCGCCGCGCGCCCCGGCAAGACTTGACGAGCGGCAAGCTCTCAGGTGCGGCAAGACAACCACCGCGGCAAGCCACTTGCCGCGGCGAACCTCCACCTCAGGCGTGCGCTCCAGCTCACCTGCCCACGCGTCACTCCGGAGCTTCCCCAGAGACACGTGGCGGGGCGCCGCGCAGCCTGGGGCGCGCGCGTGGCATGCGACGTTGGCTTAGTCGCCCCCGTGGCAAGCGGAGGCGCCCCTAACGGTCCGCCTCGGCACTGTTCAGGCGATCCAGACAGGCATTTAATGCCTTTGTCCCCCGCCGTCAGAGTTAGGTGCGATAGCACTGTGCGGCCACTGTTCGTACAGTTCCTTGCCATTTTTACCCTCGCCTGCGTCGCTACCTGTGGAAAACCCCTTAGCATATAAAATGAGGCCCATACGCACGCAGGAGGGAAGGACCAGGGGATCGAACCCCAGAAGGGATCGAGACCAGAGAAGGAGGGCACCCAGTAGACCCTCGTCTACGTCCAGCTCCAACTTACTGTAGCTTCTTGCGCTCCAGAGCAAGAACTCCAATCAACCAGACAAGCAGCAGTAGGGTTTTACGCATCCATGCGGCCCGAAGCTAGGTAAAATCGTTCTGTGTGTGTGTCGCCTCGATCTGCTCTTTGTGCAACCTCCGCCCCCCGCTGAACCGACAAGGGGCTCCGTCCCCATAGGTGCTCGTGGAGGCCGATATCCCCCGACAGCCACCTTACCAAGGCCAACCACCTTACCCTTTGAATTATCACCAAAGGTGACATACTTTCGAGGGCCGTCATTTTCAGCAAGCTCACGGAACATCTCTTCATCTCCGGTCATATGATCAGTACATCCACTATCAAGGACCCATTCCTTTCCTCCAGCCATGTAGCCGCGAAGATTTGCCATAAGACCAAAATGTCTCATTGCATCATCAAGATCATAGTCACTATCATCATCTTCATCATAATATCCATCATCTTGTGATTGATCAATTCCTAGAGAGGGTATTTCGTTGGGTAAATGATCATCAAAGTGGTTACCTTTATGAATTCTTATAGCTTCGGATATGATATCACTAATGATTCCAACATTTCCTTTAGCATGCATGAGATTGGTAAGCTCAAATAGACAATCACCAAAGCTAGGATCACTAGAGTTCATCTTACTCAAAGCAATAGACTTATGGAGAATTTCGTCTAAATTCTTTAAGGAATAATAGGGAAATCGTTCCTCAAGAAATTTCCATATAGTATAGGCACAATTTAGAGTAGGCAAACTAGCAATCAAATTTTTGGGCAATCCTCTAATGATGAGCTCAACAGTTCTAAGATTGCGAATCATGTCAATATCTTCATCTAGGGTAGGGTGCAAAGGATCAATATGAGGTGCACAAGGACTAGCAATGTACTTGTTCAAATGATATTCATTGAAAATCTCAAGCATTTCATTTTTCCACTCAAGAAAATACTCTCCATCAAGAATGGGCACTCTATGTCTAAGACTCCCTAAAGTAGACACATCCTTCTTCCTCCAAAGGTGTTTAAACCAAGGCAATGGAGACCAAAGCTCTGATACCAATTGAAAGGATCGAGAAGAGGTGTCTAGAGGGGGGGTGATTAGACACTAAGTGCCAAAAGTTGCAGTTTTTAATATTCTTAAGTTCAAGTGGAGTTTAGGCACAAGTTTAACGAGCACAATACATATCAAGCAAGCATGCAATGAGTATATGAGCAGCGGAAAGTAAAGCATGCAACTTGCAAGAATGTAAAGGGAAGGGTTTGGAGTATTCAAACGCAATTGGAGACACGGATGTTTTTGGCATGGTTCGGATAGGTGGTGCTATCGTACATCCACGTTGATGGAGACTTCAACCCACGGAGGGTAACGGTTGCGCGAGTCCACGGAGGGCTCCACCCACGAAGGGTCCACGAAGAAGCAACCTTGTCTATTCCATCACGGCCGTCGCCCACGAAGGACTTGCCTCACTAGCGGTAGATCTTCGCGAAGTAGGCGATCTCCTTGCCCTTACAAACTCCTTGGTTCAACTCCACAATCTTGTCGGAGGCTCCCAAGTGACACCTAGCCAATCTAGGAGACACCACTCTCCAAGAAGTAACAAATGGTGTGTTGATGATGAACTCCTTGCTCTTGTGCTTCAAATGATAGTCTCCCCGACACTCAACTCTCTCTCACAGGATTTGGTTTTGGTGGAAAGAAGATTTGAGTGGAAAGCAACTTGGGGAAGGCTAAAAATCAAGATTCATATGGTAGGAATGGAATATCTTGAGCTCAACACAAGTGTAGGTGGTTCTCTCTCAGAAAATGTGCATTGGAAGTGAAGCTCTGTTCTGATGGCTTTCTCCATGAATGAAGAGTGGGTGGAGGGGTATATATAGCCTCCACACAAAATCTAACCATTACACACAATCTGCCAAACTCGGTGAGACCGAATCGTTAAACTCGGTCGGACCGATTCAGCAAACCTAGTGACCGTTAGGATTTTCGGTGGGACTGAGATTCAACTCGGTAGGACCGATATGGTTAGGGTTTGGGCAAAACGTAATCTCGGTGTGACCGATTACACAAACTCGGCGGGACCGATTTTGGTAATAAGCTAACCAGAGAGTTGGTCAGGCAAGCTCAGTGAGACCGATTACGCAAACTCGATGGGACCGATTTTGGTAATGAGCTAACCAGAGGATTTGCATTGTAATCTCGGTAGTACCGATTGCTCAAACTCGGTGAGACCGATTTTGGCAATGAACATACACAGTGAGATAACAACCCCATCTCGGTGAGACCGAGATCCCTATCGGTGAAACCGATTTGCTAGGGTTTGTGGCAGTGGCTATGACACGTGAAACTCGGTGGCACCGGATAGAAAGAATCGGTGGGGCCGAGTTTGACTTTTGGTTTAGGTCATATGTAGATGTGGGAAGGTAGTTGAGGATTTTGGAGCATATCACTAAGCACATGAAGCAAGAGGCTCGTTAAGCAACACCTCATCCCTCCTTGATAGTATTGGCTTTTCCTATAGACTCAATGTGATCTTGGATCACTAAAATAGAAAATGTAGAGTCTTGATCCTGAAGCTTGAGCCAATCCTTTGTCCTTAGCATCTTGAAGGGGTTCCACATCCTTTAGTCCATGCCATTCCATTTTTGAACTTATCTGAAACATTCTAGGTAAAAGTGTTAGTCCAACAAGAGATATGTTGACATTAATTACCAAAACCACCCAGGGAGCACTTGTGCTTTCAGGTTATCACTGTGACAAATTGGGAAGCACCAACCACAGTTGGAGAGATCCGGAGTTTCCTTGGACTTGCAGGATACTACCGGAGATTTATTGAGAACTTCTCAAAGATTGCAAAGCCTATGAAGGAGTTGTTGAAGAAGGATACCAAGTTCGTATGGACTGAGGAGTTGAAGAAACGATTGGTTACCTCACCAGTGTTAATTCTGCCAGATCAGACCAAGGATTATGAGGTGTATTGCGACGCTTCACGTCGAGGACTTGGAGCAGTGCTTATGCAGGAGGGAAGAGTTGTTTCGTATGCTTCACGGCAACTGAAACCTCATGAGTTGAATTATGCCACGCATGATTTGGAGTTAGCAGCCGTAGTGCATGCATTGAAAACATGGAGACATTTCCTCATTGGGAACCATTGTGAGGTGTACATGGATCACAAGAGTTTGAAGTACATTTTCATGCAGAAGGAGTTAAACCTCGGACAAAGGAGATGGTTGGAGCTCATCAAGGATTATGATATGAGATTGCATTATCATCCCGGAAAGGCTAATGTAGTAGTTGACGCATTGAGCCGTAAGAGCCATGTCAATACACTAATGATGGGATAAATACCAAAGGAGTTAGCCGAGGATCTTCGTGAGCTATGTTTGAAGATAGTTCCGAGAGGCTATATAGCAGCATTGGAGATTCAATCAACTTTGATGGACAGAATCAGAGAAGCTCAGAAAACTGACAATGAGATTGCCTCGATAAAGGAGAAAATGAACAAAGGAAAGGCTAAAGGATTTCTTGAGGATGAGCACGATACCCTATGGTTTGAAGACCGTGTTTATGTGCCCAATGACCCGGAGATCAGGAAGTTAATTCTGCAAGAGGCACATGATTCACCATATTCGATTCACCCAGGAAATACCAAGATGTATTTGGATTTGAAGGATACATTCTGGTGGACCGGAATGAAGAAGGATATTGCGGAGTATGTAGCAGTTTGTGATATATGTCAGAGAGTAAAGGCAGAGCATCAGAAACCAGCAGGATTGCTACAGCCATTGCTGATACCCGAATGGAAGTGGGATAAGCATACATGGATTTTATCACGGGATTACCCAGGACTCGTTCAGGCTATGACTCGATTTGGGTTGTAGTTGATCGATTGACCAAAGTAGCTCATTTCATCCCGGTAAAGACCACTTACACTAGTGCTAAGTTGGCAAAGATATACATGACCAGGATCGTATGTCTGCATGGAGTTCTGAGGAGTATCGTATCAGATAGAGGAACCCAGTTTACGTCAAAGTTCTGGAAGCAGTTGCACGAAACTTTGGGTACCAGGCTAGAGTTCAGCATAGCTTTTCATCCACAGACAGATGGGCAGACCGAGAGAGTTAATCAGATTTTGGAGGATATGCTGAGAGCTTGTGCGCTAGATTATGGATCTAGTTGGGACGAGAATTTTCCATATGCAGAATTTTCTTACTACAACAGCTATCAATCCAGTTTGAAAATGGCCCCTTTTGAAGCCTTATACGGAAGGAGGTGCAGGACACCATTGTCGTGGGACGAAGTTGGAGACCGCCAGTTGTTTGGACATGATTTGATTAAGGAGTTTGAACAGAAGGTGAAGTTGATTCGCGGTAGGCTCAAGGTAGCGCAGACCAGACAGAAGAGCTACGCAGATTCTAAGCGCAAGGAGACAGTTTACGAAGTCGGAGACCGAGTTTATCTTCGAGTATCTCCACTATGAGGAATTAAGCGTTTTGGAGTTAAGGGAAAGTTAGCGCCACGATTTGTAGGACGATACCGAGTATTGGAACGTATGGGAGAAGTGGCCTATAAGTTGGAATTGCCCGAAGGATTGTCAGGAGTTCATGATGTGTTCCACGTTTCCCAGCTAAAGAAGTGCCACACGGAAATGGCTGACATACCTTTGAGAGACACAGTGCCATTGGAAGCAATTCAGTTGGATAACAATTTGACCTATGAGGAGAAACCAGTTAAGATTCTCGAGTTTGCCAGCCGAGTCACCCGCAGCAAGGTTATCAAGTTTTGCAAAGTTTAGTGGAGCCACCACACGGAGGACGAAGCCACCTGGGAGCGAGAGGAAGATTTGCTCAAGGACCACCCTCACCTATTTTCTAGCCAACCCGAATCTCGAGGGCGAGATTCATCTTAAGGGGGGTAGGTTTATAACATCCCAAATTTTCAATTTGAAATGTTATACATTAGATCATCAATGCATATCATATTTTATTTTGCTTTTGGTTTTGATCCTAGAAATTTTACGCAACTCAAGGACCCACGGAGAGAGTTGGGGATTTCGTTATTTTCATATTTGAGTTTTCTCAAATTTTGAGAATAGGATCATTTGATTTTAATTATTTTATCATCAATTATTTCTATTACAAAAATATGAGAGAGGGAATAAAATGACTTTCCCAAAATATAGAAATATTGAGGGTTTAATAATAAAATCAAATAAGATTTTATTTCGGAGTTTTTCGCTATTTTATTTGAATTTAGGAAAAAATATGCGTTTTTCAAAATTGCATTTAGGCCCCAAATAAATGTTCACTTTGTCCGGCTTGATTTTAGAAGTCATGGAAAATTTATTTCGGGATTTTTGGAGTCCGTTTAGTATTTCTTTTATTTGTGTTTCTGCACGTAATTATTAAAAAAATGAATCGACCTAACGAGCCGTGTCCGACCCGGACACTTGGCCCGGCCGGCTTTATAAGCCCGGGGAGCCCAGCCCGAAGCCTCCCTAAACCCTAGCCACCATGAGCCGCCGCCGCCGCCCTCGATCCGCGCGCCGCCGCCTCGAGCCCCGCGCCGCCACCGTCTTGCCGCGCCGCCGCCCGCCTGCGCCGCCGTCGCCGGAGCCGCCGCCGCCCGCCGCCTCGCCGATCCACCGCCCGAGGTTGCCTCGTTTTCCGTGCTGCCGGTTTTCTCTAAAAACCGTTTGGTTTTTTCGTCGGTTTTTTTAGTTTATCTTTTTTTATTAGATCTGTTTTTTTGGTTTAGGTTAATTAGCGAGCATTCGCTCGTTCGTTCGTTTTAACGAACGTGCTCATCGTTTAGATCCAGATAACGAACGTTCGTTCGTTAATCTGTTCGTCGTTTTTCTTTTTCTCGAATTTTTCCGCGATTATTTCTGGTCGCGATTTCTGATCCGATTTTCGTTTTAGTATAACTTTTCGCTCCTTTATATGAATCAGGCGATTCAAGCGCCTGGAGTTTCATCTCGAAACCCTCTATCCGTTTAACCAACTTAAACAAGCTTTTGCTTCCGTAAAATTTGACTTAGATCCAGATTAGTAAAACGAAGTTGATTTCTTTCGTCGTTTGACTTTCGTTGCTTCGTTTGATTTGAATCTTTTTGCAAACCGGAGTTCTTAAGTTGAACTTTCTGGTTAGATTTCTTATTTGAGTTTTACCTGTGCATTATATGAGTACTTATTGTATGCTTTTTTGTTTATCTGCGATAGAATACCTGGAGTGCGCCGCCTGTTACTCCGAATCTCTAGGTTTCGCGGATCATTAGCAAGGCAAGTAACACTTTGATCATATCCCTTTTCATACCCAGTTTTATTGCATTAGATCAACCCTCAAACATTGCATGATTAGGATCTAATTAAACTGTGGGATGGGAAGTAGTTGAGGTAGTACCTATTACCTATTTACTTTCAAACCTTTGGGAGTTACTTCTACGTTTGCTTATCATGCCATGCTATGCTAGTAGACGTGGATTGGGTGAGTGTTATCCATGACAGATGTGAGATTGTTAATTAATGGTTTATCTAAGGTGGCAACTTAAACACACATCTGGGTGGATTGAGGTACCTGGGTTTCCAGGATTTGCCTGTTGCTTTTTCGACCGCCACCCAGGCTCAAAGGGATCATGAGATTATTCATACTAGAAACTTCCGTGTGCAGCCACAAGCTATTATGGGCTCTAGCATAGTTGACTAAGTCATGCGAACTCTTACAGTGGTAGACTAGCTGATGTAGGGGATGTAGGTTGGTACGGTCTACCCGTTTGTAAGGTGCTAGCGCTTCTGAAAGGCTATGTATCGGTCATCCGTTTCTCAAATACCAAGTAGTGCGAGAAATCCAACGGAGGCGATCGAGTCTTGTGGGGAAAAGTGCGCAAACCTCTGCAGAGTGTATAAACTAATCATGGTTAGTCGTGTCCCCGGTTATGGACGTTTTGAGTATCTAGTACTTGGATATCATGTGAATCTCAACATGTTACTTTTAAATTAATTTTGTTGGTTTTTTTAAGGATGAACACTTTAATTGGGATTGAGGATGCTGTCAACCATTCTCAATGTTTAACAACCACCATGATAGTTAAATAAAACTTATTCCTTTGCAGTAGGGAAAAATTGGCTTTACGCAAAACTGTAACCGTAGAGCTTTCCACCAGCCATATATGCATGTAGTATAGGTCTATTCTTTCATACTCTCTATGTGTTACATTGCCAGCATATTCCATGTGCTGACCCGTTTTCGGGCTGCAACGTTTCATGTTGCAGACTTTTCAAACGACGAGTAAGGTGCCTTTAGGTCGTGGTTCTATACTCAGTGATGCCGTTGGAGTTGATGGACTCACTTATCTTCCAAGCCTTCCGCTGTTATCGTTATTAGATGGCCTTAAGCCATATTTATTATAATAAGTTCTCTTTTGAGACTTTCGATGTAATAAGTGTGTCATTTCTACTATGTTTTAAATCCTTCAAGTACTGTGTGGTGTAAGCATTACTGATCCAGGGATGACACCTGAGCACAAAGATCAGACTGTTTCAGGTCTGGTCGCTACAAGATCGATATATTGGATGACTATGTTTGGACTTCGGAAGGGTTCCGGGTAAGTTCGAACAAATACCGGAGTACCGAGGGGTTACCGAAACCCCCTGGGGTGTGTAATGGGCCTATTGGTCCTTAGTGGAGAAGAGGAGGGGCGGCAAGGGCTGGCCGCGCGCCCCCTCGCCCTCTAGTCCGAATTGAACAAGGAAAGGGGGGGGCGGCACCCCCCTTTCTCCTTCCCCCTCTCTCCTCCTTCCTTCCATCCTACTCCTACTCTTTGAAGGGTTGGAGTCCTACTCCCGGTGGGAGTAGGACTCCCCTTGGGGCACGCCTAGGAGGCCGGCCCCCTCCCCCTCCTCCACTCCTTTATATGCGGGGGAGGGGGCACCCCATAGACACACAAGTTGATCAGTTGATCTGTTAGCCGTGTGTGGTCCCCCCTCCACCATCATCCACCTCGGTCATATCGTAGCGGTGCTTAGGCGAAGCCCTGCGTCGGTAACATCATCATCACCGTCATCACGTCGTCGTGCTGACAGAGCTCTCCCTCGAAGCTCTGCTGGATCGTGACTTCGTGGGACGTTACCGAGCTGAATGTGTGCTGAACTCGAAGGTGTCGTGTGTTCGGTACTTGGATCTATCGGATCGTGAAGACGTACGACTACATCAACCGCGTTGTCATAACGCTTCCGCTAACGGTCTACGAGGGTACGTGGACGACACTCTCCCCTCTCGTTGCTATGCATCACCATGATCTTGTGTGTGCATAGGAAATTTTTTGAAATTACTAAGTTCTCCAACAACCTACACGTATGTATCGTTGTTATTAAGGATAAAACGATGGGGTCTATCTCTACATACATAGATCTTGTCTACATCGTGTCATCGTTCTTATTGCATTACTCCGTTTTTCCATGAACTTAATACACTAGATGCATGCTGGATAGCGGTTGATGTGTGGAGTAATAGTAGTAGATGCAGGCAGGAGTTGTCTACTAATCTTGGACGCGATGCCTATATAATGATCATTGCCTGGATATCGTCATAATTATTTCAAGTTCTATCACTTGCCCAACAGTAATTTGTTCACCCACCGTTTGCTATTTTTCTCGAGAGAAGCCACTAGTGAAACCTACGGCCCCAGGTCTTATTTCTCCTATATTTGCCTTTGCGATCTTCCTTTCTCTTGCATTTATTTTCAGATCTACTAAACCAAAATTACAAAAATACCTTGCTACGTTTTATTTATATTTATTTTATTTGGCGTTCGATCTATCAATCTAGTACAATTTACCTCATGTCTGTTTGCCTATCTTGAGGCGCCATACCCCGAAAGGGATTGACAACCCCTTTACCACATGGGTTTGCGAGGATTTGTTATCTGTGTGCAGGGGTTGTTTACGTTGTGTTGCTTGGTTCTCCTACTGGTTCGATAACCTTGGTTTCATTTCTGAGGGAAATACCTACCGCCGTTGTGCTGCATCATCCCTTCCTCTTTGGGAAATACCAACGTAGCTTCAAGCGAAATCAAAAGGAGTTTCTGGCGCCGTTGCCGGGGAGGATGTTCAACATATACCTGGTTCGTAATCTCAAATCTTATCTCCTCGCAATTTACATTATTTGCCATTTGCCTCTCGTTTTCCTCTCCCCACTTCACACAAAAAATTGCCATTTTATTCGTCCTCTTTTTCGTTCGCCGTTTTCATGTCAGATCTCTTGTTTGCTTGTGTTGCCATGTGTCTCTTATTTGCTTGCATTTTCGCTTGCTAAAAATCTATTGATATGTATCCTCATCCACTTGCTATTTTTTTCAAAAGATCTGAATATGTTGAACCAGTTGCTAGTGAGTTGAGTGCACTTGATTATCTTTATGAAGTTTTGCGTGAGATTTGTGAATTTCAAAATTGTGATTAAAAAATTTATGAAGTGATTCATGATAGATCCTTGAACGAAAAGCATGATTACAATGATGTTATCATAAATTCTAGTAATATCAATTGTGCTAATAATATGCAAAACCCCAAGCTTGGGGATGCTAATTTTGCTATGTCCACTATTTATTGCAATGATCATGATTGGGTGATAATGATTCTTATGGTCTTGAAAATTTCTTTAAACCTCATGATGAATATGCTTGCGATAATAAAACTGGGCTTGGAGAGGTCATCACTTTATTTGATGATAATCCCACTATTTTGGAAGAGTGTCAACGTTGCATGCATGTGGATCATATAGAGAATATGTTATGTGACTGCTATATTGTTGAATTTGAATATGATCCCATATATAATTATTATGAGAGAGGGAAATATGGTTGTAGAAATTTCCATGATACTAAATTACCTCTCTTCTTGTTGAGATTGTCTATGTTTTATTCTTGTTCCTTGCATATGCTAGTCTTTGCTTGTTTTGATAATTTGTTTGCTTATAAAATTCCTATGCATAGGAAGTATGTTAGACTTAATGTGTTTGTCATATTATATATGATTCTCTCTTTGTGATTCAATTATTGTCTTTCATGCGAGCATCATTAATATTATCGATGCCTAGCAAGGGGCGTAAAACTATAGCGCTTGTTGGGAGGCAACCCAATGAATAAATTTTATTTTTGCTTTTTGCTTTTTGTTCTTGAGTGTTTACATAATTATGCTACTGTTATTATTGTATTTTTTGTGTTTTAATTAGTGTTTGTGCCAAGTATAACCGATAGGATCTTCTTGGGTGATAGTTGTTTGATCTTGCTGAAAAAGACAGAAACTTTGTGCTCACGAAAATAATTGTTAAAAATCACCAGAATGTGATAAAATGCCAATTCTTTTTGCCTAAGATTAATATACAAATTACCCAGGTTTCCATAGTTTTTCAGAATTTTTTGAGTTCCATAAGTATTCGAACAAATCAGATTGCTACAGACTGTTCTGTTTTGACAGATTCTGTTTTCTTTGTGTTGTGTGCTTATTTTGATGGCTCTATGGTTTTCTTTGATGAGTTTTTGCCATAGAAAAGTTCGAATACTGTAGATATAATACAAAAACAAAATAAGAATTGGGTTGATACAACACATATAGTAGTGATTTATTTTTCTTACACTGGCGGATCTCACGAAGGTTTTGTTGAGTTTTGTGTGATTGAAGTTTTCAAGTTTTGGGTTATCTTACGACGGATGAAGGAAGGATGGAAGAGCCTAAACTTGGGGATGCCCCCGAGTGACATCCCCGCTTTCTTTCAACAACTATCGGTATTTTACTTGAAACTATATTTTTATTCATCACATGATATGTGTTTTGCTTGGAGCGTCTTGTATTATATGAGTCTTTGCTTGTTTTACTTTGTGTTTTAAGTCATCAATCCTTGCTGGACACACCTATTTGTGAGAGCCAAAATTATGTCATGACTTGTTAGAATTTCTCTCTATGCTCCAAGCAATGGACTTGCTCTAGTGCTTCACTTATATCTTTTTGAGCATGGTGTGGTTAGTATTTTTGAAGAAATGCTCTATTGCTTCACTTAGATTGATTTGAGAGTTAGTAAAATTTTAAAGAAATTCTCTCTTGCTTCACTTAAATTATTTTGAGAGAAAGAAGAAAAATTATGCTCCTGATCTTCACTTATATTTGTTTGAGCTTATGAAAAGCAACACGTGAAAATTAGTATCAAAGTGCTAGATATCCAAGAAGGATATAATAAAAACTTTCATGAAGATCATTGGACAAAATAAACTTGATTCTTAGTAATAGTTTTGAGATATGATGAGGTGATATGTGAGTTACGTTGATGAGTAATTATGCTTTAGTAAGAATATTGGTTTAAGGTTTGTGATCCCCTATGCAAGTACGAAAGTCAATAGTCATGCAATGAAAATTATATCCTACTTGTGGTGCATTATTTGGTGTTATTTATGCCTAATGCTTGCTTATGAGATTATTCGTTTCTTGGTTGGTCGCTTCCCAATCTTTTGCTAGCCTTCACTTTGCACCAAGTATGAACTCTACTTGTGCATCCAAAAACCTTTAAACCAGTTTGCCACATGAGTCCACTATATCTACCTATATGCGGTATTCTTTTGCCGTTCTAAGGAAATTTGCATGTGCCATCTCTAATTTTCAAAATAAACTTCTCTTTTGTGTGTTTGTTTCGCTCGCTGAGCGGTGACGGGTGGCTAATATTTTCCATTCTGGATGTGTTATTCTCACGATGAGTGTTTATTCACTTGTCATTGCACGAGAGTAAGGCAAAGGTCTTAGGGATGCCCAGTCCCGAAATGCAAAAATGAATTTAATTTATGTTGTCAGATAATAAATTCCTTGGAAAGTGTTGGTATGGAGGGCACCCGTGGATACGGTTAGCCATGGAAATTGGAAGTATTGTGGAAAAAGGAATAAACTTTATTTTCTGTTTGGGAACCGCCTATGGCATATCTAGCATGGAAAGTGTCGGGAACTCTAAGTCGTTTTCGTTGGTGGGATGGATACACCTCCCAAAATGTTTTTATCTCTAACTTTTTCGCTTTGAGCTCTGGCACCTCTACAAATCCATACTTCCCTCTGCGAAGGGCCTTTCTTTTACTTTGTGCAATTTTTTATATTGAATTTGAGTCTTCATCTTCTCTCATAAAAAGCACCAACTAGGAGGCAATATGATAGTACTTAATTATTGGGTGTAGCTAATATTCGAGTGTGTTTCATGAATGGATCAATGTTTGAGCATGATGGGCTAGGGATAACTTATTTTAGCGTTGATAATTTGAAAGACTTGGTTGCTTGTTGATATGGTTGAGTATCTAAATTATTATGTCAAAACTAGACTATTGCTTTGAATCACATAAAAGTCCAAATGTCCATGCTATAAAGAAAAGAATATGATATGACATGATAGGCATCATTCCACATCAAAAATTCTGTTTTTATCACTTACCTACTCGAGGACGAGTAGGAGTTAAGCCTGGGGATGCTGATACGTCTCCAACGTATCTATAATTTTTTATAGTTCCATGTTGTTATATTATCAATCTTGGATGTTTTATAATCATTTTATAGTCATTTTATATCATTTTTGGTACTAACCTATTGACATAGTGCCAAGTGCCAATTGTTGTTTTTCCATGTTTTTTACATCGCAGAAAATCAATACCAGAAGGAGTCCAAATGCCACGGAACTCCAAGATGATTTTTTATGGGCCAGAAGGAACACATTGGGCCCTGGCTGCGCATGTGGGGTGCCCCGAGGGAGGCACAACCCACCAGGGCGCTAGGAGGCCCAGGCGCGCCCTGGTGGGTTGTGCCCACCTCGGGTGCCCCCCGGACCTCCTCTTTGCTCTATAAATACCACAATATTCCAGAAACCCTAGAAGCATCGACAAAATATTCATCCAGCCGCCGCAGAGTCCAGAACCACCAGATCCAATCTAGACACCATCGCGGATGGGGTTCACTACCTCCATTGGTGCCTCTCCGATGATGCGTGAGTAGTTCTTTGTAGACCTTCGGGTCCGTAGTTAGTAGCTAGATGGCTTTCTCTCTCTCTCGCTGAAATTCTCAATACAATGGTCTCTTGGAGATCCATATGATGTAACTCTTTTGCGGTGTCTTTGTCGGGATCTGATGAACTTTGAGTATATGATCAGTCATATCTTTTTTATCCATGAAAGTAATTTAAGTTTCTTCGATCTCTTGTATGCATGATTGCTTGTAGCCTCATATTTCTTCTCCAATATTTGGATTTTGTTTGGACAACTTGATCTATTTATCTTGCAATGGGAAGAGGTGCCCGGTACTGGATTCGATCTTACGATGCTTGATCCTAGTGACAGAAAGGGAACCGACACGTATGTATCCTTGCTACTAAGGATAATACGATGGGGTCTATCTCTACATAGATAGATCTTGTCTACATCATGGCATCGTTCTTATTGCATTACTCCATTTTTACATGAACTTAATACACTAGATGCATGCTTGATAGCGGTCGATGTGTGGAGTAATAGTAGTAGATGCAGGTAGGAGTCCGTCTACTAATCTTGGATGTGATGCCTATATAATGATCATTGCCTAGATATCGTCATAATAATGTGAAATTCTATCAATTGCCCAACAGTAATTTGTTCACCCATCGTTTGCTATTTTTCTCGAGAGAAGCCACTAGTGAAACCTACGGCCCCAGGTCTTATTTCTCCTATATTTGCCTTTGCGATCTACTTTTTTCTTGCATTTATTTTCAGATCTACTAAACCAAAAATATAAAAATACCTTGTTGCGTTATATTTATATTTATTTTATTTGGCGTTCGATCTATCAATCTACTACAATTTACCTCACGTCTGTTTTCCTATCTTGAGGTGCCGTACCCCGGAAGGGATTGACAACCCCTTTAACACGTTGGGTTGCGAGGATTTTGTTGGAAATATGCCCTAGAGGCAATAATAAAAGCATTATTATTATATTTCCTTGTTCATGATAATTGTCTTTATTCGTGCTATAATTGTGTTATCCGGAAATCGTAATACATGTGTGAATAACAGACAACAACGTGTCCCTAGTAAGCCTCTAGTTGACTAGCCCGTTGATCAATAGATAGTCATGGTTTCCTGACTATGGGCATTGGATGTCATTGATAACGAGATCACATCATTAGGAGAATGATGTGATGGACAAGACCCAATCCTAAACATAGCATAAGATCACATAGTTCGTTTGCTAGAGTTTTCCAATGTCAAGTATCCTTTCCTTAGACCATGAGATCGTGTAACTCCCGGATACCATAGGAGTGCTTTGGGTGTGCCAAACGTCACAATGTAACTGGGTGACTATAAAGGTATACTACGGGTATCTCTAAAAGTGTCTGTTGGGTTGACACGGATCGAGACTGGGATTTGTCACTCCGCTTGACGGAGAGGTATCACCGGGCCCTCTCGGTAATGCATCATCATAATGAGCTCAATGTGATCAAAGTGTTTGATCAAGGGATCATGCATTGCGGTACGAGAAAAAGTGACTTGCCGGTAACGAGATTGAACGAGGTATTGGGATACTGACGATCGAATCTCGGGCAAGTAAAATACCGATTGACAAAGGGAATCATATACGGGATTAATTGAATCCTCGACATCGTGGTTCATCCGATGAGATCATCGTGGAGCATGTGGGAGCCAACATGGGTATCCAGATCCCGCTGTTGGTTATTGCCCGAGAACCGTCTCGGTCATGTCTGCATGTCTCCCGAACCCGTAGGGTCTACACACTTAAGGTTCGGTGACGCTAGGGTTGTGAAGATATGTATTTGCAGTAACCCGAATGTTGTTTGGAGTCCCGGATGAGATCCCGGACGTCACGAGGAGTTTCGGAATGGTCCGGAGGTAAAGAATTATATATAGGAAGTGCTGTTTTGGCCATCGGGACAAGTTTCGGGGTTATCGGTATTGTACCGGGACCACCGGAGGGTCCCGGGGGGTCCACCGGGTGGGGCCACCTATCCCGGAGGGCCCCATGGGCTGAAGTGGGAAAGGATCCAGCCCAAAGTGGGATGGGGCGCCACTTCCCTAGGGCCCATGCGCGCCTAGGGTGGGGGAAACCCTAAAGGGGGGCGCCCCCTTGCTTGGGGGGCAAGCCCCACCCCTTGGCCGCCCCCCCTAGGAGATTACATCTCCTAGGGCCGGCGCCCCCCGCTAGGGGACGATATAAAGGGGGGGAAGGGAGGGGGGCAGCCGCACCCCTTGCTCCTGGCGCCTCCCTCTCCCTCTCCAACATCTCCTCCTTCTCCGTAGAGCTTGGCGAAGCCCTGCCGGAGTACTGCAGCTCCACCATCACCACGTCGTCGTGCTGCTGCTGGAGCCATCTTCCTCAACCTCTCCTTTGCCTTGCTGGATCAAGAAGAAGGAGACGTTACGCTGACCGTACGTGTGTTGAACGCGGAGGTGCCGTCCGTTCGGTGCTAGGATCTCCGGTGATTTGGATCACGTCGTGTACGACTACCTCATCCCCGTTCATTGAACGCTTCCGCTCGCGATCTACAAAGTGGTATGTAGATGCAATCTCTCTCCCATGACTCGTTGCTTAGATGAACTCATAGATGGATCTTGGTGAAACCGTAGGAAAAATTTTAATTTTCTGCAACGTTACCCAACAGTGGCATCATGAGCTAGGTCTATGCGTAGTTCTCTATTGCACGAGTAGAACACAATTTGTTGTGGGCGTAGATGTTGTCAACTTTCTTGCCGCTACTAGTCTTATCTTGCTTCAGCGTTATTGTGGGATGAAGCGGCCCGGACCAACCTTACACGTACGCTTACGTGAGACCGGTTCCACCGACTAACATGCACTAGTTGCATAAGGTGGCTGGCGGGTGTCTGTCTCTCCCACTTTACTTGGAGCGGATTCGATGAGAAGGGTCCTTATGAAGGGTAAATAGAAGTTGACAAATCACGTTGTGGCTTTCACGTAGGTAAGAAAACGTTCTTGCTAGAACCCTAATTCAGCCACGTAAAACTTGCAACAACAATTAGAGGACGTCTAACTTGTTTTTGCAGCAAGTGCTTTGTGATATGATATGGCCAAAGTTGTGATGAATGATGAATGATCTATATGTGATGTATGAGATGTTCATGCTATTGTAATAGGAATCACGACTTGCATGTCGATGAGTATGACAACCGGCAGGAGCCATAGGAGTTGTCTTTATTTTTGTATGACCTGCGTGTCATTGAGTAACGCCATGTAAATTACTTTACTTTATTGCTAAATGCGTTAGCCATAGTAGTAGAAGTAATAGTTGGCGAGCAACTTCATGGAGACACGATGATGGAGATCATGGTGTCAAGCCGGTGACAAGATGATCATGGAGCCCCAAGATGGAGATCAAAGGAGCTATGTGATATTGGCCATATCATGTCACGTTTATTATTTGGTTGCATGTGATGTTTATCATGTTTTGCATCTTGTTTACTTAGAACGACGGTAGTAAATAAGATGATCCCTCATAATAATTTCAAGAAGTGTTCCCCCTGACTGTGCACCATTGCGACAGTTCGTTGTTTCGAAGCATCACGTGATGATCGGGTGTGATAGATAATAAGGTTCACATACAACGGGTGTAAGACAGATTTACACATGCAAACACTTAGGTTGACTTGACGAGCCTAGCATGTACAGACATGGCCTCGGAACACAAAAGACCGAAAGGTCGAGCATGAGTCGTATAGAAGATACGATCAACATGAAGATGTTCACCGATGTTGACTAGTCCGTCTCACGTGATGATCGGACACGGCCTAGTTGACTCGGATCATGTTATACTTAGATGACTAGAAGAGGGATGTCTATCTAAGTGGGAGTTCATTAAATAATTTGATTAAGATGAACTTTATTATCATGAACTTAGTCTAAAATATTTAAAATATGTCTTGTAGATCAAATGGCCAACGTAGTCCTCAACTTCAACGCGTTCCTAGAGAAAACCAAGCTGAAAGACGATGGCAGCAACTATACGGACTGGGTACGGAACCTGAGGATCATCCTCATAGCTGCCAAGAAAGATTATGTCCTACGAGCACCGCTGGGTGACGCACCTGTTCTCCCTGCAGAACAAGACGTTATGAACGCTTGGCAGTCACGTTCCGATGATTACTCCCTCGTTCAGTGCGGCATGCTTTACAGCTTAGAGCCGGGGCTCCAAAAGCGTTTTGAGAGACATGGAGCATATGAGATGTTCTAAGAGCTGAAAATGGTTTTCCAAGCTCATGCCTGGGTCGAGAGATATGAAGTCTCCGACAAATTCTTTAGCTGTAAGATGGAGGAAAATAGCTCTGTCAGTGAACACATACTCAAGATGTCTGGGTTGCACAACCGCTTGACTCAACTAGAAGTTAATCTCCCGGATGAAGCGGTCATTGACAGAATCCTCCAGTCGCTTCCACCTAGCTACAAGAGCTTTGTGATGAACTACAACATGCAGGGGATGGTAAAGACCATTCCTGAGGTATATACTATGCTGAAATCAGCAGAGGTAGAAATCAAGAAGGAGCATCAAGTGTTGATGGTGAATAAAACCACTAAGTTCAAGAAGGGCAAGGGTAAAAAGAACTTCAAGAAGGACGGCAAGGAAGTTGCCGCGCCCGGTAAGCAAGTTGCCGGGAAGAAGCCAAAGAATGGACCCAAGCCCGAGACTGGGTGTTTTTATTGCAAGGGAAGTGGTCACTGGAAGCGGAACTGCCCCAAATACTTAGCGGACAAGAAGGCCGGCAAAACAAAAGGTATATGTGATATACATGCAATTGATGTGTACCTTACCAGTACTCGTAGTAGCTCTTGGGTATTTGATACCGGTGCAGATGCTCACATTTGTAACTCAAAGCAGGAGCTGCGGAATAAATGGAGACTGGCGAAGGACGAGGTGACGATGCGCGTCGGGAATGGTTCCAAGGTCGATGTGATCGCCGTCGGCACGCTACCTCTACATTTACCTACGGGATTAGTTTTAAACCTCAATAATTGTTATTTAGTGCCAAGTTTGAGCATGAAAATTGTGTCTGGATCTCGTTTAATTCGAGATGGCTACTCATTTAAATCCGAGAATAATGGTTGTTCTATTTATATGAGAGATATGTTTTATGGTCATGCTCCGATGGTTAATGGTTTTTTCTTAATGAATCTCGTACGTGATGATACACATATTCATAGTGTGAATACCAAAAGAGTTAAAGTTGATAACAATAGTCCCACATATTTGTGGCACTGCCGCCTTGGTCACATAGGTGTCAAACGCATGAAGAAGCTCCATGCAGATGGACTTTTAGAGTCTCTTGATTATGAATCATTTGACACGTGCGAACCATGCCTCATGGGTAAAATGACCAAGAATCCGTTCTCAGGAACAATGGAGCGAGCAACCAACTTATTGGAAATCATACATACCGATGTGTGTGGTCCAATGAGTGTTGAGGCTCGCGGTGGCTATCGTTATGTTCTAACCCTCACTGATGACTTGAGTAGATATGGGTATATCTACTTAATGAAACACAAGTCTGAGACCTTTGAAAAGTTCAAGGAATTTTAGAGTGAGGTTGAAAATCAACGTGATAGAAAGATCAAGTTTCTACGATCAGATCGTGGAGGAGAATACTTGAGTCACGAATTTGGCACACACTTAAGAAAATGTGGAATAGTTTCACAACTCACGCCGCCTGGAACACCTCAGCGTAATGGTGTGTCCGAATGTCGTAATCGCACTCTATTAGATATGGTACGATCTATGATGTCTCTTACCGATTTACCGCTATCTTTTTGGGGCTATGCTTTAGAGACTGCCGCATTCACTTTAAATAGGGCTCCGTCGAAATCCGTTGAGACGACACCGTATGAATTATGGTTTGGGAAGAAACCTAAGCTGTCGTTTCTAAAAGTTTGGGGATGCGATGCTTATGTCAAGAAACTTCAACCTGAAAAGCTCGAACCCAAGTCGGAAAAATGCGTCTTCATAGGATACCCTAAAGAAACTATTGGGTATACCTTCTACCTCAGATCCGAAGGCAAGATCTTTGTTGCCAAGAATGGATCCTTTCTAGAGAAAGAGTTTCTCTCAAAAGAAGTAAGTGGGAGGAAAGTAGAACTTGATGAAGTGTTACCTCTTGAACCGGAAAATGGCGAAACTCAGGAAAACGTTCCTGAGGTGCCTGCACCGACTAGAGAGGAAATTAATGATGATGATCAAGATACTTCTAATCAAGCTCCTACTGAAATTCGAAGGTCCACAAGGACACGTTCCGCACCAGAGTGGTATGGCAACCCTCTCTTGGAAATCATGTTGTTAGACAACGGTGAACCTTCGAACTATGAGGAAGCAATGGCGGGCCCGGATTCCGACAAATGGCTAGAAGCCATGAAATCCGAGATAGGATCCATGTATGAAAACGAACTATGGACTTTGACTGACTTGCCCGTTGAGCGGCGAGCCATAGAAAATAAATGGATCTTTAAGAAGAAGACAGACGCGGATGGTAATGTGACCATCTATAAAGCTCGGCTTGTCGCTAAGGGTTATCGACAAGTTCAAGGAATTGACTACGATGAGACTTTCTCACCGGTAGCGAAGCTGAAGTCCGTCCGAATCATGTTAGCGATTGCCGCATTCTACGATTATGAAATATGGCAAATGTTGGGGAACGTAGCATAAATTCAAAATTTTCCTACGTGTCACCAAGATATATCTATGGAGAAACCAGCAACGAGGGGAAGGAGATTGCATCTACATACCCTTGTAGATCGCTAAGCGGAAGCGTTCAAGTGAACGGGGTTGATGGAGTCGTACTCGTCGTGATCCAAATCACCGATGACCAAGTGCCGAACGGACGGCACCTCCGCGTTCAACACACGTACAGCCCGGTGACGTCTCCCATGCCTTGATCCAGCAAGGAGAGAGGGAGAGGTTGAGGAAGACTCCATCCAGCAGCAGCACAACGGCATGGTGGTGGTGGAGGAGCGTGGCAATCCTGCAGGGCTTCGCCAAGCACCGCGGGAGAGGAGGAAGGAGAGATGCAGGGCTGCGCCATGGAAAGATCGAAACTCTTATGTTGGCAGCCCCAAAACCCTCAAGTATATATAGGGAAGAGGGAAGGGGGTGCGCCCCCTTTAGGGTTTCCACCCCAAGGGGTGCGGCTGCCCCAAACCCATCTAGGGTGGCGGCCAAGGGGTAGGTGGGGCGCCCCCTCCCCAAACCCTAGGCGCCTTGGGCCCTTGTGGGGGGGGGCGCACCAGCCCACCTGGGGCTGGTCCCCTCCCACATGTGGCCCATGCATCCCTCCGGGGCTGGTGGTCCCACTTGGTGGACCCCCGGGAACCTCCTGGTGGTCCCCGTACGTTACCGATAAAACCCGATACTCTTTCGGTGACCAAAACAGGACTTCCCATATATAAATCTTTACCTCCGGACCATTCCGGAACTCCTCGTGACGTCCTGGATCTCATCCGGGACTCCGAACAACATTCGGTAACCACATATAAACTTCCTTTATAACCCTAGCGTCATCGAACCTTAAGTGTGTAGACCCTACGGGTTCGGGAGACATGCAGACATGACCGAGACGTTCTCCGGTCAATAACCAACAGTGGGATCTGGATACCCATGTTGGCTCCCACATGTTCCACGATGATCTCATCGGATGAACCATGATGTCAAGGACTTAATCAATCCCGTATACAATTCCCTTTGTCTACCGGTACGATACTTGCCCGAGATTCGATCGTCGGTATCCCGATACCTTGTTCAATCTCGTTACAGGCAAGTCTCTTTTACTCGTTCCACAACACATCATCCCGTGATCAACTCCTTGATCACATTGTGCACATTATGATGATGTCCTACCGAGTGGGCCCAGAGATACCTCTCCGTCACACGGAGTGATAAATCCCAGTCTCGATTCGTGCCAACCCAACAGACACTTTCGGAGATACCTGTAGTGTACCTTTATAGTCACCCAGTTACGTTGTGATGTTTGGCACACCCAAAGCACTCCTACGGTATCCGGGAGTTGCACAATCTCATGGTCTAAGGAAACGATACTTGACATTAGAAAAGCTTTAGCATACGAACTACATGATCTTGTGCTAGGCTTAGGATTGGGTCTTGTCCATCACATCATTCTCCTAATGATGTGATCCCGTTATCAACGACATCCAATGTCCATGGTCAGGAAACCTTAACCATCTATTGATCAACGAGCTAGTCAACTAGAGGCTTACTAGGGACATGGTGTTGTCTATGTATCCACACATGTATCTGAGTTTCCTATCAATACAATTCTAGCATGGATAATAAACGATTATCATGAACAAGGAAATATAATAATAATCAATTTATTATTGCCTCTAGGGCATATTTCCAACAGTCTGCCACTTGCACTAGAGTCAATAATCTAGTTCACATCGATATGTGATTAACACTCAAGGTCACATCCTTATGTGACTAACACCCAAGAGTTCTGGGTTTGATCATGTTATGCTTGTGAGAGATATTATAGTCAACGGTTCTGAACCTTTCAGATCCGTGTGTGCTTTACAAATATCTATGTCATCTCCTAGATGCAGTTACCACGCTCTATTTGGAGCTATTCCAACTAACTGTTCTACTATACGAATCCAATTTACTACTCAGAATAATCTGGATTAGTGCATCGGCGTAACCCTTTACGACGAACTCTTTATTTTTTCACCTCCATAATCGAAAAAATTCCTTAGTCCACTAGTTACTAAGGATAACCTTGACCGTTGTCCTGTGATCCATTTCTAGATCACACTCGTACCCCTTGACTGACTCATGGTTTGGCACACTTCAGGTGCGGTACACAACATAGCATACTTTAGAGCCTACGTCTAAGCATAGGGGACGACCTTCGTCCTTTCTCTCTCTTCTGCCGTGGTCAGGTCTTGAGTCTTACTCAGTACTCACACGTGTAATACAGCCAAGAACTCCTTCTTTGCTGATCTATTTTGAATTCCTTCAAAATCTTGTCATAGTATGTATTCATTTGAAAGTACTATTAAGCGATTTTGATCTATCCTTATAGATCTTGATGCTCAATGTTCAAGTAGCTTAATCCAGGTTTTCATTTAAAAACACTTTTCAAATAACCCTATATGCTTTCCAGAAATTCTACATCATTTCTGATCAACAATATGTCAACAACATATACTCATTAGAAATCATATAGTGCTCCCACTCACTTCTTTGGAAATACAAGTTTCTCATAAACTTTGTATAAACCCAAATTCTTTGATCATCTCATCAAAGTGTACATTCCAACTCCGAGATGCTTACTCCAGTCCTTAGAAGGATTGTTGGGGCTTTGCATACTTGTTAGCATCTTTCAGGATCGACAAAATCTTCTGGTTGTATCACATACAACCTTTCCTCAAGAAAATCATCGAGGAAACAATGTTTTTGACATCCTATCTGCACAATTTCACAAACAATGCAGTAATCGCCAACATAATTCCAACAGACTCTTAGCATCGCTACGAGTGAGAAAGTCTCATCACAGTCAACTCCTTGAACTTGTCAGAAAACATCTTAATGACAAGTCGAGCTTTCTTAATGGTGACATTTACCATCATTGTCCGTCTTCCTTTTAAAATCCATCTGCACTCAACAGCCTTACGACCATCGAGCCGTTCTGCCAAAGTCTACACTTTGTTTTCATACATGGATCCTCTCTCGGATTTTATGGCCTCGAGCCATTCATCGGAATCCGGGCCCACCATCGCTTCTCCATAGCTCGTAGGTTCATTGTTGTCTAGCAACATGACGTCCAAGACAGGATTACGTACCACTCTGAAGTAGTACGCATCCTTGTCATCCTACGAGGTTTGGGAGTGACTTGATCCGAACTATCATAAGCTTCCACTTCAATTGGTGTAGGTGCCATAGGAACAACTTCATGTGCCCTGCTACACACTAGTTGAAGTGACGTTTCAACAACCTCATCAAGTCTCCAACATCCTCCCACTCAATTCTTTCGAGAGAGACTTTTCCTCGAGAAAGAACCCGATTTGAGAAACAATCCCTATTGCTTTCGGATCGGAGACAGGAGGAATACCCAACTGTTTTGGGTGTCCTATGAAGATGCATTTATCCGCTTTGGGTTCGAGCTTATCAGCCTGAAACTTTTTTCACATAAGCGTCGTGACCCCAAACTTTTAAGAAATGACAGCTTAGGTTTCTCTAAACCATAGTTCTTACGGTGTCATCTCATCAGAATTACGTGGTGCCCTATTTAAAGTGAGTGCGGTTGTCTCTAATGCCTAACCCATGAACGATAGTGGTAATTCGATAATAGACATCATGGTACGCACCATATCCAATAGGGTGCAACTATGATGTTCGGACACACCATCACATTATGGTGTTCCAGGCGGTATTAGTTGTGAAACAATTTCCACAGTGCCAAACTCATAACTCAGATATTCTTTTCTATGATCATATCATAGATATTTTATCCTCTTATCACGAAGATCTTCAACTTCATTCTGAAATTACTTGAACCATTCAATGATTCAGACTTGTGTTTCATCAAGTAAATATACTCAGTATCTACTCAAATCATCTGTGAAGTAAGAGCATAACGATATCCACTGTGTGCCTCATCACTCATTGGACTGCACACATCAAAATGTGTTACTTCCAACAAGTTGCTTTCTTGTTCCATTTTACTGAAACCGAAGCTTTCAGTCATCTTGCCCATGTGGTATGATTTGCATGTCTCAAGCGATTCAAAATCAAATGAGTCCAAACGGTCCATCTGCATGGAGTTTCTTCATGCGTACATACCAATAGACACGGTTCACATGTCTCAATCTTTTCAGAAATGAGTGAGTCCAAAGATCCATCAACATGGAGCTTCTTCATGCGTTTTATACCAATATGACTTACATGGCAGTGCCACAAGTAGGTGGTACTATCATTACTATCTTATATATTTTGGCATGGACATGTGTATCACTATGATCGAGATTCAATAAACCATTCATTTTAGGTGCAAGACCATTGAAGGTATTATTCAAATAAATAGAGTAACCATTATTCTCCTTAAATGAATAACTGTATTGCGATAGACATAATCCAATCATGTCTATGCTCAACGCAAACACCAAATAACAATTATTTAGGTTTAACACCAATCTCGATGGTAGAGGGAGCGTGCGATTCTTGATCACATCAACCTTGGAAACACTTCCCACACATCTCGTCAGCTCACCTTTAGCTAGTCTCCGTTTATTCCGTAGCTTTTATTTCGAGTTACTAACACTTAGCAACCGAACTGGTATCTAATACCCTGATGCTACTAGGAGTACTAGTAAAGTACACATTCACACAATGTATATCCAATATACTTCTATCGACAGCCTTCTCATCTACCAAGTATCTAGGGTAATTCTGCTCCAGTATATGTTCCCCTCATTACAGAAGCACTTAGTCTCGGGTTTGGGTTCAACCTTGGGTTTCTCCACTAGAGCAGCAGCTGATTTGTCGTTTCATGAAGGATCCCTTCTTGCCCTTGCCCTTCTTGAAACTAGTGGTTTCACTAACCATCAACAATTGATGCTCCTTCTTGATTTCTACTTTCGCGGTGTCAAACATCGCGAATATTTCAAGGATCATCATATCTATCCCTGATATGTTATAGTTCATCACGAAGCTCTAGCAGCTTGGTGGCAATGACTTTGGAGAAACATCACTATCTTATCTGGAAGATCAACTACCACTCGATTCAAGTGATTGTTGTACTCAGACAATCTGAGCACAAGCTCAACGATTGAGCTTTTCTCCCTTAGTTTGCAGGCCAAGAAAATCGTTGGAGGTCTTATACCTCTTGACGTGGGCACGAGCCTGAAATCCCAATTTCATCCCTCGAAACATCTCATATGTTCCGCGACATTTCAAAAATTTCTTCGGTGCCTCAATTCTAAACCATTTATCATTACCGAACTATCATGTAGTCATCAAAACATGTATGTCAGATGTTCGCAACATTCACAGACCACGTTCGAGGTCCAGCACACCGAGCGGTGCATTAAGGACACAAGCCTTCTACTGTCCGCATAATTGCTACTATCAACTTTCAAGTATATTTTCTCTAGGAACACATCTAAAATAGTAGAACTAAAGCGCGAGCTTACGACATAATTTGCAAAGATCTTTTGACTATGTTCAGGATAATTAAGTTCATCTTATGAACTCCCACTCAGATAGACATCCCTCTCATCATCTAAGTGATTACATGATCCGAGTCAACTAGGCCGTGTCCGATCATCACGTGAGACGGACTAGTCAACGTCGGTGAACATCTTCATGTTGATCGTATCTACCATACGACTCATGCTCGACCTTTCGGTCTTCTGTGTTCCGAGGCCATGTCTGTACATGCTAGGCTCGTCAAGTCAACCTAAGTGTTTGCATGTGTTCCGAGGCCATGTCTGTACATGCTAGGCTCGTCAACACCCGTTGTATTCGAACGTAAGAATCTATCACACCCGATCATCACGTGGTGCTTCGAAACGACGAACTTTCGCAACGGTGCACGGTTAGGGGGAACACTTTCTTGAAATTTTAATGAGGGATCATCTTATTTACTACCGTCGTTCTAAGCAAATAAGATGCAAAAACATGATAAACATCACATGCAATCAAATAGTGACATGATATGGCCATCATCACTTTGCTCCTTTCGATCTCCATCTTCGGGGCTCCATGATCATCATCGTCACCGGCATGACACCATGATCTTCATCATCATGATCGCCGTGAAGTTGTCTCGTCAACTATTACTTCTACTACTATGGCTAACGGTTAGCAATAAAGTAAAGTAATTACATGACGTTTATGTTGACACGCAGGTCATAAATAAATTAAAGACAACTCCTATGGCTCCTGCCGGTTGTCATACTCATCGACATGCAAGTCGTGATTCCTATTACAAGAACATGATCATCTCATACATCACATATATCATACATCACATCCTTTGGCCATATCACATCACATAGCATACCCTGCAAAAACAAGTTAGACGTCCTCTAATTGTTGTTTGCATGTTTTACGTGGCTGCTATGGGTTTCTAGCAAGAACGTTTCTTACCTACGCAAAACCACAACGTGATATGTCAATTGCTATTTACCCTTCATAAGGACCCTTTTCATCGAATCCGATCCGACTAAAGTGGGAGAGACTGGCACCCGCTAGCAACCTTATGCAACTAGTGCATGTTAGTCGGTGGAACCTGTCTCACGTAAGTGTACGTGTAAGGTCGGTCCCGGCCGCTTCATCCCACAATGCCGCCGAATCAAGATTGACTAGTAACGGTAAGCATATTGAACAAAATCAACGCCCACAACTACTTTGTGTTCTACTCGTGCAAAGAATCTATGCAATAGACCTAGCTCATGATGCCACTGTTGGGGAACGTAGCATAAATTCAAAATTTTCCTACGTGTCACCAAGATCTATCTATGGAGAAACCAGCAACGAGGGGAAGGAGATTGCATCTACATACCCTTGTAGATCGCTAAGCGGAAGCGTTCAAGTGAACGGGGTTGATGGAGTCGTACTCGTCGTGATCCAAATCACCGATGACCAAGTGCCGAACGAACGGCACCTCCGCGTTCAACACACGTACAGCCCGGTGACGTCTCCCATGCCTTTATCCAGCAAGGAGAGAGGGAGAGGTTGAGGAAGACTCCATCCAGCAGCAGCACAATGGCGTGGTGGTGGTGGAGGAGCGTGGCAATCCTGCAGGGCTTCGCCAAGCACCGCGGGAGAGGAGGAAGGAGAGATGCAGGGTTGCGCCATGGAGAGATCGGAACTCTTATGTTGGCAGCCCCAAAACCCTCAAGTATATATAGGGGAGAGGGAAGGGGGTGCGCCCCCTTTAGGGTTTCCACCCCAAGGGGTGCGGCTGCCCCAAACCCATCTAGGGTGGCGGCCAAGGGGGTGGAGAGGGGAAACTTGCCCCCCCAAGCTAGGTGGGGCGCCCCCTCCCCAAACCCTAGGCGCCTTGGGCCCTTGTGGCGGGGGGCGCACCAGCCCACCTGGGGCTGGTCCCCTCCCACATGTGGCCCACGCAGCCCTCCGGGGCCGATGGTCCCACTTGGTGGACCCCCGGGAACCTCCTGGTGGTCCCCGTACGTTACCGATAAAACCCGATACTCTTTCGTGACCAAAACAGGACTTCCCATATATAAATCTTTACCTCCGGACCATTCCGGAACTCCTCGTGACGTCCTGGATCTCATCCGGGACTCCGAACAACATTCGGTAACCACATATAAACTTCCTTTATAACCCTAGCGTCATCGAACCTTAAGTGTGTAGACCCTACGGGTTCGGGAGACATGCAGACATGACTGAGACGTTCTCCGGTCAATAACCAACAGCGGGATCTGGATACCCATGTTGGCTCCCACATGTTCCACAATGATCTCATCGGATGAACCACGATGTCAAGGACTTAATCAATCCCGTATACAATTCCCTTTGTCTATCGGTACGATACTTGCCCGAGATTCGATCGTCGGTATCCCGATACCTTGTTCAATCTCGTTACCGGCAAGTCTCTTTTACTCGTTCCGCAACACATCATCCCGTGATCAACTCCTTGATCACATTGTGCACATTATGATGATGTCCTACCGAGTGGGCCCAGAGATACCTCTCCGTCACACGGAGTGACAAATCCCAGTCTCGATTCGTGCCAACCCAACAGACACTTTCGGAGATACCTGTAGTGTACCTTTTGTTGGGGAACGTAGTAATTTCAAAAAAAATCCTACGCACACGCAAGATCATGGTGATGCATAGCAACGAGAGGGGAGATTGTTGTCTACGTACCCTCGTAGACCAAAAGCGGAAGCGTTATATCAACGCGGTTGATGTAGTCGTACGTCTTCACGATCCGACCGATCCAGCACCGTTACTCCGGCACCTCCGAGTTCTTGGCACACGTTCAGCTCGATGACGATCCCCGGGCTCCGATCCAGCAAAGCATCGGGGAAGAGTTCCGTCAGCACGACGGCGTGGTGACGATCTTGATGTGTTACCAGCGCAGGGCTTCGCCTAAGCACTGCAACGATATGACCGAGGTGGAATTTGGTGGAAGGGGGCACCGCACACGGCTAAGGAACGATCCGTAGATCAACTTGTGTGTCCTAGGGTGCTCCCCTGCCCCCGTATATAAAGGAGCCAAGGGGGAGGGGTTGGCCGGCCAAGGGGTGGCGCGCCAGGGAGTCCTACTCCCTCCGGGAGTAGGATTCCCCCCCCCCCCAATCCTAGTTGGAATAGGATTCCTCAAGGGGGGGAAAGAGAGAGAGGGGGGCCGGCCACCTTCTCCTAGTCCTAATAGGACTAGGGAAGGGGGGAGGCGCGCGGCCACTAGGGCTGCCCCTTTCTCCTTTCCACTAAGGCCCATCAAGGCCCATATCGCTCCCGGGGGGTTCCGGTAACCCACCCGGTATTCCGGTAAAATCCTGATTTCACCTGGAACACTTCCGATGTCCAAACATAGGCTTCCAATATATCAATCTTTATGTCTCGACCATTTCGAGACTCCTCGTCATGTCCGTGATCACATCCGGGACTCCGAACAACCTTCGGTACATCAAAATGCATAAACTCATAATAACTGTCATCGTAACGTTAAGCGTGCGGACCCTACGGTTCGAGAACAATGTAGACATGACTGAGACACGTCTCCGGTCAATAACCAATAGCGGGACCTGGATGCCCATATTGGCTCCTACATATTCTACGAAGATCTTTATCGGTCAGACCGCATAACAACATACGTTGTTCCCTTTGTCCATCGGTATGTTACTTGCCCGAGATTCGATCGTCAGTATCCAATACTTAGTTCAATCTCGTTACCGGCAAGTCTCTTTACTTGTTCCGTAATACATCATCCCGCAACTAACTCATTAGTTGCAATGCTTGCAAGGCTTAAGTGATGTGCATTACCGAGAGGGCCCAGAGATACCTCTCCGATGATCGGAGTGACAAATCCTAATTTCGAAATACGCCAACCCAACATCTACCATTGGAGACACCTGTAGTACTCCTTTATAATCACCCAGTTACGTTGTGACGTTTGGTAGTACTCAAAGTGTTCCTCCGGCAAACGGGAGTTGCATAATCTCATAGTCATAGGAACATGTATAAGTCATGGATAAAGCAATAGCAACATACTAAACGATCGGGTGCTAAGCTAATATAATGGGTCATGTCAATCAGATCATTCAACTAATGATGTGACCTCGTTAATCAAATAACAACTCTTTGTTCATGGTTAGGAAACATAACCATCTTTGATTAACGAGCTAGTCTAGTAGAGGCATACTAGTGACACTCTGTTTGTCTATGTATTCACACATGTATTATGTTTCCGGTTAATACAATTCTAGCATGAATAATAAACCTTTATCATGATATAAGGAAATAAATAATAACTTTATTATTGCCTCTAGGGCATATTTCCTTTACCTTTATAGTCACCCAGTTACGTTGTGACGTTTGGCACACCCAAAGCACTCCTACGGTATCCGGGAGTTGCACAATCTCATGGTCTAAGGAAACGATACTTGACATTAGAAAAGCTTTAGCATACGAACTACATGATCTTGTGCTAGGCTTAGGATTGGGTCTTGTCCATCACATCATTCTCCTAATGATGTGATCCCGTTATCAACGACATCCAATGTCCATGGTCAGGAAACCGTAACCATCTATTGATCAACGAGCTAGTCAACTAGAGGCTTACTAGGGACATGGTGTTGTCTATGTATCCACACATGTATCTGAGTTTCCTATCAATACAATTCTAGCATGGATAATAAACGATTATCATGAACAAGGAAATATAATAATAATCAATTTATTATTGCCTCTAGGGCATATTTCCAACAGCAAATGGACGTCAAAACGGCATTCCTTAATGGTTTCCTTAAGGAAGAATTGTATATGATGCAGCCGGAAGGTTTTGTCGATCCTAAGAATGCTGACAAGGTGTGCAAGCTCCAACGCTCGATTTATGAGCTGGTGCAAGCATCTGGAGTTGGAACATTCGCTTTGATGAGATGATCAAAGCGTTTGGGTTTACGCAGACTTGTGGAGAAGCCTGCGTTTACAAGAAAGTGAGTGGGAGCTCTGTAGCATTTCTCATACTATATGTATATGACATACTTTTGATGGGAAATGATATAGAACTCTTGGACAACATTAAGGCCTACTTGAATAAAAGTTTTTCAATGAAGGACCTTGGAGAAGCTGCTTATATATTAGGCATCAAGATCTATAGAAATAGACCAAGACGCCTCATAGGTCTTTCACAAAGCACATACCTTGATAAGATATTGAAGAAGTTCAATATGGATCAATCTAAGAAAGGGTTCTTACCTGTGTTACAAGGTGTGAAATTGAGCTCAGCTCAATGTCCGACCACGACAGAAGATATAGAAGAGATGAGTGTCATCCCCTATGCCTCAGCCATAGGTTCTATTATGTATGCCATGCTGTGTACCAGACCTAATGTAAACCTTGCCGTAAGTTTGGTAGGAAGGTACCAAAGTAATCCCGGCAAGGAACACTGGACAGCGGTCAAGAATATCCTGAAGTACCTGAAAAGGACTAAGGCAATGTTTCTCGTTTATGGAGGTGACGAAGAGCTCGTCGTAAAGGTTTACGTCGATGCTAGCTTCGACACAGATCTGGATGACTCTAAGTCACAAACCGGATACGTGTATATTTTGAATGGTGGGGCAGTAAGCTGGTGCAGTTGCAAGCAGAGCGTTGTGGCGGGATCTACATGTGAAGCGGAGTACATGGCAGCCTCGGAGGCAGCACATGAAGCAATTTGGGCGAAGGAGTTCATCACCGACCTCGGAGTCATACCCAATGCGTCGGGGCCAATCGAACTCTTCTGTGACAACACTGGAGCTATTGCACTTGCCAAGGAGCCCAAGTTTCACAAGAAGACCAGGCACATCAAGCGTCGCTTCAACTCCATTCGTGAAAATGTTCAAGATGGAGACATAGAAATTTGTAAAGTGCACACGGATCTGAATGTCGCAGATCCGTTGACTAAACCTCTCCCTAAGGCAAAACATGATCAGCACCAGAACTCTATGGGTGTTCGATTCATCACAATGTAACTAGATTATTGACTCTAGTGCAAGTGGGAGACTGTTGGAAATATGCCCTAGAGGCAATAATAAAAGCATTATTATTATATTTCCTTGTTCATGATAATTGTCTTTATTCGTGCTATAATTGTGTTATCCGGAAATCATAATACATGTGTGAATAACAGACAACAACGTGTCCCTAGTAAGCCTCTAGTTGACTAGCCCGTTGATCAATAGATAGTCATGGTTTCCTGACTATGGGCATTGGATGTCATTGATAACGAGATCACATCATTAGGAGAATGATGTGATGGACAAGACCCAATCCTAAACATAGCATAAGTTCGCATAGTTCGTTTGCTAGAGTTTTCCAATGTCAAGTATCCTTTCCTTAGACCATGAGATCGTGTAACTCCCGGATACCGTAGGAGTGCTTTGGGTGTGCCAAACGTCACAACGTAACTGGGTGACTATAAAGGTATACTACGGGTATCTCTGAAAGTGTATGTTGGGTTGACACGGATCGAGACTGGGATTTGTCACTCCGCTTGATGGAGAGGTATCACCGGGCCCTCTCGGTAATGCATCATCATAATGAGCTCAATGTGATCAAAGTGTTTGATCACGGGATCATGCATTACGGTATGAGAAAAAGTGACTTGCCGGTAACGAGATTGAACGAGGTATTGGGATACGGACGATCGAATCTCGGGCAAGTAAAATACCGATTGACAAAGGGAATCGTATACGGGATTAATTGAATCCTCGACATCGTGGTTCATCCGATGAGATCATCGTGGAGCATGTGGGAGCCAACATGGGTATCCAGATCCCGCTGTTGGTTATTGCCCGAGAACCGTCTCGGTCATGTCTGCATGTCTCCCAAACCCGTAGGGTCTACACACTTAAGGTTCTGTGACGCTAGGGTTGTGAAGATATGTATATGCAGTAACCCAAATGTTGTTCGGAATCCCGGATGAGATCTCGGACGTCACGAGGAGTTTCGGAATGGTCCGGAGGTAAAGAATTATATATATAGGAAGTGCTGTTTTGGCCATCGGGACAAGTTTCGGGGTTATCGGTATTGTACCAGGACCACCGGAGGGTCCCGGGGGGTCCACCGGGTGGGGCCACCTATCCCGGAGGGCCCCATGGGCTGAAGTGGGAAAGGATCCAGCCCAAAGTGGGCTGGGGCGCCACTTCCCCAGGGTTCATGCGCGCCTAGGGTGGGGGAAACCCTAAAGGGGGGCGCCCCCTTGCTTGGGGGGCAAGCCCCACCCCTTGGCCGCCGCCCCCCTAGGAGATTGCATCTCCTAGGGCCGGCGCCCCCCCTAGGGGACAATATAAAGGGGGGGAAGGGAGGGGGGCAGCCGCACCCCTTGCTCCTGGCGCCTCCCTCTCCCTCTCCAACATCTCCTACTTCTCCGTAGAGCTCGGCGAAGCCCTGCCGGAGTACTGCAGCTCCACCATCACCACGCCGTCGTGCTGCTGCTGGAGCCATCTTCCTCAACCTCTCCTTTGCCTTGCTGGATCAAGAAGAAGGAGACGTTACGCTGACCGTACGTGTGTTGAACGCGGAGGTGACGTCCGTTTGGTGCTAGGATCTCCGGTGATTTGGATCACGTCGTGTACGACTACCTCATCCCCGTTCGTTGAACGCTTCCGCTCGCGATCTACAAAGTGGTATGTAGATGCAATCTCTCTCCCATGACTCGTTGCTTAGATGAACTCATAGATGGATCTTGGTGAAACCGTAGGAAAAAATTTAATTTTCTGCAACGTTACCCAACAGATTTGTTATCTGTGTGCAGGGGCTGTTTACATTGTGTTGCTTGATTCTCCTACTGGTTCGATAACCGTGGTTTCATTTATGAGGGAAATACCTACCGCCGCTGTGCTGCATCATCCCTTCCTCTTTAGGGAAATACTGACGTAGCTTCAAGCGACATCACTACCAGGAAGGGATTGACAACCCCTTTTACGTGGTGGGTTGCGAGTAGTTGTTATTTGTGTGCAGGTGTTGTTTACGGTTTGTTGCTTGGTTCTCCTACTGGTTCGATAGCCTTGGTCTCATAACTAAGGGAAATACCTACCGCCGTTGTGCTGCATCATCCCTTCCTCTTTGGGGAAATGCCGACGTAGCTTCAAGCCGCATCAGCATGGCGCCGACAGTGGCTGCGCACTTGAGCTGGTTAGAAGAGTCGAAGGTGATGGTGTTCTTGGACCACCTGAGCGGACGCGTTGCCTCGAGCTTGGGGAGGGCCGCGTTCACCTCGTGAGCGGACTGCTTGAAGATGCGATGGGAGGCTGGGGCCTGAGAGCCGCCCAGGATGCAAGCAATGGCACAAGGCTCTTGGAAGGCCCCAGCCCTCTTTTCCTGGTGGTGTTTGTCATTCCTTCTTGGCGATGGTGGCAGCGGACGAAGGTCAGCGTTGCGCTGAGGACGGTCCTCGTGAGGCTGATCTCTCCAGGGGCCCTCGTGAGGCTGGTCGCGCCAGTCCTGGCGGGGGTCTCGGTTGTCCCAGCGTCCTCCGCCTCGGCCTCCTCCACAGTCGTAGCCTCTGTCGTTGCGCTCCGGGCGGCGACCAATGCGCCCGTCGCGGATGGCCCTGAGCTCTTGGCAGTCATTGGTCTTGTGGCCGTGCATGTTGTGGAAGACACAGAACCAGCGGTTACCCTTGGATGACTCCGGGTGGTCACAACTGAGGGAGTCCTGGACTAGGGGGTCCTCGGGTGTCCAGGCTATTTGATATGGGTCAGACTGATGGGCCATGAAGATACAAGCAGAATACTTTTCCCCCGTGTCCGGGTAGGACTCCTGTATCCGTGGACGGCAAGATTGGTGTCCGGATATGTTGTTTCCTTCCCCCACAAACCGACCCTGTTCAACCCTAGGCCCCTCCGGTGTGTATATAAACTGAAGGGTTTAGTCCGTAGAGGCTATCTGAATTCTCATTGGCTAGACTGCTATGGTTCAGCCATTACGATCTCGAGATAGATCAACTCTTGTAAACCCTATACTCATCAAATACAATCAAGCAGGACGTAGGGTTTACCTCCATTAAGAGGGCCCTAACCTGGGTAAACATTGTGTCGCACTTGTCCCTTGCTACCCTCGATCCTCAGACACATAGTTCGGGACCCCCTACCCGAGATCAGACGGTTTTGACACCGACATTGGTGCTTTCATTGTGAGTTCCATTGTGTTGTCGATATAAGGATCGATGGCTCGCCTTATCATCAATGATGATATCACTCCTGGAAGGAACCTAACTTCAGGACAGGTCCTCCTGCTCGCCGGTTTCGCCATGGGCGCATGCACGACTGTTAAGCCAACGTTGGCCCCTACAATCGCCAAACATCACCTCTGCATCGGCCTTGAACACTCTGAAAAGATGGATCTGGTAGATATCTTGTCCTTGAACGAGCTGCTAGATCGCATCGCCGCCCTGGGGCTTGCAACAGACTATGATCGGATCGGGCTCAAACCCGATCAGAGGGAAATCAAATCCCCACCGATCACCCATATGGTAACGGTCATCGAGGAATGAGCCGAAAACACTTCTTCCCCTAAGTTAAAAAAACAGCTATATCCAGATCTCCGAGCCCCTCGAGCCGGACACCCTCCCTCCGGATGAGACTTCAGGTCCTCCGAACCTAGGGTCGGACATATAGAGCCCGAAAAGCACCTGGATCTTCCCGGGCCCGAACTGGTGGCCTCGGAGATTTTTCAAGTTCCAGATTCAATCTTGGGTTAGGATTCGGGTTTTAACCACCCACCCACCACAATCAATACTCTCCAAGTAATTCAGGCCCACCACACATATGTGACCGAATGTATGTACGGCAGCAACCTCAGGAAATGATCCATCACTTCTGGGCAAGATTCCTCCTTGTTAAAAACAAGATCAAAGATTGTTGCAGCGACGAAGCAGTTTCAGTTTTTTATCATAATTGAATGGACGAGGGAATTCTGAACGCCCTCAACCGCCGCCGCATACAGAC
The DNA here is from genome assembly GCA_032464435.1 of Aegilops umbellulata. Classification (NCBI taxonomy): domain Eukaryota; kingdom Viridiplantae; phylum Streptophyta; class Magnoliopsida; order Poales; family Poaceae; genus Aegilops; species Aegilops umbellulata. The sequence goes on along the minus strand of CP136056.1, from coordinate 67,272,402 downwards.
CTTCACGGAATTATGACACTTAGTACAGAAGTACTGTGTGATGGAGAGCACATGGAAGGCCCAGAACGCCCGGTTGGAACCTGCTGCCTTTAAGTGGCCCACCACGCGGGCAAAACGGATACACCCCTATGAGGCATCTGATCATAAGCCCGTTGGCAAGAAAAACAAACCTCTCACGAGGCACAGAACAGTCCTTGACGAACTCCTCGACAAACCCTATCAGATACATGCGACACAAAGTACTGAACCAACTCACAGCGTGCGGGTGCCGGTGTACTAAAGTTTGGGCCCTTTAGCACCCCATACTTGTGCAGGGGCAGTCGTAGCCCCACGCACGGTGAGGCGTGAAGAGGGGAATCAAGGATAAAAACAAGATACAAGGAGAAGAGAAGCACGGAGCAAGAGACCAGAGGATAGAGGAGGAGCTGGACCCCAGGCAAGATCCTTGCCGGGACGGCTTGCGAGACCCCGACAAGATCCTTGTCGGGAAGATTTCAAGATCACTAACAAAGGCACCACCCTTGTGGTTGAGAGCTCTGACACCATTTACAACATTAAGGCCAAGACCCAGGGCGCGCGCATAGTGGTGTGCAGATCTTTATGAAGGCCAGAAGGCGCAATTCCTAGCAAGACCCTTGACGAGGACATCTGCGAGGCCCCGGCAAGATCCTTGTCGGGGACATCGGCAAGACCGCGGCAAGACTCCGCCACCCCATCACCACTCCAGCACAGTGGCCGGCCTGCCAGCCTAGCAAGCACCTGCGTGGTGGCATGCAAATCTTCGTGGAGACCCTCCCACCTCTCCAGCGCAGCAGCTGGCCAGCCAACTTGGCACTGCATGCCTCGTCAGCATGGATGCGTGTCGAGACAGGGCGGGGAGGCGACGGACGGGACGGGCTCTATTCCCTTCGTTGATAAAGCTAGAGGGGACGTAAGCAGTGCGTTTAATGCATTGTCCTAAGACGCCGGTGATAAACATTGATATTGTAGCTACTTTACACCTCCTGTATGCCACTGTGGCGGCCCCTTGGGCGTATAAAAGGAGGCCCATGGCATACTGGAGGAGGATTCGGACTTTTGAACCTCTCGTCCTAGCTTGCATACAGAGCAGCTAGCCGAGGCTCAAGAACATGGAATATACACTCAAGCTGGACTAGGGTTTCACGCTTCTCGGCCCAAACCTAGGTAAAAATCGGCTGTGTTGATCATTAGATCTGCTCTTTCTCCACCCCTCTTCCCTGCCAAACTGTAGAAGGGATCCACGTGATCCCGTAGGTGTCGTTACTGCCGACATCTTCGGCGCGCCAGGTAGGGGGAGAGAGTTCTGTGAACCTGATCTAGCGGTTAGCGCGTCATTTCCTTGATCACCATGTCTCCCAAGAAGAAGGGGATCACATCGATCGGTTCTTCTAGAGCCGAACCACCCATGCCAACGCGGACAGGCGATGGGGTAGTCGCGGATGGTCCCGGAGGTGTGGATTAGGACCATCCATGACACTCCGGCAACCGAAGCCAAGCGAGCGGCATCGTTAGTTCCCGAGATGACGAGCCGCATGCCGCCGCGTGTAAGAGCGGAGCCGTGCCGCCTACAGGTGGCGCGGGGACCTCCAAGGGCGGAGCCGTACTGCCTACGGGTGGTGCAGCGACTTCCAAGACACCCCCTCTGGCGCCCGCGCCGCGGTTCTCTCAGGTCATGCGCGACGAGCAGCGTCGTGACGTTGGTGACCCCGGGCGCCGCCGCGGGAAGAGCCCTCTGCATCATTCCTGAGATGTGCAGGGCCGACATGCACGCCAAGATGCTGGTCAAGATGGCGCACAGCCGCGGAACCGTGACGGCGCTCCTTATAACATGGTTAGAAGTCCGAGCACCTCCCGTTCCTCGCGCTTGTCGCTGCCACCTACGCTGGCGGAAGCATTAGCGCGAGTACAACTACTCCTCGACTTCCCTCCTGCTGCGGAGAAGCAAGAGGAGTGGAGGGCTGTTATCCAGAGACTTATTGGCCACGCCAATAAAGATCAACACCAGGAGGCAGGCCCCTCACGGCGTCGGTCCACCGAGCCGGCGCGTGCCGACGGCGGAAGGACCGGAGGCGACGCAACCACGGTGCACTTCCCTCCACCACGACAGCAGTGGTCGCCAGCTCGATGGGTCGACGCCCGTGATGATGAATCCACGGCTTCGTCCGACCCACGAGCTTGCCACGACCAACGTCAAGTCCTTCAGGAGCGGGTTAAAGAAGACGCTCGAACTACCATCGAGCGGCGGCGGGAAGCACGCCATCAGTCTAATAGGCGTGCATGGCCCACTGTGTACAAGCCTGTGTCAGGGGATTCTAGTGACCTGCTTTACGTGGTAGGTTGTCCAACTTTTACCCGTGAGCTACGGCAGTTCCAGTGGCCCACTACCCGCACGTTCAAACCTGAGGTCCCGGAGAAGTATGATGGCAAGACTCATCTGTCCGAGTTCCTGAGCGTATACACCATTGCGATGCAAGCTGCCGGGGCTCGGGACGGCAAGGTGCTCGCCAACTACTTCCCGCCGGTGCTCAAACCCAACGTCAGGTCATGGTTGATGCACCTGCTAGTAGATTCCATCTCCTCTTGGTCGGACTTGTGCCACGAGTTTGTTGGCGCCTTTACCAGAGGCCATCAAGCTCCTGGCCAGGCGAGTGATTTGCATCTCATCCTCCAGAAGGATGGTGAATCCTTGCGCAAGTACATACAGAGATTCAGTCGTGTGTAGTACAACATCCCAGATGTTCATCCTGCTGCTATCATCAGCATGTTCCATCAGAATGTGCGCAACCGCAAGATGCGTGAAGAGCTGGCCATGAACAAGGTTAGGGATGTTGCCGAACTGTATGTTCTGGCCGAGAGATGTGCTCGTGCTGAAGAAGGAAGGATGTACCCCAGCAAAGATGCCGGCACGGGAAGCGATTCTAGTGACGAAGACGTCGTCGCCCCGGCAAAGATGGGTCGATGGTGCAATAGGAAGCGCAGGGGCAAGGCCGTGCTTGCCGTCGAGGAATCCGGCAACCCCGACACCGCCAAGAAGGCCAAGGTTGACAACCCCGGCAAGGAAGTTTCCGGGTGTGCCGCCTGCCAGGACTTGGAGGCCGCCGACAAGCCGGAGGACTCCGACAAGCAATATTGCAAGATCCATCGCACCAAGGGCCATGACCTCCAAAACTGCCGGCAAGTTGAGCAGCTTGTGGAGAAGCAAAAAGCTGAGTATGAAAGACGGGACAAGGAGAAGGGCCAGGATGGTGATGAGGGGTCCGGCAAGAAGCGCAGTGGCCGAGGGGGTGCCACAGCAAGGAGAAGCAACAAGAGAGGCCTGCTCAAGGCCACGACAAGAAAGACGGGGATGATGACCACGAAGAGGACGACTAGTCCAGTGACCAAGAATTTCAAAAGGCCATAGAAGCCATGTGCATCAATGGTGGCGCCTCGTTGCATTCTTCTCACCGCCAGCTTAAACAATGGGTGCGCGAGATCAATGCGACAGAGCCATCGATCGACGCCCAGAAGCCACTGAAATGGTCCAGCACGCCTATCATTTTCGACGCCGAGGATCACCCTGGTCGCACAACCGCGGTCGGGTGCTTGCCATAGTTGGTTTCCCCAACAATTCGCAACCTCAAGGTGACGAAAATGCTAGTGGACGGTGGGACCGGTCTGAACTTGATCTCGCCCCGAGTGATTAAGAGGTTGCAAATCCCCAAAGAAGATCTCCAGGAGACTGGCACATTTCAAGGGATCAATCCAGGGAGAAGCCAGCCCAAGGGTAAGATCACACTACCAGTCACATTTGGTGGCGAGCTAAATGACAGGACAGAGAAGATTGATTTTGGTGTAGCCAAGATCCCGTTGCCGTATAACGGAATCCTTGGCCGCCCAGCACTCGCCAAGTTTATGGCAGCGTCACACTACGCCTACAACACGCTGAAGATGCCCAGCCCAATGAGCATCATCACTGTCGGCTCCGAGAAGAATGACGCGCTCATCTGTGCCGACTAGCTCTACCGGGAGGCGGTGGTGGCGCCTGCCGCCAAGGCACTTGCTCCTACCACTGGATCCCCCGAGGGGAAGGAGACCGGCAAGGCCTTAGTCACCGGCAAGACTTCTAGCCCTGGCCAAGCCTCTTGCACCCACTCGAGCAAGCGCGCCTCCTCGAGGTGCTGCATTTCCGTTGAGGACGTGCTAGAGAGCTCCACCGGCAAGAGCAAGAAATCCAAGGCTGCACCACTAGAAACCAAGAGGGTGTCCATCAAGGACGACGGCACGGGCGGAGCTTTTACTATAAGCTCCATCCTTGACAGCAAATAGGAAAGCGCACTTGTCGCCTTCCTACGGGCGAATGTCGATGTGTTTGCATGGCAAGCATCTGACATCCCCGGTGTTCCCAGGAAGGTGATAGAGCACCACCTTGTTGTCTGTCCTCATGCGCGGTCCATCAAGAAGAAGGTCAGGAAGCAAGCTTTGGATCAGCAAGAGTTCATCATCGAGGAGATTAGGAAGTTGGAAGCGGCAGGCTTGGTCAGAGGAGTGCTCCACCCAACATGGTTGGCCAACCCGGTGGTGCTGCGCAACGCAAATGGGAAATGGAGGCTATGCATTGACTATACAGATATCAATAAAGCCTACCCAAAGGATCCTTTCCCTTTGCCACGCATTGACCAGATAGTGGACTCCACTTCCGGGTGTGACCTGCTGTTGTTCCTGGACGCCTATTCAGGATACCACCAAATCTTTATGACGAAGGAAGATGAAGAGAAGACCGCCTTTATCACCCCATGTGGTACGTATTGTTTTATATGAATGCCTTTCTGGTTGAGAAGTGTTGGTTCAACATTTGCAAGAGCAGTTCATATTGGTTTTGAGCCCCGGCTCCATAGAAATATGGAGGCTTACATGGATGACATAGTGCTCAAAACTAAGGACATGTAACACTTGTGCAAGATTTGGAAGAAACATTTGCAAATTTGCGCAAGATCAATCTCAAGCTCAACCCTGAGAAGTGTGTGTTCAGTGTTCCATCCGGCAAACTTCTCGGGTTCTTTGTGTCTCAGCGCGTGAAAGCACAAGTGCTCCCTGGGTGGTTTTGGTAATTAATGTCAACATATCTCTTGTTGGACTAACACTTTTACCCAGTATGTTTCAGATAAGTTCAACAATGAAGTGGCATGGACTAGAGGATGTGGAACCCCATCAAGATGCTAAGGACAAAGGATTGGCTCAAGCTTCAAGATCAAGACTCTACACTTTCTATTTTAGTGATCCAAGATCACATTGAGTCCATAGGAAAAGCCAATACTATCAAGGAGGGATGAGGTGTTGTTTAATGAGCCATTTTGCTTCATGTGCTTAGTGATATGCTCCAAAACCCTCAACTATATTCCCACATCCACATATGACCTAAACCAAAAGTCAAACTCGGCCCCACCAATTCTTTCTATCCGGCGCCACCGAGTTTCACATGTCATAGCCACTGCCACAAACCCTAGCAAATCGGTTTCACCGATAGGGATCTCGGTCTCACCGAGATGGGATTGTAATCTCAGTGTGTATGTCCATTGCCAAAATTGGTCTCACCGAGTTTGAGCCATCGGTACTACCGAGATTACAATGCAAACTCTCTGGTTAGCTTATTACCAAAATCGGTCCCACCGAGTTTGTGTAATCGGTCTCACCGAGTTTGCCTGACCAACTCTCTGGTTAGCTTATTACCAAAATCGGTCCCACCGAGTTTGTGTAATCGGTCACACCGAGATTACGTTATGCCCTAACCCTAACCATATCGGTCCTACCGAGTTGCATCTCAGTCCCACCAAAAATCCTAACGGTCACTAGGTTTGCTAAATCGGTCAGACCGAGTTTATCGATTCAGTCCCACCGAGTTTGGCAGATTGTGTGTAACGGTTAGATTTTGTGTGGAGGCTATATATACCCCTCCACCCACTCTTCATTCGTGGAGAAAGCCATCAGAACATGCCTACACTTCCAATACACATTTTCTGAGAGAGAACCACCTACACTTGTGTTGAGCTCAAGATATTCCATTCCAACCATATGAATCTTGATCTCTAGCCTTCCCCAAGTTGCTTTCCACTCAAATCTTCTTTCCACCAAATCCAAATCATGTGAGAGAGAGTTGAGTGTTGGGGAGACTATCATTTGAAGCACAAGAGCAAGGAGTTCATCATCAACACACCATTTGTTACTTCTTGGAGAGTGGTGTCTCCTAGATTGGCTAGGTGTCACTTGGGAGCCTCCGACAATATTGTGGAGTTGAACCAAGGAGTTTGTAAGGGCAAGGAGATCGCCTACTTCGTGAAGATCTACCGCTAGTGAGGCAAGTCCTTCATGGGCGATGGCCATGATGGAATAGACAAGGTTGCTTCTTCATGGACCCTTCGTGGGTGGAGCCCTCCGTGGACTCGCTCAACCATTACCCTCCGCGGGTTGAAGTCTCCATCAACGTGGATGTACGATAGCACCACCTATCGGAACCACGCCAAAAACATACGTGTCTCCAATTGCGTTTGAATACTACAAACCCTTCCCTTTACATTCTTGCAGGTTGCATGCTTTACTTTCCGCTGCTCATATACTCTTTACATGCTTGCTTGATATGTATTGTGTTTTTTAAACTTGTGCCTAAACTCCACTTAAACTTAATAATATTAAAAACTGCAACTTTCGGCACTTAGTGTCTAATCACCCCCCCTCTAGGCACCTCTTCTCGATCCTTTCAATTGGTATCAGAGCTTTGGTCTCCATTGCCTTGGTTTAAACACCTTTGGAGGAAGATGGATGTGTCTACTTTAGGGAGTCTTAGACATAGAGAGCCTATTCTTGATGGAGAGTATTTTCATGAGTGGAAAAATGAAATGCTTGAGATTATCAATGAATATCATTTGAACAAGTACATTGCTAGTCCTTGTGCACCTCATATTGATCCCTTGCACCCTACCCTAGAGGAGGATATTGACATGATTCGCAATCTTAGAACTATTGAGCTCATCATTAGAGGATTGCCCAAAAATTTGATTGCTAGTTTGCCTACTCTTGATTGTGCCTACACTATATGGAAATTTCTTGAGGAACGGTTTCCCGATTATTCCTTAAAGAACTTAGACGAAATTCTCCATAAGTCTATTGCTTCGAGTAAGATGAACTCTAGTGATCCTAGTTTTGGTGATTGTCTATTTGAGCTTACAAATCTCATGCGTGCTAAAGGAAACGTTGGAATCATTAGTGATATCATATCCGAAGCTATTAGAATTCATAAAGGTAACCACTTTGATGATCATTTATCTAATGAATTACCCTCTCTAGGAATTGATCAATAACAAGATGATGTTGAACACGGATACTATGATGAAGATGATAATAGTGACTATGATCTTGATGATGCAATGAGACATGTTGGTCTTATGGCAAATCTTCGCGGCTACATGGCTGGAGGAAAGGAATGGGTCCTTGATATTGGATGTACTGATCATATGACCGGAGATGAAGAGATGTTCCGTGAGCTTGCTGAAAACGACGGCCCTCGAAAATATGTCACCTTTGGTGATAATTCAAAGGGTAAGGTGGTTGGCCTTGGTAAGGTGACCATCTCACATGATAGCTCCATACAAAATGTCATGCTCATTGAATCCCTTGGATACAATTTACTTTTAGTTTCTAGACTTGCGGATTTCGGTTTCAATGTCTTATTCACTGAAGTAGATTCCCAAGTGTTTCGTAGAGACAATCATAAAATGGTCTTTACCGGTATACGTTGAGGAGATCTTTACATTGTTGATTTCACTAAAAGGGCTCAACCTAAAACTTGCTTAATTGCTAAATCTTCTAAAGGCTGGTTGTGGCATAGAAGACTAGGTCGTGTTGGAATGCGAAATCTTGATAAGCTTATTAAAGGTGATCATATCCTTGGAATAAAAGATGTTATATTCGACAAGGATAGACTTTGTAGTGCTTGTCAGGCAGGGAAACAAGTTGGAGGAAGTCACCGCGCGAAGAACATCATGACCACAAGAAGACCACTTGAGCTACTTCACATGGATCTCTTTGGTCCAAATGCATACAAAAGCCTCGGTGGTAATTCATTTGGTCTAGTCATAGTTGATGATTTCTCAAGATTTACGTGGGTGTTCTTTCTTGATGACAAATCGCAGGTCCAAAAGATCTTCAAAAACTTCGCTAGGAAGGCCCAAAATCAGTTTGACGTGAAGATCAAGAAGGTTCGGAGTGACAACGGAACGGAGTTCAAGAACGCAAATGTGGACACCTTTCTTGATGAAGAAGGGATTTCACACGAGTTCTCGGCTACATACACATCTCAACAAAATGGAGTTGTTGAGAGGAAGAACCGGACTCTTATCGAGATGGCAAGAACGACGCTTGATGAGTACAAAACGCCAAAGCACTTTTGGGCGGAAGCGGTTGAGACAGCTTGTCATGCAACAAATCGCTTGTATCTTCACAAGCTACTCGGCAAGACGGCATACGAGCTCCTCACCAGTAACAAACCCCAAGTTGGATACTTTCGAGTATTCGGCTCAAAGTGATACATTCTTGATAAGCATCGTCGTTCTAAATTTGCTCCTAAATCTCATGAAGGTTTCCTACTTGGTTATGGCCCAAACTCTCACACCTACCGTGTCTACAACAATTTCACCCGAAAGGTTGAAGAGACGGTAGATGTGAAGTTTGATGAATCTAACGGCTCGCAAGTAGAGCAATGGCCAATTGATGTAGGAGACAAAGACCCTTCGGAAGCAATACAAGACTTGTCCATTGGCAAGATTTGTCCAACGGAAATGAAGGAGAGCACCTCGTCCGTCCAAGTGGAAGCTTCTACCTCACGACAGGGTGAACCAAGAGTTGATACGGAAGCATCCACCAGTGGGACACACCAAGATGAAGAAAACGAGGAAGTACACCAAGATGAACATCAACAACCTCCTTCTCCACCACGACAAGAGAACGACAACGTCAACAATGAAGAAGGCCAAGAAGAAGAACAAGATGAAGAGGATGTTCCACCCCGACCCAAGCAAAAGCTTTCACGAGTTCGAGCAAGAATTGCCAAAGATCATCCCGTCGAGCAAATCTACAAAGATATTCAAACCAGGAGAATCACTCGCTCTAAAACTCGTTTAGCTAACTTTTGTGAACATTACTCATTCATCTCTAGCATTGAACCTATGAAGGTTGAAGAAGCATTGAAGGATCCGGATTGGATAAACGCTATGCATGAAGAGCTACACAACTTTGAGAGAAATCAAGTGTGGACATTGGTCGAGAAGCCCGACAACAACCACAACATCATTGGTACCAAATGGGTGTTTCGCAACAAGCAAGATGAAGATGGACAAGTGTTATGCAACAAAGCACGTCTCGTCGCCCAAGGCTACACACAAGTTGAAGGTGTGGACTATGGTGAGACTTATGCTCCCGTTGCTAGACTTGAGTCCATTCGCATCTTACTTGCTTATGCTAATCACCATGATATCACCATGTACCAAATGGACATTAAAAGTGCTTTTCTAAATGGCAAAATTGAAGAGGAAGTTTATGTTAAGCAACCTCCCAGCTTTGTTAATCCTAAGAAACCTAATCATGTTTACAAACTTCACAAAGCCCTTTATGGTCTTAAACAAGCTCCTAGAGCATGGTATAAATGCTTGACCAAGTTTCTTACTAAAAAAGGCTTTGAAATTGGTAAAATTGATTCTACTCTTTTTACTAAAAGGGTTAATGGAGAACTATTTGTGTGCCAAATTTATGTTGATGATATCATATTTGGTTCAACTAACCCTCATTTTAGTGAGAAGTTTGGAAAGCTAATGTTGGAGAAGTTTGAGATGTCTATGATGAGTGAACTCAAATTCTTTCTCGGTTTGCAAATCAAGCAAACTAAGGAAGGTACCTTTGTTTCTCAAACGAAGTACACCAAAGACTTATTCAAGAAGTTCAATATGCAAGAATGCAAATGTACGACTACACCCATGCCTACTAGTGGACATCTTGATTTGACCAAAGATGGTGAACCGGTTTATTAAAAGGTTTATCGCTCTATGATTGGTTCATTGTTATATCTATGTGTCTCTCGTCCTGATATTATGCTAAGTGTGTGCATGTGTGCACGATATCAAGCTGCTCCTAAAGAATGTCATCTTAAGGCTGTGAAAAGGATAGTGAGATACTTAATTCATACACCAAATTTTGGCATTTGGTATCCTAAGAGGTCCTCTTTTGATCTTGTTGGCTATTCCGATTCGGACTATGCCGGAGACAAGGTTGATAGAAAGTCCACTTCGGGTACTTGTCAATTCCTTGGTAGATCTCTTGTGTCTTGGTCTTCTAAGAAACAAAACTCGGTATCCTTATCCACCGTCGAAGCGGAATACATTGCCGCTGGTTCACGTTGTGCTCAATTACTTTGGATGACCCAAACTCTTAAAGATTATGGGATATATGCGAAACATGTTCCATTGCTATGTGATAATGAAAGTGCTATTAAGATTGCTCACAATCCCGTGCAACACTCTCGAACTAAGCATATTGAAGTTCGTCATCATTTCATTCGAGATCATGTTGCCAAAGGGGACATTAACCTTAAGCATGTTCGCACCGATAAGAAATTGGCAGACATATTCACTAAACCACTTGATGAGAAAGTGTTTTGCAGGTTGAGAGGAGAATTGAACATCATTGATGCTTCAAACTTGGAGTAGGAACTCCATTTGATGCATGCGGGCATGAGCCTATGACTAATCCTTGAATTTTCTCTTATGATGCTATTCATATATCTTGGATATATTTGTACCTTGCATGTTATCTAACCCGTGTAGGTACTTGGTTGAATCTAATTCTATGAGATTCCAACTCACTCACATCTTGAGAAATTTCTACATCACCAAGTCTCTACACAATGGTGGTTGAAGACAAGGAAGCACGAAACCATTCAAACATATCCTTTGGCAAATTCTATGTTGAGTTTCATGATTGTCATTTTGGATACACAAGTGCTCTTCCTTGCAAGACTAACCCATGTAGGTAGATGAACTCAAACTCCAAGTGGTGCTCCCAACTCTTGATGAACTACATCAACCTTGAACAACCCACACAAGTTCAACTACATGAGTAGGATCGACACCACCACCCAAGGTATGTTATTCCATCTTAGAGATGCTTTACTCCAAGTCATGAGTCAAAGCAACTTGACAAGATGTGAATACATCAAGATGCTTAAACGAAAAATGGTAACCCCATTTTGAGCTTAAACGATGAGTCTGACCTATGATCAAGTGCTCTCACTTGACTCCTAAGTCAATATACTCTAACATAGGTGACTTTGTCGCCGCCCAACTCTAGATGAAGTTCTCTTATGTTTCTTTCTGTGTTATTGCATTTGTTTCCTGCATATTTGTTTCCCCTTTCAAACAAAAAAAACTTCATCTAGATCTTTTAGTTTCTTTTCTTTCTTTTTGTTCTACATTTTCTGCATCCAATTCATTGCAAATCTATCAGTTAATTCCTTGCATATCCTTGTGAGATCTTACTTGTCTAGTGAGCTGAGGTGACAAGTATTTTCATTTTGATGAACTCGGTCATACCGTCTTGTTTTCTTCGGCCCAACCGAAATCTTTCAGTGCAACCGAAGCACACAACTCGGAGTCACCGATTTCATCATAGGAAAACCAACTTGCCACTTATTCCTGATTTCTGTTTGCTCCAGCTCCACTCAATGATTCTTGTCCTCTACCAGCATCATATTAGACATACTGCTTTGCTCTGTGACTCAAGGACCAACCCATTTGTCTCATATGTCCAGAAGACCCTTCTTGGAAATTGATGTCAAAGGGGGGGGGGGGGGAGAGATCACATCAAAGCTTAAGCTTAATCCTTCCTATAGGGGGAGAAAGAGAGAATACTCAGGGGGAGAGAAAGTAATATCATCAATGATCCCAGATGCTTGGTGTTCAAGAGGAGAGATGTCACATGTCTTTAAGAGGGGAAAGACATGTTTGTTTGCTTGCTTTAGCTCAAGCTCTGTTGTTTATTTTCTATTGCTCTGATTTTCTGTTCCCTATCTTCTCCCAATATCTCATGTTAGATTCAGGGGGAGCAAGACATCTAAGGGAAGGAAATCTCGGATTTTATTGCATATCTTTACCTTTGGGGACATGTCTATATCCAATGTGGTACTTAGTACTCACTCTACATGTCATCACAGTCTTGGTTCTTTTGTGGTTTCTCTTGTTTGCTCTGGTTAGTAGGTGTATCTGTGTTATCTAACCTTGTTTGCGCAGGTTCATCCCATCCTAAGCCAACTCAAGACCACAAGGTAAGTATATGCATCACAGTCATGTGAATGAGAAGTTCTTGCTAATGCACATATTGTTTGCAAGAAGGACTCATGAGCATGAAGGTACATTTCTCATATTCACATCATTTGCTCTAATGCATATAGCCAAGATACATGTAACACATTGCTAACTCTGTCATGCCTATGCATTCACATGCTCCTATATTCAATATTCATATGATTGCATACATGTAGGGGGAGCCTATGCATGTTACATGTCTTTCCAAAGATTTTCTTGCTATTCTCTATATCTTTATCTAAAGCTTTGATGTATGTTGCCATCAATTACCAAAAAGGGGGAGATTGAAAGCACAAGTGCTCCCTGGGTGGTTTTGGTAATTAATGTCAACATATCTCTTGTTGGACTAACACTTTTACCCAGTATGTTTCAGATAAGTTCAACAATGGAGTGGCATGGACTAGAGTATGTGGAACCCCTTCAAGATGCTAAGGACAAAGGATTGGCTCAAGCTTCAAGATCAAGACTCTACACTTTCTATTTTAGTGATCCAAGATCACATTGAGTGCATAGGAAAAGCCAATACTATCAAGGAGGGATGAGGTGTTGTTTAATGAGCCTTTTTTGCTTCATGTGCTTAGTGATATGCTCCAAAACCCTCAACTATCTTCCCACATCCACATATGACCTAAACCAAAAGTCAAACTCGGCCCCACCGATTCTTTCTGTCCGGCGCCACCGAGTTTCACATGTCATAGCCACTGCCACAAACCCTAGCAAATCGGTTTCACCGATAGGGATCTCGGTCTCACCCAGATGGGATTGTAATCTCACTGTGTATGTCTATTGCCAAAATCGGTCTCACCGAGTTTGAGCCATCGGTACTACCGAGATTACAATGCAAACTCTCTGGTTAGCTTATTACCAAAATCGGTCCCACCGAGTTTGTGTAATCGGTCACACCGAGATTACGTTATGCCCTAACCCTAACCATATCGGTCCTACCGAGTTGCATCTCAGTCCCACCGAAAATCCTAACGGTCACTAGGTTTGCTAAATCGGTCCGACCAAGTTTAACGATACGGTCCCACCGAGTTTGGCAGATTGTGTGTAACGGTTAGATTTTGTGTGGAGGCTATATATACCCCTCCGCCCACTCTTCATTCATGGAGAAATCCATCAGAACATGCCTACACTTCCAATACACATTTTCTGAGAGAGAACCACCTACACTTGTGTTGAGCTCAACATATTCCATTCCAACCATATGAATCTTGATCTCTAGCCTTCCCCAAGTTGCTTTCCACTCAAATCTTCTTTCCACCAAATCCAAATCATGTGAGAGAGAGTTGAGTGTTGGAGAGACTATCATTTGAAGCACAAGAGCAAGGAGTTCATCATCAACACACCATTTGTTACTTCTTGGAGAGTGGTGTCTCCTAGATTGGCTAGGTGTCACTTGGGAGCCTCCGACAATATTGTAGAGTTGAACCAAGGAGTTTGTAAGGGCAAGGAGATCGCCTACTTCGTGAAGATCTACCGCTAGTGAGGCAAGTCCTTCGTGGGTGACGGCTGTGATGGAATAGACAAGGTTGCTTCTTCGTGGACCCTTCGTGGGTGGATCCCTCCGTGGACTCGCGCAACCATTACCCTCCGTGGGTTGAAGTCTCCATCAACGTGGATGTACGATAGCACCACCTATCGGAACCACGCCAAAAACATCTGTGTCTCCAATTGAGTTTGAATACTCCAAACCCTTCCCTTCATATTCTTGCAAGTTGCATGCTTTACTTTCCGCTGCTCATATACTCTTTGCATGCTTGCTTGATATGTATTGTGTTTGTTAAACTTGTGCCTAAACTCCACTTAAACTTAAGAATATTAAAAACCATAACTTTTGGCACTTACTGTCTAATCACCCCCCCTCTAGACACCTCTTCTCGATCCTTTCAGCGCGGGCTCGAAGAAAACCCCGACAAGATCAAGGCAATTGAGCAGATTGAAGTGCCAAGGCAGGTCAAAGATGTGCGTCGGCTTGCTGGCTGTGTTGCTGCATTAAGTAGGTTCATCTCCAAATCTGTTGAGCGCGCCCTCCCCTTCTTCAAAATTTTTAAGACGGAAGAGCCCATGAAACGGACCCCGGAGGCCGAGGCAGCGCTGCAGGATTTGAAGAGGTACCTCTCCTCTACGCCAATAGTAGTTGCGCCTAAACCGCAAGAGCCATTGCCGCTAAATCTAGCGGCAACAAATCAAGTGGTCAGTGTCGCGCTAGTGGTGCAGAGGGAAGTTGACAAAGAAGCGGTAGCAGTGGCAAGACTGTCAGATGACGAGCCAGAGCTCCCCCCGGCACGTTCTGGTGCCGGCAAGGCAAGACCCCCGGTGGAGTCTGGCATCGGCAAGGCAAGAGCCCTGACAGAGTCTGGCGTCGACAAGGCAGGATCTGCACAAGCAAACGAACTGGTATAGAGGAAGAAGATGGTGCAGCGCCCAATTTACTTTGTCAGCTCCCTCTTGCAAGGGGCTAGACCAAGATACTCTGGTGTGCAGAAGCTGCTCTTCGGCCTCCTTATGGCCTCAAGGAAGCTGCGTCATTATTTTCAAGCACATCGATCACCATCATCACTCGCTTCCCATTGCAACGGATCTTGCACAACCCAGATGAAACCGGAAGGATTGTGGGATGGGCGTTGGAACTGTCAAGCTTCGGTCTAAGTTTTGAAAGCACTTCGACAATCCAGAGCAGGGTTTTGGCGGAGTTCATTGCAGAATGGACCTCAACACCTGACGAGGAAATTCAAGAAACCACTCTCCTTGTCAAGGAAACAAGATGCAACTGGATTATGTACTTTGATGGGGCTTTCTCGCTACAAGGCGTCGGTGCTGGCGTGCTGCTTGTCGAGCGCACCAGAGAGCACCTCAAGTACGTAGTCCAAATGCATTTTCCCTGGGAGAGATCGAAGAACAACACCATGGAGTATGAGGGGATGCTTGCCGGTCTCAGGATCGTGGCAGATCTTGGATCAGAAAGTTGATCGTCCGTGGGGATTCACAACTCGTAGTGAAGCAGATGAACAAGGATTATCAAAGCCCGCTGATGGAAGCTTATGTAGCTAAAGTGAGGAAGTTGGAAGAGCGTTTTGACGGCCTACAAGCAGAGCATGTTCCTCGAGCAGAGAACAGCATTGCTGATGACCTGTCAAATCGTGTTGCCCTCAAGTTTGTGGAACGAGGGACCTTTGTGCTCCAATTGACTCAGCCAACCATTGAACCATCGACAGGACAGAATAAGCAAAGAAAATCGGGCTCCGGCAATTACTTTCCTGCTGAGCTCCCAGGAGCCGCCGGCAAGGATGTTGCCGGGGACGCCAAGCTTGTCGGGGAGCGACAGGCTCCGGCAGGGCCTCAAGCCTTTGCCGTAGAGACAACCGCTCCCATGGCAGAAGACATGCCTCTAGTCCTTGCCGTCGAGCCTCAGGCTCCAGCATGGGCACGGCACACCGTTCAGTTCCTCCAAACAGGGGAACTCCCTGAGGAACAGGAAGAAGCGGAGAAAGTAGCCCGTTGGCCTGCCATGTACCAGTTTGTGGACGATGTCCTGTACAAGAAAAGACCAAACGGTGTGAAATTGAAGTGCATTCCCCGGGAGGACAGACTGGAGCTATTGGCAGAGGTACATGGAGGCATATGTGGCTCTCACATAGGATCAAGAGCCCTTGCCAGCAAGGCATTCTGGCAAGGTTACTTTTGGCCCACTACTCTCCAGGATGCAACTGCACTAGTAACCAAGTGTGAAGCATGTCAGTTCCATTCAAAGAAACTCCATCAACCAGCTCAAGCTCTTTAGACAATCCCTCTTTCCTGGCCATTTTTGGTCTGGGGGCTCGACATACTGGGCCCCTTTCCCCGTGTTGTCGGGGGCTTTGAGTACTTGTACATTGCGATCAACAAGTTCACAAAGTGGCCAGAAGTGGAAGCGGTGAGAAAGGTGACAGCACAATCAGCCGTCAAGTTCTTCAAGGGACTAATTTGCCATTTTTGTGTGCCAAACAGAGCCGTCACCGACAACAGCCCGCAGTTCACAAGCCGCACCTTCATGCAATACTTCCAAGACCTCGGCCGCAAGATATGTTTTGCTTCTATTGCACATCCACGAAGCAACGGCCAGGCGGAAAGTGCAAATGTTGAGGTGTTGCGGGGCCTCAAGACGAGGACTTTTGACAGGTTGCACAAGTGCGGAAGACGCTGGATTGACGAGTTGCCAACGGTTCTTTGGTGAATCAGAACAATGCCAAATCGAGCCATCGGCCAGACACCCTTCTCCCTCGTGTATGGGGCAGAAGCAGTTCTCCCCACGAAATTCACATACGGATCACCTCGAGTGCTCGCTTACGATGAGCTTGAGCAAGAGCAGTTGCGGCAAGATGATGCTATGCTCCTTGAGGAAGATCGTCTTGAGGCTGTTGTGCGAGCTGCGTGCTACTAGCAAGCCTTGTGCCGCTACCATAGCCGCAGGGTTTATGCCCGAAGCTTTGAGGAAGGCGACCTTGTTCTTTGGCGCGTTCAATCGGCTAAGAATTCCAACAAGTTGATGCAAAAGTGGGAAGGCCCTTATCGGGTAATATGAGTCACCAGGCCCGGCGCAGTCCTCCTGGAGACCGAAGGTGGTATCCTAGTGAGCAACTCCTAGAACATCGAACATCTTCGTAAGTTTTACCCGTAAGGCGCAGTTGCCGGGCCCCCCAGCAAACCACCTTTTGTACAAGCCTTGTCGGCAAGGCATGTGACCCTTTGTACAAAGCCAGGCGCAGACCCTGAGCAGCAGATGAATAAACGAAGCGCTGGCGCCCTAAGAATTAGCATGCATGTTAGGTTGAGTCTCTCTCTAGTAGGGTTGATAGTGCTTAGCGGCAACTAACCCGTAGCATAGAGGTCGAGTGTGCGTGTATTTTTGTCCCTTCCAGTCCTCTTTGGTTCGCAGGCTGCACGGGCGCTTTAGCGGAACTTTTTGAAGGAAAGGAGATGAACTGACACCCCGGCCCCGACAAGCCAAGGCTGCCGGGGGCAGCAGATTCAGATAAGTCTTCTTCCCTAGCTACGTACTTCCGTATGAAACTTGAACGTACGAAACTTCGCTTTATCTCATGCCACCGTGCTCCCTCTTCCCTATTCCCAAAATCCCTTTTGGGCCGAGATTTGGTTTTAGTTGCGGTGGAAAGGGGATGGGCGAAGGGCCTAATCCTACTCTGCCCCTGCCTCCGCCAAGGGCATGAGTGTATCATGGTATAAAGCGGGAGGACGACAAGGCCTGTTGCCGGGTGGTGTTGTTTACTTAAAAAATAATACTCCCTCCATTCCTTGATATAAGGTGTATATATTTTTGAGAAAAAACCCAAAATATAAGGTGTATTACGTTGCACCACTTGTTTGGATAATTTTTTAAGGGATTTGTTTACATTTCCCTATATTAGGCAATCTCCTCTATTTTCTCATGCCAATTAGTCAGGTGTAATATCGCCCAAAACTTGTGAAATTTTCCCTCCACGTGCGTTCTTTAATTTCCGTGCCAAAAACTATACACCCTATATTTAGGAATGGAGGGAGTAACAAGGACTCATTCCTTGGTGTGAGCCTCGCTCACGCACAAAAGAACCCAACAATCACCCTTTTTCATTAATACGTTGATTAACAAGTACAATTCATACGAATGTAAGCATGAACAAGGGGTTACAAAGTTTAAATTCGGCAAGTGCCCGCGGGCTTAAGATCTAAAAAAAGATAAGATGCTCATAATCCCTTTCTTGTCCCTCTCCTCAGGAAGCGGATCAAGATAGCGGGATGGCAAAAAGAGTGCCTAGGTGAGGTACACGCGGCATAAGACACCAAGAGAACATCCCGGCAGCCATCCAGAAGAAGGTTGGTGATGACGGTGCTGGGAGAGAAGCCGAAAGATGAGGCAGTGGGACGGCAATACGCGACGAAGGCGTCGATGCCATCATACTACGATTTGACGGCCCGTCACCTACCTTCTTCATCTTCTCCGGCCTTCTAGCGCCAGCCGCAAGAAGCGACAGCCCCGAGAAGTTCAAGGAGCTGGCTTGAGGAGCCACTGCCAAGAACTACCCCCCGGCAAATCGCTCTGTCGGGGGGGAAGGCCACGTGCGAAAGGTGGTGCTGCCAGCGTCGCCTGGCGACGGGGCACCCGACATCTAGTCAGACCCGTCCCCGTCGTCCTCCCCATCGGCCTCCCCCTCGTCGCTATCGCTCGAGGAGGAGCTTTTATCGTCGGTCGAGCTCTCCGCGCAACACCCTAACCGGATTCCCGAGCGCCCAAAGACCTTGACGGAGAGCAGGTCAGCCTCCACTAATTTGAAGCGAAGGATGTGCCCCTTCATCAGGCAGTGGGCGCGTGCGAAGGTTTTCCAACCGCGATGAAGAAGCATTACATGAGGGACGGGGAACTCCACGTTCGCGCACATGTCGCCACTACAATATCCCTTCATGAGAAGCCTCAACCTCGACCGCTGGTCAACCTCCAGCACCCTCACGAACGGCTCGGGAAGGCAAAGATGGCTACGCGGCGGCTCGGGTAGCTGCAAGATGAACTCCAGCTCCGTGTCTCCGACATGGCCACTTGACGAAGCGGGAGGAGACGGCGGCGCCGCAGGTGCTCCCCTTCCGCGTCCACCTCCACCTCGACCACCTCGCCGACCGTGATCCCGTCCAGCATCTCCGTCCTGAGCATCTGGCTCTTCATAAACCGCCGCGGCTCTCTAGCGAGAGGAAGATCTGGTCACCTCTGCACGGGGGCGACCGTGGCCACGCCCTCTCGGCATGGTGGTGGGTGAAGAACAGGAAGAAGAGAAGACGCGAAAGGATTCCCCTCCTCCTCCTTTCGATTCCCCTTTTATAGCCAAGCAGGAAGGGCTGGGGGCTGGCGCTATACCTTATCTGAAGGGCCCTTTCGAGTCTGGCTCATTAACGCCATTGGCAACGAGCGAGGTCGTTGACTGCCTTCCCCGCGCCAATCGAAGGCGCATGGGTATCTGCCATGGCACACCTTCCCATATCCCGTATGTCCGCCACCTACCCCACGCCATGCATGCGGTGCACGTGGCGAGAAAGGCAGGCATAGTGGGAAGCACGAAACGGCGATTACCATCCCGTGAATAAAGGCTATTCACGGGCCGCTGCGAGCACGACAGAAGAGAAGATTATGGCAGTTATTCCCTGCCACGCGTGCCCGCGCACTGTTTGGGCCTGGCCCAACGACGCTTCATGCTCGTGTGTGGCCCAGGCCCGGGGGCTCTTGTCGGTGTACTAAAGTTTGGCCCTTGATCACCCCATACTTGTGCACGGGCAGTCATAGCCCCACGCACGGCAAGGCGTGAAGAGGGCAATCAAGGATAAAAACCAGATACAAGGCAAAGAGAAGCAGCCGAGCCAGAGACCAAAGGAGCGATACCCCGGCAAGATCCTTGTCGGGACGATTTGCAGATCACTAACAAAGGCACCACCCTTGTGGTTGAGAGCTCTGACACCATCGACAACGTTAAGGCCAAGACCTAGGGGCGCGCGTGTAGTGGCGTGCATATCTTTGTGAAGGCAACGAGGCGCGGTTCCTAGCAAGACCCTTGTCGAGGACGTCTGCGAGGCCTTGCCGGGGACATCGGCAAGACCGCGGCAAGACTCCGCCACCCCGTCACCGCTCCAGCACAGTGGCCGGCCTTCCAGCCTAGCAAGCACCTGCGTGGTGGCATGCATATCTCCGTGAAGACCCAGCCACCTCTCCAGCGCAGCAGCTGGCCAGCCAACTTGGCACTGCATGCCTCGTCGGCATGGATGCATGTCGAGACAGGGCGGGGCGGTGACGGACGGGACGGGCTCTATTCCCGTCCCCGATAAATCTAGAGGGCACGTAAGCAGCACATTTAATGCGTTTGTCCAAAGACGTCGGTGATAAACATAGATAATGTAGCTACTTTACACTTCATGTATGCCACTGTGGCAGCCCCTTGGAAGTATAAAAGGAGGCCCACGGCGTACTGGAGGAGGATTCAGACTTTTGAACCTCTCGGCACAGCTTTCATGAAGTGCAGCTAGCCGAGGCTCAAGAACACGAAATATAAACTCAAGCAGGACTAGGGTTTTACGCTTCTGAGTGGCCCGAACCTGGGTAAAAATCGGTCGTGTTGATCATTAGATCTGCTCTTTGCTCTACCTCTCTTCCCTGCCAAACCGTAGAAGGGATCCACGTGATCCCGTAGGTGTCGTTACCGCCGACAGCGGGCATGCTGGGTACTCCGGCAAGTGGCTAAAAGCGGGGAGGCTATCCTCACCAATATCACTCCAGAGAAGCATTCTTCAAAGGATGACGATCTCAATGTCTTTACTGTCTTCGAGACCTTCTCTTCAAATAATCAGCGCAAAAGGGTGCTCCGCGGCCTCGCCGAAGTCAACCAAGTAACCGCAATGAACCCTTGGAATGACGCGGCCATAACTTTCACCGCCGACGACGAACCAAGGGCCCGATCAGTCCGAGCACCAGTTGCCTTGGTCTTAAACCCGATTGTGGATGGCTTTCGACTCACCAAAGTGCTCATGGACGGCGACAGCGGACTTAACCTCATCTATGAAGACACGCTCGACAAAATGCAAATTGACAAGACCCGCATCGAGCAAAGCAGCACCACATTTCGAGGCATCATCCCAGTCGAGAGGCATGATGTTCGGGGAAAATCAAACTCGATGTAGTATTTGGCATGCCTGAGAATTACCGATCCGAAGAGTTGCTCTTCCACGTGGCCCGCTTCAACAGCGGATATCACGCCCTCTTGGGGCAGGACGCCTTCTCACGCTTCCAAGACATACCCCATTATGGGTACATGACGCTCAAAATGCCGGGGGCCAATGGAATAATCACTATCACCAGTGATCCGGATATAGCACTCTGCACCAAAAACAAAACCGCATCCTTAGCCCTCGAGGCACTATCTGAAGCCCTTGCAGCCGAAGAACTGACCACCTTGAGTTCCACGGTGGACAAGAACGATGTGATCCTCGATAAGAGGCCCAAATCTACCTCTTTTAAACCAGCAGACGAAATAGTTAAATTTCAAGTGCACCCGACGGATCCCAACAAAACAACGTCCATTGGAGCACAGCTGGATCCAACGGTGGATGCCGCTTTACGATCATTCCTGCATGAAAATTGGGACATCTTTGCCTGGCACCCTTCGGACATGCCCGGGATCCCACGCAGATTGGTCAAACATAGCCTCAACATAATCAAGGGGTTCAAACCGGTCAAGCAAATGCTACGGCGATTTTCCGAACCCAAACGCCAAGCTATGGGGGAGGAGCTAGCTAAGTTACTCGAGGCCGGGTTCATCAGAGAAATCAAACACCCGGATTGGCTAGCCAACTTGGTCATGGTGCCAAAAAAAGATAAATCATGGCGCCTTTATGTCGATTTTAAAGACCTCAATAAGGCCTGCCCTAAGGACCCTTTCCCGTTGCCCCGCATTGACCAGATTATCGGCGCAACCGCAGGACACGACTCATTGTGTTTCCTCGATGCTTACTCCGGATACCATCAGATTAAGATGAAGGAGTCCGACCAGGCCACAACGGCGTTCATTACCCCGTACGGGCCTTTTTGTTTCAACACTATGCCTTTTGGGCTTAAAAGCACTGGTGCCACTTAACAACACATGATTCAAACATGTTTGGAAAAATAAATCGGCAAAACAATGGAAGCATATGTGGACGACGTGGTCATCAAGACCAAACACGTCGAATCATCGGTGGAAGATCTCCGCCTCACATTTACAACGTTCGAACATATGACATACGGCTTAATCCGGACAAATGTGTTTTCGGCGTTCCAGGCGAGAAACTGCTCGGGTTCATTGTTTCCAATAGAGTAATCGAAGCGAACACAGCCAAAATCCGAGCCCTATCACAATTGTCCATGCCAACAGCATTAAAGCAGGTCCAGAAACTAGTTAGGTGCGTGGCAGCCTTAAGCCGCTTCATCTCCAAATTGGGAGAAAAGGCATTACCACTTTATCGACTGCTCCGACGCACCGATCGCTTTGAATGGACCGATGCGGCTACAGCCGGATTGGAAGAAATAAAAACACTATTAGTAGGCAACCCAATCCTAGCCACCCCAGGTGTTGGTGAGCCTATGTTGCTCTATATATCTACGACTCACCAGGTTGTGAGCTCCGTACTCGTCGTTGAGCGAGAGGAAGAGGGACAAAAGTTCTCCATCCAGAAACTAGTATACTACGTATCGGCGGTCCTTACACCATGCAAATCCCGATACCCTCACTATCATAAGATAGTTTATGCGGTCTTTATGGCATCCCGAAAGCTGCGGCACTATTTTCAAGAGTATTCGATCACGGTGGCATCCGAAGTACCACTCAATGACATCATAAACAATCGGGATGCCACCGGCCGCATAGCCAAATGGGCCATCGAGCTCTTACCATTTGAAATAACATACAGACCATGCCGAGCTATTAAATCTCAGGTGCTGGCCGACTTTGTCGCCGAGTGGACGGAAGCCGAGCTCCCTAAAGAGTACAACACATACTCCAACTGGATCATGTACTTTGACGGCTTTAAAATGTTAGCCGGACTGGGGGCTGGTTTCATTTTGACATCCCCTACGGGGGACACAGTCAGCTACGTGCTGCAAATCATGTATATGGACTCCAATAATGCAGCCAAATACTAGGCTCTTCTACACGGCCTCCGAATGGCTGTCTCCATGGGCATACAACACCTAGAGGTGCGTTGGGATTCAAACCTCGCGATATCCCAAATAAATGGAGATTTTGATGCAAAAGATCCGAAAATGGCGGCATATCGAAATGCCATACTTAAAATATTGGCTCGGTTCAAGGGGCTCAAGTTCCATCATGTTGCTCGAGATAGTAACCAGGCAGCGGACATCCTCGCTCGAATGGGTGCCAAACATGATCCTGTCCCACGTAACACCTTTGTGGAAAGGCTCTTTAAGCCATCCGTGGTATGGCAGGACGAGAGTGGAAATACTAGTCCGGGCCCGATCATACCCCCAGCAACCGAACACAATACATATATCATCAGGGGTTCGGCCACCGAAATAACACCTCTACCCATGTAACCATGGTCGTTATTGCTCCAAGGACCAAACCCTTCCTGGCTTACCTTAATAGGCAGGAGCTTCCTGATGATCAAAATGAGGCTCGTCGCATAGTTAAACGTTCTAAAGCCTATAAAGTTCACGAAGGTGAACTATACAAGAAAAGTACTGCTGGAGTCCTTCAAAGGTGCATCTCTGAAGAGGAGGGACGACAGCTCTTGGCTGAAATACATGCTGGTCTAGGTGGCCATCGCACCGCAGCTCGGGCCCTTGTAAGCAAGGCCTTCCGGACATGTTTTTTCTGGCCAACAGCCCGAGCAGATGCGCAAGCCCTTGTGCAATGTTGCATAGGATGTGAGCTTTTCGCCAATCAAAGTCACATGCCTCCCACTGCCTTACGAACAATCCCCATCACTTGGCCTTTCGCGGTCTGGGGGGCTAGACATGGCCGGACTCCTTAAAGGGGGAAGCCCCAAAAAGAAATATTTACTAGTCAAGGTGGATAAATGCACTAAATGGATAGAGGCCAAACCAGTAAAAACAACTGAAGCAGGGCCAGTGATTGACTTTATATCCGACATGGTACAGCGTTATGGTGTCCCGCATAGCATCATCACTGATAGCGGCTCCAATTTTCACAGCCGATGAGGTGAAAAACTGGTGTGCCAACTTGGGCATTCAACTCGATTATGCATCCGTATACCAGCCTCAAACAAACGGACAGGTTGAATGGGCTAACAGCCTCATAATGAGCGACATTAAACCCAGACTGGTGCGCTCCCTACGGGAGTCAGATAAGCACTGGGTTGAGGAACTCGATTCCATGCTCTAGGGGATGCGAACTACGCCAAATCGCACGACCGGATACACACCTTTTTTCATGGTGTACGGTGCAGAAGCTGTCTTGCCCTGCGATATTATTCATGACTTACCTCGAGTGTGCATTTATGAAGAGAGAGAAGCTGAGCTTGATCGGCAGGACGACTTGGATGGCCTTGACGAGGAGCGCGATATTGCACGAGCCCGTTCTGCATTTTATCAACAACAGGCCAGAAGATACCAAAGCAAAGAAGTGCGGGCCAAGACTTATAATGTCGGCGAACTTGTTTTGTGCCTCCCTGAGAAGAAGAAGGATAAGCTCAAACCAAAATGGTAGGGCCCCTTCATCATAGACGAAATTCTCACAGGAGGAGCCTATCGTCTTTGTAATCCATCGGACAATCGCCTCGAGCCGAATCCTTGGAACGCTGCTCAGCTCCAATGATTCTACGCATAGTTCGGCCACATCCTTTTCTTTGTCCATTTGCTTTCTTTCTCTCTCTCTCTTTTCTTCCTTTTTTTCCTATATCCTTCCCAGTGTATGTCTGGGTATTCCGAACTATTAGGGGTACACATCTTTAAATGTATATACCCCACTATGACTGGGGGCTTCTTTGACGAAGCTTATTATTAATAGCTTAGAGCTTACATTAAATATGTCATTTGTTATATACACTTTTTGCCATTATATGCACCTCTATGACTTAAGTTTTTGCCAAGATGGGTTTCCTCGCTCCTATGTTTATACCCTACGCTCCCGATTGTTCGGCTAGGGTGTAAAGGGAGCACCTCTGCATTGTTACAACCGGTTAATCCGGACTTGTACCTCAGATGGGTGAAGTCGAAAGCTAGAGTTCCTAAGAGAATAATTGGTCAGCAAGTAACGATAGTTTGTTTCATTCCTGTAACTTTTTGGAAAAACAATGCGGGGCCGTTTCCCCGTAATTCAGATCAAAGCCTAGGCATGCAAAATTAAAGCATGCCAACCCAAGGAAAGGAACCCTTAATGGAACTATTCTCCTTGGAATATGTTTCTTACATATGTAATATAACATAACCCCCCGAACTAAATTTTTGTTTGTTCGAGCAATATGACTGGATTGCTTGGTTCCCGGACATAATGAATGTTTTTTACATTCCATAATAGTTCCAGAAACACTCCGCCTTCTTGGTTTGGAGGTTAAAGCCGAAGGCCTGCGATGACAATTTTTTGACATGTTCGGCTGGAGATAAGATTGATCATAAAGTACATTGATACATTGAATCAAATGCCTAGTCCTTATCTATACCATCTATAAGACTGTCTAAACTATAGTCTTCTTGCGAATATTTCGCGGCTATCATTACTTGGTCATACACCAAGTTCACCAGAATTTCTTTCCCGTCTGGTCCCTGCGGTCCCACTCGGGCCATATGATTTGGATCTAACTTAGTAAAACGTGTTTTCACCATCGCCTAGGCTTCTTGTGCGCCTTCGTGGCATGCGTATGCCTTCCATAGCTCAAAGCGACGCCGAGCACCTTTGAACAGGCTCGCCAAACCCTCCATACTTTCTGGAGGGGTATCGGATGGCCAAAAAGCCTTGGCCATACTTCTCATAGCTTTCTGGGCCCGCTCATGCACCACGGACGGCTCCTTAAGCACGTCACCTCAAAATCCGGATACTTCTTCTTCAGGCCGACCAGTTATGACAATCCAAATTATGGACTAATATGAGTCTCTCTAATGGTTCTAAAGGTCATACCGAATATGCCGCCTTTCAATTTCTCATTTTCTTTTCGTGCGGTCGATAATTGAGCCTTTAAGCTCTTTATCTCTTTGGCTTGCTTATCCTTTTCCTCCTCAAGCTTGTTCATCTGATTAGTGGTCATTGTGGCCTTTTTCATCTCTGCAAGCTCTGTGGTGATGGCATTCAGCTTCGTCTGGTTCATCTTTAGCTCTTGGGACAGAGTGTTGTTCTTCTTCCTGAGAACCCGCAAGTTATAACGATCCTTAAATCGGTTGGACTAACCGCTTAAGTCTCTGGGGCTACTGTAATATATCTATTTGCAAGAATTATTACTTGCATATCCTTCAAAAACAGTTGAGTAACTCCAGCAAGTCCGTCCCGGGCAGCTCGGATATAAGCATCCATGGAGCTGAGTGCGGTAAATTCCTGTTCATAGAAAACTGGAGCGCGCATTGCCACTTTCAGTCGACGGTGATTCATTATGCTCTCTACCTTGGAATTCATGACAGATATGTCATGGGAATCCTCTAGAAGAGGCGGAGCCGACACTGTATTAGCCCTCGTCCTAGTTGACAAGTCCGGTGCCAGATTAGCTAACATCTGGCTAGCAGGGCGTTTTCCCACGGTATGTCACACACTCCTCCTGAAACAAAGGTAGAGGAGGGTTTTAACAATCCAATCTCATGCTTAGGCATATATCAAAGGACATAACTCTTTAAAGGAGGAGAAGGCTCGACAACGCTCCCGATTTCCTTTTGTTTCGAACGATCGCCCCGCGTAGAGTCCGCCCTTGAGGTAGTGCGGCTTGCCGAGCGCCGGTCCTATGAAGTACAGTTTTAGTACAATGGATAAGGTGCAAGTAAGGGGTTCTTTTTGAAGAAGCTTTTTGAATACTTACGATGGAGAAGGAATAAGGGTGGGGGTAGTCGGCCGTAATAGCCACTTCCGAGCCGTCAAGGCTCGCCTGATAAAATACTCCATCATCGAACTCTATGTATATATCCGGATCCTCGCAGAAGCCAGGGTCTTCGGTGCGATTATGATCCTCTGGCTATGGGGCAGGACAGTGAACGTCCTCGATCATCTTCCTCCATGACTGTTTTAAAGACAACAAAGAACAATTTGATTAGTGTGCCATGATAGCAGTAAAATAACACTGATAATCAAAATCTTACCCATTCAATGGGGTTGTACATGGAATAACCTTCTCGACAGTTTAAGCGGAGGAAGTCTTCTTTTTCCCCCTTATATAGATCGGCCAGGATCATGGCTAGTTCGGCAAGGGTATCCGGACCTTTGCGTCGGTAACGAGATGCGTTGTCCTCTCCGTTATAACACCATAGAGGAGTTACTCTGGATTGAAGGGGCTGAACACATCGTTTTATTGCAATGGCCATGACCTCGATTATCGAGAACTCGTTATGAGCTAGTAATCTGACCTTGCTGACCAACCTTTTTATTTGTGTACTGTCTTCCTCCTTGGGACTCCGAGGACGCTAGTTGAGGCTTTTCTTCAATGGAGCACTAGAAAAATCGGGGAGGCCGCGCCGAACTAGGTCCGGAAGTGGGACGTCATCAATGTAAAACCACTCCAAAGACCATTCTTGGGAAACCTATTTGGGAGTTCTGATTGGGTAGCCTGATCCAGCTATGCCCCATACTTCGGCGCCACCCACTTCGAATATGGAGCCCCCTCGATGGCGAGGGACGAGGCAAAAGAACTTTCTCCATAGTTAAAAATGAGCCTCGCAGCCCAGAAACAGTTCGCAGAGCGCGACGTAGCCTGAGATGTGTAGAATCGAACCTGGGGTGAGGTTATGCAGTTGGATCCCGTAAAACTCCAACAGACCCCTGAGAAAGGGATGGATCGGAATCCTAAGCCCCGCAAGAGAAACAGAACGAAGCACACTCTCTCCTCTTTATTGGGGTTGGGGAAATTCTCTGCTAATGCGTCATTGCCAATCGAAGCCAACCCCACTCGCACAGAGAATAGATCTGCGAGGGGAACATATCCCTGCGTTTGGAGATGGCTCAACTAAAGATGGGATATAGAGCAGCTCTGCCAATCACCCTCTTGAGGGCCATGAGGGCGTGAAGAAGAGCCTGGGGCACTGGCCATGTTTTGGTTTTGTGGCTGGTCCTGACATTCTTTGCGAGATGTGGATTGCATTTAGGGGATCTAGTCTCTTTATATATGCGTTGTCCTTGTATGGCTACGAGTGTATTTGTAAAAATTTATTGTGGACCGTTCGCATTCGCCCGGTGCGTGGAATCGAGGCGACGACATGGAAGGAGTCATAAAGGCAAAATATGAAGGTTAAAACCGGACTGTCATCCATCCGAAGTATGATGAAGAACCTGTCTTGCAAAGCCGAAGACACAAAGCCGGATACTACATAGTCATTGACGGAAAGTTCGGGGGCTACCGAGGGAGTCCTGGACTAGGGGGTCCTCGGGTGTCCGGGCTATTTGATATGGGTCGGACTGATGGGCCATGAAGATACAAGCAGGAGACTTTTCCCCCGTGTCTGGGTAGGACTCCTGTATGCAGATATGTTGTTTCCTTCCCCCCACAAACCGGCTATGTACAACCCTAGGCCCCTCCGGTGTGTATATAAACCGAAGGGTTTAGTCCGTAGAGGCTATCAGAATTCTCATTGGCTAGACAGCTAGGGTTTAGCCATTACGATCTCGAGGTAGATCAACTCTTGTAACCCCTATACTTATCAAATACAATCAAGCAGGACGTATGGTTTTACCTCCATTGAGAGGGCCCGAACCTGGGTAAACATTATGTACCACTTGTCCCTTGTTACCCTCGATCCTCAAACACATAGTTCAGGACCCCCTACCCGAGATCAGCCGGTTTTGACACTGACAGCAGCCGTGCTTCATCTCTAGTTCAGTCGCGAGCATGGCTGGTCCCTTGCGCTTCACGTCCTTGGCCTTGGCTTTCTCGTCTTCTGTGTCGGCCTCTGGAAGATCCAGGAGGGAGAGGTGACCTTCCTCAGCTCTCGCGCATTTGGTTGCCTTGTTGAACATATCTAGAGCCGTGCACAGGTCCTCGTGTATGGCGAGCTCTTCCTTCATCTTGACGTCGTGGACGCCATCAGTGAACACCGAAAAGATGGCCTCGTCCGACACCTTGGGAATCTTGAGGCGAACAATGTTGAAGCGCTCGATGTACTTTTGCAAGGTCTCCCCAGGCTGCTGCTTGATGCGCCGTAGGTCACCTGGAGCTAGTGGGCGGTCGCGAGTGCCGTGGAAGTTGGCGATGAAGTGCTCCCACATCTCATCCCAGGAGGAGATCAATCCCGCAAGGAGGTTCAGGAGCAACGAGCGCGCGCCATCTTTGCGGGCCATGGGAAACCAGTTCGCCATAACCTTCTCGTCGTGTCGATGCTCAACTCATAGAGCTGCAGGAACTCGGCAGGGTCGGGGGTACCATCGTAGCGTGAAGGCAGGTCGGGCTTGAACTTCCCTGGCCAGACGACACTGCGCAGTTTCGGAGCGAACGCGCGGCATCCCGCCGTGGTCACGGGAGCCCGCCGTGGAGGTGGAGCATGATCTTGGCGCTCACGCGCCACCACTGCGAGCGGCATGCGGTCTTGACGGGCAGTGTTGGGAGCGCATGTTCATCTCCTTGCGACCGCTACACCACTTGGCAGCTTTCCTCGTCGCGTGTCGGCGCTCTGCATGGCGGGTCATGCCATGGAGCCTCACGCCTCGGCTCGGGGACGACGTCTTGCCTGGGAGGCGGAGGAGGTGCACCGTGGGCCACGTCGCCCGCGAGAGGCGGGGGGGAGGCAGCGAACGGGACGGTGCAGGGGCCTCTCCGGCGGCGTTGATGAGCTCGGCGATGTGGTCTAGCTAGTCCTCATAGAGGTCGTCAATCATGCAATAGCGCAGGAGCTCGCGCGCCATGAGCAGCGCAGCCTGTGCGTTCGCCTGTCCTCGACGAGCGTGAGACGATGAAGCAGCCGCCGGGGTCAGCGATGGAGTGGCAGTGCGCCTGTCATACCGCACAGAGGGCTGCATCAACGAAGCCTGCTGCTTGTGGGCCACCGGGCCTGTGGCAGCGTTGGCTGCAGGCGATGGAGAACGACGGGGAGCGTCATCGCCTGCAAGCGCCGTCTGTGTGACACGGGCAGCAAGGATGGCCCGGCACTCGGCACGAACTCGACTAGCATCAACCATGGAGACGGTGAAACGGTGGCAAATCGACTGGAGGAAGAGAGGCTCCGACGCACCCCTACCTGGCGCGCCAAATGTCGGATTTTGGGCTCCGCAGACCCTGGTGAAAGAACATGCGGTGCCCCCATGTTTGGTTTTGGTAATTAATGACAATCTCTATGGACTAATGGTTGCCTTGATTTATATTTGAAGGATTTGTCCATTAGGCATTTCTTGAAGTCCATGTGTTGGTTTCAAGAAGTTTATGAGTTGACCAAGGTGCTATTAAGGAATTATTCTAAGATTGGTCATGTGAGTGTTGAGCTTATTGCAAGCATGTCTTGAAGAAGAAGATTGTGTGATCATGCATGTTTACCTTTAAGACATCATCCAAATGAAGAGAGTTGGAACGATTCAAGGTTGATCAAGACTAAGTCAAGAGTGAATCAAGTTGATCAACACACAAAGCGCACAAGTTGTACCGAGAGGGACCAAGTGATCCCATTGTATGGTAAGCATTGTCCATTACGCTTTGTGTACTAACCCATGGTATACGTGAGAGTTCTTTGTGGAGTTAGGTATGTTTCCATGGTCTTGCGTCAAGAGGAAGATCTCATACAACCCATGGAGGATGACATTAAGTGGTGATCGTCATCAAGTTTGCAGTGTGCAAGTTCAAGTGGAGCAACACGAAGAGTGGCTCACCCATAATGGAGTATGGGGGAGCAATCCATCTTGAAGCTTGCCGTCCATTGTGGTGTCAACGGAATTGTGAAGATGTGCCGAAGAGTGGCTCATCCATAGTGGAGTATGGGGGAGCAACTAGTCTTCATCGAGCCAACACAATCAAGAAAGGTGGTCCAACTTGAGAAAGTCAAGATCGTCATCATCTAGCTCAAGTGGACTATGTGCAAGGCAAAGGTTTTCCCTTGATAGTTTTTCTATTTTACCGGTCTCATAGTGGTAGTTGGGAGACCGGGTTGTAGGATCGATTGCTATACTATCAAGGGGGGCTCTCTAGTGAGTAGCTTGACCGTATCGTTCGTCGAGAGTTCAAACCATTGCATCCTTGCATCATCTCTCCTGGTTCTTTTTTGGTTCTTCTCCTTGTGAGATTTCGATCTCATGGTCATCTTCTTGACAAGCTCGAGTTCATCAAAAACCAATTTCATATGCATCTTCTTTTGTGTTTTCGGTGTTGGAGGTTTTACCGGTCTTAATTGAGGAAGGGTTCTCACCATTTTATTTTGGGTATTTTCACAATTGATATTTCTATCAAGATTGTGTTTGCTCTTGTCCTTAGCTTTCCAACAAACTTGATTTCGTCGAATTCGGAGCTCGTATGCGAAAGTTGTGGCTGTTTTGATATTGCCTGTTTTACATAAAGAGGTTGTACCGCCCCATAGAGAGGTTGTACCGGTTGACCGGTACAACCGGTGTTTGGAGCGGTTGTACCACTCCAGAATTGGTCCGGAGGTTGTACCGGCCATGTGCCGCTCTACCACCGGACTAATTTCTGTTGTGGTGTGGTTGTTGGGCGGTTGTGGGCCGGTTGTACTGCTTATTGCCTGTTACCGGTTGTACCGGTGCTCATAGCGGTTGTACCGCTCCTATGTTTTTCTGCACATAACGGGCAGATTTGTGGGGACCTTTTTAAGGGGGTCTTCTTCCCAAATGGTTCCCCAACTCTTGAGCTCGTTTTTGCCCCCATTGTCGACCTTCTTTGAGCTTGCTAACTCTCAATCCCTCCATGGATTCTTGCTAGTTTTTTAGGGAAAAGAGAGAGGAGATCTAGATCCACACCTCCACCAATCACTTTCTCCTCTATGTGAGGGGAACCCCCTTGGATCTAGATCTTGGAGTTCTTGGTGTTCTCCTTCTTGTTCTTCCTCTCATTTTCCTCCCTAGTATTAGTTGCTTTGGTGGGATTTGGGAGAGAAGGACTTGGTGTCACATCCTAGCTTCTGGTTTTGCACTAGGCTAGCTTCATGTGTGCATCATGTTTAAATCTTATTTAAAAGTTGAAATGGGGATGACAAACCCTAGCACTAAATAAATTCAACTAGGTTCAATAAAAATATTTTCAATGAACCCAAAATGCCCTGCAGAAAAGTTCATCATTTTTGAATTGGCTAAAAACCTCTTCCAAAATGGTGCACATATTTCTAGGACCATTCTGGATTTTTGAAATTAATTCATAAAGTATTTGAATTTGGGCATTTAAATGCTATAAATGTTTTAAATGCTCAGATAATTCTGAAACTAAATGTGGGATGTTTTAAATATTTTAAATAGTGCCCACAATTATTTTTAGGATTTTTAGAAGTGCCCTGGTATTTTTAATAAAGCCCAAACAATTACAGAAAATAGAAAACAGTAATAAAAAGGAAGGAGGCTTACCTGGCGCCCACCAACAGGCCCAGTACTGTAGCTGGCGGCCCAGCTCACCACCGCTGGCCCCTGTCGTCTTCCTCCTTGGACAGAAGGACAGGGGCGCGTGCTCGCCGCCTGCTGGCCACGCGCGAGGCCACCTCCTATTTCTGCCGACGCAGGAGAGGCCCCAGGAGTCGCCACGCAACCCCCCTTCGATCCCCTCTCGCTTCCCCCCCCCCTCTCTGGACTCACTCCCCTCTCTGCTCTCTCTCTTTCTCGGGACCGAGCGGAGCTCGTCGCCGTCGACACCGTCCACCGCGACCACTGGCCCTCCCTCGCCCATCCAACGTGCTCGAGAGCTCCGCCTCGACCCCCTCCTTCTTCCACCCCGAGCCACGCCACCGCAGGAGCCCCACATCGCCGCCACGAGCCGTCTTCCCCGAGCACGGCCGCCGGACTCCATCGACGGATTCGTCGCCTTCCGGTCGTCCCCGAGCCAGCTGAGCTCCGATTAGACCTCGCCGTGAGCTCCTCTACCAAACCCCTCTCTCCCCGCCGTCTATTTCCTCCTCTAGTCTCACTAACCACCGTGGGCGAAGCTCGCTGCCGCCGTGCCTCATCGCTACCACAACCACAGATGCCGCCACCCAAGCCCGAGCCTTGCCCCGTGCTCAGCACTCTCCCAGGAGCCGGGCGCGCCCACCCGTTCGACCTGCTGTGCCCCCTAGCGCCAACCCCGACCTCGCCCGAACTCCGGCCACCGCCGCGAGCATCGCCCCGGCGAGCTCGGGCCGTCTCAACCCGTCCCAACCGCACAGAAAGACGTGGGGCACTCCCAGCTTCACGCTGATGCCTCCGCCGTCCCTTTTGGTCATCGGAACAGGAAACCCGAGGCTCACCACCGCGACCGGCCTCGCCGGCGTCAAGTCGCCGGCAGGTTTGACCCCCGCTGACCGTGTTGACCTGGGTGGGCCCTGTTTGACCCACTGGTCTATGACATACGGGCCCCGCCCAGCTAATTAATCTAGTTTAGGTTTAAATTTAATTAGTTTAACCTAGGTTAGTGCTAATTTAAACTTGGTTAGTTTAGTTAGACACTGACCAGTGGACCCCACTGGTCAGGTTTGACCCGGAGCAGCCCCGTTGACTTGCTGACGTCACACTGACGCCAGGCTGACGCAGTAAACCCTTTTCTGGATTTATTCTTATATAGGAAATTCCAAAAAACAGTGTAAACTTCAAAAAATCATAGAAATTAATCTATAGCTCAGAATGAAATAATTTATATATGAAAAATTATCAGAAAAATCCAATCTATCCATTTATGCTATTTTCGTGCATGTTAGAACAACTTATAGCTACTGTTTAGGACAAATCAAATGAATGCCATTTAAATAACCACATGTGGAGTTTGAATTTGAATCTTAGATTCAAACCAACTTCATTTAACCTGCTGCTAGTTGCATTAGCTCAAACACATTCATATTTCCATGTCATAGCATGCATCATATTGCTGCATATCGCCATGTGTTGATTGTGTTCTTTCTGTGTTTGCCGGTGATTCTTCCCTCCCGATAGACGTGTTTCGACGATGAGATCGATGACACCGATGAAGAGCTATATTATCTTCAGAAGTGCCAGGCAAGCAAAACCCCCTTGTTCATTCCGATACAATCCCATTCTCTCGCTCCGGCTCTCTTTTACTGCATTAGGACAACAACGATTCATCTGTTACTTGCAGCGGTAGCTGGACCCCTCTATCCTTTGCATGACCTGTCATTGCCACAGTAAATAGATGAAACCCACTAGCATGAGTAGGAGTTGTTTGAGCCCTGATGTGCCTACTCATTCATGCTTGTTTGTCATGCCTGCTACTGCTTAGAGTTGGGTCAGGTCTGATTCATCAGGGATGAATTGGTATGTGGTGAACATGTCCTACTGTTGCAAGCTAAGTGTGTGAACACGATTTGGTAAAGGTAGCGGTGAGAGACCATGTAGGAGTACATGGTGGGTTGTCTCATTGCAACCGTCCTCAGGAACTAAGTTCTGTGTTTGTGATCCATGAACAGTTACTACCACACATTGGGTTCCGGTAACTCGACCCCTCTCGACTTATTAATCAACTTGATCTCTGTCCAGGAGTTGCAACTAGTTTCTGGTGTTTGTAGGTAGTGTTAGTAGTCTACCAAGTGGTACCCGGTACAGGTGGGCTTGGGACAGACTAGGCACCGTGGCATGATGTACCAAGCGTAGATCTACCCGTCGAGGTGGGCTTGGGAACCCTGCACACATCGTTTGGGGCCGTGAGCGACACCCCGGTCGGATCTCCTTGCGGATGGAACCCGAATAGGAGATAAACCTGGACTAGAGACTTGTGTGGTTAGCCAGGTCGTGGCCGACTCCCTCGCCCGGCTTCCGCTTGAAGGTTGCCGAGGTACATGACGTGTACAGGGCGATAAGTGGCGAGAGCGTGTGTGAAGAAGTACACCCCTGCAGGGTTATCATTATCTATTCGAATAGCCGGATTCCTCGGATATGGAAACTTGGACCCCTTGCATAGTTCATAGACAAGTGAAAGTGGATACTCTAAAATGCGCAAGATAAGCGTGAGTGCTATGGATGGCCTTCTCGTAGGGAGACGGAAGCGGATCCATAGTGGTGTATTGATATGGTGAATATGTGGACTCGTGTGCGCCACCTCAAAGAGTTACTTGCAGTCGTAGTTCAGGTTAGCCACTGAGTCAAAGCTGGCTTGCTGCAGTTAAACTCCACCACCCCCTTTATTGATACTGATGCATATGTAGCTAGTTCTGATGTAAGTCTTGCTGGGTACATTTGTACTCACGTTTGCCTATTTTATGTTTTGCAGAGAGACGTCGGTCTCGCTAGTAGTTTCGTGTGGACTTCGACGTTTAGCTTGTTACCTCAGCTACGATCTTGTGCCATCGGCAAGATCTGGTAGATAGTCAGGCTTCTCAGCCTTTTTCATTTGTAGATGTCTGTACTCAGGCATGTTAAGCTTCCGCATGTGCTTTGACTTGTATGCTCTGAATGTTGGGTCATGAGACCCTTGTTTGTAATGTCTCACTCCTCGGAGCCTAATGAATAAATACTTGAGTCGTAGAGTTATGTTGTGATGCCATGTTGTATTTGCACATATCGGGCATATTGTGTGTATGATTGAAATGCTTGGTATGTGTGGGATCCGACAATCTAGTTGTTTATCCTTGGCAGCCTCTCTTATGGGGAAATGTAGTCTAGTGCTTCCTTGAGCCATAGTAGTCCACTACAGCCCGGTTCACCGGAGTCCTGCTAGCCCAGCACTACTGCTCAAGACACTTGACTGGCCGGCATGTGCTTCACTTCATTCCTGTGTCTGTCCCTTCGCGGAAATGTCACGCGGTGACATCCGGAGTCCTGCCTAGCCTGCTACAGCCCGGGTTACCGGAGTCCTGTTAGCCCAATGCTACAGCCCGGATTCACACGCTGTTGACCGACATGCTCGAAGTTGATTCAATTATGCCTGTCCCCATGGGTTAGTGCCGCTTTGGGTTAATGACTAGCCATGTCGGCCCGGGTTCTTTGTCATATGGATGCTAGCGACATTATCATATACGTGAGCCAAAAGGCGCAAACGGTCCCGGGCCAGGTAAGGTGGCACCCGTGGGAATACCGTGCGTGAGGCCGCAAAGTGATATGATGTGTTACATGCTAGATCGCTGTGACTTAGGATCGGGGTCCTGACAACTTTGGTATCAGAGCCTGACTGCCTGTAGGATTACCAAGCCAAACTGGTCGAAGTTGTGTCTAGAAATGCTTTAGTTATGTAGGGGAATTGATTGTGGAAGGGAACGTAAGGCTCTTTTTACTCCTTATACCTCATGGCCTTCTGATCTGAGTCAACCTCTTCTCTTCTACGGGGATTAAGAACTAGGCCTTGTCTTCTGTCTATCAGGATGACGAGTTAGTATGATAGAGACTTATAGGATTGTTGGTTCCAGGCCTCAATTCAGTTTCTACTACTTTTAGTATGTTGTCAGTTGAACTAGAACCTTGATATGATGTTGTTAGGTGACTATGCAAATCCTTGTGATTGTCTCAAATCTTTTTCTGAGCATTTACAGCCGTTATGCTGTCCGAGTCATCCCAGGTCTCTAAATAGTCTGATGTATTTGCAATCCTTTCTCTCCGTTTCCTTTTGGGTCAGAATAACCACGCTAGTCGGTCTGTTGAGGTACTCTGTTGCCTCGACGTATAGGTTGGAGCTATTATTATGACCCCAAGTGTTTTAGGGAGTCACCTAGAAATCTAGCCATGTTTTGTGTTCGCAGCGTGATAATTCTGGCCACCATTCTGGAAAGCATCCCGTGATGCCACTTAGTAGTAGGCATTCTATTTCTGGGTTCTTGAACCCGAGATCCACCCTACTTGCTTCATGTTGATAGTGTTGCTAGTTCCTTTAGGATATTAGTAACCTTTGCGATAGTCCTCGAGGTCTGTGGTATTTCCTTCTTCCAAATACCATGAACTGCTTATGGCAGAAGTTCTTTTGAACCAAAAGATCACAATAAGAGTGCTCTTAACGAGTTCTCCATTCAAATTGTGAATCTGCCAGTCCTTCTTCTTCTGCATGGGTTATCCGGAAGAAATATGTTGAACTTGTTCAACATACGAATTCATGCATCCATAACTCAGAAAATCATATGTTCTTTTGAGTTGTCTCTCTCCAGATGTTTTCTGGCCCTCGTCTATCAATTGATTGTAAGGAGTAGTTGGCAATCGTGTTTATCGATGCCTATTACTCTAGTGGTCCGTCGAGCCATTCTATTTCAGAATGACTAGGAGAAACAAACTCCAGTACCTCATCCATATCTAGGATTGGGTCAAAGCAGTTGTATTCCGCAGATCAAAATGCCAATCTAGCTTTTGATTCTGTTCTACCCTGAAGTATTACCCACTTTATGTCAGGAACATCATGAGAATTGCACCTTCCCTTATGAATTCTTGACGTAGTGATACTTCTCGCCATCATCATTCGCTCCTCGATTCCGTGTTATTGAAACTGGAATACCGACAAGTGAACCATGATGTGTGAAATCAATACTCCTAGCAACTGTGTTGCTTGGTAGTTAATGGACACTATTCTCATTCTTAGTGTGTTGGTTATTGAATCATCACTCTAAGATTGATTGTGCTACCTAGTCCTTATTTCTGGTGCACTCTTCAATCAATAAGTGGGGATTATTCAACCCCTTGCTTATTTGATCATATCATCTTGCTTTGAAAAGCAAGATTGTTCTCGAGCACTAGTAACATATCGGTGGTTCGTAATGTTCTGAATATCTTCTCAGAAGTATTACCAGGTTGTTACCTGACCGCTATGTTGAGCTCGTGATCAAGTTGGTCTCTTGTAAACCACCCCTTCTCCAAGAATTTGTGTTGGATACCCCTGAGCTAGTTGGTTGAGCTAGACAACAACTTGGAGAGTTGGAAGGTAAAAGCTTTGCTTAACTTAGTTCATCTCTGTGGGATATCTTCTGTGTGTGCGTGTGGAAGAAAGATGATATCTCCGTCAGTTGGTCCTCGTGATCAGTTGTTGGATCTATTGTCTTATAAAAAAATTTACTTGAGTATGGGCTATCGTCAAGTCAAATCAGAACCAACGATGTTCGTAATGTTGTCTTACCTGTGGTTCATCCCTCGAGCATACACCATTACATCTTTTGGTCTGACCAATGCTATCACCGTGTTCACATGATGGTGGAAGTCCAGTGATATGAAAATTCCGATGAGTTGTTGTTGAGCCCATCAGCAGCATTTTGTCTCCCCCAATGATTCTTGTTGAACATTACACTAGTATTGGAAACTTTGTAAGCAATGCCTTCGTGTTCCGTTCATGAGGCATATGATTGGCTGCAAGAAGTGACTTTCTCCAAGTTCATGTGCATTAGGTGCAAGTTGCCGCCGTGAATCCGAGAAAGATTGTTTTAGTTTCCTTTGGAATCGTCCCAAGTCAATCATGTACGTGCGAAGTATTCTATGGTCTGATAGACTGATCATCTTCATTCTATACGTATCCCTAGCACACCAAGCCACTGATTGATTTGTTCAAGGAGAAGAAGTCTCTTCCTAAGAGCAAGACTTATGCAAGGACTTCGATATCCTTGTTGATGGTTCCCCACCTGAACTCGGTAGTGTTTTGTTGTAAGACTTCTACGTGATCATGCTTGTTTTGGACATCATGTTCACATGTATGTAGCAGAATCAGCTCATGTTTTGGATCTTGCTATCGTAGTTCATCCCTCGAGAATCTCGCAACGCCATCTCGTCGATTTGTGTTGCAAACTTTCATTTTTCTCTCTAGACTGGATGAGTCTGGATTATTCTGACACCAACCAGATCTGAATCTCAGGCAGATATGATGGTTGGAACGTTTCCCGAGAACTATAATATTGGTCTCTCTGTAACCCGGTAATGTGGATGTCGTGGCCAACACACCAGCCGGAAGGCCTATTATTGTAGTATCCTGATTGAGGAAGTTGGCCACCTCCCCATAAGGATCTCGCAGGATTTACTTCCATAGTTATTCCTTGTGGATTCTTGAGCTTCCGAAGTCTGACCTTTTACTTGATGTTCTAGTTATAAAACCATATCTATAAATGGGTTGCGCTAGCACATCAAGGGGGACATTAGAAGCGGAGTGCTAAATGTCTCTCGGTCGATCATCCAGATTTTGTTTCCTTGGCCTTGCTCAGGTAAAATCTGAGAAAGTGTTGTCCTCCTCTGCACCTGCATCCTCCATCGTTATTCATCATGGTAGTACGAGGTGTCATCAGGATCTTGGCATAGATGTTGGTAAAACCTTGATGAATATGGAAATGCTCAAGTTCTTGAAAGAACGCTCAGTCACTAGGTTATATCCTTGGTATCAACTGGAATGTGCCTTCCATTTGCGAGTTGTTCTATAACCGAAGTTTCCTTTCCAAACTAGGTATGCCATCCTCTCGAATTCTTTCAAACGATCAAGTGTGATTTGCCTCAGGCTGGTATAAAGAGTTTCAATGATCTTTGTATCAAAGTAATTCTTTTTTCCACTTAAGGGAATAGTTCCTCGAGTCACCTTTTCCAAAGTGCCCGTTACGGGATCATGGAAATTATTTCCTCGCCACCTTGACACCATCCACCATCTTTCTAAGCGTGGGATTGTTGCCCACCAAATCAAACCCCGTCGCTTGTTCTTCCATCCCTCTTGATGTGTTTCGTGTCTCAGCTCGAGAGATGTTTCAATGTCTCACACGATGAGTGATCCTGAGTTGTTCGATCTTCGAGAAGATCGATCCCTCTGGAGTTTTCCCTTTCCTCTCATTGTCATGTTAGTTGGAGTTCTCAGAGCAAGACATCGAGATAAGGATGGTGATCGTGTCGTGTCAACATTCTTATGAAGTGCAACCTGGATCGTGAAGATTATGTTAGTTTGTGTTCCCCCTTAATCTTACCCTACACTTGAATCTCGGGGCGAGATTCTTGTTTTAGTGGGGGTGAGTTGTCACATCCCTAGCTTCTGGTTTTGCACTAGGCTAGCTTCATGTGTGCATCATGTTTAAATCTTATTTAAAAGTTGAAATGGGGATGACAAACACTAGCACTAAATAAATTCAACTAGGTTCAATAAAAATATTTTCAATGAACCCAAAATGCCCTGCAGAAAAGTTCATCATTTTTTAATTGGCTAAAAACCTCTTCCAAAATGATGCACATATTTCTAGGACCATTCTGGATTTTTAAAATTAATTCATAAAGTATTTGAATTTGGGCATTTAAATGCTATAAATATTTTAAATGCTCAAATAATTCTGAAACTAAATGTGGGATGTTTTAAATATTTTAAAAAGTGCCCACAATTATTTTCAGGATTTTTAGAAGTGCCCTGGTATTTTTAATAAAGCCCAAACAATTACAGAAAATAGAAAACAGTAATAAAAAGGAAGGAGGCTTACCTGGCAGAAGCTTACCTGGCGCCCACCAACAGGCCAAGTACTGTAGCTGGCGGCCCAGCTCACCACCGCTGCCCCCTGTCGTCTTCCTCCTTGGAGAGAAGGACAGGGGCGCGTGCTCGCCGCCTGCTGGCCACGCGCGAGGCCACCTCCTGCTTCTGCCGACGCAGGAGAGGCCCCAGGAGTCGCCACGCGACCCCCCTTCGATCCCCTCTCGCTTTCCCCCCACCCCTCTCTGGACACACTCCCCTCTCTGCTCTCTCTCTTTCTTGGGACCGAGCGGAGCTCGTCGCCGCCGACACCGTCCACCGCGACCACCGGCCCTCCCTCGCCCATCCAACGTGCTCGAGAGCTCCGCCTCGACCCCCTCCTTCTTCCACCCCGAGCAACGCCACCGCGGGAGCCCCACATCGCCGCCACGAGTCGTCTTCCCCGAGCACGGCCGCCGGACTCCATCGACGGATTCGTCGCCTTCCGGTCGTCCCCGAGCCAGCTGAGCTTCGATTAGACCTCGCCGTGAGCTCCTCTACCAAACCCCTCTCTCCCCGCCGTCTATTTCCTCCTCTAGCCTCACTAACCACCGTGGCTGAAGCTCGCCGCCTCCGTGCCTCATCGCCGCCACGACCACAGCTATCGCAACCCACGCCCGAGCCTTGCCCCGTGCTAAGCACTCTCCCAGGAGCCGGGCGCGCCCACCCGTTCGACCTGCTGTGCCCCCTAGCGCCAACCCCAACCTCGCCCGAACTCCGGCCACCGCCGCGAGCCTCGCCCCGGCGAGCTCGGGCCGCCTCAACCCGTCCCAACTGCAGAGAAAGACGCGGGGCACTCCCAGCTTCACGCTGATGCCTCCGCCGTCCCTTTTGGTCATCGGAACAGGAAACCCGAGGCTCACCGCCGCCACCGGCCTCGCCGGCATCAAGTCGCCGGCAGGTTTGACCCCCGCTGACCGTGTTGACCTGGGTGGGCCCTGTTTGACCCACTGGTCTATGACATACGGGCCCCGCCCGGCTAATTAATCTAGTTTAGGTTTAAATTTAATTAGTTTAACCTAGGTTAGTGCTAATTAAACTTGGTTAGTTTAGTTAGACACTGACCAGTGGACCCCACTGGTCAGGTTTGACCCGGACCAGCCCCGTTGACTTGTTGACGTCACACTGACGCCAGGCTGATGCAGTAAACCCTTTTCTGGATTTATTCTTATATAGGAAATTCCAAAAAATAGTGTAAACTTCAAAAAATCATAGAAATTAATCTATAGCTCAGAATGAAATAATTTATATATGAAAAATTATCAAAAAAATCCAATCTATCCATTTATGCTATTTTCATGCATGTTAGAACAACTTATAGCTACTGTTTAGGACAAATCAAATGAATGCCATTTAAATAACCACATGTGGAGTTTGAATTTGAATCTTAGATTCAAACCAACTTCATTTAACCTGATGCTAGTTGCATTAGCTCAAACACATTCATATTTGCATGTCATAGCATGCATCATATTGCTGCATATCGCCATGTGTTGATTGTGTTCTTTCTGTGTTTGCTGGTGATTCTTCCCTCCTGATAGACGTGTTTCGACGATGAGATCGATGACACCGATGAAGAGCTATATTATCTTCCGAAGTGCCAGGCAAGCAAAACACCCTTGTTCATTCCGATACAATCCCATTCTCTTGCTCCCGCTCTCTTTTACTGCATTAGGACAACAACGATTCATCTATTACTTGCAGCGGTAGCTGAACCCCTTTATCCTTTGCATGACCTGTCATTGCCACAGTAAATAGATGAAACCCACTAGCATGAGTAGGAGTTGTTTGAGCCCTGATGTGCCTACTCATTCATGCTTGTTTGTCATGCCTGCTACTGCTTAGAGTTGGGTCAGGTCTGATTCATCAGGGATGAATTGGTATGTGGTGAACATGTCGTACTGTT
Source organism: Aegilops umbellulata (assembly GCA_032464435.1). NCBI lineage: Eukaryota > Viridiplantae > Streptophyta > Magnoliopsida > Poales > Poaceae > Aegilops > Aegilops umbellulata. The sequence continues at coordinate 67,229,898 of CP136056.1, read as the reverse complement.
GCGAGCTAAGTGTGTGAACACGATTTGGTAAAGGTAGTGGTGAGAGGCCATGTAGGAGTGCATGGTGGGTTGTCTCATTGCAGCCATCCTCAGGAACTGAGTTCTGTGCTTGTGATCCATGAACAATTACTACCACACATTGGGTTCCGGTAACTCGACCCCTCTCGACTTATTAATCAACTTGATCTCTGTCCAGGAGTTGCAACTAGTTTCTAGTGTTTGTAGGTAGTGTTAGTAGTCTACCAAGTGGTACCCGGTACAGGTGGGCTTGGGAGAGACTAGGCACCATGGCACGGTGTACCAAGCGTAGATCTACCCGTCGAGGTGGGATTGGGAACCCTGCACACATCGTTTGGGGCCGTGAGCGACACCCCGGTCGGATCTCCTTGCGGATGGAACCCGAATAGGCAATAAACCTGGACTAGAGACTTGTGTGGTTAGTCAGGTCATGGCCGACTCCCTCGCCCGGCTTCCGCTTGAAGGTTGCCGAGGTACATGACGTGTACATGGCGATAAGTGGCGAGAGCGTGTGTGAAGAAGTACACCCCTGCAGGGTTATCATTATCTATTCGAATAGCCGGATTCCTCGGATATGGAAACTTGGACCCCTTGCATAGTTCATAGACAAGTGAAAGTGGATACTCTAAAATGCGCAAGATAAGCGTGAGTGCTATGGATGGCCTTCTCGTAGGGAGACGGAAGCGGATCCATAGTGGTGTATTGATATGGTGAATATGTGGACTCGTGTGCGCCACCTCAAAGAGTTACTTGCAGTCGTAGTTCAGGTTAGCCACTGAGTCAAAGCTGGCTTGCTGCAGTTAAACTCCACCACCCCCTTTATTGATACTGATGCATATGTAGCTAGTTCTGATGTAAGTCTTGCTGGGTACATTTGTACTCATGTTTGCCTATTTTATGTTTTGCAGAGAGACGTCGGTCTTGCTAGTAGTTTCGTGTGGACTTCGACGTTTAGCTTGTTACCTCAGCTACGATCTTGTGCCCTCGGCAGGATCTGGTAGATAGTCAGGCTTCTCAGCCTTTTTCATTTGTAGATGTCTGTACTCAGACATGTTAAGCTTCCGCATGTGCTTTGACTTGTATGCTCTGAATGTTGGGTCATGAGACCCTTGTTTGTAATATCTCGCTCCTCGGAGCCTAATGAATAAATACTTGAGTCGTAGAGTTATGTTGTGATGCCATGTTGTATTTGCACATATCGGGCATATTGTGTGTATGATTGAAATGTTTGGTATGTGTGGGATCCGACAATCTAGTTGTTTATCCTTGGCAGCCTCTCTTATGGGGAAATGTAGTCTAGTGCTTCCTTGAGCCATAGTAGTCCGCTACAGCCCGGTTCACCGGAGTCCTACTAGCCCAGCACTACTGCTCAAGACACTTGACTGGTCGGCATGTGCTTCACTTCGTTCCTGTGTCTGTCCCTTCGGGGAAATGTCACGCGGTGACATCCGGAGTCCTGCCTAGCCTGCTACAGCCCGGGTTACCGGAGTCCTGTTAGCCCGGTGCTACAGCCCGGATTCACACGCTGTTGACCGACATGCTTGAAGTTGATTCATGTATGCCTGTCCCCATAGGTTAGTGCCGCTTTGGGTTCACGACTAGCCATGTCGGCCCGGGTTCTTTGTCATATGGATGCTAGCGACACTATCATATATGTGAGCCAAAAGGCGCAAACGGTCCCGGGCCAGGTAAGGTAGCACCCGTGGGAATACCGTGCGTGTGGCCGCAAAGTGATATGATGTGTTACATGCTAGATCGGTGTGACTTAGGATCGGGGTCCTGATACTTGGGCACTCCGTGTGCCCTTGCCATTGCATTTGGTGCATCAGTTTGAGTTTTCCACGGTGATACATCGAAGTTACAAGTTGAGAAGCTTATTACTCTTGGGTGCTTGGTACCCTTGAGCTTGTTCCTCTTGGGTGCTTGGGCGCCCTAGACGGTTGGTGGTGTTCGGAGCTCAATCATTGTGGTGTAAAGGTCCAGGCAAGCGTCGGGGTCTCCAATTAGGTTGTGGAAATCGCCCTGAGCAATTTGACGGGTACCGGTGACCGCCCCCAGGGCTTGCCAAAGTGTAAGGGTTCGGTGACCGCCCCCAAGGTTTGCCATTTGTACGGGTTCGGTGACCGTCCTCAAGGGTCCCTTACTGGAATCACGGCATCTTGCATTGTGCGAGGGCGTGAGGGGATTACGGTGGCCCTAGTGGCTTCTTGGGGAGCATTGTGCCTCCACACCGCTCCAAACAGAGATTAGCATCCGCAAGGGTGTGAACTTCGGGATACATCGTCGTCTCCGCGTGCCTCGGTTATCTCTTACCCGAGCCCTTTACTTATACACTTTACTTTGTGATAGCCATATTGTTTCTTGTCATATATCTTGCTATCACCTAGTAGTTTATCTTGCTTAGCATCAGTTGTTGGTGAACATAGGTGAGCCTAGTTGTTGTAGGTTTTGTGCTTGACAAATTAACCGCTAGGTTTATTCCACATTTTTTCAAGCCTAAACCGTAATTTTTTTAAAGCGCCTATTCACCCCCCTCCCTCTAGGCGACATCCATGATCTTTCAATTGGTATCAGAGCCTTGTCTCTCTTTATAGGGCTTAACCGCCTAGAGAGAAAGGATGTCGACTAGGGGTTTAGGATTCTCTGACACTGTTATTTTCGATGGCACAAATTTTGAAGTTTGGGTAATTCGCATGCTTAATCTCTTAAGGGTCATGGACCCAAATATAGAGCGAATTGTAGATATGGGTTTTTGTCCTCCAAAGGATCCCAAAGATTATCTTTAGAGGATGATAAAAACTCTTATCTCAATGCTCAAGCTTCTAATGTGCTTTTCGATGCTTTGAGCAATGTAGTTATATTTCAACTCATGTTGTTCCGGGATGCTCATGAGTTGTGGACAAAGCTTCAAGATAAATATGTTGTGTCCAAGATTTGTAAGGATGTTTGTTCTCCCTCCACCTTCGGTCATGTTGCGTTCTCAACCTCTTCTACTTCACCTACATGTGGTTTGCCACAAGGTAATGACATGGTGAGTAGTGGTGTTCATTGCAATGATGATAGTGGGCTTATTGTTGATAATCCTTCATCACTTTCTTATTGCAATGCTTCATCTTTGGACTTTAGCACTATGAGAACCCCAAATGTTTCACATGCTTGTGTTGATAGTCCTTGCATATCATGTAAAAATTGCTTGACTAAATCTCATGATGATATGCTTGCTATATCTTGTTGCCATGATAAAAATGCATGTATTTCCTCAAGTTGTTGTGCTAAAAATGTAGAGCAAACCCAAGACTCCATGGAACAAGATGTGGTCTTGGATGGTGCTTCAAGGGATCCTACATCATCATCTATTACATTTTGCCTTATGGCCAAGGCTTCAAAGGTATCTCACATTTTGAATCCCAATATATCTTGTGATGATATTGATGATGGCAAGAGTGGTGATGATGTTGATTATGATGAAGAGAATGATGATGTTGCCTCCTTAAAAATTAAGGGGGAAATGATTTTTAAAGCTCTTCTTAAGAATAAAATTGCTCGTTCCAACTTCATGGAAATCATTTATATTGCTATTGAGGGCAAGAAATATATTGATGAGTTGGAATCTCGTCTCGAGGAGCATGAGGTCACCATTGACAAAATGGAAGGTCATGAGCGTGATTACGCTAATGAGATCATGGACCTCTCCCAAGCTCTCGAACTTGAACAAACCACCAAGGAATCTCTTGAGGAGACCTTTGCTCTAGAATTATCTAGAGTGAAGGAATCTCATGATAGAGCTCTTGAGGTGGCCAATGTTTTTGAAACTAAAAATGAGAATCTTGAAGTTGCGCATGCTAAACTCCTTGAGGACTTTGGGCACCTCGAAAATGGCTCAAGGGTCATTAAGAGTGAGATCATCAAACTCATCGAGTCTCATGCACAACTTAAAGCTTCATATTCAAAATAGCTTGCCAAGTTGCCTTCTCCTCTTGTTGTTAATGATAATGCTTGTGCTACTAACTCTATCTCTTGTGAAGCATCCATATTGAAGGAGAATGTTGAGCTAAGGGCTCAACTTGAGTTGCTATCTAGCAATTATGGGATGTTGGAAGAAAATCATGTGAAGCTCTCAAGCTCTCATGATGATCTTCTAGTATCCCATAATGTGCTAACGATAGCTCATGAGGCCATGCTTGCTACGGTAACATCTAGTGAGCCTCATGTGGATACTAGCACTACTTTTAGTCAAAATGCTATATTGCCTTGTGCTAGTCCTCATGATTCATCCATGCATAAGATTGGTATATCTTGTGATGAATTGCTCTCCTTGCCTTGTTTCTCTAACGATGAAGCTTATACCTCCTCTAGTGCTTGTGTTGAGACTAACCATGTAGAGGAAATCAAAGAGCTCAAGGCCCAGGTCACTTCTTTGAAGAAAGACTTGGAAAAGTGTCATGAAGGGAAATTCACACTCAACAATATCTTGAGTGTGCAAAAATCCCCCAATGACAAAGGTGGACTTGGATTCAACTCTAATAAGAAGAATTAGTCTAGGAGAAACAAGAAGAAGGGCCAAGAACAACTCAAGAATTTGGCCAAGATTATTTGCTTCAAGTGCAAAGTAGAAGGGCATCATGTTAGATCTTGCCCATTGAAGAAGAAGACCATTAGTGACAAGCAACACAAGAAGAGGCCACAAGTTCACTCTCATGCTCAACCTCAAGTTGAAGAAAGGTCTCTTCCCAAGAAAACTTGAGCTAATGCTTCTCAAGTTGAGAAATCAAGTGAGAAAAAAGTGAAGAGTAGACGTTGCTACCTATGTCGTGAGAAAGGTCACCTCACTTCTTCATGCACTAGTGGTAACTTATCCAACCCAATTATTATTGATGATATCTATTCTCTTGGGAAGGATAATTTTGGCAATGTGTTTGCCAAGTTTGTTGGTGCTCAAAGTGGTGTCAAGAAAAGAACCATTTGGGTTGCCAAGCCTATTGTGACTAACAACTTAGGACCCAACTTGGTTGGGGACCAACTAGCTCGAACTTGATCAATAGGTGTCTACCGAGGGCATTGGAGACTTGACTACATTATGAAGAATTAAGGGGATTTTCATCATTCATATAGTCTCAAGCCAAGTCATTCGGATTATCAAGTTTCTATCTTATATGCAATGTTCCTCCTTGCGGTAACTCGTGCTTAAAGTGTTTACATTGATAGTTACTTGCCCCTTTGCATGTTTGGTTTCGTTCCTTGCATGTGTTTGTATATGTTGTGCTTCCAACTTGATTATCTTGAGCAATCAAGTATGTGTGTGTTGGTTTGCACATCATGTACGTGTGTGTCATGTGTTGAGCCTTTTGCATCTTGTTTATATCTTAATTGGCTCGTGTGAGAGATTAATGGAACATCCCATTTTGGGGGAGTGATGTGCTTTGTGCACCTCACGGTCCCACAAATGTGTGGACATGAGGAATACCACCTAGTATTTATATTGCAAGCTTATCCAGTCACTATGTGGTATGTATTCTCATGAGAAATTCAAATTCTAAATAGTCCATTAATTATCTCTTGTTGGATCCTCTTATTGCATCTTGTTAAGTTTTCATTGGTATCACATTATGGGGGAGTAATATGCTATGTGCATATTACAAGCCTAGAAAATGTGTACATTTGAGATATTGTCACCTAGAATTGATATTGTAAATTATCTTGTTCCTAGGTGGCACGTTAGCTCTACAAGTTGCAATTAATTTGTGTTCGGTGTGAAGATGATGTTGGATATCCTTGCTATCTACCAACGAAATTATTTCCAAATACTTCTTGTCTTTTGACAATTTGTACTCACTTGTGTGTAGTAGAATTTATTGAATATCTTTACACTGGCTTTTACTTTTATTTGCCTTATCTCTTGCCAAGGATTGTGTCAACTCCCGTTTTCTTACATATCACTTGTGGATCTTGTTAATTTCTTGGTCTTGTCTAGTGTTTTCTAGATATAGTGAAAGTGGTGATCCCACCTTGTGCATTTTGTATTCAAATGCAAATTCTCTATAATGCACTACTCCCGGGGGAGCTATGTATTTTCTATAGAACACTCATCTTGTGATCCTTATCAAGTGTGTTGGTGGAAGGCAAGCCGTTTCCTTTTGGTACTTTGTGTCATCATGAAACTTTGTAGAGAGCTTGGTTTGTTTGGAACCAACCTCTCTTTTGGGGGTTTGACATCTTCTTCTTATTTGCGTGTTTAATGGATATCTCATTCCTTGATGTATCTTTTAATGATATCTTCCAAGTGATGATTTCTCCATTTGGTATTCTATTTTCACTTGGTATTTCTTTTTATTTGGTTTCGGTCCTTGAAAGTCTTGAGCATGCATTTATCCTTCATGTATTTTCTTTGGCATGCTTTCTTTCTTTGACCCATTATATAGGGGAAACTCCACCAAGTCTCAAATTGGATGAGATGTGCATGAAATTCTATTTCCTATCTATGTGCACATATTTATGTAGACTTTATCCTATGTATTGGTGTTTCTAACTCTTTGGTACCAGTGAGTTTGGGTACCATTTTGTTTGTGTTATTGGTAGGAACAATTGGAGATGCATTGGATGCTCGGCTCACTCACAAGGAAGGTGTTGTCACCATGTGCTTATTGGAGTCAAGCTAGGATGATCAATGAACTAATTTGTACCTTCAATTGGTATCTACTACATCCTTCCAATGTTAACTCGGTAACAAGTATCTTCTTATACTTCATGCATGCACACATTTCTTGCATCAACCTTGTGTAGGTTGTATCATGGCATGTTACTCATTCCTTCTTGTGATACTTGTGTCCTTTCTCAAAGCATCCCAACAATGATCCCTTATTGCTAGTGGGGATGTCTTTGTTGTTCATGTGTGGACTTCATTTATATATAGTAAGACCATATCTAGCCAAGTGCTATGCTTTCAAGCAAATATCTTATCGGTATATTTATGACTTCCTTGTGGATATCTTATTCTTTCCTTGTTGTAACTATTTCAAGTGTACATCCTTCTTTGTGGATTGATATCATCATGATTTTGATCTACCGAGAATCTTATACACTTGATAGAAGTTACATCTCTAGTTGATATCCTTATTCTTTCACGTCCACCTTTTTCCTTGGTGGTTTCGTGAAAGGATTTATCTTGAGTGCGGGCCATTTCTCATTGCATCTTGTTGCACTCTTGTGTGGTGAAATTATTTCCATCTTGCTTGTTATGATGAGGCTTTTGCCAATTTAATTGGTATCCCTCCTCTTAACGGAGCTTCCTTTTATATCTTCACCACGGGTTGTCACAAGCATAGGTTCTTTATTTTCTTATTAGTAAGCTTGTGAACCCTTTTGCTAGTTGTGTGTGGGAATGATAGGCCTTGCACCGTGTGCCTCATTCTTTCAAGACTTTATTGATGCTTAATGATCATCCGTACATTAGTATTCTCAAGTGCATTGCCTTGACTCACACACATAATTTTGGTTGAGCCTATTCTTAAGTTGCCTCTTTTACATGTTGCTCAACCATTTGTTTGTTGCAAGTGCTAGGCTTTGTTTACTTTATGCTCACTTGCACTTGTTATGAGTTTCTATTGATTTTGGGGGAGCTATGATCTTATTTTGTGTACTGTGTATCCAAATACAAAAATTCTTATGTGTGCACAGATCATGGAGAGCTTCTCTAGTTTCTTTAGAACACTCCTTTGCTCATATCGTAATATCCTTTATTCTTGTGGCTCATAGGTTATTTGTTCTAGTTGGTTCAATTGATATCCTTTGATTGCTGGCTTCAATTGGTATCTTTTGATTGCATTATTGCTTGTTTCTCTCTTTGCTATGTCTTTATGGCATATCATTCTTTTGCAATCTTTGGGCCTCAATATAGTCTGTCTTCCTCTAAGTATTTACTGTTGGATATGTGTATTGCATTCCACTCTCTTGTTGAGAAATACACAATTTATGGAGGAACACTTTTTATATTGGCCTTCTAAGCTTTTTGCCCATTTGGGCAATCGATGCCAATGGGGGAGAAGTTTCAGAGAGTTTTGTGGATAAGTTTAGAGAGTTATTTCTTCTTGCTTTGGTTTTGTTCCTAAGCATTTGCATCTCTTACGCATGCATTATTGGATGTTGCATTGCATGGTGATGCATAATTCCTTCTATAAACTCTCTTGAAAGTGATTGTCATCAATTACCAAAATGGGGGAGATTGAAAGAACATGCGGTGCCCCCATGTTTGGTTTTGGTAATTAATGACAATCTCTATGGACTAATGGTTGCCTTGAGTTATATTTGAAGGATTTGTCCATTAGGAATTTCTTGAAGTCCATGTGTTGGTTTCAAGAAGTTTATGAGTTGACCAAGGTGCTATTAAGGAATTATTCTAAGATTGGTCATGTGAGTGTTGAGCTTATTGCAAGTATGTCTTGAAGAAGAAGATTGTGTGATCATGCATGTTTACCTTTAAGACATCATCCAAATGAAGAGAGTTGGAAAGATTCAAGGTTGATCAAGAATAAGTCAAGAGTGAATCAAGTTGATCAACACACAAAGCGCACAAGTTGTACCGAGAGGGACCAAGTGATCCCATGGTATGGTAAGCATTGTCCATTACGCTTTGTGTACTAACCCATGGTCTACGTGAGAGTCTTTGTGGATTTAGGTATGTTTCCATAGTCTTGCGTCAAGAGTAAGATCTCATACAACCCATGGAGGATGACATCAAGTGGTGATCGTCATCAAGTTTGCAGTGTGCAAGTTCAAGTGGAGCAACACGAAGAGTGGCTCACCCATAATGGAGTATGGGGGAGCAATCAAGCTTGAATCTTGCCGTCCATTGTGGTGTCAACGGAATTGTGAAGATGTGCCGAAGAGTGGCTCATCCATAGTGGAGTATGGGGGAGCAACTAGTCTTCATCGAGCCAACACAATCAAGAAAGGTGGTCCAACTTGAGAAAGTCAAGATCGTCATCATCTAGCTCAAGTGGACTATGTGCAAGGCAAAGGTTTTTCCTTGATAGGTTTTCTATTTTACCAATCTCATAGTGGTACTTGGGAGACCGGTTTGTAGGATCGATTATCGTACTATCAAGGGGGTTCTCTAGTGAGTAGCTTGATCGTATCGTTCGTCGAGAGTTCAAACCATTGCATCCTTGCATCATCTCTCCTGGTTCTTGTTTGGTTCTACTCCTTGTGAGATTTCGATCTCATGGTCATCTTCTTGACAAACTCAAGTTCATTGAAAACCAATTTCATATGCATCTTCTTTTGTGTTTTCGGTGTTGGAGGTTTTACCGATCTTAATTGAGAAGGGTTCTCACCATTTTATTTTGGGTATTTTCTCAATTGCTATTTCTTGATATTTCTATCAAGATTGTGTTTGCTCTTGTCCTTAGCTTTCCAACAAACTTGATTTCGTCGAATTCGGAGCTCGTATGCGAAAGTTGTGGTTGTTTTGATATTGCCAGTTTTACATAGAGAGGTTGTACCGCCCAATAGAGAGGTTGTACCAGTTGATCGGTACAACCGGTGTTTGGAGCGGTTGTACCGCTCCAGAATTGGTCCGGTGGTTGTACCGTCCATGTACCACTCTACCACCGGACTAGTTTCTGTTGTGGTGCGGTTGTTGGGCGGTTGTGGGCCGGTTGTACCGCTTATTGCCTGTTACCGGTTGTACCAGTGCTCATAGCGGTTGTACCGCTCCTATGTTTTTCTGCACATAACGGGCAGATTCGTGGGGACCTATTAAGGGGGTCTTCTTCCCCAATGGTTCCCCAACTCTTGAGCTCGTTTTTCCCCCATTGTTGACCTTATTTGAGCTTGCTAACTCTCAATCCCTACATGGATTCTTGCTAGTTTTTTAGGGAAAAGAGAGAGGAGATCTAGATCCACACCTCCACCAATCACTTTCTCCTCTATGTGAGGGGAACCCCCTTGGATCTAGATCTTGGAGTTCTTGGTGTTCTCCTTCTTGTTCTTCCTCTCATTTTCCTCCCTAGCATTAGTTGCTTTGGTGGGATTTGGGAGAGAAGGACTTGGGCACTCTGTGTGCCCTTGCCATTGCATTTGGTGCATCGGTTTGAGTTTTCCACGGTGATACGTGGAAGTTACACGTTGAGAAGCTTATTACTCTTGGGTGCTTGGTACCCTTGAGCTTGTTCCTCTTGGGTGCTTGGGCGCCCTAGACGGTTGGTGGTGTTTGGAGCACAATCATTGTGGTGTAAAGGTCCAGGCAAGCATCGGGGTCTCCAATTAGGTTGTGGAGATCGCCCTGAGCAATTTGTCAGGTACCGGTGACCGCCCCCAAGGGTTGCCAAAGTGTAAGGGTTCGGTGACCACCCCCAAGGGTTGCCATTTGTATGGGTTCGTGACCGCCCTCAAGGGTCCCTTAGTGGAATCACGGCATCTTGCATTGTGCAAGGGCGTGAGGGAATTACAGTGGCCCTAGTGGCTTCTTGGGGAGCATTGTGCCTCCACACCGCTCCAAACAGAGATTAGCATCCGCAAGGGTGTGAACTTCGGGATACATCGTCGTCTCCGCGTGCCTCGGTTATCTCTTACTCGAGCCCTTTACTTATGCACTTTACTTTGTGATAGCCATATTGTTTTTTGTCATATATCTTGCTATCACCTAGTAGTTTATCTTGCTTAGCATCAGTTGTTGGTGAACATAGGTGAGCCTAGTTGTTGTAGGTTTTGTGCTTGACAAATTAACCGCTATGTTTATTCCGCATTTGTTCAAGCCTAAACCGTTATTTTTTAAAGCGCCTATTCACCCCCCCCTCTCTAGGCGACATCCATGATCTTTCACCTGGATAGATTCGAACTCTAGGGTGCGTGCGAAGACCTCAACCTTCCCAGCCTGCCTACTCGCCGATCTCACAGCCTAGCTCGATGAACAGGAAGGAAATGGGACACAGCAGTTTACCCAAGTTCGGGCCACCTTGCGGTGTAAAACCCTACTCCTGCTTTGTGGTGGATTGGCCTCAAGGTGGGCTGAGGATGAATTAGTACAGTCATAGAACAACCTCAGGAGGTGTGTTCTTGTGTTTGTGTGAGCTGGCGAGGGTGAGGACAGAATGGATCTGATCCGATCCCCTTTCTATGGTGGTGACTAGGCTATATTTATAGTGGCCTCGGTCCTCTTCCCCAAAATGAAGGCGGGAAGGGATCCCACAACGGCCAAATTCGAACGGAGACAACTAGTACATCTTATCCTGACGAAAGGTGGTCCTCGCCTGCAAAGCTTCTGGTCGTGACGCCGTGGTGGGCTCAGCGGTGACCTCCGTCCTGCCCGTCCTGGCGGTCCTGGTCTTGTTGCATGGAAATGGTAACCTTTGGCTGATTGAGGGAGTCCTGGATTAGGGGGTGTTCGGGTAGCCGGACTATACCTTCGGCGGACTCCAGGACTATGAAGATACAAGATTAAAGACTTTGTCCCGTGTCCGGATGGAACTTTCCTTGGCGTGGAAGGCAAGCTTGGCGATGCGGATATTCAAGATCTCCTACCATTGTAACCGACTTTGTGTAACCCTAACCCTATCCGGTGTCTATATAAACCGGAGGGTTGTAGTCCGTAGGACAATCAACTCCATACACAACATTCATACCATAGGCTAGCTTCTAGGGTTTAGCCTCCTTGATCTCGTGGTAGATCTACTCTTGTACTACCCATATCATCAATATTAATCAAGCAGGAGTAGGGTATTACCTCCATCGAGAGGGCCCGAACCTGGGTAAAAACATCGTGTCCCTTGTCTCATGTTACAATCCGGCCTTGACGCACAGTTCGGGACCCCCTACCCGAGATCCGCCAGTTTTGACACCGAGATTGGTGCTTTCATTGAGAGTTCCTCTGTGCCGTCGCAATCAGGAAGGATGCCTCCTCCCGTCTTTAAAGACGGCACCATTGCCAGGGGAGCATTGGCTATCGGCCAAACTCTCCGGCTAGGTGGTTTCCTCATGACCGCCTGTTCAGCTGTTGCACCGATGGTGACCTCTCGGGTCATCAAAAGCAACCTGCACGTCAGCTCGGAGCTAGTCAAGCAGCTAGACCCAATGGAGCTCTCTTCCGTAAACGAGTTCTTGGATCGCATCGCCGCCCTGGGGTTCGCTACGGATTACGACCAGGTTGGGCTTAAACCCGATCTAAGAGAAATTAACTCTCCCCAAGTCACCCACCACGTTGCCGTGGTAGAGGCGCAGTGCGGCGACCCTTCATCTATTTTAAGGACTAGCTACGTCCGAATTCCCGACCCCTCCAAGCCGGATACCCGCGGAGGGGAGGATGCAACTCAAGACTTGAGCTTAGGATCAGGCAACGGGCTAGATTCATTGGACAGCATCCAAGAATCCGAACTTCAGAGTTTGGAAACTATTCAGCCTCCGAATCTTGGATTGGGTGAGGTTTCAGATTCAACGATACCCGCCCACCCGAACATAAGCGATCTCTCCCAAATCAGGCATAGGCCCGAGGAAATAGTACATCATTACTTGGCCAGATTCCTCCTGGTTATGAACAGGATAAAGGATTGCCGCGAGGGAGACGCAATCTCAATTTTTTGCAGCAATTGCACGGACGAGGGAATCCTTAACGCTGTAAGTCGTCGTGATATTACACGCTTCGCTGATTTGGCGTCCATAGTACACAGATACTGTGCGATGGAAAGTGCCTGGGAAACCGAAATAAAATTTTGGGATAATCCGGCCTTGAATAGTAATCCCGTCCGAACTAAGAGGGTGCATCACCATAGGACACCCGGGATAAACACCAAAAAGCCAAAACCCTCTACAGGGCATGGAACTATACTAGAAAGGTGGCTTGATGGACCCTGTAGAATTCACAGTACAGAGGACGCCACACCAACTCACAGCCTTAGAGCATGTTGGATACTCCGGTAGGTGGCCAAAATTGGCGAGGGCCTCTTAATCTTGGAGGCCGCAGAAAGCCAGCCCAAGGACACCAGTACCGTTCTCACAGTCTTCGAGACTTTCATATCAAATAATATGCGAAAAAGAACACTCCGCAGCCTCGCCGAAGTCTATCAAGTAGCAACAATAAACCCATGGAGCGACACTGCTATCACCTTCAACGCAAGTGATGAACCTAAATTCCGAACAGCCTGAGCACCAGCCGCATTGGTCCTTAGTCCCATAGTGGACGGCTTTCGCCTCACCAAGGTGCTCATGGATGGAGGCAGCGGACTAAACCTCATTTATGAGGAAACCCTCCAAAAAATGGAAATAGACTGGAACCGCATCGAGCGAAGCAACACAACCTTTAGAGGAATAATCCCCAGTCGGGAAGCGCGCTGCACAGGAAAAATCACACTAGATGTGGTGTTCGGCACGCAGGATAATTACTGGTCCGAAGAAGTCACGTTTCAGGTGGCCCCGTTCAAAAGCGGATACCACGCTTTATTAGGGCGGGAGGCATTCACAGTCTTCCAAGCAATACCCCATTACGGGTACATGAAGCTTAAGATGCCCGGGCCAAAAGGAATTATCACTCTAGTTAGTGATCCGGACATAGCACTCCGCGCCGAAAAAAAGACGGTCGCATTAGCCCTTGAGGCACTATCCGAAGCCTTAGCGGCCGAGGAACTGACTGCGCTGCGCTCCATGGTTAACAGGGATGATGTGATACTCGACAAGAGATCCAAATCCACATCCTTCAAGCCAGCCGATGAAATAGTAAAATTCCAGGTCCATCCAACGGACCCCAATAAAATAGCTTCCATCGGGGCACGACTGAACCCTGATGTAGACGCCGCACTGCGAGAGTTCCTACGAGAGAACTGGGACATTTTCGCCTGGCACCCTCCAGACATGCCAGGGATCCCATGCAGGCTGGCCGAACACAGCTTAAATATCCTAAAAGGATTCAAACCTGTCAAACAAGCCCTTCGGCGTTTTTCCGAACCCAAGAGACAGGCTATGGGAGAGGAGCTAGCCAAGCTATTGGAGGCCGGATTCATTAGAGACATAAAACATCCGGACTGGCTAGCAAACTTGGTGATGGTACCGAAGAAGGACAAATCCTGGTGCATGTGTGTCGATTTCAAAGACCTTAACAAGGGTTGCCCAAAGGATCCCTTCCCCCTCCCCCATATCGATCAAATCATTGATGCCACCGCAGGACACGATTCGTTGTGTTTCCTCGACGCATACTCCGGTTACCATCAAATCAAGAATCAGACCAAGCCGCCACAGCATTCATGTCACACCCTGCATTTTGTAACATGTCATTTGCATTAATAAAGCATGAAAATTTGGACCAACAAAAACTTTTGCATTTTTTGGCTTTTATTTTGAAGTTGGTTTTCTCTGTGTGGTTTTTCAAGTGCTCTTTATAGTCAACTACTCCACCTTCTATACTTCATCTCCTTGTCCCAAACTTCTGCCCAATGATCATGCCATGTGTATAGAGCAATATAGTATTTTCTTACAAAAATAATTTGGCCAAAAAGTATTTTCAAAAATTAGTTTTCCAAAAACCCCTGGATTGAGGTTTGCACTGCAAATACTTAATTAAGGGCAGTGAAAATATTTCCAAAGATATATTTGACACCTATTAGATATAGGATACCCAGAAACCACAAAAATATAATTTTGAAAGTTATTTTCCTATTTTATTTAAAGGATTTTTCTTAAGGCCAGAAATGGTCTTAAATAGGTTTAAATTATTTAAAAGCTTTAAAAATATTTGAGAAAAATTAGGGAGACTCAATGGACATATATTTTCTATATATATGAGTTTCAACACATGGTTATGATCAAAATATTGGACTAAACCTCCCAAAACCATTTCTGCCCATTTCAAGGATTTGAAATATTTTTACAGGAAATATTTTCATAAAAATCCAAGGAAAATCCAGCAAGTCACAAATGCATATTTTGATCACCTTGCAAAGCCTCATGCCAATTAAAGTCATTTTGGGTCACCAAAATGCCCCAAAACTCTCTCTGACCAGAACCATATTTGAACAAGTTTGTACTACCAACTTTCTCTCCTTGACCCCAACTTTTGTGAGCATGTTTACATGACCAAATGAGGCCACTACACCAAGTGGTGCATCAAGGAGAAGTGATTTGCTCAACTAGATCTACACAAGTCTATTTCTGCTCATTTCTAGGGTTTACAAAAGTTGCATTGGCAACTTTGCCCAATTAAGCTCAAATTTGGTGGCACGCCCTATTTCTAAGTGTCATTCCATCCTACTAAGTATCATGGCAATTGGAGTTCATTTTCTAGCCCAAGCCAACAACAAACACCTTCTGCCATTTTTCCAAAAACACCATTTTGACCCCTTCCACTAATCTCCTTGAGCTCAACTCTTTACCACAGCTCCTCCTAGCCCCATTTCACCTCTAGTAACAATGGCAAACCCACAGATCACTTATTGGAGGGGTAAAATCTCTCTCTCCCTCTCTGGACAGCCACTTTCTCTCTCTCCCTCACCCTCTCTCCTCTCCTACTGGCTCCCCAGGGCATCCAATATCCCTCCCCTCTTGTTTACTCCCTCCTAAAGCTTCTAGACATCAGTGGTCGCGCCCACAAGGCATATAATATGCCATGGCATGCCAAATGCTCGCTCCAGAGCGCGCTACAGTGCGGCTAGGCACTGTATCCGCTCTCTGCCCAACGACTCCGACGACCTCGGGCCTCCCCCGCGCGCCTGCCGATGCGCCTCGGCGTCCGCAGCATGCTACGCGGTCGGCCCCCTTCTCTCTCCTCCTCCCCGCGCCTCCGCGCTAGCAAACAGAGGCCGCCCGAGCGCGCCAATGGAGCGGCTCGCACGCGCGCGCCCCTGACCCCTCCCCACTTCCTCTCTTTATCTCACCCGACGTGGTCGACGTCCAGGAACACCCCAGACACCACGCCTGCTTCCCCCAAGCCCTACAGCGACGAGCGTGAGCTCGCCGGCGCACGGGTCTACTGGACCTTGTCGTTCGCCTATTTAAAGGCCTCCCCGAGCCCTTCTCTCCTCACCACTCGCTCTCTGCACCACCAAACCCTCCCCCTGCACCCCCAGTTCCTCTCGAGAGCCGCCCGAGTTCGAGATCGAGCTCGACCTCCACCGTTTCGGCTCGCCGGAGTTCGCGAGGTATAGGCCTCCCCCGCTCCTCCTCTGCCTCGATCTGGAATCTCTGCATCCCCCTGACCCTTTCCCCCTTGTTTCCCCTCTCTGTAGCTACCGGAAACGGCCGGAGCCACCGCCTCCCGAAGCTCCTCCGCCGCAGCTCCTCGTCACCGGCGAACCAGGCACCCCCGCCGGCCAAGTCCACCACCCACCGACGTGCGGAAGCCTCCTGAAGCCATCCCCGCACTCGCCGGAGCTCGCCGTGGCCTGCATCGTCGCCGGTGAGCACCGCAACCCCCCTGTCCACGGGTTAGTGATGAAAGGTGGGCCCCGCCTGTCATCCTCTCCCTCATTCCCGCGCCCCTCTCTCTCCCTGACCTACGAGCCCCGGCCGTCAGGTTTGAAATGGGTGGGCGGGCGCGCGCGCTGTGCGCTGGCTCGGCTGGGCCGGCCCGCTGGTTGGGCCTGCTGCCCCGCAGCTGTTCTGGCCCAGCAGGAACAGGGCCCTTTTTCTTTTTCTTTTCTGTCACTTTTTCCAAATATTCCACAGGGCAAAATATATGTCCAAATAAATTAATTCCAATTCCTAAAATCCTAGAATATTGCAACCTATTTAATGGTGCAACTTTCATTCAAATCCAGCAACCTTTTCTTCACTATAAATATTTAAATGTGATTTTAAGCATTTAAATATGCCTTTGTAAATCCATTTCTCCTATTCTGCTACACCAAATCCAAAACTAGGAATTTTCCCCTTCTTAGGTTTCAACCTAGTATTTTACAAAAATGAGTTGACATTTTTCTGAGCACTTTGGTTTTTCTGTTTTATTATTGCCTTATTTTCTCGTTATTATTTTGCGACCATAGATTGCGTTGCTGACGAAGGAGTTGGACCAGAAGACTTTGCTGAGCCAGGCAAGCAGCCCTTTGACCATGTCTAAGAAACCCTTTTTATGCATGTCATATGGCACTTTTATTGCTTGCATCGAAGTCATGATAAAACGGTGACCACTTGAGGTGGTTTGCCTCCGTTCCTTTTCTCGTTGACACTTGCATGATGCATGACCCTACCTTTCTATGAGGGTTATGCCGGTGGGAGTAGATAGGATGCTAAGTAGTGCTACGCATAAGGGACGGGAATATGCATGGTGATGGAGACAAAGTATTTTCAAAGGACTTTTCGAAAACCCCATCGGGTGCCACTTATGCCCGAGGGATATGATGAGTTGGGTAACCACTTGATGACGAGGTGGTGTACCGAGACAAGTGTGTGTTGTTTTTCCAAAACGGATTGGTTTAAATTGCGACCGTTATTCCAACCTTACATGCGCAACCACTCTACCCTTATATGGGAAAGGGCATTATTGATTACCTAGGCCGATACTAGCTTGGAGCCTGCATTACTAGTGATGGGGGGGAGTTGGTGCTCTCTCTCGGGACGGGGTCGTGCTAGGTAGGGCGGCCATGACTGTTTTCACAGGGCACCGGATACACCGTTGTGTCCCCTCACGGATGTTACGATCTTGAGTAAGTCTCGTATGATGTACATCGTGAGGATACGGAACAACGAGTGGACTCCTTGTTAGTGTCGTCTAGGGAAAGATAGTGATCAGGTGCTTACCCCGGGTACTTGAGGTATCGCGGGTCATGGATGACACGGAAGTTCCCCGGATCTTATGGGTAAAGTGTGCAACCTCTGCAGAGTGTAAAACTATTCGAATAGCCGTGTCCACGGTCAAGGACAGTTGGGTAACCGCTCTTGAGCTACGTCCACTTGATTACAAACCAGTGTGTGTGTTTGGATAAGTGGGAAGAACTACTTGGGTCGAGTCAAGGACTTGACATGATTGAGTTGGGTTGGTGCCCACTCTATTTATGTTGATATCTGTAACCTGTCCTCATGGTTACTTGAATTCTCCTAATGCATGTTTTACAAGTTGTTGAACGTGTCATTGCACTCAAAACTAGCTTTCCGCAAAAATTTACCTATATCATGCATTGTTGTACCTTGAACCAAAACATGGGTTGCTTGCGAGTACATTCAAAGTACTCATTGGCTTGCCACTGGTTATTTAATTGGCCAGGCATGGAAGAACAGGAGTTCGAAGAAGAATTCTTTGGAGATGAGCATGCGAACTAGGATGTTTCCCAGTCAGAATGCCTGTAGGGTTAAGGCAGATGGCATGGGTTCTACTTATCGACGGAGATTTCCGCTACTTGTGTTTCATTTGATGTTCAGCCCTTAAGGCTTTACCTATGTAAGACTTGACCATAATGGTCATAATTTGTGTAAGACGGTATGTATGGATGTAAGACTCTTGTTATTCAGCTTCTGTGTGTTCAGTGAGCATTGATCTCTGGGATCACTGTACACGTGCATTTGGTGATCACGACTTATGAGTCGGGGTCCCCACAGAGCTGGTATCAGAGCCATCCTGACTGCAGGAAGCCTTAGTTAGCATGGACGTTAGTTAGCTTGAGACCATCTAAACTTATCTTCTTTCCTAAAGCTTACCCAACCCAAGGTATATTTCCCTGATTGACCTCTCCCATTCAACCTTTGTAGATGGCTGCCGTACCTGAAGACTTCCTGACCACCGGATTTCCCGTGCTTCTCGAGGATAGCCTCAAGAAGTGCCAGTTCCACCGAGCCCCCATTTTCACCTACCATGAGCATTGGATCAATGACACCGAGACGGAGTATCATGTGGAAGTGATCGTGAAGGCCAATGACTCTCCAACAAGCTGGTTCTTCGAAGGACCCCAGATGGCAACACTAGTTCTTGCCGTCGAGACGGCAACCCTCAAGGCACTCACCCGCCTTCGAGACCTTCTTCCCGAGATGGCAGACGAGTTGGCAACCTGCTTCTTGCCTTATCAGAAGGAAGGTGAGGACGAGAGCAGTGCACCAGCTCCACCATTAGAAGAAGGACTTCCACTCCGATTCCAGACCTACTTCAGCCTTTGTGCCGATAGTTTGGCACAACACTTGGCCTCGGAATCGATGGAACTCCGAAAGGAACTCCATGAGACCAAGGCACTTCTTCGCCAAGCACAAGAGAAGATGGATAGGATCAAGAAGGAAGGTGCTCCCCTTGGCCAGCCCGCAATCGCATACAGAGGCGGAAGACCCCCAAAGGATGGAGAACCACCACAGCAACACCGCATGAGCGCAAAGGAATACCGCAAGCTCTTCGCACCACCGGCAAAGAAACACCGTGTTGAGCTCCTCCACTCTCCCACCCCTTCAAGTGAAGAGGAAAGTCAGGCCACAGATGACGAGGAGGAAGACCCAGAAGAGCCAGACTACGCGACCGAGCATTCCACCACTTAGGCATCATTCGCAACCCGGATATGCCCGTTAGTAACCCCTATGGTAGGATAGGTCGTGTACCCCTATGCGAAGTCGAATCCTTGTAATGGTTCATATGAAACCATGTAGTGTTGTGTTTGATTTTGAGGTGTTTGATGGACGTCGTGCTTTCCTTCGGGAACTTGTAAGCGACTACATCACCCATTTGGATTTTAATAAATGTGTTTGCCTTTTCGCCCTTGCATGAAAACAGTTAATGTCATACCAACCCCCTTACTAGGCATCCCATCTATATTGCTTTCCCCATCTTTCCCAATCATGAGACCTTGATCGCTCCAACAGGATGCCTGTTGTAACTCGTACCGGTACCTCTACCCAGCAGCAAGAAGCCGGAGAAGGAGCCAGTCAGGACCAAACCCAAGGACAAGCTCCACCGCCGCCACCACCTCCAAACATGGACACGGCTCAGCTTCTCCAAGCCTTCCGAGAGGAACGCCAAGCCAACACTGCAGCCCTCCAGATGATTGCTCAAGCTGTCAACCGCCAGCCGGCGTGAAACGGCAATGGATGTTCCACGTTGGTGGAGTTCAAGAAGCATGCACCACCCACCTTCATCGAGACTGCTGAACCCCTGGATGCAGACGACTGGGTCCGCACCATTGAGGATCTGCTAGAACTAGTCGGATGCACTGAGGACCATGAGAAAGTGACATATGCTGCTCACTGTCTCGGGGGAACTGCTAGAGCTTGGTTGGATGGATTCAAGGCCATGCATGCTGAGCGAAACTTCACTTGGAATGACTTCAAGGCAGAATTCCGCAAGGCCCACATTCCTTCCAGAATCATGGCCATCAAGAAGCGTGAGTTCCGAGCCCTGAAGCAAGGTAGTAGCACTGTCAAGGAGTACATGCAGAAGTTCAGTGTTCTCTCAAGGTATGCACCTGAAGATGTCAGCACTGATGCTGCCAAAAGGGAGCGCTTCATGGAAGGCCTTAACCAGACTCTGTAGTACTCGCTAGTTGTATGTGACTGCCCGGCTTTTCCTGATCTGGTGAACAAGGCACTCATGCTTGAAGACAAGCGACGTGCTTTGGATGATACCCGTAAGCGCAAGATGATCAGCAAGGGTAGCTCCAGCAACCAGAAGCCTCGCCCGTGGCAGCCAGCCCCGGTCAAGCCAACCTATCAGCAGCCAAGAGCTCCTGCGCCCCACACCAACTATCAGCCTCAGCCGTATGCCAACCCCAGGCCAGCTTACAACAACCCCAATAACAATGTCGGCAAGAGCAACAACCCCAACCAAGTCACTTGCTTTGGATGTGGTCAGCCAGGACACTACTCCAAGAATTGCCCCAACAAGAAGCCCGACGCCCCACGCCCCAATGCGCAGAACCCAGGACAAGGCCGTGGAATGCCACTAAGGAACCAAGCTCCCCGCAACCCGCCCAACAACGGCAAGGGTCGTGTGAATCATGTCACTTCAGAAGAAGCCCAGGAAGACCCGGACGTCGTGCTGGGTACGCTCCTTGTCAACTCAACACCTGCAACTGTCTTGTTTGATTCTGGAGCCACGCATTCATTTGTCACCCAAAAGTTTGCATTGAAAAGTGGCATGACCCCTACACCCCTGAATAACCCTATGGTGGTACAAACCCCCAGAGCAGAGATGAGAGCCAAGATAGGATGTAAGGGAGTCGGGATTGTCATTAATGGGGTAGACTTCCAAGCAGACCTTATCATATTAAGATCACAAGGCTTGGATGTGATCTTAGGAATGGATTGGCTCATCAAGCACCAAGTCTTGTTAGATTGTGCCAACCGGTCAGTCACTATGACCAATGACCAAGGAGTCGAAGTAAAGTTTGCTCCCAACCCCTCCTCTGCTCGAGGCACCCAAGTCAACCGTCTGTCAGAAGTTGGTTTGGAACAAGTGTCGGTAGTGTGCGAATACCCCGATGTCTTTCCTGATGAGCTACCGGGAATGCCTCCTGACCGAGACATCGAGTTCATCATCGAGCTCATGCCCGGAGCAGGACCCATCTATAAGAAGCCTTATAGAATGGGATCGGAAGAGTTAGCAGAGTTGAAGAAGCAAATGGAAGAGCAGCTGAGGAAGGGATTTATCCGCCCTAGTGCCTCCCCTTGGGGATCGCCTGTTTTGTTTGTGGCAAAGAAGGACGGTACCATCCGCTTATGCATTGACTACCGCTCCCTCAATGAAGTTACAATTAAGAACAAGTATCCACTTCCCAAGATTGAAGATCTGTTTGATCAACTCAATGGGGCCAAGGTGTTCTCCAAGATTGACCTCATATCTGGGTACTACCAGCTGAAAATCAGACCCCAAGATATTCCGAAGACGGCATTTGTAACCAGATATGGCCTGTATGAGTGCACGGTCATGTCCTTTGGATTGACCAATGCCCCAGCTTACTTCATGTATCTCATGAATAAGGTCTTCATGGAATATTTGGACAAGTTTGTCGTTGTCTTCATCGATGACATTCTTGTCTTCTCAAAGACGGAAGAAGAACACGAGCAGCACTTGAGGATGGTCCTAGACAAGCTTCGAGAGCACCAACTGTATGCCAAGTTCAGCAAGTGTGAGTTTTGGCTGCATGAGGTTGGATTCTTGGGTCATGTTTTGACTGAAGAAGGGTTGTCGGTCGATCCCACTAAGATTGAAGCCGTGACCGAATGGCAATCCCCAAGCAATGTGAAGGAAGTCAGAAGCTTCCTCGGACTCGCGGGATATTACCGCAAGTTCGTTGAAGGATTCTCAAGCATTGCCCGGCCCATGACTCAGCTCTTGAAGAAGGACAAGAAGTTTGAATGGACGCCGAAGTGTGAAGAGAGCTTCCAGGAGCTGAAGAAGAGATTGACCACCGCCCCAGTTTTGGCCACACCAGATATACACAAGGAGTTTGTGATATACTGTGATGCGTCAAAAACCGGAATGGGAGGTGTTCTGATGCAAGAGGGCAGAGTCGTAGCTTACCTTTCAAGGCAACTACGGCCTCATGAAGAGAACTATGCTACTCATGACCTCGAGTTGGCAGCTGTAGTTCATGCCGTGAAAACATGGCGACATTACCTCCTAGGGAAACGGTGTGAGATATACACAGATCACAAAAGTCTGAAGTATATTTTCACTCAGAAGGAATTGAACATGAGGCAAAGAAGATGGCTAGAGTTGATCAAGGATTACGATCTCAGTGTTAAATACCACCCTGGAAAGGCTAATGTGGTAGCAGATGCATTAAGCAGAAAGGCTTGCTCCTTGAATGCTATGATTAAGGAAAAGCTACCCGCCTTGTATGAAGAACTTGAAAGCTTCGGGTTGGAACTGGTTGCACCTGGATTCTTAGTCAACCTTGAAGTCAAGCCTACCCTGATGGATGATATTAAGGAAGCTCAAAAGGGACACGAAAGTATTGAAGGCATCAAGAGGAAGATCAAGGCAGGCAAGGCCCCAGGATTCTCAGAGGATGAGCAAGGAATTGTGTGGTTTGGAAATCGCATTTGCATACCCAACAAGATTGAGCTCAAGAATTTGATCTTGCAAGAAGCTCATGACACCCCGTATTCCATCCACCCCGGGGGAACCAAGATGTATCAAGACCTAAAGGAAAGATTCTGGTGGCATGGCATGAAGAGAGAGATAGCCACTTTCGTCGCTAAGTGTGACATATGCCAAAGGGTCAAAGCTGAACATCAGCGACCCGCTGGATTGTTACAGCCTCTCAAGGTACCCGAATGGAAATGGGATAAAGTCAGAATGGACTTCATCACTGGGTTACCCAGGTCAAATAAGGGACATGACTCCATCTGGGTCATAGTCGACCATTTGACCAAAGTAGCCCATTTCATTCCTGTCAAAACGACTTACAAGAGAAACCAGCTAGCCAGCCTCTACATCAACAGAATCGTAAGCCTTCATGGTGTTCCCAAAGAGATTGTGTCAGACTGAGGAACCCAGTTTACCTCAAGGTTCTGGAAGAAGTTCCAAGAGGCCATGGGGACCAAGTTGTCCTTCAGCACTGCTTTCCACCCACAGACCGGAGGTCAGACAGAACGAGTGAATCAGATACTCGAGGACATGCTCCGAGCCTGTGTCTTAGCATATGGAGCTAGGTGGGAAGATTGCCTCCCTTTCGCCGAGTTCTCCCACAACAACAATTATCAGTCCAGCCTCCAGATGGCACCATTTGAGGTGTTGTACGGACTCAAGTGTCGCACACCCCTCAATTGGTCAGAGACGGGAGAAGGGCTAGTCTTTGGGCCCGATATCCTCCGTGAAGCAGAAGAGCAAGTCCAGCTTGTCAGAGAGCGTTTAAAGACTGCCAAGTCAAGGCAGAAGAGCTATGCTGACTCATGTCGTAGAGACATGAACTTCCGAGTTGGAGACCATGTCTATCTCCGGGTCACACCTCTCAAGGGAACCCAGCGCTTCCATGTCAAAGGAAAGCTCGCCCCAAGATACATCGGCCCCTTCAAGATCACTGACCGACGAGGGGAAGTGGCTTACTAGTTGGAACTGCCACCTGAACTATCCGATGTGCACAACGTATTCCACGTGTCACAACTCCGGAAGTGTCTCCAAGTCCCACACAAGCCTGATCTTTACAAGGACGTCAATCATCAAGCCATTGACCTTCAACCTGATTTGACTTACCGTGAGAGGCCCATCTGCATTTTGGATGAGGATGAGCGATGCACTCGAAGCCGCACGATCAAGTACCTCAAGTTCCAGTGGAGCAACCACACTGAAGCAGAAGCAACCTGGGAACGTGAAGACTCCCTTAGATCCGAGTTTCCATATCTCTTTAAAGCCTAGTTTAGGAATCTCGGGGACGAGATTCTTGTAAGGGGGGTAGGTCTGTCACACCCTGCATTTTGTAACATGTCATTTGCATTAATAAAGCATGAAAATTTGGACCAACAAAAACTTTTGCATTTTTTGGCTTTTATTTTGAAGTTGGTTTTCTCTGTGTGGTTTTTCAAGTGCTCTTTATAGTCAACTACTCCACCTTCTATACTTCATCTCCTTGTCCCAAAGTTCTGCCCAATGATCATGCCATTTGTATAGAGCAATATAGTATTTTCTTACAAAAATAATTTGGCCAAAAAGTATTTTCAAAAATTAGTTTTCCAAAAACCCCTGGATTGAGGTTTGCACTGCAAATACTTAATTAAGGGCAGTGAAAATATTTCCAAAGATGTATTTGACACCTATTAGATATAGGATACCCAGAAACCACAAAAATATAATTTTGAAAGTTATTTTCCTATTTTATTTAAAGGATTTTTCTTAAGGCCAGAAATGGTCTTAAATAGGTTAAAATTATTTAAAAGCTTTAAAAATATTTGAGAAAAATTAGGGAGACTCAATGGACATATATGTTCCATATATATGAGTTTCAACACATGGTTATGATCAAAATATTGGACAAAACTTCCCAAAACCATTTCTGCCCATTTCAAGGATTTGAAATATTTTTACAGGAAATATTTTCATAAAAATCCAAGGAAAATCCAGCAAGTCACAAATGCATATTTTGATAACCTTGCAAAGCCTCATGCCAATTAAAGTCATTTTGGGTCACCAAAATGCCCCAAAACTCTCTCTGACCAGAACCATATTTGAACAAGTTTGTACTACCAACTTTCTCTCCTTAACCCCAACTTTTGTGAGCATGTTCACATGACCAAATGAGGCCACTACACCAAGTGGTGCATCAAGGAGAAGTGATTTGCTCAACTAGATCTACACAAGTCTATTTCTGCTCATTTCTAGGGTTTACAAAAGTTGCATTGGCAACTTTGCCCAATTAAGCTCAAATTTGGTGGCACGCCCTATTTCTAAGTGTCATTCCATCCTGCTAAGTATCACGGCAATTGGAGTTCATTTTCTTGCCCAAGCCAACAACAAACACCTTCTGCCATTTTTCCAAAAACACCATTTTGACCCCTTCCACTAATCTCCTTGAGCTCAACTCTTTACCACAGCTCCTCCTAGCCCCATTTCACCTCTAGTAACAATGGCAAACCCACAGCTCACTTATTGGAGGGGTAAAATCTCTCTCTCCCTCTCTGGACAACCACTTTCTCTCTCTCCCTCACCCTCTCTCCTCTCCTACTGGCTCTCCAGGGCATCCAATATCCCTCCCCTCCTGTTTACTCCCTCCTAGAGCTTCTAGACATCAGTGGTCGCGCCCACAAGGCATATAATATGCCATGGCATGCCAAATGCTCGCTCCAGAGCGCGCTACAGTGCGGCTAGGCACTGTAGCCGTTTTCTGCCCAATGACTCCGACGACCTCGGGCCTCCCCCGCGGGCCTGCCGATGCGCCTCGGCGTCCGCAGCACGCTACGCGGTCGGCCCCCTTCTCTCTCCTCCTCCCCGCGCCTCCGCGCTAGCGAACAGAGGCCGCCTGAGCGCGCCAATGGAGCGGCTCGCACACGCGCGCCCCTGACACCTCCCCACTTCCTCTCTCTATCTCACCCGACGTGGTCGACGTCCAGGAACACCCCAGACACCACGCCTACTTCCCCCGAGCCCTGCAGCGACGAGCGTGAGCTCACTGGTGCATGGGTCTACTAGACCTCGCGGTTCGCCTATTTAAAGGCCTCCCCGAGCCCTTCTCTCCTCACCACTCGCTCTCTGCACCACCAAACCCTCCCCCTGCACCCCCAGTTCCTCTCCAGAGCCGCCCGAGCTCAAGATCGAGCTCGAGCTCCGCCGTTTCGGCTCGCCGGAGTTCGCGAGGTATAGGCCTCCCCCGCTCCTCCTCTGCCTCGATCTGGAATCTCTGCATCCCCCTGACCCTTTCCGCCTTGTTTCCCCTCTCTGTAGCTGCCGGAAACGGCCGGAGCCACCGCCTCCCGAAGCTCCTCCGCCGCAGCTCCTCGTCGCCGGCAAACCAGGCACTCCCGCCGGCCAAGTCCACCACCCACCGACATGCGGAAGCCTCCTGAAGCCATCCCCTCACTCGTTGGAGCTCGCCGTGGCATGCATCGTCGCCGGTGAGCACCGCGACCCCCCTGTCCACGGGTTAGTGATGACAGGTGGGCCCCGCCTGTCATCCTCTCCCTCGTTCCCATGCCCCTCTCTCTCCCTGACCTGCGGGCCCCGGCCATCAGGTTTGAAATGGGTGGGCGGGCGCGCGCGCTGTGCGCTGGCTCGGCTGGGCCGGCCCGCTGGTTGGGCCTGCTGCCCCGCGGCTGTTCTGGCCCAGCAGGAACAGGGCCCTTTTTCTTTGTCTTTTCTGTCACTTTTTCCAAATATTCCACAGGGCAAAATATATGTCCAAATAAATTAATTCCAATTCCTAAAATCCTAGAATATTGAAACCTATTTAATGGTGCAACTTTCATTCAAATCCAGCAACCTTTTCTTCACTATAAATATTTAAATGTGATTTTAAGCATTTAAATATGCCTTTGTAAATCCATTTCTCCTATTCTGCTACACCAAATCCAAAACTAGGAATTTTCCCCTTCTTAGGTTTCAACCTAGTATTTTACAAAAATGAGTTGACATTTTTCTGAGCACTTTGGTTTTTCTGTTTTATTATTGCCTTATTTTCTCGTTATTATTTTGCGACGATAGATTGCGTTGCTGACGAAGGAGTTGGACCAGAAGACTTTGAAGACCCAGAAGACTTTGCTGAGCCAGGCAAGCAGCCCTTTGACCATGTCTAAGAAACCCTTTTTATGCATGTCATATGGCACTTTTATTGCTTGCATCGAAGTCATGATAAAACGGTGACCACTTGAGGTGGTTTTCCTCCGTTCCTTTTCTCGTTGACAGTTGCATGATGCATGACCCTACCTTTCTATGAGGGTTATGCCGGTGGGAGTAGATAGGATGCTAAGTAGTGCTACGCATAAGGGACGGGAATATGCATGGTGATGGAGACAAAGTATTTTCAAAGGACTTTTCGAAAACCCCATCGGGTGCCACTTATGCCCGAGGGAGATGATGAGTTGGGTAACCACTTGATGACGAGGTGGTGTACCGAGACAAGTGTGTGTTGTTTTTCCAAAATTGATTGGTTTAAGTTGCGACCGTTATTCCAACCTTACATGCGCAACCACACTACCCTTATATGGGAAAGGGCATTATTGATTACCTAGGCCGATACTAGCTTGGAGCCCGCATTACTAGTGACGGGGGGAGTTGGTGCTCTCTCTCGGGACGGGGTCGTGCCAGGTAGGACGGCCATGACTGTTTTCACAGGGCACCGGATACACCGTTGTGTCCCCTCACGGATGTTACGATCTTGAGTAAGTCTCGTATGATGTACATCGTGAGGATACGGAACAACGAGTGGACTCCTTGTTAGTGTCGTCTAGGGAAAGATAGTGATCGGGTGCTTACCCCGGATACTTGAGGTATCGCGGGTCGTGGATGACACGGAAGTTCCCCGGATCTTGTGGGTAAAGTGTGCAACCTCTACAGAGTGTAAAACTATTCGAATAGCCGTGTCCACGGTCAAGGACAGTTGGGTAACCGCTCTTGAGCTACGTCCACTTGATTACAAACCAGTGTGTGTGTTTGGATAAGTGGGAAGAACTACTTGGGTCGAGTCAAGGACTTGACATGATTGAGTTGGGTTGGTGCCCACTCTATTTATGTTGATATCTGTAACCTGTCCTCATGGTTACTTGAATTCTCCTAATGCATGTTTTACAAGTTGTTGAACGTGTCATTGCACTCAAAACTAGCTTTCCGCAAAAATTTACCTATATCATGCATTGTTGTACCTTGAACCAAAACATGGGTTGCTTGCGAGTACATTCAAAGTACTCATTGGCTTGCCACTGGTTATTTAATTGTCCAGGCATGGAAGAACGGGAGTTCGAAGAAGAATTCTTTGGAGACGAGCATGCGAACTAGGACGTTTCCCAGTCAGAATGCCTGTAGGGTTAAGGCAGATGGCATGGGTTCTACTTATCGATGGAGATTTCCGATGCTTGTGTTTCATTTGATGTTCAGCCCTTAAGGCTTTACCTATGTAATACTTGACCATAATGGTCATAATTTGTGTAAGACGGTATGTATGGATGTAAGACTCTTGTTATTCAGCTTCTGTGTGTTCAGTGAGCATTGATCTCTGCGATCACTATACACGTGCATTCGATGATCACGACTTATGAGTCGGGATCCCCACAGAGCTGGTATCAGAGCCATCCTGACTGTAGGAAGCCTTAGTTAGCATGGACGTTAGTTAGCTTGAGACCATCTAAACTTCTCTTCTTTCCTAAAGCTTACCCAACCCAAGGTATATTTCCCTGATTGACCTCTCCCATTCAACCTTTGTAGATGGGTGCCGTACCTGAAGACTTCCTGACCACCGGATTTCCCGTGCTTCTCAAGGATAGCCTCAAGAAGTGCCAGTTCCACCGAGCCCCCATTTTCACCTACCATGAGCATTGGATCAATGACACCAAGACGGAGTATCATGTGGAAGTGATCGTGAAGGCCAATGACTCTCCAACAAGCTGGTTCTTCGAGGGACCCCAGATGGCAACACTAGTTCTTGCCGTCGAGACGGCAACCCTCAAGGCACTCACCCGCCTTTGAGACCTTCTTCCCGAGATGGCAGACGAGTTGGCAACCTGCTTCTTGCCTTATCGGAAGGAAGGTGAGGACGAGAGCAGTGCACCAGCTCCACCATTAGAAGAAGGACGTCCACTCCGATTCCAGACCTACTTCAGCCTTTGTGCCGATAGTTTGGCACAACACTTGGCCTCGGAATCGATGGAACTCCGAAAGGAACTCCATGAGACCAAGGCACTTCTTCGCCAAGCACAAGATAAGACGGATAGGATCAAGAAGGAAGGTGCTCCCCCTGGCCAGCCCGCAATCGCATACAGAGGCGGAATACCCCCAAAGGATGGAGAACCACCACAGAAACACCGCATGAGCGCAAAGGAAAACCGCAAGATCTTCGCACCACTAGCAAAGCAACGCCGTGTTGAGCTCCTCCACTCTCCCACCCCTTCAAGTGAAGAGGAAAGTCAGGCCACAGATGACGAGGAGGAAGACCCAGAAGAGCCAGACTACGCGACCGAGCATTCCACCACTTAGGCATCATTCGCAACCCGGATATGCCCGTTAGTAACCCCTACGGTAGGATAGGTCGTGTACCCCTATGCGAAGTCGAGTCCTTGTAATGGTTCATATGAAACCATGTAGTGTTGTGTTTGCTTTTGAGGTGTTTGATGGACGTCGTGCTTTCCTTCGGGAACTTGTAAGCGACTACATCACCCATTTGGATTTTAATGAATGTGTTTGCCTTTTGGCCCTTGCATGAAAACAATTAGTGTCATACCAACCCCCTTACTAGGCATCCCATCTATATTGCTTTCCCCATCTTTCCCAATCATGAGACCTTGATCGCTCCAACAGGATGCCTGTTGTAACTCTTACTGGTACCTCTACCCAGCAGCAAGAAGCCGGAGAAGGAGCCAGTCAGGACCAAACCCAAGGACAAGCTCCACCGCAGCCACCACCTCCAAACATGGACACGGCTCAGCTTCTCCAAGCCTTCCGAGAGGAACGCCAAGCCAACACCGCAGCCCTCCAGATGATTGCTCAAGCTGCCAACCGCCAGCAGGCGGGAAACGGCAATGGACGTTCCACGTTGGTGGAGTTCAAGAAGCATGCACCACCCACATTCATCGAGACTACTGAACCCCTAGATGCAGACGACTGGGTCCGCACCATTGAGGATCTGCTGGAACTAGTCGGATGCACTAAGGACCGTGAGAAGGTGGCATATGCTGCTCACTATCTTGGGGGAACTGCTAGAGCTTGGTTGGATGAATTCAAGGCCATGCATGCTGAGCGAAACATCACTTGGAATGACTTCAACGCAGAATTCCGCAAGGCCCACATTCCTTCCGGAATCATGGCCATCAAGAAGCGTGAGTTCCGAGCCCTGAAGCAAGGTAGTAGCACTGTCAAGGAGTACATGCAGAAGTTCAGTGTTCTCTCAAGGTTTGCCCCTGAAGATGTCAGCATTGATGCTGCCAAAAGGGAGCGCCTCATGGAAGGCCTTAACCAGACTCTGCAGTACTCGCTAGTTGTATGTGACTGCGCGGCTTTTCCTGATCTGGTGAACAAGGCACTCATGCTTCAAGACAAGCAACGTGCTTTGGATGATACCCGTAAGCGCAAGATGATCAGCAAGGGTAGCTCCAGCAACCAGAAGCCTCGCCCGTGGCAGCCAGCCCCGGTCAAGCCAACCTATCAGCAGCCAAGAGCTCCTGCGCCCCGCACCAACTATCAGCCTCAGCCGTATGCCAACCCCAGGCCAGCTTACAACAACCCCAATAACAATGTCGGCAAGAGAAACAACCCCAACCAAGTCACTTGCTTTGGATGTGGTCAGCCAGGACACTACTCCAAGAATTGCCCCAACAAGAAGCCCGACGCCCCGCGCCCCAATGCGCAGAACCCAGGACAAGGCCGTGGAATGCCACTAAGGAACCAAGCTCCCCGCAACCCGCCCAACAACGGCAAGGGTCGTGTGAATCATGTCACTTCAGAAGAAGCCCAGGAAGACCCGGACGTCGTGCTGGGTATGTTCCTTGTCAACTCAACACCTGCAACTGTATTGTTTGATTCTGGAGCCACGCATTCATTTGTCACCCAAAAGTTTGCATTAAAAAGTGGCATGACCCCTACACCCCTGAATAACCCTATGGTGGTACAAACCCCGGGAGCAGAGATGAGAGCCAAGATAGGATGTAAGGGAGTCGGGATTGTCATTAATGGGGTAGACTTCCAAGCAGATCTTATCATATTAAGATCACAAGGCTTGGACGTGATCTTAGGAATGGATTGGCTCATCAAGCACCAAGGCTTGTTAGATTGTGCCAACCGGTCAGTCACTATGACCAATGACCAAGGAGCCAAAGTAAAGTTTGCTCCCAACCCCTCCTCTGCTCGAGGCACCCAAGTCAACTGTCTGTCAGAAGTTAGATTGGAACAAGTGCCGGTAGTGTGTGAATACCCCGATGTCTTTCCTGATGAGCTACCGGGAATGCCTCCTGACCGAGACATCGAGTTCATCATCGAGCTCATGCCCGGAGCAGGGCCCATCTATAAGAAGCCTTATAGAATGGGATCGGAACAGTTAGCAGAGTTGAAGAAGCAACTGGAAGAGCAGCTGAGGAAGGGATTTATCCGCCCTAGTGCCTCCCCTTGGGGATCGCCTGTTTTGTTTGTGGCAAAGAAGGACGGTACCATCCGCTTATGCATTGACTACCGCTCCCTCAATGAAGTTACAATTAAGAACAAGTATCCACTTCCCAAGATTGAAGATCTGTTTGATCAACTCAATGGGGCCAAGGTGTTCTCCAAGATTGACCTCATATCTGGGTACTACCAGCTGAAAATCAGACCCCAAGATATTCCGAAGACGGCATTTGTAACCAGATATGGCCTGTATGAGTGCACGGTCATGTCCTTTGGATTGACCAATGCCCCAGCTTACTTCATGTATCTCATGAATAAGGTCTTCATGGAATATTTGGACAAGTTTGTCGTTGTCTTCATCGATGACATTCTTGTCTTCTCAAAGACGGAAGAAGAACACGAGCAGCACTTGAGGATGGTCCTAGACAAGCTTCGAGAGCACCAACTGTATGCCAAGTTCAGCAAGTGTGAGTTTTGGCTGCATGAGGTTGGATTCTTGGGTCATGTTTTGACTGAAGAAGGGTTGTCGGTCGATCCCACTAAGATTGAAGCCGTGACCGAATGGCAATCCCCAAGCAATGTGAAGGAAGTCAGAAGCTTCCTCGGACTCGCGGGATATTACCGCAAGTTCGTTGAAGGATTCTCAAGCATTGCCCGGCCCATGACTCAGCTCTTGAAGAAGGACAAGAAGTTTGAATGGACGCCGAAGTGTGAAGAGAGCTTCCAGGAGCTGAAGAAGAGATTGACCACCGCCCCAGTTTTGGCCACACCAGATATACACAAGGAGTTTGTGATATACTGTGATGCGTCAAAAACCGGAATGGGAGGTGTTCTGATGCAAGAGGGCAGAGTCGTAGCTTACCTTTCAAGGCAACTACGGCCTCATGAAGAGAACTATGCTACTCATGACCTCGAGTTGGCAGCTGTAGTTCATGCCGTGAAAACATGGCGACATTACCTCCTAGGGAAACGGTGTGAGATATACACAGATCACAAAAGTCTGAAGTATATTTTCACTCAGAAGGAATTGAACATGAGGCAAAGAAGATGGCTAGAGTTGATCAAGGATTACGATCTCAGTGTTAAATACCACCCTGGAAAGGCTAATGTGGTAGCAGATGCATTAAGCAGAAAGGCTTGCTCCTTGAATGCTATGATTAAGGAAAAGCTACCCGCCTTGTATGAAGAACTTGAAAGCTTCGGGTTGGAACTGGTTGCACCTGGATTCTTAGTCAACCTTGAAGTCAAGCCTACCCTGATGGATGATATTAAGGAAGCTCAAAAGGGACACGAAAGTATTGAAGGCATCAAGAGGAAGATCAAGGCAGGCAAGGCCCCAGGATTCTCAGAGGATGAGCAAGGAATTGTGTGGTTTGGAAATCGCATTTGCATACCCAACAAGATTGAGCTCAAGAATTTGATCTTGCAAGAAGCTCATGACACCCCGTATTCCATCCACCCCGGGGGAACCAAGATGTATCAAGACCTAAAGGAAAGATTCTGGTGGCATGGCATGAAGAGAGAGATAGCCACTTTCGTCGCTAAGTATGACATATGCCAAAGGGTCAAAGCTGAACATCAGCGACCCGCTGGATTGTTACAGCCTCTCAAGGTACCCGAATGGAAATGGGATAAAGTCGGAATGGACTTCATCACTGGGTTACCCAGGTCAAATAAGGGACATGACTCCATCTGGGTCATAGTCGACCATTTGACCAAAGTAGCCCATTTCATTCCTGTCAAAACGACTTACAAGAGAAACCAGCTAGCCAGCCTCTACATCAACAGAATCGTAAGCCTTCATGGTGTTCCCAAAGGGATTGTGTCAGACTGAGGAACCCAGTTTACCTCAAGGTTCTGGAAGAAGTTCCAAGAGGCCATGGGGACCAAGTTGTCCTTCAGCACTTCTTTCCACCCATAGACCGGAGGTCAGACAGAACGAGTGAATCAGATACTCGAGGACATGCTCCGAGCCTGTGTCTTAGCATATGGAGCTAGGTGCGAAGATTGCCTCCCTTTCGCCGAGTTCTCCTACAACAACAATTATCAGTCCAGCCTCCAGATGGCACCATCTGAGGTGTTGTACGGACGCAAGTGTCGCACACCCCTCAATTGGTCAGAGACCGGAGAAGGGCTAGTCTTTGGGCCCGATATCCTCCGTGAAGCAGAAGAGCAAGTCCAGCTTGTCAGAGAGCGTTTGAAGACTGCCAAGTCAAGGCAGAAGAGCTATGCTGACTCACATCGTAGAGACATGAACTTCCGAGTTGGAGACCATGTCTATCTCCGGGTCACACCTCTCAAGGGAACCCACCGCTTCCATGTAAAAGGAAAGCTCGCTCCAATGTACATCGGCCCCTTCAAGATCACTGACCGACGAGGAGAAGTGGCTTACCAGTTGGAACTGCCACCTGAACTATCCGATGTGCACAACGTATTCCACGTGTCACAACTCCGGAAGTGTCTCCAAGTCCCAGACAAGCCTGATCTTTACAAGGACGTCAATCATCAAGCCATTGACCTTCAGCCTGATTTGACTTACCGTGAGAGGCCCATCTGCATTTTGGATGAGGATGAGCGATGCACTCGAAGCCGCACGATCAAGTACCTCAAGGTCCAGTGGAGCAACCACACTGAAGGAGAAGCAACCTGGGAACGTGAAGACTACCTGAGATCCGAGTTTCCATATCTCTTTAAAGCCTAGTTTAGGAATCTCGGGGAAGAGATTCTTGTAAGGGGGGTAGGTCTGTCACACCCTGCATTTTGTAACATGTCATTTGCATTAATAAAGCATGAAAATTTGGACCAACAAAAACTTTTGCATTTTTTGGCTTTTATTTTGAAGTTGGTTTTCTCTGTGTGGTTTTTCAAGTGCTCTTTATAGTCAACTACTCCACCTTCTATATTTCGTCTCCTTGTCCCAAACTTCTGCCCAATGATCATGCCATGTGTATAGAGCAATATAGTATTTTCTTACAAAAATAATTTGGCCAAAAAGTATTTTCAAAAATTAGTTTTCCAAAAACCCCTTGATTGAGGTTTGCACTGCAAATACTTAATTAAGGGCAGTAAAAATATTTCCAAAGATATATTTGACACCTATTAGATATAGGATACCCAGAAACCACAAAAATATAATTTTGAAAGTTATTTTCCTATTTTATTTGAAGGATATTTCTTAAGGCCAGAAATGGTCTTAAATAGGTTAAAATTATTTAAAAGCTTTAAAAATATTTGAGAAAAATTAGGGAGACTCAATGGACATATATTTTCCATATATATGAGTTTCAACACATGGTTATGATCAAAATATTGGACAAAACCTCCCAAAACCATTTCTGCCCATTTCAAGGATTTGAAATATTTTTACAGGAAATATTTTCATAAAAATCCAACGAAAATCCAGCAAGTCAAAAATGCATATTTTGATCACCTTGCAAAGCCTCATGCCAATTAAAGTCATTTTGGGTCACCAAAATGCCCCAAAACTCTCTCTGACCAGAACCATACTTGAACAAGTTTGTACTACCAACTTTCTCTCCTTGACCCCAACTTTTGTGAGCATGTTCACATGACCAAATGAGGCCACTACACCAAGTGGTGCATCAAGGAGAAGTGATTGTCTCAACTAGATCTACACAAGTCTATTTCTGCTCATTTCTAGGGTTTACAAAAGTTGCATTGGCAACTTTGCCCAATTAAGCTCAAATTTGGTGGCACACCCTATTTCTAAGTGTCATTCCATCCTGCTAAGTATCATGGCAATTGGAGTTCATTTTCTTGCCCAAACCAACAACAAACACCTTCTGCCATTTTTCCAAAAACACCATTTTGACCCCTTCCACTAATCTCCTTGAGATCAACTCTTTACCACAGCTCCTCCTAGCCCCCTTTCACCTCTAGTAACAATGGCAAACCCACAACTCACTTATTGGAGGGGTAAAATCTCTCTCTCCCTCTCTGGACAGCCACTTTCTCTCTCTCCCTCACCCTCTCTCCTCTCCTACTGGCTCTCCAGGGCATCCAATATCCCTCCCCTCCTGTTTACTCCCTCCTAGAGCTTCTAGACATCAGTGGTCGCGCCCACAAGGCATATAATATGCCATGGCATGCCAAATGCTCGCTCCAGAGCGCGCTACAGTGCGGCTAGGCACTGTAGCGGCTCTCTGCCCAACGACTCCGACGACCTCGGGCCTCCCCCGCGCGCCTGCCGATGCGCCTCGGCGTCCGCAGCATGCTACGCGGTCGGCCCCCTTCTCTCTCCTCCTCCCCGCGCCTCCGCGCTAGCGAACAGAGGCCGCCCGAGCGCACCAATGGAGCGGCTCGCACGCGCGCGCCCCTGACCCCTCCCCACTTCCTCTCTCTATCTCACCCGACGTGGTCGACGTCCAGGAACACCCCAGACACCACGCATGCTTCCCCCGAGCCCTGCATCGATGAGCGTGAGCTCGCCGGCGCATGGGTCTACTAGACCTCGCCGTTCGCCTATTTAAAGGCCTCCCCGAGCCCTTCTCTCCTCACCACTCGCTCTCTGCACCACCAAACCCTCCCCCTGCACCCCCAGTTCCTCTCCAGAGCCGCCCGAGCTCGAGATCGAGCTCGAGCTCTGCCGTTTCGGCTCGCCGAAGTTCGCGAGGAATATGCATGGTGATGGAGACAAAGTATTTTCAAAGGACTTTTCGAAAACCCCATCGGGTGCCACTTATGCCCGAGGGAGATGATGAGTTGGGTAACCACTTGATGACGAGGTGGTGTACCGAGACAAGTGTGTGTTGTTTTTCCAAAACGGATTGGTTTAAGTTGCGACCGTTATTCCAACCTTACATGCGCAACCACTCTACCCTTATATGGGAAAGGGCATTATTGATTACCTAGGCCGATACTAGCTTGGAGCCCGCATTACTAGTGATGGGGGGGAGTTGGTGCTCTCTCTCGGGACGGGGTCGTGCCAGGTAGGGCGGCCATGACTGTTTTCACAGGGCACCAGATACACCGTTGTGTCCCCTCACGGATGTTACAATCTTGAGTAAGTCTCGTATGATGTACATCGTGAGGATACGGAACAACGAGTGGACTCCTTGTTAGTGTCGTCTAGGGAAAGATAGTGATCGGGTGCTTACCCCGGGTACTTGAGGTATCGCGGGTCATGGATGACACGGAAGTTCCCCGGATCTTGTGGGTAAAGTGTGCAACCTCTGCAGAGTGTAAAACTATTCAAATAGTCGTGTCCACGGTCAAGGACAGTTGGGTAACCGCTCTTGAGCTACGTCCACTTGATTACAAACCAGTGTGTGTGTTTGGATAAGTGGGAAGAACTACTTGGGTCGAGTCAAGGACTTGACATGATTGAGTTGGGTTGGTGCCCACTCTATTTATGTTGATATCTGTAACCTGTCCTCATGGTTACTTGAATTCTCCTAATGCATGTTTTACAAGTTGTTGAATGTGTCATTGCACTCAAAACTAGCTTTCCGCAAAAGTTTACCTATATCATGCATTGTTGTACCTTGAACCAAAACATGGGTTGCTTGCGAGTACATTCAAAGTACTCATTGGCTTGCCACTGGTTATTTAATTGGCCAGGCATGGAAGAACAGGAGTTCGAAGAAGAATTATTTGGAGACGAGCATGCGAACTAGGACGTTTCCCAGTCAGAATGCCTGTAGGGTTAAGGCAGATGGCATGGGTTCTACTTATCGACGGAGATTTCCGCTGCTTGTGTTTCATTTGATAATCAGCCCTTAAGGCTTTACCTATGTAAGACTTGACCATAATGGTCATAATTTGTGTAAGACGGTATGT
The DNA here is from genome assembly GCA_032464435.1 of Aegilops umbellulata. Classification (NCBI taxonomy): domain Eukaryota; kingdom Viridiplantae; phylum Streptophyta; class Magnoliopsida; order Poales; family Poaceae; genus Aegilops; species Aegilops umbellulata. Next base: position 67,192,466 of record CP136056.1, on the reverse strand, counting down.
ATGGATGTAAGACTCTTGTTATTCAGCTTTTGTGTGTTCAGTGAGCATTGATATCTGGGATCACTGTACACGTGCATTCGGTGATCACGACTTATGAGTCGGGGTCCCCACAATTCATCACACCATACGGCCCATTCTGCTTCAACACAATGCACTTTGGGCTGAAAAACGCCGGCGCGACATATCAGCGCATGATCCAGACATGTCTGGCAAACCAGATTGGCAAAACAGTGGAGGCGTATGTGGATGATGTGGTCGTCAAATCAAAATATGTCGAATCTCTAGTAGACGACTTGAGGCTTACATTCGATAAACACCGAAAATATGACATCAAGCTCAACCCGGAAAAATGCGTCTTCGGTGTTCCAGCCGGAAAGCTCTTGGGCTTCATTTTATCCGGTAGAGGAATTGAAGCAAATCCAGCCAAGATCCGAGCTTTGCCACAATTGGATATCCCAAAGGACCTTAAACAAATACAAAAACTAACCGGATGCGTGGCGGCTTTAAGCCGCTTCATCTCCCGCTTGGGAGAAAAGGCACTACCCCTCTATCGCCTCCTCCGGCGCACCGAACACTTCGAGTGGACGGATGCCGCCACAGCCGGACTTGATGAAATAAAAGCCATATTGGCAACAAACCCAGTCCTGGCCGCGCCGAACACCGGCGAACCCATGCTACTGTACATCGCAGCAACCCATCAAGTTGTCAGCGCAGTACTCTCGTCGAGCGGGAAACGGACGGACACAAACTCCCCCTTCAAAGGCCGGTCTACTACGTGTCCACTGTCCTCACTCCATGCAAATCACGGTACCCGCATTATCAAAAGATTGCATACGCGGTATTCATGGCATCCCGGAAGCTACGACACTACTTTCAAGAGTGTTCCATAAACAGTAGCCTCGGAAGTACCACTAAACGATATTATCAACAACCGCGATACAACGGGCCGGATCGCAAAATGGGCCATCGAGCTCCTCCCGTTCGATATAACCTATAAGACACGGCGAGCTATTAAATCGCAAGTTTTGGCCGACTTCGTCGCAGAATGGACGGAGGCCGAACTCCCTAAAGAGTACGGCACATATTCAAACTGGATTATGCATTTTGACGGCTCCAAAATGTTGGCCGGACTGGGGGCTGGTGTCGTCCTGACGTCCCCCACAAGAGACACAGTCCAGTATGTGCTCCAGATCATGTACACGGATTCCAACAATGCAGCCGAATATGAGGCCCTTCTACATGGTCTTCGGATAGCAGTATCCATGGGTATCCAGCGCCTGGAGGTATGCAGGGATTCAAACCTCGCGATATCCCAAATAAATGGAGACTTCGACGCCAAGGACCCAAAAATGGAAGCTTACCGCAATGCCGTCCTAAAAATGTCAGCTCGGTTCGAAGGGCTGGAATTTCACCATATAGCCCGGGAAAACAATCAAGCAGCGGACGTCCTGGCACGCATCGGAGAAAAACGCGATGCAGTCCCCCCCAATATCTTTTTGGAAAGATTGTTCAAGCCATCCGTAGCATGGGAGGGGGAACCCGCAAATAACAGCCCGGACCCAGCCGCACCACTCGACGCCGAACAATCTGACATAATTGGAGGCTCTGCCAATGAAATCACACCTTCATCCCACGTAATAATGGCGGTTATCGCCCCGTGGACAGAACCATTCCTGGCCTACCTTACTAGGCAGGAACTCCCTGAGGACCAAAACGAGGCCCGCTGCATAGTGTGGCGATCTAAAGCCTATAGAGTCCATGAGGGAGAGCTTTATAAGAAAAGCACTACCGGAGTCCTCCAAAGGTGCATCTCCGAAGAGGAAGGGCAGAACCTCCTAGCTGAAATTCATGCCAGACTCGGTGGGCACCACGCCGTTGCTCGGTCCCTTGTTAGCAAGGTTTTCCGTACAGGCTTTTATTGGCCGACGGCCCAGGCGGACGCTCAGGACCTAGTCCAACGATGCGTTGGTTGCCAACTTTTTGCCAACCAAAGCCATATGCCACCCACCGCACTCCAAACTATACCCATCACCTGGCCTTTTGCGGTCTGGGGGCTTGACATAGTCGTACACCGTTATGGCGTCCCCCACGGCATCATCACCGATAACGGTACAAACTTTACAGCCGATAAGGTAAAACTCTGGTGCAAAAACATGGGCATCAAGCTCGATTATGCTTCCGTCTATCACCCACAAACCAACGGCCAGGTCGAACGTGCAAATGGTCTTATCATGAGCAGCATTAAACCCAGACTAGTGCGGTCCCTCAAGGAATCTAACACGCACTGGGTAGAGGAGCTCGACTCCGTGCTCTGGGGGTTGTGGACCACGCCAAATCGCACCGCCGGATACACACCATTTTTTATGGTGTACGGCGCAGAGGCAGTTCTGCCCTGCGACATAATTCATGACTCACCTAGAGTGCGCATGTACGAAGAAAGAGAAGCCGAGCTCGATCGGCAGGACAACTTGGACGCCTTGGAGGAGGAGCATGATGTGGCAAAAGCCCGTTCCGCATTTTATCAACAGCAGGCCCGAAGATATCAAAGCAGAGAAGTACGGGCCAAAAATTACAATGTTGGCGAACTAGTTCTACGCCTGCCGGATAAGAAAAAGGACAAACTCAAGCCCAAGTGGGAAGGTCCATTCACAATCGACCAAGTCCTGACTAGTGGGGTGTACCGCCTGCGAGATGCGTCGAATAACCGACTCGAGTTGAACCCATGGAACGCCACCCGTCTCCGAAGATTCTATGCCTAGCGCCGGACTCTGTGTTCGTCTCCTTCCTCTGTCCATTTTTTGCATTTTTCTGTCTTACATTTCTCTCCTTCCCCTATTATCTTTTATAGCCCTTAAAGGCTCATCAAGTGATGCGCCACTCGCGCTCATTAAACCTGGGGGCTTCTTTAACAGAAGCTTATTTATACGGGCTTCACGCCCAACGCATGCGTCATGATTCCGCATGTACCTTTTTCTTCACCATTATATGCATCGATATGACTTAAGTTTTGGCCAATCTGGGTTGCCTGGCTCCTGTGCTTACCCCTACGTTCCCGATTGTTCGGCTAGGTGGTAAAGGGAGCACCTCTGCGATTATTACTGCCGGGTCAGCCGGATGTGTACCTCAGACTGGGTGAAGCCGAAAGCTAGCGTTCTTAAGGGAATATTCGGTCGGTGAAATAAAAGATGGTCTTTTACTAATTTTATGCGCCCCCAGATGCTTTTTCTGCGTCTTTTTATGCAGTCCGGACATGCACTTTAGGGCATGCCTCCCCAGCGAAAGGAACCCCTAACGGAACTATTCTCTCTGGAAGATGTTTCTTACTAACCATGTAATATAACATAACTAGTTGGGCACTTGTCTGATAAAGCACTAATGACCCCTACGCCTGGTCTCCACACATACCCTGGTTCTTATATAACCGCTATGGTATTCGGACACACTCCGGGCCGTCAGGTCCCGAGGTTGAAGCGAAAAGGTCGGCAACGACAAACGATCTACAATCCGGCTAGAAGGCATTACACATGTCAATTCAAAATTACATAGTCATTCTGACTGATTGTATTCCTATTCTATACCATCTAACAGGCTATCAAATTTACAGTCCTGCTGGGAATACTTCGCGGCCAACTCTACTTGGCCGTATACTAAGCTTACAGCGATCTCCTTCCCGTCAGGCCCCACTGGTCCGACCTCGGCCATGTGGTTTGGGTCAGACTTCGTAAAACGGGTCTTCACCATGGCCCAGGCCTCCCTAGCGCCTTGTCGGCAGGCCGATATCTTCCACAACCGGAAGCGCCGCCGAGCTCCCTTCAGCTTCTCCGCAAGCTCTCCAAGGCCCTCGGGCATGGAGTGGGCAGGCCATAAGGCTTGGGCAACGCCTCGCATCGCCTGCCGAATTCGCTCGTGCAGTTGCAGGAGTTCAGGAAGAAGGTCACCCGTAGAACTGGACATCTCCTCTGCAGGACGACCTGTGAGCATACCTACATACATTACTCTGTTAGTCGACTTCCTTGCCGAACTCTTTTTTTTCAAAAGTTCGTTCAAGCACTTACTAAAAATGCCGCGTCGAAGCCGCTGATTCTCCTTCGTGGAGTCCGACAGCTGGCCACGAACGTCTTTAAGTTCGACGTCCAGCTTGGTGTTGGCATCCTGAAGATCATTCTTCTCTCGCCTCACCTTTGTCAACATACTCTCACCGGCCTTTAGCCGGCGTAAGAGTTGTTGATTTTCCGGATCGAGTCCGGCACCATCTGCAATATGATTTGTCAGATTTGCACCCAAACCGCACAATACTAATCTTTTGAAGTGTATCTTACCTGAGGGGGTCCCTTTGGGCTCCCTTGCTGCGGCTAGTGCGGCCTCTAGTTGGGCCTTGCACTTCTCCAGCTCCTGGGATAGTACGGTATTCTTCTCTGTAAGAACCTGCATATTAAATGATCCTTAAATCAGTTACTTTAACTGTTTCAAGTCTCGGGGGCTACTGGTATATATATATTTGACCAAAATTTTCTTACCCGTATGTCTTTTACATACTGCTCCGTGGCTCTGGCTAAACCATTTTGAGCGGCACGGAGGTACGCATCTCCCGAATTAAAGGCATCTAAAGCCTCTTGGGAGAAACAAGCATCGCGTAGAACTGTCCGGCGACGCATGTGGTTCATGGCGCTCTCCACTTCAGAATTTGTGGCAGACAGCCTGTCCGCATCCTCTGTAGGAGGAGCGTCCGGTGCGCGCCTGGTGCTCATCTCCGCTTCCTGGCCAGACGTTGGAGCCTGGCTGGTGGAGGCGCGATTGGCAACCTCTCCGGATGTAGTCCGGCGAGGTCTCTTCATTCTGAAGATGGCACGAACGTTAATACGCCCTGACATAATAACACCAGGGAAACAGAGGGTGCGCTATACCTTTGCGCCAGCATCTCAGTCCAGACCACATTCCTTTTTGCCCCGCGGGGCCCTGCGGCCCCTCGTTGGCTAGCCGCCGCAGGTTCGGCCTCCCGCCTTGGAAATCTCCCCTGCAAAACACGGTTGTCGTTAGAAACACCGGAATACGTGAGAATGGAATCCCTCTCGGGGGAATAAAACTCTGGTTTCTGTCACCTGGGAGGCCGGGATTAACCCGGGGTAATCAGCCGTAATGGCTACCAAGGTATTGTCCTTGCTTAGCTGATGGAACACCCCGTCGATAAGCTCCACTGATATATCTGGATCCTCTTCGGAGTCCGGATTGAGGGACTGTTCTGGGTCCTCGGCCTGTGGGGGGCGGCTGCTTATATCCTTTACCTCCTGCCGCAGTTCCTGCATTGAAGTCGTTAGACTACATATCTAACCGTGGGAGTATAAAACAAACGGGCAAGCACAATTGCTCACTTACCCAACTTCGAGGATCGTACATAGTAAATCCGGCCCGCGGGTTGACGCGGAGGAATTCCTCCTTTTCTCCCTTATACAAAGAGGACAAGATCTTTACTAGGGCGGCGGCCTAGGCCGGCCCCTTACGACCATAACGTGTGGCGTCATCCTCCCCGTTGAAATCCCACATGGGGTGGCCTCTATATTGAAGCGGCTGCACCCCCCGCATAATGCATGCGGCCATGACTCCAATCATGGTTAGTCCGGAATGAGCTAACAGTCTTATCCGGCCCATCAGGTAAAGGATGTCTCTGTCGTTTTCTCTCTGAGAGCTCCGCGGACGCCAGCTCAAGCGTTTCTTCAATGGAGCACTGTTGAACTCAGGAAGACCGACCCGGATAGGGTCCGGTAGCGGGACGTCATCTATGTAAAACCATTCCGAAGGCCAGTCCTCGGATGCCTTCTTTGGGGTTCCGGATAGGTATCCGGTCCCGGCGATGCGCCATACTTCGGCTCCGCCCACTTGATATATAGACCCCTCTTGAGAACGGGGCACCAGGCAAAACAACCTCTTCCACAGCGCGAAATGAGCCTCAACGCCTAAAAATAGCTCGCAAAGGGCGACGAAACCCGCAATATGCAATACGGAGGCGGGCGTGAGATTGTGCAGCTGGAGGCCGTAGAACTCCAGGAGCCCGCGGAGATATGGATGAATTGGAAATCCCAGTCCCCTTATTAGATGGGGGACGAGGCACACCCGCTCTCCTTTAGAGGGATTGGGGGTGCTCTCCGCTTGTTTTCCGCCATTGTAGGTGGCGAGACCGGCTCGGACCGGGACCATGTATGCCTGAGGGAGAAATCCCTTGGCCTGAAGCGACACTAACTCGCTATGCGGGATGGTGCAACTCTCCCAGTCCCCGGGTTTAGGACCGGAGGGGCGAGGGGAGGAGCTGCGACGGCTGGCCATGTTGGAATGGACCTTTGCTGGGAGCGCTCTGATGATAACTCGCGGAGAGGAGAAGATGTGGTTTGGATCTAAATCCCCATCCCGTTAAATAGGTAGCTCGTTTGTACGGCTAGAGGTGTGAATGTAAAAACACCCCGGCTTTTCGCATTCGTTTGACACGTGGAAGACAGCCATTATTGGGCGTGGAAGCCGAGGAGCGCTACATTACAAAAATCGGACATTATTCCTACAGGTACACGGGATTTGGAGAAGAACCCGCCTTGCAATGCCGAACAATCTGCGCGCCGGACTCATCATCATTGAAGCCTGGTTCGGGGGCTACTGAGGGAGTCCTGGATTAGGGGGTGTTCGGGTAGCCGGACTATACCTTCGCCGGACTCCTGGACTATGAAGATACAAGATTAAAGACTTCGTCCCGTGTTCGGATGGAACTTTCCTTGGCGTGGAAGGAAAGCTTGGCGATGCGGATATTCAAGATCTCCTACCATTGTAACCGACTTTGTGTAACCCTAACCCTATCCGGTGTCTATATAAACCGGAGGGTTGTAGTCCGTAGGACAATTAACTCCATACACAACATTCATACCATAGGCTAGCTTCTAGGGTTTAGCCTCCTTGATCTCGTGGTAGATCTACTCTTGTACTACCCATATCATCAATATTAATCAAGCAGGAGTAGGATATTACCTCCATTGAGAGGGCCCGAACCTGGGTAAAAACACCGTGTCCCTTGTCTCCTGTTACCATCCGGCCTTGACGCACAGTTCGGGACCCCCTACCCGAGATCCGCCGGTTTTGACACCGACACTGATTCCTCGGGACTCCGCGCCTGCGCTCGCCTCTTTAGCACCAAAGAGGAAACTGTTGTACTACGCCCGCTGGCGCCCGCCTGGCCTTGGTCGTCATTGCTTGCATCATCTGAACCTCACGAGGTGAGGGCTTGCATAGAGATCTCCGCTCCTCAGGAGCCAGCCTGAGGAGGCCGCTCCTTCTGGAGGTCTTGGCGTCGTCTGCCTCGCAAGGCTTGGCCCCTCGCGAGGGTCTTGTGTTGTTTATGCTGAAGTTGGGTCGTACCAGGTCGTCGATGGAGCCACGCTGTGGGCCACAGGCAGGCAAGTCTGGGCACCCCCATTCCCAAAACGCCGATAACCATGATTTTTATCGAATATTAAGTTATAGTCATAGTTCTGAGCTCTATTCCTAATAAAATCATGGCGCCGCGTTACCTCAATGTCTAAGTATTTGACAGGTAGTATAGGATCATTAAGCCTAGGCGAGACCCCTAGCTTTGCAGCTAGGCGAGAGTTATAAATTCCTCCATAAAAATGACCATTGCCCGCGTTGTGCTGCAGCCTCCGTGCAATAATTGCCCCTATCTTATATGGTTTGAGGCCTGTTAGAGAAGTATGAATGGTGCTCAAGTCAGGGGCACAAAGTGCACTACAGTCTTGTTTACCAGCGATGCATTTTCCACTAAACAGGGACGGGTGGCGAGTTAATGTGGAGTTGTACTGCCCCATTCACGATGAAGGTGAGGGATCCAAAAGTGAAGCTCTAGCATGGCATGAAGCCGCAAGGCATGATCAAAGATTTGATATGAAGTCAGTCTCCATCCAACGTAGCCACCGACTAGCGCGTCAACTAATGGTGCAGAAAACCTCCAGTGCCCTCGGTAGGGTGGAGAGTCTAGTTGGAAGTATGAGAGGGGATTGTGCACATGTCTTTTACCTAGATTTGGGCCCTCATGGTCTAGGTAACACTCTACTCCTCTCTGTTTCGGATTAATGGGGGGAACACGTCGTGCGAGGGGGTCACGGATTGAGGGTGATGAATGCTACCAAAGTCTGAGGTATTGAGCGGACGCCCTCAACCTAGCCCTAGTCTCACCTTATAAAGGGGGTGAGAGCTAGGGTTTTACGAGGACCCTAACCAACCTTGCTATGGGAGCTTCTTGGCTTGCACGCCAAGATCATGTTTTATCCCGAAGTTGGGCCTGGATTGATTGTTGGGCGAAGCCTGTTGCCAGGCCTCCTGTGCCTTGAAATAGGCCTGGTATCAGGCTTTCCGGCAATGGTCCACCCACGGTATAATGTACCGCTAGTCTATGACTTACTTGCGGAACAAGTGAATACGATTCAACTCTGTTTGTTTCTTCTTCGCAGTCCCAAAGAACATCATCTCAGATTCAGAGAGAAAAAACATAATGCACGAAGATATTTCCAAGCCTTCATCAAAGAGATAGGTTTGGATTGAGCATTCATCGAGGATCTAAATCTCAACTTTCACTTAGAACCTCCTTAATAGTACAGTTTGACCTATGACTCAAATAAAAGTAAATGAAACTAGAAAAATAGAAGTCTTCACTACGCTTCATAATCCATCCGAGCGAGATGATTGTTCCTCCAACATGCATTCCAAAAGTATTGATTGTCATCACAATTATTTGGGGGCACACAACTATCATGTTAAACCAAATCCTCAAGGACTTTCACCTATGTATACTCGCAAACACATTAGTCCCTTAACTATGTTGTCATTAATCATTCAAAACCCTCTAGGGGGCACTAAATGTACTTACACTATGTGAAGATCATCACGGTGCCCACGCCCAGGGCTCTCTCACCTCATCGGTTCCCGACCTGGTGGGCTGGGCTGAGCGCCCCTAGGTCGGTTGCATACTAGGCCACGTTTGGTGGCCCATGATGTTTATACAGAAGACTCGAGAGGACTTGCATTGCAAGCCGAAGAAACCGGAGTCGTGAAGGACTCCACCTCCACCGATGTAGCTGACTAGAATCTGTAACCCTAGGACCCCCGGTGTGTTATATAAGTCGGGGTCGGGCTCGTTGATAGAGCATAACACAATTCCTTGGTATTCACCCGTACTTTGCACACACTCCAATCACAATATACTTGAGCAGGATTAGATTATTACCTCGATCATGAGGGCCCGAACATGGGTAAAAGCTCGCCTCCTATTACCATCGAGTCTAATCGCCTAGCCAGGATACCCTACTGAGGGATTTGTCGGAATCATATCCGATAGATCATGTATGAGAAGGAGGAGAGAGCTCACCCACGTAGTTCATATCGGCCACCGCGTGCTTCCTGTTGCTTCACTGTTAAGGAGGCATGGGATGAAAGGTACGCCGTGTGTGCATTTTTTTTCTTTGACTATTTACTGTAGAGCAACAGCCCCACCCCGTGAAATCTTCAAGCACATCGCCACCGGGCAAGGGTTAAAGGCTGAAAACAACCGCACTGTGTGGCTCCATTACAAGAAGAAACCATACGGACTTGACGGCGGAGAGGCACCGCATCAGATGGCGCATATTCTACATGAAATGGTGACATTAGCCAAGAACTATTACGCCATACTGGGCCTCACCCCCCTTGAAAATGTCATCCCTGACCTTGACACAGCCTCCAAATCCATATGAGCCGCACTTCATATGTGATATGGTGACTGTCCATATGACTAACTCTACTAGAGTTGCTTTAAGCCAATGACAGATAGAGGCAGTTTTTCCCAAGATCGTGGATGCATGATCATGCACTGGCCGCGCAAGTACAAATGCTCAAAAGGGGTTACACCACGATGCCACCCTAAGCATACATACATTATTTCAACAAAATCAAGTCCTCCTGTCAACCGACGTACGCCATCCTGATTGATCGACACCAAAAGACATTTCACTGCCAGCTCTGCCCTGTACTATGCATACTACACGGGCTCAATCATTCGTGGCCTCCTCGTACTTTAGTTAATAAATTAATAAACCAAATCTTTCCCTGCATGTATTATTGCTAACATATCTTGCCTTTTCTTATGCTGTAATCACATGTTGGATGGGGAATATTCGTGGTGACTCTAGTGAGAGGCTTCATGCACGTACCATTATTATATGTATGTATGCATCCATCCATGCTTTGCGAGGCTGTAAAAAGGGCACCGATAGTTTAGCATTTCGGGTCGATAAATGTCACCCAAGCGCACGCCTCCATGTGGGAGCCAAAAGCGTGTCGGGCTAGCTTCAAGCAAACTCGATTCATTACCTAGCCATTCTTCTTGAGGACTTTTAGTACCCTGAAATGATCAAGGACCGTCCATTTTCTTTAATCTGATGGTCCTTACGATGTGGTACTCCACAACTAAAAGTGCTCCTTTTATTTCATTTAATAAATTTAGATGGGTGCATCACAACGATATAGAAGCCAGGTTTTTTTCCTTTTTGAAGAAAAATGTTAATGACAAAAAGAGAGAGAAACGGTTCTCAGTTGATTGACATTTCCTAGTCTCAGCCGGTTTCTGAAAAGTGAAATTCCATCTTGCACTTTCTCAGAAAAGTGCATTGGGTGAAAAATAATGCAAGCTACATTTTTTTACTGAATTAGAGTTGCACTTTGTAGAATCAATCAACTGAGATTTTTTTTTTTTTGAAACGGAGGCAAAAGCTTTGCCTCATCTCATTAATTAAGTAAAAGAGAAAACATAGTCTTAATGATTACAGGACCACTCAGGTCCGAACAAAGGGATCACTCTCCCGGCAGAATATTCCCTGGCAACCTAGCCCCCGCAACTATCCAAGTCTTAACCTCATCCTTAATCGATGCCGCCACCCTCGAAGGTAGGGAAGCCTTATTTCGAAAGATTCGGGCGTTCCTTTCATTCCAAATCTCCCAACATATGAGCATCTGTAGGGAGTTGACCGCCTTTCTGGAGTAGCCTGGCTGATCCTCGCTCGCAATCCACCATTGATTCACCGTCTCAAGGTTGACCCAAAAGGGGGTCGAAAGTTGCCATCCCAGCCAGTCGAAAATGAAGTTCCACACCTTGAGAGTGAAGCGGCATTTGACCAAGAGAGGAAATATGCATCCCAATCTAGAAAAAAGTTCCCTATGGTCGCATGCAGCTATGTACTAATGGTGTCATCTATGCAATTAAGCAGTGATTGTTATAAGATTTTGAAGAAATTACAAAACTGACGGGTGTCGGCTAACACCAATGCCTCCATAGCAGCTCCGCCCCTGATCTTGATATGACTCTTATCGTAGAACCAGAGACAACTATCTTTTTTCTCTCATGTAAACCATGCCAAATAACAACTACTTTACATGCAATGCTAATATATTAACCATTAACAAACTTATTTTTTTCGACAAAGGGTGGATTTTATTAGATTAAAATGGAGCATCAAGAAGATACATAACACACTGAGCACACACCCGGTCTCTGCATAACTAGGATGCACACGACCTACACCAACTCACACACACGAAAAAACACCGACAACAAGCAAAGTCATACAAGACCAAAGCTATGTGAAGGCGTGGAAAAAACCCCAAAGTGATCAGACTTGTGATCGGCAAACTACAACCATGATCATATCCGCGCCAACTATCTCTTGACACCACATGGACTCGAGGTTCTTCAACAGCAACGCCTTCAGGAAGGGAGCGACACTCAGGCGCCGCCGTCACCGGATCTAACTACAAGGCAAGAATCTAGGTTTTCACCCTGAAGAATCGGTCCGGGCCTATCCAAGCAATGCCTTCAACAAGTTAACGACGTAAAAAAATATCGCCATTGCCAGGTATAACCACTTGGGTCTGACCTAGGCTTTCGCCCTGGAGCTCAAGACTGGGTGCTCGAGTAGCACCATCATCGAAGTCGCTCATGTTTTTTTGCCCCCACTTTTCCACGATCCCAGCAGCTACATGCGATGTGACGGCCATCACTATGCAACCATTCCTCTGCGTCAAGTCGTCGTATGTAATTTGAATCTCACCGTCGTGGAACCGTAGGAAGTCGCTGCAGTACTTTGCAGTCACCGCCGTTTGGCCGATCAGATCTGAATCACCACCACCAAGGAGTGGACCGTAGTGCCGCTGTCCGGCCACTGCCTGTGCGGAAGGCCAGCACCTCACCGCATCGTCCACATCCAGCAGAGAGCCATGCGCACACCAAGATCCTGATGCCAAATCTGATCGAATCTGGCTAGAGACCGGACGCATACGGAAGTGCCGCACATCACCCAATCCTCCCCTGATGCATCTGAAGATGCACACAAGAAGCAGAGAAGGTGTCTTGTGTTGTGCCAGATCCGGGCCTGAGGCCGGCATGCACATGGCTGTTGGATCTGACGCCCCGGTCCAGGGAGCCTCCAAGCGCCAGCAGCTGATCAGACAAGGCCGCGCTGCATTAAGCAATAGTCGGGCGACTCGATGGAGCATCCACCCATGCTGGGACCTGGCCGGCGGCTGATGCGTGGAGGTGGGTGGGGGTTGGAGGAGAGGCTAGATCCGAGGAGAGAGGGACCAGCAGGGGCGGCCCCGTCGCCGCCGTCCGCAGAGAGTCGGCCTCCTCCAGCGGCGGCGAGGGGATTGGATGGCTAGGTTGGGCTTGCTCTGTGGCAGTGGCGGCGCCTCCGGAGTCGCTCGGGAGCGACCCGGGAGTCTCTCTCGTTTTGGTTGGAAAGTCCTCCCCCATTAACAAACTTATACCTAAACACACATTTCATGCATACGATGCATCATATGTACACACACTTGGACTGCCCTTAGGACCAAGGAAATTGTCTCTTGTTTATTACAAAATTGTCATAAAATTGCTTGTTACTTAGGTTATGTTTGTTTGGGATGCGGTTGTGGGTTGGCTAAGGTGGCGGAGCTGAAGTGCAGAGGAAGCGATTATGATAAAGGTTGATCGTTTGGTAATACAACTATAGAGTGACCAAGATGCGGAAAAAAATGACACACACACACACACACACACACGCACATACACACAGAGGAGGGAGGTGGATGTTGTTTTATAAATGGCAATTTGCAATTTCTTCGAATAAAAAGATAGTAGGGGCGTGAAAATAATGAAAGCCATGGAAGTAGCTTGCAATGGTGTTTTCGAAAATCCATCTCTGCACCCGAGCTCATCTGGTGTTTTAGCCTATATAGCTGGAAGTTACCTTCCGCTGTGCCCTAGGCTAATGTCCAAGTCATCATTGGATAAATGCAAATTCATGTAATGCTATGATAAGTTAGAGGTTTTCATTCAACATTTCCCATTTTAGAAGACATAGCCCCCCAAAAAAGGTAGATTAATGTCCTTTCTTTTTCATGCATTTCCTTTGGGGGGGGGGGGGGCTTGGGGCGGGGGTGTTGTTGTTATGGAGCTGTCGGAGGCTTAGAAATAATTCCCCCATGTCACTTAAATGGCATGTTTTAGTTTGACCTAGTTTCTTTAGAAACTACTTCAAAAGCACAAACAATCGAGGTCTATGTTCAATTGGCATTTTTGGTTGCTTCAAATCTGGTCCATTCGTTGTAAGCTCTGGCTAGATCTCTTCTTAACCAGTTGGGTGCGCTAATTAAGTAGTAAAGAAATACCATGACTTTCTTACATGATAATATGTGTCTCATTCATATCATAAAGATCATAGTACAAGTCATCTAAGCGTCAATTTGACAAAACTAAAAAGACAGCAGAAGGCTAGTCTTTGCGCAAAGGACCCCCTGTCAAGAAAGAAAATTACAATAATCCTCTGAGCTTGACATCAATGTCCGTCACCTGCCTCCGGCACCAACACAGAAGTCACCAGAGGATAATATGACAGATCACATCCTCATCTGAGCTCGACGCGGCACCATCATTCATATGCAGCTTTAAGGACCTCCAAGGTGGCTCATCAAAGGTGGAGTTATTGTTATTGATCGTACCAGACGGGGTCAGCACCTGAGACACACCATAGAACTCCAGATCTTGCACCTTCACTCAACGAAGACGTCGGAAAAAGAAACCATACCTGCCAACCGCCAATCACGATCCCAACACACGGTTATCTGGGTAGTCATATTTCCACCGAATTTGTATTCCATACACCATCAGTACTATTGTATCATTGAAAAATATAATGGTTGTACTACTCGGTTGATTAGTTTTATTAATATAATTCACAAAAAAACGAGATTAGTCTTATTAATATATGCTCCGTCGGTCCGTCTCATCATGGAATGTTTGGAAAGAGATAACTCCCACACGTACGCTTGGCTGGGGTCTGCATATCAAAATTCTGGCAGTTGAGCTATATAAAATGAGAAGGTGCACATGGATAGAGGCAATCATAGGCTGTTCCTCTGTTAGGCGGGCGCAGATTATTCTCAGCGTGATGTTAACTCAGCTCGCAGTGTGGAAAAGCAAATTAGCACCTAGCACAGAAAAGCAAATTAGCAACATAGTTTAATGGCAAATCTCTATTATTAAAATGAAGTATGTGGTTGTGATGATACGTCATGGCTTGGTTAAGTTTCGTAGGTTTGTTGGTTTCACGTTAACTATGAAGAGTATCATCCTTTGGATGAAAGAATCACGTTAATATGAAGGGTATCATTCTTTGGACCGTTTAATCATGTTAATTATAAAGAGTACTATTATTATTTAGATGAAAGAATCAGATTACCTATTAAAAAATCATCAAGCGTTGGACGAAAAGGTCACTAGTAAAATATATCTGCCCTTATTGCAACGCACAGAAATTGGCTAGTGTACTAGGATGTCACACTGGCCGATAGGAGTAAAGGTGCTTTGCTTTGACGGATGTAACCCCAGGTTCTCTGTGGTGTTTCGCTGTCAAAGTGTAACTCCATGAGTAAAGTTTGATTGATTTCCTCTCAAGGTTGTTCCACCAACTGCAGGCATACACGTACGTTGGGGGAATCGGGTCGTTTGTACTTTGTGATACTAGTATAACTTTCCAGGATTTGAGCATGTGGCACATATATCCCATCGGCAACTTTGCGTATAATATTGCTCTAAACAAACAAATACGATTGATTTTCTTCCTTAGCGAACCTACATACAGGGTGGCAAATAACAAGGAAATGTGCCATATCAGCAAGCAACAGCCTATTAATAAAAGCACCATTTATCGGGAAAAAAGAAGAAGCAAGCAACAGCCTATATAGTCGGCCATTTGCTCCCAAGATGAACACAACGTGCACCGTGTTTCAGCCAAATCACGACCAGCTAAACCACACTCTGTGGAGGGATCCTTCCTCTCTTTTTTTTTCTTTTTTTTTTTTTTGCGGTTGTGGAGGGATCCTTCCATGCATGCATGCATGCACGCCTCTGTTTCTGAACGTGGGTAACATATCGCTCCAGCCTCCAGTTCGTCTCCTTCGGGAGCCAAGTGCCATTTTCGCAGGATTCTTTATCTTTTCTTAACTCGGTATCCCCGCAAAAAAAAACTCGGTATTATATAGTATGTTTTTCAATCAGCGTATAGGCTATCTGCAGGTTTTTGACGTACTTGCATCATTCTCGGGCGATGTAGGTAAGTTCAGAAAGTTGGTGAGCTAGACAGATTACGTAGGAAATATCGAATCTTGACATGTTTAGTAACAATGGATCATTTAGGAAATGTCGAACGGATACATCATAATAATGGATTAGCTACCGTCGAAAAAAGAAATAATGGATCAGCTGGGGCGGCTGTCTCTCTGGATAACCAACCCTCCCTCCATTAATGTCCACGGGCATGGCAAGGGGGCTGCGTGTAGAAAATCCCGTCCCCGATGACCTGAACCAGGAAACAAAGATGACGAGCAGATGACGCATGGCACGGCAGCATGGGCCCCCGAGGCCTTTTCCGTGGGCAACCCATGCATGTCTCCGTCGCTCAGGACATGGATTTGTTTTTGTCCTTCTCGATTGAAAGGCTCGCAAGGATTTAAATCTCGTGTATCGGCTTGGATTTAGCAGGGACACGTACCGGGGACGGGCCCGGCGCTTGCCTTATGCAATATATTTTCTTTTTTCAATAGTTTTTAAAGCTATTGTATGTGTGGTTTCCACCGAGTTTTTAAGCTGGTTTTCAGTTGATACCTTCTATCCTCTATGAAAAAAAATTATCCGGTGGAAATCAAATTAGGGTGAAAACCACATGAAAACTATGCTTCAGACCTTCAAAGTTTGTAAAACAATCCAATAAAAAGATGTGCCGAGAGGTGATGCTCTATGAACATGTCATGCATTTCTAGTTCCAAAACCAATTTTTTTTAATTGTTTGGATTTCCTTTTAGATTATATGAAAAAAAAGCAAAGAATGGTGCAGCAAACAGTAAAATAATGCTACAAGTGCCGAACTTAACATTGTTTCATACCTTCGATATGAGTTTGAACTTGAAATTTCACATTTTTACAGAACATCGCCATTCTGCAATGGCTTAATTCTTTGATGGGGGTCTTCGGGCCTTTATATCGGCTGAACTTCGACTGTCACAACTTTTCTATCTTTGGGTACCATAAAAGAAATGCTAAATGGGGTTGCAATTGCCAGAAAAGAAATCGGTCGGGTAAGTAACTCCTCACAATCTTTTTCCCCAACTGTCAGATGTTTCAAAACCTGACTATTGATTGAAGGTAGAATAATAGGAGACGCAAATAGAAATCGCTGATCTAGAATGTTAAAGTATGTTTTCACAATACAAGGATGACACGTAAATTATGGCCACGAATCTAGATAACTCGATCACAAACAAGAAGCAAATGGAATACAAACAATCTTAAAAACAAATGTTAGCCAGTTATCCGTGAAAACTGAAATTATATGCATCACACATTTAAGGATTAATCCAAGCACTTCAACGCATACACATTGTTTTAGAGAAACTCATGGATCTCTTACTCACAATTAAAGCCTTAAAGCTTATTGTAATTTGCCTTGATCATAGAATATAATACAATTAATGTACACACTCATAAAATTTTGATACTATTTTATTTGGGCTTGGTATTCTCCTCCACTTTATTTATCTAAATTTCATTAGAATTCCTTGGATTGGTCTGAACCTTTTACTAAGAGAAAATACACCAGTGATCATAATAACAACAGTAATGATAATGATAGTAATTACTACTAATTCTAACATAAGTAAACTCAATGGCTCATGTTATTTACATATACATGTGTGAGAACTTAAAACACTGTTGCAATCCACAGACCTTCTGACTAATATGCTGGTCTTCAATGAATATAAAATTACAAAACAATTAAGATGTTACCCGCGTGCCTGCTACTTAGTATACAATAATGAGTTTGAACTTTAAATATTGCACAATTCAGTAAATCAAGCGGTTCATATCTACTTACTCATTTGATTTTGGTATTTTCCGTGCTAAGTTCAACGTCTGGCCATACCAGAGATGCCTTCATGAAACCACACAAATAGGTAACTTGGCTGGATCTACAGTAATCGAGAGGTTCATCATTAAGACTGCTTACCAAAGCAAAGCTAATGGAGTGCACTTCCATTTTAGAAAAGTTGGTTGGGAAAACCTTAACGGCGGTGCGGAATCAACTAACGGTATCAAACACCCGTACTTGCTTTTGCCACAAGTGAGCTTACTATAATGATATCTTGTCTTAATCATATGTTCTCTATACTACTCATCAAGTGATAGCATTAATATAATAGTAACCCAAGCTATATGTAGTGTTTAGTTTTCTATTCTCATGCAGTTCTAAAATTCTTCGAACAAAAGAGACCCTTACACTGCTACTCTTTATTCGTGTTCTCTCATAAATCCCCTCTTCTTTTTTCAAGTGTCACTAAAGTATACTGGTACATATGCAAGATACCAGAGGGAGAAATGGCTCCCGGGTGCCCGCTTTAGTACATCACTACACATGCAAAAATATGAGAGGGTAGAGCGATGCAAAGTACTACCTCCCTTTTGAATTATATGAAGTTTTGGATATTTCAATATGGCCTACATACAGACCAAAATGAGGGAACAGACACACTAAAACATGTCTATATACATCGGATTCTGAAAAGAGTTAGAATATCTTATAATTTGGAATGGAGAGAGTAGAAAACAAAACAAACATATACATGTCCAAGTCTTCAACATGTGTGCGACAAATTTCTAACAAGTACTAGTATTTTCTTGGAAACAAATACTAAAAGTTAAAACATAGCATCTCCCTCACGTCCTGGAAGCATCGTCATCACAGGAAAAAAAATACATCAGATTACACATGCACACATATATTACTAAAATGAAACATGAAAATTCGCTATAACTACCCAAGAATCGGTCCGAGATACCCTATGGATCTTTGTCGCTCACATGTAGAGGACCGATGAATACATATAGTAATCAATTGAGGAAGTTTATCTGTAATTCCACCATGATTAGCTGTTGCTAAAGCCAAATCATCCGCGTTGTAGGCAAACCACGAGACAGCAGAGAGCCAATTCAAGGTCTACACAAGCAACAAGTGCATCGCAACATCCCAAGAAATTAAACATTCCCACTTGGTGATTAACATAGAATAGGAAATGTACCCAAATTGTCGTTTGCTGCGGGATTATACGGGAATTTTCCTGCCTTGTATCTGGCAATGTCTTGGTCCCCCCATGTTTAATGTAATCTGCATGATGTTAGTTTATATCCACCATAATGGTTGTTTAATTATAGTGCTGTGCACTATGCTCACTGACCCATGACACTGACCTTAGCTTAACTAAATGGAACAGTTCAGTTACCACCTATATATGTGGTACTTGAACACATCAATGCATCGGCGTATAGGGAACACATTGGCTTCTAATTAATGTGTTTTTTTCATAAGACAAATGCGGCGAGATTGACTAGCAAACACAAAAAAATATACAGTATATCATTTTGTCACAAACAAGATGCTCTCCCCATTAAGCTCATTGCTCACGAGTAGTTCAAAGTTACCTCACAATGGAATTGATCTTTCCAAAGTTTGTAGAATATATGGAGTTCACTATCTGTTCTTTCATAAATGAATATATATTGGTGAAAATGACATTTCAGAGAAAAATACAATATTCAGTAGAGGTTTGCAAGATGGATGTAATATCTCACCAACTGCCTAGGTATCCTTGGGACGAGACTACTATGTACAGGAAAGTTTGTACAGCTAAATGTACTAGTTTAGTGACTATTTTGGCATCTATGGGTTAGATTGACTTCAAGTCTTGGCAGGAAGGATGTCAGTGTTATCTACTTTTTTAAGCTTTGAGGCAAAGTATGCTCTAGGCAGCCTAATGGCTTCTTCTAAGCCATGAATTGACAGGCAATAAAATTAAGAAATGCGCCTAAGGGTGAAGGGAGCTCCTATAGGATTGGCAAAAGAATATGCCCTGCAACTTGTTGTACCAATCTTGACCACATTTCCTGTGCCAATCAAGCTCCACTTGGCAAAACAGAAAACATTTTCGGCGTCGCGCCGATCTACCATGTAATTTTTCCATGATGCTTCCAAGTTTCTCCTAATCTGTCCCCCTCTACATCCTAGACTGCATATCTCATACGGTTATCATAACAAAGATCACATTCTTGATTCAAAGCAGCGAGCACTTACTCGCAACTGTCAGTAAACTAATCTCCTCTCGCGATTCCGACAGAATAACATGCCAAGTGTTCATACTGTCGATCGAGCGATTCTCCAATCCAGTGAGCTCGCTCTGATTTTGCGATGCTTCTTCATCAGTGATGCATACATACATGTGAGCATGCATTAAGCAAAGTGTTTGGCGTGGCACAAGATAATTATATGGCCAAAAGGGCTGGATAGTGGAGAGGGCTTGGGAAACTATAAACTATGAAGGAGGAAAAGAGATCATGAAATAAGCTTAGGTTAGGCTCTATGTAATACAGGGGCATTTGCATCTCTGACCACTAAAGGATGGCTTAAGGCTTTTGACACCGTTCCACCTGTCGGCGCACAGTGGGTTCCTTTCCTATATTTCATTCATTCTATAAGAGCAGCAATATTTGTGCGCCGGAATAAAGCGGCGACGCCTTTTCTCGGCGCCTTCCATGCTGTTTCTTCCAATATATGTATTTTATGTTTTGGTTCCTAATGGCTGTGTGTTTGGGCTCAGTTTTATCATGAGTAGAGGACCGGGGCCCTTTGCAGTGGATGCTGATAAGCATGGGGAGGAGAAGAACAGCCCATTGGATGCCGGGACACCGAATTGCAGGCCCTGCTATCTTGTTAATTGCCAGGAGTCTGGGTGTTGGATCCAACACTATCTGCACGTTCACACATTGCGCATGGTCCCCCAGCTCTCGACTCCTAACCTGTGCCTGCCAGTGCCAGGGACGTACAAACAAACCAAAATCAGTTAGCCACGTAGAGATCACTTTTCTGAACACACAAAAGCTAGTATTAGAGGATGATCACCTAGAGATCTTTCTGCTCAAACAGGTCCTGCTCATGCCTCATTTCCCCCCTGCCACCGCGCCGGAGATCGTCGACGGCGACGGCGCAGAGGCTGCCTTTCTGAATCCGGCCCCTACCCCTGTAGGCTGTAGCCCGTCTCATCGCCGACGAGAGAGCACTGTTCCTGCATGTGCACGAGCAATGCATCGAGCGTGAGTGAGGCGCAGTGCAGCAGATATATATAGGGGGAGTAAAAGCCTCCCTCCGTCTGGCACAGGATCTATAGGACTGAACTGAACTCAAGCCTGGGACGGATGGATGGATGGAAATGTGCCCGCAGCATGTCTGCGTCTGCATGTGCACCGCCGCCCAGAGTTGGTTAGGTGCGAGAACTGACCTGATGGCGGAGAAACGACGCCGATTCCGGTGTGCCCTTGATTGGATTCTGATTCGAAGGGTCTGATCCGATCGCCGGAGACACGGCTCCCCTTTGGCAATGTGCGCCTGCCGACCCGTTCTGGACGGCTGAAGTGACGGTGCGGAACAGGCCGGCGTAAAGCGGGCGCCCGGCGTTGCCGCTTGCGTCTACCCCCGCTTGCTGCATTCATTCGTGGCCTTGGCAGCAGGGCGCCATGCCGTGGACTTGTCACTGCCATCACTGCAACGGATCGGTCTGCAAAAGGGATGTGTGAAGTGGTTCAGCTGGATATCGCGAACACGCCGCACCAAGTTGTTAAAACGCAGTGCTGAACTTGCCCGTCTGTCTCAAATAACCAGGTGCAAGACAGTTCAGGTAGTATCAGAACTGGTACTGATGAAGGGCATTGGACTTGTTCGAGGAAGGAAAAAAAAGGCATTGGTCCTCAACATCTGTGTACAGATCCCATCACGGTTCAACAGATTGCAACACAGCGGTATTGAAAATAAGGGAGCTCCCAGGTGAAGATTGAAGCGATTTACATGGCCAGGGCACTTGTAAAAAAACAGAGCAAAAACGAAGGGGAAAGATAGGGCTGCCAATGGCAATGACTTGAGATTCAGATGCATCTGCCTGTCCTTGCCAGAACAGTGATAAAGAAGGAGACCAGTGCAGCGAAAACAAAAGAACATTTGCTTTGTATAAAAAACGAACAAACAAATTACACTGCGTGTACAGGTGTCCTCAACAACCAAACCAACAAATTCAAACATAACAAGTCCAGCAAGCTCATTTGGCTTCGCTTCTCAAAGATGTTCCATACCACAAGGGAGGTAACTATGGGTGTTGAGTGCCTTCCCTTTGCTTTGTAAATCTCTGGCAGAGTTTGGCTATGCTATGGCGATATCACCATCAGTTTTGATTAATCATGCATCAGGAGAAACAACTCTGTAAATAACCTCCATATTTTCACTTGAAAGTTGGGCAGCCTACAGAGAACAAAAAAAAAGATAAGAAAATATGGTACAATAGTATGAACATTCAGTTCAAACAAGGTTACTTTCTAAGCTGCTTAACACCTTTTGTTCAAAGATATTCTGAAATCCAAAAAACTTTCTAAGCTGCTTAACACCTTTTGTTCAAAGATATTCTGAAATCCAAAAACACTTGTATTATACTCCACATTATTCAAATGGTAGTTTGGTGTCATCTCCTCAAAGTCAAAATTTCGATTGTTAAAAAAAATGTCTAACGGTAGCACTGGAGAATGGTACAAAACAGATCAAATGAATGGTACGAAACAGACAGTGCAACACCTGGTTGCATTAGACAAAAAAAAGGACACTGCAGTAAAGACTTCACAATTTGCATGCTGTCAAGCATAGGTATGGAAGGGTGTGTACAATACAAGGATTGCCAAAATTGAATAAATACAAGCACAAACTGTTGCTATTTTTGCTCCGAATATCTGCATGCACATGCAAACTGCCACCTGTATAAGAATACAAACTCCTTATCTACACCATATATCAAATCTAGCCTTAATAAAATTTGATGTGACCTGAACATTTTATCTTTTAGTACATAACAATTCTACACAACGAGACAATTACTCTTTTTAATTAGCTAGATGACCCAATCTTGGGCTGCATCTACACACCACAAAATCTTGTGCCCGATGTTGGAAACAGCTCTGGCATACCACCGACATGTGTCTATGTATCAAATTTCCAACACACGGTGACACAAACCAGTCCAAAAATAAAAGCAACACCTAACCCCACCTAAGGCGAGCATCTAACGGCTCTTAATATACTCTATAAAAATAAACATAAATGAATAACTGTTCGCCGCCTGGCTTATCACCTATTGAGCATACGTATACTTGTAACGATATGATATGCATAGTTAACAGCCATGTCTGATTTACATATGGTCAAGTACCAAACACCACATATGTGTATTAATCTTTTTTGGCCAGTGACAAAACATGAAATTCCAGGGACAGTGTTGAACCCAGGCATCCACCAAATGAGCTATGGCCTCCTTATTTCTGGAAGCCGCATATTACTAATTATGGAGTTCCCATTATGAAGAGGGGAGAAGTTTCCACCCCTGGAGTCGATTGCATATATTCTACATACGATGCAGGGACTAGGCTCATATGTGGTATTAACATTATTGGGCCAGTGACAAAACATGAAATTCCATGGAGTATTGAACCAAATTATCCACCAAATAAGCTATGGCTTGCTTATTTTTAGAAGACGCAGACCACTAATTATGGAGTTCTCATTAAGAGGGGAGATATTTCCACCCCTGGACTTGATCTTATATCCTATAAATGCATGGACTAGGTATATATGTGGTATTAACATTAGTTTGCCAGTGACAAACAGGAATGAGCTATGGCTTGCTTATCAAGAAGGGGGATATTTCCACCCCTGGACTTGATCGTCTATCGAATACACGATATACGGACTAGTGTCAAAGCAGCATATGCTATGTAAGAGACTAGGAGGTAAATAAGTAGAGGGCAGCATGAGTTACTAGGCCCAAAAAAGTTGGCTAAGCTATACAACTGGGAATAGGACAAGTGGACATAAAATGTCTTCAAGGTGCTCGCCCCTGTCCTCTAGATTGCTGAAAGAAAGCAGAGATCTTGACATTTGCTCCTCTAAAGTGCTGGCCCAGGAATTGGGTGAACTTAAGTGGTTTTGGTACTGTTTGTCTTTCTCAAACACACACAACACAAGGAATAACACGTGTAGCAGTTACAATTGTTTCGGTAACAATTGAGGCTGTGAGGGTCTGTTGAGTGGCTCTGGGACACAGTAGGTAGGAGTTACATGACTATTGTGATCAGCGTGCAAGGCTGACACACTAGGACTAGGGCAGCATATGCCAGAAACAGATCTACTAGTTCGTGTCACATTGTTTAGTTTAGATTTATTTCCAGCACGAATCGTGACAAGACATGATTTATGGTGCAAATAAAGTTTACTTGCATAAGAAGCTGCACATGAGAAGCTCAATAAGATTATTAGGTAGTACACACACTATAGTTTTTTGTTTCATGCTTCGCTGAGTTTGCACAAATCGCTCTCTTTCATTTTGTTCCTCCTCACATGACCCCTAGGATCCACCATCAACAAATGATATCTGCATAATTCATATGCAAATAGACGAAAGTAAAGTTGAGATGGTGCCAAGAGAATAAATGGGAACCAGAAGATTCCATATTATTCTAATTAAAAACATTCTCAAAGAAAAGCGAGGTCATGAAAAGTAAAGATTACCATGCATCTAAACTCGACTGCAAGGGAGTTCCAACCAAATCAGCTCAAGTATCTTATGTGGCCTTTGGGGGACTCTTCGGTCCTGAGAATTATCGCTGATCCAGTCAAAGTTAGGAATGGACTGCTTTGGTGTTGCAAGCATCGTATCTTTGTTGATCACATTTGCTGGCTTACATTTTCTTTCATTTTTCCGCAAAATAAGCTGCATTATAGCACTAGAAGTTTTGCCTTTAGTTGCAAACAAGGAAATCATGACCTATATATACGCATATGTTACCATATTACCAGATATCATATACCAGCATCGTACGGGTATATTTGGTTGATAGCGATCCTTATTCTTAGAATAATTTGTTTGCACTTTTGAAGCATCTCGTGGGATGTTTAAGCATGAACTATTCGTTGGTTTTATCCTTTTACTTTTTTTCATTTACCTTTTACTATAGTCTATTCTTATATTATTTTTTCTCTTCCCCCATGGATTGTTTGGTCAAGAACTGTCTTCGATTTTTTTTACTTTATTGAATTTAAGTGGATGCAATGGAAAAACAAATTTAACTAGACTACTTACTATTAATATTGTTTCCTTGTGTGATGTAGGAGGTTTTTGTACATGTGTCTTTAGTTTCCCTTTTATCATCTCGTCCAAGAGAGAAAGTTCTTCTAATTCTACGAATCTTTCTAGAATCCTTTTCTCTAGAATATCAGTTAAGAGAGTTTCGGATTGCCTGGTACTCCACCAATTATTAATCCAAAGTTCTAACTTTATAGGTTCGGTACACTATATATTTCATATATTAGTGGAATTTCAGTGCATCGGGTCTTTCTTAGGTCTAGATGGGAGTGAAGTAGTGAAATGGAACTTAAAAAGGGCGCCTTATAATTATAGCTTCCTCATTCATAGACAAAGTGGATTCGGAATTTTCTTTCCTTCCAAGGATAACTTGTATCCACAACCAAGCCGAAGTTTGGCAAAAATAGAGGTCTATGACAGGCAGGCATAGTGGTGAGAAAATGTGGTGTGACACATATGCGCAACCATGAGCAGTATCCATATCTTTGGTAAATGTGGATACCAACCAAACATGCCCTATTTGCAAGCATTTGAATCACCACTGAACAGAACAAGTATTTGTTTGCAACATTAATCAAGTCAACCTAATAAACATAAACATATTTTTTTTAAACTGAAATACCATATTCTGTCATTGCCGGTATTTTGTCACAGAGAACTACTGGTAGTCTAACATTATATTCATATCTCAAAAGACCTGATACTAAGAGGGCAGTTTTCACTTTCATCATAACAACAGCTCCTACAACAGATCCAGTGAAG
This sequence comes from Aegilops umbellulata, assembly GCA_032464435.1. Lineage (NCBI taxonomy): Eukaryota > Viridiplantae > Streptophyta > Magnoliopsida > Poales > Poaceae > Aegilops > Aegilops umbellulata. The sequence goes on along the minus strand of CP136056.1, from coordinate 67,166,894 downwards.
CTATCAATGGTAGCTGTCAACTCATCACTTAACTTCCCTCGCAAAAAAAAAAAAAAAAAAAAAACTCATCACTTAACTTTTGCAAGATTCACTCGGCACTAAACTGCAATAATGCCATTTTACCAGTGTTCCTTTTGCTCCAGTTTGGAAGCGGTCTACAAGTTACAAATATTACTAGGGCATCCTACTCTGCACTAATGTTTCCAGTTTGGCTTGCCACTTTGTAGGAGGTAAGTGCATGTACTACAGTCTCATCGCCTGCAAAACAGAACATGGAGGAGACCCACCTTGCCTAATGTGTGCTCTTAGAGACCATAACCTATTCATCTGGTGCCAGTCTCATCATGTCCAGCAATGATGATCCTATCATCTGCTATCAAAAGCTGAGATCTAGGCAGGTGTACAATAGCTTGTGGATGGACAACGTCTTCATCAAAGTACCCAGATAATGGATGGTGGATGTTCAGACTTGAGAGAACAGCATATCTACACAAGCCAGCATCATTTTTGCTGCTGATGGCGACAGAACAGTTGCAAGACAGACGCACTCAACAGCCCCGCATTTTGGCTCACCTAAAGCACTTGACATGATATCGAACAGACACATTCACCAGGATCACTGTACTGAGCGTAGGGTCTGACAGTCAAACAAAGCTTGCACGATCTGGTAATCAGTATTTTACAGAATCTGATCATATTAATTTAAGTTGTTGAGTATGTCATTGAACTGATAACGTTGTTAGCTCTATAAGTTTCACTGCTTATATTTTTATGTCCTCGTCACATGTTATAAGTTAGGAAAATGTTTTCGATACGGGTAACATAAATTAAATAAGTTTGATACTGTAATTGAACTACACAAGCTTGTATGAAAAGGTTTCATTAAAATCAATTTTGGTATTATCAAAAATAAATATCTCAGTATATACTTGACCTAAATATATGTAGCTTCTGTATTATTGTCAGATCCTACAATCATATCCAGTCAAATGAAGAATGGTCCAATCTAGAAACCTAACCGTGGCAACTTTGAGCACAGCCTCCTTAACTACTTGATGTTCCACAAGAAGAAAGAAAACTGCATGATGTTTTCAGGAAACACAAACTGCTGAAGCAAGAGATGCAACCAATTTGTATATTTGTGTGTAACACAGGATAAAAGCCGGATCTGCCAACTTGCACACATTGTGTTGCCCGTCTTAGCATTTCATGATCATACTTGCAACCATCTCACATTATCTGTAACTATGCCCAGATCCTCCAACGCAACTGACACAAACTTCATGAATTCAGAACCCCACCCTCCCGCCCTCAACGGCTGAACACTCACTTGGCCTCTCCCTTTAGTAGAAGAGATTCAGGCCATAGTTTTGCTCAGCCTTTATGAACCCAATTCACAACCATTATTTGTTCACACTAACTCACTGTGTTTCTAACCATGGCGCTGGTTCTACAGTCTACACTCCACATTGGAACCAATAAAACGAGAGAGATATGATGTGCACGTCTATACCTTTTTTTTTATCTATTTACCGGCCAATGCAGCTGAAACCCCTGCACACGGCGAGCCAGGCCGCGAAGAGTACACCGAGGAGGACGAGATCCACGAGGACGATCAGACAGAGCTGGCGCCTCCACGCCTGCCCGGCGCCACCGCGAGCTCCATGCTCCCGCTTGGGCGTCCCCCGCGCGAGCTCAGCCTCCCTCCGCGTCGCCTCCTCCGCCTCGGCCTCAACGGCGGCGACGTCAGCAGCCTCGCGCGCGAGCGCCTCCTCGTTGGGGAACGGCAGGCGGAGCGCCAGCCGCGCCATCTCTTCGCGCATCCTGAACTCGGGGAGGCATCGCAGGCGGCGGAGGAAGAGCAGGAGGTGGGACGCCGGGAGCTGCGGCGCGAGCGAGACCGCGGCGAGCGCGAGCGGCGGGGCGAGGAGAAGCGCGTGCGCCCGCCCCGCCGTGGAATGGGTGACGTAGCGGTGGTGCGGAGGCGCCGAAGCAGCGAGCGCGGCGGCGAGCGCCGGCAGGTCGCCGGTGCCGGCGCCCCCGGCGTCCGGGTCGTGGGCGAGCTCGGCGACGAGGGCGCTGTCGCGGAAGGCGCACGCGTACAGCAGCGGGTGCGAGGCCGGGAGCATCCGAGGCAGCTAGGCGGCGCGAGAGATTTCTCAGGGATTTGGATTCGCCGGGAGGCTGGGCGAAAGGGGGACTGCACAAGGACAGGAGGTGGAAGAAGCCAGACTGGAGCGTTGTTTGATTTGAGTTTTGTGGAATGGGTACTAAAATTCTTTTGAATGCTTCTTCTTCCTGATATCTAAAATGGTGTTTTTGGATCTGTCTACTGATCGGACGTCTTCACCCTCTCGTCTCTCAGGTCTCATCTATAATATCTAAATAATTTATTTTTATTATTTGATTTCTCTGCCCTCTCGTGTTTTCATGTCATTCTAATTTTTCTGTCGTTTGATTGACCATATGTGGCTAAGATATGCGGCAAGAGTGAACCCCGTGTCCGCTTGACGCCCCTTCCATTCACTCCTCCTTCCTGGACCCCGCAGAGGCGGAAGCGAACTTTTCTCCAACTGAAACGTTAGAGACAAAACCCCTAATCATAATCCGGTCACCCGACACCCACCCCGTCTCTCTCTCTCTCTCTCTCTCTCTCTCTCTCTCTCTCTCTCTCTCTCTCTCTCTCTCTCTCTCTCTCTCTCTCTCTCTCTCTCTCTCTCTCTCTCTCAGCCCCACACAGCGATGGACGCAACTAAACCAACCTCCTCTAGGGTTTGCGGCCGCCAATGAGAAAGAACCGGCGGCTACGGCGGCGATGGCGACTTGCAGGGCACGGCCAGGATTGCAAGATAATTGATTTAGAGGACGTGTGGAACTTCATGCACATGGGCATCAACATCCTTGAGGACAAGCTAGAGCCGCACTTGAACTCCGAGGACTCGTAATGCTCTACACGTAAGTCGCCTCCGCCTCTCTCTGGCCATGCCTAGGCTAGGTCTGATTCTATCTGATCTGGTGCTGATCTTGGTGCCTCCTATTTGTATTTTTTATTGCGCAGTTGGTTATACAACATGTGTACGCAGAACCACCCTCACGACTACTCGCAGTAGCTCGGGCGACGGTGAGCTGATTCGCCTGCTCCCCTAATGCGTAGATGTCGTTTTGTGTGTTCAGATTATTTATCCCCTATTTTGTATGTGTGTATGTCAGTTCTCTGATGCAACGAATCTGATTATCTGTTTGATTTTCACGGTCCTATAGCTTAAGTTTTGCATCGACAAGACAAGATTTTTGCAAGACAATTAACTGATGCACTTCTAGGCACAACAATTTGTAATCTCTGAATTTAAGAAGGCCACCAACATCTTGCTCGACTTGGTAAGTCAGACATAATTTTTGAAATTAACTTCAGACTTTCTGCTAAGAAAATAAGCAGCTTTGAAATGCTTCTCTTATTTGGGAACTGTACTAGTGGTTGCTAACAAATGACAAGAACAATCCTCCACACCTCTTGCACTAGATTTACTGCAAAAGTGTATGACAAACAACAAATAGTTTGATCTTGAATCTTAATTTCGGAAGATTTTGCAGGTTGGACCATCCAAGGTATGCCATGTATCTAAACTTAGCTAGCCCAGTTTGTTGTGGAAAGTTGTAACCTGACTGAAACTCTTTAGATTCTTGGATGAAGGTCAAACCTGAAAGACCATATTTGCCCCAGCTTCATCATCCAACTAACCTAGATACATTTTAACCGTCATGGTCATGTTCACATAAATACCTACAGATTAGTGATTCAGGAATGGTAGTACAGTCGTAGTTCAGCTTAAAACAATCATTAAAAACTCATTAATTAATGGGCATATGAGGAGACACATGATGGACTTCAGAATACCATTCTTGATATGAATCTTGCCATCAAATCCTTATGTAGCACCTCCATGTATTCTCCTATGCAGGTGGACCTGCTTATGCCACTTCTCCCTTATCTACCTTGATGGTCGATCCGGTCGTCGGTGTCTCTAGTTCCCCCATGTGGCATGGTAATTGAGATGTGCAATGTTGATCCAGGAACCATGGATGCAGTCTCATATGTGGATGGCCTCTTTTTTACTTTTCTTTAGTATGCATGATGCTGACTTACCACCCTATTTTCCAGGTTGAAGGTATTCGTGATGGCATATTCAAAGTTACATGGGACAGATACTGAGTTGCTGATGGAATATGTTTTTCTTTCGTAAGGCTTTTCATTTGTGCTATGATGTTAACCATTAGTTTGCAATGGCATTTCGTTTGTTTTAAGACTTGCAAGTAAGTGATTACTGGTTTTGCTGCATTGGTACATTTTAAGTTCAGTTAAACAAGATGATCTTTCTCTACAAGTTTCCGTGTATGTGGCAATAATATTTTTTGTCTCCTATAGTTATTTTTGTTCTAAAAGATAGTTAATGATTTACTTGCACTTTTTTCTTTTGAGAATCACTTGCACTTTGATGATATTCCAGAAATAAGTATAGTTGTTCAGCGCAGGGGACAAGATAATCGCACATACATGGATCCTACATCTAAATTTATTCCTTTTTCATTCGTCTATATCTATGTTGATTCTGATGCCATATTTTCATGTATATAAAAGGGCATTCGAGGAGCTCGTGGCAAAAATTATAAAATCACGTGTGAACAGTGTTGTTTTCAAAAATTTCTTAGAAACCTAGATTTTTTTTTTCACGAGCTCCACGAATGTCCAAACTTCACCAAATTTTGCAGCCATAACGCGAGTGAGTATCTTGCACCACAAAGAAATTCATTTTTTTTAAAGTTTTTTGCTATTTAAAATGAATTAATGTTCACATCTGCATCTAAGCCCGGGTGCAGAATAGCCGCATCCGTTAATCTAACTACTTGTGTGGGCTCCCTTGAAAAAAAGTTAAATTTTTTTACAGATCATCTATATGTTATTCTGGGGGTATGTTTTTATCGCTTTGAAACTACATGTGAGCTTATCAAGTTTTTTTTGGAGCTATTAGCCTAATTGAGGTTGTGTGCACACTATTTCTAGAGAGAGAGAGAGAGAGAGAGACTGTGTGCACCTCCTCTCTTTTTTTACTAGCTTTTGGGTAACCACACTTATCGTCGAGATTATGTGCCCGTCACATGATGAAAATTGGGGGATAATGTGCTCCCTAAAACTATATCTATGGCAGCAAGTACATAAGTACATGGAGGCTGCGTTGGACCCGGACACTATATGCAGCATGTCGGCTCCTACAAGTCCACTAAAATTTAAGCTCGTTTTAAGTTTCATGTGGCCATGTGAGAACCGTTGGAGCTTGGATCTCAACGTTCAGCGCCGCTTGCGAGTTAAGCTTGTCCAAGATTAGATTCTCTTGAACAACTGGATTTGTTTTTGTATTCCATTTCCCGTCAAAACACAACACTTTGAGACCCGTTGTACTCTTGAAATGTGAGAGACCCCTTGGGTGGATTAGCGAGCGGCTCGACTCATTAGGTCACTAAGACTTTGACTGTTATATTGCATGGCAGTTTACAAAGACGAGTAGTTTCAGTGTTAGATCTGCTTATTATCCTGAGTGGGAGGATCAGTACGGAGCAAAAATTGGCTCTAATGGAGGACAATCAAGTAGCCTGAACCATCCTGTGTGGAAGAAAATCTGGAGCCTTAAGATGCCATGCAAGGTCTAAATATTTATTTGGAGATGCCTTCATAATTCTATCCCTTTCCGGAGCACGTTAGCAAATCGCCACATCCCTATAAATGACAAATGCCCATGGTGTCAAGGTGCAGCTGAAGATGTAAGACATGCTATGTTTACATGCAGCAGAGCGAAGATGATATGGAGGGAACTCGGCCTGAATGAAATAATAGATGAGGCAGTTTTGGTGGACCGATCGGGCGCTGCAGTCCTTGAGTTCCTGTTTTGTGATACTAAATTTCAGAAAACATATGATGGAGTAGTGGACACTCCAGAGATTGTTGCGGCTACATGGTGGTACGTATGGTGGCAAAGGAGAGAGATGGTGAGGGGAGAACAAGTTTAGTCTCCACCCCGAACTGCTCTATCTTTGCTGGCTCTAACTCTAAATTTTGTGCGTGCATCTAACAAACCAGACAAGTACCTCGCTTGAATGAATGGAGAAAGCCAATGTCAGATTTTCAAGCTTTGAACATGGATGCATCTTTTGTGGAAGATGGCCTAGGTGCTTGTGGCGCTGTAGTGAGGGATCACAACGATGGATTCATTGGAGCTTGTACAACACCGATGGAGCATGTCCCTGATGTGGTCTCCGCAGAGGCTGAGGCAATGAGACAAGGTCTAATGTTTTTGTAAAGCCTAGGACGCAGCAAGGTCCTTATACAATTTGGTAACGTTATTGTGGTGGACGCATTGAAAAATAATGAAGGTCGTTCATTGGTTGCTGCTCCAATTCTTAATGATTGTCGAGTGCTACTGAAAGAATTCGGGAAGGTCTACTTAGATTTCTGTAATAGAGAGTTTAATTGTGTTGCGCATGAGCTAGCTAGTTTCGGGAGAGGTAATCCACCGACTGTGTGGTCGGATAACCCCCCAAATTTTCTGTTGAAGTTTTTAGCGGATGATGTAAGTGTTATCTAAATTAATAAAGCTAGCCAGGAAGTCCTTAAAAAAAGACTTGGACTGTTAAGGTTTTTTTTTAACGGTCACGGGGAAAGCTTCCCCACCTGAATATATTATCACTTAACAAACATAGTTGTTAAAAGAGAATCAAGCCTAGATGAGATGTAGCTTAACTAGGATCTTTTTTTTGCGTGGATAGCTTCAAATCTATTCATCAACTATCAAGGTAATACAAAGAACATCAGAAGTAAAAAAATACATCTAGGTCCGTAGACCACTTAGCAACGACTACTAGCACTCGAGCGAGTCGAAGGTGCGCCGTCATCTTCGCCCCTCCCTCATCGGAGCCGGGCAAACCTTATTGTAGTAGACAATCGGGAAGTCGTCGTGCTAAGGCCCCATAGGACCAGCACGCCAGAACAACAACCGTCGCTGATGAAGAGAAGTGTAGATCGGAAAGATCCAACGTGCAGACACACGAACACAAACGAGCAAAGGCAAGATCCACGTGGATCCAACGAAGACAAATGCCAACCGAATCCCGCAAGATCCGCCAGAGACAAACCTCTACACGCCCTGCGGCGATGCTAGAAACACCATTGGGATGTGGACAAGGCGGGGAGAAGCTTATTTCATCTTCGGAGAGCCGCCGCCGCCGTCTCGCCTCTCTGAGCAAGATACAAACCCTAACAAAACTCAAAAGAGCATGAAAAAACGAAGCCCTCCCGTCGGCAAGGGCCGGGATCCACCATGCCTCCATGACCCTAAGACCACAGGAGACAAGGTAGTCTAACTTAACCAGGATCTAGCAGCATCTCTGAGCACAATGTCCCTGAATCTAAAGACCCACATCGAGAGATCAAAGATAATGTTTCGTGTAGTGATACTTGCAATTGGTGCTCATCTCAAAAGATAAGTGCATTGCATGAGTCTATTAAGGTTGTTTTCCTTAACCATCTCAAAGATAGGCTCAGTTCATTAAAAGCTCATGAATGCTTGTCACACCTGTTAAGGGTACAAGATCACTTCGTGTAGGAGAAACTAGCAATTTCCTGATTAATTTAATTCATAAAGAAGTTATGATGATAGTAGTAGAAGTATTAATTTCATACTAATATCTATACATGTTAACCAGTACTAAGCATGAGCATGAACATCCATGATAAAAGCAACTACACCTAGCACATAAACTAGGAAATATGGGACGAACATGCCATACTCTCCAGTCGGAAAGGTCAATGTTGCGGCGACAGTGACAAAGGTGCCAGCAGCCTTTTTCGTTGCATCATCAACCATGGTGATGTTCTGGAGGTTGAGAACGTAGTCGAAGTAGAGGACAAAGACGAACAACGATGAGTAGTCGCTGTGAGACACTCCCAAGAAGCTAATCCTCTTCTCCTGGTGCAATATCATAGAAGGTGGGGTTTTAGAGGCATGCACCCCCGTAGAACCGTGCACGCGGTTGATGGGATGGGTGATGGTGTCCTGGATTAGGGGGTACTCACCATGTCGGCCTGCCATTCATGGGTCGGGCCGAGGACCTACAAACAAATAATGAATGGGTCATGTTTACCATGGCCCTTGGCATACTCAAGATGGAATCTTTCAAAGACTTGGTGCACACTTCAAGGCATATTCAAATATTCGGCATGTTTATCTATAGATCCAACCGACCATGTGTAACCTAGGTACACCCTGGTCCCTATATAAGCCAGGGGGTTTAGTCCATAGAGGCAAAACTTTTAGACTCATTCATATGATCTCGAGGTATATCAACCTGTACTTTGTACCCCATCCACAATCAATACAATACAAGCAGGACATAGGGTTTTACCTATTCTATAGGGCCCAAACCAGGGTAAACACCGTGTCTCTCTACTTCCTGTTACCATCTATCCGAGACTACCAACTCGGGACCCCGTACCCAGGATCTGTTGGATATAGCTCTTATATTGGTGGCCCATGCAGGAGAACTTAAGAACTTCTACCCTCTATCAGGACATGAATTCTCACGAAATAAATCTGGTGATAGGATCTTCCACCATGACTTTGGATCTGGCCGAAGACTCTCAAGCGATCACGACCCAGGAGCTGGTTTCACACCCGCCCTAGGATAAAGATCACATCTGCTCCGACCAAACCTGGAGCTCGAATCTGAAGACTCACTACTGTGACACAGTCAACGTGGTCGCACGGTCCGCCCCTAGGATAACATCAAGTCAACCTCCGCAGGACCTTCATGCGAAATCGACGCCAGATCGGCCTGGAATTAAACTTTCTCTCCCACCCACCCCATGTCGCGTACTTCCCTCGATAACTCAGGGCCAACCGATGTCCGGGATTTGGCTTTCGTTGTACAAAAACCAAAGGAGACCATCTAGCAGTTCTGGTTGAGATTCTTGTTAGTAAAAAACAAAAACCCAGATTGCTGCAACATAGAGGCCTTAGCGGCGTTCCGATATAATTGGCACAAAAGAGGAATCACAAATACCTTGGCTCGGAGACGCGTTAGAAATTTTCCCGAGCTATCTGACATTGTAGCAAGATATGGAAGACGCCTGGCTAGAAGATAAACAACAAAAGAATTAGATTTGAGATCTAGCAGACTCAGGCAACACCGCGAGGCGCCCGCGTCATAACCGATGCCAGGAGCGCTCCAAAATTGAAAAACCCGTCGATCGGCATGCACGCAAGAAGAAGCTATCAGGCAACAGGTCCAAATCGGTGCTAAACACACTTTTGGACCAACCATGCGCGACCCACTCTGTCTCACTGAACACACATCCAACCCACATGCTTCGAGTATGCTGGGTAGTCAGACGGGTGCCAAAAGGAGCACTACAAAATTTGCTCTATTTTGCAATGTTTCACATGTGTACTTATAACCGTTTTTTCATCACAAAAAATACAATGGTGACGTTTTCCCGCCATCACCCCACCGTCACCGAAGCACCATCAAAAAAGATTGACGGTACCACTTTTTTTGTCACATAAGATCACATTTTAGGTGACGAACCAAAAAATGTCATTGATGGTCGCCTTCGGTGACGACCCAATGTCACCTATGATAGCCCAATATGTCACCTATGATCTTTTGGGCGATGATAATCCATCACCGGTGATTGGTCCATGGGTTCGACCAGTCAAAGATTCTGACAGGTGGGGCAAGTACTTGCTTACATGGTTGCTTCCATGTGAGTCCACCGTGGTTTTATCACCGACGATCCCGTCAGTAATAAGTAGCGCGTCATTTTTGACCGGTCAACATTGTTGACATATGGGCCTAGAAGATGCTGACGTGGCTACTTACATGTGGGTCCGGATGGTGTTGACGTGGCTAGTTACAAGTGGGGACATGCCGGTGGTGACGGCTTCAATTTCCGTCACCAGTAGTGTGATAGGTTGTAGATAGCGTCAAATTGTGCACGGTTTGATTTGCTATGCCAATTTGAATTTTAATTGGAGTTTGTAATTTAACACTTCCATCACAACTTTTATTATAATAATAATGAGACTTGACATTTGTCACAACACTGGTCCATATATTAAAATGAGCATCCAAATGACCTATTATCAAGCATGAGAAATAAGACACGAGAGAAGGCAGCATGACGAACAGTAGTGCACCATCAGTGTTTTCTGTCTGGATTTTGAGTTCTCAAGCATCATGTCTTCATCCTCCTCCAACAATGTGGGAGACGATGCTTTGTTTCTTAAGGTAGAGTTGGAGCGAGAGCTGGTGGAAGAGGTCACGATGGAGGAAGAGTGAGGAGATTCGATGGAGGTCCATGCTCCTACTATGAAACTGTCACACCCTGATTTTCATGCCACAACACTTAAGCTAATAAATCATGATAAAATGTGGTTTGACAAAAACTTTTGAGTGTTTTGGACTTTGCTTGATTTGATTTTTGTCTACTGTTTGCAAGTGCTCTAATAATCAAATAAATCCTCCAACTCCTATACTTCATCTCCTTGCTCCCAAACCTTTTCCCAATGATCATGCCATGTGTATAGTGCAATATAGTATTTTCTTACAAAAATAATTTGGCCAAATAGTATTTTCAAAAATTAGTTTTCCAAAAAAACCCTTGATTGAGGTTTGCACTGCAAGTACTTAATTAAGGGCAGTAAAAATCTTTCCAAAAATATTTTTGACTTCTATTAGATATAGGTTACCCAGAAACCACAAAAAATATAATTTTAAAAGTTATTTTCCTATTTTATTTAAAGGATTTTTCTTAAGGCCAGAAATGGTCTTTAATAGGTTAAAATTATTTTAAAGCTTTAAAAATATTTGAGAAAAATTAGGGAGACTCAATGGACATATATTTTCCATATATATGAGTTTCAACACCTGGTCATGATCAAAATATTGGACAAAACTTCCCAAAACCATTTCTGCTCATTTCAAGGATTTGAAATATTTCCACAGGAAATATTTTCAGAAAAATCCAAGAAAATTCTAACATGTCACATATGACATTTTTTATGATCTTGCCAAGTACCATGTCATGGAGAACAGTATAACCCCATGAAACTCTCTCAAAACCACTTCTGTCCTTTTTCAAGTTTGAACAGCTTTGCACTGTCAAACATGACCAAATGCTCTCAAACTTGGTGCACATTATCAAATGGTGTAATAATGCATCTAGACCAAATGGCACAAGTTCGAGAGAATTTTATCTTGATCAAAGTACCTCAAAACCCTCTCTGACCAGAATCAAATTTGAACAAGTTTGTACTGCCAACTTTTTCTCCTTGACCCCAACATTTGTGGACATGTTCAAATCCTCAAATGATGACACTACACCAAGTGGTGCATCAAGGAGAATAGATTTGCATAACTAAATCTTGGTAAAGCCATTTCTGCTGATTTCTAGGGTTTTGCCAAAGTTACATTGGCAACTTTCTTCAAATGGACTCAAACTTGGTGGTCAACCTCAATTATGTGTGACACTTGATCCTGTTAATTCTCATGTCAAGTGGAGTTAATTTGCTTGCCAAAATTTGCATCAAACACCTGCTGTCACTTTTCAAAAATCACCATTTTGACCACTTACACTATTCTCCTTGAGTTCAACTTTTTACCACATCTCCTCCTAGTCCTCCTCTACCTCCAGTAACAATGGTTGCATCTCAGCTCAATGATTGAGGGGTGAAACCACCTCATTTACCCCTCTGGACAGCCCCTGCACCCCTCTTCCTCACCTCCCTCCTCACTCCAGTGGCCACCCAAGGCATCCAAGGCTTTCCCCACATTCTTTACTCCTCCCTAGAGCTACCAGACATGCTTTGCCGTGCCCACTTTGCAAAAAAAGGCATATGCCGGCCATTTGCACGCTCTGGAGCGCGCTACAGTGCGCTCCCGCACTGTAGCCGCCCCCTTCCAACCACCTCCGTCCACCTCGGGCCTCCCCAGCGCGCCCGACGATGCGCCTCGACGTCCACGACACGCAATGCTATTGGGCCCCTCCTCCCTTGCACTCTTTCTCCCTTCGCGAGCTCGCCCATGGGCGCCGTAGGCCGCGTCCACGGTGCACCGCAGCCCCTCTACTTAGAGGCCCTCCCGAGCCCTGCTCTGGCCTCTACTCGCTCTGCCCCTCCCCCAACAACCCCTCAGACACACTCCCTCTCCCTCTCGTGCCCTCCTGCTCCCTCCATGGCCGAGGTGCTGACGTTGGTCTCCGCCCAAATTCCCGCAGACCGAAGCCCCCTCCCGTCCTTTGGACCCCAATGGAGCCACCTCACGCCGATGAAGCTCCTCCGCCCATTACCTCCTCCTCTAGCGCCCCGCAACCCCAGAACCCCTCTTGCCAGAGGCCATCGTCCGCCCTCCCGTTGAGCTTCTCGCTCCTGGTCGCCCCCGTGTCCAACGCGACCACCCCCGAGTGCGACGTGGAGTGGGGCATCCGCCCAGACCACTACCACGCCGTCCGATGCAGCAGAACGGCCGGAACCACGGCGACCGGCGCCCTCCCCTGTCCCGTGTCGCGAGGAAGAAGGAGGCGGGAGAAGGAGAGAGAGCCCGGTGGGCCCCGGGTGTAAGTGACCCTGAGGGTCGGGCCCACAAGTTAAGTGGACACGGCTTCCTTCGGAGCCGTCTCCCCGCAGCGAAAGCGTACCGCGCCAAAGCCGCCTTCAACGTGGCCCCTGCGCGCCTGTAGCCGAGCCGCTGGGCCGGCCCAGTGACGCCCTGCCGCTAAACCTCGCACAGTGTGCGCTGCCGCCGCCCGGATCCGGCCCATTTCGGTAAAACCTTTGTCTTTTTCTTTTTCAGGGAACTTCAAAAATTCACAGACAATTCAAATTAACTCCAAATTTGATAATTCAAATTTCTAGTAGTTCCTAAAATCATTCCCTATCACGTGGTGATATTCTCACATTTTTCTAGAAATGTTTCCTTCACAATTATTTATCAAATCCTATTTTTCCATTTCTGTGATGAACTTTAGAAAATCACAAAGAGCCCATTTTTGATCCAAATTCCATGATTCAAAATCCTAGATGTCTATAAGTTCAAAACTTAGTTTTTGAACATTTTTACTAATACTTTCTGTATCACCTCAAATAATGGTCTATTTCTTCATATATAGCCAACTTTGCAAATTCATAAGAAATTCATTTGAACTCCAAATCCAGTGAAACCAACTCCTAGATGCTTCTAAAATCATCCTTGTTAAATGGGTGCCTTTGCTCATTTTTCAAAAATAGTTCTTCTGTACACTTCTTGCAATTCCATAAACCCCTTGATTCCATCATATCAAAATGTTTAGAAATATCCATAGATCCACTTCCAATGAAATCACTTTGGTCATTCCTCATATGACCAGAGGTATCCAAGGAAAGTCAAATCAATATTTTTAGAGCACTTTCATTTCTTGCCTTGTTGTGCTGCTTATTATGGTTGCTTTCGACGATAGTTAACGAAGTAAACGAAATGCTTGGAGTTGGACCAGAGATATTTGAAGACCTCGAAGACTTTTTAAAACAGGCAAGCAGCCCTTTGACCATGTCTATGAAACCCTTTTTATGCATCTCATATAGCACTTTATTATTGTTGCATCGGAAACATGAAGAGATGGTAGCCACTTTGGTGGGTTGCCTTCATTTCTTCCTCGTTGATACTTGCATTGTGCATGACCCTACCTTCTTATGAGGGTTATGCCGGTGGGAGTAGATAGGATGCTAAGTAGTGCTACGCAAAAAGGGACGGCAATATGCATAGAGATGGAGACAAAGTATTTTCAAAGGACTTTTCAAAAACCCCATCGGGTGCCACTTATGCCCGGGGGAGATGATGAGTTGGGTAGCCACTTGATGACGAAGTGGTGTACCGAGGCAAGTGTGTGTTGTTTTCAAAACGGATTGGTTTAAGTTGCGACCGTTATTCCAACCTTACATGCACAACCACTCTACCCTTGTATGGGAAAGGGCATTATTGATTACCTAGGCCGATACTAGCTTGGAGCCTGCATTACTAGTGACGGGGGAGAGTTGGTGCTCTCTCTCGGGACGGGGTCGTGCCAGGTAGGGCGCCCATGACTGTTTTCACAGGGCACCGGATACACCGTTGTGTCCCCTCTCGGATGTTACGATCACGAGTGAGTCTCATATGATGTACATCGTGAGGATACGGAACAACGAGTGGACTCCTTGTTAGTGTCGTCTAGGGAAAGATCGTGATCGGGTGCTTACCCCGGGTACTTGAGGTACCGCGGGTCGTGGATGACATGAAAGTTCCCCGGATCTTGTGGGTAAAGTGTGCAACCTTTGCAGAGTGTAAAACTATTCGAATAGCCGTGTCCATGGTCAAGGACAGTTGGGTAACCGCTCTTGGGCTACGTCCACTTGTTTACAAACCAGTGTGTGTGGGAAGAACTACTTGGGTCAGGTCAAAGGACTTGACATAGATGAGTTGGGTTGGAGCCCTCTCCCTTTATGTTGATATCTATTACCTGTCCTCTTGGTTACTTGAATTCTCCTGATGCATGCCTTACAAGTTGTTGAACATGTCATTGCACTCAAAACTAGCTTTCCGCAAAAAATTACCTATATCATGCATTGTTGTATCTTGAGCCAAAACATGGGTTGCTTGCGAGTACATTCAAAGTACTCATTGGCTTGCCACTGGTTATTTTATTGGCCAGGCATGAAATAACATGTTATGAAGAAGAATACTTTGGTGACGAGCATGCGAGCTAGGACGCTTCCCAGTCAGAATGCCTGTAGGGTTAAGGCAGATGGCATGGGTCCAAGTTATCAACGAAGATTTCTGCTGCAATGTTATACTCAAGACTTGACCATAATGGTCCTACTTGTGTAATACGGTATGTCTGGATGTAAGACTCTTGTTATTCAGCTTCTGTGTGTTCAGTGAGCATTGATCTCTGGGATCACTGTACACGTGCATTCGGTGATCACGACTTATGAGTCGGGGTCCCCACAGAGCTGGTATCAGAGCCATCCTGACTGTAGGAAGCCTTAGTTAGCATGGTCGTTAGTTAGGGTAAAACTATTTCCAAAACTACTACTAGTTTTCAAAACTATCTATACTTCTCTTCCCTTCTCAGTTTTTCGAAAACTAAGGTATACTTTCCTTATTGATCTCTTCCCTTTCAAAACCTTTGGTCGCTAGAACCCTTATGCCCCTGACCACGGGATTCCTTGTAATCCTCATGGATAGCCTAGAAGGAGTACACCTTTCCAAATACTCACCCACCTCTTCTAAACCCAAGATTCGCGACACCACAACAAGACGATGCCAACAGAAGATACGCCTTTGAAGAATGAGGACATGAAGACCCAGAGGACGGTGACACCTTTGAATTTGCCCAGGATGATGCAACCTTAGCCTACGGTGATGGCATAGGATATGCAAGATCATGATATACATCGCTAATAGAGCAACGATGTCCTTATCGTTGTTGTATCGACAACCACCGGTGGATGAGAACCTCACCATTTGGTCCGCCTCACTATAGTGAGCAGGAAAACGGTTCTCTTCGTTCCCTGTTCTTGGTGTCGATGTTTTCATCAACATAACCGACATGTTGGACCTCTACTATGCCTTGTTAATATCATTGCATAAGGGATTACCTACCTGGTACCATCGACGCCTTAGAAGACAAAACGGGATCGTCATGACTAAGAAGACAACAGAAGACCAAGTCAATGCCTGCTACGAGGAGACACCTTCACCCCATCACTTCAACGAGCGAGAAGTTGTTGAAAAATCTTCAGGCTCAACCCGGATCGTTTCATCAAACAACTACAAGAGACGTAGTGACACTAGAGGAAAACCCAGAAGACTGCATGAGGCACGGAGCAAAGCACGACTACTGAATCCGAGAACCCCTAGGGTAGGATGAGTCGTGTACCCCCTATGCGCAGTCGAGTCCGTATATATGATGGTTCTAATAGAACCATGATTGTGTGTTGCTTGTTTTTATTTGTTTGTGTTTTGATATAAGTCGCACTTTTGCCCTAGGCAACAAGTACACGACTATATCACCTTCCTTGTTTTCCTTTGTTTGGCCCCTTTTGGCGCCCGTTTGTTTGCACCTGCACTATAGAACCCCCTTTAGGCATTCCCCTCCTCTATGCTACACTTCCCTCTCATCTCTCTCTCCTTAACTGAAGATCGGCAAGACAAGCTACACCAAGGATTCTGCCTCGGCAACCAACTAGCAATGAAGACTTCTGCTACAATCTCCACGACCAAGTGCAACCCCGCAGAATTATGTTTAACCCTTCGAGACTTCACGAGATACCCCAGCTCGAGTCCTTAACCATGTGCTTAACCCATAGAATTGCAAGAGAACCAATTAAGCCTCTGTAGACCTTGCACAACACTGGGTTCATTATGGAACTAGTGGACATAGTGAACGAGCACATCATCATCCTAATACAACACCAGAACTAACGATGCCATAGGGAAGACTAGTTTGAGGATGTAGGAATAGAGGACAAATGACTTGATGAGTTTATACCAATGACTTGAGAAATTATATGAGACTATTTGGTGGATTATGAGGCTTTGATGTTGATAGATGAACTTGGTGGGATCATGATTATAGAGTAGCATAGCTTTCATTACCCCTGGATAAATTGGATTTAGTGGGACAATTAAGATCACAAGCTGAATTCTTGGAAGCATGTAGGAATTCTCATTGGACATGATATTTGGATTTAAATAGGTGATCCTAGTTGAGTATAGGTGGTGAGTAAGTCTACATGGTTCGGAGTAAATTGGATTTAGACTGATGGTCTCGATTATGATACCATGTTTCTTGGAGGACAATAAACTAGGAGATTGGATTAATTGTCGGAGTTGATATAAGCTTGACCTTGGAGTTTACTGACCATGATAATGGAAATTGGTGGACTTACTATAGTAGAGACAGCCCTTTCAAGCATTTGGGGATTATATGGACTTTAGGAGATCATGTGGAACACCGTAGACATTGGATTTGTAGAATTAATGGATTATGTAGCGATTAATGGAAGTTAATGGGCTATTAGAGTTGATCCATAGGAAGGAAACAAGATCCTGGAGTGGCATACAACGTGTTTCCTTAGGATAGAGATGCTTTATCATGGACCTTGGATAAATAGACTGAGCACTTGGATTGTGGTGATTAAATTCAAGCTTAGCAGCTTATATGCTCTACCCATGGATTTTTAGGGGTAGCCATACATACGAGTTTGGGGATTGTAGACATATATGATTTTGTTAGACCTCCTCTTGGAAGTCATGAGGATATGAATAACATGAGTGATAATTGGAGTTGACCTATATGGGATGATTCTTTCGGTGACATGATGTGATTGTTTGGAAGACTAGATAGAACGATTGGCATCTCAGAAACTGTGCTCAAGGATAAGATGACAAACGTTTGCTCACACACTAGAATCCTTGAAACCCTTAAGCCCCACCAAGCCACGATATGGTCAGAATCACAACCATGGGCTTTGGCTCTAGGACAAGGAAACCTTGACCAATACCCAACCATGACCACCACCGATACCCCAACCTATATCCTATGCACCCCGTGGGTGAGTCTTCACGGAGTACTCGAACAAGCTAGTTGTCATCGCTATTTGGTGATATACTTGCCTACCCGAAGACGGAAGAAGAACCGTTCAGCCGGTTAGGGAACATCTGAAGACCGCCATGTCAAGGAGGAAGAACTATACCAACCACCATCGTCAAGAAGTAAACCTCCGCATCGAAGACCAGGCATATCTGCAAGCCACTTCTCTCAAAGGAACCAAGCATTTACATGTCGAAGGGAAGCTCACACCAAGATTTATCGCCCCTCGCCAAGATCACTGCAAGAAGAAGAACAGACGGCTACCAGCTGGAGTCACCACCTGAGTTACCCACTATGCACAACGTTTTCCACTCGACACCCCCCGGAAGTGTTCCAACTTCCTAACTAGCCCGGTCTCTACAAGGACATCGACAACGAGCCATCGACCTCCAGCCAAATATGACCTATGCGAGAGACCCCTTAGCAACCTGGATCAAGCAAGAACGTCATACACAGAGCCACACCATCAAATACTTCAAGGATTCAATGGAGCACTACTCGGAAGCAGAAGCAGTATGAGGACGTGAAGACTACCCCAAATCCAAATTTTTGTATTCCTTTTCGCGCCTACTCTGGGAATCTCGGGGACGAGATTCTTGTAAGGGGGGTAGGTCTGTCACACCCTGATTTTCATGCCACAACACTTAAGCTAATAAATCATGATAAAATGTGGTTTGACAAAAACTTTTGAGTGTTTTGGACTTTGCTTGATTTGATTTTTGTCTACTGTTTGCAAGTGCTCTAAAAATCAAATGAATCCTCCAACTCCTATACTTCATCTCCTTGCTCCAAAACCTTTTCCCAATGATCATGCCATGTGTATAGTGCAATATAGTATTTTCTTACAAAAATAATTTGGCCAAATAGTATTTTCAAAAATTAGTTTTCCAAAAAAAACCTTGATTGAGGTTTGCACTGCAAGTACTTAATTAAGGGCAGTAAAAATCTTTCCAAAAATATTTTTGACTCCTATTAGATATAGGTTACCCAGAAACCACAAAAAATATAATTTTAAAAGTTATTTTCCTATTTTATTTAAAGGATTTTTCTTAAGGCCAGAAATGGTCTTTAATAGGTTAAAATTATTTTAAAGCTTTAAAAATATTTGAGAAAAATTAGGGAGACTCAATGGACATATATTTTCCATATATATATGAGTTTCAACACATGGTCATGATCAAAATATTAAACAAAACCTCCCAAAACCATTTCTTCTCATTTCAAGGATTTGAAATATTTCCACAGGAAATATTTTCAGAAAAATCCAAAATTCTAACATGTCACATATGACATTTTTGATGATCTTGCCAAGTACCATGTCATGGAGAACAGTATAACCCCATGAAACCCTCTCAAAACCACTTCTGTCCTTTTTCAAGTTTGAACAGCTTTGCACTGTCAAACATGACCAAATGCTCTCAAACTTGGTGCACATTATCAAATGGTGTAATAATGCATCTAGACCAAATGGCACAAGTTCGAGAGAATTTTATCTTGATCAAAGTACCTCAAAACCCTCTCTGACCAGAATCAAATTTGAACAAGTTTGTACTGCCAACTTTTTCTCCTTGACCCCAACATTTGTGGACATGTTAAAATCTTCAAATGATGACACTACACCAAGTGGTGCATCAAGGAGAATAGATTTGCATGACTAAATCTTGGTAAAGCCATTTCTGCTGATTTCTAGGGTTTACCAAAGTTACATTGGCGACTTTCTTCAAATAGACTCAAACTTGGTGGTCAACCTCAATTATGTGTGACACTTGATCCTGTTAATTCTCATGTCAAGTGGAGTTAATTTGCTTGCCCAAATTTGCATCAAACACCTGTTGTCACTTTTCAAAAATCACCATTTTGACCACTTACACTATTCTTCTTGAGCTCAACTTTTTACCACATCTCCTCCTAGTCCTCCTCTACCTCCAGTAACAATGGTTGCATCTCAGCTCAATGATTGAGGGGTGAAACCACCTCATTTACCCCTCTAGACAGCCCCTGCACCCCTCTTCCTCACCTCCCTCCTCACTCCAGTGGCCACCCAAGGCATCCAAGGCTTTCCCCACATTCTTTACTCCTCCCTAGAGCTACCATACATGCTTTGCCGTGCCCACTTTGCAAAAAAATGGCATGCCGGCCATTTGCACGCTCTGGAGCGCGCTACAGTGCGCTCCTGCACTGTAGCCGCCCCCTTCCAACCACCTCCGGCCACCTCGGGCCTCCCCAGCGCGCCCGACGATGCGCCTCGACGTCCACGACACGCAATGCTATTGGGTTCCTCCTCCCTTGCCCTCTTTCTCCCTCCGCGAGCTCGCCCATGGGCGCCGTAGGCCGCGCCCACGGTGCACCGCAGCCCCTCTACTTAGAGGCCCTCCCGAGCCCTGCTCTGGCCTCTACTCGCTCTGCCCCTCCCCCAACAAACCCTCAGACACACTCCCTCTCCCTCTCATGCCCTCCTGCTCCCTCCATGGCCGAGGTGCCGACGTTGGTCTCCGCCCAAATTCCCGCAGACCGAAGCCTCCCCTCCCCTCCTTTGGACCCCAATGGAGCCACCTCACGCCGACGAGGCTCCTACGCCCATTACCTCCTCCTCTAGCGCCCCGCAACCCCAGAACCCCTCTTGCTAGAGGCCGTCGTCCGCCCTCCCATTGAGCTGCTCGCTCCTGGTCGCCCCCGTGTCCAACGCGGCCACCCCAAGCGCGGCGTGGAGTGGGGCATCCGCCCAGACCACTACCACGCCGTCCGATGCAGCAGAACGGCCGGAACCACCGTGACCGGCGCCCTCCCCTGTCCCATGTCGCGAGGAAGAAGAAGGAGGCAGGAGAAGGAGAGAGAGCCTGGTGGGCCCCGGGTGTAAGTGACCCTGAGGTTCGGGCCCACAAGTTAAGTGGACACGGCTTCCTTCGGAGCCGTCTCCCCACAGCGAAAGCGTACCGCGCTAAAGCCACCTTCAACGTGGCCCCTGCGCGCGTGTGGCCGAGCCGCTGGGCCGGCCCAGTGACGCCCTGCCGCTAAACCTCGCACAGTGTGCGCTGCCGCCGCCCGGATCCGGCCCATTTCGGTAAAACCTTTGTCTTTTTCTTTTTCAGGGAACTTCAAAAATTCACAGACAATTCAAATTAACTCCAAATTTGATAATTCAAATTTCTAGTAGTTCCTAAAATCATTCCCTATCACGTGGTGATATTCTCACATTTTTCCAGAAATATTTCCTTCACAATTATTTATCAAATCCTATTTTTCCATTTCTGTGATGAACTTCAGAAAATCAGAGAGAGCCCATTTTTGATCCAAATTCCATGATTCAAAATCCTAGATGTCTATAAGTTCAAAACTTAGTTTTTGAACATTTTTACTAATACTTTCTGTATCACCTCAAATAATGGTCTATTTCTTCATATATAGCCAACTTTGCAAATTCATAGGAAATTCATTTGAACTCCAAATCCAGCGAAACCAACTCCTAGATGCTTCTAAAATCATCCTTGTTAAATGGGTGCCTTTGCTCATTTTTCAAAAATAGTTCTTCTGTACACTTCTTGCAATTCCATAAACCCCTTGATTCCATCATATCAAAATGTTTAGAAATATCCATAGATCCACTTCCAATGAAATCACTTTGGTCATTCCTCATATGACCAGAGGTATCCAAGGAAAGTCAAATCAATATTTTTAGAGCACTTTCATTTCCTGCCTTGTTGTGTTGCTTATTATGGTTGCTTTCGACGATAGTTAACAAAGTAGACGAAATGCTTGGAGTTGGACCAGAGATATTTGAAGACCTCGAAGACTTTGTTAAAACAGGCAAGCAGCCCTTTCACCATGTCTATGAAACCCTTTTTATGCATCTCATGTAGCACTTTATTATTGTTGCATCGGAAACATGAAGAGATGGTAGCCACTTTGGTGGGTTGCCTTCATTTCTTCCTCATTGATACTTGCATTGTGCATGACCCTACCTTCTTATGAGGGTTATGCCGGTGGGAGTAGATAGGATGCTAAGTAGTGCTACGCAAAAAGGGACGGGAATATGCATAGAGATGGAGACAAAGTATTTTCAAAGGACTTTTCGGAAACCCCATCGGGTGCCACTTATGCCCGGGGGAGATGATGAGTTGGGTAGCCACTTGATGATGAAGTGGTGTACCGAGGAAAGTGTGTGTTATTTTCAAAACGGATTGGTTTAAGTTGCGACCGTTATTCCAACCTTACATGCGCAACCACTCTACCCTTGTATGGGAAAGGGCATTATTGATTACCTAGGCCGATACTAGCTTGGAGCCCGCATTACTAGTGACGGGGGAGAGTTGGTGCTCTTTCTCGGGATGGGGTCGTGCCAGGTAGGGCGGCCATGACTGTTTTCACAGGGCACCGGATACACCGTTGTGTCCCCTCTCGGATGTTACGATCTCGAGTGAGTCTCATATGATGTACATCGTGAGGATACGGAACAACGAGTGGACTCCTTGTTAGTGTCGTCTAGGGAAAGATCGTGATCGGGTGCTTACCCCGGGTACTTGAGGTACCGCGGGTCGTGGATGACACGAAAGTTCCCCGGATCTTGTGGGTA
Source organism: Aegilops umbellulata (assembly GCA_032464435.1). NCBI lineage: Eukaryota > Viridiplantae > Streptophyta > Magnoliopsida > Poales > Poaceae > Aegilops > Aegilops umbellulata. Next base: position 67,144,611 of record CP136056.1, on the reverse strand, counting down.
AAGTGTGCAACCTTTGCAGAGTGTAAAACTATTCGAATAGCCGTGTCCATGGTCAAGGACAGTTGGGTAACCGCTCTTGGGCTACGTCCACTTGTTTACAAACCAGTGTGTGTGGGAATAACTACTTGGGTCAGGTCAAAGGACTTGACATAGATGAGTTGGGTTGGAGCCCACTCCCTTTATGTTGATATCTGTTACCTGTCCTCTTGGTTACTTGAATTCTCCTGATGCATGCCTTACAAGTTGTTGAACATGTCATTGCACTCAAAACTAGCTTTCCGCAAAAAAATTACCTATATCATGCATTGTTGTATCTTGAGCCAAAACATGGGTTGCTTGCGAGTACATTCAAAGTACTCATTGGCTTGCCACTGGTTATTTTATTGACCAGGCATGAAATAACATGTTATGAAGAAGAATACTTTGGTGACGAGCATGCGAGCTAGGACGCTTCCCAGTCAGAATGCCTGTAGGGTTAAGGCAGATGGCATGGGTCCAAGTTATCAACGAAGATTTCCGGTACAATGTTATACTGAAGACTTGACCATAATGGTCCTACTTGTGTAATATGGTATGTATGGATGTAAGACTCTTGTTATTCAGCTTTTGTGTGTTCAGTGAGCATTGATCTCTGGGATCATTGTACACGTGCATTCGGTGATCACGACTTATGAGTCGGGTTCCCCACAGAAACAAGGTACTCTAGCCGACATCTCCACTACCCCAAATCCATGTCAAGCTATGAGGATGATGGGAATTCAACCATACCATGATGTATTAGACGGGTTTGTTTCCAGGAGACCTCCGGGCAAGTTACACGGAAACAACTTCCATAACTTGATTCATAATTATGTGATTGAGAATACCCCTGATTGCTTGTATCTGCGTTGGTAATTCCTCGAAGAGGAGAGGATGATCCAGCACAACAACGGTAAGTATTTCCCTCAGTTATGAAACCAAGGTTATGAATCCAGTAGGAGAACCAAGCAACACTATGTAAACAGAACCTGCACACAAACCACAAAAACTTGCAACCCAACACGTAAGAGGGGTTCTCAATCCCTCCTCGGTATTGAGATAGATTAAACTGTATGAGATTGGATAAATAGATATAGCAAAAACACAAAATAAAATAAAGAAAAAAAAGTGCAGCAAGATATTTTTGGATTTTTGTAATAACAAATCTAAAAACAATATGATAGGAAATAGACCCCGGGTCCATAGATTTCTAGAGGCTTCTCTCGAGAAAATAGCATAAAGTGGGTAAACAAATTACTGTTGGGCAATTGATAGAAAAGCGAATAATCATGATGATATCCAAGGCAATGATCATGTATATAGGCATCACGTCCAAGATTATTAGACCGAAATGATTCTACATCTACTACTATTACTCCACACATCGACCGCTATCCAGCATGCATCTAGTATATTAAGTTCATGGAAAATGGAGTAATGCAATAAGAACGATGACATGATGTAGACAAGATCTATTGATGTAGGAATAGACCCCATATTTTTATCCTTAATGGAAACGATACATGCGTGTCATGTATCATTCTGTCACTGAGATTGAGCACCGCAAAATCGAACCCATCACAAAGCACCTCTTCCAATGGCAAGAAAAATCAATCTAGTTGGCCAAACCAAACCAAGGTTTCGGAGAAGAAATACGAGGCTATAAAGATCATGCATAGAAGAGTTCAAAGAAGACTCAAATAATATTCATAGATAGAACTGATCTAAACTCACAATTCATCGGATCCCAACAAACACACCGCAAAAAGTCATTACATCAAATAGATCTCCAAGAACATCGAGAAGAACATTGTATTGAAGATCAAAAAGAGAGAAGAAGCCATCTAGCTACTGCCTATGGACCCGTAGGTCTGTGGTGAACTACTCACGCATCGTCGGAAGGGCAAGGGTGATGATGAAGAACCCCTCCATGATCGTTGACCCCTCCAGAAGAGTGCCGAAGAAAGCCTCTAGATTGGATCTCATGGTTCTGGAACTTGCGGTGGCTGAAATTGTGTTTTGACGACTCCCCTAGGTTTTCTAGAATATTAGAGTATTTATAGAGATGAGAGGCGGTGGAGGGGTGATATGTCTCCAACGTATCTATAATTTTTTATTGTTCCATGCTATTATATTATCTGTTTTGGATGTTTTATATGCATTAATATGCTATTTTATATTATTTTTGGGACTAACTTATTAACCTAGTGCCCAATGCTAGTTTCTGTTTTTCCATGTTTTTTACTTTTGCAGAATAGGAAATACCAAACGAAATAAAACTTTACGGTGATTTTTCTTGGACCAGAAGAAACCCACAAGACTTGGAGAGGAGGCCACAAGCCATAGGGGCGTGCCCCCAGGGCTTGTGGGCCCCTCAGAGACTTTCCAACCCTAATCCCAGCACTATAAATCCTCAAATATTCCCTCTATACCACAGGGCACACCAAAAATACTTTTCCACCACCGCAAGCCTCTGTTCCCATGAGATCCCATCTTGGGGCCTTTTTCGTCACTCCGTCGGAGGGGGGGATTCAATCACGGAGGGCCTCTACATAAACTTTGCCGCCCTTCGATGATGTGTGAGTAGTTTACCATATATAGACTTACGGTTCCGTAGCTAGTAGCTAGATGGCTTCTTCTCTCTCTTTGATCTTTAATGCAATCAAGGTATTCAGGAAGAACAGGTTGTTCCGGGTAGATACCGTCAAAAATTCTTGACTATTGCATGGGAACAGATTCATGTTACTTTTTCGAAATCTATTTTGAAAAAGAACTACTAATCCTTAACTTTTCAAGGAATCCTTCATCAGTGGTTGTGAATGACTGACTTTTTCAATCCTTTCGACCTTTGTTCCGTAGGAGCAAGTTAGAAAGGTTGAGAAATAGAACCATCTGATTTGATTCGTTCCCAGTAGCTATGAGATGATCATCTTAGGGTGATCCTTTTGTCAACGGATGCTCCTATTACACTCGTAGACTGTTCTCCTCAATGTTCTTGGAGATCTATTCCATGTAATCTTCTTTTGCGGTGCGTTTGTTGAGATCTGATGAATTGTGGATTTATGATCAGATTTTCTACGAATATTATTTGAGTATCCTCCGAACTCTTTTATGCATGATTGAGATAGCTTTGTATTTCTCTCCGATCTATCGATTTGGTTTGGCCAACTAGATTGGTTTTTCTTGCAATGGGAGAGGTGCTTTGTGATGGGCTCAATCTTGCGGTGTCCTCACCCAGTGACAGAAAGGGTAGCGAGGCACGTATTGTATTGTTGACATTAAGGATAAAAAGATGGGTTTTATATCATATTGCTTGAGTTTATCCCTCTACATTATGTCATCTTGCTTAAAGCGTTACTCTATTCTTATGAACTTAATACTCTAGATGCAGGCAGGAGTCGGTCGATGTGTGGAGTAATAGTAGTAGATGCAGAATCATTTCGGTCTACTTGTCATGGACGTGATGCCTATATTCATGATCATTGCCTTAGATATCATCATAACTACACACTTTTCTATCAATTTCTCAACAGTCATTTGTTTACCCACCGTATGCTTTCTTCAAGAGAGAAGCCTCTAGTGAAACCTATGCCCCCTGGTCTATTGTCCATCATATATTTTCAGATCTATAAACCAAAAAACCCCAAATACCTTGCTGCACTTTATTTATATTTACTTTATTTTGCATTTTATTTATCTTTTATACCTATCTCTATTAGATCTCACTCTTGTTCATGATCGTGAAGGGATTGACAACCCCTTTTTCGTGTTGTGTGCAAGTCTTTGTTAGTTTGTGCAGGTGCATATATTGGAGACTTGCTTGTGCCTCCTACTAGATTGATACCTTGGTTCTTAACTGAGGGAAATACTTATCTCTACTTTGCTGCATCACCCTTATCTCTTCAAGGGAAAAATCAATGCAAGCTCAAGAAGTAGCAAGGGGGTGCCTGTGGGCCCCACTACCCACCAAGACCCACCTGGGGGCCCTGGCGCACCCTGGTGCCTAGTTGGCCCCTCTGGTTCACATCTTGGGCCTCACGGGTGTCTACTGGGCAGAAAAAATCTCCAAAAAGTTTTGCTGCATTTGGACTTCGTTTGATATGGATATTCTTTGAAGTAAAAAACAAGCAAAAAACAGCAACAGACACTGGGCACTATGTCAATAGGTTATTCCCAAAAAATGATATAAATTTGCTAGTAAATGAATATAAAACATCCAAGAATGATACTTTAATAGCATGGAACAATAAAAAATTATAGATACATTGGAGACATATCAACATCCCCAAGCTTAATTCCTGCTCATCCTCAAGTAGGTAAATGATAAAAATAGAATTTTTTATGTGGAATGCTACCCGTCATATTTATCACATATTCTTTTATTTTGTAGCATGGACATTTGAAATTTAGATGATTCGAAGCAATAGTCTATAATTTGACATGAAGACCCCAATACTCAAGCATATTAACAAGCAACCATGTCTTTCAAAATATCAACACTAAAGAAAGCTATCCCTAGCCCATTATGCTCAATCATTGATCCATTCATGAAACACACTCAAATGTTAGCTACATCCAATGCTCAAGCATGATAATAGTGCTCCCTAGTTGGTGCTTTATAAGAGAAGATGGAGACTCAATAAAAATAAAAATTGCATAAAGGTAAATAGATAGGCCCTTCGCAGAGGGAAGCATCGATTTGTAGAGGTGCCAGAGCTCAAATCTGAAATTGAGATATAAAATTGTTTTGAGAGGCATGCTTTTCCCGTCAACTAAAACGACTGAGAATTCCCAATACTTTCCATGCTAGATACATCATAGGCGGTTCCCAAACATAAAATAAAGTTTATTCCTTTTTCCACCATTCTTTCACAATCCATGGCTAGCCGTATCCACGGGTGCCTTCCATACCAACACTTTCCAAGGAATTTATTAATAACAACATAAAGTAAATTTCTTTTTCAATTCGGGACTGGGCATCCCTATTAGCGGACACGCTCTCGTGCAATGACAAGTGAATAAACAGTCATCTTGAGAATAACAAATGTAGAATGGTAAAATATTGGCCACCCCCTGCCGCTTCATGAGCGGCATGGGCACACAAAAAAGAAATTCATTTTGAAATTAAGAGCTGGCACATACAAATTTACATGGAACGACATGGAAATACAACATATAGGTAGGTATGGTTGACTCATTTGGCACAACTTGGTTTAAGGAGTTTGGGTGCACAAGCAGTATTCCCGCTTAGTACAAGGGAAGGCTAGCAAATAGATTGAGAAGCAACCAACCAAGAAACAAAAACAATCATAAACAAGCATTAAACATAACTAACACCGAATAGTGCACCATAAGTATAATGTAACTTCATTGCATAACTATTTACTTTCGTGCTTGCATAGGGAATCACAAACCTTAACACCAATATTCTTACTAAAGCATAATTACTCACCAACATGACTCACATATTACTATCTTCATATCACAAAGCTATTGAAAGGAATCAAGTTTATATTGTCCAATGATCTTCGTGATAGTTTTTATTATCCCTCTTGGATATCTATCACTTTGGGACTAGTTTCATATATTACCATTGCTTAAAACAAGCTCTCAAACAAATTTAAGTGAAGAACAAGAGCATAAATATTTCTTCAAAATTTTCATCTCTCAAAATAATATAAGTGAAGCATGAGAGGATATTTTACTAACTCTTAAAATAATCTAAGTGGAGCATGAGAGCATATTTCTTCAAAATTAAAGCACCACTGTGCTAAAAAAAGATATAAGTGAAGCACTAGAGCAATTCCATAGCTCAAAAAATTTAAGTGAAGCACATAGAGCAATTCCAATAAATCATTGCATCATTATGGCTCTCTCAAGTAGGTGTGTCCAGCAAGGATGATTGTCACAAACTAAAAAGCAAAACAAGCAAAGACTCTTATAATACAAGACGCTCCAAGCAAAACTCATGATATGTGATGAATAAAAATATAGCTCCAAGTAAAATTACCGATGGTCGTTAGAAGAAAGAGGGGATGCCTTCCGGGGCATCCCTAAGCTTAGTTGATTGGTTCTACTTGAATATTACCTTGGGATGCCATGGACATCCCCAAGCTTAGGCTCTTTTCACTCCTAATTCCTTCATCCATCGTGATCTCACCCAAAACTTGAAAACTTCAATCACACAAAACTAAAAAAAACCTTTGTGAGATCCGTTAGTATAAGAAAACCAATGTTTGCTTTAAGTACTGTTGCAAACCCATTCATATTTTGTTATTGTATTATACATACTGTATTATAACGTTACCATGGCTAAAAGCCCCTAGTGTAGTCCATAGATTCATCAAAATAAGCACATAGTGCAATGAAAATAGAATCTGTCAAAACAGAACAGTATGTAAAGACTCAAGTTTACTCATACTTCTGTAACTCCAAAAATTCTGAAAATTTAGGACAACAGAGGAAATTAATATATCAATCTTGTGTAAAAAAATTCAGAGTTTTTTTGTCGATCCAGAGATTTTTAACAATTTTACTACTGGATGTAAAAGTTTCTATTTCGCAACAAGCAAATGAACTATCACCCAAGCCATCCTAAAGGCATTACTTGGCACAAACACTGATTAAAACATAAAAAACATAATCATAGTTGAGGCATAATTGTGTCAACACACAAAAATAGAAAGAAAAAGCGAAAAAATATTTTATTCATTGGGTTACCTCCCAACAAGCGCAATCGTTTTATGCCCCTAGCTAGGCATAATGCATAGATTCAAGTATTTTCATCTGTAGTTTTTGCTCCATAGGTTGCCCTCATTATTGAATGATATGGTGTATTAACTCTTGTTCTAGGGAAGTGTTCCATTTTATATTCCCTTCTTTCATGTCAATCACGGCACCTATAGTTCATAAAAACGGTCTACCAAGTATTATAGGACAAGACAGATTGCAATCAATATGAAGCACAATAAAATCTATGGGCACATAATTCCTATTTACAAGAATAAGAACATCATTAATTCTTCCCATAGGCTTTTTAATAGCAGAATCCTCCAAGTGCAAATTAAGAGAACATTCTTCAATATTGGTAAAACCAAGCACATCACAAAGAGATTTCAGAATTGTGGAGACACTAACACCAAAATCACATAGAGCATAGCACTCATAATTTTTAATCTTGACTTTAATGGTGGGTTCCCATTCATCATATAATTTTCTAGGAATTGAAATCTCTAGTTCTATCTTTTCTTCTAAAGCTCTCATCATCACTTTTACAAATATGTTTACTAAAAGCTTTGTTTTGTTCGTAGGCATTGGGTGAATTTGTCATGGATTGCTTCAAAGAAATACATTCAATCAAAGAACAACTATCATAATTAAAGTCTTTGTAATACAAAAGAGTGGGCACATCACTAGTTAAACTTTTGACGTCTCAAAACCCACTTTTATCAAAATTTTCAACAAGATTTTCACCCTCCGAATTATGAGGACGCCTTCTAACTAAAGTTGACTCTTCTTCAGACCTCTTATCATCGAGTTTAATATTACTAAACAAGGAATCAATATAAGTAACACCAATCATTTTAAGATCTCATCATTACCACCTTCTAGAGATTCTAGCTTATCTGCCATTTGATTCAGTAAAGTAGCTTGTGCATCAGATATTTTTCCTAGCAAAATTTCAGTATGAGCATACTGAGATTGGAGATTAGCAACTTCTTTACCGACATGATCAAGTTGTTTTGTTATAGCGCCTTGGTGAAAAATTTATTATGCTCAAATTGTATAGTCATGTATTCTTTAGTATTTTCTCAATCTCAAGAAAGATGTTGGGATAAGGAATATCATAATACTTTGTTTGAGACATTGTGACTTGCAAACAAGATCACACACAAACAAAAGATCAAACAGGAAAAAGGCAAACGGAAATGAAAACGAAGGCAAATAAATAGGTAGATATTTTTGTGTTTTTTTGAAAACTTTTTAGAAGTGAGGGAGATGAAAACGAGAGGCAAATGGCAAATAAATTAATTGCAAGGAGAAGAGAGTTTGTGCATAGGAACCTGATAGATGTTGATGATGTCTCCCCGGCAACGGCGCCAAAAATTCTTCCTGATTGCTTGTATCTGCGTTGGTAATTCCCCAAAGAGGAGAGGATGATGCAGCACAACAATGGTAAGTATTTCCCTCCGTTATGAAACCAATGTTAATCAATACAGTAGGAGAACCAAGCAACACTATGTAAACATCACCTGCACACAAACCACGAAACCTTGCAACCCAACGAGTAAGAGGGGTTGTAAATCCCTCCTCGGTATTGAGATAGATTAAATTGTATGAGATTGGATAAATAGATATAGCAAGAACACAAAATAAAATAAAGAAAGAAAAATTGCAGCAAGGTATTTTTAGATTTTTGGAATCATAGATATGAAAACAACATGATAGGAAATAGACCCAGGGCCGTAGATTTCACTAGAGGCTTCTCTCAAGAAAATAGCATACGGTGGGTAAACACATTACTGTTGGGCAATTGATAGAAAAGTGAATAATCATGACGATATCCAAGGTAATGATCATGTATATAGGCATCACGTCCAAGATTAGTAGACCGAAACGATTCTGCATCTACTACTATTACTCCACACATCGACCGCTATCCAACATGCATCTAGTGTATTAAGTTCATGGAAAAATAGATTAATGCAATAAGAATGATGACATGTGTCGGTGTACTAAAGTAGGGGTACCTTAGTACCCCAGACTTGTGCATGGGCAGTTGTAGCACCCTGCGGCGAGGCCCGCCCAGGAAGCGCCAAGAGAAGACCAAGCATTCAGGACAAGGCCCCCGGCAAGAGGAGCTTGCCGGGCCAAGGAGACAAGACCCCGGCAAGAGGAGCTTGCCGGGACGACTAAGCCCATGTAATACCATCCAAGAACAAAGTATACGAGACGGAAGACCGAGACCCCGACAAGAGGAGCTTGTCAGGAAGGCCGAACCCAGGCACCACAAGAGAAGCCCGCCGCGGCGCGCCATGCGCCCCGGCAAGGCCTGATAGCCGGCAAGCTATCAGGCACAGGAAGACGACCCCCGCAGCAAGCCACTTGCCGCGGCAAATCGCCACCTCAGGACTGCGCTCCAGCTCGCCCGCCCACGCGTCGCTCCGGGGCATCCCCCAAGGGCACGTGGCGGGGCACCGCGCAGCCTGGGGTATGCGGTGGCATGCAGCCACCACCGTGGCGAGCGGTGGCGCACCTAACGGTCCGCCTCGGTGCTGTCCAGGCGACCGTGACGGGCATTTAATGCCCTTGTCCCCTACCGTCAGAAGTAGGTATGATAACACTGTGCCGCACTGTAGCGCCACTGTTCCCGCACTGTTACAACTTCCACCCCTTTTACACTTTTACCCCTTTCTCTTACGTTGACACCTGTCGGTGACCCCTTTGCGCTATAAAAGGAGGCCCGTGTGCAACGTAGAGGAGGTTCGGGTTCGGTGGGGCTCGGCTCGGAGATCCGGAATCCAGACAGCCATATGCTCGGTGTAGCTAGCTCTCCAAGCTCCCGAGCTCCCCAGTTCAATACAACCAAGCAGGAGTAGGGTTTTACGCGTCCATCGCGGCCCGAACCTGGGTAAACCGCCCGTGTGCTCGCCTCGATCTGCTCTCCGTGCTCCCTCCGCCCCCTCACCGGACAACGAAAGGGGCTCCGGCCCCATAGGTGCTCGCGGGGGACGCCGTCCACCCCGACATCTTTGGCGCGCCAGGTAGGGGGTGCGTCGAGTTTGTGCGGATCTGATTCAGGCGAACACTGGTAAGTTCAGGTATGAACAGGTACCTTTCCGCCCCGCTCCGCGGGGCGGAGGCATTCCTCCCTACGGAATCGTGCACGGCCCTCCTCGAGTACCCACTCACGCAGAGTTCAGGCAAGAAGCAGCTGCTCCTTGAGGAGGACCGCCTTCCGGCCGCTGGGCGAACCGCTCGCCTCCAGCGAACCCTGCGCCGCTCCTGTAGCCGCAGCGGTTAGCGCCGGAAGCCGCGAAAAAGGTGACCTCGTTCTTCGGCGCGCTTCGTCCGCCAAGGTCCAAACGAGTCGACGCCAACCGTGGGAGGAGTCTCGCCAGCGCGGTTGCCGGAGCCCGTTCCGTCGACCAACCTCCCTGCCCAAGTCTTGCCGCAGTTGCATGTGATCCTTGGCGCAGGGGCGGGCGCAGACCCCGCGCATCAGTGAAAGCTCCTATGCTTTGCGCTTTTTGCCTTTTACATGCTCCTCTTCGTTATTTGCATGTATTATTTGGCATCCTGCGTAACATGCATGTCCAGTAAGCATCAGCACGCCGAAAGGCCATGTGCTTGCTTCCCTCTTTATTTTCCTTGCCTCTTAGACAGAGGGAGCGTTCCTCGCGCACAAAGTTTGCCGGGGGAAGGAGATGGGAGAGGAACCGAGTGCTGGAACCAAGTGCTGTCCGAGAAAAAGAAGCCTCGTCGAAGAACGAGCGTTATACATAAGCTAAGTTATTAGAATTTGAGCAGTTCAGATTCTTAATTTTCGGTTGTCTTCCTTGGACAGTCACACTTTGTATGGAAAACCTGTGCGCGGAGGAACCTACCTGCGGCTAGCCGCACCCTCACCTTGTTTCGAGTACGCTCAACGATTTAAGTGAGCTACGATGAGCGTCGCGCCCTTGTTTCGTTTCCGAGCTCACTCAACAAGCTGAGCGCGATTGCGACTGGCTGCGGCGAGGTTGCTTCCCGGTGAGGCCTTGGCTGGCAGGCTGCCATAAGCCCAAGGGCCCCTTGCCGGAAAGTTCCCCGGGAGCGTAGGGTGAAAAGCATACAAAGTAAAGGGCCAGGACAAGGAAGATAACAAGGCACTGATTGGTTCGGATAAGATAAAAACCTTACGTAACTTATCACAGTGACTAATGAGCTCATAACGCCGTATGCAGCGACAAAAAGAGATAAGATAAAGGAGGCCTAGTCTACGCGGTCGCCCTCAATCCTGGAAATCTTGCCCACTCTGGCGATGATGTCGGCGACCTGCTCCTTCAGCGCCTCCATATCAGCGTCGGCCGGCAGGCTGCGAAGAACGTTGATGAGATTTATACCGGGATTGCGGTATACAATCTTCGTCAGCACCCGCTCCAAGGTTCCCGTGCAGGCCCGGCGCGTCTCCTCGGCCAGTTGCGCGGGGATCTTCTTCCGAAGATCCGCAAGAGCCGGCGCGACCCCTCTGAAGAAGAGGCTGAGCTTGGCGCTGTGAGGGAGGTCCGGGTCCGGGGAGTAGATGAGGTGTTCCAACTTCAACGCCAGCAACTCCTGGTCGATGTTGGATGCAGAAGACACCAGGTCCTCGGTCCACACCGCGACGGTCCGACGGAAGTCCTCGGCCGCAGTGTTGGCGCTCTCCGCCAAGCTTCGCTCCTTGCGGAGCCCCTCCTCCAGCGCGGAGACTTTCAGCTCCAGGGCCTCGATGGAGTCCTTGGCGGCCTTCAGCTCGTCGCCCTGCTTGGAGCGACGCGCCTGGAGTTCGGAGTTGGCGTGGGCGTCCTTCTCCCGCTCCGCATTGAGCGCGCCGACCCTCTCCGCGCTCGCCTTCAACGACTCCTCTAGCTGCGCGACCTTGGCGGCAAGCTCCTCCCTGGCGGTCTCCGCGGCAGCCGCGGCGGCTTTCGCCTCTTCCAGCTCCTCGCCAAGGGCCCGCTCCCGAGCGGCAAGCTCCTCCTCGTGGGAGTTGAGATTGGCCTGCAGCTGGGCAAGCTCTCCCTCTCGCCGGGACAGCTCCTCCCCGGTGAGCCGCTGCTGCTCTTCGGCGTCGGCCTTCTGCAGCACCCACTCCTGGTACTCCCCGGCGAGCCTCTCGCGCTCCTCCGCCACGCCGCGGAGGGCAGCTTGGTTGGCGGCGCGGAGCTCCGTCGCACGCTTCTCCATCTCGACGGCGGCGTCCGCAGCGAGGGTCTCCCGGGAAGCAAGCTTCGCCTGCCTGGCCCGGTAAAGGGCCAGGAGCCGGCGAAGCAGCTTCTCCTCCTCGGGCTCTTCGGCCCCGCCGGGCGCCTCGACAATCCTCAGGCCCGCGGAGGCGAGGACCTCCCCATCAAGGGCCTCGCCCTCCGCGGGGGCCCGCGCAGAAGAGCCCCATGGCACCTGGATGAAGATGCCATTGGGGGCTTCAAGGTAATGACCCGCCCGCTCCTTTTCGGCGGAGGGGTCGGCGGCCGGCGCAGCACCTGATGCTCCTGCTGCCTCCGGGTCGGCAGTGCGACCGCCGTCCCCCTCCCCGGCCGTTGCGTCCGCCGCTGGGGCGGTCTCCTGCGCGGATGGCTCGGCAGCTCCCGCCGCGTCCTCAGCGGCAGGGGCGTCGCCGCTGCCGCCGCGCACACCCTCCTCCTCCTCGATGTTGATGACCTCCGTCTCCATCTGCTCGGGGGGAGGGGAATCTAGAAGAAGGAGAATAGAGAGCAAAAGAAATTCAAGCAAACATCCAAAAAAAAAAAGAGACGAACCCAAGATGACTAAGTCACAGAGCTTACCTTGGCGGACGTCATCAGCGGCGGGTTCCCTCGCCGGGGAGCTCTGCCTTGGCGGGGTCACCGCCCTCGCCGGGCTACCCGCCCCTGGCGGGGTACTCGCCCTCGGCGGAGTGCTCGCCCTTGGCGGGATGCTCTCCTTTACCAGAGAGCTCGGCCTTGGCGGGGACGGCGGGGCCCGCGGCTCCTCGGGGGCGGATTCTGGACGCTCCTGCGGCTGCGGCTCCACCTCTGCACGAGACAGTATTATCAAGATACCAGCGCAGGGACGATCCCCCAAGCACGCCCGACGAGCGAAAGTACGGAACCCAGACTTACGCTGGGGGCTGCGCTGGGGGCTGCCCCTCGGAGCAGTGCTCGGATCCGGCAGGCTGGGCTCCGGCACGCCCCCAGTTGCCGCGGTGGGCGAGTCGTCCGCAACCTCGACCACGGGCGCCTTGGCTTTCTTCGCCACTCGCTCCGCCAAGGTCCTAAAGTTAAGATAAGGAACAAGATCAGAGCCTGCGACAATCAAGGCAAAGTTTACGAAGATGCAAGACCTCAAAGCTCTTACTCCCGTTCGTCCTCGTCGTCGTCGTCGCTCAAGGCGGAGAAATCAAACTCCACCTGACGCGCGGTCACGCGGGGAGCGGGAGGCGAGGTCTCCCTCGGGCGCTTGGCGGTCCCGACGGTTGCCGGGGCCCGGGGAGCGGGCGGAGCCGCCGCTCCACCCTCCAAGGGCTCCTTTCCGTGCGGCGCTGCCTTACGGGGCGCCCCCGACGTGGCTGACGCGCCGGGCGCCCTCGTCGCAACCTGGCTCCCCCGGGAGGCTCGTGCCGCTTGGCGGGGTGGTTGTTGCCGGGAGGCCGGCGCCTTTGCCCCCATCGCCGTCCTGCGGAGACGCTTCGCTGGAGAACGCCTGGGGCTTACACGGGACGAGGAGGTCTCCGACGCTGAGGGAAGGTCATCGGCGTAGAGCTCCAAGGATCCGTCGGAGTCGTCGTCACCACCGTCCTCCTCCTCCACCCCGGCAAGCCCGCTGGACCCAGCGTCCTGCGCTGTGGCCCCTTGTCCTCCGGCGGTGGTGGCCCTCGCCGCGGCCTCGATCAAGATCCCCTGGATCCCGGAGTGCCTCAGAGGGGGAACCCCGGCGAGCTCGTCGGGGGGCAGCTTCAGCAGTCTGCAGATCTCCGCCACCTCCGCTTGGCGGGACGCCTCCGCGGCCTCCGCCTCCTCGGGCGAGAAGCCGAACTCCCCGGCCGCTGCGGCTGCGGTGGCCTCTTCAGCCCAAGAAGCTATGCATGCTACCTCTCGCGCGGTGGTGTCCCGCGTCAGCCCCTGGGCCTCGTCCTTCTTCTTCGCCACCTCCGCCAGGTTGTCGAAGAAGTTCATGATGACGTCTGGCTTGGGCGGAATCCACGTGCGGTCGACGCCGTGCGAGTCGCACGCGGGCATCATGGCGCGAAGGGAATCCCGAGCCGAGCTGTTGCAAAGAGGCACAACTCCCCGGGGCTCCCTGAACCACTCTGGGTGGGCCGGGTCATGCTTGAATAGCTCCCGGACCATCCCCTTCAGCTCCACCGACGTGAAGTTGAAGTTGAGACCGGGGCGCAGCCTCATTATGTCCGCCGCGTTGCTATACTCCCAGACTGGCCTCTTCCTATCTTGAAGAGGGGCGATGCGGCGGCGGAGGAAGTCTGCGCCCACCTCTCCAACGGACAGCCTCGCTGACCGAAGACGGAGAATCCTGATGAGGGCGACGTCGAGCTTGCGGTCGTCCGAATCCATCTCGCTCCAATCCTTGCCGCGCATAATAGGTGTTGCGCGCGGCGCGGTGAAAGGTTGCGGCTGGTCCTCGACAACCCAGCACCAGTCGGCACGCCACTCCTCCCATTTGCCGCGGAGCTCCCCCGGCAAGTAGGAATCCTTCTTGTTCAGGCGAAAGACACAAGATATCCCTCCGGCGAGGGGGGCGCCGGCCTCTACTCTAGGGATGAAGAAGTGCCTAAAAAGCGCGACGTTTGGATACACCCCAATATAGTTTTCGCACATATGCGCGAAAACCGCCATCGTGAGGACGGCGTTGGGAGTGAAGTCAAGAAGGTGGAGGCCGAAGGTGTTCATTATGTCGCAGAAGAAGTCAGAGAAAGGAGGGCAAAGACCGCAGTGGAAGAAGGCTGCGAAGAAATAATACCCGCCGGGGTAGTTGCCCTTGGCGGCGGCCGGATAGGCTCGGGTGCGGGGATGCGCCTTGGTCTCCTCGGCCCAGAACAAGTAGTACTTGTTCCAGAGCTCCCGCGCGCTGAGCTTCGACGAGAAGACGAGGTTCTGCTTCCGCAGCAAGGTGAGCATCGCCGCGTGCTCCGATTTCTCCTTCTTGGTCTTCTCCGCCTTCGCCTTCTCGGTCTTCGGGGCCATGGCGGAGGCGGCGAGGGCAGGAAGACGAAGAATCCGGTAGCACCACAGGTGCGAGCGAGCGGCGGAGGGAGGTATGGAGGCGGAGCGCAAAGGAGATCTCTGGAGACGGGAGAGGACGCAGTAAAGGCGAAGGAGGGGAGCCACTCCCGTTTCCTCTGCCTTATATGGGGAAGTGGCGGATACTCCGTTCTTGCCATTGAGAATCGTGCGCGACGTGACGCGCGCCTGCGCGGTTCAGCCCCGCGCGCGCCACCCACGTCACGCTCACCCCGCACGCTTCGCCCCCACGACGCCGCAATAAGCGCGCGCCGCCTGGGGAAGGTGCGACGGATGCGGAGTTAAGGAGCAGCGCGACCAAGGCCACGCGTGCCCGTGCACTGTTAGGGCCTGGCCCAACGACGCTCGGCACCGTGTGTGGCCCAGGCCCGGGGGCTCCTGTCGGTGTACTAAAGTAGGGGTACCTTAGTACCCCAGACTTGTGCACGGGCAGTTGTAGCACCCTGCGGCGAGGCCCGCCCAGGAAGCGCCAAGAGAAGACCAAGCATTCAGGACAAGGCCCCCGGCAAGAGGAGCTTGCCGGGCCAAGGAGACAAGACCCCGGCAAGAGGAGCTTGCCGGGACGACTAAGCCCATGTAATACCATCCAAGAACAAAGTATACGAGACGGAAGACCGAGACCCCGACAAGAGGAGCTTGTCGGGAAGGCCGAACCCAGGCACCACAAGAGAAGCCCGCCGCGGCGCGCCATGCGCCCCGGCAAGGCCTGATAGCCGGCAAGCTATCAGGCACAGGAAGACGACCCCCGCGGCAAGCCACTTGCCGCGGCAAATCGCCACCTCAGGACTGCGCTCCAGCTCGCCCGCCCACGCGTCGCTCCGGGGCATCCCCCAAGGGCACGTGGCGGGGCACCGCGCAGCCTGGGGTATGCGGTGGCATGCAGCCACCACCGTGGCGAGCGGTGGCGCACCTAACGGTCCGCCTCGGTGCTGTCCAGGCGACCGTGACGGGCATTTAATGCCCTTGTCCCCTACCGTCAGCAGTAGGTATGATAACACTGTGCCGCACTGTAGCGCCACTGTTCCCGCACTGTTACAACTTCCACCCCTTTTACACTTTTACCCCTTTCTCTTACGTTGACACCTGTCGGTGACCCCTTTGCGCTATAAAAGGAGGCCCGTGTGCAACGTAGAGGAGGTTCGGGTTCGGTGGGGCTCGGTTCGGAGATCCGGAATCCAGACAGCCATACGCTCGGTGTAGCTAGCTCTCCAAGCTCCCGAGCTCCCCAGTTCAATACAACCAAGCAGGAGTAGGGTTTTACGCGTCCATCGCGGCCCGAACCTGGGTAAACCGCCCGTGTGCTCGCCTCGATCTGCTCTCCGTGCTCCCTCCGCCCCCCTCACCGGACAACGAAAGGGGCTCCGGCCCCATAGGTGCTCGCGGGGGACGCCGTCCACCCCGACAACATGATGTAGACAAGATCTATTCATGTAGGAATAGACCCATGTTTTTCTCCTTAACAACAACGATACATGTATGTCATGTATCATTGTGTCACTGAGATTGGGCACCGCAAGATCGAACCCATCACAAAGCACATCTTCCCATGGCAAGAAAAATCAATCTAGTTGGCCAAACCAAACCAAAATTTCAGAGAAGAAATACGAGGCTATAAAGATCATGCATAAAAGAGTTTAAAGAAGACTCAAATAATATCCATAGATAGAACTAATCATAAACCCACAATTCATGGATCCCAACAAACACACCGCAAAAAGTCATCACATCAAATAGGTCTCCAAGAACATCGAGGAGAACATTGTATTGGATATCAAAAAAGAGAGAAGAAGCCATCTAGCTACTGCCTACAGACCCGTAGGTCTGTGGTGAACTACTCATGCATCAACAGAGGGGCAAGGGTGATGATGAAGAACCTCTCCGTGATCATTGACCCCTCCGGCAGAGTGCCGGAGAAGGTCTCTAGATTGGATCTCGTGGCTTTGGAACTTGCGGCGGCTGGAATTGTGTTTCAACGACTCCCATAGGGTTTCTCGAATATTAGAGTATTTATAGAGCTGAGAGGCGGTGGAGGGGGTGCCTATGGGCCCCACTACCCACCAGGGCGTGCATGGGGGCCCTTGCGTGCCCTGGTGCCTAGTGGGCCCCACAGGGCCCTCTTGTGCACATGTGGGCCTCCTGGGCGTCTTCTAGGTAAAAAAATCTCCAAAAAGTTTTGCTGCATTTGGACTTCGTTTGATATGGATATTCTGTGAAGTAAAAAACAAGCAAAAAACAACAACTGGCACTAGGCACTATGTCAATAGGTTAGTACCAAAAATTGATATAAAGTTGCTAGTAAATGAATATAAAACAACCAAGAATGATACTTAGCATGGAACAATAAAAAATTGTAGATACGTTGGAGACGTATCAACCCCCCACATGCATATACCCTTTAATTGTGATATTTCTCGTCCCAGTGAAAGTGATGTAGGAAAAGGCTCACGGTGGCCTGAGAATAAGCATATAATGATAGAAGTGCAAAATAAGGCTGCCATGATTCAATACTTGCTTCGTGAGATTAAGAGCTTGAAGGAGATTGTTATAAACATCGTGAAGAATAACAGCCAACCCCTTCATCTCCACCACCACCGAGGAAGGAAACTTGAGTACTCGGGTATGAGCACCACCCTTGTCTTGTTCCATACTTGGAGGAGGTGCCCTGGTATCATATCACCATCACTTTTATCATTATCATCTATCTTAGTTTGATCCTAAGCTATTTCGTGATTTAGAAGAATAAAAGTATTAGTATGAAGTACTTTTTGAGTGCTTGCTTCATGATCGTTATATCTATGTAATCGTGCGTGAAAGTTATAATAAAGAGTAGTATGAGTATGAGTATTCTTTTTCTTTTACCCTTTTGCATCAATCATAGCAAAAAAAAAGTTCATATGCTAATCCCATGGGGAGTAATGACTTTACATAAAAGGGTATAATTGATAACATTTATTGGAAGGTGACAAACATAGCATTGGTCATTGATGCAATTCATGAAAGAATAATAAAGGAAGAGAGATTTCACATATAAATATACTATCTTGGACATCTTCTATGATTGTGAACCCCCATTAATTATTTTCAAGCTTGATCAAGTAGTTGATCCTGGACAAGGAAGACAACATAATGAGTTATGTTTGCTTATATTTGCATAGAATTTATATTGTCATAGATCCTCTAACATGTGGTGCTTGCTAATAATCTTTTACTTAGCCAAAAATTTATGTACTAAATAGAGATACTACTTGTACCTCCAAATACCCGTAAAAACAGTTTCTTGTCATGAGAGTCCACCATATCTACCTACCGATTGAATAAGATCCCTCAAATAAGTTGTCATTGGGCCAAGCAATAAAAATTGCTCCTAAATATGTATGATCTTTTATTATAAGGGAAAAAAAGCTTTTGTATGAACTTATGATGGTAACGCAATAAAAGCGACAGATTGTTCAATAAATGTTGCTATCATAAGGGGCAATACAAAGTGGCGTTCCTTTGCATTAAGATCTTGCACATGCAACTTAAAAGCGCATGAAAACATGTGCTTCCCTCTGCGAAGGGCCTATCTTTCAATGTTTATTCTTTACTTTCATGCAAGAGTCAAAATATTTGTTCCTATCCAACCTCAATTATTCTCCACTTGGCAAGCATTATGTGGTAGGGAATTATCCAAGCACATATATCCAGTTGAAAATAGGTAATCATGAGTTATTATTGCTGAGATTATCCCTAAGATAAATAAGTTGGGAGGTGAAACATAGAACCTCGTATTCCTCTATGTCTGATTGAAGTGGTTTGTTCTAAAAATATGCTTTGAGTGCCAACAATCATGGAAGGCTATATGATAGTTGAGTATGTGGAGTTTGCTAAACCAAAAGCTCCTACATAGGCCCTTCCTAGAAATATAATGAATTGCAATTGCTTTCATGACTGAGAACTTAGTTCGTTAGTTTTCGAGAAAGTTTGTTATTTATACTTTATATTGTGAGTGAACTGTTACTTTATCATGAGAAGTTTCATGATTAATACTTGTTGTTATAATAATGATCATGATGCTGCCACATCCACATTTTGTTTTATTGACGCCTCTCTCTATAAACCCATGGTCAGGATTATCGGATTCGGTATTCGCTTGAGGACAAATGGAGACTAAGCTCCATACTGAATCATGTTTTCCTATTGTTATTTATAATGTTTTAGATCAATATACTTTATGATGCAATTCTAATGCCTTTTCTCCCTTAAATGCAAGATACACTTGAAGAGGGAGATTGCCGATAGTTGAAATACTGAGCCCAAAAAGCTACAACAGAGATAACAATTCTCTGGAGCTCCAAATGACCTGAAAATTTATGAAGAATTATTATGGAATATATAAAAAATACTAAAAAAAGAAATACCAGAGAAGACCCTCGATGGACGCACAAGGCAGGGGCATGTCCTACCCCCCGGGGACACGCCCAGGTCCCTTGTGGGGCCCATAGAGGTCCACCGATGCCAATCTTCTGCTATATGAAGTCATTTGCCCTAGAAAAATAAATAAGAGAAAGACTTCCGGGATGAAGCCCCGCCGTCTTAAGGTGGAACCAGGGCAGGAGCATTTTTGCTCTCCGGTGGAGCTATTCCTCAGAGGGCAATTCATGTTCATGCTAGTTGGTTTATTTGGTGGAAGATCACATGTTTAGGTTGTTAATCGTATATTATTCTCCTTCGATCATGAACATGAATATGCTTTGTGAGTAGTTTCGTTTGTTCTTGAGGACCTAGGATAAGTCTTTTTTATAAGTAACCATGTGAAGTTGGGTTTTGTTCAATGTCTTCCTCTAGTGGTGCCGCGTGAACGTCGACTACACAACACATTATCATGCTTGGTCCTAGGGGAAGGCATTGTGGAATTAGTAAGTAGATGATGGGTTGTGAGAGTGACAGAAGCTTAAACCCTAGTTTATGCACTATTCCATAAGGGGCTGATTTGGATCCATATGCTTCATGATATGGTTAGATTTATATTAATTCTTCTTTTGTAGTTGCGGATACTTGCGAGAGGGGGTAATCATAAGTGGGTTGTTTGTTCAAGTAAGAACAACACCCTAGTACTGGTCGATCCACATAGCAACTTATTAAAGCAATGAACATGCGTCAATGAATCATGATGAAGCTAACTAGACGAAATTCCCATGTGTCATCAAGAACATTTTTCTCACTATAAGAAGTACTTTCAGCTTGTCCTTTGCAATAAAAGGATTGGGCCACCTTGCTGCACCTTGTTAGTTTTGTTACTTGTTACGAATTACCTTGCTACCAAATTATTTGTCACAACTACTTTACAACACTTGCACAGAGTACCTTGGTGAAAACAGCTTATCGATTCCTTCTGCTCTTCATTGGGTTTGACACTCTTACTTATCAAAAAGACTATGATTGATCCCCTGTACTTGTGGGTCATCAGCCTCCATTTCTTTGGGTTAAACACCAAGGAGAAGCATGGCTCATAAAGAGGGTAGTTATCACCGTATATGTCCATACATTGATGGTACTAATTTTGCTAGTTGGAAGCATAAGGTAAAAATGCCTTATTCTTGGTCATAACCCCGTTGTTTGGGATGTTGTTTGTGTTTGCTTGCAAGGTGGATTCTTTGAGGATGGAAAGGTACTAGATCGTGAAGTAATTGTTGAGGAGTTGAGGATGTTACAATACATGCACAAGCATGTGACATATTCTTCAATGGTTTGTGTCCCGAGGGATTAAAAAAAGTAACCTTGAGAATGCCACATAGATTTGGGATACTTTGGTTGACAAGTTAAAGATGAAGGATAGTGAAGGCGTTGTCGAAATGTAATCTAGGCTAGCTCTCATCACCAATGAGATTGCCATCTTAGGAAGTGAAGAGTGATAGGCAAATTCATCATCAAGAAGATCCTAAGAGCCTTGGATAGGAAATATGACACCATATGCACATTGATCCAAATGATGCCAAACTACAAAGATCTCAATCCAAGGAAAGTCATTGGTAGGATTGTAGCTCATGAAATGTCACTCAAGGACAAAGAAGAGATCCACAACAAATCAAGTGGTGATTACAAAGTTTCAAGTGATGCTCCAACCACTTCAAGTGACATGCTTGTGACCAACTCTAAGATAAGACTTATGGTTAAGAACTTCAACAAGTTCTACAAGAACAGAGGCAAATAAAGAAGCTCCAAGTCAACATATGATGATGTCGGTGTTCTGGGGCCCGGGTGTACCCAGACCCGTCTGCCTGCGGCCCAATGCGTGGCCCCATCGAGGGCCCAGTACGGCCCAACTACAAGACTTCATAGACAAGACCCTCGCGAGCCCCCCGCCTCACGAGGCGAACGACATCAAGTCCTCCCGAGGAGCAGCCTCCCGAGGAGCGGATATCTCTAGGAAAGCGTCCCATCTCGCGAGGCTCAAGGTGACATGAGCCATGACGACCAAGGCCAGGAGGGCACCAACGGGCGTAGGAGAGGACATTTACCTCTTTGGTGCTAAGGAGGCAAGGACGTACGCGGGTTCCCAAGGAATCCCCCAAAGGTTTCCATTATGGTGCAACAATACCAAGGCCGCTAGCTCGGCAGGACAGAGGTCCTCGCTGAGCCCACCACAACGTCACGACCAAAAGCTTTGCAGACGAAGACCGCCTTTAGTCAGGATAGGGTGTACTCCTGTCCCCTTTCAAATTGGCCATCGTGGTGTCCCTTCCTGCCTAAGCTATGAGGGAAGAGGACTGTCGGTGTCAAAACCGGCGGATCTTAGGTAGGGGGTCCCGAACTGTGCGTCTAGGCGGATGGTAACAAGAGACAAGGGACACGATGTTTTTACCCAGGTTTGAGCCCTCTCGATGGAGGTAAAACCCTACTCCTGCTTGATTAATATTGATGATATGGGTAGTACAAGAGTAGATCTACCATGAGATCAGAGAGGCTAAACCCTAGAACCTAGCCTACGGTATGATTGTATGTTTGTTGTTGTGTCCTATGGACTAAACCCTCTGGTTTATATAGACATCGAAGAGGGATAGGGTTATACAGAGTCTATTACAATGGGAGGAGATCTACATATCTGTACTGCCAAGCTTGCCTTCCACGCCAAGGAAAGTCCCATCCAGACACGGGACGAAGTCTTCAATCTTGTATCTTCATAGTCCAACAGTCCGGCCAAAGGTTATAGTCCGGCTGTCCGGATACCCCCTAATCCAGGACTCCCTCAGTAGCCCCTGAACCAGGCTTCAATGACGATGAGTCCGGTGCGAGATCGTCTTCGGCATTGCAAGGCGGGTTCCTCCTCCGAGTACTTCATAGAAGATTTTGAACATGAGGATCGTGTCCGGCTCTGCAAAACAAGCTCCACATACCATCGTAGAGAGAATAATATTTTCACAAATCTAATCTGCTGACGTATTCTGTGGCGTGACATCACACCACAGCCAAGCCTTTATTCGAATCGTTTTTTACTGTCCCACCTCAGCGCGTTTTGCGAGGCAGTTTCCTTGGCACGTCTTGTCAAAGCAGAGATCGTGTCCCCTTATTACGGGATTCTCATCAATACGGACGTGGGTAACCCAATCGCGCCCGTTGGCATATCTCCTTGATCGAAGGTAAATCCCAAACGGTCACGTGAAGGGCTCTCGGTATTCCACCTTTTTATAAGGAGACCGAGGCCTCACTTTTTCTTTCGACCTCAATCGAATCCGCCTCCCGCCTCGAGTTCCAACACCCGAAACTTCAGATTCAGGCGCTTAAGACCTTCGACCATGTCCGGATCCAATCTCTAGGGCCGATGGATGCCTTCCTCCGTCACGGAGGAAGACATTGCAAAGCTGCGGGAGGCTAGGTACTTGACCGGCGAAATCCCGCATAGGCTTCCTGCTCCAGGGCAGGCTATTCCCACTCCCAAGCCCGGTGTGAGCGTCGTGTTTGTTTCTCACTTCCTCCGAGGGCTGAGCTTACCATCGGATCCCTTCGTGAGGGGGCTCATGTTCTATTATGGGCTAGACTTTCACGACTTAGCTCCGGAGTCTATCCTCCACATCTCACCATTCATAGTCGTGTGCGAAGCTTTCCTCCATGTTACCCCTCACTTCAGACTGTGGCTTAAGACCTTTAAAGTGGAGCCGAAGATGATAGAAGGAGAGCACGTGGAGTGCGGATGCGCAGTAATAAGCAAGGATGCTAATGCTCCTTGGCCCGAGGGCTCTTTTCAAGAGGAGTCCAGCCTATGGCAACAAGAGTGGTTTTATATCACAGCTCCCAGGGGCACCGAATGGGTGGCGCCTGCTTTTCGCTCGGGTCCCCCGCCCCGACTATTGTCATGGGTTAATAAGGGGCTGGACTGCGGGTCAGCAAAGGACGTGCCCCTGCTGCAGAGCCGCATCCGAGACCTTCTGGAAAGAGACATCAGTTTGGTCGTGGTGGCGCATGTCATGTTAATTCGCTGAGTCTTGCCCTGCAAACGTCGCCCCCTACGCTTGTGGGAGTTCAATTCGGAGGGACTACGATCTCTCCAACATCTTTTTGGCATGACACCTGTGGAGATGTATAAGTTGTTCTTTGGACCACAAGTAATGTGTCCAGACTCGTCCGAGGATGCAGGTCTAAGCTGCAATCGTCCGGATACCCAAGTAAGTAGTCCTGTGCCTGGACGTGCCATCCGTTCGTTTATCACAACCTTGCCCTTAACAGAGCTGTTCTTGAAACAGGAGTGGATAGCGAAGGCGAAGCTAATCAGGTGTCTGGCCCCCCTTCCCGAGACCTCGCCAGACCCCGTGTTAACTAGGATGCTGGAGATTGCGCCTTTGGAAGAAAATGAAGGGGGGAACAAGGGAGCTACTGCCTCTGCGGAGGAGGTTGTCCGGAAGGGAGGAATCGAAAATTCCTCTCCTCAGGGGAAGAAGAGGACCGCCTCTGAAGACTCGGAGACATCAGTCTAAAAGCGGGGGAAGAAATCTTCACTAGAGGGTCCTGCGACAGGGGATGTCCCAGTCGTACTATGCCCTCAAGGGGATCTGCCCTCCACCGAGCCGTAAGTTAAAGAGTGTTTAATAATAAGAGAAATCCTTGCTTCACTTCTGAGGAAGATAACCAAAAATTTACCTTGTAGTTTGGATCTCAGCCCTTCTCAGCAGAGCTCGTCTTCGGGGGATCTCCCTCCAGAAATGATGGAGAGCGGAACGCCTCCCCTTGCCATCCCGCCTCATGAGGCGGGCGACCCCGAGGTGTCGTCGCGGAGGGTTTCTCCTGGTCCGGTAGAACCGGAAGGCCGTCATATGGCCACTCGAAGCCTTCTGTGTCCGGCTTCTGAGAGAAGCAACCGAGTGAGTCCAGCACAGCCTGGTGCACGGTCCGAGGTACTTAAGGATCTGCTAGGGCGGGCGTCTATCTCAGAGGAGCACCGTGCGTTGATGGGCACGGTAATTGCAAGGATTTCGTCCGTGGAGAGCGGGTTGCATGAAGCTGTCATGAGTTTACTGACAGGTTTTGAGGTATGTGAAATGATGTACCTTCAGTGCCGCATACTCTAAGATGCGTCCTGTGTAGATAGTAGCCCCTAAGACTCTGGGTGCTGTCGCAGACGACGACGCGCGGAGGATCATAGTCCCAGGTTTAATTTTGCCACCGTTATATGCAGGTGGCGAAGTGTCCGGTGGCCGGCCGGACTGATGAATTTGCCGAGCTAAAGCGGCAACTTGACGTGGCAGATGCCAACATCACGCTTGTCAACAAGCAGCTTGACGAGGCACAAGGTATGTAATTTCTCCGGGGACACCTGGTAAGAGGAGCTGCATGCCAGTATCTTACAACGTGTGTTTAATGCAGACGGAGCTACGGCCGTGGAGAACCTGTGGGCAGAACTTGCCTGAGCCAAGGAACAAGCCAAAAGAAGCGATGCGGCTGCCCTAAAGGCAATCGAGGAGCTGAAAGCCGAACAGGCTGCTCACTGCCAAAGCAAGGAGGAAATGGCCAAGATGGCCGTGGAATTGAAGAACACAGCTGACCATTGCGAGCTTCTTGAAAAGGAAGATCAGGCGAGGAATACAGACCTGGAGAAGGCCACGATGGCAGCCAAGGATACCCGCTCTGCGATGAGAGCGATGAAGGAGGAGCTGCGTCAAGCTGGAGATATCGCGGCTGGGAAGCCCTTTATGCTGCGGATGAAGTTCGGAGATCCTAGGTATGCCCCCTTGGACCGGCTATGGAGTTCTACGAATGCATATTTGGATTGGGCGGCGAGTGCTGCTGATGCAGCCGAACACTTCCGAGATCATAAAGATTGTGAAGGGGAGAAACTGTTCTGGTCGCAATTTAGCCGTCTGGAGCGTACGCCTCCATTGACTGATCGGCTGGCCGAATGGGCCGAGCTGAATAGGCTGTCCGGACTCGCCATGGAGTGCGTCGTGGATCATTTGTGGCCGGAAAGGCCGAAGCCGAAGAGTTAGTTTAGTTTGGTGCAGCAATTCCTTGGTGCAATACCGCATATCAACGCGATGAAGAGGTCAGCATGCGTAGAGGGTGCGCGGATGGCCCTTGCCCGTGTCAAGACATACTAGGCGGAAATGGAAGCCATCGTCGTTGCAGCCCATGACTCTGACCAAAGCTGAGTGCCTGCCGAGCACTACTTCCAAGAAGTTCTTGAAGGTGCTCGTTCAATAGAGGCGCAGTGCTCTAAGAATATTATGTTTGAATGACATGTATTCTTGCCGAAAACAATGTGTTCTTAAATGTAAAGGCTTTTTATACATGTGCCCGCAAGAATTGTAATGCCTCCTGTGCGGCCGTTAATGTATATATATATAGCTTGAAAGATGGCAGTCGTCGGCTTCAGCCCCCACGCACATAATGCGGGGGTGTTCGCAGAAGACGCATTTTCACACTTTATCCAACGTCTTGGTCCATTTAAGGAGGTGATAGCGCAGCAAACTAGGCAGTCGGACTATAATGCTTTATCACTTTCACTTAGCCATAGGAGTTTGACAGTGGGGCTACGATATAGCCCCTGGTGGCGCCGCGCTCACCCGAATTCGGGGCGCGTGTGTGCCTGGCCGGGAAACGGCCCTTCGTTAATGCGGAGGAATCCCGAAGATTCCGATAGGTCATCGAGTGGTTGACCAGTCTCACGCCATATCATGACAGTCAGTTTTCGGCTTTCTCTACTGAGGTGCTCGCCTGGCTGAACCGGGGCACAATCGCAGTAGTTCTCCTGGTGCCGCCTTAGCCGATAGAGCGAAACATAAGGCAGCAAAACACAGGAGCCGGTCAAACCCAACATTTGACCAAAGACATGATTCAGAGCTGATGCATATAAGGCCAAACTCGTGACGCGGAACACTCCCTAAGGTATTCGGTCTTTATGATTTTAAACGGGATAGATAATGCCCTTAGTAATAAGCCCCTAGTGCCCAGGTACGTGCAATATTCTGACGTGGCCACATGCCAAGATGTCAGCCCCCTTCTCGGTTATACTGAGGATTCGGGGGATGTGTATCAACAAGAGATAGTGAAAAAGGTTTACACAGGGTCTTAATCTGAAAAGAATCCTTGGAACGGGTCCCTGCTGCATGTCTGCGCCTGTGTCTCCGCTGTGCCGTATCCTGGATGGGTGTAGCACGATGTTCATCTGTAAAAGAGAGGAACTTAGTTGAAAAAGTAGTCGTGCGAAATGTATGTTATACTAAATAAGCAGAGTATAATTCAAGATGGGTAACGTTGAGCCTTATTGCCGCTTGTTTTACATGCGTGGAGCCCCTTGTGTAGGGGTATACGGCTATTGAACCTTTATCAATTATATGTTGAAGCCGGACTTGTCTAGCCGTGTCCGTGGTCTTAACGACCTGTTAAGTTTTTTGGTTGGTGAAGCTGTCTTACTTTGTGGCTGCCAAGGCAGCCGCACAGTCTTCCGCGCGCGAGGAGCGCTCAATATTTCCCGTTAATGATATGATGTCTCGTGGGCCAGGCATCTTAAGCGTGAGAGATGCATAATGCGGTATTGCGTTGAAGCAGGCGAAAGCTTCGCGTCCTAGTAGTGCTTGATAACCACTTTTAAACGGAGCGATGTGGAAGGTTAGCTTTTCGCTACGGAAGTTTTCGGGGGCGCCGAACATAACTTCTAGTAGGAGAGAGCCCGTGCAATGGGCTTCTGTGCCTGGCGTTACTCCTTTAAAGGAAGTATTGCTATGGCAAATTTTTGTTGGGTCCATCCCCATTGTGCGGACTGTGTCCTGATATATTAGGTTTAAACTACTTTCGCCGTCCATCAGGACTCGTGTAAAGTGGAGTCCATCAATTATCGGGTCTAACACCAAGGCAGCCCAGCCTGCGTGCCGGATACTTCTGGAATAATCCTGATGGTCAAAGGTGATCGGTTTTGACAACTAGTGGCGAAGCCCCTTGGTGATAGGCCATGTGGCACGTATCTCTATGGGCGCCACTTCGTTTCTCCCTTTTGTCACATGTAGTACGTTTACTGTCTTGATTTCTTGTGGGAATTTCTTTTGTTCCCCAGTGCTTTGTTTGCGAGGTTCATCGTCCTCTTCACTTGGTGTATCCAGCCCCTTGTGTTCGGCATTGAGCTTGCCGGATTGCTTGAAGACCCAGCATTCCCTATGGGTGTGATTTGCAGGTCTACCAGGGGTGCTGTGGATTTGACATATCTTGTCCAAAATCCGGTTTAGGCTGGACAGTTCGTCCCTGTTGCCCTTGAGGGGCAGCTTTTGCTGACCCCGTCGAGAGCCTTTGAATTCGGCGTTAACTGCCGTGCTCTTCGGGCTCTTTTCCGTATTCCGGCGCTGGTCTTTATTGCGTCGTGGCTTCCCGTTTCCGTCCCTGACTTCAGATGTACTTGGGTCGCTGGTGCTGCATCTTGCCAGCCAGCTATCCTCGCCCGCGCAAAAGCGGGTCATGAGGCTTGTTAATGCGGCCATTGTTCTTGGCTTTTCCTGACCGAGGTGCCTGGTGAGCCATTCGTCTCGAACGCTATGTTTAAAAGCTGCTAAGGCTTCGGCGTCCGGACAGTCAACTATTTGGTTCTTTTTAGTAAGAAACCTGTTCCAGAGTTTTCAGGCTGACTCTCCGGGCTGTTGGGTTATGTGACTTAAATCGTCTGCATCCGGTGGTCGGACATAGGTCCCTTGAAAATTTGTCCGAAAGGCGTCCTCGAGCTCTTCCCAGCTTCCAATTGTGTTTTCGGGGAGGCTTTTAAGCCAATGCCTGGATGGCCCTTTAAGCTTGAGGGGTAGGTACTTGATGGCGTGGAGATCGTTTCCTCGAGCCATGTGGATGTGGAGGATATAATCCTCGATCCAGACCCCGGGGTCTGTTGTTCTGTTGTATGCCTATATGTTTACGGGTTTGAATCCCTCTGGAAATTCGTGGTCCAGCACCTCATCGGTGAAACATAGGGGGTATGCGGCGCCCCTGTACTTGGGTGTGGCATGGTGTTCGGAATTTTGCTATATTGTATTGCGTGTTTGAGCACGCTTTCTTGGCCCGTAGATAGACCTGACTGGGCCATCCTTTTGATGCGAGTCCTCGTGTGGATCGCGTATTGGTTTGTGTATGGCATCTTTTGCCTCCCTGTGTGGGCCATGAGGTCGTCTATCCGACCGGATGGCTGAATTTTTTTGACTGGGGGGATCTAAGGCCTCCTCGTCAAATTCAGGCAGTAGCTTTCGCTTTGGGTAGCTCTTTGTGTGACGGCTGCCGCCGTATTTATCTGCTGTGTTGAGCACTTTACTCCATCTGATTCGGAGTGCATCTTCCGCGGTCTTGATCTTCCGCTTCTGCTTTTTCAGGCTACGCGCAGTGGCGACGCGTCTTTTGTGGAGATTCTTCTGCTCCAGGCGCTTATCCGGTGTGAGGTCGTCCGGACTGTTATCTTCGCCGGGGATGGGTTGTTCGGATTGATTATCCGTGTTGCCCTAGTCGGACGGTTGTTCAATGCCGTGTTGGTCTTTCACTGGATCACCCTGCTCTATCACTGGGTCCGTATGGCCGCAGTTTCTATCGAGGCGGGGTTTGGAGCGGCGCTTACGCCGCCGCTTTGTCTGCTTTTCGAGGGAACGATCCTTCGCTGCGTCCCTTTGTTCCTCGTTGTCGCTTCCTTTAGGTGTGTCCACCATGTATACATCGTGAGATGAGGTGGCTGTGACTGGTTCCTGTTCGTCTCCTGCATCGTCGTCCATACCGTCGATGTCTTCGGAGTCGAAGTTAAGCATGTCGGTCAAGTCATCGACAGTGGCTGTGAAGTGGGTGGTGGGTGGGCGTCGAATTTCTTCATCGTCCGCATCCCAATCCTGCCGGTTATAATCCAGCCCGGACTCTCCTGACAAGGAGAGAGATCTTAGGGAATTCAGTATGTTGCCGAAGGGCGAGTGTTGAAAGATATCCGTGGCATCAAACTCCATGATCGGCGCCCAATCAGATTCGATCGGCAGGGGCGCGGGCGGCTCGGAGTCCGGAGGGGGTCCGACAACTTGGAGTCATGGGCCTCGCGAAGGGTATCCGGCTCGATCGCCGTCGAGACTGTGGCCTTCGTGGCGGGGCCCAACCACCCATCCATGGATGGCGTGATTGGCTCCGAATTAAGGGACGGAGTGGTTGCAGGTGCGACTTCCTGAACATTGTCCGGTGGCAGAGCTAAATCATGCCCATCAGGACAGTGCGGCGCACTCGGCAAGGGCTCGAATCCGTCGAAGATCAAGTCTCCGCGGATATCGGCCGTGTAGTTTAGGCTTCCAAATCTGACCTGATGGCCAGGGGCGTAGCTTTGAATCTGCTCCAGATGGCCAAGCGAATTGGCCCGCAGTGCAAAGCCGCTGAATACAAATATCTATCCAGGGAGAAAAATCTCACCCTGCACTGCATCGCCAACGATGATCGAATGAGCCATCAAGCCTGATGGTGATGACACAGAGGAACTCTCAATGAAAGCACCAAAGTCGGTGTCAAAACCGGCGGTTCTCGGGTAGGGGGTCCCGAACTGTGCGTCTAGGCGGATGGTAACAGGAGACAAGGGACACGATGTTTTTACCCAGGTTCGGGCCCTCTCGATGGAGGTAAAACCCTACTCCTGCTTGATTAATATTGATGATATGGGTAGTACAAGAGTAGATCTACCATGAGATCAGAGAGGCTAAACCCTAGAAGCTAGCCTATGGTATGATTGTATGTTTGTTGTTGTGTCCTACGGACTAAACCCTCCGGCTTATATAGACACCGAAGGGGGCTAGGGTTATACAGAGTCGGTTACAATGGGAGGAGATATACATATCCGTACTGCCAAGCTTGCCTTCCACGCCAAGGAAAGTCCCATCCGGACACGGGAGGAAGTCTTCAATCTTGTATCTTCATAGTCCAACAGTCCGGCCAAAGATTATAGTCCGGCTGTCCGGATACCCCCTAATCCAGGACTCCCTCAAGGACCAAGGCCACTATAAATAGAGGCTAGTCTCCACCGTAGAGAGGGGTCGACCCTCGAGCTCTCCCAAGACAGCTCATCCACTGTACTAGTTCATCCTCATCCTCCTCGTGAGGCAATCCACCACAAAGCAGGAGTAGGGTTTTACACCGCAAGGTGGCCCGAACCTGGGGAAACCACCGTGTCCACTTCTTCTTCCTGCTCGCACGAACTCGTCGGAGTCAATTTGTAGGGTGGCGAGCAGTGAGCTATGGCTAGGCAAGATCCTTCGCACACGCCCCAGAGTTCGAACCTTGTTTGGGTCCGCGGAGCCCCGATCCCGACATTTGGCAAGCCAGGTAGGGGCGTGTCGAAGTTCTCCCTTCCGCTTTGTTCCGTCCCTGCTTTGCCGCTCCCTTGACCGACGCCCGCTGTGTTCACGCCGAGCTTCGGGCCGCCCGTGTCGCTCAGACTATGCCGATAGGCCGCGGTGCCCCACGCCGCTCCGCTTCCCCCGTGGCCAACGCCGCCACTGACCCCGCCGCTCACGAGCAGCAGGACTCCTCGCTGCCGCCCTTTGTGCAGCGTGATGGCCGCACCGCCACGCCTTCCCTCACTCCTGCCACGGCCTCGTCCTCCCACGCCCGTCACAGGCCAACCAATGTGCATGCTACACTGCTCATGGTGCACGAGTTGCTGCCCTACCGCCCCGCCAACGAGGGCTACGACGCCTCGCTGGGCCGCATCATCGAGCTTGTCAATGCTGCCGGAGGCCGCGACGCCTTCCCATTTGCTCCTTCCCTCGCCATCTCATGCGGGCAATGTGGCGCATGGCGCGCCCCCGCCTCCTCCTCTGTGCAGCGCTGGCGCTGAGCCGAGGCACGACGCGCGCCCACGCAACCCGCCGCACAGAGCACCGTCGCCGGCCAGGGACGAGGCCAGCTGCTAGGTCGTGTAGCAGCTGTAGTATGAAGCGCTCCCCGCACCGCCGCGTCAGCACCAAGACCGGGCCGCTCTGGAGGATGCCGCGTGTGGCCATCAGGACCACGCCCCCTCGTGCGGGCCACGCCCGTGAGCGCGGCGGGCTGTCATGCCTTCACTCGTGAGCTGCGCCGAGTTGTCTGGCTGGTCAAGTTCAAGCCAGATCTGCCCCCGTGCTACGATGGTGTCTGTGACCTTACGGAGTTCCTCCAGATCTACTCGTTGAGCATCGAGGCGGCCAACGGCGACGACAAGGTCATGACGAACTGGTTCCCCATGGCTCTCAAAGATGGCGCGTGCTCCTGCCTCATGCACCTCCCGGAGGGGTCGATCTCCTCTTGGGATGGGCTTCACGAGCGCTTCATCGCAAACTTCCAAGGAACCCGTGACCGCGCCCTCACCGTCAACGACCTGCGACCAGTGAAGCAGTAGCCGGGTGAGACTCTCCGCAAGTACATTCAGCGCTTCACTCAGGTTCGCTTCAAGATCACGAAGGCCTCGGACGAAGCCATCATATTGGCGTTCACCGAGGGTGTCACGAACGTCAATATGAGCGAGGAGCTCGCCATCCACGATGACATGTGCTCGGCGCTAGAGATGTTCAACTTGGCGGAATGGTGCGCCAGGGCGGAAGAAGGCCAGCTCTCCCTCCTCAAGCACCCAGATGTCAACCCTGAAGACAAGAAGGCCAAGGCTAAGGAAGCAAAGAGCAAGGGCCCCACCGTGCTGGCAGCAGAGCCTGAGCTGAAGTGCGGCCATGATCGCTGCGAGCCCCCCAAGGATGCTCGCCCATTCTGTGTCTTCCATAACATGCACACCCACAACACCGATGACTGCCAGGAGCTCAGGGAGCTCCGGGACGAGTGCCTGGGCCGCCGCCCCGAGCGTAATGACCGTAGCTTCGACCGTGGAGGAGGCCGTGGCGGAGGCCGCTGGGACAACCACAACCCACGACAAGGCTGGCGTGACCAGCCTCGCGAGGGTGGCTGGCATGATCAGCCTCGCAAGGCCCATTCTCAGGGCAATGCCGGTCTCCCTCTGCCACCGCCACCGCCAAGGAGGAATGACGACAACCATCAGGACGATGGGGCTGGGGGCTACCAGGAGGCTTGCACAATTTCCTGCATCCTTGGTGGAGCTTAGGTGCCCGTCTCGAATCGTGTCTTCAAGCAGTTCTGTCACAAAGTGAATGCATCCCTCCCGAAGCTCGAGGTTGTGCGTCCCCTCAGGTGGTCGCAGTACGCCATCACTTTTGACTTCAAGGACCACCTCACGTTCGTGGCCACAACTGGCGCGCTCCCCATGCCGTGCACGCCCACCATCAGCAACATTTCGGTCACCAAGACCCTCACCGACTGTGGCGCTGGCCTCCACGTGCTCTCTGCCGAGACCTTCGAGACGCTTCAGGTGCCTCATGACCAGCTCATGCCCACCAAGCCGTTCTCTGGGGTGACCGACGGCTCCACCACTCCCCTGGGGCAGGTGTGCCTCCCTGCCACCTTCGGCAAGCACGAAAACTACCACACCAAGCTCATTGACTTCAAGATGGCCCACATCAGCCTCCCGTACAACGCTATCCTGGGGTACCCGACGCTCACCAAGTTCATGGCGGCTACCCATTATTGCTACAATGTCCTCAAGATGCCTGGGTGCAGTGGCATCATCACGGTCGCCTGTGATAAGAAGGACGTGGTCTACTCCCTTGAGCATGCCTACCGCACTGTAGCGACTAAAAACTCCAATGAAGAGGGCGACATCATGCATCCCGATGCCACCCCCGTGAAGAAGAAGCAGCTCCTCCCCAAGAGTCGCCCGAAGGCCAAGAAATCCGCCGGCGTCGCCTCAAGCTCCGCTCCTGTTGCCGAGGCACCCCTCCCTTCCGCATAGGAAGGCGCGCCCGGCGCCTCCCTCAGGACGGGCTCGGGGGCTTCCGTCTGGAGAGCCTCTGACCTGACTAGTGTGACGAGGGAGGTGCCCGGGCACCACTTGGAGGCGTGCCTTGACATGCGCCTCCACAAGTAAGGAACGAGGTGCGAGGCGCCAGGAAAATGAAAATTCATCGCCAAGGCGCTCGAGGAACTTCAGGAGGCGCAAGCCCTGCGCGGTGAGCGCTGCCCCGCGTGCCCCGTGATAACCCACAAGTGTAGGGGATCGCAACAGTTTTTGAGGGTAGAGTATTCAACCCAAATTTATTGACTCGACACAAGGGGAGCCAAAGAATATTCTCAAGTATTAGTAGTTGAGTTGGCAATTCAACCACACCTAGAAAACTTAATATCTACAACGAAGTATTTAGTAGCAAAGTACTATGGAAGTAACGGTAACGATGGCAAAGATAATAGTAACATTTTTGTAGTAATTGTAACAATGGCAACGAAAAAGTAACTAAGCAAAGATCAATATGTGAAAACCTCATAGGCATTGGATCAGTGATGTATAATTATGTCGGATGCGATTCCTAATGCAACTGTTATAACATAGGGTGACACAGAATTAGCTCCAGTTCATCAATGTAATGTAGGCATGTATTCTTAATATAGTAATACGTGCTTATGGAAAAGAACATGCATAATATCTTTTGTCCTACCCTCCCGTGGCAGCGGGGTTCTATTGGAAACTAAGTGATATTAAGGCCTCCTTTAATAGAGGACCGGACCAAAGCATTAAGACTTAGTGAATACATGAACTCCTCATACTACGGTCATCACCGGGAGTGGTCCCGATTATTGTCGCTTCAGGGTTACCGGATCATAACACATAGTAGGTGACTATTGACTTGCAAGATAGGATCAAGAACTCACATATATTCATGAAAACATAATAGGTTTAGATCTGAAATCATGGCACTTAGCAACATCAATCTCAGAACATAATGGAAACTAGGGATCAAACCCTAACAAAATTAACTCGATTACATGATAAATCTCATCCAACCCATCACCGTCCAGCAAGCCTACGATGGAATTACTCACGCACGGCGGTGAGCATCATGAAATTGGTGGTGGAGGAAGGTTGATGATGACGACGGTGATGGATTCCCCTCTCCGAAGCCCCAAACGGACTCCAGATCAGCCCTCCCAAGAGAGATTAGGGCTTGGCGGCGGCTCCATATCGTAAAACGCGATGAATCCTTCTCCCTAATTTTTCTCTCCCCGAACGTGAATATATAGAGTTGGAGTTGACGTCGGTGGAGCCTCAGGGGGCCCACGAGGCAGGGGGGCACGCCCCAGGGGGTGGGCGCGCCCTCCACCCTCGTGGAGAGGGTGTGGGCCCCCTGGTGTTGATTCTTTCGCTAGTATTTTTTATTAATTCCAAAAATATTCTCCATGAACTTTCAGGTCATTCTGAGAACTTTTATTTCTGCACAAAAATAACACCATGGCAATTCTGCTGAAAACAGCGTCAGTCCGGGTTAGTTCCATTCAAATCATGCAAGTTAGAGTCCAAAACAAGGGCAAAAGTGTTTGGAAAAGTAGATACGATGGAGACGTATCAACTCCCCCAAGCTTAAACCTTTGCTTATCCTCAAGCAATTTAGTTGACAAACTGAAAGTGATAAAGAAAAAACTTTTACAAACTCTGTTTGATCTTGTTGTTGTAAATATGTAAAGCCATCATTCAAGTTTTCAGCAAAGATTATGAACTAACCATATTCACAATAACACTTAGGTCTCATGTTTACTCATATCAATGGCATAATCAACTAGCGAGCAATAATAATAAATCTTGGATGACAACACTTCCTCAAAACAATCATAATATGATATAACAAGATGGTATCTCGCTAGCCCTTTCTAAGACCGCAAAACATAAATGCAGAGCACCTCTGAAGATCAAGGACTGACTAGACATTGTAATTCATGGTAAAAGAGATCCAGTCATAGTTGTACTCAATGTTAATTAATAGTAATGCATGCAAATGACAGCGGTGCTCTCCAACTGGTGCTTTTTAATAAGAGGGTGATGACTCAACATAAAAGTAAATAGATAGGCCCTTCACAGAGGGAAGCAGGGATTTGTAGAGGTGCGAGAGCTCGATTTTTGAAATAGAGATAAATACTATTTTGAGTGGCATACTTTCCTTGTCAACATAACAACCGAGAGATCTCGATACCTTCCATGCTACACACATTATAGGCGGTTCCCAAACAGATTGGTAAAGTTTATACTCCCCCACCACCAACAAGCATCAATCCATGGCTTGCCCGAAACAACGGGTGCCTCCAACTAACAACAATCTTGGGGGAGTTTTGTTTGCAATTATTTTGATTTGGTTTGAGCATGGGACTGGGCATCCCGGTTACCGACCATTTTCTCGTGAATGAGGAGCGGAGTCCACTCCTCGTGAGAATAACCCACCTAGCATGGAAGATATATATAGACAGCCCTAGTTGATACATGAGCTATTCGAGCATACAAAACAGAATTTCATTTGAAGGTTTAGAGTTTGGCACATACAAATTTACTTGGAACGGTAGGTAGATATCGCATATAGGAAGGTATGGTGGACTCATATGGAATAACTTTGGGATTTATGGAAGAGGATGCACAAGCAACATTCCCGCTTAGTACAAGTGAAGGCTAGAAAAAGACTGGGAAGCGACCAACTAGAGAGCGACAACAGTCATGAACATGCATTAAAATTAATCAACACTGAGTGCAAGCATGAGTAGGATATAATTCACCATGAACATAAATATCGTGGATACTATGTTGATTTTGTTTCAACTACATGCGTGAACATGTGCCAAGTAAAGCCACTCGAATCGTTCAAAGGAGGATACCACCCTATCATACCACATCACAACCATTTTAATAGCATGTTGGCACGCAAGGTAAACCATTATAAACTCCTAGCTAATTAAGCATGGCATCAACAACTATAATCTCTAATTGTCATTGCAAATATGTTTCATTCATAATAGGCCGAATCAGGAACGATGAACTAATCATATTTACAAAAACAAGATAGGTTGAGTTCATACTAGATTTCCTCATCTCAATCAATCCATCATATATCGTCATTATGGCCTTTCACTTGCACGACCGAACGGTGTGGATAATAATAATAGTGCACGTGCATTGGACTAAGCTTGAATCTGCAAGCATTTAATACAAGGGAGAAGACATGGTAATATGAGCTCTTGGTTAAATCAACAATTATGCATATGAGAGCCACTCAACATTTTCATCAAGGTCTTCTCCTCACGACCCCCAAATAAAAGATATAAAACTATTTACACGGGAAAGCTCCCAACAAGCAAAAGAAGAACGAGAAATCTTTTTGGGTTTCCTTTTAATTACTACTACTACAGGAATGGTAATTAAGCTAGCTAAAAGCTACAACTAATTATTTTTGTTTTTCTTAAGGTTTTTCAAACACACAAGAAGAAGCTTAGAAAATAAAATAAACTAGCATGGATAGTACAATGAAAAAGTATGAGCACCGACAACTAAAATGAGTGTGTGAACATGAATGTAATATCGGTGAGAAATATGTACTCCCCCAAGCTTAGGCTTTTGGCCTAAGTTGGTCTAGGGCCACTGCTGGCCTGCAGGATATCCAAAGTTGTAACTGGGGTCGTACTGAGATGCAGCGGCTACTGCCTGACGAGCTGCAGCTTGGAGGCGAGCTGCCTCCGTCCTCCTCTCATACTCGTTCGCTTCCTCCCTAGTTATAACATATCTCCTTTTTGCCTGAAAGTCAAAGAAAGTAGGAGCAGGGAGAGCAACATGGACAGTGCGACGTCTGTCGAAGATTAGTCCGTACTGGAGGAACTGTTCATTCCTATCAGCAAATTGATGGCGGACCATAGCGTTATAATCTAGATAAGCAGGGGGTAACTCCAAATCATTTCTACGTATGGGTACATCAAGATAATTAGTACACAAGTTGCATAAATTCCACCAAACAAATATCCACTTGTACTATTATGATGCAACCTTCGTGCAACAATATCCCCCAAGTTATATTGTTTATCACCTAATACCGCACTTTTGTGGACACAAAGATCTAGAACGCACATGTGACAAGCTTCATCTTTACCGTTAATGCATCTACCTATAAAGAGAGCAAAATAATGTATGGAAGGAAAATGAATGCTCCCCATGGTAGTTTGTGTGATTTCTCTAGATTCCCCCACAGTGATACTAGCAAGAAAGTCTTTATATTCAGATTTGCGAGGTTCACTAACATTGCCCCACTGCGGGAGTTTACAAGCATTATTAAAATCTTCTAACTCCATGGTATATGATTTATCATAAAGATCAAATAAAACAGTGTGAGAATTGCGCGAGGATGTAAATTTAAACCTTCTCACAAAGGAATCAGTTAGGTAGTGGTATTGCGGCCACTTATCTGATACAAAGCCCTCAAGATCAGCATTACGCACATACGCGTCAAATTCTTCCTTGATGCCTGCCTGGACCATAAACTCCTCTGACGACCATTCGCAAGGCTGCACTTGAGCTTCCCTTGGTGGTTCATCGTCCGGCTCATGTATCGCGAGCCTTGGGCCTTGCTCCCTTGAGGAGCCACCTTGGTACATTTTCCTAAACATATTTCTTCCTCTGAAAAATTTCTGAAACTTTTAGTGACTCAAAATAAAAGTGTACCAAACTCAACAAGATTAATAGCTCAAGAACTACTTGGGACAATTCAACCACACCTGGAAAACTTAATATCTGCAGCAAAGTATTTAGTAGCAAAGTAGTATGGAAGTAACTGTAACGATGGCAAAGGTAACAGTAACCGTTTTGTAGTAATTGTAACAATGGCAACGGAAAAAGTAACTAAGCAAACATCAATATGTGAAACACTCGTAGGCATTGGATCAGTGATGGATAATTATGTTGGATGTGATTCCTCATGCAACAGTTATAACATAGGGTGACACAGAACTAGCTCCAGTTCATCAATGTAATGTAGGCATGTATTCCGAATATAGTCATACATGCTTATGGAAAAGAACTTGCGTAACATCTTTTGTCCTACCCTCCCATGGCAGCGGGGTCCTATTGGAAACTAAGGGATATTAAGGCCTCCTTTTAATAAAGTACCGGACCAAAGCTTTAACACTTAGTGAATACATGAACTACTCAAACTATAGTCATCACCGGGAGTGGTCCCGATTATTGTCACTTCGGGGTTACCGGATCATAACACATAGTAGGTGACTATTGACTTGCAAGATAGGATCAAGAACTCACATATATTCATGAAAACATAATAGGTTCAGATATGAAATCATGGCACTTGGGCCCTAGTGACAAGCATTAAGCATAGCAAAGTCATAGCAACATCAATCTCATAACATAATGGATACTAGGGATCAAACCTAAAAAAACTAACTCGATTACATGATAAATCTCATCCAACCCATCACCGTCCAGCAAGCCTACGATGGAATTACCCACGCACGGCGGTGAGCATCATGAAATTGGTGATGGAGGAAGGTTGATGATGACGGCGGCGACGGATTCCCCTCTCCGGAGCCCCGAACGGATTCCAGATCAGCCCTGCCGAGAGAGATTAGGGCTTGGCGGCGGCTCCGTATTGTAAAACGCGATGACTCCTTCTCCCTAATTTTTTTCTCCCGGAACATGAATATATAGAGTTGGAGTTGACGTCGGTGGAGCCTTGATATGTGTCCAATGTATCTATAATTTTTGTTTGCTCCATGCTATATTATCTACTGTTTTGGACTATATTGGGCTTTATTTTCCACTTTTATATTATTTTTGGGACTAATCTATTAACCGGAGGACCAGCCTAGAATTGCTGGTTTTTTGCCCATTTCAGTGTTTCGAAGAAATGGAATATCAAACGGAGTCCAAACGGAATGAAACCTTCGGGAACGTGATTTTCTCACCGAACGTGATCCAGGAGACTTGGACCCTACTCCAAGAAGTAAAAGAGGCGGTCACGAGCGTGGGGGGCGTGCCCCCCTGCCTCGTGGGCCCCCTATTGCTCCCCGACGTACTCCTTCCTCCTATATATACCTACGTACCCCCAAACGATCAGATACGGAGCCAAAAACCTAATTCCACCGCCCCAACTTTCTGTATCTACGAGATCCCAGCTTGGGGCCTATTCCGGAGCTCCGCCGGAGAGGGCCGTCATCACGGAGGGCTTCTACATCATCATAGCCTCTCCGATGAAGTGTGAGTAGTTTACTTCAGACCTTCGGTCCATAGTTATTAGCTAGATGGCTTCTTCTCTCTTTTTGGATCTCAATACAATGTTCTCCCCCTCTCTCGTGGAGATCTATTCGATGTAATCTTCTTTTTGCGGTGTGTTTGTTGAGACCGATGAATTGTGGGTTTATGATCAAGTCTATCTATGAATAATATTTGAATCTTCGCTGAATTATTTTATGTATGATTGGTTATCTTTGCAAGTCTCTTTGAATTATCAGTTTGGTTTGGCCTACTAGATTGGTTTTTCTTGCCATGGGAGAAGTGCTTAGCTTTGGGTTCGATCTTTCGGTGTCCTTTCCCAGTGACAGAAGGGGCAGCAAGGCACATATTGCCATCGAGGATAACAAGATGGGGTTTATTTCATATTGCATGAATTTATCTCTCTACATCATGTCATCTTGCTTAAGGCGTTACTCTGTTTTTAACTTAATACTCTAGATGCATGCTGGATAGCGGTCGATGAGTGGAGTAATAGTAGTAGATGCAGGCAGGAGTCGGTCTACTTGTCTCGGACGTGATGCCTATATACATGATCATACCTAGATATTCTCATAACTATGCTCAATTCTGTCAATTGCTCAACAGTAATTTGTTCACCCACCGTAGAATACTTATGCTCTTGAGAGAAGCCACTAGTGAAACCTATGGCCCCCGGGTCTATTCTCATCATATCAATCTCCATCACTTTATTATTGCTTTGCTTTTTTACTTTGCCTTTTACTTTTTACTTTGCATCTCTATATCAAAAATACCAAAAATATTATCTATCATCTCTATCAGATCTCACTTTCGTAAGTGACCATGAAGGGATTGACAACCCCTAATCGCGTTGGTTGCGTTGAGCTATTGTTTTTGTGTAGGTACGAGGGACTTGCATGTAGCCTCCTACTGGATTGATACCTTGGTTCTCAAAAACTGAGGGAAATACTTACGCTACTTTGCTACATCATCCTCTCCTCTTCGGGGAAATCCAACGCAGTACTCAAGAGGTAGCAAGAAGAATTTCTGGCGCCGTTGCCGGGGAGTCTGCACAAAAGTCAACATACAAAGTACCCATCACAATCCCTATCTATCGCATTACATTAGTTGCCATTTGCCTCTCGTTTTCCTCTCCCCCACTTCACCCTTGCCGTTTTATTTGCCCTCTCTCTCCCAATCTCCTTCTCTTTTTCCGTTTTCCTTTTTCTCGCTTGCTTGTCGTTATGTCCGAACTTGGGGAAATTATTGCCGATATAGACAATAATAATATCATGGAGAATTCTGATGCTCCTACTGAAGAACCCCCTACCTTGCATACAAAAAAAATTCATGTTGGTAGTGGTAATATTATTGGAAAAGGAGTTATCCAAGATTTCTTTACTTGTGCCGGTGCTTTGCCCTCTATGGGCGGTTCTATTCTTCATAGAACTAGTAGTCTTGCGGAGGCTATTGCCATGCTTATAGTTGAACTTGAAAGACAATTTATGCACATGCATCCTTACATACAACGAATCTTCTTAGAATTCTCTAATATTGAGCATTCTTCTGTTAAGCGTGCTGCTACTATATTTTTGGCTCATGAGTTTAGATTTATAATAAAAGAGGCCAAAGAAATATTTGCTCATTATAGGGTGTATGCTAGTCATCCTCCCATTGAAGCTATCCTTTTTAATCAAGAAGACATGATGCGTTTACAATCTTTAGATCATATTGCTTACAATGAAAATCTTAGGAAAAACGTTCCTGCCGATGTTCTATTTGATAAAATTTCCGAGCTTAATGATGATTTTGCTATTCAGAATAATGGACTAGGTTTTCCTCTTGAACGAAGGCTTGTAGCTTTTTGCCAAAAAAATGCTCTTAACGATGAATTGGTTGTGCAATACAAGGGGCCTAGGGAGGCACCCATACCTCCCGAGATTGATCTTGGGGACTTTTGTCCCATTAAATTTAGCCCTTTTGATTACTTTTGCTTGCCTCAAAGAAAACTTGCTGCTGAACATAGAGAATATGAGAGAAGTTTTCATGATTTTCCCTACCACTATTATGGCAATACCTAGATCTATCCTCGCTTTTATGCCTAGCTAGGGGCGTTAAACGATAGCGCTTGTTGGGAGGCAACCCAATTTTATTTTTAGTTTTTTGTTTTTGTTTCTGTTTAGGAATAAATAATCCATCTACCTTCTGTTTGGATGTGGTTTTGTGTTTTAATTAGTGTTTGTGCCAAGTTATACCTATAGGATCTTCTTGGATGATAGTTATTTGATCTTGCTGTAATTTCCAGAAACTTTGCGCTCAGTTCCCGAATTGTTAAAAATCACCAGAACGTGATAAAATACTGATTCCAATTTCTGCTGATCAATAAACAAATTTTCCATGTCGTCCTATTTGGTAGATTTTTTGGAGTTCCAGAAGTTTGCGTTAGTTACAGATTACTACAGACTGTTCTGTTTTTGACAAATTCTGTTTTTCGTGTGTTGTTTGCTTATTTTGATGAATCTATGGCTAGTAAAATAGTTTATAATCCATGGAGAAGTTAGAATACAGTAGGTTTAACACCAATATAAATAAAGAATGAGTTCATTACAGTACCTTGAAGTGGTCTTTTGTTTTCTTTCTCTAACGGAGCTCACGAGATTTCTATTAAGTCTTGTGTTGTGAAGCTTTCAAGTTTTGGGTGAAATCTTTTGATGGATTATGGAACAAGGAGTGGCAAGAGCCTAAGCTTGGGGATGCCCATGGCACCCCCAAATAATCCAAGTACACCAAAAAGTCAAAGCTTGGGGATGCCCCGGAAGGCATCCCCTCTTTCGTCTACTTCCATCGGTAATTTTATTTGGAGCTATATTTTTATTCACCACATGATATCTGTTTTGCTTGGAGCGTCTTGTATTATTTGTGTCTTTGTTTGTTAGTGTGCCACAATCATCCTTGCTGTACACATCTTTTGAGAGATCCATACATGAATTGGAATTTGATAGAATACTCCATGTGCTTCACTTATATCTTTTGAGCTTGATAGTTTTGCTCTATGTGCTTCACTTATATCTTTTGAGCTTGATAATTTTGCTCTATGTGCTTCACTTAGATCTTTTAGAGCATGGTGGCGGATTGTTTTATAGAAACTATTGATCTCTCATTCTTCACTTAGATTATTTTGAGAGTCTTAATAGCATGGTAATTTGCTTAATAATAATATGCTCGGTGTTCAAGATTTGTGAAACTTTCTTTTGAGTGCGTTGAATACTAAGAAAAGATTGATGCTTGATAACTGTTTTGAGATATGAATATGGTGATATTAGAGTCATGCTAGTTGAGTAGTTGTGAATTTGAGAAATACTTGTGTTAAAAGTTTGTGATTCCCGTAACATGCACGTATGGTGAACCGTTATGTGATGAAGTCGGAGCATGATTTATTTGTTGATTGTCTTCCTTATGAGTGGCGGTCAGGGATGAGCGATGGTCTTTTCCTACCAATCTATCCCCCTAGGAGCATGCGCGTAACACTTTGCTTTGATAACTTCTAGATTTTTTCAATAAGTATGTGAGTTCTTTATGACTAATGTTGAGTCC
Organism: Aegilops umbellulata; assembly: GCA_032464435.1. Classification (NCBI taxonomy): domain Eukaryota; kingdom Viridiplantae; phylum Streptophyta; class Magnoliopsida; order Poales; family Poaceae; genus Aegilops; species Aegilops umbellulata. The sequence continues at coordinate 67,101,471 of CP136056.1, read as the reverse complement.
ATGTATTATACGCACTTTTTCCCATCCTTCCACCATTGCTAGCCTCTCTAATACCGCACACTTTTCGCCGGTATCATACACCCACCATATACCTTCCTTAAAACAGCCACCATACCTACCTATCATGGCATTTCCATAGCCATTCCGAGATATATTGCCATGCAACTTTCCACCGTTCCGTTTATTATGACGCGCTCCATCATTGTCATATTGCTAGCATGATCATGTAGTTGACATCGTATTTGTGGCAAAACCACTATTCATAATTCTTTCATACATGTCACTCTTGATTCATTGCATATCCCGGTACACCGCCGGAGGCATTCATATAGAGTCATATTTGTTCTAAGTGTTGAGTTGTAAGAAAAATAAAAGTGTGATGATCATCAATTTTTAGAGCATTGTCCCAAGTGAGGAAAGGATGATGGAGACTATGATTCCCCCATAAGTCGGGATGAGACTCCGGACGAAGAATAAAAAAAAAGAGAGGCCATAAAAAAAGAGAAAAGGCCCAAATAAAAAAATGAGAGAAAAAGAGAGAAGGGACAATGTTACTATCCTTTTACCACACTTGTGAGAGTCTCTCATTTTGTCACTTTCATATACTAGTGGGAATTTTTCATTTTAGAACTTGGCTTGTATATTCCAATGATGGGCTTCCTCAAAATTGCCCTAGGTCTTCGTGAGCAAGCGAGTTGGATGCACACCCACTTAGTTTCTTTGATGAGATTTCATATACTTATAGCTCTAGTGCATCCGTTGCATGGAAATCTCTACTCATTCACATTGATATCTATTGATGGGCATCTCCATAGCACGCTGATATGCCTAGTTGATGTGAGACTATCTTCCCCTCCTTTTGTCTTCTCCACAACCACCATTCTATTCCACATATAGTGTTATATCCATGGCTCACGCTCATGTATTGCGTGAGGATCGAAAAAGTTTTAAAAATGTTAAAGTATGAAACAATTGCTTGGCTTGTCATCGGGGTTGTGCATGATTTAAATACTTTGTGTGGTGAACATAGAGCATAGCCAGACTATATGATTTTGTAGGGATAACTTTCCTTGGCCATGTTATTTTGAGAAGACATAATTGCTTTGTTAGTATGCTTGAAGTATTATTATTTTTATGTCAATATGAACTTTTGTCTTGAATCTTTCGAATCTAAATATTCATATCACAATTAAGAAGATTTGCATTGAAATTATGCCAAGTAGCACTCCGCATCAAACATTCTCTTTTTATCATTTACCTACTCGAGGACGAGCAGGAATTAAGCTTGGGGATGCCTGATACGTCTCCAACGTATCTATAATTTTTTATTGCTCCATGCTATATTATCTACTATTTTGGACTATATTGGGCTTTATTTTCCACTTTTATATTATGTTTGGGACTAACCTATTAACCGGAGGCCCAGCCCAGAATTGCTGTTTTTTTGCCTATTTCAGTGTTTCGAAGAAACGGAATATCAAACGGAGTCCAAACGGAATGAAACCTTCGGGAACGTGATTTTCTCACCGAATGTGATCCAGGAGACTTGGACCCTACTCCAATAAGTAAAAGAGGCGGTCACGAGGGTGGGGGGCGCGCCCCCTGCCTCATGGGCCCCCTGTTGCTCCACCGACGTACTCCTTCCTCCTATATATACCTACGTACCCCCAAACGATCAGATACGGAGCCAAAAACCTAATTCCACCGCCGCAACTTTCTGTATCCATGAGATCCCATCTTAGGGCCTGTTCCGGAGCTCCGCCGGAGAGGGCCGTCATCACGGAGGGCTTCTACATCATCATAGCCTCTCCGATGAAGTGTGAGTAGTTTACTTCAGACCTTCGGTCCATAGTTATTAGCTAGATGGCTTCTTCTCTCTTTTTGGATCTCAATACAATGTTCTCCCCCTCTCTCGTGGAGATCTATTCGATGTAATCTTCTTTTTGCGGTGTGTTTGTTGAGACCGATGAATTGTGGGTTTATGATCAAGTCTATCTATGAATAATATTTGAATCTTCTCTGAATTCTTTTATGTATGATTGGTTATCTTTGTAAGTCTCTTCGAATTATCAGTTTGGTTTGGCCTACTAGATTGGTTTTTCTTGCCATGGGAGAAGTGATTAGCTTTGGGTTCGATCTTGCGGTGTCCTTTCCCAGTGACAGAAGGGGCAGCAAGGCACGTATTGTATCGTTGCCATCGAGGATAACAAGATGGGGTTTGTTTCATATTGCATGAATTTATCTCTCTACATCATGTCATCTTGCTTAAGGCGTTACTCTGTTTTTAACTTAATACTCTAGATGCATGCTGGATAGCGGTCGATGAGTGGAGTAATAGTAGTAGATGCAGGCAGGAGTCGGTCTACTTGTCTCGGACGTGATGCCTATATACATGATCATACCTAGATATTCTCATAACTATGCTCAATTCTGTCAATTGCTCAACAGTAATTTGTTCACCCACCGTAGAATACTTATGCTCTTGAGAGAAGCCACTAGTGAAACCTATGGCCCCCGGGTCTATTCTCATCATATCAATCTCCATCACTTTATTATTGCTTTGCTTTTTTTACTTTGCCTTTTACTTTTTACTTTGCATCTCTATATCAAAAATAGCAAAAATATTATCTATCATCTCTATCAGATCTCACTCTCGTAAGTGACTGTGAAGGGATTGACAACCCCTAATCGCGTTGGTTGCATTGAGCTATTGTTTTTGTGTAGGTATGAGGGACTTGCGTGTAGCCTCCTACTGGATTGATACCTTGGTTCTCAACAACTGAGGGAAATACTTACGCTACTTTGCTGCATCATCCTCTCCTCTTCGGGGAAATCCAACGCAGTGCTCAAGAGGTAGCAAGCCTCAGGGGGCCCACGAGGCAGGGGGCGCACCCTAGGGGGTGGGCGCGCCCTCCACCCTCGTGGACAGGGTGTGGGCCCCCCGGTGTTGATTCTTTCGCCAGTATTTTTTATTAATTCCAAAAATATTCTCCGTGAAGTTTCAGGTCATTCCGAGAACTTTATTTCTGCATAAAAATAACACCATGGCAATTCTGTTAAAAACAACGTCAGTCTGGGTAGTTCCATTCAAATCATGCAAGTTAGAGTACAAAACAAGGGCAAAAGTGTTTGGAAAAGCAGATACGATGGAGACGTATCACCCCACGAGTGCAGCCGCCGCCCGTGATGTGGGTGACGGGCTGCGCGTCTGCATCAACATCCCGGGCCTTAATGGGGCCGCTTCTCAGGACCTCTTCTGGCTGTATCACATCTGCCGGAGTGGGGGCTTCCCCTGCAACTACGTTCGCATGACTTTCGCCCTGTTAAACATTGGCGCCTCATATTAGCACTTGGCGCAGTGAGCAATGGTGTCTCATGAGGCCAGACACTCAGCGGTGGCCTCTCAGGAGACCCCGGACCCTCCCGAGCCCCCTTGGCCTCTTGAGCCTCCGGAGCCATCCGGCTCGTGAGGAACAGGTCCCCGCGACTCCGCGACGCGCTTCACCGACTACCCCGACGCTTCTCCAGCATCATTGCCAGGTGACTTTTTGGTTTGTTCAATTAAGGGCGCCCCACGGGCTGCATCATCCTCAAGTTGTAAGGGTCCGCCCCTTCGGTTGCATCGTTTCGTTCATGTACCCTGAACCAGTTATGCTTTCAAGAGTCACCATGGTTGTTAACCCCACGCTTGATATCACATCTGGAGTCGCCACCCCGCCGGCTGCACGCGTTGCCAGCTCTCCTCCTGAACATCCCACGAGAGGGGGCTATCAAAACGGCGCCTGTGCTTGGGTCCGTCCCTGCAACGCTGATAAATCTAAGAAACTGAGCTCTGACTCGCGGGACGGCCCCGTGCACGTCACCTCACCAAGTCCTCAGTGCCTTCGTCTTCTCACGAAACGATCAAGAGCGGATCAGCAAGCGCGCGTTGCCCCTTGTGTCTTGTAATTGGTTAATATGCGGGAACCTCAGCAGACGGGCATTCGATCAGCCCTGACGACGCCTTGCCACCTCAGGAGGGCCCGCCTCGATCAGGCAGCGGTTTGATCCGTGAAAGGCTAAGTAAAATCACTTTGCACACCGCATGTCACTGGCCCAAGCCCTTTTCTAGCAACCCCTGCGAGGCAAACTACTCCTTTTTCGTGCAAGCCGCTTGCACGTTAAAAGGGGGGCTCTTGAGCATCGCGCATCAGGATCCCCTACTGGCTCTCGGGCCCCCACCCCTGGCCTTGTTCCAGGCATCGCGACCTGACATACTAGCGATGGCTGAGCCCCGCTCGAGGGTCGGGTCCTGAGGACGTAGAGCACCATGGTGAGCAAGGAAATGAGGGGTAAACCTCGCGAGGGAGTACGGGGAGAGGAGTGTGGTCCGGCAGCGCATGCATTGCTTGAAATTTAAAGGACACTAGTCATTTCACGCACCCCAAGTGGGACTAGTATTGATCTGTTGCCTGGGGTCTGGGTCCTGGTGATGCAGAGCACCAAGCTATCGCAAAGGAAAGGGGGATCGAGCCCAAACGAAGGACGCCAACATGATTTAAAAACAAGAATAAAAGCATTACGATAAGGGCGCAAGCGCCACAGTTCCTTACACGCCCCCACGGGGCCCTTGATGATTGCGATGTGGGAAACAAAGAAAACAAAAGAAGCAGCCTCCTAAAGGCCGCAACTCCTGAGGCTCCAACTCCGGCATCCCCGGTGCTCAGTCGGAGTCCTCCTCCTCCTTGACGCGGCGGCACGTCGCAGTTGTCGTTGCTTGAGCTCCCCCCCGAAAGAAGCGCCATCGCCGCTAGAAGTGTCACGGCCGTCGCCAAGGGCGAGTTCACCACCGAGGACGTCACCCCTGCAGCCATCATCGTCAGAGGAGACGTGGTCGCCGCTGCTGCTGTCGCCCTGAGGGCAGCATCCCAGGCGTCCACCGTCCTCCCCAAAGATCTTGACGAAGAGCATCATCGCCCCGTCATACTTGAAGTGGAGGGTGTGCCTCCCCTTCAGGCCACGGGCGCGGGCGAACGACTGCCACCCTCGGGCCAGATACACATAGCCGGAGGGGGTGACCTCGACCTCCGCCCACGAGGACATGTTGCAGCAGCCGTCAGGCTGCAGCCACAGCCGACGGGTCCTCCCGCCGGCAGCTCCTCCGCAAAGGAGCGCGAAAGGTGGATCCAGGTGCAGGGTGGACTCTCCATCGACACTAAAAAATCTCAGGGCATGTCTTCTGAGTGGGCTCGCGAGCGAGGTGGCCGGGCGGCCACCGCACGCCTCCCCCTTCGGCCATGGCCGCCGTCGCTGTCAAAACCGGCGGATCTCGGGTAGGGGGTCCCGAACTATGCGTCTAAGGCGAATGGTAATAGGAGGCGAGGGACACGATGTTTACCCAGGTTCGGGCTCTCTCGATGGAGGTAATACCCTACTTCCTGCTTGATTGATCTTGATGATATGAGTATTACAAGAGTTGATCTACCACGAGATCGTAGAGGCTAAACCCTAGAAGCTAGCCTATGGTATGATTCTTGTTGTCCTACGGACTAAACCCTCCGGTTTATATAGACACCGGAGGGGGCTAGGGTTACACATAGTCAGTTACAATGGGAGGAGATCTACATATCCATATTGCCAAGCTTGCCTTCCACGCCATGGAGAGTCCCATCCGGACACGGGACGAAGTCTTCAATCTTGTATCTTCATAGTCCAACAGTCCGGCCAAAGGATATAGTCCGGCTGTCCAGATACCCCCTAATCCAGAACTCCCTCAGTAGCCCCCGAACCAGGCTTCAATGACGATGAGTCTGGCGCGCAGATTTGTCTTCGGCAGTGCAAGGCGGGTTCTCCTCCAAATCCTGAATATATGTTGAATAGTGTCCGACTTCCCATAAATGTTGCGCTTCTTGGCTTCCACGTCCAATAATGGCCATCTCCCACGTGCCGAGCGAACGCAAGAAGCTAGGGCGTTTTTACATTTGCCACCCTAGCTATGTGAATAAACTGTCTATTAAAGAGACGGGGATCCTTAGATTCAAATCACACCATCCTCCCCCAGCGAGCATTCATCAGAGCGCGCCCGAAAAAATCCGTCCCAACATGGCCGGTCATTGCAGCTCCTCCTCTCGCTCCCGTAGCCCTAAGCCCGGAGATTGGAAGAAGTGTTCCGTCCCACACAATCAATTAGTGGAGTTACAGACGCAGGGATTTCTCCCTCCAGCGTATATGATCCCCATTCGAGCCGGGCTTGCCACCTATAATTGCGGGGAGCAAGCGGAGAGCTTTCCCAACCCCTCCAAGGGGGAGCGGGTATGCCTCGTCCCTTATTTATTAAGGGGACTCGGATTTCCAATCCATCCGTTCCTCCGAGGGCTCCTGGAGTTTTACGGCCTCCAGTTGCATAACTTCACCCCTGCTTCCATACTACACATCACTGGTTATGTAGCCCTTTGTGAGCTGTTTCTGGGCTGCGAAGCTCATTTCGCGTTGTGGAAGAAGCTATTCTGCCTCGTGCCCCGTACACAGAGGGGGTCAATATATCAAATGGGCGGAGCCGAAATATGGCGCATCGCCGGGACCGGATACCTGTCCGGTACCCCAAAGAAGACGTCCTAAGACTGGCCCTCGGAGTGGTTTTATATGGAGGACGTCCCCCTTCCGGATCCTATTCGGATTGGTCTTCCCGAGTTTGACAATGCCCCTTTCAAGAAACGCCGAAACTGGCGCCCACAGAGCCCTCAGGAGGAAGATAACAGAGACGTCCTTTACCTGATGGGCCGGATAAAGGTGCTGGCTCAATTAGGACTGACGATAACCGAGGTTATGTCAATATGCATTATGCGGGGGGTGCATCCACTTCAATATCGAGGCCACCCCATGTGGCACTTCAACGGGGAAGATGATGCCACTCGCTGCGGGCGCAAGGGACCGGACTCAGTTGCTGCTCTAGCAAAAATTCTGTCCGATTTGTACAAGGGAGAGGAAGAGGAGTTCCTTCGCGTTAAGCCACGGGATGGATTCTCCATGTACAACCCTCCAAGTTGGGTGAGTTGTCATTCTTTACTCCCATCATTCCCGCATTCCTCGTCATATGTTTTTACCTTGCCGTTTCATGGCAGGAACTGCGAAAAGCTGTAAGGGAGGTCAACAGCCCACCTCCACAACCGGAGGACCCTGACCGGGCCCTCGATCCCGGATTTGAAGAGGATCCGGACATATTTGTGGAGCTGATCAACAGGATATTCTATCAATTAAGCTGTGATGATGCCATGGTGGCCAGCTGACTATCCTGGGCTACTCCCCGCCTCGCATGTAAGTAAAACCAGAGTCCCGACTTCCGAGAAGGATCCCTTTTATGCACTTCACCTACCGTACCTGTATGGTGTTTTACAGGGAAGATACTCGGGACGCCATGCCGAACCCGCGAACAAGGGGCGCTGAAGCCGGGCAGGCTAAAAAGGAAGGCGGTCCGGATGGAGACGCCGGCGCAGAGGTATGATAACAAACCACGCTCTGTGGCTATCGTCTTTTAAAACATAATAACACCCATGTTTCCTAGAAGGAAAAATGCTCGCCGGACTATATCCAGAGAGGTTGCTGATCAGGCCTCTACCAGTCGGGCTCCAAGGCCAGACACAGAGGCGGAAGCTAACATGGGGCACGCGCCGGATGCTCCTCCTACAAAGGATGCAGATAAAATATCCGCTACAAATTCCAAAGTGGAGAGCGCCATGAATCACAGGCGTCGCCGGGCCGTACTCCGTGACGCTTATTTCTCCCAAGAGGCGTTTGATGCCTTCAACTCAGGAGATGCGTACATCCGTGCTGCTCAAAATGGTCTTGCCAGAGCCACGGACCAGTATGTAAAGGATATACGGGTAAGAAAATTTGATGATTATATATATCAGTAGCCCCTGAGACTTGAAACAGTTGGCACAACTAATTTAAGGATCATTATTTGTGCTGGTTCTTACAGAGAAGAATACCCAATTGTCTCAAGAGCTAGAAGAGTGCAAGACCCAGCTACGGGCCGCAGTTGCCGCATTGAAGGAGTCTGAGAAGGCCCCCTCCGGTAACACTTGTCTCAAAGAATGATAGGTACCATATAGTATGCGACATGCATGCGAATCTAAAAATAGATATTGCAGATGATTTCGGGGTGAATCCGGATGAGCAACATGCCATACGGCAGCTAAAGGCTGGCGAGCGCATGCTTACGCAAGTTAGGCGGGAGAAAAACAATCTCCAAGACGCCAATACGCAGCTGGGCGTGGAACTGAAGGATGTTCGAGCCCAGCTTGCGGACTCCGTGAAGGAGAATAAGCGGCTTCGACGCGGCATTTTCAGTAAGTGCTTGAACGAACTTTTGAAAGAGTTCGGCGAAGAAGCCGGCTAACAGAGTTATGTCTGCAGGTATGCTGACAGGTCGTCCCGCGGTGGAGATGCCCTGGTGTGCGGGTGATCTTCTACCAGAGCTCTCACAACTGCACGAACAAGTTCGACAGGTGATGCAGGGTATTGCCCAGGCCTTGTGGCCATCCGTCTCCCTGCCAGGAGGCATTGGAGAGCTTGCAGAGAAGCTCAAGGTAGCGCGGCGACGCTTCCGATTATGGAAGATATCGGCCCGCCGTCAAGGTGCCAGGGAAGCCTGGGCCATGGTGAATACGCGGTATACCAAGGCTGACCCAAACCACATGGTCGAGGTCAGACCTGTGGGGCCTGATGGAAAAGAGATCCCCGTCAGTTTGGTGTATGACCAAGTAGAATTAGCCGCAAAGTACTCCCAACAGGATTGTAGGCTAGACAGCCTGTTGGATGGGATAGAAGAAGAATTCAGTCAGTCGAAGTGACTGTGTACTTTAAATGACATATAAAATGTCCCTAGCCGGATTGTAAATTATTTCTCATGGCGGACCTTTTCGCTTCGACCTCCGGACACGATAGTCCGGAGTGTATCCGAATACCTGCTCAGTTATATAAGAACCGGGGTATGCGTGGAAACCAGGCATAGGGGTCATAAGTGCTTGAACAGACAAGTACCCAACTAGCTATGTTATATTACATGGATTGTAAGAAACATCTTCCAGGGAGAATAGTTCCGTTAAGGGTTCCTTTCCCTGGGTACGCATGCCCTAATGTGCATGTCCGGACTGCGAGAAGAGATGCAGGCAAAAAACATCTGGGGGCATGTATCAAAATAAATAAAAGTCATCTTTTGTTCACCGACCGAATATTCCCTTAAGAACACTAGCTTTCGGCTTCACCCAGTCTGAGGTACACATCCGGCTGACCCGGCAGTAACAATCGCAGAGGTGCTCCCCTTATGCCCTAGCCGACTTAACGGGAATGTAGGGCATAAATACAAGAGCCAGGCAACCCAGCTTGGCCAAAATTTAAGTCATATCAATGCATATAATGGCAAAAAAGGTACATGCGGAAGAATAACACATGTGCGGGGCATGAAGCCCAGAAAAATAGTTATATTAAGCTTCTGTATAAGAAGCCCCCAGGTATAATGAGCGCGACTAGCGCGTTAATATTTTGTAGTCAAGACACAAGTTGGCCCTTTAAGGCCTTGAGGAGAAGGAAAAAGAAGGAAGAAGGAGAGAAAAGATAGATAATGTATATGCGAAAAATGGACAGGGGTAAGGGAACGAACATAGAGTCCGGTGCTAGGCGTAGAATCTTTGGAGTCTGGCTGCGTTCCATGGGTTTGGCTCAAGTCGATTGTCCGATGCATCCCGCATACGGTACGCTCTGCCGATCAGCACTTGGTCAATAATGAAGGGACCTTCCCATTTGGGCTTAAGCTTGTTCTTTTTCTTCTCCGGCAGGCGTAGAACTAGTTCGCCAACGTTATAAGTTTTGGCCCGGACTTCTCTGCTTTGGTATCTTCGAGCCTGTTGTTGATAGAATGCGGAACAGGCTTTTGCCACGTCGCACTCCTCCTCCAGGGTGTCCAAACTGTCCTTCCGATCAAGCTCGGCCTCTTTTTCTTCATACATGCACACTCGAGGTGAGTCGTGAATTATGTCACTGGGCAGAACCGCCTCTGCGCCGTACACCATAAAGAACGGTGTGTATCCGATAGTGCGATTCGGCGTGGTCTGCAGCCCCCATAAGACGGAGTCGAGCTCCTCTACCCAGTGCGTGTTAGACTCCTTTTAAGGACCGCATTAATCTGGGTTTGATGCCGCTCATGATAAGACCATTTGCTCGCTCGACTTGACCGTTAGTTTGCGGGTGATAGACAGAAGCATAATGGAGCTTGATGCCCATGTTGCTGCACCAAAGTTTTACCTCGTCGGCTGTAAAGTTCATGCCATTGTCGGTGATGATGCTGTGGGGGACGCCATAACGGTGTACAACCCCAGATATGAAGTCTATCACCAGTCTAGATTCGGCAGTTTTAACAGGTTTGGCTTCTATCCATTTGGTGAATTTATCCACCATGACCAGTAAGTATTTTTTCTTATGGGTTCCCCCTTTAAGGGGACCATGTCAAGCCCCCAGACCGCGAAGGGCCAGGTAATGGGGATTGTTTGGAGAGCGGTGGGCGGCATATGGCTTTGGTTTGCAAAAAGCTGGCAACCAACGCAGCGTTGGACCAAGTCCTGTGCATCTGCCCGGGCAGTCGGCCAATAGAAACCTGTACGGAAGGCCTTGCTTACAAGGGCCCGGGCTGCGGTGTGGTGGCCGCCGAGTCCAGCATGGATTTCTGCCAAAAGCTTCCTCCCTTCCTCTTCGGAGATGCACCTTTGAAGGACTTCGGTAGTGCTTTTATTATAAAGCTATCCCTCGTGGACCTTGTAGGCTTTAGATCGCCGCACTATGGAGCGTGCCTCATTTTGGTCCTCGGGAAGTTCCTGCCTGGTTAGGTAGGCCAGGAATGGTTCTGTCCACGGGGCGATGACGGCCATTATTACATGGGCTGAAGATGTTATTTCGATGGTAGAGCCTCCGATTGTGTCAGAGTGTTCGGTATCTGGCATTGTGTCGGGTCCGGACTATTGTTACCGGTGTCCCCTTCCCATACCACGGATGGCTTAAACAACCTTTCTAAGAAGATGTTATGTGAGACAGGGTCGCACTTAGCACCGATGCGGGCAAGGATATCCATCGCCTGATTGTTTTCCCGAGCCACATGGTGGAATTCGAGCCCCTCGAACCGAGCTGACATCTTGAGGACGGCGTTGCGATAAGCCACCATTTTCGGATCCTTGGCATCGAAGTCTCCATTTATTTGGGATATTGCGAGGTTCGAGTCCCCACGCACCTCCAGGAGTCGAATGCCCATGGAAACTGCCATTCAAAGACCACGTAACAGGGCCTCGTATTCGTCTGCGTTGTTGGAGTCTGTGTACAATATTTGGAGTACGTATTGGACTGTATCTCCGATGGGGGACGTCAGGACGACGCCAGCCCCGAGACCAGCAAGCATTTTAGAGCCGTCGAAGTGCATGATCCAATTGGAGTACGCGTCGTACTCTTTAGGGAGTTCGGCTTCTGTCCATTCGGCGACAAAATCGGCCAATACTTGCGACTTAATGGCTCGCCGAGGTTTATATGTTATGTCGAACGAGAGGAGCTCAATGGCCCATTTGGCAATCCGGCCCATGGCGTTGCGGTTGTTTATTATGTCGTTGAGTGGTACCTCCGAGGCCACTGTGATTGAACACTCTTGAAAGTAGTGTCTTAGTTTCCGGGATGCCATGAATACCGCATAGGTTATCTTTTGATAATGCGGATACTGTGATTTGCATGGAGTGAGGATGGTGGATACATAATATACCGGATTTTGGAGTGGGAATTTATGTCCATCCGTTTCTCGTTCGACGACGAGCACTGCGCTTACAACTTGATGAGTTGCCGCTATATATAGCAGCATTGGTTCGCCGATGTTTGGTGCTGCCAGGATTGGGTTGGTGGCCAGGATGGCCTTTATGTCTTCCAGTCCGGCTGTGGCCGCGTCTGTCCACTCGAAGTGTTCGGTGCGCCGAAGGAGGCGATAAAGGGGTAATGCCTTTTCTCCTAATCGGGAGATAAAGCGGCTTAAGACCGCCACGCATCCAGTTAATTTCTGGATTTTGCTTGAGGTCAGTTGGGATGGACAACTGTGTCAGGGCTCGGATTTTGGCCGGATTTGCTTCAATTCCTCTACTAGAGACGATGAAGCCCAGGAGCTTTCCGTCGGGCACGCCGAAAATGCATTTTTCCGGATTGAGCTTGATGTCGTATGTTCAGAGATTGTCGAACGTGAGCCTCAAGTCTTCTATTAAGGATTCGACGTGTATGGTTTTAACGACCACATCGTCTACGTATGCCTCCACTGTTTTGCCGATCTGTTTTTCCAGGCATGTTTGAATCATGCGTTGATAAGTTGCACCGGCGTTCTTGAGACCATAAGGCATAGTTTTAAAACAGAAGGGGCCATATGGGGTGATAAATGCCGTTGCGGCTTGGTCGGACTCCGCCATCTTAATCTGATGGTATCCGGAGTATGCGTCGAGGAAACACAATGAGTCGTGTCCTGCGGTAGCATCGATAATTTGATTGATGCGGGGGAGGGGGAAGGTCCTTGGGACAAGCCTTGTTCAGGTCTTTGAAATCCACACATAGGTGCCAGGATTTATCCTTCTTTGGTACCATCACCAGGTTTGCTAGCTAGTCTGGATGTTTTATTTCTCTAATGAATCCCGCCTCCAGTAACTTGGCTAGCTCCTCTCCCATGGCTTGTCTCTTAGGTTCAGAGAAACACCGAAGAGTCTGTTTGACCGGCTTGAATCCCTTTAGAATGTTAAGGCTATGCTCGGCCAGCCCGCGTGGGATTCCTGGCATATCTGAGGGATGCCAGGCAAATATGTCCCAATTCTCGCACAGGAACTCCCGTAGTGCGGCGTCTATAGTGGGGTTTAATTGTGCCCCCATGGAGGCTGTTTTTATAGGGTCTGTTGGGTGGACTTGGAATTTGACTATTTCATCCGCTGGTTTAAAAGAGGTGGACTTGGATCTCTTGTCAAGTATCACGTCGTTCCTGTCCACTGTGGAGCGCAGCACAGTTAATTCCTCGGTCGCGAGGGCTTCGGATAATGCCTCGAGGGCCAGTGCGGCTGTTTTGTTTTCGGCGCGGAGTGCTATGTCCGGATCACTAGCTAGAGTGATGAGCTTCATGTACCCGTAATGGGGTATGGCTTGGATGATCGTGAATGCCTCCCGCCCTAGAAGGGCGTGGTATCCGCTACTGAACGGGGCCACTTGGAATGTGATTTCTTCGGACCTATAATTCTCCGGCGTGCCGAATACCACATCTAGTGTGATTTTCCCAGCACATCTTGCCTCCCGACTAGGGATGATTCCTCTGAAGGTCGTGCTGCTTCGCTCAATGCGGTTCATGTTTATTTCCATTTTTTGAAGAGTCTCCTCATAAATGAGGTTTAATCCGCTGCCGCCGTCCATGAGTACTTTGGTAAGTCGAAAGCCATCCACAATTGGACTAAGGACCAAGGCGGCTGGTGCTCGGGCTGTTCGGAATTTGGGTTCGTCACTGGCATTGAAGGTGATAGCGGTGTCGCTCCATGGATTTATTGCTGCCACATGGCAGACATCGGCGAGGCTGCGGAGTGCTCGCTTACGCCTAATATTTGAGGTGAAGGTCTCGAAGACTGTCAATACTGTATTGTTATCCACGGGATGGTGCTCTGTGGTGTGCTGAATGAGGAGATCCTCTCCGCTTTTGGCCACCTGCCGGAGTACCCAACATGCTCTCAGGCTGTGTGTTGGTATGGTATCCGCTGTACTGTGGATTTTGCAGGGCCCATTAAGCCATCCCTCCAATACGGTTCCACGCCCTGTAGTGGGCTTTCGTTTCTTTGTAATTGAATCGGGTGACTTATGAGAGTGCACCCTTTTAATTCGGACTGGGTGTTTAGTCAGAGCCGGATTATCCCAGAATTTTGTTTCGGTTTTCCAGGCACTTTCCATCGCACAGTACTTCCATACTATGTCCGCCAAGTCAGCGAAGCATGCTATGTCACGATGACTTATGGCGTTAAGGATTCCCTTGTCCGTGCAATTATTGCAGAAGAATGAGATTGCGTCTTCCTCGTGACAGTCCTTAACCTTGTTCATTACAAGGAGGAACCTGGCCCAATAATGATGTACTGTTTCCTGGGGCTCTTGCCTAATGTGGGAAAGATCGTTTATATCTCGGTGGGTGGGTGGATTTGAATCCGAACCCTGACCCGATCTGAGACCCAGGGGCAGAGGAGTTTCCGATCTTGGAAGTTCGGGCTCCGGGATGTTGCCCAATAGGTCTGGCCCGCTGCCTGATTCTAAGGTCAGGGCTTGGGCGATGTCCTTCCGTAAACGGGTATCCGGCTCGGAGAGCTCGGGAATCCGTACATAGTTTGTTCTTAAGATAAGGAAGAATCGCCGCATTGTTCCTCCACCACCGCAATCTGATGGGTGACCGGCGGAGAGTTAATCTCCCTTTGGTTGGGTTTAAGCCCAATCCGATCATAGTCCGTAGCGACTCCCAAAGCGACGATGCGATCCAAGAGCTCGTTTAGACAAGAGAGCTCCATTGGATTCATCTGCTCGGCAAGTTCCGAGCCGACGTGGAGGCTGTTTTCGATGACCCGAGAAGTCATCATCGGTGTAGCAGCCGAATGGGCGGTCATGACGAAGCTGTAGCCATCATTGTCAGAGGAGACGTGGTCGCCGCTGCTGCTGTCGCCCTCTGGGAAGCATCCCAGGCGTCCACCGTCCTCCCCGAAGATCTTGACGAAGAGCATCGTCGCCCCGTCGTACTTGAAGTGGAGGGTGTGCCTCCCCTTCAGGCCACAGGCGCGGGTGAACGACTGCCACCCTCGGGCCAGATACACATAGCCGGAGGGGGTGACCTCGACCTCCGCCAACGAGGACATGTTGCAGCAGCCGTCAGGCTATAGCCACAGCCGACGGGTCCTCCCGCCGGCAGCTCCTCCGCAAAGGAGCGCGGAAGGTGGATCTAGGTGCAGGGTGGACTCTCCATCCACACTAAAAAATCTCAGGCCATGTCTTCTGAGTGGGCTCGTGAGCGAGGTGGCCGGGCGGCCACCGCACGCCTCCCCCTTCGGCCATGGCCGCCTTCGGTGTCAAAACCGGCGGATTTCAGGTAGGGGGTCCCGAACTGTGCGTCTAAGGCGGATGGTAATAGGAGGCGAGGGACACGATGTTTACCCAGGTTCGGGCCCTCTCGATGCAGGTAATACCCTACTTCCTGCTTGATTGATCTTGATGATATGAGTATTACAGGAGTTGATCTACCACGAGATCGTAGAGGCTAAACCCTAGAAGCTAGCCTATGGGTATGATTTTTGTTGTCCTACGGACTAAACCATCCGGTTTATATAGACACAGGAGGGGGCTAGGGTTACACAAAGTCGGTTACAATGGGAGGAGATCTACATATCCGTATTGCCAAGCTTGCCTTCCACGCCATGGAGAGTCCCATCCGGACACGGGACGAAGTCTTCAATCTTGTATCTTCATAGTCCAACAGGCCGGCCAAAGGATATAGTCCGGCTGTCCGGATACCCCCTAATCAAGAACTCCCTCAGCCGCTGCGACTTCCGGGGCCACTCCCGTGGGTGTGGTTCTTCCTGCGTCTGCCGGAGCCAGTGCGAACCCCCAGCTGAGCGCGCTCGCGCCTCTGGGAGCCACCACGGGTGTTGCGGCGGATTTTTGGGGGCGGCCGCGGCCCCTCTTGGGCGGCGACAGCTTCGACTCTTCCCGGGGTGCCTTGCCCTTCTCCGCGGCGGTGAACCTCCTCACTGGCGCCATGGCTGCAGTGGCAAGGGATGGAAGCGAATGGATGAGAAGACAAAGGTAGGCTGGGGGCTCAGCCCCTCCGCCTCTTATAGGTGATCATAGAAGTCCAACTAACGTCCTTCCACCTTCGAGCAATGATGGCCCCACGTCACGCGCCAGGATTTTGTCAATCTAGGCGGTTGCCGAGGCGACATGGGAAAGTGGGGGCGTCCGTGTCCCGTTGTGCTCCGCGCATCAAGCATGGCCGGCAGGAGTTTAGTGCCCGCGTCGCTTCACCCTCCTTTGATGATTGCTTGAGCAATCTTGATCGAGTTTTGTAGAGATATGGAGAAACTAATCTTGTCTTGAATTGGGAAAAGTGCCTGTCGGTGTCAAAACCGGTGGATCTCGGGTAGGGGGTCCCAAACTGTGTGTCTAGGCGGATGGTAACATGAGACAAGGGACACGATGTTTTTACCCAGGTTCGGGCGCTCTTGATGGAGGTAAAACCCTACTCCTGCTTGATTAATATTGATGATATGGGTAGCACAAGAGTAGATCTACCACGAGATCAGAGAGGCTAAACCCTAGAAGCTAGCCTATGGTATGATTGTATCTTTGTTGTCGTGTCCTACGGACTAAAACCCTCCGGTTTATATAGACACCGAAGAGGGCTAGGGTTACACAGAGTCGGTTACAATGGGAGGAGATCTACATATCCGTATTTCCAAGCTTGCCTTCCACGCCAAGGAAAGTCCCATCCGGACACGGGCCGAAGTCTTCAATCTTGTATCTTCATAGTCCAACAGTCTGGCCAAAGGTTATAGTCCGGCTATCCGGACACCCCCTAATCCAGGACTCCCTCAGTAGCCCCTGAACCAGGCTTCAATGACGATGAGTCCGGCGTGCAGATTGTCTTCGGCATTGCAAGGCGGGTTCCTCCTCCGATTACTCCATAGAAGATTTTGAACACGAGGATCGTGTCCAGCTGTGCAAAACAAGTTCCACATACCACCGTAGAGAGAATAACATTTTCACAAATCTAATCTGCTAACGTATCTAGTAGCATGACATCACACCACAGCCAAGCCTTTGTTTGAATCGTTTTTTACTATCCCACCTCAACGCGTTTCGCGAGGCGGTTTCCTTGGCACGTCTTGTCGAAGCAGAGATCGTGTCCCCTTATCATGTGATTCTCATCAATACGGGTGTGGGTAACCCAACCGCGCCATTGATTACGGTGCTTGGGGAATAAGCGGGTTTTACCAGGCTGGTGGGGACGCATAGTTTCGTCCGCCATACAAAGGGATAAGGATTCACCTTTTCATCCACGCCTTCTTCCTCCTTTGCTCATCCATTTTCGCACACTTGAGCTCCAGTACCCAAGTCTGCATTTCCCACCTCAACCTTCTCCAGCCATGTCCGGAGCGGGAGGCAGGTGGATGGTCTCCTCCGTCAAGGAGGGACACATCAAGAAGCTACGGAAAGCCGGATACTTATCCGACGATATCGCGCACCGGCTCCCAGAGGAGGGACAGCTGATCCCCACCCCCAGGCCCCATGAGAGGGTAGTGTTCCTTATCCATTTCCTCCGCGGACTGGGATTCCCTCTCCACCCATTCGTCCGGGGGCTCATGTTCTACTACGGCCTGGATTTCCACGATCTGGCCCCGAACTTCATCCTCAATATCTCGGCGTTCATCGTCGTGTGCGAGGCCTTCCTCCGCATCAGGCCCCACTTCAGCTTGTGGCTAAAAACCTTCAATGTCAGCCGAAGGTAGTGGGCGGCTGCCAGGCGGAGTGCGGAGGCGCCATGGTGGGCAAGATGCCCAACGTCACATGGCTCGAGGGCTCCTTTGTGGAGACCATAATGGGGTGGCAATCGGGGTGGTTCTATATCACCGAGCCGCACGACCCTGAATGGGAAGCAACCCCCGAGTTCCGATCTGGCATCCCCACGCGGCTTACCTCCTGGGAGGAGAAGGGTCTGCCCTGGGGTAGTTCGGGAGAGCTAACAGGACTCCAAACATGTATCCAGAACATGGTGAGCAAGAAGCTCAAACTCGTCAACGTAGTCCAGGTCATGCTCATCCGCCTGATCCTCCCGTGTCAACGACGGGCTTTCACCTTGTGGGAGTTCGACCCGGCCCAGCACCAAACTTTGAACAGGCTCCTCGACACAACATACGAAGATGCCTGGAAGGTGCTATTCAAGGGCGCCAATGCTCCCTCTTCCGCTAACGAGGATCGCGGATTCTGCGCGAAGCGCCAAGCGAGCGCGGTAAGCTGTTTTACCTCTTACAGGATTCCTGTTTTTCATAGTTTGACTTCATGTGGGATCTAAGCTCCCGTACCTTTGACAGGACTGGCAGGAGACGGCCGAACAGATCAACTGTCCGGCTCCTTTACCCGAAGGCCCAGCGGACGCCCGTCTGGCGGAGCTGCTGGTTCCGGCACCTTACGTGGTGCCGGAGAAGAAGGCCAAGAAGAAGGCCACGGGAACCCGAAAGAGTTCCCGACTCCCGGTGGTGTCGGACTCATCGGCCGATGACTCCGAGGCGCCCTCCTCCCACGAAGATGAGGAGGAGGAAGAAGAGGCTTCTCCCCCTCCAGTGGGAGGAGAAAAGAAAAGGAAGGCCGCCCCAACTAGGGAGGCCGGAGGGTCCAAGATGGGAAGAACCCTTCTTCCGGACTACTCCACCAACGCCGCCGACAGCGACGAGGAGTGGCCCCGTAGGGCAAGCCCCTGGCGAAGTCGTGAGTATTCGGACACCAGAGTGACTCGTAGTGTTCCTTTATTGCACGATTTATCCTAACGCCGAATACAATCATGCAGTCCGCCCCGAGCCCAAGTCGACATATCGTCGAGCGGTTCTTTGGATTCGTCGGATGTGAATAGCCTTTCACTTCCGATCGCTTCCTCCCCTCGCCCTACGGACAACACCGAGGTGTTGTCGCAAAGGGTTCCAAGCCGAGAGGAGGTGGTCCTGGAGGCGCCGCAAGGCGACCTTTCGGACCACGGGCTCAAAGGGAGCAAGGCTCCTAAGGGCTCCGAGTCCGGCCCTAGGCCAAACACCGCACCGAAGCCTTCCGTGGTTCCGGACTCCGGCAGGCGGCCCCCCACTAAGAAGGACAAGCCTACCGCGCCGGTGACCTCCGTCCAACCGGAGGCACCGGACAATTTGCTGGAGGTGCTTAACGGCGCCTCCATCGACGAGGAGCACCGTACTGTAATGAGTACGGTGATCCAGAAGGTTCAGTCCGCCAAGAGCGGACTGACTGAAGCCTGTGCTAGCCTTCTAACAGGCTTTGAGGTATGTATTTAAAATATATAAAAATAGTACCGCATAGACAGTAGCCCCTATGCTCAGTTTGGTGTTCGAAAAGAAAAGCTGAACTGAGGATCTAAAAATATCCGCAGGAGTCTAACATAAGTATGTCAATATGGGTATGCAGGCTGCGCTGCTGACCTCTGCCGCACTTACTGCAGAGGTGGATGTGTTGAAGCAGAGCCTCGAGCGGTCCGAGAGCGAGCTAGGCCTTGCCAAGAAGCAGCTCGAGGAGAAGGAAGGTAAGTAATACCTTGTGTAAGTATATAGAAAAGATGCGGCTGCAAAAAATGACAAGATCAACATGACTATTGCAAGGGCCACGACCGAGGTGGCGACCCTGAAGCAAGTGCTGTCTGAGGCCGAAGACAAAGCGGCCACGGAGCGCACCGAGCAAGGAAAGCAGGAGGCGCGGGTGGAGGAGGTGCAGCATGAGCTCCAGGCTCTCGTGAAGAAACACGAGAGTTTGGAGCTTGACTCAAAGACGCGAGAGTCCGAGCTTGCGGCAGCCCTCGACAGCGCCAAGTCTGCCAAGGCCGAAGCCCAAAAAGCCCTCCAGGAAATTGAGGCGATGAAGAAGATAGCGGCAGGTAAGGCATTCATTATGCAAAGTAAGCATGTGAAAGTGAATTACTTCTTACTTACCCAAGTCCGGAGCTCTCCAGGAGCGTTCGCAGATTTTCCCCGCAGCGTGTCAGATGCCACCACCTACTACCGGGCCGAGGAAGGGAGCTCGACGGAGAAGGTGTTCTGGTCTCAGTATGCTGGGGCCGGACACCCGGTGCCTTTGAGCGACTAGCTGAAGCAAATGGTCGAGCTCCATAGGGTGGCCGAACAGGCCATGAAGGGTCTTATAGTCCGGCTGTGGCCTGGAGAGGCCGTGCCTGGGCGCTACTTTGGGCTGGTGAGGCGGCTGACTGATGCCTGTCCGTGGCTTGAGGTCATCAAGCGCTCCGTCTGCATCGAGGGTGCCCGCAGGGCGCTTGCCCGTGTTAAAGTACATTGGGGCAAGCTGGACGCGGAGAAGCTGGTGAAGGATGGGCCACCGCAGGGCAGGGAGCATCGCCGCCCAGAAGCGTATTATGAGGGCGTCCTGAAGGGTGTCCGCCTTGTGGCGGATGAATGCTCCAAAGATGTAATATTTGAATAGACTCGCATTTGTGATCCTGTACGCTAAAAACTTGTTCATATGCGCTAAGCAACGCTTTTTGAATTTAAAATATTACCTTCTGTGCGGCCGTTTATTAAATCTGAGAGATGGCGAGTCGTCAGCTTCTGCCCCCGAGCCACAAGTGCTGGGGTGTTCGGGATAAACCTGAGTGCTCTTTTCCCCATTCTTGGGTCCTTCGAGGGAGGCGCTCAGCACAAGGAACAAGGCAATCGGACTATAATGCTTTATCACTCTCACTTAGCCATAGAATTCTATAATTTTAAATTTCGGCGAAGCCCCTAGTATTTGGAAGACCGAGTTCGTGGCGCTATCCACGCCTAGGCCGGACAAAGCCGAGTCCTCGCTCTAAGCGGCATAAGTCTTTAGGGACTCGAAACCTCTCGAACAGCGACCAGCTCTCGCCCTATCATGACGGTCAGTTTTAGCTTTCTCTACTGAGGTGCTGAACCCAGCTCAACCGGGGCACAATCGCAATAGTTCTCCGAGCGCTACCTTAGCCGATATAACGAAACGTAAGGTACCAAAACATGGGAGCCGGGCAAAC
This sequence comes from Aegilops umbellulata, assembly GCA_032464435.1. Taxonomy (NCBI): domain Eukaryota; kingdom Viridiplantae; phylum Streptophyta; class Magnoliopsida; order Poales; family Poaceae; genus Aegilops; species Aegilops umbellulata. The sequence continues at coordinate 67,080,656 of CP136056.1, read as the reverse complement.
CCAACTATTGACCCAAGACATGATTCAGAGCCGATGCATATAATGCTATAAGTTCGGGGTGCCACACTTGTGAAAGTGTTCGGACTTCTCACACCATATTGTGGGGTACTTAAGCCCCTAGTGTATTGGCCGTACCAAAGTGTACGGGTGCAAGATGTCATTAATGAACATATATATGTAATGAGAATGCGATAATAGACAAAAGTTATGCATTGTTTATTCTAAAAGGTGCATTGAAGCAGAACGATACAAACAATGCGATAAGCAGAAAGTGGGACTATTTTACATGTCTCCCCCAAGGGTAAGCTGCGGGATGGTAGTGAAAGTAGGTATTTTGCTCGTTATAGAGACCACCTGAGAGTTCCATGATGCACCGTAGCTTCCGACCCCCTGGTCCTTGCATCGTTTGTTCAGCGATTTTATTGCCGGACAGGGCTTCCAGAGAATAAAGTCCTGGAAGAGAGAAAAAATATCAAAGTAGGGAACCCCTAGTGCGGTTGAGCTGCGCTTCGGGGCATGCAGTAGTCGTGCCCCTCCCCTGTGCCCATGGTATTTTTAATGCGTAAATGTGTACGCGTGGCACATGTGCCTCCATTTGGATGGGGCTAGGGTAGGGGCCGTATTGCTATGCGAGCTCAGAACGTGCCAGGCGGCCCTGTTGCAGATTACTTCAGGCACGCTTGACGATGTCCGGACGTCTGATCGCCGGACTGGAGAATTGCCTTGATAGGCTGCTTTGCACTTCTGCTGCGAGGGCCGCAGTGTGCCCCTCCGTTCGGAGCGAGCGCTCTGTGTTTCCATTGACTGTGATGACCCCCCGAGGTCCTGGCATCATGAGCTTGAGGTATGCATAGTGCGGCACCACATTGAATTTTGCGAATGCGGTTTGCCCGAGCAGTGCATGGTAGCCGCTGCGGAACAGGTCTATATCGAAGATTAATTCCTCGCTCCGGAAATTATCCGGGGATCCGAAGACCACTTCCAGTGTGACTGAGCCCGTACAATGGGCCTCCACACCTGGTATGACGCCTTTAAAGGTCGTTTTTGTGGGTTTGATCCGTGAGGGATCTATGCCCATTTTGCGCACTGTGTCCTGATAAAGCAGGTTCAGGCTGCTGCCGCCGCCCATGAGGACTCGTGTAAGGTGAAATCCGTCAATGATTGGGTCTAGGACCAATGCGGCAAATCCGCCATGGCGGATACTAGTGGGGTGGTCCCCGCGATCGAAAGTGATCGGGCAGGAGGACCATGGGTTGAACTTTTGGGCGACTGGCTCCAACGCATAGACGTCCCTTAACGCACACTTCCGTTCCCTCTTGGGGATGTGGGTTGCGTATACCATGTTCACTGTCCGCACTTGTGGGGGAAACCCCTTCTGTCCTATGGAGTTCGGCGGTCGGGGCTCCTCCTCGTCATCGGCATGTAGCCCCTTGTCTTTGTTTTCGGCATTTAACTTGCCGGCCTGCTTGAACACCCAACAATCCCTATTAGTGTGGTTGGCTGGCTTGTCGGGGGTGCCATGTATCTGACACGAGCGATCGAGTATGCGGTCCAAACTAGACGGGCCTGGAGTGCTTTGTTTGAATGGCTTCTTCCGCTGACCGGGCTTGGAGCCTCTGAATCCGGCATTTATGTTTGTTGCGCCGTGACCTACCGTTGCCGTCCTTGGTATCCGAAGTACCAGAGTTCTTTGATTTGTTATTGCTGCGAGCCAGCCAGCTGTCCTCTCCCGCACAAAAGCGGGTCATGAGTGTCGTGAGGGCTGCCATAGATTTCGGCTTTTCATGGCCGAGGTGCCGGGCAAGCCATTCGTCACGGATGTTGTGCTTGAAAGCTGCTAGGGCCTCAACATCCGGACAGTCGACGATTTAGTTTTTCTTGGTTAGGAACCATGTCCAGAATTGCCTGGCCGATTCTTCTGGCTGTTGAATTATGTGGCTCAAGTCATCGGCGTCTGGTGGTCGCACATAAGTGCCCTGGAAGTTGTCGAGGAATGCGGCTTCCAGGTCTTCCCAACACCCAATGGATTTTGCTGGCAAGCTGTTGAGCCAATGCCGCGCTGGTCCTTTAAGCTTGAGTGGAGGGTATTTGATGGCGTGTAGATTGTCGCCGTGGGCCATGTGGATGTGCAGGAGGTAGTCCTCAATCCATACCGCAGGATCTGTTGTACCATCGTATGATTCAATGTTTACAGGTTTGAAACCTTCTGGTATTTGATGATCCATTACTTCATCTGTGAAGCATAAGGGGTGTGCGGCGCCTCTGTACTGGGCTATATCACGGCGCAGCTCGAATGAGCCTTGTCTGCTGTGTTCGGCCCGGCCGGATTTGCTTTTAGTGTATCCGGCGTGACGGTTATCGTCTCGTATGGTGGGGCGCCCGCGCGATCCGTAGATCGATCTTGCTTGTTTTGCTTTATCCTCCAATATGTCTCGCAGGTCCGGCGCGTTGCCCCGCGCCTTGTTATGTTTTGAGTGGCGCCGGGGTGCGGCTTGAGCTGTTGGCCGAGAAGCCTCTCTGTCGCGGCCACGAGGTGGCCGATCAGCCGCGTCATACGCTGGGGATGTAGGTCTTAATGGTTCCTCCTCTAATCAGGGTAGCAACCTGCGCTTTGGATAGCTCTTGGAGGGGCGTTCGAGTTCATATTCCTCAGCCGCAAGGACCTCAGTCCATCTGTCAGCTAGCAGATCTTGGTCAGCTCTAAGCTGCTGCTGCTTTTTCTTAAGGCTATTCGCCATGGCCATAAGCCTGCGCTTGAAGCGCTCTTGCTCGACGGGATCCTCAGGCACGACGAATTCGTTGTCGTCGAGGCTTGCCTCGTCTTCAGAGGGATGCATGTAATTATCATCCTCTTCCTCTCTATCTGCCGCTCTCTCAGGAGGGCTGGCTTCTCCATCCTCCTGGGCTGAATCTTGCTAGAGGGGATTGTCTTCGACACTGTTCGGGGTGTTATTATCTCCTATGCCGGAATCACTGTTTTTGCTTTGGCGGGACTTAGAGCGGCGCCGCTGATGCCGGCGCTTTGGTTGCTTTTTGGAGGGGTCATCCTCCGCTGTTCCGTCGCCATTGCCGTCTTTGGGTGTGTCCAACATATATATGTCATACGACGAGGTGGCTTTCCAGTGCCCTATAGGCGCTGGTTCCTGGTCGTCTCCTACATCGTCGTCCATACCGTCGATGTCTTCGGAGTCGAAGTCGAGCATGTCGGTTAAATCATCGATAGTAGCTACAAAGTGGGTGGTGGGTGGGCGCTGAATTTCTTCGTCATCCGCATCCCAACCTTGCTGGTCATAATCCGGCCAGGACTCTCCTGACAGGGAGAGAGATCTTAGTGAATTCAGTATGTCCCCGAAGGGTGAGTGCTGAAAGATATCCGCGGCGATAAACTCCATGATCGGCGCCCAATCAGATTCGATCGGCAGGGGCACGGGCGGCTCAGAGTCCGGAGGGGAGTCCGGCAACTTGGAGTCACAGGCCTCGTGAAGCGTATCCGGCTCGATCGCCGTCGGGACTGTGGCCTCCATGGCGGGGCCCAACCACCCGTCCATGGATGGCGCGATTGGCTCCGAATTAAAGGTTGGAGCGGTTGCAGGTGCGACTTCCTGAACATTGTCTGGAGGCAGAGATAGATCATGCCCGTCGGGACAGTGCGGCGCACTCGGCAAGGGCTCGAATCCGTCGAAGATCAAGTCTCCGCGGATATCGGCCATGTAGTTTAGGCTTCCATATCTGACCTGATGGCCAGGGGCGTAGCTTTCAATCTGCTCCAAATGGCCAAGCGAATTGGCCCGCAGTGCAAAGCCACCGAATACAAAAATCTGTCCGGGGAGAAAAGTCTCACCCTGGACTGCATCGCCAATGATGATCGAAGGACCCATCAAGCCTGATGGTGACGACACAGAGGAACTCTCAATGAAAGCACGAATGTCGGTGTCAAAACCGGCGGATCTCGGGTAGGGGGTCCCGAACTGTGCGTCTAGGCGGATGGTAACAGGAGACAAGGGACACGATGTTTTTTACCCAGGTTCGGGCCCTCTCGATGGAGGTAAAACCCTACTCCTGCTTGATTAATGTTGATGATATGTGTAGTACAAGAGTAGATCTACCACGAGATCAGAGAGGCTAAACCCTAGAAGCTAGCCTATGGTATGATTGTATGTTTGTTGTTGTGTCCTACGGACTAAAACCCTCCGGTTTATATAGACACCGAAGAGGGCTAGGGTTACACAGAGTCGGTTACAATGGGAGGAGATCTACATATCCGTATTGCCAAGCTTGCCTTCCACGCCAAGGAAAGTCCCATCCGGACACGGGGCGAAGTCTTCAATCTTGTATCTTCATAGTCCAACAGTCCGGCCAAAGGTTATAGTCCGGCTATCCGGACACCCCCTAATCTAGGACTCCCTCAGTAGCCCCTGAACCAGGATTCAATGACGACGAGCCCGGCGCGCAGATTGTCTTCGGCATTGCAAGGCGGGTTCCTCCTCCGAATACCTCATAGAAGATGCTTTGAACACGAGGATCGTGTCCGGCTCTGCAAAACAAGTTCCACATACCATCATAGAGAGAATAATATTTTCACAAATCTAATTGCTGACGTATTCTGTAGCGTGACATCACACCACAGCCAAGCTACAGAATACGTCACGCTACAGAATACGTCAGCAGATTAGATTTGTGAAAATATTATTCTCTCTACGATGGTATGTGGAACTTGTTTTGCAGAGCCGGACACGATCCTCGTGTTCAAAGCATCTTCTATGAGGTATTCGGAGGAGGAACCCGCCTTGCAATGCCGAAGACAATCTGCGCGTCGGGCTCGTTGTCATTGAAGCCTGGTTCAGGGGCTACTGAGGGAGTCCTAGATTAGGGGGTGTCCGGATAGCCGGACTATAACCTTTGTTCGGACTGTTGGACTATGAAGATACAAGATTGAAGACTTCGCCCCGTGTCCGGATGGGACTTTCCTTGGCGTGGAAGGCAAGCTTGGCAATACGGATATGTAGATCTCCTCCCATTGTAACCGACTCTATGTAACCCTAGCCCTCTTCGGTGTCTATATAAACCGGAGGGTTTTAGACCGTAGGACACAACAACAAGCATACAATCATACCATAGGCTAGCTTCTAGGGTTTAGCCTCTCTGATCTCGTGGTAGATCTACTCTTGTACTACCCATGTCATCAACATTAATCAAGCAGGAGTAGGGTTTTACCTCCATCGAGAGGGCCCGAACCTGGGTAAAAAACATCGTGTCCCATGTCTCCTGTTACCATCCGCCTAGACGCACAGTTCGGGACCCCCTACCCGAGATCCTCCGGTTTTGACACTGACATTGGTGCTTTCATTGAGAGTTCCTCTATGTCGTCACCATCAGGCTTGATGGCTCCTTCGATCATCGTTGGCGATGCAGTCCAGGGTGAGACTTTTCTTCCCGGACAGATTTTTGTATTCGGTGGCTTTGCACTGCGGGCCAATTCACTTGGCCATCTGGAGCAGATTGAAAGCTACGCCCCTGGCCTTCTGGTCAGATTTGGAAACCTAAACTACACGGCCGATGTCTGCGAAGACTTGATCTTCGACGGATTCGAGCCCTTGCCGAGTGCGCTGCACTGTCCCGATGGGCATGATTTAGCTCCACCGCCGGACAATGTTCAGGAAGTCGCACCTGCAACCGCTCCGACCCTTAATTCGGAGCTAATCACGCCATCCATGGACGGGTGGTTGGGCCCCGCCATGGAGGCTGCAGTCTCAACGGCGATTGAGCCGGATACCCCCCGCGAGGCCCGTGACTCCAAATTGCCGGACTCCCCTCCGGACTCTGAGCCGCCCGTGCCCCTGCCGATTGAAGCCGATTGGGCGCCGATCATGGAGTTTGCTGCCGCGGATATCTTTCAACACTCGCCCTTCGGCGACATACTGAATTCTCTAAGATCTCTCTCCTTGTCAGGAGAGTCCTAGCCGGATTATAACCGGCAGGATTGGGATGCGGACGATGAAGAAATTCGACGCCCACCCACCACCCACTTCATAGCCATTGTCGGTGACTTGACCGACATGCTTGACTTCGACTCCGAAGACATTGACGGTATGGACGACGATGCAGGAGACGAACAGGAACCAGTCACAACCACCTCATCTCGAGATGTATACATGGTGGACACACCTAATGGAAGCGACAACGAGGAACAGAGGGACGCAACGAAGGATCGTTCCCTCGAAAAGCAGACAAAGTGGCGGCGTAAGCGCCGCTCCAAACCCCGCCTCGACGGAAACAGCAGCCATACGGACCCAGCGGTAGAGCAGGGTGATCCGGCGGAAGACCAACACAACATTGAACAACCGTCCGACTAGGGCAACACGGATAATCAATCCGAACAACCCATCCCCGGTGAAGATAACAGTCCGGACGACCTCACACCGGATAAGCGCCTGGAGCAGAAGAATCTCCACAAAATACTCGACGCCACTGCGCATAGCCTGAAAAAGTAGAAGCGGAAGCTCAAGACTGCGGAAGATGCACTCAGAATCAGATGGAGTAAAGTGCTCAACACCGCAAATAAGTACGGCGGCAGCTGTCACACAAAGAGCTACCCAAAGCAAAAGCTACTGCCTGAATTTGATGAGGAGGCCTTAGATCCCCCCAGTCAAAAAACAAATCAGCCATCCAGTCGGATAGACGACCTCATGGCCCACACAGGGCGGCAAAAGACGCCATACACAAACCAATATGCGATCCACACGAGGACTCGCATCAAAAGGATGACCCAGTCAGATCTATCTATGGGCCAAGAAAGCGCGCTCAAACACGCAATACAATACAGCAAAATTCCGAACACCATGGCACACCCAAGTACAGGGGCACCGCACACCCCCTATGTTTCACCGATGAGGTGCTGGACCATGAATTCCCAGAGGGATTCAAACCCGTAAACATAGAGGCATATGATGGAACGACAGACCCTGGGGTCTGGATCGAGGATTACATCCCCCACATCCACATGGCTCGAGGAGACGATCTCCATGCCATCAAGTACCTACCCCTCAAGCTCAAAGGGCCAGCCAGGCATTGGCTCAAAAGCCTCCCTAAAAACACTATTGGAAGTTGGGAGGAGCTCGAGGACGCCTTTCAGGCAAATTTTCAAGGGACCTATGTCCGACCACCGGATGCAGACGATTTAAGTCACATAACTCAACAACCCGGAGAGTCAGCCCGCAAAATCTGGAACCGGGTTCTCACTAAAAAGAACCAAATAGTCGACTTTCCGGACGCCGAAGCCTTAGCAACTTTTAAACACAGCGTTCGAGACGAATGGCTCGCCAGGCACCTCGGCCAGGAAAAGCCAAGAATAATGGCCACATTAACAAGCCTCATGACCCGCTTTTGCACGGGCGAGGATAGCTGGCTGGCAAGATGCAGCACCAGCGACCCAAGTACATCCGAAGTCTGGGATGGAAACGGGAAGCCACGACGCAGTAAGGACCAGCGCCGGAATAAGCAAAACAGCCCGAAGAGCACAACAGTTAACGCCGGATTCAAAAGCTCTCGGCGGGATCAACAAAAGCTGCCCCTCAAGGGCAACAGGGACGAACTGTCCAGCCTAAACAAGATTTTGGACAAGATATGTCAAATCCACAGCACCCCTGGTAAACCTGCAAATCACACCCATAGAGAATGTTGGGTCTTCAAGCAATCCGGCAAGCTCAATGCCGAACACAAGGGGCTGGATACACCAAGTGAAGACGATGACAAACCCCGCAAACAAAACACTGGGGAACAGAAGAAATTCCCACAAGAAGTCAAAACAGTAAATGTACTACACGTGACAAAAGGGAGAAACAAAGTGGCGCCCACAGAGATACGTGCCATGCGGCCTATCACCAAGGAGTTCCGCCACTGGTTGTCAAAACCGATCACCTTCGACCATCAGGATTACTCCAGAAGTATCCAGCACGCAGGCTGGGCTGCCTTGGTGTTAGACCCGATAATTGACGGACTCCACTTTACACGAGTCCTGATCGACGGTGGCAGTAGTTTAAACCTGATATATCAGGACACAGTCCGCAAAATGGGGATGGACCCAGCAAAAATTAGCCATAGCAATACTTCCTTTAAAGGAGCAACGCCAGGCCCAATAGCCCATTGCACGGGCTCCCTCCTACTAGAAGTTATGTTCGGCTCCCCTGATAACTTCCGTAGCGAAAAGCTAACCTTCCACATCGCTCCATTTCAAAGTGGCTATCAAGCACTACTGAGACGCGAAGCCTTCGCCCGCTTTAACGCAATACCGCATTATGCGTCTCTCACGCTTAAGATGCACGGTCCACGAGGCATCATATCGTTAGCGGGAAATACTGAGAGCTCCTCGCACGCGGAAGACTGTGCGGCTGCCTTGGCAGCCACACAGTAAAACGGCTTCACCAACCAAAGAACTTAACAGGTCGTTAAGGCCACGGACACGGTCAGACGAGTCCGGCGTCAACACGTAACCGATAAAGGTTTAATAGTCGTATACCCCTATACAAGGGGCTCCGCACATGTAAAACAAGCGGCAACAGGCTCAACTTTACCCATCTTGAATTATACTTTGCTTATTTAGTATAACATACATTTCGCACAACTACTTTTTCAACTAAGTTCCTCTCTTTTACAGATGAACACCGTGCTACGCCCGTCCAGGATACGGCACAACAGAGACACAGGCGCAGACGTGCAACAGGGACCCGTTCCAAGGATTCTTTTCAGATTAAGACCCTGCGTAAACCTTTTTTACTGTCTCTTGTTGATACACATCCCCCGGATTCTCAGTATAACCGAGAAAGGGGCTGACGTCTTGGCATGTGGCCACGTCAGAATATTGCACGCACCTGGACACTAGGGGCTTATTACTAAGGGCATTATTCATCCCGTTTAAAATCATAAAGACCGAATACCTTAGGGAGTGTTAGGCATCGCGAGTTTGGCCTTATATGCATCAGCTCCGAATCATGTCATTGGTCAAATGTTGGGTTTGCCCGGCTCCTGTGTTTTGCTGCCTTACGTTCCGCTCTACCGGCTAAGGCGGCACCAGGAGAACTACTGCGATTGTTCCCCGGTTCAGCCAGGCGAGCACCTCAATAGAGAAAGCCGAAAACTGACTGTCATGATATAGCGTGAGACTGGTCAACCACTCGATGACCTATCGGAATCTTCGGGATTCCTCCGCATTAACGAAGGGCCGTTTCCCGGCCAGGCACACACGTGCCCCGAACTCGGGTGAGTGTGGCGCGACCAGGGGCTATATAGTAGCCCCACTGTCAAACTCCTATGGCTAAGCGAAAGTGATAAAGCATCATAGTCTGATTGCGTAGTTCACTACGCTATCACCTCCATAAATGGACCAAGACGTTGGATCAAGTGTGAAAATGCGTTTTCTGCGAACACCCCCGCATTATGTGCGTGGGGGCTGAAGCCGACGACTGCCATCTTTCAAGTTATATATATATATATATATATATATATATATATATATATATGCATTAACGGCCGCACATGAGGTATCACAATTCTTGCAGGCACAAGTATAAAAAGCCTTTACATTTAAGGAAACATTGTTTTCAGCAAGAATACATGTCATTCAAACATAATATTCTTAGAGCACTGTGCGTCTATTGCACGAGCACCCTCAAGAACTTCTTGGAAGTAGTGCTCGGCAGGCACCCGGCTTCGGTCCGAGTCATGGGATGCAACGACGGTGGCTTCCATCTCCGCCCAGTATGTCTTCACATGAGCAAGGGCCATCCACGCACCCTCTACGCACGCTGACCTCTTCATCGCGTTGATATGCGGTACTGCACCAAGGAATTGCTGCACCAAACTAAAGTAACTCTTCGGCTTCGGCCTTTCAGGCCATAGATGATCCACAACGTACTCCATGGCAAGTCCAGACAGCCTATTCAGCTCGGCCCATTCGGCCAGCCGATCAGTCAATGGAGGTGTACGCTCCGAACGGTTAAATAGTGACCAGAACAACTTCTCCACTTCACACTCCTTCTGATCTCGGAAGTGTTCGGCCGCATCAGCAGCACTCGCTGCCAAATCCAAATATGCGTTGATGGAACTCCACAGCCGGTCCAAGGGGGCATACTTAGGATCTCCGAACTTCATGCGCAGCATAAAGGGCTTCCCAGACGCGATATCTCCGGCTTGACGCAACTCCTCCTTCATCGCTCTCATCGCAGAGCGGGTATCCTTGGCCGCCATCATGGCCTTCTCCAGGTCTTCCTTATTCGCCTGATCTTCCTTTTCAAGAAGCTCGCAACGGTCAGCTACGTTCTTCAATTCCACGGCCATCTTGTCCATTTTCTCCTTGCTTTGGCAGTGAGCAGCCTGTTCGGCTTTCAGCTCCTCGGTTGCCTTTCGGGCAACCGCATCGCTTTTTCTGGCTTGTTCCTTGGCTCGGGCAAGTTCTGCCCCCAGGTCCTCCACGGCCGCAGCTCTGTCTGCATTACACACATGTTGTAAGATACTGGCATCAAGCTCCTCTTACTAGGTGTCCCCGGAGGAATTACCTATCTTGTTCCTCGTCAAGCCGCTTGTTGACAAGCGTTATGTCGGCATCCGCCACGTCAAGTTGCCGCTTTAGTTCGGCAAATTCATCAGTCCGGCTAGCCACCGGACACTTCGTCACCAACATATTGTGACACTCCAAAAATTTTATTTGGTTTTAGCAAAAACCTTGCTGGTTTTTCTTTTGTGGATTGAGACCTTTCAATTTTTTTTAGAAAAAACAATCCTATTAAAAATCTTTTTCTTTGGCTAGGATTGTTATTTCTGTTATCTTCTTCAAACTTTGGGTTTAACCTTTTTAAAACTTCTCCTCTGATTGGTTCTCTTCTCAAATTATTTTTGGGAGTTCAATCTTTTCTTTTTGAAAAAGAAAACTCTATGAAAATTTGGGATCTTCAATTCTTTTGATAACCACCCATGACCTTGTATTTTTGCTCATGAAGTGAACCACTCCAAAACCTCCTCTCCTCCTTGTTAACAACCCAAGTTACCTGTCCCAACTCATCCAAACAAGTTTTGGATTTTATTTTGATTATTTCACCTCTCAATTCTTTTCTGATCTTTAGTTGAGCCTGACCCATTTACAAAGCAAGTACCCTATAGCTTTTGTATCTGGACCTCAAACCAACTCTTCTGGCTAGTCCTTTGTAGCCACAACCCAGAACCATCTTGATCCACTCATCTTCTTTTCAAATATTTCAACTTACACTCCCTGCAAGTTTGGACCAGATTTATCAAATTTGGTGAAATTCATATCTACACTTCTCCAAAAATTCCACCAAAAATCAGGCAGCCTACTAGAGCAATGAGAAGTCACTCTACCAAAAATCAGCCCAAGGAAAAATTCCTACAAGCCAGAAACATTCTGTCGAACACCTTGCATGCACTGTTTCAGTTCAAATTCAGTTAAGTTCAGACTTTCAGTGTCGATCTTCGTCAGTTAAGTGCAGTCACGAGATCACAGTGCCCCTTGGCACGTTGCTCGCCGCCTGGCTGCTTGTCCGGAGCCCCGCACGCGCGCTTGGCGCCTTCCTGGCGTCGGTGGTGCCCTGGCCCGCCTGCGCCGGCGTGTCTTGCGGCGGCTGAACCGCCGTAATGGCTGGCAGGAAGCAGAACGGCGGCGCAACGCCGTTCAGCGCCGCCCAAGCTCCCTGGTGGCTCCGCGTGGCCCTCTCCACGCCAGCGCACACATGCAGCACGGTCGCCGTGGCGCGGCGTGCACAGCGCACGCTCTCTGCCGCCGACGGGTCCGCGCCGCTCCGTTCCGTTGAACTCCACCTCAGCAAGCAAAACCCGACGCCGTTGGCACCTAAACAGACTCAGTGGACCTCCACGACGGTGCTCAACTCCTAAACCCTCCCGACCAAGCCCTGCGCCGCCGTAATTTCTTGGCGGAGAACCCCGTTCTCGGCAACCGCCTCGGGGTGGCTATATATAGCGCCCCCAAGCCCGCTCTCACTTTTGCACGGCTCCACCACCTCACCACACCCCGCCTGGCCACTGGAGGGGCCTTGAGGAGCCCTCCTTCCTCGACTCCGGCGACCTCCGTCCGCCTCGGGCTCCAGCTCGATTCACTGTGGTGAGGTCATCTCCGGTGCCCAAACTCCGTCAAGCACCACCTCTAGCTACCAGATACTTGACCACCTCCTCAATTGGATCTTTGCAGCCCTCTCCGGCGAGCTTCACCCTCGTCCGAAACGCCGTCCGCCGGAGCAAGGGCCACCGTCGACACGGTGCACGCCGGCGACCACCTCGACCACCACCCGACGCGGAACATCACCGTGAGCACGGAGGTAACCTCCGATCCCTTTGCCTCGCCGTGGATCGCCGCCGGCGATCGCCGCGGCCCTCTGGCGCCAAAATCCCCGCTTCGGTTTTCAAACCCGACGGGTGGGATCGCCCCGTCAGGTTCCTCTCTTTTTTAGAATCGTTTTCTGAAAGCGTATTCGGGCAAAATACGTCTTCTCTTCTGGGCCGGCGTATTTGAGACTGAAATGTTTTCTGTTTTTATAAGTAAGACCCTGGGAAGTTTTGTTTCATTACAGATGGGTCCCTGGGCAAATACCTTTATAACTTTTTAGCAGAAACATATTTTTGAGTGATTCTTTTTCTGTTCTCTTCAAAATTTTGTCTAGTTTTTTTATCAGATTTATTTGAAGATTATTTGGAATAATTTTTGTGCACCTCTCGGTATTCACGATAGCGCGTATATTCTCTTTATACCGTAGATACCGAAGGATGTGACGGGACCGCGAACTTCACCGATTTAGACTCCGACTACTCCGAACCAGGCAAGCATGTTTGAACTTTTGATATGATGAGTGTCTTGGCATGTTTTGCATTTAGTTAGTTTCATGGCATGTTGTGGAGCATACCGATGAACTGTATATTATGCACTGTTGAGACAAGTAAGTTCGATGATCCATACCTTGTTGGATGTGAGTATGCAAGGCCATGTGTTGGCATGAAGATGGGTAAGATGGCAGTGTGGTAGCATGCTAGTCTTATGCCATGCAGGTTACTACAGTACCAACCCGTATCGGTTGGGCTCGTATCCATTTCCCCTTCCTGTACTACCACATGTTTCCCGAAAGGGATATGGTTTAGTAAGTCGCAAACCGCTTTCTTGGTACACATCAAAAAGGAGAGGCCGGGATGATGGTTCCATGGCCCTGGATTAAAGCCAGTCATCCGGTCAGGGGGCATGGGTGTTTCCGGTTGGGACCGAGAGGGGGGCACCCCTTAGAGCGCGCGTATATAAATTTGATCCCATGCTATTCGAGATTGTGATCTCCCCGTCTCAAAAGTTTTTCCTTGAAGATGTCGAGGGTGATTCCTGGCATCGAGAGGTTGGATGGGTGTGTACTGGTTAGCTGTGTTTCCTTCTGAAATACCGTAAACGGAGTTAGTCCTTGTGACTACGGAAATCCGTTAACTGTGAGAAATTTTGTACAAACTCTGCAGAGTCATATATCCTCAAATCATCTTATCTATATCCAAGTTCCGTGCTAACTGACATGTGCCAGTTTTGGTGACAGATCATCCGGTGGGACCATGAGCACTAAGATCAGTTAAATGTTTGTTCTTGAGGATGGACTAACCCGTTTAATTTCATGAGTTGAATATATTTATTATGAATATTACTTCTTTATCAGTTAAAGCCCTTTATGTGGTGTCGCTCAGACGCCCGACTGTGGCATTTCTTTTAAAGCCCTTTATGTGGTGTCGCTCAGATGCCTGACTGTGGCATTTCTTTTAAAGCCCTTTATGTGGTGTCGCTCAGATGCCCGACTGTGGCATTCCTTTTAAAGCCCTTTATGTGGTGTCGCTTAGACGCCCGACTGTGGCATTTCTTTTAAAGCCCTTTATGTGGTGTCGCTTAGACGCCCGACTGTGGCATTTCTTTTAAAGCCCTTTATGTGGTGTCGCTAAGACGCCCGACTGTGGCATGAATTTTCTTTCTTTTATTAATTTACCTTCGTGGCGTCGCTCTAGAGACTCGATTGTTTTCCATTACTTTACTGTTGGGATTCCAGGCGGACTACCGCCGTTTCCCTTTTTACTTACCCTGCCTAATATTACTTTGAATGTGCATTGGTAATTTAATCGTGACGCACTCATGCATGCATTTGTTATATCTTACGTCCGAACTATCTTGCGAGTACTTTCAAAGTACTCACTGGCTTGTTGATTTGGCCACATGCTGACGAAGGTGATCTCATGGATGAAGAGTTCGATAGCGAATCCGACTCCTAGAGGAGTCCCAGTCAGTCTCGTGCGACCCTGGACTTGGTCACTGTTTTATACCCGCTTCCGCAACCCATATAAATTCATCGAGCCTCACCTCGACGCTCGATGGGATGATAGTTTGAGAGTCACATATCCATTCCCCACTGTGTTACTCCACCACTACCATATTTGTGAGTCAGTAGTATGCCACCACTCCCTTGTGTCATAATTGCCTTTATGTATAATTATTGGCACGCTTGTAATAAATTGTTGAGCATTATCAGCTCAACCCTGTATTATATTTGATGCTACTGGCTTATTGTATCAAAAGTTTTTCTACCAGTGAGGAGGTTTTTTTATCTCAAACTGGATTCTAAAGATTGGTTTCTCAATAAATATTTTTATTGCAAAACCGGTCGTGACAAGCTTGGTACCAGAGCCAGGCTGACTGTAGGAAGCCACTAGGTGCGATCACTAATCGGTTATTAGCATATTAGAGCCCATTTATGTTTTTACAATTGTAGACACTTTTTTCTGACAGTCAGCATATATTTATGGTCCGACTCTTCAGAATTTTTGCCTACTTTTTGTAGATGGCCGACAACAGCTGCGAGTCTCAGACCTTCGCCAACGTGCCCGATGGGTTCGTCAAGCTTCTATCCTTCGTCGTTCAGGTCGCGATGGGGCCATCTGTGCGCCCGGTCGTCTCACTCTGCCAGCACAAAGTCAATGACAGTCCTACTATGCACCAGGCCTCGGTGCAATTGAGGGGAGGGCGTGGTGAGTTACGCCGCTTCCGGTTCGTGGGAAGAGCCATGCCCACGGAGAAGCTTGCCATCCAGATGGCAGCCCGCGAGTCGATAGCTCGCCTCAGGGATGTCCTTCCCGTGATGAAGGCTCGTTGTTACCGCTATCTTCGATGCCACGTACCTTACACCTCTCACTACACATACTCCTGCCCTAGAGGAGAACGAGACGAGGCCTTTGAGATGCTTATTGAGTATCTTCGGGCTCTGGAGGCCGCCTTCGACAACTTGGTGGACGACTTTGTGGCCTCCCGCATGGACTGAGTCGATGGCTGTGCTGCCAACAGGAGGGAGCTCCTGCCCACAGCACCGCCACTGACTTATGCCTCATCATCAGCATCTTATGCACCTGCTCATCGCCTGCCTTCTACTAAGGAGTTCAACCAGGTCATTGCGCCCACTCCAGCGCGCACTGCACCGCCCCTCACGCTGACTCCTATTCGTGTTATTCCGCCCCTGGCACCCGCTCCATCTACTCGGCGCAGCACTACTCGTATGTGAGGAGGAAGTTGAGTCTCCAGCCTCGCTACGCCTCACCCTTGGCAGGGCCAAGGACATCATCAACATCTCCGACTAAGTACGCTTAGCCATCGCGCGTTGTACCGCCATGTAAGATATGGGAAGTAGCCTGTTTGCGCATCATGTAGGATCTGGAGAAGTGCACTAGCCTAAATAACATGTCAGGATGATATACGCATATCTTGAGTGATGTATTGTATAATTATCGCCCGTGTGTAAGATACGTAATGAGCAGTCTTTCTCCGTGCGCAAATTAAATGGTTTTCCCTAGTAATCTTGGCTATCTGGTTTCTCTGCCAACCTTGTGCTTTTATGGATTTATTTTCGTTTACTTATGGGCTTCGCAATATATATCCCCAGAGTGAAAAATGTCTCGTCCTTGGACTCGCTCCATGCCAGCTCCGCCAGAGGAAAATTATGGCACTCAAGCAGACAACAATTTTGCACAAGGGCAGTCGAACCAATTTTATGACAATCAACCAGGCAACAATTTCACCCAAGGTCAATCAAGTCAACAGGGTAGTGAGACGGCACTATCTCAAATGTGCCGCCTTTATGAACAAAGTCAGCAACAACATCGTGAAATGATGAACCAAGTCATCAACATGGGAAATTACCATGGACAGTATCAACAACATTCTAAATTATCCGAACTACAGAAGACACGTCCCCAGACATTTTCTCACGCTGACAAGCCGCTTGAGGCCGAAGACTGGCTTCGTGATATGGAGAGAAAGTTAATTATTGCAAAATGCTCAAACCCAGAAAAATTACTGTATGCACCGCATTATCTCACGGGAGCAGCCGCATCCTGGTGGGAGAATTTCCTGCATATGCATCCCAACGAAAATGATATAACCTGGGATGATTTCAAGGAAGGCTTCCGTGGCGCACATATTCCTAAAAGTATTATGAAAATCAAGAAGAGGGAGTTCGATGACCTCAAACAACGGAACATGATAGTATCTGATTACAACAATCAGTTTACTCTATTGTCTCGCTACGCAAACGAAGAACGTATGACTGAAAGAAAGAAAATGGAGAAATTCCTTGACGGCCTAGCGCCCGCGCTTAAATGCCAACTGGTCATACACACTTTCCCAGATTTTAAGACACTGGTGGATAAAGCCATTACTCTGGAAAATGAAAGACGCAGTTTGGAAGATATCCGCAAGCGAAAAAGGGACCAGACTAACCAGGCTCGCAATCACCGAAGCAAGACAGATTTCAAAAAGGATGGGACACACAAATCCCCGTCCAACGTCTCACGCCCAATCAAGAATTTTCATGCAAGGGACAAGGAGTTCACATATCGCCCCGACG
Organism: Aegilops umbellulata; assembly: GCA_032464435.1. NCBI lineage: Eukaryota > Viridiplantae > Streptophyta > Magnoliopsida > Poales > Poaceae > Aegilops > Aegilops umbellulata. The sequence continues at coordinate 67,063,731 of CP136056.1, read as the reverse complement.
TTACTTGTTACGCCTGCGGAGAGGAAGGACACTATGCCAAGTAGTGTCCCAAGCCTAGAAACTCAGCACCAAAGCCGAACAACGGCAACAACAATTCAGCGCCCAAGCGAAACAATTTCAATCCCAACAACAACCACAGGAAGGGTCATCTGAACCACGTAACCAAAGAGGAGGCACAAAATGCTCCAGATATCATACTCGGTACGTTTCCTGTCAACACAATACCTGCAATGGTTTTGTTTGATTCTGGAGCTTCTCACTCTTTTGTTTCGAAAAGTTTTGCTTTGCAAAATAATTTTTCGATGCTTCCTTTGGAGAAATCCATGATCATCAAGTCCCCTGGGATTCAGCAAATTACTCAGAACTACTGTCAGGATGTGATTATTGAGTTCGAAGGGCTGAAATTTACGCAAACCTTATTGTGTTGGAAAATAAGGGACTAGATGTCATCCTTGGGATGGATTGGCTAACCACAAATAAAGGTTTCATTGACTGTTTCAACCGGACCGTAATACTCACGCATCACCTCGGGAAGACGATAAGGGTATCCGCCAAGGAAAGGAAAATACCCAGGCAACCAAGACTGAATAAGGTAGATGTTTCTGAGCTGAGCAAGGTTCCAGTAGTATGTGAATTTCTAGACGTATTCCCCGATGAGCTACTAGGCATGCCACCAGACCGAGAGATAGAATTCAGCATCGAGCTTGCACCAGGGACCACCCCCATATACAAGAAACCATACAGAATGGCACCGTCCGAGTTGGTTGAACTGAAGAAACAAATAAAGGAATTGCTTGACAAAGGATACATTCGAGCCAGTTCCTCACCATGGGGATCACCAATTTTATTTGCTAAAAAGAAAGATGGAACACTGCGATTGTGTATTGACTACTGAGCACTCAACATGGTCACGGTCAAGAACAAATACCCGATGCCAAGAATAAATGATTTATTCGATCAGCTCGCTAAGGCCAAGGTATTCTCAAAAATTGACCTAAGGTCAAGATACCATCAATTAAAGGTACGAACAGAAGATATCCCCAAGACAGCATTCACCTCCAGATATGGACTGTATGAGTTCACAGTAATGCCTTTTGGATTAACAAATGCTCCTGCATATTTTGTTCACATCATGAACAAAGTATTTATGAAGTTTATGGACAAGTTCGTTGTGGTATTCATCGACGATATTCTAGTATACTCCAAAACACCAGAAGAGCACGCTGAACATCTTAGAATTGTACTAGGAGAACTCAGGAAACACCAATTGTACGCCAAGTTCAGCAAGTGTGAATTTTGGTTAAGGCAAGTAGGCTTTCTAGGCCACGTGCTAACCCAAGACGGTATTGCCGTGGACCCGGAGAAAGTAAAGGCCGTACTTGGCTGGAAGTCACCAACCAGTGTAACAGACATACGAAGTTTCTTGGGAATGGCAGGATATTACCGCAGATTTATTGAAGGATTCTCCACCATAGCCAAACCTATGACCCAGTTACTCAAGAAGGAAAAGAAGTTTGAATGGACAGAGGCCTGCGAGAAAAGTTTCCAAGAGCTAAAGAGGAAGTTAACAACAGCACCAGTATTAGTTGTGCCAGACATACACAAGAATTTTGAAGTATATTGTGACGCGTCCAGGAAGGGTCTTGGATGTGTATTGATGTAAGAAGGCAAGGTTGTCGCCTACGCTTCAAGGCAGCTTCGCAAGCATGAGGAAAATTATCCCACTCATGACTTGGAGATGGCAGCAGTCATCCATGCACTTAAGGAATGGAGGCATTTCTTACTTGGAAATCGATGTGAAATATATACAGACCACAAAAGTCTCAAATACATTTTCACGCAGCCAGAATTAAATTTACGGCAAAGGCGCTGGTTGGAATTAGTAAAGGATTATGATGTCGGTATCCACTACCATCCAGGTAAAGCAAATGTTGTGGCCGATGCTCTTAGTCGGAACCCCAGCTCCAACGAAAGTAGTCTGCACGGCTTGAGACCCGAATTCCAACAAGAATTTACCAGACTTAACTTATTGATGGTAGCAGAAGGCACCATATAAAATTTGGAGATACAACCCGACCTTGTGGAGAAAATTAAAGAAGCTCAGCCGGGTCATCCCAGTATAGAAGGTATAAAAAGAAAGGTGAGTAAGGGCAAAGCCTCAGAATTTGTCGTAGACAATGGAGGAATACTATGGTACGGGGAAAGACTCTGCGTACCAAACATAGAAGATCTTAAACAGCAAATTTTGGCTGAAGCCCACACCGCCCCATATTCAATTCACCCTGGAGGGACCAAAATGTATAAAGATATTCAAGAAAGATTTTGGTGGCACGGTATGAAGAGGGACATCGCTACCTTCATTGCATGTTGCGACTCATGTCAACGCATAAAAGCTGAACATCAGAGACCAGCCGGATTACTGCAACCAAACAAAATACCTGAGTGGAAATGGGATGAAATAGGGATGGATTTCATTGTCGGACTACCTCGGTCACGACACGGGAATGATGCTATATGGGTCATCACCGACAGGTTAACCAAGGTAGCACATTTTATTCCAGTAAAGACAACCCACACCACTCATAAGCTTGCCAGGATTTACCTCTCCCGCATAGTTTGTCTACACGGTGTCCCAAGGACTATATTATCCAACAGGGGCACTCAGTTCGTTTCGAGATTTTGGGATCACTTACAACAGGCACTGGGAACTTAGCTAGCCTTCAGTACAGCTTACCACCCCCAGACAGATGGGCAAACGGAACGCATAAACCAGATCTTAGAAGACATGCTGAGAGCATGTGTCCTCACATATGGAACCAGTTGGGAAGAAAGTCTGCCATATGCCGAGTTCGCATACAACAACAGTTACCAGGCCAGCCTGCAAATGGCACCATTTGAGGCTTTGTATGGACGAAGATGTCGTACCCCATTGAATTGGTCAGAAACCGGAGACAGCCGCATCTTCGGACCAGACATGCTCAGAGAAGCCGAGGAGAAAGTCAAGCTAATCAGGGATAGGCTCAAGACCGCCCAAAGCCGACAGAAGAGTTATTACGATCAGAAGCATCGTAGGGTCAGCTTCGAACCCGGAGAGTTTGTGTACCTATGAGTATCCCCTATGAGGGGATTACAACGATTCAAGATAAAAGGAAAGCTAGCGCCAAGATTTAGCGGACCATTCTGTATATTGGCACGGTCGCCTACCAACTAGACTTACCTAAGGAACTATCAGATATCCACAACGTGTTCCACATTTCGCAGTTAAGGAAGTGCATAAGCAACCCAGAGAAACAAGTATCCCATGAGAACATTGACATGCAACAAGACCTCACTTATCGGGAACACCCAGTGAAGATACTAGAGGAGTCTGAAAGGAGGACCCGACAAAAGACCATTAAATTTTTCAGAGTTCCGTGGAGCAATCACACTGACAACGAAGCAACTTGGGAAAGAGAGGATTTTCTTCGAGCAGAGCATCCGCACTTATTTGAGGGACAGCTGAAATCTCGGGGACGAGATTTTTCCTAAGGGGGTAGGTGTTGTGACACTCCAAAAATTTTATTTGGTTTTAGCAAAAACCTTGCTGGTTTTTCTTTTGTGGATTGAGACCTTTCAAATTTTTTTTTGGAAAAAACAATCCTATTAAAAATCTTTTTCTTTGGCTAGGATTGTTATTTCTGTTATCTTCTTCAAACTTTGGGTTTAACCTTTTTAAAACTTCTCCTCTGATTGGTTCTCTTCTCAAATTATTTTTGGGAGTTCAATCTTTTCTTTTTGAAAAAGAAAACTCTATGAAAATTTGGGATCTTCAATTCTTTTGATAACCACCCATGACCTTGTATTTTTGCTCATGAAGTGAACCACTCCAAAACCTCCTCTCCTCCTTGTTAACAACCCAAGTTCCCTGTCCCAACTCATCCAAACAAGTTTTGGATTTTATTTTGATTATTTCACCTCTCAATTCTTTTCTGATCTTTAGTTGAGCCTGACCCATTTACAAAGCAAGTACCCTATAGCTTTTGTATCTGGACCTCAAACCAACTCTTCTGGCTAGTCCTTTGTACCCACAACCCAGAACCATCTTGATCCACTCATCTTCTTTTCAAATATTTCAACTTACACTCCCTGCAAGTTTGGACCCGATTTATCAAATTTGGTGAAATTCATATCTACACTTCTCCAAAAATTCCACCAAAAATCAGGCAGCCTACTGGAGCAATGAGAAGTCACTCTACCAAAAATCAGCCCAAGGAAAAATTCCTACAAGCCAGAAACATTCTGTCGAACACCTTGCATGCACTGTTTCAGTTCAAATTCAGTTAAGTTCAGACTTTCAGTGTCGATCTTCGTCAGTTAAGTGCAGTCACGAGATCACAGTGCCCCTTGGCACGTTGCTCGCCGCCTGGCTGCTTGTCCGGAGCCCCGCACACGCGCTTGGCGCCTTCCTGGCGTCGGTGGTGCCCTGGCCCGCCTGCGCCGGCGTGTCTTGCGGCGGCTGAACCGCCGTAACGGCTGGCAGGAAGCAGAACGGCGGCGCAACGCCGTTCAGCGCCGCCCAAGCTCCCTGGTGGCTCCGCGTGGCCCTCTCCACGCCAGCGCGCGCATGCAGCATGGTCGCCGTGGCGCGGCGTGCACATCGCACGCTCTCTGCCGCCGACGGGTCCGCGCCGCTCCGTTCCGTTGAACTCCACCTCAGCAAGCAAAACCCGACGCCGTTGGCACCTAAACAGACTCAGTGGACCTCCACGACAGCGCTCAACTCCTAAACCCTCCCGACCAAGCCCTGCGCCGCCGTAATTTCTTGGCGGAGAACCCCGTTCTCGGCAACTGCCTCGGGGTGGCTTTATATAGCGCCCCCGAGCCCGCTCTCACTCCCGCACGGCTCCACCACCTCACCACACCCCGCCTGGCCACTGGAGGGGCCTCGAGGAGCCCTCCTTCCTCGACTCCGGCCACCTCCGTCCGCCTCGGGCTCCAGCTCGATTCACTACGGTGAGGTCATCTCCGGTGCCCAAACTCCGTCAAGCACCACCTCTAGCTACCAGATACTTGACCACCTCCTCAATTGGATCTTTGCAGCCCTCTCCGACGAGCTTCACCCTCGTCCGAAACGCCGTCCGCCGGAGCAAGGGCCACCGTCGACACGGTGCATGCCGGCGACCACCTCGACCACCACGCGACGCGGAACAGCACCGTGAGCATAGAGGTAACCTCCGATCCCTTTGCCTCGCCATGGATCGCCGCGGCCCTCTGGCGCCAAAAGCCCCGCTTCGGTTTTCAAACCCGACGGGTGGGACCACCCCGTCAGGTTCCCCTCTTTTTTCGAATCGTTTTCTGAAAGCGTATTCGGGAAAAATATGTCTTCTCTTCTGGGCCGGCGTATTTGAGACTGAAACGTTTTCTGTTTTTATAAATAAGACCCTGGGAAGTTTCTGTTTCATTACAAATGGTTCCCTGGGCAAATACCTTTATAACTTTTTAGCAGAAACATATTTTTGAGTGATTCTTTTTCTATTCTCTTCAAAATTTTGTCTAGTTTTTTATCAGATTTATTTGAAGATTATTTGGAATAATTTTTGTGCACCTCTTGGTATTCACGATAGCGCGTATATTCTCTTTATACCGTAGATACCGAAGGAGGTGACGGGACCACGAACTTCACCGAGTTAGACTCCGACTACTCCGAACCAGGCAAGCATGTTTGAACTTTTGATATGATGAGTGTCTTGGCATGTTTTGCATTTAGTTAGTTTCATGGCATGTTGTGGAGCATACCGATGAACTGTATATTATGCACTGTTGAGACAAGTAAGTTCGATGATCCATACCTTGTTGGATGTGAGTATGCAAGGCCATGTGTTGGCATGAAGATGGGTAAGATGGCAGTGTGGTAGCATGCTAGTCTTATGCCATGCAGGTTACTACAGTACCAACCCGTATCGGTTGGGCTCGTATCCATTTCCCCTCCCTGTACTACCACATGTTTCCCGAAAGGGATATAGTTTAGTAAGTCGCAAACCGCTTTCTTGTTACACATCAAAAAGGAGAGGCCCGGATGATGGTTCCATGGCCCTGGATTAAAGCCAGTCATCCGGTCAGGGGGCATGGGTGTTTCCGGTTGGGACCGAGATGGGGGCACCCCTTAGAGCGCGCGTATATAAATTTGATCCCATGCTATTCGAGATTGTGATCTCCCCGTCTCAAAAGTTTTTCTTGGACGATGTCGAGGGTGATTCCTGGCATTGAGAGGTTGGATGGGTGTGTACTGGTTAGCTGTGTTTCCTTCTGAAATACCGTAAACGGAGCTGGTCCTTGTGACTACGGAAATCCGTTAACTGTGAGAAATTTTGTACAAACTCTGCAGAGTCATATATCCTCAAATCATCTTATCTATATCCAAGTTCCGTGCTAACTGACATGTGCCAGTTTTGGTGACAGATCATCCGGTGGGACCATGAGCACTAAGATCCGTTAAATGTTTGTTCTTGAGGATGGACTAACCCGTTTAATTTCATGAGTTGGATATATTTATTATGAATATTACTTCTTTATCAGTTAAAGCCCTTTATGTGGTGTCGCTCAGACGCCCGACTGTGGCATTTCTTTTAAAGCCCTTTATGTGGTGTCACTCAGACGCCCGACTATGGCATTTCTTTTAAAGCCCTTTATGTGGTGTCGCTCAGACGCCCGACTGTGGCATTTCTTTTAAAGCCCTTTATGTGGTGTCGCTCAGATGCCTGACTGTGGCATTTCTTTTAAAGCCCTTTATGTGGTGTCACTCAGATGCCCGACTGTGGCATTCCTTTTAAAGCCCTTTATGTGGTGTCGCTCAGACGCCCGACTGTGGCATTTCTTTTAAAGCCCTTTATGTGGTGTCGCTTAGACGCCCGACTGTGGCATTTCTTTTAAAGCCCTTTATGTGGTGTCGCTAAGACGCCCGACTGTGGCATGAATTTTCTTTCTTTTATTAATTTACCTTCGTGGCGTCGCTCTAGACACTCGATTGTTTTCCATTACTTTACTGTTGGGATTCCAGGCGGACTACCGCCGTTTCCCTTTTTACTTACCCTGCCTAATATTACTTTGAATGTGCATTGGTAATTTAATCGTGACGCACTCATGCATGCATTTGTTATATCTTACGTCCGAACTATCTTGCGAGTACTTTCAAAGTACTCACTGGCTTGTTGATTTGGCCAGATGCTGACGAAGGTGATCTCATGGATGAAGAGTTCGATAGCGAATCCGACGCCTAGAGGAGTCCCAGTCAGTCTCGTGCGACCCTGGACTTGGTCACTGTTTTATACCCGCTTCCGCAACCCAAATAAATTCATCGAGCCTCACCTCGACGCTCGATGGGATGATAGTTTGAGAGTCACATATCCACTCCCCACTGTGTTACTCCACCACTACCATATTTGCGAGTCAGTAGTATGCCACCACTCCCTTGTGTCATAATCGCCTTTATGTATAATTATTGGCACGCTTGTAATAAATTGTTGAGCATTATCAGCTCAACCCTGTATTATAATTGATGCTACTGGCTTATTGTATCAAAAGTTTGTCTACCAGTGAGGAGGTTTTTATCTCAAACTGGATTCTAAAGATTGGTTTCTCAATAAATATTTTTATTGGAAAACCGGTCGTGACACATATGACGGCGGCAAAATTATACCTGGGACTATGATCCTCCATGTGCCGTCGTATTCGACAGCACCTAGAGTCTCAGGGGCTACTATCTATACAGGACACATCTTAAAGTATGCGGTACTAAAGGTACATCATTTCACGTACCTCAAAACCTGTCAGTAAACTCATGACAACTTCATACAACCCGCTCTTCGTGGACGAAATCCTTTCAATTACCGTGCCCATCAACGCACGGTGCTCCTCTGAGATAGACGCCCGCTCTAGCAGATCCTTCAGTACCTCCGACTGTGCACCAGGCAGTGCCGGACTCGTTCGATTGCTTCCCCTAGAAGCCGGACACGGAATGCTTTTGGTGGCCATATGACTGCCTTCCGCCCTTACCGGATCAGGAGAAACCCTCTACGACGACACCTCGGGGTCGCCCGCCTCATGAAGCGGGGTTGCAAGGGGAGGCGTTCTGCTCTCTATCATCTCTGGAAGAAGATCCCCCGAAGACGAGCTCTGTGAGAAGGGCTAAGATCCGAACTACAAGGTAAATTTTTGGTTATCTACCTTAGAAGTGAAGCAAAGATTTCTCTTATTATTAAACACCCTTTTATTTACGGCTCGGTGGAGGGCTGATCCCCTTGAGGGCATAGTATGGCCGGGACATCCCCTGTCGCAGGACCCTCTGGTGAAGATTTCTTCCCCCGCTTTGAGACCGTTGTCTCCGGGTCTTCAGAGGCGGTCCTCTTCTTCCCCCGAGGAGAGGAATTTTTGATTCCTCCCTTCCGGATAACCTCCTCCGTGGAGGCAGTAGCTCCCTTGTTCCCCACTTCATTTTCTTCCGAAGGCGCGATCTCCAGCATCCTGGTTAACACAGGATCCGACGAGGTCTCAGGAAGGGGGGCCGGACACCTGATTAACTTTGCCTTCGCTATCCACTCCTGTTTCATGAACAACTCTGTTATGGGTGATGTTGTGGTAAACGAACAGATGGCATATCCGGGCACAGGGCTACTTACTTGAGTATCCAGACGATTGCAGCTCAGACCTGCATCCTCGGATGAGTCCGGACACATTACTTGTGGTCCGAAGAACAATTTGTACATCTCCACGGGCGTCATGCCGAAAAGATGTTGAATAACTCGTGGTCCCTCCGGATTAAACTCCCATAGGCGGAGGGGGTGACGTTTGCAGGGCAGGACTCAGCGAATTAACACGACCTGCATCACCATGACCAGACTGACGTCTCTTTCCAGGAGATCTCGGATGCGGCTCTCCAACAGGGGCACATCCTTTGCTGGTCCCCAGTCCAGCCCCTTGTTAACCCATGACACTAGTCGGGGTGGGGGACCCGAGCGAAAAGCAAGCGGTAATGTCTACTACACAACCTTCTTCTTTAGACGCTGTTGGGCCTCCAAGTGCAGAGGTTTGTAGGACAGTAGCAAATTTCCCTCAAGTGGATGACCTAAGGTTTATCAATTAGTGGGAGGCGTATGATGAAGATGGTCTTTCTCTAGCAACCCTGCAACCAAATAACAAAGAGTCTCTTGTGTCCCCAACACACCCAATACAATGGTAAATTGTATAGGTGCACTAGTTCGGCGAAGAGATGGTGATACAAGTGCAATATGGATGGTAGATATAGGTTTATAAAAACAACAAGGTAGAAAGTGGTAAAAGTGAGCGTAAACGGTATTGCAATGCGTTGAAACAAGGCCTAGAGTTCATACTTTCACTAGTGCAAGTTCTCTCAACAATAATAACATAATTGGATCATATAACTATCCCTCAACATGCAACAAAGAGTCACTCCAAAGTCACTAATAGTGGAGAACAAACGAAGAGATTATGGTAGGGTACGAAACCACCTCAAAGTTATTCTTTCCAATCAATCCGTTGGGCTATTCCTATAAGTGTCACAAACAACCCTAGAGTTCGTGCTAGAATAACACCTTAAGATACAAATCAACCAAAACCCTAATGTCACCTAGATACTCCAATGTCACCTCAAGTATCCATGGGCACGATTATACGATATGCATCACACAATCTCAATTCATCTATTCAAACCAACACATAGAACCTCAAAGAGTGCCCCAAAGTTTCTACCAAAGAATCACGACGAAAACGTGTGCCAACCCCTATGCATAGGTTCATGGGTGGAACCCGCAAGTTGATCACCAAAACATACATCAAGTGAATCACGTGATATCCCATTGTCACCACAGATACACACGGCAAGACATACATCAAGTGTTCTCAAATCTTTAAAGACTCAATCCGATAAGATAACTTCAAAGGGGAAACTCAATCCATTACAATAGAGAAGAGGGGGAGAAGAAACATAAGATCCAACTATAATAGCAAAGCTCGCGATACATCAAGATCGTGCCAAATCAAGAACACGAGAGAGAGAGAGAGAGATCAAACACATAGCTACTGGTACATACCCTCAGCCCCGAGGGTGAACTACTCTCTCCTCGTCATGGAGAGCGCCGGGATGATGAAGATGGCCACAGGTGAGGGTTTTCCCCTTCGGCAGGGTGCGGAACAGGGTCCCGATTGGTTTTTGGTGGCTACAGAAGCTTGCGGCGGCGGAACCCCCGATCTAATCTCTGTTCTGGAAGTTTTACGATACAGAGGTATATATGGGTGAAAGAAGTACGTCGGTGGACCGAAGGGGGGGCCACGAGGTAGGGGGGCGCGCCCCTACCCTCGTGAGCACCTCCTTCATCTTCTGACGTAAGGTCCAAGTCTATTCGGTAGGTTTCCTTCCAAAAATAACTTCTCCAGTTGATTTCGTTCTGTTTCGACTCCATTTGATATTCCTTCTCCTCGAAACACTAAAATAGGCATAAAACAGCAAATCTGGGCTGGGCCTCCGGTTAATAGGTTAGTCCCAAAAATAATATAAAAGTGGAAAATAAAGCCCAGTATAGTCCAAAACAGTAGATAATATAGCATGGAGCAATCAAAAATTATAGATACGTTGGAGACGTATCAAGCATCCCCAAGCTTAATTCCTACTCGTCCTCAAGTAGGTAAATGATAAAAAGAGATTTTTTGATGCGGAGTGCTACTTGGCATAATTTCAATGCAAATCTTCTTAATTGTGGTATGAATATTCAGATTCGAAAGATTCAAGACAAAAGTTCATATTGACATAAAAAATAATAATACTTCAAGCATACTAACAAAGCAATTATGTCTTCTCACAATAACATGGCCAAAGAAAGTTATCCATACAAAATCATATAGTCTGGCTAAGCTCTATCTTCACCACACAAAGTATTTAAATCATGCACAACCCCGATGACAAGCCAATCAATTGTTTCATACTTTTGACATTCTCAAACTTTTTCAATCTTCACGCAATACATGAGCGTGAGCCATGGACACAACACTATATGTGGAATAGAATGGTGGTTGCGGAGAAGACAAAAAGGAGAAGATAGTCTCACATCAACTAGGCGTATCAACGGGCTATGGAGATTCCCATCAGTAGATATCAATGTGCGTGAGTAGGGATTGCCATGCAACGGATGCACTAGAGCTATAAGTATATGAAAGCTCAACAAAAGGAACTAAGTGGGTGTGCATCCAACTCGCTTACTCACAAAGACCTAGGGCAATTTGAGGAAGCCCATCATTGGAATATACAAGCCAAGTTCTATAATGTAAAATTCCCACTAGTATATGAAAGTGACAACATAGGAGACTCTCTATCATGAAGATCATGGTGCTACTTTGAAGCACAAGTGTGGTAAAAGGATAGTAGCATTGTCCCTTCTCTCTTTTTCTCTCATTTTTTATTTTTTTATTTGGGCCTTTTCTCCTTTTTATGGCCTTTTTGCTCTTTTTTTATATTTTTTTCGTCTGGAGTCTCATCCCGACTTGTGGGGGAATCATAGTCTCCATCATCCTTTCCTCACTGGGACAATGCTCTAATAATGATGATCATCACACTTTTATTTTCTTACAACTCAACAATTACAACTCGATACTTAGAACAAAATATGACTCTATATGAATGCCTCCGGCGGTGTACCAGGATATGCAATGAATCAAGAGTGACATGTATGAAACAATTATGAACGGTGGCTTTGCCACAAATACGATGCCAACTACATGACCATGCTAGCAATATGACAATGATGGAGCGTGTCATAATAAACGGAACGGTGGAAAGTTGCATGGCAATATATCTCGGAATGGCTATGGAAATGCCATGATAGGTAGGTATGGTGGCTGTTTTGAGGAAGGTATATGGTGGGTGTATGATACCGGCGAAAGGTGCGCGGTATTAGAGAGGCTAGCAATGATGGAAGGATGGGAAAAGTGCGTATAATCCATGGACTCAACATTAGTCATAAAGAACTCATATACTTATTGCAAAAATCTAGAAGTTATCAAAGAAAGTATTATGCGCATGCTCCTAGGGGGATAGATTGGTAGGAAAAGACCATCGCTCGTCCCCGACCACCACTCGTAAGGAAGACAATCAATAAATAAATCATGCTCCGACTTCATCACATAACGGTTCACCATACGTGCATGCTAAGGGAATCACAAACTTTAACACAAGTATTTCTCGAATTCACAACTACTCAACTAGCATGACTCTAATATCACCATCTTCATATCTCAAAACAATTATCAAGCATCAAACGTTTCTTAGTATTCAACACACTCATAAGAAAGTTTTACAAGTCTTGAATACCTAGCATATTTAGGATTAAGCACATTACCATGCTATTTAAGACTCTCAAAATAATATAAGTGAAGTGTGAGAGTTCATCTATTTCTTCAAAATAAAACTACCACCATGCTCTAAAAGATATAAGTGAAGCACTAGAGCAAACTAACTACTCCGAAAGATATAAGTGAAGATCAATGAGTAGTCGGATAATTATGCAACTATATGAAGACTCTCCCATTTAATAATTTCAGATCCTGGTATTTTATTCAAACATCAAGCAAAGCTAAAGAAAATAAAATGACGCTCCAAGCAAAACACATATCATGTGGTGAATAAAAATATAGCTCCAAGTAAAGTTACCGATGAAAAAAGACGAAAGAGGGGATGCCTTCCGGGGCATCCCCAAGCTTAGACGCTTGCTTATCCTTGAATATTACCTTGGGGTGCCTTGGGCATCCCCAAGCTTAGGCTCTTGCCACTCCTTATTCCATAGTCCATCGAATCTTTACCCAAAACTTGAAAACTTCACAACACAAAACTTAACAGAAAACTCGTGAGCTCCGTTAGCGAAAGAAAACAAAACACCACTTCAAGTTACTGTAATGAACTCATTCTTTATTTATATTGGTGTTAAACCTACTGTATTCCAACTTCTCTATGGTTTATAAACTATTTTACTAGCCATAGATTCATTAAAATAAGGAAACAACACATAGAAAACAGAATCTGTAAAAAACAGAACAGTCTGTAGTGATCTATAACTAACGCAAACTTCTGGAACTCCAAAAATTGTAAAATAAATTGGTGGATCTGAGTAATTTGTATAGTAATCATCTGCAAAAATAATCAACTAAATATCACTCTCCACTAAAATGTTATAGCTAATCTCGTGAGCGCTAAAGTTTCTGTTTTTTTACAGCATGATCATAAAGACTTCACCCAAGTCTTCCCAAAGGTTCTACTTGGCACAAACACTAATTAAAACATAGAACCACATCTAAACAGAAGCTAGATGGATTATTTATTCCTAAACATAACCAAAAAGCAAGAAACTAAAATAAAATTGGGTTGCCTCCCAACAAGCGCTATCGTTTAATGCCCCTAGCTAGGCATGATGATTTCAATGATGCTCGCATAAAAGATAAGAATTGAAACATAAAGAGAGCATCGTGAAGAATATGACTAGCACATTTAAGTCTAACCCACTTCCTATGCATGGGGATTTTGCGAGCAAACAACTTATGGGAACAATAATCAACTAGCATAGGAAGGCAAAACAAGCATAACTTCAAAACTTTAAGCACATAGAGAGGAAACTTGATATTATTGCAATTCCTACAAGCATATACTCCTCCCTCATAATAATTTTCAGTAGCATCATGAATGAATTCAACAATATAACCAGCTCCTAAAGCATTCTTTTCATGATCTACAAGCATATAATTTTTATTACTCTCCACATAAGCAAATTTATTCTCATCAATAGTAGTGGGAGCAAACTCAACAAAATAACTATCATGTGATTGAAAATTAAGATCAAGATGACAAGTTTCATTGTTATCATTATTCTTTATAGCATACGTGTCTTTACAATAATCATCATAGATAGGAGGCATGCTTTCATCATAGTAAATTTGCTCATCAAAGCTTGGGGGACAAAAAATATCATCTTCATCAAACATAGCTTCCCCAAGCTTGTGGCTTTGCATATCATTAGCATCATGGATATTCAAGGAATTCATACTAACAACATTGCAATCATGCTCATCATATAAATATTTAGTGCCAAACATTCTAATGCATTCTTCTTCTAGCACTTGAGCACAATTTTCCTTTCCATCATTTTCACGAAAGATATTAAAAAGATGAAGCGTATGAGACAAACTCAATTCCATTTTTTTTGTAGTTTTCTTTTATAAACTAAACTAGTGCTAAAACAAGAAACAAAAATATTCGATTGCAAGATCTAAAGATATACCTTCAAGCACTCACCTCCCCGGCAATGACGCCAGAAAAGAGCTTGATGTCTACTACACAACCTTCTTCTTGTAGACGCTGTTGGGCCTCCAAGTGCAGAGGTTTGTAGGACAGTAGCAAATTTCCCTCAAGTGGATGACCTAAGGTTTATCAATTTGTGGGAGGCGTAGGATGAAGATGGTCTCTCTCAAGCAACCCTGCAACCAAATAACAAAGAGTCTCTTGTGTCCCCAACACACCCAATACAATGGTAAATTGTATAGGTGCACTAGTTCGGCGAAGAGATGGTGATACAAGTGCAATATGGATGGTACATATAGGTTTTTGTAAACTGAAAATATAAAAACAGCAAGGTAGCAAGTGGTAAAAGTGAGCGTAAACGGTATTGCAATGCGTTGAAACAAGGCCTAGAGTTCATACTTTCACTAGGGCAAGTTCTCTCAACAATAATAACATAATCAGATCATATAACTATCCCTCAACATGCAACAAAGAGTCACTCCAAAGTCACTAATAGTGGAGAACAAACGAAGAGATTATGGTAGGGTACGAAACCACCTCAAAGTTATTCTTTCCAATCAATCCGTTGGGCTATTCCTATAAGTGTCACAAACAGCCTAGAGTTCGTACTAGAATAAAACCTTAAGATACAAATCAACCAAAACCCTAATGTCACCTAGATACTCCAATGTCACCTCAAGTATCCGTGGGCATGATTATATGATATGCATCACACAATCTCAATTCATCTATTCAAACCAACACATAGAACCTCAAAGAGTGCCCCAAAGTTTCTACCGGAGAATCACGACGAAAACGTGTGCCAACCCCTATGCATAGGTTCATGGGCGGAACCCGCAAGTTGATCACCAAAACATACATCAAGTGAATCACGTGATATCCCATTGTCACCACAGATACTCACAGCAAGACATACATCAAGTGTTCTCAAATCTTTAAAGACTCAATCCAATAAGATAACTTCAAAGGGGAAACTCAATCCATTACAAGAGAGAAGAGGGGGATAAGAAACATAAGATCCAACTATAATAGCAAAGCTCACGATACATCAAGATCGTGCCAAATCAAGAACACGAGAGGGAGAGAGATCAAACACATAGCTACTGGTGTACATAGCCCCGAGGGTGAACTACTCCCTCCTCATCATGGAGAGCGCCGGGATGATGAAGATGGCCGCGGGAGAGGGTTCCCCCCTCCGGCAGGGTGCCGGAATAGGGTCCCGATTGGTTTTTGGTGGCTACAGAGGCTTGCGGCGGTGGAACTCCCGATCTAATCTCTGTTCTGGAAGTTTTACGATACGTAGGTATATATGGGTGAAAGGAGTACGTCGTTGGACCGAAGGCGGGGCCACGAGGCAGGGGGCGCGCCCCAGGGGGGTGGGCGCTCCCCCTACCCTCGTGATCACCTCCTTCATCTTCTGACATAAGGTCCAAGTCTATCCGGTAGGTTTCCTTCCAAAAATAACTTCTCCAGTTGATTTCGTTCCGTTTCGACTCCGTTTGATATTCCTTTTCCGCGAAACACTGAAATAGGCATAAAACAGCAAATCTGGGCTGGGCCTCCGGTTAATAGGTTAGTCCCAAAAATAATATACAAGTGGAAAATAAAGCCCAATATAGTCCAAAACAGTAGATAATATAGCATGGAGCAATCAAAAATTGTAGATAAGTTGGAGACGTATCAGGCGGCACCACCCATTTGGTACCCCTGAGAGCGGTGATATAAAACCACTCTTGTTGCCATAGGCTGGACTCCTCTTGAAAAGAGCCCTCGGGCCACGGAGCATTAGCATCCTTGCTTATTATAGCACCTCCGCACTCTGCGTGCTCTCCCGCTATCATCTTCGGCTCCACTTTAAAGGTCTTAAGCCACAATCCGAAGTGGGGGGTAATATGGAGGAAAGCTTCGCACACGACTATGAACGATGAGATTTGGAGGATAGACTCCCGAGCTAAGTCATGGAAGTCCATCCCATAATAGAACATGAGCCCCCTCACGAAGGGATCTGACGGTAAGCCAAGCCCTCGAAGGAAGTGAGAAACGAACACGACGCTCTCACCGGGCTTGGGAGTGGGAATAACCTGCCCTGAAGCAGGAAGCCTATGCGGGATTTCGCCGGTCAAGTACCTAGCATCCCGCAGCTTTGCAATGTCTTCCTCCGTGACGGAGGAAGGCATCCATCGGCCTTGAAGATTGGATTCGGACATGATCGAAGGTCTAAAGCGCCTGAATCCAGAGCTTCGGGTGTTGGAACTCGAGGTGGGAGGAGGATTCGATTGAGGTCGAGAGAAAAAGTAAGGCTTTGGTCTCTTTATAAAAAGGTGGAATACCGAGAGCCCTTCACGTGACCGTTTGGGACTTACCTTTGATCGAGGAGATATACCAACGGGCATGATTGGGTTACCCACGTCCGTATTGATTTGAATCCCGTAATAAGGGGGCACGATCTCTGCTTCGACAAGACGTACCAAGGAAACCACCTCGCAAAACGCGCTGAGGTGGGATAGTTAAAAATTATTCGAACAAAGGCTTGGCTGTGGTGTGATGTCACACTACAGAATACGTCAGCAGATTAGATTTGTGAAAATATTATTCTCTCTACGATGGTATGTGGAACTTGTTTTGTAGAGCTGGACACGATCCTCGTGTTCAAAGCATCTTCTATGAGGTATTCAGAGGAGGAACCAGCCTTGCAATGCCGAAGACAATCTGCGCGCCGGACTCGTCGTCATTGAAGCCTGGTTCAGGGGCTACTGAGGGAGTCCTTGATTAGGGGGTGTCCGGATAGCCGGATTATAACCTTTGGCCGGACTGTTGGACTATGAAGATACAAGATTGAAGACTTCGTCCCGTGTCCGGATGGGACTTTCCTTGGCGTGGAAGGCAAGCTTGGCAATACGGATATGTAGATCTCATCCCATTGTAACCGACTCTGTGTAACCCTAGCCCTCTTCGATGTCTATATAAATCGGAGGGTTTTAGTCCGTAGGACACAACAACAAACATACAATCATGCCATAGGCTAGCTTCTAGGGTTTAGCCTCTCTGATCTCGTGGTAGATCTACTCTTGTACTACCCATATCATCAATATTAATCAAGCAGGAGTAGGGTTTTACCTCCATCGAGAGGGCCCGAACCTGGGTAAAAACATCATGTCCCTTGTCTCCTATTACCATCCGCCTAGACGCACAGTTCAGAACCCCTACCCGAGATCCGCCGGTTTTGACACCGACAGTTAGGTTTACCTTAATACTTTTGTTGTAGTTGCGGATGCTTGCAATAGATGTTAATCATAAGTGGGATGCTTGTTCAAGTAAGAACAGCACCCAAGCACCGGTCCACCGACATATCAAATTATCAAAGTACCGAACGCGAATCATATGAACGTGATGAAAACTAGCTTGACTATATTCCCATGTGTCCTCGGGAGCGCTTTTCCTTGTATAAGAGTTTGTCCAGGCTTGTCCTTTGATACAAAAAGGATTGGGCCACCTTGCTGCACTTTATTTACTTTTGTTACATGTTGCTCGTTACAAAGTATCTTATCACAAAACTATCTGTTACCACTTATTTCAGTACTTGCAGAGAATACCTTGCTGAAAACCGCTTATCATTTCCTTCTGCTCCTCGTTGGGTTCGACGCTCTTACTTATCGAAAGGACTATGAAAGATCCCCTATACTTGTGGGTCATCAAGAATCTTTTCTGGCGTCGTTGCCGAGGAGTGAAGTGCCTTTGGTAGGTGGAATTTGGTAAGGAAAAATTTATATAGTGTGCTGAAATTTACTGTCACTTGTTACTATGGAAAGTAATCCTCTGAGGGACTTGTTCGGGGTATCTTCACCCCGACTAGTAGAGCAAAGAGTTGCTCCTCAACCAACTGAACCTACTGAAAATGAAAATGTTCCCTTTGAAGTTCCTTCGGGTATGATGGAAAAACTGCTAGATAACCCTTTTGCAAGAGATGGAACCAAGCATCCTGATGAACACCTAATATATGTGGATGAGGTTTGTGGATTATTTAAGCTTGCAGGTATACCCGATGATGTTGTAAAGAAGAAGGTCTTCCCTTTATCTTTGAAGGGATATGCATTGACATGGTATAGGCTATGTGATGATACGAGATCATGGAACTATAGAAGATTGAAATTGGAATTTCATTAAAAGTATTATCCTATGCATCTTGTTCATCGTGATCGCAATTATATATATAATTTTTGGCCTCGCGAAGGAGAAAGCATCGCTCAAGCTTGGGGGAGGCTTAAATCAATGTTATATTCATGCCCCAATCATGAGCTCCCAAGATAAACAATTATTCAAAATCTTTATGCTCGTCTTTCTGAAAACAATCGCACCATGCTCGATACTTCTTGTGCTGGATCTTTTATGATGAAGACTATTGAATTTAAATGGGATTTATTGGATAGAATTAAATGCAACCCTGAATATTGGGATCTCGACGAAGGTAAGGAGTTAGGTATGACACCTAAGTTTGATTGTGTTAAATCTTTTATGGATACCGATATTTTCCGTAAATTTAGCACTAAATATGGACTTGACTCTGAGATAGTAGCTTCTGTCTGTGAATCTTTAGCTACTTATGTTGATCTCCCCAAGGAGAAGTGGTTTAAATATCATCCTCCCATAGAAGTAAAAGTAGCTGCACCTATTAAAGTTGAAGAAAAGATTGTCACTTATAATGATCCTATTGTTCCTACTTCTTATGTTGAGAAACCACCTTTCCATGTTAGAATAAAGGATCATGCTAAAGCTTCAACTGTTGTTCTTAAAAGTAATATTAGAACTTATACACCTCCTGAGCAAGTTAAAGTTGAACCTAATATTGCTATTGTTAAAGATCTCTTGGCTGATAATATTGATGGGCATGTTATTCAATTCTGCGGCGAAACTGCTAGAATTGCTAAACCTTGTGCTAAAGATAAACATAGACCTGTGGTAGGCGTGCCTGTTATTTCTGTTAAAATAGGAGATCATTGTTATCATGGCCTATGTAATATGGGTGCTAGTCCTTATATGAAGAAATTAAGCATGAAATTGCACCTGCTGAGTTAGAAGATATTGATGTCACAATTAAACTTGCCAATAGCGATACTATATCACCAGTGGGAATTGTTAGAGATGTTGAAGTCTTGTGTGGGAAAACTAAATATCCTGCTGGTTTCCTTGTTCTTGGTTCCCCACAAGATAGCTTTTGTCCCATTATATTTGGTATACTCTTCTTGAATACTATCAATGCTAAGATAGACTGCGAAAAGAATGTTGTTACTATTGGCTTGGATGATATGATTCATGAGTTTAATTTCTCTAAATTTAGTAAACAACATCGTGAATAAGAATTGCCTTGTAAGGATGAAATTATTGGTCTTGCTTCTATTGCCATACCTCCTAGTGATCCTCTAGAACATTATCTGCTAGACCATGAAAATGATATGTTTATGAATGAAAGAAGGGAAATAGATGAGATATTCTTTAAATAGGAACCTATTCTGAAACACAATTTGCCTGTTGAAATCCTAGGGGATCCTCCTCCACCCAAGGGTGATCCCGTGTTTGAGCTTAAACCGTTGCGTGATAATCTTAAATATGCTTATCTTGATGAAAAGAAGATATATCCTGTTATTATTAGTGCTAACCTTTCAGAACATGAAGAAGAAAGATTATTGAAAACTCTGAAGAAGCACCGTGCTGCTATTGGATATACCCTCGATGATCTTAAGGGCATTAGTCCCACTCTATGTCAACATACAATAAATTTGGAAGAAGATGCCAAACCAGTTCATGATCCTCAACGACGTCTGAATCCTAAAATGAAAGAAGTGGTAAGAAAAGAAATACTAAAGCTTCTGGAGGCAGGTATAATTTATCACGTTGCTGATAGTCAGTGGGTAAGTCCTGTTCATTGTGTCCCTAAGAAGGGAGGTGTTACTGTTGTTCCTAATGATAAAGATGAATTGATTCCGCAAAGAATTATTACATGTTATAGGATGGTAATTGATTTCTGTAAATTAAACAAAGCTACTAAAAAGGATCATTACTCCTTACCTTTTATCAATCAAATGCTAGAAAGATTATGCAAACATACACACTATTGCTTTCTAGATGGTTACTATGGATTCTCTCAAATACCTGTGTCGGCTAAAGATCAATCAAAGACTACTTTTACATGCCCTTTTGGTACTTTTGCTTATAGACGTATGCCTTTTGGTCTATGTAATGCACCTGCTACCTTTCAAAGATGCATGATGGCTATATTCTCTGACTTTTGTGAGAAGATTTCTGAGGTTTTCATGGACGACTTTTCCATCTATGGATCCTCCTCTGATGATTGCTTGAGCAATCTTGATCGAGTTTTGCAGAGATGTGAAGAAACTAATCTTGTCTTGAAATTGGAAAAGTGCCACTTTATGGTTAATGAAGGTATTGTCTTGGGGCATAAAGTTTCTGAAAGAGGTATTGAAGTTGATAAAGCCAAGGCTGATGCTATCGAAAAGATGCCATGTCCCAAGGACATCAAAGGTATAAGAAGTTTCCTTGGTCACACTGGATTTTATAGGAGGTTCATTAAGGACTTCTCAAAAATTTCTCTGCCTCTGACTAATTTATTACAAAAGATATACCATTTGTCTTTGATGATGATTGTGTAGAAGCATTTGAAATACTTAAGAAAGCATTGATCTCTGCACCTATTGTCCAGCCACCTGATTGGAATTTACCTTTTGAAATTGTGTGTGATGCTAGTGATTATGCTGTAGGTGCTGTTCTAGGGCAAAGAGTTGATAAGAAATTAAATGTTATCCATTATGCTAGTAAAACTCTAGACAATGCTCAAGGAAATTATGCTACTACTGAAAAAGAATTCTTAGCAGTTGTATTTGCTTGTGATAAGTTCAGACCTTATATTGTTGACTCTAAAGTAACTATTCACACGGATCATGCTGCTATTAAATATCTTATGGAAAAGAAAGATGCTAAACCTAGACTTATTAGATGGGTTCTCCTGCTACAAGAATTTGATTTGCATATTGTTGATAGAAAGGGAGCTGAGAACCCCGTTGCAGACAACTTGTCTAGGTTAGAAAATGTTCTTGATGACCCACTACCTACTGATGATAGCTTTCCAGATGAACAATTAAATGTCATAAATACTTCTCGTAGTACTCCATGGTATGCTGATTATGCTAATTATATTGTTGCTAAATTTATACCACCTAGTTTCACATACCAGCAAAAGAAAAAGTTCTTCTATGATTTGAGACATTACTTTTTGGATGACCCACATCTTTATAAAGGAGTAGATGGTGTTATTAGACGTTGTGTACCTGAGCATGAACAGGAACAGATCCTACGCAAGTGTCACTCCGAGGCTTATGGAGGACACCACGCTGGAGATAGAACTGCACATAAGGTATCGCAATCCGGTTTTTATTGGCCTACTCTATTCAAGGATGCCGTAAGTTTGTCTTGTCTTGTGACGAATGTCAAAGAATTGGTAATATTAGTAGACGTCAAGAAATGCCTATGAATTATTCACTTGTTATTGAACCATTTGATGTTTGGGGCTTTGATTATATGGGACCTTTTCCTGCCTCTAATGGATATACACATATTTTAGTTGCTGTTGATTACGTTACTAAGTGGGTAGAAGCTATTCCAACTAGTAGTGCTGATCATAACACCTCTATTAAAATTCTTAAAGAAGTTACTTTTCCAAGGTTTGGAGTCCCTAGATATTTAATGACTGATGGTGGTTCACATTTTATTCATGGTGCTTTCCGTAAAATGCTTGCTAAATATGATGTTAATCATAGAATTGCATCTCCTTATCACCCGCAGTCTAGTGGTCAAGTAGAATTGAGCAATAGAGAGCTCAAATTAATTTTGCAAAAGACTGTCAATAGATCTAGAAAGAATTGGTCCAAGAAACTTGATGATGCATTATGGGCCTATAGAACTGCATATAAAAATCCTATGGGTATGTCTCTGTACAAAATGGTTTATGGAAAATCATGTCACTTACCTCTCGAACTAGAACATAAGGCATATTGGGCTATTAAAGATCTCAATTATGATTTCAAACTTGCCGATAAGAAAAAGGTTATTTGAATTAGCTCACTTGATGAATGGAGAACCCAAGCTTATGAAAATGCCAAGTTGTTTAAAGAAAAATTTAAAAGATGGCATGACAAAAGGATACAAAAGCATGAGTTTAATGTAGGTGATTATGTATTGCTATAGAACTCTCGTTTAAGATTTTTTGCAGGAAAACTTCTCTCTAAATGGGAAGGCCCCTATGTTATAGAGGAGGTCTATCGTTCCGGTGCCATAAAAATCAACAACTTCGAAGGCACGAATCCGAAGGTGGTAAACAGTCAAAGAATCAAACATTATATCTCAGGTAATCCCATAAATGTTGAAACCAATATTATTGAAACCATAACCCCGGAGGAATACATAAGAGACACTTTCCAGAACATTTCAGACTCCAAAAAGGAATAGGTATGTGGTATGGTAAGTAAACCGACTCCAAAACAGTTTTTAAGGAAATATTTCTCTGTTTTGGAATATTTAGAAAAATAGAAAAATAAGTAGCAGTCCGGGAAGGACACGAGGGCTCCACGAGGGTGGAGGGCGCGCCCTACCCCCTGGGCGCGCCCCCCTACCTCGTGAGCACCTCGTGTGCCTTTCGAACTCCGTTTTCTTGCACGATACGTATTTTGGTCGGTAAAAATTCATTATATATACTCACAAAGGTTTTGACTCCCATATCACGCAATTATCTTCTGTTCTTGTTGCGAGCTGTTTTTTGACAGATCTAGATTATCAATGATGTCCCCAAGTTCCCCCAAGGACAAGTTCTTCGAGAAGGTCATCAACCCTTACCTCGCGGAGGTGCTGCGACACCCTCAAACCATTGAGTTGTGTGATGGGTTGCTGCACATCCGCGA
The DNA here is from genome assembly GCA_032464435.1 of Aegilops umbellulata. Taxonomy (NCBI): domain Eukaryota; kingdom Viridiplantae; phylum Streptophyta; class Magnoliopsida; order Poales; family Poaceae; genus Aegilops; species Aegilops umbellulata. The sequence continues at coordinate 67,040,433 of CP136056.1, read as the reverse complement.
TGAAGAGGGACCGAAGGGAACCGGAAGCGTGGAGACAAGGCTCAAAACAGTGGAGCAACAAGTTTTTAAGTGTCAGGGGATGGTGGAGCGTGGACTCAACTCCAACCACATGATGATCACGGAGTTCACTAGCAACCACAAGTTGGATGCCGACAATATCGGGGAGGCCATCTTCAAGCTTCATGAGAAGATCGAGCACCTTCAAGCCCAAATCTATGACCCGCAAAACCAAAACTGTGAGTATGAATATAGATTCAAAAGGATGAGTTTGGCTGCAGATTTGAGGATCCCGGAGACTCGATCATCCTTCTATGATGGTGAGCCTATGCCTTGGAAGATGGACGACAAGCCCGCATTATCAACAACACCTCCACCCTCTTCACCAGCAAAGGAGATATAATCACATGGGTATGGGCACTCCCCTTGGCAACTGCCAAGTTTGGGGGAGGTGCCCCGGTATCGTATCACCATCACAACTCCTATCTTTACCTTTTTTCTTAGTTCGATCCTATTAGTAGTATCTTGATCTAGTAGAATAAAGTTTATGGAATGATCTAGTTTTGAGTTTTGCTTTATGATCTCTCTATGTAATCGAGTCCGTGAGATATATATAAAATAAAGATTAGTGTTGAGTCATGGGCTTGATTATTTTGCCATGATCTTGGGTGATTAATATAAAAGAGAAAAGTATAAAAAAAGAAGACAAAGAGTTCATATTGATCTTATTGAAAGTGATAACTTCACATAGAAAGAGTATGATGATTGAAAGTTGTTGGGAGTTGGCAAACATAGCTTTGGTCATCGTTGCAATTAATAGGAAGTAATAAGGAAAGAGAGGTTTCACATATAAATATACTATTATTGACATCTTTTATGATTGGGAGCACTCATTAAGATATGACATGCTAAAGAGTTGATGTTGGACAAGGAAGACAACGTAATGGGTTATGTTTTCTTATATCTGCGATAAAGTATGTTGTCATGGATCCTCCAACCTGTTGAGCTTGCCTTTCCCCCTCATGCTAGCCAAATTCTCAGCACCAAGTAGAGATACTACTTGTGCTTCCAAAACCCTGAAACCAGTTTCTCCATGAGAGTCCACCATATCTACCTATGGATTGAGTAAGATCCTTCAAGTAAGTTGTCATCGGTGCAAAGCAATAAAAATTGCTCTAAATATGTCTGATTGATTGGTGTGGGAGAAATAAGCGTTATACGATCTTGTGATGTGGAAGTAATAAAAGCGACGAACTACATAATAAAGGTTCATATCACAAGTGGCAATATAAAGTGACGTTCTTTCGCATTAAGATTTTGTGCATCCAACCATAAAAGTGCATGGCAACCTCTGCTTCCCTCTGCGAAGGGCCTATCTTTTATTATTATCTTCAACCTTATGCAAGAGTCATGGTGATCTTCACCTTTCCTTTTTCAGTTTATCCTTTGGCAAGCACAATATGTTGGAAAGATTCTGATATATATATCTAACTGGATGTAGGGGAGCATGAGTTATTATTGTTGACATTACCCTTGAGGTAAAAGGTTGTGGGGAGAAACTATAAGCCCCTATATTTCTTTGTGTCTGATTAAAACTCCGTAACCACAAGTATTGCGTGAGTGTTAGCAATTATGAAGGACTAGATGATAGTTGAGTATGTGAACTTGCTTTTAAGCTCTGACATAGACTCTTTCCGATGTTATGATAAATTATAATTTCCTCAGTGACTGAGATTATAGTTTGTTAGTTCTCAATAAAGTTTATGATTCGTACTCTGCTTTGTGAATGGATTATTACTCGAGCATAAGAAATCACATGACAATATCTATATAAGTTGTTGTTATGAGAACAATCATGATGCCTTCATGTCCGTATTTTATTTTTATCGACACCTCTACCTCTAAACATGGGGACATATTTATCGTTATCGGCTTTCGCTTGAGGACAAGCGAGGTCTAAGCTTGTGGGAGTTGATACGTCCGTTTTGCATCATGCTTTTTTATCGATATTTATTGCATTATGGGCTGTTATTACACGTTATGTCACAATACTTATGGATATTCTCTCTTATTTTACAAGGTTTACATAAGGAGGGAGAATACCGGCAGCTGGAATTCTGGGCTGGAAAAGGAGCAAATATTAGAGACCTATTCTGCACAACTCCAAAAGTCCTGAAACTCCACGAAAGTCATTTTTGGAAAATATAAAAAATATCCAGCGGAAGAAGTTCAGTAGAGGGGGCCCACCTGTCCACGAGGGTGGGGGCGCGCCCTACCCCCTGGGCGCGCCCCCCTACCTCATGGCCCCCTGTTAGCTCTCCGATGCCCATCTTCTGCTATATGAGGTCTTTCAATGAGGAAAAAATCATAAGCAACCTTTTAGGACGAGACTCCGCCGCCACGAGGCGGAACCTTGGCGGAACCAATCTAGGGCTCCGGCAGAGCTGTTCAGCCGGGGACACTTCCCTCTGGGAGGGGGAAATCATCGCCATCGTCATCACCAACGCTCCTATCAGCGGGAGAGGGCAATCTCCATCAACATCTTCACCAGCACCGTCTTATCTCAAAACCCTAGTTCATCTCTTGTATCCAATTCTTGTCTCCAAGTCCGGGATTGGTACTAGTAGGTTGCTAGTAGTGTTGATTACTCCTTGTAGTTGATGCTAGTTGGTTTATTTGGTGGAAGATCATATGTTCAGATCCTTTATGCATATTATTACCCCTCTGATTATGAACATGAATATGCTTTGTGAGTAGTTACGTTTGTTCCTGAGGACATGGGAGAAGTCTTGCTATTAGTAGTCATGTGAATTTGGTATTTGTTCGATATTTTGATGAGATGTATGTTGTCTAGCCTCTAGTGGTGTTATGTGAACGTCGACTACATAACACTTCACCATTATTTGGGCCTAGAGGAAGGCATTGGGAAGTAATAAGTAGACGATGGGTTGCTAGAGTGACAGAAGCTTAAACCCTAGTTTATGCGTTGCTTCGTAAGGGGCTGATTTGGATCCATATGTTTCATGCTATGGTTAGGTTTACCTTAATACTTTTGTTGTAGTTGCAGATGCTTGCAATAGAGGTTAATCATAAGCGGGATGCTTGTTCAAGTAAGAACATTATCCAAGCACCGGTCCACCCACATATCGAATTATCAAAGTACCGAACGCGAATCATATGAACGTGATGAAAACTAGCTTGACGATATTCCCATGTGTCCTAGGGAGCGTTTTTCCTTATATAAGAGTTTGTCCAGGCTTGTCCTTTGCTAAAAAAAGGATTGGGCCACCTTGCTGCACTTTATTTACTTTTGTTACTTGTTGCTAGTTACAAATTATCTTATCACAAAACTATCTATTACCACTTATTTCAGTACTTGCAGAGAATACCTTGCTGAAAACCGCTTATCATTTCCTTCTGCTCCTTGTTGGGTTCGACGCTCTTACTTATCGAAAGGACTATGATAGATCCCCTATACTTGTCGGTCATCAAATATCAGTTTATATTTAACAAACATGTTGTAGTATTAACGCCTAGAGATCCTTCCTCAAATCCCCACGAGAAAGCGATCTCGGAGCCACATATCCATCACATATCTCAAGTATCCATTTCTAGCTGTAATAGATCAAGATACAAGTCTGAACGTCCGTTACCGTGGACACGACTATTTGAATAGATAATCTTCTCTGCAGGGGTGCACCACATTACCCAATACGCTTGATTACTCTGGCCGGACACACTTTCCTGGGTCAATGCCCGGCCTCGGAAGATCAACACGTCGCAACCCTACCTATGCTCGGCACAGAGGTCTTCACCGGTCTACATCCTAAGCACTTCGGTGTCTTGGTCCTATCGCCCGTTGCACTCCGGTCATTGCGTGCAGGGTGGGTCCAGGCTCCACCACTACAAGGATGGTGCTGGCCCAGCCATGCCGCAATGCTGAACTGGACGTCTGACAAAGCTTCAGGTGATACTGCTACGCTGAGTGCCCATAATTGTTCTCGCGTGGTGGTTAGTGTGTAAAGGCTAGAGGCCAACTCAGAACAAATACCCAAACCTTAGTGTATTAGGAGCTCACGGAGACAAGTAGAGACTCACGAGCGATGTGACCCCATCGCCCCGTCTCGTGGACTTATGGCTAGGGCCCGGAATGTCCGGCCGTGCCACGTAATTATCTCGCGGGTTCTCTCCGGGCCTGCCCGACTTTCACATCAACTCGCAGGTACCCCTCAGGGCCGATCCGACTTCAATAATGGTCTCAAGTAAAGTCCATGTAACCGTGTGTCCAAAACAACAAGGGAAATCCGAGGAATCACCCTTGATGGAATCCACTTGATGTAATCGTCGAGGTGAACATAAGAGGAATCACCCTCGAGGTTCACACTTGAGGTGTTGCACGATAGAGTCATATCAGGTGGTGAAGGAGGAATCACCCTCATTGACCACGACCGAATAGCTACACTACAGAGTTATCATCAGGAGTACGTTACGAGGTATCACCCTCGGCACTTGATAGTAGCTCTACAGAATCGAGCAACAAAAGGGGCGTGATGTGATGTGAGGTGTCGGGCTCTGGTCGTCGATAACGTTGATCGAGTCGTCGATGATGAAGCTGGGGCAACAAGGACAAGGTGGGGGTTACTGATGGATCACTAACCAACCTATACTAATCAGTTTAGGATAAGAAGGTAAGGTCCAATGAGTGGTTACAAAACCAGGCTATGCATTAGAATAGGAGCAAACAATAACAATAGCAAAATCTAATGCAAGCATGAGAGAGAACGGAATGGGCGATATCGGAATGAGGAACGGGGGTTTGCTTGCCTGGAAGCTCTGCCAAAAGGGAAGGAGGGTCGTCGGTGATGTAGTCGAATACAGGGGCATGAGCAATGGTCTCGGGGTCTACCGGAGAGAAGAGGGGGAGGAAACAGTAAATACAAAGCACACAGATGCATCACTAAGCATGACATGATGATACACGGTGCTAGGGGTGACCTATCATAGTGCTACACGATACCGGCGAAGGGGGACAACATCCAGAAAAGTTTTCTTGAAGTTTGGCATTTTCGGACAGACGGACTGGAGGGAGACAGTTGCAGGTTCGCTATGCTAGGGACGTGTGATAGACAAACGGACTGTGTATTCAGATTTGTCTCGACTTTCTGATCAACTTTCATCTATAAAACTTTTTCATCTAAGTTACGGATAATTTTCTATGATTTTTCAAAGTTTAAATAATATTTTGAAATTATTCTTAATACAAAAAGGAATTATGATGCCAGCCAGGCGTCAGCAGTCAACACTAACTGTTGACTGGTCAGACAGAGCAGTGGGACCCATCTGTCATTGACCAGTGCTACCTCTTGAGCATGCATTGGTTTTTCCCTTGAAGAGGAAAGGGTGATGCAGCAAAGTAGAGTAAGTATTTCAATCAGTTTTGAGAACCAAGGTATCAATCCAGTGGGAGACAACGCGCAAGCCACCGAATACCTCCAGAAACAAACACCAACTTGCACCCAACGTGGTTGTCAATCCCTTCACGGTTATTTACACGTGAGATCTGATAGAGATAGATAAACGGTAAAGTAATGTTTTTGGTATTTTTGGTTTATGGAACGGAAAGTAAAAGATTGCAAAGAAAGTAAATAGGAGACTAAAAGTGTAGATCGGAAACTATATGATGGAAAATAGACCCCGGGGCCATAGGTTTCACTAGAGGCTTCTCTCGAGATAGAAATTATTACGGTGGGTGAACAAATTACTGCCGAGCAATTGATAGAAAAGCGCAAAGTTATGACGATATCTAAGGCAATGATCATGAACATAGGCATCACGTCCGTGTCAAGTAGACCAAAACAATTCTGCATCTACTACTATTACTCCACACATCGACCGCTATCCAGCATGCATCAAGAGTATTACGCTCATAAGAACAGAGTAACACCTTAAGCAAGATGACATGATGTAGAGGAATTAACTCAAGCAATATGATGAAAACCCCATCTGTTTATCCTCGATGGCAACAATACAAAACGTGTCGGTTCCCCGTTTGTCACTAGGATCGAGCACCGCAAGATTGAACCCAAAGCTAAGCACTTCTCCCATTGCAAGAAAAACCAATCTAGTTGGCCAAACCAAATCGATAGTTCGAAGAGACTTGCAAAGATATCAAATCATGCATATAAGAATCGAGAGAGGATCCAAATAATATTCATAGATAAGCTGATCATAAATCCACAATTCATAGGATCTTAGCAAACACACCGCAAAAGAGTATTACATCGAATAGATCTCCAAGACCATTGAGGAGAACTTTGTGTTGAGAATCAAAGAGAGAGAAGAAGCCCTCTAGCTACTAGATATGGACCCGTAGGTCTGTGGTAAACTACTCACGCTTCATCGGAGAGGCAATGGTGTTGATGTAGAAGCCCTCCTGATCGAATCCCCCTCCGGCAGGATGCCGAAAAAGGCCCCAAGATGGGATCTCACGGGTACAGAAGGTTGCAGCGATAGAAAAGTGGTTTCGTGGCTCCCCTGGAAGTTTTGGGGGTATATGAGAATATATAGGAGGAAGATCTAGGTCAGGAGGTCACCGAGGGGCCCACAAGGTTGGGGGGGCATGCCCCACCCCCCAGGCGCGCCCTCCACCCTTGTGGCCACCTCGTGGCTCTTGTGACTTGCACTCGAAGTCTCCTGGGTGTCTTCTGGTCCAAGAAAAATCATCGTGAAAGTTTTATTCTGTTTGGACTTCGTTTGGTATTCCTTTTCTGCGAAACTCTGAAAAAAGGAAAAAACATGAACTGGCACTGGGCTCTAAGTTAATAGGTTAGTCCCAAAAATCATATAAAATAGCATATTAATGCATATAAAACATCCAAAATAGGTAATATAATAGCATGGAACAATAAAAAATTATAGATACATTGGAGACGTATCAACCAGCTAAACTAACAATTTTAATTAACTAAATTAGGTAATTAGGCTAATTAAGTTAAGTTAATTAATTACATAATTAATAAAATTACTTACTTAATTAATTTTAATTTTATTTTTAAAATCTTTTATAAAATTTCCTTTTTTAAAGCCAGGGCGCTGGGGGCTCCACTGGGCGGTGGCCCAGAGCCTTAGCGGGCGTGGTCTATTGGGAGCATGGGTGCTGGCGCGTGGGCGCCGCCCGAACGCACGGGCATGTTGGAGCGGTGGACAAAGGCCGCCTGGCCGCGGCGGGGCGCCGGCCAAATGGAAGCAGGGTCGCAACTGGGCTAGCGGCGGTCGGGGGTGAGAGGGGCCGCGGCGGTGCTCGGGAGCGGCGGCGGAGGAACGGGGCGAGCGGCCATGGGAAGAGGCATGGGCCTGAGCGACAACAGCGGGCGCTGGGAGCGCGTGCGGCGGTTGTAGCGAGTAGTGCAGCGGAGAGGGGGGAGAGAAATGGCAGCTGGCGGCACGGTATCAAGGGCAATAGGCCGCGGGTGAGCGAGCGAGGCCATGGCGGACGGCTGCGACCATGGAGGCGCATCCCTGGTGCGGCGAGGGGAGGCGGGTAGGCAGGGCAGCCATGGGTGCGGGCGGTAGTGGAGGCCAGTGGGAGGCAACCACCGACGGCATGTGGGGCAACAACGGCGAGCACTGCAGCAACAGGAGGGCGAGGGGGAGGCGCGGCAAGCGAGGACCACAACAGGGTCGACGCACGCGGGCGGAGGTGAGCAAGGAGGTCCGACGTGGCTACGGGCAGCGGCGATGGCAGCTAAGCAGCAGCAGTCAGCGAGCGACGCGGGGCTAGGCGAGCTGCAGGGGAGGGGCGACGGCAGGTAGCGGCGGGACATGGCTGGAGTTAGGCGAGGCATGGGCGTGCCATGGCAACGGTGGGCCATGGCGAGCGGCTGCACGGGGTTCGCGGGCGAGCGAGGCGAGAGGCGCGCAGATGTAGTTGATACATCTCCAATGTATCTATAATTTTTTATTGTTCCATGCTGTTATATTATCATTTTTGGATGTTTTATAATCATTTTATATCTTTTTTGGTACTAACCTATTGACATAGTGCCAAGTGCCAGTTGCTGTTTTTTGCATGTTTTTACATCGCAGGAAATCAATACCAAATGGAGTCCAAACACAGTGATTTTTTTTTGGATTTTTGATGGACAAGAAGACATCCAGTGGGCCGAAGAAGCATCTGGGGGTGCTCCCAGGGGAGCACAACCCACCAGGGCGCGCCTGGAGGCCCAGGCGTGCCCTGGTGGGTTGTGCCCGCCTCGGTTGCCTCCCGAACTGCCTCTTAACTTTCTAAATACCCTAATATTCCCGAAACCCTAGGGGAGTCGACGAATATCAATTCCAGTCGCCGCAAGTTCGAGAACTACCAGATCCAATCTAAACACCATCACAGAGGGGTTCATCATGTCCATTGGTGCCTCTTCGATGATGCGTGAGTAGTTCTTTGTAGATCTACGGGTCCGTAGTTAGTAGCTAGATGGCTTCCTCTCTCTCTCTCTCTCTTTTGATTCTCAATACAATGGTCTCTTGGAGATCCATATGATGTAACTCTTTTTGCGGTGTGTTTTTTGGGATCCGATGAACTTTAAGTTTATGATAGATCTATCTTTTTATCCATGGAAGTTATTTGAGTCTTCTTTGATCTCTTATATGCATGATTGCTTATAGCCTCGTATTTTTCTCCGATATTTGGGTTTTATTTGGCCAACTTGATCACTTTATATTGCAATGGGAAGAGGTGCTTTGTGGTGGGTTCGATCTTACGGTGCTTGATCCTAGTGACAGAAGGGGAACCGACATGTATGTATCATTGCTATTAAGGATAACAAGATGGGGTCTATTTTAGATCTTGTCTACATCATGTCATCGTTCTTATTGCATTACTCCGTTTCTCCATGAACTTAATACACTAGATGCATACTAGATAGCGGTCGATGTGTGGAGTAATAATAGTAGATGCAGGCAGGAGTCGGTCTACTAATCTTGGACGTGATGCCTATATAATGATCATTTCCTGGATATCATCATGATTATTTGAAGTTCTATCAATTTCCCAATAGTAATTTGTTTACCCACCGTTTGCCATTTTTCTCGAGAGAAGCCACTACTGAAATCTACGCCCCCGGGTCTCTTTCTCATTTATATTTGCCTTTGCAATCTATTTTATTTGCTTTTATTTTTAGATCTATTAAAGCAAAAATACAAAAATACCTTGCTGCAATTTATTTTATCTCGCGTTCCCACGAGATCTTTCTATCAAACAATTACAACTTTCTCACGTCCGTTTGCCAATTTCTGGCGCCGTTACCCGAAAGGGATTGACAACCCCTTTAATACGTCGTGTTGTGAGTATTTATTATTTGTGTGGAGGTGTTGTTTATGTAGTGTTGCTTGGTTCTCCTATTGGTTCAATAACCTTGGTCTCATCACTGAGGGAAATACCTACCGTCCCTGTGCTGCATCATCCTTTCCTCTTTGGGGAAATACCAACGTAGTCTAGCAGACATTAGTACCGCTTGCACAGATGACGCGGGGTGCGGACATAGCGGGCAGCAGCGAGCTCGGCAACAACAACTATGAGGCCTACGACATGTGAACGAAGAAGAAAGGGGTTCGTGAGGGGCGTGTGCTCACCGGGTGGCACATGGTGGCCGGTGAGTGGATTGGATCAGTAGAGGCGATGGCCGGAGTCGAAGAAGGCGACGACGACCTAAGGCGGACGAAGGTTGAGGACGGGGAAGCAGCGGGCGCTCCGGTGGCTTCCGGCCTAAGCTCCCCCACGTAGTCGATGTAGGCGACGAAGGCGGTGCCCCTAGCGCGATCTCCGGCAGCGGGAGGGCAGCGGCAACGGCTACACCGGTGACGCGTCCATGGCGGATCTTGGAAGAAGGGGGATCTGAGGAGGGCAGGTAGAGAGGGAGGGGCTAGGGTTTCAGACGCCATGGGGGGAGATATAGGCAGGGGAAATGCCGGAGGGCTGCCACGGCGACGGTCGGTGCGATGGCAGGCATCAGCGCGGTGAACAGGGGAGGAGGGGTTCGTGGGCGCGGGTGGGCCTGGCCCGGCTGGGGGGAGCCAGCGGGGCCGAGGCCCAGTGGGGAAAGGGTGGGTCTCTCTCTTTTGTTTATATTTTTTAGTTTTACTTTTTACTTTTATTCTATTTATTTGTTTTATTTCATTTTTACATTATTTTAGTTTATAAAAAATAGGACGCCAACACCTAAATTAATGTTTTAGTTTACCCTCTGCCGCAAAAAGTTTCACTCGCATATAAAATAGTTTAACATTTTAGAATTTATAACAGTCATTTAAAATATTGCTTAAGTCGCTATTTTAATTAATTTTGAGGACTTAAATTTTTTATAACAATTTGGTTTCTTCACTAATAATATCTATGAATTATTTGCCACAATTTGCACATTTTAGTTTTGACACTTGAAAAGTTTTGTTTTTGACTTTATTTTAAATTTAAACTTGAACCGTTTTCGAATCAACGAGCATTTAACAACAGTAATCGTGGTGACGTGGCATCATTAGCATAGAATTACTGTAGCTTAAATATCCGGGTGTTACAAATCTCCTCCACTATAAGAAATCTCGTCCTGAGATTTTAGGAGGTAGAAGCAAACAAAAGCGGGGTATTCATCCCGCGTTCCCAAGTGGCTTCATCTTCAGAATGATTTGACCACTGAACTTTAAGAAAGTTGATAGCCCTCAGACAGGCGTGACGTTGAGCTTGAACGAGAACGCGGATCGGATGCTCTCTGTAAGTGAGATCATCGTGCAGGGGTTGAGCTTTATAAGCGAGCTGGTTGTTGCAATAGGAATTACCAAAGCCACCCAGGGATAGTTCCACTTTTAGGAGGGTACAAGTTCACCAAGGTTCTTATGGATGGAGGCAGCAGTATCAATATCCTTTATTATGATACTTTCCGTCGTATGGGATTAACTGACAAAAATCCTAAGCCATCCAATAATGTTTTCCATGGAGTGGTACCCGGTAAGTCGGCTTATCCAGTGGGCAAGATAGCTTTGGAAGTGGCCTTTGGAGATGAGCATGACTCCCGGGCTGAGACTCTAACCTTTGAAGTGGTCAAGATTCAGAGTCCATATCACACTCTGTTTGGACGGCCGGCTTATGCCAAGTTCATGGCCCGGCCTTGCTATGTTTATCTGCAGCTCAATATGCCAGGTCACAAGGGGACTATCACAGTGTATGGAAGCCGGAAGATAGCTTTGGAGTGTGAAGAAGGTGACGCTGCATATGCTGAGTCTGTCTGTGCAACAGAGGAATTGAAGTTTTATAAAGATAATGTTGACCTGGCAGATATGACATCTCTGAAGAAGCCAACTGCGGAACATGATCCGGTCTTGAAGTTTAAGTCAGTGGATGACACCAAGCTAGTTGATTTCGTTCCTAGCGATTCATCCAAGCAGTTCAGCATCAGTGCTAATCTGGATCCGAAATAGGAAAGCGCGCTCATCGAGTTCATCCGTGAGAACCGGGACATGTTTGCATGGAAACCTTCTGACATGCCGGGTCTACCGAGGGAACTCACTAAGCACACTCTTAATATTGATCCAAAGTTTAAGACGGTCAAGCAGTTTCTTCGTCATTTTAATGAAGAGAGGCGTAAAGCTATTGGTGAAGAAGTAGTCCGGCTCTTGGCGGATGGGTTCATCATTGAAGTTTTTCATCCCGAGTGGTTGGCTAACCCGGTGTTAGTACTTAAGAAGAATGACACTTGGCGTGTGTGTGTGTGGATTACACAGATTTGAACAAGGCTTGCCCGGCTGATCCTTTTGCTCTCCCCCGTATTGATCAAATTATTGATGCTACGGCGGGTTGTGAGCGTTTGAGCTTTTTGGATGCTTATTCTGGTTACCATCAGATCAAAATGGCAGTTAAGGACCAGGAGAAGACAGCTTTTATTACTCCGTTTGGAGCCTTCTGCTATGTGTCCATGCCTTTTGGGCTCAAGAGTGCCTAGGCGAGACACCAACGGTGTGTGCAGAATTGCCTTCATAATCAAATCGGGTGTAATGTTCATGCTCATGTGGATGACATTGTGGTGTAGTCCAGAAAGAAGGAAACCCTGATTGATGATTTGAAGGAGACCTTTGATAATCTCCGGGTTTATAAGATGATGCTTAACCCAGCCAAGTGCATTTTTGGTGTACCAGCTGGTAAGCTTTTGGGTTTTTTGGTTTCCAACAGAGGCATTGAAGCTAACCCGGAGAAGATCAAGGCCATTACTTCTTTGGATAAGCCGGCATGTGCCAATGATGTTCAATGTTTAGCGGGTCATATTGCGTCCTTAAGCTGGTTGGGTGAGAAGGCTATACCGCTGTACCAGATGATGAAGAAGACAAATCACTTTGTCTAGAGTGATGTTGCTAATCAAGCATTTGAGGACTTGAAGAAACAGTTAGCTGCGCCGCCCGTTCTGGCTGCTCCCGTTGATAAAGAGCCGTTGCTGCTATATATGGCTGCCAATAGCCGAGCTGTTAGTGTTGCCATTGTGGTAGAAAGGAAGGAAACAAGCAAGGAATATCTGGTTCAACGGCCGGTATACTATATTAGTAAGGTCCTTATTGAGTCCAAACAAAGGTATCCACATTGGCAGAAGCTTGTGTATGGGTTTTTTATGGATAGCCGGAAGCTTAAGCAGTATTTTCTGGGTCATCCTATCACTGTGGTTAGTTCTGCCTCCTTAGGGGATATCATTCAAAACAGAGAAGCCACGGGTCGGGTAGCCAAGTGGGCCATTGAGCTTAGGCCTCATGGTTTAAAATATGTGCCCCGTACATCCATCAAGTCTCAAGAACTTGTGGATTTTATCAATGATTGGACAGAGTTGCAGATGCCTGAAGAGAAGCCGAATAACACGTATTGGACTATTCATTTTGATGGGTCCAGGCAGTTGGAAGGCTCGGGGGCTGGAGTTGTGTTAACTTCCCCACGAGGTGACAAATTTTCTTATGTTCTCTAGCTGATGTTCCCTTGCACTAACAATGCAGCTGAGTATGAGACCTTGCTCCATGGTCTTCGGATGGCTAAGGAGATGAGCTTAAGCCGGGTGAGGTGTTTCGGCGACTCAGATCTAGTGGCTCAGCAAGTTTCTGGCACTTGGGATTCCAAGGATCCTCTCTTGGCGGCTTATCATCGAGAGGTTGATGCTCTTGTGGGTCACTTTAAGGGTTATCAAGTTGAACATGTTGATCACAGGAAAAATGAGGCGACTGATGCTTTAAGCCGGCTAGTGTCTCAGCGTAAGCCGGTGCCACCTAACACTTTCCTGGATATCTGCTACCTCTTGAGAACTGCATTGGATTTCCTTGAAGAGGAAAGGACTATGCAGCAAAGTAGCGTAAGTATTTCCCTCAGTTTTTGAGAACCAAGGTATCAATCCAGTAGGAGGCTACGTGCGAGTCCCTCGTACCTGCACAAAACAAATAACTCCTCGCAACCAATGCGATAAGGGGTTGTCAATCCCTTCACGGTCACTTACGAGAGTGGGATATGATAGATATGATAGGATAATATTTTTGGTATTTTTATGATAAAGATGCAAAGTAAAATAAAAGCAAAGGAAATAACAAAGTGTTCGAAGATTAATATGACGAAGATAGACCCGGGGGCCATAGATTTCACTAGTGGCTTCTCTCATGAGCATAAGTATTTTACAGTGGGTGAACGAATTACTGTTGAGTAATTGACAGAATTGAGCATCGTTATGAGAATATCTAGGTATGATCATGCATATAGGCATCACGTCTGAGACAAGTAGATCGACTCCTGCCTGCATCTACTACTATTACTCCACTCATCGACCGCTATCCGGCATGCATCTAGAGTATTAAGTTCAAGAAAACAGAGTAACGCCTTAAGTAAGATGACATGATGTAGAGGGATAAATTCATGCAATATGATAAAAACCCCATCTTGTTATCCTCGACGGAAACAATACAATACGTGCGTTGCTGCCCCTACTGTCACTGGGAAAGGTGAAGGAAATATGCCCTAGAGGCAATAATAAAGTTATTATTTATTTCCTTATATCATGATAAATGTTTATTATTCATACTAGAATTGTATTAACCGGAAACATAATACATGTATGAATACATAGACAAACAGAGTGTCACTAGTATGCCTCTACTTGACTAGCTCGTTGATCAAAGATGGTTATGTTTCCTAGCCATTGACATGAGTTGTCATTTGATTAACGAGATCACATCATTAGGAGAATGATGTGATTGACTTGACCCATTCGGTTAGCTTAGCACTCGATCGTATAGTATGTTGCTATTGCTTTCTTCATGACTTATACATGTTCCTATGACTTTGAGATTATGCAACTCCCGTTTACCGGAGGAACACTTTGTGTGCTACCAAACATCACAACGTAACTGGGTGATTATAAAGGTGCTCTACAGGTGTCTCCGAAGGTACTTGTTGGGTTGGCGTATTTCGAGATTAGGATTTGTCACTCCGATTGTCGAAGAGGTATCTCTGGGCCCTCTCGGTAATGCAAATCACTTAAGCCTTGCAAGCATTGCAACTAATGAGTTAGTTGTGGGATGATGTATTACGGAACGAGTAAAGAGACTTGTTGGTAACGAGATTGAACGAGGTATTGAGATACCGATGATCGAATCTCGGGCAAGTAACATACCGATGACAAAGGGAACAACGTATGTTGTTATGCGGTCTGACCGATAAAGATCTTCGTAGAATATGTGGGAGCCAATATGAGCATCCAGGTTCCGCTACTGGTTATTGACCGGAGACATGTCTCGGTCATGTCTACATAGTTCTCGAACCTGTAGGGTCCGCACGCTTAACGTTTCAATGACAGTTATATTATGAGTTTATATGTTTTGATGTACCGAAGGTTGTTCGGAGTCCCGGATGATATCACGGACATGACGAGGAGTCTGGAAATTGTCGAGACATGAAGATTGATATATTGGAAGCCTATGTTTGGATATCGGAAATGTTGCAGGTGAAATCGGGATTTTACCGGAGTACCGGGAGGTTACCGGAACCTCCCGGGGGCTTAATGGGCCATAGTGGGCCTTGTGGAGAAGAGGAGAGGCGGCCAGGGCAGGGACGCACGCCCCTCCCCCCTAGTCCGAATAGGACAAGGAGAGGGGGGCGGCAACCCCCCTTTCCTTCCTCCCCTCCACCTCTTTCCCCCTCTCTCCTAGTTCAACAAGGAAAAGGGAGGGAGTCCTACTCCCGGTGGGAGTAGGACTCCTCCTGGCGCGCACCTCTCTAGGCCGGCCGCACCCCCTTGCTCCTTTATATACGGGGGCAAGGGGCACCCTAGAGACACAACAATTGATCGTTTGATCTTTTAGCCATGTGCGGTGCCCCCCTCCACCATAGTCCACCTCGATAATACTGTAGTGGTGCTTAGGCGAAGCCCTGCGTCGGTAGAACATCATCATCGTCACCACGCCGTCGTGCTGACGAAACTCTCCCTCAACACTCGGCTGGATCAGAGTTCGAGGGACGTCATTGGGCTGAACGTGTGATGAACTCGGAGGTGCCGTGCGTTCGGTACTTGATCGGCCGGATCATGAAGACGTATGACTACATCAACCGCGTTGTGCTAATGCTTCCGCTTTCTGTCTACGAGGGTACGTGGACAACACTCTCCCCTCTTGTTGCTATGCATCACCATGATCTTGCGTGTGCGTAGGATTTTTTTTGAAATTACTATGTTCCCCAACAGTGGCATCCGAGCCTGGTTTTATGCGTAGATGTCATATGCATGAGTAGAACACAAGTGAGTTGTGGGCGATATAAGTCATACTGCTTACCAGCATGTCATACTTTGGTTCGGCGGTATTATTGGATGAAGCGGCCTGGACCGACATTACGCGTACGCTTACGCGAGACTGGTTCTACTGACGTGCTTTGCACACAGGTGGCTGGCGGGTGTCAGTTTTTCCGACTTTAGTTGAACCGAGTGTGGCTACGCCCGGTCCTTGCGAAGGTTAAAACAGCACCAACTTGACAAACTATCATTGTGGTTTTGATGCGTAGGTAAGAACGGTTCTTGCTAAGCCCGTAGCAGCCACGTAAAATTTGCAACAACAAAGTAGAGGATGTCTAACTTGTTTTTGCAGGGCATGTTGTAATGTGATATGGTCAAGACATGATGCTAAATTTTATTTTATGAGATGATCATGTTTTGTAACTAAGTTATCGGCAACTGGCAGGAGCCATATGGTTGTCGCTTTATTGTATGCAATGCAATCGCCCTGTAATGCTTTACTTTATCACTAAGTGGTAGCGATAGTCGTAGAAGCATAAGATTGATGAGACGACAACGATGCTACGATGGAGATCAAGGTGTCGCGCCGGTGACGATGGTGATCATGACGGTGCTTCGGAGATGGAGATCACAAGCACAAGATGATGATGGCCATATCATATCACTTATATTGATTGCATGTGATGTTTATCTTTTATGCATCTTATCTTGCTTTGATTGAAGGTAGCATTATAAGATGATCCCTCACTAAATTATCAAAGTATAAGGGTTCTCCCTGAGTATGCACCATTGCGAAAGTTCTTCATGCTGAGACACCATGTGATGATCGGGTGTGATAGGCTCTACGTTCAAATACAACGGGTGCAAAACAGTTGCACACGTGGAATACTCAGGTTAAACTTGACGAGCCTAGCATATAACAGATATGGCATCGGAACACGTAGACCGAAAGGTCGAGCGTGAATCATATAGTAGATATGATCAACATAGTGATGTTCACCGTTGAAACTACTCCATCTCACGTGATGATCGGACATGGTTTAGTTGATATGGATCACGTGATCACTTAGAGGATTAGAGGGATGTCTATCTAAGTGGGAGTTCTTAAGTAATATGATTAATTGAACTTAAATTTATCATGAACTTAGTACATGATAGTATCTTGCTTGTCTATGTTGATTATAGATAGATGGCCCGTGCTGTTGTTCCGTTAAATTTTAATGCGTTCCTTGAGAAAGCAAAGTTGAAAGATGATGGTAGCAATTACACGGACTAGGTCCGTAAATTGAGGATTATCCTCATTGCTGCACAGAAGAATTACGTCCTGGAAGCACCGCTGGGTGCCAGGCCTGCTGCTGATGCAACTAACGACGTTAAGAACGTCTGGCAGAGCAAAGCTGATGACTACTTGATAGTTCAATGTGCCATGCTTTACGGCTTAGAAACGGGACTTCAACGGCGTTTTGAACGTCATGGAGCATATGAGATGTTCCAGGAGTTGAAGTTAATATTTCAAGCAAATGCCCGGATTGAGAGATATGAAGTCTCCAATAAGTTCTACAGCTGCAAGATGGAGGAGAATAGTTCTGTCAGTGAGCATATACTCAAGATTTCTGGGTATTGCAATCACTTGATTCAACTAGGAGTTAATCTTTCGGATGATAGCATCATTGACAGAATTCTCCAATCACTGCCACCAAGCTACAAGAGCTTCGTGATGAACTATGACATGCAAGGGATGGATAAGACGATTCCCGAGCTCTTCGCAGTGCTAAAGGCTGCGGAGGTAGAAATCAAGAAGGAGCATCAAGTGTTGATGGTCAATAAGACCACCAGTTTCAAGAAAAAGGGCAAATGGAATAAGAAGGGTAACTTCAAGAAGAACAGCAAGCAAGTTGCTGCTCAGGAGAAGAAACCCAAGTCTGGACTTAAGCCTGAGACTGAGTGTTTCTACTGCAAGCAGACTGGTCACTAGAAGCGGAACTGCCCCAAGTATTTGGCGGATAAGAAGGATGGCAAGGTGAACAAAGGTATATGTGATATACATGTTATTGATGTGTACCTTACTAATGCTCGCAGTAGCACCTGGGTATTTGATACTGTTTCTCTTGCTAATATTTGCAACTCGAAACAGGGGCTATGGATTAAGCGAAGATTGGCCAAGGACGAGGTGACGATGCGCGTGGGAAATGGTTCCAAAGTCGATGTGATCGCGGTCGGCACGCTACCTCTACATCTACCTTTGGGATTAGTTTTAGACCTAAATAATTGTTATTTGGTGCCAGCGTTGAGCATGAACATTATATCTGGATCTTTGATACGTCTGCAACGTATCTATAATTTTTGATTGCTCCATGCTATATTATCTACTGTTTTAGGCAATATTGGGCTTTATTTTGCACTTTTATATTATTTTTGGGACTAACCTATTAACCGGAGGCCCAGCCCAGATTTGCTGTTTTATGCCTATTTCAGTATTTCGAGGAAAAGGAATATCAAATGGAGTCAAAACGGAACGAAATCAACTGGAGAAGTTATTTTTGGAAGGAAACCCACCTGATGGACTTGGACCCCACGTTAGAAGATACGGGAGGTGCTCACGAGGGTGGGGGGGCGCGCCCTCCCCCTGGGCGCGCCCCCTGCCTCGTGGAGCCCCCGTAGCTCCACTGACGTTCTCCTTTCACCCATATATACCGTCGTACCCTAAAACTTCTAGAACAGAAGATAGATCGGGAGTTCCGCCGCCGCAAGCCTCCAGAACCACCAAAAACCAATCGGGACCCCTTTCCGGTACCCTGCCGGAGGGGGGATCCATATCCGGTGGCCATCTTCATCATCTCGGCGCTCTCCATGACGAGGAGGGAGTAGTTCACCCTCGGGGCTGAGGGTATGTACCAGTAGCTATGTGTTTGATCTCTCTCTCTCTCTCGTGTTCCTCTATGGCACGATCTTGATGTATCCCGAGCTTTGCTATTGTAGTTGGATCTTATGATGTTTCTCCCCCTCTACTCCTTTGTGATGAATTGAGTTTCCCCTTTTGAAGTAATCTTATCGGATTGAGTCTTTATGAGAACACTTGATGTATGTCTTGGTGATCAACTTGCGGGTTTCGTGACATTGGGAACCTATGCATAGGGGTTGGCACACGTTCTTGATTCTCCGGTAGAAACTTTAGGGCGCTCTTTGAAGTACTTTTATGTTGGTTGGATAAATCTGAGATTGTGTGATGCATATCGTATAATCATGCCCACGGATACTTGAGGTGACAATGGAGTATCTAGGTGACATTAGGGTTTTGGTTGATTTGTATCTTAAGGTGTTATTCTAGTAAAAACTCCAGGGTTGTTTGTGACACTTATAGGAATATCCCAACGGATTGATTTGAAAGAATAACTTTGTGGTGGTTTCGTACCCGACCATAATCTCTACGTTTGTTCTCCGCAATTAGTGGCTTTGGAGTGACTCTTTCTCGCATGTTGAGGGCTTGTCATATGATCTATCTATGTTATTATTGTTGAGAGAACTTACACTAGTGAAAGTATGAACCCTAGGCCTTGTTTCCTATCATTGCAATACCGTTTATGCTCACTTTTACCGCTCGCTACCTTTCTGTTTTTATATTTTCAGATTACAAAAACCCATATCTACCATCCATATTGCACTTGTATCACCATCTCTTCGCCGAACTAGTGCACCTATACAATTTACCGTTGTATTGGGTGTGTTGGGGACACAAGAGACTTTTTGTTATTTGGTTGCAGGGTTGTTTGAGAGAGACCATCTTCCTCCTACGCCTCTCGCGGATTGATAAACCTTAGGTCATCCACTTGAGGGAAATTTGCTACTGTCCTACAAACCTGTGCACTTGCAGGCCCAACAACGTCTACAAGAAGAAGGTTGTGTAGTAGACATCAAGCTCTTTTCTGGCGCCGTTGCCGGGGAGGCTAGGTAAGTGAAGGTATATCTTTAGATCTTGAAATCGAATCTTTTTGTTTCTTGTTTTATCACTAGTTAGTATTATAAAATAAAACTAAAAAATGGAATTGAGTTTGTCTCATGTGCTTCATCTTTTTAATATCTTTCGTGAGTATGATGGAAAGGAAAATTGTGCTCAAGTGCTAGAAGAAGAAATCTATAAAATGTTTGGCACTAAATCTTTGTATGATGAGCATGATTGCAATGTTGTTAGTATGAATTCCTTGAATATCCATAATGCTAATGATATGCAAAGCCACAAGCTTGGGGAAGCTATGTTTGATGAAGATGATATTTTTTGTGCCCCAAGCTTTGATGAGCAAATTTACTATGATGAAAGCATGCCTCCTATCTATGATGATCATTGTGATGACATGTATGCCTTAAAAAATAATGATAACCATGAAACTTGTCATCTTGATCTTAATTTTCAATCACATGATAGCTATTTTGTTGAGTTTGCTCCCACTATTATTCATGAGAAGAATTTTGCTTATGTGGAGAGTAGTAAATTTTCTATGCTGGTAGATCATGAAAATAATGCTTTAGGTGCTGGTTATATTGTTGAATTCATTCATGATGCTACTGAAAATAATTATGAGAGAGGATCATATGCTTCTACATATTGCAATAATATCAAGTTTCCTCTCTATGTGCTTAAAGTTTTGAAGTTATGCTTGTTTTACCTTCCTATGCAAGATGATTCTTGTTCCCATAAGTTGTTTGCTCACAAAATCCCTATGCATAGGAAGTAGGTTAGACTTAAATGTTCTAGTCATATGCTTCATGATGCCCCCGTTATGTTTCAATTCTTGTCTTTTATGTGAGCATCATTGGAATCATCATGCCTAGCTAGGGGCGTTAAACTGTAGCGTTTGTTGGGAGGCAACCCAATTTTATTTTAGTTTCTTGTTTTTTGGTTCTGTTTAGGAATAAATAATCCATCTAGCTTCTGTTTAGATGTGGTTTTATCTTTTAATTAGTGTTTGTGCCAAGTTAAACCTATTGGATCTTCTTGGGTGATAGTTATTTGATCTTGCTGTAATTTCCAGAATCTTTGCACTCAGTGCCCGAATTGTTAAAAATCACTAGAACGTGATAAAATAGTGATTACAATTGCTTCTGATAAATACACAAATTTTCCAGGTCGTATAATTTTGGTAGAATTTTTGGAGTTCCAGAAGTTTGCGTTAGTTACAAATTACTACAGACTATTCTGTTTTTGACAGATTCTGTTTTCATTGTGTTGCTTGCTTATTTTGATGAATCTATGGCTAGTAAAATAGCTTATAAACCATAGAGAAGTTGGAATACAGAAAGTTTAACACCAATATAAATAAAGAATGAGTTCATTAAAGTACCATGAAGTGGTGTTTTGTTTTCTTTTGCTAACGGAACTCACAAGTTTTCTGTTAAGTTTTGTGTTGTGAAGTTTTCAAGTTTTGGGTAAAGATTCGATGGACTATGGAATAAGGAGTGGAAAGAGCCTAAGCTTGGGGATTCTCAAGGCACCCCAAGTTAATATTCAAGGACAACCAAGAGCCTAAGATTGGGGATGCCCCGGAAGGCATCCCCTCTTTCGTCTTCATTCATCGGTAACTTTACTTGGAGCTATATTTTTATTCACCACATGATATGTGTTTTGCTTGGAGCGTCATTTTATTTTCTTTAGCTTTGATTGATGTTATTTAGATTAATGTTTTGCATCTTTAGTTTCAATAAAAAGTCAAGGATAGCCTTTGCCATGCTTATTTTGCTAGTATACATGTTGCTGTTTGAAAACAGAAAGTTTACCGCTGTTGCAAAAATTACCTAGAAAAGTCAAAGCATGGTATAATGTTGAATCTTTTTGCATGTTGATCTCTGATAAATTTATTATAGTGGGAATTTTAGTTCATAATTTTTAGAGTCAGGGAAGTATTGATAATCTTGCATTCTTTACAGACTGTATTGTTTTGACAGATTGCTGTTATGTTTGCGTTGTTTGCATATGTTTGCTTGTTTAATGATTCTATTTGATGATAGGAGTATTAAATATGCAGAGGCATTTAGTATTCAATGTTGAATAATAATTTAAGTGATTTGTTACAGTATAATATGATAAGGTTTTGCATTGGTTTATACTAACCTATCTCACGAGTTCTTGTTGAGTTTGTTGTGAATGAAGCTTTTGATAAAAAGAGAAACCATGATATGAGAGGAATTAAGGAGACACAAAAGTTCAAGATTGGGGATGCCCAAGGCACCCCAAGATAATATTTCAAGAAATCTCAAGCATCTAAGCTTGGGGATGCCCCGGTAGGCATCCCACCTTTCTTCTTCAACCACTATCAGTTAGTATCGATTGAGCCTAAGTTTTTGCTTCTTCACATGAGTTGTGCTATCCTTGCAATGTAGTTTTATTTAGCTTTTATTGCTGTTTGAATAAAGTATCAAGATCTGAAATTCTTAAATGAGAGAGAGTCTTCACATAGTTGTATAATTATTTAACTACTCATTGATCTTCACTTATATCTTTCGGAGTAGTTTGTCATTTGCTCTAGTGCATCACTTATATCTTTTAGAGCATGGTGGTAGTTTTATTTTGAAGAAATAGATGAACTCTCATGCTTCACTTATATTATTTTGAGAGTCTTAAATATCACGGTAATTTGCTTAAATAATCCTAATATGCTAAGCATACAAGATTTGTAAGGATTCTTATGAGTGTGTTGAATACTAAGAGAAGTTTGATACTTGATAATTGTTTTGAGATATGGAGGTGATAATATCAAAGTCATGATAGTTGAGTAATTGTGAATTTGAGAAATGCTTGTGTTGAATTTTGCAAGTCCCGAAGCATGCACGTATGGTTAAAGTTGTGTAACAATTTTGAAACATGAAGTGTACCTGGCTTGTGCATCCTTATGAGTGGCGGTCGGGGACGAGCGATGGTCTTTTCCTACCAATCTATCCCCCTAGGAGCATGCGTGTAGTACTTGGTTTTTGATGACTTCTAAATTTTTGCAATAAGTATATGAGTTCTTTTGACTAATGTTGAGTCCATGGATTATACGCACTTTTACCTTTCCGCCTTTGCTAGCCTCTTCGGTACCGTGCATTGACCTTTCTCACCTTGAGAGTTGGTGCAAACTTCGCCGGTGCATCCAAACCCCGTGATATGATACGCTCTATCACACATAAACCTCCTTATATCTTCCTCAAGACAACCACCATACCTACCTATTATGGCATTTCCATAGCCATTCCGAGATATATTGCCATGCAACTTTCCACCGTTTTGTTCATCATCATGACATACTTTACTTTTGTCATATTGCCATTGCATGATCATGTAGTTGACATCGTATTTGTGGCAAAGCCACCATGCATTATTTTCATACATGTCACTCTTGATTCATTGCACCATCCCGGTACACCGCCGGAGGCATTCATATAGAGTCATACTATGTTCTAGTATCGAGTTGTAATCATTGAGTTGTAAATAAATAGAAGTGTGATGATCATCATTCCATAGAGCATTGTTCCCCCAAAAAAAGAGAAAGGCCAAAGAAAAAAAAAGAAGGCCCAAAAAAAAGGGCAATGCTACTATCCTTTATTCCACACTTGTGCTTCAAAGTAGCACCTTGTTCTTCATGTAGTGAGTCTCATATATTGTGCTTCAAAGTAGCACCATGTTTTTCATATAGTGAGTTGTCTTGTTCATACTAGTGGGAATTTTTCATTATAGAACTTGGCTTGTATATTCCTACGATGGGCTTCCTCAAAATGCCCTAGGTCTTCATGAGCAAGCAAGTTGGATGCACACCCACTAGTTTTCCTTTATTGAGCATTCATAGCTCTAATGCATCCGTTGCATGGCAATCCCTACTCCTCATGTTGACATCAATTGATGGGCATCTCCATAGCCCATTGATTATCCTCGTCAATGTAAGACTTTCTCCTTTTTTGTCTTCTCCACATAGTCCCCATCATCATATTCTATTCCACCCATAGTGCTATATCCATGGCTCACGCTCATGTATTGCGTGAAGGTTGAAAAAGTTTGAGATTATTTAAGTATGAAACAATTGCTTGGCTTGTCATCGGGGGTATAGAAGTTGGGAACATCTTTGTGTGACGAAAATGAAGCATAGCCTAACTATATGATTTTGTAGGGATGAACTTTCTTTTGCAATGCTATTTTGAGAAGACATGATTACTTTGATTAGTATGCTTGAAGTATTATTATTTTTATGTCAATATGAACTTTTGTCTTGAATCTTTCGGATCTGAATATTCATATCACAAGTAAGAAGAATTACATTGAAATTATGCCAAGTAGCACTCCGCATCAAAAATTATCTTTTTTATCATTTACCTACTCGAGGACGAGCAGGAATTAAGCTTGGGGATGCTTGATACGTCTCCAACGTATCTATAATATTTGATTGCTCCATGCTATATTATCTACTGTTTTAGGCAATACTGGGCTTTATTTTCCACTTTTATATTATTTTTGGGACTAACCTATTAACCGGAGGCCCAGCCCGGATTTGCTGTTTTATGCCTATTTCAGTATTTCGAGGAAAAGGAATATCAGACGGAGTCAAAACGGAACGAAATCAACTGGAGAAGTTATTTTTGGAAGGAAACCCACCTGATGGACTTGGACCCCACATCAGAAGATACGGGAGGTGATCACGAGGGTGGGGGGCGCGCCCTCCCCCTAGGCGCGCCCCCTGCCTCGTGGGGCCCCCGTAGCTCCATCGACGTTCTCCTTTCACCCATATATACCGTCGTACCCTAAAACTTCCAGAACAGAAGATAGATCGGGAGTTCTGCCGCCGCAAGCCTCCAGAACCACCAAAAACCAATCGGGACCCCTTTTCGGTACCCTGCCGGAGGGGGGATCTATCTCCGGTGGCCATCTTCATCATCCCGGCTGAGGGTATGTACCAGTAGCTATGTGTTTGATCTCTCTCTCTCATGTTCTCTCTCGTGTTCCTCTATGGCACGATCTTGATATATCCCGAGCTTTGCTATTGTAGTTGGATCTTATGATGTTTCTCCCCCTCTACTCCTTTGTGATGAATTGAGTTTCCCCTTTTGAAGTAATCTTATCGGATTGAGTCTTTATGAGAACACTTGATGTATGTCTTGGTGATCAACTTGGAGTTTTCGTGACATTGGGAACCTATGCATAGGGGTTGGCACACGTTCTTGATTCTCCGGTAGAAACTTTGGGGCGCTCTTTGAAGTACTTTTATGTTGGTTGGATAAATCTGAGATTGTGTGATGCATATCGTATAATCATGCCCACGGATACTTGAGGTGACAATGGAGTATCTAGGTGACATTAGGGTTTTGGTTGATTTGTATCTTAAGGTGTTATTCTAGTAAAAACTCCAGGGTTGTTTGTGACACTTATAGGAATAGCCCAACGGATTGATTTGAAAGAATAACTTTGTGGTGGTTTCGTACCCGACCATAATCTCTATGTTTGTTCTCCGCTATTAGTGGCTTTGGAGTGACTCTTTGTCGCATGTTGAGGGCTTGTCATATGATCTATCTATGTTATTATTGTTGAGAGAACTTACACTAGTGAAAGTATGAACCCTAGGCCTTGTTTCCTATCATTGCAATACCGTTTACGCTCACTTTTACCGCTCGCTACCTTGCTGTTTTTATATTTTCAGATTACAAAAACCCATATCTACCATCCATATTGCACTTGTATCACCATCTCTTCGCCGAACTAGTGCACCTATACAATTTACCGTTGTATTGGGTGTGTTGGGGACACAAGAGACTTTTTGTTATTTGGTTGCAGGGTTGTTTGAGAGAGACCATCTTCCTCCTACGCCTCTCGCGGATTGATAAACCTTAGGTCATGCACTTGAGGGAAATTTTCTACTGTCCTACAAACCTGTGCACTTGCAGGCCCAACAACGTCTACAAGAAGAAGGTTGTGTAGTAGACATCAATCTTGTTTGATGCGAGACGGTTATTCATTTAAATCAGAGAATAATGGTTGTTCTATCTATATGAGTAATATCTTTTATGGTCATGCACCCTTGAAGAGTGGTCTATTTTTGTTGAATCTCGATAGTGGTGATACACATATTCATAATATTGAAGCCAAAAGATGCAGAGTTGATAATGATAGTGCAACTTATTTGTGGCACTGCCATTTAGGTCATATCGGTGTAAAGCGCATGAAGAAACTCCATACTGATGGACTTTTGGAACCACTTGATTATGAATCACTTGGTACTTGCGAACCGTGCCTTATGGGCAAGATGACTAAAACGCCGTTCTCGGGAACTATGGAGAGAGCAACAGATTTGTTGGAAATCATACATACAGATGTATGTGGTCCGATGAATGTTGAGGCTCGAGGCGGATATCGTTATTTTCTCACCTTCACAGATGATTTAAGCAGATGTGGGTATATCTACTTAATGAAACATAAATCTGAAACGTTTGAAAAGTTGAAAGAATTTTAGAGTGAAGTTGAAAATCATCGTAACAAGAAAATAGAGATTCTATGATCGGATCGTGGAGGAGAATATTTGAGTTACGAGTTTGGTCTACATTTGAAACAATGCGGAATAGTTTCGCAACTCACGCCACCTGGAACACCACAGCGTAATGGTGTGTCCGAACATCGTAATCGTACTTTACTAGATATGGTGCGATCTATAATGTCTCTTACTGATTTACCGCTATCGTTTTGGGGTTATGCTTTACAGACAGCCGAATTCACATTAAATAGGGCACCATCGAAATCCGTTGAGACGACGCCTTATGAATTGTGGTTTGGCAAAAAACCAAAGTTGTCGTTTCTTAAAGTTTGGGGCTGTGATGCTTATGTGAAATAGCTTCAACTTGATAAGCTCGAACACAAATCGGAGAAATGTGTCTTCATAGGATACCCAAAGGAGACTGTTGGGTACACCTTCTATCACAGATCCGAAGGCAAGACTTTTGTTGCTAAATTCGGAGTTTTTCTAGAGAAGGAGTTTCTCTCGAAAGAACACTACAAGAAATATGTCAACTTGTGACCACCACTATTGGTCACTGAAAGGTCACAAATTTCCATTTGCGACCTTTTTGTGACCAAAAACAGAAGGTCAAAAGCTGGCCGTCATAAACTGACTATAGCGACCTTTCTTCTGGAATGGTCGAAGATGTTTACGACCAAAATACGTCTACTGTGGCGTTTTGGTCACTAGCAACCTCCCCAGGCCACGTAGGCATCCAGCGTGGCAATCTGACGTGGCACAAGATTCAGCCCGGTCCAATTCGATTTTCTACATGGGCCTAGCCCAACAATTCGGCCTTTTCAATATATATTTATTTCTGTTAATTTTCACTAGCTACATGGGCTTGGGCCATTAATTCGGCCTTTTTTTCTAAGATGCAGCCTTTTACAGTCTACTGGTTTTTTATTTTCGTCCTTTTTTTGCCACTGGTCCCACCAATCAGATTGGTCCCACTTGTCATGCTTATCACAAAATTGATCCCACACATCAAAAATTTCAAAATCTGTCAAACAACCATTATAACTTGTCAGGTTTCCATTTCACGGGTATTCAAAGCACATACACAATCCTTGTTTCGAACAGACCAAAGAGCAAAAAGCACATACAAGTTGGTCCAAAACAATACTGTATTAATCTATTAATCTATTACAACATGTATATTACAACCCAGATATGCCTACAACTACAACACATAATATGCTACTCTTTGCTGATATGCTTCACAGCTTCAGACATGGATTCACACTTCACCTGTGCAAAAAATTGTACAAGTTACATTCCAGTAAACAAACTGTACAAGTTGACGATTCCCTTCTGCATATACATATCACTTGTGTCATGTTTGGGGGTTCAGAATGTACACAACATGTTTATGGTAGATGAACTGCAGCTGCTAGGAATAGTAAAGCAAAGGTGTACTGCCACTAATCAGCAAAGACTTAACATTTTCTCAGAGTTAATGATAGCATATTTAACCATAAATAACAGAATAATGCAATAAATTGGTATAGAGCAAGGTACTGAGCATAGGCCAGGCCAACAATAAATTGGTACTAAATCTAGAAATCACCATCTAAAATTTAGTTAATGAGACATTTTAGAATCAACTTGACAGTTGATAGTAATATTTGCATAGGACACATCCAGAACTAAAATTATACATAAATGCCTAAATTTCAATGACCGATGCCCAAAATGTAAGATGATGGTTCTGGAAAAATAGTAAACTTGCAACCAGATTTAAAGAAAAGAAAATAGCAAGGTGCTGCCATGACCAAATCCTAACCAGAATGCATTTAATAAAATGGATTGCTTCTAGCTGCTGTAATGACATGTTCCATCAGGCCATGATCAAGTACTCCAGACCATTGCATGCTTTGCAAAAAGAAATACTAGATGAATCTCACTAACAGGAGCACTAGGTAATTAATGGAAGTAATCTGCAGATTACACAGTGAACAAGTGAAGAATTTATCTCTCCCTGTGGAAGAACTAAGTTGATCAAGACATGCAGCAGCAGTAGGAGAAGCCTTGCATCATTGGTTTGGTCGGGTCGTCCACCACACTAGCCACCATCACGTACCCGTCGCCATCAGCAACATTGCTCCTACAGCAGCAACAGATAACCATTTATAAATTAAACGGACCACGTACAAGGTTATACTAAGCATGTAAGTACAGTCCAGCTACACGTACAAGGTTATACTAAGCATGTAAGTACAGTCCAGCTATAAAGTGGATGGCAAAGTGTGGATGCTGTTGTTGCTACTTTAGCCAACTAAGCTAATTAATCTCATCAACCTAATACACTTCTCTCAATATTGAGTACAGATCCCTCTAAAATTCCTTGATAAAAGAATGCCCAGTCATGGCATTTGATTTCACAAGAGAAGAATGTGTAAGGTGCACTGTTGTGTACACTTTGTAATTCTATAATAATTTGTAGTGCACTGCGGCTAGAAAGAGTACACTTGAAGCTACGAACTATGCAACAAGCCTGAAACTCCAACAACAAGAAGCAGAGTTGAGTTCCTAGCCATCAGACAAGACTGGAACTCCCAGCATTTGCCTATTAAATTTTTATATAAAGTGAAAATTCCCAGCAAGGTAGATAGTGATCAACTTGCTGTACAACAAGTGCAGAGCAGCTACACAAGAAAAATACAAGCCCACTGATACTAGTTGTGCACTTGTTTCTTTCGTTCACCACTGATCTGGTCTATAGTGAAAGTGAAAGCACGACCAAAAGAAGTTAAAAAATGTTATTAGTTGTAAGAGGATAGAGATGCCACTGGATCTCAGAACAATATCAGATCAGGTTGTTGAAGACGTTGATGACGATGTTGTCGTTGGTGACGGCATCGATCTGCGGCCCCGGGAACTGCATGTTGATCAGGATCCCCTGCACCGCCGCCAGCATCAGCCCAAGAACAGAGCAAGAGGAAGAGTGCAATGCGGTGGGTTTCCATGGCCGGGCTTCATCCCGTCGCTTGTCACTGTTCCTCCTGTCCTACCTGCAGAGACAGAGACGGGGGTGAGAGGGAGGGGGAGATTGATCCACCTGTAGTACTAGGATTACACAGCAACTAGTAGCAGAACTAGCAAGAAATAACCAAATTGTGTGTACACCAATATCATATGAATCTGCAACACAATCGAGCAACAGATTGGTAGAAGAACAGCTGCTACATAAACCGTGAACTCCAGGTGGAGAAATAACCCTTTTCATGAGTATACTAAGCACTAATATGGGTTACAGCTAGTTGATAACTGACACCGTGTAGACCATGATGTGAGTATACTAAGCACTCATATGAGTATTACCAAGGACTTCCATGACATTATTACCTCAAAGACATACTGGAAAATTAAAACTGCACTGTTTATGCCTCTGATCACATAAAAGCAGCTACCTCCCTTAACAAATTCACATCACTGTCAGTTTTGTGATATTGTTGCATAAATAGCTCTAAGATCAAGTTAATAAATCTATTTCGAATGTAGTGTGTGCAGCAAGAAACTTGATTGAGAAACCATGCTCTGTCTAGGCATAATACTCCTGATTGAGAAATTTGCATGGTTTCCAAATTCCTCGTCCTGCACACGAGTAGCTACAAATCCACCTGAAAGCTAGATAGCGCGACTTGCAGCAACCAAAACTAGGGAGCAGACGTCGTATGTCTAGTAAGAAGAGGAGGAGCACGGAGACGAGGCCGTACCTTGGAGGCGCTCGCGGGGCTTCTCGAGGGCCTCGCGAAGGAACTGGTCGACCTGCGCGACCGGATCGTCCCCGCGCGCGGGGTCCTGCTCCTGCTGCGCATCCGTGGCCTGGCGCGGTCGTCGGCGAGGTCGGGCGAGGAGGAGACCCGGCGCGCGGCGGGGGAGGCCGAGGGGGAGGTGGTGGAGGAGGAGAGGAGCAGGCGGCTCATGGCCCCGTCGAGGTCGGCCGTCTCCCACGAGTCCGGCGCCGCGGCAGTAGCAGCCGCCGCGTCCTCCTCCATGCCTGCTGTGCGCGGCCCGATCTGCTCGCGGCTGGCGAACTAGAAGCCGGCGATGCGGCCGGCGGGGGAAGCGGCCTCGGGGGTCGGGGCTCGACGGCGAGATCTGGGGAGGCGCGCGACGGGGGGCGAGCGAGCGAGTTGGCTAGGGTTTGGTCCTCTGGTCTGGATTTGCGGGGTGAGGTGGGGAAGAGGAGAGGGTGAGGGAAGGAGGGCACCGCCGCCAGCGACGGGAAGCGCGAGAGAGAGGGAGGCGGCGTCAATTTGGATCGGGGAGAGAGAGAGGGAGGGAGGCGGCGTCGATCGGGGAGGGAGAGGATCTGAATCGGGGGAGAGAGGGGAGAGGAGTGGAGTTAGGGTTTGGGTTGGCCCGCTGAGGAGTGGAGTGAGAGACGTTGGATTCGCCTGGTATGGACGGTTCAGATCACATAGAGTGGGGTGATCCGTGAGAAGTGTTCTGATTGGTCCGAGAAATCTGTGATTTAAAATAATTTCCAAGTACTAAAGATAGAGCTATTTTGTGAAGCAACTATTAAAAATATTTTGCAAAAGGGCATTATACAAATTTTCACTCAAGCTAGACCACATTTTATGGATGAGCACCAATTTGTATGCATTTCTGATCTTTCTAGCTATTTTTAATCATTTTTTTAGTGTCCAAACTGAGTTTTTTTTGAAGGACCTATAATATATTTGTTGCAAAATTGGACCAAATCATTTTTCTAAAATACTAGGCCATATTTAATTCAGAATTGACCAAATTATTGGGTGTAAAAAGTTTTGATCCACCTCTGGTGAAAAAGACAAATTTTCGCCGATTCAGCTGGAAACGGGTCAAATTTGAACTGCGGATGCCTCATAGTTTGCTATTTATTTTTTACAAAAATCATTTATAGGTACAAAAGTATCTATTTAATCAGAGAAACAACAAAAAAATTCCAAGATTCAACCACTAGCTAGGAACGGTCATTCCCGCCGTTTTGACCGCATTTTGAAACGGGCATAAAAAATTCAAAAAAAATCAAAAAATTGGGAAACCTTTGCATTGTGTCATTACATGTGGCAAAGTTCCGAGGAAAAATAACAAACTTGTAATACGGCAATTATTTTAAAAAGTGTTCTCAGAAACGAGCTATCGCGTGTGGAGATCAATGGCTTTCAAGCCAAATGATCACTCTTATGGCCACATTCATGGCATAGTTTGTTCAAATGATCTCATATTGTGCACAAGGGTGCATCTTGGAATTCCAAACAATGTTGCCTAAGGAAGTTTTTATTTTATTTGCACGGAAAATACATTTTCCATTTTCCGGGTGCCCGAAAGGAGGTTTTTTTGTGAAGGAACTACCAAATAATTGTTGCAAAATTGGACCAAATCATTTTTATAAAATACTAGGCCATATTTAATGCACAATTGACCAAATGGTTGGGTGTAAAAAGTTTTGATCCACCTCTCGTGAAAAAGACAAATTTCCGCCGATTCAGTTGGAAGCGGGTCAAATTTGAACTGCAGCTGCCTCATAGTTTAATATTTATTTTTTCCAAAAATCATTTCTAGGTACATAATTATCTATTTAATCAGAGAAACACCAAAAAATTTCCAAGATTCAACCACTAGCTAGGAACGGTCATTCCCGCCGTTTTGACCGCATTTTGAAACGGGCATAAAAAATTCAAAAAAAATCAAAAAATTGGGAAACCTTCGCATTGTGTCATTATATGTGGCCAAGTTCCCAGGAAAAATAACAAACTTGTAATACGGTAATTATTATAAAAAAGTGTTTTCAGAAACGAGCTATCATCTCTGAAGATTCATGGCTTTCAAGCCAAATGATCAATCTTATGGCCACATTCATGGCATAGTTTGTTCAAATGATCTCATATTGTGCACAAGGGTGCATATTGGAATGGCAAACAATGTTGCCTAAGGAAGTTTTTATTTTCTTTGAACGAAAAAACCATTTTCTATTTTTCGAGTGCCCAAAAGGAGGTTTTTTTGTGAAGGACCTCCAAAATAATGGTTGCAAAATTGGACCAAATCATTTTTATAAAATACTAGGACATATTTAATGCATAATTGACAAAATGGTTGGGTGTCAAAATTTTTGATCCACCTCTGGTGAAAAAGACAAATTCCCGTCGATTCAGCGGGAAGCGGGTCAAATTTGAACTGCAGCTGCGTCATAGTTTGCTCTTTATTTTTTTCAAAAATCATTTCCAGGTACATAAGTATCTATTTAATCAGAAATACATGGTTTGATGGAGAGACATTGAGGTTTGGATAGTGGCCGAGGGCCCCAACTCTAGAGCGCATAAGCTCGCATGCCCGCCGCGTGGTCACCGCGTGACCGTGGCGTTGCCGTGTGTTCTGGGTGGCCTAGACATGTCTAGTGGGTTGGGCACTCCCCATGTAGGTGCTAGGAAGAAAATTACAACATAAGATTCTCACGAGGAGACCGATCGGTGCTCAAACATGAATTAGCAGCCAAGTGTTTGATTAGCGGTACAGGAAACGTACATGGCTAATGGGCGTGAGTTTTGGCTGAGGATGATCAGTTACTAAGAAGACCGCAAATTTTCAGCTCAAAAGGAGGAGCCTAGCTGGTACTTGCTTTGCAAACCACCACACTGGACATAAATACGAATGTTGAAGCTCGGCTCAAAATAATGAATGGATTGAGCTGGCATTTGGTGGAGGATGGTTATTTGGGCATAGGAAAGCACTGTAGAAAATGGGTACTATTTGGACATGCCAAAGTGGTACTTCCTTCACAAACTGTTACTCTGAACAGAATAGGAAAATGAATATTTTTGAATTATTTTTGAACTAGGCAAGGAAGGTTTTTACATATTTGACGAAGATATGACCCAAAGAATTTATGAGATTTTTTTGGGAATTTTGGGAATGACAGAAATATAGGTTGTTTCACAACCTAGGGCAAAAACTGCCACATGGACATGCCACATAGGCAAAACTGATGAGGTGGCGCCTAGTCATAGCAACCCACCACTATTTACAAGGCTGTGACCATCTATATTGGTCGTTAACAACTAGAAATAAGGCAGCGGACTAGCGATGTTTGCTTTATGACCTTTTCGTGTGAGGAAATTACGACCTTTCTGACCAAAATGGTCGCAATGGTTTAGGGTTTGGAGCCCCCCGAATAGCTTTTGACCAATTGGTCTGAAATGGTCATAAATTTATGACCAATTCTTCGAGGGTCACTGACAGAAGGTCATAAGTTGACATATTTCTTGTAGTGGAAGTGAGTGGGAGGAAAGTAGAACTTGATGAGGTAACTGTATCTGCTCCCTTATTGGAAAGTAGTTCATCGCAGAAACCGGTTTCTACGACACCTACACCAATTAGTGAGGAAGTTAATGATGATGATCATGAAACTTCAGATCAAGTTGTTATTGAACCTCGTAGATCAACCAGAGTAAGATCCGCACCAGAGTGGTACGGTAATCCTGTTTTGGAAGTCATGTTACTAGACCATGATGAACCTACGAACTATGAAGAAGCGATGGTGATCCCAGATTCCGCAAAATGGCTTGTAGCCATGAAATCTGAGATGGGATCCATGTATGAGAACAAAGTGTGGGCTTTGGTTGACTTGCCCGATGATTGGCAAGCAATTGAGAATAAATGGATCTTCAAGAAGAAGACTGACGCTGACGGTAATTTTATTGTCTATAAAGCTCGACTTGTTGCAAAAGGTTTTCGACAAGTTCAAGGGATCGACTACGATGAGATCTTCTCACCCGTAGCGATGCTTAAGTCTGTCAGAATCATGTTAGCACTTGCCGCATTTTATGATTATGAAATTTGGAAAATGGATGTCAAAACTGCATTCCTAAATGGATTTCTGGAAAAAGAGTTGTATATGATGCAACCGGAAGGTTTTGTCGATCCAAAGGGAGCTAACAAAGTGTGCAAGCTCCAGCGATCCATTTATGGACTGGTGCAAGCCTCTCGGAGTTGGAATAAACGCTTTGATAGTGTGATCAAAGCATTTGGTTTTGTACAGACTTTTGGAGAAGCCTGTATTTACAAGAAAGTGAGTGGGAGCTCTGTAGCATTTCTGATATTATATGTGGATGACATATTTCTGATTGGAAATGATATAGAATTTCTGGATAGCATAAAGGGATACTTGAATAAGAGTTTTTCAATGAAAGACCTCGGTGAAGCTGCTTATATATTGGGCATCAAGATCTATAGAGATAGATCAAGACGCTTAATTGGACTTTCACAAAGCACATACCTTGACAAAGTTTTGAAGAAGTTCAAAATGGATCAAGCAAAGAAAGGGTTCTTGCCTATATTACAAGGTGTGAAGTTGAGTAAGACTCAATGCCCGACCATTGCAGAAGATAGAGATAAAATGAAAGATGTTCCCTATGCTTCAGCCATAGGCTCTATCATGTATGCAATGCTGTGTACCAGACCTGATGTGTGCCTTGCTATAAGTCTAGTAGGGAGGTACCAAAGTAATCCAGGAGTGGATCACTGGACAGCGGTCAAGAACATCCTGAAATACCTAAAAAGGACTAAGGATATGTTTCTCGTTTATGGAGGTGACAAAGAGCTCATCGTAAATGGTTACGTTGATGCAATCTTTGACACTGATCCGGACGAATCTAAATCGCAAACCGGATACGTGTTTACATTGAATGGTGGAGCTGTCAGTTGGTGCAGTTCTGAACAAAGCGTCATGGCGGGATCTACGTGTGAAGCGGAGTACATAGCTGCTTCGGAAGCAGCAAATGAAGGAGTCCGGATGAAAGAATTCATATCCGATCTAGGTGTCATACCTAGTGCATCGGGTCCAATGAAAATCTTTTGTGACAATAATGGCGCAATTGCCTTGGCGAAGGAATCCAGATTTCACAAGAGAACCAAGCACATCAAGAGACGCTTCAATTCCATCCGGGATTAGTCTAGGTGGGAGACATAAAAATTTGCAAGATACATACGGATCTGAATGTTGCAGACCCGTTGACTAAGCCTCTTCCAAGAGCAAAACATGATCAACACCAAGGCTCCATGGGTGTTAGAATCATTACTGTGTAATCTAGATTATTGACTCTAGTGCAAGTGGGAGACTGAAGGAAATATGCCCTAGAGGCAATAATAAAGTTATTATTTATTTCCTTATATCATGATAAATGTTTATTATTCATGCTAGAATTGTATTAACCGGAAACATAATACATGTGTGAATACATAGACAAACAAAGTGTCACTAGTATGCCTCTACTTGACTAGCTCGTTGATCAAAGATGGTTATGTCTCCTAGACATTGACATGAGTTGTCATTTGATTAACGGGATCACATCATTAGGAGAATGATGTGATTGACTTGACCCATTCCGTTAGCTTAGCACTCGATCGTATAGTATGTTGTTATTGCTTTATTCATGACTTATACATGTTCCTATGACTATGAGATTATGCAACTCCCGTTTACCGAAGGAACACTTTGTGTGCTACCAAACGTCACGACGTAACTGAGTGGTTATAAAGGTGCTCTACAGGTGTCTCCGAAGGTACTTGTTGGGTTGGCGTATTTCGAGATTAGGATTTGTCACTCCGATTGTCGAAGAGGTATCTATGGGCCCTCTCGGTAATGCACATCACTTAAGCCTTGCAAGCATTCCAGCTAATGAGTTAGTTGTGGGATGATGTATTACCGAACGAGTAAAGAGACTTGCTGGTAACAAGATTGAACTAGGTATTGAGATACCGACGATCGAATCTTGCGCAAGTAACATACCGATGACAAAGGGAACAACGTATGTTGTTATGCGGTCTGACGGATAAAGATCTTCGTAGAATATGTGGGAGCCAATATGAGCATCCAGGTTCCGCTATTGGTTATTGACCGGAGACATGTCTCGGTCATGTATACATAGTTCTCGAACCCATAGGGTCCGCATGCTTAACGTTTCGATGATAGTTATATTATGAGTTTATATGTTTTGAAGTACTGAAGGTTTTTCGAAGTCCCGAATGTGATCACGGACATGACAAGGAGTCTCGAAATGGTCGAGACATGAAGATTGATATATTGGAAGCCTATGTTTGGATATCGGAAGTGTTCCGGCTGAAATCGGGATTTTACCGGAGTATCGGGAGGTTACCGAAACCCCCCGGGGGCTTAATGGGCCATAGTGGGCCTTGTGGAGAAGAGGAGAGGCGGCCAGGGCAGGGCCGCGCGCCCCTCCCCCTAGTCCGAATAGGACAAGGAGAGGGAGGCGGCGCCCCCCTTTCCTTCCTCCCCTCCACCTCTTTCCCCCCTCTCTCCTAGTTCAACAAGGAAAAGGGAGGGAGTCCTACTCCCGGTGGGAGTAGGACTGCTCCTGGCGCGCCCCCTCTCTAGGCCGGCCGCACCCCCCTTGCTCCTTTATATACGGGGGCAGGGGGCACCCTAGAGACACAACAATTGATTGTTTGATCTTTTAGCCGTGTGCGGTGCCCCCCTCCACCATAGTCCAACTCGATAGTACTGTAGCGGTGCTTAGACGAAGCCCTGCGTCGGTAGAACATCATCATCGTCACCATGTCGTCGTGCTGACGAAACTCTCCCTCAACACTCGGCTGGATCGGAGTTCGAGGGACGTCATCGGGCTGAACATGTGCTGAACTCGGAGGTGCTGTGCTTCGGTACTTGATCGGTCGGATCGTGAAGACGTACGACTACATCAACCGCGTAATGCTAACGCTTCCACTTTCTGTCTACGAGGGTACGTGGACAACACTCTCCCCTCTCCTTGCTATGCATGACCATGATCTTGCGTGTGCGTAGGATTTTTTTTTGTAATTACTACGCTCCCGAACAAAAGGACACCGCAAGATTGAACCCAAAGCTAAGCACTTCTCCCATTGCACGAAAAACCAATCTAGTAGGCCAAACCAAACTGATAATTCGAAGAGACTTGCAAAGATAACCAATCATACATAAAATAATTTAGAGAAGATTCAAATATTGTTCATAGATAGTCTTGAACATAAACCCACAATTCATCATTCTCAACAAACACACCGCAAAAAGAAGATTACATCGAATAGATCTCCACAAGAGAGGGGGAGAACATTGTATTGAGCTCCAAAAAGAGAGAAGAAGCCATCTAGCTACTAACTATGGACCCGAAGGTCTGAGGTAAACTACTCACACTTCATCGGAGAGGCTATGGTGATGATATAGAAGCCCTCCATGATGGATGCCCCCTCCAGCGGAGCTCCGGAACAGGCCCCAAGATGGGCTCTCGTGGGTACAAAAGGTTGTGGCGGCGGAATTAGGTTTTTGGCTCCGTATCTGATCGTTTGGGGGTACATATGTATATATTGGAGGAAGGAGTACGTCGGTGGAGCAACAGGGGGCCCACGAGGGTGGAGGGCGCACCCTGGGGGGTGGGCGCGCCCCCTACCTCGTGGCTTCCTCCTTTATTTCTTGACATAGGGACCAAGTCTCCTGGATCACAATCTTCCTAAAAATCGCGCTCCCGAAGGTTTCATTCCGTTTGGACTCCGTTTGATATTCCTTTTCCGCGAAACTCTAAAATAGGCAAAAACAACAATTCTGGGCTGGGCCTCCGGTTAATAGGTTAGTCCCAAAAATAATATTAAAGTGGATAATAAAGCCCAATAATGTCCAAAACAGTAGATAATATAGCATGGAGCAATAAAAAATTATAGATACATTGGAGACGTATCAGGCATCCCCAAGCTTAATTCCTGCTCGTCCTCGAGTAGGTAAATGATAAAAACAGAATTTTTGATGCAGAGTGCTACTTGGCATAATTTTAATGTAATTCTTCTTAATTGTGGTATGAATATTCAGATCCGAAAGATTCAAGACAAAAGTTAATATTGACATAAAAATAATAATACTTCAAGCATACTAACAAAGCAATCATGTCTTCTCAAAATAACATGGCCAAAGAAAGTTATCCCTACAAAATCATATAGTCTGGCTATGCTCTATCTTCACCACACAAAGTATTTAAATCATGCACAACCCCGATGACAAGCCAAGCAATTGTTTCATACTTTTGACATTCTCAAACTTTTTCAATCTTCATGCAATACATGAGCGTGAGCCATGAATATAGCACTATATGTGGAATAGAATGGTGGTTGTGGAGAAGACAAAAAGGGTGAAGATAGTCTCACATCAACTAGGCGTATCAACGGGCTATGGAGATGCCCATCAATACATATCAATGTGAGTGAGTAGGGATTGCCATGCAACAGATGCATTAGAGCTATAAGTATATGAAAGCTCAACAAAAGAAACTAAGTGGGTGTGCATCCAACTCGCTTGCTCACGAAGACCTATGGCATTTTGAGGAAGCCCATCATTGGAATATACAAGCCAAGTTCTATAATGAATAATTCCCACTAGTATATGAAAGTGACAAAATGAGAGACTCTCTATAATGAAGATCATGGTGCTACTTTGAAGCACAAGTGTGGTAAAAGGATAGTAACATTGTCCCTTCTCTCTTTTTCTCTCATTTTTTTTATTTGGGCCTTTTCTCTTTTTTATGGCCTCTTTTTTTTGTCCGGAGCCTCATCCCGACTTGTGGGGGAATCATAGTCTCCATCATCCTTTTCCTCACTTGGGACAATGCTCTAAAAATGATGATCATCACACTTTTATTTTTCTTACAACTCAACAATTACAACTCGATACTAGAACAAAATATGACTCTATATGAAGGCCTCCAGCGGTGTACCGGGATATGCAATGAATCAAGAGTGACATGTATGAAAGAATTATGAATAGTGGCTTTGCCACAAATACGATGTCAACTACATGATCATGCTAGCAATATGACAATGATGGAGCGTGTCATAATAAACGGAACGGTGGAAAGTTGCATGGCAATATATCTCGGAATGGCTATGGAAATGCCATGATAGGTAGGTATGGTGGCTGTTTTGAGGAAGTTATATGGTGGGTGTATGATACCGGCGAAAAGTGTGCGGTATTAGAGAGTCTAGCAATGGTGGAAGGAAGAAAAGTGCGTATAATCCATGGACTCAACATTAGTCATGAAGAACTCATATACTTATTGCAAAAATCTACAAGTTATCAAAGCAAAGTATTACGCGCATGCTCCTAGGGGGATAGATTGGTAGGAAAAGACCATCGCTCGTCCCCGACCGCCACTCATAAGGAAGACAATCAATAAATAAATTATGCTCCGACTTCATCACATAACGGTTCACCATACGTGCATGCTACGGGAATCACAAACTTTAACACAAGTATTTCTCAAATTCACAACTACTCAACTAGCATGACTCTAATGTCACCATCTTTATATCTCAAAACAATTATCAAGCATCAAACTTCTCATAGTATTCAACACGCTCATAAGAAAGTTTGTACTAATCTTGAATACCAAGCATATTAGGATTATTTAAGCAAATTACCATGCTATTTAAGACTCTCAAAATAATCTAAGTGAAGCAATGAGAGATCAATAGTTTCTATAAAACTAATCCACCACCGTGCTCTAAAAGATATAAGTGAAGCACTAGAGCAAAACTATATAGCTCAAAAGATATAAGTGAAGCACATAGAGTATTCTAACAAATTCCAAATCATGTATGGCTCTCTCAAAAGGTGTGTACAGCAAGGATGATTGTGGTAAACTAAAAAGCAAAGACTCAAATCATACAAGACGCTCCAAGTAAAACACATTTCATGTGGTGAATAAAAATATAGCTCCAAGTAGCGTTACCGATGGAAGTAGACGAAAGAGGGGATGCCTTCCGGGGCATCCCCAAGCTTTGGCTTTTTGGTGTCCTTAGATTATCTTGGGGGTGCCATGGGCATCCCCAAGATTAGTCTCTTGCCACTCCTTGTTCCATAATCCATCAAAAGATTTCACCCAAAACTTGAAAACTTCACAACACAAAACTTAACATAAATCTCGTGAGCTCCGTTAGCGAAAGAAAACAAAAGACCAATTTAAGGTACTGTAATGAACTCATTCTTTATTTATATTGGTGTTAAACCTACTGTATTCCAACTTCTCTATGGTTTATAAACTATTTTACTAGCCATAGATTCATCAAAATAAGCAAACAACACACGAAAAACAGAATCTGTCAAAAACAGAAAAGTCTGTAGTAATCTGTAACTAAAGCAAACTTATGGAACTCCAAAAATCAGAAAAAATAGGACGACCTAGGCAATTTGTTTGTTGATCAACAGCAATTGGAATCACTATTTTATCACGTTCTAGTGATTTTTAACAATTGTTTTCATGAACAGAAAGTTTCTGGAAATTACAGCAAGATCAAATAACTATCATCCAAGAAGATCCTATAGGTTTAACTTGGCACAAACACTAATTAAAACA
The DNA here is from genome assembly GCA_032464435.1 of Aegilops umbellulata. Lineage (NCBI taxonomy): Eukaryota > Viridiplantae > Streptophyta > Magnoliopsida > Poales > Poaceae > Aegilops > Aegilops umbellulata. Next base: position 66,999,771 of record CP136056.1, on the reverse strand, counting down.
TAAAAACACATCTAACCAGAGGCTAGAACAAAGATTTATTCCTAAACAGAAGCGAAAGCAAAAAAACTAAAAATAAAATTGGGTTGCCTCCCAACAAGCGCTATAGTTTTAACGCCCCTAGCTAGGCTTTGAGATTTCAATGATGCTCACAAGAAAGACAAGAATTGAAGCACAATGGGAGCATCATAAATCATGTGACCAACACATCTAAGTCTAACATACTTCCTATGCATAGGCATCTTATAGGCAAACAAATTATCAAGGCAAGCAAAAACTAGCATATGCAAGGAAGTGAAAAGAAACAATAGCAATCTCAACATAACGAGAGATAATTTATTATCATGAAAATTTCTACAACCATATTTTCCTCTCTCATAATAATTACATGTGGGATCATAAGAAAATTCAACAAAATATCTATCACAATAAATATTTTCAACATGATCCACATGCATGCAAAGTTGACACTCTTCCAAAATAGTGGGATTAACATTAACTAAAGTCATGACCTCTCCAAACCCACTTTTATCAAAAATACCATAAGATGGAACATGCTCCAAATATGTGGGATCCAAAGTTGACACTCTTCCAAACCCACTTTCATTATTATTGCAAACACTATTATCAATCTCATATTCATCATGGGCTTAAATAAATTTTCAAGATCATAAGAAGAATCACCCCAATCATGATCATTTCAAATGTTAGTAGACATAGCAAAACTAGCATCCCCAAGCTTAGGGTTTTGCATATTTTTAGCACAATTGACATCAAAAGAATTTATAGTAAAATCTTTGCAATCATGCTTTTTATTCAAATATTTATCATGAATCGCTTCATAAAGTACTTCATCACAATTTTCAGATTCACGAATTTCAAGCAAAACCTCATAAAGATAATCTAGTGCACTTAACTCACTAGCAATAGGTTCATCATAATTGGATCTCTTAAAGAGATTAGCAAGTGGATGGGGATCCATAAACTCTTAGCAAGCAAAGATGCAAGCAAAAATAATGCACATGGTAACACAAGATCAAATGGAAGGAGGGCGAATAAAACGACAAGGGCGAAGTGGGGGAGAGGAAAATGAGAGGCAAATGGAAAATAATGTAATGCGGGAGATAAGGGATTTGTGATGGGTACTTGGTATGTTGACTTTTGCATAGACTCCCCAGCAACTGCGCATAAATGGCTCGTTGACAGGAGTCCAAATCTTGTCTTGACTTTGCGAAAGCCTCCCCGGCAACGGCACCGGAAATTCTTCTTGCTACCTCTTGAGCACTGCATTGGATTTCCTTGAAGAGGAAAGGATGATGCAGCAAAGTAGCGTAAGTTTCCCTCAGTTTTTGAGAACCAAGGTATCAATCCAGTAGGAGGCTACGCGCGAGTCCCTCGTACCCGCACAAAACAAATAACTCCTCGAACCGACGCGATAAGGGGTTGTCAATCCCTTCACGGTCACTTACGAGAGTGAGATCTGATAGATATGATAGGATAATATTTTTGGTATTTTTATGATAAAGATGCAAAGTAAAATAAAAGCAAAGTAAAAAGCAAAGGAAATAACAAAGTGTTGGAAGATTAATATGACGAAGATAGACCCGGGGGCCATAGATTTCACTAGTGGCTTCTCTCAAGAGCATAAGTATTTTACGGTGGGTGAACGAATTAATGTTGAGCAATTGACAGAATTGAGCATAGTTATGAGAATATCTAGGTATGATCATGTATATAGGCCTCACGTCCGAGACAAGTAGACCGACTCCTGCCTGCATCTACTACTATTACTCCACTCATCGACCGCTATCCAGCATGCATCTAGAGTATTAAGTTCAAGAAAACAGAGTAACGCCTTAAGCAAGATGACATGATGTAGAGGGATAAATTCATGCAATATGATAAAAACCCCATCTTGTTATCCTCGATGGCAACAATACAATACGTGCCTTGCTACCCCTACTATCACTGGGAAAGGACACCGCAAGATTGAACCCAAAGCTAAGCACTTCTCACATTGCAAGAAAAACCAATCTAGTAGGCCAAACCAAACTGATAATTCGAAGAGACTTGCAAAGATAACCAATCATAAATAAAAGAATTCATAGAAGATTCAAATATTGTTCATAGATAGTCTTGATCATAAACCCACAATTCATCGGTCTCAACAAACACACCGCAAAAACAAGATTACATCGAATAGATCTCCACGAGAGAGGGGGGCATTGTATTGAGATCCAAAAAGAGAGAAGAAGCCATCTAGCTACTAACTATGGACCCGAAGGTCTGAGGTAAACTACTCACACTTCATCGGAGAGGCTATGGTGATGATGTAGAAGCCCTCCGTGATGGATGCCCCTCCGGCGGAGCTCCGGAACAGGCCCCAAGATGGGATCTCGTGGTACAGAAGGTTGCGACGGTGGAATTAGGTTTTTGGCTCCGTATCTGATCGTTTGGCGGTACGTAGGTATATATAGGAGGAAGGAGTACGTCGGTGGAGCAACAGGGGGCCACGAGGGTGGAGGGCGCGCCCTGGGGGGGGTGGGCACGCCCCCCTACCTCGTGGCTTCCTCCTTTCTTTCTTGACGTAGGGTCCAAGTCTCCTGGATCATAATCTTCCTAAAAATCACGTTCCCGAAGGTTTCATTCTGTTTGGACTCCGTTTGATATTCCTTTTCTGTGAAACTCTGAAATAGGCAAAAAGCAACAATTCTGGGCTGGGCCTCCGGTTAATATGTTAGTCCCGAAAACAATATAAAAGTGGATAATAAAGCCCAATAATGTCCAAAAAAGTAAATAATATAGCATGGAGCAATCAAAAATTATAGATACGTATCAATATTCTGCATAACCCTTCTGTTAAATTACCTATAAAGGAAGATCTGGCTATTCCTGACCCGGAAGCACAATTGGTGGTAGCTCTTCATGCGATTCCTGATTGGAAAGTTCCATATTTGGCTTATATGACCCGGGGCGAGTTACCTGAGGATGAAACTTTGGCCAGGCAGATAACTCGGTGGTCTAAGTCAATGACTATCGTTCATGGAGAGTTGCATCATCGCAGTGTCACATGGGCGTTTCAAGGTTGTGTTTCTCTAGAGGAGGGCCGTGAGATTCTGCATGAAATTCATGAAGGTGATTGTGGCCATCATGCCGGGTCTAAATCTCTTGTGGCTAAGGCTTTTCGTCATGGGTTTTATTGGCTGACGGTTCACGCTGATGCTGAGGATCTAGTCAGTAAATGTGATGGATGTCAGAAATTCTCCCGATGAGATCATTTGCCGGCTCAAGAATTGAGGATGATTCCAATTACTTGGCTGTTTGCAGTCTGGGGGCTCCATATGGTTGGGCCTTTCAAAAGGTCGAAGGATAAAAAGACACACCTCCTGGTGGCAGTTGACAAATTTACAAAGTGGGTCGAGGCAGAGCCGGTCAGTAAATGTGACGCAGCGACGGCGGTTCAATTCATCAAAAAGGTGATTTTCCGTTTTGGCTTTCCCCATAGTATCATAACTGATAATGGCACTAATCTATCCAAGGGTGCTATGAAAGAGTTTTGCGAATGTGAGCACATCCGGCTTGATGTATCATCAGTGGCTCACCCTCAGACTAATGGTCAAGCCGAGAGAGCCAATCAAGAGATCCTGAGAGGCATCAAGCCCCGGCTTATGGTTCCATTACAGAGGACGTCAGGTTGTTGAGTGGAGGAGTTACCTTCTGTGTTATGGAGTATCAATACTACTCCCAACAGATCTACGGGTTACACGCCTTTCTTCATGGTTTACGGAGTAGAGGCAGTTCTCCCTAGTGACATCCGTCATGACTCGCCCTGTGTAGCGGCTTATGTCGAAGCTGATAATGAAAGAGCACGTCGGGATGCACTTGACTTATTGGATGAGGAGCGTGACCTTGCGGCAGCTCGTTCAGCGATTTACCAGCAAGATCTGCACCGTTATCATAGCCGCCGGGTTAAAACCAGAAGTTTTCAAGAAGGCGACCTGGTGCTCTGGCTTATCCAGGATCAAACTGATATGCATAAGTTATCCCCACCTTGGGAAGGACCCTTTGTGGTCAGCAAAGATCTGAACAATGGATCGTACTACCTTATCGACATTCGAGACCACAAGGATTCACGTAAGTCGGAGGAGGAGACCTGTCGACCATGGAATATTGCTCATCTTCAGCCTTACTACACTTGAGCCACCGGCTCTTACAATGTACATATCTTGACAATGTATATATTTTGATGATAATAATAAAGCCTACATTCCTGATAAAGCAGGGCCTTTATCATTTCATTTCCAGGAGTAACGAGTCTTTTTTCATTCTTATGGTCACTTGGGGGCTTCCTGATCGTATTCAAATCATAGCTGTGAATATCCCTTTTGATCGGCGCAATGCCACACTTATGGTCACTTGGGGGCTTCCTGATCGTATTCGAATCATAGCCGTGAATATCCCTCTTGATCGGCGCAATGCCACCCTTATGGTCACTTGGGGGCTTCCTGCTTATATTTGAGGCATAGCTGTGAGTATCCCTCTTGATCGGGGCAATGCCACAATTATGGTCACTTGGGGGCTTCCTGCCCATATTTGAGGCATAGTTGTGAATATCCCTCTTGATCGGCTCAAAGCCACACTTATAACCGGAAACCACTTGGGGGCTTCCCGCTCATATTTGAAGCATAGTTGTATATATCACTCTTGGTCCGGCTGATACACCATGAAAGCCTCGTTTTTCTTGCTTTCATTCGTTTTTGAACGTGAATATATAGAGTTGGAGTTGACATCGGTGGAGCCTCAGGGGGGCCCACGAGGCAGGGGGCACGCCCCAGGGGGGTGGGCGTGCCCTCCACCCTCGTGGAGAGGGTGTGGGCCCCCTGGTGTTGATTCTTTCGCCAGTATTTTTTATTAATTCCAAAAATATTCTCCATGAAGTTTCAGGTCATTCCGAGAAATTTTATTTCTGTACAAAAATAACACCATGGCAATTCTGCTGAAAACAGCGTCAGTCCGGGTTAGTTCCATTCAAATCATGCAAGTTAGAGTCCAAAACAAGGGCAAAAGTGTTCAGAAAAGTAGATACGATGGAGACGTATCAACTCCCCCAAGCTTAAACCTTTGCTTGTCTTCAAACAATTTAGTTGAAAAACTGAAAGTGATAAAGAAAAAACTTATACAAACTCTGTTTGCTCTTGTTGTTGTAAATATGTAACGCCAGAATTCAAGTTTTCAGCAAAGATTATGAACTAACCATATTCACAATAACACTTAGGTCTCATGTTTACTCATATCAATGGCATAATCAACTAGCAAGCAATAATAATAAATCTCGGATGACAACACTTTCTCAAAACAATCATAATAAGATATAACAAGATGGTATCTCGCTAGCCCTTTCTGAGACCGCAAAACATAAATGCAGAGCACCTCTGAAGATCAAGGACTGACTAGACATTGTAATTCATGGTAAAAGAGATCCAGTCGTAGTTGTACTCAATGTAAATTAATAGTAATGCATGCAAATGACAGCGGTGCTCTCCAACTGGTGCTTTTTAATAAGAGGGTGATGACTCAGCATAAAAGTAAATAGATAGGCCCTTCGCAGAGGGAAGCAGGGATTTGTAGAGGTACCAGAGCTCGATTTTTAAAATAGAGATAAATAATATTTTGAGTGGCATACTTTCCTTGTCAACATAACAACCGAGAGATCTCAATATCTTCCATGCTACACACATTATAGGCGGTTCCCAAACAGAATGGTAAAGTTTATACTCCCCCACCACCAACAAGCATCAATCCATGGCTTGCCCGAAACAACAGGTGCCTCCAACTAACAACAATCTTGGGGGAGTTTTGTTTGCAATTATTTTGATTTGGTTTGAGCATGGGACTAGGCATCCCGGTTACCGGCCATTTTCTCGTGAATGAGGAGCGGAGTCCACTCCTCGTGAGAATAACCCACCTAGCATGGAAGATATATATAGACAGCCCTAGTTGATACATGAGCTATTCGAGCATACAAAACAGAATTTCATTTGAAGGTTTAGAGTTTGGCACATACAAATTTACTTGGAACGGCAGGTAGATATCGCATATAGGAAGGTATGGTGGACTCATATGGAATAACTTTGGGATTTATGGAAGTGGATGCACAAGCAGTATTCCTGCTTAGTACAAGTGAAGGCTAGAAAAAGACTGGGAAGCGACCAACTAGAGAGCGACAATAGTCATGAACATGCATTAAAATTAATCAACACTGAGTGCAAGCATGAGTAGGATATAATTCACCATGAACATAAATATCATGGAGGCTATGTTGATTTTGTTTCAACTACATGCGTGAACATGTGCCAAGTCAAGCCACTCGAATCGTTCAAAGGAGGATACCACCCTATCATACCACATCACAACCATTTTAATAGCATGTTGGCACGCAAGGTAAACCATTATAAACTCCTAGCTAATTAAGCATGGCATAAGCAACTATAATCTCTAATTGTCATTGCAAATATGTTTCATTCATAATAGGCTGAATCAGGAACGATGAACTAATCATATTTACAGAAACAAGATAGGTCGAGTTCATACCAGCTTTCCTCATCTCAATCAGTCCATCATATATCGTCATTATTGCCTTTCACTTGCACGACCGAACGGTGTGGATAATAATAATAGTGCACGTGCATTGGACTAAGCTTGAATCTGCAAGCATTTAATAGAAGGGAGAAGACAAGGTAATATGGGCTCTTGGTTAAATCAGGAATTATGCATATGAGAGCCACTCAACATTTTCATCAAGGTCTTCTCCTCAAGACCCCCAAAGAAAAGATATAAACTATTTACACGGGAAAGCTCCCAACAAGCAAAAGAAGAACGAGAAATCTTTTTGGGTTTTCTTTTAATTACTACTACTACAGGCATGGAAAGTAAGCTAGCTAAAAGCTACAACTAATTTTTTTTGTTTTTCTTAAGGTTTTTCAAACACATAAGAAGAAGCTTAGAAAACAAAATAAACTAGCATGGATAGTACAATGAAAAAGTATGAGCACCGACAAGTAAAATGAGTGTGTGAACATGAATGTAATATCGGTGAGAAATATGTACTCCCCCAAGCTTAGGCTTTTGGCCAAGTTGGTCTAGGGCCACTGCTGGCCTGCCGAATATCCAAAGTTGTAACTGGGGTCGTACTGAGATGCAGCGGCTACTGCCTGCTGAGCTGCAGCTTGGAGGCGAGCTGCCTCCGTCCTCCTCTCATACTCGTCCGCCTCCTCCCTAGTTATAACATATCTCCTTTTTGCCTGAAAGTCAAAGAAAGTAGGAGCAGGGAGAGCAACATGGACAGTGCGACGTCTGTCGAAGATTAGTCTGTACTGGAGGAACTGTTCATTCCTCTCAACAAACTGATGGCGGACCATAGCGTTATAATCTAGATAAGCAGGGGGTAACTCCAAATCATTTCTACGTATGGGTACATCAAGATAATTAGTACACGAGTTGCATAAATTCCACAGAACAAATCTCCACTTGTACTGTTATGATGCAACCTTCGTGCAACAATAGCCCCCATGTTATATTGTTTATCACCTAATACCGCACTTTTGAGGACACAAAGATCTGGAACGCACATGTGACAAGCTTCATCTTTACCGTTAATGCATCTACCTATAAAGAGAGCAAAATAATGTATGGAAGGAAAATGAATGCTCCCTATGGTAGCTTGTGTGATTTCTCTAGATTCCCCCACAGTGATACTAGCAAGAAAGTCTTTATATTCAGATTTACGAGGCTCACTAACATTGCCCCACTGCGGGAGTTTACAAGCATTATTTAAATCTTCTAAATCCATGGTATATGATTTATCATAAAGATCAAATAAAACAGTGTGAGAATTGCGCGAGGATGTAAATTTAAACCTTCTCACAAAGGAATCAGTTAGGTAGTGGTATTGCGGCCACTTATCTGACACAAAGCCCTCAAGATCAGCATTACACACATACGCGTCAAATTCTTCCTTGATGCCTGCCCGGACCATAAACTCCTCTGACGGCCATTCGCAAGGCCGCACTTGAGCTTCCCTCGGTGTTTCATCGTTCGACTCACGTATCGCGAGCCTTGGGCCTTGCTTCCTTGAGGAGCCACCTTGGTACATTTTCCTAAACATATTTCTTCCTCTGAATTTTTTTTGAAATTTTTAGTGACTCAAAATAAAAGTGAACCAAACTCAACAAGATTGATAGCTCAAGAACTACTTGGGACAATTCAACCACACCTGGAAAACTTAATATCTGCAGCAAAGTATTTAGTAGCAAAGTAGTATGGAAGTAACTGTAACGATGGCAAAGGTAACAGTAACAGTTTTGTAGTAATTGTAACAATGGCAACGGAAAAAGTAACTAAGCAAACATCAATATGTGAAACACTCGTAGGCATTGGATCAGTGATGGATAATTATGTCGGATGCGATTCCTCATGCCACAGTTATAACATAGGGTGACACAGAACTAGCTCCAGTTCATCAATGTAATGTAGGCATGTATTCCGAATATAGTCATACGTGCTTATGGAAAAGAACTTGCATAACATCTTTTGTCCTACCCTCACGTGGCAGCGGGGTCCTATTGGAAACTAAGGGATATTAAGGCCTCCTTTTAATAGAGTACCGGACCAAAGCTTTAACACTTAGTGAATACATGAACTCCTCAAACTATGGTCATCACCGGGAGTGGTCCCGATTATTGTCACTTCGGGGTTACCGGATCATAACACATAGTAGATGACTATTGACTTGCAAGATAGGATCAAGAACTCACATATATTCATGAAAACATAATAGGTTCAGATCTGAAATCATGGCACTCGGGCCCTAGTGACAAGCATTAAGCATAGCAAAGTCATAGCAACATCAATCTCAGAACATAATGGATACTAGGGATCAAACCCTAACAAAACTAACTCCATTACATGATAAATCTCATCCAACCCATCACCGTCCAGCAAGCCTATGATGGAATTACTCACGCACGGCGATGAGCATCATGAAATTGGTGATGGAGGAAGGTTGATGATGACGACGGCGACGGATTCCCCTCTCCGAAGCCCCGAATGGATTCCAGATCAGCCCTCCCAAGAGAGATTAGGGCTTGGCGGCGGCTCCGTATTGTAAAACATGATGACTCCTTCTCCATAATTTTTTTCTCCCCGAACATGAATATATAGAGTTGGAGTTGACGTCGGTGGAGCCTCACGGGGCCCACGAGGCAGGGGGCGCGCCCTAGGGGGTGAGCACGCCCTCCACCCTCGTGGACAGGGTGTGGGCCCCCTAGTGTTGATTCTTTCGCCAGTATTTTTTATTAATTCCAAAAATATTCTCCGTGAAGTTTCAGGTCATTCCGAGAACTTTTATTTCTGCACAAAAATAACACCATGGCAATTCTGCTGAAAACAACGTTAGTCTGGGTAGTTCCATTCAAATCATGCAAGTTAGAGTCCAAAACAAGGGCAAAAGTGTTTGGAAAAGTAGATACGATGGATACATATCACCCCACGAGTGCAGCCTCCGCCCGTGATGTGGGTGACGGGCTGCGCGTCTGCATCAACATCCCGGGCCTTAATAGGGCCGCTTCTCAGGACCTCTTCTGGCTGTATCACATTAGCCGGAGTGGGGGCTTCCCCTGCAACTACGTTCGCATGACTTTCGCCCTGTTAAACGTTGGCGCCTCATATTAGCACTTGGCGCAGAGTGCAATGGTGTCTCATGAGGCCCAACACTGAGCGGTGGCGTCTCAGGAGACCCCGGACCCTCACGAGCCCCCTTGGCCTCTTGAGCCTCCGGAGCCATCCGGCTCATGAGGAACAGGTCCCCGCGACTCCATGACGCGCTTCACCGACTACCCCGATGCTTCTCCAGCATCATTGCCAGGTGACTTTTTGGTTTGTTCAATTAAGGGCGCCCCACGGGCTGCATCATCCTCAAGTTGTAAGGGTCCACCCCTGCGATTGCACCGTTTCGTTCATGTACCCTGAACCAGTTATGCTTTCAAGAGTCACCATGTTTGTTAACCCCACGCTTCATATCACATCTGGAGTCGCCACCCCGCCGGCTGCACGCGTTGCCAGCTCTCCTCCTGAACATCCCACGAGAGGGGGCTATCAAAACGGCGCCTGTGCTTGGGTTCGTCCCTGCAACGCTGATAAATCTAAGCAACTGAGCTCTGACTCGCGGGACGGCCCCGTGCACGTCACCTCACCAAGTCCTTAGTGCCTTCATCTTCTCACGAAATGATCAAGAGCAGATCAGCAAGCGCGCGTTGCCCTTTGTGTCTTGTAATTGGTTAATACGCGGGAACCTCAGGAGAGAGGCATTCAATCAGCCCTGACGACACCTTGCCGCCTCAGGAGGGCCCGCCTCGATCAGGCAATGGTTTGATCCACGAAAGGCTAAGTAAAATCACTTCGCACACCGCATGTCGCTGGCCCAAGCCCTTTCCTAGCAACCCCTGCGAGGTGAACTACTCCTTTTTCGCGCAAGCCGCCTGCACGTTAAAAGGGGGGATCTTGAACATCGCGCGTTAGGATCCCCTATTGGCTCTCAGGCCCTCACCCCTGGCCTTGTTCCAGGCATCGCGACCTGACATACCAGCGATGGCTGAGCCCCGCTCGAGGGCCGGGTCCTGAGGACGTAGAGCACCATGGTGAGCAAGGAAATGGGGGGTAAACCTCGCGAGGGAGTATGGGAAGAGGAGTGTGGTCCGGCAACGCATGCATTGCTTGAAATTTAAAGGACACCATTCATTTCACGCACCCCAAGTGGGACTAGTATTGATCCGTTGCCTGGGGTCTGGGTCCCGGCGATGCAGAGCACCAAGCTATCGCAAAGGAAAGCGGGATCGAGCCCAAACGAAGGATGCCAACATGATTTAAAAACAAGATTTAAGGCATTACGATAAGGGCGCAAGCGCCACAGTTCCTTACACGCCCCACGAGGCCCTTGATGATTGCGATGCAGGAAACAAAGAAAACAAAAGAAGCAGCCTCCTGAAGGCCACAACTCCTCAGGCTCCAACTCCGGCATCCCCGACGCTCAGTCAGAGTCCTCCTCCTCCTTGACGTGGCGGCTCGTCGCAGTCGTCGTCGCTCGAGCTCTCCCCGGAAGAAGCGCCATCGCCGCTAGAGGTGTCACGGCCGTCACCAAGGGCGAGTTCACCACCGAGGACGTCACCGATGCAGCCATCATCGTCAGAGGAGACGTGGTCGCCGCTGCTGTTGTCACCCTCTAGGCAGCATCCCAGGCGTCCACCGTCCTCCCCAAAGATATTGATGAAGAGCATCGTCGCCCCATCGTACTTGAAGTGGAGGGTGTGCCTCCCCTACAGGCCACGGGCGCGGGTGAATGACTACCACCCTCGAGCCAGATACACATAGCCGGAGGGGGTGACCTCGACCTCCGCCCACGAGGACATGTTGCAGCAGCCGTCAGGCTGCAGCCACAGCCGACAGTTCCTCCTGCCGGCAGCTCCTCCACAAAGGAGCGCAGAAGGTGGATCCAGGTGCAGGGTGGACTCTCCATCCACACTAAAAAAATCTCAGGCCATGTCTTCTGAGTGGGCTCGCGAGCGAGGTGGCCGGCTAGCCACCGCACGCCTCCCCCTTCGGCCACGGCCACCGCGACTTCCGGGGCCACTCCCGTGGGTGTGGTTCTTCATGCGTCTGCTGGAGCCAGTGCGAACCCCCAGCTGAGCGTGCTCTCGCCTCTGGGAGCCGCCACGGGTGTTGTGGCGCATTTTTGGGGGCGGCCGCGGCCCCTCTTGGGCAGCGGCAGCTTCGAATCTTCCCGGGGTGCCTTGCCCTTCTCCACGGTGGTAAACCTCCTCACTGGCGCCTTGGCTGCAGTGGAAAGGGATGGAAGCAAATGGATGAGAAGACAAAGGTAGGCTGCGGGCTCTGCCCCTCCGCCTCTTATAGGTGATCATAGAAGGCCAACTGACGTCCTTCCACCTTCGAGCAATGATGGCCCCACGTCGCGCGCCAGTCTTTTTTCAATCTAGGCGGTTGCCGAGGCGACATGAGGAAGTGGGGGCGTCCGTGTCCCGTCGTGCTCCACGCATCAAGCATGGCCTGCAAGAGTTTAGGGCCCGCATCATGTCACCCTCCCTTCATTGTCTTCGCCTCGAAGCCAGGCCGGGCGTGCCGTGGTCCCGTGGGCTACTGTCGGCGTTCTGGAATCGGGGGTACCCAGACCCGTCTGCGTGCAGCCCAGCGCGTGGCCCCATCAAGGGCCCAGTATGGCCTAGCTACAAGACTTCAAAGACAAGACCATCGTGAGGCCCCTACCTCGCGAGGTGAACGACATCAAGTCCTCCCGAGGAGCCTATATCTCTAGGCAAGTGTCCCACCTCCCGAGGCTTGCAGTGACGTGGGCCATGATGACCAAGCCCAGGAGGGCGCCAACGAGCTCAGGAGAGGACCATTCCCTCTTTGGTGCTAAGGAGGCAAGGACGTACGTGGGTTCCCAAGGAATCCCCCAAAAGTTTCCATTCCGGCGCAACAAGACCAAGGCCCCTGGCTCGGCAAGACAGATCTTATTGCCGAGCCCACCACAACGTCATGACCAGAAGCTTTACAGATGAATACCACCTTTAGTCAGGATAGAGTGTACTCCTGTCCCGCTTCAAATTGGCCGTTGTGGTATCCCTTGCCTCCTAAGGTATGAGGGAAGAGGACCAAGGCCACTATAAATAGAGGCTAGTCTCCACTGTAGAGAGCGGTCGATCCTCGAGCTCTCTCAAGACAGCTCATCCACTATAACGCCCCCGATTCAATCATACACTAATCATACATGCAAATGTGTACGATCAAGATCAGGGACTCACGGGAAGATATCACAACACAACTCTAGATACAAATTGAAATAATACAAACTTAATATTACAAGCCAGGGGCCTTGAGGGCTCGAATACATAGCTTGATACACAAGAGTCAGCGGAAGCAACAATGTCTGAGTACAGACATAAGTTAAACAAGACTGCCTTAAAAAGGCTAGCACAAAAGCAACAACGATCGAAGAGGCAAGGTCTCCTGCTTGGGACGTTCTAACTACTCCTGGTCTTCGGCAGCCTCCATGTAGTAGTATCCATCAGCGCTGGCATCTCGCTCCAGGGATCCACCATCTGGTTGCAACAACCGGAAAGAAGAAAGGAGGGTGAAAAGGGGTAGCAAAGCAACCGTGAGTACTCATCCAAAGTACTCGCAAGCATCATATCTATACTAAGTATGCATTGGTATCAAAGGAAGGTATGTATCAGTGGAATGAACTGCAGAATGCCAGAATAGAGGGGAAGGCCTAGCCTATCAAAGACTAGCATCTTCAAGCAGCTCCAAGCATCTTGCAGCATTCAGAAGAGTATAGAATATTAGTTTATATTTAACAAACATGTTGTAGTATTAACGCCCAGAGATCCTTCCTCGAACCCCCGCGAGAAAGCAATCTCGGAGCCACATATCCATCACATATCTCAAGTATCCATTTCTAGCTGTAATAGATCAAGATACAAGTCTGAACGTCCGTTACCGTGGACACGGCTATTCGAATAGATAATCTTCCCTGCAGGGGTGCACCACATTACCCAATACGCTTGATTACTCTGGCCGGACACACTTTCCTGGGTCAATGCCCGACCTCGGAAGATCAACACGTCGCAGCCCTACCTATGCTCAACACAGAGGTCTTCACCGGTCTACATCCTAAGCACTCCGGTGTCTTGGGCCTATCGCCCGTTGCACTCCGGGTCGTTGTGTGCAGGATGGGTCCAGGCTCCACCACTACAAGGATGGTGCCGGCCCAGCCATGCCGCAATGCTGAACTGGACGTCTAACAAAGCTTCGGCTGATACTGCTATGCTGAGTGCCCATAATTGTTCCGCGTGGTGGTTAGTGTGTAAAGGCTAGAGGCCAACTTAGAACAAATACCCAAACCTTAGTGTATTAGGAGCTCACGGAGACAAGTAGAGACTCACGAGCGATGTGACCCCATCGACCCGTCTCATGGACTTATGGCTAGGGCCTGGAATGTCCGGCCGTGCCACGTAATTATCTCGCGGGTGCTCTCTGGGCCTGCCCGACTTTCACATCAACTCGCAGGTACCCCTCAGGGCCGATCCAACTTCAATAATGGTCTCAAGTAAAGTCCATGTAACCGTGTGTCCAAAACAACAAGGGGAATCCGAGGAATCACCCTTGATGGAATCCACTTGATTTAATCGTCAAGGTGAACATAAGAGGAATCACCCTCGAGGTTCACACTTGAGGTGTTGCACGGCAGAGTCGTATCGGGAGTGGTGAAGGAGGAATCACCCCCGTTGACCACGACTGAATAGCTACACTACAAGGTTATCATCAGGAGTACGTTATGAGGTATCACCCTCGGCACTTGATAGTAGCTCTGCAGAATCGAGCAACAAAAGGGGCATGATGTGATGTGAGGTGTCGGGCTCTGGTCGTCGATAACGTTGATCGAGTCGTCGATGATGAAGCAGGGGCAACAAGGACAAGGTGGGGGTTACTGATGGATCACTAACCAACCTATACTAATCAGTTTAGGATAAGAAGGTAAGGTCCAATGAGTGGTTACAAATGCAAGCATGAGAGAGAACAGAATGGGCGATAGTGGAATGAGGAAGGGGGTTTGCTTGCCTGGAAGCTCTGCTGAAAGGGAAGGAGGGTCGTCGGTGATGTAGTCGAATACAGGGGCATGAGCAATGGTCTCGGGGTCTACCGGAGAGAAGAGGGGGAGGAAACAATAAATACAAAGCACACAGATGCATCACTAAGCATGACATGACGATACGCGGTTCTAGGGGTGACCTATCATAGTGCTACACGATACCGGCAAAGGGGGACAACATCCGGAAAAGTTTTCTCGAAGTTTGGCATTTTCGGACAGACGGACCGGAGGGAGACAGTTGCAGGTTCGCTATGCTAGGGACGCATGAGAGACGAATGGACTGCGTATTCAGATTTGTCTCGACTTTCTGATCAACTTTCATGTGTAAAACTTTTTCATCCGAGTTACGGATAATTTTCTACGTTTTTCAAAGTTTAAATAATATTTTGAAATTATTCTTAAAACAAAAAGGAACTATGATGCCAGCCTGACTTCAGCAGTCAACACTGACTGTTGATTGGTCAGATAGAGCAGTGGGACCCACCTGTCATTGACCAGTGCTACCTCTTGAGCATGCATTGGTTTTTCCCTTGAAGAGGAAAGGGTGACGCAACAAAGTAGAGTAAGTATTTCCCTCAGTTTTGAGAACCAAGGTATCAATCCAGTTGGAGACAACGCGCAAGCCACCGAATACCTCCACAAACAAACACCAACTTGCACCCAACATGGTTGTTAATCCCTTCACGGTTATTTGCATGTGAGATCTGATAGAGATAGATAAACGGTAAAGTAATGTTTTTGGTATTTTTGGTTTATGGAATGGAAAGTAAAAGATTGCAAAGAAAGTAAATAGGAGACTAAAAGTGTAGATCAGAAACTATATGATGGAAAATAGACCCAGGGGCCATAGGTTTCACTAGAGGCTTCTCTCGAGATAGAAATTATTACGGTGGGTGAACAAATTACTGCCGAGCAATTGATAGAAAAGCGCAAAGTTATGACGATATCTAAGGCAATGATCATGAACATAGGCATCACGTCCGTGTCAAGTAGACCGAAACGATTCTGCATCTACTACTATTACTCCACACATCGACCGCTATCCAGCATGCATCTAGAGTATTAAGCTCATAAGAACAGAGTAACACCTTAAGCAAGATGACATGATGTAGAGGAATTAACTCAATCAATATGATGAAAACCACATCTGTTTATCCTCGATGGCAACAATACAAAACATGTCGGTTCCCCGTCTGTCACTAGGATCGAGCACCGCAAGATTGAACCCAAAGCTGAGCACTTCTCCCATTGCAAGAAAAACCAATCTAGTTGGCCAAACCAAATCGATAGTTTGAAGAGACTGGCAAAGATATCAAATCATGCATATAAGAATTGAGAGAAGATTCAAATAATATTCATAGATAAGCTGATCATAAATCCACAATTCATGGGATCTCGGCAAACACACCGCAAAAGAGTATTACATCGAATAGATCTCCAAGATCATTGAGGAGAACTTTGTGTTGAGAATCAAAGAGAGAGAAGAAGCCCTCTAGCTACTAGCTATGGACCCGTAGGTCTGTGGTAAACTACTCACGCTTCATCAGAGAGGCAATGGTGTTGATGTAGAAGCCCTCCATGATCGAATCCCCCTCCGGCAGGATGCCGGAAAAGGCCCCAAGATGGGATCTCACAGGTACACAAGGTTGCGGCGGTAGAAAAGTGGTTTCATGGCTCCCCTGGAAGTTTTGGGGGTATATGAGAATATATAGGAGGAAGATCTAGGTCAGGAGGTCAGCGAGGGGCCCACAAGGTTGGGGGGCACGCCCCACCCCCCTAGGCGCGCCCTCCACCCTTGTGGCCACCTCGTGGCTCTTGTGATTTGCACTCCAAGTCTCCTGGGTGTCTTCTGGTCCAAGAAAAATTATCATGAAAGTTTTATTCCGTTTGGACTCCGTTTGGTATTCCTTTTCTGCGAAACTCTGAAACAAGGAAAAAACATGAACTGGCACTGGGCTCTAGGTTAATAGGCTAGTCCCAAAAATCATATAAAATAGCATATTAATGCATATAAAACATCCAAAATAGATAATATAATAGCATGGAACAATAAAAAATTATGGATACGTTGGAGACGTATCAACCAGCTAAACTAACAATTTTAATTAACTAAATTAGGTAATTAGGCTAATTAAGTTAAGCTAATTAATTACCTAATTAATAAAATTACTTACTTACTTATTTTTATTTTTATTTTTAAAATATTTTATAAAATTTCCTTTTTTAAAGCCAGGGCGCTGGGGGCCCCACTGGGCGGTGGCCCAGAGGCTTAGCGGCCGTGGTCTATTGGGAGCGTGGGTGCTGGCGTGTGGGCGCTCGCCCGAACGCACGGGCATGTTGGAGCGGCGGACAAAGGCCGCCGGGGCGCGGCCGTGCACCGGCCAAGGGGAAGCAGGGCCGCAACTGGGCTAGCGGCGGTCGGAGGCGAGAGGGGCCGTGGCGGCGGAGGAACGGGGCGAGCGGCCACGGGAAGAGGCATGGGCCCGAGCGGCGACAGCGGGCGCTGGGCGCGCATGCGGCGGCTGCAGCGAGCAGTGCAGCGGAGAGGGGGAGAGCAATGGCAGCTGGCAGCACGGTATCAAGGGCAACAGGCCGCGGATGAGCGAGCGAGGCCATGGCGGACGGCTGCGACCACGGAGGCGCATCCCCGGCGCGGCGAGGCGAGGCGGGTAGGCAGGGAAGCCATGGGCGCGGGCGGCGCGCGCGGTAGTGGATGCCAGGGGGGAGGCAACCACCGACGGCATATGTGGCAACAACGGCGAGCACTGCAGCAGGAGGGCGAGGGGAGGCGCGGCAAGCGAGGACCGCAGCGGGGTCGACGCACGTGGGCGGGGGTGAGCAAGGAGGTCCGACGTGGCTACGGGCAGCGGCGATGGCAGCTAAGCAGCAGCAGTCGGCAAGCGACGCGGGGATAGGCGATCTGCAGGGGAGGGGCGACGATAGATAGCGGCGGGACATGGCTGGAGTTAGGCGAGGCACGGGCGCGCCACGGCAACGGTGGGTCGTGGCGGGCGGCTGCACGGGGTTCGCGGGCGAGCGAGGCGAGAGGCGCGCAGACGTAGTTGATACATCTCCAATGTATCTATAATTTTTTATTGTTCCATGCTGTTATATTATCATTTTTGGATGTTTTATAATCATTTTATATCATTTTTTGGTACTAACCTATTGACATAGTGCCAAGTGTTGGTTGCTGTTTTTTGCATGTTTTTTACATCGCAGGAAATCAATACCAAACGGAGTCCAAACACAGCGAAACTTTTTGTGGATTTTTTATGGACTAGAAGACATCCAGTGGGCCAAACAAGCATCTAGGGGGTGCTCCCAGGGGAGCACAACCTACCAGGGCGCGCCTGGAGGCCCAGGCGCACCCTGGTGGGTTGTGCCCGCCTCGATTGCCTCCCGAACTGCCTCTTTACTCTCTAAATACCCTAATATTCCCGAAACCCTAGGGGAGTCGACGAAAATCAATTCCAGTCGCCGCAAGTTCTAGAACTACCAAATCCAATCTAGACACCATCACAGAGGGGTTCATCATGTCTGTCGGTGTCAAAACCGGTGGATCTCGGGTAGGGGGTCCCGAACTGTGCGTCAAGGTCGGATGGTAACAGGAGACAAGGGACACTTTATTTTACCCAGGTTCGGGCCCTCTCGATGGAGGTAAAACCCTACTCCTGCTAGATTAATATTGATGATATGGGTAGTACAAGAGTAGATATACCACGAGATCAAGGAGGCTAAACCCTAGAAGCTAGCCTATGGTATGATTGTGTATGATGATGGTTGTCCTACGGACTACAACCCTCCGGTTTATATAGACACCGGATAGGGTTAGGGTTACACAGAGTCGGTTACAATGGTAGGAGATCTTGAATATCCGCACGCCTAGCGTGCCTTCCACGCCAAGAAAAGATCCTTCTGGACACGGGACGAAGTCTTCAATCTTGTATCTTCATATTCCTGGAGTCCGGATGAAGGTATAGTTCGGCTATCCGAACACCCCCTAATCCAGGACTCCCTCAGTAGCCCCTGAACCAGGCTTCAATGACGACGCGTCCGGCGCGCAGAGTGTCTTCGACATTGCAAGGCGGGCTCCTCCTCCAAGTTCTTCAAGAAGATTACAAACACCAAAAATAGTGTCCGTCTCTGCAAAATAAGTTTCCACATATTGCCATATAGAGAATAATATTAGCATAAATCAAATCTGCTGACGTATTCCGCAGTGCGTCATAACACTGCGGCCAAGCTCTTTATATAAATTGTTTTCATTGTTCCACCTCAGCGTGTTTAGCGAGGCGGTTTCCTTGGCACGTCTTGTCAAAGCAGAGATCATGTCCCCCTTTTAACGGGATTCTCATTAATACGGACGTGGGTAACCCAGTCGTGCCCGTTAGCACGTTTTGCCTTAATTAAAGGCTAGTCCAAGACGGTTACGGGGAGGGCTCTTGGTATTCTGCCTCTTATAAAGAGATCAAGACCCTATTCCCCTCTTCTATTCTCAAAACGAGCTCGCCCGTCGCCTCGGGTTCCAACACCCTAGGCTTCCAGATTCCAGGCGCACCGGACCTTCGACAATGTCCAGCTCCGACCTCCAAGGCCGATGGATGCCCTCCTCCGTTACGGAGGAGGACGTATTAATGTTGAGGGAAGCTAAATTCCTGACCGGCGAGATTTCGCACAGGTTGCCTGTTCAAGGACAGGTGATCCCTAGCCCTCAGCCCGGTGAGAGTGTGGTATTCATATCCCACTTCCTTCGGGGATTAGGCTTCCCAATGGATCCCTTTGTAAGGGGGCTGATGTTTTATTATGGGTGGGAATTCCACGACTTAGCTCCGGAGTCCATCCTCCATATCTCCTCGTTCGTTGTTGTGTGCGAAGCGTTCCTCCGTGTTACCCCTCACTTCGGATTATGGCTCAAGACCTTCAAAGTAGAACCAAAGATGATCGAGGGGCGCCACGCAGAGTGCGGAGGCGCTGCTATAAAAAGAAATGCCGATGCTCCATGGCCCGAGGGCGCTTTTCAAGAGGAGCTTGGCTTATGGCAACAGGAGTGGTTCTATATCACCGCTCCTCGGGGCACCGCATGGGTGGCGCCTCCTGCCTTTCGCTCGGGTCCCCCACCGCGGTTAGCGTCGTGGATCAACACAGGGTTAGATCGGGGCTTGCCCAAAGACGTACCTCTGCTGCAGGGCCGTATTAAGGATCTCTTGGAAGGAGACCTCAACCTGGTCAAGGTGACACAAGTCATGCTGATTTGCCGGACACTGCCCGGCCAACGTCGCCCCCTTCGCCTGTGGGAGTTCAATCCAGAGGGACCGCGAGTTCTCCGGGATTTTATGGGCGTGACGCCCGCGGAGATGTATAAACTGTTCTTCGGATCACAAGAAGTGAGTCCGGATTTGACCGAGGATGTGGGTTTAAGCCGCAATCGCCCGGATACTCAAGTAAGTGACCTTGTGTCCGGACCTTCTATCCGCATAATTGACTTGCTCTTAACAACGCTTCTCCTTTTAAGCAGGAGTGGATAGCGAAGGCGAAGCTGATCCGGTGTCCGGCTCCCCTTCCCGAAACCAGGCTGGATCCCGTGCTAGTCAGGATGCTGGAGGTAGTGCCTTTGGAGGGAAATAAGGTGGAGGACAAGGAAACCATGGCCTCCTCGAAAGAGGCCATTCCGAAGGGGGGAATCGATAATTCCTCTCCTAAGGGAAAGAAAAGGGCCGCCTCTGACGACCCGGAGACCGTAGCCTCGAAGCAGGGGAAATAATCCTTGTCAGAGGGCCCGACGCCGGGGAGCCCCACGGCCGAACTAAACCCTCAAAGGGACCAGCTCTCCAGCGAGCCGTAAGTAGAAGAAGAGTTTTTCTTTTAAGAGAAATCCTTGATTTATATCTGAGAAGTTTTAACCTAAACCTTACTTTGTAGTTCGGACCTCAGCCCTTTTCAGCAGAACTCGTCCTCGGGGGATCTTATTCCGGAGATGATGGAGAGCGGAACGCCTCCTCCTTCTGTATCGCCTAGCAAGGCGGGCGACGCTGAAGTGTCGTCGCGGAGGATTTCTCCGGATCCGACAGGGGCGGAAGGTGGCCATGTGCCCCCCCCCCCCCCGAGGTTCTCCGCGTCCGGCCTTTGAGGGAGGCCATGGGACGAGTCCGGCACCATCTGGTGTTCGGCCGGAGGAGCTAAAGATTCTGCTGGGGCGAGCCTCTGTCTCAGAGGAGCATCGTGCGTTGATGAACACGGTGATTAAAAAGATTTCATCCACAGAAAGCGGATTGCACGAGGCCGTCAAAAGTTTACCGGCAGGCCTTGAGGTACGTTTTAAATAATGTACACTTGTGTTAGTTGCGCATAAATAAAGTGCGCCCTGTGTAGATAGTAGCCCCTGAGACTCTGTGCGTCGTTAAAATTGATGGCGCGCAGAGGATCTTAATCCCAGGTCCTTTAAGTGGCACCTTTATATGTAGGTGGCGGATTGTCCGGAGTCAAGCCGGACTCGTGAATTTGCCGAACTGAAGCGACAACTTGATGAGGCAGAAGCCGACATCGCGCTTGTTAACAAGTGGCTTGATGATGCTCAAGGTATTGAAATCATCGGGCGAAGGTTAGTAAGAGGAGCTTTATGTCAATATCTTACCGTGTGTATGCTTGACGCAGATGGTGCGGCCGCCGTGGAGGGTCTTAGGGAGGAACTCTCCCGAGCGAAGGAACAAGCCAGGAAAAGCGATGCGGCTGCCGTGAAAGCCCTTGAAGAGCTGAAAGCCAAACAGGCTGCCCATTGCCGAAGCAAGGAAGAGATGGCTGATATGGCCGTAAAGTTAAAGAGTGCTACTAACCGTTGCAAGCTTCTTGAAGAAGAGGGTCGGGCGAGGCAAACGAGCTTAGAGAAGGCTGTTGCTGATGCCAAGGACGCCCGCTCTATAATGAGAGCGGCAAGGGAAGAGCTGCGTCAAGCCGGACAAATTGCGAATGGAAATCCCTTCTCGCCGCGGAGAAAATTTTGTGATCCGAAGTTTGCCCCGTTAGACCGGATGTGGAGTGTAGAGGACACCTATCTGGATTTGGCGGCTAGTGCTGCTGATGCGACCGAACACTTTCGAGATAAAAATGATCATGAAGTGGAGAAGCTCTTTTGGTCGCAATTCATCAATCCAGAGCGTCCACTGGCAGTGGACGATCGCCTCGCCCAATGGGCCGAACTGAATAGGTTGTACGGACTCGCCACGAAGTATGTCATGGATCATCTGTGTCTGGGGAGAACGAAGACGAAGAGTTATTTCAGCTTGGTGCAGCAATTTCTAGACGTGGTGCCACGTGTCGATGCTATGAAGAGGTCAGCGTGCATAGAGGGCGCTCGGCTGGCTCTTGCCCGTGTCAAGACATACTGGGCAGATATGGAGCCCACCATTGTTGCGTCCCGGGATTCGGATAAAAGCCGAATACCTTCCGAGCACTATTTTAAGGAAGTCCTCGAAGGCGCTCGCGTAATAGAGACGCAGTGCTCGAAGGATGCTATATTATGATAGCATATGTAATCATAAAACATTATTTTGATAAATTGTAGTGGCATTTTTTAGACTTGTGCCTTCAAGTATTAAGAACACCTCCTGTGCGGCCGTTTTAATATATAAATTCTGAAAGATGGCGGTCGTTGGCTTCAGCCCCACGCACATAGTGCGGGGGTGCGCGCAGAAGACGCATTTTCACACTTAACCCAACGTCTTGGTCCTACAAAGGAGGTGATAGCGCAGCGAGCTAGGAACCGGACTATAATGCTTTAACACTTTCACTTAGCCATAGGAGCTTGACTGTGGGACTCTTTAGGTAGCCCCTTAGTGGCGACTGCGCTTGCCCGAATTCGGGGCGCATACATGCCTGACCGGGAAACGGCCCTTTGTCAAAGCGGAGGAATCCGATAAATTCCTATAAGTCATCGAGTGGCGACCAGTCTCGCGCTACATCATGACATTCGGTTTTCGGCTTTCTCTACTGAGGTGCTCACCCGGCCGAACCGGGGCACAATCACAGTAGTTCTCCTGGTGCTACCTTAGCCGATAGAGCGGAACGTAAGGTAGCCGAACTCAGGAGCCGGGCAACCCAACATTTGACCAAAGACATGATTCGGAGCTGATGCATATAGTGCCAAAACTCGCGACGCCGAACACTCCCTAAGGTGTTCGGTCTTTATGAGTGCGGGTGAAACAACACCCTTAAAAAAAAGAGCCCCTAGTGTCCAGGTACGAGCAAAAATTCTGGCATGGCCACATGCCAAAACGCCAGCCTCCTCCTTGGTTATAGTAGAAAAAACCAGGGGATGTATAGCAGCAAGAGACAGTAAAAAAGGTTTACGCAGGGTCTTAATCTAAAAACAATCCTTAGGACGGGTCCCTACTGCACGTCTGCGCCTGTGTCTCCGTTGTGCCGTGTCCTGGACGAGCGCTGCACGACGTTCATCTGTAAAAGAGAGGAACTGAATTGAAAATGGGTCGTGCGGAACAAAAAGATAATAAACAAAATATAAAGTAAAAAATATATAAAGTCGAGCTTTATTGTCTCTGCATATAGCCCCCGGTACGGGGGTATATGGCGTTTTAAGCATGCGTTGATGATGGACTTGTGTCGAACTCATTTAGTCCGGGTCCGTGGCCTTTAATGAATTATATCGAAAAAGTCTTTTGGCTGGCGAGGCCACTTTATTGTGCGGTTGTTTAAGCGGCCGCGCAATCCTCCGTTTGGAGGAGGCGTATTTTAGTGCGCTCCCTTTAAAGAGATGATGCCTCGTGGACCGGGCATCTTAAGCGTGAGAGATGCATAGTGCGGTACTGCGTTAAAGCGAGCGAAAGCTCCACGTCCCATTAGTGCTTGATAGCGACTTGAAAATGGGACGACATGGAAGGTCAGCTTTTCGCGACGGAAGTTATTGGCAGAGCCAAATATGACTGCAAGCTGGAGAAAACCCATACAATGGGTGTCCGGGCCCGGTGCTACCCCTTGAAAGGAGGTTTTGCTGTGGCGGATTCTTGCTGGGTTTATGCCCATGCGGTGGATTGTATCCTGATATATCAGGTTTAGTCCACTGCCGCCGTCCATAAGGACATTGGTAAACTGGAATCCGTCAATTATTGGATCGAGTATCAGGGCAGTCCGGCCTGCGTTTTTGATATTTCTAGAATAATCTAGTTGATAAAAAATGATTGGTTTTAATAACCAGTGGCGGGACCCCTGAGGGATAGGTTTTATTGTGCGTACCTTTATGGGTGCCACACGTTTTGTTACGTGAAGTGAGTTCACTGTTTTAACTTCTTGTGGGAAGTTCTTTTGTTTCCTGGTGTTCTGCTTCTGGGGTTCGTCCTCGTCTTCGCTTGGTGTATCGAGCCCCTTGTGTTCGGCGTTAAGCCTTCCGGATTGTTTAAAAACCCAACAGTCTCTATGGGTGTGATTGGCAGGCTTCCCAGGAGTGCCGTGTATCTGACATATTCTGTCCAGTATTCTGTTTAAGCTGGACGGATCGTCCCTATTATCCTGAAGGGGTGGTTTTGTCTGATTTTGCCGTGAGCTTTTGAATCCGGCATTGACTGTCGTGCTCTTCGAACTTTTTTCTTTGGTTCGGCGAGGGTCCTTATTTCGTCGCGGTTTTCCGTTTCCATCCCTGATTTCGGATGTACTTGGGTCGCTGGGGCTGCATCGTGCCAACTGTCCTCTCCTGCGCAAAAGCGGGTCATGAGGCTTGTGAGTGCGGCCATTGTTCTTGGCTTTTCCTGGCCGAGGTGTCTGGCGAGCCATTCGTCTCGGACATTATGCCTGAAAGCTGCTAAGGCTTCGGCGTCCGGACAATCCACTATCTGATTCTTTTTAGTAAGGAATCTGTTCCAGAACTGCCGAGCTGATTCTTCGGGCTGTTGAGTTATGTGACTGAGATCGTCTGCGTCCGGGGGGCGGACATAGGTCCCTTGAAAACTTGCTCGGAAAGCATCCTCGAGCTCTTCCCAACTTCCAATTGTGTTTTCGGGAAGGCTTTTAAGCCAGTGCTGGGCTGGCCCTTTAAGCTTAAGGGGTAAATATTTGATGGCGTGGAGATCATCTCCTCTAGCCATATGTATGTGGAGGATATAATCCTCGATCCAGACTCCGGGGTCTGTTGTTCCATCGTACGCCTCTATGTTGACGGGTTTGAATCCCTCTGGAAATTCATATTCCAGGACCTCATCGGTGAAACATAGGGGGTGTGCGGCGCCCCTGTATTTGGGTGTGCCGGATTCTGATGATGGCTTTTTTGCATTGCTTGTGAGAGCTTGCTTTCTTGGCCCGTAAATGGACCTGGCTGGGCCATGATGCGAGTCTTTAATTGGGTCGCATGCCGCATTGAGTGCGGTGCCGCTTGCCATTTTATGGTGGCCGTGGGGTCGTCTATCCGACCGTGTGGCTTTTTTATTTTTTGAATGCGAGGGCTCTAGGGCCTCTTGGTCGAATTCAGGCAGTAGTTTTCTCTTCGGATAGCTTTTAGTGTGGCGGCTGCCGCCGTATTTGTCTGTGGTCTTTATTACCTTGCTCCATCTTATTCTGAATGCATCTTCCGCCGTCTTTAGCTTCCGCTTCTGCTTTTTCAGGCTGCGTGCTGTGGCAACGAGCCTTTCGTGGAGATTCTTCTGCTCCATGGTTTTATCCGGCGTGAGATCGTCCGGAGTTCTGTTATGGCCGGGGGAGGGCTGTCTGTCCTCTCTATCCGCGTTGCCCTCTTCGGACGGTTGCTCTGAGGCATGCTCGTCGTCTACCGGCTCATCCTGCTCTATGGCTGGGTCTTGGTCGAGGCGGGGCTTGGCTCGGCGTTTTCGTCGCCGCTTTGATTGCCTTTCGGAGGGTTTATCCCTTTTTTCGTCCCCCTTTTCCTCGTTGTCGTTTCCTTTAGGTGTATCCACCATGAATACATCGTTAGGTGGGGTGGCGGTCCAGCGCCCTATAGGTGCTGGTTCTTGTTCATCTCCATCTTCGTCGTCCATACCGTCGAAGTCTTCGGATCCGAAGTCAAGTATGTCGGTTAAATCATCGACAGTGGCTATTAAGTGGGTGGTGGGTGGGCTTTGAATTTCTTCGTCGTCCGAATCCCAACCTCGCAGACCATAGTCCGGCCTGGGCTCTCTTGGTAGAGAGAGAGAGACTTGAGAGAATTCAGGATATCACCGAAAGGTGAGTACTGAAAGATGTCCGCGGCGGTGAACTCCATTATAGGCGCCCAATCGGATTCGATCGGCAGGGGCACGGGAGGCCCGGAGTTCGAAGAAGAATCCGACTCCTTGGAGTCATGGGCCGTGCGGAGCGCGGGGCTGGCGTTCGGCTCGATCGCCTTCAAGATTGCAGCCCCCGAGGTGACGTCCAACCGTTCATCCTCAAAGAACGCAGCGGGCTCCGAGTCGAGGGTCGGGGCCGGTGCGTGTGCGGCCTCCAGGGCACTATTCGGAGGCAGAGCTATATCCTGCCCCTCGAGGTAGTGCGGCGCGCTTGGCTGTGGCTCGACCCCGTCGAAGATCAAGTCTCCGCAGATATCTGCCGTGTAGTTTAAGCTTCCAAACCTGACTTGATGGCCAGGGGCGTAGCTTTCGATCTGCTCCAGACGACCAAGCGAATTGGCCCGCAGAGCGAAGCCGCCGAGGACGAAGATTTGTCCGGGGAGGAAAGTCTCACCCTGGACCTCATCATTGTTGATGATCAAAGGAGCCATCGGGCCTAAAAGCGACGACACAGAGGAACTCTCAATGAAAGCACCAATGTCGGTGTCAGAACCGGCGGATCTCGGGTAGGGGGTCCCGAACTGTGCGTCAAGGTCGGATGGTAACAGGAGACAAGGGGCACTTTATTTTACCTAGGTTCGGGCCCTCTCGATGGAGGTAAAACCCTACTCCTGCTAGATTAATATTGATGATATGGGTAGTACAAGAGTAGATCTACCACGAGATCAAGGAGGCTAAACCCTAGAAGCTAGCCTATGGTATGATTGTGTATGATGATGGTTGTCCTACGGACTACAACCCTCCGGTTTATATAGACACCGGATAGGGTTAGGGTTACACAGAGTTGGTTACAATGGTAGGAGATCTTGAATATCCGCACGCCTAGCTTGCCTTCCACGCCAAGAAAAGATCCTTCCGGACACGGGACGAAGTCTTCAATCTTGTATCTTCATAGTCCAGGAGTCCGGCTGAAGGTATAGTCCGGCTATCTGAACACCTCCTAATCCAGGACTCCCTCAATGTCCATTGGTGCCTCTCCGATGATGCGTGAGTAGTTCTTTGTAGATCTACGGGTCCATAGTTAGTAGCTAGATGGCTTCCTCTCTCTCTTTTAGTTCTCAATACAATGGTCTCTTGGAGATCCACATGATGTAACTCTTTTTGTGGTGTGTTTGTTGTGATCGGATGAACTTTGAGTTTATGATAGATCTATCTTTTTATCCATGGAAGTTATTTGAGTCTTCTTTGATCTCTTATATGCATGATTGCTTATAGCCTCGTATTTTTCTCCGATATTTGGGTTTTGTTTGGCCAACTTGATCACTTTATATTGCAATGGGAAGAGGTGCTTTGTGATGGGTTCGATCTTACGGTGCTTGATCCCAGTGACAGAAGGGGAACTGACACGTATGTATCGTTGCTATTAAGGATAACAAGATGGGGTCTATTTCAGATCTTGTCTACATCATGTCATCATTCTTATTGCATTACTCTGTTTCTCCATGAACTTAATACACTAGATGCATGCTAGATAGCGGTCGATGTGTGGAGTAATAATAGTAGATGTAGGCAGGAGTCGGTCTACTAATCTTGGACGTGATGCCTATATAATGATCATTGCCTGGATATCATCATGATTATTTGAAGTTCTATCAATTTCCCAATAGTAATTTTCTTACCCACCATTTGCTATTTTTCTCGAGAGAAGCCACTACTGAAATCTACGCCCCCGGGTCTCTTTCTCATTTATATTTGCCTTTGCAATCTATTTTATTTGCTTTTATTTTTAGATCTATTAAACCAAAAATACAAAAATACCTTGCTGCAATTTATTTTATCTCACGTTCCCACGAGATCTATCTATCAAATTATTACAACTTTCTCACGTCCGTTTGCCAATTTCTGGCGCCGTTACCCGAAAGGGATTGACAACCCCTTTAATACGTCGGGTTGTGAGTATTTATTATTTGTGTGCATGTGTTGTTTATGTAGTGTTGCTTGGTTCTCCTATTGGTTCATTAAACTTTATATCATCACTGAGGGAAATACCTACCGTCGCTGTGCTGCATCATCCTTTCCTCTTTGGGGAAATACCGACGTAGTCTAGTAGACATTAGTACCGCATGCTCAGATGGCGCGGGGTGCGGACATAGCGGGCAGTGGCGAGCTCGGCAACAACAGCTATGAGGCCTACGACACGTGAGCAAAGAAGAAAGGGGTTCGTGAGGGGCGTGTGCTCACCGGGTGGCACATGGTGGCCGGTGAGTGGATTAGGAGCAGCAGAGGCGATGGCCGGAGTCGAAGAAGGCGACGACGACCTGAGGCGGACGGAGGTTGAGGACGGGGAAGCAGCGGACGCTCCGGTGGCTTCTGGCCTAAGTTCCCCCACGTAGTCGATGTAGGCGATGAAGGCGGTTCCCCTAGCGCGATCTCCGGCAGCGGGAGGGCAGCGGCGACGGCTACACCGGTGACGCGTCCATGGCGGAGCTCGGAAGAAGGGGGGTCTGAGGAGGGCAGGCAGAGAGGGAGGGGCTAGGGTTTCAGACACCGTGTGGGGGGGGGACATATAGGCAAGGGAAACACCGGAGGGCTGCCACAACAACGGTCGTTGTGATAGCAGGCATTAGCGCGGTGAACAGGGGAGGAGGGGTTCGTGGGCGCGGGTGTGCCTAGCCCGGCCGGGGGGGGGAGCTAGCGGGGCCGAAGCCCAGTGGGGAAGGGGCGGGTCTCTCTCCTTTTTTATATTTTTTTAGTTTTACTTTTTAATTATTTTCTATTTATTTGTTTTATTTCAGTTTTACATTATTTTAGTTTATCAAAAATAGGACGCCAACACCTAAATTAATGTTTTAGTTTACCCTCTACCGCAAAAGGTTTCACTCGCATAGAAAATAGTTTAACATTTTAGAATTTATAAAGGTTATTTAAAATATTGCTTAAGCCGCTGTTTTAATTAATTTTGAGGACTTAAATATTTTATAACAATTTGGTTTCTTCACTAATAATACCTATGAATTATTTGCCACAATTTGCACATTTTAGTTTTGACACTTGAAAAGTTTTGTTTTTGACTTTATTTTAAATTTGAACTTGAACCGTTTTCGAACCAACGAGCATTTAACAACAGTAATCGTGGTGACGTGGCATCATTAGCATAGAATTACTGTAGCTTAAATATCCGGGCGTTACAAATCTCCTCCACTATAAGAAATCTCGTCCCGAGATTTTAGGAGGTAGAAGGAAACAAAAGTGGGGTATTCATCCCGCGTTCCCAAGTGGCTTCATCTTCAGAATGATTTGACCACTGAACTTTAAGAAAGTTGATAGCCCTTAGACAGGCGTGACGATGAGCTTGAACGAGAGCGCGGATCGGATGCTCTCTGTAAGTGAGATCATCTTGCAGGGGTTGAGCTTTATAAGCGAGCTGGTTGTTGCAATAGGAATTAGCAAAACCACCCAGGGATAGTTGCACTTTCAGGAGGGTACAAGCTCACCAAGGTTCTCATGGATGGAGGCAGTAGTATCAATATCCTTTATTATGATACTTTCCGTCGTATGGGATTAACTGACAAAAATCTTAAGCCATCCAATACTGTTTTCCATGGAGTGGTACCCGGTAAGTCGGCTTATCCAGTGGGCAAGATCGCTTTGGAAGTGGCCTTTGGAGATGACCATGAGTCCCGAGCTGAGACGCTAACCTTTGAAGTGGTCAAGATTCTGAGTCCATATCATGCTCTATTTGGACGGCCGGCTTATGCCAAGTTCATCGCCCGACCTTGTTATGTTTATCTGCAGCTCAATATGCCAGGTCACAAGGGGACTATCACAGTGCATGGAAGCCGGAAGATAGCTTTGGAGTGTTAAGAAGGTGTCGCTGCATATGCTGAGTCTGTCTATGCAACAGAGGAATTGATGTTTTATAAAGATAATGTTGACCCGGCAGATATGACATCTTTGAAGAAGCCAACTACGAAACATGATCCGGTCTTGAAGTTTAAGTCAGTGGATGACACTAAGCTAGTTGATTTCGTTCCTGGCGATTCATCCAAGCAGTTCAGCATCAGTGCTAATCTGGATCCAAAATAGGAAAGCGCGCTCATCGAGTTCATCTATGAGAACCGAGACATCTTTGCATGGAAACCTTCTGACATGCCGGGTCTACCGAGGGAACTCGCTGAGCACACTCTTAATATTGATCCAAAGTTTAAGACGGTCAGGAAGTTTCTTCATTGTTTTAACAACGAGAGGCGTAAAGCTATTGGTGAAGAAGTAGTCTGGCTCTTGGCGGCTAGGTTCATCATTGAAGTTTTTCATCCCGAGTGGTTGGCTAACCCGGTGTTAGTACTTAAGAAGAACGACACTTGGCGTATGTGTGTGGATTACACAGATTTGAACAAGGCTTGCCCGGCTGATCCTTTTGCTCTCCCCCGTATTGATCAAATTATTGATGCTAGGGCGGGTTGTGAGCGTTTGAGCTTTTTGGGTGCTTATTCTGGTTACCAGCAGATCAAAGTGGCAGTTAAGAACCAGGAGAAGACAGCTTTTATTAATCCGTTTGGAGCCTTCTGCTATGTGTCCATGCCTTTTGGGCTCAAGAGTGCCCAGGCGACTTACCAACGGTGTGTGCAGAATTGCCTTCATAATCAAATTGGGCGTAATGTTCATGCTTATGTGGATGACATTGTGGAGCAGTTCAGAAAGAAGGAAACCCTGATTGATGATTTGAAGGAGACCTTTTGTCGGGGCGGACGGGGTCCCCCCGCGAGCACCTATGGGGCCGGAGCCCCTTCCGTTGTCCGGTGAGGGGGGCGGAGGGAGCACAGAGAGCAGATCGAGGCGGGCACACGGGCGGTTTACCCAGGTTCGGGCCGCGATGGACGCGTAAAACCCTACTCCTGCTTAGTTGTATTGAACTGGGGAGCTCGGGAGCTTGGAGAGCTAGCTGCACCGAGCGTATGGCTGTCTGGATGCCGAATCTCCGAACCCCGGAACCCCCTCTACGTTGCACACGGGCCTCCTTTTATAGCGCAAAGGGGTCACCGACAGGTGTCAACGTAAGAGAAAGGGGTAAAAGTGTAAAAGGGGTGGTAGTTGTAATAGTGCGGGGACGGTGGCGCTACAGTGCGGCACAGTGTTATCATACCTACTTCTGACGGTAGGGGACAAGGGCATTAAATGCCCGTCACGGTCGCCCGGACAGCACCGAGGCGGACCGTTAGGTGCGCCACCGTTCGCCACGATGGCGGCTGCATGCCACCGCATGCCCCAGGCTGCGCGGTGCCTCGCCACGTGCCCTCGGGGGAAGCCCCGGAGCGACGCGTGGCGGGCGAGCTGGAGCGCAGTCTTGAGGTGGCGATCTTGCCGCGGCAAGTGGCTCGCCGCGGGGGTCGTCTTCCTGCGCCTGATGGCGTGCTAGCTATCAGGCCTTGCCGGGGCGCTTGGCGCGCCACGGCGGGCTTCTCTTGTGGTGCCTGGGTTCGGCCTTCCCGACAAGCTCCTCTTGTCGGGGGCTCGATCTTCTGTCTCGTATACTTTGTTCTTGGATGGCCTTACATGGGCTCAGTCGTCCCGGCAAGCTCCTCTTGCCGGGGTCTTGTCTTCCTGGCCCGGCAAGCTCCTCTTGCCGGGGGCCTTGTTTTCTTGGCCCGGCAAGCTCCTCTTGCCGGGGGCCTTGTCTTGAATGCTTGGTCTTCTCTTGGCGCTTCCGGGGCGGGCCTTGCCGCAGGGTGCTACGACTGCCCGTGCACAAGTCTGGGGTACTAAGGTACCCCTACTTTAGTACACCGACAGGAGCCCCCGGGCCTGGGCCACACATGGTGCCGAGCGTTGTTGGGCCAGGCCCTAACGGTGCACGGGCACGCATGGCCTTGGTCGCGCTGCTCCTTAACTCCGCATCCGCCGCGCCTTCCCCAGGCGGCGCGCGCTTACCGCGGCGTCGTGGGGGCGAAAACGCCCGTTCCCTCTTTAAGTGGAGGGAGGTGCGGAGGCGCGGCTCAATAAATGAACGGGGGTGGGGCGCGGTTTTCGAGGCGTCCGTTCCCCATAGTCACGGGATGGGGAGAGGTCGTCCCACCCGTCGCCTCGGTTCTGCGCGCCCACCACGCGGTCCTCATGCGCTCGGAGTCGCGGCGGCGGAGGCAGGGAGTCGGGCCGGCGCGGGCCGATGCAGTGGGTCGGCCCCAGTCGCCTGCCCTTCCTCCGCTTCTATTGGAGGAGCGGGGCGGCCGCGGTCCCACTCCGCTCCTTTATAAGGAGCGAAAGGGGGCGACGGAAATACGCACTCCACCTCCTTCCTCCTTCTGCCTCTGGTTTCCTTCCCCCATCTGTGATGGAGGGGGGGAACCCTGGTTCTTCTTCGGTTGCCGCGAGGGTGTCTGCTCGGCAACGCGCCCCTCCTCCCCTTGCGCCCGCGGCGGCAGAGCCGATCGTCGGGGGAAGAGGGAGAGGGCGAGGTCGCGGACGAGGTCGTGGACGGGGCCGAGGCGCTCGGGGCAGACGGATCGGTGCGCCGCCCTTGCCCCCGCCAGCGGCTCCGTTCCTTCCCGCGGTCCATCTCGGGGACGACCCCCGTGAGTTCATTATCAGGCTGCGCCGGGCGCCTCGTCGCCACCTCCGGCTTCCCGCTCCATTCGCGAATGTGTTGGAGGTGGAGCGGCCTGAGACGCTAAACCTGCGCATGAGGGGCTGCGGGATCAGTGGGACGCGAGTCCACGTCGAGTCCCGAGCCCCCGGCGTGGTGTGTCTGGGCCGCGGGTGGAAGACGTTCGCCCGGATACACAGCTTGGCGGAGGGGTTCACCCTCCACTTCAAGCTAGTGGGGGAGGACCTCCTCTCCGTCAAGGCCTTCTGGGGCTTCGGTATCCGGGCCCGGTGCTGCGAAGATAGCTCCTCCGACAGCGAAGGCTCCTCCTCGAGCGAGAGTGACGAGGAGGGGAGCGACAGCGACGACGAGGGGAGCAGCCGCCGGGATGGCGGGTACGACTAGGCGTCGGCCGCAGTTCCGTGTGGCGCCGGCGGCCCCATCGACCGCGCCGGGCTTCGTGAACTCCCCGGGGTCGTCTCCTTGGGCGACTGGCGTAGGGGAGGGCTGCTGAGGAGGATAGAGGGCGGACGTCGAAGGCCGCGAAGTCGGAGTACGGGCCGACTTCGACAGCTGGCTGACGCTCCGGTGCCTCGTGTTCCAGATGCGCCCCCAGACGCCGCCATCACCCTTGCTCTCGGTGACGACCGCCGGGGTCTTCTCTTCGGCCCGGCAAGCTCCTCTTGCCGGGGGCTTGATCTCCTCGGGCGGCCGGAGTGGCGAGGCTGCGGAAGAGGAAGAGGCTGGCGGCAAGGCCGCTGCCTCATCTTCCAGCTCTGCCTCCGGCGCCTCCGTCTTCTTCGGCCTCCGGAGACCCCCGGGCGGAGCCCCCGGATCTTCTCTTGGTGCCTTCTGCCACCCGTAGCTCATCTAGGCGCCCCTTTCGCCCTCTTCGCCTACTTGCCCTACCTCCTGAGGAGAGAGACAAGAAAGGGATTACGGGCACCTTATCTCTTTTCAGCTTGTAAGCCTTCGGGCCTTAGTTGCGTTTAAGCCTTGTAATCCCTCTTTTCATGTTTTTCATTCTCTCTGAACTGTACCTGAGTGGAATGTTTTTAATGAAAAGGGGATGTTTGCCGGATCATTTGTCTCGCGGGTGGAAACCGCGGTAAGGAACGAATCCTTTACATCGTTAAGATAGACAGTTCTCGCCCGGCAACAGGCCCAGCCGCTCCCCCGCACTGCTCGACCTTTCTCACGCCCTTGGCGGAGGCGGGGAGCAGGCGGGTCCTGGCCCCTCGCTTCCCTCCCTCTTGCTGCCGCGGCTGCTATCGAAACGGGCCCCAGGAACGCGCTCTGGGGCTTGCCGCTAAGAGAGCACGGTAGCTTTCCAGGAGGAAAGGAGGCTTTCAAATCCCACAGCCCATAAGAGAATGCATGATGAGGGATGCAAAAACTTATCTGAGGTTGTAGCCCCCGGCGACTCTGGCTCGCCGGGGCGTAGGTGTTGGCTCGTCCTTCTCCTCTTCCTTGTCCTCGAGCGGCCCGGCAAGGACATTCAATTCCTGCGAGCCAAAGGGAAAGGACGGGAAAAAGACGCGGACTCGACCTCTAAGTTAGGGGTTAGCGACAGTTAGGAACTGACAACCCTAACCAAGGACGAGACTCTGACTCAGCATGCATGCTAAAATCTAGGGCGCCAGCGCTTCTTTATCTTCGGCCAGGGGCTTCGCCTGGCTTTGTACGAGGGCTTAAATGCAACATCGGCAAGGCCTGCACAAACCGGTGGTTGCCGGAGCGGATCACGGCAACCGCGCCTTATGGGCGAAACTTGCGAAGATGCTCTATGTTCCCAGGAGTTGCTCACTGGTAGGCCCTCTTCGGTCTTGAGGCGGACAGCGCCGGGCCTCGCGACTCGTCTCACCCGATAAGGGCCTTCCTGCTTCGGCGTCGACTTGTTATAATTCTTGGCCGACTGAACGTGCCTAAGAACAAGGTCGCCTAACAGGGCAACTTTATCTGGTGCCAGGGGCTTCGCCTGGCTTTGTACAAGGGGTTACATGCAGCAGCGGCAAGGCCTGTACAAACCGATGGTTGCCGGAGCGGATCACGGCAACCGCGCCTAGCGGGCGGAACTTGCGAAGATGCTCTATATTCCCAGGAGTTGCTCACTGGTAGGCCCTCTTCGGTCTTGAGGCGGACAGCGCCGGGCCTCGCGACTCGTTCCACCCGACAAGGGCCTTCCTGCTTCGGCGTCAACTTGTTATGATTCTTGGCCGACTGAACTTGCCTAAGAACAAGGTCGCCTAACAGGGCAACTTTATCTGGTGCCAGGGGCTTCGCCTGGCTTTGTACAAGGGGTTACATGCAGCAGAGGCAAGGCCTGTACAAACCGATGGTTGCCGGAGCGGATCACGGCAACCGCGCCTAGCGGGCGGAACTTGCGAAGATGCTCTATATTCCCAGGAGTTGCTCACTGGTAGGCCCTCTTCGGTCTTGAGGCGGACAGCGCCGGGCCTCGCGACTCGTTCCACCCGACAAGGGCCTTCCTGCTTCGGCGTCAACTTGTTATGATTCTTGGCCGACTGAACGTGCCTAAGAACAAGGTCGCCTAACAGGGCAACTTTATCTGGCGCCAGGGGCTTCGCCTGGCTTTGTACAAGGGGTTACATGCAACAGCGGCAAGGCCTGTACAAACCGATGGTTGCCGGAGCGGATCACGGCAACCGCGCCTCATGGGTGAAACTTGCGAAGATGCTCTATGTTCCAGGAGTTGCTCACTGGTACGCCTTCTTCGGTCTCGAGGCGGACAGCGCCAGGCCTCGTGACTCGTCTCACCCGATAAGGTCCTTCCCACTTTGGCGTCAACTTGTTGGAATTCTTGGCCGACTGAGTGCGCCGAAGAACAAGGTCGCCCTCTTCGAGACTCCTGGCCTTGACCTTGCGGCTATGGTAGCGACGCAAGGCTTGCTGGTATCGAGCAGCTCGTACCGCGGCCTGGAGACGTCCTTCCTCAAGGAGCAGCGCGTCATCTTGGCGCAGCCGCTCTTGCTCGAGCTCGTCATAAGCGAGCACCCGAGGAGATCCGTATACGAGTTCCGTGGGGATAACTGCTTCCGCTCCATAGACTAGAGCAAAAGGTGTCTGTCCGGTGGCTCGACTTGGTGTCGCCCTGATCGACCAAAGAGCCGCCGGCAGCTCCTCAATCCAATTTCTTCCGCACTTGTGCAGCCTGTCGAAAGTCCTGGTCTTGAGTCCGCGCAGCACTTCAGCGTTGGCCCTTTCTGCTTGACCGTTGCTCCTGGGGTGAGCAACCGAAGCGAAACAGACCTTGGCGCCGAGATCCTGGGCGTATTGCATGAAGGCGCGACTTGTAAATTGTGTCCCGTTGTCGGTGATGACTCTGTTGGGGATTCCGAAACGGCAGACGATCGACCGGAAGAACTTGACTGCTGACTGCGCGGTCACCTTCCTCACTGGCTCCACTTCTGGCCACTTCGTGAACTTGTCGATTGCAACGTACAAGTACTCGAAGCCCCCGACGGCTCGGGGAAAAGGGCCGAGGATATCGAGCCCCCAGACCGAGAAGGGCCAGGACAAAGGGATTGTTTGGAGAGCTTGAGCTGGCTGATGAATCTGTTTTGCATGGAACTGGCACGCTTCACACTTGGTTACTAGTGCAGTTGCATCTTGGAGGGCTTCTTGCCAGAAGAACCCTTGCCGGAAGGCTTTCCCGACAAGTGCTCTTGCGCCAATGTGATGGCCGCACATGCCTCCGTGTATCTCTGCCAACAGCTCCTGTCCGTCTTCCCTGGAGATGCACTTCAATCTGACACCGTTGAGTCTCCTTCTGTACAGCTCGTTGTCCACGAACTGGTACATACTTGACTGCCTGGTGATCTTTTCCACCTCTTCTGGGTCGTCGGGAAGTTCTCCAGTTTGCAGAAAACGGACGATCTGCCGCGCCCATGCCGGAGCCCGGGGCTCGACGGCAAGGACTAAAGGCATGAAGGCCGCTGCGGGGACCCCGGCTTCTACGGCAAGAACCTCTGGTTCAGCCGGAGCCGGTGATCCCCCGGCAAGCTTGCCGGGGCAAGGCTTGTCGGGAACCCCCGCTTCAACTGGACGGACCCTCGGACCCGCAGGAGCGGACTGTTCCTCAGCGTTCAGACTGCTGATCAGCTCGCCGGAGCAAGGCTTACCGGGGGTACCGGCTTCGACTGGACGGATCCTGGGATCCGCAGGAGCGGGCTGTCCCCCGGCGTTCTGGTCGTTGATCTTGGGGACCTTGGCGGCGGTCTCAGGGAGGTCCGCCTGCGAGTAGTCGCCGGAGACCAACTTCCTTTTCTTGGACTGCCCAACTGATGGCGTAACGGATGGTTGAGTCAGCTTGAGCAAGAAGGTCCCTGGTTCCACAGGTAACTTCAACGAAGCACACTTCGAAAGGCCGTCTGCTATCTCGTTCTGAGCTCTCGCGACGTGCTCCATTTGCAGCCCTTCAAAGTGTTCTTCCAGCTTCCTCACTTCACCTACGTAAGCTTCCATCAGAGGGCTCTGGTAGCTCTTGTTGACTTGCCGGACCACTAGTTGAGAATCTCCCCGCACGATCAGCTTTCTGATCCCAAGTTCGGCCGCAATCTTGAGGTGCTCTCCGGTGGGCGCGATGAGTACCACGCCAGCACCGGCGCCTTGCAGCGAAAAGGCACCATCGAAGTACATTACCCACTCGCTTGTTGCTCCTTGTACGGGCGTCTTCTTGCTGCCGCTCGTCGAGGACTTGGCGCTGGTCCCGGCAAGTCCGCGGGTCCGACGACGCTGTGGAGCCGTCGTCGGCGTTGTTCCAGCGGGGCGGCGTCATCTGCTTCTGCGCCGGGGAGTGCATGGTGGTTGCACCTCCGGCGGTCTTGTCGCCGTCGGCCTTCGTCTTTTCGACCTGCCGGGGCCGTGAGGTCGCCGGCCGCTGCGGAGTGTCGTTGTTGGCGAAGGCGATCAGGCTCTGGATGGTGGCCCTCCAGCTTTCGGCTTTGCCAGCCGCTGGAGGGTAGTCGAGGAGCAGTTGCGCTCTCGCGAGCGCTTCTGCCGGAGTGGAGGGGAGTGGGGGCGAGTGGCGCGAGGAGCGGGATACGCTCGGACTCCTAACAATGTTAGAAGGAGCGGGGTCCCTCTCCGGTGCCTTCGCCTTGCCCGTGTCCGGACGGGGGCCCGTGGCGTCCCGTGAACCTCCTGTTTGCCCTTGTTCCAGCAAGCGGATGCCACCTCCCGCGGCATGGCGCTGCTGGGTCGTCGTTTGAAGGGACGGATGCGGCGCGTCCTCGGAGGCCGAGGCTCGGTCGTCCGCCCTGTTCTTGGATTTTGTGGCACCGCGAGTGTTCTCGCCGGTGGCCACCCCTCCGACGGCGTCTCCCCCGCCCACCGTTGGCTCTGGTAGCGGTGGGAGTGACGCGGACGGGCCCGCGGCCTCCGAGGCCTTCTTCTTCGGGGCCATGGTGTTGATGAAGCTAGCGAGTTCGAAGAAACTGGCGAAGAGCGCGCTCGTGCGAACGCAGGATCTGGTCCGCACAACCTCGACGCGATCCCCTACCTGGCGCGCCAAAGATGTCGGGGCGGACGGGGTCCCCCCGCGAGCACCTATGGGGCCGGAGCCCCTTCCGTTGTCCGGTGAGGGG
Organism: Aegilops umbellulata; assembly: GCA_032464435.1. Taxonomy (NCBI): domain Eukaryota; kingdom Viridiplantae; phylum Streptophyta; class Magnoliopsida; order Poales; family Poaceae; genus Aegilops; species Aegilops umbellulata. The sequence continues at coordinate 66,961,644 of CP136056.1, read as the reverse complement.
GGCGGAGGGAGCACAGAGAGCAGATCGAGGCGGGCACACGGGCGGTTTACCCAGGTTCGGGCCGCGATGGACGCGTAAAACCCTACTCCTGCTTAGTTGTATTGAACTGGGGAGCTCGGGAGCTTGGAGAGCTAGCTGCACCGAGCGTATGGCTGTCTGGATGCCGAATCTCCGAACCCCGGAACCCCCTCTACGTTGCACACGGGCCTCCTTTTATAGCGCAAAGGGGTCACCGACAGGTGTCAACGTAAGAGAAAGGGGTAAAAGTGTAAAAGGGGTGGTAGCTGTAATAGTGCGGGGACGGTGGCGCTACAGTGCGGCACAGTGTTATCATACCTACTTCTGACGGTAGGGGACAAGGGCATTAAATGCCCGTCACGGTCGCCCGGACAGCACCGAGGCGGACCGTTAGGTGCGCCACCGTTCGCCACGATGGCGGCTGCATGCCACCGCATGCCCCAGGCTGCGCGGTGCCTCGCCACGTGCCCTCGGGGGAAGCCCCGGAGCGACGCGTGGCGGGCGAGCTGGAGCGCAGTCTTGAGGTGGCGATCTTGCCGCGGCAAGTGGCTCGCCGCGGGGGTCGTCTTCCTGCGCCTGATAGCGTGCTAGCTATCAGGCCTTGCCGGGGCGCTTGGCGCGCCACGGCGGGCTTCTCTTGTGGTGCCTGGGTTCGGCCTTCCCGACAAGCTCCTCTTGTCGGGGGCTCGATCTTCTGTCTCGTATACTTTGTTCTTGGATGGCCTTACATGGGCTCAGTCGTCCCGGCAAGCTCCTCTTGCCGGGGTCTTGTCTTCCTGGCCCGGCAAGCTCCTCTTGCCGGGGGCCTTGTTTTCTTGGCCCGGCAAGCTCCTCTTGCCGGGGGCCTTGTCTTGAATGCTTGGTCTTCTCTTGGCGCTTCCGGGGCGGGCCTTGCCGCAGGGTGCTACGACTGCCCGTGCACAAGTCTGGGGTACTAAGGTACCCCTACTTTAGTACACCGACACCTTTGATAATCTCCGGGTTTATAAGATGATGCTTAACCCGGCCAAGTGCATTTTTGGTCTACCAGCTGGTAAGCTTTTGGGTTTTTTGGTTTCCAACAGAGGCATTGAAGCTAACCCGGAGAAGATCAAGGCCATTACTTCTTTAGCTAAGTTGGCATGTGTCAATGATGTTCAATGTTTCGCAGGTCATATTGTGGCCTTAAGCTGGTTGGGTGAGAAGGCTATACCGCTGTACCAGATGATGAAGAAGACAAATCACTTTGTCTAGAGTGATGCTACTAATCAAGCGTTTGAGGACTTGAAGAAACAGTTAGCTGAGCCGCCTGTTCTGGCTGCTCCCATTGATAAAGGGCCTTTGCTACTATATGTTGCTTCCAATAGCCGAGCTCTTAGTGTTGCCATTGTGGTAGAAAGGAAGGAAACAAGCAAGGAATATCTGGTTCAACGGCCGGTTTACTATATTAGTGAAGTCCTTATTGAGTCCAAACAGAGGTATCCACATTGGCAGTAGCTTGTGTATGGGGTTTTTATGGATAGCCAGAAGCTTAAGCAGTATTTTCTGGGTCATCCTATCACAGTGGTTAGTTCTGCCCCCTTAGGGGATATCATTCAAAACAAAGAAGCCACGGGTCGGGTAGCCAAGTGGGCCATTGAGCTTAGGCCTCATGGTTTAAAATATGTGCCCCATACATCCATCAAGTCTCAAACACTTGTGGTTTTTATCAATGATTGGACAGAGTTGCAGAAGCCTGAAGAGAAGCCGGATAACATGTATTGGACTATTCATTTTGATGGGTCCAGGCAGTTGGAAGGCTTGGGGCTGGAGTTGTGTTAACTTCCCCACGAGGTGACAAATTTTATTATGTTCTCTGGCTGATGTTCCCTTGCACTAACAATGCAGCTGAGTATGAGGCCTTGCTCCATGGTCTTCGGATGGCTAAGGAGATGAGCTTAAGCCGGGTGAGGTGTTTCGGCGACTCAGATCTGATGGCTCAGCAAGTTTCTGGCACTTGGGATTCCAAGGATCCACTCTTGGCGGCTTATCGTCGAGAGGTTGATGCTATTGCGGGTCACTTTAAGGGTTATCAAGTTGAACATGTTGATCACAGGAAAAATGAGGCGGCTGATGCTTTAAGCCGGTTAGTGTCTCAGCATAAGCCGATGCCACCTAACACTTTCCTCGATATTTGCAACCTCTTGAGCACTGTGTTGGATTTCCTTGAAGAGGAAAGGATGATGCAGCAAAGTAGCATAAGTATTTCCCTCAGTTTTTGAGAACCAAGGTATCAATCCAGTAGGAGGCTACGCGTGAGTCCCTCGTACCTGCACAAAACAAATAACTCCTCGCAACCAACGCGATAAGGGGTTGTCAATCCCTTCACGGTCACTTACGAGAGTGAGATCTGATAGGATAATATTTTTGGTATTTTTATGATCATGATGCAAAGTAAAATAAAAGCAAAGGAAATAACGAAGTGTTGGAAGATTAATATGATGAAGATAGACCGGTGGGCCATAGATTTTACTAGTGGCTTCTCTCAAGAGCATAAGTATTTTACGGTGGGTGAACGAATTACTGTTGAGCAATTGACAGAATTGAGCATAGTTATGAGAATATCTAGGTATGATCATGTATATAGGCATCACGTCCGAGACAAGTAGACCGACTCCTGCCTGCATCTACTACTATTACTCCACTCATCGACCGCTATCCAGCATGCATCTAGAGTATTAAGTTCAAGAAAACAGAGTAATGCCTTAAGCAAGATGACATGATGTAGAGGGATAAATTCATGCAATATGATAAAACCCCCATCTTGTTATCCTCGATGGCAACACTACAATACGTGCCTTGCTGCCCCTACTGTCATTGGGAAAGGACACTACAAGATTGAACCCAAAGCTAAGCACTTCTCCCATTGCAAGAAAAACCAATCTAGTAGGCCAAACCAAACTGATAATTCGAAGAGACTTGCAAAGATAACCAATCATACATAAAAGAATTCAGAGAAGATTCAAATATTGTTCATAGATAGTCTTGATCATAAACCCATAATTCATCGGTCTCAACAAACACACCGCAAAAAGAAGATTACATCGAATAGATCTCCACGAGAGAGGGGGAGAACATTGTATTGAGATCCAAAAAGAGAGAAGAAGCCATCTAGCTACTAACTATGGACCCGAAGGTCTAAGGTAAACTACTCACACTTCATTAGAGAGGCTATGGTGATGATGTAGAAGCCCTCCGTGATGGATGCCCCCTCCGGCGGAGCTCCGGAACAGGCCCCAAGATGGGATCTCGTGGGTACAGAAGGTTGCGGCGGTGGAATTAGGTTTTTGGCTCCGTATCTGATCGTTTGGGGGTACGTAGGTATATATAGGAGGAAGGAGTATGTCGGTGGAGCAACAGGGGGCCCACGAGGGTGGAGGGCACGCCCTGGGGGGTGGGCGCGCCCCCTACCTCGTGGATTCCTCCTTTCTTTCTTGACGTAGGGTCCAAGTCTTCTGGATCGTAATCTTCCTAAAAATCACGTTCCCGAAGGTTTTACTCCGTTTGGACTCCGTTTGATATTCCTTTTCTGCGCAACTCTGAAATAGGCAAAAAACAGAAATTCTGGGCTGGGCCTCCGGTTAATAGGTTAGTCCCAAAAACAATATAAAAGTTGATAATAAAGCCCAATAATGTCCAAAACAGTAAATAATATAGCATGGAGCAATAAAAAATTATAGATACGTATCAATATTCTGCATAACCCTTCTGTTAAATTACCTATAGAGGAAGATCTGGCTATTCCTGACCCGGAAGCACAATTGGTGGTAGCTCTTCATGCGATTCCTGATTGGACAGTTCCATATTTGGCTTATATGACCCGGGGCGAGTTACCTGAGGATGAAACTTTGGCCAGGCAGATAACCCGGTGGTCTAAGTCAATGACTATCGTTCATGGAGAGTTACATCATCGCAGTGTCACATGGGCGTTTCAAGGTTGTGTTTCTCCAGAGGAGGGCCGTGAGATTCTGCATGAAATTCATGAAGGTGATTGTGGCCATCATGCCGGGTCTAAATCTCTTGTGGCTAAGGCTTTTCTTCATGGGTTTTATTGGCTGACGGCTAATGCTAATATTGAGGATCTAGTCAGTAAATGTGACGGATGTTAGAAATTCTCCCGACGAGCTCATGTGCCAGCTCAAAAATTGAGGATGATTCCAATTACTTGGCCATTTGGAGTCTGGGGGCTCGATATGGTTGGGCCTTTCAAAAGGTCGAAGGATAAAAAGACACACCTCCTGGTGGCAGTTGACAAATTTACAAAGTGGGTCGAGGCAGAGCCGATCAGTAAATGTGAGCAGTGACGGCGGTTCAATTCATCAAAAAGGTGATTTTCTATTTTGGCTTTCCCACGGTATCATAACTGATAATGGCACTAATCTATCCAAGGGTGCTATGAAAGAGTTTTGCCAATGTGAGCACATCCGGCTTGATGTATCATCAGTGGCTCACCCTCAGACTAATGGTCAAGCCGAGAGAGCCAATCAAGAGATCCTGAGAGGCATCAAGCCCCGGCTTATGGTTCCATTACAGAGGACGTCGGGTTGTTGGATGGAGGAGTTACCTTCTATGTTATGGAGTGTCAATACTACTCCCAACAGATCTATGGGTTACACGCCTTTCTTCATGGTTTACGGAGTAGAGGCTGTTCTCCCTAGTGACATCCGTCATGACTCGCCCTGTGTGGCGGCTTATGTCGAAGCTGATAATGAAAGAAAACATCAGGATGCACTTGACTTATTGGATGAGGAGCGTGACCTTGCGGCAGCTCGTTCAGCGATTTACCAGCAAGATTTGTGCCGTTATCACAGCCACCGGGTTAAAACCAGAACTTTTCAAGAAGGCGACCTGGTGCTCCGGCTTATCCAGGATCAAACTGATATGCATAAGTTGTCCACACCTTGGGAAGGACCCTTTGTGGCCAGTAAAGATCTGAAAAACGGATCGTACTACCTTATCGACATTCGAGACCACAAGGATTCACGTAAGTCGGAGGAGGAGACCCGTCGGCCATGGAATATTGCTCATCTTCAGCCTTACTACACTTGAGCCACCGGCTCTTACAATGTACATATCTTGACAATGTATATATTGTGATGATAATAATAAAGCCGGCATCCCTAATAAAGCAGGGCCTTTATCATTTCATTTCCAAGAGTAACGAGTCTTTTTTCATTCTTATGGTCACTTGGGGGCTTCCTGATCGTATTCGAATCATAGCTGTGAATATCCCTCTTGATTGGCGCAATGCCACACTTATGGTCACTTGGGGGCTTCCTGATTGTATTCGAATCATAGCTGTGAATATCCTTCTTGATCGGCGCAATGCCACAATTATGGTCACTTGGGGGCTTCCTGCCCATATTTGAGGCATAGCTGTGAATATCCCTCTTGATCGGCTCAAAGCCACACTTATAACCGCAAACCACTTGGGGTCTTCCTGCTCATATTTGAGGCATAGCTGTGAATATCCCTCTTGGTCCAGCCGATACACCATGAAAGCCTTGTTTTTCTTGCTTTGATTCGTTTTTTGAACATTTTTTTGGTTTATCTTGATATATGATTTAACAATGATTCAGGCCATGTAGCCTGAATTATAACAATTCATATTTGAGTATATCCGTGGTTTCTGATAACCCAGCCTGGCCTTTGAAAATAAGTCGCCAGGATATGGTGATATTACACACTTGGAAGTATCGTCTCCTATGTTTTGGGTTATCACCCTTACTGCATTGGTATGGTAAGCCGACAATTTAAATCACATATCACAGCTATGATATTCTCGATTATATTTAATTATGATTAAATCGACCCTGGTTATGCACTATTTTCATTACCAGTGGTTTTATATGAGGTATTATGACCCGCCCTGCGGTAAACTGCCAAGGCACTTGTGTTTACTTATGTGTAGGGTAATGATTAATCTCGTCTACATAAATCGCTATCATCATAAGCATCAAATGGTAGCTTTTCAAATGGCGGGTCAAACAGTGTTGCGTAAAACAAAAACGTGCACAATGGCACGATAGATCAAAGTTTCACTAGCCTATTACATGACTCAATGAGCTAATAAAGATCGAGTGTTTTTCAAAGGATCACATATATAACCTGCCCGATGGATCACTCTTCTTGGCCTTGCTGACTTGAGCCTTCTAGATCATCCTTCTCCGGTTCTTCGTCCTCCTTCGCCGTCTGAAAGTTTGGTGATGACCAATCGATGCCACACAAGGCTTGAAATTTAGCTTCATCATCTATAAGTTTGGACGGGTCAACTTCAGGGGTGAAAGTATGCTTACGGGTTGTAGGGATTAGATCCATCACTTTATAAGCCGGCGTGGGCATCTTCTGATTCTCCATGCTGTAAGACGGGTGGTATTTTGACAGATCCGTTTCATTTGCAATCAGACTGGCCAGAGGACGTATTTCTTTTACATAGGCAGCGAAGTCCTCTTGATCAAATGAAGTACCATCTTCTTTCAAGCTTGGATATCCAGTAGCTACCTCAGCCAGGTCTAGCTCTGGTAACCATGCCTTGGCCTGGCTCAAAGCTGTCACGGCACCGGCTCTTGCAGATGACCGCTTCATCTCGTCCATCCTAGCAGGCAGCACAAAAAGTTTTTTCAAGACATCTATCAAGAGAGTAGGTGCTTGATTAGTCGGAGAAATTGTGGCCAGTGAACGCTGAGCTCTAGTATATATATGTTCAACAAGTGTGTAAACATCCTTGAGCTTCACAAGCATATCTTGGTTAAGATTGCTACTCCTGGGACCTAAGTAATAGTCATAGATTGGTTAGAGGCGGTTTATACCATCAAAGAAAAGATTCACTTTTGATGGCTAGCAAGGTGACTCACCAAAGATAGCAGAAACCATCTGGGATACACGGTGTTTTAAACCGGTGAGCTCAGTGGTCACCTCTTGAAGAGCCGCCTCCGCTTTTTCAGCTCGCTGCGTCAAAGCAGTCTTTTCTTCAGCCCAAGCGTTTCTCTCCGCCTCAAAACTGGTCTTTAGCTTTTCCATTTCAGCGAAGATAAATTGGAATTTTGACTCAGCTTTCCGGGTCTCAGACTCCTGGTTCTCCAGCCGGGTCTTTGCATCAGCCAATTGTGATTGAAGTTCAGTAGTGGCGTCATGTACAAGCACAAAGTTGTAAACACATTCATATCCAGGTTACAGGAATATAAGTACCAAGCACTTTGCAAGCAAGAGTACTTGGCACTTAGGGCTAATGACTGCCGGAACATTCTTCATACAACGGATCATATAAATAAGTCCCAAGCACTTTGCACGCAAGAATACTTGGCACTTGGGGGCTAATGCATATCGCTTGCGTCTCCTTACTATGTAAACAATCATAGACGGTTTATGGGGGCTATATAGGTAAGCTCTCTTTATAAACAATGGTGAACAAGACCGGCTCATTCATGCTGATTAAACCGGCCCTTGGGGACTACGGATGCAATGTTCATTGCTTAAAATCCGGTTTAACTTCAATAGTGAAAAACGACCTTGGAAGGGTTCTACTAAAGATGCTCATGGTTATTCTAAGTCTACATCCTATTCAATTTTACCATACCCAGTAGACTTGGGGGCTGGCAGGATGTACATAACTTATTTAAGCAGGAATTCATACCTCATATTTATGATGCATCTACTTCACCATATTAATTTCAAGATTGCGGCTGGTGTGTACTTGGTTGAGGTAGCCAGAGAGTACTTTGCTACTGCTCAGTTGCGCATAGTGGGCGACATCAAACCTCACTTTCCGCCTTTCAATGACCTCTTGCTTGGCTGAGTTCTTAGCCAAGACAGTTGGATTTCCTGGTTCATTAAAGCCGGTGCCAGTGATCATCACATCTTCATTGTGCTCTTCTGACGGTTTAAGTGGATTTGATGATTTGGTTTTTAAAGGATTGACATCCGTGTGGTCATGGGAGAGATCAGGAATTTCTGGCAGAACATCATGGGCAGGTTCTTCTGGTTGTTTTTCAGAAGCATTTGATGCTGAGACTTGCTGCTCCGGTTCAACGACTTTAGGATCTTCAGCCGGCTTGGTCACCTTTGCCTTCTTGCTAGGTTTTGTTTGTCCACTGCACGGGTTATGACAAGTCAGTACAATTATAAGAGCATAAAGAGGTACATAATAAAAAGTAATTGTTGTTACCCAGGGGCAGTTTTGAAAGCCGGCAGCTGGGTCTGTGATGAGTCACTGTAGGAAGAGCAACAAACCTCCTGGTAGTTTGAATTTGAAGAATTAAGTGGCTGGCGAATGAGACCCGCCATCGGGTAAAAAGAGTTTAAGTTCGGAAGGACCTCGTTTTGACGTTTCCGTCGAACTGGAGTATTTCCGGAGGATAATTCTTCACCTCCACTGTTCCGAGTCTGTCGCCGGTTCTTGTGCTATTGTTGCTTCAAAAGAAAGTGAGGATCCAAATGAGCTAAGGGGTGTGAAAAGCTTACTTTTCGGGTTACTCGTCGAATTTTCTGTCTTGGGAAAGGTGTTGAGCCAGAGGAAATAATAGTTACCTCTTCTTCAACTTCTTGGTTGGCCCCCATGTCATCCTGATAATAATCAGTGTCAATCAGATAGTTGAAAAAGGAGCCAAGGGAGTCAAGGGCTACCTCTGACTCAGAGCTGTCATTCAGTTCAAACATCCCAAAGGCACTTGATTTCTTCTTAGTTTTCTTGGCGGCTTTCTTGGCAGCCCTGACCTTTTTTGCAGCTTCATGGTCATATTTCTTTTTCCAGAAATAAGAGTCAGCCTGTGAAAGTCATCAAAGTTGAGTTAATAAAGTACTTAAATGATGAGGTAAAAGTAAGTAAGTTGGAGACTCACATCCGGTGGCGGGTTAATTTTGCAAAAAGGGTTCAGACCCACTTTGCTACAGTCTTCCGAATCTTCATTTAGAAGGGACTTTGTCATCTCATTGATGACTTCATCAGTTAAATGCACGGAGCTGTGGTGCAGTGGATCCTTTATGCCGCCCGTGTAAGTACACATTAAGCCGGGCCGCTGGCTCAAGGGTATGATTCACCAAGAAACTTAGCACCGAACCAAGTCAATGCTGGTTAACCCATTTCCTAGCAGAGCCTTGACCTTTGCAATGGTAGGAGCAAGCTTTGCACGTTCAACGGTGGTAAGCTTTTCAGGAAGACGATGCTTCGGGTCAAGACGCTGGACACGATAACCCAGTAGTGGATTCTCATCAGCCGGAGAGGTATCTTCGCAATAAAACCATGTCTGGTTCCAATCTTTTGGGTGACTCAGCAAGCAAGCATAGGGGAAGATGGCATCTCTTCTTCGTTGCATTGAGATTCCACCAAGTTGCAAGCTGGGTCCATTCGTGAACTCGTTTTGCCGGTTCAAATAAAAATACTCTCTAAAGAGTTCAACGCTGGGCTCCTCTTGAAGGTACCCTTCACAGAAAACTTGAAAGTTGTAGATGTTTGACACAGAATTAGGTCCGATGTCCTGAGGATGAAGTTGAAAAAAGTGCAGAACATCTCGGAAAAATTTAGAACCGAGCGGTGAGAAGCCCCAATTCATGTGATCAGTAAAGACAATGACTTCATCATCCTTTGGCTGAGGTTTTTCTTCATCTGGATTGGGGGCGTGATAATGCATGACATCTTTTGCTGGCAGATACCCGATTTTGACAAAGTCTTTGAGCGTATTCTCAGTGACAATGGAGGGAACCAAATTACATGAAGTGACTGTCTTTGGCGGCATGATGAAGAAAGAAGCCTAAAAGAAAGATTTTTTTACCGGTTTTAGTTGATTCATTAAGCCGTAAGTAAAACGCTACAGTATGTATTCAGAGTGGTAGCTTAAATGGGGACTAATGATATATGGATAATTATAAACCGGTGACATAAGCCGCCATGACAGCAATGGAATTCAAGATCTGACAAGAGCAAATTCTGCTAAGTGTTGAAGCAAACATGTTTCACAGATTGATGCTAGGATTTCAGATCTGCGATACTTCGGATAATGGAAACTATTTTTGACCCAAAATTATAGTGCTCAAATAGTCCATATGTTCAGATTGGTTTTTTCCTACGTAAAGGAGATGATCTAATAACAAAAACAAGTATCACAATGGCTGCCGTACAGGAGAAGTGCTAAGTTCGGATCAAAGTTGCAAGCTACAACAAAGAACAAAGGTGAACTCTGAAGAACTTCGAAGAAACCCTAACGGAGATCTACAATGGAGAAAGGAGAATTACTTACTGGATCCACCAAGCAATGGAGAGGCACCGCGGTTTCTTTGGTCTCGTTCAGGTTGATGCAGCGGCCGGAGTCGAGGAAGCTGACGAGTTTGGTGGCGGCAGTGCTCAGGCGTGCAGGTGCGCTGTGAAGGGAGAGGTTGATGATGAGAAGAAGAAGGGAAAAAATGGAAAGGCTATCGGGCCCTATTTATAAGGAAAGGGTTAGTAAGCAACTGCGAGAAACGAGGAGGCCAAAGAATGATTATCTAGCTGGTCCAATGCCTCGATTTTTGGGATGGTTATTAAAGATAAGGATCTATTAGATATGCTGGGCATCATGCGAAATTAATGGCAGATGACGTCATGGAGATTTTCCGTAATTTCAGGAGATGACGTCATGGGGGGTTATAATATCTTGTGAGAACAGGTGAAGAAGGATTTTTTCTAAGTGTTGAAGATAGACATGAACAAGTTCAAATCAATTTGGAGCCTAATGTTGGGGATATAACTATTAGGTATGACCCGCCCAGGAGGGGTCGGGTTATACCAATGGCGGGTTAATTCTCACGAAGCCCATGAAGGAATCGAAGATTGCGATTCATGAGGATGACTTATGAAGAGCCCAAGGCCCAAAGGCGGCTTAAGGCCCATAGGTGTAAACCGCCATATATGCATGACTTGTATTGTAAGGCAAGTGTAATTAGTCACCGGGCCGGACACGTTTATGAGCCGGTCGGGACTCTGTGAGCCGCAGGGCGTCAACCTGTGTATATAAAGGGACGACTCGGTGGCGGTTTAGGGCAAGAGACAACAGATCGAAAGCTAGGTCAAGCATATTCACTCCCTGGTAATCAAGGCATAAGCAATACCACCTCAAACTGGATTAGGCCTTTACCTTCACAGCAAGGGGCCGAACCAGTATAAAATCATGCGTCCTTTGTCCCTTTAATCCCTTAAAGCTAACCTGGTGCGATGGCTCCACGACTAAGTCCTCACACTAGGACATCTGTCGTGACAATTCCACGACATATATTGTTGAATTTGATTATGATCCTACATGTAATTATTATGAGAGAGGAAAATATGTTGTGGAAATCTTCATGCTACTAAATTACCTCTCGTTATGTTTCTTTCTTCTTCTTTGCATATGCTAGCTTCTGCTTGCCTTGATAATTTGTTTGCCTATAAGATGCCTTTGCATAGGAAGTATGTTAGACTTAGATGTGTTTTTCACATGCTATATGATGCTCTTTTTATGCTTCAATTCTAGTCTTTCATGTGAGCATCATTAAAATTATCAACACCTAGCTAAAAGGATTTAAAGCTTATTGGGAGATGCTACTTCTTGAGCTTGCATTGGTTTTTCCCTTGAAGAGGAAAGGGTGATGCAGCAAAGTAGAGATAAGTATTTCCCTCAGTTTGAGAACCAAGGTATCAATCCAGTAGGGGACAACACACAAACCACTGAATACCTGCACAAACAATCAAACAACTTGCACCCAACGTGATAAAGGGGTTGTCAATCCCTTCACGGTTACTTGCAAAAGTGAGATCTGATGGAGATAGATAAACGATAAAGTAAACATTTTTGGTATTTTTGGTTTATAGATTGGAAAGTAAAAGATTGCAAAATAGTAGATCGGAAACTTATATGATCAAAAATATACCTAGGGGCCATAGGTTTCACTATAGGCTTCTCTCAAGATAGAAAATAATACGGTGGGTGAACAAATTACAGCCGAGCAATTGATAGAAAAGCGCAAAGTTATGACAATTTCTAAGGCAATGATCATGAATATAGGTATCACATCCGTGTCAAGTAAACCGAAACGATTCTGCATCTACTACTATTACTCCACACATCAACCGCTATCCAACATGCATCTAGAGTATTAATTTCATAAAGAATGGAGTAACGCATTAAGTAAGTTGACATGATGTAGAGGAATTAACTCAAGCAATATGATGAAAACCCCATCTTTTTATCCTCTATGGCAACAATACAATACGTGCCTTACTGCCCCTACTGTCACTGGGAAAGGACACTACAAGATTGAACCCAAAGCTAAGCACTTCTCCCATTGCAAGAAAAACCAGTCTAGTTGGCCAAACCAAACCGATAGTTAGAAGAGAATTACAAAGATATCAAATCATGCATACAAGAATTCAGAGAAGATTCAAATAATATTCATAGATAAGCTAATCATAAATCCAAAATTCATCGGATCTCGGCAAACACACCGCAAAAAAGTATTACATCGAATAGATCTCCAAGAACATCGAGGGGAACATGGTATTGAGAAACAAAGAGAGGGAATAAGCCATCTAGCTACTAGATATGGACCCGTAGGTCTGTGGTAAACTACTCACGCTTCATCGGAAGGGCAATAGAGTTGATGTAGAAGCCCTCTATGATCGAATCCCCCTCCGGCAGGGTGCCAGAAAAGCTCCCTAGATGGGATCGCGGCGGTGGAAAAGTGTTTTCGTGGATGCCTCTGGTGGTTTGGGGATATATGGGAATATGTAGGCGAAAGAATTAGGTCAGGAGGTGCACGAGGGGCCCACAAGGGTGGGGGCGTGCCCTACCGTCCTTGTGGCCGCCTCGTGGCTCCTCGGACTTCATCTCCAAGTCTACTGGTTGTCTTCTGGTTCAAGAAAAATCATCGCGAAGGTTTTATTCCGTTTGGACTCTATTTGGTATACCTTTTCTGCAAACTCAAAAACAGGGGGAAAACATGAAGTGGCACTGGGCTCTAGGTAAATAGGTTAGTCCCAAAAATAATATAAAATAGCATATTAATGCATATAAAACATCCAAAATAGATAATATAATAGCATGGAACAATCAAAAACTATAGATACATTGGAGACGTACCAAGCATCCCCAAGCTTAATTCATGCTCATCCTCGAGTAGGTAAATGATAAAAACGGAATTTTTGATGTGGAATGCTACCTAATATATTTATTCATGTAATTTTCTTTATTGTGGCATGAATGTTCAGATCCATAAGATTCAAAACAAAACTTTACTATTGACATAAAAACAATAATACTTCATGCATACTAACAAGGCAATTATGTCTTCTCAACATAACATGGCCAAAGGAAGCTTATCCCTACAAAATCATATAGTCTCGCTATGCTCCATATTCATCATACAAAATATTCAAATCATGCACAACCCCGATGACAAGCCAAGCAATTGTTTCATACTTTTGATGTTCTCAAACCTTTTCAACTTTCACGCAATACATGAGCGTGAGCCATGGACATAGCACTATAGGTGGAATAGAAGGTGGATGTAGAGAAGACAAGAAGAGGGAGATAGTCTCACATCGACTAGGCGTATCAACGGGCTATGGAGATGCCCATCAATAGATATCAATGTGAGTGAGTAGGGATTGCCATGCAACGGATGCACTAGATCTATAAGTTTATTAAAGCTCAAAAAGAAACTAAGTGGGTGTGCATCCAACTTGCTTGCTCTTGAAGACCTAGGACAATTTGAGGAAGCCCATCATTGGAATATACAAGCCAAGTTCTATAATGAAAAATTCCTACTAGTATATGAAAGTGACAACATAAGAGACTCTCTATCATTAAGATCATGGCGCTACTTTGAAGCACAAGTGTGGTAAAAGGATAGTAACACTGCCCCTTCTCTCTTTTTCTCTCTTTTTTTCCTTTTTTTGGGCCTTCTCTTGGCCTTTTCTCTCTTTATTTTATTTTATTTCCTCACATGGGACAATGCTCTAATAATGAAGATCATCACACTTTTATTTACTTACAACTCAAAAATTACAACTCGATACTAGAACAAAAATATGACTCTATATGAATGCCTCCGGCCGTGTACTGGGATGTGCAATGAATCAAGAGAGACATGTATAAAAAATGATGAAAGGTGACTTTGCCACAAATACGATGTCAACTACATGATCATGCGAAGCAAGATGACAATGATGGAATGTGTCATAATAAACGGAACGGTGGAAAGTTGCATGGGAATATATCTCGGAATGGCTATGGAAATGCCATAATAGGTAGGTATGGTGGCTGTTTTGAGGAAGATATATGGTGGGTTTATGGTACCGGCGAAAGTTGCGTGGCACAAGAGAGGCTAGCAATGGTGGAAGGGTGAGAGTGCGTATAATCCATGGACTCAACATTAGTCATAAAGAACTCACATACTTATTGCAAAAATCTATTAGTCATCGAAACAAAGTACTACACGCATGCTCCTATGGGGGTAGATTGGTAGGAAAAGACAATCACTCATCCCCGACCGCCACTCATAAGGAAGACAATAAAAAAATATCTCATGCTCCAACTTCGTTACATAACGGTTCACCATACGTGCATGCTACGGGACTCACAAACATTAACGCAAGTATTTCTCAAATTCACAACTACTCACTAGCATGACTCTAATATCACCATCTCCATATCTCAAAACAATCATAAGGAATCAAATCTCACATAGTATTCAATGCACTCTATATGAAAGTTTTTATTATACCCCTCTTGGATGCCTATCATATTAGGACTAAATTTATAATCAAAGAAAATTACCATGATGTTTAAAGACTCTTAAAATAATATAAGTGAAGCATGAGAGTTCATTACTTTCTATGAAATAAAACCACCGCCTTGCTCTAAGAAGATATAAGTGAAGCACTTGAGCAAAATTGCCTAGCTCAAAAGATATAAGTGAAGCACATAGAGTATTCTATCACGATTCATGTGTGTCCCTCTCAAAAGGTGTGTAGAGCAAGGATGATTGTGGCAAACTTAAAAGCAAAGACTCAAATCATACAAGATGCTTCAAGGAAAACACATATCATGTGGTGAATAAAATATAGCCTCAAGTAATGTTGCCGATAAATGAAGACGAAAGAGGGGATGCCCAAGCTTAGGCTCTTACCACTCCTTATTCCATAGTCCATCAAATCCTTACCCAGAACTTGAAAACTTCACAACACAAAACTCAACAGAAAATCTCATAAGCTCCGTTAGTATAAGAAAATAAATCACCACTTTTGCTACTGTTGTGAACTCATTATTTATTTATATTGGTGTAATATCTACTGTATTCCAACTTTTCCATGGTTCATACCCCCTGATACTACCCATATATTCATCAAAATAAGCAAACAACACATTGAAAACAGAATTTGCCAAAAACAGAACACTCTATAGTAATCTGTAACTCTCAAATACTTCTGTAACTCCAAAAATTCTGAAAAACTAGGAACAATAGAGTCAATTTGTATATCAATCTTGTGTAAAAAATTCAGAATTTTATCACGCTTCTGTGATTTTTGAAAATTCTGGGACTGGGCGCAAAAGTTTTTGTTTTTCAGCAAGATCAAATCAACTATCATCGAAAGCCATCCCAAAGGCCTTACTTGGCACAAACACTAACTAAAACACAAAACCACATCTAACCAGAGGCTAGATGAATTATTTAATTCAAAACAGAACCTAAAAATCAAAAAATAAAATAAAATTGGGTTGCCTCCCAACAAGCGCTATTGTTTAACGCCCTTAGCTAGGCATAAAAACACAAATAGATCTAGGTATTGTCATCTTCGGTATGCAATTCTTAAATTCCACACTTATAATCCTTAGGAGATTCTTTGGTTTTATCAATGATCAAACTCCTAGGCAAGAAATCAAGAAATTCACTCATGGCAATCGGTTCCTTAATAATATAAAAAAATGGGGTAAACACTTATTGTTTTCATATCTTCATTTTCTTTACTAGAAGGTTCACCCTTATTCTTAGGAACATAAATAAACTTGGCAGTCTTATTAGGAGGAAGATTTTGAGTAGTTTTAACGGAGGAAAAAGCGGAACCCAAGTTAGTAATAATATCCTCTAGTTTGCCAATTCTAGTAGAATCTTGATCTATCTTTTCATTAACTATGGGTTCCTTTTATTTAAGATTCTTTAAAGTAACTCCTACCTTAGATCCATATTGAGTAATCTGATTATGAATCTTTTTATCCAAATTTTCAATCAACTCAACGGTAGCAATTTTATTCTCAATAATATCAAGCCTTTGCATCACATGTTCCAAGGTTAAAAAAATTCCATTGATCAAAAGAGGAGGTGGGCCTAACAAATCTATCATAGCATTGTAAGAATCAAAAGTATGGCTCCCCAAGAAATTACTCCCGGTAATGGTATCTAGAACACATCTATTCCAAGGAGTAACGCCCACATAAAAATTGCAAAGAAGAAGGGCAGTAGATTGCTTTTGAGTAGATCTATTTTGAGCATTGAAAATTCTATACCAAGCATCTTTTAAATTTTCTCCCTCCCTCTGTTTAAAGTTGAGGACTTCATTATCGGGAGTGCTAACAATGATGGGAGGACTTTCCACGAAGGCAAGATAAGAGATCTAATGCACAAGCACACAAAAAGAAAGCGAAGAAGACGAACGGAAGAGGGGCGAAGAAAAGGCAAATCTTTTTGAAAATCGTTTTAGAAGTGGGGCAGAGGAAAACAAGAGGCAAATGGCGAATAATGTAATGCAAGAGACGAGAGTTTATGATGGGTACTCGGTATGTCTTGACTTGGCGTAGATCTCCCTAGCAACGGCGCCAGAAATTCTTCCTGCTACTTCTTGAGCTTGCGTTGGTTTTTCCCTTGAAGAGGAAATGGTGATGCAGCAAAGTAGAGATAAGTATTTCCCTCAATTTGAGAACCAAGGTATCAATCCAGTAGGAGACAACGCACAAATCACCGAAAACCTGCACAAACAGTCAAACAACTTGCACTCAACGCGATAAAGGGGTTGTCAATCCCTCCATGGTTACTTGCAAAATAGTGGATCGGAAACTTATATGATGGAAAATAGACCCGGGGCCATAGGTTTCACTAGAGGCTTCTCTCAAGATTGAAAATAATATGGTGGGTGAACAAATTACTACCGAGCAATTGATAGAAAAGTGCAAAGTTATGATGATATCTAAGGCAATGATCATGAATATAGGCATCATGTCTGTGTCAAGTAGACCGAAATGATTCTGCGTCTACTACTATTAATCCACACATCGACCGCTATCCAGCATGCATCTAGAGTATTAAGTTCATAAAGAATGGAGTAACGCATTAAGTAAGATGACATGATGTAGAGGAATTAACTCAAGCAATATCATGAGAACTGATGACCCACAAGTATAGGGGATCAATTGTAGCTCTTTTCAATAAGTAAGAGTGTCGAACCCAACGAGGGGCAGAAGGAATTGACAAGTAGTTTTCAGTACAGTAATGTCTGCAAGTGCTGAAATTGTAAGTAACTGAGTAGTTTGATAGCAAGATAATTTGTAACAGGCAAGTAACGATAGTACTGACGTCTACTATGCAACTTTATTCTTGTAGCCACGTGTTGGGCCTCCAAGCGCAGAGTTTTGTAGGATAGTAGGAATTTTCCCTCAAGTGGATGACCTAAGGTTTATCAATCCGTGAGAGGTGTAGGATGAAGATGGTCTCCCTCAAATGACCCTGCAACCAAATACAAGAAATCTCTTGTGTCCCCAACACACCCAATACAATGGCAAATTGTATAGGTGCACTAGTTCGGCGAAGAGATGATGATAAAAGTGTAATATTGATGGTAGAAATATATTTTTATAATCTGAATAAATAAAAACAACAAGGTAGCAATTAGTAAACGGGCACAAAAATGGTATTGCAATGCTTAAAAATGAGGCCTAGGGTCCGTACTTTCGCTAGTGCAATCTCTCAACAGTGCTAACATAGTTGGATCATATGATTATCCCTCAAAGTGTAATAAAGAATCACTCCCGAGTTCCTATTAGCGAATAACAAAAGATAGATATTGCTTGTAGGTTACGAGACTACCTCAAAGCTATTCTTTCCGTTCGATCTATCCTAGAGTTCGTACTAGAATAACGCAAGCTATTCTTTCCGATCGATCTAATCAAGGGTTTGTACTAAGATAACACCAAAGCAATTTCGTATTCATAATACTCAATCGACACAAAGAACTACAAAGAGACCCCGAAGTTTCTACCAGAGAAAAACGTGCATCAACCCCTATGCATAGATTACCCCAATATCACCGCAGGAATCTACGAGTCGAATGCCATAACATATGTCAACTGAATCAATGAGATACCCCAATTGTCACCTCAAGTATTCATATTGCAAGATATATATATATATATATATATATATATATATATATATATATATATATATATATATATATCATGTGTTCTCATCTCTGAATATTCAATCCGCCAAGACAAAACTTCAAAGGGTAAAGATTCAATCCATCATAACAAGATTATAGGAGGAGAAACATCATACGATCCGACTATAGTAACAAAGCCCATGCTATAGATCATGAGAGAGAGAGAGAGAGAGATTAAACACATAGCTACTGGTACAAACCCTCAGCCCCGAGGATGGACTACTCCCTCCTCATCGTGGTGGCCACCGGGATGATGAAGGTGGCCACTGGAGATGATTCCAACCCTTCGGCAGGGTGCCGAAACGGGGTATAGATTGGTTTTCGCGGATATAGAGACCTTGCAGCGGCGGAACTTCTGATCTAGGTTAATCCCGAAGGGTTTCATAATATTTGGAAATTTATAGTGCAAAGAAGGGGTGCGGGAGGCCACCGAGGTGGGCGCAACCCACCTGGGCGTGCCAAGGGGCCTGGCGCGCCCTGGTGGGTTGTGCCCCCCTCGGGGCACCCCCCATGTGCTTCTTTGGCCCATCGGGAGTCTTCTAGCCCATAAAAAATCTCTATGGAGTTTCGCGGTGTTAGGACTCCGTTTGATATTGATTTCTGTCGGTGTACTAAAGTAGGGGTACCTTAGTACCCCGAACTTGTGCATGGGCAGTAGTAGCGTCCCGCGGCAAGGCTTGCCAGGGGAGAGACAAGAGTCTCCATGGCCTTTTCTGGGCCGGACGAAGGCCAAGTGATCGAGCCTAGAAGACCAGGCCCCGGCAAGAGGAGCTTGCCGGGCCAAGAAGGCGAGGTCCGGCAAGAGGAGCTTGCCGGGCCAAGGCGACAAGGCCCCGGCAAGAGGAGCTTGCCGGGACGACTAAGCCGAAGCACCAAGGCCCCAGCGGGAGGAGCTCGCCGGGACGGCCAAGCCAAGGCACCCCAAGAGAAGCCCACCGCGGCGCGCCGTGCGCCCCGGCAAGGCCTGACGAGCGGAAAGCTCTCAGGTGCGGCAAGACAACCACCGCGGCAAGCCACTTGCCGCGGCAAACCACCACCTCAGGCATGCGCTCCAGCTCACCTGCCCACGCGTCACTCTGGAGCTTCCCCAGAGGCACGTGGCGGAGCGCCGCGCAACCTGGGGCGCGCGGTGGCATGCGACGTTGGCAGAGTCGCCCCCGTGGCAAGCGGAGGCGCCCCTAACGGTCCGCCTCGGCACTGTTCGGGCGATCCAGACGGGCATTTAATGCCTTTGTCCCCTGCCGTCAGAGTTAGGTGCGATAGCACTGTGCGGCCACTGTTCGCACAGTTCCTTGCCATTTTTAACCTCACCTACGTCGCTACCTGTGGGAAACCCCTTAGCATATAAAAGGAGGCCCATGCGCACGTAGGGGGGAGGAAAGGTGAAACCAAGAAAGGACCGGACCCCGGAAGGAGGACACCCAGTAGACCCTCGTCTATGTCCAGCTCCAACTTACTGTAGCTTCTTGCGCTCCAGAGCAAGAACTCGAATCAACCAGACAAGCAGCAGTAGGGTTTTACGCATCCGTGCGACCCGAAGCTGGGTAAAATCGTTGTGTGTGTGTGTCGCCTCGATCTGCTCTTTGTGCAACCTCCGCCCCCCGCCGAACCGACAAGGGGCTCCGTCCCCATAGGTGCTCGTGGAGGCCGATTTCCCCCGACACCTTTGGCGCGCCAGGTAGGGGCTCGTCGAGGTTGTGCGAACCAGATTTGGCGACCACAGGTAAGCTCAGGTATGGCCAGGTACCTTTCCGCTCCAACCCGCGGAGCGGAGGCATTCCTCCTCACGGACTCGTGCACGGCCCTCCTCGAGTACCCACTCACGCAGAGCCCGGGCAAGAGCAGCTGCTCCTTGAGGAGGACCGCCTTCCGGCCACTGAGCGAGTTTCTCGCCTCCAGCAAACTCTGCGCCGCTCCCGTAGCTGCAGAAGTTAGCGCCGGAAGTTGCGGGAAAGGCGACCTCGTTCTTCGGCGCGCCCAGGCCGCCAAGGTCTAAACGAGTCGACGCCGACCGTGGGAGGGACCTTGCCAGCGCGGTAGTCGGAACCCGTTCCGTCGGCCATCCTCTCTGTCCAAGTCTTGCCGCAGTTGCATGTAATCCTTGGTACAGAGACGAGCGCAGATCCCAAGCATAGCTTATGTGCCCCGCACATCTTGTCGATTTCGCGCCTCTCCCTTTGGCGCATGCATTATTTGACACGATTGTGCAGCACTCGACTCCGGCAAGCGATGGCAGGCCGCGAAGCCCCGAGCCTTCGTTATTCCCTTACCTCGAGAAGGGGGGATGACAGGATAGGCTGGGCATCGCCCCAGGGAGCTGCGCCTTGCCGGACTGCAAACAACAGAAAAGCTAAGTTGCCAAAGTTTGCGCAATTAAGCTCCTTTTTATCCTTAAGTTATCTTCCTCGAACGGCCGAGCTTCGTATGGGAAACCTGTGCGCGGAGGGGCCGGCTTGTGGCTCGTTGCGCCCTTATTTCGTTTCGAGTCCGCTCAACGACTTAAGTGTGCTACATCCAGAGTGGCGTCCTTACTTTGTTTCGAGCTTGCTCGACAGCTTAAGTGTGCTGCGACTGCAGTCGCAACGCTTACCTCGCCCTGAGCCTGCTCAACATTTTAAGTGAGTTGCGCCAGCCGCGGCAAGGTTTCTTGCCGGTGGAGGCACCGCCAGCGGGTTGCTGATGTCCCGCACTCGGCTCCCGTGGCAAGGCGGAGGCTTGCGCCGACAAGTTCCTGGGAGCGTAGGGCGCAAACGTACGAAGCACAAAGTCGAACGAGGGAGATAACAGTGCAATGAACTGCCTAAGATAAAAGTTATATTCCAAAATGACTTGCCGCTGCTCTAATCAGCTGTTTCTATGACATGCTCAGCAGCGACAAGAGAAGAAAAGAAAGAGGTGGGCGGCCTAATCCGCGCGGTCGCCCTCGACCCTCTTGATCCCGGCCACCCTTTCCACAATGGGGGTGACGAGGGCCCTGATCTCCGTCAGGTCGGCGTCTTCCGGCAGGTGCCTGAGGACGTTGGTAAGCCTGATGGTGGGGTTGCGGAAGACGATCTTCACCAGCACCCTCTCGAGGGCCCCGGAGACGGCTTCCCGCGTCTCCTCGGCCAGCTGCTCTGGGATCGTTTCCCGGAGATGCTGGAGCACCCCCACCAAGCCCTTGAAGAAGGAAGTGAGCTTGACGCTCGGCGAGACGTTCTCGCCGGAGGGGTACTCGTGGCCATCCATCCCCAGCAGCTTCAGCTCCTTGTCGATGGTGGTGGCGATGTCGACGAGGCCTTCGGTCCACCGCTCCACCGTCTCCTGGAAGGCGTTCTGGGTAACGGCGGCGCGCTTCAATAGCTCCTCATTGTCAGCAACCTCCTTCCGCAAGGTCGCTTCCTGCCCCTTGGCGCTCTCCAGTGCCTTGGCCAGGGTGTCCAGCTTCAGCTCGAGGTCGGCCTTGGAATCCTTGGCGGCGTCGAGCTCCCGGATCTTCTCGGCGAAGCGGCCCTGCAGCTCGCGAAGGGTGTGAGCGCCCTTCTCGCGCTCCAGTTTGAGCGCGGCAAGCTCTTCGCCGCTCGCCTTGAGGTCGCTGACGAGCTGCGCCACCCTCGTCTCCAGCTCCCCCTTGACGACCTCGGCGGCCGCGGCAGCGTCCTGCGCTTTCTGCAGGGCCCCGCCAAGCGCCTGCTCGCACGCGGCAACCTCCTCCTCGTGGCTGGCGAGGCTGGCCTTCTGCTGCACCAGTTCGCTTTCCCGCGCGGATAGCCCCGCAGCGGCAAGCCTCTGCTGCTCTTCGGCCTCTGCCTTCTCGAGGAGAAAGGCCGTCCGCGCCTCGTCGAGCAGCCTCCGCTCCTCCGCCAAAGACCGGAGAGCCTCCTGGTTGAGCTCCTGGAGCTCCCCGGCACGCTTCTCCATGTCCGCGCCGGCCCTCGCGACGAGTGCCTCCTGGCGCTCCACCTTAGCTTGCCGGGCGCGATAGAGCGACACAAGCTTCCGGAGCAGCCGCTCCTCCTCGGGCTCGCCGCTGCTGCTGCTTGGCGCGTCGACCACTGTCAGCCCGGCGGAGGCGAGCACTTCTCCGTCCAAGGCCTCCCCCTCGACCGGCGCCCTGGAGCTAGGCTCCCAGGGGAGCCTGATGAAGACGCCATCGCCGGCCTTCAGGTAGGCACCTGCCGGGGGCTCCTCGGGGCCCGACGCGGCGGCAGCAGCGGGATCACCGGACGGCGGAGTGCTTGACGCCCCTGCCTCCCCGGGGCCGTCGGCACGGTCGCCGGTCCCCTCGCCGTCTGCCCCCGCGGCGGCCTTGCGGCTTCGGCCTCCCTGCCGCCTGCGGGGTCGTCGGTGCCGTCCGCCTCCTCGATGACGACGACGTCGTCCGCGTCGCCGCGCGCGCCCTCCCTGACGACGACCTCGGTCTCCATCGGGTCCGCGGTGGGCGGGTCTGATGGCCGGAAGAGGGGAGAAGAGTCAACCGAGCAGCCGACAAAAAGGCTCATAAGGAAAGATAACCAGGGGAAGTTTTCCATGCAGAGGGGCTTACCGGTGGCAGGGTCCATGGCCGCGGCCTCCGCTGCCGGGGGATCGCTGGCTGCGTCCCTCGCCGGAGATCCCTCCCTTGCCGGGGGCTCCCCCCTTGCCGGGGAGGTCTCCCCTGCCGGGGGCTCCTCCCTTGCCGGAGATTTCTCCCTAGGCGGGGTGGTCGACGCAGACGGCGCGGCAGAAGTGCCCCCCGGGATCGCCTGCTGGGGCTGCTCTGCTCCTACCCAACAACAACAACAGCCACATGTCAACCACAAAGAGAAGGGGAGCTCACGCGCGCGCCAAACAGCAAGAACTAGACGCGCACTCACCCTGGGGGCTGCGCTGTGGGCCGCCCTGGGGACCCGCTGCTAAGTCCGGCAAGGTCGTCTCCGGCACCTCCCCAGTTGCCGGGGGAGATTGGCCCTCAAGGACGACCAGCGGGATCTTGGCCCTCTTCGCCCTCCTCTGGGCCAGGCTCCTGAATGGGAACGGTTTCGGGGGAGGATGAGTGGGCTGCGAAACAAGACGAAGCAACAGAAATCAAGAAGATACAAGCTCTACCAGGAACTTACTCTTCGTCCTCCTCTTCGTCGTCGGAGCTAAGCGCGGAATAGTCAAAAACCGGCTTGCTCCAGGCGCGAGGAGACAGGGGAGTGGGTTCCCGGGACCGCTTGGCGGGGACGGTGGACGGCCCCGCCCCCGTTGCCACCGCGGTACAGGGAGCGGCAGGAGCAGAAGCCGCGGCCCGTGAGGACCCCGCTCCCGCTGCTTCGGAGGCGCATGTCACGCGGGGCTGCGGTTGCTGGTCAGCCTGCCGCACCACCTCTCCGGCCCTGCGGAGGCGCCTCCTCGGCTGGGCAGGGGGCTCCGCCTGGGACGAGCTGCCCGGGAGCTGCGAGGAGGGCGCGTCAACCTCCGGCAAGCCGCTCGCGTCCTGGGCGGGCTCGCCCTTGCCACCATGCCTGGCTGGTTCCTCCGCGCCGGCGAACTCCATTTGGTCGGCGAGGCTCTCCGCCTCCGCCGCGTCTGCTTCGGCCGGGGTGAAGCCAGACTCGCCCGCGGCCGCGGCGGCCGCCGCCTCCTCCATCCTGGAGGCGATGTAGGCCAGCTCCTCGGGGGTGGTGTCCCGCGTGAGGCCCCTCTTCTCGTCGGGGTCGATCGGCACCTCCTCCAAGTTGTCGAAGAAGGCCTGCACGACGTTGTCCGCCGGCTCCTGCCAGGTCACGTCGATCCCGTGCGAGTCGCACAGTGGCATCATCGCGAGGATGCGGCTGAGCGCCGAGTTGTTGCACAGGGGGTGCTCGGAGTCATACCTGAACAGCTCCTTCAACACTCCGACGAGCTCCAGAATGGTGAAGTTGTAGTTAAGGCCCGGGCGCAGCCTCATGATGTCCGCCGCGTTTTGGAATTCCCAAGCCGGCTTCCCCCTCTCCTGCAGGGGGGCGATACGCTGGCAAAGGAAATCCGCGCCGACAGCGCCGACGGTGAGCCCGGCACACCTGAGGCGCAGGATTCGGGTGATGGCAATCTTCAGCTTGGCGTCGTCCGGGGCTAGGTCGCTCCAGTCACGGCCGCACACCACTGGGGTTCGGCGCACGGCGGTGAACGGCGGTGGATTTTCCTCGACGATCAGGCACCACTCGGCCCTCCACTCCTCCCATCTACCACGGAGTTCCCCTCCAAGTAGACCTCTTTCTTGCCGGTCCTGGAGACCCAAGCGACTCCGCCGGACAGCGGCTCTCCTTTCTCCACCCGAGGAGTAAAGAAGTGGCGGAAGAGGGCTACGTTGGGGCGGACTCTGACAAAGTTCTCGCAAAGGTGTGCGAAAACCGCCATTGTCAGAACGGCGTTGGGGGTGAAATCAAGGAGGTGGAGGTTGTAGGTGTGCATGATGTCGCAGAAGAACTCGGAAAAAGGCGGGCAGAGCCCGCAATAGAAGAACACGGCGAAGAAAGGGTACCCGGTCGGGTACAACTTCTGGGCGATGGCGGGAAGAACTCGCGTGCACGGATGCGCTCGCGTCGCCGTCGACCAGAAGAGGCGGTATCTGTTCTTCAGCCTCAGCGCATCGAGCTGAGGGGGGAACGTCGCCTTCTCCTTCCGAAGCGCTTCCAGCTGCAGCGCCTCGGCCGACTTCATGGCCTTCCCCTTCGCCTTGTCGCTCTTCGGGGCCATGACAGATACGGGGAGGGGGAGTTGTCGGCGTTGGCGGTGCCAGGGGCTGCGAGGGCGAATCGCCGCTTTCTCTAGTAAGGAGGAAGTGGCAGAGATTTTCGAGGAACAGCAACCGGCAGAATGGCGAGCTGCCCCTGTTCCCTCCGCTTATAAAGGGGGGGGTGGGGGCAGACGTTTCGCCTTTCCAAATAAAGGAATCGTGCCCGACGTGACACATGCCTGCGGGCCTCAAGCCCCGCGCACGCCACCCACGTCACGCACGCCTCGCACGCCTCGCCCCCCACAACGCCGCGAAAGCGCGCGCCGCTTGGGGAGGGCGCGACGGGCACAGAGTTAAGGAGCAGCACAACCCAGGCCACGCGTGCCCGTGCACTGTTAGGGCCTGGCCCAACAACGCTCGGCACCGTGTATGGCCCAGACCCGGGGGCTCCTGTCGGTGTACTAAAGTAGGGGTACCTTAGTACCCCGAACTTGTGCACGGGCAGTAGTAGCGTCTCGCGGCAAGGCTTGCCAGGGGAGCGACAAGAGTCTCCACGGCCTTTTCTGGGCCGGACGAAGGCCGAGTGATCGAGCCTAGAAGACCAGGCCCCGGCAAGAGGAGCTTGCCGGGCCAAGAAGGCGAGGTCCGGCAAGAGGAGCTTGCCGGGCAAAGGCGACAAGGCCCCGGCAAGAGGAGCTTGCCGGTACGACTAAGCCGAAGCACCAAGGCCCCGGCGGGAGGAGCTCGCCGGGACGGCCAAGCCAAGGCACCCCAAGAGAAGCCCGCCGCGGCGCGCCGTGCGCCCCGGCAAGGCCTGACGAGCGGCAACCTCTCAGGTGCGGCAAGACAACCACCGCGGCAAGCCACTTGCCGCGGCAAACCACCACCTCAGGCATGCGCTCCAGCTCACCTGCCCACGCGTCACTCTGGAGCTTCCCCAGAGGCACGTGGCGGAGCGCCGCGCAACCTGGGGCGCGCAGTGGCATGCGACGTTGGCAGAGTTGCCCCCGTGGCAAGCGGAGGCGCCCCTAACGGTCCGCCTCGGCACTGTTCGGGCGATCCAGACGGGCATTTAATGCCTTTGTCCCCCGCCGTCAGAGTTAGGTGCGATAGCACTGTGCGGCCACTGTTCGCACAGTTCCTTGCCATTTTTACCCTCACCTGCGTCGCTATCTGTGGGAAACCCCTTAGCATATAAAAGGAGGCCCATGCGCACGTAGGGGGAAGGAAAGGGGAAACCAAGAAAGGACCGGACCCCGGAAGGAGGACACCCAGTAGACCCTCGTCTACGTCCAGCTCCAACTTACTGTAGCTTCTTGCGCTCCAGAGCAAGAACTCGAATCAACCAGACAAGCAGCAGTAGGGTTTTACGCATCCGTTCGCCCCGAAGCTGGGTAAAATCGTTGTGTGTGTGTGTCGCCTCGATCTGCTCTTTGTGCAACCTCCGCCCCCCGCCGAACCGACAAGGGGCTCCGTCCCCATAGGTGCTCGTGGAGGCCGATTTCCCCCGACAATTTCCTGCGATGTAAAAAACAAGCAAAAACAGCAACTGGCACTGGGCACTGGGTCAATTGATTAGTCCCAAAAAATGATATAAAGTTGCTATAAAATGAATGTAAAACATCCAAGAATGATAAAATAACAGCATGAATACTTCATAAATTATAGATACGCTGGAGACGTATCAGCATCCCAGTAGGTAAATGATAAAAGAAATAATTTATGAAGTGTGAATGCTAGCAAAGTGCACAAGTTTGATCAATGAAAATTTCAATCACTTTTCCTAGCATCATAACAACAATAATTTCTTATAAAACTTCTCATGTTATAGTGGCAACCAATTCACATGTTAAGGTTCAAACAATGAACTCTCTTGAAACTCAACAACCTATGTTCTTAGTCGTCAAGCAATTGCAAATCAAATTATTCAACAGAGTTTAAGTAAGAGCTCCACATACTCAACCATCATATAGTCTTCTATGATTGCTAACACTCACCGCATACTCATGAGCAAAACGTTTCAACCGGACAAATAGAAATATAGGGGCTTATGGTTTTGCCTCCCAACGTATTCACCTCAAGGGTGATGTCAACAATAATAACTCATGCTACCCATATTCAACTGGACATATGTGCCTAGATCTTTCATCACCACTTGATGCTTGCCAAAAGAGAAAAATAAAAAGGAATAGAGAGAATTGAAGGAAATATGCCCTAGAGGCAATAATAAAGTGATTATTTATTTCCTTACATATCATGATAAATGTTTATTATTCATGCTAGAATTGTATTAACCGGAAACATAATACATGTGTGAATACATAGACAAACAGAGTGTCACTAGTATGCCTCTATCTGACTAGCTCGTTAATCAAAGATGGTTATGTTTCCTAACCATGAACAAAGAGTTGTTATTTGATTAACGAGGTCACATCATTAGTTGAATGATCCGATTGACATGACCCATTCCATTAGCTTAGCACCCGATCGTTTAGT
Source organism: Aegilops umbellulata (assembly GCA_032464435.1). Lineage (NCBI taxonomy): Eukaryota > Viridiplantae > Streptophyta > Magnoliopsida > Poales > Poaceae > Aegilops > Aegilops umbellulata. The sequence continues at coordinate 66,934,012 of CP136056.1, read as the reverse complement.
ATGTTGCTATTGCTTTTATCCATGACTTATACATGTTCCTATGACTATGAGTTTATGCAACTCCCGTTTGCCGGAGGAACACTTTGGGTGCTACCAAACGTCACAACGTAACTGGGTGATTATAAAGGAGTACTTCAGGTGTCACCAAAGGTAGATGTTGGGTTGGCGTATTTCGAGATTAGGATTTGTCACTCGGATTGTCGGAGAGGTATCTCTGGGCCCTCTCGGTAATGCACATCACTCAAGCCTTGCAAGCATTGCAACTAATGAGTTAGTTGCGAGATGATGTATTATGGAACGAGTAAAGAGACTTGCCGGTAACGAGATTGAACTAGGTATTGGATACCGACGATCGAATCTCGGGTAAGTAACATACCGATGACAAAGGGAACAACGTATGTTGTTATGCGGTCTGACCGATAAAGATCTTCGTAGAATATGTAGGAGCCAATATGGGCATCCAGGTCCCGCTATTGGTTATTGACCGGAGACGTGTCTCGATCATGTCTACATTGTTCTCGAACCGTAGGGTCCGCACGCTTAACGTTACGATGACAGTTATTATGAGTTTATGCATTTTGATGTACCGAAGGAGTTCGGAGTCCCGGATGTGATCACGGACGTGACGAGGAGTCTCGAAATGGTCGAGACGTAAAGAATGATATATTGGAAGCCTATGTTTGGACATCGGATGAGTTCCAGGTGAAATCAGGATTTTACCGGAATACCGGGAGGGTTACCGGAACCCCCCGGGAGCATGATGGGCCAACATGGGCCTTGGTGGAGAGGAGAGAGGGCTGCCCTCATGGGCTGCGCGCCTCCCCCCTTCCCCTAGTCCTATTAGGACTAGGAGAGGTGGCCGGCCCCCTCTCTCTCTCTCCCCCTTGGAGAATCCTAGTCCAACTAGGATTGGGGGGGGGGGGGAATCCTACTCCCAGAGGGAGTAGGACTCTCCTGGCGCGCCAGGCTTGGCCGGCCAGCCCCTCCCCCTTGGCTCCTTTATATACGGGGGCAGGGGGCACCCCATGACACACAAGTTGATCTACGGATCGTTCCTTAGCCGTGTGCGGTGCCCCCTTCCACTAAATTCCACCTCGGTCATATTGTTGCAGTGCTTAGGCGAAGCCCTGCGCCGGTAACACATCAAGATCGCCACCACACCGTCGTGCTGACGGAACTCTTCCCCGACGCTTTGCTGGATCGGAGCCCGGGGATCGTCATCGAGCTGAACGTGTGCCAAGAACTCAGAGGTGCCGGAGTAACGGTGCTGTGATTGGTTGGATCGCGAGGAGAACGTACGACTACTTCCTCTACGTTGAGTCAACGCTTCCGCTTCGGTCTACGAGGGTACGTAGACAACACTCTCCCCTCTCGTTGCTATGCATCACCATGATCTTGCGTGTGCGTAGGAAATTTTGAAATTACTACATTCCCCAACAAGAATAACTTGACTCTTGCATGAAAGTAAATACATAAAAGTAAAAGATAGGCCCTTCGCGGAGGGAAGTAGGGATTTGTAGAGGTGCCAGAGCTCAAAGAGAAAAATGAGAGATAAAAACATTTTGAGAGGCATACTTTTCCCACCAACGAAAATGACTTAGATCTCCAACACTTTCCATGCTAGATATATCATAGGCGGTTCCCAAACAGAAAATAAAGTTTATTCTTTTTTCCACCATACTTTCACTTTCCATGGCTAGCCGTATCCACGGGTGCCCTCCATACCAACACTTTCCAAGGAATTTATTATTTGACAACATAAAGTAAATTCATTTTTCATTTCGGGACTGGGCATCCCTAAAACCTTTGCCTTACTCTCGTGCAATGACAAGTGAATAAACACTCATCATGAGAATAACACATCTAAATATTGGCCACCCCTCACTGCCTCGCGAGCGGTACGAGCACCAATCTATAGTTTCGGTAACAAGATTGAACACAAGAGATGAACTAGGGTTTGAGATGACACTACCAAAAAATAAACTTTCGTGATGATACGTGCTTGTCACACTAGGTCACGCTTTCTGTCATGCATGTACATCCATGACGATTTTATGACAGAATCAAGATAATCATACCTGTGTTGTCGTAGAAGTGTTCCATGACATTACCAAAATTATCATCACGGAAGTGTCCACTTCCATGACGATAAATCGCGCGTCATAGAATTGCTTTCATCAAGGGTGACCGACATGTGGCATCCACCGTAACGGGTCGCCGTTAAGCTATCGGGTTCCGGTTTGGATCCGATAGCCCATTCATAGCCCGGACCAATGGGCATTTTCCACGTGTAAAATTATCATTGGCTGGAGGAAACACGTGTCTACTCCTCGGTGGGCCAGATGTCGTCCGTCCATTGGAGGAGACATGCCTATGATACGTCGACACATGGCAGGGCCCAACAGAGGCCCATAAAGATTAAAAAGGTTGGCCCAGTTAAACGCCCGTAGTACTTACGTACTAGTGGGCCAACCTAATAATGGCCTATTTAAACAATGCCCATTTACAGCCCGACGCCAGATCTGGCCCGTTAATTGTTCGCCGAATATTTGGGCCCAATTATGACCCAGTGAATTTCGGCCTATTATAGGCCCGATGTAGACATGGGCCCATTTCAGCCCAGTGTGTCTTTCGGCCTGGGAATGGTCCGTGCTACCCATGGGCCATATATGGTCCGACGTGACATCCGACCCCCTAACGGCCCGTGATAAAGGTGGCAACAGATCAGCCCAACGTGACTTTGGGCCTGTTAAAGGCCTGTCGTACAATTCGGCCCGTTGATGCCTCTACTAAGCTTTCGGCCTCCTAAAGGCCCATGATATCAGTGGGCCAACTAAGGCCCAAGATATGTTTCGGCCTGGTAACGGCCCATCATATAACTGGGCCAAAAAAGGCCCGGTCTACATTTTAGCCTGCTGAAGGCCCGTCGACGCGTAGTGAAAATTGAGGACCAACATGCATTTCGTCCTACTAAGGGCCCATGGTTTCTTCTGGGCCATAACAAGCTAGCAGAATATTCAGCCTGTTAATGGCCCAAAGCTACATGGGCCAAACTAAGCGTTGGGTCCACAAAAGGCCCAACTAAAATTTGGGCCGAATATAGGCCGGAGTAAGTTGTGGGCATGGCGCAAAGTGTGAAGGCCCCAATGGCCATTCGGGCGAAAGAAAGTTGCAGGACGGCCCAATTGTGGCCCGCTAAAAAGCAGGCCCATTAGAGGCGAATGTTTTGGCCCGGTTGACTACATCAGATTTTTTTTCAGATAGGGAATGATGGCAGTAACTAGTAGGAATTAAGAATAAACCTACTCTATACAATAAAGAAATTATGGCATAGTAACTTAGAATAAACCTACACTATACAATAAAGGATTTATGGTATATTACATCCACTGGGAATCGAAGTTCGCCACCAGTGATCATAAAGCGCAATGAAGAAGCAGATTACAAAAACTGGGTACCATTGCAGTGTAACAAAATAATACTGAACCAAGACCACTTCCAAGACAGTTCAAGATAGGTTAGCCTTGCGTGAGAACTACTGCGCAAGCTGCTGAGCAAGGCTGTGAGACCGGCCTAGCATGTCGGTCATAGATTCCAGGTGTAGCTGTTTAGCAATGAGGTTCTCATTGGTGTTCTCCGCAATCTTTCTTAGAGCTGGGACTTCAAGTAGAAGTTGAGTTGTAGAATGCCTTTCTGCTAGAACTTGGGACTAAAGAAGTCAAACTGATTCAAACAGCGAATTATGTGAGCTTGTCTGACTACTAGTCTCAAGTAACTTGAACACTGCATCAAGACAAGACTTTGGGGTTGTCTCGCTATCTTCAAGATGTTTTGCCTTCTTTGCTGCAATATATGTTGGGTTTGTCTCACAGCCTTCAGCAGACTTGTGCATGCCATTAGGCATATCACCCTGAAACAAGCAGAGAGATGACATGTTTTGCATGTGTATAAACAAAGATGATAATTGTGCTGTCAATTCCATCCAATTTCAAGTTAGAAAATGAAGAGTAAGTTCAAAATATCAATAGCATAATTTAGCATTGTTCATAATGCGGGAGCTTCACCACACTACTGGATTACCATGTGAACATAACAAGCATAGATGAAGGGAAAATACAATCATTGTATCTATTGTGGTTAATGTGTGTGGCATGTTGTTCATATCATCAGCCACATCAGTAAGATAAAACAGGAGATGACAAGGTGCAAACGTGGGCTGCTTCACCACATGCTGGGTTATAGTTTCACAAAAACAAGCATACATATAGGGAGTATTGAGTAATGTGCATGGTATGAATAAGGAATTTGGTTTTACAAGTAAAACTTGGAACTTGCGGTTGTTGCGAACATGCATTTTGATAGAAAAAGCAAACTAAATAGCAGTTAACGATAAGGAGTATGAGCCAATTAAACAGCAGTTGAGGATAAAGGCTTTAGAAGGACTGACTTACATTAAGGCCTCCTTTGGTTCATAGGATAGGAATATTGTGGGAATAGGAACTTCATAGGAAATGAGATGACATGCATCTCAATTCCATAAAGAAAGATATGTTGTTTGATGCATAGGATAGGAATTTTTCCATTGAGTCTAGGCTAATTTTTTTCCTTTAAAATGTGAAGGATTGAATCTATCCTACATAGGAATAGGAATGCATTCCTACAAACCAAAGGGCTCCGTAGGAATTTTTCCTTTGAAAATCCTATCCTATAAAATTCCTACAAGAATCCTACAAACCAAAGGAGGCCTAACACTTAACACCGGCTTTATAATGCCCTTGTCCATGTCAAGGGAAGGATAACTCAAGAATTTCAGACAGAGTCTTCTTCATAAGCATTGCATGTACTCTACATTTTGTAGAGAGTAATTATAGATATGATAATACTGGAAGGGATAGAGGATAATGAAGATAAGATGCAGATTGATGGTACATAATCAACTACCAATCCCTGGAAGTACAAGCGTTATAGGACAAAATGTACTGACAAGAGAAATGGCCTACACTTCTGTACTGGCATTGTCTGTGTATTCCACTTTTTGGTTAGATTAAATATAGATCTGATATTTTTTTAGTAAATGGTGGGCGAGGGAGATAAGATGCAGAATGCTACACAATGAACCAATCCCTCTTCCCATAATACAAGAGTGTTTTGAACAATGGTATACTGTACAAAACGTTCTTATATTATGGGACGGAGGGTGTCGTGGAATTGTCACGGCAGATGTCCTAGGGTGAGGACTTAGTCATGAGGCCAACGCATCTACGTGGTCGCTTGAGAGGGGTTGAGCGGAATCGAGAGACGCAACACAAGACAGGGATTTAGACAGCTTCGGGCCCCGGGAAACATCATCCGGTAACAACCCTACATGTTGTTTGAGGCTAGGTCTCACTATCATCACGAGGGAGTCGCCGTAAACCAGCTCTCCTCTTTGTGTCTAGCCCTAAGATTGTTTCTTCTTGCTTGTCCCTCTTTGGGGAGCCATGCCCCTCCTTATATAAGTTGAAGGGGCGGGTTACATGTAGAGTCCAACTCGGACTTAAGACTTAACTATTCTGACTTATCTTCATGGGCTTCTTAACATCTTGGGCTTCATAACGTCTCGGGCTTCATAACCTCTGGCAACCCAGTTATCACTGTTTGCCGGTTTAAGATGGTCTGCCGGTTTAAGATGGTCTGCCGGTTTAAGATCTGACTTAACTCCTGCCGGTTTACCACCTGCCTTAACACTTGCCGGTTTACCACCTGCCGGTTTACCGTCCGTCATAGCCATCTGACTTAACTGTCTGTCTTAACTGTCTGCCGGTTTACCAAGTCCCAGCCGATTTACAACTCCGGCCGGGTCATACCGCGGGGTATATCCCCGACAGAGGGAGTAGTTGTTAATGTAAGTACAGTGATAGACGACATTCAGTCCTTACAAGAGGACTGCAGATCTAAACCTCTTCAAAAGCATTGGGTTGATTCTAAATTTATGTAAGAGTCCATATGGATCTTATAATGTCCACCAAATGGACGATAACGAGGCTAACATGTGCAGTGATACTACATAATCAAACAGCTAGGAAAGTATGGTCATACAGGGTAAGAGGTACTCACAAGAGCAATGCAGTGTGCAGTATAGTTGCAAGATTCTGTGGTCCCTCGAGAATGAATGTTCTTCTGCTAACAGTTTTTGTACAAGTGAGTCATTAAGGCAAATGCAGAAATGCAGTTCAAATTGTGATGTTATATCATAGACAGTACCTTACGTTGCAGACGAGACCAATGTGTAACAAGATTATTCCAGTCACTGTCTGATAAATGTGGCACCGGAGACTTTACAGAAATTTCGTTTAGAGGCTTGCCATCGAAGTGCGCTTGCCTCAAGTAGGAACGATACTTCATCAACGAGTGCTTGAAAAGCGCAACAAACCCTTGCTCGTCTTGACAATCCAGTTTGGTCCTTACCTATTTAAAAGAATGAAATCTTGTGTCTTCTGTTAGCAGAAACATATGCAGTAATTACCATGAATAACATTAGTACATTACTTACGCGTAAGTTGCGGAGGAATACTGGAAATTGTTCTGTGTCTGCAGTATAATCTTTCCATGAAGGAAAGATCTGCACAAAGTTCCTGACAACAGTATAAGCTTTATCTTCTAAACTGGGAAGAAATGGAACAGGGGTCCTATTGCTGCAATTGGGGCTCTCTCTGGTTCGAAAAGGGATTTGGCAATTGGATTAGCTGTACTCTTTGCTGGAATGGGGTTTTTGCATCGTAGAGCTGGTGCTATGTCAACTGGCATCATTATACTGTTTGCTGCAGTTGGGGTCTGCCGAGTTGGGGCTTTAGAAATGACCAGTGTAGTAGGGCTAGAATCTGCTAGAGTTGGAGTGTTTTGTGGGTCAGGTGATATTGCAACTACAACTAATGGGCTATTTGATTTATCAGGTGTCACTACCTTTTCCAAATACTTTGGTCGCGCTCCTCCGTGATCAGCAATTGCCCTCTTCCTTTTGATCGTCTGATACACAAGAACAACATTTGAATGGATAAATATGCTATGATGACAAGTGAAATTTGTACTGAAAATGGATAGGCAGGGTGTATTCACATACATGATGTGTAAACTAAGCTAATGGCAGTGCAACAAAGTAGAAGCAATGCAAAGCATCAGTTGCAAGATATGTACACCCAATATAACCTTGGAAAGTTAGAGCAAGCACCTTGATGGGTGAATAAGATAGGGCATCTGCTTCTGACTCCTCCACTAGGGAGCTACATTGACTTAGTCTCCCTCTAGCTCAGAATCACTGTTAGGATCATATTCTGAGCATGAATCTGTAGGTGGAGAGCATTTGCATTGCATTGCATCCACACTTGATTTCAGTCCCTTAATGCCAAGTTTGATAGCCATGGCATTGTTCTGCTTTATTCCTTTCATGCGCGCAAGCTCATAATCATTATGATGCTGTTCAGAATTTGAGATTCATGAAAACATAAAATGTAGTCAGATTATCTATGGAATGCATTGCGGATTCAACTGGAAGAGTGTCTCCCTATAAACCATGTATATGCAAAGTTCACCCCCCCCCCCCAACCGTGTTGACCAGACCACACACAAAAATACAAACCTCTTATGTGTCAATAACAGGGAGACACACATTTCAAAACTGAAGTAGGAACATTAGAATCATATCAAATTTGTATTTGAACAAATAAACTAAGGAATTATGAGTGGCATAATGCTTAGCTTCAAGGGTGGAGTGCTGGTAGTGCGACACAAAGCAAGTAGGCAGATTGTATTCCATGTAAAAAATTGTAGTCTATGTAAAAGCTGGAAATGACACTTTCTTTCTATAGAATGCAGTGTTCGTTGCCCACACATGATGGAAGAGATCACAAAGAGAAATACTATTCACTCATGTCTGCGGTTCCAGTATTTTGAAACAGGGTGGCCCACCCTAAAAGAATATTGACAACAAATATGACAAGGCAAGCATAGATGTAGTGAATCAATCATTTACTTGTGAGCTTACTAGGACAAGTATGCAGAATTGTAACTGCAGTAAGAGACCGTCCAAAATATGAATCAAGAAGTTTGTCTAGCACTTATTGTTTGCAACTAATCGACATGAATAATTGGATATCATATCGAATGAGTAAGAAAGACAAGTAAAATTGTCAACAAACCTAGCCTACAGTAGTAATCTGGGTCAATGTCGCTACGACCAACAATCCAAACTGACTAGTGTATGTTCCTAGGGCCGGAATTAAACCCTGTGAACTTTACAGGTACTAAAGATTACTGAAATACATCTGAACCATTAAGTGTAGGTAGCACTCAGCACACAACAAACCCTAATGACAGTCCAGCCTAATGAGTAATGAATCAATTAGAAAATGGGTGATGAGGAGTGGTTGCTGAGTGTTGAGGATGTATCTCAGGATAAATCGGGTAGGCTTAGTGGGTGCTTCACGCATGAGCCCTGAACGGACTAGGAAGGTAGGCACGGCGGCGTGCCCGGGCAGCGGCGATGTTATTGGGCGAGTGGCTCCTGACCTCCTATTAGTCCGGCGTCTCCTCCTAGAGTCATGCCGTTCGGGGACGGCAAGTCGCCGGCGAGGCAGGCGACTGGGGGCGAGTAGAGATCGGAAGCGCGCAGCAGAACAGAGGGGAATCGGGGCCTGGGCCGACCCAAAATCCCAGGGTGGGCTGGCCCACTGTGGGCACCCTGTAGAGATACACACCCGAGCGGCAAACATGCATTTTTGAAACTAAATTAGGAGCATTTAGCTGACCAATTAAACGACTCTGTTTTAAAAATATCAGATTCGTATTTCAACAACTAAGCTTGTTTAGCTTGATGGTGGAGCAGTGCTATTATGACACGAAGCACGTATGCTGATCATATAGTGATCATAAAAGGGGGAAACCCTAAGCATTTTTTGAGCAAAAGAGGGTTTCCCCTCCGATTTCTATTAAAGAAACCACCACGGAACCAACATGATCAATTAAACCCTAAGCATGATCAATTAAACCCTATTATGAGTGTGCCATGGAAGATTTAAAGTTGCAAACCAGAGAAATGCTATTTAGCATCCATTGTTTGCTTCGAACTAAGAACTAAATTCTAAGAGCTGAAAAGAAAGTATAGTAACCAAGTCACGATCTATTTTCTGGTTGAGATCAAAAAGTTGAGGAGATATGAAGTACCACCTCTCTTGCGGCGCCATGTAGGCATCGGGGGTGTGATGGTTGTCGGTGGCATTGAAGCAGATCTGCGATGGTAGACGGGTGCATCGGGGGATAAGTACCGCTGCGGTGGAAGAGAAGGTCGTGTGAGCGGCCCCGACAAAGAGGACGACGACACCGATGAAGCGAGAGGACGTGATGCAAGGCTCTTGGTCCGTCGTCGTGGATGAGAAACGTACATCTCTAGCAGTGGACAACATGGTCTTGATAGGTGCTCCGGCATGGTGGAGGACGGTGGCGATGTATGGGGTGGAGGACGGCGGCGATGGATGGGCTGGCGGACGGAGGAGGCTGGTGTGGGGATGGTGTTCTAGCGTGGATAGTGTATGAATGGGAAAATGGAGGGAGTGGTACGGGGAACCATGTTTTTGGGACGCGTCTGTCTGAAATATGGGAAAGTTACGAACTTAGCCCCCGTTTAAAATTTGGACGTCTCGTCGGTTGGGAATAGGACGGTAATCTCGCATCTCGCCAATATTTGCCCAGAGAGATTTCGAGCGAGGAGAGGGTGTTTTAGCGCCCATGGTTGGTGCCCACGGTGTATGAATGGGGCTGATAGGTAGGGCGGTTGTGTCACGTCTGAGTGAAGTTACAAACCTGCCCCTATTGAAAATATTTGCCTACATCGATTTCGGCCGAGTCGAGTTTGTTTTGCCACCCACCGTGTATGAATGGGGAAATGGAGGGAGAGACATACGTCTTTCAGACGATCTTGAACCAAATGTGTTTTGCCGCCCATGTTTGGTGCCCACCGTGTCGTAATGGGCACAGAGGCGGTCGTGTCACGTCTAATTGAAGTTACTAACCTACCCCTACTGAGAGCAGTGGAAATCGGGCCGATGGATTGTCCGTGTAAGGGGTAAACAGTAATTTCCATCTTCCAAACACTTGGCTTCGGGCAGCCGACGTGGGAGTGCACATTTTGCCGCTTCTTTCAAATTTTGGGACAATAAGCATCCACGTTTACCCTGGCAACTAAATTCGAATCCAATTTGTATTCCGATACAAATCTTCATAAATCATTCTATGTGTTTTTATATATCTTCCAAAGCATGATAAAGATGTATTTCACTGTCATAAATGAATATGATTTACAAATGCCGATACTCGAATTTAGAAGCTAGAATCCAATTTAAGGTGAATTCAAAAATTTGGAACACTTTATGTCCAACTCAAGTGTCACACTCATCATAATGTGTACTCCCATTTAGATATGTACACAAGCGATGTATCAAGATTCAAATACCGAGTCAATCAACAAATAATGTACAAAACTAACAGACATATAAACACTTATAGAGTATATGGATCAATAATATAAACTAACATACATGAGCCAGGCCACTGTACTTTTTTTGCTAGAAGAGCATCCTTTTTTTAGCAAAGCTAGTACAACATCTTGGCCCTTTCCGATGTGTGCCACTTAAGGTCCATTGTTACAGCCTGTTTTTTCCCTCTTTCATTTGTTTGAGTTTTCATTCGAATTTTTTTGGAACTTGGAGTTTTTGGATCTTTTCATTTGGACTTAAACACTTGGGCATCCTTGGCTTTCACCCAAGTGTTCATTTCTCTCCCAAACCATCATTTCACTTCTGATCCACCTCAAAATAACCTTTGGAATATTTTTCTTAAATGAAAAATATTCAATTTCTCTTTAAAACCCTAAGCCAAATCTGTTTGCTCCAAAGCAACCCTAATTTTTATGGCTCAGAAAATTCTGAGATAATTCACAAATATTCTAGAGACACTAGGGCACCTCCCTGAGCAAAAATATTTCATCACTTTTTGGAATATTTTTGAAACCCTAAGTCAATGTTGCCGACTTCGCCTGTTGTGCCCAATTCGGGCTGGGGTCAGGAGACGCTTGTGAGCCCCCGACTCGCCTTCGTCTGGCACCGCTTCATGTCCTTGAAAAGGCTCGGTGTGATGGCGCCCAAGGTGGTGAAGGAGTTCCTATTGCGCCGCATCGCCCCTCTCCAGCGCCATTCTCGTCGAATGTGGGCCTTCAGCGGGCATGATGACCGCATGAGGCTTCAGGAAGAAGACTTGGCGCTCGCGGCGCTGAGGGAGGTGCTCTTGGTCCTGACAGGTGATCCCAACCCCAGCAGTATCCGGCAGGGGGAGCCTTGTTGTACCTCTGCCAGAACAGGGATGACTTCGTGAGGCAGATGCCCCCCTTCAACGAGTGGGGGCTACGCCCCGTCGGCCTTCAAGGGCCTCGCGAGAACCCTGTGGTGGTGATTACCCCTTTGGTCGGACTAGGTGAATCCTCCTCGAGTGGTGGTGCAGGGAGGCAGGATACAGCAGGGGTCGGGAGAGCCAGTGATGATGCGACCGCACCTGGCGATGCTCTTGATGGGGCAGCTCATGAGGCCCGTGCTGCCAAGGCTGCGGGTGAGGCGCTGCCGCTTCCGACGCTTGAGGCCGAGGCTCCTGAGCCCCCGGCCATGGCCTCTGGCGAGGCAACTGACCATGCGCGTCAGGCATGTGTCCTTGACGCAAGTAGCCTTGGTGCTCCGCCCTCTTCGCAGGTCGATTCCTGTGCATCTCTCCTGGGCCGGTTCCGCATGGACTTTGAGGCCCTTCGGAGAAAAAGGGAGGCCCAGGCGATGACTTCCCTTGCCGCTTGCTGAAGTGCCGGAAATACTTTGCTACCAATGAGTAAGTCTTCCCCTTCTCTGTTTCCTATCCCACTTGCCGCATCCGCTGATCCTTGCTCTGCAGGCCTCTCCCTACTGGGCTTGATGAAGCCGCCGAGTTGCCGCCTTCCCTGGCTTCGTCTCCTTCGCCGCCCCTGAGTGCCCCGAGCGGCACTGCCCTTGTGGTTTGGGCGAGCGACGGGGTGGGCTGTCGCATAGCGTGCGGCGAACCTTCTGTTCCCACGATCTCCTTCTGCGGGCCCTCCTTTAGCATAGGCAGCCTGCCATGGGCTTCCCATCTGGTTGCCGGCTGCGACTGGCGGAGGCACCCCTTGGGCCCTTCTCCTGAGGTCAGGTTGGACTCAGGCCGGGCTTCTGATGCGGTGCGGCCGTCCGTCGTGAGGGCGTCAGGCCCCAGCCCCCTGCCCGAGGCCGGAGCAATGGTCCGAGGTCCTCGACGCCTGCTTGGGGCGGATGATGGTGTGGCAGATGTCCTTGAGCGTGCTCGGGAGCGCCGTGCCCGTCACCATGAATTTTTCCGAAGGGCGAGTGGCGCTGTAGACCTGCTTGGGCAGGAGCTCGCCGAGGAAGACGTGTGCCTGGAAGCCGAGGGCCTGCACCTGGCCGCGGAGAGGCGCGAGCTGGAGGCTGCCATCGCCCTCGCGCGCCACCAGCGCGACCTTGAAGACGGAGAAGCGAAGGCGTCGCTGGAGGCCTCCCGGGTGGCCCGATCCCAGGCCGCTGAGGAGGCCCGGGAAGCTGACCGACAACGAGAAGCAGCAGAAGAACAGACCCGGGAGCTCCTCGCCCGGTGCCGCTCGCTGGAGGAGCAGGTGGAGCTGCGCGAGGCGGCCCTTGCGTCGATGAAGGTGGCTTCTGGCGACCCGGCTGAGCTTCGGAAGCGCGAGGAAGCGTTGGTGCTCGAGGCCGCCGAACGCGCCCGTGAGTACGAGCAGCTGGAGACGAGGGAGCGTCTAGTGACGCGGGCGGAAGACGAAGTCGCCGCGCGGGAAACGCGTGTCCTGGAGGAGGTTTGTTGTCGAGTGGCGACAGCGCGCCGAGGCCTCGAGCGTGAGTTCGAGGGGAAGCTGGGGATGATCCGAGTCGAAGCTGAGGGCAGAACCACCTCCTTGAGGGCCCAACGGGATGAAGCGACGCGATGAGCCGACGCCTCCCGGGTCATTCTTGAGGCGGCAAAGAAGGAGCTGCCAATTCCCAGGCCGAGGTGCTCCGCCTTCGCCAACGTGTGGAAGAGGCTATGGCCGCCAAGAGTCAGAATGCCGACGAGATACGTCAGCGGCAAGTCCTGGAGCACGTGCATGGCCCCATGCTCACTACGCTCAGGGGGAGGGCTAACGCAGCCTTGGGCAACATCTGCGAGGCAGCTGTCGGCGAGCCGCACACAATCAACTACGCCGGCAACCTGCAGTTCTTCACCGCTGTAGTGACGCAGCTGGAGGCTCGGTCGGTCAGGGCCGACAGGTTGGTGGAGGAGAGGAGCCGCGCCCTGCTTGGACGCGCCTTTTCTCGCGTCTTCAGCCATCTCCAGAACATAGATCCCCACTTCGACTTTGACACCGCCATCGCCCCAGTCCCCCAGGCCGTCCGAGGCGACCTGGCGGATTGGGTGGAGAACAACGTCGATGCTCTCGTCCGGGCCTTCACTTCGGATGGCGACGACGCGATCGTGGCCGCCGACGAGGGTGGTGTGGTGGACGATCCCAACGCCGCTGACGGTGGTGTAGACAACGAAGACGAGTTCAGCGACGCCAGCGACAACTCAGGAGGCGCTCCCGAGGATGCATTGGGGGATTTGTCCGATTGACCATGTACCATCCCCGCCTTTTTACCCTGTATAGATAGAACTCAGGTGTTTGGCCTGACGGTTGTGAGAGCATTTTTGGGAGGGGAAGCCCCTCATGTAAGAACTTGTATCCATTATATCAGTAGTAATTAAATCGCACGCGTGTCTGATGGTAGGCTGGTTTACCCTTGTTCCTTGCTGGCTCCGGAGCTACCTGCCGGAGGGCGCCGCGCCTTGGGTGCTTTTTAGTTGAAACCTATGGATGTGGGGTCATTGCTGACAGGAAACTTCACAGGCTTGGGCCTTCTTCACAGCCTTCGGGCCTTCCCCCGAGCGAAATGGCTTCACAGGCGTTCGCCTTCTTCACGGGCTCTGGGCCTTCTCCTGAGCGCGAGGGCTTCACAGGTGTTCGCCTTCTTCACAAGCTCTGGGCCTTCTCCTGAGCGCGAGGGCTTCACAGGCGTTCGCCTTCTTCACAGGCTCTGGGCCTTCTCCAGAGCGCGAGGGCCTCACAAGCGTTCGCCTTCTTCACAGGCTCTGGGCCTTCTCCTGAGTGCGAGGGCTTCACAGGCGTTCGCCTTCTTCACAGGCTCTGGGCCTTCTCCTGAGCGCGAGGGCTTCACAGGCGTTCGCCTTCTTCACAGGCTCTGGGCCTTCTCCTGAGCGCGAGGGCCTCACAGGCGTTCGCCTTCTTCATAGGCTCTGGGCCTTCTCCAGAGCGCGAGGGCTTCACATGCGTTCGCCTTCTTCACAGGCTCCAGGCCTTCTCCTGAGCGCGAGGGCTTCACGGGCGTTCGCCTTCTTCACAGGCTCTGGGCCTTTTTATGAGAAGGCAACCTCCATAAGCACCAAAGGTCACCTCGAGAGGGAGCGACAGCGGCAATCTGGGCTGCGCTCAAGCTAGGCCTGGCCCGACTCGCGAGGAGCTCGCGAGGGGAGGCAGCTGTGGTGAGGTGGCGACCAGAAAGCGAGAAATGGTTCAAACAAGACCAAGCACCCCTTCCCCGAACACACGCAAAGCTCAAATTCAAATTTCAACTTAAATCCAGCGGGGGAAAAGGTTACAACCAAAGGGAAAAGGCAATGAAAGCAGACAAAAAAGGCCGCGTCCGGCACCTAATCTAGTCTTGGACGTCTTCTCACCAGCGCGGAGCTAAGTGCTGTCCACTGGGCGTGGGAGGGAGTCCCAGGGCCTGAGGCCGGCACCCCTGAGACTCCGGGGCGTGTACAACCCCACTCATTATTACGTGAGAGTGTCACGGGGCGGCAAGCTTCACAGGCACTGGGCCTTCTTCACAGGAACTGGCCTTGCTTCATATCGCCAGACGAGGGCCCCGCCTTGCGCCACACTCTAGTGCCACCAACGACGACCGGAAACCAGGACGCCGCCGGTGGGGTAGAGCGGTCGCCAGCGGTTCCCCCGACGACCACGGGTCCTCCGCCAGGGGCAGGCCCTCAGGCGCCTCCCCAGCCGAGGGCCTACCTTCTCAGAACACCTTGGTCCGAACGCCGCGGTGGTGATGTAGGATCCCTGCCCCTCTCCTGCAGCCCCCGGCGTCCTCCCCCCGAGGGGTAGGAGGCCGCGGGAGCGGGGCAGCTGCTCGCTGCGGTGACCTGCACCTCCAGCGACCCATGATTAGCGTACGCCTATTCTTGAGGAATTAACGGTACCGGATAGTCGTCGCCCCCAGCGTGGCCGACGGAGCCGTCCTGGGGCTCCTGGAAGGGCCGGCCTCTGGCGTCTCGTCTCCCCAGTTGGGGCTGAAGAGTGAGCCCTGCTCGCCCTCGTGAGCGTGCCCTTGGTCCATCATATGAGGCACGTACTCTTCTGGCGCCGCCACCCCGAATGCTGTGCTGTAGTGCTCCATGCGCCATGTGGCGTCGCTTGACGTGCCGACCGCGGGGTGGTAGCACGGTTGCCCGCCGGCGCCACGGGCCGCACCGAGCCCCCCTCCTTCGCGCGCCGGGGGCGGGGGCAGCGTCATCGCCAGTCTAGCGCCGGCGGATTCGCCGGTGTTGGGGTAGCCCTGAGGCCCGCGGGAGCGTGCGGGGCCTCCTCGAGCGCTGCCCTGGGCTTGAGGCGGAAGTTGGATGCAGAAGGGGTGAGCCCCCGAAGCGGCAAAGCCCAGGAGTTCTGCGACCCGTTCCAACAGCACGTCGCGGCCGCCCTCCAGCAGCCTGCACTGCAGCCGCTCCCGTGCTACCGTGAGCGCGGCCCTCGAGTTCGCCTGCTCCCGGCGGGTGTACGGTGTCGTAGTCGCGGCGTGGTTGGTGGCCCTCGCCGCCGACCGCGCTTGCCGCGGCTTGAGGGTTGCAGAAGCCTGTCCGTGCCGCCCGCGGACCGCAGCGCCCTGCGGACCTCGAGCTACCTGGGGCACGGG
Organism: Aegilops umbellulata; assembly: GCA_032464435.1. Lineage (NCBI taxonomy): Eukaryota > Viridiplantae > Streptophyta > Magnoliopsida > Poales > Poaceae > Aegilops > Aegilops umbellulata. The sequence continues at coordinate 66,917,951 of CP136056.1, read as the reverse complement.
GTCGCCCGAGGCTGGCGGCTCTGTGCGAGCGGGCCACGCCGCCCATGGATCCTGGTTGCCTGCCGGGTCGCTGGACATGGTGACGACGATGCGACGAGAGGCGGAGCGGTAGGAAGGCAAATCCCGGCGCACCCCTACCTGGCGCGCCAAATGTCGGATCACGGGTTCCGGCAGACCCTTAAGGTTCGAACTCTGGGGTGCGCGCAGAGATTCTGCCCTCTACCTCTCCATCTCACAAAGATCTAAACTACTGAAAGAACAACACAAGAGACACAGGGTTTATACTAGTTCGGGCCACCATTGTGGTGTAATACCCTACTCTAGTTTGTGGTGGGTGGATTGCCTCTTGGGCTGATGATGATGAACAGTACAAAGAAGAACAGCCTCGCGAGGGTCTGTTCTTGGCTAGGGGATGAACTGCTGGGGGAGTTCAGCCTCCCTTCTCTATCTCTACTTGTTCTCTGCTTGCTCTGGATACTCCTTGATCTCTCGATGTCAAGATGCCTCTACCCTGGGGGTGGCTAGTCCTATTTATAGGCAAAGGCCCTGGGCCTCTTCCCAAATATTTGAGCGGGAAGGGCGCCAACAATTGGCCAATTTGAAGGGGAACATCTAGTACACTTATCCTGACTAAAGCCGGTCTTCGCCTGCCAAAGGCCCTGTGGTGACGCCGTCCTGGACTCCATGGTGACCTCCTTCCCACCGTTGGACTGGTCTTGGCCTTGTTGCACCGAAATAGGTGCCTTTGCTTGATCCTCTCGCCTGCGCTTGCCCCCTTTGCACCAAAGAAGAAAGGGGAGGACACTGTGCGGCCTGGCGCCCGCCTGGCACCCTCGATCGTCATGGCTTGCGTCATGGGCACCTCGCGAGGCACCCCGCCTTAATCTCTCCGCCTCCTTGTGAGCCAGCCTTAGGAGGCCGTGCTTGAGGAAGCGCTGTGTCGTCCGCCTCGCGAGGCTTGGCCCCTCGCGAGGGTCTTGAGCCTTGTGTTGATGAAGATGGGCCGCGCTGGGCCCCCATTCGAGCCACGTCGCAGGCCGCAGGCAGGCAAGTCTGGGGACCCCCGTTCCCAGAACACTGACAGAGTGGCCGGGAGAGTGCTGTGGCAATGGAGGGGTTTCGTCGGAATGCCGTTGGTCCACCCGAATGGGAGTACGAGGCCATGGGTTCTGTGGTGTGGGTACAGTGTGCTACCTCTGCAGAGTGTATAATCTATCGATAGTAGCGTCCATGGTTATGGACACCTCGTAGTAGGTCCCACCATGAGTCAACAAATAATAAAAATTGCACACTAAGTTGTATACTTTGCATTGTCGAGGATGGCAGAAGGGCCATCGAGGAATTTGGGACCAGATATTGGTCATGGTTGTGATCGCCGTAAGGATCACGAGTCATTTTGTTAGAGACCACATTGGTGGTGTGTTTTACCACGTTGGTGGTGTATTTTACCATGTTGGTGGTGTGTTTTACCACATTAGTGGTGTTTGTGATCTGAGGATGATCACGGTTGGTAAGTTGTCCTGAGGGACGTTCGAGCATGATCACAGCATGTTGACATATAGTGTTGCATCATTAATAATTGGCTAAATATCATGATATTGTTTGTCACTATGATTATGTTTGTTGTGAGCTTGCAAGTACATTCAATGTACTGACCTGGCGTGTCATGCCAGATTTTAGGAAAGTCTCGTTGGAAAGGAGCGATGTTCGAGTCTAGATCGTGTCCACAACGGTGTCCCTGTGATATGGAGCTTCCGCTACGACGTTATTCCGCTACCACGTAGTTGTTTGGATCGAGGCCCCTTTATGTTCACTAAATAATGTACATATTGTTCAGCCACACCGAGTGTGCCGCTTGGCCTCGACCGTTGTTTTAATATGAACTCTGTTCCGCTAGTATCAATAAAGCGGTTGTTTTGTGTACCAATATGTTGTGTGTTGCCAGAAGACATGGTCTCTGGGCTGGCAATGCAGGGTAAACCGGTCGCTCTGAGCAGGGATACCACAACGATTGGTATCAGAGCCGCGCTGACTGTAGGCCACGCTAGACTACGACGTGTTAACTAGACGCTAGGCGCGAGTAAAATTGAGTGCCGGTAGCAGTTATAGCTAGTTGTTGCATTCTAGTCATTTGATTATTATTGTTATGCTAACCTGCTAATGGTTGTGAGTGTAGATGGCTCCGGTGCCGTATCTGTGCCAGTTGCAGCTGATGCCATTCACGTCACCGCACCTTCTCCACAACGTGTGGCGTCGGCTGTACCCTCACGGAGACGAACCAGTCTACCGTGTGTACCGGGAGCGTCTAGCAGACTCAGTGTATGAGTATCACGCAGTGGTTACTCTGCGCACCAGTTCCTATTCCGGCTCTTACACTCGCACTTCTCGGAGCGATTACGCCTCCACTGCTTCTCAGGCTATCCAGTTTGCCGCATTTGAGGTCCTTGTCGAGCTTCGTTATACCAAGGTTCAAATGCAGCACCACCCAGGTTTCTATTACTACCCATCTCTACACGACAACGGTCTTATCCATTTTCCCCTCGTTGACCCGGGGTCTGATAGTGTTGCTAGCCATCTTGCTCTTTATATCACTGCTAGCTATCTGATGATCCACGAGCTGGCTCGAGAGCGGACTCGTGCCCGTACTGCTTTAGCCGCTACCTTGGTCACTACTAGATCCACCACTACTCCGTCCTCACTGGGATTTGCCCCGTATGTCCCAGTTAGTTCTAGCTCTCCTATTTCGCCGGTTACTCCCCCGAGTAGCACAGGCGTCTCCACCGTGAACCCTCTCAGTGCTCCTGCCGAGTGGGTCTCACTTCTTGCTACCCCTGCAGCCCCGATGCTTAATCCTACCCCTGCCCCTGAGGGAGAGCCCTCGAGGCAGCGTTGTCGCGTTACCTTTAACCCGGAGGTTTCCGTTAACCACGTCAGTTCGGGATCTGAGACCGCTTCAAGGGAGGACACCGCAGCACCAGCAGAGTAGTAGTGTCTTTGAGTATTCGTAGTCATCTAGATGGTGTACGGATGTAGTTGTATGAGTCATGATGCTTCATGTATGAGAGTAGTGGAACCAGTCATGTTGTTTAATTTTCATGTATGAGTCTATGTATAATTATGTTGGGACTTTTATCGCCGTATTTTCTTCGCTCTTTTTTTTGTCTTTTTCGAGAGTTGTTGCTGGCTTTTCCCCAATTTTATTCTTGGATGTCTCTCATCTCGATTGTGTTGCCTTGGGGAAAAAAATACTCAATAGGATGACATGAGGAGGCAGCAGTAGCAACGTTCGCGAGAGAACAACTATTCGTCGTTCCGCACGACAGGCAGGATATTCTCCCGAGCCGGACGTTCAGCCACCACCTCCACCGCCTGATCCTCCCTCAACCGAGCAAGTTCTGCGTATGTTTGAAGAGAAAAGGAACAATGATCTCATTGAAATATTGAGAAGTGTGCAAGCTATGGTTGGACAGAATGGAAATCAGAATGGTCATCACTCAAAGCCGTCAGATTTTCAGAGGACCAATCCACCCAGTTTCAGTCAGGTTGTTGACCCATTCGATGCAGACGATTGGTTACGGACCATGGAGAAAAAGCTTGGGATCGCCCGTACTGAAAGAAATGATAAAGTCCCATTTGCAACCCATTACCTTGAAGGCGCAGCTGCCATATGGTGGGAAAATACAAAAGCCATGTGGCCGATTGATGAGGAAGTCACCTGGGAAAAATTCAAGGATAAGTTCCGCAAGTATCACATCTCTACTGGAGTTATGAAGGCCAAGCAGCGTGAATTTCTCGCGCTCGTCCAAGGAAATCAGTCTGTGGCTGAGTATCTGCAAAAATTCAATCATTTGTCCCGTTACTCTCTGTATGACGTGGCCACTGAAGAAAGGAAGATTGACAGATTTCTTGGAGGTTTAAATCCACAACTTCGGTGTGCTCTCAGTATGTTTGATTTCACCGATTTCCAAACTCTGGTGGACAAAGAGTTCATTGCTGAATGGGAGCACAAGCTTATATCGAATAGTAGGCTGCTAACAACGACCACAAGCGCAAGTTTGAGCCAAAGAAGGATGGACAACCCGTGCAAAAAGCTCGTACCTGGCAGCCGACTCAGGTGGAATACAGGCCAAATTGGCAGCAGAATGTGAACAGGACCACCACTCAAGTCAAGAATATTGTAACCAATTCAACACATGAGGAGCGCCAGCGCAATAATACTTGTTTCATTTGCGGGCAGGCCGGACATTATGCCAAACAGTGCCCCAAGAACAACAAGGTGAATGCTTTGAGCAGGCCACAAGTCAACTTTATGGAGTGAGGGCCAACTGGGCACGTGAATCATATCTCCGTCGATGAAGCTCAAGAGAAACCAGAAGTCGTCATTGGTATGTTTTCTGTCAATGACATACCTGCAGTAATTTTACTTGACTCTGGGGCTTCCCGTTCTTTTATTTCTCGGAGTTTTGCTGCCCAAAACAATTTTCCTTGCACCCTTTTAGGCAAAAATATGTTGGTACAAACCCCGGGATCTATAATCAAGAGCAATCTAGTCTGCCGTGATCTGGAGATCAATATCACCGGGGTCCACTTTCCGACATCTCTGATAATCATTGAGTGTGAAAAGTTGGATATTATATTGGGTATGAATTGGCTGACCAAATATCAAGTTTGTATAAACTGCGCAACCCGAGAAGTAAGTTTGACCAGTCTGAATGGGCAGCTCATCAAATTCTATGCTCGCAAGCATGTACGCAAGCCAGAACTAGTTTGCACCGCTGTGGTTGAGTTGGAATTTATTCCTGTGGTCAGTGAGTACCCTGATGTGTTTCCAGAAGAACTGCCAGGCATGCCACCAGATCGGGAACTAGAGTTTGCCATAGATCCTGTGCCCGGAACCGCACCAATATACAAGAAGTATTACCGGATGCCCTCATATTTCTTTAGTGGAACTAAAGAAACAGCTTGACGAATTACTCCACAAGGGTTATATTCGTCCCAGCTCTTCACCGTGGGGGTCACCTGCAATTTTCATGGGCAAAAAGGATGGCAGTCCCCGTATGTGCATAGATTACTGTCAGCTGAATGATGTCTCCATCAAAAATAAATACCCACTGCCAAGGATTGATGATCTGTTTGATCAGCTCACTGGGGCTGAAGTATTCTCAAAAATAGATTTCTGGACCGGATATCATCAGCTCAAGATTAAAAAGGAAGATATTCCTAAGACCGCATTCACTACATGATACGGTCTTTACGAATATACTGTAATGTCCTTTGGTCTCACCAATGCCCCAGCCTTCTTCATGCATATGACGAACAAAGTGTTCATGGACTTCCTCAACAAATTCATGGTAGTCTTTATCGACGATATCCTCATTTACTCCAAGAGTGAAGAAGAGCGTAAGGATCACCTCTGAGCAGTGCTACAACGGCTCCGCGACCATCAGTTATACACCAAGTTCAGTAAGTGCGAATTTTGGCTCAAGCAAGTCAGGTTTCTCGGACATGTACTATCTGCCGAATGTATTGCCGTGGACCCGAGCAAAGTAAAGGATGTGCTCGATTGGGTACCACCCACGACCGTAATGCGGATCCGGAGTTTTCTCGGATTAGCTTGATACCATCGTCGTTTCATTGAAGGGTTTTCCAAATTGCTAAACCTATGATGGACTGCTCAAAAAGCATACAAAGTTTGAGTGGATAGAGGACTGTGAGAAGAGTTTTAATGAGCTAAAGACACGTCTGACAACCGCACCGGTATTGACTCTTCCAGACATTTATCGCAGCTTTGATGTGTACTACGATGCCTCCAGACAAGTTATGGGTTGCGTATTGATGCAAGAGGCAAGGTAGTAGCATATGCCTCACGACAACTATGACAACACGAGGGAAATTATCCTACTCATGATTTGGAATTGGCTGCAGTGGTTCATGCATTAAAAATTTGGAGACACTATCTCATTGGAAAAAGGTGACAAATTTTTACTGACCACAAAAGCCTCAAGTACATCTTCACTCAGCCAGATTTAAATCTCCATCAGCGAAGATGGTTAGAGTTGGTCAAAGATTATGACCTTGGGATAAATTACCATCCCGGCAAGGCCAACGTCGTTGCCGATGCACTCAGGCGAAAGCCCGTCAGCTTAAATGTCATGTTAAAATCATTGCCCACCGAACTTCAGGAGGAAATCTCTCAGCTCAACTTGGTCATCATGGATGCGGGCCTCACTAATATTTTGGAAGTTACCCCCACACTCGAGATGGATATCCGAAAGGCCCAGCCAGATGACATCGAACTACAAAAACATGCAAAGCAATCCCCAGATTTCTTCAAGGACAACTTCGGTACCCTCCGATTCCGTGGACGAATTTGTGTACCAGATCAACCAGACTTGAAGAACAAAATTTTGTCAAAAGCACACGAATCCTCATATTCCATTCATCCGGGAGGTAAGAAAATGTATGAAGACCTTAAACGAATATTCTGGTGGGATGGGATGAAGAAAGACATTGCCTATTTTGTAGCATGTTGCGACATATGCAACAAGGTGAAAGCAGATCATCAGAAGCCAGCTGGACTTCTCCAACCACTGCCAGTTTCACAATGGAAATGGGATGATGTTTGCATGGATTTCATCACCGGATTGCCTATGACTCAGGAGGCAAAGACGCCATCTGGGTTATAGTGGACACCCTCACCAAGGTTGCTCACTTCATCCCGATCAGCACCAGATACAGAGCCGACGAACTTGCACAACTGTATGTATCCAGAATCGTCAGTCTGCATGGAGTACCCCGGACTATCACTTCCGACAAGGATCTTTGTTTACCTCCGCTTTCTGGTCCCGTCTCCATCAAGCCTTGGGGACAACACTGAAATATAGTACTGCTTATCACCCTTAGACGGACGGTCAAATAGAGCGAGTAAATCAAATACTCGAAGATATGTTGCGAGCCTGTGTGCTAGCCAACGGGGCAAAATGGGAAGATTGTTTACCATAAGCGGAGTTCTCGTATAACAACAGTTTCCAGACCAGTCTAAAGATGTCACCATATGAAGCTCCATATGGTCGTAAGTGCTGCACTCCTCTAAATTGGTCTCAAGCTGGAGATAGCCATATCTTCGGAACCGATCTCATGATGGAAGCTGAGAGCCAAGTCAGGGAAATCAGAGACCGACTGCAATTGGCCAAATCCCGTCAGAAGAGTTATTATGACCCAAAGCACCGGCAGGTCAGTTTTGAGCCCAGAGAACACGTGTACCTCCGAGTCACTCCTATGAAAGGAGTTAAGCGATTTCAGACTCATGGAAAGCTGGCACCTATATTCATTGGTCCATTCCCAATTATGTCTCAAGTGGGTACGGTTGCATACCAACTGGAACTACCCCTGGAGTTGTAGGATATACACAATGTGTTCCATGTTTCGCAATTGAGATGATGCATATCCCCGCCTAAGAAAAGGACTGCAATGACTAAGATAGAATTGGCAAAGGATTTAACTTATGAAGAAAGACCGTTCAAAATTTTGGATCAAATGGAAAGGGTCACTCGCAGCAAAGCCAGAAAATTTTACAAGGTTCAGTGGGAGCATCACACAGAGTCAGAAGCAACTTGGGAGCAAGAAGAATTCCTTAAGGGTCAGTATCCAGAGTGGTTTTCCCAAGCAACAGAATCTCGAGGACGAGATTCATTCTAAGTGGGGGAGGTTTGTGACAGCCTGGTTTTTGCCCTCTTTCATTTGTTTGAGTTTTCATTTGAAATTTTTTGAAACTTGGAGTTTTTGGATCTTTTCATTTGGACTTCAACACTTGGGCATCCTTGGCTTTCACCCAAGTGTTCATTTCTCTCCCAAACCATCATTTCACTTCTGATCCACCTCAAAATAACCTTTGGAATATTTTTCTTAAATGAAAAATATTCAATTTCTCTTTAAAACCCTAAGCCAAATCTGTTTGCTCCAAAGCAACCCTAATTTTTATGGCTCAGAAAATTCTGAGATAATTCACAAATATTCTAGAGACCCTAGGGCACCTCCGTGAGCAAAAATATTTCATCACATTTTGGAATATTTTTGCCATAGAAAATCTTTTTTGTTCTAGACAGAAATGGTGGTTTCTACAGCAACTACCATTTTACTTGCTCCATTTGACCTGATCTTTCTTGTGCTTATTTACCTTAGTAACTCTAAGCTAGCCTCCAAAGCACAGCTTCAAACTCCTAGCCATTTGACCACAGTAACACTACAAAGTTATTGTCCAGAAACTTTCCAGACTTGTAAAACTTTCTCTACTGCACCTAGATCCAAACCCAACCGTGGTAAACTTCAAAACCACCACGAACAACATGGAAAACATGGTTTTTGGACGAAGGTCGGCCTGTGGAGGGAGTTCAGGTGGTGACCACGCGTATCCACGATGTCAGGCATGCGTGTCTACGCGCTCTGGGAGCCGTTGAGCGCTCTGTTCGCGCGTGCTCGCTTCCCCCGCCTGCTAAACCTAGCCAAAGCTCGCCACCATCATCGTATCGACACCATTACCTCCACCCTGGCACTCGCTGACGCTGGAGCTCGCCGCAGCGAGCACGGGCAAGGTCCTCCCAGCCTAACAGTGCGTGCGCACTGTGCTCGTCGTCACCCCCCTTGATCCTGTGCTCGTCTCCGCTCGCCCACAGTGGTCGCGTGACCTTGATACGTCCATTTTGCATCATGCTTTTATATCAATATTTATTGCATTATGGGTTGTTATTTCACGTTATGTCACAATACTTATAGCTATTCTCTCTTATTTTACAAGGTTTACCTAAGAAGGGAGAATGTCAGCAGCGGGAATTCTGGGTTGGAAAAGGAGCAAATATTAGAGACCTATTCTGCGCAACTCCAAAAGTCCTGAAACTCCACGGAACATCTTAAAATAAATAAACAAAAATCCTCGCCAAAGATGAAGGCCAGGGGGCCCACACCCTGCTCACGAGGGTGGGGGGCGCACCCCCCCTTAGGGCGCGCCCCCTACCTCGTGGGCCCCCTGGTGGCTCTCCGACGTCCATCTTCTCCTATATGAAGTCTTTCGAGGAGAAAAAAATAAGGAAGGAACTTTTCGGGACGAGACTCCGCCGCCACGAGGCGGAACCTTGGCGGAACCAATCTAGGGCTCCGGCAGAGCTGTTCTGCCGGGGACACTTCCCTCAGGGAGGGGGAAATCATCACCATCGTCATCACCAACATTCCTCTCACCGGGAGAGGGCAATCTCCATCAACATCTTCACCAGCACCATTTCATCTCCAAACCCTAGTTCATCTCTTGTATCCAGTTCTAGTCTCCAAGTCCGGGATTGGTGCTAGTAGGTTGCTAGTAGTGTTGATAACTCCTTATAGTTAATGCTAGTTGGTTTATTTGGTGGAAGATCATATGTTCAGATCCTATACGCATATTATTACCCCTCTGATTATGAACATGAATATGCTTTGTGAGTAGTTACGTTTGTTCCTGAGGACAAGGGAGAAGTCTCGCTATTAGTAATCATGTGAATTTGGTATTCGTTCGATATTTTGATAAGATGTATGTTGTCTAGCCTCTAGTGGTGTTATGTGAATGTCGACTACATAACACTTCTCCATTATTTGGGCCTAGAGGAAGGCATTGGGAAGTAATAAGTAGATGATGGGTCGCTAGAGTGACAGAAGCTTAAACCCTAGTTTATGCGTTGCTTCGTAAGGGGCTGATTTGGATCCACATGTTTCATGCTATGGTTAGGTTTACCTTAATACTTTTGTTGTAGTTGTGGATGCTTGCAATAGAGGTTAATCATAAGTGGGATGCTTGTTCGAGTAAGAACAGCACCCAAGCACCGGTCCACCCTGTCGGTCTACTAGAGTAGGGGTACCCTAGTATCCCGAACTTGTGCACGGGCAGTCGCAGCGCCCCGCGGCAAGGCTTGCCAGGTGACCGCCAAAGACCTCCGTGGTTCCTTTGGAGCCATTCAAGAACAAAGTATTCAAGCCAAGGAGACAAGGCCCCGGCAAGAGGAGCTTGCCGGGAAGGCCACTCAAGGCGCAAGACCCCGACAAGAGGAGCTTGCCGGGAAGTCCAACCAAGGCATCTCAAGGAACTCGCCGCGACGCGCCACGCGTCCCGGCAAGGCCCGGCGAGCGACAAGCTTCCGGACGCGACAAGACAACGACCGCGGCAAGGCGCTTGCCACGGCAAGCAACCACTCTGTACCCGCGCTCCAGCACACCCACCAACGTGTCGCTCTGGGACCCTTCCAGGCGTACGTGGCGGAAGGCTGTGCAGCCAGGGGTACACTGTGGCAAGCGGCGCTGACAAGATCGCCATCGTGGCGAGTGGTGGCGTCCCTGACGGTCCCTTTTCTGCACTGTTTAGGCGACGTAGATAGGCATTTAATGCCCTTGTCCCCTGCCATCAGGGTTAGGTAGAATACACTGTGTAGGTAGCTGTACCAACCGCAGCACCTTTTCCATTTTTGCCCTTGCCTACGTTGCCACCTGTCGGTGACCCCTTGAGCATATAAAAGGAGGCCCATGCGCAACGTAGAAGGATAACGAACAGAAGCACGCTCGGCCTCGTTAGCTGCTTGAGTGTACTGTAGCACTCAGCGCTCCCGCGCAAGAACACAATACAAACCACAGATGCAGCAGTAGGGTTTTACGCATCCGTGCGGCCCGAAGCTGGGTAAACTGCTCGTGTGCCTCGCCTCGATCTGCTCTTCGTGCGACCTCCGCCCCCCGCCGAACCGAAAAGGGGCTCCGTCCCCATAGGTTCTCGTGGAGGCAGTTTCCCCGACATCTTTGGCGCGCCAGGTAGGGGAGCGTCGAGGTTGTGTGAACCTGATCCGGCGTTCACACGAGCTTGATCTTCATCATTTTCATCGACATGCCGCCGAAGAAGAAGGCTTCGGAGGTGGCAGATCCGCCCGCGACAGATCCACCACCGCCGGAGCAAACGGCTGGTGGGGAAGACGCCGGCGGAAGAATGGGCGTCGACGAGGGAGTCCATGGTGCCGCCAGGTCCAAGGACAAGGCTGCACTGCCCATCGGCGGCGTAGCCGGCTCCCACGACGACAGGGCGTCCGTAGATGCACCGCGCCCATCTCAGGAGGTGCGGGACCGGCAACGTCATGGTACTCACGGTACCATACGCTTGCTGGACCCAAATCGAGCTGGCGGATCTCGGAATGCTCAAGGCCAACATGCTAGCGCGAGCGAGGCACGGTCGCCTGGACGGGATCTTGCTCCTTCTAACATGGTTAGAAGTCCGAGCATATCCCGCTCCTGGCACCGTTCGCCACCGCTACCCGCCACTCCAGCGGAAGCTTTGGCGCGAGCTCAACTGCTCCTAGACTTCCCTCCTACGGCGGACAAGATCAACGACTGGAGGGCCACCATTCAGAGCCTCATCGGCTTCGCCAACGGCGACACTCCACGGCAACCAACTACATCGCAGCCGCGGCAAGTCAGCCAGGTGCGAGCCGATGGCGACAAGACCGGTGGAGGTGCAACCACCGTACACTCTCCGCCCCGAAGGCCAAGATCGCCGACTCGCCGGGTCCACCACGACAGCGACTCCACTGCGTCATCAGACCCGCGAGCTCGTCACGACCAGCGCCAAGTTCTTCACGAACGACAGCAAGAAGATGCTCGTACTCGCATCGAGCGCCGAAGAGAAGCGCGGCGTCAATCAGACCGGCGCGCTGGGCCCACTGTCGACATGCATCCGCCACGGGAACCAGGCGACCTGCCGTACGCGGTAGGTTGCCCCACGTTTACCCCTGAGCTGCGGCAAGTCCAGTGGCCCAGTACGAAGAACTTCAAGCCAGACGTACCAGAGAAGTACGACGACAAGTTCCATCCGTCGGAGTTCCTCAGGATCTACACCATCACGGTGCAAGCTGCCGGGGGGCAAGACGACAAGATCCTTGCCAACTACTTCCCGCTGGTGCTCAAGCCCAACGTCAGGTCCTGGCTCATGCACTTGCCGGACAACTCCATATCTTCCTGGGCAGACCTGTGCCATCAGTTTGTCGGCGCCTTTACGGGCGGCCACAAACCTCGCCCAGAAGGAAGGAGAGCCCCTGCGCAAGTACATCCAGAGATTCAGCCAAGTACAACGCAACATCCCAAATGTCCACCCGGCCGCGGTTATCAGCGCGTTCCATCAGAACGTGCGTAACCGCAGGATGCGGGAGGAGATGGCGATGTGCAGGATCAGAGACGTGAGTGAGCTGTACGCCCTGGCCGACAAGTGTGCACGTGCTGAGGAAGGGAGGAGACTCCCCGGAGAGAACGCAGGAGCAGAAGGATCTGACAGCGAGGATGCCGCCCCGGCAAGGAAGAGCCGGCGGCGGAATAACAGAAAGAAGAAAGGCAAAGAGGTGCTAGCTGTTGAGCAGTCCGGCAACAAAGGTGGCGCCAAGACAGCCAATGTTGGTAGCTCCGGCAAGGAGGTTGCCGCATGCACCAACTGCCAGGCTGTGGCGGCCGCCGACAAGCAGGACGGCACCAACAAACAGTACTGCAAGATCCACCGCACCAAGGGCCATGACCTCCAGAGTTGCAAGAAGGTCGAGCAGCTTGTCGAGCTGGAAAAGGCCGAGTACGAGCGACGCGACAAGGAGAAAGCCCAAGGAGGTGCTGGAGGATCTGGCACGAAGCATCCCGCCCGGGGAGGACGCCGCAGCAAGGCCAAGCAGCGGCAAGGAGATAGACCTCCCCGCGGCCACGACAAGGATGAAGATGACGACGACGACGAAGACATGGAAGATGACGAGACCAGTGAGCAGGAGTTTCAGAAAGCCACAGAGGTCTTGTGCGTTGACGGTGGTGCTTCTCTGCATACTTCACACCGCCAACTCAAGAAGTGGGTGCGGGAAGTCAATGCGGCAGAACCACCCGTCGAATCACGCAAGCTTCTAAAATGGTCCAGCACGCCTATCGTCTTTGATATTGAGGACCACCCTGACCGCACAACTGCGGTCGGGTGCTTGCCGATGTTGGTTTCACCAACTATCCGCAACCTTAAGGTCACTAAGATGCTAGTTGATGGCGGGGCCGGCTTGAACCTGATCTCCTCCGCTGTGCTCCGGAAACTCCAAGTCCCCGACAGCGAGCTCGAAGAGACTGGCACATTCCAAGGAATCAACCCGGGAAGGAGCAAGCCGAAGGGGAAGATCACGTTGCCAGTGACATTTGGCAGCGAGTTGAACTTCAAGACCAAGAGGATCACTTTTGACGTTGCCGATTTTCCATTGCCTTACAATGGAATTCTCGGTCGTCCAGCGCTCGCCAAGTTCATGGCGGCCTCTCACTATGCATACAACATGCTCAAGATGACAGGCCCGATAAGTGTCATCTTTGTCCCTAGCGACAAGAAAGATGCTCTTATCTGTGCCGACAAGATCTACCGGGAAGCAGCAGCCGCAACGGATCGCGAGACACTTGCCGCTGAAGCTCCCGGGGGGAGGAAGAAGACCAAGTCCGGCAAGAGTTCTGATGCCCACTCCGGCAAGCGCACCTCTTCGGAGTGCTGCGCTACCGTCGAGGATGCACCATCGAGCTCCACGGGCAAGTGTAAGACGACGATGGCAGCTCCGCCAGCGACCAAGAAGGTGTCCGCCAAGGAGGACGGCACTGGTGGTACCTTCACCATCAGTGCCACTCTCGACCCTAAATAGGAAAGCACGCTCATTGCTTTCCTGCGGGCGAACGTCGATGTGTTTGCGTGGCAACCATCTGACATCCCCGGTGTTCCCAGGAAAGTAATTGAGCACCACCTTGCCGTCTGTCCTCATGCGCGGCCCGTCAAGCAAAAAGTCAGGAAGCAAGCAGTGGAGCGCCAAGAATTCATCGCAGAAGAAATCAAGAAGTTGGAAGCAGCAGACCTTGTCAGAGGAGTGCTCCATCCTACGTGGTTGGCCAATCCTGTAGTCGTGCGCAAGGCAAACGGGAAATGGAGACTTTGTATAGACTTTACCGATGTTAACAAAGCTTGTCCCAAAGATCCATTTCCCTTGCCGCGCATTGACCAGATTGTCGACTCCACGGCCGGATGTGATTTGCTTTCATTTCTTGATGCATACTCAGGATACCATCAGATCTTCATGGCAGAAGAGGATGAGGAGAAAACCGCATTCATCACTCCATGTGGCACGTACTGTTTCATACGGATGCCTTTTGGTTTGAAGAATGTTGGTTCAACGTTTGCAAGGGTAGTCCATACCGCTTTTGAGCCACAAATACACAGAAATGTGGAAGCCTACATGGATGATATAGTGGTCAAGAGCAGGGACAAGTCAACTCGGATTCAAGATTTAGAAGAGACTTTTGCAAATCTATGCAAGATCAGCCTCAAGCTCAACCCCGAGAAGTGCATGTTTGGAGTCCCTTCCGGCAAGCTTCTCGGGTTCTTCGTGTCTCAGCGGGGAATTGAGGCCAATCCCGACAAGATCAAGGCCATTGAGCAGATTGAAGCACCAACGCGCGTCAAGGATGTACGAAAACTTGCCGGTTGCGTGGCAGCTCTCAGCAGGTTTATCTCCAAGTCTACTGAGCGCGCCCTGCCGTTTTTCAAAATTTTGAAAAAGGCAGGTCCAATGAAATGGACTCCGGAAGCGGAGGCCGCGCTTCAGGACTTGAAGAGATACCTGTCCTCCACTCCAATACTTGTCGCACCTAAGCCACAAGAGAAGTTGCTGCTGTATCTGGCGGCAACCAATCAAGTGGTTAGTGATGCGTTAGTAGCGGAGAGGGACGCAGACGATGAGCCAGCAACCGCGGCAAGCACATCCAGCGACAAGCAGGGGGCTTCCCCGACAAGCTCTGGTCCCGACAAAGATGGATCTGCGCAGGTGTGCGAGGAGATACAAAAGAAGAGGATGGTGCAGCGCCCAGTTTACTTTGTCAGCTCCCTTCTGCACGGGGCTAGGTCAAGGTACTCTGGTGTGCAGAAATTGCTTTTCGGCCTTCTCATGGCCTCGAGAAAGCTGCGCCATTACTTCCAGGCACATGAGATCACAGTTGTCACTCGCTTTCCGCTGAAGAGGATAATGCAGAATCCAGAAGCAACAGGCAGGATTGTTGAGTGGGCACTGGAACTGTCAAGCTTTGGCCTCAAGTTTGAGAGCACTTCAACTATCCAAAGCAGAGCATTGGCAGAATTCATTGCAGAGTGGATGCCAACACCAGATGAAGAAATTCCAGAGACGAGCATCCCCGTCAAGGAGGCAAGCAAAGAGTGGCTGATGTACTTTGATGGTGCCTTCTCGCTGCAAGTCGCCGGTGCTGGCGTGCTGCTTGTCGCACCCACCGGAGAGCACCTCAAGTACGTAGTCCAGATGCACTTTCCCAAGGAGCAAGCGACAAACAATACTGCAGAGTATGAAGGTTTGCTTGCCGGTCTCAGGATCGCGGCAGACCTTGGGATCAAGAAGCTCATTGTCAGGGGTGACTCGCAGCTTGTCGTCCGCCAAGTGAACAAGAGTTATCAGAGCCCGTTGATGGAAGCTTACATTGATGAAGTGAGAAAGCTAGAAGAGCACTTTGTCGGCCTACAGATGGAACACGTTCCAAGATCTCAAAACGACATTGCTGATGGCCTGTCAAAGTGCGCAGCACTTAAGTTACCTGTGGAACCAGGGATCTTTGTGCTCAAGCTGACTCAACCGTCTGTTACGCCATCAACTGGACAGAGCAAGAAGAGGAAGTTGATTTCTGGTGACTATTTTCCGGCAGAGCTTCCCGAAGTTGCCGCCAAGAAGGTCCCCAAGATCAACGCCAAGAATGCTGAGGAGCAGTCTGCTACGACAAACCCCATGGTTTGTTCCGTTGAAGCAGTCACTCCCGACAAGTTTTTCTCCGGCAAACTTGCCGGGGAACGTCAAGCTCCGGCTGAGCCGCAGGTTCTCGCCGTAGAAGCGGATGTTCCCGCAGCAGCAGATGTGCCTTTGGTCCTTGTTGTCGAGCCGCAAGCTCCAGCATGGGCACAGCAGATCGTCCGTTTCCTTCAGATAGGAGAACTTCCCGAAGTGCAAGAAGAAGCGGAAAGAGTAGCCCAGCAGTCAAGTATGTACCAGTTTGTCGACAGCACACTGTACATAAGAAGACTCAACGGTGTGAAATTGAAGTGTATTCACCGGGAAGACGGACAGAAGCTGTTGGCAGAGATACATGGAGGCATATGTGGTCACCACATTGGCGCAAGAGCACTTGCCAGCAAAGCTTTCCGACAAGGTTTCTTCTGGCCGACAGCCCTCCTGGATGCAACTGCACAAGTAACCAAGTGTGAAGCGTGCCAGTTCCATTCCAAGCAGATACACCAGCCAGCTCAAGCTCTCCAGACGATCCCTTTATCCTGGCCATTTTCGGTGTGGGGGCTCGACATCCTCGGCCCCTTCCCCCGAGCAGTCGGGGGCTTTGAGTACTTGTACGTTGCAATTGACAAGTTCACAAAGTGGCTGGAAGTGGAAGCAGTGAGGAAGGTGACAGCACAGTCAGCAGTCAAGTTCTTCAGGTCGATTGTTTGCCGCTTCGGGATCCCTAACAGGATCATCACCGACAACGGTACACAATTCACGAGCCGCACCTTCATGCAGTACATCCAAGATCTTGGCGCCAAGGTCTGCTTCGCTTCTGTTGCTCACCCCAGAAGCAACGGTCAAGCGGAAAGGGCGAATGTTGAGGTGCTGCGTGGACTCAAGACCAGGACTTTCGATAGGCTGTACAAGTGCGGAAGAAACTGGATCAAGGAGCTGCCGGTGGTTCTTTGGTCGATCAGGACGACGCTAAATTGAGCCACTGGCCAGACACCTTTCGCTCTAGTCTATGGAGCAGAGGCAGTTCTCCCCACGGAACTCGTATACGGGTCACCTCGAGTGCTCGCTTATGATGAGCTTGAGCAAGAGCAGCTGCGAGAAGATGACGCGCTGCTCCTTGAGGAGGACCGTCTTCAGGCTGCTATGCGAGCTGCTCGCTACCAGCAAGCTTTGCGCCGCTACCATAGCCGCAAAGTTAACGCCAGAAGTCTCGAGGAAGGCGACCTTGTTCTTCGGCGCGTTCAGTCTGCCAAGAATTCCAACAAGTTGACGCCGAAGTGGGAAGGCCCTTACCGGGTGAAACGAGTCACTAGGCCTGGCGTTGTCCGCCTTGAGACCGAAGATGGCATTCCGGTGAGCAACTCCTGGAATATTGAGCATCTTCGTAAGTTTTACTCGTAAGGCGCGGTTGTCGGACCCTGTTCCGGCAACCACCTTTTGTACAAGTCTTGCCGCTGTTGCATGTAATCCTTTGTACAAAGCCAGGCACAGACCCTGAGCATAAATGAAGCGTTGGCGCCCTAAGTTATAGCATGCATGCTAGATCGAGTCTCGTCCTTGGTTAGGGTCGATAGTGCTTAGCAGCGGCTAACCCCTAGCTTAGAGGTCGAGTGTGCGTCCCTTTGCCGTTCTTTCGTTTCCCTTGGTTCGCAGGGCTCGCATATCCTGACCGGACCACTTGAGGATGAAAAAGAGAAGAAGGACGGACCAGCATCTGGACCCCGGCAAGCCAGTGTTGTCGGGGGCTGCAAGTACAAAGATTCACCCACGGCGAACCAGAGTTGCCAGGGGCTGCAATCTCAGATAAGTTTTTTATCCCTTATCATGCATTCTCTTATGGACTGAGTTATGCAAAACCTCGTTTCTCCCTAAAAGCTACCATGCTCCCCTAACTCTAGGCCCTAGGGCTCGTTCCTGGGGCCGGGTTTGGTCGTAGTCGCGGCAGCAAAGGGACGAAACGAGGAGCCCGAACCCGCCTCATCCATGCCTCCGCCAAAAGCGTGAGAAAGGTCGAGCGACGTGGGAAGACGACAGGGCCTGCTGCCGGGAAAAGAAGTGTCTATCTTAAAGATATCAAGGATTTGCTCCTTGACGTGGGTTCCACCCGCAAGACAAGTGACCCGACAAGCATCCCCTTTTCACTAAAAAACATTCCACTCAGGTACAGTTCATAGAGAATGAAAAACATGAATGATGGGATTACAAGTTTTAAATGCAGCTAAGGCCCGAGGGCTTACAAATTAAAAAGAGATAAGGTGCCCGTAATCCCTTTCTTGTCCCTCTCTTCAGGAGGTAGGTCAAGGAAGCGAAAAGGGCAAAAGGGGTGCCTAGGAGAGCTACGGGTGGCAGAAGACAGCAAGAGAACATCTCGGTGGCCGTCCAAAGGCTGGATG
The DNA here is from genome assembly GCA_032464435.1 of Aegilops umbellulata. Classification (NCBI taxonomy): domain Eukaryota; kingdom Viridiplantae; phylum Streptophyta; class Magnoliopsida; order Poales; family Poaceae; genus Aegilops; species Aegilops umbellulata. Next base: position 66,899,734 of record CP136056.1, on the reverse strand, counting down.
GTGATGGCGGCGCCGGAAGCAGGGCTCGAAGACGAGACGGCAGGACGTCAGCACGCAGTCGAGGGCGTCACGCCCACGTACTCTGACTTGACGGCCTTGCCGCCCGCCCTCTTCCTCTTCTGCAGCCTCCCTACGCCATCCGCCCAAGGAGACGACCCCGAGAAGTTCAAGGAGCCAGCGACGCGGATGATGGGATCGCCGGTGCCGCACGGAGCGACGCCCGACACCTAGTCGGACCCGTCATCCTGCCGCCCGCTACCCCCTTCGTCGCCGCTGCTGTCCTCCTCGTCACTCTCGCTCGAGGAGGAGTCTTCGCTATCAGAGGAGCTCTCCACGCAGCACCTTGCCCGAGTTCTGAAGCACCCGAAGACCTTGACGGAGAGGAGACCGCCCTCCATCAGCTTAAAATGGAGGGTGAGCCCCTCCGTCAGGCGGTGGATACGGGCGAACGTCTTCCACCCTCGACCAAGATACATCACATTAGGGGCTGGGAAGTCAACGCGGACTCGCGTACCGCTGATTCCACATCCCCTCATGTGCAGCCTCAGTGTCTCGGGCGGGTCCAACTCCATCTCACTCGCAAATGGAGTCGGGAGACGAAGGCGACGACGAGGCGGCCGACGTAGCCTGACAAAAAACTCGCAAGGGTCGTCCCCAATATGGACCGCCATGGGAAGAGGAACCGCTGGCGGAGGCGAGGCCGGCGTGCCGCCCCGTCCACCTATTCCCCGAGCGCCTCGGCCTCGCCCTCCACCTCGCCCACGGCCTCGCCCCCTCCCTCTTCCCCTTACGTCTGGCTCTGCAACCACGGGTGCGGGAGAAGGAGGGACGCGTTGTCTAGCGGCGACCCTCGCCGCCACCGTTGAAGGACCAGGGTTCCCTTTCTCCATGGAGAATGAGAGAGAGGGGAGCAGAAGCTGAAGGAAAGAGGAGATGAAAGAATGCGGGCCTCCGTCCCCCTCCCCCCCCCCCCCCCGCGCTCCTTAAAAAGGAACAGGGTGGGGGCACGGCCGCCCCGCTCAGCTAATCAAGACACAAAAGGAGCAGGGAACTGGGACCGGCCCGCTGCCTCGACCCACGACGGCCCGGTTCCCCGCCTCCACCCTTCGCCACCCCAAGCGCATGGAAGCCGCGTGGCAGGCGTGTAGAGCCGAGGCGACGGATGAGGCGACCTCTCCCCACCCTGTGATCGTGGGGAGTGGACGCCTCGAAAACCACTCCTCTGCCCCTGTTTCCCCTGCTTATAAGGAGGGAGGGGGCGGACGGTTCGCCTTTCCGAATAAAGAAACCACCCACGATCTCTCCCACGATGCCGCAATCGACGCATGCCGTTCGGGGAGGGCGCGGTGGATACGGAGAAAGATACGGCGTGACACAGGCCGCGCATGCCTGTTCCCTGTTTTGGGCCTGGCCCAACAGGGCTCGGCACCGTGTATGGCCCAGGCCCGGGGGCTCCTGTCGGTGTACTAGAGTAGGGGTACCCTAGTATCCCGAACTTGTGCACGGGCAGTCGCAGCGCCCCGCGGCAAGGCTTGCCAGGTGACCGCCAAAGACCTCCATGGTTCCTTTGGAGCCATTCAAGAACAAAGTATTCAAGCCAAGGAGACAAGGCCCCGGCAAGAGGAGCTTGCCGGGAAGGCCACTCAAGGTGCAAGACCCCGGCAAGAGGAGCTTGCCGGGAAGGCCAACCAAGGCATCTCAAGGAACTCGCCGCGACGCGCCACGCGTCCCGGCAAGGCCCGGCGAGCGACAAGCTTCCGGACGCGACAAGACAACGACCGCGGCAAGGCGCTTGCCGCGGCAAGCAACCACTCTGTACCCGCGCTCCAGCACACCCACCAACGTGTCGCTCTGGGACCCTTCCAGGCCTACGTGGCGGAAGGCTGTGCAGCCAGGGGTACACTGTGGCAAGCGGCGCTGACAAGATCGCCATCGTGGCGAGCGGTGGCATCCCTGACGGTCCCTTTTCTGCACTGTTTAGGCGACGTAGATAGGCATTTAATGCCCTTGTCCCCTGCCATCAGGGTTAGGTAGAATACACTGTGTAGGTAGCTGTACCAACCGCAGCACCTTTTCCATTTTTGCCCTTGCCTACGTTGCCACCTGTCGGTGACCCCTTGAGCATATAAAAGGAGGCCCATGCGCAACGTAGAAGGAGGACGAACAGAAGCACGCTCGGCCTCGTTAGCTGCTTGAGTGTACTGTAGCACTCAGCGCTCCTGAGCAAGAACACAATACAAACCACAGATGCAGCAGTAGGGTTTTACGCATCCGTGCGGCCCGAAGCTGGGTAAACTGCTCATGTGCCTCGCCTCGATCTGCTCTTCGTGCGACCTCCGCCCCCCGCCGAACCGAAAAGGGGCTCCGTCCCCATAGGTGCTCGTGGAGGCAGTTTTCCCGACCCACCCACATATCAAATTATCAAAGTACCGAACGCGAATCATATGAACGTGGTGAAAACTAGCTTGACAATGTTCCCATGTGTCCTCGGGAGCGCTTTTCCTATTATAAGAGTTTGTTTTGGCTTGTCCTTTGCTACAAAAAGGATTGGGACACCTTGCTGCACCTTATTTACTTTTGTTCCTTGTTTCTCGTTACAATTTACCTTGTCACAAAACTATCTGTTACCACTTATTTCAGTACTTGCAGAGAATACCTTGCTGAAAACCGCTTATCATTTCCTTCTGCTCCTCGTTGGGTTCGACACTCTTACTTATCAAAAGGACTACAATAGATCCCCTATACTTGTGGGTCATAAGGACTCTTTTCTGGCGCCGTTGCCGGGGAGTGTAGCGCCTTTGGTAGGTGGAATTTGGTAAGGAAAAATTTATATAGTGTGCTGAAATATACTGTCACTTGTTACTATGGAAAGTAATTCTCTGAGGGGCTTGTTCGGGGTATCTTCACCCCGTCCAGTAGAGCAAAGAGTTGCTACGCAACCTATAGAACCTATTGAAAATGAAACTCCTTTTGAATTTCCTTTGGGTATGATGGAAAAACTGCTAGCTAATCCTTTTACAGGAGATGGAACAAAGCATCCTGATGAGCACCTAATATATGTGGATGAAGTTTGTGGATTATTTAAGCTTGCAGGTATACCCGATGATGTTGCTAAGAAGAAGGTCTTCCCTTTATCTTTGAAGGGAGATGCATTGATATGGTATAGGCTATGTGATGATACGAGATCATGGAACTATAAAAGATTGAAATTGGAATTTCATCAAAAGTATTATCCTATGCATCTTGTTCGTCGTGATCGCAATTATATATATAATTTCTGGCCTCACGAAGGAGAAATCATCGCTCAAGCTTGGGGGAGGCTTAAATCAATGTTATATTCATGCCCCAATCATGGGTTTTCAAGGGAAACAATTGTTCAAAATTTGTATGCTCGGCTTTTCCGAAAACAATCGCACCATGCTCGATACTTCTTGTGTTGGCTCTTTTATGATGAAGACCATTGAATTTAAATGGAATTTATTGGGTATAATTAAACGCAACTCTGAAGATTGGGACCTCGATGAAGGTAAGGAGTCAGGTACGACACCTAAGTTTGATTGTGTTAAATCTTTTATGGATACCGATATTTTCCGTAAGTTTAGCACTAAATATGGACTTGACTCTCAGATAGTAGCTTCTTTCTGTGAATCTTTTGTTGGAAATATGCCCTAGAGGCAATAATAAAAGGATTATTATTATATTTCCTTGTTCATGATAATTGTCTTTTATTCATGCTATAATTGTGTTATCCGGAAATCGTAATACATGTGTGAATACATAGACACCAACATGTCCCTAGTAAGCCTCTAGTTGACTAGCTCGTTGATCAACAGATAGTCATGGTTTCCTGACTATGGACATTGGATGTCATTGATAACGAGATCACATCATTAGGAGAATGATGTGATGGACAAGACCCAATCCTAAGCATAGCACAACATCGTATAGTTCGTTTGCTAGAGCTTTTCCAATGTCAAGTATCTTTTCCTTAGACCATGAGACCGTGTAACTCCCGGATACCGTAGGAGTGCTTTGGGTGTACCAAATGTCACAACGTAACTGGGTGACTATAAAGGTATACTACGGGTATCTCCGAAAGTGTCTGTTGGGTTGACATGGATCGAGACTGGGATTTGTAACTCCGTATGACGGAGAGGTATCTCTGGGCCCACTCGGTAATGCATCATCAGAATGAGCTCAAAGTGACCAAGTGTTTGGTCACGGGATCATGCATTGTGGTACGAGTAAAGTGACTTGCCGGTAATGAGATTGAACGAGGTATTGGGATACCGATGATCGAATCTCGGGCAAGTAACATACCAATTGACAAAGGGAATTGTATACGGGGTTGCTTGAATCCTCGACATCGTAGTTCATCTGATGAGATCATCGAGGAGCATGTGGGAGCCAACATGGGTATCCAGATCTGTCGGTGTACTAAAGTAGGGGTACCTTAGTACCCCGAACTTGTGCACGGGCAGTAGTAGCGTCCCGCGGCAAGGCTTGCCAAGGGAGCGACAAGAGTCTCCACGGCCCTTTCTGGGACGGACGAAGGCCAAGTGATCGAGCCTAGAAGACCAGGCCCCGGCAAGAGGAGCTTGCCGGGCCAAGGAGGCGAGGTCCGGCAAGAGGAGCTTGCCGGGCCAAGGCGACAAGGCCCCGGAAAGAGGAGCTTGTCGGGACGACTTAGCCGAAGGACCAAGGCCCCGGCGGGAGGAGCTCGCCGGGACGGCCAAGCCAAGGCACCCCAAGAAAAGCCCGCCGCGGCGCGCCGCGCTCCCCGGCAAGGCCTGACGAGCGGCAAGCTTTCAGGTGCGGCAAGACAACCACCGCGGCAAGCCACTTGCCGCGGCAAACCACCACCTCAGGCCTGCGCTCCAGCTCACCTGACCACACGTCACTCTGGAGCTTCCCCAGAGGCACGTGGCGGGGCGCCGCGCAACCTGAGGCGCGCGGTGGCATGCGACGTTGACAGAGTCGCCCCGTGGCAAGCGGAGGCGCCCCCAACGGTCCTCCTCGGTACTGTTCGGGCGATCCAGACGGGCATTTAATGCCTTTGTCCCCCGCCGTCAGAGTTAGGTGAGATAGCGCTGTGCGGCCACTGTTCGCACAGTTCCTTGCCATTTTTACCCTCACCTGCGTCGCTACCTGTGGGAAACCCCTTAGCATATAAAAGGAGGCCCATGCGCACGTAGAAGGAGGACCCCGAAGGAAAAACCCGGTAGACCCTCGTCTACGTCCAGCTCCGACTTACTGTAGCTTCTTGCGCTCTAGAGCAAGAACTCGAATCAACCAGACAAGCAGCAGTAGGGTTTTACGCATCCGTGCGGCCCGAAGCTGGGTAAAATCGTTGTGTGTGTGTGTCGCCTCGATCTGCTCTTTGTGCAACCTCCGCCCCCCCCCCCCACCGAACCGAAAAGGGGCTCCGTCCCCATAGGTGCTCGTGGAGGCCGATTTCCCCCGACATCCTTGGCGCGCCAGGTAGGGGGCTGCGTAGAGGTTGTGCGAACCAGATTTGGCGACCACAGGTAAGCTCAGGTATGTCCAGGTACCTTTCCGCTCCAACCCGCGGAGCGGAGGCATTCCTCCTCACGGACTCGTGCACGGCCCTCCTCGAGTACCCACTCACGCAGAGCCCGGGCAAGAGCAGCTGCTCCTTGAGGAGGACCGCCTTTCGGCCGCTGAGCGAGTTTCTCGCCTCCAGCAAACTCTGCACCGCTCCCGTAGCCGCAGAAGTTAGCGCCGGAAGTTGCGGGAAAGGCGACCTCGTTCTTCGGCGCGCCCAGGCCGCCAAGATCCAAACGAGTCGACGCCGACCGTGGGAGGGACCTTGCCAGCGCGGTAGTCGGAACCCGTTCCGTCGGCCATCCTCTCTGTCCAAGTCTTGCCGCAGTTGCATGTAATCCTTGGTACAGAGACGAGCGCAGATCCCAAGCATAGCTTATGTGCCCCGCACATCTTGTCGATTTCGCGCCTCTCCGCTTTGCGCATGCATTATTTGACACGATTGTGCAGCACTCGGCTCCGGCAAGCGATGGCAGGCCATGAAGCCCCGAGCCCTCGTTACTCCCTTACCTCGAGAAGGGGGGATGACAGGATAGGTTGGGCGTCGCCCGAGGAAGCTGCGCCTTGCCGGACTGCAAACAACAGAAAAGCTAAGTTGCCAAAATTTGAGCAATTAAGCTCCTTTTTACCCTTAAGTTATCTTCCTCGAACGGCCGAGCTTCGTATGGGAAACCTGTGCGCGGAGGGGCCGGCTCGTGGCTGGTTGCACCCTTATTTCGTTTCGAGTCCGCTCAACGACTTAAGTGTGCTACATCCAGAGTGGCGTCCTTATTTTGTTTCGAGCTTGCTCGGTAGTTTAAGTGTGCTGCGACTGCAGTCGCAACGCTTACCTCGCCCTGAGCCTGCTCAACATTTTAAGTGAGTTGCGCCAGCCGCGGCAAGGTTTCTTGCTGGTGGAGGCACCGCCAGCGGGTTGCTGATGTCCCGCACTCGGCACCCGTGGCAAGGCGGAGGCTTGCGCCGACAAGTTCCTGGGAGCGTAGGGCGCGAACGTACGAAGCACAAAGTCGAACGAGGGAGATAACAGCGCAATGAACTGCCTAAGATAAAAGTTATATTCGAAAACGACTTGCCGCTGCTCTAATCAGCTGTTTGTATGACATGCTCAGCAGCGACAAGGGAAGAAAAGAAAGAGGTGGGCGGCCTAATCCGCGCGGTCGCCCTTGACCCTCCTGATCCCGGCCACCCTTTTCACAATGGGGGTGACGAGGGCCCTGATCTCCGTCAGGTCGGCGTCTTCCGGCAGGTGCCTGAGGACGTTGGTAAGCCTGATGGTGGGGTTGCGGAAGACGATCTTCACCAGCACCCTCTCGAGGGCCCCGGAGACGGCTTCCCGCGTCTCCTCGGCCAGCTGCTCTGGGATCGTTTCCCGGAGATGCTGGAGCGCCTCCACCAAGCCCTTGAAGAAGGAAGTGAGCTTGACGCTCGGCGAGACATTCTCGCCAGAGGGGTACTCGTGGCCCTCCATCCCCAGCAGCTTCAGCTCCTTGTCGATGGTGGTGGCGATGTCGACGAGGCCTTCGGACCACCGCTCCACCGTCTCCTGGAAGGCGTTCTAGGTAACGGCGGCGCGCTTCAATAGCTCCTCGTTGTCAGCAACCTCCTTCCGCAAGGTCGCTTCCTGCCCCTTGGCGCTCTCCAGCGCCTTGGCCAGGGTGTCCAGCTTCAGCTCGAGGTCGGCCTTGGAATCCTTGGCGGCGTCGAGCTCCCGGATCTTCTCGGCGAAGCGGCCCTGCAGCTCGCCAAGGGTGTGAGCGCCCTTCTCGCGCTCCTGTTTGAGCGCGGCAAGCTCTTCGCCGCTCGCCTTGAGGTTGCTGACGAGCTGCGCCACCCTCGTCTCCAGCTCCCCCTTGACGACCTCGGCGGCCGCGGCAGCGTCCTGCGCTTTCTGCAGGGCCCCGCCAAGCGCCTGCTCGCGCGCGGCAACCTCCTCCTCGTGGCTGGCGAGGCTGGCCTTCTGCTGCACCAGTTCGCTTTCCCGCGCGGATAGCCCCGCAGCGGCAAGCCTCTGCTGCTCTTCGGCCTCTGCCTTCTCGAGGAGAAAGGCTGTCCGCGCCTGGTCGAGCAGCCTCCGCTCCTCCGCCAAAGACCGGAGAGCCTCCTGGTTGAGCTCCCGGAGCTCCCCGGCATGCTTCTCCATGTCCGCGCCGGCCCTCGCGACGAGTGCCTCCTGGCGCTCCACCTTAGCCTGCCGGGCGCGGTAGAGCGACACAAGCTTCCGGAGCAGCCGCTCCTCCTCGGGCTCGCCACTGCTGGTGCTTGGCGTGTCGACCACTGTCAGCCCGACGGAGGCGAGCACTTCTCCGTCCAAGGCCTCCCCCTCGACCGGCGCCCTGGAGCTAGGCTCCCAGGGGAGCCTGATGAAGACGCCATCGCCGGCCTTCAGGTAGGCACCCGCCGGGGGCTCCTCGGGGCCCGACGCGGCGGCAGCAGCGGGATCGCCGGACGGCGGAGTGCTTGACGCCCCTGCCTCCCCGGGGCCGTCGGCACGGTCGCCGGTCCCCTCGCCGTCTGCCGCCGTGGCGGCCTTGGCGGCTTCGGCCTCCCCGCCGCCTGCGGGGTCGTCGGTGCCGTCCGCCTCCTCGATGACGACGACGTCGTCGGCGTCACCGCGCGCGCCCTCCCCGACGACGGCCTCGGTCTCCATCGGGTCCGTGGTGGGCAGGTCTGATGGCCGGAAGAGGGGAGAAGAGTCAACCGAACAGCCGGATTACTAGGGGAAGTTTTCCGTGCAGTGGGGCTTACCGGTGGCAGGGTCCGTGGCCACAGCCTCCGCTGTCGGGGGATCGCTGGCCGCGTCCCTCGCCGGAGATCCCTCCCTTGCCGGAGAGGTCTCCCTTGCCGGGGGCTCCTCCCTTGCCGGGGAGGTCTCCCCTGCCGGGGGCTCCTCCCTTGCCGGAGATTTCTCCCTAGGCGGGGTGGTCGACGCAGACGGCACGACAGGAGTGCCCCCCGGGGTCGCCTGCTGGGGCTGCTCTGCTCCTACCCAACAACAACAGCCACATGTCAACCACAAAGAGAAGGGGAGCTCACGCGCGCGCCAAACAGCAAGAACTAGCCGTGCACTCACCCTGGGGGCTGCGCTGTGGGCTGCCCTGGGGACCCGCTGCCAAGTCCGGCAAGGTCGTCTCTGGCACCTCCCCAGTTGCCGGGGGAGATTCGCCCTCAAGGACGACCAGCGGGATCTTGGCCCTCTTCGCCCTCCTCTGGGCCAGGCTCCTGAATGGGAACGGTTTCGAGGCAGGATGAGTGGGCTGCGAAACAAGACGAAGCAACAGAAATCAAGAAGATACAAACTCTACCAGGAACTTACTCTTCGTCCTCCTCTTCGTCGTCGGAGCTAAGCGCGGAATAGTCAAAAACCGGCTTGCTCCAGGCGCGAGGAGACAGGGGAGTGGGTTCCCGGGACCGCTTGGCGGGGACGGTGGACGACCCCGCCCCCGTTGCCGCCGCGGTACGGGGAGCGGCAGGAGCAGAAGCCGTGGCCCGTGAGGACCCCGCTCCCGCTGCTTCGGAGGCGCGTGTCACGCGGGGCTGCGGTTGCTGGTCGGCTTGCCGCACCACCTCTCCGGCCCTGCGGAGACGCCTCCTCGGCTGGGCAGGGGGCTCCGCCTGCGACGAGCTGCCCGGGAGCTGCGAGGAGGGCGCGTCAACCTCCGGCAAGCCGCTCGCGTCTTGGGCGGGCTCGCCCGCGCCATCATGCCCGGCTGGTTCCTCCATGCCGGTGAACTCCATTTGGTCGGCGAGGCTCTCCGCCTCCGCCGCGTCTGCTTCGGCCAGGGTGAAGCCAGACACCTCTTCTGCTCCTGGAGGCGATGTAAGCCAGCTCCTCGGGGGTGCTGTCCCGCGTGAGGCCCCTCTTCTCGTCGGGGTCGACCGGCACCTCCTCCAAGTTGTCGAAGAAGGCCTGCACGACGTCGTCCGCGGGCTCCTGCCAGGTCGCGTCGATCCCGTGCGAGTCGCACAGTGGCATCATCGCGAGGATGCGGCTGAGCGCCGAGTTGTTGCACAAGGGGACGATGCCCGGCGGCAACCTGAACCATTCTGGGTGCTCGGAGTCGTACCTGAACAACTCCTTCAACACTGCGACGAGCTCCAGAACGGTGAAGTTGTAGTTAAGGCCCGGGCGCAGCCTCATGATGTCCGCCGCGTTTTGGAATTCCCAAGCCGACTTCCCCCTCTCCTGCAGGGGGGCGATACGCCGGCGAAGGAAATTCGCGCCGACGGCACCGACGGTGAGCCCGGCACACCTGAGGTGCAGGATTCGGGTGACGGCAATCTTCAGCTTGGCTTCGTCAGGGGCTAGGTCGCTCCAGTCACGGCCGCGCACCACTGGGGTTCGGCGCACAGCGGTGAACGACGGTGGATTTTCCTCGACGATCAGGCACCACTCGGCCCTCCACTCCTCCCATCTGCCACGGAGTTCCCCCTGCAAGTAGACCTGTTTCTTGCCGGTCCTGGAGACCCAGGCGACTCCGCCGGACAGTGGCTCTCCTTTCTCCACCCGAGGAGTAAAGAAGTGGCCGAAGAGGGCTACGTTGGGGCGGACTCCGACAAAGTTCTCGCAAAGGTGTGCGAAAACCGCCATTGTCAGAACGGCGTTGGGGGTGAAATCAAGGAGGTGGAGGTTGTAGGTATGCATGATGTCGCAGAAGAACTCGGAAAAAGGCGGGCAGAGCCCGCAATAGAAGAACACGGCGAAGAAAGGGTACCCGGTCGGGTACAGCTTCTGGGCGATGGCGGGAAGAACTCGCGTGCGCGGATGCGCTCGCGTCGCCGTCGACCAGAAGAGGCGGTATCCGTTCTTCAGCCCCAGCGCATCGAGCTGAGGGGGGAACGTCGCCATCTCCTTCCGAAGCGCTTCCAGCCGCAGCGCCTCGGCCGACTTCACGGCCTTCCCCTTCGCCTTGTCGCTCTTCGGGGCCATGGCAGATACGGGGAGGGGGAGTTGTCGGCGTTGGCGGCGCAAGGGGCTGCGAGGGCGAATTGCCGCTTTCTCTAGTAAGGAGGAAGTGGCGGAGATTTTCGAGGAACAGCAACCGGCGGAATGGCGAGCTGCCCCTGTTCCCCTCCGCTTATAAAGAAAGGGGGGGCGGGCGTTTCGCCTTTCCAAATAAAGGAATCGTGCCCGACGTGACGCATGCCTGCGGGCCTCAAGTCCCGCGCACGCCACCCACGTCACGCACGCCTCGCACGCCTCGCCCCCCACGACGCCGCGATAAGCGCGCGCCACTTGGGGAGGGCACGACGGGCACAGAGTTAAGGAGTAGCGCAACCCAGGCCACGCGTGCCCGTGCACTGTTAGGGCCTGGCCCAACAACGCTCGGCACCGTGTATGCCCCAGACCCGGGGGCTCCTGTCGGTGTACTAAAGTAGGGGTACCTTAGTACCCCGAACTTGTGGACGGGTAGTAGTAGCGTCCCGCGGCAAGGCTTTCCAGGGGAGCGACAAGAGTCTCCACGGCCCTTTCTGGGCCGGACGAAGGCCAAATGATCGAGCCTAGAAGACCAGGCCCCGGCAAGAGGAGCTTGCCGGGCCAAGGCGACAAGGCCCCGGCAAGAGGAGCTTGCCGGGACGACTAAGCCGAAGCACCAAGGCCCCGGCGGGAGGAGCTCGCCGGGACGGCCAAGCCAAGGCACCCCAAGAAAAGCCCGCTGCGGCGCGCCGCCCGCCCCGGCAAGGCCTGACGAGCGGCAAGCTTTCAGGTGCGGCAAGACAACCACCGCGGCAAGCCACTTGCCGCGGCAAACCACCACCTCAGGCCTGCGCTCCAGCTCACCTGGCCACGCGTCACTCTCGAGCTTCCCCAGAGGCACGTGGCGGGGCGCCGCGCAACCTGAGGCGCGCGGTGGCATGCGACGTTGGCAGAGTCGCCCCCGTGGCAAGCGGAGGCGCCCCCAACGGTCCGCCTCGGTACTGTTCGGGCGATCCAGACGGGCATTTAATGCCTTTGTCCCCCGCCGTCAGAGTTAGGTGCGATAGCGCTGTGCGGCCACTGTTCACACAGTTCCTTGCCATTTTTACCCTCACCTGCATCGCTACCTGTGGGAAACGCCTTAGCATATAAAAGGAGGCCCATGCACACGTAGAAGGAGGACCCTGAAGGAAAAACCCGGTAGACCCTCGTCTACGTCCAGCTCCGACTTACTGTAGCTTCTTGCGCTCCAGAGCAAGAACTCGAATCAACCAGACAAGCAACAGTAGGGTTTTACGCATCCGTGCGGCCCGAAGCTGGGTAAAATCGTTGTGTGTGTGTGTCGCCTTGATCTGCTCTTTGTGCAACCTCCGCCCCCCGCCGAACCGAAAAGGGGCTCCGTCCCCATAGGTGCTCGTGGAGGCCGATTTCCCCTGACAAGATCCCACTGTTGGTTATTGGCCGGAGAGCCGTCTCGGTCATGTCTACGTGTCTCCCGAACCCGTAGGGTCTACACACTTAAGGTTCGGTGATGCTAGGGTTGTAGAGATATGAGTATGCAGTAACCCGAAAGTTGTTCGGAGTCCCGGATGAGATCCCGGACGTCACTAGGAGTTCCGGAATGGTCTGGAGGTAAAGAATTATATATGGTAAGTCGAGTTTCGGCCATCGGGATAGTTTCGGGGGTCACCGGTATTGTACCGGGACCACCGAAAGGGTCCCGGGGGTCCATCGGGTGGGGCCACATGGGCTGAAGTGGGAGGGGAACCAGCCCCTAGTGGGCTGGTGCACCCCCCCTTGGGCCCCTCCTGTGCCTAGGGTTGGGAACCCTAGGGGAGGGGGCGCCTCCACTTGCCTTGGGGGCACTCCACCCCCTTGGCCGCCGCCCTCCTAGGAGATCCCATCTCCTAGGGCCGGCGCCCCCCTGGGGACCCTATATATAGAGGGGGGAGGGAGGGCAGCCGCACCCGTGCCCCTGGCGCCTCCCTCTCCCACTCCAACACCTCCTCCTCCTCCGTAGAGCTTGGCGAAGCCCTGACGGAGTACTGCCTCTCCACTACCACCATGCCGTTGTGCTGCTGCTGGAGCCATCTTCCTCAACCTCTCCCTCCTCCTTGCTGGATCAAGGCGCGGGAGACGTCATTCATCCGTACGTGTGTTGAACGCGGAGGTGCCGTCCGTTCGGCGCTAGGATCTCCGGTGATTTGGATCACGACGAGTACGACTCCCTCAACCCCGTTCTCTTGAACGCTTCCGCTCGCGATCTACAAAGGTATGTAGATGCACTCCGATCACTCGTTGCTAGATGAACTCATAGATAGATCTTGGTGAAACCGTGCAAAAAAATTTATTTTCTGCAACGTTCCCCAACAGTGGCATCATGAGCTAGGTCCGTAGTTCTCTTTGCACGAGTAGAACACAATTTGTTGTGGGCGTAGATGTTGCCAACTTTCTTGCCGCTACTAGTCTTATTTTGCTTCAGCGGTATTGTGGGATGAAGCGGCCCGGACCGACCTTACACGTATGCTTACGTGAGACAGGTTCCACCGACTGACATGCACTAGTTGCATAAGGTGGCTAGCGGGTGTCTATCTGTCCCACTTTAGTTGGAGCGGATTCGACAAAAAGGGTCCTTATGAAGGGTAAATAGAAGTTGACAAATCACATTGTGGCTTTTACGTAGGTAAGAAAACGTTCTTGCTAGAACCCTATTGCAGCCACGTAAAACTTGCAACAACAATTAGAGGACGTCTAACTTGTTTTTGCAGCAAGTGTTCTGTGATGTGATATGGCCAAAGTTGTGATGAATGATGAATGATATATATGTGATGTATGAGATCATGTTCTTGTAATAGGAATCACGACTTGCATGTCGATGAGTATGACAACCGGCAAGAGCCATAGGAGTTGTCTTTATTTTTTTGTATGAACTGCGTGTCATTGAGAAACGCCATGTAAATTACTTTACTTTATTGCTAAACGTGTTATCCATAGTATTAGAAGTAATAGTTGGCGAGCAACTTCATGGAGACACGATGATGGAGATCATGGTGTCATGCCGGTGACAAGATGATCATGGAGCCCCAAGATGGAGATCAAAGGAGCTATATGATATTGGCCATATCATGTCACTATAATTTGATTGCATGTGATGTTTATCATATTTTTGCATCTTGTTTACTTAGAACGATGGTAGTAAATAAGATGATCCCTCATAATAATTTCAAGAAAGTGTTCCCCCTAATTGTGCGCCGTTGCGACAGTTCGTTGTTTCGAAGCACCACGTGATGATCGGGTGTGATAGATTCCAACGTTCACATACAATGGGTGTAAGACAGATTTACACATGCAAACACTTAGGTTAACTTGACGAGCCTAGCATGTACAGACATGGCCTTGGAACACAAGAGACCGAAAGGTCGAACATGAGTCGTATGAAAGATACGATCAACATGGAGATGTTCACCGATGATGACTAGTCCGTCTCACGTGATGATCGGACACGGCCTAGTCGAGTCGGATCATGTTTCACTTACATGACTAGAGGGATGTCTAATCTGAGTGGGAGTTCATTAAATAATTTGATTAGATGAACTTAATTATCATGAACTTAGTCTAAAAATCTTTGCATAAATGTCTTGTAGATCAAATGGCCAACGCTCATGTCAACATGAACTTCAACGCATTCCTAGAGAAAACCAAGCTGAAAGATGATGGCAGCAACTATACGGACTGGGTCCGGAACCTGAGGATCATCCTCATAGCTGCCAGGAAACAATATGTCCTAGAAGCACCGCTAGGTGAAGCTCCCATCCCAGAGAATCAAGACGTTATGAACGCTTGGCAGCAGCGTGCTGATGATTACTCCCTCGTTCAGTGCGACATGCTTTACAGCTTAGAACCGGGGCTCCAAAAGCGTTTTGAGCAACACAGCGCATATGAAATGTTCGAGGAGCTGAAAATGGTTTTTCAAGCTCATGCCCGGGTCGAGAGATATGAAGTCTCCGACAAGTTCTACAGTTGTAAGATGGAGGAGAATAGTTCTGTCAGTGAGCACATACTCAAGATGTCTGGGTTGCACAACCGCTTGTCCCAGCTGGACATTAACCTCCCAGACGAGGCGGCCATTGACAGAATCCTTCAGTCACTCCCACCCAGCTACAAGAGCTTTGTGATGAACTACAATATGCAGGGGATGGAAAAGACCATTCCTGAAGTATTTTCAATGCTGAAATCAGCGGAGGTAGAAATCAAAAAGGAACATCAAGTGTTGATGGTCAATAAAACCACCAAGTTCAAGAAAGGCAAGGGTAAGAAGAACTTCAAGAAGGACGACAAGGATGTTGCCGCGCCCGGTAAGCCAGTTGCTGGGAAGAAGTCAAAGAATGGACCCAAACCTGAGACTGAGTGCTTTTATTGCAAAGGGAAGGGTCACTGGAAGCGGAACTGCCCCAAATACTTAGCGGACAAGAAGGCCGGCAACACTAAAGGTATATGTGATATACATGTAATTGATGTGTACCTTACCAGTGCTCGTAGTAGCTCCTGGGTATTTGATACCGGTGTCGTTGCTCATATTTGTAACTCAAAGCAGGAGCTGCGGAATAAGCGGAGACTGGCGAAGGACGAGGTGACGATGCGCGTCGGGAATGGTTCCAAGGTCGATGTGATCGCCGTCGGCATGCTACCTCTACATTTACCTACAGGATTAGTTTTAAACCTCAATAATTGTTATTTAGTGCCAAGTTTGAGCATGAACATTGTATCCGGATCTCGTTTAATACGAGATGGCTACTTATTTAAATCCGAGAATAATGGTTGTTCTATTTATATAAGAGATATGTTTTATGGTCATGCTCCGATGGTCAATGGTTTATTCTTAATGAATCTCGAACGTGATGTTACACATATTCATAGTGTGAATACCAAAAGATGTAAAGTTGATAACGATAGTCCCACATACCTGTGGCACTGCCGTCTTGGTCACATTGGTGTCAAGCGCATGAAGAAGCTCCATGCTGATGGACTTTTAGAGTCTCTCGATTATGAATCATTTGACACATGCGAACCATGCCTCATGGGAAAAATGACCAAGACTCCGTTCTCCGGAACAATGGAGCGAGCAACCAACTTATTGGAAATCAGACATACTGATGTTTGTGGTCCAATGAGCGTTGAGGCTCGCGGAGGATATCGTTATGTTCTCACTCTCACTGATGACTTGAGTAGATATGGGTATGTCTACTTGATGAAAGACAAGTCTGAGACCTTTGAAAAGTTCAAGGAATTTCAGAATGAGGTAGAGAATCAACGTGACCGAAAAATAAAGTTCTTATGATCAGATCGTGGAGGAGAAAATTTATGTCACGAATTTGGCACACACTTAAGGAAATGTGGAGTCGTTTCACAACTCACGCCGCCTGGAAAACCTCAACGTAACGGTGTGTCCGAACGTCGTAATCGCACTCTATTGGATATGGTGCGATCTATGATGTCCCTTACTGATTTACCGCTATCATTTTGGGGATACGCTCTAGAGACAGCTACATTGACTTTAAATAGGGCACCATCTAAATCCGTTGAGACGACACCGTATGAATTATGGTTTGGGAAGAAACCTAAGTTGTCGTTTCTAAAAGTTTGGGGATGTGATGCTTATGTCAAGAAACTTCAACCTGAAAAGCTCGAACCCAAGTTGGAAAAATGCGTCTTCATAGGATACCCTAAGGAAACCATTGGGTATACCTTCTACCTTAGATCCGAAGGCAAGATCTTTGTTGCCAAGAACGGATCCTTTCTTGAAAAAGAGTTTCTCTCGAAATGAGTAAGTGGGAGAAAGTAGAACTCGATGAAGTACTACCTCTTGAACCGGAAAGTAGTGCAGCTCAGGAAAATGTTCCTGTGGTGCCC
Organism: Aegilops umbellulata; assembly: GCA_032464435.1. NCBI lineage: Eukaryota > Viridiplantae > Streptophyta > Magnoliopsida > Poales > Poaceae > Aegilops > Aegilops umbellulata. The sequence continues at coordinate 66,883,344 of CP136056.1, read as the reverse complement.
ACATCCACTGGAGAGGAAATTAATGATGATGATCAAGGTACTTCGAATCAAGTTACTACTGAACTTCGTAGGTCCACAAGGACACGTTCCACACTAGAGTGGTATGGCAACCCTGTCTTGGAAATCTTAGACAACGGTGAACCTTCGAACTATGAAGAAGCGATGGCGGGCCCAGATTCCAACAAATGGCTTGAAGCCATGCAATCCGAGAAAGGATCCATGTATGAAAACAAAGTATGGACATTGACAGAATTGCCCGATGATCGGCGAGCGATAGAAAACAAATGGATCTTTAAGAAGAAGACGGACGCGGATGGTAATGTTACCATCTATAAAGCTCGACTTTTCGCTAAGGGTTATCGGAAAGTTCAAGGGGTTGACTACGATGAGACTTTCTCTCCCGTAGCGAAGCTGAAGTCCATCCGAATCATGTTAGCAATTGCCGCATACTATGATTATGAGATATGGCAAATGGACGTCAAAACGGCATTCCTTAACTGTTATCTTAAGGAAGAACTGTATATGATGCAGCCGGAAGGTTTTGTCGACCCTAAGAATGCTAACAAGGTATGCAAGCTCCAGCGATCCATTTATGGGCTGGTGCAAGCATCTCGAAGTTGGAACATTCGCTTTGATGAGATGATCAAAGCGTTTGAGTTTATGCAGACTTATGGAGAAGCCTGCGTTTACAAGAAAGTGAGTGGGAGCTCTGTAGCATTTTGTCGGATCTCGGGTTCCGGCGGACCCTTAAGGTTCGAACTCTGGGGTGCGCGCGGAGATTATGCCCTCTACCTCTCCGTCTCGCAATGATCTAAACTACTGAACGAACTGCGCAAGAGACACAGGGTTTATACTAGTTCGGGCCACCACTGTGGTGTAATACCCTACTCTAGTTTGTGGTGGGTGGATTGCCTCTTGGGCTGATGAGGATGAACAGTACAAGGAAGAACATCCTCGCGAGGGTCTACTCTTGGCTGGGGCGATGAACTGCTAGGAGGAGTTCAGCCGCCCTTCTCTCTCTCTCTCTCTCTGTGTTGCCTATGCCTTTCTAACTGGTTTCTAGATGCCCCTACCCTGGGGGTGGCTAGTCCTATTTATAGGCCAAGGCCCCGGGCCTCTTCCCAAATATTTGAGCGGGAAGGGCGCCAACAATTGGCCAATTCGAAGGGGAATATCCGGTACACTTATCCTGACTAAAGTTGGTCTTCCCCTGCCAAAGGCCCTGTGGTGACGCCGTTCTGGGCTCCATGGTGACCTCCTTCCCACCGTTGGACTGGTCTTGGTCTTGTTGCACCGAAATGGGTGCCTTTGCTTGATCCTCTCGCCTGCGCTTGCCTCCTTTGCACCAAAGAGGAAAGGGGAACACGGCGCGGGCTGGCGCCCGCCTGGCACCCTCAATCATCATGGCTTGCGCCATGGGCACCTCGCGAGGTACCCCGCCTTGATCTCTCCGCCTCCTCGCGAGCCAGCCTGAGGAGGCTGTGCCTGAGGAAGCGCCGTGTCGTTCGCCTCGCGAGGCTTGGCCCCTCGCGAGGGTCTTGAGTCTTGTGTTGAGGAGGATGGGCCGCGCTGGGCCCCCATTCAAGCCACGCCGCAGGCCGCAGGCAGGCAAATCTGGGGACCCCCGTTCCCAGAACACCGACAGTAGCCCCCGGGCCCAAGGCGCACATGGACTTGGCCGTGCCGAGGGGCGAAAGGGCAAGGGCGAAGTGCCGCGGGCCCCAACGGCCTGCGGCCTTGGGCGCCGCGTGGCGGTTGATTGGACGTGGGCGTCTCCACTTCCCCACGATGCCTTGGTGACCGCGCGGACTGGACAAGTCCCTGCATGCAAATCGTGTCATGATTACCCGTGATCGTGGAAGTCGACAGTTGGCCTTCGCCGGCTATATATACGGCACCGCGCGCGTCCTTCCAGTCCATCTCTTCTTGCTTCCTCCTCTGCCTCAGTTCTTGCTCCGTCTTGGTGTGATGGCTCCATCGAGGAGGTACTCGGCTGCGGAGAAGGGGAAGGCCCTTCAGGTCGGTCCTGCCTCTCCCCCGCCCAAGCGTGGTCGTGGGCGCCCTCGGAAGCATCCGGTGGCCGCCCCGGTAGCGTTTGATGGCCACGGGGACGGCTCCCGACGTGGTGGTGGCCGAGCCGCTGTGGCCGGGGGACACGTCTGGGCACGCGCTCCCCCAGGCCGCGCTTCCGCGCTGCGCAGGTGCTGCCGGAGTTCGTCGTCTGGTCGGCGGAGCTTACTAGTGCCCGGCTCCAACTCCCTCGCTTCCTCCTTGGCGTACTCCCGGCCGGAGCTCCAGGGGGTCTCTAGCTCCAGGCGGAAGGCTGCTGCAGCAGGTCCTCATGGGCTGCGCTGGAGGTTTCCGCCAATGGGGGCCTGGCCTTAACCCGTGGATGGCAGGCATTCGCCCGCGCCCGCGGCCTGGGGCGCCGGTGCACCCTGCACTTCAGGTTTGACGGCAACGCCACCCTCTACGTGAGGGCGTTTGGGGAAGATGGTCGCCGCGCGGGGTGTTGCCCGGAGGAGGATGACCGCGGCCGGAGGCCCCGCCCCGACGGTGATGGAGGAGACAGCGCCCACGCGGATGGCGGCGGCCGTGACTCCCCAAGCTTCGTTAACTATTCCTCAAGTGACTCCTCCAGTGGTGGCCGCAGTCAGCCCCCGCGCAGTCGAGCTTGCTTGGGGGCGGTGGCTCGTCCACCCGCCGTCGCGCCTCAGTGAAGCACGAGAGGGAGTCCGCCTGATGCCCGGAGGTAGCTCGGGTTGCCTCCACAGTCCGATGTGAGGAGGGCCACGCCGAGCTCGTCCTTTCCTTTTTTTTTTCCTTTTGCTTCCTATGTAAGACAAAACAACTGCGTGGAGCCCCGCTGGGGCGTGCTGGGAATTATTGCGTTTTAGCCATTACCTCGATCTTACTTTGCGTTTCCCAGCTTCGTGCTTGCGCGTAGATTGTTTTTGACCCCAGCCCCCGGGGGGGCGACCGACCCAGGCCCTGTGTGCGTGTCGCGGTGCCCGAGGGGCACGGACTAGAGGGGTGCTCCTGCAGAGAGCCCGGGCCGCAAAACCTTTAAGCGGCTAGAGCAGAAATGCTCGCGAGGGCGTTCGAGAGAAACCAAAGCGAGGAGCAAACCATAAATCAACAACAGTGATAACTTCAATAAAACTTCAATTCCAAGTAAACACGTCAACTGCGGAAAGCAAATGAAAGAGCCGCGTCCGGCACCTAATCTAGTCTTCGACGTCTTCTCACCAGCGCGGAGCTAAGTGCTGCCACTGGGCGTGGGAGGTTGCCCCAGGGCCTGAGGCCGGCGCTCCTGAGACTCCGGGGCGTCTACAACCCCACTCATTATTACGTGAGAGTGTCACGGGGCGGCGAGCTTCACAGGCATTGGCCTTCTTCACAGGCTCCGGGCCTTTCTCCTTAGAGGTAATAAGCTTCACAGGCACTCGCCTTCTTCACAGGCTCTGGGCCTTTTCCAAAAAGAGATGATCTTCACAGGCGTTTGCCTTCTTCACAGGCTCTGGGCCTTTTCCGAAAAAGAGATGAGCTTCACAGGCGTTCGCCTTCTTCACATGCTCTGGGCCTTTTCCAAAAAGAGATGATCTTCACAGGCGTTCGCCTTCTTCACAGGCTCTGGGCCTTTTCCAAAAAGAGACGATCTTCACAGGCGTTCGCCTTCTACACAGGCTCTGGGCCTTTTCCAAAAAGAGATGATCTTCATAGGCGTTCGCCTTCTTCACAGGCTTTGGGCCTTTTCCAAAAAGAGATGATCTTCACAGGCGTTCGCCTTCTTCACAGGCTCTGGGCCTTTTCCAAAAAGAGATGATCTTCACAGGCGTTCGCCTTCTTCACAGGCTCTGGGCCTTTTAGGGGTAGAACCTCCGGAGGTGCTGGATGTTCCACGCGTTCTGGATTGGCTCCCCCTCTTGAGTCTCCAAGCGCACAGAGCCTGGCCTGGAAACATGAACAACCTTGAACGGGCCCTCCCACATGGGAGAGAGCTTGTGCAGCCCCTCCCTGGAGAGGACCCGCCTGAGTACGAGGTCTCCTACCTCGAGGGTCCTGGGGCAGATGTTGCGGTAGTGATATCTTCGTAGCGTCTGTTGGTACCTTGCCGCTCGCAGCGCGGCTTCCCGGCGGCGTTCCTCTCCCAGCACGAGGTCCATCCCCCGCATGGCGTCCTTCTGCGCCTCGTCGAACGCCAGGACCCGTGTGGAGCGATGCCTGACCTCGTGAGGAAGGACTGCTTCGGCTCCATAGACTAGGAAGAACGGGTTCTCCCCGGTTGGTTTGGTCGCGGTGGTGCGGATGGACCACAACACGGATTGGAGCTCGTCGTACCAACCCCTGCCGCAGGCCTCCAGCTTCTTCTTCAACGTTCTGGTCTTGAGGCCTCTCAGGACCTCCGCGTTGGCTCGTTCGGCCTGCCCATTGCTTCACGGGTGTGCCACCGAAGCGTAGCATATCTGCGTTCCAAGGTTAGCACAGTATGTTTTGAAGATATTACTGGTGAACTGTGAACCGTTGTCTGTGATGATGCGGTTCAGAACCCCAAACCGGCTTACGATACCCCTAATGAACTTGACCGCAGAGCCCGCGGGGATGGTACGGACAGCCTCCACCTCTGGCCACTTGGTGAACTTGTCAATGGCGACGTAGAGGTAACGGTAGCCCCCTGGCGCCCGAGGGAACGGGCCCAGGATATCCAACCCCCAAACTGCGAATGGCCACGAGAGGGGTATAGTCTGCAGGCCCCCCGCTGGTTGATGGATCTGCTTGGAATGGAACTGGCAGGCCTCACAAGCCTTCACCAATTCGATTGCATCGTTGAGCACGGTGGGCCAATAGAACCCACTATGGAATGCCTTGCCGACGAGGGTCTGTGATGATGATGGTGTCCGGAGTCTCCGCCGTGTATGTCCTCTAGTAGTTCCTTTCCCTGCTCCCTAGAGATGCAGCGCAGAGATACATCGTTTGGTCACTTCCGGTAAAGTTCTCCATCTCTGATGCAGTATGCCGTGGCCTTCCGCGCCACATGTTCTGCTTCCTCTTCCTTTTCCGGTAGGGCCCCTTGTGTTAGATAACTCCGGAGTTCTGTGATCCAGCACTCCTCCTGAGGTTCCATCGTCAGGAGCAGGAGTGCTCCTGAGGTCGGCCCATAGACCGGGGCTCCCGAGGCTGGCGGCTGGGGGAGCTCCTCTCGAGGTTGAGCCGTGTTTGATAACGTCGGCTGTGCTGAAGGTTTGAAGAGCCGTTCTTCGAAGACGCCGGGTTCCTGCGGCAACCGCCTCGATGCCCGTCCGGCTATGTCGTCAGCTTCTTGATTGGTGCCACGGGGCACGTGCTTCAGCTCCAGCCCCCAGAACTGCTTTTCCATCCTGCAGACCTCCGCCAGGTAGGCCTCCATATGCTCGTCCTTCGGCTCGTACACCTTGTTGGAGAAATTGACTAGGAGCTGCGAGTCTCCCTTGACGGTGAGGCGCTTCACTCCCAGGGCCACCGCGGCCTTCAACCCGGCTATCAGTCCCTCATACTCTGCTATGTTGTTGGAGACCTTTTCACCTTGCTGGAAACAGAGTTGTACGGCATACTAGAGCTTATCCTGAGTTGGTGATATCAGCACTGCACCAGCCCCCGCGCCATACCTGGAGAACGCCCCATCGAAGTACATAACCCAGCCTTCCGGCGCCTCACTTCCTGGGGAGAGGGACCGATCCTCGTCATTCTTGAGGCCTGGTGCCTCCGCCCATTCCGCCACCAAATCCGCCAATGCTGCTCCTTTGATGACCCTGGTTGTGCTGAACTCGAGCTGAAACGCCTGCAGCTCTATGTTCCAATCGGTGACCCTTCCGGCCGAGTTAGGGCTCTTGAGCACTCTCTCCAGGGGGTACGATGAGACGACTTTGATGGGGTGAGCCTGGAAGTAGTGACGCAGCTTGCGCAAGGCTACAAGTAGCACGAGGAGGAGCTTCTGAGGCATTGGGTACCGTGCCCTCGCGTCCCTTAGCACCGTGCTAACAAAGTAGACCGGGTGCTCAACAAGGCTGAGAGCATCTTGGGTCGCGGCGCCCTCGGGAGGTAAGGGCACCTCACGAGATGACGTGGCCTCGGGAGGTGAACCATCTGGGCATGCGGCCTCCCCTGTCTCCGGTGCGTTCTTCGGTAGCTGACCCTCCTCATTTGTGGTTGTGGCTTCCTCGGGCTTTCCTTGTTCCCGTTTTGTCTTGCCTCGGGCTGCCGCTGCGGTCTTGACCTGGCGCTCCTCCCTAACCGCAACCAGGGCTGCGCTAGCGGAGTAGGGAGTGGCGGCGAGGTAAAGCAGCAAGGGCTCTTGATGGCGCGGAGCCACCATGACTGGGGGACTGGTCAGGTACCTCTTGAGGTCTTGAAACGCCTTATCTGCCTCTTCAGTCCATTCAAAGGGCCCCTTTTCCTTCATCAGCTGAAAGAAAGGCAGCGCTCGCTCCCCCAATTTGGAGATGAAGCGCCCTAGCGCGATCACGCGCCCAGTGAGCTTCTGCATTTCCCTGAGGGTCTTTGGCGGACTCATGTCCTCGACCGCCTTGACCTTCTCTGGGTTAGCCTCGATGCCACGGTGGGACACGAGGAAGCCCAAGAGCTTGACCGAGGGGACCCCAAACACACACTTCTCTGGGTTGAGTCACAGGTTCACTGCGTCGAGGCTCGTGAAGGTCTCCTCCAGGTCTTGTATCAGGGTCTTGGCCTCCCGAGATTTCACCACAATGTCATCAACGTAGGCTTCGACATTCTTCCCGAGTTGCGGGCCCAAGGTGATGTGCATCAGCCGCTGAAAGGTCGCCCCTGCGTTACGCAGTCCAAATGGCATGCATGTATAGCAGTATACCCCGAACGGGGTCAAGAAGGCGGTCTTATCAACGTCTTCTACCGCCATCTTGATCTGGTGATATCCGGAGAAGGCGTCCAAGAAGCACAGTAGGTCGCACTCGGCGGTGGAATCGACGATCTGGTCGATGCGGGGGAGCGGAAACGGATCTTGCGGGCATGCCTTGTTGAGATTGGTGAAGTCGACACACATGCGTTCCTTCCCCCCTTTCTTGGGCACAACGACAGGGTTGGCCAACCAATCCGGGTATCGGACCTCGCGAATGACCCCAGCGGCTTCTAACTTGCGGGTCTCTTGGACAATGAAGGCCTGCTTCTCTGCGGATTGCCGCCTGGCCTTCAGCTTCACGGGGCGCACATTTGGGCACACATTGAGGTGATGCTCGATGACGCTCCTGGGGATCCCTGCCAACTGATCGGGCTCCCAAGCAAACACCTTCTTATTTGCGCGCAGGAACCTGACCAAGGCCTCCTCCTGCTCAGGCTCAAGGTTGGCGCCTATGGTGAAGGCGGCACTGGAGGACCCGTCCTCGTCGATGGGTATCTGCTTGGTTTCTGCCTTGTCCTGGGTGAACAACTGCTTCTTCTTGGTGGGCGCAGCCCCCTTGGGCTCAGGGGTCCCCGCGTCGGCGGGCTGTGCCGACGCCGCCGTCTTGAAGGCGATCTTGAGTACTCACAGGGCGTCCCCGGTGTCTCCGTGCACGGTGAGGGTACCGCTGCTCCCGGGCATCTTCATGAGGTTGTACGCCGGGTGCGTGGCGGCCATGAACTGAGCCAGTGCCGGGTAGCCGAGGATGGCGTTGTAAGGGAGGCCGATGGGGGCGATGTCGAAGTCGACCATCTCCGTGTGGAAGTTGTCGTAGGTGCCGAAGGTTACTGGGAGCCGGATCTGTCCCAAGGAGTCGGATGATCCGCCCCCGACGCCCGAGAAAGATCGGCTGGGTTGCAGCCGCTCCCGGGGTATGCAGAGGAGGTTGAAGGTCTCGACCGAAAGCACACTGAGGCCCACGCCGCCGTCGATGAGGGTTCTGGTGACGGCCACCTGACAGATGGTGGGGGTGCACAGCAATGGGAGCGCGCCCGAGCCGGCCAAGTTAGCGGGGTGGTCCTCCGAGCTGAAGGCCAGACCGACCTCGCGCGCCGCCCGGTCCAGGGGAGCCCCCTGCCGTGTGGAGACGGCGCTGATCCGGCGGGCAAACGGCTTGACGTGGCGGCTCGTGGGCGGCGCCGGCGAGCCGCCCAGGAGGGCCGCAACGACCGGAGGCATGTCGCGGTGCGGTCACCCTGTCGCATAGGCGGATGCTGCGGTGGTGCTTGCCGCTCATTTCCCGCTGGGCCGGTGGCGGTGTTGACAGCGGGCGACGGGGGACGGCGAGAACGCCCACCGGCGAGGGCCGCTGGCGCGACGTGAGCTCGATGGGCGCCGGACATGGATGCGGCAGCCGGAGGAGGACGGAGCGGTGGAAGGCGGATTCCGACGCACCCCTACCTGGCGCGCCAAATGTCAGATCTCGGGTTCCGGCAGACCCTTAAGGTTCGAACTCTGGGGTGCGCACGGAGATTATGCCCTCTACCTCTCCGTCTCGCAAGGATCTAAACTACTGAACGAACTGCGCAAGAGACACAGGGTTTATACTAGTTCGGGCCACCATTGTGGTGTAATACCCTACTCTAGTTTGTGGTGGGTGGATTGCCTCTTGGGCTGATGAGGATGAATAGTACAAGGAAGAACAGCCTCACGAGGGTCTGCTCTTGGCTGGGGCGATGAACTGCTAGGAGGAGTTCAGCCGCCCTTCTCTCTCTTTCTCTCTGTGTTGCCTATGGCTTTCTAACTGGTTTCTAGATGCCCCTACCCTGGGGGTGGCTAGTCCTATTTATAGGGAAAGGCCGTGGGCCTCTTCCCAAATATTTGAGCGGGAAGGGCGCCAACAATTGGCCAATTCGAAGAGGAACATCTGGTACACTTATCCTGACTAAAGTTGGTCTTCGCCTGCCAAAGGCCCTCTGGTGACGCCGTTCTGGGCTCCATGGTGACCTCCTTCCCACCGTTGGACTGGTCTTTGTCTTGTTGCACCGAAATGGGTGCCTTTGCTAGATCCTCTCGCCTGCGCTTGCCTCCTTTGCACCAAAGAGGAAAGGGGAACACTGCGCGGGCTGGCACCCGCCTGGCACCCTTGATCGTCATGACTTGCGTCATGGGCACCTCGCGAGGTACCCCGCCTTGATCTCTCCGCCTCCTCGCGAGCCAGCCTGAGGAGGCCGTGCCTGAGGAAGCACCGTGTTGTCTGCCTCGCGAGGCTTGGCCCCTCGCGAGGGTCTTGAGTCTTGTGTTGAGGAGGATGGGCCGCGCTAGGCCCCCATTCAAGCCACGCCGCAGGCCGCAGGCAGGCAAGTCTGGGGACCCCCGTTCCCAGAACGCCGACACATTTCTCATATTATATATAGATGACATACTTTTGATGGGAAATGATATAGAACTTTTGGACAGCATTAAGGCCTACTTGAATAAGAGTTTTTCAATGAAGGACCTTGGAGAAGATGCTTATATATTAGGCATCAAGATCTATAGAGATAGATCAAGACGCCTCATAGGTCTTTCACAAAGCACATACCTTGATAAGATATTGAAGAAGTTCAATATGGATCAGTCTAAGAAGGGGTTCTTGCCTGTGTTGCAAGGTGTGAAATTGAGCTCAGCTCAATGTCCGACCATGGCAAAAGATATAGAAAAGATGAGTGTCATCCCCTATGCCTCGGCCATAGGGTCTATTATGTATGCCATTCTATGTACCAGTCCTGATGTAAACCTTGCCGTAAGTTTGATAGGAAGGTACCAAAGTAATCCCGGCAAGGAACAGTGGACAGCGGTCCAGAATATCCTGAAGTACCTGAAAAGGATTAAGGACATGTTTCTCGTTTATGGAGGTGATGAAGAGCTCGTCGTAAAGGGTTACGTCGATGCTAGCTTCGACACAGATCTGGATGACTCTAAGTCACAACCCGGATACGTGTATATGTTGAATGGTGGAGCGGTAAACTGGTGCAGCTACAAGCAGAGCGTCGTGGCGGGAGCTACATGTGAAGCGGAGTACATGGCAGCCTCGGAGGCAACACATGAAGCAATTTGGGTGAAGGAGTTCATCACCGACCTAGGAGTCATACCCAATGCATCGGGGCCGATCGAACTCTTCTGTGACAACACTGGAGCTATTGCACTTGCCAAGGAGCCCAGGTTTCACAAGAAGACCAGGCACATCAAGCGTCGCTTCAACTCCATTCATGAAAATGTTCAAGATGGAGACATAAAAATTTGCAAAGTGCATACGGATCTAAATGTCGCAGATCCATTGACTAAACCTCTTCCGCGAGCAAAACATGATCAACACCAGAACTCTATGGGTGTTCGATTCATCACAATGTAACTAGATTATTGACTCTAGTGCAAGTGGGAGACTGTTGGAAATATGCCCTAGAGGCAATAATAAAAGGATTATTATTATATTTCCTTGTTCATGATAATTGTCTTTTATTCATGCTATAATTGTGTTATCCGGAAATCATAATACATGCGTGAATACATAGACACCAACATGTCCCTAGTAAGCCTCTAGTTGACTAGCTCGTTGATCAACAGATAGTCTTGGTTTCCAGACTATGGACATTGGATGTCATTGATAACAAGATCACATCATTAGGAGAATGATGTGATGGACAAGACCCAATCCAAAGCATAGCACAAGATCGTATAGTTTGTTTGCTAGAGCTTTTCCAATGTCAAGTATCTTTTCCTTAGACCATGAGATCGTGTAACTCCCGGATACCGTAGGAGTGCTTTGGGTGTACCAAACGTCACAACGTAACTGGGTGTGTCTGTTCGGTTGACACGGATCGAGACTGGGATTTGTCACTCCGTATGACGGAGAGGTATCTCTGGGCCCACTCGGTAATGCATCATCAGAATGAGCTCAAATTGACCAAGTGTTTGTTCACGGGATCATGCATTGTGGTACGAGTAAAGTGACTTGCCGGTAACGAGATTGAACGAGGTATTGGGATACCGACGATCGAATCTCGGGCAAGTAACATACCGATTGACAAAGGGAATTGTATACGAGGTTGCTTGAATCCTCGACATCGTGGTTCATCCGATGAGATCATCGAGGAGCATGTGGGAGCCAACATGGGTATCTAGATCCCGCTGTTGGTTATTGGCCGGACAGCCGTCTCGGTCATGTCTATGTGTCTCCCGAACCCGTAGGGTCTACACACTTAAGGTTCGGTGACGCTAGGGTTGTAGAGATATGAGTATGCAGTAACCCGAAAGTTGTTCGGAGTCCCGGATGAGATCCCGGACATCACGAGGAGTTCCGGAATGGTCCGGAGGTAAATAATTATATATGGGAAGTCGAGTTTCGGCCATCGGGATAGTTTCGGGGGTGACCGGTATTGTATCGGGACCACCGGAAGGGTCCCGGGGGTCCACCGGGTGGGGCCACCTATCCCGGAGGGCCCCATGGGCTGAAGTGGAAGGGGAGCCAGCCCCTAGTGGGCTGGTGCGCCCCCTTTGGGCCCCTCTATGCCTAGGGTTGGGAACCCTAGGGGAGGGGGTGCCTCCACTTGCCTTGGGGGACACTCCACCCCCTTGGTCGCCGCCCCCTGTCGGTGTCAAAACCGGTAGATCTCGGGTAGGGGGTCCCGATCTGTGCATCAAGGTCGGATGGTAACAGGAGACAAGGGACACTTTATTTTACCCAGGTTCGGGCCCTCTCGATGGAGGTAAAACCCTACTCCTGCTAGATTAATATTGACGATATGGGTAGTACAAGAGTAGATCTACCACGAGATCAAGGAGGCTAAACCCTAGAAGCTAGCCTATGGGTATGATGATGGTTATGATGTGTTCGTCCTACGGACTACAACCTTCCGGTTTATATAGGCACCGAATAGGGTTAGGGTTACACAGAGTCGGTTACATTGGTAGGAGATCTTGAATATCCGCACGCCTAGCTTGCCTTCCACGCCAAGGAAAGAACCTTCCGGACACGGGACGAAGTCTTCAATCTTGTATCTTCATAGTCCTGGAGTCCGGCTGAAGATATAGTTCGGCTATCCGAACACCCCCTAATCCAGGACTCCCTCAGTAGCCCCTGAACCAGGCTTCAATGACGACGAGTCCGGCGCGCAAATTGTCTTCGGCATTGCAAGGTGGGTTCCTCCTCCAAATTCTTCAAGAAGATAATAAACACCAAAAAATAGTGTCTGGCTCTGCAAAACAAGTTTCCACGTATTGCCATATAGAGAATAATACAAACCAAATCAAATCTGCTGACGTATTCCGCAGTGCGTCATAACACTGCCACCAAGCCTTCTGTATGGATTATTTTTTGTTGTTCCACCGCAGCACGTTCAACGAGGCGGTTTCCTTGGCACGTCTTGTCGAAGCAGAGATCGTGTGCCCCCTTTAACGGGATTCTTATTAATACGGACGTGGGTAACCCAACCGTGCCCGTTAAGCACGTCCCGCCTTGATTAAAGGCTAGTCCAAGACGGTTACAGGGAGGGCTCTTGATATTCTGCCTCTTATAAAGAGACCGAGACCTTGCTCCCCTCTTGTGTTCTCAAAACAAGCTCGCCCATAGCCTCGAGTTCCAACCCCCCAGGCTTTTAGATTCTAGGCGCACCGGACCATCGACAATGTCCGGCTCCGGCCTTCAAGGCCAATGGATGCCCTCCTCCGTTATGGAGGAGGACGTATCAAGGTTGAGGGAGGCTAGGTTCCTGACCAGCGAGATCCCGCACAGGTTGCCTGCTCAAGGACAAGCGATCCCAAGCCCTCAGCCTGGTGAGAGCGTAGTATTCATCTCCCACTTCCTTCGGGGATTAGGCTTCCCAACAGATCCTTTCGTAAGGGGGCTGATGTTTTATTATGGGCTGGAATTCCATGACCTAGCTCCGGAGTCCATCCTCCATATCTCCTCCTTCATTGTTGTGTGTGAAGCGTTTCTCCATATCACTCCTCACTTCGGATTATGGCTCAAGACCTTCAAGGTAGAACCGAAGATAATCGAGGGGCGTCACGTAGAGTGCGGAGGTGCTGTTATAAAAAGGAATACCGATGCTCCATGGCCCGAGGGCACTTTTCAAGAGGAGCTCGGCTTATGGCAACAGGAGTGGTTCTACATCACCTCTCCTCGGGGCACCACTTGGGTAGCGCCTCCGGCCTTTCGCTCGCCCCCCCACCACGTTTAACATCATGGATCAACACAGGGTTAGATCGGGGCTTGCCCAAAGACGTTCCTCTGTTGCAGGGCCGCATAAAGGATCTCCTAAAAGGAGACCTCAACCTGGTCAAGGTGACACAAGTTATGCTGATTCGCCGGACACTGCCCGGCCAACGTCGCCCCCTCCGCTTGTGGGAGTTCAACCCAGAGGGGCCGCGAGTTCTCCGAAATTTCATGGGCGTGACGCCTACGGGGATGTATAGATTGTTCTTCGGACCACAAGGAGTGAGTCCGAATTTGACCGAGGATGCTGGTTTAAGCCGCAACCGCTCGGATACAGAAGTAGGTGACCTTGCGCCCGGACCTTCTATCCGTACAATTGACTTATTTTTTAACAGTACTTCTCCTTTTTACGCAGGAGTAGATAGCGAAGGCGAAGCTGGTCCGGTGTCCGGCTCCCCTTCCCGAGACCAGGCTAGATCCTGTGCTAGTCAGGATGTTGGAGGTGGCGCCTCTGGAGGAAAATGAAGGGGCGGACAAGGAAACCGTGGCATCTTCGAAAGGGGCCATCCCAAAGGGGGGAATCGACAACTCCTCTCCAAAGGGGAAGAAAAGGGCCGCCTCTGACGACCCGGGAGCCATAGCTCCAAAGCGGGGGAAAGAATCCGCGTCAGAGGACCCGACGCCGGGGAGCCCCTCGGCCGAACTAAATCCTCAAAAGGAGCAGCCCTCCAATGAGCCGTAAGTAGAAAGAGAGTCATTCTTTTAAGAGAAATCCTTAATTTATATCTGAGAAGTTTTAACCGAAACCTTACCTTGTAGTTCGGACCTCGACCCTTCTTGGCAGAGCTCGTCATCGGGGGATCTTCTTCCGGAGATGATGGAGAGCGGAACGCCTCCTCCTTCATCGCCTAGCAAGGCGGGCGACGCCGAAGTGTCGTCGCAGAGGATCTCTCCGAATCTGCCAGAGGCAGAAGGTGATCATGCGGCCCCCCGGGGTTCTCCGTGTCCGGCCTCCGAAGAAGGCCATGGGACGAGTCCGGCACCATCTGGTGTTCGGTCGGAGGAGCTGAAGGTTCTGCTGGGCCGAGCCTCTGTTTCAGAGGAGCATCGTGTGTTGATGCACACGGTGATTGAAAAGATTTCATCCGCGGAAAGCGGACTGAACGAGGCCGTCAAGAGTTTACTAGCGGGCCTTGAGGTACGTTTTGAATAACGAACATTAGTGTTAATTGCGCATAATAACATGCGCCCTGTATAGATAGTAGCCCCTGAGACTCTGTGTGCCGCAAAGATTAGCGGCGCGCAGAGGATCTTAATCCCAGGTCCTTTAAGTGGCACCTTTGTATGTAGGTGGCAGGTTGTCCGGAGTCGAGCCGGACTCGAGATTTTGCCGAAATGAAACGGCAACTCGATGAGGCAGAAGCCGACATCGTGCTTGTTAACAAGCGGCTTGATGATGCTCAAGGTATTGAGCTTATTTAGCGATTGTTAGTAAGAGGAGCTTTATGTCAATATCTTACCTTGTGTATGCTTGATGCAGATTGTGCAGCGGCCGTAGAAGGACTTAGGGCCGAGCTCGCCAAAGCAAAGGAACAAGCCAGAAAAAGCGATGCGGCTGCCGGAAGAGACCGTGAAGAGCTAAAAGCCGAACAGGCTTCCCATTGCCGAAGCAAGGAGGAGATGGCTGATATAGCCGTGAAGTTGAAAAGTGCTACTGACCGTTGCAAACTTCTTGAAGAGGAAGGTCGAGCCCGGCAGACGGATTTAGAGAAGGCCGTCGCCGACGCCAAGGATGCCCGTTCTGGTATGAGAGCGTCAAGGGAAGAGCTGCGTCAAGCCGGACTAATTGCGGATGGAAAGCCCTTCCTGCTGCGGAGAAAATTCTGTGATCCGAAGTTCGCCCCGTTGGACCGAGCGTGGAGCGTGGAGGACACCTATCTGGATTTGTCGGCTAGTGCCGCTGATGCGACCAGGTACTTTCAAGATAAGAAAGATCATGAAGTGGAAAAGCTCTTCTGGTCGCAGTTCACTAATCCAGAGCGTCCACTATCAGTGGATGATCGCCTGGCCCAATGGGCCGAGCTGAATAGGTTGTCCGGACTCGCCATGAAGTATGCCATGGACCGCCTGTGTCCGGGGAGATCGAAGCCGAGAAGCTATTTCAGTTTGGTGCAGCAATTTCTTCACGTGGTGCCTCGGATTGAAGCTCTAAAGAGGTCCGCTTGCACAGAGGGCGCGCGGCTGGCTCTTTCCCGTGTCAAGACATACTGGGCAGATATGGAGCCCACCGTTGTTGCGTCCCGTGATTCGGATAAAAGCCGAATTCCTTCCGAGCACTATTTTGAGGAAGTCCTCGCGGGCGCTCGTATAATAGAGACGCAGTGTTCGAAAGATGCTGTTTTATGACAACATATGTAATCGTAGATCAATATTTTTATAAATTGTAATGGCGTAATTTAGACTTGTGCCTTCAAGTATTAATAACACCTCCTGTGCGGCCGTTTTAATATATAAATTCTGAAAGATTGCAGTCGTTGGCTTCAGCCCCCACGCACATAGTGCGGGGGTGCGCGCGGAGAACGCATTTTCACACTTAACCCAACGTCTTGGTCCTACAAAGGAGGTGATAGCGCCGCGGGCTAGGCAACCGGACTATAATGCTTTAACACTTTCACTTAGCCATAGGAGCTTGACAGTGGGACTCTTTAGGTAGCCCTTTAATGGCGACTGCGTTTACCCGAATTCGGGACGCATATGTGCCTGACCGGGAAGCGGCCCTTCGTCAAAATGGAGGAATTCGATAAATTCCTATAAGTCATCGAGTGGCGACCAGTCTCGCGCTACATCATGACAGTCGATTTTCGGCTTTCTCTACTGAGGTGCTCACCCGGCCGAACCGGGGCACAATCGCAGTAGTTCTCCTGGTGCAACCTTAGCCGACAGAACAGAACGTAAGGTGGCCGAACTCAGGAGCCGGGCAACCCAACATGTGACCAAAATCATGACTCGGAGGATGCATATAGTGCCAAAACTCGCGACGCCGAACACTCCCTAAGGTGTTCGGTCTTTGTGGGTGCGTGTGAAACGACACCCTTGAAAAAGAAAAAAGCCCCTTGTGTCCATGTACGAGCAAGAATTCTGGCGTGGCCACATGCCAAAACGCCAGTCTCCTCCATGGTTATAGTGAGGTAAACCAGGGGATGTATAGCAGCAAGAGACAGAAAAAAAGGTTTACGCAGGGTCTTAATCTAAGAAGAATCCTTTGGGGCGGGTCCCTACTACACGTCTGCGCCTGTGTCTCCGCTGTGCCGTGTCCTGGACGGGCGCCGTACGACGTTCATCTGTAAAAGGGAAGAACTAAATTGAAAAATGGGTCGTGCGGATCAAAAAGAATAATAAAAAAAAGGTGAAGTGAGAAATAGATACGGTCGAGTTTTATTGTCTCTGTGTACAGCCCCTGGTGAGGCGTACCAAGCCTATAACGAAAATGGGCTTGTGCCGAACACATTGAGTCCGGGTCCGCGGCCTTTTGTGACTTACATCGAAAAAGTCTTTTGGCTGGCGAGGCCATTTTGTTGGGCGGCCGTTTAAGCGGCCGCACAATCCTCCGTTTGGAGGAGATGTAGTTTAGTATGCTCCCTTTAAAGAGATGATGCCTCGAGGACCGGGCATCTTTAGCGTGCGGGATGCATAATGCGGTATTGCGTTAAAGCGAGCGAAAGCTCCGCGTCCCATTAGTGCTTGATAGCGACTTGAAAATGGGACTATGTGGAAGATAATATTTTCGCGACGAAAGTTATTGGCAGAGACAAATATGACCACAAGCCGGAGACAACCCATACAGTGGGTGTCCGGGCCTGGTGCTACTCCTTGAAAGGAGGTTTTACTGTGACGGATTCGTGCTGGGTTTATGCCCATGCGGTGAATTGTATCCTGATATATCAGATTTAGTCCACTGCCACCGTCCATAAGGACGTTGGTAAACTGGAATCCGTCTATTATTGGATTAAGCATCAGGGCAGTCCGGCCTGCGTGTTTGATATTGCGAGAATAATCTAGCTGATCAAAAATGATTGGCTTTAGTGACCAGTGGCCAGACTCCTGAGGGATAGGCTTGAATGTGCGGACCTTTATGGGTGCCTCATGCCTTGTTATGTGAAGTGAGTTCACTGTTTTGACTTCTTGCGGGAAGTTCTTTTGCTTCCTGGTGTTTTGCTTTTGGGGTTCGTCCTCTTCCTCACTTGGTGTGTCGAGCCCCTTGTGTTCGGCGTTAAGCCTTCCGGATTGTTTGAAAACCCAACAGTCTCTATGGGTATGATTAGCAGGCTTTCCAGGAGTACTGTGTATCTGACATATCCTGTCCATGATTCTCTTTAGACTAGACGGATCTTCCCTATTATCCCGAGGGGGTGATTTTGTCTGATTTTGTCGTGAGCCTTTGAATCCGGCATTGACTGTCGTGCTCTTCGTACTTTTTCTTTTGATTCGGCGAAGGTCCTTGTATCACCGTGGTTTCCCGTTTCCATCCCTGATTTCTGATGTACTTGGGTCGCTGGGGCTGCATCGTGCCAACCAGCTGTCCTCTCCTACGCAAAAGCGGGTCATGAGGCTTGTGAGTGCGGCCATTGTTCTTGGCTTTTCCTGGCCGAGGTGTCTGGCGAGCCATTCGTCTCGGACATTGTGCCTGAAAGCCGCTAGGGCTTCGGCGTCCGGAAAATCCACTATTTGATTCTTTTTAGTGAGGAATCTGTTCCAGAACTGCTGAGCTGATTCTCCGGATTGCTGAGTTATGTGACTAAGGTCGTCTGCGTCCGGGGGACGGACGTAGGTCCCTTGAAAATTTGCTCGGAAAGCGTCCTCGAGCTCTTCCCAACTTCCAATTGTGTTTTCGGGAAGGCTTTTAAGCCAGTGCCGGGCTGGCCCTTTAAGCTTAAGGGGTAAATATTTTATGGTGTGGAGATCATCTC
Organism: Aegilops umbellulata; assembly: GCA_032464435.1. Taxonomy (NCBI): domain Eukaryota; kingdom Viridiplantae; phylum Streptophyta; class Magnoliopsida; order Poales; family Poaceae; genus Aegilops; species Aegilops umbellulata. Next base: position 66,865,289 of record CP136056.1, on the reverse strand, counting down.
CTCTAGCCATATGTATGTGGAGGATATAATCCTCGATCCAGACTCCCGGGTCTGTTGTTCCATCGTACGCCTCTATGTTAACGGGTTTAAATCCCTATGGGAATTCATATTCCAGGACCTCATCGGTGAAACATAGAGGGTGTGCGGCACCCCTATATTTGGGTGTGCCGGATTTTGATGGTGGATTTTTTGCATTGATTACGAGAGCTTGCTTTCTTGGCCCGTAAATGGACCTGGCTGGGCCATGATGCGAGTCTTTGATTGTGTCGCATGCCGCATTGAGTGCGGCGCTGTTTGCCGTATTGTAGTGGCCGAGAGGTCGTTTATTCGACCGTGTAGCCTTTTTGTTTTTCGAGTTTGGGGGCTCTAGGGCCTCCTGGTCGAATTCGGGCAGTAGCTTTCTCTTCGGATAGCTTTTGGTGCGGCGGCTGCCGCCGTATTTGTCTGCGGTCTTGATTACTTTGCTCCATCTTGTTTTGAGTGCATCTTCCGCCGTCTTTAGCTTTTGCTTCTGCTTCTTCAGGCTTCGTGCTGTGGCGACGAGCCTTTCTTGGAGATTCTTCTACTCCATGATTTTATCCGGCGTGGTATCGTCCGGAGTTCTGTTATGACCGGGGGAGGACTGTTCGTCCTCTCTGCCCGTGTTACCCTGTTCGGACGGCTGTTCTGGGATGCGTTCGTCATCTGCCGGCTCGTCCTGCTCTATGGCTGGGTCTTGATCGAGGCGGGGCTTCGCTCGGCGTTTACGTCGCCGCTTTGAGTGCTTTTCGGAGGGTTTACCCTTCTTTTCGCCCCCTTCTTCCTCATTGTGAGTTTTTTCAGGTGTATCCACCATGAATACATCATTAAGTGGGGTGGAGGTCCAGTGCCCTATGGGCGCTGGTTCCCATTCGTCTCCGTCTTCGTCGTCCATACCGTCGAAGTCTTCGGAGCCGAAGTCGAGCATGTCGGTTAAATCGTCGACAGTGGCTATTAAGTGGGTGGTGGGTGGGCTTTGAATTTCTTCGTCGTCCGAATCCCAACCTCGCAGGCCACAGTTCGGCCTGGGCTCTCCTGAAAAAGAGAGAAACTTGAGAGATTTCAGAATATCACCGAAAGGCGAATACTGAAAGATGTCCGCGGCGGTGAACTCCATTACCGGCGCCCAATCTGATTTGATTGGCAGGGGCGCGGGAGGTTCGGAGTTCGGAGAACAGTCCGGCTCCTTGGAGTCATGTGCCATGCGGAGTGAGGGGCTTGCGTTTGGCTCAATGGCTTTTAAGATCGCAGCCCCCGAGGTGACGTCGAACCGTTCACCCTCAAAGAACGCAGCGGGCTCCGGATCGAGGATCGGGGCCGGAGCGTATGCGGCCTCCAGGACACTGTTCGGAGGCAGAGCTATATCATGCCCCTCGAGATAGTGCGGCGCGCTTGGCTGTGGCTTGAATCCGTCGAAGATCAGGTCTCCGAGGGTATCTGCCGTGTAGTTTAAGCTTCCCCACCTGGCTTGATGGCCAGGGGCGTGGCTTTCGATCTGCTCCAGATGGCCAAGCGAGTTGGCCCGCAGAGCGAAGCCGCCGAAGATGAAGATTTGTCCGGGAAGAAAAGTCTCACCCTGGACCTCATCGTTGTTGATGATCAAAGGAGCCATCGGGCCTAAAGGCGACGACACAGAGGAACTCTCAATTAAAGCACCAATGTCGGTGTCAAAACCGGCGGATCTCGGGTAGGGGGTCCCGATCTGTGCGTCAAGGTCGGATGGTAGCAGGAGACAAGGGACACTTTATTTTACCCAGGTTCGGGACCTCTCGATGGAGGTAAAACCCTACTCCTGCTAGATTAATATTGATGATATGGGTAGTACAAGAGTAGATCTACCACGAGATCAAGGAGGCTAAACCCTAGAAGCTAGCCTATGGGTATGATGATGGTTATGATGTGTTCGTCCTACGGACTACAACCCTCCGGTTTATATAGGCACCGGATAGGGTTAGGGTTACACAGAGTCGGTTACATTGGTAGGAGATCTTGAATATCCGCACGCCTAGCTTGCCTTCCACGCCAAGGAAAGAACCTTTCGGACACGGGACGAAGTCTTCAATCTTGTATCTTCATAGTCCTGGAGTCCGGCTGAAGATATAGTTCGGCTATCCGAACACCCCCTAATCCAGGACTCCCTCACCCCCTAGGAGATCCCATCTCCTAGGGCCGGCGCCCCCCCTGGGAGATAATTGTAACTCCAACTCTTGCCATTTTCGGCATTGTGATATGATATTCCCTCCGTGGTTGGGTTTCCCGTCGCTTTGCATTTTGTTCATGTCATGCATTTCATATCATGTCATCATGTGCATCGCATTCGCATACGTGTTCGTCTCTTGCATCCGAGCATTTTCCCCGTTGTCCGTTTTGCAATCCGGCGCTCCTATGTTCCCCGGCGTCCCCTTTTACCTTTTTTCCGTGAGCGGGTATTAAACCTTCTCGGAATGGACCGAGGTTTGTCAAGCGGCCTTGGTATAGCACCGGTAGACCGCCTGTCAAGTTTCGGGTCAATCGGAGGTCGTTTGATACTCCAACGGTTAACCGGGTAACCGTGAAGGCCTCTTTTGGGTTGCAGCCCAAAACCCCTCCAAAACAGCCCAATAACCCATCTAAGTCACTCCCATGTCCATCGCCGTTCGATCACGATCGTGTGGCCGCAAACCGCTCTTCATTTGCAGCTTCCTAGCTCCTTCTACCTATAAAAAGGCACCCCCCCTCAAATCCCGGATCAAACCCTAGCTCCTCCCTATCCCTCCGCGCCGGACGCGTCCGCCGGCGCCGGACACCGTCCGCCGCCTCCGCCCCCCCAATCGGGAGCCGCCACGTGGCGTGCCTCCGCCACCCGCGCCGCCGGCCCTCCCGCGCGCCGACCGGGCCGCGCCCCGCACCGCCGAGCGCCGCCCGCGCCCGCTCTTCCTTCCCCGAGCCGGCCGCCGCGCCGCCACCGCCGTCGATCGCCGCCGCGCCGCCCGCTGCACCTCGCCGCCGCCGCGCCGCCTCCCCGCCGCTCGCCACCGCCGCGTGCGCTGTCCCGCACCTAGATCCGGGCCGGCGCCGCCCGGATCTGGCCTCCCCGCGCTTCCCCGGCCATCTCCGGCGAGTCCTCTCCGGCGAACCTCGATCTACGCGTGGTTGACTTTCCCCCCTCAAAAATTCTTCTAAGTCTTGGATACTGTTGCATCTTTATTGCATCATAACTTGTTGTATATTGCTCCGTTTCGTGCGTGTAATATGTCAAATTGTTCGCCTCGATGAGTACATCATTTCGTCAAATTGCATCATTTTCATTTGAGCTCATCTTGTTGCCCGAAATGCTGTTAGAAGAGGGCTATGTGATGTTAGTTTCTGATTCTTATCAGAACATGCACTTTTGTCATTTTTGCCATGATTGATGTGTACATCCTATGAAGTTGAGTCCTACATGAGTTTTGTAATATGTCATGTTATCTTTCCAGAGGTTTACGCCATGTATTTTTGTTATCTTTGTGGTGACGAGCACAAGCATGCAAACTAGGGTACTTAATGTTGCTGATTTCAGAGACTTAGTAATTTCACCAAGTCCCTGCCTGCTGTTATTTTTATGCCATGTGTTCATGTTGTTTCAGAGAGATCTATGCCTCTTTTGAGCATGATCAGTAAGAGTGTTTTGAGCATATGGATTTGCTCTATCCATCCATGCCTGTGTTTGTATTTATGGAGTGCCATAGCTTGAGTCAGTCGAGCTCTACTTTTGCTATAAAATATTGCTGGCAGATTGTTTACATGTTATTCGATTTTGCCAAGCTTGGTGTAGTTGATCCTTGCATGCTATGATGTTATTCTTGCCATTTCTAGCTTCTATTCCATGTCTGCTTGATGTATGTATGCTTAGTTTATCATGCAATGCTCTGTAGTGAGTGCATCGAGCTCAAAAACATGCCTACTTGTTATCTGTTTTAGACATGCCCAGTTTTCTGCTAAGTCTGAAACCTGTAACGAAACTTGCTTAATTGACATGGGTGTTATTATATTATATGATCCTTTTTGGCTCATGGTCAGTAAGGGACTTTTATTAAGTGCTTTGAGTAGATTCAAGCCATGCCTTATTTTGCTATGTCCTGATCCTGTAGCATGTTGTTTCATTGCTCTAAACATGTCATCCTGATGTTAATTTCTGGCATGTTGTTATTTTCACCAAGTCTGTGAACCTGTTATCTTTTGCACTTTTGCCATGCTTGTTTGAACCTGTTGTGGTGTGATTTAGCCGTAGATTAGTGTTTATCTTTTGTCAAGCATCTTGAGTAGATTACTGTTATATGCTTTGTTGATATGTTTGGGTGCAGTAGCCTAATTTCTTGTTGCTTGCTAAGTAGCATCATGCTGTTAATGGCAGATTATTGTCATTCTTGTATTGCTTGTCCTTTGCAAACCGTGCATCCGATTCCGGTGATCTTTATATCGATTTCAAACGAAATCACCTCACCTATCCAGTGGCATACTTGGTTTGCCAAGATTATGCCTTGTTCATCTTTTCCTTCCGAAGCACGCATATGCATTGCATATCACATCTCGCATATCATGCCATGTTTTGCATCATGTTGTTTGCGCATTGCATCGTGATTGATGTTTGTCCCCTTTTCTTGTGTTCTTGTTGTGGGTAGAGCCGGGAGACGAGTACGTGAATGAGGAACCTGTTGAGAACGCTTACGAGGACCAAGCTTTCGAAACTCTGAGAACCTTGCAGGCAAGATGACCATACCCTCGAAATCACTTCTATCTTTGCTTGCTAGATGCTCGCTCTTTTGCTATGCCTATGCTGCGATACCTACCACTTGCTATATCATGCCACCCATATTGCCATGTCAGCCTCTAACCATCCATGTCCTAGCAAACCGTTGATTGGCTATGTTACCGCTTTGCTCAGCCCCTCTTATAGCGTTGCTAGTTGAAGGTGAAGATGAAGTTTGTTCCTTGTTGGAACATGGAGATGTTGTTCCTTGTTGGAACATGTTTACTTGTTGGGATATCACAATACCTCTTATTTAATTAATGCATCTATATACTTGGTAAAGGGTGGAAGGCTCGGCCTTATTCCTGGTGTTTTGTTCCACTCTTGCCACCCTAGTTTTCCGTCATACCGGTGTTATGTTCCTTGATTTTGCGTTCCTTACACGGTTGGGTGATTTATGGGACCCCCTTGACAGTTCGCTTTGAATAAGACTCTTCCAGCAAGGCCCAACATTGGTTTTACCTTTTGCCACCTAAGCCTTTTCCCCCCGGGTTTTCGCGAGCATGAGGGTCATCTTTATTTTTAACCCCCCTTGACAGTTCTCCTTCGATTGCTGGTCGAAACTAGAGCCACTTGCGGTGCCGCCCTGAGGCAACTTGGGGTATCCTCGGTTGCCGTACGTACTGCTCATCCGGATGTGCCCTGAGAACGAGATATGTGCAGCTCCTATCGGGATTTGTCGGCACAATCGGGCGGCTTTGCTGGACTTGTTTTATTACTGTCGAGATGTCTTGTACTCCGGGATTCCGAGACTGATCGGGTTTTCCCGGTAGAAGGAATATCCTTCGTTGACCGTGAGAGCTTATAATGGGCTAAGTTGGGACACCCCTGCAGGGTATTATCTTTCGAAAGCCGTGCCCGCGGTTATGAGGCAGATGGGAATTTGTTAATGTCCGGTTGTAGAGAACCCGAAGTTGATCTTAACTAAAACACATCAACCGCGTGTGTAATCGTGATGGTCTCTTCTCGGCGGGGTCCGGGAGGTGAACACGGTGTTGAAGTAATGTTTGACGTAGGTTGTTCTAGGATCACTTCTTGATCACTTCTAGCTTCACGACCGTGCTTTGCTTCTCTTCTCGCTCTCTTTTGTGTTGTTAGCCACCATATATGCTAGTCGCTTGCTGCAGCTCCACCTCACAATCCTTTCCTACCTATAAGCTTAAATAGTCTTGATCTCGCGGGTGTGAGATTGCTGAGTCCCCGTGACTCACAGATTCTACCACAACAGTTGCAGGTACCAAAGCTGCCAGTGCAGATGACGCGACCGAGCTCACATGGGAGTTCGACGAGGAACGTGGTCGTTACTATGTGTCTTTTCCTGATGATCAGTAGTGGAGCCCAGTTGGGGTGATCTGGGGATCTATGTAGCATTTGGGGTAGTCTTCTTTCATTTTGGTTCCGTAGTCGGACCTTGAGTGTAATCTGTATGATGGATGTTTATTTATGTATTGTGTGTGAAGTGGCGACTGTAAGCCAACTATGTATCTTTTTCCCTTATGTATTACATGGGTTGTGTGAAGATTACCTCGCTTGCGACATTGCTTTCAATGCGGTTATGCCTCTAAGTCGTGCCTCGACACGTGGGAGATATAGCCGCATTGAGGGCGTTACAAGTTGGTAATCAGAGCCTTCCCCGACCTTAGGATCCCCCACTGATTGATCGTTTTTAGTGGCCGAGTTGTGTATAGAAAAATGTTTTGAGTCATTTAGGAATTATATATCGGAGAGCTTAGGAATTCTTTTTACATCCCAGTCTCCTCATCGCTCTGGTAAGGCATCCTGACGTAGAGTTTTGACTCTTCTCTTCTCAAATTTCACTAAAAAAAATTTTAGGATCACGCGGGTATCTTAGAATTGTTCCGATGGTTTTATGATGACAACATTGTCTTGGTTGCCTCCCGTCAGCAGGGGTTTTAGTGGAGGTGTCCCGGGGAGTTGAGCTCCGAGGTGTTGTCGTCATAATTTTATCGTTACAGTTCTGGAATACCTGAGTTTAGTACGCCGACATCGAAAATCTCTTTTGTACAGTTGTTGGTGAGATAACCCTGATAGCCCAGTACTGAGGCGAGTGCGGGAGTATTGCCATGACTCGTATAACGGATGCTTTTCGAAGGTTGAGGTAGACGATTTCCGAGGATTTCTTGGTTATGTGTTGAAGGATGGATACAGCTGGATCTAGGTATTGTTAGTTTGGGTGATATATTTTGTGTCCCCTGTATCCCCAACACCTGATTGCATAACTAGAAAGTTTCGGGAGTTTATAAGTGGGAATTCATGTAGCTCTAGTACTTCTTCCTGCAGATATTTGGTTCGTGATTGGGTAATCCTTACCAAGTATTTGTTCACATCCGTACCTTGTTGATTTTATTCCATACCTTTTTCTAAGTGGCTTCTCAGCTTATGGAAGTGTGATGATTTACTTTGGAATTCATTCGTTCATTCTCGTTCGGATGTTTATTGTGAAGACTATATGTTGCAATTTCGTTCCTTTGATTAAGCTTGAATATATATCTGTCAAGATGCTAATGGATGTCACCCTCTTCAGGATGGCTCCGCCAACGCGTCAGAATCCAGAATGCAATGAAGGAAGTCAGGCTAACCCTCCGCCACCACCTCCGCCTCCGGAGGCATGGCAAGCCCTGATGACTGCCACAAATGCCAACGCTCAGATTCTGATTCAGCTCTTGCAAGATCGCAACCAAGGGCAAGGTAATCAAGGGAATCAAGGCCAAGGCAACAATCAGCCGCACTTCGCTTCACTCAATCAGTTCCTTGCTAATCAGCCAAAGACCTTCAGCTACTGTGTCAAGGCCACAGACGCCGATGATTGGCTCGTGGATATCTGCAAGCATTTCGAGTGCAGCAATGTCAGACCTGAGGACTTTGTCAAGTTTGCCTCTTTTCAACTCAAAGATCAAGCTGCTGAGTGGTTCCAGCAATACAAAGATTCCAGAGGAGGTCGTGTGATTACCTGGGATGATTTCCGCCGTGACTTCAAAGCTCACCACATTCCAGAAAGTGTTGTTGAGAGTAAGCGTGAGGAGTTCCGCAATCTCAAGCAAGGCAACATGTCTGTCTATCAATACAACACTCAGTTCCAGAAGCTCTCTCGTTTTGCGAGGCAAGACATCCCTGATGAGAAGAGTATGATCTACCAATTTAGGTGTGGTCTCAGAGAAGATCTGCAACTTGCTCTCGTGCTTTTCGAGCCATTAAAGTATGATGAATTCTACAACATGGCGCTGAAACAAGAAGCTGCTCAGCTCAAGTGTGAGGCATCTAAGAAGAGAGTCAGAGACGCAGTTCAGTCTTCTTCTTCCTCACTTGTGGCAGCTAAGCAACAGAAGTTTTGGTTGCCTCCTCCTCCTCCGTTCCGGCAGCCTTATCAGCAGAAGAACTCAGGTGGTCGTGGATCTTCCCACCCACCCAACCCTGGCTATCAGAACAAGTCTCAGAATCAAGCTCCAAGGCCAAGTGCTCCTTACCATCGTCCGCTCTCAGAGGTGACTTGCAACAAATGTCAGCAGAAGGGTCACTATGCGAACAAGTGCTTCAACCAAAGGCGCCTTCCGCCTCCTCCTCCTATGAAATCTTTCAGCAATGCAGTGGTCAAGCATAATCCTAAGCATGCCAAGGTGAACATGATGAATGCAGCTCAAGTGGTGGATTCTTCCGAAGTGATCATGGGTAACCTTCCTGTTAATGATATTCCTGCAAAAGTCTTATTTGATACTGGTGCATCACTTTCTTTCATTTCGAGACCTTTTGTTGCCAAGCATGAGTTTGTGACAGAAAAGATTCCTATTCCGTTGAAGATTGTGTCCCCGGGAAAGCAGATGACTTCTCGAGTTTTGGTTCCGAATGTCGGTATCAAGATGGGCGACTATAGATTTCTGGCTAAACCAATTTTTCTTGGTGACTCTGATATTGATCTTATTCTTGGGATGGACTGGCTTTCTAAGCACAAGGCTCAGCTTGATTGTGCTGCCAGGGAAATTCAATTGACTCACTCTTCTGACGATGTGATCATCTATGCCGCTCGTGATGATACCATTCGGTTGTTTTCTCTCAATGAGAATGGTGAATTGGATGCTATCTCTCAGATTCCAGTCGTTTGTGAGTACCAAGATGTCTTTCCAGAAGAGCTTTCGGGTATGCCTCCCCGCCGACCAGTTGAATTCGTTATTGATCTTGAGCCTGGCACGGAACCCGTTTGCAAGCGTCCTTACAAGCTTGGACGAGATGAGTTGAAGGAATTGAAGAAACAACTCGACAAACAAGAGTGTCTGGGTCTGATCAGACCGAGTTCTTCTCCTTGGGGTTATGGTGTTCTTTTTGTCCGGAAAAAGGATGGCACGGACCAAATTTGCGTCGATTACCGTCCATTGAACAAGAAGACAATCAAGAACAAGTACCCACTTCCCAACATCAATGAGCTATTTGAGCAACTTAAAGGTGCTAAGGTGTTCTCCAAGCTTGACCTTCGTATGGGTTATCATCAGATTCGCATTCGTGAAGAAGATATTCCCAAGACAGCATTCAGAACAAGCTTTGGTTCTTATGAATATACTGTCATGTCTTTCGGCCTTGTCAATGCTCCTCCAGCATTCACTCGCTTGATGAATTTCATCTTCAACCCCTACATCAACGAATTTGTCTTGGTCTATCTCGATGATATTTTGGTCTTCTCCAAGAATAAGGAGGATCATGCCAAACATTTGCGATTGGTGCTCGACAAGCTCAGAGAGTTTAAATTATATGCGAATTTCTCCAAATGTGAATTTTGGCATGATGAAGTTCTTTATCTTGGCCATATCATCTCTGCCAAGGGCATCGCTGTTAATCCTGAGAAGGTGTCTGCAGTTGTGAATTGGGAACCTCCTCAGAATGTCAAGCAGCTTCGCAGTTTTCTTGGACTTGCAAGTTATTGCCGAAGATTCGTTGAGAATTTCTCAAAGATTGCAAAGCCTCTTTCCAACCTCCTCCAGAAGCATGTGAAGTATGTCTGGTCTCCTGAGTGTGACGTGGCTTTCAACACTCTCAAACAGAAACTCGTCACTGCTCCAGTTCTGACTCCTGCTGACGAATCCAAGCCTTATGAAGTTTTCTGTGATGCTTCTCTTCAAGGCCTCGGTGTCGTGCTAATGCAAGAGAAGAAGGTTGTGGCCTATACCTCTCGTCAGTTGAAGCCCAACGAAAAGAACTACCCCACTCACGATCTTGAGTTGGCGGCAGTTGTCCACGCGCTAATAACATGGAGACATCTCCTGTTGGGAAGGAAAGTGGACATTTTCACCGATCACAAGAGTCTCTACATCTTCACTCAGCCCCACCTCAACCTCAGGCAAACTCGATGGGTCGAAATGATTCAAGAGTATAATCCGAGTATTGAATATACTCCAGGCAAGGCTAATGTGATTGCAGACGCATTGAGCAGGAAGGCTTACTGCAACAGCTTAATCCTCAAGCCCTTTCAACCGGATCTTTGTGAAGCTTTCCGCAAGTTGAATCTCCAAGTTGTCCCTCAAGGTTTTCTTGCCAACCTCATCGTCTCTCCTACTTTGGAAGATCATATTTGTGAGGCACAACTGATGGATACCATGGTGAAGAAGGTGAAACGTGGTATTGACAAGGGCATTTCCAAATACAAGTGCTATCGAGTTGATGACAGAGATACTCTTTTCTTCGAGGAACGGATCGTGGTTCCAAAGGGTGATCTTTGAAAATTCATTATGAACGAAGCGCACAACTCTCTTCTGTCAATTCATCCTGGAAGTACGAAGATGTACCATGACCTCAAGCAGTCGTATTGGTGGACTCGAATGAAGCGAGAGATTGCTCAATTCGTGAATGAATGCGATGTCTGCAGAAGGGTGAAAGCAGAACACCAATGACCAGCTGGTCTACTCCAACCTCTTGCTATTCCAGAATGGAAGTTTGATCATATCGAAATGGACTTCGTGACTGGATTTCCCAAGTCCAAGCGTGGAAATGATGCTATCTTCGTCGTCATCGACAAGCTCACCAAAGTGGCTCATTTTCTCCCTATCAAAGATTCTATCACAGCAGCGCAGCTGGCAGAGCTCTACACCTCCAGAATTGTCTCCTTGCATGGCATTCCACAATTGATCTCTTCAGACCGTGCCAGCATCTTTACCTCCAAGTTTTGGGATTCTTTTCAGAAGGCCATGGGCACAAATATTCGCTTCATCACAGCTTTCCACCCTCAAACTAGTGGACAAGTCGAGCGTGTCAACCAAATTCTTGAAGATATGCTCAGAGCTTGTGTTATCTCTTTCGGCATGAAGTGGGAGGATTGTCTTCCTTACGCTGAGTTCTCTTACAACAACAGTTTTCAAGCCAGCTCGGGCAAAGCCCCATTCGAGATTCTCTATGGCAGAAAGTGCCGTACTCCTCTCAATTGGTCTGAGACGGGCGAATGCCAACTTCTTGGCAATGATTTGATCTCCGAGGCTGAGGCTATGTGCAAGGTCATTCGTGAGAACCTCAAAGCCGCGCAATCGCGCCAGAAGAGCTATTACGATAGCAAACATTGTGATTTGGCATTCGAGATCGGAGACCATGTCTACCTCCGCGTCTCTCCAATGAAAGGAACTCGTCGCTTCGGTATCAAGGGGAAAGTTGCCCCTAGATACGTCGGTCCTTTCAAGATCATCGGCAAACGAGGCGATCTCGCCTATCAACTTGAGCTTCCCTCCAACTTTGCAAATGTGCACGATGTCTTCCACGTGTCACATCTTCGCAAGTGCTTCAAGACGCCTGAGCGCACCATCAACTTCGAAGAGATTGATCTTCAAGAAGATTTGTCCTATCATGAGCATCCCGTTGCTATTCTTGAAGAAATTGAGCGCAAGACTCGCAACAAGTCAATCAAATTCCTGAAAGTGAAATGGTCACACCATTCAGACCGAGAAGCCACCTGGGAGCGCGAAGACCACCTACGTTTCGAGTATCCGGAGTTCTTTCAGTCCTAGATCTCGGGACGAGATCCTCTCGTAGTGGTGGAGTGTTGTAACACCCCGGATGTAACTTGCCATAATTGTAACTCCAACTCTTGCCTTTTCGGCATTGTGATATGATATTCCCTCTGTGGTTGGGTTTCCCGTCGCTTTGCATTTTGTTCATGTCATGCATTTCATATCATGTCATCATGTGCATCGCATTCGCATACGTGTTCGTCTCTTGCATCCGAGCATTTTCCCCGTTGTCCGTTTTGCAATCCGGCGCTCCTATGTTCCCCGGCTTCCCCTTTTACATTTTTCCGTGAGCGGGTATTAAACCTTTTCGGAATGGACTGAGGTTTGTCAAGCGGCCTTGGTATAGCACCGGTAGACCGCCTGTCAAGTTTTGGGTAAATCGGAGGTCGTTTGATACTCCAACGGTTAACCGGGTAACCGTGAAGGCCTCTTTTGGGTTGCAGCCCAAAACCCCTCCAAAACAGCCCAATAACCCATCTAAGTCACTCCCATGTCCATCGCCGTTCGATCACGATCGTGTGGCCGCAAACCGCTCTCCATTTGCAGCTTCCTAGCTCCTTCTACCTATAAAAAGGCGCCCCCCTCAAATCCCGGATCAAACCCTAGCTCCTCCCTCTCCCTCCGCGCCGGACGCGTCCGCCGGCGCCGGACACCGTCCGCCGCTTCCTCCCCCCCCAATCGGGAGCCGCCACGTGGCGTGCCTCCGCCACCCGCGCCGCCGGCCCGCCTGGCATGAGGCCGGCCCTCCCGCGCGCCGACCGGGCCGCGCCCCGCGCCCCGCCCCGCCGAGCGCCGCCCGCGCCCGCTCCTCCTTCCCCGAGCCGGCCGCCGCGTCGCCACCGCCGTCGATCGCCGCCCGCTGCACCGCGCCGCCGCCGCGCCGCCTCCCCGCCGCTCGCCGCCGCCGCGTGCGCCGTCCCGCGCCCAGATCTGGGCCGGCGCCGCCCGGATCCGGCCTCCCCACGCCTCCCCGGCCATCTCCGACGAGTCCTCTCCGGCGAACCTCGATCTACGCGCGGTTGACTTTCCCCCCTCAAAAATTCTTCCAAGTCTTGGATATTTTGCATCACTGTTGCATCTTTATTACATCATAAATTGCTGTATATTGCTCCGTTTGGTGCGTATAATATGTCAAATTGTTCGCCTCGATGAGTACATCATTTCATCTAATTGCATCATTTTCATTTGAGCTCATCTTGTTGCCCTAAATGCTGTTAGAAGAGGGCTATGTGATGTTAGTTTCTGATTCTTATCAGAACATGCACTTTTGTCATTTTTGCCATGATTGATGTGTACATCCTATGAAGTTGAGTCCTACATAAGTTTTGTAATATGTCATGTTATATTTCCAGAGGTTTACGCCATGTATTTTTGTGATCTTTGTGGTGACGAGCACAAGCATGCAAACTAGGGTACTTAATGTTGCTGATTTCAGAGACTTAGTAATTTCACTAAGTCCCTGCCTGCTGTTATTTTTATGCCATGTGTTCATGTTGTTTCAGAGAGATCTATGCCTCTTTTGAGCATGATCAGTAAGAGTGTTTTGAGCATATTGATTTGCTATATCCATCAACGCCTTTGTTTGTATTTATGGAGTGCCATAGCTTGAGTCAGTAGAGCTCTACTTTTGCTATAAAATGTTGCTGGCAGATTGTTTACATGTTATTCGATTTTGCCAAGCTTGGTGTAGTTGATCCTTGCATGCTATGATGTTATTCTTGCCCTGTCTAGATTCTATGCCATGTCTTCTTGATGTATGTATGCTTAGTTTATCATGCAATGCTCTGTAGTGAGTGCATCGAGCTCGTAAACATGCCTACTTGTTATCTGTTTTAGGCATGCCCAGTTTTCTGCTAAGTCTGAAACCTGTAACAAAACTTGCTTAATTGACAAGGGTGTTATTATATTATATGATCCTTTTTGGCTCATGGTCAGTAAGGGACTTTTGTTAAGTGCTTCGATTAGATTCATGCCACGCCTTATTTTGCTATGTCCTGATCCTGTAGAATGTTGTTTCATTGCTCTAAACATGTCATCCTGATGTTAATTTCTGGCATGTTGTTATTTTCACTAAGTCTGTGAACCTGTTATCTTTTGCACTTTTGCCATGCTTGTTTGAACCTGTTGTGGTGTGATTTAGCCGTAGCTTAGTGTTCATCTGTTGTCAAGCATCTTGAGTAGATTACTTTCATATGCTTTGTTGATATGTTTGGGTGCAGTAGCCTAATTTCTTGTTGCTTGCTAAGTAGCATCATGCTGTTAATGGCAGATTATTGTCATTCTTGTATTGCTTGTCCTTTGCAAACCGTGCATCCGATTCCGGTGATCTTTATATCGATTTCAACCGAAATCACCTCACCTATCCAGTGGCATACTTGGTTTGCCAAGATTATGCCTTGTTCATCTTTTCCTTCCGAAGCACGCATATGCATTGCATATCACATCTCGCATATCATGCCATGTTTTGCATCATGTTGTTTGCGCATTGCATCGTTATTGATGTTTGTCCCCTTTGCTTGTGTTCTTGTTGTGGGTAGAGCCGGGAGACGAGTACGTGAACGAGGAACCTGTTGAGAACGCTTACGAGGACCAAGCTTTCGACAACTCTGAGAACCTTGCAGGCAAGATGACCATACCCTCGAAATCACTTCTATCTTTGCTTGCTAGATGCTCGCTCTTTTGCTATGCCTATGCTGCGATACCTACCACTTGCTATATCATGCCACCCATATTGCCATGTCAGCCTCTAACCATCCATGTCCTAGCAAACCGTTGATTGGCTATGTTACCGCTTTGCTCAGCCCCTCTTATAGCGTTGCCAGTTGCAGGTGAAGATGAAGTTTGTTCCTTGTTGGAACATGGAGATGTTGTTCCTTGTTGGAACATGTTTACTTGTTGGGATATCACAATACCTCTTATTTAATTAATGCATCTATATACTTGGTAAAGGGTGGAAGGCTCGGCCTTATGCCTGGTGTTTTGTTCCACTCTTGCCACCCTAGTTTTCCGTCATACGGTGTTATGTTCCTTGATTTTGCGTTCCTTACACGGTTGGGTGATTTATGGGACCCCCTTGACAGTTCGCTTTGAATAAGACTCTTCTAGCAAGGCCCAACATTGGTTTTACCATTTGCCACCTAAGCCTTTTTCCCCCGGGTTTTCGCGAGCCCGAGGGTCATCTTTATTTTTAACCCCCCGGGCCAGTTCTCCTTCGATTGCTGGTCCAAACTAGAGCCACTTGCGGTGCCGCCCTGAGGCTACTTGGGGTATCCTCGGTTGCCGTACGTACTGCTCATCCGGATGTGCCCTGAGAACGAGATATGTGCAGCTCCTATCGGGATTTGTCGGCACAATCGGGCGGCTTTGCTGGACTTGTTTTATTACTGTCGAGATGTCTTGTAGTCCGAGATTCCGAGACTGATCGGGTCTTCCCGGTAGAAGGAATATTCTTCGTTGACCGTGAGAGCTTATAATGGGCTAAGTTGGGACACCCCTGCAGGGTATTATCTTTCGAAAGCCGTGCCCGCGGTTATGAGGCAGATGGGAATTTGTTAATGTCCGGTTGTAGAGAACCCGAAGTTGATCTTAACTAAAACACATCAACCGCGTGTGTAACCGTGATGGTCTCTTCTCGGCGGGGTCCGGGAGGTGAACACGGTGTTGGAGTAATGTTTGACGTAGGTTGTTCTAGGATCACTTCTTGATCACTTCTAGCTTCACGACCGTGCTTTGCTTCTCTTCTCGCTCTCTTTTGCGTTGTTAGCCACCATATATGCTAGTCGCTTGCTGCAGCTCCACCTCACAATCCTTTCCTACCTATAAGCTTAAATAGTCTTGATCTCGTGGGTGTGAGATTGCTGAGTCCCCGTGACTCACAGATTCTACCACAACAGTTGCAGGTACCAAAGCTACCAGTGCAGATGACGCGACCGAGCTCACGTGGGAGTTCGACGAGGAACGTGGCCGTTACTATGTGTCTTTTCCTGATGATCAGTAGTGGAGCCCAGTTGGGGTGATCCGGGGATCTATGTAGCATTTGGGGTAGTCTTCTTTCATTTTGGTTCCGTAGTCAGACCTTGAGTGTAATCTGTATGATGGATGTTTATTTATGTATTGTGTGAAGTGGCGACTGTAAGCCAACTATGTATCTTTTTCCCTTATGTATTACATGGGTTGTGTGAAGATTACCTCACTTGCGACATTGCTTTCAATGCGGTTATGCCTCTAAGTCGTGCCTCAACACGTGGGAGATATAGCCGCATCGACGGTGTTACAAGGCAGGTATAATTTATCCCGTTGCTGATAGTCAGTGGGTAAGTCCTGTCCATTGTGTCCCTAAGAAGGGAGGTATTACTGTTGTTCCTAATGATAAGGATGAATTGATCCCACAAAGAATTATCACATGTTATAGGATGGTAATTGATTTCCGCAAATTAAATAAGGCTACTAAGAAAGATCATTACCCCTTACCTTTTATTGATCAAATGCTAGAAAGATTATGCAAACATACACATTATTGCTTCCTAGATGGTTATTCTGGTTTCTCTCAAATACCTGTGTCGGCTAAAGATCAATCAAAGACTACTTTTACATGCCCTTTTGGTACTTTTGCTTATAGACATATGCCTTTTGGTTTATGTAATGCACCTGCTACCTCTCAAAGATGCATGATGGCTATATTCTTTGACTTCCGTGAAAAGATTTGTGAGGTTTTCATGGACGACTTTTCCTTCTATGGTTCCTATTTTGATGATTGCTTGAGCAATCTTGATCGAGTTTTGCAGAGATGTGAAGAAACAAATCTTGTCTTGAATTGGGAAAAGTGCCACTTTATGGTTAATGAAGGTATTGTCTTGGGGCACAAAGTTTCTAAAAGAGGTATTGAAGTTGATAAAGCCAAGGTTGATGCTATTGAAAAGATGCCATGTCCTAAGGACATCAAAGGTATAAGAAGTTTCCTTGGTCACGCCGGATTTTATAGGAGGTTCATTAAGGACTTCTCAAAAATTTCTCAGCCTCTGACTAATTTACTGCAAAAAGATATACCATTTGTCTTTGATGATGATTGTGTAGAAGCATTTTAAATACTTAAGAAAGCATTAGTCTCTGCACCTGTTGTTCAGCCACCTGATTGGAATTTACCCTTTGAAATTATGTGTGATGCCAGTGATTATGTTGTAGGTGTTGTTCTAGGGCAAAGAGTTGATAAGAAAAATTATGCTAGTAAGACTCTAGACAATGCTCAAAGAAATTATGCTACTACTGAAAAAGAACTTTTAGCAGTTGTATTTGTTTGTGATAAGTTCAGACCTTATATTGTTGATTCTAAAGTAACTATTCACACCGATCATGCTGCTATTAAATATCTTATGGAAAATAAATATGCTAAACCTAGACTTATTAGATGGGTTCTCTTGCTACAAGAATTTGATTCGCTTATTGTTGATAGAAAGGGAGATGAGAACCCCGTTGCTGACAACTTGTCTAGGCTAGAAAATGTTCTTGATGACCCACTACCTATTGATGATAGCTTTCCTGATGAACAACTAAATGTTATAAGTACTTCTCGTAGTACTCCTTGGTATGCTGATTATGCTAATTATATTGTTGCTAAGTTTATACCACCTAGTTTCACATACCAACAAAAGAAAAAAGTTCTTCTATGACTTGAGACATTACTTTTGGGATGATCCACATCTTTATAAAGAAGAAGTAGATGGTGTTATTAGACGTTGTGTACCTGAGCATGAACAGGAACAGATCCTACGCAAGTTCCACTCCGAAGCTTATGGAGGGCACCACGCTGGAGATATAACTGCACATAAGGTATTGCAATCTGGTTTTTATTGGCCTACTCTCTTCAAGGATGCCCGTAAGTTTGTTTTGTCTTGTGATGAATGTCAAAGAATTGGTAATATTAGTAGATGTCAAGAAATGCCTATGAATTATTCACTTGTTATTGAACCATTTGATGTTTGGGGCTTTGATTATATGGGACCTTTTCCTGCCTCTAATGGATACACACATATTTTAGTTGTTGTTGATTACGTTAATAAGTGGGTAGAAGCTATTCCAACTAGTAGTGCTGAGCATAACACTTCTATTAAGATGCTTAAGGAAGTTATTTTTCTGAGGTTTGGAGTCCCTAGATATTTAATGACTGATGGTGGTTCACATTTTATTCATGCTGCTTTCCGTAAAATGCTTTCTAAATATGATGTTAATCGTAGAATTGCATCTCCTTATCACCCGTAGTCTAGTGGTCAAGTAGAATTGAGCAACAGAGAGCTCAAATTAATTTTGCAAAAGACTGTTAATAGGTCTAGAAAGAATTGGTCCAAGAAACTTGATGATTGCATTATGGGCTTATACAACTGCATAGAAAAATCCTATGGGAATGTCTCCATATAAAATGGTTTATGGAAAAGCATGTCACTTACCTCTCGAACTAGAACATAAGGCATATTGGGCTATTAAAGAGATCAACTATGATCTCAAACTTGCCGGTGAGAAGAGGTTATTTGATATTAGCTCGCTTGATGAATGGAGAACCCAAGCTTATGAAAATGCTAAGTTGTTTAAGGAAAAGGTTAAAAGATGGCATGACAAAAGGATACAAAAGCGTGAGTTTAATGTAGGTGATTATGTATTGCTATACAACTCTCGTTTAAGATTTTTTGCAGGAAAACTTCTCTCTAAATGGGAAGGCCCCTATGTTATCGAGGAGGTCTATCGTTCCGGTGCCATAAAAATCAACAACTTCGAAGTCACGAACCCGAAGGTGGTAAACGGTCAAAGAATTAAACATTATATCTCAGGTAATCCCATAAATGTTGAAACCAATATTGTTGAAACCGTAACCCCCGAGGAATACATAAGACACACTTTCCAGACCGTTTCAGACTCCAAAAAGGAATAGGTATGTGGTACGGTAAGTAAACCGACTCCAAAACAATTTTCAAGGCAATATTTCTCCGTTTTGGAATATTTGGAAAAATAGAAAAATAAGTAGCAGTCCGGGAAGAACACGAGGGCCCCACGAGGGTGGTGGGCACGCCCTACCCCTTGGGCACACCCCCCGACCTCGTGAGCACCTCGTGTGCCCTCCGGACTCCTTTTTCTTGCATGATACGTATTTTGGTCGGTAAAAATTCATTATATATCCTCCTGAAGGTTTTGACTCCCGTATCACGCAAATCTCCTCTGTTCTTGTTTCGAGCTATTTTTTGTCAGGGTTTTGGCATCATGTCGTCCCCCTCCTCCAACAATGGTGACAACGATGCTTGTCTAATGAAGACAGATCTGAAGAGGGAAGAACCCATTAAGGTCAACAAGGATGAAAGGATCAAGAAGGCCACGGAGGATCAAGCTCCGGCAGCAAAAGACATCCTTCAACTTGATCATAATCTTCTTACCCCAACTGAGATCGAAGCTTTCAAGATGATTGAGTTAGCTCGTATACAGAACAAGTATCTCACACAAGAAAATATTTTGTTGAAGGAGCATATTGTCGCACTCAAGGGCATTATCCACAAGTTGGAGGACCTCTTACGCTCGATGTGCAACTATCCATCACCACCACCTTATTCATCAACAAAGGAGACATAATCACATGGGTATGGGCACTCCCCTTGGCAACTGCCAAGCTTGGGGGAGGTGCCCCGGTATCGTATCACAATCACAACTCCTATCTTTACCGTTTTTCTTAGTTCGATCCTATTAGTAGTATCTTGATCTAGTAGAATAAAGTTTGTGGCATGATCTAGTTTTGAGTTTTGCTTTATGATCTCTTTATGTAATCGAGTCCATGAGCTATATATAATAAAGATTAGTGTTGAGTCAAGGGCTTGATTATTTTTCCATGATCTTGGGTGAATAAAAGAAAAAAAGAAAAAGAACATAAAGAAACAAAGAGTTCATATTGATCTTATTGAAAGTAATGACTTCACATAGAAAGAGTATGATGATTAAAAGTTGTTGGGAGTTGGCCGACATAGCTCTGGTCATCGCTGCAAGTAATAGGAAGTAATAAGGAGAGAGAGGTTTCACTATAGATATATTATCATTGACATATTTTATGATTGGGAGCACTCATTAAAATATGACATGCTAAAGAGTTGATGTTCGACAAGGAAGACAACATAATGAGTTATGTTTTCTTATATCTGAGATAAAGTATGTTGTCATGGATACTCTAACATGTTGAGCTTGCCTTACCCCCTCATGCTAGCCAAATTCTCAGCACCAAGTAGAAATACTACTTGTGCTTCCAAATACCCTTAAACTAGTTTTTCCATGAGAGTCCACCATATCTACCTATGGATTGAGTAAGATCCTTCAAGTAAGTTGTCATCGGTGCAAAGCAATAAAAATTGCTCTAAATATGTATGATTGATTGGTGTGGGAGAAATAAGCTTTATACGATCTTGTGATGTGGAAGTAATAAAAGCGACGGACTGCATAATAAAGGTTCATATCACAAGGGGAAATATAAAGTGACGTTATTTTGCATTGAGATTTTATGCATCCAACCATAAAAGTGCATGGCAACCTCTGCTTCCCTCTACGAAGGGCCTATCTTTTATTATTATCTTCTACCTTATGCAAGTGTCACTATGATCTTCACCTTTCTTTTTTCATTTTATCCTTTGGAAAGCCCAGCATGTTGGAAAGAACATGATATACATATCTAATTGGATGTAGGGGAGCATGAATTATTATTGTTGACATTACCCCTGAGGTAAAAGGTTGTGGGGCAAAACTATAAGCCCCTATCTTTCTCTGTGTCTGATTAAAACTCTGTAACCACAAGTATCGCGTGAGTGTTAGCAATTATGAAGGACTAGATGATAGTTGAGTATGTGGACTTGCTATTTAGCTCTGACATAGACTCTTTCCGATGTTATGATAAATTGCAATTGCTTCAATGACTGAGGTTATAGTTTGTTGGTGCTCAATAAGGTTTCTGATTCATACTTTTGCATTGTGGATAGATCATCACTTGAACATAAGTAATCATATGGATAAATCTATATATGTTGCTGTTATGAGAATAATCATGATGCCTTCATGTCTGTATTTTATTTTTATCGACGCCTCTACCTCTAAACATAAGGACATATTTATTGTTATCGGTTTTTCGCTTGAGGACAAGCGAGGTCTAAGCTTGGGGGAGTTGATACGTCTATTTTGCATCATGCTTTTATATCAATATTTATTGCATTATGGGATGTTATTTCATGTTATGTCACAATACTTATGGCTATTCTCTCTTATTTTACAAGGTTTACCTAAGAAGGGCGAATGCCGGCAGCTAGAATTCTGGGCTGGAAAAGGAGCAAATATTAGAGACCTATTCTGCGCAACTCCAAAAGTCCTGAAACTCCACGGAACATCTTAAAATAAATAAAGAAAAATCCTCGCCAAAGATGAAGGCCAGGGGGCCCACACCCTGCTCACGAGGGTGGGGGGAGCCCCCCTTAGGGCGCACCCCCTACCTCGTGGGCCCCCTGGTGGCTCTCTGACGTCCATCTTCTTCTATATGAAGTCTTCCGATGAGAAAAAAATAAGGAAGGAACTTTTCGGGACGAGACTCCGCTGCCACGAGGCGGAACCTTGGCGGAACCAATCTAGGGCTCCGGCAGAGCTGTTCTGCCAGGGACACTTCCCTCCGGGAGGGGGAGATCATCACCATCATCATCACCAACGTTCCTCTCATCGGGAGAGGGCAATCTCCATCAACATCTTCACCAGCACCATCTCATCTCCAAACCCTAGTTCATCTCTTGTATCCAATTCATGTCTCCAAGTCCGGGATTGGTGCTAGTAGGTTGCTAGTAGTGTTGATTACTCCATGTAGTTGATGCTAGTTGGTTTATTTGGTGGAAGATCATATGTTCAGATCCTATATGCATATTATTACCCCTCCGATTATGAACATGAATATGCTTTGTGAGTAGTTACGTTTGTTCCTGAGGACAAGGGAGAAGTCTTGCTATTAGTAGTAATGTGAATTTGGTATTCGTTCGATATTTTGATAAGATGTATGTTGTCTAGCCTCTAGTGGTGTTATGTGAACGTCGACTGCATAACACTTCACCATTATTTGGGCCTAGAGGAAGGCATTGGGAAGTAATAAGTAGATGATGGGTTGCAAGAGTGACAAAAGCTTAAACCCTAGTTTATGCGTTGCTTCGTAAGGGGCTGATTTGGATCCACATGTTTCATGCTATGGTTAGGTTTACCTTAATACTTTTGTTGTAGTTGCCGATGCTTGCAATAGATGTTAATCATAAGTGGGATGCTTGTTCAAGTAAGAACAGCACCCAAGCACCGGTCCACCCACATATCAAATTATCAAAGTACCGAACGCGAATCATATGAACGTGATGAAAACTAGCTTGACGATATTCCCATGTGTCCTCGGGAGCGCTTTTCCTATTATAAGAGTTTGTTCCGGCTTGTCCTTTGCTACAAAAAGGATTGGGCCACCTTGCTGCACCTTATTTACTTTTGTTACTTGTTTCTCGTTACAATTTACCTTGTCACAAAACTATCTATTACCACTTATTTCAGTACTTGCAGAGAATACCTTGCTGAAAACCGTTTATCATTTCCTTCTTCTCCTCGTTGGGTTCGACACTCTTACTTATCGAAAGGACTACGATAGATCCCCTATACTTGTGGGTCATCAGACCTCCGTCGCCTTCTCCCCCTCTCACTGACGCCGCTCATCGTCGGGCGCCGTGGACAGGTGTCCACCGGCGGAGCCCGAAGCACCCTCGCCGCTCGCCTATATATAGAGCCCCTCCCCACCCTCTCCGAGCATCCTCCAGCACTCACACACACTCCACGATAGAGTAGGAAGCCATAGCCCGGCCGGGCAGGCCTACGGCCGCCGTCCCCGAGCTCGAGCTTGCCGGCGATCCCATCTGGTCACCGCGGTAGCTCCAGCCCCTCCCAGGCCTGGGCGACCTCTCCAGGGCCTCCGCCTCTCTCCGGTGAGGCCGTCTCGCCCGCTTGGAGCCCCTGAAACGGCCTCTGCTCGCCGTCTTCCCCAACTCCGACAACCTCCCCGTTTTGCCTCCACCCGTGAGCAAGATTCTGACGCCGTCCGACGACCCCTAGCTACGCTACGGTTACGGGCAGGTGCGCCTCGACCTCCTCTTGCCATCCCTCCCTCTCGTTTTGGCTAAAGAGCCCTCGTCACCGGCGAGAGCTCCAGCGAAGCCGCGACCGTCTCTGTTTCTCTCTCCCTTTTCCCCCACCTGACTAGCGGGGCCCACTAGTCAGTCACTCAGTACGCGCGCGAAGCGGTACGAGTGGTCGCGCCCCTGGGCTTTTACGCCTTCGACATCACCCCCCAGTATTTTTCTTTTTTATTCAAATTCATTTGAATTTACAGAAAACTTCAAATAGTTAGAACTTTTTAACAACAAGTCCAAATGAATTGATCCTTTTTGCATTGTGTTCTTTGAAACAAAATCTAACAGGTCACCAAAGATGAGATTTTTCTGAGCTATTTAGAATTTCTGGTGAATTTCAGAAGTATTCTTGATATTTTCTTTGTGTGTTTAAAATTATTTTCAGAAGGTGAGGCTTGTCTTGAGGATCACCAGGAGACTTGTGAACCTCACCTGCACTAAGGCAAGCCACAACAACATTTTTATGATGCCATTTCAATATTTGTGATTTTCTTACTTGAATGAATTGATTAATCCATGCACTTAAGTAATTATTGAGTTATTTGTATTCTGTTAAATGTTGAATAATTGTTATGCTTGATTTACATAATAATTGAAACTAGTTTAGTGGATAAAGCAAGTTAAGATTTATTTGAGGTGATAATTTTGTTATGCATGGTAGTTATCTTAGCTATATTTTTGCCCTCCTAAAATTGATAAAAATTTGTTAGAAAATATTCTATTAAATATTCTGTTAAATCATATTACTTGTTTTACAGAAAGTTTGAACTTAATTTAGTGATAAAGAAAGTAAGGATTGTTGATAGTAAAATCTTTTGTTATGCATATGAAAAAGTTATCGGTGTGTTTTCTCGCGTAAGAAATTAATGAAACGTGTTGTAGAATATTTTGGTTAACTTGTGAGTCATTTTGAGCTAGTAGTGTAACGTGAGTTGTTTACGGTTATGCTTGGTGCATAGATGACATCGGTCATTTCTTTATGATGATGCATGTGTTGTCTTGCATTTCATGGCATGCTATGACACCGTTCATTGTTAGTTTAAAGTTGAAACTGAAAATAACTCAACTTGAATACACCGTTGACTGGGTCATGGTGCCGCTGAATCGAGTTCTTTCCAGTGCAACCACATTTGCCTTTATGGGGGGCCTTGATTCGGTCCATTGACACAGCCTCTAGTCGGTGCCTCCATCTAGGGAAGGTTATGTCGTGTTTGCCCTGGCCCGGCAAGCAGAATTAACCTTGTGTGCTCGTTGATAAGATTATGGTACCGATTTCCCCTAGTGGGAGTTTCCCGGAGTGGGAGTGTCCCCGAGTGGGAGTTTGGCCACGACGGTGGTCGGGGTGTCTTTGGTAGACACGGGGCCACCCAGGACCAGCCCGTTGGGGATTTGGGTCGGAGTGGCCGGGAGAGTGCTGTGGCAATGGAGGGGTTTCTTCAGAATGCCGTTGGTCCACCCGAATGGGAGTATGAGGCCATGGGTTCTGTGGTGTGGGTACAGTGTGCTACCTCTGCAGAGTGTATAATCTATCGATAGTCGCGTCCATGGTTATGGACACCTCGTAGTAGGTCCCACCATGAGTCAACGAATAACAAAAGTTGCACACTAAGCTGTAAACTTTGCATTGTCGAGGATGGCAGAAGGGCCATCGAGGAATTTGGGACCAGATATTGGTCGTGGTTGTGATCGCCGTAAGGATCACGAGTCATTTTGTTAGAGACCACACTGGTGGTGTGTTTTACCATGTTGGTGGTGTATTTTACCATGTTGGTGGTGTGTTTTACCACATTGGTGGTGTTTGTGATCTGAGGATGATCATGGTTGGTAAGTTGTCCTGAGGGGCGTTCGAGCATGATCACAGCATGTTGACAGATTGTGTTGCATCATTAATAATTGTCTAAATACCATGATATTGTTTGTCATTATGATTATGCTTGTTGTGAGCTTGCAAGTACATTCAATGTACTGACCTAGCGTGTCATGCCAGATTTCACGAAAGTCTCGTTGGAAAGGTGCGCTATTCGAGTCTAGATCATGTCCACATCGGTGTCCCTGTGATATGGAGCTTCCTCTACGATGTTATTCCACTGTCACGTAGTTTTTCGGATCGAGGCCCCATTATGTTCACTAAATAATGTACATATTGTCCAGCCGCACCGAGTGTGCGCTTGTCCTCGACCGCTGTTGTAATATGAACTCTGTTCCGCTAGTATCAATAAAGCGGTTGTTTTGTGTACCAATATGTTGTGTGTTGCCAGAAGACATGGTCTCTGGGTTGGCAATGCAGGGTAAACCGGTCGCTCCGAGCCAGGATGCCACATCCATCTATACTACTATTATTGTTGAATGCACATTCAACCCGATTGGCATATTTGTAGGTCTGGCACAGCAATCAAAATGAAATGTCATGTCTCAGAGTCTTATCAATTAATACAGACTTGTGCTCAAATAAAATTACAAAACAAAAAACAAAAAACAATTATTACATGATCTCTAAAACAAATGGTTTGATCGATTACATGAACAAACAACATAAAAGTTATTCAACGATGGAAAGAACATTTCACCTATGATTTACCAAGTGGGAATTTAATTTCCTTTTTTCCTTCAGGACCTTAGCAATGCGGTCAGTCTCAGATTGCTTCGTTTTGAAATCCACCAAATATTTAATGATTGTCTTGAGTACTGCTTGTTATTGTGTTGTTTGCTTCCTCAACATGTCAACTTCATCTCTAAGTGTAGAAATAGAATCTCTTTCTACCAATAGTTTAGCCTCTAGAGCATCAGCAGTCGGCATTTCATGATGCATGATTGGGCCAGTGCCACTGCTGTGGGATGATACAACGTCGATGGGGACCTCGCTCTTTGATCTTGGGCTAACCTGTTTTGCCATTAAAGTTCCGATTGGATTCCAAAAAGTTGAAGTTAGCAAAACATCTCAACTGGGAGTTATAACAGCAAACCAGTTAAACAAACAAGGAATTAAAGAGTTTCAATTGGATGCTGAAAAGTAGTTATTAACATCATTGTAACCGGTTGTTGCAGCAGCAAAGCAGTTAAGCAAACAAGTTCTGCAAAAGGTACCTGTTGTGGCATTGGAGTTTATCTTGGATCCTGAAAAGTTGAGTAGCCAGTAACGTGATTAGAGCAACCGGTTGCAGCAGCAAAGCAGTTAAACAAACAAGTTTTGCAAAAGGAACCTGTTGTGGCATTGGAGTATCTCTTGGATCCTGAAAAGTTGAGTAGTCAGTATCTTGATCAGAGCAACAAGTTACAGCAGCAAACCTGTTACACAAATATAATTTTGAAAATGTACCTGTTGTGCAATTGGACTTCCAATTGGATCCTGAAAACTTGAAGTTGGTAAGATGATTACAGCAACAAGTTACAGCAGCAAACCAGGTAAACAAGTTTCTGAAAACATACCTGTTATGCCAACGGAGTTTCAGTTGGATCCTACAAACTTGAATGTTAGCAATCATAAACAAAGTGTTGCAAGAGCCATAAGAAACTAACATCAAACTAGTAAAACTAACCAGTTTTGGCAATGTATTTAATTACACATGAACTAGTAAAACTAACAAGTTCTTGGCAACATATTAAAGTAACAAGTCGGCACCGTTTACTAGCAACACAGACATCTATAAATTTCTTTGATGTAAGCAAAATGATTCCAACACATATATAAGTTAACAAGACGGTGTCCATCATATAAACCTGACAGTTGTCTATCTATGAACATGCAAATATTACTAGTGCTATGTCGGTGTACAAAAAGAGGGGCACACTTTTGTACCCCTTTACCTGTGCACGGGCAGTCGAAGCCGCGCCCACGACCACACCAAGCAAAACAGGGGAGGTGAGCCAAGGTAAGACCGAAGCCCAAGACAATCAAAGCAACGCCAAGGCCAAGACCACAAAGAGCAGAGTGGCAAAGCAGGTTCCCCCTGCAAGACCCTTGCCGAGCGGCCTCAGCGGCCCCGGCAAGACCCTTGCCGGGACAGCTCGCCCCACACCAACAGAGTGAGCCACCCTTGAGCCCACGGCCCCCAACGCCGTCATCAACATGGGGCCAGGGCTCGGGAAGGCACCTCTGTGGTGGCATGCAGATCTTTGTGAAGACATATTCAAGATCAGATGAAGGATCAGAAGACAACGATTCTCAGCAAGATCCCTACCGAGGAAGGCCACCAGACCCCCGGCAAGGCCCTTGCCGGGGGACGACAGCACGCCATGGCAAGACCCTTGCCGGGCCCCCCGGCGAGACCCTCGCCAAGGATGCCAGTGGGTCCACCACCAAACCCACGCCGAACAAGCTTCCACCACCGTTCACATGCAGCTCCCAGGCCAACTCATCGAGCGCCTGCATGGCGGCATGCAGATCTTCGTGAAAGCGCCGCCACCGCGCCACCTCAGCTGCCTGACTGCCTACATGGCACCACACACCTCAATGGCCAGGGCGCGTGTCAAGGCGAGGAGGAGCGGCGACGGACGGGTCGGGCCTCTCCCCCGTCCCCAATAAAGCAAGGGGACACCTAAGCTATGCATTAAATTGTTCTTGTCCTGTAATACGAGCGATAAGCTCAGGGCACTGTACACCTTTCCACCTCTTGTGTGTCACTGTGGCTGCCCCTTTCAACTATAAAAGGAGGCCCATGGCATACTGGAGGAGGATTCGGATCTTTCGAACTACGCACTGACCACAGCTAGTTCGAGAGCTCAAGAACTCTCTGAAATACACCCACCAAAGCAGGACTAGGGTTTTACGCATCCTCGCGGCCCGAACCTAGGTAAACGATCCCTGTGCTGTCTACTAGCCCTGCTCTCCTCGCAACCCTGCGCCCCGGCAACCGTAGTAGGGATTCTTCTGATCCCATAGGTGCCGTTCCACACCGACATGCTACAAGTGATAACAGCAAACCAATTAAACCAACAGGGTATCAGAACATAAAGTACACGTGAATTCTGCTGCACCCTAGAAGTACATATGTCCAGCTATCTACGTGCTTAAGTAGCTATTTAAGTTTAGGCAAATAGGTAATTCTTAACAGTAAGTATCAAACACATAGATAGGCGCAATCTATAATAGGATTAACAGGCTATGTCATTATGTAATCAGTAGCAAACTAAATTAAGCCAAGCAACATAATTGAACAATTGTGCAATAAGTGGCTAACTAAAATTCCGAGAACCAGGTAACTGAACTTACGCTAGCTCTTTGTACAGGCACACTGCAACTTCTTTTTCGCTTACAAGGTTCTACGAAGGAGTCCATGGCATCAATTGCTTGGATACGCAGTCCCAATACCTCTTTCTTCCCACACTGCATTGGTAAGTCGAATGGTTAATTTGGTAAGATGGTGCATCCTTGATATGTTATATGAGGACGTGTAGTCAGCCTAGTTGTAGCCACACACATCACACTGGCTTTTACTGTATATTTCATGCGATTACATTTCGCATATCGAGATCTAAGCAATATACAATAGGATGAAAAGACTAGCATCCTTCACATTATTGGCGAACTCAGTTCATAGAAACAAGCAATTCAACCATTCTGTGGGTAAATCCAAAGCACCACTGGAATATTTTTCACTACCCCAATCATACACGCAAAAGGGGGTGACGCCACCGTAGGGGATGGTATGGGCGGCCGCCTCAGGTGGCTAGAAAGTGTGCACCTAGTTTGAGTCGTCCAGGTTGGCCCAGGCTAGTTTTATTCGTCCCAGCGCACGAGCAGGCAATGTAAAAAATGAAGAAAAATGTTTCAAATTAGATGGGACAATAAACTAAGTGCAAGGCAGGCCCTATAGCAGGCTCGCGGCCCAAACGAGTGCCTCCCATATCGTTTGACAGCAGGAAAAATCCCAATTCGTTCGCTCCAGCCTCCAATATGGTTCACTCCTAACCTAGCCGCCACTGGACAAACCAACACAACACTTCCTCGCGCCCTCGTTGGAGGGCGGTCACCGGGCTTCAAGCGAATGGAAGGAAAATAAGATGAAGATCCAACCCTAGGTGTAGCCTGCGTGGGAGGCAGCGGCGGCAGCACGGGCATGGCATCGAACTTGCACAAACGGACGGTCGCAACTTGCAAGAGCAGCATGCGCAACAAGCAGGTACATCACATCCCTGATTATATCTAATTCAACTGTTCAATTTCTGGCCAATAGTTAAACCTGACGGTGTTGTAAAACTGCTTCTATGTAGGGAATCTATGAGAAAATGAAACAGATTTCTGCTTATTTTATAACTCCCCCAATCAATACTGAACCGACTAAATCTGATGTATCTAATCAAGCTTCCGGTGCAAACATACAAGCTCATGTTGTTCTTGAGCCTGAAGTGTCTAATGAACACACTGCTAATGAAGGATTTGATGCAAACATTTTACATGCTCCTGGTGATGAACATATAGTGTCTAATGAGGGATCTAATGTAAGCATTTTGCAAGCTCTCATTGAAGGATTTTGTGGGGACCCCGACTCATAAGTCGTGATCACCGAATGCACGTGTACAGTGATCCCAGAGATCAATGCTCACTGAACACACAGAAGCTGAATAACAAGAGTCTTACATCCATACATACCGTATTACACAAGTAGGACCATTATGGTCAAGTCTTGAGTATAACATTGTAGCGGAAATCTTCGTTGATAACTTGGACCCATGCCATCTGCCTTAACCCTACAGGCATTCTAACTGGGAAGCGTTCTAGCTCGCATGTTCGTCACCAAAGCATTCTTCTTCATATCCTGTACTTTTATGCCTGGCCAATAAAATAACCAGTGGCAAGCCAATGAGTACTTTGAATGTACTCGCAAGCAACCCATGTTTTGGTTCAAGGTACAACAATGCATGATATAGGTAAATTTTTGCGGAAAGCTAGTTTTGAGTGCAATGACATGTTCAACAACTTGAAAGACATGCATCAGGAGAATTCAAGTAACCATGAGGACAGGTTACAGATATCAATATAAATAGAGTGGGTTCCAACCCAACTCATTCATGTCAAGTCCTTTGACTTGACCCAAGTAGTTCTTCCCACTTATCCAAACACACACACTGGTTTGTAAACATGTGGACGTAGCCCAAGAGCGTTTACCCAACTATCCTTGACCGTGGACATGGCTATTCGAATAGTTTTACACTCTGCAGAGGTTGCACACTTTACCCACAAGATCCGGGGAACTTCCGTGTCATCCACGACCCGCGGTACCTCAAGTACCCAGGGTAAGCACCCGATCACTATCTTTACTAACAAAGAGTCCACTCGTTGTTCCGTATCCTCACGATGTACATCATACGAGACTCACTCGAGATCGTAACATCCAAGAGGGGACACAACGGTGCATCCGGTGCCCTGTGAAAACAGCCATGGCCGCCCTACCTGGCACGACCCCGTCCCGAGAGAGAGCACCAACTCTCCCCCGTCACTAGTAATGCAGGCTCCAAGCTAGTATCGGCCTAGGTAATCAATAATGCCCTTTCCCATATAAGGGTAGAGTGGTTGCGCATGTAAGGTTGGAATAACGGTCGCAACTTAAACCAATCCGTTTTTGAAAACAACACACACACTTGCCTCGGTACACCACTTGGTCATCAAGTGGCTACCCAACTCATCATCTCCCTCGGGCATAAGTGGCACCCGACGGGGTTTTCGAAAAGTCCTTTGAGAATACCTTGTCTCCATCACTATGCATATTCCCGTCCCTTTTTGTGTAGCACTACTTTAATATCCTATCTACTCCCACCGGCATATCCCTCATAAGAAGGTAGGGTCATGCATAATGCAAGTATCAACGAGGAAGTAACGGTGGCAACCCATCAAGGTGGTTACCACCTCATCATGATGGAATCAATATGATGGAATCAATGGATTTAATGGATCTGCAAGTTGTCCACATAATGCCTTTTTATAAAAATGAGTAAAAGTACCCATTAAATCAGGCATGATTTTAGAAACATTTAGAAACTTGTTTCACTGGATTTGGAGTTGAAATGAATATTCTATGGATTTTTGAAGATGGTTTAGGAGTACAAATGACCTATTTGTTAGATCCAGGTGAGACTAGGCAGTGTAAAAATGTTCACTATGGCTCATTAAATAGGTACTGATTTATGGAGTCACCGAAAATTTGAATCGTCAGATTTGGACTATAAATGAGGTCTCTGGAAAAGTTTGAATCTTGCTAAAAAAGAAAAAGCAAATGAAAGTACCTAATGGGCCAAAATCCAGCGGCTGCAGCGCGCACTGGGCGGTATTTAACGGCGAGGCACGACTGGGCCGGCCCAGTGGCTCGGCCACGCGGATGACGGGGCGACGTCGAAGGCGCCCAGGCGCGATGCGCCTTCGCTGCGGGGACGCGGGAGAGGGTGAACCCGCCTCCACTTGCCAGCGTGGCCCGGGGCTGGGCCACTGACGAGCGAGGCCCGCTTGCAGGGCCTTCGTCTTCTTCATCCTCCCGCGTGCTCTCCTGGCTGAGGGAGTAGAGAGCCCCGACGACGACTGCCGGCGCTACAGGGCATCTCCGGCAACGCTCTGGCTATGGATGAGCTCAGGAGGCCGCGCCGCATCCACCTAGGTGCTTTACACACGCCGACGAGGGCCGTAGCGGCGACGGCTTGGACGGCCGCGGAGGAGGCCGTCGGCCATCTTTGGCCACGAGCGCGCGGCGTTCCCGGGGATGAACGACAGCGATGGAGGGCCTCGAGGTGGTGGTATGAGAGTACTGGAGTGGCTAGGGAGAGAGGAGAGGCTCGGGATAGCCCGGATTTAGGCGGAGCCCGACGGCGGCGCTCCGGCCATTGCGGTGAACGGAAGACACGGGGAGGGGTGTGGGTTTGTCCAGGGGTGCACGAAAGGGAGAGGGAGCCAAAGGAGTAGAGAGGGGGCTCGGGGGTGGCCTTACTAGCTCACCGTGGACGCGGTGCACGGGTGGCCGCGGCAACGGCTCGGGAGGCCAGGAGGGAGGGAGAGGAGCTGTCTACGGCGTTCGTGGGAGTCGCGTAGGATGCCAGGAAGAGAGAGAGGGAGCGAGGTGAGGCCCTAATGCTCGCGCGTGCGAGGCCGGGCATTGGCCGAGCTGGGCGGCCCTGGGTGCGCACCGCAGGAGGTGAGAGAGAGAGGGAGAGACGAGGGGGCCTGCACGGTGGCGTGTTGCGGACGTCGAGGCACCTCGACTGGCGCGAGGGGGAGGCTCGAGGTGGTCGGGGGACGCGGCATCAACGGTCGGGAGCACGCTGACGTGCTCCAGAGCGCGCAAATGGCCGGCACCCGCGGCTTTTTCTCGCGTCCGCACGCGCCCACTTGTGTCGGGCAGGTGCAAGGGGGAGTAAACAATGTGGATATGGCATTGGATGCCCTGGGGATCCACTGGAGTGAGGAGGGAGGTTGAGAGAGAGAGAAATGGTGATGTCCAGAGAGAGAAAGTGAGGGTTTCACCCCCAAATAATTGAGCTGAAATGCAGCCATTGTTACTGGAGGTAGAGGAGGTCTAGTAGGGGCTGTGGTAAAAAGTTGGTCTCAAGGAGAACAAGGAAAGAGGGGAAAACATCAACTTTTAAAAATTACCAGAAGGTGTTTGATGGTGGTTTGGGCAAGCAGATGATTTACATTCGCCATGAGACTCCACAGGGTGAAATGTCACATATAATTAGGACCTTCCACCAATTTTGTGCTCATTTGGGCAAAGTGGCCAATGTAACTTTGGTAAACCCTAGAAATCGACAGAAACGGTTTTACCAAGATTTAGTCATGCAAATCTATTCTCCTGGATGCACCACTTGGTGTAGTGTCATCATTTGAGGATTTGAACATGCTCACAAAAGTTGGGGTCAAGGAGAGGAAGTTGGTAGTACAAACTTGTTCAAATTTGATTCTGGTCAGAGAGGGTTTTGGGGCACTGTGATCAAGATAACATTCTATCCAACTTGTTCTTTTTGGTCTAGATGCATTATTACACCATTTGAGCATGTGCACCAAGTTTGAGAGCATTTGGACATGTTTGACAGTGCAAACATGTTCAATCTTGAAAAAGGACATAAGTTGTTTTGAAAGGGTTTCATGGGGTTATACTATTCTTCATGACATGGTATTTGGCAAGATCATAAAAAATGTCATATGTGACATGTTAGAATTTGCTTGGATTTTTATGAAAATATTTCCTGTAGAAATATTTCAAATCCTTGAAATGAGCGGAAATGGTTTTGGGAGGTTTTGTCCAATATTTTGATCATGACCATGTGTTGAAACTCATATATATGGAAAATATATGTCCATTGAGTCTCCCTAATTTTTCTCAAATATTTCTAAAGCTTTAAACTAATTTTAACCTATTAAAGACCATTTCTGGCCTTAAGAAAAATCCTTTAAATAAAATAGGAAAATAACTTTTTAAAATTATATTTTTGTGGTTTCTGGGTAACCTATATCTAATAGGAGTCAAAAATATTTTTGGAAAGATTTTTACTGCCCTTAATTAAGTACTTGCAGTGCAATCCTCAATTCAGGGTTTTTTGGAAAACTAATTTTTGAAAATACTTTTTGGCCAAATTATTTTTGTAAGAAAATACTATATTGCACTATACACATGGAAAGATCATTGGGAAAAGGTTTTGGATCAAGGAGAAGGAGCATAAGAGTTGAAGGATTTATTTGATTTTTAGAGCACTTGCAAACAACAGTCAAACATTCAATCAAAGCAAAGACAAAACACTCAAAAGTTTTGTCAAACCACATTTTATCATGACTTATTAGCTTAAGTGTTGTGGCATGTAAACAGGGTGTGACAGACCTACCCCCTTACAAGAATCTCGTCCCCGAGATTCCCAGACTAGGCGCGGGAAGGAATACAGAAACTTGGATCTGGGGTAGTCTTCACGTCCTCATACTACTTCTGCTTCCGAGTGGCGCCCCATTGAACCTTGAAGTACTTGATGATGTGGCTTCGTGTATGGCGTTCTTGCTTGATCCAGGTTGCTAAGGGGTCTCTCGCGTTAGGTCAGGTTGGGCTGGGGGTCAATGGTTTGGTGATTGATGCCCTGGTAGGGATCGGGCTAGTTAGGAAGTTGGAAACACTTTCGAGGGTGTGCCGCGTGGAAAACGCTGTGCACAGTGGGTAACTCGGGTGGTAAGTCCAGCTGGTAGCCGTCTTCTCTTCGTCTCGTAGTGATCTCAAAGGGGGTTGTTGAATCTTGGAGTGGTCTCGAAGAGGGCTGATGAATCTTGGCGTGGGTTTCCTTGTCATGAAAATGCTTGGTTCTCTTGAGAGAAGTGGCTTGCAGATATGCCTGGTCTTCGATGCGGAGGTTTTCTTCTTGATGATGGTGGTTGGTGTAGTTCTTCCTCCTGGACATGGCGATCTTCAGATGTTCTCTAACTAGCTGAACGGTTCTTCTTCCGTCTTCGGGTAGGCAAGTATGTCATCAAGGAAAGATGGCAACTAACTTGTCCGAGTACCCCGTGAAGACTTGCCCACGGGGTACATAGGGTATAGGTTGGGGTATCGGTGGTGGTCATGGTTGCGTATTGGCCGAGGTTTCCTTGTCCTAGAGCCAAAGCCCATGGTTGTGGTTCTGACCATATCGTGGCTTGGTGGGGCTTAAGGTTTCAAGGATTCTAGTGTGTGAGCAAACATTTGTCATCTTATCCTTGAGCACCGTTTCTGAGATGCCATTCATTCTATCTAGTCTTCCAAACAATCACATCATGTCACCGAAAGAATCATCCCGTATAGGTCAACTCCAATCATCACTCATGTTATTCATATCCTCATGACTCTCGAGAGGAGGTCTAACAAAATCATATATGTCTACAATCCCCAAACTCGTATGTATGGTTACCCCTAAAAAATCCATGGGTAGAGCATATAAGCTGCTAAGCTTGAATTTAATCACCACAATCCAAGTGCTCAGTCTATTGATCTAGGGTCCATAATAAAGCATCTCTATCCTAAGGAAACACGTCGTAAGCCACTCCAAGATCTTGTTTCCTTCCTATGAATCAACTCC
This sequence comes from Aegilops umbellulata, assembly GCA_032464435.1. Taxonomy (NCBI): domain Eukaryota; kingdom Viridiplantae; phylum Streptophyta; class Magnoliopsida; order Poales; family Poaceae; genus Aegilops; species Aegilops umbellulata. Next base: position 66,830,289 of record CP136056.1, on the reverse strand, counting down.
AATAGCCCATTAACTTCCATTAATCGCTACATAATCCATTAATTCTACAAATCCAATGTCTATGGTGGTGTTCCACATGATCTCTAAAGTACTTATAATCCCCAATACTTGAAAGGGCTGTCTCTACTATAGTAAGTCCACCAATTTCCATTATCATGGTCAGTAAACTCCAAGGTCAAGCTTATATCAACTCCGACAATTAATCCAATCTCCTAGTTCATTGTCCTCCAAGAAACATGGTATGATGATCTAGATCATCAGTCTAAATCCAATTTACTCCAAACCATGTAGACATACTCAACATCTATATTCAACTAGAATCACCTACTTAAATCCAAATCTCTTGTCCAACGAGAATTCCTACATGTTTCCACCAAGTCATTATCATAATGCCAACTATCTCCTATCAATATCCCTTGGCTAAGTCAAATCCTCATACTTCCAAGAATTCAGCTTGCGATCTCAATTGTCCCACTAATTCCAATTTATCCAGGGGAAAGCTATGCTACCCTATACTCATGATCCCACCAAGTTCATCTACCAACATCAAAGCCTCATAATCCACCAATAGTCTCATATAATTCCTCAAGTCATTGATATAAACTCATCAAGTCGTTTGTCCTTTATTCCTATATCCTTAAACTGGTCTTTCCTATGGCATCGTCAGTTCTGGTGCTGTATTAGGATGATAATGTGCTCGTTCACTATGCCCACTAGTTCCATAATGAACCCAGTGTTGTGCAAGGTCTATAGAGGCTTAATTGGTTCTCGTGCAATTCTATGGGTTAAGCACATGGTTAAGGACTCGAGCTAGGGGTATCTCGTGAAGTCTCGAAGGGTCTAGGAATGGGTTTCTAGTCTGGAGGGTTAAACATAACTCTACGGGGTTTCACTTGGTCGAGGAGGCTGCAACAAAAATACTTCAGTGCTAGTTGGCTGTCGAGGTGGAATTCTTGGTGCATCTTGTCTTGCTAGCCTCTAGTTGATGAGAGGGATGAGAGGGAGAAGTAGCATAGAGGAGGGGAATGCCTAAAGGGGGTTCTATAGTGCAGGTGCAAACAAACAAGTGCCGAAAGGGCCAAACAAAAGAAGCAAGGTAAGGAAGGTGATATAGTCGAGTACTTGTTGCCTAGGGCAAAAGTGCGACTTATATCAAAACACAAACAAATAAAAACAAGCAACACACAATCATGGTTCTATTCGAACCATCAAACGGACTCGACTGCGCATAGGGGGTACATGACTCATCCTACCCTAGGGGTTCTCGGATTCAGTAGTCGCGCTTTGCTCCGTGCCTCATGCAGTCTTCGGGATTTTTCCTCAGGTGTCGCTACGTCTTTTGTAGTTGTTTGATGAAATGATCCGGGTTGGCCTGAAGAATCTTCAACACTTCTCGCCTGATGAGATGATGGGGTGAAGGTGGCTCCTCGTAGCTGGCATTGACTTGGTCTTCTCTTGTCCTCTTAATCATGATGATCGCTTTTGCCTTTTTAAGGTGTCGGCGGTTCCAGGTGGCCATCCTTTATGCAATGACATTAACAAGGCATAATAGAGGTCCAATCCGTCGAACACATTGTTGACAATATCGTCACCGAGGGCGGGGGATGAAGAGAACCGTTTTCCTGCTCACTATAGTGAGGCGGACCAAATGGCTAGGTTCTCATCCACCGGTGGTCGCCGATACAACAACGGTAGTGACAGGGTTACCCTATTGGCGATGTATATCATGATCTTGCATATCCTATGCCCTGATCGTCGTAGGCTAAGGTTGCATCATGTTGGGGCAATGTCAAGGGTGTCACCATCTCCTGGGCCTTCAGGTCCTCATCCCTCGAGGATGTATCTTCTGTTGGTAACGTCTTGTTGTGATGTCGCCAATCTTGTGTTCAGGAGATGTGGGTGAATGTCTGGCAAGGCATCTTCCTTCTAGATTATCCACGAGGATTACAAGGAACCCAGTGGTCAGGGGCATAAGGGTTCTAGCGACCAAAGGTTTTGAAGGGGAAGAGATCAATAAGGAAAGTATACCTTAGTTTTCGAAAAACTGAGAAGGGAAGAGAAGTATAGATAGTTTTGAAAACTAGTAGTAGTTTTGGAAATAGTTTTACCCTAACTAACGACCATGCTAGCTAAGGCTTCCTATAGTCAGGATGGCTCTGATACCAGCTCTGTGGGGACCCCGACTCATAAGTCGTGATCACCGAATGCACGTGTACAGTGATCCCAGAGATCAATGCTCACTGAACACACAGAAGCTGAATAACAAGTGTCTTACATCCATACATACCGTATTACACAAGTAGGACCATTATGGTCAAGTCTTGAGTATAACATTGCAGCGGAAATCTTCATATCATGTTCTTTTATGCCTGGCCAATAAAATAACCAGTGGCAAGCCAATGAGTACTTTGAATGTACTCGCAAGCAACCCATGTTTTGGTTCAAGGTACAACAATGCATGATATAGGTAAATTTTTGCGGAAAGCTAGTTTTGAGTGCAATGACATGTTCAACAACTTGAAAGACATGCATCAAGAGAACTCAAGTAACCATGAGGATAGGTTACAGATATCAATATAAATAGAGTGGGTTCCAATCCAACTCATTCATGTCAAGTCCTTTGACTTGACCCAAGTAGTTCTTCCCACTTATCCAAACACACACATTGGTTTGTAAACATGTGGACGTAGCCCAAGAGCGGTTACCCAACTGTCCTTGACCGTGGACACGGCTATTCGAATAGTTTTACACTCTGCAGAGGTTGCACACTTTACCCACAAGATCTGGGGAACTTCCGTGTCATCCACGACCCGCGGTACCTCAAGTACCCGGGGTAAGCACCCCGATCACTATCTTTCCCTAGACGATACTAACAAAGAGTCCACTCGTTGTTCCGTATCCTCACGATGTACATCATACGAGACTCACTCAAGATCGTAACATCCAAGAGGGGACACAACGGTGTATCCGGTGCCCTGTGAAAACAGTCATGGCCGCCCTACCTGGCACGACCCCGTCCCGAGAGAGAGCACCAACTCTCCCCGTCACTAGTAATGCGGGCTCCAAGCTAGTATCGGCCTAGGTAATCAATAATGCCCTTTCCCATATAAGGGTAGAGAGGTTGCGCATGTAAGGTTGGAATAACGGTCGCAACTTAAACCAATCCGTTTTTGAAAACAACACACACACTTGCCTCGGTACATGTAACGCCCCGGATCTGATGCGTCAGGTGTCCGCCAGTTATTCGCCGTCGTTGCCATGTCATGTGCTTGCGTGTTGCGCTTTGCCATGTCATCATCTGCATTTCATATCACGTCATCATGTGCATCGCATTCGCATACGTGTTCGTCTTATGCATCCGAGCATTTTCCCCGTTGCCCGTTTTGCAATCCGGCGCTCCTATGTCCCCCGGCGTCCCCTTTTACCTCTTTTCATGTGCGGGGGTTAAACGGTCTCGGAATGGACCGAAGTTTGCCAAGCGGCCTTGGTATAGCACCGGTAGACCGCCTGTCAAGTTTCGGGTCAATCGGAGTCCGTTTGACACTCCAACAGTTAACCGGGTAACCGTAAAGGCCTCTTTTGGTGCAGCCTAGCACCCCTTCAAAGTGGCCCAAAACCCACCTAAACCTCTTCCATCATCTCGGTCGTTCGATCACGATCGCGTGGACGAAAACCGCACTCCATTTGGAGCTTCCTAGCCCCCTCTACCTATAAATAAGTGCTCCCCCCGGATTTCTCGCGCAGACCAAACCCTAGACTAACTCCTCCCGCAGCCACCGGACGCGTCCGCACCCCACCTGACATGTCCGCCCCACCGCCACGTCGCCCGGCCAATCCGCGAGCGCCACCTCAGCTCCGCCGCCGCCCGCGCCCAATCGAGATCCGCCACCTGTCCCGCCGCCGTCCCGCTGCCGCCAGGGCCCGCGCAGGCCGAGATCCGGCCCGCGGGGCCCGAGTCGCCGCCGCAACCCACCGCGGGAGGCCGGCGCCTCCCCGCACCTCCCCGCCGTCCGGCCGAGCCCGATCTCGCCGCCGGCGGGCCGCCCCGCGCCAGCGCCCGCGCCTCCGTCGCCGATTCCGCGAGCGCCGCGCGCACGCACCGCCGCCCCCGCCGCCTCGCCGTCCGCCCGCGCCGCGCGCCTCACCGCGCCACCGCGCCGCCTCCTCCTCCGCCGCCCGACGCCGGTGCAGCGCCGCCCACCGTCTCCGCGTGCCTCTGCCCGCGCCGGAGTCCGGCCCGATCCAGATCCGCCGCCGTTGACTTTTCTCGCGGGGTAATTTTCCCCAAGTCCCCGAGATTCTATCATTTTATTGCCTTGTTCATCATGCCATATCTTTGCGCCTGTTACTCTGTTTCGGGCGAATAATATATTAAATTGTTCGCCTCAATGAGTACATCATTTCGCTCCATTGCATCATTTTCATTTGAGCTCATATTTTTGCCCGAAATGCTGTTAGAAGAGGGCTATGTGCTGTTAGTTTCAGATCTGTTTCAGTACATGCACTTTTGTCATTTTTGCCATGATTGATGTGTGCATCCTATGAGGTTGAGTCCTACATGTGTTTTGTAATATGCCATGCCATCTTTCCATAGATTTATGACATGTATTTTTGAGATCTTTGTGGTGACTAGCACAAGCATGCAAACTAGGGTACTTAATGTTGCTGATTTCAGAGACTTAGTAATTTCACCAAGTCCTTGCCTGCTGTTATCTTTATGCCATGTGTGCTTGTTGTTTCAGAGAGATCTATGCCCCTTTTGAGCATGATCAGTAAGAGTGTTTTGAACATATGGATTTTCTCTATCCATCCGTGCCTTTGTTTGTATTTATGGAGTGCCATAGCTTGAGTCAATTGAGCTCTACTTTTGCTATAAAATGTTGCTGGCAGATTGTTTACATGTTATTCGATTTTGCCAAGCTTGTTGTAGTTGATCCTTGCATGCTATGATGTTATTATTGCCATGTATAGCTGCTAAGCCTTGTCTTCTTGATGTATGTATTCTTAGTTTATAATGCAATGCTCTGTAGTGAGTGCATCGAGCTCACGAACATGCCTACTTGATATCTGTTTTTGACATGTCTAGTTTTCTGCTAAGTCTGAAACCTGTAATGATACTTGCTTAATTGACATGGATGTTATTGTATTTTCTGATCCTTTTTGGCTCATGGTCAGTAAGGGACTTTTATTAAGTGCCTTGAGTAGATTCATGCCATGCCTTATTTTTCTATGTCCTGTTCCTATAGCATGTTGTTTCATTGCTCTAAACATGTCATCCTGATGTTAATTTCTGGCATGTTATTTTCACTAAGTCTGTGAACCTGTTATCTTTTGCACTTTTGCCATGCTTGTTTGAACCTGTTATGATGTGATTTAGCCGTAGCTCAGTGTTCATCTTTTGTCAAGCATTTTGAGTAGATCACTGCCATATGCTTTGTTGATATGTTTCAGTGCAGTAGCTTAGTTTCTTGTTGCATGCTAAGTAGCATCATGCTGTTAATGGCAGATTATTGTCATTCTTGTTTTGCTTGTCATTTGCAAACCGTGCATCCGATTCCGGTGATCTTTATATCGATTTCAACCGAAATCACCTCATCTTTCCAGTGGCATTCTTGGTTTGCCAATATTATGCCTGGTTCATCTTTTTCCTTCTGAAGCATGCATATGCATTGCATACCACATCTCGCATATCATGCCATGTTTATGTGGTGGTTGTTTACTTTGTTGTTTGGTTCTTTCCGGTGTGCTTCTTCGGGTTAGTTCCGATAACGTTGCGATTGTGAGGATCCGTTCGTCTACGTCCGTTTGTCTTCTTCATGGACTAGTTCTTCTTCCTTGCGCGATCTCAGGCAAGATGACCATACCCTCAAAATCACTTCTATCTTTGCTTGCTAGTTGCTCGCTCTTTTGCTATGCCTATGCTGCGATACCTACCACTTGCTTATCATGCCTCCCATATTGTTAAACCAAGCCTCTAACCCACCTTGTCCTAGCAAACCGTTGTTTGGCTATGTTACCGCTTTGCTCAGCCCCTCTTATAACGTTGTTAGTTGCAGGTGAAGATGAAGTTTGTTCCTTGTTGGAACATGGAGATGTTGTTCCTTGTTGGAACATGTTTACTTGTTGGGATATCACAATATATCTTATTTAATCAATGCATCTATATACTTGGTAAAGGGTGGAAGGCTCGGCCTTATGCCTGGTGTTTTGTTCCACTCTTGCCGCCCTAGTTTCCGTCATATCGGTGTTATGTTCCCGGATTTTTGCGTCCCTAACGCGGTCGGGTGATTTATGGGACCCCCTTGACAGTTCACTTTGAATAAGACTCTTCCAGCAAGGCCCAACCTTGGTTTTACCATTTGCCTACCACCTATCCCTTTCCCTTGGGTTTGATCAGCCCGAGGGTCATCTTTATTTAGCCCCCCCCGGGCCAATGCTTGTCTAAGTGTTGGTCCGAACCGAGCAGCCTGCGGGGCCCCCTCGTGGAAACTCGAGGCCTGGTTTTACTCGTAGCTTGACTTATCCGGTGTTGCCCTAAGAACGAGATATGTGCAGCTCCTATCAGGATGTCGGCGCATCGGGCGGCTTTGCTGGACTTGTTTTGTTGCTGTCGAAATGTCTTGTAGCCGGGATTCCGAGACTGGTCGGGTCTTCCCGGGGAGAAGGAATATCCTTCGTTGATCGCGAGAGCTTATCATGGGCTAAGTTGGGACACCCCTACAGGGTTTGAACATTCGAAAGCCGTGCCCGCGGTTATGTGGCAGATGGGAATTTGTTAATGTCCGGTTGTAGAAAACCCGAAGTTGATCTTAATTAAAATACACCAACCGCGTGTGTTACCGTGATGGTCTCTTCTCGGCGGGGTCCGGGAAGTGAACACGGTGTTGGAGTTATGCTTGACGTAAGTAGTTTCAGGATCACTTCTTGATCATAGTTGTTCGACCGTGCTTTTGCCTTCCCTTCTCGCTCTCATTTGCGTATGTTAGCCACCATATATGCTAGTCGCTTGCTGCAGCTCCACCTCACTACCCTGTCCTACCTTTAAGCTTAAATAGTCTTGATCTCGCGGGTGTGAGATTGCTGAGTCCCCGTGACTCACAGATACTTCCAAAACCAGTTTGCAGGTGCCGATGAATCCGTGCAGGTGACGCACCCGAGCTCAAGGAGGAGTTCGATGAAGATCTTGTCCTTTATGTTGTTTCGTTCTAGTCGATCTTTAGTGGAGCCCAGTTGGGGTCGATCGGGGACCTTTGTCGCTTTTGGGGTTTTCTTCTTTTATTTTGGCTCCGTAGTCGGGCCCTGATTGTAACTGTATGATGTAATGTTTTATTCATGTATTTGTGTGAAGTGGCGATTGTAAGCCAACTATGTATCTCTTTTCCCTTATGTTTTACATGGGTTGTGCGAAGATTACCTCACTTGCGACATTGCTTTCAATGCGGTTATGCCTCTAAGTCGTGCTTCGACACGTGGGAGATATAGCCGCATCGAGGGCGTTACAAGTTGGTATCAGAGCCTTCCCCGACCTTAGGAGCCCCACTGATTGATCGTTTTTAGCGGCCGAGTTGTGTCTAGAAAAAAGTTTTGAGTCATTTAGGAATTATATATCGGAGAGTTTAGGAATTCTTTTTACTTCCCAGTCTCCTCATCGCTCTGGTAAGGCATCCTGACGTAGAGTTTTGACTCTTCTCTTCTCAAATTTCACTAAAAAAAATTTTAGGATCACGCGGGTATCTTAGAATCGTTCCGATGGTTTTATGATGACAACATTGTCTTGGTTGCCTCCCGTCAGCAGGGGTTTAGTGGAGGTGTCCTGGGGAGTTGAGCTCCGAGGTGTTGTCGTCATAATTTTATCGTTGCAGTTCTGGAATACCTGAGTTTAGTACGCCGACATCGAAAATCTCTTTTGTACAGTTGTTGGTGAGATAACCCTGATAGCCCAGTACTGAGGCGAGTGCGGGAGTATTGCCATAACTCGTATAACGGATGCTTTTCGAAGGTTGAGGTAGACGATTTCCGAAGGTTTCTTGGTTATGTGTTGAAGGATGGATACAGCTGGATCTAGGTATTGTTAGTTTGGGTGATATATTTTGTGTCCCCTGTATCCCCAACACCTGATTGCATAACCAGAAAGTTTCGGGAGTTTATAGGTGGGAATTCAAGTATCTCATAGGATATCTTCCCAACAGACACATGATACGATATGGGATCTATCATATGTTTGTTTCCGGTTTATTCTGCAAGCCTATCCTTGTTTTGTTTTATTGTGGTATTCGAGTTGCTTCAATGTCAAGTGTTGATTCCATACCTTATTCTAAACGGTGTTCTCATATTCCTATGTGGATACCAATCCTTCATGATAACTGAGAGTGCCATGTCAATCCTTTTCAACCGGTGTGTCTCTCTTCAAGTGGATCCGATCACTTCAACATTCGCAAGATCGATTAGCAGTTCTTCTCAACGGTGTTTGCTTCATCCGTTCCAAGTTGTCTTTGTTTTTCCCACCCTCCCACACTTTTATTTAAGGACTCAGATTTCTCAATCATGTATCCTTTTATTTGTGAGAAGTCTCTTCATTCTTTTTCGTCAATGTTCTTATCCGGTGATTCTCAAAAAGATACTAATGGAGCTTCAAGTTTATTATTCTTTATTCTCTTTTCTTCTCCGGTGGTTCCAATTCAAGCTTTGTCGATCATATCTTTTCCTCGTTTCAAGTGCTTTCTTATGCCGGCGTATCTCTTAATCTTTCACCTCTCGCTATTCAATTGTTCCGGAGTGATGAAGATATCTCAGAAGATTCAAGTTTCCATTCTCAATTCACTCAATTTCTTTTGAGGATGCTATCTCATTCAAGTCATTTAATTCAACTGGTGCAATCCCCCTTTCAAGTAATCGTTCAACGGTGTTTCTTTTGAGTGGGCCCATAACCCACAGGTATTTTTCCAGGATCTTACCTGACTCTTCTTATTTTCCCGGAGTTATATTCATATTCTTTTCCAATTTTGACGTAAGAATGAAGTTTCATCAGTCATATGTCTTTCTCCTAGATCTTCCAAATTCTTTCATCGTTGGTTCAACCTTTCCAATGTTCATTCCGGAGTGCCTCAACAATTCATGGTGGTGTTTCTCATCGTCATTCTCAACATTTGAAGACCGAAGAAGAGTTTCTCTTAAATCTTGCTCCATTCTCTTCAACATTCATTGTTCTAGCCTGATGCCATCCTCTCATAATTGTTTTCGACTGTGAGAATTCTTTTCACCCATTCGGAGCATTTCAGAGGTCATTTCAGTTTGATTCTCCGGAGCCTTTCATCTCAGAATTATTCATTCTCAGCTTCGTCTATCGTTCTCCAAATCATACCAGTGCATCATTCAAGTATTATCTAATCAGTTCATGATCTCTTCGTTCTCATGTATCTAAATCCTAGCTAGCATCTTCGTTCATTTTCTAACTCTTCCCGGTGTTTCTTTATCTTTTCTTCGTCCATTTTAAATTCTTACGGTGGTTCGTTCAAGAGTTCTCTTTCTTTGTTATCATATCAATTTATTCGTTCTTTCAAATCCTACCGGTGGTTCGTTGAAGACCTTCCCAAGTTTGCGCCATACCTATCTTAATCCTTTCTACGAGAATAAGTAGTATGCCAAATCCATTGCTTGTCATCAATTTGAATTGGTGAAGGATAAGCATAATGTAATTCTTATTCTTGTTTCATCGAGTAAATTCTATTCCTTATTCCGGAGGTTCATCAAAATTCTTGATTTCAATTGTTTCACCTTATCTTCCTCGGAGTTCCAAGCTCTCACAATTATATCACCACGGAGATCCATCTAATCATTACAAGGTTTCAACCTTATTCTTTTCATCCTTCATTTCATCTGATCATCCTTTTATTACCGGAGTTCTTTATGGAGCCTACATGATGATTCACAAAGGATTTAATTCATTCCCGAAGTGTTCATCGAGATTCTTTTCAGAGGAGCTCAAGTATTCTTTATCTTGCATTTTAAAGTGCAATCCTTTCAACCGTATCATTCGAGGTGGTATTACGTCATTCTTGATAATTGGAGTTACTCACATGTTGTCAAGAATGAGGTATTTTAAATCCATCAATCTCTTGTTGGAGTTATCTTGGGATATATTTCAGCTAAAGCCTTCCATTGAGAATGTTGCTAATTGTGGTGCTTATCAATGACCCAAGTTTTCTTCTATCCTTTCGGCGAGAGAAGTTTTCATCTCTTCGTTGATCTCAAGCAAGCAATTGTTTCCGTTGGTGGCAGAATTTCACCTCATAATTTTGAGATGTTTCCATAAGCCCGCTACAAGCATATTCGTTTCGTTGTTGGTTTTCCAACAACTCCGTTCTAACCTTCTTGGAAGGGTGTTCTCCAAGATCATTTCTGGCAGAAGTTGGCATTTTCTTCTCCATTCTGTTTTTTAAATGATCTATTTTTTCTATTCTTTCTTCCGGAGGCATTGTGATGTTGCTCCCTTCACTATTCTTCTCGAATGGTGAGGATCATGTTCTTTGCTTTTGCTTATCCATTCAACCGGAGTGTCATGTCATTCATTCAAGTTCTATCATCTTAACAAGTTTTGCCCCCCTTCTTAACCGGAGTGCCGTATGAAATCTTTCTTACCCATTGTGCCTTTCTTTCAATAGTTTCGGAGGCAGAGTGTTGTTGATCTCATCAAGTATCCTCGCATCTTGTCAAGTTCATATTCGATCCCTTCCATTTCCAACCGGAGCGTTATCGTAATTGATCATTATCGTTCTTTGTACATCTCGTTTCAACCGGAGTGTTTGCATGTATTTCTCGTCCATTGTTCTCTTCATTCATAGCTTTGCAAACTCCAAGGTTCACATGGTGTCCCTTGTTTCTCTTTTCTACCGGTGTGGTCATATTCTTTTGGTTCGTTAAGCCCTTGTTTCATGTCTTTCAACCCACAAGGTTCTTGTAATGTTCCGTGTTCCTCTTTGATAACGGAGTGTTTGCAATTCTCCTCATCTCCATGTTATTCTTTCTTTCATTTTGCTCAACCTCTCAAGGTTCTTTGGTTTCACTCTTTTGTCAAAGAAGCAACTTAGCTTTACCTCTTCTCTTTCTCTTCTGTTTTCCCCTCCGGTGCCATTCTAGATCTCGGGACGAGATGCTCTCGTAGTGGTGGAGTGTTGTAACGCCCCGGATCTGATGCGTCAGGTGTCCACCAGTTATTCGCCGTCATTGCCATGTCATGTGCTTGCATGTTGCGCTTTGCCATGTCATCATCTGCATTTCATATCACGTCATCATGTGCATCGCATTCGCATACGTGTTCGTCTTATTCATCCGAGCATTTTCCCCGTTGTCCGTTTTGCAATCCGGCGCTCCTATGTCCCCCGGCGTCCCCTTTTACCTCTTTTCATGTGTGGGGGTTAAACGGTCTCGGAATGGACCGAAGTTTGCCAAGCGGCCTTGGTATAGCACCGGTAGACCGCCTGTCAAGTTTCGGGTCAATCGGAGTCCGTTTGATACTCCAACGGTTAACCGGGTAACCATAAAGGCCTCTTTTGGTGCAGCCCAGCACCCCTTCAAAGTGGCCCAAAACCCACCTAAACCTCTTCCATCATCTCGGTCGTTCGATCACGATCGCGTGGCCGAAAACCGCACTCCATTTGGAGCTTCCTAGCCCCCTCTACCTATAAATAAGTGCTCCCCCCGGATTTCTCGCGCAGACCAAACCCTAGACTAACTCCTCCCGCAGCCACCGGACGCGTCCGCACCCCACCGGACATGTCCGCCCCGCCGCCACGTCGCCCGGCCAATCCGCGAGCGCCACCTCAGCTCCGCCGCCGCCCGCGCCCAATCGAGATCCGCCACCTGTCCCGCCGCCGCCAGGGCCCGCGCAGGCCGAGATTCGGCCCGCGGGGCCCGAGTCGCCGCCGCCACCCACCGCGGGAGGCCCGCACCTCCCCGCCGTCCGGCCGAGCCCGAGCTCGCCGCCGGCGCGCCTCCGCCGCCGATTCCGCAAGCGACGCGCGCGCGCACCGCCGCCCCCGCCGCCTCGCCGTCCGCCCGCGCCGCGCGCATCACCGCGCCACCGCGCCGCCTCCTCCTCCGCCGCCCGACGCCGGTGCGCTGCCGCCCGCCGTCTCCGCGTGCCGCTGCCCGCGCCGGAGTCCGGCCCGATCTAGATCCGCCGCCGTTGACTTTTCTCGCGGGGTAATTTTCCCCAAGTCCCTGAGATTCTATCATTTTATTGCCTTGTTCATCATGCCATATCTTTGCACCCATGACTCCGTTTCGGGCGTATAATATATCAAATTGTTCGACTCGATGATTACATCATTTAATTACATTGCATCATTTTCATTTGAGCTCATATTGTTGCCCGAAATTCTGTTAGAAGAGGGCTATGTGCTGTTAGTTTCAGATCTGTTTCAGTACATGCACTTTTGTCATTTTTGCCATGATTGATGTGTGCATCCTATGAGGTTGAGTCCTACATGTGTTTTGTAATATGCTATGCCATATTTCCAGAGATTTATGCCATGTATTTTTGATATCTTTGTGGTGACTAGCACAAGCATGCAAACTAGGGTACTTAATGTTGCTGATTTCAGAGACTGTAATTTCACTAAGTCCTTGCCTGCTGTTATCCTTATGCCATGTGTGCTTGTTGTTTCAGAGAGATCTATGCCCCTTTTGAGCATGACCAGTAAGAGTGTTTTGAACATATGGATTTTCTCTATCCATCCGTGCCTTTGTTTGTATTTATGGAGTGCCATAGCTTGAGTCAATCGAGCTCTACTTTTGCTATAAAATGTTGCTGGCAGATTGTTTACATGTTATTTGATTTTGCCAAGCTTGTTGTAGTTGATCCTTGCATGCTATGATGTTATTCTTGCCATGTATAGCTTCTAAGCCTTGTCTTCTTGATGTATGTATGCTTAGTTTATCATGCAATGCTCTGTAGTGAGTGCATCGAGCTCACGAACATGCCTACTTGATATCTGTTTTTGACATTTCTTGTTTTCTGCTAAGTCTGAAACCTGTAATGATACTTGCTTAATTGACATGGATGTTATTGTATATTCTGATCCTTTTTGGCTCATGGTCAGTAAGGGACTTTTATTAAGTGCCTTGGGTAGATTCATGCCTTGCCTTATTTTGCTATGTCGTGTTCCTGTAGCATGTTGTTTCATTGCTCTAAACATGTCATCCTGATGTTAATTTCTGGCATGTTGTTATTTTCACTAAGTCTGTGAACCTGTTATCTTTTGCACTTTTTCCATGCTTGTTTGGACCTGTTATAGTGTGATTTAGCCGTAGCTCAGTGTTCATCTTTTGTCAAGCATCTTGAGTAGATCACTTCCATATGCTTTGTTGATATGTTTCAGTGCAGTAGCTTAGTTTCTTGTTGCATGCTAAGTAGCATCATGCTGTTAATGGCAGATTATTGTCATTCTTGTTTTGCTTGTCATTTGCAAACCGTGCATCCGATTCCGGTGATCTTTATATCGATTTCAACCGAAATCACCTCATCTTTCTAGTGGCATACTTGGTTTGCCAAGATTATGCCTGGTTCATCTTTTTCCTTCCAAAGTATGCATATGCATTGCATACCACATCTCGCATATCATGCCATGTTTATGTGGTGGTTGTTTACTTTGTTGTTTGCTTCTTTCCGGTGTGCTTCTTAGGGTTAGTTTCGATAACGTTGTGATTGTGAGGATCCGTTCGTCTACGTCCGTTTGTCTTCTTCATGGACTCGTTCTTCTTCCTTGCGGGATCTCAGGCAAGATGACCATACCCTCGAAATCACTTCTATCTTTGCTTGCTAGTTGCTCGCTCTTTTGCTATGCCTATGCTGCGATACCTACCACTTGCTTATCATGCCTCCCATATTGTTAAACCAAGCCTCTAACCCACCTTGTCCTAGCAAACCGTTGTTTGGCTATGTTACCGCTTTGCTCAGCCCCTCTTATAGCGTTGTTAGTTGCAGGTGAAGATGAAGTTTGTTCCTTGTTGGAACATGGAGATGTTGTTCCTTGTTGGAACATGTTTACTTGTTGGGATATCACAATATATCTTATTTAATTAATGCATCTATATACTTGGTAAAGGGTGGAAGGCTCGGCCTTATGCCTGGTGTTTTGTTCCACTCTTGCCGCCCTAGTTTCCGTCATATCGGTGTTATGTTCCCGGATTTTTGCGTCCCTAACGCGGTCGGGTGATTTATGGGACCCCCTTGACAATTCACTTTGAATAAGACTCTTCCAGCATGGCCCAACCTTGGTTTTACCATTTGCCTACCACCTATCCCTTTCCCTTGGGTTTGATCAGCCCGAGGGTCATCTTTATTTAGCCCCCCCCGGGCCAATGCTTGTCTAAGTGTTGGTCCGAACCGAGCAGCCTGCGGGGCCCCCTCGTGGAAACTCGAGGCCTGGTTTTACTCGTAGCTTGACTTATCTGGTGTTGCCCTGAGAACGAGATATGTGCAGCTCCTATCAGGATGTCGGCGCATCGGGCGGCTTTGCTGGACTTGTTTTGTTGTTGTCGAAATGTCTTGTAGCCGGGATTCCGAGACTGGTCGGGTCTTCCCGGGGAGAAGGAATATCCTTCGTTGATCACGAGAGCTTATCATGGGCTAAGTTGGGACACCCCTGCAGAGTTTGAACTTTCGAAAGCCGTGCCCGCGGTTATGTGGCAGATGGGAATTTGTTAATGTCCGGTTGTAGAAAACCCGAAGTTGATCTTAATTAAAATACACCAACCGCGTGTGTTACCGTGATGGTCTCTTCTCGGCGGGGTCCGGGAAGTGAACACGGTGTTGGAGTTATGCTTGACGTAAGTAGTTTCAGGATCACTTCTTGATCATAGTTGTTCGACCGTGCTTTTGCCTTCTCTTCTCGCTCTCATTTGCGTATGTTAGCCACCATATATGCTAGTCGCTTGCTGCAGCTCCACCTCACTACCCTGTCCTACCTTTAAGCTTAAATAGTCTTGATCTCGCGGGTGTGAGATTGCTGAGTCCCCGTGACTCACAGATACTTCCAAAACCAGTTTGCAGGTGCCGATGAATCCGTGCAGGTGACGCACCCGAGCTCAAGGAGGAGTTCGATGAAGATCTTGTTCTTTATGTTGTTTCGTTCTAGTCGATCAGTAGTGGAGCCCAGTTGGGGTCGATCGGGGACCTTTGTCGCTTTTGGGGTTTTCTTCTTTTATTTTGGCTCCGTAGTCAGGCCCTGATTGTAACTGTATGATGTAATGTTTTATTCATGTATTTGTGTGAAGTGGCGATTGTAAGCCAACTATGTATCTCTTTTCCCTTATGTTTTACATGGGTTGTGCGAAGATTACCTCACTTGCGACATTGCTTTCAATGCGGTTATGCCTCTAAGTCGTGCTTCGACACGTGGGAGATATAGCCGCATCGAGGGCGTCAGTACACCACTTCGTCATCAAGTGGCTACCCAACTCATCATCTCCCTCGGGCATAAGTGGCACCCGATGGGGTTTCTGAAAAGTCCTTTGAGAATACCTTGTCTCCATCACTATGCATATTCCCGTCCCTTTTTGCGTAGCACTACTTTAGTATCCTATCTACTCCCACTGGCATATCCCTCATAAGAAGGTAGGGTCATGCATAATGCAAGTATCAACGAGGAAGTAACGGTGGCAACCCATCAAGGTGGTTACCACCTCATCAGGATGGAATCAATATGATGGAATCAATGGATTTAATGGATCTGCAAGTTGTCCACATAATGCCTTTTTATAAAAATGAGTAAAAGTACCCATTAAATCAGGCATGATTTTAGAAACATTTAGAAACTGGTTTCACTGGATTTGGAGTTGAAATGAATATTCTATGGATTTTTGAAGATGGTTTAGGAGTACAAATGACCTATTTGTTAGATCCAGGTGAGACTAGGCAGTGTAAAAATGTTCACTATGGCTCATTAAATAGGTACTGATTTATGGAGTCACCGAAAATTTGAATCGTCAGATTTGGACTATAAATGAGGTCTCTGGAAAAGTTTGAATCTTGCTGAAAAAGAAAAAGCAAATGAAAGTACATAATGGGCCAAAATCCAGCGGCGACAGCGCGCACTGGGCGGGATTTAACGGCGAGGCACGACTGGGCCGGCCCAGTGGCTCGGCCACGCGGAAGACGGGGCGACGTCGAAGGCGCCCAGGCGCGATGCGCCTTCGCTGCGGGGACGCGGGAGAGGGTGAACCCGCCTCCACTTGCCAGCGTGGCCCGGGGCTGGGCCACTGACGAGCGGGGCCCGCTTGCAGGGCCTTCGTCTTTGTCATCCTCCCGCGTGCTCTCCTGGTTGAGGGTGTAGAGAGCCCCGACGACGACTGCCAGCGCTACAGGGCATCTCCGGCAACGCTCTAGCTATGGATGAGCTCAGGAGGCCGCGCCGCATCCACCTAGGTGCTTTACACACGCCGACGAGGGCCGTAGCGGCGACGGCTTGGACGGCCGTGGAGGAGGCCGTCGGCCATCTTTGGCCACGAGCGCGCGGCGTTCCCGGGGATGAACGACGGCGATGGACGGCCTCGAGGTGGTGGTATGAGAGTACTGGAGTGGCTAGGGAGAGAGGAGAGGCTCGGGATAGCCCGGATTTAGGCGGAGCCCGACGGCGGCTCCGGCCATTGCGGTGAACGGAAGACACGGGGAGGGGTGTGGGTTTGTCCAGGGGTGCACGAAAGGGAGAGGGAGCTAAAGGAGTAGAGAGGGGGCTCGGGGGTGGTCTTAATTAGCCGACCCGTAGCTCACCGTGGACGCGGCGCACGGGTGGCCGCGGCAACGGCTCGGGAGGCCAGGAGGGAGGGAGAGGAGCTGTCTATGGCGTTCGTGGGAGTCGCGTAGGGTGCCAGGAAGAGAGAGAGGGAGCGAGGCGAGGCCCTGATGCTCGCGCGTGCGAGGCCGGGCATTGGCCGAGCTGGGCGGCCCTGGGCGCGCATCGCAGGAGGTGAGAGAGAGAGGGAGAGACGAGGGGGCCTGCACGGTGGCGTGTTGCGGACGTCGAGGCACCTCGACTGGTGCGAGGGGGAGGCTCGAGGTGGTCGGGGGACGCGGCGTCAACGGTCGGGAGCACGCTGACGTGCTCCAGAGCGTGCAAATGGCCGGCACCCGCGGCTTTTTCTCGTGTCCTCACGCGCCCACTTGTGTCTGGCAGCTGCAAGGGGGAGTAAACAATGTGGATATGGCATTGGATGCCTTGGGGATCCACTGGAGTGAGGAGGGAGGTTGAGAGAGAGAGAAATGGTGCTGTCCAAAGAGAGAAAGTGAGGGTTTCACCCCTAAATAATTGAGCTGAAATGCAGCCATTGTTACTGGAGGTAGAGGAGGTCTAGGAGGGGCTATGGTAAAAAGTTGGTCTCAAGGAGAACAAGGAAAGAGGGGAAAACATCAACATTTAAAAATTACCAGAAGGTGTTTGATGGTGGTTTGGGCAAGCAGATGATTTACATTCGCCATGAGACTCCACAGGGTGAAATGTCACATATAATTAGGACCTTCCACCAATTTTGTGCTCATTTGGGCAAAGTGGCCAATGTAACTTTGGTAAACCCTAGAAATCGACAGAAACGGTTTTACCAAGATTTAGTCATGCAAATCTATTCTCCTGGATGCACCACTTGGTGTAGTGTCATCATTTGAGGATTTGAACATGCTCACAAAAGTTGGGGTCAAGGAGAGGAAGTTGGTAGTACAAACTTGTTCAAATTTGATTCTGGTCAGAGAGGGTTTTGGGGCACTGTGATCAAGATAACATTCTCTCCAACTTGTTCTATTTGGTCTAGATGCATTATTACACCATTGGAGCATGTGCACCAAGTTTGAGAGCATTTGGACATGTTTGACAGTGCAAACATGTTCAATCTTGAAAAAGGACAGAAGTGGTTTTGAAAGGGTTTCATGGGGTTATACTATTCTCCATGACATGGTATTTGGCAAGATCATCAAAAATGTCATATGTGACATGTTAGAATCTGCTTGGATTTTTATGAAAATATTTCCTGTAGAAATATTTCAAATCCTTGAAATGAGCGGAAATGGTTTTGGGAGGTTTTGTCCAATATTTTGATCATGACCATGTGTTGAAACTCATATATATGGAAAATATATGTCCATTGAGTCTCCCTAATTTTTCTCAAATATTTCTAAAGCTTTAAAATAATTTTAACCTATTAAAGACCATTTCTGGCCTTAAGAAAAATCCTTTAAATAAAATAGGAAAATAACTTTTTAAAATTATATTTTTGTGGTTTCTGGGTAACCTATATCTAATAGGAGTCAAAAACATTTTTGGAAAGATTTTTACTGCCCTTAATTAAGTACTTGCAGTGCAATCCTCAATTCAGGGGTTTTTGGAAAACTAACTTTTGAAAATACTTTTTGGCCAAATTATTTTTGTAAGAAAATACTATATGGCACTATACACATGGCATGATCATTGGGAAAAGGTTTTGGATCAAGGAGAAGGAGCATAAGAGTTGGAGGATTTATTTGATTTTTAGAGCACTTGCAAACAACAGTCAAACATTCAATCAAAGCAAAGACAAAACACTCAAAAGTTTTTGTCAAACCACATTTTATCATGACTTATTAGCTTAAGTGTTGTGGCATGAAAATCAGGGTGTGACTGATTTAGTGTCTAATGATGATCTGCTATGTTGAGAGATACATAGAGATTTGCAGGCATTGATGACAAGCAAATTAAAGTACATTTTCATGGCTTGAGGAAACGTCGAGGCCATCTACCAGAAAGTCCCTGTATCATGACAATGTAGCATAAATATTTTTCTAATCTGTTGTTTGAAACTATTGGCATACTTGTGCAGGATAGATATATTGATATGCAGTTTGCGCACTGGTTATAGGTGCAATTACACTTCGATATTTTCAGCCAGAGAACGAATAATTCAAGCAGGTACAGACTATGGGATTACGGGTTTCGGCAAACCCTTGAGGTTCGAACTCTGGGGTGCGGACGAAGATCTCTCTCCCCCTAGCTCACACTCTCGCCACGATCTCAAGGCCTAGCTCGCCGAACCCAAAGAACAAGGGACACAAGAGTTTATACTGGTTCGGGCCACCGATGTGGTGTAATACCCTACTCCAGTGTGGTGTGGTGGATTGCCTTGCAGGCTGGGGATGAACAAGTACAAGGGAAGAACAGCCTCCTGAGGAGAGTGAAGGAAATATGCCCTAGAGGCAATAATAAAGTTATTATTTATTTCCTTACATGTCATGATAGATGTTTATTATTCATGCTAGAATTGTATTAACTGGAAACATAATATATGTGTGGATACATAGACAAACAGAGTGTCACTAGTATGCCTCTACCTGACTAGCTCGTTAATCAAAGATGGTTATGTTTCCTAACCATGAACAAAGAGTTGTTATTTGATTAACGAGGTCACATCATTAGTTGAATGATCTAATTGACATGACCCATTCCATTAGCTTAGCACCCGATCGTTTAGTATGTTGCTATTGCTTTTATCCATGACTTATACATGTTCCTATGACTATGAGATTATGCAACTCCCGTTTGCTAGAGGAACACTTTGGGTACTACCAAACGTCACAACGTAACTGGGTGATTATAAAGGAGTACTAAAGGTGTCTCCAAAGGTAGATGTTGGGTTGGCGTATTTCGAGATTAGGATTTGTCACTCCGATCGTCGGAGAGGTATCTCTGGGCCCTCTCGGTAATGCACATCACTTAAGCCTTGCAAGCAATGCAACTAATGAGTTAGTTGCGGGATGATGTATTACGGAACGAGTAAAGAGACTTGCCGGTAACGAGATTGAACTAGGTATTTATTGGATACCGACGATCGAATCTCGGGCAAGTAACATACCGATGGACAAAGGGAACAGCGTATGTTGTTATGCGGCCTGACCGATAAAGATCTTCGTAGAATATGTAGGAGCCAATATGGGCATCCAGGTCCCGCTATTGGTTATTGACCGGAGACGTGTCTCGGTCATGTCTACATTGTTCTCGAACCGTAGGGTCCGCACGCTTAAGGTTACGATGACAGTTATTATGAGTTTATGAGTTTTGATGTACCGAAGGAGTTCGGAGTCCCGGATGAGATCGGGGACATGACGAGGAGTCTCGAAATGGTTGAGACGTAAAGATCGATATATTGGACGACTATATTCGAACATCGGAAAGGTTCTGAGTGATTCGGGTATTTTCGGGAGTATCGGGGAGTTACGGGATTACGGGAGAAGTAATGGGCCTTGATGGGCTTTAGTGGGAAGAGGAAAAGGCTGCTGCGCCCCCCTCCCCTTTGGTCCGAATTGGACTAGGGAAAAGGGGGCCGGCCACCTCTCCTTCTCCTCCTATTCCTTCTTCCTTCCTCCCTTTTTGGTGGACTCCTACTAGGACTTGGAGTCCTAGTAGGAATCCACATCTTGGCCGCACCAATTGGCTTGGCCGGCCTCCTCCTCCTCCATCCTTTATATACGGGGGCAGGGGGCACCCCATAGACACACAATTGATCATTGAGATCTTTCCTTAGCCGTGTGCGGTGCCCCCTGCCACCAAATTCCACCTCGGTCATATTGTCGCAGTGCTTAGGCGAAGCCCTGCGTCAGTAGAACATCAAGATCGTCACCACGTCGTCATGCTGACGGAACTCTTCCCCGAAGCTTTGCTGGATCGGAGCCCGGGGAACGTCATCGAGCTGAACGTGTGCCAAGAACTCGGAGGTGCCGGAGTAACGGTGCTTGGATCGGTCGGATCGTGAAGACGTACGACTACATCAACCGCGTTGATATAACGCTTCCGCTTTCGGTCTACGAGGGTACGTAGACAACACTCTCCCCTCTCGTTGCTATGCATCACCATGATCTTGTGTGTGCGTAGGAAAATTTTGAAATTACTACGTTCCCCAACAGTGGCATCCGAGCCTAGGTTTTTATGGTTTGATGTTATTTGCACGAGTAGAACACAAGTGAGTTGTGGACGATACAAGTCATACTGCCTACCAGCATGTCATACTTTGGGTCAGCGGTATTGTTGGATGAGACGACCCAGACCAACCTTACGCGTACGCTTACGCGAGACCGGTTCCCTCGACGTGCTTTGCACACAGATGGCTTGCGGGAGACTGTCTCACCAACTTTAGTTGAACCGAGTATGGCTACGCCCGGTCCTTGAGAAGGTTAAAACGGAGTCTATTTGACGAAGTATCGTTGTGGTTTTGATGCGTAGGTGAGATTGGTTCTTGCTTCAGCCCGTAGCAGCCACGTAAAATTTGCAACAAACAAAGTAGAGGACGTCTAACTTGTTTTTGCAGGGCATGTTGTGATGTGATATGGTCAAGACATGATGCTAAATTTTATTGTATGAGACGATCATGTTTTGTAACCGAGCTATCGGCAACCAGCAGGAGCCGTATGGTTGTCGCTTTATTGTATGCAATGCAATCGCCCTGTAATGCTTTATTTTATCACTAAGCGGTAGCGATAGTCGTAGAAGTATAAGATTGGCGAGACGACAACGATGCTACGATGGAGATCAAGGTGTCGCGCCGGTGACGATGGTGATCATGACAGTGCTGCGGAGATGGAGATCACAAGCACAAGATGATGATGGCCATATCATATCACTTATATTGATTGCATGTGATGTTTATCTTTTATGCATCTTATCTTGCTTTGATTGACGGTAGCATTATAAGATGATCTCTCACTAATTATCAAGAAGTGTTCTCCCTGAGTATGCACTGTTGCGAAAGTTCTTCGTGCTGAGTCACCACGTGATGATCGGGTGTGATAGGCTCTACGTTCAAATACAACGGGTGCAAAATAGTTGCACACGCGGAATACTCAGGTTATACTTGACGAGCTATGCATATAAGATATGACCTCGGAACACGGAGACCGAAAGGTCGAGCGTGAATCATATAGTAGATATGATCAACATAGTGATGTTCACCATTGAAAACTAATCCATTTCACGTGATGATCGGTTATGGTTTAGTTGATTTGGATCACGTGATCACTTAGAAGATTAGAGGGATGTCTATCTAAGTGGGAGTTCTTAAGTAATATGATTAATTGAACTTAAATTTATCATGAACTTAGTCCTGGTAGTATTAGCATATCTATGTTGTAGATCAATAGCTCGCGCTGTTGCTTCCCTATGTTTATTTTGATATGTTCCTAGAGAAAATTGTGTTGAAAGATGTTAGTAGCAATGATGCGGATTGGATCCGTGATCTGAGGTTTATCCTCATTGCTGCACAGAAGAATTATGTCCTTGATGCACCGCTAGGTGACGGACCTATTGCAGGAGCAGATGCAGACGTTATGAACGTTTTGCTTGCTCAATATGATGACTACTTAATAGTTTAGTGCACCATGCTTAACGGCTTAGAATCGGGACTTCAAAGACGTTTTGAATGTCATGGACCATATGAGATGTTCCAGGAGTTGAAGTTAATATTTCAAGCAAATACCCGAGTGGAGAGATATGAAGTCTCCAACAAGTTCTATAGCTAAAAGATGGAGGAGAATCGCTCAACTAGTGAGCATGTGCTCAGATTCTCTGGGTACTACAATCGCTTGAATCAAGTGGGAGTTAATCTTCCAGATAAGATAGTGATTGACAGAATTCTCTAGTCACCATCACCAAGTTAGTAGAACTTCGTGATGAACTATAATATGCAAGGGATAACGGAAATATTCCCAAGCTCTTCGCGATGCTAAAATCAGCGAAGGTAGAAATCAAAGAAAAACATCAAGTGTTGATGGTTGACAAGATCACTAGTTTCAAGAAAAGGGCAAAAGGAAAGAAGGGGAACTTCAGGAAGAACGGCAAGCAAGTTGCTGCTCAAGTGGAAAAGCCCAAGTCTGGTCCTAAGCCTGAGACTAAGTGCTTCTACTGCAAAAGGGACTGGTCACTGGAAGCGGAACTACCCCAAGTGATTGGCGGATAAGAAGGATGGCAAAGTGAACATAAGTATATTTGATATACATGTTATTGATGTGTACTTTACTAGTGTTCATAGCAACCCCTCAGTATTTGGTACTAGTTCAAGTTGCTAAGATTAGTAACTCGAAACGGGAGTTGCAGAATGAACAAAGACTAGTTAAAGGGCAAGGTGACGATGTGTGTTGGAAGTGGTTCCAAGATTGATATAATCATCATCACACACTCCCTATACTTTTGGGATTAGTGTTGAAACTAAATAAGTGTTATTTGGTGTTTGCGTTGAGCATGAATATGATTTGATCATATTAATTGCAATACAGTTATTCATTTAAGTTAGAGAACAATTGTTGTTCTGTTTACATGAATAAAACCTTCTATGGTCATACACACCAATGAAAATAGTTCATTGGATCTCGATCGTAGTGATACACACATTCATAATATTGAAACCAAAAGATGTGAAGTTAATAATGATAGTGCAACCTATTTGTGGCACTGCCGTTTAGGTCATATTGGTGTAAAGCGCATGAAGAAACTCCATGCTGATGGGATTTTGGAATCACTTGATTATGAATCACTTGATGCTTGCGAACCATGCCTCTTGGGCAAGATGACTAAAACGCCGTTCTCCGGAACAATGGAGCAAGCAACAGATTTGTTGGAAATCATACATACTGATGTATATGGTCCGATGAATATTAAGGCTCGCGACAAGTATCATTATTTTCAGAACTTCACAGATGATTTAAGCAGATATGGGTATATCGACTTAATGAAACATAAGTCTGAAACGTTTGAAAAGTTCAAAGAATTTCAGAGTGAAGTGGATAATCATCGTAACAAGAAAATAAAAAGTTTCTACGATATGATCGCAGAGGTAAAATATTTGAGTTACGAGTTTTGGCCTTCAATTAAAACAATGTGGAATAGTTTCACAAATTCATGCCACCTGGAACACCACAGCATAATGGTGTGTCCGAACGTCATAACCGTACTTTATTGGATATAGTACAATCTATGATGTATCTTACCGATCTACCACTATCGTTTTTGGGATTATGCATTAGAGACAGCTGCATTCACGTTAAAAGGGGCACCATCTAAAGTCCGTTGAGACGACACAATCTGAACTGTGGTTTGGCAAGAAACCAAAGTTGTCGTGTCTTAAAGTTTGGGGTTGTGATGCTTACATGAAAAAGTTTCATCCTGATAAGCTCAAACCCAAATCGGAAAAATATGTCTTCATAGGATACCCAAAGAAGACAGTTGGGTACACCTTCTATCACAGATC
The DNA here is from genome assembly GCA_032464435.1 of Aegilops umbellulata. Classification (NCBI taxonomy): domain Eukaryota; kingdom Viridiplantae; phylum Streptophyta; class Magnoliopsida; order Poales; family Poaceae; genus Aegilops; species Aegilops umbellulata. The sequence continues at coordinate 66,806,037 of CP136056.1, read as the reverse complement.
TGAAGGCAAGATATTCGTTGCTGAGAATGGATCCTTTCCAGAGAAGGAGTTTCTCTCGAAAGAAGTGAGTGGGAGGAAAGTAGAAAACTTAATAAGGTAATTGTACCTTCTCCCTTATTGGAAAGTAGTTCATCACAAAAATCTGTTCTTGTGACTACTACACCAATTAGTGAGGAAGCTAATGATGATGATCATGTAACTTCAGATCAAGTTACTACCGAATCTCGTAAGTAAACTAGAGTGAGATCTGCACCAGAGTGGTACGGTAATCCTGTTCTGGAAGTCATGTTACTAGACCATGACGAACTTGCGAACTATGAGGAAGCGATGATGAGCCCAGATTCCGCGAAATGGTTAGAGGCCATGAAATCTGAGATATGATCCATGTATGAGAACAAGAGGAAGACGATGAGCCCGGATTTGCCCGATGATCGGCAAGCCAAAGAAAATAAATGGATCTTGAAGAGGAAGACGGACACTGATAGTAGTGTTACTATCTACAAAGCTAGAATTGTCGCAAAAGGTTTTCGACAAGTTCAAGATGTTGACTACGATGAGAGTTTCTCACTCGTATCTATGCTTAAGTCTGTCCGAATCATGTTAGCAATTGCCGCATTTTATGAAATCCGGCAAATGGATAAACAAAACTACATTCCTTAATGGATTTATTAAAGAAGAGTTGTATACGATGCAACTAGAAGGTTTTGTCGATCCTGAAGGTGTTAACAAAATATGCAAGCTCCAGCGATCCATCTATGGACTGGTGCAAGCATCTCGGAGTTGGAATATACGCTTTGATAAGTTGATCAAAGCATATAGTTTTATACAGACTTGCGGTGAAGCCTGTATTTACAAGAAAGTGAGTGGGAGCACTACAGCATTTCTGATAAGTATATGTAAATGACATATTATTGATCGGAAATAATGTAGAATTATTCTGTAAAGCATAAAGGCGTATTTGAAAGGAGTTTTTCGAAGAAGGACCTCGGTGAAGCTGCTTACATATTGAGCATCAAGATCTATAGAGATAGATCAAGACGCTTGATAAGTTTTTCAATAAGTACATACCTTGAAAAGATTTTGAAGTAGTTCAAAATGGAACAGTCAAAGAAAGAGTTCTTGCTTGTATTACAAAGTGTGAAATTGAGTAAGACTCAAAGCCTGACCACGGCAGATGATAGAAAGAGAATGAAAGTCATTTCCTATGCCTCAGCCATAGATTCTATAAAGTATGCCATGCTATGTACCAGATCTATTGTATACCCTACACTGTGTTAAGCAAGGGAGTACAATAGTGATCTAGGAAGTAGATCACTGGACATCGGTCAAAATTATCCTTAGTAAAATAAGGATATGATTCTCGATTATGGATGTGACAAAAAGGTTCGTCGTAAAAGGTTACGTCGATGCAAGTTTTGACACTAATCTAGATGACTCTAAGTCTCAATCTAGATACATATTGAACGTGGGAGCAATTAGCTAAAGTAGCTCCGTGCAGAGCATTGTAGACATAGAAATTTGCAAAATACATAACGGATCTGAATGTGGCAGACCCGTTGACTAAACTTCTCTCACAAGCAAAACATGATCACACCGTAGTACTCTTTCGGTGTTAATCACATAGCGATGTGAACTAGATTACTGAATCTAGTAAACCCTTTGGGTGTTGGTCACATATCGATGTGAACTATGGGTGTTAATCACATGGTGATGTGAACTATTGCTATTAAATCACATGGCGATGTGAACTAGATTATTGACTCTAGTGCAAGTGGGAGACTGAAGGAAATATGCCCTAGAGGCAATAATAAAGTTATTATTTATTTCCTTACATGTCATGATAGATGTTTATTATTCATGCTAGAATTGTATTAACTGGAAACATAATACATGTGTGGATACATAGACAAACAGAGTGTCACTAGTATGCCTCTACCTGACTAGCTCGTTAATCAAAGATGGTTATGTTTCCTAACCATGAACAAAGAGTTGTTATTTGATTAACGAGGTCACATCATTAGTTGAATGATCTGATTGACATGACCCATTCCATTAGCTTCGCACCCGATCGTTTAGTATGTTGCTATTGCTTTTATCCATGACTTATACATGTTCCTATGACTATGAGATTATGCAACTCCTGTTTGCCAGAGGAACACTTTGGGTACTACCAAACGTCACAACGTAACTGGGTGATTATAAAGGAGTACTACAGGTGTCTCCAAAGGTAGATGTTGGGTTGGCGTATTTCGAGATTAGGATTTGTCACTCCGATCGTCGGAGAGGTATCTCTGGGCCCTCTCGGTAATGCACATCACTTAAGCCTTGCAAGCAATGCAACTAATGAGTTAGTTGCGGGATGATGTATTACGGAAAGAGTAAAGAGACTTGCCGGTAACGAGATTGAACTAGGTATTGGATACCGACGATCGAATCTCGGGCAAGTAACAAACCGATGGACAAAGGGAACAACGTATGTTGTTATGCGGTCTGACCGATAAAGATCTTCGTAGAATATGTAGGAGCCAATATGGGCATCCAGGTCCCGCTATTGGTTATTGACCGGAGACGTGTCTCGGTCATGTCTACATTGTTCTCGAACCGTAGGGTCCGCACGCTTAAGGTTACGATGACAGTTATTATGAGTTTATGAGTTTTGATGTACCGAAGGAGTTCGGAGTCCCGGATGAGCTCGGGGACATGACGAGGAGTCTCGAAATGGTCGAGACGTAAAGATCGATATATTGGACGACTATATTCGGACATCGGAAAGGTTCTGAGTGATTCGGGTATTTTCGGGAGTATCGGGGAGTTACGGGATTACGGGAGAAGTAATGGGCCTTGATGGGCTTTAGTGGGAAGAGGAAAAGGCTGCTGCGCCCCCCTCCCCTTTGGTCCGAATTGGACTAGGGAAAAGGGGGACGGCCACCTCTCCTTCTCCTCCTATTCCTTCTCCCTTCCTCCCTTTTTGGTGGACTCCTACTAGGACTTGGAGTCCTAGTAGGAATCCACATCTTGGCCGCACCAATTGGCTTGGCCGGCCTCCTCCTCCTCCATCCTTTATATACGGGGGCAGGGGGCACCCCATAGACACACAATTGATCATTGAGATCTTTCCTTAGCCGTGTGCGGTGCCCCCTGCCACCAAATTCCACCTCGGTCATATTGTCGCAGTGCTTAGGCGAAGCCCTGCGTCAGTAGAACATCAAGATCGTCACCACGCCGTCGTGCTGACGGAACTCTTCCCCGAAGCTTTGCTGGATCGGAGCCCGGGGAACGTCATCGAGCTGAACGTGTGCCAAGAACTCGGAGGTGCCGGAGTAACGGTGCTTGGATCGGTCGGATCGTGAAGACATACGACTACATCAACCGCGTTGATATAACGCTTCCGCTTTCGGTCTACGAGGGTACGTAGACAACACTCTCCCCTCTTGTTGCTATGCATCACCATGATCTTGTGTGTGCGTAGGAAAATTTTGAAATTACTACGTTCCCCAACAGAGAGTTGTTCTTGAGCTCGGTGAGCTTGTGTGGTTGGGGATGGTCTCAATGATCTGTCCCCTCCTATGGTGGAGCCTAGTCCTATTTATAGAGGCCCTGGTCCTCTTCCCAAATGTTTAGGCAGGAAGGGATCCCACAACGGCCAATTCAAAGGGGGACAGCTAGTACAAGCTATCCTAACAAAAGGTGGTCTTCGCCTGCCAAAGGCTCTCGTGGTGACGACGTCGTGGGCTCCGCGATGACCTCCGTCCTGCCGTCCTGCTGGTCTTCGTCTTGTTGCACCGATATGGAAACCTTTGCCTGATGCCTCAGGACTCATCGGCTGCACGTTCCCCTTTAGCACCAAAGAGGCAACTGGTACTCTGCACCCACTGACGCCCGCCTGGCCTTGGTGGTCATGGCTCGCGTCACGGAAACCTCGCGAGGTGCCCCTCACCTTGATCTCTCCACTCCTCGTGAGCTAGCCTAGTGAGGCTACCCCTGAGGAGGTCTTGTGTTGTCCGCCTCGTAAGGCTTGGCCCCTCGCGAGAGTCTTGAGTGTTTGCTGATGAAGATCAGTTGTATCAGGCCGCTGGTGGAGCCACGCCATGGGCCGCAGGTAGGAAAGTCTAGGGACCCCCGTTTATAGAACATCGACAATAGCCCCAGGGCCCAAGGCGCGCTCGGACTTGGTTTCAAGGCAAAGCCAAGGGGCAAGTGCGGAGCGCCGCGGGCCCCAACCGCCTGCGGCCTTGATTGACGCGTGGAGATTGACAGGACGTGGGCGTCTCCACTTTCCCATGTTGCCTTGATATCTGCCTGGCTAGTCGGCCACTGCGACCGACACAGTTCCTCCCCCATTGCTGGAGACGCACACCCCCAACTCTTCCACCTCCCCGAAACAACAGCCTCCTCTTCCAATCTGACCTGGACTCCGTCCTCTCCATCACCATGGCACCGAGCTGAACGAAGAAAGGGAATAAGAAGCCCCAATCATCAGTCGAACCACCTCCAGACTTCGAGCCAGCCGTTGAGCGCTCGGTGGTGCTCAATCAGGAAGCAATGGACATGGTCCGCCCAGCGCTCGTCGCCGACCTCAACGAGTGGGGGAAGACGGTGGCCTGGCCCGCATCCCGCGCTTCTGTTGAAAGGACAACCACCGAGGTCCACATCCATCTTCACGCCTTATGGGCCGGCCTGATTCCTTATTTCTCCGCCTTCTTCAACGTCGTGCTTTCCCATTACCAGATCCATATGCTGCACCTAGATCCCCAATCCATCATCCTCCTTGATGTCTTCGCTTTTGTCTGCGAGGCCATGGTGGGCATTGCTCCTTCCGTGGCCCTGCTTCGCCATTTCTTCTCGTTGCATCTGACCGACCCCCGGCAACACTCGGGATGCTTGAGCTTCTAGGCCGTGGCTGCGACGGTCGGCTCAGGGATTGACTTCGAGCTCTCGCCGTCTGTGAGCAGGTTCCGGAAGCGGTGGGTGTTTGTGGACACCAGCGTGCTCAGCCCCTGCTCTCGCTTCAGTTGGCGCCCGCTTCTCCCAGCTCGAGATGGGGCCATGAGAGGCTTGCCGACCTGCGTCTTGCCCATGTCTGGCGCCGGTTGAAGAGGCTGAAGGATCTCGGCATGACTGCGCCCATGGTGGTAAAGGAGTTCGTCCGGCGCCGCGTCGCTCCAATCCAGCGCCATTCTCGACCAATGTGGACCTTGTCCGGCAGCAAGGACCGCATGAGGCTTCACGAGTCCGGGCTTCCTCTTGAGGCGCAACAGACCGTGCTCGAGCTCCTGACTGGTGACCCGTCGCCATCCGATATGCCGGAGGAGGGATGCCTTCTGTACTTCTGCTCGAACAAGGTAGAATTCGTGAGGCAGATGCCGCCTTTCGACGAATGGGGGTTACGCCCGGTCGGCCTTGAAGGACCTCGCGAGAGTCCTGTCTTCGTGATCCCCTAGCCTGCTGCCAGTGCGGAGCTCACCCCGGAAGTGGGCGCTGGGGGCGAGCATCGTCAGATGCTGGCGATCCGGCTGTTGAGGAGTCGGCATCGCTTGAGGCTCCTGAGGCCTCATCTCCTAGGGCACGAGATCGCCATCCCGGGGAAACAGCCGGGGGGGGGGGCGATGCAGTTCGCTGCTCCTAAGGCTGAAGCCCCCGAGGCCCCAGCGGGCCGCCGCAAAGCGGAGCCCGAGGGCTCCCCGCAGCCCAGCATTCCCTAGGTCGCCTCCTCAGGAGCCTCACCAGCTGCGCCCAGTGCTAGTGACCGCATCCAAGGCTTCGGCTGGCTCCGACCGAACTTCGATGCGCTCCGCAAGAGGAAGGGGTCTCCAAGCTGCAGCAGCGATACCTTCCGGCCATTGAAGCAGAGGAAGTACATTGCTATAGACGAGTGAGTACCTTATCTTCGTAATTTCTTGAGTGTTGTTTTCCCTCCTGGCCATGGTTTCTCAGGGCCCCTCCTGCCAAGGTGACGAAATCTCCCGAGAAGTGACCTCCTCCTGCCTTGAGTTCTCCATTGACCCTGAGCGCCTCACGCCAGCCCGCTGTGCTCGGCGCGAGGTCGGCGAGAGAGATGGGCGTGCCGGCCTGGCGTCTTGATCCCACGTTCTTGTCGTTTTTCCTTCCGGTCCAGCCTGGGATGCGTAAAGTGTGCCAAGGGCTCCTCCCCTGGTTATTGACTGTGGCTGGGTGACCTCGGTCCACGCCTCTTCTTCGAGCAATGAGCCTCCACCCCTCCGGGCCTCTGCCGAGGCCCGAAGGGCGACTGGGAAGGCGCCGGCCTCCAACCCTCTGCTAGGAGGAAGCGAGCCACTTCGGACTCCTTTGACAACTTCTGGCATGGAGGACGGACCCGGTCGCGCATTCGAGCTTGCCAAGGAGAAGAGCTGAGGCACCCTCGGGCGTGCATTTTCCTGTGTTTTCAGCCATCTCTAGAACATCAATCCTGATTTTGAATTTGACGCCGCCATCACCCCGGTGCCCGAGGTCATTCGGGACAACCTAGCGTGCTGGGTGGACGACAATGTGGATGCTTTGGTCAGGGCCTTTGCTTCTGATGAAGACGCGGTGGTGGTCGTGGCGGATGAGTGCGGCGCGGTTGATGATGGTGAAGATAGTGCCAGCGACAGCGCCAGCAGCATGTCTGGGAGTTATTCAGAAGACACGGCGAGCGACATGTCCGACTGAGCCCACGCTCCTTTATTTGAACCTACATGCAAAAGCTTGGGCATGGCCCCTCATGATGTAAGAGCATTTTGGGGAGGGGTAGCCACTCATGTAAACGGACTACCATTTTACTTCTTACGCTAGGCTTGAAAAGCGCTTTTGTGAGCTCACGAGCCCCTTGTGGGCTTGCTACCGTAACTTACCTTAGTCCAGTCGGGCTTCAAACTGATTTGGCAGCAGTGGATGTGCATTTCTTCCGAGGGGAGTCCTTTGCGGGCTTGCGAGGGTTTTGGTCTCCTGAGGGGTATGCTAGTCCGCTCGAGAGGGCCTCGCGAGAAGCGAGCGCCAGTCATGGCGGGGTGCGCACGTAGTGCGTGCATGCCACGCCGAACCCCCGCTAGCGAGATGCTCGGAAGTGGGCAGGTAGCAGACGGAAATCTCAAAACAAGGCATGAATCCAGAAACTCATGAAATCAACATGAACGAGAAAAGGCACCCCCCGCGATTGCCAATGAAAATACGACTTCAGATTCCAAACCAAAGGCTGCAGATTCGAGCTACAGAAAAGAGGTCGAAAGCAAATGGCCGCGTCCGGCACCTAGCTAGTTTTCTTGTCTTCCCACCAGCGCGGAGCTAAGTGCTTTCACTGGCTGTGAGCATAGTCATTGGGGGACAGTGTCGACAGCCAGCGCGGAGCATGGTGCTACCACTAGGACGTGGGGAAGCCCCCGAGGCCTGAGGGTGGCACTCCGGAGACTCCGGGGCATGTACATCCCACTCATTATTACGTGAGAGTGTCACGAGCGAAGACCTTCACAGGCATGAGCCTTGCTTCATATCGCCAGGCGAGGGCCCCGCCCTACGCCACTCTCGACCACCGTTGGGGCGTCCGGAAACCAGGATGAGACCAAGGGGCAGAGAGGACACTGGCGGCGCCCTCGGCGACCACGGGCCCTCTGCCGGGGGGGGGAGGCTCGCCGGCACTTCCCCTGGCCGAGGGCCTACCTCTGTGCCATGCCTGGCTCCGTTCGGTGTGGGGGAGGGCCTGGCTCCGAGCCTCTCCCGCGCAGCCCCCCAGAGCACCACTCATGTCGTTGGCTGGGCCACTATCTTGTGGTCTTCGAGTGCTACCGCGACGGGGTCTCTTGCAGTTCAGGTTAGCGTAAGTTTGCTCCTGTGACGCTGGCTGTGCCCCACCGTCGTCGTCGCTGAAGGGGTCGGAGAAGTCTCTGGACGGCCCGTGAAAGGCCCGCGCCTTGGGCCCTCCAGCTGCCCATCCTAGCCCGGGAACGGATCGGAGCCTTCCCCCGGCAGGTATTCCAGGTGCACCATGCGGGGCACGTAGGCGTCCGTGATTGCCTCACCAGAATCCTCACCCAGGTGCCCCGTGCCTTGGGCCACGAATTGCGACGTCTGGCCCTGGTGGCCGCCGCACGGCATCCTGGCACGCCCTTGTGGCGGGCCGTCAGTACTTGTCCCTCCTGGCAATGACGCGGTCTCGGCAGGACAGCCAGTGCCATTGCCCGTGCTCGTGTCACCGGATCCTTCTGATGCCCCGAGGGTGCGCGGGCTCGTCGGGGCCTCGCGCGCGCTTCCGCCACAACCTGGGGCATGGCCATGGAGTAGAAGGGTGACATACCTCTGCAAGCGGCGTCCAGGAGTTCGGCGACCCGCTCCAATAGTGCATCGCGGCCGCTCTCCATCAGCCTGCACCGCAGCAGCTCCCGCGCCATGATGAGCGCGGCCCGCATGTTTGCCAGCTCCCATCGAGTGTGTGTTGTCGTTCCCGCGGCGTAGCCGGAGGACCGCGCGGCGGTGCGCGTGCGCCGCGGCGTGACGGGGGCGCTCGGCGGTCCACGCTGCCCACGTCCGCGGGTGTTGGGCAGCGCGTGGGCCGCCTCAAGCGCGGAGTTGAAGTCTTCTGGAGCAGATGGTGGTGCCCGGGCGGGCCAGGCCGCCCATCAGTCGGCTTGGGCCCTTGGATCCTCATACATCGAAGCCGCCAGGCAGCGACGAGTTGGTCGATGGAGAAGAAAGCTTCAGCGCACCCCTACCTGGCGCGCCAAATGTCGGATTACGGGTTCCGGCAAACCCTTGAGGTTTGAACTCTGGGGTGCGCACGAAGATCTCTCTCCCCCTAGCTCACACTCTCGCCACAATGTCAAGGCCTAGCTCACCGAACCCAAAGAACAAGGGACACAAGAGTTTATACTGGTTCGGGCCACCGATGTGGTGTAATACCCTACTCCAGTGTGGTGTGGTGGATTGCCTTCTAGCTTGGGGATGAACAAGTACAAGGGAAGAACGGCCTCCTGAGGAGTGGTGTTCTTGAGCTCGGTGAACTTGTGTGGTTGGGGATGGTCTCAATGATCCGTCCCCTATTATGGTGGAGCCTAGTCCTATTTATAGAGGCCCTGGTCCTCTTCCCAAATGTTTAGGCGGGAAGGGATCCCACAATGGCCAATTCGAAGGGGGACAACTAGTACAAGCTATCCTGACAAAAGGTGGTCTTCGCCTGCCAAAGGCTCTGGTGGTGACGACATCATGGGCTCCGTGATGATCTCGGCCCTGCCGTCCTACCGGTCTTGGTCTTGTTGCGCCTCTATGGAAGCCTTTGCCTGATGCCTCGGGACTCATCGCCTGCACCTGCCCCTTTAGCACCAAAGAGGCAACCGGTACTCTGCGCCCACTGGCGCCCGCCTGGCCTTGGTCGTCATGACACGCGTCACGGAAACCTCGCGAGGTGCCCCTCACCTTGATCTCTCCGCTCTTCGCAAGCCAGCCTAGTGAGGCTGCCCCTAAGGAGGTCTTGTGTCGTCCGCCTCACGAGGCTTGGCCCCTCGCGAGGGTCTTGAGTGTTTGCTGATGAAGATGGGCCGTACTAGGCCGCTAGTGGAGCCACGTTGTGGGCTGCGGGCAGGCAAGTCTAGGGACCCTCGTTCCTAGAACGCCGACACAGACCATGTTAGTAGTCGTTGTAGACCATGTTGCATTTTGTGTTTTTTGGTGCTTACATCATTTAGTGTTTTATAATCTGAACTACTTTGGATCATTAGCTAGTTTTCAAAGTGCATGTAGCTCCACATTGCTCAAGTTATGTTGATTTCCGAAGTGCAAGTGCCTTCGTATTTTTTAAGTTAAATGTTCGCCCCTGGTAACTTGAATTTGTGGATCCGCCACTGCACACAAATCATACACGCAGGCCAGTACGAATTCAATGAAATGCAGGGACTTACGCTAGCTCATTGTACAGGCACATTGTAGCTCTGCTTGCGCTTGGGATGTTCCATGTACAAGTCCATGTTACCACTTGCTTGGATGTGCAGGCCTTGTGCTCCTTGCATCCCCCTCTGCATTTTTGACATGGCGAATGGTTGATCAAATAAGAGGAATCGACCTTGCTGTTGTACCAGAGGACAGATACTTACAAGGTCATACGGGTGTGCAGGATGTGTACCAGATCCCGTAGCGCCGTCATGCTTCGCTAAAAAATGGTTTTGCTTGTTTTAGATGATATCTCCAGAAGAAATAAGAGTTAAAGTCAGAGTTGCATAGGCGTGTAAGCTAAGAGAGCAGTCAAAGGATATCCAAACATCATCGGAATAGTGCACAAGGGAGTGATGTGTGGATATCTAATTCGGGCCGGTGTTTGGGCATGCTCGCCTAGCTAGGGTGCGGGTCACTTCAGAGCCATTGAGGGTGATGCGCTGGCGTTGGCTGGCCGTGCACGGATGCAGATCTTGAGTGGCACCGGAGTGCTACGATGCGGTGGACGAGACCGTTGGTGAAGCCCCAACGGCCTCAGGGGGCGGAGGTGCGACGATGTCCTCGGTGAAGTAGCCTAGGTGAGTTGGGAGACGGCGTCGGTGAAGCGCACCTGAAGCGGTGGAAGTTGGTGTCTATGAGGCACGTCGGTTGCGGCGGTCGACGTTGTCGGTGGACCACCCGGTGCGGTGGTGAAGCGTGAACGTCGTCGTCGTCCGGCATAGAGGTGGGGAAAGAGACGAGACGAGGGGCAATTTGAACTTTGCTTGGGTTGGCAGCGAATTAGGGATTTGAGCAATCTGGGCGCGGAAGGGGACGGTGGAGAAGGGAGATTTTGCAGGGCTAGAATTGGGGCCGCCAGATATTTCAATCTGAAACGTGGAAGTGCAAACTTATTTTTTCGTCGTTCTTTTTGGGGGGCAGGGGGAGGGAGTGGGTGGCTGGGTGCTAAGCGTCCGTACGAGACACGTGACCACCACGACACGACCCTTGTCTGCCTGGTGCGCCTACATTTGAGAATGCAAATGAATCTACTTTCATTTGAAAACGAATTTGTATGTATTACCATGCCCGTGTTTTCGTTGCAAATAATTAGTCATTCGAAACGAGATACTATAAATTAATTAATGAGGAGTTATTTGAAAAAAATCGAAATGGTATCCACGCTAACGTGGATTAGAGTGTGTGTCGCATAATTAGTTATTTGAATTACAGTGTGTGTCACATAGCGATCTCCGATTCTAACGTGGATCGCATTTCACGGTATCCATGCTACTATTTTAATACAAATTCATATGCATATGATGAACACCATGGCACTGAGAAACCTTTGGATGGATTCAAACATATGACCTACAACATAGCACAACAATCGAGTCAATGTCAACTTTTCCAAACCTAGTATGGCACGAATTCGAAATAATTACCCATATTCATGGTCCTCATTTCAAATCTAACAATGTACACCTAATTGAAACATCGATATTAATTCGCATACTATCTACATTCAAATGTTGTTTTTTAGCCCACCCCCACCCCCTTGGCACACACGCTACATACTTGTTGTATCGGTCAATCTTCCTCTCCTAACCACCTTAGGAAGCTATCGGTTTCCGACACACATTCATTTTCTCTCCATGTTTCGATCTCTAACTCTCGCAACTACACAGCCCCCTTTTCCCACTATGTAACCAAATGTATTTACCTCACACACCCGACATTGCACCCCATGTCGAGCTCTCTCTCTCTCTCTCCCTCCCACCCTCTCTCGCTGGATACATGCATTGCCTATCTAGCCCCCCAACCTCTCGTGCGCACGCAAGCACGTTGTCTATCTAGGTCACTCCCTCGAGACTGTCTCACTCTTTCTTCTGCACGGGAGACCACATTCGCTCAATCTCGCTCTCTTTATCTGAGTCTCTATTAACCTCGTTTTCTTTCACACACAAATGATATATCTCCCTGTTCGGGCCTCGATCGACACACTCTATACTCTCTCACAGAGATTGTCTATCTAGGTCAGTCCATCCAAGCCGCCCCCAGTCTTTCGACCTCATGGCAGGCCACGCTCACTCAATCTCTCTCTCTCTCTCTCTCTCTCTCTCTCTCTCTCTCTCTCTCTCTGTCTGTGTCTGTGTGTGTGTGTGTGTGTGCGCGTGTGTGTGTGTCTCGATTGACCTCGCTCTTTCTCGGACACAAACGATATATCTCCATGTTTGAGCCCAATTCTACATATTCATATTGTATACTCTCTCATGCACATTGTCTATCTAGGTCACTGTCTCCAAACCGTCTCACTCTTTCGATCACACGACGACCCACACTCGCTCAATCTCTTTCCCTTTATATATGTAATCGATTGACCTTGCTTCCTCCCATGCACAAAATATATCTACATGTCTGTGACTAGATCATCTCTAAAGCTCTATCTTACAGCCCTCACCCTTCCCAAAAGATCAATTGGACAATATTTTTCCAGAGCATATATATTCTTTCAATGAATGTCAGACCACACTCACTTTGTCTCTCTATCTATATGTGTCTCGATTGACCTTGCTTTCTCACGCCGTATATTCCACACATTGAAGCTACCTCTCCATCCCTCGCAAAGTCGGAGCTATTTACATTGAGAGGGGGACTCTAACCTTGGCTTAATTTGTGTAGGCATTTATTACGGTGGGTTTAGATTATATTTTCATAGCATTTGGCCCACAACTACTCCAAACACTGTTGCAACCCCCGCACCTCCCCCAATTGATTTCCCTCTGGCTCGGTCATCGCTCTCTCGCACGTCCTTTCTCGCCTTCAACGTTGCACCATGGTATTATTGCAAAAAAAACTATGTTGTTCTCTTTAATTACTACAAATAAGCTACAAAAGTACAGACCGATAGTCCACCTAGAATGGAACAAATTTCGACCCACAAATTAAAGTGCTACAAACTACACACTGAGGGGCCCACCTTTCATGAAACAAATTTGGACCCATATATAAATTAAAAATTAAAGGACGAGGATCGAACATGCGACCAGGGCCTTCAAGCCGCACATCAATAGGCAACATACGTAGAACAGCAATGTTTGTTGTACCCCCCCCCTTGTTCATATAATGTTTTTATATTACCACAGCCTATTTGATGGATAACATGTAATATTATTTTTAGTACATTAGTGGGACCGGCTCGTTAGCACGTACTATTCGCCTTCACTTACTGGTGGGTTCCATGTGCTCTCTCTCTCTCTCTCTCTCTCTCTCTCTCTCTCTCTCCTCCCCTTCTGCGTTTAGATGCACGGGCAAACATGAAGAACTCGCGAGCGATGTTGCCGTTGACCATATCTGGTCGCGTTCACAAGTTATGGCACCAGTTTCACGTACTAGTAGCACTAGTCAGTGTGTACGTGCAATGCACGTTAATTTGGAAGTATATTAAGTGCATGCTGATATTAAGTAGGATATTATTTGCGTGTTATTATGTCATTAGCACAATTTTTGGCATGAAATTAACTGCACGCTAAACATGTTGAGCGCTTGACATTGAAGCAGTCTAGGTCATTGGATGATAAGGAATACATGTGGCTTGATGACGTTTTATATTTAATTTGATACGGCTCTAGCAGAACATTCAATCGATCAAACCATAGATTTCATTCACTCTGACTCCGACTTTACATTAATACGACGATCGATCTAAAATAAATGGAAATGATAAACGTTCGGATTTTAAGCATGGCAATCCGAATGTTTTTCATGGCAAATTTAGATTACGCGGCGGCGGTGGGGGCGTCTAGCGGTGGGAAGCGGCTCCTCCGTCGTGCTCTGTGTGTCGTCGGGCCACTGACCGATGGCGACGGCGGCGTCTTGCGCCGTTGTTGGCGTACTCCTAGACGTTGGCCCTAGCTTCAAGGAAGGCCACAATGTTCTGGACTTCGGTCTCCAAGAGAGAGTCAACTGGCGGGAGGAGGCAACTGGCGTTGGTGCAAGGAAGCGGTCGATGATGGCCATCCATGCCGCTGAGGGGGGCACTGGCACCCGCGCGGGGATAGGCACTGGCAACGGCGCGGCAGAGACATTCATGTGCACGGGCACCGGTACGGGCGCACACGTCCGTGAACGCGCAGGCACATGCGCTGGCAGGTGCACGGGCATCGGCACGGGCGCGCGCGTCAGTGCACGCGCAAGCGCAGGCGCTGGTAGGTGCACGGGCATGTGAAAGTCGGCGGGGACCTCGTGGAACCCCGTGGCATCAAGCTCAGCGACAATGTGCGACTCCCAGCCCACCATTGCCGCGGGGATGGGCGATGGCGCAGTCGGGGCGACGGGAGCCGGAACGGGAGCGGGGACAGGCACAGCGTCTTCCCGCAAGGCTGGTTCAAGCTCGTCCCAAAGCGCCTTATGTTCTTGAGACTCCGGATGGGTGTCTTCCTCAGGAAACTGTAAGACTAAGGGCAGACCATCGTGATGCGGCATGGCGTACGGTTAGGTTAGGCTGGTTGGAGGTAGACGACAGGAGAATCGGAGAGTAAGAGTGAAGATTGTAGCGATACTGGGTAGTGTGGGGTTGAATTTAAACTGTGGCGCCGACGACATTAAAAGTGGGAGCAGTTGGGACGAAGGTGGGCGACGGAGCCTGGTCAAAGGGCTCGCCTGCCGGTGAGCCTGCGCAGCGGTCTGCTCGCACGCCTCCCGTCGACTCACACGCTTGCTCGGACGGCACCTGCCGATGAGAAGCGGGACTCGTGGCGGCACGCAAATGCCCACAGTTTCAATAGTGAAAGCGTTCGCCTTAACGTGACAGATCTTTGTTCCAAAATACCTTGGCTCTTCATTTGTCCAACTTCTCATAAGCAGCTTGTCTCAAATTGAAGAAAAAAATTACGTAGGAATATTTGTGCCATATCACGTGACCATGCTCAGTTTCATGAATTTCCGGTCACTTTTGGATTTTCTGAAATTTAAAATCCAGGGTTTGAAACAATATCATAACCTGCATCATGCAATAAATTTTCAAGCAATACATCTTTCCTATTGTATTTCTTAAGAAAGAATTTGGTCAAACATTTTGCTTAGTTAGACTTCAGACAAGTTATATATGCAGAGTAAAAGGATAATCCCTCCGTACCAGTGCATCACCTGATATATTAACTCAAGTACTAGGCACGAACAAACGAGCTCAATTCTATGCTCATCCTGGTGTAGTACTCCTATGGGAAAATTTTGTTTTTGCCACTCTAGATTTTGCCAATTTTCCTTATGCCACTATACATTTTGACATTTCACTTTCGCCACTCTTAGTTTTTGACAATTATCACAATTGCCATTCCCATGGCAATAGCAAAATTTTCATAGTGGCAATTGTGATAATTGTCAAAAGCTAAGAGTGGCAAAAACAAAATAAATTTATTTTGCTTTTGCCACTGAATGACAATTGTGATAATGGTCAAAAACTAAGAGTGGCAAAAGTGAAATGTCAAAATGTAGAGTGGCATAAGGAAAATTGGCATAATCTAGAGTGGCAACAACAAAATTTTCCCTTACTCCTATTGTACTAGGCAATGCAGTTGACTGGTGACCTTGGGTAGCGGCGACCGAGGGAATTGAACCGTGCTCGGCACGGTAGGTAACGTTGTCTAGTTACTAAAGCATCACTCCATTGCTCATCGGTAGTCATTATGGATTGGGGACATGAGGGGAATTTCCTAGGGCTGGAATTCTGACCACCAGATATTTCGACTCGAAACGCGGAGGTTCGACTGGTTGGGGTTGGCTAATGTGTGTACCACGCACGCCACCAGAAGGAAATGAGCCTGTTTTTTTAGGATCAACACGAGCCAAGGTCTGGCTGGTATGCCGTTGGGTCCTACCATTCGAGAATATGAAAGGAATCTTTTATTGCCAAACAAATCTATGTGTATTACAATGCCCGTATTTTCCTTGCAAATAGTAATCTCAACGTGGTAATTGATTTATGACGAGTTCTTGAATTAGAGTGAGTTTGCGATATAGTGATCTCAACGTGGATTTCACATTTCATGGTATCTCCAGTAAGTTTTCCGTTGCATATTCAAATTTAAAAGATGAACAATATGGTGGTGAGAAAACTCTGTATGTATCAAGCATATGACCACACACACACACACACATGAACACAACAACAATCCAATAAGTATAGTGCATCTATTTTTCCAAACCATGCATGTATGACACAAATTCAAAAATACTCCTCTTGATCCTAAATATAAGTCTTTTAGAGATTTCAACAAGTGACTACATATGGAGCAAAATGAGTGAATCTACACTCTAAAATATGTCTATATACATCCGTATGTGTCAGTCCATTTGAAATCTCTAAAAATACTAATATTTAGGAATGAAGGGAGTAAAATGTAAGACATGCATGGTCCTCAACTAAATATTTAAAATGAACAGGAAACTAAAACATGAATATTAAGTCTAGTACTACAGTACATGTAAATGTTGTGTTTAGGCGGAGTGATAACCCACAAGTATAGGGGATCGCAACAGTTTTCGAGGGTAGAGTATTCAACCCAAATTTATTGATTCGACACAAGGAGAGCTAAAGAATATTCTCAAGTATTAGCAGTTGAGTTGTCAATTCAACCACACCTGGATAACTTAGTATCTGCAGCAAAGTATTTAGTAGCAAAGTAATATGGAAGTAACGGTAACGGTAGCAAAAGTAATATTTTTGGGTTTTGTAGTGATTGTAACAGTAGCAACGGGAAAGTAAATAAGCAAAGAACAATATGTGAAAAGCTCATAGGCACTGGATCGGTGATGGAGAATTATGCCGGATGCGATTATTCATGCAACAGTTATAACATAGGGTGACACAGAACTAGCTCCAATTCATCAATGTAATGTAGGCATGAATTCTGAATATAGTCATACGTGCTTATGGAAAAGAACTTGCATGACATCTTTCGTCCTACCCTCCCGTGGCAGCGGGGTCCTAGCGGAAACTAAGGAATATTAAGGCCTCCTTTTAATAGAGTACCGGACCAAAGCATTAACACATAGTGAATAGGTGAACTCCGCAAACTACGGTCATCACCGGTAGTGGTCCCTATTATTGTCACTTCGGGGTTGCCGGATCATAACACATAGTAGGTGACTATAGACTTGCAAGATAGGATCAAGAACTCACATATATTCATGAAAACATAATAGGTTCAGATCTAAAATCATGGCACTCGGGCCCTAGTGACAAGCATTAAGCATAGCAAGGTCATAGCAACATCAAACTCACAACATAGTGGATACTAGGGATCAAACCCTAACAAAACTAACTCGATTACATAATAAGTCTCATCCAACCCATCACCGTCCTGCAAGCCTACGATGGAATTACTCACACACGGCGGTGAGCATCATGAAATTGGTGATGGAGGATGCTTGATGATGACGACGGCGACGGATTCCCCTCTCCGGAGCCCCAAACGGACTCCAGATCAGCCCTCTCGAGAGAGTTTAGGGCTTGGCGACGGCTCTGTATCGTAAAACGCGATGAATCTTTCTCTCTGATTTTTTTTCTCCTCGAACACAAATATATGGAGTTAGAGTTGAGGTCGGTGGAGCTCCAGGGGGGCCCACGAGGCAGGGGGCGCGCCCCCCACCCTCGTGGCTAGGGTGTGGGCCCCCTGGCCTTGATTCTTTTGCCAGTATTTTTAATATTTTCCAAAAATAATTTCCATGGAGTCTCAGGTCATTCCGAGAACTTTTGTTTTTGCACATAAATAACACTATGGCAATTCTGCTAAAAACAGCGTCAGTCCGGGTTAGTTCCATTCAAATCACGCAAGTTAGAGTCCAAAACAAGGGCAAAAGTGTTTGGAAAAGTAGATACGACAGAGACGTATCAACTCCCCCAAGCTTAAACCTTTGCTTGTCCTCAAGCAATTCAGTTGATAAATTGAAAGTGATAAAGAAAAACTTTTACAAACTCTGTTTGCTCTTTTTATTGTAAATATCTAAAGCCAGCATTCAAGTTTTCAGCAAAGATTATGAACTAACCATATTCACAATAACATTTAGGTCTCATGTTTACTCATATCAATGGCATAATCAACTAGCAAGGAATAATAATAAATCTCGGATGACAACACTTTCTCAAAACAATGATAATATGATATAATAAGATGGTATCTCGCTAGCCCTTTCTGAGACCGCAAAACATAAATGCAGAGCACCTTTAAAGATCAAGGACTGACTAGACATTGTAATTCATGGTAAAAGAGATCCAATCATAGTCATACCCAGTATAAATTAATAGTAATGGATGCAAATGACAGCAGTGCTCTCGAGCTGGTGCTTTTTAATAAGAGGGTGATGACTCAACATAAAAGTAAATGGATAGGCCCTTCGTAGAGGGAAGCAGAGATTTGTAGATGTGCAAAGCTCGATTTTAAAGCAGAGATAAATAATATTATGAGCGGCATAATTTCATTGTCAACATAACAACCAAGCGATGGTGATATCTTCCATGCTACACACATTATAGGCGGTTCCCAAACAGAATGGTAAAGTTTATACTCCCCCTCCAGCAACAAGCATCAATCCATGGCTTGCTCGAAACAACGAGTGCCTCCAACTTACAACAGCCCCAGGTGGAGTTTTGTTTGCAATTATTTTGATTTGATTTGCATAAAGCATGGGACTGGGCATCTCGGTGACCAGCCATTTTCTCGTGAATGAGGAGCGGAGTCCACTCCTCTTGAGAATAACCCGCCTAACATGGAAGATATGGACAGCCCTACTTGATACATGAGCTATTCGAGCATACAAAACAGAATTTCATTTGATGGTTTAGAGTTTGGCACATACAAATTTACTTGGACCGGCAGGTAGGTACCGCATATAGGAAGGTATAGTGGACTCATATGGAATAACTTTGGGGTTTAAGGGATTGGATGCACAAGCAGTATTCCCGCTTAGTACAAGTGAAGGCTAGCAAAAGACTGGGAAGGGACCAACTAGAGAGCGACAATAGTCATGAACATGCATTAAAATTAATGAACATTGAGTGCAAGCATGAGTAGGATATAATCCACCATGAACATAAATATCGTGAAGGCTATGTTGATTTTTTTCAACTACATGTGTGAACATGTGCCAAGTCAAGTCACTTGAATCATTCCAAGGAGGATACCACCCCATCATACCACATCACAACCATTTTAATAGCATGTTGGCACGCAAGGTAAACCATTATAAGCTCCTAGCTAATTAAGCATGGCATAAGCAACTATAATCTCTAATTGTCATTGCAAACATGTTTATTCATAATAGGCTGAATCAGGAACGATGAACTAATCATATTTACAAAGACAAGAGAGGTCGAGTTCATACCAGCTTCTCCCATCTCAATCAGTCCATCATATATAGTCATTATTGCCTTTCACTTGCACGACCTAATGATGTGAATAATAATAATAGTGCACGTGCATTGGACTAAGCTAGAATCTGCGAGCATTCAATAAACATGAGAAGACAAGGCAATATGAGCTCTTGGTTAAATCAACAATAATGCATATAAGAGTCACTTCAACAATTTAATCATGGTCTTCTCCTATCGACCCCCATAGAAAAGAAAAGAAATAAAACTATTTACACGGGAAAGCTCCCAACAAGCAAAAGAAGAAAGGGAAATCTTTTTGGGTTTTCTTTTAAATTATTACTACTACAGCAAGAAAGTAAACTAGCTTAAAGCTACAACTAATTTTTTTTGGTTTTCTTAAGGTTTTTCAAACACACAAGAAGAAAGCAAGAAAAATAAAACAAACTAGAATGGATATTACAGTGAAAGAGTATGAGCACCAACAACTAGCAATGAGTGTGTGAACATAAATGTAATGTCGATGAGAAATACGTACTCCCCCAAGATGAGAAATACGGATGGCCCGGAGGATATCCAAAGTTGTAGTTGGGGTCGTATTGAGATGAAGAAGACTCTGATTGCCACTGGTTGGCAATCATCTTCGGATCCCAATGGTAATTAGACTGTCGTGGAGGATCAAATTGTGGTTCCGACTCTGGCTCTATGGATGATGTAGGGTTCCGGTAGGCGTGAATTGCCGCCAACAGAACGAGATATTGGTCTACAGATAAATCAAATAAGGAAGGAGCAGGCAAGGTAATAGTCTCAGGGTGATGTTTATCAAAGAACAATTTGTATTTAAGCGCCCTTTCCCTATTCCTAACAATAAAATCATGCGCTACCATACTCTTATAATCTAAATAAACAGTAGGCAGCAATTTTTCTTCTTTTTCATAGTGCCTAATAGGTATGTTATAGTATGCAGCAAGGCGTGAAGCATAAACACCTCCAAAGATTGGGCCCTTTGTACGGTTCAGACTTAACCATTTGGCAATAATATCACCAATACTAACAGAGTCGTCACGGAATAAACCATGGACCAAAATAATAATATCAGGAACACTAAGGTTTCCACAGTTTCCGCGACCAATTAAGCAACGACTAGCAAATATTGCAAAGTAGCGTAAAACAGGAAATGTATGCTAGTGATTCTTGCATCGGAAACCTTCCTAGTTTCCCCAACAGTAATAGTGTCAATAAACCCATCCACATCTTTACGATGTGGTTCCTCTAACCTACCCTCGAAAGGTATTTTGCAAACCCTGCAAAATTCATCTAGTGACATCTTCTTAACCACATCATATGAATGAAACTCTACTGAAGGAGGTGATTCCTTAGGATAATAGTAGAAGTTTTGCACAAAAGCATTGGTGAGTAAGAGATACTGTTCGCGTTGGTGTAGGATCTAGAAGTAGGTGTGTCTAAAGTGGGGGGGTGATTAGACACTTAGTGCTAAAGTTGCAGTTTTTAAACTTTTTCGGTTTGAGTGGAGTTTTAGGCACAATTTCAACATACACAATACATATCAAGCAAGCATGCAAGAGTATATGAGCAGCGGAAAGTAAAGCATGCAACTTGCAAGAATGTAAAGGGAAGGGTTTGGAGAATTCAAACGCAATTTGAGACAAGGATGTTTTTGTCGTGGTTCGGATAGGTGGTGCTATCCTAGATCCACGTTGATAGAGACTTCAACCCACGGAGGGTAACGGTTGCGCGAGTCCACGGAGGGCTACACCCACGAAGGGTCCACGAAGAAGCAACCTTGTCTATCCCATCATGGCCATCGCTCACGAAGGACTTGCCTCACTAGCGGTAGATCTTCACGAAGTAGGTGATCTCCTTGCCCTTACAAACTCCTTGGTTCAACTCCACAATCTTGTCGGAGGCTCCCAAGTGACACCTAGCCAACCTAGGAGACACCACTCTCCAAGAAGTAACAAATGGTGTGTTGATGATGAACTCCTTGCTCTTGTGCTTCAAATGATAGTCTCCCCAACACTCAACTCTCTCTCATAGGATTTGGATTTGGTGGAAAGAAGATTTGAGTGGAAAGCAACTTGGGGAAGGCTAGAGAGCAAGATTCATATGGTAGGAATGGAATATCTTGGCCTCAGCAAAAGGGTAGGTGGTTCTCTCTCAAAACATATGAGTTGGAAGTGTAGATGTGTTCTGATGGCTCTCTCCATGAATGAAGAGGAGGTGGAGGGGTATATATAGCCTCCACACAAAAATCCAACCGTTACACACAATTTACCAATCTCGGTGGGACCGAATCAACAAACTCGGTCGGACCGAAAAGGTAAACCTAGTGACTGTTAGAGATTTTCGGTGGGACTGACATGCAACTCGGTAGGACCGATACGGTTAGGGTTAGGGCATAACGTAATCTCGGTGAGACCGATTACACAAACTCGGTGAGACCGATTTGGTAATTGGCTAACCAGAGAGTTGGTCAGGCAAACTCGGTGGGACCGATTACTGGACTCGGTTGGACCGATTTCGGTAATGAGTTACCCAGAGAGTTTGCATTGTAATCTCGGTAGTACCGATTGCCTAAAATCGGTGAGACCGATTTTTACAGTGGACATACACAGTGAGATTGCAATCCCATCTCGGTGAGACCGAAATCCCTATCGGTAGAACCGATTTGCTAGGGTTTGGCAGTGGCTTATGATATGTGAAACTCGGTGGCGCCGGATAGAAAGAATCGGTAGGTCCGAGTTTGGCCTTGGGTTTAGGTCATATGTGGAAGTGGGAAAGTAGCTGAGGGTTTTGGAGCATATCACTAAGCACATGAAGCAAGAGGCTCATTAAGCAACACATCATCCCTTCTTAATAGTATTGGCTTTTCCTATAGACTCAATGTGATCTTGGATCACTAAAATGTAAAATGAAGAGTCTTGAGCTTGAAGCTTTAGCCAATCCTTTGTCCTTAGCATCTTGAAGGAGTTCCCACAACCTTTAGTCCATGCCACTCCATTTTTGAACTTATCTGAAATATACTAGATAAAAGTGTTAGTCCAACAAGAGATATGTTGACATTAATTACCAAAACCACCTAGGAAGCACTTGTGCTTTCAATCTCCCCCTTTTTGGTAATTGATGGCAAAATACATCAAAGCTTTAGATAGGATACAAAGAATATCAAGTAAAGCTTTGGAAGGACATGTAACAAGCATAGGCTCCCCCTACATGTATGCAATCATGTGAATATAAAATGTAGAAGCATGTGAGAGCATAATCATGACAGAGTAAGCAATGTGTTACATGTATCTTGGCCATATGCATCAGAGCAAAAGATTATTAAGAGAAATACCTTCATGCTTATGAGTCCTTCTTGCAAACAGTATGTACAAGAGCAAGAATTCCTCATACTCATGATTCTGATACATATACTTACCTTGTAGTTTTGAGTTGGCTTAGGGTGGAATGAACCTGCACAAACAAGGTTAGATAACACAGGTACATCCACTAGCCAGAGCAAACCAAGAGAAAACCACAAGAATACCAAGACTGGGATGACATGTAAAGAGTGAGTACAAGGTACCACATTGGATTAGGCATGTCCCCAAGAGTAAAGATATGCAATGAATTTGAATGATTTCTTTCCCTTAAATGTCTTGCTCCCCCTGAATTTTACATGGGATATTTGGAGAAGATAGGGAACAGAAAATCAGAGCTGAAAGATATGAATGAATAGAACTTAACGCAAATGAGCACATATGAACATGTCTTCCCCCAAAAAGACATGTGGCATCTCTCCTCTTGAACATCAAGCATCTGGGATCCTTGAGTATTCTCTCCCCCTAGGGATCTCTTTCTCCCCCTTAATACTTTCTCTCTCTTTCCCCCTGATGATAAGCTTTGATGTGATCTCTCTCTCCCCCTTTGACATCAATTTCCAAGAAGGTTTTTCTGGAATCTGTCGAATAGGTTTGGTCCTTGAGATTCAGCACAAAGCAATGGATAAAACTGTGATGCTTGTAGAGGACAAGATTCATTGAGTGGAGCTGGATTAGAAGAAATATAGAATATGTGACAAACTGTTTTTCCTGTTACAAAATCGGTGACATCGAGTGGCATGTTTCGGTGGTACCGAAGGGATTCGGTTGGACCGAAAATTACAATCCGGTGAAACCGAGTTCATCACAGAGAAAACACTTGTCACCTCAGCTCACTAGTCAAATAAGATCTCACAAAGATTTGCAATGAATTAACTAAAGAATTTGCAAGGAATTTGATGCAGAAAATGCAGAACAAAGAAAAACAGAAAAGAATGAAAGTTCTAGATGAAGTTTTTTTTGTGTTGTTTTGAAAAGAGGGAAACAAGTATGCAAGGGACAAATGTAATAACAAAAGAACATAAGAGAACTTCATCTAGAGTTGGGCGGTGACATAGTCACCTATGTTAGAGTATATTGACTTAGGAGTCAAGTGAGAACACTTGATCATAGGTCATACTCATCTTTTAAGCTCAAAATGGGGTTACCATTTTTCGTTTAAGCATTTTGATGTATTCTCATCTTGTTGAGTTGCTTTGACTCATTACTTGGAGTAAGGCTTCTCTAAGATGGAATATCATACCTTGGGTGGTGCGGGTCTTGCTCATGTAGTTGAACTTGTGTGGGTGCTCGAGGTTGATGTAGCTCATCATGAGTTGGGAGCACCACTTGGAATTTGAGTTCATCTACCTACATGGGTTAGTTCTTGCAAGGAAAAACACTTTTTTTTAAATGACAAGCATGAAGCTCAACATAGGATTTGTCAAAGGATATGTTTGAATGGTTTCGTGCTTCCTTGTCTTCAACCATCGTTGTGTAGAGACTTGGTGATGTAGAGATTGCTCAAGATGTGAGTGAGTTGCAATCTCATGGAATTAGATCCAACCAAATACCTACATGGGTTAGATAACATGCAAGATGCAAATATATCCAAGACATAAAATAGTCATCATAAGAGATATGTCAAGGATTAGTCATAGGCTCATGTCTTGCATGTCTCCAATGGAGTTTCTACTCCAAGTTCGAAGCATCAATGATATTCAATTCTCCTCTCAACCTGCAAAACACTTTCTCATCAAGTGGTTTAGTGAATATGTCCGCTAATTGCTTATCGGTGTGAACATGCTTAAGATCAATGTCACCCTTAGCAACATGATCTCGAATGAAATGATGACGAACTTCAATGTGCTTAGTTCGAGAATGTTGCACAGGATTATGACCAATTTTAATAGCACTTTCATTGTCACAAAGCAATGGAACATGTTTCACATAGACCCCATAATCTTTAAGAGTTTGGGTCATCCAAAGTAATTGAGCACAACATGAACCAACAGCAATGTATTCCGCTTCGGCGGTAGATAAGGATACCGAGTTTTGTTTCTTGGAGGACCAAGACACAAGAGATCTACCAAGAAATTGACAAGTACCCGAAGTAGACTTTCTATCAACCTTGTCTCCGGCATAATCCAAGTCGGAATAGCCAACAAGATCAAAAGATGACCTCTTTGGATACCAAATGCCAAAATTTGGTGTATGAATTAGGTATCTCACTATCCTTTTCACCGCTTTAAGATGACATTCTTTAGGAGCAGCTTGATATCGTGCACACATGCACACACTTAGCATAATATCGGGACGTGAGGCACATAGGTATAACAATGAACCAATCATAGAGCGATAAAACTTTTGATCAACCGGTTCACCTTCTTTGGTCAAATCATTATGTCCACTAGTAGGCATGGGTGTAGGCATACCTTTGCATTCTTGCATATTGAACTTCTTGAATAAGTCTTTGGTGTACTTCGTTTGAGAGATAAGTGTACCTTCCTTAGTTTGCTTGATTTGCAAACCGAGAAAGAATTTGAGTTCACTCATCATAGACATCTCAAACTTCTTTGACATTAGCTTTCCAAACTTTTCACTAAAAAGAGGGTTAGTTGAACCAAATATAATATCATCAACATAAATTTGGCATACAAATAGTTCTCCATTAACCCTTTTAGTAAAGAGTGTGGAATCAATTTTTCCAATTTCAAAACCACTTGCAATAAGGAACTTGGTCAAGCATTTATACCATGCTCTAGGAGCTTGTTTAAGACCATAAAGAGCTTTGTGAAGTTTGTAAACATGATTAGGTTTCTTAGGATTGAAAAAGCCGGGAGGTTGTTTGACATAAACTTCCTCCTCTATTTCACCATTTAGAAAAGCACTTTTAATATCCATTTGGTACAAGGTGATATTATGGTGATTAGCATAGGCAAGTAAGATGCGAATGGACTCAAGTCTAGCAACGGGAGCATATGTCTCACCATAGTCCATACCTTCGACTTGTGTGTACCCTTGGGCGACGAGACGTGCTTTGTTGCGAACCACTTGTCCATCTTCATCTTGCTTGTTGCGAAACACCCATTTGGTACCAATGATGTTGTGGTTGTTGTCGGGTTTCTCAACCAATGTCCAAACTTGGTTTCTCTCAAAGTTGCGTAGCTCTTCATGCATAGCGTTTATCCAATCCGGATCTTCCAATGCTTCTTCAACCTTCATAGGTTCAATGCTAGAGATGAATGAATAGTTTTCACAAAAGTTAGCTAAACGAGTTTTAGAGCGAGTGATTCTCCCGGTTTGAATATCATTGTAGATTTGCTCGACGGGATGATCTTTGGCAATTCTTGCTCGAACTCGTGAAATCTTTTGCTTGGGTCTTTGTTGAACATCTTCTTCATCTTGTTCTTCTTCTTGGTCTTCTTCATTGTTGGCGTTGTCGTTTTCTTGTCGTGGTGGAGAAGGAGGTTGTTGATGTTCGTCTTGACGCATTTCCTCGTTTCCTTCATCTTGGTGTGTCCCACTTGTGGATGCTTCCGGGTCAATTCTTGGTTCACCTTGTCGTGAAGTAGAAGCTTCCACTTGGACGGACGAGGTACTCTCCTTCACCTCCGTTGGGCGAATTTTGCCAATAGACAAGTCTTGGATTGCTTCTAAAGGGTCTTTATCTCCTACATCAATTGGCAATTGCTCTACTTGCGAGCCGTTAGATTCATCAAACTTCACATCTACCGTTTCTTCAACCTTTCGGGTGGAATTGTTGTAGACACGGTAAGTGTGAGAGTTTGAGCCATAACCTAGTAGGAAACCTTCATGAGATTTAGGAGCAAACTTTGAACGACAATGCTTGTCAAGAATATATCACTTTGAGCCGAATACTCAAAAGTATCCAACTTGGGGTTTGTTACCAGTGAGAAGCTCGTATGCCGTCTTGCCGAGTAGCTTGTGAAGATACAAGCGATTTGTTGCATGACAAGCCGTCTCAACCGCTTCTGCCCAAAAGTGCTTTGGCGTCTTGTACTCATCAAGCATCGTTCTTGCCATTTTGATGAGCGTCCGGTTCTTCCTCTCAACAACTCCATTTTGTTGAGGTGTGTACGTAGCCGAGAACTCGTGTGAAATCCCTTCTTCGTCAAGAAAGGTGTCCACATTTGCGTTCTCGAACTCCGTTCCGTTGTCACTCCGAACCTTCTTGATCTTCACGTAAACTAATTTTGGGCCTTCCTACCGAAGTTTTTGAAGATCTTTTGGACCTGCGATTTATCATCAAGAAAGAACACCCACGTAAATCTTGAAAAATCATCAACTATAACTAGACCAAAAGAATTTCCACCGAGACTTTTTTAGGCATTGGGACCAAAAAGATCCATATGAAGTAGCTCGAGTGGTCTCCTTGTGGTCATGATGTTCTTCAAGGGATGCCTTCCTCCAACCTGTTTACCTGCTTGACAAGCACTACAAAGTCTATCCTTATCAAATATGACATCGTTAACTCCAAGGATATGATTTCCTTTAATAAGCTTGTCAAGGTTTTTCATGCCAACGTGACCTAGTCATCTATGCCACAACCAACCTTTTAAGGATTTAGCAATAAAGCGAGTTTTAGGTTGTGCCTTTTTAGAGAAATCGACAATGTAAAGGTCACCTCTACGTATACCGGTAAAGACCATTTTGTGATTATCTCGACGAAACACTTGGCAATCTACCTCAGTAAATAGGACATTCAAACCAAAATCAGTAAGTCTAGATACCGAAAGTAAGTTGTAGCCAAGAGATTCAATGAGCATGACATTTTGAATGGAGCTATCGTGTGAGATGGCCACCTTACCAAGGCCAACCACCTTACCCTTTGAATTATCACCAAAAGTGACATACTTTCGAGGGCCGTCATTCTCAGCAAGCTCACGGAACATCTCTTCGTCTCCGGTCATCTGATCAGTACATCCACTGTCGAGAACCCATTCCTTTCCTCCTGACACATATCCTCGAAGATTAGCCATAAGACCAAAGTGTCTCATTGCATCATCAAGATCGAAGTCACTATCATCATTCTCATCGTAGTATCCATGTTTAACATGATCTTGTGATTCATCATTTCCTAGAGAGAGTGATTCATTAGATAAATGATCATCAAAGTGGTCACTATTATGAATTCGTATAGCTTCGGATATGATATCACTAATGATTCCAACATTTCCTTTAGCGTGCATGAGATTAGTAAGCTCAAATAGACAATCACCAAAACTAGAATCACTAGAGTTCATTTTACTCAAGGCAATAGATTTATGGAGAATTTCATCCAAAGCTTTCAAGGAATAATCGGGGAATCGTTCCTCAAGAAATTTCCATATAGTATAGGCACAATTAAGAGTAGGTAAACTAGCAATCAAGTTTTTGGGCAATCCTCTAATGATGAGCTCAACAGTTCTAAGATTGCAAATCATGTCAATATCTTCATCTAAGGTGGGATGCATAGGATCAACATGAGGTGCACAAGGACTAGCAATATACTTGTTCAAATGATATTGATTGAAAATCACAAGCATCTCATTTTTCCATTCATGAAAATACTCTTCATCAAGAATAGGCACTCTATGTCTAAGACTCCCTAAAGTAGACACATCCATCTTCCTCCAATGGTGATTAAACCAAGGCAATGGAGACCAAAGCTCTGATACCACTTGTAGGATCTAGAAGTAGGTGTGTCTAAGGGGGGGGGGTGATTAGACACTTAGTGCTAAAGTTGCAGTTTTTAAACTTTTTCGGTTTGAGTGGAGTTTTAGGCACAATTTCAACATACACAATACATATCAAGCAAGCATGCAAGAGTATATGAGCAGCGGAAAGTAAAGCATGCAACTTGCAAGAATGTAAAGGGAAGGGTTTGGAGAATTCAAACGCAATTTGAGACAAGGATGTTTTTGTAGTGGTTCGGATAGGTGGTGCTATCCTACATCCACGTTGATGGAGACTTCAACCCACGGAGGGTAACGGTTGCTCGAGTCCACGGAGGGCTCCACCCATGAAGGGTCCACGAAGAAGCAACCTTGTCTATCCCATCATGGCCATCGCCCATGAAGGACTTTCCTCACTAGCGGTAGATCTTCACGAAGTAGGCGATCTCCTTGCCTTACAAACTCCTTGGTTCAACTCCACAATCTTGTCTGAGGCCCCCAAGTGACACCTAGCCAATCTAGGAGACACCACTCTCCAAGAAGTAACAAATGGTGTGTTGATGATGAACTCCTTGCTCTTGTGCTTCAAATGATAGTCTCCCCAACACTCAACTCTCTCTCATAGGATTTGGATTTGGTGGAAAGAAGATTTGACTGGAAAGCAACTTGGGGAAGGCTAGAGATCAAGATTCATATGGTAGGAATGGAATATCTTGGCCTCAACACAAGGGTAGGTGGTTCTCTCTCAGAACATATGAGTTGCAAGTGTAGATGTGTTCTGATGGCTCTCTCCATGAATGAAGAGGAGGTGGAGGGGTATATATAGCCTCCACACAAAATCCAACCGTTACACACAATTTACCAATCTCGGTGGGACCGAATCAACAAACTCGGTCGGACCGAAAAGGTAAACCTAGTGACCGTTAGAGATTTTCGGTGGGACTGACATGCAACTCGGTAGGACCGATACGGTTAGGGTTAGGGCATAACGTAATCTTGGTGAGACCGATTACACAAACTCCGTGAGACCGATTTGGTAATTGGCTAACCAGAGAGTTGGCCAGGCAAACTCGGTGGGACCGATTACTGGACTCGGTTGGACCGATTTCGGTAATGAGTTACCCACAGAGTTTGCATTGTAATCTAGGTAGTACCGATTGCCTAAAATCGGTGAGACCGATTTTGACAATGGACATACACAGTGAGATTGCAATCCCATCTCGGTGAGACCGAGATCCCTATCGGTAGAACCTATTTGCTAGGGTTTGGCAGTGGCTTATGATATGTGAAACTCGGTGGCGCCGGATAGAAAGAATCGGTAGGTCCGAGTTTGGCTTTGGGTTTAGGTCATATGTGGAAGTGGGAAAGTAGCTGAGGGTTTTGGAGCATATCACTAAGCACATGAAGCAAGAGGCTTATTAAGCAACACCTCATCCCTTCTTAATAGTATTGGCTTTTCCTATAGACTCAATGTGATCTTGGATCACTAAAATGTAAAATGAAGAGTCTTGAGCTTCAAGCTTTAGCCAATCCTTTGTCCTTAGCATCTTGAAGGAGTTCCCACAAACTTTAGTCCATGCCACTCCATTTTTGAATTTATCTGAAATATACTAGATAAAAGTGTTAGTCCAACAAGAGATATGTTGACATTAATTACCAAAACCACCTGGGAAGCACTTGTGCTTTCAGTTGGTTACGGAGGAAGTCGGTGAGGCCTAGATTCTCAGCCAATTCATAAAAATCGTCATAAATCCCGGCTGCTCTCAAGAAATCATTGGAAGGCCATTCACACGGCCGAACCTCTGTGGTGCGAGGAAGATTATATTTGGGCCTCTCTGATTCTTCACTTTGCTTTTCCTTCGAGCTTCGGCTCAATGAGCCCCTCAAAAATCTTTTCATTATTTTCTAAAAATTTCTGAATGTTTTAGTAACTTCAAATAAAAGTGAACCAAACTCAACAAAATTGATAGCAACTACTCCCACAAGTGCCTAGAGCCTATATCATGCATTAGAACTACTTGGAACCATATAAATTTGACATGCAAGCTCAAGAACATGGTCACCTAGGCAGCACAAATTTCCAATGAATAAAGCACTAGAACAAAAACAAATTGGACCAATGGAGGAGTCACATACCAAGGAGCAATCCCCCAAAGCAGTTTTGTGAGATATGCTTTGAGCAAGGAGATTGAAATCGCAGCAAAATGAGCTAGAACTCGTGCTTGAACTGGATGGTGATTTTTTTGGGGAGGAAGAAGAACTGTGTGGGTGTAGGAATAAGTGGAGGGGGGCCACCGTGGGCCCACGAGGCAGGGGGCGCGCCCTGGACCCTCGTGGCTAGGTGCTTGCTCCCCTTGATGTGTTCTCAGTGCCCGATGTTCTCAAATATTCTAGAAAAAATCATATTAAATTGGCAGGGCATTTGGAGAACTTTTATTTTCGGGGTATTTTTATATTGCACGGATAATTCAAAAAACTGACAGAAAATACTATTTTTACTTTATTTCAACTAAATAACAGAAAGTAAAAGGAGGGTACAGAAGGTTGTGCTTTCTAACTTCATCCATCTCATGCTCATCAAAAGGAATCCATTAACAAGGTTGATCAAGTCTTGTTAACAAACTCATTCCGAATAACATGGAACCGGAGAAATTTCGAATAACACTATGTTACCTCAACGGGGATATGCACATCCCCAATAATAAGAATATCATATTTCTTCTTGACAGTAGGAAGAGGAAATTCAAAACCTCCAAAAATAATCAATGGAATTTTTCCAATAGAGTTTATACTA
Source organism: Aegilops umbellulata (assembly GCA_032464435.1). Classification (NCBI taxonomy): domain Eukaryota; kingdom Viridiplantae; phylum Streptophyta; class Magnoliopsida; order Poales; family Poaceae; genus Aegilops; species Aegilops umbellulata. Next base: position 66,774,939 of record CP136056.1, on the reverse strand, counting down.
TGAACTTGAGGTTGTTTCCTCGGAAAGTGTACCGTATGCTCATTGCCATTAACACGAAAAGTGACATTGCCTTTGTTGCAATCAATAACAGCCCCTGCAGTATTCAAAAATGGTCTTCCAAGAATAATAGACATACTATCGTCCTCGGGAATATCAAGAATAACGAAGTACGTTAAAATAGTAACGTATGCAACCACAACAGGCAATTCATATTTATTGGGAGAGCCTTCATCATCACTTTCATCAATATTATCAGTTTCAATAATTTCATTCTCTCTAGCCCTAGCATGTTGTTCATCAAGAAATTCACCAAGTGGCACAGTAGTATCAAGTATAGAAGTAGTTTCATCATAAGTATCATGCATAGCAGAAGTGGCATCATCAATAACATGCGACATATCAGAATTAATAGGAGAAGCAGGTTTAGGTGACGCAATCTTACTCAAAACAGAAGGTGAATCAAGTGTAGATCTAGATGGCAGTTCCTTACCTCCCCTTGTAGTTCAGGGATAAATTTTTGTTTTCTCGTCTTTCAAGTTCCTCATAGTGACCAGCAGATATAAATCCCTGATACGTCTCCAACGTATCTATAATTTTTGATTGCTCCATGCTATATTATCTACTGTTTTGGACCATATTGGGCTTTATTTTCCACTTTTATATTACTTTTGGGACTAACCTATTAACCAGAGGCCTAGCCCAGAATTGCTATTTTTTTGCCTATTTCAGTGTTTCGAAGAAACGAAATATCAAAGGGAGTCCAAATGTAATGAAACCTTAGGGAACGTGATTTTCTCAACAAATATGATCCACGAGACTTGGACCCTCCGTCAAGAAAGGAGGGAGGTGGCCACGAGGGTGGAGGGCGCCGCCCCTAGGGCGCGCCCCCTGCCCCGTGGGCCCCCCTTTGCTCCATCGACATACTCCTTCCTCCTATATATATACCTACGTACCCCCAAACGATCAGATACGGAGCCAAAAACCTAATTCCACCGCCTCAACCTTCTGTACCCACGAGATCCCATCTTGGGGCCTGTTCCGGAGCTTCGCCGGAAGGGGAATCCACCACGGAGGGCTTCTACATCATCACCATAGCCTCTCCGATGAAGTGTGAGTAGTTTACTTTAGACCTTCGGGCCCATAGTTAGTAGCTAGATGGCTTCTTCTCTCTTTTTGGATCTCGATACAATGTTCTCCCCCTCTCTCGTGGAGATCTATTTGATGTAATCTTCTTTTTGCGGTGTGTTTGATGAGACAGATGAATTGTGGGTTTATGATCAAGTTTATCTATGAACAATATTTGAATCTTCTCTAAATTCTTTTATGTATGATTGGTTATCTTTGCAAGTCTCTTCAAATTATCAGTTTGGTTTGGCCTACTAGATTGGTTTTTCTTGCAATGGGAGAAGTGCTTAGCTTTGGGTTCAATCTTGCGGTGTCCTTTCCCAGTGACAGTAGGGGCAGCAAGGCACGTATTGTATTGTTGCCATCGAGGATAGCAAGATGGGGTTTTTATCATATTGCATGAATTTATCCCTCTACATCATGTCATCTTGCTTAAGGCGTTACTCTGTTTTCTTGAACTTAATACTCTAGATGCATGCTGGATAGCGGTCGATGAGTGGAGTAATAGTAGTAGATGCAGGCAGGAGTCGGTCTACTTGTCTCGGATGTGATGCCTATATACATGATCATACCTAGATATTCTCATAACTATGCTCAATTCTGTCAATTGCTCAATAGTAATTTGTTCACCCACCGTAGAATATTTAAGCTCTTGAGAGAAGCCTGTAGTGAAATCTATGGCCCCCGGGTCTATTCTCATCATATCAATCTTCCATCACTTTATTATTGCTTTGCTTTTTTACTCTGCCTTTTATTTTACTTTGCATCTTTATACCAAAAATATTATCTATCATCTCTATCAGATCTCACTCTCGTAAGTGATCATGAAGGGATTGACAACACCTAATCGCGTTGGTTGCATGGAGCTATTTGTTTTGTGTAGGTACGAAGGACTTGCGTGTAGCCTCCTACTGGATTGATACCTTGGTTCTCAAAAACTGAGGGAAATACTTACTCTACTCTGCTGCATCACCCTTTCCTCTTCAAGGAAATCCAACGCAGTGCTCAAGAGGTAGCAGGAAGATTTTTGGCGCCGTTGCCGGGGAGTCTACGCAAAAGTCAACATACCAAGTACCCATCACAATCCCTTATCTCTCGCATTACATTATTTGCCATTTGCCTCTCGTTTTCCTCTCCCCCACTTCACCCTTGCCGTTTTATTCGCCCTCTATTTTCCGTTTGCCTTTTTCTTCGCTTGATTTTTGCTCGTGTGTCGGATTGCTTGTTTGTCGCGATGGCTCAAGATAATACCAAATTGTGTGACTTTACCAATACCAACAATAATGATTTCCTTATCACTCCTATTTCTCCTCTTACCAATACTGAATCTTGTGAAATCAATACTGCTTTGTTGAATCTTGTTATGAAAGATCAATTTGCCGGCCTTCCTAGTGAAGATGCCGCTACTCATCTAAATAGCTTCGTTGATTTATGTGATATGCAAAAGAAGAAAGATGTCGATAATGATATTGTTAAATTGAAGCTACTTACTTTTTCGCTTAGAGATCGTGCTAAAGCTTGGTTTTCGTCTCTGCCTAAAAATAGTATTGATTCTTGGAACAAGTGCAAAGATGCTTTTATCTCTAAGTATTTTCCTCCTGCTAAGATCATCTCTCTTAGAAACGATATTATGAATTTTAAGCAACTTGATCATGAACATGTTGCACAAGCTTGGGAGAGGATGAAATTAATGATACGTAATTGTCCTACTCATGATTTGAATTTATGGATGATTATACAAAAAAATTATGCCGGATTGAATTTCGCTTCTAGAAATCTTTTAGATTCGGCCGCGGGAGGCACTTTTATGGAAATCACTTTAGGAGATGCTACTAAACTCCTAGATAATATTTTGGTTAATTATTCTCAATGGCACACTGAAAGATCTAGTAATAAAAAAGTGCATGCAATAGAAGAAATTAATGTTTTGAGTGGAAAGATGGATGAACTTATGAAATTATTTGCTACTAAGAGTGTTTCTTCTGATCCTAATGATATGCCTTTGTCTACTTTGATTGAGAATAATAATGAATCTATGGCTGTGAATTTTGTTGGTAGGAGTAATTTTGGTAACAACGCGTATAGAGGGAACTTTAATCCTAGGCCTTATCCTAGTAATCCTTCTAATAATTATGGAAATTCCAACAACAACTCTTATGGAAATTTTAATAAGATGCCCTCTGAATTTGAGACTAGTGTTAAAGAGTTTATGAATTCGCAAAAGAATTTCAATGCTTTGCTTGAAGAGAAATTGCTTAAAATTGATGAATTGGCTAGGTACGTTGATAGAATTTCTCTTGATGTTGATTCTTTAAAGCTTAGATCTATTCCTCCTAAGCATGATATCAATGAGTCTCTCAAAGCCATGAGAATTTCCATTGATGAGTGCAAGGAAAGAACCGCTAGGATGCGTGCTACGAAAGATGCCTTTATTAAAGCGTGTTCTTCCAATTCCAATGAAAATTAAGATGAAGATCTAAAAGTTATTGATGGGTCCCTTATTAAATCTTTGTTTTGCAATATGAATCTTGATGAGACTGAATATGATCCACCTTTACCTAGAAGGCATTCCAAAAATTCGGAGTTTTTAGATCTTGATGATGAAGTTGATAAAAGTGGGATTGAAAAGAATAAAACCCTAGATGTTGCTAAACCCACTATATTGGATTTCAAGGAATTTAATTATGAAAGTTGCTCTTTAATTGATTGTATTTCCTTGTTGCAATCCGCTCTAAATTCTCCTCATGCTTATAGTCAAAATAAAGCGTTTACTAAACATATCGTTGATGCCTTGATGCAATCAAATGAAGAAAAACTTGAGTTGGAAGTTTCTATCCCTAGAAAACTTTATGATGAGTGGGAACCAACTATTAAAATTAAGATTAAGGATCATGAATTTTATGCTTTACGTGATTTGGGTGCTAGTGTCTCCACTATTCCCAAAACTTTGTGTGATTTGCTAGATTTTCGCGATTTTGATGATTGCTCTCTAAACTTGCATGCTGCGGATTCCACTATTAAGAAACCTATGGGAAGAATTAATGATGTTCTTATTGTGGAAAATAGGAATTTTGTGCCCGTAGATTTTATCGTTATTGATATAGATTGCAATCCTTTATGTCCTATTATTCTTGGTAGACCTTTCCTTAGAACGATTGGTGCAATTATTGATATGAAGGAAGGGAATATTAGATTCCAATTTCCATTAAAGAAGGGAATGGAACAATTCCCTAGGAAGAAAATAAAACTACCATATGAATCTATTATGAGAGCCACTTATGGATTTCCTAACAAAGACGGCAATACCTAGATCTATCCTTGCTTTTATGCCTAGCTAAGGGCGTTAAACGATAGCGCTTGTTGGGAGCCAACCCAATTTTATTTTAGGTTTTTTGCTTTTGTTTCTGTTTAGGAATAAATAATTCATCTACATTTTTTTTAGATGTGGTTTTATGTTTTAATTAGTGTGTGTTCCAAGTTAAACCTATAGGATCTTCTTGGATGATAGTTATTTGATCTTCCTGTAATTTCCAGAAACTTTCTGTTCACGAAAACAATTGTTAAAAGTCACCAGAATGTGATAAAATAGTGTTTCCAATTTCTGCTGATCAATAAACAAATTTCCTAGGTCTTCCTATTTTGGCTGATTTTTTGGAGTTCCAGAAGTTTGCGTTAGCTACAGATTACTACAGACTATTCTGTTTTTGACAGATTCTGTTTTTCGTGTGTTGTTTGCTTATTTTGATGAGTCTATGGCTAGTAAAATAGTTTATAAACCATAGAGAAGTTGGAATAAAGTTGGTTTAACACCAATATAAATATATAATGAGTTCATTACAGCACCTTTAAGTGGTTTTTTGTTTTGTTTCGCTAACGGAGCTCACGAGATTTCTATTGAGTTTTGTGTTGTGAAGTTTTCAAGTTTTGGGTGAAATCTTTTGATGGATTATGGAACAAGGAGTGGCAAGAGCCTAAGCTTGGGGATGCCCAAGGCACCCCCAAGATAATCGAAGGACACCAAAAATTCAAAGCTTGGGGATGCCCCGGAAGGCATCCCCTCTTTCGTCTACTTCCATCGGTAACTTTACTTGGAGCTATATTTTTATTCACCACATGATATATGTTTTGCTTGGAGCATCTTGTATTATTTGAGTCTTTGCTTTTTAGTTTACCACAATCATCCTTTATGTACACACCTTTTGAGAGAGCCATACCTGAATTGGAATTTGTTAGAATACTCTATGTGCTTCACTTATATCTTTTGAGCCAAGGTTGTCAGAATCGCGATTCTGTTATACGATTCTACGACTTTATGATCCAAACTAAGACCTCTGATTCTACGACTTTAGTTCATAGAATCTACGTTTCTACGATCCTGATAGTGAAGATTCTACGATTTGCGATCCTACCATTGGAGCTCCGATCCGACTCAAAGTCGCGATTCTAACAACCTTGTTTTGAGCTATATAGTTTTGCTCTAGTGCTTCACTTATATCTTTTAGAGCATGGCGGTGGATTTGTTTTATAGAAACTATTAATCTCTCATGCTTCACTTAGATTATTTTGAGAGTCTTAAATAGCATGGTAATTTGCTTAAAAACCTTAATATGCTTGGTATTCAAGAGTTGTAAAATTTCTTTTGAGTGCGTTGAATACTAAGAAAAGTTTGATGCTTGATAATTGTTTTGAGATATGGAGGTGATAATATCAAAGTCGTGTTAGTTGAGTAGTTGTGAATTTGAGAAATGCTTGAGTTGAAGTTTTCAAGTCCCGTAGCATGCACGTATGGTAAACGTTATGTAACAAATTTGAAACATGAGGTGTTACTTGATTGTCCTCCTTATGAGTGGTGGTCAGGGACGAGCGATGGTCTTTTCCTACCAATCTATCCCCCTAGGAGCATGCGCGTAGTGCTTTGGTTTTTGATGGCTTGTAGATTTTTGCAATAAGTATATGAGTTCTTTATTACTAATGTTGAGTCCATGGATTATACGGACTCTCACCCTTCCATCATTGCTAGCCTCTTCGGTACCGTGCATTGCCCTTTCTCACATTCAGAGTTGGTGCAAACTTCGCCGGTGCATCCAAACCCCGTGATATGATACGCTCTTTCACACATAAACCTCCTTATATCTTCCTCAAAACAGCCACCATACCTACCTATTATGGCATTTCCATAGCGACTCCGAGATATATTGCCATGCAACTTTTCACCATTCCGTTCATCATGACACATTCATCATTGTCATATTGCTAGCATGATCATGTAGTTGACATAGTATTCGTGGCAAAGCCACCATTCATAATTCTTTCATACATGTCACTCTTGATTCATTGCATATCCCGGTACACCACCGGAGGCATTCATATAGAGTCATACTTTGTTCTAGTATCGAGTTGTAATCATTGAGTTGTAAATAAATAGAAGTGTGATGATGATCATTTTCTAGAGCATTGTCCCAAGTGAGGAATAAAAGAGAGAGAGAGAGGGAGGGAGAAAGGCCATAAAAAAGAGAAGGCCCAAAAAAATGAGAGAAAAATAGAGACGGGACAATGTTACTATCCTTTTACCACACTTGTGCTTCAAAGTAGCACCATAATCTTTATGATAGAGAGTCTCTTGTTTTGTCACTTCCTTATACTAGTCGGAATTTTTCATTATAGAACTTGGCTTGTATATTCCAACGATGGGCTTCCTCAAATGCCCTAGGTCTTCGTGAGCAAGCAAGTTGGATGCACACCCACTTAGTTTCTTTTGTTGAGCTTTCATACATTTATAGCTCTAGTGCATCCGTTGCATGGCAATCCCTACTCCTTGCATTAACATCAATCGATGGGCATCTCCATAGCCTATTGATTAGCCTCGTTGATGTGAGATCTTCTCCTTTTTTGTCTTCTCCACATAACCCCCATCATCATATTCTATTCCACCCATGGTGCTATGTCCATGGCTCGCGCTCATGCATTGCGTGAAGGTTTATAAGTTTGAGATTATTAAAGTATGAAACAATTCCTTGGCTTGTCATCGCGGTTGTGCATGATGAGAGCATTCTTGTGTGACGAAAATGGAGCATGACTAAACTATATGATTTTGTAGGGATGAACTTTCTTTGGCCATGTTATTTTCAGAGGACATAATTGCTTAGTTAGTATGCTTGAAGTATTATTATTTTTATGTCAATATGAACTTTTGTCTTGAATCTTTCGGATCTGAATATTCATGCCACAATTAAGAAGAGTTACATTGAAATGATGCCAAGTAGCACTCCGCATCAAAAATTCTTTTTTATCATTTACCTACTCGAGGATGAGCAGGAATTAAGCTTGGGGATGCCTGATACGTCTCCAACGTATCTATAATTTTCGATTGCTCCATGCTATATTATCTACTGTTTTGGACCATATTGGGCTTTATTTTCCACTTTTATATTACTTTTGGGACTAACCTATTAACCGGAGGCCCAGCCCAGAATTGCTGTTTTTTGCCTATTTCGGTGTTTTGAAGAAACGGAATATCAAAGGAGTCCAAACGGAGATAAACCTTCGGGAACGTGATTTTCTCAACAAATATGACCCATGAGACTTGGACCCTCCGTCAAGAAAGGAGGGAGGAGTCCACGAGGGTGGAGGGCGCCCCCCTAAGGCGCGCCCCCGGCCCCGTGGGCCCCCGTTTGCTCCACCGATGTACTCCTTCCTCCTATATATACCTACGTACCCCCAAACGATTAGATACGGAGCCAAAAACCTAATTCCGCCGCTGCAACCTTCTGTACCCACGAGATCCCATCTTGGGGCCTGTTCCGGAGCTCCGCCGGAAGGGGAATCCACGACGGAGGGTGAGGGAGTCCTGGATTAGGGGGTGTTCGGGTAGCCGGACTATACCTTCGCCGGACTCCTGGACTATGAAGATACAAGATTGAAGACTTCGTCCCGTGTCCGGATGGGACTTTCCTTGGCGTGGAAGGCAAGCTAGGCGATGCGGATACTCAAGATCTCCTACCATTGTAACCGACTCTGTGTAACCCTAATCCTATCCGGTGTCTATATAAACCGGAGGGTCCTAGTCCGTAGGACAACCATCTTCATACACAATCATACCATAGGCTAGCTTCTAGGGTTTAGCCTCCTTGATCTCATGGTAGATCTACTCTTGTACTACCTATATCATCAATATTAATCAAGCAGGAGTAGGGTATTACCTCCATCGAGAGGGCCCGAACCTGGGTAAAAACATCGTGTCCCTTGTCTCCTGTTAGCATCCGGCCTTGACGCACAGTTCGGGACCCCCTACCCGAGATCCGCCGGTTTTGACACCGACATTGGTGCTTTCATTGAGAGTTCCTCTGTGCCGTCGCAATCAGGAAGGATGCCTCTTCCTGTCTTTAAAGACGGCGCCGTTGCTAAGGGAGCCTTGGCTATTTGCCAAACCCTCCGGCTAGGCGGTTTTCTCATGACCGCCTGTTCGGCGTTGCACCGACGGTGACCTCTCGGGCCATCAAAAGCAACCTTCACGTCAACTCGGAACTTGTCGAGCAGTTGGATCCGATGGAGCTCTCTTCTATAAACGAGCTCTTGGATCGCCTCGCCGCCCTGGGGGTCACGACGGATTACGACCAGGTTGGGCTTAAACCCGATCTAAGAGAAATTAACTCTCCTCAGGTCACCCACCACGTCGTCGTGGTAGAAACGCGGTGCGGCGACCCTTCATCTATTTTGAGGACTAGTTACGTCCGAATTCCTGATCCCTCCAAACCAGATACCCACGGAGGGGAGGATACCACTCAAGACCTGAGCTTAGAATCAGGCAACGGGCTAGATTCATTGGACAACATCCAAGACCCCGAACTTCAGAGTTCGGGAGTTCTTCATCCTCCAAATCTCAAATTGGGTGAGGTCTCAGATTCAACACCACCCACCCACCTGAACATAAGCGATCTCTCCCAAATCAGGCAAAAGCCCGAGGAAACAGTACATCACTACTGGGCCAGATTCCTCCTGGTTATGAACAGGATAAAGGACTGCCGCGAGGGAGACGCAATTTCAATCTTTTGCAGTAATTGTGCGGACGAGGGAATAGTTAACGCCATAAGTCGCCGTGATATTACACGCTTCGTTGACTTGGCGTCAATAGTACAAAAGTACTGTGCGATGGAAAGCGCACGGAAAACCGAAACAAAATTTTGGGATAATCCGGCCTTGAACAGCAACCCCGTCCGTACTAAGAGGGTGCATCATAATAAGACACCGGGGTTAAATATCAAAAAGCCAAAACCCTCTTCAGGGCATGGAACCGTACTGGAAAGGTGGCTGGATGGACCCTGTAAAATTCACAGTACAGAGGATGCCACACCAACTCACAGCCTTAGAGCATGTTGGATACTCTGGCAGGTGGCCAAAATTGGCGAGGGCCTCCTAAACTCGGAAGCCGCAAAAAGCCAGCCCGAGGATACCGGTACCGTTCTCACAGTCTTCGAGACTTTCGCATCAAATAATATGCGAAAAAGAGCACTCCGCAGCCTCACCGAAGTCTATCAAGTAGCAACAATAAACCCATGGAGCGATACCTCTATCACCTTCAACGCGAGTGATGAGCCTAAATTCCGAACAGCCGGAGCACCAGCCGCATTGGTCCTCAGTCCCATAGTGGACGGCTTTCGCCTCACAAAGGTACTCATGGATAGAGGCAGCGGATTGAACCTCATCTACGAGGAAACCCTCCAAAATATGGAAATAGACTGGAACCACATCGAGCGAAGCAGCACAACCTTTAGAGGAATAAACCCGAGTCGGGAGGCGCGCTGCACAGGAAAGATCACACTAGATGTGGTATTCGGCACGCCGGATAATTACAGGTCTGAAGAGGTCACGTTCCAGGTGGCCCCGTTCAATAGCGGATACCATGCTATACTAGGGCGCGAGGCATTCATAGTCTTCCAAGCCATACCCCATTACGGGTACATGAAGCTCAAGATGCCTGGGCCAAACGGAATTATCACTCTCGCCAGTGATCCGGACATAGCACTCCGCGCCGAAAACAAGACAACCGCATTGGCCCTTGAGGCACTATCCGAAGCCTTAGCGGCCGAGGAACTGACTGCGCTACGCTCCACGGTTAACAGGGATGATGTGATACTCGATAAGAGATCCAAATCCACATCCTTCAAACCAGCAGACGAAATAGTCAAATTCCAGGTCCATCCAACGGATCCCAATAAAACAGCTTCCATCGGGGCCCGACTAAACCCTGATGTAGACGCCGCACTGCGAGAGTTCCTAAGAGAGAACTGGGACATTTTCGCTTGGCACCCTTCGGACATGCCAGGAATCCCGCGCAGGCTGGCCGAACACAGCTTAAATATCCTAAAAGGATTCAAACCTGTCAAACAAGCCCTTCGGCGTTTTTCCGAACCAAAGAGACAGGCTATGGGAGAGGAGCTAGCCAAGTTATTGGAGGCCGGATTCATCAGAGATATAAAACATCCGGACTGGCTAGCAAACCTAGTGATGGTACCAAAGAAGGACAAATCATGGCGCCTGTGTGTCGATTTTAAAGACCTCAATAAGGCTTGCCCTAAGGATCCCTTCCCCCTCCCTCGTATCGATCAAATTATCGATGCCACAGCAGGACACGATTCGTTGTGTTTCCTAGACGCATACTCTGGTTACCATCAAATCAAGATGGCAGAATCAGACCAAGCCGCAACGGCATTCATCACACCATACGACCCATTCCGCTTCAACGCAATGCCCTTTGGGCTGAAAAACGCCGGCGCAACATTTCAGCGCATGATCCAAACATGTCTGGCAAACCAGATCAGGAAAACAGTGGAGGCGTACGTGGATGATGTGGTCATCAAATCAAGACATGTCGAATCTCTAGTAGACGACTTGAGGCTTACAATTGATAACCTCCGAAAATACGACATCAAGCTCAATCCGGAAAAATGCGTTTTCGGTGTTCCAGCCGGAAAGCTCTTGGGCTTCATTGTATCTGGTAGAGGAGTTGAAGCAAATCCGGCCAAAATTCGAGCTTTGTCACAACTGGATATCCCAAAAGACCTCAAACAAATACAAAAATTAACCGGATGCGTGGCGGCCTTAAGCCGCTTCATCTCTCGCTTAGGAGAAAAGGCACTGCCACTTTATCGCCTTCTTCGGCGCACCGAACACTTCGAATGGACGGATGCCGCCACGGCCGGACTCGACGAAATAAAGGCCATATTGGCAACAAACCTAGTCCTGGCCGCGCCGAACACCGGCAAACCAATGCTATTATACATTGCGGCAACACATCAAGTTGTCAGCGCAGTGCTCGTCGTCGAGCGGGAAACGGACGGACACAAATTCCCCCTTCAAAGGCCGGTCTACTACGTGTGCACTGTCCTCACTCCATGCAAATCACGGTACCCGCATTATCAAAAGATCGCATACGCGGTATTCATGGCATCCCGGAGGCTACGACACTACTTTCAAGAGTGTTCTTTAGCAGTAGCCTCGGAAGTACCACTCAACGACATTATCAACAACCGCGATGCAACGAGCCGGATTGCAAAATGGGCCATTGAGCTCCTCCCGTTCGATATAACCTATAAACCACGGCGAGCTATCAAATCGCAAGTGTTGGACGGAGGCCGAACTCCATAAAGAGTACGACACATACTCAAACTGGATCATGCATTTTGACGGCTGCAAAATGTTGGCCGGACTGGGGGCTGGCGTCGTTTTGACATCCCCCACAGGAGACATAGTCCAATATGTACTCCAAATTATGTACACGGACTCCAACAATGCAGCCGAATATGAGGCCCTTCTACATGGTCTCCGGATGGCAGTATCCATGGGCATTCAACGCCTAGAGGTACGCGGGGACTCAAACCTCGCGATATCCCAAATAAATGGTGACTTCGACGCCAAGGACCCAAAAATGGCAGCTTACCGCAATGCCGTCCTAAAAATGTCAGCTCGGTTCGAGGGGCTGGAGTTTCACCATATAGCCCGAGAAAACAATCAATCAGCGGACGTCCTGGCACGCATCGGAGCAAAACGAGATGCAATCCCCCCCCAACATCTTTTTGGAAAGATTATTCAAGCCATCTGTAGCATGGGAGGGGGAACCCGCAGATAACAGTCCGGACACCACCGCACCACCCGACGCCGAACAATCTGACATAATTGGAGGCTCTGCCACCGAAATTACACCTTAAGCCCACGTAATAATGGCGGTCATCGCCCCGTGGACAGAACCATTCCTAGCCTACCTTACTAGGCAGGAACTCCTAGAGGACCAAAATGAGGCACGCTGCATAGTGCGGCGATCTAAAGCCTATAAAGTCCATGAGGGAGAGCTTTACAAGAGAAGCACTACCGGAGTCCTTCAAAGGTGCATCTCCGAAGAGGAAGGGCGGAACCTTTTGGCCGAAATTCATGCCAGACTTGGTGGTCATCACGCTGCTGCCCGGTCACTTGTTAGCAAGGCCTTCCATACAGGCTTTTATTGGCCAACGGCGCGGGCAGACGCTCAGGACTTAGTCCAAAGATGCGTTGGTTGCCAACCAAAGCCATATGCCACCCACCGCACTGCAAACTATCCCCATTACCTGGCCTTTTGCGGTCTGGGGGCTTCACATGGTCAGACCCCTTAAAGGTGGGACCCATAAGAAAAAATACCTACTGGTCATGGTGGACAAGTTCACCAAATGGATACAAGCCAAGCCTGTCAAGACGGCCGAATCCGGACCGGTGATAGACTCCATATCCGGGGTCGTACATCGATACGGCGTCCCCCACAGCATCATCACTGATAACGGCACGAACTTTACGGCCGATGAGGTAAAACTCTGGTGTAAAAACATGGGCATCAAGCTCGATTATGCTTCCGTCTATCACCCTCAAACTAACGGTCAGGTCGAGCGCGCAAATGGTCTTATTATGAGCGGCATCAAACCCGGATTAGTGCGGTCCCTTAAGGAATCTAACACGCACTGGGTAGAGGAGCTTGACTCCGTACTCTGGGGGCTGCGGACCACGCCAAATCGCACCACCGGATACACACCATTCTTTATGGTGTACGGCGCAGAGGCAGTTCTGCCCTGCGACATAATTCATGACTCACCTAGAGTGCGCATGTACGAAGAAAGAGAAGCCGAGCTCGATCGGCAGGACAGACTGGACGCCTTGGAGGAGGAGCGTGACGTGGCGAAAGCCTGTTCCGCATTTTATCAACAACAGGCCCGAAGATACCAAAGCAGAGAAGTACGGGCCAAAAATTACAATGTTGGCGAACTAGTTCTACGCCTGTCGGATAAGAAAAAGGACAAACTCAAACCCAAATGGGAAGGTCCATTTATAATCGACCAAGTCCTGACTGGTGGGGCGTACCGCCTGCGAGATGCGTCGGATAACCGACTCGAGCAGAACCCGTGGAACGCCACACGTCTCCGAAGATTCTACGCCTAGCGCCGGACTCCATGTTCGTCTCCTTCCCCTGTACATTTTTTACATTTTTCTGTCTTATATTTCTCTCCTTCCCCTCTTTTTCCTTTATAGCCATTAAAAGGCTCACTACATGACGCGCCACTTGCACTCATTTAACCTGGGGCTTCTTTAATAGAAGCTTATTTATACGGGCTTCATGCCCCACACATGTGTCAAACGTCCGCGTGTACCTTTTTCTTCACCATTATATGCATCGATATGACTTAAGTTTTGGCCAAGCTGGGTTGCCTGGCTCCTGTGCTTACCCCTACGTTCCCGATTGTTCGGCTAGGCGGTAAAGGGAGCACCTCTGCGATTGTTACTGCCGGGTCAGCCGGATGTGTACCTCAGACTGGGTGAAGCCGAAAGCTAGCGTTCTTAAGGGAATATTCGGTCGGTGAAATAAAAGATGATCTTTTTATTTATTTTTCATGCGCCCCCAAATGCTTTTTCTGCGTTTTCTTACGCAGTTCGGACATGCACTTTAGGGCCTGCCTCCCCAGCGAAAGGAACCCTTAACGAAACTATTCTCTCTGGAAGATGTTTCTTACTAACCATGTAATATAACATAACTAGTTGGGCACTTGTCTGATAAAGAACTAATGACCCCTACGCCTGGTCTCCACGCATACCACGGTTCTTGTATAGCCGCTATGGTATTCGGACACACTCCGGACCGTCAGGTCCCGAGGTTGAAGCGAAAAGGTCGGCAACGACAAACGATCTACAATCCGGCTAGAAGGCATTACATATGTCAATTCAAAAGTACATAGTCATTTCGACTGAGTGTATTCCTCCTCTATACCATCTAACAGGCTGTCCAATTTACAGTCCTGCTGGGAATACTTTGCGGCCAATTCTACTTGGCTGTACACTAAGCTTACAGGGATCTCCTTCGCGTCAGGCCCCACCGGTCCGACCTCGGCCATGTGCTTTGGGTCAGACTTCGTAAAACGGGTCTTCACCATGGCCCAGGCCTCCCTAGCACCTTGTCGACAGGCTGATATCTTCCACAACCGGAAGCGCCGCCGAGCTCCCTTCCGCTTCTCCGCAAGCTCTCCAAGGCCCTCGGGCGTGGAGTGGGCAGGCCATAAGGCTTGGGCAACGCCTTGCATCACCTGCCGGACTCGCTCGTGCAGTGGCAGGAGTTCGGGAAGAAGGTCACCCGTAGAACCGGTCATCTCCTCTGCAGGACGACCTTTGAGCATACCTACAGACAATACTCTGTTATTCGACTTCCTCGCCGAACTCATTTTTCAAAGTTCGTTGAAGCACTTACTAAATATGCCACGTCGAAGCCGCTGATTCTCCTTTGTGGAGTCCGACAGCTGGCCACGAACGTCCTTAAGTTCAACGTCCAGCTTGGTGTTGGCATCCTGAAGATCATTCTTCTCTCGCCTCACCTTTGTCAATGTACTCTCACCGGCCTTTAACCAGCGTAAGAGTTGTTGCTTCTCCGGATCAAGTCCGGCGCCATCTGCAACATGAATTGTCAGATTCGCACCCAAACCGCACAATACTAATCTTTCGAAGTGTATCTTACCTGAGGGGGCCCCTTTGAGCTCCCCTGCTGCGGCTAGTGCGGCCTCTAGTTGGGCCTTGCACTTTTCCAGCTCCTGGGACAACACGGTGTTCTTCTCTGTAAGAACCTGCATGTTATATGATCCTTAAATCAGTTATTTTAACTGTTTCAAGTCTTGGGGGCTACTGGTATATATATATATATATATATATATATATATATATATATATATATATATATATATATATTCAACCAAAATTTTCTTACCCGTATGTCTTTCACATACTGCTCCGTGGCTCTGGCTAAACCATCTTGAGCAGCACGGAGGTACGCATCTCCCGAATTAAAGGCATCTAAAGCCTCTTGGGAGAAACAAGCGTCGCGTAAAATTGTCCGGCGACGCCTGTGGTTCATGGCACTCTCCACTTCGGAATTTGTGGCAGACAGCCTGTCCGCATCCTCTGTCGGAGGAGCGCCCGATGCACGTCTTGTGCTCGCCTCCGCTTCCTGGCTGGTCACTGGAACCTGGCTGGTGGAGGCACGAGTGGCAGCCTCTCCGGATATAGTCCGGCGAGGTCACTGGAACCTGGCTGGTGGAAGCACGAACGTTAATATGCCCTGACAGAATAACACCGCGGAAACGGAGGGTGCGTGATACCTTTGCGCCGGCATCTCGGTCCGGACTACATTCCTTTTTTCCCCACGGGGCCCTACGGCCCCTCGCTGACTAGCCGCCGCGGGTTTGGCTCCCCGCCTCAGAAATCTCCCCTGTGAAACACGGTTGTTGTTAGAAACGCCGGAATACGTGAAAATGGAATCCCCCTCAAGGGAATAAAAACTCTGGTTTCTGTCACCTGGGAGGCCGGGATTAACCCGGGGTAATCGGCCACGATAGCGACCAAGGTGTTGTCCTTGCTTAGCTGATGAAACACCCCGTCGATAATCTCCACTGATATGTCCATATCC
This sequence comes from Aegilops umbellulata, assembly GCA_032464435.1. Classification (NCBI taxonomy): domain Eukaryota; kingdom Viridiplantae; phylum Streptophyta; class Magnoliopsida; order Poales; family Poaceae; genus Aegilops; species Aegilops umbellulata. The sequence continues at coordinate 66,758,852 of CP136056.1, read as the reverse complement.
TCTTCGGAGTCCGGATCGAGGGACCGTTCTGGGTCCTCGGGTTGTGGAGGGCGGCTGCTTATATCTTTTACTTCCTGTCGCAGTTCCTGCATTGAAGTCGTCAGACTATGTATCTGACCATGGGAGTATAAAATAAATGGGAAAGTGCAATTGTTCGCTTACCCAACTTGGAGGTTCATACATAGTGAACCCGGCCCGCGGGTTAACGCGGAGGAACTCCTCCTTCTCTCCCTTGTATAAAGAGGACAGAATTTTTATTAGGGCGGCAGCCGAGGCCGGCCCCTTACGACCGTAGCGCGTGGCGTCATCCTCCCCATTGAAATCCCACATGGGGTGGCCTCTGTACTGAAGCGGCTGCACCCCTCACATAATGCATGTGGCCATGACTCCGATCATGGTTAGTCCGGAATGAGCCAACAGTCTTATCCGGCCCATCAGGTAAAGGACGTCTCTGTCGCTTTCTCTCTGAGAGCTCCGGGGACGCCAGCTCAAGCGTTTTTTCAATGGAGCACTGTTGAACTCAGGGAGAATGGCCCGGATAGGGTCCGGCAGTGGGACGTCGTCTATGTAAAAACATTCCGAGGGCCAGTCCTCGGACGCCTTCTTCGGGGTTCCGGATAAGTATACGGTCCCAGCGATGCGCCATACTTCGGCTCCGCCCACCTGGTATATAGACCCCTCTTGAGAATGGGGCACAAGGCAGAATATCTTCTTCCACAGCGCGAAATGAGCTTCGACGCCTAAGAATAGCTCGCAAAGGGTGACAAAACCCGCAATATGTAATACGGAGGCGGGTGTGAGATTGTGCAGCTGGAGGCCGTAAAACTCCAGGAGCCTGCGGAGAAATGGATGAATCAGAAATCCCAGTCCCCTTATCAGATAGGGGACGAGGCATACCCACTCTCCTTTGGAAGGGTTGGGGGCGCTCTCCGCTTGCTTCCTGCCATTATAGGTGGCGAGACCGGCTCGGACCGGGACCATGTATGCCTGGGGGGAAATCCCTTGGCCTGGAGCGACACTAACTCGCTATGCGGAATGGTGCAACTCTGCCAATCCCCGGTCTTAGGACCAGAGGGGCGAGGGGAGGAGCTGCGATGGCTGGCCATGTTGGAATGGACTTCAGCTAGGAAAGCTCTGATAATGACTCGCGGAGAGGAGAAAGTGTTGGGGAACGTTGCAGAAAATTAAAAAATTTCCTACGGTTTCACCAAGATCCATCTATGAGTTCATCTAAGCAACGAGTCATGGGAGAGAGATTGCATCTACATACCACTTTGTAGATCGCAAGCGGAAGCGTTCAACGAACGGGGATGAGGTAGTCGTACACAACGTTATCCAAATCACCGGAGATCCTAGCACCGAAAGGACGGCACCTCCGCGTTCAACACACGTACGGTCAGTGTAATGTCTCCTTCTTATTGATCCAGCAAGGCAAAGGAGAGGTTGAGGAAGATGGCTCCAGCAGCAGCACGACGGCGTGGTGATGGTGGAGCTGCAGTACTCCGGCAGGGCCTCGCCGAGCTCTACGGAGGAGGAGGATATGTTGGAGAGGGAGAGGGAGGCGCCAGGGCAAAGGGGTGCGGCTTCCCCCTCCCCTCCCCCTTTATATAGTCCCCTAGGGGGGGCGCCGGCCCTAGGAGATGCAATCTCCTAGGGGGGCGGCGGCCAAGGGGTGGGGACTTGCCCCCCAAGCAAGGGGGCGCCCCCCCCCCCTTTAGGGTTTCCCCACCCTAGGCGCATGGGCCTCTTGGGGCTGGTTCCCCTTGGCCCATGTAGGCCATGCCGCACCCCGTTGAGCCCATGTGGCCCCCCGAGGCAGGTGGCTCCACCCGGTGGACCCCCCAGGACCCTCCGGTGGTCCCGGTACAATACCGATAACCCCGAAACTTGTCCCGATGGCCAAAACAGCACTTCCTATATATAATTCTTTACCTCCGGACCATTTCGAAACTCCTCGTGACGTCCGGGATCTCATCCGGGACTCCGAACAACATTCGGGTTACTGCATATACATATCTTCACAACCCTAGCGTCACCGAACCTTAAGTGTGTAGACCCTACGGGTTCGGGAGCCATGCAGACATGACCGAGACGGCTCTCGGGCAATAACCAACAGCGGGATCTGGATACCCATGTTGGCTCCCACATGCTCCACGATGATCTCATCGGATGAACCACGATGTCGAGCATTCAATTAATCCCGTATACGATTCCCTTTGTCAATCGGTATTTTACTTGCCCGAGATTCGATCGTCGGTATCCCAATACCTCGTTCAATCTCGTTACCGGCAAGTCACTTTACTCGTACCGTAATGCATGATCCCGTGATCAAACACTTTGATCACATTGATCTCATTATGATGATGCATTACCGAGATGGCCCGGTGATACCTCTCCGTTAAGCGGAGTGACAAATCCCAGTCTCGATCCGTGTCAACCCAACAGACACTTTCAGAGATACCCGTAGTATACCTTTATAGTCACCCAGTTACGTTGTGACGTTTGGCACACCCAAAGCACTCCTACGGTATCCGGGAGTTACACAATCTCATGGTCTAAGGAAAGGATACTTGACATTGGAAAACTCTAGCAAACGAACTATGCGATCTTATGCTATGTTTAGGATTGGGTCTCGTCCATCACATTATTCTCCTAATGATGTGATCTCATTATCATTGACTTCCAATGCCCATAGTCAGGAAACCATGACTATCTATTGATCAACGAGCTAGTCAACTAGAGGCTTACTAGGGACATGTTGTTGTCTGTTATTCACACATGTATTACGATTTCCGGATAACACAATTATAGCACGAATAAAGACAATTATCATGAACAAGGAAATATAATAATAATGCTTTTATTATTGCCTCTAGGGCATATTTCCAACAGTCTCCCACTTGCACTAGAGTCAATAATCTAGTTACATTGTGATGAATCGAACACCCATAGAGTTCTGGTGCTGATCATGTTTTGCCTTAGGGAGAGCTTTAGTCCACGGATCTGCGACATTCAGATCTGTGTGCACTTTACAAATTTCTATGTCTCCATCTTGAACATTTTCACGAATGGAGTTGAAGCGACGCTTGATGTGCCTGGTCTTCTTGTGAAACCTGGGCTCCTTGGCAAGTGCAATAGCTCCAGTGTTGTCACAAAAGAGTTTGATTGACCCCGACGCATTGGGTATGACTCCGAGGTCGGTGATGAACTCCTTCACCCAAATTGCCTCATGTGCTGCCTCCGAGGCTGCCATGTACTCCGCTTCACATGTAGATCCCGCCACGACGCTCTGCTTGCAACTGCACCAGCTTACTGCCCCACCATTCAAAATATACACGTATCCGGTTTGTGACTTAGAGTCATCCAGATCTGTGTCGAAGCTAGCGTCGATGTAACCCTTTATGACGAGCTCTTCGTCACCTCCATAAACGAGAAACATTTCCTTAGTCCTTTTCAGGTACTTCAGGATATTCTTGACCGTTGTCCAGTGTTCCTTGCCGGGATTACTTTGGTACCTTCCTACCAAACTTACGGAAAGGTTTACATCAGGTCTGGTACAGAGCATGGCATACATAATAGAACCTATGGCTGAGGCATAGGGGATGACACTCATCTCTTCTATATCTTCTTCCGTGGTCGGACATTGAGCTGAGCTCAATTTCACACCTTGTAACACAGGTAAGAACCCTTTCTTAGATTGATCCATATTGAACTTCTTCAATATCTTATCAAGGTATGTGCTTTGTGAAAGACCTATGAGGCATCTCGATCTATCTCTATCGATCTTGATGCCTAATATATAAGCAGCTTCTCCAAGGTCCTTCATTGAAAAACTCTTATTCAAGTAGGCCTTAATGTTGTCCAAGAGTTCTATATCATTTCCCATCAAAAGTATGTCGTCTACATATAATATGAGAAATGCTACAGAGCTCCCACTCACTTTCTTGTAAACGCAGGCTTCTCCATAAGTCCGCGAAACCCAAACGCTTTGATCATCTCATCAAATTGAATGTTCCAACTCCGAGATGCTTGCACCAGCCCATAAATCGAGCGTTGGAGCTTGCACACCTTGTCGGCATTCTTAGGATAGACAAAACCTTCCGGCTGCATCATATACAATTCTTCCTTAAGGAAACCATTAAGGAATGCCGATTTGACGTCCATTTGCCATATTTCATAACCGTAGAATGCGGCAATTGCTAACATGATTCGGACGGACTTCAGCTTCGCTACCGGTGAGAAAGTCTCATCGTAGTCAACCCCTTGAACTTGCCGATAACCCTTAGCGACAAGCCGAGCTTTATAGATGGTCACATTACCATCCGCGTCTGTCTTCTTCTTAAAGATCCATTGATTTTCTATGGCTCGCCGCTCAACGGGCAAGTCAGTCAAAGTCCATACTTCGTTTTCATACATGGATCCTATCTCGGATTTCATGGCTTCTAGCCATTTGTCGGAATCCAGGCCCGCCATTGCTTCCTCATAGTTCGAAGGTTCACCGTTGTCTAACAACATGATTTCCAAGACAGGGTTGCCGTACCACTCTGGTGCGGAACGTGTCCTTGTGGACCTTCGAATTTCAGTAGGAGCTTGATTAGAAGTATCTTGATCATCATCATTAATTTCCTCTCTAGTCGGTGCAGGCACCTCAGAAACGTTTTCTTGAGTTTCGCCATTTTCCGGTTCAAGAGGTAACACTTCATCAAGTTCTACTTTCCTCCCACTTACTTCTTTCGAGAGAAACTCTTTCTCTAGAAAGGATCCATTCTTGGCAACAAAGATCTTGCCTTCGGATCTGAGGTAGAAGGTATACCCAATAGTTTCTTTAGGGTATCCTATGAAGACGCATTTTTCCGACTTGGGTTCGAGCTTCTCAGGTTGAAGTTTCTTGACATAAGCATCGCATCCCCAAACTTTTAGAAACGACAGCTTAGGTTTCTTCCCAAACCATAATTCATACGGTGTCGTCTCAACGGATTTCGACGGAGCCCTATTTAAAGTGAATGCGGCAGTCTCTAAAGCATAGCCCCGAAAAGATAGCGGTAAATCGGTAAGAGACATCATAGATCGCACCATATCTAATAGAGTGCGATTACGACGTTCGGACACACCATTACGCTGAGGTGTTCCAGGCGGCGTGAGTTGTGAAACTATTCCACATTTTCTTAAGTGTGTGCCAAATTCGTGACTCAAGTGTTCTCCTCCACGATCTGATCGTAGAAACTTGATCTTTCTATCACGTTGATTTTCAACCTCACTCTGAAATTCCTTGAACTTTTCAAAGGTCTCAGACTTGTGTTTCATTAAGTAGATATACCCATATCTACTCAAGTCATCAGTGAGGGTGAGAACATAACGATAGCCACCGCGAGCCTCAACACTCATTGGACCGCACACATCGGTATGTATGATTTCCAATAAGTTGGTTGCTCGCTCCATTGTTCCTGAGAACGGAGTCTTGGTCATTTTACCCATGAGGCATGGTTCGCACGTGTCAAATGATTCATAATCAAGAGACTCTAAAAGTCCATCTGCATGGAGCTTCTTCATGCGTTTGACACCTATGTGACCAAGGCGGCAGTGCCACAAATATGTGGGACTATTGTTATCAACTTTAACTCTTTTGGTATTCACACTATGAATATGTGTATCATCACGTACGAGATTCATTAAGAATAAACCATTAACCATCGGAGCATGACCATAAAACATATCTCTCATATAAATAGAACAACCATTATTCTCGGATTTAAATGAGTAGCCATCTCGAATTAAACGAGATCCAGACACAATGTTCATGCTCAAACTTGGCACTAAATAACAATTATTGAGGTTTAAAACTAATCCCGTAGGTAAATGTAGAGGTAGCGTGCCGACGGCGATCACATCGACCTTGGAACCATTCCCGACGCGCATCGTCACCTCGTCCTTCGCCAGTCTCCGTTTATTCCGCAACTCCTGCTTTGAGTTACAAATGTGAGCAACTGCACCGGTATCAAATACCCAAGAGCTACTACGAGTACTGGTAAGGTACACATAAATTACATGTATATCACATATACCTTTTGTTTTGCCGGCCTTCTTGTCCGCTAAGTATTTGGGGCAGTTTCGCTTCCAGTGACCACTTCCCTTGCAATAAAAACACTCAGTCTCGGGCTTGGGTCCATTCTTTGGCTTCTTCCCGGCAACTTGCTTACCGGGCGCGGCAACTTCCTTGCCGTCCTTCTTGAAGTTCTTTTTACCCTTGCCCTTCTTGAACTTAGTGGTTTTATTCACCATCAACACTTGATGTTCCTTCTTGATTTCTACCTCTGCTGATTTCAGCATAGCATATACCTCAGGAATGGTCTTTACCATCCCCTGCATGTTGTAGTTCATCACAAAGCTCTTGTAGCTAGGTGGAAGCGACTGGAGGATTCTGTCAATGACCGCTTCATCCGGGAGATTAACTTCCAGTTGAGTCAAGCGATTGTGCAACCCAGACATCTTGAGTATGTGTTCACTGACAGAGCTATTTTCCTCCATCTTACAGCTAAAGAATTTGTCGGAGACTTCATATCTCTCGACCCGGGCATGAGCCTGGAAAACCATTTTCAGCTCTTCGAACATCTCATATGCTCCATGTCTCTCAAAACGCTTTTGGAGCCCCGGCTCTAAGCTGTAAAGCATGCCGCACTGAACGAGGGAGTAATCATCGGAACGTGACTGCCAAGCATTCATAATGTCTTGTTCTGCAGGGAGGACAGGTGCGTCACCCAGCGGTGCTCGTAGGACATAATCTTTCTTGGCAGCTATGAGGATGATCCTCAGGTTCCGGACCCAGTCCGTATAGTTGCTGCCATCGTCTTTCAGCTTGGTTTTCTCTAGGAACGCGTTGAAGTTGAGGACTACGTTGGCCATTTGATCTACAAGACATATTGTAAATATTTTAGACTAAGTTCATGATAATAAAGTTCATCTAATCAAATTATTTAATGAACTCCCACTTAGATAGACATCCCTCTTCTAGTCCTCTAAGTATTACATGATCCAAGTCAACTAGGCCGTGTCCGATCATCACGTGAGACGGACTAGTCAACATTGGTGAACATCTTCATGTTGATCGTATCTTCTATACGACTCATGCTCGACCTTTCGGTCTTCTGTGTTCCGAGGCCATGTCTGTACATGCTAGGCTCGTCAAGTCAGCCTAAGTGTTTGCATGTGTAAATCTGTCTTACACCCGTTGTATGTGAACGTTAGAATCTATCACACCCGATCATCACGTGGTGCTTCGAAACAACGAACTGTCGCAACGGTGCACAGTTAGGGGGAACACTTCTTGAAATTATTATGAGGGATCATCTTATTTACTACCTTCGTTCTAAGTAAACAAGATGCAAAACATGATAAACATCACATGCAATCAAATAATAAACGTGACATGATATGGCCAATATCACATAGCTCCTTTGATCTCCATCTTGGGGCTCCATGATCATCTTGTCACCGGCTTGACACCATGATCTCCATCATCATGATCTCCATCATCGTGTCTCCATGAAGTTGCTCGCCAACTATTACTTCTACTACTATGGCTAACGCGTTTAGCAATAAAGTAAAGTAATTTACATGGCGTTTCTCAATGACACGCAGGTCATACAAAAATAAAGACAACTCCTATGGCTCCTGCCGGTTGTCATACTCATCGACATGCAAGTCGTGATTCCTATTACAATAGCATGAACATCTCATACATCACATATAGATCATTCATCATTCATCACAACTTTGGCCATATCATATCACAAAGCACTTGCCGCAAAAACAAGTTAGACGTCCTCTAATTGTTGTTGCAAGTTTTACGTGGCTGAATTAGGGTTCTAGCAAGAACGTTTTCTTACCTACGTGAAAGCCACAACGTGATTTGTCAACTTCTATTTACCCTTCATAAGGACCCTTTTCATCGAATCCGCTCCAACTAAAGTGGGACAGACAGACACCCGCCAGCCACCTTATGCAACTAGTGCATGTTAGTCGGTGGAACCGGTCTCACGTAAGCGTACGTGTAAGGTTGGTCCGGGCCGCTTCATCCCACAATACCGCTGAAGCAAGATAAGACTAGTAGCGGCAAGAAAAGTTGACAACATCTACGCCCACAACAAATTGTGTTCTACTCGTGCAATAGAGAACTACGCATAAACCTAGCTCATGATGCCACTGTTGGGGAACGTTGCAGAAAATTAAAAAATTTCCTACGGTTTCACCAAGATCCATCTATAAGTTCATCTAAGCAACGAGTCATGGGAGAGAGATTGCATCTACATACCACTTTGTAGATCGCGAGCGGAAGCGTTCAACGAACGGGGATGAGGTAGTCGTACACGACGTGATCCAAATCACCGGAGATCCTAGCACCGAAAGGACGGCACCTCCGCGTTCAACACACGTACGGTCAGGTAACTTCTCCTTCTTCTTGATCCAGCAAGGCAAAGGAGAGGTTGAGGAAGATGGCTCCAGCAGCAGCACGACGACGTGGTGATGGTGGAGCTGCAGTACTCCGGCAGGGCTTCGCCGAGCTCTACGGAGGAGGAGGAGATGTTGGAGAGGGAGAGGGAGGCGCCAGGGCAAAGGGGTGCGGCTGCCCCCCTCCCCTACCCCCTTTATATAGTCCCCTAGGGGGGCGCCGGCCCTAGGAGATGCAATCTCCTAGGAGGGGGCGGCGGCCAAGGGGTGGGGACTTGCCCCCCAAGCAAGGGGGCGCCCCCCCCCCTTTAGGGTTTCCCCACCCTAGGCGCATGGGCCTCTTGGGGCTGGTTCCCCTTGGCCCATGTAGGCCAAGGCGCACCCCCTAGAGCCCATGTGGCCCCCCGAGGCAGGTGGCCCCACCCGGGACCCTCCGGTGGTCCCGGTACAATACCGATAACCCCGAAACTTGTCCCGATGGCCAAAACAGCACTTCCTATATATAATTCTTTACCTCCGGACCATTCCAAAACTCCTCATGATGTCCGGGATCTCATCCGGGTCTCCGAACAACATTCGGGTTACTGGATATACATATCTTCACAACCCTAGCGTCACCGAACCTTAAGTGTGTAGACCCTACGGGTTCGGGAGACATGCAGACATGACCGAGACGGCTCTCCGGCAATAACCAACAGCGGGATCTGGATACCCATGTTGGCTCCCACATGCTCCACGATGATCTCATCGGATGAACCACGATGTCGAGGATTCAATTAATCCCGTATACGATTCCCTTTGTCAATCGGTATTTTACTTGCCCGAGATTCGATCGTCGGTATCCCAATACCTCGTTCAATCTCGTTACCGGCAAGTCACTTTACTCGTACCGTAATGCATGATCCCGTGATCAAACACTTTGATCACATTGAGCTCATTATGATGATGCATTACCGAGAGGGCCTGGTGATACCTCTCCGTCAAGCGGAGTGACAAATCCCAGTCTCGATCTGTGTCAACCCAACAGACAGTTTCAGAGATACCCGTAGTATACCTTTATAGTCACCTAGTTACGTTGTGACGTTTGGCACACCCAAAGCACTCCTACGGTATCCGGGAGTTACACAATCTCATGGTCTAAGGAAAGGATACTTGACATTGGAAAACTCTAGCAAAGGAACTATGCGATCTTATGCTATGTTTAGGATTGGGTCTCGTCCATCACATTATTCTCCTAATGATGTGATCTCATTATCATTGACTTCCAATGCCCATAGTCAGGAAACCATGACTATCTATTGATCAACGAGCTAGTCAACTAGAGGCTTACTAGGGACATGTTGTTGTCTGTTATTCACACATGTATTACGATTTCCGGATAACACAATTATAGCACGAATAAAGACAATTATCATGAACAAGGAAATATAATAATAATGCTTTTATTATTGCCTCTAGGGCATATTTCCAACAGTCTCCCACTTGCACTAGAGTCAATAATCTAGTTACATTGTGATGAATCGAACACCCATAGAGTTCTGGTGCTGATCATGTTTTGCCTTAGGGAGAGCTTTAGTCCACGGATCTGCGACATTCAGATCTGTGTGCACTTTACAAATTTCTATGTCTCCATCTTGAACATTTTCACGAATGGAGTTGAAGCGACGCTTGATGTGCCTGGTCTTCTTGTGAAACCTGGGCTCCTTGGCAAGTGCAATAGCTCCAGTGTTGTCACAGAAGAGTTTGATTGACCCCGACGCATTGGGTATGACTCCGAGGTCGGTGATGAACTCCTTCACCCAAATTGCCTCATGTGCTGCCTCCGAGGCTGCCATGTACTCCGCTTCACATGTAGATCCCGCCACGACGCTCTGCTTGCAACTGCAGCAGCTTACTGCCCCACCATTCAAAATATACACGTATCCGGTTTGTGACTTAGAGTCATCCAGATCTGTGTCGAAGCTAGCGTCGACGTAACCCTTTATGACGAGCTCTTCGTCACCTCCATAAACGAGAAACATTTCCTTAGTCCTTTTCAGGTACTTCAGGATATTCTTGACCGTTGTCCAGTGTTCCTTGCCGGGATTACTTTGGTACCTTCCTACCAAACTTACGGAAAGGTTTACATCAGGTCTGGTACATAGCATGGCATACATAATAGAACCTATGGCTGAGGCATAGGGGATGACACTCATCTCTTCTATATCTTCTTCCGTGGTCGGACATTGAGCTGAGCTCAATTTCACACCTTGTAACACAGGTAAGAACCCTTTCTTAGATTGATCCATATTGAACTTCTTCAATATCTTATCAAGGTATGTGCTTTGTGAAAGACCTATGAGGCGTCTCGATCTATCTCTATAGATCTTGATGCCTAATATATAAGCAGCTTCTCCAAGGTCCTTCATTGAAAAACTCTTATTCAAGTAGGCCTTAATGTTGTCCAAGAGTTCTATATCATTTCCCATCAAAAGTATGTCGTCTACATATAATATGAGAAATGCTACAGAGCTCCCACTCACTTTCTTGTAAACGCAGGCTTCTCCATAAGTCCGCGAAACCCAAACGCTTTGATCATCTCATCAAATTGAATGTTCCAACTCCGAGATGCTTGCACCAGCCCATAAATCGAGCGTTGGAGCTTGCACACCTTGTCAGCATTCTTAGGATAGACAAAACCTTCCGGCTGCATCATATACAATTCTTCCTTAAGGAAACCATTAAGGAATGCCGATTTGACGTCCATTTGCCATATTTCATAACCGTAGAATGCGGCAATTGCTAACATGATTCGGACGGACTTCAGCTTCGCTACCGGTGAGAAAGTCTCATCGTAGTCAACCCCTTGAACTTGCCGATAACCCTTAGCGACAAGCCGAGCTTTATAGATGGTCACATTACCATCCGCGTCTGTCTTCTTCTTAAAGATCCATTGATTTTCTATGGCTCGCCGCTCAACGGGCAAGTCAGTCAAAGTCCATACTTCGTTTTCATACATGGATCCTATCTCGGATTTCATGGCTTCTAGCCATTTGTCGGAATCCAGGCCCGCCATTGCTTCCTCATAGTTCGAAGGTTCACCGTTGTCTAACAACATGATTTCCAAGACAGGGTTGCCGTACCACTCTGGTGCGGAACGTGTCCTTGTGGACCTTCGAATTTCAGTAGGAGCTTGATTAGAAGTATCTTGATCATCATCATTAATTTCCTCTCTAGTCGGTGCAGGCACCTCAGAAATGTTTTCTTGAGTTTCGCCATTTTCCGGTTCAAGAGGTAACACTTCATCAAGTTCTACTTTCCTCCCACTTACTTCTTTCGAGAGAAACTCTTTCTCTAGAAAGGATCCATTCTTGGCAACAAAGATCTTGCCTTCGGATCTGAGGTAGAAGGTATACCCAATAGTTTCTTTAGGGTATCCTATGAAGACGCATTTTTCCGACTTGGGTTCGAGCTTCTCAGGTTGAAGTTTCTTGACATAAGCATCGCATCCCCAAACTTTTAGAAACGACAGCTTAGGTTTCTTCCCAAACCATAATTCATACGGTGTCGTCTCAACGGATTTCGACGGAGCCCTATTTAAAGTGAATGCGGCAGTCTCTAAAGCATAGCCCCGAAAAGATAGCGGTAAATCGGTAAGAGACATCATAGATCGCACCATATCTAATAGAGTGCGATTACGACGTTCGGACACACCATTACGCTGAGGTGTTCCAGGCGGCGTGAGTTGTGAAACTATTCCACATTTTCTTAAGTGTGTGCCAAATTCGTGACTCAAGTGTTCTCCTCCACGATCTGATCGTAGAAACTTGATCTTTCTATCACGTTGATTTTCAACCTCACTCTGAAATTCCTTGAACTTTTCAAAGGTCTCAGACTTGTGTTTCATTAAGTAGATATACCCATATCTACTCAAGTCATCAGTGAGGGTGAGAACATAACGATAGCCACCGCGAGCCTCAACACTCATTGGACCGCACACATCGGTATGTATGATTTCCAATAAGTTGGTTGCTCGCTCCATTGTTCCTGAGAACGGAGTCTTGGTCATTTTACCCATGAGGCATGGTTCGCACGTGTCAAATGATTCATAATCAAGAGACTCTAAAAGTCCATCTGCATGGAGCTTCTTCATGCGTTTGACACCTATGTGACCAAGGCGGCAGTGCCACAAATATGTGGGACTATTGTTATCAACTTTAACTCTTTTGGTATTCACACTATGAATATGTGTATCATCACGTACGACATTCATTAAGAATAAACCATTAACCATCAGAGCATGACCATAAAACATATCTCTCATATAAATAGAACAACCATTATTCTCGGATTTAAATGAGTAGCCATCTCGAATTAAACGAGATCCAGACACAATGTTCATGCTCAAACTTGGCACTAAATAACAATTATTGAGGTTTAAAACTAATCCCGTAGGTAAATGTAGAGGTAGCGTGCCGACGGCGATCAGATCGACCTTGGAACCATTCCCGACGCGCATCGTCACCTCGTCCTTCGCCAGTCTCCGTTTATTCCGCAGCTCCTGCTTTGAGTTACAAATGTGAGCAACTGCACCGGTATCAAATACCCAAGAGCTACTACGAGTACTGGTAAGGTACACATAAATTACATGTATATCACATATACCTTTTGTTTTGCCGGCCTTCTTGTCCGCTAAGTATTTGGGGCAGTTTCGCTTCCAGTGACCACTTCCCTTGCAATAAAAACACTCAGTCTCGGGCTTGGGTCCATTCTTTGGCTTCTTCCCGGCAACTTGCTTACCGGGCGCGGCAACTTCCTTGCCGTCCTTCTTGAAGTTCTTTTTACCCTTGCCCTTCTTGAACTTAGTGGTTTTATTCACCATCAACACTTGATGTTCCTTCTTGATTTCTACCTCTGCTGATTTCAGCATAGCATATACCTCAGGAATGGTCTTTACCATCCCCTGCATGTTGTAGTTCATCACAAAGCTCTTGTAGCTAGGTGGAAGCGACTGGAGGATTCTGTCAATGACCGCTTCATCCGGGAGATTAACTTCCAGTTGAGTCAAGCGATTGTGCAACCCAGACATCTTGAGTATGTGTTCACTGACAGAGCTATTTTCCTCCATCTTACAGCTAAAGAATTTGTCGGAGACTTCATATCTCTCGACCCGGGCATGAGCCTGGAAAACCATTTTCAGCTCTTCGAACATCTCATATGCTCCATGTCTCTCAAAACGCTTTTGGAGCCCCGGCTCTAAGCTGTAAAGCATGCCGCACTGAACGAGGGAGTAATCATCGGAACATGACTGCCAAGCATTCATAACGTCTTGTTCTGCAGGGAGGACAGGTGCGTCACCCAGCGGTGCTCGTAGGACATAATCTTTCTTGGCAGCTATGAGGATGATCCTCAGGTTCCGGACCCAGTCCGTATAGTTGCTGCCATCGTCTTTCAGCTTGGTTTTCTCTAGGAACGCGTTGAAGTTGAGGACTACGTTGGCCATTTGATCTACAAGACATATTGTAAATATTTTAGACTAAGTTCATGATAATAAAGTTCATCTAATCAAATTATTTAATGAACTCCCACTTAGATAGACATCCCTCTTCTAGTCCTCTAAGTATTACATGATCCAAGTCAACTAGGCCGTGTCCGATCATCACGTGAGACGGACTAGTCAACATTGGTGAACATCTTCATGTTGATCGTATCTTCTATACGACTCATGCTCGACCTTTCGGTCTTCTGTGTTCCGAGGCCATGTCTGTACATGCTAGGCTCGTCAAGTCAGCCTAAGTGTTTGCATGTGTAAATCTGTCTTACACCCGTTGTATGTGAACGTTAGAATCTATCACACCCGATCATCACGTGGTGCTTCGAAACAACGAACTGTCGCAACGGTGCACAGTTAGGGGGAACACTTCTTGAAATTATTATGAGGGATCATCTTATTTACTACCTTCGTTCTAAGTAAACAAGATGCAAAACATGATAAACATCACATGCAATCAAATAATAAACGTGACATGATATGGCCAATATCACATAGCTCCTTTGATCTCCATCTTGGGGCTCCATGATCATCTTGTCACCGGCTTGACACCATGATCTCCATCATCATGATCTCCATCATCGTGTCTCCATGAAGTTGCTCGCCAACTATTACTTCTACTACTATGGCTAACGCGTTTAGCAATAAAGTAAAGTAATTTACATGGCGTTTCTCAATGACACGCAGGTCATACAAAAATAAAGACAACTCCTATGGCTCCTGCCGGTTGTCATACTCATCGACATGCAAGTCGTGATTCCTATTACAATAGCATGAACATCTCATACATCACATATAGATCATTCATCATTCATCACAACTTTGGCCATATCATATCACAAAGCACTTGCCGCAAAAACAAGTTAGACGTCCTCTAATTGTTGTTGCAAGTTTTACGTGGCTGAATTAGGGTTCTAGCAAGAACGTTTTCTTACCTACGTGAAAGCCACAACGTGATTTGTCAACTTCTATTTACCCTTCATAAGGACCCTTTTCATCGAATCCGCTCCAACTAAAGTGGGACAGACAGACACCCGCCAGCCACCTTATGCAACTAGTGCATGTTAGTCGGTGGAACCGGTCTCACGTAAGCGTACGTGTAAGGTTGGTCCGGGCCGCTTCATCCCACAATACCGCTGAAGCAAGATAAGACTAGTAGCGGCAAGAAAAGTTGACAACATCTACGCCCACAACAAATTGTGTTCTACTCGTGCAATAGAGAACTACGCATAAACCTAGCTCATGATGCCACTGTTGGGGAACGTTGCAGAAAATTAAAAATTTTCCTACGGTTTCACCAAGATCCATCTATGAGTTCATCTAAGCAACGAGTCATGGGAGAGAGATTGCATCTACATACCACTTTGTAGATCGCGAGCGGAAGCGTTCAACGAACGGGGATGAGGTAGTCGTACACGACGTGATCCAAATCACCGGAGATCCTAGCACCGAAAGGACGGTACCTCCGCGTTCAACACACGTACGGTCAGGTAACTTCTCCTTCTTCTTGATCCAGCAAGGCAAAGGAGAGGTTGAGGAAGATGGCTCCAGCAGCAGCACGACGACGTGGTGATGGTGGAGCTGCAGTACTCCGGCAGGGCTTCGCCGAGCTCTACGGAGGAGGAGGAGATGTTGGAGAGGGAGAGGGAGGCGCCAGGGCAAAGGGGTGCGGCTGCCCCCCTCCCCTACCCCCTTTATATAGTCCCCTAGGGGGGCGCCGGCCCTAGGAGATGCAATCTCCTAGGAGGGGGCGGCGGCCAAGGGGTCGGGACTTGCCCCCCAAGCAAGGGGGCGCCCCCCCTTTAGGGTTTCCCCACCCTAGGCGCATGGGCCTCTTGGGGCTGGTTCCCCTTGGCCCATGTAGGCCAAGGCGCACCCCCTAGAGCCCATGTGCCCCCCCGGGGCAGGTGGCCCCACCCGGTGGACCCCCCGGGACCCTCCGGTGGTCCCGGTACAATACCGATAACCCCGAAACTTGTCCCGATGGCCAAAACAGCACTTCCTATATATAATTCTTTACCTCCGGACCATTCCAAAACTCCTCATGACGTCCGGGATCTCATCCGGGTCTCCAAACAACATTCGGGTTACTGCATATACATATCTTCACAACCCTAGCGTCACCGAACCTTAAGTGTGTAGACCCTACGGGTTCGGGAGACATGCAGACATGACCGAGACGGCTCTCCGGCAATAACCAACAGCGGGATCTGGATACCCATGTTGGCTCCCACATGCTC
Organism: Aegilops umbellulata; assembly: GCA_032464435.1. Lineage (NCBI taxonomy): Eukaryota > Viridiplantae > Streptophyta > Magnoliopsida > Poales > Poaceae > Aegilops > Aegilops umbellulata. The sequence goes on along the minus strand of CP136056.1, from coordinate 66,742,637 downwards.
CACGATGATCTCATCGGATGAACCACGATGTCGAGGATTCAATTAATCCCGTATACGATTCCCTTTGTCAATCGGTATTTTACTTGCCCGAGATTCGATCGTCGGTATCCCAATACCTCGTTCAATCTCGTTACCGGCAAGTCACTTTACTCGTACCGTAATGCATGATCCCGTGATCAAACACTTTGATCACATTGAGCTCATTATGATGATGCATTACCGAGAGGGCCTGGTGATACCTCTCCGTCAAGCGGAGTGACAAATCCCAGTCTCGATCTGTGTCAACCCAACAGACAGTTTCAGAGATACCCGTAGTATACCTTTATAGTCACCTAGTTACGTTGTGACGTTTGGCACACCCAAAGCACTCCTACGGTATCCGGGAGTTACACAATCTCATGGTCTAAGGAAAGGATACTTGACATTGGAAAACTCTAGCAAACGAACTATGCGATCTTATGCTATGTTTAGGATTGGGTCTCGTCCATCACATTATTCTCCTAATGATGTGATCTCATTATCATTGACTTCCAATGCCCATAGTCAGGAAACCATGACTATCTATTGATCAACGAGCTAGTCAACTAGAGGCTTACTAGGGACATGTTGTTGTCTGTTATTCACACATGTATTACGATTTCCGGATAACACAATTATAGCACGAATAAAGACAATTATCATGAACAAGGAAATATAATAATAATGCTTTTATTATTGCCTCTAGGGCATATTTCCAACAGTCTCCCACTTGCACTAGAGTCAATAATCTAGTTACATTGTGATGAATCGAACACCCATAGAGTTCTGGTGCTGATCATGTTTTGCCTTAGGGAGAGCTTTAGTCAACGGATCTGCGACATTTAGATCTGTGTGCACTTTACAAATTTCTATGTCTCCATCTTGAACATTTTCACGAATGGAGTTGAAGCGACGCTTGATGTGCCTGGTCTTCTTGTGAAACCTGGGCTCCTTGGCAAGTGCAATAGCTCCAGTGTTGTCACAGAAGAGTTTGATTGACCCCGACGCATTGGGTATGACTCCGAGGTCGGTGATGAACTCCTTCACCCAAATTGCCTCATGTGCTGCCTCCGAGGCTGCCATGTACTCCGCTTCACATGTAGATCCCGCCACGACGCTCTTCTTGCAACTGCACCAGCTTACTGCCCCACCATTCAAAATATACACGTATCCGGTTTGTGACTTAGAGTTATCCAGATCTGTGTCGAAGCTAGCGTCGACGTAACCCTTTACGACGAGCTCTTCGTCACCTCCATAAACGAGAAACATTTCCTTAGTCCTTTTCAGGTACTTCAGGATATTCTTGACCGTTGTCCAGTGTTCCTTGCCGGGATTACTTTGGTACCTTCCTACCAAACTTACGGAAAGGTTTACATCAGGTCTGGTACACAGCATGGCATACATAATAGAACCTATGGCTGAGGCATAGGGGATGACACTCATCTCTTCTATATCTTCTTCCGTGGTCGGACATTGAGCTGAGCTCAATTTCACACCTTGTAACACAGGTAAGAACCCTTTCTTAGATTGATCCATATTGAACTTCTTCAATATCTTATCAAGGTATGTGCTTTGTGAAAGACCTATGAGGCGTCTCGATCTATCTCTATAGATCTTGATGCCTAATATATAAGCAGCTTCTCCAAGGTCCTTCATTGAAAAACTCTTATTCAAGTAGGCCTTAATGTTGTCCAAGAGTTCTATATCATTTCCCATCAAAAGTATGTCGTCTACATATAATATGAGAAATGCTACAGAGCTCCCACTCACTTTCTTGTAAACGCAGGCTTCTCCATAAGTCCGCGAAACCCAAACGCTTTGATCATCTCATCAAATTGAATGTTCCAACTCCGAGATGCTTGCACCAGCCCATAAATCGAGCGTTGGAGCTTGCACACCTTGTCAGCATTCTTAGGATAGACAAAACCTTCCGGCTGCATCATATACAATTCTTCCTTAAGGAAACCATTAAGGAATGCCGATTTGACGTCCATTTGCCATATTTCATAACCGTAGAATGCGGCAATTGCTAACATGATTCGGACGGACTTCAGCTTCGCTACCGGTGAGAAAGTCTCATCGTAGTCAACCCCTTGAACTTGCCGATAACCCTTAGCGACAAGCCGAGCTTTATAGATGGTCACATTACCATCCGCGTCTGTCTTCTTCTTAAAGATCCATTGATTTTCTATGGCTCGCCGCTCAACGGGCAAGTCAGTCAAAGTCCATACTTCGTTTTCATACATGGATCCTATCTCGGATTTCATGGCTTCTAGCCATTTGTCGGAATCCAGGCCCGCCATTGCTTCCTCATAGTTCGAAGGTTCACCGTTGTCTAACAACATGATTTCCAAGACAGGGTTGCCGTACCACTCTGGTGCGGAACGTGTCCTTGTGGACCTTCGAATTTCAGTAGGAGCTTGATTAGAAGTATCTTGATCATCATCATTAATTTCCTCTCTAGTCGGTGCAGGCACCTCAGAAACGTTTTCTTGAGTTTCGCCATTTTCCGGTTCAAGAGGTAACACTTCATCAAGTTCTACTTTCCTCCCACTTACTTCTTTCGAGAGAAACTCTTTCTCTAGAAAGGATCCATTCTTGGCAACAAAGATCTTGCCTTCGGATCTGAGGTAGAAGGTATACCCAATAGTTTCTTTAGGGTATCCTATGAAGACGCATTTTTCCGACTTGGGTTCGAGCTTCTCAGGTTGAAGTTTCTTGACATAAGCATCGCATCCCCAAACTTTTAGAAACGACAGCTTAGGTTTCTTCCCAAACCATAATTCATACGGTGTCGTCTCAACGGATTTCGACGGAGCCCTATTTAAAGTGAATGCGGCAGTCTCTAAAGCATAGCCCCGAAAAGATAGCGGTAAATCGGTAAGAGACATCATAGATCGCACCATATCTAATAGAGTGCGATTACGACGTTCGGACACACCATTACGCTGAGGTGTTCCAGGCGGCGTGAGTTGTGAAACTATTCCACATTTTCTTAAGTGTGTGCCAAATTCGTGACTCAAGTGTTCTCCTCCACGATCTGATCGTAGAAACTTGATCTTTCTATCACGTTGATTTTCAACCTCACTCTGAAATTCCTTGAACTTTTCAAAGGTCTCAGACTTGTGTTTCATTAAGTAGATATACCCATATCTACTCAAGTCATCAGTGAGGGTGAGAACATAACGATAGCCACCGCGAGCCTCAACACTCATTGGACCGCACACATCGGTATGTATGATTTCCAATAAGTTGGTTGCTCGCTCCATTGTTCCTGAGAACGGAGTCTTGGTCATTTTACCCATGAGGCATGGTTCGCACGTGTCAAATGATTCATAATCAAGAGACTCTAAAAGTCCATCTGCATGGAGCTTCTTCATGCGTTTGACACCTATGTGACCAAGGCGGCAGTGCCACAAATATGTGGGACTATTGTTATCAACTTTAACTCTTTTGGTATTCACACTATGAATATGTGTATCATCACGTACGAGATTCATTAAGAATAAACCAATAACCATCGGAGCATGACCATAAAACATATCTCTCATATAAATAGAACAACCATTATTCTCGGATTTAAATGAGTAGCCATCTCGAATTAAACGAGATCCAGACACAATGTTCATGCTCAAACTTGGCACTAAATAACAATTATTGAGGTTTAAAACTAATCCCGTAGGTAAATGTAGAGGTAGCGTGCCGACGGCGATCACATCGACCTTGGAACCATTCCCGACGCGCATCGTCACCTCGTCCTTCGCCAGTCTCCGTTTATTCCGCAGCTCCTGCTTTGAGTTACAAATGTGAGCAACTGCACCGGTATCAAATACCCAAGAGCTACTACGAGTACTGGTAAGGTACACATAAATTACATGTATATCACATATACCTTTTGTTTTGCCGGCCTTCTTGTCCGCTAAGTATTTGGGGCAGTTCCGCTTCCAGTGACCACTTCCCTTGCAATAAAAACACTCAGTCTCGGGCTTGGGTCCATTCTTTGGCTTCTTCCCGGCAACTTGCTTACCGGGCGCGGCAACTTCCTTGCCGTCCTTCTTGAAGTTCTTTTTACCCTTGCCCTTCTTGAACTTAGTGGTTTTATTCACCATCAACACTTGATGTTCCTTCTTGATTTCTACCTCTGCTGATTTCAGCATAGCATATACCTCAGGAATGGTCTTTACCATCCCCTGCATGTTGTAGTTCATCACAAAGCTCTTGTAGCTAGGTGGAAGCGACTGGAGGATTCTGTCAATGACCGCTTCATCCGGGAGATTAACTTCCAGTTGAGTCAAGCGATTGTGCAACCCAGACATCTTGAGTATGTGTTCACTGACAGAGCTATTTTCCTCCATCTTACAGCTAAAGAATTTGCCGGAGACTTCATATCTCTCGACCCGGGCATGAGCCTGGAAAACCATTTTCAGCTCTTCGAACATCTCATATGCTCCATGTCTCTCAAAACGCTTTTGGAGCCCCGGCTCTAAGCTGTAAAGCATGCCGCACTGAACGAGGGAGTAATCATCGGAACGTGACTGCCAAGCATTCATAACGTCTTGTTCTGCAGGGAGGACAGGTGCGTCACCCAGCGGTGCTCGTAGGACATAATCTTTCTTGGCAGCTATGAGGATGATCCTCAGGTTCCGGACCCAGTCCGTATAGTTGCTGCCATCGTCTTTCAGCTTGGTTTTCTCTAGGAACGCGTTGAAGTTGAGGACTACGTTGGCCATTTGATCTACAAGACATATTGTAAATATTTTAGACTAAGTTCATGATAATAAAGTTCATCTAATCAAATTATTTAATGAACTCCCACTTAGATAGACATCCCTCTTCTAGTCCTCTAAGTATTACATGATCCAAGTCAACTAGGCCGTGTCCGATCATCACGTGAGACGGACTAGTCAACATTGGTGAACATCTTCATGTTGATCGTATCTTCTATACGACTCATGCTCGACCTTTCGGTCTTCTGTGTTCCGAGGCCATGTCTGTACATGCTAGGCTCGTCAAGTCAGCCTAAGTGTTTGCATGTGTAAATCTGTCTTACACCCGTTGTATGTGAACGTTAGAATCTATCACACCCGATCATCACGTGGTGCTTCGAAACAACGAACTGTCGCAACGGTGCACAGTTAGGGGGAACACTTCTTGAAATTATTATGAGGGATCATCTTATTTACTACCTTCGTTCTAAGTAAACAAGATGCAAAACATGATAAACATCACATGCAATCAAATAATAAACGTGACATGATATGGCCAATATCACATAGCTCCTTTGATCTCCATCTTGGGGCTCCATGATCATCTTGTCACCGGCTTGACACCATGATCTCCATCATCATGATCTCCATCATCGTGTCTCCATGAAGTTGCTCGCCAACTATTACTTCTACTACTATGGCTAACGCGTTTAGCAATAAAGTAAAGTAATTTACATGGCGTTTCTCAATGACACGCAGGTCATACAAAAATAAAGACAACTCCTATGGCTCCTGCCGGTTGTCATACTCATCGACATGCAAGTCGTGATTCCTATTACAATAGCATGAACATCTCATACATCACATATAGATCATTCATCATTCATCACAACTTTGGCCATATCATATCACAAAGCACTTGCCGCAAAAACAAGTTAGACGTCCTCTAATTGTTGTTGCAAGTTTTACGTGGCTGAATTAGGGTTCTAGCAAGAACGTTTTCTTACCTACGTGAAAGCCACAACGTGATTTGTCAACTTCTATTTACCCTTCATAAGGACCCTTTTCATCGAATCCGCTCCAACTAAAGTGGGACAGACAGACACCCGCCAGCCACCTTATGCAACTAGTGCATGTTAGTCGGTGGAACCGGTCTCACGTAAGCGTACGTGTAAGGTTGGTCCGGGCCGCTTCATCCCACAATACCGCTGAAGCAAGATAAGACTAGTAGCGGCAAGAAAAGTTGACAACATCTACGCCCACAACAAATTGTGTTCTACTCGTGCAATAGAGAACTACACATAAACCTAGCTCATGATGCCACTGTTGGGGAATGTTGCAGAAAATTAAAATTTTTCCTACGGTTTCACCAAGATCCATCTATGAGTTCATCTAAGCAACGAGTCATGGGAGAGAGATTGCATCTACATACCACTTTGTAGATCGCGAGCGGAAGCGTTCAACGAACGGGGATGAGGTAGTCGTACACGACGTGATCCAAATCACCGGAGATCCTAGCACCGAAAGGACGGCACCTCTGCGTTCAACACACGTACGGTCAGGTAACTTCTCCTTCTTCTTGATCCAGCAAGGCAAAGGAGAGGTTGAGGAAGATGGCTCCAGCAGCAGCACGACGACGTGGTGATGGTGGAGCTGCAGTACTCCGGCAGGGCTTCGCCGAGCTCTACGGAGGAGGAGGAGATGTTGGAGAGGGAGAGGGAGGCGCCAGGGCAAAGGGGTGCGGCTGCCCCCCTCTCCTCCCCCCTTTATATAGTCCCCTAGGGGGGGCGCCGGCCCTAGGAGATGCAATCTCCTAGGAGGGGGCGGCGGCCAAGGGGTGGGGACTTGCCCCCCAAGCAAGGGGGCGCCGCCCCTTTAGGGTTTCCCCACCCTAGGCGCATGGGCCTCTTGGGTCTGGTTCCCCTTGGCCCATGTAGGCCAAGGCGCACCCCCTAGATCCCATGTGGCCCCCTGAGGCAGGTGGCCCCACCCGGTGGACCTCCCGGGACCCTCCGGTGGTCCCGGTACAATACCGATAACCCCGAAACTTGTCCCGATGGCCAAAACAGCACTTCCTGTATATAATTCTTTACCTCCGGACCATTCCAAAACTCCTCGTGATGTCCGGGATCTCATCCGGGACTCCGAACAACATTCGGGTTACTGCATATACATATCTTCACAACCCTAGCGTCACCGAACCTTAAGTGTGTAGACCCTACGGGTTCGGGAGACATGCAGACATGACCGAGACGGCTCTCCGGCAATAACCAACAGCGGGATCTGGATACCCATGTTGGCTCCCACATGCTCCACGATGATCTCATCAGATGAACCACGATGTCGAGGATTCAATTAATCCCGTATACGATTCCCTTTGTCAATCGGTATTTTACTTGCCCGAGATTCGATCGTCGGTATCCCAATACCTCGTTCAATCTTGTTACCGGCAAGTCACTTTACTCGTACCGTAATGCATGATCCCGTGATCAAACACTTTGATCACATTGAGCTCATTATGATGATGCATTACCGAGAGGGCCCGGTGATACCTCTCCATCAAGCGGAGTGACAAATCCCAGTCTCGATCCGTGTCAACCCAACAGACACTTTCAGAGATACCCGTAGTATACCTTTATAGTCACCCAGTTACGTTGTGACGTTTGGCACGCCCAAAGCACTCCTACGGTATCCGGGAGTTACACGATCTCATGGTCTAAGGAAAGGATACTTGACATTGGAAAACTCTAGCAAACGAACTATGCGATCTTATGCTATGTTTAGGATTGGGTCTCGTCCATCACATCATTCTCCTAATGATGTGATCTCGTTATCATTGACATCCAATGCCCATAGTCAGGAAACCATGACTATCTATTGATCAACGATCTAGTCAACTAGAGGCTTACTAGGGACATGTTGTTGTCTGTTATTCACACATGTATTATGATTTCCGGATAACACAATTATAGCATGAATAAAGACAATTATCATGAACAAGGAAATATAATAATAATGCTTTTATTAATGCCTCTAGGGCATATTTCCAACAGAAGGTGCGGTTTGGATCTGAATCCTCATCCCTCTAAATAGGCGGCTCGTTTATAGGGCTAGGGGTGTGGATGCAAAACCGCCCCAGGCTTTTCGCATTCGTTCAACACGTGGAAGACAACCATTATTGGGCGCGGAAGCCGAGGAGCGCTACAAAAGTCGTACATTATTCGTACAGGTACACAGAATTTGGGAGGGAACCCGCCTTGCAATGCCGAAGACAATTGGCGCACCGGACTCGTCGTCATTGAAGCCTGGTTTGGGGGCTACTGAGGGAGTCCTGGATTAGGGGGTGTTCGGGTAGCCGGACTATACCTTCGCCGGACTCCTGGACTATGAAGATACAAGATTGAAGACTTCGTCCCGTGTCCGGATGGGACTTTCCTTGGCGTGGAAGGCAAGCTAGGCGATGCGGATACTCAAGATCTCCTACCATTGTAACCGACTCTGTGTAACCCTAACCCTATCCAGTGTCTATATAAACCGGAGGGTCCTAGTCCGTAGGACAACCATCTTCATACACAATCATACCATAAGCTAGCTTCTAGGGTTTAGCCTCATTGATCTCGTGGTAGATCTACTCTTGTACTACCTATATCATCAATATTAATCAAGCAGGAGTAGGGTATTACCTCCATCGAGAGGGCCCGAACCTGGGTAAAAACATCGTGTCCCTTGTCTCATGTTACCATCCGGCCTTGACGCACAGTTCGGGACCCCCTACCCGAGATCCGCCGGTTTTGACACCGACAGAGGGCTTCTACATCATCACCATAGCCTCTCCGATGAAGTGTGAGTAGTTTACTTCAGACCTTCGGGTCCATAGTTAGTAGCTAGATGGCTTCTTCTCTCTTTTTGGATCTCAATACAATGTTCTCCCCCTCTCTCCTGGAGATCTATTTGACGTAATCTTCTTTTTGCGGTGTGTTTGTTGAGACCGATGAATTGTGGGTTTTATGATCAAGTATATCTATGAACAATATTTGAATCTTCTATGAATTCTTTTATGTATGATTGGTTATCTTTGCAAGTCCCTTCGAACTATCAGTTTGGTTTGGCCTACTAGATTGGTTTTTCTTGCAATGGGAGAAGTGCTTAGCTTTGGGTTCAATCTTGTGGTGTCCTTTCCCAGTGACAGTAGGGGCAGCAAGGCACGTATTGTATTGTTGCCATCAAGGATAACAAGATGGGGTTTTTATCATATTGCATGAATTTATCCCTCTACATCATGTCATCTTGCTTAAGGCCTTACTCTGTTTTCTTGAACTTAATACTCTAGATGCATGCTGGATAACGGTCGATGAGTGGAGTAATAGTAGTAGATGCAGGCAGGAGTCGGTCTACTTGTCTCGGACGTGATGCATATATACATGATCATACCTAGATATTCTCATAACTATGCTCAATTCTGTCAATTGCTCAACAGTAATTTGTTCACCCACCATAGAATATGTATGCTCTTGAGAGAAGCCACTAGTGAAATCTATGGCCCCCTGGTCTATTCTCATCATATCAACCTCCTATCACTTTATTATTTCTTTGCTTTTTTACTTTGCCTTTTATTTTACTTTGCATCTTTATACCAAAAATACCAAAAATATTATCTATCATCTCTATCAGATCTCACTCTCGTAAGTGACCGTGAAGGGATTGACAACCCCTAATCGCGTTGGTTGCGTGGAGCTATTTGTTTTGTGTAGGTACGAGGGACTTGCGTGTAGCCTCCTAATGGATTGATACCTTGGTTCTCCAAAACTGAGGGAAATACTTACTCTACTCTGCTGCATCACCCTTTCCTCTTCAAGGAAATCCAACGTAGTGCTCAAGAGGTAGCAGGATGATTTCTGGCGCCGTTGCCGAGGAGTCTACGCAAAAGTCAACATACCAAGTACCCATCACAATCCCTTATCTCTCGCATTACATTATTTTCCATTTGCCTCTCGTTTTACTCTCCCCCACTTCACTCTTGCTGTTTTATTCGCCCTCTCTTTTCCGTTTGCCTTTTTCTTCGCTTGCTTTTTCCTCGTGTGTTGGATTGCTTGTTTGTCGCGATGGCTCAAGATAATACCAAATTGTGTGACTTTACCAATACCAACAATAATGATTTCCTTAGCACTCCGATTGCTCCTCTTACCAATACTAAATCTTGTGAAATCAATACTGCATTGTTGAATCTTGTTATGAAAGGTCAATTCGCCGGCCTTCCTAGTGAAGATGCCGCTACTCATCTAAATAGCTTTGTTGATTTATGTGATATGCAAAAGAAAAAACATATCGATAATGATATTGTTAAATTGAAGATATTACCTTTTTTGCTTAGAGATCGTGCTAAAGCTTGGTTTTCGTCTCTGCCTAAAAATAGTATTGATTATTGGAACAAGTGCAAAGATGCTTTTATCTCTAAGTATTTTCCTCCCGCTAAGATCATCTCTCTTAGAAACGATATTATGAATTTTAAGCAACTTGATCATGAACATGTTGCACAAGCTTGGGAGAGGATGAAATTAATGATACGTAATTGTCCTACTCATGGTTTGAATTTATGGATGATTATACAAAAAATTTATGCCGGATTGAATTTCGCTTATAGAAATCTTTTAGATTCGGCCGCGGGAGGCACTTTTATGGAAATCACTTTAGGAGATGCTACTAAACTCCTAGATAATATTATGGTTAATTATTCTCAATGGCACATTGAAAGATCTATTAATAAAAAGTGTATGCAATAGAAGAAATTAACGTTTTCAGTGGAAAGATGGATGAACTTATGAAATTTTTGCTACTAAGAGTGTTTCTTCTGATCCTAATGATATACCTTTGTCTACTTTGATTGAGAACAATAATGAATCTATGTATGTGAATTTTGTTGGTAGGAATAATTTTGGTAACAACGCGTATAGAGGGAACTTTAATCCTAGGCCTTATCCTAGTAATCCTTCTAATAATTATGCAAATTCCTACAACAACTCTTATGGAATTTTAATAAGATGCCCTCTGAATTTGAGACTAGTGTTAAAGAGATTATGAATTCGCAAAAGAATTTCAATGCTTTGCTTGAAGAGAAATTGCTTAAAATTGATGAATTGGATAGGAACGTTGATAGAATTTCTCTTGATGTTGATTCTTTAAAGCTTAGATCTATTCCTCCTAAGCATGATATCAATGAGTCTCCCAAAGCCATGAGAATTTCCATTGATGAGTGCAAGGAAAGAACCGCTAAGATGCGTGCTATGAAAGATGCCTTTATTAAAGCGTGTTCTTCCAATTCCTATGAAAATCAAGAAGAAGATCTAGAAGTTATTGATGTGTCCCCTATTAAATCTTTGTTTTGCAATATGAATCTTGATGAGACTAAATATGATCCACCTTTACCTAGAAGGCGTTCCAAAAATTCGGAGTTTTTAGATCTTGATGATGAAGTTGATAAAAGTGGGATTGAAAAGAATAAAACCCTAGATGTTGCTAAACCCACTATATTGGATTTCAAGGAATTTAATTATGAAAGTTGCTCTTTAATTGATTGTATTTCCTTGTTGCAATCCTTGCTAAATTATCCTCATGCTTATAGTCAAAATAAAGCGTTTACTAAACATATCGTTGATGCCTTGATGCAATCTTATGAAGAAAAACTTGAGTTGGAAGTTTCTATCCCTAGAAAACTTTATGATGAGTGGGAACCAACTATTAAAATTAAGATTAAGGATCATGAATTTTATGCTTTACGTGATTTGGGTGCTAGTGTCTCCACTAATCCCAAAACTTTGTGTGATTTGCTAGATTTTCGCGATTTTGATGATTGCTCTCTAAACTTGCATCATGCGGATTCCACTATTAAGAAACCTATGGGAATAATTAATGATGTTCTTATTGTTGCAAATAGGAATTATGTTCCCGTAGATTTTATCGTTCTTGATATAGATTGCAATCCTTTATGTCCTATTATTCTTGGTAGACCTTTCCTTAGAACGATTGGTGCAATTATTGATATGAAGGAAGGGAATATTAGATTCCAATTTCCATTAAAGAAGGGAATGGAACACTTCCCTAGGAAGAAAATAAAACTACCATATGAATGTATTATGAGAGCCACTTATGAATTGTCTACCAAAGACGGCAATACCTAGATCTATCCTTGCTTTTATGCCTAGCTAAGGGCGTTAAACGACAGCGCTTGTTGGGAGGCAACCCAATTTTATTTTATTTTTTTTTGCTTTTGTTTCTGTTTAGGAATAAATAATCCATCTACCTTTTTTTAGATGTGGTTTTATGTTTTAATTAGTGTTTGTGCCAAGTTAAACCTATAGGATCTTCTTGGATGATAGTTATTTGATTTCCTGTAATTTCCAGAAACTTTCTGTTCACTAAAACAATTGTTAAAAGTCACCAGAACGTGATAAAATAGTGATTCCAATTGCTTCTGATCAATAAACAAATTGCCTAGGTCTTCCTATTTTGGCTGATTTTTTGGAGTTCCAGAAGTTTAATTTAGCTACAGATTACTACAAACTATTCTGTTTTTAACAGATTCTGTTTTTCGTGTGTTGTTTGCTTATTTTGATGAGTCTATGGCTAGTAAAATAGTTTATAAACCATAGAGAAGTTGGAATACAGTAGGTTTAACACCAATATAAATAAAGAATGAGTTCATTACAGCACCTTGAAGTGGTCTTTTGTTTTCTTTCGCTAACGGAGCTCATGAGATTTCTGTTGAGTTTTGTGTTGTGAAGTTTTCAAGTTTTGGGTGAAATTTTTTGATGGTTTATGGAACAAGGAGTGGCAAGAGCCTAAGCTTGGGGATGCCCAAGGCACACCCTAGATAATCCAAGGACACCAAAAATTCAAAGCTTGGGGATGCCCCCGGAAGGCATCCCCTCTTTCGTCTACTTCCATCGGTAACTTTACTTGGAGCTATATTTTTATTCACCACATGATATGTGTTTTGCTTGGAGCGTCTTGTATGATTTGAGTCTTTTATTTTTAGTTTACCACAATCATCCTTGCTGTACACACCTTTTGAGAGATCCATACATGAATTGGAATTTGTTAGAATACTCTATGTGCTTCACTTATATCTTTTGAGCTATATAGTTTTGCTCTTGTGCTTCACTTATATCTTTTAGAGCATGGCGGTGGATTTGTTTTATAGAAACGATAAATCTCTCATGATTCACTTAGATTATTTTGAGAGTCTTAAATAGCATGGTAATTTGCTTAAAAATCTTAATATGCTTGGTATTCAAGATTTGTAGAACTTTCTTTTGAGTGCGTTGAATACTAAGAAAAGTTTGATGCTTGATAATTGTTTTGAGATATGGAGGTGATAATACCAAAGTCGTGCTAGTTGAGTAGTTGTGAATTTGAGAAATGCTTGTGTTGAAGTTTGCAAGTCTCGTAGCATGCACGTCTAGTAACCATTATGTAACAAATTTGAAACATGAGGTGTTATTTGATTGTCCTCCTTATGAGTGGCGGTCAGGGACGAGCGATGGTCTTTTCCTACCAATCTATCCCCCTAGGAGCATGCGCGTAGTGCTTAGGTTTTTGATGGCTTGTAGATTTTTGCAATAAGTATATCAGTTCTTTATGACTAATGTTGAGTCCATGGATTATACGCACTCTCACCCTTCCATCATTGCTAGCCTCTTCGGTACCGTTCATTGCCCTTTCTCACATTCAGAGTTGGTGCAAACTTCGCCGGTGCATCCAAACCCCGTGATATGATACGCTCTTTCACACATAAACCTCCTTATATCTTCCTCAAAACAGCCACCATGCCTACCTATTATGGCATTTCCATAGCCATTCCGAGATATATTTCCATGCAACTTTTCACCATTCCGTTCATCATGACACATTCATCATTGTCATATTGCTAGCATGATCATGTAGTCGACATAGTATTCGTGGCAAAGCCACCGTTCATAATTATTTCATACATGTCACTCTTGATTCATTGCATATCCCGGTACACCGCCGGAGGCATTCATATAGAGTCATACTTTGTTCTATTATCGAGTTGTAATCATTGAGTTGTAAATAGATAGAAGTGTGATGATCATCATTTTCTAGAGCATTGTCCCAAGTGAGGAATAAAAGAAAGAAAGAAAGAAAGAGAGAGAGAGAGAGAGAGAGAGAGAGAGAGAGAGAGAGAGAGAGAGAGAGAGAGAGAGAGAAAGGCCATAAAAAAGAGAAGGCCCAAAAAAATGAGAGAAAAAGAGAGAAGGGACAATGTTACTATCCTTTTACCACACTTGTGCTTCAAAGTAGCACCATAATCTTTATGATAGAGAGTCTCTTGTTTTGTCACTTTCTTATACTAGTGGGAATTTTTCATTATAGAACTTGGCTTGTATATTCCAACGATGGGCTTCCTCAAATGCCCTAGGTCTTCGTGAGCAAGCAAGTTGGATGCACACCCACTTAGTTTCTTTTGTTGAGCTTTCATACATTTATAGCTCTAGTGCATCCGTTGCATGGCAATCCCTACTCCTTGCATTAACAACAATCGATGGGCATCTCCATAGCCTATTGATTAGCCTCGTTGATGTGATATCTTCTCCTTTTTTGTCTTCTGCATATAACCCCCATCATCATATTCTATTCCACCCATAGTGCTATGTCCATGGCTCGCGCTCATGTATTGCGTGAAGGTTTATAAGTTTGAGATTATTAAAGTATGAAACAATTGCTTGGCTTGTCATCGCGGTTGTGCATGATGAGAGCATTTTTGTGTGACGAAAATGGAGCATGACTAAACTATATGATTTTGTAGGGATGAAAATTCTTTGGCCATGTTATTTTGAGAGGACATAATTCCTTAGTTAGTATGCTTGAAGTATTATTATTTTTATGTCAATATGAACTTTTGTCTTGAATATTTTGGATCTGAATATTCATGCCACAATTAAGAAGAGTCACATTGAAATTATGCCACAATTAAGATGGATATTCTTTTTTATCATTTACCTACTCGAGGACGAGCAGGAATTAAGCTTGTAGATGCCTGATACGTATCCAACGTATCTATAATTTGTGATTGCTCCATGCTATATTATCTACTGTTTTGGACCATATTGGGCTTTATTTTCCACTTTTATATTACTTTTGGGACTAACCTATTAACCGGAGGCCCAGCCCAGAATTGCTGTTTTTTGCCTATTTCAGTGTTTCAAAGAAACGGAATATCAAACGGAGTCCAAACGGAATGAAACCTTCGGGAACGTGATTTTCTCAACAAATATGATCCAGGAGACTTGGACCCTCCGTAAAGAAAGGAGGGAGGTGTCCACGAGGGTGGAGGGCGCCCCCCACCCTAAGGCGTGCCCCCTGCCCCGTGGGCCCCCCTTTGCTCCACCGACATACTCCTTCCTCCTATATATACCTACGTACCCCCAAACGATCAGATACAGAGCCAAAAACCTAATTCCACCGCCGCAACCTTCTGTACCCACGAGATCCCATCTTGGGGCTTGTTCCAGAGCTCCGAAGGTTTCACCACGGAGGGCTTCTACATCATCACCATAGCCTCTCCGATGAAGTGTGAGTAGTTTACTGTTAGTAGCTAGATGGCTTCTTCTCTCTTTTTGGATCTCAATACAATGTTCTCCCCCTCTCTCATGGAGATCTATTTGATGTAATCTTCTTTTTGCGGTGTGTTTGTTGAGACCGATGAATTGTGGGTTTATGATCAAGTATATCTATGAACAATATTTGAATCTTCTATGAATTCTTTTATGTATGATTGGTTATCTTTGCAAGTCTCTTCGAATTATCAGTTTGGTTTGGCCTACTAGATTGGTTTTTCTTGCAATGGGAGAACTGCTTAGCTTTGGGTTCAATCTTGCGGTGTCCTTTCCCAGTGACAGTAGGGGCAGCAAGGCACGTATTGTATTGTTGCCATCGAGCATAACAAGATGGGTTTTTTATCATATTGCATGAATTTATCCCTCTACATCATGTCATCTTGCTTAAGGCGTTACTCTGTTTTCTTGAACTTAATACTCTAGATGCATGTTGGATAGCGGTCGATGAGTGGAGTAATAGTAGTAGATGCAGGCAGGAGTCGGTCTACTTGTCTCGGACGTGATGCCTATATACATGATCATACCTGGATATTCTCACAACTATGCTCAATTCTGTCAATTGCTCAACAGTAATTTGTTCACCCACCGTAGAATATTTATGCTCTTGATAGAAGCCAGTAGTGAAATCTATGGCCCCCGGGTCTATTCTCATCATATCAAACTTCCATCACTTTATTATTGCTTTGCTTTTTTACTTTGCCTTTTATTTTACTTTGCATCTTTATACCAAAAATATTGTCTATCATCTCTATCAGATCTCACTCTCGTAAGTGACCGTGAAGGGATTGACAACCCCTAATCGCATTGGTTGCGTGGAGCTATTTGTTTTGTGTAGTTACGAGGGACTTGCGTGTAGCCTCCTGCTGGATTGATACCTTGGTTCTCAAAAACTGAGGGAAATACTTACTCTACTCTCCTGCATCACCCTTTCCTCTTCAAGGAAATCCAACGCAGTGCTCAAGAGGTAGCAATCCCAAGTGACTCAAAGAACAGAGCTATGCTCCCCGGCAACGGCGCCCGAAAATAGTCTTGATAACACACAAGTATAGGGGATCGCAAAAGTTTTCGAGGGTAGAGTATTCAACCCAAATTTATTGATTCGACACAAGGGGAGCCAAAGAATATTCTCAAGTATTAGCAGTTGAGTTGTCAATTCAACCACACCTGGATAACTTAGTATCTGCAGCAAAGTATTTAGTAGCAAAGTAATATGGAAGTAACGGTAATGGTAGCAAAAGTAATATTTTTGGGTTTTGTAGTGATTGTAACAGTAGCAACGGGAAAGTAAATAAGCGAAGAACAATATGTGAAAAGCTCATAGGCATTGGATCGGTGATGGAGAATTATGCCGGATGAGATTATTCATGCAACAGTTATAACATAGGGTGGCATAGAACTAGCTCCAATTCATCAATGTAATGTAGGCATGTATTCCGAATATAGTCATACGTGCTTATGGAAAAGAACTTGCATGCCATCTTTTGTCCTACCCTCCCGTGGCAGCGGAGTCCTAGCGGAAACTAAGGGATATTAAGGCCTCCATTTAATAGAGTACCGGACCAAAGCATTAACACATAGTGAATACATGAACTCCTCAAACTACGGTCATTACCGGGAGTGGTCCCGATTATTGTCACTTCGAGGTTGCCGGATCATAACACATAGTAGGTGACTATAGACTTGCAAGATAGGATCAAGAACTCACATATATTCATGAAAACATAATAGGTTCGGATCTAAAATCATGGCACTCGGGCCCTAGTGACAAGCATTAAGCATAGCAAAGTCATAGCAACATCAATCTCAGAACATAGTGGATACTAGGGATCAAACCCTAACAAAACTAACTTGATTACATGATAAATCTCATCCAACCCATCACCGTCCAGCAAGCCAACAATGGAATTACTCACGCACGGTGGTGAGCATCATGAAATTGGTGATGGAGGATGATTGATGATGACGATGGCGATGGATTCCCCTCTCCGGAGCCTCGAACGGACTCCGGATCAGCCCTCCTGAGAGATTTAGGGCATGGCGGCAGCTCCGTATTATAAAACGCGATGAATATTTCTCTCTGATTTTTTTCTCCCCGAACACGAATATATGGGGTTGGAGTTGAGGTCGGTAGAGCTCCAAGGGGCCCACGAGGCAGGGGCGCGCCCCCACCCTCGTGGCTAGGGTGTGGGCCCCTGGCCTTGATTCTTTCGCTAGTATTTTTAATATTTTCCAAAAATAAGTTTCGTGGAGTTTCAGGTCATTCCGAGAACTTTTGTTTCTGCACATAAATAACACCATGGCAATTCTGCTGAAAATAGCATCAGTCCGGGTTAGTTCCATTCAAATCATGCAAGTTAGAGTCCAAAACAAGGGCAATAGTGTTTGGAAAAGTAGATACAACGGAGACGTATCACGGGGGTTAACCCCTCGACCATAGATAAAATTGTGAAGCTTTGTTTAGGATTGTTTAGATTATATTTGTCCCCACCCTCCCAAACACCGATTGGTTGTGCACCCCCCCCTCCCCGGGAGAATATCATGTGCCCCCACACCTTAGATGCTATATGCTGATACAAGTTGCTTGGAGCTTGTAGATCAGAGATATAGCAGCTCACAGGATGTCTTAATATTTTTACAGGAAACCTTAATGAGTTTGAGAATTGCACACAATTTGTACAAAAACTACTCAGATGCCCTTGGATCCCATATCCAACGACCTCGAAGCTCGTATCACCATAGCATCTAAGATGAAGGAGGACCTCATGTTCTCCTGTATGTAAGAATATCATGTGCTACCACACCTTAGATGCTTTGGTTATACAAGCTCTTCGAAGCCATTGGATTTGTGATCCAACAACTCCTTGGTGGTCCAAATGTCTTTTTTGCAGAAAAGCCCCCAAAGAGTTCAGCCACTGCTTACAAGCACAAAGACTGCTCAGATGCCATTGGGTCTCAAATCAAACGACCTAGAAGCTCGTATCACCATAGCATCCAAGCTGCGAGAGCACCTGATGTTTTCTCGCACGAGAGAATATGAGGTGCTCCTGCACCATAGATTCTATGGTGATACGAGTTCACGGAGATCTAATGGCTCACAGTAGGAGGTTTGAATGTTTTTGCAATATACGCCTGAGAGAGTTTGGGAATTGCACAGAAAGTACAAGTACTACGCATGTGGCATCTGATCACGGATCATATGACCTAGATGCTCGTATCACTGTAGCGGCTAATTAAGCTACGAGGAACACCAAATAT
This sequence comes from Aegilops umbellulata, assembly GCA_032464435.1. Classification (NCBI taxonomy): domain Eukaryota; kingdom Viridiplantae; phylum Streptophyta; class Magnoliopsida; order Poales; family Poaceae; genus Aegilops; species Aegilops umbellulata. Next base: position 66,724,024 of record CP136056.1, on the reverse strand, counting down.
GAGCAACGGGGAGTCGTTGGATCCAAGATGCAGTGGCACACACGAGGCCTGAATGTTTTATTTGAAAAAAAACCTTGGAGAGTTTGGAAATTGCGCATAATTACAAAGGCTACTTGTCGGTGTACTAAAGTAGGGGTACCTTAGTACCCCGAACTTGTGCACGGGCAGTAGTAGCGTCCCGCGGCAAGGCTTGCCAGGGGAGCGACAAGAGTCTCCACGGCCCTTTCTGGGCCGGACGAAGGCCAAGTGATCGAGCCAAGAAGACCAAGCCCCGGCAAGAGGAGCTTGCCGGGCCAAGAAGGCGAGGTCCGGCAAGAGGAGCTTGCCGGGCCAAGGCGACAAGGCCCCGGCGAGAGGAGCTTGCCGGGACGACTAAGCCAAAGCACCAAGGCCCCGACGGGAGGAGCTCGCCGGGACGGCCAAACCAAGGCACCCCAAGAGAAGCCCGCCGCGGCGCGCCGCGCGCCCCGGCAAGGCCTGACGAGCGGCAAGCTCTCAGGTGCGGCAAGACAACCACCGTGGCAAGCCACTTGCCGCGGCGAACCACCACCTCAGGTGTGCGCTCCAGCTCACCTGCCCACGCGTCACTCTGGAGCTTCCCCAGAGACACATGGCGGGGCGTCGCGCAACCTGGGACGCGCGCGTGGCATGCGACGTTGGCAGAGTCGCCCCGTGGCAAGCGGAGGCGCCCCTAACGGTCCGCCTCGGCACTGTTCGGGCGATCCAGACGGGCATTTAATGCCTTTGTCCCCCGCTGTCAGAGTTAGGTACGATAGCACTGTACGGCCACTGTTCGCACAGTTCCTTGCCATCTTTACCCTCACCTGCGTCGCTACCTGTGGGAAACCCCTTAGCATATAAAAGGAGGCCCATGCGCACGTATGGGGGGGGATCAAGACCGGAAGAAGGACACCCAGTAGACCCTCGTCTACGTCCAGCTCCAACTTACTGTAGCTTCTTGCGCTCCAGAGCAAGAACTCGAATCAACCACACAAGCAGCAGTAGGGTTTTACGCATCCATGCGGCCCGAAGCTGGGTAAAATCGTTGTGTGTGTGTGTCGCCTCGATCTGCTCTTTGTGCAACCTCCGCCCCCCGCCAAACCGACAAGGGGCTCCGTCCCCATAGGTGCTCGTGGAGGCCGATATCCCCCGACATCTTTGGCGCGCCAGGGAGGGGGTGCGTCGAGGTTGTGTGAACCAGATCCGGCGTCCGCGCGAGCCAGGCTCTCATTGTTTGCGCCGGCATGGCGCCGAAGAAGAAAGCTCCAGAGGTGACCGGTCCGTCAGTGTCGAATCCACCGCCCATGGAGCAGACGGGTGGTGGGGAGGACGCCGGCGGAGGAACGGGTGCCGTCGAACCAGTTCTTGGTCCCGCGACGTCCGAGCTCGCCCCGCGCCCTTCTCAGGAGGCGTGAAACCAGCAGCGTCATGGTACCCATGGTACCATACGCTCGCTGGACCCAGACCGTGCTGGTGGGTCCCAAGACGCTCAGAACCAGCATGCGATCTAGCGTGCCGGAACGAGCGTCGCGCGGCTGCCTGGACCGGGTGCTGCTCCTTCTAACATAGTTAGGAGTTCGAGCACATCCCGCTCCTCGCGCCGTTCGCCGCCTCTGCCCGCCACCCCAGCGGAAGCTCTCGCGCGAGCTCAGCTACTCCTAGGCTACCCTCCGACGGCAGACAAGCTCGACGACTGGAGGGCAACCATCCAGACCCTCATCGGTTTCGCCAACGGCGACACTCCGCGGCAGCACAGCGCGTCGCAGCCGCGGCCAGTCACCCAGGCGAGAACCGATGGCGCCAAGAATGGCGGGGCTGCGACCACCGTGCACTCCCCGCCCCAGAAACCGCGGTCGCCAACTCGCCGGGCTCACCTCGACAACGACTCCACCGCGTCGTCGAACCCGCGAACTCGCCGCGACCAACGCCAAGTCCTTCACGAACGAAGGGAAGAAGACGCTCGAACCCGCATCGAGCGCAGAAGAGAGGCGCGGCGTCAATCAGACTAGCGCGTTGAGCCCTCTGGAAACATGCACGCACCGGGGGAACCAGGCGAACTGCCGTATTCGGTAGGCTGCCCCGCGTTCACCCGCGAGCTGCGGCAAGTCCAGTGGCCCAGCACGAAGAACTTCAAGCCCGACGTGCCCGAGAAGTACGACGGCAAGTCGCATCCGTCGGAGTTCCTCAGCATCTACACCATTGCGGTGCAGGCTGCCGAGGGACGGGACGACAAGATCCTTGCCAACTACTTCCCGCTAGTACTCAAGCCCAACGTCAGATCCTGGCTCATGCACTTGCCGGATGGCTCCATCTCCTCCTGGCCAGATCTATGCCATTAGTTCATTGGCGCCTTCACGGGCGGCCACAAACCCCATGGCCAGGCAAGCGACCTTCATCTGCTTGTTCAGAAGGAGGGGGAGCCTTTGCGCAAGTTCATCCAGAGGTTCAGCCGTGTGCACTACAACATCCTAGACGTCCACCCCGCCGCGGTGATCAGCGCGTTCCACCAGAACGTGCGCAACCGCAGGATGCGGGAGGAGATGGCGATGTGCAAAATCAAGGAGGTCAGCGAGCTTTACGCCCTGGCCGACAAGTGTGCACGCGCTGAGGAGGGGAGGAAGCTCCCCGGAGAAAGTGTTGGAGAAGGAGAATCCGACAGTGAAGGTACCGCCCCGGCAAGGAGAGGCCGGCGGAGGAACGGCAAAAAGAAGAAAAACCCAGAGGTACTGGTTGTCGAGAAGTCCAGCAGCGAGGGCTCCGCCAAGAAAGCCCAGGCGGGAGGCCCCGGCAAGGAGGTTGTCGGGTGCGCCAACTGCCGGGCGGTGGCTGCTGCCGATAAGCGAGACGGTACCGACAAGAAGTACTGCAAGATCCACCATACCAGGGGCCACGACCTCCAGAGTTGCAAGCAAGTCGAGCGGCTCGTCGACCTGCAGAAGGCCGAGTACGCACGACGCGACAAGGAGAGAGCCCAAGCAGGCGGCGGGGGATCCGGCACGAAGCGTCCTAGCCCGGGGGAGCACCGCGGCAAGGACAAGCAGCGGCAAGCAGACAGACCTCCCCGGGGACGCAACAAGGGCGAAGACGATGACGACGACGAAGACATGGAAGACCCCGAGACCAGCGAGCAGGAGTTCCAGAAAGCCACTGAGGTCTTGTGTGTGGACGGCGGTGCCTCCCTGCACGCTTCCCACCACCAGCTTAAACAGTGGGTGCGGGAGGTCAATGCAGCGGAGCCACCCGTCGAGTCACGCAGACCCCTGAGATGGTCCAACACGCCTAACATCTTCGACATTGAGGACCACCCTGATCGCACAACCGCGGTCGGGTGCTTGCCGATGTTGGTTTCCCCAACGATCCGCAACCTCAAGGTCACTAAGATGCTAGTTGACGGCGGGGCCGGCTTGAATCTGATCTCCTCTGCTGTTCTCCGGAGACTCCAAGTTCCCGACAGGGAGCTCGAAGAAACCGGCACATTCCAAGGAATCAACCCGGGAAGGAGCAAGCCGAAGGGAAAGATCACGCTGTCGGTAACATTTGGCAGCGAGCTGAATTTCAGGACTGAGAAGGTCACCTTTGACGTCGCCGACTTTCCGTTGCCTTACAACGGGATCCTCGGCCGACCAGCGCTTGCCAAGTTCATGGCGGCCTCTCACTACGCATATAACATGCTCAAGATGCCTGGCCCGATAAGCGTCATTTCTGTCCCCGGCGACAAGAAGGATGCCCTTATCTGCGCCGACCAAATATACCGGGATGCAACAGCAGCAACGGCCCGCGGCCCACTCGCCGCTGGAGCTTCCGGGGGAAAGAAGAAGTCCGGCAAGTGCTCTGGCGCCCACTCCGGCAAGCGCGCCTCTTCGGAGTGCTGCGCTGCCGTCGAGGACGTGCCATCGAGCCCCGCCGGCAAGAAGACCAAGCCCGGCAAGTGCTCTGGCGCCCACTCCGGCAAGCGCGCCTCTTCGGAGTGCTGTGCTGCCGTCGAGGACGTGCCATCGAGCCCCGCCGGCAAGAAGGCCAAGCCCGGCGAATGCTCTGGTGCCCACTCCGGCAAGCGCGCCTCTTCGGAGCGCTGCGCTGCCGTTGAGGATGCACCATCGAGCCCCGCCGGTAAACACAAGGAGACGACGGCTGCTCCACCAGCGACCAAAGAAGATGAAGAGAAGACTGCGTTCATCACTCCATGCGGCACGTACTGTTTTGTGCGGATGCCTTTTGGACTGAAGAACGCAGGCTCGACGTTTGCGAGGGTTGTCCACACTGCTTTCGAGCCACAGATCCACAGAAATGTGGAGGCCTACATGGACGACATTGTGGTCAAGAGCAGGGACAAGGCAACCTTGGTTCAAGACTTGGAAGAGACCTTTGCGAACTTGCGCAAGATCGGCCTCAAGCTCAACCCCGAGAAGTGCGTGTTCGGAGTTCCCTCCGGCAAGCTTCTCGGGTTCTTCGTGTCTCAGCGTGGGATCGAAGCCAACCCTGACAAGATCAAGGCCATCGAGCAGATTGAAGCACCAACGCGTGTCCAGGATGTGCGAAGACTTGCCGGCTGCGTGGCGGCTCTCAGCAGGTTTATTTCCAGGTCTGCGGAACGCGCCCTGCCGTTTTTCAAAATCTTGAAAAAGGCAGGTCTAGTTAAATGGACTCCGGAAGCAGAGGCTGCGCTGCAAGACTTCAAGAAATACCTGTCCTCCGCTCCTATACTTGTCGCGCCTAGACCGCAAGAGAAGTTGCTGCTCTACCTAGCGGCAACCAATCAAGTGGTTAGTGCTGCGTTAGTAGTGGAGAGGGAAGCTGATGACGAGCCCGCAACCACGGCAAGCGCGTCCGACGACAAGCAGGGGGCTTCCCCGACAAGCTCTGGCCCCGGCAAAGGCGAATCCGCGCAAGCGCAAGGGGAAGTGCAGAAGAAGAGGATGGTGCAGCGCCCAGTTTACTTCGTCAGTTCCCTCCTGCAGGGGGCTAGGTCGAGGTACTCTGGTGTGCAGAAATTGCTCTTCGGCCTTCTCATGGCCTCGAGGAAGCTGCGCCATTACTTCCAAGCACACGAGATCACAGTGGTCACTCGCTTTCCGCTTAAGAGGATACTGCAGAATCCCGAAGCAATAGGCAGGATTGTCGAGTGGGCACTAGAACTGTCAAGCTTTCGCCTCAAGTTCGAGAGCACATCGACCATCCAGAGCAGAGCATTGGCAGAGTTCATAGCAGAGTGGACGCCGACACCGGACGAAGAAATTCCAGAGACGGGCATCCCAGGCAAGGAAGCAACCAAAGAGTGGCTGATGTACTTTGATGGTGCCTTTTCGCTGGAAGGCGCCGGTGCCGGCGTGCTGCTCATCGCGCCCACCGGAGAGCACCTCAAGTACATCGTCCAGATGCACTTTCCCAAGGAGAAAGCAACCAACAATACGGCAGAGTATGAAGGTTTGCTCGCCGGTCTCAGGATCGCGGCGGAACTTGGGATCAAGAAGCTCATTGTCAGGGGTGACTCGCAGCTCGTCGTTCGCCAAGTGAACAAGGATTACCAGTGCCCGTTGATGGAGGCTTACGTTGATGAAGTGAGGAAGCTGGAAGAGCGCTTTGACGGCCTGCAAATGGAATACGTTCCAAGAGCAGAGAACGACATCGCCGACGGCCTGTCAAAATGCGCCGCACTAAAGCTACCTGTGGAACCAGGGACTTTTGTGCTCAAGCTGACTCAGCCATCCGTGACACCATCGACTGGGCCAAGCAAGAAGAGAAAATCGGTCTCCGGTGACTATCTCCCGGCAGAGCTTCCCGAAGCCGCCGCCAAGAGAGTCCCCAAGATCGACGCCAAGAGTGCTGAGGAGCTGCCCGCTCCGGCAAGCCCCAGGGTTTCTCCCGACGAAGCAGGCGCTCCTGGCAAGCCATGCCCCGGCAAGCTTGCCGGGGAATGTCAAGCTTCGGCTGAGCCCCAAGTCCTTGCCGTAGAAGCTGATGTTCCCGCAGCCGCCGACATGCCTTCGGTCCTCGTCGTCGAGCCACAGGCTCCGACGTGGGCACAGCGGATCGTCCGTTTCCTCCAGACAGGAGAACTTCCCGAAGAACAAGAAGAAGCGGAAAGAGTAGCCCGGCAGTCCAGTATGTACCAGTTCGTCGACAACGCACTATACAGAAGAGGACGCAATGGGGTGAAATTGAAGTGCATTCACCGGGAAGACGGACAGGAGCTGTTGGCGGAGATACACGGAGGCATATGTGGACACCACATTGGCGCCCGAGCACTTGCCGGCAAAGCGTTCCGGCAAGGTTTCTTCTGGCCCACAGCCCTCCAGGATGCAACTGCACAAGTAACCAAGTGTGAAGCGTGCCAGTTCCATTCCAAGAAGATACACCAGCCAGCTCAAGCTCTCCAGATGATCCCTTTGTCCTGGCCCTTCTCGGTCTGGGGGCTCGATATCCTCGGCCCCTTCCCCGATCCATCGGGGGCTTTGAGTACTTGTTCTTTGCCATCGACAAGTTCACAAAGTGGCCAGAAGTGGAACCGGTGAGGAAGGTGACTGCCCAGTCCGCGATCAAATTCTTCAGGTCGATTGTTTGCCGCTTCGGGATCCCCAATAGGATCATCACCGACAACGGTACGCAGTTCACAAGCCACGCTTTCATGCAGTACACCCAAAACCTCGGCACCAAGGTCTGCTTCGCTTCTGTTGCTCATCCCCGGAGCAACGGTCAAGCGGAAAGGGCCAACGTCGAGGTACTGCGCGGGCTCAACACCGGAAGTTTTGACAAGCTGCTCAAGCGCGGATGGAACTGGATCGAGGAGCTGCCGGCGGTTCTTTGGTCGGTCAGAACGACGCCAAATCGAGCCACCGGCCAGACACCATTTGCTCTAGTCTATGGAGCAGAAGAAGTTACCCCCACGGAACTCGTATACGGGTCACCTCGAGTGCTCGCTTATGATGAGCTTGAGCAAGAGCGGTCGCGTGAAGATGACGCACTGCTCCTCGAGGAGGATCGTCTCCAGGCTGCTGTGCGATCCGCTCGCTACCAGCAAGCTATGCGTCGCTATCATAGCCGCAAAGTTAAAGCCAGGAGCCTCGAGGAAGGCGACCTTGTTCTTCGGCGCGTTCAGTCGGCCAAGATACACAACAAGTTGACGCCGAAGTGGGAAGGCCCTTACCGGGTGAAACGAGTCACGAGGCCCGGCGTCGTCCGCCTCGAGACCGAAGATGGTACTCCGGTGAGCAATTCCTGGAACATTGAGCATCTTCGCAAGTTTTACCCGTAAGGCGCGGTTGTCGGACCCCGTCCGGCAACCAACTCTTTGTACAAAAGTCTTGCCGCAGTTGCATGTAATCCTTTGTACAAAGCCAGGCGCAGACCCTGGCAGCAATGAAGCGCTGGCGCCCCCAAGTTTTAGCATGCATGCTGAGTCGAGTCTTGTCCTTGGTTAGGGTTGATAGTGCCTAACAGTCGCTAACCCCTAACTTAGAGGTCGAGTCCGCATCTTTTTCCCGTCCTTTCCCTTTGGCTCGCAGGAGTTGCATACCCTTGCCGAGCCGCTCAAGGACGAAGAAGGGGAGAAGGGCGAGCCAGCACCCGCGCCCCGGCAAGCCAGAGTTGCCGGGGGCTGCAACCTTAGATAAGTCTTTACATCCCTTATCATGCATTCTCTCGTGAGCTGCGGAATGCGAAAACCTTGCTTCCTCCTAAAAGCTGTCGTGCTCTCTTAAGCGACAAACCCCGGAGCGCGTTCCCGGGGCCCGCTTCTGATAGTAGCCGCGGCGGCAAGAGGAGGAAGCGAAGGGCCAGAACCCGCCTTCTCCCTGCCTCCGCCAAGAGCGTGAGGAGGGCCAAGGGGCGCGGGGAGACGGCAGGGTCCGTTGCCGGGCGGGGAAGTGTCTATCTTAACGATGCAAAGGGTTCGCCCCTTTGCCGCGGGATGTACCCGCGAGACAAATGATCCGGCAAACATCCCCTTTTCATTAAAAACATTCCACTCAGGTACAGCTCAGAGAGAATGAAAAACATGAAAGATGGGATTACAAGATTTAAACACAATTAAGGCCCGAGGGCTTACAAGATAAAAAGAGATAAGGTGACGGTAATCCCTTTCTTGTCTCTCTCCTCAAGAGGTAGGGCAAGGAGGCGAGAAGGGCAAAAGGGGCGCCTAGACGAGCTACGGGTGGCAGAAGACGCCAAGAGAGCATCCGGGGCTCCGCCCGGGGGGCTCCGGAGGCTGGGTGGAGACGGCGACGCCGGAAGCGGAGCTCGATAAGGAGGTTGCGGGACGTCAACACGCTGTCGAGGGCATCTAGCCCTCGTACTCCGAGTTGACGGCCTTGCCGCCGGCCTCTTCGGCAGCCTCGCCACTCCGGCCGCCCGAGAAGACGAAGCCCCGGCAAGAGGAGCTTGCCGGGCCGGAGAGAAGACCCCGGTGGTCGTCGCCGCGAGCAGGGGTGGTGACGGCGTCTGGGGCGAAGCTGGAAGACGAGGCAGCGGCCTTGCCTCCCGCCCTCTTCCTCTTCCGCAGCCTCCCTACGCCAGCCGCCCAAGGAGACGACCCCGGGGAGTTCACGGCGCCAGCGACGCGGACGATGGGGGCCGCCGGTGCCACGCGGAGCTGCGACCGGCACCTAGTCGGACCCGTCATCCCGGCTACCGCTCCCCTCGTCGTCGCTATCGCTCCCCTCCTCGCCACTCTCGCTCGAGGAGGAGCCTTCGCTGTCGGAGGAGCTATCCACGCAGCACCGGGCCCGGGTGCCGAGGTCCCCGAAGGCCTTGACGGAGAGGAGATCACCCTCCATCAGCTTAAAATGGAGGGTGAACCCCTCCATCAAGCTGTGGATCCGGGCGAACGACTTCCACCCTCAGCCAAGACACATCACGCCGGGGGCTCGGGATTCGACGTGGACTCGCATACCACTGATCCCGCAGCCCCTCATGCGCAGTCTCAGCGTCTCGTGTTGCTCCGCTTCCAGGACGTCCGCGAAGGGAGCCGGGAGGCGGAGGCGACGGCGAGGCGCCCGGCGCAGCCTGATGATGAACTCGCAGGGGTCGTCCCCGAGGTGAACCGCCGGGGGAAATGGAGCCGCCGGCGGAGGCGAGGCCGGCGCGCCGCCCCGCCCGCCTCGAGCGCCTCGGCCTCGTCCATGACCTCGCCCCCTCCCCCTTCCCCTTACGGTTGGCTCCGCCACCGCGGGTGCAAGGGGAGGAGGGGCGCGCTGCCTGGCGGCAACCCTTGCCGCCACCGAAGAAGGACCAGGGTTCCCTTTCTCCATGACGGTTGGGGAGAGGGGACCAGGGATCTAAGAGAAGAAAGAAGGAAGGAGTGCGGACCCTCATCATACCCTTCCGCTCCTTATAAAGGGGCGGAGTGGGGGCTCGGCCGTCCCGCCCGACCAATCAAAGCAGAGGAAGGGCAGGCGACGGGGCCGACCCTCTACTTCGACCCGCGTCGGCCCGGCTTCCTGCCTCCACCACCGCAACCCCAAGCGCATGGAGGACGCGTGGCGGGCGAGCAGGGCCGGGGCGACAGATGAGGCGACCTCTTCCCCCCCCCCCCATGTGAAAGTGGGGGCGGACGTTCCGCCTTTCCAAATAAAGGAATCGTGCCCGACGTGACGCATGCCTGCGGGCCTCAGGTCCCGCGCACGCCACCCACGTCACGCACGCCTCGCACGCCTCACCCCCCACGACGCCGTGATAAGCGCGCGCCACTTGGGGAGGGCGCGACGAGCACAGAGTTAAGGAGCAGCGCAACCCAGGCCACGCGTGCCCGTGCACTGTTAGGGCCTGGCCCAACAACGCTCGGCACCGTGTATGGCCCAGACCCGGGGGCTCCTGTTGGTGTACTAAAGTAGGGGTACCTTAGTACCCCGAACTTGTGCACGGGCAGTAGTAGCGTCCCGCGGCAAGGCTTGCCAGGGGAGCGAGAAGAGTCTCCACGGCCCTTTCTGGGCCGGACGAAGGCCAAGTGATCGAGCCAAGAAGACCAAGCCCCGGCAAGAGGAGCTTGCCGGGCCAAGAAGGCGAGGTCCGGCAAGAGGAGCTTGTCGGGCCAAGGCGACAAGGCCCCGGCGAGAGGAGCTTGCCGGGACGACTAAGCCGAAGCACCAAGGCCCCGGCGGGAGGAGCTCGCCGGGACGGCCAAACCAAGGCACCCCAAGAGAAGCCCGCCGAGGCGCGCCGCGCGCCCCGGCAAGGCCTGACGAGCGGCAAGCTCTCAGGTGCGGCAAGAAAACCACCGCGGCAAGCCACTTGCCGCGGCGAAACACCACCTCAGGCGTGCGCTCCAGCTCACCTGCCCACGCGTCACTCTGGAGCTTCCCCAGAGACACGTGGCGGGGCGCCGCGCAACCTGGGACGCGCGCGTGGCATGCGACGTTGGCAGAGTCGCCCCCGTGGCAAGCGGAGGTGCCCCTAACGGTCCGCCTCGGCACTGTTTGGGTGATCCAGACGGGCATTTAATGCCTTTGTCCCCCGCCGTCAGAGTTAGGTGCGATAGCACTGTACGGCCACTGTTCGCATAGTTCCTTGCCATCTTTACCCTCACCTGCGTCGCTACCTGTGGGAAACCCCTTAGCATATAAAAGGAGGCCCATGCGCACGTATGGGGGGGATCAAGACCGGAAGAAGGACACCCAGTAGACCCTCGTCTATGTCCAGCTCCAACTTACTGTAGCTTCTTGCGCTCCAGAGCAAGAACTCAAATCAACCACACAAGCAGCAGTAGGGTTTTACGCATCCATGCGGCCCGAAGCTGGGTAAAATCATTGTGTGTGTGCGTCGCCTCGATCTGCTCTTTGTGCAACCTCCGCCCCCCGCCGAACCGACAAGGGGCTCCGTCCCCATAGGTGCTCGTGGAGGCCGATATCCCCCGACACTACTCCCAAGCCATTGGATCTCAGTTCCAACGATGTAAAAACTCGTATCACCATAGCATCTAAGCTGCGGGGTGGATGTGATATTCTATGCCGCTGTCATTTTTGTTCGTAAACTTGCAAAATACGTGTAACTCGTGTTGTTACTTGTCTAGCCGCGCAAAGTGTTTGTTCAAAAAATCCATCCTACACTGAAATATCGGAACAACACACAGGGTCCCACTTGTCATTGATCAAATTTGGACATAAAACTAACAAATCTGAAAGACGAGATTCGAACTGGCAACCTGGACTACAAAGTGTAAGTCGATAACCTGAAACAACAACGGTTATTGGCTTTGTCCCATAACTTGATTTTATACAGTATTACATTGAGTAGAGTAGAGGGAGTGCCTCGTCAACACGTGCATGACCGTTGACTCACTTACTGGTGGGTCCCAGGTCTGCAATCTCTCTCTCCTCTCCAGCATCTAACCTTTAGACGCACGGGCACACACAAAGAGCGGTGCTAGCTTGCCATGGTGTTATTATAACTAAAAAAAGCTTGGTAAATAGAAGAATCACCTAGAACAAGAGATGTTGTGGTTGGTCGAGACGGAGCTAACCACACCTATCCTCTGTGCCACGTTAGCATGATGAAGCTGTGTGGCTAGTGGGATGTTTTCGACCGACTGGCTGGGTCCCGAGGTCGAACCATAGGTACTACGTCTAATACAGTATATTTTTACACGCACATTTTTCCACCGTGTCGAGACGTGGCACACCCTACCGCACGGTTTCGGGGTCCTCCCGGGTGGTGCACGCATATATTCTTCCTTGTCGAGACATGGGACGCCATACCGCGTGTTTTGCGGGTCCTCCTCGGTCGTAACACCGAAGCAAGTAAATGAGTCATCAAATCACAAAATACCACCTTTCCCGCTGAGTACATCAGTGAAGCATGGTGGCTAGCTAGTTGGGCTAGTGCGATCGATTAGCTAGGCCACCGCCACATTTGTTTTTCACCCCATTTTTATCTCCTTGCCGGTAGGTAAATTTAAATATCCACCACGGCGTTGCTCTGGTGTTTGGGTGCGGCAGGCGTGGCAGGATTTTTAATTTTTTTATTGACGGGAGCAGGCGCGGCAGGATTTTTAATTTTTTTGATTGACGGGAGCAGGCGCAGCAGCAATTAGTCACGATGACTCCACCTATAAAACCCACCGCTCGCTGATGTCAAAAGTCGTCGACTGGTGTTTTCCCATGGTGAAAACCAAAAGATTCACCCTGCTCCTCGGCTGGCTCCCTCCTCCTTCCCGTAGATTGCATTGCCTTTCAGCCGTTTCGCCCCCTTTGCTTCCTCTCCCCATTGCTTCTACCTGGTGCCATGGCGGTGCAGCAGATCACGGAGTCTGAGGTGAGGCGCCTAACACAGGAGCTCCAGGCCAAGGATGCAGAGCTCAGGGCCAAGGACGTGGAGCTCCGTGAGCTCAAGGAGGAGAGGAGTGCAATGCTCCTCCATTATGTGCGGGAGTTCGCGGAGCTTCAAAAGCGGCAGGCATCAACCACAAAGATGCTCGAGGCGTCACAGACATTGCTACAGAAAGCGGGAGATACGATAGGCCGTGAGGGGAGCCGGCTGGAGCGCGAGCGGGCCGATCGTGACGAGGTCCAGGATCGCCTCAGCCACTTGGTGGACCAAGTTACCACGCATGTGTTGCGGCTGCGCGATGCCTACCGTCGTGCCAGTGTGACCATGCCGGCCGTCGGGCTAAACCTGTTCGACCACCCCGTCGACTTCAACGAGTTGCGACTTCCTGACCTGGTCTCCTTCTTCACCTATATCTCTGAGGAGCTAAGTCGTCTCCGCACGATGGTGGGGTCGGAGCTGGACAAGGAGGGGTTGCGGGCTGTCGTCTTTGTTGCCGGGTGAATCCTCTCAAGGCTCCGTCACCGGAATCCATTCGTGCCATTGGACGCCGTCTTTGACAAGCTGGCTCCCGTCGACCAGGAGCGGGCTCTGTGGGCGGTTGCACCCTGCATCACCAACATCATGCGCCTCAAGAAGCAGAGGGACTTAGGTGGTGTTTAGGCGTCCTCTGCATGGGCATGTCCATGTCTCGTCACAACATGACCGTTGGATCAAACTCAGACAGTGCAGATTAGTCACTGTAGCACAAAGCGTGTGGGTGTGTTTGGATGCATTCTCATCTCAATATAGTTGTTACCTCTTCGTGTATTTGTGTTAACCTACTAGTGTGGACTCATGCACCCTTCATGCACTCTGCCAAACACCCAAAAGTGGGTCGAGAAGGGAACTTTTGCTCCCATCTCGTGCACCCTTCATACACCCTGCCTAACACTGATTCGTGCTTCATATATGGTTCATGTTTCGTGGAGTACTGTAGCACCGTACTCTCCGTGCGCTGTAGACCTAGTTCTGTTAACATTGATCTCACTGTTCATTCTCGACCGGATAGTCAAAAAAGCGGTACTATGTTACGTTACTGTTCATATAGTTGACATGCGCACAACATCATTTGTTATCATCATATCTTACTACACTAGCAACAAGATTATGTAGTACTGATGTATGAACCACTGTACATGCCTAGTAGTAGGAGCACTATGTATGTTCAGGTGGCTGCCGTGTTTCGCACTCCTCCGTCGTAAGAGTGGAAACGCTTGTTGTAATCATTTTTCTTCTTCAGAAAAACAGCGGACACGCTCTACCGTGCGGATCCTCCTCGACGGTTGTCAGGAACCTTGCTACTCACTTTCACCGACGTGTGGGACAGCCAGCATCGGGGTCCACTAGCCATGCACTGAATTACTCCGTAGTAGAGTGCCCGACTGCACGGTAGACTACCCTATCGAAGCGCCGCAGTAATGCCCAATGAGCCGTCAAATCACAAAACCCCCTCCTTTCCAGCAGTAAGTTGGACGGACGAAGCAACCAACATTTCACTCTTCTCTCTCAGCTTCGTCTCTTGAAGAAAACCCCCACTCGCTTCTCCCTCATCTTGTTCCTCATTTCTTCAAGAAAACCCCGACCTGCTTCTGCCATTGTTCTTCTCTCCCAAAGAAGGAAAGGGGAGCGCATCAATGGTGTTGATTCTGGCCAAGGCCCGGTCTTGCAACCCCGAGACTGATCCTATAACTCCCTCTATGTTCTTCTTTTGGGTTTGTGATTATGGTTTCTTTTATTTCTATTTGAAAGTTTCTTGATGGACGCTAGAGCACAGGCCGAAGTGATGTCTATGGCTCTGTCCAAAACCGTCGAGGCTCATGGTACAAAGAAGTGCAAGCACCCCACCGAGACTACCGCAGACAAGCTCAAAGCCATCGCCCTATACAAGCCCCCCTCTCCAGGATCCCTCTGTCGGTGTACTAAAGTAGGGGTACCTTAGTGCCCCGAACTTGTGCACGGGCAGTCGTAGCACCCCGCGGCAAGGCTTGCCAGGCGATCGCCAAAACTCTCCGTGATCCCTTTTTGGGCCATCCAAGAACAAAGTATTTGAGCCAAGGCCCCGACAGGAGGAGCTTGCCGGGAAGGCCACCCGAAGAGAGCAAGGCCCCGGCAAGAGGAGCTTGCCGGGACGCCCGCTCGAAGCACAAGGCCCCGGCAAGAGGAGCTTGCTGGGAAGGCCGACCGAGGCACAACAAGATACTTGCTGCGACGCGCCCCGCGTCCCGGCAAGGACCGGTGAGCGACAAGCTCCTGGGCACGACAAGGCACCAACCGCGGCAAGGCGCTTGCCACGGCAAGTCACCACCCCGTGCCTGCGCTCCAGCTCAACCACCCACGCGTTGCTCTGGGGCCATTCCAGGCGTACGTGGCAAGAGGCCGCGCAGCCAGGGGCATGCGGTGGCGAAGCAACGCTGACAGAGTAGCCATCGTGGCAAACGGTGGCGCTCCTGACGGTCCCTTTCCTGCACCGTCTGGGCGATGCGGACGGGCATTTAATGCCCTTGTCCCCTGCCGTCAGAGTTAGGTATGATAGCACTGTGCAAACAGCTGTACCCAACACAGCGTTTTCCAGTTTTACCCCCGCCTACGTTGCCACCTGTGGGTAACCCCTTGCACATATAAAAGGAGGCCCCATGCGCAACAGGAGGGGGGAGGAGGCCATTCACGCTCGGTCTCGCCAACAGCTTGCGTGTACTGTAGCACCACACGCTCCCGAGCAAGAACACAATACAAACCACAAAGCAGCAGTAGGGTTTTACGCATCCGTGCGGCCCGAAGCTGGGTAAACCCCTTGTGTGCATCGCCTCGATCCGCTCTTCGCGCGACCTCCGCCCCCCGCCGAACCAAGAAAGGGGCTCGGTCCCCATAGGTGTTCGTGGAGGCAGATTTCCCACCGACATCTTTGGCGCGCCAGGTAGGGGGCGTCGAAGTTGTGCGAACCTGATCCGGCGTATGCATAGGCTAGATCTCCATCATCTTCATCGACAAGCCACCAAAGAAGAAGGCTCCGGAGGTGGCTGGTCCGTCCGCGTCGAACCCACCGCCCCTAGAGCAAACGGGTGGTGGGGACGGCACCGGCGGCGGAACGGGCGTCGCCGAACCAGCCCATGGTGCCACGGCGTCCGAACATGCACCGCGCCCCTCTCAGGAGGCACGGGACCAGCGACGTCTTGGCACTCACGGTACCATACGCTCGCTGGACCCAGATCGAGCCGGCGGATCCCAGGGTGCTCAAGGCCAGCACTCACACCAACGCGCTGGCGCGAGCGTGGCGCGACTGCCTGGTCCGGGTGTTGCTCCTTCTAACGTAGTTAGAAGTTCGAGCACATCCCGCTCCACGCGCCGTTCGCCACCGCTGCCCGCCACTCCAGCAGAAGCTCTGGCGCGAGCTCAACTGCTCCTAGACTACCCTCCAACAACAGACAAGCTCGACGACTGGAGGGCCACGATACAGAGCCTCATCGTTTTCGCTAACGGCGACACCCCGCGGCAGCATAGTGCGTCGCAGCCGCGGCAGGTCGGCCAGGCGAGAACCGATGGCGCCAAGACCGGTGGGGGCGCGACCACCGTGCACTCCCCGCCCCAAAGGCCAAGATCGCCGACTCGCCGGAACCATCACGACAACGACTCCACCGCGTCATCGAATCCGCGAACTCGTCGAGATCAACGCCAAGTTCTTCGCGAGCGAGAGCAAGAGGACGCTCGTACTCGCATCGAGCATCGGAGAGAAGCGCGGCGTCAATCAGACCAACGCGCTGGGCCCTCTGTCGACATGCATGCGCCCGGGGGACCAGGCGACCTGTCGTACGCGGTAGGCTGCCCTGCGTTCACCCGTGAGCTGCGGCAAGTCCAGTGGCCCAGCACGAAGAATTTCAAGCCAGACGTACCAGAGAAGTACGACGGCAAGTCGCATCCGTCGGAGTTCCTCAGCATCTACACCATTGCGGTGCAGGCTGCTGGGGGGCGGGACGACAAGATCCTTGCCAACTACTTCCCGCTGGTACTCAAATCCAACGTCAGATCCTGGCTCATGCACTTGCCGGATAACTCCATAACCTCCTGGACAGACTTGTGCCATCAGTTTGTTGGCGCCTTTACAGGCGGCCACAAACCCCATGGCCAAGTGAGCGACCTTCATCTGCTCGTCCAGAAGGAAGGGGAATCCTTGCGCATGTTCATCCAGAGATTCAGCCGCGTACACTACAACATCCCAGACGTCCACCATGCCGCGGTTATCAACGTGTTCCATCAGAACGTGCGTAACCGCAGGATGCGGGAGGAGATGGCGATGTGCAAGATCAAAGACGTCAGCGAGCTATATGCCCTGGCTGACAAGTGTGCACGTGCTGAGGAAGGGAGGAAACTCCCCGGAGAGAACACTGGAGCAGGAGAATATGACAGTGAAGATACCGCCCCGGCAAGGAAGAACCGGCGGCGGAGCAACAGGAAGAAGAAGAGCCAAGAAGTACTGGTTGTCGAGCAGTCCGGCGATGAAGGCGCCGCCAAGAAGGCCCAGGCTGGTAGCTCCGGCAAGGAGGTTGCCGGATGCGCCAACTGCCAGGCTGTGGCGGTCGCCGACAAGCGGGACGGCACCAACAAACAGTACTGCAAGATCCACCGCACCAAGGGCCACGACCTCCAGAGCTGCAAGCAGGTCGAGCTGCAAAAGGCCGAGTACGAGCGGCACGACAAGGAGAGAGCCCGGGGAGGTGGCGGAGGATCAGGTACGAAGCGTCCCAGCCAGGGAGCACGCCGCGACAAGGACAAGCAGCGGCAAGCGGACAGACCTCCCCGCGGCCGCGACAAGAACGAAGACGACGACGAAGACGAAGACATGGATGATGTCGAGACCAGTGAGCAGGAATTTCAGAAAGCCACAGAGGTCTTGTGCGTAGACGGCGGTGTTTCCCTACATACTTCTCACTGCCAGCTCAAGCAGTGGGCACGAGAAGTCAATGCAGCGGAACCACCCGTCGAGTCGCGTAAACCTATGAAATGGTCCAGCACGCCTATCATCTTCGATATTGAGGACCACCCTGACCGCACAACTGCGATCGGGTGTTTGCCGATGTTGGTCTCACCAACAGTCCGCAACCTCAAGGTCACTAAGATGCTAGTCGACGGCGGGGCCGGCTTGAACCTGATCTCCTCCGCTGTACTCCAGAAACTCCAAGTTCCCGACAGCGAGCTCGAAGAGACCGGCACGTTCCAAGGAATCAACCCGGGAAGGAGCAAGTCGAAGGGGAAGATGATGTTGCCAGTAACATTTGGCAGCGAGCTGAACTTCAGGACAGAGAGAATCACTTTTGACGTTGCCGATTTTCCGTTGCCCTACAATGGAATTCTCGGCCGTCCAGCGCTCGCCAAATTCATGGCGGCCTCTCACTACGCATACAACATGCTCAAGATGCCAGGCCCGATAAGCGTCATCTCTGTCCCCGGCGATAAGAAGGATGCCCTTATCTGTGCCGACAAGATCTACCGGGAAGCAGCAGCCGCAGCGGATCACAAGCCACTTGCCGCTGAAGCTCCCGGAGGGAAGAAGAAGACCAAGCCCGGCAAGTGCTCTGGCGCCCACTCTGGCAAGCCCACCTCTACGGAGTGCTGCGCTACCGTTGAGGACGCGCCATCGAGCTCCGCCGGCAAGAAGAAGACCAAGCCCGGCGAGTGCTCTGGTGCCCACTCCGGCAAGCGCACCTCTTCGGAGTGCTGCGCTGCCGTCGAGGACGCGCCATCGAGCTCCACCGGCAAGAGTAAGAAGACAGTGGCAGCTCCACCAACGACCAAGAAGGTGTCCACCAAGGAGGACGGCACTGGTGGTACCTTCACCATCAGTGCCACTCTCGACTCCAAATAGGAAAGCGCGCTTGTTGCTTTCCTGCGGGCGAATGTCGATGTGTTTGCCTGGCAACCATCTGACATCCCCGGCGTTCCCAGGAAAGTGATTGAGCACCACCTCGCCGTCTGTCCTCGTGCGCGGCCCGTCAAGCAAAGAGTGGTTGATGTAATTTGATGGTGCTTTCTCGCTGCAAGGCGCCGGTGCTGGCGCGTTGCTTATCGCGCCCACCGGAGAGCATCTCAAGTACATAGTCCAGATGCACTTCCCCAAGGAGCAAGCAACCAACAATACTGCAGAATATGAAGGTCTGCTCGCCGGTCTCAGGATCGCGGCAGAACTTGGGATCAAGAAGCTCATTGTCAGGGGTGACTCGCAGCTTGTCGTCCGCCAAGTGAACAAGGATTACCAGAGTCCGTTGATGGAAGCATACGTTGATGAAGTGAGGAAGCTAGAAGAGCGCTTTGACGGCCTGCAAATGGAACACGTTCCAAGAGCTGAGAACGACATTGCTGATGGCCTGTCAAAGTGCGCAGCACTTAGGTTACCTGTGGAACCAGGAACCTTTGTGCTCAAGCTGACTCAGCCATCCGTGACACCATCAACCGGACAGAGCAAGAAGAGGAAGTTGGTCTCCGACGACTATCCTCCGGCAGAGCTCCCCGGAGCCGCCGCCAAGAAGGTCCCTAAGATCGACGCCAAGAGCGCTGAGGAGCCGTCTACTCCGGAAAACCCCAGGGTTTGTTCCGTAGAAGCAGGCGCTCCCGACAAGTTTTGCTCCGGCAAGCTTGCCGGGGAACGTCAAAGCTCCGGCTGAGCCCCATATCCTCGCCGTAGAAGCGGAGGTTCCCGCAGCAGCAGATGTGCCTTCAGTCCTTGTTGTCGAGCCACAGGCTCCAGCATGGGCGCAGCAGACTGTCCATTTCCTCCAAAACGGAGAACTTCCCGAAGAGCAAGAAGAAGCGGAAAGAGTAGCCCGGCGCTCAAGTATGTACCAGTTCGTCGACAACACACTGTACAGAAGAGGGCGCAACAGTGTGAAATTGAAGTGTATTTCCCGGGAAGACGGACAGAAGCTGTTGGCAGAGATACATGGAGGGATATGCGGTCACCACATTGGCGCAAGAGCACTTGCCGGCAAAGCGTTCCGGCAAGGTTTCTTCTGGCCAACAGCCCTCCAGGATGGAACTACACAAGTAACCAAGTGTGAAGCGTGCCAGTTCCATTCCAAGCAGATACACCAGCCAGCTCAAGCTCTCCACACGATCCCTTTATCCTGGCCATTTTCGGTCTGGGGGCTCGACATCCTCGGCTCCTTCCCCCGAGCTGTCGGGGGCTTTGAGTACTTTTACGTCGCAATCGACAAGTTCACAAAGTGGCCGGAAGTGGAACCAGTGAGGAAGGTGACAGCACAGTCAGCAGACAAGTTCTTTAGGTCGATTGTTTGCCGCTTCGGGATCCCCAACAGGATCATTACTGACAACGGTACACAATTCACGAGTCGCGCCTTCATGCAATACATCCAAGATCTCGGCGCCAAGGTCTGCTTTGCTTTTGTTGCTCATCCCAGGAGCAACGGTCAAGCGGAGAGGGCCAATGCCGAAGTGCTACGCGGGCTCAAGACAGAACTTTCGACAGGCTGCACAAGTGCGGAAGAAACTGGATCGAGGAGCTGCCGGTGGTTCTTTGGTCGATCAGAACGACGCCAAATCGAGCCACTGGCCAGACACCATTTGCTCTAGTCTATGGAGCAGAAGCAGTTACCCCCACGGAACTCGTATACGGGTCACCTCGAGTGCTCGCTTATGATGAGCTTGAGCAAGAGCGGTTGCGTGAAGATGACGCGCTGCTCCTTGAGGAAGATCGTCTTCAGGCTGCTGTGCGAGCCTCTCGCTACCAGCAAGCTTTGCATCGCTACCATAGCCGCAAAGTTAAAGCCAGAAGCTTCGAGGAAGGCGACCTTGTTCTTCGGCGCGCTCCGTCCGCCAAGAATCATAACAAGTTGACGCCGAAGTGGGAAGGCCCTTACCGGGTGAGACGAGTCACGAGGCCCGGCGCTGTCCGCCTCGAGACCGAAGATGGCACTCCGGTGAGCAACTCCTGGAATATTGAGCATCTTCGTAAGTTTTACCCATAAGGCGCGGTTGTCGGGCCCCGCCCGGCAACCAACCTTTTGTACAAGTCTTGCCGTTGTTGCATGTAATCCTTTGTACAAAGCCAGGCGCAGACCCTGAGCAGCAGTAAATGAAGCGCCGGCGCCCTAAGTTTTAGCATGCATGGTGAGTCGAGTCTCGTCCTTGGTTAGGGTTGATAGTGCCTAACAGCTGCTAACCCCTAGCTTCGAGGTCGAGTCTGCGTCCTTTTTCCTGTTCTTTCGTTTCCTTTGGTTCGCAGGGTTTGGCATATCCTGGCCAGACCGCTTAAGGACGAAGAAGAGAAGAAGGGCGGACCAGCATCTGGTCCCCGGCGAACCAGTGTTGCCGGGGGCTGCAAGCACAAAGATTCGCCCGCGACAAGCCAAAGTTGCCGGGGGCTGCAATCCCAGATAAGTCTTTCATCCCTTGTCATGCATTCTCTTATGGACTGAGGAATGCGAAAACCTTGTTCCTTCCTAAAAAGCTGCCGTGCTCCCTTAACTCTGGGCCCCGGAGCGCGTTCCTGGGACCAGTTTCGGTAGTAGCCGCGGCGGCAAAGGAACGGAATGAGGAGCCCGAACCCGCCTCATCCCTGCCTCCGCCAAAGGCGTGAGGAAGGTCGAGTGGCGCGGGAAGACGGCAGGGCCTGTTGTCGGGCAAAGAAGTGTCTATCTTAACGACATAAAGGATTTGCTCCTTGGCGTGGGTTTTACCCACGGGACAAATGGCCCAGCAAACATCCCTTTTTCATTAAAAACATTCCGCTCAGGTACAGTTCAGAGAGAATGAAAAACATGAAAGATGGGATTACAAGTTTTAAACACAGCTAAGGCCTGAGGGCTTATAGATTGAAAAAAGATAAGATGCCCGTAATCCCTTTCTTGTATCTCTCCTCAGGAGGTAGGACAAGGAGGCGAAAAGGGCAAAAGGGGCGCCTAGGCGAGCTACGGGTGGCAGAAGACACCAACAGAACGCCCGGAGGGCCGTCCGGGGGCTCCGGAGGCTGGATGGTGACGGCGGCGCCGGAAGTGGAGCTCGAAGATGAGGCAGCGGGACGTCAACACGCTGTCGAGGGCATCTGGCCCTCGCACTCCGAGTTGACGGCCTTGACACCAGCCCTCTTCCTCTTCCGCAGCCTCGCCACTCCAGCCGCCCAAGAAGACGACCCCGGGAAGCTCAAGGAGCCGGCGACACGGATGATGGGGTCGCCGGTGCCACGCGGAGCCGCGGCCGACGCCTAGTCGGACCCGTCATCCCGATGACCGCTACCCTCGTCGTCGCTGTCGCTCCCCTCCTCGTCACTCTCGCTCGAGGAGGAGCTTTCGGTGTCGGAGGAGCTATCCACGCAGCACCGGGCCCGGGTCCCGAAGCACCCGAAGACCTTGACGGAGAGGAGATCGCCCTCCATCAACTTAAAATGGAGGGTGAACCCCTCCATCAAGCTGTGGATACGGGCGAACGTCTTCCACCCTCGACCAAGATACATCACGCCGGGGGATGGGGACTCAACATGGACCCGCGTGCCGCTGATCCCACAGCCCCTCATGCGCAGTCTTAGCGTCTCGGGTTGTTCCACCTCCATCACGCTT
Organism: Aegilops umbellulata; assembly: GCA_032464435.1. NCBI lineage: Eukaryota > Viridiplantae > Streptophyta > Magnoliopsida > Poales > Poaceae > Aegilops > Aegilops umbellulata. Next base: position 66,702,167 of record CP136056.1, on the reverse strand, counting down.
GCGAAGGGGGCTGGGAGGCGGAGGCGGCGACGAGGCGCCCGGCGCAGCCTGACGAAGAATTCGCAGGGGTCGTCCCCGATGTGGACTGCCGTGAGAAGAGGAGCCGCTGGCGGAGGCGAGGCCGGCGCGTCGCCTCGTCCACGACCTCGTCCACGGCCTCGTCCACGACCTCGCCCCCTCCCCCTTCCCTTTACTGTTGGCTCTACCACCGCGGGTGCAAGGGGAGGAGGGGCGCGTTGCCTAGCGGCGACCCTCGCCGCCACCGATGAAGGACCAGGATTCCCTTTCTCCATGGCGAATGGAGAGAGGGGATCAGAAGCTGAAGAGAAGCGAAGATGGAGGAGTGTGGGTTTTCGTCACCCCGCCCCCCCCCCTCTTGCTCCTTATAAAGGAGCAGGGTGAGGGCTCGACCGCCCCGCTCAGCCAATCAAGACGTAGGAAGAGCAGGCGACTGGGACCGGCCTGCTGCCTCGGCTCGGTTTCCTGCCTCCACCGTCCGCGACCCCAGGCGCATGGAAGTCGCGTGGCTGGCGTGCAGGACCGAGGCGACGGATGAGGCGACCTCCCCTCGCCCCGTGATCGTGGGGAGCGGGCACCTCGGAAACCGTGCCTCGGCCCCGTCTAGCAAACGAGCCGCGCCTCCACGCCTTCCTCCACTTATGGGGATAGCGCGAACCGTCCCCCTTTATTACGACGTGACGCATGCCTGCGGGGCTCAGCCCCGCGCACGCCGCCCACATCACACACGCCTCTCCCCACGATGCCGCGCTCGACACGTGCCGTTCGGGGAGGACGTGGTGGATGCAGAAGAAGATACAGCGTGACCCAGGCCACGCGTGCCCGTGCACTGTTTTGGGCCTGGCCCAACAGCGCTCGGCACCGTGTATGGCCCAGGCCCGGGGGCTCCTGTCGGTGTACTAAAGTAGGGGTACCTTAGTGCCCCGAACTTGTGCACGGGTAGTCGTAGCACCCCGCGGCAAGGCTTGCCAGGCGATCGCCAAAACTCTCCGTGGTCCCTTTTTGGGCCATCCAAGAACAAAGTATTTGAGCCAAGGCCCCGGCAGGAGGAGCTTGCCGGGAAGGCCACCCGAAGAGAGCAAGGCCCCGGCAAGAGGAGCTTGCTAGGAAGGCCGACCGAGGCACGACAAGATACTTGCTGCGACGCGCCCCGCGTCCCGGCAAGGACTGGTGAGCGACAAGCTCCCGGGCGCGACAAGGCACCAACCGCGGCAAGGCGCTTGCCGCGGCAAGTCACCACCCCGCGCCTGCGCTCCAGCTCAACCACCCACGCGTCGCTCTGGGGCCATTCCAGGCATACGTGGCAAGAGGCTGCGCAGCCAGGGGCATGCGATGGCGAAGCAACGCTGACAGAGTAGCTATCATGGCAAACGGTGGCGCTCCTGACGGTCCCTTTCCTGCATCGTCTGGGTGATGCGGACGGGCATTTAATGCCCTTGTCCCCTGCCGTCAGAGTTAGGTATGATAGCACTGTGCAAACAGCTGTACCCAACACAGCGTTTTCCAGTTTTACCCCCGCCTACGTTGCCACATGTGGGTAACCGCTTGCACATATAGAAGGAGGCCCCATGCACAACAGGAGGGGGGAGGAGGCCATTCACGCTCGGTCTCGCCAATAGCTTGCGTGTACTGTAGCACCACACGCTCCCGAGCAAGAACACAATACAAACCACAAAGCAGCAGTAGGGTTTTACGCATCCGTGCGGCCTGAAGCTGGGTAAACCCCTTGTGTGCATCGCCTCGATCCGCTCTTCGCATGACCTCCGCCCCCCGCCGAACCAAGAAAGGGGCTCGGTCCCCATAGGTGTTCGTGGAGGCAGATTTCCCACCGACACCCTCATTAAGCAAGTCCAGGTAATAACTGTTCTTGATGATCTTTTTCTTGATCTTGATCGTGTTTTTTCATCTAACATGCAGTACTAGTACTAGTAGTACAACTTTCTGGGTGATCTTGCATGTGATTTTTGTGTGCCAAATGACGGTTCTAAATTCCTCTTTTGACCAAAACATGCGAGAGGTTGACACTGATTTCTTGTAGATTACATTCAACTACTTTATGAATATCAATGCTACCTTTGAAGAGGGTATATTTGCCTCAGTAACTTGTGTTATGGATATTGCAAGTAATCCCTCTGCTCTCATGCCTTTGAAGACATGTTCTAGTGTCTTTGTTCACTCATTTCTGTGCGTAAATGTAGTCATATATGGAGTAAAATATCAAAAATCATCTTATATTTCTGAATGGAGGTAGTAATAAAATATTTGGTTTCTGTTTGAATTAGAACCAGGTCCGCGATGGAGATGAAGTTCTCAAAGTCATGACGTGTGAATTAGAAGACCTGAGGATGTGTTCTACTGCTACACTATCCAGCTTATGTGTCCATGTCACCACGCATCCTGAACTAGTGTTTTCCTATAGCATTGTCGTCAGGCGTGTTCTCGAGGTTGTACTTGACCACAACAATTTCCTGGTTGTGCCTTCGATTACGAAGGGTGTGGTTCTTGTAAAGCTTCCCGACAAATTTGATGCGGCATGTCTTCATCGTCATGTTTATGAGTGGAAAGACCACTCTGTTAGGTTCTCAAAGGTTGGTGAGTTGGTGATGGTGCAGGTAGACATCTCTCATGAAGTCCATGGCCTAGTTAGTTATGCGGGGTTCCTCCCGTAGGTCGGTGGCAAGAAATAGTCTGTAGAGTTTAATTAGTGCAACTTTGCTTGTCTGTAGTAAGTACTATTGTTCAGTACTTGATTTGTGTTTGTGAACCCTGTATTGTTTAGTACTGCCGCTTTTGGTGTGTGGTGAGTCCTGAGAACAGTCTATGTTAATGTTTGTCCACTCAATTCAGTCTGTATATATCCATATCATCTTTTTTGTGAGGACGGTTTATCAACTATGGTTACACTCCAATATATGTATGCATTGCAGGGTTTATCGCACCCACCAGGATTTCCAGTCCCATGGATGTTCGGTCCATACGATTTGTCACGACCTTTGGAGTGTCCTGCTTGTGGGAGTAGGCGGGGGCCCTGCATGCCATGCATAGTTGGACGATCAATCTTCTGTTTAGTACTTCAACATAGTGATTTCCTGGTAAGGATTCACTCGTGTCACATCAAATAAATCTTATTGATTTACTGTCTAAATATTATTGATTTAATGTCATGTTTTCTTTCTTTTGCTGCAATTTTACGATGCGGGTTTTGCCATGTGACATTCATCACAGAATAAACCGTTTGGTTTGCTCTACGATGGCTATTTTTGCAGGTTTCACTTCTTATGTCGTGTCAATAACGAAGGCAATGTACATCACTTATATGACTGGAAAAATTGGATCAGTCTGTTGTATGAGTACAAGCTGAACCCCTATGATGAACTACAGTTTGGTTTAACAAACACGCCACAATTAGTCCTTCTCGCGTTAAAAAGAAATGAAGAAAAAGACTGGATCACGGTCACGGAGCCTAGTCAAGTTAGAAAGTTGATCATAGCAGACCAGACACGATCGCCATTGTCTCGCACATCGGTACCAGCTTTAGCAATGGATCGAGCACCGGCAGTTGCTCTAGCACTGACATTAGCAGTAGCTCAGTCTGATCTAGCTGAGGATTGGGTACCGACCGTGTCAGCGGATCAGGCTGATCTACCGAAGGATCGGGCATCGACACTGGCATATGCTCCGACACCGGCACCTGCTCTACAAGGAGCACCATCTCCGATAGCAGCGGCGGCACTACCAGTCGCACCGGAACGGGCACCAGCAACGGCTTCGGCACCTGCACCAACACATGCACTTGCATCTGCTCCGGCCCGTGCAGCGGCAATAGAACCAGCAGTTGCACCGGCAACAGACTGGGCTGCAGTTCGCACTTCATATACCAAAGTCCTTACAAAAACCGACATGTCCACCTTCTTGGTAAGCATTGGCCGCCCAAGTGCTTCGTTCTTTTTTCTTTCCATGTTGTTTCACATGATTCACTGTGTTGATCTAACTATTTGTGTATGTCTTCTTGTTTGCAAACAGAGAATTCCTAGAGAAACGAGGGAGTCGTTCAACAATCCGGGTGACCGTGGCCAAGTTTCTCTTACCATGCGCAGCCTTGGTGTGAATGAACCTGCTCAATATACCGTAAGTACAAAGGATGGTCGCATAATGATTGATGCTAAAGGATGGTCAAGGTTCAAATCTAAATCATATCTTGCGGTAAGGGATGATATCAAAATCGAACTTTCTCGGCAAGGAGAGTTGGTCCAAATCAACATTGAAATTCTTCAGTAGCAGCACGCAATTGTCGAACTGATCTATCCTCCGAGAGATTTTGATGTAATAATCTGGCATGGTGAAACAAGTGTCATGTGTGTATAAGTAGTATGTCAGTATTATTTATCATGTGGTATACCGTTGATAGAATTGCAACTCTGATTGCTGGTTAGGAACTGTCGTTCGATTTCATTCTAACAGTTGTCGTGCTTTATTTAATTTTGTGTATTCGCCTTGCGTCAACATCTAAAACCAGCGCCATACCGATCGCTTGCAAGATGAAAAGCGCTGAGGTAGAACACATGGGCCCCCAAACATGCAGGCCCACCGGCCTGTGGCCCAAAGTCCAGAACCGTGAGCCTGTGTGAGTATTATATTCTCAGTTGAACCCGCATAATGCCCGTGCGTTGCACGTAACATCAAGATGCATTTGTATGAGTATTCTATCTTGTGAGAGAAAAGGATGAACTAGGGAAGGCCTTATTTGCAAATGTGGAGAGGTGTGTGGGTACCTTTTTGCAAAATTGCCATAGTTTCCTTCCTATCCGTTAGATATAAATCGGACGGCCTATATTGCAGGATGGCAGGCACACCATCATCACCAACTCGTCTATACTGTGTTAAAAAAACTCTGTTTTTTATAATTAAATATGCTATATATATTCCCCTTGATTTTTCTTATGTATAAAGTTGTGATATAAAAGATTTTTATATTTCTTTACAGAGGGAGTATCTTTCTGTCAAAAATATATTTATGTGTAACTAGTTACTCATGTCTTTCTACTTCCTTTCGCTGATATGTGGGGCATCAGGCAACGGGGTCTACGTGCCATATGCACGAAATTAGAGTGCACAACTGCACGGTAGACACACCCCGGTCGTAGCGCCGCAGTAATGCCCAACGAGCGTCACAAAAACCCCCACCTTTCCAGCTTTAGCAGTACGCTGGACGAACGAAGCGGCAATATTTCACTGGGCCTGAATCCCCTTCTCCCTCGTTTGCTTGTTCAGGAAAAAATCCCTCTCGGCGATTGCATAGGGTTTTCTCATGGAGAACCATGTACGAATTCTTCATCCATCCTTGATAAATCCAAGTCCCTTGGTCGCGGGTAATCCTAGGATGGCAGCCGCCGCGTTGATGCATTTTTCTTCCTACTGAATCTAGTGTGTTTCATTTGCAGTGCCCAAAGTGCGAGGACCCTACAGGTTTCTGCGCCCTCGGCGAGACGCCACACTTCCTCCTTCTCATCCTAACACAGGATTTTAAAACGCACACAGTATGTTCCTAGAATCCTCTTTTCTATCCGGGAGGGTGGGGTTTTTTGAACATGTTATCGACTAATTTGGATATTTGGATTGCTATATTTGGATAAAAGGTACTAGTACCATGGTCAACACGGACGTGAAGGAGGAAATTATTTCTAGATTCGGATAGGGAATACATTGTGTTCTCATATTATTTTTCCTGCAGCACGTTCCTTGCTCTGCCAGAACACATGTACTCAAGATGCTCGGTCTTGCCATAACTGAATACACCAGTTTAATGGTCACAATGAAGACAAGCCATGGATATAAGTTCCGAGTTGGGTTCATGAACAAGAAGATCGTTGCTTTTTTATGGCCGAACTTGGATAAACTTTCTCAAGTGTTACGGACTTAAAGTTGGCGCACGAATGTTGATGGAAATAGCAGAACCTGGACTCATCTTCACTGCGATCTTCCGCCCCGACATCGTTCCAATTGTTCATCCATGTTAGTTTTGTATCTGGTTCTTTCTTGTTGCCTCGATTACTTCTTAATCCACCTATTATGTCTAACTAATCACAATTTAACTTTAGAAGTAGCAACGAATCTCTCACGAAGATGCTACTTCTAACTAATAATTTCTTATAATTGGTGGCACGTGTAGGTTTTTTCAGAGTTAAGCAGGCTACTCGTTTGTTATTCTGTCAGGACCCGGCTCTTACTGATGGCACTGAAGTTGACTGGGACGACATCCACAAGTTCCTACACTTTATTGATCGTCTTGAGGTCCTTGTGGGGCGTTTCAATGGTGGAATGCCACGTGGGATATGTGTGCCACTGCTGCACTCATTGAACAGGTCCAACTGTGTTGATAAACTTATGGTACGAGTAGTTTTCTATTATATATGTTGTTCATAAACTCTTGCTTATACACAGTTTTACAGCTGTGATCTTCTTGAAAAAGGAACTACCCAGTTCTATTGTTGCTATACAGATGTCTGACCATGGTCGGGTCAGACTTGCGCTTGGTCACAACATGATGTTTATGTCGACCTACTCCATTCCCCTGGGAGGTGAAAAGATACTTATTCATGGGTGGTCTCAAATAATGAAGGCCCGTCCATCTTGGAGAATAGGACAGAAGATTATGTTCCTGCTTTTCCATGGCTCTAAAGTGAATATCCTGTTTATTGACCACATTGCGAGATGAAGCCACTTTCAGAAGTTTGTGGATGCGCGGGGTGGCACCTGGGCCTTGCCCTGGGGCTTGGCGGCCTCACCCTTGGTTAATGTAGGCAAAGTAGCACTATTAGAGGTGTGCTTTGTACGGTTGAACCTGTATAAGTACTCATACTGCTTTCAGCTATGTTTGTTAAGTGCCCCTGCTGGTTTCAGTTAAGGTTGTTAAGTACTCCTACTGCTTTTACAGTCTCTCGTGTTTCTTCAGTCTTGTCTTCCTCCAGCTGCCAAAACCAAACCAGCGTCGGCGGGGCCGCCTGCTTCCGCCTCCCACGGCCGCCTGCGCCTCAGCGCACGCATCGCCGCCCCACCATCTCCTAAATCATTAACACCGGCGTCCGAGGCGTCGCCGTCGTCCTCCGCGCACTTTGCTACACTTGCCGCGACGCCGCCCTCTCATGTTGTCAACTTGGTCAACAAATAACAGGAATCGATAGAGGACTGTACGTGGAGAGGATGACAGTAGGGTCCCACCATGTCCATGGCCAGACGCAAGGAAGTTCCTCATTTTTTGTTATATATACTCCATTGTCAGCGTATGGAAAAAGAAAAGCTTCCTCCTAGTGGTTTCCTGACATCTGGGACCCACGACATTGTCAGTGTATATATTCAATAGACAAGAGAACATAACAAGATCGGCTGACACCTGGGAGCTAGCTGCTCGAGCAGTATTTTTTTTGTTATCGTTGAGACGGAGCAGGGTTTCAACTGCGCTGTGGCCCATCAGGCCCAGGCTTATATTTTATATTCACCATATGACCAGCCCAACTATTCTTTGTGAAAATGAGCCCAGTTTATTTTTTTGTGAAGAATACCCAATCTAGGGCTACTTATTTTTCTACGCCCTAATGGGCTGCAACTCTTTCAAGATGCCTGCAAATCTTGAAAGTAATATGAAATGGGTTGTAAATATAAAAACGGATGACAAATTGGCAATTATATTATAATTTCTAAAAATTTTCACATTTTCATATTCCAATTTCACTGGGCTTTAACCTAATCTAAATATATCTTCAAAGTACTTTAAATCTTGCTCGACATTTTGGTATTAAAAATAGTTTGGAACCCACAGAAATATGCGAAATTTCGTTTGAATTTTTAACCCTGGCCCTGGCCAACAAAAAAACGGACTGCAATAAATTGCATAAGAAGTTGCAATGAGCTATATATAAATTATTAAAAAATAGGGAATGGTCTGACTTGTGGGCCTATTAAGTTGATGCGTATGCAAGATTTTTTACTTATTATATACGTCAACAAATGATTCTAGCAGACGTAATCATTGGATGTCAATCCAATGGCCGTCAAGTTTCTTCAATCCCTGCTCTTCTTGCTCCAGCCGCCAAATCCAGCACCGGCGGGACCGCCTGCTCCCGCCTCCCATGGCCGGCTGTGCTACCATGCAGGCCTCACCGCCCCCTACTACTCGCACCGCTGGCCAGGCCATCCCTCTACTCCCCCACATCCCTCCACTGATGTAGCTTTGCCGCCTCCGGGTCATTCCCTTCCTGGGTCTCGCCGTCGTCCATCACGCTAGTGTTCTCGGCACAGCATGGTCAATGTCAACAAACGACAACATCAGAAGAGGGATGTACATGGAGAGGCTGACAGTTGGGACCCACATGGTCCATGGCCGCATACAATAAAGTACCTCCTTATTACGCTAAAAAGAATGAATACTCCCGCTGACAACTCAGACCCACCAGCTATATCTTCGCACGCAAGGAAGTGCCTCCTTATTACGCACAAAAAAATGAATACTCCCCCTGCTAGCTGGGACCCACCATAGTGGGAGGCTGACTTGTGGGCCTACTAAGTTGACACGGACGAAGGGCTTTGTCAACTTAGTCAACAAACGATTCTATCACCAGTGACCGTTGGATTGTTAACATCCAACGGTCGTCCTGCTTCTTCAACCTCTGGTTTTCTTGCTCCAGCCGTCCAAACCACCGCGTGCTCTTGCCTCCCGTGGCCGGCTGTGCTGCCGCGGAGGTCTCACCGCCCCCTACTACTCCCACCGCTGGCCAGGCCCTGCAGTGAAGGCAGCATCACACCGCAACCGAACCAGTGAACCCTCGTACTCCTCTCCGCGTGGGCATCCACTATCGCGTCTTCCCCGGCTCCGTGTTGTCCCCTTCCTAGGCCTCGCCGTCGTCCACCGCCTTGGTGCTCTCGGCGCGGTGTGGTCAATGTGGTCAACGAACGACGTCCATCGGAAGAGTACTGTATGTGGAAAGGCTGACAGCTGGGTCCACGGCAGCATCAAGGAAGTGCCTCCTTATTACGCACTTAATAATTATTCCTCCACCTGACAGCAGGGACCAACCGGACGGGCCACCATATTTCGCGAAAAAAAATTTCCCCCCTGACTGCTGGGACCCACCAGCTACATCTTTGCACGCAAGGAAGTGCGTCCATATTATGGGCAAAAAATGATTCACCCCCTGACTGTTGGGACCCACCAGCTACATCTTCGCACGCAAGGAAGTGCCTGACAGTCGGGACCCACCTGGTCGAAGCGTACGTAGTGTTGTCATTCTGGTCGCGAACATGTACGCACATACGATTGGTCGGTCTGCAGGCTGCAGCGATGAACCGTGGCCGTGTAAGGAAGGGCATGTGTCGTAGTATAGGCGTGCATGTGTCGTAGTAGAGGCGCGCACGTAGCATGTCACGCTGTCCCGTTAATATCATGTACACGTACATACAGCCAGGGTGCAAGAAAGTAAATACGGCCACGTACGTACATACAGGCGGGGTCTCAAACACCTACTCGTGCATACATACGGCCAGGGCTCGTGTACATGGCCGGGTCGGAACGAAGAAACTGTGTCATTGTGTTCATAGGGAGCCAACCGGCTTGGACGAAATAGTTGATCGAAACGAGGCGTGGCGTACTGCAGAACGGAGGAAACGGCCTTGTGTTCAACCGGCCACGATCGAAACGGGATCCTGTTCATCAGGAGGGGTCTGGCGTACCGCAAAACGGAGGAAACGGACTTGTGTTGGAGCGCTACGGTCGAAACGGGGGTATTGTTCATCGGGAGGGGTGTGGCGTACCGCAAAACGGGACTCCATGAGATATTGTTCATCTCCACCATCGACTGCCTCCATGGGCTACTGTTCATCCACCGTCGACCTCCTCCAGCCTCCACCTGCGACTGTTCATCCATGGGATCATGTTCATCCTGCCTCGACCGATCCTCCACCGGCTACTGTTCAACCAGCCCTCTCCATGGGGTCCTGTTCAACCACCCCTTCATGGGCTACTATTCATCCAGCCCTCCATCGGCTACTGTTCAACTAGCCATCCAGGGGGTTGTCCTGTTCATCCAGCCCTCCACGGGGTCCTGTTCATCCACCCCAACCGGCTCGATCGATCGGGGTCCTGTTCATCCAGCGGCAACGGCCTCTACTACTACGGGGTCCTGTTCATCCAACCCCCAACCGGGAACTGTTCATCCAACCCCCCCAACAACGCTCACTGTTCATCAAGAGGCAGCAGTGTTCGATCGGCTTCAGTTAGCAGCAGTAGTGAAGGAGTCACTCGGTTTCAGTTAACAGCAAGGGATCGATCGGGGTTCAATAACATAGCTAGTGCAATCGCTCGGGTTCAGTTAGAGCCCAACGCCTCGCTCGGGTTTAGTTAGAGTGCAACGCCTCGCACACACGCGCGTACGTGTACGAGAGAAACGCGCAAACCTCCGTGCATCGCTCGGCCCCGACCACCCACCGTAACCGGGAACTCCCCGATATTTTCCTCGCCAGCGCTTCTATCATGGTTTTTTTCGTCATGGATGGCCCAAAGAATGTCATGCAGCTGCGTCTCCGGCCCGCCCAGGACGAAAATCCCATTTTCTGTCATGATTTTTTGTCATAGAAGTAGGAGCCCACCACATCTATGATGATACCGGTTTTTGTCACAATTATCGTCATGGAAGTGTCATAAGCATGACAGAAAAAAATATCGTTCGGCCCAAAATGTCACGGATGTGACTTTTTTTTGTAGTGTGAGATGGTGTTGTTGAAGATGTTGATGGAGATTGCCCTCCCCAAGATGGGAGTGTTCTTTGTGATGATGATGATGATGATTTCCCCCTCCGGGAAGGAAGTTCCCCCGGCGGAATCGCTCCATCGGACGACAAAAGTTCTCCTGCCCAAGTTCCGCCTCGAGACGGCGGTGCTCCGTCCCAAAAGTCCTCTCCTTATTTTTCTAGGTCAAAATGACATATATACCATAAGATGGGCACCGAAGGTGGGCCTGGGTGAGCACAACCCACCAGGGTGCGCCTGGGCTCCCTGGCGCGCCCAGGTGGGTTGTGCCCACCTGGTGGGCCCCCTCTGGTAGTTATTTGCTCCAATATTCATCATATATTTGATAAAAAATCTCTGTGAAGTTTTAGCTTGTTTGGAGTTGTGTAGAATAGGTGGCCTGACGTAGCTTTTCCAGGTCCAGATTTCCAGCTGCCAGAATTCTCCCTCTTTGTGTATACCTTGCATATTATGAGACAAAAAGCATTAGAATTACTCCAAAAAGCATTATTATGGATAAAAACATCATAAATAACAGTAAGGAAACATGATGCAAAATGGACGTATCAACTCCCCCAAGCTTAGACCTCGCTTGTCCTCAAGCGAAAAACCAAAATCGAAAAACATGTCCACATGCTTAGAGAGAGAGGTGTCGATAAAAATAAAATACGGACATAGAAACATCATGTTCATTATTATAACAGCAACAAACTTAAAGATAAGACCCTTATCATAAAGCTCTTATCATAGACTTCTCATGAATAAGTGACAATTCATCACACTATTGAAGTATAAAGCAAAAACTCTATTAGAAACCAACAAACTATGTTCTCAGTCAACTTTGCAACTACAATTCATCATCTTTTCAGGAAGGGTCACGTATCGGAGCCTTTAGGCAAGTCCACATACTCAAGCATCATATAGTCTTCTATGATTGCTAACCCTCACCGCGTACACATGAGCAAAACATTTCAACTGGAAATAGAAAGATAGGGCCTTATAGTTTCGCCTCCCAACGTATTCACCTCAAGGGTGATGTCAACAATAATAACGCATGCTATCTATATTCAATTGTACATATGTTCCTAGATATTTCCTCACCACATGATGCTTGCCAAAGGAGAAAAATAAAAAGGAATAGAAGGAAAACTTTGACACTTTGCATAAAAGTAAATACATAAAAGTAAAAGATAGGCCCTTCGCAGAGGGAAGCAGAGGTTGCCATGCGCTTATTTGTTTTTATGCTCAACCCCTTAGTGGAAAGGAACGTCATGTTGTATTGCCCCTTGTGATAGCAACCTTTATTATGCAATCTGCCGCTTTTATTCTTCACCATCACAAGTTCGTACAACGCTCAATTTTCTCTTACACTAAATGATCTCACACTTTTAGAAGCAATTTTTATTGCCTTTTTGTACCGATGACAACTTACTTGAGGGATCTTGCTCAATCCCTAGGTAGGTATGGTGGACACTTGAAAATAAGATTTGGGTTTATGTGTTTTTGGATGCACAAGTAGTATCTCTACTTAGTGCAGAATTTTTGGCTAGCAAAGATAGGGACAAGCACCACATGTTAAAGGATCCATGACAATATGACTTCTATGTGAATATAAACAAACATAAACCATTAAGTTGTCTTCCTTGTCCAACATTAATAATTTTGGCATATAATATTTTGATGAGGGCTCACAATCACAAAAGATTTCTAGGATAGTATATTTATATGTGAATTTTCTCTTCCCTTATTAATTCTTTCACGAGTTGCATCATTGACTAATACTATGATTGTCAATCTCTAATAAAATTTTCTACTTATACTTTTCCTTATGTGGTGTCATCACTGTAAGTGCATCTAGTGCCCCTTAGTGATTTTGGTGTATTGAAGACTTATAGGTTAAGTATCTAATGTGTTTATGAGTGTACACAGGTCTATAAGTCTATGAGGAGTTTGATATTTACAGAGAAAGTCGACCCCTAAAAATGAAGTTCTTCGACTGAAGACTTTGATATTTTGAAGACTTTCTGAAGACTTTGAAAGTGAAGAAATTGGTGTGACCTTGAAGACTTGGTATTCATTCGAGGAACATGAAGCGTGAAGACTTTTGTTTTCGTAGTTTCATTTTCTCTTTCTTGAGTCATAGGAAACACCGTACTGTTAAAGGGGGTCGAGGAAATACTAAGGAGAAAATTTCCATGTGATGCTCAACTCAAATCCTACACCTACCAATCCCTTCGAGTGAAGCCATTGGAAATCTCATACAGTTCAGTCAATTTCTTCAGTGATAGAGACGCAGTTCTTCTGGTCACTGAGGACTTTGCTCTGACTGAGGAGTTAGGAATTCGCCAGTGCGAATTGCCTACACAGTGAGGAACATGATAGCCCTGAGGAATTTGTACCTCAAATTTCCGACCGTTGCTGTGCTACGCGCCAGCTGTCCCAAAATATCTTATCCATCCAACGGTCATATCATTGAAGGGCATTTATGTCTTATCATATCGGGCTGCTCCCTAGGCTATAAATAGCCGCCCCCTACAACCACTAGCTGGTTGGCTGCTCCGCGTGAACTTGACACTTGTCATTTGAGAGCAACCCATCCTCCGAGGACTTTGAGCGAAAATCATCAAGTGAGGAAAATCCAAACCCAAACCCAAAACACCTACAAACCCAAAGTGATTGAGCATCACTGAAGAGATTGATCCTGCGTGTATCCGACGCTTGTTACCTTTGAAGACTATGATTCTTCCAGACGGTTAGGCGTCAAGGTCTAGAGCATCCAAGAGGAATTGTGGGTCGCCGAGTGACCAAGTCTGTGAAGGTTTGGAAGTCACCTGAAGACTTACCACGAGTGATTGGACGAGGACTGTGTGTACTTAGTTCAAGGAGAATACGGTGAGGACTTGGTGTCCCGAGCTGCGTGCTCAGGACTGGGTGTCTGGGACTGTGTGTCCTCGAGTTTAAATACTCAGCCGCTCCAACCAGATGTACAACTGAGACAGCAGTTGGAACTGGTCTACCCAATCATTGTCTTCACCAAGCTTACTGGTTCTATTTCCTCAACACTTTCATTCCTCATTACTGTGTTGTGTGTTTGTTCATATCTGTGTTTGAAGACTTTGACTGAAGACTTTCTCAATTTCCTCAGTTCAATTTCTTTAGTCTGTTTTGTCTTCATCTAGAGTTATCCTGTGTTTACGCTTTCTGTACTCTGTGTTTGTCTTCATTTCATCATGATGACCATGCATGTAATGTGCTATGTTCACTTCTGGGTACTTATTCCGCTGCTAGTAGTTCTTCGCTAAGGAATTTCCTCATGAGCAAATTCCTCAGTGAAGAATTTCATAAAAATCGCCTATTCACCCCCCCCCCCTCTAGTCGATATAACGCACTTTCAATTGGTATCAGAGCAAGGTACTCCGGGATTTTTAGTTATGTCGACCGCAGGTATGATCAAGGTCTCTGCTGGGTGTCCTACCTTCGATGGGACGGACTACCCCTACTGGAAGAATAAGATGCGAATGCATCTTGAGGCAATTGATAACGATCTCTGGTATGTTGTGGAAAATGGTGTTCCCTCCGTCTCACCCTCACTGAACGCTACCGGTGTGAAGAGATTCAAGCAACTTGATTCCCAAGCGAAGAATATCATATGTGGCCATCTGAGTAAAGGACAGTATGGTAGAGTGAGTGCTTTGGAAACTACAATGCTTATCTGGGATAGGCTGTCCAAGGTCAATGAAGGAGTTTCAACTCAGCGTGACTCTCGAGTTGATGTTCTTCGCAATCTCTTCAACCGCTTCAAAAGACTCGACAATGAAAATGTTCAGCAAACCTTCGATCGCCTCACTGACATCTCAAATGAGCTTCAAGCACTTGGTGCCACTAACATCACCGACCATGAGGTGGTGAAGAAATTGCTGAGATCGCTTGATTCCTCATTTGATACTCTGGCACTGATGATACAAGAGCGTGCTGATTACAAGTCACTTGACCCCGCTGATATCCTCGAGAGGCTAAACACTCATGAGTTCCAGCTTGCTGAGAAGAGAGATCTCTACGGTTCGAGCTATGGTAGATCACGGGCACTGAAGGCCAAGGTAGTATCTGAGTCCGAAGATGAAGACTCTGGTAGCAGCCTTGGTGATCCTGAAGAACTGAGTCATGATCTAGCACTGCTTGTGAAGAAATTCCAGAAGTTCTCAAGACGTGGTCGCTTTGGAAAACCCTCAAGAAGCAATGATTCCTCATCCAGTGACTAGAAGAAGAGGTTGTGTCACAAGTGCAAGAAACCAGGACATTACATTCAAGATTGTCCTCAGTGGGAAAAGGAATCAAAGAAGAAGAAATACAAGGATTACAGTTCTGATGATGCAAATAAAAAGAAGAAGTCCTCAAAATCTTCATCATCAAAATCCTCAAAGTCTTCGTCTCACAAGAAGAGCAGCTCCAAGAAGGCTCGGGTATTCATTGGCAAGGAAATGGACTCTGAAGCTGAATCTGAAGAAAATGAAGCAGAAGAGGAATCTGATGATTCTGAGTCTGGTGTGGCGAGCCTAGCCCTCGCTACTGCATTCGTCAGCAAATCCATCTTCAACGCTGAAGAAAGTGATCTCACCAACAAGGCTGATGAAGACAGTGATGACTACGCTCCCACCTATTGCTTCATGGCAAAGGGTGCCAAGGTACTCAAATACGCCTCCTCTGAATCTAGTGAGGATGAATCTGATGAAAATCTTAAGCCTAGCTACTCTAAACTTGCTAAGATTGTTGTGCAACAACAAAAGGCTTTTGAAAAGGTTCAAAACATGCTAGACAAAAGTGATGATATGTTGGGTGAAGAAATGGATCGCACTAAGGCCTTAACTGAAAATCTTCAGAGACTTCAGACCAGGTTTGACAACCTTCAAAGTCATCATAACACTCTCTTATCTGATCATGAGAAGCTTTCTTATGAATACCTTCAAAAGAAGCAAGATCTTGAGAAGCTAAGAGTGTGTTATGAAGATCTTCAGAAGGAGCGCGATTCATTACTTGCTCAACAAATCAGCGCTGCTCAGGAAGAATTCATTCCTCCATGTTTAAAATGCATTGAATGAGAATCTGCTAATTCTTCACCCGAATGTTCAAATGCTTCAAATGTTACAAATTCTTCACCTGTCTCTACTATCACTAATTACTCATCTGAGGACATTGCTAGTACTATTGACGATGCAGGACTGAAGGAATTGCACATGACAGGCATGTACAAAAGCCTCAAAGGGCATCAGACTCTTTGTGATGTGCTTAAAAAGCAGATCCTCAACAGGAACCCTAGGAAAGAGGGTATTGCCTTTGAGAGGAAACTCAATGCTGATGGTACATATTGGAAGCCTGAGCAGTACCCCAAAACCTCATGGGTTGCTGCAAAGGGACCTCTAGTTGACCCATCTAATTTATCTGGCTATACATGTGAATCTTCTCATTCTTCTGATGAGTCATTTGACTCCAACTATAAACTGTTCAAAAATCAGAATGGTGAAGTATTTGCTAGATATGTTGGCACTAACTGTAGGAACGGTTCCCCTATGAAGAAAATCTGTGTTCCCAAAAGGCGCCTTGAAAGTCTTCAGGTGAATGTCCTCATGACACCACCTGTGAGGAAAAGGAACCCCAGATCAAATTCTTCATATGGACCAAATTCTTCATATGGATCCAAGTCCTCATATGGACCAAATTCCTCAAGGGGATCAAATTCCTCACATGGATCAAAGTCCTCATATGAACATCATCGTGCTAACAACTCTGTTTCGCAGGGAAGAGCCAAGGGCTATGAATATGAGCATTATTCTTCAAATTATTATGTTCATAAGTCCTCGAAGAATTTCTCTGCTTATTCATATGCTTACCCTAACCCCTCTTATGTGAAATGAAATGGTTTGGCTGCTTTGCCACCATTCTCATATGGAGCTCGCAGAGTGATGAACTCTTTGCCACCCCTTTAGATGTGGGTGGTGAAGAAAAAGAACTAATCTCTTCTGCAGGGTCAGGTCTCCAGATGTGCGATAACGTCTAAAGAATTTGCTGGGGACCTGACAAATTGCCTGAAAGGACGCAGGCTAACCATGATGAAATGAACTTTCATTTCACACGTCCTCCCTCTGTTTTATCTGTATTACTGCTTGATGAACTTGATCTAATGAATTGTGATATCATATTCTTCACTGCTGAAGTATATGAGGTCGTAAGTTGCACTAATTCATCTGCAGGATGATCAACCCAAAGCCACTAAATGGGTACTTGATAGTGGATGTACAAATCACATGACCGCTGACAGGAATCTGTTGATGGATGCTCCCTTATCAGCGTCACATATGAAGCATATCATCTTCGCTGATATAAGAAAAAGTCAGGTATTGGGTCTAGGTAAGGTTGCTATCACAAACGATCGACACATGGACAAAGTCATGCTTGTTGAGTCCTTAGGATACAACCTTATGTCTGTCTCAATGCTTTGTGATCTTGATATGGTTGTTGTCTTTGGCAAGTATCGTTGTGTTGTGATTATGGAAGCTGACAAATCCAAAGTCTTCGAAGGCTTTAGTAAAGGAGACTTGTATATTGTTGATTTCTCTGCAGATTCACAACCAGCCGTGTGCCTACTTGCAAAAGCTTCAGAAGGATGGCTATGGCATCGACGACTTGGTCATGCAGGCATGAGGAATTTGAACATGCTTGCAAAGAAGAAGCATGTCATTGGCATTGAGAATGTCAAATTCCTCAAGGATCACTTGTGCGGTGCCTGTGCAGCTGGAGAGATGACAAAGGCCAAGCATCCAGCGAAGACTATCATGACCACCACTCGTCCATTTGAATTGCTTCACATGGATCTCTTCGGTCCTAATCATTATTCCTTTGTTTCAAATGAAGCATCTCAATATGGCTTCGTTATTGTTGATGATTACTCTCGTTACACATGGGTACACCTTATCTCTTACAAAACTGAAGTGCAGGAAGTCTTCAAACGATTTTCCTCAGGGGCTTCAACCAACTTTGGTGTGAATATCAAGCACATCAGAAGTGACAATGGCACTGAGTTCAAGAATTCGGGTCTCGATGACTATCTTGATGAACTTGGTATTACTCACGAGTTATCTGCTCCTTATACTCCTCAACAGAATGGCGTCGTGGAGCGCAAGAACAGGACTCTTGCTGAGATGGCTCGCACTATGCTCGATGAGTACAAAACCCCTCGTCGTTTCTGGGTTGATGCAATTGATACTGCATGCCATATCATCAACAGAGTATATCTTCACAAATTCTTCAAAAAGACTCCCTATGAACTCCTCACTGACAAGAAACCCAATGTGAGTTATTTCAAAGTCTTCGGTGCTAAATGCTGGATTAGAGATCCTCATCACAACTCTAAATTTGCACCGAAAGCACATGAAGGTTTCATGCTTGGTTACGGAAAGGACTCGCACACCTACAGAGTCTTCAACAATGTTCTTCACAAGATTGTTGAAACTGTAGATGTGTGGTTCGATGAAACTAATAGCTCGCAAAGAGAGCACCTACCTTCTGTGTTAGATGAACCAGCACCTGAGGATTCTATCAAGCACAAGGCTACTGAAGATGTCATTCTGACTGAAGAATCTACTGAAGAATTCATTCCAGAACGTGAAGAACGTCGAGCTGATGCACCTGAAGAAAATGCTGAGGAAATTGATGCTGAAGAAAATGCTGATCAAATTCCTCAAAGACAACCAGCTCACCCTCGTGTTGCAAAAGAAGTGCAAGTGGAGAAGATCATCGATGACATTGGAGCACCAGGTCCTCTCACACGCTCAAAAGCTTCACATCTATCTAACTTTTGTGGGCACTTTGCTTTTGTCTCTATCACATAGCCCACTAAGGTAGATGAAGCATTTCTGGAGCCTGAGTGGATTCAGGCCATGCAAGAAGAATTACATCAGTTCAAGCTCAACAACGTATGGGAACTAGTCAATCGTCCCGATCCTCGCAAGCATGACATCATTGGTACAAAGTGGATCTACCGCAACAAGCAAGATGAAAATGGTGTTGTGGTGAGGAATAAGGCACGACTAGTAGCTCAAGGCTACACACAGGTTGAAGGAATTGATTTCAATGAAACACCTGTTGCTAGACTTGAGGCTATTCGCATATTACTTGCTTATGCTAACCATCATGATATCATCTTATACCAAATGGATGTGAAAAGTGCATTCCTCAATGGTAAGCTTGAGGAAGAAGTATATGTTGCTCAACCCCCAGGTTATGAAGATCCAAAACATCCTGACAAAGTCTTCAGACCTAACAAGGCCCTCTATGGCCTCAAGCAGGCCCCACGGGCGTGGTATGATACATTGAAGGAATTCTTCATGAAGAAAGGCTTCACACCCGGTTCACTCGATCCTACTCTCTTTACTAAATCTTATGATGGTGAACTATTTGTGTGCCAAATATATGTTGATGATATCATCTTTGGCTGTACTGACCAACGTTATAGTGATGAATTTGCCTATATGATGAGTGAAGAATATCAAATGTCCATGATGGGAGAGTTGAAATTCTTCTTAGGTCTTCAAATTCGTCTATAGCGCAATGGCATATTCATATCTCAGGAGAAATACCTCAAGGATGTCCTGAAGAAATTCGGCATGCAAGATTGCAAAGGCATCAAAATTCCTATGCCCACAAATGGTCATTTATGCACTGATGAAAATGGTACTGACTTCGTTCATAAGGTATACCGCTCCATGATTGGCTCTTTATTGTATTTATGTGCATCTAGGCCAGATATAATGCTTAGTGTTTGCATGTGTGCACGATTTCAAGATGCACCGAAGGAATCACACCATAAGGCTGTGAAGCATATTCTTCGATATCTAGCTCACACACCAACACTAGGATTATGGTATCCCAAGGGCTCGGATTTTGATCTCATTGGATATTCAGACTCTGACTATGCTGGTGACCGTGTGGACCGCAAGTCAACATCTGGTACTTGTCATTTCCTTGGATGATCCTTGGTCTGTTGGTCCTCGAAGAAACAGTACTGCGTATCACTGTCTACTGCTGAAGCTGAGTACATTGCTGCTAGTTCTTGTTGTGCTCAATTACTATGGATGAAGCAAACGCTCAAGGACTATGGCATCAACGTGAAGAATGTGCCTCTCCTCTGTGACAATGAGAGTAGCATCAAGATTTCTCACAACCCAGTTCAGCACTCAAAGACAAAGCACATTCAGATTCGTCATCATTTTCTTCATGATCATGTGTTGAAGGGCGACATTTCTATTGAGCATGTGAAGACTGAACAACAGCTAGCCGATATCTTCACTAAGCCCGTGGATGAGAAGAGATTTAGCAAGTTGCGGTGTGAGCTAAATATCTTAGAATCTTCGAATGTACTTTGAAAAGGCACTCATCCTAACACTTATGCAAAATTGATGACTTAGATGTGCAACACATGAAGAAACGTTTTTGTTCAATCAATGAAGAATAACACTCTAAGTGTGAAGAAATTAACGAAGAATTTGATTCTCAGAACCCTACGATAATTGTACGCAGTGTCTGAAATCATCATTCTTATACGGTGGGTCACGCCACCACAAAAGTTGAAAATCTTCAAGTTGAGTTTTTCCTCAGTTTTTGAAATTCCTCAGTTTTTCAAATTCTTCAACTTTGCAAAATCTTCACTTGTGTTGTCGTTTTTCTTCATTGGCTATATATATATATATATATGAGTTTATGTCCTCTACAGCATTCACTTATAGCTATCTCTTCAAGTTGGATCTTTTCTGCTAAGTGAATGTGATCGGACCCTTCCCCTCTATGCTATACTCAATCCAATCTATTCACAAATTCTTCATGTGCGTTCTATTTGAAACTCGTTCAAATTCTTCACCGTGTCCTTGTCAGCTGAAGAAATTGCGAACGGAACGTTAAAACTAATCTTATCCAAACTTTCGGTTTTGCCGCTCAAACCGTTCCGCATCCCACGATGCATTATTTTACTCACCCACGATCTTACACGATCTCCACTACACAGTACGTGGTTGACACATGTCATGAGAAGGAGAACGGCCAGGGGCACGTTCGTCCTAAATCTTTGGACGAGCAGTTTTTCACCGTGGCTATAAATACTCCTGTCGCCGTCCTCACTACTTTTACCCTGCTCGATCTCACTCTCCTGCTCGAGCTTACAAACCCTAGCGCCGTCGCTACTCCATCGTCGCCGGTGAGGAAGATCTTCACTGCCTCGACCTCGTCGCCGTCGTACTCACGCCGACCGCGGAAATCTTCACCTCCGCCGCCGCCGTAGACGTCTTCCTCCGCCAAGATAGGGCGTGGAAGATCTGCATCGACGAACTTCACTGTTCCAACTCCCAGTTCGTCGTGTTCTTCATTCAGGGTAATTAAAAGCTAATTTTACTGCCCTCTTTGATTCGAACTTTTCTACAAAATCTTCAAAGGTGTTTTTATTCTTCAAATCCTCACACACAAAACACCTCACATGTTATCTGTCCTTGATTCATTTCCCTAAGCCTCATTTTCTTCAAGATTCCTCAATTGTGTGGATCCTCGATCTATACAACTCTGGAACCTAAGATATAAAGCGCTTAGTGAAATTCCTCAAGACGAATCTGGTCAAATTCCTCAAACTTGTTCTTTATGAAAAACCCTCTGAGAACGCATATGACCTCTCCAAATTCCTCGCAACTATACTCTGTTCACAGGTACACATGTCCGCTTCTGAATCATTAGGTTCTCATCAACTTAACTCATTTGCAGCGTTCCTCAAAGAAAAGTTGCATACTTCTTCAGAGAATTCAATTGTTCAAATTCCTCATCTGAAGAAAATGGCTGACGGTAAAAGGCCACAGAAAGGAGGAAAGAAGCCTGAGGTCATGACTGCCTTTGAAATACCTGAGGACATCTATGCTGGATATTGCACACCTCCTGAGGAAGATAAAAATCAGCGCAAGGTGCGCATTCAGAAGATTGAACGGAGATGGGCACGTGAATGGAGGGAGTATAGATACGTCACTCCAAAGTATATGAAGAAATTCGCACTTAACCCTCCATGCCCAAGAGCCCCATTGGCAGCTGGCCAAGTGGCTGATCCCACCAGCATCATGCGTGGTGAGGATTTTCTTGAAGAATGGGTCAGCGCCAAGCTAAACAGGCAAGGCAAGCCGGAGAAGCAGTGAGGAAATTCAATGAAGACTCTGCTGCTGCTGCTGCCACTGAGGTCTCGGTCAAGCCGAAGAAAGCGATGCTCAAGAAGACCGCTCGTAAGCCAAGTGCTTCAACATCAATGCCCTAACGGCCAAGTTCCTCAGCTGCGCCCTCGCGGCCAGAATCTTCAAAATCATCAAAGCAAATTCCTCATGTTGCTCCTGCTCCACCAAAGTCCTCAGCACCTCCTCCACAGTCCTCAGCTGTCCCGACAAAGTCCTCAGCACCTGTGCATCTGGCCTCGTGCCAAAGGACTTCTGGCATCTCTATTGCCACTGGT
The DNA here is from genome assembly GCA_032464435.1 of Aegilops umbellulata. Classification (NCBI taxonomy): domain Eukaryota; kingdom Viridiplantae; phylum Streptophyta; class Magnoliopsida; order Poales; family Poaceae; genus Aegilops; species Aegilops umbellulata. Next base: position 66,679,852 of record CP136056.1, on the reverse strand, counting down.
GTCTCAGCTAGTTCCTCAGCTGCACCAAATTCCTCAGCTGGACCCTCTCTGCTGAAGAAAAAGGCTATGGCTGGACGCGGCACTCGCCCAAGTCCTCAGAAGAAGCAGGTAGTCTTCACTGTGCCATCGGATGATGATGAAGCTGATGAAGAAGAACTTGCTGAAATCATCAGAGACCGCCAAGAAAGGGCTGCTAAAGCCAAAGGCACACCTGTGCCACTGCTGTTGGATCCAAGAGCGATCATTGATTACATTGATCTCTGGCATAAGGATCCCAACACACCTATGCCTGACTTTAAACTGACACCTGGCCAAAGTCACATGCTGACTCACTTCATCCAAGAGGAGAAGTGGAAATATGACAGGGCCAGAGAGATCAAGAAATCACAATACAGAAAAGAGAAACTGCTGAAGAAAAATGTTGTCAAAATGACAACTGAAGAACTTATCAAGATGCAGGCTGAAATCAAAGCCCTCAGCGACAACTTCAACTCGTACTATGCTGATTGGCAAGGAGCCAAAGTCAGGTTTGTGCGACTGACTGAGAAATTCACAAATGTTGCAGCCCCATCGCAATAAGAAATTCCTCAAGCTGAACCTTCAGCACAGCCCACTGAAGAACATGCCAGCACCGCTGATGATTTTCAGGCTGCTGAAGAAAATGCCAGTTCCAGGGTTGATGACTCTACTCCAGCCACTGAAGAAATTGGCAGGGCATCCACTAGTGGTGCGCCTGAAGAAACTGAAGAAGTCAAGGCAACTACATCAGTTGCGCCTGAGGAAAATCAACCAGATTCCTCAACTCCACCTGCGCCTACACCAACTCCAATCCTTCCATCTGCATTGGATGTGAAGAAGACCAAGGCCGCAGAGCGAGCTGCTGTGAAGAAAAGGAAAGCATCAACTGCTTCAGAATCTTCAGCTCCCAAGAAGATGAAGCCGATGACAAGCTCGTTTTGCAAATCCCATTGATGCTATTCCTATCTCATCCATGCCATCAAAGGACCTTGTTCCTTTTGGTGAAGATTATGAGATCCCAAGTGGATCAGATGAAGAAACTCAATCTACTGCTTCCTCAGAGCAGATTGATGAAGAAATTGAAGTGGATGCAATCCCTTCAACCCCAATGGTCTCATCACCAATGCCTCAGTTTGATGCTGAAGAGGCTGGTGTTGAAGAAATTGATGATGAAGATGTGGACATTGGAAGCACAACTCTAGTGATGAATGACGACTTTTGGGAAAGTCGGCATCCCAATTCCCCACTCTTCACTCCCCTGCAGCAAATTCCTCACTCTCCTTCACCAACAGTAAAATTGGGCTCTGAAGAAACTCATCTCACTGCATCTGTGAATGAAGAAATTCCAGCCACTAGTGCTGAAGAAACTGCTGCTGAAATTGACAAGGTGACTGCACCTGAGGAACATCCTGAAATTCCTCAGCCTGAAGAACCTGAGATTGTGATTCCTGAGGTCGTGATGCAACTCACTGACACTCCTCTGCCAAGGCCAAAGGATCCGTTCTCACGCAAACAGAAATTCAAGGCTGAAGACTTCTATGGCGAGCACGTGTTCTTCACTGAATACAACCCATATGACTCTGCTCGCATAAGGAAGAGGCGTTTCTGGACAGCCAGCCAAGCCAATTTCTATTCCTCAATGCTTTACAACAAAGACAAAGTCTTCGACCATGCACATATTCCTCACGTGGATATGGAGTCTTTGCCGTGCTTCACGCCAGTTCTCAGTGTTCTTCACGACGTTGGGCTGCTCAATTTCTGCACTGACATATGCGATTGGAATGAAGAACTCATTCTTCAGTTCTATGCAACACTGCACATCACCGGCAACTCTGAAGATGTCAATTCATGGGTTCTGGACTGGATGACTAAGAACACACATTATAAGGCCCCAGCATCTGAATTGCTTCGTGCCCTTCCTCTGAGTCCACCCACTGAAGATGCACGTTGTGTTTACAACGAACCTGAGCTTTCAAATCACTAATGCAAGTGCTGATAAAGCCTTTGAAGCCAGGGCAGGCACCTCGAACCAAATTCCTCATCAGGGAATTGTTGTATGTGCCAAGGACTGTCTGTCGCATTCTGACGAAGACAATGAGTCCCATCAAAGGCCACGACTCGACTGATGAAGAAGTCATTGGCATCATGAAGAACATGCTTTTCAACATCTGTCATGGCGTTCCCGTCAACTTCCATGATTTCTTCATGAGGACTCTGGCCAACATTGCTATGTCACCATTTGAGCTGAAGCCTTATGCACCTTGGATAATGAGATTCATCAGGACAAGGTCTTCACTCAACTACAAGGCTGAAACTCTCAACCACTGCAGCTACTTGCCTCCCATTGAAGTCCTCAAACGGACATTTTCCTCAGCTGAAGAAAAGGGCAAGGCCACTGCTGTGATAGATGAAGGCATTCGTCCATTGGATGGTCAATTTCGGAAGGCTGCTTCTTATGCCACCAATGATGACTCTGCCACACATGACTCTGCTGCCAACACTGCCAAGCCAAATCCTCAAGCCACAGCACCTAGGGTGATGACTGACCGTGAGTTACTCCTCAGTCTTCATCAAAAGGTTGATCGCAATCACAAATGGGTCAAGCGTCAGTTTGGTTCAATTCTTCACAACATGACTTCTACACACAATGCAGTGAAGAAAGACCATTACTACCTTGATGAAACCCTCAACCGAACCTGGGCTGTTCTGTCTAAAGTGTATAGTGCTGAAGACTTGGAGAAAATGGGTCTCAAAGAAGATTTTGACTGGTTTGCTCCTCCTCCGAAGAAATACAAGAAGGTCAAGGTTCCTTCTTTGGTGGCCAGCTCATATTCTTCATCGCGTGAGACTGATGAACATGAAGACTTGGACGACACTGCAGCAGGCCCTACTTCAACGACCGACCCCAACAACGCTGGCGCTCCTTCATCAACTTGAAAATCTTCAGGGGCGTTAGTCCTCAGTTTCAATCCTTTTGGTCATTTGATGACAAAGGGGGAGAAATCTGAGTTAGTCTTCAAGCGGGTCTATAATAAGGGCATATTTGTTTTTGCTAAGTTACAACTCTCGTTCTTCCGAAACTTTCATTGGATCGAGTTGTAATCTTAAACCCGATGGTGCGCTGATACTTTTGTTGGACTATGCTTTGATACTTTTGATGCGCTATTCTACATGCTTATTCCTCATTAATATTATCGTACGCATGCTGAATTTCATCAGGCACCATATTTCATCATGCATTTCAAATTCTTCATATTACATATCAAATGCGTGTATGAATTACAAGATATAGGGGGAGATCTCCATGATTCAACTCTTCAAGTGTGCATTGCTTCAAAAGCAAATTCCTCACTATGCACATCTTCAGGGGGAATTCTTCTATATCTTGCAATCAAATTCCTCAATATCAGTATTTATACTTCATATATTTATCCCCGTTGAAAACTTAACCTATGTTGTCATCAATCACCAAAAAGGGGGAGATTGTAAGTGCATCTAGTGCCCCTTAGTGATTTTGGTGTATTGAAGACTTATAGGTTAAGTATCTAATGTGTTTATGAGTGTACACAGGTCTATAAGTCTATGAGGAGTTTGATATTTACAGAGAAAGTCGACCCCTAAAAATGAAGTTCTTCGACTGAAGACTTTGATATTTTGAAGACTTTCTGAAGACTTTGAAAGTGAAGAAATTGGTGTGACCTTGAAGACTTGGTATTCATTCGAGGAACATGAAGCGTGAAGACTTTTGTTTTCGTAGTTTCATTTTCTCTTTCTTGAGTCATAGGAAACATCGTACTGTTAAAGGGGGTCGGGGAAATACTAAGGAGAAAATTTCCATGTGATGCTCAACTCAAATCCTACACCTACCAATCCCTTCGAGTGAAGCCATTGGAAATCTCATACAGTTCAGCCAATTTATTCAGTGACAGAGACGTAGTTCTTCTGGTCACTAAGGACTTTGCTCTGACTGAGGAGTTAGGAATTCGCCAGTGCGAATTGCCTACACAGTGAGGAACATGATAGCCCTGAGGAATTTGTACCTCAAATTTCCGACCGTTGCTGTGCTACGCGCCATCTGTCCCAAAATATCTTATCCATCCAACGGTCATATCATTGAAGGGCATTTATGTCTTATCATGTCGGGCTGCTCCCTAGGCTATAAATAGCCGCCCCCTACAACCACTAGCTGGTTGGCTGCTCCGCGTGAACTTGACACTTGTCATTTGAGAGCAACCCATCCTCCGAGGACTTTGAGCGAAAATCATCAACTGAGGAAAATCCAAACCCAAACCCAAAACATCTACAAACCCAAAGTGATTGAGCATCACTGAAGAGATTGATCCTGCGTGGATCCGACGCTTGTTACCTTTGAAGACTGTGCTTCTTCCAGATGGTTAGGTGTCAAGGTCTAGAGCATCCAAGAGGAATTGTGGATCACCGAGTGACCAAGTCTGTGAAGGTTTGGAAGTCACCTGAAGAATTACCACGAGTGATTGGACGAGGACTGTGTGTCCTTAGTTCAAGGAGAATACGGTGAGGACTTGGTGTCCCGAGCTGCGTGCTCAGGACTGGGTGTCCGGGACTATGTGTCCTCGAGTTTAAACACTCAGCCGCTCCAACCAGATGTACAACTGAGACAGCAGTTGGAACTGGTCTACCCAATCATTGTCTTCACCAAGCTTACTGGTTCTATTTCCTCAACACTTTCATTTCCTCATTACTGTGTTGTGTATTTGTTCATATCTGTGTTTGAAGACTTTGACTGAAGACTTTCTCAATTTCCTCAGTTCAATTTCTTCAGTCTGTTTTCTCTTCATCTAGAGTTATCCTGTGTTTACGCTTTCTGTACTCTGTGTTTGTCTTCATTTCATCATGATGACCATGCATGTAATCTGCTTTGTTCACTTCTGAGTACTTATTCCACTGCTAGTAGTTCTTCGCTAAGGAATTTCCTCACGAGCAAATTCCTCAGTGAAGAATTTCATAAAAATCGCCTATTCACCACCCCCTCTAGTCGATATAACGCACTTTCAATCACCTACCATAAGATTAGCATATGATCTTTTTCATAATTTCTTTCCTTTTATTTATTTCCTATCTCTTTTTCTTCCTTATTTCTTTTCTTTTATTTGCAACATGAAAGTAAACAAAGCAAAAACTCAAACTAAACTTTAATATATATCTTGCACACGATTACAAGGATAGATCACTAAGCAAACTCTCAAAGAAGAAAGGATCAAACTAAACTTTTATTCATCTAAAGCAAAAGATCGAACTAAAATAAGTAAAGGCAAAAGATAGTGGGATGATACGATACCGGGGCACCTCCCCCAAGCTTGGCAGAAGCCAAGGGGAGTGCCCATACCCGATGCTCAATTCTCTTTTGGTGATGAAGAAGAAGGTGGTGGTGAAGAGATCTTGTCCTCGGATTTTCATGGCAGTGGTCCACCATCATAAGAGGAGGCGTGAGTCTCACGGGTCCTGCAACTAGCAGCCAAACTCATACATTTAAACCTCGCCTCATATTCAAAGACTTGGTTTTGGAGATCTTAGATCCGGCTTTGGAGGAAGTTGATTTGCTCGTTGAGGGTGAAGACGATGTCCTTCATGGGCTTGCCATCCACCTTGAGATCACGGGAGAGGTCCATGATCATGAGGTGATTGGCGTTGAGTCCACGCTCCACCGTCCCCTTGCACCAGAAGACATCATGCTCCATAGCTTCGAGCCTAGCCTCCACAGTTCCTGTCCCTTTGGTACCTTGCACTTCACGGATGTGGAACAACCCCTCATGCATCTGGGTGACCTGAGGGTGTTGCACCACCTCCCGCAAATATGGGTTGATGACATTCTTGAATAACTTGTCCTTGTAGGAGTTGGAGGTGGCCATGGTAAATGGGATCTGACAGAAAACAGCAAGGAAAAGAAAACAGAGGATTTCTCCACGATACGGTGATCAACAAGTTCGGGGAGTATATATAGATTTTTTATCTTGGGGAAGAGCAAACTGTACAAAAACAGAGTCTGGAAGGTGTCCCAGGTGGGCACAACCCACCTAGGCGCGCCTGGCAAGCCAGGCGCGCCCTGGTGTCTTGTGCCCACCAGGGTACGCTTCCTGGTAGTTTCTTATTTTCCTATTTTTCTAAATATTCCAAAACTGACAAAAAATATTTTTGCGGATTTTTCGGAGTCCGTTTACTTACCGTATCACGTACCTCCTTATTTACACAATTCTGGAGTGTTCCGTAAGGACTCTTTTATGTGTTCTTCCGGTGTCAAAGTTTGGATAATATTACTTTCAACATTAATGGGCATACCTGAGATATAATGTTTTACTCGTTGCCCATTGACAACCTTCGGGTTAGTACCTTCGACATTATTTGTTTTGATGGCTCCAGACCGATAAACCTCCTCGATAACATAGGGGCCTTCCCATTTTGAGAGGAGTTTTCCTGCAAAGAATCTGAAATGAGAGTTGTACAAAAGAACATATTCTCCGACTTTAAACTCATGCTTTTGGATTGTTCTGTCATGACATCTTTTAACCTTTTATTTGAATAATTTTCCATTTTCGTAAGCTTGGGTTCTCCATTCATTTAATGACCTAATATCAAATAACCTCTTTTCACCAGCAAGTTTGAAATCATAGTTGAGCTCTTTGATGGCCCAATATGCTTTATGTTCTAACTCAAGAGGCAAGTGACAAGCTTTTTCATAAACCATTTTATAAGGAGACATGCCCATAGGATTGTTATATGTTGTTCTATAAGCCCAAAGTGCATCATCTAATTTCTTAGACCAATTCTTCCTGGACCTATTGACGGTCTTTTGCAAAATTAATTTTCTTTCTCTATTGCTAAGTTCAACTTGACCACTAGACTGAGGATGATAAGGTGATGCAATTCTATGGTTAACATCATACTTGGCAAGTATTTTATGGAAATCACCATGAATAAAGTGTGAACCACCATCGGTCATTAAATATCTAGGGACTCAAACCTTGGGAAAATAACTTCCTTAAGCATTTTAATAGAGGTGTTGTGATCAGCACTACTGGTTGGAATAGCTTCTACCCATTTAGTAACATAATCAACAACAACCAAAATATGTGTATACCCATTAGAGGAAGGAAAAGGTTCCATGTAATCAAATCCCCAAACATCAAATGGTTCAACAACAAGTGAATAGTTCATAGGCATTTCTTGATGCTTACCGATATTACCTATTCTTTGACATTCATCACAAGATAAGACGAACTTACGGGCATCCTTGAAGAGAGTAGGCCAATAAAATCCATATTGCAATACCTTGTGAGCAGTTCTATCTCCAGCATGATGCCCTCCATAAGCTTCGGAGTGACATTTCTGTAGGATTTGTCCCTATCATGCTCAGGTACACAACGTCTAATAATACCATCTACTCCTTTATAAAGATGTGGGTCATCGCAAAAGTAATCATAGAAGAATTTTTTCTTTTGTTGGTATGTAAAGCTAGGTGGTAAATATTTAGCAATAATGTGTAACACCCCGGTATAATGATGCTACATTAACCCCTGGGGTTATGTTAATATTTTTGCTAAACATGTGCCTGATCATTATTGTCTCATGTTCTTTCAAATTCCAGTTGAATTCAAATTCAAATTCGGTGTGAAATTCAAAATTTCTCGAACATGAAAACAAAAATGTTCATCATGTGCCAAATATTCCACAGCTAATATTGGTGGTGATACAACACTTTTGCAAAGGGTTTGAGTGGCCTAATCTTTTAAAACAGTGACCTAAGGAATAAGTCAAATGCCCTTTTTATTTTACAAAATTGGCAACTACTCCAAAAATGCCCAAACTTTTTGTGGCAGTGCTGGATATTGCAAAGTAATTATGTGACCAAGTTTCACATTTTTGCAAAATCTTATGGAAGCTCAAAATATTACTCAACCCCCTTTCTGTAAAAAAGAAATTAAAAAAAAGGCCACTGTGCACTGGCCTAAGTGCACAGTGCCTAGGGAGCAGCCCACCACGGCCTCCTCCTCCTCCCCCTGTTCTCTGTTCAAGCGACCGAGGCACGCCCACCGTCGCCGCCGAACCCACCTCGCCGACCATGCCGCTACAGGCACCGCGGGTGGATAAGGATCCTCCTCTCCTCCCCCCTGGCCTCCTCATCCATTAGCTCCCTCACTCGTTCGCACGCGCCTCGCCTCTCTCTTTTCCCCATCTCGCCCGAGAGCTCGTTGTCGTCCTCCGTCGATCCCGCGCCTTCCGTCACCGCCTTACCCTGCGGGGATGTCGTGAGGCTCCGCAATCGTCTCCTCCATCGACTGCGCCCAGCCGTTCTAACCGGGAGCCACCGAGACGAGCCCGGCGACCTCTTCTTCCCCTACGGCCATCTTTGACTCCGACGATGATTCCGGTGATGACACGCCTCCCCGAGCCCATTTGATCACAACTATAGGGCCCGGTGAGCAAACCTCGTCCTTCCCCCTCTCTTCCCTGCTCGATTGGATGCCCGTAGTCGGCGTTCCCGTGCTCGCCCGTGGTCGCCATGGCCGTGCCTGAGCTCGCCCCCGAGCGAGTGCCCGCCTGCGCCTTGCCTCGTTCGGGCCGCGCCCTTGTGCGTGCGCCTGCGCGAGGCCACGCCTTGCCTCCGCCTGCCTCCTTGTCGCGCGCCTCGCCTGCACGGCCGCGCCGCTGCTGCTCAAGCTCACACGCACCACCGCCGCTCGCTCGTCGCCGGCATAGCCACGGTGACCCTTGGGTCCCGTGCGTGCCACCATCGTGCTCACCGCATCGCGTAGGCCTTGCCTAGCTGCTTGGGTTGCCTGCAAACGCGCCCCAGCACCGATCCCGACGACGACCGAAGTCCGGCGTCCGCCTCGCCGCTCGCCGTCGACGTTCCTGACCACCGCAGCCTCCGCCACCACCCCAGATCGCCTCGCCGTCGTCTTCTCGTTCGAACAAGACCGGCCGCGCTAGAAACGGCACCCTGTGCGCGAAGCCCGACCCCCTCCCGAGCGCGCTGCCGTCGTTTTTGGTCGCCGGAGCTCTCTCCGGCGCCGACTCCGACGTGGCTCCATGGGTCCCACCCCCCTGGGTCACTGCCAGCGGGGCCCCTGGCCCCTGTTGACCAGTTGACCTGGTCAACTGTGATGACTGGGCAGGCCCCATCCACTGACGTGCGGGCCCCACCGCTTAACCCTCCATTTAAAACATTTTAATAATTAAAACTAATTAGTTTAGTTAATTAGACACTGACAGGTGGGCCCAGCAATTTTACTAACTAATTTAGATTAGTTTGATCTCTATTTAACCCACTGTCTATGACAGGTGGGTCCCCCATGTTAGTTTTGACCAGTCGACTGGACTGTTGACTGCTGACGTCACACGTACCTCATGCTGACATCATTTTATCCTTTCTGTTAATATAAATAACTCCAGAAATGGTTTAATCTTTGAAAATTCATAGTAATTAATCCGTAACTCCGATGAAAATGTTTTCTATATGAAAGTTGCTCAGAAAAATCCAACGATTCCGAATACGTGGTCTGTTCTTCTGTCACGTGCCCCTAGCATGCTGAACATGGAACTTTCCCCTTCGGTCATGTGTCTAACACAGGTCCAGAACCGGGAAAACATTCCCGGTTGAATTCCCCCTTCACCTATATCGCGTAGTACTACGTTAGAACACCCCTAGTACTGCTTATTGCTTGTCATGTATCTGTTTGCTCTCTATTTACTGTTTCTTCCCCCCTTCTCTCCGGTAGACCCCGAGACTGTTGCTGATGTCCCTGTGACCGACTACGTCAACGACGACCCCTCCTTGCCAGAGCAACCAGGCAGGCCCCCCTTTGATCATCCCAATATCGCCCATTCCATTCTCTCATGCTTGCATTAGATTTTGCTACTGTTATTGTTTGCTCCTATTCTGATGCATAGCCTGCTTTTTTATCTGTTGTTGTACCTTATCTGCTTATCCTAAACTGGTTAGTATAGGTTGGTTAGTGATCCATCAGTGACCCCCACTTGTCCTTGTTGCCCCTGCTTCATCATCGACGACTCGATCTACGTGATCGAAGACCAGGCCCCGACACCGCACATCACTTCCCCTTAGTTGCTCGACACTACTGGGTTACTATCGAGTACCGAGGATGAACCTCTTCAGCACTTCTGATGTTAACCCTGTAGTGTAGTCATTCGGTCGTAGTCATCGAGGGTGATTTCCTCCTTAACCACTTCCGATACGACTCTGTCGTGCAACCCCTCAAGTGTGAACCTCGGGGGTGATTCCTCTAACGTTCACCTTGATGATTACATCTAGTGGAATTCATCGGGGGTGATTCCTCGGGCTTTCCCCTTGATGTTTGGACACACGGTTACTATGGTTACTGTGACTTTGCACTGGACTCTGTTACTAAAGACGGGTTGGCCCTGAGGGGTACCCGCGCGAGCTTAATTGCAAGTTATGTGGAGTCGGGCGGACCTAGAAGGTGCCCGCGAGATAATTACGAGGCGTGGCCGGGCATTCCTAGCCCTTGCCGCAAGTCCTCGAAACGGGGCAACGGGGTCACCTCTTTCGTGAGTCTCTGCTTGTTGCCGCGCATTCCTAATCCACTATGATTTGGATATTTGATCCGAGGGGCCTCCGGCCTGATAGCACTAACCATCACGTGGGCATAGTATGGGCGTTCTGCGTCGTATACATCAGCCGAAGCTTAACAGAGGTCAGCGACTGAGCGGCGCGCGCCGGGTTGGACTGCGTAAGCGCCTGCCTTGTTGAAGGAGGTAGCTAGGTCTGCTCACCGGCCGCCCACGCAACGTGCAGGAGTTCCCGGGGAGATGGCCCATGACCCCTGGGGGCATAGGTTTAGTCCAGCGTGCTGGCCTCTCTATTAGGCCTAGGTCGGGTTGCGGCGTATTGTTTGGCCGAGGCCGGGCATGACCCAGGAAAGTGTGTCCGGCCGGAGTTAATCGAGCGTGGTGGGTAAGTTGGTGCACCCCTATAGGGAAGAAAACATCTATCGATAGCCTGTCCTAGGGTAACGGACACTTGGAGTTGTATCCCGATCGATACAACTAGAACTGGATACTTGTGATGAGACTGGATGGTGATGAGAATTGGATTATGATGATAACTTGATAGTATGGCTCTGGGATTGCTTTCTCGCAGGGTGTCGAGAAAGGATCTCTGGCCGGGGTTGATAACACTACTACTACTTTACTTTATGCTACTCTACTCCCTCCTGTTTGCTGCAAGATGGTGGTTTCCAGAAGATACTAGTCTTCGGTAGGACTAGGCCTTCTCTCTAATATGGCATTTCTGCAGCCCAGTCCACATATACAGCCTTCCTTTGATAATGTTGCATATGTAGTGTAGATCCTTGCTTGCGAGTACTTTGGATGAGTACTCACGGTTGCTTTGCTCCCCCTTTTCCCCCTTTCTTCTTCTTTCCGGTTGATGCAACCAGATGTCAGAGCCCAGGAGCCAGATGCCACCACCGATGCCTACTACTACGTGGAGACCGACGATGACCAGGAGTAGTTAGGAGGATCCCAGGCAGGAGGCCTGGCCTTTTCGATCGTAGATGCTTTTGTGCTAGCCTTCTTAAGGCAAACTTGTCTAACTTATGTCTGTACTCAGATATTGTTGCTTCCGCTGACTTTTGTGTTTTCGAGCTTATGTATTCGAGCCCTCGAGGCCCCTGGCTTGTAATATAAAGCTTGTATTATTTTAATTTGTGTCTAGAGTTGTGTTGTGATATCTTTCCCGTGAGTCCTTGATCTTGATCGTACACATGTGCGTGTATGATTAGTGTACGATTGAATCGAGGGCGTCACAAGTTGGTATCAGAGCCGACTGCCTGTAGGTAGCCCCCTTTCCAACTCCTTGGCCGAAGTTGAGTCTAGTCACTGAAAAACTTTTACTAACATTGACTGTGTGGCTTACTGGCCCACGTCGCCATTGGGTGGTATTAGGATCTTTTACTCCTCGTCTATACTCTGGGACTCTGAACTCTCTTCTACTCGGGTTAAACGAATTTTACTAACATTAGGATCCCGTGACCACATTCACCCCGAAGTTGGATAAAGCCATAGTTATTCCTTAGAATAGCATTTTGAGTAGGGCACACACTGTCGTGTTGACTACTAAGTGGTATCCATCGTACCTCTTTCATTATGCATGTTTCATCATGAATGATCCTTGTCTTTGCAAATGCTCAATGCTGAACTACCCCCTGTTACATGTTAGCAGGATGGTTAGACCCGTTGGACGTGGCCGTGGTGCCAACGATCCACCACCGCCTGAATTCTTTGCTGGAATGATGCAACAGTTTGAGTTGAATCGCCAGTTCATGGAAGGAATGATGGCTTAGTTTCCTCGTCCGAACATGAATCAACAGCCAACCCTAGTAACTCTGCAGGACTTCATGCGCCTCAACCCAACTATCTACTGCAGCTCAACTCAACCCCTTGATGCTGATGACTGGCTCCGCGACATTACATATGAAATGGAGTCTGCTAGTGTTGCCCCAGCCAGCTATGTCACCTTCGCATCTTTCTTTCTGAAGGGTCCCGCTGCTCAATGGTGGGACAGCCATAGGCGTACCCTACCTGCTGGAACGGTCATCACTTGGCCGGATTTCCAAGCTGCCTTTCGTGCCTGCTTCATTCCTCAGGGAATCATGGACAAGAAGAAGCGAGAGTTCCGCAACCTCACCCAAGGCAATAAGTCTGTAGATGCTTATCAGCGGGAATTCTTGGACTTGTCCCGTTACGCTGAAGAAGACATTGCTGCTGATGCTCATAAGCGGGAAAAGTTTCATGATGGACTTCAACCTGATATCAAGCTAGCACTGCTCGTTCATGACTTTGCCGACCTCGCCACCTTGGTTAACAAGGCTATTCAAGTTGAGACTGGTCTTCAGGAACACCAGGGATCCCTCAGGCGCAGCCGTGACGCTGGCTCATCTTCGGGCCCGTCAGCGCAGAAGCGTCGGATATGGATTCCCCACAGCATGTATCGTCCAACTGCACCTGCACCAAGACAGTCCTATGCTGCACCTCGTTTTGCCCCTCCACCGCTGAGGCAGCCTCTTCGAGTTGTACCACCCCAAGCTTCTGCTTCCCATCCCAATGATGGTATGTGCTTCAAGTGTGGCCTTCCGGGTCACCACTCCAGGAATTGTCCTCAGAATCAGAATCAGCTGGCTTTGCCTTCAACTGGTCGTAACAATCAGCCCCATAACAACAATGCCAGACCTTATGGTCGTGGTCAGGCTAATCATGTTAATCTGAATGAAGCTCAAGACCAGCCTACCACTGTGATGGGTACTTTTCTCGTTAATTCAGTCCCGGCTTCTGTTTTATTCGATTCAGGAACATCGCATTCATTCATGTCAGAAAATTTTGCTTACGCACATGACATTCGATGCGAGCCCATGAACACTCCGATAGTGGTACGCACCCCTGCGGGTCAGTGTCGAACTACCATGATTGGTCGCGACGTCCCCGTTGAAATTGAAGGGTTGGAATTTCATGTTTCTCCCATTATTCTGGAGTCTTCCAATATTGACCTCATTCTGGGAATGGTATGGTTGAGAGTGCATACTGCCTCTATCGTTTGCGCCACCAAGGTCGTTCACCTCCTACATCCTTCCGATGAGATAGTAACCTACCATGCTCAGCTTGTTCAAAACGCTGAAGCACGACTTTATGCTTTGAATGCGTTGAAAGCAGCACCTCTTGAGGGAATTGAAAAGATTCCAGTCGTTCGTGACTTCCAAGACGTATTTCCAGTAGAACTTCCAGGAATACCCCCTGCCCGGGCTGTCGAGTTCGTCATCGACTTGAAACCAGGCACCTTCCTATTGCCAAACGACCCTACAAGATGCCACCTCATGAACTCCTTGAGCTTAAGGAGGAAATCGACAAATCTCTTCACAAGGGTTTCATTCATCTAAGTTCCTCTGCTTGGGGAGCACCTTCTCTCTTTGTCAAGAAGAAGGACGGAACGAACCGTTTGGTCCAAGACTATCGCCCTATCAACCAAGCTACAATTCAGAACAAATATCCCCTTCCTCGGATCAATGATCTGTATGATCAACTGGCTGGCTCATCGATATTCTCTAAACTCGACTTGAGGTTGGGTTACCACCAGATCCATGTTCGTGAAGAATATATTCCAAAGACCGCCTTCGTTACTCGGTATGGTTCATATGAGTACACCATCATGTCATTCGGTTTAACCAATGCTCCAGCTACATTCTCTCGTCTGATGAACTATATATTCATGGATTACCTCGACAAGTTCGTCGTAGTCTATCTGGATGATATCCTGGTTTATTCGAAGAACAAAGAAGAACATGCTGAGCATCTTCGTCTTGTTCTAGAGAAGCTTCGAGAGCATCAACTTTATGCCAAGTATTCCAAGTGCGAATTCTGGTTACCTGAAGTCACCTACCTTGGTCATGTCATCTCCAAGGATGGTATTGCCGTCAACCTAGAGCGAGTTCAGGCTATTCTTGACTGGACCCCTCCGAAGACTGTCAAGCAAGTCAGAAGCTTTCTCGGACTAGCCAGCTATTGTTGCCGCTTTGTTGAGAACTTCTCCAAGATCGCCAAGCCACTGACCAATCTGCTACACAAAGGCGTTAAGTTTGATTGGACTGAAAAGTGTCAGGAAAGTTTCCAGGCACTCAAGGACAAGCTGACATCTGCCCCAGTGCTTGCTCCCCCTGATTCTCGCAAGGACTTCGTCATCTATTGCGACGCTTCACGACAAGGATTAGGCTGTGTCCTAATGCAAGAGCGCAGAGTGATTGCTTATGCCTCCCGTCAAGTATGTCCTCACGAAGAGAACTACCCAGTTCATGACCTTGAGCTTGCTGCGGTTATCTTTGCACTGAAGCTATGGCAACAGTATATTCTCGGTAATCGTTGTGAGATCTTCACCGATCATCAGAGTCTGAAGTACCTGTTGACTCAGCCAGATTTGAACCTCCGTCAGCAGCGATGGATGGAAGCTATTGCTGACTACAACTGCGGTATATCCTATACCCCTGGCAAGGCTAATGTAATGGCCGATGCCCTGAGCCGTAAGTCTTATTGCAATAATCACGAGGTCTACAAAGCTCAACCCCGCCTTTATGAAGAGCTATGCAAGCTGAACCTTCAACTAGTTCCACAGGGTTCTCTGAATAACATTGTATTGGAACCAACTCTTCTTAAAGCAATCAAGTCTGCTCAAGCCAAAGATGCTCATGTTGATCTGTTGAAAAAGGATCTTGCCTTAGAGAAATCCAGAGATTTCTCACTTGGTGAAGATGGAACCTTATACTTCAGAGATCGCATTGTAGTACCCCGGTTCGAGCTTATGACAAAGAAGGTGATGAAATAAGCGCATGACACCCCTCTCTCTATTCATCCGGGAAGTACCAAGATGTATCTAGACATCCGCCAGAAGTACTGGTGGTCTAATATGAAGCAAGACATTGCTCGATATATTGAAGAATGTGACGTTTGCCGTCGCGTCAAAGCAGAACATCAGAAACCGGCTAGACTTCTGCAACCGCTTACGATTCCTGAATGGAAGTGGGATAAGATCCAAATGGACTTCGTCATTGGCCTTCCCAAGTCTCGGAAAGGTAACAATGCTATCTTTGTTGTCATCAACCAATTCTCGAAGGTTGCTCACTTTCTGCCAGTCAAGGAGACTATCACTGCTAGTCAATTAGCAAACTTGTATATCTCTAGAATTGTGTCACTCCACAGCATTCCGAAGGAGATCAGTTCAGACCGCGGAAGTATTTTCACTTCTAAGTTCTGGGATAGTTTCCAAGAGGCAATGGGAACTCATATTACCTGGAGCACTGCTTATCATCCCCAATCCCAAGGCCAAGTCGAGCGAGTCAATCAAATTCTTGAAGACATGCTTCGAGCTTGTGTTATTTCTTTCGGCAAGAAGTGGGAAGAATCTCTCCCTTATGCGGAGTTCTCTTATAACAACAGCTATCAAGCCAGCTTGAAAATGGCACCCTTCGAAGTGCTTTATGGACGTAAGTGCCGAACCCCTCTGAATTGGTCAGAAACTGGGGAACGGACACTCATTGGTCCAGACATTATTCAACAAGCTGAAGAGCAGGTTCGCATTGTCCGGGATAATCTTAAGGCAGCCCAGTCCCGTCAGAAGAGCAACTATGACCGGAAACACTGGGGTTCAACTTATCAACCCGGTGAACAAGCTTATCTGCGTGTCACCCCTTTGAGAGGCACTCACCGGTTCGGAGTCAAGGGCAAGCTAGCTCCGCGCTACATTGGTCCCTTCCGCATTCTGGCCCGTCGTGGACTGGTGGCTTATCAATTGGAGTTGCCACCTTAGTTCTCTCACGTTCATGACGTCTTCCACGTGTCGCAACTTCGTCGATGCTTCAAGGATCCGGAACATGAAGTGGATCCGGAATTGATTGAAGTTCAAGATGATCTCACATACAAGGAGCATCCGATCTGCATTCTTGAAGAAGCTGAACTGCTCACCGGGCCATGCAGTCGTCGTCCTTCCCCCTCTCTTCCCCGCTCGATTGGATGCCCGTAGTCGGCGTTCCCGTGCTCGCCCGTGGTCGCCATGGCCGTGCCTAAGCTCGCCCCCGAGCGCGTGCCCCCATGCGCCTTGCCTCGTTCGGGCCGCGCCCTTATGCGTGCGCCTGCGCGAGGCTACGCCATGCCTCCGCCTGCCTCCTTGTCGTGCGCCTCGCCTGCACGGCCGCGCCGCTGCTGCTCAAGCTCACACGCACCACCACCGCTCGCGCTCGTCGCCGGCGTAGCCACGGTGACCCTTGGGTCCCGTGCGTGCCACCATCATGCTCACCGCATCGCGTAGGCCTCACCTAGCTGCTTGGGTTGCCTGCAGACGCACCCCAGCACCGATCCCGACGATGATCGAACTTCGGCGTCCGCCTCGCCGCTCGCCGTCGACGTTCCCGACCACCGCAGCCTCCGCCACCACCCCAGATCGCCTCGCCGTCGTCTTCTCATTCGAACGAGCCTGGCCGCGCTAGAAACGGCGCCCTGTGCGCGAAGCCCGACCCCCTCCCGAGCGCGCCGCCGTCGTTTTTGGTCGCCGGAGCTCTCTCTGGCGCCGACGCCGACGTGGCTCCATGGGTCCCATTCCCCTGGGTCACTGCCAGTGGGGCCTCTGGCCCCTGTTGACCAGTTGACCTGGTCAACTGTGTTGACTGGGCAGGCCCCAGCCACTGACGTGCGGGCCCCACTGAAGGAAATATGCCCTAGAGGCAATAATAAAGTTATTATTTATTTCCTTACATATCATGATAAATGTTTATTATTCATGCTAGAATTGTATTAACCGGAAACATAATACATGTGTGGATATATAGACAAACAGAGTGTCACTAGTATGCCTCTACTTGACTAGCTTGTTAATCAAAGATGGTTAAGTTTCCTAACCATAGACAAAGGAGTTGTCATTTGATTAACAAGGTCACATCATTAGTTGAATGATCTGATTGACATGACCCATTCCATTAGCTTAGCACCCGATCGTTTAGTATGTTGCTATTGCTTTTATCCATGAATTATACATGTTCCTATGACTATGAGATTATGCAACTCCCGTTTGCCGGAGGAACACTTTGGGTACTACCAAACGTCACAACATAACTGGGTGATTATAAAGGAGTACTACAGGTGTCTCCAAAGGTATATGTTGGGTTGGCGTATTTCGAGATTAGGATTTGTCACTTCGATTGTCGGAGAGGTATCTCTGGGCCCTCTCGGTAATGCACATCACATAAGCCTTGCAAGCATTGCAACTAATGAGTTAGTTGCAAGATGATGTATTACAGAACGAGTAAAGAGACTTGCCGGTAACGAGATTGAACTAGGTATTGGATACCGACGATCGAATCTCGGGCAAGTAACATACCGATGACAAAGGGAACAACGTATGTTGTTATGCGGTCTGACCGATAAAGATCTTCGTAGAATATGTAGGAGCCAATATGGGCATCCAGGTCCCGCTATTGGTTATTGACCGGAGACGTGTCTCGGTCATGTCTACATTGTTCTCGAACCGTAGGGTCCGCACGCTTAAGGTTACGATGACAGTTATAATGAGTTTATGAGTTTTGATGTACCGAAGGAGTTCGGAGTCCCGGATGAGATCGGGGACATGACGAGGAGTCTCGAAATGGTCAAGACGTAAAGATCGATATATTGGACGACTATATTCGGACATCGGAAGGGTTCTGAGTGGTCCGGGTATTTTCGGGAGTATCGGGGAGTTACGGGATTACGGGAGAAGTAATGGGCCTTGATGGGCTTTAGTGGGAAGAGGAAAAAGGCTGCTGCGCCCCCCCCCCCTCTCCTCTAGTCCGAATTGGACTAGGGAAAAGGGGGCCGGCCACCTTTCCTTCTCCTCCTATTTCTTCTCCCTTCCTTCCCTCTTGGTGGACTCCTACTAGGACTTGGAGACCTAGTAGGACTCCACACCCTGGCGCGCCAAACCCTAGACCGGCCACCCCCTCCCTTGCTCCTTTATATACGGGGGCAGGGGGCACCCCATGACACATAAGTTGATCTTCGTGATCGTTCCTTAGCCGTGTGCGGTGCCCCCCTCCACCATATTCCACCTCGGTCATATCGTTGCAGTGCTTAGGCGAAGCCCTGCGCCGGTAGTACATCAAGATCGTCACCACGCCGTCGTGCTGACGGAACTCTTCCCCAAAGCTTTGCTGGATCGGAGCCCGGGGAACGTCATCGAGCTGAACGTGTGCCAAGAACTCGAAGGTGCCGGAGTAACGGTGCTTGGATCGGTCGGATCATGAAGACGTACGACTACATCAACCGCGTTGATATAACGCTTCCGCTTTCGGTCTACGAGGGTACGTAGACAACACTCTCCCCTCTCGTTGCTATGCATCACCATGACCTTGCGTGTGCGTAGGAAATTTTTTGAAATTACTATGTTCCCCAACACCCACCACTTAACCCTCTATTTAAAACATTTTAATAATTAAAACTAATTAGTTTAGTTAATTAGACACTGACAGGCGGGCCCAGCAATTTTACTAACTAATTTAGATTAGTTTGATCTCTGTTTAACCCACTGTCTATGACAGGTGGGTCCCCCATGTCAGTTTTGACCAGTCAACTGGACTGTTGACTGCTGACGTCACACGTACCTCATGCTGACATCATTTTATCCTTTCTGTTAATATAAATAACTCCAGAAATGGTTTAATCTTTGAAAATTCATAGTAATTAATCCGTAACTCCGATGAAAATGTTCTATATATGAAAGTTGCTCAGAAAAATCCAAAGATTCCGAATACATGGTCCGTTCTTCTGTCACGTGCCCCTAGCATGCTGAACATGGAACTTTCCCCCTTCAGTCATGTGTCTAACACAGGTCCAGAACCGGGAAAACATTCCCGGTTGAATTCCCCCTTCACCTATATCGCGTAGTACTGCGTTAGAACACCCCTAGTACTGCTTATTGCTTGTCATGTATCTGTTTGCTCTCTATTTACTGTTTCTTCCCCCCTTCTCTCCGGTAGACCCCGAGACTGTTGTTGATGTCCCTGTGACCGACTACGTCGACGACGACCCCTCCTTTCCAGAGCTACCAGGCAAGCCCCCCCTTTGATCATCCCGATATCACCCATTCCATTCTCTCATGCTTGCATTAGATTTTGCTATTGTTATTGTTTGCTCCTATTCTGATGCGTAGCCTGCTTTTATATCTGCTGTTGTACCTTATCTGCTTATCCTAAACTGCTTAGTATAGGTTGGTTAGTGATCCATCAGTGACCCCCACTTGTCCTTGTTGCCCCTGCTTCATCATCGATGACTCGATCTACGTGATCAAAGACCAGGCCCTGACACCGCACATCACTTCCCCTTAGTTGCTCGACACTACTGGGTTACTATCGAGTACCGAGGGTGAACCTCTTCAGCACTTCTGATGTTAACCCTGTAGTGTAGTCATTCGGTCGTAGTCATCGAGGGTGATTTCCTCCTTAACCACTTCCGATACGACTCTGTCGTGCAACCCCTCAAGTGTGAACCTCGGGGGTGATTCCTCTTACGTTCACCTTGATGATTACATCTAGTGGAATTCATCGGGGGTGTTTCCTCGGGCTTTCCCCTTGATGTTTGGACACACGGTTACTATGGTTACTATGACTTTGCACTGAACCCTGTTACTAAAGACGGGTTGGCCCTGAGGGGTACCTGTTGGGGATGTTGCTATCCGGGGTAAACCGGCCTGCAGGGCCCGGGTTACCTCCGTCAACAGACCCGAGATGTTAAAACCCAAGGAGAGATAGAAGGGCCTAAGGCCCATAATCGGTTTAAAGGTTTATGATGTAAACCGGCCTGATGTAAACTTGTATTATAAGTTAGGAATAGAGAGACCGACCCGGGCACGTTTATTAGCCGGAGGTTGGGACTTTGCAGACCGACGGGCGTCACCCGTGTATATAAGGGGATGACCCGGCGGCGGTTTGGGGACAGAGAAAAAGAACTCGAGGTTTAGGCGAAGCTTATCGCTCCCTAAGCCCTCGAAACCCATCAATCCCATCACAACTAGACGTAGGCTTTTACCTTCATCGAAGGGGCCGAACTAGTATAAAAACCGTGTCCTTGTGTACACTTTAACCCCTTCAAGCTAACCCGTTGCGATGGCTCCACGACTAAGTCCTCTTACCAGGACATCTGCCGTGACAAATCCACGACAGTTGGCGCCCACCGTGGGGCTATCGCGAGATGGTTTCAGGTTCTTGGAGGGCCGCTTTGAAGGACTCGAGGGTTACGCTGTGGGACGGATGACCAAGAGCCGCCGCGGAAAACTCTACATCGACAGCACAGGCTGGGGCCCCGACGCCGGCTCGATCGAGTACGGGTACCGGGTCCCCTTTGGCGGCATCCATGTTTTCATCAGCAAGATCGGAGAACCGGGCCCCGAGTTAGGCGACTGCGCCGACCTCATTGAGACAGCTCAGTGCACGAGATCGACCCTGGCTAAACCGACCAGGAAGCACGCCTTCGTGGGAGTCATCCACGGGGGAAGCTACGAGGAAGGATCCGAATCTGGTGACGAAACCGCCATCTACTCTGGCGATGAAGCGTCGACCGGGGAGACCGAATCTCTTTACCAGCTACAAGATGATCGGGTTGGGGGCGGCTCCGATGGCAACAGTATTCCGGACCCCTCTGATCTGCCCTATCGGGTTGGGATCTTCATGGCTGGGACACAGGCGGCGCCACGATCATCAACTGCAGCAGCAGCGATCTCCGGATCGGCAGCAGCAATGGCTGCGCGGGCAGGAGGCCCTACCGGTTCACCAGCCCAAGTTTTGTCAGACCTGTTTGACGCACTAGCAGCGCTCATGGCGGAGGCCAACCCGGTGGATCAGGAGGTTCACAATGCTGAGATTGCCAAAGTGAGAGAGCAGATCACTCGGGCTAAAGCGGAGCTAGCAGCAGAAGAGATCAGGATGACGGCGGAGCGCGCCGCTTTAGATGCACAGGCTTACAGGCTCATGATGGACCAGAAGGCATCTCAGGAGGTCCTGAAGAGAAAATCCCGGTCTCGATTGCCCGCCGCTCTCGACGCTCGAAATCTCTTCAACACCCCGGGGGTAAACCGTGCGGAGGCGACAGCCGGCGCCCCGGTTCAGCACCGGATTATAGACCTGCCTCGTCATAACACTGATACGCCACAGGCCATGCCAACGCCGTCAGGTCATTATTCCAACCCGATGGATAACCTCGTCGCGGCGGCGGCTCGGTTGGAAGCCATTCCGATCGAAGGAGATTCACCGCAGGATGAAGAGACACGCCGGGTCAAGGAGCTCCTTAGGACCGCGTTGGCCCAGCAAGAAGCGTATTCGCAAAGCCGTGATCGGATTCACTCCACCCCTCGCCCCAGCAGGAGCTATAGTAGGCGCGTGGAGGAGCCGGCCGTTTCAAGTAACGCCAGGCGTGAAGCGCTCCGCGCCAACAATCCGGCGGGCGTCGACAATACTCACGAGAATGTGGATCGCACCCGTGCACGGGAGGCCGGATTAGCAGCGCAGCATCAGGCTCGTCAGCTTACACCTATCTTCCCCGCAGCTACGGTTGAACCGGGGGTGGTTTCCAGTTCTTTGGGAGTATCGTGCCTTGTTCCCGCTTTACGCAACGTACGCCTGCCCAAAGACTTCAAAGGCCCCCGCAAGGTACCAAACTACACGGCAGATCAGCCTCCGGAGACATGGGTGGAGAGCTATGAAATGGCTATGGAGATGCTGGATGTGGATGACACGGCGTGTGCCAAGTATTTCACTATGATGTTAGAAGGAACGGCCCGGACTTGGCTAAAGAGCTTACCGCCTAATTCAATTAGTTCATGGGCCCAATTACGCGCCCGGTTTATCAAGAATTTCAAGGACACGTGCAAACAGCCAATGTCAATAGTTGACCTAGCAGCCTGCATTCAGCAAGAAGGGGAATCAACTACCCATTGGGTACGGCGGGTATCAGAAGTTTTGCACTCGTCAGATCGCATCAACGCAGACACCGCCGTGGTGCTGTTGGAGAGCAACTGTCGGTTTGGCCCTTTGAAGCTAAAGCTGGGCTGGATGAAGCGTGATTGTACAGATATAGGAACGCTCATGACCGCTTTAGTGAAGTATGCGGATTCTGACAGTACCAAGGATCCTGACTCTGGTGATGACAAAGCAGGGAAGGGAAAGAAGAATAGCAACACCAAAGGCCAGCAGCATCGGCCGACAGGTAATGGAGGCGGAGGAAAGCGTAAACCGGACGGGAGCATGGACTTGGTGGCCAGCACAAGTGCACAGGATAAAGGCCAGCGGCGTAAGGGGAAACAGCCAAGTTTCCGCGCACATCCCGGTCCTAATCCGGAGCGTTTGAATTTTTTCTTAAACCAGCCCTGTCCGAAGCACGGAACAAAGGAGGAACCAGCAGCCCATCTTTGGAAGGATTGTTCTATCATGAAGGAATTCAAAAGCTCAAACACTTTCCAATATGATCACAGCTCCGGTGGCGGTTCCGGTTCCGGATCAGGGTACGGTGGCGGGAATTCCGGTCCAGGGTTCCAGGGTAACCCGGGCGGACAGGTCAGCCAAAATAATCAGAATAATCAAAGTAATCAAAGTGGTTATCAGAGCAACCCGAAACAGTTGAGTGGTGGACAGTATCATGTCTTTACTACGAGCTTGGATAAACGAGATAGGAAGCTTCAGAGGCGGGCAGTCAGTGCTGTCGAACCGGCCACGCCTCACTATCTGCGTTGGTCGGAACAGCCTATCATATGGAGCCGAGAAGATCATCCTCCCAGGGTGTATAATCCGGGTCAGTTAGCGCTGGTAGTAGCGCCTCAGGTGGGAGGTTATAAGCTCACCAAGGTGCTCATGGACGGAGGGAGCAGCATTAACATCTTGTATTATGAGACCTTCCGTCGTATGGGACTGGTAGATAAGGATCTCAGACCGACCAATACAGTGTTCCACGGGGTGGTGCCTGGCAAGTCTGCGTATCCGGTTGGTAAGATAGCCCTTGAAGTGGTATTTGGCGATAGTCACGATTCCAGATCAGAGACGCTGACGTTCGAGGTGGTTAGAATCCAAAGTCCGTACCACGCTTTGTTCGGGCGGCCAGCTTATGCAAAATTTATGGCACGGCCCTGCTACGTATATCTGCAACTTAAGATGCCAGGTTACAAGGGCACTATAACGGTTCATGGGAGCCGCCGAATCGCTTTGGAATGCGAGGAAGGAGATGCGACTTATGCTGAATCGGTTTGTGCTACGGAGGAGCTAAAGCAGTACAAAGATAGTGTTGATCCGGAGGATATGACTTCATTAAAAAAGCCAACTACGGACCACGATCCGGCCTTGAAGTTTAAGTCAGCGGCCGAAACTAAGCTTGTTGACTTCGTACCTGGCGATTCATCCAAGCAGTTCAGCATCAGTGCAAACTTGGATCCAAAATAGGAAAGCGCGCTCATCGAGTTCATCCGTGAGAATCGGGACATCTTTGCATGGAAGCCATCTGACATGCCTGGTGTACCGAGGCAACTCGCTGAGCACACCCTTAATGTGGATCCTAAGTACAAGCCGGTAAAGCAGTTCTTACGGCGGTTTAACGAAGAAAGACGTAAAGCGATTGGTGAGGAAGTGGCCAGGCTCCTGGCAGCTGGGTTTATCATTGAGGTTTTTCATCCCGAATGGCTCGCTAATCCGGTGCTAGTTCTTAAGAAAAACGGCACCTGGCGCATGTGTGTGGACTACATAGACTTGAATAAAGCTTGCCCAGCAGATCCTTTTGCTCTCCCCCGGATTGATCAGATCATTGATGCTACGGCAGGTTGCGAGCGTTTAAGTTTTTTGGATGCCTATTCGGGCTATCATCAGATCAAGATGGCAGTTAAGGACCAGGAGAAGACAGCGTTCATTACTCCCTTTGGAGCCTTATGCTATGTGTCTATGCCCTTTGGGCTTAAGAGTGCGCAGGCTACTTATCAACGATGTGTGCAAAATTGCCTCCACGAGCAGATTGGTCGTAATGTGCATGCTTATGTGGATGATATTGTGGTCAAGTCACGAAAGAAGGAGACCCTGGTTGACGATTTGAAGGAGACTTTCGATAACTTGAGAGTGTACCAAATGATGCTCAACCCGGCTAAATGTGTTTTTGGTGTACCTGCAGGCAAGCTGTTGGGATTTTTAGTGTCCCATAGAGGAATTGAGGCCAATCCAGAAAAGATCACAGCCATCACCTCCCTGGCCAAACCAAAATGCATCAATGATGTTCAGCGCATGGCCGGGCGGATTGCAGCGTTAAGCCGGTTTATCAGTCGCCTTGGTGAAAAGGCGATCCCCTTGTATCAAATGCTCAAGAAGACGGATCAGTTTGTCTGGAGTCCGGAGGCTGATAAAGCGTTTGAGGACTTGAAGCGACAGCTAGTCAATCCGCCAGTTTTGGCAGCCCCTGTAGATAAAGAGCCACTCCTGTTATATGTTGCTGCGAATGCCAGAGCGGTTAGTGTGGCGATGGTGGTAGAACGAAAGGAGGCTGGAAAGGAACATCCGGTTCAGCGACCGGTTTACTATATCAGTGAGGTACTTATCGAGTCCAAACAAAGGTATCCACATTGGCAGAAGCTGGTATATGGTGTCTTTATGGCAAGCCGGAAGCTGAGGCAATATTTTCAAGGACACCCCATCACGGTGGTCAGTTCTGCTCCTTTGGGTGACATTATACAGAACCGGGAGGCGACCGGTCGGATTGCCAAGTGGGCTATCGAGCTCGGGCCGCACGATTTAAGGTACGTACCCCGGACGGCCATAAAGTCACAAGCACTTGTTGATTTCATAAACGATTGGACAGAGTTACAAGCGCCTGAGGAGAAGCCAGATAACACCTATTGGACCGTTCATTTTGACGGGTCAAGACAATTGGAAGGCTCGGGGGCTGGAGTCGTTTTAACTTCCCCACGAGGAGATAAGTTTTGCTATGTCCTCCGTTTAATGTTCCCCTGTACAAATAATGCGGCGGAGTATGAAGCTTTGCTTCATGGTCTTCGGGTGGCTAAAGAGATGAATCTGAGCAGAGTTAGGTGCTTTGGTGATTCGGATCTGGTGGCTCAGCAGGTATCCGGCACCTGGGATTCTAAGGATCCGCTTATGGCTGCATACCGACGTGAAGTAGATATGGTGGCTGGGCATTTCAGAGGCTATCAAGTGGATCATGTGGACCGCAGAAAGAATGAGGCAGCGGACACTTTAAGTCGCTTGGGCTCTCAGCGTAAACCGGTCCCACCCAATGTTTTCTTGGATGTATTGTACCACCCATCGGTACAGCTGCCCGGTGAGCTGGAGTTGGCTGTTCCTGATCCGGAGGCTCAGTTAGTGGCGGCTCTCCACGCCACCCCGGATTGGACGCTCCCTTACCTGGCATATATGAACCGGGGTGAGTTGCCAGAGGATGAAAGCTTGGCTCGACAGATAGTACGACGGTCCAAGTCTATGACCATTTTCCAAGGAGAGTTACATCATCGCAGCGTGTCAGGAGCGCTGCAACGGTGCATATCCCCTGAGGAGGGGTGCGAGATACTACGAGAAATACATGAAGGGGATTGCGGCCACCACGCCGGTTCAAAATCATTGGTGGCTAAAGCGTTCCGCCACGGTTTCTACTGGTTAACTGCTCATGCTGATGCGGAAGACCTGGTCCGGTTATGTGATGGTTGCCAGAAATTTTCCAGACGAGCGCACTTACCGGCTCAAGAATTGAGGATGATTCCAATCACTTGGCCGTTCGCGACTTGGGGGCTTGATATGGTTGGGCCTTTTAAGCGTTCCAAAGATAAGAAGACCCACCTACTGGTGGCGGTTGACAAATTTACAAAATGGGTGGAGGCCGAACCTGTCAGTAAGTGTGATGCGGCCACGGCGGTTCGGTTTATAAAGAAGGTGATCTTCCGGTTTGGTTTTCCACACAGCATCATCACAGATAATGGTACCAATCTGTCCAAGGGGGCCATGAAGGAGTTCTGTGCACGGGAGCATATACGGCTTGATGTTTCTTCGGTAGCGCACCCACAGTCTAATGGTCAGGCAGAACGAGCAAACCAAGAGATCTTGAGAGGTATCAAACCCCGGCTTCTGGTCCCTTTGCAAAGGACACCGGGTTGTTGGGTGGAGGAGCTACCGTCTGTATTATGGAGCATCAACACCACGCCTAACAGATCCACGGGGTTTACGCCGTTTTTTATGGTCTATGGAGCCGAGGCGGTTCTCCCAAGTGATATACGACATGACTCACCTCGCGTGGCAGCATATGTTGAAGCGGATAATGAGCAGGCACGGCAGAACGCTCTTGACTTGTTGGATGAGGAGCGTGACTTGGCAGCTGCCCGTTCAGCGATTTACCAGCAAGATCTTCGCCGTTACCACAGCCGTCGGGTTAGGACCAGAACCTTTCAGGAGGGGGATTTGGTGCTTCGGCTCATCCAGGATCAATCTGATCAGCATAAATTATCCCCGCCTTGGGAGGGACCTTTTGTGGTCAGCAAGAATCTGAATAATGGGTCATATTACCTGATTGATATTCGAGAGCGCAAGGATTCACGCACATCAGAGGAGGAAACCAGCAGGCCGTGGAACATAGCTCATCTTCGACCTTATTATACATGAGCCCTGGGCTCTGTTTATGTACATATCATGACCATGTATATATTATGATTAATACAATAAACCGAAGCCTCGAGTAAAACGGGGTCTCTTCTGTTCTTCACATCATGTGTGCTTACCCCTGGAGGTCGCTTCACAGAAGTTCAAATTATAGATTCCGGTTTAAAGGCCGGTTCAAGGGAAGATGTCTCCCACAGGGTTGTGAAGCTCTTAATATCCGGTTCAATATCCCGGTTCAAGCATAAGGCTTACTGTTCAAACATAGGCCGTATTCGAGCCAAAGAGAACATAGCCATTCAGCATGAGGCTTCCTGTTCAAACATAGGTCGTATTCGAACCAAAGAGAACATAGCTATTCAAACATGGGGCTTCCTGTTCAAACATAGGTCGGGTTCGAACCAAAGAGAACATAGCTAAACCCTATAAAGTCAGTTGGGGACCTAGTCGGCCTGAACCGTAGCTACACCTCCGGGGGGCTTGGTCATGTCTTGACGACGGTAATGCCTTCTGGCTGGCACATTTGCCACTGAATCAGTTGGGGACCTAATCGACTTGAACCGTAGATTACGCCTTATGGGAACTCGGTCATGTCTTGATGATGGTAATGCCTTCTGGTCGGCTTTTTAGCCAATGAATCATTTGGGGGCTTGGTCGTGTCCGAACCAACGCAATGCCACTTGATCGGCCCTTGGCCATTGAGTCACTTGGGGGCTTGGTTGACGAACCAATGCAATGCCATTTGGCCGGCATATTTGCCACGATTCAGTTAGGAACCTGGTCGACCTAAACCGTAGCTACACCTCTTGGGGGCTCGGTTTTGTCTTGACGATGGTCACGCCTTCTGAACGGTTCATAGTAGCCACTATTTGCATGCGTTTTACTATCGCGTTGCCTTTTCATATTTGGTTTTTGTTTTCTGCCTTTATTGTGGTATTTTTTGTTCTTCGGAACGTCAAGTGTTTTTAAACCGATTCAGCTGACATAGCCTGGTCCGTTTTTTAACCCAGAGGCAAGTTGCCCGGTTTGGCAAGGGCGCAGCACGGTTCATAGGGCCGGAAGATCTTGTGTACTCAATAAAGACAGGAAACAAAGTTGGAAAACGTCATTGGAAAAGAGCATCAGTACTCGTGCGCGAAGGCACATTCAAATGCAGAGGTATCAAACTATCTTATTACAAGGCAAACGTAGTGCCTGAATATATTGTTCGTTGACGGATTAAAACGTCACCAAGTAAGGTGAACCGGAGCGTTGATTAGGCCTGTTCGCTGCCTCGGTTCAAAGGCTGGGGATCGTCTTGCGCCGCTTCAGCTCTATCTTGGTTACCCATTGGCTGGAAATCAGCAGTGGTCCAGTCGATTCCCATTAGCGCTTGAAAGACGGCTTCTTCGTGAATCAGCAAAGACGGTTCAATGTCAGAGGCGTAAGTATGCTTACGGATTGGAGGAATAAGGTTTCCCGCTTCAGGGACCGGAGCAGCCACTCGTTTGTTCTGGTTGTCGTATTGGGCTTGGTAACGTGACAGATCTGCTTCCTCAGCCAATTGACAAGCTAGGGGGCGCACCGCCCGGTTTATCGCCCTCAAATCGTCTTCACCAAAGTCTGAACCGTCTTCCTTCAAGCTGGGGTATCCTTGGGCCGCTTCGACAGGATCGAAATCTGGTACCCATGCTTTGGCCCGGATCAAGGCAGTAATGGCTCCAGTTCGAGCGGCTGATCTTTTCAATTCTTCAATCCGGGCTGGAAGCATGGACAGCCTCTTTAATGTGTCTTGAATCAGAGACGGCGCAGGGTTGTTATGCGACGCAGTGGTAATAGCCCTTTGTGCTCCGGTATACAACTGTTCAATCAGAGTATAAGCAGCTTTGAGTTTCATCCGCACATCAGAACCCAAGTGTCCAATACGTGAGCCTGCAGTGTTTCAAGATGGATTACAAACCGGACATAGGATGTAACAGATAAGGTACAAATTGGAAGAAGGGTGTCGAAAAGCTTACCAAAGACGGCAGAGGTCATGGAGTGTATCTGTCGCTTCACGGTGGATAATTCATCGACCACCGGTTTAAGAGCAGCTTCGGCATTTTCAGCCCTCTTCGTCAAAAGAGCTCTCTCAGTGGCCCAATCAGCTTGTTCTTGTTTGTGGCTTTCTTTCAGCTGTTCCATAACGGTTAAGGCATGGGCCAATTCATCCTTCGTTTTTTCAGTTTCAGCCTGTTGGGTTTTTAAGATTTCCTGAAGGTCCGAGACTTGTTTCGCTTTGGTCTTTAGATCCCCCTGCAGCAGGTCGTCAAAACAGTGTTCAGAAAATATTGCACGGTTTGGAAGTATCAACCACACAAGCAAGTTATGTGCTCGATACTTGGGGGCTAATGCATATTTGATTTTAACGCAAGTTTCCCATTGCAAAAAGTCCCAAGATTAATACAAGTATTTAAACTTGGCACTTGGGGGCTAATAGTTATCTAATGATGTTTTCTGGTTATGACCTATGTTGAAGCCTTGGGTTTTCTAAACCGGACTTTAATTGTCAAGACAGCCTGATCCGGTTTACCATTTCGGTTTGGAAATATTGATAAGCTAAGTTGCAATGGAATGAAGCACAAGGGAGTTACCTCAAGTTTTTCCTTCATCATCTTGATCATGCCAGCTTCATAATCCCGACTGGTGTACAGTCGGTTCAGGTACCCAGAATAAAGATCCGGGGCGCTTAAAGCGGCGTACGTAGAAGAGTCAAGGTCCCATTTGCCCTTCATGGCCGAGATTTCATCCTTGGCAGTATGCTTGGCTAAGGTAGCAGTGTTCCCCGGTTCAGAGTGACCGATGCCGGTAATCACCACATCATCATCCTTGGAATCGCTGCTCTGCAGTGGCCCTGTCGGCTTATCAGCAGTTCCAGAAGGGGGGATGGATTCCTCAACCCGAACAGGACTGGCAGGCGGATCAGTATGGCTGGCAGGTTCGATAATCCTTTCTTCAGCGCAGGTGTCATCTTGCGGAGATAGATAACTCTGAGTATCTTCACGACCCAGAGCGTCAGCACCAGGGGTTTTCTCCGGTTCAGGAGCGGCAGTTCCTCCAGCCGGGTTATCCAGACGAGCCTTCTTGCTCGGTCTAGGTTTGGCCCTGGAAAAAGCCCAAAGATTGAAAAAACGGTATAAGATGGATTAAGAAACCCATACAGAGATATGTTGTGATCGGTCCAACTTACCCAATAACTGTCTTCAACGGTGGAAGTTGAGTGGCTGAAGATTCACCGGAAGAGGAATGGGAAGTGACCTGATAATCGGAGTCAGATGGATTTAGAGGCTGACGAGTTAAACCTGCTTTAGGAGGAAAGCTAGCGCATAAATTGGAGACCTCTGAGCGGCGTCTCCGAACCGGGCTGTTCGGTAAACCGGCGGAGGTGACTACCTGGCCGCTATGCCGAGTGGTGCGTCGAGCTTCATGTTGCTGGGTCTTCACAAGAAATTTGGGATCCAAATAAGCAAGAGGGTGAGAAAATTTAAGTTTCCGGTTTGCTTGGCGAGGTTTTTTCAAAGGCAAAGGAACGGCATCAGAAGAAAGAATAGTTACCTCTGGGCCTTCAGCATTGCTCGCTTCAGCGTCGTCCTGACAAATATCATCATCAATAAGACGTACAAAAAGTAAGCCAACTGAATCAAGGTCTACCCCAAGGTCCGGATTACCCACATCATCCTCCTCTAAATCGGGGGTACAGGAAGCAGTGTGCCTCTTCCTTGTAGCAGGCTTCTTCACCCTTGTCTTGGGTCTGATTATCTTTTCGGTTGGCTCCTGAAGCTTCTTGCTCCAAAACGGATCATCTCCCTGTTTCGAAAAGGACTGGAAGTTAACAAAATATATATAATGAGATCAAAGATTCTATAAACAGAGGAGTTACTTACAGCAGGTGGTTTGTTTGTGGCACAAAATGGAAGCAGGCCGGTTCGAGCGCAAACATGTTCCGGTTCGTTCAGCATCTTCTTCACAGCTTCAGCGACTTCGTCTTCCGTCAGCTGAATGTTGCAGTGCCTCAAAGGATCATCAACCCGACCCGTGTATTGGCACATCAAACCGGAGCGGATGCTAAGCGGCAGGATGCTCCATGAAATCCAGCAACGAGCAAGATCAACCCCCGTTAAACCGTTAGCCATGAAGGCTCTGAGCTTGGACAGCTGAGGGGCATACTTACTACTCTCTTTGGCAGTTAGCCGTGGGGGGAAGGGGTGAGTGTTGCTAAGTCTCTCTGGACGGAAACCGGGCAGTGGATTTTCTTCAGCAGGGGAAGTATCCTTGCAATAGAACCAAGTGCAATTCCATTCTTGCGGATGACTATGCAACTTGGCGTGAGGATAAGTCACCTCCTTCCTCTTCTGAATCGCCATACCACCCAATTCCATATTAGGGCCGTCGGTAAATTCAGTACGTCGGTTCAGGTGGAAAAAGTCCCGGAACAGCTCTACAGTGGGTTCCTCTTGGAAGTACGCCTCGCAAAGTACTTGAAAATGACAGATATTCGTGACTGAATTTGGACCAACATCTTGTGGGCGCAGCCTAAAGTTAGCCAAGACGTCCCGATAAAATTTTGAACCGGGTGGATTAAACCCCCGGGCCAGGTGATCCGCAAACACCACCACTTCTCCCTCCTGCGGGGTAGGAGGACATTCGTCTCCTGGAACCCTCCAATGGATGGTACTTTTGCTACTCAAAGCACCAGTCAGAACTAAGTTGTTTAGTTGGGTCTCAGTGATGCAAGAGGGAACCCAGTTGCATTCATACACCTGTTTTGCCATGAGGAAATCTACAAGGCAAAGGTATTCCGGTTTGAGAGCAAGTATGATTGTAAACCGAAGATGCTCTTATATAGAGTCAGGTTATCTACAATAATATCAACCGGCGGTTCATCAAGGGGACTAATGGATGTGTAGATCGGTTTGTTCGCTTTGCTAAGAGTTAAACCGACCAGATCTAAACAGTTGTGAGTATGAAAGCAGAAACAGATCCCGTACAGATTCTTTCAAAGCAATGGATCTACAGCTAGGGCGAAAAATAAATAAAAACAGGTAATATGAAGTCGGGCTCACAGCAGAACAACATAAGTTCGACAAGCAGGAACAAGAGTGAGATCTAAGGAAATGAGTGCAGATTTATGGCGACTGCTAAGAGGAACTACAAATCCAGATACAGGTATCATCATCTGTTCGCAAAGGCTGCTATGGGGATGAGCAAGAAACAGTAGCAGAACGATGAACCCTAGAACAGATCTAAAGCAACAAGAACAGGGGCCTTACCGGGGTCCAAGCAGATGTGGAAAGTCGCCGCGGTGCTCTGATCCGATCAGGTTGATGCAGCGGCCAGAGTTGATGCAGCAGCTGACGGCGGCGGCGGAGCTTTGAGGTCTGGGTCGCGAGGAAGACGAAGAAGGGGAGGAAAGGAAGATGGCCTTCAAGTCCTATTTATAAGGCGCGGCGCGTGTATCAGGCGCGCGAATCCAGGGTCCGGAGATTTCGGAAGCCCAGCCGTCGCCCTGATTCTTGCGGGTTAGCGAAAGGAGACGGTAGCTTGCGGTGACGTCACATCGGTTTACCACAGCAGGAGGAGACGGAGAAACGACAGTTTAACAAGTCACTGGAAGACATTTGAAGACAGAAATTCTTATTAAGGATTGACATGAACCTGTTCAAATCAATCTGGGGCCTAATGTTGGGGATGTTGCTATCCGGGGTAAACCGGCCTGCAGGGCCCGGGTTACCTCCGTCAACAGACCCGAGATGTTAAAACCCAAGGAGAGATAGAAGGGCCTAAGGCCCATAATCGGTTTAAAGGTTTATGATGTAAACCGGCCTGATGTAAACTTGTATTATAAGTTAGGAATAGAGAGACCGACCCGGGCACGTTTATTAGCCGGAGGTTGGGACTTTGCAGACCGACGGGCGTCACCCGTGTATATAAGGGGATGACCCGGCGGCGGTTTGGGGACAGAGAAAAAGAACTCGAGGTTTAGGCGAAGCTTATCGCTCCCTAAGCCCTCGAAACCCATCAATCCCATCACAACTAGACGTAGGCTTTTACCTTCATCGAAGGGGCCGAACTAGTATAAAAACCGTGTCCTTGTGTCCACTTTAACCCCTTCAAGCTAACCCGTTGCGATGGCTCCACGACTAAGTCCTCTTACCAGGACATCTGCCGTGACAAATCCACGACAGTACCCGCGCGAACTTAATTGCGAGTGATGTGGAGTCCGGCGGACCTGGAAGGTGCCCGCGAGATAATTACAAGGCGTGGCCGGGCATTCCTAGCCCTTGCCGCAAGTCCTCGAGACGGGGCAACGGGGTCACCTCTTTCGTGAGTCTCTGCTTGTTACCGCGCGTTCCTAATCCACTATGATTTGGATATTTGATCCGAGGGGCCTCCGGCCTGATAGCACTAACCATCACGTGGGCTTACTATGGGTGTTCTGCGTCGTATACATCAGCCGAAGCTTAATAGACGTCAGTGACTGAGCGGCGCGCGCCGGGTTGGACTGCGTAAGCGCCTGCCTTGTTGAAGGAGGTAGCTAGGTCTGCTCACCGGCCGCCCACGCAACATGCAGGAGTTCCCGGGGAGATGGCCCATGACCCCTAGGGGCATAGGTTTAGTCCCGCGTGCTGACCTCTTTATTAGGCCTAGGTCGGGTTGCGGCGTATTGTTTGGCCGAGGCCGGGCATGACCGAGGAAAGTGTGTCCGGCCGGAGTTAATCGAGTGTGGTGGGTAAGTTGGTGCACCCCTGCAGGGAAGAAAACATCTATCGATAGCCTGTCCTACGGTAACGGACACTTGGAGTTGTATCCCGATCGATACAGCTAGAACTGGATACTTGTGATGAGACTGGATGGTGATGAGAATTGGATTATGATGATAATTGGATAGTATGGCTCTGGGATTGCTTTCTCGCAGGGTGTCGAGAAAGGATCTCTGGCCGAGGTTGATAACACTACTACTACTTTACTTTATGCTACTCTACTCCCTTCTGTTTGCTGCAAGATGGTGGTTTCCAGAAGATACTAGTCTTCGGTAGGACTAGGCCTTCTCTCTATTCTGGCATTTCTGCAGCCCAGTCCACATATACAGCCTTCCTTTGATAATGTTGCATATGTAGTGTAGATCCTTGCTTGCGAGTACTTTGGATGAGTACTCACGGTTGCTTTGCTCCCCCTTTTCCCCCTTTCTTCTTCTTTCCGGATGATGCAACCAGATGTCAGAGCCCAGGAGCCAGATGCCACCACCGATGCCTACTACTACGTGGAGACCGACGATGACCAGGAGTAGTTAGGAGGCTCCCAGGCAGGAGGCCTGACCTTTTCAATCGTAGATGCTTTTGTGCTAGCCTTCTTAAGGGAAACTTGTCTAACGTATGTATGTACTCAGATATTGTTGCTTCCGCTGACTTTTGTGTTTTCGAGCTTATGTATTCGAGCCCTCGAGGCCCCTGGCTTGTAATATAAAGCTTGTATTATTTTAATTTGTGTCTAGAGTTTTGTTGTGATATCTTCCCGTGAGTCCTTGATCTTGATCGTACACATGTGCGTGTATGATTAGTGTACGATTGAATCGAGGGCGTCACACAATGTAATTAGCATAGTCAGCATACCAAGGAGTACTATGAGCAACATTTATTGTAGCTAACTGCTCATCAGGAAAACTATCATCAGTAGGTAGTGGGTCATCAGGCACATTTTCAAGCCTAGATAAATTATCAGCTACGGGGTTCTCAGCTCCTTTTCTATCAATGATATGTAAATAAAATTCTTGTAACAAGAGAACCCATCAAATAAGTCTAGGTTTAGCATCTTTCTTTTCCATAAGATATTTAATAGCATCATGGTCAGTGTGAACAATTACTTTGGAATCAACAATATAGGGTCTAAATTTACCACAAGCAAACACCACTACTAAGAATTCGTTTTCAGTAGTAGCATAGTTTCGTTGAGTGATATCTAGAGTTTGACTAGCATAATGAATAATTCAATTTCTTATCAACTCTTTGTCCTAGAACAGAACCAACAGCATAATCACTAGCATCACACATAATTTCAAAAGGCAAGTTCCAATCAGGTGGTTGAACAATAGGTGCAGAAATTAAGGCTTTCTTGAGTGTTTCAAAGGCTTCTGAACAATCATCATCAAAAACAAAAGGAATATCCTTTTGCAGAAGATTTGTAAGAGGCCTAGACATTTTAGAAAAGTCTTTGATAAATCTCCTATAGAAACCAGCATGACCTAAGAAACTACAAATACCTTTTATATCTTTAGGGCATGGCATTTTCTCAATTGCATCAACCTTAGCTTTGTCCACTTCAATACCTCTTTCAGAAATTTTATGACCAAAGACAATGTCTTCATTAACCATAAAGTGGCACTTCTCCCAATTCAAGACAAGATTTGTTTGTTCACATCTCTGCAAAACTCGATCAAGATTGCTTAAAAAATCATCAAAAGACTTCCCATAAATAGAGAAGTCGTCCATGAAAACCTCAACAATATTTTCACAAAAGTCAAATAATATAGCAGTCATACATCTTTGAAAGGTAGCAGGTGCATTACATAAACCAAAAGGCATACGTCTATAAGCATAGGTTCCAAAGGGACAAGTAAAAGTGGTCTTTTCTTGATCAGGTTGAGAAACAGGTATTTGTGAAAAACCATAATATCCATCAAGGAAGCAAAAATGTGTGTGCTTAGATAATCTTTCAAGCATTTGATCAATAAAAGGCAGAGGGTAATGATCTTTTCTGGTTGCTTTGTTTAATTTTCTAAAATCAATTACCATTCTATAGCCTCTAACAATTCTTTGTGGAATAAGTTCATTCTTATCATTAGGAACAATAGTTGTACCTCCTTTCTTAGGAACACAATGAACAGGACTTACCCATCTACTATCAGCTATAGGATAGATTATACGTGCTTCCAGAAGTTTTAATATTTCCGTTCTTACCACTTCTTTCATCTTCGGATTTAACCGACGTTGGTATTCAACAACGGGTTTAGCATTAGCTTCCATATTAATTTTGTGCTGACATAGAGTGGGACTAATGCCCTTTAAATCATCAAGAGTATATCCAATAGCAGCTCGGTGCTTCCTTAGAACTTTCAATAATCTTTCTTCTTCATGTTCTGAAAGGTTAGCACTAATAATAACAGGATATATCTTCTTTTCATCAAGATAAGCATATTTCAAAGTATCTGGCAATTGTTTTAATTCAAACACAGGATCATCTTTAGGTGGAGGAGGACCTCCTAGAGTTTCAATAGGCAAGTTGTGTTTAAGCAGAGGACGTTGTTTAAAGAAATCTTATCGATTTCATTTCTTTCATGCATATGTAAATCATTTTCATGGTCTAACAAATAATGTTATAGTGGATCAGTAGGAGGCACAACAATAGAAGAAAGACCAATTAATTCATCTTTACTAGGCAATTCTTTTTCATGAAGCTTTCTACTAAACTTGGAAAAATTAAACTCATGAGACTCATCACCGAAACTAACACCGACAGTTTGTTTCTCATAGTCTATTCTAGCATTAACGGTGTTCAAGAAATGTCTACCAAATATTATGGGGCAAAAATCATCTTGTGGGGAACCAAGAACAAGAAAATCAGTAGGGTATTTTATTTTCCCACACAAGACTTCAACATCTATAACAATCCCAATTGGTGATATAGCGTCTCTATTAGCAAGTTTAATAGTAACATCTATGTCTTCTATCTCTGCGGGTGCTATGTCATTCATAATTTCTTGATATAAGGTGTAAGGAATAGCACTCACGCTAGCACCTATGTCACATAAACCA
Organism: Aegilops umbellulata; assembly: GCA_032464435.1. NCBI lineage: Eukaryota > Viridiplantae > Streptophyta > Magnoliopsida > Poales > Poaceae > Aegilops > Aegilops umbellulata. The sequence continues at coordinate 66,642,804 of CP136056.1, read as the reverse complement.
TGATAACAGTGATCTCCTATTTTAACTGAGGCAACAGGCATGCCAACAACAGGTCTATGCTTATCCTTTTTATCAGGTTTGGCAATTCTAGCAGCTTCTTCGCAAAAGTAAATAACATGCCCATTTATCTTCTTCCAAGAGATCCTTAACCATAGCAATACTAGGTTCTACTTTGATTTGTTCATCAGGTTTAGGTGTTCTAATGTAAATCTTGTTGACCACAGTTGAAACTTTAGCATGTTCTTTTATCCTAACAGGGAAAGGTGGTTTCTCAATATAAGCAGAAGGAACAACTGGATAACATTGTAAAGTATAGTTTGTTCTTTAACTGGCACCGGTTCTTTGATTTCTTATTTAATAGGTGGGTGATATTTAAATCATGTCTCTTTAGGGAGATCAACATGAGTAGCAAATGATTCACAGAAGGAAGCTACTATCTCAGAGTCAAGTCCATATTTAGTGCTAAACTTTTGAAAAGCATCGGTATCCATAAAAGATTTAAAACAATCATACTTAAGCTTAATACCTGACTCTTTACCTTTGTTGAGTTCCCAATCTTCAGATTTGCGTTTAATTCTTTCCAAAAGATCCCGCCGGAGTTCAATAGTCTTCTTCATAAAAGAACCAGCAGAAGAAGTATCGAGCATGGTTTGATCATTACGAGAAAGCCGAGCATGAAAGTTCTGGATAATAGTTTCTTTTGAGATCTCATGATTGGGGCATGAATTTAACATTGACTTAAGCCTCCCCCAAGCTAGAGCAATACTTTCTCCTTCACAAGGCAAAAAATTATATATATAATTCCGATCACGATGAACTAAATGCATAGGATAAAATTTTTGGTGGAACCCCAATTTCAAACGATTCCAATTCCAAGATCCAATATCATCGCATAGAGTATACCATGCCAATGCTTTTCCCTTCAAATATAAAGGGAAAACCTTGATCATAACTTCATCCCAGGGTAAACCTGCAAGCTTGAACAATCCACAAATTTGTTCTACATATATCAAGTGCATATTAGGATGTTCGGTTCCATCTCCTGCATAAGAATTAGCTAGTAGTTGTTCTATCATACCCGAAGGAATTTCATGTTCAATATTTTTAGTAGGTGCAGTAGGTTGAGGGGTAGCTAATTATGGTTCCGGTCAAGGTGAAGATACCCCGAACAAACCCCTCAAAAGATTGTTTTCCATAGTAATAAGTGACAATAAATTTCAGCAGACTATATAAATGTTTCCTTACCAAAGGCGCTTCACTCCCCGGCAACGGCGCCAGAAAATAGCCTTGATAACCCACAAGTATAGGGGATCAATTGTAGCTCTTTTCGATAAGTAAGAGTGTCAAACCCAACGAGGAGCAGAAGGAAATGACAACTAGTTTTCAGTAAGGTAATGTCTGCGAGTGCTGAAATTGTAAGTAACTGAGTAGTTTGGTAGCAAGATAATTTGTAACGGGCAAGTAATGATAGTAGTAAAAAAGTGCAGCAAGATAGCCCAATCCTTTTGAGGCAAAGGACAGGCCAAAACGGTCTCTTATGATAAGCAAAGCGTTCTTGAGGGTACACGGGATTTTCATCTAGTCACTTTCATCATGTTGGTTTTATTTGTGTTTGGTACTTTGATAATTTGATAGGTGGGTGGACCGGTGCTTAGGTGTTGTTCTTACTTGAAAAAATCTCCTACTTATGATTAACCATCCCACAAGCATCAGTAACTATGAGAAAAGTATTAAGAATAAATTCTAACCATAGCATTAAACTTTTGGATCCAGTCGGTCCCTTATGGAATAGCGCAAAAACTGGGGTTTAAGCTTCTGTCACTCTCGCAACCCATCATCTAATTTCTACTCCAGAATGCATTCCCTTAGGCCCAAATATGGTGAAGTGTCATGTAGTCGACGTTCACATGACACCACTAAGGGAATCACAGCATACATACTATCAAAATATCAAACACATATCAAGTTCACATGATTACTTGCAACATGATTTCTCCCGTGACCTCAAGAACAAAAGTAACTACTCACAAACGATAATCATGCTCATGATCATAGGGGTATCAAATAGCATATTGGATCTGAACATATAATCTTCCAAAAAATAAACCATATATTAATCAACTACAAGATGTAATCAACACTACTAGTCACCCACAAGCACCAATCTATAGTTCCGATAATAAGATTGAACACAAGAGATGAACTAGGGTTTAAGATGAGATGGTGCTATTGAAGATGTTGATGGAGATTTACCTCCCCAAGACGGGAGAGTTGTTGGTGATGATGATGACGATGATTTCCCCCTCTGGGAGAGAAGTTCCCCCAGCGGAATCGCTCCATCGGAGGGCAAAAGTGCTCCTGCCCAAGTTCTGCCTTGAGACGGTGACATTCCGTCCCGAAAGCCCTCTCCCTATTTTTTTTCTAGGTCAAAATGACCTATATACCAGAAGATGGGCACCGGAGGTGGGACTGGGTGAGCAAAACCCACCAGGGCGCGCCTGGGCTCCCTCGCGCACCCAGGTGGGTTGTGCCCACCTGATGGCCCCCCTCTGGTAGTTATTTGCTCCAATATTCATCATATATTTCATAAAAAATCTCCGTGAAGTTTCAGCTTATTTGGAGTTGTGCAGAACTGGTGGCCTGACGTAGCTTTTCCAGGTCCAGATTTCTAGCTACCGGAATTCTCCCTCTTTGTGCATACCTTGCATATTATGAGAGAAAAGGCATTAGAATTACTCCAAAAAGCATTATTATGGATAAAAACATCATAAATAACAGTAAGGAAACATGATGCAAAATGGACGTATAAAAACCCCATCTTTTTATCCTCGATGGCAACAATACAATACGTGCCTTGCTGCCCCTACGGTCACTTCGAAAGGGCACCACAAGATTGAACCCAAAGCTAAGCACTTCTTCCATTGCAAGAAAAAACAATCTAGTTAGCCAAACCAAACCGATAGTTTGAAGAGAATTACAAAGGTATCAAATCATGCATAAAAGAATTTAGAGAAGATTCAAATAATATTCATAGATAAGCTGATCATAAATCCACAATTCATTGGATCTCGGCAAACACACCGCAAAAAAGTATTACATCGAATAGATCTCCAAGAACATCGAGGAGAACATGGTATTGAGAAACAAAGAGAGAGAATAAGCCATCTAGCTACTAGTTATGGACCTGTAGGTCTGTGGTAAACTACTCACGCTTCATCGGAAGGGCAATAGAGTCGATGTAGAAGCCCTCCGTGATCGAATCCCCCTCCGGCGGGGTGCCGGAAAGGTCCCTAGATGGGATCTCACGGGTACAGAAGGTTGCGGTGGTGGAAAAGTGTTTTCATGGATGCCTCTGGTGGTTTGGGGATATATGGGAATATATAGGCGAAAGAATTAGGTCAGGAGGTGCACGAGGGGCCCACAAGGGTGGGGGCACGCCCTCCGTCTTTGTGGCCGCCTCATGGCTCCTCCGAGTTCATCTCCAAGTCTCGTGGTTGTCTTCTGGTCCAAGAAATATTTCTTTTCTGCGAAACTCAAAAACAGGAACTAGCACTGGGCTCTAGGTTAATAGGTTAGTCCCAAAAATAATATAAAATAGCATATTAATACATATGAAATATCCAAAATAGATAATATAATAGCATGGAACAATCAAAAATTATAAATAAGTTGGAGACGTATCAAGCATCCCCAAGCTTAATTCCTACTCGTTCGCGAGTAGGTAAATGATAAAAATAGAACTTTTGATGTGGAATGCTACCTAACATATTTATTCGTGTAATTTTCTTTATTGTGGCATGAATGTTCAGATCCATAAGATTCAAACAAAACTTTAATATTGACACAAAAACAATAATTCTTCAAGCATACTAGCAAGGCAATTATGTCTTCTCAAAATAACATGGCCAAAGAAAGCTTATCCCTACAAAATCATATAGTCTGGCTATGAGCCATCTTCATCACACAAAATATTCAAATCATGCACAACCCCGATGACAAGCCAAGCAATTGTTTCATACTTTTGATGTTCTCAAACCTTTTCAACTTTCACTCAATACATGAGAGTGAGCCAGGGACATAGCACTATATGTGGAATAGAAGGTGGTTGTGGAGAAGACAAAAGGACAGAGATAGTCTCACATCAACTAGGCGTATCAATGGGCTATGGAGATGCCCATCAATAGATATCAATGTGAGTGAGTAGGGATTGCCATGCAACGGATGCACTAGAGCTATAAGTTTATGAAAGCTCAAAAAGAAACTAAGTGGGTGTGCATCCAACCTGCTTGCTCATGAAGACCTTGGGCAATTTGAGGAAGCCCATCGTTGGAATATACAAGCCAAGTTCTATAATGAAAAATTCCCACTAGTATATGAAAGTGACAACATAGGAGACTCTCTATCATGAAGATCAGGGTGCTACTTTGAAGGACAAGTGTGGTAAAAGGATAGAAACATTGCCCCTTCTCTCTTTTTCTCTCATTTTTTTATTTCTCTTTTTATTTATTTTTGTTCGGCCTTCTCTTTTCTTGGCCTTTTCTCTCTCTTTTTATTTTATTTCCTCACATGGGACAATGCTCTAATAATGAAGATCATCACACTTTTATTTACTAACAACTCAAAAATTACAACTCGATACTAGAACAAAAATATGACTCTATATGAATGCCTTCGGCGGTGTACTGGGATGTGCAATGAATCAAGAGCGACATGTATAAAAAATGATGAAAGGTGGCTTTGCCACAAATACGATGTCAACTACATGATCTTGCAAAGCAAGATGACAATGGTGGAACCTGTCATAATAAACGGAACGGTGGAAAGTTGCATGGCAATATATCTCGGAATGGCTATGGAAATGCCATAATAGGTAGGTATGGTTGTTGTTTTGAGGAAGGTATATGGTGGGTTTATGGTACCAACAAAAGTTGCGCGGCACAAGAGAGGCTAGCAATGGTGGAAGGGTGACAGTGCGTATAATCCATGGACTCAACATTAGTCATAAAGAACTCACATACTTATTTCAAAAATCTATTAGTCATCAAAACAAAGTACTAGGCGCATGCTCCTAGGGGGATAGATTGGTAGGAAAAGACCATCGCTCGTCCCCGACCGCCACTCATAAGGAAGACAATCAAAAAATATCTCATGCTCCAACTTTGTTACATAACGGTTCACCATACGTGCATGCTACGGGACTCACAAACCTTAACACAAGTATTTCTCAAATTCACAACTACTCACTAGCATGACTCTAATATCACCATCTTCATATCTCAAAACAATCATAAGGAATCAAACTTCTCATAGTATTCAATGCACTTTATATGAAAGTTTTTATTATATCCCTCTTGGATGCCTATCATATTAGGACTAAATTTATAACCAAAGAAAATTACCATGTTGTTTAAAGACTCTCAAAATAATATAAGTTAAGCATGAGAGTTCATTACTTTCTATAAAATAAAACCACCGCCGTGCTCTAAGAAGATATAAGTGAACTCTCATGCTTCACTTATATTATTTTGAGAGTCTCTCTAAACAACGTGTTAATTTGCTTTGGTTATAAATTTGGTCCTAATATGATATGCATCCAAGAGGGATATAATAAAAACTTTCATATAAAGTGCATTGAATACTATGACAAGTTTGATTCCTTATGATTGTTTTGAGATAAGAGGATGGTGATATTAGAGTCATGCTAGTGAGTAATTATGGATTGTAGAAATACTTGTGTTGAAGTTTGTGATTCCCGTAGCATGCACGTATGGTGAACCGTTATGTAACGAAGTTGGAGCATGATTTATTTATTGATTGTCTTCCTTATGAGTGGTGATCGGGGACGAGCGATGGTCTTTTCCTACCAATCTATCCCCCTAGGAGCATGCGTGTAGTACTTTGTTTCGGTGACTAATAGATTTTTGCAATAGTATGTGAGCTATTTATGACTAATGTTGAGTCCATGGATTATACGCACTCTCACTCTTCCACCATTGCTAGCCTCTCTAGTACCGCGCAACTTTTGCCGGTACCATACACCCACCATTACCCTTCCTCAAAACAGCCACCATACCTCCCTATTATGGCATTTCCATAGACATTCCGAGATGTATTGCCATGCAACTTTCCATCGTTCTGTCTTATTATAACATGCTTCATCATTGTCATATTGCTTTGCATGATCATGTAGTTGACATAGTATTGTGGCAAATCCACCGTTCATAATTTTTATACATGTCACTCTTGAGTCATTGCACATCCTGGTAAACTGCCGGAGGCATTCATATAGAGTCATATTTTGTTCTAAGTATCGAGTTGTAATTCTTGAATTGTAAGTAAATAAAAGTGTGATGATCTACATTATTAGAGCATTTCCCCATGTGAGGAAAAATAAAAGAGGCCAAAGAAGCCATTGAAAAAAATGAGAGAAAAAGAGAGAAGGGGCAATGTTACTATCCTTTTTCCACACTTGTGCTTCAAACTAGCACCATGATCTTCATGATAGAGAGTCTCCTATGTTGCCACTTTCATATACTAGTGGGAATTTTTCATTATAGAACTTGGCTTGTATATTCCAACGATGGGCTTCCTCAAATTTCCCTAGGTCTTCGTGAGCAAGCAAGTTGGATACACACCCACTTAGTTTCTTTTTGAGCTTTCACAAACTTATAGCTCTAGTGCAACTTTCCACCATTCTGTTTATTATGACATGCATCATCATTGTCATATTTCTTTGCATGATCATGTAGTTGACATCGTATTTGTGGCAAAGCGACCGTTCATAATTCTTTCATACATGCCGCTCTTCATTCATTGCACATCCCGGTACACTGCTGGCGGCATTCATATATAGAGTCATATTTTGTTCTAAGTATCGAGTTGTAATTCTTGAGTTGTAAGTAAATAAAAGTGTGATGATCTTAATTATTAGAGCATTTTCCCATGTGAGGAAATAAAAAAAGAGAAAAGGCCAAAATAAAAAAAGGGAAAAGAAAAAATGAGAGAAAAAGAGAGAAGGGGCAATGTTACTATCCTTTTTCCACACTCGTGCTTCAAACTACCACCATGATCTTCATGATAGAGAGTATCCTATGTTGTCACTTTTATATACTAGTGTAAATTTTTCATTATAGAACTTGGCTTGTATATTCCAACGATGGGCTTCCTCAAATTGCCCTAGGTCTTCATGAGCAAGCAAGTTGGATGCACACCTACTTAGTTTCTTTTGAGCTTTCATAAACTTATAGCTCTAGTGCATCCGTTGCATGGCAATCCCTACTCACTCACATTCATATCTATTGATGGGCATCTCCATAGCCCGTTGATACACCTAGTTGATGTGAGACTATCTCCTTCTTTTTGTCTTCTCCACAACCACCATATTCTATTCCACCTATAGTGCTATGTCCATGGCTCATGCTCATGTATTGCGTGAAAGTTAAAAGGTTTGAGAAGATCAAAAGTATGAAACAATTGATTGGCTTGTCATCGGGGTTGTGCATAATTTGAATATTTTGTGTGATTAAGATGGAGCATAGCCAGACTATATGACTTTGTAGGGATAAGCTTTCTTTAGCCATGTTATTTTGAGAAGACATACTTGCCTTGTTAGTATGCTTGAAGTATTATTGTTTTTTTGTGTCAATATTAAACTTTTGTTTTGGATCTTATGGATCTGAACATTCATGCCACAATAAAAAAAATTACATGGATGAATATGTTAGGTAGCATTCCACATCAAAAATTCTGTTTTTATCATTTACCTACTCGAGGACGAGCGGGAATTAAGCTTGGGGATGCTTGATACGTCTCCAACGTATCTATAATATTTCATTGTTCCATGCTATTATATTCTCTATCTTGGATGTTTTATATGCTATTTTATATGATTTTTGGGACTAACCTATTAACCTAGAGCCCAGTGCCAGTTTATGTTTTTTCCTTGTTTTTGAGTTTCACAAAAAAGGAATATCAAACGGAGTCCAAATGAGCTGAAAATTTACGGTGATTTTTATGGACCAGAAGAAGCCCCCGAAGCAAAAAAAGTTGGGCCAGAAGAGCCACGAGGCCTCCACAACGGTGGAGGGCGCTCCCTACCCCCCTGGGGGCGCCCTCCGGTCTTGTGGGCTCCTCGTGGACCCCCTGACTTGTTCTTGATGCCAAAAATTCCTATAAATATAGAAACCCCCAGAAATAAACCTAGATCGGGAGTTCCGCCGCCTCAAACCTCTGTAGCCATGAAAAAATAATCGGGAGCCAGTTTCGGCACCCAGCCGGAGGGGGAAACCATCATCGGTGGCCATCTTCATCATCCCAGCGCCCTCCATGATGAGGAGGGAGTGGTTCACCCTCCGGGCTAAGGATATGTACCAGTAGCTATGTGTTTGATCTCTCTCTCTCGTGTTCTTGATACGGCACGATCTTGATGTACCGCGAGCTTTGCTATTATAGTTGGATCATATGGTGTTTCTCCCCCTCCATTTTCTTGTGATGAATTTAGTTTTACCTTTGAGGTTTCACTATTATCGTATTGAATACTATGATGGATTTGAGAACACTTGATGTATGTCTTACGTGGGATACCCGTGGTGACAATGGGGTATTCTATTGATTCACTTGATGTATGTTTTGGTTCTCAACTCACAGATTCCCAAGGTGACATTGGGGTAATCTATGCATAGGGGTTTATGCACATTTTCGTCCTTGTTTCTCCGGTAGGAATCTTGGGGCACTCTTTGAGGTTCTTTATGTTGGATTGAATATTATGAATCTAAAGTTGTTTGATGCATGTCGTATAATTGACCCACGGATACTTGTGGTGACATTGGAGTATCTAGGTGACATTAGGGTTGATTGATGTGTGTCATATGGTGTTATTTTACTACGAACTCTAGGGTTGTTTGTGACACTTATAGGAATTGCCCAATGGATTGATTGGAAAGAATAACTTTGAGGTGGTTTCATACCCTACAAGCAATTTCGTCTTATGTTCTCCGCGATAGGAACTTTGGAGTGACTTTTGTCGCACGTTGAGGGATTGCCATATGATCTAATTATGTTATCATTGTTGAGAGAACTTGCACTAGTGAAAGTATGAACCCTAGCTAGGCCTTGTTTCCAAGCATTGCAATACCGTTTTCGCTCACTTTTGTTACTATTTACCTTGCTTTTTTATATTTTCAGATTACAAAAACCTATATCTACCATCCAAATTACACTTGTATCACCATCTCTTCGCCGAACTAGTGCACCTATACAATTTACCATTGCATTGGGTGTGTTGGGGACACAAGAGACTCTTTTTTATTTGGTTGTAGGGTTGTTTGAGAGAGACCATCTTCATCCTACGTCTCCCATGGATTGATGAACCTTAGGTCATCCACTTGAGGGAAATTTGCTATTGTCCTACAAAACTCTGCACGTGGAGGCCCAACAACGTCTACCAGGATAAAGTTGCATAGTAGACATCAAAGACATATATGAACGAAGACCTTCTCGGAGAAGCAAGGATTCAGAGGAAAAACAAGTCCACCAAGAGATACTCAAGAAGAAGACCTCAAGCTCATGTTGGTGAACAGATATCCGGCTCCGACTCTAACAACCAATCCTAGAAGAAGTTATCACTCCAACTACGACTATAGTCAAGATGAAGGTGTTGCCGGACTAACTCTTGTGTCCTACAAGTCCTATGATATATTTGAATCACCAAATGAAGGAATTGGGAGATGCTTCATGGCCAATGGTCCCAAGGTAACTCACCCTGAATTCATTGACTTTATATTGTGACGAGGATGACTTGTTAGGTGAAGATGACTTGCTCAATGATGAAACTGGTGATGTTAGCTATGATGAACTTCATAATAATCATGAAATTCAAGATGGGTTGCTTGTTAATGCAATGATGGAAATTGAGAGTTTGAATCAAGAACTAAACGCTCTTAAGTTAGCTCATGAAACTCACCAAGAGGGTCATAGAGAGCTCCTAAAGACTCATGAGAAGTGCTACTTATTGAGCTTGCATTGGTTTTTTCCTTGAAGAGGAAAGGGTGATGTAGCAAAGTAGAGATAAGTATTTTCCTCAGTTGAAAACCAAGGTATCAATCCAGTAGGAGGAACACACAAGTCTCCAGTAGTTGTACCTACACGAACAAACAAATACTTGCACCCAACGCAATAAAGGGGGTTGTCAATCCCTTCACGGTTACTTGCAAGGATGAGATCTAATAGCGATAGATATAAAAGATAAGTAAAAGTGCGAAATAAAACAAAAGTAAATAAATTGCAGCATTTTTGTGTTTTTGATTTTATAGATCTGAAAATAATATGATAAAAGATAGACTTGGGGGCCATAGTTTTCACTAGAGGCTTCTCTCTTGAAAGAAAGCATACGCTGGGTAAACAAATTACTGTTGAACAATTGATAGAAAAGCGCTTAGTTATGACGATATCCAAGGAAATTATCATGTATATAGACATCACGTCTAAGACAAGTAGACCGACTTCTGCCTGCATCTACTAGTATTACTCCACACACTATCCAACATGCATCTAGTGTATTAAGTTAACAAGAACGGAGTAATGCCTTAACCAAGATGACATGATGTAGAGGGATAGATCCAATCAATATGAACAAAACCCATCTTTTTATCCTTAATGTCAACAATACAAATACGTGCCATGTCCCTTTCTGTCACTGGGATTGAGCACCGCAAGATTGAACCCATTACAAAGCACCCTCCCAGGGCAAGAAAAATCAATCTAGTTGGCCAAATGAAATCAATAGATCGGAGAGAAAGGCAAAGCTATATAAATCATGCATGAAAGAGTTCAGAGAAGACTCAAATAATATTTATAGATAATCTGATCATAAACCCACAATTCATCGGATCTCAACAAATGCACCACAAAAGAAGATTACATCGAATAGATCTCCAAGAACATCGAGGAGAACATTGTATTGAAGATCAAAGAGAGAGAAGAAGCCATCTAGCTACTGGCTATGGACCCCTAGGTCTATGTTAAAATACTCACACATCATCGGAAGGGCGACAAGGTTGATGTAGAAGCCCTCCATGATCGAATCCCCCTCCGGCAGAGTACCGAAGAAGGTCCCCATATGGGATCACACGAAGACAAAAACTTGCGGTGGCGGAAAAGTATTTTTAGTTGGCCCTCTGGTCTTCGGGGAATATTTGGGTATTTATAGAAGAAAAATTAGGGTTGGAAGTGCCACGGGGGGGGCCACAAGCTTGGGGGTGCACCCCCTAAGCTTGTGGCTGAAGGAAATATGCCCTAGAGGCAATAATAAAGTTATTATTTATTTCCTTATTTCATGATAAATGTTTATTATTCATGCTAGAATTGTATTAACCGGAAACATAATACATGTGTGAATACATAGACAAACAGAGTGTCACTAGTATGCCTCTACTTGACTAGCTCGTTAATCAAAGATGGTTATGTTTCCTAACCATGAACAAAGAGTTGTTATTTGATTAACGAGGTCACATCATTAGTTGAATGATCTGATTGACATGACCCATTCGTTATCTTAGCACCCGATCGTTTAGTATGTTGCTATTGCTTTCTTCATGACTTATACATGTTCCAATGACTATGAGATTATGCAACTCCGGTTTACCGGAGGAACACTTTGTGTGCTACCAAACGTCACAACGTAACTGGGTGATTATAAAGGAGCTCTACAGGTGTCTCCAAAGGTAGATGTTGGGTTGGCGTATTTCGAGATTAGGATTTGTCACTCCGATTGTCGGAGAGGTATCTCTGGGCCCTCTCGGTAATGCACATCACATAAGCCTTGCAAGCATTGCAACTAAAGAGTTAGTTGCAAGATGATGTATTACGGAACAAGTAAAGAGACTTGCCGGTAACGAGATTGAACTAGGTATTGGATACCGACGATCGAATCTCGGGCAAGTAACATACCGATGACAAAGGGAACAACGTATGTTGTTATGCGGTCTGACCGATAAAGATCTTCGTAGAATGTGTAGGAGCCAATATGGGCATCCAGGTCCCGCTATTGGTTATTGACCAGAGATTTGTCTCAGTCATGTCTACACTGTTCTCGAACCGTAGGGTCCGCACGCTTAAGGTTACGATGACAGTTATTATGAGTTTATGCATTTTGGTGTACCGAAGTTAGTTCGGAGTCCCGCACAAGATCACGGACATGACGAGGAGTCTCGGAATGGTCGAGACGTAAAGATTGATATATTGGACGACTATATTCGGACATCGGAATGGTTCCGAGTGGTTTCGGATAAAACCGGAGTGCTGGAGGTGTTACCGGAACCCCCCGGGGAAGTAATGGGCCTTATTGGTCCCAAGGGGAGAGAGGGGGCAGCAGCCAGGAGGTGGCGCGCGCCCCCCTCATGGGATTCTGAATTGGACAGGGAGGGGGGCGTGGCCCCCCATTCCCTCTCCCTCTCCCTCTCTTTCCTTCCCCCCTTCTCTTCCTAGTTGGACTAGGAAAGGGGAGTCCTACTCCCACTAGGATGAGGACTCCCCCCTCCCTTTGGCGTGCCCCAATAGGGCCGGCCGGCCTCCCCCTTGCTCCTTTATATACGGGGGCAGGGGGCACCCCAGGACACACAAGTTGATCTTCGTGATCGTTCCTCAGCCGTGTGCGGTGCCCCCCTCCACCATATTCCACCTCGGTCATATTGTCGCGGTGCTTAGGCGAAGCCCTGCGTCAGTAGTTCATCAAGATCGTCACCACGCCGTCATGCTGACGAAACTCGTCCCCGAGAGCTTTGCTGGATCGGAGCCCGGAGAACGTCATCGAGCTGTACGTGTGTCAAGAACTCGGAGGCGCCGGAGTAACGGTGCTTGGATCGGTCGGATCGGGAGGACGTACGACTACTTCCTCTACGTTGTGTCAACGCTTCCGCTTCGGTCTACGAGGGTACGTAGACAACACTCTCCCCTCTTGTTGCTATGCATCACCATGATCTTGCGTGTGCGTAGGTAAATTTTGAAATTACTACGTTCCCCAACAGTGGCATCAGAGCCTAGGTTTTTTTATGGTTTGATGTTATGCACGAGTAGAACACAAGTGAGTTGTGGACGATATAAGTCATACTGCCTACCAGCATGTCATACTTTGGTTCGGCGGTATTGTTGGATGAAGCGGCCCGGACCGACATTACGCGTACGCTTACGCGAGACTGGTTCTACCGCCGTGCTTTGCACACAGGTGGTTGGCGGGTGTCAGTTTCTCCAACTTTAGTTGAACCGAGTATGGCTACGCCCGGTCCTTGAGAAGGTTAAAACGGAGTCTATTTGACAAACTATCATTGTGGTTTTGATGCGTAGGTGAGATTGGTTCTTGCTTAAGCCCGTAGCAGCGACGTAAAAATTGCAACAAACAAAGTAGAGGACGTCTAACTTGTTTTTGCAGGGCATGTTGTGATGTGATATGGTCAAGACATGATGCTAAATTTTATTGTATGAGATGATCATGTTTTGTAACCGAGTTATCGGCAACCGGCAGGAGCCGTATGGTTGTCGCTTTATTGTATGCAATGCAATCGCCCTGTAATGCTTTACTTTATCACTAAGCGGTTGCGATAGTCGTAGAAGCATAAGATTGGCGAGACGACAACGATGCTACGATGGAGATCAAGGTGTCGCACCGGTGACGATGGTGATCATGACGGTGCTTCAGAGATGGAGATCACAAGCACGAAGATGATGATGGCCATATCATATCACTTATATTGATTGCATGTGATGTTTATCTTTTTATGCATCTTATATTGCTTTGATTGACGGTAGTATTATAAGATGATCTCTCACTTAATTATAAAGAAGTGTTCTCCCTGAGTATGCACCATTGCGAAAGTTCTTTGTGCTGAGACACCACGTGATGATCGGGTGTGATAGGCTCTACGTTCAAATACAACGGGTGCAAAATAGTTGCACACGCGGAATACTCAGGTTATACTTGACGAGCCAAGCATATACAGATATGGCCTCGGAACACGGAGACCGAAAGGTCGAGCGTGAATCATATAGTAGATATGATCAACATAGTGATGCTCACCATTGAAACTACTCCATCTCACGTGATGATCGGACATGGTTTAGTTGATGTGGATCACGTGATCACTTAGAAGATTAGAGGGATGTCTATCTAAGTGGGAGTTCTTAAGTAATATGATTAATTGAACTTTAATTTATCATGAACTTAGTCCTGGTAGTATTAGCATATCTATGTTGTAGATCAATAACTCGCATTGTTGCTTTCATATGTTTATTTTGATATGTTCCTAGAGAAAATTGTGTTGAAAGATGTTAGTAGCAATGATGCGGATTGGATCCGTGATCTGAGGTTTATCCTCATTGCTGCATAGAAGAATTATGTCCTTGATGCACCGCTAGGTGACAAGCCTATTGCAGGAGCAGATGCATACGTTATGAACGTTTGGCTAGCTCAGTATGATGACTACTTGATAGTTTAGTGCACCATGCTTAACAACTTAGAATCGGGACTTCAAAGACGTTTTAAACGTTATGGACCATATGAGATGTTCCAAGAGTTGAAGTTAATATTTCAAGCAAATACCCGAGTTGAGAGATATGAAGTCTCAAACAAGTTCTATAGCTAAAAGATGGAGGAGAATCGCTCAACTAGTGAGCATGTGCTCAGATTGTCTGGGTACTACAATCGCTTGAATCAAGTGGGAGTTAATCTTCCAGATAAGATAGTGATTGACAGAATTCTCTAGTCACCATCACCAAGTTAGTAGAATTTCGTGATGAACTATAATATGCAAGGGATAACGGAAACGATTCCCAAGCTCTTCGTAATGCTAAAATCGACGAAGGTAGAAATCAAGAAAAACATCAAGTGTTGATGGTTAACAACATCACTAGTTTCAAGAAAAGGGCAAAGGGAAAGAAGGGGAACTTCAAGAAGAACGGCAAGCAAGTTGCTGCTCAAGTGAAGAAGCCCAAGTCTGGACCTAAGCCTGAGACTAAGTGCGTTTACTGCAAAGGGACTGGTCACTGGAAGCGGAACTGCCCCAAGTATTTGGCGGATAAGAAGGATGGCAAAGTGAACAAAGGTATATTTGATATACAGAGTATTGATGTGTATTTTACTAGTGTTCATAGCAACCCCTCGGTATTTGATACTGGTTCAGTTGCTAAGAGTAGTAACTCGAAACGGGAGTTGCATAATGAACAAAGACTAGTTAAGAGTGAAGTGACGATGTGTGTTGGAAGTGGTTCCAAGATTGATATGATCATCATCGCACACTCACTATACTTTCGGGATTAGTGTTGAACCTAAATAAGTGTTATTTGGTATTTGCGTTGAGCATAAATATGATTTGATCATGTTTATTGCAATACGGTTATTCATTTAAGTTAGAGAACAATTGTTGTTCTGCTTACGTGAATGGAACCTTCGATGGTCATACACCCAATGAAAATAGTTCGTTGGATCTCGATCGTAGTGATACACATATTCATAACATTGAAGCCAAAAGATGCAAAGTTAATAATGATAGTGCAACTTATTTGTGGCACTGCCGTTTAGGTCATATCGGTGTAAAGCGCATGAAGAAACTCCATGCTGATGGGATTTTGGAATCACTTGATTATGAATCACTTGATGCTTGCGTACCATGCCTTATGGGCAAGATGACTAAAACTCCGTTCTCCGGAACAATGGAGCGAGAAACAGACTTGTTGGAAATAATACATACTGATGTATGCGATTCGATGAGTGTTAAGGCTCGCGACAAGTATCATTATTTTCTGACCTTCACAGATGATTTGAGCAGATATGAGTATATCTACTTAATAAAACACTAGTCTGAAACATTTGAAAAGTTCAAAGAATTTCAGAGTGAAGTAGAGAATCATCGTAACAAAAATAAAAGTTTCTACGATATGATCGCAGAGGTAAAATATTTGAGTTACGAGTTTGGCCTTCAATTAAAGCAATGTGGAATAGTTTCACAAAACTCATGCCACCTGGAACACCACAGCATAATGGTGTGTCCGAACGTCATAACCGTACTTTATTGGATATAGTGCAATCTATGATGTTTCTTACCGATTTACCACTATCGTTTTGGGGTTATGCATTAGAGACAGTTGCATTCACGTTAAAAAGGGCACTATCTAAATCCGTTGAGACGACACAATCTGAACTTTGGTTTGGCAAGAAACCAAAGTTGTCGTTTCTTAAAGTTTGGGGTTGTGATGCTTATATGAAAAAGTTTTCATCCTGATAAGCTCAAACCCGAATCGGAGAAGTGCGTCTTCATAGGATACCCAAAAGGAAATGTTGGGTACACCTTCTATCACATATCCGAAGGCATGATATTTGTTGCTGAGAATGGATCCTTTCCAGAGAAGGAGTTTCTCTCGAAAGAAGTGAGTGGGAGGAAAGTAGAAAACTTGATAAGGTAATTGTACCTTCTCCCTTATTGGAAAGTAGTTCATCACAGAAATCTATTCCTATGACTACTACACCAATTAGTGAGGAAGCTAATGATGATGATCATATAACTTCAGATCAAGTTACTACCGAATCTCGTAGGTAAACCAGAGTAAGGTCCGCACCAGAGTGGTACGGTAATCCTGTTCTGGAAATCATGTTACTAGACCATGACGAACTTGCGAACTATGAGGAAGCGATGATGAGCCCAGATTCCGCGAAATGGTTTGAGGCCATGAAATCTGAGATATGATCCATGTATGAGAACAAAGTATGGACTTTGATGGATTTGCCCGATGATCGGCAAGCCATAGAAAATAAATGGATCTTCAAGAGGAAGACGGACGCTGATAGTAGTGTTACTATCTACAAAGCTAGAATTGTCGTAAAAGGTTTTCGACAAGTTCAAGGTGTTGACTACGATGAGAGTTTCTCACTCGTATCTATGCTTAAAGTCTGTCTGAATCATGTTAGCAATTGCCGCATTTTATGAAATCTGGCAAATGGATAAACAAAACTGCATTCCTTAATGAATTTATTAAAGAAGAGTTGTATATGATGCAACTAGAAGGTTTTGTCGATCCTAAAGGTGTTAACAAAATATGCAAGCTCCAGCGATTCATCTATGGACTGGTGCAAGCATCTCGGAGTTGGAATACACACTTTGATAAATTGATCAAAGCACGGTGAAGCCTGTATTTACAAGAAAGTGAGTGGGAGCACTACAACATTTCTGATAAGTATATGTAAATGACATATTGTTGATCGGAAATAATGTAGAATTATTCTGCAAAGCATAAAGGAGTATTTGAAAGGAGTTTTTCGAAGAAGGACCTCAGTGAAGCTGTCGGGGGGAATCGGCTTCCTCGAACACCTATGGGGACCGAGCCCCTTACTGGTTCGGCGGGGGGCGGAGGTTGCACAAAGAGCGGATCGAGGCGGTGCACACAAGGGATTTTACCCAGCTTCGGGCCGCAAGGATGCGTAAAACCCTACTGCTGCTTTGTGGATTGTATTGTGTTCTTGCTCGGGAGCGCGCGGTGCTACAGTACACACGAGCTGCTGGCGAGGCCGGGCGTGGCGATGGGTGTCCTCTTCCCTCCTATGTGTGCATGGGGCCTCCTTTTATATGCTCAAGGGGTTACCCACAGGTGGCAGCGTAGGTGGGGGCAAAAATGGGAGAATGCTGTAGTGGGTACAGTTGCCTGCACAGTGGCTGTACAGTGCTATCATACCTAACTCTGACAGCGGGGGACAAGGGCATTAAATGCCCGTCCGCGTCGCCCAGACGGCGTAGGGAAGTGGACCGTCAGGAGCGCCACCGTTTGCCACGATGGCTACTCTGTCAGCTTCGCTTCGCCACCGCATGCCCCTGGCTGCACAGCCTCCCGCCACGTGCGCCTGGAATGCCCCCCAGAGCGACATGTTGGTGGGTGAGCTGGAGCGCAGGCACGGGGTGGTAACTTGCCGCGGCAGACGCCTTGCCGCGATGGATGCCTTGTCGCGCCCAGGAGCTTGTTGCTCGCCGGGCCTTGCCGGAGCGCGGGACGCGCCGTGGCGAGGTCCTTGTCGTGCCGTGGTTGGCCTTCTCGGCAAGCTCCTCTTGCCGGGGCCTTGTGCTTCGACCGGTCGTCCCGGCAAGCTCCTCTTGCCAGGGCCTTGCTCTCTTCGGGTGGCCTTCCCGGCAGGCTCCTCCTGCCGGGGCCTTGGCTCAAATACTTTGTTCTTGGATGGCCCAAAAATAGGGGCCACGGAGGGTCTTGGCGATCGCCTGGCAAGCCTTGCCGCCGGGTGCTACGACTGCTCGTGCACAAGTTCGGGATACTAAGGTACCCCTACTTCAGTACACCGACAGGAGCCCCCGGGCCTGGGCCATACACGGTGCCGAGCGCTGTTGGGCCAGGCCCAAAACAGTGCACGGGCACGCGCGGCCTGGGCCACGCTGCATCTGCTTCTGCGCCCACCACGTCCTCCCCGAAAGGCATGCGTCGAACGCGGCATCGAGGTGTGCGTGACGTGGGTGCCGTGCGCGGGGCCGAACCCCGCAGGCATGCGTCACGTCGCCATAAAGGGGGAACGGTTCGCGCTAGCTCCATAAGTGGAGGGAGGCGTGGAGGCGTGGCTTGTTCGCTGGACAGGGCCGAGGCGCGGTTTCTGAGGCGCCCGTTCCCCACGATCACGGGGCGGGGAGAGGTCGCCTCATCCGTCGCCTCGGTCCTGCGCGTCAGCCACGCGGCTTCTATGCACCCGGGGTTGCGGACGGTGGAGGCAGGGAACCGGGCCGTCGCGGGTTGGGGCAGCAGGTCGGCCCTAGTCACCTGGCCTTCCTGCGTCTTGATTGGCTGAGCGGGGTGGTCGAGCCCCCACCCTGCTCCTTTATAAAGAGCAAGAGGGGGCGACGGGAACCCACACTCCTCCATCCCTTCTTCTCTTCATCCTCTGACCCCCTCTCCCCATTAGCCATAGAGAAAGGGAATCCGGGTCCTTCATCGGTGGCGGCGAGGGTTGCCGCCAGGCAGCGTGCCCCTCCTCCCCTTGCACCCGCGGTGGCGGAGCCAGCCGTAAGGGGAAGGGGGAGGGGGCGAGGTCGTGGACGAGGGCGCGGACGAGGCCGCGGCGCTCAGGGAAGAGGCAGGCGGGGCGACGCGCCGGCCTCGCCTCCACCAGCGGCCCCTCTTCTCGCGGCGGTCCATCTCGGGGACGATCCTTGCGAGTTCTTCATCAGGCTGCGCCGGGCGCCTCGCCTCCCGGCTCCCTTCGCGAGCGTGATGGAGATGGAGCAACCCGAGACGCTAAGGCTGCGCATGAAGGGCTGCGGGATCAGCGGCACGCAGGTCCACGTCGAGTTCCCAGCCCCCGGCGTAGTGTATCTTGGCCGAGGGTGGAAGACATTCGCCCGTATCCACACCTTGACGGAGGGGTTCACCCTCCATTTTAAGTTAATGGAGGGCGATCTCCTCTCCGTCAAGGCCTTCGGGGACTTCGGGACCCGGGCCCGATGCTGCGTGGATAGCTCCTCCGACAGCGAAAGCTCCTCCTCGAGCGAGAGTGACGAGGAGGGGAGCGACAGCGACGACGAGGGCAGCGGTCGTCGAGATGACGGGTCCGACTAGGCGCCGGTCGCAGCTCCGTGTGGCACCGGCGACCCCATCATCCGGGTCGCCGGCTCCTTGAGCTTCTCGGGGTCGTCTTCCCGGGCGGCTGGAGTGGCGAGGCTGCGGAAGAGGAGGAGGACTGGCGGCAAGGCCGTCAACTCGGAGTACGAGGGCTAGGTGCCCCTGACAGCGTGTTGACGTCCCGCTGCCTCATCTTCGAGCTCCATCTCCGGCGCCGCCGCCACCATCCAGCCTCCGGAGCCCCCGGGGCGTTCTGTTGGTGTCTTCTGCCACCCGTAGCTCGCCTAGGAGCTCCTTTTGCCCTTTTCGCCTCCTTGTCCTACCTCCTGAGGAGAGAGACAAGAAAGGGATTACGGGCATCTTATCTTTTTTCAATCTGTAAGCCCTCGGGCCTTAGCTATGTTTAAAACTTGTAATCCCATCTTTTCATGCTTTTCATTCTCTCTGAACTGTACCTGAGCGGAATGTTTTTAATGAAAAGGGGATGTTTGCCAGGCCATTTGTCCCGCGGGTAAAACCCACGCCAAGGAACGAATCCTTTATATCGTTAAGATAGACACTCCTTTGCCCGGCAACAGGCCCTGCCGTCTCCCCGCGCCACTCGACCTCTCTCACGCCTTTGGCGGAGGAAGGGATGAAGCGAGTTCGGGCCCCTCGTTCCACCCCTTTGCCGCCACGACTACTACCAAAACGGGCCCCAGGAACGCGCTCTGGGGCCTGCCGTTAAGGGAGCACGGTAGCTTTTAGGAGGGAACAAGGTTTTCATATTCCACAGTCCATAAAAGAATGCATGACAAGGGATGCGAAAACTTATCTGGGATTGCAGCCCCCGGCAACTTTGGCTTGCCGCGGGCAAATCTTCGTACTTGCAGCCTCCGGCAATACTGGCTTGCCGGGGACCAGATGCTGGTCCTCCCTTCTTCTCTTCTTCGTCCTTAAGCGGCCTGGCCAGGATATGCAAAACCCTGCGAACCAAAGGAAACGAAGGAACCGGAAAAAGGACGCAGACTCGACCTCTAAGCTAGGGGTTAGCAGCTGTTAGGCACTATCAACCCTAACCAAGGACGAGACTCGACTCAGCATGCATGCTAAAACTTAGGGCGCCAGCGCTTCATTTCTGCTGCTCAGGGTCTGCGCCTGGCTTTGTACAAAGGATTACATGCAACTGCGGCAAGACTTGTACAAAAGGTTGGTTGCCGGGCGGGGCTCGACAACCGCGCCTTACGGGTAAAACTTACGAAGATGCTCAATATTCCAGGAGTTGCTCACCGGAGTGCCATCTTCGGTCTCGAGGCGGAAAGCGCTGGGCCTCGTGACTCGTCTCACCCGGTAAGGGCCTTCCCACTTCGGCGTCAACTTGTTAGGATTCTTGGCGGACGGGGCGCGCGGAAGAACAAGGTCGCCTTCCTCGAAGCTTCTGGCTTTAACTTTGCGGCTATGGTAGCGACGCAAAGCTTGCTGGTAGCAAGAGGCTCGCACAGCAGCCTGAAGACGATCTTCCTCAAGGAGCAGCGCGCCATCTTCACGCAGCCGCTCTTGCTCAAGCTCATCATAAGCGAGCACTCGAGGTGACCCGTATACGAGTTTCGTGGGGGCAACTGCTTCTGCTCCATAGACTAGAGCAAATGGTGTCTGGCCAGTGGCTCGATTTGGCGTCGTTTTGATCGACCAAAGAGCCACCGGCAGCTCCTCGATCCAGTTTCTTCCGCACTTGTGCAGCCTGTCGAAAGTTCTGGTCTTGATCCCGCGCAGTACTTCGGCGTTGGCCCTTTCAGCTTGACCGTTGCTCCTGGGATGAGCAACAGAAGCGAAGCAGACCTTGGCGCCGAGATCTTGGACGTATTGCATGAAGGCGCGGCTCGTGAATTGTGTACTGTTGTCGGTGATGATCCTGTTGGGGATCCCGAAGCGGCAGACAATCGACCTGAAGAACTTGATGGCTGACTATGCTGTCACCCTCCTCACTGGTTCCACTTCCGGCCACTTTGTGAACTTGTCGATCGCGACGTACAAGTACTCAAAGCCCCCGATAGCTCGGGGGAAGGGGCCGAGGATGTCGAGCCCCCAGACCGAAAATGGCCAGGATATAGGCACCGTCTGGAGAGCTTGAGCTGGCTGGTGTATCTGCTTGGAATGGAACTGGCACGCTTCACACTTGGTTACTTGTGCAGTTGCATCCTGGAGGGCAGTCGGCCAGAAGAAACCTTGCCGGAACGCTTTGCCGGCAAGTGCTCTTGCGCCAATGTGGTGACCACATATGCCTCCATGTATCTCTGCCAACAGCTGTTTCCGTCTTCCCGGGAAATACACTTCAATTTCACACTGTTACGCCCTCTTCTGTACAGTGTGTTGTCGATGAACTGGTACATACTCGAGCGCCGGGCTACTCTTTCCGCTTCTTCTTGTTCTTCGGGAAGTTCTCCGTGCTGGAGGAAATGGACAGTCTGCTACGCCCATGCTGGAGCCTGCGGCTCGACAACAAGGACTGAAGGCACTTCTGCTGCTGCGGGAACGTCCACTTCTACGGCGAGGATCTGGGGCTCAGCCGGAGCTTGACGTTCCCGGCAAGCTTGCCGGAGCAAAACTTGTCGGGAGCGCCTGCTTCTACGGAACAAACCCTGGGGTTTTCCGGAGCAGGCGGTTCCTCAGCGCTCTTGGCGTCGATCTTGGGGACCTTCTTGGCGGCGGCTCCGGGGAGCTCTGCCGGAAGATAGTCGCTGGAGACCAACTTCCTCTTCTTGCTCTGTCTGGTTGATGGTGTTACGGATGGCTGAGTCAGCTTGAGCACGAAGGTCCCTGGTTCCACAGGTAACTTAAATGCTGCGCACTTTGACAGGCCATCAGCGATGTCATTCTCAGCTCTTGGAATGTGTTCCATTTGCAGGCCGTCAAAGTGCTCTTCCAGCTTCCTCACTTCATCAACGTACGCTTCCATCAACGGACTCTGGTAATCCTTGTTCACTTGGCGGACGACAAGGTGCGAGTCACCCTTGACAATGAGCTTCTTGATCCCAAGTTCCGCCGCGATCCTGAGACCGGCAAGCAAACCTTCATACTCTGCAGTATTGTTGGTTGCTTGTTCCTTGGGGAAGTGCATCTGGACTACGTACTTGAGGTGCTCTCCGGTGGGCGCGATAAGTAACGCGCCAGCACCGGCGCCTTGCAGCGAGAAGGCACCATCAAAGTACATCAGCCACTCTTTGCTTGCTTCTTTGGCGGGGATGCTCGTCTCTGGGATATCTTCGTCCGGTGTTGGTGTCCATTCCGCTATGAACTCCGCCAATGCTCTGCTTTGGATAGTCGAGGTGCTCTCGAACCGGAGATCGAAGCTCGACAGTTCTAGTGCCCACTCGACAATCCTGCCTGTTGCTTCTGGATTCTGCAGTATCCTCTTCAGCGGAAAGCGGGTGACAACCATAATCTCATGTGCTTGGAAGTAATGGCGCAGCTTTCTCGAGGCCATGAGGAGGCCGAAAAGCAATTTCTGCACACCAGAGTACCTTGACCTAGCCCCCTGCAAAAGGGAGCTGACAAAGTAAACTGGGCGCTGCACCATTTTCTTCTTCTGCACCTCCACTTGCTCCTGCGCAAATTCATCCTTGTCGGGGCCAGAGCTTGTCGGGGAAGCCCCCCGCTTGTCGCTGGACGTGCTTGCCGCGGTCGCTGGCTCATCATCTGCCTCCCTCTCCGCTACTAACGCAGCACTAACCACTTGATTGGTTGCCGCCAGGTATAGCAGCAACTTCTCTTGTGGTTTAGGCGCGACAAGTATTGGAGCGGAGGACAGGTATTTCTTCAGGTCCTGCACCGCAGCCTCCGCTTCCGGATTCCATTTTACTGGACCCGCCTTTTTCAAAATTTTGAAAAATGGCAGGGCGCGTTCTGCAGACTTGGAAATAAACCTGCTGAGGGCCGCGACGCAGCCGGCAAGCCTTCATACGTCCTTGACACGGGTTGGTGCTTCAATCTGCTCGATGGCCTTGATCTTGTCTGGGTTGGCTTCTATTCCTCGCTGAGACACGAAGAACCCGAGAAGCTTGCCGGAAGGGACCCCGAACACGCACTTCTTGGGGTTGAGCTTGAGGCTGATCCTGCGCATGTTCGCAAAGGTTTCTTCTAAGTCTTGAATCAGGGTTGCCCTGTCTCTGCTCTTGACACTATGTCATCCATGTAGGCCTCCACATTTCTGTGGATTTGTGGCTCAAAAGCGGTGTGGACGACCCTCACAAATGTCGAACCGGCGTTCTTCAGTCCGAAAGGCATCCGTACGAAACAGTACGTGCCACATGGAGTGATGAACGCGGTCTTCTCTTCATCTTCTTCAGCCATGAAGATATGATGATATCCAGAGTAGGCGTCAAGAAATGAAAGCAGGTCACATCCGGCCATGGAGTCAACAATCTGGTCAATGCGCGGCAAGGGAAAGGGATCTTTGGGACAAGCTTTGTTAACATCAGTGTAGTCGATGCAAAGCCTCCATTTCCCATTTGCTTTGCGCACGACAACAGGATTGGCCAACCACGTCGGATGGAGCACGCCTCTAACGAGGCCTGCCGCTTCCAACTTCTTGATCTCTTCTGCGATGAACTCTTGGCGCTCCACTTCTTGCTTCCTGACTCTCTGCTTGACGGGCCGCGCGTGAGGACAGACGGCGAGGTGGTGCTCAATCACTTTCCTGGGAACGCCGGGGATGTCAGATGGTTGCCAGGCAAACACATCGACATTCGCCCGCAGGAAAGTAATGAGCGCGCTTTCCTATTTGGGGTCGAGCGTGGCACTGATGGTGAAGGTACCACCAGTGCCGTCCTCCTTGGCGGGCACCTTCTTGGTCGTTGGCGGAGCTGCCATTGTCTTCTTACTCTTGCCGGTGGAGCTCGATGGCGCATCCTCGACGGTAGCGCAGCACTCCGAAGAGGTGCGCTTGCCGGAGTGGGCGTCAGAGCACTTGCCGGGCTTGGTCCTCTTCTTTCCTCCGGGAGCTTCAGCGGCAAGCGGCTTGTGATCCGCTGCGGCTGCTGCCTCCCGGTAGATCTTGTCGGCACGGATAAGGGCATCCTTCTTGTCGCCGGGGACAGAGATGACGCTTATCGGGCCTGGCATCTTGAGCATGTTGTAGGCATAGTGAGAGGCCGCCATGAACTTGGCGAGCGCTGAACGGCCGAGAATTCCATTATAGGGCAATGGAAAATCGGCGATGTCAAAAGTGATCCTCTCTGTCCTAAAGTTCAGCTCACTGCCAAATGTTACTGGCAACGTTATCTTCCCCTTCGGCTTGCTCCTTCCCGGGTTAATTCCTTGGAACGTGCCGGTCTCTTCGAGCTCGCTGTCGGGGACTTGGAGTTTCTGGAGCACAGCGGAGGAGATCAGGTTCAAGCCGGCCCCGCCGTCAACTAGCATCTTAGTGACCTTGAGGTTGCGGACTGTTGGTGAGACCAACATCGGCAAGCACCCGATCGCCGTTGTGCGATCAGGGTGGTCCTCAATATCAAAGATGATAGGCGTGCTGGACCATTTCAGAGGCTTGCGCGACTCGACGGGTGGCTCTGCTGCATTGACTTCCCGCGCCCACTGCTTGAGCTGGCGGTGAGAAGTATGCAGGGAGGCACCGCCGTCTACGCACAAGACCTCTGTGGCTTTCTGAAACTCCTGCTCACTGGTCTCGACGTCATCCATGTCTTCGTCTTCGTCGTCGTCTTCATTCTTGTCGCGGCCGCGGGGAGGTCGGTCCGCTTGCCGCTGCTTGTCCTTGTCGCGGCGTCCTCCCTGGCCGGGGCGCTTCGTGCCTGATCCTCCGCCACCTCCCCGGGCTCTCTCCTTGTCGCGCCGCTCGTACTCGGCCTTTTGCAGCTCGACGAGCCGCTCGACCTGCTTGCAGCTCTGGAGGTCATGGCCCTTGGTGCGGTGGATCTTGCAGTACTGTTTGTTGGTGCCGTCCCGCTTGTCGGCGGCCGCCACAGCCTGGCAGTGAGCGCATACGGCAATCTCCTTGCCAGAGCTACCACCCTGGGCCTTCTTGGCGGCGCCTTCATCGCCGGACTGCTCAACAACCAGTACTTCTTGGCTCTTCTTCTTCCTGTTGCTCCGCCGCCGGCCCTTCCTTGCCGGGGCGGTATCTTCACTCTCAGATTCTCCTGCTCCAGTGTTCTCTCCGGGGAGTTTCCTCCCTTCCTCAGCACGGGCACACTTGTCAGCCAGGGCATATAGCTCGCTGACGTCTTTGATCTTGCACATCGCCATCTCCTCCCGCATCCTGCGGTTACGGACGTTCTGATGGAACGCGCTGATGACCGCGGCGGGGTGGACGTCTGGGATGTTGTAGTGTACACGGCTGAATCTCTGGATGAACTTGCGCAAGGGTTCCCCTTCCTTCTGGACGAGCAGATGGAGGTCGCTCGCTTGGCCATGGGGTTTGTGGCCGCCCGTAAAGGCGCCAACAAACTGATGGCACAAGTCTGTCCAGGAGGTTATGGAGTTATCCGGCAAGTGCATGAGCCAGGATCTGACGTTGGATTTGAGTACCAGCGGGAAGTAGTTGGCAAGGATCTTGTCGTCTCGCCCTCCAGCAGCCTGCACCGTGATGGTGTAGATGCTGAGGAACTCCGACGGATGCGACTTGCCATCGTACTTCTCTGGTACGTCTGGCTTGAAATTCTTTGTGCTGGGCCACTGGACTTGCCGCAGCTCACGGGTGAACGCAGGGCAGCCCACCGCGTACGGCAGTTCGCCTGGTTCCCCTGGTGCATGCATGTCGACAGAGGGCCCAGCGCGGTGGTCTGATTGACGCCGCGCTTCTCTCCGGCACTCGATGCGAGTACGAGCGTCCTCTTGCTCTCGCTCGTGAAGAACTTGGCGTTGATCGCGACGAGTTCGCGGATTCGACGACGCGGTGGAGTCGTTGTCGTGATGATTCCGGCGAGTCGGGGATCATGGCCTCTGGGGCGGGGAATGCACGGTGGTTGCACCCCCGCCGGTCCTGACGCCATTGGTCCTCGCCTGGCCGTCCCGCCGCGGCTGCGACGCGCTGTGCTGCCGCGGGGTGTCGCCGTTGGCGAAACCGATGAGGCTCTATATCGTGGCCCTCCAGTCGTCAAGCCTGTCCGCCGTTGGAGGGTAGTCTAGGAGCAGCTGAGCTCACGCCAGAGCTTTTGCTGGAGTGGCGGGCAGCGGTGGCGAACGGCGCGTGGAGCGGGATGTGCTCGAACTTCTAACTACGTTAGAAGGAGCAACACCCGGACCAGGCAGCCGCGCCACGCTCGTGCCAACACGTTGGTGTGAGTGCTGGCCTTGAGCGCCCTGGGATCCGCCGTCTCGATTCTGGTCCAGCGAGCGTATGGTACCGTGGGCGCCAAGACGCTGCTGGTCCCGTGCCTCCTGAGAGGGGCGCGGTGCATGTTCGGACGCCATGGCGCCATGAGCTGGCTCGACGACGCCCGTCCCGCCGCAGGTGCCGCCCCCACCACCCGTTTGCTCCAAGGGCGGCGGGTTCGACGCGGACGGACCGGCCACCTCCGGAGCCTTCTTCTTCGGTGGCATGTCGATGAAGGTGAAGGAGATCTAGCTGGTGCAGGCGACGGATCAGGTTTGCACAACCTCGACGCCCCCTACCTGGCGCGCCAAAGATGTCGGGGGGAATCGGCTTCCTCGAACACCTATGGGGACCGAGCCCCTTACTGGTTCGGCGGGGGGCGGAGGTTGCACAAAGAGCGGATCGAGGCGGTGCACACAAGGGATTTTACCCAGCTTCGGGCCGCAAGGATGCGTAAAACCCTACTGCTGCTTTGTGGATTGTATTGTGTTCTTGCTCGGGAGCGCGCAGTGCTACAGTACACACGAGCTGCTGGCGAGGCCGGGCGTGGCGATGGGTGTCCTCTTCCCTCCTACGTGCGCATGGGGCCTCCTTTTATATGCTCAAGGGGTTACCCACAGGTGGCAGCATAGGTGGGGGCAAAAATGGGAGAATGCTGTAGTGGGTACAGCTGCCTGCACAGTGGTTGTACAGTGCTATCATACCTAACTCTGACGACGGGGGACAAGGGCATTAAATGCCCGTGCGCGTCGCCCAGACGGCGCAGGGAAGTGGACCGTCAGGAGCGCCACCGTTTGCCACGATGGCTACTCTGTCAGCTTTGCTTCGCCACCGCATGCCCCTGGCTGCACAGCCTCCCGCCACGTGCGCCTGGAATGCCCCCCATAGCGACACGTTGGTGGGTGAGCTGGAGCGCAGGCACGGGGTGGTAACTTGCCGCGGCAAACGCCTTGCCGCGGTGGATGCCTTGTCGCGCCCGGGAGCTTGTTGCTCGCCGGGCCTTGCCGGAGCGCGGGACGCGCCGTGGCGAGGTCCTTGTCGTGCCGTGGTTGGCCTTCTCGGCAAGCTCCTCTTGCCGGGGCCTTGTGCTTCGAGCGGTCGTCCCGGCAAGCTCCTCTTGCCGGGGCCTTTCTCTCTTCGGGTGGCCTTCCCGGCAGGCTCCTCCTGCCGGGGCCTTGGCTCAAATACTTTGTTCTTGGATGGCCCAAAAAGAGGGGCCACGGAGGGTCTTGGCGATCGCCTGGCAAGCCTTGCCGCGGGGTGCTACGACTGCCCATGCACAAGTTCGGGATAGTAAGGTACCCCTACTTCAGTACACCGACAGAAGATGCTTACATATTAAGCATCAAGATCTATAGAGATAGATCAAGACGCTTGATAAATTTTCAATGAATACATACCTTGACAAGATTTTGAAGTAGTTCAATATGGAACAGTCAAAGAAAGAGTTCTTGCCTGTGTTACAAGGTGTGAAATTGAGTAAGACTCAAAACCCGACCACGGCAGAAGATAGAAAGAGAATGAAAGTCATTCCCTATGCCTTAGCCATAGGTTCTATAAAGTATGCCATGCTGTGTACCAGATCTATTGTATATCCTACACTGTGTTTAGCAAGGGAGTACAATAGTGATCTAGAT
This sequence comes from Aegilops umbellulata, assembly GCA_032464435.1. Classification (NCBI taxonomy): domain Eukaryota; kingdom Viridiplantae; phylum Streptophyta; class Magnoliopsida; order Poales; family Poaceae; genus Aegilops; species Aegilops umbellulata. The sequence continues at coordinate 66,614,268 of CP136056.1, read as the reverse complement.
GTAGATCACTGGACAGCAGTCAAAATTATCCTTAGTGAAATAAGGATATGTTTCTCGATTATGGACGTGACAAAAAGGTTCGTCGTAAAAGGTTACGTCAATACAAGTTTTGACACTAATCTAGATGACTCTAAGTCTCAATCTAGATACATATTAAAGGTGGGAGCAATTAGCTAAAGTAGCTCCGTGCAGAGCATTGTAGACATAGAAAGTTGCAAAATACATATGGATCTGAATTTTTGGCAGACCCGTTGACTAAGCTTCTCTCACAAGCAAAACATGATCACACCTTAAGTACTCTTTGGGTGTTAATCACATAGTGATGTGAACTAGATTACTCACTCTAGTAAACCCTTTGGGTGTTGATCACATATCGATGTGAACTATGGGTGTTAATCACATGGTGATGTGAACTATTGCTGGTAAATCACATGGCGATGTAAACTAGATTATTGACTCTAGTGCAAGTGGGAGACTGAAGGAAATATGCCGTAGAGGCAATAATAAAGTTATTATTTATTTCCTTATTTCATGATAAATGTTTATTATTTATGCTAGAATTGTATTAACCGGAAACATAATACATGTGTGAATACATAGACAAACAGAGTGTCACTAGTATGCCTCTACTTGACTAGCTCGTTAATCAAAGATGGTTATGTTTCCTAACCATGAACAAAGAGTTGTTATTTGATTAACGAGGTCACATCATTAGTTGAATGATCTGATTGACATGACCCATTCGTTATCTTAGCACCCGATCGTTTAGTATGTTGCTATTGCTTTCTTCATGACTTATACATGTTCCTATGACTATGAGATTATGCAACTCCCGTTTACCGGAGGAACATTTTGTGTGCTACCAAACGTCACAACGTAACTGGGTGATTATAAAGGAGCTCTACAGGTGTCTCCAAAGGTAGATGTTGGGTTGGCGTATTTTGAGATTAGGATTTGTCACTCCGATTGTCGGAGAGGTATCTCTGGGCCCTCTCGGTAATGCACATCACATAAGCCTTGCAAGCATTGCAACTAAAGAGTTAGTTGCGAGATGATGTATTACGGAACGAGTAAAGAGACTTGCCGGTAACGAGATTGAACTAGGTATTGGATACCGACGATCGAATCTCGGGCAAGTAACATACCGATGACAAAGGGAACAACATATGTTGTTATGCGGTCTGACCGATAAAGATCTTCATAGAATGTGTAGGAGCCAATATGGGCATCCAGGTCCCGCTATTGGTTATTGACCAGAGATTTGTCTCAGTCATGTCTACACTGTTCTCGAACCGTAGGGTCCGCACGCTTAAGGTTACGATGACAGTTATTATGAGTTTATGCATTTCGATGTACCGAAGTTAGTTCGGAGTCCCGGATAAGATCACGGACATGACGAGGAGTCTCGGAATGGTCGAGACGTAAAGATTGATATATTGGACGACTATATTCGGACATCGGAATGGTTCCGAGTGGTTTCGGATAAAACCGGAGTGCCGGAGGGGTTACCGGAACCCCCCGGGGAAGTAATGGGCCTTATTGGGCCCAAGGGGAGAGAGAGGGCAGCAGCCAGGAGGTGGCGCGCCCCCCCCCCCTCATGGGAGTCTGAATTGGACAAGGAGGGGGGGCGCGGCCCCCCTTTCCCTCTCCCTCTCCCTCTCTTTCCTTCCCCCCTTCTCTTCCTAGTTGGACTAGGAAAGGGGAGTCCTACTCCCACTAGGAGGAGGACTCCCCCCTCCCTTTGGCGCGCCCCAATAGGGCCGGCCGGCCTCCCCCTTGCTCCTTTATATACGGGGGCAGGGGGGCACCCCAGGACACACAAGTTGATCTTCGTGATCGTTCCTCAGCCGTGTGCGGTGCCCCCCCTCCACCATATTCCACCTCGGTCATATTGTGGCGGTGCCTAGGCGAAGCCCTGCGTCAGTAGTTCATCAAGATCGTCACCACGCCGTCGTGCTGACGAAACTCGTCCCCGAGAGCTTTGCTGGATCGGAGCCCGGAGAACATCATCGAGTTGTACGTGTGTTAAGAACTCGGAGGCGCCGGAGTAACGGTGCTTGGATCGGTCGGATCGGGAGGACGTACGACTACTTCCTCTACGTTGTGTCAATGCTTCCGGTTCGGTCTACGAGGGTACGTAGACAACACTCTCCCCTCTCGTTGCTATGCATCACCATGATCTTGCGTGTGCGTAGGTAAATTTTGAAATTACTACGTTCCCCAACAGTGGCCACCTCATGGCTCTTCTTGCCTCCTCCCGAAGCTTCCAGAGTGTCTTGTGGTCTAAGAAAAATCATCAAAAAGTTTCATTCTGTTTGGTATTGATTTTCTGTAAAGACAAAAAACAAGGAAGAACAGCACCTGTCACTGGGCACTAGGTTAATAAGTTAGTACCAACAAATGATATAAATTAGCATAATAATGCATATAAAACATTGAAGATTGATAATATAATAGCGTGGAACAATAAAAAATAATAGATATGTTGGAGACGTATCAAGAAGCTACGCTTCGAGAAGCTAAATTTAGAGCAAGAGCAGAGTTCTGAAAAGCTACCAATGATGAACTTTGAAAGAAGAGTTCCTCTTACATTGCCAAACAATTTTTCTCTTATCTACCTTTGTGACACATGTTAAATATAAGCAATCACATAGCAAGAGCAAGGTTGGTTCCACTTCTAGTAGTAACCGTAATAATGTTAGATCTAAGATTGTTGCTTCTAGTGATTCTATTGATTCCACTAGCGATTCTTAGCCAAGTTACAACTGAGCAAGAATTTTTTTTATTGAAAGCATTTCTAGAAAAAGGTATATAATCTTGCAAGGAGTAAGCAATTTGAGGAAATTGTACGCAAACAAGGAAGACATCGAAGGAACCAAGTGTTGGTTTTGTACTCAAGTCAATGTCAATGGAATTGAGTGGGAGGAAGATCAATACCCCAGGATGAAGTTTATTCCCCAAAAGGAGAAGTATGATCCTATTTCATTCAAGGGAACACAAAGCTTAAGATGATCTTCCACCACAACACCACAAGAAAAAGGAGAAGGTCAAGTTACAAGATGAGTATGACTCATATGAAGAACCTCCTCTAGCTTTGGTCAAGTGGGTTCCTAAAGCTACTACGAGCTTCGCTTCTTCAAGTGTTACTACAACTCCAAGGATGCCCATCAAGTTGATGTGGGTCCCAAAGAAGAAGAACTAGAGAGTTCTTGAGGGTGACCCCGCCAACAAACTTCACTCACGTTCATTTATGACAAGGAGTTAGTGCAAACCACTTCTACATCATGCACTAATTCATGGAGTCACAAACCCTCTTGTTGGTAAGGCAAGGAACAAGGTAACAAGATATAATGCATGCGTTATTCACGTGTTCAAGGGCACCTAAAATTGGGCGATGCTTGAAGCTAGAAGGTTTTGTGGAAGAAGCTTGTGTAGTGGATCGAGCGGGTTCAACAACTCTGGAGTATATTTTATTTGAACTAACAGGACAAGTTGACTTTCCGGGAGCAAGTGCTCAATTGTTGATTTTGGTTGACATTTGTTATATTTGGTGGGAGAGAAGGCAATCCGTTCACACGGAGAGATTCAGATATTATCATGCTTGACGCTGCCAATTAGTGCCTTGACTGTGAACTATTGGGTCGAAGTAGAGAAGTATAAGAATTCAGAGAAGGACATGGGTGAAACCAGCGGAGGGCTGTATTAAACTCAATGTGGATGCGGCATTGCACCCAAGTGATCTTCAGGGCACTATTGGTGTTGTCTTGTGGTGTGACAAGGCCGGCTTTTTATCTGCATCTAATGACTGTCTAGAAGATCCAGCGGCTGCGACAATGGCAGGGGCGTATGCATTACAACATGTGCTTTTCTAGCATAACAACTCGGTATTTGCATATTACTTGTAGAATCAGTCTGCATGGAGGTGATTAACATGATGCAAGGAGGAGGTTTTACAACATCAGGAGCGGCTCCCATTTACGCGGATTGTAGCATCCCCTCTTTAGGTTTTACTTCGGTTTCTTTCGTTCACCGTGTAAAGGAGGCGAATGTTGTCTCATATGAGTTAGATTTATAGGCAATTGAAAGTGTGTTATATCGACTAGAGGGGGGTGAATAGGCTATTTTACAAATTCGTCACTGAGGAATTTCAAGGTGAGGAAATTCCTAGGTCACGAACGGCTAGCGGCGGAATAAGTACTCAGATGCAAGCATAACAGAGCAGTAGCACAGTCATCATGATGAAATGAAAACAAGCACAAAGTACAAGTAGCGTAAACACAGGATAAGCAGGCTGAAGACAAAGTGACTGAAGAAATAGGATTGAGGAAATTGAGAAAGTCTTCAGTCAAAGTCTTCAAACAGTAACGATCAAGTACAACAGTATATGAATGAGGAAATGGAAGGGTTGAGGAAATAGAACCAGTAGCTCGGTGAAGACATTGATTTGGTAGACCAGTTCCAACTGTTGTGACAGTTGTACGTCTGGTTGGAGCGGCTAGGTATTTAAACCTGAGGATACACAGTCCTCACTGTATTCTACTTGAGCTAAGGTCACACAGACCTCACCCAATCATTCGTGGTAAGTCTTCAGGTGACTTCCAAACCTTCACGGACTCGGTCACTCGGTGATCCACAATTTCCTCTTGGATGCTCTAGACCATGACGCCTAACCATCTGGAGGATGCACAGTCCTCAAAGGTAACAAGCATCGGTTCCACACAGGAACAATCTCTTCAGTGATGCTCAATCACTTTGGGTTTGTAGGTGTTTGGGTTTGGGTTTTCCTCACTTGATGATTTTCACTCAAAGTCTTCGGAGGATGGGATGCTCTCAATGACAAGTGTCTGTTTCTCTCGGAGCAGCCAACCAGCTAGTGCTTGTAGGGGGCGGCTATTTATAGCCTAGGGAGCAGCCCGACATGATAAGACATAAATGCCCTTGAATGATATGACCGTTAGGTGGGTAGATATTTTGGGACAGCTGGCGCGTAGCACAGCAACGGTCGGATATTTGAGTATCAAATTCCTTAGGGCTATCATGTTCCTCACTTGTACGCAATCCGCACTAGCGAATTCCTAACTCCTCAGTCAGAAAAAATTCCTCAAAGACCAGAAGATCTTCGTCTCTATCACTGAAGAACTTGACTGAATTGTATGAGATTTCCAATGGCTTCACTCAAAAGGGTTGGTAGGTGTAGGATTTTGAGATGAGCATCACTTGGAAACTTTTCCTTAGTTTTACCTCGACCCCCTTTAACAGTACGGTGTTTCCTATGACTCAAGAAAGAGAAAAACGAAACTACGAAAACAAAAGTCTTCACGCTTCATATTCCTTGCATGAATATTGAGTCTTCATGGTCACACCAAATTCTTCACTTTCAAAGTCTTCAGAAAGCCAAAGTCTTCAGTTGAAGACATTCATTTTTAGGGGTCGACTTTCTCTGTAAATATCAAACTCCTCATAGACTTATAGACCTGTGTATACTCACAACCACATTAGTCCCTTAACCTAGAAGTCTTCAATACACCAAAATCACTAAGGGGCACTAGATGCACTTACAATCTTCCCCTTTTTGGTGATTGATGACAATATAGGTTAAGTTTTCAACGGGGATAAACATATGAAGTGTAAATACTGATATTGAGGAATTTTATTGCAAGATATAGAAGAACTCCCCCTGAAGAAGTGCATATGTGAGGAATTTGCTTTGAATAGCAATACACATTGTATAGTAGAATCATGGAGATCCCCCCCTATATCTTGTAATTCATACACGCATTTAACATATGATATGAAGAATTTGAAATGCATGATGAAATATGGTGTCTGATGTAATTCAGCATGCGTGCATTAACATATATGAGGAAATAGCATGCAGGAAAACAGAGCAAAAGTATCAGACCACCATAGGAGTTAAGTTTACAACTCGATCCAACAAATACTTCAGAAGAATGAGAGTTGTAACTTAAAAAATACGCCCATATATATAGACCCGCTTGAAGACTAACTCAAATTTCTCCCCCTTTGTCATCGAATGACCGAAAGGGACAAAAAATGAGGACTAACGCCCCAGAAGAATATCATCAAAATGTCGATGAGGAGCCCCAGCGTTGTCGGGGTCGTTCGTTGATGTAGAGCCTGCCGCAGTGTCGTTCAAATCTTCATGTTCATCAGTCTCGCACGATGAAGAATATGAGCTGGTCATCAAGTGAGGAACTTTGACCTTCTTGAATTTCTTCGAAGGTGGCTGAGACCAGTCAAAGTCATGCTTGAAGCCCATTTGCTTGAGATCTTCATCACCATAGAGGTGACACAAGACAGCCCACGTGCGATCAAAAACTTCATGCAGATAGTAGTGGTTCTTCTTCACAGTGTTCTGCGTGATTGTCATATTCTGAAGAATTGAACCAAACTGTCGCTTGACCCATTTGTGGTTGCGATCGACCTTCTGATGAAGACTAAGGAGAAGCTCACGATCAGTCATCACCCTTGGAGCAGTGGCTTGAGGATTTTGCTTTGAAGCATTTGCGGCAGTGTCATGAGTGGCAGAGTCATCATTGGTGGAGTGGGATGTAGCTTTGCGAAATTGTCCATCCAATGGACGAGTGCCTTCATCAATAACAGCAGCCTTGCCCTTCTCATTAGCTGAGGAAATAGGCCGTTTGAGGACCTCGATTGGGGGCAAGTAGTTGTGATGATTGAGAACGTCGGCCTTGTAGTTGATTGAAGACCTTGATCTGATAAATCTCATGATCCAGGGAGCGTAAGGCTTCAGTTCAAATGGTGACAGAGCTACATTGGCCAAAGTCCTCATGAAGAAATCGTGGTAGTTGATAGGAATACCATGTATGATGTTGAAAAGCATATTCTTCATGATGCTAACAACTTCTTCTTCATCAGAGTTGTGGCCCTTGATAGGACTGGGGGTTTTGGTCAACATCCTGTACACTGTCCTTGGCACATAGAGAAATTCCTTGACGAGGAATTTGGTCCTTGGAGCTTAGCCTGGCTTCAAAGGCTTCATCAGCACTTGCATCAAATGATCTGAGAATTCAGGGTCAGCATAGATGAGCCTTGCACCTTCAACAGGAGGACTGACTGGGATGGCATGAAGGAATTCAGAGGCCAGAGCTTTATAGTGAGTGTTTTCTAGCATCCAGTCCAATACCCATGAATTCACATCTTCAACGTTGCCTGTGATGTGCAACGTGGCATAGAATTGAAGAATGAGTTCTTCATTCCAGTTGCAGATGTCGGTGCAGAAGTTGAGCAGCCCAGTGTCATGAAGAACACTTAGGACTGGGGTGAAGCAAGGTAGAGACTCCATGTCCACATGAGGAATTTGCTCATGGTCAAAGATCTTGTCTTTATCAAACAGCAGTGAGGAATAGAAGTTCATCTGGCTAGCAGTCCAAAAACGCTTGCGTCGAAGACGAGCAGAGTCATAAGGATTGTAGTCAGTGAAGAAAATGTGCTCATTGAAGAAATCTTCAGCCTTGAACTTCTGCTTCTTGGAGAAAGGATTATGTGGCTTGGGCTGAGGATTGTCAGTCAAAATCTTCACAGCCTCTTGAATCACATACTCTGGAGCCGCAGGCTGGGAAATTTCAAGAACAGTGTCATCAACAACAGCCTGGGTCTCCATTTCTTTAGCAACATTATCATCAGCTCTAGTGGCTGGAACTTCTTCAGGAATAGTGAGAAGAGAAGCTTGATGTTCTTCAGATCCCGTGTGAATTTCTTCAGTTTGGACAGGGGACTGAGGAACTTGTTGAAGTGGGGTGTAAGTGGTGAATTGAGGTGATGACTTTCCCAATAGTCATCATTCAGAATCGGAGTTGTAGACCCAATATCCACATCTTCATCTTCCTCGTCTATTTCTTCAACGCTGGCCTCTTCAACAGTGAACTGAGGCATGGGAGAGGATACCGGTGGAGTTGAAGTGATGTTGTCCACTTCAATTTCTTCATCAATCTGCTCTGACATAGCAGTAGAAGGTTCTTATTCACCAGATTCACTTGGAATCATATAATCCTCACCAAAGGGAACAATCTCCTTTGATGGCATGCTTGATAGAGGAACAGCATCTATGGGATTTGTATAGGAGCTTGTCAAAGTCTTCACTTTCTTCGGAGCTGAAGACTCTAAGGATGCAGATGCTTTCCTTTTCTTCACAACTGCTCGCTTTGTAGCCTTTGTTTTCTTCACTTCTGATGCAGAAGGAAGGGTAGGACTTGTCGTCTATGCAGGAGGAGCAGAGGAAATTGGTGTAGTTTCTTCAGGCGCAACTGATGCAGTTGCCCTGGCATGTTCATTTTCTTCAGGCGCAGTAGCATATGCTTCAACCGGCCTAGCTTGTTCCTCAGGTGCAACACTAGTGGTTGCCCTGGCAGTTTCTTCGGCAGCTGGAATTTCTTCATCAGCCCTGGTGCTTTCAGAATCATCAACAGCCTGATTGTCATTAGCTGTGCTTGCATGTTCTTCAGTTGGCTGTGCAGATGCTTCAGCCTGAGGAATTTCACATTGTGTTGAGGCTGCAACATTTGAGGTGAATCCCTTCGCCATTCTGACGAATCTGACCTTGGCTCCTAGCCAATCTGCACGGTATGCATCAAATTCATCACTGAGTGCTTTGATCTCAGCTTGCATGGCCATAAGTTCATGAGTTGTCATTTTGACAACATTCTTCTTCAGAAATCGCTCCTTCTTGTATTGAGCTTTCTTCAGTTGCCTAGCCTTCTTAAACTTCCATTTTTCTTCGCCTATGAAGGTTGTTAGCATATGACTTTAGCCAGGTGTTAGATTGAAATCATGCATAGGAGTGTTGGGGTCCTTGTGCCAGAGATCAATGAAGTCGAGGATCAACTTGGGATCCAATAGAAGAGGCACATTGCTACCTTCGGATCTAGCGGCCCTTTGATGTCTGTCTCTGATGACTCTTGCTAATTCCTCATCATTAGCTTCGTCTTCACTGGACGGCACATGAAAGGCAACCTGCTTCTTGTGAGGACTTGGCCTTGTGCCTCGTCCAGCAGTGGCCTTTGTCTTCAGCAAAGTTGGGCCTGTTGAGGACTAAAGAGGAGCAGAAGAACTTGCAGATGCTCCTGAAGCAATAGAGATACCAGTGGTCCTTTGGCAAGAGGCGAGATGCGCAGGTGCTGAGGACTTTGCAGTAGCAGATGAAGGTTTTGCGATAGTGGGAACTGGAGCTGCTTGAGGAATATGCCGTGAGGGCTTTGATGAGCTTGGCCGTGAGGGCATTGCTGAGGAACTGGGCTTGTGCACAGGCTTCTTGGGCATAGCCTTTTTGGGCTTGCTAGCAGAGGCCTCAGCAGCGACAGCAGCAGAATCTTCATTGAATTTCTTCACTACTTCTTTGGCCCTTTTGGCCAACTTGGCTTGCCATTTAGCCCACTCCTTGGGAAATTCCTCACCTCTTCTGATGCTAGAGGGATCGGCAACTTGGCATGGTGCCAATGGAGGTCTTGGGCATGGAGGGTGTACTGCAAATTTCTTCATGTACTTGGGAGTCACATATCTGTACTCCCTCCATTCTCTGGCCCATCTCCTCTTGATCCTCTGTATGCGCACCTTGCGCTGATTTGTTTTCTCCTTGCCATGTTTGGCTTCATCAGGAGTGCAATATTCCTCATAGATGTCATCTGGGATCTCAAAAACAGTGTTTGCTTCTGGTCTCTTTCCTCCCTTCTGAGGTCTTTTGCCATCAGCCATTTTCTTCAGCTGAGGATTTTGAACAATGGAATTCTCTGACGAGGTATGCAATTTGTCTTCGAGGAACGCTAAAATGAGTTAAGTTGATGAGAACCTAGATATTCAGCAGCGGACATGTGTACCTGTGAACAGAGTATAGGTGCGAAGAATTTGGAGAGGTCATATGCGTTCTCAGAAGTTTTTCAAAAGAACATGTTTGAGGAATTTGACCAGGAATGTCTTGAGGAATTTCATTAAGCAGTCTTTGACTTAGGTTCCAGAGTTGTATAGATTGAAAATCCACACAATTGATGAATCTTGAGGGAAAACATTGCTTAGGGAAACAAATCAAGAACAGATGCATGTGTGGTCTTTAAGAGTGTGGAAGTTGAAGAATAAACACCTTTTGAAGATTTTGTGGAAACCACCAGAATCAACAAGGGCAGTAAAAATAGATTTTATTTACCCTTGACAAAGAACACGGCGAACTGGGAGTGGAAGTTGAGAATTTCGTCCGTTCAGATCTTCCACGCCCTAACTTGGCGGCGGAAGAAAGCTACGGCGGCGGCGGAGTAAAGATTTCCACGGCCGACGCGAGTACGACGGCGACGAGGTCGAGGCAGTGAAGCTCTTCCTCACCGGTGATGATGGAAGTAGCAGCGGCGCTAGGTCTGAGAGTTCGAGCGAGGGGAGTGAGGTCGAGCGGGGTAAATGCGGTCTGAGGTGGGTGACGGGTATTTATAGCCGAGGTGAAAACCCGCTCGTCCAAGGAAAATGGACGAACGTGCCCCTGACCCTTCTCATCCTAGCAACATGTGTCACCCATGTACAGTGAGTGGAGATCGTGTGAGATCGTGGGTGAATATAATAACCTTATCGTGGGATGCGGAACGGTTTGAGCGGCAAAACCCGAAAATCCAGATAAGAATATTTTAAAGTTCTGTTCGCAATTTCTTTGGCTGACAAGGACACGGTGAAGATTTTGAACGGGTTTCAAATAGAACGCACATGAAGAATTTGTGAATAGACTGGGTTGAGTTTAGCATAGAGGGGGACGGATCCGATCAAATTCACTTAGCAGAAAAGTCAACTTGAAGAATTAGCAATAAGTGAATGTTGTAGGTGTTGGGGAACGTAGTAATTTCAAAAAAATTCCTACGCACACGCAAGATCATGGTGATGCATAGCAACGAGAGGGAAGAGTGTTGTCTACGTACCCTCGTAGACCGAAAGCGGAAGCGTTATATCAACGCGGTTGATGTAGTCGTACGTCTTCACGATCCGACCGATCCAAGCATCGTTACTCCGGCACCTCCGAGTTCTTGGCACACGTTCAGCTCGATGACGTTCCCCGGGCTCCGATCCAGCAAAGCTTCGGGGAAGAGTTCCGTCAGCACGACGGCGTGGTGACGATCTTAATGTTCTACTGTCGCAGGGCTTCGCCTAAGCACCGCTACAATATGACCGAGGTGGAATATGGTGGAGGGGGGCACCGCACACGGCTAAGGAACGATCTCAATGATCAACTTGTGTGTCTTGGGGTGCCCCCCTGCCCCCGTATATAAAGGAGCAAGGGGGAGGCCAGCCGGCCTAGAGAGGCGCGCCAAGGGAGGGGGAGTCCTCCTCCTAGTAGGAGTAGGACTCCCCTTTCCTAGTCCAACTAGGAGGGGGAAGGGGGGAAGGAAGGAGAGGGAGAGGGAAAGGGGGGCCGCGCCCCCCCCCCTCCTTGTCCAATTCGGACTCCTCATGGGGGGGCGCGCGCCACCTCCTGGCGCGGCCCTCTCTCTCCCCTCGCGGCCCAATAAGGCCCATACTTCCCCCGGGGGGTTCCGGTAACCCCTCCGGCACTCCGGTAATATCCGAAACCTCTCGGAACCATTCCGATGTCCGAACATAGCCGTCCAATATATCAATCTTTATGTCTCGACCATTCCGAGACTCCTCATCATGTCCGTGATCACATCCGGGACTCCGAACTCCTTTGGTACATCAAAATGCATAAACTCATAATAACTGTCATCGTAACCTTAAGCGTGCGGACCCTACGGTTCGAGAACAATGTAGACATGACCGAGACACATCTCTGGTCAATAACCAATAGCGGGACCTGGATGCCCATATTGGCTCCTACATATTCTACGAAGATCTTTATCGGTCAGACCGCATAACAGCATACGTTGTTCCCTTTGTCCATCGGTATGTTACTTGCCCGAGATTCGATCGTCGGTATCCAATACCTAGTTCAATCTCGTTACCGGCAAGTCTCTTTACTCGTTCCGTAATACATCATCCCGCAACTAACTCATTAGTTGCAATGCTTGCAAGGCTTAAGTGATGTGCATTACCGACAGGGCCCAGAGATACCTCTCCCACAATTGGAGTGACAAATCCTAATCTCGAAATACGCCAACCCAACATCTACCTTTGGTGACACCTGTAGTACTCCTTTATAATCACCCAGTTACGTTGTGACGTTTGGTAGCACCCAAAGTGTTCCTCCGGCAAACGGGAGTTGCATAATCTCATAGTCATAGGAACATGTATAAGTCATGGATAAAAGCAATAGCAACATACTAAACGATCGGGTGCTAAGCTAATGGAATGGGTCATGTCAATCAGATCGTTCAACTAATGATGTGATCCCGTTAATCAAATAACAACTCTTTGTTCATGGTTAGGAAACATAACCATCTTTGATTAACGAGCTAGTCAAGTAGAGGCATACTAGTGACACTCTGTTTGTTTATGTATTCACACATGTATTATGTTTCCGGTTAATACAATTCTAGCATGAATAATAAACATTTATCATGATATAAGGAAATAAATAATAACTTTATTATTGCCTCTAGGGCATATTTCCTTCAGTCTCCCACTTGCACTAGAGTCAATAATCTAGTTCACATCGCCATGTGATTTAATAGCAATAGTTCACATCACCATGTGATTAACACCCATAGTTCACATCGCCATGTGACCAACATCAAAAAGGGTTTACTAGATTCAGTAATCTAGTTCACATCGCTATGTGATTAACACCCAAAGAGTACTAAGGTGTGATCATGTTTTGCTTGTGAGAGAATCTTAGTCAACGGGTCTTTCATATTTAGATCCGTTATGTATTTTGCAATTTTTTTATGTCTACAATGCTCTGTACGGAGCTACTCTAGCTAATTGCTCCCACTTTAAATATGTATCTAGATCGAGACTTAGAGTCAACCAGATCGGTGTCAAAACTTGCATCGACGTAACCCTTTACGACGAACCTTTTGTCACCTCCATAATCGAGAAACATATCCTTATTCCACTAAGGATAACTTTGACCGCTGTCCAGTGATCTACTCCTAGGTCACCATTGTTCTCCCTTGCTTAAACTCAGTGTAGGGTATACAATAGATCTAGTAAACAGCATGGCATACTTTATAGAACCTATGGCTGAGGCATAGGGAATGACTTTCATTCTCTTTCTATCTTCTGTCGTGGTCAGGCTTTGAGTCTTACTCAATTTCACACCTTGTAACACTGGAAAGAACTCTTTCTTTGACTGTTCCATTTTGAACTACTTCAAAATCTTGTCAAGGTATGTACTCATTGAAAAAACTTATCAAGCGTCTTGATCTATCTCTATAGATATTGATGCTCAATATGTAAGCAGCTTCACCGAGGTCTTCCTTTGAAAAACTCCTTTCAAACACTGCTTTGTGCTTTACAGAATAATTCTACATTATTTCTGATCCACAATATGTCATACATATACTTATCAGAAATGCTGTAGTGCTCCCACTCACTTTCTTGTAAATACAGGCTTCACCGCAAGTCTGTATAAAACTATATGCTTTGATCAACTTATCAAAGCATGTATTCCAACTCCGAGATGCTTGCACCAGTCCAAAGATGGATCGCTGAAGCTTGCATATTTTGTTAACACCTTTAGGATTTACAAAACCTTTTGGTTGCATCATATACAACTCTTCTTTAATAAATCCATCAAGGAATGCAGTTTTGTTTATCTATTTGCCAGATTTCATAAAATGCGGCAATTGCTAACATGATTCGGACAGACTTAAGCATAGATACGAGTGAGAAACTCTCATCGTAGTCAACACCTTGAACTTGTCGAAAACCTTTTGCGACAATTCTAGCTTTGTAGATAGTAACACTACTATCAGCGTCCGTCTTCCTCTTGAAGATCCATTTAATCTCAATGGCTTGCCGATCATCAGGTAAGTCAATCAAAGTCCATACTTTGTTCTCATACATGGATCATATCTCAGATTTCATGGCCTCAAACCATTTCGCGGAATCTGGGCTCATCATCGCTTCCTCATAGTTCGCAAGTTCGTCATGGTCTAGTAACATGATTTCCAGAACAGGATTACCGTACCACTCTGGTGCGGACCTTACTCTGGTTTACCTACGAGATTCGGTAGTAACTTGATCTTGAAGTTACATGATCATTATCATTAGCTTCCTTACTAATTGGTGTAGTAATCACAAGAACAGATTTCTGTGACGAACTACTTTCCAATAAGGTAGAAGGTACAATTACCTTATCAAGTTTTCTACTTTTCCTCCCACTCACTTCTTTCGAGAGAATCTCCTTCTCTAGAAAGGATCCATCTTTAGCAACGATTTTGCCTTCGGATCTGTGATAGAAAGTGTACCCAACAATCTCCTTTGGGTATCCTATGAAGACACATTTCTCCAATTTGGTTCGAGCTTATCATGATGAAACTTTTTCACATAAGCATCGCAACTCCAAACTTTAAGAAACAACAACTTTGGTTTCTTGCCAAACCACAGTTCATACGGTGTCGTCTCAACGGATTTAGATGGTGCCCTTTTTAATGTGAATGCAGCTGTCTCTAATGCATAAACCCCAAAACGATAGTGGTAGATCGGTAAGAAACATCATAGATCGCACTATATCTAATAAAGTACGGTTATGACGTTCGGATACACCATTACACTATGGTGTTCCAGGTGGCACGATTTTATGAAACTATTCCACATTGTTTTAACTGAAGACCAAACTCGTAACTCAAATATTTGTCTCTGCGATCAGATCGTAGAAACCTTATTTTCTTGTCACGATGATTTTTCACTTCACTCTGAAATCCTTTTGAACTTTTCAGACTTATGTTTCATCAAGTAGATATACCCATATCTGCTCAAATCATCTGTGAAGGTCAGAAAATAATGATACCTGCTGCAAGCCTTAATATTCATTGGACCACATACATCAGTATGTATGATTTCCAACAAATCTGTTGCTTGCTTCATTGTTCCGGAGAACAGCGTTTTAGTCATCTTGCCCAAGAGGCATGGTTCGCAAGGATCAAGTGATTCATAATCAAGTGATTCCAAAATCCCATCAACATGGAGTTTCTTCTTGCGCTTTACACCAATATGACTTAAACGGCAGTGCCACAAATAAGTTGCACTATCATTATTAACTTTGCATCTTTTGGTTTCAATATTATGAATATGTGTATCACTACGATCGAGATCCAACAAACCATTTTTGTTGGTGTGTATGACCATTGAAGGTTTTATTCATGTAAACAGAACAACAATTGTTCTCTAACTTAAATGAATAATCGTATTGCAATAAACATGATCGAATCATATTTATGCTCAACGTAAATACTTAAATAACACTTATTTAAGTTCAACACTGATCTCGAAAGTATAGGGAAGTGTGCGATGATGATCATATCAATCTTGGAACTACTTCCAACACACATCGTCACTTCACCCTTAACTAGTTTCTGTTTATTCTGCAACTCCTGTTTCGAGTTACTACTCTTAGCAACTGAACTAGTATCAAATATCGAGGGGTTGCTATAAACACTAGTAAAGTACACATCAATAACATGTATATCAAATATACTTATGTTTACTTTGCCATCCTTCTTATCCGCCAATCACTTGGGGTAGTTCCGCTTCCAGTGACCAGTCCCTTTGCAGTAGAAGCGCTTAGTCTCAGGCTTAGGACCAGACTTGGGCTTCTTCACTTAAGTAGCAACTTGATTGCTGTTTTTCTTGAAGTTCCCCTTCTTCTTCCCTTTGCCCTTTTCTTGAAACTAGTGATCTTGTCAACCATCAACACTTGATGTTTTTCTTGATTTCTACCTTCGTTGATTTCAGCATCACGAAGAGCTTGGGAATTACTTTCGTCATCCCTTGCATATTATAGTTCATCACGAAGTTCTACTAACTTGGTGATGGTGACTAGAGAATTCTGTCAATCACTATCTTATCTGGAAGATTAACTCCCACTTGATTCAAGCGATTGTAGTACCCAGACAATCTGAGCACATGCTCACTAGTTGAGCGATTCTCCTCCATCTGTTAGCTATAGAACTTGTTGGAGACTTCATATCTCTCAACTCGGGTATTTGCTTAAAATATTAACTTCAACTCCTGGAACATCTCATATGGTCCATGACGTTCAAAACGTCTTTGAAGTCCCGATTCTAAGCCGTTTAAGCATAGTGCACTAAACTATTAAGTAGTCATCATATTGAGCTAGCAAAACGTTCATAACGTCTGCATCTGCTCCTGCAATAGGTCCGTCACCTAGCGGTGCATCAAGGACATAATTCTTCTGTGCAGCAATGAGGATAAACCTCAGATCACGGATCCAATCCGCATCATTGCTACTAACATCTTTCAACACAATTTTCTCTAGGAACATATCAAAATAAACACAGGGAAGAACATTGCGAGCTATTGATTTACAACATAGATATGCTAATACTACTAGGACTAAGTTCATGATAAATTAAAGTTCAATTAATCATATTACTTAAGAACTCCCACTTAGATAGACATCCCTCTAATCTTCTAAGTGATCACGTGATCCAAATCAAACTAAACCATAACCGATCATCACGTGAAATGGATTAGTTCTCAATGGTGAACATCATCATGTTGATCATATCTACTATATGATTCACGCTCGACCTTTCGGTCTCCGTGTTCCGAGGACATATCTGCATATGCTAGGCTCATCAAGTATAACCCGAGTATTCTGCATGTGCAAAACTGGCTTGCACCCGTTGTAGATGGACGTAGAGCTTATCACACCCGATCATCACGTGGTGTCTGGGCATGACGAACTTTGGCAACGTTGCATACTCGGGGAGAACACTTCTTGATAATTTAGTGAGAGATCATCTTATAATGCTACCGTCAATCAAAGCAAGATAAGATGCATAAAAGATAAACATCACATGCAAATCAATATAAGTGATATGATATGGTCATCATCATCTTGTGCTTCGTGATCTCCATCTCTGCAGCACCATCATGATCACCATCGTCACCGGCGCGACACCTTGATCTCCATCGTAGCATTGTTGTCGTCTCGCCAATCTTATGCTTCTACGACTATCGCTACCGCTTAGTGATAAAGTAAAGCATTGCAGGGCGATTGCATTGCATACAATAAAGCGACAACCATACGGCTCCTGCCGGTTGCCGATAACTCGGTTACAAAACATGATCATCTCATACAATAAAATATAGCATCATGTCTTGACCATATCACATCACAACATGCCCTGCAAAAACAAGTTAGGCGTCTTCTACTTTGTTTGTTGCAAATTTTACGTGGCTGCTACGGGCTGAAGCAAGAACCAATCTCACCTATGCATCAAAACCACAACGATAGTTTGTCAAATAGACTCCGTTTTAACCTTCTCAAGGACCGGGCGTAGTCACACTTGGTTCAACTAAAGTTGGTGAGACAGTCTCCCGCAAGCCATCTGTGTGCAAAGCACGTCGAGGGAACCGGTCTCGCGTAAGCGTACGCGTAAGGTTGGTCCGGGTCGTCTCATCCAACAATACCGCTGAACCAAAGTATGACATGCTGGTAGGCAGTATGACTTGTATCGTCCACAACTCACTTGTGTTCTACTCGTGCAAATAACATCAAACCATAAAAACCTAGGCTCGGATGCCACTGTTGGGGAACATAGTAATTTCAAAAAAATTCCTACGCACACGCAAGATCATGGTGATGCATAGCAACGAGAGGGAAGAGTGTTGTCTACGTACCCTCGTAGACCGAAAGCGGAAGCGTTATATCAACGCGGTTGATGTAGTCGTACGTCTTCACGATCCGACCGATCCAAGCACCGTTACTCCGGCACCTCCGAGTTCTTGGCACACGTTCAGCTCGATGACGTTCCCCGGGCTCCGATCCAGCAAAGCTTCGGGGAAGAGTTCTGTCAGCACGACGGCGTGGTGACGATCTTGATGTTCTACTGTCGCAGGGCTTCGCCTAAGCACCGCTACAATATGACCGAGGTGGAATATGGTGGAGGGGGGCACCGCACACGGCTAAGGAACGATCTCAATGATCAACTTGTGTGTCTTGGGGTGCCCCCCTGCCCCCGTATATAAAGGAGCAAGGGGGAGGCCGGCCGGCCTAGAGAGGCGCGCCAAGGGAGGGGGGAGTCCTCCTCCTAGTAGGAGTAGGACTCCCCTTTCCTAGTCCAACTAGGAGGGGGAAGGGGGAAGGAAGGAGAGGGAGAGGGAGAGGGAAAGGGGGGCCGCGCCCCCCCCCCCTCCTTGTCCAATTCGGACTACTCATGGGGGGGGCGCCACCTCCTGGCGCGGCCCTCTCTCTCCCCTCGCGGCCCAATAAGGCCCATACTTCCCCCGGGGGGTTCCGGTAACCCCTCCGGCACTCCGGTAATATCCGAAACCTCTCGGAACCATTCCGATGTCCGAACATAGCCGTCCAATATATCAATCTTTATGTCTCGACCATTCCGAGACTCCTCGTCATGTCCGTGATCACATCCGGGACTCCGAACTCCTTTGGTACATCAAAATGCATAAACTCATAATAACTGTCATCGTAACCTTAAGCGTGCGGACCCTACGGTTCGAGAACAATGTAGACATGACCGAGACACATCTCCGGTCAATAACCAATAGCAGGACCTAGATGCCCATATTGGCTCCTACATATTCTACGAAGATCTTTATCGGTCAGACCGCATAACAACATACGTTGTTCCCTTTGTCCATCGGTATGTTACTTGCCCGAGATTCGATCGTCGGTATCCAATACCTAGTTCAATCTCGTTACCGGCAAGTCTCTTTACTCGTTCCGTAATACATCATCCCGCAACTAACTCATTAGTTGCAATGCTTGCAAGGCTTAAGTGATGTGCATTACTGAGAGGGCCCAGAGATACCTCTCCCACAATTGGAGTGACAAATCCTAATCTCGAAATACGCCAACCCAACATCTACCTTTGGTGACACCTGTAGTACTCCTTTATAATCACCCAGTTACGTTGTGACGTTTGGTAGCACCCAAAGTGTTCCTCCGGCAAACAGGAGTTGCATAATCTCATAGTCATAGGAACATGTATAAGTCATGGATAAAAGCAATAGCAACATACTAAACAATCGGGTGCTAAGCTAATGGAATGGGTCATGTCAATCAGATCATTCAACTAATGATGTGATCCCGTTAATCAAATAACAACTCTTTGTTCATGGTTAGGAAACATAACCATCTTTGATTAACGAGCTAGTCAAGTAGAGGCATACTAGTGACACTCTGTTTGTCTATGTATTCACACATGTATTATGTTTCCGGTTAATACAATTCTAGCATGAATAATAAACATTTATCATGATATAAGGAAATAAATAATAACTTTATTATTGCCTCTAGGGCATATTTCCTTCAGTAGAGGACTGAAAACTCATATATATATAGTCAATGAAGAACAAGGTCGGAAAGAGTGAAGACATTGCAAAGTTGAAGAATTTGAACAACTAAGGAATTTCAAAAACTGAAGAAAAACTCAAATTGAAGAATTTCAACTTTTGTTGGTGGCGTGACCCACCATATAAGAATGATGATTTCAGACGCCGCATACAATTGTTGTAGGTCTCTAAGAATCAAATTCTTTGTTAATTTTTTCACACTTAGAGGGTTAGTCTTCATTGATTAAAGAAAAAGTTACTTCATGTGTTGCACATCTAAGTCATCAATTTTGCATAAGTGTTAGGATGTGTGTCCTTTTCAAAGGACATTTGAAGATTCTAAGATATTTAGCTCACACCGCACCTTGCTAAATCTCTACGTCGAAGGGCTTTGTGAAGATATCGGCTAGTTGTTCTTCAGTCTTCACGTGCTTGATAGAGATGTCGCCCTTCAACACATGATCTCGAAGAAAATGATGATGGATGTGCTTTGTCTTCGAGTGCTGAACTGAGTTATGAGCAATCTTGATGGCACTCCCATTGTCACAGAAGAGTGGCACATTCTTCACATTGATTCCGCAATCCTTGAGGGTTTGCTTCATCCATAGCAATGGAGCACAGCACGAACCAGTAGCAATGTACTCAGCTCAGCAGTAGAGAGTGATACGCAGTTCTGTTTCTTCGAGGACCAACATACCAAGGATCGTCCGAGGAAATGACATGTGCCTGATGTTGACTTGTGGTCCACACGATCACCAGCATAGTCAGAGTCAGAATATCCAATGAGATCAAAAGCCGAGCCCTTGGGATACCATAATCCAAGTGTTGGAGTGTGAGCTAGATATCGAAGAATATGCTTCATAATTTTATGGTGTGATTCCTTCGATGTAGCTTGAAATGGAGCACACATGCAAACACTAAGCATAATATCTGGCCTAGATGCACATAGATACAATAAAGAGCCAATCATGGAGCGGTATACCTTTTGACCGAAGTCAATACCATTTTCATCAGTGCATAGATGGCCATTTGTGGGCATAGGGATTTTGAAGCCTTTGCAATCTTGCATGCCGAATTTCCTCAACACATCCTTGAGGTATTTCTCTTGAGATATGAAGATGTTGTTGCACTGTTGACGAATTTGAAGACCTTAGAAGAATTTCAATTCTCCCATCATAGACATTTGATATTCCTTACTCATCGTATAGGCAAATTCGTCACTGTAACGTTGGTGAGTACAGCCAAAGATAATATCATCAACATATATTTGGCACACGAATAATTCATCATCATAGGTTTTGGTGAAAAGATTTGGGTCAAGTGAACCAGGTTTGAAGCCTTTCTTCATGAGGAATTCCTTCAAAGTATCATATCACGCCCGAGGGGCCTGCTTAAGGCCGTAGAGGGCCTTATTGAGTCTGAAAACTTTGTCAGGATGCTTTGGATCTTCAAAACCTGGGGGTTGAGCAACATATACTTCTTCCTCAAGCTTACCATTGAGGAATGCACTTTTCACATACATTTGATATAAGATGATATTATGATGGTTAGCATAAGCAAGCAATATGCGAATAGCCTCAAGTCTAGCAACATGTGCAAAAGTTTCATCGAAATCAATTCCTTCAACCAGTGTGTAGCCTTGAGCTACAAGCCGTGCCTTATTCCTCACCACAAGGCCATTTTCATCTTTCTTGTTGCGGTAGATCCATTTGGTGTCGATGATATTGTGCTTGCGAGGGTCTGGTCGCTTGACAAGTTCCCAGACATTGTTGAGCTCGAACTGATGTAATTCCTTGTCAGGACCCCGATCCTAAGTCACACCGATCTAGCATGTAACACATCATATCACTTTGCGGCCTCACGCATGGTATTCCACGGGTGCCACCTTACCTGGCCCGGGACCGTTTGCGCCTTTTGGCTCACGTATATGATAGTGTCGCTAGCATCCATATGACAAAGAACCCGGGCCGACATGGCTAGTCGTGAACCCAAAGCGGCGTTAACCCATGAGGACAGGCATACATGAATCACATCGAGCATGTCGGTCATCAGCGTGTGAATCCGGGCTGTAGCACTGGGCTAACAGGACTCCGGTAACCCGGGCTGTAGCAGGCTAGGCAGGACTCCGGATGTCACCGCGTGACATTTCCCCGAAGGGACAGACACAAGAACGAAGTGAAACACATGCCGGCCAGTCAAGCGTCCTGAGCAGTAGTGCTGGGCTAGCAGGACTCCGGTGAACCGGGCTGTAGCGGACTACTATCGCTCAGAAGCACTAGACTACATTTCCTCATATGATAGGCTGCCAAGGATAAACAACTAGATAGTCGGATCCCACACATACCAAGCATTTCAATCATACACACAATATGCTCGATATGTGTAAATACAACATGGCATCACAACAAGACTCTACGACTCAAAGTATTTATTCATTAGGCTCCGAGGAGCGAGATATTACAAACATGGGTCTCATGACCCAACATACAGAGCATACAAGCAACAAGCACATGCGGAAGCTTAACTTGTCTGAGTACAGACAACTACAAATGAAAAAGGCTGAGAAGCCTGACTATTCACTAGACCCTGCCGAGGGCACAAGATCGTAGCTGAGGTAACAAGCTAAACGTCGAAGTCCACACGGAACTACTAGCGAGACTGACGTCTCTCTGCAAAACATAAAATAGGCAAACGTGAGTACAAATGTACTCAGCAAGACTTACATCAGAACTATCTACACATGCATCAGTATCAAAAGGGGGTGGTGGAGTTTAATTGCAGCAAGCCAGCTTTGACTCGGTGGCTATCCTGAACTACGACTGCAAGTAACTCTTTTGAGGTGGCGCACACGAGTCCACATATTCACCATATCAATACACCACTATGGATCCGCTCCCGTCTCCCCACGAGAACGCCATCCATAGCACTCACGCTTATCTTGCGCATTTTAGAGTATCCACTTTCACTTGTCTATGAACTATGCAAGGGGTCCAAGTTTCCATATCCGAGGAATCCGGCTATTCGAATAGATAATGATAACCCTGCAGGGGTGTACTTCTTCACACACGCTCTCGCCACTTATCGCCCTGTACACGTCATGTACCTCGGCAACCTTCAAGCGGAAGCCGGGCGAGGGAGTCGGCCACGACCTGACTAACCACACAAGTCTCTCGTCCAGGTTTATCGCCTATTCGGGTTCCATCCGCAAGGAGATCCGGCCGGGGTTTCGCTCACGGCCCCAAACGATGTGTACAGGGTTCCAAGCCCACCAAACGGGCGGCGCTTGGTCTACCCGGCCACGGTGCCTAGTCTGTCCCAAGCCCACCTGTACCGGGTGCCACTTGGTAGACTACTAACACTACCTACAAACACCAGAAACTAGTTGCAACTCCTGGACAGAGATCAGGTTGATTAATAAGTCGAGAGAGCTTGGAGTGCCCGGAGCCCAATGTGTGGTAGTAACTGTTCATGGATCACAAACACAGAACTCAGTTCCTGAGGACGGCTGCAATGAGACAACCCACCATGTACTCCTACATGGCCTCTCACCGCTACCTTTACCAAATCGTGTTCACACACTTGGCTCTCAACAGTAGGACATGTTCACCACATTCCAATTCATTCCCGATGAATCAGACCCGACACAACTCTAAGCAGTAGCAGGCATGACAACAAGCATGAATGAGTAGGCACATCAGGGCTCAAACAACTCCTACTCATGCTAGTGGGTTTCATCTATTTACTGTGGAATGACAGGTCATGCAAAGGATAAAGGGGTTCAGCTACCGCAGCAAGTAACACATGAATCGTTGTTGTCCTAATGCAATAAAAGAGAGCAGGAGCGAGAGAGTGGGATTGTATCGGAATGAACAAGGGGGGTTTTGCTTGCCTGGCACTTCTGAAGATAATATAGTTCTTCATCGGTGTCATCGAACTCATCGTCGGTACGTCGTCTACTGAGAGGGGACAAACACCGGCAAATAAAGAAGAACACAATCAATGCAATGCACAATATGATGCATGATCATGACATGTCAATATGTTGTGTTTTGATCTAATGCAACTAGCAACATGTTAAATGGAGTTGGTTTGAACCCTAGGTTCAAATTTAAACTTCATATGTGAAATTCAAATGCTATTTAATTGATTTGACCTGATCAGCAGGTGTAGGTTGTCTAAACATGCAAGAAAATGGTACAGATGGAAAGATTGGATTTTTCTGATCATTTTTCATATATAAATCTTTTCGTTTGGAGCTATAGATTAATTTCTATGATTTTCCAAAGTTTTGGCTATTTTCTGAATTAAACAAATCATTTAAGATTTATTTAAATTCCAGAAAAGGGATTACTACGTCAGCCTGACATCATCATGACGTCAGCAAGTCAACTGAGCGGCGCGGGTCAAACCTGGACGGTGGGGCCCGCGTGTTAGTGTCACAGGGGCTAATCCTATTTTTAGTTAAACTTAAACTAGGTAATTAGCAGGGACTGGCCCCACATGTCAATGACCCAGGGGAGGTCAAACCCCTGGTCAACAGGCCTAACACGCCGGCGGCTCGTCGCCGGCGACAGCGAGCACGGCGGAGGGCTCGGGTTTTGCCCACGGTCGACCAAATCGGCCGCGGTTTGGTTCTACGCGTAGCTAAGGCTCGGGCGCACCTGGCAGGGTAAGCAGAAGGAGCTGGGGTGGCCGGAGTTGACGGCGGCGAGCTCTAAGGCGGCGGCCGGAGTTTGGGTGAACTCGGGTTCGGCGTTAGAGAGCACATGGGGAGGAGCTGGTGGTGGCTACGGGCTCCTGGGGCTACTTTGAACACGCAGGCATGCTCAGCTTTGAGCTTCTGTGGCTCTAGCCACGTCGGCGACAAGGCACGGCGGCGGCGAGCTTCGGCCGCGGTGGTCAGCAGGGCTAGAGGAAGAAAACGACGGCGGGGAGAGAGGGGTTGGGAGCAGGAGCTCACAGCGATGCCGAAGAGGGGGTCAGCGAGCTCGGGGACGTCCTGGCGGCGCCGAATCGACCGAAGACGGGCTCGGGTGCCCGAGGTTGAAGATGACCGTGATGACGATGAAGCAGGGCCTCCCGGTGATGCTTGGCTTGGTGAAGAGGTCGAGGACGGAGCGGCGGAGCTCGTGGTCAGCTCAAAAGGTCGAGGGGGAGGCAGTGGGCGCGGAGTTACGGCGGCGCGTCCATGGAGGCTTCGGCCATGGCGGGGAACGGGCGAGGGGAAGAGCGAGGGAGGGAGAGATCGATCCGGACGGGTCTGGGGGGGGTGGCGTGGCGCTACGGAAGGCTCAGGGCGCCTCGGGGAAGCAGGAGGTGGCTCGCGCGTGGACGCGCGCGGCGAGCACGCGCCTTCGTCCTCCTGGCAGGGGAGGAAGACGACAGGGAGGAGGCCAGTGGGCTGGCCGGCCACTTGGGCTCCAGGTGGGCTGCACCGGGAGGTAAGCGCCAGGTAAGGGTTTTCCCCTTTTTGTTTTCTTTTCTAATTTTCTGACATTTGTTTGGTTTAATAAAAATACTAAACCATTTTATTTACTTATGCCAATTTTTGCAGGGGCTAATGGTATTATTCCAGAGCTCCTCAGTTACTGGCATAATTTTTGGACAATATTTCATATATATAAAAATATATATCCAAAACAAATAACTATTGCATTAATTCCAAATGCCCAAAATAAATATTTATGAGCTCCTAAAAATATTGGTTGATTTTTATCTCTGCCCAATATTTTCAGAGAGAGACATGAACATTTCTTGGACCCTTTTGGAGCAATTTTTTTATCTGGGTTATTTCCAGAAATGATTCTGAGGGTTTCACAAATCCTCATTTCAAAATTTAATGAAATTTTAAACATGATGCACACATGACTAGCTAGCCTTGAGCATACCAGAACTAGGGATGTGACAACTCGCCCCCACTAAACAAGAATCTCGTCCCGAGATTCAGGACGTGAGGTAAGAAGTCAGAGGGGGCACAAGCTAACTTGATCTTCATGATCCCACTTGCCCTTCTCGAAGATGTTGATCCATTCCATCATCTTGGTCTTGACAACTTTGCCTTCGAGATCTTCACTCGACACGACAACAGAAAGAGAGGGAAACCCTACAGGATTTGATCCTTGAAGATCGAGCAACTCAAGATCAGTTCATGAAGTGAGACGTAAGAACATCTCTTGAGTTGAGACAGAAAACACACATCAGAGATGATGGAAAAGAAACAGATGACGAAGGTTCAAAGTAGCGAGGGAATTTTCCATGATTACGAAACGGGGCACCTTGGGGGAGGTGACTTGTAGAACTTTTCCCTTAAGTGGCAAAAAGAATTACTTTTGATACAAAGATCATTGAAATTCTTTATACCAGCCTAAGGCAATCACAACGACCGTTTGAAAGAGCTCGAAGGGATGGCATACCCATACCAGAATGGATGATGTGGACTACCTTGTTGAAGACAACGCAATGGATGACTCTTGCTTATCACCGGAAATGGATGGGACCATGACAGACTGACACAATGACGGATGCAAGCTGGGAACAAAATGCAAATTCTGGGAATGATTCTGGTAACTGGGAGATAACTCAACAGTCGAGAGCAATTCCATTGTTGGAATGGTTATAGCATAATCGAGGAATACTAATAGCACAAGGATCCCTAAGGAACAACTTCTAAAATAAGTCGCACGAGATCCTCATGGAGAAGATGGTCAACTAGTTCAATCAAGATACTACCATGATAGCTCTTCCGGCTAGGTGTGTCGGCCAGACATCAACCTTGTCGGGACCTACGTAATAGATCTTGGAAAAGTTCCAACCATCACATCTGCCTGAGATTCAGATCTGGTTGGTAACAGGATATTTCAGACAGCATGTCCGGAAAAGGAAGTTTGCAACACCATTCGACGAGATGACGTTGTGAGATTCTCGGGATATGAACTATGATAGCAAGCTCCAAAACATGAGCTGGTTATGCTACAAGCATGTGAACACGTTGTCCTAGACAAGCATGACCACATGGTAGTCTTATAATAAAACACCACCAAGTTCTGGTTGGGAACCATCATCGAGGACATCGAAGTCCTTACATAAGTATTGCTCCTAAGAAGGAACTTCTTCTCCCTAAACAAATCAATCAGTGGCTTGAGGTGTTAGGAATTACACATGGAGTGGAGGTAGCGAGCCTATCAAACCACGGAATACTTCGCACATGCATGACTGACTTGGGATGATTCCAGAGGAAACAAAACAAACCTTTCTCAAATTCATGGCGGCAACTTACACCTAAAGCACATGAATTCAGGAAGTCACGTCTTCCATCCAAGCATAAGCTTCATGAACGGAACACGAAGGCATTACTTACAAAGTTTCCAATACTAGTGTAGCGTTCAACATGAATCATGGGGGAGACAAAATGCTGTTGATGGGCTCAACAACAACTCATCGGTATTTCCATATCACTGGACTTCCACCATCATGTGAACACGGTGATAGCATTGGTCAGACCAAAAGATATAATGATGTATACCCGAGGGACAACCGCGAGTAAGACAACATTACGAATACCATTGGTTCTGATTTGACTTGACGATAGCCCATACTCAAATCAAGTTTTGACAAGGTAATAGATCCAACAACTGATCACGAGGACCAATTGGTGAAAATATCATCTTTCTTCAACACACACACACAAAGATATCCCTTAACATGAGCTACGTTGGACAGGCTTTTATCTTCCAACTCTCCAAGTTGTTGTTTAGCTCAACCAACTAGCTCAGGGGTATCCAACATAGATTCTTGGAGAAAGGGTGGTTCACAAGAAACCAACTTGATCACGAACTCAACATAGCGGTCAGGTGACAACCTGGTGATACTTCCGAGAAGATCTTCGGAAAACCACGAACCACCGATATATTACTAAGCTCAAGATCAATCTTGCTTTTCAGGGCAAGACGATATGATCAAAAGAGCAGGGGTTTGACTAATCCTCACTCATTGACCAAGGAGGGCACCAGAAATAAGGACTAGGTAGCATGATCAATCTTATAATGATGATTCCATAACCAACACGCTAAGAATGAGAATATTGTCCATTTACTACCAAGCAACACAGTTGCTAGGAGTATTGATTTCACGCAACACGATTCACTTGTCGGCATTCCGGTTACAACAACACGGGACCGAGGAAAGAAAAATGATGGCAAGAAGTATCACTGCGTCAAGAATTCATAAGAGGCGGTGCAATTCTCATGACACTCTTGACATAAAGATGGTAACACTCCAAGGTAGAACAGAGCAGAAGCTGGATTGGCATTTCGATCTGCGGAATACAATTACTTTGACCCAATCCTAGATATGGATGAGGTACCTGGAGTTTGTTTCTCCTAGTCATTCTGGAATAGAATGGCTTGACGGACCACAAGAATAATAGGCATCGATGGACACGAATGCACACATACTCTTGACTATCAATTGATAGACGAGGGTCAGAACACAACTAAAAGGGGACAACTCAAGGAACATATGATTTTCTGAGTTGTGGATGCATGGATTAGTATGTCAAACGAGTTCAACGAATTTCTTCCGGATAATCCATGCGGAGAGGTAGGACGGCAGATTCACAATTATGGATGGAGAACTCCTCAAGAGTACTCTGGTTGTGATCTTTTGGTTCAACAGAACTTCTGCCATAAGCAGTTCAAGGTATTTGGAAGAATGATATACCACGGACCTCGATGACTATCGCAAAGGTTACTAATGTCCTAAAGGAACTAGCAAGCACTATCAACATGAAGTAAGTAGGATGAATCTCGGGTTTGAAAACCCAGGAGTAAAATACCTACTACTAAACGGCATCACGAGATGCTTTCGAGAATGGTGGCCAGAATCATCACACCGGAAACACATAACATTGCTAGATTACTAGATGAACCCCTATGACACCTAGGGTCATAATAATAACTCCAACATATATGTCGAGGTAATAGAATACCTCAACTCACCGATTAGTGTGCTTATTCTGACCAAAAGGACATCGGGAATGGAAGGAAAGGATTTGCAAATGCATCAGACTAGTTAGAAACCTGGGATGACTCGGGCAGCATAACGGCTGTAAATGCTTGAAATGATTAGAGACAACCTGCATAAAATGGTGGCATAGCCACTCAACATCACAATATCAATGTTCTGGGGCCAGCTATGAACATATGGAAGTAGTAGAAACTGAATTGAGGCTTGAACTCAGCAATCCTAGGCAACTACGGTTTAGTAACACGTCATCCTGAGAGATAGAAGAGAAGGCCTAGTTCTTAATCCCCGTAGAAGAGAAGAGGTTGACTCAGATCAGAAGGCCATGAGGTATAAGGAGTAAAAAGAGCCTTACGTTCCCTTCCACAATCAATTCCCTTACATAACTAAAGCATTTCTAGACACAACTTCGACCAGTTTGGCTTGGTAATCCTACAGGCAGTCAGGCTCTGATACCAACGCTGTCAGGACCCCGATCCTAAGTCACACCGATCTAGCATGTAACACATCATATCACTTTGCGGCCTCACGCACGGTATTCCACGGGTGCCACCTTACCTGGCCCGGGACCGTTTGCGCCTTTTGGCTCACGTATATGATAGTGTCGCTAGCATCCATATGACAAAGAACCCGGGCCGACATGGCTAGTCGTGAACCCAAAGCGGCGTTAACCCATGAGGACAGGCATACATGAATCACATCGAGCATGTCGGTCATCAGCGTGTGAATCCGGGCTGTAGCACTGGGCTAACAGGACTCCGGTAACCCGGGCTGTAGCAGGCTAGGCAGGACTCCGGATGTCACCGCGTGACATTTCCCCGAAGGGACAGACACAAGAACGAAGTGAAACACATGCCGGCCAGTCAAGCGTCCTGAGCAGTAGTGCTGGGCTAGCAGGACTCCGGTGAACCGGGCTGTAGCGGACTACTATCGCTCAGAAGCACTAGACTACATTTCCTCATATGATAGGCTGCCAAGGATAAACAACTAGATAGTCGGATCCCACACATACCAAGCATTTCAATCATACACACAATATGCTCGATATGTGTAAATACAACATGGCATCACAACAAGACTCTACGACTCAAAGTATTTATTCATTAGGCTCCGAGGAGCGAGATATTACAAACATGGGTCTCATGACCCAACATACAGAGCATACAAGCAACAAGCACATGCGGAAGCTTAACTTGTCTGAGTACAGACAACTACAAATGAAAAAGGCTGAGAAGCCTGACTATTCACTAGACCCTGCCGAGGGCACAAGATCGTAGCTGAGGTAACAAGCTAAACGTCGAAGTCCACACGGAACTACTAGCGAGACTGACGTCTCTCTGCAAAACATAAAATAGGCAAACGT
Organism: Aegilops umbellulata; assembly: GCA_032464435.1. Classification (NCBI taxonomy): domain Eukaryota; kingdom Viridiplantae; phylum Streptophyta; class Magnoliopsida; order Poales; family Poaceae; genus Aegilops; species Aegilops umbellulata. The sequence goes on along the minus strand of CP136056.1, from coordinate 66,584,435 downwards.
GAGTACAAATGTACTCAGCAAGACTTACATCAGAACTATCTACACATGCATCAGTATCAAAAGGGGGTGGTGGAGTTTAACTGCAGCAAGCCAGCTTTGACTCGGTGGCTATCCTGAACTACGACTGCAAGTAACTCTTTTGAGGTGGCGCACACGAGTCCACATATTCACCATATCAATACACCACTATGGATCCGCTCCCGTCTCCCCACGAGAACGCCATCCATAGCACTCACGCTTATCTTGCGCATTTTAGAGTATCCACTTTCACTTGTCTATGAACTATGCAAGGGGTCCAAGTTTCCATATCTGAGGAATCCGGCTATTCGAATAGATAATGATAACCCTGCAGGGGTGTACTTCTTCACACACGCTCTCGCCACTTATCGCCCTGTACACGTCATGTACCTCGGCAACCTTCAAGCGGAAGCCGGGCGAGGGAGTCGGCCACGACCTGACTAACCACACAAGTCTCTCGTCCAGGTTTATCGCCTATTCGGGTTCCATCCGCAAGGAGATCCGGCCGGGGTTTCGCTCACGGCCCCAAACGATGTGTACAGGGTTCCAAGCCCACCAAACGGGCGGCGCTTGGTCTACCCGGCCACGGTGCCTAGTCTGTCCCAAGCCCACCTGTACCGGGTGCCACTTGGTAGACTACTAACACTACCTACAAACACCAGAAACTAGTTGCAACTCCTGGACAGAGATCAGGTTGATTAATAAGTCGAGAGAGCTTGGAGTGCCCGGAGCCCAATGTGTGGTAGTAACTGTTCATGGATCACAAACACAGAACTCAGTTCCTGAGGACGGCTGCAATGAGACAACCCACCATGTACTCCTACATGGCCTCTCACCGCTACCTTTACCAAATCGTGTTCACACACTTGGCTCTCAACAGTAGGACATGTTCACCACATTCCAATTCATTCCCGATGAATCAGACCCGACACAACTCTAAGCAGTAGCAGGCATGACAACAAGCATGAATGAGTAGGCACATCAGGGCTCAAACAACTCCTACTCATGCTAGTGGGTTTCATCTATTTACTGTGGAATGACAGGTCATGCAAAGGATAAAGGGGTTCAGCTACCGCAGCAAGTAACACATGAATCGTTGTTGTCCTAATGCAATAAAAGAGAGCAGGAGCGAGAGAGTGGGATTGTATCGGAATGAACAAGGGGGGTTTTGCTTGCCTGGCACTTCTGAAGATAATATAGTTCTTCATCGGTGTCATCGAACTCATCGTCGGTACGTCGTCTACTGAGAGGGGACAAACACCGGCAAATAAAGAAGAACACAATCAATGCAATGCACAATATGATGCATGATCATGACATGTCAATATGTTGTGTTTTGATCTAATGCAACTAGCAACATGTTAAATGGAGTTGGTTTGAACCCTAGGTTCAAATTTAAACTTCATATGTGAAATTCAAATGCTATTTAATTGATTTGACCTGATCAGCAGGTGTAGGTTGTCTAAACATGCAAGAAAATGGTACAGATGGAAAGATTGGATTTTTCTGATCATTTTTCATATATAAATCTTTTCGTTTGGAGCTATAGATTAATTTCTATGATTTTCCAAAGTTTTGGCTATTTTCTGAATTAAACAAATCATTTAAGATTTATTTAAATTCCAGAAAAGGGATTACTACGTCAGCCTGACATCATCATGACGTCAGCAAGTCAACTGAGCGGCGCGGGTCAAACCTGGACGGTGGGGCCCGCGTGTTAGTGTCACAGGGGCTAATCCTATTTTTAGTTAAACTTAAACTAGGTAATTAGCAGGGACTGGCCCCACATGTCAATGACCCAGGGGAGGTCAAACCCCTGGTCAACAGGCCTAACACGCCGGCGGCTCGTCGCCGGCGACAGCGAGCACGGCGGAGGGCTCGGGTTTTGCCCACGGTCGACCAAATCGGCCGCGGTTTGGTTCTACGCGTAGCTAAGGCTCGGGCGCACCTGGCAGGGTAAGCAGAAGGAGCTGGGGTGGCCGGAGTTGACGGCGGCGAGCTCTAAGGCGGCGGCCGGAGTTTGGGTGAACTCGGGTTCGGCGTTAGAGAGCACATGGGGAGGAGCTGGTGGTGGCTACGGGCTCCTGGGGCTACTTTGAACACGCAGGCATGCTCAGCTTTGAGCTTCTGTGGCTCTAGCCACGTCGGCGACAAGGCACGGCGGCGGCGAGCTTCGGCCGCGGTGGTCAGCAGGGCTAGAGGAAGAAAACGACGGCGAGGAGAGAGGGGTTGGGAGCAGGAGCTCACAGCGATGCCGAAGAGGGGGTCAGCGAGCTCGGGGACGTCCTGGCGGCGCCGAATCGACCGGAGACGGGCTCGGGTGCCCGAGGTTGAAGATGACCGTGATGATGATGAAGCAGGGCCTCCCGGTGATGCTTGGCTTGGTGAAGAGGTCGAGGACGGAGCGGCGGAGCTCGTGGTCAGCTCAAAAGGTCGAGGGGGAGGCAGTGGGCGCGGAGTTACGGCGGCGCGTCCATGGAGGCTTCGGCCATGGCGGGGAACGGGCGAGGGGAAGAGCGAGGGAGGGAGAGATCGATCCGGACGGGTCTGGGGGGGGTGGCGTGGCGCTACGGAAGGCTCAGGGCGCCTCGGGGAAGCAGGAGGTGGCTCGCGCGTGGACGCGCGCGGCGAGCACGCGCCTTCATCCTCCTGGCAGGGGAGGAAGACGACAGGGAGGAGGCCAGTGGGCTGGCCGGCCACTTGGGCTCCAGGTGGGCTGCACCGGGAGGTAAGCGCCAGGTAAGGGTTTTCCCCTTTTTGTTTTCTTTTCTAATTTTCTGACATTTGTTTGGTTTAATAAAAATACTAAACCATTTTATTTACTTATGCCAATTTTTGCAGGGGCTAATGGTATTATTCCAGAGCTCCTCAGTTACTGGCATAATTTTTGGACAATATTTCATATATATAACAATATATATCCAAAACAAATAACTATTGCATTAATTCCAAATGCCCAAAATAAATATTTATGAGCTCCTAAAAATATTGGTTGATTTTTATCTCTGCCCAATATTTTCAGAGAGAGACATGAACATTTCTTGGACCCTTTTGGAGCAATTTTTTTATCTGGGTTATTTCTAGAAATGATTCTGAGGGTTTCACAAATCCTCATTTCAAAATTTAATGAAATTTTAAACATGATGCACACATGACTAGCTAGCCTTGAGCATACCAGAACTAGGGATGTGACATTCCTCTTCCATCGCTTGAATCCACTCAGGTTCCAGAAATGCCTCATTTACTTTAGTGGGCTCTGTGATAGAGACAAAAGCGAAGTGCCCACAAAAGTTAGACAAATGTGAAACCTTTGAGCGTGTGAGAGGACCTGGTGCGTTGATGTCGCTGATGATTTTGTCGATCTGCACTTCATTTGCAACGCGAGGATGAGCCAGTTGACGACGTTGAGTTGGCTCAGCATTTTCTTCATAGCCATTTTCTTCAGGTGCACCAGCATGATGTTCTTCACGTTCTGGAATGGATTCCTCAGGAGACATTTCATCTAGCACAGGAGGTAGGTGCTCTCTTTGCGAGCCATTAGTTTCATCAAACCGCACATCTACAGTTTCAACAACCTTGTGATGAACGGTGTTGAAGACTCTGTAGGTGTGTGAGTCCTTTCCGTAACCAAGCATAAAACCTTCATGTGCTTTTGATGCAAATTTAGAATTGTGATGAGGATCTCTAATCCAACATTTAGCACCAAAGACTTTGAAATAACTCACATTGGGTTTCTTGTCAGTGAGGAGTTCATATGATGTCTTTTTGAAGAATTTGTGAAGATATACCCTGTTGATGATGTGGCACGCAGTATCAATTGCCTCAGGCCAAAAGTGACGAGGTGTCTTGTATTCATCAAGCATAGTGCGAGCCATCTCAACAAGAGTCATGTTCTTGCGCTCCACGACGCCATTCTTCTAAGGAGTATAAGGAGCAGATAACTCATGAGTAATACCAAGTTCATCAAGATAGTCATCAAGACCAGTATTTTTGAACTCAGTCCCATTATCACTTCTGATGTGCTTGATCTTCACACCAAAGTTGGTTGAAGCCCTCAAGGAAAATCGTTTGAAGACTTCCTACACTTCATATTTGTAAGTGATGATATGCACCCATGTGTAACGAGAATAGTCATCAACAATAACAAAGCCATACAAAGATGCAACATTGGTGAATGTAGCATAATGAGTAGGGCCAAAGAGATCCATGTGAAGCAATTCAAATGGACAAGTGGTAGTAATGATAGTCTTTGAGGGATGCTTGGCCTTGGTCATCTTTCCAGCTTCACAAGCTCCACACAGGTGATCCTTGAGGAATTTGACATCCTCGATGCCAATGACATGCTTCTTCTTCGCGAGCATGTGCAAGTTCCTCATGCCAGCATGACCAGTCGTCGATGTTGGGGAACGTAGTAATTTCAAAAAATTTCCTACGCACACGCAAGATCATGGTGATGCATAGCAACGAGAGGAGAGAGTGTTGTCTACGTACCCTCGTAGACCGAAGCGGAAGCGTTGACACAACGTAGAGGAAGTAGTTGTACGTCCTCCCGATCCGACCGATCCAAGCACCGTTACTCCGGCGCCTCCGAGTTCTTGACACACGTACATCTCGATGACGTTCTCCGGGCTCCGATCCAGCAAAGCTCTCGGGGATGAGTTTCGTCAGCACGACGGCGTGGTGACGATCTTGATGAACTACCAACGCAGGGCTTCGCCTAAGCACCGCGACAATATGACCGAGGTGGAATATGGTGGAGGGGGGCACCGCACACGGCTGAGGAACGATCACGAAGATCAACTTGTGTGTCTTGGGGTGCCCCCTGCCCCCGTATATAAAGGAGCAAGGGGGAGGCCGGCCGGCCCTATTGGGGCGCGCCAAAGGGAGGGGGGAGTCCTCCTCCTAGTGGGAGTAGGACTCCCCTTTCCTAGTCCAACTAGGAAGAGAGGGGGGGAGGAAAGAGAGGGAGAGGGAGAGGGAAAGGGGGGCCGCCCCCCCCCCCTCCTTGTCCAATTCGGACTCCCATGAAGGGGGCGCGCGCCACCTCCTGGCTGCTGCCCTCTCTCTCCCCTTGGGCCCAATAAGGCCCATTACTTCCCCGGGGGGTTCCGGTAACCCCTCCGGCACTCCGGTTTTATCCTAAACCACTCGGAACCATTCCGATGTCCGAATATAGTCGTCCAATATATCAATCTTTACGTCTCGACCATTCTGAGACTCCTCGTCATGTCCGTGATCTTATCCGGGACTCCGAACTAACTTCGGTACATCAAAATGCATAAACTCATAATAACTGTCATCGTAACCTTAAGCGTGCGGACCCTACGGTTCGAGAACAGTGTAGACATGACTGAGACAAATCTCTGGTCAATAACCAATAGCGGGACCTGGATGCCCATATTGGCTCCTACACATTCTACGAAGATCTTTATCGGTCAGACCGCATAACAACATACGTTGTTCCCTTTGTCATCGGTATGTTACTTGCCCGAGATTCGATCGTCGGTATCCAATACCTAGTTCAATCTCGTTATCGGCAAGTCTCTTTACTCGTTCCGTAATACATCATCTTGCAACTATCTTATTGGTTGCAATGCTTGCAAGGCTTATGTGATGTGCATTACCGAGAAGGCCCTGAGATACCTCTCCGACATTCGGAGTGACAAATCCTAATCTCGAAATACGCCAACCCAACAAATACTTTCGGAGACACCTGTAGAGCTCCTTTATAATCACCCAGTTACGTTGTGACGTTTGGTAGCACACAAAGTGTTCCTACGGTAAACGGGAGTTGCATAATCTCATAGTCAAAGGAACATGTATAAGTCATGGAGAAAGCAATAGCAACATACTAAACGATCGGGTGCTAAGCTAATGGAATGGGTCATGTCAATCAGATCATTCAACTAATGATGTGACCTTGTTAATCAAATGACAACTCCTTTGTCTATGGCTAGGAAACATAACCATCTTTGATTAACAAGCTAGTCAAGTAGAGGCGTACTAGTGACACTCTGTTTGTCTATGTATCCACACATGTATTATGTTTCCGGTTAATACAATTCTAGCATGAATAATAAACATTTATCATGATATATAAGGAAATAAATAATAACTTTATTATTGCCTCTAGGGCATATTTCCTTCAGTCTCCCACTAGCACTAGAGTCAATAATCTAGATTATATTGTAATGATTCTAACACCCATGGAGTCTTGGTGCTGATCATGTTTTGCTCGTGGAAGAGGCTTAGTCAACGGGTCTGCTACATTCAGATCCGTATGTATCTTGCAAATCTCTATGTCTCCCACCTGGACCAAATCCCGGATGGAATTGAAGTGTCTCTTGATGTGCTTGGTTCTCTTGTGAAATCTGGATTCCTTTGCCAAGGCAATTGCACCAGTATTGTCACAAAAGATTTTCATTGGACCCGATGCACTAGGTATGACACCTAGATCGGATATGAACTCCTTCATCCAGACTCCTTCATTTGCTGCTTCTGAAGCAGCTATGTACTCCGCTTCACATGTAGATCCCGCCACGACGCTTTGTTTAGAACTGCACCAACTGACAGCTCCACCGTTTAATGTAAATACGTATCCGGTTTGCGATTTAGAATCGTCCGGATCAGTGTCAAAGCTTGCATCAACGTAACCGTTTACGACGAGCTCTTTGTCACCTCCATATACGAGAAACATTTCCTTAGTCCTTTTCAGGTACTTCAGGATATTCTTGACCGCTGTCCACTGATCCACTCCTGGATTACTTTGGTACCTCCCTGCTAAACTTATAGCAAGGCACACATCAGGTCTGGTACACAGCATTGCATACATGATAGAGCCTATGGCTGAAGCATAGGGAACATCTTTCATCTTCTCTCTATCTTCTGCAGTGGTCGGGCACTGAGTCTTACTCAACTTCACACCTTGTAACACAGGCAAGAACCCTTTCTTTGCTTGATCCATTTTGAACTTCTTCAAAACTTTGTCAAGGTATGTGCTTTGTGAAAGTCCAATTAAGCGTCTTGATCTATCTCTATAGATCTTAATGCCCAATATGTAAGCAGCTTCACCGAGGTCTTTCATTGAAAAACTCTTATTCAAGTATCCCTTTATGCTATCCAGAAATTCTATATCATTTCCAATCAGTAATATGTCATCTACATATAATATCAGAAATGCTACAGAGCTCCCACTCACTTTCTTGTAAATACAGGCTTCTCCAAAAGTCTGTATAAACCCAAATGCTTTGATCACACTGTCAAAGCGTTTATTCCAACTCCGAGATGCTTGCACCAGTCCATAAATGGATCGCTGGAGCTTGCACACTTTGTTAGCTCCCTTTGGATCGATAAAACCTTCTGGTTGCATCATATACAACTCTTCTTCCAGAAATCCATTCAGGAATGCAGTCTTTACATCCATTTGCCAAATTTCATAATCATAAAATGCGGCAATTGCTAACATGATTCGGACAGACTTAAGCATCGCTACGGGTGAGAAGGTCTCATCGTAGTCAATCCCTTGAACTTGTCGAAAACCTTTCGCGACAAGTCGAGCTTTCTAGACTGTAACATTACCGTCAGCGTCAGTCTTCTTCTTAAAGATCCACTTATTCTCTATTGCTTGCCGACCCTCGGGCAAGTCAACCAAAGTCCATACTTTGTTGTCATACATGGATCCCATCTCAGATTTCATGGCTTCTAGCCATTTTGCGGAATCTAGGCTCACCATCGCTTCTTCATAGTTCGTAGGTTCGTCATGATCTAGTAGCATGACTTACAGAATGGGATTGCTGTACCACTCTGGTGCGGATCTTACTCTGGTTGATCTACGAGGTTCTGTAGTAACTTGATCTGAAGTTTCATGATCAATATCATCAGCTTCCTCCCTAATTGGTGTAGGTGCTACAGAAATAGATTTCTGTGATGTACTACTTTCCAATAAGGGAGCAGGTACAGTTACCTCATCAAGTTCTACTTTCCTCCCACTCACTTCTTTCGAGAGAAACTCCTTTTCTAGAAAGGCTCCGAATTTAACAACAAAAGTCTTGCCTTCGGATCTATGATAGAAGGTGTATCCAACAGTTTCTTTTGGATATCCTATGAAGACACATTTTTCCGATTTGGGTTCGAGCTTATCAGGTTGAAGCTTTTTCACATAAGCATCGCTGCCCCAAACTTTAAGAAACGACAACTTTGGTTTCTTGCTAAACCATAGTTCATAAGGCGTCGCCTCAACGGATTTCGACGGTGTCCTATTTAACGTGAATGCGGCCATCTCTAAAGCATAACCCCAAAACGATAGCGGTAAATCTGTAAGAGACATCATAGATCGCAATATCTAGTAAAGTACGATTACGACGTTCGGACACACCATTGCGTTGTGGTGTTCCAGGTGGCGTGAGTTGCGAAACTATTCCGCATTGTTTCAAATGTAGACCAAACTCGTAACTCAAATATTCTCCTCCACGATCAGATCGTAGAAACTTTATTTTCTTGTTACGATGATTTTCAACTTCACTCTGAAATTCTTTGAACTTTTCAAATGTTTCAGACTTGTGTTTCATTAAGTAGACATAACCATATCTGCTTAAATCATCTGTGAAGGTGAGAAAATAACGATATCCGCCACGAGCCTCAACATTCATCGGACCACGTACATCTGTATGTATGATCTCCAATAAATCTGTTGCTCTCTCCATAGTACCGGAGAACGGTGTTTTGGTCATCTTGCCCATGAGGCACGATTCGCAAGTGCCAAGTGATTCATAATCAAGTGGCTCCAAAAGTCCATTAGTATGGAGTTTCTTCATGCGTTTTACACCGATATGACCTAAACGGCAGTGCCATAAATAAGTTGCACTATCATTATCAACTCTGCATCTTTTGGCTTCAACACTATGAATATGTGTATCACTACTATCGAGATTCATCAAAAATAGACCACTCTTCAAGGGTGCATGACCATAAAAGATATTACTCATATAAATAGAACAACCATTATTCTCTGATTTAAATGAATAACCGTCTCGCATCAAACAAGATCCAGATATAATGTTCATGCTCAACGCTGGCACCAAATAACAATTATTCAGGTCTAATACTAATCCCGAAGGTAGATGTAGAGGTAGCGTGCCGACTGCGATCACATCGACTTTGGAACCGTTTCCCACGCGCATCGTCACCTCGTCCTTAACCAATCTTCGCTTAATCCGCAGTCCCTGTTTCGAGTTGCAAATATTAGCAACAGAACCAGTATCAAATACCCAGGTGCTACTGCGAGCATTAGTAAGGTACACATCAATAACATGTATATCACATATACCTTTGTTCACCTTGCCATCCTTCTTATCCGCCAAATACTTGGGGCAGTTCCGCTTCCAGTGACTAGTCTGCTTGAAGTAGAAGCACTCAGTTTCAGCCTTAGGTCCAGACTTGGGTTTCTTCTCTTGAGCAGCAACTTGTTTGCTGTTCTTCTTGAAGTTCCCCTTCTTCTTCCCTTTGCCCTTTTTCTTGAAACTAGTGGTCTTATTGACCATCAACACTTGATGCTCCTTCTTGATTTCTACCTCCGCAGCCTTTAGCATTGCGAAGAGCTCGGGCATTGTCTTATCTATCCCTTGCATATTATAGTTCATCACGAAGCCTTTGTAGCTTGGTGGCAGTGATTGGAGAATTCTGTCAATGACACAATCATCCGGAAGATTGACTCCCAGTTGATTCAAGTGATTATAATACCCAGACATTCTGAGTATATGCTCACTGACAGAACCATTCTCCTCCATCTTGCAGCTATAGAACTTATTGGAGACTTCATATCTCTCAATCCGGGCATTCTGTTGGAATATTAACTTCAACTCCTGGAACATCTCATATGCTCCATGATGTTCAAAACGTCGTTGAAGTCCCGGTTCTAAGCCGTAAAGCATGGCACACTGAACTATCGAGTAGTCATCAGCTTTGCTCTGCCAGACGTTCATAACATCTGGCGTTGCTCCAGCAGCAGGCCTGGCACCCAGCGGTGCTTCTAGGACGTAACTCTTCTGTGCAGCAATGAGGATAATCCTCAAGTTACGGACCCAGTCCGTGTAATTGCTACCATCATCTTTCAACTTTGCTTTCTCAAGGAACGCATTAAAATTCAACGGAGCAACAGCACGAGACATCTATCTACAATCAACATAAACAAGCAAGATACTATCAGGGACTAAGTTCATGATAAATTTAAGTTCAATTAATCATATTACTTAAGAACTCCCACTTACATAGACATCTCTCTAATCCTCTAAGTGATCACGTGATCCAAATCAACTAAACCATGTCCGATCATCACGTGAGATGGAGTAGTTTCAATGGTGAACATCACTATGTTGATCATATCTACTATATGATTCTTGCTCGGCCTTTCGGTCTCCGTGTTCCGAGGCCATATCTGTTATATGCTAGGCTCGTCAAGTTAAACCTGAGTATTCCGCGTGTGCAACTGTTTTGCACCCGTTGTATTTGAACGTAGAGCCTATCACACCCGATCATCACGTGGTGTCTCAGCACGAAGAACTTTCGCAACGGTGCATACTCAGGGAGAACACTATTACTATGATAATTTAGTGAGAGATCATCTTATAATGTTACCGTCAATCAAAGCAAGATAAGATGCATAAAAAGATAAACATCACATGCAATCAATATAAGTGATATGATATGGCCATCATCATCTTGTGCTTGTGATCTCCATCTCCGCAGCACCATCATGATCACCATCGTCACCGGCGCGACAACTTGATCTCCATTGTAGCATCGTTGTCGTCTCGCCAATCTTATGCTTCTACGACTATCGCTACCGCTTAGTGATAAAGTAAAGCATTACAGGGCGATTGCATTGCATACAATAAAGCGACAACCATACGGCTCCTGCCGGTTGCCGATAACTCGGTTACAAAACATGATCATCTCATACAATAAAATTTAGCATCATGTCTTGACCATATCACATCACAACATGCCCTGCAAAAAAAAGTTAGACGTCCTCTACTTTGTTTGTTGCAAATTTTACGTGGCTGCTACGGGCTTAAGCAAGAACCAATCTCACCTACGCATCAAAACCACAACGATAGTTTGTCAAATAGACTCCGTTTTAACCTTCTCAAGGACCAGGCGTAGCCATACTCGGTTCAACTAAAGTTGGAGAAACTGACACCCGCCAGCCACCTGTGTGCAAAGCACGGCGGTAGAACCAGTCTCGCGTAAGCGTACGCGTAATGTCGGTCCGGGCCGCTTCATCCAACAATACCGCCGAACCAAAGTATGACATGCTCGTAGGCAGTATGACTTATATCGTCCACAACTCACTTGTGTTCTACTCGTGCATAACATCAAACCATAAAAAACCTAGGCTTTGATACCACTGTTGGGGAACGTAGTAATTTCAAAAAAATTCCTACGCACACGCAAGATCATGGTGATGCATAGCAACGAGAGGGGAGAGTGTTGTCTACGTACCCTCGTAGACCGAAGCGGAAGCGTTAACACAACATAGAGGAAGTAGTCGTACGTCCTCCCGATCCGACCGATCCAAGCACCGTTACTCCGGCGCCTCCGAGTTCTTGACACACGTACAGCTCGATGACGTTCTCCGGGCTCCGATCCAGCAAAGCTCTTGGGGACGAGTTTCGTCAGCATGACGGCATGGTGACGATCTTGATGAACTACTGATGCAGGGCTTCGCCTAAGCACCGCGACAATATGACCGAGGTGGAATATGGTGGAGGGGGGCACCGCACACGGCTGAGGAACGATCACGAAGATCAACTTGTGTGTCTTGGGGTGCCCCCTGCCCCCGTATATAAAGGAGCAAGGGGGAGGCCGGCCGGCCCTATTGGGGCGCGCCAAAGGGAGGGGGGTCCTCCTCCTAGTGGGAGTAGGACTCCCCTTTCCTAGTCCAACTAGGAAGAGAGGGGGGAAGGAAAGAGAGGGAGAGGGAGAGGGAAAGGGGGGCCGCCCCCCCCCCCCCTCCTTGTCCAATTCGGACTCCCATGAGGGGGGCGCGCGCCACCTCCTGGCTGCTGCCCTCTATCTCCCCTTGGGCCCAATAAGGCCCATTACTTCCCCGGGGGGTTCCGGTAACCCCTCCGGCACTCCGGTTTTATCCGAAACCACCCGGAACCATTCCGATGTCCGAATATAGTCGTCCAATATATCAATCTTTACGTCTTGACCATTCCGAGACTCCTCGTCATGTCCGTGATCTTATCCGGGACTCCGAACTAACTTCGGTACATCAAAATGCATAAACTCATAATAACTGTCATCGTAACCTTAAGCGTGCGGACCCTACGGTTCGAGAACAGTGTAGACATGACTGAGACAAATCTCTGGTCAATAACCAATAGCGGGACCTGGATGCCCATATTGGCTCCTACACATTCTACGAAGATCTTTATCGGTCAGACCGCATAACAACATACGTTGTTCCCTTTGTCATCGGTATGTTACTTGCCCGAGATTCGATCGTCGGTATCCAATACCTAGTTCAATCTCGTTACCGGCAAGTCTCTTTACTCGTTCCGTAATACATCATCTTGCAACTATCTTATTGGTTGCAATGCTTGCAAGGCTTATGTGATGTGCATTACCGAGAAGGCCCTGAGATACCTCTCCGACATTCGGAGTGACAAATCCTAATCTCGAAATACGCCAACCCAACAAATACTTTCGGAGACACCTGTAGAGCTCCTTTATAATCACCCAGTTACGTTGTGATGTTTGGTAGCACACAAAGTGTTCCTACGGTAAACGGGAGTTGCATAATCTCATAGTCAAAGGAACATGTATAAGTCATGGAGAAAGCAATAGCAACATACTAAACGATCGGGTGCTAAGCTAATGGAATGGGTCATGTCAATCAGATCATTCAACTAATGATGTGACCTTGTTAATCAAATGACAACTCCTTTGTCTATGGTTAGGAAACTTAACCATCTTTGATTAACAAGCTAGTCAAGTAGAGGCGTACTAGTGACACTCTGTTTGTCTATGTATCCACACATGTATTATGTTTCCGGTTAATACAATTCTAGCATGAATAATAAACATTTATCATGATATATAAGGAAATAAATAATAACTTTATTATTGCCTCTAGGGCATATTTCCTTCAGTCGATGCCATAGCCAGCCTTCTGAAGCTTTTGCAAGTAGACATGTAGTAGGTTGTGGTCTTGTAGAGAAATCAACAATATACAAATGTCCTCTCCTAAAGCCTTCGAAGACTTTGGAATGGTTAGCTTCCATGACAACACAACGATACGTGCCAAAGACAACAACCATATCAAGATCACAAAGCATTGAGACAGACATGAGGTTGAATCCTAAGGACTCGACAAGCATGACTTTGTCCATGTGTCGATCCTTTGAGATCGCAACCTTACCTAGACCCAATACCTTGCTTTTGCCTTTGTCAGCGTAGGTGATATGCTTCAGATGCGATGGAGATAAAGCAGTGTCCATCAATAAGTTCTTGTCACCAGTCATATGATTTGTACATCCACTGTCGAGGACCCACTCAGTAGCTTTTGGTTGATCATCCTGCAGATGAATTAGTGCATCTTACGAACTCATATACTTCATCAGTGAAGAATATGACATCAAATTCATGAGTTCAATTTCATCAAGCAATAGAACAGATATAGCAGTAGGAGGACGTGAGAAATGAAAATTCATTTCTTCATGATTAGCTTGCATCCTTTCAAGCGTATTCAGGTCTCCAGGTAATTCTTCAGATGATTAAGTTCGTCTGGAGACCTGACCCTTCATAAGAGATTAGTTCTTTTTCTTCACCACCCACATCTGGAGGGGTGGCAAAGAGTTCATCATTCTACGAGCTCCATATGAGAAAGGTGGCATAGAAGCCAGTCCACTTCATTTCACATAAGAGGGGTTAGAGTAAGCATATGAATAAGTAGAGAAATTCTTCGAGGACTTATGAACATAATGATTTGAAGAATAATGCACATATTCATAGCCCTTAGGGTTTCCCTGCGAAACAGAAGTGTTAGCACGATGATGTTCATATCAGGACTTTGATCCATTTGAGCAATTTGATCCACGTGAGGACTTGGATCCATATGAAGACTTTGGTCCATATAAAGAATTTGATCTAGGGTTCCTATTCTTCACAGGCGGTGTCATGATGACATTCACCTGAAGACTTTCAAGGCACCTTTTGGGAACCCAGATTTTCTTCATAGGGGGGCCGTTCCTGCAGTTAGTGCCAACATATCTAGCAAATACTTCACCATTCTGATTTTTGAACAGTTTATAGTTGGAGTCAAATGACTCATCAGAAGAATATGAAGATTCACATGTAAAGCCAGATAAAGTAGATGGATCTACGGGGGGTCCTTTTGCAACAACCCATGAGGTTTTGGGGTACTGCTCAGGTTTCCAGTATGTCCCATCAGCATTGAGTTTCCTCTCAAAAGCAATACCCTCTTTACTAGGGTTCCTGTTGAGGATCTGCTTTTTAAGCACATCAGAAAGAGCCGGATGACCTTTGAGGCTTTCGTACATGTCTGTCACATACAATTCCTTCAGCCATGCATTGTCAGTGATACTGGTAGCATCCTCAGATGAGGAATTTGTGATAGCAGAGACAGTTGAAGAATTTGCAGCAATAGAAGCATTTGAACTTTCAGGTGAAGAATTAGCAGATTCACGTTCAATGCATTTCAAACATGATGGAATGAATTCTTCCTGAGCGGCACGGATTTGTTGAGCAAGCAATGAATCACGTTCCTTCTAAAGATCTTCATAACTCTCCCTTAGCTTTTCAAGATCTTACTTTCTTTGAAGAAATTCATAAGAAAGCTTCTCATGATCAGATAAGAGAGTGTTAGAGTGTTATGATGACTTTGAAGGTTATCAAACTTAGACTGAAGTCTCTGAAGATTATCAGTCAAGGTTTGAGTGCGATCCATTTCTTCACCCAACATGTCATCGCTTTTGTCTAGCATATTTTGAACCTTTTCAAAAGCCTTTTGTTGTTTCACAGGAATCTTAGCAAGTTTAGAGTAGCTGGGCTTGAGATTTTCATCAGATTCATCCTGACTTGATTTAGAGGAGGGATATTTGAGTACCTTGGTACCCTTTGCCATGAAGCAATAGGTAGGAGCGTAGTCATCATCGTTGTCGTCAACCTTGTTGGGGAACTCATTTTCCTCAGAGTTGAAGATGGACTTGCTGACGAAAGCAGTAGCGAGGGCTAGGCTCGCCACACCATATTCTGACTCCTCAAATGCCTCCTCTTCCTCATTTTCCTCGGATTCAGCTTCAAAGTCCATTTCCTTGCCAATGAATGCCCGAGCCTTTTTGGAGCTGCTCTTCTTGTGAGATGAAGACTTCGAGGATTTTGACGATGAGGACTTTGAAGATTTCTTCTTCTTCTTTGAGTCATTAGAATTGTAATCCTTGTATTTCTTCTTCTTTGATTCCTTTTCCCACATAGGACAATCTTGAATGTAGTGACCAGGTTTCTTGCATTTGTGGCAAGTTCTCTTCTTGTAGTCGGGATGAGGAATCTAATCTCATGTCATCACTTCTTGAGGATTTACCAAAGCGACCACGCCTTGAGAACTTCTGGAATTCCCTCACGAGCATTTCTAGCTCCTGTCTCAATTCTTCAGGATCACCAAGGCTGCTACCAAAATCCTCACCTTCAGATTCAGAGACTGCCTTGGCCTTCAGAGCGCGTGATCTGCCATAGCTCGGTCCATAGAGATCTCTCTTCTCAGCAAGTTGGAACTCATGAGTGTTTAGCCTCTCGAGGATATCAGCGGGATCAAGTGACTTTGTGGTCTCCACGTCTTGTATCATCAGTGCAAGAGTGTCAGATGAGGAATCAAGCGATCTCAGCAATTTCTTCACCACCTCATGGTCGGTGATGTTAGTGGCACCAAGTGCTTGAAGCTCATTTGAGATGTCAGTGAGGCGATTGAAGGTTTGCTGAACATTTTCATTGTCGAGTCTTTTGAAGCAGTTGAATAGATTGCGAAGAACGTCAACTCGAGAGTCATGCTGTGTTGAGACTCCTTCGTTGACCTTGGACAGCCTATCCCACATAAGCTTAGTTGTCTCCAAAGCACTCACTTTGTCATACTGCCCTTTGCTCAGATGGCCACATATGATGTTCTTCGCTTGAGAGTCGAGTTGCTTGAATCTCTTCACATCAGCAGCGTTGATGGTAGGAGTGACAGAAGGAACGCCATTTTCCACAACGTAACAGAGACTGTTGTCAATTGCCTCAAGATGCATTCACATCTTATTCTTCCAGTAGGTGTAGTCTGTCCCATCGAAGGTAGGACACCCAGCAGGGACCTTGATCATACCTCCAGTCGACATAACTAAAACTCCAGACGGTTAAACCAAAATCACAAAGAACAAGGGAGTACCTTGCTCTGATACCAATTGAAAGTGCGTTATATCGACTAGAGGGGGGTGAATAGGCGATTTTTACAAATTTGTCACTGAGGAATTTCAAGGTGAGGAAATTCCTAAGTCACGAACGACTAGCAGTGGAATAAGTACTCAGATGCAAGCATAACAGAGCAGTAGCACAGTCATCATGATGAAATGAAAACAAGCACAAAGTACAAGTAGCGTAAACACAGGATAAGCAGGCTGAAGACAAACTGACTAAAGAAATAGGATTGAGGAAATTGAGAAAGTCTTCAGTCAAAGTCTTCAAACAGTAACGATCAAGTACAACAGTATATGAATGAGGAAATGGAAGGGTTGATGAAATAGAACCAGTAGCTCGGTGAAGACAGTGACTTGGTAGACCAGTTCCAACTGTTGTGACAGTTGTACGTCTGGTTGGAGCGGCTGGGTATTTAAACCTGAGGACGCACAGCCCTCACCGTATTCTCCTTGAGCTAAGGTCACACAGACCTCACCCAATCACTCGTGGTAAGTCTTCAGGTGACTTCCAAACCTTCACAGACTCGGTCACTCGGCGATCCACAATTTCCTCTTGGATGCTCTAGACCATGACGCCTAACCGTCTGGAGGATGCACAGTCCTCAAAGGTAACAAGCGTCGGCTCCACACAGAAACAATCTCTTCAGTGATGCTCAATCACTTTGGGTTTTTAGGTGTTTGGGTTTAGGTTTTCCTCACTTGATGATTTTCGCTCAAAGTCCTCGGAGGATGGGATGCTCTCAATGACAAGTGTCCATAGTTTAAAAAACCGGACCGGACCGGCGGTCGAACCGGAAAAAAACGGAACCGGCAGCCTCATCGGTTTTTTAAGCTAATAAGACCGTTTTGCAATCAGACCGGAAAAAACCGATCGAACCGGCCGGTTTTCTGGAAAACCGGTGAAAAAACCGGGCCACTGAACCGGAAAAAACCAGGAAAAAAAGTTTTAATAGAAATTGGGAAAGTGGGATTCGATCCAAGGGTATGTGAGCTGTAGTCGGGGCCTGCCCATGGCCCAGTAACCAACTTGGTTGTGCTACTTTGTTGTCCACTACATGGTTATAATTTTATTTGACCATTGTTTCACTCTATATTAGCACATATATTATTTTATTTCTTAAAAAACCGACAATCGAACCGGTGAACCGGCGGTCCGACCGGTAAAAACCTGAACCGACAACCTTTTCGGTTCGATTTCCGGTTCGGTTTTTTAAACTATGCAAGTGTCAGTTTCTTTTGGAGCAACCAACCAGCTAGTGGTTGTAGGGGGCGACTATTTATAGCCTAGGGAGCAGCCCGACATGATAAGCCATAAATGCCCTTCAATGCTATGACCGTTAGGTGGGTAGATATTTTGGGACAGCTGGCGCGTAGCACATCAACGGTCGGATATTTGAGTATCAAATTCCTCAGGGCTATCATGTTCCTCACTTTTAGGCAATCCGCACTGGCGAATTCCTAACTCCTCAGTCAGAACAAAATTCTCAGTGACCAGAAGATCTTCATCTCTGTCACTGAAGAAACTGACTGAACTGTATGAGATTTCTAATGGCTTCACTCGAACGGATTGGTAAGTGTAGGATTTTGAGATGAGCGTCACTTCCTTAGTTTTACCTCGACCCCCTTTAACAGTACGGTGTTTCCTATGACTCAAGAAAGAGAAATACGAAACTACGAAAATAAAAGTCTTCACGCTTCATATTCCTCGCATGAATATTGAGTCTTTACGGTCACACCAAATTCTTCAATTTCAAAGTCTTCAGAAAGCCAAAGTCTTTAGTAAAGACATTCATTTTTAGGGGTCGACTTTCTCTGTAAATATCAAACTCCTTATAGAGTTATAGACCTGTGTATACTCACAAACACATTAGTCCCTTAACCTATAAGTCTTCAATACACCAAAATCACTAAGGGGCACTAGATGCACTTACAGCAATCTCATGAGTTAGCTAGGCTAGCGGTTTCGATGCCACCCTTGACGTGGTTAGAGCATCTATAACCAGACGCCTCAACCCCCCCCCCCAACATTCGGGCCCTGTCACAAAACTGCCACCCAAACGGACCCTCCAGTGCCACCCCAAACGTTTGGGCTATCTAGCACCCCTCAAACCAACCCATATGTGAGACGGATTTGGGACGCCTAGTCGCCTTCACGTCGGATCGTCCCACCCCGAACGCAAAAATATCTTGTCACTATCCATATCCTAGACCAAACCCTAGCCATTGGCCAGTCCATTCCACTTCGAGCCCATTCTACTCCCCCAACTCCTCTCCGGTGATCTCTGACCTTCTCCAACATGGAGGGCAGTGGATCTGAGTCCGGAAACTCTGAATCTGTGATTGGGACATCGTTCCCTATGAGGAAGAGGAAGAGTTAGCAGTCCAGCTCACTCTCTGCCGGTATGGGAGGATACTCGAGCCCCATCGTCGAAGTCACTCCAGCGCGAATCCATTGCATCTACAAAAGCAAGGCTCGGATTCGATGGCATCGACGACTCAAGTCGCGTGACCGCGACTGATCCACAGGTGGCGAGCGATGGTTGGAGGTACATGCACGCCCCCGTGGATGCCTCAACCTGTCCGAACAACCCCGATGGTGGGTCCTTGTCCCCGCGACGTCAGGCTCCAGGTCCAAGGTCATCGACGCCCATGTGGCTAGCCATGAGTGCGCCGGAGACTCCATCAGTGGCGATAAATCTGGGTCGAGGAGAGGCGCACCCACCATGCGAGGGCAAAGATGTGCCACATCATGGAGGGTGAGTCGCATAACGCCACGTCGGACAACCCTGTGGAGGACAAGGGTGCAGATGACGCACGTGCCCGCATCTTGACGATGCTACAAGCCTGAACGGTGCGTGCCCTTACACTAGAGCAAACCCAAGTCATTTGTGCCCTCGTTGGCTTGCCCCCCCCCCAAAGGGGGGGAGGATGCCAACCCCACACGCGACACCTCCAGCCGTCGCCGAGCAGATCCGCCTCGACCCCTATGTCATCTTTGAGCGCTACAACCGGGACAAAGGGGACAAGGCAAGGGGAGGGCAAAATGAAGGGAACGGGAAAGGCAAGGACAACCGTGAGTGAACTTCCTCCATAGCCCTACTTTACCTAATAGAACATGCCTTTTTTTGCGGATAGAACATGCCAATTTTTTTTAGTCAGTTGAATGTATGATGAACTCCCTTATGTTATGTCCTAGTTGATCTACATGCATTGATCTATATAAACTATCTATGTTGTTTTACATTGCATGATGTTTCTGCGGATTTGGTGGTTCGCATGTAAAAGTGACGATCACTGACGATGACATTTGAGGGGTGGCCGGGCGCCGTTTACGGACACGTCCGGGCATGCCCACGGTGTGCAAGGTGGTAGATGCCGAGGACAGCCGACATCTATTGCAAGATGGCTGGTGGATGATGTAACAGTATTTTTTATTTAATAAAGTAATTTAAAATTTATAAAAAACAGTTTTTAGAATATTTTAGAAAAGGGAGATAAAGGAAGACCTACCCAGTCCCCCGCCGTCACCCGTCACTACCACTCCACCACTCCTTTTATTCGAGGCTTACTCCACCACTCCTTTTTGCTTTGCTCCGAGACAGATCGAGCGAGATCCAGGATGAACTCCCGGCCGGCGACCATGGCGGAGGCCGCACCGCCTCCTCTCCTGGGCGGCCTCCCTGACGAGATCGCCATCTGGGAGATCCTTGTCCGCCTGCCCCCCAAAGACCTCCTCCGCTGCCGTGCCGTCTGCCGTGCCTGGCGCTGCACCACCTCCACCCGCGACTTCCTCCTCGCCCACCACGCCCGCCAGCCCTCCCTCCCTCTCTCCTACGAGTACGTCTACAATTTCTACGACCACGGCGGCTTCTTCACAGACATCACCTCCTTCGACCACCAGGGAGGGGCCGCCACCCCCCAGACCGTCGCGCGACTTCGCCGCCATACCTTAACTCCGACGGTCTCCTGCGACGGCTTAATCGTCTTCCAGATAGACTACAAAGCTGATCGACAACTATTCATCTGCAACCCGGCAACTCGTCAGTATGGTTGCCTCCCGATGCTTTTTGGCGCTCCCCTATCCGCCGTGGGGATGCCTTTTGGCGCTCCCCGACCCGTGGCCGTGGGGATGTACTCACATAGCCCAACCGGCGAGTACCGCCTGCTATTGCTGCAGGAAGCTGAAGCACCAGATGGCTCCTCCCTCGTCTACACATACACTTTAGGCTCCAGCCAGCCGCCGGGCCACCTACACATCGAGGGCCCCAATTTGAACGAACTGCTATTCTCGCGCGGACCTTTCCTGTTCCGTGGTAGCCTGCATTGGTGCATAAGCAACATGATAATTGCGTTCGACACTGTCGCTGAGTCGTTCCGGCAGATGTGCACTCCAGTTGTTCCTAATTTGTCTGATCTGTTTGAGATGGATGGAATGCTCGGCATATCCAGTTTTGATGATTACAATGATGACGAGCCAATTGTTGATATCTGGATGATGCAGGACTACGAGCACGAGGTCTGGGCTTTGAAGTACCGGGTTGAAATACCGTATGCGGAGCTCACCTTGCAGTTTGGATTGTTTTACCCGCGTGATTGTGTGGTGTTTACTTCTTGGGTTGGCGATGTGGTAGTGCTGGTCCCGTTTGGCCGGTGGCTACTTCAGCTTGACGTGGATGGCAAGTTGGTTGCCAGTTTCGAGGACAGAGGTGGACTCATTGGTCAGCCACATCAGCTCAAGCAAACTCTTGTTCAGCACACCTTCTTTCCGACACTAGAGGGTTATGTTGTCAATGGTTCGCCTTTCATCTGAAGAGAAGATTATGTTGTGAACACGTAGCCTTTCATCCGAGGGCTGTTGACTCTGGTGGTGCTGTATGTATTAACCGGGTCCACTATGAGCCCACTACCTACTTTGCTGATATATTAAAAATAATGATGAATAAGCTCGGATTATTTCATGGCTGTGTCATATTTCATTGAACATCATTCTGGGCGGAAGTAGCTGCTGTGAGTATTGATGCTAAAAGTACAAGTCATTTGGATCATCGTTTGAAATGTTTGCCAATATTTCTGACTAATGTCTCTGTTTTCTTCGACTGAAGAGTGAACTTATTTTCCCCGTTTATATAGTGATCTTATTAGTATTCAATAGTTAGCAATCTAGGTGTCTCTTGTCTCTGTTTACTGAACCGAATAATTGACTTGTCTTTTAATTCATATGTACTTTTCTAGAGATTACCTAGTTATCTTTTTAATACTAATTATTTAACAAATGTACATTTGATTCCTGTTTTTGTGTTTTTTTTGCCAAAGGTGAAACGAGGTAGATTATCCTCCTCCTTGGCTTGCAAGTTGTACCTGATTTTCATAGAAGTTGGCGCACTAGTCTAATGAAATGTTCTGTTATTGTTGTAATTCTGTCTTTTTGTTGCATCATTTGGAATTATATATTTTTTGTTTCACTTCAGGTGATAACCGTTGTAAGGAACCAATGCATCATATGGTGTTGGATCTTAAAATGTGCTTGAGAAAGAAACTTGTACTGATGTGCAGAGCCATGAATTTTTTTCTGTGACTGGCGCAATGCGTATGAATTGGGTCCACTATGAGATGGTTTGTATCTTTTTTATGTACTCCCTTTGTTTCTTTTTACTTCGCATATTAGGTTTGTCTCAAGTCAAACTTTGATTGTTAACAGGTTATTATGGCCAAGAATTTTTTACTGTTAACACTCTTGCGTTATATTTCGTTGAATATCCTTTTGGGCTGAAGTGGCTGCCGTGAGTGCTGATGCTAAAATTATAAGTCATCTGGGCCAGCATTTGAAATGTTTGCCAATTGTTCTGACTCATGTGTTGTTTTCTTGAACTGGAGAATGGACTTTCTTTTTAGTTCCTAGTACTCAATAGTGGCAGTCTAGCTGTAAAATTGACCTGCCATTTTATTGAGGTCTTTTTTTTTAGATTACCGTGTGGTCTTCTTAATACTAATTTTTTGCAAATATATGTGCATTAACTGTTTCTATGTTGTGTTTTAGAAGGTTGCTTATATGATTTCCTTACAAGTGCAAGGAGAATTAGTTTAATTGAAAGATTGAATTATAAGCAACTTTTTGATGAAATGCTCTGGTTTGCAGTCCATTCTTGTTCATGATTCCATTGCATTTGGTTAGGTATTGAAACATACTGTTATAATTCTGCCTTTGCGTTGTATCGTTTGGAATTATATTAATCATTACACTTTAGCTGCTAAGCATTTTAAGGAATCAATGCTTCACCTGATGTTTGATCTTAAGATAAGCTGGAGAAATGAAACTTGTACTCATAAGCAGAAGAAAGGTTCTCATGGTCAGGCGCAGGCGCAGATTGTCTCCCCTTTAGATTCTGTAATTGCCAGCTGCATGTTCTTTTTTCTTTGACCGCCGCAGTGTGTATGAGCCGGCTATATAGGTTATAATCAAGAAGCTCTGATTGTTTCGTGGTTGCCTGAAATTTACACCCGTGTGAATATTCTTTTTGGCTGAAGTGGTTCCCGTGAAGTTAATACTAAAGTTACAAGTCATTCGGGTCAGTTTTTGAAATGTTGCCTGTTGTTCTGACTCATGTCCCTGTTTTCATGAACTTAGCAGATATACGCGTGTGTCATGTTCCAATTTTTTGGCTGTAGCCGATTATCCACTTGTTAGTGATTAACAAGTGATTAAATTATAGCCAGCTTTTCAGAAACGTTCTGCAATTCACTCTTCATTAATCCATTGCATCACTTGGAATATTCTGTTATAATTCCAGGTTCTCGTTGCATCATTTGGAATTATCATTTCACTTTGGATGATAACTATTTTAAGGAATTAATACAACACTAGCACTATTCCTTTGACAATTAGCTAGGATCACCTATGTAGAGCTGATAGCGAAGATAAGAAATGAACCAAGTGTTTGTGGTGCCTTTCTTACTGTCGTTCTTTTTAACTGCAGTTACTGGTTGTTACTTTACGCATTAGGGATTATTTGGTATTCACTGTATTCAAGAAACTATCGCACTTGATTTCCATCCGCACACAATACTGTATGGCAATAACTTACCTAAAAGATGTATTCTTATTAGGTTAGTGCAGGCGATCGGCTGCGCTCATCATAAGGGAATAATAGTTCACTGTCATGTAAGGTATGCTCGCAGTTCAAACTATGTCTTGAGCTGTGGAGAGCATCTTTACTACTCCCTCCATCCGGAAATACTTGTCATAGATATGAATGTATCTAGATGCATTTTAGTTTTAGATACATTCATTTTCATCCATTTTGATGACAAGTAATTCCGGACGGAGGGAGTAGTTTGTAAGGCTCGCTCCTGTGTTTCCTCCTGAAGCACGGTGCAGCTAGTCCGCAAGAAAGGAAGAAAATGAGTTGAATCCTTGTGTGAGTGAGTGCATCTATCGCTGTGGTCATTTAACAATTTTTTCACGGAGAAGTGTGTGCAGCCTTAGCCTAAATACCTAATTGGTTACCAGATTCCTAGGTTTGTAAGGAACTTGTGATCCATGCAGTCGTTGGTCTTGTCGTTTCACCTCCCGTTGGTGAGGTGAAACAGCGCATGATGCTACCGATTTCTCGCGCTTTCTATGAGCAATCATGTTTATGCTGAGAATGAGAAGAGACAACGAAACATTAGGAAATAATCAGGTTTTCGTGTTGCGACTAACTGTCTGTTAGCGCCCTGTACGGAGATCAGAAGCAATGTCCTGCTGATGCTGTGGCGCTGGTTTTTGTCACCTGAGGAAAGGTGTTGTTATTCAGAGCAAAAGTCATGCTAACTGATAGCAGTTTTTCATTTATTTTCTTTTTCCTTTATGTTGTACATATTGTAACTTTATTTTTTAATGAAAATTACTTTGCGGCTCAAAAAAAAATACAGAGCAAAGGTAACGGTAACCATTGGCTCCTCCAGTATTATTGTTTTGTCTTTACCCGACCACCTGATCTCCAGATGTTTGCTTGACGATAAGAAGTGCAAGCAGAACATGTTTGCTTGAAGCAAGGCGACGGAGGATACAGCAGAGCATCCCAGATGGAATATGATGCCCGATGCTTTAACGTCAACACTTGAGAAGAGGTCACGCTGGTGGACTGGAAGGTTCAGAAGATCAGAAGAGAGAGCAACAGACATGCACACGAGATTGCTACCTAAGGGCATCTTCAATGGTAACCCGTAAAAATCCTCCAGTTCATGGACGGGACACGAGAGAACATCATCCAACACTAGCTACATACATTTTCACAAAAACTCAAACTAACCGGACAGAATTTGATAAAACACGACAGGATTTCATATGAAAATGCCGAATTTTCACATAAACATGACGGATTTCATTACATTTACATCAACTAAGTGGTGCTAGTCCGGTTCTGAAGGTATAATAACTAGATGATACCCCGCGCGTTGCGGCGGAAATTTTTGAAGTATTGAAGAAAAATCCATTGAGTGGCAAATAGTGAAACTACGAAAATCACTCTAGATTGTAGTTGCATGGTCTACCTGGTCTGCCATTAGTTTAACGAATACGGATCAAAGTGATTACCATATGAATAGGAATATTAAAAATTTGGTATGGAAATAGAAATTGCCCAAAAGAGTAGTAATGAGAGTTCTTCTCGATTAGGAACGATGATGATCATTCTAGTGATAACTAATTTTAAATTTAAGCAACGGATTTACTAATTTTAGGTAGAGGTCATAGTGTATTTTCTGAGATGCTTCTATGCGTGGTTGACCATGTAGTAGGTGATGTCGTCACGGTAGCTATCTTCTTCATAAATAAATAATAGAGAACACTGCATTTTCTATATGTAAGCTACATATGAACCATTCGCATGCGTCCATAACATCAGGCCGGCCTCTATAATAAAAGGAAAGAATGTGAACAAAAATAGGATAGAGGGATGTGAACATACAAAAAACAGGATTTTATAATCTGCTGCTGTCAAAAGATATAAAACGCATTACTTGTTACCCTCTTGATTACAAATGAAGTATTGAATATAACTAATTTTGATAATAAAATCACTACCGGCGACTGAACTAATTTGATGGAATCCATATTCTTCTATTACGGTCCTAATTACAAATGTGTCTTCTATCAAGGGATCATCATCCGCTATAACAACAAAGATTCCTTTTCCAAGAAAAGTACTGCAAGGTTTCATGAGAACATCGCCATGGATGATAATACCACATACACGTACAGTTCCGCGCGTACATACGGTACATACCATGAAGGACAGATGTCCAAGCCATTCGCAAAGAGCACCCCTGCAAAAAAACGGACTACTGTACATTGTCTGATTTGATTATACCCACGTACCTGGAGGCACCAGCATCATCGAGCACAAGGGTTTACACGACCATGACAGGGATTGAGTTAGAGGGCTATATTCCTCTGCAGCTCACCCTCGTCCACCTGAGATGTACCACAAAAAAATCCTAAGCACAACTCTAGACTCTCCTCTAGCGCACCACTTCCATCATCCATTGTCAATCTGAAGAGAACGACCGCTGAGGCGAGACAGATTGACAGATTTGGCCGCTGCAAGTCATCCTCTCGAGTTGCCTTTTCTTTGGCCAAGAATATACGGCAGGGGCGAGAGGGTTGGAGAGAATTCGCAATAAAAGGAAAGATAATAGAAATATATTGATTACTTCGATTTTTGGTGCTGCTTGGAGAGAAAAATCTACCATATAGAGACAACCGGAAGAGGAGCAGTGCTGCTTGGTGCTCTTAATTTCCCACTTGTAGTTCATGAAACCGTGCACCGTTTCAGATCGGAGGGGAGAGTTGAAGGGACAATCGCCTATTCAGTTGCCAAGATTGTAGCCTTGCAGGGGAAGGGGATCGACGGGAAGGTTTGCGACTCAGGTAGGGGAAGGGAATCGGGTGGGAAGATGTGGGCCTGAGTATGATGCACGTTGTAGTACAGTCCAACGACAATAAATCGAGCCAACATGCGGAACGAAAAAGCCCAGGCGCAAGAAGTTTGGGTCGGGGGAAATAATCAACCTGGCAAGTTGCAGACAAAACGATCAGGGCTGGTCCATGGTCCGTTCTGTACGCTGGTGAGTGGTAACTGCAGGATGACATGGCACATGCATGTTAGAGCCATGTGAACGCTGACGTGGCATGAAGATGATGTGGATAGTGTGCATGTTGAAAGAATTGATAGAAGTGGGGAGCAATTTTTTAAGAACTAGATAAATGCCCCGCGCGTTGCTGCGGGAGTTTGTATGAAATAAAAACTGCGTGGAACTAATCAACCTAGCCAGTGTCTTTATGGTTTCTCTTGTAGCAAGATAATTTGTTCATAAATATTTTTAAATAAATAAATGAATGTACATATCTATGTATAAGTTTAAAATTGGACGAAAATAAAACAAAACATGGATGTATGCATAACTTTCTTTCATGCAGCACTGGAGTATGAGCTGCATGCATGCGTCCTCTTTTTCTTGATTATAAAACACCTTTTAGGCCTACTACTACATACATTTGCATGCATGCATCGGTTACTACATGTGGGTGGTGGAGTGGCTCTCATGCATGCATGCATCGGTTACTACATGTGGGTGGTGGAGTGGCTCTCATTGTGTAGATCCAACGGCGGCTATAATAGACTGATCTAGTATATCGAACGGCTAAATTAATTTGGGTGACGTGGCTTAAGGAGAAGCGAGAGAATTTCTAATAGTGAGGGTTAGCTATTTAGATATAGTAGATGTAAGATGTAAGATACCTAATCTAAATGGCCCCCGCTCAAAGGACGACTCGTTTTCCCACCGCTCATTAAAGTGGAACCCCAGCTGATGCTTCAGCGGGAGGGGAAGGTGGCGCATACGCTTTCGTGGAGCCCATGTGGGACCGACAGTGGTCTTCGCAAGAGAAGAACCGGACAAGACACCGGCTGTGTACACCGGCGTCGTCTCGGCGGTGGCCTTCATGGGACCCAAGCAGCGGCCGCCTCCCGTGTTCTACTTCTCCTCGATGATGGTGGCTAACGCGAAGGCGCTGGCCACCGACTCGTCGCTCTCCGCGCACCCGGCTTCTGTCTCTACCTGCATGGCGCGACCGCAGGCACGAGAGGTGCAGTCACAGGCAGGCGCGATAGTATGCGGCGGCGTCGACGGCAACGACGGCGCCCGTGCCGCCGTGCTCCCCGCCAGCTCGCCACTCCTCATCAAGCTAGCCTGGAGCGGCGAGTTGTTGTACCACGCGCCGGCTTGAGGTGGCAACTGGCTCCGTCAGGCTAGGCGAGGGATGTGGGGCAGCGAGCTGCCTCGCTCGTATCCGGCGGGCTTGGCGGGCCACCCAGCCGGCTTGTATGTCGGAGAACTGCTCTTCGGAAGCCATCAAAAGAGTGGTGAAGGAGGAGATGGGGGAGCGGCGGAGGGGTGCGATTCTTGCCCGGCGCTGGTCTTATTTAAATAGAAGGCAGACGAAAGAAGCTCGGTCGGCGTTGCGTTTAATACCGGCATGCTCATGAACGGACATGTGGCCAAAATAAATTTCTTGGCTTACATACGGGTTTAATATCTCATATGTGATTGCATGCTTTTTGCTGGCAATGTTTTGACGTCGTAGACAAAACTGGCCCTTATCTGAATCTTCAACACAAAATGACCCCAATCTGAAAATATTTCATCAAATGGTCCATTTTGCATGACGCCCGGGGCTAGGGCGCCATACTACCCGGGGCGTCATGCTATTTGGCATGACGCCCTAGGCCGGGGCGCCATGCTACAGGTCACTACCATGGCGCCCTAGCCTGCGCGTCATGCTATGTAGTATGGCGCGCTAGCCCCGGGCGTCATGTAAAAGAGGGCCATTTCATGAAATATTTTTAGTTTGGGGTCATTTTGTATTGAAGTTTTAGATAAGTGCCAGTCTTGTTCATTTACACTTATATTTATGTACGCTCAATAACCGCTTCCCATGCAACCTTGCCGAGAGGTGAGTTACCGAGAAAAGATCACAGTGCACCCACCGATCGCTTCATCCGCGTGATTTCAAAGACAGTGTGTCTATAGATAGATATTTTCTTTTTGATAACAATACCGGTAACTTTGTATATAGAAATTTTAGAAACTTTTATAAGGACCCATATCCTAACTTCGCTTCGCTCCGCTTCGGTCTAAACCTACCGATAACGGGTCTCGCTTCCGTCGTTCATCAAAAGTTAGCCTTATCTTTATACTCATTCCATCCAAAAATGATCGTTCCAAACTTGCCTCTTAAATGGATGTATCTATCATTAATTTGGTGTTAGATACATCAATTTAAGAAACAAGCTTTTTTCAAACGGAGGAAGTACTTAAATTTGAATCACTACATAACACTTCATCATCTCCACGAGCTGCTTGCCGAGCTGGTTCACAAGCTGCCTCGCCGCTTCTACTCCCCATGCCTCTCGAGGCAGCCCAGTAGCTCTCGCAAACCAAATCTCTACTACTACCACCACCATTGACAAGGATAACTTCTTCCTCGTTCTAAAATTAGTATAAAGTTGGGTCATCTATTTTAGAACGCAGGGAGTACGACCGAAGGCATACTCATTTTCTTCTCTTCGGCCGACAACCAGATTTACAAAAGAGATTACTCCATCAATTAGCCAGATTGCCAAAGCTACACAACACACGCCCAAGTTTTCTTTTTCGGTTCTTCTTAGTACTGTATTCTACTCATATACTACAGAGAACATGCTTTAATTTAAGCTCGATCGCGGCAGGCAACGACATGCTTGCCTTGTGTACGTATGCACAGATGCATGGATGAAAGTTTGGAGCTCCATCAGTGGCAGATGGGGCACATCATCAAGCCGTTCTCGTTGCACTTGCCGCACCTCTCGACCACGCCGCCGGTGCCGCCGACCACCACCTTGCAGCCGCCGCCGCACTCCAGGCACGGCACGAACCGCGCCCCGCCGCACCCCTCGCAGCCGCGGCCGTCCTTGGCCGCGCACGCCTCCCCGCGCGCCCTGGCCCAACGCAGCATCTCCGCCAGCTTCCCGCTCTCCACCAGCTCCGCGCACGCCTCCGCGCCGCCCAGGTACCGCCCCATCACGAACAGCCTCGGCGGCGGCGACACGCCGACGCCCTGCTCCTCGTCGGCCGCCAGCAGCTCCCGGAGCTCGCGCAGGTACTCCCCGTGCAGCGCCACGTCGCGCTCGTCCACGGTCAGGCCCGCCGCCTCCGCGCACGTCTCCACCGCCGCACGCGCGCGCTCGCAGTCCTCGAACGTGCGCCGCACGCCGCGGAGCGTCGTCGTGTACAGCACCACCCCGCCGCCGCTCGCGCCCGGGGGGCGTCGCTCGGGATACCCCTCAAACGGGTCCCTCCGGCGCCACTTGGGCGCGGCCGCGGTGCCGTCCGCGTTCTTGGCCTCGCGGTCCCGCAGCAGGAAGGGGTTTTCTTTCACGACGCGACGCCCTGTGAGCTCCGGCGGCGGGGGCTTCTTCGTGTCAGAATCCTCAGCGACATGCGCGTACGGCCTCACCGGCGGCGGGTCCTTCTTGGCAGCTTCGCCCGTGCCGCCAACAGACGGTGTTTGGGACGTCTGCTCCTTCTGCGTTGGCGGCGGCGCCGCCGGCTGGGCCTGTGCCTCGGCCGGTTGCTTCTTCTTCTTCTTTTTCTTCTTGGGGGCAGGCTTGGGGTCCGTAGTTTGCTTGGAGTCGAGCGTAGGCTTGATGTCTTCAAGGGCCTTGCTCACCTCGGACCACGACGCCGGCGCGAGCTCGTAGCCGTCGAGCTTGTCGAGGATAGGGAGCGCCACGCCGGCGGCGGGCTTCTTGGCGTCCTGCTCTTCCTCCTCCTCCTCCTCCTCTTCATCGTCGTCTTCGTATTCGTCATCACTCTGGCCTGGCTCGACGTCGCCGTTGGCGGCGGCGGCGTTCTGCTTGGCGATGAGCCACGGCTCCTCGACGGCGCTGATGTCGAACAGGGAGACGCTGGTGGCCGGAGGGCGGTAGGCAACCTCGGCCACCGCCACTTCCTTGGAGCCCGAGCAACCCATGGTGAGCCTGGTGCCTTGGAGCTAGGCGAGGTGAGACTTGGCTGGCGAGCTCCAGGTACGGCTTTTGTGGCTGTGGAGGGAAGGCGAGTTTGGAGGAGAGGATGCGATGGGAGCTGTGGAGGGAGTGGGCTGCTTGGGTGGTGATAAGATGGTGTGCACGGATGGACTCGCGGCCCGGTTAACATCAGAGCTGCTCCCAAATTTCTTCCCGCCGCTCTGCGCCATGGAATTGCATTTCCTGTTTCCTTGTCTCTCTGTCTTCGAAAAACCAGTGGCCGAGCTTAAACCTATACTGATATACTACTAGTACACCAAGGTACAGTAGGCTCTACATCTCTGCCGACTGGAAAATTCGGATTTTTTTTTTGTAGTTGATGATCATACAGGTTACTTCTCGCCTAACCAAAATCCACATGGTTACACACATTGTATAGATTGGGTTTTTATTTTATGGGGCATAACTTTATTTTTTGTTATGCAACTACATTTTTAACCAGCTGAATTGATGTGCTAGTTACCGCGAAAAAAACTTGATGCGATAATTCTTTTTTGCGAGAAAACTTTCGATCGATTCATCTTCAATCATGGCAGTACAACGAACACCAAAAATAATAAAAATTACATCCAGATCCATAGACCACCTAGCAACGAGTACAAGCACTGAAGCAAGCCGAAGACGCGCCGCCGTCATCGTCCCTCCCTCGTCGATGTCGGGCACAACTTGTTGTAGTAGACAGTCAGAAAGTCGTCGTGCTAAGACCCCATAAAACTAGCGCCATAATAGCAACCGCCGCCGATGAAGAATAACGTAGATCGGAAGGATCCAACCGGAGACACACGAACATAGACGAACAACAACCAGATCCGAGCAAAGGTTTCACGCAGCGGCCTCCTCCTCCAAAAAAAGGCAGGGTTTGTGCCTCTTGCCAGCTCCGCCGCAGGTCCGCCTTGTCTCCGGTGGCCCTAGGGCCATGGGGCGCAGTGGATTCTGGCAAGGGCCAGCGGGAGGGCTCCGTTGTGACTCGTTCCTTTGAGATTTGTTAGGGTTTGTGTCCTACTCAGGAAGGCGAGACGGCGACGGCTCCCTGAAGATGGAATAAAGGTCTCCCCGCCTAGCCCTCGTTTCGGTGGTGCGTCTAGCATTGTTGGTGGGCGTGTGGAGGTGTGTCTCGAATGGATCCATCATCGATGAATTTGCTACCAGTATAACAACAAGGCGTCGATGCACCGTTGTCGTTACTTCCCTACCGAAGGTCCGAAGCCAGCCTAACCTTGTCGATGACAACCGGGAAGTCTTCATGCATTAATCATATCCTTAGTTTTCCTCCTCCCCAAGAAGTGACTCCCATGCGACTAGGGTTTTCCCTCCTCCCATCGGTGTCGATGTCGGTCCGCCTCACTTCCGATCCTCTTTGGGTCGTGGAGGTGGAGAAGTCCCGGGCCCTCTTCGGCGAGAGGGGCCATGCTCTTGTTCTTGATTGGGTCATCGTCCCGGTTGGGGCTTGTGGCGGCGCCGATGTCCCCTACTAGGGATAATGTCTCTATGTCCAATCCCCCACCCCCTCCCCGGTGGTGCATTCTAGCGGCATCGGAGGGCGTGTGACGGTGTGTCTCCATCATCTCGTGGGATTCAATCATGCTGGTGTTTGATGGATCTGTTTCGAACCAATCTTTGTTTTTCTTCGGTTATGTGTCTACATATTTGGTCCTTTCAATCTAAAATTTCTTGATTGACGACAGTTATTCTGGTGCACTGGTCCGGTCAGGCCTTAGCACGACCACTTCCCTACTAAAACAAGGTTTGCTCACTTCTACCATCGAATTCGTCCATGAACAAACTCAAGAAGGATCAAAACCCAAAAGACAGCCTCAAAGGTGAGACACTGCCTTTCATCTGAACACCACTGCAAGAAAAAACCCAACTTAGACTACTAGCCATAGCGAAGGGGCTGGGATTCCTCCTCTCCACAGAACCAAACAAGCAGAGTGAAAAAGAGCCCAGTGGCCGATGGGCGGATTAGATCTGCCGCCGCTTGTGTGAGAGAAGGAGAAGACGATTGACCACTATCGGAGTGAGTTTGTACATTAGTCACAAAATAGAAGCTTCATACAACATGGGCTACAAAATTGAGCCGAAAGGGATTAGATTTGCCGCCCCTTGTGTGAGCGAGAAGACAATTGACCACCATTGTATGGAAGTTGTACATATGAGCCACAAAATAGAAGCTTCATACAATATATGGCTACAAAAATAGAAGCATCCTGGTGCTAGAATATCATAGTAATTTTCTATGTCCATCGCCTGTCTGAATGTGCTTGTGCTCATGTACGCACCGGAGAGGCTTCATGCTGTGTCTGCCTACATTGCTCGTATATTGCGGAGTGCTGCTTAACCCTCTAGAACAAGTATACACAAACGAATGAGTAGCAGCCGTCCTATCCAGTAAATGAACGGCTCATCAAACCAGAAGTTCACAGCCATACGGACATGTTGACAGCGCTTCAATCCAAAACGTGCATTTTTTTAGTGTACCAAGAATAAGGAATACGAGTACCTTCTAAAAAAATAACAGTAATAGAACAATGCGCAAGTTTTTTTTTTAAGACGAAGTGCAACGTTAATCGAGCTTGGTGCTTGTGGGCCACAATCGTCTCACACTGGTTGTTAGCTGTCCACGTAGTCCAACAGAAAAATGAAAGTGATTCAAGGACAGTCGCTTTCGTCTCCAGTCGAATCTCATCCGTTCAAGTTATGTATTTCACGCCACTTGATTGTTTTCCTGGTTGAAACACGGTTGTCATTTACCAGTTGGAAACTGGATCATCAAAATTCATGAGCGCATGACATTGAAAAAAAAACGTCTTTTTTTTTTAGTTTTTTCTTCTTTTTTTACAACGCATTACATATTTAAATGTAAGATACACACTTCTAGGTACAGCTTATTGTTACAAGGTTGCAAGCACAAATACTTCGAGGTGTTGCGTGTTTCATCTTCAGAACCATCCGCATGAAAACATACATGGAACCATCCGCATGAAAACATACATGGCATGGTCCTAAAACTCAACAGCTATATTTCATTTATTTTGGAAAGCCGCACATATGTAAAAAAAATGTGGCTATGCCATCATAAACATCTCAGCACATATATTAATGACTGCAAATCCAGTAGCAGCAATGGATATTCCCAGGTTCATAACCCAAGGCAGCTTAATTCTTCTTGTAAAAATAGTATATTGTAGGAGTTGGTAGATTCCACAACCTAAGATGTTAAAAGAGTTCGGACCAATATCGTAAACCATACACCACCCAGTTTTGGGGGCTGAAAGCGAGAACCAACAAGATTCGGATTCGGCCCTGTTTTCCTAGAATGGGGATGCAGCAACTAGTGGTCGCTAAGCAGGACACAAGTACTAGACGAACACCCAGGTCATGCATCGCACCACAAGATCAACAAACTACTTTAGTGAATCACTGTTAAAATCCTCCTAATTTTCCATCTTTACCAATGTTAAAATCCTCCTAATTTTCCATCTTTACCAATATCAAACTAAACTAAGAGTCGTCAGTCATAACTCTAGCCAACCCATCCATCCAAACCAAGGCATTCAGAATGATAATACATTAAGCTAATTGTGTAGCATCTAACAGTATTTACTAGGTATTCTTTTATTCACTAAGGCTATTTATTTCCAATGGTCAATCCATTTAAGTAAAGCAGGTTAGTGGAACATCAACAAGCAATAGGCTGAGTATTTGAAACTCCAATTAATACAAAAACCTAAAAAAAAGGTTGGGAGCCTCGTTGATAAAAAATACATCTAGAGAAAACAAGTCAATCAATCAGACAGAACTACAACATTCATACCTTCTAGGATGCAGCCTCCAATGCTAACATAGCAGCAAAGTATAACCAAGCAGAGATGATAACCAACTGTCTGCCTACAAGGAACTACCCCAGTTGACAACTCACCAAAACTGCTGACCTTAAAACATAAGATTCATCAAGCAACCAAATGTCATTTTTGTATCATCATGGTAGCTAGTTATCAAAAGCAACACGAGCAAAGTAGGCGCGAAGCAAAAGAATGAAAGAAACTACAACCAAAATATAATTAAAATTGTCCTTTTCATGTACTCAAAATACTATGGGGGTGACTGGTTACCCCCAGAGAGTATTTGACTAATCTACAATGCCCATTAAGGCAAGAGATAGGTGATTGCTAACTTGAATCCCCTGAGCCTGTCTCAGGGGGGCACAGGCTAGGATACGCTGGTTCAACAAAAAAACATGCCAAGGGGTGAAAAATTATGGGTGGTTATTTGGTTGGCTTCATGAATGATGAATCTCAAAATCACTTAACCAAGGTCAACTCAAGTCTAGACATGGGAGCAGGCTCATTTTCCCCGTTCATGGGAGCCAGCACCAATGCTTGCTTTTTGCATCTGTCAGGCCCAGCTACCAGGTGCAAGCTGATCAACCAATTAAGGGGATTGAAAAACATGCTGCATGAGCTATGCAAGTGAATGGATGAGCCAGCCCACCAATCACCCTCTATGTCCCTCTTGTACAAATTTGCTTGGGAGTCCTAACGCACTAATGCAATACAAATTTGCCTTCATCACATTTGTGAAATTCAGGTTCAGTTAATTCAATACCATGTTGGATTTACCAGCTAAAGCTACGAAAATAGGAGGTTTTGTCACCGAACAGCTTATACAAAGGGCAGCCCGGTGCATGTAGCTCCCGCTTGCGCAGGGTCCGGGGAAAGGTCGAAAATAAAATTCACCTCCGAGTGTCCATAAGGTTTTAGATATAGTAGCAACAGAAGTTTGAAGCATTGGATGCGCCATTCAGTAAGTAGAAAATCATGTATAAAGATTATAAAATAGCATGTACATGGTAATGGAAAAACGTACAGCATTAAGGGAAGGTGACTCAAAAATATAAATAATACTATTTAATTAAAGCAAATGAGACCAATAATGTTTGTAATGCATAACTATGTGAACTAGTAATATCCGTATGTCGCGAGCAGCGAAGTTTGCAGATATACATAAAAATGTATGTCCTCACAAATAATATAGAAAATACAACATATAACCAGCAAGACATGCATTCCTAAGATTTAAATGATTGACTTGCTCATATTAATCCAAGCAAGGTTCGCCATCATTAGAGCAGTGTTGTACGCAGTATGTTATAGCAAAAAAAAATGCTACCAGCAACTACTCGACTGCCCTTTGGTCCAACAGGTGCAATATAGTAAGCTGCTGCTGCTATAGCTTATGATAGTCTACTGCAAATATGTCACTGCAAAGGCCTCTGGGATAGTTGTTCTGCCTGAATTTGCTAGAAGTAATTAATACAGGACACTAGGAAACGATTTGATATGTTTAGGTACTATTACCAGTATTTGATACTACATATATTAGGGTATTGGTCCAGCGAATAGTGGTCATGTCAGTCCATAATAATGCAGATGTCAAACCAAAATTCATAATGATCACTAATAGGTTGTTTCCCTTTATAGAAGTTCACAACATCGTATGATCGGGTTCTCATACAAAAATGTTAGAAACTTTCCAACCCCAAGCTATGGCTTGCATAAAGTGATAGATTCAGGCAGCTATAATGCTTTCCATATCTGGTGCCACAACTTTGGGAGATTATAAAAGGAACCTAGAGAAGTTCCACCACTGGAATTTTAGTCTTTGTTCAGCATAATTATCCATTCACGCATGCAACTCTGCAGACAGAGTGATGAAAAATTCAAACACACATAAGGTTACTAGCTTCATTGCCCAGCACACAAACAGCATCACCTGGGCGTATGATCTCCCCAGAAGGATCAAAATATTAGAAGGGGATGCATCACCTTCAGAGATTTGAAATCTCATGAGGCAGGTGGTTCACTTAGAACAAATGCTTGAACAAGACTTCGGGCTGCATGCATCTGATCCGGTGTGCCAGATATCATAACAGGTGTATCAATGGAATCAGCTAGCGGTTCATCGATTGTTATCTTAGCTCCTGAAAACTGCATATAGGATTAATTATGTCAATTATACACATTTATAGTTAACCAGATATGCTACATGACACAACTTTCGGACACAAACCTCGCGAATCAGATTCAAACAACCTCCATCATGCCCACATAGAGCAGGTATAACTAATCTTGGAACCATGATATTTCCAGTTATGATTGGCCTAGATGAATGAACAGGACTGCAATTAAATTTTATCAGTAAATACATGATGTTTCCTGATGTTGCTAATCAAAAGGGAAGAAAATTTAAAACACAAGACAAGAAACAAACCCAGAGAATCCACCCATTCCTCTGTGTGCCATTCCAGGAATGCCAGATATTGACATCGGATCACCAACATCCTGCATGCCCAACAAAGTTGAGAGTAGGATCACGATGGTATAGGGCTATAAGCAAAAACATTATGAACTTATGGCGTATTAAAGCCATTTGCCTGATTAATAATCTACAATCCAATGCAGCATGTGATATATATTTGATCACTATTGATTTTGTTAATCAGATGGCGACTACAATTCTGGTGTCATGACTCATAGATTAATTCACAACATATCAGGCAAGTCTCGCATCAAAACTCCTGCATGCCCATCTTATGCAATGCCACACTAACTGGTGACCAAATCTGGTCCCCAGCCAAGCCAATCATTATAAGCAGACTTACAACCTTTCCAAAGAAAGAGGAGCTTTGCTTAGGATGTCCAACATAATTTTATCAACTGACAAACCAAAAGAACTGAACGCTGTAAACTACTGTTCCTCTTATAGCATGCTCAAGAAAATATTGGAAGAGAACAAATCGGTCGTACCTTTGTGGTCCAAGGAGCAGGCATCTCATCCAATGGTCGTCCCATGAAATCTTTATGAGACTGAGATGCATTAGGATAAATTCTAGGAGATGTAGATTCATGGATTCCCGCAAATGCACCAAACTGGGGATCCAGCAAACCAAAAGGTGGCTGCATACTGGGACCCATTGAAGCCATTCTGTCCCGGAAAAGATTGTTACGTAGCCTAGCAGTTATCTGCATCAGAGCTTCCTGAATAGCCTCAGAATCCCCGGTTATCTGAAAGAGTAGAAATTCTGCAGTTAATTAACCTGGAAAAGGAACTAAAAGTGTTGTACGAAAATATCCAGTGTGGTAAAGCCAAGATTGTAAAATAACAGATGAAGTTGACATTCGACAAGGCAAAGATCTTAATGCATTGTTTGTAATATTGATAAATAGGATCTATTCAATCCAACAAAATCAGACCTGAACAACTTCATCAATTTCTTGTACACCCCTTGGGATCTTGTCTTTGCTCAGCACTATTATATGAGCTTTCGACAGCTTCCTCATTTCAGCTATGATACTGCCACCTTTGCCAAGGAGGCAGCCAACTTGGTTAGGTGAAACGATCAGCCTAGATATTGCAGGACCCTCCTTGTTAGAGGTGGGTGGCGTGATTTTACGCTGCACATGCAGAATTGCATTCTGTGCTGGGGAAATGCCATCACCTGGATGCTACAGAGCACAAAGAAAAATTAAAACATTAGAAAGACTACTTTCCAGGTAGAGGATAACTGCCATTCAGAATGGAATGCTAACAAAAAATAATTAAATGTCATAGCAAACTCCAATGCTATGATTTGCTATTAACAATGAATGCCGCATGTGTCAAAATAAGAAACAGACATTTGAAAATCATATAGCAGAGTATGAGGAAAGAAGTACAAAACACCAGAAATGTGCCCCAAAATTCTTGTGCCATACAACCTTCTAATGCATTTACAATGTCCACTAAAAATAACAATTTACCAGATTATGCACTCCCTCCGCCCCATAATATAAGACGCTTTTGCAAGCTAACATGGCTTGCAAAAACGTCTTACATTATGAGACGGAGGGAGTACAATATTACCACCAGTTATGACAGGCTCCCTGGCAACCACATTTCTGGTTGCTGCCTGTACTCCCAAGAAATGGTACTGCATATGCTACCAAATGGTAGCCTTGAGGACAAAGCATGAAAAAATATGAAAATTGCCAATAACACATTCAAAGAATCCAATTATCTAGAAACACTGGAGAATGAAAAAAAAAAGAAAAACATTATCTATTCATTTTAATCCTTAAATGCCTTCACTGCCAAAAAACAGGTCACAGAATGGGCTAAAGGGGTAATGAATAGTTACTGGGTTTATTTAATGAATGAAACTGCACTATCAAGAGAAGAGTAAGGTTGTTACCGCCGGTCCAGAGATGATTATGATGTGATCATCTGACTTTGGAATAGTCTCAAGAATTTTTATTTCACAACCTGTATCTTTCTGAATAGTCTTGATACTGTTTCCACCCTTCCCTATAATACTTCCGACCTTGTCACTTGAACATAATAGCCTGAAGGTGAGAGGTTCTGGAGGAACTGAAGCGTTACCATGCATGAGAGCATCAGGAAAAGCAGAAAAGGGAGGAATGTTTGAGCGTTGGTCAGGAAAAGTTGAGAAAGGTGCAACATTTGGCCTTTGGTCAATGGTATCAAAAGGTCCCCTGGCATGGGATGGCCCTTGAAAAGGGAGATGAAAGTTAGGTGGCATTCCTGGAGGAAGACCATCTGAGCGATCGAAGGTGCGTGATGATGAACCAGAAGGATGAACAACAGGAACTACATCACTTTCCCTAGGGGGGTGAGTAAAGAGCACTTGAGCCACTGCATTCAGACCTTTCCTAACTGAGTCAAGCTCTCCATTAATCTGCAGAAATGATATATCAAGAAATGCCAGAAATATAATCTTCCAAAAGCAAAATCTTGGATACACTACAAAAGATAATTGCAAGGAACAAGAAAACTAAATTCAGTACTGGAAAAATCTACCTGACAAAGTTCATCTTTGAGTAAAGCACATAAAGGAAGATTCTCCTTTGAAACTCGGATTTCACAGCCACTGTCAGCGGACATTTGCTTAATCACACTACCTCGAATTCCCAAAAGCGAACCTACTTGGCTATCTAGCACCAACAATCTGAAAGAAACAGGAGTTTTCTGGCCTGATGCATCTCCAGTTCCATTCTCACTTTCAGTTATAAAAATCCTATCAAAGACATGCAAAACAGCGTTCATTGCTGATGGTATTACCCTCTCTGGCTCCAACTTTGTAGTTTTTGCAACAGAGGAATCATCATTTTCTTCCTTGTTGTCATCTCTCTCTGCATCATCTTGTTCTTCCTTGCCGTGGGCATTATCTGAATCATCTTTTTCTTCCTTACTGTGGTCTTTCTCCTTCTCATGCTCGCCATCAGCAGAAACAGCAGTACCACCATCATTCTCTTTACCTTGCTCGTGGCTAGCTTCTTTGTCCTTCTCAACGGTAGTTATGACAATAACTCTCTCATCGCAACCAGGGACTGCTTCATCAACCCGGATTTTCACTCCGTTTTCTTGCCTTATCTTTGCAATGATGCTACCACCTTTACCAATAACATTCCCACATTTCTCAGTAGGGCAAAGAATGCGGATAAGAGGAACTCCAGGCTGTATTGTCAGCTGAGGCTGCTGCGAAGGAGCATGTTTTGTCTTTTGCCACTTGGCCCGACCATTGTGTTCTGAATACTTCTTCTGGAATGGTCTCTTGGAAGGGTACGCATGCGAAGCCATGTCGTATACTGCCTGACAGGCAAGCGGAGAGCACCAAAGAAAATAAGAAATTAGCTACTGTGCCAATAACCGACGAATAAATATGACCGTTATCTAGTACCAAATATCAGCGGCCCAATTGTCACAACAAGATGATAATCTAACATCCAGATTTGCAGCACTCAAGTAACCGTAAAAGAAAACAGCATCACATGACAAATATGGTTAAATGTGCAACAAATAGGAGGACATGGCACATCCATATCAACAGAGGCAGATCAAACGTGCTACTTCTAATGCCAGGATTTCTAGGAGGAAACCACACTAGTGCTTGCTACCAATACATAACAGGCCCTAATTCCTAGACCTACATCCAGGGACGGACCTAGTGAAGTCCATGGAGCTTCAGTTGGAAAAATAAACTGCTGTCGGTGCTGCGCCAAGTAGCAAACATAGAGCAGGCAAAAGAAAAAACTTCCCGGGCAATATAAGCAGGTTAGGGTAAGAAATCAATACAGGTGCGGATGGATCTCCGCTCCACGGCGACACTGTAGAGCGGAGGAGGTGGGGGGGGGGGGGGGAGTACTACGAGAGAAGAATACCTTCGAGGTTCCCGTGCTTCGCCGGGAGAAGGGCTGGAGCAGCGGGGGTGTTCGGCGGAGAGGGTTTCGGCGACGCCGTCGGGAGGGGATGGCGAAGAGGAAGCTCTGCTTCTGGACCCTTTTTTCAGATCCCTTTTACTGGGCCTCGACAGAAGCTCGTAACTTGAAGGTCTGAGTGGGCCGAAACGTTCACTTCATACCATGGGAGCAACTAAAGAAGGAGTGGTTCTGTCCAAAAAAAAATAAGAAGTAGTTTCTCAAAAAAAAAACTAAAGGAGTGATTCTTAAAAATAAATAAGGAGTACTCCTTCGGGAGCCCCCACAAGGGTCACCTGTGTGGGTTGTGGCGCACTCTCACCCACCGCAACGTGTCACGCTCTGGGTGCTCCCTCCGATTTTTTTCATACATGTTTGCTGCTTTTTAGATGGGTTTTTTTTCTTTTTTTGGCTTTTCGAATTTTCATCGGTTTTTCTTAGCTTTTGGACCAAATAACGTGTTTTTTTCTTTCGCGAGAGGCACGGATTTTCTTATGCTAGAGGTCGTGCCTCTCGAAGACGGAAGGGTTTGTCCTTCCGCGAGAGGCACAGTCGTGTCTCTTTCGGAAAGGAAAAAAACATGCTCCCGTTTCGGTTTTTTCATTCGGTTTTTTATCTGTTTTTTTGTGAAAAAAGATCGTCAAAACCTATCAACATGAGATCTAATTTTTGAAGTCCCGATGTGAGGAATCCAACGGTGAAAACGGTTCAATATTTGTATGCGCGGTTTAAAAGATACAATATTTTGAATAAACTGATCTTAAAAAAGGGAAAACTCATGGGTTGCGACAAGTGGAACACTGCATGTGAAGGTGGGAGTGATCTTTGCAAACAATGCTCCTTAATTAGTGATTTCGATAATATGTAGCTCCCAGCAAAATCCCATTGTCACCACGGGTATCCATATGCAAGACATACATCAAGTGTTCTCAAATCCAATATTCAATCCAACATAACGAAACAACAAAGAGCAAGACTCAATTCATCACAAGAAGGTAGAGAGGGAAGAACACCATAAGATCCGAATATATTAACAAAGCTCGCAGTACATCAAGATTGTGCCAAATCAAGAACACGGGAGAGGGAGATCAAACACATAGCTACTAGTACATACCCTCAGCCCCGAGGGTAAACTACTCCCTCCTCATCATGGTGGCCGTCAAGATGATGAAGATGGCCTCCGGTGATGATTTCCCCCTCCAGCAGGGTGCCGGAACGGGATCCTGATTGGTTTTTCATGGCTACAGAGGCTTGCGACGGCGGAACTTCTCATCTAGGGTTCTTTCTGGGGGGTTGGGTATTTATAGGAATTTTTGGCATCGGTCTCACGTCAAGGGGGTGCTCGAGGGGCCCACAAGCTTGGAGGGCGCCCCCCCGGCTTGTGGCTCCCTCGTCCACTTCCTGGCCCAGCTCCGGTGCTTCGGGGGTCTCTTTTGGTCCACACAAAATAACCCATAAATTTTCAACCCATTCCGACAACTTTTATTTCTGCACAAAAAACGACACCACGGTAGTTATGCTGAAAACAACGTCAGTCTGGGTTAGTTATAATCAAATCATACCAAAACCATATAAAATTGTTG
Organism: Aegilops umbellulata; assembly: GCA_032464435.1. NCBI lineage: Eukaryota > Viridiplantae > Streptophyta > Magnoliopsida > Poales > Poaceae > Aegilops > Aegilops umbellulata. Next base: position 66,542,001 of record CP136056.1, on the reverse strand, counting down.
TAAACATGGCATGAATACTTCGTAAATTATAGATACGCTGGAGACATATCAGCATCCCATGCTTAATTCCTGCTCGTCGTCGAGTAGGTAAATGATAAAAGAAATAATTTATGAAGTGTGAATGCTAGCTTAGTGCATAAATTTGATCAATGATTGTTCCAAACACTTTTTCTAGCATCATTATATATCATAAACAGTGGCTCAACTCATAAAACTTCTCATGATCAAGAAACAAGCTATTCACATGTTAAAGCATAGACCATAAACTTTCTTGAAAACTAACAAACTATGTTCACGGTCATCAAACAATTGCAATTCATCTTATTTTCAGGAAGGGTCTATGTAAGAACTTTGATTTAGCAAATTCCACATACTCAACTATCATATAGTCTTCCATGATTGCTCACACTCAAAGCATATTTTTAGAACAAATAGCATCTATTGAACACAGAGAAAGATAGGGGCTTAATGTTTCGCCTCCCAACTTATTTATCATATAGATAATTGTCAACATTAATAATTCATGATAAAATATATTTGAATGGCCATATATGCTTGGATCTTTCCCCACCACATGATACTTGCCAACTAGAGAATAACTGAGGTTGAAATGAGAAGGAATACTACTGACTCCTGCATAAAAGTAAAATCTAGGCCCTTCGTAGAGGGAAGCAGGGATTTGCAGAGGTGCCAGAGCTTGAAGTTTGTAAAACAGAGATGAATATAATTTTGAGAGGTATGCTTTCATTGTCAACGTAACGATCGAGAGTTCCCAATATCTCCATGCTAGACACATTATAGGCGGTTCCCAAATAGAAAGGTAAAGTTTTTACTCCCCGTCCACCGACAAACACAAGCCATGGCGAACCGAATCCTCGGGTGCCCTCCATACCAACAACGATTCGGGGGAGTTTTGTTTCATTATCATATTTTGATTTTGATCATAGGACTGGGCATCCCAACTATCGGCCACTTTCTCGTGAATGTCTGCTACTTCTTGAGCTTGCGTTGGTTTTTCCCTTGAAGAGGAAAGGGTGATGAAGCAAGGTAGAGATAAGTATTTCCCTCAGTTAGAGAATCAAGGTATCAATCCAGTAGGAGACAATGCACAAATCACCAATACCCACACAAACAATCAAACAACTTGCACCCAACGCGATAAAGGGGTTGTCAATCCCTTCACGGTTACTTGCAAAAGTGGGATTTGATAGGGATAGATGAAACTAAACAAAAGATAAAGTAAATATTTTTGGGTTTTTTGGTTTATAAATCAGAAAGTAAAAGGTTGCAAAATAGTAGATTGGAAACTTATATGATGGGAAATAGTAGATCGAAAACTTATATGATGGAAAATAGACCCGGGGGCATTGGTTTCACTAGAGGCTTCTCTCAAGATAGCAAATAATACGGTGGGTGAACAAATTACTGTCGAGCAATTGATAGAAAAACATAAAGTTATGACGATATCAAAGGCAATGATCATGAAATATAGGCATCACGTCTGTGTCAAGTAGACCGAAATGATTCTGCATCTACTACTACTACTCCACACATCGACTGACTCCTGCTTGCATCTAGAGTATTAAGTTCATGAAGAATAGAGTAACGCATTAAGTAAGCTGACATGATGTAGAGGAATAAACTCAAGCAATATGTAAACCCATCTTTTTATCCTCGATGGCAACAATACAATACGTGCCTTGCTGCCCCTGCTGTCACTGGGAAAGGACACCGCAAGATTGAACCAAAGCTAAGCACTTCTCCCATTGCAAGGAAAACCAATCTAGTTGGCGAAACCAAACCGATAGTTCGAAGAGAATTACAAAGATATCAAATCATGCATAAAAGAATTCAGAGAAGATTCAAATAATATTCATAGATAAGCTGATCATAAATCCACAATTCATCGGATCTCGACAAACACATCGCAAGAGAAGATTACATCGGATAGATCTCCAAGAACATCAAGGAGAACATGGTATTGAGAATAAAAGAGAGAGAAGAAGCCATCTAGCTACTAGCTATGGACCCGTAGGTCTGAGGTAAACTACTCACGCTTCATCGGAAGGGCAACATACTTGATGTAGAAGCCCTCCGTGATCTAATCCCCCTTTGGCAGAATGCAGGAAAAGGCCCCTAGATGGGATCTCACGAGAACAGAAGGTTGCGGCGGTGGAAAGGTGTTTTCGTGGATGCTTCTGGTGGTTTAGGAATATGTGTGAATATATAGGAGGAAGATCTAGGTCAGGGGGTCACCGAGGGGGGGGGGCACAAGGTAGGGGGCGCCCTCCACCCTTGTGGCCACCTCGTGGCTCTTCTGACTTGCACTCCAAGTCTCCTGGGTGTCTTCTAGTCCAAGAAAAATCCTCATGAAGGTTTTATTCCGTTTGGACTTCGTTTGGTATTCCTTTTCTGCGAAGCTCAAAAGCAAGGAAAAACAGAAACTGGAACTGGGCTCTAGGTTAATAGGTTAGTCCCAAAAACAATATAAAATAGCATATTAATGCATATAAAACATCCATAGCAGATAATATAATAGCATGGAACAATAAAAAATTATAGATACGTTGGAGACGTATCAATGACTAGCGAATAAACACTCATCGTGAGAATACCCACCTAGCATGGAAGATACTGACCGCCCCCTGTCGCTTCATGAGCGATTTGGGCATACAAAACAGGTTATTATTTGAAGATTTAGAGTTTGGCACATGCAAATTTACTTGGAACGGCAGGTAAATACTGCATATAGGTAGGTATGGTGGACTCATATGGAATAACATTGGGTTTAAGGAAGTGGATGCACAAGCAGTATTCCCGCTTAGTACAGTTGAATGCTAGCAAAAGATCCTAAGCAAGCAACACATGTTGGAGGATCCATAACAATATAACTTCTATACAAATATACCCGAACTGAACTCATTACATTGTCTTCCTTGTCCAACTTCAACTAATTTGCTCAAGTTTGAAAATAATTAATGGGGCTCACAATCATAGAAGATGTCCAACATAGTATATTTATCTGTGAAATCTCTCTTCCTTCAATATTCTTTCATGAATTGTTCAAGTGACCAATGTTGTGTTTGCCAACTTTCAATAAATTTACCACCTATAGTTCTTATATATGAAGTCATTACTCCCCATGGGATAAGCATATGAAACACATATAAATTGAGAATTATGATATTCAATTCATTCAACAATTTACTCTTAGGATATAAGTGATGCACACGAGTAAATGACAAACTACTCCAAAAAGATATAAGTGAAGATCAATGAGTAGTCAAATAAATAAGTAGCTATGTGAAGACTCTCTCTCATAAAAAAATTAGATCTTAAATATTTTATTCAAACAGCAAGCAAAATAAAATAAAATGATATTCCAAGGATAGCACATATCATGTGAAGAAGCAAAAACTTAGGCTCTACCAAAACTGACCAATCATTGTTGGAGAAGAAAGGTGGGATGCCAACCGGGGCATCCCCAAGCTTAGATGCTTGAAACTTCTTGAAATATTAACTAGGGATGCCTTGGGCATCCCCAAGCTTGAGCTCTTGTGTCTCCATTCCTCTCATATCACGATTTCCCTAATTCTTAAAAGTTTCATCCACACAAAACTCAACAAGAACTCGTGAGATAAGTTAGTATAAATCAATGCAAAACCTTATCATTCTCTATTGTACAAAATCAGTAAAATTATAATTTGACATTGCATACTAAATTCCTCTGCATTTTTAATACTCCTATCCTCAAATAGAATCATTAAACAAGCAAACATGCGCAAACAATGCAAACATAACAGCAATCTGTCCAAACAAGGCAGTCTATAAAGAATGCAAGAAGATTCATACTTCTCTAACTCCAAAAATTCTGAAAAATTACCACACTACAGAAATTTTGTTATAGCTTCTTGTGTAAAAATTTCAAGATTTTATCATGTTCTGACTATTCGCAAATATCCAAAACATAACAACAAACTTTCTGTTTTCAAATAGCAACATATAGACTTGCAAAATAAGCAAGGTAAAGGCTATACTTGGCACTTTTATTGAAGTAAAAGATACAAAACATTATTCTAAATAGCAGCAAGAAAATCCAACTAAAATAAAATGACGCTCCAAGCAAAACTCATATCATGTGACGAATAAAAATATAACTCCAAGTGAGGTTACCGATAATGTTGAAGACGAAAGAGGGGGTGCCTTGGGCATCCCCAAGCTTAGGGTCCTGCCACTCCTTGTTCTCATCATGTCGATATCTCACCCAAAACTTGAAAACTTCAATCACACAAAACTTAAGGGAACTTCGTCATATGCGTTAGTATAGTAAAACAAATCATTCACTTGGGTACTGTCAAAGACAAGATTCATACTCCCTCCGTCCGAAAAAGCTTGTCCCAAGCTTATTCCTTAAATGGATGTATCTAGCACTAACTCAGTGCTAGATACATCCATTTGAGGGACAAGCTTTTCCGGATGGAGGGAGTAATAATTTACACATAATGCCTATTGTACCCTACAATTTATATTGACCAATATAAGCTATAGAAACTATAAAACAAGCAAACTATGTGTTGAAAACATAATCTGTCAAAAACAGAAGAGTCTGTAATGTTTTGAAAAATGCCCATATTTCTGTTACTCCAAAAATTCTAAAAAAATTAGGACAACGTAGGAAATTTTATATCAATAATGTGTAAAAAAATGACGCTCCAGTGATTTTTAACAATTTGGTCACTAGGCGCAAAAGTTTTTGTTTTTGCACAGAATCCAATCAACTATCATCCACACTATCCCAAAGGCTTCACTTGGCAATTTATTGAAACAAAATCTATGAAACATGATTACTAAGTAGCCTAATCATGTGAACATACAAAAAATAGGGGTAAATATTGGGTTGTCTCCCAACAAGCGCTTTTCTTTAATGCCTTTTTAGCTAGGCATGATGATTTCAATGATGCTCACATAAAAAAATAAGAATTGAAACATAATGGGAGCATCATGAAGAATATGACTAGCACATTTAAGTCTAACACACTTCCTATGCATAAGGATTTTGTGAGCAAACAATTTATGGGAACAAGAATCAACTAGCATAGGAAGGCAAAACAAGCATAACTTCAAGACTTTCAACACATAGAGAGGAAACTTGATATTATTGCAATATGTAGAAGCATATGTTACTCTCTCATAGTAATTTTCAGTAGCATCATGAATGAATTCAATAATATAACTATCACATACAACATTATTTTCATGATCCACAAGCATAGAATTTTTATTACTCTCCACGTAAGCAAATTTCTTCTCATTCATAATAGTGGGAGCAAACTCAACAAAATAACTATCATGTGATACTTGGTTGTCATAATCAATTGAACATTAAAATCATGATGACAAGTTTTATGGTTATCATTATTATTTCTATCATACTTGTCATCACAATAATCATCACAGATAGCAACTTTGTTATCACAATCAATTGAAACCTCTTCCAAAATAGTGGAATCATCACTAAATAAAGTCATGACCTCACCAAATCCACTTTTATCATTATAATAAGATTCAATAACCTCCAAAAAAGTGGGATAATTATTATCTAAAGTTGACACTCTTCCAAACCCACTTTCATAAATATTGCAATCATCATAAATAGGAGGCATGCAATCATCATAACAAATTTGCACATCAAAACTCGGGGGACTAAAAATATCATCTTCATCAAACATATCATCCCCATGCTTTGGGATTTGCATATCATCTGCATCATGGATATTCAAAGAGTTCATACTAGCAACATTGTAATTATGCTTATCATTCATGGATTTTATGCCAAACATTTTATTGAATTTTTCTTCTATCAATTAAGCATAATTTTCCAATCCGCCATTTTCAAGAAAGACATGATAAAGACAAATATATGAGGCAACCTAAATTCCATTTTTTTGTAGTTTTCTTTTATTGACCAAACTAGTGATAAAACAAGAAACTAAAAGATTCAATTGCAAGATCTAAAGATATACTTCCAAGCACTCACCTCCCCGACAACGGCGCCAGAAAAGAGCTTAATGTCTACTATGCAACCTATCTTCTTGTAGACTCGTGTTGGGCCTCCAAGCGCAGAGTTTTGTAGGATAGTAGCAATTTTCCCTCAAATGGATGACCTAAGGTTTATCAATCCGTGGGAGGCGTAGGATGAAGATGGTCTCTCTCAAACAACCCTGCAACCAAATAACAAAGAGTCTCTTGTGTCCCCAACACACCCAATACAATGGTAAATTGTGTAGGTGCACTAGTTCGGCGAAGTGATGGTGATACAAGTGTAATATGGATAGTAGATATAGGTTTTTGTAATATGAAAATATAAGAACAACAAGGTAACTACTAACAAAAGTGAGCAAAAACTGTATTGCAATGCTTGAAAACGAGGCCTAGGGTTCTTACTTTCACTAGTGCAAAATCTCTCAACAATGCTAACATAATTAAATCATATGGCAATCCCTCAACGTGCAACAAAGAGTAACTCCAAAGTTTCTATCGAAGAACGTAGGACGAAAACCTGCATCAAGTGAATCAATATAAAACCCCATTGTCACCACAGGTATCCATATGCAAGACATACATCAAGTGTTCTCAAATTCAATATTCAATCCAACATAACGAAACAACAAAGAGCAAGACTCAATTCATCACAAGAAGGTAGATTCAACCCGGACTAACACTATTTTCTGCTCAAATCATACCAAAACCATAAAAAAAATTGTTCTAAACATGGCATGAATACTTCATAAATTATAGATACGTTGGAGACGTATCAGTACGCATGACATCGTTGGTGCACCAGCTAGGGGGGATCACTTGTGCGAACCAGGATCGACAATTAGCGCCTCAGCTTCATCACCAGTTTCATCGCCATGGCGCCCAAGAAGAAGGGCACCACGACGAACACTCCACCGATGACCAATCCGCCAGTGCCTTCATAGACAGGCGACGGCGCAGGCGGCGGGGCGAATGACGGAGGCCAACATCAGCTTCCGTGATGCTCTGGTGATAACAGCCAGGTGAGCGGCATTGTTCGCACCAACCCACCAGTTGTCATCTCCAAGGACCCGCACTCGGGGCGGCAAACTCCAGGGACAACAGGGTGCACTTCAAGACACCTATGCCAGCGCACATGTCGCAGCCGTCGCAGACTATGGGCAATGAGCAGCGCCACGACGTCGGCGCATCCGAGCGTCCTCATGGCAAGAGCCCTGTGGATTACCCTCATGATCCCCAGGTCCAACGCGCGCGCAAGCATGCTGGCGAGAGCGGGAGGCGATCGCAGGTTCGAGATGGGCTACTTCCAAGTCAGGTGGAAGCAAGCAAACCTCTCGTTCCTTGCGCCTCTCCATGCCTTACATGCCTGAAGAAGCACTATCCTGCACCCCGTTACTCTTGGAGTTTCCTCCCGCAGCGGACAAGATGGAGGATTGGAGAGCCACCATTCAGAGTCTTGTTGGCTTCACCAACAACGACAAGCCGCGGTGAGCAGGGCCCTCGCAGTAGCAGCTTGTCGTTCTAACACATGCTGCTGGAGAAAGACCTGGAGGCAGAGCACGCACAATGCAGTCCCCTCCACGATAGCAACAACCTCAACGGCAAAGCGAGCGGGTCGATGCCTGCTACTTGTGAGCTGCGTTGGGATTTCCTCGAAGAGGGGAGGATGATGTAGTACGGTAGAGATAAGTATTTCCCTCAGTTAAGAATTAAGGTTATCAATCCAGTAGGAGAACCACACAACACTATGTAAGCAGTACCTGCACACAAGATAACAAATCCTTGCACCCAACGTGAACAAGGGGTTGTCAATCCCTTGGCGGTTAATTGCAAGATTAAATTGTATGGTGATGGATAGATAGATCCACTAAATATAAAATAAATAAATAATGAAAAATTACAGGAATGTATTTTGGATTTTAATATACGATAAAAGTAGACCCGGGGGCCATATTTTTCACTAGAGGCTTCTCTCGAGAAAATAGCATACGGTGGGTAGACAAATTACCGTTGGACAATGGATAGAAAAGGCAAATAATCATGGTGATATCCAAGGCAATGACCATATATAGGCATCACATTCGAGACAAGTAGACCGACTCCTTCCTGCATCTACTACTATTACTCCACACATCGACCGCTATCCAGCATGCATTTAGAGTATTAAGTTCATAAAGAACGGAGAAACGCCTTAAGCAAGATGACATGATGTAGACAAGAAAAACTCACGTATGAATAAACCCCATCTTTTTACCCTTAATAGCAATGATACATACGTGTCATGTCCGCTTCTGTCACTGGGATCGAGCAACGCAAGATCGAACCCATTACAAAGCACCTCTTCCCATTGCAAGAGAAATCAATCTAGTTGGCCAAACCAAACCAATAAATCGGAGAAGAAATGCGAAGCTATAGCAATCATGCATAAAAGAGTTCAGAGAAAACTCAAATAATATTCATGGATAATCTGATCATAAACTCACAATTCATCTGATCCCAACAAACACAACGTAGAAAGTCATTACATCGGATAGAACTCCAAGAACATCAAGGAGAACATTGTATTGAAGAACATCAAGAGAGAAGAAGCCATCTAGCTACTAACTGTGGACCCGTAGGTCTGTGACTGCTCATGCATCATCGAAAGAGCAGCAAGGTTGATGTAGATCCCCTCCGTGATCAATTCCCCTTCCGAGGGAGTGCTGGCGGAGGCCTCCAAATGGGATCTCACGACAACAGAAACTTGTGGCGGCGAAAAAAGTATTTCGGGTGGCTCTTTGATGTCATGGGAATATTTGAGTATTTATAGAGGTTGAATTAGGGTTGGAGGTGCCACGAGGGGCCCACCCCCCGGGGTCGCGCCCTAGGGCTTGTCGCTCCCTCATAGCTCTTCTGGCCTTCTCTCGAACCTTCTAGGGTCTCTTCTCGTCTAGAAAAAATTAATACAAAGTTTTTTATCTGTTTGGCCTACGTTTGATATTGATTTCCTGAAAAGCCAAAAACATGCAGAATACATCAACTAGCACTGGGCACTAAGTTAATAAGTTAGTCCCACAAAATGATATAAAGTTGTTTGTAAATGAATATAAAATATCCAAGATTGATACTATAATAGCATGGAACAATAAAAAATTATAGATACATTAGAGACATATCAGGCATCCCCAAGCTTAATTCCTCCTTGTCCTCGAGTAGGTAAATGATAAAAGCAGAATTTTTTGATGTGGAATGTTACGTATCATATTCATCATATAGTCTTTCTCTTTTGTTGCATGAACATTATTAGAGTTTTGAGTGATTCAAAGCAATAGTCTATAATTTGACATGAAAACATCAATACTCAAGCATATCAACAAGCAGCCATGTCTTTCAAAATATCAACGCTAAAGAAAGTTATCCCTAGCCCATTATGCTCAATCATTGATCCAACCATGAAACACACTCAAATATTAGCTACACCCAGTGCACAAACATGACAATAGTGTCACCCAGTTGGTTCTTTATAAGAAAGATGGAGACTCAAAATAAAAATAAGAATTGCATAAAAGTAAATAGATAGACCCTTCGCAGAGGGAAGCAGAGATTTATAGAGGTGCCAGAGCTCAAACCTTAAATTAGAGATAGAAAAAATTTATTTTGAGAGGCATGTTTTTCCTGTCAATGCTACGACCAAGAGTTCCCAACATTTTCTATGCTAGACAAATCATAGGCGGTTCCCAAACAGAAAATAAAATTTATTTATTTTCCACCTTTCTTTTCACAAGCCATGGCTAGCCGTATCCACGGGTGCCTTCCATACCAACAATTTCCAAGGAATTTTTTATTGTCATATTTTTTTCATTTCGGGACTGGGCATCCCTATTACCTGCCATACTCTCATGCAATGACAAATTAATAAACATTCATCATGAGAATAACCCACCTAACATGGAAGATATCGGCCACCCACTTCTGCCACGTGAGCGGTACGGGCACACAAAACATAAATTTATTTTGAATAATTAGAATTGGCACATGCAAATTTACTTAGAACGACATGGAAATACCGCATATAGGTAGGTATGGTGGACTCATTTGGCATAACTTTGGGTTTAAGAGTATGGATGCACAAGTAGTATTCCCACTTAGTACAAATGAAGGCTAGCAAATAGGTTGAGAAGTGAACAAACAAAAAACGAAAACGGTCATAACCAAGCATTGAACATAACCAGCACTGAATAATGCACCAAAAGAAGGATGTAACTTTGTTGCATAACTATTGACTTTCGTGCATGCATAGGGAATCACAAACCTTAACACCAACATTCTTACTAAAGCCTAATTACTCACCAACATGACTCACATATTATCATCTTCATATCTCAAAACTATTGCAATGAATCAAACTTATCACATCCAATGATCTTCGATAGTTTTTATTATCCTTCTTGGATATTCATCATACTGGGACTAAATGTATATCTTGTGAAAATTACCATTACTATTATCAACTATAAAAAAGATATAAGTGAAGCATAAGAGTGCAAAATATTTCTTTAAAATATAATCATATCAACTCTCAAAATGATATAAGTGAAGCATGAGAGTGCATTTCTTCAAAATATAGTAACCACCACGCTAAAAAATATTTAAGTGAAGCACTAAAGCAACTGCCTAGCTAAAAACATTAAGTGAAGCATAGAGAGCATTCTAACAAATCATGATAAGCGTGTGGCTCTCTCAAATATGTGTGTCCAGCAAGGATGATTGTGACAAACTAAAAAACAAAACAAGCAAAGACTCATAGAATACACAACGCTCCAAGAAAAACTCATGACATGTGATGAATAAAACTATAGCTCCAACTAAAATTACCGATGGTCGTTAGAAGAAAAAGGGGATGCCTTCCGGGGCATCCCCAAGCTTAGTTGCTTGGGAGTCCTTGAATATTACCTTGGGGTGCCTCGGGCATCGCCAAGCTTAGTCTCTTGCCACTCCTTATTCCTTCATCCATCATGATCTCACCCAAAACTTGAAAACTCCAATCACACAAAACTTAACAAAACCTTCGTGATATATGTTAGTATAATAAAGCAAACCACCACTTTAAGTATTGTTGCAAACCGATTCATATTTTATTATTGCATTATACCTGCTGTATTCTAACTTTACCATGGCTTATACCCCCCCGATACAATCCATAGATTCATCAAAATAAGCATACAATGCAACGAAAATAGAATCTGTCAAAAAACATAACAATCTGTAGTAATGTGAACATTGACCATACTTATGTAACTCCAAAAAATCTGAAAAAAGGACAACCATGACATGACGCCAACAAACTCATGGCATAGATCCGACCAAGAAGAAATGGAATCCACTGGCAGGTGCATCAACCATGACGTGACGTTGGGCTTAAGTGCCAACGGGAAGTAGTTGGCAAGCACCTTGTCGTCGCGAGCCCCGGCAGCTTGCATCGCGATAGTGAAGATGCTGACGAACTCCGACGAGTGAGTCTTGCCGTTGTACTTTTCTCCGACCTCAGGCTTGAATGTGCGGTGGGTTGGCCACTGGAACTACCGTAGCTCACGGGGTAAAGGCTGGACAACCCACCTCGTAATGTAGATCGCCGGAACCCCCCGACGCTGGGCGGTCCATAGTGGGCCATGCACGCCTATCTGAGTAATGGCGCGCTTCCCGCCGCCGCTCGATACTAGTCCGAGCGTCCTCCTGAGCTTGCTCCCGAAGAACTTGACGTTGGTCGCAGCGGGCTCGCGGGTCAGACGATGCCGTGGAATCGTTGTCGCGGGCGTCGGCCCGACGAGCCGGCGACTGCTGTTGCGGGCGTGGGGAGGAGAGTGCACCGTGGTCGCAGCATCTCTGGTCCTCCCACCGCCGGCGTGTACCGGCTCGATAGAGCGCCGGCATGAGGGTCCCGCTGGTCGCGGTTCATCTTTATTGGTGAAGCTGATGAGGCTCCGAATGGTGGCTCTCCACTCGTCGAGCTTCTCCACAGCAGGAGGGAAGTCAAGGAGCAGTTGCACGCGCGCCAACGCTTCCGCTGGCGTGGGTGGCGGCGAAAGCTGCGTGGATCATGACGTGCTCCGACTTCTAACCACGTTAGAAGGAGATCTATCACGGTTTCGCAGTCGCACGCCGTTTCCGCCAGCGTCTGGGCGCGCATGCTGGCCCGGTGCGTCTTGGGAGTGACAAAAAGGGCTCTTCCCGCGGCGGCGCCCAGGGGCACCGACGTCGCGGTGTCGCTCATCACGCGCGACCTGGGAAGGTCGCGGCACGGACGCCGGCTGGGGGGTCCTGGAGGTCGTCGCGCCAACCGTGGGCAGCACGGCGCCGCCCCTGGACCCAGTGGCGTGCGACTCGTCATGTTGGGCACGAACGACGCCGCTCGCTTGGCTCCGATTGCCAGAGTGTCATGGATGCTTGCGGGCCGCGCGTCTGCCGCCATCCGCGGCCACCGCGTCGCCCGCCTGAGCTGCCACGGGCGGTACGGCTTTAGACGAACCGATTGCTGTGATCGCCTTCTTCTAGGGAGCCATGACGATGAAGAAGTCGATGCGCTAACTCTCAGACCAGATTTTCGCAGCCTCAGCGCCCCCTACCTGGCGCGCCAAGGACGTCGGGGGAAACAACACCTATGGGATCCCGGGGAATCCCTTCTACAGTTGGCCGGGCGTGGAGCTGCGCAAAGAGCGGATCTAAAAGATCAGCGCGAGAGGATTTTTACCCAGGTTTGGGCCGCAAACGATGCGTAATACCCTAGTCCTGCTTGTCTGTGTTTATTTGGTGTTCTTGAGCTCTTGAACTAGCTGCGGTATATGCCTAGTCCAGAAAGTCCGAATCCTTTCTCAGTACGCCTCGGGCCTCCTTTTATATGTCAAAGGGGTCGCCATAGTGACACACAAGAGGTGGAAAGTATCTACATTGTACAAGTTTATCGCCTGGTACCATAGGACAAAACGCATTTAATGAGCTGCCGACGTGCCCTCTTCCTTTATCAGGGACGACAAAGAAGCTCGTCCCGTCCGTCGCCGCCTCGCCTTGCTTCGACGCGCGTCCAAGGTGATGAGGCATGCAGCGCCACGCTGGTTGGCTGGCTGCTGAGCTGGTGCGGTGACAGGGTCTTCACGAAGATCTTCATGCCACCACGCAGTTGCTTGGCTAGTTGGCCTAGAAGTTGCATGCTGCCATGCAGGCGCTTGCCTAGTTGGCGGGCTGATTGCCGCATCGGCACGGGCGCGGGGCAGCGAAACGTTGGTGGGTGCGGGCCTGGCCGTGGCCCCGTAGATGGCCTTGACAAGGGTCTTGCCGGGGTCTCGCGGGCGTCCCCAGCAAGGATCTTGCCGGGGGTCTTCGTCTATCCCCGGCAAGGCTCTTGCCGGGGGTCTCCGCCTGTCTCTGGCAAGGCTCTTGCCAGGGGTCTTCGCCTTCTGGTTTCTCTCTAGATTCGCAGGCCTTTGGCCTTCACAAAGATCTGCATGCCACCACACATGTGCCCCTCAGTCTTAGTCTCGACGTTGTCGACGGTGACAGAGCTCTCAGGCTCAAGGGTGGCGGCCTTGCTGGTGTTGGGCAAGTCGCCCCAGCAAGGCTCTTGCCGGAGCTATGTAGGCCACCCCGGCAAGGGTGCTACCGGGGGAAATCCATCTTGCCCCTTTGCTCTTCATGCTTCTGGTTTGAGCACTACCCTGGCAGTCTTGTACCTTTGCTTCTTCTGCTCCGCCAAGCATGGCCACACATGTGGCTACAACTGCCCGTGCACAAGTAAAGGGGTACAGAGAGGCCCCTACTTTTGTACACCTACAACCTAGCTACAAGACCCCGAGGGCAAGACCCTCGCGAGGGCCCCCTGCCTCGCGAGGCGAACGACACCAAGACCTCCCAAGGACCAGCTTCTCGAGCCTGCCTCCCGAGGAGCGGAGATCTCTATGCAAGCCTCCTGCCTCACGAGGCGCGTGATGACATGAGCCATGATGACCAAGGCCAGGCGGGCGCCAGCGGGCGTAGTCCAGGACAGTTTCCTCTTTGGTGCTGAGGAGGCAGGGACGTACGCGGGTTCCCAAGGAATCCCCCAAAGGTTTCCATTCCGATGCAATAAGACCAAGACCACGAGCTCGGCATGACAGACGTTGTCGTCGAGCCCACCTCTTCGTCATGACCAGAAGCTTTGCAGGTGAAGACCACCTTTCGTCAGGATAATATGTACTCTTGTCCCCTTTCAAAATTGGCCATTGTGGTATCCCTTCCCGCCGAAGCTATGAGGGAAGAGGGCCAAGGCCGCTATAAATATAGGCTAGTCTCCACCATAGAGAGGGGTCGACCCATTCTCACCCTCTAAGCCCTCACGACGCAGGTCACCCACTGTACTAGTTCATCCTAACCCTCCTCGCGAGGCAATCCACCACAAAGCAGGAGTAGGGTTTTACACCGCAAGGTGGCCCGACCAGGGTAAACTGCCATGCCCACTCTTTCCCCCGCTCGCACGAACTCGACGAGGCCAAGCCATGACATGATGAGCTTGAGGCCGCAGCTAGGCTAGATCTTCGCACACGCCCCAGAGTTTGAACCTAGTTTGGGTCCGCGAAGCCCCGATTCCAACATTTGGCGCGCGAGGTAGGGGACGGGTCGAAGGTCTCCCATCTGCTTCGTTTCGTCTCTGCTCCATCGCTCCCATGGCCGACGCCCGCCGAGTTCGCGCCGAGCGCTGGACTGCTCATGTCGCCCAGACGACGCCCGTGGGACGCGGTGTTCGTCGCCGCTCCGCTTCTCTCGTAGCTAACGCTGGCACCGCCCCTGCTGCTCATGAGCAGCAAGCCTCTTCGCTGCCGCCCTCCGTGCAGCGCGATGGACGCACCGCCACTCTTTCCCTCACTCCCGCCATGGCGTCGTCCTCCCACGCTCTCCATGGGCCTGCAAACACGAAGGCTGCGCTGCTCATGGCGCGCGAGTTGCTGCGCTACCGCCCTGCCAACAAAGGCTACGACACCTGGCTTGATTGCATCACCCAGGTCGTCAACGCCACCGGCGAGGCCCCGGCGCCATCCCACTCGCTCCGTCCCTCGCCCTCCTGTGCGAGCGACGTAGCTTATGGCACACCTCCTTCTCCTCCTCTGCGCAATGCCGACGCCGAGCCTAGGCGTGACGCGCGTCTTCCCGACCCGCCACACGTTGCGCCAACACCGGCGCGGGATGAGGCCTGCTGCCAGGTAGTGCAGCAGCCTTAGTACGACGCGCGTGCGCTCCCTTCACTGCCACACCAGCACCAGGACCGGGCAGCTCTAGGGGGCTACAGCGCATGGGTGTCAGGATCATGCTCCCCTCGCGCAGGTCATGCCTGTGAGCGCTGTGAGCTGTCGCGCCTTCACCCGTGAGCTGCGTCGTGTCGTTTGGCCTGGCAAGTTCAAGCCAGACCTGCCCCCGTGCTACGATGGCACAACCAACCCTGCGGAGTTCCTCCAGCTCTACTCACTGAGCATCGAGGCAGCGAATGGCGATTTCAAGGTCATGGCAAACTGGTTCCCCATGGCTCTCAAGGACGATGCGCACTCCTGGATCTTGCACCTCCCAGAGGGTTTGATCTCCTCGTGGGACGAGCTCCACGAGCGGTTCATCGCCAACTTCCCGGGCAACCGTGATCGCGCCCTCACCGTCAATGACCTGCGGCGCATAAAGCAGTAGCCGGTGAGACTCTCCACAAGTACGTTCAACGCTTCACCAATTTTCGCCTCAAGATCCCAAAGGCCTCGGAGGAAGCCATCATCTCGGTGTTCACCGAGGGCATCAAGGACGTCAAGATGCGCGAGGAGCTCGCCATCCACGATGACCTATGCTCAGCTCTAGAGATGTTCAATCTGGCGGACAGGTGCGCCATGGCCGAAGAGGGCCGCCTTTCCCTCCTCGAGCGCCCTAATGTCGATCCCGAAGACAAGAAGGCCAAGGAAGTGAAGCGCAATGGATCCATAGTGTTGGCGGCAGAGCCTGAGATGAAGCGCGTCCACGACCGCGACGAGCATGCCAAGGATAACCGCCCATTCTTAATCTTCCAAAATGTTCACACTGATACGTCTCCGACGTATCTATAATTTTTATTGTCCCATGCTATTATATTATCATTCTTGGATGTTTTAAAATCATTTTATAGCAACTTCTATCATTTTTTGGGGACTAACCTATTGACATAGTGCCCAGTGCCAGTTGCTGACTTTTGCTTGTTTTTTACTTCGCAGAAAATCAATACCAAACGGAGTCCAAACGCAGCGAAACTTTTTGGAGAATTTTTCTGGGCCAGAAGACACATGATGGGCCAAAGAAGTACCAGAGGGGTGCCCCGAGGGGGCCACAACCCACCTCGGCGCGCCTTGGTGGGTTGTGCCCACCTTGGTGGCCTCCCGCACCGCCTCTTTGCTCTATAACTACCCCAATATTCCAAAAACCCAAGGGGAGTCGGCGAAACACAATTCCAGCCGCCGCAAGTTCCATAAACCACGATGAACTTTGAGTTTATGATCAGATCTATGTTTTTATCCATGAAAGTTATTTGAGTCTTTTGATCTCTTATATGCATGATTACTTATAGCCTAGTATTTATTCTTTGAATCTTTGGTTTAGTTAGGCCAACTAGATCGATTTTTCTTGCCATGGAAAGAGGTGCTTTGTGATGGGTTTGATCTTACGGTGCTCAATCCTAGTGACAGAAGGGGAAGTGACATGTATGTATTGTTGCTATTAAGGATAACAAGATGGGATCTATTCCTGCATGAACAGATCTTGTCTACATCATGTCATCGTTCTTATTGCATTACTCCGTTTCTCCATGAACTTAATACACTAGATGCATGCTGGATAGCGGTCGATGTGTGGAGTAATAGTAGTGGATGTAGGCATGTGTCGGTCTACTAATCTTGCACGTGATGCCTATGTAATGATCCTTGCCTGGATATCATCATTTCTGGCATCGTTGCCGGGGAGACATCATCAACATCTACCAGGTTCCTAATCACAAATCTCATATCCTTGCAATTTACATTATTTGCCATTTGCCTCTCGTTTTCATCTCCCCCACTTCACAAAATTTTTCCATTTTATTCACCATCTTTTTCGTTCGCCGTTTCCTTGTCAGATCTGTTTTTTAGTGCAATCTTGTTTGCATAGTCATGGTGCCTCAAAGGAAATATTATGATGTTCCTTACCCCAATATTTTGCTTGAAATTGAGAAAATTACTAAGGAATATATGACTACACCATTTGAGCACAATAAATATTTTACCGAAGAACTTAAGGAGCACTCCGTTGTGCTAGATGCTATAACAAAACAACTTGATGATATTAGTAGAGAAGTTTGTAATCTCCAATCTAAGTATGCTTTTGTTGAAAGTTTGCTAGGCAAAATATCCGATGCACAAGCTACCCTAGTGAACCAAATGGCCGCTAAACCAGTCTCATTAGAAGATAAAAACTAAGATCTTAAAATGATTGGTGTTTCTTCTATGTATTCCTTGTTTAGTAAAACTAAGATTGATGAAAAAGGGACTGAAGAAGAGTCAACTTTAGCTAGAAGGCGTCCAGATAATTTGGAGGGTGAAAGTCTTGTTGAGAAAATTGATAAAAGTGGGTTTGGAGAGGTCAAAACTTTAACTAGTGATGTGCCCACTCTTTTGGATACAAATAATTTAATTATGATAATTTCTCTTTGATTGATTGTATTTCTTTGTTGCATTCCATGATAAATTCACCCCATACTTATGAACAAAATAAAGCTTTTACTAAACATATCATTGATGTTATGATGAAAGCTTTGGAAGAAAAGTTGGAATTAGAGATTTCAATTCCTAGAAAGTTACATAATGAATGGGAACCTACTATCAAAGTCAAGATTAAAAATTATGAGTGTTTTGCTTTATGTGACTTGGGTGCTAGTGTTTCTACAATTCCGAAATCTTTATGTGATGTGCTTGGTCTTACCGATGTCGAAGAATGTTCTTTAAATTTGCACTTGGCGGACTCTACTATTAAAAAGCCTTTGGGAAGAATTAATGATGTTCTTATTCTTGCAAATAGGACTTAATTGTTCCTGATATTGATTGCAATCCGTCTTGTCCAATTATTCTTGGTAGACCATTCTAACATACTATTGGTGTCGTGATTGATATGAAAGAAGGCAATATTAAATTCCAATTTCCACTAAGAAAGGGAATGGAACACTTCCCTAGAACAAGAATTAATCCACCAGATGAATCAATCATGAGGGCATCTTATGGATCTAGAAACAAATATGACAACACTTAGATCTTTGCATTATGCCTAGCTAGGGCATAAAATGATAGCGCTTGTTGGGAAGCAACCCAATGAATAAAATTTATTTTTGTCTTTTTATTTCTGTTCTTCAGTGTTTGCACAATCATGCTACTGTTATGGTTGTGTTTTCTATGTTTTAGTTAGTGTTTGTGCCAAGCAAAGCCTTTGGGATCATGTTGGGTGATAGTTGATTTGATCTTGTTCAAAAATAGAAACTTTTGCGTCCAGTAATTTTTTTTGAAAAATCACAGACGCGTGAAAAAATTCTAAATTTTTTTACACAAGATTGATATACAAATTGCCCACGTTGTCACAATTTTTCAAAAAAATTGGAGTTACAGAAGTATTCGAAGTTTTCAGATTGTTATAGACTGTTCTGTTTTTGACAGATTTTGTTTTCTTTGCATCGTGTGCTTATTTCGATGAATCTATGGTTTGTATTGGAGTGTATAAGCTATAGTAAAGTTGGAATACAGTAGGTATAATGCAAACATAAAATATGAATGGGTTTGCAACAGTACTTAGAGTAGTTATTTGCTTTGTTATACTAACGGATCTCACGAAGGTTTTGTTGAGTTTTGTGTGATTGAAGTTTTCAAGTTTTGGGTGAGATCACGATGCATGAAGGAATAAGGAGTAAGAAGAGCCGAAGATTGGGGATGCCCATGGCATCCCAAGCTATTATCTAAAAGAGAAGTAAGCAACTAAGCTTGGGGATGCCCGAGTGGCATCCCCTCTTTCTTCTAACGACCATCGGTATTTTACTTGGAGCTATATTTTTATTCGTCACATATCATGAGTTTTGCTTGGAGCGTCTTGTATGATATGATTCTTTGCTTGTTTTGCTTTTTATTTTAAGTCAAGTATCCTTGCTGGACACACCTATTTGAGAGAGCCAAAATTATGCTATGATTGATTAGAATTGCTCTCCATGCTTCACTTAAATCTTTTCAAGCTATGGAATTGCTCTAGTACCTCACTTATATCTTTTTGAGCACGGTGTGCTTGAGTATTTTTGAATAAATGCTCTCATGCTTCACTTAGATTTATTTGAGAGTTAGTAAAAAAATTAAGAAATGCTCTCATGCTTCACTTAAATTATTTTGAGAGAAGAAATTTTTTATGCTCATGTTCTTCACTTAGATTTGTTTGAGCTATCAAAAGCAACATATGAAATTAGTCCCAAAGTGATAGATATTTAAGAGGGATATAATAGAACTTTCATGAAGATCATTGGACAAAATGAACTTGATTCCTTGTAATAGTTTTGCGATATGATGATATAATATGTGAGTCATGTTGATGAGTAATTATCCTTTAGTAAGATATTGATGTTAAGGTTTGTGATTCCCTATGCAAGCATGAAAGTCAATAGTTATGCAATGAAATTACATCCTACTTATGGTGCATTATTCGATGTTAGTTATGCTTAATGCTCTCTTATGAGATTTTTCGTTTCTTGGTTGGATGCTTCTCAATCTTTTGCTAGCCTTCACTTGCACTAAGTATGATCACTACTTGTGCATCCAAAATCCTTAAACCAGTTTTGCCATATGAGTCCACTATACCTACCTATATGCGGTATTAATTTGCCGTTCTAACCAAATTTGTATGTGTCATCTCTAATTTTCAAAATAAATTTCCTTTTTGTGTGCTCGTACCGCTCATGAAACGGTAGGGGGTGACAGATATTTTTCCATGCTAGATGTGTTATTCTCAAGATGAGTGTTTATTCACTTGTCATTACACGAGAGTAAGGCAAAGGTATTAGGGATGCACAGTCCCGAAATGAAAAATGAATTTACTTTATGTTGTCAAATAATAAATTCCTTGGAAAGTGTTGGTATGGACGGCACCCGTGGATTCGGTTAGCCAAGGAATAAACTTTATTTTATGTTTGGGAACCGCCTATGATATATCTAGCATGGAAAGTATTGGGAACTACTCGATCGTTTTTCTTGACAGGAAAAGCATGCCACCCAAAATGTTTTATCTCTATCTTTTTCGCTTTGAGCTTTGGAACCTCTACAAATACCTACTTCCCTCTACGAAGGGCCTTTCTATTTTACTTTATGCAATTTTTATTTTTACTTGAGTCTCCATCTTCTCTTATAAAGCATTGGGTGTAGCTAATATGCGAGTGTGATTCATGAATAGATCAATGATTCAGCATAATGGGCTAGGGACAACTTTTTAGTGTTGATATTTTGAAAGACATGGTTGCTTGTTGATATGCTTGAGTATTGAAATCTTCATGTCAAAACTAGACTATTGCTTTGAATCCTACAAAAGTCCAAATGTCCATGCTACAAACAAAAGAATATGTGATGAACATGTTAGGCAGCATTCTACATCAAGAATTCTGTTTTTATCATTTACCTACTCGAGGACAAGCAAGAATTAAGCTTGGGGATGCCGATATGTCTCCAATGTATCTATAATTTTTTATTATTCCATGCTGTTATATTATCATTCTTGGATGTTTTACAATCATTTTGTAGCAACTTTATATCATCTTTTGGGACTAACCTATTGGCATAGTGCCCAGTGCAGTTGTTGTTTTTTGCTTCGCGAAAAATCAATACCAAACGGAGTCCAAACGCAGTGAAACTTTTTGCAGAATTTTTCTAGGCCAGAAGACACAGGATGGGCCAAAGAAGTACCAGTGGGGTGCCCCGAGGGGAGCACAACCCACCTGGCGCGCCCTGGTGGGTTGTGCCCACCTCGGTGCCCTCCCGCACTGCCGCTTTGCTCTATAAATACCCCATTATTCCAAAAAAACTAGGGGAGTCGACGAAACACAATTCCAGCCACCACAAGTTCCAGAAACCACAGATCCAATCTAGACACCAGCACGGAGGGGTTCATCATCCTCATTGGTGCCTCTCCAATGATGCGTGAGTAGTTCATTGTAGACCTACGGGTTTGTAGTTAGTAGCTAGATGGCTTTCTCTCTCTCTCTCTCTCTCTCTCTCTCTCTCTCTCTCTCTCTCTTGATTCTCAATACAATGGTGTCTTGGAGATCTATTTGATGTAACTCTTTTTGCGGTGTGTTTGTTGGGATCCGATGAACTTTGAGTTTATGATCAGATCTATGTTTTTATCCATGAAAGTTATTTGAGTCTTTTGATATCTTATATGCATGATTACTTATAGCCTCATATTTCTTGTTCGAATCTTTGGTTTAGTTAGGCCGGCTAGATTGATTTTTCTTGCCATGGGAAGAGGTGCTTTGTGATGGGTTCGATCTTACGATGCTTAATCCCAGTGACAGAAGGGGAAATGTCACGTATGTATCGCTGTTATTAAGGATAACAAGATGGGGTCTATTCCTACATGAATAGATCCTGTCTACACCATGTCATCGTTCTTATTGCATTACTCCGTTTCTCCATGAACTTAATACACTTGATGCATGCTGGATAGCGGTCAATGTGTGGAGTAATAGTAGTAGATGCAGGCAGGATTCGGTCTACTAATCTTAGACATGGTGCCTATGTAATGATCATTTCCTGGATATCGTCATGATTATTTGAAGTTCTATCTATTACCCAACAATAATTTCTTTACCCGCCGTATGCCATTTTTTTTGAGAGAAGCCACTAGTGAAATCTACGACCCCCGGGTCTCTTCTTTATCATATTTGCCTTCGAGATCTATTTTTATTTTCTTTTATTTTAAGATCTATTAATCCAAAAACCCAAAAATACCTTGCTGCAATTTATTGCTATTTATTTTATCTCGCGTTCCTACGAGATCTATTTATCCAATCTACTACAATTTTATCTATCTTTTTACCCGGGAGGGATTGACAACCCCTCTTTTACGTCGGGTTGCAAGTATTTGTTCTTTGTGTGTAGGTACCGTTCACGTAGTGTTGCGTGGTTCTCCTATTGGTTCGATAACCTTGGTCTCATCACTGAGGGAAATACCAACCATAGCTCTGCTGCATCATCCCTTGCTCTTTGGGGAAGTATCGACGTAGTTCAAGCCGAATCACACACCCACAACACCAACGATTGCCAGGAGCTCAGGGCGCTCCGGGACGAGCGCCTAGCCCGCCGCCCCGAGCGCGGCGACCGTGGCTTCGGTCGTGGGGGAGGCTGCAGCGGAGGCTGCTGGGACAACCACAACCATCGTCGGGGCTGGCGCAACCAACCTCACGAGGATGGTTGGCGTAATCAGCCTCGCGATGGCCCTTGGCGTGATCAGCCTCGCGAGGCTCGTCCTCAGGGCGATGTTGTCCTCCCTCCGCTTCCACCACCATCAAGAAGGAACAATGACAACCATCAGGATGATGGGGTTGGGGGCTTCCAGGAACCTCGCGCGATCGCTTGCATCCTCGGCGGTGCCCAAGCCCCCACCTCAAACCGCATCTTTAAGCAGTTCTCCCATGAGGCAAACGTGGCCCTCCCGAAACTTGAGGCCGTGTGCCCCCTCAGGTGGTCGCAGTACGCCATTACCTTTGACTCCAAGGATCACCTCAAGTGTTCGGCCACCGCCGACACGCTCCCCATGCTCTGCACGCCCACCATCAGAAACCTATCTGTCGCCAAGACTCTGGCGGTTGCTACTTGATACGTCTCCGTCGTATCTATAATTTTTGATTGTTTCATGCCAATATTATAAAAATTTTATACACTTTTGGCAACATTTTATATGATTTATTTAGACTAACATATTGATCCAGTGCCCAGTGACAGTTCTTGTTTGTTGCATGTTTTTTGTTTCGTAGAAAATCCATATCAAACAATGTCCAAATGCAATAAAAATTTACGGAGATTTATTTTGGAATATTTGTGAATTTTGGGAGGTGGAATCAATGTAAATGGGGGACCACAGGTCCCAAGATACACCAGGGCACGCCCCACGTCCCAGGCGCGCCCAGGTGTCTTATGCTCACCTCGTTTGTCGGTTGGGTCTCTACTTCGGGCGCAAGGAAGCTTATATCTGGAAAAATGTGTTAACATTTCAGCGCAATCGGAGTTACGGATCTCCCGGAATATAAGAAACGGTTTTTGGCCAGATCTGGGAACGTGAAACAGAAGAGGACAGAGAGATAGATCCAATCTCGGAGGGGTTCCCGCCCCTCCACCGCCATGGAGGCCATGGAACAGAGGGGGAACTCTCCTCCCATCTAGGGGGGAGGCCAAGGAAGAAAAAGAAGGAGGGGGGCTCTCTCCCCCTCTCTCCCGGTGGTGCCAGAGTGCCGCCAGGGCAAGGATCACGACGGTGATTGTTGGGGAACGTAGTAATTTCAAAAAAATTCGTACGCACACGCAAGCTCATGGTGATGCATAGCAACGAGAGGGGAGAGTGTGTCCACGTACCCTCTTAGACCGAAAGCGGAAGCATTAGCACAACGTGGTTGATGTAGTCGTACGTCTTCATGATCCGACCGATCAAGTACCGAACGCACGGCACCTCCGAGTTCAGCACACATTCAGCTCGATGACGTCCCTCGAACTCCGATCCAGCCGAGCTTTGAGAGAGAGTTCTGTCAGCACGACGACATGGTGACGATGATGATGTTCTACCGACGAAGGGCTTCGCCTAAGCACCGCTACGATATTATCGAGGTGGATTATGGTGGAGGGGGGCACCGCACACGGCTAAGAGATCCAAGGGATCAATTGTTGTGTCTCCAAGGGGTGCCCCCCTCCCCATATATAGAGGAGTGGAGGAGGGGGAGGGCCGGCCCTCTCTATGGCGCGCCCTAGGAGGATTCCTACTCCCACCGGGAGTAGGACCCCCCCCGCTTCCAAGTAGTAGGAGTAGGAGTCAAGGAAAGGGGAGAGAGAAGAGAATGAAGGAGGGGGCGCAGCCCCATCCCCTAGTCCAATTCGGACTAGGCCTTGGGGGGGGGGGCGCCCAGCCTCTCCTCTCTCTTTCCCCTAAAGCCCAATAAGGCCCATATACTCCCCGGCGAATTCCCGTAACTCTCCGGTACTCTGAAAAATACCCGAATCACTCAAAACCTTTCCGATGTCCGAATATAGTCGTCCAATATATCGATCCTTACGTCTCGACCATTTTGAGACTCCTCGTCATATCCCCAATCTCA
This sequence comes from Aegilops umbellulata, assembly GCA_032464435.1. Lineage (NCBI taxonomy): Eukaryota > Viridiplantae > Streptophyta > Magnoliopsida > Poales > Poaceae > Aegilops > Aegilops umbellulata. The sequence continues at coordinate 66,517,604 of CP136056.1, read as the reverse complement.
TACGGGACTCCGAACTACTTTTGGTACATCAAAACACATAAACTCATAATATAACCGTCATCAAACTTTAAGCGTGCGGACCCTACGGGTTTGAGAACAATGTAAACATGACCGAGACACGTCTCCGGTCAATAACCAATAGCGGAAACTAGATGCTCATATTGGCTCCCACATATTCTACGAAGATCTTTATCGGTCAAACCGCATAACAACATACGTTGTTCCCTTTGTCATCGATATGTTACTTGCCCGAGATTCGATCGTCGGTATCTCAATACCTAGTTCAATCTCGTTATCGGCAAGTCTCTTTACTCGTTCCATAATACATCATCCCGCAACTAACTCATTAGTTACAATGCTTGCAAGGATTATAGTGATGTGCATTACTGAGTGGGCCAAGAGATACCTCTCCGACAATCGGAGTGACAAATCCTAATCTCGAAATACGCCAACCCAACAAGTACCTTCAGAGACACCTGTAGAGCACATTTATAATCACCCAGTTACGTTGTGACGTTTGGTAGCACACAAAGTGTTCCTCCGGTAAACGGGAGTTGCATAATCTCATAGTCATAGGAACATGTATAAGTCATGAAGAAAGCAATAGCAGAATACTAAACGTTCAAGTGCTAAGCTAACGGAATGGGTCAAGTCAATCACATCATTCTCCTAATGATGTGATCCCGTTAATCAGATGGCAACTCATGTCTATGGCTAGGAAACATAACCATCTTTGATCAACGAGCTAGTCAAGTAGAGGCATACTAGTGACACTCTGTTTGTCTATGTATCCACACAAGTATTATGTTTCCGGTTAATACAACTCTAGCATGAATAATAAACATTTATCATGAAATAAGGAAATAAATAATAACTTTATTATTGCCTCTAGGGCATATTTCCTTCAGTCTCCCACTTGCACTAGAGTCAATAATCTAGATCACATCGCCATGTGATTTAACATCAATAGTTCACATCACCATGTGATTAACACCCATAGTTCACATCGTCATGTGACCAACACCCAAAGGGTTTACTACAGTCAATAATCTAGTTCACATCGCTATGTGATTAACACCCAAAGAGTACTAAGGTGTGATCATGTTTTGCTTGTGAGAGAAGTTTAGTCAACGGGTCTGCCATATTCAGATCCGTATGTATTTTGCAAATTTCTATGTCTACAATGCTCTGCACGGAGCTACTTTAGCTAATTGCTCCGACTTTCAATATGTATCCAGATGAAGACTTAGAGTCATCTGGATCAGTGCCAAAACTTGTATCGACATAACCCTTTTATGACGAACCTTTTGTCACCTCCATAATCGAGAAACATATCCTTATTCCACTAAGGATAATTTTGACCGCTGTTCAGTGATCTACTCCTAGATCACTATTGTACTCCCTTGCCAAAAATCATTGTAGGGTATACAATAGATCTGGTACATAGCATGGCATACTTTAGAGAACCTATGGTTGAGGCATAGGGAATGGCTTTCATACTCTTTCTATCTTCTGTCGTGGTCGGGCCTTGAGTCTTACTCAATTTCACACCTTGTAACATAGGCAAGAACTCTTTCTTTGACTGTTCCATTTTGAACTACTTCAAAATCTTGTCAAGGTATGTACTCATTGAAAAAACTTATCAAGCATTTTGATCTATCTCTATAGATCTTGATGCTCAGTATGTAAGTAGCTTCACCGAGGTCTTTCTTTAAAAAACTCCTTTCAAACACTCCTTTATGCTTTGCAGAATAATTCTACATTATTTTCGATCAACAATATGTCATTCACATATACTTATCAGAAATGTTGTAGTTCTCCCACTCACTTTCTTGTAAATACAGGCTTCACCGCAAGTCTGTATAAAACTATATGCTTTGATCAACTTATCAAAGCGTATATTCCAACTCCGAGATGCTCGCACCAGTCCATAGATGGATCATTGGAGCTTGCATATTTTGTTAGCACCTTTAGGATTGACAAAACCTTCTGGTTGCATCATATACAAGTCTTCTTTAATAAATCCATTAAGGATTGCAGTTTTGTTATCCATTTGCCAGATTTCTTAAAATGCGGCAATTGCTAACATGATTCGGATAAACTTAAGCATAGATACGAGTGAGAAACTCTCACCGTAGTCAACACCTTAAACTTGTCGAAAACCTTTTGCGACAATTCTAGCTTTGTAGATAGTAACACTACTATCAACGTCCGTCTTCCTATTGAAGATCCATCTATTTTCTATGGCTTGCCGATCATCGGGCAAGTCAACCAAAGTCCACACTTTGTTCTCATACATGGATCCCATCTCAGATTTCATGGCCTCAAGCCATTTTGCGGAATCTAGGCTCATCATCGCTTCCTCATAGTTCGTAGGTTCGTCATGGTCAAGTAACATGACCTCCAGAACAGGATTACCGTACCACTCTGGTGTAGATCTTATTCTGGTTGACCCACGAGGTTTGGTAGTAACTTGATCCGAAGTTTCATGATCATCATCATTAACTTCCTCACTAATCGGTGTAGGCATGTAACGCCCCAGATGTAACTTGCCATAATTGTAATCCAACTCTTGCCATTTCCGGCTATGTGTTATGATATTTCATCCGTGTTGGGTTTCCCCTCGTTTTGCATTTTGGTCATGTCATGCATTTCATATCATGTCATCATGTGCATCGCATTCGCATACGTGTTCGTCTCATAAATCCGAGCATTTTTCCCGTTGTCCGTTTTGCAATCCGGCGCTCCTATGTCTCCCGGCGTTCCCTTTTACATTTCTTCTTGAGCGGGTATTAAACATTCTCGGAATGGACCGAGGTTTGACATGTGGCCTTGGTATAGCACCGGTAGACCGCCTGTCAAGTTTCGGGTCAATCGGAGTTCGTTTGGTACTCCAACGGTTAACCGGGTAACCGTGAAGGCCTCATGTGTGTTGCAGCCCAACACCCCTTCAAAACAGCCCAATAACCCATCTAATACACTCCCATGTCCTCCGCCGTTCGATCACGATCGCGTGGGCGAAAACCGCTCTCCATTTGGAGCTTCCTAGCCCCCTCTACCTATAAATATGTGCACCCCTCCTCCAAATCCGGGCAAAAACCACCCTAACCCTAGATCCCCGTCGCCCCGCGCCGCCGGACGTGTCCGGTCGCGCCGGATGCAGCCGCCACCGCCGCCCCGGGCCAATCGGGCCTCGCCACGTGGCGACCGCCGCCGCCCGTACCGCGCCAGCGCCGCCGGCCCGCTAGGCCCAGGCGGGGCCCTCCCCGGCCCGCGCCCGCGCGCCGCCCTCGCGCCCGTGGCCGACCGCCGCCTCCGCCGCCCGCGCCGGCCACCGCCGCTTCCGCGGGCCTCCGCCTCCTCCGCCGTCGCCGCCGGCCGGTCCCGCGCCGCCCGCGCCGCCCCCGCGCTCCGCCGGGGCCGGATCCGGTCAGATCCGGCCGCCCCGGTCTCTCCTCCATCTCCTCCAGCCGGTCTCCGGCGGGATCCGCCGCCGCCTCGATCCGCGTGCTAGATCTGATTGACTTCTCCCCCCTCTCGTTTTTCTCTTAGTCCTCTAAATTTTGTATCATCATCACAAGTTCAACGTGCCGTAACTTTGCATCCATAGCTCCGTTTCACGCGTATAATATGTAAAATTGTTCGCCTCGAAGAGTACATCATTTTGTTACATTGCATCGTTTTCATTTGATGTCATCTTAATGCCCGAAATGCTGTTAGAAGAGGGCTAGTTGATGTTAGTTGCTGGATCTTATCTGAACATGCACTTTTGTTATTTTTGCCATGATTGATGTGTACCTCCTGTGAAGTTGAGTCCTACATGAGTTTTGTAATATGCCATGTTACCTATCCAGAGAATTTTGCCATGTATTTTTGTGATACTTGCGGTGACTAGCACAAGCATGCAAACTAGGTCACTTGATGTTGCTGATTTCAGAGACTTAGTGGTTTCACTAAGTCCCTGACTGCTGTTATTTTCATGCCATGTATGCATGTTGTTTCTGAGAGATATATGCATAATTTGAGCATGATCAGTAAGGGTGTTTTGAACTTGAGTATTTGCTTAATCCATCCATGCCTTTGTTTGCAATTATGGAGTGCCATAGCTTGAGTCAATCGAGCTCTACTTTTGCTTCAAAATGTTGCTGGCAGATTGTTTACATGTTATTCGATTTTGCCAAGATTGGTGTAGTTGATCCTTGCATGCTATGATGTTGTTCTTGCCATTTATAGTTACTATGCCATTTCTTCTTGATGTATGTATGCTTAGTTTATCATGAAATTCTCTGTAGTGAGTGCATCGAGCTCACGAACATGCCTAGTCGTTATTAGTTTTCTGCCATGTCCAGTTTTCTGCTAAGTCTGAAACCTGTAACGAAACTTGCTTAATTGTCATGGGTGTAATCTTATTTTCTGATCCTTTTTGGCTTATGGTCAGTAAGGGACTTTTGTCAAGTGCTTTGAGTAGATTCATGCCGTGCCTTATTTTGCTATGTTCTGTTCCTGTAGCATGTTGTTTCATTGCTCTGAACATGTCATCCTGATGTTAGTTTCTGCTATGTTGATTATTTCACTAAGTCTGAGAACTTGTTATCGTTTGCACTTTTGCCATGCTTGTTTGAACCTGTTATGATGTGATTTAGCCGTAGCTCAGTGTTCATCTTTTATCAAGCATCTTGATTAGTTTACTGTCATATGCTTTTTTGCCATGTTTGGGTGCAGTAGCTTAATTAATTGTTGCTTGCTAAGTAGCACCATGCTGTTTATGGCAGATTGGTGTCATTCTTGTATTGCTTGCCGTTTGCAAACCGTGCATCCGATTCCGGTGTTCTTTATATCGATTTCAACCGAAATCCCCTCACCTATCCAGTGGCATGCTTGGTTTGCCAATATTATGCCCTGTTCATCCTTGTCCTTCCGGAGCATGCATATGCATTGCATATCACCTCTCGCATATCATGTCATGTTTTGCATCATGTCGCTTGCGCATTGCATCGTGGTTGATATCGGTTCCTTTGCTTGTTCTCTTGTCTTGGGTAGAGCCGGGAGACGAGTACGTGACCGAGGATTCCGTTGAGAACGCTTACGAGGACCAAGCTTTCGACAACTCTGAGACTCTTGCAGGCAAGATGACCATACCCTCGAAATCACTTCTATCTTTGCTTGCTAGATTGCTCGCTCTTTTGCTATGCCCATGCTGCGATACCCACCACTTGCTATATCATGCCTCCTATATTGCCTTGTCAGCCCCTAACCATCCTTGTCCTAGCAAACCGTTGTTTGGCTATGTTACTGCTTTGCTCAGCCCCTCTTATAGCGTTGTTAGTTGCAGGTGAAGATGAAGTTTGTTCCTTGTTGGAACATGGACTTGTTGTTCCTTGTTGGAACATGTTTACTTGTTGGGATATCACAATACCTCTTATTTAATTAATGCATCTATATACTTGGTAAAGGGTGGAAGGCTCGGCCTTATGCCTGGTGTTTTGATCCACTCTTGCCACCCTAGTTTCCGTCATACCGGTGTTATGTTCCCGGAGTTTGCGTTCCTTGCACGGTTGGGTGATTTATGGGACCCCCTTGACAGTTCGCTTTGAATGAGACTTTTCCAGCAAGGCCCAACATTGGTTTTACCATTTGCCATCTAGCCTTTTTTCCCTTGGGTTCTGCAGACTCAAGGGTCATCTTTATTTTAACCCCCGGGCCAGTTCTCCTTCGATTGCTGGTCCAAACCGAGCGATGTCCGGCGCCCCTTGGGCAACCAGGGTCTATGCCAACCCGACGTCTTGCTCATCCGGTGTGCCCTGAGAACGAGATATGTGCAGCTCCTATCGGGATTTGTCGGCACATCTGGGAGGTTTTGCTGGACTTGTTTTCTTACTGCCGAAATGTCTTGTAGTCCGGGATTCTGAGATTGATCGGGTCTTCCCGGTAGAAGGAATATCCTTCGTTGACCGTGAGAGCTTGTCATGGGCTAAGTTGGGACACCCCTGCAGGGTATTACCTTTCGAAAGCCGTGCCCGCGGTTATGAGGCAGATGGGAATTTGTTGATGTCCGGTTGTAGAAAACCCGAAGTTGACCTTAACTAAAACACATCAACCGCGTGTGTAACCGTGATGGTCTCTTCTCGGCGGGGCTCGGGAAGTGAACACGGTTGTTGGAGTTATGCCTGACGTAGGTTGTTTCAGGATCACTTCTTGATCATTTCTAGTTTCTCGACCGTGCTTTGCCTTCTCTTCTCGCTCTCTTTTGCGCTGTAGCCACCATATGCTAGTCGCTTGCTGCTTGTCCACCTCACAAACCCCTTTCCCACCTTTAAGCTTAAATAGTCTTGATCTCACGGGTGTGAGATTGCTGAGTCCCCGTGACTCACAGATATTATCACCTCAGTTGCAGGTACCAACGATGTCAGTGCAGATGACGCGTCCGAGCTCACTTGGGAGTTCGACGAGGAACGTGGCCGTTACTATGTTTCTTTTCCAGACGATCAGTAGTGAAGCCCAGTTGGGTGATCCGGGGATCTGTTAGCATTTGGGGTAGTCTTCTTTCATTTTGGTACCGTAGTCGGACCTTGAGTGTAATCTGTATGTTGGATGTTATTTATGTACTTGTGTGAAGTGGCGCTTGTAAGCCAACTGTGTATCTTTTCCCTTATTTATTACATGGATTGTGTGAAGATTACCTCACTTGCGACATTGTTTTCAATGCGGTTATGCCTCTAAGTCGTGCCTCGACACGTGGGAGATATAGCCGCATCGAGGGCGTTACAAGGCATCACTGGAACTGATTTCTGTGATGAACCACTTTCCAATTCGGGAGAAGGTACAATTACCTTATCAAGTTCTACTTTCCTCCCACTCACTTCTTTCGAGAGAAACTCCTTCTCTAGAAAGTATCCAATCTCAGCAACGAATGTCTTGCCTTCGGATCTGTGATAGAAGGTGTACCCAACTGTCTTTGGGCATCCTATGAAGACACATTTCTCCGTTTTTTGGTTTGAGCTTATCAGGATGAAACTTTTTCACATAAGCGTCGCAACCCCAAATTTTAAGAAACGACAACTTTGGTTTCTTGCGAAACCACATTTCATATTGTGTCGTCTCAACGGACTTAGATGGTGCCCCTTTTTAACGTGAATGCAACTGTCTCTAATGCATAACCCCAAAACGATAGTGGTAGATCGGTAAGAGACATCATAGATCGCACCATATCTAATAAAGTACGGTTACAACGTTCGGACACACCATTACACTATGGTGTTCCAGGTGGCGTGAGTGGTGAAACTATTTCACATTGTTTTAACTGAATGCCAAACTCGTAACTCAAATATTCTCCTCCACGATCAGATCGTAGAAACTTTATTTTCTTGTTATGATGATTTTCCACTTCACTCTGAAATTCTTTGAACTTTTCAAATGTTTCAGACTTATGTTTCATCAAGTAGATATACCCATATCTACTCAAATCATCTGTGAAGTTCAGAAAATAACGATACTTGCTGCGAGCCTTAACACTCATCGGACCGCTACTACCTCTTGAGCTTGCGTTGGTTTTCCCCAAAGAGGAGAGGATGATGCAGCAGAGTAGCGTAAGTATTTCCCTCAGTTTTTGAGAACCAAGGTATCAATCCAGTAGGAGGCCACGCTCAAGTCCCTCGTACCTGCACAAAACGATAGCTACTCGCAACCAACGCGATTAGGGGTTGCCAATCCCTTCACGGTCACTTACGAGAGTGAGATCTGATAGAGATAATATTTTTGGTATTTTTGGTATAAAGATGCAGAGTGAAAAGTAAAAAGCAAAGTAAAAACAAAGCAAGATTAAAGTGATGGAGATTGATATGATGAGAATAGACCCAGGGGCCATAGGTTTCACTAGTGGCTTCTCTCAAGAGCATAAGTATTCTACGGTGGGTGAACAAATTACTGTTGAGCAATTGACAGAATTGAGCATAGTTATGAGAATATCTAGGCATGATCATGTATACAGGCATCACGTCCGTGACAAGTAGATCAAAACGATTCTGCATCTACTACTATTACTCCACTCATCGACCGCTATCCAGCATGCATCTAGAGTATTAAGTTAAAAACAGAGTAACGCTTTAAGCAAGATGACATGATGTAGAGAGATAAATTCATGCAATATGAAATAAACCCCGTCTTGTTATCCTCGATGGCAACGATACAATACGTGCCTTGCTGCCCCTTCTGTCACTGGGAAAGGACACCACAAGATCGAACCCAAAGCTAAGCACTTCTCCCATGGCAAGAACTACCAATCTAGTTGGCCAAACCAAACGGATAATTCGAAGAGACTTGCAAAGATAACCAATCATACATAAAAGAATTCAGAGAAGATTCAAATATTATTCATAGATAGACTTGATCATAAACCCACAATTCATCGGTCTCAACAAACACACCGCAAAAAGAAGAAGATTACATCAAATAGATCTCCACAAGAGAGGGGGAGAACATTGTATTGAGATCCAAAAAGAGAGAAGAAGCCACCTAGCTAATAACTATGGACCCGAAGGTCCGAGGTAAACTACTCACACTTCATCGGAGAGGCTATGATGATGTAGAAGCCCTCCGTGATGACGGCCCTCTCCGACGGAGCTCCGGAACAGGCCCCAAGATGGGATCTCGTGGATACAGAAAGTTGCGGTGGTGGAATTAGGTTTTTGGCTCCTGTTCTGATCATTTGGGGGTACGTGGGTATATATAGGTGGAAGAAGTATGTCGGTGGAGCTTCGGTGGGCCCACGAGGGTGGGGGGCGCGCCTGGGGGTGTAGGGCGCGCCCCCTACCTCATGCCCTCCTTGGAGCTTCCTTGGCGTAGGGTCCATGTCTCCTGGATCTTATTCGGGGAGAAAATCACGTTCCAGAAAGGATTTTTCTGTTTGGACTCCGTTTGATATTCCATTTCTTCGAAACACTGAAATAGGCAAAAAAAACAGCAATTCTGGGCTGGGCCTCCGGTTAATAGGTTAGTCCCAAAAATAATATAAAAGTGGAAAATAAAGCCCAATATAGTCCAAAACAGTAGATAATATAGCATGGAGCAATCAAAAATTATAGATACGTTGGAGACGTATCAACCGCATACATCAGTATGTATTGTTTCCAATAAGTCAGTTGCTCGCTCCATTGTTCCGGAGAACGGAGTCTTAGTCATCTTGCCCATGAGGCATGGTTCGCAAGCATCAAGTTATTCATAATCAAGTGATTCCAAAATCCCATCAGCATGGAGTTTCTTCATGCGCTTTACACCAATATGACCTAAACGATAGTGCCACAAATAAGTTGCACTATCATTATTAACTTTGCATCTTTTGGTTTCAATATTATGAATATGTGTATCACTGCGATCGAGATCTAACAAACCATATTATTGGGTGTATGACCATAGAAGGTTTTATTCATGTAAACAGAAGAACAATTATTCTCTAATTTAAATGAATAACCGTATTGCAACAAACATGATCAAATCATATTCATGCTCAACGCAAACACCAAATAACACTTATTTAGTTTCAACACTAACCCCGAAAGTATAGGGAGTGTGCGATGATGATCATATCAATCTTGGAACTACTTCCAACACACATCGTCACCTCGCCCTTTACTAGTTTCTGTTTATTCTGCAACTCCCATTTTGAGTTACTACTCTTAGCAACTGAACCAGTATCAAATGCTGAGGGGTTGCTATAAACACTAGTAAATTACACATCAATAACATGTATATCCAATATACCTTTGTTCACTTTGCCATCCTTCTTATTCGCCAAATACTTGGGGCGGTTCCGCTTCCAGTGACCAGTCCCTTTGTAGTATAAGCACTTAGTGTTAGGCTTAGGACCATACTTGGGCTTCTTCACTTGAGCAGCAACTTGCTTGCCATTCTTCTTGAAGTTCCCCTTCTTGCCTTTGCCCTTTTCTTGAAACTAGTGGTCTTGTCTACCATCAACACTTGATGTTTTTCTTGATTTCTACCTTCATCGATTTCAGCATCACGAAGAGCTTGGGAATCATTTCTGTTATCGCTTGCATATTATAGTTCACCACGAAGTTCTACTAACTTGATGATGGTGACTAGAGAATTCAGTCAATCACTGTCTTATCTGGAAGATTAACTCCCACTTGATTCAAGCGATTGTAGTACCCAGACAATCTAAGCACATGCTCACTGCTTGAGCTATTCTCCTCCATCTTTTTAGCTATAGAACTTGTTGGAGACTTCATATCTCTCAACTCGGGTATTTTGCTTGAAATATTAACTTCAACTCCTAGAACATCTCATATGGTCCATGACGTTCAAAACGTCTTTGAAGTCCCGATTCTAAGGCGTTAAGCATGGCGCACTAAACTATCAAGTAGTCATCATATTGAGCTAGCCAAACGTTCATAACGTCTGCTTCTGCTCCTGCAATAGGTCTGTCACCTAGCGGTGCATCAAGGACATAATTCTTCTGTGCAGCAATGAGGATAAACCTCAGATCACGGACCCAGTGCAGATCATTGCTACTATCATCTTTCAACTTAGTTTTTCTCTAGGAACACATATAAAAACATAGGGAAGCAACAACGCGAGCTATTGATCTACAACATTATTTGCAAAATACTATCAGGACTAAGTTCATGATAAATTAAAGTTCAATTAATCATATTACTTAAGAACTCCAACTTAGATAGACATCCCTCTAGTCATCTAAATGATCACGTGATCCAAATCAACTAAACCATGTCCGATCATCACGTGAGATGGAGTAGTTTTCAATGGTGAACATCACTATGTTGATCATATCTACTATATGATTCACGCTCGACCTTTAGGTCTCAGTGTCCCGAGGCCATATCTGTTATATGCTAGGCTCGTCAAGTTTAACCTGAGTATTCCGCGTGTGCAACTGTTTTGCACCCGTTGTATTTGAACGTAGAGCCTATCACACCCGATCATCACGTGGTGTCTCAACATGAAGAACTTTGGCAACGGTGCATACTCAGGGAGAACACTTATACCTTGATAATATAGTGAGGGATCATCTTATAAAGCTACCGTCGAACTAAGCAAAATAAGATGTATAAAAGATAAACATCACACGCAATCAAAATATGTGACATGATATGGCCATCATCATCTTGTGCCTTTGATCTCCATCTCCAAAGCATCGTCATGATTTCCATCGTCATCGGCATGACACTATGATCTCCATCATCTTGATCTATATCAATGTGTCGTCACATGGTCGTCTCGCCAACTATTGCTCTTGCAACTATTGCTATCGCATAGCGATAAAGTAAAGCAATTATTTGGCGCTTGCATCTTATGCAATAAAGAGACAACCATAAGGCTTCTGCCAGTTGCCGATAACTTCAACAAAACATGATCATCTTATACACCAACTTATATCTCATCACATCTTGACCATATCACATCACAACATGCCCTGCAAAAACAAGTTAGACGTCCTCTACTTTGTTGTTGCAAGTTTTACGTGGCTGCTACGGGCTGAGAAAGAACTGTTCTTACCTACGCATCAAAAAACCACAATGATAGTTCGTCAAGTTAGTGCTGTTTTAACCTTCACAAGGACCGGGCGTAGCCACACTCGATTCAACTAAAGTTGGAGAAATTGACGCCCGCAAGCCACCTGTGTGCAAAGCACATCGGTAGAACCAGTCTCGTGTAAGCGTACGCGCAATGTCGGTTCGGGCCGCTTCATCCAACAATACCGCCGAACCAAAGTATGACATGCTGGTAAGCAATATGACTTATATCGCCCACAACTCACTTGTGTTCTACTCGTGCATATAACATCTACGCATAAAACCTGGCTCGGATGCCACTGTTGGGGAATGTAGTAATTTCAAAAAAAAATCCTACGCACACGCAAGCTCATGGTGATGCATAGCAACGAGAGGGGAGAGTGTGTCCACGTACCCTCGTAGACTGAAAGCGGAAGCGTTAGCAAAACGCGGTTGATGTAGTCATATGTCTTCACGATCCAACCGATCAAGTACCGAACGCACGACACCTCCGAGTTCAGCACATGTTCAGCTCGATGACGTCCCTCGAACTCCGATCCAGCCGAGCTTTGAGGGAGAGTTCCATCAGCACGACGGCATGGTGACGATGATGATGTTCTACCGACGCAGGGCTTCGCCTAAGCACCGCAACGATATCATCGAGGTGGATTATGGTGGAGGGGGGCACCGCACTCGGCTAAGAGATCCAAGGGATCAATTGTTGTGTCTCCAAGGGGTGCCCCCCTTCCCGTATATAAAGGAGTGGAGGAGGGGGAGGGCCGGCCCTCTCTATGGCGTGCCCTAGGAGGAGTCCTACTCCCATCGGGAGTAGGATTCCCCCCTTCCAAGTAGTAGGAGTAGGAGTCAAGGAAAGGGGATAGAGAAGAGAAGGAAGGAGGGGAGCAGCCCCTCCCCCTAGTCCAGTTCGGACTAGGCCTTAGGGGGGCACCCAGCCTCTCCTGTCTCTTTTCCCTAAAGCCCAATAAGGCCCATATACTCCCCGACGAATTCCCATAACTCTCCGGTACTCCGAAAAATACCCGAATCACTCAGAACCTTTCCGATGTCCGAATATAGTCGTCCAATATATCGATCTTTACGTCTCGACCATTTTGAGACTCCTCGTCATTTCCCCGATTTCATATGGGACTCCGAACTACTTTCGGTACATCAGAACAAATAAACTCATAATATAACCGTCATCGAACTTTAAGTGTGCGGACCCTACGGGTTCGAGAACAATGTAGACATGACCGATAGTGGAACCTGGATGCTCCTATTGTTCGAGAACAATGTTGACACGTCTTCGGTCAATAACCAATAGCAGAACCTGGATGCTCATATTGGCTCCCACATATTCTACGAAGATCTTTATCGGTCAAACCGCATAACAAGATACGTTGTTCCCGTTGTCATCGATATGTTACTTGCCCGAGATTCGATCGTCGGTATCTCAATACCTAGTTCAATCTCGTTACCGGCAAGTCTCTTTACTCGTCCCGTAATACATCATCCCGCAACTACCTCATTAGTTACAATGCTTGCAAGGCTTATAGTGATGTGCATTACTGAGTGGGCCAAGAGATACCTCTCCGACAATCGGGGTGACAAATCCTAATCTCGAAATACGCCAACCAAACAAGTACCTTAGGAGACACCTGTAGAGCACCTTTATAATCACCCAGTTACGTTGTGACGTTTGGTAGCACACAAAGTGTTCCTCCGGTAAACGGGAGTTGCATAATCTCGTAGTCATAGGAACATGTATAAGTCATGAAGAAAGCAATAGCAGAATACTAAAGGATCAAGTGCTAAGCTAACGGAATGGGTCAAGTCAATCACATCATTCTCCTAATGATGTGATCCCGTTAATCAAATGACAACTCATGTCTATGGCTAGGAAACATAACCATCTTTGATCAACGAGCTAGTCAAGTAGAGGCATACTAGTGACACTCTGTTTGTCTATGTATCCACACAAGTATTATGTTTCCGGTTAATACAACTCTAGCATGAATAATAAACATTTATCATGAAATAAGGAAATAAATAATAACTTTATTATTGCCTCTAGGGCATATTTCCTTCAGTCTCCCACTTGCACTAGAGTCAATAATCTAGATCACGTCGCCATGTGATTTAACATCAATAGTTCACATCACCATGTGATCAACACCCATAGTTCACATCGTCATGTGACCAACACCCAAAGGGTTACTAGAGTCAATAATCTAGTTCACATCGCTATGTGATTAACACCCAAAGAGTACTAAGGTGTGATCATGTTTTGCTTGTGAGAGAAGTTTAGTCAATGGGTGTGCCATATTCAGATCCGTATGTATTTTGCAAATTTCTATGTGTACAATGCTCTGCACGGAGCTACTTTAGCTAATTGCTCCCACTTTCAATATGTATCCAAATGAAGACTTAGAGTCATCTGGATCAGTGCCAAAACTTGTATCGACGTAACCCTTTTACGACGAACCTTTTGTCACCTCCATAACCGAGAAACATATCCTTATTCCACTAAGGATAATTTTGACCACTGTCCAGTGATCTACTCCTAGGTCACTATTGTACTCCCTTGCCAAAAATCATTGTAGGGTATACAATAGATCTGGTACATAGTATGGCATACTTTATAGAACCTATGGCTGAGGCATAGGGAATGACTTTCATTATCTTTCTATCTTCTGCCATGGTCGGGCTTTGAGTCTTACTCAATTTCACACCTTGTAACACAGGCAAGAACTCTTTCTTTGACTGTTCCATTTTGAACTACAAAATCTTGTCAAGGTATGTACTCATTGAAAAAACTTATCAAGCGTTTTGATCTATCTCTATAGATCTTGATGCTCAGTATGTAAGTAGCTTCACTGAGGTCTTTCTTTAAAAAACTCCTTTCAGACACTCCTTTATGCTTTGTAGAATAATTCTACATTATTTCCGATCAACAATATGTCATTCACATATACTTATTAGAAATGTTGCTCTAGGATGGATGCTCCACACCTCCCCTTTTCATGCAAATTTAATGAAAATGAAACCTTAGCTTCTTATGATAACGAATAGAAGAATTTGTTGCTTTTAAGGGTGCTTATGAAATTGAATCTTTGCTTGAAAAGTTTGAAGATTTTGATGATTCAGTTTATAGACCTGAAAATTTTGCTATCCTTAAATATTGCTATGATAATTACAAATACAATTCTGATATTGATATATTTATTGAGAAAGTCTCCGTTGTCTAAGAAGAGACTAATATTTTGTAGGAGTCTATGGAAGAAGGAATTGATGAAACTGTGAGCTCATTGGATGAAAAAGATGATGAGGAGAGCCAAGAATAAGCAGAGGAAGAGCCGATTGATCACCGGTTCGCAACTTCTAACAAGAGTAACTCTTCAACTCATATATTGTTAAATTTCCCTTTGTTCTTAATCAAGTATGAATGCTATGATAATTGCTATGATCCCATTGATTCTTTTTGAAATATCCCTTTTTGATGAACTTGATGCTTGCTATGCTTGTGGCCATGATGCCAGTTTGAATTATGCTTATGGAGATGAACTTGCTACAGTTCCTTATGTTAAGAATGAAATTGTTGCTATTGCACCCAAACATGATAGCCCCATTATCTTTTTGAATTCTCCAAACTACACTATAAAGGAGAAGTTTGCACTTATTAAGGATTACATTGATGGGTTGCGTTCTACCACTACACATGATGATTTTGATGAGTATAATATGCATGTGCTTGCTGCTCCTACTTGCAATTATTACGAGAGAGGAACTATATCTCCACCTCTTTATGTTTCCAACATGATAAAATTGCAAGAAACTGCTTATGCTATGTATTGGCCTTTACTTGATGTGCATGAATTGTTCTTTTATGACATGCTGATGCATAGGAAGAGAGTTAGACTTTTTCATTGCATGATTTATGTTGCTTTGTGATCATTACGAAATGCCAAATCATCGTGAATTAAAATTGGCTTTGATATACCTTGGGATCCGGGTGGATCCATTACTTGAGCATTTTATGCCTAGCATAATGGTTTTAAAGAAAGCACTGCCAGGGAGACAACCCGGAAGTTTTAGAGAGTCATTTTTTCTGTCGAGTGCTTTTATAAAGTTTAAAAACAAAAAAAATATAGAGGGGAACTTAAAACTTCACAAAAATAAACGAAAGTGAGAAAGTCGAGCATGCCTTGGAAGCCGTGTCATTGCACCGTGGAAGCGAGAGCATGCCTTCAACTTTGTTCATTCCCATGGAAACTTTGTAAATCTTGAATTGCATAAAATTTTCAAGAAAAATAATTATCCCCTTGTACAAATCCATTGTATTGTAAAATTATTGTGCCAAGATTCGCCTTTAGGATGATTAGATTGCTTGTTGGTATGTGCGGTGCAAAAACAGGAACTTTGGTTGTAGTGCGTGATTTTACATTTTTACTGGAACATCGAAAGTTTCTGAAACATTTTGCACAGACTTTCTATACAAATTGTTTATTTTGTCCTAATTTTTTAGAATTTTTGGAGTACCAGAAGTATGGTTGATGTTCAGATTGCTACAGACTGTCATGTTTAAGACAAATTCTGTTTTTGATGCATTGTTTTGCTTGTTTTGATCAAACTATCAATTCTATCGGTGGTATAAGCCATGGAAAAGTTATAATACAGTAGCTACAATGCAAAAGCAAAATATGAATTGGTTTGGAATAGTACTTAGAGTAGTGATTTGCTTTATTATACTAATGGATCTTACCGAGCTTTCTGTTGAGTTTTGTGTGGATGAAGTGATCAATGATCGAGGAGGCCTCGATATGAGGAGAAGGAGGAGAGGCAAGAGCTCAAGCTTGGGGATGCCCAAGGCACCCCATTTAAATATTCGAGGAGACTCAAGCTTCTAAGCTTGGGGATTGATGTCTACTATGCAACCTTCTTCTTGTAGACTCGTGTTGGGCCTCCAAGCGCAGAGTTTTGTAGGACAGGACCAAATTTCCCTCAAGTGGATGACCTAAGGTTTATCAATCCATGGGAGGTGTAGGATGAAGATGGTCTCTCTCAAACAACCCTGCAACCAAATAACAAAGAGTCTCTTGTGTCCCCAACACACCCAATACAATGGTAGATTGTATAGGTGCACTAGTTCGGTGAAGAGATGGTGATACAAGCGTAATATGGATTGTAGATATAGGTTTTTGTCATCATACTGGGACTAAATGTATATCTTGTGAAAATTACCATTACTATTATCAACTATAAAAAAGATATAAGTGAAGCATAAGAGTGCAAAATATTTCTTTAAAATATAATCATATCAACTCTCAAAATGATATAAGTGAAGCATGAGAGTGCATTTCTTCAAAATATAGTAACCACCATGCTAAAAATTATTTAAGTGAAGCACTAAAGCAACTGCCTAGCTAAAAAAATTAAGTGAAGCATAGAGAGCATTCTAACAAATCATGATAAGCGTGTGGCTCTCTCAAATATGTGTGTCCAGCAAGGATGATTGTGACAAACTAAAAAACAAAACAAGCAAAGACGCATAGAATACACGACGCTCCAAGAAAAACTCATGACATGTGATGAATAAAACTATAGCTCCAACTAAAATTACCGATGGTTGTTAGAAGAAAAAGGGGATGCCTTCCGGGGCATCCCCAAGCTTAGTTGCTTGGGAGTCCTTGAATATTACCTTGGGGTGCCTCGGGCATCGCCAAGCTTAGTCTCTTGCCACTCCTTATTCCTTCATCCATCATGATCTCACCCAAAACTTGAAAACTTCAATCACACAAAACTTAACAAAACCTTCGTGATATATGTTAGTATAATAAAGCAAACCACCACTTGAAGTATTGTTGCAAACCGATTCATATTTTATTATTGCATTATACCTGCTGTATTCTAACTTTACCATGGCTTATACCCCCCCCGATACAGTCCATAGATTCATCAAAATAAGCATACAATGCAACGAAAATAGAATCTGTCAAAAAACATAACAATCTGTAGTAATGTGAACATTGACCATACTTATGTAACTCCAAAAATCTGAAAAAAGGACAACCATGACATGACGCCAACAAACTCATGGCATAGATCCGACCAAGAAGAAATGGAATCCACTGGCAGGTGCGTCAACCATGACATGACGTTAGGCTTAAGTGCCAACGGGAAGTAGTTGGCAAGCACCTTGTCGTCGCGAGCCCCGGCAGCTTGCATCGTGATAGTGAAGATGCTGACGAACTCCGACGAGTGAGTCTTGCCGTTGTACTTTTCTTCGACCTCAGGCTTGAATGTGCGGTGGGTTGGCCACTGGAACTGCCGTAGCTCACGAGGTAAAGGCTGGACAACCCACCTCGTAATGTAGATCGCCGGAACCCCTCGACACTGGGCGGTCCATAGTGGGCCATGCACGCCTATCTGAGTAATGGCGCGCTTCCCGCCGCCGCTCGATACTGGTCCGAGCGTCCTCCTGAGCTTGCTCCCGAAGAAATTGACGTTGGTCGCAGCGGGCTCGCGGGTCAGACGATGCCGTGGAATCGTTGCCGCGGGCGCGGCCCGACGAGCCGGCGGCTGCTGTTGCGGGCGTGGGGAGGAGAGTGCACCGTGGTCGCAGCATCTCTGGTCCTCCCACCGCCGGCGTGTACCGGCTCGATAGAGCGCCGGCACGAGGGTCCCGCTGGTCGCGGTTCATCTTTATTGGTGAAGCTAATGAGGCTCCGAATGGTGGCTCTCCACTCGTCGAGCTTCTCCACAGCAGGAGGGAAGTCAAGGAGCAGTTGCACGCGCGCCAACGCTTCCGCTGGCGTGGGTGGCGGCGAAAGCTGCGTGGATCGTGACGTGCTCCGACTTCTAACCACGTTAGAAGGAGATCTATCACGGTTTCGCAGTCGCACGCCGTTTCCGCCAGCGTCTGGGCGCGCATGCTGGCCCGGTGCGTCTTGGGAGTGACAAAAAGGGCTCTTCCCGCGGCGGCGCCCAGGGGCACCGACGTCGCGGTGTCGCTCATCACGCGCGACCTGGGAAGGTCGCGGCACGGACGCCGGCTGGGGGGTCCTGGAGGTCGTCGCGCCAACCGTGGGCAGCACGGCGCCGCCCCTGGACCCAGTGGCGTGCGACTCGTCATGTTGGGCACGAACGACGCCGCTCGCTTGGCTCCGATTGCCAGAGTGTCATGGATGCTTGCGGGCCGCGCGTCTGCCGCCATCCGCGGCCACCGCGTCGCCCGCCTGAGCTGCCACGGGCGGTACGGCTTTAGACGAACCGATTGCTGTGATCGCCTTCTTCTAGGGAGCCATGACGATGAAGAAGTCGATGCGCTAACTCTCAGACCAGATTTTCGCAGCCTCAGCGCCCCCTACCTGGCGCGCCAAGGACGTCGGGGGAAACAACACCTATGGGATCCCGGGGAATCCCTTCTACAGTTGGCCGGGCGTGGAGCTGCGCAAAGAGCGGATCTAAAAGATCAGCGCGAGAGGATTTTTACCCAGGTTTGGGCCGCAAACGATGCGTAATACCCTAGTCCTGCTTGTCTGTGTTTATTTGGTGTTCTTGAGCTCTTGAACTAGCTGCGGTATATGCCTAGTCCAGAAAGTCCGAATCCTTTCTCAGTACGCCTCGGGCCTCCTTTTATATGTCAAAGGGGTCGCCATAGTGACACACAAGAGGTGGAAAGTATCTACATTGTACAAGTTTATGGCCTGGTACCATAGGACAAAACGCATTTAATGAGCTGCCGACGTGCCCTCTTCCTTTATCAGGGACGACAAAGAAGCTCGTCCCGTCCGTCGCCGCCTCGCCTTGCTTCGACGCGCGTCCAAGGTGATGAGGCATGCAGCGCCACGCTGGTTGGCTGGCTGCTGAGCTGGTGCGGTGACAGGGTCTTCACGAAGATCTTCATGCCACCACGCAGTTGCTTGGCTAGTTGGCCTAGAAGTTGCATGCTGCCATGCAGGCGCTTGCCTAGTTGGCGGGCTGATTGCCGCATCGGCACGGGCGCGGGGCAGCGAAACGTTGGTGGGTGCGGGCCTGGCCGTGGCCCCGTAGATGGCCTTGACAAGGGTCTTGCCGGGGTCTCGCGGGCGTCCCCAGCAAGGATCTTGCCGGGGGTCTTCGTCTATCCCCGGCAAGGCTCTTGCCGGGGGTCTCCGCCTGTCTCTGGCAAGGCTCTTGCCAGGGGTCTTCGCCTTCTGGTTTCTCTCTAGATTCGCAGGCCTTTGGCCTTCACAAAGATCTGCATGCCACCACACATGTGCCCCTCAGTCTTAGTCTCGACGTTGTCGACGGTGACAGAGCTCTCAGGCTCAAGGGTGGCGGCCTTGCTGGTGTTGGGCAAGTCGCCCCAGCAAGGCTCTTGCCGGAGCTATGTAGGCCACCCCGGCAAGGGTGCTACCGGGGGAAATCCATCTTGCCCCTTTGCTCTTCATGCTTCTGGTTTGAGCACTACCCTGGCAGTCTTGTACCTTTGCTTCTTCTGCTCCGCCAAGCATGGCCACACATGTGGCTACAACTGCCCGTGCACAAGTAAAGGGGTACAGAGAGGCCCCTACTTTTGTACACCTACAGCCTAGCTACAAGACCCCGAGGGCAAGACCCTCGCGAGGGCCCCCTGCCTCGCGAGGCGAACGACACCAAGACCTCCCAAGGACCAGCTTCTCGAGCCTGCCTCCCGAGGAGCGGAGATCTCTATGCAAGCCTCCTGCCTCACGAGGCGCGTGATGACATGAGCCATGATGACCAAGGCCAGGCGGGCGCCAGCGGGCGTAGTCCAGGACAGTTTCCTCTTTGGTGCTGAGGAGGCAGGGACGTACGCGGGTTCCCAAGGAATCCCCCAAAGGTTTCCATTCCGATGCAATAAGACCAAGACCACGAGCTCGGCATGACAGACGTTGTCGTCGAGCCCACCTCTTCGTCATGACCAGAAGCTTTGCAGGTGAAGACCACCTTTCGTCAGGATAATATGTACTCTTGTCCCCTTTCAAAATTGGCCATTGTGGTATCCCTTCCCGCCGAAGCTATGAGGGAAGAGGGCCAAGGCCGCTATAAATATAGGCTAGTCTCCACCATAGAGAGGGGTCGACCCATTCTCACCCTCTAAGCCCTCACGACGCAGGTCACCCACTGTACTAGTTCATCCTAACCCTCCTCGCGAGGCAATCCACCACAAAGCAGGAGTAGGGTTTTACACCGCAAGGTGGCCCGACCAGGGTAAACTGCCATGCCCACTCTTTCCCCCGCTCGCACGAACTCGACGAGGCCAAGCCATGACATGATGAGCTTGAGGCCGCAGCTAGGCTAGATCTTCGCACACGCCCCAGAGTTTGAACCTAGTTTGGGTCCGCGAAGCCCCGATTCCAACATTTGGCGCGCGAGGTAGGGGACGGGTCGAAGGTCTCCCATCTGCTTCGTTTCGTCTCTGCTCCATCGCTCCCATGGCCGACGCCCGCCGAGTTCGCGCCGAGCGCTGGACTGCTCATGTCGCCCAGACGACGCCCGTGGGACGCGGTGTTCGTCGCCGCTCCGCTTCTCTCGTAGCTAACGCTGGCACCGCCCCTGCTGCTCATGAGCAGCAAGCCTCTTCGCTGCCGCCCTCCGTGCAGCGCGATGGACGCACCGCCACTCTTTCCCTCACTCCCGCCATGGCGTCGTCCTCCCACGCTCTCCATGGGCCTGCAAACACGAAGGCTGCGCTGCTCATGGCGCGCGAGTTGCTGCGCTACCGCCCTGCCAACAAAGGCTACGACACCTGGCTTGATTGCATCACCCAGGTCGTCAACGCCACCGGCGAGGCCCCGGCGCCATCCCACTCGCTCCGTCCCTCGCCCTCCTGTGCGAGCGACGTAGCTTATGGCACACCTCCTTCTCCTCCTCTGCGCAATGCCGACGCCGAGCCTAGGCGTGACGCGCGTCTTCCCGACCCGCCACACGTTGCGCCAACACCGGCGCGGGATGAGGCCTGCTGCCAGGTAGTGCAGCAGCCTTAGTACGACGCGCGTGCGCTCCCTTCACTGCCACACCAGCACCAGGACCGGGCAGCTCTAGGGGGCTACAGCGCATGGGTGTCAGGATCATGCTCCCCTCGCGCAGGTCATGCCTGTGAGCGCTGTGAGCTGTCGCGCCTTCACCCGTGAGCTGCGTCGTGTCGTTTGGCCTGGCAAGTTCAAGCCAGACCTGCCCCCGTGCTACGATGGCACAACCAACCCTGCGGAGTTCCTCCAGCTCTACTCACTGAGCATCGAGGCAGCGAATGGCGATTTCAAGGTCATGGCAAACTGGTTCCCCATGGCTCTCAAGGACGATGCGCACTCCTGGATCTTGCACCTCCCAGAGGGTTTGATCTCCTCGTGGGACGAGCTCCACGAGCGGTTCATCGCCAACTTCCCGGGCAACCGTGATCGCGCCCTCACCGTCAATGACCTGCGGCGCATAAAGCAGTAGCCGGTGAGACTCTCCACAAGTACGTTCAACGCTTCACCAATTTTCGCCTCAAGATCCCAAAGGCCTCGGAGGAAGCCATCATCTCGGTGTTCACCGAGGGCATCAAGGACGTCAAGATGCGCGAGGAGCTCGCCATCCACGATGACCTATGCTCAGCTCTAGAGATGTTCAATCTGGCATACTTTATAGAACCTATGGCTGAGGCATAGGGAATGACTTTCATTCTCTTTCTATCTTCTGCCATGGTCGGGCTTTGAGTCTTACTCAATTTCACACCTTGTAACACAGGCAAGAACTCTTTCTTTGACTGTTCCATTTTGAACTACTTCAAAATCTTGTCAAGGTATGTACTCATTGAAAAAACTTATCAAGCGTTTTGATCTATCTCTATAGATCTTGATGCTCAGTATGTAAGTAGCTTCACTGAGGTTTTTCTTTAAAAAACTCCTTTCAGACACTCCTTTATGCTTTGCAGAATAATTCTACATTATTTCCGATCAACAATATGTCATTCACATATACTTATTAGAAATGTTGCTCTAGGATGGATGCTCCACACCTCCCCTTTTCATGCAAATTTAATGAAAATGAAACCTTAGCTTCTTATGATAACGAATAGAAGAATTTGTTGCTTTTAAGGGTGCTTATGAAATTGAATCTTTGTTTGAAAAGTTTGAAGATTTTGATGATTCAGTTTATAGACCTAAAATTTTTGCTATCCTTAAATATTGCTATGATAATTACAAATACAATTCTGATATTGATATATTTATTGAGAAAGTCTGCGTTGTCTAAGAAGAGACTAATATTTTGTAGGAGTCTATGGAAGAAGGAATTGATGAAACTGTGAGCTCATTGGATGAAAAAGATGATGAGGAGAGCCAAGAATAAGCGGAGGAAGAGCCGATTGATCACCCGTTCCCACCTTCTAATAAGAGTAACTCTTCAACTCATATATTGTTAAATTTCCCTTTGTTCTTACTCAAGGATGAATGCTATGATAATTGCTATGATCCCATTGATTCTTTTGAAATATCCCTTTTTGATGAACTTGATGCTTGCTATGCTTGTGGCCATGATGCCAGTTTGAATTATGCTTATGGAGATGAACTTGCTACAGTTCCTTATGTTAAGAATGAAATTGTTGCTATTGCACCCAAACATGATAGCCCCATTATCTTTTTGAATTATCCAAACTACACTATAAAGGAGAAGTTTGCACTTATTAAGGATTACATTGATGGGTTGCGTTCTACCACTACACATGATGATTTTGATGAGTATAATATGCATGTGCTTGCTGCTCCTACTTGCAATTATTACGAGAGAGGAACTATATTTCCACCTCTTTATGTTTCCAACATGATAAAATTGCAAGAAACTGCTTATGCTATGTATTGGCCTTTACTTGATGTGCATGAATTGTTCTTTTATGACATGCTGATGCATAGGAAGAGAGTTAGACTTTTTCATTGCATGATTTATGTTGCTTTGTGATCATTACGAAATGCCAAATCATCGTGAATTAAAATTGTCTTTGATATACCTTGGGATCCGGGTGGATCCATTACTTGAGCATTTTATGCCTAGCATAATGGTTTTAAAGAAACCACTGCCAGGGAGACAACCCGGAAGTTTTAGAGAGTCACTTTTTCTGTCGAGTGCTTTTATAAAGTTTAAAAACAAAAAAATATAGAGGGGAACTTAAAACTTCACAAAAATAAACGAAAGTGAGAAAGTCGAGCATGCCTTGGAAGCCGTGTCATTGCACCGTGGAAGCGAGAGCATGCCTTCAACTTTGTTCATTCCCATGGAAACTTTGTAAATCTTGAATTGCATAAAATTTTCAAGAAAAATAATTATCCCCTTGTACAAATCCATTGTATTGTAAAATTATTGTGCCAAGATTCGCCTTTAGGATGATTAGATTGCTTGTTGGTATGCGCGGTGCAAAAACAGGAACTTTGGTTGTAGTGCGTGATTTTACATTTTTACTGGAACATCGAAAGTTTCTGAAACATTTTGCACAGACTTTCTATACAAATTGTTTATTTTGTCCTAATTTTTTAGAATTTTTGGAGTACCAGAAGTATGGTTGATGTTCAGATTGCTACAGATTGTCATGTTTAAGACAAATTCTGTTTTTGATGCATTGTTTTGCTTGTTTTGATCAAACTATCAATTCTATCGGTGGTATAAGCCATGGAAAAGTTATAATACAGTAGCTACAATGCAAAAGCAAAATATGAATTGGTTTGGAATAGTACTTAGAGTAGTGATTTGCTTTATTGTACTAATGGATCTTACCGAGCTTTCTGTTGAGTTTTGTGTGGATGAAGTGATCAATGATCGAGGAGGTCTCGATATGAGGAGAAGGAGGAGAGGCAAGAGCTCAAGCTTGGGGATGCCCAAGGCACCCCAAGTAAATATTCGAGGAGACTCAAGCATCTAAGCTTGGGGATTGATGTCTACTACGCAACCTTCTTCTTGTAGACTCGTGTTGGGCCTCCAAGCGCAGAGTTTTGTAGGACAGGACCAAATTTCCCTCAAGTGGATGACCTAAGGTTTATCAATCCATGGGAGGCGTAGGATGAAGATGGTCTCTCTCAAACAACCCTGCAACCAAATAACAAAGAGTCTCTTGTGTCCCCAACACACCCAATACAATGGTAGATTGTATAGGTGCACTAGTTCGGTGAAGAGATGGTGATACAAGCGTAATATGGATTGTAGATATAGGTTTTTGTAATCTGAAAATATAAAAAGAGCAAGGTAACTAATGATAAAAGTGAGCAAAAACGGTATTGCAATGCTTAGAAACAAGGCCTAGGGTTCATACTTTCACCAGTGCAAGTTCTCTCAACAATGATAACATAATTAGATCATATAACAATCCCTTAATGTGCAACAAAGAGTCACTCCAAAGTCACTAATAGCGGAGAATAAACGAAGAGATTATTGTAGGGTACGAAACCACCTCAAAGTTATTATTTCTGATCGATCTTATTGGGCTATTCCTATAAGTGTCACAAACAGCCTTAGAGTTCGTACTAAAATAACACCTTAAGACACACATCAACCAAAACCCTAATGTCACCTAGATACTCCGATGTCACCACAAGTATCCGCGGGTTTGATTATATGATATGCATCACACAATCTCAGATTCATCTATTCAAACCAACACAAAGAACTTAAAAGAGTGCCCCAAAGTTTCTACCGGAGAGTCAAGACGAAAACGTGTGCCAACCCCTATGCATAAGTTCACGAGGTCACAGAACCCGCAAGTTGATCACCAAAACATACATCAAGTGGATCATGAGAATATCCCATTGTAACAACAGATAAGCACATGCAAGACATACATCAAGTGTTCTCACATCCTTAAAGACTCAATCCGATAAGATAACTTCATAGGGAAAACTCAATCCATTACAAGAAGGTAGAGGGGTTGAAACATCGTAAGATCCAACTATAATAGCAAAGCTTGCGGTACATCAAGATCTTGCCATATCAAGAACACGAGAGAGAGAGAGAGAGAGATCAAACACATAGCTACTGGTACATACCCTCAGCCCCGAGGGTGAAATACTCCCTCATCGTCATGGAGAGCGCGGGGATGATGAAGACGGCCACCGGTGATGGTTTGCCCCTCCGGCAGGGTGCCGGAACAGGCTCCCGATTGGTTATTCGTGGGTACATAGGCTTGCGGCTGCAGAACTCCCAATCTAGGTTTCTTTTCGGGGGTTTATGTATTTATAGGAACTTTTGGCGTCGGTTTCACGTCAGGGGGTCCATGAGTCAACCACAAGGACGGAGCACCCTCCCGGGGGGTAGGGCGTGCCCTCCACCCTTGTGGTTGGCTCGGGACTCTTCTGGCCCAACTCTTTTGCTTCGGGGGCTTCTTCTGGTCCATACAAAATCATCGTAAATTTTTAGCTCGTTTGGACTCCGTTTGATATCCCTTTTCTGTAAAACTCAAAAACAAGGAAAAAACAGAAACAGGCACTGGGCTCTAGGTTAATAGGTTAGTCCTAAAATTCATATAAAATAGCATATAAATGGATATCAAACATCCAAGATGGATAATATAATAGCATGGAACAATAAAAAAATATAGATACGTTGGAGACGTATCAAGCATCCCCAAGCTTAATTCCTGCTCGTCCTCAAGTTGGTAAATGATAAAAACAGAATTTTTTATGTGGAATGCTACCTAACATATTTATCAATGTAATCTTCTCTATTGTGGCAAGAATAGTGAGATCCATAATATTCAAAACAAAAGTTTAATATTGACATAAAAATAATAATACTTCAAGCATACTAACAAGGCAATTATGTCTTCTCAAAATAACATGGCCAAAGAAAGCTTATCCCTACAAAATCATATAGTCTAGCTATGCTCCATCTTCATCACACAAAATATTCAAATCATGCACAACCCCGATGACAAGCCAAGCAATTGTTTCATACTTTTGAGGTTCTCAAACCTTTACAACTTTCAAGCAATACATGAGCGTGAGCCATGGACATAACACTATAGGTGGAATAGATGATGGTTGTGGAGAAGACAAGAAGAAGGAGATAGTCTCACATCAACTAGGCGTATCAACGGGCTATGGAGATGTCCATCAATAGATATCAATGTGAATGAGTAGGGATTGTCATGCAACAGATGCACTAGAGCTATAAGTTTATGAAATCTCAAAAAGAAACTAAGTGGGTGTGCATCCAACTTGCTTGCTCATGAAGACCTAGGGCAATTTGAGGAAGCCCATCGTTGGATATACAAGCCAAGTTCTATAATGAAAAATTCCCACTAGTATATGAAAGTGACAACATAGGAGACTCTCTATCATGAAGATCATGGTGCTACTTTGAAGCACAAGTGTGGTAAAAGGATAGTAGCATTGCCCCTTCTCTCATTTTCTCTCATTTTTTGGTCCTTCTCTTTTTGGCCTTTTTTAGTCCAGAGTCTCGTCCCGACTTGTGGGGAATCATAGTCTCCATCATCCTTTCCTCACATGGGACAATGCTCTAATAATGATGATCATCACAAATTTATTTACTTTACAACTCAAGAATTACAACTCGATACTTAGAAAAAAATATGACTCTATATGAATGCCTCCGGCGGTGTACCGGGATATGCAATGAATCGAGAGCGACATGTATGAAAGAATTAAGAATGGTGGCTTTGCCACAAATACGATGTCAACCACATGATCATGCAAAGCAATATGACAATGATGGAGCGTGTCATAATAAATGGAACGGTGGAAAGTTGCATGGAAATATATCTTGGAATGGCTATGGAAATGCCATAATAGGTAGGTATGGTGGCTGTTTTGAGGAAGGTATATGGTGGGTTTATGGTACCGGCGAAGGTTGCGCGACACAAGAGAGGCTAGCAATGGTGGAAGGGTGAGAGTGCGTATAATCCATGGACTGAAAATTAGTCATAAAGAACTCACATACTCATTGCAAAAATCTATTAGTTATCGATACGAAGTACTACGAGCATGCTCCTAGGGGGGTAGATTGGTAGGAAAAGACCATCGCTCATCCCCGACCGCCACTCATAAGGAAGACAATCAATAAATAAATCATGCTCCGACTTCATCACATAACGGTTCACCATACGTGCATGCTACGGGAATCACAAACTTCAACACAAGTATTTCTCAAATTCACAAGTAGTCACAAGCATGACTATAATATCACCATCTTTATATCTCAAAAAATCATAAGGAATCAAACTTCTCATAGTATTCAATGCACTTTATATGAAAGTTTTTATTATATCCCTCTTGGATGTCAATCATATTAGAACTAAATTCATAACCAAAGCAAATTACCATGTTGTTTCAATACCCTCAAAATAATATAAGCGAAGCATGAGAGTTCATCAATTTCTTCAAAATTAAAACAATCGTCGTGCTCTAAAAATATATAAGTGAAGCACTAGAGCAACTGACAAACTACTCCAAAAATAAAAGTGAAGATCAATGAGTAGTCGAATAATTATGTAACTATGTGAAGACTCCTTCTCATAAATAAAATTACAGATCTAAAGTACTTTATTCAAACAAAAAACTAAATAAAAATAAAATGACATTTCAAGGATAGCACATATCATGTGAAGAAGCAAAAACTTTGGCTCAACCAAAACTGACCGATTGTTGTTGAAGAAGAAAGGTGGGATGCCAACCGGGGCATCCCCAAGCTTAAATGCTTGAGACTTCTTTAAATACTAATTAGGGATGCCTTGGGCATCCCCAAGTGTCAATGTACTAAAGTAGGGGTACCCTAGTATCCCGAACTTGTGCACGGGCAGTCACAGCACCCCGCGGCAAGGCCCGCCAGGTGATCGCCAAGGCTCTCTATGGTTCCTTTGGAGCCATTCAAGAACAAAGTATTTAAGCCAAGGAGACAAGTCCCCGGCAAGAGGAGCTTGCCGGGAAGGCCGCTCGAGGCACAAGACCCCGGCAAGAGGAGCTTGCCGGGAAGGCCAACCAGAGCATCTCAAAGAACTTGCCGCGACACGCCACGCGTCCCGGCAGGACTCGGCGAGCGACAAGCTCCCGGACGCGGCAAGACAATGGCCGCGGCAAGGCATCTGCCGCGGCAAGCAACCACTATGTACCTGCGCTCCAGCTCACCCACCTACGTGTCGCTCCGGAGCCCTTCCAGGCGTACGTGGCGGGAGGCTGTGCAGCCAGGGGTACACTGTGGCATGCAGCGCTGACAAGATCGCCATCGTGGCAAGCGGTGGCGCCCCTGACGGTCCCTTTTCTGCATCGTCTGGGTGACGTAGATAGGCATTTAATGCCTTTGTCCCCTGCCGTCAGGGTTAGGTATGATACACTGTGTAGGTAGCTGTACCTACCACAGCATATTTCCATTTTTGCCCTTACCTACGTTGCCACCTGTTGGAGACCCCTTGAACATATAAAAGGAGGCCCATGCACAACATAGAAGGGGATCGACCCCCGGAGAGCGATCTCTGGGAGGAAAACAGAAGAACGCTCGGTCTCGTTAGCTGCTTGAGTGTACTGTAGCACTCAGCGCTCCCGAGCAAGAACTCAATACAATCCACAAAGCAGCAGTAGGAGTGTTATCTCTCCGGAGAGCTCCGAAGCTGGGTAAACCCCCCCCCCCCCCCGTGTGCTTCGCCTCGATCCGCTCTTCGCGCGACCTCCGCCCCCCGCCGAACCGAGAAGGGGCTCCGTCCCCATAGGTGCTCGAGGAGCCAGAAAACCCCGACATCTTTGGCGTGCCAGGTAGGGGTCCTCGAGGTTGTCTGAACCTGATCCGGCGTTCACGCGAGCTAAATCTTCATCGACTTCATGGACATGCCGCCGAAGAAGAAGGCTTCGGAGGCGGCTGCGCCATCCGCGTCGAATCCACCGCCGCCGGAGCAAACGGCCGGTGGGGAGGACGCCGGTGGAAGAACGGGCGTCGACGAGGCGCCCACGGTGCCACCTAGTCCAAGGACAAGACCGCACTGCCCGTCGGCGGCGTAGCCGGCTCCCACAACGACCGGGCGTCCGTAGACGCGCCGCGCCCATCTCAAGAGGCGCAGGACCGGCAGCGTCGTGGTACTCATGGTACCATACGCTCGCTGGACCCAAATCGAGCTGGCGGATCCCGGGATGCTCAAGGCCAACATGCACGCCAACGTGCTGGCGCGAGCGAGGCACGGTCGCCTGGACGGAATACTGCTCCTTCTAACATCGTTGGAAGTCCGAGCATATCCCGCTCCTCGCACCGTTCGCCACCGCTACCCGCCACTCCAGCAGAAGCTTTGGCACGAGCTCAACTGCTCCTAGACTTCCCTCCAATGCCAGACAAGATCGACGACTGGAGGGCCACCATTCAGAGTCTCATCGGCTTCGCCAACGGCGACACTCCACGGCCGGCGACCACATCGCAGCCGCGGCAGGCCAGCCAGGTGCGAGCCGATGGCGACAAAACCGGTGGGGGTGCAACCACCGTGCACTCTCCGCCCCGAAGGCCAAGATCGCCGACTCGCCGAGTCCGCCACGACAGCGACTCCACTGCTTCATCAGATCCGCGAACTAGTCGCGATCAGCGCCACGTTCTTCACGAACGGCAGCAAGAAGACGCTCGTACCCGCATCGAGCGCCGAAGAGAAACGCGGCGTCAATCAGACCGACGCGCTGGCCCCGCTGTCGACATGCAAGCGCCAGGGGAACCAGGCGACCAGCCGTACGCGGTAGGTTGCCCTGCGTTTACTCGTGAGCTACGGCAAGTCCAGTGGCCCAGCACGAAGAATTTCAAGCCAGACGTACCAGAGAAGTACGATGGCAGGCTGCATCCGTCGGAGTTCCTCAGCATCTACACCATCGCGGTGCAGGCTGCCGGGGGGCGAGACGACAAGATCCTTGCCAACTACTTCCCTCTGGTGCTCAAGCCCAACGTCAGGTCCTGGCTCATGCACTTGCCGGAAAACTCCATATCTTCCTGGGCAGACCTATGCCATCAGTTTGTCGGCGCCTTTACAGGCGGCCATAAACCTCATGGCCAGGAGAGTGATCTTCACCTGCTTGCCCAGAAGGAAGGAGAGCCCCTGCGCAAGTACATCCAGAGATTCAGCCAAGTGCAACGCAACATCCTAGACGTCCACCCTGCCGCGGTCATCAGTGCGTTCCACCAGAACGTGCGTAACCGCAGGATGCGGGAGGAGATGGCGATGTGCAAGATCAGAGACGTCAGTGAGCTGTATGCCCTGGCCGACAGATGTGCACGTGCTGAGGAAGGGAGGAAACTCCCCGGAGAAAATATAGGAACAGGAGGATTTGACAGCGATGATGCCGCCCCGGCAAGCAAAAACCGACGGCGGAACAACAGGAAGAGGAAAGGCAAAGATGTGCTAGTTGTCGAGCAGTCCGGCAACGAAGGTGGCGCCAAGACAGCCAAGACTGGTAGCTCCGGCAAGGAGGTTGCCTCATGCGCCAACTGCCAGGCTGTGGCGGCCGCCGACAAGCAGGACGGCACCAACAAGCAGTATTGCAAGATTCACTGCACCAAAGGCCATGACCTCCAGAGCTGCAAGAAGGTCGAGCAGCTCGTTGAGCTAAAAAAGGCCGAATACGAGCGACGCGGCAAGGAGAAGGCCCAAGGAGGTGCTGGAGGATCCGGTATGAAGCGCACCGGCCGGGGAGGACGCCGCGGCAACGCCAAGCAGCGGCAAGGCGACAGCCCCCCCCGCGGCCGCGACAAGGATGAAGATGACGACGACGACGAAGACATGGATGACGCCGAGACCAGCGAGCAGGAGTTCCAGAAAGCCATAGAAGTTTTGTGTGTTGACGGCGGTGCTTCTCTGCATACTTCACACCGCCAACTCAAGCAGTGGGTGCGGGAAGTCAATGCAGCAGAACCACCCGTTGAGTCACGCAAGCTTCTGAAATGGTCCAGCACGCCTATCATCTTTGATATTGAGGACCACCCCGATCGCACAACTGCTGTCGGGTGTTTGCCGATGTTGGTCTCACCAACTATCCGCAACCTCAAGGTCACTAAGATGCTAGTTGATGGCGGGGCCGGCTTGAACCTGATCTCCTCCGCTGTGCTCCGGAGACTCCAAGTCCCTGACGGCGAGCTCGAAGAGACCGACACGTTCCAAGGAATCAACCCGGGAAGGAGCAAGCCGAAGGGGAAGATCACGCTGCCGGTGACATTTGGCAGCGAGCTGAACTTCAGGACTGAGAGGATCACTTTCGATGTTGCCGATTTTCCATTTCCTTACAATGGAATTCTCGGCCGTCCAGCGCTCGCCAAGTTCATGGCAGCCTCTCACTACGCGTACAACATGCTGAAGATGCCAGGCCCGATAAGTGTCATCTCTGTACATGGCGACAAGAAAGACACTCTTATCTGTGCCGACAAGATCTACCGGGAAGCAGCAGCCGCCGCAGATCGCGAGACACTTGCCGCTGAAGCTCCCGGGGGGAAGAAGAAGACCAAGTCCGGCAAGAGCTCTGATGCCCACTCCGGCAAGCGCACCTCTTTGGAGTGCTGCGCTACCGTCGAGGACGCACCATCGAGCTCCACCGGCAAGTGTAAGAAGACGATGGCAGCTCCGCCAGCAACCAAGAAGGTGCCCGCCAAGGAGGACGGCACTGGTGGTACTTTCACCATCAGTGCCACTCTCGACCCTAAATAGGAAAGCGCGCTCGTTGCTTTCCTGTGGGTGAATGTCGATGTGTTTGCGTGGCAACCATCTAACATCCCCGGCGTTCCCAGGAAAGTAATTGAGCACCACCTTGCCGTCTGTCCTCATGCGCGGCCCGTCAAGCAGAAAGTCAGGAAACAAGCAGTGGAGCGCCAAGAGTTCATCGCCGAAGAGATCAAGAAGTTGGAAGCAGCAGGCCTCGTCAGAGGAGTGCTCCATCCCACGTGGTTGGCCAATCTTGTAGTCGTGCACAAGGCAAACGAGAAATGGAGGCTTTGCATCGACTTCACCGATGTCAACAGAGCTTGTCCCAAAGACCCATTTCCCTTGCCGCGCATTGACCAGACTATCGACTCCACAGCCGGATGCGACTTGCTTTCATTTCTTGACGCATACTTAGGATACCATCAGATCTTCATGGCAGAAGAAGATGAGGAGAAAACCGCGTTCATCACTCCATGTGGCACGTACTGTTTCGTACGAATGCCTTTCGGTTTGAAGAATGCTGGTTCCACATTCGCAAGGGTAGTCCATACTGCTTTTGAGCCGCAAATACACAGAAATGTGGAAGCCTACATGGACGACATAGTGGTCAAGAGCAGGGACAAAGCAACTCTGATTCAAGATCTAGAAGAGACTTTTGCAAATCTACGCAAGATCAGCCTCAAGCTAACCCTGAGAAGTGCGTGTTTGGAGTCCCGTCCGGCAAGCTTCTCGGATTCTTCGTGTCTCAGAGGGGAATTGAAGCCAATCCCGACAAGATCAAGGCCATTGAGCAGATTGAAGCACCGAAGCGCGTCAAGGATGTACGAAAACTTGCCGGCTGCGTGGCGGCTCTCAGCAGGTTTATCTCTAAGTCTGCTGAGCGCGCCCTGCCGTTTTTCAAAATCTTGAAAAAGGCAGGTCCAATGAAATGGACTCCGGAAGCGGAGGCTGCGCTGCAGGACTTGAAGAGATACCTGTCCTCCACTCCAATACTTGTCGCACCTAAACCACAAGAGAAGTTGCTGCTATATCTGGCGGCAACCAATCAAGTGGTTAGTGCTGCGTTAGTAGCGGAGAGAGAGGCAGATGATGAGCCAGCGACCGCGGCAAGTACATCCAGCGACAAGCTGGGGGCTTCCCCGACGAGCTCTGGTCCCGACGAAGATGGATCTGCGCAGATGTGCGAAGGGATACAGAAGAAGAAAATGGTGCAGCGCCCAGTCTACTTTGTCAGTTCCCTTCTGCAGGGGGCTAGGTCAAGGTACTCTGGTGTGCAGAAGTTGCTTTTCGGCCTTCTCATGGCCTCGAGAAAGCTGCGCCATTACTTCCAAGCACATGAGATCACAGTTGTCACTCGCTTTCCGCTGAAGAGGATACTGCAGAATCTAGAAGCAACAGGCAGGATTGTTGAGTGGGCACTGGACCTGTCAAGCTTTGGCCTCAAGTTTGAGAGCACTTCAACTATCCAGAGCAGAGCATTGGCAGAATTCATAGCAGAGTGGACGCCAACACCAGACGAAGAAATTCCAAAGACGAGCATCCCCGTCAAGGAAGCAAACAAAGAGTGGCTGATGTACTTTGATGGTGCGTTCTCGCTACAAGGCGCCGGTGCTGGCGTGCTGCTTGTCGCACCCACCGGAGAGCACCTCAAGTACGTGGTCCAGATGCACTTCCCCAAGGAGCAGGCGACAAACAATACTGCAGAGTATGAAGGATTGCTCGCCGGTCTCAGGATCGCGGCAGACCTTGGGATCAGGCAACTCATTGTCAGGGGTGACTCACAGCTTGTCGTCCGCCAAGTGAACAAGAATTATCAAAGTCCATTGATGGAAGCTTACGTTGATGAAGTGAGGAAGCTGGAAGAGCGCTTTGTCGGCCTATAGATGGAACATGTTCCAAGAGCTCAGAACGACATCGCTGGCGGCCTGTCAAAGTGCGCGGCACTTAAGTTACCTGTGGAACCAGGGATCTTTGTGCTCAAGCTGACTCAACCATCTGTGACGCCATCAACTGGACAGAGCAAGAAGAGGAAGTTGATTTCTGGTAACTATCTTCCGGCAAAGCTTCCCGAAGCCGCCGCCAAGAAGGTCCCCAAGATCAACGCCAAGAGTGCTGAGGAGCAGTCTGCTCCGACAAGCCCCAGGGTTTGTTTCGTTGTAGCAGACGCTCCCGACAAGTTTTGCTCCGGCAAGCTTGCCGGGGATCATCAAGCTCCGGCTGAACCGCAGGTTCTCGCCGTAGAAGCGGATGTTCCCGCAGCGGCAGATATGCCTTTAGTCCTTGTTGTCGAGCCACAGGCTCCAGCATGGGCACAACAGATCGTCCGTTTCCTCCAGTCAGGAGAACTTCCCAAAGAACCAGAAGAAGCGGAAAGAGTAGGCCGACAGTCAAGTATGTACCAGTTCGTCGACAACGCACTGTACAGAAGAAGACTCAACGGTGTGAAATTGAAGTGTATTCCCCGGGAAGATGGACAGAGGATGTTGGCAGAGATACATGGAGGCATTTGTGGTCACCACATTGGCGCAAGAGCGCTTGCCGGCAAAGCTTTGCAGCAAGGCTTCTTTTGGCCGACAGCCCTCCAGGATGCAACTGCACAAGTAACCAAGTGTGAAGCGTGCCAGTTCCATTCCAAGCAGATACACCAGCCAGCTCAAGCTCTCCAGACGATCCCTTTATCCTGGCCATTTTCGGTCTGGGGGCTCGACATCCTCGGCCCCTTCCCCCGAGCAGTCGGGGGCTTTGAGTACTTGTACGTCGCAATCGACAAGTTCACAAAGTGGTCGGAAGTGGAACCAGTGAGGAAGGTGACAGCACAGTCAGCAGTCAAGTTCTTTAGGTCGATTGTTTCCCGCTTCGGAATCCCTAACAGGATCATCACCGACAACGGTACGCAATTCACGAGTCGCACCTTCATGCAGTACGTCCAAGACCTTGGCGCCAAGGTCTGCTTCGCTTCTGTTGCTCACCCCAGGAGCAACGGTCAAGCAGAGAGGGCAAATGCTGAAGTGCTGCGTGGACTCAAGACCCGGACTTTTGACAGGCTGCACAAGTGCGTAAGAAACTGGATCGAGGAGCTGCCGGTGGTTCTTTGGTCGATCAGGACGACGCCAAATCGAGCCACCGGCCAGACACCTTTCGCTCTAGTCTATGGAGCAGAGGCAGTTATCCCCACGGAACTCGTATACGGGTCACCTCGAGTGCTCGCTTATGATGAGCTTGAGCAAGAGCAGCTGCGACAAGATGACACGTTGCTCCTTGAGGAAGACCGTCTTCAGGCTGCTGTATGAGTTGCTCGATACCAGCAAGCTTTGCGCCGCTACCATAGCCGCAAAGTTAAAGCCAGAAGTCTCGAGGAAGGCGACCTTGTTCTTCGGCGCGTTCATTCCGCCAAGAATTCCAACAAGTTGACGCCGAAGTGGGAAGGCCCTTACCGGGTGAAACGAGTCACTAGGCCTGGCGCTGTCCGCCTTGATACCGAGGATGGCTTTCCGGTGAGCAACTCCTGGAACATCAAGCATCTTCGTAAGTTTTACCCGTAAGGCGCGGTTGTTGGATCCTCTCTGGCAACCACCATTTTGTACAAGTCTTGCCGCTGTTGCATGTAATCCTTTGTACAAAGCCAGGCGCAGACCCTGTGCATAAATAAAACTAACGTGCTCCGCACACCATGTCAATTTCATGCCTTTCTGCATGAATTATCTGACACTTTGTGCAGCAAGCACCCTCGGTAAGCAATAACGAGCCATAAGGCTCCATATCATTATTTTCTCTACTTTCTTTCTTTTATCTTTCAAGGAAATTAAGTATCCTTCGCCCACAAGTTGATCGGGGGGGAAGGGGAAGATAATGGTATGGACCCGGCGTCGTTCAGGAAAAACTTCGCCTTGCCGGGAAGCAAACGACAGAAAAGCTAAGTGCCAAAGTTTGAGCAATCAGATTTTTTTAATTTTAAGTTATTTTCCTTGAACGACCATGCTTTGTATGGAAAACCTGTGCGCGGAGGAACCAGCTCGTGGCTAGTTGCGCCCTTACTTTGTTTCGAGTTCTCTCAACAGTTTAAGTGTGCTGCGACTAGAGTCACACCCTTACTTTGTTTCGAGTTCACTCAGCAACTTAAGCGAGCTGCGACTAGTCACGACAAGGTTTCTTGTCGATAACGGCACCGCCAGCAGGCTGCTGACGTCCTGCACTCAGCACTCGCGGCAAAGGTGCCTACGCCGGCAAGTTCCCTAAAAGCGTAGGGAAAAAACATACAAAGGAAGGAATCGAGTAAAGGGAATAGCATTGCAATCATGACCTGAAACAGAGTTATATTACAAGATAGTTTGTCGCGGCTCTAATAGACTGTTTTCATAACATGACCAGCGACGACAAGAAAAGAAGAAAATAGGCGGCCTAGTCCGCGCGGTCGCCCTCAACCCTCTTGATCCCGCTCACCTTGTCCACAATGGGTGCGACGAGGGTCTCGAGCTCCTCCAGATCAGCTTCCGGCGGCAGGGACCTGAGGACGTTAGTGAGGCGGAGGCCCGGGTTGCGGAAGGCCACCTTCATCAGAACCTTTTTGAGAGCTCCCGCGCAGATCTCGCACGACTCGTCGGCCAGCTGCTTTGGGATCCTCTCCCGGAGTTGCTGGTGGGCCGTCGCCACGCCTTTGAAGAACAAGGTGAGCTTGGCGCTGGATGGGAGGCTCCCATCAGAGGAATACCCGAGATCCTCCACCCCCAGCAGCGCCAACTCCTTGTCGATGTCTGCGGCAGCATTCACAAGGCCCTCCGTCCACCGCTCCACAGTTCCCCTGAAATCGTTCTGGGTGGCGGCGATGCTCTCCAGCAGCGCCTTGTCGACCTTGATCTCCTTCTTCAAGGCCGCCTCCTGCTCCCTGGCGCCGTCCAGCGTCTTGGTCAAAGCAGCCAGCTTCAGCTCAAGATCAACCTTGGAGTCCTTGGCGGTGTCAAGCTCCTTGACCTTCTCGGCGAGACGACCCTGCAGTTCGCCAAAGGTGTAGGCGTCCTTCTCGTGCTCATGCTTGAGCGCGGCAAGCGCTTCACCGCTCGCCTTGAGATCAGTCTCCAGCTGCGCCACTTTCGCCTCCAGCTCCTTCTTGGCGGCCTCGGCAGCTGCGGCAGCGTCCTTTGCTTCCTTGAGGGCTCCGCTGAGTGCTTGCTCGCGCACAGCTAGCTCCTCTTCATGGCTGTCCAGGCTGGCCTTCAGCTGCACCAACTCACCTTCCCGCGCAGATAACTCCTCGGCGGCAAGCCGCTGTTGCTCTGCAATCTCTGCCTTCTCGAGGATGAAAGCCTTCTGCGCCTCATCGAGCTGCGCCCGCTCCGCCGCCAGCGACTGGAGAGCTGCCTGGTTGAGGCCTCGGAGCTCCTCCGCGCGCTTCTCCACGTCCACCCCCGCCTTCGCGACAAGCGCTTCGCGGGACTCCAGTTTGGCCTGGCGGGCGCGGTAGAGCGACACCAACTTCCGCAGCAGTCGCTCCTCCTTGGGCTCGTCGCTGCTGCTGCTTGGTGCGTCGACCAACGTCAGCCCAGCAGAGGCAAGCACCTCCACGTCAAAGCTTTCTCCTTCGACTGGCGCCCTGGACGTTGACGCCCAGGGGAGGTTGATGAAGATACCAACGCCAGCCTTCAAGTAGACACCTGGATGGGGTTCTTCGAAGCCTGACGCTGCGGCAGCGGCGGGAGGATCAGCGGTCGGTGTAGCGCCTGTCGCTCCTGCGGCCCCAGGGTCGTCAGTACGATCACCGGACCCCTCGTCAGCTGCTGCGGCGGGATCATCAGCGCCGGCCGCTTCTTTGGTGGTAGCGGCGTCATCAATAACAACCTCGGTCTCCATCGGCTCCATAGTGGATGGATCTGATGACCGGAAAAGGAAGAAAAGTCAAGCAAATATCCAAAAAGAAGAACCCAAGGGAAGTTTAGAAGCAAGGAGTACCTGTACCAGGCTCGGTAGTTGGGATCTCCGCTGCCGGGGGGTCGCTGGTACTGTCCCTTGCCGGAGACTTCTCCCTTGCCGGGGAGCTCTCCCTCGCCGGAGACTTCTCCCTTGCCGGGAAGCTTTCCCTTGTCGGGGGATTCTCCCTTGCCGGAGAACTCTCCCTTGGCGATGTAGTCAAAGCAGGTGGCACGTCAGGGGTGGCCTCCGGGCGCTCCTGGTGGAGCTGCTCTGCTCCTACACAAGCCAACGGTCAGATATCAGCAAGCAAATTGTATCCATGCACGCCTAACAGCTGGAAGTAAACCATATACTTACGCTGGGGGCTGTGCTGGGGGCTGCTCTGAGGAACAGCTGTCGGGTCCGGCAAGATTGTCTCAGGCGCACCCCCTGCTGCCACGGTGGGATCATCCTCGATGACAATCACCGGGACCTTGGCTCTCTTTGCCATTCTCTGGGCCAGCGTCCTAAAAAAGGAATAAGTTCAGAGTAAAGCAAATGAGATACAAGACAAGACGGCAAGTATTTAAGACATGCAAGTACAACAAGAATCTTACTCTTCTTCTTCCTCGTCGGAGCTGAGCGCGGAGAAGTCAAAGCCTGGCCCACCTCCGGCGCGAGGAGGCGGAGGAGTAGGATCCCGTGGCCGCTTGGCGGGAGCTGGAGCGGCAGGCCGAGAGGACCCCGCCCCAGTTGTCGCTGCAGCGTGAGGTGTTTCCGCGGCAACAGAACTTGCCGCGGTGGAGCGTGTCGTGCGGCGCGGCGGGGGTTGACTCGCCCGCCGCTCCGCTACGCCCCCGGCCTTGCGAAGACGCCTTCTTGATGGA
Source organism: Aegilops umbellulata (assembly GCA_032464435.1). Taxonomy (NCBI): domain Eukaryota; kingdom Viridiplantae; phylum Streptophyta; class Magnoliopsida; order Poales; family Poaceae; genus Aegilops; species Aegilops umbellulata. Next base: position 66,478,674 of record CP136056.1, on the reverse strand, counting down.
GCCGGGGCTCTGCTTGTGGAGCCGGGGGCTCTGCTCGTGGAGTCAGGGGCTCTGCTTGCGGCAAGCTGTCCGAAGACGAAGAGGAAGAGGAGCCGATCTCCAGCGAGCCGCTCGTGTCCTCGGCGGGCCCGCTCGGCCCGACGTCGTGCTCGGCGGACCTCTTCTCGCTGGCAAGCTCCTCTCGGTCGGCAAGGCTTGCCGCCTCTGCCTCCTCCATGGTGAACCCAAACTCGCCCGCAGCAGCAGCTGCCGCCGCCTCTTCCATCCTGGTGGCGATGCGCTTGAGCTCATCGTCGGTGGTGTCCCGGGTGAGGCCTTTTTTCTCGTCGGCGTCGACCGGCACTTCTATCAAGTTGTCGAAGAACGCCCGCACGACATCATCCGCAGGCTCTATCCAGGCTGGATCAATTCCATGCGAGTCGCACAGCGGCATTATTGCATGGATACGGTCGAGCGCGGAGTTGTTGCACAACGGGACGACACCCCTCGGCAACCAGAACACTTCGGGGTGCTGTGGGTCGTGCTTGAACAGCTCCTGGAGCATCGCGTTGAGCTCCAGGACAGTGAAGTTGAAGTTGAGGCCCGGCCGCAACCTCATAATATCCGCCGCATTCTGGAACTCCTAGGCGGGTCTCCTCCTCTCCTGCAGGGGGGCGATGCGGCGGCGGAGGAAATCTGCGCCAGCCGCTCCTACAGTAAGCCCGACAAGCCTGAGGCGTAGGATCCGGGTGACGGCGATCCTTAGTCTGTCATCCTCCGGGGCCAGGCTACTCCAATCACTGCCGCGCACTACTGGGGTTTCGCGTAGAGCAGTAAACCGCTGCGGGTTCTCCTCAACGATCAGACACCAATCCGCCCTCCACTCCTCCCACTTGCTGCGGAGCTCTCCCTCCAGATAAGCATCCTTCTTGCCAGCTTTCGAGATCCAGGCGATTCCGCCGGATAAAGGCTCCCCTTTCTCAACTCGAGGCGAAAAGAAATGGCGGAAAAGAGCAACGTTTGGATGGATCCCGACAAAGTTTTCGTAGAGATGTGCGAAAACTGCCATGGTCAGGACAGCAGTGGGGGTGAAATCGAGAAGGTGGAGCCCGTAGGTGTTCATGACATTGCAAAAGAATTCTGAAAAGGGCGGGCAGAGCCTGCAGTAGAAGAACAAGGCAAAGAAGGGATACCCAGTGGGATACTTATCCCAAGCAGTGGCTGGGAGTACCTTCGTGCGCGGATGCGCTCGTGTCCCCGTTGACTAGAAGAGGTAGAAGTCCTCCTTCAGCTCCACCGCCTCAAGCCTCGGAGGGAAGATTGCCCGCTCCTTCCGCAGCGCCGCGAGCCGCTGCGCCTCGGCCGACTTCGCCTTCTCGGCTTTCGGAGCCATGGCGGGAATGGAGAGTGAGGACGGCGACGTTGGTGGTGCTGGTGGCGATGGGGGCGGGGCGCTGCTCTCCTTCGGCTTTGGGAAGAAGGGGAGTGGCGGAGATTCTCGAGGAGGGAATAGCAACGGGCAGATGGGCGAACTGCCCCTGTTCCCCCTGCTTATAAGGAGGGAGGGGGCGGACATTTCGCCTTTCTGAAAAAAGGAACCACCCACGACCTCTCCCACGATGCCGCAATCGACGCGTGCCGTTCGGGGAGGACGCGGTGGATACGGAGCAAGGTGCGACGTGACCTAGGCCGTGCGTGCCCGTGCCCTGTTTTGGGCCTGGCCCAACAGTGCTCGGCACCGTGTGTGGCCCAGGCCCGGGGGCTCCTGTCGGTGTACTAAAGTAGGGGTACCCTAGTATCCCGAACTTGTGCACGGGCAGTCACAGCACCCCGCGGCAAGGCCCGCCAGGTGATCGCCAAGGCTCTTTATGGTTCCTTTGGAGCCATTCAAGAACAAAGTATTTAAGCCAAGGAGACAAGTCCCCGGCAAGAGGAGCTTGCCGGGAAGGCCGCTCGAGGCACAAGACCCCGGCAAGAGGAGCTTGCCGGGAAGGCCAACCAGAGCATCTCAAAGAACTTGCCACGACGCGCCACGCGTCCCGGCAGGACTCGGCGAGCGACAAGCTCCCGGACGCGGCAAGGCATTTGCCGCCGCAAGCAACCACTATGTACCTGCGCTCCAGCTCACCCACCTACGTGTCGCTCCGGAGCCCTTCCAGGCGTACGTGGCGGGAGGCTGTGCAGCCAGGGGTACACTGTGGCATGCAGCGCTGACAAGATCGCCATCGTGGCAAGCGGTGGCGCCCCTGACGGTCCCTTTTCTGCACCGTCTGGGCGACGTAGATAGGCATTTAATGCCTTTGTCCCCTGCCGTCAGGGTTAGGTATGATACACTGTGTAGGTAGCTGTACCTACCACAGCATATTTCCATTTTTGCCCTTACCTACGTTGCCACCTGTTGGAGACCCCTTGAACATATAAAAGGAGGCCCATGCACAACGTAGAAGGGGATCGGCCCCCGGAGAGCGATCTCTGGGAGGAAAACAGAAGAACGCTCGGTCTCGTTAGCTGCTTGAGTGTACTGTAGCACTCAGCGCTCCTGAGCAAGAACTCAATACAATCCACAAAGCAGCAGTAGGAGTGTTATCTCTCCGGAGAGCTCCGAAGCTGGGTAAAACCCCCCGTGTGCTTCGCCTCGATCCGCTCTTCGCGCGACCTCCGCCCCCCGCCGAACCGAGAAGGGGCTCCGTCCCCATAGGTGCTCGAGGAGCCAGAAAACCCCGGCACCAAGCTTGAGCTTTTGTGTCTCTTTAATTACTTTCATATCGCGGTTTCCCTAAATCTTAAAAACTTCATCCACACAAAACTCAACAAGAACTCATGAGATAGGTTAGTATAAATCAACGCAAAACCTTATCATTCTCTACTGTAGAAAATCACTAAAATTATAATTTAACATTGCATACTAAATGCCTCTGCATATTTAATACTCATATCCTCAAATAGAATCATTAAATGAGCAAACATATGCAAACAATGCAAACATAACACCAATCTATCTAAACAGGATTTTCTGTAAATAATGCAAGAGGAATCATACTTACCTAAAATTATGAAAATTTACCACACTGTAGATAATTTGTTGCTTCTCATTGTGTAAACATTTCAAGATATTATCATGTTCTGACTATTCACAAATATTCAAAACATAACAGCAAACTTTCTGTTTTCAAACAGCAACATATAGACTTGAAAAATAAGCATGGTAAAGGCTATACTTGACCTTTTTTATTGAACTAAAAGATTTAAAACATTACTCTAAATAACAGCAAGAAAATACTAAGAAAATAAAATGACGCTCCAAGCAAAACACATATCATGTGGTGAATAAAAATATAGCTCCAAGTAAGGTTACCGATGAACGAAGACGAAAGACGGGATGCCATCCGGGGCATCCCAAGCTTAGTTGCTTGGTTATCCTTGAATATTACCTTGGGGTGCCTTGGGAATCCCCAAGCTTAGGCTCTTGCCACTCCTTATTCCATAGTCCATCGAAACTTCACCCAAAACTTGAAAACTTCACAACACAAAACTCAATAGAAAACTCGTGAGCTCTGTTAGTATAATAAAACAAATCAGTCACTTTGGTACTATCAAGAGAAGATTCATAATTTTTCTCACATGATTCCTACAGTACCCTATCATTTCTACAATTTATATTAAGCAATATAATCCATAGAAACTAGAAAACAAGCAAACTATGCATCGAAAATAGAATGTGTCAGAAAGAGAACAGTCTGTAAAGATGTGAATTGAAATCATACTTCTGTAACTCCAAAAATTCTGAAAAATTAAGACAATCTAGACAATTTTTTATGGAAATCTTGTGTAAAAAATTTAGATCAAAAGCACGTTCCAATGAATTTTCAAAATTCCTGGACTGGGAGCAGAAGTTTCTGTTTTTGCATAGAATCAAGTCAACTATCATCCATACTATCCCAAAGGCTTTACTTGGCACTTTATTGAAACAAAAGCTATAAAACATGATTATTACAGTAGCTTAATCATGTGAACACACAAAAACCGTAGGGGTAAATATTGGTTTGTCTCCCAACAAGCACTTTTCTTTAATGCCTTTTTAGCTAGGCATGATGAATTCAATGATGCTCACATAAAAGATAGGAATTGAAACATAATGGGGGAATCATGAAGCATATGACTAGCACATTTAAGCCTAACCCACTTCCTATGCATAGGGATTTTGTGAGCAAACAACTTACGGGAACAATAATCAACTAGCATAAGACGGCATAACAAGCATAACTTCAAGATTTTCAACACATAGAGAGGAAACTTGATATTATTGCATTTCCTACAAGCATATATACCTCCCTCATAATAATTTTCAGTAGCATCATGAATGAATTCAACAATATAATCATCACATAAATCATTCTTTCCATGATCCACAAGCATATAAATTTTACTACCCATCACATAAGCAAAATTCTTCTCATTCGGAATAGTGGGAGCAAACTCAACAAAATAACTATCATGTGAGGCATAATCCAATTGAAAATTAAAATCATGATGACAAGTTTCATTGTTATCATTATTCTTTATAGCATACATGTCATCACAATAATCATCATAGATAGCAACTTTGTTCTCATAATCAATTGGAACCTCTTCGAAATAGTGGAATCATCATTAAATAAAGTTATGACCTCTCCAAATCCACTTTTATCAATATTGTGAAAAGATTCAACACCCTACAAAATAGTGGGATCATTAGTACCTAGAGTTGACACTCTTCCAAACCCACTTTCATCAATATAATCATCATAAATAGGAGGCATGCTATCATCATAATAAACTTGGGGGACAAAAAATATCATCTTCATCAAACATAGCATCCCCAAGCTTGTGGCTTTGCATATCATTAGCATCATGGATATTCAAGAAATTCATACTAACAATATTGCAATCATGCTCATCATTCAAAGATTTAGTGCCAAAAAAATTATTAACTTCTTCTTCTAACACATGAACACAATTATCGGAGTCCTTATTTTCACGAAAGATATTAAAAAGATGAAGCATATGAAGCAACCTCAATTCCAATTTTTTGTAGTTTTCTTTTAGAGACTAAACTAGTGATAAAACAAGAAACCAAAAGATTCGATTGCAAGATATAAAGATATACCTTCAAGCACTCACCTCCCCGGCAACAGCGCCAGAAAACAGCTTGATGTCTACTACGCAACCTTCTTCTTGTAGACACGTGTTGGGCCTCCAAGCGCAGAGTTTTGTAGGACAGGAGCAAATTTCCCTCAAGTGGATGACCTAAGGTTTATCAATCCATGGGAGGCGTAGGATGAAGATGGTCTCTCTCAAACAACCCTGCAACCAAATTACAAAGAGTCTCTTGTGTCCCCAACACACCCAATACAATGGTAGATTGTATAGGTGCACTAGTTCGATGAAGAGATGGTGATAGAAGTGTAATATGGATAGTAGATATAGGTTTTTGTAATATGAAAATATAAAAAAACAGCAAGGTAACACTACAAAAAAAAACACTTCCGTGATGATACGTGTTTGTCACAGTAGTTCATGTTTTCTGCCATGCATGTACATCCATGACGATTTTATGACAGAATCAAGATAGTCATACATGTGCTGTAATAGAAGTGTTCCGTGACATTACCAAAATTATCATCAAGAAGTGTCCACTTCCATGACGATAAATGATGCGTCATGGAAGTGCTTTCGTCAAGGGTGACCGACACGTGGCATCCACCATAATGGGCCGCCGTTAAGCTATCGGGTTCGGTTTTGGATCCGATAACCCGCTAACAGCCCGGACCAATGAGGATTTTCCACGTGTAAAATTCTCATTGGCCGGAGGAAACACGTGTTGGCTCACCATTGGGACAGATGCCATCCATTAATTGGACATGAGGCGCCTATGATACGTCGACATGTGGCATGGCCCAACAGAGGCCCATTCCTGTGAAAAGGCCAGCCCATTTGACTTGGTCAAAAGGTAACGGGCCGGCCCACGAAAAGCCTGTTAACGGCATGTTCGTATATAGCGCATTTATGGCCCGCTAACTAACGACCAGTTACGGCCTATCGGAATTAAGCCCAGTAGCTTCATCTGGGCCGTCCAATATGATTCCAGCCTGTTGTAACTTCCAGCCCATGTATGGCCCATGATGTCTTTCGGCCCATACGAGGCCATTTGTAACTCTTGGCCCATTAACGATCCATGGTGAATCTGGCCTGCAATGAACATTGTACCGCTTTATACCCATCAATGGCCCATTATTCCATTGGGCCGTTTCCAACCCGTGTTATATTTCGGCCTTCTCAGGGCCCATTTATTTTTGGACTCATTTCCAGCATTCAGTTACTTACGGCCCGTTACTGGCATTTTCTGCTTGTCAACCAAATTCAGCCCGTGGTTACAATCGGCCCGTTTGCGGCCCATTAATCCGTTGGGCCGTTTTCATAGCATCATAAAAAATTGCCGATTAACAATGGCCTGTTATTGTCGGCCCATGAACGGATGATTCCAAATCTAGCCCGTTTACGACCCATAATGCGGTCGGTTATCGGCCCATGTTTGGCCTATCGATCATACGGCCCGTAGAAGGCCCATTGATGCTACGGCCCGTAGAAGGCCCATTGTTTCTACGGCCCTTAGAAGGCCCATTGTTTCTACTGCCCGTAGGAGGCACATGGTAACTACAGTAAATATGTAGCCCATGGTTATTGTGGCCTAGTTTTTATAAAATAGGTTATTGCGGCCACTAGCAAACCGCGGAAAAAGAACTGCACTGACTACAAGCAAACAAATAAACAAGACAACAAGGAAATAAATAAGAAATCAACTTACGCTAGGCTATCACGGCTATTACACATATTACATCCACTGGGCATCAAAGTTTGCCACCAGTGCAAATATAGGGAACAAAGCAGCATACCATATACACTGGTTGTCAAAGTTGGCGACCAGTGCAAATAAATGCAGTAGCAAAACAAGTCCAGAACTAAAACCACTTCAAAAGAGCTCAACAAACAATATCCTGGGTACCCATAATGCTGGCAAGATGCTTAGCAAGCTTATTAACTTTCTCTTGTTTGGCGCTTAAATCCTCCAGCGCTTGCCGCTGCACCAGAAAGTATGCATCTGAATTCTGCAGGGACTTCCTCAGTCCGTCAGCTTCCTGTCACAGCACATCTGATCGATGTCTTTCAACTTGAAGTTGAGACTCAAAAAGACGAACTGATTCAGGCAACGAGTTCAAAGAGCTTGTGCCAGCAGTAGTGGCGAGTAACTCGAACATAACATCAAGACAGGACTTTTGGGTTCTCTCACTGTCGTCAAGATAGTTTTTATCAGCTTTCTTGGAGACCGATAGGGATGTCTCACTATCTTGAACCTTATCTGCATTACTTCCTTTACCATTGCATAACGGGGTACTGTTCTCCAATATTTTGTCCGCATTCTAAAAGAGAAACAAGCAGACACATCACAAGTTTACCATGTTGTATATGAAACTCATTTTGGTAAATCAGTTCAGTAGTAAAGTGGACAGGATAACAACATGAAACAAACATATATCTATGTACCATGGTCACTTTATGGTCTATATCATTCTAGTTTTTGTTGCCAAATTAAGATAGAGACACAGTTCAAATAATATTTGTTCAAGACAAAGCAGAATAGACAGAATATAAGTGTGGGAAACTATAGAGCAATAACAACACTTGTGTGCATGACATGAGAAAATAAGTATTTATTCAATTGAAACTGAAATCAACATAGAGCAAGTTACAACAGCAAACCAGTTAAAGAAACAGGTTTAAAACATACCTGTTGCCCCATTGGAGTTTCAATTCCATCCTTCAAATTTGAAAATAGTTGGTATGAGTAAATACAGTGATGCAAGAGCAAAGGAGTATGAACCATAGCTACAGAACCTGACCTGAGAACAATTCTTCTTCTCCTTTAAGCGTTGAGTTGGGATTTAGAGTGGTGGTACTCGTGGTTTGGGCACTGCAGTTCCCTTACTAACTGCTCGTGTTTGGGTGCTCTATGGTGGAGACGATGATGTGTCAACTGGAACTGGGTTACTATCTGCTGGGGTTGGGGTTAGAAGGGGTGTAGCTGGTTCTCCGTCCAACTGGGTAGGGGTACAATCCGCGAGAGTCAAGGTTATGTGTGGTGGGGCTAGTTCTTGGGCAAGTACAACCGTGGTTCTATCTGCATCAACTGGTAGCACTATCTTTTCTGAAGACCGTGTTGTTACTCCCTTAGATACTGCCATCACCCTATCCAACTCAAATGGCTGATAAACAAGAAAAGTAATTGAATGTATAGACATTGTATGATAGACAGGTGCAATGGATAGTGGGGAACAAAAGAGGGCATGAAATAATTCACATTTATGTTGTCTAACCAAACAGGATAGCATGACACGATTTCATATATATGATAGCTAACTTAACAGGATAGCATGACACAACTTCACATTATGATGGCTAACTAAAAAAGATGGAAAGACATAGTTCAAAATATGATGACTATGTAAACATGATGACATGATATAACTATATAATGTGTTTATTAAATAGGTTGGCATGCCATAATTCACATACATGCCGCCTATGGAAACATGATAGCATGATATAATCCACGGATAGAATGACATAATTCAAAATATGATGACTGTAAACACTAAACAGGATGAGATGATATAACTATATGATGTCTTTATTAAATGGCTTGCCATGCCATAATTCAGATAGATGATGTGTATGTAAACATGATGGCATGATATAATTCAAATATATGATTTATATAGTAATCAAGTAAGCAGATGGCAATCTATATATGATGTAAAAACTAAGCAATGCAAGACAGCATGCATGACATGGGTAATATAACCCTGGCGATTTTGAGCATAACCTCAGGGGGGAAATAGGACTGGTCATCAGTCTCTGAATCCTCCTCTGAGGAGCTCTCTGTAACCAGCAAGATCTCTGCTTCGGCAGGTAGCATTGTCCGCTCTGAATACCTTGTTTTCACTCCAGATACTTCCATCACCGCTTCAAATGGCTGATGCACAGGAAGAGTAGTTGAATATACAAACGTTGTCGACAAATGGAACACGTAATACAAAAAAATGATAGCATGATAATTCACATACATGATGATTGGCTAAACAGCATGGCATTGCATAATTCACATATATAATGTCTTGCAATAATATGGCAATGCATAATTCACATATATGGTAATTAGACACTAAACAGGTGGCAATTCACACAAAGCATGTCTAAACTAATCAAATGTCATAGCAATGCAAGACACCATACGCACGATATGAGCAACATAACCCTGCCAACAGGGGGACTGGTCATCTGTCTCTGAATCCTCTTCTAAGGAGCTATCCATAACCAGCGATATATGCGCTTCATCAGAAAGCATAGTCTGCTCTAAAGACCTTGTTTTCACTCCAGAATTTTCCATCACCGTGTCAAATGGCTGATGCACACGAAGAGTAGTTGAATGTACTAACATTGTTGACAAATGTAATACGTAACGAAAAAAAGGATGGCCTGATATAATTCACATATAAGATGACTGGCTAAGCAGGATGACATTGCAAAATTCACATATATGATGCCTGGCTAAACAAGATGGTGTTGCATAATTCACATAAATGATGAATAAACTAAATAGATGGCATCCACACAAAGCATGTCTAAACTAAGCATATGCCATGTTTGATGTATAAAGTAAGCAATGCAAGGCACCATATGCATGATATAACCAACATCAGCATGCCAAGTTAGAGAGAAGACCTCAGGGGGTAAATAGGAGTGGTCTTCTCCTTCTGAATCCCCCTCAGAACAGATATCTTCCTCTCGATTACAATCCGAAAAGGCTGGAGGGGGCTGCCTTTGCGCCTACCATGGAGCGAGGTCTGCATGAAATTTTATTGCCACATAAGGCTCGTCTCTTTTGCTCTACATGTTCAGTTCCATTGTGTACAATAACTGACATGCATAGGAATAAAACATAGTGAGATTATGTAAAGAGTGCATGCAGAAATCCAGAGTGATGGTAGCAACCTGTGGATAAACCCAAAACCAATGATAGCATGCAGATAATGTCTTCAGTTAAAAAATGCAGACAATGGCTTCTTTACTGTTTGTTTCCCACCCAACATGAAACTCATAGTAGACACCAGAGATTAACCAAATAGTAGATAGATACTATTGATTGCGGCCCCGATATGTACCCCACAACCGTTTAAAAACTCAAGTTTGACCATTAGTTTGGAGCTGACTCGGAGTCTAATCGGTGAACAGGACAATAAAGTAGCATGTAATATTAAGCGATGCATAACGTAAGCAGACACGAAAGAGTGCGACCTCTCTTGCGGACCCGTGTAGTCCTCGAGGTCATCTGCTCAGTTGATGATGCTAATGCAGTTGTCATGGCTGCCCGCGGTGGGGAAGAAGATATGAGGCTGCGAAAGACAGTCTGGAGGCCGGATCCCAGCTGTGCTGGACCCTTCTATCGTTGGAGCAGCTGAGCTGGGGTGGACGACGACGCAGCAGGAGCGGGACAAACCACACAAGGTTTTCTTTGACAACTATCTGTAAGAGAAGTAATTCTATAAGGGTTTGTTTGAATTGGAGGATTCTAACAACGCAGGGATAGGAAATACACACTAATAGGATATGAATGCACGTGCAAAATAGAGAATTTAAAAACACAGGATTTGTGCCAATCTGGATGTTTGGTTCATAAGAATTGGAAGATCACATAATGCAAAGAAGCATGGTGAGATTAAGTCAAACCACAAGAAAATGTACGGTTATAATGCTATTATGCTACTATCTCTTAGTCTTGTGCTTCATGAATAGGAATTTGAAAAGGAGGACAAATGGATATTAAAATTCCTACGATTTTTCTTTCAAAGAGACACTAAAGGAACAAATCCTACAGTTTTCCTTTGCTCCATTCCTTTGAACCAAATGCATGAATAGTAGTACCATAGGAAACTTTCCAATTCCTATGTTTTTCCTTCACTTTTCCTTTCAAGCACTGGCAATTCTAGTAGGCAGGCTTGAGCAAGGAAAAGCGTACACTCAAAAAATGTTTTTGTGCTACTTCTACTACTTTGGACCCAGGCCACTGCCCTACTAGCTCAACTCCCAGGCCCATCGGCAAATGCACAACTCAAATGCGCAGAGATAAATAATGATGGCGTTTAAGAGAGTCCATCATGGATAGCTAAGTTGCGTGGTACCTCACTGCTTGTCATACAGTAGGAGAAACTAATCATATGCCACGTTACTACGTGTGCTCAGTGGACAATATATATAACATGTAGAGTAAAAAAGAGATGCAACAAGTGTACAACCTCTTAGGCGAAGCCATGTCGATCTCAGCTTGACTGGGTTGGTCGATGAGGATGATCCGGCTGACTTGGCTGTCGGAGGAGGGGAAGAACATCTTAGGCATCTTGAGATGGAGACCGGGGTACTGCTCCGCTGTGATGGAGGGTTTCGTCATTGGAGCAGCTCCGATGAGTTGTACGACGCCGAGGTTGAAGCAGGACAAGAGAGACAATGTTAACCTGAGTGGAATTGTAATAGCATCTCCAATAGATGACGTAAAATACATAACCACAAAGTGCTAGATGTAAAATACATCGGCCGCTCATCTCTGAAATTAACTGTCGAAACTGAACTTAACCGTCGAAACTGAATTTTGCTGTTGAAACTGAATTTTACTATCGAACTGAACGCGCTAGTAGCAGAAAAGCAGTAGCTGCAGCGTGTGCAAGAGCCGGGGCAGCTGGTCGTGTAGCAGCATCAGTCGACTGACACCACCAGCCAAAATGCCGCCCCCCACCACCCGCGGCCGGCGGTGCGCCGCCCTGCCCGCCCCGAAATAACTCCCTACCGCCGGTCCACCGCCGCCCCGGCCATCCCTATAGGTCCCCCCGTGCCGAGCTTTTTCTCCGGCAATCCCCACGCCACCGCCCCACCACCACCGGCGACCACCGCCCCCACCCTGAACCCTAAGATAGATAATGGGGTACCTCTCCGGCGAGCCCCCCTCCCCGCTATGGCTGATTCTTCCTTAACTCCGGCGAGCCCCCCACCCCTGAAAATCGACTGACCCAAAAGTCGATTCAGTCGACCGAAGTGTAGCCAAATTAGAGCAGCATCGCAAGAGCGAGAGCAAGAGCGCGAGTCAGAGCAAGAGCAAGAGCAGACCAGGCTGGGGACTGAGAGCAAGAGCAGAGCAGCAGAGCGAGCGAGAGCTAAAGTAGCAGCAGCTCCTACTGATGTGGACGTCGCTGCCGAGGGAGCGACGCCGTGGAGGAAGTGGCCGGCGACGCCACCGTGGACGGAGCCGCGCCATGTCGGCTCAGGACCGAGCGTCGGCAGTACCGTGAGATCTAATCAAGAAGAAAATGCGACGATTAGTGTACAACCTCTTTGGTGGCACCGATTAGACCTCGACTTCATCCGAGGAAACGGTGATGATGCTGCTCTTCCGGTGGTGCTGGTGAAGACGACGGTGTGGGAATGGAGGTGGCGCGAAAGACGAGTGGAACGTCGAGGCAGGTCCTTGGTGGTGGAGGACGGGGTGGCTGAACCGGCGGGACTATGAGAATGAAGAGGGATCCTCATCTGGTACGTGGATAAGGGACGTCGAGTGTTGCTATGGACGACGTCGTCGGGAAGAGGCTCCGGCTGAGTGGCGGACGGAGGAGATTGTGGAGCTTCGCGGGTTTTCGCGGCCTCGGTGTATGAATGGGTGGGCTGATGGGATGGGAGTGGGGAACCATGGCTTAGGGACCCGCTTGTCCGAAATGTGGGGTAAGTTACGGAAGTACCCCTACCAATTTGTGCTAGGAGGTTCTTTTGGTTCAGGGGTATCACGGACATTTCACGTGTCAGGATTTCGCAGGAGGTGGGAGTTTTCGCGCACGTTATAATTTTGGGATAGCAAGGCGCGGGTTGAGATGGAGGGAGTTTTCGAAGCACAATGAGACAAAGAAGTATCTTAAATATTTCGGGGTAACAAGGCGCGGGTTGAAATTTCTAGACGAGCCTAACGTGTACTGTACCAAATCAATTCGCACTTTCGTCGACGAAAAAATAAAAAGAAATCAATTCACACCACACAAGAGAGTCTAGTCCCGTGTATTGTACCAAATCAATTCCCACTACAAATGCCATTCAAAACTTTGAATCATGTTATGCTCACTACCTGCTACTCAAATGAACGTTTTAGTGCATTCCAAACATATATACTGCCGCTTCAATATGAACTAAATTTGAATAAGATCTGCAATAATGATTCTTGTGAAGTCAAACCATTTGAATTCCTTTCTCTATTTTAATAAGATTTACAATCATCATTATTGTCAAGTTAAACCATCGTTTGTGTATTGTCTTCACAGCACACCACATGATTACTGTCGAGTTAGATATGAACTATGTGTACTATATGAACTTGAACTTGATTTTTTGAATCCACTTTATGTTGATTTCAAATCACAGTATGTTTCAAGCTCAAGCTAGATCTTCATAATCTAAACCATGTCTCATATGTATAATGTGTTTATCACATAATGTATGGTGCCCCGCCCCCTACTCCTACAAGTATTTAGATGTGAGTTGCAAATGCCACACATTACCACAAATTCAAATAAAATGTGAGATTCTTTGATATATAGTATTGTTTAGATTGTTCGATATTTAGTTGTAAGCTGCAAACGCCACACATTATCACAAATTAAAATAAAATGTGAGATTGTTCCATGTATAGTATGGTTTAGATTGTTCGACATTTAGCTGTGAGTTGCAAACGCCATGCATTATCACGTTATGGTATAACATGTGCAAAACCACAGCACGCGTATCACCGCTATATTCATGCATGCATATGTTTATAACACTATGATCTCCTATTCAAATATATGAATCCACTTTCATATCAAATTATCATCTTTGTTAGTCTCTTACACCCACACAATCCTCCAACCTTTGTAGCTAGCACTAACTTTCACTCATGCATGCACACGCCCTCCTCGCCCTCCCCCTCCCTCAGCATTCTATCCACCGCACACATTCTTTTTTTAGGTCGTTCTCCCACAGTCTCCACAACTCCTTCCCGACACACACCGATCGATAAACCTCTCCAGCGATGTCTGCCTACAACATACACACGCACCCTCCATCTCCTCCTTTCTGTGTCCATGCCTCGTGTCTATCATACGATCCCACACACATGTAAACTCTCGCCCCTCTTTTCGTCGATCTCACAATCGCACACTCCTCCACCTATCTAGCTAGTAGCTCGGCATCTCACACCACCTCCTAGCTCCATTCTATCTGTCTATCCGTCTCGCTGGGCCTTATTCTCCTCTAACAAATGGATGTACACCGACCGATCTCTCACTATAAATATAGCTAGCTAGGTCCTTATAACTCGTTTTCCCCACTCGTCGATCGATCTACCTCATTAGTTATGTCTCTCCCTTCCTCCAACAAACAAACAATTGATCTACCGATCTAGTTAGGTTTGCTTACCAAACACATGGTTCCCCTTCATCATCCATGCATGCGTCCCGACATATCTATCACGCACAGGCACACACAGAAACACATCCCCACTCTTATTGATAATATTGCAGTTCTACCCTCAGTTTGTCTAGTAGGCCTCTCCCACCATCTTCGAGAAGCAACTCCATCACCCATCCAGCACTCTACCCCTCTCCCTCCCCCTCTCCTCTCTCTCTCTCTCTCTCTCTCTCTCTGTCCCAACCTATTTCCCATCCTTCAGTTATGTATGGATGTCGACTGATCTCCCTCAAGACATAGCTGGGTCTCTCCTTCTCAACACATATACGAGTCGTTCTACCTCTCTAGTTAGGCCTCTGCCTCCCCCTCCTCCCCCCACACACACTGATACATCGAGCGCTCTAGTCATGTCTCCCTGCAACACACAAACTTGCCCTGTGCCCTCCGACGTTCCGGTAGGTCAGTCGCCCTATATCTTTGACTTGCACACACACAATTTCGATGGCTCTCTTCATCGATCTCGCACCCACCCACTTGATCCTCTCTTCGACTCTATTGATATCTATGACCCCTCCCTCTCTTCTCATGGATCGCCCCCTCTATATATGATATTGATAGGCCTCTATTTCACACACATTGCATGTGTCAAATTTTTGTTTGAGATGTCATCAATACATATACCCAGAAATACATTCACGAAATCACCCCCCCAAACAAAAAGTACTCACGAACGCAAACGCCATCTGTCTAGGTTTGTATCTCTCTCACACACGCCCACATAGGTGGGGGACGTGCACAAAGAGAAGAGGTGCACGCACGGTGCACGTACTCCCGTCTCTTTCCCAACCACATCCGCGTGGGTACACGGTGGAGCTCATTTTTGTATGAAAAGGCAGCCCACGTGGTAATTTGACACGTGTACTCGTTATCCACTTGATGGAGGATCGTCTACCACGGGTGAACAAACAAATTGCGACTTGACGCGTTATGTTAAAAAAGAGGTAAACCATGTGGGGCCTACCTTAGAGGCAATGCTCTATACACTCGGGATGCTCTGTGCGTATTACTTTTGATGTGTCCTGTCAACTCGCAGAACGAGGAGAAGCTTGCTGAGTACGCCGTCTCCCCCGCCCGCGGGTGCGGTGGCTTGCAGGACGAGGTGAACCTTGCTTACTACGCCTTACGCCCGCTCCCTCGCCCACGCGCGCGGTGGCTCGCAGGACGAGGAGAAAATTTTACTACTCCCTCCATTTACTCCTCGTCCCTACCTTGGTTAGAGAGATTATCATATTGATTGGAATATATGCCCTTTAATAGATTTCAATATGAACTATAGTACATACTCCAAACACTGATGTATATAGACGTATATTAGAGTGTAGATTCACTCATTTTGCTCCGTATGTAGTCAATATTGAAACAGACGTAATAGTACGCACTCTACCTCGCCCACGTGGTGGACGTGCAGCAATTCATTCGGTAACATATAGCCAGAATGACATATACTATAGTACCATTATTGCTCGACTTCCCGAAGAGGCGAAGAGCCAATCGCCAGGTTAATATTTTGGAGATGCCAAGCGCAAGGTTTATAGGAGAACGAGTAGTAGTAGTACGTACTATACGATGAAGAAGGCAACAAGATGTATGTTTTGCATGACAGTCTCTTCTTACAGGACGTGCTAGACCTAGTGGACCTCATTGTTGCAATGGGACTACTCCCTATCATAGATGGCACGATTCAGAGTGGTGGGCAGCGGGCATAATTCGGAGCTGCTTAGGCTAGTCATAGTGGGAGTAACTTATGTAGTAACATGACACATCCCAAGACAAATTTGCTTATGTGGCATGGAGTTAATGAGGGAAGAGATGTTTGTGGTAACATAATATGTTACTGAGGGAAGAGATATTTGAACAATGATGTTGGATGGGGGCCATGGGAGGAAGTCAACCAGCCTGATCAAATACCTGTGCAGGACCCAATCGCCCAGGATCAAAGCTCCATGATCCTTAACCCTTTTATGGATTCTGGATATGATGCTGATATGGAGGAAGTACAACAACCGTTGCTCCACATTCATCCTATGGGGCCACTTGATCCTATCAATCTAGGTATTATCAGGGTGTTCTATGAGCCAATACTACCCCCATCAATGATTTGGGAAAGATCTTTCAAGTCCTTGTTGCCAGAGTATTTAATCAAGAATATTCCAACGTTTTTGCCGGGACTTTGCCTACCGCCAGTGCCTATCAAGTTGAGCTTGCTTCACTTGGAGCAATGCTGGCAGTCCCTGGCTAACTCCAAGCTCGATTTCTGCCAACAGTCACGCTCCTCTGTTGTGCTTCAAGAGTTGTCTGACGACTCGCAGGATTTTGACACACAAATGAAGGATCATTCCTAGGATGAACTTCAGTTCACCTCTGTCACTCCCTCGCCCTTGGGGAAGAGGCTGAGGCATTCTTGTCACTCCAAGCGTGATGTTCAGCCTGTTGAAGAGATCATGGATTTTTCTGTCAGACGGATGACCCGCAGCTGCGCAAAGAGGACTGGTATGAAACCCACTTCTGCAATTCCTATCAAGCCTACTCCTCTCCGTCGCCCCAAGGCCAACAAGCTCAAGCTCGACTCTGATACAAGCCAGGATATTCCCCTGCCACCTCCGATGCCGATCTCTACAATGCAGGCAATCGGTGCTTCACTTGGCATCGCTCCGGAGGAGTTATCGGTGGAGAAGCTTATGGCTCCTCCTCAGCAAGCTCCACAAGATGATGGTTCTCATGATGAGTGAACTTCGGAGACCTTTGCAGGGACAAGGGCCATAGCTGGTCGTTTGTCATTTTGGTTTTATTTTGTCATGTGTCTATGTCGCTCTGAACTTATCTGAAATCGCTGTGCGATGCTCTGCTGGGGTTATAGCTGAACTGTTAAGCAACTCAGTTGGTTGCTATCGTTTTATGTTAGTTACTTATGGAGACTACATCGTTTCGTAATTGGAATTGTCGGTGTCAAAACCGGCGGATCTCGGGTAGGGGGTCCCGATCTGTGCGTTAAGGTCGGATGGTAACAGGAGACAAGGGACACTTTATTTTACCCAGGTTCGGGCCCTCTCGATGGAGGTAAAACCCTACTCCTGCTAGATTAATATTGATGATATGGGTAGTACAAGAGTAGATCTACCACGAGATCAAGGAGGCTAAACCCTAGAAGCTAGCCTATAGGTATGATGATGGTTATGATGTGTTCGTCCTACGGACTACAACCCTCCGGTTTATATAGGCACCGGATAGGGTTAGGGTTACACAGAGTCGGTTACATTGGTAGGAGATCTTGAATATCCGCACGCCTAGCTTGCCTTCCACGCCAAGGAAAGAACCTTCCGGACACGGGACGAAGTCTTCAATCTTGTATCTTCATAGTCCTGGAGTCCGGCTGAAGATATAGTTCGGCTATCCGAACACCCCCTAATCCAGGACTCCCTCAGTAGCCCCTGAACCAGGCTTCAATGACGATGAGTCCGGCGCGCAAATTGTCTTCGGCATTGCAAGGCGGGTTCCTCCTCCAAATTCTTCAAGAAGATAATAAACACCAAAAAATAGTGTCCGGCTCTGCAAAACAAGTTTCCACGTATTGCCATATGGAGAATAATATAAACACAAATCAAATCTGCTGACGTATTCCACAGTGCGTTATAACACTGCGACCAAGCCTTCTGTATGGATTATTTTTGTTGTTCCACCGCAGCACGTTCAACGAGGCGGTTTCCTTGGCACGTCTTGTCGAAGCAGAGATCGTGTGCCCCTTTTAACGGGATTCTCATTAATACAGACGTGGGTAACCCAACCGCGCCATTTACCACATCGTGTGAGCGGCAAGCGAGTTTTATTAGGTAGGTGGGGACGCATAACGGCATCAGCCTATATAAGGGGATAAAGATCCACCTCTTTCACCTACGCCTTCTTCCTCCTTTGCCCATCCATCTCCTGCGCGCTCAAGCTCAAACGCCCAAGTTTGCTCTTTCTTCCCCAACCTGCTCCAACGATGTCCGGAGCGGGTGGCAAGTGGATGGCTTCCTCTGTTACGGAGGGTCAAATCAAAAAGCTTAGGAAGGCCGGATATCTGTCCAAGGACATCCCGCACCGGCTTCCCGATGCGGGGCAGCTTCTTCCCACCCCAAGGCCCCATGAGAGGGTAGTTTTTCTCCCCCGTTTCCTCTGCGGACTGGGTTTTCCACTTCACCCTTTTATCCGGGGGCTCATGTTCTACTACGGCCTGGACTTCCACGATCTGGCCCCGAACTTTATCCTCAATATCTCGGCGTTTATCATCATGTGTGAGGCCTTTCTCCGCATCCGCCCCCACTTCGGCCTCTGGCTCCAGACCTTCAACGTCAAGCCCAAGGTGGTGTCCGGCACCCAGGCGGAGTGCGGAGGTGCTATGGCCGGCAAAATGGCCAACGCACTCTGGGTCGATGGCTCCTTTGTGGAGTCCTTAAAGGGGTGGCAGGCAGGGTGGTTTTACATCACCGAGCCACGCGACTCGAAATGGGTCGCGGCCCCTGAGTTCCGATCCGGACCCCCCACGCGGCTCACGTCCTGGAAAGAGACGGGCCTATCGTGGGGCAACGAAGAAGAAGTGACCGGACTGCAAACTTGCATCCGGTCCCTGATGGACAAGCCCATCCGGCATGTCAACATCATCCAGGTCATGCTCGTTCACCGGATCCTCCCGTGCCAAGAACGGGAGTTCACTTTGCGGGAATTCGACCCGGCGCAGCACCAAACCCTCAATAGGCTCTTTGACACGACGTATGAAGACGTCTGGAAGGTGCTAACCAAAGGCGCCGAGTGCCCCTCATCCGCTTCCGAGGACCGTGGATACAGCTTGCAGCGCAACGCTGGCGAGGTAAGCTATTTATACCTTTCACAGGTTCATTAGGCTTTTCTACATAGATTAACTCTATGTGGGATCTAAAAACTCCCTTTGCCTTTGACAGGCGTGGCTGAAGATAGCTGGACCAATCAACTGTCTGACTCCTCTGCCCGAAGACCCAGCCCCAGCTCTCTTAGAAAAGCTGCTGGCTCCGGCGCCCTATGTGGTGCCGGAGAAGAAGGTCAAGAAGAAGAAGACCACCGGGACTCGAAAGAGTGCCCGCAATGTGGTGGTGTCGAGCTCATCATCTGGCAAGTCCGCGACGCCCTCCCCTCGTAAAAACGAGGAGGAGGAACAAGGAAGCTCTCCCCCTCCATCGAGGGGAGAGAAAAAGAAGAAGGCCGCCCCAACAGGGGAGGCCGAGGGGTCGAGGAAAAGGAAGACCCCTCTGCCGGACTACTCCCCCAACGCCGAAGAGGGCGGAAAGGAGTGGCCGGACAGAACCAAGCGTCCGGCGACCTCGTAAGTATTCACATACCAGAATGACTCATAGTATCTTCAAGTGCGCAGCTTACCCTAATGTCGAATGTTATTTGCGCAGCCCGCCCCGAGCCGCACTCGATGATTCATCGAGCGGCTCCCTGGATTCGTCGGACATGAACTCTGTTTCGTCCGCAGTCTCCCCCAGCAGGGCGGACGACGCTGAAGCGGCGTCCCGCCGAACAAGGCAGGAGGAGGTGGTCCTGGAGGAGCCGCAAGGCAATCCTCAGGACCCCAGGAGTAAAGGGGATGAAACCCCCCAGGGCTCCCAGTCCGGCTTTGTGCCGGACACCGCGCCGGACTCGACCGTCCTGGCTTGCGGTGGGCGAACTCCTTCCAAGAGGAGTAAGCCGTCTGAGCCGGCGACCTCTGTCCAACCGGAGGCGCCGGATAGTCTGTTGGAGGCGCTTGAAGGCGCCACCATCGACGAGGAGCACCGTACTGTCATGAGTGCGGTGATCCAAAGGGTTCAGTCCGCCAAGAGCAGACTGAATGAAGCTTGCGCTAGCCTTCTAACAGGCTTCCAGGTAAGCAAAAAATATGCTAAATTCATTACCGCATAGACAGTAGCCCCTGATGCTCTGTTCGGTGTTTAGAAAGAAAAGCCGAATAGAGGATCCAACAATTTTCGCAGGAGTCTAATAAAAAGTCTAAATATGCGTATGCAGGCTTCCCTGCTGTCCACCGCCGCACTGACTGCGCAGGTGGAAGTCCTGAAAAAGGACCTCGAGCGGTCCGACCAAGAGCTCAGCCATGCCAAAAGGCAGCTCGCGGAAAAGGAAGGTAAGAAATACCCCTTAGAGAAAAAAAAAGAAAGAGAAAAAAGTGGTGCCTATAGAGAGGCTTGATTGCAAAAAGAAATAACAGGATTGTACTGCTTATTGTAGGGGCCACAACCGAGGTGGCAACCCTGAAGCTGGCGCTGACTGAGGCCGAGAATAAAGCGGCCGAGGAGCGCGCCGAGCGAGAAAAGCTTGGGGTCCAAGTCGGCGAGGTGCAGCAAGAGCTGCAAGCTCTCATGAAGAAACATGAGGGTTTGCAGCTTGAGGCAAAAACGCAAGCATCCGAGCTCGCGTCGGCTGTTGAGACCACCAAGAGTGCCAAGGCGGAAGCCCAAAAGGCCCTCCAGGAATTGGAGGATGTGAAAAAGATAGCAGCGGGTAAGGCATTCTTAATGCAAAGTAGGAATATAAAGGTGAAATACCTATTACTTACCCAAATCTGGAGTTCTCCAGGGGCGTTCTTCGATCTTCCCCGCAGCGCATTCGATGCCGCCGCATTCTACCGAGCTGAGGAGGATAGCTCGACGGAGAGTGTGTTCTGGTCTCAGTATTCTGAGGCCGGACACCCTTTGCCCTTAAGCGATCAGCTGAAGCAGCTGGCCGAGCTCCACAAGGCGGCCGAACAGGCCATGAAGGGCTTACTAGTTCGGCTGTGGCCTGGAGAGGCCCTGCCTGGGAGCTACTTTGGGCTGGTGCGGCGGCTGGTGGAGGCCTGTCCACGGCTTGAGGTCATCAAGCGCTCCGTCTGCATAGAAGGTGCCCGGAGGGCCCTTGCCCGTGTAAAGGTACACTGGGGCAAGCTGGACGGAGAGAAGCTGGTGAAGGACGGGCCGCCGCAGGGGAAGGAGCATTGCAAGCCCGAGAACTACTACAAGGAAGTTCTCGCTGGAGCTCGCCTTGTCGCGGATGAGTGTGCCAAAGATGTAATATTTCAATGAATTCGCTCGTTTGTATCCTGTGCGCTGAAAACTTGTTCATATGCGCTTAAGCAATGCTTTCTGAATTTAAAATATTATTTTCTATGCGGCCGTTTATCAATAACTGAGAGATGGCGAGTCGTCGGCTTCTGCCCCCATGTAACTAGTGCTGGGGTGTTCGAGATAAACCTGAGGGCTCTTGTTCCCATAGTTGGGTCCCTCGAGGGAGGCGCTCAGCACAGCGAACCAGGCCATCGGACTATAATGCTTGAACACTCTCACTTAGCCATAGAACGTTATAATTTTAAATTTCGGCGAAGCCCCTAGTTCGGAAGGCCGAATTCGGGGCACTATCCACGCCTTTAGCCGGACTTAACCAACTCTCCGCTCGAAGCGGCATAAGCCTTTAGGGACTCGAAAAACCTCTCGAACAGCGACCGGTCTCGCGCCTTATCATGACAGTCTGTTTTAGCTTTCTCCACTGAGGTGCTCGCCCACATGATCTGGGGCACAATCGCAGTGGTTCTCCTAGTGCTACCTTAGCCGATAGAGCGGAACGTAAGACACCAAAACATAGGAGCCGGGCAAACCCAACATATGACCAAAATCATGACTCGGAGCCGATGCATATAATGCTATAAGTTCGGGGTGCCGCACTTGTGAAAGTGGACGGACTTCTCACACCAGATAGAAGGGTAATAAAGCCCCTGGCGTGGTTTTCCGTACCATGGTGTACGGATGCGATCATGTTATTTGAGTAAACATATGTATATTAAAAGAAGATAATGCAAAAAATAGACAAAAAGCTATGCATTATTTATGAGGAGGCTGTTTATTCAAGCCAAATGATACAAGTAGTGCGGAAAAAAATTTAGACTATTGAACATGTCCTGATCAGGCGCAGGCCGCGGAATTTAGAAACAGATATATCGCTCGAAATAGAGACCACCTGAGAGTTCCATGATGCGGCGTTGTTTTGTCTGCTTTCCTGGGTCTTGTATCGTCTGTGCGGCAGCGAGGCCGAACACTGTATCCATAGTATGGAGTCCTGAAAGAAAAGAAGAACCCGGCAGCCCCTAGTACGTTTGACGCCGTATTGTTGGCATGCCGTTTTATCTGCCCCTTCCCCTATGCCCATGGAATTGTAAGGGCGTAATTGTGTACTCAAGGTACTAGCTCCGCTATGTAGCGATGGCTGGGGTTGGGGCCATGTTGCTACGCGTGCTCTGAACGCGCCAGTCGGTCTTGCTGCGGGTTACTCCGGGCGCGTTTTGCTTTGTCCTGCTTTGTAGCGGCCGGACTCGAGAGCTGCCTTAACAGGCTGCTTTGTACCTCTGCTGCGAGGGCCGCCGTGTGTTCCTCCGTACGGATGGAGCGTTCGGTATTTCCGCTGGCCGTGATTACACCTCGAGGGCCTGGCATCTTGAGCTTGATATATGCGTAGTGCGGCACCGCATTGAATTTTGCGAATGCGGTTCGTCCAAGCAGAGCATGATAGCCACTGCGGAACGGAACTATGTCGAAGATTAACTCTTCGCTTCGGAAGTTGTCCGGAGATCCGAAGACCACATCAAGTGTTATGGAGCCTATGCAATTGGCCTCTACACCTGGTATGACGCCTTTAAAGGTCGTCCTTGTGGGCTTGATCCTTGATGGATCTATGCCCATTTTCCGCACTGTATCCTGGTAGAGCAGGTTTAGGCTACTGCTGTCGTCCATGAGGACTCTTGTAAGGTGAAATCCGTCAACGATTGGGTCAAGAACCAAT
Organism: Aegilops umbellulata; assembly: GCA_032464435.1. Classification (NCBI taxonomy): domain Eukaryota; kingdom Viridiplantae; phylum Streptophyta; class Magnoliopsida; order Poales; family Poaceae; genus Aegilops; species Aegilops umbellulata. The sequence continues at coordinate 66,455,247 of CP136056.1, read as the reverse complement.
GCGGCGAAACCGCCGTGACGGATGCTAGTGGGGTGGTCCCTTCGATCGAAGGTGATCGGGCAAGAGGACCATGGGTTGAACTTTGGGGCGACTGGCTCCATCGCGTATACGTCCCGTAGCGCACGCTTCCTCTCCCGCTTGGGAATATGAGTCGCGTATATCATGTTCACCATCCGCACTTGTGGGGGAAACCCCTTCTGTCCGTTGTTGTTTCGCGGCCTGGGCTCCTCTTCGTCATCGCTGTCTAGCCCCTTGTTTTTGTGTTCGGCTCTTAACTTGCCTGCCTGCTTGAACACCCAACAATCCCTGTTGGTGTGATTGGCTGGCCTTTCGGGGGTGCCGTGAATCTGGCACGAGCAGTCGAGTATTCGGTCCAAACTGGACGGGCCCTGGGTATTCTTTTTGAATGGCTTTTTCTGCTGACCGGATTTATGGCCTTTGAATCCGGCGTTTACTGCCGTATCTTCATTGCTGTCGCTGCTGACGCGGCGTTTCTGTTTATTTCGTCGCGACCTGCCACTTTTGTCCTTGGTACCTGAATTACCTTGCTTCTTCGATAAGTTGTTGCTGCGAGCTAGCCAGCTATCTTCGCCCGCGCAAAAGCGGGTCATGAGTGTCGTGAGGGCTGCCATGGATTTCGGCTTTTCCTGTCCCAGGTGCCGGGCGAGCCACTCGTCACGGATGTTATGCTTGAAGGCTGCTAAGGCCTCTGCATCCGGACAATCGACTATCTGATTTTTCTTTGTTAGGAACCGTGTCCAGAATTGCCTGGCCAATTCTTCTGGCTGCTAGATTATGTGGCTTAGGTCGTCGGCGTCCGGTGGCCGTACGTAGGTCCCCTGGAAGTTGTCGAGGAATGCGGCCTCCAGGTCCTCCCAAGAGCCGATCGAATCTGCGGGGAGGCTGTTGAGCCAGTGCCGGGCTGGTCCCTTAAGCTTAAGGGGTAAATATTTGATGGCGTGCAAATCATCGCCACGTGCCATGTGGATGTGGAGGAGATAGTCCTCAATCCATACTGCCGGATCTGTCGTACCATCGTACGACTCGATGTTGACGGGTTTGAAACCCTCTGGGATTCTATGATCCATTACTTCGTCTGTGAAGCATAGTGGGTGTGCGGCGCCCCTGTACTGGGCTATGTATCGACGCAGTTCGGAGGAGCTGTTCCTGTTGTGTTCGGCCCGGCCGGATTTATTGTGTCCGGAGTGAAAACTATCACGTGCCGTCGGGCGTCCGCGCGATCCATAGATCGATCTTGTTTGCCTTGGTTTGTCCTCCAGGACGTTTCGCAGGTCTGGTTCGTGTTCCCGTGCCTTGGTAAAGCGGCTGCGGGGCATGGCTTGTTTGGATGTTCGACAGGCTTCTCTGTCGCGGCCGCGAGGTGGCCGATCTGCCATGTCTTGGGCTTCCTCCTCTGACTGGGGTAGCGGCCTGTGCTTAGGATAGTTTTTGGAGGGGCGTCCGAGCTCGTGCTCTTCGGCCGCAAGGACTTCAGTCCATCTGTCAGCTAGCAAATCTTGATCAGCTCTAAGTTGTTGCTGCTTTTTCTTTAGGCTGTTCGCCGTGGCTAAAAGCCTGCGTTGAAAGCGCTCTTGTTCGGCGAGGTCTGATGGTACGATGAATTCATCGTCCCCGAGGCTTGCCTCGTCTTCGGAGGGAGGCATGTAGTTATCGTTCTCGACCTCTCATTCTGCCGCTCTCTCATGAGGGCGGTCTTCTCCATCCTCCTGTGCCGAATCCTGCTGGTTTTGGTGTTCTTCGGCGCTGTCCGGGGTAGTATTATCTCCCGTGCCGGAATCACCTTTTCTGCTGTGGCGGGATTTGGAGCGGCGCCGTTGACGTCGGCGTTTTGGAGGCTTTTTCGAAGTGCCATCCTCCGTTGTTCCATCGCCGTCTCCATCTTTTGGAGCATCCACCATGTATATGTCGTATGACGAGGTGGCGGTACAACGCCCTACAGGTGCTGGTTCTTGCTCGTCTCCTCCTTCGTTGTCCATACCGTCGAAGTCTTCGGAGCCGAAGTCGAGCATGTCGGATATATCGTCGACAGTGGCTATTAAGTGGGCGGTGGGTGGGCTTTGAATTTCTTCGTCGTCCGAATCCCAACCTCGCAGGCCATAGTTCGGCCCGGGCTCTCCTGACAAAGAGAGAGACTTGAGAGAATTCAGAATATCACCAAAAGGTGAATACTGAAAGATGTTCGCGGCGATGAACTCCATTACCGGCGCCCAATCTGATTCGATTGGCAGGGGCGCGGGAGGTTCGGAGTTCGGAGAAGAGTCCGGCTCCTTGGAGTCATGTGCCGTGCGGAGTGCGGAGCTTGCGTTTGGCTCAATGGCTTTTAAGATCGCAGCCCCCGAGGTGACGTCCAACCTTTCATCCTCAAAGAACGCAGCGGGCTCTGGATCGAGGATCGGGGCCGGAGCGTATGCGGCCTCCAGGACACTGTTCGGAGGCAGAGCTATATCATGCCCCTCGAGATAGTGCGACGCGCTTGGTTGTGGCTCGAATCCGTCGAAGATCAAGTCTCCGCGGATATCTGCCGTGTAGTTTAGGTTTGCAAACCTGACTTGATGGCCAGGGGCGTAGCTCTCGATCTGCTCCAGATGACCAAGCGAGTTGGCCCGCAGAGCGAAGCCGCCGAAGACGAAGATCTGTCCGGGGAGAAAAGTCTCACCCTGGACCTCATCGTTGTTGACGATCAAAGGAGCCATCGGGCCTAAAGGCGACGACACAGAGGAACTCTCAATGAAAGCACCAATGTCGGTGTCAAAACCGGCGGATCTCGGGTAGGGGGTCCCGATCTGTGCGTCAAGGTCGGATGGTAACAGGAGACAAGGGACACTTTATTTTACCCAGGTTCGGGCCCTCTCGATGGAGGTAAAACCCTACTCCTGCTAGATTAATATTGATGATATGGGTAGTACAAGAGTAGATCTACCACGAGATCAAGGAGGCTAAACCCTAGAAGCTAGCCTATAGGTATGATGATGGTTATGATGTGTTCGTCCTACGGACTACAACCCTTCGGTTTATATAGGCACCGGATAGGGTTAGGGTTACACAGAGTCGGTTACATTGGTAGGAGATCTTGAATATCCGCACGCCTAGCTTGCCTTCCACGCCAAGGAAAGAACCTTCCGGACACGGGACGAAGTCTTCAATCTTGTATCTTCATAGTCCTGGAGTCCGGCTGAAGATATAGTTCGGCTATCCGAACACCCCCTAATCCAGGACTCCCTCAGGAATGTTCTGTGTTGGAATGTGCGTGGTTTGAATTCTGAAGCTTGCCAGCGTGATATTAGAGCTAAGATCGAGGAGAGCCACTGCTCCATAATTTGTTTACAGGAAACTAAGTGTGAGCAGCTCGACATTAGGAAGATTCGGTCTTTCTGCCCTAGGCGCTTTGATCAGTTTTCTTTTTCTCCTTCTGTGGGTGCATCAGGGGGAATTTTGGTCATTTGGAATTCTTCTATGTTTGAGGGACAGCTCGTGGCGGTTGATACGTCTCCAACGTATCTATAATTTTTGATTGCTCCATGCCATATTATCTACTGTTTTAGGCAATATTGGGCTTTATTATCCACTTTATATTATTTTTGGGACTAACATATTAACCGGAGGCCCATCCCAGATTTGCTCTTTTATGCCTATTTCAGTGTTTCGAGGAAAAGGGATATCAAACGGAGTCGAAACGGAACGAAATCAACTAGAGAAGTTATTTTTGGAAGGAAACCTACCGGATAGACTTGGACCCTACGTCAGAAGATGAAGGAGGTGCTCACGAGGGTAGGGGGCGCGCCCCCTGCCTCGTGCCCCCCCTTCGGTCCACCGACGTACTCCTTTCACCCATGTATACCTACGTATCGTGAAACTTCCAGAACAGAGATTAGATCGGGAGTTCCGCCGTCGCAAGCCTCTGTAGCCACCAAAAGTCAACCGGGACCCTGTTCCGGCACCCTGCCGGAGGGGGGGACCCTCACCGGTGGCCATCTTCATCATACCGGTGCTCTCCATGACGAGGAGGGAGTAGTGCACCCTCGGGGCTGAGGGTATGTACCAGTAGCTATGTGTTTGATCTCTCTCTCTCTCTCTCTCTCTCTCTCTCTCTCTCTCTCTCTCGTGTTCTTGATTTGGCACGATCTTGATGTATCATGAGCTTTTCTATTATAGTTGGATCTTATGTTTCTTCTCCCCCTCTTCTCTCTTGTAATGGATTGAGTTTCCCCTTTGAAGTTATGTTATCGGATTGAGTCTTTAAAGATTTGAGAACACTTGATGTATGTCTTGCGTGGGATAACCGTGGTGATAACGGGTTATTCTATTGATCCAATTGATGTATGTTTTGGCGATCAACTTGCGGGTTTCGTGACATTGGGAACCTATGCATAGGGGTTGGCACATGTTTTCGTCGTGATTCTCCGGTAGAAACTTTGGGGCACTCTTTGAGGTTCTATGTGTTGGTTGAATAGATGAATATGAGATTGGGTGATGCATATCGTATAATCATACCAACGGATACTTGAGGTGACATTGGAGTATCTAGGTGACATTGGGGTTTTGCTTGATTTGTGTCTTAAGGTGTTATTCTAGTACGAACTCTAGGGCTGTTTGTGACACTTATAGGAATAGCCCAACGGATTGATTGGAAAGAATAACTTTGAGGTGGTTTTGTACCCTACCATAATCTCTTCATTTGTTCTCCGCTATTGGTGACTTTGGAGTGAATCTTTGTTGCATGTTGAGGGATAGTTATATGATCCAATTATGTTATTATTGTTGAGAGGACTTGCACTAGTGAAAGTATGAACCCTAGGCCTTGTTTCCTATCATTGCAATACCGTTTACGCTATCTTTTACCGCTTATTACCTTGCTGTTTTCATATTTTCAGTTTACAAAAACCTATATCTACCATCCATATTGCACTTGTATCACCATCTCTTCGCCGAACTAGTGCACCTATACAATTTATCATTGTATTGGGTGTGTTGGGGACACAAGAGACTCTTTGTTATTTGGTTGCAGGGTTGCTTGAGAGAGACCATCTTCATCCTACGTGAAAGCACAAGTGCTCCTCAGGTGGTTTTGGTAATTAATGTCAACATATCTCTTGTTGGACTAACATTTTTATCTAGTATATTTCAGATAAGTTCAACAATGGAGTGGCATGGACTAAAGGTTGTGGGAACTCCTTCAAGATGCTAAGGACAAAGGATTGGCTAAAGCTTCAAGCTCAAGACTCTTCATTTTACATTTTAGTGATCCAAGATCACATTGAGTCCATAGGAAAAGCCAATACTATCAAGGAGGGATGAGGTGTTGCTCAATGAGCCCTTTGCTTTATGTGCTTAATGATATGCTCCAAAATCCTCAACTACTTTCCCACTTCCACAAATGACCTAAACCCTAAGCCAAACTCGGTCATACCGATTCTTTCTATCCGGCGCCACCGAGTTTCATATGTCATAAGCCACTGCCAAACCCTAGCAAATCGGTTCTACCGATAGGGATCTCGGTCTCACTGAGATGGGATTGAAATCTCACTGTGTATGTCCATTGTCCAAATCGGTCTCACCGAGTTTAGGCAATTGGTACTACCGAGATTACAATGCAAACTCTCTGGGTAACTCATTACCAAAATCGGTCTAACCGAGTTTAGTAATCAGTCCCACCGAGTTTGCCTGACCAACTCTCTGGTTAGCTAATTACCAAATCGGTCTCACCGAGTTTGTGTAATCGGTCTCACCGAGATTACGTTATGCCCAAACCCTAACCATATCGGTCCTACCAAGATGCATGTCAGTCCCACCGAAAATCTCTAACGGTCACTAGGTTTACCTTTTCGGTCCGACCGAGTTTGTTGATTTGGTCCCACCGAGATTGGTAAATTGTGTGTAATGGTTGGATTTTTAGTGGAGGCTATATATACCCCTCCACCTCCTCTTCATTCGTGGAGAGAGCCATCAGAACACATCTACACTTCCAACCTACATGTTCTGAGAGAGAACCACCTACCCTTGTGTTGAGGTCAAGATATTCCATTCCTACCATATGAATCTTGATCTCTAGCCTTCCCCAAGTTGCTTTCCACTCAAATCTTCTTTCCACCAAATCCAAATCCTGTGAGAGAGAGTTGAGTGTTGGGGAGACTATCATTTGAAGCACAAGAGCAAGGAGTTCATCATCAACACACCATTTGTTACTTCTTGGAGAGTGGTGTCTCCTAGATTGGCTAGGTGTCACTTGGGAGCCTCCGGCAAGATTGTGGAGTTGAACCAAGGAGTTTGTAAGGGCAAGGAGATCGCCTACTTCGTGAAGATCTACCGCTAGTGAGGCAAGTCCTTCGTGGGCTATGGCCATGGTGGGATAGACAAGGTTGCTTCTTCGTGGACCCTTCGTGGGTGGAGCTGTAGCGACCCGACCTCAGATGGTCAAGTCTCTGTGCTCCGGTGTCATCCCTGGATAAGTAATGCTGACACCACACAGTACTTCGAAGGATTTATAACAGAGTAGCAATCACACACTTATTACATCGATGTCTCAAAGAGAACTTATTACAATAAATATGGCTTAAGGCCATCTAATAACGATAACAGCGGAAGACTTGGAAGATAAGTGAGTCCATCAACTCCAACGGCATCACTGAGTATAGAACCACGACCTAAAAGCACCTTACTCGTCGTCTGAAAAGTCTGCAACATGAAAGTTGCAGCCCGAAAACGGGTCAGCACATGGAATATGCTGGCAATGTAACACATAGAGAATAATGAATGATAAGCCTACACTACATGCATATATGGCTGGTGGAAAAACTCTATGGTTACAGTTTTGCGTAAAGCCAATTTTTCCCTACTGCAAAAGGAATAAATTTATTTAACTATCATGGTGGTTGTTAAACATCGAGAATGGTTGACAGCATTCCGATCCCATTTAAAATGTAATCATCAATAACCCAACAATATTAATTTAGAAGTAACATGATGAGATTCACATGATATTCAAGAACTAGATACTCAAGATGTCCATAACCGGGGACACGGCTAATCATGATTAGTTTGTACACTCTGCAGAGGTTTGTGCACTTTTCCCCACAAGACTCGATCGCCTCCGTTTGGTTTCTCGCACTACATGATGTTTGAGAGACGGATGACCGAGACATAGTCTTTCAGAAGCGCTCACACCTTACGTTGTGATAGACCGTACCAACCTACATCCCCTACATCTGCTAGTCTACCACTGTAAGAGTTCGCACGACTTAGTCAGCTATGCCAGAGCCCATAATGGCTTGTGGCTGCACACGGAAGTTACTAGCATGAATGATCTTATGATCCCTTTGAGCCTAGGTGGCGGTCCAAAAGAAAAACAGGCAAGTCCTGATAGAAACCAGGTGCCTCAATCCACCCAGATGTGTATTTAAGTTGCCACCTTAGATAAACCATTAATTAACAATACTCACATCTGTCATGGATATCACTCACCCAATCCACGTCTACTAGCATAGCATGGCATAATAAGCAAACGTAGAAGTAACTCCCAAAGGTTTAATAAGTAAAACAGGTGATAGGTACTAACTCATCTACTTCCCATCCCGCAATTTAATTAGATCCTAATCATGCAGTGTTTGAGGATTGATCTAATGCAATAAAACTGGGTAGTAGAAAAGGTATGATCAAAGTGTTACTTGCCTTGTTGAGGATCCGCGAAACCTAGAGCTTCGAAATAACAGGCGGCGCATTCCGGGTGATCTATCACAGACAAACAACAAGCATACAATAAGTACTCATCTAATGCACAGGTAAAACTTGAACAGAAGATCGAACCAGAAAGTTCAACTTAAGAACTCCGGTTGCAAAAGAAAACTAAAATGAACGGAAAACAAACGACGGAAGAAACAACTTGGTTCTAGCAATTTGAATCTAGGTCAAATTTTACAGTAGCCAAAACTTGTTTAAGTTGATTAGACGGAGCGGCGGTTTTGAAACGAAACTCCAGGCGCTTGAATCACCTGATTCCGATAAACGAGCGGGAATATAAACTAGAACGAAGATCGGATCTGAGATCGCGATCGCAGAATAAATCCGACGAGAAGAAAAAGAAGAACGGTTGAACGAACAGACGTTCGTTAACCTAGAAGAATCCGGTGATCACGTTCGTTAGGACGAACGGTCCGGTGAACGGTCTCGAGGCAACTAAACCGGAAAAGAAAACTAATCCGATCTAGGGTTTCGGAAAAGAAAACCGATTGAAAAACCGATCTAGAAAACCGGAACGATTTAGCGAAGAATCGGAAAGAAAAACGAATCGGAAAAGAAAAATCGGAACGATTAGAAGAAAACAATCTGATGAAAAGAGAAAGAGACGCGGCGCGGTACCTCCGGCGAGGTTCCGGCGAGGGCTCCGGCGGCGGCGGCGTTGGGCGGCGGCGGCGGCGGTGTAGGGCGGCGGCGACGGTGTAGGGCAGCGGCGGCGGTGTAGGGCGGCGGCGATGGTGGAGGCTTGGGGCTTTGGGTTTGATGATTTAGAGGGGGGGGGGTGTGGGGGTATTTATATTGGTGAGGGAGGGGGTTTACTTGGAGGAGGGATCAAGGAATAAGAATAGGAGTAGGAAAGATCTAGAAACAAAAACCGAATAAACGGAAGTAGGACAAAAGTCCTACTAGGACTTCCAAAAGGGGGCGGCGGCGGCGGCCTCCTGCGCCTGGCGCGCGGCGCGCGGGGCTTGGCCTCCTGGCCGGCCAGCCGGGCCTTTGGCCCAGGGGCGCGCGGGACTTTTTTTTAAAAAAAAAATTTATTTCGCGAGCAGAAAAACACAGAAAAATAATTCTACCGGACTCCAAAACTAATAAAGTAAAATTTCCCCGACTCCTAAAAATGAGTCGAACAAAATAAACTTTTCTCTAGGCCAAAAATGCAATTTTTGAAAACGTGCATTTTTCCCTATCCAAATAAAAGGCAAACAAACTCCGACAAAACCAATGATCCCTTTCTTTCAAAATTTGAGAAAACTCAAATATGAAAATAACGAAATCTCCAACTCTCTCCGAGGGTCCTTGAGTTGCGTGAAATTTCTAGGATCGACCAAAATGCAAGAAAATATGATATGCATGATGATCTAATGTATAACATTCCAAATTGAAAATTTGGGATGTTACAAACCTACCCCCCTTAAGATGAATCTCGTCCTCGAGATTCGGGTTGGCTAGAAAATAGGTGAGGGTGGTCCTTGAGCAAATCTTCTTCTCTCTCCCAGGTAGCTTCATCCTTTGAGTGGTAGTTCCACTGAACTTTGCAAAACTTGATAACCTTGCTGCGGGTAACTCTGCTGGCATAATCAAGAATCTTGACTGGTTTCTCTTCATACGTTAAGTTATCCTTTAACTGAATCGCTTCAAGCGACACAGTATCTCTTAGCGGTACCTCCGCCATCTCGGCGTGACATTTCTTCAGCTGAGAAACATGGAATACATCATGAACTCCTGACAGTCCTTCTGGTAATTCCAACTTATAAGCGACTTCTCCCATGCGTTGCAAAATCTTATACGGTCCAACGAAACGCGGTGCTAACTTTCCCTTAACTCCAAAGCGCTTAACTCCTCGAAGTGGGGATACTCGAAGATAAACTCTGTCTCCAGTTTCGTAAACTGTCTCCTTGCGCTTAGAATCTGCGTAGCTCTTCTGCCTGGATTGGGCTACCTTGAGCCTATCGCGAATCTACTTAACTTTCCGTTCAGACTCCTTGATCAGATCGGGTCCAAAGAACTGACGGTCTCCAACTTCGTCCCATGACAACGGTGTCCTGCAACTCCTTCCGTATAAAGCTTCGAAAGGTGCCATCTTCAAACTGGTTTGGTAACTGTTGTTATAAGAAAACTCCGCATACGGCAAGTTATCGTCCCAACTAGATCCATAATCTAGTGCACAAGCTCTCAGCATATCTTCCAAAATATGATTGACTCTCTCAGTCTGTCCATCCGTCTGTGGGTGAAAAGCTGTACTAAACTCTAGTCTGGTTCCCAAAGTTTCGTGCAACTGATTCCAAAACTTCGAGGTAAATTGGGTTCCTCTATCTGATACGATACTCCTCGGAACTCCATGCAAACAAATGATCCTGGTCATGTATATCTTTGCCAACTTAGCACTGGTGTAAGTGGTCTTAACTGGTATGAAATGTGCTACCTTTGTCAAACGATCAACTACTACCCATATCGAGTCATAGCCTGCTTTTGTCCTGGGTAGTCCTGTGATAAAATCCATGCCTATCTTATCCCACTTCCATTCGGGTATCGGCAATGGTTGTAACAATCCGGCTGGCTTCTGATGTTCGGCCTTCACTTTATGACACACATCACAAACTGCTACATATGCTGCAATATCCTTCTTCATTCCGGTCCACCAGAATGTTTCCTTCAAATCCAAATACATCTTGGTATTTCTTGGGTGAATCGAATAGGGTGAATCATGTGCCTCTTGCAGAATCAACTTCCTGATCTCCGGGTTATTGGGCACATAAACACGGTCCTCAAACCATCGGGTATCATGCTCATCCTCACGAAATCCCTTTGCTTTTCCTTCACTCATTTTCTTCTTTATATCTGCAATCTCCTTGTCAGATTTCTGAGCTTCTCTGATTTTATCCATCAAGGTAGATTGAATATCCAATGCTGCTACATAGCCTCTCGGAACTATTTCCAAACATAGCTCATGAAGATCCTTGGCTAACTCCTTTGGTATTTCTCCCGTCATCAATGTATTGACATGGCTCTTACAGCTCAATGCGTCAGCTACTACATTAGCCTTTCCTGGATGGTAATGCAATCTCATATCGTAATCCTTGATGAGTTCCAACCATCTCCTTTGTCTGAGGTTCAACTCCTTCTGCGTGAAAATGTACTTCAAACTCTTGTGATCTGTGTATACTTCACAATGATTTCCAATGAGGAAATGTCTCCATGTCTTCAACGCATGCACTACGGCTGCTAACTCCAAATCTTGCGTAGCATAATTCAATTCGTGAGGTTTCAGTTGTCGTGAGGCATACGAAACAACTCTTCCTTCCTGCATAAGCACTGCTCCAAGTCCTCGACGTGAAGCGTCGCAATACACCTCATAATCCTTGGTCTGATCGGGCAAAATCAACACTGGTGAGGAAACCAATCGTTTCTTCAACTCCTGAAATCTGGCCTCACATTCCTCAGTCCAAATGAACTTAGTATCCTTCTTCAACAATTCAGTCATAGGCTTTGCAATCTTTGAGAAGTTCTCAATAAATCTCCGGTAGTATCCTGCGAGTCCAAGAAAACTCCGGATCTCTCCAACTGTCGTTGGCGCTTCCCATTTGGTTACGGTCTCAACCTTGGTGGGGTCAACTGCTATACCTTCTCCGGATATAACATGTCCAAGAAATCCGACTTCCTTTAACCAAAACTCACATTTGCTGAATTTGGCATATAACTGATGTTCCCTTAGTTTCTCCAGAACCAAACGCAAATGTTCCTTATGCTCTTCTTCATTCTTTGAGAAAATCAGTATGTCATCAATGAACACTATGACGAACTTATCCAAAAACTCCATAAATACTTTGTTCATCAGGTTCATGAAATAGGCAGGTGCGTTAGTCAGTCCAAATGACATAACGGTATACTCATACAATTCGTATCTCGTGGTAAAAGCTGTCTTGGGTATGTCCTGCTCTCGAATCTTCAACTGATGGTACCCTGATCGCAAATCGATCTTGGAAAACACCTTAGCTCCTTGCAAACGATCAAACAGATCATTAATCATTGGCAGTGGGTACTTGTTCTTGATAGTTACTGCATTTAATCCACGGTAATCGACAACCATCCTTAATGATCCATCCTTCTTCTCCACTAGAAGTACGGGTGATCCCCAAGGCGCAGAACTTGGGCGAATATAACCTTTTTCCAGTAACTCCTTGATCTGCTTCTTAATCTCCACCAAATCTTGTGCTGGCATCCTGTACGGTCTCTTCGATATTGGCCCAGTGCCTGACAAAAGTTCAATCAAAAACTCAATGTCTCTATCCGGTGGCATTCCTGGCAATTCCTTAGGAAATACATCAAGGAAATCCTTCACCACTGGTACTTCTTCCTGCACAACTCCTGATAAAGAATTTACTTGTGTCCTGTTTGGCGTATGTCGAGATACATACTTGATTCTTCTTCCTTCGGGCGTTGTGAGCAAAATTGTCTTACTGGCGCAATCAATGTTTCCTCCATACATCGACAGCCAATCCATACCGAGAATCACATCCAGACCTTGGGATTCCAGAATAATTAAATCTGTTGGGAAAACATGCCTTCCTATACTTAATGGCACTTGAAAACATCCTTGTCGGGCCATGTACTCTGCTCCTGGCGAGCTTACTAGCATAGGTGTCTTAAGAATCTTAGTGGGCAGGTTATACTTTTCCACAAATCCCCTTGATATGTATGAATGCGATGCACCAGTATAAAAAAGAACAAGTGCAGTAAATGACTTAACCAAAAACTTACCGATTACTGCATCAGGCTGAGCTTCAACCTCCTCCACGCTAACGTGGTTCACCTGTCCCCTGTTGAAAGGGTTTGGCTTCTTCCCAGAGCTTCCATTGCCATTCTGGCCTTCGGGACATTCATTGGCGTAATGTCCGGTCTTGGAACACTTGAAACAGGTGACTTGACTCAGATCTCTCTTGGCTGGGGTTGATGGGGTGGTACGGTTCTGGTCGTTGCTTCCTCCATTCCCATTACCATTCTTGTGGCCATGATGGTTGTGCGAACCACTTCCTCCATGGGTATGCTGAAACTGAACTCCCGGTTTAGGGGTAAAACGGGGCTTCTGCTGGGCTCCAGAGTTATACTTCCCCTGTCCATACTTCCTCTTGCGGTTCTCAATCTGCTGTTGCTTCCCTTCAATCATGATGGCACGATCTACCAACTCCTGGTAGTTGTTGAAACTTGCTACCATCAACTGCATGCTTAGCTCATCATTCATGCCTTCTAGAAACTTCTCCTGCTTAGCTGCATCCGTAGCAACGTCATCTGGGGCATAACGTGCTAACTTGCTGAAGTCGTCAACGTACTGGCCAACTGTCCTTCCTCCTTGGCGTAAGTTGTGAAACTCACGCTTCTTCATGGCCATAGCTCCTGTTGAAACATGGGCAGTGCGGAAAGCTTGCTAAAACTGATCCCATGTGACAGTGTCAACTGGGTAAGTGGCTGTAAAATTCTCCCACCATGCTGCCGCGGGTCCGTCAAGCTGATGTGCAGCAAACTTCACTTTCTCAACATCTGTGCATCCTGTAGTGGTCAACTCCCTTCCTATCTTGCGGAGCCAATCGTCTGCTACTATCAGCTCGGTGCTACTGGAAAACACCGGCGGATTCAGCCTAAGGAAACGGGCTAGGTGATCAACAGGTGGCGGCGGTGGAGGGTTGTTGTTGTTGTTCTGCTGATTCTGGACTAACAACTGCATCAATTGGTTCTGCTGCTGGATCAACTGAGTGAGCTCCGGTGGGAATCCATTGTCACGTCTCAGAGGCATCTGAGGGTTTAGAAAAGATGAGAATTAAGAATAGAACGAGGTCTAAGATAAAACACTACCCAAATGCACATGAGACAAAATTCACACAAAATCACTTCATTCAATCAAACAAGGGCTTACAAACGGTCTAGAACTATCGCAAAGGTGCGTGGACTATAATGTTTACATGGAGGAAATAATGCTACTAATATATGGTGGTCATCTACTAATTTGAATCGGTGGAAGACTCCATGACGTCCGCTCCAGCTTCGTCTTCAAAGTCGGGTTCACTTGGATCTGAATCGGTGTCGTCGATGATGATGTAGTTGCTCGGGCATGCGACATACTTGTCTTCATTCTTGAATGCTAATCTCCCCTTGAGTTGTTCAATCTCCTGCTTAAGATCGTGATTGTGCCTTGCTAGAGCTACGATCTCGTCCATGTAGTCTTTGCGTGTACCCTTCAGTTCTCCTTCTAGCTCGATGATCCTTGCCTTTGCATTCTTCAACTCTATCATATCATTGCACATCTGGTTCTCTTGGCGTCAAATGTGCTGGTTTAACTCCTGGATGAAAGCTGCAATGGACCTATCCTTCTTAGTGTTGACTATCTCCCATTGTTCATCTCGGCGTCCGCAAATCTGGTAGATAGTGTCCTTGAGGTCTTCTTGATAAACTTCTCCAATGCGTCCCATGGTGATGTGAGCTGCCATGCTCTTTCCCAGACTCCAGGTTGGTGCACTGAAAACACTATCTATGGGCTTCATGATTAGCGCGAATGTCCTTCCCGGAACGTGAGCTTGAATCTTCCAACGCTCCTCTTCAGGCAGAGTGGCGTTGAAGGTCCCGGTGAAGCTTGGTAGTCCAATGTTCAGGTACTTGGTGACTTCCTTCAAGTGAAATCCAAAAGGTGTGCCTTCATCCGGTTGAGCGTACTTGATCTTCGCGTCTGTCATCCTAAAAGAGTAGAAAAGATGAGGAGTTTAGAAAATGAGAGAAGAATAGTGATCTATGGCTTTAACTTAGTGGTCGTGTCCTACAGTCAGCGTGTGCTCTGATACCATCTCTGTAGCGATCCGACCTCGAATGGTCAAGTCTCTGTGCTCCGGTGTCATCCCTGGATAAGTAATGCTGACACCACACAGTACTTCGAAGGATTTATAACAGAGTAGCAATCACACACTTATTACATCGATGTCTCAAAGAGAACTTATTACAATAAATATGGCTTAAGGCCATCTAATAACGATAACAACGGAAGACTTGGAAGATAAGTGAGTCCATCAACTCCAACGGCATCACTGAGTATAGAACCACGACCTAAAAGCACCTTACTCGTCGTCTGAAAAGTCTGCAACATGAAAGTTGCAGCCCGAAAACGGGTCAGCACATGGAATATGCTGGCAATGTAACACATAGAGAATAATGAATGATAAGCCTACACTACATGCATATATGGCTGGTGGAAAAGCTCTATGGTTACAGTTTTGCGTAAAGCCAATTTTTCCCTACTGCAAAAGGAATAAATTTATTTAACTATCATGGTGGTTGTTAAACATCGAGAATGGTTGACAGCATTCCGATCCCATTTAAAATGTAATCATCAATAACCCAACAATATTAATTTAGAAGTAACATGATGAGATTCACATGATATTCAAGAACTAGATACTCAAGATGTCCATAACTGGGGACACGGCTAATCATGATTAGTTTGTACACTCTGCAGAGGTTTGCGCACTTTTCCCCACAAGACTCGATCGCCTCCATTTGGTTTCTCGCACTACATGATGTTTGAGAGACGGATGGCCGAGACATAGTCTTTCAGAAGCGCTCACACCTTACATTGTGATAGACCGTACCAACCTACATCCCCTACATCTGCTAGTCTACCACTGTAAGAGTTCGCACGACTTAGTCAGCTATGCCAGAGCCCATAATGGCTTGTGGCTGCACACGGAAGTTACTAGCATGAATGATCTTATGATCCCTTTGAGCCTGGGTGGCGGTCCAAAAGAAAAACAGGCAAGTCCTGATAGAAACCAGGTGCCTCAATCCACCCAGATGTGTATTTAAGTTGCCACCTTAGATAAACCATTAATTAACAATACTCACATCTGTCATGGATATCACTCACCCAATCCACGTCTACTAGCATAGCATGGCATAATAAGCAAACGTAGAAGTAACTCCCAAAGGTTTAATAAGTAAAACAGGTGATAGGTACTACCTCATCTACTTCCCATCCCGCAATTTAATTAGATCCTAATCATGCAGTGTTTGAGGATTGATCTAATGCAATAAAACTGGGTAGTAGAAAAGGTATGATCAAAGTGTTACTTGCCTTGTTGAGGATCCGCGAAACCTAGAGCTTCGAAATAACAGGCGGCGCATTCCGGGTGATCTATCGCAGACAAACAACAAGCATACAATAAGTACTCATCTAATGCACAGGTAAAACTTGAACAGAAGATCGAACCAGAAAGTTCAACTTAAGAACTCCGGTTGCAAAAGAAAACTAAAATGAACGGAAAACAAACGACGGAAGAAACAACTTGGTTCTAGCAATTTGAATCTAGGTCAAATTTTACAGTAGCCAAAACTTGTTTAAGTTGATTAGACGGAGCGGCGGTTTTGAAACGAAACTCCAGGCGCTTTAATCACCTGATTCCGATAAACGAGCGGGAAGATAAACTAGAACGAAGATCGGATCTGAGATCGCGATCGCAGAATAAATCCGACGAGAAGAAAAAGAAGAACGGTTGAACGAACGGACGTTCGTTAACCTAGAAGAATCCGGTGATCACGTTCGTTAGGACGAACGGTCCGGTGAACGGTCTCGAGGCAACTAAACCGGAAAAGAAAACTAATCCGATCTAGGGTTTCGGAAAAGAAAACCGATTGAAAAACCGATCTAGAAAACCGGAACGGTTTAGCGAAGAATCGGAAAGAAAAACGAATCGGAAAAGAAAAATCGGAACGATTAGAAGAAAACGATCTGATGAAAAGAGAAAGAGACGCGGCGCGGTACCTCCGGCGAGGTTCCGGCGAGGGCTCCGGCGGCGGCGGCGTTGGGCGGCGGCGACGGCGGTGTAGCGCGGCGGCGGCGGTGGAGGCTTGGGGCTTTGGGTTTGATGATTTAGAGGGGGGTGTGGGGGTATTTATAATGGTGAGGGGGGGGGGGGTTTACTTGGAGGAGGGATCAAGGAATAAGAATAGGATTAGGAAAGATCTAGAAACAAAAACGGAATAAACGGAAGTAGGACAAAAGTCCTACTAGGACTTCCAAAAGGGGGCGGCGGCGGTGGCCTCCTGCGCCTGGCGCGAGGCGCGCGAGGCTTGGCCTCCTGGCCGGCCGGCTGGGCCTTTGGCCCAGGGGCGCGCGGGACTTTTTTTAAAAATTATTTCGCGAGCAGAAAAACACAGAAAAATAATTCTACCGGACTCCAAAACTAATAAAGTAAATTTTCCCCGACTCCTAAAAATGAGTCGAACAGAATAAACTTTTCTCCGGGCCAAAAATGCAATTTTTGAAAACGCGCATTTTCCCTATCCAAATAAAAGGCAAACAAACTCCGACAAAACCAATGATCCCTTTCTTTCAAAATTTGAGAAAACTCAAGTATGAAAATAACGAAATCTCCAACTCTCTCCGAGGGTCCTTGAGTTGCGTGAAATTTCTAGGATCGACCAAAATGCAAGAAAATATGATATGCATGATGATCTAATGTATAACATTCCAAATTGATAATTTGGGATGTTACAGGAGCCCTCCGTGGACTCGCGCAACCGTTACCCTTCATGGGTTGAAGTCTCCATCAACGTGGATGTAGGATAGCACCACCTATCCGAACCACGGGAAAAACATCCGTGTCTCCAATTGCGTTTGAATTCTGCAAACCCTTCCCTTTACATTCTTGCAAGTTGCATGCTTTACTTTCCGCTGCCTATATACTCTTTGCATGCTTGCTTGATATGTATTGTGTATGTTGAAATTGTGCCTAAAACTTCACTCAAACCAAAAAGGCTTAAAAACTGCAACTTTAGTACTAAGTGTCTAATCACCCCCCCTCTAGACACACCCACTTCTAGATCCTACAAGTGGTATCAGAGCCTTGGTCTCCATTGCCTTGGTTTAATCACCATTGGAGGAAGATGGATGTGTCTACTTTAGGGAGTCTTAGACATAGAGTGCCTATTCTTGATGGAGAGTATTTTCATGAATGGAAAAATGAGATGCTTGTGATTTTCAATCAATATCATTTGAACAAGTATATTCCTAGTCCTTGTGCTCCTCATGTTGATCCTATGCATTCCACTCTAGATGAAGATATTGACATGCTTCGCAATCTTAGAACCGTTGAGCTCATCATTAGAGGATTGCCCAAATACTTGATTGCTAGTTTACCTACTCTTAAGTGCGCCTATACTATATGGAAATTTCTTGAGGAACGATTCCCCGATTATTCCTTGAAAAACTTGGATGAAATTCTCCATAAATCTATTGCCATGAGTAAAATGAACTCTAGTGATCCTAGTTTTGGTGATTGTCTACTTGAGCTTACTAATCTCATGCATGCTAAAGGAAATGTTGGAATCATTAGTGATATTATATCCGAAGCTATAAGAATTCATAAAAGTGACCACTTTGATGATCATTTATCTAATAAATCACTTTCTCTAGGAAATGATGAATCACAAGATCATGTTGAACATGGATACTACGATGAGAATGATGATAGTGACTTCGATATTGATGATGCAATGAGACACTTTGGTATTATGGCAAACCTTCGAGGATATGTGTCAGGAGGAAAGGAATGGGTTCTCGACAATGGATGTATCGACCATATGACCGGAGACGAAGAGATGTTCCGTGAGCTTGCTGAAAATGACGGCCCTCGAAAGTATGTCACCTTTGGTGATAATTCAAAGGGTAAGGTGGTTGGCCTTGGTAAGGTGGCCATCTCACACGATAGCTCCATTCAAAATGTCATGCTTGTTGAATCTCTTGGCTACAACTTACTTTCGGTATCTAGACTTGCTGATTTCGGTTTGAATGTCCTATTTACTGAGGTAGATTGCCAAGTGTTTCATCGAGATAATCATAAAATGGTCTTTACCGGTATACGTAGAGGTGACCTTTATATTGTCGATTTCTCTGAAAAGGCACAACCTAAAACTTGCTTCATTGCTAAATCCTCAAAAGGTCGGTTGTGGCATAGATGACTAGATCATGTTGGCATGAGAAACCTTGACAAGCTTATTAAAGGAAATCATATCCTTGGAGTTAACGATGTCATATTTGATAAGGATAGACTTTGTAGTGCTTGTCAAGCAGGTAAACAGGTTGGAGGAAGGCATCCCGTGAAGAACATCATGACCACAAGGAGGCCACTCGAGCTACTACATATGGATCTTTTTGGTCCCAATGCCTACAAGAGTCTCGGTGGAAATTCTTTTGGTCTAGTTATAGTTGATGATTTTTCAAGATTTACATGGGTGTTCTTTCTTGATGATAAATCACAGGTCCAAAAGATCTTCAAAAACTTCGCTAGGAAGGCCCAAAATCAGTTTGACGTAAAGATCAAGAAGGTTCAGAGTGACAACGGAACAGAGTTCAAGAACGCAAATGTGGATACCTTTCTTGACGAAGAAGGGATTTCACATGAGTTCTCGGCTACGTACACACCTCAACAAAATGGAGTTGTTGAGAGGAAGAACCGGACGCTCATCAAAATGGCGAGAACGATGCTTGATAAGTACAAGACGCCGAAGCACTTCTGGGCAGAAGCGGTTGAGACGGCTTGTCATGCAACAAATCGCTTGTATCTTCACAAGCTACTTGGCAAGACGGCATACGAGCTCCTCACCGGTAACAAATCCCAAGTTGGATACTTTCGAGTATTTGGCTCAAAGTGCTACATTCTAGATAAGCATCATCGTTCAAAGTTTGCTCCTAAATCTCATGAAGGTTTCCTACTTGGTTATGGCTCAAACCCTCACACTTACCGTGTCTACAACAATTTCACCCGAAAGGTTAAAGAAACAGTAGATGTGAAGTTTGATGAATCTAATGGCTCGCAAGTAGAGCAATTGCCAATTGATGTAGGAGACAAAGACCCATCGGAAGCAATCCAAGATTTGTCTATTGGCAAAGTTCGTCCAACGGAGGTGAAGGAGAGTACCTCGTCCGTCCAAGTGGAAGCTTCTACTTCACGACAAGGTGAACCAAGAATCGACACGGAGGCATCCACAAGTGGGACACACCAAGATGAAGGAAACGAGGAAATGCATCAAGACGAACATCAACAACCTCCTTCTCCACCACGACAAGAGAACGACAACGCCAACAATGAAGAAGGCCCAGAAGAAGAACAAGATGAAGAAGAAGTTCAACAAAGACCCAAGCAAAAGCTTTCACGGGTTTGAGCAAGAATTGCCGAAGATCTGTTGGAAATATGAGCAAATTACTACGCGATTTAATCCGAATAAACAGAAGATAAATCATGACCACAACAACATAGATTAAACTAATCATGCGAACTAGCATAGCAGATGAGCATATCACATCTAGGGCACATACTAGAAACATGAATTCTACCACGATCTCGAACATGAAGGATAGAATCACATACGGTGCAACAGGTGTAGCACCGCCAGCGTTGACGTTGTCGCCCATGTCGTCGAGGATGAGGTTGCCGAGGTCAGGGAAGAAGTCGTCGTTCGTGAAGTCGTCGCTGCCAGCAGTCGCGCGAGTGCGCTCCCCAAAAACCTGATCGCCCCTCTCCCATACAGGATCACGAGAGGCGGGGTTCCGGAGGCCTGCTGTCCCTTCTCGCGGTGCACGCCGGAAGGAGGGATGGAGAAGACTTGCTTGGCGGCGCAATGATCTGGAACGGTGGTGAGAAACCATATGAAGCGGCGGCGGCTAGGGTAGACGTCTGCCTGACTATATAGCGCGGGCCGGGTAGGTCGTGGGAGTAAACCCCACGTCCGAGTCGTCACGATCCAAAAGAATCGGAAAGGTTCAGTAATTAACGCGTCCGTTAATTATTAATCAATGACTCATTAATTTTTCCCGAGCAGCAAAAATATAGACAACGTGCATAGCTCTGTCCTCGGCTCGGCTCAATCCCGCAACCCGCGGCGCGTCGTGACGAGGCGTGGCGTGGCGAGGCGAGCAAGGAGGAGGAGCGCGCGTGTAGGTCTCCTCTTCTCATGCTCATACAAGTGGTAGGAGAGCTCACCTTATAAAGAGGTGCAACTCTCTCTCAACTTATGAGGTGGGACTAAACTTTAGCCTCACTCACTCCACTCACATGTGTGCATGAATGGGCCAAGAGAATTTCAGAATTTTAGTTGGGCTTTGGGCCAAAATCCCACTAGAAAATTCCAACAATCCCCCACAAAGTCTCATTGGCACATTTCACCATTTGTTTCCAAAACATTGTTTATATACCGGTGCTTAGTGGAGACTGTGAAGTTGAACTTCCACTTAGAGATTTATGCTACACTAGATCACAACTTGAATAGTGGACTATGCCTTGAACTACAAGTTTTCTGCGAGACTAGTTTCGCACAAATTCTTAACCGATACTGGGCTGCCGCAAGGCTTCCCCGCGGGTGGAGCGTATACGTCATACTCCAGGGCCTTTTCATGAATTTATTAGAGAACACCCAATTCTCACAGACTGCGACGTTAACAGTCAAATTCATATAGGTGCGTTCCTCAGAAGATGTTCTGCAGGACAACATCTCTGCTTACCCGAATAAGCTGCTTGGAACACATTAAGATAAGTATCAACCTGCCATGCAGATCAGGAGAGTATTGCATCTTCACAGAGTGGGATAGGTAATATAGGGATACTCTCCTCCCAGCTGACCAACAGCTTGTCTCCCACTTCTACTTCACGGGATCTCCGATCACATAGAGTGGGTTACCACTATGGACAACTCATGCGGTGGGTCTCAAACCCATCTCCATCGATGCATTATCTATCACATTACGTGATAGACCCTTTGTGAAGGGATCTGCCAAGTTTTTCGACGTTTGGATATAATCCAACATAATAACTCCTGAGTTCCTCAATTTTCCGACAGATTTTAGTCTCCTCTTCACATGCCTTGAGGACTTCATATTGTCCTTAGAACTGTTTATCTTGACGATCACAGTTTGATTATCACAGTTCATCAGGATAGGGGGTATTGGTTTTTCAACCATAGGTAAGTCCATCAAGAGTTCACGAAGCCACTCTGCTTCAACAGTGGCAGTGTCTAATGCTGTGAGTTCTGCTTCCATAGTTGACCTTGTTAAGATGGTCTGCTTGCAAGACTTCCAGCAAACAGCGCCACCACCAAGTGTAAAAACGTAACCACTTGTGGCCTTAATCTCATCAGCATCAGATATCCAGTTCAAGTCACTATAACCCTCCAGTACCCTTGGATACCCAGTGTAGTGAATCCCGTAGCTCGCAGTGCCTTTCAAGTAGCGCATAACTCTCTCAAGCGCATGCCAATGATCATCTCCCGGTTTTGACACAAACCGACTCAGCTTGCTAACAGCAAACGAGATGTCAGGCCTCGTGGCACTCGCCAAATACATAAGCGAGCCAATAATCTGAGAATACCTCAGTTGATCTCTAGCAATCCGTCGATTCTTTCGAAGCAACACACTAGCATCATATGGAGTTGGAGAAGGTGTGCAGTCGCTATACCCAAAACGACTCAAGACCTTTTCCACATAGTGAGACTGAAGCAGTGTGATCCCACCATTCTCATCTCGCAATAGCTTGATGTTTAAGATAACATCAGCTACTCCTAGATCCTTCATCTCAAAACAGCGAGATAAGAAATCCTTAACCTCCATGATTAAATCAAGTTTGGTTCCAAAGATCAATATGTCGTCGACATACAGACAAAGAATAACTCCTTCGCCCCCACCATGGCGATAGTACACACACTTGTCACCATCATTTACTACAAAACCGGCAGCAGTTAATGTTCTTTCGAACTTCTCATGCCACTCCTTAGGAGCTTGTTTAAGGCCATATAAAGACTTTAATAACTTGCACACCTTTCCTTCTTGACCAGGTATTACAAAACCATCTGGCTGATCCATGTAAATTTCCTCCTTCAACTCTCCATTGAGGAAAGCCGTCTTAACGTCCATTTGATGAACGAGAAGACCATGTGAGGCAGCCAGTGATAGTAGCACCCGAATTGTGGTCAGTCTAGCCACGGGTGAGTAAGTATCAAAAAAGTCTTCACCTTCTTTCTGGGTATAACCCTTAGCCACAAGCCGTGCCTTGTACTTTTCAATCGTACCATCAGGTCTAAGCTTCTTCTTGAACACCCACTTACATCCTACGGGTTTGCACCCATAAGGACGGTCAGTGATCTCCCAGGTACCGTTAGCTAAGATGGACTCCATCTCGCTACGTACAGCTTCCTTCCAGTAGTCAGCATCAGGGGATGCATAGGCTTCTGAAATAGTTCTGGGTGTGTCATCCACGAGGTACACAATGAAATCATCACCAAAAGACTTTGCAGTCCTCTGTCTCTTACTCCTCACAGGAGTTCCATTGTCAACCTCAACAGGATTCTCAACGTGTTCCATCGCAATGGTGGGTTCAGGAATTACTGTGAATTCCTCACTAGATGGAGTAGGTATCTCCTGATTTGATGAACTCGACATATCCTTCATAGGAAATATGTCCTCAAAGAAAGTTGCATCATTTGATTCCATAATCGTACCAACATGCATGTCGGATACCTCAGATTTTATTATCAAAAATCTATAGCCGATGCTATGAAAAGCATAGCCCAGAAGAACACAATCCACGGTTTTTGGTCCAAGCTTGCGCTTCTTGGGAATTGGTATATTGACTTTCGCCAAACAACCCCAAGTACGTAGGTAAGAGAGTTTCAACCTTTTCCTTTCCCATTCCTCAAATGGAGTCATGGTCTTATGCTTTGTGGGAACTCGGTTTAGGACATGACACGCAGTCATTAGCGCCTCCCCCACCATTCCTTGGACAGACCCGAAGTGTCTAACATGGTGTTAACCATATCAGTTAGAGTTCGGTTCTTTCTTTCGGCTACCCCATTTGACTGAGGTGAGTAGGGAGGCGTCCTCTCATGGATTATACCATGTTCTGCACAAAACAGATCAAATTCATTGGAAAAATACTCTCCACCACGATCGGACCTAAGCCGTTTAATTTTTCGATCAAGTTGGTTCTCTGCCTCAGCTTTATAGTTTTTGAAGAAAGTTAAAGCCTCATCTTTTGATTTCAGAAGATACACATAACAATATCTAGTGGAGTCATCAACCAACGTCATGAAGTATCTCTTTCCACCTTTTGTCAACACGCCATTCATCTCACAAAGATCAGAATGTATAAGCTCTAGTGGCGCCAAGTCTCTTGCCTCTGCAGTCTTATGGGACTTGCGAGGTTGCTTAGCTTGCACACATACTTGGCACTTAGAGCCTTTGACAGCAGAGATTTTTGGAATTAAATTCAGATTGGCTAGCCGCGTCATGCAACCAAAGTTAATGTGACAAAGTCGTGAATGCCAAATATCAGACTCATTGTTGTGGCAAACATTATTAATAACTTTAGTGCAAATATCTGACAAAGATAGGCGGAACAAGCCTCCGCACTCATAGCCTTTTCCAACAAATTGTCCGCATTTGGAAATTACAACTTTATTGGACTCAAAAACCAACTTAAAACCATCTCGACATAAACGGGAACCGCTAACGAGATTTTTATTGATGGACGGCACATGATGAACGTTCTTCAGACGCACGGTCTTGCCCGAAGTAAACTTCAGATCGACCATACCAACACCTCGAACGATGGCATGTGACCCGTTCCCCATCAGCACGGGAGAAGTCCATGTGGCCTAGTAAGAAGAAAACATGGAGGCGTCAGCACAAACATGTACATTGGCACCGGTGTCAATTAACCAATCAGGGGATTGAAATACTGAAAGGATGGTACGAAAAATACCGTACCCTGATTCCTTCATATCAGTATCACCGATGACAACATTAGCAGACTTGCCGCCCTTCTCATGTTCGCGCTCCTCAAAGCGGTTAGGACACTTTGGAGCCCAGTGATTAGGATCACCGCAGACATGGCAAAGTCCCTTCCCCTTCTTATGAGAATTCTTCTTGAAGTTGGTAGAATGTGATGGCTTGTTCTTTCTATCAAACTTCCCTTTGCCCTGAGTTTTGTTCTTGTTGTTTTTGAACTTGTTGGGCTGGAAGTTCTTCTTCTGTACCATGTGGGCACTAGAAGCTCCCTCAGCAACTCGAGCACGTGTGACTTTTGCTCTCGCCTTCTCTTCAACATCAAGAGTACCAATGAGATCCACAACGGAAAACTCCTGTCTCTTGTGTTTCAGGGAAGTAGCAAAATTGTTCCACGAAGGTGGAAGCTTGGCAATAATGCCTCCGGCAACAAATTTGTCCGGCAACACACACTTGAAGCGCTCAAGTTCTTTTGCGAGCGACTGTATCTCATGAGCCTGCTGTACAACAGAGCGCTCATCAGTCATCTTGAAGTCATAGAATTGCTCCATGACGTACAACTCGCTACCGGCGTCCGAGGCACCAAACTTGGCCTCGAGCGCAGCCCACATGTCCTTGCCGTTGTCAAAAGACATATACGAATCCACAATGGAATCATCAAGAACACCCAGAAGAGCGCCTTTAAAGAGAGTATCGATCTTCTCAAAAGCTTCCAGCTGTGCTGGATTAAGATCGCCCTCAGGCTTGCCCTTAATGGCGTCATAGCAGCCCATGGTCTGAAACCAGTAGACTGCTCTCGTGCGCCACCTCTTATATTGCGCCCCCTTAAAGGCAGGCGGCTTCAGATGCGCAGCAAAACCACTCGGAGTAAATTGCCTATAATCAGGTTTTTGGATTGTTGGAAATATGAGCAAATTACTACGAGATTTAATCCGAATAAACAGAAGATAAATCATGACCACAGCAGCATAGATTAAACTAATCACGCGAACTAGCATAGCAGATGAGCATATCACATCTAGGGCACATACTAGAAACATGAATTCTACCACAATCTCGAACATGAAGGATAGAATCACATACGGTGCAGCAGGTGTAGCACCGCCGGCATTGACGTTGTCGCCCATGTCGTCGAGGATGAGGTTGCCGAGGTCGGGGAACAAGTCGTCGTTCGCGAAGTCGTCGCTGCCAGCAGTCGCGCGAGTGCGCTCCCCAAAAACCTGATCACCCCTCTCCCATACAGGATCACGAGAGGCGGGGTTCCGGAGGCCTGCTGTCCCTTCTCGCGGTGCACGCCGGAAGGAGGGATGGAGAAGACTTGCTTGGCGGCGCAATGATCTGGAACGGTGGTGAGAAACCATACGAAGCGGCGGCGGCTAGGGTAGACGTCTGCCTGACTATATAGCGCGGGCCGGGTAAGTCGTGGGAGTAAACCCCACGTCCGAGTCGTCACGATCCAAAAGAATCGGAAATGGTTCAGTAATTAACGCGTCCGTTAATTATTAATCAATGACTCATTAATTTTTCCCGAGCAGCAAAAATATAGACAACGTGCATAGCTCTGTCCTCGGCTCGGCTCAATCCCGCAACCCGCGGCGCGTCGTGATGAGGCGTGGCGTGGCGAGGCGAGCGAGGAGGAGGAGCGCGCGTGTAGGTATCCTCTTCTCATGCTCATACAAGTGGTAGGAGAGCTCACCTTATAAAGAGGTGCAACTCTCTCTCAACTTATGAGGTGGGACTAAACTTTAGCCTCACTCACTCCACTCACATGTGTGCATGAATGGGCCAAGAGAATTTCAGAATTTTAGTTGGGCTTTGGGCCAAAAGCCCACTAGCAAATTCCAACAAGATCATCTTGTCGAGCAAATCTACAATGATATTCAAACCGGGAGAATCACTCGCTCTAAAACTCGTTTAGCTAACTTTTGTGAAAACTATTCATTCATCTCTAGCATTGAACCTATGAAGGTCGAAGAAGCATTGGAAGATCCGGATTGGATAAACGCTATGCATGAAGAGCTACACAAC
This sequence comes from Aegilops umbellulata, assembly GCA_032464435.1. Taxonomy (NCBI): domain Eukaryota; kingdom Viridiplantae; phylum Streptophyta; class Magnoliopsida; order Poales; family Poaceae; genus Aegilops; species Aegilops umbellulata. The sequence goes on along the minus strand of CP136056.1, from coordinate 66,428,657 downwards.
TTTGAGAGAAATCAAGTTTGGACATTGGTTGAGAAGCCCGACAACAACCACAACATCATTGGTACCAAATGGGTGTTTCGCAATAAGCAAGATGAAGATGGACAAGTGGTTCGCAACAAAGCACGTCTCGTCGCCCAAGGGTACACACAAGTCAAAGGTATGGATTATGGTGTGACATATGCTCCCGTTGCTAGACTTGAGTCCATTCGCATCTTACTTGCCTTTGCTAATCACCACAATATCACCTTGTACCAAATGGACATTAAAAGTGCTTTTCTAAATGGTGAAATAGAGGAGGAAGTTTATGTCAAACAACCTCCCGGCTTTGTCAATCCTAAGAAACCTAATCATGTTTACAAACTTCACAAAGCCCTTTATGGTCTTAAACAAGCTCCTAGAGCATGGTATAAATGCTTGACCAAGTTCCTTATTGCAAGTGGTTTTGAAATTGGAAAAATTGATTCCACACTTTTTACTAAAAGGGTTAACGGAGAACTATTTGTATGCCAAATTTATGTTGATGATATCATATTTGGTTCTACTAACCCTCTTTTTAGTGAGAAGTTTGGACAGCTAATGTCAAAGAAGTTTGAGATGTCTATGATGAGTGAACTCAAATTATTTCTCGGTTTGCAAATCAAGCAAACTAAGGAAGGCACATTTATCTCTCAAACGAAGTACACCAAAGACTTATTCAAGAAGTTCAATATGCAAGAATGCAAAGGTATGTCTACACCCATGCCTACTAGTGGACATAATTATTTGACCAAAGATGGTGAACCGGTTGATCAAAAGGTTTATCGCTCTATGATTGGTTCATTGTTATACCTATGTGCCTCTCGTCCCGACATTATGCTAAGTGTGTGCATGTGTGCACGATATCAAGCTGCTCCTAAAGAATGTCATCTTAAGGCCGTGAAAAGGATAGTGAGATACTTAATCCATACACCAAATTTTGGCATTTGGTATCCTAAGAGGTCCTCTTTCGATCTTGTTGGGTATTCCGACTCGGATTATGCCGGAGACAAGGTTGATAGAAAGTCCACTTCGGGTACGTGTCAATTTCTTGGTAGATCTCTTGTGTCTTGGTCCTCCAAGAAACAAAACTCGGTATCCTTGTCCACCGCCGAAGCGGAATACATTGCCGCTGGTTCATGTTGTGCTCAATTACTTTGGATGACCCAAACTCTTAAAGATTATGGAGTCTATGTGAAACATGTTCCATTGCTTTGTGACAATTAAAGTGCTATCAAAATTGGTTATAATCCTGTGCAACATTCTCGAACTAAGCATATTGAAGTTCGTCATCATTTCATTCGAGACCATGTTGCAAAGGGTGACATTGATCTTAAACATGTTCGCACCGATAAGCAATTAGCGGATATATTCACTAAACCACTTGATGAGAAAGTGTTTTGCAGGTTGAGAGGAGAATTGAACATCATTGATGCTTCGAACTTGGAGTAAAAACTCTATTGGATACATGCAACACATGAGCTTATGTCTAATCCTTGATATATCTCTTATGATGACTATCTTATGTCTTGGATATATTTGCATCTTGCATGTTATCTAACCCATGTAGGTACTTGGATGAATCTATGAGATTGCAACTCTCTCACATCTTGAGCAATCTCTACATCACCAAGTCTCTACACGACCGTGGTTGAAGACAAGGAAGCACGAAACCACTCAAACATATCCTTTGACAAATTCTATGTTGAGATTCATGATTGTCATTTTTGGATATAAAAATGCTTTTCCTTGCAAGAACTAACCCATGTAGGAAGATGAACTCAAATTCCAAGGGGTTCTCCCAACTCATGATGAGCTACATCAACTTCGAGCACCCACACAAGTTCAACTACATGAGCAAGATCCACACCACCACCCAAGGTAGGATATTCCATCTTAGAGAAGCTTTACTCAAAGTCATGAGTCAAAGCAACTCAACAAGATGTGAATACATCAAGATGCTTAAACGAAAAATGGTAACCCCATTTTGAGCTTAAACAATGAGTATGACCTATGATCAAGTGTTCTCACTTGACTCCTAAGTCAATATACTCTAACATAGGTGACTTTGTCACCGCCCAATCCTAGATGAAGTTCTCTTATGTTCTTTTCTGTGTTATTGCACTTGTCTCTTGCATATTTATTTCCCTCTTTCTAAACAAAAAAAACTTCATCTAGAACTTTTATTCTTTTCTTTTTGATTTTTTTTTGCGTATTTCTGCATCAAATTCTTTGCAAATCTTTCAGTTAATTCATTGCAAATCTTTGTGAGATCTTATTTGACTACTGAGCTGAGGTGACAAATGTTTTCTCTGTAGTGAACTCGGTTTCACCGGATTGTAGTTTTCGGTCCAACCGGATCCTTTCGGTACCACCGAAAAATGTCACTCGGTGCCACCGATTTCACAACAGGAAAAACAGTTTGCCACTTATTCTATATTTATTCTAATCCAGCTCCACTCGATGAATCTTATCCTCTACAAGCATCACAGTTTTATTCATTGCTTTCTGCTGAATCTCAAGGACCAAACCTATATGACAGATTCCAGAAACACCTTCTTGAAAATTGATGTCAAAGGGGGAGAGAGAGAGATCACATCAAAGCTTATAATCTTCAAAGGAGAAAGTATTAAGGGGGAGAAAGAGCTCTCCAGGGGGAGAGAACACTCAAGGATCCCAGATGCTTGATATTCAAGAGGAGAGATGCCACATGTCTTTTTGGGGGAAAGACATGTTCATATGTCATATGTGCTCATTTGCATTATGTTCTATTCATTCATATATTTCAGCTCTAAATTTTCTGTTCCCTATCTTCTCCATATATCCCATGTCAAAGTCAGGGGGAGCAAGACATCTAAGGGAAAGAAATCATTCAAATTCATTGCATATCTTTACTCTTGGGGACATGTCTAATCTAATGTGGTACCTTGTACTAACTCTCTACATGTCATCCCAGTCTTGGTATTCTTGTGGTTTTCGCTGGTTTGCTCTGGCTAGTGGATGTACTTGTGTTATCTAACCTTGTTTATGCAGGTTCATTCCATCCTAAGCCAACTCAAGGCTACAAGGTAAGTATATGCATCAGAATCATGAGTATGAGGAGTTCTTGCTTTTGTACATACGGTTTGCAAGAAGGACTCATAAGCATGAAGGTATTTCTCTTAATAATCTTTTGCTCTGATGCATATGGCCAAGATACATGTAACACATTGCCTACTCTGTCATGACTATGCTCTCACATGCTTCCACATGTTATATTCACATGATTGCATACATGTAGAGGGAGCCTATGTTTGTTCCATGTTCTTCCAAAGCTTTACTTGCTATTCCTTTTATCTTAATCTAAAGCTTTGATGGATGTTGCCATCAATTACCAAAAAGGGGGAGATTGAAAGCTCAAGTGCTCCTCAGGTGGTTTTGGTAATTAATGTCAACATATCTCTTGTTGGACTAACGTTTTTATCTAGTATATTTCAGATAAGTTCAACAATGGAGTGGCATGGACTAAAGGTTGTGGGAACTCCTTCAAGATGCTAAGGACAAAGGATTGGCTAAAGCTTCAAGCTCAAGACTCTTCATTTTACATTTTAGTGATCCAAGATCACATTGAGTCCATAGGAAAATCCAATACTATCAAGGAGGGATGAGGTGTTGCTTAATGAGCCCTTTGCTTTATGTGCTTAATGATATGCTCCAAAATCCTCAACTACTTTCCCACTTCCACAAATGACCTAAACCCTAAGCCAAACTCGGTCATACCGATTCTTTCTATCCGGCGCCACCGAGTTTCATATGTCATAAGCCACTGCCAAACCCTAGCAAATCGGTTCTACCGATAGGGATCTCGGTCTCACCGAGATGGGATTGAAATCTCACTATGTATGTCCATTGTCCAAATCGGTCTCACCGAGTTTAGGCAATTGGTACTACCGAGATTACAATGCAAACTCTCTGGGTAACTCATTACCAAAATCGGTCTAACCGAGTTTAGTAATCGGTCCCACCGAGTTTGCCTGACCAACTCTCTGGTTAGCTAATTACCAAATCGGTCTCACCGAGTTTTTGTAATTGGTCTCACCGAGATTACGTTATGCCCAAACCCTAACCATATCGGTCCTACCGAGATGCATGTCAGTCCCACCGAAAATCTCTAACGGTCACTAGGTTTACCTTTTCGGTCCGACCGAGTTTGTTGATTCGGTCCCACCGAGATTGGTAAATTGTGTGTAATGGTTGGATTTTTAGTGGAGGCTATATATACCCCTCCACCTCCTCTTCATTCGTGGAGAGAGCCATCAGAACACATCTATACTTCCAACCTACATGTTCTGAGAGAGAACCGCCTACCCTTGTGTTGAGGTCAAGATATTCCATTCCTACCATATGAATCTTGATCTCTAGCCTTCCCCAAGTTGCTTTCCACTCAAATCTTCTTTCCACCAAATCCAAATCCTGTGAGAGAGAGTTGAGTGTTGGGGAGACTATCATTTGAAGCACAAGAGCAAGGAGTTCATCATCAACACACCATTTGTTACTTCTTGGAGAGTGGTGTCTCCTAGATTGGCTAGGTGTCACTTGGGAGCCTCCGACAAGATTGTGGAGTTGAACCGAGGAGTTTGTAAGGGCAAGGAGATCGCCTACTTCGTGAAGATCTACCGCTAGTGAGGCAAGTCCTTCGTGGGCGATGGCCATGGTGGGATAGACAAGGTTGCTTCTTCGTGGACCCTTCGTGGGTGGAGCCCTCCGTGGACTCGCGCAACCGTTACCCTTCGTTGGTTGAAGTCTCCATCAACGTGGATGTAGGATAGCACCACCTATCCGAACCACGGGAAAAACATCCGTGTCTCCAATTGCGTTTGAATTCTCCAAACCCTTCCCTTTACATTCTTGCAAGTTGCATGCTTTACTTTCCGCTGCCTATATACTCTTTGCATGCTTGCTTGATATGTATTGTGTATGTTGAAATTGTGCCTAAAACTTCACTCAAACCAAAAAGGCTTAAAAACTGCAACTTTAGTACTAAGTGTCTAATCACCCCCCTCTAGACACACCCACTTCTAGATCCTACACTACGCCTCCTACGGATTGATAAACCTTAGGTCATCCACTTGAGGGAAATTTGCTACTGTCCTACAAACCTGTGCACTTGCAGGCCCAACAACGTCTACAAGAAGAAGGTTGTGTAGTAGACATCAGCGGTTCAGTGTTGTTGTTTCTTTCAAGTCTGTTCATAACTCTGAGCGATGGACTATGGTTTCAGTTTACGGACCATGTGACGGTCAACCTAGAGACGATTTTGTGAGCTGGTTATATCACCTAACTATCCCAGTTGAGGAGAACTGAGCGCATGAGGAAGAACTCTATAGCTAGTCTAAAAACCTCGGGGATGGATGACCCAGTTTCGGATCATGACCAAATGGCGGGAATTCTCTGGGCTTCTTTCAAAAACAGAATGGGCCAGGCCCAGGACATCTCAATGGGCTATGATTTGGGCGCACTCATTCAGCCTGTCCCTGGTTTGGAGGAATTGTCGCTTCCCTTCGCTGATGCTGAGATTAAAAAGGTTTTGTAGGAGCTGCCCACAGATCGGGCACCTGGACCTGATGGTTTTAATGGTTTGTTTGTCAAACGTTGTTGGCCAATCATTGAGAAGGATTTCTTGCATTTGATCAAAGACTTTTATGAAGGGAAGCTTTCTTTGGAAAATATTAATGGGTCTCTCATTACCCTCATCCCTAAGATGATATCTCCTCAGGGGCCGGATGATTTTAGGCCTATTTCTCTAACCAACACCTGCTTGAAGTTTCTCACCAAGTTGTTGGCTAACAGGCTGCAAAAGGCGATTTTGAAATGCATCCATAAGAACCAGTATAGCTTTCTTAAAGGTAGATCAATTCAGGACTGTCTGGCTTGGAGTTTTGAGTATATACATCAATGCAAACAGTCCAAGAGACCTATTATCATTCTGAAATTGGATTTTTACAAGGATTTTGATACTGTTGATCATGAGGTCATTCTGCTGATGCTCAAGCACAAGGGTTTTGATAATAAATGGATTGGTTGGGTCAAAGAGATTCTTTCTACGGGGTCTTCTTCTGTGTTGCTCAATGGCATCCCTGGCAAGCAGTTCAAGTGTAAATGTGGGGTTAGACAAGGTGATCCTTTATCACCTCTTCTATTTGTCATAGCTGCTGACCTTTTACAATCTGTGGTTAACCAAATGCTGGCCCATGGCACCTTATCACTCCCAATCCCAACTCATGACCAGGAATTTCCTATTATAGAGTATGCCAATGACACTATTATCTTTGTGTCAGTCCGAGACGAGGAATTAGTAGCTCTCAAGAACATGTTGCTTACCTTTCAACAATCTACTGGTCTCAAGGTCAATTTTGGTCATTTGGAATTCTTCTATGTTTGAGGGGCAGCTCGTGGCGGTTGATACGTCTCCAACGTATCTATAATTTTTGATTGCTCCATGCTATATTATCCACTGTTTTAGGCAATATTGGGCTTTATTATCCACTTTTATATTATTTTTGGGACTAACCTATTAATCGGAGGCCCAGCCCAGATTTGCTGTTTTATGCCTATTTCAGTGTTTCAAGGAAAAGGAATATCGAACGTAGTCGAAACGGAACGAAATCAACTAGAGAAGTTATTTTTGGAAGGAAATCTACCGGATAGACTTGGAACCTACGTTAGAAGATGAAGGAGGTGCTCACAAGGGTAGGGGGCGTGCCCCCTACCTCATGGCCCCCCCTTCGGTCCACCGACGTACTCCTTTCACCCATATATACCTACATATCGTAAAACTTCCAGAATAGAGATTAGATCGGGAGTTCCGCCGCCGCAAGCCTCTGTAGCCACCAAAAGTCAAACGGGACCCTGTTCCGGCACCCTGCCGGAGGGGGGAACCCTCACCGGTGGCCATCTTCATCATCTTGGCGCTCTCCATGACGAGGAGGGAGTAGCTCACGCTCGGGGCTGAGGGTATGTACCAGTAGCTATGTGTTTGATCTCTCTCTCTCTCTCTCTCTCTCTCTCTCTCTTGTGTTCTTGATTTGGCACGATCTTGATGTTTCGCGAGCTTTGCTATTATAGTTGGATCTTATGTTTCTTCTTCCGCTCTTCTCTCTTGTAATGGATTGAGTTTCCCCTTTGAAGTTATGTTATCGGATTGAGTCTTTAAAGATTTGAGAACACTTGATGTATGTCTTGCATGGGATAACCGTGGTGACAATGGGTTATTCTATTGATCCACTTGATGTATGTTTTGGTGATCAACTTGCGGGTTTCGTGACATTGGGAACCTATGCATAGGGGTTGGCACACGTTTTCGTCGTGATTCTCTGGTAGAAACTTTGGGGCACTCTTTGAGGTTCTATGTGTTGGTTGAATAGATGAATCTGAGATTGTGTGATGCATATCGTATAATAATACCCATGGATACTTGAGGTGACATTGGAGTATCTAGGTGACATTAGGGTTTTGCTTGATTTGTGTCTTAAGGTGTTATTCTAGTACGAACTCTAGGGCTGTTTGTGACACTTATAGGAATAGACCAACGGATTGATTGGAAAGAATAACTTTGAGGCGGTTTCGTACCCTACGATAATTTCTTCGTTTGTTCTCCGCTATTAGTGACTTTGGAGTGACTCTTTGTTGCATGTTGAGGGATAGTTATATGATCCAATTATGTTATTATTGTTGAGAGGACTTGCACTAGTGAAAGTATGAACCCTAGGCCTTATTTCCTATCACTGCAATACCGTTTATGCTTACTTTTACCACTTGTTACCTTTCTGTTTTTATATTTTCAGTTTACAAAAACCTATATCTACCATCCATATTGCACTTGTATCACCATCTCTTCGCCGAACTAGTGCGCCTATACAATTTATCATTGTATTGGGTGTGTTGGGGACACAAGAGACTCTTTGTTATTTTGTTGTAGGGTTGCTTGAGAGAGACCATCTTCATCCTACGCCTCCTACGGATTGATAAACCTTAGGTCATCCACTTGAGGGAAATTTGCTACTGTCCTACAAACCTGTGCACTTGCAGGCCCAACAACGTCTACGAGAAGAAGGTTGTGTAGTAGACATCAAGCTCTTTTCTGGCGCCGTTGCCGGGGAGGCTAGGTAAGTGAAGGTATATCTTTTGATCTTGCAATCGAATCTTTTTGTTTCTTGTTTTAGCACTAATTAGTTTATAAAAGAAAACTACAAAAAAAATGGAATTGAGTTTGTCTCATACGCTTCACCTTTTTAATATCTTTCGTGAGTATGATGGAAATGAAATTTGTGCCAAAGTGTTAGAAGAAGAATGCATTAAAATGTTTGGCACTAAATCTTTGAATGATGAGCATGATTGCAATGTTGTTAGTATGAATTCCTTGAATATCCATGATGTTAATGATATGCAAAGCCACAAGCTTGGGGAAGCTTTGTTTGATGAAGATGATATTTATTGTCCCCAAGCTTTGATGAGCAAATTTACTATGATGAAAGCATGCCTCCTATCTATGATGATTATTGTGATGACACATATGCTTTAAAAAATAATGATAACCATGAAACTTGTCATCTTGATCTTAATTTTCAATCACATGATAGTTATTTTCTTGAGTTTGCTCCCACTACTATTGATGAGAATAGATTTGCTTATGTGGAGAGTAATAAAATTCTATGCTTTTGCATCATGAAAAGAATGCTTTAGGTGCTGGTTATATTGTTGAATTCATTCATCATGCTACTGAAAATTATTATGAGAGAGGATCATATGCTTCTACATATTGCAATAATTTTAAGTTTCCTCTCTATGTGCTTAAAGTTTTGAAGTTATGCTTGTTTTACCTGCCTATGCAAGTTGATTCTTGTTCCCATAAGTTGTTTTCTCACAAAATCCCTATGCATAGGAAGTGGGTTAGACTTAAATGTGCTAGTCATATTCTTCATGATGCTCTCTTTATGTTTCAATTCTTATCTTTAATGCGAGCATCATTGAAACCATAATGCCTAGCTAGGGGAGTTAAACGATAACGCTTGTTGGGAGGCAAACCAATTTTATTTTAGTTTCTTGCTTTTTGGTTCTGTTTAGGAATAAATAATCCATCTAGATTCTGTTTGTATGTGGTTTTGTGTTTTAATTAGAGTTTGTGTCAAGTAGAACCTTTGGGAAGACTTGGGTGAAGTCTTTATGATCATGCTGTAAAAAATAGAAACTTTAGCGCTCACGAGATTAGCTAGAACTTTTTACTGGAGTGTGATATTTAGTTGATTCTTTTTGAAGATGATTACTAGACAAATTCCTCAGGTCCACCAATTTAGTTTAGAATTTTTGGAGTTCCAGAAGTTTGCGTTAGTTACAGATTACTACAGACTGTTCTGTTCTTGACAGATTCTGTTTTTCGTGTGTTGTTTGCTTATTTTGATGAATCTATGGCTAGTAAAATAGTTTATAAACCATAGAGAAGTTGGAATACAGTAGGTTTAACACCAATATAAATAAAGAATGAGTTAATTACAGTACCTTGAAGTGGTGTTTTGTTTTCTTTCGCTAACAGATCTTACGAGTTTTCTGTTAAGTTTTGTGTTGTGAAGTTTTCAAGTTTTGGGTAAAGATTCGATGGACTATGGAATAAGGAGTGGCAAGAGCCTAAGCTTGGGGCAAGGCACCCCAAGGTAATATTCAAGGATAGCCAAGAGCCTAAGCTTGGGGATGCCCCGGAAGGCATCCCCTCTTTCGTCTACTTCCATCGGTAATTTTACTTGGAGCTATATTTTTATTCACCACATGATATGTGTTTTGCTTGGAGCGTCTTGTATTATTTGTGTCTTTGTTTGTAAGTGTTCCACAATCATCCTTGCTGTACACACCTTTGATAGAGCCATTTATGAATTAAAATTTGATAGAATACTCTTTGTGCTTCACTTATATCTTTTGAGGTATGTAGTTTTGCTCTATGTGCTTCACTTATATCTTTTGAGCGTGATAATTTGCTCTATGTGCTTCACTTAGATCTTTTAGAGCACGGTGGTGGATTTGTTTTAAAGAAACTATTGAACTCTCATGCTTCACTTATATTATTTTGAGAGTCTTAAATAGCATGGTAATGTGCTTAATTCTAATATGCTAGGCATACAAGACTAATAAAAGAAAAATTCTTATGAGTGTGTTGAATACTAAGAAAAGATTGAAGCATGATAATTGTTTGGAGATATGGAGGTGAAAATATTAGAGTCATGCTAGTTGAGTAGTTGTGAATTTAAAGAATACTTGCGTTGAAGTTTGTGATTCCCGTAGCATGCACGTATGGTGAACCGTTATGTAACGAAGTCGGAGCATGATTTATTTATTGATTGTCTTCCTTATGAGTGGCGGTCGGGGACGAGCGATGGTCTTTTTCTACCAATCTATACCCCTAGGAGCATGCGCGTAATACTTTGCTTTGATAACTTCTAGATTTTTGCAATAAGTATATGATTTCTTTATGACTAATGTTGAGCCCATGGATTATACACACTTTTCCCATCCTTCCACCATTGCTAGCCTCTCTAATACCGTACACTTTTCGCTGGTATCATACACCCACCATATATCTTCCTCAAAACAGCCACCATACCTACCTATCATGGCATTTCCATAGCCATTCCGAGATATATTGCCATGCAACTTTCCACCGTTCCGTTTATTATGACACGCTCCATCATTGTCATATTGCTAGCATGATCATGTAGTTGACATCGTATTTGTGGCAAAGACACCATTCATAATTCTTTCATACATGTCACTCTTGATTCATTGCATATCCCGGTACACCGCCGGAGGCATTCATATAGAGTCATATCTTGTTCTAAGTATCGAGTTGTAAATGTTGAGTTGTAAGAAAAATAAAAGTGTGATGATCATCATTTTTAGAGCATTGTCCCAAGTGAGGAAAGAATGATGGAGACTATGATTCCCCCACAAGTCGGGATGAGACTCCGGACGAATCAAAAAAAAAGAGAGAAAAAGAGAGAAGGGACAATGTTACTATCCTTTTACCACACTTGTGCTTCAAAGTAGCACCATGATTTTCATGATAGAGAATCTCTCATTTTGTCACTTTCATATACTAGTGGGAATTTTACATTATAGAACTTGGCTTGTATATTCCAATGATGGGCTTCCTCAAATTGCCCTAGGTCTTCGTGAGCAAGCGAGTTGGATGCACACCCACTTAGTTTCTTTTGTTGAACTTTCATACACTTATAGCTCTAGTGCATCTGTTGCATGGCAATCCCTACTCACTCACATTGATATCTATTAATGGGCATCTCCATAGCCCGTTGATACACCTAGTTGATGTGAGACTATCTTCTCCCTTTTTGTCTTCTCCACAACCGCCATTCTAATCCACATATAGTGCTATATCCATGGCTCACGCTCATGTATTACGTGAAGATTGAAAAAGTTTTGAGAATGTCAAAAGTATGAAACAATTGGTTGGCTTGTCATCGGGGTTGCACATGATTTAAATACTTTGTGTGGTGAAGATGGAGCATAGCCAGACTATATGATTTTGTAGGGATAACTTTCTTTGGCCATGTTATTTTGAGAAGACATGATTGCTTTGATTAGTATGCTTGAAGTATTATTATTTTTATGTCAATATGAACTTTTGTCTTGAATCTTTCAGATCTGAATATTCATACCACAATTGAGAAGAATTACAATGAAATTATGCCAACTAGCATTCCACATCAAAAATTATCTTTTTTATCATTTACCTACTCGAGGATGAGCAGGAATTAAGCTTGGGGATGCTTGATATGTCTCCAACGTATCTATAATTTTTGATTGCTCCATGCTATATTATCTACTGTTTTAGGCAATATTGGGCTTTATTATCCACTTTTGTATTATTTTTGGGACTAACCTATTAACCGGAGGCCCAGCCTAGATTTGCTGTTTTATGCCTATTTCAGTGTTTCGAGGAAAAGGAATATCAAACGGAGTCGAAACGGAACGAAATCAACTAGAGAAGTTATTTTTGGAAGGAAACCTACCGGATAGACTTGGACCCTACGTCAGAAGATGAAGGAGGTGCTCACGAGGGTAGGGCGCGCCCCTGCCTCGTGCCCCCCCCCCCTTCGGTCCACCAACGTACTCCTTTCACCCATATATACCTACGTATCGTAAAACTTCCAGAACAGAGATTAGATCGGGAGTTCCGCCACCGCAAGCCTCTGTAGCCACCAAAAGTCAATCGGGACCCTGTTCCGGCACCCTGCCGGAGGGGGGAACCCTCACCGGTGGCCATCTTCATCATCCCAGCGCTCTACATGACAAGGAGGGAGTAGTTCACCCTCGGGGCTGAGGGTATGTACCAGTAGCTATGTGTTTGATCTCTCTCTCTCTCTCGTGTTCTTGATTTGGCACGATCTTGATGTATCGCGAGCTTTGCTATTATAGTTGGGTCTTATGTTTCTTATCCCCCTCTTCTCTCTTGTAATGGATTGAGTTTCCCCTTTGAAGTTATGTTATCGAATTGAGTCTTTAAAGATTTGAGAACACTTGATGTATGTCTTGCGTGGGATAACCGTGGTGACAATGGGTTATTCTATTGATCCAGTTGATGTATGTTTTGGCGATCAACTTGCGGGTTTCGTGACATTGGGAACCTATGCATAGGGGTTGGCACATGTTTTCGTCGTGTTTCTCCGGTAGAAACTTTGAACACCCCGGATGTAACTTGCCATATTTGTTTTCCAACTCTTGCCATTTTTGGCATTGTGTTATGATATTTTCCTCCGTGGTTGGGTCTCCCTTCGTTTTGCATTTTGTTCATGTCATGCATTTCATATCATGTCATCATGTGCATCGCATTCGCATACGTGTTCGTCTCATAAATCCGAGCATTTTCCCCGTTGTCCGTTTTGCAATCCGGCGCTCCTATGTCCCCCGGCGTCCCCTTTTACATTTCTTCGTTAGCGGGTATTAAACTTTCTCGGATTGGACTGAGGTTTGTCATGCGGCCTTGGTATAGCCCCGGTAGACCGCCTGTCAAGTTTCGGGTCAATCAGAGGTCGTTTGGTACTCCAACGGTTAACCGGGCAACCGTGAAGGCCTCGTGTGTGTTGCAGCCCAACACCCCTTCAAAACAGCCCAATAACCCATCTAAGACACTCCCATGTCCACCGCCGTTCGATCACGATCGCGTGGCCGAAAACCGTGCTTAATTTGGAGCTCCCTAGCTCCTTCTACCTATAAATATGAGTCTACCCCTCCAATTTCGGGTCCAAACCCTAGCCCCGCTCCTCCCCGCGCCGCCGGACGCGTCCGTCCGCGCGCCGGACACGTCCGCCGCCACCGCCCAGCCAATCGCAGCGTGCCACGTGGCCTGCTCCGCCGTCCCCGCCGCCCGGCCCGCCGAGCCCGTCCCCGGCCCTCCGGGACCATCGCCGCCGCCCCGCCGCCTGGCGCCCCGCGCCCGTGGCCGCCTCCTCCCGCGCCCCCGCGCGCCTTCCCGCCGGCGCCGGCCGCTCGTCGCCGCCGCCCGTCGCTCCGGCCGGCCGCCCCGCGCCGCCCTCCGCCTCCGCCGTCCCGCGGCGCCGCGCCGCCACCGCGCCGGAGCTCCTCTCCGCCGCCCCTCGCCGCGCCACCGCGCCGCGCCACCACCGCCGTCGCCGGAGCTCCACCGGAGCTCGCCGTCGCGCCGGAGTTCCCGATCCAGATCTGGATCCACTAGGGGTTGACTTCGCACCCCCCTCTTTTCTCTGTCTTTTATTTTCACATCATCGTCACATGTTCATCATGCCATAAATCCGCATCCGTAGATCCGTTTCGTGCGTATAATATGTCAAATTGTTCGTCTCGAAGAGTACATAATTTCATACCATTGCATCATTTTCATTTGAGGTCATCTTGATGCCCGAAATTCTGTTAGAAGAGGGCTAGTTGATGTTAGTTGCTGGATCTTATCTGGACATGCACTTTTGTTATTTTTGCCATGATTGACGTGTACCTCTTATGAAGTTGAGTCCTACATGAGTTTTGTAATATGCCATGTTACCTTTCCAGAGAATTATTCCGTGTATTTTTTTGATCTTTGTGGTGACTAGCACAAGCATGCAAACTAGGGAACTTGATGTTGCTGATTTCAGAGACTTAGTATTTTTAGTCTCTGACTGCTGTTATTTTCATGCCATGTATTCATGTTGTTTACGAGAGACCTATGCCTCTTTTGAGTATGATCAGTAAGAGTGATTTGAGCATATGGATTTGCTATATCCATCCATGCCTTTGTTGGTATTTATGGGGTGCCATAACTTGAGTCAATCGAGCTCTACTTTTGCTATAAAATGTTGCTGGCAGATTGTTTACATGTTATTCGATTTTGCCAAGCTTGTTGTAGTTGATCCTTGCATGCTATGATGTTTTTATTGTCATGTATAGCTTCTATGCTATGTCTTCTTGATGTATGTATGCTTAGTTTATCATGAAATGCTCTGTAGTGAGTGCACCGAGCTCGTAAACATGCCTACATGTTATCTGTTTTTGACATGTCCAGTTTTCTGCTAAGTCTGAAACCTGTAACGAAACTTGCTTAATTGACATGGGTGTAATTATGTTTTCTGATCCTTTTTGGCTTATGGTCAGTAAAGTACTTTTATCAAGTGATTTGAGTAGATTTATGCCATGCCTTATGTTGCTATGTTCTGTTCCTGTAGCATGTTGTTTCATTGCTCTAAACATGTCATCCTGATGTTAGTTTCTGCTATGTTGATATTTTCACTAAGTCTGTGAACCTGTTATCTTTTGCACTTTTGCCATGCTTGTTTGAACCTGTTGTGATGTGATTTAGCCATAGCTCAGTGTTCATCTTTTGTCGAGCATCTTGAGTAGATTACTTTCATATGCCTTGTTGACATGTTTGGGTGCAGTAGCTTAATTTCTTGTTGCTTGCTAAGTAGCATCATGCTGTAAATGGCAGATTATCGTCATTCTTGTTTTGCTTGTCATTTGCAAACCGTGCATCCGATTCCGGTGATCTTTATACCGATTTCAACCGAAATCACTTCACCTATCCAGTGGCATACTTGGTTTTCCAAGATTATGCCTTGTTAATCCTTGTCCTTCCGGAGCATGCATATGCATTGCATATCACATCTCGCATATCATGCCATGTTTTGCATCATGTTGCTTGCGCATTGCATCGTGATTGATATTTGTCCCCTTTGCTTGTTTTCTTGCTTTGCGTAGAGCCGGGAGACGAGTACGTGAACAAGGAACCTGTTGAGAACGCTTTCGAGGACCAAGCTTTCGACAACTCTGAGAACCTTGCAGGCAAGATGACCATACCCTCGAAATCACTTCTATCTTTGCTTGCTAGATGCTCGCTCTTTTGCTATGCCTATGCTGCGATACCTACCACTTGCTATATCATGCCACCCATATTGCCTTTTCAGCCTCTAACCATCCATGTCCTAGCAAACCGTTGATTGGCTATGTTACCGCTATGCTCAGCCCCTCTTATAGCGTTGCTAGTTGCAGGTGAAGATGAAGTTTGTTCCTTGTTGGAACATGGACTTGTTGTTCCTTGTTGGAACATGTTTACTTGTTGGGATATCACAATACCTCTTATTTAATTAATGCATCTATATACTTGGTAAAGGGTGGAAGGCTCGGCCTTATGCCTGGTGTTTTGTTCCACTCTTGCCACCCTAGTTTCCGTCATACCAGTGTTATGTTCCCGGATTTTGCGTTCCTTACACGGTTGGGTGATTTATGGGACCCCCTTGACAGTTCGCTTTGAATAAGACTCTTCCAGCAAGGCCCAACATTGGTTTTACCATTTGCCTACCACCTACTCCTTTTTCCCACGGGTTGTCGCGAGCCCGAGGGTCATCTTTATTTTAGCCCCCCCGGACCAGTGCTTCTCTAAGTGCTGGCCCGAACTGAGCTGCCTGCGGGGCCACCGCGTGGAAACTCGAGGCCTGGTTTTACTCGTAGCTAGTCTCATCCGGATGTGCCCTGAGACCGAGATATGTGCAGCTCCTATCAGGATTTGTCGGCACAATCGGGCGGCTTTGCTGGACTTGTTTTGTTACTGTCGAGATGTCTTGTAGTCCGGGATTCCGAGATTGATCGGGTCTTCCCGGTAGAAGGAATATCCTTCGTTGACCGTGAGAGCTTATCATGGGCTAAGTTGGGACACCCCTGCAGGGTATTATGTTTCGAAAGCCGTGCCCACGGTTATGAGGCAGATGGGAATTTGTTGATGTCCGGTTGTAGAAAACCCGAAGTTGACCTTAATTAAAACACATCAACCGTGTGTGTAACCGTGATGGCCTCTTCTCGGCGGGGTCCGGGAAGTGAACACGGTGTTGGAGTTATGTTTGACGTAGGTCGTTTCAGGATCACTTCTTGATCACTTCTAGCTTCACGACCGTGCTTTGCCTTCTCTTCTCGCTCTCTTTTGCGTTGCAGCCACCATATATGCTAGTCGCTTGCTGCAGCTCCACCTCACTACCTTTTCCTACCTATAAGCTTAAATAGTCTTGATCTCGCAGGTGTGAGATTGCTGAGTCCCCGTGACTCACAGATTCTACCACAACAGTTGCAGGTACCAACGATGCCAGTGCAGATGTCGCGACCGAGCTCACTTGGGAGTTCGACGAGGAACGTGGTCGTTACTATGTTTCTTTTCCAGATGATCAGTAGTGGAGCCCAGTTGGGGTGATCCGGGGATCTATGTAGCATTTGGGGTAGTCTTCTTTCATTTTGGTACCGTAGTCGGACCTTGAGTGTAATTTGAATGATGTATGTTTATTTATGTATTGTGTGAAGTGGCGACTGTAAGACAACTATGTACCTTTTTCCCCTTATTTATTACATGGATTGTGTGAAGATTACCTCACTTGCGACATTGCTTTCAATGCGGTTATGCCTCTAAGTCGTGCCTCGACACGTGGGAGATATAGCCGCATCGAGGGCGTAACAAGTTGGTAATCAGAGCCTTTCCCCGACCTTAGGAGTCCCCACTGTTTGATCGTCTTTAGTGGCCGAGTTGTGTCTAGAAAAATGTTTTTGAGTCATTTAGGAATTATATATCGGAGAGTTTAGGAATTCTTTTTACTTCCCAGTCTCCTCATCGCTTTGGTAAGGCATCCTGACGTAGAGTTTTGACTCTTCTCTTCTCAAATTTCACTAAATTTTTTTTTAGGATCACGCGGGTATCTTAGAATCGTTCCGATGGTTTTATGATGACAACATTGTCTTGGTTGCCTCCCGTCAGTAGGGGTTTTAGAGGAGGTGTCCCGGGGAGTTGAGCTCCGAGGTGTTGTCGTCATAATTTTATCGTTGCGGTTTTGGAATACCTGAGTTTAGTACGCCGACATCGGAAATCTCTTTTGTACAGTTGTTGGTGAGATAACCCTGATAGCCCAGTACTGAGGCGAGTGCGGGAGTATTGCCATGACTTGTATAACAGATGCTTTTCGAAGGTTGGAGGTAGATGATTTCCGAGGATTTCTTGGTTATGTGTTGAAGTATGGATACAGCTGGATCTAGGTATTGTTAGTTTCGGTGATATATTTTGTGTCCCCTGTATCCCCAACACCTGATTGCATAACCAGAAAGTTTTGGGAGTTTATAAGTGGGAATTCATGTAGCTCTAGTATTTCTTCCGCAGATATTTGGTTTGTGATTGGGTAATCCTTACCAAGTATTTGTCCACATCCGTACCTTGTTGATTTTATTCCATACCTTTTTCTAAGTGGCTTCTCAACTTATGGAAGTGTGATGTTTTACTTTGGAATTCATTCGTTCATTCTCGTTCGAATGTTTATTGTGAAGACTATATGTTGCAATTTCGTTCCTTTGATTCAGCCTCAATATATATCTGTCAAGATGCTAATGGATGTCACCCTCTTCAGGATGGCTCAGCCAACGCGTCAGAATCCGGAACGCAATGAAGGAAATCAGGCTAACCCTCCGCCACCACCTCCGCCTCCGAAGGCATGGCAAGCCTTGATGACTGCCACAAATGCCAACGCTCAGATTCTGATTCAGCTCTTGCAAGATCGCAACCAAGGGCAAGCTAATCAAGAGAATCAAGGCCAAGGCAACAATCAGCCGCACTTCGCTTCACTCAACCAGTTCCTTGCTAATCAGCCAAAGACCTTCAGCTACTGTGTCGAGGCCACAGACGCAGATGATTGGCTCGTGGACATCAGCAAGCATTTCGAGTGCAGCAATGTCAGACCTGAGGACTTTGCCAAGTTTGCCTCTTTTCAACTCAAAGATCAAGCTGCTGAATGGTTCCAGCAATACAAAGATTCCAGAGGAGGTCGTGTGATTACCTGGGATGATTTCCGCCATGACTTCAAAGCGCACCACATTCCAAAAAGTGTTGTTGAGCTTAAGCGTGAGGAATTCCGCAATCTCAAGCAAGGCACCATGTCTGTCTATCAATACAACACTCAGTTCTAGAAGCTCTCTCGTTTTGCAAGGCAAGACATCCCTGATGAGAAGAGTATGATCTACCAGTTCAGGCGTGGTCTCAGGGAAGATCTGCAACTTGCTCTCGTGCTTTTCGAGCCATTAAAGTATGATGAATTCTACAACATGGCGCTGAAACAAGAAGCTGCTCAGCTCAAGTGTGAGGCTTCTAAGAAGAGAGTCAGAGACGCAGTTCAGTCTTCTTCTTCCTCACTTGTGGCAGCTAAGCAACAGAAGTTCTGGTTGCCTCCTCCTCCTCCGTTCCGTCAGCCTTTTCAGCAGAAGAACTCAAGTGGTCGTGGATCTTCCCACCCACCCAACCCTGGCTATCAGAACAAGTCTCAGAACCAAGCTCCAAGGCCAAGTGCTTCTTACCATCGTCCGCTCTCAGAGGTGACTTGTAACAAATGCCAGCAGAAGGGTCACTATGCGAACAAGTGTTTCAACCAGAGGCGCCTTCCGCCTCCTCCTCCTGTGAAATCTTCCAGTAATGCAGTGGTCAAACATAATCCTAAGTCTGCAAGGGTGAACATGTTGAATGCAGCTCAAGCAGAGGATTCTTCTGAAGTGATCATGGGTAACCTTCCTGTTAATGATCATCCTGCAAAAGTCTTATTTGATACCGGTGCATCGCATTCTTTCATGTCATATCCTTTTGCATCGAAGCACAATTTTGACAAAGAGGTGTTACCTAAAGCTTTGCAAGTTGTTTCCCCGGCTAAACGGTTGAGTTCTACCATGTGCGTTCCGAATGTCGGTATCAAGATGGGCGACTATAGTTTTCTGGCTAAACCAATTGTTCTTGGTGACTCTGATATTGATCTTATTCTCGGGATGGACTGGCTTTCTAAGCACAAGGCTCAGCTTGATTGTACTGCCAGGGAAATTCAATTGACTCACTCTTCTAACGATGTGATCATTTATGCCTCTCGTGATGATACCATTCGGTTGTTTTCTCTCAATGAGAATGATGAATTGGAGGCTATCTCTCAGATTCCAGTCGTTTGTGAGTACCAAGATGTCTTTCCATAAGAGCTTCCGGGTATGCCTCCCCGCCCGCCAGTCGAATTCGTTATTGATCTTGAGCCTGGCACGGAACCCGTTTGCAAGCGTCCTTACAAGTTTGGACCAGATGAGTTGAAGGAATTGAAGAAACAACTCGATGAACAAGAGCGTCTGGGTCTGATCAGACCGAGTTCTTCTCCTTGGGGTTGTGGTGTTCTTTTTGTCAAGAAGAAGGATGGCACGGACCGACTTTGCGTCGATTACCGTCCATTGAACAAGAAGACAATCAAGAACAAGTACCCACTTCCCAACATCAATGAGCTTTTTGAGCAACTTAAAGGTGCTAAGGTGTTCTCCAAGCTTGACCTTCGTATGGGTTATCATCAAATCCGCATTCGTGAAGAAGATATTCCCAAGACAGCATTCAGAACAAGCTTTGGTTCTTATGAATATACTGTCATGTCTTTCGGCCTTGTCAATGCTCCTCCATATTTCACTCGCTTGATGAATTTCATCTTCAACCCCTACATCAACGAATTTGTCTTGGTCTATCTCGATGATATTTTGGTTTTCTCCAAGAATAAGAAGGATCATGCCAAACATTTGCGATTGGTGCTCGACAAGCTCAGAGAGTATCAATTATATGCGAAGTTCTCCAAATGTGAATTCTGGCTTGATGAAGTTTTTTATCTTGGTCATATCATCTCTGCCAAGGGCATTGCTATTAATCCAGAGAGGGTGTCTGCAGTTTTGAATTGGCAACCTCCTCAGAATGTCAAGCAGCTTCGCAGTTTTCTTGGACTTGCAAGCTATTGTCGAAGATTCGTTGAGAATTTCTCTAAGATTGCCAAGCCTCTTTCCAACCTCCTCCAGAAGCATGTGAAGTATGTCTGGTCTCCTGAGTGTGACGTTGCTTTCAACACTCTCAAAGAGAAACTCGTCACTGCTCCAGTTCTGACTCCTCCTGACGAATCCAAGCCTTATGAGGTATTCTGTGATGCTTCTCTTCAGGGCCTCGGTGCCGTCTTAATGCAAGATAAGAAGGTTGTGGCCTATACCTCTCGCCAGTTGAAGCCCAACGAAAGGAACTACCCCACTCACGATCTTGAGTTGGCGGCAGTTGTCCACGCACAAACTAAATAAAGATCCTACTACACCAAGTGTACGCATCTAACTAACTGGCTCAGTTAGACGTTACTACTTATTAAGCTGTGGAGATTGGCTGATGGCTTGAACCAGATGGGTGCCTGACGGGGGAAACTCCATCCAGCAGGTCGAAGTCTGATACTTGCGACCCTCTCTCCTACTTTGGGCTGCAGAGTGTGGCGGCACATATCAGGGTATGGTGCATGCAGAGACGCATGGTACACGGTGTACACACAGTTTTGCGTGATGAACGAAACTGCGCTGCCATCATGATCCTTGCCGTCGGTTATCTCCTGGTTAATCAGTTAATTCAGTCCACAAACAGAGAGCGTGTACCAAGGCTACTTACCAACCTCCAGTCAAAAATTCTTGAAGGCCGAGAAAAGCTGGGATCCTGCTCAAAGACCTTGTAGTGACTGTGATTGTATTCCGTGAAACAACACGTCCGGTACATGCAAACGATCATCAATCATTCACCGTCGTCTGATCGAGCCAAGAACCACCTGCAATTGCCATGCCGCTTTTCTTTGAAAGGTTCTGGGATTAGGAAGGGTGGGGACACCAGGTGGCCTACAACATCATATCAAGTTGGAGACAAATAACCCTAAAAAAAGTTGGAGTCAAATAAAAAAGGGCTCTAGATGTAGTCAATCTTAAGAACAACATGTTATGAGCATGAATATTTTTTCAGTAAATGTTGACAGTAATATAAGCAAGCCATCATCATATCATAGGAAAGTAACATACTGCTGTAACAGCCGTTTGTAGCGATGACTGGAGTAGGCCAGCAATACGTCCAGCCATAGAAGGAGTCGACAGCATAAATGAAGCCCTTGTGTTCAATGGCATCAGAGAACCATGGAGGATGTATGATCCTGCGATGGACGTGCAGATTTATCCACTTACCGCAGTGACCTGTCAGATAGGCGAGACCGCGGTTGAGGAACGCCATTAGCCTGAAGTCTTTATAATTCGCAGATCTTGTGGGCACTTGGCAGATTACAACCTTGAGCAAGTCAAACTTGGTATCATGTTGGCTACTGTAAGACTCCGAGTATTCTGGGCCGCGGTGCCAAAGCAGTGCAGTGTTAATGAAGGAAGGGGGATCAATCGCCGGGTGTAGACCTCCACGAGCATCCAGCTGCCGCGACCGTCGACGAGCACCATCCAAGACGTGTTCATGCCGACCCAGTACATACCGTTAATGTAGTTGAGGGTGAAGGGGATCGGATCGCAGTCAAGGGGGTTGATGCTCGCCACCCTATGATCATTATGTTGCGTGACACGCCGTTTCTGAAGATTAGGCGGCATCAGCAAGCAAGGAGCTGGCTTAAAAAGCTCCGGCCTGAGGGCTATGAGTAAAACGGTACAGCCCCGACGAGCACGTGGCGAGCGACATGGTACTGAGATTGTCCACACGTGAAACAATGAGCTTGATTACCTCTGTGGGGAGCGAATTCCAGCCACTCTTTCGGCGGACGCTGCTCGGTTCTGCCATTGTTAGTGCTTGGGTTTCGGACGAGGGGGAGGCGCCTTAGCGGGGATGGATGATTGGACGAGGGGGGAGGCGCCTTAGCGGGGATGGAAGAGCGGACAAAGATGGAGAAGCGAATATGTGCTGCGGGAAGTGGACAGGTGATGATGACTACAACACGCCGCTTGACTTACGAGACACATACCAGCAGCATAGGGTCATACCGAAGTCAGACAACTTGCTTGAGTGATCACAGTACTGGTACTCCCTACAGTACCTACTACTATGCCCTAACTTGCTTGAGTAGAGTAGTAGTGGAGTAGGACTCTGCTCTACTACTAGCACCGAAGGAGTAGTATGTTCTAATCTAAAATAGTTACAAACTTCAATGCCCGAGCGTGGAACGACTACGAACCGCCAACGGTGCTAACTCCAATCCCCAGCAAACGTTCGCTGGGAGACATGGCAGTTGCAAACGCCCACGATGCAGTTACAGTATGTGCGTAAGGGTGGCGGTTTTGTCAAATACTATGGCTTAAAAACAGGCCACTGTCGGATGGAAATCTGACGGTTACGTGGGATTCGCCAGGATTGAGCTCGTGCCAAACAATCCCCAGATATCATTACTAAAAAAGGTTAAAACACCCGAGGCTATAACTTGCACCGGCTGATCACTAACAATGATACTAACATAGTTGTAAAATGGTCAAAGACCGTGTCTACGTGGTGTTTGGAATTATATGCAAAAAATTAGCAAGATGCCCGTGCATTGCATGGAACATCAAGATGCATTTTTTTTACAAAACACCTGTTGTGATTGACCCATGCAGGAGTAATCCCATGTGTAAAAACTAATGATATCTTGAGAACTTTATCAGAAAATGGTATGTCGACCATTTCATCGAAAAAATGATATGTCGAGAAAGATGATAGAGGTGAGGAGGAGTGGGGTGTGGTGGTGACTGGTGGTCGGACTGGGCGGAGGCATGGGGATGGACGGCGCCGACAGCGGCCACCATGCTAGATTGTTCCAGAGACTTCCTTTTGTAATTGCGCAGCAATGAGGTTGTGGGAGATAAGGATGAACGATGCAAGGCCTTATCTGTAAATGTGGAGAGAGTTGCGGGTATCTTTTGTAAATTTTTCATAGTTTGCTTTCTATCCATCAGATATAGATCGGACAGTCTGTATTATAAGATGGCAGGCACACCATCATCACCAACTCGGTTTTTTCTCTACTCCTACTCCTATAAAAGACTCAGTTGGTGATGATTGTGTGTCTGCCATCCGCCATTTCTGACCATTAGATCTGCATCTAACGGCTGTGATGTAAGTTGTGGCCTTTTGCAACAATTCCCACTTCTCCGCTCCAGTTTACACAAAACCCCTTAGTATCTTGAAACCAACCACATTCCTCCATTACTTCATCAAAACATCCCAAAGAATATATTTGGAGTGAAACATAAGATTTTTTTAGTGATATGTATATCAAAAGTAAACTGTTTTCTTTCAAATTTGCGAATATGTATTATTCTACTTTGGATCCGTTGCAACGGATGGGCTCATTGTTACAAAGGTTTATCTCTTGCATTCTGCACAACCAACACCTAGTGTACTGGTCCGGGCCGGATGCTCGCAACACGATGACCTGAGTTCCAATTTTGTCCTAAACTTTAGCTTTTTTTAATATATACTACTTCTTTCGCTACTGTACTGGTAGTGGAACCCACAGAGTACTTAGAATACAGGATTAAGGATGGATTTGTTTCTTTTTAACTTCCTGTACGAATCTATAGCCAGCCTGCAAGTCATGTACATTGTACTGACATTGGAACCCACAGAGTACTTAGAATACAAGATTAAGTATAGAGGGAGAATCATACACGCAATTAACTCAAATGGATTGGACGTGACTCTATTATTATCCAACGGCAACCGGCAAATTTCCTCCCGCGGGCCGCAGTAGGTTTCTCGGTTTGCATGCGTGTTTAACGGAGGGGTTTGATGGAGGCGAAGAGGCATGTTCAGCCGGGCGTGCAGTGGATGGCATAGTACTGTTTGATTTGACAACTACAACTAGTATATTATAAAAAACAAAGAAGAGTAGTAGAGATAGAGATAAGAATAGAGACTAGGGAGGAGCACCATCTATTGCTTCGTGGGCTACTCCCGCGCTCCATTCGGCGGCCGCAACGTCCCCTACAGCCACTCCCTCCGGCGCTCCGTTCGGCGGGCGCTGTTGAAATTAGGGGAGCGCACTCTCGCGACTGCTAGCAGCGACGACGACTTCTTCCCCGACCTCGGCAACCTCTTCCTCAACGACATGGGCGACAACCTCAACGCCAATGGTGCTGCTCCCGTTGCACCGTATGTGTTTCTGTCCCTCCTGTTTGAAATCGTGGTAGAATTCATGTTTCTAGTCAGTGTCCTAGATTCGATCTGTTCATCTACTATGCTAGTCCGCATGATTAGTTTAATCTCTTTTATAGCCGTCATGATTTATTTTGTGCTTATTCGGACTAAATCTCGTAGTAACTTGCTCATATATTCAACTGGCGGAACGGCCCCTACAGCCACTCCTGTTTCATGGAAGGCCTCGTCGATGCCTCTAAGGAGCCCTTCATCTAATGCTATGAGTGCCTGGTGCCATTTTGGGTCTCGCCGGCGGACATCGTGCATCACCTGACGCAGGCGTGCGGCGATCACTACTGGCCCTTGGCGAAGAACATCAAGTACGAGACGTGCTACCCGTTCACCGTGCCGGAGTTGCTGGAGGATCACTTCCGCCTGCTAGTCTCGGAGGAGGACGACAATGTCTTCCTCTTGGTCGTGGGCACCGGCGAGGCCTGCGCAGGTCGTCGCCCCATCTCTTTAGTGTGCGTCAGGGCGACGCCGCTGACACTGACACTGACACGAGGCTGATTTACGGGTGCGTGCTCACTATTACTACGCCTCGGAGGTACGTGGGCAGCGACACTGGCTATGTCAAGCCGACTTGGACTATGTCGAGCTGGGACCTTCCCGCCGATGTGGACATGGAAGAAGCACGGTATTATTTGACCCCCAACAATGTGCACGAGGACTCCAAGGAGGTTCACCTGGACATCTGCATTATCAAGTTAAATGTTGATCATTAGTCTTTGCTCAATGTAATCCGTTGTCTAAGCATGTGGAGACTTCCATGCATGATCTTGCTCTATTGGAGTATCATGCATGAATAAAAGTGTATCCATTTATGGTTTAGTCTAGAATCTTCCATGTGTGAATTTTTACTACAGTACTGGTGAAAGACTTATGATGAACCATTTCTTACATATCCTCTGCCCCCTTCCAAGTCATCCTGATTTAATCCCTCCGTCTAGGTATATAAGGGCATGGTTAATACTTAAATAGTATAGCCAACTGTTGACTATAAGAAAGTGCCATGTCATATGTAGCCAACATGTATAACAATGGATACTCAAAAACTAATTCTTGAAGATTATTTCCTGCAAAGCACAGTAAGAGTTATTTCTTCACAAGTTCTGGATGCAGGTTGAACAGTTGAACGCTTTTGTTTGCAAAAGATACTTTTTTTTATCTATTTCACCCAGATGTTTGTGAGCTCTAGATATGAAATAATATCCGAACAAACCTATCGATACCTGTTACACATGAGATGACCCCCACATCCTTTGCCAAAATAAACAACTCCCCGATCAATGCATTTCACTCTTCCGTGCAACGCACGGGCACCTTACTATAGATTAGTACGACCAAAAATTGAACTAACATTATATATAGTATGATAAATGATGATGCATGTCACCTAAAACTATATCATTGAAAACTATGTTCAAATATGAATCCAACGATATTGTTTTTGTTGACATGCACTAACATTTTGTCAGTTAAATCTTCAGTCAAATTCAATGGGGGATAAACCACGACCGATGTAGTACTACTGTAGAGGGTGGCACTGCACGGGAGTCTCACCCTGCTCGTGGCGCGACAGTAAAGCCATCATATCACAAAACCCAACCACTCCCAGTAATAAGTGGCCTCGTAAAATAAACGGACAAGCAACCATCACATCCCTCCGTCTTTTTTGCATTTCATCTCTCTGCATTTACTTTCTCCGGTTCATCTAGCACACTCGATCCCTAGCTACTACTCCTAGTATCCCTAGCTACTACTCCTAGGGCCAGTTCTTTTGGCGGCTTCCCCAGCTTTTCCCATAAGACTAGTCACAGTGGAGAGTAACATTAAGGCGCCTCACTCATTTATTTGGGATTCTAAACTACTACTAGTAGTACCTCCGTCCTGGTTTATTCCTCACCACTGTAATTTGTGCTAAAATTTGACCAAAGATTTAACTGATAAAATGTTAGTGCATGTGACACGCACTACCATTTCATTAGTTAAATTTATGATCAAAATTTGACACAGATTACAATGGGGACCAATAAACCAGGACGGATGTAGTAGTTATGGGATTACTAATCTAGAAGCCTAAAAGAACTGGCCCCAGGTACTCCTACTAGTAGTAGTACTGAAGTTGGAATTCCAATTGCACGGCACAACTTGTTAGGCAAAAAATTCGATACAGGGTGTAGGAAGCGGTTTGGGAATTTGCATGCCTTTCCGACCAGTGAGATACTCCGTACAAAGTACAACAGAGAAATAACCACAGAGAAGGAAGCTAAAAGTAATCAATCGAACGAGCGTTTTTGCATTTGTTTTGCATTGAATTGTTTCACAAGCTTGACTAGTGTTGTTTTTCTACTTTTACAAAAACCGCATCATAATGTTAAAACGTGCATTTGCACGTACATAAGTAATAGTAGTACTCCCTCCGCCTAGGTGTATAAGTCTTCCCTCCTTCTTGGTCACGGTGCACAACCAAAGATGACTTATTGACCTGGACGGAGGGAGTAGCACAGTCTGCAAGCATATATAGAGAGAGACGTGTAGTGCGATAGTATATAGTAAAGTTTGTGCTATATGCACGTACTTACAAAATGCGTATGAATACACAAGGTTTCCAAACTTTCCCTTTTACATACTTAATTAAGGACGCTAATAATTCCTGAACGTTCGGGATTTATCATTTGCGTCCCAAAACTAATGAGATCGCCTTACGAAACAAAAATTATACTCCTACTAAAAGCCACGGCGCTCGCAGGAGCGCTTGCGCCGCACCACGAGTGCCTTGTGCACGGCCGTTTCCCAGCGCGCCGACACAACGCCTCTTCTTCAGCATCGCAACTCGCGAGGTGCTGATTGGCGTCTTGCCAGCAGGCGAGCGCGATCTCACTGGTGTGGTGATCCGGCGCCAACAGGTACTCCTCCTCGCCGGAAGCATGCACCGGGTCCACGTACCGCCAAGCGTAGATGAAGCGCTTGGGCCCGACTGCACTCAGGGCTTTGGCACGGGCGTCCTCCGCCACCCTCACGGCCCTCGCACGAGCCTTCTGCCAAAGAGCCAATTGCCTGACTCTCTCGGATGCGACATAGGCCTGCCATGCAGCTTGTCCCGTGGTGCGCTTCTCTTCCTCGGCCTTCTTCTCCACCTCTATTTTGGCGCGCTCTGCTGGAGGCAAAGCCTCCGACAAGGCGACATCCATTTCTTTCCAAAGCTCCTCAAGGCTGGGGGGCTCGGCGGGCGGCGCGGCGTTCTCCTTGTAGCGGGGAGCCGACGCGTCCTCCGACGCGCGTGCTGGCGAGAGTGGGAACGCCGACGCGTCCACCTCGACGCGTCGCGGCGAGGAGCGGAACGCCGACGCGTCCTCCTCGACTAGTGGCGGGGAGGAACGGAACGACGACGTGTCCACCTCAATGCATCGCGTCGAGGAGCAGAACACCGATGCGTCCTCATTGACTAGTGGCGGCGAGGAACGGAACGGTGACGCATGACCGTCCGCGCGATGCAGCGAGGGGCCCCTAGGGCTTGGGAGGGGCGGTGCCATGGTGGTCGACATGAGAGGAAAGGGGAGGAGATAGCGATGAACGTGAGCGTTCTTCTGAATGTCGTGGGAGGCGCAGTATTTATAGCGAGCAATGGCACACCTACGTAAGATATGGACTGAGCTGCACAACTTAACTGCAGGTCCATTTGCGTCAATGACATGTGGGCCAGACCCCTGTTGGGCCCATATGTTACTGACCCAATGCACTTGCAGTTAAGTAACTGAAGCAGCGTCCCAGAAGATATGTTGCGTGATTAACGTAGTAACAGCTACGTGGGCATATTTATTGGAGTAAATTACGCGGGAGGGAAGGGGTGGAAATATTGCTTGTCACAACGGATTGGATGAGCGCGGGGGGAGGAGAGTCATGCATGCAGATTTTTTCCACACGGGGTGGAGTGGTGGGACCGCCGGAGGGAGAAGGAGAGTCTGGCAGGCATATTGTTTCCACACATGGAGAGGAAAAGATTTGGAGACGAACGGGCTTCCTACAGGTATGGGGAATGGTGCATAATAAGCCTCATCTTGCATGTCGGGCTAGGTATAGTCTCAAGTCATTAAAAACATACACGCCCCACACATGTTCATATTTCAAGTTGCACAAAATTATTGCATGCGATGTTTAAGGCTGGCCATAATGGTGGTATCTTAGCTAGTATCATGCACACGGGAATAGCAAACATGCTGATGTGGCAAAGAATTAAAGAAGAGAGGGGGGTTAGAGTAACTAGTGTTCATGCATGCATTGGTAAACACATTTTTTGTGAAGAACGGCAACATTAGTTGAGTACTTTTGCAGACTACAAAAACTATTCCACCGCCTCTATCTTGCTAAGAGTAGGTGAAAATTTTGAATCGAGCCCTTTAAACTAGAAGGGAGGTAGTAGTACTCTAATAGCTAACCTTGGCCCTGTTTGGATCCATGTGTTAGAGTTAGTTTGGGTTAGTTTGAACTCAACTAACCCAAAAAAAATCTAACCCACCCAAGAGGTGCTTATTTGGGTTAGTTCTTCTCGGGACACTAAAAAAACATTTTTCTCTCGCTCTCCCCACAGCAGATCCCTCCCCACTTCCTCGAAGCTTCTCTTCCTCTCCCTCCCTCCCTCCCTCCCTCCCTCTCGCACCGCCCATGAAGGCACCTCTCCGTATCCGCGCTCCATCTAACCCTGTCATCCAAACACCTCTTTCTCTAGAGTTACTTCAGGGTTAGTTCAGGATTAGAATCTTTAACTCATCTAACTCATCTAATAGTAGTTCTTATACTCATTATAATCAGTATTGTAGATATTGATATTTTTAGTATAAATTTGGTCAAACACTTTGCAAACGGTTGACGGAAGTAAAAAGGACCAGAGGGAGTATCATGCATGTGGAGTAGGCAAAAAAAATTGCTCATTTATAGCCGGTCGAAGTCTCAAAGGGCGCGACCGCGCGAGGGAGGCGAAGGTCATGTGAGGCACGACAGTTGACGAAATTAAGTGAAGTTACCCACGCGCCGGCATGGCACGTTGATACGTCTCCAACGTATCTATAATTTTTGATTGCTCCATGCTATATTATCTACTGTTTTGGACTATATTGGGCTTTATTTTCCACTTTTATATTATTTTTGGGACTAACCTATTAACCAGAGGCCCAGCCCAGAATTGCTGTTTTTTGTCTATTTCAGTGTTTCGAAGAAACGGAATATCAAACGGAGTCCAAAAAGAATAATCCTTTCTGGAACATGATTTTCTTCCTGAATATGACCCGGGAGACTTGGACCCTACACCAAGGAAGCTTTGAGGTGGGCACGAGGTAGGGGGGCGCGCCCTACACCCCCAGGCGCGCCCCCACCCTTGTGGGCCCACAGAAGCTCCACCGACATACTTCTTCCTCCTATATATATCCACGTAGCCCCAAACGATCCGAACAGGAGCCAAAAACCTAATTCCACCGCCGCAACTTACTGTATCCACGAGATCCCATCTTGGGGCCTGTTCTGGAGCTCCGCCAGAGAGGGTCGTCATCACGGAGGGCTTCTACATCATCATAGCCTCTCCGATGAAGTGTGAGTAGTTTACCTCGGACCTTCAGGTCCATAGTTATTAGCTAGATGGCTTCTTCTCTCTTTTTGGATCTCAATACAATGTTCTCCCCCTCTCTTGTGGAGATCTGTTTGATGTAATCTTCTTCTTTTTGCGGTGTGTTTGTTGAGACTGATGAATTGTGGGTTTATGATCAAGTCTATCTATGAACAATATTTGAATCTTTTCTGAATTCTTTTATGTATGATTGGTTATCTTTGCAAGTCTCTTCGAATTATCCATTTGGTTTGGCCAACTAGATTGGTAGTTCTTGCCATGGGAGAAGTGCTTAGCTTTGGGTTCGATCTTGCGGTGTCCTTCCCCAGTGACAGAAGGGGCAGCAAGGCACGTATTGTATCGTTGCCATCGAGGATAAGAAGATGGGGTTTACTTCATATTGCATGAATTTATCTCTCTACATCATGTCATCCATCTTAAAGCGTTACTCTGTTTTTAACTTCATACTCTAGATGCATGCTGGATAGTGGTCGATGAGTGGAGTAATAGTAGTAGATGCAGAATTGTTTCGGTCTACTTGTCACGGACGTGATGCCTATATACATGATCATGCCTTGATATTCTCATAACTATGCTCAATTTTGTCAATTGCTCAACAGTAATTTGTTCACCCATCGTAGAAAACTTATGCTCTTGAGAGAAGCCACTAGTGAAACCTATGGCCCCCGGGTCTATTCTCATCATATCAATCTCCATCACTTTAATCTTGCTTTGCTTTTTTACTTTGCCTTTTACTTTTCACTTTGCATCTTTATACCAAAAATACCAAAAATATTATCTCTATCAGATCTCACTCTCGTAAGTGACCGTGAAGGGATTGACAACCCCTAATCGCGTTGGTTGCGAGTAGCTATCATTTTGTGCAGGTACAAGGGACTTGAGCGTGGCCTCCTACTGGATTGATACCTTGGTTCTCAAAAACTAAGGGAAATACTTATGCTACTCTGCTGCATCATCCTCTCCTCTTCGGGGAAAACCAACGCAAGCTCAAGAGGTAGCACACGCGAACAGGCAGAAGCTATACCGTCAGGCCTACAATATGGGTCTAGTAGACATGACATCTAGTGGGTCCCGCATAGTTCTCGAGAACTCTTTGGGGGCTTGCAGCCGTTTATCCACCGGGCAAGCCAGCAACCCCACGCCGTTCGCATGCCCTACTCGTCCTCGTCTTCTACTAGTACACTACCTTGCAATAGTTCGCTCCCAGTCGTCCCGTCCTTTCACATTACTACCAGTTCAACTTCTCCTAACCCTCCTCCAAAATCTGTGGCCTCCCAAATCTCCATGGTCGCTGCTGAGTACCAGGTTAGAGCCATCACCGGCGATGAGTTCTTCATCATCTACACACGTGGATCCACGACGGTGAAAGCATGCCTTGCTCGCTTCCTACACATGTTCAACAGTTCAACGAATGAGTGGGTCTCTAGGCTAGATGTTGAGTACACCACAGTCCTGCAAGGAGAGAAGAAACTAAAGGAGGTAGAGAAGAAGAAGCCCGCCGTGATCCAGGTTTGCGTACATAACGTGTGCTTGGTCTACCACATATGCCATGCCGACGTTGAGTGCCAGGATTTTAAGAACTTCCTCAAGGACGAAAGAGTGGAATTCATTATTGTAGACTTTAGGAATGACAGGGATGTCCAGGGTCGGATAGGCCTCGTTGTAGGCCAGCCCTTCGATCTCCAGAAGTCAAGCCTGGTGTCCTCCTCTCAGCCTTCAATGTTGACCCTGGCAGCAGCCATGATTGATCCTTCATACGCTAAACTAAAGAAACCTCACCACGAGTTTCATCATGCATGGGAGTCGAAGACATTAGATGAAGATCACATCCTCTACGCAGCAATGGATGCCTACCTTTGTTTAAATATCTACAAGGGTTGGATGAAGAAGCAGATCCCAGTGCCCGGTTCAAGCAAAGAAGTGTCGGCAAAGAGGAAGAGGAAGAGGGACGAGGACGAAGTCAAGGACGTGGACTCAGACTCCGAGTAGGTAGCAGTGCCGTCGCTCATGCTGGTTCTACTGCAGTTTCAGGCGGACTAGTTGCTTAGTTTATTTTCAAGGGTGTGTTGTGCTGAGGCCCCAGCATAACTATGTTTATGTTCTTTCTCATTATTTCAACTCTTTAGTACGTACTGTAGTACTAGTACTATGTCTTACTACTGTTCTTCTTGCAGTTGGTACTACTGCTCATATCTTTGTGTTCCTACTATACTTAATACATTCGTACTAGTAGTATAATTTGGGTCAGTCGATTTGTGAAAGAAGTTCGACAGAGTGAAGGAAGAAGACGGCAGGGTGCCAATGATCTATCTTATGAGTGTTGGGTGTGGAATGCAGTTCACCGGAAAAAAATGGATCGTGCCCGAGGTTAAACGGATGGCGGGGGTGGGGGAGCATGGCGGTGGCAGGCGGTTCAGGGGAGGGCGCGGCGGCGGCGGCAGGCGGTTAGGCATGTGGCGGGGCTGAGAAGATGAACCGTGCATCTATTTTGGAGGTTGATGAAGCCCTTCTAGCAATCCATGTTGCATCAAACGGCTCACAAGAGTCGACTGACCCAAATTGCTCCTTCAGATGGTAGGATCCACGTGGCATTCAAGGTCTCGAAGGTAGATTCCGCGTCCACACCCAGTTTGTAGGCTTGACGCGCGCGTGACCGGCTTCCGCTGCGACAGCCACCATGCGCGCCTCCTCCGCGCAGGCGGAGACGAAAATGACACGCTAGTTCCTCCTCGCCGGCGTGCTAGAGCACACGCTCGTCCTCCTCTTCGTATGCTGCGTGCATAGACGCGGCTCCACCAGCTGCTCGCGTGCTTGGCAGCGTGGGGACATCGCGAGGAGGGACTACAGACGACGTGAGCGAGCGAGCCTTCGGCTTGGCGGCAACACAGCGGTGATGGGCGAGAAATTGTTGGCCAGAGCAGGCGGGCGCCGGCATGCGCAACAGCGGCGGCGGCATATTGATGAGTGCATGTATGGGAGCTTAGTTTAGTTTTATATAGGGTTGGTCAAACTTAAAAAAAAACTGTACTAGTACACGTAAACTTTAGAATTAGGCAACGCTTTTATTAGTTACCACAACCACGATACGGAATCCTGTGCAAGCGCGTGAACCGCAGTCGCACGGTTGATCGAACGATGCGTCACCGTGTCGCGATCGAAGAACATCCACCGAACCTTTTTGTGTGTGTGAAAACAATCCCCGAATATTACTCAACTTTTTTCCGGGAAAAGTTCTTGACGCTACAATATTTCCATATATTTGAATTTAGCACCAGTTCGTGTTTATTTGGATTTGGACGTTTTAGATGCGCCCTAGTTTTTTAATACTGATTTTGTGTGTGTGACTGAGAGAGAACGTGTGTATGTGTCCATATGTGTGTTGTGGCGGAAGGGCAATGTGGAGACGGTGTGCTTGTGATAGAGACATAGAGAGGTGTGAATGTGCAAATGATCATGCATGAGTGAGACATAGACAGATGCCGATACGTTGTGTATACATGAGAGAACGGTCTTCTATTTTACTTGTGTGTGTGTGTGAGAGAGAGAGAGAGGGAGAGAGAGGAGCATCCGTAACAGAACAACCATCTCTCTCGATTCGTCCATCCCTCGCACGATCGCATGTAACACATGCATCAACGCGCACATTTTGACACCCTCACCCGGCCCCTTCCCACCTCAAGGCCCGCACATCACTCTCCATCTCGCACGCACAATCTCTTCGAGAATACCATGTTTAGCAAGTAGCTATCTGTCACATACACACACATTTCCCTCCTTAGGTTTGTTTTCTCTCAATATCTGACACACACACACACACAGCACACACCACACACTCACCCCCTCCCCTAAGCACACAATTCATCCCCATCCAAGGTTATATGGCGACCACTCTCGCTTGTGCTTCTCTGCACCCCAGCATGCACAACACCTCAATCTTCAAAGAGGCCATCGAGGAGATCGAAGACGGCGACCACACTGCGCTAGAGAATGCGGGGCCATTTGGAAGCAGGATGATGTGACGACGGCTGACTGACTCCTCCCCCACCCTCTCTCTCTCTCTCGCACAAAATTACCAATCCCTCTCTCCCCCGCACAAATTTATCAATCCCTCAACCCACGAGATCCTTCCCCTCTCGTCCATGTTTTTCCAGCTCTCTCATCAAACCTATTGTCTCTTCTCCTTCCACGTGTACAGAATCCGGATGCACACGCATCTCACGTATATTACATGTCTCCATCTTTCTCACAGACCTAACTTGTTCCTCTCTCTTTCTCTCTCTATCTCCCTCTCTCTATTTCGTTAGGTTTGTCTCCTACTCTCTCGTCCACATACATACAATCTTTCCCGCCCTATCTGCTCCATCTTCGCAAGCTCTCTCTGCACGTTTCATTCACACATTGGGATATGTTCAAAATGTTGCTTTTATAATGGTTGATGTAGAGTTTTTTTCGAGAGTACGCCAAAGGCGTACCATATTTTTATAGAAGAAAGAGAGTGAATGTACAAGAGCGGCACTAGCTAGATCAAAGCATCCTAGCTAGGCCAAAACCCACAACACCCTTTACACCCGACAACTAAAACTCTAGGGCTACACTCTCACAAAATGTGTTAAACTACCAACTCCAAATCTAGCAAGGCTCCATTGCTTGACTTCTCAGAAGATATCATCCGCTAACTCCATCGGGGTCCTTTGTTGCTGCACCCTGTTGAAGACACGTGCATTTCTTTGCTTCCAAAGCTCCCATGCAACTAGTATGATGAAAGTGTCATAACCTCTCTTTAGTTCTCTGGGCACACTCCTCCTAGTCTCGATCCACCACTCCAAGAAAGTGTCATCAACTACTGGGGATCTAATGGCAAGGTGGAGAGTGTCAAAGCAGATGTGCCACACATGCTGTGCATACCCACATTTGACCAAGATGTGTTCGGCATTATCTTCGTCCTGCAGACACGTGTAGCAACTTGAAGGATGATCTTGGAGGCCATGCTTTGCCCTACGATCCGAAGTCCAAATGCGGTGCTGGACGGCCAACCAAATGAAAATTTTGCACTTGAGGAGTGCCCAGCTCTTCCAGATACACGAAGCGTAGGGGGCTCGTTCGTCACCAAGGCATAACCGCTGGTAAGTGGACCTCGCAGTGTACATCCCAGATGGATCAGCGGGCCAGGATAAATAGTCCGGGGCGTTAAGATCTCTTTGCACCGTGCTCATGGCGAGGTTGAGATGCAGAAGTTGTAGATGACCCGTAAAGGTCAGGTCTCCATTGGCATCCTGCAGCCATCGCCCCTCGTCCAGCCCTTCCTTAACGGTGTGTTTATTCCGTATGCGCACATCCACCATCCCGTGAATCATAGGTGCAATGTCAGCAATGGCAAAACCATGGATCCAACGATCTCTCCAAAATAGGACCTTGGTGCCCTCCCCAACCTCGATTTTAACCATGCTATCAAAGACTGCTCGAGCATCTTCATCTTTCATCAAGCTGAGGCCCTGCCATGGGCACTCCGGGTCCGTTCGCTTCAACCATTCCCACTTGACTCTTAATGCAAGTCCTTGCAACTTAAGATTCCTGATTCCCAGCCCTCCAAAGCACGTAGGCTTGCATACTGCATTCCATGCAACCATGCATTGTCCCCCCGAGGCCTTCTCTTTGCCAGCCCAAAAAAGGCCCTCATCCACTTGTCCAGCTCTTTGAAGACCCATGCTGGCGCATCTGTGATCATAAAGTGGTGTATGGGTTTTGCGACAACAACAGACTTGACCAACACCAGCCGCCCTGATCTCTATAACAGGCCACGTTGCCATCCCGGGGCGCACTTCTTCGCGCTGTCCAACATTGGCTGCCAGTCTGCCCTCTTAAGTTGATGAATAGCGAGTTGGAGGCCTAGATATTTGCAAGGGAACTTCGCTAGACTGCAGTGCAGCAAGTTGGTAACTCTATTCCGATCCTCCTCATTTCCGTGGATCATAATGGCAGAGGATTTGGCATAGTTGACTCTTAGACCCGACGCATCGCCGAAGGCTTTGAGGGCCATAGTGACAAACCGGAGGTCCACCTCATTAGGCCTGACAAAAAGAGCCACATCGTCGGCATATATAGACACACTTTGATTAGGCTTGACCCCGGTGAACGGTCGAAGCACTCCCAATTCAGCTGCCTTGACCATGATGCAGGAGAGTGCATCCATAGCGATGATGAACAAGAGGGGGGAAACCGGATCTACTTGTCTTAGTCCTTGTGCTAGCACAAAACTTTTGCCCGGCACACCATTGACCACCACCTTGGTGGATGCCGTCCTGAGCAATATAGCAACCCACGCCATCCATTTACGGCCAAAACCTTTAGTCCTCATCACCTCAAATAGAAAAGGCCAAGCAATAGAATCAAAAGCCCTCGAGATGTCCAACTTCAGGAACACCCCGGCTTCCTTGCGAGTATGTATCTTCCTTGCCACTTGTCTAACCAAGAGAAAGTTGTCGTGCAAGTGTCTGCCACAGATGAACACGGATTGATTTGCCGTAACAATCTCCTTCATCCTTCTCCTCGCACGGTTGGCCAACATTTTGGCAAACAGCTTTGCAGCGCTGTGAGTGAGACTAATAGGGCGAAAGTCGCCCACCACCTCGGCATCAGACTTCTTCGGGATGAGCATAATGTGCGCTTTGTTCAACTTTCCAAAACCCTCCCGTCCTCCACATAGAGCTTCATCACCATGGCCATAACGTCGTTTTTGATGATCTGCCACGCCTTTTGATAAAACGTAGCCACAAAACCATCTGGTCCAGGGGCGCGATCCGGAGGCATTTCCTTTATGGTGTTCCAAACTTCCTCCTCGGTAAACATGATTTCCAGATCTGCCAAATCATGCGTCTCCATACCCAGAAAGTTCAGATCTAGATCAGTCTCTCTGGAAACGGCATGACCTAACAGATTTTCGTAGGCCTCTCCGTGACAAGCTCGTCGTTATGTCTGATGTGGGGTATGAAGTTTTTAGAGCGTCTACCATTCGCCACGGCTTGGAACAGCTTAGTGTTTGCATCCCCTTCACGGATCCACCGCAGCCATGATTGCTGGCGCTCAATGGTGCGATGCAGCGAAGAGAGCCCCAACAGTGCATGTTTAACCATCCTCCTAAGCCACTGCTCCGCCGGGGTAAGAACTCTAGCTTCCATGGCGCGATCAAGCCGGAGGATGACATAGTTCGCCACGGCGATTTGGATTTTAATGTTACCGGTCTTCCTTTGTCCCCAAGCTTGAAGAGCCACCGCAGTATTCCTAAGCAAAACGTCCATCCTCTTAAAGGGGTCAACAATAGTCTCATCGCATACCCAAGCGTCACGGACGGCCTGCTCAAACCCCTCCAACTTGGTCCGAAACATCTCAAATCGAAATCTTCTCTTGGGGCAGAAAGGGGCAGAGGTAGTCAGGTGCAATGGTGCGTGATCCGAGATGTTGGTGGAGAGAGCTTGGAGGAGGACATCCGGGTGATTAAGTTCCCAGTCCACCGAGACAAGCACACGATCAATCTTCGTCATAACCGGATTATCCCTTTCGTTCGTCCACGTAAATCTCCTACCATGCATGTAGACTTCCTTGAGCTCATTGTTGTCAACAAACTCCTTGAATTTCCTCATAATGCGCCTATTGATGTTATTATTACTTTTATCCTCCGCCCTCAAAATCATGTTGAAGTCACCCAAGACCATCCATGGCCCTGAACAATTCGCTCTCAATGCATGTAGATCACATAGAAACTGCATTTTAGGGCCTTCACCTTGCGGTCCGTAAACCACCGTGACCCACCATGCATGGCCACCCTTGTCATGGACCAAGCCGGTGATGGAGTTAACATCCTGCACAATGTTATCAACAGTCAAGGCTGAGCTATCCCAGGCAATAAGAATGCCCCCACGCGTCTCCTCCGCAGGCACATAATCAAAACCATCATACGATGGTCCGATGCATTGCATAACAGTAAACTGATCAAGTACATCAAGCTTAGTCTCTTGCAGACACACTAGATTAACCTTAGCCGCCACTACGAACTCCCTAACAGCATGCTTCTTGGCAGGGCAATTAAGACCCCTCACGTTCCAACACAATACATGTGGATTATGATCCATAGGTTCACGAATGCAACCCAAACATCCAACGAAAACTCTCAAGCAGAGCTCACCACGGTCGTGGTTCCTCCCAAAAGCTCACAAGTAGGAGGAACCTCCTTCCCGAACAATGCTGCAATCACTTTGACGTGCTGCTCCTGAAGAGGTGATTCGAAGATTTCCGCGAGCTCGGCTATGGTATCTTCATTCCCTTCAAGATCCTCCGCCACAAGGCCAAGTGCTCTCATAAGAACGTTCTCCGCTTGCGTAGCCTTGGATGGGTTGGACGTCAGCGCTCTCTTGGCTCCTCTGGTAGTGCGACGAGGTGTGAAGGGCTGGGCTTCAGGCTGAAGAGACGATTGCACTTCAAGAAGTAGAGGGGGCGCAAGTTTGCGGACCAACGCATTGCAGAACCATTTCATCTTTCCAAAAGCAGCGACCTCCTGCGGCTTCATACCACCAGTGCATGTCGCTTCCATGCTTTGCATGTCACGCCCAACGTGCGAGTTTAGCAGATCAGCCTCCCCCACTTGCCTAGGTGCCACTTGTCCAGGGGCAACACAATCCCTATCGGGATGGGGATCCGCGCCAGTCATGTGACCATCCACGCCAATCATTGAGCCATCCACTCCCTCCATCCTGCCCTGGGGTCCCACTTCGCTTAATCCAACAGCGTGGCCCGAGCCCGGCAGGTCGGAGCCAGTCCCAATCGACTCCATGTGATCCGGTGCGGCAGTCAATTGCCCACCAGGCGTGTGGCACACGTGCCGCTCCATTGTCACATGCTGGGCCATACCCAGCACCACACCCGGGGGATCTGATGTGAGGGCTACCTTCCCGCCTGATGGTTGGCCATCCACCCGTTCCAGCCTAGCAGCAATGATGTCGCCGCTCGCCAGTGGCTGCACATGACCCACCACCACGAGTGTGGGGTTCACCTGCCCGTCTCTCAGAGGTTCCGTCCTTTCCAGCACATCAACAGGGTTGTCGCCGCGCAACATAGGTGGCACAGATTCCCCTCCGCCTCGAGGACGCGGCTCAGGGTGGGTGCCTCGCCCGCATGCATCCCCCCATTGGATCCCGCAAGCAACCGAATCCTCGTGGGCCCACCAACGGTCACGTCTGCACCCTTATCCAGCTGCGCATCCGAAGCCATGATGGGGGCATGATTACGATCAGAGCGTGTAGTGGCCTGCTCATCCAATCTCGGAGCGAAAACCGTCCCAGCCTGTGCCATTGCTTCACATGCGCCCTCGGGATTCAAAATTTGGACACCCGCCGAATTCTCCTTGTCCACCAACCCTGACCCAGCTGTGATCCGGTCAAAAGCGGACTGACGGGACGTCAGCCTATCCTGCACACGCACGCCTGGCCTCCCAAAGCTTCTTATCTCTCTTGCCTGATCCATGGGCGGTAATTTCCACGCCGCCTCCACCACCGCCGACGCAAGATGCCGAGATGCACCGCCGACGGAACTCCGGCGCCCACCTTGGTTGCCGGCGTTGTCACCCCTCTGGTCGCGGACCCCAAACTGCCAGCCAAAGCGCTGCGTGTTAGTATCACCGCCCAAGTCCATGTCCGAGTCCGGCAAGCCGCTCTGTCTGCTATCCGATGAACCGTGCAGGAACCATGGTTCCTCTCCCTCTGGGAACGAGGTCACCGCGTCCAGGTGGATAAGCACTTTGTACTGCAGCGTATTTGGTTGGAACAAATCCCGCTGCTCCTCCGGCTCCGGAACCGCCAGCCAGCGCCTGGTAGGAATCAGCTCCGGGTCCGTCGTCCATGCTGACAGCCTAAACGCAGCGAGGTCGGTCCTCGCCGAGGTCTCCGGCGCGACAGAGTCTATGATGCACGACCTGCCGAGCAGAGCCTCCACCACCTCCAGCTCCCATGCATGCGGCGGCAGCCCCTCAATGACTAAACTCACCTTGGACCTCATGGCGGCGAACACAGCTTGCGATTGCCTGATCCACTACCTGAACGAAAGACGCTGACCGCGAAATTCCAACACCGGGCGCCTACCAACCAGATTCCGATCCTCTTGCCTTGCAAACACCACCAGGAAGTCCTCCGGCCAAAATTTGTGCACGGAGACTCTGTCCGCGGTGATGCCCAGCCTGTCCTGAAGAGCACGCAACACCATCTCCGAGGAAATCTCAGAGCGTTCACCACCGACGAACACCACCATGGCCTGGCGAAGCCTGAGCTCAATATCATCCATAGCCCGGGTCCTCCTGACCACGCACAACTCCGAAGGCTCCATCGTCTGGTCGATCGCCATCTCTAACCGCTGCGCTGCCAGCCGAGGCCACACCGAATCCACAGCAGGAACGGCCGCCGGCGGAGGAGGGGGAGCCTTGTCGACGTGCCCCTCATGGACGACGACCTGAGCCTCGCACGCGCACCGCGAGGGTCAGCCCTGCGAGCCACCTTAGCCGCAGCCTCCCGACGGAGCTCCTCCACCGGCGACGGACTGCGTGGCCGCTTGCACTGCGAGGCGACATGCCCCGGGAGGCCGCAACGGAGGCACACAACATCGTTGGTGCAGTCCTTCAGGAAGTGCCCTTTGGCTAGGCAGTGGAAGCACTTGTCCCTCATCTCCGGCGAGACCTCCCGGCGCTCCGGCGAGGGGCGGCGCGGGCCCCCCGCAGGCCGGTCAGCAACAACCCTCCGCTTCCACAGGGTCTTCTTGGATGCCAGCGCCTCCTGCCACGCGGACAGCCTCTGGCACGGCTCCTCCACCACTGCCACATCCGGCGATGCGGCGGGAGCAGCCGGCCTAACGACAGCCTCTACGGAGCCCTCCGACGCCGAGGAGAGACCGAGCCCCGAGACGACCGGCCTCTCCCGCGGGAACATGGAGTTGACGGAACGGGGGCTGCCAGCCATGCTTGCGAGGGGGGGAGAAGGAGGGGACGGAGGCGGTGGCCGGCGCGGCCGGAGCGGCAGGCGACGAGTGGGTGGACGCCGACGTCGGAGTGACGCACGGCGGGCAGGGGCGTTGGAGTGACGCACGCCGGTTGATGTAGAGTTATTGTTGGTTTTGTTGCATCCTACAAAGTAATAACTATGAAATGCATTTTGATTGTCATTTGACTGGGATTATGCGAGTTTGAGCATGTTGTGAAGTATTATAGACCTCGTATACATCTTGGAATTCGACAATGATTGTAACTATTGAATTGTATAGACCATTACATTCGAAGTCAGTAGCCTAATATATTTATTTCACAATTTCAATAAATGATTAATTCACTACATACTAAGAAAACAAATGTGTACACCCTCCGTTTTTATTTAAGTCTGCGTATTAGCATTGGTCAAAGTCAAGTTTTGTAAATTCACAGAAACTTTATAACAAAAAATATTAACATATACAATAACAAATAAATACCATTAGATTCATTATTGAATGTACTTTCACATCATACATATCTGTTATGGTAAATGTTTATATTTTTCTATAAACTTGGTCAAACTTTAGGAAGTTTGACTTTGGTCAAACCTAATATGCAGAGTTTACTAGTACTACTCGCTAGTTGCTTAGCCGAATCACCCAACACGCCACACGGGGAGTTCAGTGTCACAAAAATTTTGAGGTCGGCGGGAAAATCTCCCGCGACCCTGATTCGAGTAGTGGGAAGTTACCATCATAGCCTTCGGAACAGGCCTACGGATGACGGTTGGTAGGGGGCTGTTTTCGTAACTTCAGGTTCACCCTACCCAGCCAACCCCACCCTGGCACCCAGAGTAGTACACCTAAATACTAACCATTTTCTATCCCCACCGCAAAATAGACTTCTCCACGGCACCGCAGCCTTCGTGCTCCTCCCCTTCTACATCGGCGCACTCGTCCACCGCAACGCATCTACCTCATCGACGACCTCGTACGCCACAGAGCCGGTCCACCTCGTTGTCGTACATGGAGCCTCTTCCCCGGCACCGTCTTCCATAGTCTCGGATCTGCTTCCCGGAAGACGACGCCAAGCGCAGAAGCACCACCGTCCTGGACAATGAACTGACTTCCGTTGCCGACCATGACTCACAGAGGCCGCCGCGACCATCGTTCTCCTCCTCGATTGGTAATGTGTGTATTGAATCACTTGGCAGTACATGTGTAGTTCCAATTTTGTTCATACCTACCCTTCAAATTTCCTGGCTGCTATTGTTCCCGTAAAAGTAATTAGTTATAGCCTCCATTGTCCAACAGAATATCAGCTTGTAATTGTGCGTCGCTCTTGTATCGCGCTGTGCTTGGGTAGGTTTTTCATCTACAACCAGTAATGTGGCAAATGATGGAAAGTTTTTTAGAACTAGCAAGATGCCCATGTGTTGCACGCATCAAGATGCATTTGTATGAGTAGTTTATCTTGGGGGAGAAAAGGATGAATGAGGGAATGCCTTATTTGCAAATGCGGAGAGGGGTTTGGGTATCGTTTTGCAGAATTGCCACAGTTTCCTTCCTATCCGTCGGATATAAATCGGATGGCCTATATTGCAGGATGGCAGGAACACCATCATCACCAACTCTGTTTTTTATAAGAGTAGGGAAAAAGTAGAGAAAAAAGTATAGAGTAGAGAAGTAGAGATAAATATTAAATATAAAATAAATATAATAGTAGAGAAGAGAGTAGAGATAGCAGAGACGTCGGTAAAGGATTGCGCGCGCGCGGGAACAATCGGCCGGGCGTGCGCTAGTTTTGGCGTGCGGCGTCCGACGCGCTTTATAAAATCCAACGCCCTCCCACCGCTCTGTGCCTTGCCACCGCTCTCTCCCTTCTCTGTGCCTCGCCACCGCTCTCTCCCCGCTCTTTCTCGCCTCGCCGCCCGCCGCGCCACCATGCCGCCACGTCGCCGGGAAACTTGGGGATACCGCGGCGTTCGCGCGCGCCCCTCCGGCGGCTTCTGCGCCGTGATCCGGTTCCGCGGGATGCGCCTCGGCCTTGGCAATTTTGACACCGCCAACGAGGCCGCTCGCGCGTACGACGCGACGGCGTGGCGCCTCCGATGGCCTCATAGAACATTGAACTTCCCCAACGTGCCGACGTGGGAGCGGGCACAAGAGCTCGTGCCTCTGCCACGACTTATCACCGACGAGGATCGTCGTGACAACAGGAGGCGGGAGCACCGTCTCGGCATTGCCGAGATGGACAAGGAAGTCATGGCGCTGTGGCGCCAATGCTTCCCGTAGGACATCATCAACGAGCGCGAGTTCTACGAGCAAAGGAGAGAGGAGAGGGATAAGAGGAGGGCAGAGCGAGCCGCCTATCGCGAGGACAAGCATAGGCGAAAAGCGGACGCTCAATTCAACATGAGGCTAGGAGCAGCGTCACCCAGGGAATCCAACGACGATCAGTATCTTCACGCCTATAGTCAGACGTCAGAGGAGGACATCACCGAGGAGGAGTCGGACGATGAGGAGTAGTTGAATAATCTATTTTTTATCTATCTATGCTGAGAACTATCCTCTACTCTTTAGTCTCTACTCTCTATCTCTACTTCTCGATCTCAGCACTATAAACGCTTTTTAAAGCATCGCGCATTGCAATTCTATTGGAGATGCTCTAACATGGCAGACGAGTGCTTTAATGTTGCCCACAAGATGCGCGAGTATTACTAGTAGTATCTTGCCATGTTGAGATTTTTAAACCACGAGTGCGAACATGCAGAGGAGCAATGAAGACCAAACACGGGATATTGGGGACATCTTCAAGGAGCGTGGCAAGTTAAAGAGGAGCTGCACCAAACCTGTAAAACGAGCTTTGGTAAGTAACACCCTTTCAATTACTTTCGTTTAGCCTCGTGTCTTTGATGTGTATATGTTGTAGTTTCTGTTTTTCTTAAGCCTCGTGTTCTTCGATGTGTCATAAGAAGAGTCTTAATCGTCCTAATGCTTTTGTTTTTAGCTTGATGTAGGAAGTGGGTGTTCTCACCTTGTAGTATGTTTTTATATTTTTTTCCTTTTGAATTCACTTCTCCCAGTTCTGTTTATCTGGCTTCTACTAAATCGATCTGGGTTGCTCTAAGTATTGATCTAAAAAAGAAGTAACTTCATGTTAGGATGCAGTTCCTGCGAGGAGGGAAGTATGGTCAACCTCGAGATCATGTTTCCAGAATGAGGCTGGATTACACACAAGGTGCCAGTT
Organism: Aegilops umbellulata; assembly: GCA_032464435.1. Lineage (NCBI taxonomy): Eukaryota > Viridiplantae > Streptophyta > Magnoliopsida > Poales > Poaceae > Aegilops > Aegilops umbellulata. The sequence continues at coordinate 66,384,245 of CP136056.1, read as the reverse complement.
CCCTAATGATGCTGGATTGGACACAAGGTGCAAATTCCCAGATGATGTTGGATTACACACAAGCCAGGTGGAGTCGTCAGTTGTTTGTGTCCTCGTGGCTCTAGTAAAGGATGAAATAAAGCGTGCAGTAGCCCTTGAGAATGTAGCTGAGTTCCTAAAGAAGCAAAAAGAGCAATCAGATGTTCTCTTCACCCATGCCAAAGAAGAGATGGAAGAAGCCAGAAATAAGCTAGCAGAGGTAGAGCAGGCTAGGCGTCTCCTGCTATCTAAAACTCTTGTCAATACAAAATTTCCTTCATAGTAGCTAGGTTCAAATGTTTATCCAGTCAGCATGCCTGTTGTGATGTCCGTGCATCTACTCATGTGGCACGAAATATTTTTTTCGGGTCATGTAATAACAACAATTACTTTCCAAACGATAACAGACGAAGCATTGGACATTGTATAGTTCACGCGCAAGCCCGACATTCCAAGTTCAACTTCCACATCAAACTCATGTTCACAAATATCTCCACATTCATACATAATGTCCACAGCCATGATTCACTTCAAAGCCAAAAAAATTGAGGAGAGTTATGAATAAAGAAAAACCTCTAGTTCCTGCTACCAGTGCGAGCACAACAAGTCAAGACCATGCATAATTAATTATATTTTGGTCATTTTTGTGTTCTAAAATGCTGGCCGGCTTGCGGAAGGACGTGTTGCCGGCACACGCGCGGATTCAATGAAGGCAGGCGGGGCAGTCCGAAGCCGGTTGCATGCGGCGAGGAGGCGTGTCCAGCCGGGCCTGCAGTGAGTGGGGACCTCTTGGCCTGCGCGCCGGTTTAATACCTGCGCTATGAGAGGTCGCGTCCGTGTCAGAGCAATCACTCCCTCCAGTCCTTTTTTGTTTCCGTATAACAAAATCTGTTTTCCATTCACATTTTACAAGTAAAATTCATGGACAAAGTTTGACCCAAAATACGATGGGGACTAGTAAACCAGAACGGAGGTAGTAGTTTTGTAATCAAAGAAGGGTTTCCCCCTTCCGATTTTCATTACTGAAAACCAACATCTAAATCTAAACATAGTATTTGCCCTAGAACTACCAGGTTCAACATCTCGCAACATAAACCCATACAACCATACGCCAAGGAGGTATGTAGTACTATGAATTCCATTTTCGCTCCATACCAATCGTTCTGAAAACTACTTAGTACTTATAACGCGCCATTGAAAATCGGAACTCTTAACCCCGCTACAAAAATGATATTTTAAACATGGCTACTCGATCTGTGGCAACTGGCGAGCCACCGCCTCCAAGTCGCTCACCTGTGGTCCCGGCCATCAACTCCTACAGATCAAATTATCACGCGAGCTGACTATTCCTACAAAGGTGCACTCCACCACGTACCCGGTACCCGCGAAATGCAGCAATCGTGCACCTAGGGTTTTAGGGTTTATTTGTTAACGTTGCTTTACGTAACACTCATGTGTGCGAGATAGTGAGAGACCTACTGCGTGCGTGCGCCTCTTCTTTTCGTATATGTACTCCACCATTTGTCTGGTGTCCAAAAAACTATAATAACTACTAGCAATATGCCAATGCGTTGCCACACGATCAGAGTAGATTAATACATATTCACCGGTTTGATAGAAAAAAAGTCTAGTTTTGAAATGCGTATATCACTAAAAAAATGTTATGTTTCACTCAAAATATATTCCTTTGGCGGTTCTGATGAGATAAGGGAGGAATGTTGTTGGTTTCAAGATTCGAGAAGTGGTATATGTCTAATTTCTACTCTTACTAGCAAGATGCCCGTGCGTTGCATGGAACATCAAGATCTTGTGGGAGAAAAGGATGAACGAGGGAAGGCCTTATCTGCAAATGTGGAGAGGAGTGCAGGTAAATTGCCATAGTTTCGTTCCTATCCGTCAGATATAAATCGGACGACCTATATTGCAGGATGGCAGGCCCACCATCATCACCAACTCTGTTTTTTATCCCTATTATTATAAAAAGCATAGTCGCTGATGATCGTGTGCCTCCATCCTGCAATATAGGCCGTTCGATCTATATCTGACGGATAGGAAGGAAACTATGGCAATTTTGCAAAAATATACCCACACCCCTCTCCACACTTGCAAATAAGGCCTTCCCTTGTTCATCCTTTTCTCCCACAAGATAAACTACTCATACAAATGCATCCTGATGTTCCGTGCAACGCATGGGCTTCTTGCTAGTTGTTGCAAAAAGCCCATGTGTGTGTGAGAGAGAGGGAGAGAGGAGGAGGACGGAGTGCATGTGTGACAAAGACACAAAGAGTGTGTGTGTGATAGGCATCAGCTTAAAATGAGGCGATAGTGTGTGTGTGCATGATCGCGAGGGCGTGTCTCAAGATGGGAAGAAAAATCTACATAGATACAAGGAGCGGGAGAGAGACATGTACGAGATAGTGGAAGCACGAGTGTGCAGGTGTATAAACCTATCTAGAGGCTAGTCGATAAATGTTTGTGATAGAAATACGAGTCGGGGGTGCGAAAGCGAAAGTTTTGTGTGTGTGAGAGAGAGAGACGGTAGTCGGGAAGGGGAGTGGAAGCAGGAGTTGTGTGTGTGTGTGTGAAAGAGAGAGAGGGGGGAGTTTGTCTGATCGGTAAACAAATGAGTAATGTCAGTCTGGGATGGAGACGAAAAGGAGACCACAACAAATGTTGTGTCTATAGGAGAGAGAGAGAGAGAGTGAGAGTAATTTTAGTGGTATGATTCATATCTAGAGACATATAGGGTGTGTAATAGAATCCCATAGAGAGAAAGACGAAGTGAAAGATGAGTGGAGAATGTGTGTGTGGTGGTGAAAAAGAAAGCTTAGGTACCTAGTGACACGAGAGAACGGTAGAGACATGAGAGATAATGAAACCGTGTAATGTATAATGATAGGGAGAGTGTGACACTTCTCAACGGAGACGCCGAGAGACCATGTTTGCGAGGATAGGAGAAACATGAAGTGAGCGTGTGGGTGAGCTGGAGAAAAGAGAGTGATAGCTACATGAAGGAGCATGCATGCGAGAGAGATGGGCATGAAAGGAGTGAACATAAAAGGGATTCAAATATTTGAATTCGAGATGATGATACATGTAATCCATACTCCAACCAAAATTGATCTATCAAACATGCATGCTCATATGAATTCACACACATCTATGTTATTTAATATGTAGATATTACTGATCCATACATTTTAGTAGAACATAATTTGGTTTAATTTTTTGAATTCAACCTTATGATTTTGAGATCATTGTATTTGTAAATCATATTATACATACAAAGGAGCATAATTCTTTGTTGTGCTTTTGAAAGTATATATAAAAAATAATGTATATAGAACTTTATTCCAATCGAAAATGGATCCCGCCCGAAAAACATAGAATACAAACGGGATTCGAATTGAGTTGGCACGGTAAATGTGCACTCTTCAAAATTTGAACAAAGCGGGGAAAGTCGCAGTAACCGCCCAAAACCAAAATCTACAAGATGGAAGTTACTACTGCCTATCCCTGCCACGCAAAGCCTATCTGCTCGATTTCTATAGGTTTCGATAGGGGTAGGTTTGTAATTTCACTCAAACATGACATAACCGCCTCTCACCCGGATTCATACACGGCGGGCGCCAAAACACAGTGTGTCCTCGGCTGAAATCGACTCCCTCCCCGATTCATACAGGGTGGGCGCCAAAAACAAACTGTCGATGACAAATATTCGCTGTATGCGAGATTACCGTCCTATCCCCAACCGACTAATATTGTTGTGATGTAGGAAATTTGAAACGGGGGCGAAGTTTATAAATTTCCTCGCATTTGAGACAAGCGTGCCCTGAAGACATGGTTCCCCCTTCCTTTCCACCTCCATTTCCCCATTCGTACTCCGTGGGCGCCAAAACACCCTCTCCACCCCAGCCTCCTCCGTCCGCCACCCCATCCACCGCTGTCCTCCTCCACCATGCCGGAGCTGATACCCCGCCGCCGCCGTCCATTACAAGAGATCGACCTCTCTCATCCACGGCTTTGGAACGGGATCCTTGCATCCCGTCCTCTCCTTCATCCCCACCGTCGTCCACCTTGCCGGCGCCGCTCCTACGACCGTCTCGTCCACCGCGCCCTGCCGCCACCGCCTACCCTCCTAGATCTGCTTCCACGCCGCCGACAGCCATCGCTACCGTAGCACCGTCAAATTCTCAGCAGATGCATACACAGCGCCGCACCAGAGGCGGTACTCTTTCATATCTGCTCAACTTATTTATCACAGCAAGAAAATAGATCGCCAATGCTTTACTCTGATTTCTTGTCCATCACTTACTTGCTAGTTGAAAGCAAACATTGGTTGCGAAGTTGCCTTTGTCCGGCTTGCATCTTCAGATCCGCCATGGCACGCTCAACACTATACTCCCAATACTTGTGGTTTTCGCCTTTTATATTCCACACTAGTTAAATCAAAGTAGACTAAATTTTAAAATTGGGTCATTTGATTTTTCAGAGCTCGCCGGAGTTCGCCGGTGCGAACGAAGGGGCTCGGGTGGGGACTTTGGTTGTGGGGGGGGGGATGTAGTGGTGGAGCCTCGCCGAACGAAAAAAACTCGATGCGGGTGGGGGCGGGGGTGGGGGGTGGGGGTGGCGGAGGAACACAGGCGGTGGGGGCCGGTGGTCCGGCCGGCGGCCCGTGCGATGTTTTGTATGGGAAGAATCAGAGACGAGGAAGAAGAAGGGTTAGGAGACATAGGATCTTCATCCAACCGTCTGAAATGGTCGACTGACCCAAATGACAAAAGTCACACGACTTACATGCAGACATGCCTTTATATTCAGTACCATCATCATACCTTCTTAGCAATGCTCCTGAATCCATCAAGTTAAACAACGTGCCACTCATAATTCCAAACTTGTTGCTCAAGTACGAATCTGAGATGATGCTGATATTACTAAAACAGATAACATTTAATTGATCAGCTAATTTTCCTACTTTACTTTCGAAAAAGCACGTGCACCACATATAGAGAGACAGCAGGGAGTTGCTTTCTTAATGCGCTCTGGTTCATCATGTGTGGGCACTGCGCAACGAACATTTTATTATCCAAAATCTGCTTGCTCTTCTTTAGCATGTTCCTCTTCCGTTCTTCTTTAATAAGTACTCTCTCCATTCCTAAATACAAGTCTTTGTATAGGTTCCACCATGGACTACATATGGAGCAAAATGAGTGAATCTACACTCTAAAATGTATCTGGATACATCTGTATGTGATCCATAGTGGAAATCTCTACCAAGACTTATATTTTGGAACGGAGGGAGTGTGATAGTAGTACAGTATGTTCCTTGTAGTGAAGATGAGCAGGGACATTTGCAGTGTAGAGGTCTATACGGTCGGTTGGTATGGACACTTTGTACTCTTCGGGCCTCTTTGATTCGTAGGATTTTGTAAACATGGGAATAGGATTTGCAGTGGCCTGCCCACTTGAATCCTATAATAATAGCAAGGAAAGCGGGGAGCTGTGTCGCCTTTGAGAGTTACACTGATATTAATAGTACCGCACCTTCAGTTGAAGAGAGCTGGTATCCGAAGTCTTTCTAGCCGTACCGACAATACTAGCACATATATTCCAGCAAGTTCCACTTTGCTGATTTTACTCTAATGCTTACGGTTTTCCCATTATATCTACACAATGATCTATGTAGCTGCTTTGTGTCGCACTAGCAGCAGTCCACTCTTGAAGCTAAACACCGCAATGACTTACAAAATTGGCACCAAGGCATTGAGTGCCATTCTGGATGCAATGAAACTCATACGCTCCCCACCTGTTGATTCTTGTTCAGAATATGATCCTAATGACTATTCTAACCTCGAGGAGTCAAAGGCAGATGGCATGTCATGTTCACCCATCAAGGTGCCTGTTCTAATTTGGCAAGGTTTTATTGATTGCCCGTATCTTGAATATGTTGTCTTGCATTTCTTCTACTTTGTTGCACCGCCATCTGCTTAGTTTACTCATCATATATGTCGAGATGCCATGCCCATCCATTATCAATACATATTCCGTCTATCATCATACCATGTCTTTCCACTCAAATGCTGTTCTTGTGCATCAGACATCAAAAAGGAAGAGGGTGATTGCCGAACCTGAAGGAGCACCAGCAAAGTCCTTGAAAAACGTGGTTGTGTCGGAGAAATCAGACAACACCCCACTTATATTGGCTGTACAACCAGTGATACAAAACGTAGGACCGACTCCAGTAGACTGTACCCATACTTCACTGGCCACACCACTAGCCCCACCATACAGGACCTGCACTCCAGCAAAAGGTATGCCGATTTCAGTTGCCATAGCACCAGCCGTACCACACAAAAATCCCACTCAAGCAAAAAGTATAGCAAGTCCACCGGCCGAAGACCTATCCCAAATGCAGAGACGGCCAATTCCTGCAGATTGGAACCCCGTTCCAGTTATTCCTAGTTTAAGAGACAATGCTTTCAATGTTGTTAGGGACTATGTGCATATATTCCCATCATGGCAAGATTATAGTGAAGACAAACACCATTTTCACATCTTCCTGTCCCACTTACGTGTAAGTGCTATTATTCATGGTGATTATTTCCCTGTTTTCTGCTGATTGAACACATCAATGATTTACATTACATTGTTGTAAGTAGGCGAGGGTCAATCTGGATAGTCATGACGAGAAAAGCTTGCTTGCGCTTTTCAAGGAAGCATTGCAGCAGTATCGGTGTTACCTAAGGAAATCACACTTTGATGGCAAGTCTATAAACGAATTTCTGGAGAAGTCTCCTGTGCTAAATTTAGAAGACATTGAATGGAAAACCTTGTTATGCACTTTTCTCGTCTCGAGGATGAGGTATTGTCTATGATATCGCATGACAATTTGAACTTCTACTTTTCCGCATGTGCCTTACAGATCTTTATTGCAGGAAATCTGCTCGAAAAAGAATTCCGGTTTGAAAAGATGTAGCGACCCGACCTCAGACGGTCAAGCCTCTGTGTATCTGTGCCATCCCTGGATCAGTATGCTGGCACACACAGTACATCAATGTATATATCAAAGTGCAATCACATGTATAAATAACGTAAAACTGATATATATACCTCGTAATACTCAGGGGAAACAATCAAACGGGTGTGGAGTCCCATCAACGCCATCGGCAGGTTGAGTGTAGACCGTAACCCTGTATCGTAACTCTTACTCGTCGAAGAAAATATCTGCAACATGATACGTTGCAGCCGTGTAGGTCAGTACATTGAATGTACCGGCAAGATCACAATAAGAGAAAGCTGATGATAAAACTATTCTATATGCAATATGGCTTTGTGGCTCTGGGTCTGAGTTTTTGTTTTGCATGAAAGCTGGTTTTACTTTACCTACAACAAAGGAATATCAGGAGCCTGTACTACGGAGTTTTCTAACATGACATGGTTCCGCCAACCGATGTCCCATAGCCCAAAATCATCATAAGTTGCCCACAATTAAGTTATCAATCCGGTGTTGAGAGTTCCGAGATAGATCCAAGTCCAGAGACTCAAATTGTCCGTAACCGGGGACACGGCTAATCGATTAGGTTTTAACCCTCTGCAGAGGTTTGTACACTTTACCCGCAAGATTCGATCCCTCTTTTTACGTTCTCGCACTTCATGGTGTTTGAGAACAAGATGACCGAAACATGGTCTTCCGAAGAGTTCCTCTGACCACTGTCCGGTGCTCATCCAATCCTACCGTCGTTCTACATCTGCTAGCACCGTCCCAGCCAGAGTCACAACTAAGGTCAACCAAGCCAGAGCCCATAGTGACTTGCGGTTGCACAGGTAAGCTTCTGGTCATGAAGTATTCTTCCGTCTCTTTGAGTCTGGGTGGAACTTTCCTCATGAGTACTGGCCAAAACCCAGCTCACTAGGCAAATCCACTGGGTACTCCAGGGTGCCTCACAACCAGTCCACCCAGTAGTGTGTATTGAAGTCTTGTCTCGAGTCTTGAAGTCTTGAGGTCTCGAAGATGCTGTCCTCGCAGGTGCCATCAGGAAGTTGTCATCTTTGACGTAAAATCCTCCATTCTCACACCACTCCCGAGCACTCATACCAACCCCGTCTACTATAGCGTAGCTTTAAAAGTAAACAACGTCCCGGGCTTGGTAACAGGAAGATGGGTTCCTACCTCATGCATTCTACTCGACTACAAGAATTCAATATCACTACTGGAGGGATTGAAATAATGGTGCCACTAAATGCAATAAAAACATTGGTATGAAAAATATGGTCAAAGTGAACTTGCCTGGTATGTCGATGAAGATAGTCGCACTCAAATAAAGACTTGGTAGAACTATTCGTCACTCCGTTCAAAATCTATATTAAACAGACAATCATATAAGCAATCATCCTAGCAATCAATTCTAACACTCATTAAAACAACAAAGAAAAATCAATAACAAAACTCAAACGAATTCCAAGGAAGTTTCAAATAAACTAGAAAGAAAACCTACTAACGAAGATCTATGACTTTGCTACAAACATCTAATATAGTCTTGCCCTAAGTAAAACTTAACAATAATTAAAACACTAAACTAATAAATTAACAGAAAATAAAAAGTAAAACAACTAAGTTAACAGAAAGTAGTTTTCATAAAATTTTATTAGCAAAAAGAAACAATTAAAAAGCTTTAATAAAACTCTAACTATGACCTATAGAAGTTTTCATACAAAACTAAATAAAATAATTTTTTTTTATAAAAAAAAACAATCTTTGGTTGACTAACAGAAACAAAACTAAATTTGTCAAAAGTGACAAAAAGAAATAATTTAAAACTAATAAAAACAATAAAGAAAAGACTAAGACAAAACTATAACTAAAACAGTACTGTTTTGCTAAAAAATTAATTTAAAATAAACTAAAAATAAATCACTATATGACTCTGGATAGACAAAACAATAACAAAACCGTAGCAAAAAGAATCAATCAAAAATATTTTATAAAACTCAAGATACGGCCAAAATAGTGATTTGAACAAATTTCATCAAACTAAAATTTAAAACTACTCCAATTTGAAAACTAAGTACACAAACAGAAACTTCAACAAATTTGTGACACAATGCAAAAATAATCACTCAATTTGGATCTAAAACATAAAAGTTATAAGCAATATAAAATCAGAACTATTCTGTTCTTAAAGCAGAAACGAAAATAACAAAAAAAAAAAAAAACTAACGGGCGCTACAGGGGTGTGCGAGCTGAACTAAACAGCGCTCGGGCGGAAAATAACCGAAACGCGTGTGGGCTAAAAGAGAAAGACCGATCGGCTAAACCGACTATACCTGAACCGTTCTAAACCGAATAAAAACCGGAACTAAACCAATCTATAAACAGAAAAACCTAACCGTTCGTTAGATCTAATCTAGCGCGTCAATAACAGATCGGACGGAGGGGAATGGCTCACCGCGGTGGGGCGAGCTCCGGCGAGGTCGTCGGCGGCGGTGGCGGCTCGGGGACGATGCAGGTGAGGCCTCCGGTGGTCCTCGGCGACGGTGAAGACGCCTAGGCGATGCGAAAGACAATGGCGATGCCGATGGTGGTCGGTGTTGAGCTCGGGGACGTCAGACGAGGACGGCGGTGAGGTTGAGGCGGCGATGGCGTTCGGGCGTCGGCGGTTGACGGCGCTCCGGTGGGTTTCGGGCTCGGGAGAAGGCACGGGGAGATGAGGACGAGCGATGGGGTTGCGGTGGTGATCTCAGGTGGTGGCAAGGTGGTCGGGGTCGAGTGCTGCGGCGACAATGGCGTGGCGGCGGAGCTCGGGCTCCGGCGAGGCAGTACGGGCGAGGGAGAGGGTTTCGGCGAGGGGAAAGGAGGGGGACGGGTCGAGGGGGCGGGTATTTATAGGGGGTGCCCGACTTGGAGGAGGGGGCGAATCGGGGAGAGATCCCACGATCTCCGGGATTCCGGCGGCGGCGGCGACGCGAGTTGGCGTGGAGGGGAAGAAGAAGGGGTGGGGCCGGCGCGTCAGCGAGAGGGGGAGAGAGGGGAGAGAGCGGGCGACCGAGGGGGAGGGGGTTCGGGTGCGGGCGCTAGGGCAGGCCGACTCGGGCGCTGGCTGGGCCGCGGCTCGGCGCTGGCTGGGCCGGTTGGCCTGGCTGGCGCCTGGGTTTCTTTTCCTTTTTTGTAAAAGTTTCCCCGAAAAAAAAAATCATTTTAGAAAATAAAAAGAAATTTAAATATAGGAGTATTATATATCAAAATGACCGGAAAAATAAATCCTTCAACATGAACATTTTTACAAGATGAAATAAAATTCGCACAAATTCTAATAAAACAAATAGTGCTACTGCTGTAAATAAAATTCAAATAAAATTTCTTTAAAATGCCAAAATTATTTAAAATTTATTTTTCTCCATTTTTATAATGTAGGGAATCATTTTACCCTATTTTCCATATGTTTTATTTTTGGAGAAAAATAATTTGAAAATAAAACCCGAAAACTTCCAAATGGTTTTGAATTTAAAATTCAAACCTTTTCTTCATACTTCCAACTCATATTTCCTATATTTGAAGAAGTCATTTTATCTTCTCTCCTGAAAATCATTGAGTTGCATAAAGTTTATGAATTTGAAATACTTTCAAATGGAATTCAAATATTCTTTTTCAAAAACCCTTTTCATTTCAAATGGAGGAAGTCATGTCATCTTCACTCTAGGGTTTTTTTGATGAAATGGATTTGAATTCATGGAGATCATAAATGCAAGGTGAAAGTTTGGGAAAGTCATTTCATTCCCTCTCATTCAATTTTCAAAAAGTTTCAAATTCACTCAATTTCACACAAGCAATCCACACCACAATCAAACAAACAAGCATAATTATTTATTTAATATAACATTCCAAAATTTAGAATTTTGGGATGTTACAAACCTACCACACTTAAAATGAATCTCGTCCTCGAGATTCGAAGAGGCTAGCAAGAAAAGGTTAGGGTTTGGAGGTCTTCCAGCAATGCCACTGATCGGAATGGTCTAGTGTGCTACCACACTTAAAAGCGGGGTTACGGTTCCGAAAAAAAATTCATGTACTCCATCCTTTGGGTTGATGGTGTCGGTCTTCTCATAATTTCTGGAATAACTCTTTCACTGGTGCTCTTTCGGTCGGGGCATGACCTGTTCTCAAAATCTTTTGTCCCCTCAATCATGGTGAGTTTCTTCCGAGACTACGTCTTCATATCTGACGAGTCTGTCGCCAATACTAAACAACTATCAAAAATCTCATGGTGGTCGACAATTCATGGTTTCTCCTGCAGGAAAATGGTCGGGGTTGGATCTCAACGTATAACCTACGTTTGGCAGCGGTTGCCTGTACATGGATAAATCGTCCTACCATTCTATGGTTTAACAAGGTTTGACATCGTCGTCTCTCTACTATGGGTAAGTCACTCAGATTTACCATTCCAAATAGCAAGAGCGAATGACAAGAGTAAGTCGGTATGGTGATCAATCCATTCCGCACCCAAATCATTACCTTGTATAAGGTTTAGCGAATCTCGCATTTCTAACACTCGGGCATTCTCACAAGCATGGCAGAATTTCTCTTGTCCATGAGCTGGGTTCGGGTAAATCCTTTGGTTTTGCAAGCCAAACAAAACATCTATCGTTTCTTCACAACTCTCAGGGTTTTACGTAACCTCCTACGAAACGTATGCTGATGAAAACACAGCTTCTTCCAAAATTTCTTCTTCGAGGGAGTACTTGATCCTTATTAATTCCTGGGCCTGTAGGTTATGGGCCCACTTCAATACTTGCACCACTTTAACTCATCATTTGAGCTACTATTGTTCCATATTCCGAAACTTCACCACCTTTAAATCCAATCTTACTTCATTCCTTCATACTCTTGAGGTAATTAATATATATCAAATAAAATCCTTAGACTTAATTCGTCCAACTCCACTCTATGGGATACATTTTTCCTTACCATCGGTCAGGTGTTCTCACAGGGCACTACCACCCTTAAAATGAAATTCACAAATCCATTCATAGACCATATTTGTCATATCCTCGAAACTGGTCCAAAGTCTTTGTTCATGGAGTAACAACTCAAAAACAATCCACGTATGAAATCATGACACATTAACTTTATTGATTTCACGAATTCATTACAATCTCTGAGCACTCATTACATAACTCAACTCATCGAACTTATGAAAACAAAATTGCTTCCTACCACTCTTATTATCCATATCAAAATCTCAACTACTTAGCTCCAGCTTTTCTCCTGATCTGAACATTCCCTCGCAAAATGTCCTGCTTGCTTGCAGTGTAAACAAATGACGTCGGACAAATCCAGGGGCTTCCGGTTACCTCCTTGGGTTCTTTGCTTCTGTTCTGGACAATCACTGGCATAATGTCCTGTGGTCTTACACTCAAAACAGATAATATGACTCTTATCCTTCTTTGCAGAGACTGGTTTGTTCAGGGAATGCCTTCGTTTTCTCTTCCTGGATTCCTTTGTAATGATTAGAGCTTCTATTTCCCGAGGGTCAAACTTCACTTCTGCTGTCGGGAAGTCTCTGAGATACTCTTCTCTTTCCTTGGTACAATACTGGGAAAAATGTCCTTCTTCTCCACATGAATAGCAAGTGTTGGAGTAGAATCTGATTAGGCCTTCTTCTTCAGGGTCTTCAACAACTTCCTTCATCACAGGTTCTTCTAGACCTTCCTTGAGGGCTTCTTTCATTCCTTCTTCCTGCTTCTGAATAGTTTGTTGCACCGTGGGGTAAATGTGACACTGCGCCGGGTAGTGGGTGGTTCCTTCACACAAGAAACAAGTCACCTGACTAGTTGGGCATTCCTCAGCTGGGTGTTTCTCCTCACAATAAGGGCATCCATCCTTGTGTTCCTCCTGGGTGTGTCCTATTTCTCCGCAATTCTTGCAAGCACAAGGTTTCTTCTTTGGGTTATCGTAGTGCTTCCGGATAAGACGGGACCTCAAGAGAGTCTTCTTGAATTCCTCCCAAGTTTTTGCTCCGTTGCATCCTTGTATGGCTTGATGCATTTTCCACCAGGTTGCAGCACTCTCGGTAAAATACTGAAGAGCATATTGAACCTCATACTTCCTTGCAATCAAATTTTTCCCGAAGTGATCCTCCATATTCTGAATCCATAGTTCTACCTCCCGTTGAGTCATCGGTCCAGAGAATACTAGTCCTTCTTCATTCATCATCTATTGGGTCCAAGGGTTTTTAGGATGAGATCCAGAAGATAGAAAGGGATACACACAATACAAACAATAGTTTTAAAGAAATGGGTTTTATTTTGTGGCCGTCGGAAAAACATCAAACAAATGACAGCTCACAAATCGTCGCATCTAACGTAAGTATATAAAAGGCTTTTGGTCTTCTAAGCGTCAAATAAATCTTCGGAGTTTTCCAAGTCCTCGGAGTCTTCAACTGTTGTAGCTTCAACTCTTCTAATCCATGGTGAAATCCTCTTTACTCTGAAATGGTCACCGGTTGTCCGATATCTTGTCCTTCTTGGAGCAGCTTCAGTTGATCCTCCGTGTGGTCAAAAGGGAAAGGGGTATATTCTAACTATTTGAGGTAAGAGAGGATATTTGATAAAATCAGAAAAGATGAGAAGTAATGGATCTTTTTGAAAATAAGTTTTAGAGATTTCCTGTCCTACGGCTTTCCGATTTCTAGGGTCACGTCCTACAGTCAACATGTGCTCTGATACCATATATGTAGCGACCCGACCTCAGACGGTCAAGCCTCTGTGTATCTGTGCCATCCCTGGATCAGTATGCTGGCACACACAGTACATCAATGTATATATCAAAGTGCAATCACATGTATAAATAACGTAAAACTGATATATATACCTCGTAATACTCAGCGGAAACAATCAAACGGGTGTGGAGTCCCATCAACGCCATCGGCAGGTTGAGTGTAGACCGTAACCCTGTATCGTAACTCTTACTCGTCGAAGAAAATATCTGCAACATGATACGTTGCAGCCGTGTAGGTCAGTACATTGAATGTACCGGCAAGATCACAATAAGAGAAAGCTGATGATAAAACTATTCTATATGCAATATGGCTTTGTGGCTCTGGGTCTGAGTTTTTGTTTTGCATGAAAGCTGGTTTTACTTTACCTACAACAAAGGAATATCAGGAGCCTGTACTACGGAGTTTTCTAACATGACATGGTTCCGCCAACCGATGTCCCATAGCCCAAAATCATCATAAGTTGCCCACAATTAAGTTATCAATCCGGTGTTGAGAGTTCCGAGATAGATCCAAGTCCAGAGACTCAAATTGTCCGTAACCGGGGACACGGCTAATCGATTAGGTTTTAACCCTCTGCAGAGGTTTGTACACTTTACCCGCAAGATTCGATCCCTCTTTTTACGTTCTCGCACTTCATGGTGTTTGAGAACAAGATGACCGAAACATGGTCTTCCGAAGAGTTCCTCTGACCACTGTCCGGTGCTCATCCAATCCTACCGTCGTTCTACATCTGCTAGCACCGTCCCAGCCAGAGTCACAACTAAGGTCAACCAAGCCAGAGCCCATAGTGACTTGCGGTTGCACAGGTAAGCTTCTGGTCATGAAGTATTCTTCCGTCTCTTTGAGTCTGGGTGGAACTTTCCTCATGAGTACTGGCCAAAACCCAGCTCACTAGGCAAATCCACTGGGTACTCCAGGGTGCCTCACAACCAGTCCACCCAGTAGTGTGTATTGAAGTCTTGTCTCGAGTCTTGAAGTCTTGAGGTCTCGAAGATGCTGTCCTCGCAGGTGCCATCAGGAAGTTGTCGTCTTTGACGTAAAATCCTCCATTCTCACACCACTCCCGAGCACTCATACCAACCCCGTCTACTATAGCGTAGCTTTAAAAGTAAACAACGTCCCGGGCTTGGTAACAGGAAGATGGGTTCCTACCTCATGCATTCTACTCGACTACAAGAATTCAATATCACTACTGGAGGGATTGAAATAATGGTGCCACTAAATGCAATAAAAACATTGGTATGAAAAATATGGTCAAAGTGAACTTGCCTGGTATGTCGATGAAGATAGTCGCACTCAAATAAAGACTTTGTAGAACTATTCGTCACTCCGTTCAAAATCTATATTAAACAGACAATCATATAAGAAATCATCCTAGCAATCAATTCTAACACTCATTAAAACAACAAAGAAAAATCAATAACAAAACTCAAACGAATTCCAAGGAAGTTTCAAATAAACTAGAAAGAAAACCTACTAACGAAGATCTATGACTTTGCTACAAACATCTAATATAGTCTTGCCCTAAGTAAAACTTAACAATAATTAAAACACTAAACTAATAAATTAACAGAAAATAAAAAGTAAAACAACTAAGTTAACAGAAAGTAGTTTTCATAAAATTTTATTAGCAAAAAGAAACAATTAAAAAGCTTTAATAAAACTCTAACTATGACCTATAGAAGTTTTCATACAAAACTAAATAAAATAATTTTTTTTTATAAAAAAAAACAATCTTTGGTTGACTAACAGAAACAAAACTAAATTTGTCAAAAGTGACAAAAAGAAATAATTTAAAACTAATAAAAACAATAAAGAAAAGACTAAGACAAAACTATAACTAAAACAGTACTGTTTTGCTAAAAAATTAATTTAAAATAAACTAAAAATAAATCACTATATGACTCTGGATAGACAAAACAATAACAAAACCGTAGCAAAAAGAATCAATCAAAAATATTTTATAAAACTCAAGATACGGCCAAAATAGTGATTTGAACAAATTTCATCAAACTAAAATTTAAAACTACTCCAATTTGAAAACTAAGTACACAAACAGAAACTTCAACAAATTTGTGACACAATGCAAAAATAATCACTCAATTTGGATCTAAAACATAAAAGTTATAAGCAATATAAAATCAGAACTATTCTGTTCTTAAAGCAGAAACGAAAATAACAAAAAAAAAAAAAAAAACTAACGGGCGCTACAGGGGTGTGCGAGCTGAACTAAACAGCGCTCGGGCGGAAAATAACCGAAACGCGTGTGGGCTAAAAGAGAAAGACCGATCGGCTAAACCGACTATACCTGAACCGTTCTAAACCGAATAAAAACCGGAACTAAACCAATCTATAAACAGAAAAACCTAACCGTTCGTTAGATCTAATCTAGCGCGTCAATAACAGATCGGACGGAGGGGAATGGCTCACCGCGGTGGGGCGAGCTCCGGCGAGGTCGTCGGCGGCGGTGGCGGCTCGGGGACGATGCAGGTGAGGCCTCCGGTGGTCCTCGGCGACGGTGAAGACGCCTAGGCGATGCGAAAGACAATGGCGATGCCGATGGTGGTCGGTGTTGAGCTCGGGGACGTCAGACGAGGACGGCGGTGAGGTTGAGGCGGCGATGGCGTTCGGGCGTCGGCGGTTGACGGCGCTCCGGTGGGTTTCGGGCTCGGGAGAAGGCACGGGGAGATGAGGACGAGCGATGGGGTTGCGGTGGTGATCTCAGGTGGTGGCAAGGTGGTCGGGGTCGAGTGCTGCGGCGACAATGGCGTGGCGGCGGAGCTCGGGCTCCGGCGAGGCAGTACGGGCGAGGGAGAGGGTTTCGGCGAGGGGAAAGGAGGGGGACGGGTCGAGGGGGCGGGTATTTATAGGGGGTGCCCGACTTGGAGGAGGGGGCGAATCGGGGAGAGATCCCGCGATCTCCGGGATTCCGGCGGCGGCGGCGACGCGAGTTGGCGTGGAGGGGAAGAAGAAGGGGTGGGGCCGGCGCGTCAGCGAGAGGGGGAGAGAGGGGAGAGAGCGGGCGACCGAGGGGGAGGGGGTTCGGGTGCGGGCGCTAGGGCAGGCCGACTCGGGCGCTGGCTGGGCCGCGGCTCGGCGCTGGCTGGGCCGGTTGGCCTGGCTGGCGCCTGGGTTTCTTTTCCTTTTTTGTAAAAGTTTCCCCGAAAAAAAAATCATTTTAGAAAATAAAAAGAAATTTAAATATAGGAGTATTATATATCAAAATGACCGGAAAAATAAATCCTTCAACATGAACATTTTTACAAGATGAAATAAAATTCGCACAAATTCTAATAAAACAAATAGTGCTACTGCTGTAAATAAAATTCAAATAAAATTTCTTTAAAATGCCAAAATTATTTAAAATTTATTTTTCTCCATTTTTATAATGTAGGGAATCATTTTACCCTATTTTCCATATGTTTTATTTTTGGAGAAAAATAATTTGAAAATAAAACCCGAAAACTTCCAAATGGTTTTGAATTTAAAATTCAAACCTTTTCTTCATACTTCCAACTCATATTTCCTATATTTGAAGAAGTCATTTTATCTTCTCTCCTGAAAATCATTGAGTTGCATAAAGTTTATGAATTTGAAATACTTTCAAATGGAATTCAAATATTCTTTTTCAAAAACCCTTTTCATTTCAAATGGAGGAAGTCATGTCATCTTCACTCTAGGGTTTTTTTGATGAAATGGATTTGAATTCATGGAGATCATAAATGCAAGGTGAAAGTTTGGGAAAGTCATTTCATTCCCTCTCATTCAATTTTCAAAAAGTTTCAAATTCACTCAATTTCACACAAGCAATCCACACCACAATCAAACAAACAAGCATAATTATTTATTTAATATAACATTCCAAAATTTAGAATTTTGGGATGTTACAAAAGAACGACAGGATATCGCAAATATGCTACCCGTTGTTTTGCTCTTGTTAGTACCTGTTGTCATGTATCATTGTACTTGCACACATACCTGGTTCATTATGTGACAGAGTATGCATGATAGCTTGCTTATCAATTGTTCGCTCCAAATTATCTGATCTGTATGAATGGTTACAGTAGTGTAGAATATATGCAATGCCAATGAAAATTTTTAGCTCTGCATTGTTCTTGTAAGTACCTGCTGTCCTTTATCAGTGTACTTATATTATAGGTAGTTGTTCATGTACCATCACTCTGCAGCTTATTTTCCTTTGCCCTCCATTTTCTACACATAAGATCTATATTTACTCTTACCATAAGGTTGGATAACACCGATGGTACTGCAGAAGTTTAGCTCTGCATTGCTCTTGGCTGTACCTTTTGCCTGTATTGCTGTACTTACATTTATAGCTACTTGGTTATGTAGCATCACTCTTCATCTTATCTTAAATATTCTCCATTTTTTCTTATATTGTCACATCTATATTTACTCTTAACAAAATGTAGAATAAAGGCAATGCTTATGAAGAAGATTCTGTGGTAAACTTGTTGAATTGCCCCCCCCCATCAGCATGAAAAGGGCTTTATAGAGCCTGCCTTCACCAATAATGCAAGTTTGTCCTACTCAAGCCTTCAAACTTTGTTGTGTATATTTGGTTAGGCATGACTGCAACAACTGTTTATTTTTGGTGTTTGCATTAAATTGCATGTTTAAAGTTTATTATGTAGTTCATAAACAAAAGTTTGTCCTTCTCAATTTAAGTTTTCAGTTGTACAACCAAGTTCCTTCTTCATACCATGTAAATTAAAATATACAGAGCAAGTGATCTTCTTTTGCACTGCATGTATGCTTCTGTTCTTGATCCGTAATCCAGTGGTGTGGTGAACCTACCCACTATAGCACAATGTCATATTCTGCAATGTCTTAACTATGAACAATGTCATATGATTCTACTATTATTTAAACCGTCTCTTTATTTGCCAATCTGAAATGGGATAAATTGACAGCACAATAACCATTGATACTTATGAGTTCTTGATCTGTAATCGAGTGGTGTCGTGAAGCTGCCAACTCCTTCACAATGTCATTTCCTGCCATGTCTTGACCTGAACAATACCATATTGTGTTAATGCAATTTTAAACTGTGTCACTTTATTCATCAGTAAGAAATGTGATGAATTGTCAGCACTAATACTTTTATGTGCAAAACCTGTCATCTGTCCGCTTATTTATCTTTCAGAGTGAGGAGGATATAAGTGTTAAACAAGCGCAGTCTCATCAACTGCTTGCGCTGCAGCTCCCCAGCAGGGCTAACCTTTCTTGAACTCTATTGAAGTGTTGTTGGTTTTGTATATTATTTTGTCGGCGTGTTTAGTTGCACCGGTGGCGATCTTTGATGCCCCGTGTATGTAATCTGTTGTCTGCTTGTGCTTTATTATCATAGTGGCGAACTTTGATGCCCAGTGGATGTAATATGCCGTAATTTCTTTATTGTATAGTCTAGGTTTTTTCTTATTCATGATGCTGCAGTTATTTTACTGTATATATATCATGACTTCGCAGTAAACCGGCCAAACCGTAAAATTACGGTACATAATCGGGCCGTCATGCAATCACAATGTATGATCCGCATCATGGGCCCCGTCATCTTGGTCCGTTAGAAGGCCTAAATGTAAACTAGCCGACTAGTAGATTCGGGCCTTTAATAGGCCGAGTAAACCGCCGGCCCTCTTTTTGCAAGAAAACTCAATGGGCTTTTAGGAGGCTGAGAAGTACGTTGGGCCTGAAACATGCCGAACAACTCACGGGCCGGCAGAAGCCCGAAATGGACCCCGGCCCATGATTGTGCCAATCAAATCACGGGCTTTTAATAGGCCAAAATTGTCTCGGTCCTTGTTTGGCCCAATCAGATTATCGGCTGCGAGCAGGACGGATGCAAACCAGGCCGTAGTTAGGCCCAACTATATGACGGGCTTTTAACAGGCCAAAATTAATATGGGGCCGAAATGTTAAACGGGCCCTTAACAGGCCGAAACTAATATTAGGACGAATTACTAAATGGGCCTTTAGCAAGTGGGCCCAAAAGCATAGCGTCCAGTTGACAGGCCGAATCTGATATGGGCCATAATTTAGCCCAAAGCCTCTTGAAGGGTCGGACCTGATCTGGTCGTGATTTGGCCCAGAACGTGGTAGGCTTTTAACGGGCCGGATCTCATGTGGGCCATTGTTACGCTCGGAACGTGGCAGGCCATTAATGGACCGGATCAAATATGGGCCGACATTTGGCCCAAAAGGCACCCAATTAATGGGCCGGCCTACTAGGGTCCTCAAAATCTTGTGGGCCT
This sequence comes from Aegilops umbellulata, assembly GCA_032464435.1. Classification (NCBI taxonomy): domain Eukaryota; kingdom Viridiplantae; phylum Streptophyta; class Magnoliopsida; order Poales; family Poaceae; genus Aegilops; species Aegilops umbellulata. The sequence goes on along the minus strand of CP136056.1, from coordinate 66,364,180 downwards.
ACAGCTGGGCCGGCCCATTAATGTCGGCGAAATCTCGTGGGCCTTTCGCAAGGCCGGCCCATTATGGTCCACAAAAATCTTGTGGGCCTTCACCTGGGCTGGCCCATTATGGCCGCAAAAATCTCGTGGGCCTTTACCTGGGCTGGCCCATTATGGCCCACAAAATCTTGTGGGCCTTTAGCTGGGCCAGCCCATTATGGTCCGCAAAATCTCGTGGGCCTTTAGCTGGGCCGACCCATTATGGTCCGCATTATCTCGCGGGCCTTTAGTTGGGCCGACCCATTTAAAATTTATGGGCCACTTTTCGGCCGGTCCACGTGTCAACATATCATAGGCGCATCTCGCCCATTGGATGAGTGACACCTGTGCCAATGCGGAGCTGACACATGTTTCCGTCAGCCAATCAGAATTTTACACATGGAAAATCCCCATTGGTCCGGGCTGTTAACGGGTTATCGGATCCAAAACCGGACCCGATAGCTTAACGACGTTCCGTTATGGTGGATGCCATGTGTCGATCACCCTTGACGAAAGCACTTCTGTGACGCGCGATTTATCGTCATGGAAGTGGACACTTCCATGACGATAATTTTGGCTATGTCATGGAACACTTCTACGACAACACATGTATGACTATCTTGATTCTGTCATAAAATTGTCATGGATGTACATGCATGACAAAAAACGTGACCTACTGTGACAATCACGTATCATCACGGAAGTGTATTTTTTTGTAGTGCTAGGACGTGGTTCAAAAAGGAAAGGAAGGGGGAAGGTAGTGGGGAAAGTTGTATAGCATAAATCTAGGGCATGGTTCAAAGAGGAAAGGAAGGGTGGAAAGTAGTGGGGAAAGTTGTATATCATGAATCTAGGATGTAGTTCAAAGAGGAAAGGAAGGGGGAAAGTACTAGTACAGACTGGCTATCCAACACCTACCTTGGTCGCAAAGGCAAAACAATGACAAACGCAGTACGCACATCTGTTACGAACTGATGTTTTTGTTTTGGGGGACAAGGCTGTAGAGTTTCAGGAGGACTAGATTTGCTGCGCTCACATAGGGAAAGGTGTCTAAAGATAACAAAACCGGGACCAACACAAATATGCTCCTTGGTGTTTGTTTTTTGTTGCAACAGACTGTGCATCACCCCTTCATACATCGGTAGATGCACATGGTGATGGTGAGTCCATTGTCCCGTGCAACTCTTTAGCTGTTGTTAATCTAAGGCCCTGTTTGGTTAAAAAGTCCTAGGACTTTTTTAGTCCCAACTAAAAAGTCCCTAGTCCCTACCTAATTGGTTACAAGGATTATACATGGACTAGAGGCTATTAAACGACATGCTAAAATACTATGTTACCCCTAGTAATGAACTAATAGAGATAAGGTGTGATGTGGGGCAGGGGCAACTGTTGGAAAAAGTCCCAAAAAGACTCTCCCTCGGGGTCTGCTTTCTTTAGTCTCAAATGCCCACTTTTAGTCCCTAAAAGTCCCTCATGTTTGGTTTAGATGGGACAGAAAGGGACTTTTTTAGACCCTACACCAAAAAGTCCCTGTAAACAAACACCCTCTAATAATGTCGCTGGAAAATTGATGCAATGCCACAGTTAAAAGCAAATTACATGTTTAACGAATTTTATTGTTAATATAATCTCTTTGTTAATATGAATCAATGCCACCGTTTGAGAATGCTACTGTCTTGCTTTATTTCCAAATTAGATAAGTTAGATGCTTCTTTTTGTTGGCTTATGTGTCATCCACCGTTATTAACCACTTGTTGTTTCCTTTGCACCTCTGTGTAAACATTTTATCTACTTCACCTCGTTGCTATTGTGACCTTTTGTTGCACTGCACAAAACACTTTTGTTTTAAGAGTGTTTTGTGCAGTTCAACCAAAATGTCACACTCACAACATTGCTTGATTGCTTGATCTTAGTGGAACTGCACAAGAGGAGATCTTACTTCCTATCCGTGTTGGCAAATTTGGTTCAGATCTCCTTCTTGTGAGTTGTTTGTATTCCGCGTCATGAGAGGTCAGTACTAGCCTTCTTTCACATGATTGTGCAGTGTGCTTTCATATGTTGTGCTACTTTTACGGTAATGTTGCTTGATTTTTAGTGAACTGCACAAATGGAGACAGGACTTCCAATCTGTATGTGCACCGTAATATCCCATTGAGGTAAGATAAGGATATTGCACAACTTTTGGCCTGTATTTTGCCACTTTCATCAGAAAATTAATGTCGTTTTTTAGTGCTATACTTGTGCTCCCTAATTGACATGCCAAATCTTACATTGAAGGCGAAGCTTGCCTGTTATTGAACCAAGTGATGAAGGGGAAGAACAAGCGGAAGAAAAACAAAAATCAACTCCCAGTGCTATAATGAAGCACTTGAACTGTCATGATACAAGTAATGATATAGTTTTGCATCTTAATTTATTGCTATGGCTGGAACGAGCAATTGTTTTGCCACTGATTTGATGCCATGAGAAAGTGGTATTGTCCTTGAGAAGTGCTTCATCTGTGTTGTTTTAAATATTTCCTTCCCTTTTTTTCGAGCAAACAGGGACGCTAGAATTTAGTTGTCCTCTTGTCTTTGCACAACAAGATCATCCTCCTCTGAAGAAGAATATGGAGTACATGAAGTGACTAGTTCCAATTATGCCAGGATGAAGAATCCATGTCTATCTTCCCATCAGAAGGAGCAGTTGAAGGATGATTACATTACTCCCCACAAGACCAAACTAACTTCAGCTCGGAAGGACTAACAGATCTCCATCTTTTTTGCTGCGATGCGCAAGTACAATGTTGTTCTAGGATTCTTTCAGTGAGTCCATTTGCTTAAAGTGTGCTCTACATGGACCATGTAGGTGCCTGTTTAAACTGTCAATTCATAGTAAAGTTTGCTTTATAGTAATCACTTATTTTGTATTTGTGCAAACAGGGGTGCTCAGGTTGATTTCAATGGGAACTGCACAAAATGTTCATGAATACATCCAATCATTCATTTCCACCACAAGAAAGGAGGTGCTGATATGTTCAAGGCGTTGCAACATATAAATGCGAAATAATACAATCTACGCGCGAATTTGGTTGATTTTGGTGGAACTGCACAAAAATAACAGCTGGTTTATTTAGCATGAGGTGGCATGTCAATGTCCGAACTGATGGCAAACCCTGTCCATTCCACAATCATAGGCATTTGATATTTTGGAATGGGAAAACCTTGTCAAAGTTTGCTCATTGACGTACGCCAAACAACACGCATTTGACATTTTGGAATGGGACAACCTTGTCAAATTTTTCTCATTGATGTTAGCAACAAGACATGCGTTTGATATTTTTGAATGGGACGCCCTTTGCTGTCAGCAGCATCGATCGATTTTTCTTAATTGTTTAGTTGTGAAGTAAATATTGGCTCTGACATGTGAATCGCTGAGATGCATAATCATCGATTGTTTTGAATGTTCTCTATGAATTGCCAGGCCTGTGTGTTTGATTGCAATGTACAAGAACGCTAAAAAGCGGCTCAAACTCTTTGTACTCCCTCTGTTCCTTTTTACTTCGCATATTAGATTTCTTTCAAGTCAGTCGATTTTACATTGTGAATGTTCATACTTTTTTCTAAAGGATTGGTCAAAGTAGAGATACTTTGACTGCAGACAAAACTTGTATACAGACTAAAAAGGACCGGATGGAGTACATGTGAAACTGCTGCAAACGAGGTGATCACCCTGGGAATAATCCTAGTATGTATTATTTTGTGTGTTCATCCAATGCCAGTGATACAAGAATTCGAACTAATCGAACTAAATTCATTCATACACGGTCGGATTTCATATAAACATGTTGGATTTCATTACATTTCATACATTCTTCAACTAAAAAGGGTGCGCTAGAGGTATAATTAATTAACCGAATCTACCCACCTGTGTCCGGCTGAGCCGAATAGAAGATTATTCTCCAGTGGACTGAGCTTCAGTGACTTAATTGCAGGTGCAGGTGCATAACTGACATGTGGCCCAGATGCCTGTTGGGCCCACGTGTGAGTGACCCAACTACACCAGCAGTTAAGTAATTGAAGCAGCGTCCTTCTCCAACATAGCTCTCCAACTCCACGTAACCGCCAAGAAGCTAATCGACCATCAATGGTCAACCTGCCTAGCTTGGCTTCAACCGGAGGATAGCAGCGGTGGCCTTACTTGGACCCGAGCGGCGGCGACCTGCGTGTTCTACTCTTCCTCGTTTTCTGTGTGGCGCGGCCTCGTTGGTAGCGGGGCGGGGCCTTGACAGAGCCGGCGATGTCCTCTGTCTCATTGCCGGCGGGGCGGCGCCTCGGCGGAGCGGGGGAAATACTCCCCCTCGTTGTCAGCAGGGTGGGGCCTAGGCTGAGCCGGCGATGTCCTCTGCCTCATTGTTGGCGGGGTGGGGCCTCGGCGGAGTAGGGCCTCGCAGAAGCCGGTGAGGCCTCCGCCTTGGTGCCAGTGGGGCGGGGCCTCTACGGACCCGGCGGTGTCCTATGCCTCGTTGTTGGTGTCGCGGGGCCTCGGCGGAGCAGGGCCTCGTCGACGCTAGCGGAGTGGGGACTCGTTGGAGCCGACATTGTCCTCTGCTTCGTCCTTGGTCTCGCCAAACAGCGCCTTGCCCGCTTCTTCGCCCTCTTTGTAGGTGGCCGCAGCCTCCGCCACCCACATGCGGTACCACCCGCGCTCAAGGCGGCCCTCGCGGGCGGAGCGGTACGAGTCGAGCAGCGCCTCCTGCTATGCCCGCTCCGCGGCGATCTTCTCCTCCGCCTGCAGGTGCTCCTGGAGGAGATGGCGGTGTAGGCGGCGTCGGCCTGCGCCTCTCGGAACTGCTCCTCACGCTTCTGCCTCACCATGTCCATCTATTGGGCACGAGCCTCGCCGATGGTCATGGTGCAATGCACCGACAAGGATGGCGCGAAGGAGGGGGTTGGCGCCGGATCGTCGAGTACCATGTTATCCATTGGGATGTCGTCATCCTCCGGCTGCCTGCTGGCCAGCCAGTTGGCAGCAGTGGCTGCCATCTCCTTGTGGTCCATCGTCCGCCCGTCCCGAAGAGCGTTGGAGCGCGAGGAAGCAATGGTGGGGCAGTAGTGGTGTGGACAGGAGAAAGGGAATAGAGGCAGATGACTGCGGCTATGGCCGGCGCAGCAGTTTATATAACAATGGTAGGCGGTGGAGGGACGGATATGTGGCGCCGAAGTAGCCGCCTTAGCAACCGCGTATAATTAATGTGGGTGACAGACGGACGGATGGACGGCACTTGTGTCGTTTGAAGGCGGAGCAATCGCCTGCACCGGGAAGCGGGGCGGGCAGTGCTGGCCGTTTCAGGCAAAAGCGTGCGCGGGCGAGGGAGGCGGTCTGGGTGGGCCACAACAGTCAGACTCGTGCTTGGCAGCAGGTCGGTCTAGCAGCCGGCCATTCTGGCTCGCCAGCGAGCTCGCCGAGCTGATCGTTGACAATCAGACGATGGATGTAGCTTCTGACCAGGAGCCGGCGCCACTGTCCAAGGCGGTTCATGCCGTGTTCACCATAGAGCAGGTGCGGCCGCTCTTCGACGCCCTAATGGCGGAAGAGCTACCAGCGCAGGAGGACCTGTGCTGCAACCTCCGTCTTGTCAACGAGCACCGGTGAACAAGCGAACGACAATGCCGTCGCGGACATGTGGCCCTATGATCCTGGCTTCCCGAATGAGCAACAGGCGTTGTATTAGACTATCCGTAGGGTCCGCGAGGCCCTCTCCATCGTCCTTCGAGTTGTTGCACTTGCCATGGTGCCGCCGTCTCGCGTTGACAACATGGTCAATGAACATGAGGAATGAGGAGATGACTTTACTTGGAGAGAATGACAGTGGGGACCCACCAGGGCCATAGCCGCACGTACACAAGTGCCTCCTTATTATATACAACTATAATATTTTTTGCTTCCTCCTGGTTTCCTGACATCATGGTCCCACACCATTGTCAACCTATGTAGTCAATAAACGAAATAATTGCACAAGCAGCGGCCGACAGCTGGGACCAAGCAGCTCGAGCATTATTTGTGTTTTTGAGGTGAGAGCACTGCAGAGTTTTCCTTGAGCGACGTCAACGTTGTTGTTCAGAGGATATCAGGGTATTAACTGGGCGGGCTATGGCCCGTCTAGCCCAGGCCAGATATCCAGCCCCGATATTAATTTTTTTCATGTTGAAAATGGCTAGCACAGCTATACTTTTTTTTGAGGAATACCCAAGCAAGGTCAACTTGTTATTCTTTGCCCCGCTGGGCTGTAAATCTTTCCAAGGAGGGATGCATTAGGCTTAACAAGAAAATGGGCTTTAAGAAATAATAAATGGGATGTCATTATAAAAACTGGGCAGTAACTATAAAAAAAGCACCAAACACATAATTAGTTTATAATTATTTTTGGATTTTGGAATTTTTAATTTCATTAATTGTTGCGCGCGCAATGTTTCGTTGGAATTTTTACATAATACAAATTTATATTGAATTCTGTTTTTAACGGTTGGTTGAAATTATTAATCGTTGTCCTAGCTAGAAAACGGGTTGTACTTTTAACAAACTATAAATGGCCTGTAGTAAATTCCATTAGAATTCAAAAATGGGTTGTACATTCTTACAAATCGCAAATGGGCTATAAGTTCTCTGCCACACACTTGTGGGCCTACTAAGTTGACGCGTCCCCTAAAAAAAGTAAGTTGACGCGTATGCAAGGCTTTGTCAACTTATAGTCAACACATGGTTCTAGCAGAAGTGGCCGTTGGATGTCCATCCAACGGATGTCATGCTTCTTCTTCAATCTCGGACATTCTACCTTCAGCCACCCAAAAAATGATTCCTCCCCTTGACATCTGGGGCGCACCGTTTTGGAGGCTGACCTGTGGGCCTACTAAGTTGACGCGTACCATGGGCTTTGTCAACATAGTCAATATAAATGATTCTAGCTGCATAGACTGTACAATGTCCATCCAACGGTCGTAGTCCTTCTTCAACCTCTGGTCTTCTTGCTCTAGCTGCCCAAACCTGCGCTGGTGGGACTACCTGCTCCCGCCTCCCATGGCCGGCTGTGCTGCTGCACAGGCCGCACCGCCCCACCCTACTCCATTGATGGCCAGGCCATTCCTCTACTCACCCACACCTCCTGTTATTTTCCGGTGATGGCAGCCGTACCAATAAACCCTCGTACTCCCCATCGCGTGGGCAACCACTGCCGAGTCTTCCACGGCTCTGTGTCGTTCCCTTTCTGGTGCTCTCAGCGCGTTGTGGTCAACGTGGTCAATGAACGACATCCATCGGACGTGGACTGTACGTCGAGAGGCTGACAGCTGGGTCCACGGCCGCACACAAGGAAATGCCTCCTTATTATGCGCTAAATAATGATTTCTCCACCTGACAGCAGGGACCCACCGGACGGGCCACAGTATTTCGCGAAAAAAACGTTTCCCCCTGACTGTTGGGACCCACCAGCTACATCTTTGCATGCAAGGAAGTGCGTCCATATTACGGGCAAAAAAATAATGATTCGCCTCCTGATTGCTGGGACCCACCAGCTACATCTTCGCACACAAGGAAGTGCCTGACAGTCAGGACCCACCTGGTCGAAGCATACGTAGCATTGTCATTCTGGTCGCGAACGTGTACGTACATATGATCGGTCTGTCTGCAGGCTGCAGCGATGAACCGTGGTCGTGTAAGGAAGGGCACGTGTCATAGTAGATGCACGCAGGTGTCGTATTAGAGGCGCGCACGTAGCATGTACACGTACGTACAATGGCCAGGGTGCAAGAAAGTAAATACGGCCACGTACGTACATACGGGTAGGGTCTCAAACGCCTACTCGCGCATACGTACGGCCAGGGCTCATGTACATGGCTGGGTCAGAACGGAGAAATTGCGTCGTTGTCGTGTTCATGGGGAGGCAATGGAATGCATCATGTTCATCGGGAGGCAACAGAACGCGTGTTGTTCATTGGGAGCCAACCGGCTTGGATGGAACAGCCGATGGAAATGAGGCCCGGCGTACCGCAGAATGGAGGAAATGGCCTTGTGTTCGACCGGCCACGGTCGAAACGGGATCCTGTTCATTGAGAGGGGTCTAGCGTACCGCAAAACGGAGGAAACGGACTGATACGTCTCCAACATATCTATAATATTTGATGGCTCCATGCTATATTATCTACTGTTTTGGACCATATTGGGCTTTATTATCCACTTTTATATTATTTTTGGGACTAACCTATTAACCGGAGACCCAGCCCAGAATTGCTGTTTTTTGCCTATTTCAGAGTTTCGAAGAAATGGAATATCAAACGGAGTCCAAACGGAATGAAACCTTCGGGAACGTGATTTTCTCACCGAACGTGATCCAGGAGACTTGGACCCTAAGCCAAGGAAGCTTCGAGGAGGGCACGAGGTAGGGGGCGCGCCCTCCACCCTCGTGGGCCCCACGTTGCTCCACCGACGTACTTATTCCTCCTATATATACCTACGTACCCCCAAACGGTCAGATACGGAGCCAAAAACCTAATTCCACCGCCGCAACCTTCCGTATCCACGAGATCCCATCTTGGGGCCTGTTCCGGAGCTCCGCCGGAGGGGGCATCCACCACAGATGGCTTCTACATCATCACCATAGCCCCTTCGGTGAAGTGTGAGTAGTTTACCTCAGACCTTTGGGTCCATAGTTAGTAGCTAGATAACTTCTTCTCTCTTTTTGGATCTCAATACAATGTTCTCCCCCTCTCTCGCGGAGATCTATTCGATGTAATCTTCTTTTGCGGTGTGTTTGTTGAGACCAATGAACTCTGGGTTTATGATCAAGACTATCTATGAACAATATTTGAATCTTCTCTGAATTCCTTTATGTATGATTGGTTATCTTTGCAAGTCTCTTCGAATTATCAGTTTGGTTTGGCCAACTAGATTGATCTTTCTTGCAATGGGAGAAGTGCTTAGCTTTGGGTTCAATCTTGCGGTGTCCTTTCCCAGTGACGGTTGGAGCAGCAAGGCACGTATTGTATTGTTGCCATCGAGGATAACAAGATGGGGTTTTTATCATATTGCATGAATTTATCCCTCTGCATCATGTCATCTTGCTTAAGGCGTTACTCTGTTTTCTTGAACTTAATACTCTAGATGCATGCTGGATAGCGGTCGATGACTGGAGTAATAGTAGTAGATGCAGGCAGGAGTCGGTCTACTTGTCTCGGACGTGATGCCTATATATATGATCATACCTAGATATTCTCATAACTATGCTCAATTCTGTCAATTGCTCAACAGTAATTCGTTCACCCACTTTAAAATACTTATGCTCTTGAGAGAAGCCACTAGTGAAACCTATGGCCCCCGGGTCTATCTTCATCATATTAATCTTCCATCACTTTATTATTGCCTTTGCTTTTTTACTTTGCTTTTTATTTTACTTAGCATCTTTATCACAAAAATACCAAAAAATATTATCTATCATATCTATCAGATCTCACTCTAGTAAGTGACCGTGAAGGGATTGATAACCCCTTATCGCGTTGGTTGCGAGGAGTTATTTGCTTTGTGTAGGTACGAGGGACTCACGCGTAGCCTCCTACTGGATTGATACCTTGGTTCTCAAAAACTGAGGGAAATACTTATGCTACTTTGCTGCATCATCCTTTCATCTTCAAGGAAATCCAACGCAGTGCTCAAGAGGTAGCAAGAAGAATTTCTGGCGCCGTTGTCGGGGAGGTCTACGCAAAAGTCAACGTACCAAGTACCCATCACAATCCCTTATCTCCCGCATTACATTATTTGCCATTTGCCTCTCGTTTTCCTCTCCCCCACTTCACCCTTGCTGTTTTATTCACCCTCTCTTTTCCGTTTGCCTTTTTCTCGCTTGCCATTTGTTTGCTCGTGTGTTGGATTACTTGTCTGTCATGATGGCTCAAGATAATACAAAATTGTGTGACTTTACCAATACCAACAATAATGATTTCCTTAGCACTCCGATTGCTCCTCTTACCAACACTGAATCTTGTGAAATCAATACTGCTTTGTTGAATATTGCCATGAAAGATCAGTTCGCCGGCCTTCCTAGTGAAGATGTCGCTACTCATCTAAATAGCTTCGTGGATTTGTGTGATATGCAAAAGAAGAAAGATGTTGATAATGATATTGTTAAATTGAAGCTATTTCCTTTTTCTCTTTGAGATCATGCTAAAGCTTGGTTTTCGTCTTTGCCTAAAAATAGTATTGATTCTTGGAACAAGTGCAAAGATGCTTTTATCTCTAAGTATTTTCCTCCCGCTAAGATCATCTCTCTTAGAAACGATATTATGAATTTTAAGCAACTTGATCATGAACATGTTGCACAAGCTTGGGAGAGGATGAAATTAATGATACGTAATTACCCTACTCATGGTTTGAATTTGTGGATGATTATACAAATTTTTTATGCCAGATTGAATTTTGCTTCTAGAAATCTTTTAGATTCGGTCGCGAGAGGCACTTTTATGGAAATCACTTTAGGAGAAGCTACTAAACTCCTAGATAATATTAAGGTTAATTATTCTCAATGGCACACTGAAAGATCCACTAATAAAAAAGTGCATGCGATAGAAGAAATTAATGTTTTGAGTGGAAAGATGGATGAACTTATGAAATTATTTGCTACTAAGAGTATTTCTTCTGATCCTAATGATATGCCTTTGTCTACTTTGATTGAGAATAATAATGAATCTATGGATGTGAATTTTGTTGGTAGGAATAATTTTGGTAACAACACGTATAGAGGGAACTTCAATCCTAGACCATATCCTAGTAATTCCTCTAATAATTATGGAAATTCCTACAACAACTCTTATGGAAATTTTAATAAGATGCCCTCTGAATTTGAGACTAGTGTTAAAGAGTTTATGAATTTGCAAAAGAATTTCAATGCTTTGCTTGAAGAGAAATTGCTTAAAGTTGATGAGTTGGCTAGGAACGTTGATAGAATTTCTCTTGATGTTGATTCTTTAAAGCTTAGATCTATTCCTCCTAAGCATGATATCAATGAGTCTCTCAAAGCCATGAGAATTTCCATTGATGAGTGCAAAGAAAGAACCGCTAGGTTGCGTGCTACGAAAGATGCCTTTATTAAAGCGTGTTCTTCCAATCTCTATGAAAACAAAGATGAAGATCTAAAAGTTATTGATGTGTCCCCTATTAAATCTTTGTTTTGCAATATGAATCTTGATAATGATGAGACTGAATATGATCCACCTTTACCTAGAAGGCGTTCCAAGAATTCGGAGTTTTTAGATCTTGATGCTAAAACTGAAAAAGTGGGATTGAAGAAATCAAAACCCTAGATGTTGCTAAACCCACTATTTTGGATTTCAAGGAATTTAATTATGAAAATTGCTCTTTGATTGATTGTATTTCCTTGTTGCAATCCATGCTAAATTCTCCTCATGCTTATAGTCAAAATAAAGCGTTTACTAAACATATCGTTGATGCCTTGATGCAATCTTATGAATAAAAACTTGAGTTGGAAGTTTCTATCCCTAGAAAACTTTATGATGAGTGGGAACCAACTACTAAAATTAAGATAAAGGATCATGAATTTTATGCTTTATGTGATTTGGGTGCTAGTGTTTCCACTATTCCCAAAACTTTGTGCGATTTGCTAGATTTCCGTGATTTTGATGATTTCTCTCTAAACTTGCACCTTGCGGATTCCACTATTAAGAAACCTATGGGAAGAATTAATGATGTTATTATTGTTGCAAATAGGAATTATGTGCCCGTAGATTTTATCGTTCTTGATATAGATTGCAATCCTTCATGTCCTATTATTCTTGGTAGACCTTTCCTTAGAACGATTGGAGCAATTATTGATATGAAGGAAGGAAATATTAGATTCCAATTTCCATTAAAGAAAGGCATGGAACACTTCCCTAGGAATAAAATAAAATTACCATATTAATCTATCATGAGAGCCACTTATGGATTGCCTACCAAAGATGGCAATACCTAGATCTATCCTTGCTTTTATGCCTAGCTAGCGGCGTTAAACAATAGCGCTTGTTGGGAGGCAACCCAATTTTATTTTTAGTTTTTTGTTTTTCCTTATGTTTAGGAATAAATCTTTGATCTAGCCTCAGGTTAGATGTGTTTTTATGTTTTAATTAGTGTTTGTGCCAAGTTAAACCTATAGGATCTTCTTGTAATTTCCAGGAACTTTATGTTCACGAAAACAATTGTTACAAATCACCAGAACGTGATAAAATAGTTATTCCAATTTCTTATTATCAATAAAAAAATTCCTAGGTCTTCCTATTTTGGCTGATTTTTTGGAGTCCCATTAGTTTGCGTTAGTTACATATTACTACAGACTGTTCTGTTTTTGACAGATTCTGTTTTTTGTGTGTTGTTTGCTTATTTTGATGAATCTATGGCTAATAAAATAGTTTCTAAACCATAGAGAAGTTGTAATACAGTAGGTTTAACACCAATATAAATAAATAATGAGTTCATTACAGTACCTTGAAGTGGTCTTTTGTTTTCTTTCGCTAACGGAGCTCACGAGATTTCTTTTGAGTTTTGTGTTGTGAAGTTTTCAAGTTTTGGGTGAAATCTTTTGATGGATTATGGAATAAGGAGTGGCAAGAGCCTAATATTGGGGATGCCCATGGAACCCCCAATATAATCTAAGGACACCAAAAGGCCAAAGCTTGGGGATGCCCCGGAAGGCATCCCCTCTTTCGTCTACTTCCATCGGTAACTTTACTTGGAGCTATATTTTTATTCACCACATGATATGTGTTTTTCTTGGAACGTCTTGTATGATTTGAGTCTTTGATTTTTAGTTTACCACAATCATACTTTCTGTACACACCTTTTGAGAGAGACATACATGATTTGGAAATTATTAGAATACTCTTTGTGCTTCACTTATATCTTTTGAGTTATATAGTTTTGCTCTAGTACTTCACTTATATATTTTAGAGCATGGTGGTGGATTTGTTTTAAAGAAACTATTGATCTCTCATGCTTCACTTAGATTATTCTGAGAGTTTTAAATAGCATGGTAATTTGCTTGAATAATCTTAATATGCTAGGTATACAAAAATAGTAAGAGCTTTCTTATGAGTGTGTTGGATACTAAGAAAAGTTTGATACTTGATGATTGTTTTGAGATATGGAGGTGATAATATCAAAGTCGTGCTAGTTGAGTAGTTATGAATTTGAGAAATTCTTGTGTTGAAGTTTGCAAGTCCCGTATCATCCACGTATGGTAAACGTTATGTAACAAATTTGAAACATGAGGTGTTCTTTGATTGTCCTCCTTATGAGTGGTGGTCGGGGACAAGCGATGGTCTTTTCCTACCAATCTATCCCCCTAGGAGCATGCACGTAGTGCTTTGGTTTTTGATGGCTTGTAGATTTTTGCAATAAGTATGTGAGTTCTTTATGACTAATGTTGAGTTCATGGATTATACACACTCTCACCCTTCCATCATTGCTAGCCTCTTCGGTACCGTGCATTGCCCTTTCTCACATTGAGAGTTGGTGCAAACTTCGCTCGTGCATCCAAACCCCGTGATATGATACACTCTTTCACACATAAACCTCCTTATATCTTCCTCAAAACAGCCACCATACCTACCTGTTATGGCATTTCGATAGCATTCCGAGATATATTGCCATGCAACTTTCCACCATTCCATTTATCATGACACATTCATCATTGTCATATTGCTTAGCATGATCATGTTGTCGACATAGTATTTGCGGCAAAGCCACCGTTCATAATTCTTTCATACATGTCACTCTTGGTTCATTGCATATCCCGGTACACCGCCGGAGGCATTCATATAGAGTCATACTTTGTTCTAGTATCGAGTTGTAATCATTGAGTTGTAAATAAATAGAAGTGTGATGATCATCATTTAATAGAGCATTGTCCCAAAGAAGAGAGAAGAAAAGGCCAAATAAAAAAGAAGGCCCAGAAAAAAAATGAGAAATAAAAAGGGGCAATGCTACTATCCTTTTTTTCCACACTTGTGCTTCAAAGTAGCACCATAATCATCATGATAGAGAGTCTCTTGTTTTGTCACTTTCGTATACTAGTGGGAATTTTTCATTATAGAACTTGGCTTGTATATTCCAACAATGGGCCTCCTCAAGTGCCCTAGATCTTCGTGAGCAAGCAAGTTGGATGCACACCCACTTAGTTTCTTTTGCTGAGATTTCATACATTTATAGCTCTAGTGCATTCGTTGCATGGCAATCGCTACTCCTTGCATTAACATTAATTGATGGGCATCTCCATAGCTCATTGATTAGCCTCGTTGATGTGAGACCTTCTCCTTTTTGTCTTCTCCACATAACCCCCATCATCATATTCTATTCCACCCATAGTGCTATATCCATGGCTCACGCTCATGTATTGCGTGAAGGTTTATAAGTTTGAGATTACTAAAGTATGAAACAATTGCTTGGCTTGTCATCGGGGTTGTGCATGACGAGAGCATTCTTGTGTGACGAAATGGAGCATGACTAAACTATATGATTTTGTAGGGATGAACTTTCTTTGGCCATGTTATTTTGAGAGGACATAATTGCTTAGTTAGTATGCTTGAAGTATTATTATCTTTATGTCAATATGAACTTTTATCTTGAATCTTTCGGATCTGAATATTCATACCACAATTAAGAAGAATTACATTGAAATTATGCCAAGTAGCACTCCGCATCAAAAATTCTGTTTTTATCATTTACCTACTCGAGGACGAGCAGGAATTAAGCTTGGGGATGCCTGATACATCTCCAACGTATCTATAATCTTTGATTGCTTCATGCTATATTATCTAATGTTTTGGACCATATTGGGCTTTATTATCCACTTTTATATTATTTTTGGGACTAACCTATTAACCGGAGGCCCAGCCCAGAATTGCTGTTTTTTTGCCTATTTCAGAGTTTCGAAGAAACGGAATATCAAACGGGGTCCAAACGGAATGAAACCTTCGGGAACGTGATTTTCTCACCGAACGTGATCCAGGAGACTTGGACCCTGAGCCAAGGAACCTTCGAGGAGGGCATGAGGTAGGGGGGCGCGCCCACCAACCCAGGGCGCGCCCTCCACCCTCGTGGGCCCCACGTTGCTCCACCGACGTACTTCTTCCTCCTATATATACCTACGTACCCCCAAACGATCAGATATGGAGCCAAAAACCTAATTCCACCGCCGCAACCTTCTGTATCCACGAGGTCCCATCTTGGGGCCTGTTCTGGAGCTCCGATGGAGGGGGCATCCACCATGGAGGGCTTCTACATCATCACCATAGCCCCTCCGATGATGTGTGAGTAGTTTACCTCAGACCTTCGGGTCCATAGTTAGTAGCTAGATGGCTTCTTCTCTCTTTTTGGATCTCAATACAATGTTCTCCCCCTCTCTCGTGGAGATCTATTCCATGTAATCTTCTTTTTGCGGTGTGTTTGTTGAGACCGATGAATTTTGGGTTTATGATCAAGATTATCTATGAACAATATTTGAATCTTCTCTGAATTCTTTTATGTATGATTGGTTATCTTTGCAAGTCTCTTCGAATTATCAGGTTGGTTTGGCCTACTAGATTGATCTTTCTTGCAATGGGAGAAGTGCTTAGCTTTGGTTTCAATCTTGCGGTGTCCTTTCCCAGTGACAGTAGGCGCAGCAAGGCACGTATTTTATTGTTGCCATCGAGGATAACAAGATGGTTTTTTTTATCATATTGCATGAATTTATCCCTCTACATCATGTCATCTTGCTTAAGGCGTTACTCTGTTTTCTTGAACTTAATACTCTAGATGCATGCTGGATAGCGGTCGATGAGTGGAGTAATAGTTGTAGATGCAGGCAGGAGTCGGTCTACTTGTCTCGGACGTGATGAATATATACATGATCATACCTAGATATTCTCATAACTATGCTCAGTTCTGTCAATTGCTCAACAGTAATTCGTTCACCCACCGTAAAATACTTATGCTCTTGAGAGAAGCCACTAGTGAAACCTATGGCCCCCGGGTCTATCTTCATCATATTAATCTTCCATCACTTTATTATTGCCTTTGCTTTTTATTTTACTTTGCATCTTTATCACAAAAGTATCAAAAAATATTATCTATCATACCTATCAGATCTCACTCTCGTAAGTGACCATGAAGGGATTGGCAACCCCTTATCGCGTTGGTTGCGAGGAGTTATTTGCTTTGTGTAGGTATGAGAGACTCGCACGTAGCCTCCTACTGGATTGATACCTTAGTTCTCAAAAACTGAGGGAAATACTTATGCTACTTTGCTGCATCATCCTTTCCTCTTCAAGGAAATCCAACGCAGTGCTCAAGAGGTAGCACGGACTTCTCTTGGACCTCCTATGGTCGAAACGGGGTCCTGTTGATCGGGAGGGGTGTGGCATACCGCAAAACGGAGGAAATAGACTTGTGTTGGAGTGCTACGGTCGAAATGGGGGTCCTGTTCATCGGGAGAGGTGTGGCGTACCGCAAAACGGGACTCTACGGGATACTGTTCATCTCCACCGTCGACTGCCTCCATAGGCTACTGTTCATCCACCGTCGACCTCCTCCAGCCTCCACCTGTGACTGTTCATCCACGGGCTCCTGTTCATCCAGCCTCCACCGCGCGCTCCTTCGCAGGCTACTGTTCAACCAGCCCTCTCCACGGGGACCTGTTCAACCACCCCTTGAGGGAGTCCTGGACTAAGGGGTCCTCGGGCGTTCGGCCTATTGTTCATTGGGCCAGACTGATGGGCTGTGAAGATACGAAGGAAGAAGACTATACCCGTGTCCGGATTGGACTTTCCTTGGCATGGAAGACAAGCTAGGCGACCAACTGTGAAGATTCCTTCTTATGTAACCGACCCCATGTAACCCTAGATCTCTCCGGTGTCTATATGAACCGGAGAGCATAGTCCGGATCGGAAAGAGACGCATTACTATAGTTATATAGGCTAGACTTCTAGGGTTTAGCCATTACGATCTCGTGGTAGATCAACTCTTGTAACACCCATATTCATCAAGATCAATCAAGCAGGAAGTAGGGTATTACCTCCATAGAGAGGGCCCGAACCTGGGTAAACATCATGTCCCTTGTCTCCTGTTACCATCGATCCTAGACGCACAGTTCGGGACCGCCTACCCGAGATCCGCCGGTTTTGACACCGACATTGGTGCTTTCATTGAGAGTTCCATTGTGCCGTCGAAAAAGAACTCGATGGACCCTTCGATCATCAGTAATGACGTCATCCAGGGAGAAACCTTCCTCCCCGGACAAATCTTTGTGTTCGGCGGCTTCGTACTGCGGGCCAACTTGCTTGGCCGTCTGGAGCAGATCGATAGCTATGCTCCTGGCCACTAGGTCAGATTTGGAAGCTTGAACTACGCCGCGGATACCCGTGGAGACTCGATCTCATTGGGTTTGAAACTGCAGCGATCGCTCCCCCTCGTCCCGATAAACATGACTTATATCTGTTATCGGATTACGTCCAGGAGATGGATCCTGTTGCTGCAACAACTTTAGAACCGATGTAGATCGTGCCCTCCGAGGCCACAAAGTCAGTGGCATTGGAGGCGCACACGGACTGGACATCCCGCAACGAGCGCGTCAATGGACCTCCAGACTCGCCTCCGGCTATACGTCCCGGATCAGGTGCGCCTGCGGACACCGAGCTGGATCGGTTATTGATTTTCGAATTTAGCGCCATAGACATGTTCCAGCATTCACCTTTGGGTGACGTGCTAAACTCTTTAAAGAACTTGTCCTTGGGGGAAGAGTCACAGCCGAACTATGTTCGGTTCGAGCTGCAGTCAGATGACGAGGAATTTTGCCTCCCACCCGCCACCCACTTCATAGCCACCGTCGTTGACTTAACCGACATGCTTGACTATGGCTCCGAAGACATCGACGATATGGACGACGATGCCAACAAGGAGCAAGGCCAAGACCCTCCATTCACTGGACGTTGGACGGCCACCTCCTCGTATGACGTGTACATGGTTGATACACCTAAAGGATCTGGCAACGACAAAGAAGAGCCAGACGCGAATAAACCCTCTGAGACACATTCCAAGCGCCGGTGCCTCAAACGCCGCTTTAAGCCTCGTCGCTCAAAAGATAGCAATACTAGCACCGGAGAAAATAGTACTTCGGGTGACGCCGAAAACAACGAAGACCCTGTCAGAGCTACATCCGAACGGGAGGAACATGAGAACAGGCAAGACAACCCCGATGAACATGCCATAGAAGATGACTCGAAGGATGATAGTTAACGTCCACCCTCCGAGGAGGAGACAAGCCTCGGCAACAAAGACTTCATCATGCCCGAGGATCCTCTGGAGCAGGAGCGCTTTAAGCTTCAGCTCATAGCCACTGCAAGGAGCCTGAAAAAGAAACAGCAGTAACTTCAAGCTGAACAAGATCTGCTTGTCGACAGATGGACTAACGTCCTGACAGCTGAAGAATACGGCCTCAAGCGCCCAGCCAAGAGCTACCCGAAACGCAGACTGCTGCCTCAATTTGACGAGGAGGCGCCGGAGCACATATCTCCCTCGCTTAATGCGGAGCGGCCACCACGTGGTCAAGACAGGGCGGCTGACCGGCCACCCCGCGGTCAGGATAAAGCGGCAATTCAGGCCGAACAGCAGCCTGCCCCACCGCCCCGTAAAAAGAATGACGGAAGTGTTCGGGGTCACACGTACGACCTCCGGCAGATCCTGGACAGTAGAGCAAGACATACAAGATCGATCTACGGATCGCGAGGACGCGCCTCGACGCACGATGACGGCTACCTATTCGGCTGTGACAAACCTAACCACGCCTGGGCCGAATGCCGCAGACGGACTCCATCAGAGCGACGCCGCGATGCGACCCGATATAGAGGCGCCGCACACCCTCTCTGCTTCACAGATGAGGTACTGGATCATGAATTCCCCGAGGGATTCAAGCCTATCAACATTGAATCATACGACGACACAACCGATCCTGCAGTATAGATCGAGGATTTTATTCTCCATATCCATATGGCTCGAGGAGATGACCTCCACGCCATCAAATACCTCCCATTAAAGCTCAAAGGACCAGCTCGACACTAGTTAAATAGCCTGCCTGAGAATTCCATCGGTACCTGGGAGGACTTGGAAGAGGCTTTCCTTGATAACTTCCAAGGAACTTATGTCCGGCCACCAGATGACGATGACCTAAGCCACATAGTTCAACAACCTGGAGAATCAGCCAGAAAATTCTGGACTAGGTTCCTAACCAAAAAGAACCAGATCGTTGACTGTCCGGATGCCGAAGCCCTAGCGGCCTTTAAGCATAGCATCCGGGACGAATGGCTCGCCAGCCACCTCGGCCAGGAAAAGCCGAGGTCCATGGCAGCCCTCACGGCACTTATGACTCGCTTCTGCGCAGGAGAGGATAGTTGGCTGGCTCGCATTACAAACACAGCCAACGACACAGGCCCCTCCAAGGCCAAAAACAGCACCGGCAAGCTCCGGCGCAACAGACACAAACGTCGAAGCAATGGCGATAGCGCCGATGACACAATAGTTCACGCCGGATTCAGTGGCTCCAAGTCCGGCCAGCGAAAGAAGCCCTATAAAAGGAGCAGCGGAAGACCATCCATCTTGGAACACAAACTTGATCGTCCTTGCCAGATACATGGCACCCCAGACAAACCGACAAACCATACTAACAGGGATTGCCGGGTCTTTAAACAAGCCAGCAAGGTAAACAGCAAAAACAAGGAAGGGGAATCACAGAGCAAGGACGATGACGAGGAGCCCCGGCAGCCGAGCACTGGGAAGCAAAAGAAATTTCCCCCTCAAGTCAAAACAGTGAGCATGATATATGCCATACACATCCCCAAAAGGGAGCGTAAGCGAGCAACCTGCTCTATCAGGACACAGTGAGGAAGATGAGCATCGACCCCTTATGCGTCAAGCCCACGAAGACTACCTTTAAAGGAGTCATACCAGGCGTAGAGGCCCGTTCTACAGACTCAATAACACTGGAAGTAGTATTCGGCTCCCCGGATAACTTCCGAAGCGAAGAACTAATTTTCGACATCGTCCCATTTCGCAGCGGCTCTCACGCCCTACTCGGACGAACTGCATTTGCTAGATTCAACGCGGTGCCACACTACGCTTACCTCAAGCTGAAGATGCCCAATCCACGTGGCGTCATTACAGTAAATGGAAACACGGAACGCTCCCTTCGTACAGAGCGACCTTCTCAAGCAACATTATAATCCGGCTACTGAGCCCCTGGACATCATCAAGAGGGTCCGGACAGCACTGCAGCAGGACAGCTCGGCTCGTCACGAGCCAAATTAGCAATTCGGCCTCCATCCCAGCCCCGATGAGACAATGGCATCACTACCGCGCGTACATAAAGTACGCAGTCAAAAACCCATGGGTATTGACGTAGGCATAACTCGTTCGCGTTCCACAGTACGGCTTGACCGACCCTGGGATTTGCCCGCTTTCACTTTTTCCTTTTCACGGGTTTTCTTCTCTTTTCGAGGTCTATACGGACAACCCGCTTGCAGAACTCACCAAGGAGGCAAGGAGCTTTGGCGTACAAGGGAACCCCTAGGTGATCTCTAATAAACGATTGCCATACATGTTTTACATACCCACACGCAACTCGCCCTTGGTTACGGCATGTTAAATAAGCCTTACTCGCTTATCGCATTACTTGTACAAAGTACGCCATGACGTACTAGTTAAATCACAATGGTGAATACACAGTAGCGTCAGCTTATTATTCCATTTTCCCGTTTCCTCACCTCGGTATTAATTACTCATTGCACACGTACACCATGGTATGTATTACTACGCCAGGGGCTTCATTACACCCAACACTATGGCAATAAAAAGACTGAACAGTTTTGTAGTATAGTTCGACACCCAGAACTTATAGCATTATATGCATCGGCTCCGAATCATGTCTTGGGTCAATAGTTGGGTTGCCCGGCTCCTGTGCTTACTACCTTATGTTCCGCTATATCGGCTAGGGTAGTAAACGGAGAACTACTGCAACTGTTGATAACTCACAAGTTTAGGGGATCAATTGTAGCCTCTTTCGATAAGTAAGAGTGTCTAACCCAACAAGGAGCTAAAGGTAGAACAAATATTCCCTGAAGTTCTATCGACCACCAATACAACTCTACGCACGCTTGACGTTCACTTTACCTAGAACAAGAATAAGACTAGAAGTACTTTATAGGTGTTTTTGGATAGGTTTGCAAGAAAGTAAAAGAGTGAGTAAATAAAAGCTAGGGGCTGTTTAGATGAAGACACAACTAAATTAGTTTTAGTAGAGAGCTTTTTTTTACGAGAAAGTTATTTGTCCCTAGGCAATCAATAACTAGACCGGTAAGCATTATTGCAATTTCATTTGAGGGAGAGGCATAAGCTAACATACTTTCTCTACTTGGATCATATGCACTTATGATTGGAACTCTAGCAAGCATCCGAAACTACTGAAGATCATTAAGGTAAAACCCAACCATAGCATTAAAGTATCAAGTCCCCTTTATCCCATATGCAAACAACCTACTTACTCGGGTCTGTGCTTCTGTCACTCACGCCACCTACCATAAGCAAATCATGAACATATTGCAAACCCTACAGCGGGGATCCCTCACACTTGCGCGACACGGAGAGCACCATAGGACAACACCGATAATAAAACATGCAACTCAAACCAATCTTGATCATCAAATAGCCCATAGGACAAAACAGATCTACTCAAACATCATAGGATAGCCATACATCACTGGGAAATAATATATAGCGTTGAGCACCATGTTTAAGTAGAGGTTACAACGGGTAAGAGAGAGGTTACACCGCTGCATAGAGGGGGGAAGAGTTGGTGATGATGGAAGTGAAGTTCTTGGTGAAGATTGCGGTGATGATGATGGCCACGGCGGCGTTCTGGCGCCACCGGAAGAGAAGGGGAGAGGGGGCCCCTTCGTCTTCTTCTTCCTTGACCTCCTTCCTAGATGGGAGAAGGGTTTCCCCTTTGGTCCTTGGCCTCCATGGCATGGGAGGGGCGAGAGCCCCTCCGAGATTGGATCAATTTCTCTGTCTCTCTCTATTTCTACGTTCTGTTCTGCTGCCTTTTCACCTTTTCTTTTATATCCGGAGATCCGTAACTCCGATTGGACTGAAACCTTCGTCATGATTTTTTTTCTCCAAAAATTAGCTTTCTTGCGGCCGAAGAAGGGCATCAACCGCCTTACGGGTGGCCCACGAGGGTGGGGGGCGCGCCCTCCTGGGGAGGGCATGGGCCCCTGCCTTGTGGCCACCTCGGACACCGTTTCGCGTTGATCTTTTTCCCAGATTTTCCAAATAATCCAAAAATAAGCTCTGTCCGTTTTTATCCTTTTTGGACTCCGTTTGATATGGATATTCTGTGAAACCAAAAACATGCAATGGACAGGAACTGGCACTGGGCACTGGATCAATATGTTAGTCCCAAAAATAGTATAAAAAGTTGCCAAAAAGTATATGAAAGTTGAATAATATTGGCATGGAGCAATAAAAAATTACAGATACGACGGAGATGTATCAGCATCCCCAAGCTTAATTCCTGCTCGTCCTCGAGTAGGTAAATGATAAAAAAGATAATTTTTGATGTGGAATGCTACCTAGCATAATCTTGATCATATGTCTAATCATGGCATGCACTACAAAAAAATACACTTCCGTGATGATATGTGTTTGTCATAGTAGGTCGCGTTTTTTGTCATGGATGTACATCCATGACAAATTTATGACAGAATCAAGATAGTCATACCTGTGTTGTCGTAGAAGTGTTCCATGACATTACCAAAATTATCATCATGGAAGTGTCCACTTCCATGACGATAAATCGTGCGCCACAGAAGTGCTTTCGTCAAGGGTGACCGACACGTGGCATCCACTGTAACGGAACGCCATTAAGCTATTGGGTCGGGTTTTGGATCCGATAACCCGCTAACAGCCCCGACCAATGGGAAATTTCCACGTGTAAAATTCTTATTGGCCGGACGAAACACGTGTCAGCTCGTCAGTGGGTCAGATAGGCGCCTACGATACGTCGACACGTGGCACGGCCCAACAGAGGCCCATTCCTGTGAAAAGGCCGGCCTGTTTGACTTGGTCAAAAGGTGGCGGGTCGGCCCATGGAAAGCCTATTAACGACATGTTCGCATATAGCCCATTTGCAGCCCGCTAACCCAAGGCCCGTTACGCCCTATCCGAATTAGGCCCAGTAGCGTCATCTGGGCCATCCAATATGATTCCAGCCCGTTTTCACTTCTGGCCCATGTATGGCCCATGAGGTCTTTCAGCCCATGTGAGGCCCTATGTAACTCTTGGCCTATTAACGGCTCGTGGTGAAACTGGCCCGTAATGAACAGTGTATCACTTTACACCCATTAACCACCTGCGGTGAAACTGGCCCGCAATGAACAGTGTATCACTTTATACCCATTAACGGCCCGTTATTCCATTGGGCCGTCTCCAGCCCATGTTATCTTTCGGCCTTCTCAGAGCCCATTATTCTTGGGCTCATTTCCAGCATTCGTTTACTTACGGCCCGTTACTTCCATTTTCTGCTTGTGGGCCAAATTCAGCCCGTGGTTACAGTCGGCCCGTTTGTGGTCCGTTAATACGTTGGCCCGTTTTCATAGAGTCGTCAAATACAGCCTATTAGCGATGGCCCGTTATGGTCGGCCCATGAACGGATGATTCCAACTCTAGCCCGTTTACGGCCAGAATGCGGTCTGTTTTGCCCATGTTTGGCCAACCGGTCATACGGCCCGTATAAGGCCCATTGATGATACGGCCCGTAGAAGGCCCATTGATGATACGGCCCGTAGAAGGCCCATTGATGATACGGCCCGTAGAAGGCCCATTGTTTCTACGGCCCGTAGAAGGCCCACTGTTTCTACGGCCCGTAGAAGGCCCACTATTTATACGGCCCACTGTTTCTACGGCCCGTAGGAGGCCCAGTGTCACTACAGTACATATTAGCCCAGGGTTATTGTGGCCTAGTTTTAAAAAATAGGTTATTGCAGCCACTAGCAAACCGCAGAAAAAGAACTGCACTGACTACAAGCAAACAAATAAACAAGACAACAAGGAAATAAATAAGCAAGCAACTTACACTAGGCTATCACGGCTATTACACATATTACATCCATTGGGCATCAAAGTTCGCCACTAGTGCAAATATAGGGAACACAGCAGCATATAAACGCTGTAGCAAAACAATCCAGAACTGAAACCACTTCAGAAGAGCTCAATAAACAATATCCTGGGTACCATAATGCTGGCAAGATGCTTAGCATTCTTATTAACTTTCTCTTGTTTGGCGCTTAAGTCCTCCAGCGCTTGCTGTTGCACCAGAAAGTATGCATCTGAATTCTGCAGGGACTTCCTTAGTCCTTCGGCTTCCTGTCGCATAACATCTGATCGATGTCTTTCAACTTGAAGTTGAGACTCAAGAAGCCGAACTGATTCAGGCAATGAGTTCGAAGAGCTGGTGCCAGCAGTGGTAGCCAGTAACTCGAACACTACATCAAGACAGGGCTTTGGGGTTGTCTCAGTGTCTTCAATATAGTTTTTATCAGCTTTCTTGGAGACCAACAGGGATGTCTCACTATCTTGAACCTTATCTGCATTACTTCCTTTACCATTGCATAACAGGGTACTCTTCTCCAATATTTTATCTGCTTTCTAAAAGAGAAACAAACAAACACATCTCAGGTTTACAATGTAGTATATGAAACTCATTTTGGTAAACCAGTTCAGTAGTAAGGTGGACAGGATAACAACATGAAACAAACATATATCTATGTAGTATGGTCACTGTATGGTCTATATCATTCTAGTTTATGTTGCCAAATCAAGATAGATACAGTTCGAATCATATCTATTTAAGACAAAGCAGCATAGACAGAATATAAGTGTGGGAAACTACACAGCAATAACAACACTTGTAATGTGCATGGCATGAGAACATAACTGTTTATTCAATTGAAACTGAAATCAACATAGAGCAAGTTACAACAGCAAACAGCCAAACACGTTGAAGAAACAGGTTTAAAACATACCTGTTGCGCCATTGGAGTTTCAATTGCATCCTTCAAATTTGAAATTAGTTGGTATCAGTAAATACAGTGATGCAAGAGCAAAGTAGTATGAACCATAGCTACGGAACCTGACCTGAGAACAATTCTTCTTCTGCTTTAAGCGTTGACTTTGGGTTCGGAGTGGTGGTCCTCGTGATTTGGGCACTGCAGTTGCCTTACTAACTGCTCGTGTTTGGGTGCTGTGTGGTGTAGACGGTGTTGTGTCAATGGGAACTGGGTGTCTATCTGCTGGGGTTGGGGTTAGAAGGGGTGTAGCTGGTTCTCTGTCCAACTGGGTAGGGGTACAATCTGCATGAGTGTGGGTTATGTGTGGTGGGGCTGGTTCTTGGGCAAGTACAACCGTGGTTCTATCTGCATCGACAGGTAGCACGATCCTTTCTGAAGATCGTGTTTTTACTCCCACAGATACTTCCATCACTCCCTCCAATTGAAATGGCTGGTAAACAAGGAAAGTAATTGAATGTACAGACATTGTAAGATAGACGGTGCAATGGATAGTAGGGAAGAAAACAGGGCATGAAATAATTCACATTTATGTTGTCTAAGCAAACAGAATAACAGGACATAATTTCACATATATGATGGCTAATTAAACAGGATAGCATGACACAATTTCACATGTATGATGTCTAACTAAACAGGATAGAATGGCATACTTCAAAATATGATGACTATGTAAACATGATGACATGATATAACTATACGATGTGTCTATTAAAGTGGTTGGCATGCCATAAATCACAAACATGCCGTCGATGGAAACATGATGGCATGATATAATTCACGGATAGAATGACATAATTTAAATATGATGACTATGTAAACAGGATGAGATGATATAACTATATTGTCTCTTTAGAAAATGGGTTGGCATGCCATAATTCAGATACATGCTGTCTATGTAAACATCATGGCATGAAATAATTCAAATATATGATTTATATACTAAGGAAGTGAGCAGAGGGCAATCGCATATATGATGTGTCAACTAAGGAGATGGCATTCAATATTGTTTATATGATGTAAAAACTAAGCATTGCAATACAAATATGCATTATACGAGTAATATAACCCTGCCAAGTTTGAGCATACACCTCAGGGGGACAATAGGACTGGTCATCTGCCTCTGAATCCTCCTCTGAAGAGCTATCTGTAACCAGCAAGATATCTGCTTCAGCAGGTAGCATTGTCTGCTCTGAAGACCTTGTTTTCACTCCAGATTTCTCCATCACCAATTCAAATGGCTAATGCACAGGAAGAGCAGTTGAATATACAAACATTGTCGACACAAGCAATGAGAAATACAAAAAAAGGATGGCATCATATAATTCACATATATGACGCTTGCCTAAACAGCATGGCATTGCATAATTCACATACATAATGCCTTGCAACAAGATAACATTGCATAATTCACATATATAATGTCTTGCAACAAGATGGCATTGCATAATTCACATATATGGTAATTAGACACTAAATAGGTGGCATTCACACAAAGCATGTCTAAACTAAGCAAATGACATAGCAATGCAAGATACCATACACATGATATGAGCAACATAACCCTGCCAAGTTAGGGCATGCACCTCGGGGGGGAAATATGACTGGTCATCTGTCTCTGAATCCTCCTCTGAGGAGCTATCGGTAACCAGCAAGACATGCGCTTCATCAGATAGCATTGTCTACTCTGAAGACCTTGTTTCCTCTCCAGATTTTTCCATCACCGTGCCAAATGGCTGATGCACAGGAAGAGTAATTGAATGTACTAAAATTGTTGACAAATTTAACACGTAATAAAAAAATGATGGCATGATATAATTCACATATAAGAGGACTGGCTAACCAGGGTGGCATTGCAAAATTCACATATATGATGCCTGGCTAGACAAGTTGGCATTGCATGATTCACATATACGATAAAGAAACTAAACAGTTGGCATTGGCACAAAGCATGTCTAAACTAAGCAGATGACATCTTTAATGTATACAGTAAGCAATGCAAGGCACCATATGCATGATATTACCAACATCAGCATGCCAAGTTAGAGCGAAGACCTCACGGGGTAAATAGGAGTGGTCTTCTCCTTCTGAATCCTCCTCATAACAGTTATCTTCCTCTTGATTACGATCCGAAATGGGTGGAGGGGGGCTGCCTTTGCGCCCACCATGGAACGACTTCTGCATGAAATTTTATTGCCACGCAAGGCTCGTCTCTTTTGCTCTACATGATCAGTTCCATTGTGTACAATAACTGGCATGCATAGGAATAAAACATAGTGAGATTATGTAAGGAGTGCATGCACAAATCCAGAGTGATGGTAGCAAACTATGGATAGACCTGAAACCAATGATAGCAGGCAGATAATAGCTTTAGTTAAAAAATACAGATAATGGCTCCTTTAATGTTTGTTTGCACCCAACATGAAACTCATAGTAGACACCGGAGATTAACCAGATAGTACTGATTGGTGCCCCAATATGTACCCCAGAACCATTTAAAAACTCAAGTTTCAGCATTAGTTTGGTCCTGACTCGGAGTATAATAGGTGAACACGACGATAATGTAGCATGTCATCATATTAAGAGACGCATAACGTAAGCAGACACGGAAGAGTGCGACCTCTCTTGCGGCCCCGTGTAGTCCTCAAGGTCATCTGCTCAGTTGATGATGGTAATGCAGTTGCCGTGGCTGCCGGCGGCGGGGAAGAAGATCTGAGGCGGCGAAAGACAGTCTGGAGAGCGGATCCCTGCTGTGCTAAACCCTTCCGTCGTTGGAGCAGCTGAGCTGGGGTGGAACACAGCGCCGCAGGAGCAGGACAAACTACACAAGGTTTTCTTTGACACATATCTGTAACAGAAGTAATTGAGTAAGGGCTTGTTTCAATTTGAGGATTCTAACAATGCAGGGATAGGAAATAGACATGAATAGGATAGGAATGCACGTGCAAAACAGAGAATTTAAAAACATAGGATTTCTGCCAATCTGGGTGTTTGATTCCCAACAATTGGAATATCACAGGATGCAAAAAAGCATGGTGAGATTAAGTCAAACCACAAGAAAATGTATGGTTATAATGCTATTATGCTACTATCTCTTAGTCTTGTGCTTGATGAATAGGAATATGAAAAGGAGGAGAAGTGGAAATTAGAATTCCTACGGTTTTTCTTTCAAGGAGACACTAAAGGAACAAATCCTACAATTTTCCTTTGCTCCATTCCTTTGCACCAAATTCATGAAAAGTAGTACCATAGGAAACTTTCCAATTCCAATGTTTTTCATTCACTTTTCCTTTCAAGCACTGGCAATTCTAGTAGGCAGGCTTGAGCAAGGAAAATCCTACATTAAAAAGTGTTTTGTGCTACTTCTATTACTTTGGACCCAGGCCACTGCCATACTAGCTCAACTCCCAGGCCCATCGACAAATGCACAGCTGAAACGCGCAGAGATAAATAATGATGGCGTTCAAGAGAGTCCATCACGGATAGCTAAGTTGCCTGGTACCTCACTGCTTGTCATATAGTAGGATAAAATAATCGTATTTCCCGTTACTACGAGTGCTCAGTGGACAATATATATAACATGTAGAGTAAAAAAGAGATGCAACAAGTGTACAACCTCTTTGGCGAAGCCATGTCGATCTCAGCATGATTGGGTTGGCCGGTGAGGATGCTCCGGCTGACTTGGCTGTCGGAGGAGGGGAAGAAGATCTTAGGCGTCTGGAGATGGAGCCCGAGGTACTGCTCCGCTGTGATGGAGGGTTTCGTCGTAGGAGCAGCTCCGGTGAGTTGTACGACGCCAGGCTCAATCAGGACAAGAGAGACAACGAACAACGTTAACCTGAGTGGAATTCTAATAGCATCCCCAATACATGACGTAAAATACATAACCACAAAGTGCTAGATGTAAAATACATTAGCCACTCATCTCTGAAGTTAATTGTCGAAACTGAATTTAACTGTCGAAACTGAACTTAACTGTCGAAACTGAATTTTGTTGTTGAAACTGAATTTTGCTGTCAAAACTGAATGCACTAGCAAGGTGAGGCTACACGTCAGTCGACTGACGTTTTCATCTCTGGTCAGTCAATTTTGCAACCGTTGGATACGAAATCAAGGGCCTGCGGTTCATCTTCAACCTCCACCCCCTGAGCCGGCCAAACAACAGCCCCCCGCCGCCCGCGGCCGATGGTGCACCGCCCCGCCCGCCCCGAAAACACTCCCCACCCCCGGTCCGCCGCCGCACCGGCCATCCCTCTAGCCCCCCCCCCCCCCCCCGCGCCGAGCTTTTTCTCCGGCGATCCCCATGCCACCGCCCCGCCAACGCCCCGCCACCGCCGGGGACCACCGCCCCCATCCTGAACCCTAAGATAGATAGTGGGGTACCTCTCCGACGAGCCCCCCTCCCCGCTGCGGATGGTTCTTCCTTCACCCCGGCGGCATGGGAGTGAAGTGTAGCTAAATCGGAGCAGCATCGCAAGCAAGAGCAAGAGCGAGAACAGCAGCACGAGCAAGAGCAATAGCAAGAGCAGACCAGGCAGGGGACCGAGAGCAAGAGCAGAGCAGCAGCGCGAGCGAGAGCTAAAGCAGCAGCAGGTCCTACTGATGTGGACGTCACCGCCGAGGGAGCGACGCCGTGGAGGAAGTGGTCGGCGACACCGCCGTGGATGGAGCCGCGTTGTGTCGGCTCGGGACCGAGCGCCGGCAGCACGGTGAGATCGAATCAAGAAGAAAATGCAGCGATTAGTGTACAACCTCTTTGGTGGCGCCGTTTAGGCCGTAGCTTCATCCGAGGAAACGGTGATGATGATGCTCTTCCGGTGGTGCAGGTGAAGACGGCGGTGTGGGAATGGAGGTGGTGCGAAAGACGAGGGGAACGTCGGGGCAGCTCCTTGGAGGTGGAGGACGGGGTGGCTAAATCGGCGGGACGATGAGATCGACGACGGATCCTCATCCGATACGGTGGATGAGGGACGTCGAGGTGTTGCTGTGGACGACGTTGTCGGGGAAGAGGCTCCGGCTGGGTGGCGGACGGAGCAGGGTGTGGGGTTTCGTCGCGGGTTTTCGCGGCCTCGGTGTACGAATGGGTGGGGGGATGGGATGGCCGTGGGGAACCATGGCTTAGAGACGCGCTTGTACGAAATGTGGGGTAAGTTACGAAAGTACCCCCACCGATTTGAGGCGGTTCTTTCTGTTCAGGGGTACCACGTGCATTTCGCTTGTCGGGATTTCACAGGAGGTGGTAGTTTCGCGCGCGTTGTAATTTCGAAATAGCAAGGCGCGGGTTGAGATGGAGGGAGTTGTCGGAGCACAACGAGACAAAGATATATCTTAAATATTTCGGGCTAACGAGGCGCGGGTTGAAGAGGCGGGAGTTTCGCAACACGATAGACAGAGATGCTAGCTTGAATTTTCGGCATAACAAGGCGCGGCTTGAAATTTCGGAAGAACAAGCTTAACGTGTACCAAAAAAAGACAATTTGCACCTCAACACGCACAACACACACACAAACACCATTTAGACTAGAGTAAGGTACACGTGCATTGCACGCATGAGATTTGGCAACCAAGTTATGAATAAATACCACATTATAGCATGCAAGCTTTGAGTCATACATGCATGATGTAGATGTTCATTCAATTTTTATAGTTCATTTCATTCAAAATCATCTAGTTTTTATAAGAAAGCTAATCTATTTTAAGATTCATGGAATTGTGCGTCGTAAGACATAAAGTAAAATAAAATGTCAAATCATGTAGAAAAACATTTGGGCAATTCTGATACGGAAGATTCTAGAACAAATAAGAAGTGCTTGTGTTTTGATGTTTGTGCATTATGCTTAAGTTCAACCATGGAGTCTTCTAGATTATACATGTGGCGAAATCTGGTGGAATCTAGATGATGTCCAACGGCCAGTATTGCTCAAATTTGCCATCTTTGGACCATCGGATTCGCCTCATCCAACGACCATCTTTCAAAGTTAAAGTTACCCGCACACAATATAAAAAATATAAAATATAATATATATATAGGGGTAGAGATATAGATATGTGATGCAAAAGCCGCCCATCATCTCCAATTAGAATAGTGTGTCCATGCACGGATGCGACGTGGCCAAATGATGTCTGCCATCGATATCTCAAGTTCAAATCAGTCTGACCTTGTTCAATGTGTATACATTACAACATGCTCGTTTCCAAACCACACCGTGCAGATCTCCGTTATATTCATGCATGCATGGGTTTCAAACATCAGGATCTCTTATTCAAATATTTGAATTCAACTTTACATTGATTGTGACCTCACCTATTCAGCTATTCTTTTACACCCACATAGTAGTCTTCTCTTTATAATTGTACCACTAACTTGCTCTCGTGCATGCATGCACACACACTACCAGTCGGCATTATCCATCGCACGCATGCAATCTTTTTCTTCAGGTCGGACTCCCATGAAGGCACACACCAACACACATCCCCCTCTCCATCATATCGGGCATTCTTTATCTCTCACGCGTGCATGCGCAACGATCGATGTTCCTCTATGCATGTGTGTATATAGCTAGGTCTTTCATAGTTTTCCACACAAACCGATCAATCGATATAGGTCTCACCCTCTTTCCCATGTCCACATCGATCAATCTATACCTCTCTATATAGGATTAATATATATAGCTAATACACTCACATTAATTATGTATCCAACGTCCCCCTCTCATCATCCATGCCTTCCGCTTCATCTCTCAAACGCGTGCACAATGGCGAAGACAGGGGGCAGTAAGGGCCCTGCCCCCTGCCCCCTCCCCCCCTAACATCACTATATATTAAGGCTAATATGAATGTGATCATTAGACAATGGCTGCTAAAAATGGTTTAAGTTCATGAATTGACCCTCCTCATAAAGGATTAGCAATGCTTGGCCCCCTAGCTCATTTATTTTTCATGGCTCCGCCACTGCGCGCATCAGCGCACGTGTTCGCCCCCTCTCTCTAAATATCCATCTCGTACTTGTGCATTCCTTCATAGTCTCCCTCCACTCGGCCCCTCACACCATCTTCTAGCCCCCCACCGGATTTTGCCACGTGTACAATCTAGCAGACTCCATGGTTGAACTTAAGCATAATCCACAAACCTCAAAACAACAGTGGTTCTCTTTTGTTCTAGAATCTTCCGTATCATAACTGCCCAAACTGTTTTTCTAGTTGAATTGCCATTATTTGTTTTTACTTTATGCTTTACAACACACAATTCCTTGAATCATAAAATAGATTAAGGGCTTCTTTGATTCATAGGATTCTCAAAGGAATTTTGGAGGATTCTAATCATTAGGAATTTTTCCTATCTTGGTTGTTTGATTCGTAGGATTGTAAACCATAGGAATTTTTCCATATGATTCATTTGCACTAGATTTCATAGGAAACATCCCATCCACTCAAACCTCTTTGAAAGAATTCTGCGTTTTTTCTATGCACAATCAAACACTCGTACAATCCTGTAGGATTCAAGACGACATTCCACTATAATTCCATGTTTTTCCTATTCCCGCGTTCTTAGCTTTTTTATAAAAACTAATTGATTTTGAATGAGATGAACTATAAGAATTAAAAGAAGGGCTACATCAGGCATATATGACTCAGAGCTTACACATGCTATAGTGTGGTATTTATTCATAATTTGGTTGCAAAATCTGATGCGTGCAATGCACGTGTACCTTGCTAGTACTTCGAGTATGTGCAAAACACGTAAATTAGAATACCAATGGCACGCTACACAGTGTCTATCTTACAATTCATGAAGCCACGTGGCACATGTGTAGGCGTTGTCGCGACCTCCTTGCGTGGATTGATCACAGTGACGTGCTGCTGGTTCCAGAAGAATGTACTCGTCCTCCGTGAGCCATACTGGCGGTACATGCACGAAGCGAAGATGTGCACACACGCCATGCACGCACTCATTCCTCGCACGCACACGCAGGTACACGAGTAGACGCAATTTTGTACCAAGATCCACCCCATGTGATAATTTGACGCGTGTAAAGTCGTTCACTTCATTGATGGTCAATTAATACAGCGCATGCAAATTGAGTGGACGTGAGGGCGGAAGAAAGACATTATTACTCCACTACGCGCATGCGAGTAGTTAAATCTTGGGTTGCTAGTAGTACTTCCATTGGTCTCCTTCGTATTTTGTGCCAATTTTTGATAGTAACATAATATTTACGCATCTGAGCAGTGTAGTACTTGAAATTTATGTTCCGCTAAACTCATCGGGAGCCGTTTCGGGCCTCGAAACCAAAACCATAAATTATTCTTTACCTTGTTCAAATCACATTCGAAAGCCTGCTCACACCTACTAGTAGTACGTACCAAACCTGAACGTGTTTCCACTATGCAGGTATTAGTACTAGTGCTAGTACTTAGGTTATAAAAAAGGGGAACTACCTAACTAAAAATCACTCTACCTTTCCTCCTCATAAGTTCTTCTTCTTCGTCCGTCGTTGCCATGGCCGGTGAGCAGAGCTCTAGGTCGAGAACTACTCGTAACAAGGGAGCGGCAACCAAGGCTGCGGAAAAAAAGAGAGGGCTCGCCGCCACGCAGAGACCTCGAAAGATCTCTCACGAGCAGGCGATGGCTCCCAGGAGTGCC
This sequence comes from Aegilops umbellulata, assembly GCA_032464435.1. Lineage (NCBI taxonomy): Eukaryota > Viridiplantae > Streptophyta > Magnoliopsida > Poales > Poaceae > Aegilops > Aegilops umbellulata. The sequence goes on along the minus strand of CP136056.1, from coordinate 66,330,350 downwards.
CAAGCCGCGGAGGCGAACATGCCGATCCGGCGGAGCTGGAGTCGTTATCTCTCGACGGCATGCCCGATCAGCTCAATAAGCAGAAGGAGTTCATCCAAGGCTTGATGGAGTTGCTGAAGGAGAGCCTCGACGACATGCCCGCTGAGCTCGATCAGCAGGGGGATTTGACCGCCGGCTTGGTGATGCTGCTGAAGAAGAGCATTGCCTCGAAGAAGAAGGCGACCGGCGAAATCCTGCGACTTCGGGAGGACAATGCGAAGCTCTGCCACGAGATCGACCTGTTGAAGGAGAAGAAAGCCAGCTGGAAGAAGCTGCATGAGAATAGTAGTTCCTCGATGAAGATGCTGCAGGCCCTCGCCATGGAACAGAAGGAGGAGTTGGCGAAGCTCCGCATCGAGCACCCGGCTGCTGTCAAGGTACGTAATATGGCCGTGGAACAGATGATGAAGGCTCGCGTCGACAAATGCCGCGTCATGGACACAATGATCAAGATGGCGGAGGAGACGCGCAAGGAGATGGAGGTCGTGGAGGCGACGAAGAAGCAGTTACGACTTCGCGGCGAATTAGATCATTTGGGGTGATAATCTTCCTTCTTATTTTGCTCCTGTGTTTCATCTTTTGCTTCGGGTGTTTCACCGCACGTGTCACGTTCTCTGCGAGGCATGAATAGAACAATGATTTTTTTGAGGGAATGAATAGAATAATGCTAACAATGAGATGACTAGCAAAATAGATCATTTTTTATCGCCATATGGCACTGGGCTGCCGTGTTTCGTGCTCCTCCATCGCAGTACTAGTCCAGTGGAAAACTTGAGTATACCGCACGGTTCTTTGCTCCTCCTCGATCAGGTCATCGGCGCATTTATACGAGCAGTCAAATCACAAGGCCCCGCCTTCCAGAAGTAATGAGCCATCAAATCACAAAGGCCCTCGCCTCTCGTGAAACTGACCAAGCTAGACGGCCCCTACCTCTAGCCTTTAAAAAAATGTATACTTTTGTACAACAGTAGTATCGATGGATTGCGCCATGGAGCAAAACTTGAAATGAAAAAAAAGGTGGTACATATAGAGAGCGCTCGTCGCCAAATTATGCATATATTACTATTAAAAAGGCTAGTCACAATAATGGTGTCCAACACAACCCACCCCTCAAATAAAACTAAGAGGGTGCTTGGATACGTTTTAGTCCCATGACTAAAAGTAGTGGGACTAAAACATGCTAGTCTCACCCATGCTTGGATCCAAATACTAAAAAGGCTAAAATCAAGTTAATGAGCATTTATTATCCTCCGAACCCTCCAATCCAGAACTCGCCTGTGTTAAAGGAGAGGAGTTAAATGAGTAGAGAGGACTAATCCACATTTTAGTAGGGGTACCCCTGACTAAAAAAAATTAGTCTCCAGACTAGTTTTAGCCCCTCTTTAGTCAGGGATGCTTGGAACTTTAGCCTCTTAAAGAGACTATTTTTAGTCAGACTAAAATAAGTCCCTTGGATCCAAGCACCCTCTAAGCATCCTGGAATTCTTTGACAAAACTAAGCACCCTGAAATTCTTTGACAACTAAACTGCTGGCGGTATGATGTTGGCCATATATATTGTACGTATATAATGTGAAGAAACGAGTGGTAGTACTATACCAACTAAAAGATGAAATGTAAGAACTACTAGTATGTACGTACTGAAGAGTTAAAGTAACGAGAAGAAACATAACATAGTTCTGCTGGGGGCTCAACACAACACACCGCTCAAATTAAATTAAGCACACCTGAAATTAAACTTTGCAACTATTCCGGTAGACACTGCATTAGAACCACCATGAGCAACGACACTGCCACCTTACTCGGAGTCCTCGTCCACGTCCTCGACTTCATCCTTGTCCCTCTTCCTCTTGGCCGATACTTCTTTGCTTGAACCGCACACTTGGTTGTTGCTCTTCATCCATCCCTTGTAGATATTGAAGCAAAGGTAGCTATCCATTGCAGCATAGTGGATGTGGTCTATATCTAGTACATTCCGCTGCCATGCATGACGATGAAACGTGTAATGAGGTTTCTCCAGTTTACCGTACGAAGGATGAACCATGGCTCCTGCCAGGGTCAGCATTGAAGGCTGACGAGAGGACACCAGCCGATTCTTCTGGAGGTCGAAGGTGTTGCCTACAACGAGGCCTATCCAACGCAGGACTTCTTTGTCGTTACCAAAGTCTACAGTAACGAATCTGACTAGGTTGCTCTCGAGGAAGTTCTTAAAATCCTGGCACTCAACGTCGGCATGGCATATGTGGTAGACCAAGCAAATGTTATGTACGCAAACCTGGATCACGGCGGGCTTCTTCCTCTGTTCGTCCTTCAGATCATTCTCTCGTCCCAGGACTGTGGTGTACTCAACATCTAGCCCAGCGACCCACTCATCATCTGAGTTTTTGAACATGCGTCTGAAGCGAGAAAGGCATCCTTTCACCTTCGCGGAAGAACGGGTGTAGATGACATCGAACTCATCGCCGGTGATGGTTCTAACCTTGTACTCACCGCCGATCGTGGAGATTTGGGACGCCAGGGATTTGGGAGGAGGGTTAGGATTAGTGGAACTGCCGTAATGTGAATGGACGGGACAACTAGGAGCGAACCGCCGTAGTATTGAAGGACGTGCGGGGACGAGTAGGAGCAAACTGCCAGCGTGCGAACGACAGGGTAGTGGCTTTCCATTCTCCCATGATACGGGCTTCCGAGAGCCCTTGGATCTGAGATCGAACGGTTGCATGGCGTGATTCTAGACCTATGGGTGAATATCCTATCCTGGAGGGTTATTCTGCAAATTTTCAACAACTTAGCATGCGACCTTTTGATCTCAGATCCAAGGGCTGCCAGCAGCCCGTATCATGGTCGCGCCTACCACGACCGTCGCGTCGCTCGCGCGGTCGCGCCCTTGGAGATTTAACACGGTGCGTTAGGCTATCCGATGTTGGCATGTCATACATAGTCATCACTTAGTCACTCATACTACAACAAGGTTGGCTATGAGTGTATTTTTTTACTCCTCTCTATCTCTTTCTTCGTACTCAAGGAAGAAACAGTGCTAAGCGTGTGTATTTATTGCATTTGCCAAGGAGTGACCTCTTCCAATGAAATGGCGTTGCTAAGTTTGCTACATTTAATTAGCTATAGACTCAAAATTGTCTTTTCACCATGTACACGCGCTTAGCACCGTTTCTTCCTTGGGTCACCAAACTAGTCTCTCTCTTCTTGATTAACTTGCCACATCAGACTTTATGCCTATGTGGCAAGCTTAAGCACATGTAGGAGCAAGTAAAAGTAAGTACAATAGTGTGCTTTACATGGCATTTTTGCATATGTGGAGGAAAGAGAGGCAAGGAAAAGGTGGAGAAGTGGGCTCTCATGCAAGAGCCAGCCTCTACTACATGGTGGAGCATTGGGAGAGGCACCTGTATGGAGGTGGTCAGGAATCTGGGAGACTCACGCCGGTCATAGCGCCGCAGTTAAAATGATAATGGCAAGTCAAATCACGGGGCCCCACCTGTCCAGCAGTAACTCGCTGTCAAATCACACAGCCCTACGTTTGCAGCAGCCTACTCCCTCATCTTCTCGCGTCTCTGTCGAACCGACTAGGCGGAACTGCCCCGCCGCCTACCGCGCAGGAAAAGCCCCGCCCTCGACTTTTAAATAGTATAAAGTATACTAATTTTGTATCCATGGATTGCGCCCGTGCCATGGAGCAAAGCGTCTAGAAAATGGAGGAGAGACGATGGTCTTGCAATAGAGAAGAGGGAGAGGCGAGACGGTGGTTTTGGAATGAAGATGATGGAGAGGAGAGGAGGTGGTTTTGCAACAGAGAAGAGGGAGAGGAGCGTGCGGTAGTGATTTAGGATTGGACGAGAGGGCCGGCGCGCTTTGACTGGATCAAAATCAAAATCAAATTACCCTTCAATTAAGAAAGCGACCCCACATTAACTAGTCTCCCTTTTATTCTGGGTCATAATTGACCATGATTTTTGCACATAAAATATATGTTATACGTTGTATACAAGGCCACTATCAAAATTACAATTTGCAACTATACAAGGCCATTAACATTAATCGAGGCAAAATTGATGGCGTTTGCCTCGTACTAGTACCCGAGGACATTAATATCCCTTGTGTGCATGCGGGAGTGAGAAGGTTAGCTTGCATTCCCAACATTAATCAACCAATGAGGAGTAAGAGGGTTGGCTTGTTGTGCTTGGGAGAGAAAAACCAGATTAATTAACACGACAATCAAGGTGACAAGGTAGCTTGCAACATTGACTTAAACATAGCATTGATTTTTACCTTGATACCTGCAATATGAGTTTGTGGCCTTGTATACAAAAATGGAGGGAGTATAATTTGAAAGTACATTCAGATACGAACCAAACGATACAATTTTTGGTGACATGCATTCACATTTTGCTTGTCAATATAGTACATGGTAAAACTTTGACCCAAAATACGCGAAACAACAAAAAAATTACTTCCAAGACCAGCGCCGCTCTTCCGCTCTTCTCCTCTTAAACCACCGCCACTCCTCTCCTGTTCCAATCTAAATGCAGCGCCGCTCCTCTCCTCTTCCATTTCAAAACCACTGCCCCTCCTCTCCCTTTCCAGTCCAAAACCAGTGTCGCTCCTCTCCTGTTCTAATCCAAAACCAGCGCTGCTCCTCTCCTCTTCCATTCAAAAACCACCACCGACGAGTGAAGGTGTTGTGGAGAAGTAGATCGATGGAGGAGTACAACCGATACGTGAGGATTGCAGACGGCGACCCTGTGAAGCTAGCTAGGATGTTGGAGATACAGTCTTGGTTTGACAACAAGGACCAACTAGCGGCGACGGCGACATCCATGGCCAAATATCTGCAACAGAGCGAAAAGGCGGCGATACTCCCGAAGGGAGTCGCGCCGGAGTACATAGAGCTGCTCCTCTGGGCCATGGAGCAAACAGATTCACCGAATCCGATCGTCAGGGAGTGGTGGTGGGATTATCGATCCCAGATGAAGCATCCACCAGAGATTGAAGGATCGAGCATCTACAGGGTGTCGTTTGTGAGGGTGTCCTGCCAGAGCGAGCCGGTGGAGTCTTCGTCGACCGAACCCAACTGCAAGAGGAGAAAAGCAGTTGGCCCGATGACGCTTCCCTGCCATCGTCTCCCTCTCTGTTCACATCGTCTCACGGGGTGGCTGTCTGCCACCGAGGAATAGGAGGGGGCTGCCCTCCCCCCAGCCCAATAGTCGGGCAGGTTGGGAATTGTCAGGAGGAGCTTAGGGTTGTCAGTATTTGCACGTTGTGAATTGTGTTTTTTGTTGTGTATTTTGAGAGTACTTTCAGATATGAATGTCTTTTGAATTTCAGATTTGCAGTATTGAGCATATAAAGTATTTTATGAATTCTAGAGATCTATTTTTAGCACTTAAGAAAATGTAGTTTCATAGGAGTATAAAAGTGCAAACAATGTGATTCTCAAAGAAGAAACTGCAAGTTTCAGTTTCAGATAAGAAACTGCAAGTTCAGTTTCAGATAAGAAACTGCAACTTTCAGAGGCAGAGCATTTATATTAACACGGCCTTTTCAAACAGGGTTAACATCATGTTGGAAGTTTTATTCATGGTCAAAAATGGAACTACCAGCCAGTTAACATCATGGTGATCAACATTCATGCATAGCACATCTTCATATGATGCACAGTCAAAATGCCCACACAATGTCGAGTGTGCGAAACACATAGAAAAAGAGGGACGAAGTTTTGGCAAGTGTTGGACGTGGTTTTGGGCTGCCCCGTCTAGGCTTTCATTTTTAACATGCGCAGCCCACGACCTCGGATGGGAGGTCCATAGGCCTGTTTGTATTTTCTTAGGGCCGTCATGTATCAGCCGGCCTATGGACCTCCCATCCAAGGTTTTATTTTTGGTAGCCCAATTTATGTATTTTTTTGAGGAAAACGCAGAGGTCTGTTCTATTTTTTTATATAAGAATAGGAACGCCAGGTCCAACTTATGTTTCCCTTCTAACTATATTATATATATTTAAATTATTTTATATGTTGACTGTTTAGTTCACATACTCCCTCCTTTTCGGTTTATAGGGCTTATCTCAAAATTTTAGTTTTTCCATTTTATAAGGCTCAATTTGGTTGTTTTCCATCACCTGTTCAGATTCCAAGGTGCATTAAATCATTGCATGCAAGTATTAAGAGAAAATTGACCAATGCATGTACTTTATGCATGCATGCATTGCAATTTATGCATTGATAACCATAATTTTTTGAGGAAAACAAGTGCATTAATTAGGTGCTTTTGCAAACTACAAAAAGTATTCCACCATTCATCATCTACCTTGGTTGGTGAGATTTTTGAATTGAGCCCTATAAAATGAAAAGAAGGGAGTAATTGGCAAATAGATCTCGCCGCCACCCCCCGCCTCCTGACTTCGGGCGCGCCTGCCCACCTCAGCAAGTCCGCTCGCGCGCCCCATGGAGTCGCCGGCCATATCCACGGGGGAATGGCTGGAAGACAGGCAGATGTACAAGATGCATCTCCCACATGTCTACAAAGCCTTCCCGCGGATGCTCCAGCCGCTCGACTCCGTCGCGCAGGCGGTGCTGCGGGATACTCGAGGGAGGAGATGGAGGGAGCGGGCGATGCGGATCCGCGAAGACGCTCTCTCCTGGATCCAGTGCACGCAAGAATGGAGGGAAGCAGAGGAAGAAGCTGCACGGGAGGAAGCCGAGGAGGGACCGAATCCGTTCTCTCACTCGCGCAGGTATGCTCGGATGTGCAAAGATCATGTAGATTGGGATCTCCTGAATCTAGCCCTGTGGATCTACTTCGAAGGAGATTTCAAGGAGAAGCACAGGATGCCCACTCCAGTGAGCCGCCGATTGCGTTCGTTCGATGGGCGAAAGGCGAAGTGAATCCAGGAGATCCACGCCATGCTGCGAGATAGGAATGCTTGACTGGAGTCCTGCCCACTAGCACGCCATCGGAACCGGAGCAGGTGGATCCCCTACCTTACCTCTCCCCCAAACCTACAGAAGATTGAAATTAGGCTTGCAATCTGCTTCAATTGAGCTGTCTGGTGGTTATTTCTGCTTCCTTAGAGACAACATCTGGCTGGAGGATGAGAAGGAACCAGGAAGTCCGATGAATTTCCCCTATCACAATGGGGGGAGCGCCGGTTGGGTAGTGGTACGGCCCACCTCCGCCCCAAATGGGGGCACAATCTGGGAAGGCTCCTGTAATTGCCCAAGATCAATCTGCTGGTGGTTCTGACTCTCAGATCAGTGAGAAATCTCAATTCAAGAATCAGCAGAAGAAGAGATAGGACATCCAGAAAACTGCTCCTGCCCCTACTTCGGGCCTTATGGCATACTCTGAGGTGATCTGCTACAACTGTGGGGAACCAGGGCATCATTTGGATAAATGTGTCAAGCCCAAGAGTTATCTTATATGCAAAATGGTTACCCATAAAGTTGAGAATTGCCCTGTCAGAAGGAAAACCCACAGTTCTGCTAGATATATTGGAAGTGCTGCTCCAGGATTATGTCCACCATTGACAGAATTTTCTGTGACACAGAACTAGATAGTTTCTTTCCCCTTTCTAGTTGTAGAGCTCTGCCCAGATGTGGTAGTGACCACACTCCTTTGCTCTGGGACTCTGGTCTTAACCAAACTCCAAAGAGCAATAGTTTTAAATTTGAAAAGTGGTGGTTGCTTAGAGAAGATTTTACTGAGCTAGTCAGGAAAATCTGGAATGAGCCTACTGGGAGCAGCTGCCCCCTAGAAAATTGACAGATCAAAATCAGGAGATTTAGAAGAACTACCAAAGGGTGGAACTCCAATGAGGAAGCTAATCTTAGAAGATACAAAAGGCTTCTCCTCCTTGAGTTTGATTCTCTAGATATTAAGGCAGAAACTACTGACCTCTCTGAGGCTGAGACTAATAGATTAAACTTTGTCCATGGAGAGCTCAAGAAAATTTGGCTTCAAGAAGAAATCAAAGCCAAACAAAGGTCTAGAGATAGGAACATTAAGGAGGGTGATAGAAATACTGCTTACTTCCATGCAGTAGCTAACCAGAGGAGGAGGAAAACCCTCATTCACTCCCTTAATGGCCCTAATGGCCCTGTTACTGAGGCAGATGAGATGCTGAAAGTGGCTAGTGACTTCTACAAAGACCTGTTTAAGAAAGAAAACCCTTCTGGGTTCTCTCTACAAAACAATTTTTTCTCTGCTTCTGAAAAAGTCTCTCCTGCTGAAAATGAGCTGCTAGAAGCCCCTTTTTCAGAGACAGAGGTGAAGGAAGCCATTTTTAGCTCTTATCCTGATGGGGCTCCTGGTCCTGATGGGATTCCCTTCTTGTTTTACCAGCATTTTTGGGACTTGGTGAAAAATGATCTCTTAGATCTTTTCCAAGCCTTTAATAGAGGAGAGTTGGATCCAGCAACTTACTCATGGGGGGGTCTGTTGGGGTCAAGTTAAATAACTGTGAAAGTGATTTTTTTTTCCTTGCTGGTAAAGGCCTTAGGCAAGGTGACCCCATCTCCCCGCTTTTGTTTAATTTAGTAGTGGACATTCTTACTAAAATGTTGAGCAAAGCTGCTGATCATAGTCTGATTGCAGGGCTCTGTCCTGAGGTCTGCCCTGGTGGCATCATCTGCCTTCAATATGCAGATGATACCATCCTTTTCTTAGGCAATGACTCCACACATGCTAGCAATCTGAAAACTGTTCTAACCTGGTTTGAACAAGTCTCATGCATGAGACTCAACTACTCTAAAAGTGAACTCATCCCTATCAACATGGATGATCAGGAGTTAGCTGACTTCCTCTCTATTCTAGTATGTAATAAAGGTAACTTCCCTATTAAGTACCTAGGTATCCCTCTCCACTATGATAAACTGAGGAGAGAGGATATCCAACCCCTTCTGGATAAAATCATTAAAAGGATTGCTGGGTGGAGGGGCAAACTTCTCTCTTACAGAGGTAGATTGATCCTCATACAAGCTTGTTTAGCTAGCATTCCAGTGTATCTCCTCTCCTTCTTCAAGTTCCCTAAATTGGCAGCGAACCTCATCAATTCTCAGATGTCTCATCGCTTGTGGAATGATTTTGAGGGAAATAGGAAGCTACACCTTGCTAATTGGGCCCTAGTCTCTATGAAAAAAGATTTTGGATGCCTAGGCATACCTAACCTCCAAGAAATTAACATTTGTCTTCTAGGGTCTTGGATTAAAAGAGTCTACGAGGAAGACCTGAAACCCTGGAAGCTTCTTATTGCCCATAAATACCTAGGAAATAAACCTAATATTTTTGTCCCTTCCTCCAACCCTAAGACCTCTAGATTCTGGAAAGGATTAAAATCTATCATGCATGCTGTGAAATTTGGCTACAGATGGAACATAGGGGATGGGAGCAAAACCAGGTTCTGGGAAGATACTTGGTTTGGCACATCCCCCCTAGCAGTCCAATTTTGGCCTATTTACTCTGTCCGCAATGAGCTTAACAAAAGTGTCAATGAAGTTCGGGACGGTCAATGCCTAAAACTCTCTTTTAGAAGGAACTTTAGTGATAGTCTCATGGAACATTGGTTCCAGTTGTAGGAAATTGCCAAAAGCATTACCTTTACTGCCGAGCCGGATGCCCTGATTTGGCAGCTGGACAATAAGGGGAAGTGTCGGTGTCAAAACTGGCGGATCTCGCGTAGGGGGTCTCGAACTATGCGTCTAGGCGGATGGTAATAGGAGACAAGGGACACAATGTTTTACCCAGGTTCGGGCCCTCTTGATGGAGGTAAAACCCTACGTCCTGCTTGAGTAATATTGATGATATGGGTAGTACAGGAGTAGATCTACCATGAGATCAAGGAGGCTAAACCCTAGAAGCTAGCCTATGGTATGATTGTTGTATGTTGAGGTTGTCCTACGGACTAAAACCCTCCGGTTTATATAGACACCGGAGAGGGTTAGGGTTACACAAAGTCGGTTACAATGGTAGGAGATCTGAATATCCGTATCACCAAGCTTGCCTTCCACGCCAAGGAAAGTCCCATCCGGACACGGGACGGAGTCTTCAATCTTGTATCTTCATAGTCCAGGAGTCCGGTAGAAGGTATAGTTCGGCTATCCGAACACCCCCTAATCCAGGACTCCCTCAGTAGCCCCTGAACCAGGCTTCAATGACGAGGAGTCTGGCACGCAGATTGTCTTCAGCATTGCAAGGCGGGTTCCTCCTCCAAGTTCTTCATAAAAGATTGTAAACACTAAGGGTAGTGTCCGGCTCTGCAAAATAAGTTTCCACATATTGCCATAGAGAGAATAATATTAACACAAATCTAATCTGCTGAAGTATTCCGCAGCGTGACATCACACTACGGCCAAGCCTTTATTCGAATCGTTTTTACTTTCCCACCTCAGCGCGTTTTGCGAGGCGGTTTCCTTGGCACGTCTTGTCAAAGCAGAGATCGTGTCCCCCATTTACGGGATTCTCATCAATACGGACGTGGGTAACCCAACCACGCCATTTATCACGACGCTTGGGAGGCAAGCGAGTTTTACCAGGCTGGTGGGGATGCATAGCCGCATCCGCCCATATAAGGGGATAAGGATCCACCTTTGTACCTACGCCTTCCTCCTCCTTTGCCTATCCATCTTCCACGCACTCGAGCTCCAGCGCCCAAGGCCGCACTTCCCACCTCAACCTTCTCCAGCAATGTCCGGAGCGGGAGGCAAGTGGATGGTCTCCTCCGTCACGGAGGGCCATATCAAAAAGCTAAGGAAGGCCGGATACTTGTCTAACGACATCGCGCACCGGCTTCCTGAAAAGGGGCAGCTTCTCCCCACCCCAAGGCCCCATGAGAGGGTAGTATTCCTTCCCCACTTCCTCCGCGGACTGGGTTTCCCTATTCACCCATTCGTCCGGGGGCTCATGTTGTACTACGGCCTGGATTTCCACGATCTGGCCTCGAACTTTGTCCTCAACATCTCGGCGTTTATCATCGTGTGCGAGGCCTTCCTTCGTATCCGCCCCCATTTCGGCCTTTGGCTCAAGACTTTCAACGTCAAGCCGAAGGTGGTGCGCGGCAGCCAAGTGGAGTGCGGAGGAGCCATGGCGGGCAAGATGGCTAACGTCCTATGGCTCGAGGGCTCCTTTGTGGAGACCCTGAAGGGGTGACAGTCAGGGTGGTTGTCGGATTTCGGGTTCCGGCAGACCCTTGAGGTTCGAACTCTGGGGTGCGCGCGTAGATTGCGCCTTCTACCTACCAGCGCCCCTCCGCCTTGGAAAGATCTAAGCTATGAAAAGAACAGCACAAGAGACACAAGGTTTATACTAGTTCGGGCCACCGTTGTGGTTTAATACCCTACTCTAGTTTGTGGCGTGGTGGATTGCCTCTTGGGCTGATGGTGATGAGTAATACAAGGGAGAACAGCCTCGCAAGGGTCTGTTCTCAGCTGGGGCGATGAACTGCTCGGAGGAGTTCGGCCACCCTTCTCTCTCTTTCTGTGTGATGCTCAACTACCAGGTTCCTCCCTGCCCTTCCTGTGAGTGGCTAGTCCTATTTATAGGCAAAGACCCTGGGCCTCTTCCCAAATATTGAGCGGGAAGGGCGCCAACAATTGGCCAGTTTGAAGGGGAACATCTAGTACACTTATCCTGACTAAAGTTGGTCCTCGCCTGCCAAAGGCTCTGGTGGTGACGCTAGCTTGGGCCCCACAATGACTTCCTCCCCACCGTTGGACTGGTCTTGGTCTCGTTGCATCGAAACGGGCGCCTTTGCTTGATGCTCCCGCCTATGCTTGTCCCCTTTGCACCAAAGAGGAAAGGAGGACACTGCGCGGGCTGGCGCCCGCCTGGCGCCCTTGGTCGTCATGGCTCGCGTCATGGGCACCTCGTGAGGTACCCCGCCTCGATCTCTCTGCCTCCTCGTGAGCCAGCCTGTTGAGGCCGCGCCTGAGGAAGCTCCGCGTCGTCTGCCCTGTGAGGCGTGGCCCCTCGCGAGGGTCTTGGGTCTTGCGTTGATGAAGATGGGCCGCACTGGGCCCCTTTCGAGCCACGCCGCGGGCCGCAGGCAGGCAAGTCTGGCGACCCCCATTCCCAGAACGCCGACAGTAGCCCCCGGGCCCAAGGCGCGCCCGGACTTGGCCGTGCAGGGAGGCGGAAGGGCAAGGGCGAAGCACCGCGGGCCCTAATAGCCTGCGGCCTCGGGCTCAGCGTGGCAGTTGATTGGACGTGGGCGGCACTGTTCCCCCACGCCCCCTTATTTTGCGCCCTGCTAGGCGGACTCGCAGTCGTACACAGCCGCTCCCCTTTCTGTTGCTTGAGCGTCCTCTATCCTTCCTCCTCTCGAACTCCAGCTCCTGCTTTCAATCCAATCTCAAATCTTCCCCCCTCCTTCCTATCGCCATGGCTCCGACGAAGAAGGAGAGAGGGAAGAAACCCATGCCTCCACCTCACTCGCCACCGTCGGTGGCCCCTGCCGTTGGTTGGTCGATCATACTCAATCGAGAGGGCCTGGGCAAGGTCAGCTCGGCTCTGGCTACTATCTTCAACGAGTGCGGGAGGACGACGGCCTGGCCTACGTCTCACTTCCCCACTGATAGGATAATCACTGAGGTCCATTATTTTGCTGATGCCTTGTGGGCGGGTCTGGTTCCCCCTTCTCTGATTTCTTCAATGCCGTGCTTTCCCACTATCAGATCCACATGATGCATCTGAGTCCCGAATCCGTCACCCTTCTTTCCATCTTCGCCTTTGTTTGCGAGGCAATGATGGGCATCCATCCTTCGATTGCCTTACTGCGCCACTTCTTCTCTCTACGCCTTGTCGATCCTACCCAATGCTCGGCGTGTGTGAGCTTTGTTGTTGCATTTGAGACTGCTGCCTCCGGGATTGACTTCTAGCTCCCTTCGTCCGCGGCTGGGTTTCGCGAGCGGTGGCTGTACGTGGATGTAGGGGTGCCCAGCCCCCTGCTGTCGAAGCCAACCTCACCTGCTATTCCCAATTCGGGCTGGGGCCAGGAGACGCTCGAGAGCCCCCGGCTCGCCTTTGTCTGGCACCGCTTCGCGTTCTTGAGTCGATCGGTGTGACAGCGCCCAAGGTGGTGAAGGAGTTCCTGTTACGCCGCATTGCTCCTCTCCAACGCCACTCCCGCCGGATGTGGGCCTTCAGCGGGCGTGGTGATCGTATGAGGCTCCAGGAAGAGGATCTGACGCCTGAGGTGCTGAGGACAGTGCTCTTGATTCTGACTGGTGACCCCAACCCGGGTAGCATTCAGCGGGGAGGGGCCCTACTGTACCTCTGCCAGAACAGAGACGACTTTGTGAAGCAGATGCCTATCCTTGATGAGTGGGGGCTGCGCCCCGCCGGCCTCCAGGGGCCTCGCGAGAACCCAGTGGTGGTGAGTGCCCTTCCAGTCGGCCAAGGCGACTCTTCCTCAAGTGGCGGAGCAGGGAGGCATGAGGCGCCAGAGGCCGAGGGGGCTCCCGGTAGGGTGATAGCGCCGTGTGATGCCCATGAAGGAGCAGCCCCCGGGGCCGGTGCTACTAAGGCTGAGGGTGGCGAGCAGCCGCCGCTAGCGCCTGGGGCTGAGGCTCCTGAGGCCCCAGCTGTGCTTCCTGGCGAGGCGATTCGCAGCACGCGTCAGGCAGGCGCTCCCAATGCGGATCGCCTCGACGCTCTGTCTTCGTCGCAGGTTGATCCCTGCGCTCTTCTCTTGGGCCGCTTCCGCGTGGACTTTGAGGCCCTCCGGAGGAAAAGGGAGGCCCTGGGCAACAACTACCCTTGTCGCCTGCTGAAGCGTAGGAAGTACTTCGCCACTGATGAGTAAGCCTTCTCCTTTTCCAGCTCCCGATCCTCCCGTTGCTTTTACTGATCCTTGCTCTGTAGGCCCCTTCCGGCCGAGCTCGCGGAGGAGGCTGAGGTAATGTCCTCCTTGGCTTTGCCCCCTCCATCGTTCTTAGGTGCTCCAAGTAGCACAACCTCGTGGTGAGGGTGATCGGCGGGGCGAATCGTCCTGAGGTGCATCAGGGTCCTGCGTACCCCGCGATTTTTCTTCGCGGGCCTTCTCGTGGCAGAGCCAGCCTGCCGTGGGCTTCTCGTCTGGTCGTGAACTGCGACTGGCTGAGGCGATCCCTGCGCCCTTCATCCGGAGATGGGCTGGCTCCAGGCCGGGCTTCTGGCGTGGCGCGCCCGACCGTCGCGAGGGCGCCAGCCCCCAGCCCCCTGCCTGGAGGGGGAGCGCTGATTGGTGGTCCCCGGTGCTTGCTTAGGGCAGACGATGGTGAAGAAGACGTGCTCGAGCGCGCCCGGGAACGCCGCGCTCGTCGCCAAGGATTCCTTCGTAGTGCGGCTGACACGGTGAGTCTGCTTGGGGAGGAGCTTACTGATGAAGACGCGCGCCTCGAGGCTGAGGGCCTGTGCCTGGCTGCAGAGAGGCACGCGCTGGAGGGCGCCATTGCCCTTGCACGTCACCAGCGCGATCTTGATGATGAAGAGGTGAAGGCGTCGTTGGAGGCTTCTCGGGAGGCCCGATCTCAGGCCGCTGAGGAGGCCCGGGAAGCCAACCGACGGCAAGAGGCGGCGGAGGACCGGGCTCGGGAGCTCCTGGCCTGGTGCCACTCACTGGAGGAGCAAGTGGAGCTGCGCGAGGCGGCCCTCGCGTCGATGAAGGTGGCCTCTCGCGACCCAGCAGAGCTCCTGCAGCGTGAGGAGGCATTGACGCTGGAAGCCGCCGAACGCACCCGTGAGTACGAGAGGCTGGAGACAAGGGAGCGCTTGGTGACGCAGGCGGAGGACGATGTCGCCGCACGGGAAGCCCGTGTCCTGGAGGAGGTTGGACGTCGGGTGGCGACGACGCGCTTGGACCTCGAGCGCGAGTTCGTGGGGAAGCTGGTGTTGGTCCGGGCCGAGGCTGAAGATAGAACTGCTGCCCTGAGGGCCAAGCTGGAGGAAGCGACGCGGCGGGCCGATGCTTCTCGGGCCGCCCTTGAGGTAGCGCAAGGGGAGTCAACCACCTCCCAGGCCGAGGTCCTCCGTCTTCGCCAGCGGGTGGAGGAGGCTGAGGCCGCCGCACACCAGAACGCGGATGAGATACGTCAGCGGCAGGTCCTGTAGCACGTGCACGGCCCCATGCTCACCACGCTCCGGGATAGAGCCAACATTGCCTTGGGCAACATCTGCGAGGCGGCTGTTGGCGAGCCGCACACAATCAACTATGCCGGCAACCTTCAGTTTTTCACTGCCGTGGTGACGCAGCTCGAGGCGCGATCGGTCAGGGCCGACAGGTTGGTGGAGGAGAGGAGCCGCGCCCTGCTCGGGCGCGCCTTTTCCCGTGTCTTCAGCCATCTCCGGAACATGGATCCCCACTTCGATTTCGACGCCGCCATCGCCCCAGTCCCCTAGGCCGTCAGAGATGACCTGGCGCACTGGGTGGAAGACAAGGTGGATGCTCTCGTCCGGGCCTTCGCTTGGGACAACGACGACATGATCGTGGCCGCTGACGAGGGCGGTGTGGTGAATGGCCCTGACGCCGCTGGTGGCGACGCAGACAGCGATGGCGAGTTCAGCGACGCCAGCGACAGTTCGGGAGCCGCCCCTGAGGATGCATTGGGGGATCTATCCGACTGATTCCGCATCGTTCCTGCTTCCTTACCCTGCATGAATAGAACTCAGGTCTTGGCCTGATGGTTGTGAGAGCATTTTGGGAGGGGGAGCCCCTCATGTAGAACTTGTGTTGATCGTATTAGTAGATGTTGTATTGCACATGCGCCCGCGCCAGGCGGTTGGCTAGTTTACCTTTGTTTCGTGTGGGCCCCGAGGTAACCTGTGAGAGGTTGTGGCATCTTGGGTGTTCCCTAATTGAACCCGTAGGACGTGAGAGTGTCGCGGGTGGCGAGCTTCACAGGCGCTGGCCTTCTTCACAGGCTCTGGGCCTTTCTTGGGGGAAACAAGCTTCACGGGCATTTGCCCTCTTCACAGGCTCTGGGCCTTTTCCCAAATGAGGCAGCTTCACAGGCATTCGCCGTCTTCACAGGCTCTGGGTCTTTCCCCAACGCGACAGCTTCACAGGCTCTGGGTCTTTCCCCAACGCGACAGCTTCACAGGCATTCGCCTTCTTCACAGGCTCCGGGCCTTTCCCTAACGCGATAGATTCACAGGCATTCGCCTTCTTCACAGGCTCTGGGCCTTTCCCCAACGCGACATCTTCACAGGCATTCGCCTTCTTCACAGGCTCTGGGCCTTTCCCCAACGCGACAGCTTCACAGGCATTCGCCTTCTTCACAGGCTCCGGGCCTTTCCCTAACGCGACAGCTTCACAGGCATTGGGAATCCTCGAGAGGACGCGGCGCGGTAGTCTGTGCTGCGCACGAGCTAGGCCTGACCCGGCTCGCGAGGGGCTCGTGAGGGGAGGCAGCTGAGGCGAAGTGGTAATCAAAACGCGAGAAATGGCTCGAACGAGACTAAGCACCCCTTCCCCGAACACACGCAAACTTCAAAGTCGAATCCAACTTAAATCCAGCGGGGGGGGGGGGGAATTACAACCGAAGGGAAAAGCAATGAAAGCAGACAAAAGGCCGCGTCCGACACCTAATCTAGTCTTGGACGTCTTCTCACCAGCGCGGAGCTAAGTGCGGCCACTGGGCGTGGGAGGCAGCCCCAGGGCCTGAGGCCGGCACCCCTTAGACTCCGGGGCGTGTACAGCCCCACTCATTATTACGTGAGAGTGTCACGGGGCGGCGAGCTTCACAGGCACTGGGCCTTCTTCACAGGTACCAGCCTTGCTTCAAATCGCCAGACGAGGGCCCCGCCTTGCGCCACACTCTAGTGCCATCAACGACGACCGGAAACTAGGACGCCGCAGATGGGGTAGAGAGGTCGCCAGCGGTTCCCCCGACGACCACGGGTCCTCCGCCAGGGGCAGGCACTGAGGCACCTCCCCAGCAGAGGGCCTACCTCCTGAGAACGCCTTGCTCCGTACGCCGCGGTGGTGATGTCGGATCTCTGCCCCTCTCCTGCAGCCCCCTGCGCCTTCCTCCCGAGGGGTAGGAGACTGTGGGAGTGGGGCAGCTGCTTGCTGCGGCGACCTGCACCTCCTGTGATCCATGATTAGCGTATGCCTGCTCCTGAGGAAGTAGCGGTACCCGATAATCGTTGCCTCCAGCGTGGCCGGTGGGGCCGTCCCTGGGTTCCTGGTAGAGTTCAGCTTCTGGTGCCTCGTCCCCCCAGCTTGGGCTGAGGAGTGAGCCTTGTTCTCCCTCATGAGGGTGCCCTTGGTCCATCATGCGGGGCACGTATTCTTCCGGCGCCGTCATCCCAAAGGCCACACCATAGTGCTCCATGTCCCACTCAGCTCTGCTTGACGCGCCCACCGTGGGGTGGTAGCGCGGTTGCCCACCGGGACCGTGGGCCGCGCCGAGTCCCTCTCCTTCGCGGACCGGGGGCGGGGGCAGTGCCGCCGCCGGTCCGGTGCCGACGGCTTCACTGGCGTTGGAGTAGCTTTAAAGCCCGCGGGCGCGCGCGGAGCCCCCGCGCGTGCCGCCCTGAGCTTGAGACGAGAGCTGGGTGCAGAAGGGGTGAGCCCCCGAGGCGGCGAAGCCCAGGAGCTCGACGACCCGCTCCAGCAGCACGTCGCGGCCGCCTTCCAGCAGCCTGCACTGCAGCAGCTCTCGGGCCACCGTGAGCGCGGCCCTCGAGTTCGCCTGCTCCCAGCCGGTGTACGGTGTCGTGGTCGCGGCGTGATTGGAGGCCCTTGCTGCCGACCGCGCTTGCCGCGGTGTGAGGGTTGTCGAAGCCTGTCCACGTCGCCCGCGGCCCGCAGCGCCCTGCGGACCACGAGCTGCCTGGGGCGCGGGGTCGCCCGAGGCGAGCGGCTCCGCGCGGGCGGGCCACGCCGCCCGTGGATCTGGGTTGCCCGCCTGGTCGCCGGACATGGTGATGATGACGCGGCGGGATGCAAAGCGGTAGAAGGGTGGATTCCGGCGCACCCCTACCTGGCGCGCAAAATGTTGGATTTCGGGTTCCGGCAGACCCTTGAGGTTCGAACTCTGGGGTGCGCGCGGAGATTGCACCTTCTACCTACCAGCGCCCCTCCGCCTTGGAAAGATCTAAGCTATGAAGAGAACAGCACAAGAGACACAAGGTTTATACTAGTTCGGGCCACCGTGGTGGTGTAATACCCTACTCTAGTTTGTGGCGTGGTGGATTGCCTCTTGGGCTGATGGTGATGAGTAATACAAGGGAGAACAGCCTCGCGAGGGTCTGTTCTCAGCTGGGGCGATGAACTGCTCGGAGGAGTTCGGCCGCCCTTCTCTCTCTTTCTGTGTGATGCTCAACTACCAGGTTCCTCCGTGCCCTTCCTGTGAGTGGCTAGTCCTATTTATAGGCAAAGGCCCTGGGCCTCTTCCCAAATATTAAGCGGGAAGGGCGCCAACAATTGGCCAGTTTGAAGGGGAACATCTAGTACACTTATCCTGACTAAAGTTGGTCCTCGCCTGCCAAAGGCTCTGGTGGTGACGCTAGCTTGGGCCCCACAATGACTTCCTCCCCACCGTTGGACTGGTCTTGGTCTCTTTGCATCGAAACGAGCGCCTCTGATTGATGCTCCCGCCTATGCTTGCCCCCTTTGCACCAAAGAGGAAAGGAGGACACTGCGCGGGCTAGAGCCCACCTGGCGCCCTTGGTCGTCATGGCTCGCGTCATGGGCACCTCGTGAGGTACCCCGCCTTGATCTCTCCGCCTCCTCGTGAGCCAGCCTGATGAGGCCGCGCCTGAGGAAGCTCCGCGTCGTCTTCCCTGTGAGGCGTGGCCCCTCACGAGGGTCTTGGGTCTTGCGTTGATGAAGATGGGCCGCGCTGGGCCCCTTTCGAGCCACGCCGCGGGCCGCAGGCAGGCAAGTCTGGGGACCCCGTTCCCAGAACGCCGACAGTGGTTTTACATCACCGAGCCGCGCGACCTTGATTGGGTCGCAGCCCCCGAGTTCCGGTCCAGACCCCCTATGCGGCTCACGTCCTGGAAAGAGACGGGCCTGTCATGGGGCGACGAGGGAGAGGTGACCGGACTGCAAACATGCATCCAGTCCCTGGTGAACAAGCGGCTCAAGCTTGTCAATATAGTCTAGGTTATGCTTGTCCGCCGGATCCTCCCGTGTCAACAACGGGCCTTCAATCTGTGGGAGTTCGACCCGGTGCAGCACCAAACCTTGAACAGGCTCTTTGACATGACGTATGAAGACTCCTAGAAGGTGCTATTCAAGGGTGCCGAGGCTCCCGCATCCGCATCCGAGGATCGCGGATTCAGCACGCAGCATCCAGCTAGCGCGGTGAGTAATCCTTACCTTTTACATGATATTTGTTTCTCATAGTTTGACTCTATGCGGGATCTAAACTCCCTTACCTTTGACAGGATTGGCAGGCGAAGTCCGGACAGATCGACTGTCCGGCTCCATTGCCCGAAGACCCAGCGGATGCTCGTTTATCAAAGCTGCTAGTTCCGGCACCTTATGTGGTGCCGGAGAAGAAGGCCAAGAAGAAGAAGGCCACGGGGACTCGAAAGAGTTCCCGACATATGGTGGTGTCGGACTCGTCATCCGATGAATCCGAGACGCACTCCTCCGTGAAGACGAGGAGGAGGAAGAAGAGTCCTCTCCCCCTCCAGCGGGGGAAGGAAAGAAGAGGAAGGCCGCCCCAACAGGGGAGGCCGAAGGGTCCAAGAAGGGGAAGACCCTTCCTTCGGACTATTCCGCCGACACCGACGACGACGAAGAGGAGTGGCCGGACGGGGCCAAGCGTCCGGCGAAATCATAAATATTCGGATACCAGAGTAAGTCATAATATTCCTTTGTTGCACAGCTTTTCCTTATGTCGAATGTAATTATGCAGCCCGCCCAAGGCCGGGCTCGACGAGTCATCGAGCGGCTCCCTGGATTCATCAGACGTGAATTCAGTTCCGCCCGCTACCTCCCCCCGCACTGCGGACGACGCCGAAGTGGTGTTGCAACAAGTTCCGGGTCAGGAGGAGGTGCTCCTGATGGAGCCGCGAGGCGACCTCCCGGACTCCAGGAGTGAAGGGGATAAGACCCCCCCAGGGCTCCAAGTCCGGCTTTGTGCCGGACACCGCGTCGGAATCCTCAACGGTTCCGGACTGCGGCAGGCGACCTCCTTCTAAGAGGAGCAAGCCTACTAAGCCGGCGGCCTACGTCCAACCGGAGGCGCCGGACAATCTGCTGGAGGTGCTTAAGGGCGCCTCCATCGACGAGGAGCACCGTACTATCATGAGTACGATGCTTCAGAAGGTTCAGTCCGCCAAGAGCGGACTGACTGAAGCTTGTGCCAGCCTTCTAACAGGCTTTGAGGTAAGTAAAAATATGTAAAAATATTACCGCATAGACAGTAGCCCCTGATGCTCTGTTTGGCGTTCGGAAAGAAAAGCCGAATAGAGGATCTAATAAATTCCGCAGGAGTCTAACAAAAAAGAGTCAATATGCGTATGCAGGCTTCGCTGCTTGCGACCGCCGCACTGACTGCGGAGGTAGGCGCCCTGAAGCACGGTCTCGAGCGGTCCGAGCAAGAGCTCGGCCAAGCCAAGAGGCAGCTCGAGGAGAAATAAGGTAAGAGGTACCTTACAAAAATATATAAAAAGATGCAATTGCAAAAAATGACGGGATTGTACTGCTTATTGCAGGGGCCACATCTGAGGTGGCAACCCTCAAGCAGGCGCTGGCCGAGGCCGAGAAGAAAGCGGCCATGGAGCACACCGAGCGGGAGAAATCTGAGGCGCAGGTCGGCGAGGTGCAGCAAGAGCTTCAGGCTCTCATGAAAAAACATGAGAGTTTGGAGCTTGACTCGAAGACGCGAGCGTCCGAGCTCGCGGCGGCCATCGAGACTGCCAAGTCAGCCAAGGCCGAATCCCAGAAGGCCCTCCAGGAGTTGGATGCGGTGAAAAAGATAGCGGCGGGTAAGGCATTCTTTATGCAAAGCAAACATACAAAAGTAAGCTACTTGTTACTTACCCGAATCCGGAGCTCTCCAGGGGCATTCGCAGATCTTCCTCGGAGCGTGTCTGATGCCGCCGCATTCCACCGAGCCGAAGAGGGCAGTTCGACAAAGAAGGTGTTCTGGTCTCAGTATGCTGAGGACGAACACCCTGTGCTCTTGAGCGACCAGCTGAAGCAGCTGGTCGAGCTCCACAAGGCGGCCGAACAGGCCATGAAGGGCTTCATAGTTCAGCTATGGCCTAGAGAGGCCCTACCTGGGGGCTACTTCGGACTGGTGCGGCGGCTGGTGGAGGCCTGTCCAAGGCTCGAGGTCATCAAGCGCTCCTTCTGCATCGAAGGTGCCCGGAGGTCCCTTGCCCGTGCTAAGGTGCACTGGGGCAAGCTAGACGGCGAGAAGCTTGTGAAGGACGGGCCTCCGCCGGGGAAAGAGCATCGCAAACCCAAGAACTATTATAAGGATGTGCTGAAGGGTGCCCGCCTCATGGCGGATGAATGTACCAAGGATGTAATTTTTGAATGAACTCGCTCGTGTTATCCTGTGCGCTGAAAACTTGTTCATATGCGCTAAGCAATGCTTGTTGAATTTAAAATATTACTTTTTGTGCGGCCGTTTATCAAAATTGAGAGATGGCTAGTCGTCGGCTTCTGCCCCCATGCCACTAGTGCTGGGGTGTTCGGGATAAACCTGAGTGCTCTTTTTCCCATATTTGGGTCCTTCTAGGGAGGCGCTCAGCACAACGAACAAGGCAATCGGACTATAATGCTTGAACACTCTCACTTAGCCATAGAACTCTATAATTTTAAATTTCGGCGAAGCCCCTAGTATTCGAAAGATCGAGTTCGGGGCGCTATCCACGCCTTGGCCGGACAAAGCCGGTTCCTCGCTCGTAGCGGCATAAGTCTTTAAGGACTCGAAAAACCTCTCGAACAGCGACCGGTCTCTCGCCTCATCATGACAGTCAGTTTTAGCTTTCTCTACCGAGGTGCTCAGCCCAGCTCAACTGGGGAACAATCACAGTAGTTCTCCTAGTGCTACCTTAGCCGATATAGTGAAACGTAAGGCACCAAAACATAGGAGCCGGGCAAACCCAACTATTGACCCAAATCATGATTCGGAGTCGATGCATATAGTGCTATAAGTTCGGGGTGCCGCACTTGTGAAAGTGTTCGGACTTCTCACGCCATATTAAGGGGTACTGGAGCCCCTGGCGTATTTGCCGTACCACAGTGTACGGGTGCAACATGTGATGAATGAACATATATTTATAAAAAGAGTAATGCAAAAGATAGACAAAGAGCTATGCATTGTTTATAAGAAGGCTGCTATCCAAGCAGAACGATACAAATAGTGCGATAAGCAAAAGAAATTGGACTATTTAACATGTCCTGGCCAGGGGCAGGCCGCGGAATTGTGTTCAAAACAGGTATACTGCTCGTAATAGAGACCACCTGGGAGTTCCATAATGCGGCGTGGCTTGTCTGCTTTCCTGGTTCTTACATTGTTTGTGCGGCAGTTGAATTGCCGAACAGGCCGTCCGAAGAATGGAGTCCTGAATGTAAGAGAAAAATTTAAAAAAGAATTCGGCAGCCCCTAGTACGGTTTAAGCCGTATTTCGGGCGTGCCGTGATAGTGCCCCTCCCCCTGTGCCCATGGTATTTCAAGAGCGTAGTTATGTACGCGAAGCACTGGTTTTGCTATTTCTTGAGGGCTGGGGTTGGGCCGCATTGCTACGCTAGCTCGGAACGTGCCAGGCGGTCTTGTTGTAGGTTACTCCGGGCGCGCTTGACAGTGTCCGGCTTTTTAGCGGCCGGACTGGAGAATTGCCTAGAGAGGCTGCTTTGTACTTCTGCTGCGAGCGTTGCCGTGTGCTCCTCCGTTCGGAGGGAGCGTTCGGTGTTTCCATTGACCGTGATTACTCCTCTAGGGTCTGGCATCTTGAGCTTGAGGTATGCATAGTGCGGTACCGCATTGAACTTTGCGAATGCGGTTCGCCCGAGCAGTGCGTGATAGCCACTGCGGAACGGGACTATGTCGAAGATTAACTCCTCGCTTCGGAAGTTATCCGGAGATCCGAAGACCACTTCAAGTGTGACTGAACCTGTACAGTTGGCCTCTACACCTGGTATGATGCCTTTAAAGGTCGTTTTGGTGGGCTTGATCCTTGAGGGATCTATGCCCATTTTACACACTGTATCCTGGTAAAGCAGGTTCAGGATGCTGCCGCCGTCCATAAGGACTCTTGTGAGATGAAATCCGTCAATAATTGGGTCTAGAACCAATGCAGCGAACCCGCCATGACGGATGCTAGTGGGGTGGTCCCTTCGATCGAAAGTGATCGGGCAGGAGCACCATGGGTTGAACTTTGGGGCGACTGGCTCCAGCGCGTATACGTCCCGTAATGCACGCTTCCGCTCCCTTTTGGGGATGTGGGTTGTGTATATCATGTTCACTGTCCGCACTTGTGGGGGAAAACCCTTCTATCCACTGTTGTTCAGCGGCCTGGGCTCCTCCTCGTCGTCGCTATGCAGCCCCTTGTCTCTATTTTCGGCATTTAACTTGCCTGCCTGCTTGAACACCCAACAATCCCTGTTGGTGTGATTGGCTGGCTTTTCGGGGGTGCCATGTATCTGGCACAAGCGGTCGAGTATTCGGTCCAAACTGGACGGGCCCTGAGTATTTCTTTTGAATGGCTTTTTCCGCTGACCGGATTTGTAGCCTCGGAATCCGTCATTGACTGTCGTATCCTCGTTGATGTCGCTGTTGACGCGGCGTTTTTGCTTGTTCCGGCGCAGCCTGCCACTTTTGTCCTTGGTATCTAAATTACCAAGGTTCTTGGTTAAGTTGTTGCTGCGAGCTAGCCAGATGTCTTCTCCCGCGCAAAAGCGGGTCAAGTGTCGTGAGGGCTGCCATAGATTTCGGCTTTTCCTGTCCAAGGTGCCTGGCAAGCCACTCGTCGCGGATATTATGCTTGAAGGCCGCTAGGGCCTCTCCGTCCGGACAGTCGACTATTTGGTTTTTCTTTGTTAGGAACCGCGTCCAGAATTGCCTGGCCGATTCCTCTGGCTGCTGAATTATGTGGCTTAGGTCATCGGCGTCCGGTGGTCGCACATAGGTAACCTGGAAATTGTCGAGGAATGCGGCTTCCAGGTCCTCCCAAGAACCGATTGAATCTGCTGGCAAGCTGTTAAGCCAATGCCGGGCCGGTCCCTTAAGTTTGAGCGGTAGGTATTTGATGGCGTGTAGATCATTGCCGCGGCCCATGTGGATATGAAGGAGATAACCCTCGATCCATACCGCAGGATCTGTTGTGCCATCGTATGATTCAATGTTTACGAGTTTGAAGCCCTCAGGGATTTTATGATCCATTACTTCATCTGTGAAGCATAGTGGGTGTGCGGCGCCTCTGTACTGGGCTATATCATGACGCAGCTCAAAGGAGCTTCGTCTATTGTGTTCGGCCCGACCAGATTTATTATATCCGGAGTGACGATCACCGTCACGTGCCGTGGGGCGCCCTCGCGATCCGTAGATCGATCTTGTTTGTCTTGCCTTGTCCTCCAGTATCTCTCGCAGGTCTGGCACGTTTTCCCGTGCCTTAGCATGTTTTGAGCGGCGCCGGGGCATGGCTTGAGTGGAGGGCCGAGAGGCCTCTCTGTCCCGGCCACGGGATGGCCGGTCTGCCATGTCATGTGCTGGTGATGTAGGTGCTTCCTCCTCTAATCGGGGTAGCAGCCTGCGCTTTGGGTAACTCTTGGAGGGGCGTTCGAGTTCATACTCTTCGGCCGCAAGGACTTCAGTCCATCTGTCAACTATCAAATCTTGATCAGCTCTAAGCTGTTGCTGCTTTTTCTTGAGGCTGCTTGTCGTGGCTAAAAGCCTGTGTTTAAAACGCGCTTGTTCGGCGGGATCCGATGGCACGACGAATTCATCGTCGTCGAGGCTTGCCTCGTTTTCGAAGGGAGGCATATAATTATCATCCTCAACCTCTCTGTCCGCCGCTCTCTCATGAGGGCTGGCTTCTCCATCCTCCTGTGCCGAGTCTTGCTGGAGGGGGTGTTCTTCGGCGCTATTTGGAGTAGTATTATCTCCCGTGCCGGAATCACCTTTTTTGCTTTGGCGGGATTTAGAGCGGCGCCGCTGACGCCGGCGCTTGGTCTGTTTCTTGGATGCGTCATCCTTCGCTGTTCCATCGCCATCTCCATCTTTTGGGGTGTCCACCATATATATGTCATATGACGAGGTGGCCTTCCAGCGCCCTACAGGTGCTGGTTCTTGTTCATCTCCTGCATCGTCGTCCATACCGTCGATGTCTTCAGAGTCGAAGTCGAGCATGTCGGTTAAGTCGTCGACAGTGGCTACGAAGTGGGTGGTGGGTGGGCTTTGAATTTCTTCGTCCGTATCCCAACCTTGGTGACCGTGGTTCGGCCAGGGCTCTCCTGATAAAGAGAGAGACTTTAGCGACTTCAGGATATCGCCGAAGGGTGAGTGCTGAAAGATGTCCACGGCGGTGAACCCCATGATTGGCGCCCAATCGGATTCGATCGGCGGGCACGCGGAGGGCTCGGAGTCCGGAGAAGAATCCGGCTCCTCGGAGTCACGGGCCATGCAGAGTGCGGGGATGGTGTTCGGCTCGATCACCTTTGAGATCGCAGCCCCCGAGGCGGTGTATAACGACTCATCCTCGATCAGCGCAGTAGGCTCCGAATTGAGGGTCGGAACTAATGCGCGTGCGGCCTCCAGGACACTGTTCGGCGACAGAGCTAGATCATGCCCATCGAGACAGTGCGGCGCGATTGGCTGTGGCTCGAATCCGTCGAAGATCAAGTCCCCGCGGATGTCGGCCGTGTAGTTTAAACTTTCGAATCTGACCTGATGGCCAGGGGCGTAGCTTTCGATCTGCTCCAGGTGGCCAAGCGAATTGGCCCGCAGTGCGAAGCCGCTGAAGACGAAGATCTGTCCGGGGAGAAAAGTCTCACACTGGACCGCATCGTTGTTGATGGTTAAAGGAGCCATAGGGCCTAAAAGTGACGACACATAGGAACTCTCAATGAAAGCACCAATGTCAGTGTCAAAACCGGCGGATCTCGGGTAGGGGGTCCCGAACTGTGCGTCTAGGCGGATGGTAACAGGAGACAAGGGACACAATGTTTTACCCAGGTTCGGGCCCTCTTGATGGAGGTAAAACCCTACGTCCTGCTTGATTAATATTGTTGATATGGGTAGTACAAGAGTAGATCTACCACGAGATCAAGGAGGCTAAACCCTAGCAGCTAGCCTATGGTATGATTGTTGTATGTTGAGGTTGTCCTACGGACTAAAACCCTCCGGTTTATATAGACACTGGAGAGGGTTAGGGTTACACAAAATCGGTTACAATGGTAGGAGATCTGAATATCCGTATCGCCAAGCTTGCCTTCCACGCCAAGGAAAGTCCCATCCAGACACGGGACGAAGTCTTCAATCTTGTATCTTCATAGTCCAGGAGTCCGGTAGAAGGCATAGTTCGGCTATCCGAACACCCCCTAATCCAGGACTCCCTTAGGAAGTATTCCTCAAGCTCCCTCTATCATGTTATCAACTTTAGAGGGGTTCAACCCGTGTTTATCCCTGCTGTCTGGAAATTGAGAGTTCCCCCTAAAATTCATTTTCTCTGGCTTCTCTCCAAAAAACAAATTGATGACTAGGGATAACCTTAGGAAGAGACACATCATCAAACCCCTTGATTGTGTTTACTGCTTGGAACAAGAGTCTTGTTCTCACCTATTTTTTGAATGTAAAGTTGCTAAACATCTCTAGGCCCACATTGAGGAATATTACTCTAGTCAGATTGGCTCATCCTTCGAATCTGTCGCCAGATTCTGGATTGCTACCAAAAAGTGCTCAGTTTTAAACACTGTTAGCTTAGCTGTCCTTTGGTGCCTCTGGAAATATAGAAATGCTATGATTTTCAGTAACACCTCCTGGATTTCCATTCCGCAGATCTTGAGGTTGATCGGGAACATGGTGAGGAACTGGGCGATTCTCTCCTCCGGATCAGACAAGGACAACTTGATGAGCTTCGTGGAAACCCTAACAAGATCCCTCCAGAAACCGTTGGCGATCACTTGTGGCTGAACAAGGCTCGACCTGCTCTGGGGCTGGACCCGTGGGCTCGTCTCAAGATCTCTAATGAAGATGATGGGCACCTGGCGCCGAAAAAGAGGGACATCCACCATGCTACGCCTTCCAGCCCGGTGTCTCCGCTTGCTTACTGGTTGCCGCAGGCTGACACGACCCCTCGGCTGAAGACCATGAAGGCTTCGCTGGACCCTCCTTGTGTCATTTGAGTGCTCTATCCGCTCTGCCTTTGGCACTGCTAGGGTAATTTGTGTTATTCAGAGAACTTGTTCATCCACCCCCCTAGTTTGTAGCTTTTCTACCTTTGCTTTCGAACTACTCTTTGAGCTGTTGTATCAGAATATGTTGTGGTTTCGTTCTCAGCAATGGAACCGGGGAGATGCTCCATGTTTTTCTAAAAAAAATTATTTTATACGTTATTATATATTATTTTTATTGTCATCATATATTTAACAGATACTTACATATGTAAGAAAACAATATCCCACATCTTATTAACTTATAAAAATAATTTCTTACAAAATAAAATCCTGGATTGTTTTGGCACGAAAATACTAGTGATTGTGTACAAAAGCTTGGTAAGATTTAAGGACAAATGTAATAATATCACTAATTATTTAAATATATTTATAACAAAATGCTCAGCCCCTTTTTATTTTTTGATAACATTGCTGGCCCAACCCAACATTATAATTAGAATCAGCCCAGCAAAATCGTGTATTTTGAGAAAGTGCAAATGGCCTGTAATTTTTTAGGAAATAAAATAAACGGGCTGCATGGACGCTACAATATTTGTTCATCCAGCCCAGCTAATGGCTGTAATTCAAAAAAAAGATCAAATTGACTGTAAATTCTACCGCACAAAAAAAGACTATAAATTCTGAAAAAATGGGTTGAATACGTGCCACATTTTTTGAGGTTGAAATGTGGGCCAATAGGTCGAAGCCAATGCAAGTCGTTGTCAATTTAGTCAGCAAATGATTCTGACATGTTAGTCGTTGGATTTACATCCAACGACCGGCATCCATCTTCAATCTCTCTTATTCTTCCTCCAGCGCCGCTGGGACCACCTCCCGCCTCCTGCTGCTAGCAGCTCTGCTTAGCACGCTTCGCTATGAAGCGCTACTCCAACGTTGGCCAGGCCATCCCTCCACCCCTCCACACCTCCTGTTCTTCTCCACCGACTGCCGAACCACACCGCACTAGTTAACCCTCGTACACCTCTCTGTCTGCGACTCTACTCCCGCGTCTTCCCATCTCCGGCTCGTTGCTGTCCGGGGCCTCGCCGTCGTCCACCACCTTGGATGCGCTCGGCGCGGCGTGGTCAACGTGGTCAACGAACGACACCATTGGAAGTAGAATGTGCGTGGAGAGGCTGACAGCTGGGTCCACGGCCGCACACAAGGAAATGCCTCCTTATTACGCGCAAAATAATGATTCCTCCACCTGACATCTGGGACCCACCGGAAGGGCCTCTGTATTTCGCGAAATAAAGTGCCCCCCGCTGACATGCCGGACCCACCAGCTATCTTCGCATGCAAGGAAGTGCCTCCTTATTACGCAACAAAAATGAATATTCCCCCTGCCAGCTGGAACCCAGCATAGTGGGAGGCTGACTTGTGGGCCTACCAAGTTGACGGGGACGGAGGGCTTTGTCAACTTAGTCAATATGAACGATTCTAGCTCCTGTTACCGTACGATGTTCATCCAACGACCGTAGTGCTTCTTCAACCTCTGGTCTTCTTGCTCCAGCCGCCCAAACCAGTGCCGGTCGTGCCGCGTGCTCCTGCCTCCCGTAGCCGGCTGTGATGCCGCGGAGGCCTCACCGCCCCCTACTACTCCCACCGCTGGCCAGGCCATCCCTCTACTCACCCACACCCCCTGTTATTCTGTGGCGACAGCAGCCTCACACCGCAGCCGAACCAGTGAACCCTCGTACTCCTCTTCGCATGGGCATCCACTGTTGCGTCTTCCCCGGCTCCGAGTCATCCCCTTCCTAGTCCTCGCCGTCGTCCACCGTCCTGGTGCTCTCGGCGCGGCGTGGTCAACGTGGTCAATGACCGACTTCCATCGGAAGGGTACTGTACGTGGAGAGGCTGACAGCTGGGTCCACGGCAGCCACAAGGAAGTGCCTCCTTATTACGCTTAAAATAATTACTCCTCCACCTGACAGCGGGGACCCACCAGACGGGCCACCAGTATTTTGTGAAAAAAATCATTTCTCCCTGACTGCTAGGACCCACCGGACGGGCCACCGTATTTCGTGAAAAAAACGTTCCCCCCGCTGTCAGCTCGGACCCACCGGAAGTGCCTCCTTATTACGCACAAAAAAATGAATACTCCCCCAGCTAGCTGGGACCCACCTTGCTGGGAGGCTGAATTGTGGGCCTACTAAGTTCACGGGGACAAAGAGCTTTGTCAACTTAGTCAATATGAACGATTCTAGCTCCAGTGACCGTACAATGTCCATCCAACGGCCATAGTGCTTCTTCAACCTCTGGTCTTCTTGCTCCAGCCGCCCAAAGCAGCGCCGGTTGTGCCGCATGCTCCTGCCTCCCGTGGCCGGCTGTGCTGCCGCAGAGGCCTCACTCCCCCTACTATTCCCACCGCTGGCCAGGCCCTGCGGCGACGGCAGCCTCACACCGCAGCCGAACCAGTGAACCCTCGTAGTCCTCTCCGCGCGGGCTTCCACTGCCACGTCGTCCCCTTCCTAGGCCTCGCCGTCGTCCACCGCCGTGGTGCTCTCCGCGTGGCGTGGTCAACGTGGTCAATGAACGACTTCCATCGGAAGAGTACTGTACGTGGAGAGGCTGACAGCTGGGTCCACGGCCACAACCCAGTTTTTTTGTGATTTGCCAAGTAAGTCGCTTTGTCAGGCCTGTTGGGCTGCAAATCTTTCAAGACGAGGAGAGCCTTCATTCGGCTGGCCGAGAAAATGGCCCATCAGTAATGAGAAATGGGTTGTACATTTTTAAAACACATCAAACCGGCAATTAGTTTCAAGTATCTTTTTTTTCATTTCAAGATTTTAAATTACATTAATTTTTATGCGTGGAGAATTTGTTGGATTTTCTATTGATATACATTTATTTTTAAAATCAGTTTGAATGTGAGTCAAAATTTCAGGATTAAAAACAGTTCGGACCGCACCGAAATATGAAAAATTTCGTATAATTTTTTAACCGATGCCACAATATGGGATGTAATGCTAACAAAAAGAATATGGGATCCAAAAAAACCTTAAGAATTAGCAAATGGGCTGTAAATTATTAGAAATAATGGCAGATGGGTTGTATACTGTTTTCCACAGATTTGAGGCTTTCCTAAAAAAAGGTTGACGCACAAGCACTAACTGTTGGATGTCCATCCAACGGCCGTCGTGCTTCTTCAATCTCTGCTCTTCCTGCTCTAGCCGCTCAAACAAGCGCTGGCGGGACTGCCTGCTCCCTCCTCCTCGCGGCCGGCTATGCTGCCATGCAGGCCTCACCGCCCGACCGTACTCCCATCGCTGGCCTAGCCATCCCTCTACTCACCCACACCTGGTGTTATTCTCCGGCGACGGCAGACGAACCAGTAAACCCTCGTACAATCATACTCCCCTCCGTGTGGGAAAGAACTGCCGAGTCTTCCCTACCTCCGTGTCGTCCCCTTTCTAGGCCTCGCCGTTGTCCACCACCCTAGTGCTGTTCATCCACCCCTCCACCATGTACTGTTCATCCAGCCCTCCACCACACCACGGGGTCCTGTTCATCCAGAGGCAACGCCACCGCTCATTGTTCATCCAAACCCCCCCGCAACACTCATTGTTCATCCCATCGATCGACTTCAGTTAGCAGCAGCAGCGAAGGAATTGCTCGATCGGGTTCAGTTAACAGCCATCGATTGATCGCTCGGGTTCAGTAACGCGTAGCCTGCAGTGCAATCGCTCGGGTTCAGTTAGAGCCCAACGCCTCGCTCGGGTTCAGTTAGAGCCAACGCCTCGCACACACGCGCGTACGTGTACGAGAGAAACGCGCATCGCTCGGCCCCCGACCTTCCACCGTAACCGGGAACTCCCCGAAATTTTCCTCCTCCTCGCTTCTACCATGGTTTTTTCCGTCATGGACGGCCCAAAGAATGTCATGCAGCTGCGTCTCCGGCCCGCCCAGGACGAAAAGCCCATTTTCTGTCATGATTTTTTGTCATAGAAGTAGGAGCCCACCACATCTATAATGATATCGTGTTTTGTCAAAATTATCATCATAGAAGTGTCATATGTATGACAGAAATTTTTTTCGTTCAGCCCAAAATGTCACGGATGTGTCTTTTTTTGTAGTGATGAATATAAAGACACGAGTGATTCAAAGCAATAGTCTATCATTTGACATAAAAACAATAATACTTCAAACCTACTAATAAAGCAATCATGTCTTTTCAAAATAACATGGCCAAATAAAGTTATCCCTACAAAATCATATAGTCTGGCTATACTCCATCTTCACCACACAAAATATTCACATCATGCACAACCTCGATGACAAGCCAAGCAATTGTTTCATACTTTTGACGTTCTCAAACCTTTTCAACTTTCACACAATACATGAGCATGAGCCATGGACATAGCACAATATGTGGAATAGAATATGGTGGTGGAGGTTGTGTGGAGAAGACAAAAAAGGAGAAAGTCTCACATCAACTAGGCGTATCAACGGGCTATGGAGATGCCCATTAATAAATATCAATGTGAGTGAGTAGGGATTGCCATGCAATGAATGCATTAAGAGCTATAAGTGTATGAAAGCTCAGACTAGAAACTAAGTGGGTGTGCATCCAACTTGCTTGCTCATGAAGACCTCGGACATTTGAGGAAGCCCAACATCGGAATATACAAGCCAAGTTCTATAATTAAAATTCCCACTAGTATATGAAAGTGATAACTCAAGAGACTCTCTATATGAAGGATCATGGTGCTACTCTGAAGCACAAGTGTGGTAAAAGGATAGCAACATTGCCCCTTCTCTCTCTTTCTCTCATTTTATTATTATTTTATTATTTTTTTGGTGGGCTTCTTCGGCCTCTCTTTTTTCAGGCTTCTTTGGCCTCTTTTTTTGGGGGGGGCTTCTTTGGCCTCTTTTATTTTTCATAAAGTCCGGAGTCTCATCCCGACTTGTGGGGAAATCATAGTCTCCATCATACTTTCCTCAGTGGGGCAATGCTCTAATAATGATGATCATCACACTTTTATTTACTTACAACTCAATATTACAACTCGATATCTAGAACAAAGATATGACTCTATATGAAGTTCTCTGGCGGTGTACCGGGATGTGCAATGATCTAGCGTAGCAATGACATCAAAAAATGGACAAGCCATGAAAACATCATGCTAGCTATCTTACGATCATGCAAAGCAGTATGACAATAAATGCTCAAGTCATGTATATGATGATGATGGAAGTTGCATGGCAATATATCTCGGAATGGCTATGGAAATGCCATGATAGGTGGGTATGGTGGCTGTTTTGAGGAAGATATAATGAGGCTTATGTGTGACAGAGCGTATCGTATCACGGGGTTTGGATGCACCGGCGAAGTTTGCACCAACTCTCTAGGTGAGAAAGGGCAATGCGCGGTACCGAAGTGGTTAGCAATGATGGAAGGGTGAGAGTGCGTATAATCCATGGACTCAACATTAGTCATAAAGAACTCACATACTTATTGAAAAAATCTATTAGTCATCAAAACAAAGTACTATGCGCATGCTCCTAGGGGGATATATTGTAGGAAAAGACCATCGCTCATCCTCGACCGCCACTCATAAGGAAGACAATCAATATAAAAATCATGCTCCGACTTCATCACATAACTGTTCACCATACGTGCATGCTACGGGAATCACAAACTTCAACACAAGTATTTCTACAATCCACAACTACCCACTAGCATGACTCTACACCATATTTACATCACAAAACTATTGCAAGGAATCAAACATATCATATTCAATGATCTACAAGTTTTATGTAGGATTTTATGACTAACCATGTGAATGACCAGTTCCTGTCATCTCTCTAAATAGATATATGTGAAGTATGAGAGTTTAATTCTTTCTACAAAAGATATGCCCACTCTCTAACAAATATAAGTGACACAAAAGTGCATTCTACAAATGGCGGTTGTCTATGTAAAGAGAAACAGGCAATCCAAGCTTCAAATGATATAAGTGAAGCACATGAAGCATTCTATAAAGCCATACTCAAAGAATATAAGTGAAGTGCAAAGAGCATTCTATAAGCCAACCAATGACCATCTCATACCAGCATGGTGCATAAAAGAAAAAAGAAAACTAAATGCAAAAGATGCTCCAAGATTTGCACATATCACATGAATGAAATGAATCTGAAAACATATTGATATTTGATGAAGAAAGAGGGGATGCCTTCCCCGGAGCTTAGACGCTTGAGTCTCCTTGAATATTTACTTGGGGTGCCTCGGACATCCCCAAGCTTGAGCTCTTGCCTCTCTTCCTTCTTCTCACATCGAAACCTTCTCGATCATCGAACACTTCATCCACACAAAACTTCAACAGAAAACTCGATAAGATCCGTTAGTATAATAATGCAAATCACTACTCTAAGTACTGTTGCAAACCAATTCATATTTTCTTTTTGCATTGTGTATACTATAATATAGCTTTTCCATGGCTTAATCCACTAATATAAGTTTATAGTTTCATCAAAACAAGCAAACTATGCATCAAAAACAGAATCTGTCTAAAACAGAACAGTATGAACATTCACCATAGTTCTGACACTTGAAAAATTCTGCCAAAATTAGGAAAATTAAACAATTTGTATAGAAAGACAGTGCAAAAAGAATCAGAACCATTTGACGTTCCAGTAAAAAAATTAAAAATCGCGCACTACAGCCAAAGTTTCTGTCCTGCACCGTACAAACCATCAAGCATTGTAAACATCCTAAAGGCAAACCTTAGCACATTACTTTTATAATACAATGGAATTGTACATGGGGATAATTATATTTATTGAAAAGTTTCTGTAATTAAGATTCACAAAGTTCCCATGGGCATGAACAAAGTTCAAGGACGTCCCCCACTTTCACAATGCTCGTTTCTCTCACTTTCACTTTTCTTTTTGAAAAAGTTTTGGGTTCCCCTCTTTATTTTTGTTGTTTTTAAACTATATGAAAGCACTCAACAGAAATAAATGACTCTCTAAAACTTCCGGCTTGTCTCCCTGGCAGCGCTTTCTTTAAAGCCATTAAGCTAGGCATATAGTGCTCAAGTAGTGAATCCAGCCGGACCCCAAGGTATATCAAAGCCAATTTTAATTAGCAACGATTTGGCATTTAGTAGTGAGAACAAAGCAACATATACCATGTAATGACGAAGTCTAACTCTCTTCCTATGCATCGGCATGTCATAAATGAACAATTCATGCACACAAAGTAAAGGCCAATGCATAGTATAAATAGTTTCTTGCAATTTTATCGTGTTGCAAACATAGAGAGGTTGAGATATAGTTCCTATCTCATAATAATTGCAAGTAGGGGCAGAAAGCACATGCATATTATATCTATCAAAATCATCATGTGCAACGGTATAAGGCAACCCATCAATATAATCCTTAATAAGTGCAAACTTCTCCGATATAGTATAATCGGGAGAATTCAAAAAGATAATAGGACTATCATGTGTGGGTGAAATAGCAACAATTTCATGTTTAACATAAGGAACTATAGCAAGTTCATCTCCATAAGCATAATTCATATTGGCATCATGGCCACAAGCATAGCAAGCATCATCAAAAAGGGATATTTCAAGAGAAATAACGGGATCATAACAATCATCATAGCAATCATCCTTCCGTAAGCACGAAGGAAAATTAAACAATGTATGAGTTGAAGAGTTACTCTCATTAGAAGGTGGGCACGGGTAGCTAATCCGCTCTTCCTCCTTTTGTTCTTCGCTCTCATCATCATCGTTTTCATCCAATGAGCTCATAGTTTCATCAATTTCTTCCATAGATTCCTGCAAAATATTAGTCTCTTCTTGGACAGCGGAGACTTTCTCAATAAGTGCATTAATATCGGAATTGTATTCATAATTCTCATAACAATATTTAAGGATAGCTAAATTTTCAAGTCTATAAGCAGCATCATCAAAATCTTCAAACTCTTTAAACATAGATTCAATTTCATAAGCACCCATAAAAGCAACAAATTCTTCTATTTGTTCCACATCATAGTAATCATATATACCATTAGCATAAGAAGCTAAGGTTTCATTATCATTAAATTTGCATGAAAAGGGAAGGTGTGGAGCCTTCATCATAGATCAACAAGTATAATCATAACTCAAGCATAGTTGCCTAGCATACCACTTCAATATATGAATTTGATCCCATAATAGTTTCCCTTTTTGTGTCAAGCAGTAATCCCTAAAGTATTCACGTTGATCCAACGTTACTCCCATTACATAACTGAATGGGGTTTTCTCAGGATTATTAAAGTAGTACATAATATCTTTAACATAACCAACATCGAGGGTTTTAGGAGGTTCCCCATCTCCATGAGCAGAAAGTACACCTATTTTTTTGGTATTTCGTGTTCCATATCCATAACTAAAGATTGATAACAACTAAGAACATCAAATAAAAATTACTTAGTGATAAAGCAAACAAGCACACACAAGAATATTCACCCCACGCTATAACTCCCCGGCAACGGCGCCAGAAAAAGGTCTTGATAACCCACAAGTATAGGGGATCAATTGTAGCCTCTTTCGATAAGTAAGAGTGTCGAACCCAACGAGGAGCTAAAGGTAGAACAGATATTCCTTCAAGTTCTATCGACCACCGATACAACTCTACGCACGCTTGACGTTCACTTTACCTAGAACAAGAATAAAACTAGAAGTACTTTGTAGGTGTTTTTGGATAGGTTTGCAAGAAAGTAAAGAGCGAGTAAATAAAAGCTAGGGGCTGTTTAGATGAAGACACAACTAAATTAGTTTTAGTAGAGAGCTTTTTGTTACGAGAAAGTTATTTGTCCCTAGGAAATCGATAACTAGACCGGTAATCATTATTGCAATTTCATTTGAGGGAGAGGCATAAGCTAACATACTTTCTCTACTTGGATCATATGCACTTATGATTGGAACTCTAACAAGCATCCGCAACTACTAAAGATCATTAAGGTAAAACCTAACCACAGCATTAAAGTATCAAGTCCCCTTTATCCCATACGCAAACAACCTACTTACTCGGGTCTGTGCTTCTATCACTCACGCCACCCACCATAAGCAAATCATGAACATATTGCAAACCCTATAGCGGGGATCACTCACGCTTGTACGACACGGAGAGCACCATAGGACAGCACCAATAATAAAACATGCAACTCAAACCAATCTTGATCATCAAATAGCCCATAGGACAAAAAAATCTACTCAAACATCATAGGATAGCCATACATCATTGGGAAATAATATATAGCATTGAGCACCATGTTTAAGTAGAGATTACAGCGGGTAAGAGAGAGGTTACACCGCTGCATAGAGGGGGGAAGAGTTGGTGATGATGGCAGTGAAGTTGTTGGTGAAGATTGCGGTGATGATGATGGCCACGGCGGTGTTCCGGCGCCACCGGAAGAGAAGGGGAGAGGGGGGCCCTTCGTATTCTTCTTCCTTGACCTCCTCCCTAGATGGGATAAGGGTTTCCCCTCTGGTCCTTGGCCTCCATGGCTTTGGAGGGGCGAGAGCCCCTCTGAGATTGGATCTATTTCTGTGTCTCTCTCTGTTTCTGCGTTCTGTTCTGCTGCCTTTTCACCGTTTTTTTATATCCGTATATCCGTAACTCCAATTGGACTGAAACCTTCGCCGTGATTTTTTTCCAAAAATTAGCTTTCTTGCGGCCGAAGAAGGACATCAACCGCCTTACGGGTGGCCCACGAGAGTGGGGGCGCGCCCTCCTGGGGAGGGCGTGGACCCATGCCTCGTGGCCACCTCGGACACCGTTTTGCGTTGATCTTTTTCCCAGATTTTCCAAATATTCCAAAAATAACCTCCGCCCGTTTTTATCCCGTTTGGACTCCGTTTGATATAGATATTCTGTGAAACCAAAAACAAGCAACAGACAGGAACTGGCACTGGGCACTGGATCAATATGTTAGTCCCAAAAATAGTATAAAAAGTTGCCGAAAAGTATATGAAAGTTGAATAATATTGGCATGGAGCAATCAAAAATTATAGATACGACGGAGACATATTAATTGTGTCCCAGTTCTTCCGGATGAGCGCCTCAGTAGAGAAAGCCGAAAACTGACTGTCATGATGCGGCGAGAGCCGGTCAGCTGTTCGAGAGGTTCCAAATCATTGGAGATTTTTTACGCTTCTCGCGAAGAATTAGTTCTTCCGATTAGGCGTGTATAACGCCCCTAATTCAGCCTTCTGAACACCAGGGGCTTTGTCAACCTTCTTAGTTGTCAAACTCCAATGGCTAAGTGAGGGCGGTAAAGGCCGCATAGTCTGATTGCCTTGTTCGTTGCGCTAAACACCTCCTTTAAGGACCAGAATGTGGAGTAAAGAGTGTTTAGATTTATCCCGAACACCCCCGTACTATCTACGTGGGGGCAAGAAGCCGACGACTGGTCAACCCTCAGATCTAATAAAAGGCCTCACAGGAGGTAAAATTTAAATCATAAACATTATACTACATAACATCATTGTTCCACATTACAGGGCAAGGTAATATACATGTTCTCATGGGAATATAACATCCTTCGAACATTGCTTCGCCACAAGGCGGGACACCTCAAGAACACCATCAAAATAGTGCTCGGGTTGACGATGCTCCTTGCCCTCCGGCGGTCCCTCAGTCATCAGCTTCTTTGCATCCAGCTTCGCCCAATGCGTCTTGACACGGGCAAAGGCCATGCACGCACCTTCAATACAGACCGCCCGCTTCACGGCTTCGAGCCGTGGACATGCACTCACAAGCTGCTACACAAGTCCGAAGTAGCTGCCAGGTATAGGCTCGGCAGGCCACAGCCGGACTCTCAGGTCCATCATGGCCAGCTCTGCCAACCTGTGCAGCTCGACCAACTGCTTTAGTTGGTCGCTGAAGGGCACCGGATGTTCGAATCCCAGATATTGGGACCAGAATAGCTTCTCCGTGGACATCCCTTCTTCGGCTCTATAATGCTCGACAACATCTGAGATACTGTGCGGCAGATCTGTAAACACCCCTGGAAAATCCAAATTTAGGATAAGTACAAGGAACGTTTCTTCTACATTCTAGCTATGCATGATGACAGACTTACCTGCCGTAATCTTCTTGGCCGCCTGAATTTCCTGGATGGCGCTCTGGGCTTCGGCTCGTGCATCCTGCGCGCTCTGGCGGACCTTTGCCAATTCGCACTCCTGCGCCTTATAATTGCGCTCCAAGGACTCAAATCTTTCTATCTGGGCTGTTGCTACGCCTCACCAACCCGGGCCTCGTGCTTCTCGCGCGAGGCTCGTTCCTTGGCCGCTTTGTCCTCGGCCTCGGCTAGCGCCTTTTTAAGGGCTGCCACCTCGGTCGTGGCCCCTAGTAAAGTTTATGACACTTTAGTCTGGTTGGACTATTCATTTTTTCGAAATGTACCCACAGGTTACTGCATACCTTGGTTATCCTCCATCTGCTTCTTCACAAGGCCTAGCTCCTCCTAGGCCCGCTCCAGTTTCTGCTTCAGTCCGGAGACCTCTGCAGCATGAGCAGTAGCAGCCTGCAGCGATACCTGCTTATTCACATACACAACTCATGTTTGACTCCTACGATATTTATTTTCGATCCTCTCTTCGACTTTTCTTCCCGAACACCAAACAGAGCATCAGGGGCTACTGTCTATGCTGTGATATTTTTCCTACAATCACATTACTCACCTCAAAGCCCATTAGAAGGCTAGTGCAGGCTTCGGTTAGTCCGCTTTTGACGAACTGAACCTTCTCTATTACCGTGTCCATAAGGACACGATGTTCATCCACGATAGAGGCGCCTCGTTGCGCCTCTAGTAGATTATCTGGTGCCTCTGGTTGGACAGAGGTCACCGGTGGAACAGGCACATTCCCTCCTTGTGGGGAATGCCGTTCGCTGGACCCCGGAGCCATGCAGATCTCCGAAATGGTACCCGGCGGAGGTCCGAATGGAACTCGGGCCCCGTCACTAGTCTGCGTGGGGACTTTTTTCCCCGTATGTCCGGCGGCCGAGGAGCCATCCTGGGGTGTCACCCCGATGACCTCCGGAAGTTCTGGACTACTGAGGGAGTCCTGGACTAAGGGGTCCTCGGGCGTCCGGCCTGTTGTTCATTGGGCCGGACTGATGGGCTATGAATATACGAAGGCTGAAGACTATACCCATGTCCGAATTGGACTTTCCTTGGCGTGGAAGGCAATCTAGGCGACCAACAGTGAAGATTCCTTCTTATGTAACCGACCCCATGTAACCCTAGATCTCTCCGGTGTCTATATAAACCGAAGAGCATAGTCCGGATCGGAGAGAGACGCATTACTATAGTCATATAGTCTAGACTTCTAGGGTTTAGCCATTACGATCTCGTGGTAGAGCAACTCTTGTAACACTCATATTCATCAAGATCAATCAAGCAGGAAGTAGGGTATTACCTCCATAGAGAGGGCCCGAACCTGGGTAAACATCGTGTCCCTTGTCTCCTGCTACCATCGATCCTAGACGCATAGTTCGGGACCCCCTACCCGAGATCCGCCAGTTTTGACACCGACACCCCTCCACGGGCTACTATTCATCTAGCCCTCCACCGGCTACTGTTCAACCAGCCCTCCATGGGGTTCTGTTCATCCAGCCCTCCACAGGGTCCTGTTCATCCAGCCCTCCATGGGGTCCTGTTCATCCACCGGCTCGATCGATCGGGGTCCTGCTCATCCAGCGGCAACTGCCTCCACTACCACGGAGTCCTGTTCATCCAACCCCCCATCGGGAACTATTCATCCAAAGCCCCCAACAACGCTCACTGTTCATCCAGAGGTAGCATTGATCGGCTTCAGTTAGCAGTAGTAGCAAAGGAATCACTCGGGTTCAGTTAACAGCAAGGGATTGATTGATCGCTCGGGTTCAGTAACGTGTAGCCTGCAGTGCAATTGCTCGGGTTCAGTTAGAGCCCAACGCCTCGCTCGGGTTCAGTTAGAGTGCAATGCCTCGCACACACGTGCGTACGTACGAGAGAAACATGCATCGCTCGGCCCCCGACCACCCACCATAACCGAGAACTCCCCCGATACTTTCCTCGCCCTCGCTTCTACCACGGTTTTTTCCGTCATGGACGACCCGAAGAATGTCATGCAGCTGCGTCTCCGTCCCGCCCAGGACGAAAAGCCCATTTTCTGTCATGATTTTTTTCATAGAAGTAGGACCCCACCACATCTATGATGATACTGGGTTTTGTCACAATTATCGTCATAGAAGTGTCATAAGCATGATAGGAAAAAATTCTTTCGACCCAAAATGTCACGGATGTGTCTTTTTTTTGTAGTGTAACTAGTAACAAAAGTGAGCAAAAATGGTATTGCAATGCTTAGAAACAAGGCCTAGGGTTCATACTTTCACTAGTGCAAGTTCTCTCAACAATGATAACATAATTAGATCATATAACAATACCTCAATGTGCAACAAAGAGTCACTCCAAAGTCACTAATAGCAGAGAATGAACAAAGAGATTATTCTAGGGTATGAAACCACCTCAAAGTTATTCTTTCTGATCGATCTTATTGGGCTATTCCTATAAGTGTCACAAACAGCCCTAGAGTTCGTACTAAAATAACACCTTAAGACACACATCAACCAAAACCCTAATATCACCTAGATACTCCAATGTCACCACAAGTATCCGCGGGTTTGATTATACGATATGCATCACACAATCTCAGATTCGTCTATTCAAACCAACACAAAGAAAGTGCCCCAAAGTTTCTACCAGAGAGTCAAGACGAAAATGTGTGCCAACCCCTATGCATAAGTTCACGAGGTCACATAACCCGCAAGTTGATCACCAAAACATACATCAAGTGGATCACGTGAATATCCCATTGTCACCACAGAAAAGCACATACAAGACATACATCAAGTGTTCTCAAATCCTTAAATACTCGATCCGATAAGATAACTTCAATGGGAAAACTCAATCCATTACAAGAAGGTAGAGGGGGACAAAAATCATAAGATCGTGACGCCCCCGATTCGTCCGTAGACTAATCATACACGCAAATGTGTACGACCAAGATCAGGGACTCACGGAAAGATATCACAACACAACTCTAGACACAAATTAAAAATAATACAAGCTTCGTATTACAAGCTAGGGGCCTCGAGGGCTCAAATATAGAATCTTGATACACAAGAGTCAGCGGAAGCAACAATATCTGAGTATAGACATAGGTTAAACAAGGATGCCTTAAGAAGGCTAGCACAAAAGCAACACGATCAAAGAGGCAAGGCCTCCTGTCTTCGGCGGCCTCCATGTAGTAGTATCTGTCAATAGTGGCATCTGGCTCCAGGGTCCACCAACTGGTTGCAACAACCGGAAAGAAGGAAGAAAGGGGAAAATGGATAGCAAAGCAACCGTGAGTACTCATCCAAAGTACACGCAAGCATCAGATCTAAACTAAGTATGCATTGGTATCAAATGGAAGGGTTGTATCTGTGGACTGAACTGGAGAATGCCAGAATAGAGGGAAAGGCCTAGCCTATCGAAGACTAGCATCTTCAAGCAGCTCCAAGCATCTTGGAGCATGTAGAAGAGTAAAGAATAGCAGTTTATAATTAACAAGCATGTTGTAACATTAATGCCCAGAGATCCTTCCCCGACTCCCTGCGAGAAAGCAATCCCGGGGCCACATATCTCAAATATCCATTTATAGTTGTAAAAGATCAGGATATAAGTCTGAATGTCCGTTACCGTGGTCACAACTATTAATAGATAATCTTCCCTGCAGGGGTGCACCATGTTTTTCAACATGTTTGGTCACTCTGGCCGGACACACTTTCCTGGGTCATGCCCGGCCTCAGAAGATCAACACGTCGTAGCCCTACCTAGGCTCAGCAGAGAGGTCCCCGCCGGTCTACATCCTAAGCACTTCGGGGTCTGGGCCCATCGCCCGTTGCACTCCGAGTTGTTGCATGCAGGGCAGATCCAGGCTGCCCGGATGGCGCTGGGCCAGCCGTGCCGCAATGCTGAACTAGACGTCTAACAAAGCTTCGGCTGATACTACGTCGTAGACGCCCATAACTATTCTCGCGTGGTGATTAGTGCGTAAAGGCCAAAGGCCAACTCAGAACAAATACCCAAACCATAGTGTATTATTAGCTTGCGGAGACGAGCAGAGACTCACGATAATGTGACCCCGTCGCCCCGTCTCGTGGACTTACAGCAAGGGCCCAGAATGCCCGACCGTGCCACGTAATTATCTTGCGGGTGCTCTCCGGGCCCGCCCGACTTTCACCAAGGTCTCAAGTAAAGTCAAGGTAACCATGTGTACAAACATCAACGGGAAAACCCGAGGAATCACCCTTGGTGGATTCCACTCGATGTAATCATCAAGGTGAATGTAAGAGGAACCACCCTCGAGGTTCACACTTGAGGGGTTGCACGACAGAGTCGTATTGGAAGTGGTTATGGAGGAATCACCCTCGATGACCACGACCGAATAGCTACACTACAGAGTCATCACCAGGAGTGCGTTATGAGGTATCACCCTCGGCACTCGATAGTAGCTCTACAGAGTCGAGCAACAAAAGGGGCGTGATGTGATGTGAGGTGTCGGGCTCTGATCATCGATCATGTTGCTTGAGTCATCGATGATGAAGTAGGGGCAACAAGGACAAGGTGGGGGTCACTGATGGATCACTAACCAACCTATGCAAAGCAGTTTAGGATAAGCAGGTAAGGTACAGCAGCAGGTACAAAAGCAAGCTATGCATCAGAATAGGAGCAATCAATTACAGTATTAAAATCTAATGCAAGCATGAGCAAACAGAATGGGCGATATCATTATGATCAAAGGGGGGCTTGCCTAGAAGCTCCGTTGAAAGGGAAGAAGGGTCGTCGTCGACGCAGTCGATCACAGGGGAATCAACAGCGGGCTCGGGGTCTACGGAGATAAGAGGGGGAAGAAACAGTAAATACAGAGCAAACACATGCATGACAAGCAATAAGCAAAGCTAGGTGGTTCTAACGCAGTACTACGCGATACCGGCGAAGGGGAAAAACATCCGGGAATGTTTCCCCCGTGTTAGGCATTTTCGGGTAGACTAACCGGAGGGTGACGGTTGCAGATTCACTATGATAGGGACGTGTGACAGACGAACAGACCTGCTTTCTCGCAGGGAGTCGGGGAAGGATCTCTGGGCATTAATGTTACAACATGCTTGTTAATTATAAACTGCTATTCTTTACTCTTCTACATGTTGCAAGATGCTTGGAGCTGCTTGAAGATGCTACTCTTTGATAGGCTAGGCCTTTCCCTCTATTCTGGCATTTTCCAGTTCAGTCCACAGATACAACCCTTCCATTTGATACCAATGCATACTTAGTTTAGATCTGATGCTTGCGAGTACATTGGATGAGTACTCACGGTTGCTTTGCTATCCATTTTCCCCTTTCTTCCTTCTTTTCGGTTGTTGCAACCAGTTGGTGGACCCTGGAGCCAGATGCCACTATTGACGGATATTACTACATGGAGGCCGCCGAAGACCAGGAG
This sequence comes from Aegilops umbellulata, assembly GCA_032464435.1. Lineage (NCBI taxonomy): Eukaryota > Viridiplantae > Streptophyta > Magnoliopsida > Poales > Poaceae > Aegilops > Aegilops umbellulata. Next base: position 66,286,453 of record CP136056.1, on the reverse strand, counting down.
TAGTTAGGCAGGAGGCCCTGCCTCTTCGATCGTTCTTGCTTTTGTGCTTGTCAGTGTACAAAAGTAGGGGCTCTCCTTTTGACCCCTTCACTTGTGCACGGGCAGTCAGAGCCGCGTGCTGCGGCCACACCTAGCAGGGCAGAGGAGGGAAGTCGGAGAGAAGCCAAAGCACAAGACAACCAAGGCAACGCCAAGACCAGGAACACAAAAGGGCAAGAGAGCGGGGTGGACTCTCCCGGCAAGATCTTTGCCGGGGCAACTTGTCCGATACCAGCAGAGCGAGCCACCCTTGAACCCAAGGGTTCCAAACGCCGTCAACAACTACATTGGAACCAAGGCCCAGGAGGCGCCTCTGTGGTGGCATGCAGATCTTCGTCAAGATCATAAACATGTGAGATCAGATGAGTATCGGAAGACGACGACCCTCGGCAGGATCCTAGCCGAGGAAATCCACAAGACACCCGGCAAGCGCCTTGCCGGGCACAACTGCAACGCCACGGCAAGATCCTTGCCGGGGCCCCAGCAAGACCCTTGCCGAGGGCATCAGCGGGGCCACTGCCAGGCCCGCACCAGCCAGGGCTCCACCGCCGTCCCCAAGCAGCTGCTAGCTCAACCAGCTGGGTAGGCACCTGCGTGGCGACGGGCGGCCTCTACACCAACTCAGCAAGCACCTGCGTGGTGGCATGGAAATCTTTGTGAAGGCCATGCCACCGCACCACCTCACCTGCATGCCTGCCTACATGGCACCGCACGCACCGCTGGCCTGGGCACGTGTCGAAGCGAGGCGGAGCGGCGACGGACGGGACGGGCCTCATTCCCGTCCCCGATAAAGCTAATGGACACCTAAGTAGCGCATTTAATGCGCTTTGTCCCGTAACCCCGGGCAATAAGCTCGCACGATGTACACCTTTCCACCTCCTGTGTGCCACTGTGGCAACCCCTTTTCCCTATAAAAGGAGGCGTGAGGCGATCAGGAGGGGGATTCGGCTTTTTTAGGCAAGTTACACGCCATAGCTAGTTCAAGAACACAGGAACACCCAATACATCCACCAAAGCAGGACTAGGGTATTACGCATCTTCGCGGCCCGAACCTGGGTAAACGATCCGTGTGCTTCCTGTCAGACCTCCTCTTTTCACAACCTCGCGTACGCCGACCGTAGAAGGGAGTCCAGTGATCCCATAGGTGTCGTTTCCCACCGACATCTTTGGCGCGCCAGGTAGGGGGCGATGATACGTCTCCAACGTATCTATAATTTTTTATTGCTCCATGCTATATTATCTACTGTTTTGGGCAATATTGGGCTTTATTATCCAGTTTTATATTATTTTTGGGACTAACCTATTAACCGGAGGCCTAGCCCAGATTTGCTGTTTTTTGCCTATTTCAGTGTTTCAAAGAAAAGGAATATCAAACGGAGTCGAAACGGAACGAAATCAAATGGAGAAGTTATTTTTGGAAGGAAAGCTACCAGATGGACTTGGACCCCACGTCAGGAGAGAAGGCAGGTGCCCACAAGGGTGGGGGCGTGCCCCCTGCCTCGTGGGGCCCCCGAAGCTGCACCGACGTACTTCCTGCACCCATATATACCTACGTATCCAAAAACTTCCAGAATGTAGAATAGATCAGGAGTTCCGCTGCTGCAAGCCTCTGTAGCCACCAAAAACCAATCGGGACCCTATTCCGACACCCTGCCGGAGGGGGGAACCCTCACCGGTGGCCATCTTCATCATCCCGGCGCTCTCCATGACGAGGAGGGAGTAGTTCACCCTCGGGGCTGAGGGTATGTACCAGTAGCTATGTGTTTGATCTCTCTCTCTCTCTCTCTCTCTCTCTCTCTCTCGTGTTCTTGATTTGGCACGATCTTGATGTATCACGAGCTTTGCTATTATAGTTGGATCTTATGTTTCTTCTCCCCCTCTACTCTCTTGTAATGGATTGAGTTTCCCCTTGAAGTAATCTTATCGGATTGAGTCTTTAAAGATTTGAGAACACTTGATGTATGTCTTGCCGTGCGTATCTGTGGTGACAATGGGATATCACGTGATTCACTTGATGTATGTTTTGGTGATCAACTTGCGGGTTCCGCCCATGAAGCTATGCATAGGGGTTGGCACACGTTTTCGTCGTGATTCTCCGGTAGAAACTTTTGGGCACTCTTTGAGGTTCTATGTGTTGGTTGAATAGATGAATCTGAGATTGTGTGATGCATATCATATAATCATACCCACGGATACTTGAGGTGACATTGGAGTATCTAGGTGACATTAGGGTTTTGGTTGATTTGTGTCTTAAGGTGTTATTCTAGTACGAACTCTAGGGTTGTTTGTGACACTTATAGGAATAGCCCAACAGATTGATTGGAAAGAATAACTTTGAGGTGGTTCCGTACCCTACCATAATCTCTTCGTTTGTTCTCTACTATTAGTGACTTTGGAGTGACTCTTTGTTGCATGTTGAGGGATAGTTATATGATCCAACTATGTTATCATTGTTAAGAGAACTTGCACTAGTGAAAGTATGAACCCTCGGCCTTGTTTCCTATCATTTCAATACCGTTTACGCTCACTTTGATCGCTTGTTACCTTGCTGTTTTTATATTTTCAAATTACAAAAACCTATATCTATCATCCATATTGCACTTGTATCACCATCTCTTCGCCGAACTAGTGCACTTATACAATTTACCATTGTATTGGGTGTGTTGGGGACACAAGAGACTCTTTGTTATTTGGTTGCATGGTTGTTTGAGAGAGACCATCTTCATCCTACGCCTCCCACGGATTGATAAACCTTAGGTCATCCACTTGAGGGAAATTTGCTACTGTCCTACAAACCTCTGCACTTGGAGGCCCAACAACGTCTACAAGAAGAAGGTTGCGTAGTAGACATCAAGCTCTTTTCTGGCGCCGTTGCCAGGGAGGTTAGTGCTTGAAGGTATATCTTTAGATCTTGCAATCGAATCTTTTTGTTTCTTGCTTTATCGCTAGTTTAGTCTATAAAAGAAAACTACCAAAAATGGAATTGAGTTTGTCTCATATGCTTCATCTTTTTAATATCTTTCGTGAGTATGATGGAAAGGAAAATTGTGCCAAAGTGTTAGAAGAAGAATTCATTAGAATGTTTGGCACTAAATCTTTGAATTATGAGCATGATTGCAATGTTGTTAGTATAAATTCCTTGAATATCCATGATACTAATGATATGCAAAGCCACAAGCTTGGGGAAGCTATGTTTGATGAAGATGATATTTTTTGTCCCCCAAGATTTCATGAGCAAAATTACTATGATGAAAGCATGCCTCCTATCTATGATGATTATTGTGATGACACGTATGCTATAAAGAATAATGATAACCATGAAACTTGTCATCTTGATCTTAATTTTCAATCACATGATAGCTATTTTGTTGAGTTTGCTCCCACTATTATTCATGAGAATAATTTTGCTTATGTGGAGAGTAGTAACAATTCTATGCTTGTAGATCATGAAAAGAATGCTTTAGGTTCTGGTTATATTGTTGAATTCATTCATGATGCTACTGAAAGTTATTATGAGGGAGGAATATTGTCAGGACCGGGTTTTTTCGGGATGTTAATTTCCCAGAAAATGGCCCTTATGCTCACCAGCCCCAGGATTACTGTTAGCTGATGAGACACCAACTTGATACAGAAGCTCCAAGCAAAATACAAAATGTGTAGTACAAGACCATTCTGGCCTATGAGTACAACAAATGGTTTCTAGTGGTTGATGGCGTAAGCGGTTTTGCGGTTCATCAGCGTCTATGGGACTCCATTTCCCACAGGAACAACTGACCTGGATAACTCCTATCTTCGCGGGCCTGCTATCACCATTGCGTAGGTTCCGGGGCTATCATCACAACGCTCCTCTCCACGCAAGAAATCTGGCCAAGACAATAGCCAGGGACAAGCCAGTGAGTACTTTGAATGTACTCGCGAACATTATGAACACGGGTATAATATGACAAATGATAATCATGCTCTGAAATATTCTATGATCACACATCAGTCACAAAATAAACATCCATGATGCACGCAAGCAGGTTATTCATATACAACATGAATATGCAATAAGTGAGTAGAAACAAAATGCACCGATCGAGTGTTTGAAGCGACGCCTCAAAAGGATAATAATATAAAGCATGCCTTAGTCGGGCGTCTGAGCGACGTCACATAAAGGGCTTAAAAATGAAATAAGTAGCAAACATGCCACAGTCGGGCGTCTGTGCGACACCACATAAAGGGCTTATAGAGTAAATAAATAACAAGCATGCCACAATCGGCCGTCTCAGCGACACCACCTAAAGGGCTTATAAAGTAACTGAATAACAAGCATGCCACAGTTGAGCGTCTCAGCGACACCACCTAAAGGGCTTATAAAGTAACTAAAAAACAAGCATGCCACAGTTGGGCGTCTCCACGACACCACATAAAGGGCTTATATGAGAGTAATCACAGTGAATATCTAGGAGGTAGAACCGTCCTAGGGATACTCAATAATTCAAATAAAGTAAATGGTTAGTCCATAATAATAGTAATCATAATCATCATGAGTCACAAGTCATGATCCATGTTCAAGTTTAGCAATTTTTCCTCTGAAGGCCGACACTAAGACCGACACTTGACCCATCCCAGACTATAGTCCTTAACCATGGTCACGGCTATTCGAATAGATAAAATCTCTGCAGAGGGTGTACTATTTACCCACGAGTAATGGATTCCTTTAGTCCATCGGGACTAATTCCGTTTATGGTCTTTTAATTGAAAACACACCTGACCGCACACACCAGCCTAACTTACCGGTGTCTGGAATCACCCACGACACCCGTTAAGTGAAACTCTAAGTGGGGAGGTGTCGGTGTACTAAAGTAGGGGTACCTTAGTACCCCGAACTTGTCCACGGGCAGTAGTAGCGTCCCGCGGCAAGGCTCGCCAGGGGAGTGAAAAGAGTCTCCACGGCCCTTTCTGGGCCGGACGAAGGCCAAGTGATCGAGCCGAGAAGACCAAGCCCCGGCAAGAGGAGCTTGCCGGGCCAAGAAGGCGAGGTCCGGCAAGAGGAGCTTGCCGGGCCAAGGCGACAAGGCCCCGGCAAGAGGAGCTTGCCGGGACGGCTAAGCCGAAGCACCAAGGCCCCGGCGGGAGGAGCTCGCCGGGACGGCCAAACCAAGGCGCCCCAAGAGAAGCCCGCCGCGGCGCGCCATGCGCCCCGGCAAGACCTGACGAGCGGCAAGCTCTCAGGTGCGGCAAGACAACCACCGCGGCAAGCCACTTGCCGCGGCGAACCACCACCTCAGACGTGCGCCCCACCTCACCTGCCCACGCGTCACTCTGGAGCTCCCCCAGAGACACGTGGCGGGGCGCCGCGCAGCCTGGGGCGCGCGTGTGGCATGCGACGTTGGCGGAGTCGCCCCCGTGGCAAGCGGAGGCGCCCCTAACGGTCCGCCTCGGCACTGTTCAGGCGATCCAGACGGGCATTTAATGCCTTTGTCCCCCGCCGTCAGAGTTAGGTGCGATAGCACTGTGAGGCCACTGTTCGTACAGTTCCTTGCCATTCTTACCCTCGCCTGCGTCGCTACCTGTGGAAAACCCCTTAGCAAATAAAAGGAGGCCCATACGCACGCAGGAGAGGGGACCAAGGGGATCGAACCCTAGAAGGGAGAGAGATACCCAGTAGACCCTCGTCTACGTCCAGCTCCAACTTACTGTAGCTTCTTGCGCTCCAGAGCAAGAACCCGAATCAACCAGACATGCAGCAGTAGGGTTTTACGCATCCGTGCGGCCCGAAGCTGGGTAAAATCGTTGTGTGTGTGTCGCCTCGATCTGCTGTTTGTGCAACCTCCGCCCCCCGCCGAACCGACAAGGGGCTCCGTCCCCATAGGTGCTCGTGGAGGCAGTAATCCCCCGACATCTTTGGCGCGCCAGGTAGGGGGTGCGTCGAGGTTGTGTGAACCAGATCCGGCGTCCGCGCGCGCCAGACTCTCACTGTTTGCGCCGGCATGGCGCCGAAGAAGAAAGCTCCGGAGGTGACCGGTCCGTCAGCGTCGAACCCACCGCCCATGGAGCGGACGGGTGGTGGGGAGGACGCCGGCGGAGGAACGGGCGCCGTCGAACCAGTTCTTGGTCCCGCGACGTCCGAGCTCGCCCCACGCCCCTCTCAGGAGGCGCGAAACCAGCAGCGTCATGGTACCCAGGGTACCATACGCTCGCTGGACCCAGACCGTGCTGGTGGCTCCCAAGGCGCTCAGAACCAGCATGCGATCCAGCGTGCCGGAACGAGCGTCGCGCGGCTGCCTGGACCGGGTGCTGCTCCTTCTAACATAGTTAGGAGTTTGAGCACATCCCGCTCCTCGCGCCGTTCGCCGCCTCTGCCCGCCACCCCAGTGGAAGCTCTCGCGCGAGCTCAGCTGCTCCTAGACTACCCTCCAACGGCGGACAAGCTCGACGACTTGAGGGCAACCATCCAGAGCCTCATCGGTTTCGCCAACGGCGACACTCCGCGGCAGCACAGCGCGTCGCAGCCGCGGCCAGTCACCCAGGCGAGAACCGATGGCGCCAAGAATGGCGGGGGTGCGACCACCGTGCACTCCCCGCCCCAGAAGCCGCGGTCGCTGACTCGCCGGGCTCACCCCGACAACGACTCCACCGCGTCGTCGGACCCGCGAACTCGCCGCGACCAACGCCAAGTCCTTCACGAACGAAGGGAAGAAGACGCTCGAACCCGCATCGAGCGTAGGAGAGAGGCGCGGTGTCAATCAGACCAGCGCGTTGAGCCCTCTGGAAACATGCACGCGCCGGGGGAACCAGGCGAACTGCCGTATTCGGTAGGCTGCCCCGCGTTCACCCGCGAGCTGCGGCAAGTCCAGTGGCCCAGCACGAAGAACTTCAAGCCCGACGTGCCCGAGAAGTACGACGGCAAGTCGCATCCGTCTGAGTTCCTCAGCATCTACACCATTGCGGTGCAGGCTGCCGGGGGACGAGACGATAAGATCCTTGCCAACTACTTCCCGCTGGTACTCAAGCCCAACGTCAGATCCTGGCTCATGCACTTGCCGGACGGCTCCATCTCCTCCTGGCCAGATCTATGCCATCAGTTCGTTGGCGCCTTCACGGGCGGCCACAAACCCCATGGCCAGGCAAGCGATCTTCATCTGCTTGTTCAGAAGGAGGGGGAGCCTTTGCGCAAGTTCATCCAGAGGTTCAGCCGTGTGCACTACAACATCCTAGACGTCCACCCCGCCGCGGTGATCAGCGCGTTCCACCAGAACGTGCGCAACCGCAGGATGAGGGAGGAGATGGCAATGTGCAAAATCAAGGAGGTCAGCGAGCTTTACGCCCTGGCCGCCAAGTGTGCACGCGCTGAGGAGGGGAGGAAGCTCCCCGGAGAAAGTGTTGGAGAAGGAGAATCCGACAGCGAAGGTACCGCCCCGGCAAGGAGAGGCCGGCGGCGGAACGGCAAAAAGAAGAAAAACCCAGAGGTACTGGTTGTCGAGAAGTCCGGCAGCGAGGGCTCCGCCAAGAAAGCCCAGGCGGGAGGCCCCAGCAAGGAGGTTGCCGGGTGCGCCAACTGCCGGGCAGTGGCTGCTGCCGATAAGCGGGACGGTACCGAGAAGAAGTACTGCAAGATCCACCGCACCAGGGGCCACGACCTCCAGAGTTGCAAGCAAGTCGAGCGACTCGTCGGCCTACAGAAGGCCGAGTACGCACGACGCGACAAGGAGAGAGCCCAGGCAGGCGGCGGGGGATCCGGCACGAAGCGTCCCGGCCCGGGGGAGCGCCGCGGCAAGGACAAGCAGCGGCAAGCAGACAGACCTCCCCGGGGACGCGACAAGAGCGAAGACGATGACGACGACGAAGACATGGAAGACCCCGAGACCAGCGAGCAGGAGTTTCAGAAACCACTGAGGTCTTATGTGTGGACGGCGGTGCCTCCCTGCACGCTTCCCACCACCAGCTTAAACGGTGGGTGCGGGAAGTCAATGCAGTGGAGCCACCCATCGAGTCACACAGACCCCTGAGATGGTCCAGCACGCCTATCATCTTCGACATTGAGGACCACCCTGATCGCACAACCGCGGTCGGGTGCTTGCCGATGTTGGTTTCCCCAACGATCCGCAACCTCAAGGTCACTAAGGTGCTAGTGGACGGCGGGGCCGGCTTGAATCTGATCTCCTCTGCTGTTCTCCGGAGACTCCAAGTTCCCGACAGCGAGCTCGAAGAAACGGGCACATTCCAAGGAATCAACCCGGGAAGGAGCAAGCCGAAGGGAAAGATCACGCTGTCGGTAACATTTGGCAGCGAGCTGAATTTCAGGACTGAGAAGGTCACCTTTGACGTCGCCGACTTTCCGTTGCCTTACAACGGGATCCTCGGCCGACCAGCGCTCGCCAAGTTCATGGTGGCCTCTCACTACGCGTATAACATGCTCAAGATGCCTGGCCCGATAAGCGTCATTTCTGTCCCCGGCGACAAGAAGGATGCCCTTATCTGCGCCGACCAAATATACCGGGATGCAACAGCGGCAACGGCACGCGGCCCACTGGCTGCTGGGGCTTCCAGGGGAAAGAAGAAGTCCGGCAAGTGCTCTGGCGCCCACTCCGGCAAGCGCGCCTCTTCGGAGTGCTGCGCTGCCGTCGAGGATGTGCCATCGAGCCCCGCCGGCAAGAAGACCAAGCCCGGCAAATGCTCTGGCGCCCACTCCGGCAAGCGCGCCTCTTCGGAGTGCTGCGCTGCCGTCGAGGACGTGCCATCGAGCCCCGCCGGCAAGAAGACCGAGTCCGGCAAGTGCTCTGGCACCCACTCCGGCAAGCGTGCCTCTTCGGAGTGCTGCGCTGCCGTCGAGGACGTGCCATCGAGCCCCGCCGGCAAGAAGACCAAGTCCGGCGAATGCTCTGGCGCCCACTCCGGCAAGCGCGCCTCTTCGGAGTGCTGCGCTGCCGTCGAGGACGTGCCATCGAGCCCCGCCGGCAAGAAGACCGAGTCCGGCGAATGCTCTGGCGCCCACTCCGGCAAGCGCGCCTCTTCGGAGTGCTGCGCTGCCGTCGAGGACGTGCCATCGAGCCCCGCCGGCAAGAAGGCCAAGCCCGGGGAATGCTCTGGTGCCCACTCCGGCAAGCGCGCCTCTTCGGAGCACTGCGCTGCCGTTGAGGACGCACCATTGAGCCCCGCCGATAAACGCAAGGAGACGACGGCTGCTCCACCAGCGACCAAGAAGGTGCCCGCCAAGGAGGACGGCACTGGTGGTACCTTCACCATCAGTGCCACTCTCGACCCCAAATAGGAAGGCACGCTCGTTGCTTTCCTGCGGGCGAATGTCGATGTGTTTGCCTGGCAACCATCTGACATCCCCGGCGTTCCCAGGGAAGTGATTGAGCACCACCTCGCCGTCTGTCCTCATGCGCGGCCCGTCAAGCAAAAGGTCAGGAAACAAGTGGTGGAGCGCCAAGAGTTTATCGCGGAGGAGATCAGGAAGTTGGAAGCGGCAGGCCTCGTCAGAGGCGTGCTCCATCCGACGTGGTTGGCCAATCCTGTTGTCGTGCGCAAAGCAAACGGGAAGTGGAGGCTTTGCATCGATTTCACCGATGTCAACAGAGCTTGCCCTAAAGATCCATTTCCCTTGCTGCGCATCGACCAGATTGTTGACTCCACGGCCGGATGCGACCTGCTTTCATTCCTTGACGCCTACTCCGGATACCACCAGGTCTTCATGGCTGAACAAGACGAAGAGAAGACTGCGTTCATCACTCCATGCGGCATGTACTGTTTTGTGCGGATGCCTTTTGGACTGAAGAACGCAGGCTCGACGTTTGCGAGGGTTGTCCACACTGCTTTCGAGCCACAGATCCACAGAAATGTGGAGGCCTACATGGACGACATTGTGGTCAAGAGCAGAGACAAGGCAACCTTGGTTCAAGACTTGGAAGAAACCTTTGCGAACTTGCGCAAGATCAGCCTCAAGCTCAACCCCGAGAAGTGCGTGTTCGGAGTTCCCTCCGGCAAGCTTCTCGGGTTCTTCGTGTCTCAGCGTGGGATCGAAGCCAACCCCGACAAGATCAAGGCCATCGAGCAGATTGAAGCACCAACGCGTGTCAAGGACGTGCGAAGACTTGCCGGCTGCGTGGCGGCTCTCAGCAGATTTATTTCCAGGTCTGCGGAACGCGCCCTGCCATTTTTCAAAATCTTGAAAAAGGCAGGTCCAGTAAAATGGACTCCGGAAGCGGAGGCTGCGCTGCAAGACTTGAAGAAATACCTGTCCTCCGCTCCTATACTTGTCGCGCCTAGACCGCAAGAGAAGTTGCTGGTCTACCTAGCGGCAACCAATCAAGTGGCTAGTGCTGCGTTAGTAGCGGAGAGGGAAGCTGATGACGAGCCCGCAACCACGGCAAGCGCGTCCGGCGACAAGCAGGGGGCTTCCCCGACAAGCTCTGGCCCCGGCAAAGGCGAATCCGCGCAAGCGCAAGGGAAAGTGCAGAGGAAGAGGATGGTGCAACGCCCAGTTTACTTCGTCAGTTCCCTCCTGCAGATGGCTAGGTCGAGGTACTCTGGTGTGCAGAAATTGCTCTTCGGCCTTCTCATGGCCTCGAGGAAGCCGCGCCATTACTTCCAAGCACACGAGATCACAGTGGTCACTCGCTTTCCGCTTAAGAGGATACTACAGAATCCCGAAGCAACAGGCAGAATTGTCGAGTGGGCACTAGAACTGTCAAGCTTTGGCCTCAAGTTCGAGAGCACATCGACCATACAGAGCCGAGCATTGGCAGAGTTCATAGAGGAGTGGACGCCGACACCGGACGAAGAAATTCCAGAGACGAGCATCCCCGGCAAGGAAGCAACCAAAGAGTGGCTGATGTACTTTGATGGTGCCTTTTCGCTGGAAGGCGCCGGTGCCGGCGTGCTGCTCATCGCGCCCACCGGAGAGCACCTCAAGTACATCGTCCAGATGCACTTTCCCAAGGAGCAGGCAACCAACAATACGGCAGAGTATGAAGGTTTGCTCGCCGGTCTCAGGATCGCGGCGGAACTTGGGATCAAGAAGCTCATTGTCAGGGGTGACTCGCAGCTCGTCGTCCGCCAAGTAAACAAGGATTACCAGTGCCCGTTGATGGAAGCTTACGTTGATGAAGTGAGGAAGCTGGAAGAGCGCTTTGACGGCCTGCAAATGGAATACGTTCCAAGAGCAGAGAACGACATTGCCGAGGGCCTGTCAAAATGCGCCGCACTAAAGCTACCTGTGGAACCAGGGACTTTTGTGCTCAAGCTGACTCAGCCATCCGTGACACCATCGACTGGGCCAATCAAGAAGACGAAATCGGTCTCTGGTGACTATCTCCCGGCAGAGCTTCCCGAAGCCGCCGCCAAGAAGGTCCCCGAGATCGACGCCAAGAGTGCTGAGGAGCTGCCCGCTCCGGCAAGCCCCAGGGTTTGTCCCGACGAAGCAGGCGCTCCCGGCAAGCCATGCCCCGGCAAGCTTGCCGGGGAACGTCAAGCTCCGGCTGAGCCCCAAATCCTCGCCGTAGAAGCTGATGTTCCCGCAGCCGCCGACATGCCTTTGGTCCTCGTCGTTGAGCCACAGGCTCCGACGTGGGCACAACAGATCGTCCGTTTCCTCCAGACAGGAGAACTTCCCGAAGAACAAGAAGAAGCGGAAAGAGTAGCCCGGCAGTCCAGTATGTACCAGTTCGTCGACGGCGCACTGTACAGAAGAGGACGCAATGGGGTGAAATTGAAGTGCATTCACCGGGAAGAAGGACAGGAGCTGTTGGCGGAGATACACGGAGGCATATGTGGACACCACATTGGCGCCAGGGCACTTGCCGGCAAAGCGTTCCGGCAAGGTTTCTTCTAGCCCACAGCCCTCCAGGATGCAACTGCACAAGTAACCAAGTGTGAAGCGTGCCAGTTTCATTCCAGGAAGATACACCAGCCAGCTCAAGCTCTCCAGATGATCCCTTTGTCCTGGCCCTTCTCGGTCTGGGGGCTCGATATCCTCGGCCCCTTCCCCCGATCCGTCGGGGGCTTTGAGTACTTGTTTGTTGCCATCGACAAGTTCACAAAGTGGCCAGAAGTGGAGCCGGTGAGGAAGGTGACAGCCCAGTCCGTGATCAAATTCTTCAGGTCGATTGTCTGCCGCTTCGGGATCCCCAACAGGATCATCACCGACAACGGTACGCAGTTCACAAGCCACGCATTCATGCAGTACACCCAAAACCTCGGCACGAAGGTCTGCTTCGCTTCTGTTGCTCATCCCTGGAGCAACGGTCAAGCGGAAAGGGCCAACGCCGAGGTGCTGCGCGGGCTCAAGACCAGAAGTTTTGACAAGCTGCTCAAGCGCGGACGGAACTGGATCGAGGAGCTGCCGGCGGTTCTTTGGTCGGTCAGAACGACGCCAAATCGAGCCACCGGCCAGACACCATTTGCTCTAGTCTATGGAGCAGAAGCAGTTACCCCCACGGAACTCGTATACGGGTCACCTCGAGTGCTCGCTTATGATGAGCTTGAGCAAGAGCGGCTGCGTGAAGATGACGCGCTGCTCCTTGAGGAAGATCGTCTTCAGGCTGCTGTGCGATCCGCTCGCTACCAGCAAGCTCTGCGTCGCTATCATAGCCGCAAAGTTAAAGCCAGGAGCCTCGAGGAAGGCGACCTTGTTCTTCGGCGCGTTCAGTCGGCCAAGATACACAACAAGTTGACGCCGAAGTGGGAAGGCCCTTACCGGGTGAAACGAGTCACGAGGCCCGGCGACGTCCGCCTCGAGACCGAAGATGGTACTCCGGTGAGCAATTCCTGGAACATTGAGCATCTTCGCAAGTTTTACCCGTAAGGCGCGGTTGTCGGACCCCGTCCGGCAACCAACTCTTTGTACAAAAGTCTTTCCGCAGTTGCATGTAATCCTTTGTACAAAGCCAGGCGCAGACCCTGGCCGTAATGAAGCACTAGCGCCCCCAAGTTTTAGCATGCATGCTGAGTCGAGTCTCGTCCTTGGTTAGGGTTGATAGTGCCTAACAGTCGCTAACCCCTAGCTTAGAGGTCGAGTCCGCGTCTTTTTCCCGTCCTTTCCCTTTGGCTCCCGGGAGTTGCACACCCTTGCCGAGCCGCTCAAGGACGAAGAAGGGGAGAAGGGCGAGCCAGCACCCGCGCCCCGGCAAGCCAGAGTTGTCGGGGGCTGCAACCTCAGATAAGTCTTTACATCCCTTATCATGCATTCTCTCATGAGCTGCGGAATGCAAAAACCTTGCTTCCTCCTAAAAGCTGCCGTGCTCTCTTAAGCGACAAACCCCGGAGCGCGTTCCCGGGGCCCGCTTTTGATAGTAGCCGCGGCGGCAAGAGGAGGAAGCGAGGGGCCAGAACCCGCCTTCTCCCTGCCTCCGCCAAGTGCGTGAGGAGGGCCAAGGGGCACGGGGAGACGGCAGGGTCCGTTGCCGGGCGGGGAAGTGTCTATCTTAACGATGCAAAGGGTTCGCACCTTGCCGTGGGATGTACCCGCGAGACAAATGGTCCGGCAAACACTCCCTTTTCATTAAAAACATTCCACTCAGGTACAGCTCAGAGAGAATGAAAAACATGAAAGATGGGATTACAAGATTTAAACACAACTAAGGCCCGAGGGCTTACAAGATAAAAAGAGATAAGGTGCCCGTAATCCCTTTCTTGTCTCTCTCCCCAGGAGGTAGGACAAGGAGGCGAGAAGGGCAAAAGGGGCGCCTAGACGAGCTACGGGTGGCAGAAGACGCCAAGAGAGCATCCGGGGCTCCGCCCCGGGGCTCCGGAGGCCGGATGGAGACGGCGACGCCGGAGGCGGAGCTCGGGAAGGAGGCTGCAGGACGTCAACACGCTGTTGAAGGCATCTAGCCCTCGTACTCCGAGTTGACGGCCTTGCCGCCAGCCTCTTCCGCAGCCTCGCCACTCCAGCCGCCCGAGAAGATAAAGCCCCAGCAAGAGGAGCTTGCCGGGCCGGAGAGAAGACCCCGGTGGTCGTCGCCGCGAGCAGGGGTGGTGGCGGTGTCTGGGGCGAAGATGGAAGACGAGGCAGCGGCCTTGCCGCCCGCCCTCTTCCTCTTCCGCATCCTCCCTACGCCAGCCGCCCAAGGAGACGACCCCGGGGAGTTCACGGCGCCAGCGACGCGGATGATGGGAGTCGCCGGTGCCACGCGGAGCTGCGACCGACACCTAGTCGGACCCATCATCCCGGCGACCGCTCCCCTCGTCGTCGCTGTCGCTCCCCTCCTCGCCACTCTCGCTCGAGGAGGAGCCTTCGCTGTCGGAGGAGCTATCCACGCAGCACCGGGCCCGGGTGCCGAGGTCCCCGAAGGCCTTGACGGAGAGGAGATCACCCTCCATCAGCTTAAAATGGAGGGTGAACCCCTCCATCAAGCTGTGGATCCGGGCGAACGTCTTCCACCCTCGGCCAAGGCACACCACGCCGGGGGCTCGGGATTCGACGTGGACCCGCGTACCACTGATCCCGCAGCCCCTCATGCGCAGTCTCAGCGTCTCGTGTTGTTCCGCCTCCAAGACGTCCGAGAAGGGAGCCGGGATGCGGAGGCGACTGCGAGGCGCCCGGCGCAGCCTGATGATGAACTCACAGGGGTCGTCCCCGAGATGAACTGCTGCGGGAAACGGAGCCGCCGGCGGAGGCGAGGTCGGCGCGCCGCCCCGCCCGCCTCGAGCGCCTCGGCCCCGTCCACGGCCTCGTCCACAACCTCGCCCCCTCCCCCTTCCCCTTACGGTTGGCTCCGCCGCCGCGGTTGCAAGGGGAGGAGGGGCGCGCTACCTGGGGGCAACCCTTGCCGCCACCGAAGAAGGACCAGGGTTCCCTCCTCCATGACAGTTGGGGAGAGGGGACCAGGGCGCTAAGAGAAGAAAGAAGGAAGGAGTGCGGACCCTCGTCATCCCCTTCCGCTCCTTATAAAGGGGCGGAGTGGGGGCTCGGCCGCCCTGCCCAACCAATCAAAGCAGAGGAAGGGCAGGCGACGGGGCCGACCCTCTACTTCGACCCGCGTCGGCCTGGCTTCCTGCCTCCACCACCGCGACCCCAAGCGCATGGAGGACGCGTGGCGGGCGAGCAGGGCCGAGGCGACAGATGAGGCGACCTCTTCCCCCCCACTCGAAAGTGGGGGCGGGCGTTTCGCCTTTCCAAATAAAGGAGTCGTGCCCGACGTGACGCATGCCTGCGGGCCTCAAGCCCCGCGCACGCCACCCACGTCATGCACGTCTCGCACGCCTCGCCCCCCACGACGCCGCGATAAGCGCGCGCCACTTGGGGAGGGCGCGACGAGCACGGAGTTAAGGAGCAGCGCAACCCAGGCCACGCGTGCCCGTGCACTGTTAGGGCCTGGACCAAGAACGCTCGGCACCGTGTATGGCCCAGACCCGGGGGCTCCTGTCGGTGTACTAAAGTAGGGGTACCTTAGTACCCCGAACTTGTGCATGGGCAGTAGTAGCGCCCCGCGGCAAGGCTCACCAGCGGAGCGAAAAGAGTCTCCACGGCGCTTTCTGGGCCGGACGAAGGCCAAGTGATCGAGCCGAGAAGACCAAGCCCCGGCAAGAGGAGCTTGCCGGGCCAAGAAGGCGAGGTCCGGCAAGAGGAGCTTGTCGGGCCAAGGCGACAAGGCCCCGGCAAGAGGAGCTTGCCGGGACGGCTAAGCCGAAGCACCAAGGCCCCGGCGGGAGGAGCTCGCCGGGACGGCCAAACCAAGTCGCCCCAAGAGAAGCCCGCCGCGGCGCGCCATGCGCCCCGGCAAGACCTGACGAGCGGCAAGCTCTCAGGTGCGGCAAGAAAACCACCGCGGCAAGCCACTTGCCGCGGCGAACCACCACCTCAGACGTGCGCCCCAGCTCACCTGCCCACGCGTCACTCTGGAGCTTCCCCAGAGACACGTGGCGGGGCACCGCGCAGCCTGGGGCGCGCGCGTGGCATGTGAAGGTGGCGGAGTTGCCCCCGTGGCAAGCGGAGGCGCCCCTAACGGTCCGCCTCGGCACTGTTCAGGCGATCCAGACGGGCATTTAATGCCTTTGTCCCCCGCCGTCAGAGTTAGGTGCGATAGCACTGTGCGGCCACTGTTCGTACAGTTCCTTGCCATTCTTACCCTCGCCTGCGTCGCTACCTGTGGAAAACCCCTTAGCATATAAAAGGAGGCCCATACGCACGCAGGAGAGGGGACCAAGGGGATCGAAACCTAGAAGTGAGGGAGATACCCAGTAGACCCTCGTCTACGTCCGGCTCCAACTTACTGTAGCTTCTTGCGCTCCAGAGCAAGAACCCGAATCAACCAGACATGCAGCAGTAGGGTTTTACGCATCCGTGCGGCCCGAAGCTGGGTAAAATCGTTGTGTGTGTGTCGCCTCGATCTGCTCTTTGTGCAACCTCCGCCCCCCGCCGAACCGACAAGGGGCTCCGTCCCCATAGGTGCTCGTGGAGGCAGATATCCCCCGACAGGAGGCTACAATCTCGACTAGCATGGGATCATAAAATTTATAATGCGCGCAAACTAGGGGAGCTACCCCCTCGGCTCCAACCGGAAACACCCACGCCCCCGGACCAGGTGTCATGTCTACCAGATGCAGCCGGTATCTTCCACCGTGGCCTCTCTGTACGGTGTGTGCTAGGAAGGGGCTTGACAACTTACTGAACCGTACCCTACCTATGGCAGGGAGAAGTGGTAGTACGAAAAAAGTATGGGGGTTACTGGAACAAGACTCGATCTATGGTCGACTCAGGAGGTTAAAGCATTTCCTGCATGATTAGTATAAGAAATATATTTCACACCAATCTGACAGAATCACCACTCATCATACCTCACCATCCCTTACCGGACACAACCGTCTCAACGAAGAACTAGGGACAATCTCGTGTCTACCCTAGACAGAGGCTTTCCCGGATTCCTTCCGGTAGGCATGAAAGGCATACGAGGGTGATTACTATCACAGACATACCAGTTCCAACAGCACAGAATCATCAATATGCACTCATGACTATGATCATATCATCACAAAAAATAACAAATACTCCGTGTCAAGGTGGTGTTGTAACCGTATCAAACAACACACAACAATATTATGCCAGGGTTCAAAATGCTTGCCTTCAAGAGTATGAAAGTGGGGGTGCACTTTTTGAAAGTTGCTTCCTTCTTCAAAAATCCTATTTTAAGAAAATTAAAATTAACACATAGTTTCAAAACAGTACAAAAAGTTGCTTGGAAAATTTTCAAATAAATATGAAAATAAACTAGACAAAATTTGAGAAACAACAGAAAAAGAATCAAATCAATTGGACTTATATTTAAAAAGTTACAGCCAGTCAAAGTTTAGTCAAAATCTACTTTTAATAAAAATCAGAAAAAGAAGACGGTTCGGGGAGTAATACGTTTTCGAACAGGAGGAAACGTACTCTGGGTTTTACGCTTCCACTAAAGCCAGCGTGGGCAGTGGGTCCATCGGGCCCACTGGTCAGGTTTGACCAGTCGCCCGCACCTTCTTTCTCCTCTGGCGGAGCAGAGGCGGGGCTCCGGTGATTGCCGCCGACGAATGGCGGCTCCCCATGGGATTTCGAGGGCAGGGATGGATCCGCCAGTCTAGGGCGGTCCTCCTAGTGGTCAAGAGGGTCGTGGGGACAAAGGGAGTCGCTGGCGGCGAGCTCCGCGACGGACGATGGCTTCTGGTGGATCGGGGTATCGAGCTACGGTGGCTCCCGATCGGGTTTGAGAGGTGGGGTGGCTTCGCAAGGTCAAGGGTAGTCGGACGGTGGCACTGGATGGACTGGGGAGGCCCTGCTCGCGACGAATGGGACCGGAGCGTGGCGGCAGCCGAACTGACCGGAGACGGGGAAGACGGCCTCCCTCCATCGATTGCTGGCTATGGGAGCACTAGGGGGATGGCCTGAGGTCGCCTGAGGGTCTGGACGAGCTCGGGGGATCCTCTTATAGGCGGTCGAGGTTGGTTCCGACGGCGGCAGTGGATAGGAATGGCGAACCGCCGTTCTGTAGCCACGGGGCGCATGGCGATGGCTGGCGGGGTCTAGCAGGGCAAGAGGACGAGGTTGACCTGTTCCAGGGGTAGCTGGCGCGCTGGAGTGGCTCGGGCGGCGCCGTCCATGGCAGAGGCTGCTACGGACGCCGGCGTGCTGCCAAGGGAGCTCTGACGGTGGCGCTGTAGGGCGCCAGGGTGGCTTGGAGGGTTCTGGCGAGCGGGCGAGGGCAGGGCGTGGCCCTGCGGGCGAGCAAAGGCCAGGGGCAAGACGCGGCGGCTCAGTTGTGTGCGCGTGCAAAACGTGCGCTCTGGGCGCGCCCAGAGCACGCACGCGAGGTGCTCCACGAAATGCTAATGCATGTCAGGAGGCTTGGATAAGGCTGGGGATTAACAGGTCTAGGTTAGAGTTAGCTAGGAGCTTAGTGGACATGCTGGTTTGTCCAGAGGGGAAAGGTCACAGTGCAAAAATAAAACTATGCCTAAAACTGCCCATGAACTCAAGGTGCTCGACAGAATGCCATGGGCATCTAGGCATCTCTTCTGGTGGCCAAACTCCCCAGATCAGAGTCTCTTTAGATGTAGGTGATGGTGGCAAGGTTAGTTTGGCAAGACTAGAAACTTGTTAGTGCAAGTTTTTGAGAAAACCAAATCTGGACAGAAAATAAAGGTCATTATTTCATGGACCAAAAATACTCCAATGGGTCCAATCTCCTGGACTTAAGGGTTTGGTAGGGTGTACTTAAAGTAGGACAAATCCCAAGGCAAGAAGAGCAAGAAAAAAATATGGTTGCAGTAGAAAATACCCAACCGGACTAGAGAGCAAAAGAGGATGATTTGCTCAAATTTTTCAAAGAACACCAACGGGTTTTTGCATAAAGTTGAATTACACACTACTACTAACATTCCCTAATTCTGGTGGAAACTTTAAAGAAATATTTAAATAGGTTGTAGTGCAAATTACAAACTGGACCAGATTTGAAAACTTGGGGTAGGGCTCAAAATTTCCAAATGACTAAAAGAGATTTTTGCATAAAAGTGATGTGGGAACATCACATGACATACCCAAATTTTGGTGGGGATTTTAAAGGAGTATTTGAAAGGGTTGTATTGCAAATGGGGTTCTAAAACTTATGAAAAATCATTTTTAAAGAAATAAAGCTCAGGGAAAATAATTTTAGAAATAATTCCACTGATAAAAAGAAATGGTCTTGGGAAGATATAGAAGTCCAACAATATCTTTGAAAGGTTTCCACCTAGAAAAAAACTCAAAAAATCAGAGGGACAGAGTGACCTGAAATTAAAAGATAAAACCAGAAAATAAAAAAATCCTGGCAAAATTTTAATTAATAAATCAAGGTTAAAAGTTTGGGGTGTTACAAATATATGCTTGTAGGAATTGCAATAATATCAAGTTTCCTCTCTATGTGCTTAAAATCTTGAAGTTACGCTTGTTTTGCCTTCCTATGCAAGTTGATTCTTGTTACCATAAGTTGTTTGCTCAAAAAATCCCTATGCATAGGAAGTGGGTTAGACTTACATGTGCTAGTCATATTCTTCATGATGCTCTCTTTATGTTTCAATTCTTATCTATTATGTGGGCATCATTGAAATCATCATGCCTAGCTAGAGGCGTTAAACGTTAGTGCTTGTTGGGAGGCAACCCAATTTTATTTTAATTTTTTGCTTTTTGGTTCTGTTCAGTAATAAATAATCCATCTAGCTTCTGTTTAGATGTGGTTTTATGTTTTAATTAGTGTTTGTGCCAAGTAGAACCTTTGGGAAGACTTGGGTGAAGTCTTTATGATCATGCTATAAAAAACAGAAACTTGAGCGCTCACGAGATTTGCTTCAACTTTTTACTGAGGAGTGCTATTTAGTTCATTCTTTTTGCAGATGATTACTAGACAAATTCCTCAGGTCCACCAATTTATTTTAGAATTTTTGGAGTTCAGAAGTATACGTTTGATATAGATTACTACAGACTATTCTGTTTTTGACAGATTCTGTTTTTCGGGTGTTGTTGCGAATCTATGGCTAGTAAAATAGTTTATAAACCATAGAGAAGTTGGATTACATTAGGTTTAACACCAATATAAATAAAGAATGAGTTCATTACAGTACCATGAAGTGGTGTTTTGTTTTCTTTCGCTAACGGGGCTCACGAGTTTTCTGTTAAGTTTTGTGTTGTGAAGTTTTCAAGTTTTGGGTAAAGATTCGATGGACTATGGAATAAGGAGTGGCAAGAGCCTAAGCTTGGGGATGACCAAGGCACCCCAAGGTAATATTCAAGGATAACCAAGAGCCTAAGCTTGGGTATGCCCCGGAAGGCATCCCCTCTTTCGTCTACGTTCATCGGTAACTTTACTAGGAGCTATATTTTTATTCACCACATGATATGTGTTTTGCCTGGAGCGTCATGTCATTTTATTTTGTTTTGCTTACTGTTTGAATAAAGTATCAATATCTGAAATTATTAAATGGGCGAGTCTTCACATAGTTGCATAATTATTCGACTACTCATTGATCTTCACTTATATCTTTCAGAGTAGTTTGTTGGTTGCTCTAGTGCTTCACTTATATCTTTTAGAGCATGGTGGTAATTTTATTTTGAAGAAATTGATGAACTCTCATGCTTCACTTATATTATTTTGAGAGTCTTAAATAGCATGGTAATTTGCTTAATAATCCTAATATGCTTGGTATTCAAGATTTGTAAAACTTTCTTTTGAGTGTGTTGAATACTATGAAAAGTTTGATCCTTGATAACTGTTTTGAGATATGGAGATGGTGATATTAGAGTCATGCTAGTTGAGTTGTTGTGAATTTGAGAAATACTTGTGTTAAAGTTTGTGATTCCCGTAGCATACACGTATGGTGAACCGTTATGTGATGAAGTCGGAGCATGATTTATTTATTTATTATCTTCCTTATGAGTGGTGGTCGGGGACGAGCGATGGTCTTTTCCTACCAATCTATCCCCCTAGGAGCATGCACGTAATACTTTGCTTTGATAACTTCTAGATTTTTGCAATAAGTATATGAGTTCTTTATGACTAATGTTGAGTCCATGGATTATACGCACATTTCCCATCCTTCCACCATTGCTAGCCTCTCTAATACCGCGCACCTTTCTCCGGTATCATACACCCACCATATACCTTCCTAAAAACAGCCACCATACCTACCTATCATGGCATTTCCATAGCCATTCCGAGATATATTGCCATGCAACTTTCCACCGTTCCGATTATTATGACACGATCCATCATTGCCATATTGCTTTGCATGATCATGTAGTTGACATCATATTTGTGGCAAAGCCACCGTTCATAATTCTTTCATACATGTCACTCATGAGTCATTGCACATCTCGGTACACCGCCGGAGGCATTCATGTAGAGTCATAATTTGTTCTAAGTATCAAGTTGTAATTCTTGAGTTGTAAGTAAATAAAAGTGTGATGATCATCATTTTTAGAGCATTGTCCCAAGTGAGGAAACGATGATGGAGACTATGATTCCCGCACAAGTCGGGATGAGACTCCGGACGAAAAATAAAAAAAGAGGCCATAAAAAAGTGAAAAGGCCCAAATAAAAAAATATGAGAGAAAGAGAGAGAAGGGGCAATGCTACTATCCTTTTACCACACTTGTGCTTCAAAGTAGCACCATGATCTTTATGATAGAGAGTCTCCTATGTTGTCACTTTCATATAGTAGTGGGAAGTTTACATTATAGAACTTGGCTTGTATATTCCAATGATGGGCTTCCTCAAAATGCCCTAGGTCTTCGTGAGAAAGCGAGTTGGATGCACACCCACTTAGTTTCTTTTGTTGAGCTTTCATATACTTATAGCTCTGGTGCATCCGTTGCACGGCAATCCCTACTCACTCACATTGATATCTATTGATGGGCATCTTCATTGATACGCCTAGTTGATGTGAGACTATCTTCTCCCTTTTTGTCTTCTCCACAACCACCATTCTATTCCACATATAGTGCTATATCCATGGCTCCCGCTCATGTATTGCGTGAAGATTGAAAAAGTTTTGAGAATGTCAAAAGTATGAAACAATTGCTTGGCTTGTCATCGGGGTTGTGCATGATTTAAATACTTTGTGTGGTGAAGATAGAGCATAGCCAGACTATATGATTTTGTAGGGATAACTTTCTTTTGCCATGTTATTTTGAGAAGACATGATTGCTTTGTTAGTATGCTTGAAGTATTACTATTTTTATGTCAATATTGAACTTTTGTCCTGAATCTTTCGGATCTGAATATTTACCACAATTAAGAAGAATTACATTGAAATTATGCCAAGTAGCACTCCGCATTAAAAATTATCTTTTTCATCATTTACCTACTCGAGGACGAGCACGAATTAAGCTTGGGGATGCTTGATACGTCTCCAACGTATCTATAATTTTTTATTGCTCCATGCTATATTATCTACTGTTTTGGGCAATATTGGGCTTTATTATCCACTTTTATATTATATTTGGGACTAACCTATTAACCGGAGGCCCAGCCCAGATTTGTTGTTTTTGCCTATTTTAGTGTTTCGAAGAAAAGGAATATCAAACGAAGTCGAAACGGAACGAAATCAACTGGAGAAGTTATTTTTGGAAGGAAAGCTACCGGATGGACTTGGACCCCACATCAGGAGAGAAGGGAGGTGCCCACGAGGGTGGGGGGCGCGGCCACCCCCCTAGGGCGCGCCCCCCTACCTCGTGGGGCCCTCGAAGCTCCACCGACGTACTTCCTGCACCCATATATACCTACGTATCCAAAAACTTCCAGGACAGAGAATAGATCGGGAGTTCCACCGCCGCAAGCCTCTATAGCCACCAAAAACCATTCGGGACCCTATTCCAGCACCCTGCCATAGGGGGGAACCCTCACTGGTGGCCATCTTCATCATCCCGACGCTCTCCATGACGAGCAGGGAGTAGTTCAAACTCGGGGCTGAGGGTATGTACCAGTAGCTATGTGTTTGATCTCTCTCTCTCTCTCTCTCTCTCTCTCTCTCTCTCGTGTTCTTGATTTGGCACGATCTTGATGTATCGCGAGCTTTGCTATTATAGTTGGATCTTATGTTTCTTCTGCCCCTCTACTCTCTTGTAATGGATTGAGTTTCCCCTTGAAGTAATCTTATCGGATTGAGTCTTTAAAAATTTGAGAACACTTGATGTATGTCTTGCCGTGCGTATCTGTGGTGACAATGGGATATCACGTGATTCACTTGATGTATGTTTTGGTGATCAACTTGCGGGTTCCGTCCATGAACCTATGCATAGGGGTTGGCACACGTTTTCGTCGTGATTCTCCGGTAGAAACTTTGGCGCAATCTTTGAGGTTCTATGTGTTGGTTGAATAGATGAATCTGAGATTGTGTGATGCATATCGTATAATCATACCCACGGATACTTGAGGTGACACTACAAAAAAAATACACTTCCGTGATGATACGTGTTTGTCACAGTAGGTCGCTTTTTTTGTCATTCATGTACATCCATGACAAATTTATGACAGAATCAAGATAGTCATACCTGTGCTGTCGTAGAAGTGTTCCATGACATTACCAAAATTATCATCACGGAAGTGTCCACTTCCATGACGATAAATCGCGCCTCACAGAAGTGCTTTCGTCAAGGGTGACCGACACGTGGCATCCACCGTAACAGAACGCCGTTAAGCTATGAGGTCGGGTTTTGGATCTGATAACCCGTTAACAGCCCCGACCAATGGGAAATTTCCACGTGTAAAATTCTTATTGGCCGGACGAAACACGTGTCAGCTCGTGAGTGGGTCAGATAGGCGCCTATGATACTTTGACACATGGCACGGCCCAACAGAGGCCCATTCCTGTGTAAAGGCCGGCCCATTTGACTTGGTCAAAAGCTGGCGGGCCGGCCCATGGAAAGCCTGTTAACGACCTGTTCGAATATAGCCCATTTACATCCCGCTAACCCAAGGCCCGTTACGCCCTATCCGAATTAGGCCCAGTAGCGTCATCTGGGCCATCCAATATGATTCCAGCCCGTTTTCACTTCTGGCCCATGTATGGCCCATGACGTCTTTCGCCCCATACGAGGCCCTATGTAACTCTTGGCATACTAATGGCCCGTGGTGAAACTGGCCCGTAATGAACAGTGTATCACTTTACACCCATTAACGGCCCGTGGTGAAACTGGCCCTTGATGAACAGTGTATCACTTTATACCCATTAACGACCCGTTATTCCGTTGGGCCGTTTCCAGCCCATGTTATCTTTCGGCCTTCTCAGAGCCCATTTATTCTTGGGCTCATTTCCAGCATTCGTTTACTTACGGCCCGTTACTGTCATTTTCTGCCTGTGGGCCAAATTCAGCCAGTGGTTAGAGTCGGCCCGTTTGTGGTCCGTTAATACATTGGGCCGTTTTCAATGCGTCATCAAATACGGCATATTAACGATGGCCCATTATGGTCGTCCCATGAACGGACGATTCCAACTGTAGCCCGTTTACGGCCATAATGCGGCCTGTTATTGGCCCATGTTTGGCCATCGATCATACTGCCCGTATAAGGCCCATTTATGATACGGCCCGTAGAAGGCCCATTGTTTCTACGGCCCGTAGAAGGCCCATTGTTTCTACGGCCCGTAGAAGGCCCACTGTTTCTACGGCCCGTAGGAGGCCCAATGTCACTATAGTAAATATTAGCCCATGGTTATTGTGGCCTAGTTTTTAAAAATAGGTTAATGCAGCCACTAGCAAACCGCGGAAAAAGAACTGCAATGACTAGAAGCAAACAAATAAACAAGACAACAAGTAAATAAATAAGCAAGCAACTTACGCTAGGCTATCACGGCTATCACACATATTACATCCACTGGGCATCAAAGTTCGCCACCAGTGCAAATAAACGCGCCGACAAAAGAATATACAAAACTGAGAGCACTTCAGAAGGCACTAGGCCTGGCCAGGTCGGGCCCCCCCCAAAGAGCTGAAGAAGCTGAGTAGACCTCAGTTGTGTCAACGATAGATGCATCAACACTAGATTTAAGGCATCATGGTGCGCACGGCAGTCCTCTGACATCTTCATTGCATCTTTGACTTCAAGTCGGAGCTGAGCTGAAGCAAGCCTTTCCGCTTTAAGTTGAGACTGAAGAAGTAGAACTGATTGAGGCAGCGACTGCACAGAGGTTGTCTCACACCTGCTGGTGAGTAGCTTCAACTCAATGTCTTCATCAAGACAGGACCTTGGGGTCATCTCGCTGTCCTCAAAATGGTTTGTCTTACCATCTTCCCTAAAGTTCTGCCTGGCGTAAGGGATACGAGTCTGAAAGAGAAACAAGGAGACACGTAACAGGTTTCACACTTATATAAGCAAATAAATGGATCTGTTCTGCATAAGGAACATGTTTTTACAACTACAATTTGAAACTAGTAGTTGTTGCAAACATCCAATCAGATGTAAACAGCAAAGCAAACAGCAGGGGAGGAAATGATGCCTATCCTAATCTATACTAGAACAAAGTATGAAGGCTTGAGAAGGATGAGCTTACATTACATGTTAACACGGGCTGGACAAAGCCCTTCTCCATGTTGATGGAAGGATAATTCAATAAATTCCCCAAAGAAAATTCTTTATAAGCATTGCCATTATTCTGCATTTTGCAAAGAGTAAATATAGATCAAATAATATTGGAAGAAACAGATGATAATGAAGCTCAGGTGCAGACTGATGATACATAATCAAATAGCAATTAATTAAGTACAGCGTTACAAGGCAAAAGGGAGAGAGGTACTGACAAGAGCAATGCAGAGCCCATTATTGTTTTGAGATCGTATGATCCTTTGAGCAAGGAGATTCATCTGAAATTAGTTTTCATACAAGAGAGAAGGTAAGGCACAAGCAGAAATTTAGGAGTTCAAATTTTGAACTGATATCATAGACAGTACCTGACGCTGGGCTCCCAGCAGTTCTAATAGGGGTTTGGCCACTGGAGTAGGGGTAAAGTGTGGTACAGTTGGGCCTGTGTTTTCTGTGGCTGTTGATCTATCTGATTTAACAGGTATCACTACCTTTTCCAAATACCTAGTTTGTACTCCTTGACGACCTGCACTCACCCTCTTCCTTTTGGACACCTATTACGAAAGAACAACATCTGACTGGAAAAACATAGTGTGACTACACATGGAATTGGTACAGAAAATGGATAGGTATGGCATATACTCATATATGATGCTTAAACTAAGCAGATGGTGTAACAAAGTAGAAGTAATGCAAGAGGTCAGATGCAAAATATGTGCGACCAATACAACTTTGCAAAGTTAGACCAAGCAGCTTGAAGGGTGAATAAGATAGGCCATCCTCCACCATGCCAAGTTTGATAGCCAGTGGATCGTTCCGCATTATTCCTCTCATGCGCCCATTCTCATATTCATTTGAATAATGTTAAATATCTGACATGCATGAAAACATAAAAAAAAGTGAGATTTTCTTTGTAATGCAGAAGTGATTCTAATCCAATACTGCCTCCCTGTAAACCCCTTTGTGCTATCTCTGCAATTCTTTTAAAAGATGCCATGCATGCTGTAATTTGTTGTGTGCATTAATATAATGTGGCCTACTACTCAAAATATGAGAGCTCCAGAAGTGATGACACTTCGCAGATGATAGCTTCAACATATAGTAAAGAAGAACAAGTCGACCTGACCTGACAGATTCAAAATATACTAAGGGAGAACAACTCGACCTGACCAGTCGATCGCAAGAGAAGAGTATCATCTTAAAGAAGAGCAGAAGAGCAAGCAGATTGAAGATATTGCAAGTCTTTTAATACAATGCCGGTTGGCCACCCATGATGAACCAGAGCGCACAGAGAAATACTATTCTTTCCGGTCTCTCCATATGTGGCTCACATGCATTTAGAAACTAAAATAGGAACATTTAGCTAACCAATTAAACATCTCTCAGTTTTACTAATATTAGCAATAATATCATATATGAATTTGTACAACTAAGCTTGTTTAGCTCGATGGGTGGAGCAGTGCTATTACGACATGAACCACGTAGGCTGATTGTGGTCATCATAAAATGGGGAAAACATAAGCATGATGAGTACAGTGTTGACCGTGGCAGTGGGATGGCAGATCTGAAGCTGCAAACCACGCAAAGGGTAGTTAGCAACCGATGTTTGCTTTGAAATAACAACTAAGATTTGGTATGGACAAGAAAGTACGGTCAACAAGTGACAAAGAAATGCAATTATGTTGTCTCTCTATATGTCGCGACATGCACTTGGAAACTCAAGTGGGACCTTTAGCTAACCAATTAAATGTGTCGGTTAACTAATATCAGTATCATATCACAATCATATTTGAACAACTAAGCTTTCGAATTCTGAGTGTTGTGTTGTTTAGCTTGAAGGGTGGAGTAATGTTAGTACGACAGAAAGCAACTCCGCAGATCATAGTAGAGTAGATAAAAGGGGAAAACCCTAAGCATCAAGAGAAAAATCAGGAATGTGGAACTAGTTGGACCAGTGGGTGGCGCACATGCTTTTCGAAACGAATATAGGAACATTAGGCGACCAATTAAACGTTCTCTGTTTTAGTGATATGAGCATCATATCAGATTCTTATTTCAACACGTAAGCTTTGGGTTGAGGTCTTGAGGAGCAGTGCTAGCACGACACGAAGCACCTACGATGATGGTAGTGAATATAAAGGGGGGAAACCATAAGCTTTACGAGTATAGTGCCCGTGCCATGGCGGATCTGAAGCTGCAAACCGGACAAAGCTACTTCGCAACCAATGTTTGCTTTCAACTAGCCACTACGATTTGGTACGGACAAGAAAAGTATAGTAAACAAATTACGATCTATTTTCCGGGTGAGATCAATAACTTAAGCACATATGGAAGAGTACCAGCTATCTTGCGACGCCGTGTAGGTCTATGCTGATACGTTGAGGGTGCTGCGGGTGCGATGGCTGTAGGCGGCGGGGAAGAAGACTTTAGACGGCAGACGGCCGGGTCGGGGGATATATCCTGTTGTCGTGGACGAGACGGTCGTAGGAGCAGCAACGGCAAGGTGGACGACGACACCGATGAAGTGAGAGGAGGCGATGAAAGGATCCTGGTCAAGCGCCGTGGATGAGAGACGTCCATCTCTTGCAGTGGATGACGGGGTAGGGGTAGCGGCTCCGACAAGGTGGACGATGGGGTGGCGGACGGAGGAGGCTGGCCGCAGTGCGGAGGTTGTCGTGCCGCCGACGGTGTATGAATGGGGAAATGGAGGGGAGGGGGGATCTCAAACTTTGGGACGCGCTTCTCTGAAATGGGGGAAAGTTACGAACTTACCCCCCGTTTAAAATTTCGGACATCGCGTCGGTTGGGGATAGGACGGTAATCTCGCATCCCCCAAATATTTGTCGGTAACTATTTCGGGCGAGGAGAGGGTGTTTTGCCGCCCACGGTTGGCGCCCACGGTGTATGAACGGGGCTGACAGGTAGGGCGGTTGTGTCACGTCTGATGGAAGTTACACATATGCCCCTATTTAAAATATAAGCCTACATCGATTTCGGATGAGGAGAGTTTGTTTTGCCGCCCACCGTGTATAAATGGGGAAATGGAGGAAGAGACACATGTCTTTCGGACGAGCTTGAATCAAATGTGTTTTGCCGCCCACGTTTGGTGCCCACCGTGTCTGAATGGGCTCAGAGGCCGTCGTCTCACGTCTGATTGAAGTTACTAGTCTACCCCTATCAACAGCAGTGTAAATCATGTCGATAAGGATGTCAAGTGTCAGGGGTAGACAGTAATTTCCATCTCGCAAACACTTGCTTCGGGCAGCCCACAAATTATAGTGGGTGTTTAGCCGCTTCGTTCAAAACTTGGGAGAATTAGCATTCACGTTTGCCCTGGGACCTGGCAAACTAAATTCAAATCCAATTTGTATTCGATTACGAATATCCACAGATAATTATACGTTTTGTTATTTATTTCTTCAAAACCACAACAAAGATTTATTCCACCTTTATATATGATTATGATTTAGAAATGCCGTGATCTTCGAATTCAGTAGGTTGGATACACTCTGAGTCAAACAGTTATTTCAGCCAATACAATATGCTCACAAGAAAAACAGTTCACCTTATGTCAGTCATACAAGTATTGAGGATTACCTCGCCTAAAAAATTCGGATCATTATAACACATGGACAACATAGGGGGTCTTGCAACATAATCCATTCAGAGACATGACACAACATGCAAGTACAATAATTTAATGAAAATTTCAACTGGTATCTAAAGAAGAACCGGGATTATCTTGGGCTTCAGATAGCAGAAACAGCAGGACCTCCTCCGTCTTCAAATGCAACATTCTTACTTCTTCCAATTCTTGGGTTGCTTGCATAATGTGTGCCGCTAATTCCGTAATTTCCAGCCTCAAGATAAAGATTACCTCATTCATGGCAGCCACACCATCTCTTTCTGCCTCTAGTAGAGCCTCAAGCACTATAATATCTGTGCTCAGACTGCTCTCCGGCGGTGTTGCCTCTGAACTGCTACCATCTGGTAACATGGATGGCGCACTGCTTCCACAAATAGATTCTGGGGTTGTACATTGTGTCCTAGTGTGAACGGCATCCTGAAAGGTTTCCGCTGGACATCAGTAAGAGATAGTTATCGTATGATCCATGCAGTAAGCTTACATGGTAAACGACGGACGAATTATTGCCGAGCATGGCAAACTATATTTAAATGGTTTGAAGCAGCATCAGCCGAAAAGAAATTAAAATGGTAAGATGAAACTAGGGATGTAAGTGGCAAATAAACGAAATCCACCAGTCCCATCTAGTTAGTTTTTGCTACCTCCCTAGTTCATTTTCCTCAAAAAAACAAAAACTCTTTTGAACTATCATACCACTAGTGGACTTTAATAGGGATTAAACCGGACCCAGTTGACATCCCTAGTTGAAAGGGAGTGTATAACCGCTATATTTAAGTTGACAAGGCATCTAAGCAGTTGAAATAATCTGAGAAAGCACTTAACAGTGTGGCTTCATATAAACTACGAAGACAGTCTTGTGATGAAGTTGGGAGGAAAAGTTAAGGACTCAAATGAAATAGGCATGCATTTCTTTACGATAGTACAGCAGGCACTGCTGACATATTGGCCAACTCAGGTATAGCGTAACAACAAATAAGCATTCGAATCAAGCAATACAGCAAAGCAGACAACTGAACTATTTGTAATTTGGTAGGATTACAAGTTGAGGGCACAAGCCAAGAAAGCAGCCCACTCGCATTACATTTCACATGTACTAAAACACACTGGCTTACCATATGTTGCTGTGAAGCCTAGCTGCTGTTGCAATGTTCTTTGAAGATATCGTCAGCATCCCGTGGTTGCAAATCTAGTTGTTGTAGTTTATTCTACACCATCTATTTAGGTAAAATTAGTTTTAATCGCATGCACTGGTCCGAATTGATCATCAATGGTTCATCTAAACTAATGAAAGAAGGGTGTGTGCATACACGACAATACTCCCTCCGATTCTTTTTACTTTGCGTATAACTTTTTCTCAGTTTTCTCGTATTAGTCTGCGCGTTGCCGATTCCTAGTGCTAGTTTCCTTTTGTGCCCCGCCCCATCCGCCTCTGCCCTAATTAATTGGCAAATTAGTCTAGAAAAATTAAACCAGTGCCCTCCTTGGTATGCGGGTCAAGAGTTATGCGCAGAGTAAATAGAATCGGAGGGAGTATATCTGCTTCCCTCTATTTTTATGCTTCTTCGAGGTGCCAGCCCCAAAAGAACAAATATTTTGCTTGATGGGGTTGGCAGCTCCATAATAAATAGTACCATTAAATTAGTCATGCAACTTGGGAAGATCAAGAACACACAAACAAGTAATGAACAGAGGCTCGGAGCAGTGATGTAATAGCTAGCATGAGAAAATGTAGGGTAAAACAAACAAAAAGCAGCAGAACCACATGCTAGTTTGCTGATGTGTAATTAAGCATAGAGAAAATTAAGTAGTCTGATGGAACCAACAGGTGGCATCAGAACAAAACTAAAGCATATTAACTATATGTGCACTGGTATGTAATTTAGCACATGTAACATGTTCACTGCTAGAAGTATGGCCCTACAGGTGCAACCAGAATAACGTGTCTCATGAAAAACTGAATGATGCCCTGAAGAAATTCAAAGGTGCGCTGCTTATGCTAGAAATGTGAACGTAGGCGCCGGCCGTTGGATAATAGTACCTGATTCTCGGCGGCGTATGGGTCATTGTCATACTTGATAGCTAAGGATCGTCGATGGTGCTCATGTTGCAGTTGAGTTTGGGCCGGCTGTCGCCGTCGCTGAAGCGGCTCCGGTGCTACGGTTGCGGCGCCTGTCGACATACAAGAAAGCTCATCTGTGGTAAGTGAATAGTTGCACGATAAAGAGAAAAACCAAAGGAGTACAAATCAAAATAACCTGATGAGGCTGCGGCGTTAGTAAAGCAGGGCCGGTGGAGTTGAATATGGCGTCCGTGGAGCGGGTCTGGTGCAGTGGACGAAGGCTTCAGCGGGCGCGTTGTACAGTGCTTTTGGTGAGGCTGATCTGTTGCGGCGGACGAGGGCTTGTATGAAGGGCCAGCGAAGGGGCGGATGAGGGAGTCAGTGACGGGCCTACGCTGTGGTGGACGAGGGCGCCGGTTAAGCAGATCCGGTGCAGTGGACCATGATGGCGGTCAAGGAGATCTGGAGCGGTGGACAAGCCAGTCGCTGAAGCGGCTCCGGTGAAGTGGTGAGTTGGCAGTTGGGGTTCCAAGGTGCGGAAGGTAGATCCGGCAGGGTGTGAGGTCCACCGCTGCGGTGGAGGACTAGATTCGGCGGCTTGCCGTGGTTGGGGGGTCGGGGAGGGGAAGGGGAGGGGCTCTGGGGAGGAATGTTGGGGGCGAAGAGGCGAAAACAATGGAGTTACCAAAGCAGCCCTTTTCCGTTCATGTGGCAGGGGTAAAACAGGAATATCGCAGGGCTAAACTTTCGGGCGCGTGATATTTCGATGTGAGCGGGAAGTTTGAAAGCTTTTGGCGCCTAAAATTATAAGTATTCTGCTCTCGTACGGCCGACTATGATATCATGGCCGACAATTTGTTTGTTTTGCATGCAAAAAAATGTGCAAGTTTTGAAAATCAGTGTCTCCAACTCGAAACTTAGATTGTCCATTCAATTCAAATATGGATCATTGAGCTACTACAAGCAAATACCATCATACGGTCCAATTCAAATGAAATTCCAAATGTGTTTATCCTAAATATGGTGACAAAAGCAAAAATGTGTATGTGTATGAATAAAGTGGATGATTATAAAGTTTGAACATGCCCGTATGTATATATCTCTAGGTTTGATATATGAATTTGAAATCACGAAATCCCGGCTTAAAAATGTACCTCCGTTTAAATGAACTACAAAAGCTAATGATGGAGTCGAATTCCAAAATTCCAATCTTAGGTTTGTAATTCTGGTACATCAAGGTATATCACGCATGTTCAAAAGTATCGTTATCTCATAGTACAAACTGTGAAACAAATTGATCAACCATGAGTGCACAATATCTCAATTATGCTAAAGTCCCTCAAATATAGACACCTCACTCTTTATCTGAAGTCAACCCCCCACCACCACCACACACACACACACAGAGAGAGAGACAAGTCGTTCTCTCCCCCAAACACCAACACACGAGCACATTAACACCCCTCTCTCTTGTAAAGTCCGGACCCCAACATAGGTCTCTATCACTTTGTCTCTCGGGCATGCACACATCTCTTCCCTCACTCTCTAGGTCTCCCGCTATCTCTCTTACCCAAGCACACGCACTATGTAGAGTGTATATTTCCCATACACACAAAACGTCACCCCCAAACGTCTATCTCCCTAGTTATGTGGTTCTCGCGCACGCACCTCACACACCACCCCCACTGCAAACAAGCACACTTTGTCTCCTTGTGCACCACTCTCCTCTTTCTATCTCACCCACATGCGGACCCGCCCCAGCTCTTTCCCTGTATACATATATGGCGTGACTCTTTGCATAGCTCCCTAATGTATAATCGTTCTCGATTTCGCACATTGTTCTCTACACCATCTATTCTAGATCTCTCATGAAGTCCCAATCACACACACGATGACTTGCTTCCCTTGCATCTCCGTTCATAGGCCAATTTTGGACAACATCAACATTGTCTCCCTATCTATACGCCATTTATGGACACAAACGACCCCTCTCGCCCCCTCTCTTCCTCTCTCTCTCTCTCTCTCTCTCTCTCTCTCTCTCTCTCTCTCTCTCTCTCTCTCTCTCTCTCTCTCCGTCGCTAGCTCTGTCTTTCTCTCGCTCTCACACCCCTCTCCCACACACACACTCGATGTCTCTTCCAAATAGTCTGCTCCCCCGCCACACCCGTGCTATCTCGCTAATACACATGTCACACCATCCCCCTTCCCTTATACTAGGTTTACATCATCAGTGGTCTCTCTACTCCACATGCACTCTCTGCCTCTCACACACAAACGCGTGCACAAACACACAAACATGCACAAACACCCATTTACCTGGATCCTCATCTCTCCTCATGTCCACATGTGTATCTCACACACTCACTCTCTAATTATGTATATGTGTCTCCACGTTAGACAACACAAAGCCCCATGTACATGTCTCTCTCTATCCTCCACACACATAGACACAAAGAATCTGTTATCATTGCCTCAGTCTCTAACATATCACACACGCACGCACTCTCTCTCTCTCTCTATCTATCTATCTATCTATCTCTCTCTCTCTCTCTCTTTCTCTCTCGCAAACACGCTCAACAAGGGTTTCCCCGTGAATAACTTACAGTCTATTCATGAACAGTCGTGGCAGTACGGCGAACACAAGATGTGAAAAAGAATAAATCTACACGTGCTTAGACCACCTAGTATGACTACTAGGACTAGAGCAAGCCAAAAAGCGCGCCGCCATCACCCCATCCTTGTCGGCAACGGGAAAATCTTCGTTTTACACAGTCGAGAAGTCATTGTGCTAAGGCCCCACATGCCGAGGCGTTGAATAGAATGTAGATGCTAGTTTACGGAAGCAAGTATCGATAATACGTTTGTATCTCCATACTTATATTTCTTCTCTTATAAAAAACCGAGTTGGTGATGATGGTACGTGTGCCATCTTGCAATATAGATCGTCCGATCTATATCTGATGGATGGAAATTAAACTAAAAGATACCCGCACCCCTCTCAACATTTGCAGACAAGGCCTTCC
Source organism: Aegilops umbellulata (assembly GCA_032464435.1). Classification (NCBI taxonomy): domain Eukaryota; kingdom Viridiplantae; phylum Streptophyta; class Magnoliopsida; order Poales; family Poaceae; genus Aegilops; species Aegilops umbellulata. The sequence continues at coordinate 66,252,175 of CP136056.1, read as the reverse complement.
CTCGTTCATCCTTATCTACAACAAACCTCATTGTTCAGCAATTAATAAAGGAAGCCTCTAGAACAAACTGGCGTGGTGGCCACTGCCGGCGTCGTCAATCCCCATGCCTCCGCTCAGTCCGACCACCAACCACCACCACCACACCCCACTCCTCTTCACCTTATCTCATATTTCTCGAGATATCATTAGTTTTTACACATGGGATTACTCCCGCAAGGGTCAATCACAACAAGTGTTTTATAAAAAATGCATCTTGATGTTCCGTGCAATGCACGGATCTTGCTAGTACTCCTACACAAAACTAAGTTGGTGATGCTGGTGTGTCTGCCATCCGTCGTTTCTGACCATTAGATCTACATCTAACGATTGTGAGGTAAGTTGTTGCCTTTTCTCACCAACATCCCACTTGTCTACCAATTTGCAGAAAAACCCATAATTAGTATCTTAAAACCAACCACATCCCTCCCTGACCTTACCAAAACGGCCCAAGGAATATATTCTAATTGAAACATAATATATCTCTAGTGACATATCTATATCAAAATTAGAGTGTTTTGTACCAAGTTTGTGAATAAGTATTATTCTAATTATGAATCATTGCAACGGACATGAACATTGCTAGTATTTCCAACCATGCATTTCTTTTCCTAGTATTCCATAGTTTCGAGTTTTCCATCAAGATATTAGTCACTCATGGTTGATATTTACTTTCAATCATGTACACATATGCACTATGTAACTAGCCTTGCTTATTGGCTTCCAAAGCTTAACTTTCACTCCTACTTACAATATGTAGAGTATTTAACAAAAAACTACCACTTTCAACCAGCCTTAGGAGGACTCTATTGTACAAAAAATAGCAAAAACATACCCAAAATTTCTTAAACCACGCCAAAAACTACCTAGTACTCCTACCGATTAGGTTCATTTTAACCCATTTATGACAGGGTTGGCCCACATGTCTGTGCTGACGAGGCAGCTTAAACCAACACATTTTGTTTGACCGTTGACACGAGAGACCCACATCTGACCTTCTATCCTGTTATTCCCCCTTAAATCATTATTTTTCCTGAACATTACTTCAAACAGTACTGATGCGTGTTCGTCAGTGGCGCCGGTGATGAGCGAGTTGGCCGCCGCTCCGCCGGACGGGCCGGATGCCGCGCTGGCCTCTGCACGGGTTGGCAGGCTAGCCCGAGCGTGACTCATGAGCGAGCAAGCCGCGCGCTGGCCTTCGCGCGGCGCGCGCGAGCAAGCCGCCGTGTTGCCGTGCCAATCTAGCTTGCAAACCTTGTAGACAAGCAGCTGGACGGAGCTATCTTGGCTAGCTAGCGGCCGCGAGCGCAGGACGAAGCTGGCATCCGGGCTGCCGCAACATGGGCTCCGCACCGCCGGCGGTTTTGACCTCGCCTTCTGTCGGCGGCGGTAGCTGCGTCCCATGGCCGAGGATGACTAGGTGGACGGGCCGGAGGTAGGAGGTCACTCGAGGATTTTTGTTGGTAAGAGCATGTACAATGGTTGATAAGGTAGTCTTATCTTAAGTCTGCCACGTATGCAAGTGGAAGTAGTTTCTTGGCATTTTAGTGGTTTCTTGCATTATTAGAGCAAGTACAATGGAGCTGAGTCAGCGGGATATAAGAAATAAACTACTACTACTACATGTTGGCTATAAGATGGGCTGTAGATGACATGGCACTGGCTTATAGCCAGTAGCTGGCTATACTATTAACCAAGCTCTTAGGGGTTTCTTGTAAGTAACAATGTACGTACTACTAGCGACAAAAGGCGATTCTAGGTTCCGTTGTACTCCAACGAGTACTACTAGTGGTCGCGGGAGTGTATACCTCGTTTTGTGGGTTCGATCCCGACCAAACGCACGACGGCCTTTTCTTAAAAAATAGTATACTACTACACTTTGCTGCGAGCCAATATTTTACACGGGTAGTTTGAGTTTTGAAGTCAAACTGACGTGCGGCCCCACAATCTGGGTGCACTGGACAGCCTAGCCACGTGAACGGGTTTTCCTTCCTAGCATCCCGTGGCTCGCGTGCTCGCCCTAGCCGCACCTCGCTTGCAGCTTCCAACTAGTAGCATATTTAAACTAGCGCCTCCCAATTAAGCCCGAGGAGCCGGAAAAGCCTGGCGGGGCATTGGGAACTGTGTAATATGGCTCTTTACGTAAAGTGCTCTACTACTACTCTGTAGCTTGTGGCGTTGCATGCATGGACTTCACTCCATTATCGGCTCTACTATAAAAGAAATTCCTCTTGACGTGTTTTTTTAAACAGAGGCAAAAGCTTTGCTTCATCTCATTCATAAAGAAGGAACTACTAACAAAGTTCGACGAGATCCATTACACCTCCACAAATGGAAGCGAAAAGCCTAGTCTCGCTGTATCAAATAACTCAAATGTTCTACCCCCGCAGTAACCATCACTGATAAACAGGCTGCTAGTGTGTGCGTGAGAGGAGCGGCTGAGTAGGCCAGCTACATGAGAGGAGCGGCTGAATAGAGCACCGAGAGTACCCACTAGGCCACTACGCATGTGTACTTCCCCTGCATTGATAGTACAGCGATGGTTCTAGATAATAGTAGTACCCTCCACTTCCAACTGTATCTCCTTGGCCCTGAGATTCAACAGTTCAAAACTGGTGCACTATACAAGACTAGACTAGAAGTACAGTACTCCCTCCTTTCCGGTTTATAGGGCTCATCTCAAAATTTTAGCTTTTCCATTTTATAAGGCTCAATTTGGTTGTTTCCCATCAAATGTTCAGATTCCAAGGTGCATTAAATCATTGCATGCAAGTATTAAGAGAAAATTGACCAACGAATGTAATTTATGCATTCATGCATTGCAATTAATGCATTGGTAAACATACTTTTTTGAGGAAAACAAGAGCATTGATTGGGTGCTTTTTTGAGGAGTAGTTGAGAAAAGTAGTACTAGTAATACTATAGTACGAGTACGTACTCCTCCGTCACATAATGTACGACGTTTTTTGATACTAGTTGGCGTGTACAAAAAATGGCAAAAACATACCCAAAATTTCTTAATCCACGCCAAAAACTACTGCCTAGTGCCAAAAATTTCTTACTAGTGCTATTATTTACTGTATAATGCAATCCCATAACGTTCCATAATGCTAGTACTAGTACTCCATGGTACCAAAAACTACTACCTAGTGCCAAAAGTTTCTTACTAGTGCTATTATTTAGAGTAGTAAATAATAGCCTCACCCCTTCGCTGAGGAACGATCTACAGTTGGAAGGGACGAGGCCCTGCGGTTACTCCGCTCTTATCTCCTCCTCGCCAGTTCCCCTCCCCCCGAAGAGAAGGCAGTTCGTCGCTGCTCCCATGGATTCGCCAGGCGGTTCTCCTCCTCGTCGAGGCTGGGAGACCTTGGACGACGATTCTCCCGGAGAAATCGCATGCAGCTCCGACGTCCTCACCGCCGCATGACTCGGTGCTTCCTGCACCAACTTTTTCAAGACGCTGCTTAAACAGGCTTGGGAAAAGGTCATGCTTGTTGGTCTTCCATGCGTCCTCGAGGAGAAGGTTCTTCTATGGGACAATTCTTCGAACAGTCCACCGCTCCCTAGCCATGGTTGCACGTTGACTCCGCTAGAGTTGACGACGTTGAGAGGTAGTCGGATTATATCCGATGAGCAGGTCAGTAATGGAGTTTGATCATGTAGTACTTAGTATTCCATTTCCATCCCATAATTTCTCCGCTGCCCACCGTCTTATATATAGGTCTGGGTCGGTGCCAACGAAGATTGGCTTGCATACCTTCGGCCGGATACCACCATGATTTTGCACAACATCCACAACAGTGCGGCCGTTCCGGTAGACCCCTTCTCCACCATTGGGATCGGCCTTCCGGACTGGCTGGGCAAGAATACGTATGATGATGCCTACATGAGATTGAAGAAGATAGCAATTGCGGACCCGCCGACAAAGCGACGCGGCTACGACGATTACTATCTCATCGCAGTGTTTGACATAAGGATTATCATCAACGCAGGAGGCAGTAACGGCAGAGGCTGGCGCATGTTGGCGGCAGCAGATTTGTACCCCTACATGTTCGAAGACGCCGTGCGCCATCTAGGCCACATCTTCGCGGTGACAAACCAGGGGACTTGTTTCACATGGTTGACATCCTACGGTACGGGAGATTACAAACGGAATGCACAAACCATCATTTGCATCCCTAGCGGTACTCCATTATTTTGCAGGGACCAGCCAGCCCCCGATTAAAATAAGATCGCCGATCCTGGATGTGCATTTGCATCCGCGATTCGGTCTAACCTGGAACCTTGTAGCTAACTTTGGCATATTGGGATCAACTATCTTAGCAGTCGTTACCCATGGCACCACTGATGTGCAACATGGTCACATAATCTACCACGATCGGACCGTCACCGTCTACCCAGGTATTCCATTTTTAACCCTCTCGCCTTCTCTTTCATTGTTGTACTAGTAGTATACTTTGTAGTACTAGTAGGAGTACCTTTTACGTTGGAGGACGCGTATAGCTAGCTAGGCCCTTGAAGACTTGAACCCACTAGCTGCCACCATTTTTGTTTTTTCATGTCTTACTATCTCATCCATGTAGCCAAGAGTGGTTATATATAATAAGCCGGTTATTTTACTTCCTCTATACCAGAGTAGTACTATTTGCTGCACAGTATTACTGACCGACACATTTGAGCACAACATTATTATGCATGGACCTTGACTATGTACATCACCATGTGTCTAGATCAGGGATGCCGCGTGTACCAGATGAACGGCGCCGAGTTCGACCCCCGTGATGCTACATGGGTGCCGAGGAACACTCTTGGAGAGTACTCGCTTTTCATCGGGGACAGCTACCGCATTGTGAAGCGGATGCCACCTTCCGTGCACGACACGGAAGGCCTGCCGTTCATGAAGCATGGTTGTGTCTTCAGTGCACACCGCCGGATGAACGACATGCTGGGACACGCTATCCCTGATTTATGCCGCTTCAGCTTGGATGAGTCTCCATCGTGTGGAACCGGACTAGAAAGCTGAGACAATGATTCCCGTTGCCCACCGCTATGGATCGTGCCATCCATGAAGAACACCTGGGACTGGAACCTGGAGGAGGACATGTAGCCCATCTATAACGTGTAAGTGGAGTACGGTGATTGTGAACGGTAGTGCTGTGAATATATGTAGACTAGTCGTGCACAAATTTATCACATGAGTTGGAGATGAACTTGTGTGGCATACTTGCATTTGTCCTTTAGAATTTATTACTAGTAAATGTGTTATGTCTACGTGCAACTTGTGTGGTTGTTGCACGGGCTCCAACACGCTCTTTGAGAAAAAAAGGTGGCACAGCTTTGGATATACGTGACGTGGCGGCATCATACAGTAGCATCGTTCGCTATAGTTGTACTAGTACACTCCTACTAGGACGACAACTCCTATAAAACCTTGTGCTTGGCTCTTTGCCTCTTCGGGAGGTTCAACGGTTCGTACTCGTGTGAACCTTGCACTTGGCTCTTCGCCTCTTCGGAAGGTCCAACAATGATGATACTATAGTACAGTATGCTTCTAGCAATCTGACACCGATTTAACTGCTGCACGTCCACCGCGAGGGCGAGGGCGAGGGAGAGGGAGAGGGCACTGTAGGCAGAACCCTCTCCTCGTCCTGCGAACCACCGCGCGCGTGGGCGAGGGAGAGGCGTAGTAAGCAAGCTTCTCCTCGTTCGGCAAGTTGACGGGACACATCAAAGCAGTACTAGTACTAGTAGTAGTAGTCCATACTGCGTCCTTTCCTATTAATATGGCTTAATTTGAAACGAGAAAAATACACTGGCGGTCAACGTATGTAACTGTACGCTCTTTACGGTCACTATATATAGTTTTGCGGCGATTAGGGCATGTACAATGGTTGATAAGATAGTCTTATCTTAAGTCTTGCATGTAGTTTAGAGATGAAAAAAAACATGTCTATAATGGGTCATCTCTTAGCCTTATCTCCAATAACTAGCTATTCCTAAAAACGTGGTGATACAGATTGTGCTAAGAGATTATCTCTTGTCTTCTCTTAAATAAGAGAAGACAAGGCTTTTCTTATCATTTCTCTCTCCTCCACCTCATCATTTATCCTACGTGGCAGTCCTCCATTAACACGCTGCAGCAGATGGGACACGTAATTAATAAGCTGAACCAGCGTGTTGGTGTTACTAAATCGGCCTTTTTTTAGGGAAGAATCAGCCTTACCCAGTACTGCCATCATGTTTGCCAGTAGAGCACGCTTCCGCAAATACGCCTACGCACCTCTGTCCTCCATTAACTGACATATGGGCCCTGTTGTGGTAGACCCACATGTCATCGGTGTAACTATTTACACTCCAAAGGACGGTATATCCTGGTAGTAGTACTAGTAGAATTGAGATTGAATGCACTTTCTTCCCCGTCTTCCACTCTTCTTCCTCCTCTCTTCTTCTTCCTCCTCCCTTCCCCATCGTCGGCCGCACACCATTTACCCCCGCTCAGTACTCGCCCGCCCGCGCCATCTTCCTTGGTAGCTCGCGCTTACCATATCCCCCCGCTCACTGCTCGGCCACACGAGGAGAAGCTTCTTCGCTCGCCCGCCCGAATCCACTTCCCCGCTGGCTCGCAGGCACCGAAAACCCCAATGGCAGAACCGATTGACACGCAGAGCCGCGATTGGAATTCCCTCCCCAATGTTCTCTTGGAGCAGATCTGTAGTCATATGGACCTACTCAGCACCGTCCGTCTGGCCGCGTGCTCGGTGTGTTTGTACCGTCTACTCGTCTACAACTGGCCGGCTCTTTTCAAGACACCCTGCTTGCTGATGCCCGATCCTCGCAGGTGGCCCAGACACCGACTTGACGATCCTACGGAGGTTGCCATGGTGCCCCTCGACATGCTACCACTACCCGTCAACCTGCCCTTCATGCGCGGCCACTACTGGGCGGGCATGAAGGCCAACTGGGTCGTCCTCATCCACCAATCTGGAAGTCCATGGCATCTCGTGGATATCTACACCCAGCGAGAGATCTCCCTTCCATCTTTGGATACCGCCGCCATCGAGCCTCGCGGCCCGCCGGACACTCCTGCCTACTACGCACGAGACGCGTCAAGCTTTTGGCTCGACCTCTGTTTGCAGAAAGTTGTAATCTGCGAAGTGCCCACACCATCATAAGACTACATGGATTACAAGCTCATTGCCTTGTTCAACAAGGGATTAGTCTATCTGGAATCCGGTCGCCATACATGGTTATGGATCATCATCAATCCTGTTGAGGAAACATTTCTGTGTGATGCTATAGTGCACGATGGCATCGTTTACGCGGTTGACACGCAGATTGGCTACCTATACTGGTGGAATCTATCGTCGTGTAATTGTTCTATCTCATCTCATCTTTACCTTATGAATACGACTGCCTGTTCATTTGTTACAAATTTAGAATGCATAGCATGTCTATAACCACATCATTGCTATATGTTCCTCTCATTTCCTAGATTTTTATGACCACACATGTTATTGTTAGAGTTGATATGAGAACAATTGGCATCTAATGATTGTTAGAATACATATTATGAGCATAACATCATGATTGCTATATGTTACTCTCGTTTACAAGATTTTTATAACAACGCATGTTATTGCTTAGAGTTGATATGAGAACAGTAGTAGTAAGTGTTATGGTAGAATATGAATAGGCGCTGTCATAGCTGTTTTCCTCTCATTATTACATGATGTTTGAACCATGACATATTGCTAGAATATGAAAGCTATTGGATTATTTTTTTAACTTGGGGTATGATTATGACCACGACATTGCAATTCTCTGTCTATGATATGTGTCACTGTTATAATAATCTTAATTCCACACATACTCTGAACATGATTGTTTATTTTTGTCCTTTTGGTCTCCAATTTGAATTGTTGCAGCAGACGCAAATGCGCTGGCCTTCATGATTCCAGGACCTGGAATCATACCAGCCGATGGGTGGTGGTTTATCGCTCGTTCAGCTGACGGCGGTCATTTGATGCTCATTCGCACGTACCAAATTGACCAAACCATTACATCAAACCACATGCAGTACAATGCGTGGGGCGTTCGTGACATTGATGGCTATGGCTGCTTCGTGTTCGAGAAAGATCCCAGCTCCGTTGGGCCAGGCGTATACAACTGGAGGCAGGTTTACAGCCTCGGCAACCACTCCTTGTTCCTCGGGCTCAATTATCCGATCATCCAACCAATCATCGATCATATCATTGGCGATGATTACTGTGCTATGAAACTTCCATTTGCGAGGGGGGGCTGTGTTTACACATCATACCATGGGTTTCTTGAATCACCATATCCAGAGATTCGTCGACACAGCTTGTTGCCAGATAATCTTCAGTGTGTGAAAGGCATCAAGCTTCCATGCGATGGATGGCTTTTGCAAACCCGACATGCGGCGATGTGGTTCATGCCAACAGCACATATGCACAACTTGATTCGAGCTGATATCTAGACTGAGCCATGTATTCTGTTGCTGTAGCACGACCCTCTTTTGTTGGATATTATGTATTGTTGTTAGTTTGAAGCACTACCCTAGTTTGAAGGATAGATACCTTCCTGGGATCAAGTGCATCCTAACTCACATGCGTAGGATGTACTGGGGCACAAAGATCCAGCAGGTATCTACTGGCCTCTGGCCCGCCAGCGTTAGTTATATTTTGTCTTACAACATCCGCATGCAGCTTTTTTTTACTAAATCAAACACACAGCCCAGTTCTATTTTCCTCTTGAAACGCATGTCCTACATCCGTTTTCTAAGCTCTACCTATAGTTTTACTAGTTCATATACACGTATCATTATATTGAAAACACATAAAATTCCCTTTTCATATTTACATCCTTATTTTTGTTGTTTTTCCCACCCAGCGTTGATTCTTTTACCACTGGTTTTCCCTTAAACCAACTAAATTTGTCCCACGTCTTATTTGCTTACAAAAACAAAATGATTTTTTGGCAAATCAATAAGTTCTTGAAAAAATGTTTATCATTTCGGGATTACAACAGTTCGGACTCCACCAAAATATGCAAAAGAAGGTTGGACTTTTTGACCGTGGTCCTAGGCAGAAAATGGGTTGTAATAAATTACTTAAGAATTAGCAAATGGGCTGCAAATTATAAAAAATAGCAAATGGGCTTTATGTTGTCTGCCATAGATTTGGAGGCTGACTTGTGGGCCTACTAAGTTCATGCGTACACAAGGTTTCTCAAAAAAGAAACTTAGTCAACAATCGACACTACCAGCGTCAGACCGTTAGATGTCAATCTAACGGCAATCGTGCTTCTTTAGTCTCTGATCCTCCTGCCCCAGCCGCCCAAACCAGCGCCGTCGGAACTGCCTGCTCCCGCCTCCCGTGGCCGGCAGTGCTGCCGGGAAGGCCTCACGGCCCCATCATACTCGCATCCCTGGCCTGTCTATCCCTCTACTCACCCACAGCTCCTGTTATTTTTCGGCGACGGCAGCCGAACCAGTCAACCCTCGTACTCTCCACCGCGTGGGCAGCCACTGTTGTGTCTTCCCCGGCTCCATGTCGTTCCCTTCGTAGGCCTCGCCGTCGTCCACCGCCCTGGTGCTCTCGGCGCGGCGTGGTCAACGATGTCCATCCAACGGCCGTAGTGCTTCTTCAACCTCTGGTCTTCTTGCCCCAGCCGCCCAAAGCAGCGCCGGTCGTGCCGCATGCTCCTGCCTCCTGTGGCCGGCCGTGCTGCCGCGGAGGCCTCACCGTCCCCATACTACTCCCACCGCTGGCCAGGCCATCCCTCCACTCACCCACTCCCCCTATTATTCTGCGGCGACGGCAACCTCACACCGCAGCCGAACCAGTGAACTCTCGTACTCCTCTCTGCGTGGGCATCCACTGCCGCGTCTTCCCCGGCTCCGCGTCGTCCCCTTCCTAGGCCTCGCCGTCGTCCACCGCCTTAGTGCTCGCGGCGCGGCATGGTCAACGTGGTTAACGACATTCCATCGGAAGAGTACTGTACGTGGAGAGGCTGACAGCTGGGTCCACCCAGTTTTTTTGTGATTTGCCAAGTAAGTCGCTTTGTCAGGCGTGTTGGGCTGCAAATCTTTCAAGACGAGGAGAGCTTTCATTCGGCTGGCCGAGAAAATGGCCCATCAGTAATGAGAAATGGGTTGTACATTTTTAAAACACATCAAACCGACAATTAGTTTCAAATATCTTTTTTTCCTTTCGAGATTTGAAATTACATTAATTTTTATGCGTGGAGAATTTGTTGGATTTTATATTGATACACATTTATTTTTAAAATCAGTCTGAATGTGAGTCGAAATTTCGGGATTAAAAACAGTTCGGACCGCACCAAAATATGCAAAATTTCGTATAATTTTTTAACCGTGGCCAAAATATGGGCTGTAATGCTAACAAAAAGAATATGGGCTCAAAAAAACCTTAATAATTAGCAAATGGGCTGTAAATTATTAGAAATAATGGTAGATGGGCCGTATGCTGTTTTCCACAAATTTGAGGCTTTCCTAAAAAAAGGTTGACGCACAAGCAGTGACTGTTGGATGGCCATCCAACGGCTGTCGTGCTTCTTCAATCTCTGCTCTTCCTGCTCCAGCCGCTCAAACAGGGACTGCCTGCTCCCTCCTCCCCGCGCCCGGCTCTGCTGCCGCGCAGGCCTCACCGCCCCACCGTACTCCCATCGCTAGCCTAGTCATCCCTCTACTCACCCACACCTGTTGTTATTCTCCGGCGACGGCAGACGAACCAGTAAACCCTCGTCCAGTTGTACTCCCCTCCGCGTGGGAAACAAAAACAATGGCCGAGTCTTCCCTGCCTCCGTGTCGTTCCCTTCCTAGGCCTCGCCGTCGTCCACCGCCCTGGTGCTCTCGGCGTGGCGTGGTCAGCGTGGTCATAGACCGACATGCATTTGAAGTGGACTATACGTGGAGAGGCTGACAGCTGGGTCCACGGCTGCACGCAAGGAAATGCCTCCTTATTATGCACAAAATAATGATTTCCTCCACCTGACATCTGGGACCCACCGAAATGTCCTCTGTATTTTGTGAAAAAAACGTTACCGCCGCTGACAGCTCGGGCCCACCAGCTATATCTTCGCACGCAAGGAAGTGCCTCCTTATTACGCACAAAAAAAATGAATACTCCCCTGCTAGCTGGGACCCAGTATAGTGGGCCTACTAAGTTGACGGGGACGAAGGGCTTTGTTAACTTAGTCAATATGCACGATTCTAGCTCGACTGACCGTACAATGTCCATCCAATGGCCGTAGTGCTTCTTCAACCTCTGGTCTTCTTGCTCCAGCCGCCCAAAGCAGAGCCGGTCATGCCGCCTCCTCCTGCCTCCTGTGGCCGGCTGTGCTGCCGCGGAGGCCTCACCGCCCCCATAATACTCCCACTGCTGGCCAGGCCATCCCTCCACTCCACTCACCCACACCCCCTGTTATTCTGCGGCGACGGTAGCGCAGCCGAACCAGTGAACCCTTGTACTCCTCTCCGCGTGGGCATCCACTGTCGCGTCTTCCCCGGCTCTGCATCGTCCCCTTCCTAGGCCTCGTCGTCGTCCACCGCCGTGGTGCTCTTGGTGCGGCATGGTCAATGTGGTCAATGAGTGAATTCCATTGGAAGAATATTGTACGTGGAGAGGCTGGCAGCTGGGTCCACGGCAGCCGCAAGGAAGTGCATCCTTATTACGCGGAAAATAATTATTCCTCCACCTGACAGCAGGGACCCACCGGACGGGCCACCAGTATTTTATGAAAAAAAAAATCATTTCCCCCTGACTGCTGGGACCCACCGGACGGGCCACCGTATTTCGCGAAAAAAAACGTTCCCCCCGCTGTCAGCTCGGACCCACCGGAAGTGCCTACTTATTACACACAAAAAAATGAATACTCCCCCGGCTAGCTCGGACCCACCTTGGTGGGAGGCTGACTTGTGGGCCTACTAAGTTGACGGGGACGAAGGGCTGTGTCAACTTAGTCAATATGAACGATTCTAGCTCCAGTGACCGTACGATGTCCATCCAACGGGCGTAGTGCTTTTTCAACCTCTGGTCGTCTTGCTCCAGCCGCCCAAAGCAGTGCCGGTCATGCCGCATGCTCCTCCCTCCCGTGGCCGGCTGTGCTGCCGCGGAGGCCTGACCGGCCCCTACTATTCCCACCGCTGGCCAGGCCCTCCGGCGACGGCAGCCTCACACCGCAACCGAACTAGTGAACCCTCGTACTCCTCTCCGCACGCGCAGGCTTCCACTGCCGTGTCTTCCCCGGCTCCCCGTCGTCCCCTTCCTAGGCCTTGCCGTCGTCCATCGCCCTGGTGCTCTCGGCGCGGCGTGGTCAACGTGGTCAAGGAACGACTTCCATCGGACGTGGACTGTACGTGGAGAGGCTGACAGCTGGGTCCACGGACGCAGCAAGGAAATGCCTCCTTATTACGTGCAAAATAATTATTCCTCCACCTGACAGCGGGGTCCCACCGGACGGGCCACCGTATTTCGCCCCCCTGACTGCTGGGACCCACCAGCTACATCTTCGCACGCAAGGAAGTGTGTCCGGGCAAAAAAAAGAAAACCAAAAACGATTCGCCCCCGGACTGCTGGGGCCCACCGGCCCCCCGACTGCTGGGACCCACCAGCTACATCTTTGCAGGCAAGGAAGTGCCTGACAGTCGGGACCCACCTGGTCGAAGCGTACGTAGCGTTGTCATTCTTGTCGCGAACGTGTACGTACATATATATACTGGTGGATGTAGAGGCGCGCACGTGTCGTAGTAGAGGCGGCCAGGGTGCAAGAAAGAAAATACGGCCACTCGCGCATTCGTACGACGAGGGCTCGTGTACATGGCTGGGCCGGAACTGAGAAACTGCGCCGTCGTGTTCATGGGTCGGAACGGAATGCGTGGTCGCGGGGCTTGGACGGAAGAGGCGATGGAAACGAGGCCTGGCGTACCGCTCAACGGAGGAAACGGACCTCCTACGGTCGAAACGGGAGTCATGTTTATCGAGAGGGGTGTGGCGTACCGCAAAACGGAGGAAACGAACCTCCTATGTTCGAAATGGGGGTCCTGTTGATCGGGAGGGGTGTGGCTTACCGCAAAACGGAGGAAACGGACTTGTGTTGGAGTGCTACGGTCGAAACGGGGGTCCTGTTCATCTCCACCGTCGACCCCCTCCAGCCTCCACGAGCTACTGTTCATCCACCGTCGACCTCCTCCAGCCTCCACGGGCTCCTGTTCATCCAGCCTCCACCGCGCGCTACTCCACCGGCTACTGTTCAACCACCCCTCCACCGTCTACTGTTCATCCAGCCCTCCACACCACGGGGTCCTGTTCAACCACCCTCCACGGGCACCCCTCCACCGTCTACTGTTCATCCTGCCCTCCACACCACGTGGTCCTGTTCATCCACCCCTCCACTGTCTACTGTTCATCCAGCCCTCCACCACATCACGGGGTCCTGTTCATCCAGAGGCAACGCCACCGCTCACTGTTCATCCAAACCGCCCCGCAACGCTCACTATTCATCCCATCGATCGGCTTCAGTTAGCAGCAGTAGCCAAGGAATCGCTCGATCGGTTTCAGTTAACAGCCATAGATCGATCGCTCGGGTTCAGTAACGCGTAGCCTGCAGTGCAATCGCTCGGGTTCAGTTAGAGCCCAACGCCTCGCTCGGGTTCAGTTAGAGCCAACGCCTCGCACACACACGCGTATGTGTACGAGAGAAATGCGCATCGCTCGGCCCCCGACCTCCCACCGTAACCGGGAACTCCCCGAAATTTTCCTCCCCCTCGCTTCTACCACGGTTTTTTCCGTCATGGACGGGCCAAAGAATGTCATGTAGCTGCGTCTCCGGCCCGCCCAGGACGAAAAGCCCATTTTCTGTCATGATTTTTTGTCATAGAAGTAGGAGCCCACCACATCTATGATGATACCGGGTTTTGTCACAATTATCATCATAGAAGTGTCATATGTATGACATAAAAAAATTCGTTCGCCCCAAAATGTCACGGATGTGTCTTTTTTTGTAGTGTGACATTGGGATATCTAGGTGACATTAGGGTTTTGGTTGATTTGTGTCTTAAGGTGTTATTCTAGTACGAACTCTAGGGCTGTTTGTGACACTTATAGGAATAGCCCAACGGATTGATTGGAAAGAATAACTTTGAGGTGGTTTTGTACCCTACCATAATCTCTTCGTTTGTTCTCTACTATTAGTGACTTTGAAGTGACTCTTTGTAGCATGTTGAGGGATAGTTATATGATCCAACTATGTTATTATTGTTAAGAGAACTTGCACTAGTGAAACTATGAACCCTAGGCCTTGTTTCCTATCATTGCAATACCATTTACGCTCACTTTTATCGCTTGTTACCTTGCTATTTTTATATTTTCAGATTACAAAAACCTATATCTACCATCCATATTGCACTTGTATCACCATCTCTTCGCCGAACTAGTGCACTTATACAATTTACCATTGTATTGGGTGTGTTGGGGACACAAGAGACTCTTTGTTATTTGGTTGCAGGGTTGTTTGAGAGAGACCATCTTCATCCTACGCCTCCCACGGATTGATAAACCTTAGGTCATCCACTTGAGGGAAATTTGCTACTGTCATACAAACCTCTGCACTTGGAGGCCCAACAACGTCTACAAGAAGAAGGTTGCGTAGTAGACATCAGGCACAGTTGTGAGAATCTGGTCTAGCAGTTAGACTAGCAGTTCTTCATCACCTTGGCTCCCAGGAAGAAGACGATCATGACGATCGGCTCGTCAGGAGCCGAACTGCCCGTGCCAGTGCGGGCGAGCAGCGGGCCGGTCACGGACAGAACCTGAGCCGCGACCCGTGAGCACCAACATCGCTCTGGCTGTCGGAGCCTGGCAAGCGGCGTCGTTCGTGCGCCAAACGACGGGCCGCACGCCGCCAAATCCAGAGATGGGGATGGGCCCCCCGCAGGCGGCGTGGGGCCCTCCAGGGGTGTCATTGTGCCACCTACGGGCGGCGCAGCAACCTCCAAGACGCCTACGCCGACGCCCACAGCGCGCTCTTCCCAGGGTGTGCGCAACGAGCAGCGTCGCCACGCTGGTGACCCTGGACACCGCCGTGTGAAGAAACCTGTGTATGATTTGTGGGACGAAGGAGGCTAGCATGCCCGCCGAAGTGCTGGCAAAAATGGCACGCAGCCGCTGGGCCGTGATAGATCTCCTTCTAACATAGTTAGAAGTCGAAGCGCGCCACGGTCCACGCAGCTTTCGCCACCACCCACACCAGCAGAAGCTTTGGCGCGCACGCAGCTACTCCTCGACTTCCCTCCTGCCGCGAAGAAGCTCGACGAATGGAGGGCCACCATCCAGAGCCTCGTCGTCGTCGCCAACAAAGATGATCCGCGATCGGCGGAGACCTCGGGCTGGCGCTCCGACGAGCCACTACATGCCAGCGGTGGAAGGACCGGGGGAGCTGCAGCCACAGTACACTCTCCTCCCCCGCGCCAGTTGCTATCGGTGCCGGTCCGTCGTGACGACGCTTGTGATAACATTTCCATAGCAACGTCCGACCCACGGACCCACCGCGACTAGCGCCAAGTTCTTCGAGAACGAGCCGATGAAGACGCTCGAACCACCATCGAGCGGCGACGCGATTCACGCCACCAGTAGGACAAGCGGGCGGGGCCCGCTATGGACCACCCAGCGCCGGGGGGCTTCGGCGGCCTACCTTCCGAGGTGAGCTGCCCAACCTTCACCCATGAGCTGCGGCAGTTCCAGTGGCCGTCCCACCACACGTTCAAGCCCGACGTCGGCGAGAAGTACAACGGCAAGACCCATCCGTCAGAGTTCCTCATCATCTACACCATCGCGATGCAAGCTGCTAGATCCCGCGACGACAAGGAGCTTGCCAATTACTTCCCGTTGCCACTGAAGCCCAACGTCATGTCTTGGTTGATGCACTTGCAGGCGGATTCCATTTCTTCTTGGTCGGATCTGTGCCATGAGTTCGTTGGTGCCTTCACTGGAGGCCACCAAGCTCATGGCCAGGCCAGTGATTTGCATATCATTCCCTAGAAGGAAGGGGAAACCCTGCGCAAGTACATACAGAGGTTCAGCCGGGTGCAGTACAACATCCCCGATGTTCATCCCGCCACCGTGATTAGCGCGTTCCATCAGAATGTGCGCAATCGCAAGATGCGTGAAGAGCTGGCGATGAACAAGGTTAAGGATGTGGCCGAACTTTATGTTCTGGCCGATAGGTGCGCCCAGGCTGAAGAGGGAAGGAAGTACCCTGGCGAGAACGCCGGTGCGGAAACTGACTCTACTGATGAAGAAACCGCCGCCCCGACGAAGAAGGGCTGACGTCGCAACAGGAAACGCAAGGGCAAGGACGTGCTTGCCGTCGAGGGATCCGACGACACCGGCGCTGCCAACAAGGTCAAGGCAGACGACCCCGTCAAGGAGATTGTCGGGTGCGCCGGCTGCCGGGCCTTGGGCGCTGTCGACAAGCCAAGAGGCTCCGACAAGTAGTATTGCAAGATCCACCGCACCAAGGGCCACGACCTCCAGACCTGCCAACAGGTCGAGTTGCTTGCCGAAAAGAGAAGGCCGAGTATGAGAGGCGGGACAAGGAGAAGGGTGAGGATGGTGCTGAAGGATCTAGCAAGAAGTGTGGCGGCCAAGGAGCCGCCACGGCAAGGATAACCGGCAAGAGAGGCCCGCTCGGGGCCGCGACAAGAAGCAGGAAGACGATGATATGACGAAAACGACGAGTCCGGTGAGCATGAGTTCCAGAAGGCTACAGAGGCCATGTGCGTCGATGGTGGGGCCTCGTTGCATACCTCTCACCGCCAGCTCAAGCAGTGGGTGCATGAGATCATAGCAGCGGAGCCATCATTCGACGCTCAGAAGCCACTGAAGTGGTCCAGCACGCCTATCATCTTCGACGCCAAGGACCACCCTGGTCACACAACTGCGGCCGGGTGCTTGCCGTTGTTGGTTTCACCAACGATACGCAACCTCAAGGTGAACAAGATGCTAGTCGATGGCGGGGCCGGTCTGAACTTGATCTCGCCTATTGTGATCAAGAGGCTGCAAATTCCTGATGGAGACCTCGAAGAAATGGGCACATTTCAAGGGGTCAATCCAAGAAGGAGTCGGCCGAAGGGGAAGGTCACGTTGCCTGTGACATTTGGAGGCAATCTGAACTACAGGATGGAGAGGATTGTCTTCGATGTGGCCGAGATCCCCTTGCCCTACAACAGGATCCTTGGCCGCCCGGCACTAGCCAAGTTCATGGCGGCGTCGCATTACGCCTACAACACGCTGAAGATGCCTGGGCCGATGACCATCATCACTGTCCCCTGCGACAAGAAGGATGCGCTGATTTGCGCCGACCTACTCTACCGGGAAGCAGTTGCAGCAGCTGCCGCCAGGCACTTGCTCCTGCCGCTGAAGCCCCGGGAGGGAAGAAGAAGACTGGCAAGACCTCTCGCACCCACTCCGGCAAGCGCACCTCTTCGGAGTGTCGTGCTACTGTCGAGGACGTGCCAGAGAGCTCCACCGGCAAGAGCAAGAAATCCATAGCTGCGCCACCAGAGACCAAGAAGGTGTCCGTCAAGGAGGATAGCACGGGAGAGGCTTTCACCATAAGCTCCACCCTTGACAGCAAATAGGAAAGCGCGCTCGTCACTTTCCTAAGGGAGAATGTCGATGTGTTTGCATGGTAAGCATCTAACATCCCCGGCGTTCCCAGGGAAGTGATTGAGCACCATCTTGCTGTCTGCCCCCATGCGCGACCCGTCAAGCAGAAGGTCAGGAAGAAAGCTTTAGAACGGTAGGAGTTCATCACAGAGGAGATCAGGAAGTTGGAAGAAGCAGGCTTAGTGAGGGGAGTGCTCCATCTGACGTGGTTGGCCAATCCGGTGGTGGTGCGCAAGGCAAACGGGAAGTGAAGGCTGTGTATTGATTACACAGATATCAACAAGGCTTGTCCTAAGGATCCCTTCCCATTGCCGCGCATCGACCAGATTGTTGACTCCACAGCCGGGTGTGATCTGTTATCATTCCTCGACGCCTACTCGGGCTACCTCCAGATCTTCATGACAAGAGAAGACGAAGAGAAGACAACATTCATCACCCCATGTGGTATGTATTGCTTTTTACGGATGCCCTTCGGGTTGAAGAGTGTTGGCTCAACGTTTGCAAGGGCAGTCCAAATTGGTTTTGAGCCCCAACTACATAGAAATATGTTAGCTTATATGGATGACATAGTGGTCAAAACCAAGGACAAGGCAGCCCTTGTACAAGACTTAGAAGAGACGTTTGCCAACCTGCACAAGATCAACCTCAAGCTGAACCCTGAGAAGTGTGTCTTCGGTGTTCCGTCTGGCAAACTCCTTAGGTTCTTTGTGTCGCGGCATGGGATTGAGGCAAACCCAGACAAGATCAAGGCTATCGAGCAGACCGAGGCGCCCAAGCGGATCAAGGATGTGCGTCGGCTCACTGGCTGCGTTGCCGCTATGAGCCAATTCATCTCCAAGTGTGTCGAGTGCGCCCTTCCCTTTTTCAAGATTTTAAAAAAGGCGGGCCCAATGGAGTGGACCCCGGAGGCCGAAGCAGCACTTGTGGCGCCTAAACCACAAGAGCCGTTGCTACTGTATCTGGCGGCGACGAATCAAGTAGTCAGTGCCGCGCTGGTGGCGCAGAGGGAGGTCGATGAAAAGGCAGTGGCAACGGCAGGACCGGCGGATGGCAAGTCAGAGATTCCCCCAACAGGTCCTAGTGCGAGTAAGGCAAGGCCCCCGTAGAGTCTGGCGCCATCGCGACAGGGCCCGCGCAGCCAAGTGAAGTGGTGCAGAAGAAGAAGTTGATGCAGCACCCGGTTTACTTTGTCAGCTCCCTCTTGCAGGGGGTAGCTCCGGTGTGCAAAAATTGCTCTTCGGCTTCCTTATGGCCTCGAGGAAGCTGCGTCACTACTTCCAAGCCCACGAGATCACTGTCATCACCGGCCTCCCGTTGCAACGGATACTGCACAACCCAGACGCATCCAGAAGGATTGTGGAGTGGGCCTTGGAGTTATCAAGCTTTGGTTTGAAGTTTGAGACTACTTCGATGATCCAGAGCAGAGTCTTGGCGGAGTTCATTGCAGAATGGACCTCGACGCCTGACGAGGAGATCCAGGAGACCACCCTCCCCGGCAAGGGAACATCTCGCGACTGGATTATGTACTTAAACGGGGCTTTTTCGCTGCAAGGCGCCGGTGGTGGTGTGCTGCTCGTCGCACCCACCGGAGAGCACCTCAAGTATGTAATCCAGATGCACTTTCCCAGGGAGATGTCCACCAATAACACTGCTGAGTACGAGGGATTGCTTGCCGGTCTTAGGATCGCGGCAGACCTCGGGGTTAAGAAGCTCATCATTAGGGGTGATTCGCAGCTTGTCGTCAGACAAGTCAACAAAGATTATCAGAGCCCGTTGATGGAGGCCTACGTGGATGAGGTGAGGAAGCTGGAGGAGCGTTTCAACAGTATACAAGCGGAGCACGTTCCCCGAGCGGAGAACGACATCGCTGATTACCTGTCAAAGCGCACTGCATTCAAGCTACCTATGGAACCAGGTACCTTTTTGCTTCGGTTAACTCAACCCTCCGTCGAACCATCAACGGAATAGAACAAGCGGAGGAAATCAGGCCCCGGCAAGTACTTTCCCGCTGAGCCCCAGGGGCCGCTGGCAAGGGTGTTGCCGCGGACTCTGAGCCTGCCGAGGGGCAGCTGGCTCCGGCAGGGCGCCAAGCCCTGGCCGTAGAGACGGCCGCCCCCATGGCAGAAGAGATGCCTTTGGTCCTTCCCGTTGAGCCCCAGGCTCCAGCATGGGCACAGCATACCGTTTGTTTCCTCCAAACAGGGGAACTTCCTGAGGAGCAGGAAGAAGCGGAAAAAGTATCCCGCCGGTCTGCCTTATACCAGTTCGTCGATGACGTCCTATACAGAAAGAGACCGAACGGTGTGAAATGAAATTGCATCCCCCGGGAGGAAGGACTGGAGCTGTTGGCAGAGATACATGGAGGCATATGTGGCTCCCACATAGGGTCGAGGGCCCTTGCCAACAAGGCATTCCGGCAAGGCTTCTACTGGCCCACCGCCCTCCAGGATGTGACGGCACTAGTAACCAGGTGTGAAGCGTGCCAGTTCCATTCGAAGAAGCTCCATCAACCAGCTCAAGCCCTTCAAACAATCCCTCTCTCCTGGCCATTTTCGATCTGGGGGCTCGACATACTGGGCCCTTTCCCTCACGCTGTCGGGGGCTTTGAGTACTTGTATGTTGCAATCGACAAGTTCACAAAGTGGCCGGAGGTGGAGGCAGTGAGGAAGGTTACTGTGCAGTCAGTTGTCAAGTTCTTCAAAGGGCTAGTCTGCCGTTTTGGTGTGCCAAACAGAGTCATCACCGACAACGACACACAGTTCATGAGCCACACCTTCATGCAATACATCCAAGACCTCGGCAGCAAGGTTTGTTTCGCTTCCGTGGCACATCCACGGAGCAACGGCCAGGCGGAGAGGGCAAATGCTGAAGTGTTGAGAGGCCTGAAGACAAAGACTTTTGACAGGCTACACAAGAGTGGAAGGCGCTGGATTTGAGTTTCCGGCGGTTCTTTGGTCGATCATAACGCCGCCAAATCAAGCCACCGGCCAGACACCCTTTGCCCTGGTATACGGGGCATAAGCATATCTCCCCACGGAACTCACATACGGGTCACCTCGAGTGCTCGCTTATGACGAGCTTGAGCAAGAGCAGTTGCGGCAAGATGACGCGATGCTCCTTGAGGAAGATCGTCTTCGAGCAGCTGTGAGAGTAGCACGCTACCAGCAAACCCTACGTCGCTACCATAGCCGCAAGGTTCATGCAAGAAGCTTTGAGGAAGGCGACCTTGTTCTTCAGCATGTTCAGTCGTCCAAGAATTCCAACAAGTTGACGCCGAAGTGGGAAGCCCTTATCGGGTAATACGAGTCACCATGCCCGACGCAGTCCGCCTGGAGACCGAAGATGTTGTCCGAGTGAGCAACTCCTAGAACATCAAACATCTTCGCAAGTTTTACCGATAAGGCGCGGCAGCCGGGCTTCCCGGCGAGCCACCTTTTGTACAAGCTTTGCCGGCAAGGCATGTAACCCTCTGTACAAAGCCAGGCGCATATCCTGAGCATAAATAAACGAAGCGCTGGCGCCCTAAGTTATAGCATGCATGCTAGGTTAAGTCTCTTCCTTGGTTAGGGTTGATAGTGCTTAGCGGTGACTAACCCCTAGCCTAGAGGTCGAGTGTGCGTCTTTCTGTACTCTTTGGTTCACAGGGCACATGGACACTTCTGCTTAGCCACTGGAAGAAAAGAACGAACCGGCGCTTCGGCCCCGGCAAGCCAGGGTTGCCGGGGGCTGAAGACACAAGGATCCAACCACGGCGAACCAAGGTTGCCGGGGGCTGTGGATTCAGATAAGTCTTTCATCCCTTGTTATGCATTTCCATATGGAACTGGGACATGTGAAACCTTGTTTATATTCTTAAACCACTGTGCTCCCATTTTCCTGTACCCAAGAGTTATCCTCTGGGTCGGAACTTGGTTGTATTCGCGGTGGCAAGAAAGCGAACGAGGGGCCCAACTCTACTTCACCCCTGCCTCCGCCAAAGCGTGAAAACGGTCGACTGAAGTGGGGTGACGGCAAGGCCTGTTACCGGGTGACAATGTTTATCTCAAAAATAACAAGGATTCATCCCTTGGCATGGGCCTCGCTCACGCACAAGGAAACCCGGCAAGCGCCTGTCGGCATTCTGGGAACGGGGGTCCCCAGACCTGACTGCCTGCGGCCCACGGCGTGGCTAGGCAGCAGGCCGTGCGGCCCATCTTCATCAACGAGGCATCCAAGACCCTCGCGAGGGTCCAAGCCTCGCGAGGCGGACGACACAAGGCCTCCTCTGGAGTGGCCTAGCCAGGTAGGCTCACGAGGAGCGGAGATATCAAGGCAGGGCAAACCTCACGAGGCTCTCGTGACGTGAGCCATGACGAACGGTGCCAGGCGGGCGCCGGTGCATGCAGCGTCCTTGTTTCCTCTTTGCTGCTAAGGAGGCAAGCGCAGACGAAGAGTACCGAGGCATCAGGCAAAGGTTTCCATATTGGTGTAACAAGACCAAGATCAGGAGGACGGCAAGGCAGAGGTCATCGTGGAGCCCAAGACGGCGTCACCCTAGAGCTTTTCGCAGGCGAAGACCGCTTTTGTCACCCTAAAGGCCTTGGTCCCCCTTCAAATTTGCCCGCTGTTGTTGGCTCCCTTCCCGCTCGATATTTGGGAAGAGGTCCAAGGCCTCTATAAATAGGTTTTGCCACCACAGTAGAAGGGACAACTCGAACAGATTGAGAAGCCAACACTCGCACAAGAACACCCCAACCTCAGGAGGCTGTTCTTCCCTTGTACCGTTCATCATCAGCCCAAGAGGCAATCCACCACCACCACACTGGAGTAGGGTATTACACCACAACGGTGGCCCGAACCAATATAAACCCCGTGTCTCTTTCTGTGTTGTGAGTTCGTCGAGTTCGTCCGCGAGATCTTAGCGAGCTACAGCGTAGATCGGTAGGAGGGATAGACTTCGCGCGCACCCCAGTGTTCGAACTCCATCGAGAGGGCCTAGGCAAGGTCAGCTCGGCTCTGGCTACTATCTTCAACGAGTGCGGGAGGACGACGGCCTGGCCTACGTCTCACTTCCCCACTGATAGGATAATCACTGAGGTCCATTATTTTGCTGATGCCTTGTGGGCGGGTCTGGTTCCCCCCTTCTCTGATTTCTTCAATGTCGTGCTTTCCCACTATCAGATCCACATGATGCATCTGAGTCCCGAATCCGTCACCCTTCTTTCCATATTCGCCTTTGTTTGCGAGGCAATGACGGGCATCCATCCTTCGGTTGCCTTACTGCACCACTTCTTCTCTCTGCGCCTTGTCGATCCTACCCAATGCTCGGCGTGCGTGAGCTTTGTTGCTGCGTTTGAGATTGCTGCCTCCGGGATTGACTTCAAGCTCCCTCCATCCGCGGCTGGGTTCCGCGAGCGGTGGATGTACGTGGATGTAGGGGTGCCCAGCCCCCTCCTGTCGAAGCCAACCTCACCTGCTATTCCCAATTCGGGCTAGGGCCAGGAGACACTCGAGAGTCCCCGGCTCACCTTCGTCTGGCACCGCTTCGCGTTCTTGAGTCGATCGGTGTGACAGCGCCCAAGGTGGTGAAGGAGTTCCTGTTACGCCACATTGCTCCTCTCCAACGCCACTCCCACCGGATGTGGGCCTTCAGCGGGCGTGGCGATCGTATGAGGCTCCAGGAAGAGGATCTGACGCCTGAGGTGCTGAGGACAGTGCTCTTGATTCTGACTGGTGACCCCAACCCGGGTAGCATTCAGCCGGAGGGGCCCTGCTGTACCTCTGCCAGAACAGAGACGACTTTGTGAAGCAGATGCCTATCCTTGATGAGTGGGGGCTGCGCCCCGCCGGCCTCCAGGGGCCTCACGAGAACCCAGTGGTGGTGAGTGCCCTTCCAGTCGGCCAAGGCGACTCTTACTCAAGTGGCGGAGCAGGGACGCATGAGGCGCCAGAGGTCGAGGGGGCTCCCGGTAGGGTGACAGCGCCGGGTGATGCCCATGAAGGAGCAGCCCCCGGGGCCGGTGCTACTGAGGCTGAGGGTGGCGAGCAGCCGCCCCCAGCGCCTGGGGCTGAGGCTCCTGAGGCCCCAGCTGTGCTTCCTGGTGAGGCGATTCGCAACACGCGTCAGGCAGGCACTCCCGATGCGGATCGCCTCGACGCTCCATCTTCGTCGCAGGTTGATCCCTGCGCTCTTCTCTTGGGCCGCTTCCGCGTGGACTTTGAGGCCCTCCGGAGGAAAAGGGAGGCCCTGGGCGACAACTACCCATGTCGCCTGCTGAAGCGTAGGAAGTACTTCGCCACTGATGAGTAAGCCTTCTCCTTTTCCATCTCCGGATCCTCCCGTTGCTTTTACTGATCCTTGCTCTGCAGGCCCCTTCCGGCCGAGCTCGCGGAGGAGGCTGAGGTACCGTCCTCCTTGGCTTCGCCCCCTCCGCCGTTCTCAGGTGCTCCAAGCAGCACAACCCTTGTGGTGAGGGCGATCGGCGGGGCGAATCGTCCCGAGGTGCATCGGGGTCCTACGTACCCCGCGATTTTTCTTCGCGGGCCTTCTCGTGGCATAGCCAGCCTGCCGTGGGCTTCTCGTCTAGTCGTGAACTGCGACTGGCTGAGGCGATCCCTGCGCCCTTCATCCGGAGATGGGCTGGCTCCAGGCCGGGCTTCTGGCGTGGTGCGCACGGCCGTCGCGAGGGCGCCAGCCCCCAGCCCCCTGCCTGGAGGGGGAGTGCTGATTGGTGGTCTCCGGCGCTTGCTTGGGGCAGACGATGGTGAAGAAGACGTGCCCGAGCGTGCCCGGGAACACCGCGCTCGTCGCCAAGGATTCCTTCGTAGTGCGGCTGACACGGTGAGTCTGCTTGGGGAGGAGCTTATTGATGAAGACGCGTGCCTCGAGGCTGAGGGCCTGCGCCTGGCCGCAGAGAGGCGCGCACTGGAGGGCGCCATTGCCCTTGCGCGTCACCAGCGCGATCTTGATGATGAAGAGGTGA
Organism: Aegilops umbellulata; assembly: GCA_032464435.1. Taxonomy (NCBI): domain Eukaryota; kingdom Viridiplantae; phylum Streptophyta; class Magnoliopsida; order Poales; family Poaceae; genus Aegilops; species Aegilops umbellulata. The sequence continues at coordinate 66,227,469 of CP136056.1, read as the reverse complement.
AGGCGTCGTTGGAGGATTCTCGGGAGGCCCGATCTCAGGACGCTGAGGAGGCCCAGGAAGCCAACCGACGGCGAGAGGCGGCGGAGGACCGGGCTCGGGAGCTCCTGGCCTGGTGCCACTCACTGGAGGAGCAAGTGGAGCTGCGCGAGGCGGCCCTCGCGTCGATGAAGGTGGCCTCTGGCGACCCAGCAGAGCTCCTGAAGCGTGAGGAGGCATTGACGCTGGAAGCCGCCGAACGCACCCGTGAGTACGAGAGGCTGGAGACGAGGGAGCGCTTGGTGACGCAGGGGAGGACGATGTCGCCGCACGGGAAGCCCGTGTCCTGGAGGAGGTTGGACGTCGGGTGGCGACGGCGCGCTTGGACCTCGAGCGCGAGTTCGAGGGGAAGCTGGGGTTGGTCCGGGCCGAGGCTGAAGATAGAACTGATGCCCTGAGGGCCAAGCTGGAGGAAGCGACGCAGCGGGCCGATGCTTCTCGGGCCGCCCTTGAGGTAGCGTAAGGGGAGTCAACCACCTCCCAGGCCGAGGTCCTCCGTCTTCGCCAGCGGGTGGAGGAGGCTGAGGCCGTCGTGCGCCAGAACGCGGATGAGATACGCCAGCGGCAGGTCCTGGAGCACGTGCATAGCCCCATGCTCACCACGCTCCGGGAGAGAGCCAACATTGCCTTGGGCAACATCTGCGAGGCGGCTATTGGCGAGCCGCACACAATCAACTATGCCGGCAACCTTTAGTTTTTCACCGCCGTGGTGACGCAGCTGGAGGCGCGGTCGGTCAGGGCCGACAGGTTGGTGGAGGAGAGGAGCCGCGCCCTGCTCGGGCGCGCCTTTTCCCGTGTCTTCAGCCATCTCCGGAACATGGATCCCCACTTCGATTTCGACGCCGCCATCACCCCAGTCCCCCAGGCGGTCAGAGATGACCTGGCGCACTGGGTGGAAGACAAGGTGGATGCTCTCGTCTGGGCCTTCGCTTCGGACAACGACGACGTGATCGTGGCCGCTGACGAGGGCGGTGTGGTGAACGGCCCTGACGCCGCCGGTGGCGACGCAGACAGCGATGGCGAGTTCAGCGACGCCAGCGACAGTTCGGGAGGCGCCCCTGAGGATGCATTGGGGGATCTATCCGACTTATTCCACATCGTTCCTGTTTCCTTACCCTGCATGCATAGAACTCAGGTCTTGGCCTGATGGTTGTGAGAGCATTTTGGGAGGGGGAGCCCCTCGTGTAGAACTTGTGTTCATCGTATTAGTAGATGTTGTATTGCACATGCGCCCGCGCTAGGCGGTTGGCTAGTTTACCTTTGTTTCGTGTGGGCCCCGATGTCGGCGTTCTGGGAACGGGGGTCCCCAGACATGCCTGCCTGCGGCCTGCGGCGTGGCTTGAATGGGGGCCCAGCGTGGCCCATCCTCCTCAACGCAAGACCCAAGACCCTCGTGAGGGGCCACGCCTCACAGGGAAGACGACGCGGAGCTTCCTCAGGCACGGCCTCCTCAGGCTGGCTCGCGAGGAGGCGGAGAGATCAAGGCGGGGTACCTCGCGAGGTGCCCATGACGCAAGCCATGACGATCGAGGGTGCCAGGCGGGCGCCAGCGCGCGCAGTGTTCCCCGTTCCTCTTTGGTGCAAAGGACGCAAGCGCAGGCAAGAGGATCAAGCAAAGGCACCCATTTCGGTGCAACGAGACCAAGACCAGTCCAACGGTGGGAAGGAGGTCACCATGGAGCCCAGAACGGCGTCACCACAGGGCCTTTGGCAGGCGAAGACCAACTTTAGTCAGGATAAGTGTACCAGATGTTCCCCTTCGTATTGGCCAATTGTTGGCGCCCTTCCCGCTCAAATATTTGGGAAGAGGCCCAGGACCTTTGCATATAAATAGGACTAGCCACCCCCAGGGTAGGGGCATGTAGAAACCAGTTAGAAAGGCACAGGCAACACAGAGAGAAAGAGAGAGAAGGGCGGCTGAACTCCTCCTAGCAGTTCATCGCCCCAGCCAAGAGCAGACCCTCGCGAGGCTGTTCTTCCTTGTACTGTTCATCCTCCTCAGCCCAAGAGGCAATCCACCCACCACAAACTAGAGTAGGGTATTACACCACAATGGTGGCCCGAACTAGTATAAACCATGTGTCTCTTGCGCAGTTCGTTCAGTAGTTTAGATCCTTGCGAGACGGAGAGGTAGAGGGCATAATCTCCGCGCGCACCCCAGAGTTCGAACCTTAAGGGTCCGCCGGAACCCGAGATCCGACACCCGAGGTAACCTGTGAGAGGTTGTGGCGTCTTGGGTGTTCCCTAATTGAACCCGTAGGACGTGAGAGTGTCGCGGGTGGCGAGCTTCACAGGCGTTGGCCTTCTTCACAGGCTCTGGGCCTTTCTTGGGGGAAACAAGCTTCACGGGCATTTGCCTTTTTCACGGGCTCTGGGCCTTTTCCCAAATGCGGCAGCTTCACAGCCATTTGCCTTCTTCACAGGCTGTGGGCCTTTCCCCAATGCGACAGCTTCACAGGCATTCGCCTTCTTCACAGGCTCCGGGCCTTTCCCTAACGCGACAGCTTCACAGGCATTCGCCTTCTTCACAGGCTCTGGGCCTTTCCCCAACGCGACATCTTCACAGGCATTCGCCTTCTTCACAGGCTCTGGGCCTTTCCCCAACGCGACAGCTTCATAGGCATTCGCCTTCTTCACAGGCTCCGGGCCTTTCCCTAACGCGACAGCTTCAGAGGCATTGGGAAACCTCGAGAGGACGCGGCGCGGCAGTCTGTGCTGCGCACGAGCTAGGCCTGACCCGGCTCACGAGGGGCTCGTGAGGGGAGGCAGCTGAGGCGAAGTGGTAATCAAAACGCGAGTAATGGCTCAAACGAGACTAAGCACCCCTTCCCCGAACACACGCAAACTTCAAAGTCGAATCCAACTTAAATCCAGCGGGGGAAAAATTACAACCGAAGGGAAAAGCAATGAAAGCAGACAAAAGGCCGCGTCCGGCACCTAATCTAGTCTTGGACGTCTTCTCACCAGCGCGGAGCTAAGTGCTGCCACTGGGCGTGGGAGGGAGCCCCAGGGCCTGAGGCCGGCACCCCTGAGACTCCGGGGCGTGTACAGCCCCACTCATTATTACGTGAGAGTGTCACGGGGCGGCGAGCTTCACAGGCACTGGGCCTTCTTCACAGGTACCGGCCTTGCTTCATATCGCCAGACGAGAGCCCCGCCTTGCACCACACTCTAGTGCCATCAACGACGACCGGAAACCAGGACGCCGCCGATGGGGTAGAGCGGTCGCCAGCGGTTCCCCCGACGACCACGGGTCCTCCGCCAAGGGCAGGCACTAAGGCACCTTCCCAGCAGAGGGCCTACCTCCTGAGAACGCCTTGCTCCGAACGCCGCGGTGGTGATGTCGGATCTCTGCCCCTCTCCTGCAGCCCCCTGTGCCCTCCTCCCGAGGGGTAGGAGACTGTGGGAGCGGGGCAGCTGCTTGCTGCGGCGACCTGCACCTCCTGTGATCCATGATTAGCGTATGCCTTCTCCTGAGGAAGTAGCGGTACCCGATAATTGTTGCCTCCAGCGTGGCCGGTGGGGCCGTCCCTGGGTTCCTGGTAGAGTTCAGCTTCTGGTGCCTCGTCCCCCCAGCTTGGGCTGAGGAGTGAGCCTTGTTTTCCCTCGTGAGGGTGCCCTTGGTCCATCATGCGGGGCACGTATTCTTCCGGCGCCGTCATCCCAAAGGCCACACCGTAGTGCTCCGTGTCCCACTCAGCTCTGCTTGACGCGCCCACCGTGGGGTGGTAGCACGGTTGCCCACCGGGACCATGGGCCGCGCCGAGTCCCTCTCCTTCACGGACCGGGGGCAGGGGCCGCGCCGCCGCCGGTCCGGTGCCGACGGCTTCATTGGCGTTGGAGTAGCTTTGAAGCCCGCGGGCATGTGCGGAGCCCCTGCGCGTGCCGCCCTGAGCTTGAGACGAGAGCTGGGTGCAGAAGGGCTGAGCCCCCGAGGCGGCGAAGCCCAGGAGCTCGGCGACCCGCTCCAGTAGCACGTCGCAGCCGCCTTCCAGCAGCCTGCACTGCAGCAGCTCTCGGGCCACCGTGAGCGCGGCCCTCGAGTTTGCCTGCTCCCGGCGGGTGTACGGTGTCGTGGTCGCGGCGTGATTGGAGGCCCTTGCTGCCGACCGTGCTTGCCACGGTGTGAGGGTTGTCGAAGCCTGTCCGCGTCGCTCCCGGCCAGCAGCGCCCGGCGGACCACGAGCTGCCTGGGGCGCGGGGTCGCCCGAGGCGAGCGGCTCCGCGCGGGCGGGCCACGCCGCCCATGGATCTGGGTTGCCCGCCTGGTCGCCGGACATGGTGATGATGACGCGGCGGGTCGCAAAGCGGTAGAAGGGTGGATTCCGGCGCACCCCTACCTGGCGCGCAAAATGTCGGATTTCGGGTTCCGGCAGACCGTTGTGGTTCGAACTCTAGGGTGCGCGCGGAGATTGCGCCTTCTACCTACCAGCGCCCCTCCGCCTTGGAAAGATCTAAGCTATGAAAAGAACAGCACAAGAGACACAAGGTTTATACTAGTTCGGGCCACCGTTGTGGTGTAATACCCTACTCTAGTTTGTGGCGTGGTGGATTGCCTCTTGGGCTGATGGTGATGAGTAATACAAGGGAGAACAGCCTCGCGAGGGTCTGTTCTCAGCTGGGGCGATAAACTGCTCGGAGGAGTTCGGCCGCCCTTCTCTCTCTTTCTGTGTGATGCTCAACTACCAAGTTCCTCCCTGTCCTTCCTGTGAGTGGCTAGTCCTATTTATAGGCAAAGGCCCTGGGCCTTTTCCCAAATATTGAGTGGGAAGGGCGCCAACAATTAGCCAGTTTGAAGGGGAACATCTAGTACACTTATCCTGACTAAAGTTGGTCCTCGCCTGCCAAAGGCTCTGGTGGTGACGCTAGCTTGGGCCCCACAATGACTTCGTCCCCACCGTTGGACTGGTCTTGGTCTCGTTGCATCGAAACGGGCGCCTTTGCTTGATGCTCCCGCCTATGCTTGCCCCCTTTGCACCAAAGAGGAAAGGAGGACACTGCGCGGGCTGGCGCCCGCCTGGCGCCCTTGGTCGTCATGGCTCGCGTCATGGGTACCTCGTGAGGTACCCCGCCTTGATCTCTCTGCCTCCTCGTGAGCCAGCCTGATGAGGCCGCGCCTGAGGAAGCTCCGCGTCATCTGCCCTCTAAGGCGTGGCCCCTCACGAGGGTCTTGGGTCTTGCGTTGATGAAGATGGGCCGCGCTGGGCCCCTTTCGAGCCACGCCGCGGGCCGCAGGTAGGCAAGTCTGGGGACCCCGTTCCCAGAACACCGACAGTGGTTTTACATCACCGAGCCGCGCGACCTTGATTGGGTCGCAGCCCCCGAGTTTTGGTCCAGACCCCCTATGCGGCTCACGTCCTGGAAAGAGACGGGCCTGTCATGGGGCGACGAGGGAGAGGTGACCGAACTGCAAACATGCATCCAGTCCCTGGTGAACAAGCGGCTCAAGCTTGTCAATATAGTCCAGGTTATGCTCGTCCGCCGGATCCTCCCGTGTCAACAACGGGCCTTTAATCTGTGGGAGTTCGACCCGGCGCAGCACCAAACCTTGAACAGGCTCTTCGACACGACGTACGAAGACGCCTGGAAGGTGCTATTCAAGGGCGCCGAGGCTCCCGCATCCGCATCCGAGGATCGCGGATTCAGCACGCAGCATCCAGCTAGCGCGGTGAGTAATCCTTACCTTTTACAGGACATTTGTTTCTCATAGTTTGACTCTATGCGGGATCTAAACTCCCTTACCTTTGACAGGATTGGCAGGCGAAGTCCGGACAGATCGACTGTCCGGCTCCATTGCCCGAAGACCCAGCCGATGCTCGTTTATTGAAGCTGCTAGTTCCGGCACCTTATGTGGTGCCGGAGAAGAAGGCCAAGAAGAAGAAGGCCACGGGGACTTGAAAGAGTTCCCGGCATATGGTGGTGTCGGACTCGTCGTCCGACGAATCCAAGACGCACTCCTCCGTGAAGACGAGGAGGAGGAAGAAGAATCCTCTCCCCCTCCAGCGGGGGGAGGAAAGAAGAGGAAGGCCGCCCCAACAGGGGAGGCCGAAGGGTCCAAGAAGGGGAAGACCCTTCCTCCGGACTATTCCGCCGACACCGACGACGATGAAGAGGAGTAGTCGGACGGGGCCAAGCGTCCGGCGAAATCGTAAGTTTTCGGATACAAGAGTAACTCATAATATTCCTTTGTTGCACAACTTTTCCTTATGTCGAATGTAACTATGCAGCCCGCCCAAGGCCGGGCTCAACGAGTCATCGAGCGGCTCCCTGGATTCATCGGACGTGAATTCAGTTCCGCCCGCTACCTCCCCCCGCACAGCGGACGACGCCGAAGTGGTGTTGCAACAAGTTCCGGGTCAGGAGGAGGTGGTCCTGATGGAGCCGCGAGGCGACCTCCCGGACTCCAGGAGTGAAGGGGATAAGACCCCCCAGGGCTCCAAGTCCGGCTTTGTGCCGGACACCGCGCCGGAATCCTCAACGGTTCCGGACTGCGGCAGGCGACCTCCTTATAAGAGGAGCAAGCCTACTAAGCCGGCGGCCTCCGTCCAACCGGAGGCGCCGGACAATCTGCTGGAGGTGCTTAAGGGCGCCTCCATCGACGAGGAGCACCGTACTATCATGAGTACGGTGCTTCAGAAGGTTCAGTCGGCCAAGAGCGGACTAACTGAAGCTTGTGCCAGCCTTCTAACAGGCTTTGAGGTAAGTAAAAATATATAAAAATATTACCGCATAGATAGTAGCCCCTGATGCTCTGTTTGGCGTTCGGAAAGAAAAGCCGAATAGAGGATCTAATAAATTTCGCATGAGTCTAACAAAAAAGAGTCAATATGCGTATGCAGGCTTCGCTGCTTGCGACCGCCGCACTGACTGCAGAAGTAGGCGCCCTGAAGCACGGTCTCGAGCGGTCCGAGCAAGAGCTCGGCCAAGCCAAGCGGCAGCTCGAGGAGAAATAAGGTAAGAGGTACCTTATAGAAATATATAAAAAGATGCAATTGCAAAAAATGACGGGATTGTACTGCTTATTGCAGGGGCCACATCTGAGGTGGCAACCCTCAAGCAGGCGCTGGCCGAGGCCGAGAAGAAAGCGGCCACGGAGCGCATCGAGCAGGAGAAATCTGAGGCGCAGGTCGGCGAGGTCCAGCAAGAGCTTCAGGCTCTCATGAAAAAAAAATGAGAGTTTGGAGCTTGACTCGAAGACGCGAGCATCCGAGCTTGCGGCGGCCATCGAGACTGCCAAGTCAGCCAAGGCCGAATCCCAGAAGGCCCTCCAGGAGTTGGATGCGGTGAAAAACATAGCGGCGGGTAAGGCATTCGTTATGCAAAGCAAACATACGAAAGTAAGCTACTTGTTACTTACCCGAATCCGGAGCTCTCCAGGGGCATTCGCAGATCTTCCTCGGAGCGTGTCTGATGCCGCCGCATTCTACCGAGCCGAAGAGGGCAGTTCGACAGAGAAGGTGTTCTGGTCTCAGTATGCTGAGGATGAACACCCTGTGCCCTTGAGCGACCAGCTGAAGCATCTGGTCGAGCTCCACAAGGCGGCCGAACAGGCCATGAAGGGCTTCATAGTTTGGCTCTGGCCTAGAGAGGCCCTGCCTGGGAGCTACTTCGGACTGGTGTGGCGGTTGGTGGAGGCCTGTCCAAGGCTCGAGGTCATCAAGCGCTCCATCTGCATCGAAGGTGCCCGAAGGGCCTTTGCCCGTGCTAAGGTGCACTGGGGCAAGCTGGACGGCGAGAAGCTTGTGAAGGACGGGCCTCCGCCGGGGAAAGAGCATCGCAAACCCGAGAACTATTATAAGGATGTGCTGAAGGGTGCCCACCTCATGGTGGATGAATGTACCAAGGATGTAATTTTTGAATGAACTCGCTCGTGTTATCCTGTGCGCTGAAAACTTGTTCATATGCGCTAAGCAATGCTTGTTGAATTTAAAATATTAATTTCTGTGCGGCCGTTTATCAAAAATTGAGAGATGGCCAGTCGTCGGCTTCTGCCCCCATGCCACTAGTGCTGGGGTGTTCGGGATAAACCTGAGCGCTCTTTTTCCCATATTTGGGTCCTTCGAGGGAGGTGCTCAGCACAACGAACAAGGCAATCGGACTATAATGCTTGAACACTCTCACTTAGCCATAGAACTCTATAATTTTAAATTTCGGCGAAGCCCCTAGTATTCGGAAGACCGAGTTCGGGGCGCTATCCACGCCTTGGCCGGACAAAGCCGGTTCCTCGCTCGAAGCGGCATAAGTCTTTAAGGACTCGAAAAACCTCTCGAACAGCGACCGATCTCTCGCCTCATCATGACAGTCAGTTTTAGCTTTCTCTACTGAGGTGCTCAGCCCAGCTCAACTGGGGCACAATCGTAGTAGTTCTCCTAGTGCTACCTTAGCCGATATAGCGAAACGTAAGGCAGCAAAACATAGGAGCCGGGCAAACCCAACTATTGACCCAAATCATGATTAGGAGTCGATGCATATAGTGCTATAAGTTCGGGGTGCCGCACTTGTGAAAGTGTTCGTACTTCTCACGCCATATTAAGGGGTACCGGAGCCCCTGGCGTATTTGCCGTACCACAGTGTACGGGTGCAACATGTCATGAATGAACATATATTTATAAAAAGAGTAATGCAAAAGATAGACAAAGAGCTATGCATTGTTTATAAGAAGGCTGCTATCCAAGCAGAACGATACAAATAGTGCGATAAGCAAAAGAAATTGGACTATTTAACATGTCCTGGCCAGGGGCAGGCCGCGGAATTGTATTCAAAATAGGTATACTGCTCGTAATATAGACCACCTGGGAGTTCCATAATGCGGCGTGGCTTGTCTGCTTTCCTGGTTCTTGCATCGTTTGTGCGATAGTTGAATTGCCGAACAGGTCGTTCGAAGAATGGAGTCCTGAAAGTAAGAGAAATTTTTTAAAAAGAATTCGGCAGCCCCTAGTACGGTTTAAGCCGTATTTCGGGCGTGCCGTGATAGTGCCCCTCCCCCTGTGCCCATGGTATTTCAAGAGCGTAGTTATGTACGCGAAGCACTGGTTTTGCTATTTCTCGAGGGCTGGGGTTGGGGCCGCATTGCTACGCTAGCTCGGAACATGCCAGACGGTCTTGTTGTAGGTTACTCCGGGCGCGCTTGACAGTGTCCGGCTTTTTAGCGGCCGGACTGGAGAATTGCCTAGAGAGGCTGCTTTGTACTTCTGCTACGAGCGTCGTCGTGTGCTCCTCCGTTCGGAGGGAGCGTTCGGTGTTTCCATTGACCGTGATTATTCCTCTAGGGCCTGGCATCTTGAGCTTGAGATATGCATAGTGCGGTACCGCATTGAACTTTGCGAATGCGGTTCGCCCGAGCAGTGTGTGATAGCCACTTCGGAACGGGACTATGTCGAAGATTAACTCCTCGCTTCGGAAGTTATCCGGAGATCCGAAGACCACTTCAAGTGTGACTGAACCTGTACAGTTGGCCTCTACACCTGGTATGATGCCTTTAAAGGTCGTTTTGGTGGCCTTGATGCTTGAGGGATCTATGCCCATTTTACGCACTGTATCCTGGTAAAGCAGGTTCAGGCTGCTGCCGCCGTCCATAAGGACTCTTGTGAGATGAAATCCGTCAATAATTGGGTCTAGAACCAATGCGGCGAACCCGCCATGACGGATGCTAGTGGGGTGGTCCCTTCGATCGAAAGTGATCGGGCAGGAGCACCATGGGTTGAACTTTGGGGCGACTGGCTCCAGCGCGTATACGTCCCGTAATGCACGCTTCCGCTCCCTTTTGGGGATGTGGGTTGTGTATATCATGTTCACCGTCCGCACTTGTGGGGGAAAACCCTTCTGTCCATTGTTGTTCGGCGGCCTGGGCTCCTCCTCGTCATCTCTATGCAGCCCCTTGTCTCTATTTTCGGCATTTAACATGCCTGCCTGCTTGAACACCCAACAATCCCTGTTGGTGTGATTGGCTGGCTTTTCGGGGGTGCCATGTATCTGGCACAAGCGGTCGAGTATTCGGTCCAAACTGGACGGGCCCTAAGTATTTCTTTTGAATGGCTTTTTCCGCTGACCGGATTTGTAGCCTCGGAATCCGGCATTGACTGCCGTATCCTCGTTGTTGTCGCTGTTGACGCGGCGTTTTTGCTTGTTCCGGCGCGACCTGCCACTTTTTTCCTTGGTATCCGAATTACCAAGGTTCTTGGTTAAGTTGTTGCTCCGAGCTAGCCAGCTGTCTTCTCCTGCGCAAAAGTGGGTCATGAGTGTCGTGAGGGCTGCCATAGATTTCGGCTTTTCCTGTCCAAGGTGCCTGGCAAGCCACTCGTCGCGGATATTATGCTTGAAGGCCGCTAGGGCCTCTGCGTCCAGACAGTCGACTATTTGGTTTTTCTTTGTTAGGAACCGCGTCCAGAATTGCCTAGCCGATTCCTCTGGCTGCTGAATTATGTGTCTTAGGTCATCGGCGTCCGATGGTCGCACATAGGTACCCTGGAAATTGTCGAGGAATGCGGCTTCCAGGTCCTCCCAAGAACCGATTGAATCTACTGGCAAGCTGTTAAGCCAATGCTGGGTCGGTCCCTTAAGTTTGAGCGGTAGGTATTTGATGGCGTATAGATCATCGCCGCGGGCCATGTGGATATGAAGGAGATAACCCTCGATCCATACCGCAGGATCTGTTGTGCCATCGTATGATTCAATGTTTACGAGTTTGAAGCCCTCAGGGATTTTATGATCCATTACTTCATCTGTGAAGCATAGTGGGTGTGCGGCGCCTCTGTACTGGGCTATATCACGACGCAGCTCAAAGGAGCTTCGTCTGTTGTGTTCGGCCCGGCCGGATTTATTATATCTGGAGTGACAATCACCGTCACGTGCCGTGGGGCGCCCTCGCGATCCGTAGATCGATCTTGTTTGTCTTGCCTTGTCCTCCAGTATCTCTCGCGGGTCTGGCGCGTTTTCCCGTGCCTTAGCATGTTTTGAGCGGCGCCGGGGCATGGCTTGAGTGGAGGGCCGAGAGGCCTCTCTGTCCCGGCCACGGGATGGCCGGTCTGCCATGTCATGCGCTGGTGATGTAGGTGCTTCCTCCTCTAATCGGGGTAGCAGCCTGCGCTTTGGGTAACTCTTGGAGGGGCGTTTTAGTTCATACTCTTCGGCCGCAAGGACTTCAGTCCATCTGTCAGCTATCAAATCTTGATCAGCTCTAAGCTGTTGCTGCTTTTTCTTGAGGCTGCTTGTCGTGGCTAAAAGTCTGCGTTTAAAACGCGCTTGTTCGGCGGGATCCGATGGCACGACGAATTCGTCGTCGTCGAGGCTTGCCTTGTTTTCGGAGGGAGGCATATAATTATCATCCTCAACCTCTCTGTCTGCCGCTCTCTCATGAGGGCTGGCTTCTCCATCCTCCTGTGCCGAGTCTTGCTGGAGGGGGTGTTCTTCGGTGCTATTCGGAGTAGTATTATCTCATATTATTGTCATCATATATTTAACAGGTACTTACATATGTAAGAAAACAATATCCCACATCTTATTAACTTATAAAAATAATTTGTTAACAAATAAAATCCTGGATTGTTTTGGCACGAAAATACTAGTGATTGTGTACAAAAGTTTGGTAAGATTTAAGGACAAATGTAATAATATCACTTATTATTTAAATATATTTATAACAAAATGCTCAGCCCCTTTTTATTTTTTGATAACATTGCTGGCCCAACCCAACATTATAATTAGAATCAGCCCAGCAAAATTGTGTATTTTGAGAAAGTGCAAATGGCCTGTAATTTTTCAGGAAATAAAATAAATGGGCCGCTTGGACGCTACATTATTTGTTCATCCAGCCCAGCTAATGGCTGTAATTCAAAAAAAAAGATCAAATTGACTGTAAATTCTACCGCGCAAAAAAAAGACTATAAATTCTAAAAAAATGGGTTGAATACGTGCCACATTTTTTGAGGCTAAAATGTGGGCCAATAGGTCGAAGCCAATGCAAGTCGTTGTCAATTTAGTCAGCAAATGATTCTGACATGTTAGCCGTTGGATTTACATCCAACGACCGGCATCCATCTTCAATCTCTCGTCTTCTTCCTCCAGCGCCGCCGGGACCACCTCCCGCCTCCTGCTGCTAGCAGCTCTTCTTAGCACGCTTCGCTATGAAGCGCTACTCCACCGTTGGCCAGGCCATCCCTCCACCCCTTCACACCTCATGTTCTTCTCCACCGACTGCCGAACCACACCTCACTAGAACCAGTTAACCCTCGTACACCTCTCTGTCTGCGACTCTACTCCTGCGTCTTCCCATCTCCGGCTCGTTGTTGTCCGGGGCCTCGCCGTCGTCCACCACCTTGGATGCGCTCGGCGCGGCGTGGTCAACGTGGTCAACGAACGACACCATTGAAAGTAGACTGTGCGTGGAGAGGCTGACAGCTGGGTCCACGGCTGCACGCAAGGAAATGCCTCCTTATTACGCGCAAAATAATGATTCCTCCACCTGACATCTGGGACCCACCACAAGGGCCTCTGTATTTCGTGAAATAAAGTGCCCCCCGCTGACATGCCGGACCCACCAGCTATCTTCGCATGCAAGGAAGTGCCTCCTTATTACGCACAAAAAATGAATATTCCCCCTGCCAGCTGGAACCCAGCATAGTGGGAGGCTGACTTGTGGGCCTACCAAGTTGACGGGGACGGAGGGCTTTGTCAACTTAGTCAATATGAACGATTCTAGCTCCTGTTACCGTACGATGTTCATCAAACGGCCGTAGTGCTTCTTCAACCTCTGGTCTTCTTGCTCCAGCCGCCCAAACCAGCGCCGGTCGTGCCACGTGCTCCTGCCTCCCGTAGCCGGCTGTGATGCCGCGGAGGCCTCACCGCCCCCTACTACTCCCACCGCTGGCCAGGCCATCCCTCTACTCACCCACACCCCTGTTATTCTGTGGCGACAGCAGCCTCACACCGCAGCCGAACCAGTGAACCCTCGTACTCCTCTTCGCGTGGGCATCCACTGCTGCGTCTTCCCCGGCTCCGAGTCATCCCCTTCCTAGTCCTCACCGTCGTCCACCGTCCCGGTGCTCTCGGCGCGGCGTGGTCAACGTGGTCAACGACCGACTTCCATCGGAAGGGTACTGTACGTGGAGAGGCTGATAGCTGGGTCCACGGCAGCCGCAAGGAAGTGCCTCCTTATTACGCGTAAAATAATTACTCCTCCACCTGACAGCGGGGACCCACCGGACGGGCCACCAGTATTTTGCGAAAAAAATCGTTTCCCCCTGACTGCTGGGACCCACCGGACGGGCCACCGTATTTTGCAAAAAAAAACGTTCCCCCCGCTGTCAGCTCGGACCCACCGGAAGTGCCTCCTTATTACGCACACAAAAATGAATACTCCCCCGGCTAGCTCGGACCCACCGGAAGTGCCTCCTTATTACGCACAAAAAAATGACTTGTGGGCCTACTAAGTTGACGGGGACAAAGAGCTTTGTCAACTTAGTCAATATGAACGATTCTAGCTCCAGTGACCGTATGATGTCCATCCAACGGTCGTAGTGCTTCTTCAGCCTCTGGTATTCTTGCTCCAGCCGCCCAAAGCAGCGCCGATCGTGCCGCATGCTCCTGCCTCCCGTGGCCGGCTGTGCTGCCGCAGAGGCCTCACTCCCCCTACTATTCCCACCGCTGGCCAGGCCCTGCGGCGACAGCAGCCTCACACCGCAGCCAAACCAATGAACCCTCGTAGTCCTCTCCGCGCGGGCTTCCACTGCCACGTCGTCCCCTTCCTAGGCCTCGCCGTTGTCCACCGTCGTGGTGCTCTCCGCGCGGCGTGGTCAACGTGGTCAATGAACGACTTCCATCGAAAGAGTACTGTACGTGGAGAGGCTGACAGCTGGGTCCACCGCCACAGCCCAGTTTTTTTGTGATTTGCCAAGTAAGTCGCTTTGTCAGGCCTGTTGGGCTGCAAATCTTTCAAGACGAGGAGAGCCTTCATTCGGCTGGCCGAGAAAATGGCCCATCAGTAATGAGAAATGGGTTGTACATTTTTAAAACACATCAAACCGGCAATTAGTTTCAAATATCTTTTTTTTCATTTCAAGATTTTAAATTACATTAATTTTTATGCGTGGAGAATTTGTTGGATTTTATATTGATATACATTTATTTTTAAAATCAGTTTGAATGTGAGTCAAAATTTCGGGATTAAAAACAGTTCGGACCGCACCGAAATATGCAAAATTTCGTATAATTTTTTAACCGTTGCCAAAATATGGGTTGTAATGCTAACAAAAAGAATATAGGATCCAAAAAAACCTTTAGAATTAGCAAATGGGCTGTAAATTATTAGAAATAATGGCAGATGGGTTGTATACTATTTTCCACAGATTTGAGGCTTTCCTAAAAAAAAGGTTGACGCACAAGCGCTGACTGTTGGATGTCCATCCAACGACCGTCGTGCTTCTTCAATCTCTGCTCTTCCTGCTCCAGCCGCTCAAACAAGCGCCGGCGGGACTGCCTGCTCCCTCCTCCTCGCGGCCAGCTGTGCTACCGTGCAGGCCTCACCGCCCGACCGTACTCCCATCGCTGGCCTAGCCATCCCTCTACTCACCCACACCTGCTGTTATTCTCCGGCGATGCCAGACGAACCAGTAAACCCTCGTACAATCATACTCCCCTCCGCGTGGGAAACAACTGCCGAGTCTTCCCTGCCTCCGTGTCGTCCCCTTCCTAGGCCTCGCCGTTGTCCACCGCCCTGGTGCTGTTCATCCACCCCTCCACCGTCTACTGTTCATCCAGCCCTCCACCACACCACGGGGTCATGTTCATCCAGAGGCAACGCCACCGCTCACTGTTCATCCAACCCCCCCCCCCTCCCGCAACGCTCATTGTTCATCCCATCGATCGACTTCAGTTAGCAGCAGCAGCGAAGGAATCGCTCGATCGGGTTCAGTTAACAGCCATCGATTGATCGCTCGGGTTCAGTAACGCGTAGCCTGCAGTGCAATCGCTCGGGTTCAGTTAGAGCCCAATGCCTCGCTGGGGTTAAGTTAGAGCCAACGCCTCGCACACACGCGCGTACGTGTACGAGAGAAACGCGCATTTCTCGGCCCCCGACCTCCCACCGTAACCGGGAACTCCCCGAAATTTTCCTCCCCCTCGCTTCTACCATGGTTTTTTCCGTCATGGACAGCCCAAAGAATGTCATGCAGCTGCGTCTCCGGCCCGCCCAGGACGAAAAGCCCATTTTCTGTCATGATTTTTTGTCATAGAAGTAGGAGCCCACCACATCTATAATGATATCGTGTTTTGTCAAAATTATCGTCATAGAAGTGTCATATGTATGACAAAAAAAATTCGTTTGGCCCAAAATGTCACGGATGTGTCTTTTTTTGTAGTGATGAATATAAAGACACGAGTGATTCAAAGAAATAGTCTATCATTTGACATAAAAACAATAATACTTCAAGCCTACTAATAAAGCAATCATGTCTTTTCAAAATAACATGGCCAAATAAAGTTATCCCTACAAAATCATATAGTCTGTCTATACTCCATCTTCACCACACAAAATATTCACATCATGCACAACCTCGATGACAAGCCAAGCAATTGTTTCATACTTTTGACGTTCTCAAACCTTTTCAACTTTCATGCAATACATGAGCATGATCCATGGACATAGCACTATATGTGGAATAGAATATGATGGTGGAGGTTGTGTGGAGAAGACAAAAAAGGAGAAAGTCTCACATCAACTAGGCGTATCAACGGGCTATGGAGATGCCCATTAATAAATATCAATGTGAGTGAGTAGGGATTGCCATGCAATGAATGCATTAAGAGCTATAAGTGTATGAAAGCTCAAACTAGAAACTAAGTGGGTGTGCATCCAACTTGCTTGCTCATGAAGACCTCGGACATTTGAGGAAGCCCAACATCGGAATATACAAGCCAAGTTCTATAATTAAAATTCCCACTAGTATATGAAAGTGATAACTCAAGAGACTCTCTATATGAAGGATCATGGTGCTACTCTGAAGCACAAGTGTGGTAAAAGGATAGCAACATTGCCCCTTCTCTCTCTTTCTCTCATTTTATTATTATTTTATTATTTTTTTGGTGGGCTTCTTCGGCCTCTCTTTTTTCAGGCTTCTTTGGCCTCTTTTTTGGGGGGGGGCTTCTTTGGCCTCTTTTATTTTTCATAAAGTCCGGAGTCTCATCCCGACTTGTGGGGAAATCATAGTCTCCATCATACTTTCCTCAGTGGGGCAATGCTCTAATAATGATGATCATCACACTTTTATTTACTTACAACTCAATATTACAACTCGATATCTAGAACAAAGATATGACTCTATATGAAGTTCTCTGGCGGTGTACCGGGATGTGCAATGATCTAGCGTAGCAATGACATCAAAAAAGGGACAAGCCATGAAAACATCATGCTAGCTATCTTACGATCATGCAAAGCAGTATGACAATAAATGCTCAAGTCATGTATATGATGATGATGGAAGTTGCATGGCAATATATCTCGGAATGGCTATGGAAATGCCATGATAGGTGGGTATGGTGGCTGTTTTGAGGAAGATATAATGAGGCTTATGTGTGACAGAGCGTATCGTATCACGGGGTTTGGATGCACCGGCGAAGTTTGCACCAACTCTCTAGGTGAGAAAGGGCAATGCACGGTACCGAAGAGGTTAGCAATGATGGAAGGGTGAGAGTGCGTATAATCCATGGACTCAACATTAGTCATAAAGAACTCACATACTTATTGAAAAATTCTATTAGTCATCAAAACAAAATACTATGTGCATGCTCCTAGGGGGATAGATTGGTAGTAAAAGACCATCGCTCATCCCCGACCGCCACTCATAAGGAAGACAATCAATATAAAAATCATGCTCCGACTTCATCACATAACTGTTCACCATACGTGCATGCTACGGGAATCACAAACTTCAACACAAGTATTTCTACAATCCACAACTACCCACTAGCATGACTCTACACCATCTTTATATCACAAAACTATTGCAAGGAATCAAACATATCATATTCAATTATCTACAAGTTTTATGTAGGATTTTATGACTAACCATGTGAATGACCAGTTCCTGTCATCTCTCTAAATAGATATAAGTGAAGTATGAGAGTTTAATTCTTTCTATGAAATATATGCCCACGCTCTAACAAATACAAGTGAAGCAAAAGTGCATTCTACAAATGGCGGTTGTCTATATAAAGAGAAACAGGCAATCCAAGCTTCAAATGATATAAGTGAAGCACATGAAGCATTCTATAAAGCCATACTCAAAGAATATAAGTGAAGTGCAAAGAGCATTCTATAAGTCAACCAATGACCATCTCATACGAGCATGGTGGATAAAAGAAAAATGAAAACTAAATGCAAAAGACGCTCCAAGATTTGCACATATCACATGAATGAAACGAATCTGAAAACATATTGATATTTGTTGAAGAAAGAGGGGATGCCTTCCCCGGAGCTTAGACGCTTGAGTCTCCTTGAATATTTACTTGGGGTGCCTCGGACATACCCAAGCTTGAGCTCTTGCCTCTCTTCCTTCTTCTCACATCGAAACCTTCTCGATCATCAAACACTTCATCCACACAAAACTTCAACAGAAAACTCGGTAAGATCCGTTGGTATAATAATGCAAATCACTACTCTAAGTATTGTTGCAAACCAATTCATATTTTCTTTTTGCATTGTGTCTACTACAATATAGCTTTTCCATGGCTTAATCCACTGATATAAGTTTATAGTTTCATCAAAACAAGCAAACTATGCATCAAAAACAGAATCTGTCTAAAACAGAACAGTCTGAACATTCACCATACTTCTGACACTTGAAAAATTCTGCCAAAATTAGGAAAATTAAACAATTTGTATAGAAAGATAGTGCAAAAAGAATCAGAACCATTTGACGTTCCAGTAAAAAAATTAAAAATCGCGCACTACAACCAAAGTTTCTGTCCTGCACCGTACAAACCATCAAGCAATGTAAACATCCTAAAGGCAAACCTTAGCACATACTTTTATAATACAATGGAATTGTACATGGGGATAATTATATTTATTGAAAAGTTTCTGTAATTAAGATTCACAAAGTTCCCATGGGCATGAACAAAGTTCAAGGACGTCCCCCACTTTCACAATGCTCGTCTCTCTCACTTTCACTTTTCTTTTTGAAAAAGTTATGGGTTCCCCTCTTTATTTTTGTTGTTTTTAAACTATATGAAAGCACTCAACAGAAATAAATGACTCTCTAAAACTTCCGGGTTGTCTCCCTGGCAGCGCTTTCTTTAAAGCCATTAAGCTAGGCATATAGTGCTCAAGTAGTGAATCCACCCGGACCCCAAGGTATATCAAAGCCAATTTTAATTAGCAATGATTTGGCATTTAGTAGTGAGCACAAAGCAACATATACCATGTAATGACGAAGTCTAACTCTCTTCCTATGCATCGGCATGTCATAAATGAACAATTCATGCACACAAAGTAAAGGCCAATGCATAGTATAAATAGTTTCTTGCAATTTTATCGTGTTGCACACATAGAGAGGTGGAGATATAGTTCCTATATCATAATAATTGCAAGTAGGGGCAGCAAGCACATGCATATTATATCTATCAAAATCATCATGTGCAACGGTATAAGGCAACCCATCAATATAATCCTTAATAAGTGTAAACTTCTCCGATATAGTATAATCGGGAGAATTCCAAAAGATAATAGGACTATCATGTGTGGGTGAAATAGCAACAATTTCATGTTTAACATAAGGAACTATAGCAAGTTCATCTCCATAAGCATAATTCATATTGGCATCTTGGCCACAAGCATAGCAAGCATCATCAAAAAGGGATATTTCAAGAGAAATAACGGGATCATAACAATCATCATAGCAATCATCCTTCCGTAAGCACGAAGGAAAATTAAACAATGTATGAGTTGAAGAGTTATTCTCATTAGAAGGTGGGCACGGGTAGCTAATCCGCTCTTCCTCCTTTTGTTCTTCGCTCTCATCATCATCTTTTTCATCCAATGAGCTCACAGTTTCATCAATTTCTTCCATAGATTCCTGCAAAATATTAGTCTCTTCTTGGACAGCGGAGACTTTCTCAATAAGTGCATTAATATCGGAATTGTATTCATAATTCTCATAACAATATTTAAGGATAGCTAAATTTTCAAGTCTATAAACAGCATCATCAAAATCTTCAAACTCTTTAAACATAGATTCAATTTCATAAGCACCCATAAAAGCAACAAATTCTTCTATTTGTTCCACATCATAGTAATCATATATACCATTAGCATAAGAAGCTAAGGTTTTATTATCATTAAATTTGCATGAAAAGGGAAGGTGTGGAGCCTTCATCCTAGATCAACAAGTATAATCATAACTCAAGCATAGTTGCCTAGCATACCACTTCAATATATGAATTTGATCCCATAATAGTTTCCCTTTTTGTGTCAAGCGGTAATCCCTAAAGTATTCACGTTGATCCAACGTTACTCCCATTACATAACTGAATGGGGTTTTCTCAGGATTATTAAAGTAGTACATAATATCTTTCACATAACCAACATCGAGGGTTTTAGGAGGTTCCCCATCTCCATGAGCAGAAAGTACACCTTTTTTTGGTATTTCGTGTTCCATATCCATAACTAAAGATTGATAACAACTAAGAACAGCAAATAAAAATTACTTAGTGATAAAGCAAACAAGCACACACGAGAATATTCACCCCACGCTATAACTCCCCGGCAACGGCGCCAGAAAAAGGTCTTGATAACCCACAAGTATAGGGGATCAATTGTAGCCTCTTTCGATAAGTAAGAGTGTCGAACCCAACGAGGAGCTAAAGGTAGAACAAATATTCCTTCAAGTTCTATCGACCACCGATACAACTCTACACACGCTTGACGTTCACTTTACCTAGAACAAGAATAAAACTAGAAGTACTTTGTAGGTGTTTTTGGATAGGTTTGCAAGAAAGTAAAGAGCGAGTAAATAAAAGCTAGGGGCTGTTTAGATGAAGACACAACTAAATTAGTTTTAGTAGAGAGCTTTTTGTTACGAGAAAGTGATTTGTCCCTAGGAAATCGATAACTAGACCGGTAATCATTATTGCAATTTCATTTGAGGGAGAGGCATAAGCTAACATACTTTCTCTACTTGGATCATATGCACTTATGATTGGAACTCTAACAAGCATCCGCAACTACTAAAGATCATTAAGGTAAAACCCAACCATAGCATTAAAGTATCAAGTCCCCTTTATCCCATACACAAACAACCTACTTACTCGGGTCTGTGCTTCTATCACTCACGCCACCCACCATAAGCAAATCATGAACATATTGCAAACCCTACAGCGGGGATCCCTCACGCTTACACGACACGGAGAGCACCATAGGACAGCACCAATAATAAAACATGCAAATCAAACCAATCTTGATCATCAAATAGCCCATAGGACAAAACAGATCTACTCAAACATCATAGGATAGCCATACATCATTGGGAAATAATATATAGCATTGAGCACCATGTTTAAGTAGAGATTACAGCGGGTAAGAGAGAGGTTACACCACCGCATAGAGGGGGCAAGAGTTGGTGATGATGGCAGTGAAGTTGTTGGTGAAGATTGCGGTGATGATGATGGCCACGGCGGCGTTCCGGCGCCACCGGAAGAGAAGAGGAGAGGGGGCCCTTCGTCTTCTTCTTCCTTGACCTCCTCCCTAGATGGGAGAAGGGTTTCCCCTCTGGTCCTTGGCCTCCATGGCTTTGGAGGGGCGAGAGCCCCTCTGAGATTGGATCTATTTCTGTGTCTCTCTCTGTTTCTGCGTTCTGTTCTGCTGCCTTTTCACCGTTTCTTTTATAACCGGATATCCGTAACTCCGATTGGACTGAAACCTTCGCCGTGATTTTTTTTCCAAAAATTAGCTTTCTTGCGGCCGAAGAAGGGCATCAACCGCCTTACGGGTGGCCCACGAGGGTGGGGGCGCGCCCTCCTGGGGAGGGCGTGGACCCATGCCTCATGGCCACCTCGGACACCGTTTTGCGTTGATCTTTTTCCCAGATTTTCCAATATTCCAAAAATAACCTCCGTCCGTTTTTATCCCGTTTGGACTCCGTTTGATATAGATATTCGGCGAAACCAAAAACAAGCAACAGACAGGAACTGGCACTGGCACTGGATCAATATGTTAGTCCCAAAAATAGTATAAAAAGTTGCTGAAAAGTATATGAAAGTTGACTAATATTGGCATGGAGCAATCAAAAATTATAGATACGACGGAGACATATCAATTGTGTCCCGGTTCTTCCGGATGAGCACCTCAGTAGAGAAAGCCGAAAACTGACTGTCATGATGCGGCGAGAGCCGGTCAGCTGTTCGAGAGGTTCCAAATCATTGGAGATTTTTTACGCTTCTCGCGAAGAATCGGTTCTTCCGATTAGGCGTGTATAACACCCCTAACTCAGCCTTCTGAACACCAGGGGCTTTGTCAAGCTTCTTAGTTGTCAAACTCCAATGGCAAAGTGAGGGCGGTAAAGGCCGCATAGTCTGATTGCCTTGTTCGTTGCGCTAAACACCTCCTTTAAGGACCAGAATGTGGAGTAAAGAGTGTTTAGATTTATCCCGAACACCCCCGTACTATCTACGTGGGGGCAAGAAGCCGACGACTGGTCAACCCTCAGATCTAATAAAAGGCCGCACAGGAGGTAAAATTTAAATCATAAACATTATACTACATAACATCATTGTTGCACATTACAGGGCAAGGTAATATACATGTTATCATGGGAATATAACATCCTTCGAACATTGCTCCGCCACAAGGCGGGACCCCTCAAGAACACCATCAAAATAGTGCTCGGGTCGACAATGCTCCTTGCCCTCCGGCGGTCCCTCGGTCATCAGCTTCTTGGCATCCAGCTTCGCCCAATGCGTCTTGACACGGGCAAAGGCCATGCACGCACCTTCAATACAGACCGCCCGCTTCACGGCTTCGAGCCGCGGACATGCACTCACAAGCCGCTACACAAGTCCGAAGTAGCTGCCAGGTATAGGCTCGGCAGGCCACAGCCGGACTCTCGGGTCCTTCATGGCCAGCTCTGCCAACCTGTGCAGCTCGACCAACTGCTTTAGTTGGTCGCTGAAGGGCACCGGATGTTCGGATCCCAGATATTGGGACTAGAATAGCTTCTCCGTGGACATCCCTTCTTCGGCTCTATAATGCTCGGCAACATCTGATATACTGTGCGGCAGATCTGTAAACACCCCTAGAAAATCCAAATTTAGGATAAGTACAAGGAACGTTTCTTCGACATACTAGCTATGCATGATGACAGACTTACCCGCTGTAATCTTCTTGGCTGCCTGAATTTCCTGGATGGCGCTCTAGGCTTCGGCTCGTGCATCCTGCGCGCTCTGGCGGACCTTTGCCAATTCGCACTCCTGCGCCTTATAATTGCGCTCCAAGGACTCAAATCTTTCTATCTAGGCTGTTGCTGCGCCTCACCAACCCGGGCCTCGTGCTTCTCGCGCGAGGCTCGTTCCTTGGCCGCTTTGTCCTCGGCCTCGGCTAGCGCCTTTTTAAGGGCTGCCACCTTGGTCGTGGCCCCTAGTAAAGTTTATGACACTTTAGTCCGGTTGGACTATTCATTTTTTTCAAAATGTACCCACAGGTTACTGCATACCTTGGTTATCCTCCATCTGCTTCTTCACAAGGCCGAGCTCCTCCTAGGCCCGCTCCAGTTTCTGCTTCAGTCCGGAGACCTCCGCAGCATGAGCAGTAGCAGCCTGCAGCGATACCTGCTTATTCACATAGACAACTCATGTTTGACTCCTGCGATATTTATTTTCAATCCTCTCTTCAACTTTTCTTCCCGAACACCAAACAGAGCATCAGGGGCTACTGTCTATGCTGTGATATTTTTCCTACAATCACATTACTCACCTCAAAGCCCATTAGAAGGCTAGTGCAGGCTTCGGTTAGTCCGCTTTTGACGAACTGAACCTTCTCTATTACCGTGTCCATAAGGACACGATGTTCATCCACGATAGAGGCGCCTCGTTGCGCCTCTAGTAGATTATCTGGTGCCTCTGGTTGGACAGAGGTCACCGCTGGAACAGGCACATTCCCTCCTTGTGGGGAATGTCGTTTGCTGGACCCCGGAGCCATGCAGATCTCCGGAATGGTACCCGGCGGAGGTCCGAATGGAACTCGGGCCCCGTCACCAGTCCCCGTCGGGACTTTTTTCCCCGTATGTCCGGCGGCCGAGGAGCCATCCTGGGGTGTCACCCCGATGACCTCCGGATGTTCTGGACTACTGAGGGAGTCCTGGACTAAGGGGTCCTCGGGCGTCCGGCCTGTTGTTCATTGGGCCGGACTGATGGGCTATGAAGATACGAAGGTTGAAGACTATACCCGTGTCCGGATTGGACTTTCCTTGGCCTGGAAGACAAGTTAGGCGACCAACAGTGAAGATTCCTTCTTATGTAACCGACCCCATGTAACCCTAGATCTCTCCGGTGTCTATATAAACCGAAGAGCATAGTCCGAATCGGAGAGAGACGCATTACTATAGTCATACAGTCTAGACTTCTAGGGTTTAGCCATTACGATCTCGTGGTAGAGCAACTCTTGTAACACTCATATTCATCAAGATCAATCAAGCAGGAAGTAGGGTATTACCTCCATAGAGAGGGCCCGAACCTGGGTAAACATCGTGTCCCTTGTCTCCTGCTACCATCGATCCTAGACGCATAGTTCGGGACCCCCCACCCGAGATCCGCCAGTTTTGACACCGACACCCCTCCACGGGCAACTATTCATCTAGCCCTCCACCGGCTACTGTTCGACCAGCCCTCCACGGGGTCCTGTTCATCCAGCCCTCCACAAGGTCCTGTTCGTCCAGCCCTCCACGGGGTCCTGTTCATCCACCGGCTCGATCGATCGGGGTCCTGCTCATCCAGCGGCAACTGCCTCCACTACCACGGAGTCCTGTTCATCCAACCCCCCACCAGGAACTATTCATCCAAAGCCCCAACAACGCTCACTGTTCATCCAGAGGTAGCATTGATCGGCTTCAGTTAGCAGCAGTAGCAAAGGAATCACTCGGATTCAGTTAACAGCAAGGGATCGACTGATCGCTCGGGTTCAGTAACGTGTAGCCTGCAGTGCAATTGCTCGGGTTCAGTTGGAGCCCAACGACTCGCTCGGGTTCAGTTAGAGCCCAACACCTCGCTCGGGTTCAGTTAGAGTGCAATGCCTCGCATACACGTGTGTACGTACGAGAGAAACATGCATCGCTCGGCCCCCGACCACCCACCGTAACCGAGAACTCCCCTGATACTTTCCTCGCCCTCGCTTCTACCACGGTTTTTTCCGTCATGGACGGCCCAAAGAATGTCATGCCTCTGCGTCTCCGTCCCGCCCAGGATGAAAAGCCCATTTTCTGTCATGATTTTTTTTCATAGAAGTAGGACCCCACCACATCTATGATGATACTAGGTTTTGTCACAATTATCGTCATAGAAGTGCCATAAGCATGATAGGAAAAAACTTCGTTCGACCCAAAATGTCACGGATGTGTTTTTTTTGTAGTGTAACTAGTAACAACAGTGAGCAAAAACGGTATTGCAATGCTTAGAAACAAGGCCTAGGGTTCATACTTTCACTAGTGCAAGTTCTCTCAACAATGATAACATAATTAGATCATATAACAATCCCTCAATGTGCAACAAAGAGTCACTCCAAAGTCACTAATAGCGGAGAATGAACGAAGAGATTATTGTAGGGTATGAAACCACCTCAAAGTTATTCTTTCTGATCGATCTTATTGGGCTATTCCTATAAGTGTCACAAACAGCCCTAGAGTTCGTACTAAAATAACACCTTAAGACACACATCAACCAAAACCCTAATGCCACCTAGATACTCCAATGTCACCACAAGTATCCGCGGATTTGATTATACGATATGCGTCACACAATCTCAGATTCGTTTATTCAAACCAACACAAAGAAAGTGCCCCAAAGTTTCTACCAGAGAGTCAAGACGAAAACGTGTGCCAACCCCTATGCATAAGTTCACGAGGTCACAGAACCCGCAAGTTGATCACTAAAACATACATCAAGTGGATCACGTGAATATCCCATTGTCACCACAGAAAAGCACATGCAAGACATACATCAAGTGTTCTCAAATCCTTAAATACTCGATCCGATAAGATAACTTCAATGGGAAAACTCAATCCATTACAAGAAGGTAGAGGGGGACAAAAATCATAAGATTGTGACGCCCCCGATTCGTCCGTAGACTAATCATACACGCAAATGTGTACGACCAAGATCAGGGACTCACGGAAAGATATCACAACACAACTCTAGACACAAATTAAAAATAATACAAGCTTCGTATTACAAGCCAGGGGCCTCGAGGGCTCGAGTACAGAATCTTGATACACAAGAGTCAGCGGAAGCAACAATATCTGAGTATAGACATAGGTTAAACAAGGATGCCTTAAGAAGGCTAGCACAAAAGCAACACGATCAAAGAGGCAAGGCCTCCTGTCTTCGGCGGCCTCCATGTAGTAGTATCTGTCAATAGTGGCATCTCGCTCCAGGGTCCACCAACTGGTTGCAACAACCGGAAAGAAGGAAGAAAGGGGAAAATGGATAGCAAAGCAACTGTGAGTACTCATCCAAAGTACACGCAAGCATCAGATCTAAACTAAGTATGCATTGTTATCAAATGGAAGGGTTGTATCTGTGGACTGAACTGGAGAATGCCAGAATAGAGGGAAAGGCCTAGCCTATTGAAGACTAGCATCTTCAAGCAGCTCCAAGCATCTTGGAGCATGTAGAAGAGTAAAGAATAGCAGTTTATAATTAACAAGCATGTTGTAACATTAATGCCCAGAGATCCTTCCCCGACTCCCTGCGAGAAAGCAATCCCAGGGCCACATATCTCAAATATCCATTTATAGTTGTAAAAGATCAGGATATAAGTCTGAATGTCCGTTACTGTGGTCACAGCTATTAATAGATAATCTTCCCTGCAGGGGTGCACCATGTTTTTCAACACGTTTGGTCACTCTGGCCGGACACACTTTCCTGGGTCATGCCCGGCCTCAGAAGATCAACACGTCGTAGCCCTACCTAGGCTCAGTAGAGAGGTCCCCGTCGGTCTACATCCTAAGCACTCCGGGGTCTGGGCCCATCGCCCGTTGCACTCCGGGTTGTTGCGTGCAGGGTAGATCCAGGCTGCCCGGATGGCGCTGGCCCAGCCGTGCCGCAATGCTGAACTAGACGTCTAACAAAGCTTCGGCTGATACTACGTCGTCGATGCCCATAACTATTCTCGTGTGGTGGTTAGTGCGTAAAGGCCAAAGGCCAACTCAGAACAAATACCCAAACCATAGTGTATTATTAGCTTACAGAGACGAGCAGAGACTCACGATAATGTGACCCCGTCGCCCCGTCTCGTGGACTTACAGCAAGGGCCCAGAATGCCCGGCCGTGCCACGTAATTATCTTGCGGGTGCTCTCTGGGCCCGCCCGACTTTCACCAAGGTCTCAAGTAAAGTCAAGGTAACCGTGTGTACAAACATCAACGGGAAAACCCGAGGAATCACCCTTGGTGGATTCCACTCGATGTAATCATCAAGGTGAATGTAAGAGGAACCACCCTCGAGGTTCACACTTGAGGGGTTGCACGACGGAGTCGTATTGGAAGTGGTTAAGGAGGAATCACCCTCGATGACCACGACCGAATAGCTACACTACAGAGTCATCACCAGGAGTGCGTTATGAGGTAGCACCCTCGGCACTCGATAGTAGCTCTACAGAGTCGAGCAACAAAAGGGGCGTGATGTGATGTGAGGTGTCGGTCTCTGATCATCGATCACGTTGCTTGAGTCATCGATGATGAAGTAGGGGAAACAAGGACAAGGTGGGGGTCACTAATGGATCACTAACCAACCTATGCTAAGCAGTTTAGGATAAGCAGGTAAGGTACAACAGCAGGTACAAAAGCAGGCTATGCATCAGAATAGGAGCAATCAATTACAGTAGCAAAATCTAATGCAAGCATGAGCAAACGGAATGGGCGATATCGTGATGATCAAAGGGGGGCTTGCCTAGAAGCTCCGTTGAAAGGGAAGAAGGTTCGTCGTCGACGCAATCGATCGCAGGGGAATCAACAGCGGTCTCGGGGTCTACGGAGATAAGAGGGGGAAGAAACAGTAAATACAGAGCAAACAGATGCATGACAGGCAATAAGCAAAGCTAGGTGGTTCTAACGCAGTACTACGCGATACCGGCGAAGGGGAAGAACATCCGGGAATGTTTCCTCAGTGTTAGGCATTTTCGGGCAGACTAACCGGAGGGTGACGGTTGCAGGTTCGCTATGATAGGGACGTGTGACAGACGAACAGACCTGCTTTCTCGCAGGGAGTCGGGGAAGGATCTCTGGGCATTAATGTTACAACATGCTTGTTAATTATAAACTGCTATTCTTTACTCTTCTACATGTTGCAAGATGCTTGGAGCTGCTTGAAGATGCTACTCTTCGATAGGCTAGGCCTTTCCCTCTATTCTGGCATTCTCCAATTCAGTCCACAGATACAACCCTTCCATTTGATACCAATGCATACTTAGTTTAGATCTGATGCTTGCGAGTACTTTGGATGAGTACTCACGGTTGCTTTGCTATCCATTTTCCCCTTTCTTCCTTCTTTCCGGTTGTTGCAACCAGTTGGTGGACCCTGGAGCCAGATGCCACTATTGACGGATATTACTACATGGAGGCCGCCGAAGACCAGGAGTAGTTAGGCAGGAGGCCCTGCCTCTTCGATCGTTGTTGCTTTTGTGCTTGTCAGTGTACAAAAGTAGGGGCTCTCCTTTTGACCCCTTTACTTGTGCACGGGAAGTCAGAGCCACGTGCTGCGGCCACACCTAGCAGGGCAGAGGAGGGAAGCCGGAGAGAAGCCAAAGCACAAGACAACCAAGGCAACGCCAAGACAAGGAACACAAAAGGGCAAGAGAGCGGGGTGGACTCTCCCGGCAAGATCCTTGCCGGGGCAACTTGTCCGATGCCAGCAGAGCGAGCCACCCTTGAACCCAAGGGTTCCAAACGCCGTCAACAACTACATTGGAACCAAGCCTCGGGAGGCGCCTTTGTGGTGGCATGCAGATCTTCATCAAGATCATAAACATGTGAGATCAGCTGAGTATCAGAAGACGACGACCCTCGGCAGGATCCTAGCCGAGGAAATCCACAAGACACCCGGCAAGCGCCTTGCCGGGCACAACTGCAACGCCATGGCAAGATCCTTATCGGGCCCCCATCAAGACCCTTGCCGAGGGCATCAGCGGGGCCACTGCCAGGCCCGCACCAGCCAGGGCTCCACCGCCGTCCCCAAGCAGCTGCTAGCTCACCCAACTGGGTAGGCACATGCGTGGCGACGGGCGGCCTCTACACCATCTCAGCAAGCACCTGCGTGGTGGCATGCAAATCTTTGTGAAGGCCATGCCACCGCACCACCTCAGCTGCATGCGTGCCTACATGGCACCGCACGCACCGCTGGCCTGGGCGCGTGTCGAAGCGAGGCGGAGCGGCGACGGACGGGACGGGCCTCGTTCCCGTCCCCGATAAAGCTAATGGACACCTAAGTAGCGCATTTAATGTGCTTTGTCCCATAACGCCGGGCGATAAGCTCGCACGATGTACACCTTTCCACCTCCTGTGTGCCACTGTGGCAACCCCTTTTCCCTATAAAAGGAGGCGTGAGGCGATCAGGAGGGGGATTCGGCTTTTTTGGGCAAGTTACACGCCATAGCTAGTTCAAGAACACAAGAACACCCAATACATCCACCAAAGCAGGACTAGGGTATTACGCATCTTCGCGGCCCGAACCTGAGTAAACGATCCGTGTGCTTCCTGTCAGACCTGCTCTTTTCACAACCTCGCGTACGCCGACCGTAGAAGGGATTCCAGTGATCCCATAGGTGTCGTTTCCCACCGACATCTTTGGCGCGCCAGGTAGGGGGCGCTGATACGTCTCCAACGTATCTATAATTTTTTATTGCTCCATGATATATTATCTACTGTTTTGGGCAATATTGGGCTTTATTATCCACTTTTATATTATTTTTGGGACTAACCTATTAACCGGAGGCCCAGCCCAGATTTGTTGTTTTTTGCCTATTTCAGTGTTTCGAAGAAAAGGAATATCAAACGGAGTCGAAACGGAACGAAATCAAATAGAGAAGTTATTTTTGGAAGGAAAGCTACCGGATGGACTTGGACCCCACGTCAGGAGAGAAGGCAGCTGCCCACAAGGGTGGGGGCGTGCCCACCCCCCTAGGGCGTGCCCCCTGCCTCGTGGGGCTCCTGAAGCTGCACCGACGTACTTCCTGCACCCATATATACCTACGTATCCAAAAACTTCCAGAACGGAGAATAGATCGGGAGATCCGCCGCCGCAAGCCTCTATAGCCACCAAAAACCAATCGTGACCCTATTCCGGCACCCTGCCGGTGGGGGGAACCCTCACCGATGGCCATCTTCATCATCCCGGCGCTCTCCATGACGAGGAGGGAGTAGTTCACCCTCGGGGCTGAGGGTATGTACCAGTAGCTATGTGTTTGATCTCTCTCTCTCTCTCTCTCTCTCTCTCTCTCTCTCTCGTGTTCTTGATTTGGCACGATCTTGATGTATCACGAGCTTCGCTATTATAGTTGGATCTTATGTTTCTTCTCCCCCTCTACTCTCTTGTAATGGATTGAGTTTCCCCTTGAAGTAATCTTATCGGATTGAGTCTTTAAAGATTTGAGAACACTTGATGTATGTCTTGCCGTGCGTATCTGTGGTGACAATGGGATATCACGTGATTCACTTGATGTATGTTTTGGTGATCAACTTGCGGGTTCCGCCCATGAACCTATGCATAGGGGTTGGCACACGTTTTCGTCGTGATTCTCCGGTAGAAACTTTTGGGCACTCTTTGAGGTTCTATGTGTTGGTTGAATAGATGAATCTGAGATTGTGTGATGCATATCATATAATCATACCCACGGATACTTGAGGTGACATTGGAGTATCTAGGTGACATTAGGGTTTTGGTTGATTTGTGTCTTAAGGTGTTATTCTAGTACGAACTCTAGGGTTGTTTGTGACACTTATAGGAATAGCCCAACAGATTGATTGGAAAGAATAACTTTGAGGTGGTTCCGTACCCTACCATAATCTCTTCGTTTGTTCTCTACTATTAGTGACTTTGGAGTGACTCTTTGTTGCATGTTGAGGGATAGTTATATGATCCAACTATGTTATCATTGTTAAGAGAACTTGCACTAGTGAAAGTATGAACCCTAGGCCTTGTTTCCTATCGTTGCAATATCGTTTACTCTCACTTTTATCGCTTGTTACCTTGCTGTTTTTATATTTTCAGATTACAAAAACCTATAGCTATCATCCATATTGCACTTGTATCACCATCTCTTCGCCAAACTAGTGCACTTATACAATTTACCATTGTATTGTGTGTGTTGGGGACACAAGAGACTCTTTGTTATTTGGTTGCATGGTTGTTTGAGAGAGACCATCTTCATCCTACGCCTCCCACGGATTGATAAACCTTAGGTCATCCACTTGAGGGAAATTTGCTACTGTCCTACAAACCTCTGCACTTGGAGGCCCAACAACGTCTAGAAGAAGAAGGTTGCGTAGTAGACATCAAGCTCTTTTCTGGAGCCGTTGCCGGGGAGGTTAGTGCTTGAAGGTATATCTTTAGATCTTGCAATCGAATCTTTTTGTTTCTTGCTTTATCGCTAGTTTAGTCTATAAAAGAAAACTACCAAAAATGGAATTGAGTTTGTCTCATATGCTTCATCTTTTTAATATCTTTCGTGAGTATGATGGAAAGGAAAATTGTGCCAAAGTGTTAGAAGAAGAATGAATTAGAATGTTTGGCACTAAATCTTTGAATTATGAGCATGATTGCAATGTTGTTAGTATAAATTCCTTGAATATCCATGATACTAATGATATGCAAAGCCACAAACTTGGGGAAGCTATGTTTGATGAATATGATATTTTTGTCCCCCAAGATTTGATGAACAAATTTACTATGATGAAAGCATGCCTCCTATCTATGATGATTATTGTGATGACACGTATGCTATAAAGAATAATGAAAACCATGAAACTTGTCATCTTGATCTTAATTTTCAATCACATGATAGCTATTTTGTTGAGTTTGCTCCCACTATTATTCATGAGAATAATTTTGCTTATGTGGAGAGTAGTAACAATTCTATGTTGTAGATCATGAAAAGAATGCTTTAGGTTCTATTTATATTGTTGAATTCATTCATGATGCTACTGAAAGTTATTATGAGGGAGGAATATTGTCAGGACCGGGTTTTTTCGGGATGTTAATTTCCCAGAAAATGGCCCTTATGCTCACCAGCCCGAGGATTACTGTTAGCTGATTAGACACCAACTTGATACAGAAGCTCCAAGCAAAATACAAAATGTGTAGTACAAGACCATTATGGCCTATGAGTACAACAAATGGTTTCTAGTGGTTGATGGCGTAAGCGGTTTTGCGGTTCATCAGCGTCTATGGGACTCCATTTCCCACAGGAACAACTGACCTGGATAACTCCTATCTTCGCGAGGCTGCTATCACCATTGCGTATGTTCCGGGGCTGTCATCGCAACGCTCCTCTCCACGCGAGAAATCTGGCCAAGACAATAGCCAGGGATAAGCCATTGAGTACTTTGAATGTACTCGCAAACATTATGAACACGGGTATAATATAACAAATGATAATCATGCTCTGAAATATTCTATGATCACACATCAGTCACAAAATAAACATCCATGATGCACGCAAGCAGGTTATTCATATACAACATGAATATGCAATAAGTGAGTAGAAACAAAATGCACCGATCGGGTGTCTGAAGCGACGCCTCAAAAGGATAATAATATAAAGCATGCCTCAGTCGGGCATCTGAGCGACGTCACATAAAGGGCTTAAAAAGGAAATAAGTAGCAAACATGCCACAGTCGGGCGTCTGTGCGACACCACATAAAGGGCTTATAGAGTAAATAAATAACAAGCATGCCACAGTCGGCCGTCTCAGCGACACCACCTAAAGGGCTTATACAGTAACTGAATAACAGACACCACCTAAAGGGCTTATAAAGTAACTGAATAACAAGCATGCCACAGTCGGGCGTCTCCGCGACACCACATAAAGGGCTTATATGAGAGTAATCACAGTGAATATCTAGGAGGTAGAACCGTCCTAGGGATACTCAATAATTCAAATAAAGTAAATGGTTAGTCCATAATAATAGTAATCATAATCATCATGAGTCACAAGTCATGATCCATGTTCAGGTTTAGCAATTTTTCCTCTGAAGACCGACACTTGACCCATCCCAGACTGTAGTCCTTAACCATGGACACGGCTATTCGAATAGATAAAATCTCTGCAGAGGGTGTACTCTTTTCCCACGAGTAACGGATTCCTTTAATCCATCGGGACTAATTCCGTTTATGGTCTTTTAATTGAAAACACACCTGACCGCACACACCAGCCTAACTTACCGGTGTCTGGAATCACCCACGACACCCATTAAGTGAAACTCTAAGTGGGGAGGCTACAACCTCGACTAGCATGGGATCACAAAATTTATAACGTGCGCAAACTAGGGGAGCTACCCCATGGCTCCAACCGGAAACACCCACGCCCCCGGACCAGGTGGCATGTCTATCGGATGCAGCCGGTATCTTCCACCGTGGCCTCTCTGTACGGTGTGTGCTAGGAAGGGGCTTGACAACTTACTAAACCGTACCCTACCTATGGCAGGGACAAGTGGTAGTACGAAACAAGTATGGGGGTTACTGGAACAAGACTCGATCTATGGTCGACTCAGGAGGTTAAAGCATTTCCTGCATGATTAGTATAAGAAATATATTTCACACCAATCTGATAGAATCACCACTCATCATACCTCACCATCCCATACCGGACACAACCATCTCAACGAAGCACTAGGGACAAGCTCGTGTCTACCCTAGACAGAGGCTTTCCCGGATTCCTTCTGGTAGGCATGAAAGGCATACGAGGGTGATTACTATCACAGACATACCAGTTCCAACAGCACGGAATCATCAATATGCACTCATGACTATGATCATATCATCACATAAAATAAGGAATACTCCGTGTCAAGGTGGTGTTGTAACCGTATCAAACAACACACAACAATATTATGCCAGGGTTCAGAATGCTTGCCTTCAAGAGTATGAAAGTGGGGGTGCACTTTTTGAAAGTTGCTTCCTTCTTCAAAAATCCTATTTTAAGAAAATTAAAATTAACACATAGTTTCAAAACAGTACAAAAACTTGCTTGGAAAATTTTCAAATAAATATGAAAATAAACTAGACAAAATTTGAGAAACAACAGAAAAAGAATCAAATCAATTGGACTTATATTTAAAAAGTTACAGCCAGTCAAATTTTAGTCAAAATCTACTTTTTAAAAAAATCATAAAAAGAAGACGGTTCGGGGAGTAATACATTTTCGAACAGGAGGAAACGTACTCTGAGTTTTACGCTTCCACTAAAGCCAGCGTGGGTCGTCGCTGGGTCACTGACAGTGGGTCCATCGGGCCCACTGGTCAGGTTTGACCAGTCGCCCGCACCTTCTTTCTCCTCTGGCCGAGCAGAGGCGGGGCTCCGGTGATTGCCGCCGACGAATGGCGGCTCCCCATGGGATTTCGAGGGCAGGGATGGATCCGCCAGTCTAGGGCGGTCCTCCTAGTGGTCGAGAGGGTCGTGGGGACAAAGGGGGTCGCTGGCGGCGAGCTCCGCGGCGGACGATGGCTTCTGGTGGATCGGGGTATCGAGCTACGGTGGCTCCCGGTCGGGTTTGAGAGGTGGGGTGGCTTCGCAAGGTCAAGGGTAGTCGGACGATGGCACTGGATGGACTGGGGAGGCCCTGCTCGCGACGAACGGGACCGGAGTGTGGCGGCGGCCGAACTGACCGGAGACGGGGAAGACGGCCTCCCTCCATCGATTGCTGGCTATGGGAACACTAGGCGGATGGCCTGAGGTCGCCTGAGGGTCTGGACGAGCTCGGGGGCTCCTCTTATAGGCGGTCGAGGTTGGTTCCGACGGCGGCAGTGGATAGGAACGGTGAACCACCGTTCTGTAGCCAGGGGGCGCGTGGCGATGGCTGGCGGGGTCTGGAAGGGCAAGAGGATGAGCTTGAGCTGTTCCAGGGGTAGCTGGCGCGCTGGAGTGGCTCGGGCGGCGCCGTCCATGGCAGAGGCTACTACGGACGCCGGCGTGCCGCCAAGGGAGCTCTGACGGTGGCGTTGTAGGGCGCCAGGGTGGCTTGGAGGGTTCTGGCGAGCAGGCGAGGGCAGGGCGTGGCCCTGCGGGCGAGCAAAGGCCATGGGAAAGACGCGGCGGCTCAGTTGTGTGCGCGTGCAAAACGTGCGCTCTGGGCGTGCCCAGAGCACGCACGTGAGGTGCTCCACGAAATGCTAACGCATGCCAGGAGGCTTGGATGAGGCTGGGGATTAACAGGTCTAGGTTAGAGTTATCTAGGAGCTTAGTGGACATGCTGGTTTGTCCAGAGGGGAAAGGTCACAGTGCAAAAAAAACTATGCCTAAAACTGCCCATGAACTCAAGGTGCTCGACAGAATGCCATGGGCATCTAGGCATCTCTTCTGGTGGCCAAACTCCCTAGATCAGAGTCTCTTTAGATGTAGGTGATGCTGGCAAGGTTAGTTTGGCAAGACCAGAAACTTGTTAGTGCAAGTTTTTGAGAAAACCAAATCTGGACAGAAAATAAAGGTCATTATTTCATGGACCAAAAATACTCAAAAAATCAGAGGGACAGAGTGACCTGAAATTAAAAGATAAAACCAGAAAATAAAAAAAATCTTGGAAAAATTTTAATTAATAAATCAAGGTTAAAAGTTTGGGGTGTTACAAATATATGCTTGTAGGAATTGCAATAATATCAAGTTTCCTCTCTATGTGCTTAAAATCTTGAAGTTATGCTTGTTTTGCCTTCCTATGCAAGTTGATTCTTGTTCCCATAAGTTGTTTGCTCACAAAATCCCTATGCATAGGAAGTGGGTTAGACTTAAATGTGCTAGTCATATTCTTCATGATGCTCTCTTTATGTTTCAATTCTTGTCTTTTATGTGAGCATCATTGAAATCATCATGCCTAGCTAGAGGCGTTAAACGTTAGTGCTTGTTGGGAGGCAACCCAATTTTATTTTAATTTTTTGCTTTTTGGTTATTTTCAGTAATAAATAATCCATCTAGCTTCTGTTTAGATGTGGTTTTATGTTTTAATTAGTGTTTGTGCCAAGTAGAACCTTTGGGAAGACTTGGGTGAAGTCTATAGATCATGCTGTAAAAAATAGAAACTTTAGCGCTCACGAGATTTGCTTCAACTTTTTACTAAAGAGTGCTATTTAGTTTATTCTTCTTGCAGATGATTACTAGACAAATTCCTCAGGTCCACCAATTCATTTTAGAATTTTTGGAGTTCAGAAGTATACGTTTCATATAGATTACTAGAGACTATTCTGTTTTTGACAGATTCTGTTTTTCGGGTGTTGTTGCGAATCTATGGCTAGTAAAATAGTTTATAAACCATAGAGAAGTTGGATTACATTAGGTTTAACGCCAATATAAATAAAGAATGAGTTCACTACAGTACCATGAAGTGGTGTTTTGTTTTCTTTCGCTAACGCAGCTCACGAGTTTTCTGTTAAGTTTTGTGTTGTGAAGTTTTCAAGTTTTGGGTAAAGATTCGATGGACTATGGAATAAGGAGTGGCAAGAGCCTAAGCTTGGGGAAGCCCAAGGCACCCCAAAGTAATATTCAAGGATAACCAAGAGCCTAAGCTTGGGTATGCCCCGGAAGGCATCCCCTCTTTCGTCTATGTTCATCGGTAACTTTACTTGGAGCTATACTTTTATTCACCACATGATATGTGTTTTTCTTGGAGCATCATGTCATTTTATTTTATTTTGCTTACTGTTTGAATAAAGTATCAAGATCTGAAATTATTAAATGGGAGAGTCTTCACATAGTTGCATAATTATTCGACTACTCATTGATCTTCACTTATATCTTTCAGAGTAGTTTGTTGGTTGCTCTAGTGCTTCACTTATATCTTTTAGAGCATGGTGGTAGTTTTATTTTGAAGAAATTGATGAACTCTCATGCTTCACTTATATTATTTTGAGAGTCTTAAATAGCATGGTAATTTGCTTAATAATCCTAATATGCTTGGTATTCAAGATTTGTAAAACTTTCTTTTGAGTGCGTTGAATACTAAGAAAAGTTTGATCCTTGATAACTGTTTTGAGATATGAAGATGGTGACATTAGAGTCATGCTAGTTGAGTAGTTGTGAATTTGAGAAATACTTGTGTTAAAGTTTGTGATTCCCGTAGCATGCACGTATGGTGAACCTTTATGTGATGAAGTCGGAGCATGATTTATTTATTTATTGTCTTCCTTATGAGTGGCGGTCGGGGACGAGCGATGGTCTTTTCCTACCAATCTATCCCCCTAGGAGCATGCGCGTAATACTTTGCTTTGATAACTTCTAGATTTTTGCAATCAGTATATGAGTTCTTTATGACTAATGTTGAGTCCATGGATTATACGCACATTTCCCATCCTCCCACCATTGCTAGCCTCTCTAATACCGCGCACCTTTCGCCGGTATCATACACCCACCATATACCTTCCTAAAAACAGCCACCATACCTACCTATCATGGCATTTCCATAGCCATTCCGAGATATATTGCCATGCAACTTTCCACCGTTCCGATTATTATGACACGGTCCATCATTGTCATATTGCTTTGCATGATCACGTAGTTGACATCGTATTTGTGGCAAAGCCACCATTCATAATTCTTTCATACATGTCACTCATGAGTCATTGTACATCTCGGTACACCGCCGGAGGCATTCATATAGAGTCATAATTTGTTCTAAGTATCAAGTTGTAATTCTTGAGTTGTAAGTAAATAAAAGTGTGATGATCATCATTTTTAGAGCATTGTCCCAAGTGAGGAAATGATGATGGAGACTATGATTCCCCCACAAGTCGGGATGAGACTCCGGACGAAAAATAAAAAAAGAGGCCATAAAAAAGAGAAAAGGCCCAAATAAAAAAATATGAGAGAAAGAGAGAGAAGGGGCAATGCTACTATCCTTTTACCACACTTGTGCTTCAAAGTAGCACCATGATCTTTATGATAGAGAGTCTCCTATGTTGTCACTTTCATATACTAGTGGGAAGTTTACATTATAGAACTTGACTTGTATATTCCAATGATGGGCTTCCTCAAAATGCCCTAGGTCTTCGTGAGCAAGCGAGTTGGATGCACACCCACTTAGTTTCTTTTGTTGAGCTTTCATATACTTATAGCTCTGGTGCATCCGTTGCATGGCAATCCCTACACACTCACATTGATATCTATTGATGGGCATCTCCATAGCCCGTTGATACGCCTAGTTGATGTGAGACTATCTTCTCCCTTTTTGTCTTCTCCACAACCACCATTCTATTCCACATATAGTGCTATATCCATGGCTCACGCTCATGTATTGCGTGAAGATTGAAAAAGTTTTGAGAATGTCAAAAGTATGAAACAATTGCTTAGCTTGTCATCGGGGTTGTGCATGATTTAAATACTTTGTGTGGTGAAGATAGAGCATGGCCAGACTATATGATTTTGTGGGGATAACTTTCTTTTGCCATGTTATTTTGAGAAGACATGATTGCTTTGTTAGTATGCTTGAAGTATTATTATTTTTATGTCAATATTGAACTTTTGTCCTGAATCTTTCGGACCTGAATATTCATACCACAATTAAAAAGAATTACATTGAAATTATGCCAAGTAGCACTCCGCATTACAAATTATCTTTTTTATCATTTACCTACTCGAGGACGAGCACGAATTAAGCTTGGGGATGCTTGATACGTCTCCAACGTATCTTTAATTTTTTATTGCTCCATGCTATATTATCTACTGTTTTGGGCAATATTGGGCTTTATTATCCACTTTTATATTATTTTTGGGACTAACCTATTAACCGGAGGCCCAGCCCATATTTGCTGTTTTTGCCTATTTCAGTGTTTCAAAGAAAAGGAATATCAAACGGAGTCGAAACGGAACGAAATCAACTGGAGAAGTTATTTTTGGAAGGAAAGCTACCGGATGGACTTGGACCCCATGTTAGGCGAGAAGGGAGGTGCCCACGAGGGTGGGGGGCGCGCCCACCCCCCTAGGGCGCGCCCCCCTACCTCGTGGGGCCCCCGAAGCTCCACCGACGTACTTCCTGCACCCATATATACCTACGTATCCAAAAACTTCCAGGACGGAGAATAGATCGGGAGTTCCACCGCCGCAAGCCTCTATAGCCACCAAAAACTGTTCGAGACCCTATTCCAGCACCCTGCCAGAGGGGGCAACCCTCACTGGGGGCCATCTTCATCATCCTGGTGCTCTCCATGAAGAGAAGGGAGTAGTTCAAACTCGGGGCTAAGGGTATGTACCAGTAGCTATGTGTTTGATCTCTCTCTCTCTCTCTCTCTCGTGTTCTTGATTTGGCACGATCTTGATGTATCGCGAGCTTTGCTATTATAGTTGGATCTTATGTTTCTTCTCCCCCTCTACTCTCTTGTAATGGATTGAGTTTCCCCTTGAAGTAATCTTATCGGATTGAGTCTTTAAAGATTTGAGAACACTTGATGTATGTCTTGCCGTGCGTATCTGTGGTGACAATGGGATATCACGTGATTCACTTGATGTATGTTTTGGTGATCAACTTGCGGGTTCCGTCCATGAACCTATGCATAGGGGTTGGAACATGTTTTCGTCGTGATTCTCCGGTAGAAACTTTGGCGCACTCTTTGAGGTTCTATGTGTTGGTTGAATAGATGAATCTGAGATTGTGTGATGCATATCATATAATCATACCCACGGATACTTGAGGTGACACTACAAAAAAAATACACTTCCGTGATGATACGTGTTTGTCACAGTAGGTCGCTTTTTTGTCATGCATGTACATCCATGACAAATTTATGACAGAATCAAGATAGTCATACCTGTGCTGTCGTAGAAGTGTTCCATGACATTACCAAAATTATCATCACGAAAGTGTCCACTTCCATGACGATAAATCGTGCGTCACAGAAGTGCTTTCGTCAAGGGTGACCGACACGTGGCATCCACCATAACAGAACGCCGTTAAGCTATCGGGTCGGGTTTTGGATCTGATAACCCGTTAACAGCCCCGACCAATGGGAAATTTCCACGTGTAAAATTCTTATTGGCCGGACGAAACACGTGTCAACTCATCAGTGGGTCAGATATGCGCCTATGATACTTCGACACATGGCACGGCCCAACAGAGGCCCATTCCTGTGTAAAGGCCGGCCCATTTGACTTGGTCAAAAGCTGGCGGGCCGGCCCATGGAAAGCCTGTTAACGGCCTGTTCAAATATAGCCCATTTACAGCCCGCTAACCCAAGGCCCGTTACGCCCTATCCGAATTAGGCCCAGTAGCGTCATCTGGGCCATCCAATATGATTCCAGCCCGTTTTCACTTCTGGCCCATGTATGGCCCATGACGTCTTTCGGCCCATATGAGTCCCTATGTAACTCTTGGCCTACTAATGGCCCGTGGTGAAACTGATCCGTAATGAACAGTGTATCACTTTACACCCATTAACAGCCCATGGTGAAACTGGCCCTTGGTGAACAGTGTATCACTTTATACCCATTAACGGCCCGTTATTCCGTTGGGCCGTTTCCAGCCCATGTTATCTTTCGGCCTTCTCAGAGCCTATTTATTCTTGGGCTCATTTCCAGCATTCGTTTACTTACGGCCCGTTACTGTCATTTTCTGCCTGTGGGCCAAATTCAGCCAGTGGTTACAATCGGCCTGTTTGTGGTCCGTTAATACGTTGGGCCGTTTTCAATGCGTCATCAAATACGGCATATTAACGATGGCCCGTTATGGTCGGCCCATGAACGGACGATTCCAACTCTAGCCCGTTTACGGCCATAATGCGGCCTGTTATTGGCCCATGTTTGGCCATCGATCATACTGCCCGTATAAGGCCCATTGATGATACGGCCCGTAGAAGGCCCATTGTTTCTACAGCCCGTAGAAGGCCCATTGTTTCTATGGCCCGTAGAAGGCCCACTGTTTCTACGGCCCGTAGGAGGCCCAATGTCACTATAGTAAATATTAGCCCATGGTTATTGTGGCCTAGTTTTAAAAAATAGGTTAATGCAGCCACTAGCAAACCGTGGAAAAAGAACTGCAATGACTAGAAGCAAACAAATAAACAAGACAACAAGGAAATAAATAAGCAAGCAACTTACGCTAGGCTATCACGGCTATCACACATATTACATCCACTGGGCATCAAAGTTCGCCACCAGTGCAAATAAACGCACCGACAAAAGAATATACAAAACTGAGAGCACTTCAGAAGGCACTAGGCCTGGCCAGGTCGCCCCCCCCCCCCCCCCCCAAAGAGCTGAAGAAGCTGAGTAGACCTCAGTTGTGTCAACGATAGATGCATCAACACTAGATTTAAGGCATCATGGTGCGCACGGCAGTCCTCTGACATCTTCATTGCATCTTTGACTTCAAGTCGGAGCTGAGCTGAAGCAAGCCTTTCCTCTTTAAGTTGAGACTGAAGAAGTAGAACTGATTGAGGCAGCGACTGCACACAGGTTGTCTCACACCTGCTGGTGAGTAGCTTCAACTCACTGTCTTCATCAAGACAGGACCTTCGGGTCATCTCGCTGTCCTCAAAATGGTTTGGCTTACCATCTTCCCTAAAGTTCTGCCTGGCGTAAGAGATACGAGTCTGAAAGAGAAACACGGAGACACGTAACAGGTTTCACACTTATATAAGCAAATAAATGGATCTGTTCTGCATAAGGAACATGTTTTTACAACTACAATTTGAAACTGGTAGTTGTTGCAAACATCCGATCAGATGTAAACAGCAAAGCAAACAGCAGTGGAGGAAATGATGCCTATCCTAATCTATACTAGAAGAAAGTATGAAGGCTTGAGAAGGATGAACTTACATTACATGTTAACACGGGTTGGACAAAGCCCTTCTCCATGTTGATGGAAGGATAATTCAATAAATTCCCCAAAGAAAATTCTTTATAAGCGTTGCCATTATTCTGCATTTTGCAAAGAGTAAATATAGATCAAATAATATTGGAAGAAACAGATGATAATGAAGCTCAGGTGCAGACTGATGATACATAATCAAATAGCAATTAATTAAGTACAGCGTTACAAGGCAAAAGGGAGAGAGGTACTGACAAGAGCAATGTAGAGCCCATTATTGTTTTGAGATCGTATGATCCTTTGAGTAAGGAGATTCATCTGAAATTAGTTTTCATACAAGAGAGAAGGTAAGGCACAAGCAGAAATTTAGGAGTTCAAATTTTGAATCGATATCATAGATAGTACCTGACGCTGGGCTCCCAGCAGTTCTAATAGGGGTTTGGCCACTGGAGTAGGGGTAAAGTGTGGTACAGTTGGGCCTGTGTTTTCTGTGGCTGCTGATCTATCTGATTTAACAGGTATCACTACCTTTTCAAAATACCTAGTTTGTACTCCTTGACGACCTGCACTCACCCTCTTCCTTTTGGACACCTATTACGAAAGAACAACATCTAACTGGAAAAACATAGTGTGACGACAATTGGAATTGGTACAGAAAATGGATAGGTATGGCATATACTCATATATGATGCTTAAACTAAGCAGATGGTGTAACAAAGTAGAAGTAATGCAAGAGGTCAGATGCAAAATATGTGCGACCAATACAACTTTGCAAAGTTAGACCAAGCACCTTGATGGGTGAATAAGATAGGCCATCCTCCACCATGCCAAGTTTGATAGCCAGTGGATCGTTCCGCAATATTCCTCTCGTGCGCCCATTCTCATGTTCATTTGAATAATGTTAAATATCTGACATGCATGAAAACATAAAAACAAGTGAGATTTTCTTTGTAATGCAGAAGTGATTCTAATCCAATACTGCCTCC
Organism: Aegilops umbellulata; assembly: GCA_032464435.1. Taxonomy (NCBI): domain Eukaryota; kingdom Viridiplantae; phylum Streptophyta; class Magnoliopsida; order Poales; family Poaceae; genus Aegilops; species Aegilops umbellulata. The sequence goes on along the minus strand of CP136056.1, from coordinate 66,185,256 downwards.
CTGTAAACCCCTTTGTGCTATCTCTGCAATTCTTTTAAAAGATGCCATGCATGCTGTAATTTGTTGTGTGCATTAATATAATGTGGCCTACTACTCAAAATATGAGAGCTCCAGAAGTGATGACACTTCGCAGATGATAGCTTCAACATATAGTAAAGAAGAACAAGTCGACCTGACCTGACAGATTCAAAATATACTAAGGGAGAACAACTCGACCTGACCAGTCGATCGCAAGAGAAGAGTATCATCTTAAAGAAGAGCAGAAGAGCAAGCAGATTGAAGATATTGCAAGTCTTTTAATACAATGTCGGTTGGCCACCCATGATGAACTAGAGCGCACAGAGAAATACTATTCTTTCCGGTCTCTCCATATGTGGCTCACATGCATTTAGAAATTAAAGTAGGAACATTTAGCTAACCAATTAAACATCTCTCAGTTTTACTAATATTAGCAATAATATCATATATGAATTTGTACAACTAAGCTTGTTTAGCTCGATGGGTGGAGCAATGCTATTACGACATGAACCACGTAGGCTGATTGTGGTCATCATAAAATGGGGAAAACATAAGCATGATGAGTACAGTGTTGACCGTGGCAGTGGTATGGCAGATCTGAAGCTGCAAACCGCGCAAAGGGTAGTTAGCAACCGATGTTTGCTTTGAAATAACAACTAAGATTTGGTATGGACAAGAAAGTACGGTCAACAAGTGACAAAGAAATGCAATTATGTTGTCTCTCTATATGTTGCGACATGCACTTGGAAACTCAAGTGGGACCTTTAGCTAACCAATTAAATGTGTTGGCTAACTAATATCGGTATCATATCACAATCATATTTGAACAACTAAGCTTTCGAATTCTGAGTGTTGTGTTGTTTAGCTTGAAGGGTGGAGTAATGCTAGTACGACAGAAAGCAACTACGCAGATCATAGTAGAGTGGATAAAAGGGGAAAACCCTAAGCATCAAGAGAAAAATCAGGAATGTGGAACTAGCTGGACCAGTGGGTGGCGCATATGCTTTTCGAAACGAATATAGGAACATTAGGTGACCAATTAAACGTTCTCTATTTTAGTGATATGAGCATCATATCAGATTCGTATTTCAACACGTAAGCTTTGGGTTGAGGTCTTGAGGAGCAGTGCTAGCACGACACGAAGCACCTGCGATGATGGTAGTGAATATAAAGGGGGAAACCATAAGCTTTACGAGTATAATGCCCATGCCATGGCGGATCTGAAGGTGCAAACCGGACAAAGCTACTTCGCAACCAATGTTTGCTTTCAACTAGCCACTACGATTTGGTACGGACAAGAAAAGTATAGTAAACAAATTACGATCTATTTTTCGGGTGAGATCAATAACTTAAGCACATATGGAAGAGTACCAGCTCTCTTGCGACGCTGTGTAGGCCTATGCTGATACATTGAGGGTGCTGCGGGTGCGATGGTTGTAGGCGGCGGGGAAGAAGACTTTAGACGGCAGACGGCTGGGTCGGGGGATATATCCTGTTGCCGTGGACGAGGCGGTCGTAGGAGCAGCAAAGGCAAGGTGGACGACGACACCGATGAAGCGAGAGGAGGCGATGAAAGGATCCTGGTCCAGCGCCGTGGATGAGATACGTCCATCTCTTGCAGTGGACGACGGGGTAGGGGTAGCGGCTCCGACAAGGTGGAGGATGGGGTGGCGGACGGAGGAGGCTGGCCGCAGTGCGGAGGTTGTCGTGCCGCCGATGGTGTATGAATGGGGAAATGGAGGGGAGGGGGATCTCAAACTTTGGGACGCGCTTCTCTGAAATGGGGGAAAGTTACGAACTTATCCCCCGTTTAAAATTTTGGACATCGCGTCGGTTGGGGATAGGACGGTAATCTCGCATCTCCCAAATATTTGCCGGTAACTATTTCGGGCGAGGAGAGGGTGTTTTGCCACCCACGGTTGGCGCCCACGGTGTATGAACGGGGCTGACAGGTAGGGCGGTTGTGTCACGTCTGATGGAAGTTACACATCTGCCCCTATTTAAAATATAAGCCTACATCGATTTCGGATGAGGAGAGTTTGTTTTGCCGCCCACCGTGTATAAATGGGGAAATGGAGGAAGAGACACATGTCTTTCGGACGAGCTTGAATCAAATGTGTTTTGCCGCTTACGTTTGGCGCCCACCGTGTCTGAATGGGCTCAGAGGCTGTCGTCTCACGTCTGATTGAAGTTACTAGTCTACCCCTACCAACAGCAGTGTAAATCATGTCGATAAGGATGTCAAGTGTTAGGGGTAGACAGTAATTTCCATCTCACAAACACTTGCTTCGGGCAGCCCACAAATTATAGTGGGTGTTTAGCCGCTTCGTTCAAAACTTGGGAGAATTAGCATTCACGTTTGCCCTAGGACCTGGCAAACTAAATTCAAATCCAATTTGTATTCGATTACGAATATCCACAGATAATTATACGTTTTGTTATTTATTTCTTCAAAACCACAACAAAGATTTATTCCACCTTTATATATGATTATGATTTAGAAATGCCGTGATCTTCGAATTCAGTAGGTTGGATACACTCTGAGTCAAACAGTTATTTCATCCAATACAATATGCTCACATGAAAAACAGTTCACCTTATGTCATTCATACAAGTACTGAGGATTACCTCACCTAAAAAATTCGGATCATTACAACACATGGACAACATAGGGGGTCTTGCAACATAATCCATTCAGAGACATGACACAACATGCAAGTACAATAATTTAATGAAAAATTCAACTGGTATCTAAACAAGAACCGGGACTATCTTGGGCTTCAGATAGCAGAAACAGCAGGACCTCCTCCGTCTTCAAATGCAACATTCTTACTTCTTCCAATTCTTGGGTTGCTTGCATAATGCGTGCCGCTAATTCCGTAATTTCCAGCCTCAAGATAAAGATTACCTCATTCATGGCAGCCACACCATCTCTTTCTGCCTCTAGTAGAGCCTCAAGCACTATAATATCTGTGCTCAGACTGCTCTCCGGCGGTGTTGCCTCTGAACTGCTACCATCTGGTAACATGGATGGCGCACTGCTTCCACAAATAGAATCTGGGGTTGTACATTGTGTCCTAGTGTGAACGGCATCCTGAAAGATTTCCGCTGGACATCAGTAAGAGATAGTTATCGTATGATCCAGGCAGTAAGCTTACATGGTAAACGACGGACGAATTATTGCCGAGCATGGCAAACTATATTTAAATGGTTTGAAGCAGCATCAGCCGAAAAGAAATTAAAATGGTAAGATGAAACTAGGGATGTAAGTGGCAAATAAACGAAATCCACCAGTCCCATCTAGTTAGTTTTTGCTACCTCCCTAGTTCATTTTCCTCAAAAAAAACAAAAACTCTTTTGAACTATCATACCACTAGTGGACTTTAATCGGGATTAAACCGGACCCAGTTGACATCCCTAGTTAAAAGGGAGTGTACAGCCGCTATATTTAAGTTGCCAAGGCATCTAAGCAGTTGAAATAATCTGAGAAAGCACTTAACAGTGTGGCCTCATATAAACTACGAAGACGGTCTTGTGATGAAGTTGAGAGGAAAAGTTAAGGACTCAAATGAAATAGGCATGCATTTCTTTACGATAGTACAGCAGGCACTGCTGACATATTGGCCAACTCAGGTATAGCGTAACAACAAATAAGCATTCGAATCAAGCAATACAGCAAAGCAGACAACTGATCTATTTGTAATTCGGTAGGATTACACGTTGAGGGCACAAGCCAAGAAAGCAGCCCACTCGCATTACATTTCACATGTACTAAAACACACTGGCTTACCATATGTTGCTGTGAAGCCTAGCTGTTGTTGCAATGTTCTTTGAAGATATCGTCAGCATCCCGTGGTTGCAAATCTAGTTGTTGTAGTTTATTCTACACCATCTATTTAGGTAAAATTAATTTTAATCGCATGCACTGGTCCGAATTGATCATCAATGGTTTATCTAAACTAATGAAAGAAGGGTGTGTGCATACACGACAATACTCCCTCCGATTCTTTTTACTTTGTGTATAACTTTTTCTCAGTTTTCTCGAATTAGTCTGCGCGTTGCCGATTCCTAGCGCTGGTTTCCTTTTGTGCCCCACCCCATCCGCCTCTGCCCTAATTTAGTGGCAAATTAGTCTAGAAAAATTAAACCAGTGCCCTCCTTGGTATGCGGGTCAAGAGTTATGCGCAGGGTAAATAGAATCAGAGGGAGTATATCTGCTTCCCTCTATTGTTATGCTTCTTCGAGGTGCCAGCCCCAAAAGAACAAATATTTCGCTTGATGGGGTTGGCAGCTCCATAATTAATAGTAGCATCAAATTAGTCATGCAACTTGGGAAGATCAAGAACACACAAACAAGTAATGAACAGAGGCTCGGAGCAGTGATGTAATAGCTAGCATCAGAAAATGTAGGGTAAAACAAACAAAAAGCAGCAGAACCACATGCTAGTTTGCTGATGTGTAATTAAGCATAGAGAACATTAAGCAGTCTGATGGAACCAACAGGTGGCATCAGAACAAAACTAAAGCATATTAACTATATGTGCACTGGTATGTAATTTAGCACATGTAACATGTTCACTGCCAGAAGTATGGCCCTACAGGTGCAACCAGAATAACACGTCTCATGAAAAACTGAATGATGCCCTGAAGAAATTCAAAGGTGTGCTGCTTATGCTAGAAAGTGAACGTAGGCACCGGCCATTGGATAATAGTACCTGATTCTCGGCGGCGTATGGGTATCGTTGTCATACTTGATAGCTAAGGATCGTCGATGGTGCTCGTGTTGCGGTTGAGTTTGAGCCGGCTGTCGCCGTCGCTGAAGCGGCTACGGTGCTACGGTTGCGGCGCCTGTCGACATACAAGAAAGCTCATCTGTGGTAAGTGAACAGTTGCACGATAAAGAGAAAAAACCAAAGGAGTACAAATCAAAATAACCTGATGAGGCTGCGGCGTCGGTAAAGCAGGGCCGGTGGAGTTGAATATGGCGTCCGTGGAGCGGGTCTGGTGCAGTGGATGAAGGCTTCAGCGGGCGCGTTGTACAGTGCTTTCGGTGAGGCGGATCTGTTGCGGCGGACGAGGGCTTGTATGAAGGGCCAGCGAAGGGGCGGACGAGGGAGTCAGTGAAGGGCCTACGCTGTGGTGGACGAGGGCGCCGGTTAAGCAGATCCGGTGTGGTGGACCGTGATGGCGGTCAAGGAGATCTGGAGCGGTGGACAAGCCAGTCGCTGAAGCGGCTCCAGTGAAGTGGTGAGTTGGCAGTTGGGGTTCCAAGGTGCGGAAGGTAGATCCGGCAGGGTGTGAGGTCCACCGCTACGGCGGAGGACTAGATTCAGCGGCTTGCCGTGGTTGGGGGTCGGGGAGGGTAAGGGGAGGGGCTCTGGGGAGGAATGTTGGGGGCAAAGAGGCAAAAACAATGGAGTTACCAAAGCAGCCCTTTTCCGTTCATGTGGCAGGGGTAAAACAGGAATATCGCAGGGCTACACTTTCGGGCGCGTGATATTTCGATGTGAGCGGGAAGTTTGAAAGCTTTTGGCGCCTAAAATTATAAGTATTCTGCTCTCGTACGGCCAACTATAATATCATGGCCAACAATTTGTTTGTTTTGCACGCAAAAAAATGTGCATGTTTTGAAAATCAGTGTCTCCAACTCGAAACTTAGATTGTCCATTCAATTCAAATATGGATCATTGAGCTACTACAAGCAAATACCATCATACGGTCCAATTCAAATGTAATTCCAAATGTGTTTATCCTAAATATGATGACAAAAGCAAAAATGTATATGTGTATGAATAAAGTGGATGATTATAAAGTTTGAACATGCCCGTATGTATATATCTCTAGGTTTGATATATGAATTTGAAATCACGAATCCCGGCTTAAAAAATGTACCTCCTCTTAAATGAATTACAAAAGCTAATGATGGAGTCGAATTCCAAAATTCCAATCTTAGGTTTGTAATTCTGGTACATCAAGGTATATCACGCATGTTCAAAAGTATCGTTATCTCATAGTACAAACTGTGAAACAAATTGATCAACCATGAGTGCACAATATCTCAATTACGCTAAAGTCCCTCAAATATAGACACCTCACTCTTTATTTGAAGTCAACCCCCCCACCACCACACACACACACACACACACAGAGAGAGAGAGAGAGAGAGAGAGAGAGAGAAGTCGTTCTCTCCCCCAAACACCAACACACGAGCACATTACCACCCCTCTCTCTTGTAAAGTCCGGACCCCAACATAGGTCTCTATCACTTTGTCTCTCGGGCATGCACACATCTCTTCCCTCACTCTCTAGGTCTCCCGCTATCTCTCTTACCCAAGCACACGCACTATGTAGAGTGTATATTTCCCATACACACAAAACGTCACCCCCAAACGTCTATCTCCCTAGTTATGTGGTTCTCGCGCACTCACCTCACACACCACCCCCACTGCAAACAAGCACACTTTGTCTCCTTGTGCACCACTCTCCTCTTTCTATCTCACCCACATGCGGACCCGCAACAACTCTTTCCCTGTATACATATATGGCGTGACTCTTTGCATAGCTCCCTAATGTATAATCGTTCTCGATTTCGCACATTGTTCTCTACACCATCTATTCTAGATCTCTCATGAAGTCCCTATCACACACACGATGACTTGCTTCCCTTGCATCTCCGTTCATAGGCCAATTTCGGACAACATCAACATTGTCTCCCTATCTATACGCCATTTATGGACACAAACGACCCCTCTCGCCCCCTCTCTTCCTCTCTCTCTCTCTCTCTCTCTCTTCGTCGCTAGCTCTCTCTTTCTCTCGCTCTCACACCCCTCTCGCACACACACACACTCGATGTCTCTTCCAAATAATCTTCTCCCCCCGCCCGCACCCGTGCTATCTCGCTAGTACACATGTCACACCATCCCCCCTTCCCTTATACTAGGTTTACATCATCAGTGGTCTCTCTACTCCACATACTATAACATCCCAAATTTTCAATTTGGAATGTTATACATTAGATCATCATGCATATCATATTTTCTTGCATTTTTGATCGATCCTAGAAATTTCACGCAACTCAAGGACCCTCGGAGAGAGTTGGAGATTTCGCTATTTTCATATTTGAGTTCTCTCAAATTTTGAAAGAAAGGGATCATTGGTTTTGTCGGAGTTATTTGCATTTTACTTGGATAGGGAAAAATGCGCGTTTTCAAAAATTGCATTTTTGGCCCGGAGAAAAGTTCATTTTGTTCGACTCATTTTTAGGAGTCGGGGAAATTTTATTTTATTAATTTTGGAGCCCGTTAGATATTTTTGTTTCTGTGTTTTTCCGCGCGCGAAACCAATTTAAGAAAAATTCAGCGCCTTGGGCCAAAGGCCCAAGCCAGCCGGCCAAGAGCCACGAGCCAGGCCATCGCGCGCCGCGCGCCTAGCGCACCAGGAGGCCAGCGTCGCCTTTGCCTCTTTCTTTTAGGAAAATCCTAGTAGTACTTTTGTAATACTTTCGTTATTCCTTTTGTTTTCTAGATCGTTCCCTCTTTTTCTTTCCTAATCCTAGTCTAATTATTAATCCCTCCTCCAAGTAAACCCCTCCCCTCCCCAATATAAATACCCCCACCCCCCCCCTTCTAAATCATCAAACCAAAGCCCTCTCCTCTCCACCACCACCACGCCGCACCTCACCCGCGCCGCCGCCGCCCTACACCCGCGCCGCCGCACCTCAATCGCGTCGCCGCCGTTCGCCGCCGCACCTTGCCACCGCCGCCGCCGCACCTCGCCGTCGCCACCCCACGCCACCGTTTGTCGGAACCTCGCCGAGGTAGCCGCACCGCGTCTCTTTCTCTTTCATCGGATCATTTTCTTCTAATCGTTCCGATTCTTCTCTTCCGATTCGCTTTTCTTTCCGGATCTTCGCTAAACCGTTCCAGTTTTCTAGATCGGTTTTTCGTCCGGTTTTCTTTTCCAAAACCCTAGATCGGATTCGTTTTCTTTTCCGATTTAGTTGCCTCGAGACCGTTCGCCGGATCGTTCGTTCTAACGAACGTGATCACCGGATTCTTCTAGGTTAACGAACGTCCGTTCGTTGAACCGTTCTTCTTTTTCTTTTCGTCGGATTTATTCCGCGCTCGCGATTTCAGATCCGATCTTCGTTCTAGTTTATCTTCTCGCTCGTTTATCGGAATCAGGTGATTCAAGCACCTGGAGTTTCGTTTCAAAACCGTCGTTCCGTCTAATCAACTTAAACAAAGTTTTTGCTACGGTAAAATTTGACCTAGTTTCACTTTGCTAGGACCGAGTTGTTTTCTTCCGCGGTTTGTTTTCCGATGCTTTGTTCGATTCGATTCTTTTTGCAACCGGAGTTCTTAAGTTGAACTTTATGGTTAGATCTTTTGTTCGAGTTTTCCCTGTGCATTAGATGAGTACTTATTGTATGCTTGTTGTTTGTCTGCAATAGATCACCCGGAGTGCGCCGCCTGTTATTTCGAAGCTCTAGGTTTCGCGGATCCTCAGAAAGGCAAGTAACACTTTGATCATACCTTTTCTACTACCCAGTTTTATTGCATTAGATCAATCCTCAAACATTGCATGATTAGGATCTAATTAAATTGTGGGATGGGAAGTAGATGAGGTAGTACCTATCACCTGTTTTACTTATGAAACCTTTGGGAGTTACTTCTACGTTTGCTTATTATGCCATGCTATGCTAGTAGACGTGGATTGGGTGAGTGATATCCATGACAGATGTGAGTTTGTTAATTTTTATGGTTTACTTAAGGTGGCAACTTAAATACACATCTGGGTGGATTGAGGCACCTGGTTTCTATCAGGAATTGCCTGTTTTTCTTTGGACCGCCACCCAGGCTCAAAGGGATCATAAGATCATTCATGCTAGTAACTTCCGTGTGCAGCCACAAGCCATTATGGGCTCTGGCGTAGTTGACTAAGTCGTGCGAACTCTTACAGGGTAGACTAGCAGATATAGGGAAAAGTAGGTGTACCGGTCTATCCAACGTAAGGTGCTAGCGCTTCTGAAAGACTATGTCTCGGTCATCCGTTTCTCAAACATCATGTAGTGCTAGAAATCAAACGGAGGCGATCGAGTCTTGTGGGAAAAGTGCGCAAACCTCTGCAGAGTGTACAAACTAATCATCGTTAGCCGCGTCCCCGGTTATGGACAACTTGAGTATCTAGTACTTGAATATCATGTGAATCTCGTCATGTTACTTCTAATTAATATTATTGGGTTATAATTGTTCACTTAATTGGGATCGGAATGCTGTCAACCATTCTCGATGTTTCAACCACCATGATAGTTAAATAAATTTATTCCTTTGCAGTAGGGAAAAATTGGCTTTACGCAAAACTGTAACCATAGAGCTTTTCCACCAGCCATATATGCATGTAGTATAGGCTTATCATTCATTATTCTCTATGTGTTACATTGCCAGCATACTCCATGTGCTGACCCGTTTTCGGGCTGCAACTTTCATGTTGCAGACATTTCAGACGACGAGTAAGGTGCTTTTAAGTCGTGGTTCTATACTCAGTGATGCCATTGGAGTTGATGGACTCACATATCTTCCAAGTCTTCCGCTGTTATCGTTATTAGATGGCCTTAAGCCATATTTATTGTATTAAGTTCTCTTTGAGACATCGATGTAATAAGTGTGTGATTGCTACTCTGCTATAAATCCTTCGAAGTACTGTGTGGTGTCAGCATTACTGATCCAGGGATGACACCGAAGCACAGAGACTTGACCATCTGAGGTCGGGTCGCTATAGAGATGGTATCAGAGCACACGCTGACTGTAGGACACGACCACTAAGTTAAAGCCATAGATCACTATTCTCCTCTCATTTTCTAACTCCTCATCTTTTCTACTCTTTTAGGATGACGGACGCGAAGATCAAGTACACTCAACCGGATGAAGGCACACCTTTTGGATTCCACTTGAAGGAAGTCACCAAGTACCTGAACATTGGACTACCAAGCTTCACCGAGACCTTCAACGCCACTCTGCCTGAAGAGGAGCGCTGGAAGATTCAAGCTCACGTTCCGGGAAGGACATTCGCGCCAATCACGAAGCCCATAGATAGTGTTTTCAGTGCACCAACCTGGAGTCTGGGAAAGAGCATGGCAGCTCATATCACCATGGGACGCATTGGAGAAGTTTATCAAGAAGACCTCAAGGACACTATTTACCAGATTTGCGGACGCCGAGATGAAGAATGGGAGATAGTCAGCACCAAGAAGGACAGATCCATTGCAGCTTTCATCCAGGAGTTAAACCAGCACATTCGACACCAAGAGAACCAGATGTGCAATGACATGATAGAGTTGAAGAATGTGAAGGCCAGGATCATCGAGCTAGAAGGAGAACTGAAGGGTACACGCAAGGACTACATGGACGAGATCGTAGCTCTAGCAAGGCACAATGTTGAACTCAAGTAGGAGATTGAAGACCTCAAGGGGAAACTAGCGTTCAAGAATGAAGACAAGTACGTCGCATGCCCGAGCAACTACATCATCATCGACGACACCGATTCGGATCCAAGTGAACCCGACTTTGAAGACGAAGCTGGAGCAGACATCATGGAGTCTTCCATCGATTCAAATTAGTAGATGACCACCATATATTAGTAGCATTATTTTCCTCCATATAAACATTATAGTCCACGCACTTTTGCGATAGTTCTAGACCGTTTGTAAGCGCTTGTTTGATTGAATGAAGTGATTTTGTGTGAATTTGTCTCATGTGCATTTGGGTAGTGTTCTCTCTTAGACCTCACTCTATTCTTAATTCTCATCTTTTCTAAACCCTCAGATGCCTCCGAGACGTGACAATGGATTCCCACCGGAGCTCACTCAGTTGATCCAGCAGCAGAACCAACTGATGTAGTTGTTAGTCCAGAACCAGCAGAACAACAACAACAACAACAACAAGAACAATAACAACAACAACAACAACAACAACAACAACAACAACAACAACAACAACAACAACAACAACAACAACAACAACAACAACCCTCGGACCAAATAGTATTGGAATATCTGGGATTGGATGTGATATTAGGCATGGATTGGTTGTCAAAGTATGAAGGGAACATAGAATGTGCCAGTAAGACAATTTTGCTCACGACGCCAGAAGGAAGAAGGATCAAGTATGTATCACGACATGGATCAAAAAGGAATCAAGTGAATTCTTTATCAGGAGTTGTACAGGAAGAGGTACCAGTGATGAAGGATTGCCCTCATGTGTTTCCTGAGGAATTGCCAGGAATGCCACCGGATAGAGATATCGAGTTCTTAATTGAGCTTTTGCCAGGCACTAGGCCAATATCGAAGAGACCATACAGGATGCCCGCCCAAGATTTGGCGGAAATCAAGAAGCAGATTACGCAGCTATTGGATAAAGGTTACATTCGCCCAAGTTCTTCGCCTTGGGGATCACCCGTACTTCTAGTGGAGAAGAAGGATGGATCATTAAGGATGGTTGTTGATTACCGTGGATTGAATGCAGTAACCATCAAGAACAAGTACCCACTGCCAATGATTAATGATCTGTTTGATCGTTTGCAAGGAGCTAAAGTATTTTCCAAGATCGATTTGTGATCAGGGTACCATCAGTTGAAGATTCGAGAGCAGGACATACCCAAGACAGCTTTTACCACGAGATACGGACTGTATGAGTATACCGTTATGTCATTTGGACTGACTAACGCACCTGCCTATTTCATGAACCTGATGAACAAAGTGTTTATGGAGTTCTTGGATAAGTTCGTCGTAGTGTTCATTGATGACATACTGATTTTCTCAAAGAATGAAGAAGAGCATAAGGAACATATGCGTTTGGTTTTGGAGAAACTAAGGGAACATCAGTTATATGCCAAATTCAGCAAATGCGAGTTTTGGTTAAAGGAAGTTGGATTTCTTGGACATGTTATATCCGGAGAAGGTATAGCAGTTGACCCCACCAAGGTTGAGACCGTAACCGAGTGGGAAGCACCAACGACAGTTGGAGAGATCCCGAGTTTTCTTGGACTCGCAGGATACTACCGGAGATTCATTGAGAATTTCTCAAAGATCGCAAAGCCTATGACTGAATTGTTGAAGAAGCATACCAAGTTCAATTGGACTGAGGAATGTGAGGCCAGTTTTCGGGAGTTGAAGAAACGATTGGTTTCTTCACCAGTATTGATTCTGCCCGATCAGACCAAGGATTATGAGGTGTATTGCGACGCTTCACGTCGAGGACTTCGAGCAGTGCTTATGCAGGAAGGAAGAGTTGTTTCGTATGCCTCACGACAACTGAAGCCCCACGAATTGAATTATTCCACTCATGGTTTGGAGTTAGCAGCCGTAGTGCATGCGTTGAAGACATGGAGACATTTCCTGATTGCAAATCATTGTGAAGTGTACACGGATCACAAGAGTTTGAAGTACATTTTCACGCAGAAGGAGTTGAACCTCAGACAAAGGAGATGGTTGGAGCTCATCAAGGATTATGATATAAGATTGCATTACCATCCAGGAAAGGCAAATGTAGTAGCAGACGCATTGAGCCGTAAGAGCCATGTCAATACATTGATGACGGGAGAAATACCAAGGGAGTTAGCCGAGGATATTCAAGAGCTATGTTTGGAAATAGTTCCGAGAGGCTATATAGCAGCATTGGAGATTCAATCAACATTGATGGATAAAATCAGATAAGCTCAGAAATCTGACAAGGAGATTGCAGATATAAAGAAGAAAATGAGCGAAGGAAAAGCAAAGGGATTTCGTGAGGATGAGGATGATACCCTATGGTTTGAGGACCGTGTTTATGTGCCCAAGGACCCGAAGATCAGGAAGTTGATTCTACAAGAGGCACATGATTCACCCTATTCGATTCACCCAGGAAATACCAAGATGTATTTGGATTTGAAGGAAACATTCTGGTGGACCGGAATGAAAAAGGATATTGCAGCATATGTAGCAGTTTGTGATGTGTGTCATAGAGTGAAGGCCGAACATCAGAAGCCAGCCGGATTGTTACAACCATTGCCGATACCCGAATGGAAGTGGGATAAGATAGGCATGGACTTTATCACAGGACTACCCAGGACAAAGGCAGGCTATGACTCGATATGGGTAGTAGTTGATCGTTTGACGAAGGTAGCACATTTCATCCCAGTTAAGACCACTTACACCAATGCTAAGTTGGCAAAGATATACATGACTAGGATCATTTGTGTGCATGGAGTTCCGAGGAGTATCGTATCAGATAGAGGAACCCAATTCACCTCAAAGTTTTGGAATCAGTTGCATGAAACTTTGGGAACCAGACTAGAGTTCAGCACAACTTTTCACCCACAGACGGATGGACAGACTGAGAGAGTCAATCAGATTTTGGAAGATATGCTGAGAGCTTGTGCACTAGATTATGGATCTAGTTGGGACGATAACTTGCCGTATACGGAGTTTTCTTATAACAACAGTTACCAAACCAGTTTGAAGATGGCACCTTTCGAAGCTTTATACGGAAGGAGGTGCAGGACACCGTTGTCATGGGACGAAGTTGGAGACCGTCAGTTCTTTGGACCAGATCTGATCAAGGAGTCTGGACGGAAAGTTAAGTTGATTCGCGATAGGCTCAAGGTAGCCCAATCAAGGCAGAAGAGCTACGTAGATTCTAAACGCAAGGAGACCGTTTACGAAACTGGAGACAGAGTTTATCTTCGAGTATCCCCACTTCGAGGAGTTAAGCGTTTCGGAGTAAAGGGAAAATTAGCACCGCGTTACGTTGGACCATATAAGATTTTGCAATGCATGGGAGAAGTCGCTTATAAGTTGGAATTGCCAGAAGGACTGTCAGGAGTTCATGATGTATTCCATGTTTCTCAGTTGAAGAAATGTCACGCCGAGATGGCGGAAGTACCGCTAAGAGATACAGTGCCGCTTGAAGCGATTCAGTTAAAGGATGACTTAACGTATGAAGAGAAACCAGTCAAGATTCTCGAGTATGCCAGCAGAGTTACCCGCAGCAAGGTTATCAAGTTTTGCAAAGTTCAGTGGAACCACCACTCAGAGGATGAAGCCACCTGGGAGAGAGAAGAAGATTTGCTCAAGGACCACCCTCACCTATTTTCTAGCCAACCCGAATCTCGAGGACGAGATTCATCTTAAGGGGGGTAGGTTTGTAACATCCCAAATTTTCAATTTGGAATGTTATACATTAGATCATCATGCATATCATATTTTCTTGCATTTTTTATCGATCCTAGAAATTTCACGCAACTCAAGGACCCTCGGAGAGAGTTGGAGATTTCGCTATTTTCATATTTGAGTTCTCTCAAATTTTGAAAGAAAGGGATCATTGGTTTTGTCGGAGTTATTTGCATTTTATTTGGATCGGGAAAAATGTGCGTTTTCAAAAATTGCATTTTTGGCCCGGAGAAAAGTTCATTTTGTTCGACTCATTTTTAGGAGTCGGGGAAATTTTATTTTATTAATTTTGGAGCCCGTTAGATTTTTTTTCTGTGTTTTTCCGCGCGTGAAACCAATTTAAAAAAATCAGCGCCTTGGGCCAAAGGCCCAAGCCAGCCGGCCAGGAGCCAGGCCATCGCGCGCCGCGCGCCTAGCGCACCAGGAGGCCAGCGCCGCCTTTGCCTCTTTCTTTTAGGAAAATCCTAGTAGTACTTTTGTACTACTTTCGTTATTCCTTTTGTTTTCTAGATCTATCCCTCTTTTTCTGTCCTAATCCTAGTCTAATTATTAATCCCTCCTCCAAGTAAACCCCTCCCCTCCCCAATATAAATACCCCCACACCCCCCCCCCTCTAAATCATCAAACCAAAGCCCTCTCCTCTCCACCACCACCACGATGCACCTCACCCGCGCCGCCGCCGCCCTACACCCGCGCCGCCGCACCTCACCCGCGCCGCCGCCGTTCGCCGCCGCCGCCAGCGCCGCCGCCGCCCGTGCCGCCGCCGTCATTCCCCCGCGCCGCCGCTGCACCTTGCCACCGCCGCCGCACCTCGCCGTCGCCGCCCCACGCCACCGTTCGCCGGAACCTCACCGAGGTAGCCGCGCCGCGTCTCTTTCTCTTTCATCGGATCGTTTTCTTCTAATCGTTCCGATTCTTCTCTTCCGATTCACTTTTCTTTCCGGTTCTTCGCTAAACCGTTCCGGTTTTCTAGATCGGTTTTTCATCCGGTTTTCTTTTCCGAAACCCTAGATCGGATTCGTTTTCTTTTCCGATTTAGTTGCCTCGAGACCGTTCGCCAGATCGTTCGTTCTAAAGAACATGATCACCGGATTCTTCTAGGTTAACGAACGTCCATTCTTTGAACCGTTCTTCTTTTTCTTTTCGTCGGATTTATTCCGCGCTCGCGATTTCAGATCCGATCTTCGTTCTAGTTTATCTTCTTGCTCGTTTATCGGAATCAGGTGATTCAAGCGCCTGGAGTTTCGTTTCGAAACCGCCGTTCTGTCTAATCAACTTAAACAAAGTTTTTGCTACGGTAAAATTTGACCTAGTTTCACTTTGCTAGAACCGAGTTGTTTTCTTCCGCCGTTTGTTTTCCGATGCTTTGTTCGATTCGATTCTTTTTGCAACCGGAGTTCTTAAGTTGAACTTTCTGGTTAGATCTTTTGTTCGAGTTTTCCCTGTGCATTAGATGAGTACTTATTGTATGCTTGTTGTTTGTCTGCGATAGATCACCCGGAGTGCGCCGCCTGTTATTTCGAAGCTCTAGGTTTCGCGGATCCTCAGCAAGGCAAGTAACACTTTGATCATACCTTTTCTACTACCCAGTTTTATTGCATTAGATCAATCCTCAAACATTGCATGATTAGGATCTAATTAAATTGTGGGATGGGAAGTAGATGAGGTAGTACCTATCACCTGTTTTACTTATGAAACCTTTGGGAGTTACTTCTACGTTTGCTTATTATGCCATGCTATGCTAGTAGACGTGGATTGGGTGAGTGATATCCATGACAGATGTGAGTTTGTTAATTTTTATGGTTTACTTAAGGTGGCAACTTAAATACACATCTGGGTGGATTGAGGCACCTGGTTTCTATCAGGACTTGCCTGTTTTTCTTTGGACCGCCACCCAGGCTCAAAGGGATCATAAGATCATTCATGCTAGTAACTTCCGTGTGCAGCCACAAGCCATTATGGGCTCTGGCGTAGTTGACTAAGTCGTGCGAACTCTTACAGGGTAGACTGGCAGATGTAGGGGAAAGTAGGTGTACCAGTCTATCCAACGTAAGGTGCTAGCGCTTCTGAAAGACTATGTCTCGGTCATCCGTTTCTCAAACATCATGTAGTGCGAGAAATCAAACGGAGGCGATCGAGTCTTGTGGGAAAAGTGCACAAACCTCTGCAGAGTGTACAAACTAATCATCATTAGCCGTGTCCCCGGTTATGGACAACTTGAGTATCTAGTACTTGAATATCATGTGAATCTCGTCATGTTACTTCTAATTAATATTGTTGGGTTATAATTGTTCACTTAATTGGGATCGGAATGCTGTCAACCATTCGTCCGATCTATATCTGATGGATGGAAATTAAACTAAAAGATACCCGCACCCCTCTCAACATTTGCAGACAAGGCCTTCCCTCGTTCATCCTTATCTCCAACAAACCTCATTGTTCAGCAATTAATAAAGGAAGCCTCTAGAACAAACTGGCATGGTGGCCACTGCCGGCGTCGTCAATCCCCATGCCTCCGCTCAGTCCGACCACCAACCACCACCACACCCCACTCCTCTTCACCTTATCTCATATTTCTCGAGATATCGTTAGTTTTTACACATGGGATTACTCCCGCAAGGGTCAATCACAACAAGTGTTTTATAAAAAAAATGCATCTTGATGTTCTGTGCAATGCACGGATCTTGCTAGTACTCCTACACAAAACTAAGTTGGTGATGCTGGTGTGTCTGCCATCCGTCCTTTCTGACCATTAGATCTACATCTAACGATTGTGAGGTAAGTTGTTGCCTTTTCTCACCAACATCCCACTTGTCTACCAATTTGCAGAAAAACCCATAATTAGTATCTTAAAACCAACCAGATCCCTCCCTGACCTCACCAAAACAGCCCAAGGAATATATTATAATTGAAACATAATATATCTCTAGTGACATATCTATATCAAAATTAGAGTGTTTTGTACCAAGTTTGTGAATAAGTATTATTCTAATTATGAATCATTGCAACGGACATGAACATTGCTAGTATTTCCAACCATGCATTTCTTTTCCTAGTATTCCATAGTTTCGAGTTTTCCATCAAGATATTAGTCACTCATGGTTGATATTTACTTTCAATCATGTACACATATGCACTATGTAACTAGCCTTGCTTATTGGCTTCCAAAGCTTAACTTTCTCTCCTACTTACAATATGTAGAGTATTTAACAAAAAACTACCACTTTCAACCAGCCCTAGGAGGACTCTATTGTACAAAAAATAGCAAAAACATACCCAAAATTTCTTAAACCACGCCAAAAACTACCTAGTACTCCTACCGATTAGGTTCATTTTAACCCATTTATGACAGGGTTGGCCCACATGTCTGTGCTGACGAGGCGGCTTAAACCAACACATTTTGTTTGACTGTTGACACAAGGGACCCACATCTGACATTCTATCCTGTTATTCCCCCTTAAATCATTATTTTTTCCTGAACATTACTTCAAACAGTACTGATGTGTGTTCGTCAGTGGCGCCGGTGATGAGCGAGTTGGCCGCCGCTCCGCCGGACGGGCCGGATGCCGCGTTGGCCTTCGCACGGGTTGGCATGCTAGCCCGAGCATGACTCACGAGCGAGCAAGCCGCGCGCTGGCCTTTGCTCGAGCCAGATGGCTGGCCTTAGCGCGGCGCGCGCGAGCAAGCCGCCGCTTTGCCGTGCCAATCTAGCTAGCAAACCTTGCAGACAAGCAGCTGGACGGAGCTATCTTGGCTAGCTAGCGGCCGCGAGCGCCGGACGGAGCTGGCATCCGGGCTGCCGCAACATGGGCTCCGCACCGCTGGCGGTTTTGACCTCGCCTTCTGTCGGCGGCGGTAGCTGCGTCCCATAGACGAGGATGACTAGGTGGACGGGCCGGAGCTAGGCCACTACGCAGGTGTACTTCCCCTGCATTGATAGTACAGCGATAGTTCTAGAGAATAGTAGTACCCTCCACTTCCAACTGTATCTCCTTGGCCTTGAGATTCAACAGTTCAAAACTGGTGCACTATACAAGACTAGACTAGAAGTACAGTACTCCCTCCTTTCCGGTTTATATGGCTCATCTCAAAATTTTAGCTTTTCCATTTTATAAGGCTCAATTTGGTTGTTCCCCATCACATGTTCAGATTCCAAGGTGCATTAAATCATTGCATGCAAGTATTAAGAGAAAATTGACCAACGAATGTAATTTATGCATGCATGCATTGCAATTAATGCATTGGTAAACATACTTTTTTGAGGAAAACAAGAGCATTAATTGGGTGCTTTTTTTAGGAGTAGTTGAGAAAAGTAGTACTAGTACTACTATAGTACGAGTACGTACTCCTCCGTCACATAATGTACGGTGTTTTTTGATACTAGTTGGCGTGTACAAAAAATGGCAAAAACATACCCAAAATTTCTTAATCCACGCCAAAAACTACTACCTAGTGCCAAAAATTTCTTACTAGTGCTATTATTTACAGTATAATGCAATCCCATAACGTTCCATAATTCTAGTACTAGTACTCCATGGTACCAAAAACTACTACCTAGTGCCAAAAATTTCTTACTAGTGCTATTATTTAGAGTAGTAAATAATAGTCTCACCCCTTCGCTGAGGAACGATCTACAGTTGGAAGGGACGAGGCCCTGCGGTTACTACGCTCTTATCTCCTCCTCGCCAGTTCCCCTCCCCCGAAGAGAAGGCAGTTCGTCGCTGCTCCCATGGATTCACCAGGCGGTTCTCCTCCTCGTCGGGGCTGGGAGACCTTGGACGATGATTCTCCGGGAGAAATCGCATGCAGCTCCTACGTCCTCACCGCCGCATGAGTCGGTGCTTCCTACACCAACTTTTTTAAGACGCTGCTTAAACAGACTTGGGAAAAGGCCATGCTTGTTGGTCTTCCATGCGTCCTCGAGGAGAAGGTTCTTCTATGGGACAATTCTTCGAACAGTCCACCGCTCCCTGGCCATGGTTGCACGTTGACTCCGCTAGAGTTGACGATGTTGAGAGGTAGTCGGATTTTGTCCGATGAGCAGGTCAGTAATGGAGTTTGATCATGTAGTACTTAGTATTCCATTTCCATCTCGTAATTTCTCCGCTGCCCACCGTCTTATATATAGGTCTGGGTCGGTGCCAACGAAGATTGGCTTGCATACCTCCGGCCGGATACCACCATGATTTTGCACAACATCCACAGCAGTGCGGCCGTTCTGGTAGACCCCTTATCCACCATTGGGATCGGCCTTCCGGACTGGCTGGGCAAGAATATGTATGATGGTGCCTACATGAGATTGAAGAAGATAGCAATTGCGGACCCGCTGACAAAGCGATGTGGCTACAACGATTACTATCTCATCGCGGTGTTCGACATAAGGATTGTCATCAATGCAGGAGGCAGTAACGGCAGAGGCTGGCGCATGTTGGCGGCAGCAGATTTGTACCCCTACACGTTCGAAGACGCAGTGCGCCATCTAGGCCGCATCTTCGCGGTGACAAACCAGGGGACTTGTTTCATCTGGTTGACATACTACGGTACGAGAGATTACAAACGGAATGCACAAACCATCATTTGCATCCCTAGCGGTACTCCATTATTTTGCAGGGACCAGCCTTCCCCCGATCAAAATAAGATCATCGATCCTGGATGTGCATTTGCATCCGCGATTCGGTCTAACCTGGAACCTTGCAGCTAACTTTGCCATATTGGGATCAACTATCTTAGCAGTCGTTACCCATGGCACCACTGATGTGCAACATGGTCACATAATCTACCACGATCGGACTGTCACAATCTACCCAGGTATTCCATTTTTAACCCTCTCGCCTTCTCTTTCATTGTTGTACTAGTAGTATACTTTGTAGTACTAGTAGGAGTACCTTTTACGTTGGAGGACGTGTATAGCTAGCTAGGCCCTTGAAGACTTGAACCCACTAGCTGCCACCATTTTTGTTTTTCCATGTCTTACTATCTCATCCATGTAGCCAAGAGTGGTTATATATAATAAGCCGGTTATTTTACTTCCTCTATACCGGAGTAGTACTATTTGCTGCACAGTATTACTGACCGCCACATTTGAGCACAACATTATTATGCATGGACCTTGACTATGTACATCACCATGTGTCCAGATCTGGGATGCCGCGTGTACCAGATGAACGGCGCCGAGTTCGACCCCCGTGGTGCTACATGGATGCCGAGGAACACTCTTGGAGAGTACTCGCTTTTCATCGGGGACAGCTACCCCATTGTGAAGCGGATGCCACCTTCCGTGCACGACACGGAAGGCCTGCCGTTCATGAAGCATGGTTGTGTCTTCAGTGCGCACCGCCGGATGAACGACATGGTGGGACACGCTATCCCTGATTTATGCCACTTCAGCTTGGATGAGTCTCCATCGTGTGGAACCGGACTAGAAAGCTGCGACAATGATTCCTGTTGCCCACCGCTATGGATCGTGCCATCCATGAAGAACACCTGGGACTGGAACCTGGAGGAGGACATGTAGCCCGTCTATAACGTGTAAGTGGAGTACGGTAATTGTGAACGGTAGTGCTGTGAATATATGTAGACTAGTTGTGCACAAATTTATCACATGAGTTGGAGATGAACTTGTGTGGCATACTTGCATTTGTCCTTTAGAATTTATTACTAGTAAATGTGTTATGTCTACGTGCAACTTGTGTGGTTGTTGCACGGGCTCCAACACGCTCTTTGAGAAGAAAAAAAGGTGGCACAGCTTTGGATATACGTGATGTGGCGGCGTCATACAGTAGCATCGTTCGCTATAGTTGTACTAGTACACTCCTACTAGGACGACAACTCCTATAAAACCTTGTGCTTGGCTCTTTGCCTCTTCGGGAGGTTCAACAGTTCGTACTCGTGTGAACCTTGCACTTGGCTCTTCGCCTCTTCGGAAGGTCCAACAATGATGATACTACAGTACAGTATGCTTCTAGCAATCTGACAGCGATTGAACTGTTGCATGTCCACCGCGAGGGCGAGGGCGAGGGAGAGGGAGAGGGCACTGTAGTCAAAACCCTCTCCTCGTCCTGCGAACCACCGTGCGCGTGGGCGAGGGAGAGGCGTAGTAAGCAAGCTTCTCCTCGTTCGGCGAGTTGACGGGACACATCAAAGCAGTACTAGTACTAGTAGTAGTAGTAGTCCATACTGCGTCCTTTCCGATTAATATGGCTTAATTTGAAACGAGAAAAATACACTGGCGGTCAACGTATGTAACTGTACGCTCTTTACGGTCACTATATATAGTTTTGCGGCGATTAGGGCATGTACAATGGTTGATAAGATAGTCTTATCTTAAGTCTTGCATGTAGTTTAGAGATGACAAAAAACATGTCTATAATGGGTCATCTCTTAGCCTTATCTCCAATAACTAGATATTCCTAAAAACGTGGTGATACAGATTGTGCTAAGAGATTATCTCTTGTCTTCTCTTAAATAAGAGAAGACAAGCCTTTTCTTATCATTTCTCTCTCCTCCACCTCATCATTTATCCTACGTGGCAGTCCTAAGATAGAACTATTATACATGCCCTTATGCGATCACTAGCTCATCGTAGAGCACCGTATTGCACCCTACTGATCAGCAACATAGTCGACGTGGCACATTGTTGACTGGTTAAATTGTCACCTAGTTTCTGGGTCCCACCTGTCAGTTGGCAGAGCAAAGAAATCAGTTAAACAAAACTTTACGCAGGCGCGACACGAGTCCAACCCTTGCGCGCGAACCGCCCTGGCTGTGTATGTGAGTGCATGCATGTGCCCTCCCTCGGTCTTCCAACAAAGAGTGTACTACATGATGTACATCTACACTTCCAATGCATTTAGCCTTTAATCTACTAAATCGATATTGATTGACTAATGCACCAACTTGTGTTGTAGGTATAGGCTACATGTCTATCCTTAATTACAGCATGCAACGGCTTCATTTAATCTTCTTATCTCAATGGTCGCATGCACACATAAGTCTGCTACTTTTGGGCGTTAATTATGCCCTGGTCAATGTGTAAATCTCTAAATGTACAGTCTTTCACGGGCGTAGGGAGTAGGTTGAGCACTTGAGCGTGAGCGTGTGTGTTGCGTCATGTGCTGTGTGCCGTATGGGTGTGTGAGTGTTGTGTGCGTTCATGTGTACGTGTGAGTGTTGCATGTTGCATGCATGCATGCATGGGGCTTACTCCCTCCCATTGACATTTTCATATTTCAAGCTTCCTCTGTTCCCTCCATATGGTGATACTCCCTCTGTTCCCAAATATAGTACAAAGTTGAGTCATCTATTTTGGAACGGAGGGAGTAGTACGGAGTAAAAGCCTCCCTCTGTTCTCAAATATGGAGTATTTGTCTTTCTACATATTTCAACAAGTGACTAGGTACGGAGCAAAATGAGTGAAGTGAGCGTAGAGGCATAGGGATACTGTAGAAAGGAAGTCCTCGCGATCCATTAATTCCCCATCTCGGTCAAAGAGAACTATTCAACTAGTCTTCGCAGTGAAGTGACAATACACGCTGCAGCAGATGGGACACGTAATTAATAAGCTAAACCAGCGTGTTGGTGTTACTAAATCAGCCTTTTTTAGGGAAGAATCAGCCTTAACCAGTACTGCCATCATGTTTGCCAGTAGAGCACGCTTCCGCAAATACGCCTACGCACCTCTGTCCTCCATTAACTGACATATGGGCCCTGTTGTGGTAGACCCACATGTCATCGGTGTAACTATTTACACTCCAAAGGACGGTATATCCTGGTAGTAGTACTAGTAGAATTGAGATTGAATGCACTTTCTTCCCCGTCTTCCACTCTTCTTCCTCCTCTCTTCTTCTTCCTCCTCTCTTCCCCATCGTCGGCCGCACACCATTTACCCCCGCTCACTGCTCGCCCGCCCGCACCATCTTCCTTGGTAGCTCGCACTTACCATATCCCCCCGCTCACTGCTCGGCCACATGAGGAGAAGCTTCTTCGCTCGCCCGCCCGAATCCACTTCCCCGCTGGCTCGCAGGCACCGAAAACCCCAATGGCAGAACCGACTGACACGCAGAGCCGCGATTGGAATTCCCTCCCCGATGTTCTCTTGGATCAGATTTGTAGTCGTATGGACCTACTCAGCACCGTCCGTCTGGCCGCATGCTCGGTGTCTTTGTACCGTCTACTCGTCTACAACTGGTCGGCTCTTTTCAAGACACCCTGCTTGCTAATGCCCGATCCTCGCAGGTGGCCCAGACAGCGACTTGACGATCCTACGGAGGTTGCCATGGTGCCCCTCGACATGCTACCACTACCCGTCAACCTGCCCTTCATGCGCGGCCACTACTGGGTGGGCATGAAGGCCAACTGGGTCGTCCTCATCCACCAATCTGGAAGTCCATGGCGTCTCGTGGATATCTACACCCAGCGAGAGATCACCCTTCCATCTTTGGATACCGCCGCCATCGAGCCTCGCGGCCTGCCGGACACTCCTGCCTACTACGCACGAGACGCGTCAAGCTTTTGGCTCGACCTCTGTTTGCAGAAAGTTGTAATCTGCGAAGTGCCCACACCATCATAAGACTACATGGATTACAAGCTCATTGCCTTGTTCAACAAGGGATTAGTCCATCTGGAATCCGGTCGCCATACATGGTTATGGATCATCATCAATCATGTTGAGGAAACATTTCTGTCTGATGCTATAGTGCATGATGGCATCGTTTACGCGGTTGACACACAGATTGGCTACCTATACTGGTGGAATCTATCATCGTGTAATTGTTCTATCTCATCTCATCTTTACCTTATGAATACGACTGCCTGTTCATTTGTTACAAATTTAGAATGCATAGCATGTCTATAACCACATCATTGCTATATGTTCCTCTCATTTCCTAGATTTTTATGACCACACATGTTATTGTTAGAGTTGATATGAGAACAATTGGCATCTAATGATTGTTAGAATACAAATTATGAGCATAACATCATGATTGCTATATGTTACTCTCGTTTACAAGATTTTTATAACAACGCATGTTATTGCTTAGAGTTGATATGAGAACAGTAGTAGTAAGTGTTATGGTAGAATATGAGTAGGCGCTGTCATAGCTGTTTTCCTCTCATTATTACATGATGTTTGAACCATGACATGTTGCTAGAATATGAAAGCTATTGGCTTATTTTTTTAACTTGGGGTATGATTATGACCACGGCATTGCAATTCTCTGTCTATGATATGTGTCACTGTTATAATAATCTTAATTCCACACATACTCTGAACATGATTGTTTATTTTTGTCCTTTTGGTCTCCAATTTGAATTGTTGTAGCAGACGCAAATGCGCTGGCCTTCATGATTCCAGGACCTCGAATCATACCAGCCGATGGGTGGTGGTTTATCGCTCGTTCAGCTGACGGCGGTCATTTGATGCTCATTCGCACGTACCAAATTGACCAAACCATTACATCAAACCACATGCAGTACAATGCATGGGGCGTTCGTGACATTGATGGCTATGGCTGCTTCGTGTTCGAGAAAGATCCCAGCTCTGTTGGGCCAGGCGTATACAACTGGAGGCGGGTTTACAGCCTCGGCAACCACTCCTTGTTCCTCGGGCTCAATTATCCGATCATCCAACCAATCATCGATCATATCACTGGCGATGATTACTGTGCTATGAAACTTCCATTCGCGAGGGGGGGCTGTGTTTACACATCATACCATGGGTTTCATGAATCACCATATCCAGAGATTCGTCGACACAGCTTGTTGCCAAATAATCTTCAGTGTGTGAAAGGCATCAAGCTTCCATGCGATGGATGGCTTTTTGCAAACCCGACATGCGGCGATGTGGTTCATGCCAACAACACATATGCACAACTTGATTCGAGCTGATATCTAGACTGAGCCATGTATTCTGTTGCTGTAGCACGACCCTCTTTTGTTGGATATTATGTATTGTTGTTAGTTTGAAGCACTCCTCTGGTTTGAAGGATAGATACCTTCCTAGGATCAAGTGCATCCTAACTCACATGCGTAGGATGTACTGATAATGATGATGGAGATGTTGTGGAGAAGCCATATATATATATATATATATATATATATATATATATATATATATATATATATATATATATATATATCAGTTAGGCTTCAAGTGCGTACTTGTTAGTTAAACCTATGTATAAATTGTGACACTAAATACGACTAGTAAGTAGTGCAGTAGCAGTACTAGTATACGTCGGTCAAATTATTCATCATGTCCACACATTGAATTGATGTGACAACACGCTGCGCATGAGGTGACACAAGAATCCCGGCGGCGTGTTCCGGTATTCTGGACTTCAGATTTGGAGTAGCACTTATCTATCGAAATCTTTCATCATTCACTTAAAATAGTCGATTGACCATACATTGAGTACCATATAACTGGAATTACCGATGCAAGTCGAAGAAGGATTGGCCCGTGCTACCGGCTGGCGTCAAGTTCGATCCCACGGATCTGGAGGTGATCGAGCACCTTGAGGCCAAAGTGAGTGCTGACAGCGCGAGATTTTAGTCTCTCATCGATTTGTTCATACCAACCATCGACTGCAAGCACGGCATATGTTACACCCAACCTAAGAAACTTCCAGGTAAGACACCGATCGGCCGTCTACTTGCACAAACATATTCCTTTGTTTATAGCTCTATTTTTCTTTTTACACGCAGACCTGGTGAAGCAATTACAATTTGACAGTTAATAAAAAGTGAAACAAGTGACTGCAACATGCCAAAGATGTTATGAAAATGCCAACTAGGTACACTAAAACATTTCCACAATACTGCAGGTATCACACTGAGTGGCCGGAAGCATTTCTTCCAGCGCAATTCCAGGGCGTTCAAAAGGGGCGTGTGGACGCATCGCAAGATACAGTCGGAGTGCGGCATGCACACAATGTGGCACAAGACCAGCAATACCTTGCTGGTGATGGTCAACGGCCGGCAAACGGGCAGCAAAAAAGGTTTTGGTGCTGCACACCAACAAGAACTTCGACCAGCAGAGGACCAACTGGGTGATGCACCAGTACCACCTCGGGGACCTGGAGCAAGAGAAGCAGCGGGAGCTGGTCCTCTGCAAGATTTTTTACTAGACGAACACTAGGGCCAGGAGTAAAAAGATTATAAGTTAGTTTGGTATTGGTAGTTGTACTACCTTGTCATCCGCGAGTAGGTATTGTAGTTAACGATCTTTTGGTATGAACTTGCATTTGCTTCCAACCATCATGCGGAGGGCCGACGTGGATATAAAGCTGAATCATTTTTTCGAAACCAATTTTCAGGCACCTGATTTTTATTTGATGGGTAGCATAAGCACCCGCCGTTTGAATTCCCAGTTCTCCAATTTTTTCGAAACAAATGCATGCACTTATTATCACGATAAAAAAACAATATGCGTGCTGCATCCCAGTTATCAGTTTGTACTTGCAGAATTCTCTCGTTTATTGAGCACGTATATTGTTTTTTCAGGTCAAGCAAGTTTCAACAGGGCTGTAGATTGCCCAGGGTCGTTTTGTTTTTAACAGGCCCAGCCCATGACGACAATGGGGTACAAAGATCCAGCAGGTATCTACTGGCCTCTGGCCCGCCAGCGTTAGTTATATTTTGTCTTACAACATCCGCAGGCAGCTTTTTTTACTAAATCAAACACACAACCCAGTTCTATTTTCCTCTTGAAACGCATGTCCTACATCCGTTTTCTAAGCTCTACCTATAGTTTTACTAGTTCATATACACGTATCATTATATTGAAAACACATAATATTCCCTTTTCATATTTACATCCTTATTTTTGTTGTTTTTTCCCACCCAGCGCTGATTTTTTTACCACTGCTTTTCCCTTAAACCAACTAAATTAGTCCCACGTCTTATTTGCTTACAAAAACAAAATGATTTTTTGGCAAATCAATAAGTTCTTGAAAAAATGTTTATCATTTCGGGATTACAACAGTTCGGACTCCACCAAAATATGCAAAATAAGGTTGGACTTTTTGACCGTGGTCCTAGGCAGAAAATGGGTTGTAATAAATTACTTAAGAATTAGCAAATGGGCTGCAAATTATAAAAAATAGCAAATGGGCTTTATGTTGTCTGCCACAGATTTGGAGGCTGACTTGTGGGCCTACTAAGTTCATGCATACACAAGGTTTCTCAAACAAGAAACTTAGTCAACAATCGACTCTACCAGCGTCAGACCGTTATATGTCAATCTAACGGCATTCGTGCTTCTTCAGTCTCTGATCCTCCTGCCCCAGCCGCCCAAACCAGCGCCGTCGGAACCGCCTGCTCCCGCCTCCCATGGCCGGCAGTGCTGCCGGGAAGGCCTCACGGCCCCATCATACTCGCATCCCTGGCCTGTCTATCCCTCTACTCACCCACAGCTCCTGTTATTTTTCGGCGACGGCAGCCGAACCAGTCAACCCTCATACTCTCCACCGCGTGGGCAGCCACTGTCGTGTCTTCCCCAGTTCCGTGTTGTTCCCTTCGTAGGCCTCGCCGTCGTCCACCGCCCTGGTGCTCTCGGCGCGGCGTGGTCAACGATGTCCATCCAACGGCCGTAGTGCTTCTTCAACCTCTGGTCTTCTTGCCCCAGCCGCCCAAAGCAGCGCCGGTCGTGCCGCATGCTCCTGCCTCCCGTGGCCGGCTGTGCTGCCGCGGAGGCCTCACCGTCCCCATACTACTCCCACCGCTGGCCAGGCCATCCCTCCACTCACCCACTCCCCCTATTATTCTGCGGCGACGGCAGCCTCACACCGCAGCCGAACCAGTGAACCATCGTACTCCTCTCTGCGTGGGCATCCACTGTCGCGTCTTCCCCGGCTCCGCGCCGTCCCCTTCCTAGGCCTCGCCGTCGTCCATCGCCTTAGTGCTCTCGGCACAGCGTGGTCAACGTGGTTAACGACATTCCATCGGAAGAGTACTGTACGTGGAGAGGCTGACAGCTGGGTCCACCCAGTTTTTTTGTGATTTGCCAAGTAAGTCGTTTTGTCAGGCGTGTTGGGCTGCAAATCTTTCAAGACGAGGAGAGCTTTCATTCGGCTGGCCGAGAAAATGGCCCATCAGTAATGAGAAATGGGTTGTACATTTTTAAAACACATCAAACCGGCAATTAGTTTCAAATATCTTTTTTTCCTTTCGAGATTTGAAATTACATTAATTTTTATGCGTGGAGAATTTGTTGGATTTTATATTGATACACATTTATTTTTAAAATCAGTCTGAATGTGAGTCGAAATTCCGGGATTAAAAACAGTTCGGACCACACCAAAATATGCAAAATTTTGTATAATTTTTTAACCATGGCCACAATATGGGCTGTAATGCTAACAAAAAGAATATGGGCTCAAAAAAACCTTAGTAATTAGCAAATGGGGTGTAAATTATTAGAAATAATGGCAGATGGGCCGTATGCTGTTTTCCACAAATTTGAGGCTTTCCTAAAAAAAAGGTTGACGCACAAGCAGTGACTGTTGGATGGCCATCCAACGGTTGTCGTGCTTCTTCAATCTCTGCTCTTCCTGCTCCAGCCGCTCAAACAGGCGCCGGCGGGACTGCCTGCTCCCTCCTCCCCGCGGCCGGCTCTGCTGCCGCGCAGGCCTCACCGCCCCACCGTACTCCCATCGCTAGCCTAGCCATCCCTCTACTCACCCACACCTGTTGTTATTCTCCGGCGACGGCAGACGAACCAGTAAACCCTTGTACAGTTGTACTCCCCTCCGCATGGGAAACAAAAACAATGGCCGAGTCTTCCCTGCCTCCGTGTCGTTCCCTTCCTAGGCCTCGCCGTCGTCCACCGCCCTGGTGCTCTCGGCGTGGCGTGGTCAGCGTGGTCATAGACCGACATGCATCTGAAGTGGACTATACGTGGAGAGGCTGACAGCTGGGTCCACGGCTGCACGCAAGGAAATGCCTCCTTATTACGCGCAAAATAATGATTTCCTCCACCTGACATCGGGGACCCACCAAAACGGCCTCTGTATTTTGTGAAAAAAAACGTTACCGCCGCTGACAGCTCGGGCCCACCAGCTATATCTTCGCACGCAAGGAAGTGCCTCCTTATTACGCACAAAAAAATGAATACACCCCCTGCTAGCTGGGACCCAGTATAACGGGCCTACTAAGTTGACGGGGACGAAGGGCTTTGTCAACTTAGTCAATATGCATGATTCTAGCTCGACTGACCGTACAATGTCTATCCAACGGCCGTAGTGCTTCTTCAACCTCTGGTCTTCTTGCTCCAGCCGCCCAAAGCAGCGCCGGTCGTGTCGCCTGCTCCTGCCTCCCGTGGCCGGCTGTGCTGCCGCGGAGGCCTCACCGCCCCCATACTACTCCCACCGCTGGCCAGGCCATCCCTCGACTCCACTCACCCACACCCCCTGTTATTCTGCGGCGACGGTAGCACAGCCGAACCAGTGAACCCTCGTACTCCTCTCCGCGTGGGCATCCACTGCCGCGTCTTCCCCGGCTCTACGTCGTCCCCTTCCTAGGCCTCGCCGTCGTCCACCGCCGTGGTGCTCTCGGTGCGGCATGGTCAATGTGGTCAACGACCAAATTCCATTGGAAGAATATTGTACGTGGAGAGGCTGGCAGCTGGGTCCACAGCAGCCGCAAGGAAGTGCCTCCTTATTATGTGGAAAATAATTATTCCTCCACCTGACAGCAGGGACCCACCGCACGGGCCACCAGTATTTTGCAAAAAAAAATCATTTCCCCCTGACTGCTGGGACCCACCAGACGGGCCACTGTATTTCGCGAAAAAAACGTTCCCCCCACTGTCAGCTCGGACCCACCGGAAGTGCCTCCTTATTACGCACAAAAAAATGAATACTCCCACGGCTAGCTGGGACCCACCTTGGTGGGAGGCTGACTTGTGGGCCTACTAAGTTGACGGGGACGAAGGGCTTTGTCAACTTAGTCAATATGAACGATTCTAGCTCCAGTGACCGTACGATGTCCATCCAACAGGCGTAGTGCTTCTTCAACCTCTGGTCTTCTTGCTCCAGCCGCCCAAAGCAGTGCCGGTCGTGCCGCATGCTCCTGCCTCCTGCGGCCGGCTGTGCTGCCGCGGAGGCCTGACTGCCCTCTACTATTCGCACCGCTGGCCAGGCCCTCCGGCGACGGCAGCCTCACACCGCAGTCGAACCAGTGAACCCTCGTACTCCTCTCCGCACGCGCAGGCTTCCACTGCCGCGTCTTCCCCGGCTCCCTGTCGTCCCCTTCCTAGGCCTTGCCGTCGTCCATCGCCCTGGTGCTCTCGACGCGGCGTGGTCAACGTGGTCAAGGAACGACTTCCATCGGACGTGGACTATACGTGGAGAGGCTGACAGCTAGGTCCACGACCGCAGCAAGGAAATGCCTCCTTATTACGTGCAAAATAATTATTCCTCCACCTGATAGCGGGGACCCACCGGACGGGCCACCGTATTTCACCCCCTGACTGCTGGGACCCACTAGCTACATCTTCGCACGCAAGGAAGTGCGCCCGGGCAAAAAAAAGAAAACCAAAACGATTCGCCCCCCTGACTGCTGGGACCCACCGCCCCCCCGACTGTTGGGACCCACCAGCTACATCTTCGCAGGCAAGGAAGTGCCTGACAGTCCGGACCCACCTGGTCGAAGTGTACGTAGCGTTGTCATTCTGGTCGCGAACGTGTACGTACATATATATACCGGTGGATGTAGAGGCGCGCACGTGTCGTAGTAGAGGCGGCCAGGATGCAAGAAAGAAAATACGGCCACGTATGTGTACATACGGGCGGGGTGTCGAACGCCTACTCGCGCATTTGTACGGCGAGGGCTCGTGTACATGGCTGGGTCGGAACGGAGAAACTGTGTCGTCGTGTTCATGGGTCGGAACGGAATGCGTGGTCGTGGGGCTTGGACGGAAGAGGCGATGGAAACGAGGCCTGGCGTACCGCACAACGGAGGAAACGGACCTCCTACGGTCGAAACGGGAGTCCTGTTGATCGGGAGGGGTGTGGCGTACCGCAAAACGGAGGAAACGGACCTCCTACGGTCGAAACGGGGGTCCTGTTGATCGGGAGGGGTGTGGCGTACCGCAAAACAGAGGAAACAGACTTGTGTTGGAGCGCTACGGTCGAAACGGGGGTCCTGTTCATCTCCACCGTCGACCCCCTCCAGCCTTCACGAGCTACTGTTCATCCACCGTCGACCTCCTCCAGCCTCCACGGGCTCCTGTTCATCCAGCCTCCACCGCGCGCTACTCCACCGGCTACTGTTCAACCACCCCTCCACCGTCTACTGTTCATCCAGCCCTCCACACCACGGGGTCCTGTTCAACCACCCCTCCACGGGCACCCCTCCACCGTCTACTGTTCATCCTGCCCTCCACACCACGGGGTCCTGTTCATCCACCCCTCCACTGTCTACTGTTCATCCAGCCCTCCACCACATCACGGGGTCCTGTTCATCCAGAGGCAATGCCACCGCTCACTGTTCATCCAAACCGCCCCGCAACGCTCACTGTTCATCCCATCGATCGGCTTCAGTTAGCAGCAGTAGCCAAGGAATCGCTCGATCGGGTTCAGTTAACAGCCATCGATCGATCGCTCGGGTTCAGTAACGCGTAGCCTGCAGTGCAATCGCTCGGGTTCAGTTAGAGCCCAACGCCTTGCTCGGGTTCAGTTAGAGCCAACGCCTCGCACACACAAGCGTACGTGTACGAGAGAAACGCGCATCGCTCGGCCCCCGACCTCCCACCGTAACCGGGAACTCCCCGAAATTTTCCTCCCCCTCGCTTCTACCACGGTTTTTTCCGTCATGGACGGCCCAAAGAATGTCATGCAGCTGCGTCTCCGGCCCGCCCAGGACGAAAAGCCCATTTTCTGTCATGATTTTTTGTCATAGAAGTAGGAGCCCACCACATCTATGATGATACCGGGTTTTGTCATAATTATTGTCATAGAAGTGTCATATGTATGACAGAAAAAAATTCGTTCGCCCCAAAATGTCAGGGATGTGTCTTTTTTTGTAGTGTGACATTGGAGTATCTAGGTGACATTAGGGTTTTGGTTGATTTGTGTCTTAAGGTGTTATTCTAGTACGAACTCTAGGGCTGTTTGTGACACTTATAGGAATAGCCCGACGGATTGATTGGAAAGAATAACTTTGAGGTGGTTTCGTACCCTACCATAATCTCTTCTTTTGTTCTCTACTATTAGTGACTTTGAAGTGACTCTTTGTAGCACGTTGAGGGATAGTTATATGATCCAACTATGTTATTATTGTTAAGAGAACTTGCACTAGTGAAAGTATGAACCCTAGGCCTTGTTTCCTATCATTGCAATGCCGTTTACGCTCACTTTTATCGCTTGTTACCTTGCTATTTTTATATTTTCAGATTACAAAAACCTATATCTACCATCCATATTGCACTTGTATCACCATATCTTCGCCGAACTAGTGCACTTATACAATTTACCATTGTATTGGGTGTGTTGGGGACACAAGAGACTCTTTGTTATTTGGTTGCAGGGTTGTTTGAGAGAGACCATCTTCATCCTACGCCTCCCATGGATTGATAAACCTTAGGTCATCCACTTGAGGGAAATTTGCTACTGTCCTACAAACCTCTGCACTTGGAGGCCCAACAACGTCTACAAGAAGAAGGTTGCGTAGTAGACATCAGGCACAGTTGTGAGAATCTGGTCTAGCAGTTACACTAGCAGTTCTTCATCACCATGGCTCCCAGGAAGAAGACGATCACGGCGATCGGCTCGTCAGGAGACGAACGGCCCGTGCCAGTGCGGGCGAGCAGTGGGCCGGTCACGGACAGAACCTGAGCCGCGGCCCGCGAGCACCAGCATCGCTCTGGCTGTCGGAGCCTGGCAAGCAGCGTCATTCGTGCGCCAAACGACGGGCCGCACGCCGCCAAATCCAGAGATGGGGATGGGGCCCCCGCAAGCGGCGTGGGGCCCTCCAGGGGTGTCATTGTGCCACCTACGGGCGGCGCAGCAACCTCCAAGACGCCTACGCCGACGCCCACAGCGCGCTCTTCCCTGGGTGCGCGCAACGAGCAGCGTCGCCACGCTGGTGACCCTGGACACCGCCATGGGAAGAACCCTGTGCATCATTTGCGGGACGAAGGAGGCCAGCATGCCCGCCGAAGTGCTGGCAAAAATGGCACGCAGCCGTTGGGCCGTGATAGATCTCCTTCTAACATAGTTAGAAGTCGAAGCGTGCCACGGTCCACGCAGCTTTCGCCACCACCCACACCAGCAGAAGCTTTGGCGCGCACGCAGCTACTCCTCGACTTCCCTCCTGCCGCGAAGAAGCTCGACGAATGGAGGGCCACCATCCAGAGCCTCGTCGTCGTCGCCAACAAAGATTATCCGTGATCGGCGGAGACCTCGGGCTGGCGCTCCATCGAGCCACCACATGCCAGCGGTGGAAGGACTGGGGGAGCTGCAGCCACAGTACACTCTCCTCCCCCGCGCCAGTTACTGCCGGTGTCGGTCCGTCGTGACGACACTTGTGATAACATTTCCATAGCATCGTCCGACCCATGGACCCACTGCGACTAGCGTTAAGTTCTTCGAGAACGAGCCGATGAAGACGCTCGAACCACCATCGAGCGCCGGTGCGATACACGCCACCAGTCGGACAAGCGGGTGGGGCCCGCTATGGACCACCCAGCACCGGGGGGCTTCGGCGGCCTACCTTCCGAGGTGGGCTGCCCAACCTTCACCCATGAGCTGTGCAGTTCCAATGGCCGTCCCACCACACGTTCAAGCCCGACGTCGGTGAGAAGTACAACGGCAAGACCCATCCGTCAGAGTTCCTCAGCATCAACACCATCGCGATGCAAGCTGCTGGAGCCCGCGACGACAAGGAGCTTGCCAATTACTTCCCGTTGCCACTGAAGCCCAACGTCATGTCTTGGTTGATGCACTTGCAGGCGGATTCCATTTCTTCTTGGTCGGATCTGTGCCATGAGTTTGTTGGTGCCTTCACTGGAGGCCACCAAGCTCATGGACAGGCCAGTGATTTGCATATCATTCCCCAGAAGGAAGGGGAAACCCTGCGCAAGTACATACAGAGGTTCAGCCGGGTGTAGTACAACATCCCGGATGTTCATCCCGCCGCCGTGATTAGCGCGTTCCATCAGAATGTGCGCAATCGCAAGATGCGTGAAGAGCTGGCGATGAACAAGGTTAAGGATGTGGCCGAACTTTATGTTCTGGCCGATAGGTGCGCCCGGGCTGAAGAGGGAAGGAAGTACCCTGGCGAGAACGCCGGTGCGGAAACTGACTCTACTGATGAAGAAACCGCCGCCCCGACGACGAAGGGCTGACGTCGCAACAGCAAACGCAAGGGCAAGGACGTGCTTGCCGTCGAGGGATCCGACGACACCGGCACTGCCAACAAGGTCAAGGCAGACGACCCCGTCAAGGAGATTGTCGTGTGCGCCGGCTGCCGGGCCTTGGCCGCTGTCGACAAGCCAGGAGGCTCCGACAAGTAGTATTGCAAGATCCACCGCACCAAGGGCCACGACCTCCAGAACTACCAACAGGTCGAGTTGCTTGCCGAAAAGAGAAAGGCCGAGTATGAGAGGCGGGACAAGGAGAAGGGTGAGGATGGTGCTGAAGGATCCAGCAAGAAGCGTGGCGGCCAAGGAGCCGCCACGGCAAGGATAACCGGAAAGAGAGGCCCGCTCGGGGCCGCGACAAGAAGCAGGAAGACGATGATATGACGAAAACAACGAGTACGGCGAGCATGAGTTCCAGGAGGCTACAGAGGCCATGTGCGTCGATGGTGGGGCCTCGTTGCATACCTCTCACCGCCAGCTCAAGCAGTGGGTGCGTGAGATCATAGCAGCGGAGCCATCATTCGACGCTCAGAAGCCACTGAAGTGGTCCAGCACGCCTATCATCTTCGACGCCAAGGACCACCCTGGTCGCACAACTGCGGTCGGGTGCTTGCCGTTGTTGGTTTCACCAATGATACGCAACCTCAAGGT
This sequence comes from Aegilops umbellulata, assembly GCA_032464435.1. Taxonomy (NCBI): domain Eukaryota; kingdom Viridiplantae; phylum Streptophyta; class Magnoliopsida; order Poales; family Poaceae; genus Aegilops; species Aegilops umbellulata. The sequence continues at coordinate 66,150,019 of CP136056.1, read as the reverse complement.
GAACAAGATGCTAGTCGATGGCGGGGCCGGTCTGAACTTGATCTCGCCTATTGTGATCAAGAGGCTGCAAATTCCTGATGGAGACCTCGAAGAAATGGGCACATTTCAAGGGGTCAATCCAGGAAGGAGTCGGTCGAAGGGGAAGGTCACGTTGCATGTGACATTTGGAGGCAAGCTGAACTACAGGACGGAGAGGATTGTCTTCAATGTGGCCGAGATCCCCTTGCCCTACAACAGGATCCTCGGCCACCCGGCACTAGCCAAGTTCATGGCGGCGTCGCATTACGCCTACAACACGCTGAAGATGCCTGGGCCGATGACCATCATCACCATCCCCTGCGACAAGAAGGATGTGCTGATTTGTGCCGACCTACTCTACCGGGAAGTAGTTGCAGCAGCTGCCGCCAGGCACTTGCTCCTGCCGCTGAAGCCCCGGGAGGGAAGAAGAAGACTGGCAAGACCTCTCGCACCCACTCCGGCAAGCGCACCTCTTCGGAGTGTCGTGCTACCGTCGAGGACGTGCCAGAGAGCTACACCGGCAAGAGCAAGAAATCCATAGCTGCGCCACCAGAGACCAAGAAGGTGTCCGACAAGGAGGATAGCACGGGAGAGGCTTTCACCATAAGCTCCACCCTCGACAGCAAATAGGAAAGCGCGCTCGTCACTTTCCTACGGGCGAATGTTGATGTGTTTGCATGGTAAGCATCTAATATCCCCGACGTTCCCAGGGAAGTGATTGAGCACCATCTTGCTGTCTGCCCCCATGCGCGACCCGTCAAGCAGAAGGTCAGGAAGAAAGCTTTAGAACGGTAGGAGTTCATCACAGAGGAGATCAGGAAGTTGGAAGAAGCAGGCTTAGTGAGGGGAGTGCTCCATCTGACGTGGTTGGCCAATCCGGTGGTGGTGCGCAAGGCAAACGGGAAGTGGAGGCTGTGTATTGATTACACAGATATCAACAAGGCTTGTCCTAAGGATCCCTTCCCATTGTCGAGCATCGACCAGATTGTTGACTCCACAGCCGGGTGTGATCTGTTATCATTCCTCGACGCCTACTCGAGCTACCACCAGATCGTCATGACAAGAGAAGACGAAGAGAAGACAACATTCATCACCCCATGTGGTACGTATTGCTTTTTACGGATCCCCTTCGGGTTGAAGAGTGTTGGCTCAACGTTTGCAAGGGCAGTCCAAATTGGTTATGAGCCCCAACTACATAGAAATATGGAAGCTTATATGGATGACATAGTGGTCAAAACCAAGGACAAGGCAACCCTTGTACAAGACTTAGAAGAGACGTTTGCCAACATGCGCAAGATCAACCTCAAGCTGAACCCTGATAAGTGTGTCTTCGGCGTTCCGTCCGGCAAACTCCTCGGGTTCTTTGTGTCGCAGCATGGGATTGAGGCAAACCCAGACAAGATCAAGGCTATCGAGCAGACTGAGGCACCCAAGCGGATCAAGGATGTGCGTCGGCTCACTGGCTGTGTTGCCGCCATTAGCCAATTCATCTCCAAGTGTGTCGAGTGCGCCCTTCCCTTTTTCAAGATTTTGAAAAAGGCGGTCCCAATGGAGTGGACCCCGGAGGCCGAAGCAGCACTGCAGGATATGAAGAAATACCTCTCTTCTACACCAGTACTTGTGGCGCCTAAACCACAAGAGTCGTTGCTACTGTATCTGGCGGCGACGAATCAAGTAGTCAGTGCCGCGCTGGTGGCACAGAGGGAGGTCGATGAAAAGGCAGTGGCAACGGCAGGACCGGCGGATGGCAAGTCAGAGATTCCCCCAACAGGGCCTGGTGCCAGTAAGGCAAGGCCCGTGGCAGAGTCTGGCGCCATCGCGACAGGGCCCGCGCAGCCAAGTGAAGTGGTGCAGAAGAAGAAGTTGATGCAGCACCCGGTTTACTTTGTCAGCTCCCTCTTGCAGGGGGCTAGCTCCGGTGTGCAAAAATTGCTCTTCGGCCTCCTTATGACCTCGAGGAAGTTGCGTCACTACTTCCAAGCCCACGAGATCACTGTCATCACCGGCCTCCCGTTGCAACGGATACTGCACAACCCAGACGCATCCAGAAGGATTGTGGAGTGGGCCTTGGAGTTATCAAGCTTTGGTTTGAAGTTTGAGACTACTTCGACGATCCAGAGCAGAGTCTTGGCAGAGTTCATTGCAGAATGGACCTCGACGCCTGACGAGGAGATCCAGGAGACCACCCTCCCCGGCAAGGGAACATCTCGCGACTGGATTATGTACTTCAACGGGGCTTTTTTGCTGCAAGGCGCCGGTGGTGGTGTGCTGCTCGTCGCACCCACCAGAGAGCACCTCAAGTATGTAATCCAGATGCACTTTCCCAGGGAGATGTCCACCAATAACACTGCTGAGTACGAGTGATTGCTTGCCGGTCTTAGGATCGCGGCAGACCTCGGGGTTAAGAAGCTCATCGTTAGGGGTGATTCGCAGCTTGTCGTCAGACAAGTCAACAAAGATTATCAGAGCCCGTTGATGGAGGCCTACGTGGATGAGGTGAGGAAGCTGGAGGAGCGCTTCAACAGTATACAAGCGGAGCATGTTCCCCGAGCGGAGAACGACATCGCTGATTACCTGTCAAAGCGCGCTGCATTCAAGCTACCTATGGAACCAGGTACCTTTTTGCTTCGGTTAACTCAACCCTCCGTCGAACCATCAACGAAATAGAACAAGCGGAGGAAATCAGGCCCCGGCAAGTACTTTCCCGCTGAGCCCCAGGGGCCGCCGGCAAGGGTGTTGCCGCGGACTCTGAGCCTGCCGAGGGGCAGCTGGCTCCAACAGGGTGCCAAGCCCTGGCCGTAGAGACGGCCGCCCCCATGGCAGAAGAGATGACATTGGTCCTTGTCGTTGAGCCCCAGGCTCCAGCATGGGCACAGCATACCGTTTGTTTCCTCCAAACAGGGGAACTTCCTGAGGAGCAGGAAGAAGCGGAAAAAGTATCACGTCGGTCTGCCTTATACCAGTTCGTCGACGACGTCCTGTACAGAAAGAGACCGAACGGTGTGAAATTAAATTGCATCCCCCGGGAGGAAGGACTGGAGCTATTGGCAGAGATACATGGAGGCATATGTGGCTCCCACATAGGGTCGAGGGCCCTTGCCAGCAAGGCATTCCGGCAAGGCTTCTACTGGCCCAACGCCCTCCAGGATGCGACGGCACTAGTAACCAAGTGTGAAGCCTGCCAGTTCCATTCGAAGAAGCTCCATCAACCAGCTCAAGCCCTTCAAACAATCCCTCTCTCCTGGTCGTTTTCGGTCTGGGGGCTCGACATACTGGGCCCTTTCCCTCGCGTTGTCGGGGGCTTTGAGTACTTGTACGTTGCAATCGACAAGTTCACAAATTGGCCGGAGGTGGAGGCAGTGAGGAAGGTTACTGCGCAGAAAGTTGTCAAGTTCTTCAAAGGGCTAGTCTGCCGTTTTGGTGTGCCAAACAGAGTCATCACCGACAACGAGACACAGTTCACGAGCCACACCTTCATGCAATACATCCAAGACCTCGGCAGCAAGGTCTGTTTCGCTTCCGTGGCACATCCACGGAGCAACGGCCAGGCGGAAAGGGCAAATGCTGAAGTGTTGCGAGGCCTGAAGACAAAGACTTTTGACAGGCTACACAAGAGTGTAAGGCACTGGATTGATGAGTTTCCGGCGGTTCTTTGGTCGATTAGAACGATGCCAAATCGTGCCACCGGCCAGACACCCTTTGCCCTGGTATACGGGGCAGAAGCAGTTCTCCCCACGGAACTCACATACGGGTCACCTCGAGTGCTCGCTTATGACGAGCTTGAGCAAGAGCAGTTGCGGCAAGATGACGCGATGCTCCTTGAGGAAGATCGTCTTCGGGCAGCTGTGAGAGTAGCACGCTACTAGCAAGCCCTACGTCGCTACCATAGCCGCAAGGTTCATGCCCGAAGCTTTGAGGAAGGCGACCTTGTTCTTCAGCACGTTCAGTCGGCCAAGAATTCCAACAAGTTTACGCCGAAGTGGGAAGGCCCTTATCGGGTAATACGAGTCACCATGCCCAGCGCAGTCCGCCTGGAGACCGAAGATGCTGCCCGAGTGAGCAACTCCTAGAACATCGAACATCTTCACAAGTTTTACCGATAAGGCGTGGCTGCCGGGCTTCCCAGCGAGCCACCTTTTGTACAAGCTTTGCCGGCAAGGCATGTAACCCTCTGTACAAAGCCAGGCGCATATCCTGAGCATAAATAAACGAAGCGTTGGCGCCCTAAGTTATAGCATGCATGCTAGGTTAAGTCTCTTCCTTGGTTAGGGTTGATAGTGCTTAGCGGCGACTAACCCCTAGCCTAGAGGTCGAGTGTGCGTCTTTCTGTCCTCTTTGGTTCGCAGGGCACATGGGCACTTCTACTGAGCCACTTGGAAGAAAAGAACGAACCGGCGCTCCGGCCCCGGCAAGCCAGGGTTGCCGGGGGCTGAAGACACAAGGATCCAACCACGGCGAACCAAGGTTGCCGGGGCTGCGGATTCAGATAAGTCTTTCATCCCTTGTTATGCATTTCCGTATGGAACTGGGACATGTGAAACCTTGTTTATATTCTTAAACCACCGCGCTCCCCTTTTCCTATACCCAAGAGCTATCCTCTTGGTCGGAACTTGGTTGTAGTCGCGGTGGCAAGAAAGTGAACGAGGGGCCCAACTCTACTTCACCCCTGCCTCCGCCAAAGCATGAAAACGGTCGACTGAAGTGGGGGGACGGCAAGGCCTGTTGCCGGGTGACAATGTTTATCTCAAAAATAACAAGGATTCATCCCTTGGCATGGGCCTCGCTCATGCGCAAAGAAACCCAGCAAGCGCCTGTCGGCATTCTGGGAACGGGGGTCCCTAGACCTGCCTGCCTGCGGCCCACGGCGTGGCTAGGCAACAGGCCGTGCGGCCCATCTTCATCAACGAGGCATCCAAGACCCTCGCGAGGGTCCAAGCCTCGCGAGGCGGACGACACAAGGCCTCCTCTGGAGTGGCCTAGCCAGGCTGGCTCACGAGGAGCGGAGATATCAAGGCAGGGCAAACCTCACGAGGCTCTCGTGACGTGAGCCATGACGAACGGTGCCAGGCGGGCGCGGTGCATGCAGCGTCCTTGTTTCCTCTTTGGTGCTAAGGAGGCAAGCGCAGACAAAGAGTACCGAGGCATCAGGCAAAGGTTTCCATATTGGTGTAACAAGACCAAGATCAGGAGGACGGCAAGGCAGAGGTCATCGTGGAGCCCAAGACGGCGTCACCCTAGAGCTTTTCGCAGGCAAAGACCGCTTTTGTCAGGATAGCTTGTACTAGCTGTCCCCCTTCAAATTTGCCCGCCGTTGTTGGCTCCCTTCCCGCTCGATATTTGGGAAGAGGACCAAGGCCTCTATAAATAGGTTTTGCCACCACAGTAGACGGGACAACTCGAACAGATTGAGAAGCCAACACTCGCACAAGAACACCCCAACCTCAGGAGGCTGTTCTTCCCTTGTACCATTCATCATCAGCCCAAGAGGCAATCCACCACCACCACACTAAAAGGGTATTACACTCGCACAAGAACAGCCCAAGAGGGTATTACACCACAACGGTGGCCCGAACCAATATAAACCCCGTGTCTCTTTCTGTGTTGTGAGTTCGTCGAGTTCGTCCGCGAGATCTTAGCGAGCTACAGCGTAGATCGGTAGGAGGGATAGACTTCGCGCGCACCCCAGTGTTCGAACCTTAAGGGTTTGCCAGAACCCCACATCTGACAGCGCCCTTTTTCATTAAAAGCATCCCATACAAGTAAAGTTCATACGGAATTAAAAACATGAGCAAGGGGATTACAAGTCTTAAAATTAACAAGTGCCCGCAGGCTTACAAACCAAAAAAAGATAAGGTGCCCGTAATCCCTTTCTTGTCCCTCTCCTCAGAAGGTGGAACAAGACAGTTGAAGGGCAAAAGGGGCGCCTAGGCGAGGTGCAAGGAGCAGAAGGCGCCAAGAGAACGTCTTGGTGCCGGGAAAGGAGCTGGAAGACGAGGCAGCGAGCCGGCAATACGCGACAAAGGCGTCGGTGCCCGCGTACTCCAACTTGACGGCCGCCACCCTCCTTCTTCGCCTTCTCTGGCCCTCCTATGCTAGCCTCCCAAAGAGACAATGGGGAGCACCCCGATGGAGAGCTTGACGAGGAAGGCCCTCGGCAAGGCGCGCAGCCGAGGAAAGGGCGACACGGTCAGTCGAAGTCGGCATCCCGCCGCTCGACTCCCTCGTCGCGTTATCGCTATCCTCCTCGTCACTCCCACTCGAGGAGGAATCTTCATCGTCGGAGGAGCTGTCCACGCAGCACTTTAGGTGAGTTCCAAGATATCCGAAGACCTTGACGGACAGCAGGCCGCCCTCCATTAACTTGAAGTAGAGGACAAGCCCCACCGTCAGGCTATGGATGCGAGCAAATGTCTTCCACCCGTGATGGAGGTACATAACATGAGGAGCGGGGAAGTCGACGTCGACCTGTGTGCCGCTGTTCCCGTAGCCCCTCATGTGCAATCTGAGGGTCTGGGGCGGGTCGAGCTCCATTTCCCGAGAAAATGGGGTAGGGAGACGGAGGCGACGACGCGGTGGCCAACGCAGCCTGATGAAGAACTCCCGAGGGTGGTCCCCGATGTGGCCCTCCATCAATACAATGTTCTCCCCCTCCCTCGACAAGACCCTTGCCGGGGCAGCCTCCGCGGACCCGGCGAGAGCCTTGCCGAGGCAAATTGTCCGATGCCAACAGAGCGAGCCACCCTTGAACCCAAGGGTTCCAAACGCCGTCGACAACTACATTGGAACCAAGGCTCGGGAGGCACCTCTATGGTGGCATGCAGATCTTCGTCAAGATCATAAACATGTGAGATCAGATGAGTATCAGAAGATGACGACCCTCGGCAGGATCCTAGCCGAGGAAATCCACAAGACCCCTGGCAAGCGCCTTGCCGGGGACAACTGCAACGCCACGGCAAGATCCTTGTCGGGCCCCCGGCAAGACCCTTGCCAAGGACATCAGCAGGGCCACTGCCAGGCCCGCACCAGCCAAGTCTCCACCGCCGTCCCCAAGCAGCTGCTAGCTCAACCAGCTGGGCAGGCACCTGCGTGGCGACGGGCGGCCTCTACACCAACTCAGCAAGCACCTGCGTGGTGGCATGCAGATCTTCATGAAGGCCCTGCCACCGCGCCACCTCAGCTGTCTGCCTGCCTACATGGCACCGCACGCACCACTGGCCTGGGCGCGTGTCGAAGCGAGGCGGAGTGGCGACGGACGGCCGGGCTTCATTACCGTCCCCGATAAAGCTAATGGACCCCTAAGTAGCGCATTTAATGCGCTTTGTCCCGTAACATCGGGCGATAAGCTCGCACGCTGTACACCTTTCCACCTCTTGTGTGCCACTGTGGCAACCCCTTTTCCCTATAAAAGGAGGCCTGAGGCGACCAGGAGGGGGATTCGGCTTTTTTGGGCAAGTTACACCCCATAGCTAGTTCAAGAACACAAGAACACCCAATACATCCACCAAAGCAGGACTAGGGTATTACGCATCTTCGAGGCCCAAACCTGGGTAAACGATCCGTGTGCTTCCTATCAGACCTGCTCTTCTCACAACCTCGCGCCCGCCGACCGTAGAAGGGATTCCAGTGATCCCATAGGTGTCGTTTCCAATCGACGGTGCTAGCCTTCTTAAGGCAGTCTTGTCTAACTTATGTCTGCACTCAGATGTTGCTTCCACTGACTCTTGTGTATCGAGCTATGTATTCGAGCCCTCGAGGCGCTTGGCTTGTAATATAAAGCTTGTTTTACTTAATTTTGTGTCCAGAGTGGTGTTGTGATATCTTCCCGTGAGTCCCTGATCTTGGCCGTACACATTTGAGTGTATGATTAGTGTACGGTCGAATCAGGGGCGTCACAAAGATCCAACTATAATAGCAAAGCTCGTGGTACATCAAGATCGTGCCATATCAAGAACACGAGAGAGAGAGAGAGAGAGAGAGAGAGAGAGAGAGAGAGAGAGAGATCAAACACATAGCTACTGGTACATACCCTCAGCCCCAAGGGTGAACTACTTCCTCATCGTCATGGAGAGCGCCGGGATGATGAAGATGGCCACCGGTGATGGTTTCCCCCTCCGGCAGGGTGCCGGAACGGGCTCCCGATTGGTTTTTCGTGGCTACAGAGGCTTGCGGCAGCGGAACTCCCGATCTAGGTTTCGGCAGCGGAACACTCTTTTTCTTCACTTATATTTATCAGATCATGATCTTTTGTAGAAAGAATTAAACTCTCATGCTTCACTTAGATCTATTTAGAAAGTCAACAGGAATTGGTCAATTGCATGGTTAGTCATAATATCCTACATAAAACTTGTAGATCACTGGATGTGGTATGTTTGATTCCTTGCAATAGTTTTGCGATATAGAGATGGAATATGTGGGAGGTACTAGTAAATGGTTGTGGTTAGTACGAATATTGGTGTTAAGGTTTGTGATTCCCGAAGCATGCACATATAGTCTCCGGTTATGCTATGAAGTTGGAGTGTGATTTATTATTGATTGTCTTCCTTATGAGTGGCGGTCAGGGACGAGCGATAGTCTTTTCCTACCAATCTATCCCCATAGGGGCATGCGTACTAGTACTTTGCTTCGAGGGCTAATAAACTTTTGCAAGAAGTATATGAATTCTTTATGACTAATGTGAGTCCATGCATTATCACACTCTTACCTTTCCGCCATTTGCTAGCCTCTAAGGTAACGTGCATTGCCCTTTCTCACATCGAGATGTGATGCAAACTTCGCAGGTGCATCCCAAACCCGTTATATGATACACTCTATCACACATAAGACTTATTATATCTTCCTCAAAACAGCCACCATACCTACCTATTATGGTCTTTCCATAGCCATTCCTAGATATATTGCCATGCAACTTCCGCCGCTTCCGTTTTGAAGACTTGAACATTCATTGTCATATTGCTTTGCATGATATTTCCATGGCTTGTCCGTTTTTATATTGTTGTTACGCTAGATCATTGCACATCGTGGTACACCGCCAGAGGCATTCATATAGAGTCATACTTTATTATAGGTATCGAGTTGTAATTTTTATTTCTTTTGAGTTATAAGTAAATAGAAGTGTGATGATCTTCATTAATCATTTTTAGAGCATTGCCCTAGTGAGGAAAGGATGATGGAGACTATGATTCCTCCACAAGTCGGGATGAGACTCCGGACAATGAGAGAGAGAGAGAAAAAGAAAGAAAAGAAGGAAAAAAGGAAAATAAAGAAATGAAGAGAGAAGGGGCATGCTAGTTCCACGCTTGTGCTTCAAAGTAGCACCATGTTTTTCATATGGAGAGTCTCCTATGTTGTCACTTTCATATACTAGTGGGAATTTTTCATTATAGAGTTAGAAGCACACCCACTTAGTTTTTATATTGAGCTTTGATACACTTATAGCTCTTAGTGCATTCGTTTCATGGCAATCCCTACTCCTCGCATTGATATCAATTGATGGGCATCTCCATAGCCCGTTGGTTAGCCGCATCGATGTGAGACTTTCTTGCTTTTTAATCTTATCTATATTTACCCCTATCATCATACTCTATTCCACGTGTAGTGCTATATCCATGGCTTGCGCTCATGTATTGCATGAGGGTTGAAAAAGCTGAAGCGCGTTAAAAAGTATGAACCAATCGCTCGGCTTGTCATCAGAGTTTTGCATGACAAATACTTTGTGTTAAGAAGACAAAGCATGACAAGACTATATGATTTTGTAGGGATAGCTTTCTTTAGCATTGATATTTTGAAAGACATGATTGTTTGTTGGGATGCCTGAGTGTTGATGTCTTTATGTCAAATTATAGACTATTACTTTGAATCACTTATGTCTTAATATTCATGCCATGATTAGATATATGATCAAGTTTATGCTAGGTAGCATTCCACACCAAAAATTATCCTTTTTATCATTTACCTACTCGAGGACGAGCAGGAATTCAGTTTGGGGATGTTGATACGTCTCCGTCGTATCTATAATTTTTTATTGTTTCATGCCAATATTATACAACTTTTATACACTTTTGGCAACATTTTATATGATTTATTTGGACTAACATATTGATCCAGTGCCTAGTGCGATTTCCTGTTTGTTGCATGTTTTTTGTTTCGCAGAAAATCCATATCAAACGAAGTCCAAATGCAATAAAAATTTACGGAGAATTACTTTGGAATATTTGTTAATTTTGGGAGGTGGAATCAACGTAAACGGGGCCCAGAGGCCCCAAGATACACCAGGGCGCGCCCCAGGCCCCAGGTGTGCCCAGGTGTCTTATTCTCACCTCGTCTGTCAGTTGGGTCTCTACTTCGGGTGCAAGGAAGCTTATATCTAGAAAAGCATCGTGTTAAAAGTTCAGCGCAATCGGAGTTACGGATCTCCCGGAATATAAGAAACGGTTTTCGACCAGATCTAGGAACGCGAAATAGAAAAGGACAGAGAGACAGATCCAATCTCGGAGGGGCTCCCGCCCCTCCGCTGCCATGGAGGCCATGGACCAGAGGGGGAACTCTCCTCCCATCTAGGGGGGAGGCCAAGGAAGAAGAAGGAGGGGGGCTCTCTCCCCCTCTCTCTTGGTGGTGCCGGAGTGCCGCCGGGGCAAGGATTGTGACGGCGATCTACATCAACAATCTTGCTACCGTCAACACCAACTCTCTCCCCCTCTATGCAGTGGTGTAACACCCCTTCTCCCTGCTGTAATCTCTATTTAAACATGGTGCTCAACTCCATATATTAGTTCCCAATGATCTATGGTTTTCCTATGATATTTGAGTAGATCTGTTTTGTCATGTGGGTTAATCATGATCTTGGTTGGTATGATTGTATATTTTATTTATGGTGCTGTCCTATGGTGCCCTCTGTGTCGTGCAAATGGAGGGGCCCCCGCTGTAGGGTGTTGCAATATGTTCATGGTTTGCATATTGTCAGTGTTGCGGGGGTGATAGCAGCCTAAACGCAGATAAAAGGGTTATGGCATATGGGATTAAGAGGACTTGACTTAATGCTATGGTTGTGTTTCACGACCTTAATGATCTTTAGTGGTCGCGGATGCTTGCTAGGGTTCCAATCATAAGTGCATATGATCCAAGTAGAGAAAGTATGTTAGCTCATTTCTCTCCTGCATATAGAATTACACGAATGATTACTGGTACTTGTTATCGATTTCCCAGGGACAAATGACTTTCTTATTGACAAAAGCTATCCACTTTTATTACCTTGCAATTTATTTGTAGTTTTATAATTGCAAAGTTCTCATAGTTTTATTCTTGCAAAACAGTTTCATACTTGTTCTAGGTAAAGCAAACATCAAGTGTGCGTAGAGTTGTATCGGTGGTCGATAGAACTTGAGGGAATATTTGTTCTACCTTTACCTCCTCGTTGGGTTCGACACTCTTATTTATCGAATAAGGCTACAAACAATCCCCTTACTTGTGGGTTATCACTACTTCTTGAGCTTGCGTTGATTTTTTCCTTGAAGAGGAAACGGTGATGGAGCAAAGTAGAGATAAGTATTTCCCTCAGTTAAGAACCAAGGTATCAATCCAGTAGGAGGCACAAGCAAGTCTCCAATATATGCACCTGCACAAACTAACAACCACTTGCACACAACGCGAAAAAACGGTTGTTAATCCCTTCACGATCACGAACAAGAGTGAGATCTAATAGAGATAGGTATAAAAGATAAATAAAAGAACAAACAAAAGTAAATATAAATAAATTGCGGTAAGGTATTTTTTGGTTTTTGGGTTTATAGATCTGAAAATATATGATGGAAAATAGACCAGGGGGCGCAAGGTTTCACTAGAGGCTTCTCTCTTGAAAGAAAACATACGGTGGTAAACAAATTACTATTGAGCAATTGATAGAAAACGCATAGTTATGACGATATCTAAGGCAATGATCATGAATATAGGCATCACGTCCATGACAAGTAGACCGAAATGGTTCTGGATCTACTACTATTACTACACACATCGACTGACTCCTGCCTACATCTAGAGTATTAAGTTCATAAGAACAGAGCAACACTTTAAGTAAGATGACATGATGTAGAGGGATAAACTCAAGCAATATGACATAAACCCCATCTTTTTATCCTTGATCTCAACAATACAATACGTGCCTCGCTACCCCTTCTGTCACTGGGTGAGGACACCACAAGATTGAACCCAAAACTAAGCACCTCTCCCATTGAAAGAAAAACCAATCTAGTTGGCCAAACCAAACCGATAGTTCGAAGAGAAATACAAACATATCTTAATCATGCATAAAATAGTTCAGAGAAGACTCAAATAATATTCATAGATAATCCGATCATAAATCCACAATTCATCGAATCTCAACAAACACACCACAAAAGAATATTACATCGGATAGAACTCCAAGAACATCGAGGAGAACATTGTATTGAAGATCAAAGCGAGAGAAGAAGCCATCTAGCTACTAGCTATGGACCCGTAGGTCTGTGGTACACTACTCATGCTTCATCGGAAGGGCGGCAAGGTTGATGTAGAGGCCCTCCTTGATTGAATCCCCCTCCGGAAAAGGCCCCAAGATGGGATCTCAAGGGAATAGAGGCTTGCAGCGATGGAAAACTATTTTGGTTGATGCTTCTGATGTTTGGGGAATATTTGAGAATATATAGAGGTGTAACTAGGGTTAGGGGACTCCCGAGGGGCCCACAAGCCTGCGGGCGTGCCCTGGAGGCTTGTGGCCTCCTCGGGACTCTTTTGGCCCTCTCTCCAAGTCACGTAGGTGTCTTCTGGTCCAAGAGAAATCATCCTAAAGATTTATTCCCTTTGGACTACATTTGATATTCCTTTTCTGTAAAAGTCAAAAACAAGGAAAAAACAGAAACTGGCACCGGGCTCTATGTTAATAGATTAGTCCCAAAAATAATATAAAATAGCATATTAATGCATATAAAACATCCAAAACAGATAATATAATACCATTGAACAATCAAACATTATCGATACGTTGGAGACGTATCAAGCATCCCCAAGCTTAATTCTTGCTCGTCCTCGAGTAGGTAAATGATAAAAACAGAATTTTTGATATGGAATGCTACCTAACATATTTATCAATGCAATCTTGTTTATTGTGTCAAGAATATTCAGATCCATAAGATTCAAAACAAATGTTTAATATTGACATAAAAACAATAATACTTTTCAAGCATACTAACAAAGCAATCATGTCTTCTCAAAATAACGTGGCCAAAGAAAGTTATCCCTACAAAATCATATATTATGGCTATCCTCCATCTTCATCACAAAAAGTATTTCATCATACACAATCCCGATGACAATCCAAGCAATTGTTTCATAACTTTGATGTTCTCAAACCTTTTCAACTTTCACGCAATACATGAGCGTGAGCCATGGATATATCACTCGAGGTGGAATAGAATGTGGTGGTTGTGGAGAAGACAAAAAGAAGGAGAATGTTTCGGATCAACTAGGCAAATTAATGGGCTATGGAGATGCCCATCAATTGATATTGATGTAAATGAGTAGGGATTTCCACGCAACGGATGCACTAGAGCTATAAGTGCATGAAAGCTCAAAAAGAAACTAAGTGGGTGTGCCTCCAATTTCCTTGCTCATAAAGACCTAGGGAAATTTGAGGAAGCCCGTCATTGGAATATACAAGCCAAGTTCTACGATGAAAAATTCCTACTAGTATATGATGTGACAAAATAGGAGTCTCTCTATCATGAAGATCATGGTGCTACTTTGAAGCACAAGTGTGGAAAAAGGATAGTGGCATTGTCCCTTCTCTCATTTCTCTCAATTTTTTTGTTTGGGCTTCCTTGGCCTTTTTTTAATTATTTGGGCTTCTTTGGCCTCTTTTATTTTTCATAAAGTCCGAAGACTCATCCCAACTTGTGAGGGAATCATAGCTTCCATCGTCCTTTCCTCACATGGGACAATGCTCTAATAATGATGATCATCACACTTTTAGTTACTTACAACTCAAGAATTACAACTCGATACTAGAACAAGATATGACTCTATATGGATGCCTCCGGCGGTGTACCGGGATGTGCAATGATCAAGAGAGACATGTATAAAAAAATATGAACAGTGGCCTTGCCACAAATACTATGCCAACTACATAATCATGCAAAGTAATATGACAATGATGGTATATGTGTCATAATAAAACGGAATGGTGGAAGTTGCATGGAAATATATCTCAGAATGGCTATGGAAATGCCATAATAGGTAGATATGGTGGTCGTTTTGAGGAAGGGTATATGGTGGGTTTAATGCACCGGCGGAAGTTGCACGGTACTAGAGAAGCTAGCAATGGTGGAAGGGTGATAGTGTGTATAATCCATGGACTCAACATTAGTCATAAAGAACTCACATACTTATTGAAAAAAATTATTATCCATCAAAACAAAGTACTACACTCATGCTCCTAGGGAGATAGATTGGTAGGAAAATACCATCACTTATCCCCGATCGCCACTCATAAGGAAGACAATCAAAAAATAAATCATGTTCTGACTTCATCACATAATGGTTCACCATACGTGCATCCTACGGGAATCACAAACTTTAACACAAGTATTTCTACCAATCCACAATTACTCACTAGAATGACTCTAATATAACCATCTTTATATCTCAAAAAAATGCAAGGAATCAAACTTCTCATATATTCAATGCTCTTTATATGAAAGTTTTTATTATATCCCTCTTGGATGCCAATCATATTATGACTAAATTCATAACCTAAACAAATTCCATGTTGTTTAAGTCTCTTGAAATAATATAAGTGAAGCATGAGAGTTCGTCAATTTCTATAAAATAAAGCCACCGCCATGCTTAAGATACAAGTGAAGCACTAGAGCAAACTACCTAGCTCAAAAGATATAAGTGAAGCACATAGAGTATTCTAATAAATTCACGATCAATGTGCGTCCCTCTCAAAAGGTGTGTACAGAAAAGATGATTGTGGCAAACTAAAAAGCAAAGACTCATATCATACAAGACGCTCCAAGCAAAACACATATCATGTGGTGAATAAAAATATAGCGTCAAGTAAATTTACCGGTGGATTGAAGACGAAAGAGGGGATGCCATCCGGGGCAACCTTAGATGCTTGGTTGTCCTTGAATACTACCTTGGGGTGCCTTGGGCATCCCCAAGCTTAGACTCTTGCCACTCCTTAGTCCGTAGTCCATCAAATCTTTACCCAAAAGTTGGAAACTTCACAACACAAAACTCAACAGAAAACTCATAAGATCCGTTAGTATAATAAAATAAATCACCACTTTAGGTACTGTAGTGAACTCATTGTAAATTTATATTGGTGTTACATCTACTGTATTCCAACTTCTCCATGGTTCATACCCCCCGATACTACCCATAGATTAATCAAAATAAGCAAATAACACATAGAAAATAGGATCCGTTAAAAATGAACAGTCTATAGTAATCTGAATATTAGTCATACTTAGGTAACTCCACAAATTCTAAAAAATTGTGACAACAGAGTCAATTCGTATATCAATCTTGTGTAAAAAATTCAGAATTTTTCCATGCTCCAGGAAGCCAGATCAATTATGTTACCGGGCACAAAAATTTTTGTTTTTCAGCAAAACCAAATAAACGATAAACCAAAGTATCCCAAAGGTCTTGCTTGGCTCAAACACTAATTAAAACACCAAAACACAATTACTATAGAAGTAATACTTTGTATACTCATAAAAATAGAAAATAAAAATATTGGGTTGTCTCACAACAAGCGCTTTTCTATAAAGCTTTTAGCTAGGCGTTGATAATTTTAATGATGCTCACATGAAAGATAGCAATTGAAACACGAAGAGAGCATCATGTAGCATGTGAAAACAAGTTTAAGTCTAACATACTTCCTATGCATAGGAATTTTATAGGGAAAATATTTATTCAGACAAGCAAAAACTAGCATATGCAAGGAAGAAGGAAGAAACAATAGCAATCTCAACATAACGAGAGGTAATTTAGTAACATGAAAATTTCTACAACCATATTTTCCTCTCTCATAATAATTACATGTAGGATCATAATTAAATTCAACGATATATCTATATATAAATTTTCTCTTCATGATCCACATACATGCAAAGTTGACATTCTTCCAAAATAGTGGGATTGTCATCAAATAAACTCATGACCTCTCCAAGCCCACTTTTATCAAAATTTCCATAAGATTGATCATACTCCAAAGTGGTGGCATCATTATTACCTAGAGTTGACACTCTTCCAAACCCACTTTCAATATTATTGCAAACATTATTATCATGAGGCTTAAACAAATTTTCAATATCATAAGAAGAATTATCACCCCAATCATGATCATTGCAATAAGTAGTGGATATAGCAAAATTGGCCTCCCCAAGCTTGGGGTTTTGCATATTATTGGCACAATTGACATTAATAGAATTTATAATAACATCATTGCAATCAAGCTTTTCATTTAAGGAGCTATCATGAATCACTTTATAAATTTCTTCTTTTAGCACTTCATCACAATTTTCAGATTCACGAATTTCAAGCAAAACATCATAAAGAAAATCTAGTGCACTCAACTCACAAGTAATTGTTTCATCATAGTTGGATCTTTTAAAAAGATTAGCAAGTGAATGAGGATCCATAAACTTTTTGATTCCTGATTTTCAATAAGCACACAACTATACCAAGTGAACGAGCAAACAAAGCAAGTAAGACATAAAGGCAAACGAAAAGACAACGGAAAGAAGGTGAATAAAAAGGCAAATATTTTTGTATTTTTCTAAAAACATTTTAGAAGTGAGGGAGAGGAAAATGAGAGGCAAATGGCAAATAATGTAAGTGCAAGAGATGAGAGTTTCTGATGGGTACTTGGTAAGCTTGATGTAGAACCTCCCCGATAACGGCGCGAGAAATTCTTCCTGCTACTTCTTGAGCTTGCAATGATTTTTCCCATGAAGAGGAAAGGGTGATGCAGCAAAGTAGAGATAAGTATTTCCCTCTGTTAAGAACCAAGGTATCAATCCAGTAGGAGGTACAAGCAAGTCTCTAATATATGCACCTGCACAAACTAACAAACACTTGCACACAATGCGAAAAAGGGGTTGTCAATCCATTCACGGTCATGAACAAGAGTGAGATCTAATAGAGATAGGTATAAAAGATAAATAAAGAGCAAACTAAAGGAAATATAAATAAATTGCAATAAGGTATTTTTTTGGGTTTTTTGGTTTATAGGTCTGAAAATATATGATGGAAAATAGACCCGGGGGCGGTAGGTTTCACTAGAGGCTTCTCTCTTGAAAGAAAACATACGGTAGGTAAACAAATTACTGTTGAGCAATTGATAGAAAAGCGCATAGTTATGACAATATCTAAGGCAATGATCATGAATATAGGCATCACGTCCGTGACAAGTAGACCGAAACGATTCTGCATCTACTACTATTACTCCACACATCGACCGACTCCTGCCTACATCTAGAGTATTAAGTTCATAAGAATAGAGCAACGCTTTAAGTAAGATGGCATGATGTAGAGGGATAAACTCAAGCAATATGACATAAACCCCATCTTTTTATTCTTGATGGCAACAATACAATATGTGCCTCGCTACCCCCTCTGTCATAGGATGAGGACACTGCAAGCTTGAACCAAAACTAAGCACCTCTCCCATTGTAAGAAAAACCAATCTAGTTAGCCAAACCAAACCGATAGTTCGAAGTGAAATACAAAGATATCTTAATCATGCATAAAAGAGTTCAAATAAGACTCAAATAATATTCATAGATAATCTAATCATAAATCCACAATTCTTTGGATCTCAACAAACACGCCATAAAAGAATATTACATCGGATAGAACTCCAAGAACAACGAGGAGAATATTGTATTGAAGATCAAAGAGAGAGAGAAGAAGCCATCAACCTACTAGCTATGGACCCATAGGTCTGTGGTAAACTACTCACGCTTCATCGGAAGGGTAACAAGGTTGATGTGGAGGCCCTCCGTGATCGAATCCACAACCGGCAGAGTGCCGGAAAAGGCCCCAATATGGGATCTCACTTGATAAGAGGCTTGCGGCGGCGAAAAAGTATTTTGGTGGACGCTTCTGATGTTTGGGGAATATTCGAGAATATATAGAGGTAGAACTAGGTTTAGGGGACTCCCAAGGGGCCCACAAGCCTGGGGGTGCGCCCAGGAGGCTTGTGGCCTCCTTGGGACTCTTGTGGCCCTCTCTCCAAGTCACGTAGGTGTCTTCTGGTCCAAGAAAAATCATTGTAAAGTTTTATTCTGTTTGGACTCCATTTGATATTCCTTTTCTATAAAAGTCAAAAACAAGGAAAAAACAGAAACTGACATTGAGCTCTAGGTTAATAGGTTAGTCCCAAAAATAATATAAAATGCATATTAATGCATTGAAACATCCAAAACAGATAATATAATAGCATGGAACAATCAAAAACTATAGATACGTTGGAGACTGATACGTCTCCAACGTATATGGATGTTTTACAATCATTTTATGGCAACTTTATATCATCTTTTGTGACTAACCTATTGACATAGTGCCCAGTGCCAGTTGCTATTTTTTGCTTGTTTTTTTACTTTGCAGAATATCAGTACCAAATGGAGTCCAAACATAGCAAAACTTTTTGGAGATTCCTTATC
Source organism: Aegilops umbellulata (assembly GCA_032464435.1). NCBI lineage: Eukaryota > Viridiplantae > Streptophyta > Magnoliopsida > Poales > Poaceae > Aegilops > Aegilops umbellulata. Next base: position 66,131,294 of record CP136056.1, on the reverse strand, counting down.
ATGGAAGGGCCAACAAATTTGTTTTATTCCTATGCCAGTGGATGTGTTCATGACAGATTGGAAAGTTCGTTTGGAAAAAAGAAGAGAAGATCAAGAAGAAATAAATAAAGAAGTTGATGCACCGATGAAGGGGCTAAAGATCTTGGTGGAGAAGGTGCAAGGGGATGGTGATGCTAAAGGGCAGAGTTGGAGTGTTTTTAAAACGCAGTGCATGGTAGTTTGATCGTGACACGGTGTATGCCGAAAGATCGAACACGTACACATTCATGCATGGTGGAAGGAAGCATGTCCTAAAGCCGATGCTAGATAGTGCAATCATTAGAGAGCAACAAATTCCAGAGAAGGAGGTCGTGTTAAAAATTAACATGAAACAGCGGACGGTTTCACTTCAAGGGAGGGAGGATGATATGGACATGATACCGCCACACGTATCGACAGATGATAGTGCTATGCAAGTTGAACCAGTAAAAGGATTAAGTCATAGAAAAGTTGTTGAAAATGCAGCCATATTTCATCAAGGAAAGGATGATCGTGTGCGTCGGTTATGTGGACCTCGTGTGGCCGGCCTAGCTAGTTGTACCTCAAAACGTGATTGCTCCAGTGATACACGTGACAAGTGCACGAGGTTACGAACCAACAACAAAAAGGGAAGTCAAAGTGATACAGGAGTATATTTGAATGACGCATGCATGAAAAGCTATTCACATGGACTTGTGCGCACAGGAAGGAATGATGAGTTACATGCCAACCATGAACCGGTACTGGAGGAGATTATTCCTACCTTCCGTACACCACCAGGGAAAATAAGATTAGGTTCTTTCCTAATCTCCATCAAATCAGGAGAGAGGTTGTTATTTTAGGTAGTTTCTTTTTCCTGTTTGAATAGCTATCCAAGTTGTTGGTACATGTGTTAGTTGGCATAAAATCAGGTGGAAACATTAGCGTGGCTTTCTAGGAGTCTTGTACGAGAGTCTAGCTAGTTAGGTATTATAGCGCGTGCGTAACTTTTATGGCATATAAAAGGCAAGCTTTGGCCAGGTACGGGAACAGTTGTTAGATTTACTCGAGTTATGAAATATACAGAAAAACGTTCGAGTCACAGACGGCCATATTGTGTGTATTATGTGTGATTTTCCCATCGAGGAAATTTAGCTGCGGCTAAGGGTTGATCATCACATCAATGCCTACGTACTGATCCAAGGGGATCATTATTTTTGTTCATGTATTTTTGTACGCGGGTGGAAATTATTCTTGGAGGTTTGGATAAGGAACTGTTGGTCGAGCATAACCGTGAAAGATTGGGCCATCTACACACACGAATTAGCGTCTAGCTAGTCCATGCCTCGTGAGTATAAGTGGTAAAATTTATTGGAGATTAGCATACATAGCATAGGTCAATGATGCAATTCATGAAAGAATTAATAAGGGAAGAGAAGATTCACATGCAAATACACTATCTTGGACATATTTTATGATTGTGAGCCCCCATCAAAATATTATGTGCCAAAATTGTTGACGTTGGACAAGGAAGACAACATAACAATTTATGTTTGTTCATATTCACGTAGAAGTTATATTGTCATAGATCCTTTAACATGTGGTGCTTGCCCCCAATCTTTGCTAGCCAAAAATTCCGCACTAAGTAGAGATACTACTTGTGCATCCAAAAACCCTTAAACCCAAATCTTGTTTTGAGAGTCCACCATACCTACCTATGGATTGAGTAAGATCCTTCAATTAAGTTGTCATTGGTGCAATAAGGCAATAAAAATTGCCTCTAAAAGTATTGGATCATTTAGTGTAAGAGAAAATTGAGTGTTGTACGAACTTCTGATGGAAAAAAATAAAGGCGACAGACTGCATAATAAAGGTTACTATCGTAAGGGGCAATACAACGTGACGTTCTTTTGCACTAAGAGATTGAGCATACAAACCAAAACGCGTATGACAACCTCTGCTTCCCTCTGCGAAGGGCTTATCTTTTACTTTTATGTATTTACTTTTATGCAAAAGTCAAAGTATTCTTCCCTATTCCTTTTTATTTTCTCTTTCGCAAGCATCACGTGGTGAGGAAAGATCTAGGTACACGTATCCAGTTGGATGTGAGTGAGCATGAGTTATTATTGTTGACATCACCCTTGAGGTGAATACGTTGGGAGGCGAAACTATAAGCCCCTATCTTTCTATGTGTCTGGTTGAAACTTTTTGCTCATGGGTATGCGGTGAGTGTTAGCAATCATAGAAGATTATATGATGGTTGAGTATGTGGACTTGCCAAAAGGCTCTGATACATGACACTTCCTGAAAAGATGATGAATTGTAGTTGCAAAGTTGACTGAGAACATAGTTTGTTGGTTTTCAATAGAGTTTATGCTTTATACTTCGATGTTGTGATGAATTGTTACTTGTTCATGAGAAGCTATATGATAAAAGTTATGCGATAAAGTTCTATGATAAAGTTTGTTGCTATTAAAATAATATGCATGATGCTTCTATGTCCGTATTTTGTTTTTATCCACACCTCTCTCTCTAAGCATGCGGACAAGTTTTCGATTTCGGTTTTTCGCTTGAGGACAAGCAAGGTCTAAGCTTCGGGGAGTTGATACGTCCATTTTGCATCATGTTTTCATACTATTATTTATAATGTTTTTATGCATAATAATGCTTTTTGGAGCAATTCTGATGCCTTTTCTCTCATAATATGCAAGGTTTACCCAAACAGGGAGAATACCGGCAGCTGGAATTCTGGACCTGAAAAAGCTACGTCAGAGTTACCTATTCTGCACATCTCCAAATGAGCTGAAAATTTACGGAGAATTTTTTTGGAATATATGAAAAATACTGGAGCAAATAACTACCGGAGGGGGCCCACTAGGTGGGCACAACCCACGTGGGCACGCCAGGCACCCAGGTGCGCCGTAGTGGGTTGTGCTCAGCCCCACCCACCTCCGGTGCCCATCTTATGGTATATAAGTCATTTTGACCTAAAAAATAAGGAGAGGACTTTACGAAGCGCCGCCGTCTCGAGACAGAACTTGGACAGGAGCACTTTTGCCCTCTGGTGGATCGATTCCGCTGGGGGAACTTCCCTCCCGGAGGGGGAAATCATCGTCATCGTCATCACCAACAACCCGCGCATCTTTGGGAGGGCAATCTCCATAAACATCTTCAACAACACCATCTCCTCTCAAACCCTAGTTCATCTCTTGTGTTCAATCTTTGTACCGAAACCTCAGATTGGTACATGTTGGTGACTAGTAGTGTTGATTACATCTTGTAGTTGATTACTATATGGTCCATTTTGCATCATGTTTTCCTACTATTATTTATGGTGTTTTAAATCAATATAACACCTTGTGGAGTAATCCTAATGCCTTTTGTCTCATAATATGCAAGGTTTACACAAAGAGGGAGAATACCGGCAGATGGAATGATGGACCCAAAAAAGCTATGTGAGAGATACCTATTCTACACATCTCCAAATGAGCTAAAATTTTGCGGAGATTTATTTTGGAATATATAAAAATTGCTGGAGAAAAGAAATACCAGAGGGGGCCACCCAGGTGCCCACTAGGCACCTGGGCACGCCTACCCTCCCCCCTCCCCCCACCCGGCGTGCCCTGGTATGTAGTGGGCCCCCTAGACAGCCTCCGGTGCCCATCTTCTGGTACATAAGTCCATTTGCCCTAGAAAAAAATAAGGAGAGGACTTTCGGGATGGAGCACCATCGTCTCGAGGCGGAACTTGGGCAGGAGCACTTTCGCTCTTCGGCGGAGAGATTCCGCCGGGATACTTGCCTCCGAGAGGGGGAGATCATAGCCATCGTCATCACCAACAACCCTCTCATCGTGGGAGGGCCAATCTTCATCAACATCTTCAACAGCACCATCTCATCTCAAAACCCTAGTTCCTCTCTTGTGTTCAATCTTTGTATCAAATCCTCAGATTGGTACATGTGGGTGACTAGTAATGTTGATTACATCTTGTAGCTGATGCTAGTTGGTTTATTTGGTGGAAGGTCATATGTTCAGAACTATTATGCTATTCAATACCCCTCTGACCATGAGCATGAATATGTTTTGTGAGTAGCTACTTTTGTTCTCGAGGACATGGGAGAAGTCTTGTCATAAGTAACCATGTGAATTTGGTATTCGTTCGATAGTTTGATGATACGTATGTTGTTGATTCCCTTAGTGGTGTTATGTGAACGTCGACTACATGACACTTCAGCATCTTTGGGCCTAAGGGAATGCATTGTGGAGTAGTTATTAGATGATGGGTTGCTAGAGTGATAGAAGCTTAGACCCTAATTTATGGGCTATTCCGTAACGGGCTGATTTGGATCCATATATTTAATTATATGTTTAGATTTTATCCTAATTCCTATTTCGTAGTTGTGGATGCTTGCGAGAGGGGTTAATCATAAGTGGGAGGATTTTTCAAGTAAGAACAGCACCCAAGCACCGGTCCACCCACATATCAAATTATCGAAGTAGCGAACGCGAACCAAACCAACATGATGAAAGTGACTAGATGAAATTATCGTCTGTCCTCAAGAATGCTTTGTTTATGATAAGAGACCGTTCCGGCATGTCCTTTGCTACAAAAAGGATTGGGTCACCTTGCTGCACTTTTTTACCATTAATATATTTGCTCGTTACAAATTACCTTACTATCAAACTATCTGTTACCGACAATTTCAGTGCCCGTAGAAAGTACCTTGCTGAAAACTACTTGTCATTTCCTTCTGCTCCTCGTTGGGTTCGACAATCTTACTTATCAAAACAACTACAATCGATCCCCTATACTTGAGGGTCATCAATTGTGCTTTCGCTTTCCACGCAACACTCCAGACGAGTGTCGTAAGCCCCAAAAAACTTCACGAAGAGCGTGTCAGATCCGACCAGTCTGAAGTGAAGGAGATGCCCCCGCCCCAAGCTGCGAGCGCGGAAGAAGAACTTCCATGCGCGTGTGAAGTACATGATCTCATTGGTGGAGGTCTCGACAGCCGCTGATGCGGAGCATCCTACGGACATCACCATGTCAAGAGTCCGTTTGGCGAGTGACACGTGCGACATCTACTTCACATACCCAAAGGTGAATCATCTCATTTACACGTGCTCACTTGACCCCTTCGAGGATGGTATACTACCTAACACTTCTCCCGTGTGCATGCATAGGTATTTTCGGAGCTTCACGGATGGTGAGGAGGAGTGCAGGCGCCAAGGAACAACTACACCATCCGCTAGGGAAGCCTGGAAGCGACGATGGAAGAAGACGGAGTTGCTGACGCTACAGCGGCCGGACATCCAGCGCCTGTGCAGCCTCCAAGGAGCTGCACCAACAGCCGGCCGAAGCATCAGCGGCCAGACATCCGGCCCATGCGCCCGGACATCCGGCGCCTCGGCAACCCCCGGACATCCGGCATCATCCCCGGAAAGCCGACAACGACGTATCCAGAGAGCAACCAGAGTGCCACTTCAGCTCGGACATCCGACCGAGACCCCGGATATCCGGCTTGTCCAGAAGCCCCGGACATCTGGCCCCCAACCCGGACGTCCGGCACCTGCGCATGCCTAACTGGGCCAAAGGCCCATGCATCCCCTCCTCACTTACCCCTTCGTGGCTCTAGACTATATATACTCCTCCACCTCCTTTTAGTTAGGGTTAGCAAAGGATTAGCCCATTTGAGATAGAGCTTTGCTCATCCATCCGGATCTACTCCACCGAGAGAGACTGCGGCCTCTACGCAGAAGATCCATCTTGGATTCAAGACCCCTCACGGGAAGATCCGTCTAGGATACCATCAAGACCTCCTCATGGAGATGAACTTTACCTTATATCTTTCCCTTTGTTGTTCATGTACCTTTGTGGATCTTGTGTGTTTGATTGTCTAGTGGATGTGTGATTGGACTTGTTCTTGAGTGTTTCCCTTTGTGATTTCTCGCCATTCTTCCCCGTGTTCATCGTGTTCTTTGAGGGAATCCACTCCAATCGTGAAAGATCAGCCTACACCGGTTTAGCCTCGTATCATATGGTATCATGAGCCATGTTTATCACGTATTTGGAGTCCCTCCCACCATTTTCTAGCCTTCTTTTGTGTCATTTCGTCCTAAATTCGAAAATCCCCGCCAAAAATAGCCCCCAATTTTTTTGTGTGATTTGTTGGTTTGATGATGTTTTGTTGATTTTGATCCATGGATTTGCTTGGTTTCGAGTGGATCTAGCATCTCCCCACGTTTCCCTACCTTCCATCCATGAAATCTCATCAACCCCCCCCCCCCAAATTATCAATTTCCGCCCCAAATCTAGTTTCGAAGTCCAAATCCCGATCTGGAATCGTCGGGCCGGACATCCGGGCCTCAGGCCGGACATCCGGGCCATCGGGTCGGACATCCGGCTCGTGGAGCGTTGATACATCTCCATTGTATCTACTTTTCCAAACACGTTTGCCCTTGTTTTGGACTCTAACTTGTATGATTTGAATGGAACTAACCAGGACTGACGCTGTTTTCAGCAGAATTGCCATGGTGTTATTTTTGTGCAGAAATAAAGGTTCTCGGAATGACCTGAAACTTCATGGTGAATATTTTTGGAAATAATAAAAAATATTGGCGAAAGAATCAAGGCCAGAGGGCCCACACCCTGTCCACGAGGGTGGGGGCGCGCCTACGCCCCTGGGCGCGCCCCCCTGCCTCGTGGGCCCCCTGGAGCTCCACCGACCTCAACTTCAACTGTATATATTAACGTTCGGGGAGGAAAAAATCAGAGAGAAAGATTCATCATGTTTTACGATACGGAGCCACCGCCAAGCCCTAAACTATCCCAGGAGGGCTGATCTGGAGTCTATTCGGGGCTCCGGAGAGGGGAATCCGTCGTCGTCGTCATCATCAACCATCCTCCATCACCAAATTCATGTTGCTCACTGTCGTGCGTGAGTAATTCCATCGTAGGCTTGCTGGACGGTGATGGGTTGGATGAGATTTATCATGTAATCGAGTTAGTTTTGTTAGGGTTTGATCCCTAGTATCCATTATGTTCAGAGATTGATGTTGCTATGACTTTGCTATGCTTAATGCTTGTCACTAGGGCCCGAGTGCCATGATTTCAGATCTGAACCTATTATGTTTTCATGAATATATGTGAGTTCTTGATCCTATCTTGCAAGTCAATAGTCACCTGCTATGTGTTATGATCCGGCAACCCCGAAGTGACAATAATCGGGACCACTCCTGGTGATGACCGTAGTTTGAGGAGTTCATGTATTCACTATGTGTTAATGCTTTGGTCCGGTACTCTATTAAAAGGAGTCCTTAATATCCCTTAATTTCCAATAGGACCCCGCTGCCACGGGAGGGTAGGACAAAACATGGCATGCAAGTTCTTTTCCATAAGCACGTATGACTATATTCGGAATACATGCATACATTACATTGATGAATTGGAGCTAGTTCTGTGTCACCCTATGTTATAACTGTTGCATGAATAATCGCATCCGACATAATTATCCATCACTGATCCAATGCCTACGAGCTTTCACATATTGATCTTCGCTTAGTTACTTTTCCGTTGCCATTGTTACAATTACTACAAAACTGCTACTGTTACTTTTGCCACTGTTACCATTACTTCCATACTACATTGCTACTAAATACTTTGCTGCAGATATTAAGTTATCCAGGTGTGGTCGAATTGACAACTCAACTACTAATACTTGAGAATATTCTTTGGCTCCCCTTGTGTCGAATCAATAAATTTGGGTTGAATACTCTACCCTCAAAAACTGTTGCGATCCCCTATACTTGTGGGTTATCAAGACTATTTTCTGGCACTGTTGCCGGGGAGCATAGCTCTATTCTTTGAGTCACTTGGGATTTATATCTGCCGGTCACTATGAGGAACTTGAAAGATGAAAGAACTAAGATTTTTCCCTCAACTACGAGGGGAGGTAAGGAACTGCCATCTAGCTCTGCACTTGATTCACCTTCTGTTTTGAGTAAACTTGCGACACCTAAACCTTCTTCTGCTATTAATTCTGATATGTCGCATGTTATTGATGATGCCACCTCTGCTATGCATGATACTTATGATGAAACTACTTCTATGCTTGATACTACTGTGCCATTAGGTGAATTTCTTGATGAACAACTTGCTAGGGCTAGAGAGAATGAAATTATTGAACCTGATAATATTGATGAAAGTGATGATGAAGATTCTCCCCCTAGATATGAATTGCCTGTTGTGCCTGAGCGTTATGTTATGGACGAAGAAACTGCTAGAGACTTTCTTGCTTGCAATGATAGAAATGATCTTAAGAAATTATTAGCTAAGCTTAAAGAAAAATCTCTGAATGCTAGAATGAAATATGACCCTGCTTTTGCTACTTCACCTATCTGTGTTACTGATAAGGATTATGATTTCTCTGTCGACCCTGACATAGTTACTTTGGCTGAATCTGATCCTTTCTATGGCTATGAATCTAAAACTGTTGTGGCACATCTTACTAAATTAAATGATATAGCCACCCTGTTCACTAATGATGAGAAAACTCGCTACTACTATATCCTTAATTTATTTCCGTTCTCATTAAAGATTGATGCTAAAACACAGTTTAATTCTCTTGATCCTGGTTGTGTGCGTAGTCCCCAGGATATGATCTATTACTTCTCTGCTAAATATTTCCCCGCTCATAAGAAACAAGCTGCCTTAAGGGATATTTTTTTTTTTGCAAATTGAAGAAGAGAGTCTCCCACAAGCTTGGGGGAGGCTTCTCCAATTACTTAATGCTTTGCCTGATCATCCTCTAAATAAAAATAAAATACTTGATATATTTTATAATGGACTAACCGATGCTTCCAGAGACCACCTGGATAGTTGTGCTGGTTGTGTTTTCAGGGAAAGAACAGTTGATCAAGGTGAATTTCTATTGAATAATATGTTGACTAATGAAAATAATTGGACACTTCCTGAACCAACTCCTAAGCCAACTCCGAAGAAAAGGGGTATTCTATTTCTCAGTCCTGAAGATATGCAAGAGGCAAAGAAATCTATGAAATAAAAAGCTATTAAAGCTGATGATGTTAATAATTTACCTCCTATTGACGAAATACATGGTCTTAATTTGCCACCTGTTGAAGAAATACATGGTCTTGATAACCCGACACAGGTAGTAAAGGTAAATTCTCTCTATGGATTTGATCAAGGTGATATTCCTCATTATAAGTCAGCTAGCCAATGCTTAGATAAGTTTGATAATTTTATTGTTAAACAAGAAAACATTGTGGGGAACCCGACTCATAAGTCGTGATCACCGAATGCACGTGTATAGTGATCCCAGAGATCAATGCTCACTGAACACACAGAAGCTGAATAACAAGAGTCTTACATCCATACATACCGTCTTACACAAATTATGACCATTATGGTCAAGTCTTACATAGATAAAGCCTTAAGGGCTGAACATCAAATGAAACACAAGCAACGGAAATCTTCGTCGATAAGTAGAACCCATGACATCTGCCTTAACCCTACAGGCATTCTGTTTGGGAAACGTCCTAGTTCGCATGTTCGTCTCCAAAAGAATTCTTCTTCGAACTCCTGTTCTTCCATGCCTGGCCAATTAAATAACCAGTGGCAAGCCAATGAGTACTTTGAATGTACTCGCAAGCAACCCATGATTTGAACAAGGCACAATGATGCAGTGATATAGCACTAAGTAGGTAGCTTGCAGAAAGCTAGTTTTGAGTGCAATGACATGATCTATCAACATGTAAAGTATGCATCATGGGAGTACACGCATCCGTATGAACAAGTAACAGTTATCAGAGTTGGACACCAATCCAACTTGATCATTGCTTCAAGTCATCTGACTTAACCCATTTAGCTTCATCAACACACACACACACACACACACACACACACACACACACACACACACACACACACACACACACACGTTGTCTGTAAAATTCTAGACGTAGTTTAAGCAGCACCGCCCAACTGTCCTTGACCGTGGACACGGCTATTCGAATAGTTTTACACTCTGCAGAGGTTGCACACTTTACTCACAAGATCTGGGGAACTTTCATGTCATCCACGACCCGCGGTACCTCAAGTACCTGGGGTAAGCACCCGATCACTATCTTTCCCTAGACGACGCTAACAAAGAGTCCACTCGTTGTTCCGTATCCTCACGATGTACATCATACGAGACTCACTCGAGATCGTAACATCCGAGAAGGGACACAACGGTGTATCCGGTGCCCTGTAAAAACAATCATGGACGCCCTTCCTGGCACGACCCCGTCCCGAGAGAGAGCACCAACTCTCCCCCGTCACTAGTAATGCAGGCTCCAAGCTAGTATCGGCCTAGGTAATCAATAATGCCCTTTCCCATACAAGGGTAGAGTGGTTGTGCATGTAAGGTTGGGACAGTCGACAAATCTTAAATCTAATCCGTTTTCGAAAACAACACACACACTTGCCTCGGTACACCACTTCGTCATCCAGTGGTTACCCATCTCATTATCTCCCTCGGGCATAAGTGGCACCCGACGGGGTTTTCGGAAAGTCTTTTGAAAGTGCTTTGTCTCCATCACCATGCATATACCCGCCCCATTTGTGTAGCATCTACTTTAGCATCCTATCTACTCCCACCGGCATAACCCTCATAAGAAGGTAGGGTCATGCACAATGCAAGTATCAACTAGGAGGAAATGAAGGCAACCCACCAAAGTGGCTACCATCTCATCATGATTCCGATGCAACAATAATAAAGTGCTATATGAGATGCATAAAAAGGGTCTCATAGACATGGTCAAAGGGTTGTTTGCCTGGTTCATCAGAGTCTTGAAATCTTCCGGTCCTTCTCCAAGTACTCCGTCTACTTTGTCAACTAACGTCGGAAACAATCACAATAAGTAACACAACAAGGCAAAAATAAAAGTGCTCTAAAAATGTGAGTTGGACTTTTCTAGGATACCTTTGGTCATATGAGGAATGACCAAAGTGGTTTCATTGGGATTTGATCAATGGATATCTCTGAACATTTCAATATGATGGAATCAAGGGATTTGTGGATTTGCAAGAAGTGCACATAAAAATTATTTTGAAAAATGAGAAAAGGCACCCATTTAACAAGGTATCACTTTAGAAGAATTTATGAGTTGGTTTCACTCAATATATGGAGAAATGGACCAATATTACATATGGCATATAAAGTATTGGAAAAAATGTTCAGAAACTAAGTTATGAACTTAGAAGTATCTTGGAATTTGAACAATGGAATTTTTATCAAATATGTGCTCTCTGTGATTTTCTAAAGTTTGGCTCAAAAAAGGAAATATAGGTTTATTTAAATATGTTGGAAGGAAAATTTTCTGGAAAAATGTTCATGCTGAACCATGAGTTAGATCAGGAATTTAGAAGACTCTAGTATTTTGAATCATCAAATTTGGATCTTATTTGAATATTTGGGAGATTTTACAAGTTTACAGAAAAAGAAAAATGGAAAGGATTCACCTAAACGGGCTGGATCCGGGGCCATAACAGTGCGCACTAGGCCAGGCTTAGTGCCGGAGTGCACTGGCCGGCCCAGCGGCTCTGTCGCGCGGTCAGGCGGGGGTGATGTCGAAGGCGCCCAGCCGAGACACGCCTCCGTTGCCGGGAAGCGGAAGGCAATGATCCCGCCTCCACTTGCCAGCGTGGCCCGGTGGCTGGGCCACTGACGAGCGGCGTCCACCCGCAGGGCCTCCTCGTTGCCCCTGGTCGTCTCCTACTACGCGACGCGGGGCAGAGGAGGGCGTGGCCGCGCACGGCCGTGCTCGCCCCGGCGGCTTAGGCCATCCCCGGTGGCGTTCCACCCACCGGAGTGATCAGGGCGGAGGGGCGCACCCACTGGTCTACTCCTGTTGCGCCAGGAAACGTCGTATCTGCGACGGTTTGGGTGACCGCGGAGGAGGTCGCCGGCCAGCATCAGCCTCGAGCACACGGCGTACGGGGGAGAGAATGGCGGCGGTAGAGGCCCTCGCGGTGTATTGAGGGAGTACTGGAGTGGGTAGGGGGAAGAGAGAGAGGCCGAGGAGCTCGTCCTTGCCCGAATTGAGGTGGAGGCCAGCGGCGGCACTCCGGCCATGGTGGGTGCTGGAGGGCATGAAAGAGAGAGCGGGATTGTCTCGGGTGTTTGTGGGAGAGTGGGAGAGAGATTCCAACTGATAGGGAGGCCTGGGGAGGGGTATTTGCAGGGAGGCGACGGTGCACCGTGGGCACGGTCTAGGGTGCGCTCGGGCAAACTCGCAGAGAGGAGAGGAGAGAGGGTCAGGAGGGTAACGATAGCTTAGCGTGCTGCGGACGTCGAGGAGGCCTCGACGGGCACGCTCTCTCTGCCCAATGCAGCGTGGTCGCCTCGGGAGGGCCGAGCTACAATGCTCTAGCGAACTGTAGCACGCTACAGAGCGCGACTTTGGATGCCATGGGCATAAACAATGGGCGCGGGCATGTCCACTTGTGTCTTGGAGGTTCGGGAGATGCCCATGAGTGCCTAGGAGCTGAGGTAGAAGTAGGGGTGAGGAAATGGAGAGAGGGAGAGGTAGAATATGTCCTGCCATAGTGAAAATAGAGGGGGGAAGTGGGGTTTTACCCCATGAATGATTGAGAAGAGGGCTTGGGTGAGTTAAGGGAGGTAGAAGAGGGTTAGGATGGCCTGTGGTAAAAGTTGAAGCAAAGGAGAAGAGTAAGAAGGGTCAAAATGATGCTTCTGGCAAAATGCCAGAAGGTGTTTGATAGAGTTTTGGGCAAGAAAATTAATTTCACTTGACATGAAACTTAACAGGATGAAATGGCACATAGAAGTAGGGTGTTCCACCAAGTTTGAGCTCATTTGGGAAAAGTAGCCAATGTAACTTTGGTAAACCCTAGAAATCAGCAGAAATGGCTTTACCAAGATTTAGTCATGCAAATCTATTCTCCTTGATGCACCACTTGGTGTAGTGTCATCATTTGGGGATTTGAACATGTCCACAAAAATTCAGATCAAAAGGACACACTTGGCAATGTAGAGTTGTTCAAATTTGGTTCTAGACAGAAAGGGTTTTGGGGCACTTTTGTGAACCAAACTTGTTTCGATTGATATGAAACTTTGCAAGATCATCACATTGTGCATATGTGACTTGCTAGAATTTTCCTGGATTTTTATGAAAATATTTCCTGTAGAAATATTTCAAATCCTTGAAATGGGCAGAAATGGTTTTGAGGGGATTTCATGGGGTTATACTATTCTCCATGACATGATACTTGACAAGATCATCAAACATGTCATATGTGACATGCTAGAATTTTCTTGGAATTGTTGGGGAATATTTTCGTTGTAAATATTTCAAAAGCTTGAAATATCCAGAAAGGGTTTTTGAGGGATTTAACCAATATTTTGATCATGACCATGTGTGGAAACTCTTATATATGGACAATATATGTCCATTGAGTTTCCCTAGGTTTTACCAAATATTTTTAAAGCATTAAAATAATTTTAACCTATTAAAGAACATTTCTGGCCTAAAGAAAAAGCCTTTAAATAAAATAGGTAAATAACTTTTAAAATTATATTTTTGTGGTTTCTGGGTATCCTATATCTAATAGGAGTCAAATATATTTTTGGAAAGATTTTTACTGCCCTTAATTAAGTACTTGCAGTGCAAACCTCAATTCAGGGGTTTTTGGAAAAGTAATTTTTAAAAATACTATTTGGCCAAATTATTTTTGTAAGAAATTATTTTTGTGTCCTATACACATGGCATGATCATTGGTTCAAGAGTTTGGAGCAAGGAGATGAACTATAGGAGTTGGAGGATTGATTTGATTTTTAGAGCACTTGCAAACAACAAACAAAAACCAATCAAGGCAAGGTCCAAAACACTCAAAAGTTTTGGTCAAACCACATTTTATCATGATTGTTAGCTTTAGGGTAGTGGCACGAAAATTAGGGTGTGACAAACTTCAATGCTTATGTTGGTAGACAATTGAAACACAATGCTTATATGATTGAATACTTGAGTGATTATATGTCTAGTGTTAAAGGTGAACTTAAACTCATTAGTAAACATGCTTCTATGATTACCACTCAAGTAGAACAAGTACTTAAAGCTCAAAATGATTTTCTCAATGAATTAAATAGTAAGAAGAATGATAATGCTATTAGAGTTGTGACTAGAGGGGATAAAATGACTCACGAACCTTTGTATCCTGAGGGCCACCCTAAGAGGATTGAGCAAGATTCTCAGAGAACTAATGTTGATACACCTAGTCCTTCTAAGATGAAGAAAAAGAAAAATGATAGGACTTTGCATGGTTCTAGTTAACCTGTTGTTGACACACCTGAGAATCCCAATGATATTTCTATTTCTGATGCTGAAACACAATCTGGTAATGAACATGAACCTAGTGATAATGTTAATATTGATGTTCATGTTGATGCTCAACCTAGCAATGACAATGATGTAGAAATTGAACCTGTTGTTGATCTTGATAACCCACAATCAAAGAATCAACGTTATGATAAGAGAGACTTTGTTGCTAGGAAGCACGGTAAAGAAAGAGAACCATGGGTCCAGAAACCCATGCCTTTTCCTCCTAAACCATCCAAGAAAAAGAATGATGAGGATTTTGAGCGCTTTGCAGAAATGATTAGACCTATCTTTTTGCGTATGCCTTTGACTGATATGCCTAAAATGAATCCCTATGCTAAGTACATGAAAGATATAGTTACAAATAAAAGAAAGATACCAGAAGCTGAAATTTCCACCATGCTTGCTAATTACACTTTTAAGGGTGGAATACCTAAGAAACTAGGAGATCCAAGAGTACCAACTATACCATGCTCCATTAAAAGAAACTATGTTAGAACTGCTTTATGTGATCTTGGAGCCGGTGTTAGTGTTATGCCTCTCTCTTTATATCGTAGACTTGATTTGAATAAGTTGACACCTACTGAAATATCTTTGCAAATGGCCGATAAATCAACTGATATACATGTCCGTATTTGTGAGGATCTGCCTGTTGTGGTTGCAAACGTTATTATTTTAATGGACTTTATTATTCTTGATATTCCTGAGGACGATAGTATGTCGATTATCCTTGGTAGACCCTTTTTGAATACTGCAGGAGCTATTATTGATTGCAACAATGGCAATGTCACTTTTCATGTTAATGGTAATGAGCACACGGTACACTTTCCGAGGAAACAACCTCAAGTCCACAGTATCAACTCTATTGGAAAAATTCCAACTATTACTATTGGAGGTTTTGAATTTCCTCTTCCTGCTATCAAGAAGAAATATGATATTCTTATTGTTGGGGACGTGCATATCCCCGTTGAGGTAACTTAGTGTTATTCGAAATTTCTCCAGTTTCATGCGATTCGGAATGAGTTTGTTAACAAGACTTGATCAACCTTGTTAGTGGATTCCTTTTGATGAGCATGAGATGGATGAAATTAGAAAGCACAACTCTTTATACCCTCCTTTTACTTTCTGTTATTTAAATTAAATAAAGCAAAAATAGTATATTTTGTCTGTTTTCTGAATTATCCATGCAATAAAAAATACCCCAAAAATAAAAGCCTTGAAAATAAATATGATCTTTTCTAGAATATTAGAGAATATCTGGCACTGAGAACACATCAGGGGGAGCAAGCACCTGGCCACGAGGGTCCAGGGCACGCCCACCCCCTGGGCGCGCCCCCTGCCTCGTGGGCCCCTGGTGGCCCCCCTCCACTTATTCCTGCACCCACACACTCCTTCTTCCTCCCATAAAAATCACCAACCAGCTCAAGCACGAGTTCTAGCTCATCTTGCTGTGATTTTTGATCTCCTTGCTCAAAGCTCCATTCACAAAACTGCCTTGGGGGATTGTTCTTCAGTATGTGACTCCTCCAATGGTCCAATTAGTTTTGTTCTAGTGCTTTATTCATTGCAAATTTTTGCTGCCCAGGTGACCCTGTTCTTGAGCTTGCATGTCAAATTTATATGGTCCCAAGTAGTTCTAATGCATGATATAGTTTTTAGGCACTTGTGGGAGTAGTTGCCATCAATTTTGTTGAGTTTGGTTCACTTCTATTTTGAGTTACTAAAATTTTCAGAAATTTTTCAGAGGAAGAAATATGTTTAGAAAAATGTATCAAGGTGGTTCTTCAAGGAAGCAAGGACCCAGGCCCGCAATATGTGAGCCGGACCATGAACCACCAAGAGAAGCTCAAGTACGGCCTTGTGAATGGTCGTCAGAAGATTTCATGGTTCGATCAGGAATTAAGGAAGAATTTGACGCATATGTGCGTAATGCTGAACTCGAGGGCTTCATGCTAGATAAGTGCCCTCGGTATTATCACCTAACTGATTCCTTTGTGAGGAGGTTCAAATTTTCATCTTCACGCAATACTCACACTGTCCTATTTGATATCTATGGTAAATCTTATACTATGGACTCAGAAGATTTTAATACTGCTTGTAAACTTCCACAATGGGGTAGTGCTAGTGAACCTCGCAAATTTGAGTTTAAAGATTTTCTTGCTAGTATTACTGTGAGGGAATCTAGAGAGATAACACAAGCTACCATAGGAAGCATTCATTTTCATGCAATACATTATTTTGCTCTCTTTATAGGTAGATGCATAAACGGTAAGGATGAGGCATGTCACATGTGTGTTCCTGATCTTAGTGTTCTCAAGAGTGTTGTTTTAGGAGATAAACAATATAACTTGGGGGCCATTGTCGCACGAAGGATGCATAATAATGGTTTAAGTGGAGACTTGTTTGGTGGGATTTATACAACTCGTGTGGATAATTTTCTTGAGATACCCATACATGAAATTGATATGGAATTGCCTCCCGTTTATCTAGACTATGATGCTATGGTTCGCCACCAGTTTATTGAGAGGAATGAATAGCCTCTCCACTGACTAATGTTTGACAGGCACCGCACTTTCCATGTTGCTCTTCCTGCTCCTACTTTCTTTGACTTTTAGGCTAAAGGGAGATATATTATAACCTGGGAGGAGGCGAACGAGTATAAGAGGAGGACGGAGGCAGCTCGCCTCCAAGTGGCAGCTCATGAGGCAAAAGCTGTTGCTTCTCAGTACGACCTGATACGTCTCCGTCGTATCTACTTTTCCAAACACTTTTGCCCTTGTTTTGGACTCTAACTTGTATGATTTGAATGGAACTAACCCGGACTAACGCTGTTTTCAGCAGAATTGCCATGGTGTTGTTTTATGTGCACAAAGAAAATATTCTCGGAAAGTCCTGAAACTCCACGGAACACCTTAGAAAAACAATAAAAAATCCTCACCAAAGATGAAGACCAGGGGGCCCACACCCTGTCCACGAGGGTGGGGGCGCCCCCCCCCCCCTCTAGGGCGCGCCCCCCTACCTCGTGGGTCCCCTGGGTGCCCTCCGACGCCAACTCCAACTCTATATATTGGCTTTCGGGGAGAAAAAAATCAAAGAGAAGAAATCATCGCGTTTTACAATACGGAGCTGCCACCAAGCCCTAAAACCTCTCGGGAGGGCTGATCTGGAGTCCGTTCGGGGCTCCGGAGAGGGGGATTCATCGCCTTCGTCATCATCAACCATCCTCCATCACCAATTTCATGATGCTCACCGCCGTGCGTGAGTAATTCCATCGTAGTCTTGCTGGACGGTGATGGGTTGGATGAGATTTATCATGTAATCGAGTTAGTTTTGTTAGGGTTTGATCCCTGGTATCCACTATGTTCTGAGATTGATGTTGCTATGACTTTGCTATGCTTAATGCTTGTCACTAGGGCCCGAGTGCCATGATTTTAGATATGAACCTATTATGTTTTCATGAATATATATGTGTTCTTGATCCTATCTTGCAAGTCTATAGTCACCTACTATGTGTTTTGATCCGGCAACCCCGAAGTGACAATAATCGGGACCACTCCCGGTGATGACCATAGTTTCAGGAGTTCATGTATTCACTATGTGCTAATGCTTTGTTCTGGTTCTCTATTAAAAGGAGGCCTTAATATCCCTTAGTTTCCAATAGGACCCCGCTGCCACGGGAGGGTAGGACAAAAGATGTCATGCAAGTTCTTTCCCATAAGCACGTATGACTATCTACGGAATACATGCCTACATTACATTGATGAATTGGAGCTAGTTCTGTGTCACCCTATGTTATGACTGATACATGATGAACCGCATCCGGCATAATTATCCATCACTGATCCGGTGCCTACGAGTTTTCCATATACTGGTTTACGCTTATTTACTTTCCCGCTGCTACTGTTACAATCACTACAAAATACCAAAAACATTACTTTTGCTGTCTTTACTTTTGTTGCCGCTACCACCATTATCATATTACTGTGCTACTAAACACTTTGCTGCAGATACTAAGTTTCCAGGTGTGGTTGAATTGACAACTCAGCTGCTAATACTTGAGAATATTCTTTGGCTCCCCTTGTGTCGAATCAATAAATTTGGGTTAAATACTCTACCCTCGAAAACTGTTGTGATCCCCTATACTTGTGGGTTATCAAGACCTTTTTCTGGCGCCGTTGCCGGGGAGCATAGCTCTATTATTTGAGTCACTTGGGATTTATATCTGCTGGACACTATGAAGAACTTGAAAGACGCTAAGACAACAATTTATCCCTCAACTACGAGGGGAGGTAAGGAACTGCCATCTAGCCTTGCACTTGATTCACCTTCTGTTATGAGTAAGCTAGCGACACCTAAACCTGCTTCTGCTATTCGTTCCGATATGTCGCATGTTATTGATGATGCCACTTCTGCTATGCATGATACTTATGATGAAACTGCTTCTATGCCTGATACTACTGTGCCCCATAGTGAATTTCTTGAAGAACAAATTGCTAGGGCTAGAGAAAGAGAAATTGATGAATCTGAATACGGTGATGAAAGTGATGATGAAAATATGCCTGTTATTCCTGAGGGTTATCTTTTTGATAAAGATTCTTCTTTAGCTATTTTAGCCTGCAAAGATAGATATGATCTTAAGAGGTTATTGATTAAATGGAACAAAGAATCACTTAGAGATAAAATGAATCCTGATCCTGCTTTTGCAACTTCACCTATATGTGTTCCTGATAAGGATTATGAATTCTCTGTTGATCCAGATATAATTACTTTGGTTGAATCTGATCCTTTTTATGGCTATGAATCTGAAACTGTTGTGGCACATCTTACTAAGTTAAATGATATAGCTGCCCTGTTCACTAATGATGAGAGATCGCGTTACTTCTATATACTCAAAATATTTCCGTTCTCATTAAAGGGTGATGCTAAGATATGGTTTAATTCTCTTGATCCTGGTTGTGTGCATAGTCCCCAGGATATGATTTATTACTTCTCTGCTAAATATTTCCCTGCTCATAAGAAACAAGCCGCTTTAAGGGAGATATACGACTTTGTGCAAATTAAAGAAGAGAGTCTCCCACAAGCTTGGGGGAGGCTTCTCAAGTTACTTAATGCTTTGCCTGATCATCCTCTTAAGAAACCTGAAATACTTGATATCTTTTATAATGGACTGACCGATGCTTCCAGAGATTACCTGGATAGTTGTGTTGGTTCTCTTTTCAGGGAAAGAACACCGGATGAAGCTGAAATTCTATTGAATAATATGTTGACAAATGAAAATAATTGGGCACCTCCTGAGCCAGCTCCTGAGCCATCTCCCGCTCCATTTACTGAGCCTATTCCTAAACCAACTCCGAAGAAGAGAGGTGTTCTATTTCTCAGTCCCGAAGATATGCAAGAGGCAAAGAAATCTATGAAAGAAAAAGGTATTAAAGCTGAAGATGTTAAGAATTTACCTCCTATTGAAGAAATACATGGTCTTAATCTACCGCCTGTCGAAGAAACATATGAACTTGATCACTTATTTACTGAAGAACCTCCTGATCCCGATATCCCGACACAGGTAGTAAAGGTAAATTCTCTCTATAGATTTGATGAAGGTGATATCCCTCACTATAAGTCTGCTAGGCAATGCTTTGATGAGTTTGATAATTTTATTGTCAAACAAGAAAATTTCAATGCTTATTTTGGTAGACAATTGAAATATGATTCCGATATGATTAAATACTTGGGTGATTATATGGCTAATATTAGAGGTGAACTTAAACTTGTTAGCAAACATGCCTCTATGGTTACCACTCAAGTAGAACAAGTACTTAAAGCTCAAAAAGAATTGCCGCATGAAATGAATAGTAAGAAAAATGATTATGTTGTTAGAGCGGCTACTAGAACTGGTAGAATGACTCAGGAACCTTTGTATCCTTAAGGCCACCCTAAGATAATCGAGCAAGATTCTCAAAGAAATAATATTGATGCACCTAGTTCTTCTAAAAAGAAGAAAAAGAAAAATGATAGAACTGTGCAAACTTCTAGTGAACCTATTGCTAAACCACCTGATAATCCAAATGATATATCTATGTCTGATGCTGAAACACAATCTAGTAATGAACATGAACCTAATGAAAATGTTAATGATGATGTTCATGATGATGCTCAACCTAGTAATGATAATGATGTAGAAATTGAACCTGCTGTTGATCTTGATAACCCACAATCAAAGAATCAACGTTATGATAAAAGAGACTTTGTTGCTAGGAAGCATGGTAAAGAAAGAGAACCTTGGGTTCAGAAACCCATGCCTTTTCCTCCCAAGCCATCCAAGAAAAAGGATGATGAGGATTTTGAGCGCTTTGCTGAAATGATTAGGCCTATCTTTTTACGTATGCGATTAACTGATGTGCTCAAAACAAATCCTTATGCTAAATATATGAACGATATCATTACTAATAAAAGAAAGATACCAGAAGCTGAAATTTCCACCATGCTTGCCAATTACACTTTTAAGGGTGGAATACCAAAGAAACTTGGAGACCCCGGAGTACCTACTATACCTTGCTCCATTAAAAGAAATTATATTAAAAACTGCTTTATGTGATCTTGGAGCCGGTGTTAGTGTTATGCCTCTCTATTTATACCGTAGACTTGACTTGAATAAGTTGACACCTACTGAAATATCTCTGCAAATGGCTGACAAATCAACTGCTATACCTGTCGGTATTTGTGAGGACGTGCCTGTTGTGGTTGCAAATGTTACTATTTTAACGGACTCTGTTATTCTTGATATTCCCGAGGATGATAGTATGTCTATTATTCTTGGAAGACCTTTTCTTAATACTGCAGGGGCTGTTATTGATTGCAACAAAGGCAATGTCACTTTTCATGTTAATGGTAATGAGCATACGGTACACTTTTCGAGGAAACAACCTCAACTCCACAGTATCAACTCCATTGGAAAAATTCCATCGATTATATTTGGAGGTTTTGAATTTCCCCTTCCTACTGTCAAAAAGAAATATGATATACTTATTATAGGGGATGTGCATATCCCCATTGAGGTAACTTAGTGTTATTCGAAATTTGTCCGGTTTCGTGATTATCAGAATGAGTTTGTTAACAAGACTTGATCAACCTTGTTAGTGGATTCTTTTTTATGAGCATGAGATGGATGAAACTAGAAGCACAACCTTCTATACCCTCTTTGTATTTTCTGTTCTTTAGTTGAAATAAAGTAAAAATAGTATATTCTGTCTGTTTGTTGTCTTATCCGTGCAATATAAAAATATCCCGAAAATAAAAGTCCTCAGAATGACATGCCAATTTAATATGATTTTTTCGGGAATATTTGAGGATTTACTATGCAAAAATTACCACGGGAGGAGCTGCCACCTGGCCACGAGGGTGGTGGGCGCGCCCTACACCCCTCGGCGCGCCCCCCTGCCTCGTGGGCCCACGGTGGCCCTCCTCCACTTATCCCAGCACCCATCTTCTTCCTCTGTCTCACACAAACCCGAAAAACCAACTCAAGCACGAGTTCCAGCCACTTTTGCTGTGATTTTCGATCTCCTTGCTCAAAGCACCTCTCGCAAAACTGCTTGGGGAGATTGTTCCTTGGTATGTGACTCCTCCATTGGTCCAATTAGTTTTTGTTCTAGTGCTTTATTCTCTGCAAATTTGTGCTGCATAGGTGACCATGTTCTTGAGCTTGCATGTCAAATTTATATGGTTCCAAGTAGTTCTAATGCTTGATATAGGCTCTAGGCACTTGTAGGAGTAGTTGCTATCAGTTTTATTGAAGTTGGTTCACTTTTGTTTGAAGTTACTAAAAATTTCAGATTATTTCAGAAAAATGATGAAGACAATTTTGAGGGGCTCATCGAGCCGAAGCTCAAGGGATAAACAAGATGAAGAAGCTCAGAGGCCCAAATATAATTTGCCTCATACCGCGGAGATTCGGCCGTATGAATGGCCTTCTGATAATTTCTTGAGAGAGGCCGGGATTTATGAGGATTTCTATTCATTGATTGAAAATGCTGGCCTCACCGACTTCGTCCGCGACCAACGTCCACAGTATCTCTTACTCACAAATACTTTTGTGCAAAACTTCTTCTTTTACCCTAAGGAATTGCCTCCATCAGTAGAGTTTCATTTATATGACGTTGTGAAGAAAATGCCATTGTCTTAATTTTGCGCAGTCTGCAACATACCCCCTGAGGGCACTTTAGAGGAACCACCCAGTAAGGAGTTGGAACCATTTATTAAACTTATCTCTCTGGGAGAAACCAGGAAGGTTTCTGATGCAAGGATCACTAGCATACATTTTCCTGTGTTACGCTATTTTGCTTTATTTGCTAATCGATGCTTGATAGGTCGTGGGAACTATGGGAACTTTCGCGTTCCTGATATTATCATTTTGTTCCATGGTTTGTACCACGACAACACTGTTAGTATGGGCGGAATTATTGCTAGGCGGTTGAGTCTGAACCGTACTAAAGGCCCCATCTTTGGAGGCATTTATGCTTCTCGCCTTGCTGCACACTTTAACATAGCTATTAGGCATTATGAGAAAGAAGAAAATTGCTGCCTGATGCTTATCTAGACTATAAGAGCATGATAGCCCATGATTTTCTTGTTAAGGACAGGAATAGAGAGCTCAAATACATGTTATACTTTGATAAACATTATCCTGAAACTATTATGTTGCCTGCTCCTTCTTTGTTTAATTTTGCAGGTCCCTATCTCGTTACGTGGGCTGTTGTCCAAGCCTACAAAAATCCTGCACCAGCCCCGGAACCGGAACCACAAGATGAGCCACCACGACAATCTGTTTATTCTTGGGATCCAGAGACGACTGTCAGCCACTGGCAGTCAGAGCCCTCTTCGTCATCACAGTATGATCCCAACTATTCCTCATCGTAGTACGACCCCAGCTACACCTAAGGGTATCCGCCAGGCTATCCCTGGCAATAGACCAACTTAGGCCAAAAGCCTAAGCTTGGGGGCATACGTATTTCTCACCGACATTACATTTATGTTCACCCACACTCATTACTAGATGTCGGTGCTCATACTCTTTCACTGTAATATCCATGCTAGTTTATTTTCTTTTTCCTGCTTTCTTCTTGTGTGTTTGTTAAACCTTAAGAAAAACCAAAAAAATTAGTAGTAGTTTACTTTTCTGCTGTAGTAGTAGTAATTAAAAAGAAAACCCAAAAATATTTCCCGTTCTTCTTTTGCTTGTTGGGAGCTTTCCCGTGTAAATAGTTTTCTTTTCTTTTCTTTTCTTTGGGGGTCAGTAGGAGAAGACCTTAGATAAAATTTTGTAGTGGCTCTTATATGCTTTAATGTTGATTTAACCCAGAGCCCATATTGCCTTGTATTCTCCTGTTTCTTGAATGCTCGCAGATTCCAGCTTAGTCCAATGCACGTGCACTCTTATTATTATTCACACCATTCGGTTGTGCAAGTGAAAGGCAATTATGATGATACATGATGGACTGACTGAGTTGGGAAAAGCTGGTATGAACTCGACCTCTTTTGTTTTTGTAAATATGATGAGTCTGTCGTTCTTGATTCAGTTTATTATGAATAAACATGTTTGCAATGACAATTAGAGATCATAGTTGCTTGTGCCATGCTTGATTAGCTATGAGTTATAATGGTTTACCTTGCGTGCCAACATGCTATTGAGATGGTTGTGATGTGGTATGATGGGGTGGTATCCTCCTTTGAATGATTTAAGTGACTTGACTTGGCACATGTTCACGCATGTAGTTGAAACAAATCAACATAGCCTTCACGATATTTATGTTCATGGTGGATTATATCCTACTCATGCTTGCATCCAATGTTTATTAATTTTAATGCATGTACATGGCTGTTGTCGCTCTCTAGTTGGTCGCTTCCCAGTCCTTTGCTAGCCTTCACTTGTACTAAGCGGGAATACTGCTTGTGCATCCAATCCCTTAAACCCCAAAGTTATTCCAGATGAGTCCACTATACCTTCCTATATGCAGTATCTACATGCAGTTCCGAGTAAATTTGTATGTGCCAAACTCTAAACCTTCAAATAAATATTCTGTTTTCTATGCTCGAATAGCTCATGTGTCAACCAAGGCTGTCCTTATCTTCCGTGTTAGGCGGGTTATTCTCAAGAGGAGTGGACTCTGCTCCTCACTCACGAGAACATGGTTGGTCACCGGGATGCCCAGTCCCATGCTTTATGCAAACTAAATCAAAATTAATTGCAAACAAAACTCCCCCTGGGACCTGATGTATGTTGGAGACACTCGTTGTTTCGAGCAAGTCATGGATTGATGCTTGTTGGTGGAGGGGGAGTATAAACTTTACCATTCTGTTTGGGAACTGCCTATAATTTGTTTAGCATGGAAGATATCGCCATCTCTTAGTTGTTCTGTAGACAATGAAAGTATACCGCTCAAAATGCAATTTATCTCTATTTCAAAACCGAGCTCTGGCACCTCTACAAATCCCTGCTTCCCTCTGCGAAGGGCCTATCCATTTACTTTTATGTTGAGTCATCACCCTCTTATTAAAAAGCACTAGCTGGAGAGCACAGCTGTCATTTGCATTCATCACTATTAATCTATGTTGGGTGTGACTATGATTGGATCTCTTTTACCATGAATTACAATGTCTAGTCAATCCTTGATCTTTAAAGGTGCTCTGCATTTATGTTTTGTGGTCTCAGAAAGGGCTAGCGAGGTACCATCTTGTTATATCATATTATGATTGTTTTGAGAAAGTGTTGTCATCCGAGATTTATTATTATGGCTTGCTAGTTGATTATGCTATTAATATGAGTAATTATGAGACCTGAGAATTATTGCAAATATGTTTAGTTATTATATATGCTGAAAACTTGAATGTTGGCTTGACATAGTTACAACAACAAGAGCAAACAGAGTTTGTAAAAGTTTTTCTTTCTTTCTTTCAGTTTGTCAACTGAATTGCTTGAGGACAAGCAAGGGTTTAAGCTTGGGGGAGTTGATACGTCTCCGTCGTATCTACTTTTCCAAACACTTTTGCCCTTGTTTTGGACTCTAACTTGTATGATTTGAAGGGAACAAACCCGGACTGACGCTGTTTTCAACAGAATTGCCATGGTGTTGTTTTATGTGCAGAAAGAAAATATTCTCGGAAAGTCCTGAAACTCCACGGAACACCTTAGAAAAAACAATAAAAAATCCTCGCCAAAGATGAAGACCAGGGGGACCACACCCAGTCCACGAGGGTGGGGCTGCCCCCCCCCCTCTAGGGCACGCCCCCCTACCTCGTGGGCTCCTGGATGCCCTCCGACGCCAACTCCAACTCTATATATTGGCTTTCGGGGAGAAAAAAATCAGAGAGAAGAAATCATTGCGTTTTACGATACGGAGCCGCCGCCAAGCCCTAAAACCTCTCGGGAGGGCTGATCTGGAGTCCGTTCGGGGCTCCGGAGAGGGGGATTCGTCGCCGTCGTCATCATCAACCATCCTCCATCACCAATTTCATGATGCTCACCGCCGTGCGTGAGTAATTCCATCATAGGCTTGCTGGACGGTGATGGGTTGGATGAGATTTATCATGTAATCGAGTTAGTTTTGTTAGGGTTTGATCCCTAGTATCCATTATGTTCAGAGATTGATGTTGCTATGACTTTGCTATGCTTAATGCTTGTCACTAGGGCCCGAGTGCCATGATTTAAGATCTGAACCTATTATGTTTTCATGAATATATGTGAGTTCTTGATCCTATCTTGCAAGTCAATAGTCACCTACTATGTGTTATGATCCGGCAACCCCGAAGTGACAATAATCGGGACCACTCCCGGTGATGACCGTAGTTTGAGGAGTTCATGTATTCACTATGTGTTAATGCTTTGGTCCGATACTCTATTAAAAGGAGGCCTTAATATCCCTTAGTTTCCAATAGGACCCCGCTGCCACGGGAGGGTAGGACAAAAGATGTCATGCAAGTTCTTTTTCATAAGCGCGTATGACTATATTCGGAATACATGCCTACATTGCATTGATGAATTGGAGCTAGTTATGTTATGACTGATACATGATGAACCGCATCTGGCATAATTATCCATCACTGATCCGGTGCCTACGAGTTTTCCATATACTGGTTTACGCTTATTTACTTTCCCGCTGCTACTGTTACAATCACTACAAAATACCAAAAACATTACTTTTGTTGTCTTTACTTTTGTTGCCGCTACCACCATTATCATATTACTGTGCTACTAAACACTTTGTTGCGGATACTAAGTTTCCAGGTGTGGTTGAATTGACAACTCAGCTGCTAATTAATACTTGAGAATATTCTTTGGCTCCCCTTGTGTCGAATCAATAAATTTGGATTAAATACTCTACCCTCAAAAACTGTTGCGATCCCCTATACTTGTGGGTTATCACGACCCCAACTACAACTTTGATCCATGGACATAGACCAACTTAGGCCAAAAGCCTAAGCTTGGGGAGTACGTATTTCTCACTGACATTACATTCATGTTCACACACTCATTCTAGTTGTCGGTGCTCATACTTTTTCATTGGAATATCCATGCTAGTTTATTTTCTTTTCTAGCCTTCTTCTTGTGTGTTTGAAAAACCTTAAGAAAAACCTAAAAAATAGTTGTAGCTTTTTCTAGTTTATTTTCCTTGCTTGTAGTAGTAATAATTAAAAGAAAACCCAAAAATATTTCTTGTTCTTCTTTTGCTTGTTGGGAGCTTTCCCGTGTAAATTTTTTTATTTCTTTTTCTTTTCTTTGGGGGTCGAGAGGAGAAGACCATGATGAAATTATTGAAGTGGCTCTTATATGCATTATTGTTTATTTAACCAAGAGCCCATGTTACCTTGTCTTCTCCCTTGAATTAAATGCTTGCAGATTCCAGCTTAGTCCAATGCACGTGCACTATTATTATTATCCACACCATTTGGTCGTGCAAGTGAAAGGCAATAATGACGATATATGATGGACTGATTGAGATGAGAGAAGCTAGTATGAACTCAACCTCTCTTGTTTTTGTAAATATGATTAGTTCATCATTCCTGATTCAGCCTATTATGAATGAAACATGTTTGCAATGATAATTAGATATTGCAGTTGCTTATGCCATGCTTAATTTTCTAGGAAATTATAATGGTTTACCTTGCGTGCCAACATGTTATTAAAATGGTTGTGATGTGGTATGATAGGGTGGTATCCTCCTTTGAATGATTCAAGTGGCTTGACTTGGCACATGTTCACACATGTAGTTGAAACAAGATCAACATAGCCTTCACGATATTTATGTTCATGGTGGATTATATCCTACTCATGCTTGCACTCAATGTTTATTAATTTTAATGCATGTTCATGACTGTTGTCGCTCTCTAGTTGGTCGCTTCCCAGTCTTTTTCTAGCCTTCACTTGTACTAAGCGGGAATACTGCTTGTTGCTACCTCTTGAGCACTACGTTGGTTTTCGCCGAAGAGGAGAGGATGATGCAGTAAAGTAGCGTAAGTATTTCCCTCAGTTTTTGAAAACCAAGGTATCAATCCAGTAGGAGGCCACGCGCAAGTCCCTCGTACCTACACAAAAACAATAGCTCAACGCAACCAACGCGATTAGGGGTTGTCAATCCCTTCACGGTCACTTACGAGAGTGAGATCTGATAGAGATGATAGATAATATTTTTGGTATTTTTGATATAGAGATGCAAAGTAAAAGGTAAAAGACAAAGTAAAAAGCAAAGCAAGATTAAAGTGATGGAGATTGATATGATGAGAATAGACCCGGGGGCCATAGGTTTCACTAGTGGCTTCTCTCAAGAGCATAAGTATTCTATGGTGGGTGAACAAATTACTATTGAGCAATTGACAGAATTGAGCATAGTTATGAGAATATCTAGGTATGATCATGTATAGAGGCATCACGTCCGAAACAAGTAGACCAACTCCTGCCTGCATCTACTACTATTACTCCACTCATCGACCGCTATCCAGCATGCATCTAGAGTATTAAGTTAAAAACAGAGTAACGCCTTAAGCAAGATGACATGATGTAGAGGGATAGTTTCATGCAATATGATAAAAAAAACCATCTTGTTATCCTCGATGGCAACGATGCAATACGTGCCTTGCTGCCCCTTCTGTCACTAGGAAAGGACACCGCAAGATCGAACCCAAAGCTAAGCACTTCTCCCATGGCAAGAAAAATCAACCTAGTAGGCCAAACCAAACTGATAATTCGAAGAGACTTGCAAAGATAACCAATCATACATAAAAGAATTCAGAGAAGATTCAAATATTATTCATAGATAGACTTGATCATAAACCCACAATTCATCGGTCTCAACAAACACACCGCAAAAAGAAGATAACATTGAATAGATCTCCACGAGAGAGGGGGAGAACATTGTATTGAGATCCAAAAAGAGAGAACAAGCCATCTAGCTAATAACTATAGACCCGAAGGTCTGAGGTAAACTACTCACACTTCATCGAAGGGGCTAGGATGATGTAGAAGCCCTCCGTGATGACGGCCCTCTCCGGCGGAGCTCCGGAACAGGTCCCAAGATGGGATCTCATGGATACAGAAAGTTGCAGCGGTGGAATTGGGCTTTTAGCTCCTGTTCTGATCATTTGGGGGTACGTAGGTATATATAGGAGGAAGGAGTGCGTCGGTGGAGCACCGAGGGGCCCATGAGGCAGGGGGCACGCCCCCCACCCTCGTGACCACCTCTGTTACTTCTTGGAGTAGGGTCCAAGTCTCCTAGATCACGTTCGGTGAGAAAATCACGTTCCCGAAGATTTTGTTCCGTTTGGACTCCGTTTGATATTCTGTTTCT
The DNA here is from genome assembly GCA_032464435.1 of Aegilops umbellulata. Taxonomy (NCBI): domain Eukaryota; kingdom Viridiplantae; phylum Streptophyta; class Magnoliopsida; order Poales; family Poaceae; genus Aegilops; species Aegilops umbellulata. The sequence goes on along the minus strand of CP136056.1, from coordinate 66,102,064 downwards.
GTGTAACACTGAAATAGGCAAAAAAACAACAATTCTGGGTTGGGCCTCCGATTAATAGGTTAGTCCCAAAAATAATATAAAAGTGGAAAATAAAGCCCAATATAGTCCAAAACAGTAGATAATATAGCATGGAGAAATAAAAAATTATAGATACGTTGGAGACGTATGAGGCATCCCCAAGCTTAATTCCTGCTCGTCCTCAAGTAGGTAAATGACAAAAAGAGAATTTTTTATGCGGAGTGCTACTTGGCATAATTTCAATGCAAATCTTCTTAATTGTGGTATGAATATTCAGATTCGAAAGATTCAAGACAAAAGTTCATATTGACACAAAAATTAATAATACTTCAAGCAAAACTAACAAAGCAATTATGTCTTCTCAAAGTAACATGGCCAAAGAAAGTTTATCCCTACAAAACCATATAGTTTAGTCATGCTCCATTTTCGTCACACAAGAATGCTCTCATCATACACAACCCCGATGACAAGCCAAGCAATTCTTTCATACTTTTATAATTTCAAACTTATAAACCTTCACGCAATACATGAGCGCGAGCCATGGATATAGCACTATGGGTGGAATAGAATATAATGATGGGGGTTATGTGGAGAAGACAAAAAGGAGAAGAACTCACATCAACGAGGCTAATCAATGGGCTATGGAGATGACCATCAATTGATGTTAATGCAAGGAGTAGGGATTGCCATGCAACGGATGCACTAGAGCTATAAATGTATGAAAGCTCAACAAAAAAACTAAGTGGGTGTGCATTCAACTTGCTTGCTCACGAAGACCTAGGGCACTTGAGGAGGCCCATTGTTGGAATATACAAGCCAAGTTCTATAATGAAAGATTCCCACTAGTATATGAAAATGACAAAACAAGAGACTCTCTATCATGAAGATTATGGTGCTACTTTGAAGCACAAGTGTGGAAAAAAAGGATAGTAGCATTGCCCATTTTTATTTTCTTTTTTTTGGGCCTTCTTTTTTTCTTTGGCCTTCCCTTTTTTTGGGACAATGCTCTATTGAATGATGATCATCACACTTCTATTTATTTACAACTCAATGATTACAACTCGATACTAGAACAAAGTATGACTCTATATGAATACCTCCGGCGGTGTACCGGGATATGCAATGAGCCAAGAGTGACATGTATGAAAGAATTATGAACGGTGGCTTTGCCACGAATACTATGTCAACTACATGATCATGCTAAGCAATATAACAATGATGAATGTGTCATGAGGAACGGTATGGTGGAAAGTTGCATGGCAATATATCTCGGAATGGCTATGGAAATGCCATAATAGGTGGGTATGCTGGCTGTTTTGAGGAAGATATAAGGAGGTTTATGTGTGAAAGAGTGTATCATATCACGGGGTTTGGATGCACCGGTGAAGTTTGCACCAACTCTTAATGTGAGAAAGGGCAATGCACGGTACCAAAGAGTCTAACAATGATGGAAGGGTGAGAGTGCGTATAATCCATGGACCTAACATTAGTCATAAAGAACTCATATACTTATTGCAAAAATCTACAAGCCATCAAGAACCAAAGTACTACGTGCATGCTCCTAGGGGGATAGATTGGTAGGAAAAGACCATCGCTCGTCCCCGACCGCCACTCATAAGGAGGACAATCAAATAACACCTCATGTTTCAAATTTGTTACATAACGTTTACCATACGTGCATGCTACGGGACTTGCAAACTTCAACTCAAGCACTTCTCAAATTCACAATTACTCTACTAGCATGACTTTGATATTATTACCTCCATATCTCAAAACAATTATCATGCTTCAATCTTTTCTTAGTATTCAACGCACTCAAAAGAAAGTTTTACAAATCTTGAATACCAAGCATATTATTATTAAGCAATTTACCATGTTATTAAGACTCTCAAAATGATCTAAGTGAAGCATGAGAGATCAATATTTTCTTTAAAACAAATCCACCACCGTGCTCTAAAAGATCTGAGTGAAGCACATAGAGCAAAATTATAACGCTCAAAAGATATAAGTGAAGCACATAGAGCAAAACTACAACGCTCAAAAGATATAAGTGAAGCACATAGAGTATTCTATCAAATTTTAATTCATATATGGCTCTCTCAAAAGGTGTGTACAGCAAGGATGATTGTGGCACACTAGCAAACAAAGACACAAATAATACAAGACTGTCGGCGTTCCGGGAACGGGGGTCCCCAGACTTGCCTGCCTGCGGCGTGGCTCAAATGGGGGCCCAGCACGGCCCATCTTCATCAACACAAGACCCAAGACCCTCGCGAGGGGCCAAGCCTCGCGGGGCGGACGACACGGCGCTTCCTCAGGCACGGCCTCATCATGCTAGCTCACGAGGAGGCGGAGAGATCAAGGCGGGGTACCTCGCGAGGTGCCCATGACGCAAGCCATGACGACCAAGGATGCCAGGCAGGCGCCAGTCCGCGCAGCGTCTCCCTTTCCTCTTTCGTGCAAAGGGGGCAAGCGCAGGAGAGAGGATCAAGCAAAGGCACCCATTTCGGTGCAACGAGACCAAGACCAATCCAACGGTCGGAAGGAGGTCATCGTGGAGCCCAGAACGGCGTCACCACAGGGCCTTTGGCAGGCGAGGACCAACTTTAGTCAGGATAAGTGTACTAGATGTTCCCCTTTGAATTGGCCAATTGTTGGCGCCCTTCCCGCTCAATATTTGGGAAGAGGCCCAGGGCCTTTGCCTATAAATAGGACTAGCCACCCCCAGGGTAGAGGCGTCGAGCGATCAGGCAAGCAGAACCTAGAATCTAAGCAAGGAGAGAACAAGAGAGAGAGAGAGAGAGAGAGAGAGAGAGAGAGAGAAGGGCGGTTGAACTCCTCCTAGCAGTTCATCCCCCTAGCCAAGAACAGACCCTCGCGAGGCTGCTCTTCCCTGTATTGTTCATCATCACCAGCCCAAGAGGCAATCCACCCACCACAAACTAGAGTAGGGTATTACACCACAATGGTGGCCCGAACTAGTATAAACTCTGTGTCTCTTGTGCTGTTCTTTCAGTAGTTAGATCTTTGCGAGACGGAGAGGTAGAGGGCATAATCTCCGCGCGCACCCCAGAGTTCGAACCTTAAGGGTCTGCCGGAACCCGAAATCCGACATTTGGCGCGCCGGGTAGGGGTGCGCCGGAATTTGTCTTCCACCGTTCCGCTCTCCGCCGACCGTTGCGTCCATGTCTGACGCTCGCCGGGCCCGCGCCGAGCGCCGGGCCGCCATCGCTTCCCGCCTCGCCCAGACGGCTCCCGTCGGTGGGCGTCCTTGTCGTTCCCCTTCGCCCGTTGCCACCGGCCCGGCAAGGAACGATCAGCAAGCGTCGTCTCAGCACCCGTCCGTGCGGCAAGACGGCCGCACCGCTACTCCATCGCTCACACCTGCTGGCTCTTCGTCCCGCGCGCTCCGCGCACCCTTGCAGGCTCGAGCTGCGCTCATCGCGGCAAACGAGCTCCTGCGCTACCGTCCCGTCGACGACGTCTACGAAGAGTGGCTCGACCGCGTCGTCGAGCTCGTCCGCGCCGCAGGGGGCTCTCCTGCGACGTCCGCTCCGCTACGCCGCACCCCGCCACGCGCTGGCAATGAAGCTCCGGGGGCGTACCAACCGCCTCCTCTCCAAGAAGACGCCATGGCTCCAAGGCGCGTGGCCCCTGGGCGGAACCCGCTCCGTCAGGCGCCAGCCCAGCAAGAACGGAGCTGCCAAGAAGTCCCTCGGCCGCAAGAGGCCGCCCGGGCGCTTCCTGCTCCGGCTCGCCGTGACCCTGCTCCAGCTCCGGCATGTCAGGACCCCGCGCTGCTTCCAGCTGCAGCACATGGGGACCCGCAAGGCCAAGCTCTCCCTCAACCGAAGCCTCCCGTGCCCACGCAGGCTGCCGCGCCTACACCACCGAGCTGCGCAACGTCGCGTGGCCCGGCAAGTTCAAGCCAGACCTGCCTCCTCGCTACGACGGCACGACCGACCCTGCAGAGTTCCTCCAGCTCTATGAGCTGGGCATCGAGGCTGCCAGTGGGGATGAGAAGGTCATGGCGAACTGGTTCCCCATGGCGCTCAAAGAAGGAGCTCGCACCTGGCTCCTGAACCTGGCCCCAGGCACGATCTCTTCCTGGGACCAGATGCGCACCCGCTTCATCGCCAACTTCCAAGGTACTTGTGACCGGCCGCCGGCCGTGAGCAACATGCGCCGCATCAAGCAACAACCCGGAGAGACCCTGCAAAAGTACATCCAGCGCTTCAACAGTGCGCGCCTCAAGATCCCCAAGGTGTCCGAAGAAGCCATCATCTCGGCCTTCTCCGATGGTGTGCGCGATGTCAAGATGAAGGAGGAGCTGGCGATGCATGAAGACCTGTGCACCTCCCTAGAGCTGTTCAACTTGGCGACCAAGTGCGCCAGGGCTGAGGAGGGGCGTCTCTCCCTCCTCGAGATGCCTGCCGCAGACCCAGAAGAGAAGAAGCCCAAGGCCAAGGATGTGAAGCGCAAGGGGGCTGCCATGCTCGCGGCAGAACCAGACACCAAGCGAGGCAAGGATCTGCCTGAATCCTCCAGGGGCAGCCGGTACTATGTGTACCACGACCTCCACACCCACAACACCAACGAATGCCAAGAACTCCGCACCGTGCGAGAAGGAAGGATCGGCCGTCATCCTGACCGTGCTGACCGGGGCTACGGCCGAGGAGGAGGAAGAAACGCAGGACACTGGGAAGACCGCGGCCTGCGCCAAGGGTGGCGTGATCAACCTCGCGAGGACCGCTGGCGGGACCTGCCTCGCGAGGGGGATTGGAGGGATCAGCCTCGTGAGGATCGCCTGCAGGGCAACGCGGGCCTCCCTCCACTACTGCCGCAGCCAAGAAGGAACGAGGACCGCCACAAAGACGAGGGGGCTGGGGCTTCCAGGAGCCGCGCGCAATCGCCTGCATCCTGGGCAGAGCTCAAGCCCCAGCCTCCCAACGCATCTTCAAGCAGTTTGCCCGCGAAGTGAATGCAGTCCTCCCCAAGCTCGAAGCAACGCGCCCTCTCAGGTGGTCGGCGTGCGCCATCATGTTCAGCTCAGCAGACCAGCTCAAGTGCGCGGCCACAGCCGGAGTCCTCTCGATGCTTTGCTCCCCAGTCATCAGCAACGTACTCGTCACCAGGACCCTCATCGATGGTGGAGCAGGGCTCAACGTCCTGTCCGTGGAAACATTCAACAATCTCCAAGTGCCCTATGACCAGCTTCAGCCAACCAAGCCTTTCTCCGGAGTCACCGACGGTTCCACAATCCCGATCGGGCAGGTCCACCTCCCTGTCACCTTCGGGGCCCGCAGCAACTACCGCACCGAGCTCATCGACTTTGACGTCGCTCACATCCGCCTGCCGTACAACGCCATCCTCAGGTACCCAGCACTGGCCAAGTTCATGGCCGTGACTCATCATGGCTATAACGTCCTCAAGATGCCAGGAAGTGGCGGAGTCATCACGGTGCCATGTGAAGAGAAGGATGCAGTGTGTTCCCTGGAGCGAGCCTTTCAGGCCGCGTCACTAGAAGACCCAGATCGCGGAAGCAGGAGGCTTCCCGAGACCACCCCCAAGAAGAAGAAGACATCGTCAAGCTCAGCCCCACAGGAGGCAGGCCCCTCAGGGCCCACGTCTGCCCAAGGGGACCCTCCTTCCATCGCATAGGAAAGCGCGCCCGGTGCCCTCCTCAGGCAGGGCTCGGAGGCTCTCACCTGGAGGGCCATCGACCTGGCCAGGGTCACGAGGGAGGCGCTTGGGCACCACGTGGAGGCGTGCTTCGAAGCACGTTTCCCTCAAGAAGGAGCAAGGCAAGGAAGGTCGGACCAGCAGGAGTTTGTTGACAAGGCCGTTCAAGAACTACAGGAGTCAAGAATGAGAGGTTGCCACCGTCTACCGGCTGTGGCTCCCCATCCAGGCGAGGATGGTGGGTTGCGCGTCTGCATCGGCGTACCAGGGCTCAATCGGGTCGCCACGATGGAGCGCCTCTGGCCCTCGCAAGTGGGGCGTTGCGGAGGCCCACCCCACAGCTATGTTCGCATGCCTTACGGCTTGCCGAGCGTGGCTGTTGTGTGCCAGCACCTCATGAGGGGCATCATGGAGACTCAGGAAGACAGGCGTTCCGCAGTCCTGGCGGAGATGGAGATGATTCGCGAGGAGCCACTAGCGCCTCCGGAGCCTCCTGAGGCCCCTGGGCCTGGGGGCTCGTGAGGATCGGCTTCCGTAGCCCACCGAGTCTGCTACACCAACACCACTTCATCTTTAGGTGACGTCCTTCAAGCTTCATTTCCAGCTGGGAGCGCCCTCCCAGGGCTGCATCATTCCCAGGCCGCGTGGGTCTGTCCCTGCGGCATGTATCCCTTTTTATTTTTCGGTCATTAGCTTGGTTTGTTGGGGGCACCCCTTGGGCTGCATCATCCCCAAGCCGCTCGGGCCAGGCCCAGTGGCGTGTATCTCCCTTGCATTTATTTCTAGCTATGCTTTCGCCTATCATGCTTGATTACTTGATGCCTATCTACAGCACCCTTTCTTCCCCATGTCGACCACTTGCACGTTAAAGGGGGGGTACCTGAGCATCGCGACTCAGGGCTCTTACTGGCTCTTCAGCCCACACCCTCTGGCCTTGTCCACGGCATCGCAACCTGGCATACCAGCGACGGCTGAGACAAGCTCGAGGGCCGGGACCCGAGGACGTAGAGTGCCGGCATCTAACCCAATTTGCAGGAACACTCCTCAAGATATGGCCCAGTGCCAGGCGCAACCCGCCTAGAGGTAGGGCCCCGTGAGTCCCGCGCTGGTTCACGGGCGCCCAGGCACACCTTGCCTGCGCCAACCAGAGCAAGTAACGACCAACTGACAGCTGTCATGGCAACCCTTTTTTCCTTCTGTGATGAGCTTGTAGGATCCCCAGAGAGAATTGCGTTGCCTGAGGCCCTCACGGAGTCCCCTTCACCCTCGTCCGCGCGAACCGCTTGCACGTTAAAGGGGGGGTGCCTGAGCATCGTGACTCAGGGCTCTTACTGGCTCTCCAGCCCTCACCCTCTGGCCTTGTCCACGGCATCGCGACCTGGCATACCAGCGACGGCTGAGACAAGCTCGAGGGCCGGGACCCGAGGACGTAGAGCAAAAAGGGGAGCAAAGGCGAGGGAGGAGGGGCGCGCGAGGACCTCGCCAAGCAACTCCGTTCCCGCTGCCGCGCGGACCTGACGTGACACCAGGAGTAATCCCTGATTAACAAGATAAGTTAACGCCCGAAAACACCGGCTACCGTGGCACTACCTCCGCACCTAACGCAATTCTGTACTAGCGACGTTGCTCCCCTTTCTCACCGAGCGACGGCTGCTTTGGCGCCAAAAGGGACCTCCTGAGCATCGCGACTCAGGGGCTCTTACCGGACCCCGGGTCGCTCACCTCCTGGCCTTGACCACGGCATCGCGACCTGGCATACCAGCGACGGCTGACGCCGCCTTGGGACTGGGACCTGTCGACGCAGAGCACCAAGCCCTCGCGAGGTTCGAAAGGGAGAACTAAGCTACGACGGAATTGACGACTCGCACAATTTCATAGCAAGAGTTACATATTAACAAAAGGGACCACAGACACCTTACAAGCCCCCATTGGGCGCAGTACAATCCCTTGTAGGAAAACAGGTCCTAAGGGATGCTAACTATGCGTGCCCCTGCAAAATACGCCATCATCAACAGTGGGCCGTCAAGCGCCGGCGCCAACCCCATCCAGATCAGAGTCGGCGACGGCCGAGCGAGCCCGCCCTGCTTCGAGAGCGGCGCTGGCTCGTGGGCTCGTAGCTGTCGTCACTCGTCTCCGGAGTCGCGAAGGTCTCGCTGGGGTCACTAGATCCTCCGGCACTTCCGTCACTTGTGGAGCTGCCCAGGGAGCGGTCGGCGGGCCTAGCCCTCACCACGGCAAGGTCCTGGCCGCCTCCCCCGGGGCAGCACTCCAGCCGGCGCCCGTTCGCGTCGGAAGACCTTGAAGAACATCATCGAAGCGCCATCGTACTCCAGGTGGATCGTGAGAGCGCCCCTTGCTCTGCAACCCCGAGCAATCTCGCCCCAGCCACGAGTCATGAAGACCTCGCTCGAGGCGGTGATCGCGACTTCTGCCTCGGTCGCGGGAGTGCTGCAGTCAGCGTGCTACAACCATAGCTCCAGGAGTCTTCCCTGCGGGAAGACAGAGGCGAAGAAGGGAGGAAGGCGAATCCAAGTTCGAGGGGGCATGGCGGCGTGGAGCACGAGCTCGCGGGAGGAGCCCTCGGCGTGGACTCCAGGAGGAACGACCCACACCTTCGTAACCCGACGGCGCCGGCCACGGGGATCGGCATCTCCCCCTTCAAGGCCCTCGATGTGGGCATACAAGGGAAGCGGCAACCCCGGCGGAGGCCGCTCGTACCAAGGCCTCGACACCACCTGACGGTCTTCCTCGTCTCGGCCGCGGAGGGCATGCCGCTTCTTCGGCGGGAGCGGGTCTGGTCCCTCTCGAGGAGCCTTTCCCTTCTCCGCTGCGGAGAACCGGCGGATCGGAGCCATCACAGCAAGACGGAGAAAGAGTCGGGGCGAAGAAGGAAGCAAGGAGAGATGGACTGGGAGGGCACGCGCGGTGCCGTACTTATAGCCGGCGAAGGCCAACCGTCGGCCACCACAATCACAGGTAATCATGACACGATTTGCATGCAGGGACTTGTCCAATCCGCGCGGTCACCGAGGCGTCATGGGGAAGCGGAGACGCCCACGTCCAATCAACCGCCATGCGGCGCCCAAGGCCGCAGGCTGTTAGGGCCCGCGGCGCTTCGCCCATGCCCTTTCGCCTCTCGGCACGGCCAAGTCCATGCGTGCCTTGGGCCCGGGGGCTACTGTCGGCATTCTGGGAACGGGGGTCCCCAGACTTGCCTGCCTGCGGCCTGCGGTGTGGCTCAAATGGGGGCCCAGCACGGCCCATCTTCATCAACACAAGACCCAAGACCCTCGTGAGGTGCCAAGCCTCGCGGGGTGGACGACACGGCGCTTCCTCAGGCACGGCCTCGTCAGGCTAGCTCACGAGGAGGCGGAGAGATCAAGGCGGGGTACCTCGCGAGGTGCCCATGACGCAAGCCATGACGACCAAGGATGCCAGGCGGGCGCCCGTCCGCGCAACGCCTCCCTTTCCTCTTTGGTGCAAAGGGGGCAAGCGCGGGAGAGAGGATCAAGCAAAGGCACCCATTTCGGTGCAACGAGACCAAGACTAGTCCAACGGTGGGAAGGAGGTCATCGTGGAGCCCAGAACGGCGTCACCACAGGGTCTTTGGCAGGCGAGGACCAACTTTAGTCAGGATAAGTGTACCAGATGTTCCCCTTCGAATTGGCCAATTGTTGGCGCCCTTCCCGCTCAATATTTGGGAAGAGGCACAGGGCCTTTGCCTATAAATAGGACTAGCCAGCCCCAGGGTAGAGGCATCGAGCGATCAGGCAAGCAGAACCTAGAATCTGAGCAAGAAGAGAACAAGAGAGAGAGAGAGAGAGAGAGAGAGAGAGAGAGAGAAGGGCGGTTGAACTCCTCCTAGCAGTTCATCCCCCTAGCCAAGAACAGACCCTCGCGAGGCTGCTCTTCCCTGTATTGTTCATCATCACCAGCCCAAGAGGCAATCCACCCACCACAAACTAGATTAGGGTATTACACCACAATGGTGGCCCGAACTAGTATAAACTCTGTGTCTCTTGTGCTGTTCTTTCAGTAGTTAGATCTTTGCGAGACGGAGAGGTAAAGGGCATAATCTCCGCGCGCACCCCAGAGTTCGAACCTTAAGGGTCTGCCGGAACCCGAAATCCGACGAAGACGCTCCAAGCAAAACACATATCATGTGGTGAATAAAAATATAGCTCCAAGTAAAATTACCGATGGAAGTAGACGAAAGAGGGGATGCCTTCCGGGGCATCCCCAAGCTTTGACTTTTTGGTATCCTTGGATTATCTTGGGGGTGCCATGGGAATCCCCAAGCTTAGGCTCTTGCCACTCCTTGTTCCATAATCCATCAAAAGATTTCACCCAAAACTTGAAAACTTCACAACACAAAACTCAATAGAAATCTCGTGAGCTCCGTTAGAGAAAGAAAACAAAAAACCACTTCAAGGTACTGTAATGAACTCATTATTTATTTATATTGGTGTTAACCTACTGTATTCCAACTTCTCTGTGGATTATAAACTATTTTACTAGCCATAGATTCATCAAAATAAGCAAACAACACACGAAAAACAGAATCTGTCAAAAACAGAACAGACTGTAGCAATCTGTAACTAACGCAAACTTATGGAACTCCAAAATATCTACCAAAATAGTACAACCTAGACAATTTGTTTATTGATCAGTAGCAATGGAATCAGTATTTTATCACATTCTGGTGGTTTTTAACAATTGTTTTCGTGAACAGAAAGTTTCTGGAAATTACAGCAAGATCAAATAACTATCATCCAAGAAGATCCTATAAGTCTAACTTTGCACAAACACTAATTAAAACACAAAACCGCATCTAAACAGAAGGTAGATGGATTATTTATTCCTAAACAGAAGCAAAAAACAAAAAAACTAAAATAAAATTGAGTTGCCTCCCAACAAGCGCTATCGTTTAACGCCCCTAGCTAGGCATAAAAGCGAGGATAGATTTAGGTATTGCCATAATAATGGTATGGAAATTCATGAAAACTTCTCTCATATTTTGTACGTTCAGCAGCAAGTTTTCTTTGAGGCAAGCAAAAATAATCAAAAGGGCTAAATTTAATGGGACAAAAGTCCCCAAGATCAATCTCGGGAGGTATGGGTTCCTCCCTAGGCCCTTTGTATTGCACAATCAATTCATCATTAAGAGCATTCTTTTGGCAAGAAGCTACAAGCCTTCGTTCAAGAGGAAAACCTAGTCCATTATTCTGAATAGCAAAATCATCATTAAGTTCGGAAATTTTATCAACTAGAACATCGGCAGGAACCTTTTTCCTAAGATTTTCATTATAAGCAATATGATCTAAAGATTGTAAACGCATCATGTCTTCTTGATTAAAAAGGATAGCTTCAATGGGAGGATGACTAGCATCCACCCTATAATGCGCAAAGATTTCTTTGGCCTCTTTTATTATAAATCTAAACTCATGAGCCAAAAAGATAGTGGCGGCACGCTTAACAGAAGAATGCTCAATATTAGAGAATTCTAAGAAGATTCGTTGTATGCAAGGATGCATGTGCATAAATTGCCTTTCAAGTTCAACTATAAGCATGGCAATAGCGTCCGCAAGACAACTAGTTCTATGAAGAATAGAACTGCCCATAGAGGGCAAAGCACCGGCACAGGTAAAGAAATCTTGAATAACTCCTTTTCCAATAATATTACCACTACCGACACGAAATCTTTTTGTATGATAGGTAGGGAGTTCTTCAGCCGGAGCATCAGAATTTTCTATGATATTGTTATCACCCATATCGGCAATAACTTCCCCAATTTCAGACATAGCGACAAACAAGCGATCCAACACATGAGCAAACAAAAGGCAAGCGAGAAAAAGGCAAACGGAGAAAGAGAAGGAGAAGGAGATTGGGAAAGAGAGGGCGAATAAAACGGCAAGGGTGAAGTGGGGGAGAGGAAAACGAGAGGCAAATGGCAACTAATGTAATGCGGGAGATAGGGATTGTGATGGGTACTTGGTATGTTGACTTTTTGCGTAGACTCCTCGGCAACGGCGCCAGAAATTCTTCTTGCTACCTCTTGAGCACTGCGTTGGTTTTCCCCGAAGAGGAGAGGATGGTGCAGTAAAGTAGCGTAAGTATTTTCCTCAGTTTTTGAGAACCAAGGTATCAATCTAGTAGGAGGCCACGCGCAAGTCCCTTGTACCTACACAAAAACAATAGCTCAACGCAACCAACGTGATTAGGGGTTGTCAATCCCTTCATGGTCACTTACGAGAGTGAGATCTGATAGAGATGATAGATAATATTTTTGGTATTTTTGATATAGAGATGCATAGTAAAAGGTAAAAGACAAAGTAAAAAATCAAAGCAAGATTAAAGTGATGGAGATTGATATGATGAGAATAGATCCGGGGGCCATAGGTTTCACTAGTGGCTTCACTCAAGAGCATAAGTATTCTACGGTGGGTGAACAAATTACTGTTGAGCAATTGACAGAATTGAGCATAGAGAATATCTAGGTATGATCATGTATATAGGCATCATGTCCGAAACAAGTAGACCAACTCCTGCCTGCATCTACTACTATTATTCTATTCATCGACCGCTATCCAGCATGCTCTAGAGTATTAAGTTAAAAATAGAGTAACGCCTTAAGCAAGATGGCATGATGTAGAGGGATAGTTTCATGCAATATGATAAAAAAACCATCTTGTTATCCTCGATGGAAATGATGCAATACGTGCCTTGCTACCCCTTCTGTCACTGGGAAAGGACACCGCAAGATCGAACCCAAAGCTAAGCACTTCTCCCATGGCAAGAAAAACCAATCTAGTAGGCCAAACCAAACTGATAATTCGAAGAGACTTGCAAAGATAACTAATCATACATAAAAGAATTCAGAGAAGATTCAAATATTATTCATAGATAGACTTGATCATAAACCCACAATTCATCGGTCTCAACAAACACGCCGCAAAAAGAAGATTACATCGAATAGATCTCCACGAGAGAGGGGGAGAACATTGTATTGAGATCCAAAAAGAGAGCAGAAGCCATCTAGCTAATAACTATGGACCCGAAGGTCTGAGGTAAACTACTCACACTTCATCGGAGGGGCTAGGATGATGTAGAAGCCCTCCGTGATGACGGCCCTCTCCGGCGGAGCTCCGAAACAGGCCCCAAGATGGGATCTCGTGGATACAGAAAGTTGTGGCGGTGGAATTAGGTTTTTGGCTCCTGTTCTGATCGTTTGGGGGTACGTATGTATATATAGGAGGAAGGAGTACGTCGGTGGAGCACCGAGGGGCCCACGAGGCAGGGGGCGTGCCCTAGAGGGGGGGCGCCCCCCACCCTCGTGACCGCCTCTGTTACTTCTTGGAGTAGGGTCCAAGTTTCCTGGATCACGTTCGGTGAGAAAATCACGTTCCCGAAGATTTTGTTCCGTTTGGACTCCGTTTGATATTCTGTTTCTCCAGAACATTGAAATAGGCAAAAAACAGCAATTCTGGGTTGGGCCTCCGGTTAATAGGTTAGTCCCAAAAATAATATAAAAGTGGAAAATAAAGCCCAATATAGTCCAAAACAGTAGATAATATAGCATGGAGCAATCAAAAATTATAGATACGTTGGAGACGTATCACTTGTGCATCCACTTCCATAAACCCCAAAATTATTCCATATGAGTCGACCATACCTTCCTATATGCGGTATCTACCTGTCGTTCCAAGTAAATTTGTATGTGCCAAACTCTAAACCTTCCAATGAAATTTTGTTTTGTATGCTCGAATAGCTCATGTATCAACTAGGGTTGTCTGTATATTCCATTCTAGGCGGGTTATTCTCAAGAGGAGTGGACTCCGCTCCTCAGTCACGAGAAAATGGCTGGTCACTGGGATGCCCAGTCCCATGCTCTAAGCAAATCAAATCAAAATAATTGCAAACCAAACTCCCCTGGGACTGTTGTTAGTTGGAGGCACCCGTTGTTTTGGACAAGCCATGGATTGATGTTTGTTGGTGGAGGGGGGGTATAAACTTTACCATTCTATTTGGGAACCGCCTATAATGTGTGTAGCATGGAAGATATCGAGATCTCTCGGTTGTTATGTTGACAATGAAAGTATGCCGCTCAAAATATTATTTATCTCTATTTCAAAATCGAGCTCTGGCACCTCTACAAATCCCTGCTTCCCTCTACGAAGGGACTATCTATTTACTTTTATGTTGAGTCATCATCCTCTTATTAAAAAGCACCAGTTGGAGAGCACCGATGTCATTTGCATCCATTACTATTAATTTATATTGAGTATGACTGGATCTCTTTTACCATGAATTACAATGTTTAGTCAGTCCTTGATCTTCAGAGGTGCTCTGCATCTATGTTTTGCGGTCTCAGAAAGGGCTAGCGAGATACCATCTTGTTATATCATATTATTATTGTTTTGACAAAGTGTTGTCATCTGAGATTTATTATTATTGCTCGCTAGTTGATTATGCCATTGATATGAGTAAACTTGAGACCTAAGTGTTATTGTGAATATGGTTAGTTCATAATCTTTGCTGAAAACTTGAATGTTGGCTTTACATATTTGCAACAACAAGAGAAAATAGGGTTTGTAAAAGTTTTTCTTTATCACTTTCAGTTTGTCAACTGAATTGCTTGAGGACAAGCAAAGGTTTAAGCTTGGTGGAGTTGATACGTCTCCATCGTATCTACTTTTCCAAACACCTTTTGCTCTTGTTTTGGACTCTAACTTGTATGATCTGAATGGAAATAACCCGGACTGACGTTGTTTTCAGCAGAATTGCCATGGTGTTATTTTTGTGCAGAAATAAAGGTTCCCAGAATGACCTGAAACTTCACGGAGAATATTTTTGGAAATAATAAAAAATACTGGCAAAAGAATAAAGGCCAGGGGGGGCACACCCTATCAACGAGGGTGGGGGCACGCCTACCCCCCTGGGCGTGCCCCCTGCCTGGTGGGCCCCCTAGAGCTGCACCGACCTCAACTCTAACTCTATATATTCACGTTTGGGGAGAAAAAAATTAGAGAGAAGGATTCATCACGTTTTACGATACGGAGCCACCGCCAAGCCCTAAACTCTCTCGGGAGGGCTGATCTGGAGTCCGTTCGGGGCTCCGGAGAGGGGAATCCATCGTCGTAATCATCATCAACCATCCTCCATCACCAATTTCATGATGCTCACCACCGTGCGTGAGTAATTCCATCGTAGGCTTGCTGGACGGTGATGGGTTGGATGAGATTTATCATGTAATCGAGTTAGTTTTGTTAGGGTTTGATCCCTAGTATCCATTATGTTCAGAGATTGATGTTGCTATGACTTTGATATGCTTAATGCTTGTCACTAGGGCCCGAGTGCCATGATTTCAGATCTGAACCTATTATGTTTTCATGAATATATGTGAGTTCTTGATCCTACCTTGCAAGTCAATAGTCACCTGCTATGTGTTATGATCCGGCAACCCCGAAGTGACAATAATCGGGACCACTCCCGGTGATGACCGTAGTTTGAGGAGTTCATGTATTCACTATGTGTTAATGCTTTGGTCCGGTACTCTATTAAAAGGAGGCCTTAATATCCCTTAGTTTCCAATAGGACCCCGCTGCCACGGGAGGGTAGGACAAAAGATGTCATGCAAGTTCTTTTTCATAAGCACGTATGACTATATTCGGAATACATGCCTACATTACATTGATGAATTGGAGCTAGTTCTGTGTCACCCTATGTTATAACTGTTGCATTAATAATCGCATCCGACATAATTATCCATCACTGATCCAATGCCTACGAGCTTTTCACATATTGATCTTCGCTTAGTTACTTTTCCGTTGCCATTGTTACAATTACTACAAAACTGCTACTGTTACTTTTGCCACTATTACCGTTACTTCCATACTACTTTGCTACTAAATACTTTGCTGCAGATATTAAGTTATCCAGGTGTGGTCGAATTGACAACTCAACTGCTAATACTTGACAATATTCTTTGGCTCCCCTTGTGTAGAATCAATAAATTTGGGTTGAATACTCTACCCTCGAAAACTGTTGCGATCCCCTATACTTGTGGGTTATCAAGCGCCAAATCTGCAAGGTTCTGGACATTGACCCCCGGATATCCGGCCCCCACCCCCGGATTTCTGACCCTTTGGGAATTCAGCCTCTCGTGTTTCACCGTTTTGCCCATAACTTTCACATCCGGAGTCCGATTTTAGCGTTCTTTAGCTCGTTGAGTAGCTATTTACATCCTCTATCCCTCTAGATTGGTTTCAAAACCATTTGACTCCATCAAATGTTTGGCACTTTGGCATCTTTGCCTAGGGCTCCCACCATATCATCCGCATAACCACCACCGACTTCCACAACCTAACTCATTTTGTTCCTTATAGCATCTGTGGTTGCTTGAGTAGTGATTCGAGCCTCCTAAGGTGTTTCGGCTACATAGGGAGGGTTGCTTCTTCATCAACCACCACCATAACTTCCGCATAGGCTTGCCCACCATACACTTCCACCACCCCAACTTAACCAAATTTTGTTTGTGTTGTGCGTTGTGTCTCCTAAGGTGTTTCGACTACTTAGGGACCGTGCTTTCAACTCCAACACCGTGTATAGCCCATCATA
Source organism: Aegilops umbellulata (assembly GCA_032464435.1). Taxonomy (NCBI): domain Eukaryota; kingdom Viridiplantae; phylum Streptophyta; class Magnoliopsida; order Poales; family Poaceae; genus Aegilops; species Aegilops umbellulata. Next base: position 66,085,747 of record CP136056.1, on the reverse strand, counting down.
CCCTTCCGCCCCCATAACACATTTTGACCGAGTTTCCACCAATAATTCCACAACCACCACCGCTTTTCCTCTACCACCATTTTGACATTTGACGTTTGAGATTTTGAGTTCATGGTTTTTCCATTTCCTAAGGTGTTTCACCTAACTAGGAACGGTTCGACATCGAGAACACCACCACTCATCATCGCCACGAGGTTATCATTGTACAAAAGGATGGTAACCTCGACGACATCATTGTACATTCTCCCTTGCCATTACATTGTTAACCCCTAGCCCATTTTGCGTCACTTGCCTATCGAGACTAGCCATTTGAGTATTATCGGGCCACGTTACTTGTGCACATTAGTGATCATCGATCGACACCTTCCATTGCATACAGACCATATCATATTGGTATCTTGGTATCATATCATCTCGTGTGCCAAAATTTTGTTCCCGCATATACACAATTGCTATCTTGGTTTGTGCATTTCGCATTGTGGCCATCCAAAAAAAGAAAAAAGAATAAGCTTTTAAGAAAAAAGAAAGAGCAAAGAAGCTTGTAAGCAGGAGCCATAGCATCGTATCATAGTGCATCACTATATATCATATGGTATCATACTCGATCATCTTGGATCATCTTGAGAAGAACACCGCGAACCATACATACATAGCATACTTGGGATAGAAAGTTTATCCATTTTGCATCTTATAGGTTGTGCACAAGTGTCGTATCCGCCTATTGAGCAATCGTGCTAGCGTCTCTCTTGAGTTGTGCAACACGAGCGTTTTCCGTGGACTCCACATTTTGTGCTCATTCCTTGGTTGCATGACCCCATTTATCTATCCGTGTTTGTGTTTCCGAGTGCCACTCATTGTTATTGGTCTACTTGTTTCACTTGCGAATTTGTGAATATCTTTCAACATTATTGACTCTTGCTAACATTTTGCATCAAATTTTTGTGCCACTATCCTCACCAAGCTACTCCATAAGCTTTACTTGATAGGTGTGAGTGAACAAGTCCGGTACCAATTCCAATATTCCTTCATTTCACATTGAGTGAAACAGGATACATCCTCAACTTTGGGAGAAGGTAACTTGGTATTGTTTATCTCATTTCCTACTCACCTCTACACGAGTCTTGTGATGGATAGGCAAAGCACACACCCTTCGGTCTACAACAACAACGACGAGTTCGATGCCACGAATGACTTGAACGCCAAAATGGATGCTCAAATGGAGGAGATCAAAGCCCTCATCAAGTCCTACAAGAGATCTTCCTTATCTTCGAGAAGACGCTCAATTACACATGCTTCCGAGCTACCATATCCGGCAAGGTCACATCGGCATAGACACCATCACCAACAAAAACGTGAAGGTCAAGAGCTCAACACCAACCACCGCTCAACGACTTCACCATCTCCCTTGGCATCTTCGCCAAGCGACTTCAAGGCATCTTCTCCTACGGACATACGGCATATTCGCCAACAAGCACATCAAGACTACGCTCAAGAGAAGCCCCCCAAGCTCAAGTCCGCGACTTCCATGAGCTACTACCACCTCGACACCGACCACAAGATTCCTTTCTATGGGACTCAAGAACTCGAGGAGTATCTCAAGTGGGAGCGCCTAATGGACGACTACCTCAAGCTACATCAAGTTCCTCCGGAAGATCAAGTGAAGTGTGCCACAACGAACTTCCACGACTACGCATCGGCATGGTGGCTTCACACACCTTCGGAAAGCTACGACATGAGTTGGCCCAAGACGAAGAGAGCTTTGTGCCGAGAGTCCGTGCCTCCAACCTACACGGAACAACTTCTATGCCAATTGGAGAACACCATCCAAGGATCCAAGTCCATCGACGCGTACTTCAAGGAGATGAAGATTGCCTTGTGACGAGCCAGCGTGGACGACCCCATTTCTATGAAGTTCCACGTCATGATGGTGCACAATGACATCTCCAAGACTATCTTCCTCGAGAACTACAAGTCCCTCGACGACTACTACATTGGTGCTCTCAAGGCGGAACAAGAACTCGTGAAGGCTAAGGCTTCTCCACCCCAAGCACACTTCTCGAAGTCCAAGCTCCAAGACGGCGAGCATGAGGCTAGTACCACCGTGATGTCCAAGCCTGACGAGCTCCAAGACGATGCTCCCAAGTTCGACTTCACCGCGATCCCTCTTTGTAGCATTGATGATGTTGAGTCTACTTTGACTCTTTTTTCGAGACGGCGCAGCGAGGACTACAACTATGGAGCCCATCAAGGAACAAGATTTGGAGGCGAACGACATGGTGATGAGCAAGGATGATGCTTCCATCTTTGGAGGCAAGAGTGATGATGCGCCATCTTCGGCCTTCATCCACGGCGATGGTGATGAGATGATCGAGCATGGGATTTTCCCTTCGGTCATGGAGGAGAGTGATGATGTGCCATCTTCGGCCTTCATCCACGGCGACGACAACAAGATGGTTGAGCATGGGATTTTCCCTTCGACCACGGTGACGTATGATGACTTGAGTGACTTTAGCCACCATATTGAGAGTGAGAGTGACTTCACCACTAGCCCCATATATGATGTGTTTCCCCAATTCCCATGTGAGGAGAGCCACAACCCCCACCACTTGAGTGAGACGAGTGACTCCACCATATGTGAGTTCGAGTCCACCTATTTTGAGGGAGTGAGTGAACCACCACGTAGAGAGAGTGAGATAGTTGATAGGGCATGTGAGGCCAATTAGATTTCTAACAACTTAACCTCTACCTCTGTTGTGTCTTCTCATTTGGTGCTAGGTCCCATATATGATGACGCGTCGATACTCGATGACTTCGTCCTTCCTTTGGACAATACGATGGCCATGGTGGAATATGATGCACCCCCCACATGGTTCTATCAAGATGAAGATGACCACCATTTGGTCTTTGCCACCTCGCCTATACCACTTGAGTGGAATGAACAAGGTAACATAGGTGAAGGTGATTCTCTTGTCCCACTAGTGGACATTCTTGACATCGATTGCTTGCATGATGTTGATCAACCTATTACCATGCTTCATGCTAGTGCGACTTCTCCATGCGATGATTTACCCATTTATGATGAGTTTGATGATTTCCATGTGGAGTCTATTAGTTGTGATGCCATGTTACATAGGATTTCTTGTGACAATTCTCTAGGTCACATCATGTTTGACAATTCGCTTGACTTGTCATATGCTATGCATGAGATCAATCATATGTCATATTTGCAATCTCATCTTAGTGACTATGCATATGCCATTAAAATGAACCAAATTTGCACATATGGCATAGATGACATGCCCATGGTTATTGGCATTTGTTTTTCTTGTGATGATATTGATATGCTTCCTTTGCATCATTTATCTCACATCCATGCCATGACCACCTAGCTTCGGATATGCATTGTTTGGATGTTGTCCATTTTCTCCATGTGATGTTTCCAATATTGCTCATGAGGAGACCCCCATAGTTTCCTCATACATGTTAGGAGATTTTGATTCATCCTATCGATTGCATAATCCCAATAATTATGTGCATAGTATGCTCCCCATGAATGATAATGCTATTGATGTGCCATATAATTTTATGCTCAATTTGTGTCCTCATCGTGTTATACATAACAACTAATCTTTCATGATGGATGACATGTTCTTATACCATGCATCAAATTTCTTTGAGTGATTCTTATCTTGTGTTAACTCTCACGTGCACATACACATCATGATGGATGATGTGTACATTTACCACGCACACAATTTCTTTGGTTTGTGTCTCTTTTGTGTAGGTACCATGAATACTTGTCAACCTCACAATCCCATGAGTTGACAAAACAAGCTCTAGAGAGCAATGATGACTTGGGATCCCATGGATTGTCTTTCCCACTGCTCTCTTCACGCAAAGACTTCGCGCGTTTCTTCTACATGGCCCTCACTTGGCTATGGGTTATTGTCCAATACATATTCTATGTCCATCTTGCCATTTTCACTTTGCATGATATGCCCATTCCTATGCCTTTGCCATGCATTTGTGCCCCATGCTTTGCATTACACATGATGATTGATTCTACTACTTGCATGTGTATTTGCAAGCTTGGTGGAGATATTGCTTGTTATTGCCATGTTCCACTTATGACCCATTCCTATGATGATACTATGATCTTGCTTTGTGTTCGTGCTTGCGATATGTCATGTGGATTTCCTATATCCATTATTTGCTCACATGACATGATTGCCATGATTTCCTCTAGTATGTTGCATCTTCGCACTACTAGCTTGCACGACTTGATTACTATGATTGCTTGCCTTGTTGCATCACCGATGATCCATACTTGCTCGCTTCATGCGGTTGATGACAACCATCTAGATGCTTAAACATGATCATTATTGCTTCTTGTCATATATCTCCATATGTTACCTCCCTCATGCTAGATGATTTGCCATGTATTGAGTGCAATTATGCCCTTAGTCTTGATAATGAGTTTTCCCCCATAGCATTCTCACATATATTTGGAGATTTTGACATATTCCTTGTGAAGCATGCTTGTCTTACCTCTTTGCACCATATACCTAGTGCCATGAATCTTGCCATTGTTGCATCATATTATTAATGCACTTGTGCTTCTAATGGTTATGTGCAAGAGAAGAGAACCATCATGATGGATGATGTGTTTATCTACCATGCGCATACATTCTTAGCTTTCTTTTGTGCATGTGTAGGATACTTTGACTTCGTGTCAACTTCCACGTCACGTGAGTTGACTATCCCAGCTCTTGAGAGCGAACCACCTTCTACCACGATGATTCTACATCGCACTTGCTTGCGTTTCGGCATTGTGAAGGACGCACAAGGACATGCTTTCAAGGTGATACCCTTCTCTTTTGAGAACCCCCAAACCATGAGCATGGATATTATGGATCATACTACTTGTGTTGCTTGCACCATGAGATTTATTGTTCATCTTGGACCACTTGATTGCACACATGTTAGAGATCTTGCTTCGACTTGCCATTTTCACATTTCCATGCCTCATGACATATATACCTTGTGTGTTGCATCCAATTCTTGGATTACTTGTTACTATCATATGATTGGTTGCAACAATCTCATCACTTCACATATGCCATGTCCCATTGCTTGTCACATGATTGATTTGATTGCCTCACACATGATGAACAATTGCTCTTTCTATTGTGTTGAGTGCCACACAATTTTCACTACACCCTATGCACGTTATGCTTGGTTTGTCTTGCACTTGACCCATGTGTTTAGACAACTCATCTTATTTGGTGTTGTGAATGCTTCTTATGCCTACCATAGACCTTTCATTGTGCGCTTTGTGAATGCTTGATATGAACTTGAGGTAGATGATTATTATCTTGACACTCATATTTGCATCGCTACCTCGCAATTGCATACTTGTCTCCACAATATCTTTGCTTGTGCTCGATTGATATGCTTTCATGCCATGTCACAATCCTTTGTCACACCCTATGCTATGCTTGATGACGACACTTGTTTGGTGAACCACCTCTCGAATTCTTGGTTTTGCACTAACGCTAACCACATTTGTTTTTCCAAGTGTTTGTTGTCCTTACTCCTTTTAAAGGAATCACAAGATGGTGCAACATTGGAGAGTGCCCATTTCGAGCTTCAAGATGACGTGTACTCGGTGAACGTCCACTTCTACACGGCGAAGCCATCTCTTTCACATGGTGATTTGGTTTTCGATCCGAGGTCGAATCTTTCCCAGGGGGGAGATGATGCGGAGCATCCTACGGACATCACCATGTCAAGAGTCGGTTTGGCAAGTGACACGTGCGACATCTACTTCACATACCCAAAGGTGAATCATCTCCTTTACAAGTGCTCACTTGACCCCTTCGAGGATGGTATACTACTTGACACTTCTCCCGTGTGCATCCATAGGTATTGTCGGAGCTTCACGGATGTTGAGGAGGAGTGCAAGCGCCAAGGAACAACTACACCATCCGCTAGGGAAGCCTGGCAGCGATGACGGAAGAAGACGGAGCTGTTGACGCTACAACGGCCGGACATCCAGCGCCTGTGCAGCCTCCAAGGAGTTGCACCAACAGACGGCCGAAGCATCAGCGGCCGGACATCCGGCGCCTCGGCAACCCCCGGACATCCGACATCATCCCCGGAAATCCGGCAGCGACGTATCCAGAGAGCAACTGGAGTGCCACTTCAGCCCGGACATCCGACTCGTCCCGAAGCCCCGGACATCTGGCCCCCAGCCCGGACGTCCGACACCTGTGCGTGCCTAACCGGGCCAAAGGCCCATGTATCCCCTCCTCACTTACCCCTTCGTGGCCCTAGACTATATATACTCCTCCACCTCCTTCTAGTTAGGGTTAGCAAAGGATTAGCTCATTTGAGATAGAGCTTTGCTCATCCATCCGGATCTACTCCATCGAGAGAGACCACGGCCTCTACGGAGAAGATCCATCTTGGATTCAAGACCCCTCACGGGAAGATCCGTCTAGGATATCATCAAGACCTCCTCATGGAGATGAACTTTACCTTGTATCTTTCCCTTTGTTCTTCATGTACCTTTTGTAGATCTTGTGTGTTGATTGTCTAGTGGGTGTGTGATTGGACTTGTTCTTGAGTGTTTCCCCTTGTGATTTCTTCCCGCTCTTCCCTGTGTTCACCGTGTTCTTCGAGGGAATCCACTCCAATCATGAAAGATTGGCCTGCACCAGGTTAGCCCCGTATCAGCCACCCAGACGAGGCCGTTGCAGCAGCCGTCCACCCGCAGCCACAGGCCACGCAGATGGCTGTCCTCCATCGCCTTGGCGAAAGGACGGGGAAGATGCAACCAGCTACGCAGCCGATGACGTAGTTCCATGACGAACTCGTGCGACGTATCCTCCGTATGGCCCTCCGCCTGGGGTGGAGTGGTTGGGGACGAAATAACAAGCGCTCTGCCGTGGCCGCCCCGGCCCCGGACGTCGCGTTTTCCACGACCACGGACCGCAGCCCTTCCTCGGGCACTGGAGCCGGCCTCCGCAGGACGCGAGCATGGTGCCGAGGAGAAGCTCTCGCAGCGAAGGTGGATGCACGAGCTCGACCCTTTCCCCTCGCAATAATGGCAGCAGATTTAGGGGAGAAGATAGAAGAAGGATGCGACGATGGCTGGGAGATTGGGATGGGAAGAGGTGAATGAGCATCGCTCTCCGTGGCCCCCTCTTTATGGGGAAGACGCGAGGGCTGGCTCTTCAACTATTTTGAGGCGACCACCCAGTTTCGCCAATCCCGGGCCTCGCATTCTTTGCCAGGTGCACCACTCCAGCGACCACCCCTCTTCACCAGTCCATTGTCTCGCACGTGAATACACGCGGTGGAAGGGCGCAGTTAAAGAGAAAATTATGGCAGAATTGACAATTATCTTCTGTCAGGCATGCTTGTGCGTTGTTTGGGCCTAGCCCAACGACGCCTCGGATGCGTGTGTGGCCCAGGTCCGGGGGCTCCTATTGGTGTATTAAGAATGGGGTTCTTAATACCCCAGACTTATGCACGGGCAGTAGCAGCCTTCCCAACGGCAAGGGCTTGCCGGAGGATAATCAAAGACAAATCTAAGTCCAGATTAATGAAGAAACAAAGAAGATCTGAGAAGATTGAGATCACAAATATTGAAGATACAGCTCAAAAGCCCGGCAAGATCCTTGCCGGGGGAAATCGCCAAGATCCAAGACCAGCAAGCTCCGAGTCCGGCAAATATCCCACTACCTTGCCACCGCTCCACCTCATCGACCAGGTTGTCACTTGTCGATTATGTGTCGAGTGGGCAGGTAGTTAGGTGAAACTTGTCTGGTCACGTGGCAGCTCGCCTTTGAAGATATAGCTTTAATGACACCCATCCAAGTGATGTGTCAAAGGAATTGAAGGCAGATGGACGAACGACACAGAAGAAGAGACCAGCCTTGCCGGAGAGCGCCATCCACAAGACACCTCACGATGCATTAAATGCATTTGTCCTAACCCATCAGAGTTAGGTATTTGGCACTGTAGCCACTATGTATAATGTATATTTACTATTTTGCCATTGTGGTGACCCCTTAGTCTATAAAAGGAGGACCATGGCTACCTTAACAAATGTCAAAACCCTGTCCATTCTACGCACGTAGCTGCATCTCCTGTGCACCTTGCCGGACGTGCGCTCCTTGTAGTTGGACTCACATACACAATCAATACACAAAGCAGGAGTAGGGTTTTACGCTTCGCAGCGGCACAAACCTTGGTAAACACCGTGCGTCTTCTGCTGACCCTGCTCTTTGTGCCTGTCGATCCCTCCAGTCGAACCGCAAAGGGATCGCCATGATCCCATAGATGGTCGTACGCACGGCAGGCCGTTTTACGGGACCTTTGCGGGACGGTTTTTCTCTCGGTCCCATAAAATAACGGTTGTTTTAGTGGAAGGAAAAGGTTTTGCTAGAGGTTCTTTGATACTGATGTCTGTTAACGCAATAAAAAATTGTACCGCAAATACTTGATGTAGTAATTCACATAACAAGAGATCCTCACAACCAGCTAAGCATGTAATGACTCACTGATATAATGTGTACTTGAACTTTTTTTTATCTGGTCCGCTATTTTAACACTGATATAATGTGTACTTAAAACTTTTTTTATCTGATCCGCTACTTTAACTCGCATGGCAACGAAAGAGTTGCCGCTCCCAAGAGCAAAGCTATCATCCAGTGAGTCGGCGACGACACAGCATGACAAGAGAGGAATGCCCTTTTATTTTGTCCCACGCAAACAAACCATGTATAACAACAGGCAGCCCAGTCACGCGAACCACTGTACCGGAAGCAAGCGACCGATGATGGAAAAAACTCCTTTTCCAGCTCGCCCGCACACACAACAGCGAACGGGCCCTACACACAAGCAGAGGTTGCCCCGACGCAAACGCGCCGGCCTTGCGCCTGCAACTTTCGATGGCCGGGAAGCATCGGCATGCATGCCGGTCCACCCGTGCACGGCGATGCCGTGAGCTCGCTCCCCTTTGTCCCGGGCCGTTCATGAGGAGCACGCACGCACGCACGCCCATCACGTTGGACCCCGATCCAACCCCCCGCACGTCTTTCCGTGCGGTTCCGTTTTGTTTTACGCTCCTCGGACCCGGATGGCGCCAGTTAACGCATGCTAATCGCCCGGGCTGCCGCTCCGCGCACCGACGAGCCTACCCGCCCAGATGCAGCGAGGAGGGCGGGGCCACCGCGTCAGCGCCAGCGACGCCAGGCGGGTCGGGCGCGCGACGCCGGCGGGTTCCGTTAGTTAGCGCACAACGTGTCGGGGGCTCGCGCGCTCGTTTTGCTTAAATAGGCTTCACGTTTCCCACCACCCCACCACGCCCCCGCGCCCTCGCGCGGTGCTGCTCTGGCTTAACAGTTTCCTTTTACCCGCGCGGCACGGCGACAGCACGAGCGGGGCCACGGCCGTGTGGGACCGGCAGGTCGGTGTCGTGTGGGGGCTGGGAAGCGGGTGCGTGAACGCTTCGTGGGGTTTTCTTCCTCGGGTGGGCGCACGGATCACGTGGCGTCACGAGCCCCCCCTGAATCCCCTCCCTCCCTTCCCTTCCCGTCCGATCACCAGGACACGTGGCGCGCACGTGCTCACGCGGCGCGGGTGAAGTAGGAGTACGGCCTACGGTCGGCTTCGGACTGGAGCTCCGACGCAGAGCCGAGCCGGGATGACAAACGGATCGGAGCCCGATTGGATAGTGCTCTTTATTTTGTTTTTATAGTACTTTTTATTAAAAGAGTGACCCTAGACGCCGGTCAGCTGGCCCAAATTTTAAACCGATCGCACGCTAGTCGTCAGATTGTAGAAAAAAAAGCCAGTTCAAGCAAAAATTAATGATGGTTTCAGAAAAAAAATCATCGGCAAAACTCTAGTAGTTGATTGTAGCAAAAAAAAAAGCCAGTTTCAAAAAAACATACGTTGATTCTAGCATAGACAGAGCACCGGTTTCAGCACGGACGCGCACTGGGTTCAGCACCAAAAAATCGCTGGTTCCAGCTCTCGGGGGTGCCTGTCGTAGCACCATGATGGCCGGTTGCATCACCTCGACCCCGTGATTGCCATCCCAGCGGAGGATGCCGCGCGTCTCCAGCAACGGCTCTCGACATCCAGTCGCTAGTCGGTCATTGTCGTGGTGGCTGTAGCACGGTGGTCGCCTCCATGTAGCTCCAGCCATCACCGATCGCAGCATCTCCGCACAACAAAGGGCTCACAAATGCCGGGAATCTTTGCAGCTCCCGGACTTTGAGGTTGTGGCTCCTTGCAAAAGGGCGGTTGCAGCTTTCAGGCTAGGTGGACGCATCATCTGATGACTTCACAACAAAGGCAAAGGTGGTATTCGGGGAGGCGTCGCTGGTGGTCGCTGGTGTTGTAGGAGGGAGGCTATGGGGAAGGAAAAGACGACGGGTGGTCGAGGCATGAGAGAAGACATAAGGGCGAGGGAAGGAAAGCGGTCGAGTGGGGTTCACTAGGGACACGCGCCCCGCGACGGGATTGATTGCGGCGTGAAACAGGAAGGGCCATGGCTAGCGCGAGGTGACGAGCCGAGCTTTCAACCGCTTGGCCGATTAGAATCGTTTACCTTTTAAAAATAAAATGTCAATATAAATGTCAGTGAATATGAATACGGATCAGATGTTACTGAAATATGGATACATATAGGATGATGCGAGTAACAACGACATATATTAGTAGTTAACAGAAATAAGTCCAAAGGCATGTTTATACATAAATATTGCTATAATACATAATAAGTCCAAAGGTTAACCATACACAAAGTAAACTTGATAACTTATTAGGCTTTTATGTTGGATAATTAACATATTTGGGCTAGAGTTGCTTAAATTAGCTCACGAAATTATATTCGGATACAGATAAATCCACTTCCATATCCATATTTGTGTTAAAATCATGTACCATATTTGTTTTTGTATCTGTAAAATAAACCTGGATATCTTTCATTTCCATTTCCATCATAGTTGGAATGCAAATATGAATATCAGATATTTTGAATTATCCGCTGCAACTTTCCACCATAGGTGCATATGATGTCCAATCGCACTTACCTTATACTACTATTGGTTATATCATTTTTCATTGAGCATGCCAAAAGTATGCATAATTTTAGCTAAATGCCAATGATTTAAGGTCGGAATTTTTTAGCTATTTCAAGTGAACACCCTCAGGCACGCATGATCCCACAGGGAATCCTAAAGTGTTCGCTTCCACGCAACCCTCCAAGCGAATTGCGGGCTGATGACATAAAGGGTTCGCTTGGTATGGCAATCTGAACTAACAAATACCGGATGACTATTTGTATTTTTATAGCATGACAATTTCCACCTTTTTCCATTGATGTAGCATGAAAATTCCCTTCAGCCAGCATGGCAAACCCCGATCATGACAATTTTCACAATGTTTCTCTTTTTAGGCTGGCAATTCTCTATGCTGCAATCATGGGAGATATGTGAAAACGCATGGCAGTTACTCTGCCATAGCATGACAATTTTCTGACAATCTTTTTATACACCATGACAACTTTTACTTTAGAACACGACACGTCGTTGTACAACAGCATGCCACATTTATCTGTTTTCGCATGACAATTATGGAGCGTTCACGTGGAGTTGTTTTTTTTTTAGCAAACGAAACAGCTCGTTTGTTCCTACTTGGCTGGGGGAAATGATAGTTCGCTCGGGTGATTTTGCTGAGGGAGTGTCAACGCGTTATTTGGGTTCTAATTTGATAAAATTGTCGTATTTTTATAGAAGATGGAGAACAATTTACAAGATACTTGTATTGGATGTAGGCGTTCAATCACAAGAAAATCACCTCCACCAACACCCTTAAAAAATTACTTGAGAACCAACATGTGTTTATGGTTAGGAGAGCAGTGGTACTCCCAACCCATCAGGGATCAAAGCTCAGGTTTGACGCTTTGATGTTCCATGAAGGTAAAATGTTTTTAGTGGGAGCCAACATTCCCCTTGATAGCGAGGTGTGTGCTAGGACTTATGAGTGCATATAATTTTCTATTTTTATGTGGTGAGCCAAGTGAGATGATACAGTATTCAATGAATACATACCTCACACATGAGGCTATATTAATTGTGTATATGCGAGTTATGCAAATTAAAGCAGGATCATACTTAGTTATCTAGGCTGCTTTAGGTTATTCACCAATAACCCTTAATACCTTCACTAAGAAAATCACTTAGTTTACATGTCACCAATGACCCTTTTATGGATTCCCTAAAATATCATATACTATCTTAAAGCTGCATTAGTTTATATGTTGCTCACCCATTCAGGTGCCTAGAGTCAAATCAATGCTCACATGGCCAGGGGATTTTATCGTATGCTTTTAAGCTTGTTTGGTCAAAATGTTGATCATATTTAGCTCACATGATTATCGAAAAACAAGAATATCGAGGAATTAACTACCTAGCATCTCAAAGGAATATATTTCACGCCCACTAACATCGATTTCAGCCGACTGAATTCTTCTATTCTACCTACAATGTAGTGTAATTCACAGCGGTTTAGCACCTATACAGGACCCGTACTACATGGAACACAACACGACCCAATTGTTTGCGCTTCTCATTTTGCCTAAGCATTTTAGAAGACAATACTTTGGATTGCAAAAAATGTTTTAAGGAAAAACATAGTGTTTTAGGAAAAATGTATAGGCGCCCACCTAGTGGCCGCAAAAACATGCTACTCCGTAAAACCTTCTAACGGGTAAAAACGGAGAGCCAACTAGCTACATTCTCAATAGTAATGTTGAAAGATGAGATATATAACACGCTCATGATATCTCTCCGGATAGTTCTAAGAGCATTTGTGAACTCCCTCATCCTCAACCCTACCTTCCTCTATGGCTAACGACACCCTTAATTCCTTCGCCGCATATTACAACCCCTTTCCTTATCGTTTGTTGCCGCTTTATTGAACCACCCACAAATCGCCACTATCACACCTTTATGACACAACACAACCCCAATTACTCGTACTTTTCATTTCTCCTAAGATTTCAAGATGTTAATATTTTGGATTGTAAAACTAGTTTTTAAGAAAAATATTATATTTCAGGAAAGCTGCATCCTGCCCACCTAGTGGCTACCGCTTGATGCAACTCCATAGAAAATATCTAAGTGGTAGAAGAAGAACCGAGTAGCTACACTTTAAATAGGGATGTCGAAAAATGTGATATAGATGACTCACATGATATCTCACCTGTTAGCTCTCGAGCATTCATGAACTCATTCGGTACCCCCCTCCCTCTACTGCTTTTGGTAACCCCATCACCTTCACCACCTACTGTCACCTATTCTCTGTCGCTTGTTGTTGCCTCATGAAACTAGCCACAATCTCCATTATCACACCTTCTTTCATCATCCTCATCCTATCTCCCACCATCATCACTCACCTCTCTCCAGGAAACCCACATCTCGCGACTTTGCCACATGTCGTCGTCAATTGGTGGTGAAACTTTATTGACTTGATGAATCCTGGCTCTACAACCAATAATGAAGAAGAGTGTTCTCGCCACTTGTTGTCCGCCTCTCAACATGGAGAAAAGGTGGTGCTAGCACAAGGATGCATTTGGCAATACGAGCGAGTAAGAGCTTTTATTTTGAACATTCATTGCATAACGAGTATTTGTATGTGCATATTCTCTTACCATCCTTGATCTGTTGACTTTAACCTTATAATTTTGTGCAAAGTTTTTAAAAGGAATTAGTAATTAAACATACAAGAAAGTTAATAAATGATTGGGCAAACAAAGTCTTCACTAATCTTCAAGTGGGAGATGGGAGGTCATGGTTCATCCACACCTTCCATATGTCTCATGTGGTTCATCCACACCGAGTGGAGGAGACATGGTAGCAAGAGGATCATACCCCCTAACATCAATCATTAACTCCTAATTTGGAGATGAACATTGCATGATTTTCCTCCTCTAATAGCACTCCTCTGGCATGCAAAATTACTAATTCTTGCCTCCGCCACTCTCCACACCTTGTGTCTATTTTTTTCACCCTTCAAAAGTATGACAAGTGGAAGGTCGTTTGCAATAAATTAACTTAACCACATCCACATGAGCTAACCAACATCCAGTTGAGTAAGGGTAAAACTCCTAAATTCCAATACAATTTTCAAACAACAAGACCTTTATATTAGTTTTGTTGCAAGCCTTGTTTGCAACCTCTCCCCCACGGTCAAAATTACCATATCTATGCAAATATTATGCTTTTTATTAACATGGATTAGTGAGATAAGAAAGCAGCCTCTCCATTTTAGTTTATAAAAGAATCGATTTTTTAAGTGTTTTCAATTTACGGATTGCCCTCCAATTTTTCATACTAGCAAATTTGCTTTTGACCGGGTTGCGGTGTATGTGAAACTTGCATAACCATCTTTTTGTACGAACTTGGAGACGCCATATTGATATAGATGGAATTGAAAGCCGCATGATGGTGAAATCTTCTAAATCCTTTTTCCCTTCTCCTATGACCTAGTGACCGGGGTGATGACCAATCTACCTTCTTCCCCTGCGAGATTGCAGGTCCCCTCTCCCTTCGTCTGTTGCTCCGGCGACGGGAGGAGGAGGGCCCCCAGGGTTTTTGTCCACTTGTGGTAGAGTTAGAGACACGTTTAGATTTCATCTTCAATCGACGATGGTGAGACAATGGCGTTGCCATGGGCGTGGAATAAGTTCACCCTGACTTGTCCTTGTTTTGTTGATGCTTCCTAATATCACCATCAGGTGGAGGATGGTGTGTCACCATATATGTTCTTTCAAGTCTAATTTTTTTCTTATGTAGGTTTGCTTCGGCGAAATTGTCTTGTGGAGCAGACAACGTGGTTATGTGTATTAGTCCCCCACCTCCAGTTCTGACTGACGATGGTTGGTCAGTCTAGACCTTGTTGAAGATCGTGTGAGATTTGTGTTCCCCAACTCCGTCTACCTGACCTATGGCATTCTACTGGCCTCTCTAGCAGTTTCTTTTTTTTTCGAAATGAAGATTTGCTTACTCTCCCCTTCTGAAATATTTGAAATTATAGTTTTGTCCTAAGTCAAACTTCACTAAGTTTGATCAAGCTTATATAAAAATATAACAACATTATAAACATCAATACTTCATTAGATTCATTTTGTTCGACATATATTTTGCTATTGTAAATCTTAGCAGATTTTTCTATCCATTTGGTCAAACGTTAAAAAGTTTGACTTGCGATAAAACTAGAACTTTGATTATTTTTTAATGGAGGGAGTAGATCGTAAATGTGGGCGTCTTTTGGTATACATCAAGGTCTTCATCGAAAAAGGCTTCCACCCTGATTTATATATAAAGCATCGACTGTCGGTGTCAAAATCGGCGGATCTCGGGTAGGGGGTCCCGAACTGTGCGTCTAGGCGGATAGTAACAGGAGACAAGGGACACGATGTTTTTACCCAGGTTCGGGCCCTCTCAATGGAGGTAAAACCCTACTCCTGCTTGATTAATATCGATGATATGGGTAGTACAAGAGTAGATCTACCACGAGATCAAGGAGGCTAAACCCTAGAAGCTAGCCTATGGTGTGATTGTTGTTCTGTTGTTCGTCCTACGGACTAAAACCCTCCAGTTTATATAGACACTGGAGAGGGCTAGGGTTACACAGAGTCGGTTACAATGGTAGGAGATCTACATATTCGTATCGCCAAGCTTGCCTTCCACGCCAAGGAAAGTCCCTTCCGGACACGGGACGAAGTCTTCAATCTTGTATCTTCATAGTCCAGGAGTCCGGCTGAAGGTATAGTCCGGCTATCCGAACACCCCCTAATCCAGGACTCCCTCAGTAGCCCCTGAACCAGGCTTCAATGACGACGAGTCCGGCATGCAGATTGTCTTCGGCATTGCAAGGCGGGTTCCTCCTCCAAGTACTTCATAGAAGATTTCGAACACATGATAGTGTCCGGCTCTGCAAAATAAGTTTCCACATATTGCCATAGAGAGAATAATATTTACACAAATCTAATCTGCTGACGTATTCCGTAGGATGACATCACACCACGGCCAAGCCTTTATTCGAATCGTTTTATTGTCCCACCTCAGCGTGTTATGCGAGGCGGTTTCCTTGGCACGTCTTGTCAAAGCAGAGATCGTGTCCCCTTTATTTACGGGATCCTCATCAATACGGATGTGGGTAACCCAACCGCGCCATTGATTACGGCGCTTGGGAGATAAGCGAGTTTTATCAGGCTGGTGGGGACACACAGTCGCATCTGCCCATATAAGGGGATAAGGATCCACCTTTTCACCTACGCCTTCTTCCTCCTTTGCCTATCCATTTTCCGCGCACTCGAGCTCCAGCGCCCAAGTACGCATTCCCCACCTCGACCTTCTCCAGCCATGTCCGGAGCGGGAGGCAAGTGGATGGTCTCCTCCGTCACGGAGGGACACATCAAAAAACTGAGGAAGGCCGGATACTTGTCTAACAACATCGCGCACCGGCTTCCCGAAGAGGGGCAGCTCCTCCCCACCCCAAGGCCCCATGAGAGGGTAGTGTTCCTTCCCCACTTCCTCCGCGGACTGGGCTTTCCTCTCCACCCATTCGTACGGGGGCTCATGTTCTACTATGGCCCGGATTTTCACGATCTGGCCCCAAACTTCATCCTCAACATCTCGGCGTTTATCGTCGTGTGTGAGGCTTTCCTCTGCATCCGTCCCCATTTCGGCCTATGGCTCAAGACTTTCAATGTCAAGCCGAAGGTGGTGCGCGGCAACCAGGCGGAGTGCGGAGGTGCCATGGCAGGCAAGATGCCCAACATCCTATGGCTCGAGGGCTCCTTTGTGGAGACCCTAAAGGGGTGGCAATCGGGGTGGTTTTACATCACCGAGCCGCGTGACCCTGAATGGGTCGCAACCCCCGAGTTCCGATCCGGACCCCCTACGCGGCTCACATCCTGGAAAGAGACGGGCCTGTCGTGGGGTAACAAAGGAGAGGTGACTGGACTGCAAACATGCATCCAAACCCTGGCGAACAAGCAGATCAAGCTTGTCAACGTACTCCAGGTTATGCTCATCCGCCGGATCCTCCCGTGTCAACAACGGGCTTTCAACCTGTGGGAGTTCGACCCGGCGCAATACCGAACTCTAAGCAGGCTCTTCAACACGACGTACGAAGATGCCTGGAAGGCGCTATTCAAAGGCGTCGAGGCTCCCGCATCCGCTACCGAGGATCGCGGATTCAGCACGCAGCGTCATGCTAGTGCGGTAAGCTATTTTTACCTTTTACAGGGCATTAGTTTTTCATAGTTTGACTCTATGTGGGATCTAAGCTCCCTTTCCTTTGACAGGATTGGCAGGCGAAGTTCGGACAGATCAGCTGTCCTGCTCATTTGCCCGAAGACCCAGCGGATGCTCGCTTGGCGAAGCTGCTGGTTCCGGCACCCTATGTGGTGTCGGAGAAGAAGGCCAAGAAGAAGGCCACAGGGACTCGAAAGAGTGCCCGGTGCCTGGAGGTGTCGGATTCATCATCCGACGACTCCGAGACGCACTCCTCCCGTGAAGACAAGGAGGAGGAAGAAGAAACCTCTCCCCCTCCAGCGGGGGGAGGAAAGAAAAGGAAGGCCGCCCCGACCAGGGAGGCCGAAGGGTCCAAGAAGGGGAAGACCCTTCCTCTGGACTACTCCACTGACGCCGACGACGGCGAAGAGGAGTGGCCGCACAGGGCCAAGCGCCCGGCAAAGTCGTAAGTATCCGGATACCAGAGTAACTCATAGTATTCCTTTATTGCACAACTTTTCCTTATGTCGAATATAACTATGCAGTCCGCCCAAGGCCGGGCTCGACGAGTCGTCGAGCGACTCCCTGGATTCGTCGGACGTGAATTCACTTCCGCCCGCTACCTCCCCCCACCCTACGGACGACGCCGAGGTGGCGTCCCAACAGGTTCCAAGCCAGGAGAGGGTGGTCCTGGAGGAGCCGCAAGGCGACCTCCCGGACTCCAGGAGTAAACGGGATAGATCCCCCCAGGGCTCCAAGTACGGCTTTGAGCCGGACACTGCGCCGGAACCTTCAACGATTCCGGACTCTGGCAGGCAGCCTCCTTCCAAGAGGAGCAAGCCTACCGAGTCGGTGACCTCCGTCCAACCGGAGGCACCGGACAACTTGCTGGAGGTGCTTAATGGAGCCTCTATCGACGAGGAGCACCGCACCATTATGGGTGCGGTGGTCCAGAAGGTTCAGTCCGCCAAGAGCGACTGACTGAAGCCTGTGCTAGCCTTTTAACAGGCTTTGAGGTAAGTAAAGAATGTGTAAAAATATTACCGCATAGACAGTAGCCCCTGATGCTCTGTTTGGCGTTCGGAAAGAAAAGCCGAATAGAGGATCTAATAAAATTCGCAGGAGTCTAACGAAAAGGAGTCAATATGCGTATGCAGGCTTCACTGCTGGCGTCCGCTGCACTGACTGCGGAGGTGGACACGCTGAAGGACAACCTCGAGCGGTCCAAGCAAGAGCTCGGCCTTGCCAAGCGGCAGCTCGAGGAGAAGGAAGGTAAGAGATACCTTATTGAAATATATATATATATAAAAGGTGCAATTGCAAAAAATGACAGGATTAACGTGGCTATTGTAGGGGCCACGACTGAGGTGGCGACCCTTAAGCAAGCGATGTCCGAGGCCGAGAAGAGGGCGGCCACAGAGCGCACCGAGCGGGAGAAGTATGAGGCCCAGGTTGGCGAGGTGCGGCAAGAGCTCCAGGCTCTCATGAAAAAACATGAGAGTTTGGAGCTTGACTTAAAGACGCGAGCGTCCGAGCTCGCGGCGGCCATTGAAAATGCCAAGTCTGCCAAGGCCGAAGCCCAGAAGGCCCTCCAGGAGGTGGATGCGATGAAAAAGATAGCGGCGCGTAAGGCATTCTTTATGCAAAGCAAACATGTAAAAGTGAGTTACTTGTTACTTACCCGAATCCGGAGCTCTCCAGGAGCGTTCGCAGATTTGCCCCGCAGTGTGTCCGATGCCGCCGCATTCTACCGAGCCGAGGAGGGCAGCTCGACAGAGAAGGTGTTCTGGTCTCAGTATGCTGAGGCCGGACTCCCTGTGCCCTTGAGCGCCCAGCTGAAGCAACTGGTCGAGCTCCACAAGGTGGCCGAACAGGCCATGAAGGGCCTCATAGTTCGGCTGTGGCCTGGAGAGGCTCTGCCTGGGAGCTACTTCGGGCTGGTGAGGCGGCTGGTGGAGGCCTGTCCAAGGCTCGAAGTCATCAAGCGCTCCGTCTGCATCGAAGGTGCCCGTAGGGCGCTTGCCCGTGCTAAGGTGCACTGGGGCAAGCTGGATGCGGAGAAGCTTGTGAAGGACGGGCCGCCGCTGGGCAAGGAGCATCACCACCCCGAGATGTACTATAAGGGTGTTCTGGAAGGCGCCCGCCTTATGGCGGACAAGTGCTCGAAAGATGTAATTTTTGAGTAAAACTTGTTTATTTTGTCCTGTGCGCTGAAAACTTGTTCATGTGCGCTAAGCAATGCTTTTTGAATTTAAAATATTACCTTCTGTGCGGCCGTTTATCAAATTTTGAGAGATGGCGAGTCGTCGGCTTCTGCCCCCATGCCACGAGTGCTGGGGTGTTTGGGATAAACTTGAGCGCTCTTTTCCCCATTCTTGGGTCCTTTGAGGGAGGCGCTCAACACAACGAACAAGGCAATCAGACTATAATGCTTGAACACTCTCACTTAGCCATAGAATTCTATAATTTTAAATTTCGGCGAAGCCCCTAGTGTTCGGAAGACCGAGTTCGGGGCGCTATCCACGCCTGGGCCGGACAAAGCCGACTCTTCGCTCTAAGCGGCATAAGTATTTAGGGACTCGAAAACCTCTCGAACAGTGACCAGCTCTCGCCTTATCATGACGGTCAGTTTTAGCTTTCTCTACTGAGGTGCTTTAGCCCAACTCAACTGGGGCACAATCGCAGTAGTTCTCCTAGCGCTACCTTAGCCGATACAACGGAACGTAAGGTACCAAAACATAGGAGCCGGGCAAACCCAACATATGACCCAAGACATGATTCGGAGCCAATGCATATAATGCTATAAGTTCGGGGTGCCACACTTGTGAAAGTGTTCAGACTTCTCACACCGTGTTGTGGGGTACTTAAGCCCCTGGTGTATTGGCCGTGCCAAAGTGTACGGGTGCGACATGTCATTAATGAACATGTATTCTTAAAAAAAAGAATAATACAGTAATAGACAAAAGCTACGCATTGTTTATTTGAAGAAGCTGCGATCAAAGCAGAACGATACAAATTGTGCGATAAGCAAAATATGGGACTATTTGACATGTCCTATCCAGGGGCGGACTGAGGAGTGATATGCAAAACAGGTATACTGCTCGTTATAGAGACCACCTTAGAGTTCCATAGTGCGGCGTGGTTTTCTTCTTCCCTGGTTCTTGCATCGTTTGTGCGGCAATTGTACTATCGGCTTAGACCTTCCGAAGAATGGAGTCCTGAAAGTAAGATAAAAGTAAGAAATCGGCAGCCCCTAGTGCGGTTTAAGCCGTGTCTTGGGCGCGCCGTGATGGTGCCCATCCCCTGTCCCCATGGTATTTCCAGAGCGTAATTATGTACCGCAGTACTGGTTTCGCAATTTCGTGAGGGCTGGGGTTGGGGCCGCATTGCTACGCCTGCTCACAACGTGCCAGGCGGTCTTGCTGTAGGTTACACCGGGCGCGCTTGACGGTGTCCGGACGTTTAGTGACCGGACTGGAAAATTGCCTTGAGAGGCTGCTTTGTACTTCCGCTGCGAGAGCCGCCGTATGCTCCTCCGTACGGAGAAAGCGTTCGGTGTTTCCATTGACCGTAATGACTCCTTGAGGGCCTGGCATCTTGAGCTTGAGGTATGCGTAATGCGGTACCACATTGAACTTGGCAAATGCGGTTCGCCCGAGCAGTGCGTGATAGCCACTGCGGAACGGGACTATGTCGAAGATTAATTCCTCGCTTTGGAAGTTATCCGGAGATCCGAAGACCACTTCAAGTGTGACTGAGCCTGTACAATTGGCCTCTACACCTGGTATGACGCCTTTAAAGGTCGTTTTGGTGGGTTTAATCCTCGAAGGATCGATGCCCATTTTCTGCACTGTATCCTGATAAAGCAGGTTCAGACTGCTGTCGCCGTCCATGAGGACTCGAGTGAGGTGAAATCCGTCAATGATTGGGTCGAGGACCAATGCGGCGAATCTGCCATGACGGATGCTAGTGGGGTGGTCCCTTCGATCAAAAGTGATCGGGCAGGAGGACCATGGGTTGAACTTCGGGGCGACTGGCTCCATCGCGTATACATCCCTTAACGCACGCTTCCGCTCCCTCTTGGGGATGTGGGTTGCGTATATCATGTTCACCGTCCGCACTTGTGGGGGGAATCCCTTCTGTCCACTACTGTTCGGCGGCCGGGGCTCCTCCTCGTCGTCGCTATGTAGCCCCTGATCTCTGTTTTTGGCGTGTAACTTGCCTGCCTTCTTGAACACCCAACAATCCATGTTGGTGTGATTGGCTGGCTTTTCGGGGGTGCCATGTACCTGGCACGAGCGGTCGAGTATTCGGTCCAAACTGGACGGGCCCGGAGTATTTCTTTTGAATGGCTTTTTCCTCTGACCAGGTTTAGAGCCTCTGAATCCGGCGTTAACTGCCGTATCATCAGCATTGTCACCGTTAATGCGGCGCTTGTGCTTGTTGCGACGCGACCTGGCACTGTTGTCCTTGGTATCCAAATTACCAAGGATCTTGGTTATGTTATTGTTACGAGCCAGCCAGCTGTCTTCTCCCGCACAAAAGCATGTCATGAGCGTCGTGAGGGCTGCCATAGATTTTGGCTTCTCCTGTCCAAGGTGCCGGGCAAGCCACTCGTCGCGGATATTATGCTTGAAGGCCGCTAGGGCCTCTGCGTCCGGATAGTCGACGATTTGATTTTTCTTGGTTAGGAACCGTGTCTAGAATTGCCTGGCCGATTCCTCTGGCTACTGAATTATGTGGCTTAGGTCATCGGCGTTTGGTGGTCGCACATAAGTGCCCTGGAAATTGTCGAGGAATGCGGCTTCCAGGTCCTCCCAACAACCAATTGATTCTGCTGGCAAGCTATTAAGCCAATGCTGAGCTGGTCCTTTAAGTTTGAGTGGGAGGTATTTGATGGCGTGTAGATCGTCGCTGCGGGCCATGTGGATATGGAGGAGATAGTCCTCGATCCATACCGCAGGGTCTGTTGTGCCATCATATAATTCGATGTTTACGGGTTTGAAACCCTCTGGGATTTGATGATCCATTACTTCATCTGTGAAGCATAGTGGGTGTGCAGCGCCTCTGTATTGGGCTATATCACGATGCAGCTCAAACGAGCTTTGTCTATTGTGTTCGGCCCGGCCGGATTTACTATATCCGGAGTGACGATCACCGTCACGTGCCGTGGGGCGCCCACACGATCCATAGATCGACCTTGTTTGCTTTGCCTTGTCCTCCAATATATCTCGCAGGTCTGGCGCATTCCCCCGTGCCTTGGTATTTTTAAAGCGGCGCCGGGGTGCGGATTGAGTGGAGGGCCGAAAGGCTTCTTTGTCACGGCCACGTGGTGGCCGGTCGGCCGCATCATGCGCTGGTGATGTAGGTGCTTCTTCCTCTAATTGGGGTAGCAACCTGCGCTTTGGGTAGCTCTTGGAGGGGCGTTCAGTTCATACTCTTCGGCAGCTAGGACTTTCGTCCATTTGTCGGCTAGCAAGTCTTGATCAGCTCTAAGTTGTAGCTGTTTTTTCTTGAGGCTGCTCGCCGTGGCTATAAGCCTGCTTGTTCGACGGGGTCCTCAGGCACAACAAATTCGTCGTCGTCAAGGCTTGCCTCGTCTTCGGAGGGAGACATGTAATTATCATCCTCGACCTCTCTGTCTGCCGCTCTCTCACGAGGGCTGGCTTCTCCGTCCTCCTGTGCTGAGTTTTGCTGGAGGGGGTTTTGTTCGGCACCGTCCGGAGTGTTATTATCTCCCGTGCCGGAATCACCGTTTTTGCTTTGGCGGGATTTAGAGCGGCGTCGCTGATGTCGGCCCTTAGGTTGTTTCTTGGAGGGGTCATCCTCCGCTGTTCCATCGCCATCGCCCTCTTTTGGGGTATCCACCATATAGATGTCATATGACGAGGTGTCTTTCCAGTGCCCTATAGGCGCTGATTCCTGATGGTCTCCTGCATCGGCGTCCATACCGTCGATGTCTTCGGAGTCGTAGTCGAGCACGTCGTTTAAATCATCGACAGTGGCTACAAAGTGGGTGGTGGGTGGGTTTTGAATTTCTTCATCATCCGCGTCCCAACCTTGCTGACCGTAGTCCGACCAGGGCTCTCCTGATAAAGAGAGAGACTTTAGTGAATTCAGAATATCGCCAAAAGGCGAGTGCTGAAAGATGTCCGCAGCGGTGAACTCCATAATCGGCGCCCAATCGGATTCGATCGGCAGGGGCGCGGGGGGCTCGGAGTCCAGAGGGGAGTCCGGCACCTTGGAGTCACAGGCTTCGCAAAGGACAAAGTTGGTGTTCGGCTCGATCGCCGCAGAGATTTCGGCCTCCGAGGCGGCATCCAACCACCCGTCCTCGATCGGCGCAATCGGCTCCGAACTAAGGGTCGGGGCCGATGTGGGCGCGGCATCCAAAGTACTGTTCGGCGGCAGAGCTAAATCATGCCCTTCGTGACAGTGCGGCGCGCTCGGCTGTGGTTCAAATCCGTCGAAGATCAAGTCTTCGCGGATATCAGCCGTGTAATTCAGACTTTCAAATCTGACCTGATGGCCAGGGGCGTAGCTTTCGATCTGCTCCAGATGGCCAAGCGAATTGGCCCGCAGTGCAAAGCCGCCGAATACGAAGATCTGTCCGGGGAGGAAGGTCTCACCCTGGACCGCATCGCTGTTGATGATCGGAGAAGCCATCGGGCCTAAAAGTGACGACACAGAGGAACTCTCAATGAAAGCAGCAATGTCGGTGTCAAAACCGGCGGATCTCGGGTAGGGGGTCCCGAACTATGCGTCTAGGCGGATGGTAACAGGAGACAAGGGACACGATGTTTTTACCCAGGTTCGGGCCCTCTCGATGGAGGTAAAACCCTACTCCTGCTTGATTAATATCGATGATATGGGTAGTACAAGAGTAGATCTACCACGAGATCAAGGAGGCTAAACCCTAGAAGCTAGCCTATGGTATGATTGTTGTTCTGTTGTTCGTCCTACGGACTAAAACCCTCCGGTTTATATAGACACCGGAGAGGGCTAGGGTTACACAGAGTCGGTTACAATGGTAGGAGATCTACATATCCATATCGCCAAGATTGCCTTCCACGCCAAGGAAAGTCCCTTCCGGACACGGGACGAAGTCTTCAATCTTGTATCTTCATAGTCTAGGAGTCCGGCTATCCGAACACCCCCTAATCCAGGACTCCCTCATCGACCACCAAGCAAAATCGATACAAACACACTCCACTACGACAACACACATACCCAAGGCAAGATGCAAAGGTGCCGGGCACTGCCACACCATCCGAAACGACTATTAAGCAAACTACAGATGCACAAAGAAGAACCGCTTGGAGCTGACGAGACCACCACCATGAGAAATCCACCAAAGAGAGGTGAGACGGACAACGAAGTGCGATGGCTCCAAGACGAAGCCTCCAAGAAGGGCATGACCATGGATAGACCCCATCGCCTGATCTCGCAGATCAAGTTTTCACCCGGAGCACCACAAAAGGAGCGTGGACACTACGATGGAGCCTCCAGGAAGAAAACGACGTCCACGGACTCTACCGCCGCCAACCAGTACAAGGACTGGGAAAGTGATGTACCCCAACGCTCACTCTCCGTCAGCCCGCCCGCAGCAGAGCCGCGCGATCCGCCCACGACCATCGCGCCTCCCACCGCGAAGGCCGCTGCCCTGCACCCAGACCACCGCCTATACAAGCTACTTTATAGGCGACAACAAGCTTTGCTCACGGCACGTCGCCGGCAGATGTGGGAGGAAGAATATTTCAACGCCCCAGATATACTTTTTAATTTCTATATAAGGCTAAAGGCTTATCATCATCAAGGCACATGAGGCTGGAGTCATGAGTTTATGCATGCTAAAGGCTTGAGGCAAGGGGATTCGATCTCCCCTTCACTCTTTGTTATCGCCATGGATGTCCTCACGCATATCATCATCAAGGCACATGAGGCTGGAGTCATGAGTACCATCAATGGATGTAACCCTGTGCAGCGACTGTCTTTGTATGCTGATGATGTGGTTCTTTTCATCAAACCCACACGGCCGGATCTCCTGTTTGTCAAACAAACTCTTACCATCTTTGGAGTTGCTTCTGGACTGAAAGTAAATTTTGCAAAATCGGCGACCATCATGATTCGGGCAGAGCCGGAGGATGAGGAAATTGTGAAGTCGGCGCTGCCCTGGAAGCTTGTCACCTTTCCATGCGAGTATCTTGGATTGCAGTTAAGCATTTGGCAGTTGAAAAGATCGGAGTGGCAGCCAATGGTTGACGCTGCACTTCACATACTGTCGGGATGGCAAAGGGGTCTGGTGACCAGACCCGGCAGGCTGGTTCTTGTCAACCAGGTCATGAGAGCCCGGGCTACTCACCACCTTATGGTTGCGGAGGCGCCAAAATGGGCTCTGGATAGAGTGGACAAAGGCTGTAGGGCCTTCTTCTGGGCTGGGACTGAGGAAGTCAAGGGAGGCAAATGTGTAGTATCTTGGGCGAGAGTGTGCAGGCCTAAGCACATGGAAGGGCTAGGCGTCATTGATCTGCACAAGCACGGTATTGCCCTAAGATTGAGATGGGAATGGCTTAGACGCACGGATGCTTCCAGGCCGTGGCAAGGGCTCTGCCTGACCGCGGACAAATCGGTGGTGCAAGCGTTTGGAAGCTTGGTAAAATGGAGAGTTGGAGCTGGTGACAAAACCTTGTTCTGGAAGGATAGGTGGCTCCATGGTGCTACCATCGCGGAGGTCGCTCCTCTGGTGGCGACGTCAGTTCATACGCAAGTTGCTAACAGGAGACTTGTCCGAGAGGCTTTGGGTATGCATTCTTGGATGAATGATGTGGTGGGTGACCTGTGCACGGAAGGCCTAACCCAGTTTATAGTCCTTTGGGAGATCCTTGAGGAGGTTCAACTGGATGCTCAGTCCGAGGACAGTCCCATTTGGGCATGGAATGCGTCAGGAACGTACACTGCATCTTCTTCTTACAAGATGCTTTGTGAGGGAGGAGTTAGATTCCACTCTTTTGGAGCTATTTGGAAGTGCTGGGCCCCTCTGGCATGCAAAATTCTCATGTGGCTGGCTGTCCAATATCGGCTATGGACTTCGGACAGAAGAGCTAGGCACAACTTGCAAGATCAAACATCAAAATGCTTTCTATGCGATCAAGAGGAGGACACGGTGGATCACATTCTGCAGCAATGTGTGTTCTCAAGTCAAGTATGGTTCAGTTGCATCACTAGGATGGGGTTGTCGATGGAGCTTTGCCCAACCAATGATTCAA
Source organism: Aegilops umbellulata (assembly GCA_032464435.1). Classification (NCBI taxonomy): domain Eukaryota; kingdom Viridiplantae; phylum Streptophyta; class Magnoliopsida; order Poales; family Poaceae; genus Aegilops; species Aegilops umbellulata. The sequence continues at coordinate 66,059,157 of CP136056.1, read as the reverse complement.
GATTGGTGCAATGGTGGTCGGACGCTACAAAGCGTTTTCTTAAGCACTCTCGGAAAGGTTTTGATACTTTCGTTATGCTTATCTGCTGGACATTATGGAAACAAAGGAACGTGAGGGTGTTTGGATCGGGTCAGATCAAGAATGAGCACGACACGGTGGACACGATCTTCGACGAGCTGAGGATGTGGGCCACGGCAGGAGCTTTTGGAGATCAACGTATGTTAGAGTAGTAGAGTAGCGTGTGTGTGTGGAGTGGAGGCTTGGTAAAGCTGGTTGTGGCCTAACCGGCAATATTGTAATCTCTTGTACATATTTTTCTTCCTTCTATAAAGTTAAGGTACGCCTTTGGCGTATCCTTGATTTTTTTTTCTATATAAGGAAGCATGTGGTACTTAATACATGCCTTTTTTGCCAAGAAAAATCCATCATGCTGGTGAAGGTTCCATAAAAAGAATGTTTGATCCACTGAGGATAGCTTAGTACGATCGGTTTATATAAATGATAACAGAACATAATTATTTTGCTAATCATTATAATTAATTCTCTCGTGTTAAAAAATAAACAGAACGAAAGCGCGCATAAACCCGTCCGTCGGCTACACTCGAGCCGAGCGACGCGAGCACACACGCAAAAGCGAACTCAGCACACTGGGCTCGGCTCGAGATCCTAGTAGAAAAGGAAAGGAGGCAGCCCTCGTCCACCCCCGCAATCCCAAGCCCCAGCAGCAGCGGGTCGCCTCCCCTCCCCCGAAATCCCCTCGCGCACCAGAGAAAACTACATACACACCACCACCGTCGAATCCCACCACCCGCCTTCCCTCCCTCTCCCTCCCCTACGCGCACGCCGCGCCGCGCCCCGCGCCCCGAGACCCGCGGGCCCCATCCTCTCCGCGAGGAAGGAGAGGGCGAGCGAGCGGAGCCCGCCCCCCCTCGGAGCTCGGGTCCGCGCGCGGGAAGATCCGGGCTTCTCGCCGTCGCGGCTTCGGCGGCAGAGGTCGGGTCTTAGGTGTTGCCGGCCTGCCCGCGCTGGATTTCGCGTCCCCTCTGCCGATTCGGGCTCGGGATCCCCGGTCCGGTGAGATTCCCCCGCCCGCCCTGCTCCCGAATTCCCTCACTAACAGTAGCAGCTCCCCCCCGTACTGCCCTGTCGCGTCGTGAAATGTTGGAGTGATTGCGATTTCGTGGCCCGTCGCGTCCGGCGGATGAGCTGAGTTAGGCGGAAAGGTGAGGTGATTTGCCGCGCCGTGGCCGAGAAGAAGGCCTGTTTGTTTAGGCTGGAATCTAGTGTCTGCGATCGGTGCGAGCATATGGCCGTGTTCTTGCGCATACGATGTCCACAGCTTGTCGTTAGGCACGATTTCGGATTAGAATTCAGTCGTGCGTACTCGGGCAACTAAAATAATCGGATGCCATGCCATATGAATGCCAAGTTATACAGGTAGTAATAGTAATTTGTTTGTCACATGATAAACGTTTTCTGTCACATGATTCCATGCTTTGCCTCATTTACATGTGTATTTATTACACACTGTCTTAGTTTCCTATTAGTATTGATGATGTAGAGCGTCTCCCTCACTCCCTGGTAAGTTAAGACTGATCTGTCATAAATACACATGTCTGTCAAAAGTGGCTGGTTAATTTGGTAAGCGGTGAATCAGAAGGATACCGCCACTAAGTACCAACTACCAGGTCTTTACGAATTTTTGCTTACAGTTTGGGATGCATGTCACTGTGTGTTTACCTGGAATGGTGGTTCAGAGCTTAGTTCTGTTTTGTTTTAAGGCCCTGTTTGGTTCATAAGTTTTAGGACTTTTTTTAGTCCCAACTTGTAAGTCCCAAGTCCCTAATAAGTCCCTACTTGTTTGGTTCCTGGGACTTAACATGGAATAAAAGACCATATTACAACTATAAGTCCCTATAAGTCCCTCCTTGAGAGTCTTATTTCATAAGTCCCAAATGCCCACTTTAAGTCCCTATAAGTCCCTCCTGTTTGGTTTAGATGGGACTTAAAGGGACTTATTTAAGTCACCAATAAGTCCCTGTAACCAAACACCCCCTAAGTTCATCCCTGTAGCCGTAAGTGTGGTAAAATTTTATTGCCCTGTAATCTAAATAGACTTCACCCTGATGTGTTTGGTAGCCAATAGACGCAGCAAAACATTTATGTATTTAGTGCCTTTTGACCTGACCTATACTTTTTTGAGTAGGTCTTATGGTGATGAAGATGGAGGTTGAGGAGGACGGTGCCAATGGAGGAAATGGTGGGGCATGGACTGAGGAGGACCGAGACCTCAGCACCACTGTGCTAGGAAGAGATGCATTTGCATACTTGACAAAAGGGGGCGGTACCATATCTGAGGGTCTTGTTGCTGCATCGTCACCTGTGGACTTGCAAAATAAACTGCAGGAGCTTATTGAATCAGAGCATCCTGGTGCTGGTTGGAACTACGCCATCTTCTGGCAGCTTTCACGCACAAAGTCTGGTGATCTTGTCCTTGGGTGGGGTGATGGCTCTTGCCGTGAACCCAATGATGCTGAGTTGGCAGCTGCTGCTTCTGCAGGCAATGATGATGCCAAACAGCGGATGCGGAAGCGTGTACTGCAGCGGTTGCACAAAGCATTTGGTGCTGCTGATGAGGAGGATTATGCTCCCACTATTGGTCAGGTGACAGATACAGAAATGTTCTTCCTAGCATCTATGTACTTCGCGTTTCCACGTCGTGCCGGTGCTCCTGGTCAAGTTTTTGCAGCTGGCCTCCCTCTCTGGGTTCCCAATTCTGAGCGCAATGTATTCCCAGCCAATTACTGTTACCGGGGATACCTTGCAAGCACAGCAGGATTTAGAACTATCCTGTTAGTGCCATTTGAGACTGGTGTGCTTGAGCTGGGTTCGATGCAGCAGGTGGCTGAGAGTTCTGACACTCTCCAGACCATAAAGTCTGTCTTTGCGGGGACAGGTGGCAATAAGGATATAATTCCGAGTCGTGAAGGAAATGGTCACATTGAGAGGTCACCAGGTCTGGCAAAGATTTTTGGCAAGGATTTGAACCTTGGTCGGTCTTCAGCAGGGCCAGTGATTGGGGTATCGAAAGTAGATGAAAGGCCATGGGAACAGAGGACTGCTGGTGGAGGGAGCTCAGTGCTTCCCAATGTCCAGAAAGGATTGCAGAGTTTCACTTGGAGTCAGGCCCGGGGCCTGAATTCTCACCAGCAGAAGTTTGGCAATGGTATACTGATAGTGAGTAATGAAGCTACACACGGCAACAATAGAGCCACAGACAGCTCCACTACAACACAGTTTCAGCTACAGAAAGCACCTCAGCTCCAGAAACTACCACTTCTTCAGAAACCACCACAGCTAGTGAAGCCACTGCAGATGGTCAACCAGCAACAGCTGCAGCCACAGGCGCCTAGGCAAATAGATTTTAGTGCAGGGACCAGTTCCAAGTCTGGTGTTCTGGTTACAAGAGCAGCTGTTCTTGATGGAGATAGTTCAGAGGTGAATGGCTTGTGTAAAGAGGAAGGGACAACACCTGTCATAGAGGACCGGCGACCAAGGAAGAGGGGAAGAAAGCCTGCGAATGGGAGAGAGGAGCCACTGAATCATGTTGAGGCTGAGCGTCAAAGGAGGGAGAAGCTCAACCAGCGGTTCTATGCGTTGAGAGCCGTTGTGCCCAACATCTCGAAAATGGACAAGGCCTCTCTGTTGGGCGATGCAATAGCGTACATCACTGACCTTCAAAAGAAGCTCAAAGATATGGAGACGGAGAGAGAACGATTTCTTGAGTCTGGTATGGTTGATCCTAGGGAGCGAGCCCCTAGACCAGAGGTTGACATCCAGGTGGTGCAAGACGAGGTTCTGGTTCGAGTTATGTCTCCATTGGAGAACCATCCGGTAAAGAAGGTCTTTGAAGCGTTTGAAGAGGCGGACGTCCGGGTAGGGGAGTCGAAACTCACAGGCAACAATGGAACGGTAGTGCATTCCTTCATCATCAAGTGCCCTGGCTCCGAACAGCAAACGAGAGAGAAAGTGATCGCTGCAATGTCTCGCGCCATGAGCTCAGTGTAGAGTCGGTTGAGGGGAGTCAGTGCAGTAGAGGTTGGTTACTCTGCTGGTGGCATCCAAGCAGCAGGCAGCCCCTGAAACCTTCCATTCTGTTGATAGAAGTTGTAGGTCGAGACAGCAGGCTGAGATTTCTGACTTAGCAATGCAAGAAAAGCACAAGCTAAACCGCCATTGTTGTAACGGTAGGTTCTTGTGCTCCTTGTAGTTTTGATGTTTTATTGGGAAGAATACCATGCTTTTAGTGTATTGCTTAATTAGTGCGGAACCATAAAAAGTACATTTCGCATGCATGAGTTAGAAAATTACTTTTTTGTAGCCTTTTCTTTGTTCAAATCCTTGAGTGGGCCGGTGGATTAATAACTCTGGGCAATTTCTGTCCTGAACCTTCTGCTTCTGACTTGGATGATCTCGTTGAAACAAACATCCATGTTTGGGTAAAACTGATGACGTTGGTCTTGGTCTAATTCTATCAACATGCTGTATTACGCTTGTTCTGTAGAAATTCTTTCGATGAGATGATGAGCTGCCAACTGAAGTCGGGAGATTTACAAACTACAGATGGTGTTGTACGGCTGAAAGTGTTTTATTTGGCCAGACTTTGTAACTTTATACTGCCTTTTGTTTCTAGGGGCAAAATTTAGACAAAAGTCATCCACTGATTCTAAGAACTCAAAACGCCAGCAGTACGCTAGTAATTCTGTACAGTCTAACCAATATCCGAAATGTCTATTTCAGAGTATGGAGAGTAGCTTGATCAGTGTATCCCCAGTAGCTTAATGTCCTACTCGGCAAATGAGTTTTGGTTTGAACGATTTTCTTATCCACATTAACACCTGATGCCAGTTTGCTGAGAAAATTTCTTGTTCTCCGGTCCAAGAGTTCTCCAACAGCTAGACAAAATAAAATAAAAATAAAAATAATTCTGTGGCAGCTTGAAACCAATCGCCACCCTGGAAACTTCGAGTTACAGTTCTTCCATGATTGCAACATCGTCCTCTGGTTGAAAGATAATCCATTCATCTGGCCATCATCTTTGTTCATCCCTTATGAGGCCATCTTCTAATATCCGGCTGCGCTGCAGTTCCCGTTCGCTGTTTAGTCCTGGGATCCTGGTCTCTTGCTATCCTGCAACTTCAAGTCCACCCATATCATTCTTATTGTTTAACCTGATGAACACGAAATTCTTACTAACTCCGTCTGTCAGTTTAGCTGTCCTGTAAACATTCCACGAGTCACCAAAGAAGCACCGGTCCTTCACACGCGTTTCCACAATCATACTGTAGAAGGCAGTGTTCATCATCATTAGTATAACTTCAAGGTGAGCTTCGAGGATCTTGTAAATTTCATCACTCAGGATGTCTAGAGTCTCCATGGAACAAGACGTGGATGGGCCTTGTCCTGGAACATTAGAGAGAAGGATGCAGTATGAAGAAGTGTCTGGATCAAGCGCATGAATACGCTCAGCCAATTGTTCTATGGTTTCGGGTCAAAAAAAAAAAAAAAAAAAAAGCTCTCGGCCAGGTCCTTGTTCCGGTGAATTCTTGACTTCCCGAACCTGATGCCTGGCTCAGGCCCAGTTCTTTCGGCCGATTGCTCCAGAATTTTGAGAATTGGATCTCCCCTCATATTCTCTCAAGAATCTTGAATCCATATTATTTTTTACAATCCAGCTAGTTAGGGCCTAAACAGCTAGGATTGTAAAAAAAAAAAGAACGGCTTCAAGATTCCAGGAGAATCAGACATCCCCCTAGATTCGGGGAGTACAACCCGAGAGACTAAAACTAAAAAGCCAAAAAAAGAGAGAAAAAAAACCCAGTTCAAGAAAAAACCATGCATGCACGCAGACGAGAATCTTTACGCCGCTTACCCTCCCCGCTCTAGCCTCCGCTCCGCGCCGACGGCCACTCCGGCCCCGGCGCCCACCCTCCCCGCTCAGTGCCGGCAGCCACTCCGGCCCCGGCGCCCACCCTCCGTCTCTCCGGTGCCCCCTCTCCCCCGGGGTGCCTCCATGGCCTCGCGCGTTTCCCTTTCGGCAGCCTCTTAGGACTCTGCCTCTCCTTCCCCTCCTCCGGCCTCGCGGTCGGCGCTGCGGTCCATCGTCGTCGTTCCTGACATGCTGGGCACTGCCTTCGGGCCCATCATCCAGGGAGGTGTGCCCCGCCTGCCGAGCCCTCCGCCATCTGGATCTGGGTGGCAGTCCCGCCAAGGTCGAAGCTTGGCCGACGCCCCTGCCTCCCGAGCCCTCCGTGCGCTGCGGGTGACCCGCGCCGTCCCCCGCCGCGCCGCTCTCCGCCTGGGAGGGGACCTGTCGTCCTGCCCTCCTCCAGGCCGCCGCCGCGGTCACGCATCCCGCCGGCCCTGTATGGGTGCTGCTACAACTGTGGAGACACGCGGCACATCTTCGTCGACTACACTAACCCGACCCGGTGCCTGAGGTGCGGTGGGGATGGACACATCGCGCGTGGATGCGTGCGCCCGCGCTGCTCCTCCCCGCTTGATCAGCGCCGTCCGCCTCCGGCCCTGCGCCCGGGTCCGCCGGCTGGCCCTCCGGCGCCGCCGTCGGCCGCAGTTGCACCTCGCCCCGTCGCCGTGCCGCCGCCCTCGCCGCCCGGTCCCCCGCCAGCTGGTGCCGTCCGCTTCGACCGCTCCAGGGCCGGCCCTGATGGGGGGCAGGGGGCGCAGCCGCCCCGGGCCCCCAAAATCTAGGGGGCCCTCCCGAGACGCGCAGGTAGCCCATGGGCCATTGCCCAGAGAGGTAGGCCAGGGGGGGACCAGCAACGCTTCGATCACGCAGAGGCAACCTTCATTCCTAAAAAAGCGGCGAACATTCCTTTGATCGGGCAAACGCTGCCTTCCTCCGATCCCTAATTGCCAAGTCTGCTGATTCCTATCCCCCAACGCGTAGTACTAATTTTTTTCTTTCCAAACTCTTCAGATGGCTTGCTCAAAGCCGAGGCGATCTCTATCCCGAGTCCTGGATCGCTGGACGCGCACATCCTCGTGCGTCTGCCGCCGGAGCCAGACGCCAGTTCAATGGCTTCACCTTCGAGCGCCAATCGTCTGATGATCGATGCCGATCCAATCTCTTCAGGTGCTCCGTATTGCAGTTACATATTCCCCACACAGGTATATTGCTAATTAAGTACGTATCTCTTAAGAAATTTACTTTAGCATACAGATTGCCTACTTTGCATTGTTCATTGAAAAAAAAGGAGAGAGCGCCCGCTTTGTTTTCATTTACTAACTAAAATCACAATGTTTTTACAGTACCTTCACCACATGTATATTGCTTTTGGAAATATACATGTTCATTAGGGCATGTACAACGTGGCATACGAGCGAATGTGAGCGCTTTATAGATCTTGTATTCATTATTATTGATGTATAATGTTTATATTAAGGGCCCCAAATTTTATTTCGCACCGGCCCCCAAAATCTCAGGACCGGCCCTGGACCGCTCATGGGCGCAAGTGGCGGGTGCGCCTTCTGCCCGGGTCGCGTCCAGCCAACTCTCGGTGGGGAGCGTTGCAGGACCTTGCTTCTCGGTGCCGTTCGACCCGGCCGTCTCGCCGCGCCATGGTGTGGACCAGGTGGTGGACTGCTGCTTCATGCGGCGTGGAGAGGACATTGACATGCTCGAAGCAGAGCTCGCGCGGGCGGTCGTGGTCACCGTGGCGGAGCCACGCCCTCCGGTGGATCTGGCGGACGCTGCTCGAGCCCTGCATGTGGACTTCAACCTCTGCCCCGAAGACATGTCGATTCGGCCATTCCATCCGCAAGATTTCCTCGTGCTCTGCAAATCCAAGGCCACTAGGGACATGATGGTGGCGAGAGGACACGCCGGCGCGCCTCACTTCGCGCTTTCGCTGCGCCCCTGGCTCAAACAGGAGCAGGCGACGGGCATTGTCATGCCGTACCTTGTGCAGCCCCGGCTTTTGGGCGTCCCGGCCAATGCTTGGACCATGCGCACCGCGGAATATGTTCTAAGAGACCTTGGCATGGTGGTCAAGGTGGCCGGATGTACGGTCAGGCGAGACGACATGGCGGGCTTTCGCGTTTGGCTACGCACGGACGACCCGACACGCATCCCGCCGCGTCGCATCCTTGTGCTGGAAGAACCAAGGCGTAGGGAGGAAGGAGTTTATGCCTTTTGGTACCCCATTGACATCGTGCAAGAAGAAGCCCCTGTGCTGATCTCTGATGGATCGCTGGCGCAGCCGCCGCCGCCTCCGCCAGCGGATGATGATGAGGATATTCAGGATGTGGCCCGGCATGGGGATGTGGATCGGAACGTTGTTGCAAGGCGGGGTGAGTCCGGTGGCCACCGTCGTCCGGCTGCGGTCCCGCATGGCCCGACCGGTGCATCTTCGACTCGGCCGCCGCTGGCGACAAGGGCCGTCGCCGGGGTTTTTCAAACGGATGCTCCCCGGCCGCCTCTCCTTGCGCGGGTGGACCCTGGGCCCAGCTGCGTTGCTGTCATCACAGCAGGAAGAGGGCCCAGCGCTTTGGAGGATGGTGGCTCGGTCGTTGGACCGGATGTGGAGGGACACGTGGAGAGTTCTGTGCGGGGCAGCCAGCTGGCCTAGGCGCAGAGCGAGGCTTTTCTAGAGGTGATCCCGACATCGCCCGCGTCGTCTTGCGCGTCCCGATAGCTGATTAGCCAGCAGGAGTGTCCAGAGGCTTCGGGATTGGCGTACCCCCGCTCGGTGGCCCAGATGCGACACTTTTTTGACCGAGGGAAGGACCGGTCCGCTGCTCCTGGCGGGGTTGGTAGTGGGATAAGTGGGGCTGACAGGATCCGCTTCGATGATTGGCTGGCGCCTGTGCCTGCTCTCGGCGAGGAGACAACTCCGACACCAGTGGACAACGGTCAGGATGGGACAGATGAATTTGCCAACCAGGCGCAAGTGGACGGAGAGTGCGGTGGGACCGAGGAGGCTGATATGCCGACTCACGCGGAGACAGATTGTGGGCAGGCTGCATGGGATTCCCTTGGCTCGCCAATCACACCGCTCGGCTCGGCCGGGCGGGCCCCGGAAAGCATGCAACGGGGAGTTACTGCTCACGTAGGCGGGGGAGGGGGGGGTGCACATGCAATCATAGGAATGGGTCTGCGTAAGTCTCTCGCCGGGTTCCCCGCGCATCAACCCAACCCAGATGGATCCTGCGCCCCAGCCTGGTCAGGAGGAAACGGTGAACGAGCCACACGCCTTGCAACTGGACCTGCTTTGTGCAGACATTCGGCGCGCCCTCTCCCCTATTCTTCCACAGCCCGAAAGCAGAATGCCACCACCAGCGAAACGAAGGCCAAGACAAAGACGGTCGATACCTAGCATCACGCCTCGTAGGAGCGCAAGCCTAGCTAGGGGTCCGGCCAGGGGATCCAAGGCTTCCAAGCAACAACAAGTGATAATCTGAAAATTGTGCCTGGCCAATGCAGAGCTCTTCTCCAGGCCTTTGACGGAGGGCCAAGTGGCAGCCATCCTTGCCCTATTTGGTTGTGACCCCTCCATCCTGCCAGCAGCGGAGGTGGCCGAGGCGGAGTGATGCACCGGAGGTGGAAGTGCGGATTTGTGGGCCTTGTCTATGGCAACACAACCGCCGAAGGTGTTGGTGTGGAACGTGCGTGGACTTAACTCGCCGGCGCGGAGGAGTGCCATCTTCCAAGTTGTCATGTCGGCTAACCCTAGCATTGTGTGCTTCCAAGAAACAAAAGTGGAGAATGTATCCCTAGACCTGATTAGGCAATGCCTTGGCAATAAATTTGAGAATTCCTAGCCGAGCTCGAGGAGGTTAGAGACCCGCACGCTGGGCCGTGGGCGATAGTGGGTGATTTCAACCTACTCACAAATCCTGAAGATAAGAGCAATGAGGCAGTCAACCACCGGATGATCGCACGATTCAGAGCAAGGTTGAACAGGCTTGAGCTAAAGGAGATGTATTTGCTCGGGCGGCGGTACACGTGGAGCAATGAAAGAAGGCTGCTAACCATGGAGAAGATCGACCACGTGTTCACTACAAATTCATGGGAGGACTTGCACCACTCCTGCTGCTCACGGCGCTTGGATCCGCAGTATCTGATCATTGCCCACTCCTACTCGACTTGGATGTTGCGTTCCACATGGGTAGGCGGTTCCGGTTCGAAGCGTTCTAGCCGAAAGCTAAGGGGTTTTTGGACATTGTGACAGAGGCTTGGCACTCGGTCCCGTCGTCCGGAAATCCGTTCAAAGTTTTGGACTGTAAACTCCGGGCCACTGCCAAAAAGTTGCAACGGTGGAGCGAGCGGTGGATTGGAAACATCAAGATGCAAATCCTCATCGCGCATGAGATCATTTTCAGACTGGATGGGGCAGCGGAAAACCATATTCTTATGGATCATGAGCATGGGCTACGGAAAGTGCTTAAGAGGAAGCTACTAGGTTTAAGCTCTCTGGAAAGAACAATCGCCCGACAGCGATCCCGCATGCTCAAACTCAAGGAGGGGGACGCCAACACCAAGTTCTTTCATCGGCGCGCATGTCATAGGCAACACAAAAATGCCATCCTCACCTTGCGGCATAATGAGGAGGTCGTCACAGGACAAGACAACATTGCGAGAGTGGTTGACGCACACTATGCTAGCACCTTTAGATCGCCCCATCAGCGGACATATATGATTGACTTGGATCAGCTAAACCACCCATCCAGGGACATGGCAAATTTGGAGACGCCATTCTTGCCGGAAGAAGTGGAAAAAAATCATCCAAGTCCATGCCGTTGGACAAAGCACCGGGCCCCGATGGTTTCACTGGGAGGTTCTACGCCACTTGTTGGCAGATCATCAAGGTGGATTTCATGCGTGCTTTGGAGCAGTTTTTCCGTGGAGACATGCGAGGCTTGGCGGCCATAAACCGGGTAGTGGTAACTCTTTTACCAAAGAAAGAGGGTGCAGTTGAGCTTAAGGATTTCAGGCCAGTCAGTCTAGTTCATGGGGCCATCAAGATCTTCGACAAAATACTGGCGACAAGGCTTGCAGACGAGTTGCCGTTCTTGGTGGGTAACCATCAAAGTGCCTTTGTGCGGGACCGGACTTTGCATGACAACTTCATGCTCGTTCAGTGCACGGCAACAAGACTACATGCGCTCAAAAACCCAACTACTCAAACTCGATATATCCAAGGCCTTTGATATGGTGAAGTAGTCCTTCCTCCTAGAAGTAATGACACGGCTTGGCTTTGGGAGGAAATGGATCGAGTGGATTTGTGGACTGCTTGCCACCTCGACGACGAAGATTGCAGTGAATGGTGTGCCAGGAGAGACGATTTACAATACGTGTGGGCTACGACAAGGAGATCTGATTTCCCCCATGCTTTTCATCCTCTGCATGGAACCACTACAAGCCTTGTTCAGCAAAGCCACGGATCAGGGAATCTTCGCCCCTCTGGCTACAAATGGAGTGCACCAACGGCTGTCCACGTTTGCCGACGATGTCATGCTGTTCTTTAAGCCCGTGGCTCAGGAAATTCGAGCTTGCAGAGAGATCCTGGGAATGTTTGGGGCTGCCTCGGGCCTGGTGGTGAATCTTGCTAAGAGCGCGGCATTACCCATCCGATGTTCAACAGATGAATTGGAAGCAGTGTGCACATCTTTGGCCTGCACAAGTGCATCTTTCCCATGCAAGTATCTTGGCCTACCGCTCTCAATCTGAAAGGCCACACCCACGCAGTTCCAATACTTGGTGGAGAAGTTTGCTAACCGTCTGCCCAACTGGAAGGCCGCTTCCCTACCAAAAAGCGGACGACTCACCCTCATTCTCTCCGTCCTATGCGCAATCCCCGTTCATGCCATGCTCGCCATGAATATACCTCCGAAGACCCTCACCGCCCTGACGTAGATTTGCCGAGGTTTCCTCTGGTGTGGGAAGATGGATGCGCGTGGTGGCAATTGCGTCGTGGCATGGGATTCGGTGTGCCGCCCTAGGTGGCCTGAAGGCCTCGGCATACCAAATTTGAGGTGGTTGAGCACCGCGATGATGGCAAGATAGCTGTGGCTACAACGTACTGACCATACAAGGCCTTGGGCAGAATTTCAAATCACCACCCCAGTGGATTCAAGAGCACTCTTTCGGGCTGCGACCACAGCTACGATGGGACATGGAAATGACATACTATTTTGGGAGGACAAGTGGATTGACGGCTACAGAATCCAGGACCTGGCACCCATGCTATACTCGAGGGTACCAAGGCAAACAAGATCTGCACGAACGGTCGCGGAGGCACTTACAAATCACTCGTGGGCGGTGGACATTGGGCTTGAGCTTACGACCGACATGCTCCACCAGTTCTTGGGCTTATGGCAGCGAGTGGAGGACGTGACCCTGCATGAGGATGCACAAGACAAGATACATTGGGCGTGGGAGAAGGATGGCATGTTTTCGGCACGATCGACATACACGGCCAAGTTCGCGGGCCTCGAGGTTGCACCAACGGCGGAGTTCACGTGGAAGTCACGGGCGCCCCTACAACGTCGGTTTTTCGCTTGGCTGGCCATGAGGAATAGGTGTTGGACCTCCGACCGCCTTGCTAGAAGGGGACTGCCTCACCAAAGCTCGTGTCCATTTTGCGACCAACATGAGGAGACCATCACCCACATCTTGACCGGATGTGTCTTCGCTAGAGAGGTTTGGAGCAAGGTGTGCCTAGCCTTGGAACAACCAGAACGTGCCCCGACGGCGACGGAGTCCCTTCCGGAGTGGTGCATCAGGCAGGAGGAAATTGGACAACACCGAAAGCTCGCTAGGACAATCTCTATCTTGGTCCTCTGGGAGCTGTGGATTCACCGGAATGCAGTGGTCTTTGACGGAGCGACGCCATCCACACCCAAAGTGCTCAAGAGCATTGAGCATGAAGTCAGGGCATGGAAGCACGCAGGATTACAACGAGGGGAAGCCGAGGCGTTTGTGCTGGGCCTTGCATCGTGGGAGAATAGCGAGTAGTCCTTAAGCTGAGTAGTCGGGTGGGGTGGCCAAGAGCTTCCTGTAAATAACAATGTAATTACATGTGTGGAGGGTTTCTACCCTTTCCTTCTATAATATATGATACGCACACTCGTGCGTATTCGAGAAAAAAAAAAGAAAAAACCAAATTTTTTCAGAAAACAAGAAAAATCGGATCCACAAGGAGCAACTAACGGTTACCCCTTGGGGAGCTGTCATTTTTTTGCCCTATGAGCATGCCAAATGGTGCGCCTAGCTGCCGAAACATGTCCCGTGCTAGGTGCTCACTCTGGATTTCTTTTTTATTTTTCTGTATGATTTTTCGGGTCTAAGATGTTTTTTGTCTTTTAGTCTTTGCCTGGTTTTCCCTATTTTTTGGAAGTTTTTTAAGCAGTGCTTTTCCTCAAGAGGCACAACATATGGTTTTGCAAGAAGCATAGTTGTGCTTTCTAAAATGAAAACACAACCTGTGCTTCCACCAGAAGTACATTTGTCTTTCCCGAAAACAAAAAAACACAGACTGTGCTTCACGAGAAGAACAACTGTGCTTCTCCGAAAAAGGGAAAAACACAATTATGCTTCCAAAGATATACTCCCACCGTTCCAAATTACTCGTCGTGGTTTTAGTTCAAATTTGAACTAAAACCACGACGAGTAATTTGGAACGGAGGGAGTATATGAAAAAGTGCAATTGTGCTTTCCTTTTTTTTGACTGTGGTTTTTCTCTTCTGGGTTTCAAACCTTTTTCCAGTTACGTTTTTCTTTTGGTTTTATTTTTCATTTTTCCACCTTATTTTTTACTTCCTCCATCCCATAATATAAGAACGTTTTTCAAGCTAACATAGCTTAAAAACGTTCTTATATTATGGGACAGAGGGAGTACTTATTTATGATCTTTCCATTTTTTTCATGAAAAAAGGTTTGTCGAAACCTTTTAACATGAGTTCTAGTTTCGAAGATCTCGACGTGAGAAATCCAACAGTGAAAGGTTCACGATTTGAACGCGCGGTTCAAGAGATAAAACATTTTGAAAAAATAAATCTAAAAAACTCTCGGGTTGCGACATTGTCAACACGAGAGAAAAGGTGGAGTGACCTTTGCAAGGGCCAATCGATAACTTTTTTAGGGAAGGCCATCATGACCAATTTTATTAAATCAAAGCACAATTACATCATCCACAAGTTTGTTGACGACAAACCCCGGAGGCTCGTCTACTCAAATCTTAGAAAATTTATTATAAAAACTATATTTAGCTAGCTCATGTGCCACAGTATTAGCCGAGCGAAGACAATGTTTGAACTTGACTTTTCCAATCGATGTCACCATGTCAAAACATTCCGCGAGGAATGCAGCTGTTGCGGCCCACCATTGAGTTTGCCCAGAACAAAAGTTATAACATCCAAAAAATCTGATTCAGGGCTCCTTTGATTCATAGGATTTACATAGGAATTTTGGAGGATTAGAATCCTTAGGAATTTCCCCATGTTGGTTGTTTGATTCATAGGATTGAATCCTATTGGAATGTTTTCTAAGGATATTTTTGGTACTACTTCTCATAGAATTTCTAGCATCCACTCAAACCTCTTTGAATGAATCCTTCCTATGATGTAATCAAACAACCTAAAATCATGTATGATTGAGATGAGCATGACATTCTAATCCTATGTTTTTCCTATTCCCACATTTTTAGAATCCTGCGAATCAAAGAGGTCCAGCTTCAACATTATGGATGCCAAGGGGGTTAGCTAAAGCCAATCCATCATGCGTTGCAATTGCCTCCATAGATGCAACATACTAAAATGTACTTACACTATGCATCAAGAAATTGACCTTTTTCATCTCGGATGATCATAATTGTAGTTCCAACACCAACATCTTCATGATATACATCATCCACAATCACTTTAATGAATATAGGGTCCGATTTGCACCACTTCTGATCTAGGGCCCGTATTGCGAGATGTAGACTTGAGAAAATTCCCTGCCATAGACAGGACAAATATAGGCCACCTATAGCTTAATGGACATGCTTCATTATGTGTTGTTTGTTGTAGGGTGAAACCCTAGAGGGGATCTTTTCACACTTGAAAGGGGAAAAGAGGAAGAACACTCAAGAACACAAGGCACCAATCACTCAAAAAACCCAAATATCACATCCAATAGAGTAGCATACATGAGATCCACAAGATTACATGAACAATTCAAGGAAAAATAGCACTAGGGTAAAAGTTCTTCCCACTAGGTGAGGTCTTGCATCCAAGAGGATCTTCCCCAAGAGGAGGGCTTGATCTCCAATAGGAGCTTCTCTAAGAGGAGGCCTAGATCTCCTAGAGGAGGAAGATGAGCAAAGCTCTCTCTCTCTCTCTCTCTCTCTCTCTCTCTCTTTGTGTTCTAAATACTTTGCTAACCCTAAACATAACTCTAGGTACGGAATATATAGGCTTGGGGTCGAGGTGGAAGAAGAGGGGCTCAAACAAACGATCACATCCGTCCATCCTGCAGAGCCCGTGCGCACGGGGTTAGTGGGGCCCATGCGCACGGGGGTCCCGTGGGCACGGTACACGCCCGTGCGCACGGGGCCTCAGTGCCAACTTCCTGGATAGTCCGTGGGCACGGGGTCTCGGTGGCCCGTGCGCACGGGGTCGCCTGGGACTTCCTGTCCAACTGCTTTAGTGCTCTATCTTGATCTGCATGGCCTTGGGGTGGTCCTCCTTCTCCTTGGTGATGCTCGTGAGCTTCTTGGTGGTGTTCCTCTTCGTTCCTAATGAGGCATAGCATATTTTGGTGAGGTAGCACCCTAGTTCCATTTGTATCCATATGCAAGTCAAGTAGGAAGGAGTTCACCTCGGTTTCCAATGCACGTGCTCTAGCTCTTATCATAGGTCCACGTGGGGCTTGATGTGCTGGTGTAGAGTCCATGGGGATGATGGAAGGATGCTCCGCATCATCTCCCCCCCCCCCCCCCCGTGGGAGAGATCCGTCCACGAATCGTGATCAACATCACTATTGTACTTAGCCAAATCTTTGACGTTGAAGATGTCGCTTACGTTGTACTTGTCGCATGGAATGTCAATCTTGTATGCGTTGTTTTTTAGCGTGCTAGCACCTTGAAGGGTCCATCGGCTCGTGGTAGGAGCTTTGATTTGCGCTCGGGGAAGCGGTCCTTGCAAAGGTGAAGCCATACAAGATCGCCCGGTTGGAACACCATGGGTGTCTTGTTGATGTTGAGCTTGGTGGCGATGTGATGTACTTGACGCTCGATTGTTGCCCGTGTATCTTCATGCATCTTCTTGGGGAAATTTGCCCTTGCACTTGCATCCATGTTTGTGCGTTCTTGGAGCGGAAGGGGAAGAATTTCCAATGGGGACAATGGGTTGAAGCCATAGACAACCTCGAAGGGGGACTTGCTGGTAGTAGTGTGTCGACCTCGATTGTAGGCGTACTCGGCGATGGGTAAGCACTCCTCCCACTCCTTGATATTCTTCTTGATCAACACGCGTAGGAGAGTGGATAGAGTCCAGTTAGTGACTTCCGTTTGGCCGTCGGTTTGGGGATGGTAGGCCGTTGAGAATAGAAGCTTGGTGCATAAGGTCTTCCAAAAGTAGCTTAAGAACTTGACGTCATGATCCGGCACTATGGTCCTTGGTACTCCATGTAACCTCAAGATTTCCCTGCAAAAAAGTTTTGCAACATGTGAAGCATCGTCTATCTTATTGCATGGGATAAAATGAGCCATTTTAGAGAATCGGTCCACGACAACAAATATGGAATCCTTCCCGTTTTGAGTCCTAGGTAATCCAAGCACAAAATCCATGCTAATATCTTCCCAAGGTTGATGTGGAATAGGTAAAGGCATATGTAAACCATGGGATTGAGATTGTGACTTAGCTTTCCAACATGTAGAACATCGGGTGGTGAAGCGTGCGACATCGCGAAACATCTTGGGCCAAAAATAGTTCTTGGAGAGCGTGGCGAAAGTCTTGTCGCGTCCAAAGTATCCCATGAGTCCACCTCCATGAGCCTCTTGCAAAAGTAACAAACGAAGAGAAGACTCGGGAATGCATTGTTTGTTAGCTCTCATTAGATAACCATCTTTGATATAATATCGTTCCCAAGATGTATGTGTCACACACTTAGCATAAGGAGTAGCAAAAGTCACATCATGCTCATACAAATCTTTGATATGATCAAATACGACAACATTCAATTCAAGTTGAGTAATTAACATGCATTTGCGGGAAAGAGCGTCCGCCACAACGTTCTCCTTGCCCTTAATGTACTTGATCACATAGGGGAAAGATTCAATGAATTCACTCCATTTAGCATGTCGTTTATTCAACTTGGTTTGGCCTTTAAGGTACTTAAGTGTCTCATGATCGGTATGTATGACAAACTCATGCGGTCTAAGATAATGCTTCCAGACATGCAACACACACACACACACACACACTAAAGCATACAATTCTTTGTCATAGATGGGATAGTTAAGTTGAGCGCTGGAGAGTTTTTCACTAAAGTATACAATAGCTCGCTTTTCTTGCATCAGAACTCAATTCCATTACCACTAGCATCGCAATGAACCTCAAAAGTCTTGACAAAGTTGGGCAAAGCAAGAATCGGAGCATGAGTAAGCAAAGATTTCAGCTCATCAAAAGTGGTAGATTGCAAAGGTCCCCAAACAAAAGGAGCATTTTTCTTACTCAAGGCATGCAACGGTGCGGCAATAGTGCTAAAATCTTTCACAAAGCGATGATAGAAACCCGCAAGGCCAAGAAAACTACGCACTTGTTGCAAATTAGTGGGTTGTGGCCAAGTTTTAATTGCTTCAATTTTAGACTCATCAACATGGACACCCTTTGAGGAAACAACGAAACCCAAGAAAACAAGCTTGTCAACTCCAAAAGTGCACCTTTTCATGTTGGCATAAAGACATTCCTTGCGAATAGTTTGCAAAACGGCCCTAACATGATTTACATGATCTTTGATGGATTTGCTAAAAACAAGTATGTCGTCGAAGTAGACCACAACAAACACTCCAATGTAAGGACGAAGCACAAAATGCATAAGACGCATGAAAGTACCGGGAGCTTCCGATAAACCCATAGGCATAACCAACCACTCGTACAAGCCAAATTTAGTTTTGAAAGCGGTTTTCTATTCATCGCCTTCTTGTATGCGGATTTGATAATAGGCACTTTTAAGATCAATTTTTGAGAAAATTTTGGCACCGCTAAGCTCATCTAGCATATCATCAAGGCGAGGAATGGGATGCCTATAATGAACGGTAATAGCATTGACGGGTCTACAATCGGAGCACATGCGAAAACTACCATCTTGCTTGGGCATAAGGATAACCGAAACGGCACAAGGGCTTAAGCTTTCACGTACATGGCTGTTGTCGATGAGTAGTTGTACTTGTCGTTGGATCTCCTTAGTTTTTTCGGGGTTGACGCGGTAGGGAGCCTTGTTTGGAAGAGATGCTCCGGGGATGAGGTCGATCCTATGTTCAATGCCACGTAGCGGAGGAAGACCTGGAGGTAGCTCATCGGGGAAGACATCCTTGAATTCCCGCAACAAGTTAGAGAACACTAGAGGAAGAGGATTAGGAGTGTTAGTTTTTGCCACCTCATCTTTGCATAGGAGGACAAAGTGGATGACACTTGATGGGTTCTCACACACTTCTCTCATCTCTCTTTTTGTGGCTAGGAGGACTAAGTTTTTCTCTCTTGGCGAAGAGTCGCTCAATTTTGGCTTGTGGCGCTCACTTTCTTTTTGGTGGTGCACTCTCTCACTAGTATCTCCTCGATGGGTGGAAGCTTGCTTGTCGGCGATCACTTGGCTTGGTGACATTGGTTGAAGTACATACTCCTTGCCCTTCATCTTGAAACTATAGTGGTTGGTTATTCTGTTGTGGATGACGCCGGGGTCGAATTGCCAAGGTCTTCCCAAAAGAAGGTGGCACACGGACATAGGAACCACGTCGCACTCCAAGGTGTCCTCGTAGGCGCTGATCTTGAAAGAAACTTGCACCGTATGCTCCACTTGGATAGTGCCGGAGTCGCTTAGCCATTGCACCTTGTAGGGACGAGGGTGCTTCTTCTTGACCAATTGCAGCTTCGAACATAGCTCTTCGCTTGCTAAGTTGTGACAACTTCCTCCATCGATGATGACTTTCACGGAACGCCCGTTGATGCCGGCCTTGGTGTGGAAGATGTGGCACCGTTGGTCTTCTTCTTGGGGGTGTTGGAGCGTCAAGACCTTGGAGACCACAAGAGAGGGACTTGGATCGTTGTCACGGAATACTTGATCATCTTCATCTTCTTTCACGCGCCGGTGCATGGCCACGTGCTCAAGGGCTTCCATTTCTTCTTCACTCATCGAGTCGTATGTGCCATCATCGTTGAAGATCATGGTTCACTTGTTGGTGCATTCGAAAGACTTGTGCCCTCGGCCACCACATGTGAATCACTTGAATGAACTTGTCTTGAAGGGGTCATTTGGTGGTGCCGAATATGAGGAAGTCTTGGATTTGTAGGTGCATGCCGGAGGGCAAGTCGAGGAAGGCATGGCTTGCTTGGAACTTGGCTTGTCGCCGGTACTTGGTGATGCTCTAGTTGAGGTAGGAGTTGACGAAGTCGCGGGAGCTTGAGAGTAGGGGGCGTAGGTCTTGGACGAGTACTTGGCGTATTTGAAGTCATCTTGCACTTGTTGCTCTGCCTTGGTCGCTTGATGAACTAGCTCGAGAAGGTTTGAGTATGGTTGGAAGTCGGCAACCCGCTTGATTGGGTGGTTGAGGCCGTTAAAAAAGCATGCCATTGTTTTCTCGTCATCTTCCTTGACATTGGCCCGTATCATGGCAATCTCCATTTCTTGGTAGTATTCTTCCATCGTCTTCGTGCCTTGCTTGAGGAGTTGCAACTTCTTGAAGAGATCACGAGTGTAGTGTGTAGGCACGAAGCGAGCTCTCATGACATCCTTCATTTCTGTCCAAGTTGTGATTGGTGGTTCGCCTCTTGTTTGTCGTCGCTCGATCACTTGTTCCCACCAAATGAGGACGTAGTCTTGAAACTCGAGGGAGGCCACGTCGATCTTCTTTTCCTCGTCATAGTTGTGAAGACGGAATATCTTGTCCACCTTCAAGGCCCATGAGAGATACTCTTCGGGATCATTGCTTTCGTAGAACTTGGGCATGGTGAACTTGAGCTTGCCGTAGCAGAGTTCTTCATCATAGTGGCGGTATTGATATCGCTCTTGCCGTG
This sequence comes from Aegilops umbellulata, assembly GCA_032464435.1. Taxonomy (NCBI): domain Eukaryota; kingdom Viridiplantae; phylum Streptophyta; class Magnoliopsida; order Poales; family Poaceae; genus Aegilops; species Aegilops umbellulata. Next base: position 66,038,859 of record CP136056.1, on the reverse strand, counting down.
GAGGAAGGTCCTCAAATGCTCGTTCCTCAAGATGTCGCTTGATACGTCTCCAACGTATTTATAATTTATGAAGTATTCATGCTATTATATTATCCATCTTAGATGTTTTATATGCATTTATATGTTATTTTATATGATTTTTGGGACTAACCTATTAACCTAGAGCCCAGTGCCAGTTTCTGTTTTTCCTTGTTTTGAGTTTTACAGAAAAGGAACACCAAACGGAGTCCAATTGACGTGCCAATTTTTGAAAATTTTTATGGACCAAAAGAAGCCCCTAGAGTAAAAGAGTTGGGCCAGAAGAGTCCCGAGCCGTCCACGAGGGTGGAGGGCGCGCCCTACCCCCTGGGCGCGCCCCTGCCTCGTGGAAGACTCGGAGACCCCCCCTGACGTGAGTCTGACGCCAAAAATTCCTATAAATACAGAAACCCCCTAAAAGAAACCTAGATCGGGAGTTCCACCGCCGCAAGCCTCTGTAGCCGCCAAAAACCAATTGGGACCTTGTTTCGGCACCCTGCCGGAGGGGGGATCCATCACCGGTGGCCATCTTCATCATCCCGGCGCTCTCCGTGACGAGGAGGGAGTAGTTCACCCTCGGGTCTGAGGGTATGTACTAGTAGCTATGTGTTTGATCTCTCTCTCTCTCGTGTTCTTGATATGGCATGATCTTGATGTATCGCGAGATTTGCTATTATAGTTGGATCTTATGATGTTTCTCCCCCTCTACTCTCTTGTAATGGATTGAGTTTTCCCTTCGAAGTTATCTTATCGGATTGAGTATTTAAGGATTTGAGAACACTTGATGTATGTCTTGCATGTGCTTATCTGTGGTGACAATGGGATATTGTAACGCCCCGGATTCGATGCGCCATGTGTCCGCCAGTTATTCGCCGTCCTTGCCATGTCATGTGCTTGCGTGTTGCACTTTGCCATGTCCTCATCTGCTTTTCATATCATGTCATCATGTGCATCTCATTTTGCATATGTGTTCGTCTCATGCATCCGAGCATTTTCCCCGTTGTCCGTTTTGCAATCCGACACTCCTATGTCCCCCGGCGCCCCCTTTTGCCTCTTTTCATGTGCGGGTGTTAAACGGTCTCGGAATGAACCGAGGTTTGCCAAGCGGCCTTGGTATAGCACCGGTAGACCGCCTGTCAAGTTTCGGGTCATTCGGAGGTCGTTTGATACTCCAACGGTTAACCGGGTAACCGCGAAAGCCTCTTTGTGTGCAGCCCAACACCCCTCCTAAGTGGCCCATAACCCATCTAAGTCATCCCCATCATCTCGGTCGTCGGATCACGATCGCGTGGCCGCAAACGACACCTCATTTGGAGCTTCCTAGCCCCCTCTACCTATAAATATGCATCTCCCCCTCCAATTTTGGGTCCAAACCCTAGCAAATTCCCCCGCGCCGCCGCCGGACATGTCCGCCGCCCTCCGGACGGATCGCCGCCGCCGCCCGCAGCCAACGGGAGGCTTCCATGTGGCACGGCGCCACCTCCCTCCGCCGCGGCCTGCTCCAGCCCACGGCCGGCCCGCGCCGAGCCGCGCCGGGCCCGACCGCGCCCGAGCCGCCCCACGCGCTCCCTGCCGCCGATCGCCGCCCCGCCGCCGGGTCGCCGCGCCGCCTCCTGCGGGCGCCCGAGCCTCGCCGGACCCGCCGCCGCCGCCCGATCCCGCCGCCGGCGCCGCCCCGCATCTCCGCCCAGATCCGCGTCCCGCCGCCGCCGTCCTCCGCCGCCACGCCTCTCGCCGGCAAGCTCCGTGCGCCGCCGCCGCGCCGCCGCGATGCTCCCGCCAGAGCCGCGCCGCCCCGCCGCCGTTCTCCCTCGCCGGAGCCCGTCCCGGTCAGATCCGGCCCGGGTGGATCAGATCCACCGGGTGCCCGAACCAAACGGCCTCCCCCACGCTTGGATCCCTCCGTCCCGGATCCACCCCGTCCATTTTCCCCGAGGTGCTATTTTCACCAAGTCCCGAAATATTTTACATTCTGGTGTTCTGTTCATCATGCCATATCTCCATGCATACTGCTCTGTTTTGTGTGCGTGATATGTCGAAATGTTCATCTCGTTGTGCTCTTAATTTTGTTCCATTGTGCCATGTTCATTAGAGTTCATGTAGATGCCCTAATCATCGTTGCAAAACTGCTATATGATGTTAACTGCTGTCTGTTATCAGAACATGCTCATTTGTCATTTTCGTATCTTTATGTGTGATTCTCTTTTGAGCATGAAGTCTACATGTGTTATGAGCTATGCCATGTTATCTTTGCTGCGGTGCAACTCATTGTTCATGATATGCCATGTATTGATTGTTTCAAGCTTGCAAAGTAGCTTACTCAATGTTGCTGATTTCAGAGACTTAGAATTTCACTGTCTTTGTCTGCTGTTATTTTGATGCCATGTATTCTTGTTGCTACAGCGAGATCCATGCCTCTTTTGAGGATGATCAGTAAGGATGTTTTGTAGATATGGTTATGCTCTATCGATCCATGTCTTTGTTTGCATTTATGGAGCACCTTAGCTTGACTCAATCGAGCTCTACTTTTGCTATAAAATGTTCCTGCCAGATTGTTTACATGTTATTCAATATTGCCAAGGTTGGTGTAATTGATCCTTGCATGCTATGTTATTGTTCTTGCCATGTTTAGCTTCTATGCCATGTCTAGTTGCTGGGTGTATGCTTAGTTTGTCATGCAATACCTTGTAGTGAGTGCATCGAGCTCGTAAACATGCCTACTTGTTATCTGTTTTGGCCATGCTCCAGTTTTTCACTAAGTCTGAATCTGTTTATGATTTTGCTATGTTCACATGCTTGCAATGGTATTTTCTGATCCCTTTTGGCTTATTGTCAGTAAGGGACTTTTGTTATATGCTTTGAGTAGATTCATGCCATGCTCTAGTTTGACATGATAGCTTGCTGTAACATGTTGTTTGATAGCTCTGAATATTGCAACCTGATGTTATTTTTGCCATGTCCTGAAATTCTGCTAAGTCTGTGAACCTGTTATTATTTGTAATCTTGCCATGTGCTTTTGAGCATGTTCTTTTAGTTTCTAGAGTTAGCTCAGTGTTCATCTTTTTTCATGCTTTACCTGTGCATTATGGCCATGCCTTTTGTTATCATGTTATGGTGCTGTAGCATATTGTTTTGGTGCTTGCTAGATGCCTACTTGCTGTTTTGGACAGATTGTTCTTATCTTGTATAGGGTGTATGTGTTGAACCATTGCTCCGTTTTGAGTGTGCTCTATATGAAACTTGTTTAGTTTTGCATGTAGTCTCATATTATAATGTTGCATCCTTGATTTGAGGTGTTTGCTTGATGTTTGTATGCATTTTGCATCAATGCCATGCTTATCTTGTTTTGCTCATATCTTCTAGGACGTAGCTCCGAATCTAATGAACTTTATATGTAACTCGACTAGAATTTCGTGTAGATCATCATGGTGCATCTTAACTTGCTGTTTAACCACTTGAACATAAGCTTTATTCAGATCTGGACCAATTTCGAAATTTGCATATGAGGACTTACCGGAGTTGTTCTATGTTGTTTCCGGCCTCATTTAAACTTGCTTTGATGTGTTGCTCTCGTATGCATCATCTCTTGCCATGGGTAGCTTCATGTAACCTTGTCATGCATCATACTTGGTTGAGCATCATGCCTTGTTCATGTGTGGTGTGTTTACCGTGTTGTGTGCTTCTTCTCGATAGTTCCCGTTTCGTTGCGATCGTGAGGATTCGTTCGTCTTCGTGGCTTCATCTTCTTCATGGACTCGTTCTTCTTCCTTGCGGGATTTCAGGCAAGATGACCGTCACCTTGGATCTCATTACTATCATTGCTATGCTAGTTGCTTCGTTCTATCGCTATGCTGCGTTACCTACCATTTGCTGCTCAAGCCTCCCAAATTGCCATGAACCTCTAACCTTTGTCACCCTTCCTAGCAAACCGTTGTTTGGCCATGTTACCGCTTTTGCTCAGCCCCTCTTATAGTGTTGCTAGTTGCAGGTGAAGATGAAGATTGCTCCATGTTGGATTATGTTTATGTTTATGTTGGGATATCACAATATCTCTTATATTATTAATGCATCTATATACTTGGTAAAGGGTGGAAGGCTCGGCCTTATGCCTGGTGTTTTGTTCCACTCTTGCCGCTCTAGTTTCCGTCATATCGGTATCATGTTCCCGGATTTTGCGTCCCTAACGCGGTTGGGTGATTTATGGGACCCCCTTGACAGTTCGCTTTGAATAAGACTCCTCCAGCAAGGCCCAACCTTGGTTTTACCATTTGCCTCACCACCACCTATTTTCCCTTGGGAGTAATTAACCCAAGGGTCATCTTTATTTAGCCCCCCCGGGCCAATGCTTGTCTAAGTGTTGGCCCGAAACGAGTAGACTGCGGGGCCACCTTGGGGAAACTTGAGGCCTGGTTTTACTCGTAGGATGTCTCATCCGGTGTTGCCCTGAGAACGAGATATGTGCAGCTCCTATCGGGATGTCGGCGCATCGGGCGGTTTTGTTGGTCTTGTTTTATTACTTTCAAAATGTCTTGTAGCCGGGATTCCGAGACTGATCGGGTCTTCCCGGGGAGAAGGAATATCCTTCGTTGATCGCGAGAGCTTATCATGGGCTAAGTTGGGACACCCCTGCAGGGTTTGAACTTTCGAAAGCCGTGCCCGCGGTTATGTGGCAGATGGGAATTTGTTGATATCCGGTTGTAGTAAACTTGAAGTAAACTCTTCTAAAATACACCAACTGTGTGTGTAACCGTGAGTGTCTCTTTTCAGGGTTGATCGAGAGGAAAACACGGTTTCTGGGTTATGTCTGACGTAAGTAGGAGTTCAGGATCACTTCTTGATCATTACTAGTTGACGACCGCTTGCTTTTGCTTCTCTTCTCGCTCTTATTTGCGTAAGTTAGCCACCATACATGCTTAGACGCTGCTGCAACCTCACCACTTTACCTCCTTCCTTACCCATTAAGCTTTGCTAGTCTTGATACCCATGGTAATGGGATTGCTGAGTCCTCGTGGCTCACAGATTACTACTCCATCAAATTGCAGGTTCAGGTTATGCGATGATCATGACGTGAGAGCGATGTTTATTTGTGTTGGAGTTCTTCTTCTGCTTCTTCTTCGATTGAGGGATAGGTTCCTGGTCGGCAGCCTGGGCTAGCAGGGTGGATATTGTTTGAGTTTCTGTTTATGTTTCATCCGTAGTCGGATGTTGATCTTGTATATGATGTGTTGTTGTATTCATGTGACATTGTATGTCTTGGTTGTATCCCCACTATTATGTAATGTTGATGTAATGATATCCACCTTGCAAAAGCGTCTTCAAGATGCGCTTCTATCCTTGGTGGGACCTTTGAGTTCCTTTAGGATAGGGTCGCATCTTGGGCGTGACAGATATTCACGTGATCTACTTGCTGTATGTTTTGGTGATCAACTTGCGGGTTCAGTGACCTTGTGAACTTATGCATAGGGGTTGGCACTCGCTTTCGTCTTGACTCTCCGGTAGAAACTTTGGGGCACTCTTTGAAGTACTTTGTGTTGGTTTGAATAGATGAATCTGAGATTGTGTGATACATATCGTATAATCATACCCACAGATACTTGAGGTGACATTGGAGTATCTAGGTGACATTAGGGTTTTGGTTGATTTGTGTCTTAAGGTGTTATTCTAGTACGAACTCTAGGATAGGTTGAACGGAAAGAATAGCTTCGTGTTATTTAACTACGGACTCTTGAATAGATCGATCAGGAAGGATAACTTTGAGGTGGTTTTGTACCCTACAATAATCTCTTCGTTTGTTCTCCGCTATTAGTGACTTTGGAGTGACTCTTTGTTGCAAGTTGAGGGATTGTTATATGATCCAACTATGTTATTATTGTTGAGAGAACTTGCACTAGTGAAAGTATGAACCCTAGGCCTTGTTTCCTAGCATTGCAATACCGTTTACGCTCACTTTTACCACTTGATACCTTGCTATTTTTATATTTTCAGATTACAAAAACCTATATCTACCATCCATATTGCACTTGCATCACCATTTCTTCGCCGAACTAGTGCACCTATACAATTTACCATTGTATTGGGTGTGTTGGGGACACAAGAGACTCTTTGTTATTTGGTTGCAAGGTTGTTTGAGAGAGACCATCTTCATCCTACGCCTCCCATGGATTGATAAACCTTAGGTCATCCACTTGAGGGAAATTTGCTACTGTCCTACAAACCTCTGCACTTGGAGGCCCAACAACGTCTACAAGAAGAAGGTTGTGTAGTAGACATCAACGCTCTTGTCGTGGAGGAGGGTCTTGAAGCACTTGTTCCACTTGGTGACGTTCTTGTCGTGGAGGAGGATGAGGAATATGCGCTTGGTTTCTTCTTTCTTGTTGCTCTTCAAGCCGAGCGGCTTCTTCTTGTCGTGCTTGGTGAAGTGCATCTTCTTGTTCATGGACCTGGTGGTTCCGCTCTTCGGCGGATCTAGTGGCCTCGTTGAGTGAGCATTGAGCTTTGAGTGCTTGAGCTTCACGTTTGAGAGCTTGTGCTTGACGATGCTCTTGTGCTTGTCGAATTGCATCACCGTCTTGAGATGGTTGACGTTGCACTTGCAGAGGTATTTGCTCTTGCTCCATTTCTTCTTGCGCTTGTTGTCGCGCCCTTTCACGTGCTCGGACTCAGTCTTGTAAGCCATTGCCATGGAATGGATATTCTTGAGCTTGGCAATCTTGAGGATCATCACGTCGAGGGACCCAAGCTCGGGGAGGACTTGTATCATAAGAGGAGTAGTCCGAAGATTGCCGACTTGAGCGGCGGCTTGAGTGGCGCCGTCTTGACGAAGATGTCGAGGAGGGCGGGCATCGCACGATCATGTTGTGCAATTATTCCATTTGTGTAGTGAACTTGTCGTCGATGTAGTCGTGGTTCCTTGCTTCCGATTGACGAAGGTCGGTGGCGAGTTGCTCAAGGCGTTCACCCAAGGCTTCACTTTCTTGATGGAGAGCTCGTTGCGCGATGAAGAAGTGGCTCTTGGTGACGTAGCCGGGATCAACACCTTGCTCCTTGAAAAGTGGGTTCGCCGACAAACTTGACCTATCCATCATTACCAAGTATTGTGAGTAGGAAAAAATGAGAGAACAATACCGAAGTTACCTTTTCCGAGGATTGAGGATGCAACAAGTGTCACTCAATGTAATGCCACAATAGGAGAATTGGAACTAGGTTTGTTTCTCACACCTACAAGTAAAAGGCTTATGGATTAGCTCGGTTAGGAAGAGGCACAAATAATTCAAGCAAATGTTAGTCCAGATGTTGACAAAGTTGAGAGGATTCACAAATGGCAAGTAAGACAGATAGATCAAACCCAAAGATAACACTAGGAACACACACACAGAAGATAAATCGGATCTGCACAACCAAGGGGTGAGCTCTAAGATGTGGAACCACAGATAATGCTATTGTTGTACGGATACTAGAGACACACTAGCTTGATTGCACTAATGCGCTAGATATGCTAGTGCACTGATGACCCAAAAGTTTAGGGGATCTAACGTAGTCCTTTCGATAAGTAAGAGTGTCGAACCCAACGAGGAGCAGAAGGAAATGATAAGCGGTTTTCAGCAAGGTATTCTCTGCAAGCACTGAAATTATCGATAACAGATAGTTTTGTGATCAGGTAATTTGTAACGAGTAACAAGCAATGAAAGTAAATAAGGTGCAGCAAGATGTCCCAATCCTTTTTGTAGCAAAGGACAAGCCTGGACAAACTCTTATATAGAGAAAAGCGCTCCCGAGGACACATGGGAATTATCGTCAAGCTAGTTTTCATCACGCTCATATGATTCGCGTTCGTTACTTTGTTAATTTGGTATGTGGGTGGACCGGTGCTTGGGTGCTGTCCTTACTTGGACTATCCCACTTATGATTAACTCCTATTGCAAGCACCCGCAACTACAAAAGAAGTATTAAGGTAAACCTAACCATAGCATGAAACATATGGATCCAAATCAGCCCCTTACGAAGCAACGCATAAACTAGGGTTTAAGCTTCTGTCACTCTAGCAACCCATCATCTACTTATTACTTCCCAATGCCTTCCTCTAGGCCCAAACAATGGTGAAGTGTCATGTAGTCAACGTTCACATAACACCACTAGAGGAAAGACAACATACATCTCATCATTATATCGAACGAATACCAAATTCACATGACTACTAATAGCAAGACTTCTCCCATGTCCTCAGGAACAAATGTAACTACTCACAAATCATATTCGTGTTCATAATCAGAGGGGTATTAATATGCATAATGGATCTGAATATATGATCTTCCACCAAATAAACCAACTAGCATCAACTACAAGGAGTAATCAACACTACTAGCAACCCACAGGTACCAATCTGAGGCTTTGGGACAAAGATTGGATACAAGAGATGAACTAGGGTTTGAGAGGAGATGGTGCTGGTGAAGATGTTGATGGAGATTGACCCCCTCCTGACGAGAGGATCGTTGGTTATGACGATGGCGATGATTTCCCCCTTCCGGAGGGAAGTTTCCCCAGCAGAACAGCTCTGTCGGAGCCCTAGATTGGTTCCACCAAGGTTCCGCCTCGTGGCGGCGGAGTTTCTTCCCGAAAGCTTGCTTCTGATTTTTTTCTCGGATGAAAGACTTCATATAGCAGAAGATGGGCACCAGAGGCCTGCCAGGGGGCCCACGAGGCAGGGGGCGCGCCCAGGGGGTAGGGCATGCCCCCACCCTCGTGGCCAGGGTGTGGGCCCCCTCTGGTATTTTCTTCGCTCAGTATTTTTATTAATTACAAAAATGACTTCTGTGAAGTTTCAGGACTTTTGGAGCCGTGTAGAATAGGTCTCTAATATTTGCTCCTTTTCCAGCCCAGAATTCCAGCTGCCGGCATTCCCCCTCTTCATGTAAACCTTGTAAAATAAGAGAGAATAGGCATAAGTATTGTGACATAACGTGTAATAACAGCCCATAATGCAATAAATATCAATATAAAAGCATGATGCAAAATGGACGTATCAACTCCCCCAAGCTTAGACCTCGCTTGTCCTCAAGCGGAAGCCGATAATGATAAATATGTGCACATGTTTAGAGATAGAGGTGTCGATAAAATAAAATACGGACATGAGGGCATCATGATCATTCTTATAATAGCAACATATATGAATATTGTCATATGATTTCTTATGATAAAGTAACAATCTATTCACAATGTCAAGTATGACTAAGAAACTTCATTGAAAACTAACAAACTATGATCTCAGTCATTGAAGCAATTGCAACTTATCATAACATCAGAAAGAGTCTATGTAAGAGCTTTTCAGCAAGTCCACATGCTCAACTATCATTTAGTCTTTCACAATTTCTAACACTCACGCAATACTTATGGGTATGGAGTTTTAATCAGACATAGAGAAAGATAGGGGCTTATAATGTTGCCTCCCAACTTTTTACCTCAAGGGTAATGTCAACAATAATAGTTCATGCCCACTTACAAAGGAAAGGTGGAGATTACCATGACTCTTGCATAAGGAATAAGACAAAAAGTAAAAGATAGGCCCTTCGCAGAGGGAAGCAGAGGTTGTCATGCGCTTTTGTGGTTGGATGCTCGAAATCTTAATGTAAAAGAACGTCACTTTATATTGCCACTTGTGATATGGACCTTTATTATGCAGTCTGTCGCTTTTATTTCTTCCACATCACAAGATCGTATAAAGCTTATTTTCTCCACACTAATAAATCATACATATTTAGAGAGAAATTTTTATTGCTTGCACTGATGACAACTTACTTGAAGGATCTTACTCAATCCATAGGTAGATATTGTGGACACTCATGGCAAAACTGGTTTTGAGGGTATTCAGAAGCACTAGTAGTATCTCTACTTGATGCAAAGAATTTGACTAGCATGAGAGGGAAAGGCAAGCTCAACATGTTGGATGATCCATGACAATATACTTTATTTCAGATATAAGAAAACATAACCCATTACGTTGTCTTCCTTGTCCAACATCAACTCTTTAGCATGTCATATTTTAATGAGTGCTCAGAATCATAAAAGATGTCCAAGATAGTATATTTATATGTGAAAACCTCTCTTTCTTTATTACTTCCTATTAATTGCAACGATGACCAAAACTATGTTTGTCAACTCTCAACAACTTTTATTCATCATACTCTTTATATGTGAAGTCATTACTCTTCATAAGATCAATATGATCTCTTTATTCTTTTTATTTCTTTCTCTTTCTTTTATTCACTCAAGATCATAGCAAAATAATCAAGCCCTTGACCCAACGCTAATCTTTATTATATATAGCTCACAGACTCAATTACGTAGAAGGATCATAAGGCAAAACTCAAAACTAAATCATACTAAAACATTATTCTACTAGATCAAGATATTACCAAAAGGATCGAACTAAGAAAAACGGTAAAGATAGGAGTGTGATGGTGATACGATACCGGGGCACCTCCCCCAAGCTTGGCAGTTGCCAAGGGGAGTGCACATACCCATGTGATTATGTCTCTTTTGCTGGTGAAGGAATTGTTGATGATGTAGGCTTGTCGTCCATCTTCCAAGGCATAGGCTCTCCATCATAGAAGGATGATCGAGTCTCCGGGATCCTTAAATCTGCAGTCAAACTCATCCTCTTGAATCTATATTCATGCTCACAGTTTTGGTTTTGCAGGTCATAGATCTGGGCTTGGAGGTGCTTGATTTTCTCGTGAAGTTTGAAGATGGCCTCCCCAATGTCCTTGGTGTCCAGCTTGTGGTTGTTGGTGAACTCCATGATCATTATGTGATTGGAGTCGAGTCCACGCTCCACCATCTCCTGGCACTTGAAAACTTGTTGCTCCATTGCCTCGAGCCTTGTCTCCATACTTTCGGTCCTCCTTGGTCCCTCAACATCGCGGATGTGCAGCAACCCCTCACGCATCTCAATGGTTTGAGGATGTTGCAACACTTCCGCGAGGTAGGGGATGATGACCTTCTCGAAGAACTTGTCCTTGGGAGCACTTGGAGACGTCATGGTGATCTAGATCTGTCAGAAAAACAGCTAGAAACAAAAATAGAGGATGTTTGCGTGGTACGGTGGTCAAAACCTTCGGGAGATTATATAATGAATTTTTACCGACCAAAAGAAGTATCGTGCAAGAAAACGGAGTCCGGAGAGCACACGAGGTGCCCACGAGGCAGGGGCGCGCCCAGGGGGGTAGGGCGTGCCTCCCACCCTCGTGGAAGCCTCGTGTCCTTCCCAGACTGCTTCTTATTTTCCTATTTTTTAAAATAATCCAAAGTGGAGAAAAATTGCCATTAGAATTGTTTTGGAGTCGGTTTACTTACCGTACCACATACCTATTCCTTTTCGGAGTCTGAAATGTTCTGGAAAGTGTCCCTTACGTATTCTTCCAGGGTTACAGTTTCAATAACATTAGTTTCAACATTTATAGGATTACCTGAGATAAAATGTTTGATTCTTTGGCCGTTCACCACCTTCGGATTTGTGCCTTCGAAGTTGTTGATTTTTATGGCACCGAAATGATAGACCTCCTCGATAACATAAGGACCTTCCCATTTAGAGAGAAGATTTCCAGCAAAAAATCTTAAACGAGAGTTGAAAAGCAACACATAATCGCCTATACTAAACTCACGCTTTTGTATCCTTTTGTCATGCCGTCTTTTAACTTTTTCTTTAAACAGTTTGACATTCTCATAGGCCTGGGTTCTCCATTCATCAAGTGAGCTAATGTCTAAAAGCCTCTTCTCACCGGCAAGCTTGAAATCATAATTGAGCTCTTTAATGGCCCAATATGCCTTATGTTCTAGTTCGAGAGGTAAGTGACAAGCTTTTCCATAAACCATTTTATACGGAGACATACCCATAGGATTTTTATATGCAGTTCTATAGGCCCATAGTTCATCATCAAGTTTCTTGGACCAATTCTTTCTAGATCTATTTACAGTCTTTTGCAAAAATATTTTGAGCTCTCTATTACTCAATTCTACTTGACCACTAGACTGCGGGTGATACGGAGATGCAATTCTATGATTAACATCATACTTAGCGAGCATTTTACGGAAAGCACCATGAATAAAGTGTGAACTACCATTAGTCATTTAATATCTAGGGACTCCAAACCTCGGAAAAACAACTTCTTTAAGCATCTTAATAGAGGTGTTATGATCAGCACTACTAGTTGGAATAGCTTCTACCCACTTAGTAACGTAATCAACAACACCTAAAATATGTGTATCTGATACGTCTCCAACGTATCTATAATTTTTGATTGCTCCATGCTATATTATCTACTGTTTTGGACATTATTGGGCTTTATTGTTCACTTTTATATTATTTTTGGGACTAACCTATTAACCGGAGGCCCAACCCAGAATTGTTTTTTTTTTCCTATTTCAGAGTTTCGCAGAAAAGGAATATCAAACGGAGTCCGAACGGAATGATACCTTCAGGAACGTGATTTTTAGGAAGATTATGATCCGGGAGACTTGCACCCTACGTCAAGAAACAAAAGAGGAGGCCACGAGGTAGGGGGGCATGCCCCCCCAGGGCGCATCCTCCCCCCTCGTGGGCCCCCTGTTGCTCCACCGATGTACTCCTTCCTCCTATATATACCTACGTACCCCCAAACGATCAGATACGGAGCCAAAAACCTAATTCCACCGCCGCAACCTTCTGTACCCACGAGATCCCATCTTGGGGCCTGTTCCGGACCTCCGCCGGAGGGGGCATCCATCACGGAGGGCTTCTACATCAACACCATGGCCTCTCCGATGAAGTGTGAGTAGTTTACCTCAGACCTTCGGGTCCATAGTTAGTAGCTAGATGGCTTCTTCTCTCTTTTTGGATCTCAATACAATGTTCTCCCCTCTCTCGTGGAGATCTATTCGATGTAATCTTCTTTTTGCGGTGTGTTTGTTGAGACCGATGAATTGTGGGTTTATGATCAAGATTATCTTTGAACAATATTTGAATCTTCTCTAAATTCTTTTATGTATGATTGGTTATCTTTGCAAGTCTCTTCGAATTATCAGTTTGGTTTGGCCTACTAGATTGATCTTTCTTGAAATGGGAGAAGTGCTTAGCTTTGGGTTCAATCTTGCGATGTCCTTTCCCAGTGACAGTAGGGGCAGCAAGGCACATATTGTATCGTTGCCATCGAGGATAACAAGATGGGGTTTTATCATATTGCATGAATTTATCCCTCTACATCATGTCATCTTGCTTAAGGCGTTACTCTGTTTCCATGAGCTTAATACTCTAGATGCATGCTGGATAGCGGTCGATGAGTGGAGTAATAGTAGTAGATGCAGGCAGAAGTCGGTCTACTTGTCTTGGACGTGATGCCTATATACATGATTGATGTCTACTACGCAACCTTCTTCTTGTAGATGTTGTTGGGCCTCCAAGTGCAGAGGTTTGTAGGACAATAGCAAATTTCCCTCAAGTGGATGACCTAAGTTTTATCAATCCGTGGGAGGCGTAGGATGAAGATGGTCTCTCTCAAACAACCCTGCAACCAAATAACAAAGAGTCTCTTGTGTCCCCAACACACCCAATACAATGGTAAATTGTATAGGTGCACTAGTTCGGCGAAGAGATGGTGATACAAGTGCAATATGGATGGTAGATATAGGTTTTTGTAATCTGAAAATATAAAACAGCAAGGTAACTAATGATAAAGGTGAGCACAAACGGTATTGCAATGCTAGGAAACAAGGCCTAGGGTTCATAATTTCAATAGTGCAAGTTCTCTCAACAATAATAACATAATCGGATCATATAACTATCCCTCAACATGCAACAAAGAGTCACTCCGAAGTCACTAATAGCGGAGAACAAACGAAGAGATTATGGTAGGGTACGAAACCACCTCAAAGTTATTTTTTCCAATCAATCTGTTGGGCTATTCCTATAAGTGTCACAAACAGCCCTAGAGTTTGTACTAGAATAACACCTTAAGACACAAATCAACCAAAACCCTAATGTCACCTAGATACTCCAATGTCACCTCGAGTATCCGTGGGTATGATTATACGATATGCATCACACAATCTCAGATTCATCTATTCAACCAACACATAGAACCTCAAAGAGTGCCCCAAAGTCTCTATCGGAGAATCAAGACGAAAACGTGTGCCAACCCCTATGCATAGGTTCATGGGCGGAACCCGCAAGTTGATCACCAAAACATACATCAAGTGAATCATGTGATATCCCATTGTCACCACATATACGCATGGCAAGACATACATCAAGTGTTCTCAAATCATTAAAGACTCAATCCGATAAGATTACTTCAAAGGGAAAACTCAATCCATTACAAGAGAGTAGAGAGGGAGAAGAAACATAAGATCCAACTATAATAGCAAAGTTCGCGATACATCAAGATCGTGCCAAATCAACAACACAAGAGAGAGAGATAGATCAAACACATAGCTACTGGTACATACCCTCAGCCTTGAGGGTGAACTACTCCCTCCTCGTCATTGAGATCGCCGGGATGATGAAGATGGCCACCGGTGAGGGATCCCCCCTCCGGCAGGGTGCCGGAACAGGGTCCCGATTGGTTTTTGGTGGCTACAGAGGCTTGCAGCGGCGGAACTCCCGATCTATTTTGTTCCCCGATCGTTTTAGGGTATATGGATATATATAGGTGAGAGAAGTACGTCAGGGGAGCCACGAGGGGCCCACGAGGGTGGAGGGCGTGCCCTAGGGGGGTGGGCGCGCCCCCTACCTCGTGGCTCCCTTGTTTCTTTCCTGACGTGCACTCCAAGTCTATCAGGTTGCTTTCCTTCCAAAAATAACTTCTCCAGAAGGTTTCATTCTGTTTCGACTCCATTTGATATTCCTTTTCTCCAAAACACTGAAACAAGGGAAAAGACAGGAACTGGCACTGGGTTCTGGGTTAATAGGTTAGTCCCGAATGTGATATAAAAGTGTTTAATAAAGCCCATAAACATCCAAAACAGATAATGTAATAGAATGGAACAATCAAAAATATAGATACGTTGGAGATGTATCAGCATCCCCAAGCTTAATTCCTACTCGTCCTCGAGTAGGTAAATGATAAAAACAGAATTTTTTATGTGGAATGCTACCTAACATATTTATCAACATAATCTTCTTTATTGAGGCAAGAATATTCAGATCCATGAGATTCAAAACAAAAGTTTAATATTGACATGAAAACAATAATACTTCAAGCATACTAACAAAGCAATCATGTCTTCTCAAAATATCATGGCTAAAGAAAGTTATCCCTACAAAATCATATAGTATGGCTATGCTCTATCTTCACCACACAAAATATTTAAATCATGCACAACCCCGATGACAAGCCAAGCAATTGTTTCATACTTTTGATGTTCTCAAACTTTTTCAATCTTCACGCAATACATGAGTGTGAGCCATGGACATAGCACTATAGGTGGAATAGAATGGTGGTTGTCGAGAAGACAAAAAGGGAGAAGATAGTCTCACATCAACTAGGCGTATCAACGGGCTATGGAGATGCCCATCAATAGATATCAATGTGAGTGAGTAGGGATTGCCATGCAACGGATGCACTAGAGCTATAAGTGTATGAAAGCTCAACAAAAGAAACTAAGTGGGTGTGCATCCAACTCGCTTGCTCACAAAGACCTAGGGCATTTTGAGGAAGCCAATCATTGGAATATACAAGCCAAGTTCTATAATGAAAAATTCCCACTAGTATATGAAGGTGACAACATAGGATACTCTCTATCATGAAGATCATGGTGCTAATTTGAAGCACAAGTGTGGTAAAAGGATAGTAGCATTGTCCCTTCTCTCTCTTTCTCTCATTTTTTTATTTTTTTATTTGGGCCTTTCTCTCTTTTTTTGGCCTCGTTTTTTCTCTTTTTATTTTATTTTATTTTTAGTCCGAAGTCTCATCCCGACTTGTGGGGGAATTATAGTCTCCATCATCCTTTCCTCACTAGGACAATGCTCTAATAATGATGATCATCACACTTTTATTTACTTACAACTCAACAATTACAATTCAATACTTAGAACAAAATATGACTCTATGTGAATGCCTCCGGCGGTGTACCGGGATGTGCAATGACTCATGAGTGACATGTATGAAAGAATAATGAACGGTGGCTTTGCCACAAATACGATGTCAACTACATGATCATGCAAAGCAATATGACAATGATGGAGCATGTCATAATAAACGGAACGGTGGAAGGTTGCATGGCAATATATCTCTGAATGGCTATGGAAATGCCATGATAGGTAGGTATGGTGGCTGTTTTGAGGAAGGTATATGGTGGGTGTATGATACCGGCGAAAGGTGCACGGTATTAGAGAGGCTAGCAATGGTGGAAGGATGAGAGTGCGTATAATCCATGGACTCAACATTAGTCATAAAGAACTCATATACTTATTGCAAAAATCTACAAGTTATCAAAGCAAAGTATTTCGCGCATGCTCCTAGGGGGATAGATTGGTAGGAAAAGACCATCGCTCGTCCCCGACCGCCACTCATAAGGAAGACAATCAATAAATAAATCATGCTCCGACTTCATCACATAACGGTTCACCATACGTGCATGCTACGGGAATCACAAACTTTAACACAAGTATCTCTCAAATTCACAACTACTCCACTAGCATGACTCTAATATCACCATATTCATATCTCAAAACAATCATAAGGAATCAAACTTCTCATAGTATTCAATGCACTTTATATGATAGTTTTTATTATATCCCTCTTGGATGCCCATCATATTAGGACTAAATTCATAACCAAAGCAAATTACCATGCTGTTTAAGACTCTCCAAATAATATAAGTGAAGCATGAGAGTTCATCTATTTCTTCAAAATAAAACCACCGTGCTCTAAAAGGATATAAGTGAAGCACTAGAGCAAACAACAAACTACTCCAAAAGATATAAGTGAAGATCAATGAGTAGTCGAATAATTATGCAACTATGTGAAGACTCTCCCATTTAATAATTTCATGTCTTGATATTTTATTCAAACATCAAGAAAAACAAAATAAAATAAAATGACGCTCCAAGCCAAACACATATCATGTGGTGAATAAAAATATAGCTCCAAGTAAAGTTACCGATGAATGAAGACGAAAGAGGGGGTGCCTTCCGGGGCATCCCCAAGCTTAGGCTCTTGGTTATCCTTGAATATTTCCTTGGGGTGCCTTGGGCATCCCCAAGATTAGGCTCTTGCCACTCCTTATTCCATAGTCCTTCAAATCTTCACCCAAAACTTGAAAACTTCACAACACAAAACTTAATAGAAAACTCGTGAGCTCCTTTAGCGAAAGAAAACAAAACACCACTTCAAGGTACTGTAATGAACTCATTCTTTATTTATATTGGTGTTAAACCTACTGTATTCCAACTTCTCTATGGTTTATAAACTATTTTACTAGCCATAGATTCATCAAAATAAGCGAGCAACACAATGAAAACAGAATCTGTCAAAAAAAGAACAATCTGTAGTAATCTGTATCAAACGTATACTTCTGGAACTCCAAAAATTATAAAATAAATTGGTGGAACTGAGTAATTTATCTAGTAATCATCTGAAAAAATAATAAACTAAATAGCACTCTCCAGTAAAAAGTTGAAGCTAATCTCGTGAGTGCTAAAGTTTCTGTTTTTTACAGCATGATCATAAAGACTTCACCCAAGTCTCCCCAAAGGTTCTACTTGGCACAAACACTAACTAAAACATAAAACCACATCTAAGCAGAAGCTAGATGGATTATTTATTCCTAAACAGAACCAAAAAGCAAGAAACTAAAATAAAATTGGGTTGCCTCCCAACAAGTGCCAACGTTTAACGCCCCTAGCTAGGCATGATGATTTCAATGATGCTCACATAAAAGATAAGAATTGAAACACAAAGAGAGCATCATGAAGAATATGACTAGCACATTTAAGTCTAACCCACTTACTATGCATAGGGATTTTGTGAGCAAACAACTTATGGGAACAATAATCAACTAGCATAGGAAGGCAAAACAAGCATAACTTCAAGATTTTAAGCACATAGAGAGGAAACTTGATATTATTGCAACTCCTACAAGCATATATTCCTCCCTCATAATAATTTTCAGTAGCATCATGAATGAATTCAACAATATAACCAGCACCTAAAGCATTCTTTTCATGATCTACTAGCATAGAAATTTTATTACTCTCCTCATAAGCAAAATTCTTCTCATTCGGAATAGTGGGAGTATCATAAGAGACTTGAATACTATAAATTGTTTACACATTAAAAGAGTAATGTTCATAAAAAGGGTAATCATAATCATGACAATTTTTATAAATATAATCATCACTACTTTTTATAGCATAAGTTTTATCAGAATAATCATCATAAGTAGCAACTTTGTTCTCATCATAATCGATTGAAACCTCTTCCAAGATAGTGGATACATCACTAAATGAAGTCATGACCTCTCCAAATCCACTTTCATAAATATTATAAGATTCAACATCTTCCAAAATAGTGGGATCATTACTTCCTAAAGTTGGCACTCTTCCAAACCCACTTTCATAAATATAATCATCATACGTAGGAGGCATGCTATCATCATAACAAATTTGCATATCAAAACTTGGGAGACTAAAAATATCATATTCATTAAACATAGCATCCCCAAGCTTGGGACAAACACTAATTGCAGCAAATATATTCTCAAAAACATCATCTTCTTCAAACATAGCATCCCCAAGCTTGGGCCTTTTCATATCATAAGCATAATTACTCTCATCATTAATAGTATGGATAGCACCAATAGTATAGCAATTATCATATTCTTCCAAGCAAGTGCCAAAAAGATTTTCAAGATTGTTGGGGATATTACTACTGGGCGTAAACCGGCCAGGATAGGCCGGGTTAATTTCATCAGTAGCTAAGTATGTTGAAGCCCATAGAAGAAGAACAGGGCTCAAGGCCCACAGTCGGTTTAAAGCGTGTAGCCGTAAACCGGTGTTGGTATGTAAACTTGTGTTGTAAGTTAGGAGTAAGTAGAGACCAAACCGGACACGTCTATGAGCCGGTGTTGGGACTCTGTAAACCGATGGGCGTCACCCATGTATATAAGGGGGCGACCCGGCGGCGGTTCAAGGACAATAGACAACAACTCGAGACTTAGGCGAAGCCTGTTTGCTCCCTAGTCATCGAAACCCCATCAATTCCATCACAACTAGACGTAGGCTTTTACCTTCATCGAAGGGGCTGAACTAGTATAAACTCTTTTGCGTCCCTGTGTCCGCCTTAACCCCTTCGAGCTAACCCGTCGCGATGGCTCCATGACTAAGTCCTTTCATGAGGACATCTGCCGTGATAAAACCACGACAGTTGGCGCCCACCGTGGGGCTTGGGGGCTTGGTCGAACCCGAACCATTGCCACGCCTTTTGATCGGCATAATGCCACTGTTTCATTTGGGGACCTGGCTGACTTGAACCATAGCTACTCCTATCGAGGGCTTGGTCGTGTCCGACCATGGTAACGCCATTTGATCGGCTCAATAGCCTCTTTTTTGCAAATGGTTTATCATTCCCTTTGCTTGAAATTTTCTTTGATAAATATTTTTATTTTTGTTGCGTTTTTAAAACCGACAAGTTCTTAAACCGGTTCAACTGTCAATTGACGGAACACGGTCCATTCTTAATCTGGAAATTATTTGCCCGGTTTGACTTTTTGTTAACATCCTATTACAGAGTAACACGGTGTTTATAACCCGGCACGGTTTACATGGTAAACCGGCATTTTATATACAGGAGCTGCTACCTCCTCCAACGGTGTGAGTTTATAACTTTCCGCTTCAAGATTGGCCAAGCCAGCTTCATGCCCAACGATGGCAGGTATTATGTATCACAAAGATTTGATCATATGCATAAATTTCAGATATTTTGATATACAGATATCATAATCCGCCCGACGGTATAACTGCGGCGACATTTTAAGATTTTTTAATTGCAGAAAATACTTTGGAGATTGATCATCCAAAGGAAGCATAGGTTGCAGTACTTATGCACGAAGGCATATCAAAATCAAGATTATTGGCTAGTCTATTACAAGGTAGCACGGTGCCCAAATAAGATCATTGTTTTTTCACAGAGCATAAAGGGGCAGCAATTTAAACTGGCTTCGGGTTCAAGCTTGGTCATCAGCCTGGCCTGATGGTCGTGGGTCATCCCGCGCCGCTTCAACCTCTGCTTCTTCACCCAGCGGCTGGAAATCAACAGTTGTCCAGTCGATTCCCATTAATGATTGAAAGACAGCTTCGTCATTGATCAGCAACGATGGTTCAATATCAGGAGCATAAGTATGCTTACGGATTGGAGGGATAAGATTCTCTGCTTCAGGAATTGGTGCAGCCACTCGTTTGTTTTGGTTGTCGTATTGAGCTTGATAGTGCGATAAATCTGCCTCTTCAACCAATTGACAAGCTAGAGGGCGCACCTCCCGGTTTATCGCGCGCAGATCTTCCTCACTGAACTCTGACCCATCTTCCTTCAAGCTGGGATAGCCTTTGAGCCGCTTCAACAGGGTCAAAATTCGGCACCCACACTTTTGCCCAGATTAAAGCATTAATAGCACCGGTTTGAGCAGCAGATTTCTTCAGCTCTTCAACCCGGGCAGGAAGCATCGACAATCTCTTAAGAGTATCTTGAATCTGAAGGAAATATGCCCTAGAGGCAATAATAAAGTTATTATTTATTTCCTTATTTCATGATAAATGTTTATTATTCATGTTAGAATTGTATTAACCGGAAAAATAATACATGTGTGAATACATAAACAAACAAAGTGTCACTAGTATGCCTCTACTTGACTAGCTCGTTAATGAAAGATGGTTATGTTTCCTAACCATAGACAAAGAGTTGTTGTTTGATTAATGAGATCACATCATTAGGTGAATGATCTGATTGACTTGACTCATTCCATTAGCTTAGCACTTGATCGTTTAGTTTGTTGATATTGCTTTCTTCATGACTTATACATGTTCCTATGAACTATGAGATTATGCAACTCCCGTTTACCGGAGGAAACTTTGTGTGCTACCAAACATCACAACGTAACTGGGTGATTATAAAGGTGCTCTACAGGTGTCACCGAAGGTACTTGTTGGGTTGGCGTATTTCGAGATTAGGATTTGTCACTCTGAATGTCGGAGAGGTATCTCTGGGCCCTCTCGGTAATGCACATCACTTAAGCCTTGCAAGCATTGCAGCTAATGAGTTAGTTGCGAGATGATGTATTACGGAACGAGTAAAGAGACTTGTCGGTAACGAGATTGAACTAGGTATTGAGATACCGACGATCAAATCTCGGGTAAGTAACATACCGATGACAAAGGGAACACCGCATGTTGTTATGCGGCCTGGCCGATAAAGATCTTCGTAGAATATGTAAGAGCCAATATGAGCATCCAGGTTCCGCTATTGGTTATTGACCGGAGACGTGTCTCGGTCATGTCTACATTGTTTTTGAACCCGTAGGGTCCGCACACTTAAGGTTTCGATGACAGTTATATTATGAGTTTATGAGTTTTGATGTATCGAAGGAGTTCGGAGTCCCGGATGAGATCGGGGACATGAAGAGGAGTCTTGAAATGGTCGAGACGTAAAGATCGATATATTGAACGACTATATTCGGACATTGAAAAGGTTCTGAGTGGTTCGAGTATTTTTCGGAGTACCGGGGAGTTACGGGAATACAGGGGAGAAGTATTGGGCCTTATTGGGCCATACGGGAAAGAGAGAGGGGCTGCCTAGGGCAGGCCGCGCGCCCCCCCAAGGCCTAGTCCGAATTGGACTAGGGGGAGGGGCTGCGCCCCCTCCTTCCTTCCCTTCTCTTTTCCCCTTCCTTGTCTCCTACTCCTACTACATGGAAGGACTCCTAGTTGGACTAGGAAAGGGGGAATCCTACTCCGGGTGGGAGTAGGACTCCCTAGGGCGTGCCATAGAGAGGGCCGGCCCTCCCCTCCTCCACTCCTTTATATACGGGGGCAGGGGGCACCCCATAGACACACAAGTTGATCTTCGTGATCGTTCCTTAGCCGTGTGCGGTGCCCCCCTCCATGATATTACACCTCGGTCATATTGTAGCGGTGCTTAGGCGAAGCCCTGCGATGGTTGAACATCAAGATCGTCACCATGTCGTCGTGCTGACGGAACTCCTCCCCGAAGCTTTGCTGCATCGGAGCCCGGGGAGCGTCATCGAGCTGAACGTGTGCAGAACTCGGAGGTGCCGTTCGTTCGGTGCTTGGATCGGTCGGATCGGGAAGACGTACGACTACTTCCTCTATGTTGTGTCAACGCTTCCGCTTCGGTCTACGAGGGTATGTAGACAACACTCTCCCCTCTCGTTGCAATGCATCACCATGATCTTGCATGTGCGTAGGAAATTTTTTAAATTACTACGTTCCCCAACAGAATCAAGGTGGGCGCCGGATTGTTGTGGGATGCAGTAGAGATGATCCGTTGCGCGCCAGTGTACAATTGCTCTATCAATGTGTAGGCGGCTTTCAATTTCTTCCGCACGTCCGACCCCAAGTGACCAATGCGCGTCCCTGAAACATTACAAAGGGTTAACAAACTGGCAGCCCTATAAGGCGGCTGAGTCAATACAGAAATCAAACCGGCTTACCAAAGATAGCAGCGGTCATGGCATGTGCTTGCCGCTTTATGCTGGTCAGTTCGTCCACCACCGGTTTTAGTGCAGTCTCAGCATCTTCTGCTCGTTTGGTTAAAGCGGATTTTTCAGTGGCCCAATCCGCCCGCTCCTTCTTGAAGCCCTCCTTAAGCTGTTCCATGGTGCTGGTTAGCTCCTCTTTGGCTCTGGAGGTTTCAGCTTGTTGGGATTTCAGATTCTCTTGCAGATCGGCGATTTGGCTTTCTCTTTGTTCAGCTCAGCCTCCATATAGACAGTCATATGATTCAGAACAAGGTACAAGAATTAAAGTACCAACCACATAACAAGTTATGCCCTTGGTACTTGGGGGCTAATGCATATTTGCTCTTCATCCGACAATTATTCAGAAAAGTTCCAAGCTCAATACAAGTATTCAACTTGGCACTTGGGGGCTAATGGCTATTTGTTCAGTTAATACTGCTGCTACAATCTTTATTACCTAAAGTCCCGGTTTAACTACACTAAGTTGAACCGGCCCTTGGGGGCTACATCAGCAAATTCAGAAAAACATTGAAGTCTGCATTGACAAGTCCCGGTTTGAATGGAGATTCTAAACCGGCCCTTGGGGGCTAGGAGATTCGACAAGATGGAAATGTAAAAGCATATGGAAGTTATCTCATATTTGTCCTTCATCATGTTAACCAGACCGACTTCATAGTCACGACTGATATACAGCCGGTTCAGATAGCCAGAGTGGAGATCTTGGGCGTTCAGAGTAGCGTAAGTTGCCAGATCAGCATTCCATTTGCCTTTGCCAATGGCAGCAAACTCTTCTTTGGCGGTATGTCTTGACAAAGCGACAGGATTGCCTGGCTCTGTACGGCCAATGCCAGTAATAACAACTTCATCATCCTTGGCATCGCCGGTTTGCACTGGGGCCGTCGGCTTATCAGTAGGCTTTGATGGACTGGTGGATCTCTCAATCCGGACGGGGCTTGTGGGCTGGTCAATAGGACCGGAGGTGTCAACATGTCTTTCTTCAGCAATAAAGTCATCATCGTGCGGTGGTGGGTCGTTTGGCTCATCTTCACGAATAGCTACAGTAGGGTCTGGTGTCCTGTTCGGTTCAGGAACGGGGTTTTCTTCGGCCGATTTATCCAAGCGAGCCTTCTTGCTTGGCCTAGGTTTGGCCCTGAAAGAAGTAATAAGGATCAATACGGTATATGTTATAATGTGATACATCAGAAACATCATAAGAAATATGACTCACCCAAGCACCGTTTGGAGTGGCGGCAACTGGGTGGCTGATGCCTCGCCAGACGATGAATGGGAAGTGCCCTGGTAATCGGAGTCAGACGGATTAAGAGGTTGACGAAAACAGCGCGCTTTAGGACAAGCATTGACAAGAGAGTTAGAGACCTCTGAACGACGTTTCTGAACCGGACTGTTCGGTAAACCAGCGGAGGTAACTACCTGGCCGCTGTGCTGGGTTGGTGCGGCAAGCTTCGTGTTGTTGTGTCTTCATAAGAAAGTTTGGATCCAAATAAGAAAGAGGATGAGAAAATTTAACTTTAGCGAAGGCAAAGGATTTGAGTCGGAGGAGAGAACAATTACCTCTACGGCCTCAGCGTGACTGACTTCGGCGTCATCCTGGCAATAATCATTATCAATAAGGCGTGTGAAAAATAAGCCAAGTGAATCAAGCTCTACCTCAAGGTCCGGATTACCCACATCATCGTCAGCAACCGGGTCAGAAGACGCAGTGGTTTTCTTCTTGTGAGCTGGCCTCTTAATGACTTTCGTCTTTTGCCGGGTTGGTCTTTCCGGTTTCTCTGGTTTCTTCGGATTCTCCTGAGGAATTTTCTTGCTCCAAAACGGATCATCACCCTGTTTGAAAGATGTTGATGTTAAATAATGGGCAAATTGAACAAAGATAGAGTCAATAAAAAGTAAAGCATAAATCTTACAGATGGTGGTTTGTTGGTGGCACAAAAGGGAAGCAAGCCTGTTCAAGCACAGACGGCCTCCGGTTCATTCAATATCTTCTTCACAGCTTCTGTGACTTCGTCATCTGTGAGCTGGATGTCAATGTGTCGCAGCGGGTCGCTGACACTGCCAGTATACTCGCACATCAAACCGGAGCGCTGGCTGAGGGGCAGTATGCTCCAAGATATCCAACAACGAGCAAGATCAACCCCTGTTAAACCGTTAGCCATGAAGGCCCTAAGCTTGGATAGTTGAGGAGCATAGTTGCTTCTCTCCTTGGCAGTCAACCTTTGTGGAAAGGGATGCGTGTTGCTTAGCCGCTCCGGACGATAACCAGGCAAGGGATTTTATTCACAGGGAGAGGTGTCTTTGCAGTAAAACCATGTTTGGTTCCACTCTTTGGGATGGCTGTGCAATTTGGCGTGAGGATAGGTGACCTCTTTCCTTTTCTGGATCGCCACACCACCTAATTCCGTATTGGAACCATCGGTAAACTCTGTGCGGCGGTTTAGGTGGAAGCAATCTCTGAATAATTCAACTGTGGGTTCCTCTTGAAAGAATACCTCACATAGCACTTGGAAGTGACATATGTTGGTTACAGAGTTTGGGCCGGTATCTTGCAGACGGAGTTGGAAGTTGGTAAGACATCCCGGTAAAATTTTGAACCGGGAGGATTGAAGCCCCGGGCTAGATGATCCGTGAAAACAACAACTTCTCCCTCTCGAGGTGTGGGAGGACATTCTGTAACGGGGACCCTCCAATGAATAACCTCCTTACTGCTCAAAGCGCCGGTTTTGACTAAATTATTCAACTGAATCTCGGTCACACGAGAGGGGACCCAGTTGCACTCATACACTTGTTTGGCCATAGTGCAATCTACAAAGAAGTAATTCCGGTTCAAGAATATGTGGAACAAATATATACTGATGCATACATTGTTAACCCGGAGGCAGCTATTTCTAAACCGGAGTTTTTTGAAGCGGCTGTGCCTGGCTAAGAAATCCTGGCGGTTCAACAAGGGGACTAATCATATATACCGGTTTGGTAATTCTTTTCTACAAAGTTAAACCGCCTGGTCTAAACATTGAAACAATTGAGATTGCGGATGAATAAGTATGCACAAACAGATTTCACAAGATTCTATTATAACATTGGATCTGGAGCGTGTTCATAAAAGTGATAAATATTCAACACTTAGAAGGAGTAGTGTGGAATCAATGAAGCAAAGCTACGAGTCAGATCTATGGACCAAACATATCAAAGTGAAGGCGGATGCTAAAAACTACAGTTATATAGAGCAAGGGGTTGCAGATGCATCTAAGAGTTGTCATATGAACATGAACAGGCGATGAACACTAGAAGAGCATGAAACCCTAGAACAGATATGTGTTGAAAGGAACAGAAGACTTACTGGAGCTGAGGAAGACACGGAAGTTCGCCGCGGTGCTCTGGTGCGCTCAGGTTGATGCAACGGCCAAGGTTGATGTAGAAGTGGACGGCGGCGGCGGAGCTCCGAGGCTGGGCGACGCGAGGAAGACAAAGCAGAAGGGCACGAAGGGGAGAGAAAGGAAATGACCCTTCGGTCCTATTTATAAAGAAAGAGGCATGTGTCAGGAGCGAGAATCAAGGGGCCATAAAACGGAGCTGTCGCCTCGATTATCGCAGATCTATTAAACAAGGAAGCATCATGGATAGCTTCGTTATGACAGATGACGTCACTCCGGTTTACAGCAATCAGAGAAGATGACATCATGGCGGTTCACCAATTTATGAGAAGATGTTGAAGATGAAGTTATTGCTAAGGATCGACATGAACCCGTTCAAATCGATCTGGGGCCTAATGTTGGGGATATTACTACTGGGCGTAAACCGGCCAGGATAGGTCGGGTTAACTTCATCAGTAGCTAAGTATGTTGAAGCCCATAGAAGAAGAACAGGGCTCAAGGCCCACAGTCGGTTTAAAGCCTATAGCCGTAAACCGGTGTTGGTATGTAAACTTGTGTTGTAAGTTAGGAGTAAGTAGAGACCAAACCGGACACGTCTATGAGCCGGTGTTGGGACTCTGTAAACTGATGGGCGTCACCCATGTATATAAGGGGGCGACCCGGCGGCGGTTCAAGGACAATAGACAACAACTCGAGACTTAGGCGAAGCCTGTTTGCTCCCTAGTCATCGAAACCTCATCAATTCCATCACAACTAGACGTAGGCTTTTACCTTCATCGAAGGGGCCGAACTAGTATAAACTCTTTTGCGTCCATGTGTCCGCTTTAACCCCTTCGAGCTAACCCGTCGTGATGGCTCCACGACTAAGTCCTTTCATGAGGACATCTGCCATGACAAAACCACGACAAAGATCATAAGAAGTATCATTATCTTCCCAATCATAATCATCACAACAAGCAATAGGCATAACGAGATCATCATCAAATGCATCATCTTCCACAATTATTTTTGATTCATTTTCATGGGGCACAACAATAATAGGAGCAACATTATTTGGGAGAGATATCTTTTTACCTCTCTTCCTTTTTATTTTCTTCTTCTTCACCTCATGTGTGGGTTCAATCTTCTTTTTGGAGCTCCTTATTAATGAGATTGGTCAAATAGAAGGCTCCTCCTCGTTACCTGATTCATCATAAGAAATAATAGGAGAATATTGGGAAGTCTCTTCCCTTTCGTTAGCGTTCTCTTCATCTTCTATTTGTTTTCTTTTCTTTATGTAATTGGCAATATAAGGATTTTCAATGCAATTCACCGCACAATACATATAAATCTTCTCTAGATCAAAATCAAGAAATCTATCAAGATTAAACTTTGGAATACCCTCAGTTATATGTTTCATTTCCTCATACCCCAAAAGAAGACTAAGCTCTTTATGATACTCAAGGGTAATCAAATTATCACAATTTTTGGATATGATTCGGTCATGAAACAATTTGCATTGGAGATTTAAATGACCATGTTCATTGCAAAGTTCACAAGGGGCGCAAAAAATATTGAATTTTTCAGCACAAACATCAAGACTTTCTTGCAACAATTTAGTTTCAAAACACTTATGCATCTTGCAATATCTATCTTCCCTATTTGGTGTATACTTGCAAACCCAATGCACTCCACAAAAATTGACATGTTTATAGGAGACATTTTCATCATAACTAGTGCAATCATCATTAGTACCATGGATATTCAAGGAGTTCATACTAACAACATTGCAATCATGCTCATCATTCAAAGATTTAGTGCCAAACATTTTAGTACATTCTTCTTCTAACACTTTGGCACAATTTTCCTTTCCATCATACTCACGAAAGATATTTAAAAGATGAAGCGTATGAGACAAACTCAATTCCATTTTTTAGTAGTTTTCTTTTATAAACTAAACTAGTGCTAAAACAAGAAACAAAAAGATTCGATTGCAAGATCTAAAGATATACCTTCAAGCACTCACCTCCCCGGCAACGACGCCAGAAACTGCTTGATGTCTACTACGCAACCTTCTTCTTGTAGACGTTGTTGGGCCTCCAAGTGCAGAGGTTTGTAGGACAGTAGCAAATTCCCCTCAAGTGGATGACCTAAGGTTTATCAATCCGTGGGAGGCATAGGATGAAGATGGTCTCTCTCAAACAACCCTGCAACCAAATAATAAAGAGTCTCTTGTGTCCCCAACACACCCAATACAATGGTAAATTGTATAGGTGCACTAGTTCGGCGAAGAGATGGTGATACAAGTGCAATATGGATGGTAGATATAGGTTTTTGTAATCTAAAAATATAAAAACAGCAAGGTAACTAATGATAAAAGTGAGCACAAACGGTATTGCAATGCTAGGAAACAAGGCCTAGGGTTCATACTTTCACTAGTGCAAGTTCTCTCAACAATAATAACATAATCGTATCATATAACTATCCCTCAACATGCAACAAAGAGTCACTCCGAAGTCACTAATAGCGGAGAACAAACAAAGAGATTATGGTAGGGTACGAAACCACCTCAAAGTTATTCTTTCCAATCAATCCGTTGGGCTATTCCTATAAGTGTCACAAACAGCCCTAGAGTTTTCTACTAGAATAACACCTTAAGACACAAATCAACCAAAACCCTAATGTCACCTAGATACTCCAATGTCACCTCAAGTATCCGTGGGTATGATTATACGATATGCATCACACAATCTCAGATTCATCTATTCAACCAACACATAGAACCTCAAAGAGTGCCCCAAAGTCTCTATCGGAGAATCAAGACGAAAACGTGTGCCAACCCCTATGCATAGGTTCATGGGCGGAACCCGCAAGTTGATCACCAAAACATACATCAAGTGAATCACGTGATATCCCATTGTCACCACAGATACGCACGGCAAGACATACATCAAGTGTTCTAAAATCATTAAAGACTCAATCCAATAAGATTACATCAAAGGGAAAACTCAATCCATTACAAGAGAGTAGAGGGGGAGAAGAAACATAAGATCCAACTATAATAGCAAAGCTCGCGATACATCAAGATCGTGCTAAATCAAGAACACAAGAGAGGGAGAGATCAAACACATAGCTACTGGTACATACCCTCAGCCTCGAGGGTGAACTACTCCCTCCTCGTCATTGAGATCGCCGGGATGATGAAGATGGCCACCGGTGAGGGATCACCCCTCCGGCAGGGTGCCGGAACAGGGTCCCGATTGGTTTTTGGTGGCTACAGAGGCTTGCGGCGGCGGAACTCCCGATCTATTTTGTTCCCCGATCGTTTTAGGGTATATGGATATATATAGGTGAAAGAAGTACGTGAGGGGAGCCACGAGGGGCCCACGAGGGTGGAGGGCGCGCGCGTCCTAGGGGGGTGGGCGCGCCCCCTACCTCGTGGCTCCCTCGTTTCTTTCCTGACGTGCACTCCAAGTCTATCAGGTTGTTTTCCTTCCAAAAATAACTTCTCTAGAAGGTTTCATTCCGTTTCGACTCCGTTTGATATTCCTTTTCTTCGAAACACTGAAACAAGGGAAAAGACAGGAACTGGCACTGGGCTCTGGGTTAATAGGTTAGTCCCAAATGTGATATAAAAGTGTTTAATAAAGCCCATAAACATCCAAAACAGATAATATAATAGCATGGAACAATCAAAAATTATAGATACGTTGGAGACGTATCAATGATCATACCTAGATATTCTCATAACTATGCTCAATTCTAACAATTGCTCAACAGTAATTCGTTCACCCACCGTAAAATACCTATGCTCTTGAGAGAAGCCACTAGTGAAACCTATGGCCCCCGGGTCTATCTTCATCATATTAATCTTCCAACACTTTGTTATTTCCTTTGCTTTTTTACTTTGCTTTTATTTTACTTTGCATCTTTATCACAAAAATACCAAAAATATTATCCTATCATATCTATCAGATCTCACTCACGTAAGTGACCGTGAAGGGATTGACAACCCCTTATCGCGTTGGTTGCGAGGATTTATTTGCTTTGTGTAGGTATGAGGGACTCCCGCGTAGCTCCTATTGGATTGATACCTTGGTTCTCAAAAACTGAGGGAAATACTTACGCTACTTTGCTGCATCACCCTTTCCTCTTCAAGGGAAAACCAACGCAGTGCTCAAGAGGTAGCAGTATACCCATTAGAGGAAGGAAACGGTCCCATATAATCAAAGCCCCAGACATCAAATGGTTCAATAACAAGCGAATAATTCATAGGCATTTCTTGACGTCTACTAATATTACCGATTCTTTGACATCCATCACAAGACAAGACAAACTCACGGGCATCCTTGAAGAGAATAGACCAATAAAAACCGGATTGCAATACCTTATGTGCAGTTCTATCTCTAGCGTGGTGCCTCCATAAGCCTCGGAGTGACACTTGCCTAGGATCTGTTCCTGTTCATGCTCAGGTATACAACGTCTAAAACACCATCTACTCCTTTATAAAGGTGTGGGTCATCCCAGAAGTAATGTCTTAAATCATAGAAAAACATTTTCTTTTGCTGGTATGTGAAACTAGGTGGTATAAATTTAGCAACAATGTAATTAGCATAATCAGCATACCATGGAGCAGTGCGAGAAGCATTTATGACAGCCAATTGTTCATCGGGAAAGCTATCATCAATAGGTAGTGGGTCATCAAGAACATTCTCTAACCTGGACAAGTTGTCTGCAACGGGGTTCTCAGCTCCCTTTCTATTAATAATATGCAAATCAAATTCTTGTAGTAAGAGAACCCATCTAATGAGTCTAGGTTTAGCATCTTTCTTTTCCATAAGGTATTTAATAGCAGCATGATCAGTGTGAATAGTTACTTTAGAATCAAAAATATAAGGTCTGAACTTATCACAAGCAAATACAACTGCTAAAAATTCTTTTTCAGTAGTAGCATAATTTCTGTGGGCACTGTCTAGATTTTTACTAGCATATTGAATAACATTTACTTTCTTATCAACTCTTTGCCCTAGAACAGCACCTACAACATAATCACTAGCATCACACATAATTTCAAAGGGTAAATTCCAATCAGGTGGCTGAACAATAGGTGTAGAAATCAATGATTTCTTAAGTATTTCAAATGCCTCTACACAATCATCATCAAAGACACACGGAATATCTTTTTGTAATAAATTAGTCAGAGGCCGAGAAATTTTTGAGAAGTCTTTAATGAACCTCCTATAAAAACTGACATGACCAAGGAAACTTCTTATACCTTTGATATCCTTGGGCACGGCATCTTTTCAATAGCATCAACTTTAGCTTTGTCAACTTCAATACCTCTTTCAGAAATTTTATGCCCCAAGACAATACCTTCATTAACCATAAAATGGCACTTCTCCCAATTCAAGACAAGGTTAGTTTCTTCACATCTCTGCAAAACTCGATCAAGGTTGCTCAAGCAATCATCAAAAGAGGATCCATAAACGGAGAAATCATGCATGAAAACCTCACAAATCTTTTCACAAAAGTCAGAGAATATAGCCATCATGCATCTTTGAAAGGTAGCAGGTGCATTACATAAACCAAAAGGCATACGTCTATAAGCAAAAGTACCGAAGGGGTAAGTAAAAGTGGTCTTTTCTTGATCCTCAGCTAACACAGGTATTTGAGAGAAACCAGAGTAACCATCTAGAAAGAAAAAATGTGTATGTTTGGATAATCTTTATAGCATTTGATCAATAAAAGGCAAAGGGTAATGATCTTTTTTAGTAGCTTTATTTAATTTGCGGAAATCAATTACCATCCTATAACCTGTAATAATTCTTTGCGAGATCAATTCATCTTTATCATTAGGAATGACAACAATACCTCCCTTCTTAGGGACACAATGGACAGGACTCACCAACTGACTATCAGCAATGGGATAAATTATACCTGCCTCAAGGAGCTTTGATATTTCCTTTCTTACCACTTCTTTCATCTTAGGATTATAGCCATCGTTGGTGATCAATAACTGGTTTGGCATCTTTCTCCAAATTTATTTTGTGTTGACATAGAGTGGCACTAATGCCCTTAAGATCATCAAGAGTATATCCAATAGCAGCACGGTGCTTCTTTAGAGTTTTCAATAATTTCTCTTCCTCCTTCTCTGAAAGGTTAGCACTAATAATAACAGGATATATCTTCTTTTCATCAAGATAAGCATATTTAAGAGTATCAAGTAATGGTTTAAGCTCAAACACGGGATCACCCTTGGATGGAGGAGGATCCCCTAGAATTTCAACAGGCAAGTTGTGTTTCAGAATAGGCCCCTGTTTAAAGAATACTTCATCTATTTCCCTTATTTCATTCATAAATGTATCATTTTCATGGTCTAGTTCTAAAGGATCACTAGGAGGCATGGCAATAGAAGCAAGACCAATAATTTCATCTTTACTAGGCCATTCCACATCACGGGGTTGTTTACTAAATTTGGCAAAATTAAACTCATGAGACATATCCCCCAAACCAATATAACAACATCCTTTTCGCAGTCTATCCTAGCATTAACAGTGTTCAAGAAGGGTCTACCAAATATAATG
The DNA here is from genome assembly GCA_032464435.1 of Aegilops umbellulata. Lineage (NCBI taxonomy): Eukaryota > Viridiplantae > Streptophyta > Magnoliopsida > Poales > Poaceae > Aegilops > Aegilops umbellulata. The sequence goes on along the minus strand of CP136056.1, from coordinate 66,006,170 downwards.
GGACAAAAGCTATCTTGTGGGGAACCAAGAACAAGAAAGTCAGTAGGATATTTAACCTTTCCACACAAGACTTCAACATCTCTAACAATCCCAATCGATGAAATAATATCTCTATTGGCAAGCTTAATTGTAACATCAATTTCTTCTATCTCAGCAGGTGCAACATCATGCATAATTTCTTTGTATAAGGAATGAGGTATTGCACTAGCACTAGCACCCATATCACACAAGCCATGTGTAACGCCCCAAGACCGATGCTCCAGACGCTTTCCATGTTTTGCGTGACCGCTGTGTGTTTTATTTGTTTGTTGCATTCTTCATCGCATCATCCGCATTGCATCAGCACTTCGTTGCCGTTTTTTTCTTCAAAACTTGCATCTGCTCGTAGTTGCCGCATCCCCCCTTGCCTTCGTTGCCCGTTCCTAGACCAACCGTGTTTTCGGTTCCCTCTTGTCAAACCACCTAATCTCCCTCGTCAGCTCATGGCCCCTCTCGCGCGTGTCCGAAACTCCCCCGAACACGACCCGGACAGTCATCACCGTTGGGTTCGGATCATCCCCCAACATGCCTAAAACATCTCCGTTTTATTATTTGGACTCCCTATCATTTTTATTCTCGTTCGTCGGATTTTGATCGGATGATCTAAACCCCCTCTCTTTTCCCTATATATAGTCAAACCTTAATCCAATTGAGACCAAACCCTAAAATCTAGGGATCTGTCCCATCCTCCCAGCCGCGCCGCCACTCCAACAAATCCCCTCGGGATCCAACCCCATCCAGTCAGTGCCCGCTTCCCCAATCCAACCACCTCCTCTCCTCGATCCCTTCCCGAGCAGGTGCTCGCCCGAGCACCCCCGCAAGCAGCAGCAGCTCCCGCAGCTCCAGCGCGCCCCTACCCCGAGCTCCTCTCATGCTCCTCCCATGGCGCCCTCGTTCCCGAGCACGTCCACCCCGCCGCCTCGAACTCCCGTACCGAAGCACCAACACCACAAGGACCCCGTCGCCCCTTCCCCTCTTCTTCTCCTCCGTCCTCCTCCCTCTGTTTCTCTCCCTCGTCTCTCATGCCTCTCCCTCTCTGTACCAGGAACAGCCATGGTTGGCCGCAGCTCCCTCGCCGCCGTTTGCACCAGGCCCAGCCGGGAGACGGACGGATCCGTCCCTCCGCGTCCCGCTCGTCCTGGAGCTCCTTTGCTTCGCCAAGTCCAACGCCGTGGGCGCCTCCTGTGCACGACCCCGTCTCTGTCTCGATTTCGCCATGGCCGTCCGTCCATGGAGATGAGCCGCGCTGGCCTGCTCACCTGCGACCTCGGGTCGCCTCTGCGTCGCCTTCACCGCCCGCTGGTGTGCTCCTTGCGCCGTCGCCGTCCCCTTTCTTTTCCTCGCGTCGCGCCGCCGCTGACTTCCCCGCCTCGCCGTTGTTTTGCTGCAGGAGCCGAGGCCGTTGCCTCCTCAGTTCGTCGTGCCGCCTCCAGTTCCGCCGGATCCGCCGCCTCCAGGCCCTTCCTGGCCGGATCCCGCCGCCGCCGTTGCCCTGTTTCCTGCCGCTGCATCACGCTGCAACGAGCGCCTGCTCGATCCAGCCGCCCTGCGTTGACTACGCCCTGCCTCGCCCGATCCGCCTCCGTGGCCCGCAGCCAGCGCCAGATCCGGCCTCCTCCTCTGCCTCGGCCTTTAGGCCCAATGTGAGCAGCCACCCAAACCCCCCTTCCACTGTTGGCCCAAGTACAGTTTCGGCCCGTGTATTTTTTTCCCTTGCTGCGAATTTGTCCAATTATCCAGTGATTTACAGATTTGCAGAAAACCCCTCAAATATCATGCATTTAATATCTCACAATTGGTGCATCGGATTAAAATGAATTATACATGAAACTTGCTTAAAATTATGTGTAGATTAATAATATCCCATTTTCATCCACGTTTAAAATATTTAAAATGTTGTTTGCATTAAATTTGCTCCTATGCCATGGTAAAATGATTTAATTCATAACTATTTAACCGTAACTCGGATTTTAATAAATTATATATGTAAATGGGGTAGAAAAATGCCTAGTTTAACATGTTGCACTTTATTTTCCTGTTTAACAACTTTAAATATGGTTTTAGGCAAAACAGTACCAAATTCAATATATGCATATGAGGAGTTTCCGGAATTGTTGTTTGTTGTTCCGGCCTCATTTAAACTTGTCTAGATAGATAGTTTTGTTGTGCTTCACCCCTTGCCATGTTAATCAACATTTAATATTGTTGGGTACATAAACAAGAGTGAACTAAATAACTTGTCGTGGTGTTTCGTCAATATGCAACTCGTTGCATATTGAGCTCCACTTAACTTGTAGGATTGCTTGTGCATTTTGCCATGCCATGCCTCTTTTAACCGGACATGCATCATACTTGATTGTGCATCATGCCATGTTTATGTGGTGGTTGTTTACTTTGCTGTGTGCTTCTTTCCGGTGTTGCTTCTTCGGGTTGATTCCGTTATCATCGCGTTTGTGAGGATCCATTCGTCTTCGTCCGTTTGTCTTCTTCATGGACTCGTTCTTCTTCCTTGCGGGATCTCAGGCAAGATGACCATACCCTCGAAATCACTTCTATCTTTGCTTGCTAGTTGCTCGCTCTTTTGCTATGCCTATGCTGCGATACCTACCACTTGCTTATCATGCCTCCCATATTGCTAAACCAAACCTCTAACCCACCTTGTCCTAGCAAACCGTTGTTTGGCTATGTTACCGCTTTGCTCAGCCCCTCTTATAGCGTTGTTAGTTGCAGGTGAAGATGAAGTTGGTTCCTTGATGGAACATGGAGATGTTGTTCCTTGCTTGGAACATGTTTACTTGTCGGGATATCACAATATATCTTATTTAATTAATGCATCTATATACTTGGTAAAGGGTGGAAGGCTCGGCCTTATGCCTGGTGTTTTGTTCCACTCTTGCCGCCCTAGTTTCCGTCATATCGGTGTTATGTTCCCGGATTTTGCGTCCCTAACGCGGTCGGGTGATTTATGGGACCCCCTTGACAGTTCGCTTTGAACAAGACTTTTCCAGCAAGGCCCAACCTTGGTTTTACCATTTGCCTACCACCTACCCCTTTCCCTTGGGTCTGATCAACCCGAGGGTCACCTTTATTTAGCCCCCCCCGGGCCAATGCTTGTCTAAGTGTTGGTCCGAACCGAGCAACCTGCAGGGCCACCACGGGGAAACTCGAGGGCTGGTTTTACTCGTAGCTTGACTTATCCGGTGTTGCCCTGAGAACGAGATATGTGCAGCTCCTATCAGGATGTCGGCGCATCGGGCGGTTTTGCTAGACTTGTTTTATTGCTGTCGAAATGTCTTGTAGCCGGGATTCCGAGACTGATCGGGTCTTCCCGGGGAGAAGGAATATCCTTCGTTGATCGCGAGAGCTTATCATGGGCTAAGTTGGGACAACCCCTGCAGGGTTTTGAACTTTCGAAAGCCGTGCCCGCGGTTATGGGCAGATGGGAATTTGTTAATGTCCGGTTGTAGAAAACCCGAAGTTGATCTTAACTAAAATACACCAACCGCATGTGTAACCGTGATGGTCTCTTCTCGGCGGGGTCCGGGAAGTGAACACGGTTGTTGGAGTTATGCTTGACGTAAGTAGTTTCAGGATCACTTCTTGATCATAGTTGCACGACCGTGCTTTTGCCTTCTCTTCTCGCTCTCATTTGCGTATGTTAGCCACCATATATGCTAGTCGCTTGCTGCAGCTCCACCTCATACCTTTTACCCCTACCTATAAGCTTAAATAGTCTTGATCTCGCGGGTGTGAGATTGCTGAGTCCTCGTGACTCACCAGATACTTCCTAAACCAGTTTGCAGGTGCCGATGAGACCGTGCAGGTGACGCACCCGAGCTCAAGGAGGAGCTCGATGAAGATCCTGTCCTTTATGTTGTTTCGTTCTAGTCGATCAGTAGTGGAGCCCAGTTGGGGTCGATCTTGGTCCTTTGTCGCTTTTGGGGTTTCTTCTTTTATTTTGGCTCCGTAGTCGGGCCCTGATTGTAACTGTATGATGTATTGTTTTATTCATGTATATGTGTGAAGTGGCGATTGTAAGCCAACTATGTAACTCTTTTCCCTTATGTATTACATGGGTTGTGTGAAGATTACCTCACTTGCGACATTGCTTTCAATGCGGTTATGCCTCTAAGTCGTGCTTCGACACGTAGGAGATATAGCCGCATCGAGGGCGTTATAAGTTGGTATCAGAGCCTTCCCTGACCTTAGGAGCCCCTACTGATTGATCGTTTTTAGCGGCCGAGTTGTGTCTAGAAAAATGTTTTGAGTCATTTAGGAATTATATATCGGAGAGTTTAGGAATTCTTTTTACTTCCCAGTCCCTTCGACCTTCTGGTAAGGCTTCCTGACGTAGAGTTTTGACTCTTCTCTTCTCAAATTTCACTAAAAAAAAATTTAGGATCACGCGGGTATATTACAATCGTTCCGATGGTTTTATGATGACAACATTGTCTTGGTTGCCTCCTGACATTTAGGGGTTGTGGCAGTGTCCCGGGGAGTTGAGCTCCGAGGTGTTGTTGTCATAATCTTATCGTTGCGGTTTTGGAATACCTGAGTTTAGTACGCCGACATCGAAAATCTCTTTTGTACAGTTGTTGGTGAGATAACACTGATAGCCCAGTACTGAGGCGAGTGCGGGAGTATCGCCATGACTCGTATAACGGATGCTTTTCGAAGGTTGAGGTAGATGATTTCCGAGGATTTCTTGGTTATGTGTTGAAGGATGGATACAGCTGGTTGTAGGATTTGCTAGTTTGGGTGAGATATTATGCTTCCCCTGTATCCCCAACACCTGATTGCATAACCAGAAAGTTTCGGGAGTTTATAAGTGGGAATTCTAGTATCTCTTAGGATATCTTTCCAACAGACACATGATACGATATGGGATCTATCATAGGTTTGTTTCTGGCTTATTCCGCAAGCCAATCCTTTGTTTTTGATTTGGTTTGTGGTAGTCGAGTTGCTTCGAAGTCAAGTGTTGATCCATACCTTTTCCCAAACGGTGTTCTCATATTCCTATGTGGATACCAATCCTTCATGATAATTGATCTTGCGAATAAATTATCAGTTCTTCGCAACGGTGTTTGCTTCATCCGTTCCAAGTTGTCGTTGTTTTCCCACCCTCCCACCCTTATTTCTTCAAGGACTCAGATTTCTCAATCAAGTATCCATTTTATTCTTGTGAAGCCAATCCATTATTCTCCTTAATGTTCTTATCCGGTGATTATCATGAAGATGGTCAGGAGTTTCAAGTTCATTTTTCGTCATTCTTTTCTTCTCCGGTGGTTCCAATTCAAGCTTTATCGATCACATCTTTTCCCCGTTTCTAATGTTTTCTCATACCGGTGCACCTCACAATATTTCACTTCTCGCTATTCACTTGTTCCGGAGTGCGGAAGATATCTCAGAAGATTCAAGTTTCCATTCTCAATTCACTCAAATTCTTTTGAGGATGCTATCTCATTCAAGCCATTTTATTCAACCGGTGCATTCTCTCTTTTCAAGCAATCATTCAACGGTGTTTCTTTTGAGTGGGCCCTAACCCACAGGTCTTTTCCCAGGATCTTACCTGACTCTTCTAATTTTCCCGGAGCTATGCCCAAATTCTTTTCAAAGTTTGACGTAAGGATGTATTCCATCAGTCATATGTTTTTCTCCAAGATCTTTCAATTCTTTTCATCATTGGTTCAATCTTTATATTATTCTCTTTCCGGAATGCCTCAACAATTCTTGGTGGTGGTTCTCATCATCGTTCTCAACATTTGAAGACCGAAGAAGAGTTTCTCTTAAATCTTGCTCCATCCTCTTCAAGATTTATGGTTCTAGCTTGATGCCATCCTCTCATAACTGTTTTTGATTGTGGGAATAATTTTCACCCATCCGGAGCATTTCAGAGGTCATTTCAGTTTGATTCTCCAAAGCCCATCATCTCAGAATTATTCATTCTCAGCTTCGTCTATCGTTCTCCAAATCTTACCGGTGCATCATTCAAGTATACTCTAATCAGTTCATGATCTCTTCGTTCTCATGTATCTAAATCCTAGCAAGCATCTTCGTTCATTTGCTAATTCTTCCCGGTGTTTCCTTATCTTTTCTTCGTTCTTTTTCAAGTCTTATGGTGGTCCGTTCAAGATCCTTCTTCCTTTGTATCATATAGATTCATTCATTCTTTCCAATCCTACCGGTGGTTCGCCGAAGACCTTCTCAAGTTTGCGCCATATCTATATTAATCCTTTCTACGAGAATAAGTAGTATGCCAAATCCTTTGCTTGTCATCAATTTAGTTGGTGAAAGACGAGCATATTGTAATCCTTATTCTTTTTCATCGAGTAAATTCAATTCCTTATTCCGGAGATTCATCAAGATTCTTGATTTCAATTGTTTCATCTTGTCTTCCTCGGAGTTCCAAGCTCTCGCAATTATATCACCACGGAGCTTCATCTAATCATTGCAAGGCTTCTCCCGGAGTTCTTTTCAACTTGCCCTTTCGTTTGATCATTCTTTTATTATCAAAGTTCTTCTTGGAGGATCAACATGGTGGTTCATCAAGGATTTAATTCCTTCTCGAAGTGTCATCGAGATTCTTTTCAGAGCAGCTCAAGTATTCCTTATCTTGCATTTTAAAGTGCAATTCTTTCAACCGTACCATTGGAGGTGGTATTACGTCATTCTTGATAATTTGAGTTCATGCTTCATGATTCACATATTGTTAAGAATGAGGTATTTTAAATCCATCAATCTCTTCATTGGAGTTATCTTGGGTTATATTTCACCTAAAGCCTTCCCTAAGGATTGTTGCTATTTGTGGTGCTTATCAATGATCCAAGTTTTCTCCTATCCTCTCGGCGAGAGAAGTTTTCATCTCTTCGTTGATCTCAAGCAAGCAGTTGTTTCCGTTAGTGGCGTTTATCACCTCATAATGTTGAGATGTTTCCATAAGTCCACTACAAGCTTATTCTTTTCGTTGTTGGTTTCCCAACAACTCCGTCCAATCCTTCTTTTTAAGGAGGCTCTTTCAAATTCAATTGTGGTGGAAGATGTCATTATCTTCTCCGTTCTTTTCTTCCAACCATCTAACTTCCATTCTGTCGTTCCGGAGGCATTGTGATGTTACTCTCTTTGACTCATCATCTCGTTTTTGTCAAGATCATATTCTTTTCCTTGCTAATCCATTTAACCGGAGTGTTGTATCTTCTCTGCTCAAGTTCTTTTCATCTTATCAAGTCTTGTATCTCTTCTCAACCGGAGTGCTGTCTAAAATCTTTCTTACCCCTTGTGCCATTTTTTTAATTGTTGTGGAGACAGTGTGTTGTTCATTTCGTCAAGTATCGTCCAATCTTCCCAAGTTATTGTTCAATTCCTCCATTTACAGTCGGAGTGCTGCCCAAATTATATCATTAGTATTCTTTCTCTATCTTGTTTTAACTGGAGTGGTTTCAATATCTACCTTGTCACTTAACCTCTTGGTTCCCATCGTATCACTTGTTCCTCTTTGCTAATGGAGTGTTTTCAACTTTGTTCATCTTCATTGTTTTCGTTCTTTCATTTTGTTCAACCTCTCAAGGCTCTTTGGTTTCACTCTTTTGTCAAGAAGCAACTTAGTTTTACCTCTTCTCTTTCTCTTCTGTTTCCCCCTCCGGTGCCATTCTAGATCTCGGGACGAGATCCTCTCATAGTGGTGGAGTGTTGTAACGCCCCGAGACCGATGCTCCAGACGCTTTCCATGTTTTGCGTGACCGCCGTGTGTTTTATTTGTTTGTTGCATTCTTCATCGCATCATCCGCATTGCATCAGCACTTCGTTGCCGTTTTTTTTTCAAAACTTGCATCTGCTCGTAGTTGCCGCATCCCCCCTTGCTTTCGTTGCCCGTTCCTAGACCAACCGTGTTTTCGGTTCCCTCTTGTCAAACCACCTAATCTCCCTCGTCAGCTCATGGCCCCTCTCGCGCGTGTCCGAAACTCCCCCGAACACGACCCGGACAGTCATCACCGTTGGGTTCGGATCATCCCCCAACATGCCTAAAACATCTCCGTTTTATTATTTGGACTCCCTATCATTTTTATTCTCGTTCGTCGGATTTTGATCGGATGATCTAAACCCCCTCTCTTTTCCCTATATATAGTCAAACCTTAATCCAATTGAGACCAAACCCTAAAATCTAGGGATTTGTTCCATCCTCCCAGCCGCGCCGCCACTCCAACAAATCCCCTCGGGATCCATCCCCATCCAGTCAGTGCCCGCTTCCCCAATCCAACCACCTCCTCTCCTCGATCCCTTCCCGAGCAGGTGCTCGCCCGAGCACCCCCGCAAGCAGCAGCAGCTCCCGCAGCTCTAGCGCGCCCCTACCCCGAGCTCCTCTCATGCTCCTCCCATGGCGCCCTCGTTCCCGAGCACGTCCACCCCGCCGCCTCGAACTCCCATACCGAAGCACCAACACCACCAGGACCCCGTCGCCCCTTCCCCTCTTCTTCTCCTCCGTCCTCCTCCCTCTGTTTCTCTCCCTCGTCTCTCATGCCTCTCCCTCTCTGTACCAGGAACAGCCATGGTTGGCCGCAGCTCCCTCGCCGCCGTTTGCACCAGGCCGAGCCGGGAGATGGACGGATCCGTCCCTCCGCGTCCCGCTCGTCCCGGAGCTCCTTTGCTTCGCCAAGTCCAACGCCGTGGGCGCCTCCTATGCACGACCCCGTCTCTGTCTCGATTTCGCCATGGCCGTCCGTCCATGGAGATGAGCCGCGCTGGCCTGCTCACCTGCGACCTCGGGTCACCTCTGCGTCGCCTTCACCGCCCGCTGGTGTGCTCCTTGCGCCGTCGCCGTCCCCTTTCTTTTCCTCGCGTCGCGCCGCCGCTGACTTCCCCGCCTCGCCGTTGTTTTGCTGCAGGAGCCGAGGCCGTTGCCTCCTCAGTTCGTCGTGCCGCCTCCAGTTCCGCCGGATCCGCCGCCTCCAGGCCCTTCCTGGCCGGATCCCGCCGCCGCCGTTGCCCTGTTTCCTGCCGCTGCATCACGCTGCAACGAGCGCCTGCTCGATCCAGCCGCCCTGCGTTGACTACGCCCTGCCTCGCCCGATCCGCCTCCGTGGCCCGCAGCCAGCGCCAGATCCGGCCTCCTCCTCTGCCTCGGCCTTTAGGCCCAATGTGAGCAGCCACCCAAACCCCCCTTCCACTGTTGGCCCAAGTACAGTTTCGGCCCGTGTATTTTTTTCCCTTGCTGCGAATTTGTCCAATTATCCAGTGATTTACAGATTTGCAGAAAACCCCTCAAATATCATGCATTTAATATCTCACAATTGGTGCATCGGATTAAAATGAATTATACATGAAACTTGCTTAAAATTATGTGTAGATTAATAATATCCCATTTTCATCCACGTTTAAAATATTTAAAATGTTGTTTGCATTAAATTTGCTCCTATGCCATGGTAAAATGATTTAATTCATAACTATTTAACCGTAACTCGGATTTTAATAAATTATATATGTAAATGGAGTAGAAAAATGCCTAGTTTAACATGTTGCACTTTATTTTCCTGTTTAACAACTTTAAATATGGTTTTAGGCAAAACAGTACCAAATTCAATATATGCATATGAGGAGTTTCCGGAATTGTTGTTTGTTGTTCCGGCCTCATTTAAACTTGTCTAGATAGATAGTTTTGTTGTGCTTCACCCCTTGCCATGTTAATCAACATTTAATATTGTTGGGTACATAAACAAGAGTGAACTAAATAACTTGTCGTGGTGTTTCGTCAATATGCAACTCGTTGCATATTGAGCTCCACTTAACTTGTAGGATTGCTTGTGCATTTTGCCATGCCATGCCTCTTTTAACCGGACATGCATCATACTTGATTGTGCATCATGCCATGTTTATGTGGTGGTTGTTTACTTTGCTGTGTGCTTCTTTCCGGTGTTGCTTCTTCGGGTTGATTCCGTTATCATCGCGTTTGTGAGGATCCATTCGTCTTCGTCCGTTTGTCTTCTTCATGGACTCGTTCTTCTTCCTTGCGGGATCTCAGGCAAGATGACCATACCCTCGAAATCACTTCTATCTTTGCTTGCTAGTTGCTCGCTCTTTTGCTATGCCTATGCTGCGATACCTACCACTTGCTTATCATGCCTCCCATATTGCTAAACCAAACCTCTAACCCACCTTGTCCTAGCAAACCGTTGTTTGGCTATGTTACCGCTTTGCTCAGCCCCTCTTATAGCGTTGTTAGTTGCAGGTGAAGATGAAGTTGGTTCCTTGATGGAACATGGAGATGTTGTTCCTTGCTTGGAACATGTTTACTTGTCGGGATATCACAATATATCTTATTTAATTAATGCATCTATATACTTGGTAAAGGGTGGAAGGCTCGGCCTTATGCCTGGTGTTTTGTTCCACTCTTGCCGCCCTAGTTTCCGTCATATCGGTGTTATGTTCCCGGATTTTGCGTCCCTAACGCGGTCGGGTGATTTATGGGACCCCCTTGACAGTTCGCTTTGAACAAGACTTTTCCAGCAAGGCCCAACCTTGGTTTTACCATTGCCTACCACCTACCCCTTTCCCTTGGGTCTGATCAACCCGAGGGTCACCTTTATTTAGCCCCCCCCCCCGGGCCAATGCTTGTCTAAGTGTTGGTCCGAACCGAGCAACCTGCGGGGCCACCACGGGGAAACTCGAGGGCTGGTTTTACTCGTAGCTTGACTTATCCGGTGTTGCCCTGAGAACGAGATATGTGCAGCTCCTATCAGGATGTCGGCGCATCGGGCGGTTTTGCTAGACTTGTTTTATTGCTGTCGAAATGTCTTGTAGCCGGGATTCCGAGACTGATCGGGTCTTCCCGGGGAGAAGGAATATCCTTCGTTGATCGCGAGAGCTTATCATGGGCTAAGTTGGGACAACCCCTGCAGGGTTTTGAACTTTCGAAAGCCGTGCCCGCGGTTATGGGCAGATGGGAATTTGTTAATGTCCGGTTGTAGAAAACCCGAAGTTGATCTTAACTAAAATACACCAACCGCGTGTGTAACCGTGATGGTCTCTTCTCGGCGGGGTCCGGGAAGTGAACACGGTTGTTGGAGTTATGCTTGACGTAAGTAGTTTCAGGATCACTTCTTGATCATAGTTGCACGACCGTGCTTTTGCCTTCTCTTCTCGCTCTCATTTGCGTATGTTAGCCACCATATATGCTAGTCGCTTGCTGCAGCTCCACCTCATACCTTTTACCCCTACCTATAAGCTTAAATAGTCTTGATCTCGCGGGTGTGAGATTGCTGAGTCCTCGTGACTCACCAGATACTTCCTAAACCAGTTTGCAGGTGCCGATGAGACCGTGCAGGTGACGCACCCGAGCTCAAGGAGGAGCTCTATGAAGATCCTGTCCTTTATGTTGTTTCGTTCTAGTCGATCAGTAGTGGAGCCCAGTTGGGGTCGATCTTGGTCCTTTGTCGCTTTTGGGGTTTCTTCTTTTATTTTGGCTCCGTAGTCGGGCCCTGATTGTAATTGTATGATGTATTGTTTTATTCATGTATATGTGTGAAGTGGCGATTGTAAGCCAACTATGTAACTCTTTTCCCTTATGTATTACATGGGTTGTGTGAAGATTACCTCACTTGCGACATTGCTTTCAATGCGGTTATGCCTCTAAGTCGTGCTTCGACACGTAGGAGATATAGCCGCATCGAGGGCGTTACACCATGATAACAATGATCTCCTATTTTAACAGAAATAACAGGCATGCCTACAACAGGTCTATGTTTATCTTTAGCACCAGGTTTAGCAATTCTAGCAGTTTCCTCACAGAAATAAATAACATGCCCATCGATATTATCAGCCAAGAGATCTTTAACCATAGCAATTTTAGGTTCAACTTTAACTTGCTCAGGGGGTTTGTGTGTCCTGATATTACTTTTGTTTGACTACAGCTGAAGCTTTAGCATGATCCTTTATTCTAACAGGGAAATGTGGCTTCTCAACATAAGCAATAGGAACAATAGGATCATTATAAGTGATAGTCTTTTCTTCAACTTTAATAGGTGCAACTACTTTTACTTCAATGGGAGGATTATATTTAAACCACTTATCCTTAGGGAGATCAACATGAGTAGCAAATGATTCACAGAAAGAAGCTACTATCTTAGAGTCAAGTCCATATTTAGTGCTAAATTTACGGAAAGCATCGGTATCCATAACAGATTTAACACAATCAAACTTAGGTGTTATACCTGACTCCTTATCTTCGTCGAGGTCCCAATCTTCAGAGTTGCGTTTAATTCTTTCCAATAAATCCCATTTGAATTCAATAGTCTTCATCATAAAAGAGCCAGTACAAGAAGTATCGAGCATGGAGCAATTATTGAGAGAAAGCCGAGCATAAATTTTTTGAATAATCATTTCTCTTGAGATCTCATGATTGGGGCATGAATATAGCATTGACTTAAGCCTCCCCCAAGCTTGAGCGATGCTTTCACCTTCGCGAGGCCAAAAATTATATATATAATTACGATCACGATGAACAAGATGCATATGATAAAACTTCTGATGAAATTCAAATTTCAATCGTTTGTAGTTCCATGATCCCATATCATCACATAGCCTATACCATGTCAATGCCTCTCCCTTCAAAGATAAAGGGAAGACCTTCTTCTTGATAACATCATCGGGCATACCTGCTGATACGTCTCCAATGTATCTATAATTTTTGATTGCTCCATGCTATATTATCTTCTGTTTTGGAAATTATTGGGCTTTATTATTCACTTTTATATTATTTTTGGGACTAACCTATTAACCGGAGGCCCAGCCCAGAATTGCTGTTTTTGCCTATTTCAGAGTTCCCAGAAAAAGAATATCAAACGGAGTCCAAACGGAATGAAACCTTCGGGAACGTGATTTTGGAACGAACATGATCCAGGAGACTTGGACCCTAAGTCAAGGAAGCTTCCAGGAAGCCATGAGGTAGGGGGGCACGCCTACCCCCTCCAGGCGCGCCCTCCACCCTCGTGGGCCCCACATCGCTCCACCGACGTACTCCTTCCTCCTATATATACCTACGTACCCCCAAATGATCAGATACAGAGCCAAAAACCTAATTCCACCGCCGCAACCTTCTGTACCCACAAGATCCCATCTTGGGGCCTGTTTCGGAGCTCCGCCGGAGGGGGCATCGATCATGGAGGGCTTCTACATCAACACCATAGCCTCTCCAATGAAGTGTGAGTAGTTTACCTCAGACCTACGGGTCCATAGTTATTAGCTAGATGGCTTTCTCTCTCTTTTTGGATCTCAATACAATGTTCTCCCCCTCTCTTGTGGAGATCTATTCGATGTAATCTTCTTTTGCGGTGTGTTTGTTGAGACCGATGAATTGTGGGTTTATGATCAAGTTTATCTATGAACAATATTTGAATCTTCCGAATTCTTTTATGTATGATTGGTTATCTTTGCAAGTCTCTTCGAATTATCAGTTTGGTTTGGCCTACTAGATTGATCTTTCTTGCAATGGGAGAAGTGCTTAGCTTTGGGTTCAATCTTGCGGTGTCCTTTCCCAGTGACAGTAGGGGCAGCAAGGCACGTATTGTATTGTTGCCATCGAGGATAACAAGATGGGGGTTTTATCATATTGCATGAATTTATCCCTCTACATCATGTCATCTTGCTTAAGGTGTTACTCTGTTCTTATGAACTTAATACTCTAGATGCATGCTGGATAGCGGTCGTTGTGTGGAGTAATAGTAGTAGATGCAGTCAGGAGTCGGTCTACTTGTCTGAGACGTGATGCCTATATACATGATCATACCTAGATATTCTCATAACTATGCTCAATTCTGTCAATTGCTCAACAATAATTTGTTCACCCACCGTAAAATACTTATGCTCTTGAGAGAAGACACTAGTGAAACCTATAGCCCCCGGGTCTATCTTCATCATATTAATCTTCCAACACTTAGTTATTTCCGTTGCTTTTTACTTTGCTTTTATTTTACTTTGCATCTTTATCATAAAAATACCAAAAATATTATCCTATCATATCTATCAGATCTCACTCTCCTAAGTGACCGTGTAGGGATTGACAACCCCTTATCGCGTTGGTTGCGAGGATTTATTTGTTTGTGTAGGTGCGAGGGACTCACGCGTAGCCTCCTACTGGATTGATACCTTGGTTCTCAAAAACCGAGGGAAATACTTATGCTACTTTGCTGCATCACCCTTTCCTCTTCAAGGGAAAACCAACGCAGTGCTCAAGAGGTAGCAAGAAGGATTTCTGGCGCCTTTGCCGGGGAGGTCTACGCAAAAGTCAACATACCAAGTACCCATCACAAACCCTTATCTCCCGCATTATATTATTTGCCATTTGCCTCTTGTTTTCCTCTCCCCCACTTCACCCTTGCCGTTTTATTCGTCCTCTCTTTTCCGTTCGCCTTCTTCTTTCCTTTTTGCCCCTCGCTCTTTCTGTCTTTATGTCTGAAATTGGGGAAATTATTGTTGATTTGGACAATAATAATATCATGGAAAATTCCGATGCTCCTGCTGAAGAACCCCCTACCTTGCATACAAAAAGATTTCGAATTGGTAGTGGTAATATTATTGGAAAATGAGTTATTCAAGATTTCTTTACTTGTGCCGGTGCTTTGCCTTCTATGGGCAGTTCCATTCTTCATAGAACTAGTAGTCTTGCTGATGCTATTACCATGCTTATAGTTGAACTTGAAAGGCAATTTATGCACTTGCACCCTGGCATACAAAGGATTTTCCTAGAATTTTCTAATATAGAGCATTCTTCTGTTAAGCGTGTCGCTACTATCTTTTTGGCTCATGAGTTCAGATTTATAATAAAAGAGGCCAAGGAAATCTTTGCGCATTATAGGATGGACGCTGGCCGTCCTCGTATAGAGACTATCCTCTTTGATCAACACGAAATAATGCGTTTTCAATCTCTAGACTATGTTGCTTTCAATGAAAACCTTAGAAAAAAGGTCCCTACCAATGTTCTACTTGATAGAATTTCTGAACTTAATGATGATTTGGCTATTCGAAATAATGAGCTAGGATATTCTCTCGAGTATAGGCTTACAAAGTTCTGTCAAAAGAATGCTTATAATGATGAATTCATTGTGCAATATGAAGGGCCGAAGGAGGAACCTATACCTCCTAAAATTAATCTTGGGGACTTTTGTCCCATTAAATTTAGCCCATTTGATTACTTTTTCTTGCCTCAAAGGAAACTTGCTGCTGAACGTAGGGAATACGAAATGAGTTTTAATGATCTATCCTATTACTATGGCACCACCTAGATCTATCCTTACTTTTATGCCTAGCTAGGGGCATTAAACGATAGCGCTTGTTGGGAGGCAACCCAATTTTATTTTTAGTTTTTTGCTTTTTGCTTCTGTTTAGGAATAAATATTTGATATAGCCTCTGGTTAGATGTGTTTTTATGTTTTAATTAGTGCTTCTTCCAAGTTAAACCTATAAGATCTTCTTGGATGATAGTTATTTGATCTTGCAGAAAATTCCAGAAACTTTCTACTCACGAAAATAATTGTTAAAAATCACCAGAACGTGATAAAATATTGATTCCAATTGCTGCTGATCAATAAACAAATTTTCTAGGTCTTCCTAGTTTGGATGATTTTTTGGAGTTCCGGAAGTTTGCGTTAGTTACAGATTACTACAGACTATTCTGTTTTTGACAGATTCTATTTTTCGTGTGTTGTTTGCTTATTTTGATGAATCTATGGCTAGTAAAAGGGGTTATAAACCATAGAGAAGTTGGAATACAGTAGGTTTAACACCAATATAAATAAAGAATGAGTTCATTACAGTAGCTTGAAGTGATCTTTTGTTTTCTTTCGCTAACGGAGCTCACGAGATTTTCTGTTGAGTTGTGTTGTGAAGTTTTCTAGTTTTGGGTGAAAAATTTGATGGATTATGGAACAAGGAGTGGCAAGAGCCTAAGCTTGGGTATGCCCATGGCACCCCCAAGATAATCTAAGGACACCAAAAAGACAAAGCTTGGGGATGCCCCGGAAGGCATCCCCTCTTTCGTCTACTTCCATCGGTAACTTTACGTGGAGCTATATTTTTATTCACGACATGATATGTGTTATGCTTGGAGCATCTTTTATGATTGGAGTCTTTGCTTTTAGTTTGCCACAATCATCCTTGCTTTACACACCTTTTGAGAGAGCCATACATGATTCGGAATTTGTTAGAATACTCTATGTGCTTCGCTTATATCTTTTGAGTTATATAGTTTTGCTCTAGTACTTCACTTATATCTTTTAGAGCATGGTGGTGGATTTGTTTTATAGAAACTATTGATCTCTCATGCTTCACTTAGATTATTTTGAGAGTATTAAATAGCATGGTAATTTTCTTAAATAATCTTAATATGCTAGGTATTCAAGATTAGTAAAAACTTTCTTATGAGTGTGTTGAATACTAAGAGAAGTTTGATGCTTGATGATTGTTTTGAGACATGGAGGTAGTGATATTAAAGTCGTATTAGTTGAGTAGTTATGAATTTGAGAAATACTTGTGTTGAAGTTTGCAAGTCCCGTAGCATGCACGTATGGTAAACGTTGTGTAACAAATTTGAAACATGAGGTGTTCTTTGATTGTCTTCCTTATGAGTGGCGGTCGGGGACAAGCGATGGTCTTTTCCTACCAATCTATCCCCCTAGGAGCATGCGCGTAGTGCTTGGTTTTTGATGACTTGTAGATTTTTGCAATAAGTATGTGAGTTCTTTATGACTAATATTGAGTCCATGGATTATACGCACTCTCACCTTTCCATCATTGCTAGCCTCTTCGGTACCGTGCATTGCCCTTTCTCACATTGAGAGTTGGTGCAAACTTCATCGGTGCATCCAAACCCCGTGATATGATACGCTCTTTCACACATAAACCTCCTTATATCTTCCTCAAAATAGCCACCATACCTACCTATTATGGCATTTCCATAGCCATTCCGAGATATATTGCCATGGAACTTTCCACCATCCCGTTTATGATGACACGTTCATCATTGTCATATTGCTTTGCATGATCATGTAGTTGACATAGTATTTGTGGCAAATCCACTGTTCATAATTCTTTCATACATGTCACTCTTGGTTCATTGCATATCCCGGTACACCGCCGGAGGCATTCACATAGAGTCATACCTTGTTCTAGTATCGAGTTGTAATCATTGAGTTGTAAATAAATAGAAGTGTGATGATCATCATTTTTCTAAAGCATTGTCCCAAGTGAGGAATAAAAAAAAGATAGAAAGGCCATAAAAAAAGAGAAGTCCCAAAAAAAGGAGAGAAAAGGAGAGAAGGGACAATGTTACTATCCTTTACCACACTTTTGCTTCAAAGTAGCACCATAATCTTTATGATAGAGAGTCTCTTGTTTTGTCACTTTCATATACTAGTGGGAATTTTTCATTATAGAACTTGGCTTGTATATTCCAACAATGGGCCTCCTCAAGTGCCCTAGGTCTTCGTGAGCAAGCAAGTTGGATGCACACCCACTTAGTTTCTTTTGTTGAGCTTTCATATATTTATAGCTCTAGTGCATCCGTTGCATGAAAATCCCTACTCCTTGCATTAACATCAATCGATGGGCATCTCCATAGCTCATTGATTAGCCTCGTTGATGTGAGACTTTCTCCCTTTTTGTCTTCTCCACATAACCCCCATCATCATATTCTATTCCACCCATAGCGCTATTTCCATGGCTCGCGCTCATGTATTGCGTGAAGGTTGAAAAAGTTTGAGATTACTAAAGTATGAAACAATTGCTTGGCTTGTCATCGGGGTTGTGCATGATGAGAGCATTCTCGTGTGATGAAGATGGAGCGTGACTAAACTATATGATTTTGTAGGGATGACCTTTCTTCGGCCATGTTATTTTGAGAGGACATAATTGCTTAGTTAGTATGGTTGAAGTATTACTATTTTTATGTCAATATTGAAATTTTATATTGAATCTTTTGGATCTGAATATTCATACCACAATTAAGAAGAATTACATTGAAATTATGCCAAGTAGCATTCCACATCAAAAATTCTGTTTTTATCATTTACCTACTCGAGGACGAGCAAGAATTAAGCTTGGGGATGCTTGATACGTCTCCAACGTATCTATAATTTTTATTGCTCCATGCTATATTATCTTCTGCTTTGGACATTATTGGGCTTTATTATTCACTTTTATATTATTTTTGGGACTAACCTATTAACTGGAGGCCCAGCCCAGAATTGTTGTTTTTTGCCTATTTCAGAGTTTCGCATAAAAAGAATATCAAACGGAGTCCAAACGGAATGAAACCTTCGGGAACATGATTTTTGGAACGAACATGATCCAGGAGACTTGGACCCTAAGTCAAGGAAGCTTCTAGGAAGCCACGAGGTAGGGGGCGCGCCTACCCCCCCCCCCCCAGGCGCGCCCTCCACCCTCGTGGGCCCCACGTCGCTCCACCGACGTACTCCTTCCTCCTATATATACCTACGTACCCCCAAACGATCAGATATGGAGCCAAAAACCTAATTCCACCGCCGCAACCTTCTGTACCCACGAGATCCCATCCTGGGGCCTATTCCGAAGCTCCGCCGGAGGGGGCATCAATCATGGAGGGCTTCTACATCAACACCATAGCCTCTCCGATGAAGTGTGAGTAGTTTACCTTAGACCTTCGGGTCCATAGTTATTAGCTAGATGGCTTTCTCTCTCTTTTTGGATCTCAATACAATGTTCTCCCCCTTTCTTGTGGAGATCTATTCGATGTAATCTTCTTTTGCGGTGTGTTTGTTGAGACCGATGAATTGTGGGTTTATGATCAAGTTTATCTATGAACAATATTTGAATCTTCCGAATTCTTTTATGTATGATTGGTTATCTTTGCAAGTCTCTTCGAATTATCAGTTTGGTTTGGCCTACTAGATTGATCTTTCTTGTAATGGGAGAAGTGCTTAGATTTGGGTTCAATCTTGTGGTGTCCTTTCCCAGTGATAGTGGGGGCAGTAAGGCACGTATTGTATTGTTGCCATCGAGGATAACAAGATGGGTTTTTAATCACATTGCATGAATTTATCCCTCTACATCATGTCATCTTGCTTAAGGCGTTACTCTGTTCTTATGAACTTAATACTCTAGATGCATGCTGGATAGCGGTCGATGTGTGGAGTAATAGTAGTAGATGCAGGCAGGAGTAGGTCTACTTGTCTCGGACGTGATGCCTATATACATGATCATACCTAGATATTCTCATCACTATGCTCAATTCTGTCAATTGCTCAACAGTAATTTGTTCACCCACCGTAAAATACTTATGCTCTTGAGAGAAGCCACTAGTGAAACCTATAGCCCCCGGGTCTATCTTCATCATATTAATCTTCCAACACTTAGTTATTTCCGTTGATTTTTTACTTTGCTTTTATTTTACTTTGCATCTTTATCATAAATATACCAAAAATATTATCCTATCATATCTATCAGATCTCACTCTCGTAAGTGACCGTGTAGGGATTGACAACCCCTTATCGCGTTGGTTGCGAGGATTTATTTGTTTGTGTAGGTGCGAGGGACTCGCGCGTAGCCTCCTACTGGATTGATACCTTGGTTCTCAAAAACCGAGGGAAATACTTACGCTACTTTGCTGCATCACCCTTTCCTCTTCAAGGGAAAACCAACGCAGTGCTCAAGAGGTAGCAAGAAGGATTTCTGGCACCGTTGCCGGGGAGGTCTACGCAAAAGTCAACATACCAAGTACCCATCACAAACCCTTATCTCCCACATTACATTATTTGCCATTTGCCCCTCGTTTTCCTCTCCCCCACTTCACCCTTGCCGTTTTATTCGCCCTCTCTTTTCCGCTGGCCTTCTTCTTTCCTTTTTGCCCCTCGCTCTTTCTGTCGTTATGTCTGAAATTGGGAAAATTATTGTCGATTTGGACAATAATAATATCATGGAAAATTCTGATGCTCTTGCTGCATCACCCTTTCCTCTTCAAGGGAAAACCAACACAGTGCTCAAGAGGTAGCACCTGCAAGCTTAAATAATCCACATAGATTAAGTGCAAATCCGGATGCAATGTTCCATCTCCTGCAAAAGGATTAGCTAGCAGTTTCTCTATCATACTCGAAGGAATTTCAAAGTAAACATTTTCAGTAGGTTCAGTAGGTTGAGGAGCAACTCTTTGCTCTACTGGTCGGGGTGAAGATACCCCGAACAAGCCCCTCATAGGATTACTTTCCATAGTAACAAGTGACAGTAAATTTCAGCACACTATATAAATTTTTCCTTACCAGATTCCACCTACCAAAGGCGCTTCACTCCCCGGCAACGGCGCCAGAAAAGAGTCTCGATGAGCCACAAGTATAGGGGATCTATCGTAGTCCTTTCGATAAATAAGAGTGTCGAACCCAACGAGGAGCAGAAGGAAATGATAAGCGGTTTTCAGCAAGGTATTCTCTGCAAGCACTGAAATTATCGGTACCAGATAGTTTTGTGATAAGGTAATTTGTAACGAGTAACAAGTAATGAAAGTAAATAAGGTGCAGCAAGATGGCCCAATCCTTTTTGTAGCAGAGGACAAGCCTGGACAAACTCTTATATAGAGAAAAGCGCTCCCGAGGACACATGGGAATTATCGTCAAGCTAGTTTTCATCACGCTCATATGATTCGCGTTTGTTACTTTGATAATTTGGTATGTGGGTGGACCGGTGCTTGGGTGCTGTCCTTACTTGGACAAGCATCCCAATTAACTCCTATTGCAAGCATCCGCAACTACAAAAGAAGTATTAAGGTAAATCTAACCATAGCATGAAACACATGGATCCAAATCAGCCCCTTACGAAGCAACGCATAAACTAGGGTTTAAGCTTCTGTCACTCTAGCAACCCATCATCTACTTATTACTTCCCAATGCCTTCCTCTAGGCTCAAACAATGCTGAAGCGTCATGTAGTCGACGTTCACATAACACCACTAGAGGAAAGACAACATACATCTCATCATTATATCGAACGAATACCAAATTCACATGACTACTAATAGCAAGACTTCTCCCATGTCCTCAGGAACAAACGTAACTACTCACAAATCATATTCATGTTCATAATCAGAGGGGTATTAATATGCATAATGCATCTGAACATATGATCTTCCACCAAATAAACCAACTAGCATCAACTACAAGGAGTAATCAACACTACTAGCAACCCACACGTACCAATCTGAGGCTTTGGGACAAAGATTGGATACAAGAGATGAACTAGGGTTTGAGAGGAGATGGTGATGGTGAAGATGTTGATGGAGATTGACCCCCTCCCGACGAGAGGATCGTTGATGATGACGATGGCAATGATTTCCCCCTTCCGGAGGGAAGTTTCCCCGGCAGAACAGCTCTGCCAGAGCCCTAGATTGGTTCCGCCAAGGTTCCGCCTCATGGCGGCGGAGTTTCTTCCCGAAAGCTTGCTTCTAAATTTCTCTCAGAAGAAAGACTTCATATAGCAGAAGATGGACACCAGAGGCCTGCCAGGGGGCCCACGAGGCAGGGGGCGCGCCCAGGGGGTAGGGCGCGCCCCCACCCTCGTGGCCAGGGTGTGGGCCCGCTCTGGTATTTTCTTCGCTCAATATTTTTTTATTAATTCAAAAAATGACTTCCGTGAAGTTTCAGGAATTTTGGAGTTGTGCAGAATAGGTCTCTAATATTTGCTCCTTTTCCAGCCCAGAATTCCAGCTGCCGGCATTCCCCCTCTTCATGTACCTTGTAAGATAAGAGATAATAGGCATAAGTATTGTGACATAACGTGTAATAACAGCCCATAATGCAATAAATATCAATATAAAAGCATGATGCAAAATGGACGTATCATGCACCAACCTAATAGAGAAACGAGTCATCTCACTATCCCATGCATGCTTATGTATGTATGAACCAAGATGATGAACTAGGTAAAGTGGCTCAATGCATTGGGAAGCTCTTGCTTCTCTTCTATTTTGCTTAAAAGCTTTTCTTGTTTTTACTATGCCACAATGCGCGATAACAAGTAGTATATGCACGGGAGAGGCGTAAACTAATGGTGCACTAAGGCGTGGCCCGACAATACTTAACAAGCTAGTCTCGATGGGTAAGTTATGCAAAAAGGGGCTCGAAGCTATCAAGTTAATGGCAAGGGTAGCACAAAGGCGTCGTCGAGGTTACTGTCCTTGCTTACAGTTGGAAAGAATATGAAGTTGTCAAAGACGGTGTGGAGTCCGAGTCGATGACCGAGTGGCGGTGATGATGACGTCAAATCGCGCCTAAGTAGCCGAAACACCTTAGGACACGAGAGAAACCGCAGCCCGAAACTCAAACACCCACGATAAATATTGCGGAAGAACACGAGTGGTGGTTGGGTACCACAATGATGCAAAACAGAAAATGGCCGAAAGCCTCTGGATGGTCCGTGCGCACGGGGTAAGTGAGGCCCGTGTGAACGGGGTCCTCTGTGAGCGGACGAACTGCTTTAGATCCGTGGTAATTTCCCAATTGGAGGCCAAATTCGACGGAATGATGGGTGGGGAAGATGATAGGGGGGTAGATCCACTTACCAAACATCAAATTCATGGATCAAAACAATTAAATCTCACAGGATCAACAAATTGCAAGAAAAAAAATTTGGGGCTATTTTTGTGGGGATTTTCGGATTATGACAAAAAACAACAAAATCAAGCAAGAAAGTGGAGGGTAGGGACTCCAAGATGTGAATCAACCTTGCTCATGATACCAAGATGTTGCAGGGTGAAACCCTAGAGGGGATCTTTTCACACTTGGAGGGGGAAAAGAGGAAGAACACTCAAGAACACAAGGCACAAATCACTCAAACAAACCCAAATATCACATCCACTAGAGTAGAATACATGAGATCAACAAGATTACATGAACAATTCAAGGAAAAATATCACTAGGGTAAAAGTTCTTCCCACTAGGTGAGGTCTTGCATCCAAGAGGATCTTCTCCAAGAGGAGGGCTTGATCTCCAAGAGGAGCTTCTCCAAGAGGAGGTCTAGATCTCCTAGAGGAGGAAGATGAGCAAAGCTCTCTCTTTGTGTTCTAAATACTTTGCTAACCCTAAACATAACCCTAGGTACGGAATATATAGGCTTGGGGTCGAGGTGGAAGAAGAGGGGCTCAAACAGGCGATCACAGCCGTCCATCCTACAGAGCCCGTGCGCACGGGGTTAGTGGGGCCTGTGCGCACAGGGGTCCCGTGGGCACAGTACACGCCCGTGCGCACGGGGTGCCTCAGCGCCAACTCCCTGGATAGTCCGTGGGCACGGGGTCTCGGGGGCCCGTGCGCACGGGGTCGCCTGGGACTTCCTGTCCAGCTACTGTAGTGCTCTGTCTTGATGCGCATGGCCTTGGGGTGGTCCTCCTTCTCCTTGGTGATGCTCCCGAGCTTCTTGGTGGTGTTCCTCTTCGTACCTAATGAGGAATAGCATATTTTGGTGAGGTAGCACCCTAGTTCCATTTGTATCCATATGCAAGTCAAGTAGGAAGGAGTTCACCTCGGTTTCCAATGCACGTGCTCTAGCTCTTGTCATAGGTCCATGTGGGGCTTATTGTGTTGGTGTAGAGTCCATGGGGATGATGGAAGGATGCTCCGCATCAGTGTTGTTTGGCATCTTACCCACCAGAGGTACCAACAGCCTACAACCAGCACATCTTTAGGATTCAAAGTCGCCATGATATGTAGATTACTAGTTGGTAGGTTAAGCAACGACTTCATAAACATTGACCCGGAATGATCAGTTAGCACGGAGGATATCATATCCAGAAGACCCAAACTCATCCAAAGTTCTCTAGACGTAGCACACTCAAAGAAGATGCGCCATATGTCCTCTGCGGCAAGATGGCATATAGGGCATACTCCACTAGCCGAGATGTGTTCATTGGCTAGTATGGACCAAAAAGGGATAATTCCATGTAGTATACGCCAACAGAAGATCTGAAATTTACGTGGGACCTAAAGTTTCCAAACCATTATCTAGGTTGATGGCGAAGTCAAGCTCCCCGGTCATGCTCCACATTTGCATGGCTCCCAAATTTGTGTACCCATTCAGCTTGGTAGGCAGCCCGAACAGAAAATGTACCATTTCTGTTTAAGTGCCATGCAATGAATTAACAAAAGCATCAAAGTCCAGTGGTATTTGCAATATTCTCCGAATATCAACTGAATTAAACACATCTAATATGAGTTGTGCATCCCAACAGTGCAAAAAACGGATCAATGTGCTGAATTACTTTTGTCAAAAATGCTTTACCCCATGGAGTAATTACCTTCCTATCCGGGCTCGAGAGGATCCAAGGATTAGACCAAATGTTAACTTTTCCACCTTGATATTTCCACTAGCAAATACTCCCTCCGTCCTAAAAAAGTTTGTCCCTTAAATGGATGTATCTATCTAAGCTTTTTCGAACGGACGGAGTATAACCTCTAGGCTCGAGGGGATAATGTATCATTGATCCTCATTAACATTGGATGATCCTCATTAACTTTTCCAGCTCAAGGTTATCTAGGCTTGAGGGGATCCAACCCTTTAAATGTTGCATGATTCCTCCCTCGAAAATGGCTTAAACAGTTACTACGGTCTGTCCCAACCATTGCGGGAAGACCTAAATATTTATCAGAAAGGGCTTGGATTGCAACATTCAAATGTTGGCAAATCTCAGCTTCGGAGATAGCATTTTTTTTATAACATCACAACCAAAACCTGGTTGAGGTGGCTGCGGTCTTCGTGACGGGAGGTGAGTCCGTGGGTTCAAACCCTCACGCGAGCATTTTTTTCTTTTGGGCTAGTGATGCACTGGGACGCATGCCATGCAACGGTGTTAGCCTGCTAGGTGAGGCCCAATATAGCCTCGATGGCTTAGGCGGACGTGCGACGGACGAAATTTGAGGTACGATGATGGACGATAAACAAACCAAATTACGGTGGTATGAAGCAATAGCCCCTTTATTATTAGGGTAAGATAAAATAAGATAAGATCAGTTTTTTTAGGGGTAATAACATTAGTATTTTTGGACCGAAGAAGATGCTCCCATGGCGACGCTCTGGTTCGGCCATTATTCTGGGCCAATCCTTTTCTCTAGTCATCTGGGCCAATACTCCTTTTTTTAGAGAAACCAGGCTCGGCCCAATTTCAACACCGACCCTCTCGTCGTCCCCCTTTCCATTTTTCCCCTGCGTTCGATCGAACCAGCACTCATTCTCACCCTAATAAAAAAGTACAGCGCCTGCGCCCCTCTCCTTCTCTCTCCCCTACCGACCCCCCTTCCCCTCTTTCCCCACGAGAGAGATTTTCAAAAACCCTACCTCGCCGCTCCACCCCCTTCCCCCCGATCCCCCCACCCAAAACCCTAGCCGCCCCCAGATCGCGGCGATAATGGAGGTGCCGCCGGAGATGCTCGACACCCTGGCGGGCTGGTTCGCGCAGACGCTCTCCCCCGACGCCGCCGCCCGCCGCGCCGCCGAGCAGAGCCTCGCCGCCGCGGCCGCCACCCCGGGTTTCGCGCTCGCGCTCCTCGGCCTCGCCTCCTCCCCGCGCCACGACCTCCAGGCCCGCCTCGCCGCCTCCGTCCACTTCAAGAACCTCCTCCGCCGCCGCTGGCCCAAGCCCGCCGATGACGCCGACGACGGCGACCGCCTCCCGCCCAACGACTGCGTCATCATCAAGACGCACATCCTCCAGCTCCTACTCACCGCCCCGCCTCTCATCCAGTCGCAGCTCTCCGAAGCCCTCGCCGCCGCCGCGGCCTCCGACTTCCCTGCCAGATGGGAGTCGCTCCTCCCGTCCATCGTCTCCTCGCTCGGTAACGCCCTCTCGGCGGGGGACGTCCCCGCCACCAACTCCCTCCTCGCCGCTGCGGTCTCCCTCTTCTCCCGCTTCCGCAACGTCTTCGACAGCAACACCCTCCGCATCGACCTCAAGTACTGCCTAGACACTTTTGCGGCGCCCCTCCTCGAGGTCTTCCTCTCCACCTCTCGCCGCCTTCAGGCCTCTGCAGCCGCCGCAAGCCCACTTGAGCTCCGCCCCGTATTTGAGTGCCTTCGTCTGTGCTGCGAGATCTTCTACTCGCTCAACTCTGTGGACCTGCCCGAGTTCTTCGAGGATCACATGCGTGAGTGGATGACAGAGTTCCGTGCATTCCTCACCACCTCCTACCCTCCGCCTGTCGAGGCAGATGGTGCTCCAGATGCGCTCCGAGCTGCTGTGTGTGATAACCTGCAGCTGTACATGGAGAAGTATGAGGAAGAGTTCAGGGCATATTTGAAGGAGTTTGTTGAGGCCGTGTGGGGGCTCCTCATGGCGCCGACAGTCTCGCCGTCCCGTGGTCAGCTTGCTGTGACTGCGATAAGGTTCTTGACAACAGTCGCTGAGAGTGTTCACCATGCTTTGTTTGGGACTCCTGATGCAATGAAACAGATATGTGACAGCGTTGTTGTGCCTAACCTGCGACTGCGGGACGAGGATGAGGAGTTGTTTGAGGGGAACTGGGTGGAATATGTCAGGCGTGATGCAGAGGGAAGTGATACGGATACACTGAGGCGTGCTGCGTGCCGCTTGCTGCGTGGGCTAGCCGCGAACTACCGGGAACAGGTGGCTGTACTTGTATCAGCGCAGGTCCAGCAGATGTTGGCTGCATATGCGGCTGACAGGGCAAACAACTGGAAGGAGAAGGATGCTGCGATATATCTTGTTATTGCTCTTATGCAGAAGCCTGGTGCCACAGGTGGTGGGACACCTGTGGTTGACATGGAGAGCTTCTTTGCATCTGTGATTGTGCCCGAGCTGCAGGCCCCTGATTGGGAATCTGAGCCAATGCTGAAGGCAACAGTCCTCAGGTTCTTGAAGGAGTTCAAGGATCAGATACCCAAAGCCACCGCACTAGCTCTGCTTCCAAGTGTGACAAGGTTCCTGACGCACGAGTCCAATGTTGTCCATTCCTATGCTGCGATCTTTATCGAGAACCTGCTGATTACCAAGGATGTTGTCCAGGTACCAGGGGTCAATGTGGTGACAAGAGCTTCACGCTATGTTGCTGCTGATATCAACTCTTCTGCCCAGCAGATTATTCAGAACCTGTCCAAGGCGTTAGGTTATCCTGATTCTTATGAGAACCCCTATCTGATGAAGTGCCTGATGAGAGTGCTTGGGATTGCAACTATAGCTGGCCAAGTTGTTCATGAGATAACCGCTCGTCTTGTGGGCATTCTGATGGAAGTGTGCAATAACCCGAAGAACCCTGACTTTAATCATTACTTGTTTGAAGCTCTGGCAGCAGTGATTGGCAAGGCTGGTGAACAAGACCCAGCATTGGTACCTTTGTTTGAGGCAAGCCTCTTCCCAGTTCTCCAGAGGATATTAGTTGAGGACATCTCAGAGTTCTGGCCATATTCTTTTCAGATATTCGCACAGCTTGTCAATTTGAGCCGTCCACCTCTCTCTCAGAATTACATGCAGCTGTTTGGTGTCTTGCTCAGCAATGCTACTTGGGATCGACCACCATGTGTTCCTGCCTTGGTTCGCTTGCTGCGAGCATTCCTTCGGAAAATTCCAAATGAGCTTAACCAAGAAGGTAGGCTGCCAAATATCTTAGTGATATTCCGTAGTCTAGTTTCACGTAGCAGCACGGAAGATTCTGCATTCTACATGCTTAACACGCTAGTGGAAAATGTTGGTTTGGACATTATCAATCCACACATAAGTGAGATATGGAGTGCTCTCTTTACTCGCTTACAGACTAGGCAAGCAGTGAAGTTTGTGAATTCTCTTGTGGTGGTCATGTCCTTGGTGTCAGTCAAGTATGGGCCAGGTGTGCTTGTCAGTTCTGTTGATACGATTCAGCCGAATCTCTTCACCACAATTCTTCAGCGTTTTTGGATTCCCAATCTCAAGTTGATCAAAGGTTCTCTTGAAATCAAGCTTACAGCAGTTGCCTCAACAAAGTTGCTTTGTGAGTCCGCGGTGCTGCTGGATGCTGCTGCAGCTCAAACGTGGGGTAAATTGCTTGATAGCATTGTCACACTGTTGTCTAGAACGGAGCAAGATGGAGTACAACAAGAGCAAAATGACGGAGCTGATGCGGTGGATAGTCAGAGGACATCAGGTTATTCTGTCTCATTTGTACGCCTTCAATATGCTGGGAAGAGTGAAGATGATCTGTTGAAAGACATAAATGATCCAAAGCAGTTTCTGGTGACATCCTTGGCCTCACTTTCTGCACAGTCTCCTGGAAGGTTTGGTCCTATCATTGAGCAGCATGTGGACCCAGCAAACAAAAGTGCTCTTCTTCAACTTTGTGCTGCGTATAATGCCAACATTGTCTAGGTAAATAACTTGTTCCTTTCTGTTAATTTTTTCCTTGAGATAGTAATACATTTTAATACGTGTCCTCAAAATCTGGTTTGATAGTCATTCATTGCTACAAGTTTGTTTGCTGTGTTTCCCTCCCTGTCATTTAAAACACGCAATTCGCTGAGCAATTATGGATGAAATTATTGATCTTCTCTTGTATGGTTTGGTTCAGGCACTTGTATTTATGAAGAAAAAATTACACTAGCTTGCACCTGTGGTTTAAACACTTCGTACGGTTTGGTTTAAGCACTTGTGTTTATGGAAAAAATATACACTAGCTTGCACCTCTGGTTAAACATTCAGGTCAAAAATACACCTGCTGCATGTCCTATTCCTTCAATTCAGTGTACTAGTGCTTGTAGCATAATAAATCATATTTTGTTTTCAAACTTCTGTGTTCAGTGTTTTAATTTCGAGTGCACTTGGTCTGAAAATGGGAGGTATCATGATAGTCATGGTGATATAAACAGATTATTTTTCTTACTTCATTGTTCTGTGTTTTAGTTTCCAGTGAAACTTCTGTCTTCAACAGTCTATAGCTAGAAGCTGCACATAAGATTTTTAACTCCATTCAGACTCAAACATCTTACCAGATAGGAGCAGAGCGCTATATAGTGCCTTTTACTATTTGCTATTTGCTCTTTAAGCTAGCTGAAACACAACAATGCATGGTCTAACTGGATTTCCCGCAGTAAGATAATATGATAATCATTCGTTCATATATGTTCAGATGCTTCTTTCCAAACGAACAAAAATGTGTTCAGATGCATGCCTTTAGTAAATGTTATTCATTTCATTTTTTTGGGACAGAAAAGTAGTAATGTAATGCACCTATCTCCAGATGAAATATCAGATAGATAGATTTATGTGTCAGATAGTTCTGTCTGACTATTTGTGGTATAAGTATTGGTGTTAAGTAGAATCTCCATGTGTGTGGTGATGCTAAGGATAGATTTTAAGGGATCAGGAGGAGTATGCAAAACTTTTCCTGAGAAGGGTTTTCGATGGGTATTGAGCTGTTGACTATTTAACTTATACATGCTTCGTTATTTCATGCTACACCAACAATAGACACGCCCTAGTTTCTGAAGTATCTGATAAGATCTTAAAAAAAGAACTCGCTGTCATGAAAAGAATGCTGCAGTTATTGCTTAATTAGGAAGAGCAATCCAATTGCTTGCTGGAAGAATTTTTCTACAATAGGTGTTCATCTTCCTTCAGCTGCCATAGTAAAATGGAGTACTTTTCTTACCATGACTCCTTAGAAACTTACTAGTAAGATGCCCGTGCTACGCTACGGGATCATAAAATATCAAGGGGGACATTGTTTACTTAATTATAGCCAAAAGCCTGCGTGTTGAGAAACACCAAAATATGTACCGAGAAATTGATCAAAGTGATGTTATATTGTTGATCGGTACACAATGAGCACAATCCAAACCGTTTTCTTCTCCCTCTTCAGCTTGCAAGAAGAATTGTTGTGCTCCCTAACTGACTTTCTCATTGCTCGCTCTATCCTATGCTGAGGGGACATACAAACATTTGCAATACACTTAGTCAAGGTAACAAAGAATGGACAACACTTGCAATACACTTTATATGGAATGTACAGTAAGAGATCGAGATGTACATATCAAATGAGACTGCCATACATTTTATAGAACCATACAATGACGTGGCACACCAGCAACTTCCGGTTTTGTACTTTATGTGTAACAAAAATCTTTTATTAGTTTTGTGCTATCTTAGTATTCCAATTTCTGCAACTGCAAATAGGTGGAGATATTCTTTTTTTTTTTTGCGGGGAGGTGGAGATATTCTTAGGAGGATATTCAGGCTAGAATGTTTAGGGCGGGTTTTGACCGGCTTAGGCGTGTGCATAAGCCATCTGCCTACTTAAGCTCTAGATAAGTCGCAGTGAAAATAAACTGGGGGTATTTATAGAGTTATATTGGGAACGGCTTATGGATTTGGGTCAGTTGTCCTACATTGAAATTTAAAAGATGCAAAGTTTAAAATACTCCTGGACTTTCAATTGACAAATGTTACAGAACATCACTGAATACTTGCTAATTTCTGAAACTTAACAATAAATAGCTTGAATAAACACTTTGATAAAAAAATCACAAATTGTCACACTCCATGATCCATGAACCAAGTAATAACCACAATGCACAGCCCATGACCATCGAAAAAAGCTTTATGTACCTAGAGTTCTGGACGCAAGTAGTCCAATAAATCGTATGTATTTCTCACGAGCTAGTAAAGAATTCGTAGATCCAAATTTTGAACCATATAATTGTTAAACATTTGAACTAAATGGCACTTGCACAAACAAATGGACTTACGTCATGTCTGCTATGGAAGAGGACAAACAAATATCAGATTTGGAACAAAAATATATTGTCTTTTAAGGCATAATAAACTGCTAATTGCACATTATCAATTGTTTTTGTGGTTGCTGCTCCGTACACTACACAAAATTCAGAGAACAATACTGATCTATGTACACATATTCAGAGCGAAAAATGAACTGCTACATCTGAGCGAAAAATGTACTGCTATATCTGAGCTCAGCAAGAACACACAAATTTACTTGCATTAAGACAATACCAGGAGGGCGGTTGACGACTGGGTTGTTGATCTGACCACATGGGTGGATCCTAATCAGAGCAGTAGTAGCGGCATGTAGGCTAGCTCGGGGCAGCAGCTGGACGAGCTAACACTCGGATTTGGGGCCACCTCCACTTGATCCATGAGATGTGTATCCTCCTACATGGCGGCCAGGCTAGGTGTCGAGCACCTTGCATGCAGTGGCGGTGGCGACCTATGGACAAACTCTAGATAGCTACTGGATGAACTTACACTGGGATTCAGACGACTTCCAGCAGATCAGGGAGCTTGCCATCCCCCTAAACGGAGGCAAAAAAATCAAGTATCTCATTCTCACGCATAGGTTCGGTAGCTTCCTGTGCTTGAGCTCGGGGCGACCGAGGTAGGATTTGGATGGCGCGGGGCCGGAAGCGCAGAAGAACGGGGGTGTTGTAGGCGGCGGTGAGAAGCGGGTTGTGGCCAGATGGAGGGGACATCGGTGCTCAGGTGGCCGGCGGGAAGGTACGGCGACCGAGGAGGTTCTAGGTGTTGATGGATACAGAGTTGGACGGGAAGGGATGGGGTTGGACGGGAAAGGAGCTATGTAGAAAAATTGCCGGAGTGGCGGGCGTGTTCTTGCAAAAATGCCGTGCCTTGTCTTTGCATGCGTTCGATGAAAATCCAACGGTTCAAAATCGTAGATGGCAGACACACCATCACCACCAACTCAAAATTTTATGGGAGTAGAGATTTCCCAATACTGGTTGGGAAAAATTCGACTCTTGCAACACCCTCCCGTGACCAACGCAGCCAAAAGCCAGATGCTCTATGCCACATTTCAAGTTGGAATTGGACCATGGAAGCCTTGCATATTTGCCTTTCTTGTTGTCCTGATATTCTCTCTGCTATCTTCTTTACCTTGCCAAGCTTGCTTGTTCTTTTCCTTGGCTACAATCTTGCAGAGCATGTGAAGAATACACTGTCATGTCTTGTTGAGCCCATTCATTACCTATAGAATTATGCACAGTAATTGGGTAAAACTTGTAATATTTTCTGCCTATTGTTGGCATCCAATTTCTGTTTTGGTATGGTGACTTATGCTCTGGTTGATATGTTCCATCTGATCTTGTATTGCTTGACTAGCTGCTTATGCTTGTTGGCTTGTGCTCTGTTTACTTTCTAAACCTGTAGGGTAGAATTCTGTTAGGCTAGAACAAGAGAAACTTGTAGGGTAGAACATACTATCATTCCATTTCTAGGCTAGAACAACAGAAACCTGTAGGGTAGAACACAATATCATTCCTTTTGCTAGGCTAGAGCAGCAGAAACCTATAGCTTAGTCACAAGCAACGTTGAAATTTGTGAAGGTGTAATGCGTCAGTTTTTCAAGCTTACAGAAGCCCCCAGACTTCATAATACCAATTCTTTTATAGCAGAAAATATGTTGTAATTTTGGCTACACATAAGCATGGTTGGGGGGATATTGTTTGGCTGGAACCTGGAACATCAAAAAGCTGTTGAATGTTCTGATTTGATCTAGTTTGTTGATCGCTTATTTGTTCCAACCATCTCTTGTTTTTGCGGTGCCTTGTTTGGAATAACCTGATGTGTCATTTACTCCAGAACAGTTCCTGTTTGAATTGTTTATATCCGCTTGTGTTGTGGACATGTGATTTGATTGTTTGATTTTATACGCAGACATAAATTTTGGTTCTCTAACCTTCATTCTCTGTAAAAAACAAATTTCAGGAGTGAAATGGCGTCATTCTAAGGCATTTGCTTGGTTCCCAGGTTTTTTTGTCAGAGGATGATGAGTCTCTTGGTGTCATGTGTCCATGAAGCTGGTTCCTGGTTCGTCCATGTGTAGGTTGATGGTGGGATGGGAAAGAGAAGGTCGCCAAATCAAATCATATAGTAGAAACATGAACTTTGTGGAGAATCTGTCTATTTTGGTTTGAAATTTTTGTGTGTGTGGAAGAGTTCTCTTTTTCCCGGAGAGTGTACTGGTACTGGTCCAGAATGTTGTCAACGTTGTCTGTGTGTGTTGTTATTCCCCGTGGAATCTGCTGTAATTCGGCATGGGAAATGGTATATTTGTTGGATGTTATTGGCAGCATCCACTGTTGGTGTAACCCTTTCACGAGTCTCAAATTTGAAGGTTGCAACTTGCTGCAATGCTGTGTGCCCCTCAGTTGATGATTTGCGTAGCATTGTGGTATCACTTATGAGGTCCAAATGTTTTTTGGTTTTTACGGCCTGTTTATAAAAGCACGAACCGTTCTCTGGATAGAGCATGCACTAGCGGTATGCGTCCATCTCACTAGCGGTATGCGTCCATCTCATTTTTATGGCCTGTTTAACAGATGCTGTATAATAGGGCAAGTGCCCAAATAACTGTTTTTTAGGGCGTATGGACCCAAAATAGCTGATGTATCTTCAAATCGCAATGCAAATTTTTAGTGCAGCTCCATATTTTTGCCCTCAAAGTGCAGCACATTTGGGACGCGGAGTTTCTGCACCCGAGCTCAAATGAGCTCGGGTGAACAGTAAAATCAAAACTAAATAAAAAAAATTAAAAAAAATCCAATTTTTTTTGGGGGAAACATTGACAAAAGTTCTAAGTGGTTGCAAAAATTCGTCATGAAATCACATTTCTAGAAGGCGTGGCAAAAAAAACAAAATTAGTACTCTGAAAAAGCTACTTTCAAAAGCATTTTGGAGCACTGAATTTGTTTTTTTTGCCACGCCTTACAGGAATGTGATTTTGTGATGAATTTTTGCAAGCACTTAAAACTTTTGTCAATGTTTCTCTAAAAAAAAATTTGGAATTTTTTGAATTTTTTTTGAATTTTTTTCGATTTTACTGTTCACCCGAGCTCATTTGAGCTCGGGTGCAGAAAGACACTTTCGGCACATTTGCAGCAGTCCAACCGGCTGCCGTGCGCAACCCAACTGCCACCTAAAAGTTTCTTGCCGCCTCTCCCCGCGATCGTCGCTGGCGAGATCTCGCCGTTTGACGCCATCGCTGCTGGCCCGATGCCCTTCCCTGGCCGCCTAGCCGTCAAATCCCACTAGATGGCCGCAGTAGACTCGCCGATTTAGGATCCGCTGTTCGCCTCAAATTGCGTTGATTCCAGCCATTCGCAGCCCTTCCGCCACCCTTACCGCCGTGGCACCACCACAGCCGAGCCGAACCGATTTTTCCTTTGGAGCTTTTGGCTTTCAGACGACTCTGCAAGGGTGGAGACGCCGAGAAGACCACCCCGAGGCCACTTGTAGCCGGCGCGGCGACCAACTGGCCCTGACAAGCAGCCGGTCGGATTTCTCCTCCTTGCGCACTAGGTGTTCGACAAAAATCCCCAGGTAAAAGAAACACGTTACTTGTTTTTCTTTTTCTTTTTGCAATATAGGAGTAGGTTGTAATTGAAAGTGTTGTGTTGTAGATGAGTTCGTTCATATCCTTTCCGTGGGATGATTCCTCTCTGAAGAAGAATATGACATGGACGAAGACGAGGACTTTGCTTTGATTATGATGATGTACATGCGTAAGAACAAGAGACTAGGCATGGTGGTTCTGTTGTCGGCAAAGAGGTGATTCGTAGGTTGAGGAAAGATGGGCACAACAGACTGGTGCTCAACTATTTCAGTCTCAATCTGGTGTATCCAGAGCGATACTTTTGATGTCGGTTTAGGATGTCTCCAGATTTGTTCCTTCACATTGCAACTACATGAAGCAGCATGATCGGTTATTTGAGCAGAGGAGAAATTGCTCCGGAGATCTTGGACGTAGCACCATCCGAAAGGTGATAACGGCATTATGCATGATGAAATATGGTGTTCCAACAGATTACTTTGATGATAACTTTGGCGATGGGAGAGGACCTTAATTTTTTGTATCAAGAAATTTGCAAAGGTGGTGATTCAAGTGTTCGAGTCAAAATATTTGGAAGAACCAGTGGCGGAGCCAGGATTTTAACTCCGTGTAGTCAATACAAAATTGTGTAGTCAAATACACGTATTTGTAATATTTTCTAATTATTTTTTTTGCATAATTCTTGGATGTATACCAAAAACCTGTGTAGTCAGCTGACTACATTGCCTCTAAAGTGGCTTCGCCACTGGGAAGAACTCAATGCTCAGGACACTCAATGACTTGGAGATAAACAAATCACGTGAGTTTTCAGGTATGCTTGGCAATTGATTGTATGCATTGAAAGTGAAAGAATTGCCCTACAACATGTCCTAGATAGTTTAAAGGACACATGAAGGATGCCACCATCGTTCTTGAAGCCTTGGCCGATCAGGAGACATGAATTTGATATGCATATTTTTTTTGAGGGCTAATGGCAGGTGCTCTGCCTTTGCATTATAGATTAAGGATTTACAAAAGAAGAGTCAGATGGCCTCAGGCCGATTAGCAACATAAAAAACAGCAGATTACATAATTAAGTGCCTTGAAGAGGCCACTTGTAAGTATATTAAGTCTAACCGAATTAAGCAAGCCACCATGTCAGCAGTTGAAGAAAGGTTCTAAAAGATTCTTCGGTTTCTCTCGTTCCAAATATTCCAGGCAAAGTAGATTGTTGCAGCAGCCTTGCTCATCTGTCCATGGGCAAAGCATCTCCACCAGGCAGAGGTAGATGTAAACGGCAGAGAGCTTTGTAGCTGTATACTGGGTAGTGTAATGGTGAGCTTATGCCAAACTTTCTTTGCAAAGGGGCAGGTGCAGATCAGGTGAGCAGCGGTTTCAATGGATTGGCCACAGAGGGAGCAAGTGTCATTGTGTTCGCAGCCACACGCACGAAGACAATCAGCAGTTGGCAGTCTATTCTGCGCCAGAAGCCATGCAAAGAACTTGATTTTTCCTTCCACTTTGACTCTTCAAATGGCGTTCAAATCAGGCCTCCCCAAATATGTATATTTTGGGATGGCTGAATCTTGCAATGACATTAAAATCTAACTCCTCAAATATGAGAAGTTAAAAATACCTAGCCGAGCCTCTATATTTAACTCCTGATTTTTCTGACTAATTTGTCCATCCTTTATGGCACACATTTCAACAACTGCACGAGATTTCATCAATCATTTGAATGACTCAAATGAACCTTATGCAACAAATCAACTACAAATATAGATATAGTTCATCCAGTCGAACAATTCATACGTATTAAACATGCATATACTTTATCCAAAAGTCATCAAATCGATCAAGTTTCTCTACTACTATAGTACATCAATTTTCAAAACTGGATTGTCCACCCACAGTGAGGCAGAGTCATTTGTTAACCGTTGATTCCTTCCACAAGCTGAATCCCTGCCACTTATCAATGTTGAGCCTAGCAAATCCAACGGCCATGGTTTGTGGGATTCGCTCCACACAGCCGCGCGCCAAAACAAGGTCAGGGGATCTTTCTAGAGTACCCCACGCCTGACATCTGAGCTGACTCTTATTTAAGAACTTCATGTGAGGAGATAACTTTATACTGTGAACTGGCAAGGTAGTACTTCAGTATAGACTAGAAGCATCCAAACTAGTGTGCATGTAGAGGCTAGCAGCCTACTCACATTAGTACTGTTGAATACATGAAGCATTCTTATTTTTCTCAGAAGAATTAGTACACTGTGAAAAGTGTATGCATAGCAATATTGCTGTTCGTCGAGAGAAATATTCTAACGAGTAGAAAATTTATCCGCAAAAAAAGTGTAGGACATTTAGATTTAGATTTTACTTTACTGTTCTTAACGGGGCGATAAGGTTTTTAAAACACTGTGCGGTCTAGAAGACACAAATGACATAGAGTTTTTAAGAAAATGTTGACTTAAAAAAACTAGAAGATTATAATATCAAACTATTTTTTTCTATATTTCAAGTTTGATTTAAAAAAACTAGAAGATTTCACAGACACGTCAATAACATTTCTTTTGGAATAAAAGTTTATGTTTTTTCTAATGCATTCTTCATATAGAAATTCATTGTGCTACCATAGTTTGATACGAATAGTAAAAAAGGTTCCAAAAATTTTCAGTGCAAAACTCAAATGTACTTTTGAAAATTCCATGATAATTTTACGCAAATGTTAACGCCCACACGTGTGGGCGTTTGCGCATCGCCCACACGCCTCCACCACCACTCATTTTGCCACGTATGAATAGATGACATCAGCAGATTTTTTTTGGTTTTCGGCTTAAAAATGTTGTATCTCCTAAATAAAAAAGCGAACTAAAAATCCGTTTTCATCATTAAATCCGTCTCGACGAGATCTTCAAAACTAGACCCCATGTTGATATGTTTCGACGATTTTTTTTTGCCAGAAGTTGACATGATGTTTACACTGTAGTTGTCATAGGGCTTAAACTAAAGTTGCCATGTGGCAATTTTAGTTTGTAGATCATGGCAATTTTAGTATTTTGATGATGGCAACTCCAGTACTTTGACCATGGAAATTATTTTTTGTATGAACCAGGGCAATTTTACGTGCATGTATCATGGCAATTTTAGTTTATGGTCCATGACAAGTCTAGTTTCTTAATTCCCCGTTTTATAAATGTCAAAATTACTTTTAAATGTAGAAGAAAATAGCTGAAACATATCATGGCAACTTCAGTGTAAACATCATGGCAATTCATATGTAATAGACATGGCAACTTTTAATCTAAATTTTTTTTCATCAAAACATATCAACATGGGATCTATTTTCGAAGATCTCATCGCGAGGGATTTAATGGTGAAAACGGATTTTCAATCGGATTTTTCGTTTAAGAGATAAAACATTTTAAAAACTGAAAATCCAAAAAGATTCCTACATGCATGCATGCGATGACATGACAATCTGTTTATATTAGAGACGTGTGGTGCGTCTCCCTTTCTACCACACATGTGGCAGTTAGTACGACCCTAATTTTATTATAACATAGGATATTTATTTTTAGTTTAAATGATTTAATATTGTAATCACACTCACACATAAAAATCTAACGTGCAAAGCACGTACAAATTACTACTCCAGTATCCAAAAGTCATCAAATTGATCAAGTTCATCCAGTCCAACCCACGCGGGCCACGTCCGCGCCACATCACCCCCTCACACGCCCCACTCTCTCCAACGTTCCTCTTCCCACGGCGCCACACGGCCGCACCCTTACCCGACAAATCAGCGAAAACGGTAAACCCCTCCCCCTCCCATTCTGTTCGCAACAAATCCTCCGTTCCGTTCCATTCCTCCCCCGGGGATCGCGACGCCGCATCAACGGCCGCCGCGGGACCTCCACGGCGACGCCGACGACACCGACCCGCTCGTCCTCCCCTCCCCACGCGTGCAGCAGAAGGTATCTCCCCCTCCCGTCCCCTCACCCCTCGACCTCTCTCGCGCTCGACGGCCGCCGCGCCATGTGTGTGTATGCCCACTGCCCAGTCCTCGCCAAACCATTCGGGACGCGCCGGTTGGCCTCTGTGGGGTCCTCCTCGCACCGAGCTTCTCGCGTGATTGTGATTAGGCATATCCAAACCCAGCCAGGAGTCAGCTAGGGACATGCACGTATGTCCACGATTCGGACCGAGTGTCAGTGTACTCTGTACAGGTGTGTGTAGGTTGATAGTATCGACCCCAGAATTTTTTTATCGAGATTTGTGCAAAATTAAGGCATATTTACTTGATACTTCCCTGTTCACAAATACTAAGATGTTCTAACTTTTTCTGAATCAGATGTATATAGAGTTATAGAACGTTTTATTGCGGTCGTTCACTCATTTCAATCTGTATGTAGTCCATATTGAAATATCCAAAACATCTTATATTTGTGAATGGAGGGAGTGCCACTACTTGTTTCGGGAACCAAGTTTTTTCTACTACTATAAGCTAAAGAGCCAGCCGGACCAGTTTTGTTATGGACCTAACGAGCCAGCTGGCCCGAGGCGCAACGCGTAACGTATAATCAGCTCATTTTAGTCTACAGAAAAATTAGAGCATAGTGTGACTGTGTGAATACTTTTTAACCGCTCCCACCAAATATGAATTTTCGGCAGTCCATTGGGGAGTTGATGCGCCGTGGTGAAGTTGCGGCTTTGCTTGCCTTGCTTCTATCCTAGTTCCCTCAAATATTTGAAGAAATGAAAGTATTATATATATATATATATATATTTCTTTACATGAGATGAACCCATATGTTTTTGCAGGAGGCATAGAGAAGAGGGATCATGGACTTTCAGAGCAGTCAGGACGATTACTGTTTCCAAGAAAATGTTCTGCCGCGTGGAGATGGATCAAATGGAGCTGGAAACCCAGCCGATGTCATGTCTAGGGTGGACCTCGAAATTCAATTTGGCTCTGAGAAGTTACTGAATTTAGAGATGCTGGTGATGGAGGTAGCTGACCGAGCAAATGATATTGAACCTCTCATGCTGGACCCTGGGTCACTTTCGACTGAGTCGCTCGAGAATGCTTTTGAATTTGACCTCTTGTACGGGATTCTAGATGCAGAAGTCAGGGAGTTGGAGAGGTTAGTCAGTTATATTCAAATCGATATTGGAAATATCGAAAAGAAGCTTAACGAGGAAGAATCAGAGGGCTGGTTGAAGGGTAAGCTGCATGCTGCCATGGACTCCTTGAAGCAGATGCAGGAGGTGATAGCCACAATTAGAAGAGAGTTTGCAAACTTTGAAAAAGCCCTAGACCCTTCCCACCGTAAAGCTGGTATCCTCAAGCATTTTAGGCCATATTAGTGTGAGTGTTGACTGTATCCATATCCTGACCATTGCATTTTTACAGGAAATAGTCAAGGTGATGCATATGAAAATGGACACGTTTCATCTCACACAACTATCCAGGCTGAGGGCCAAAGGAATGTTCTTCAGATGTTAGAACAGTCGATAGCAAATGAATTAGATCTTGAAAAGAAGCTAAGTGATTTGGGGGTTCTCGTGGAAGAGCTGAAAATGAAGCTGCATCATGTTGAACATGAGTCGTATT
Source organism: Aegilops umbellulata (assembly GCA_032464435.1). Taxonomy (NCBI): domain Eukaryota; kingdom Viridiplantae; phylum Streptophyta; class Magnoliopsida; order Poales; family Poaceae; genus Aegilops; species Aegilops umbellulata. The sequence goes on along the minus strand of CP136056.1, from coordinate 65,966,202 downwards.
TCTTGGAGGAATCAGTTGAAGCAATTTCTGAAAGAATGTTTGCAGCAGAAAATGCTTCCGAGTTGTTTCTTGTAACGTCAAAGGAACTTGTTAACAGAATTAATACCATGCAGCACCAACTAAGTGCATCAGGTTGTAGGGAAAGTGATCTTAAAGCAAAGCTAGAGCAAAGCTTGGTGCATTTAAATGCTTTGAATGGCTCACTGGAGATGATGCAAGACGACGGTGAGAAGAATGCCAGCCAGGATTCCATGCAGAGTCAAAGGCTGTCGACCCCTGAGTTCTTCGCTTTACAGCATAAGGTTCAGAAACTGGAGGAGTGGCTGAGGGAATCTTGCTCCCAATTGCAGTTCGTAACAGTATCGACAGAAGGAAATGAAAAAGAGCAGAATATGTCACCATCTGAGATAAGCACATTTAGGAATATAATCAATGATATTAAAGATGCTGTTTCCAAAGCAGAAAGTAGAACACAAAAGACTGAAGCAAGGTGTTCAGAGCTCACTCACACTAATGTACAACTTAATGGGGAGCTAAATCATATGAAGACTCGGGGGTCAGATAAGGCAGGCTTATTGGAAATGGATCTTATGGAGACAGAAGCTCAGTTAGAGCATACAGTGGCATCAGTTGAGGCTATTAGTGAACATCAGAGCATGTTAAAGTCTTCAATCTCTGATATGCAACATGTGATTGAAGATCTGAAGGATAAGTATTTGAAAGCTGAAACCAGGGCTGAGAATGCTGAATCAAAATGTACATTGTTGACAGATACCAAGTTCGAGCTTAGTGAAGAGATATCATTTCTGAGAGGTCGAGTAGGAGGTCTAGAGAACTCGTTACGCCAAGCTAACCAACTAAAGCTGTCCACTGCAAAAGATATTGGTATTAAAACTAAGACCATAACTGACTTGGTTGCTAAACTTGCATTGGAAAGAGAACGCCTTCATCTGCAGGTATGCACGTTGTTATTATGGAAAGTTTACTTCTACTATTCTCTTTTAATGTTCATGCATGTACTTTAAATGCTGTGAATATACATGTCCGCAAAAAATATGTGCTTTCTGTATATGAATTTTGCTGTATGGCATTGTACAGAATAAGCACTAGTTTGGTGTCGAATCAAGATATCATGCGTGGACTGAAACATTGCTTTGCCAGCATACAACAGCAATTATTGTGGTAGTTCATCTCAAGCAGCTGAAAAACTACATGGTTGATCACGAAGCATGTGTTCGATTACAAGGATACAAATGTGTCCAATGCTTTGACTTGGTAAAGAGACCACGAAGCACGTGTTCGATTACAAGGATACAAATGTGTCCAATGCTTTGACTTGGTAAAGAGAACATGATAATGATGAGCACTTCTTGAAGGGTAAAATCATTAACTAAAATCCAATAAAGGGATTTATACAAGGACGAACATTATGCATTTATGTTGCATGTCCCAACTCTATATTGACATCATTTACTTGATACTCCCTCGGTTCCAAAATAAGTGTCTCAATTTTGTACTTCCTCCGTCCTAAAATACTTGTCGGAGAAATGGATGTATCTAGACGTATTTTAGTTCTAGATATATCCATTTTTATCAATTTCTCCGACAAGTATTTCCGGACGGAGGGAGTACTAACTTTAGTACAAAGTTGTACTAGAGTTGAGACACTTATTTTGAGACGGAGGGAGTATAACATATCTTACATGTTCTTAAAAAATTGTCCGTAACCATTCGGGCTCAATTTTTAAGGGAATCATCTGTTTTCCCTCTACTATAGAGTTATAACCTACATACAATTTTGGTTGGCATCTGTTTATGCAAGCATGTCCGTGGCATAAAGTATATTATATACTCCCTATGTTCATTTTTATAAGTTGTTTCAGACAACTAAAATTGAGCTGTTTTGTACACTGTCTGAAATGCTACAACGCCTTGTAAAAGTGAACAGAGGGAGTAGTATCTTCTTTTTACAGCTTGTAACTCTACAACTACAAGGTTATCGTGTGGCTTTCCCATCCCTTTGTGTAGCCTTCCCTGGCATCAGACATCGCAATGGACCTAACAATTATCAACGTTGTTCTTTGGGAATTGTTCTTCGATATTAACCCACTTACAGTTTGGCTTGCTCTGATGTTTATGTATATGAGCTATGATAATTAGTGTATTTTGAACGAGCTCTCTCTCTCATGTCTGTTCTTTACAGATTGTCACGCTAACAAGGAAGAACAGGATGTTGACTCAAAAATGCAAAGAGAATGTCAATGAAGGCACCTTGTTGAGCAAAAAGGTTACTGCTAATGAAGGTGAACTTAGGCCGACTGGTGTAACAGAGGAAGTACTTCTGGATTCTTCACCAATGCAGACAAAGGTCAGTTCATCTTCGGATGTCTTGCTTTTGACGTGAAAAACGTAGAAGCAGCAAATTTCTTGGCTTTCCCACTTCTGTTGATATGGACAATTGTTTGCATCATGAGAAGGCATTTGCTGTAGGAAATGACTCAAACCCTAAACTTCCTATCCCTGGCTCCGAGTCTTTAGACCTTTTTACTCTTTGAACATTTGGCTAATATGATCAATATGTTGAGCCTTTGTATACATCACGTAGCCTCAAACTGTGATACCTGTACCCTTGCAAAAAAAGAAGGGCGAAAGCTGACATATTTCTTGTATGGTAAGGTGAAGGCTGACGCTCTTATTGGAGAGAAGGAAGCTGGGATTGCTGCTCTGCTTGATGATGAATCTTGCACTCTTGAGACCGTGCGTTCTATCGAGCCAACACTCCTGAACTGGAAGTACATTTTCGTGGCATTCCTTGTCTTGTTGGCTGTCGCTCTTGTGCACCTACAACTAACACAACCTGTAGTACCAGGTAGTACGGAATAGGTCCCGTCTTGTAATGATGCAGAAATGGCCATCTTATTTCTGTCCCGATTTTGTTGTACGGGTAGCCGATCTTAGTAGCAGCCACCGTCTCAAGTGCTGATCCCGCCGTTACACGAATTATGCAGCAAGCTTTCCGATCTTTATCTAGAGGGGAAGGCAGACTGTCTGACTACACAGTTGAATCTGCACATATACTCTTTAGCACTACGGTTTCTTGATCTTTGAATTCTAAACCGATTCATATATGGATCCCTGTTCTGAATTTATGTGAAAAGTTTTCTTGCTCTCATATGGATCATCCCTTGTTCTGATTTTAAGTGAAAAGTTTGTTCTGTTTGCATGGCCTCTAGCATTTTACAGGGGTCATGCCGCCACCGCTAGGCCTTGTCAATTCGCTCCTGTTGCCTAAGCGCTATCGCCTCTTTCTGCTCAAGATGGATAGTCTTTGTGTAGGTTGGCATCACCGAATTTTTGTAAAAGACCACATACGTTTTTGTATTGACTGAAAGGACCGCCTACTCACCGTATTAACAAAAGAAACCAGCTACACCGGCAGTCGACACGTGGCACCTGCCGCCACAGCCAGGGGAGGCCCACAACCCACGGCGGCAGCCCGGACATAATCGGAATCAGGCGTTGAAACGGAATGGAGTGGGCGACGTGGCACCTGCCGCCACATTAGCACTATTCGCTGCTGATTGGGTACTGTTTGGCAGTGATCAACAGAGAAGAAACAATGCATGCACTGACTATTGCAGCTGGCTTGAGAGAGAGAGAAACAGAAATACGTCAGTCGCTCCCTTAGCACGTGGTACTAGCAAGGAACCTCTTTTGTAGGTGAGCTTTTATGAACAGTGTAGCGCGTGGCCACAGTTTGCGTTTTCAGATTGCACGTCGTGTAGTGTGTGTAGTGCTAGCCTAGTGTCACACATTGAAAGAACGTGGCAAGCAGGCAGAATATAGAATGCATGCACTTTTTCAGGAGTAAATGACAAGGAAGAACATGGGACGCAAAAAAGATTAGAGATAGCTTCGTTTTCCCCCTAGGGTTTCCCTAGGGTCTACCCTGTCCTTCGGCGGTGACACCGAAGTCTTTGTGAAAACAACCCCCGATTGCCTTGTTCTCGTCGGTGTTTGGTGGGGCGACGACCTGTGCTAGAGGGGCGGGTCCTCTATGGATCTCCCGAGCAGCTCAGAAATTGGAGAAGGGTTGAGGGTGGGACAGATGTCGGAGGAGCAGGATACAGAGAAGTAGAGGGGGATCATACGGGCTGTCGATCGGGCGGCCAACCATGGTGAAGTAGGGAGCGAGAAGGCAAAGGAGGTGATGACCCACAAGTATAGGATATCAATCGTAGTCCTTTTGATAAGTAAGCGTGTCGAACCCAACAAGGAACAGAAGAAAATGACAAGTGGTTTTCAGCAAGGTAATATCTGCAAGCACTGAAATTATAGGTAACAAGTTGTTTGATAGCAAGATAATTTATAACAAACAAGTAACGGTAACAAAAGTGCAGCAATGTAGCCCAATCCTCTTGAGGCAAATGACAGACCAAAACAATCTCTTATGATAAGCAAAGTGTTCTTGAGGGTACACGGGAATTTCATCATGTCATTTTCATCATGTTGGCTTGATTCTTGTTTGCTACTTTGATAATTTGATATGTGGGTAGACCGGTGCTTAGGTGCCGTTCTTACTTGAACATAGCTCCTACTTATGATTAACCCCCCCGGCAAGCATCTGCAACTACGAGAAAAGTAATAAGATAAAATCAAACCATAACATTAAACTTTTGGATCCAAATCAGTCTCTTACGAAGTAGCACATAAATTAGGGTTTAAACTTCTGTCACTCTAGCAACCCATCATCTAATAACTACTCCACAATGCATTTCCTTAGACCCAAATATGATGAAGTGCCATGTAGTCGAGGTTCACATGACACCACTAAGGGAATCACAACATACATATCATCAAAATATCACACATATCAAGTTCACATCATTACTTGCAACATGACTTCTCCCACGACCTCAAGAACAAAAGTAACTACTCACAAATAATAATCATGCTCAAGATCAGAGGGGTATTAAATAGCATAATGGATCTGAACATATAATCTTCCACCATATAAACCATATAGTAATTAACTACAAGATGTAATCAACACTACCAGTCACCCACAAGTACCAATCTGAGGTTTCGGTACAAAGAGTGAACACAAGAGATGAACTGGGGTTTGAGAGGAGATGGTGCTGTTGAAGATGTTGATGGAGATGGCCCTCCCAAAGATGGGAGAGTTGTTGGTGATGACGATGACGATGATTTCCCCCTCCGGGAGGGAAGTTCCCCTGGCGGAATCGCTCCATGGAGGGCAAAAGTTCTCCTGCCCAAGTTCCGCCTCGAGAGGCGACGCTGCGTCCCGAAAGTCCTCTCCTTATTTTTTTAGGTCAAAATAACTTCTATACCAGAAGAGGGGCACCGAAGGTGGGCCGAGGAGGGCACAACCCACCAGGGCGTGCCTGGGCTCCCTGGCGTGCCCAGGTGGGGTGTACCCACCCGGTGGGCCCCCTTTGGTAGTTATTTGCTTCAATAATTTTTAAATAATTCATAAAAAATCTCCGTGAAGTTCCAGCTTATTTGGAGTTGTGCAGAATAGGTAGCTTTTGTAAGTGCATCTAGTGCCCCTTAGTGATTTTGGTGTATTGAAGACTTATAGGTTAAGTATCTAATGCGTTTATGAGTGTACACAGGTCTATAAGTCTATGAGGAGTTTGATATTTACAGAGAAAGTCGACCCCTAAAAATGAAGTTCTTCATTTGAAGACTTTGATATTTTGAAGACTTTCTGAAAACTTTGAAAGTGAAGAAATTGGTGTGACCTTGAAGACTTGGTATTCATTCGAGGAACATGAAGCGTGAAGACTTTTGTTTTCGTAGTTTCATTTTCTCTTTCTTGAGTCATAGGAAACACCGTACTGTTAAAGGGGGTCGAGGAAATACTAAGGAGAAAATTTCCACGTGATGCTCATCTCAAATCCTACATCTACCAATCCCTTCGAGTGAAGCCATTGGAAATCTCATACAGTTCAGTCAATTTCTTCAGTGACAGAGACGCAGTTCTTCTGGTCACTGAGGACTTTGCTCTGACTGAGGAGTTAGGAATTCGCCAGTGCGAATTGCCTACACTGTGAGGAACATGATAGCCTTGAGGAATTTGAACCTCAAATTTCCGACCGTTGTTGTGCTACGCGCCAGCTGTCCTAAAATATCTTGTCCACCTAACGGTCATATCATTGAAGGGCATTTATGTCTTATCATGTCGGGCTGCTCCCTAGGCTATAAATAGCCGCCCCCTACAACCACTAGCTGGTTGGCTGCTCCGCGAGAACTTGACACTTGTCATTTGAGAGCAACCCATCCTCCGAGGACTTTGAGCGAAAATCATCAAGTGAGGAAAATCCAAACCCAAACCCAAAACACCTACAAACCCAAAGTGATTGAGCATCACTGAAGAGATTGATCCTGCGTGGATCCGACGCTTGTTACCTTTGAAGACTGTGCTTCTTCCAGACGGTTAGGCGTCAAGGTCTAGAGCATCCAAGAGGAATTGTGGATCGCCGAGTGACCAAGTCTGTGAAGGTTTGGAAGTCACCTGAAGACTTACCACGAGTGATTGGGCGAGGACTGTGTGTCCTTAGCTCAAGGAGAATACGGTGAGGACTGTGTGTCCGTGACTAGGTGTCCTCGAGTTTAAATACTCAGCCGCTCCAACCAGATGTACAACTGAGACAACAGTTGGAACTGGTCTACCAAATCATTGTCTTCACCAAGCTTACTGGTTCTATTTCCTCAACACTTTCATTTCCTCATTACTGTGTTGTGTGTTTGTTCATATCTGTGTTTGAAGACTTTGACTGAAGAATTTCTCAATTTCCTCAGTTTAATTTCTTCAGTCTGTTTGTCTTCATCTTGTGCTATCCTGTGTTTACGCTTTCTGTACTCTGTGTTGGTCTTTATTTCATCATGATGACCATGCATGTATTCTGCTATGTTTACCTCTGAGTACTTATTCCGCTGCTAGTAGTTCTTCGCTAAGGAATTTCCTCATGAGCAAATTCCTCAGTGAAGAATTTCATAAAAATCGCCTATTCACCCTCCTCTAGTCGATATAACGCACTTTCAATTGGTATCAGAGCAAGGTACTCCCTTGTTCTGTGTGATTTTGGTTTAACCGCCTAGAGTTTTAGTTATGTCGACCGCAGGTATGATCAAGGTCTCTGCTGGGTGTCCTACCTTCGATGGGACGGACTACCCCTACTGGAAGAACAAGATGCGCATGCATCTTGAGGCAATTGATAACGATCTCTGGTACGTTGTGGAAAATGGTGTTCCCTCTGTCTCACCCTCACTGAACGCTACCGATGTGAAGAGATTCAAGCAACTCGATTCCCAAGCGAAGAATATCATATGTGGCCATGTGAGCAAAGGACAGTATGGTAGAGTGAGTGGTTTGGAAACTGCAAAGCTTATCTGGGATAGGCTATCCAAGGTCAATGAAGGAGTTTCAACTCAGCGCGACTCCCGAGTTGATGTTCTTCGCAATCTCTTCAACCGTTTCAAAAGACTCGACAATGAAAATGTTCAGCAAACCTTCGATCGCCTCACTGACATCTCAAATGAGCTTCAAGCACTTGGTGCCACTGACATCACCGACCATGAGGTGGTGAAGAAATTGCTGAGATCGCTTGATTCCTCATTTGACACTCTGGCACTGATGATACAAGAGCGTGCTGATTACAAGTCACTTGACCCCGCTGATATCCTCGAGAGGCTAAACACTCATGAGTTCCAGCTTGCTGAAAAGAGAGATCTTTACGGTTCAAGCTATGGCAGATCACGTGCACTGAAGGCCAAGGTAGTATCTGAGTCCGAAGATGAAGACTCTGGTAGCAGCCTTGGTGATCCTGAAGAACTGAGTCATGATTTAGCGCTGCTTGTGAAGAAATTCCAGAAGTTCTCAAGACGTGGTCGCTTTGGAAAACCCTCAAGGAGCAATGATTCCTCAACCAGTGACTATAAGAAGAGGCTTTGTCACAAGTGCAAGAAACCAGGACATTACATTCAAGATTGTCCTCAGTGGGAAAAGGAATCAAAGAAGAAGAAATACAAGGATTACAGTTCTGATGATGCGAAGAAAAAGAAGAAGTCCTCAAAATCTTCATCATCAAAATCCTCAAAGTCTTCGTCTCACAAGAAGAGCAGCTCCAAGAAGGCTCGGGCATTCATTGGCAAGGAAATGGACTCTGAGGCTGAATCTGTAGAAAATGAAGCAGAAGAGGAATCTGATGATTCTGAGTCTGGTGTGGCGAGCCTAGCCCTCGCCACTACATTCGTCAGCAAATCCATCTTCAACGCTGAAGAAAGTGATCTCACCAACAAGGCTGATGAAGGCAGTGATGACTACGCTCCCACCTATTGCTTCATGGCAAAGGGTGCTAAGGTACTCACATACGCCTCCTCTGAATCTAGTGAGGATTAATCTGATGAAAATCTTAAGCCCGGCTACTCTAAACTTGCTAAGATTGCTGTGCAACAACAAAAGGCTTTTGAAAAGGTTCAAAACATGCTAGACAAAAGTGATGATATGTTGGGTGAAGAATTGGATCGCACTAAGGCCTTAACTGAAAATCTTCAGAGACTTCAGACCAGGTTTGACAACCTTCAAAATCATCATAACACTCTCTTATCTGATCATGAGAAGCTTTCTTATGAATATCTTCAAAAGAAGCAAGATCTTGAGAAGCTAAGAGTGAGTTATGAAGATCTTCAGAAGGAGCGCGATTCATTACTTGCTCAACAAATCAGCGCTGCTCAGGAAGAATTCATTCCTCCATGCCTAAAATGCATTGAACGAGAATCTGCTAATTCTTCACCTGAATGTTCAAATGCTTCAAATGTTACAAATTCTTCACCTGTCTCTGCTATCACTAATTCCTCATCTGAGGACATTGCTAGTATTACTGACGATGCAGGACTGAAGGAATTGTACATGACAGGCATGTACAAAAGCCTCAAAGGGCATCAGACTCTTTGTGATGTGCTTAAAAAGCAGATCCTCAACAGGAACCCTAGGAAAGAGGGTATTGCCTTTGAGAGGAAACTCAATGCTGATGGTACATATTGGAAGCCTGAGCAGTACCCCAAAACCACAAGGGTTGCTGCAAAGGGACCTCCAGTTGACCCATCTAATTTATCTGGCTATACATGTGAATCTTCTCATTCTTCTGATGAGTCATTTGACTCCAACTATAAATTGTTCAAAAATCAGAATGGTGAAGTATTTGCTAGATATGTTGGCACTAACTGCAGGAACGGTTCCCCTATGAAGAAAATCTGGGTTCCCAAAAGTTGCCTTGAAAGTCTTCAGGTGAATGTCCTCATGACACCACCTGTGAAGAAAAGGAACCCCAGATCAAATTCCTCATATGGACCAAATTCTTCATATGGATCCAAGTCCTCATACAGACCAAGTTCCTCAAGGGGATCAAATTCCTCGCATGGATCAAAGTCCTCATATGAACATCATCGTGCTAACAACTCTGTTTCGCAGGGAAGAGCCAAGGGCTATGAATATGAGCATTATTCTTCAAATTATTATGTTCATAAGTCCTCAAAGAATTTCTGTGCTTATTCATATGCTTACCCTAACCCCTCTTATGTGAAACGAAATGGTTTGGCTGCTTTGCCACCATTTTCATATGGAGCTCGCGGAGTGATGAACTCTTTGCCACCCCTTCAGATGTGGGTGGTGAAGAAAAAGAACTAATCTCTTCTGCAGGGTCAGGTCTCCAGACGTACGATAACGTCTGAAGAATTTGCTAGGGACCTGACAAAATGCCTGAAAGGACGCAGGCTAACCATGATGAAATGAACTTTCATTTTACACGTCCTCCCTCTGTTTTATCTGTCTTACTGCTTGATGAAATTGATCTGATGAATTGTGATATCATATTCTTCACTGCTGAAGTATATGAGGTCGTAAGTTGCACTAATTCATCTGTAGGATGATCAACCCAAAGCCACTGAATGGGTACTTGATAGTGGGTGTACAAATCACATGACCGGTGACAGGAATCTGTTGATGGATGCTCCCTTATCAGCGTCACAAATGAAGCATATCATCTTCGCTGATAAAAGCAAAAGTCAGGTATTGGGTCTAGGTAAGGTTGCTATCACAAAGGATCGACACATGGACAAAGTCATGTTTGTTGAGTCCTTAGGATACAATCTTATGTCTGTCTCAATGCTTTGTGATCTTGATATGGTTGTTGTCTTTGGCAAGTATCGTTGTGTTGTGATTATGGAAGCTGACAATTCCAAAGTCTTCGAAGGCTTTAGGAGAGGAGATTTGTATATTGTTGATTTCTCTGCAGATTCACAACCAGCCGTGTGCCTACTTGCAAAAGCTTCAGAAGGATGGCTATGGCATCGACGACTAGGTCATGCAGGCATGAGGAATTTGAACACGCTTGCGAAGAAGAAGCATGTCATTGGCATTGAGAATGTCAAATTCCTCAAGGATCACTTGTGCGGTGCCTGTGAAGCTGGAAAGATGACAAAGGCCAAGCATCCAGCGAAGACTATCATGACCACTACTCGTCCATTCGAACTGCTTCACATGGATCTTTTTGGTCCTAATCATTATTCCTCTGTTTCAAATGAAGCATCTCAATATGGCTTTGTTATTGTTGATGATTACTCTCGTTACACATGGGTACACCTTGTCTCTTACAAAACTGAAGTGCAGGAAGTCTTCAAACGATTTTCCTCGAGGGCTTCAACCAACTTTGGTGTGAAGATTAAGCACATCAGAAGTGACAATGGCACTGAGTTCAAGAATTTGGGTCTCGATAACTATCTTGATGAACTTGGTATTACTCATGAGTTATCTGCTCCTTATACTCCTCAACAGAATGGCGCCGTGGAGCGCAAGAACAGGACTCTTGCTGAGATGGCTCACACTATGCTCGATGAGTACAAAACCCCTCGTCGTTTCTGGGTTGAAGCAATTGATACTGCGTGCCATATCATCAACAGAGTATATCTTCACAAATTCTTCAAGAAGACTGCCTATGAACTCCTCACTGACAAGAAATCCAATGTGAGTTATTTCAAAGTCTTCGGTGCTAAATGCTGGATTAGAGATCCTCATCACAACTCTAAATTTGCACCGAAAGCACATGAAGGTTCCATGCTTGGTTACGGAAAGGACTCGCACACCTACAGAGTCTTCAACAATGTTCTTCACAAGATTGTTGAAACTGTAGATGTGCGGTTCGATGAAACTAATGGCTCGCAAAGAGAGCACCTACCTTCTGTGTTAGATGAACCAGCACCTGAGGATTCTATCAAGCACAAGGCTACTGAAGATGTCATTCCAACTAAAGAATCTGCTGAAGAATTCATTCCAGAACGTGAAGAACGTCGAGCTGATGCACCTGAAGAAAATGCTAAGGAAATTGATGGTGAAGAAAATGCTGATCAAATTCCTCAACGACAACCAGCTCACCCTCGCGTTGCAAAAGAAGTGCAAGTGGAGAATATCATCGACGACATTAGAGCACCACGTCCTCTCACACGCTCAAAAGCTTCACATCTATCTAACTTTTGTGGGCACTTTGCTTTTGTCTCTATCACAGAGCCCGCTAAGGTAGATGAAGCATTTCTGGAGCCTGAGTGGATTCAGGCCATGTAAGAAGAATTACATCAGTTCAAGCTCAACAACGTATGTGAACTAGTCAATCGTCCCGATCCTCGCAAGCATAACATCATTGGTACAAAGTGGATCTACCGCAACAAGCAAGATGAAAATGGTGTTGTGGTGAGGAATAAGGCACGACTAGTAGCTCAAGGCTACACACAGGTTGAAGGAATTGATTTCGATGAAACTTTTGCACCTGTTGCTAGACTTGAGGCTATTCGCATATTACTTGCTTATGCTAACCATCATGATATCATCTTATACCAAATGGATGTGAAAAGTGCATTCCTCAATGGTAAGCTTGAGGAAGAAGTATATGTTGCTCAACCCCCAGGTTTTGAAGATCCAAAACATCCTGACAAAGTCTTCAGACTTAACAAGGCCCTCTATGGTCTCAAGCAGGCCCCACGGGCGTAGTATGATACATTGAAGGAATTCTTCATGAAGAAAGGCTTCACACCCGGTTCACTCGATCCCACTCTCTTTACTAAATCTTATGATGGTGAACTGTTTGTGTGCCAAATATATGTTGATGATATCATCTTTGGCTGTACTGACCAACGTTATAGTGATGAATTTGCCTATATGATGAGTGAAGAATATCAAATGTCTATGATGGGAGAGTTGAAATTCTTCTTAGGTCTTCAAATTCGTCAACAGTGCAATGGTATATTCATATCTCAGGAGAAATACCTCAAGGATGTCCTGAAGAAATTCGGCATGCAAGACTGCAAAGGCATCAAAATTCCTATGCCCACAAATGGTTATTTATGCACTGATGAAAATGGTACTGACTTCGATCATAAGGTATACCGCTCCATGATTGGCTCTTTATTGTACTTATGTGCATCTAGGCCAGATATAATGCTTAGTGTTTGCATGTGTGCACGATTTCAAGCTGCACCGAAGGAATCACACCATAAGGCTGTGAAGCATATTCTTCGATATCTAGCTCACACACCAACACTAGGATTATGGTATCTCAAGGGCTCGGATTTTGATCTCATTGGATATTCAGACTCTGACTATGCTGGTGATCGTGTGGATCGCAAGTCAACATCTGGTACTTGTCATTTCCTCGGACGATCCTTGGTCTGTTGGTCCTCGAAGAAACAGAACTGCGTATCACTGTCTACTGCTGAACCTGAGTACATTGCTGCTGGTTCTTGCTGTGCTCAATTACTATGGATGAAGCAAACGCTCAAGGACTATGGCATCAACGTGAAGGATGTGCCTCTCCTCTGTGACAATGAGAGTGCAATCAAGATTGCTCACAACCCAGTTCAGCACTCGAAGACAAAGCACATTCAGATTCGTCATCATTTTCTTCGTGATCATGTGTTGAAGGGCGACATTTCTATTGAGCATGTGAAGACTGAAGAACAGCTAGCCGATATCTTCACTAAGCCCTTGGATGAGAAGAGATTTAGCAAGTTACAGTGTGAGCTAAATATCTTAGAGTCTTCGAATGTACTTTGAAAATGCACTCATCCTAACACTTATGCAAAATTGATGACTTAGATGTGCAACACATGAAGAAACGTTTCTCTTCAATCAATGAAGAATAACACTCTAAGTGTGAAGAAATTATTGAAGAATTTGATTCTCAGAACCCTACGACAATTGTACGCGGTGTCTGAAATCATCATTCTTACACGGTGGGTCACGCCACCACAAAAGTTGAAAATCTTCAATTTGAGTTTTTCCTCAATTTTTGAAATTCCTCAGTTTTTCAAATTCTTCAACTTTGCAAAATCTTCACATGTACCGTCCTTTTTCTTCATTGGCTATATATATGAGTTTATGTCCTCTACAGCATTCACTTATAGCTATTTCTTCAAGTTGGAACTTTTCTGCTAAGTGAATGTGATCGGACCCTTCCCCTCTATGCTATACTCAATCCAATCTATTCACAAATTCTTCATGTGCGTTCTATTTGAAACTCGTTCAAATTCTTCACTGTGTCCTTGTCAGCTGAAGAAATTGCGAACGGAACGTTAAAACTAATCTTATCCAAACTTTCGGTTTTGCCGCTCAAACCGTTCCGCATCCCACGATCGATTACTTTATCCACCCATGATCTTACACGATCTCCACTACACAGTACATGGGTGATACATGTCGCGAGAAGGAGAACAGCCAGGGGCACGTTCGTCCTAAATCTTCGGACGAGCAGTTTTTCACTGCGGCTATAAATACCCCTGTCGCCGTCCTCACTTCTTTTACCCCGCTCGATCTCACTTCCCCCACTCGAGCTTCCAAACCCTAGCATCGTCGCTACTCCATCATCGCCGGTGAGGAAGAGCTTCACTGCCTCGACCTCGTCGCCGTCGTACTCGCGCCGACTGCGGAAATCTTCACCTCCGCCGCCGCCGTAGACGTCTTCCTCCGCCAAGTTAGGGCGTGGAAGATCTGCATCGACGAACTTCCGAGTTCCATCTCACAGTTCGTCGTGTTCTTCGTTTCAGGGTAATTAAAAGCTACTTTTACTGCCCTCTTTGATTCGAAACTTTTCTACAAAATCTTCAAAGGTGTTTTATTCTTCAAATCCTCACACACAAAACACCTCACATGTTATCTGTTCTTGATTCATTTCCCTAAGCCTCAAATTTCTTCAAGATTCCTCAATTGTGTGGATCCTCGATCTATACAACTCTGGAACCTAAGATATATAGCGCTTAGTGAAATTCCTCAAGACGAATCTGGTCAAATTCCTCAAACTTGTTCTTTATGAAAATCCCTCTGAGAACGCATATGACCTCTCCAAATTCCTCGCAACTATACTCTATTCACAGGTACACATGTCCGCTGCTGAATCATTATGTTCTCATCAACTTAACTCATTTGCAGCGTTCCTCGAAGAAAAGTTGCATACTTCTTCAGAAAATTCAATTGTTCAAATTCCTCATCTGAAGAAAATGGATGAAGGTAAACGGCCACAGAAAGGAGGAAAGAGACCTGAGGTCATGAATGCCTTTGAAATCCCTGAGGACATTTATGCTGGGTACTGCACACCTCCTGAGGAAGATAAAAATCAGCGCAAGGTGCGCATACAGAAGATCGAAAGGAGATGGGCACGTGAATGGAGGGAGTACAGATACGTCACTCCCAAGTATATGAAGAAATTCGCAGTAAACCCTCCATGCCAAAGACCTCCATTGGCACCTGACCAAGTGGCTGATCCCACTAGCATCAGACGCGGTGAGGATTTTCCTAAGGAATGGGCCAAGCGCCAAGCTAAACTGCAAAGGCAAGCCAGAGATGTAGTGAGGATATTCAATGAAGACTCTGCTGCTGCTGCTGCCACTGAGGCCTCGGTCAAGCCGAAGAAAGCGATGCTCAAGAAGCCCGCTCGTAAGCCAAGTGCTTCATCTTCAATGCCCTCACGGCCAAGTTCCTCAGCTGTGCCCTCACGGCCAGAAGCTTCAAAATCTTCAAAGCAAATTCCTCATGCTGCTCCTGCTCCACCAAAGTCCTCAGCACCTCCTCCAAAGTCCTCAGCTGTCCCGACAAAGTCCTCAACACCTGTGCATCTGGCCTCGTGCCAAAGGACTACTGGCATCTCTATTGCCTTTGGTGTCTCAGCTAGTTCTTCAGCTGCACCAAATTCCTCAGCTGGACCTTCTCTGCTGAAGAAAAAGGCTACTGCTGGACGCGGCACTCGTCCAAGTCCTCAGAAGAAGCAGGTAGTCTTCACTGTGCCATCTGATGATGATGAAGCTGATGAAGAGGAACTCACTGAAATCATCAGAGACCGCCAAGAAAGGGCTGCTAAAGCCAAAGGCACACCTGTGCCCCTGCTATTGGATCCAAGGGCGATCCTAGATTATATTGATCTCTGGCATAAGGATCCTAACACACCTATGCCTGATTTCAAGTTGACACCTGGCCAAAGTCACATGTTGACTCACTTCATCCAAGAGGAGAAGTGGAAATATGATAGGGCCAAAGAGATCAAGAAATCGCAGTACAGAAAAGAGAAGCTGCTGAAGAAAAATGTTGTCAAAATGACGCCTGATGAACTTGTCAAGATGCAGGCTGAGATCAAAGCCCTCAGTGACAACTTTGACTCGTACTATGCTGATTGGCAAGGAGCCAAGGTCAGATTTGTGAGGCTGACTGATACCTTCACCAAGGGTGCAGCCTCAACACAACAAATTCCTCAGGCTGAAGCATCTGTTCAGCAAACTGAAGAACATGCCAGCACCGCTGATGAAGTTCAGGCTGCTGACGAAAATGCCAGTTCCAGGGCTGATGACTCTGCTCCTGCCACTGAAGAAATTGCCAGGGCATCCACTAGTGGTGCGCCTGAAGAAAATGAAGAAACCAGGGCAACTGCATCAGTTGCGCCTGAGGAAAATCAACCAGATTCCTCAGCTCCACCTGCGCCTACGCCTACTCCAATTCTTCCATCTGCGTTAGATGTGAAGAAAACCAAGGCTGCAGAGCGAGCTGCTGTGAAGAAAAGGAAGGCATCCAATGCTTCAGAATCTTCAGCTCCCAAGAAGATGAAGCCGATGACAAGCTCGTTTACAAATCCCATTGATGCCATTCCTATCTCCTCCATGCCATCAAAGGACCTTGTTCCTTTTGGTGAAGATTATGAGATCCCTAGTGGATCAGATGAAGAAACTCAATCTGCTGCTTCCTCAGAGCAGGTTGATGAAGAAATTGAAGCGGATGCAATCCCTTCAACCCCAATGGTCTCATCACCAATGCCTCAGTTTGATGCTGAAGAGGCTGGTGTTGAAGAAATTGATGAAGATGTGGATATTGGAAGCACCACTCCTGTAATGAATGACGACTTTTGGGAAAGTCAACATCCCAATTCCCCACTCTTCACTCCCCTGCAGCAAATTCCTCACTCTCCTTCACCAACAGTAAAATTGGGCTCTAACGCAACGCATCCCACTGCATCTGTGAATGAAGAAATTCCAGCCACTAGTGCTGAAGAAACTGCTGCTGAAACAGACAAGGTGACTGCACCTGAGGAAAATCCTGAAATTCCTCAGCCTGAAGAGCCGGAGATCGTGATTCCTAAGGTCGTGATGCAACTCACTGACACTCCTCTGCCAAGGCCAAAGGATCCGTTCTCACGCAAACAGAAATTCAAGGCTGAAGACTTCTATGGCGAGCATGTGTTCTTCACCGAATACAATCCCTATGACTCTGCTCGCATACGGAAGAGGCGTTTCTGGACAGCCAGCCAAGCCAATTTCTATTCCTCTGTGCTTTACAACAAAGACAAAGTCTTCGACCATGCTCATATTCCTCACGTGGATATGGAGTCTTTGCCATGCTTCACGCCAGTCCTCAGTGTTCTTCACGACGCTGGGCTGCTCAATTTCTGCACAGACATATGCGATTGGAATGAAGAGCTTATTCTTCAATTCTATGCAACGTTGCACATCACCGGCAACTCTGAAGATGTCAACTCATGGGTTTTAGACTGGATGACTGAGAACACCCATTATAAGGCCCCAGCATCTGAATTGCTTCGTGTCCTTCCTCTGAGTCCACCCACTGAAGATGCGCGTTGTGTGTACAACGAACCTGAGCTTTCAAATCACTATATGCAAGTGCTGATGAAGCCTTTGAAGCCAGGGCAAGCTCCTAGAACCAAATTCCTCGTCAAGGAATTGTTGTATGTGCCAAGGACTGTCTATCGCATTCTGACGAAGACAATGAGTCCCATCAAAGGCCACGACTCGACTGATGAAGAAGTCGTTGGCATCATGAAGAATCTGCTTTTCAACATCATCCATGGCGTTCCTGTCAACTTCCATGATTTCTTCATGAGGACTCTGGCCAACATTGCTATGTCACCATTTGAGCTGAAGCCTTATGCACCTTGGATAATGAAATTCATCAGGACAAGGTCTTCACTCAACTACAAGGCCGAAACTCTCAACCACTGCAGCTACTTGCCTCCTATTGAAGTCCTCAAAAGGACATTTTCCTCAGCTGAAGAAAAGGGCAAGGCCACTGCTGTGATAGATGAAGGCATTCGTCCATTGGATGGTCAATTTCGCAAGGCTGCTTCTTATTCCACCAATGATGACCCTGCCCCACATGACTCTGCTGCCAACACTGCCAAGCCAAATCCTCAAGCCACAGCACCCAGGGTGATGACTGACCGTGAGTTACTCCTTAGTCTTCATCAAAAGGTTGATCGCAATCACAAATGGGTCAAGCATTAGTTTGGTTCAATTCTTCACAACATGACTTCCACACACAATGCAGTGAAGAAAAACTACTACTACCTTCATGAAACCCTCAACCGCACCTGGGCTGTTCTATCTCAAGTGTACAGTGCTGAAGACTTGGAGAAAATGGGTCTCAAAGAAGACTTTGACTGGTTTGCACCTCCTCTGAAGAAATACAAGAAGGTCAAGGTTCCTTCTCTGGTGGCCAGTTCATATTCTTCATCGCGTGCGACTGATGAACATGAAGATTTGGACGACACTGCAGCAGGCCCTACTTCAACGACCGACCCCAACAACGCTGGCGCTCCTTCATCAACTTGATTATCTTCAGGGGCGTTAGTCCTCAGTTTCGATCCTTTTGGTCATTTGATGACAAAGGGGGAGAAATTTGCGTTAGTCTTCAAGCGGGTCTATAATAAGGGCATACTCGTTTTTTTTGCTAAGCTACAACTCTCGTTCTTCCGAAACTTTTATTGGATCGAGTTGTAATCTTAAACCCGATGGTGCGCTGATACTTTTGTTGCACTATGCTTTGATACTTTGATGCACTATTTTGCATGCTTATTCCTCGTTAATATTATCGCACGCATGCTGAATTACATCAGGCACCATATTTCATCACGCATTTCAAATTCTTCATATTATATATCAAATGCGTGTATGAATTACAAGATATAGGGGGAGATCTCCATGATTCAACTCTTCAAGTGTGCATTGCTTCAAAAGCAAATTCCTCACTATGCACATCTTCAGGGGGAGTTCCTCCATATCTTGCAATCAAATTCCTCAATATCAGTATTTACACTTCATATATTTATCCCCGTTGAAAACTTAACCTATGTTGTCATCAATCACCAAAAAGGGGGAGATTGTAAGTGCATCTAGTGCCCCTTAGTGATTTTGGTGTATTGAAGACTTATAGGTTAAGTATCTAATGCGTTTATGAGTGTACACAGATCTATAAGTCTATGAGGAGTTTGATATTTACAGAGAAAGTCGACCCCTAAAAATGAAGTTCTTCATTTGAAGACTTTCTGAAGACTTTGAAAGTGAAGAAATTGGTGTGACCTTGAAGACTTGGTATTCATTCGAGGAACATGAAGAGTGAAGACTTTTGTTTTTTTAGTTTCATTTTCTCTTTCTTTAGTCATAGGAAACACCGTACTGTTAAAGGGGTCGAGGAAATACTAAGGAGAAAATTTCCACGTGATGCTCATCTCAAATCCTACATCTACCAATCCCTTCGAGTGAAGCCATTGGAAATCTCATACAGTTCAGTCAATTTCTTCAATGATAGAGACGCAGTTCTTCTGGTCACTGAGGACTTTGCTCTGACTGAGGAGTTAGGAATTCGCCAGTGCGAATTGCCTACACTGTGAGGAACATGATAGCCCTGAGGAGTTTGAACCTCAAATTTCCGACCGTTGCTGTGCTACGCGCCAGCTGTCCTAAAATATCTTGTCCACCTAACGGTCATATCATTGAAGGGCATTTA
The DNA here is from genome assembly GCA_032464435.1 of Aegilops umbellulata. Taxonomy (NCBI): domain Eukaryota; kingdom Viridiplantae; phylum Streptophyta; class Magnoliopsida; order Poales; family Poaceae; genus Aegilops; species Aegilops umbellulata. The sequence goes on along the minus strand of CP136056.1, from coordinate 65,946,854 downwards.
TGTCTTATCATGTCGGGCTGCTCCCTAGGCTATAAATAGCCGCCCCCTACAACCACTAGCTGGTTGGCTGCTCCGCGAGAACTTGACACTTGTCATTTGAGAGCAACCCATCCTCCGAGGACTTTGAGCGAAAATCATCAAGTGAGGAAAATCCAAACCCAAACCCAAAACACCTACAAACCCAAAGTGATTGAGCATCACTGAAGAGATTGATCCTGCGTGGATCCGACGCTTGTTACCTTTGAAGACTGTGCTTCTTCCAGACGGTTAGGCGTCAAGGTCTAGAGCATCCAAGAGGAATTGTGGATCGCCGAGTGACCAAGTCTGTGAAGGTTTGGAAGTCACCTGAAGACTTACCACGAGTGATTGGGCGAGGACTGTGTGTCCTTAGCTCAAGGAGAATACGGTGAGGACTGTGTGTCCGGGACTAGGTGTCCTCGAGTTTAAATACTCAGCCGCTCCAACCAGATGTACAACTGAGATAGCAGTTGGAACTTGTCTACCAAATCATTGTCTTCACCAAGCTTACTGGTTCTATTTCCTCAACACTTTCATTTCCTCATTACTGTGTTGTGTGTTTGTTCATATCTGTGTTTGAAGACTTTGACTGAAGACTTTCTCAATTTCCTCAGTTCAATTTCTTCAGTCTGTTTGTCTTCATCTTGTGCTATCCTGTGTTTACGCTTTGTGTACTCTGTGTTGGTCTTCATTTCATCATGATGACCATGCATGTATTCTGCTATGTTTACCTCTGAGTACTTATTCCGCTGCTAGTAGTTCTTCGCTAAGGAATTTCCTCACGAGCAAATTCCTCAGTGAAGAATTTCATAAAAATCGCCTATTCACCCCCCTCTAGTCGATATAACGCACTTTCAGCTTTGACGTGCTTTTTCAGGTCCAGAATTCCAGCTGCCGGTATTCTCCCTCTTTGTGCAAACCTTGTAAAATTATGAGAGAAAAGGCATTAGAATTAGTCCCAAAAGCATCATTATGCGTAAAAACATTATAAATAACAGCAGGAAAACATGATGCAGAATGGACGTATCAACCCCCACAAGTTTAGACCTCGCTTGTCCTGAAGCGAAAACCAAAATGGAAAAACATGTCCACATGCTTAGAGAGAGAGAGAGAGGTGTCAATAAAAACAAAATATGGACATAGAAGCATCATGCATATTATTATAACAATAAGGAAATTTAACACGAACTTTATCAAATAACTTTTATCATATAAATTCTCATGAACAAGTAACATTTCATCACAACAATGAAGTATAAAGCATAAACCTTATTGAAAACCAACTAACTATGTTCTCAGTCAACTTTGCAACTACAATTCATCATATTTTCAAGAAGGGTCACATGTTGGAGCCTTGAGGCAAGTCCACATACTCAACCATCATTCAATCTTCTATGATTGCTAATACTCACAGCGTACCCATGAACAAAAAATTTCAACCGGACACATAGAAAAATAGGGGCTTATAGTTTCGCCTTCTAAATTATTCACCTCAAGGGTGATGTCAACAATAATAACTCATGCCTACTCATATCCAACTGGATATATGTGCCTAGATCTTTCCTCACCACATGGTGCTTGCAAAAGAGAAAATTAAAAAAGAATAGGGAAGAATACCTCGACTCTTAGATAAAAGTAAATGCATAAAAGTAAAAGATAGGCCCTTCGCAGAGGGAAGCAGAGGTTGTCATGCGCTTATTTGTTTGTATGCCAAATCTCTTAATGCAAAAGAAGGTCACATTATATTGCCCCTTATGATAGCAACCTTTATTATGCAGTCTGTCGCTTTTATTCTTTGCCATCACAAGTTCGTACACCGCTCAATTTTTCTTACACTAAATGATCCAACACTTTTAGAAGCAATTTTTATTGCCTTATTGCACCGATGACAACTTACTTGAAGGATCTTACTCAATCCATAAGTAGGTATGGTGGACTCTCAAAATAAGATTTGGGTTAAGGGTTTTGGATGCACAAGTAGTATATCTACTTAGTGCAGAATTTTTGGCTAGAAAAGATATTGAGCAAGCACCACATGTTGAAGGATCTATGACAATATAACTTCTATGTGAATATGAACAAACATAAATAATTACGTTGTCTTCCTTGTCCAACGTCAACTATTTTGACACAAAATATTTAATGGGGACTCACAATCATAAAAGATGTCCAAGATAGTGTATTTGCATGTGAATCTTCTCTTCCCTTATTAATTCTTTCATGAGTTGCATCATTGACCAATGCTATATTTGTCAATCTCCAACAAATTTTACCACTTATACTTTTCCTTATGTGATGTCATTACTTACCATAAGATCAGCATATAATCTTACTCATTTATTTTCCTTTATTTTTATTGAAACATTAAAGTAAAGAAACAAAACTCAAACTACTCTTTATTATATATCTCGAACATGATTACATCGATAGATAGATCACTAAGCAAACACTTGAAAAGAAAGGATCGAACTAAACTTTTATTCAACTAAATCAAAAGAAACTGAAGATCGAACTAAAATAGATAAAAGCAAAGATAGTGGTGGTGATATGATACCGGGACACCTCCCCCAAGCTTGGCACGAGCCAAGGGGAGTGTCCATACCATGAACTCAAGTCTCCTTTGGTGATGAAGAAGGTGGTGGTGATGATGGGGTAGCGATCTTATCTTCCGGTTTCCATGGCAATGGCTCACCATCATGGAAGGAGGAACGAGTCTCGGAAGTCCTACAACTAGCAGCCAAACTCATATATTTAAACCTTGCCTCATATTCAAAGACTTGGTTTTGGACATCATAGATTTGGCTTTGCAGAAAGTTGATTCGCTCATTGAAAGTGAAGACGATGTCCTTCATGGATTTGCCATCCACCTTGAGATCACGGGTGTAATCCGTGATCATGAGGTGATTGGCATTGAGTTCACGTTCCACCATCCCCTTGCACTTGAAGACCTCCTGCTCCATAGCTTCGAGCCTGGCCTCCACGGTCCCCTTCTCCTTGGGACCCTGGACGTCCTGGATATGGAGCACCCCCTCACGCATCTCAATGGCTTGAGGGTGCTGCATTACCTCCCGCAAATACGAGTTGATGACGTTCTCGAAGAACTTTTCCTTGGAGGAGCTTGAAGCAGCCATGGCGATCTAGATATGTCAGAAAACAGCAAGAAAGAAGAACAAATGATTTCTTTGTGATAAGGTGACCAATACGTTCGGGGGGTATATAAAGATTTTTTATCTTGGGGAACAAGCAAACATGAGGAAAACAGAGTCGGGAAGGTTCCCGAGGTGGGCACAACCCACCTGGGCGCGCCAGGGCCCCTGGCGTGCCCTGGTGTCTTGTGCCCTCCTCGGGTGCTTTCCTGGTTGTTTCTTATTTCCCTAATTTTTAATATATTCCAAAACTGACAGAAAACATTTTTCCAGATTTTTCGGAGTCCGTTTACTTACCGTATCACGTACCTCCTCTTTTTTTAATTATTTTGGAGTGTTCCTGAAGGTCTCCTTTATGTGTTCCTCAGGTTTCATAGTTTGAATAATATTGCTTTCAACATTAATAGGCGTACCTGAGATATAGTGTTTAATTCTTTGCCCATTGACCACCTTCGGGTTAGTACCTTCGGCATTATTTATTTTGATAGCTCCAGAGCGGTAAAACTCTTCGATGATATACGGTCCTTCCCATTTAGAGAGAAGTTTCCTTATGAAGTACCTGAAATGAGAGTTGTACAATAGAACATATTCCCCAACTTTGAATTATCTCTTTTGGATTCTTTTGTCATGCCATCTTTTAACTTTTTCTTTAAACAACTTGGCATTTTCATAAGCTTGGGTTCTCCATTCATCTAGTGAGCCAATATCAAATAACCTCTTTTCACCGGCAAGTTTGAAATCATAGTTGAGTTCTTTAATTGCCCAATATGCTTTATGTTCTAACTCAAGAGGCAAATGACAAGCTTTTCCATAGACCATTTTGTAGGGAGACATACCCATAGGATTTTTATAAGCTGTTCGGTAGGCCCAAAGTGTATCATCTAATTTCTTAGACCAATTCTTTCGGGACCTATTAACATTTTTTTAGTATTAGTTTTATTTCTCTATTGCTAAGTTCAACTTGACCACTAGATTGAGGATGATAGGGTGATGTAATTCTATGGTTAACATCATATTTAGCAAGCATTTTACGGAAAGCACCATGAATAAAGTGTGAACCACCATCAGTCATTAAATATCTAGGGACTCCAAATCTTAGGGAAATAACTTCTTTAAGCATTTTAATGGAAGTGTTATGATCAACACTACTAGTTGGAATAGCTTCTACCACTTAGTAACGTAATCAACAACAACCAAAATATGTGTATACCCATTAGAGGAAGGAAAACGTCCCATATAATCAAAACCCCAAACGTCGAATGGTTCAACATCAAGTGAATAATTCATAGGCATTTCTTGATGCTTACCAATATTACCAATTCTTTGACATTCATCACAAGATAAAACAAACGGGCATCCTTGAGGAGAGTAGGCCAATAAAAACCGGATTGCAATACTTTGTGAGCAGTTCTATCTCCCGCATGATGCCCTCCATAAGCTTTGGAGTGACATTTTCGTAGGATTTGTTTCTGTTCATGCTCAGGTACACAATGTCTAATAATACCATCTACTCCTTCTTTATAAAGATGTGGGTCATCCCAAAAGTAATGCCTTAAATCATAGAAGAACTTTTTCCTTTGTTGGCATGTGAAACTAGGTGGTATGTATTTAGCAACAATATAATTAGCATAATCAGCATACCAAGGAGTGTTATGAGAAACATCTATTGCAGCTAGTTGTTCATCAGGGAAGCTATCATCAATAGGTAGTGGGTCATCAAGGATATTCTCTAACCTAGACAAGTTATCAGCTACGGGGTTCTCAGCTCCTTTCTATTAGTGATATGTAAATCAAATTCTTGTAGTAGGAGAAACCACCTAATGAGACTAGGTTTATCATCCTTCTTTTCCATAAGATATTTAATAGAAGCATGATCGGTGTGAACAATAACTTTAGAATCAACAATGTAAGATCTGAATTTGTCACAAGCAAACACAAATGCTAAAAATTCTTTTTCAGTAGTAGCATAATTTCTTTGTGTTGGGAATCGTTGCATGGAAAACAAAAAAAATTCTATGCACACGGAATGATCTATCCATGGAGATGCATAGCAATGAGGGGAAGAGTGTGTCTATGTACCCTCGTAGACCGTAAGCGGAAGCATTTTACAACGCGGTTGATGTAGTCGAACTTCTTCGCGCTTCAACCGATCAAGTACCATACACACGACACCTCCGCGTTCTGCACACGTTCAGCTCGGTGACATCCCTCGCCTTCTTGATCCAGCAAGATGTCGAGGTAGTAGATGAGTTCCTTTAGCACGATGGCATGGTGACGGTGATGGTGAAGTTATCTCCGCAGGGCTTCGCCTAAGCACTACGAAAATATGACCGGGGGTGTAAACGGTGGAGGGGGCGGCGCACACGGCTAACAATTGATTTATGGTGTGCTAGGCGCCCCCCTCCCACATATATATAGGTGGGAGGGAGGAGAAGCCAAAGGAGGCACACAAGTAGGAGGAATCCTACTTGGGGTCTCTCCCAAACCGCGCCCCCACTTTCCTTATTTGGAGTGCGGGGAAAGGTAGCGGAAGGTGGCGCCCCTCCCTTCCTTTCTCCCATGAGAGGGAAAGGCAGGAGGGGCTAGCCCTCCCCTTTTTACTTCCCTAGGGATGGCCAAACAAGGGAGGGGGCGCACCAGCCCCCTTGTGGGCTGGTCTGTCCCCTCCTTTGGGCCATATCTTGCCGGGGGGGTGCCCGGAACCCCTTCCGGTGACCCGATTCCTTCCCGATATGTCCCGAAACACTTCCGGTGTGCAAATACCATCGTCCTATATATCAATCTTTACATCTCTACCATTTAGAGACTCATCGTCATGTCCGTGATCTCATCCGGGACTCCGAACAACATTCGGTCACCAAAACATATAACTCATATAACACGATATCGTCAACGAACGTTAAGCATGCGGACCCTGTGGGTTCGAGAACTATGTAGACATGATCGAGACAGCTATCCAGTAAATACCCAATAGCGGAACTTGGATGCCCATATTGGCTCCTAGATATTCTACGAAGATCTTTATCGGTCAAACCGTTATGACAACACACGTAATTCCCTTGTCTATCGATACGTTACTTGCCCGAGATTCGATAGTCGGTATCTTCATACCTAGTTCAATCTCGTTACCGGAAATTCTCTTTACTCGTTCCGTAATACATCACCTGGTGACTAACTCCTGAGTCATTTTCTTGCAAGCTTATGATGTGTATTACCGAGAGGGCCCAGAGATACCTCTCCGATACTCGGAGTGACAAATCCTAATCTCGATCTATGCCAACTCAACAAACACCTTTGGAGATACCTGTAGAGCATATTTATGATCACCCAGTTACGTTGTGACATTTGATAGCACACACGGTATTCCTCCGGTATCTGGAGTTGCATAATATCATAGTCAGAGGAGTATGTATTTGACATGAAGAAATCAATAGCAATAACTGAACGATCATTATGCTAAGCTAACGTATGGGTCTTGTCCATCACATCATTCTCCTAATGATGTGATCCCGTTATCAAATGACAACACATGTCCATGGTTAGGAAACCTTAACCATCTTTGACCAACGAGCTAGTCTAGTGGAGGCTTACTAGGGACACGGTATTTGTTTATGAGAATGATGTGAATAATAAATCTTTATCATGAATAAGAAACATTTATCATGAATAAGGAAATACAATAACAACAACTTTATTATTACCTCTAGGGCATATTTCCACCAGTCTCACTAGAGTCAATAATCTAGTTCACATCGCCATGTGATTAACACCCATAGTTCACATCGCCAGGTGATCAACATCCAAAGAGTTTACTAGAGTCAATAATCTAGTTCACATTACCATGTGATTAACACCCAAAGTATATCAAGGTGTGATCATGTTTTGCCCATGAGAGAAGTTTAGTCAACGGGTCTGTCACATTCAGATCCGTATGTATTTTGCAATTTTTTATGTCTAGAATGCTCTGCATGGAGCTACTCTAGCTAATTGCTCCCATTTTCAATATGTATCCAGATCGAGACTCAGAGTCATCCGAATTGGTGTCAAAGTTTGCATTGACGTAATTCTTTACGACGAACTCTTTATCACCTCCATAACCGAGAAACATTTCCTTAGTCCTCTTTAGGTACCTAAGGATAATTTTGACCACTGTACAGTGATCTACTCCTGGATCACTATTGTACCCCCTTGCCAAACTCATGGCAAGGCACACAACATGTCTGGTACACAACATGGCATACTTTAAAGAACCTATGACTGAGGGAATGACTTTCATTCTCTCTCTATATATTCCGCCATGGTCGAGTTTTGAGTCTTACTCAACTTCACACCTTGTAACACAAGCAAGAACCCTTTCTTTGAGTGATCCATTTTGATCTTCTTCAAAACTTTATCAAGGTATGTGCTTTGTGAAAGTCCTACCAAGCGTCTTCATCTATCTCTATAGATCTTGATGCCCAATATATAAGCAGCTTCACCGAGGTCTTTCATTGAAAAATTCTTATTCAAGTATCCTTTTATGCTCTCCAGAAATTCTATCTTATACTTGGTCTAACATGCAAGATACCCCTTTGCCGGAGCAGCTGGATTAGTTCTTTACCTCCACTAACTGGATATCTATTTATCCTTTTACTGAAGCACTTCCTTTGGCTAGAACTGCTCCAGACCATGTGCCTTGTGTTGTGGTAATTAAAACCTCCATTCCTAAGTGCAAAATCTTCAGATTTGAGAATTACTGGGTGCATATGGAGGGTTTTTTGGAGTGTGTGCAGAAATCTTGGAGCAAACCATCTAATAAATCTCACTCCTCTGCAATCATTGCTGATAAGCTGAAAACTCTCAGGCAGGACCTAAAGAGGTGGCAAACTAGTCTTTCCAAGATGAAGCTGCTCATCTTTAGCTGCAACAAGGTCATATTACTGCTGGATAACTTGGAGGAGCTCAGACCTCTATTTAGGCAGGAATTTAATTTCAGGAAAATTGTCAAACTGCATTTGGAAAACCTATTGCATCTGCAGTTTTTGTACTGGAAGAAGAGATGTACTATTAGATACATCAAAGTGGGTGAGGAAAACACTAAAATTTTCCATGCCATGGCTACAGAAAGGTTTAGGAGAAACTCAATTGGTAGCTTGCAGCAGCCGGATGGTAGTGTTATTTCTGATCATTCTCAAATGGAAGGTATGATCTGGAGTGCTTTTAAAGGAAGGATGGGAGTTTCAAGAGGTATTGTCATGGGTTTTGATCTATCTGTGATGCTACAACATGTGCCTGGCCTTGAGGTTTTGACAAAACCCTTTACAATTGAGGAAATGGACCTGGTGGTAAAACATATGCCCATTGATAAAGCCCCTGGACCAGATGGTTTCAATGGCCTCTTCTTCAAGAAGTGCTGGCACATTATTAAGCATGAGTTCTATGCTTTAGCCCAGGATTTTTTGATGGTAAAGCCAGCTTGGAAAACATAAATGAGTCTTTCATCACTTTGATTCCTAAGAAACTTTCACCTAAAGTGGTTGGGGATTACAGGCCTATTTCATTGACTGGCATGGGTATTAAGTTTTTGTCCAAAATGATAGCCAATAGATTTCAGGAATTGATAATGATGTGCATCCATAAAAACAAGTATGGTTTCATTAAGTCTAGGACTATTCAAGACTGCGTTGGGTGGACCTTGGAATATTTGCATCAATGTCATCAGTCCAAAAGGCCCATTTTGATTCTCAAACTAGATTTTGAGAAAGCTTTTGACTCCATTGAACATGAAGCTATCTTTTAGATCATGAAGAACAAAGGTTTTAATGACAAATGGATTAGTTGGGTGAAATCTCTTTTGTCATCTGGGACCTCCTCTGTTCTGCTTAATGGTGTGCGTGGGAAAAAATTTGCCTGTAAAAAAGGTGTTAGACAAGGAGACCTAGTATCCCCTCTTCTTTTTGTTCTTGCTGCAGATCTCTTGAAATCTGTGGTCAATGATATGCATACCAGAGGGGAAATTAAGCTGCCTATTCCTTGTCATGACAAGGAATACCCAATTGTGCAGTATGCTGATGACACATTGATTGTGGTACCTGCTGATGAAGCACATCTTTTGGCTCTTAAGAAAATGTTGCTGGTTTTTTCTCAGTCCACTGGCCTGGAGGTTAATTACCACAAATCTTCTATGATCCCAATAAATGTTTCCCAGGAGGAAATTCAGAGATTGGCATCCATTTTTGGTTGTCAAGTGGGAAAGATGCCCTTCGCCTATCTAGGTTTACCAGTTGGAACTTCCAAACCTGCAATGTCTGATGTGCTGCCTCTGGTTACTTGCATGGAGAGGAGAATTGAAAGTGCGTTATATCGACTAGAGGGGGGGTGAATAGGCGATTTTTATGAAATTCTTCACTGAGGAATTTGCTCGTGAGGAAATTCCTTAGCGAAGAACTACTAGCAGCGGAATAAGTACTCAGAAGTAAACATAGCAGAATACATGCATGGTCATCATGATGAAATGAAGACAAACACAGAGTACAGAAAGCATAAGCACATGATAGCACAAGATGAAGACAAACAGACTGAAGAAATTGAACTGAGGAAATTGAGAAAGTCTTCAGTCAAAGTCTTCAAACACAGATATGAACAAACACACAATACAGTAATGAGGAAATGAAAGTGTTGTGGAAATAGAACTAGTTGGCTTGGTGAAAACAATGATTTGGTAGACCAGTTCCAACTGCTGTCTCAGTTGTACGTCTGGTTGGAGCGGCTGAGTATTTAAACTCGAGGACACCTAGTCCCGGACACACAGTCCTCACCGTATTCTCCTTGAGCTAAGGACACACAGTCCTCGCCCAATCACTCGTGGTAAGTCTTCAGGTGACTTCCAAACCTTCACAAACTCGGTCACTCGGCGATCCACAATTCCTCTTGGATGCTCTAGACCATGACGCCTAACCGTTTGGAAGAAGCACAATCTTCAAAGGTAACAAGCATCGGATCCACGCAAGATCAATCTCTTCAGTGATGCTCAATCACTTTGGGTTTGTAGGTGTTTTGGGTTTGGGTTTGGATTTTCCTCACTTGATGATTTTTGCTCAAAGTCCTCGGAGGATGGGTTGCTCTCAAATGACAAGTGTCAAGTTCTCGTGGAGCAGCCAACCGGCTAGTGGTTGTAGGGGGCGGCTATTTATAGCCTAGGGAGCAGCCCGATATGATAAGACATAAATGCCCTTCAATGATATGACCATTGGATGGATAAGATATTTTGGGATAGCTAGGGCGTAGCACAGCAAAGGTCAGAAATTTGAGGTTCAAATTCCTCAGGGCTATCATGTTCCTCACAGTGTAGGCAATTCGCACTGGCGAATTCCTAACTCCTCAGTCAGAGCAAAGTCCTCAGTGACCAGAAGAACTGCGTCTCTGTCACTGAAGAAGTTGACTAAACTGTATGAGATTTCCAATGGCTTCACTCGAAGGGATTGGTAGGTGTAGGATTTGAGTTGAGCATCACATGGAAATTTTCTCCTTAGTATTTCCTCGACTCCCTTTAACAGTACGGTGTTTCCTATGACTCAAGAAAGAGAAAATGAAACTACAAAAACAAAAGTCTTCACGCTTCATGTTCCTCGAATGAATACCAAGGCTTCAGGGTTACACCAATTTCTTCACTTTCAAAGTCTTCAGAAATTCTTCAGAATACCAAAGTCTTCACTCGAAGAACTTCATTTTTAGGGTTCGACTTTCTCTGTAAATATCAAGCTCCTCATAGACTTATAGACCTGTGTACACTCATAAACACATTAGATCCTTAACCTATAAGTCTTCAATACACCAAAATCACTAAGGGGCACTAGATGCACTTACAATCTCCCCCTTTTTGGTGATTGATGACAACATAGGTTAAGTTTTCAACGGGGATAAACATATGAAGTGTAAATACTGATATTGAGGAATTTGATTGCAAGATATACAATAACTCCCCCTGAAGATGTGCATAGTGAGGAATTTGCTTTTGAAGCAATGCACACTTGAAGAGATGAATCATGGAGATCTGCCCCTATATCTTGTAATTCATACACGCATTTGATATATAATATGAAGAATTTGAAATGCATGATGAAATATGGTGCCTGATGAAATTCAGCATGCGTGCAATAATATTAACAAGGAATATGCATGCATAATTGTGCATCAAAAGTATCAGAGCACAGTGCATCAAAAGTATCAGAGCACCATCGGGTTTAAGATTACAACTCGATCCAATAAAGTTTCAGAAGAACGAAAGTTGTAACTTAGCAAAAAAAAAGCCCTTAATATAGACCCGCTTGAAGACTAACTCAGATTTCTCCCCCTTTGTCATCAAATGACCAAAAGGATCGAAACTGAGGACTAACTCCCCTGAAGATATTCATGATGATGAAGGAGCGCCAGCATTGTTGGGGTCGGTTGTTGAAGTAGGGCCTGCCGCAGTGTCGTCCAAGTCTTCATTTTCACCAGTCTCACGCGATGAAGAATATGAGCTGGCCACCAAAGAAGGAACCTTGACCTTCTTGTATTTCTTCGGAGGAGGTGCAGACCAGTCAAACTCTTCTTTGAGACCCATTTGCTTCAAATCATCAGCGCTGTAAACTTGAGACATAACGGCCCAGGTGCGGTTGAGGGTTTCATGAAGGTAGTAGTGGTTTTTCTTCACTGCATTATGAGTTGCAGTCATGTTGTGAAGAATTGAACCAAACTGACGCTTGACCCATTTGTGATTGCGATCAACCTTTTGATGAAGACTGAGGAGTAACTCACGATCAGTCATCACCCTGGGTGTTGTGGCTTGAGGATTTGGCTTGGCATTGTTGGCGGCAGAGTCATGTGTGGCAGAGTCATCATTGGTGGAATAAGATGCAGCCTTGCGAAATTGACCATCCAATGGACGAATGCCTTCATCTATCATAGCAGTAGCCTTGCCCTTTTCTTCAGCTGAGGAAAATGTCCTTTTGAGGACATCAATAGGGGGCAAGTAGCTGCAGTGGTTCAGAGTTTCAGCTTTGTAATTGAGTGAAGACCTTGTCCTGATGAATCTCATAATCCATGGCGCATAAGGCTTCAGCTCAAATGGTGACATAGCAATGTTTGCCAGAGTCCTCATGAAGAATTCATGGAAGTTGACGGGGACGCCATGAATGATGTTGAAAAGCATGTTCTTCATGATGCCAACGAGTTCTTCATCATTAGAATCGTGGCCTTTGATAGGACTCATTGTCTTCGTCAGAATGCGATAGACAGTCCGAGGCACATACAACAATTCCTTGACGAGGAATTTGGTTCGAGGGGCCTGCCCTGGCTTCAAAGGCTTCATCATCACTTGCATATAGTGATTTGAAAGCTCAGGTTCGTTGTAAACACAACGTGCATCTTCAAGGGGAGGACTTAGAGGAAGGGCACGAAGCAATTCAGATGCTGGTGCCTTGTAATGAGTGTTCTCTGTCATCCAGTCCAGAACCCATGAATTCACATCTTCAGAATTGCCGGTGATGTGCAGCGTTGCGTAGAACTAAAGAATGAGTTCTTCTTTCCAATCACAGATGTCAGTGCAGAAATTGAGTAGTCCAGCATCATAAACAACACTGAGGACTGGCGCGAAGCACGGCATGGACTCCATATCCACGTGAGGAATATGTGCATGGTCGAAGACTTTGTGTTTGTTGAATAGCACTGAGGAATAGAAGTTGGCTTGACTAGCTGTCCAGAAACGCCTCTTCCTTATGCGAGCAGAGTCATATGGATTATACTCTGTGAAGAACACGTGCTCGCCAAAGAAATCTTCAGCCTTGAACTTTTGCTTCCTTGAGAACAGATCCTTTGGCTTGGGTAGAGGAGTGTCAGTGAGTTGCATCACTACCTCAGGAATCGCGATCTCAGGTTCTTCAGTCTAAGGAATTTCTGGTTCCTCCTCAGGTGCAGTCACATTTTTAGAAGCAACAACAGTTTCTTCAGCACTAGTGGCTGGAATTTCTTCATGCACAGATGCAGTGGGATGAGTTTCTTCAGAGCCCAATTGAACTGTTGGTGCATGAGAGTGAGGGATTTGCTGCAGTGGGGTGAAGAGTGGAGAATTGGGATGCTGACTTTCCCAAAAGTCATCATTCATCACTGGAGTTGTGCTTCCAATGTCCACATCTTCATCATCAATTTCTTCAACACCAGCCTCTTCAGCGTCAAACTGAGGCATTGGTGATGAGACCACTGGGGTTGAAGGGATTGTATCCACTTCAATTTCTTCATCAATCTTCTCTGACGAAGCAGCAGATTGAGTTTCTTCATCAGATCCGCTTGGGATCTCATATTCTTCACCAAAAGGAACAAGGTCCTTTGATGGCATGGTTGAAATTAGAACAACATCAACTGGATTGTCAAACGAGCTGGTCATAGGCTTCATCTTCTTTGGAGCCGAAGATTCTGAAGTACTTGATGCTTTCCTTTTCTTCACTGCAGCTCGCTCTACAGCCTTGGTCCTCTTCACATCTGATGCAGATGGAAGGATTGGAGTTGGTGTAGGCGCAGGTGGAGCTGAGGAATCTGATTGAATTTCCTCAGGCGCAACTGATGCAGTTGCCCTGACTTCTTCAGTTTCTTCAGGCGCACCACTAGTGGATGCCCTGACAATTTCTTCAGCGGCTGGAATGGAGTCATCAGCCCTGGAACTAGCATTTTCTTCAGCAGCTTGAAATCATCAGCGGTGCTGGCATGTTCTTCAGTTGGCTGAACAGATGCTTCAGCTTGAGGAACTTGTTGTTGCGATGGGGCTGCAACATTTATGAACTTCTCAGTCAGTCTCACAAACCTGACTTTGGCTCCTTGCCAATCGGCATAGTAAGAGTTGAAGTTGTCGCTGAGGGCTTTGATTTCAGCCTGCATCTTAATGAGTTCTTCAGTTGTCATCTTGACAACATTTTTCTTCAGTAGTTTCTCTTTTTTGTACTGCGATTTCTTGATCTCTCTAGCCCTGTCATATTTCCACTTCTCCTCTTGGATGAAGTGAGTCAGCATGTGACTTTGGCCAGGTGTCAGCTTGAAGTCAGGCATAGGTGTGTTGGGATCCTTATGCCAGAGATCAATGTAATCGAGGATCGCCCTTGGATCAAACAGCAGCGGCACATGTGTGCCTTTGGCTCTAGCGGCCCTGACTTGCCGGTCTCTGATGATTTCTGCAAGTTCATCATCATCAGCCTCATCATCTTCAGGTGGCTCTTGGAAGGCGACCTGTTTCTTCTTCGGACTTGGGCGAGTACCTCGTCCAGCAGTAGCCTTAGTCTTCAGCAAAGTTGGGCCAGATGAGGAATTTGGCGCAGCTGAGGAACTTGCTGAGACACCAGAGGCAATAGAGATGCCTACAGTCCTTTGGCACGAGGCCAGGTGCACAGGTGCTAAGGGCTTTGTCGGAACAGCTGAGGACTTTGGAGGAGGTGCTGAGGATTTTGGATGAGCAGGGGCAGCTTGAGGAATTTGCCTTGAAGATTTTGAAGTTTCCTGCCGTGAGAGCTGAGGAACTTGGCCGTGAGGGCATTGATGGTGAAGCACTTGGCTTTCGAGCGAGCTTCTTAATCATTGATTTTCTCGGCTTGACAGAGGCCTCAGTGGCAGCAGCAGTAGCAGAATCTTCATTGAATTTCCTCACTGCTTCTCTGGCTTGTCTTGCCAGTTTGGCTTGGCGCTTGGCCCATTCTTCAGGAAAATCCTCACCGCGTTTGACGCTAGTGGGATCAGCCACTTGGCCAGGTGCCAATGGGGCTCTTGGGCATGGAGGATTCAGTGCGAACTTCTTCATATACTTTGGAGTGACATATCTGTACTCCCTCCATTCGCGTGCCCATCTCCGTTCTATCCTCCGAATGCGCACCTTGCGCTGATTTTTATCTTCTTTGCCAAACTTGGCTTCATCAGGCGTGCAGTAATCTTTATAAATTTCCTAAGGGATTTCAAAAGCAGTCATGACCTCAGGATTCTTTCCTCCTTTCTGTGGCCTTTTACCGTCAGCCATTTTCTTTAGTTGAGGAATTTGAACAATTGAGTTCTCTGAAGAAGTATGCAGTTTTTCTTCGAGGAACGCTGCAAACGAGTTAAGTTGATGAGAACCTAATGATTCAGCAGCGGACATGTGTACCTGTGAACAGAGTATAGTTGCGAGGAATTTGGAGAGGTCATATGCGTTCTCAGAGTGTTTTTCAAAAAGAACAAGTTTGAGGAATTTGACCAGATGCGTCTTGAAGAATTTCACTAAGCGCGCTATATCTTAGGTTCCAGAGTTGTATAGATAGAAGATCCACACAATTGAGGAATCTTGAAGAAAATGATGCTTAGGGAAATGAATCAAGAAGAGATAACATGTGAGGTGTTTTGTGTGTGAGGATTTGAAGAATAAAACACCTTTGAAGATTTTGTAGAAAAATTTTGAATCAAAGAGGGCAGTAAAAGTAAGTTTTAATTACCCTGAATGAAGAACATGACGAGCAGTGAGATGAAACAGTGAGGTTCGGCGATGTAGATCTTCCACGCCCTAACTTGGTGGAGGAAGACGTCTACGACGGTGGCGGGGGTGAAGATTTCCGCGGTCGGCGCGAGTACGACGGCGACGAGGTCGAGGCAGTGAAGCTCTTCCTCACCGGCGATGATGGAGTAACGGCGGCGCTAGGGTTTGAGAATCTCGAGCGGGAGAGAGAGATCGAGCGGAGTAAAAGAAGTGAGGAAGGGGAGAGGGGTATTTATAGAGGCAGTCAAAAACTGTTCGCCCGAAGATTTAGGAAGAACGTGCCCCTGACCATTCTCCTTCTCACGACATGTGTCACCCACGTACTGTGTAGTGGAGATCGTGTAAGATCGTGGGTGGATAAAATAATTCATCGTGGGATGCGGAACGGTTTGAGCCGCAACACCGAAAATTTGGATAAGATTGGTTTTAACATTCCGTTCGCAATTTCTTCAGCTGACAAGGACACAGTGAAGAATTTGAACGAGTTTCAAATAGAACGCACATGAAGAGTTTGTGAACAAATTGGATTGAGTATAGCATAGAGGGGAAGGGTCCGATCACATTCACTTAGCAGAAAGACCAACTTGAAGAAATAGCTATAAGTGAATGTTGTAGAGGACATAAACTCATATATATGTATATATCCAATGAAGAAGAACGACGACACAAGTGAAGATTTTGCAAGTTGAAGAATTTGAACAACTGAGGAATTTCAAAAGTTGAGGAAAAACTCAAATTGAAGATTTTCAACTTTTGTGGTGGCGTGACCCACCGTATAAGAATGATGATTTCAGACACCGTATACAAGTGTCGTAGGGTTCTGAGAATCAAATTCTTCATTAATTTCTTCACACTTAGAGTGTTATTCTTCATTGATTGAAGAAAAACGTTTCTTCATGTGTTGCACATCTAAGTCATCAATTTGCATAAGGGTTAGGATGAGTGCCTTTTTCAAAGTACATTCGAAGACTCTAAGATATTTAGCTCACACCGCAACTTGCTAAATCTCTTCTCATCCAAGGGCTTAGTGAAGATACCAGCTAGCTGTTCTTCAGTCTTCGCATGCTCAATAGAAATGTCGCCCTTCAACACATGATCACGAAGAAAATGATGACGAATCTGAATGTGCTTTGTCTTCGAGTGCTGAACTGGGTTGTGAGCAATCTTGATGGCACTCTCATTGTCACAGAGGAGAGGCACATTCTTCACGTTGACGCCATAGTCCTTGAGTGTTTGCTTCATCCATAGCAGTTGAGCACAACAAGAACCAGCAGCAATGTACTCAGCTTCAGCAGTGGACAGTGATTCGCAGTTCTGTTTCTTCGAGGACCAACAGACCAAGGATCGTCCGAGGAAATGACAAGTACCAGATGTTGACTTGCGGTCCACACGGTCACCAGCATAGTCAGAGTCAGAATATCCAATGAGATCAAAATCCGAGCCCTTGGGATACCATAGTCCTAGTGTTGGTGTGTGAACTAGATATCGAAGAATATGCTTCACAACCTTATGGTGTGATTCCTTTGGTGCAGCTTGAAATCGGGCACACATGCAAACACTAAGCATTATATCTGGCCTAGATGCACATAAGTACAATAAAGAGCCAATCATGGAGCGGTATACCTTATGATCGAAGTCAATACCATTTTCATCAGTGCATAGTTGACCATTTGTGGGCATAGGAATTTTGATGCCTTAGCAATCTTGCATTCTGAATTTCTTCAGGACGTCCTTGAGGTATTTCTCCTGAGATATGAATATGCCATTGCGCTGTTGACGAATTTTAAGACCTAAGAAGAATTTCAACTCTCCCATCATAGACATTTGATATTCTTCACTCATCATATAGGAAAATTCATCACTATAACGTTGGTCAGTACAGCCAAAGATGATATCATCAACATATATTTGGCACACAAACAGTTCACCATCATATGATTTAGTAAAGAGAGTGGGATCGAGTGAACGGGTGTGAAGCCTTTCTTCATGAAGAATTCCTTCAATGTATCATACCACGCCCGTGGGGCCTGCTTGAGGCCATAGAGGGCCTTGTTAAGTCTGAAGACTTTGTCAGGATGTTTTGGATCTTCAAAACCTGGGGGTTGAGCAACATATACTTCTTCCTCAAGCTTACCATTGAGGAATGCACTTTTCACATCCATTTGATATAAGATGATATCATGATGGTTAGCATAAGCAAGCAATATGCAAATAGCCTCAAGTCTAGCAACAGGTGCAAAATTTTCATCGAAATCAACTCCTTTAACCTGTGTGTAGCCTTGAGCTACTAGTCGTGCCTTATTCCTCACCACAACACCATTTTCATCTTGCTTGTTGCGGTAGATCCACTTTGTGCCAATGATGTTATGCTTGCGAGGATCGGGACGATTTACCAGTTCCCAGATGTTGTTGAGCTTGAACTGATGTAATTCTTCTTGCATGGCCTGAATCCACTCAGGCTCCAGAAATGCTTCATCTACCTTAGTGGGCTCTGTGATAGAGACAAAAGCAAAATGCCCACAAAAGTTAGATAGATGTGAAGCTTTTGAGCGTGTGAGAAGATCTGGTGCTCTAATGTCATCGATGATCTTCTCCACTTTCACTTCTTTTGCAACGCGAGGATGAGCTAGTTGTCGTTGAGGAATTTGATCAGCATTTTCTTCAACATCAATTTCCTCAGCATTTTCTTCAGGTACATCAGCTCGACGTTCTTCACGTTCTGGAATGAATTCTTCAGCAGATTCTTCAGTAGGAATGACATCTTCAGTAGCCTTGTGCTTGATAGAGTCCTCAGGTGCTGGTTCATCTAACACAGAAGGTAGGTGCTCTCTTTGCGAGCCATTAGTTTCATCGAACCACACATCTACAGTTTCAGCAATCTTGTGAAGAACATTGTTGAAGACTCTGTAGGTGTGCGAGTCCTTTCCGTAACCAAGCATAAAACCTTCATGTGCTTTCGGTGCAAAATTTGAGTTGTGATGAGGATCTCTAATCCAGCATTTAGCACCGAAAACTTCGAAATAACTCACATTGGGTTTCTTATCAGTGATGAGTTCATAGGCAGTCTTCTTGAAGAATTTGTGAAGATATACTCTGTTGATGATGTGGCACGCAGTATCAATTGCATCAACCCAGAAACGACGAGGGGTTTTGTACTCATCGAGCATAGTGCGAGCCATCTCAGCAAGAGTCCTGTTCTTGCGCTCCACGACGCCATTCTGTTGAGGAGTATAAGGAGCAGATAACTCATGAGTAATACCAAGTTCATCAAGATAGTCATCGAGACCCGAATTCTTGAACTCAGTGCCATTGTCACTTCTGATGTGCTTGATCTTCACACCAAAGTTGGTTGAAGCCCTCGAGGAAAATCGTTTGAAGACTTCCTGCACTTCAGTTTTGTAAGAGACAAGGTGTACCCATGTGTAACGAGAGTAATCATCAACAATAACAAAGCCATATTGAGATGCTTCATTTGAAACAGAGGAATAGTGATTAGGACCGAAGAGATCCATGTGAAGCAATTCGAATGGTCGAGTAGTGGTCATGATAGTCTTTGCTGGATGCTTGGCCTTGGTCATCTTTCCAGCTTCACAGGCTCCGCATAAGTGATCCTTGAGGAATTTGACATTCTCAATGCCAATAACATGCTTCTTCTTCGCAAGTGTGTGCAAATTCCTCATGCCTGCATGACCAAGTCGTCGATGCCATAGCCATCCTTCTGAAGCTTTTGCAAGTAGGCACACGGCTGGTTGTGAATCTGCAGAGAAATCAACAATATACAAGTCTCCTCTCCTAAAGCCTTCGAAGACTTTGGATTTGTCAGCTTCCATAATCACAACACAACGATACTTGCCAAAGACAACAACCATATCAAGATCACAAAGCATTGAGACAGACATAAGGTTGTATCCTAAGGACTCAACAAGCATGACTTTGTCCATGTGTCGATCCTTTGTGATGGAAACCTTACCTAGACCCAATACCTGACTTTTGCTCTTGTCAGCGAAGATGATATGCTTCAGATGTGATGATGATAAGGGAGCATCCATCAACAGATTCCTGTCACCAGTAATGTGATTTGTACATCCACTATCAAGTACCCACTCAGTGGCTTTGGGTTGATCATCCTTGGCATCCTTTGCCATGAAGCAATAGGTGGGAGCATAGTCATCGTTGCCTTCATCAGCCTTGTTGGTGAGGTCATTTTCTTCAGAGTTGAAGATAGACTTGCTCACGAATGCAGTAGCGAGGGCTAGTCTTGCCACACCAGACTCAGAGTCCTCAGAAGCCTCCTC
The DNA here is from genome assembly GCA_032464435.1 of Aegilops umbellulata. NCBI lineage: Eukaryota > Viridiplantae > Streptophyta > Magnoliopsida > Poales > Poaceae > Aegilops > Aegilops umbellulata. The sequence goes on along the minus strand of CP136056.1, from coordinate 65,926,893 downwards.
TTCTTCTTGTTCCTTAGATTCAGCTTCAGAGTCCATTTCCTTGCCAATGAATGCCCGAGCCTTCTTGGAGCTGCTCTTCTTGTGAGATGAAGACTTTGAGGATTTTGATGATGAAGACTTTGAGGACCTCTTCTTTTTCTTCGCATCATCAGAACTGTAATCCTTGTATTTCTTCTTCTTTGATTCCTTTTCCCACTGAGGACAATCTTGAATGTAATGTCCTGGTTTCTTGCACTTGTGACAAAGCCTCTTCTTGTAATCACTGGATGACGAATCATTGCTCCTGGAGGGTTTTCCAAAGCGACCACGTCTTGAGAACTTCTGGAATTTCTTCACTAGCAGTGCTAGATCATGACTCAGTTCTTCGGGGTCACCAAGGCTGCTACCAGAGTCTTCATCTTCGGATTCTGATACTGCCTTGGCCTTCAGTGCACGTGATCTGCCATAGCTCGAACCATAGAGATCTTTCTTTCCAGCAAGCTGGAACTCATGAGTGTTTAGCCTCTCGAGGATATCAGCGGGGTCAAGTGACTTGTAATCAGCATGCTCTTGAATCATCAGTGCCAGAGTATCAAATGAGGAATCAAGCGATCTCAGCAATTTCTTCACCACCTCATGGTCGGTGATGTCAGTGGCACCAAGTGCTTGCAGCTCATTTGAGATGTCAGTGAGGCGATCGAAGGTTTGCTGAACATTTTCATTGTTGATTCTTTTGAAGCGGTTGAAGAGATTGCGAAGAACATCAACTCGAGAGTCAAGCTGAGTTGAAACTCCTTCATTGACCTTGGACAACCTATCCCAGATAAGCTTAGCAGTTTCCAAAGAACTCACTCTACCGTACTGTCCTTTACTCAGATGGCCACATATGATACTCTTTGCTTGGGAATCGAGTTGCTTGAATCTCTTCACATCGGTAGCGTTCAGTGAGGGTGAGACAAAGGGAACACCATTTTCCACAACGTACCAGAGATCGTTATCAATTGCCTCAATATGCATGCGCATCTTGTTCTTCCAGTAGGGGTAGTCCGTCCCATCAAAGGTATGACACCCAGTAGAGACCTTGATCATACCTGCGGTCGACATAACTAATACTCCAGGCGGTTAAACCAAAATCACACAGAACAAGGGTGTACCTTGCTCTGATACCAATTGAAAGTGCGTTATATCGACTAGAGGGGGGTGAATAGGCGATTTTTATGAAATTCTTCACTGAGGAATTTGCTGGTGAGGAAATTCCTTAGCGAAGAACTACTAGCAGCGGAATAAGTACTCAGAAGTAAACATAGCAGAATACATGCATGGTCATCATGATGAAATGAAGACAAACACAGAGTACATAAAGCGTAAGCACATGATAGCACAAGATGAAGACAAACAGACTGAAGAAATTGAACTGAGGAAATTGAGAAAGTCTTCAGTCAAAGTCTTCAAACACATATATGAACGAACACACAATGCAGTAATGAGGAAATGAAATTGTTGAGGAAATAGAACCAGTTGGCTTGGTGAAGGCACAATGATTTGGTAGACCAGTTCCAACTGCTGTCTCAGTTGTACGTCTGGTTGGAGCGGCTGAGTATTTAAACTCGAGGACACCTAGTCCCGGACACACAGTCCTCACCGTATTCTCCTTGAGCTAAGGACACACAGTCCTCGCCCAATCACTCGTGGTAAGTCTTCAGGTGACTTCCAAACCTTCACAAACTCGGTCACTCGGCGATCCACAATTCCTCTTGGATGCTCTAGACCATGATGCCTAACCGTCTGGAAGAAGCATAGTCTTCAAAGGTAACAAGCGTCGGATCCACGCAGGATCAATCTCTTCAGTGATGCTCAATCACTTTGGGTTTGTAGGTGTTTTGGGTTTGGATTGTGATTTTCCTCACTTGATGATTTTCTCTCAAAGTCCTCGGAGGATGGGTTGCTCTCAAATGACAAGTGTCAAGTTCTCGCGGAGCAGCCAACCGGCTAGTGGTTGTAGGGGGCGGCTATTTATAGCCTAGGGAGCAGCCCGACATGATAAGACATAAATGCCCTTCAATGATGTCGGGGGAAATCTGCCTCATCGAACACCTATGGGGACCGAGCCCCTTTCTTGGTTCGGCGGGGGGCAGAGGTCGCGCGAAGAGCGGATCGAGGCGATGCACACAAGGGGTTTACCCAGCTTCGGGCCGCACGGATGCGTAAAACCCTACTGCTGCTTTGTGGTTTTGTATTGTGTTCTTGCTCGGGAGCGTGTGGTGCTACAGTACACGCGAGCCGCTGGCGAGACCGAGCGTGAATGGCCTCCTCCCTTCTTCCGTTGCGCATGGGGCCTCCTTTTATATGTGCAAGGGGTTACCCACAGGTGGCAACGTAGGCCTGGGTAAAACTGGAAAACGCTGTGTTGGGTACAGCTGTTTGCACAGTGCTATCATACCTAACTCTGACGGCAGGGGACAAGGGCATTAAATGCCCGTCCGCATCGCCCAGACGGTGCAGGAAAGGGACCGTCAGGAGCGCCACCGTTTGCCACGATGGCTACTCTGTCAGCGTTGCTTCGCCACCGCATGCCCCTGGCTGCGCAGCCTCTCGCCACGTACGCCTGGAATGGCCCCAGAGCGACGCGTGGGTGGATGAGCTGGAGCGCAGGCGTGGGGTGGTGACTTGTCGCGGCAAGCGCCTTGCCGCGGTTGGTGCCTTGTCGCGCCCGGGAGCTTGTCGCTCACCGGTCCTTGCCAGGACGCGTGGCGCGTCGCAGCATGTCTCTTGTCGTGCCTTGGTCGGCCTTCCCAGCAAGCTCCTCTTGCCGGGGCCTTGTGCTTCGAGCGGCCGTCCCGGCAAGCTCCTCTTGCCGGGGCCTTGCTCTCTTCGGGTGGCCTTCCCGGCAAGCTCCTCCTGCCGGGGCCTTGGCTCAAATACTTTGTTCTTGGATGGCCCAGAAAGGGACCATGGAGAGTTTTGGCGGTCGCCTGGCAAGCCTTGCCGCGGGGTGCTACGACTGCCCGTGCACAAGTTCGGGGGACTAAGGTACCCCTACTTTAGTACACCGACAGGAGCCCCCGGGCCTGGGCCATACACGGTGCCGAGCGCTGTTGGGCCAGGCCCAAAACAGTGCACGGGCACGCATGGCCTGGGTCACGCTGCATCTTCTTCTGCATCCACCACGTCCTCCCCGAATGGCACGTGTCGAACGCGGCATCGTGGGGAGAGGCGTGCGTGACATGGGCGGCGTGCGCGGGGCTGAGCCCCACGGGCATGCGTCACGTCGCAGGTGATTTGTTTATTCGGAAAGGCGAAACGCCCCCTCCCTTCCCCCTTATAAGCAGGGGAAATAGGGGCAGTCCGCCCACCCGCCAGTTGCGACTCCTCGAAAATCTCCGCCACTTCCCAAGAGAAGCAGCGTTCCGCCCCTTCCGTCGCCACCAGTGCTACCGATGCCGTCGACCTCCCTCCCTGCTTCCACCATGGCCCCGAAGGGCGATAAGGGGAAAGGGAAGGCCGTGAAGTCGGCCGAGGCGCAGCGGCTTGAGGCGCTGCGAAAGGAGCAGGCGACCTTCCCCCCTGAGCTCGACGCGTTGGTCCTGAGGGAGGAATACTACCTCTTCTGGTCGACGGGGACGCGAGCGCATCCGCGCACGAGGGTTCTTCCCGCCGCCGCCCAGAAGGAGTATCCGACCGGGTATCCCTTCTTTGCTCTGTTCTTCTATTGTGGGCTCTGCCCGCCCTTCTCTGAATTTTTCTGCGACATCATGAACACCTACGGGTTCCATCTCCTTGATTTCACCCCCAATGCTGTCCTGACCATGGCAATTTTCGCACATCTTTGCAAAAATTTTGTCGGAGTCTATCCAAACGTAGCCCTCTTCCGCCACTTCTTCACGCCTCGAGTAGAGAGAGGAGAGCCCCTCTCCGGCGGAATCGCCTGGATCTCGAAGCTCGGCAAGAAGGATGCTTATCTGGAGGGAGAGCTCCACAGCAAATGGGAGGAATGGAGAGCAGACTGGTGCCTGATCGTCGAGGAGAACCCGTAGCCATTCACTGCCGTGCGCCGAACTCCTATGGTGCGCGGCAGGGATTGGAGCGACGTGGCTCTGGACGACGACAAGCTGCAGATTGCCGTCGCCCGGATCCTGTGGCTCAGGCGTGCCGGGCTCACAGTTGGCGCCGTTGGCGCATATTTCCTCCGCCGCCGCATCGCTCCCCTGCAAGAGAAAGGGAGACCCGCCTGGGAGTTCCAGAACGCGGCGGACATCATGAGGCTGCGCCCTGGCCTCAACTTCAATTTCACCATCTTGGAGCTTGACGGGACGCTCAGGGAGCTGTTCAAGCACGACCCCGATCACCCCGAATGGTTCAAGCTGCCGCGAGGCGTCGTCCCGTTGTGCAAAAATTCGTCGCTCAGCCGCATCCTTGCAATGATGCCGCTGTGCGACTCGCACGGGATCGACTCCACTTGGCAGGAGCCCGCCGGCGATGTCATGCGGGCGTTCTTTGACGACTTGGTGGAGGTGCCAGTCGATGCCGACGAGCAGAAGGGCCTCACCCGAGACACCATCGACGCAGAGTTGGCGCGCATCGCCTCCAGGATGGAAGAGGCGGCGGCAGCCGCGGCCGCGGGCGAGTTTGGCTTCACATTGGCGGAGGCGGACGCAGCGGAGGCGGAAAGCCTTGCCGACCGAGCGGAGTTTGTTGGCGAGGAAGAGCCTGCCGGGCATGGCGTCGGGGCGGACGAGTCCACCGAGGGCACGAGCGGCTTGCCGGAGGTTGACGCCTCTTCCTCCTGACCTTCGGGCAGCTCGTCGCAAGCGGAGCCCCCGGCTCAACCACGGAGGCGTCTCCGCAAGGCCGGAGAAGTGGTGGGGCGGCAGACGAGCCAACAGCCGCAGCGCCGCGTGACGCGCTCCGCTGTGTCAGCAGGAGCGGGGTCTTCGCAGGCCGCTGCTTCTGCTCCTGCTGCCCCTCGCGCTATGGCGGCAGCCGGGGCAAGGCCGTCTCGGGCTAGCGCCACCACTGCCTCCGCCAAGCGGCCGAGGGAGCCTACTCCTCCGCCTCCTCGCGCCAGAAGCGGGCCAGTCTTTGACTTCTCCGCGCTTAGCTCCGACGAGGAAGAGGGAGAGGAGTAAGATCCCCGCTGTACTTGTGTTTCTTCAATTCTTGTAGTTGTGCCTCGCATCTCATTTGCTTTCCTCTGAATTTGCCCCTTTTCAGGACTCTGGCTCAGAGGGCGGCAAAGAGAGCCAAGGTCCCGGTGGTCATCCTCGACGACGAGCCCACCGTGACGGCAGGGGGTGCGCCTGAGATGACCTTGTCGGAGCCGCCAACTAATCCTCTGAGCAGCCCCCAGCGTAACCATATGGCTTGCTTTCTGCCGTTGGGCGCGCCCGGGTACCCTTCTTTTTCTTGACATCTGGCTGACGATTTGCGTAGGAGCAGAGCAGCCCCACCAGGAGCGTCCGGAGACCACTCCTGAAGTGCCACCCGCTACAACCACACCGCCAAGGGGGAGTTCCCCGGCAAGGGAGGGATCTCCGGCAAGGGAGCAGTCTCCAGCAAGGGAGCAGTCCCCGGCAAGAGAGCAGTCCTCGGCAAGGGAGCAGTCTCCGGCGAGGGACGGCACCGGTGACCCCTTGGCGACGGAGACCGTGACTGCAGACCCTGGCCCAGGTAACCTTCTTGCCTCGAAACTCCCCTGGGGTTCTTCTTCTTTAGATAGTTGCTTGACTTCTCCCCCTCTTTTGGCCTTCAGACCCACCTGCCACGGACCCGATGGAGACCGAGGTCGTCGTCGAGGAGGATGCGCGCGGCCATACCAACGACGTGGCCGCCACGGGAGGGGCGGACGGTGCTGAAGATCCGGCCAGCGAAGAGGCCGCCAAGGCAGCCGCGGCAGCCGTGGGCGAGGGGGTCGGTGATCGTACTGACGGCCCTGGGGCCGCAGGAGCGCCAAGCGCTGCGCCGACCGCCGATCCCGCCTCCGCAGTAGTGTTGGGCCTCGAGGAGCCCCAGCCAGGCGTCTACCTGAAGGCCGGCGATGATATCTTCATCAAGCTCCCCTGGGAGTCGACTTCCAGGGCGCCGGTCGAGGGGGAGACCTTGGATGGAGAGGTGCTTGCCTCCACCGGGCTGATGCTGGTCGATGCGCCAAGCAGCAGTGGCGGCGAGCCTGAGGAGGAGCGGCTCCTCCAGAAGCTGGTGTCACTCTACCGCGCCCGACAAGCCCAGGTGGAACGCCGGGAAGCGCTTGTCGCGAAGGCGGGAGTAGACATGGAGAAGCGCGCCGGGGAGCTCCGGGAGCTCAACCAGGAGGCCCTCCGATCCTTGGCGGAGGAGCGAAGGCAGCTCGACGAGGCGCGGACGGCCTTCATCCTCGAGAAGGCAGAGGCCGAAGAGCAGCAAAGGCTTGCCGACGTGGGGCTGGCCGCGTGGGAGGGCGACCTGGTGCAGCAGAAAGCCAGCCTCGCCAGCCACGAGGAGGAGGTCGCCGCGCGCGAGCAAGTGCTCGGCGGAGCCCTCAAGGAAGCGCAAGATGCTGCCGCGGCCGCCGAGGCTGCCAAGAAGGCGCTGGAGGCGAAGGTGGCGCAGCTCGACACTTATCTCAAGGCGAGCGGTGAGGAGCTCGCCGCACTCAAACAGGAGCGCGAGAAGGGTGCCCACACCCTTGGCGATCTGCAGGGCCGCTTCGCCGAGAAGATCAAGGAGCTTGAGGCCGCCAAGGACTCCAACGCTGATCTCGAGCTGAAGCTGGACACCTTGTCCAAGGCGCTGGACAGCGTCAAGGAGCAAGAGGTGATCTTGCGGAAGGAGGTCGCGGACAACGAGGCGCTGTTGGAGAGCGCCGCAGTCACCCAGAACGAATTCAGGGCAATGGTGGAGCAGTGGACGGAGGGTCTGGTGGACATCGCCGCCTCCATCGACAAGGAGCTGTCGCTGCTGGGGATGGAGGGTCACGAGTATCCCTCCGACGCGAACCTCCCACCCAGCGCCAAGCTTACTTCGTTCTTCAAAGGCATGGCGGCGGCCCTTCAGCATCTCCGGAACGCGATCCCAGAGCAGCTGGCCGGCGAGACGCGCGAGGCCATCGCCGGAGCCCTCGAGAAGGTGCTGGTGAAGATCGCCTTTCGCAACCGAGGCCTCAAGCTCACCAACGTCCTCAGGTCCCTGCCGGCAGACGCTGACCTCGAGGAGATCAGGGCCCTCGTCGCGCCCATCATGGAAAGGGTGGCCGGGATCAAGAGGATTGAGGGCAACCGCGTGGATTAGGCCTCCCGCCCTTTTCTTTCCTTGTCGCCGCTGGCCGAGTTATGAAAACGATTCATTAGGGCTGCGACAAGTTATCTTGTAATATAACTTTATCTTAGGTAGTGATTGCACTGTTATCTCCTCTACTTGATTCCGTGCTTTGTATGTTTTTGCCCTACGCTTTTGGGGACTCGCCGGCATAGGCCTCCGCCTTGCCGCGGGCTCTGAGTGCGGGACATCAGCAGCCCGCCAGCAGCGCCATTACCGGCAAGAAACCTTGTCGCGGCTAGCTGCAGCTCACTTAAATTGTTGAGCAGGCTCAAAACAAAGTAAGTGTTGCGACTGCAGTCGCAGCACACTTAAGCTGCCGAGCGAGCTTGAAACAAAGTAAGGATGCCAATCTGGTTGTAGCACACTTAAGTCGTTGAGCGGACTCGAAACGAAGTAAGGGCGCAACTAGCCACGAGCCGGTCCCTCCGCGCACAGGTTTTTCATACAAAGCACGGTCGTTCAAGGGGGATAACTCAAAGATTTAAAAACTCGATTGCTCAAACTTTGGCAACTTAGCTTTTCCGTGGCTCGCTGCCCGGCAAGGTCGCTTTCTGGCAAGGCCAAACATGGGGCTCGCCATTGCTTACCGGGGGTCAGTGCTGCACAGAGTGTCAGATAATGCATGCAAAGAATAAAGAGCATGATATCGACGAGATGCGCGGAACACATGAGCTCAATCTGCGCACAGGGTCTGCGCCTGGCTCTGTACAAAGGATCACATGCAACAGCAGCAAGACTTTGTACAGAAGGGTGGTTGCCGGACGGGGTCCGACAACCGCGCCTTACGGGCGAAACTTACGAAGATGCCCAACGTTCCGGGAGTTGCTCACCGGAGTGGTATCTTCGGTCTCAAGGCGGACAGCGCCAGGCCTAGCGACTTGTTTCACCCGGTAAGGGCCTTCCCACTTCCTCGGAACTTCTGGCACTAACTTTGCGGCTATAAAAGCAGCGCAAAGCTTGCTGGTAGCGAGCAGCTCGCACAGCGGCCTGAAGACGGTCCTCCTCGAGGAGCAGCGCGTCAAAGATGTCGCAGCTGCTCTTGCTCGAGCTCAGCGTGAGCGAGCACTCGAGGTGGCCCGTATGCGAGATCCGTGGGGCTAACTGTCCCCGCTCCATGGAATAGAGCGAGAGGTTGCCTGGTCATACCAGGGCTTACCTGCACCGAGAGGTGTTGGCGTATGTTCGGACGCCGTGGCACCATGAGCTGGTTCGGCGACGCCCGTTCCGCCGCCGGCGCCGTCCCCACCACCCGTTTGCTCCAGGGGCGGTGGGTTCGACGCGGACGGACCAGCCACCTCTGGAGCCTTCTTCTTCGGTGGCATGCCGATGAAGATGATGGAGATCTAGCCTGTGCAGACGCCGGATCAGGTTCGCACAACTTCGACGCCCCCTACCTGGCGCGCCAAAGATGTCGGGGGAAATCTGCCTCCTCGAACACCTATGGGGACCGAGCCCCTTTCTTGGTTCGGCGGGGGGCGGAGGTCGCGCGAAGAGCGGATCGAGGCGATGCACACAAGGGGTTTACCCAGCTTCGGGCCGCACGGATGCGTAAAACCCTACTGCTGCTTTGTGGTTTTGTATTGTGTTCTTGCTCGGGAGCATGTGGTGCTACAGTACACGCGAGCCGCTGGCGAGACCAAGCGTGAATGGCCTCCTCCCTTCTTCCGTTGCGCATGGGGGTTACCCACAGGTGGCAACGTAGGCGGGGGTAAAACTGGAAAACGCTGTGTTGGGTACAACTGTTTGCACAGTGCTATCATACCTAACTCTGACGGCAGGGGACAAGGGCATTAAATGCCCGTCCGCATCGCCCAGACGGTGCAGGAAAGGGACCGTCAGGAGCGCCACCGTTTGCCACGATGGCTACTCTGTCAGCGTTGCTTCGCCACCGCATGCCCCTGGCTGCGCAGCCTCTCGCCACGTACGCCTGGAATGGCCCCAAAGCGACGCGTGGGTGGATGAGCTGGAGCGCAGGCGCGGGGTGGTGACTTGTCGCGGCAAGCGCCTTGCCGCGGTTGGTGCCTTGTCGCGCCCGGGAGCTTGTCGCTCACCGGTCCTTGCCGGGACGCGTGGCGCATCGTAGCAAGTCTCTTGTCGTGCCTTGGTCGGCCTTCCCAGCAAGCTCCTCTTGCCGGGGCCTTGTGCTTCGAGCGGCCGTCCCGGCAAGCTCCTCTTGCCGGGGCCTTGCTCTCTTCGGGTGGCCTTCCAGGCAAGCTCCTCCTGCCGGGGCCTTGGCTCAAATACTTTGTTCTTGGATGGCCCAGAAAGGGACCATGGAGAGTTTTGGCGGTCGCCTGGCAAGCCTTGCTGCGGGGTGCTACGACTGCCCGTGCACAAGTTCTGGGGACTAAGGTACCCCTACTTTAGTACATCAACAAATGATATGACCGTTGGATGGATAAGATATTTTGGGACAACTGGCGCGTAGCACAGCAACGGTCGGAAATTTGAGGTTCAAATTCCTCAGGGCTATCATGTTCCTCATAGTGTAGGCAATTCGCACTGGTGAATTCCTAACTCCTCAGTCAAAGCAAAGTCCTCAGTGACCAGAAGAACTGCGTCTCTGTCACTGAAGAAGTTGACTAAACTGTATGAGATTTCCAATGGCTTCACTCGAAGGGATTGGTAGGTGTAGGATTTGAGTTGAGCATCACATGGAAATTTTCTCCTTAGTATTTCCTCGACCCCCTTTAACAGTACGGTGTTTCCTATGACTCAAGAAAGAGAAAATGAAACTACGAAAACAAAAGTCTTCATGCTTCATGTTCCTCGAATGAATACCAAGTCTTCAGGGTTACACCAATTTCTTCACTTTGAAAGTCTTCAGAAATTCTTCAGAATACCAAAGTCTTCACTCGAAGAACTTCATTTTTTGGGGCCGACTTTCTCTGTAAATATCAAGCTCCTCATATACTTATAGACCTATGTACACTCATAAACACATTAGATCCTTAACCTATAAGTCTTCAATACACCAAAATCACTAAGGGGCACTAGATGCACTTACAAGAATGTCTGCTAGTTCATCTTTCCTTGCTCAGGGAGGTCGACTGCAATACTTAAACTCTCCTTTGTCCTCCTTACCAATATTCTTCCTCTGAAGTTTGCTTATTGCTCCTGGTATTCTGAAGCAACTGCAGAGAATTCAAAGGCAGTGCTTGTGGAGGAAAAATAGGCAGGAACCTGCTCCTTCTCTGGCTGTTTGGGATCTGATTTGTAGACCCAAAAACAAAGGAGGGCTTGGCATTCTTGACCTTGGTTTTCAAAATGTGGCCCTCTTACTGAAGCATGCCAATAAGTTTCTCAACAAGGCTGATATTCCTTGGGAACATCTCATTTGGAACTCATATTACCATGAGCTTGGCCCACAAGGAACCTCTCCATGTGGGTATTTCTGGTGGAAGGATATTATTAAACTCCTGGATCAATTCAGAGAAGTTACATGGGTTAAAGTTAATGAGGGTGACACTGCTCTTTTCTGGCAGGATAAATGGCAGCTTGGAAACTTTGTCTTGCCTTTGCAGCATAGGTTTCCCAGGTTATTTTCTTATGTCAAAGATGCTCTGGTCTCAGTCAAGGATGGATTTTCTGCCCCTGACCTGATCTCTTGGTTTCATCTCCCACTTTCTGAGTAGGCTCACAATGAGCTTCTGGTTCTGAAATCTCTTATGCAGAATCATGAGAGGGATTCTGATCTGAAGGATGTTTGGTCTTGGCATGGCTCTAACAAACCCTATACTCCCAAACAGTTTTATGTATCCAGGTTCAATAATCATACTTTTAACCCTGTCTTGACTTGGATTTGGAGGAGCTGCTGCACCATGAAGATCAAGGTCTTTACCTGGATGCTAATAATAGACAGGCTCAACACTAAGGATATGGTGGAAATAAGGCATTGGCATATAGATGATGGAGTTAATTGTGTGCTTTGTCCCACTCACACCAGGGAAGATAGGGATCATCTTTTCCTGTAATTTTAGTAAGAGGGTTTGGAATTTTCTCCAGATTGATTGGGAGGCTGGGAATGACATGGGCCAGATTTTGCTCAATGCTAAGAGAAAATTTGCATACCCTTTCTTTGCTGAAGTGGTCTTCACTGCTTGCTGGAATATCTAGATCATCAGAAATGGAAAAGTTTTTAGACAGGAAACGCCCAGTTTTAATAGGTGGAGAGGGGCTTTTGTGAATGATATGCTTTTACTTTCTCACAGAATCAAGGTGAGGTTCAAGGAAGACCTGGTTAGATGGGTCTCCTTTCTCCCTCCTTAAATGTAATTTTTCTTTTCTTTTCCGTTTTTAGCTACTCCTGGTAGCCTTTGTAATCTTTGTAATTATGTTTTTTATATCAATAAATGGCTGTGGGGGCTTTCCCTACAATGTTCAGTCAAAAAAAAAAACTAAACCGATACCAAATACCCAGGGGTTACTACGAACACTAGTAAAGTACACATCAATAACATGTATTTCAAATATATCTTTGTTCACTTTGCCATCCTTCTTATCCGCCAAGTATTTGGGGCAGTTCCACTTCCAGTGACCATTTTCTATGTAGTAGAAGCACTCAGTTTCAGGCTTGGGTCTAGCTTTGGACTTCTTCGTGGGAGCGAAAACTTGTTTGTCATTCTTCATGAAGTTCCCTTTCTTTCCCTCGCCCTTTTTTTTTCTTGAAAGTAGTGGTCTTGTTAACCATCAACACTTGATGCTCTTTCTTGATTCTACCTTTGTAGATTTCAACATCGCAAAGATCTCGGGAATCATTTTCGTCATCCCTTGCATATTATAGTTCATCACGAAGTTCTAATACCTTGGTGATAGTGACTAGAGAACTTTGTCAATCACTATCTTATTTGGAATATTAACTCCCACTTGATTTAAGCGATTGTAGTACCCAGACATTCTGAGTACATGCTCACTGGCTGAGCTATTCTCCTCCATCTTGTAGGCAAAGTACTTGTCAGAGATCTCATACCTCTAACACGGGCATAAGTCTAAAAATACCAATTTCAGATCTTGGAACATCTCATATGTTCCATGGCATTCAAAATGTCTTTGAAGCCCCGATTCCAAGCCGAAAATCATGACGCACTAAACTATCAAGTAGTTATCATATCGAGCTTGTCAAACGTTCATAACGTCTGCATCTGCTCCTGCAATAGGTCTGTCACCTAGCGGTGGATTAAGGACATAATTCTTCTGTGCAACAATGAGGATAATCCTCAAATCAAGGACCCAATCCACATCATTGCTACTATCATCTTTCAACTTATTTTTCTCTAGGAACATATCAAAAATAGAGAAGCTATATTGCGAGCTATTGATCTACAACATAGATATGCAAAAACTATTAAGACTAAGTTCATGATAAATTTAAGTTCAATTAATGAAATTACTAATGAATTCCCACTTAAATTAACATCCCTCAAATTATTTAAGGAAACATGATCCAAATCAACTAACCCATGTCCGATCATCACGTGAGATGGGGTAGTCATCAATGGTGAACATCTCTATGTTGATCATATCTACTATATGACTCATGTTCGACCTTTCGGTCTCCAATGTTCCGAGGCCATGTGTGTACATGATAGGCTCGTCAAGTTTAACCCAAGTATTATGCATGTGCAAAACTATCTTACACCCATTGTATGTGAACATAGAGTCTATCACACCCGATCATCACGTGGTGTCTCGAAACGATGAACTTTCGCAACGGTGCATACTCGGGGAGAACACTTATATCTTGAAATTTAGTGAAGGGACCATATTATAATGCTACCGTCGTTCTAAGCAAAATAAGATGCATAAAAGATAAGCATCACATGCAATCAAAATATGTGACATGATATGGCCATCATCATCTCGTGCTTTTGATCTCCATCTCCAAAGCATCGTCATGATCTCCATCGTCACCGGCTCGACACCTTGATCTCCATCGCTATGTCGTGGTCATCTTGCCAACTATTGCTTCTACAACTATTGCTAACGCATAGTGATAAAGTAAAGCAATTACATGGCGTTTGCATTTCATACAATAAAGAGACAACCATAAGGCTCCTGCCGGTTGCCGATAAATTACAAAACATGATCATCTCATACAATAAAGTATATCACATCATGTCTTGACCATGTCACATCACAACATACCCTGCAAAAACAAGTTAGACGTCCTCTACTTTGTTGTTGCAAGTTATACGTGGCTGCTACGGGTTTCTAGCAAGAACCGTTCTTACCTATGCCAAAAACCACAATGGTGATTTATCAAGTTTGCTGTTTTAAACTTCTTCAAGGACCGGCCGCAGTCAAATTCGATTCAACTAAAGTAGGAGAAACAGACACCTGCCATCCACCTTTATGCAAAACTAATTGCATGCCAGTTGGTGGAACCAGTCTCATGTGCGTGGACATGTAAGGTTGGTCCGGGCCGCTTCATCCCACAATGCCGCCGAATCAAAATAAGATGTTGGTGGTAAGCAGTATGAACATCACCGCCCACAACTTCTTTGTGTTCTACTTGTGCATATCATCTACGCATAGACCTGGCTCTGATGCCACTGTTGGGAATCGTTGCATGGAAAACAAAAAAAATTCTACGCACACGCAATGATCTATCCATGGAGATGCATAGCAACGAGGGGAAGAGTGTGTCTACGTACCCTCATAGACCGTAAGCGGAAGCGTTTTACAACGTGGTTGATGTAGTCGAACTTGTTCACGCTTCAACCGATCAAGTACCAAACGCACGGCAACTCCGCGTTCTGCACACGTTCAGCAGTGACGTCCCTCGCCTTCTTGATCCAGCAAGATGTCAAGGTAGTAGATGAGTTCCGCCAGCACAACGGCGTGGTGACGGTGATGGTGAAGTGATCTCCGCAGGGCTTCGCCTAAGCACTACGAAAATATGACCAGGGGTGTAAACGTTGGAGGGGGGCACCACACACGGTTAACGATTGATCTATGGTGTGCTAGGAGCCCCTCCCACATATATATAGGTGGGAGGGAGTGAAGAGCAGCCAAAGGAGGCACACAAGTAGGAGGAATCCTACTTGGGGTCCCTCCCAAGCCGTGCCCCCACTTTCCTTATTTGGAGTGCGGGGAAAGGCAGGGGAGGGTGGCGCCCCCCTTTCCTTTCTCCCATGAGAGGGAAAGGAAGGAGGGGCTAGCCCTCCCCTTTTTTCCTTCCCTAGGGCCGGCTAAACAAGGGCGGGGACGCACCAGCCCCCTTGTGGGCTGGTCTGTCCCCTCCTTTGGCCCATAAGGCCCATATCTTGCCGGGAGGGGGCGGTGTGATACGCCTCCAGCGTATCTATAATTTTTGATTATTCCATGCTATTATATTGTCCATTTTGGATGTTTTATATGCATTTATATGCTATTTTATATTATTTTCGGGACTAACCTATTAACCTAGAGCCCAGTGCCAGTTTCTGTTTTTCCATGTTTTTGAGTTCTACTGAAAAGGAATACCAAACAGAGTCCAAACAAGCTAAAACTTTATGGTGATCTTTTATGGACCAGAAGAAGCCCCCGAAGTAGGGATGGCAATGGGTACCCATTACCCATGTACCCTATGCGTAAAAACCCTATTAGGGTAAGTGTATGATACAAAACATTACCTATGGGTATATAAATAGGAAAAATCTCAAACCCATTGGGTAGAGTGGGTACGGGTATGGGATAACATAACCATACCCGCGTACCCATGCACCCTTATAATATCTAAGAAACATGGACGAATTACCTCTACACTTTGTCATGAGTTTGTCAACTTAAATTTTATGACTATTTACTATTATTTATGACTAAGTGTTGATGTTTTGATGTGTCGTTGTTTACAAGAAAGTGTTGATTTTTATAGATTGTGTTGTTGTTTATAAATATGTATTGATGTTATTACGTGTTGTTGTTTACAAAATATGGTTGCATGTTGTTCTTTATAATTATGTGATGCTCAAATTAATGTTATTCAAACATGGGTATTTTTACCCGCTGGTACCCATTTACCCTGTCGGGTGACGGGTATGGGAAAAAATTGTACCCACTAGCGGGTATGGGTACGGGTGACGGGTAAACTCAAATGAGGCGGGTAAGGGTATGGGGTGGCTCCACCCGTACCCAAATCCTGTGGTGCCATCCCTACCCCGAAGCAAAAGAGTTGGGCCAGAGGAGCCATGGGGCATCCACAAGGGCGGAGGGCGCGCCCACCCCCTAGGGCGCGCCCCCTGCCTTGTTGTCGCCTCGTGGAACCCCCTGACTTGTTCCCGACGCCAAAAATTCTTATAAATAGGGAAAACCCTGAAAATAAACCTAGATTGGGAGTTCCGCCGCCGCACTCGTCTGTAGCCAGGAAAAACCAATCGGGAGCCTGTTCTGACACCCTGCCGGAGGGGGAAACCATGACCGGTGGCCATCTTCATCATCCCGGCGGTCTCCATGACAAGGAGGGAGTATTTCACCCTCAGGGCTGAGGGTATGTACTAGTAGCTATGTGTTTGATCTCTCTCTCTCTCTCTCTCTCTCTCTCTCTCTCTCTCTTTCTCTCTCTCGTGTTCTTGATGTGGCACGATCTTGATGTACCGCAAGCTTTTTTATTATAGTTGGATCATATGGTGTGTCTTCCCTATCTATCTCTTGTTCTGATGAATTGAGTCTTGCTCTTTGAGGTTCCTTTATGTTGGATTGAGTATTGGATTTGAGAACAATTGATGTATGTCTTGCGATGGGATATCTATGGTGACAATGGGATGTTCTATTGATTCACTCGATGTATGTTTTGGCACTCAACTCGCGGATTCCCGAGGTGACATTGGGGTAATCTATGCATAGGGGTTGATGCAAGTTTTCGTTCTACGTTCTCCGATAGAAACTTTGGAGTGATTCTTTGTTGCACGTCGAGGGTTTGCCATATGATCTAATTATGTTATCATTGTTGAGAGAACTTGCACTAGTGAAAGTATGAACCCTAGGCCTTGTTTCCAAGCATTGCAATACCGTTTTCGCTCACTTCTATTACTTGCTACCTTGTTGTTTTTATATTTTCAAATTACAAAAACCTATATCTACCATCCATATTACGCTTGTATCACCATCTCTTCGCCGAACTAGTGCACCTATACAATTTACCATTGTATTGGGTGTGTTGGGGACACAAGAGACTCTTTGTTATTTGGTCGTAGGGTTGTTTGAGAGAGACCATATTCATCCTACGCCCCCCACGGATTGATAAACCTTAGGTTATCCACTTGAGGGAAATTTGCTATTGTCCTATAAAACTGTGAGTTTGGAGGCCCAGCACGAGTCTACAAGAAGAAGGTTGCGTAGTAGACATCAAGCTCTTTTATGGTGCCGTTGCCGGTGAGGTTAGTGCTTGAAGGTATATATTTAGATCTTGCAATTGAATCTTTTAGTTTCTTGTTTTATCACTAGTTTAGTCTATAAAAGAAAACTACAAAAAATGGAATTGAGGTTGCCACATATGCTTCATCTTTTTAATATCTTTTGTGAAAATGAAGGAAAGGAAAATTGTGCTCAAGTGTTGGAAGAAGAAGTCTATAAAATGTTTAGCACTAAATTTTTGAATGAAGAGCATGATTGCAATGTTGTTAGTATGAATTCTTTGAATATCCATGATGCTAATGATATGCAAATCTACAAGCTTGGGGATGCTATGTTTGATGAAGATGATATTTTTAGTCCCCCAAGTTTTGATGAGAAATTGTTTTTTGATGATAGCATGCCTCCTATTTATGATGATTATATTGATGAAAGTGGGTTTGGAAGAGCAAGTTCTCTCAACAATGATAACATAATTAGATCATATGGCAATCCCTCAACGTGCAACAAAGAATCACTCCAAAGTTTCTATCGGAGAACGTAGAACGAAAACTTGCATCAACCCCTATGCATAGATTACCCCAATGTCACATCAGGAATCTGCGAGTTGAGTGCCAAAACATACATCAAGTGAATCAATAGAACATCCCATTATAACCACAGATATCCCATTGCAAGACATACATCAAGTGTTCTCAAATCTAATACTCAATCCAACATAACGGAACCTCAAAGAGCAAGACTCAATTCATCACAACAAGAGATAGAGAGGGAAGAAACACCATATGATCCAATTATAATAACAAAGCTCGCGGTACATCAAGATTGTGCCATATCAAGAACACGAGAGAGAGAGAGAGATAGAGAGAGAGAGAGAGAGCAAACACATAGCTACTGGTACATACCCTCAGCCCCGAGGGTGAACTACTCCCTCCTCGTCATGGAGACCACTAGGAAAATGAAGATGGCCACCAGTGATGGTTTCCCCCTGCGGCAGGGGGCCGAAACGGACTCCCGATTGGTTTTTCATGGCTATAGAGGCTTGCGGCAGCGAAACTCCTGATCTAGGTTTATTTTCGGGGTTTTCCCTATTTATAAGAACTTTTGGTGTCAGGAACAAGTCAGGGGGTCCACAAGGCGACGACAAGGTAGGGGGCGCGCCCTAGGGGGGTGGGCACGCCCTCCACCCTTGTGGATGCCCCGTGGCTCCTCTAGCCCAACTCTTTTGCTTTGGGGGCTTCTTCTGGTCCATAAAAAATCACCGTAAAGTTTCGGCTTGTTTGGACTCCGTTTGGTATTCCTTTTCTGTAAAACTCAAAAATAAGGAAAAAACATAAACTGGAAGTGGGCTCTAGGTTAATAGGTTACTCCCAAAAATAATATAAAATAGCATATAAATGCATATAAAACATCCAAGATGGATAATATAATAGCATGGAATAATCAAAAATTGGAGACGTATCAAGCATCCCCAAGCTTAATTCGTCCTCGAGTAGGTAAATGATAAAAACAGATTTTTTGATGTGGAATGCTACCTAGCATGGCAAGAATATTCAGATCCATAAGATTCAATACAAAAGTTTAATATTGACATAAAAAGAATAATACTTCAAGCATACTAATAAGGCAATCATTTCTTCTCAAAATAACATGGCCAAAGAAAGTTATCCCTACAAAATCATATAGTCTGGCTATGCTCCATCTTCATCACACAAAATATTCAAATCATGCACAACCCTGATGACAAGCCAAGCAATTGTTTCATACTTTTGATGTTCTCAAACCTTTTCAACTTTCACGCAATACATGAGCGTGAGCCATGGACATAGCACTATAGGTGGAATAGAATATGGTGGTTGTGGAGAAGACAAAAAGAAGGAGATAGTCTCACATCAACTAGGCGTATCAACAGGCTATGGAGATGCCCATCATTAGATATCAATGTGAGTGAGTAGGGATTTCCATGCAACAGATGCACTAGAGCTATAAGTTTATGAAAGCTCAAAAAGAAACTAAGTGGGTGTGCATCCAACTTGCTTGCTCATGAAGACCTAGGGCATTTGAGGAAGCCCATCATTGGAATATACAAGCCAAGTTCTGTAATGAAAAATTCCCACTAGTATATGAAAGTGACAACATACGAGACTCTCTATCATGAAGATCATGGTGCTACTTTGAAGCACAAGTGTGGTAAAAGGATAGTAACGTTGCCCCTTCTCTCTTTTCTCTCATTTTTTTATTTTGGGCCTTCTCCCTTTTTTTGGCCTCTTTTTTCCGTCCAGAGTCTCATCCCGACTTGTGGGGGAATCATAGTCTCCATCATCCTTTCCTCACATGGGACAATGCTCTAATAATGAAGATCATCACACTTTTATTTATTTACAACTCAAGAATTACAACTCGATACTTAGAACAAAATATGACTCTATATGAATGCCTCCGGCGGTGTACCGGGATGTGCAATGAATCAAGAGTGACATGTATGAAAGAATTATGAACATTGACTTTGCCACAAATATGATGTCAACTACATGATCATGCAAAGCAATATGACAATGATGAAGCGTGTCATAATAAATGGAACGATGGAAGTTGCATGGCAATATATCTCGGAATGGCTATGGAAATGCCATAATAGGTAGGTATGGTGGCTGTTTTGAGGAAGGTATATGGTGGGTGAATGGTACCGGCGAAAGTTGCATGGCACAAGAGAGGCTAGCAATGGTGGAAGGGTGAGAGTGCGTATAATCCATGGACTCAACATTAGTCATAAAGAACTCACATACTTATTGCAAAAATCTATTAGTCATTGAAACTAAGTACTACGTGCATGCGCCTAGGGGGATATATTGGAAGGAAAAGACCATCGCTCGTCCCCAACCGCCACTCATAAGGAAGACAATCAATAAATAAATCATGCTCAGACTTCATCACATAACGGTTCACCATACGTGCATGCTACGGGAATCACAAACTTTAACGCAAGTATTTCTACAATCCACAATTACTTACTAGCATGAATCTAATATCACCATCTTTATATCTCAAAACAATCATAAGGAATCAAACTTCTCATAGTATTCAATGCATTTTATATGGAAGTTTTTATTATACCCCTCTTGGATGCCCATCATATTAGGACTAAATTCATAACCTAGCAAATTAGCATGCTGTTTAAGACTCTCAAAATAGTATAAATGAAGCATGAGAGTTCAAAATGGAACCACCGCCGTGCTCTAAAAAGATATAATTGAAGCACTAGAGCAAATGACAAACTACTCCAAAAGATATAAGTGAATATCAATGAGTAGTCGAATAATTATGTAACTATGTGAAGACTCTCTAACATTTAAGAATTTCAGATTTTGGGATATTATTGAAACATAAAGCAAAACAAAATAAAATGACATTATAATAATAGCACATATCATGTGAAGAAGCAAAAACTTAGGCTTAACCAAAACTGACCGATTATTGTTGAAGAAGAAAGGTGGAATGCCAACCGGGGCATCCCCAAGCTTAGATGTTTGAGACTTCTTGAAATATTGACTAGGGATGCCTTGGGCATCCCTAAGATTGAGCTTTTGCGTCTCCTTAATTCCTTTTATATCACGGTTTCCCTAAATCTTAAAAACTTCATCCACACAAAACTCAACAAGAACTTGTGAGATAAGTTAGTATAAATCCATGCAAAACCTTATCATTCTCTACTGTAGAAAATCACTAAAATTGTAATTAGACATTGCATAATAAGTGCCTCTGCATATTTAATACTACTATCCTCAAATAAAATAATTAAACAAGCAAAAATATGCAAACAATGCAAACATAACAACAATCTGTCTAAATAGAACAGTCTGTAAAGAATGCAAGAGGAATCATACTTCCCTAACCCCAAAAATTCTGAAAAATTACCACACTGTAGAAAATTTGTTTTTACTCATTGTGTAAAAATTTCAAGATTTTATCATGTTCTGACTATTCACAAATATTCAAAACATGACAACAAACTCTCTGTTTTCAAAACAGCAACATATAGACTTGCAAAATAAGCATGGTAAAGGCTACACTTGACTTTTTATCGAACTAAAAGATGCAAAACATTACTCTAAATATCAGCAAGAAAATACTAATAAAAGAATATGACGCTCCAAGCAAAACACATATCGTGTAGTGAATAAAAATATAGCTCCAAGTAAGGTTACCGATGAACGAAGACGAAAGAGGGGATACCATCCGGGGCATCCCCAAGCTTAGGATCTTGATTGTCCTTGAATATTACCTTGGGGTGCCTTGGGCATCCCCAAGCTTAGGCTCTTGCCACTCCTTATTCCATAGTCCATCGAAACTTTACCCAAAACTTGAAAACTTCACAACACAAAACTCAATAGAAAATCTTATGAGATCCGTTAGTATAATAAAACAAATCATTCACTTTGGTACTGTTAAGACAAGATTCATAATTTTTCTGACATGATGTCTGTTGTACCCTATCATTTATACAATTTATATTAAGCAATACAAGCCATAGAAACTAGAAAACAAGCAAACTATGCATCAAAAACAGAACAATCTGTAAAGACCTGAATTGAAATCATACTTCTGTAACTCCAAAAATTCTGAAAAATTAGGGAAATCTAGACAATTTGTATATAATTCTTGTGTAAAAACTTCATATCAAAAGTACATTCCAGTGAATTTTCAAAATTCCTGGGATAGGAGCAAAAGTTTTTGTTTTTGCACAGAATCAAGTCAACTATCATCCATACTATCCTAAAGGTTTTACTTGGCACTATATTGAAACAAAAGCTATAAAATATTATTACTACAGTAGCATAATAATGTGAACACATAAAAATAGTAGGGGTAAATGTTAGGTTGTCTCCCAACAAGCGCTTTTCTTTAATGCCTTTTTAGCTAGGCATGATGATTTCAATGATGCTCACCTAGAAGATACAAATTGACACACAAGGAGAGCATCATGAAACATATGTGGCAAGCACATTTAAGTCTAACCCACTTCCTATGCATAGGGATTTTGTGAGCAAACAACTTATGGGAACAATAATGAACTAGCATAGGAAGGCAAAGCAAGCATGACTTCAAAACTTTCAACACATAGAGAGGAAACTTGATATTATTGAGATATGTAAAAGCATATGTTCCTCTCTCATAATAATTTTCAGTGGCACCATGAATGAATTCAACAATATAACCATCACATAAAGCATTACTTTCATGATCCATAAGCATAGAAATTTTACTACTATCCACATAAGCAAAACTCTTCTCATTCGGAATAGTGTGGGAGTATTATAAGAAACTCGAATACTATAAATTGTTTCCACATTAAAAGAATAATGTTCAAAAAGGGTAATCATAATTATGACTAGCTTTATAAATATATTCATAACTACTTTTTATATCATAAGTGTCATCATAATAATCATCATAAGTAGAGACTTTGTTCTCATCATAATCAGTTGAAACTTCTTCCAAGATAGTGGAATCATTACTAAATAAAGTCATGACCTCTCCAAATCCTCTTTTATCATTGTAATAAGACTGTTTTTATATTTTCAGATTACAAAAACCTATATCTACCATCCATATTTCGCTTGTATCACCATCTCTTCACCGAACTAGTGCACCTATATAATTTACCATTGTATTGGGTGTGTTGGGGACACAAGAGACTCTTCGTTATTTGGTTGCAGGGTTGTTTGAGAGAGACCATCTTCATCCTACGCCTCCCACGCATTGATAAACCTTAGGTCATCCACTTGAGGGAAATTTGCTATTGTCCTACAAAACTCTGCACTTGGAGAACCAACACGAGTCTACAAGAAGAAGGTTGCGTAGTAGACATCAGGGTGCCTGGAACCCCTTCCGGTGACCCGATTCCTTCCCAATACGTCCCAAAACACTTCTAGTGTCCAAATACCATCATGCTCTATATCAATCTTTACCTCTCGACCATTTTGAGACTCCTCGTCATGTCCGTCATCTCATCCGGGACTCTAGACAACATTCGGTCACCAAAACATATAACCCATATAACACTATATCGTCAAGGAACGTTAAGCATGCGGACCCTACAGGTTTGAGAACTATGTAGACATGACCGAGACACCTCTCCAGTCAATAACCAATAGCGGAACTTGGATGCCCATATTGGCTCCTACATATTCTACAAAGATCTTTATCGGTCGAACCGTTATGACAACATACGTAATTCCCTTTGTCTATCGGTATGTTACTTTCCCGAGATTCGATCGTCAGTATCTTCATACCTAGTTCAATCTTGTTATCGGCAAGTCTCTTTACTTGTTCCATAATACATCACCTTGTGACTAACTTTTTAGTCATTTGCTTGCAAGCTTAGAGGGCCCTGAGATACCTCTTCGATACTCAAAGTGGCAAATCCTAATCTCGATCTATGACAACTCAACAAACACCTTCGGAGATACCTGTAGAGCATCTTTATGATCACCCAGTTACGTTGTGATGTTTGATAGCACACAAGGTATTCCTTCGATATCCAGGAGTTGCATAATCTCATAGTCGGAGGAATATGTATTTGACATGAAGAAAGCAATAGCAATAAACTGAATGATCATTATGCTAAGCTAACAAATGGGTCTTGTCCATCACATCATTCTCCTAATGATGTGATACCATTTTCAAATGACAACACATGTCCATGGTTAGGAAACCTTAACCATCTTTGATGAACGAGCTAGTCTAGTAGAGGCTTACTAGGGACATGATATTTGTTTATGTATTCACACATGTATCTAAGTTTCCGATCAATAGAATTCTAGCATGAACAATAAACCTTTATCATGATTTAGGAAATATAATAATAACCATTTTATTATTGCCTCTAGGGCATAGTTCCATCACTTTGAGAACCGACTAGAGTTTTGCTAGCATAATGAATAACATTTAGTTTCTTATCAACTCTTTGTCCTAGAATAGCACCAACAACATAGTCACTAGCATCACACATAAATTCAAAAGGCAAGTTCTAACCAGGTGGTTGAACTATAGGTGCAGAAGTTAAGGCTTTATTAAGTGTTTCAAAGGCTTCTACACAATCATCATCAAAAACAAATGGAACATCCTTTTTGTAAAAGATTTGTAAGAGGCCTAGAAATTTTAGAGAAGTCTTTAATAAACCTCCTATAGAAACGACATGACCAAGGAAACTACGAATACCTTTGCTATCTCTGGGACATGGCATTTTCTCAATTGCATTGACTTTAGCTTTATCCACCTCAATACATCGTTCAGAAATTTTATGACCCAAGACAGTACCTTCATTAACCATAAAGTGGAACTTCTCCCAATTCAAAACAAGATTAGTTTGCTCACATCTCTGCAAAACTCGATCAAGGTTGCTTAAGCAATGATCAAAAGAAGTTCCATAAATAGAAAAATCATCCATGAAAACCTCAACAACCTTTTCACAAAAATCAGAGAATATAGCAGTCATACATCTTTGAAAGGTAGCAGGTGCATTGCATAAACCAAAAGGCATATGTCTATAAGCATATGTTCCAAAAGGGCAAGTAAAGGTGGTTTTCTCTTTGTCAGGTTCTGAAATAGGTATTTGAGAAAAACCATAATATCCATCAAGGAAACAAAAGTGTGTGTGCTTTATAACCTTTCTAACATTTGATCAATAAAAGGCAATGGGTAATGATCTTTTCTAGTAGCTTTTTTTAATTTTCTAAAATCAATTACCATCCTATAGCCAATGACAATTCTTTGTGGAATAAGTTCATTTGTATCATTAGGAACAACAGTAATACCTCCCTTCTTAGCTATAGGATGAACGAGGCTCACCCATCTGCTATCAACTATGGGATAGATTATACTTGCTTCCAGAAGCTTTAATAACTCAGTTCTTACCACTTCTTTCATCTTGGGATTCAAACGTCACTGATGATCAACAACAGGTTTAGCACCAGGTTCCATATTAATCTTGTGCTGACAGAGAGTGGGACTAATGCCCTTAAGATCATCAAGAGTATATCCAATAGCAGCACGATGCTTTTTCAGAACTTCCAATAATCTTTCTTCTTCATGTTCTGAAAGGTTAGCACTAATAATAACAGGATATATCTTTTTCTCATCAAGATAAGCATATTTCAAAGTGTCTGGCAATTGTTTCAGTTCAAACACAGGATCACCTTTAGGTGGAGGAGGACCTCTTAGAGTTTCAATAGGCAAATTATGTTTTAGCAGAGGTCGTTGTTCAAAGAAAATTTTATCTATCTCATTTCTTTCATGCATATGCATATCATTTTCATGGTCTAGCAAATATTATTCTAGTGGATCAGTAGGAGGCACAACAATAGAAGCAAGACCGATTATTTTATCCTTACTAGGTAATTCTTTCTTGTGAGGTTGTCTATTAAACTTGGAAAAATTAAAATCATGAGAGTCATCACCAAAACTAACACCGGCGGTTTGTTTCTCACAATCTATTTTAGCATTAGCGGTGTTCAAGAAAGGTATATCAAAGATAATGGGACAAAAGTCATCTTGTGGGGAACCAAGAACTAGAAAATCAGTAGGGTATTTTATTTTCCCACACAAGACTTCAACATCTCTAACAATCCCCAGTGGTGTGATGGTGTCTCTATTAGAAAGTTTAATAGTAACATCTATGTCTTCTATTTCAGCGGGTGTTATGCCATTCATAAATTCTTGGTATAAGGTAAAAGGAATAGCACTCATGCTAGCACCTAAATCACATAAACCATGATAACAGTGATCTCCTATTTTAACTGAGACAACAGGCATGCCAACAACGGGTCTATGTTTATCTTTTTCATCGGGTTTGGCAATTCTAGCAGCTTCATCACAGAAGTAAATAACATGCCCATCAATATTTTCTACCAAGAGATCTTTAACCATAGGAACACTAGGTTCTACTTTAATTTGTTCAGCACATTTGGGTGCTCTAATATGACTTTTATTGACCACGGTTGAAAGCTTGGCATGTTCCTTTATCCTAACAGGGAAAGGTGGTTTTTCAATATAAGTGGTAGGAACAACTGGAGCAACATTGTAAATAATAGTTTCATCTTTAGCTACTATCGGTTCTTTAGTTTCTTATTTAATAGGGGGATGATATTTAAACCACTTCTCATTTGGGAGATCAACATGAGTAGCAAATGATTCACAAAAAGAGGCTACTATCTCAAAGTCAAGTCCATATTTAACGCTAAACTTGTGAAAAGCATCGATATTCATAAAAGATTTAACATAATCAAATTCAAGCTTAATACCTGACTCTTTACCTTCGTCGATTTCCCAATCTCCAGAGTTGTGTTTAATTTTTTTCTAAAAGATCCCACCTGAATTCAATAGTCCTCTTCATAAAAGAACCAGTACAAGAAGTATCGAGCATGATCGATCATCATGAGAAAGTCGAGCATAAAAATTCTGAGTGATAATTTCTCTTGAGAGCTCATGATTGGGGCATGAATATAACATTGACTTAAGGCTTCCCCCATCTAGAGCAATAATTTCTCCTTCACGAGGTCAAAAATTATATATATAATTCCGATCACGATGAACTAGATGCATAGGAATTTTTCTGTTGAAATTTCAATTTCAATCGGTTCCAATTCCAAGACCCAATATCATCGCATAGCCTATTCCATGCCAATGCTTCTCCCTTCAAAGATAAAGGTAAACCTTCTTCTTAGATTCATCTCCGGGCAAACCTGCAAGATTAAATAATCCACAAATTTCATCCACATATATCAAGTGCATATCAGGATGTTCAATTCCATCTCTTATATAATGATTAGCTAGCACTAGTTCTATCATACCCGAAGGAATTTCATAAACAATATTTTCAGTAGGTGCTTTAGGTTGAGGGGAACTAATTGTGGTTCTGATTGAGGTGAAGATACCCCGAATAAACCCCTCAAAGGATTGTTATCCATTGTAACAAGTAACAGTAAATTTCAGCACGTAGTAATATTTTTTCCTTACCAATTTCCATTTACCAAGAGCGCTTCACTCCCCGGCAACGGCGCCAGAAAAGAGCCTTGATGACCCACAAGTATAGGGGATCAATCGTAGTCCTTTCGATAAGTAAGAGTGTCGAACCCAATGAGGAGCAGAAGGAAATGACAAGTGGTTTCCAGCAAGGCAATATCTGCAAGCACATAAATTGTAGGTAACAAGCTATTTGATAGCAAGATAATTTGTAACAAGCAAGTAACAGTAATAAAAGTGCAGCAAGGTAGCCCAATCCTTTTGAGGCAAAGGACAGGCCAAAACAATCTCTTATGATAAGCAAAGCGTTCTTGAGGGTACACAGGAATTTTATCATGTCACTTTCATCATGTTGCCTTGATTCGTGTTCGCTACTTTGATAATTTGATATGTGGGTGGACCGGTGCTTAGGTGTTGTTATTACTTGAACAAACCTCCTACTTATGATTAACCCCCTCGCAAGCATCCGCAACTGTGAGAAAAGTATTAAGATAAAATCTAACCATAGCATTAAACTTTTGGATCCAAATCAGTCCCTTACAAAGTAGCGCATAAACTAGGGTCTAAGCTTCTGTCACTCTAGCAACCCATCATCTAATAACTACTCAATGATGCATTCCCTTAGGCCCAAATATGGTGAAGTGCCATGTAGTCGAGGTTCACATGACACCACTAAGGGAATCACAACATATATATCATCAAAATATCGAACACATATCAAGTTCACATGATTACTTGCAACATGACATCTCCCACAACCTCAAGAACAAAAGTAACTAATCACAAATAATAATCACGCTCAAGATCAGAGGGGTATTAAATAGCATAATGGATCTGAACATATAATCTTCCACCAAATAAACCATATAGTAATCAACTACAATATGTAATCAACACTACTAGTCACCCACAAGTACCAATCTGAGGTTCTGGTACAAAGATTGAACACAAGAGATGAACTAGGGTTTGAGAGGACATGGTGATGTTAAAGATGTTGATGGAGATGTCCCTCCCAGAGATGGGAGAGTTGTTGGTGACGACGATGACGATGATTTCCCCCTCCGAGAGGGAAGTTCCCCCGGTGGAATAGCTCCACCGGAGGGCAAAAGTGCTCTTGCCCAAGGTCTGCCTCAAGACTGCGGTGCTGCATCCCGAAAGTCCTCTCCTTAGTTTTTCTAGGTCAAAATGACTTATATACCAGAAGAGGGGCACCGGAGGTGGGCCCAGGAGGTCACAACCGACCATGGCGTGCCTGGGCTCCCTGACGCGCCCAGGTGGGTTGTGACCACCAGGTGCCCCCTTTGGTAGTTATTTTCTCCAATAATTCTTAAATAATCCATACAAAATCTCCGTGAAGTTTCAACTTATTTGGACTTGTGCAGAATAGGTAGCTCTGACGTGCTTTTTCAGGTCCAGAATTCCAACTGCCGGTATTCTTCCGCTTTGTGTAAACCTTGTAAAATTATGAGAGAAAAGGCATTAGAATTACTCCCAAAATCATTATTATGCATAAAAACATTATAAATAACAGTAGGAAAACATTATACAGAATGGACGTATCAAGAGGCCAAAGAAAACAGGGAGGAGGAGGAGGATGTGGAGTGGGAACACCATGGCCCAGATCCAAATCTGGAGGATATGTTTGAAGGCATGAATTTGCATGGAGAGGAAGAGGAGGACCTAGACTTATCTGGTGAGGTGGATGAATTGATCAAGGAGGTGAGATGGTTGGCTCTTTTTAGGGTTCATAGGTTGAGGCCCTTTAGCCATGCGGCCTGATGACCCACAAGCATAGGGGATCTATGTAGTCCTTTCTATAAGTAAGAGTGTCAAACCCAACGAGGAGCAGAAGGAAATGACAAGTGGTTTTCAACAAGGTATTCTTTCCAAGCACTGCAATTATCGATAACAGATAGTTTTGTGATAAGAGAAATCATAACAAGTAATAAGTAATGGGAGTAAACAAGGTGCAGTAAGGTGGCCCAATCCTTTTTGTAGCAAAGGACAAGCCTGGATGAACTCTTATGTAAAGTAAAGTGCTCCCGAGGACACATGGGAATTTCTGTCAAGTTAGTTTTCATCATGCTCATATGATTCGCGTTTGTTACTTTGGTAATTTGATATGTGGGTGGACCGGTTCTTGGGTTCTGCCCTTCCTTGGACAAGCCTCCCACTTACGATTAACCCCTCTCGCAAGCATCCGCAACTACGAAATAAGTATTAAGGTAAACCTAACCATAGCATGAAACGTATGGATCCAAATCATCCCCTTACGAAGCAACGCATAAACTAGGGTTTAAGCTTCTGTCACTCTAGCAACCCATCATCTACTTATTACTTCCCAATGCTTTCCCCTAGGCCCAAATAATGTTGAAGTGTCATGTAGTCGACATTCACATAACACCACTAGAGGAAAGACAACATACATCTCATCAAAATATCGAACGAATACCAAATTCACATGATTACTTATAACAAGACTTCTCCCATGTCCTCAGGAACAAACGTAACTACTCACAAAGCATATTCATAATCATAATCAGAGGAGTATTAATTATCATTAAGGATCTGAACATATGATCTTCCACCGAATAAACCAACTAGCATCAACTACAAGGAGTAATCAACACTACTAGCAACACACATGTACCAATTTAAGGTTTTGAGACCAAGATCGAATACAAGAGGTGAACTAGGGTTTGAGAGGAGATGGTGCTGGTGAAGATGTTGATGGAGATTGACCCCCTCTCTATGAGAGGATCGATGGTGATGATGATGGCGATGATTTCCCCCTCCGGGAGGGATGTTTCCCCGGCAGAACAGCTCCGCCGGAGCCCTAGATTGGTTATGCCCAGGTTCCACCTCGAGACGGCGCCGCTTCGTCCCGAAATCTTCCTTCTTATTTTTTCAAGGGTAAAAGACACCATATAGCAGAATATGGGCATCGGAGGCCTGCCAGGGGGCCCACAAGGTTGGGGGCGTGCCCTCCACCCTTGTGACTGGCTGGTGGCCCCCCTCTGGTACTTTCTTCGCCCAATATTTTTTATTTATTCCAAAAACATGCTCTGTGAAGTTTAAGACTTGGAGTTGTGCAGAATAGGTCTCTAATATTTGCTCCTTTTCCAGCCTAGAATCCCAACTGCCGGCATTCTCCCTCTTCATGTAAACCTTATAGAATAAGAGAGAAAAGGCATAATTATTGTGATATAATGTGTAATAACAGCCCATAATGCAATAAATATCAATATATAAGCATGATGGAAAATGGACGTATCAACTCCACCAAGCTTAGACCTCGCTTGTCCTCAAGCGAAAGCCGATATCGATAAATATGTCCACATGTTTAGAGATAGAGGTGTCGATAAAATAAAATACAAACATGAGGGCATCATGATCATCTTTATATTAGCAACATATAATGCCATATAATTTCTTCTGATAAAGTAACAATTCATTCACAAGGCAAAGTATGAATCAGAAACTTCATTGAAAACTAACAAACTATGATCTCAGTCATTGAAGCAATTGCAATTTATCATAACATCGGAAATAGTCAATATAAGAGCTTTTCAGCAAGTCCACATACTCAACTATCATTTAATCTTTCACAATTGCTAACACTCATGCAATACTTATGGGTATAAAGTTTCAACCGGACACAGAGAAATATAGGGGCTTATAGTTTTGCCTCCCAACTTCTTACCTCAAGGGTAATGTCAACAATAATACTTTATGATAAGCTACATCCGAGTGGATATATATGGATCTCTCCAACACATAGAGCTTGCCAAAGGAAAAAGTGTAAAAAGGAAAGGTGAAGATCACCATGACTCTTGTACAAGGGTAGGAGATAAGTAAAAGATAGGCCTTTGCATAGGGAAGCAGAGATTGTCATGAACTTTTATGGTTGGATGCACAAAATCTTAATGCAAAATAACGTCACTTTATATTGCCGCTTGTGATAAAGACCTTTATTATGCAGTCCGTCGCTTTTATTTCTTCCATATCACAAGTTCGTATAAAGCTTATTTTCTTCACACTAATAGATCATACATATTTAATGTAGCGACCCGACCGAAATCGGTCAAGTCTCTGTGTAGCTGTACCATCCCAAGATCATGCTGGCACACACAGTACATTGATGCACAGATTCAAAGTTCAATCACACCTGAATTTATTACATGATTCTCATATCGAGTCTTTATTACAATAGAATAAATTCGGCCGAAGGCCAACTCATGAGAAATAAACTAAATAAAGCTGCGGAAGCGTAGACGAATAGCGAGTCCATCCGACTCCATAGGGCAATCGCCAAGCGTGGATCGTAGCCTCACTCCTGGTCGGAAAACTCCCCTGCAACATAAGACGTTGCAGCCGTGTAGGTCAGCATTTTGAATATGCCGGCAAGTCATGAAGAGACAACAACAATAAAATTACTAATACTATATGCAATTTGGCTATGGGGCTCTAAGTTTTATGTTTTTGCGAAAAAGCCAATTTTTCCCTATAACAAAGGACTTGCTCGCAATTACTACAAAATGTTGGTTGTTATTGAGATGGTTCCGCCAACCAATGTCTCATTCCCAATTATTAAATAACCCCTTAATTAATTAATTATGTTCGGTGTTGAGATTTCCGAAATACTCCAATTTCCAGAGGCTCATTTGTCCATAACCGGGGACACGGCTAATCGATTAGGTTGTTACTCTGCAGAGTCTTGTGCACTTTACCCGCAAGAATCGTTCCCTCCTTTATGTCCTCGCACTGCCTGGTGTTTGAAGACGGGATGAACGAAACAGGGTCTTCCGTAGAGTTTCTCTGGGCACTGCCGGTGCCCATCCATGTCCTACTGTTCTTCTACATCTGCTGGCACCGTTCGTCCAGAGTCACGCCTAGGGTCAACCCAGCCAGAGCCCATAATGGCTTGCGGCTGCACAGGTAAGCTTCCGGTCAAGGTGTATCCATCCGTCTCTTCGTGGCTGGGTGAAGCTTTCCGCAAGATGTCATGGCGCTTCTCCATGCATCCCGGCCATCCGCTGGTTTCTCCAGGGTGCCCGTCAACTGTCCTCCACCCAGTAGTGAATTTGAAGTCCATCTTGAGCTTGAAGTCATGGGGTTGTCATCATCTTGACTCTCACATCTCCGTTATGAATCTCTCAACCAACCCCGTCTACGAGCATAGCAAAATAAACTAATCGTCCCGGGGCAATGGTAAGGGGAATTGGGTTCATCCTACCTCATGATTCTACTCAAGAACATAACTTAAAATTCTCCTACTGCATGCATGGTGGGGAGGCATAATTCTAATGCAACAAAATCATAGGTATTGTAAAACATGATCAAGTGACTTGCCTGGTTGACGGTCTTCGAAAGCTAGTGACTCGAGATAGCAAGCTTCGCACTCCGGAAATTCTATCGAAGCAAACAATAATCATATAAGCATACAAACATACAATCACTTAACATAACAGCATGCTAACATAAATCACACAAAACAATCAAACCAAAACCAACGAAAAACTCAGAGAAAGCAAATCAAGGTTTTCATCATAACAAGCAACAACTAAGAAATAGTTTTGCACAACTAAAACTTTTCTTAACAGAACCTAAGCATTGGTTTTGCTAACTAACAGAAGGGAAAACATCATACAAACTAGGAGCAAAAGAATCATATTAAAAACTATTATAGAACTCATATTATGCCTAAAACAATCCTAGCAAAGAAAATAAAATAAAATTTTTATTCTACCGTAAATAAAAGTTCATCCTCTGTAGCTACAGAAACTAATCTAAAATAAACTATAACATAATAAAAAATAAAATAATTTACTAACAAGAACAGTAGGAAAACAGTAGCTAGCTAAAATAAACAAGAAAAACTTGATTTCGACTAAACTATTTTTTTTTCATTAAATCTAAAACATCCAAACAAGTTCCTAATGCTAGGCATGGTCAAAACTAAGCATTAGCAAAAAGAATCACTAAAAAAAATCCTAACTCCATTTATGGCAGAAAAACTAATCTGAATAAAACTAATATAAAACAATTTTTAAAAAAGTAAAACATGGCCGAATATATTTTATCCAGAAAGTATAGGAAATTTGCAAACTAGATAAAAAAGAATCAACTAAAAATATTAAATAACCTAAAAGATATAGATTTTACAAAACTGGAACTATTCTGTTAAAAACAGAAATGAAAACTAAACATAAAAAAAAACTAAAGCGCTAACGGGCCGAAACAGTGGGCGATCTGCAACTAAACTACGCTCGGGCGTTGAATAGGCTAATAAGCGTACGAAAAAGAAAAAAAAGAAAAAACAAAAAAACCGATCGGCGTGGTCTACACTAAACCGGAAATAAATCGTAAACTAAACTGATCTATTGAAAATAACCTAACCTTTCACTACTTCTAATCTACACCGTACATGCGAGATCCAACGGTGGAGGGGCCCCGGTGGCTTACCGCGGCGGTCGACGGCGACGGCGACTCGGGCGTGGACGGCGCGGCGGCTCTGGTGGTTGGGGAGGTCGGCGGAGACGTCGGGCAGGTGAGGCAGCTCGAGGGGAGGTCTGGGATGGAGTCAATGGAGCTCGGGGACGACGGTGGCGATCGGGGCAAGCTCGGGTGGGCTCCTGCTCCGGCGGGCGGCGGACGAGCTCGGAGCGACGGCTTCGGCGGTTCCTGGGCGAAGATAGGATGTCAAAGAGGTGCGCGGGGAACCGGCGGTTCGGGTGGTGTAGCTTGGAAGGTGTCACATCCCTAGTTCTGGTGATGCTTAGTGCTTGCATTAGAGTGTTGCATCATGATTAAATTCTATTAAATTTGAAATGGGGAATGTTTCAAACCCTAGCACTAAAGCAAATTCAAATAGATGCAAATTAAAAAAATGGAATTTCAACTAACCCAAAATGCTTTTCAAAAATGTTCATGGCCTTTGGAAAATGTTGCAAACAACAACCAGAGGTGATGCACATTTTTGCTATACATTTTGGATTTTTGAATGAACCCATATGTATTTGAATTGGAGCTGTTTAAAATAATATAAATATTTTGAAGGCTCCAAAAATGTTGGAAATTGGTGAGGGCCTTTGGTATATTATAACCAGTGGCCACAAGGAATCTCAACATTTTTATAATTGTGCTAGTATTTATTTTAAGCCCAGAACAAATTACAAAAAATAGAAAAGAGAAATAAAACTAGGAAAAGAACAGAGGCTCACCTGGGCCTTACCTGGCTTACCTGCAGCCCACCTGGCCAGTCCACTTGGCGGCCCAGCCCACCAGGGGCAGCACTGTCTTCCTCCTCCTGCCAGGAGGAGAAGCAGCTGCGTGCCCGGCGCACAGCCGAGCCGCGCCAGCTCCTGCTTGCCGCTCCCCCTCGTCGCCATGGACCTCCCTCGCGACGCCACGCACCTCCCCGACCGCCCCTCACTCTCTCCTGTGCCTCTCCCCTCCTCTGGTCCTCTCTTCCTCTCGCGCCGAGCGGGTCCGTCGCCGCCGACAAGCCCCACCGCGGCCACTGCCTCCCTCTCGCCTCCCTGACCAGCCCAGAGGCTCCGCCTCGACCCCCTCTTTCTTCCACCCCGAGCCACGCCACCGCGGGAGCCCCACATCGCCGCCACGAGTCGTCTTCCCCGAGCACGGCCGCCGGACTCCATCGACAGATTCGTCGCCTTCCGGTCGTCCCCGAGCCCGCCGAGTCCTTCCTCGAGATCGTTGTGAGCTCCCACATCTTTCCCCTCTCTCCCCGTGCTCGTCCGCGCCCTCTAGCCCCGCTGTCCATCGGAGCTGAAAGCTCACCGCCGCCATGGTTCCTCGCCGCCGTGGCCAGGGCCACCGCAGCCCGCGCCTGAGCACGTCACCGCGCTCGGTGAACTCCCAGGAGCACGTAGAACCCACTGGCTCCTCCTCCCATGCACCGCAACGCCAAAACCGCAGGTGCCGAACTCCGGCCGCCGCATTCGTGCTCGCCGCCGTCGACACAGACCACCCCAGCTCCTCCCACTTGGCCTAGCAGATGCGCGCGAGCCCCAGCTACGCGTAGGACCAAACCGCGGTCGATTTGGTCGACCGTGGGCAAATTCCGAGCCGCGCCACCGTCTCGGGCCTCGCCGGCGTTGAGTCGCCGGTGGGGTTGACCCCGCTGACCCTGTTTGACCACGGGGAGGCCTAGTTTGACCCCTGGGTCAATGACAGGTGGGGCCCAGCCGGCTAACTAATCTAGGATTAGTACTAATTATAATTAGTTAAAACTAATGACTCTGACACGCGGGTCCCACGTGTCTGGTTTGACCCTGGTCAATCCTGTTGACCTGCTGACGTCACTGTTGACCCTGCTGACGCAATAACTCATATTCTGGATTTATTCTTATTCAGGAAATTCCAGAAAATCCTATAAACTTCTAAAAATCATAGGAAATAATCTATAGCTCAGAATGAAATAATTTATATATGAAAAATTATCAGAAAAATCCAAGGAATCCATCTGTACCATTTTCATGCATGTTTAAACAATGTTTGTCCTCTGTTTTGGACAAAACACATAAAGGGCATTTAAATAATCATATATGGAGTTGGAATTTGAATCATGTATTCAAACCAACTTCATTTAAATCATAGCTAGATGCATTAGCTCAAATCACAGCATATTGCCATGTCATGATCATGCATCATATTGTTGCATTGCACTGATGTGTCCATCTCTATGTTGCCGGTACTTGTCCCCTCTCGATAGACGTGATACCGACGATGAGTTCGATGACACCGATGAAGAACTATATTATCTTCAAAAGTGCCAGGCAAGCAGAACCCCCTTGTTCATTCCGATAAAGTCCCACTCTCTCGCTCCTGCTCTCTTTTACTGCATTAAGACAACAACGATTCAACTGTTACTTGCTGCGGTAGTTGAACCCCTTTATCCTTTGCATGACCTGTCATTGCCACAATAATTAGATGAAACCCACTAGCATGAGTAGGAGTTGTTTGAGCCCTGATGTGCCTACTCATTTATGTTTGTTTGTCATGCCTGCTACTGCTTAGAGTTGAGTCGGGTCTGATTCATCGGGAATGAATTAGAATGGTGATGAACATGCCCTACTGTGTGTGAGCTAAGTGTGTGAACACGATTTGGTAAAGGTATTGGTGAGAGGCCATGTAGGAGTACATGGTGGGTTGTCTCATTGAAGCCGTCCTCAGGAACTGAGTTCTGTGTTTGTGATCCATGAAACAGTTACTACCACACATTGGGATCCTTAATTGACTCTCTCGGCTTCTTAATCACCCTTGTCCTCTGTCCAGGAGTTGCAAGTAGTTTCTGGTGTTTGTAGTATGCTGGGGGCCGCACGCAGCGCTGACCGTAGGGGTGGGCTGTGTTGCGGTAGGCACGTGGCACGGTGTACCGGGCGCCCGTTTGGTGTTCCGGGAACCCTGTACACATCGTTTGGGGCTGTGAGCGAAACTCCGGCCGGATCTCCTCATGGATGGAACCCGAATAGGCGATAAACCTGGACTAGAGACTTGAGTGTTTCGGTAGGCTGTGGCCGACACCCTCGCTGGGCTTCCGCTTGAAGGTTGCCGAGTACATGTCGTGTAAACGGCGATAAGTGGTGAGAGCGTGTGTGAAGAAGTACACCCCTGCAGGGTTAACATTATCTATTCGAATAGCCGTGTCCGCGGTAATGGACTTCTGGGTTGCCTATATCAGTTCATAGACAAGTGAAAGTGGATACTCTAAAATGCGCAAGATAAGCGTGAGTGCTATGGATGGCCTTCTCGTAGGGAGACGGAAGTGGATCCATAGTGGTGTATTGATATGGTGAATATGTGGACTCGTGTGCGCCACCTCAAAAGAGTCGCTCGCAGTCGTAGTTCAGGATAGCCACCGAGTCAAAGCTGGCTTGCTGCAGTTTAACTCCACTACCCCCTTTTGATACTGATGCATATGTAGTTAGTTCTGATGTAAGTCTTGCTGAATACGTTTGTACTCACGTTTGCCTATTTTATGTTTTGCAGAGAGAGATGTCAGTCTCGCTAGTAGTACCGCTTGGACTTCGACGTTTAGCTTGATACCTCAGCTACGATCTTGTGCCCTTGG
Source organism: Aegilops umbellulata (assembly GCA_032464435.1). Lineage (NCBI taxonomy): Eukaryota > Viridiplantae > Streptophyta > Magnoliopsida > Poales > Poaceae > Aegilops > Aegilops umbellulata. The sequence goes on along the minus strand of CP136056.1, from coordinate 65,890,172 downwards.
CAGGATCTGGTAGATAGTCAGGCTTCTCAGCCTTTTTCATTTGTAGATGTCTGTACTCAGACATGTTAAGCTTCCGCATGTGTTTGACTTGTATGCTCTGAATGTTGGGTCATGAGACCCATGTTTGTAATATCTCGCTCCTCGGAGCCTAATGAATTAATACTAGAGTCGTAGAGTCTTGTTGTGATGCCATGTTGTATCTACACATATCGAGCATATTGTGTGTATGATTGAAATGCTTGCTATGTGTGGGATCCGACTATCTAGTTGTTTATCCTTGGCAGCCTTTCATATGAGGAAATGTAAGTCTAGTGCTTCGGAGCGATAGTAGTCCGCTACAGCCCGGTTCACCGGAGTCCTGCTAGCCCAGCACTACTGCTCGGAACACTTGACTGGCCGGCATGTGTTTCACGTCGTCCCTATGTCTGTCCCTTCGGGGAAATGTCACGCGGTGACATCCGGAGTCCTGCCTAGCCTGCTACAGCCCGGGTTACCGGAGTCCTGTTAGCCCAGTGCTACAGCCCGGATTCACACGTTGATGACCGACATGCTCGATGTGATTCATGTATGCCTGTCCTCATAGGTTAGCGCCGCTTTGGGTTCACGACTAGCCATGTCGGCCGGGTTCTCTGTCATATTGATGCTAGCGACACTATCATATACGTGAGCCAAAAGGCGCAAACGGTCCCGGGCCAGGTAAGGTGGCACCCGTGGGAATACCGTGCGTGAGGCCGCAAAGTGATATGATGTGTTACGTGCTAGATCGATGTGGCTTAGGATCGGGGTCCTGACAGCGTTGGTATCAGAGCCTGACTGCCTGTAGGATTACCAAGCCAAACTGGTCGAAGTTGTGTCTAGAAATGCTTTAGTTATGTAAGGGAATTGATTGTGGAAGGGAACGTAAGGCTCTTTTTACTCCTTATACCTCATGGCCTTCTGATCTGAGTCAACCTCTTCTCTTCTACGGGGATTAAGAAATAGGATTCTCATCTATCTCTTAGGATGACGTGTTACAAAACCGTAGTTGCCTAGGATTGTTGAGTTCAAGCCCAGTTCTGTTTCTACTACGTCCATGTGTTCTTGGTTGATCTCAGAACATTAATATTGTGATGTTGAGTGGCTATGCCACCATTTTTGTAGGAGGTCTCAAATATTTTTGAGCATTTACAGCCGTTATGCTGTCCGAGTCATCCCAAGTTTCCAACTAGTCTGATGCATTTGCAAATCCTTTCCTTCCATTCCCGATGTCCTTTTGGTCGGAATAAGCACACTAATCGGTCTGTTGAGGTACCCCGTTGCCTTGACATATATGTTGGAGCTATTATTATGACCCTAGGTGTCTTAGGGAGTCACCTAGTAACCTAGCCATGTTTCGTGTCCTCAGTGTGATGAATCTGGCCACCATTCTCGAAAGCATCCCGTGATGCCATTAGTATGTAGGTATTCTTCTCTTGGGTTCTTGAACCCGAGATTCACCCTACTTACCTCATGTCGATAGTGTTTGCTAGTTCCTCTAGGATATTAGTAACCTTTGCATTAGCCCTCGAGGTCCGTGGTATTCCCTTCTTCCAAATACTATGAACCATTTATGGCAGAAGTTTGTTGAACCAAAAGATCACAACCAGGGTGCTCTTGAGGAGTACTCCATTCATATTGTGATTCTGCCAGCTCTACCTTTCTGCATGGGTTATCTGGAAGAAATGTTGAGCTTCGCTCGACATACTAATCTATGCATCCACAACTCAGAAAAGATATATGTCCTTTTGAGTTGTCCCTCCTTAGTTGTGTTCTGGCCCTCGTCTATCAATTGATAGTCAGGAGTGGTCGTGCATTCGTGTTCATCGATCCTAGTATTCTTGTGGTTCGTCAAGCCATTCTATCCGGGAATGACTAGGAGAAACAAACTCCAGTACCTTGTCCATTTCTAGGATTGGGTCAAAGTAATTGTATCCCGCAGATCGAAATGCCAATCCAGCCTCTGCTCTGTTCTACCTTGGAGTGTTACCATCTTTATGTCAAGAGTGTCATGAGAATTGCACCACCTCTTATGAATTCTTGATGCAGTGATACTCTCACCATCGTCATTCATTACTCGGCCCTCGTGTTGTTGTAACCGGAATGCCGACAAGTGAATTGTGATGTGTGAAATCAATGCTCCGAGCAACTCGTTGCTTGGTAGTAAATTGACAATATTCTCATTCTTAGCGTGTTGGTTATTAAATCATCATCCTAAGATTGAACGTGCTACCTAGTCCTTATTCTGGTGCACTCTTCGGTCAATGAGTGAGGATTATTCAATCCCTTGCTTATTTGATCATATCATCTTGCTCTAAAAGGCAAGATTGATCTCAAGCCTAGAGACATATCGGTGGTTCGTGATTTTCCGAATATCTTCTCGGAAGTATTACCAGGTTGTCCCCAGACTGTTATGTTGAGCTCGTGATCAAGTTGGTTCCTTGTGAACCACCCTTTCTCCAAGAATCTGTGTTAGATATCCCTGAGCTAGTTGGTTGAGCTAGACAACAACTTGGAGAGTTGGAAGATAAAGCTTGTCTGACTTAGTTCATGCTAAGGGATATTTTTTTGTGGTGTGTGTTGAAGAAAGATGATATCTTCACCAATTGGTCCTCGTGATCAGTTGTTGGATCTATTGACTTGTCAAAACTTTGACTTGAGTATGGGCTATTGTCAAGTCAAATCAGAACCAACGATGTTTGTAATGTTGTCTTACCCGTGGTTGATCCCTCGAGCATACACCATTACATCTTTTGGTCTGACCAATACTATCACATCGTTCACATGATGGTGGAAGTCCAGTGATATGGAAATTCCGATGAGTTGCTATTGAGCCCATCAGCAGCATTTGGTCACCCCCCCATGATTCATGTTGAACATCAACCTAGTGTTGGAAACTTTGTAAGCAATGCCTTCGTGTTCCGTTCATGAAGCATATGTTGGATGAAAGAAGTGACTTCCTCGAATTCATGTGCATTTGGTGTAAGTTGCCGCCATGAATTTGAGAAAGGTTTGTTTTGTTTCCTGGAATCATCCCAAATCAGTCATGCATACGTGCAAAGTATTCTATGGATTGAAGACTTGCAACCTTCATTCTATATTATCCCTAGCACACCAAGCCACTGATTGATTGGCTCAAGGAGAAGGAGTCCCTTCATAAGAGCTAATCCGGACTTATGAAAAGACTTCGATATCCTCGATGATGGTTCCCAACCAGAACTCGGTAGTGTTTTATTATAAGACTACCATGTGGTCATGCTTGTCTAAGATAGTGTGTTCACAGGTTTGTAGCAGAACCAGCTCATGTTTTGGAGCTTGCTATCGTAGTTCATTTCCTGAGAATCTCGCAACGTCATCTCGTCGGTTTGTGTTGCAAATTTCCTTTTCCGGACATGCTGTCTGAAATATCCTGTTACCAACCAGGTCTGAATCTCAGGCAGATGTGATGGTTGGAACTTTTCCAAGATCTATTACGTAGGTCCCGACAAGGTTGATGTCTGGCCGACACACCTAGCCGGAAGAGCTATCATGGTAGTATCTTGATTGAACTAGTTGACCATCTCCTCCATGAGGATCTCGTGCGACTTATTTTAGAAGTTGTTCCTTAGGGATCCTTGTGCTATTAATATTCCTCGATTATGCTATGACCATTCCAACAATGGAATTGCTCTCGACTGTTGAGTTATCTCCCAGTTACCAGAATCATTCCCAGCATTTGCATTTTGTTCCCAGCTTGCACCTCAATAGTTGTTGTCCAGGATCATATTCAAGAGTGGACTTGTCATGGTCCCATCCATTTTCGATGATAAGCAAAATCATCCATTGCGTTGTCTTCAACAAGGTAGTCCACCTCATCCATTCGAACTCCGCCAAACTATCGATTGTTGTGGGTTGCCTTAGGCTGGTATAAAGAGTTTCAATGATCTATGGATCAAAAGTAATTCTTTTTGCCACTTAAGGGAACAGCCCAATGAGTCACCTTTCCAAGGTGCCCCGTTACGGGATCACAGCAACTTTTTCCTCGCCACCTTGACACCATCCACCATCTTTCTAAGTGTGGGATTGTTGCCCACCAAATCAAATCCTGTCGTTTGTCCTTCCATCCCTCTCGATGTGTTTTGTGTCTCAACTCGAGATGTGTCGACATCCCATTCCGCGAGTTATCTTGTATAGCTCGGTCTTCGAGAAGATCGTTTCCTATAGAGTTTCCTTTTGTCGTCATCATGTTGTATCAAGATCTCGAAAGCAAGGGCGTCAAGATCAATATGATGCAATGAAGCTACTTCTACGAGAAGGGCAGTTGGATCGAGGAGACCATGATAGTTATGACCTCCTTTCTTCTAACCTCACGACTTGAATCTCGGGGCGAGATTCTTGTTTAGTGGGGGTGAGTTGTCACATCCCTAGTTCTGGTGATGCTTAGTGCTTGCATTAGAGTGTTGCATCATGATTAAATTCTATTAAATTTGAAATGGGGAATGTTTCAAACCCTAGCACTAAAGCAAATTCAAATAGATGCAAATTAAAAAAAATGGAATTTCAACTAACCCAAAATGCTTTTCAAAAATGTTCATGGCCTTTGGAAAATGTTGCAAACAACAACCAGAGGTGATGCACATTTTTGCTATACATTTTGGATTTTTGAATGAACCCATATGTATTTGAATTGGAGCTGTTTAAAATAATATAAATATTTTGAAGGCTCCAAAAATGTTGGAAATTGGTGAGGGCCTTTGGTATATTATAACCAGTGGCCACAAGGAATCTCAACATTTTTATAATTGTGCTAGTATTTATTTTAAGCCCAGAACAAATTACAAAAAATAGAAAAGAGAAATAAAACTAGGAAAAGAACAGAGGCTCACCTGGGCCTTACCTGGCTTACCTGCAGCCCACCTGGCCAGTCCACTTGGCGGCCCAGCCCACCAGGGGCAGCACTGTCTTCCTCCTCCTGCCAGGAGGAGAAGCAGCTGCGTGCCCGGCGCACAGCCGAGCCGCGCCAGCTCCTGCTTGCCGCTCCCCCTCGTCGCCCTGGACCTCCCTCGCGACGCCACGCACCTCCCCGACCGCCCCTCACTCTCTCCTGTGCCTCTCCCCTCCTCTGGTCCTCTCTTCCTCTCGCGCCGAGCGGGTCCGTCGCCGCCGACAAGCCCCACCGCGGCCACTGCCTCCCTCTCGCCTCCCTGACCAGCCCAGAGGCTCCGCCTCGACCCCCTCTTTCTTCCACCCCGAGCCACGCCACCGCGGGAGCCCCACATCGCCGCCACGAGTCGTCTTCCCCGAGCACGGCCGCCGGACTCCATCGACAGATTCGTCGCCTTCCGGTCGTCCCCGAGCCCGCCGAGTCCTTCCTCGAGATCGTTGTGAGCTCCCACATCTTTCCCCTCTCTCCCCGTGCTCGTCCGCGCCCTCTAGCCCCGCTGTCCATCGGAGCTGAAAGCTCACCGCCGCCATGGTTCCTCGCCGCCGTGGCCAGGGCCACCGCAGCCCGCGCCTGAGCACGTCACCGCGCTCGGTGAACTCCCAGGAGCACGTAGAACCCACTGGCTCCTCCTCCCATGCACCGCAACGCCAAAACCGCAGGTGCCGAACTCCGGCCGCCGCATTCGTGCTCGCCGCCGTCGACACAGACCACCCCAGCTCCTCCCACTTGGCCTAGCAGATGCGCGCGAGCCCCAGCTACGCGTAGGACCAAACCGCGGTCGATTTGGTCGACCGTGGGCAAATTCCGAGCCGCGCCACCGTCTCGGGCCTCGCCGGCGTTGAGTCGCCGGTGGGGTTGACCCCGCTGACCCTGTTTGACCACGGGGAGGCCTAGTTTGACCCCTGGGTCAATGACAGGTGGGGCCCAGCCGGCTAACTAATCTAGGATTAGTACTAATTATAATTAGTTAAAACTAATGACTCTGACACGCGGGTCCCACGTGTCTGGTTTGACCCTGGTCAATCCTGTTGACCTGCTGACGTCACTGTTGACCCTGCTGACGCAATAACTCATATTCTGGATTTATTCTTATTCAGGAAATTCCAGAAAATCCTATAAACTTCTAAAAATCATAGGAAATAATCTATAGCTCAGAATGAAATAATTTATATATGAAAAATTATCAGAAAAATCCAAGGAATCCATCTGTACCATTTTCATGCATGTTTAAACAATGTTTGTCCTCTGTTTTGGACAAAACACATAAAGGGCATTTAAATAATCATATATGGAGTTGGAATTTGAATCATGTATTCAAACCAACTTCATTTAAATCATAGCTAGATGCATTAGCTCAAATCACAGCATATTGCCATGTCATGATCATGCATCATATTGTTGCATTGCACTGATGTGTCCATCTCTATGTTGCCGGTACTTGTCCCCTCTCGATAGACGTGATACCGACGATGAGTTCGATGACACCGATGAAGAACTATATTATCTTCAGAAGTGCCAGGCAAGCAGAACCCCCTTGTTCATTCCGATAAAGTCCCACTCTCTCGCTCCTGCTCTCTTTTACTGCATTAAGACAACAACGATTCAACTGTTACTTGCTGCGGTAGTTGAACCCCTTTATCCTTTGCATGACCTGTCATTGCCACAATAATTAGATGAAACCCACTAGCATGAGTAGGAGTTGTTTGAGCCCTGATGTGCCTACTCATTTATGTTTGTTTGTCATGCCTGCTACTGCTTAGAGTTGAGTCGGGTCTGATTCATCGGGAATGAATTAGAATGGTGATGAACATGCCCTACTGTGTGTGAGCTAAGTGTGTGAACATGATTTGGTAAAGGTATTGGTGAGAGGCCATGTAGGAGTACATGGTGGGTTGTCTCATTGAAGCCGTCCTCAGGAACTGAGTTCTGTGTTTGTGATCCATGAAACAGTTACTACCACACATTGGGATCCTTAATTGACTCTCTCGGCTTCTTAATCACCCTTGTCCTCTGTCCAGGAGTTGCAAGTAGTTTCTGGTGTTTGTAGTATGCTGGGGGCCGCACGCAGCGCTGACCGTAGGGGTGGGCTGTGTTGCGGTAGGCACGTGGCACGGTGTACCGGGCGCCCGTTTGGTGTTCCGGGAACCCTGTACACATCGTTTGGGGCTGTGAGCGAAACTCCGGCCGGATCTCCTCATGGATGGAACCCGAATAGGCGATAAACCTGGACTAGAGACTTGAGTGTTTAGGTAGGCTGTGGCCGACACCCTCGCTGGGCTTTCGCTTGAAGGTTGCCGAGTACATGTCGTGTAAACGGCGATAAGTGGTGAGAGCGTGTGTGAAGAAGTACACCCCTGCAGGGTTAACATTATCTATTCGAATAGCCGTGTCCGCGGTAATGGACTTCTGGGTTGCCTATATCAGTTCATAGACAAGTGAAAGTGGATACTCTAAAATGCGCAAGATAAGCGTGAGTGCTATGGATGGCCTTCTCGTAGGGAGACGGAAGTGGATCCATAGTGGTGTATTGATATGGTGAATATGTGGACTCGTGTGCGCCACCTCAAAAGAGTCGCTCGCAGTCGTAGTTCAGGATAGCCACCGAGTCAAAGCTGGCTTGCTGCAGTTTAACTCCACTACCCCCTTTTGATACTGATGCATATGTAGTTAGTTCTGATGTAAGTCTTGCTGAGTACGTTTGTACTCACGTTTGCCTATTTTATGTTTTGCAGAGAGAGATGTCAGTCTCGCTAGTAGTACCGCTTGGACTTCGACGTTTAGCTTGATACCTCAGCTACGATCTTGTGCCCTTGGCAGGATCTGGTAGATAGTCAGGCTTCTCAGCCTTTTTCATTTGTAGATGTCTGTACTCAGACATGTTAAGCTTCCGCATGTGTTTGACTTGTATGCTCTGAATGTTGGGTCATGAGACCCATGTTTGTAATATCTCGCTCCTCGGAGCCTAATGAATTAATACTAGAGTCGTAGAGTCTTGTTGTGATGCCATGTTGTATCTACACATATCGAGCATATTGTGTGTATGATTGAAATGCTTGCTATGTGTGGGATCCGACTATCTAGTTGTTTATCCTTGGCAGCCTTTCATATGAGGAAATGTAAGTCTAGTGCTTCGGAGCGATAGTAGTCCGCTACAGCCCGGTTCACCGGAGTCCTGCTAGCCCAGCACTACTGCTCGGAACACTTGACTGGCCGGCATGTGTTTCACGTCGTCCCTATGTCTGTCCCTTCGGGGAAATGTCACGCGGTGACATCCGGAGTCCTGCCTAGCCTGCTACAGCCCGGGTTACCGGAGTCCTGTTAGCCCAGTGCTACAGCCCGGATTCACAAGTTGATGACCGACATGCTCGATGTGATTCATGTATGCCTGTCCTCATAGGTTAGCGCCGCTTTGGGTTCACGACTAGCCATGTCGGCCGGGTTCTCTGTCATATTGATGCTAGCGACACTATCATATACGTGAGCCAAAAGGCGCAAACGGTCCCGGGCCAGGTAAGGTGGCACCCGTGGGAATACCGTGCGTGAGGCCGCAAAGTGATATGATGTGTTACGTGCTAGATCGATGTGGCTTAGGATCGGGGTCCTGACAGAAGGGCAGGGGGTGCTCACCGGCGACGAAAGTGGCGGCAAACCGAGGCGGCGGCGGCGAGATGCGAATGGCGAGGGCGTCGGCTCTGGTGGGTTTCGGGCGTAGAGTTTTAGGGGGTCGAGAGAGGAGGGGCTTGGCCTTTTATAGGGCATCATCTTGGAGGAGGGGGCGTCGCGGGATCGTGATCCCGAGAAAATCGCGGCGACGGGCGGCGGCGGTCGCGCTCTGGCGCGGTGTCGTGGGCGAGGGGAAAGAGATGAGGTGGGGCCGGCGCGTCGGTGAGAGAGGGAGAGAGGAGAGTGAGCGGGCGACCGAGGCGGAGTGGGATCGAGCGCGGGGCGCTGGGGGCAGGCCGGCTCGGCGCTGGTGGGATGCGCCTGGCCCACTGGTGAGTGGCGCTCTGCGCTGGCTGGGCCGGTTGGCCTGGTTGGCGCCTGGGTTTTTTTATTCATTTTTTTAGACAGAGAGAAAAAGTAAAATATAGAGAAATCTATAATATTTTTATATAGGACATATATATTTCAATAAAATCAGAAAAACAAATCCTACAACGTGAACATTTTTCCAGAGGTAAAATAGGAACAAAATAAAAAACATTTTTTGTAGATTCCAAATAAAATCAAATTTGAATTCAAACTTTTTGGCAATATTTTCTTCTGACATTTTTCTTTGGAGTGTCATGTTTACTCCTCTCATACTTTTGCTCAAGTATTTGTCAAGTATTTTTGAAATAAATTTCAATTGCCAAAATCAGATTCAAATTCAAATAAAACTCAAATGCCTCTGAAATTTCCAAATGCCACTCAATTCAAACTAAATGCATAGATGCTTAGCTAATAATTGTAAAACATTCCAAATTGAAAATTTGGGATGTTACAAACCTACCCACCTTAAGATGAATCTCGCCCTCGAGATTCGGCTTGGCTAGCAAATAGGTGTGCGTGGTCTCGGCGGAGAATTCTTCTCGCTCCCAGGTGGCTTCCTCCTCGGAATGATGACTCCACAGAACCTTGCAAAAATTGATGATCTTGCTGCGGGTGACTCTGTTCGCAGTCTCGAGAATTCTGACGGGTTTCTCCTCATAAGTCAGATCACTGTCAAGCTGTATGGCCTCTAGGGGCACTGTGTCTCTCAAAGGAATATCAGCCGTCTCAGCATGGCATTTCTTCAGCTGAGAAACATGGAAGACATCATGAACTCCGGACAATCCTTCCGGCAATTCCAGCTTGTAAGCAACTTCTCCACGACGTTCGAGGATTTTGTAGGGGCCAATGAATCGTGGTGCTAACTTTCCTTTAACGCCGAACCTCTTGATTCCACGAAGTGGGGACACACGAAGATATGCTCGGTCTCCCGCTTCGTATGTTACTTCCTTGCGTTTACTGTCGGCATAAATCTTCTGCCTCGATTGAGCTACCTTGAGTCTATCTCGAATCAGCTTGACCTTTTCTTCGGAGTCTCTGATAAGATCGGAACCAAAAAGATTTCGGTCTCCAACACCATCCCACAGCAATGGGGTTCTGCACCTCCTTCCGTATAGAGCTTCGAAAGGGGCCATCTTCAAACTTGTCTGATAGCTGTTGTTGTACGAGAACTCTGCGTATGGCAGATTGTCATCCCAGCTATACCCATAGTCTAGCGCATAGGCTCTCAACATGTCCTCCAGAATCTGGTTGACTCTCTTGGTCTGTCCATCTGTCTGCGGATGAAAAGCTGTACTGAACTCCAGCCTCGTACCCAAAGTTTCATGCAACTGATTCCAAAACTTTGAGGTAAATTGCGTTCCTCTATCTGGCACGATACTCCTCGGAACTCCATGCAGACATACGATCCTGGTCATGTATATCTTGGCTAACTTAGCGTTGGTATATGTAGTCTTCATGGGAATGAAATGAGCTACCTTGGTCAAGCGATCAACCACTACCCAGATGGAATCATAACCTGAACGGGTCCTGGGTAATCCTGTGATAAAATCCATTCCAAGTTTTTCCCATTTCCACTCGGGTATCGGCAGAGGTTGAAGTAACCCTGCTGGCTTCTGATGTTCCGCCTTTACTCGTTGACAAACATCGCATACTGCTACGTACTCGGCAATATCCTTCTTCATACATGTCCACCAGAAACTTTCCTTCAAATCCAGATACATCTTGGTGTTGCCTGGGTGAATCGAGTACGATGAATCATGGGCCTCCTGAAGAATTAACTTCCTGACCTCTGGGTCATTGGGCACATATATGCAATCCTCAAACCATAAAGTTCCGTGCTCGTCTTCACGAAAACCTTTAGCCTTTCCGTTGCTCATCTTTTCCTTTATCTCTACAATTTCCTTGTCCGTCTTCTGGGCTTCACGGATTCTTTTGGTCAAAGTGGACTGAATATCCAGGGTGGCGACATATCCTCTCGGTACTATCTCCAGTCAGAGTTCTCTGAGATCGTCGGCTAATTCCTGAGGTAATCCTCCAGCTATGAGGGTGTTCACATAGCTTTTACGGCTCAAGGCATCTGCTACAACATTAGCCTTCCCTGGGTGGTAATGCAATCTCATGAGTCCTTGATCAACTCTAGCCATCTCCTCTGTCTGAGGTTTAACTCCATCTGCGTGAAAATGTATTTCAAGCTCTTATGATCCGTGTAAACATCACAACTGTTTTCGATAAGGAAATGCCTCCAGGTCTTGAGTGCGTGCACTACGGCTGCTAACTCCAAATCATGTGTGGCATAATTCATCTCGTGAGGTCGTAGCTGTCTGGAGGTATAAGCTACAATTTTTCCTTCCTGCATGAGTACTCCTCCGAGTCCCTGACGAGAAGCATCACAATATACCTGGTAATCCTTGTGTATGTCCGGCAAAATCAGCACTGGGGCTATAACCAAACGTTTCTTCAATTCCTGGAAACTGGCTTCACAATCCTCGGTCCAAATGTACTTGGCGTCCTTCTTCAACAGCTCAGTCATGGGCTTTGCAATCTTCGAGAAGTTCTCAATAAACCTCCGATAATATCCTGCGAGTCCGAGAAAACTGCGGATCTCCTTGACTGAGGTGGGTGACTGCCAATCGGTGACTGATACAACCTTGGTGGGGTCGACTGCTATTCCTTCTCCTGAAATAACATGTCCGAGGAATCCGACTTCCTTCAGCCAAAATTCACATTTGCTGAACTTGGCATACAACTGATGTTCTCGGAGTTTCTCCAGAACTAGACGCAAATGTTCCTTATGCTCTTCCTCGCTCTTGGAGAAAATCAGTATATCATCGATGAACACCACGACAAACTTGTCCAGATATTCCATAAATACCTTGTTCATCAAATTCATGAAGTATGCAGGGGCATTAGTCAATCCAAATGACATGACGGTATACTCATATAAACCATACCTGGTGGTGAAAGCTGTTTTGGGTATATCCTGTTCATGAATCTTCAACTGATGATACCCTGATCGAAGATCGATCTTGGAGAATACCTTGGCTCCAACTAGCTGATCAAACAAATCGTTAATCATTGGCAGAGGGTACTTGTTCTTGATGGTCATGTCGTTCAATGAACGATAATCCACAACCATTCTCAGGGTTCCATCCTTCTTCTCTACCAAAAGAACTGGGGCTCCCCAAGGTGACGAGCTTGGTCGAATATATCCCTTCTCCAATAATTCCTTGATTTGCTTCTTGATCTCTTCCAAATCATTCGGGGGCATCCGATAAGGTCTCTTGGATATTGGGGCTGTGCCGGGCAATAACTCAATCAGAAATGCAATGTCTCTGTCCGGTGGCATTCCTGGTAATTCCTCCGGAAATACATCAGGAAAATCTTGCACTACGGGCACTTCCTCCTGAACAACTCCCGTGAGTGAATTCACCTGATGCTTTGTCGGGGTGCGTCTGGATACATACTTGATCCTTTTCTGCTCCGGGGTGGTGAGGAAAATCGTCTTGCGGGCACAGTCGATGTTTCCTTCAAACTTGGTCGACCAATCCATGCCTAGGATTACATCCAAACTCTGGGATTCCAGTACTATGAGGTCTGTGGGAAAATCATGATTTCCGATGATGAGGGTCGAATGACAGCCTAAGCCTGCCCTCATCTCTCCTCCTAGGGAAGTGACCTGAAGCGGGGTTCTAAGGGTTCTAGTGGGCAACCCATACTTTTCCACAACTACCCTTGATATGAATGAATGCATTGCACCAGAATCAAAGAGTACCAATACTGGATGTGAATTTAATAAAAACTTACCAACCATAGTTTCTGGCTGATCATAGACATCCTCCACGTCAATGTGATTCACCTGAGCACGAGGAAAAGGATTGGGCTTCTTTGCTGAGCTTCCATTGCCGTTGCCGTTTCCATTCCTCTGCTTGACCTCCGGGCAGTCGGTGGCATAGTGTCCTGTTTTCTGGCACTTGAAACAGGTGATATGACTCAGATCCTTCTGAGCCGGAGCGGGACGGTGCTGGTTGCCATTGCCCCCATTGCTTGACTTGGAGTTGTTGTCGTGGTTGCGGTTGTTCCCATTTCCTCCATGGTTATGTCCTCCATGATTATGTCCTCCATGGGTGTGATGGGTATGTCCTCCCGAGTATGGGGCATAGCGGGGCTTCTGCTGAGCTCCAGAGTTGTACTTTCCCTGGCCATATTTCCGCTTGCGGCTATCAGTCTGCTGCTGCTTGCCTTCAAGTATGGTGGCCTTGTCTACCAGCTCCTGGTAGTTGTTGAAGGTAGCCACCATTAGCTGCATTCCCAGCTCATCATTGAGTCCTTCGAGAAACTTCTCCTGTTTTGCGGCATTTGTGGCCACATCATCTGGGGCATAGCGAGATAATTTGCTGAACTCATCCACGTACTGCCCCACAATACGGTTCCCCTGGCGTAAGTTGCGGAACTCACGCTTCTTCAGACTCATGGCTCCAGCTGAGACATGGGCGGTGCGGAAAGCCTGCTGGAACTGATCCCACGTGATGGTGGCGATGGGATAAGTGGCGGTGTAGTTCTCCCACCAAGAGGCTGCAGGTCCATCAAGCTGATGTGCGGCAAAGCGCACCTTCTCTGCATCTGTGCATCCAGCAGTGGCTAACTCCCTTCCGACTTTGCGGAGCCAATCATCGGCCACAATCGGCTTAGTGCTGCTAGAGAACACTGGCGGATTCAGCCTTAGGAAGCGGGTCAAGTTGTCAACAAGGTGTGGTGGCGGTGGATTGTTGTTGTTGTTGTTGTTGTTGTTGTTGTTCTGGTTCTGGATGAGTATCTGCATCAGGGCATTCTGCTGCTGGATCAGCTAGGCGAGCTCCGGCGGAAAGTTGGAACCGGGGTCACGTCTCGGAGGCATCTGGTGTTTTGGAGTGGATGAGAAATTAGAATAGAACAAGGGTCCAATGAGAAAATAGCACTACCCATATGAATGCACAATCATAATCACACCAATCACTTATTCATTCATCTCAAACAAGGTTCAATCTCGGATTACAAAATCTCACGACTAATCGAAATAACGGCCTACCTGATCGACGGAAAAGAAAAAAAATAACATGGCGGTCGACTAAATGTCTTCATCAATTATCCTTGCGTCCTCCGGTGCGGCGTCCTCTGGTGCATCGTCCCCTGGTGCGACGCCTCCTCTTGCGGCTTCCTTCGGTGGAGCTCTCTTCATAATCCTGGTCATTGCTCACGAGGGGTCCATCATCTCCATTCAGAAAAAGGTCTTCTCCCAGGTCCATCTTCTCCTCTAATGCGGCAACATCAATCTTCAGCTTGTCGACTCTCTCCATGAAATCCTTGACTTCATCCTCATGCTCATAGTGGGCTTCACGTGCTGCATCCTCCAGTTCAATTTCACGAAGATGCAACTTTTGGACCGTCTTCAAGCTCCTGCGCATCTGAACCTCTAGAGCCCTGATGTGAGCCTCCAAGTCTTGGACATATGAGCGAACGGAGTCGTCATCTATGGTGCGGATGATCTCTCCATCTGTAGTCCTACGAGAAATCATGGTGTGGTCTGATCCAACGAGCTTGACCCTGTATTCCTCCTGGATGCGTCCAAGTGCACTATGAACTGCTATGTCTCTCTCGAGGATCCAAGTGGGAGCAGTGAACCTGAAGTCAACGGGCGCCGAGAGACTTCCGAAAGTCCTCCCTGGTATGTGCACCTTAATCCTATAGCGACGGTCTTTTGGAAATGCCATGATAGGGGTCCCGGTGATAGACGACAGAGCAATCTTCAATTCCTTGGTGATCTGGACCAGCCTCCTGCCGAAAAGCATTGTCTCATCTGGCTGGCAAAACTCCGAGAGCAGAACTGGGATGAACTTGACGGCCATCTAGAATGTTGAAAATCTTAGAGAAGTCAGAAATGAACAGGGGAGAATTACGGAATGATAAGGACATGAAATAAAATAGTCTCTTCCTATGGTTTTCCGATCCTAGGGGTTACGTCCTACGGTCAGCGTGTGCTCTAAATACCATCTCTGTAGCGACCCGACCCGAAATCGGTCAAGTCTCTGTGTAGCTGTACCATCCCAAGATCATGCTGGCACACACAGTACATTGATGCACAGATTCAAAGTTCAATCACACCTGAATTTATTACACGATTCTCATATCGAGTCTTTATTACAATAGAATAAATTCGGCCGAAGGCCAACTCATGAGAAATAAACTAAATAAAGTTTCGGAAGCGTAGACGAATAGCGAGTCCATCCGACTCCGTAGGGCAATCGCCAAGCGTGGATCATAGCCTCACTCCTGGTCGGAAAACTCCTCTGCAACATAAGACGTTGCAGCCGTGTAGGTCAGCATTTTGAATATGCCGGCAAGTCATGAAGAGAGAACAACAATAAAATTACTAATACTATATGCAATTTGGCTGTGGGGCTCTAAGTTTTATGTTTTTGCGAAAAAGCCAATTTTTTCCTATAACAAAGGACTTGCTTGCAATTACTACAAAATGTTGGTTGTTATTGAGATGGTTCCGCCAACCAATGTCTCATTCCCAATTATTAAATAACCCCTTAACTAATTAATTATGTTCGGTGTTGAGATTTCTGAAATACTCCAATTTCCAGAGGCTCATTTGCCCATAACCGGGGACACGGCTAATCGATTAGGTTGTTACTCTGCAGAGTCTTGTGCACTTTACCCGCAAGAATCGTTCCCTCCTTTATGTCCTCGCACTGCCTGGTGTTTGAAGACGGGATGAACGAAACAGGGTCTTCCGTAGAGTTTCTCTGGGCACTGCTGGTGCCCATCCATGTCCTACCGTTCTTCTACATCTGCTGGCACCGTCCGTCCAGAGTCACGCCTAGGGTCAACCCAGCCAGAGCCCATAATGGCTTGCGGCTGCACAGGTAAGCTTCCGGTCAAGGTGTATCCATCCGTCTCTTCGTGGCTGGGTGAAGCTTTCCGCAAGATGTCATGGCGCTTCTCCATGCATCCCGGCCATCCGCTGGTTTCTCCAGGGTGCCCGTCAACCGTCCTCCACCCAGTAGTGAATTTGAAGTCCATCTTGAGCTTGAAGTCATGGGGTTGTCATCATCTTGACTCTCACATCTCCGTTATGAATCTCTCAACCAACCCCGTCTACGAGCATAGCAAAATAAACTAATCGTCCCGGGGCAATGGTAAGGGGAATTGGGTTCATCCTACCTCATGATACTACTCAAGAACATATCTTAAAATTCTCCTACTGCATGCATGGTGGGGAGGCATAATTCTAATGCAACAAAATCATAGGTATTGTAAAACATGATCAAATGACTTTCCTGGTTGATGGTCTTCGAAAGCTAGCGACTCGAGATAGCAAGCTTCGCACTCCGGAAATTCTATCGAAGCAAACAATAATCATATAAGCATACAAACATACAATCACTTAACATAACAGCATGCTAACATAAATCACACAAAACAATCAAACCAAAACCAACGAAAAACTCAGAGAAAGCAAATCAAGGTTTTCATCATAACAAGCAACAACTAAGAAATAGTTTTGCACAACTAAAACTTTTCTTAACAGAACCTAAGCATTGGTTTTGCTAACTAACAGAAGGGAAAACATCATACAAACTAGGAGCAAAAGAATCATATTAAAAACTATTATAGAACTCATATTATGCCTAAAACAATCCTAGCAAAGAAAATAAAATAAAAATTTTATTCTACCGTAAATAAAAGTTCATCCTCTGTAGCTACAGAAACTAATCTAAAATAAACTATAATATAATAAAAAATAAAATAATTTACTAACTAGAACAGTAGGAAAACAGTAGCTAGCTAAAATAAACAAGAAAAACTTGATTTCGACTAAACTATTTTTTTTCATTAAATCTAAAATATTCAAACAAGTTCCTAATGCTAGGCATGGTCAAAACTAAGCATTAGCAAAAAGAATCACTAAAAAAAATAATCCTAACTCCATTTATGGCAGAAAAACTAATCTGAATAAAACTAATATAAAACAATTTTTAAAAAACTAAAACATGGCCGAATATATTTTATCCAGAAACTATAGGAAATTTGCAAACTAGATAAAAAAGAATCAACTAAAAATATTAAATAACCTAAAAGATATAGATTTTACAAAACTGGAACTATTCTATTAAAAACAGAAATGAAAACTAAACATAGAAAACTAA
This sequence comes from Aegilops umbellulata, assembly GCA_032464435.1. Taxonomy (NCBI): domain Eukaryota; kingdom Viridiplantae; phylum Streptophyta; class Magnoliopsida; order Poales; family Poaceae; genus Aegilops; species Aegilops umbellulata. Next base: position 65,873,009 of record CP136056.1, on the reverse strand, counting down.
AGCGCTAACGGGCCAAAACAGTGGGCGATCTGCAACTAAACTGCGCTCGGGCGTTGAATAGGCTACTAAGCGTACGAAAAAGAAAAAAAAAAGAAAAAACAAAAAACCGATCGGCGCGGTCTACACTAAACCGGAAATAAACCGTAAACTAAACCGATCTATTGAAAATAACCTAACCTTTCACTACTTCTAATCTACGCCGTACATGCGAGATCCAACGGTGGAGGGGCCCCGGTGGCTTACCGCGGCGGTCGACGGCGACGGCAACTCGGGCGTGGACGGCGCGGCGGCTCTGGTGGCCGGGGAGGTCGGCGGAGATGTTGGGCGGGTGAGGCAGCTCGAGGGGAGGTCTGAGATGGAGTCAATGGAGCTCAGGGACGACGGTGGCGATCGGGGCGAGCTCGGGTGGGCTCCTGCTCCGGCGGGCGGCTGACGAGCTCGGAGCGACGGCTTCGGCGGTTCCTGGGCGAAGATAGGATGTCAAAGAGGTGCGCGGGGAACCGGCGGTTCGGGTGGTGTAGCTTGGAAGGGCAGGGGGTGCTCACCGGCGACGAAAGTGGCGGCGAACCGAGGCGGCGGCGGCGAGATGCGAACGGCGAGGGCGTCGGCTCTGGTGGGTTTCGGGCGTAGAGTTTTAGGGGGTCGAGAGAGGAGGGGCTTGGCCTTTTATAGGGCATCATCTTGGAGGAGGGGGCGTCGCGGGATCGTGATCCCGAGAAAATCGCAGCGACGGGCGGCGGCGGTCGCGCTCTGGCGCGGTGTCGTGGGCGAGGGGAAAGAGATGAGGTGGGGCCGGCGCGTCGGTGAGAGAGGGAGAGAGGAGAGCGAGCGGGCGACCGAGGCGGAGTGGGATCGGGCGCGGGGCGCTGGGGGCAGGCCGGCTCGGCGCTGGTGGGCTGCGCCTGGCCCGCTGGTGAGTGGCGCTCTGCGCTGGCTGGGCCGGTTGGCCTGGTTGGCGCCTGGGGTTTTTTTATTCATTTTTTAGACAGAGAGAAAAAGTAAAATATAGAGAAATATAGTATTTTTATATGGGACATATATATTTCAATAAAATCAGAAAAACAAATCCTACAACGTGCACATTTTTCCAGAGGCAAAATAGAAACAAAATAAAAAACATTTTTTGTAGATTCCAAATAAAATCAAATTTGAATTCAAACTTTTTGGCAATATTTTCTTCTGACATTTTTCTTTGGAGTGTCATGTTTACTCCTCTCATACTTTTGCTCAAGTATTTGTCAAGTATTTTTGAAATAAATTTCAATTGCCAAAATCAGATTCAAATTCAAATAAAACTCAAATGCCTCTGAAATTTCCAAATGCCACTCAATTCAAACTAAATGCATAGATGCTTAGCTAATAATTGTAAAACATTCCAAATTGAAAATTTGGGATGTTACATTTAAAGATCAATTTTTATTGCTTGCACCGATGACAACTTACTTGAAGGATCTTACTCAATCCATAGGTAGGTATGGTGGACTCTCATGGCAAAACTGGGTTTAGGGATGTTTGGAAGCACAAGTAGTATCTCTACTTGGTGCAAAGAATTTGGCTAGCATGAGAGGAAAGGCAAGCTCAACATGTTGGATGATCCATGACAATATAACTTCTATTCAGATATAAGCAAACATAACCCATTATGTTGTCTTCCTTGTCCAACATCAACTTTTTAGCATGTCATATTTTAATGAGTGCTCACAATTACAAAAGATGTCCAAGATAGTATATTTATATGTGAAGCCTCTCTTTCTTTATTACTTCCTATTAATTGCAACAATGACCAAAACTAAGTTTGTCAACTCTCAATAACTTTTATTCATCATACTCTTTATATGCGAAGTCATTACTCTCCATAAGATCAATATATGATCTTTTTATTCTTTCTTTTATTTAATTCCCTCAAGATCATAGCAAGAAAGCAAAGCCCCTTACTCAAAACTACTATTTATTATATATCTCACGGGCTCGATTACATAGAGGGAACATAAAGCAAAACTTAAAGCAAAACTCAAAGCTAGATCATGCTAAAAACTTTATTCTACTAGATCAAGATATAACCAAAAGGATCGAACTAAGAAAAACGATAAAGATAAAGGTGTGACGGTGATACGATACCGGGGCACTCCACCAAGCTTGTAGTTGCCAAGGGGAGTGCCCATATCCATTTATTTATGTCTCTTTCTTCGGAGGTGGTGATGATGGAGTTGTTGATGAAGTAGGCTTGTCGTCCAACATCGAACGTAGGAGTTGTTCCAATTTACGAATAATGCCCTTGAGTGCGATGATATGCTCTTGCAACAGAATATTCTCACGAGTTAGATACTTGTTTTTCACCCAAACTATTTAAATCATCTTGAAAGCTTCAATTTCAGTAGGGGTAAGATGATTGTAGTAAGGTTGAAGGATGTCTTCTTCTTCTGCTGCCGTAACTTGATCTTCCGCGGCCTTCGTGATCTTGTCACCCTTGTTGATCTCCCCAAGTTCTTGTCTCTTCGTCTCTATCTTCATTAGCCAAGCATCATCACCCGCGTTGTTGGAGGAGGGGGACGGCATGATGCCTGGCCTTGAAAACTCTGGCAGAAAATAACTCGAAACAAAAATAGGAGATATTGTCATGGTACTATGGTAAAAACCTTTGAGAGATTATATAATGAAGTTTTACCGACCGTAAGAAGTATCGTGCAAGAAAACAAGGTCCAGAGGGCACGCGAGTTGGCCACAAGGTCAGGGGCGCTCCCAGGGGGTAGGGCACGCCCTCCACCCTTGTGGTCGCCTCGTGTCTCTTTCGGACTAGTTTTAATTTTCTTATTTTTTAAATATTCCAAAACAGAGAAAATTTATCATTGGAAACGTTTTGGAGTCGATTTACTTACCGTACCACATACCTATTTCTTTTTGGAGTCTGAAACGTTCTGGAAAGTGTCCCTTATGTACTCCTCCGGTGTTATGTATCAATTATATTGGTCTCAACATTTGTGGGAGTACCTGAGATATAATGTTTGATTCTTTGACCGTTTACCACCTTCGGGTTTGTGCCGTCGGCGCTGTTGATCTTTATGGCACTAGAACGATAGACCTCCTCGATAACGTAGGGGCCTTCCCATTTAGAGAGAAGCTTTCCTGCAAAAAATCTTAAACGAGAGGTGTATAGCAAAACATGATCACCTACATTAAACTCACGCTTTTTATCCTTTTATCATGCCATCTTTTAACTTTTTCTTTATACAACTTGGCATTCTCATAGGTTTGGGTTCTCCATTCATCAAGTGAGCTGATGTCAAATAGCCTCTTCTCACCGGCAAGTTTGAAATCATAGTTGAGCTCTTTAATAGCCCAATATGCCTTATGTTCTAGTTCAAGAGGTAAATGACATGCTTTTCCAGAAACCATTTTATATGGAGACATACCCATAGGATTCTTATAAGCTGTTCTATAAGCCCACAAAGCATCATCAAGTTTCTTAGACCAATTCTTTCTAGATCTATTAACAGTCTTTTGCAAAATTCATTTAATCTCTCTATTGCTCAATTCTACTTGACCACTAGACTCAGGATGATATGGAGATGCAATTCTATGGTTAACATCATACTTAGCAAGCATTTTACGGAAAGCACCATGAATAAAATGTGAACCACCATCAGTCATTAAATATCTAGGGACTCCAAACCTCAGAAAAATAACTTCTTTAAGCATCTTAATAGAAGTTTTATGATCAACACTACTAGTTGGAATAGCTTCTACCCACTTAGTAACGTAATCAACAACAACTAAAATATGTGTATACCCATTAGAGGAAGTGATGTAGGGTGGAACCCTATACGGTCGATCTTTCACGAAAGGAGCGGATGCCAACTAAGAACACGAATAACACGAGGGGAAACACGAGGGAAAACACAAGGGAACACTCAACCAACGAGATTAGGTCACACATATGCTAGATCCTCGAAACACGGGAGGAGATACAAGATCCACGATCAACAAAGGACGATACAAAGGGTAACCGGTTCTTCTCCGCGAGGAGGTCTTGATGGGGCCACCCAAGAGGGGGTCTTGAATCCAAGGTGATCTTCTCCGTAGAGGGGCCGCGGTCTCTCTCATGGAGTAGATCTATATGGATGAGCAAAGCACTATCTCACATATGAGCTAAACCAATGCTAACCCTCACTAGGAGGAGGAGGAGGTCTATTTATAGTCTTAGTGCAAATGGGTGCGAAGTGAAGGGGTACATGGGCCTCAGCCCGCAACCGGACACAACCAGGGGTCGGACGTCCGGTGGTCGTCGGACGTCCGGAAGCTTGGGACGGTCCGGATGTCCATGGATCTTCGAACATCCGAAGAATAGGTTCTGTTGTCGTGGCGTCGGACATCCGGTCCTCCTTGGATTTCTGTCGATTTCATTCTGTTGGCGTGGCGTCGGTCGTCCGGAGTCTGGGAGTTGTCAGACGTCCGGTCCTGGTCGGACGTCCGGCCACTGTAGCTTTCGTTGGCCTGAGTTCCTAGGGCTGGCGTGACCTTCAGGGGCCAGACGTTCGGGCCAGGCCGGTCGTCCGGTGGCTGTAGCTTCCGTGGCAGCCCATCTTCTTGTCCTTCGCACTTGGTGTCCTCGCCGTCTTTTCCATTGGATGTAGATGTTCCATGGCTTTCCTCCAGGTACCTAAGCACACATAGTGTTTTCGTTTGAGGTAGTAGCCATGTCTCATGTGTCGAAAGTAGTAGTTCGGAAAGGAGCGAGTTCACCTTATCTTCAATCGCCTTGGCTCGGGCTCTTGTCATTGGTCCAAGTGGTGTCATGGAAGACGTAGGTATATCCATGGGGATGACCTTGGGATGCTCCGCATCATCTCCCATCCCTTGGGAAAGATCCGTCCTTGGATCAAAATCCTCATCACCATGGTATGGCGAAAGATCTTTGAGGTTGAAGATGTCGTTCACGTTGTACTTGTCGCACCGGAGGTCGATCTTGTAAGCGTTGTTGTTGTAACGTGCTAGCACCTTGAAGGGTCCATCCGCTCGTGGTAGAAGTTTGGACTTGCCTTCGTTGAGAAGCGGTCCTTGCGAAGGTGTAGCCACACAAGATCGCCAATGATGAAGATCATGGGTTGCTTGTCGATGTTGAGGTTAGTCACGAGTCGTTGTACCTAACGCTCGATGGCGTTCCTTGTATCTTCATGCATCTTCTTGAGATAGTTTACTCAGGTACTCGCGTCCATGTTGATGCGCTCTTGTAGTGGTATAGGAAGAATGTCCAATGGGGACAATGGGTTGAAACCGTCGACGACCTCGAAGGGGGACTTGCCGGTAGTTTAATATCTTGGACGGTTGTAGGCGTACTCGGCGATGGGTAAGCACTCATCCCACTCCTTGATGTTCCTCTTGATCAATACGCGTAGTAGAGTGGAGAGTGTTTAGTTCGTCACCTCCGTTTGGCCGCCGGTTTGTGGACGGTATGCTGTGGAGAATAGTAGCTTGATTCCGAGCTTGGCGCATAAGGTCTTCCAAAAGTAACTCAAGAACTTGACGTCGCGGTCCGAGACAATCGTCTTTGGCACTCCATGAAGTCGCAAGATTTCCCTACAAAAGAGATTGGAAACATGTGAAGCATTGTCTATCTTGTTGCAAGGAATGAAATGAGCCATTTTGGAGAATCGGTCCACAACAACAAAAATAGAATCCTTGCCATTTCTAGTTCTAGGCAAACCAAGCACAACATCCATGCTAATATCTTCCCATGGTTGGTACAGAATTGGAAGAGGCATATAGAGTCCATGAGATTGAGCTTTAGACTTAGCTTTGCGACATGTAGAGCATCGGGTGGTGAAGCGGTTGACGTCGCGAAACATCTTGGGCCAAAAGTACTTCTTGGAGAGCGTAGCAAATGTCTTATCGCGTCCAAAGTGTCCCATTAGTCCTCCTCCATGAGATTCTTGCAAAAGCAACAAATGAAGAGAAGACTCGGGGATGCATAGTTTGTTAGCTCTCATAAGATAACCATTCTTGATGCAATAGCGTTCCCAAGATGTATGCGTCAAACACTTAGCATAAGGAGTTGCAAAAGTAGGATCATGCGCATACAAGTCTTTTATGTGCTCAAAGCCAATGACATCCAATTCAAGTTGAGTAACAAGCATGCATATGCGAGAAAGTGCATCTGCCACAAAATTTTCCTTACCTTTAATATACTTGGTGACATAAGGAAAAGACTCTATGAATTCACTCCACTTAGCATGACGCTTGTTCAACTTAGTTTGACCCTTAAGATACTTGAGTGTTTCATGATCGGTGTGAAGAATGAACTCATGGGGACGGAGGTAATGTTCCCATTCACGCAAAACTCGCACTAAAGCATATAGCTCTTTGTCATAGATGGGGTAATTGAGTTGCGCGCCGGAAAGTTTCTCACTAAAGTATGCTATGGGGCGCTTCTCTTGCATTAACACGCCTCCTATGCCATAACCACTAGCATCGCAATGGATCTCAATAGGTTTGTAAAAGTTTGGTAGTGCAAGCACAGGAGCGTGAGTAAGCAAATTCTTAAGCTCATTGAAAGCGATGTCTTGGGATGTTCCCAAAACAAACGGTGCATTTTTCTTACTCAAAGCATGCAAAGGTGAAGCAATGGTGCTAAAGTCCTTCACGAATCTATGGTAGAAACCGGCTAAACCAAGAAAACTACGCACTTGTTGCAAGTTAGTTGGTTGGGGCCAAGTTTTAATAGCATTGATCTTAGATTCATCTACATGAACACCCTTAGAAGATACTACAAAACCCAAGAAAATAAGCTTCTCAACACCAAAGAGGCATTTTTCCATATTAGCATAGAGACGCTCTTTTCAAAGAGTTTGTAGCACGGTTCGAAGGTGGGTGACATGCTCTTTGAGAGATTTGCTAAAAAAAGGATATCATTGAAGTAGACAACAAAAAATTCACCAATATAAGGGCGAAACACATAATGTATAAGACGCATGAAAGTACCGGGTGCTTCCGATAAACCCATAGGCATGACTAACCACTGATATAAACCAAACTTTGTTTTGAAAGCGGTTTTCCATTCATCACCCTCTTGTATGTGTATTTGATAGTAACCACTTTTAAGATCAATTTTTTGAGAAAATAGTGGCACCGCTAAGCTCATCTAGCATATCATCAAGGCATGGAATGGGGTGCCTATATCGAATGGTGATAGCATTGATGGGTCTACAATCGGAGCACATGCGAAAACTACCGTCTCGTTTTGGTACAAGAATGACCGGGACGGCACAAGGGCTCAAACTTTCATGCACATGTCCATGGTCTATGAGGTTTTGTAATTGCCTTTGTATTTCTTGGTTTCTTCGGGGTTGACACGGTATGGGGCCTTGTTTGGAAGAGGTGCTCCAGGGATGAGATCGATTTGGTGCTCAATGCCTCGTAGTGGAGGTAGACCCGGAGGTAGCTCGTCGGGGGAAAACATCTTGGAATTCCTGTAAGAGAGAAGATAACACCAAAGGTAGATTGTGAGAGGTGTTAGTTTTCGGTGCCTCGTCCTTGCACAAAAAGACATAGTGCAAGACACTTGATGGGTTCTCACACACTTCTCTCATCTCACATTTGGTGGCAAAGAGGACTAAGTTCTTCTTGTCGCTCATCGTGGAGGCACTCAATTTGGGCTTGTGGCGCTCACTCTCTTTTTGGTGGTTCGCTCTCTCACTATTCTCTCCACGATGGGTGGCTTGCTTGTCGGCGATCACTTGGCTTGGAGACATAGGACGTAGCACATACTCCTTCCCTTTCATCTTGAAGCTATAGTGGTTTGTACGACCATTATGGATGACGCCTCGGTCATATTTCCATGGCCGTCCAAGAAGGAGGTGGCAAACGGACATTGGAATGACATCACACTCCAAAGTGTCTTCGTAAGCTCCGATCTTGAAGGAGACTTGTACCCTATGCTCGACTTGGATGGTGCCATTGTCATTTAGCCATTAAACCTTGTAGGGGTGTGGGTGCTTCTTCTTGGCCAATTGGAGTTTGGAGAAAAGTTCTTCACTTGCTAAGTTATGGCAACTCCCTCCATCGATGATGACCTTGACGGACCTTCCATTGATGCCGACCTTGGTGTGAAAGATGTGGCATCTTTGGTCTTCGTCGTGTTGATGTTGAAGAGTCAAGACCTTGGAGACAACAAGAGCGGGACTTGAATCTTCGTCACAAAAGACTTGATTATCATCATCTTCGTTCACTTGCCGGTGCATGGACACTTGCTCAAGGGCTTCCATCTCCTCTTCACTCATGGAGTCGTAGGTTCCATCGTCATTGTGGATCATGGTGCGCTTGTTTGTACACTCAAAGGACTTGTAACCTCGGTATCCGCATGTGAAGCATTTGAAGGAACTTGTCTTCACGATCTCATCATTTGGGGTAGGTGACGAAGAAGCTCTTAGCTTGAAGTTGCTTGTAGTAGGAGGATGACTTGAGGTAGTCGAAGCTTTCTTGTAACTTGACTTGTCGTCGTTGCTTGTAGATGGCTTGGTTGAGGTAGAAGGTGTTGGAGTCGTCGAAGCTTGGTTGTTGGAGAAACCATAGGACTTGGATGAGAACTTGGCATACTTGAAATCATCTTGCACTTGACGTTCTGCTTTGGTAGCTTGATGCACTAGCTCGATGAGGTTCGAGTAGGGTTGGAAGTCGGCGATCTTCTTGATAGGATGATTGAGTTCATTCAAGAAACGTGCCATAGTTTGCTCATCATCTTCCCTGACATTGGCTCGTATCATGGCAATCTCCATTTCCTTGTAGTACTCTTCAACGCTCTTGGTTCCTTGCTTGAGTAGTTGGAGTTTCCTGAAGAGGTCACGGTTGTAGTAGTTTGGCACGAAGCGTGCTCTCATGACATCCTTCATTTGCACCCAAGTAGTGATGGGGGTTCACCTCTTTCCGCTTGGCTCTCAATGACTTGTTCCCACCAAATGAGGACGTAGTCTTGGAACTCAAGGGATGCCATCGCGATCTTCTTTTCTTCTTCATAGTTGTGCAAGAAGAGGATTCTGTCAACCTTCAATGCCCATGATATGTACTCTTTGGAGTCATTGCTTCTGGTGAACTTGGGCATGGTGAACTTGAGCTTGTCGTAGCGTTCTTCTTCATTGTGTTGGGGTTGGGGATGATGACACCCATGTCGTTGAGGATTGACAATCTCATGTTGCTCTTGGTGAGGAGGGTTGTCTTCCTCATGTTGCTCTTGTCTTGCAGGATTTCCATTATCTTCATGCTCTTGGCGAACTTGAGGTTCTTACCGAGCTTGACGAGGATGTTGAGGATCTTGTCGATGCACGCGTGCTTGGTAACTCCTCTCTTGAACTTCATCGCGAAGCGCTTCTTGGTGCTCATGGGCTTGTCGGCCTCGATTGGCTACGGCTCGACTTGAATCTCGGAGGGCACATTGCGCCTCAAGTGCTTGAGCTTCACGAAGTTGTTCTTGGCGTTGTGCCTCGGCATCTTGTGGTGTAGTCGCGCTCACTCCTCTTGTTCTTGTTGTCGTTGGCGTTGCCGTTCTTGTGTTTGTGCGAATGTAGCTTGGTAACGATGTCGATGCTCTTGAGAGTCGGTGTTGTGTAAAGGATTGCGGTTGGCTTGACGATCTTGACACACGTCACGACGAAGAGTATTCGATATCGGGTACTTGAGCCGGAGATAGTGTCGTTGGAGTGTTGACTTGAGCAGCTCCTTCTTGAGTAGGACAAAGTGGTCGAAGACCGGTTGACCAATAAGGCATGAATCTCGTCCATTCTTGTGTTGTTCTCTTTCTTTTGTTCGTCGAGCTTGTTTTCGAAGTAGTCTCTTGTACGTTGCTCGGAGAGTCGCAAGTTGGTGGCGAGGTTGTCGATCCGGTCGCCTAATGCTAGTTGCTCTTGATGCAAGGCTCGTTGCGTTCCAAATAGGTGTAGCTTGGTGACGTAGTTGTTCGGGTCGTCGTCTTGCTCAAGGGAGAGTGGGTTGGTAGAAGAACTTGGCCTATCCATCATGTCAAGCAAATATGTGAGTGGGAGAAAGAGAAGAACTTATACCAAATGTACCTTGACCGATGTTGAAGATGGATCAATGATCACTCAATGTGTAACAAGGAAATAGCACAATTGGTACCAATTCTTGTCGGTTTCTCACACCTACACAAGTAAAAGCTTATGGTGGAGCTTGGTTAGGTTGGTGGCACAAAATTTTATGGAATTGTTAATGAGACTCAATAATGTTGGAAAAGATTCACAAATTTGAAAATGCAACAAGTAGACCAAAAACAAGATATGTTACACGGAAACACACACGCAAATAGATAAGTGGGATCGTGCAACTAAGGAATGAGCCAAAATGTGGAATCCACGAAAATGCTATTGTTGCACAATACTAGAGAGACGGTAGCACGATTGCACAATAGGCGGATACAAATTTGTGCACAACCTACTAGGAAAAAATGCAACGACTTCTATCCCAAGTATGCTATATGTATGGTATTCCGGTGATATGATCCAAGATGATCGAGTATGACAATCTTAATGTTGTATGATGCCATGGTTCTTGCTTATAAGATCTTTGCTTATCTTTTCCTTTTTGCTTAAAAGCTTGTTTGGGTCTTTGTTGTTTGAGCTCTTTTCTCATGCAATGCTTCACGAACCAAGATAGCAATTGTGTATGCGATGACAACTTTGTGACCCAAGAGATGATACCAAGATATGCACCACGATGATATGGTATGCATGCAATGGGAAGTATGATAACTAATGTGCACAAGTCACGTTGCCGGCAATACTCAAAAGCTAGTCTTGATGGGTAAGGTACGCAAAATTAAGGCTATGGGGTTTTCAATGCAATTGCGAGAATGTATGATGATATCACAATACCGAGATGAGGTTACCGATGATGACGAGTCTGTGGCGAAGATGAGTGGCGGTGATGTCGATGTCGAACTGTACCTAGATAGCCGAAACACAATAGGACAGGGGAACCGCAACTCAAATTCTCAAAGACCAAAATGTGTCAAAATCGTGGGAATGGGTAGCGGAAAAGCTATCACTACAAAAAAAAATACACTTCCGTGATGACAAGTGTTTGTCACAGTAGGTCACGTTTTCTGTCATGCATGTACATCCATGCCAAATTTATGACATAATCAAGATAGTCATACATGTGCTGTCGTAGAAGTGTTCCATGACATTACCAAAATTATCATCACGGAAGTGTCCACTTCCATGACGATAAATCGCGCGTCACAGAAGTGCATTCGTCAAGGGTGACCGACACGTGGCATCCACCGTAACGGAACACCGTTAAGTTATCGGGTCCGGTTTTGGATCCGATAACCCGTTAACAGCCCCAACCAATGGGTATTTTCCACGTGTAAAATCATCATTGGCTGGAGGAAACACGTGTCGGCTCACCGTTGGGACAGATGTCATCCACTCATTGGACCCAAAGCACCTATGATACGTCGACATGTGGCACGGCCTAACAGTGGCCCACAAAGTTTAAATGGGCCGACCCAACTAAAGGCCTACAACATTTTGCGGCCCATAATGGGACGGCCCAGCTAAAGGCCCAGAAGATTTTGTGGGCCATAATGGGCCGGCCCAGGTAAAGGCCCACAAGATTTTTGCGCGCCATAATGGGCCGGCCCAGGTGAAGGCCCACAAGATTTTTGTGGACCATAATGGGCCGGCCCAGCTAAAGGCCCATGAGATTTCACCGACATTAATGGGCCAGCCCGGCTGTAGGCTGATACGTCTCCAACGTATCTATAATTTTTTATTGTTCCATGCTATATTATCTACTGTTTTGGACTATATTGGGCATTATTTTCCACTTTTATATTATTTTTGGGACTAACCTATTAACCGAAGGCCCAACCCAGAATTGTTGTTTTTTGCCTATTTCAGAGTTTCGGAGAAACAGAATATCAAACGGAGTCCAAACGGAATGAAACCTTCGGGAATGTGATTTTCTCATCAGATAAGACCCAGGAGACTTGGACCCTCCGTCAAGAAAGCCACGAGGCGGTCACGAGGGTGGGGGGGGCACCCACCCCCTAGGGCGCGCCCCTGCCTCGTGGGCCCCTCGGAGCTCCACCAACGTACTTCTTCCTCCTATATATACCTACGTACACCCAAACGATGAGATACGGAGCCAAAAACCTAATTCCACCGCCGCAACCTTCTGTACCCACGAGATCCCATCTTGGGGCCTGTTCCGGAGCTCCGCCGGAGAGGGCCATCATCATGGAGGGCTTCTACATCATCCTAGCCCCTCCGATGAAGTGTGAGTAGTTCACCTCAGACCTACGGGTCCATAGTTATTAGCTAGATGGCTTCTTCTCTCTTTTTGGATCTCAATACAATGTTCTCCCCCTCTCTCATGGAGATCTATTCGATGTAATCTTCTTTTTGCGGTGTGTTTGTTGAGATCGATGAATTGTGGGTTTATGATCAAGTCTATCTATGAATAATATTTGAATCTTCTCTGAATTCTTTTATGTATGATTGGTTATCTTTGCAAGTCTCTTTGAATTATCAGTTTGGTTTGGCCTACTAGACTGGTTTTTCTTGCCATGGGAGAAGTGCTTAGCTTTGGGTTCAATCTTGTGGTGTCCTTTCCCAGTGACAGAAGGGGTAGCAAGGCACGTATTGTATTGTTGTCATCGAGGATAACAAGATGGGGTTTTTATCATATTGCATGAAACTATCCCTCTACATCATGTCATCTTGCTTAAGGCGTTACTCTGTTTTTAACTTAATACTCTAGATGCATGCTGGATAGCGGTTGATGAGTGGAGTAATAGTAGTAGATGCAGGCACGAGTCGGCCTACTTGTCTCGGACGTGATGCCTATATACATGATCATACCTAGATATTCTCATAACTATGCTCAATTCTGTCAATTGCTCAACAGTAATTTGTTCACCCACCGTAGAATACTTATGCTCTTGAGAGAAGCCACTAGTGAAACCTATGGCCCCCGGGTCTATTCTCATCATATCAATCTCCATCACTTTAATCTTGCTTGCTTTTTACTTTGCCTCTTTCTTTTCACTTTGCATCTCTATACCAAAAATACCAAAAATATTATCTCTATCAGATCTCACTCCCGTAAGTGAGCATGAAGGGATTGACAACCCCTAATCGCGTTGGTTGCGTTCAGCTATTGTTTTGTGCAGGTACGAGGGACTTGAGCGTAGCCTCCTACTGGATTGATACCTTGGTTCTCAAAAACTGAGGGAAATACTTACGCTACTTTGCTGCATCATCCTCTCCTCTTCGGGGAAATGCAACGCAGTGCTCAAGAGGTAGCAAGAAGAATTTCTGGCGCCGTTGCCGGGGAGGCTTACGTCAAGTCAAGATTTGACTCCCGACAACGATCCATTTCTGGCGTCGTTGCTGGAGAGTCTGCGCAAAAGTCAACATGACAAGTACCCATCACAATCCCTATCTCCTGCATTACATTAGTTGCCATTTGCCTCTCGTTTTCCTCTCCCCCACTTCACCCTTGCTATTTTATTCGCCCTCTCTTTTCCCTTTGCCATTTTCTCGCTTGCCTTTTGTTTGCTCGTGTGTTGGATTGCTTGTTTGTCGCGATGGCTCAAGATACTACCAAATTGTGTGACTTCACCAATACCAACAATAATGATTTCCTTACCACTCCAATTGCTCCTCTTGCCAATACTGAATCTTGTGAAATCAATACTGCTTTGTTGAATCTTGTTATGAAAGATCAATTCGCTGGCCTTCCTAGTGAAGATGCCGCTACTCATTTGAATAGCTTCGTTGATTTATGTGATATGCAAAATAAGAAAGATGTCGATAATGATATTGTTAAATTGAAGCCATTTCCTTTTTCACTTAGATATCATGCTAAAGCTTGGTTTTCGTCTTTGCCTAAAAATAGTATCGATTCTTGGAACAAGTGCAAAGATGCTTTTATCTCTAAGTATTTTCCTCCCGCTAAGATCATCTCTCTTAGAAACTACATTATGAATTTTAAGCAACCTAATCATGAACATGTTGCACAAGCTTGGGAGAGAATGAAATTAATGATACGTAATTGTCCTACTCATGGTTTAAACTTGTGGGTGATTATACAAAATGTTTATGCCGGATTGAATTTTGCCTCTAGAATTCTTTTAGATTTGGCTGCAGGAGGCACTTTTATGGAAATCACTTTAGGAGATGCTACTAAACTCCTAGATAATATTGTGGTTAATTATTCTCAATGGCACACTGAAAGATCCACTAATAAAAAAGTGCATGCTATAGAAGAAATCAATGTTTTGAGTGGAAAGATGGATGAACTTATGAAATTATTTGCTACTAAGAGTGTTTCTTATGACCCTAATGATATTCCTTTGTCTACTTTGATTGAGAATAATAATGAATCTATGGATGTGAATTTTGTTGGTAGGAATAATTTTGGTAACAACACGTATAGAGGGAATTATAATCCTAGACCTTATCCTAGTAATCCTTCTAATAATTATGTAAATTCCTACAACAACTCTTATGGAAATTTTAATAAGATGCCCTCTGAATTTGAGAATAGTGTTAAAGAGTTTATGAATTCACAAAAGAATTTTAATGCTTTGCTTGGAGAGAAATTGCTTAAAGTTGATGATTTGGCTAGGAACGTTGATAAAATTTCTCTTGAGGTTGATTCTTTAAAGTTTAAATCTATTCCTCCTAAGCATGATATCAATGAGTCTCTCAAAGCCATGCGAATTTCCATTGACGAGTGCAAGGAAAGAACCGCTAGGATGCGTGCTACGAAAGATGCCTTTATTAAAGCGTGTTCTTCCAATTCCTATGAAAATCAAGATGAAGATCTAAAAGTTATTGATGTGTCCCCTATTAAATCTTTGTTTTGCAATATGAATCTTGATGAAACTGAATATGATCTTCCTTTACCTAGAAGGCGTTCTAAAAATTCGGAGTATTTAGATCTTGATGAAGAAATTGATAAACGTGGGATTGAAAGAAATAAAAATCTAGATGTTGCTAAACCCACTATATTGGATTTCAAGGAATTTAATTATGAAAGTTGCTCTTTAATTGATTGTATTTCCTTGTTGCAATCTGTGCTAAATTCTCCTCATGTGTATAGTCAAAATAAAGCCTTCACCGAACATATCGTTGATGCCTTGATGCAACCTTATGAAGAAAAACTTGAGCTGAAAGTTTCTATCCCTAGAAAACTTTATGATGAGTGGGAACCTACTATTAAAATTAAAATCAAAGATTATGAGTTTTATGCTTTGTGTGATTTGGGTGCTAGTGTCTCCACTATTCCCAAAACTTTGTGTGAATTGCTAGATTTCCGTGATTTTGATGATTTCTCTCTAAACTTACATCTTGTGGATTCCACTATTAAGAAACCTATGGGAAGAATTAATGATGTTCTTATTGTTGCAAATAGGAATTATGTGCCCGTGGATTTTATTGTTCTTGATATAGATTGCCATCCTTCTTTCCCTATTATTCTTGGTAGACCTTTCCTTAGAACGGTTGGTGCAATTATTGATATGAAGGAAGGGAATATTAGATTTCAATTTCCATTTAAAGAAGGGCATGGAACACTTCCCTAGAAAGAAAATAAAATTGCCATATGAATCTATCATGAGAGCCACTTATGGATTGCCTACCAAAGATGGCAATACCTAGATCTATTCTCGCTTTTATGCCTAGCTAGGGGCGTTAAACTATAGCGCTTGTTGGGAGGCAACCCAATTTTATTTTCGTTTTTTTGTTTTTGCTTCTGTTTAGGAATAAATAATCCATCTACCTTCTGTTTAGATGTGGTTTTGTGTTTTAATTAGTGTTTGTGCCAAGTTAGACCTATATGATCTTCTTGGATGATAGTTATTTGATCTTGCTGTAATTTCCAGAATCTTTCTGTTCACGAAAACAATTGTTAAAAATCACAAGAACGTGATAAAATACTAATTAATATTGCTGCTTATCAATAAACAAATTGTCTAGGTCGTCCTATTTTGGTAGATGTTTTGGAGTTCCAGAAGTTTGCGTTAGTTACAGATTACTACAGACTGTTCTGTTTTTGACAGATTCTGTTTTTCGTGTGTTGTTTGCTTATTTTGATGAATCTATGGCTAGTAAAATAGTTATAATACATAGAGAAGTTGGAATACATTAGTTTTAACACCAATATAAATAAAGAATGAGTTCATTACAGTACCTTGAAGTGGTCTTTTGGTTTTCTTTCGCTAACAGAGCTCACGAGATTTCTGTTGAGTTTTGTGTTGTGAAGTTTTCAAGTCTTGGGTAAATTCTTTTGATGGATTATGGAACAAGGAGTGGCAAGAGCCTAAGCTTGGGGATTCCCATGGCACCCCCAATATAATCCAAGGACACCAAAAAGTCAAAGCTTGGGGATGCCCCGGAAGGCATCCCCTCTTTCGTCTACTTCCGTCGGTAATTTTACTTGGAACTATATTTTTATTCACCACATGATATGTGTTTTGCTTGGAGCGTCTTGTATTATTTGTGTCTTTGTTTGTTAGTGTGCCACAATCATCCTTGCTGTACACACCTTTTGAGAGAGCCATACATGAATTGAAATTTGATAGAATACTCTTTGTGCTTCACTTATATCTTTTGAGCTATGTAGTTTTGCTCTATATGCTTCACCTATATCTTTTGAGCGTTATAATCTTGCTCTACATACTTCACTTAGATCTTTTAGAGCACGGTGGTGGATTTGTTTTATAGAAACTATTGATCTCTCATGCTTCACTTAGATTATTTTGAGAGTCTTAATTAGCATGGTAATTTGCTTAATAATAATATGCCTGGTATTCAAGATTTGTAAAACTTTCTTTTGAGTGCGTTGAATACTAAGAAAAGTTTGATGCTTGATAATTGTTTTGAGATATGGAGGTGATAATATCAAAGTCATGCTAGTAGAGTAATTGTGAATTTGAGAAGTGCTTGAGTTGAAGTTTGCAAGTCCCGTAGCATGCACGTATGGTAAACGTTATGTAACAAATTTGAAACATGAGGTGTTATTTGATTGTCCTCCTTATGAGTGGCGGTCGGGGACGAGCGATGGTCTTTTCCTAACAATCTATCCCCATAGGAGCATGCGCATAATGCTTTGGTTTTTGATGGCTTGTAGATTTTTGCAATAAGTATATGAGTTCTTTATGACTAATGTTAAGTCCATGGATTATACGCACTCTCACCCTTTCATCATTGCTAGCCTCTTCGGTACCGTGCATTGCCCTTTCTCACATTGAGAGTTGGTGCAAACTTCGCCGGTGCATCCAAACCCCGTGATATGATACGCTCTTTCACACATAAACCTCCCTATATCTTCCTCAAAACAGCCACCATACCTACCTATTATGGCATTTCCATAGCCATTCCGAGATATATTGCCATGCAACTTTCCACCATTCCGTTCTTCATGACATATCTATCATTGTCATATTGCTTAGCATGATCATGTAGTTGACATAGTATTTGTGGCAAAGCCACCGTACATAATTCTTTCATACTTGTCACTCTTGATTCATTGCATATCCCGGTATACCGCCGGAGGCATTCATATAGAGTCATACTTTGTTCTAGTATCGAGTTGAAACCATTGAGTTGTAAATAAATAGAAGTGTGATGATCATCATTTAATAGAGTATTGTCCCAAATAAAAAAAGAGAGAAAGGCCAAAGAAGAAAAAAAGAAGGCCCAAAAAAAGGGGCAATACCACTATCCTTTTTTCCACGCTTGTGCTTCAAAGTAGCGCCATAATCTTCATAATAGAGAGTCTCTTGTTTTGTCACTTTCATATACTAGTGGGAATTTTTCATTATAGAACTTGGCTTGTATATTCCAACAATGGGCCTCCTCAAGTGCCGTAGGTCTTCGTGAGCAAGCAAGTTGGATGCACACCCACTTAGTTTCTTTTGTTGAGCTTTCATACATTTATAGCTCTAGTGCATCCGTTGCATGGCAATCCCTACTCCATGCATTAACATCAATTGATGGGCCTCTCCATAGCCCGTTGATTATCCTCGTTGATGTGAGACTTTCTCCTTTTTGTCTTCTCCACATAACCCCCATCATCATATTCTATTCCACCCATAGTGCTATATCCATGGCTCGCGCTCATGTATTGCATGAAGGTTTATGAGTTTGAGATTATTAAAGTATGAAACAATTGCTTGGCTTGTCATCGGGGTTGTGCATGATGAGAGCATTCTTGTGTGACGAAAATGGAGCATGACTAAACTATATGATTTTGTAGGGATAAACTTTCGTTGGCCATGTCACTTTGAGAAGACATAATTGTTTTGTTAGTGTGCTTGAAGTATTATTATTTTTATGTCAATATGAACTTTTGTCTTGAATCTTTTGGATCTGAATATTCATACCACAATTAAGAAGATTTGCATTGAAATTATGCCAAGTAGCACTCCGCATCAAAAATTCTCTTTTTATCATTTACCTACTCGAGGACAAGCAGGAATTAAGCTTGGGGATGCCTGATATGTCTCCAATGTATCTATAATTTTTGATTGCTCCATGCTATATTATCTACTGTTTTGGACTATATTGGGCTTTATTTTCCACTTTTATATTATTTTTGGGACTAACCTATTAACCGGAGGCCCAGCCCAGAATTGTTGTTTTTTGCCTATTTCAGAGTTTTGGAGAAACAAATATCAAACGGAGTCCAAACGGAATGAAACCTTCGGGAACGTGATTTTCTCATCAGATAAGACCCAGGAGACTTGGACCCTCCGTCAAGAAAGCCACGGGGCGGTCACGAGGGTGGGGGGCACGCCCACTCCCCTAGGGCGTGCCCCCTTGCCTCGTGGGCCCCTCGAAGCTCCACCGACGTACTTCTTCCTCCTATATATACCTACGTACCCCCAAACGATCAGATACGGAGCCAAAAACCTAATTCCATCGCCACAACCTTCTGTACCCACGAGATCCCATCTTGGGGCCTGTTCCGGAGCCCCGCCGGAGAGGGCCATCATCACGGAGGGCTTCTACATCATCCTAGCCCCTCCGATGAAGTGTGAGTAGTTCACCTCAGACCTACGGGTCCATAGTTATTAGCTAGATGGCTTCTTCTCTCTTTTTGTATCTCAATACAATTTTCTCCCCCCTCTCGTGGAGATCTATTCGATGTAATCTTCTTTTTGCGGTGTGTTTGTTGAGACCGATGAATTGTGGGTTTATGATCAAGTCTATCTATGAATAATATCTGAATCTTCTCTGAATTCTTTTATGTATGATTGGTTATCTTTGCAAGTCTCTCCGAATTATCAGTTTGGTTTGGCCTACTAGATTGGTTTTTCTTGCCATGGGAGAAGTGCTTAGCTTTGGGTTCAATCTTGCGGTGTCCTTTCCCAGTGACAGAAGGGGCCGAAAGGCACGTATTGTATTGTTGCCATCGAGGATAACAAGATGGGGTTTTTATCATATTGCATGAAACTATCCCTCTACATCATGTCATCTTGCTTAAGGCGTTACTTTGTTTTTAACTTAATACTCTAGATGCATGCTGGATAGCGGTCGATCAGTGGAGTAAAAGTAGTAGATGCAGGCAGGAGTCGGTCTACTTGTCTCGGACGTGATGCCTATATACATGATCATACCTAGATATTCTCATAACTATGCTCAATTCTGTCAATTGCTCAACAGTAATTTGTTCACCCATCGTAGAATACTTATGCTCTTGAGAGAAGCCACTAGTGAAACCTATGGCCCCCGGGTCTATTCTCATCATATCAATCTCCATCACTTTAATCTTGCTTGCTTTTTACTTTGCCTTTTTCTTTTCACTTTGCATCTCTATACCAAAAATACCAAAAATATTATCTCTATTAGATCTCACTCCCGTAAGTGTCCGTGAAGGGATTGACAACCCCTAATCGCGTTGGTTGCATTGAGCTATTGTTTTGTGCAGGTACAAGGGACTTGAGCGTAGCCTCCTACTGGATTGATACCTTGGTTCTCAAAAACTGAGGGAAATACTTACGCTACTTTGCTGCATCATCCTCCTCCTCTTCCGGGAAATCCAACGCAGTGCTCAAGAGGTAGCATAGGCCCACAAGATTTTGAGGACCCTAGTAGGCCGGCCCATTAACTGGCTGCCATATTTTGGGCCAAATGTCGGCCCATATTTGATCTGGTCCATTAATGGTCTGCCATGTTCCGGGCCTAATAATGGCCCATATGAGATCCGGCCCGTTAAAAGCCTCCACGTTTTGGGCCAAATTACGGCCCAGATCAGGTCCGACCCTTTAAGAGGCCTTGGGCTAAATTATGGCCCATATCAGATTCGGCCCTTCAACTGGACGCTACGCTTTTGGGCCCATTTGCTAGAGGCCCATTTAGTAATTCGGCCTAGTATTAGTTTCGGCCTGTTAAGGGCCCATTTAACATTTCGACCCTATATTAATTTCAGCCTGTTAAAAGCCCGTCATATAGTTGGGCCTAACTACGGCCCGGTTTACATCCGGCCTGCTCGCAGCCGATAATCTGATTGGGCCAAACAAGGACCGATACAATTTTAGCCTGTTATAATCCCGTGATTTGATTGGCACATTCGTGGGCCGGGGTCTATTTCGGCCTGCTGCCGGCCCATGAGCTGTTCAACACGTTTTAGGCCCAACCTACTTTTCAGCCTCCTAAAGGCCAATTGAGTTTTCTTGGGAAAATAGGGCCGGCGGTTTACTCGGCCTATTAAAGGCCCGAATCTACTAGTGGGCCAGTTTACATTTAGGCCTGTTAAGGGACCAAGATGACGGGCCCGATGATGCGGATCATACATGGTGATTTGCATATATATAAATATATATATATATATATATATATATATATATATATATATATATATATAGTTAGGCGTAACAGAATATTATTCTGTTACCCTTTTTTGAACTGACGGTTGCAGGTGGTTGTACTGATGTCTTCGAAGCGATTGAACTGATGCTTTCAGTTGTGTTTAACAGATCGTCTTCTTTAGTTCAAAAACTTTTTGTAATTTTTTTGTCGGAACGGGGCGTGTAATATATCGTTGGAAAGCTCTTGACAACCATATTTCAAGTATATTGAATGTTTTTGCAAAATCATTATCGTTTAAGAGCAGTTTTGAAAAAACCATTTTTTTTAAAACTGAAAACGTGAATCGTATTTTGGACTCAATTTTCAAACGGTTTGTCGGAATTGGGCAAATAAGATGGCGTTGGAAAGCTGGTGAAAATCCGCATCTTTCATATATGTATTTTGTTTTCTAATTTTATATGATTTAAAAGTAATTTGAAAAATGGTGAAATTCTGGACGAAATGTATTTTTGCGATTTTTTGCAAACGGTTTGCCGGATTGACGCAAATGATACGGCGTTGGAAAGCTATGGAAAATGCGCAACTTTTTCGTATAGAAATGTTTTTATAATTCCTTACAGTTTAAAAACGAATTTGAATACGGTTTCTCGTCTAAAAAACAGAGTAGTCGTACTGATATATGTGTATGTTTGTACTGAGGGGGGCCGAGGGGTAACAGAATAATATTCTGTTACCGGTAACAGAATAGCTCTGTCCTATATATATATATATATATAGAGAGAGAGAGAGAGACATTTTGGAGGCCGAGCTCCATGGAGGCCTTTATTTTTGAAAATTTCAAATTCGAATTTTCATGGTTCAAAAATTCTGAAAAAAATATGTGTGTATGTAAGGATGTAAACCACATGTGTGTAGAAATTCATGATGAAATACCTTGAGTTGCGACCTGTACAAAAAAGATAAATTCATGGCTTGAAATGATGAATAGTATCATGTGTTAAACAGCCCTGGATTTGTCTTTTTTGCACAGCCCTCATTTCAATGTATTTTGAACTGAAAATTTACACACATGTGTGTTATGCCTTCATGTATATCTGTATTTATTTTCAGAATTTTTTGAAATGTTGAAATACGAATTTCGATGAAATTTCAAACTTGAATTTGGAGGCCTCACTGGAGGCCGAGCTCCAAAAGGGATTTCCTATATAGTAAAATAAGAAAAACCCTATACTATATATATAGTAAAATAACTGCAGCATCGTGAATAAGAAAAACCCTAGACTATACAATAAAGAAATTACGGCATATTACATCCACTGGGCATCAAAGTTCGCCACTATGATAATAAAGCATAAGCAGACAACATATTACATACACTGGGCATCAAAGGTCGCCACCAGTGCAACTAAACACGCCGACAAAATAATATACAAAACCGATAGCACTTCAATAGAGTTCAAGAAAGGTTAGCCCTGCTCGGGAGCTGCAGCGCAAGGAGCTGAGCAAGCTGGTGAGACTGCACTTGTTTGACACTTATATCCTCCTCACTCTGAAAGATAAACAAGTAGACAGATGACAGGTTTTGCACATATAAGTATCAGTGCTGACAATTCATCACATTTTTTACTGATGAATAAAGTGACACAGTTTAAAATAGCATTAACACAATATGGTATTGTTCAGGTCAAGACATGGCAGGAAATGACATTGTGAAGGAGTTGGCAGCTTCACGACACCACTGGATTACAGATCAAGAACTCATAAGTATCAATGGTTTGTGTGCTGTCAATTTATCCCATTTCAGATTGGCAAAATAAGATCACTTGCTCTGTATAGTTTAATTTACATGGTATGAAGAAGGAACTTGGTTGTACAACTAAAAACTTAAATTGAGAAGGACAAACTTTTGTTTATGAACTGGAGTACATAATAAACTTTAAACATGCAATTTGATGCAAACACCAAAAATAAACAGTTGTTGTAGTCATGCCTAACCAAATATACACAACAAAGTTTGAAGGCTTGAGAAGGACAAACTTACTTTATTGGTGAAGGCAGGCTCTATAAAGCCCTTGTTCATGCTGATGGGGGGGGGCAATTCAAGAAGTTTACCACAAAATCTTCTTCATAAGCATTGCCTTTATTCTACATTTTGTTAAGAGTAAATATATATGGGACAATATAAGAAAAAATGGAGAATATTTAAGATAAGATGAAGAGTGATGCTACATAACCAAGTAGCTATAAATGTAAGTACATCGGTACATGCAAAAGGTATAGCCAAGAGAAATGCAGAGCTAAACTTCTTCAGTACCATCGGTGTTATCCAACCTTATGGTAAGAGTAAATATAGATCTTATGTGTAGAAAATGGAGGGCAAAGGAAAATAAGCTGCAGAGTGATGGTACATGAACAACTACCTGTCGATATAAGTACACTGACAAAGGACAGCAGGTACTTACAAGAACAATGCAGAGCTAAAAAATTTCATTGGCATTGGATATATTCTACACTAATGTAACCATTCATACAAATCAGATAATTTGGAGCGAACAATTGATAAGCAAGCTATCATGCATACTTCTGTCACATAATGAACCAGGTATGTATGCAAGTACAGTGATACAGGAGAACAGGTACTAACAAGAGCAAAGCAGCGGGCAGCATATTTGCGATATCCTGTCGTTCTTTTCAAACCGGAATTCTTTTTCGAGCAGATTTCCTGCAAAAAAGATCCGTAAGGCACATGCAGAAAAGTAGAAGTTCAAATTGTCATGCGTTATCATAGGCAGTACCTCATCCTCGGAACAAGACCAGTGCATAACAAGGTTTTTCCATTCAATGTCTTATAAATTTAGCACAGGAGACTTCACCAGAAATTCGTTTATAGACTTGCCATCAAAGTGTGATTTCCTTAGGTAACACCGATATTGTTGCAATGCTTCCTTGAAAAGCGCAGGCAAGCTTTGCTCGTCATGACTATCCAGATTGACCGTCGCCTACTTACAACAATGTAATGTAAATCATTGATGTGTTCAATCAGCAGAAAACAGGAAAATAATCACCATGAATAATAGCACTTACACGTAAGTGGGACAGGAAGATGTGAAAATGGTGCTTGTCTTCACTATAATCTTCCCATGATGGGAATATATGCACGTAGTCCCTAACAACATTGAAAGCATTGTCTTTTAAACTGGGAATAACTGGAATGGGGTTCCAATCTACATGAATTGGTCGTCTCTGCAGTTGGGATAGGTCTTCGGCCGGTGGACTTGCTATACTTTTTGCTGGAGTGGGATTTTTATGTGGTACGGCTGGTGCTATGGCAGCTGAAATCGGCATACCTTTTGCTGGAGTGCAGGTCCTGTGTGGTGCGGCTAGTGGTGTGGCCAGTGAAGTATGGGTACAATCTGCTGGAGTCGGTCCTACGTTTTGTGTCACTGGTTGTACAGCCAATATAAGTGGGGTGTTGTCTGATTTCTCCAGCACAACCACGTTTTTCAAGGACTTTGCTGGTGCTCCTTCAGGTTCGGCAATCACCCTCTTCCTTTTTGATGTCTGATGCACAAGAACAACATCTGAGTGGAAAAACATGGTATGATGACAGATGGAATATGTATTGATAATGGATGGGCATGGCATCTCGACATATATGATGAGTAAACTAAGCAGATGGCGGTGCAACAAAGTAGAAGAAATGCAAGACAACATATGCAAGATACGCGCAATCAATAAAACCTTGCCAAATTAGAACAGGCACCTTGATGGGTGAACAGGACAGGCCATCTGCCTTTGACTCCTCGAGGTTAGAATAGTCATTAGGATCATATTCTGTACAAGAATCAACAGGTGGTGAGCGTATGAGTTCCATTGCATCCAGAATGTCACTCAATGCCTTGGTGCCAATTTTGTAAGTCATTGCGGTGTTTAGCTTCAAGAGTGGACTGCTGCTAGTGTGACACAAAGCAGCTACACAGGTCATAGTGTAGATATAACGAGAAAACCGTAAGCATCAGAGTAAAATCAGCAAAGTGGAACTTGCTGGAATATATGTGCTAGTATTGCCGGTACGGCTAGAACGCCTTCAGATACCAGCTCTCTTCAACTGAAGGTGACGTACTATTAATATCAGTGTAACTCTCAAAGGCGACACAGCTCCCTGCATTTCCTTGCTATTCTTATAGGATTCAAGTGGGCAGGCCACTACAAATCCTATTCCCATGTTTACAAAATCCTACGAATCAAAGAGGCCCGACGAGTTCTAAGTGTCCATACCAACCGACCGTATAGACCTCTACACTGCAAATATCCCTGTCATATTCACTACAAGGAACATACTGTACTACTATCATACTCCCTCCATTCCAAAATATAAGTCTTGGTAGAGATTTCCACTATGGATCACATACAGATGTATCCAGATACATTTTAGAGTGTAGATTCACTCATTTTGCTCCATATGTAGTCCATGGTGGAATCTATACAAAGACTTGTATTTAGGAACGGAGAGAGTACTTATTAAAGAAGAACGGAAGAGGAACATGGTAAAGAAGAGCAAGCATATTTTGGATAATAAAATGTTCATTCCGCAGTGCCCACACATGATGAACCAGAGCGCATTAAGAAAGCAACTCCCTGTTATCTTTCTATATGTGGTGCACATTCTTTTTCAAAAGAAAAGTAGGAACATTAGCTGACCAATTAAATGTTATCTGTTTTAGTAATATCAGCATCATATCAGATTCGTACTTGAGCAACAAGTTTGGAATTATGAGTGGCACATTGTTTAGCTTGATGGATTCAGGAGCAGTGCTAAGCAGGTACGATGATGGTACTGAATATAAAGGCATGTCTGCATTTGGGTCAGTCGACCATTTCAGGCGGTTGGATGAAGATCCTACGTCTCCTAACCCTTCTTCTTCCTCGTCTCTGATTCTTCCCATACAGAACACCGCACGGGCCGCCGGTTGGACCATCGGCCCCCATCGCCTGTGTTCCTCCGCCACCCCCACCCCCACCCTCGCCCCCACCCGCGTCGAGTTTTCTTCGTTCGGTGAGGCCCCACCACCCCCCAACAACCAAAGTCCCCACCCGAGCCCCTACATTCGCACCGGCAAACTCCGGCGAGCTCTGAAAATTCAACTGACCCAATTTTGAAATTTAGTCTACTGTGATTTAACTAGTGTGGAATATAAAAGGGGAAAACCATAAGCATTGAGAGTATAGTGTTAAGCATGCCATGGCGGATCTGAAGGTGCAAACCAGACAAAGGCAACTTCGCAACCAATGTTTGCTCTCAACTAGCAAGTATGTGATGGACAAGAAATCAGAGTAAAGCAGTGACGATCTATTTTCTTGCTTCGATAAATAAGTTGAGCAGATACAAAAGAGTATCGCCTCTCGTGCGGCGCGGTGTATGCATCTGCTGAGAATTTGACGGTGCTGCGGTAGCGATGGCTGTCGGCGGCGTGGAAGCAGAACTAGGAGGGTAGACGGTGGCGGCGTGGCGCGGTGGACGAGACGGTCGTAGGAGCTGCGCCAGCAAGGTGGACGATGGCGGGGATGATGCGAGAGGACGGGATGCAAGGATCCCGGTCCGAAGCCGTGGATGAGAGAGGTCGATCTCTTGTAATGGACGGCGGCGTCGGGGTATCAGCTCCAGCATGGTGGAGGAGGACGGCGGTGGATGGGGTGACGGACGGAGGAGGCTGGGGTGGAGAGGGTGTTTTGTCGCCCACGGAGTACGAATGGGGAAATGGAGGTGGAGAGGAAGGGGGGAACCATGTCTTCAGGGCGCGCTTGTCTCAAATGCAACAAAATTTACAAACTTAGCCCCCGTTTCAAATTTCCTACATCACAGCAATATTAGTCGGTTGGAGATAGGACGGTAATCTCGCATACACCGAATATTTGTTGACGAGAGTTTGTTTTTGGCGCCCGCCGTGTATGAATCAGGGCGGGAGTCGATTTTGGTCGAGGACACACTATGTTTTGGCAGCCACCATGTATGAATCCGGGTGAGAGGCGGTTATGTCACGTTCGAGTGAAATTACAAACCTACCCCTAGCGAAACCTATAGAAATCGAGCAGATAGGCTTTGCGTGGCAGGGATAGGCAGTAGTAATTTCCATCTCGCATATTTTGGTTTCAGGCGGTTACTGCGACTTTCCCCGCTTCGTTCAAATTTTGCAGAGTGCACGTTTCCGTGCCAACTCAATTTGAATTCCGTTTGTATTCTATTTTTTTCGGGCAAAATCCATTTTCGATTGGAATAAAACTCTATATACATCATTATATATATATATATATATATATATATATATATATATATATATATATATATATATATATATATATATATACTTTCAAAAGCACAACAAAGAATTCTGCTCCTTTATATGTACAATATGATTTACAAATACAATGATCTCAAAATCATATGGTTGAATTCAAAAAATTAAACCAAATTATGTTCTACTAAAATGTATGGATCAGTAATATCTACATATTAAATAACATAGATGCACGTGAATTCATATGAGTATGCATGTTTGATAGATCAATTTTGGTTCGAGTATGGATTACATGTATCATCATCTCGAATTCAAATATTTGAATCCCTTTTATGTTCACTCCTTTCATGCCCATCTCTCTCGCATGCATGCTCCTTCATGTAGCTATCACTCTCTTTTCTCCAGCTCTCCCGCACACTCACTTCATGTTTCTCCTATCCTCGCAAACATGGTCTCTCGACGTCTCCCTTGAGAAGTGTCACACTCTCCCTATCATTATACATTACACGGTTTTCATTATCTCTCACGTCTCTATCGTTCTCTCGTATAACTAGGTACCTAAGCTTTCTTTTTCACCGCCACACACACAATCTCCACTCGTCTTTCACTTTGTCTTTCTCTCTATGGGATTCTCTCTCACACCCTATATGTCTCTAGATATGAATCATACCACTAAAATTACTCTCTCTCTCTCTCTCTCCTGTAGACACAACATTTGTTGCGGTCTCCTTTTCGTCTCCATCCTAGACTGACATTATTCATTTGTTTACCGATCAGACAAACCCCCCCTCTCTCACACACACACACACACACAACTCCTGCTTCCACTCCCCTTCCCGACTACCGTCTCTCTCTCTCTCACACACAAAACTCTCGCTTTCGTACCCCCGTCTCGTATTTCTCTCACAAACATTTATCGAATAGCCTCTAGATAGGTTTATACACCCGCACACTCGTGCTTCCACTATCGCATACATGTCTCTATCCCGCTCCTTGTATCTATGTAGATTTTTCTTCCCTTCTTGAGACACGCCCTCTCGATCGTGCACACACACACTATCGCCTCATTTTAAGCTGATACCTCTCGCACACACACTCTTTGTGTCTTTGTCACACATGCACTCCGTCCTCCTCCTCTCTCCCTCTCTCTCTCACACACATGGGCTTTTTGCAACAACTAGCAAGATGCCCATGCGTTGCACGGAACATGAAGATGCATTTTTATGAGTAGTTTATCTTGTGGGAGAAAAGGATGAACAAGTGAAGGCCTTATTTTCAAGTGTCGAGAGGGGTGTGGGTATCTTTTTGCAAAATTGCCATAGTTTCCTTCCTATCCGTCAGCTATAGATCGGACGGCCTATATTGCAGGATGGCAGGCACACGATCATCACCGACTATGCTTTTTATAAGAGTAGGGATAAATAACAGAGTCGGTGATTATATCTGACGGATAGCAACGAAACTATGACAATTTACCCGCACTCCTCTCCACATTTGCATATAAGGCCTTCCCTCGTTCATCCTTTTCTCCCACAAGATCTTGATGTTCCGTGCAACGCACGGGCATCTTGCTAGTAAGAGTAGAAATTAGACATATACCACTTCTCGAATCTTGAAACCAACAACATTCCTCCCTTATCTCATCAAAACCGCCAAAGGAATATATTTTGAGTGAAACATAACATTTTTTAGTGATATACTTATTTCAAAACTAGACTTTTTTTTCCTATCAAATCGGTGAATATGTATTAATCTACTCAGATCGTGTGGCAACGCATTGGCACATTTCTAGTAGTTATTATAATTTTGTGGACACCAAAAAACGGTGGAGTACATATACGAAGAGAAGAGGCGCATGCACGCAGTCGGTCTCTCGCTGTCTTGCACACATGAGTGTTACGTAAAGGCAACATTAACAAATAAACCCTAAAACCCTAGGTGCACAATTGCTGCATTCGCGGGTACCGGGTACGTGGTGGAGCGCACCTTTGTAGGAATAGTCAGCTCGCGTGATAATTTGATCCGTAGGACTTGATGGTCGGGACCATAGGTGAACGACTTGGAGGCGGTGGCTCGCCAGTTGCCACAGATCGAGTAGCCACGTTTAAAATATCATTTTTTAGCGGGGTTAAGAGTTCCGATTTTCAATGGCGTGTTATAAGTACTAAGTAGTTTTTAGAACGATTGGTATGGAGCAAAAATGGAATTCATAGTACTACCTACTACGTACCTCCTTGGCGTATGGTTGTATGGGTTTATGTTGCGAGATGTTGAACCTGGTAGTTCTAGGGAAACTACTATGTTTAGATTTAGATGTTGGTTTCCCGTAATGAAAATCGGAAGGGGGAAACCCTTCTTTGATTAAAAAAAACTACTACCTCCATTCTGTTTTACTAGTCCCCATCGTTTTTTGGGTCAAAGTTTGCCCACGAATTTTACTTGTAAAATGTGAAAGCAAAACAAGATTTTGTTATACGCAAACAAAAAAGGACTGGAGGGAGTGATTGCTCTGACACGGACGCGACCTCTCGCAAACAAAAAAGATTTTGTCATAGCGCAGGCATTGAACCGGCGCGCCGGCCAAGAGGGCCCCACTCGCTGCAGGCCTGGCTGAACATGCCTCCTCGCCGCATGCAACCGGCTTCAGACTGCCCCGCCTGCCTTCATTGAATCCGCGCGTGTGCCGACAACACGTCCTTCCGCGAGCCGACCTGCATTTTAGAACACAAAAAGTGACCAAAATATAATTAATTACGCATGGTCTTGACTTGTTGTGCTCGCACTGGTAGCAGGAACTAGAGGTTTTTCTTTATTCATAACTCTCCTCAAATTTTTTTTGGCTTTGAAGTGAATCATGGTTGTGGACATTATGTATGAATGTGGAGATATCTATGAACATGAGTTTGATGTGGAAGTTGAACTTGGAATATCGGGCTTGCGCGTGAACTATACCATGTCTAATGCTTCGTGTGTTATTGTTTGGAAAGTAATTGCTATTATTACATGACCCAAAAAATATATTTTGTGCCACATCAGTAGATGCACGGACATCACAACAGGCATGCTGACTGGATAAACATTTGAACCTAGCTGCTATGAAGGAAATTTTGTATGGACAATAGTTTTAGATGGCAGGAGACGCCTAGCCTGCTATGCCTCTACTATCTTATTTCTGGCTTCTTCCATCTCTTCTTTGGCATGGGTGAAGAGAGCATCTGATTGCTCTTTTCGCTTCTTCAGGAACTCAGCTACATTCTCATGGGCTGCTGCATGCTTTCTTTCAGCCTTTACTAGAGCCACGAGGACACGAACAATTGACGACTCCACCTGGCTTGTGTGTAATCCAGCATCATCTGGGATTTGCACCTTGTGTCTAATCCAGCATCATTAGGGAACTGGCACCTTGTGTGTAATCCAGCCTCATTCTGGAAACATGATCTCGAGGTTGACCATACTTCCCTCCTCTCAGGAACTGCATCCTGACATGAAGTTACTTCTTTTTTAGATAATTACTCAGAGCAACCCAGATCCATTTAGTAGAAGCCAGATAAACAGAACTGGGAGAAGTGAATTCAAAAGGAAAAAAAATATAAAAACAGACTACAAGGTGAGAACACCCACTTCCTACATCAAGCTAAAAATGAAAGCATTAAGACGATTAAGACTCTTCTTATGACACATCGAAGAACACGAGGCTTAAGAGAAACAGAAACTACAACATATACACATCGAAGATCACGAGGCTAAACAGAAGTAATTGAAAGGGTGTTACTTACCAAAGCTCGTTTTACAGGTTTGGTGCAGCTCCTCTTTAACTTGCCACACTCCTTGAAGATGTCCCCAATATCCCGTGTTTGGTCTTCATTGCTCCTCTGCATGTTCGCGCTCGTGGTTTTAAAATCTCAACATGGCAAGAAAAATATACTACTAGTAATACTCGCGCATCTTGTGGGAAACATTAAAGCACTCGTCTGCCATGTTAGAGCATCTCCAACAGAATCGCAATGCGTGGCGCTTTAAAAAAGCGTTTATAGTGCTGAGATCGATAAGTAGAGATAGAGAGTAGAGGATAGTTCTCAGCATAGATAGATAAAAAAATAGATTATTCAACTACTCCTCATTGTCCAACTCCTCCTCGGTGATGTCCTCCTACGACGTCTGACTGTAGGCGTGAAGATACCGATCGTCGTCGGATTCCCAGGGCGACGCTGCTCCTAGCCTCATGTTGAATTGAGCGTCCACTTTTCGTCTACGCTTGTCCTCGCGATAGGCGGCTCGCTCCGCCCTCCTCTTATCCCTCTCCGCCCTCCTTTGCTCGTAGAACTCGCGCTCGTTGATGATGTCCCGCGGGAAGCGTTGGCGCCACAACGCCATGGCTTCCTCGTCCATCTCCGCGATGCTGAGACGGTGCTCCCGCCTCCGGTTGTCGCGACAATCCTCGTCGGTGATAAGCCGCGGCAGAGACGCGAGCTCCTGTGCCCGCTCCTGCGTCGGCACGTTGGGGAAGTTCAATGTCCTATGAGGCCACCGGAGGCGCCACGCCGCCGCGTCGTATGCGCGGGCGGCCTCGTTGGCGGTGTCAAAATTGCAGAGGCCGAGGCGCATCCCGCGGAACCGGATCTAAGCGGAGAAGCCGCCGGAGGGGCGCGCGCGGACGCCGTGGTACCCTCAAGTTTCCCGGCTACGCGGCGGCATGGTGGCGCGGCGACGGCGAGGCGAGAAAGAGCAGGGAGAAAGCGGTGTCAAGGCACAAAGCGGGGAGAGAGCGGTGGCAAGGCATAGAGCGATGGGAGGGCGTTGGATTTTATAAAGCGCGCCGGACGCCGCGCGCCAAAACTAGCGCACGCCCGACTGCTTTTTCCCATGCGCGCGCAATCCTTTCCCGACGTCTCTGCTATCTCTACTCTCTTCTCTGCGGTTATATTCATTTTATATTTAATATTTATCTCTACTTCTCTACTCTCTATTTTTTTCTCTACTTTTTCCCTACTCTTATAAAAAATAGAGTTGATGATGATGGTGTTCCTGCCATCCTGCAATATAGGCCATCCGATTTATAACCGACGGATAGGAAGGAAACTGTGACAATTTTGCAAAAAGATACCCACACCCCTCTCCACATTTGCAAATAAGGCATTCCCTCGTTCATCCTTTTCTCCCACAAGATAAACTACTCATACAAATGCATCTTGATGCGTGAAACGCATGGGCATCTTGCTAGTTCTAAAAAACTATCCATCATTTTCCACACTACTGGTTGCAGATGAAATACCTACCCAAGCACAGCGCGATACAGGAGCGACGCACAATTACAAGCTGATATTCTGTTGGACAATGGAGGCTATAACCAATTAATTTTACGGGAACAATAGCACCCAGGGAATTTGAAGGGTAGGTATGAACAAAATTGGAACTGCACATGTACTGCTAAGTGATTCAATACACACATTACCAATCGAGGAGGAGAATGATGGTCATGGCGGCCTCTGTGAGTCATGGTCGGCAACGGGAGTCAGTTCATTGTCCACGACGGTGGTGCTTCTGCGCTGGGCGTCGGCTTCCGGGAAGCAGATCCGAGACCGTGGAAGACGGTGCCGGGGAAGAGGCTCCGTGTACGACGACTGCGGTGGACCAGCTCCAGTGTGGCGTACGAGGTCATCGATGAGGCAGATGCGCTGCGGTGGACAAGTGCGCCGATGTAGAAGGGGAGGGGCACAAAGGTTGCGGTGCCGTGGAGAAGTCTATTTTGCGGTGGGGATAGAAAATGGGGAGTATTCAGGTGTACTAATCTGGGTGCCGGGGTGGGCTTGGCTGGGTAGGGTGAACCTGAAGTTACGAAAACAGCCCCCTACCAACCGTCATCCGTAGGCCTGTTCCGAAGGCTATGATGGTAACTTCCCACTGCTCGAATCAGGGTTGCGGGAGATTTTCCCGCCGACCTCAAAATTTTGTGACACTGAACTCCCCGTGTGGCGTGTTGGGTGATTCGGCTAAGCAACTAGTGAGTAGTACTAGTAAACTCTGCATATTAGGTTTGACTGAAGTCAAACTTCCTAAAGTTTGACCAAGTTTATAGAAAAATATAAACATTTACCATAACAGATATGTATGATGTGAAAGTACATTCAATAATGAATCTAATGGTATTTATTTGTTATTGTATATGTTAATATTTTTTGTTTTAAACTTTCTGAGACTTTACAAAACTTGACTTTGACCAATGCTAATACGCAGACTTAAATAAAAATGGAGGGTGTACACATTTGTTTCTTAGTATGTAGTGAATTAATCATTTGTTGAAATTGTGAAATAAATATATTAGGCTACTGTCTTCGAATGTAATGGTCTATACAATTCAATAGTTACAATCATTGTCGAATTCCAAGATGTATATGAGGTCTATAGTACTTCACAACATGCTCAAACTCGCATAATCCTAGTCAAATGACAATCAAAATGCATTTCATAGTTATTACTTTGTAGGATGCAACAAAACCAACAATAACTCTACATCAGCCATTATAAAAGCAACATTTTGAACATACCCCAATGTGTGAATGAAACGTGTAGAGAGAGCTTGCGAAGATGGAGCAGATAGGGCGGGAAAGATTGTATGTATGTGGATGAGAGAGTAGGAGACAAACCTAACGAAACAGAATGAGGGAGATGGAGAGAGAAAGAGAGAGGAAGAAGTTAGGTCTGTGAGAAAGATGGAGACATGTAATATACCTGAGATGCGTGTGCATCCGGATTCTGTACACGTGGAAGGAGAAGAGACAACAGGTTTGATGAGACAGCTGGAAAAACATGGACGAGAGGGGAAGGATCTTGTGGGTTGAAGGATTGATAAATTTGTTCGGTGGGGGAGAGGGATTGGTAATTTTGTGCGAGAGAGAGAGGGTGGGGGGAGGAGTCAGTTAGCCGTCGTCACATCATCCTGCTTCCAAATGGCCCCGCATTCTCTAGCGTAGTGTGGTCGCCGTCTTCGATCTCCTCGATGCCCTCTTTGAAGATTGAGGTGTTGTGCATGCTTGGGTGCGAAGAAGCACAAGCGAGAGTGGTTTCCATATAACCTTGGATGGGGTTGAATTGTGCTCGGGGGAGGGGTTGTGTGTTGTCTCTGTGTGTGTGTGTGTTTGTGTGTGTGTGTCAGATATTGAGAGAAAACAAACCTAAGGAGAGAAATGTGTGTGTATGTGACGGAAAGCTACTTGCTAAACAGGGTATTCACGAAGAGATTGTGCGTGCGAGATAGAGAGCTATGTGTGGGCCTTGAGGTGGGCAGGGGCCGGGTGAGGGTGTCAAAATGTGCGTGTTGATGCATGTGTTACATGCGATCGTGCGAGGAATGGACGAATCGAGAGAGATGGTTGTTGTGTTACGGATGCTCCTCTCTCTCTCTCTCTCTCACACACACACACACACACAAGTAAAATAGAAGACCGTTCTCTCATGTATACACAACGTATCGGCATCTGTCTATGTCTCACTCATGCATGATCATTTGCACATTCACACCTCTCTATGTCTCTATCACACGCACACCGTCTCCACATTGCCCTTCCTCCACAACACACATATGGACACATACACACGTTCTCTCTCAGTCACACACAGGGGCTGTTTGGTTTGAGACTAAGGGGCTGTTTGGTTGGTGACTATGGTTGCCACATCTTGCCACACCTAAGGTTAGGCAACTTTGACCAATTTAGGAGGGTGTTTGGTTCAAGCCTTACCTTAGGCAATATACTTTTTGCCACACTAGGGCCCCGCATGACATACACTCACAAAGTGTGGCAAGATTCCCTTAGGCTTGCCAACTTGTGGCTCTCAGAACTAACCTTAGGCAAGTGTGGCAAAAATTGTGTGGCAAAATGTGGCATTCCTAGGCCTAAAACCAAACAGCCCGTAAGTTTGCCTAAGGTTGGCACACCTAAGGTTAGGCAAGTTTGACCAACTTAGGTGGGTGTTTGGTTCAAGCCACACCTTAGGCAAGCCACATTAGGGTCCCACATTACATACACTCAAAAAGTGTGGCAAGATTCCCTTAGGCTTGCCAACTTGTGGCTCTCATTTTGAAGAACTAACCTTAGGCAAGTGTGGCAACATTGTCTCTATGACAAGTGGGCCAGAGGGGCAATAAAGTTTGGCAAGACAAAGTGTGGCAAAAACCAAACACATGCCAACTAAACTGTGGCTGCCAAATTTTGGCTTGGCAAACGGTGGCTGGGAACAAACATCCCCAAAATCAGTATTAAAAAAACTAGGGCTCACCTAAAACGTCCAAATCCAAATAAACACGAACTGGATCTAAATTTAAATATATGGAAATATTGTAGCGTCAAGAACTTTTCCCGGAAAAAGAGTTGAGTAATATTCGGGGATTGTTTTCACACACACAAAAAGGTTCGGTGGATGTCCTTCGAGCACGACACGGTGACGCACCGTTCGATCGACCGCGCGGCCGTGGTTCACGCGCTTGCACATGATTCCGTATCATGGCTGTGGTAACTAATAAAAGCGCTGCCTAAGTTTAATGTTTCCGTGTACTAGTACGGTTTTCTTTTAATTTGACCAACCCTATATAAAACTAAACTAAGCTCCCATACGCGCACTCATCAATATGCCGCCGCCGCCGTTGCGCATGCTAGCGCCCGCCTGCTCCGGCCAAGAATTTCTCGCCCATCACTGCCGTGTCGCCGCCAAGCCGAAGGCTCGCCTGCTCACGTCGTCTGCAGTCCCTCCTCACGATGCCGCCGTGCTGCCAAACATGCGAGCAGCTGGTGGAGCCGCTTCTATGCACGCAGCATACGAAGAGGAGGACGAGTATGTGCTCCAGCAAGCCGGCGAGGAGGAACTAGCGTGTCATTGTCGTCTCCGCCCACGCGGAGGAGGCGCGCATGGTGGCTGTCACGGCGGAAGCCGGTCGCACGCGCGTCGAGCCCGCAAACCGGGTGCGGACACGGAATCTACCTTCGAGACCTTGAATGCCACGTGGATCCTGCAATCTGAAGGAGCAATTTGGGTCTGTCGACTCTTGTGAGCTGTTTGATGCCACATGGATGGCTAGAAGGGCTTCTTCAACCTCTGAAATAGATGCACGGTTCATCTTCTCATCCTGCCACATGCCTAACCGCCTGCCGTCGCCGCCGCGCCCACCCTTGAACCGCCTACCACCGCTATGCTCCCCCACCCCCGCCATCCGTTTAACCCCGGGCACGATCCATTTTTTTCTGGCGAACTGCATTCCACACCCA
Source organism: Aegilops umbellulata (assembly GCA_032464435.1). Taxonomy (NCBI): domain Eukaryota; kingdom Viridiplantae; phylum Streptophyta; class Magnoliopsida; order Poales; family Poaceae; genus Aegilops; species Aegilops umbellulata. Next base: position 65,836,628 of record CP136056.1, on the reverse strand, counting down.
ACACTCATAAGATAGATCATGGGCACCCTGTTGTCTTCTTCCTTCACTCTGTCAAACTTCTTTCACAAATCGACTGACCCAAATTGTACTACTAGTACTAACGTATTAACTACAGTAGGAACACGAAGATACAAGCAGTAGTACCAACTGCAAGAAGAAAGTAGTAAGACATAGTACTATTACTATTGTATGTACTAAAGAGTTCTAATAACGAGAAAGAACATAAACATAGTTTAGTTGGGGCCTCAGTACAACACACCCTTGAAAATAAACTAAGCAACTAGTCCGCTTGACACTGCAGTAGAACCTGCATGAGCGACGGCACTGCCACCTACTCGGAGTCCGAGTCCACGTCCTCGACTTCATCCTCGTCCCTCTTCCTCTTCGCCGACGCTTCTTTGCTTGAACCAGACACTGGGCTCTGCTTCTTCATCCAACCCTTGTAGATATTTAAACAAAGGTAGGCATCCATTGCTGCGTACAGGATGTGATCTTCATCTAATGTCTTCGACTCCCATGCATGATGAAACTCGTGATGAGGTTTCTTCAGTTTAGTGTACAAACGATCAATCATGGCTGCTGCCAGGGTCAGCATTGAAGGCTGAGAGGAGGACACTAGCCCTTCCTTCTGGGGGTCGAAGGGGTCGCCTACAATGAGGCCTATCCGACCCAGGATTTCCTTGTCGTTACTAAAGTCTACAGTAACAAATTTGACTCGGACGCCCTTGAGGAACTTCTTAAATTGCTCGCACTCAACGTCGTCATGGCATATGTGGTAGACCAAGCATAAGTCATGCACGCAAACCTGGATCACGGAGGGCTTTTTTTCTCTGCCTCCTTTAGTTTCTTCTCGCTTCCCAGGACTGTGGTGTACTCAACATCTAGCCCAGCGACCCACTCATCATTTGAGTTTTTGAACATGCGTTTGAAGCGAGCAAGGCATTCTTCCACCGTTGCGGAAGAACGGGTGTAAATGACGTCGAACTCATCGCTGATGATGGTTCTAACATTGTACTCACCGCCGATCATGGAGATTTGGGACGCCATGGATTTGGGAGGAGGGTTAGGATTAGTGGAACTGCCATAATGTGGAAGGATGGGACGACTGGGAGCGAACTGTTGTAAGGTACTGTACTAGTAGAAGACGGGGTCGAGTAGGGCGTGCGAACGACATGGGGTTGCTGGCTTGCCCCGTGGATAAACGGTTGCAAGCCCCCAAAGAGTTCTCGAGAACTATGCAGGACCCACTAGGTGTCATGTCTACTAGACCCATATCGTAGGCCTGACGGTATAGCTTCTGCCTGTTCGCACGCCATGCCGGCTTGTGTGTAACTTCAACTAATTCCGTCAACCATCGCGCCTCCCACGACCTTCGCCTCGCTCGCGCGGTCGCGCCCTTGATACTTCGACTGGCTATAAATGAGCATTTTTTTTGCGTACTCCGCATGCATGATACTCCCTCTGGTCCTTTTTACTTCCGTCAACCATTTATACTAAAAATATCAATATCTACAATACTGATTATAATGAGTACTCCCTCCATCTAGGTGTGTAAGTCATCTTACGAAAACCAAATAATCCCAAAACACTTAGGCGCGGTGCATTAACTTCTACCTCGTTTCTTGTTTCTTGACATATCAACCAATAAGATATGTGGGGTGTGCATGATTTTAATGACTTGAGACTACCAAACACGACATGTAGTGGTTAGTTCATTGCATGCAATGCTATTAGTTAGCAAATAAACATTAAGTTCTCTCATTTTCCCCTCCTCCTTGGTCACGGTGCACAACCTAAAATGACTTACTCACCTAGACGGAGGGAGTATAAAGCACCGCTTGGGTGGGTTAGATTTTTTTTGGGTTAGTTGAGTTCAAACTAACCCAAACTAACTCTAACACACGGATCCAAATAGGGCCAAGGTTAGCTATTAGAGTACTACTACCTCCCTTCTAGTTTAAAGGGCTCGATTCAAAAATTTGACCTACTCTTAGCAAGATAGAGGCGGTGGAATAGTTTTTGTAGTTCTTCACAAAAAAATGTGTTTACCAATGCATGCATGAACACTAGTTACTCTAACCCCCCTCTCTTCTTTAATTCTTTGCCACATCGGCATGTTTGCTACTCCCGTGTGCATGATACCAGCTAAGATACCACCATTATGGCCAGCGTTAATCATCGCATGCAATAATTTAGTGCACCTTGAAATATGAACATGTGTGGGGCGTATATGTTTTTAATGACTTGAGACTATACCTAGCCCGGCATGCAAGATGAGACTTATTATGCACCGTTCCCCATACCTGCAGGAAGCCCGTTCGTCTCCAAATCTTTTAATATCCATGTGTGGAAACAATATGCTTGTCAGACTCTCCTTCTCCCTCCGACGGTCCCACCACTCCACCCCGTGTGGAAAAAATCTGCATGCATGACTCTCCTCCCCCCGCGCTCGTCCAATCCATTGTGACCAGCAATATTTCCACCCCTTCCCTCCCCCGTAATTTATTCCAACAAATATGCCCACGTAGTTGTTACTTAACTGCAGGTGCATTGGGTCACTCACATATGGGCCCAACAGGGGTCTGGCCCACATGTCAGAGATGCAACTGGACCTGCAGTTAAGTTAGTGCAGCTCAGTCCATATATTACATAGGTGTGCCATTGCTCGCTATAGATAATGCGCCTCCCACGACATCGCTATCTCCTCCCCCTCACGTTCACGTTCATCGCTATCTCCTCCCCCTCCCTCTCACGTCAACCACCATGGCATCGCCCCTCCCAAGCCCTAGGCGCCCCTCGCTGCACTGCGCGAACGGTCACGCATCGCCGTTCTGTTCCTCGCCGCCACTAGTCGAGGAGGACGCGTCGGCGTTTGATACGTCTCCAACGTATCTATAATCTTTGATTGCTTCATGCTATATTATATTATGTTTGGATGATTAATGGTCTTTGTTATACATTTTTATATTATTTTTGGGACTAACCTATTAACCGGAGGCCCAGCCCAAATTGCTGTTTTTTTGCCTATTTCAGAGTTTCGCAAAAAAAGATCAAACGGAGTCCAAACGGAATGAAACCTTCGGGAACGTGGGGCGCGCCTACCCCCCTGAGCGCGCCCTCCACCCTTGTGGGGCGCATGTTGCTCCACCGACGTACTTCTTTCTCCTATATATACCTACGTACTCCCAAACCAACAGAAGCAGAAAACCTAATTCCATCGCCGCAACCTTCTGTACCAGTGGGATCTCATCTTGGGGCCTTTTCCGGCGTCCTGCCAAAGGGGGCATTGATCACGGAGGGCTTCTACATCAACACCATAGCCTCTCTGATGATGTGTGAGTAGTTTACCTCAGACCTTCGGGTCCATAGTTATTAGCTAGATGGCTTCTTCTCTCTCTTTGGATCTCAATACAAAGTTCTCCACGATTCTCGTGGAGATCTATTCGATGTAATCTTCTTTTGCGGTGTGTTTGTTGAGATCGATGAATTGTAGGTATCAAGTTTATCTATGAACAATATTTGAATCTTCTCTGAATTCTTTTATGTATGATTGGTTATCTTTGCAAGTCTCTTCAAATTATCAGTTTGGTTTGGCCTACTAGATTGATCTTTCTTGCAATGGGTGAAGTGCTTAGCTTTGGGTTCAATCTTGCGGTGTCCTTTCCAAGTGAAAACAGGGGAAGCATGGCACGTATTGTATTGTTGCCATCGAGGATAACAAGATGGCGTTTATATCATATTGCATGAGTTTATCCCTCTACATCATGTCATCTTACTTAAAGCATTACTCTGTTCTTTTGAACTTAATACTCTAGATGCATGCTGGATAGCGGTCGATGTGTGGAGTAATAGTAGTAGATGCAGGCAGGAGTCGGTCTACTTGTCACGGACATGATGCCTATATACATGATCATACCTAGATATTCTCATAACTATGCTCAATTCTATCAATTGCTCAACAGTAATTTGTTCACCCACCGTAATATTTATGCTCTTGAGAGAAGCCACTAGTGAAACCTATGGCCCCCGGGTCTATTTTCCATCATATTAATCTTCCAACACTTAGCTATCTTTATTGAATTTTATTTTACTTTGCATCTTTATTATAAAAATATCAAAAATATTATCTTATCATATCTATCAGATCTCACTTTCGTAAGTGATCGTGAAGGGATTGACAACCCCTTTATTGCGTTGGTTGCGAGGTTTTTATTTGTTTGTGTAGGTGCGAGGGACTTGAGTGTGGCCTCCTACTGGATTGATACCTTGGTTCTCAAAAATTGAGGGAAATACTTATGCTACTTTACTGCATCACCCTTTCCTCTTCAAGGGAAAACCAACGCAGTGCTCAAGAGGTAGCAAGAAGGATTTCTGGCGTCGTTGCCGGGGAGTCTACGCAAAAGTCCACATACTATGTACCCATCACAAACTCTTATCTCCCGCATTACATTATTTGCCATTTGCCTCTCGTTTTCCTCTCCCCCACTTCACCCTTGCCGTTTTATTCGCCCTCTCTCCGTTCGCCTCTTTTTCGCTTGCTTTGTCATAATGGCTAGTCCTTTATCTGCTCCTTTGTCCCCTGAGTTTGAAGTTCTTCACTTTAAACAAAGACAAGGAGAAATTTTAAAAGATGCTTGGTATAGGATGATGGAATCTTATCGTAGTTGCACCTTAGAGGTGAGTTTAAGAATTTTGCTTCGCAGTTTTTACGTTGGACTAAATATGTCCCATAGACAACTCTTGGATTGTGTTGCCAAAGGAAATTTTATCGAAATTGATCCCAGTGTTGCGCATGAAACCATAGAGGGGTAGTGGGAACACTACCTCAACAAAAGAGGCCACAACATACCCAGGAAGATACACAAGTTTTTGAAAAGATTTGTGAAGTAACTAAGATCTTACAAAAGTCTCTTGAACCTCTTAAGAGTGTTAGCGGAAATATTCACCGCATGAATATGTTGATTACCCTTTGCAATAAGCGGTTGGATTCTTTAGATCTAAAAATTCCTGAATATGAAGGGAAATGTAAAGAACCTCCTGGATTCGAGCATGATTCCGCTGAAAAATTGAAGGCCAAAGATGACAATACCTAGATCTATCCGTGCTTTTATGCCTAGCTAGGGGCGTTAAACGATAGCGTTTGTTGGGAGGCAACCCAATTTTATTTTTAGTTTTTTTGCTTTTTTGCTTCTGTTTAGGAATAGATATTTGATCTAGCCTCTGGTTAGATTTGTTTTTATGTTTTGATTAGTGTTTGTGCCAAGTTAAACCTATAGGATCTTCTTGGATGATAGTTATTTGATCGTGCTGAAAATTCCAGAAACTTTCTGTTCACGAAAACAATTATTTAAAATCACCAGAACATGATAAAATATTGATTCCAATTGCAGCAGATCAATAAACAAATTGTCTAGGTCTTCCTATTTTGGTAGATTTTTTGGAGTTCCAGAAGTTTGCGTTAGTACAGATTGTTCTGTTTTTGACAGATTCAGTTTTTCGTGTGTTGTTTGCTTATTTTGATGAATCTATGGCTAGTAAAATAGTTTATAAACCATAGAGAAGTTGGAATACATTAGATTTAACACCAATATAAATAAAGAATGAGTTCATTACAATACCTTGAAGTGGTGTTTTGTTTTCTTTCGCTAATGGAGCTCACGAGATTTTGAGTTAAGTTTTGTGTTGCGAAGTTTTCAAGTTTTGGGTAAAAGATTTGATGGATTATGGAACAAGGAGTGGCAAGAGCCTAAGCTTTGGGATTCCCATGGCACCCCAAGATAATCTAAGGAAACAAAAAAGCCAAAGCTTGGGGATGCCCCGGAAGGCATCCCCTCTTTCGTCTACTTCCATCGGTAACTTTACTTGGAGCTATATTTTTATTCACCACATGGTATGTGTTTTTCTTGGAGCGTCTCTTATGATTTGAGTCTTTGCTTTTTAGTTTACCGCAATCATCTTTGCTGTATACACCTTTTGAGGAGACACATATGATTCAGAATTTATTAGAATACTCTATGCGCTTCACTTATATCTTTTGAGCTATATAGTTTTGCTCTAGTGCTTCACTTATATCTTTTAGAGCACGGCGGTGGTTTTGTTTTATAGAAACTGTTATTCTCTCATGCTTCACTTATATTATTTTGAGAGTCTTAAACAGCATGGTAATTTGCTTGAATTGGTAAATTAATCCTAATGTGATAGGTATTCAAGACTAGTAAAAACTTTCTTATGAGTGTGTTGAATACTAAGAGAAGTTTGATGCTTGATGATTGTTTTGAGATATGGAGGTAGTGATATTAAAGTTGTGCTAGTTGAGTAGTTGTGAAATTGAGAAATACTTGTGTTGAAGTTTGCAAGTCCCGTAGCATGCACGTATGGTAAATGTTATGTAACAAATTTGAAACATGAGGTGTTCTTTGATTGTCTTCCTTATGAGTGGCGGCCGGGGACGAGCGATGGTCTTTTCCTACCAATCTATCCCCCTAGGAGCATGCACGTAGTGCTTTGTTTTTGATGACTTGTAGATTTTTGCAATAAGTATGTGAGTTCTTTATGACTAATGTTGAGTCCCCGGATTATACGCACTCTTACCCTTCCATCTTTGCTAGCCTCTTCGGTACCGTGCATTGCCCTTTCTCACATTGAGAGTTGGTGCAAACTTCGCCGGTGCATCCAAACCCCGTGATATGATACGCTTTGTCACACATAAACCTCCTTATATCTTCCTCAAAACAGCCACCATACCTACCTATTATGGCATTTCCATAGCCATTCCGAGATATATTGCCATGCAACTTTCCACCATTCCGTTTATCATGACACATTCATCATTGTCATATTGCTTTGCATGATCATGTAGTTGACATCGTATTTGTGGCAAAGCCACCGTTCATAATTTTTCATACATGTCACTCTTGATTCATTGTTATCCCGGTATCCCGCCGGAGGCATTCATATAGAGTCATACTTTGTTCTAGTATCGAGTTGTAATCATTGAGTTGTAAATAAATAGAAGTGTGATGATCATCATTAATAGAGCATTGTCCCAATAAAAAAAGAGAAAGGCCAAATAAAAAAAGGACGCCCAAAAAAAAAGAAAATAAAAAGGGACAATGCTACTATCCTTTTTTTTCACACTTGTGCTTCAAAGTAGCACCATGATTTTCATGATAGAGAGTCTCTTGTTTTGTCACTTCCATATACTAGTCGGAATTTTTCATCATATAACTTGGCTTGTATATTCCAACAATGGGCTTCCTCAAATGCCCTAGGTCTTCGTGAGCAAGCAAGTTGGATGCACACCCACTTAGTTTCTTTTGTTGAGCTTTCATGCATTTATAGCTCTAGTGCATCCGTTGCATGGCAATCCCAACTCCTTGCATTAACATCAATCGAGGGGCATCTCCATAGCCCGTTGATTAGCCGCGTTGATGTGAGACTTTCTCCTTTTTCTCTTCTCCACATAACCCCCATCATTATATTCTATTCCACCCATAGTGCTATATCCATGGCTCACGCTCATGTATTGCGTGAAGGTTGAAAACGTTTGAGATTACTAAAGTATGAAATAATTGCTTGGCTTGTCATCGGGGTTGTGCATGATGAGAGCATTCTTGTGTGACGAAAATGGAGCATGACTAAACTATATGATTTTGTAGGGATGAACTTTCTTTGGCCATGTTATTTTGAGAAGACATAATTGCTTAGTTAGTATGCTTGAAGTATTATTGCTTTTATGTCGATATTAAACTTTTATCTTGAATCTTTCAGATCTGAATATTCATACCACAATTAAGAGGGTTACATTAAAAAATTATGCCAAGTAGCATTCCGCATCAAAAATTCCATTTTTATCACTTACCTACTCGAGGACGAGCAGGAATTAAGCTTGAGGATGCTTGATACGTCTCCAACGTATCTATAATTTTTGATTGCTTCATGCTATATTATATTCTGTTTTGGATGATTAATGGGCTTTGTTATACACTTTTATATTATATTTTGGGACTAACCTATTAACCGGAGGCCCAGCCGAAATTGCTGTTTTTTTGCCTATTCCAGAGTTTCACAGAAAAAGAATATCAAATGGAGTTCAAACGGAATGAAACCTTCGGGAACATGATTTTCGGAACAAACGTGATCCATAGGACTTGGAGTCTACGTCAAGAAATCAACCAGGAGAGCACGAGGCAGGGGCGCGCCTACCCCCTGGGCGCTCCCTCCACCCTCGTGGGGCCCACGTTGCTCCACCGACATACTTCTTCCTCCTATATATACCTACGTACCCCCAAACCAACAGAAGCATCCACAAAAACCTAATTCCACCGCCGCAACCTTCTGTGCTCGTGAGATCCTGTCTTGGGGCCTTTTCCGGCATACTGCCGGAGGGGCCATTGATCACGGAGGGCTTCTACATCAACACCATAGCCTCTACGAGGATGTGTGAGTAGTTTACCTCAGACCTTTGGGTCCATAGTTATTAGCTAAATGGCTTCTTCTCTCTCTTTGGATATCAATACAAAGTTCTCCACGATTCTCGTGGAGATCTATTCGATGTAATCTTCTTTTGCAGTGTGTTTGTTGAGACCGATGAATTGTGGGTTTATGATCAAGTTTATCTATGAACAATAATTGAATCTTCTCTGAATTCTTTTATGTATGATTGGTTATCTTTGCAAGTCTCTTTGAATTATCCGTTTGGTTTGGCCTACTAGATTTATCTTTCTTGCAATGGGAGAAGTGCTTAGCTTTGGGTTCAATCTTGCGGTGTCCTTTCCTAGTGACAACAGTGGCAGCAAGGCACGTATTGTATTGTTGCCATCGAGGATAACAAGATGGGGTTTATATCATATTGCATGAGTTTATCCATCTACATCATGTCATCTTACTTAAAGCATTACTCTATTCTTTTGAACTTAATACTCTAGATGCATGCTGGATAGCGGTCGATGTGTGGAGTAATAGTAGTAGATGCAGGCAGGAGTCAGTCTACTTGTCACAGACGTGATGCCTATATACATGATCATACCTAGATATTCTCATAACTATGCTCAATTCTATCAATTGCTCAACAGTAATTTGTTCACCCACCATAATACTTATGCTTTTGAGAGAAGCCACTAGTGAAACCTATGGCCCCCGGGTCTATTTTCCCACATATTAATCTTCCAACACTTAGCTATCTTTATTGCCTTTTATTTTACTTTGCATCTTTGTTATAAAAATACCAAAAATATTATCTTATCATATCTATCAGATCTCACTTTCGTAAGTGACCGTGAAGGGATTGACAACCCCTTTACTGCGTTGGTGCGAGGTTTTTATTTGTTTGTGTAGGTGCGAGGGACTTGAGCGTGGCCTCCTACTGGATTGATACCTTGGTTCTCAAAAACTGAGGGAAATACTTACGCTACTTTAGTGCATCACCCTTTCCTCTTCAAGGGAAAACCAACGCAGTGCTCAAGAGGTAGCAGCGTTCCACTCCTCGCCGCGACGCGATGCATCGCCGTTCCGTTCCTCGCCGCCACTAGTCAAGGAGGACACGTCGGCATTCCGCTCCTCGCCGCGACGCGACGCGTCGCCGTTCCGTTCCTCGCCGCCACTAGTCGAGGAGGACGCGTCGGTGTTCCGCTCCTCGCCGCGACGCGCCGAGGAGGACGCGTCGGTGTTCCCAATCTCGCCGGCACGCGCATCGGAGGACGCATCGGCTCCCCGCTACGAGGAGAACGCCGCGCCGCCCGCCGAGCCCCCCAGCCTTGAGGAGCTTTGGAAAGAAATGGATGACGCCTTGTGGAGGCTTTGCCTCCAGCAGAGCGCGCCAAAATAGAGGTGGAGAAGAAGGCCGAGGAAGAGAAGCGCACCGCGGAACAAGCTGCCTGGGAGGCCTATGTCGCGTCTGAGAGAGTCAGGCAATTGGCTCTTTGGCAGAAGGCTCGTGCGAGGGCCGTGAGGGTGGCGGAGGACGCCCGTGCCGACGCCCTGAGTGTAGTCGGGCTCAAGCGCCTCATCTACGCTTGGCGGTACGTGGACCGGGTGCACACTTCCAGCGAGGAGGAGTACCTGTTGGCGCCGGATCACCACACCGGTGAGATCGCGCTCGCCCGCCGGCAAGCCGCCAATCAGCACCTGGCGAGTTGCGAGGCTGAAGAAGAGGCGTTGTGTCGGCGCGCTGGGAAACGGCCGCATGCCAGGGCACTCGTGGCGCGCCGCAAACGCTCCTGCGAGCGACGTGGCTTTTAGGAGGAGTATAATTTTTGTTTCGTAAGGCGATCTCATTAGTTTTGGGACGCAAATGATAAATCCCGAACGTTCAGGAATTTTTAGCGTCCTTAATTAAGTATGTAAAAGGGAAAGTTTGGAAACCTTGTGTATTCGTATGCATTTTGCAAGTACGTGTATATAACACAAACTTTACTATATACTATCGCACTACAGTCTCTCTCAATATATGCTTGCAGACTGTGCTACTCCCTCCGTCCAGGCCAATAAGTCATCTTTGGTTGTGCACCGTGACAAAGAAGGAGGGAAGACTTATACACCTAGACGGAGGGAGTACTACTATTACTTATGTACGTGCAAATGCATGTTTTAACATTATGATGCGGTTTTTGTAAAAGTAGAAAAACAACACTAGTCAAGCTTGTGAAACAATTCAATGCAAAAATACTCGTTTGATTGTTTACCTTTAGCTTCCTTCTCTGTGGTTATTTATCTGTCGTACTTTGTACGAAGTATCTCACTGGTTGGAAAGGCATGCAAATTCCTAAACCGCTTCCTACACCCTGTATCGAATTTTTTGCCTAACAAGTTGTGCCGTGCAATTGGAATTCCAACTTGAGTACTACTACTAGTAGGAGTACCAGGGGCCAGTTCTTTTAGGCTTCTAGATTAGTAATCCCATAACTACTACCTCCGTCCTGGTTTATTGGTCCCCATTGTAATCTGTGTCAAATTTTTATCATAAATTTAACTTGTATGATGTGCTTCACTTGTATGATGTGCGCAAATCAAAAGGGTTAGTACAAAAACATGAGTAAGGTAAGCATAAAGATGAATAAGTTGAGATTACCCTGGAGCAGTCTTGAAAGCCGGCATGTTGGATTGCATGGATTCGCCGGAGGAAAGTGAAGTATCCTAATAGTTGTAGTCAGATGAATTGAGAGATTGACGAATGAAACCCGCCAAAGGTAAAAAAGAACGTAAATCAGAGATAACCTCAGTCCCGCGCTTCCTGGTTACATCAGTTAAGCCGGAGGAGAGTTCCGCGTCTTTGCTGGTCCAGGTCTGCCTCCGGCTCTCATGAGTCTGTCGCTTCAAAAGAAATTAAGGATCTTGGTAAGCTAAAGGATGTGAAAATCTTACTTTCTAAAGGAAATATGCCCTAGAGGCAATAATAAAGTTATTATTTATTTCCTTATATCATGATAAATGTTTATTATTCATGCTAGAATTGTATTAACCGGAAACATAATACATGTGTGAATATATAGACATACAGAGTGTCACTAGTATGCCTCTACTTGACTAGCTTGTTAATCAAAGATGGTTATGTTTCCTAACCATGGACAAAGAGTTGTTATTTGATTAACGGGATCACATCATTAGTTGAATGATCTGATTGACATGACCCATTCCGTTAGCTTAGCACCTGATCGTTTAGTATGTTGCTATTGCTTTCTTCATGACTTATACATGTTCCTATGACTATGAGATTATGCAACTCCCGTTTACCGGAGGAACACTTTGTGTGCTACCAAACATCACAACGTAACTGGGTGATTATAAAGGTGCTCTACAGGTGTCTCCAAAGGTACTTGTTGGGTTGGCATATTTTGAGATTAGGATTTGTCACTCCGATTGTCGGAGAGGTATCTCTGGGCCCTCTCGGTAATGCACATCACATAAGCCTTGCAAGCATTGCAACTAATGAGTTAGTTGTGAGATGATGTATTACGGAATGAGTAAAGAGACTTGCCGGTAACGAGATTGAACTAGGTATTGAGATACCGACGATCGAATCCCGGGCTAGTAACATACTGATGACAAAGGGAACAACGTATGTTGTTATGCGGTCTGACCGATATAAGATCTTCGTAGAATATGTAGGAGCCAATATGAGCATCCAGGTTCCGCTATTGGTTATTGACCGGAGACGTGTCTCGGTCATGTCTACATTGTTCTCGAACCCGTAGGGTCCGCACGCTTAAGGTTTCGATGACAGTTATATTATGAGTTTATGAGTTTTGATGTACCGAAGGAGTTCGGAGTCCCGGATGAGATCGGGGACATGACGAGGAGTCTCGAAATGGTCGAGACGTAAAGATCGATATATTGGACGACTATATTCGGACATCGGAAAGGTTCCGAGTGGTTCGGGTATTTTTCGGAGTACCGGGGAGTTACGGGAATACGGGGGAAGAAGTATATGGGCCTTATTGGGCTTTAGGGGAGAGGGAGAGGCAGGCCGCCCCCCCATTGACTAGTCCGAATTGGACTAAGGGGAGGGGCGGCGCCCCCTCCTTCCTTCTCTTCCCTCTTCCCCTTCCTTGTCTCCTACTCCTACTACATGGAAGGACTCCTAGTTGGACTAGGAAAAGGGGAGTCCTACTCCCGGTGGGAGTAGGACTCCCCTAGGGCGTGCCATAGAGAGGGTCGGCCCTCCCCTCCTTCACTCCTTTATATACGGAGGCAGGGGGCACCCCATAGACACACAAGTTGATCTTCGTGATCGTTCCTTAGCCGTGTGCGGTGCCCCCCTCCACGATATTACACCTCGATCATATTGTAGCGGTGCTTAGGCGAAGCCCTGCGACGGTTGAACATCAAGATCGTCACCATACCGTCGTGCTGACGGAACTCCTTCCCGACACTTTGCTGGATCGGAGTCCGGGGATCGTCATCGAGCTGAACGTGTGCTAGAACTCGGAGGTGCCGTAGTTTCGGTGCTTGGTTGGTCGGGTCGCGAAGACGTACGACTACATCAACCGCGTTGTCATAACACTTCCGCTTTCGGTCTACGAGGGTACGTAGACAACACTCTCCCCTCTTGTTGCTATGCATCACCATGATCTTGCATGTGCGTAGGAATTTCTTTGAAATTACTACGTTCCCCAACAGTGGTATCCGAGCCTAGGTTTTATGGTTTGATGTTATATGCACGAGTAGAACACAAGTGAGTTGTGGGCGATATAAGTCATACTGCTTACCAGCATGTCATACTTTGGTTCGGCGGTATTGTTGGATGAAGCGGCCTAGACCGACATTACGCGTACGCTTACGCGAGACTGGTTTTACCGCCGTGCTATGCACACAGGTGACTAGCGGGTGTCAGTTTCTCCAACTTTAGTTGAACCGAGTGTGGCTACTCCCGGCCCTTGCGAAGGTTAAAACAGCACCAACTTGACAAACTATCGTTGTGGTTTTGATGCGTAGGTAAGAACGGTTCTTGCTAAGCCCAGTAGCAGCCACGTAAAACTTGCAACAACAAAGTAGAGGACGTCTAACTTGTTTTTGCAGGGGCATGTTGTGATGTGATATGGTCAAGACGTGATGAGATATAAGTTGTTGTATGAGATGATCATGTTTTGTTGAAGTTATCGACAACTGGCAAAAGCCTCATGGTTGTCTCTCTATTGCATAAGATGCAAGCACCAAATAATTGTTTTACTTTATCGCTATGCGATAGCAATAGTTGCAAGAGCAATTGTTGGCGAGACGACCATGTGACGACACATTGATATAGATCAAGATGATGGAGATCATGGTGTCATGCCGGTGACGATAGAGATCATGACAGTGCTTTGGAGATGGAGATCAAAGGCACAAGATGATGATGGCCATATCATGTCACATATTATGATTGCATGTGATGTTTATCTTTTATACATCTTATCTTGCTTTGTTTGACGGTAGCTTTATAAGACGATCTCTCACTAAATTTCAAGGTATAAGTGTTCTCCCTGAGTATGCACCGTTGCCAAAGTTCGTCGTGCCCAGACACCACGTGATGATCAGGTGTGATAAGCTCTACGTCCATCTACAACGGGTGCAAGACAGTTTTGCACACGCGGAATACTCAGGTTAAACTTGACGAGCCTAGCATATGCAGATATGGCCTCGGAACACTGAGACCGAAAGGTCGAGCGTGAATCATATAGAAGATATGATCAACATAGTGATGTTCACCATTGAAAACTACTCCATTTCACGTGATGATCGGTTATGGTTTAGTTGATTTGGATCACGTGATCACTTAGAGGATTAGAGGGATGTCTATCTAAGTGGGAGTTCTTAAGTAATATGATTAATTGAACTTTAAATTTATCATGAAACTTAGTCCTGGTAGTATTAGCATATCTATGTTGTAGATGAATAGCTCGCGATGTTGCTCCCTGTTTTATTTTGATATGTTCCTAGAGAAAACTATGTTGAAAGATGTTAGTAGCAATGATGCGGATTGGATCCGTGATCTGAGGTTTATCCTCATTGCTGCACAGAAGAATTATGTCCTTGATGCACCGCTAGGTGACAGACCTATTGCAGGAGCAGATACAGACGTTATGAACGTTTGGCTAGCTCAATATGATGACTACTTGATAGTTTAGTGCACCATGCTTAACGGCTTAGAATCGGGACTTCAAAGACGTTTTGAACGTCATGGACCATATGAGATGTTCCAGTAGTTGAAGTTAATATTTCAAGCAAATACCCGAGTTGAGAGATATGAAGTCTCTAACAAGTTCTATAGCTAAAAGATGGAGGAGAATCGCTCAAGCAGTGAGCATGTGCTCAGATTGTCTGGGTACTACAATCGCTTGAATCTAGTGGGAGTTAATCTTCCAGATAAGATAGTGATTGACAGAATTCTCTAGTCACCATCACCAAGTTAGTAGAACTTCGTGATGAACTATAATATGCAAGGGATAACGGAAACAATTCCCAAGCTCTTTGTGATGCTGAAATCGACGAAGGTAGAAATCAAGAAAAACATCAAGTGTTTATGGTTGACGAGACCACTAGTTTCAAGAAAAGGGCAAAGGGAAGAAGGGGAACTTCAATAAGAACGGCAAGCAAGTTGCTGCTCAAGGTAAGAAGCCCAGGTCTGGTCCTAAGCCTGAGACTAAGTGCTTCTACTGCAAAGGGACTGGTCACTAGAAGCGGAACTACCCCAAGTATGTGGAGGATAAGAAGGATGGCAAAGTGAACAAAGGTATATTGTATATACATGTTATTGATGTGTACTTTACTAGTGTTCATAACAACCCCTAAGTATTTGATACTAGTTCAGTTGCTATGATTAGTAACTCGAAACGGGAGTTGCAGAATGAACAGAGACTAGTTAAGGGTTAAGTGACGATGAGAGTTGGAAATGGTTCCAAGATTGATATGATCATCATCGCACACTCCCTATACTTTCGGGATTAGTGTTGAACCTAAATAAGTGTTAGTTGGTGTTTGCGTAGAGCATGAATATGATTTGATCATGTTCATTGTAATATGGTTATTCATTTAAGTAAGAGAATAAATTGTTGTTCTGTTTACATGAATAAAACCTTATATGCTTACACACCCAATGAAAATGGTTCATTGGATCTCGATCGTAGTGATACACATATTCATAATATTGAAGCCAAAAGATGCAAAGTTAATAATGATAGTGCAACTTATTTGTGGCACTACCGTTTAGGTCATATTGGTGTAAAGCGCATGAAGAAACTCCATGCTGATGGAATTTTGGAATCACTTGATGCTTGCGAACCATGCCTCATGGGCAAGATGACTAAGACTCCGTTCTCCGGAACAATGGAGCGAGCAACTAACTTATTGGAAATAATACATACTGATGTATGTGGTCCGATGTGTGTTGAGGCTCACGGCGGGTATCGTTATTTTCTAACTTCACAGATGATTTGAGCATATATGGGTATATGTACTTGATGAAACATAAGTCTGAAACATTTGAAAAGTTCAAAGAATTTCAGAGTGAAGTGGAAAATCATCGTGACAAGAAAATAAAGTTTCTACGATCTGATCGCGAAGACGAATATTTGAGTTACGAGTTTGGTCTTCAATTAAAACAATGTGAAATAGTTTCACTACTCACGCCACCAGGAACACCACAGTGTAATGGTGTGTCCGAACATCGTAACCGTACTTTATTAGATATGGTGCAATCTATGATGTTTCTTACCGATTTACCACTATCGTTTTGGGGTTATGCATTAAAGACAGCTGCATTCACGTTAAAAAGGAGCACCATCTAAGTCCGTTGAGATGACACAATCTGAACTGTGGTTTGGCAAGAAACCAAAGTTGTCGTTTCTTAAAGTTTGGGGTTGCGATGCTTATGTGAGAAAGTTTCATCCTGATAAGCTCAAACCCAAATCGGAGAAGTGCGTCTTCATAGGATACCCAAAATGTTGGGTACACCTTCTATCACAGATCCAAAGGCAAGACATTCGTTGCCAAGAATGGATCCTTTCTAGAGAAGGGAGTTTCTCTCAAAAGAAGTGAGTGGGAGGAAAGTAGAAAACTTGATAAGGTAATTGTACCATCTCCCTTATTGGAAAGTAGTTCATCACAGAAATCTGTTCTTGTGACTACTACACCAATTAGTGAGGAAGATAATGATGGTGATCATGTAACTTCGGATCAAGTTACTACCGAACCTCGTAGGTCAACCAGAGTGAGATCCGCACCAGAGTGGTACGGTAATCCTATTCTGGAGGTCATGTTACTTGACCATGACGAACCTACGAACTATGAGGAAGCGATGATGAGCCCAGATTCCGCGAAATGGTTTGAGGCCATGAAATCTGAGATGAGATCCATGTATGAGAACAAAGTATGGACTTTGATTGACTTGTCCAATGATCGGCGGGCCATTGAGATTAAATGGATGTTCAAGAGGAAGACGGACGCTGACAGTAGTGTTACTATCTACAAAGCTAGAATTGTCGCAAAAAGTTTTTCGACAAGTTCAAGGTGTTGACTACGATGAGAGTTTCTCACTCGTATCTATGCTTAAGTCTGTCCGAATCATGTTAGCAATTGTCGCATTTTATGAAATCTGGCAAATGGATAAACAAAATTGCATTCCTTAATGGATTTATTAAAGAAGAGTTGTATATGATGCAACCAGAAGGTTTTGTCAATCCTAAAGGTGCTAACAAAATATGCAAGCTCCAGCGATCCATCTATGGACTGGTGCAAGCATCTCGGAGTTGGAATATACGCTTTGATAAGTTGATCAAAGCATATAGTTTTATACAGACTTGCGGTGAAGCCTGTATTTACAATAAAGTGAGTGGGAGCACTACAGCATTTTTGATAAGTATATGTGAATGACATATTGTTGATCGGAAATAATGTAGAATTATTCTGCAAAGCATAAACGAGTGTTTGAAAGGAGTTTTTCAAAGAAAAACCTCGACGAAGCTGCTTACATATTGAGCATCAAGATCTATAGAGATAGATCAAGACGCTTGATAAGTTTTTTCAATGAATACATACCTTGACAAGATTTTGAAGTAGTTCAAAATGGAACAGTCAAAGAAAGAGTTCTTGCCTGTGTTACAAGGTGTGAAATTGAGTAAGACTCAAAACCCGACCACGGCAGAAGATAGAAAGAGAATGAAAGTCATTCCCTATGCCTTGTCCATAGGTTCTATAAAGTATGCCATACTGTGTACCAGATCTATTGTATACCCTACACTGATTTTGGCAAGGGAGTACAATAGTGATCTAGGAGTAGATCACTGGACAGCGGTCAAAATTATCCTTGGTGGAATAAGGATATGTTTCTCGATTATGGACGTGACAAAAGGTTCGTCGTAAAGGGTTACGTCGATGCAAGTTTTTGACACCGATCTGGATTACTCTAAGTCTCAATCTAGATACGTATTGAAAGTGGGAGCAATTAGCTAGAGTAGCTCCGTGCAGAGCATTGTTGACATTGAAATTTGCAAAATACATGCGGATCTGAATGTGGCAGACCTGTTGACTAAATTTCTCTCACAAACAAAACATGATCACACCTTAGTACTCTTTCGGTGTTAATCACAAAGCGATGTGAACTAGATTATTGACTCTAGTAAACCCTTTGGGTGTTGGTCACATGATGATGTGAACTATGGGTGTTAATCACATGGTGATGTGAACTATTGCTGTTAAATCACATGGCGATGTGAACCAGATTATTGACTAGTGCAAGTGGGAGACTGAAGGAAATGTGCCCTAGAGGCAATAATAAAGTTATTATTTATTTCCTTATATCATGATAAATGTTTATTATTCATGCTAGAATTGTATTAACCGGAAACATAATACATGTGTGAATATATAGACAAACAGAGTGTCACTAGTATGCCTCTACTTGACTAGCTTGTTAATCAAAGATGGTTATGTTTCCTAACCATGGACAAAGAGTTGTTATTTGATTAACGGGATCACATCATTAGTTGAATGATCAGATTGACATGACCCATTCCGTTAGCTTAGCACCCGATCATTTAGTATGTTGCTATTGCTTTCTTCATGACTTATACATGTTCCTATGACTATGAGATTATGCAACTCCCGTTTACCGGAGGAACACTTTGTGTGCTACCAAACGTCACAACGTAACTGGGTGATTATAAAGGTGCTCTACAGGTGTCTCCAAAGGTACTTGTTGGGTTGGCGTATTTCGAGATTAGGATTTGTCACTCTGATTGTCGGAGAGGTCTCTCTGGGCCCTTTCGGTAATGCACATCACATAAGCCTTGCAAGCATTGCAACTAATGAGTTAGTTGTGAGATGATGTATTACGGAACGAGTAAAGAGACTTGCCGGTAACGAGATTGAACTAGGCATTGAGATACCGACGATCGAATCCCGGGCAAGTAACATACCGATGACAAAGGGAACAATGTATGTTGTTATGCGGTCTGACCGATAAAAGATCTTCGTAGAATATGTAGGAGCCAATATGAGCATCCAGGTTCCGCTATTGGTTATTGACCGGAGACGTGTCTCAGTCATGTATACATTGTTCTCGAACCCATAGGGTCCGCACGCTTAAGGTTTCGATGACAGTTATATTATGAGTTTATGAGTTTTGATGTACCGAAGGAGTTCGGAGTCCCGGATGAGATCGGGGACATGACGAGGAGTCTCGAAATGGTCGATACGTAAATATCGATATATTGGACGACTATATTCGGACATCAGAAAGGTTCCGAGTGGTTCGGGTATTTTTCGGAGTACCGGGGAGTTAAGGGAATACGGGGGAAGAAGTATATGGGCCTTATTGGGCTTTAGGGGAGAGGGAGAGGTGGGCCGCCCCCCCCCCATTGACTAGTCCGAATTGGACTAGGGGAGGGGCGGCGCCCCCTCCTTCCTTCTCTTCCCTCTTTCCCTTCCTTGTCTCCTACTCCTACTACATGGAAGGACTCCTCGTTGGACTAGGAAAAGGGGAATCCTACTCCCGGTGGGAGTAGGACTCCCCTAGGGCGCGCCATAGAGAGGGTCGGCCCTCCCCTCCTCCACACGGAGGCAAAGGGCACCCCATAGACACACAAGTTGATCTTCGTGATCGTTCCTTAGCCGTGTGCGGTGCCCCCCTCCACGATATTACACCTCGATCATATTGTAGCGGTGCTTAGGCGAAGCCCTGCGACGGTTGAACATCAAGATCGTCACCACGCCGTCGTGCTGACGGAACTCCTCCCTGACACTTTGCTGGATCGGAGTCCGGGGATCGTCATCGAGCTGAACGTGTGCTAGAACTCGGAGGTGCCGTAGTTTCGGTGCTTGATCGGTCGGGTCGCGAAGACGTACGACTACATCAACCGCGTTGTCATAACGCTTCCGCTTTCGGTCTACGAGGGTACGTAGACAACACTATCCCCTCTTGTTGCTATGCATCACCATGATCTTGCATGTGCGTAGGAATTTTTTTGAAATTACTACGTTCCCCAACACTTTCCGGGTCACTCTTCGGACTTTCTGCCTCGGCAAAGGCTCGGAGTCGGAGGAAATTATAGTTACCTCTTCCTGAACTGATTGGCTCTTTCCCGTGTCCTCCTGAAAGGAATTAATGTCAATAAGATAATGGTAAAGGAGTCAGGGGAGTTAAGGATTACCTCTTCTTCATCGTCAGAGGCGTCATCCAGTTTAAATAAGTCTGAAGTACTTGGCTTCTTCTTCCTCTGGGTTCCTGTTTTGGCGGCTTTCCTCTCGGCTCTCTTGGCCGCTCTGGCTTGTTTGGCAGCCTCATGGTCATATTTGACTTTCCAGAAGTTGTCATTAGCCTGTGAATAATGAGAAAGGGCTATGAGTAAAAGCAAGGCATTCCACAATAAGGGTATAATTTTAGGTTGATGACGTACTGCAGGAGTCGGGTTATTCTTACAGAATGGAAGTAAGTCGAAGGTGTTACTGACCACTGAGCCCTCTTTCAACAGAGATTGGGTCATAGCTTCTACCATATCATCAGGTAAGTCATCAGGACAATGACGCAGCGGGTCATCCTTTTCGCCTGAGTAAGTGCACATTAAGCCGGGGCGGCAGCTTAATGGAAGCACCCGCCATGAGATCCAGACTTGAACCAAGTCAATGTCGTCTAAGCCGTTCCCCAAAAAAGCCTTGGTTTTCTTTATGGTGGGGGCAAGCGATAGACATTCAACAGCAGATGACTTGTCTAGCAGTGGGTGGTTAGATTCAAGGCGCAGAGCGCGAAAGCCGGGCAGCGGATTCTCATCAGCCGGAGAAGTATCCTGGCAATAGAACCACGTCTGATTCCAATCCTTAGGATGGCTTGGTGGCTCAGCATATGGGAAAAGGCAATCCCTCCGTCGCTGAATTGAGATACCACCAAGTTCCAGGCTGGGCCCATTGGCGCGCTCATTCTGGCGATTTAAGTAAAATAACTCTCTAAAAAGTAATATGTTGGGCTCTTCTCCAAGGTACACTTCACAAAAGACTTGGAAATTGCAGATGTTTGATACAGAATTGGGCCCGATATCTTGTGGTCTAAGGTCAAAAAAGTGCAAGACATCCCTGAAGAATTTTGAGCCGGGTAGAGAAAAGCCCCGGCTCATATGATCAGTAAAAACAATCACTTCCCCCTCCTTGGGTTGAGGTTTTTCTTCTGACGGGTTAGGAGCACGATAAGACATGACTTCTTTCTTGGGCAGATAGCCAGTCTTCACGAAATCAGACAGTGTGCTTTCAGTAACGATGGACTTGACCCAGTTACATGTCACAGGAGCTTTGGGAGCTTTGGGTGCCATAATGCAGATGGAAGCCTATAACAAAATAATATTTTTCTGGTTCAGTTTAACCCAGAGGAGAACATTTTAAATTCTATTCAAGAGGGTGGCTTACGGAGGGGCCTAATGACATATGGCTAATTATATCTGGTCAGTAAAGCCGCTATGAAAATCAGAAGCAATTAAGTTATTTTAAACCGCCAGGAGTTGGCAAGGTTGTGACTCAGTATTGTCTTTTTAAAAGCCGGCGGTGAGAGTCGTTGTGGCTAAATGGATCTGACATAAACAGATTTTGCCTAAGTATTGCACAAACAAGTTTCGCAGCTGGCGGATATTACTTTGCATCAAATAGGTGTATAGGAAAGAAAATATTCTAGACCTAAAACCAGTACAGATGAGTTCATCAGTTCTAAACAAAGCCTCTGTACAAAGAAAAGGAATCTATTTGCATTCGAAATGGGTGCGAAATAGCTACCGCGTCGGTTTTATACCATCTTAAGGATCAAGAAACGGCGGTGGTGATGAAATCTGTGAAGGGTTCCTGACGAACAGCGAGAACACCGAGGAACTCGAAAGTCTTAATGGGGATCTAAGGAACAGGAAGGAAGAAACTTACAGATGCAGAGTTGTTGCGGGTGTTCGTCGCGGTTTTCTGGTCAAATCAGGTCGATACAGCGGCCAAGGTCGACGGTGCTCTGCTACGGTGGCGGTGGCGGCGGAGCTCGAGCAGCAAAGAAATAGCGAGAGGAAAAAGACGACTGAAGGGGGAGAATGGGAAAGACCTAGGTCGTGCCTATTTATAAGGAAGGGATGACTGAGAAGGCACGAAAAACAAGGAGGCAAGGCATCATTATCCAATGACTCCGACGCCTCGATTTTCGGAATGGTCAGTAAAGATAAAAGATCCGTTAAAGATATGACGGAATAAAATGTGGATTTAATGGAAGATGACGTCACGGCGGGTTATCATGAATCCAGAAGATGACGTCACGGCGGGTTATAACCTTTGCACAGATAGAAGACAGAAGGCCTATCTTTAAGGTATTTCAAGATTGACATGAACCGGTTCAAATCAATCTGGGGCCTAATGTTGGGGATATAAATATTTGTGTAAGCCGCCCAGGAGGGCCGGGGTATACAAAGGTGATTTGTCATATGAAGCCCAAGACCAAGCATGAAGATGGCGGTTCAGTAAAGGGTTTAAAGCCCACAGGCGACTTAAGGCCCGTAGTGATAAACCGCCGTAATGGCATGACTTTTATCATAAGGCGGAATTAATTAGTCACCTTGTCGGACACTGTTTATGAGCCGGCCGGGACTCTGTAGGTCGCAGGGCGTCAACCCGTGTATATAAGGGGATGACCCGCTGGCGGCTTAGGGCAAGTAACATCAATTCGAGAGCCAGGCATAGCATATCTCGCTCCTTGGTCATTGAAACCCTAGCAATACCAACCCAACTAGATGTAGGCTTTTACCTGCATCATAAGGGGCCGAACTAGTATAAAACCTCTCTCGTGTCCCTTGTCCGGTTAACCCCTTTAAGCTTCCTAGTTGCGATGGCTCCACGACTAAGTCCTTGCAAGAGGACATCTGCCGTGACAACTCCACGACACGCTGCGGAATGGGACGATAACGAAGATTAGTTCTTTGCTTCGGAAGTTATCCGGGGAACCGAATACTACCTCCAGCGTTATTGAGCCCATACAGCGGGCCTCTACCCCTGGTATGACTCCTTTAAAGGTAGTCTTCGTGGGCTTGACCCGTGAGGGGTCGATGCTCATTTACGTACCATATCCTGATAGAGCAGGTTGAGGCTGCTACCGCCGTCCATTAGGACTCGTGTCAGGTGAAACCCGTCGATGATTGGGTCCAGGACCAGTGAGGCTGAACCACCATGGCGGATGCTGGTTGGATGATCTCGGTGGTCAAAGGTGATCGGCAATGACAACCACGTATTGAATTTCGGGGCGACTGGCTCTAGCGCATAGACGTCCCTAGGTGCGCGCTTGCGTTCCCTTTTGGGGATGTGTGTAGCGTATATCATGTTCAGCGTTTTCACTAGAGGGGTAAATTTCTTTTGCCCCTCGGTATCTGGCTGCCGGGGCCCTTCGTCATCGTCCTCGCTCTGTGACTCCACTTCCTTGTTTCTATTGTTTGCCTTGCTGGCTTGTTTAAAGACCCGGCAATCTCTGTTAGTATGGTTGGCCGGTTTGTCTGTGGTGCCATGTATCTGGCAAGGACGATCGAGTATGCGGTCCAAGCTGGATGGTCCTCCGTTGCTCCTTTTATAGGGCTTTTTTCGCTGGCCGGACTTAGAGCCACTTAATCCGGCGTGAACTGTAGTGTCATCATCATTATTGCCATTACTTCGGCGCTTGTGTCTGCTGCGCCGGGGCTTGCCGGTGCTGTTGTTGGCCTCGGAGGGGCCTGTTTTGTTGGCTGTATTTGTACTGCGAGCCAGCCAACTATCCTCTCCCGCACAAAAGTGAGTCATAAGTGCCGTGAGGGCTGCCATGGACCTCGGCTTTTCCTGGCCGAGGTGGCGAGCGAGCCATTCGTCCCGGATGCTATGCTTAAAGGCCGCTAGGGCTTCAGCATCCGGACAGTCGACGATCTGGTTCTTTTTGGTTAAGAACCTAGTCTAGAATTTTCTGGCTGATTCTCTGGATTGTTGAACTATGTGACTTAAGTCATCGGCGTCGGGTGGCCGGACATATGTACCTTGGAAGTTGTCGAGGAAGGCCTCCTCCAAGTCCTCCCAGCTGCCGATGGAGTTTTCAGGCAGACTATTTAGCCAATGTCGAGCTGGTCCTTTGAGCTTTAGTGGGAGGTATTTAATGGCGTGGAGGTCATCTCCTCGGGCCATGTGAATGTGGAGAATAAAATCTTCTATCCACACTGCGGGATCGGTTCTGCCGTTGTATGATCGATATTGACGGGCTTAAACCCCTCGGGGAATTCGTGATCCAATACTTCATCTATGGAGCAGAGAGGGTGTGCGGCACCTCTGTATCGGGCCACGTTGCGGCGTAGTTCTGATGGAGTCCGTCTGCGGCATTCGGCCCGGGCGTAGTTAGGTTTGTCACGTCCGAATAGGTAGCCGTCGTCGTGCCTCGAGGCACGTCCTTGTGATCCGTAGATCGATCTTGTATGTCCTGATCTACTGCCCAGTGTCTGCCGGAGGTCGTACGTGTGACCCCGAACTCTTTCGTCTCTATTTTTACGGGGTGGTGGGGTAGGCTGTTGTTCGGCCTGGGTTACCGCTTTATCCCGATCGCGGGGTGGCCGGTCGGCCGCCCTGTCTCGACCACGTGGTGGTCGTTCCGCATTACGCGAGGGAGACGTGTGCTCTGGTGCTTCCTTGTCCAATTGAGGTAGCAGTCTGCGTTTCGGGTAGCTCTTGGTTGGGCGCTTGAGGCCGTATTCTTTGGCTGTCAGGACATCAGTCCATCTGTTGACCAGCAGGTTTTGTTCAACTTGAAGCTGATGCTGTTTCTTTTTCAGGCTCCTTGCAGTGGCTATGAGCTGAAGCTTAAAGCGCTCCTGCTCCAGAGGATCCTCAGGCACGATGAAGTCTTCGTTGCCGAGGCTTGTCTCCTCCTTGGAGGGTGGACGGTAACTATCGTCCTCCGAGTCATCTTCAATGGCCTGTTCATCAGGGTTGTCTTGCTTGTTGTCATGTTCCTCCTGATCATATGTAGCTCCGACAGGGTCTTCGTTGTTTTCGGCGTCACCCGGAGTACTATTTTCTCCGGTGCCAGTATTACTTTCTTTTGAGCGGCGAGTCTTAGAGCGGCGTTTGGGGCGTCGGCGCTTGGACTGTGGCTCAGAGGTTTTATTCGCATCTGGCTCTTCTTTGTCGTCGCCAGATCCTTTGGGTGTATCAACCATGTACACGTCCTACGAAGAGCTAGACGTCCAACGTCCGGTGAATGGCGGGTCTTGGCCTTGCTCCTTATCGGCATCGTCGTCCATACCGTCGATGTCTTCGGAACCATAGTCAAGCACGTTGGTTAAGTCATCGATAGTGGCTATGAAGTGGGTGGCGGGTGGGAAGCAAAATTCCTCGTCATCCGTCACTAGCTCCGACCGGACATAGTTTGGCTGTGATTCCTTCTCCAAGGACAAATTCTTCAAAGATTTTAGCACGTCACCCAAAGGCGAGTGCTGGAAAACGTCAGCGGCGCTGAACCCGAAGACCAATAACCGATCTAGCTCGGTGTCCGCAGGCGAACACACTCCAGAACTTATAGCCGGAGACACGTCTGAAGTCCCGTTAAAGCGAATATTGCAGGGTGTTGAGCCCATGCGCGGCTCCAACGCCGCGGACTCTGCAGCCTCGGATGGCCCGATCTGCTTTGGCTCTAAGGCCGTTGCAGCAACAGGATCCATCTCCTGGGTGTCATCCGATGACAGATTTAAGTCACGTTCATCGGGGTGAGGGGGAGCGATCGCCGCGGGCTCAAATCCTTTGAAGACCAAGTCTCCACGGATATCCGCGATGTAGTTCAAGCTTCCGAACCTGACCTGATGGCCGGGGGCGTAGCTATCGATCTGCTCCAGATGGCCAAGTGAGTTGGCCCGCAGTACGAAGCCGCCGAATACGAAGATCTGTCCGGGGAGGAAGTTTCTCCCTGGACAACGTCATTACTGAAGATCGAAGGGGCCATCGAGCCCTTTGCCGACGGCACGGTGGAACTCTCAATGAAAGCACCAATGTCGGTGTCAAAACCGGCGGATCTCGGATAGGGGGTCCCAAACTGTGCGTCTAGGGTCGATGGTAACAGGAGATGGGGGACACGATGTTTACCCAGGTTTGGGCCCTCTCTATGGAGGTAATACCCTACTTCCTGCTTTATTGATCTTGATGAATATGAGTGTTACAAGAGTAGATCTACCACGAGATCGTAATGGCTAAACCCTAGAAGCCTAGCCTATGTGAATATGGTAATGAATGTCCTATTCGGACTATGCTCTCCGGTTTATATAGACACCGGAGAGATCTAGGGTTACATGGAGTCAGTTACATAAGAAGGATTCTTCACCGCCGGTCGCCTAGCTTGCCTTCCACGCCAAGGAAAGTCCAATCTGGACATGGGTATAGTCTTCGGCCTTCGTATCTTCACAGCCCATCAGTCCGGCCCAATGAACAACAGGTCGGGCGCCCGAGGACCCCTGAGTCCAGGACTCCCTCACCCGCCGAATGGAGCGCAGGAGGGAGTGGCTATAGGGGACATTGCGGCCGCCGAATGGAGCACAAGAGTAGCCCATGAAGCAATAGATGGTGCTCCTCCCTAGTCTCTATTCTTATCTCTATCTCTACTACTCTTCTTTGTTTTTTATAACTAGCAAAATGGCCCGTGCGTTGCAACGGGTATAAATTTTTTTTAAAGTTCATGTGGCAATCAAGTTTACCGACAACGGGAATAAAATAAATTTGAGAGCCTGTGTGCGAGTAGTAGGTTCCAATCCATCTTCTTTTGCATTGCTTTTATCTTTCCACTGTGGTTCTTTGTATAATGAAGCATGTGACGGTAATTTGTCATGGAGTGTCTCCATTAAATTTCCATCGTTCGTATTAAATTCCTGAGCATGAGGCTTGTCGGCCTGTACCTAGCTACAAAACAGCTGGACAAACAAGCAACATCGGTCAGTGAAAATTGAAATTTTAGCAGTAATCTGGCTCCCATATCGATCCTTGCTTTGAAACTTTAGACATAGATCAGTAAGGAGCTACAACTGTTTGTTGGGCTCTTCCCACACAAAACAATATCTGTCAGGCTCGTGCTTAATTTGTGCGTACTACATCTACATGCATGTATGCACGATGTATATCTATGCGGCCCAGGAGATCACGCGGCCGCACTTTCAGAGGGGCTACGAGAGCGTATGCGTGCAAGATAGCCGCGCAGATGTGCAGCATGCCAACACCACGCGCATCTTTTAGTCGCAGCTTCAATCACCATGTGAGCTTTACCCCCGAGGTGAACACAATGCATGCTCGCCTGCAGCATGGTGTTTCACGCACACGCACACATGCTGGCTGCCAAACTGGGTTCGACTACGGGGGCCTTCTCTATGCACCGTCCTGACATGCTAGGTTCAACGATGGCAGGCTGCTCCGTGTGTCGCCGCGGTATGCTCTGGCTGGGTTCTATGGCGGCAGCCTTTTCCACGCTCTCGTGCCAGTCACAGCCTCGGCACCCTCGTAATGTCGCGGCACCGGCGCCTTGCAGTGTCCGATGCAGCGTAGCATGTACATGTATGTCCTCACGGTTTATAACCTCCACGGTGGTGAGCGACTCCGGAAGGACCCAGCCATCGACAACCAGCACGGAGACCTTGCGTCCATGGAAAGGGTTCAGTCGCACTCAACAACTCAACACCGATTTGGGTATTTGCACGAGATCGATCCGGTGTACTTCCTCGGACCCGACCTCGCCTTGGAAGCGCCCGTCTCCTTGCCGCACTGGGAAGTATGGGGCTGGATCGGGTCTGGTCTGCTTTGCCGCGCCCGCTTCGGCAGCGTCAATCATTCCCTGTCAGGGAGCAGGAGGCTGGATCGGGAGAGGTGCCACGTACAACTGGGAGACGACATACAAAACTGGACCACGGGAAGGCCGCCGCCGACGGATTCGTTGGGCCTCGTTTGCACCCGCAGGATCCACCTGTCCCCTCCCCTCTCTCTTTTGAACTAAAATTTATTGGAGGCGTGGAGTTTAACTCGAGCTCAGGGTATGAGTCTCTCGAACGAAACCGGGCCGAGGAGACTACGTTCGGAAGAACAAAATCCAAACTGAAGACGTGCGTGCGGCAGCTTCTTTTGCACGTAATGAAAAAAAAAATCCAAACTGAATACGTACGTGCGCCGGCCTCCTTTGCACGTAATGAAAAAAAATCCAAACTGAAAACGTGTGTACGCAGGCTTCTTTGCACATAAGTTGCTCTAAAAGAAAACGTAACGTCCTAATATAGGACGAGTTGCTAAAAAAATGTCAAGCAGGACCAAACCGACAATATTACCTCACATATAAAATCATCTAAGCGGGACGAAATCAAGAATATCACCTTGTTTTAATAGTAGGTATAGGTATATATATAGTATATATATATACATATATAGATAGATATAGATATACTAGTTGTAGTTATCAAATCGAATAGTACTGCACCGTCCACTGCACGCCCGGCTAAACACGCCTCCTCGCCTCCATCAAACCCCTCCGTTAAATCCGCATGCAAACCAAGAAACCTACTCCGGCCCTCGGGAGGAGATTTGCCGGTTGCCATTGGAGAATAATAGAGTCACGTCCAATCCATTTGAGTTAATTGCTTATATTACTGTCAACATTTACTGAAAAAATATTCATGCTCATAACATTCTATTCTTAAGATTGACTACATTAAGAGGGTTATTTGACTCCAACTTGATATGATGTTGTAGGCCGCCTGGTGTCCCTACCCTTCCTAATCCCAGAACCTTTCAAAGAAAAGCGGCATGGTAGTTGCAGGTGGTTCCTGGCTCGATCAGACGACAGCGAACGATTGATGATCGTTCGCACGTACCGGACGTGTTGTTTCGCGGAATACAATCACAGTCACTGCAAGGTCTTTGAGTAGGATCCTAGCTTTTTTGGGCCTTCAGGAATTTTTGACTGGAGGTTGGTAAGTAGCCTTGGTACACGCTCTCTGTTTGTCGAACTGAATTATCCAATTAATCAGGAGATAACCGACGACAAGGATCATGATGGCAGCACGGTTTCGTTCATCAGACAAAACTGTGTGTACACAGCGTACCATGCGTCTCTGCATGCACCATACCCTGATATGTGCCACCACGCTATGCAGCCCAAAGTAGGAGAGAGTGTCGCAAGTATCAGACTTCGACTTGCTGGCTGGAGTTTCCCCCATCAGGCACCCATCTGGTTCAAGCCGTCAGCCAATCTCCACAACTTAATAAATAGTAACGTCTAACTGAGCCAGTTAGTTAGATGCATACACTTGGTGTAGTAGGATCTTTATTTAGTTTGATGCATACACTTGTTCTTTTTTGGTAGCCCTTTTGTAATGATGGATGATGTTTGGTTTGGAAGAGAGGGATGCGTCTTCACTCTTCTGGCCTGCTTACTGCTTCTGTTGCACCCCCAGCCCTGGTTGCTGCTGCTGCTGTTTTCAATGTACAATCAGTAGTATATTCCGTCTGTTGGTTGAATAAATGTGTTGTTAGAACGACAAACACAATGTTTTGGAAGTCGTTGCACGGTTCGATCCTTTAGTGCCCCGTACCGTACATAGCGCATACTATTTTTCGTACGGAACACATTTTCCACTTGGTGATAACATGCATCCCACTGATGAAGGCCCAATAGAGAAGCCCATAATTAACTGGAAGGGAGGCTCTCACATGAATCTGGCCCAGGTACATGCTCATGGTCCCTTAAACATAAATAAGTAAATAAATAAAGCTAAATGTTCATGCATTAGTTCTTTAAATTCACGATTTAACAGGAGGATATTATTTCCTATGGTAGTGTCGTTACATTCAGTAGATATTATTCTTCGGCAAAGATAGCGACCAGTCTTCTTTCTCCCAGCATTTTCTTCCTGCAACCAGCGGATTCATGCAAATCATAGTCAACGTCGTAAATAGATCCGGTCCATTTTTATTTTTCAATAAGAATGTCCAACCCAGCCCAGCACATTGGCGGCAGCACTTTATCCTCTGCCTTGGTGCGCTCGCCGCGGCGTCGCCGTCCGGCCCTGTCAACATAGTTATTTTTAAATGGTCCCTGTCAACATAGTGAATTGGGAGAGGACTGTAGTTGTGAGTATGACAGTACGGACCCACCATGTCCACTCCCGAAGACAAGCAAGCCCTCTTTTACTACTCAGATGAACCCCTCGTTTTTTACTCTAATCCACCCTGCTGATATCTGGGACCCACATCATTTTCAACGTATAGTCAATTAACGACAGAATTGCACAACTTTTTTTACTAGTAGTTCAGAGGAGCAGGCTATAAACTGGGTTGTGCGGTCTCTGTGGCCTGTCTAACAACATGACTAGCCCAACAATTTTTTCTTTGGGAAAATAGGTAGCCCAGTATTTCTTTTTGAAGAATACCCAAACTAGGCCTATTTGTTTTCTCCAACTTACTGGGCTGCAAATCTTTCAAGACGAGGAGGGATGCATTCCGGCCTGGCAAAAAAGTATGGTCAGTGTCTGTTAAAAGTAATATCAAAAGGGGTTGAAAATACCAAAAAAATTATAGCAAATGGGTTATTAGTTTCTTTTTTTGTTTTTGTTCTTCACTCATATCTTATACGCATTTCATTGGATTTAACATGACATAGTACTAATTTATTTTTAAATTTGTATCAGTATGGCTACTAATTTTTGGATTAAGAATATTTTGTTCCCCAGCAAAAATTTGCGAATTTTCAAAATTTCCCACATATTTAGTTAATTTTTTGACCCTGGTACTGACCAGAAAATGGGCAGCAATTCTAAAAATGGAAAATGGACAGCAATAAATTCCATATGAATTATAAAATGAGTAAAAATTATAAAAATAATAGCAAATGGGCCGTACACGCCACAGATTTTGAGGCTGACTTGTTTACGCAAGGCTTTGTCAGTCAACACACGATTCTAGCAGTAGTGACTATTGGATGTCCATCCAACAGCCGACGTGCTTCTTCAATCTCTGATCTTCTTGCTCCAGCCGCCTAAACAAGCGCCGGCGGGACTGCCTGCTCCCTCCTCTTGTGGCCGCTGTGATGCCGCGCAGGCTTCCCCGGCCCACCCTACTCCCTCCGCTGTCCTGGCCGCATGCAATCAACTGCCTCCTTATTACGCGAAAAAAATGATTCCTCCCACTGACATCTGGGGCACACCAGTTGGGAGGCTGACCTGTGTGCCTACTAAGTTGACGCGTACGCAGGGCTTGTCAACTTAGTCAACAAACGATTCTAGCAGCAGTAACCGTTGGATTTGAATCGAACGGTCCTGCTGCTTCTTCAATCGCTGCTCTTCTTGCACCAGCCGCCCAAACCAGCGCCGACGAGACCGCCTGCTCCTGCCTCCAGTGGCCGGTTGTGCTACCGTTGAGGCCTCATCGCCCCCTACTACTCCCACCGCTAGCCAGGCCCTGCGGCGACGGCAGCCTCACACCGCAGCTGAACCAGTGAACCCTCGTACTCCTCTCCGCATGGGCATCCACTGCCGCGTTTTCCCCGGCTCCGCGTCGTCCCCTTCCTAGGCCTCGCCGTCGTCCACCGCCTTGCTGCTCTCGGCGCGGCATGGTCAATGTGGTCAACGACCGACTTCCATCGGAAGAGTACTGTACATGGAGAGGCTGACAGCTGGGTCCATGGCCACAGCCCAATTTTTTTGTGATTTGCCAAGTAAGTCGCTTTGTCAGGCCTGTTGGGCTGCAAATCTTTCAAGACGAGGAGAGCTTTCATTCGGTTGGCCAAGAAAATAGCTTATCAGTAATGAGAAATGGGTTGTACATTTTTAAAATACATCAAACCGACAATTAGTTTCAAATTTCTTTTTTTTCATTTCGAGATTTTAAATTACATTAATTTTTATGCATGGACAATTTGTTGAATTTTATATTGATATACATTTACTTTTAAAATCAGTTTGAATGTGGCTCAGAATTTCGGGATTAAAAACAGTTCGGACCGCACCGAAATATGCAAAATTTCGTATAATTTTTTAACCGTGGCCATAATATGGGCTGTAATGCTAACAAAAAGAATATGGGCTCCAAAAAAACCTTAAGAATTAGCAAATGGGCTGTAAATTATTAGAAATAATGGCACATGGGTTGTATGCTGTTTTCCACATATTTGAGGCTTTCCTAAAAAAAAGGTTGACGCACAAGCAGTGAGTGTTGGATGTCCATCCAACGGCCGTCGTGCTTCTTCAATCTCTGCTCTTCCTGCTCCAGCCGCTCAAACAAGCGTTGGCGGGACTGCCTGCTCCCTCCTCCCTGCGGCCGGCTGTGCTGCCGCGCAGGCCTCACCGCCCCACCGTACTCCCATCGCTGGCCTAGCCATCCCTCTACTCACCCACACCTGTTGTTATTCTCTGGCAACGGCAGACGAACCAGTAAACCCTCGTACAGTCGTACTCTCCTCCGCGTGGTAAACAACTGTCGAGTCTTCCCTGCCTCCGTGTCGTTCCCTACCTAGGCCTAGCCGTCGTCCACCGCCCTGGTGCTCTCGGCGCGGCCTGGTGAACGTACGACATGCATCTGAAGTGGACTGTACGTGGAGAGGCCGACAGCTGGGTCCACGGCCGCACGCAAGGAAATACCTCCTTATTACGCGCAAAATATTGATTCCTCCACCTGACATCAGGGACCCACCGAAAGGGCCTCTGTATTCGCGAAAAAAAACGTTACCGCCGCTGACAGCTCGGACCCACCAGCTATATCTTCACATGCAAGGGAGTGCCTCCTTATTACGCACAAAAAAATGAATACTCCCCCTGTTAGCTGGGACCCAGTATAGTGGCAGGCTGACTTGTGGGCCTACTAAGTTGACGGGGACGGAGGGCTTTGTCAACTTAGTCAATATGCACGATTCTAGCTCTAGTGACCGTATGATGTCCATCCAACGGCCGTAGTGCTTCTTCAACCTCTGGTCTTCTTGCTCCAGCCGCCCAAACCAGCGCCAATTGTGCCTCGTGCTCCTGCCTCCCGTGGCCGACTGTGATGCGGCGGAGGCCTCACCGCCCCCTACTACTCCCACCGCTGGCCAAGGCATCTCTCTACTCACCCACACCCCCTGTTATTTTGCAATGACGGCAGCCTCACACCGCAGCGAACCAGTGAACCCTCGTACTCCTCTACGCGTGGGCATCCACTGCCGCGTCGTCCCCGGCTCCGCGTCGTCTCCTTCCTAGTCCTCGCCGTCGTCCACCGCCCTGGTGCTCTCGGCGCGGCGTGGTCAACATGGTCAAGGAATGGCTTCTATCGGACGAGGACTGTATGTGGAGAGGCTGACAGCTGGGTCCACGGCTGCAGCAAGGAAGTGCCTCCTTATTACGTGCAAAATTATTATTCCTCCACCTGACAGCGGGGACCCACCGGACGGGCCATCATATTTCGCGAAAAAAACATTTCCCCCTGACTGCTGGGACCCACCAGCTATATCTTCGCACGCAAGGAAGTGCCTGACAGTCGGGACCCACCTGGTCGAAGCGTACGTAGCGTTGTCATTCTGGTCGCGAACGTGTACGTACATACTGGTCGATGTAGAGGTGCGCACGTGTCGTAGTAGAGGCGCGCACGTAGCATGTACACGTACGTACAACGGCCAGGGTTCAAGAAAGTAAATACGGCTACGTACGTACATACGGGTGGGGTCTCGAACGCCTACTCACGCGTACGTACGGCCAGGGCCCGTGTACATGGCTGGGTCAGAACGGTGAAACAGCGTCGTCGTCGTGTTCATGGGGAGGCAATGGAATGCGTTGTGTTCATCGGGAGGAAACGGAACGCGTGGGAGCCAACCGGCTTGGACGGAACAGCCGATGGAAACAAGGCCTGGCATACCGCAGAACGGAGGAAACGGCCTTGTGTTCGACCGGCCACGTTTGAAATGGGATCCTGTTCATCGGGAGGGGTCTGGCGTACTGCAAAATGGAGGAAACGGACCTCCTACGATCGAAACGGGGGTCCTATTGATCGGGAGGGGTGTGGCGTATCGCAAAGCGGTGGAAACAGACTTGTGTTGGAGCGCTACGGTCGAAATGGGGGTCCTGTTCATCCGGAGGGGTGTTGCGTACCGCAAAACGGGACTCCACGGGATACTGTTCATCTCCACCGTCGACCCCTCCAGCCTCCACGAGCTAATGTTCATCCACCGTCGACCTCCTCCAGCCTCCACCTGGGACTGCTCATCCACGGGCTCCTGTTCATCCAGCCTCCACCGCGCGCTACTCCACCGGCTACTGTTCAACTAGCCCTCTCCACGGGCTCCTGTTAAACCACCCCTCCGGGGGCTACTGTTCATCTAGCCCTCCACCATCTACTGTTCATCATGCCCTCCACGGGGTGGTCCTGTTCATCCTGCCCTCCAGGGGGTCCTGTTCATCCAGCCCCAACCGGCTCGAACGATCGGGGTCCTGTTCATCCAGAGGCAACGCCACGGAGTCCTGTTCATCCACCCTCACCGGGAACTGTTCATCCAACCCCTCCCCCCAGCAACGCTCACTGTTCATTCAGAGGCAGCATCGATCGGCTTCAGTTAGCAGCAGTAGCGAAGGAATTGCTCGATCAGGTTCAGTTAACAGCCATCGATCGATCGGTCGGGTTCAGTAACGAGTAGCCTGCAGTGCAATCGCTCGGGTTCAGTTAGAGCCCAACGCCTTGCTCGGGTTCAATTAGAGCCCAACGCCTCGCACCCATGCGCATGTGTGTACGAGAGAAACGTGCATCGCTCGGCCTCGACCACCCACCTTAACCGGGAACACCCTGATATTTTCCTCGCCCTCGCTTCTACCATGGTTTTTTCCGTCATGGACGGCCCAAAGAATGTCATGCAGTTGCGTCTCCAGCCCGCCCAGGACGAAAAGCCCATTTTCTGTCATGAATTTTTGTCATAGAAGTAGGACCCCACCACATCTATGATGATACCGTGCTTTGTCACAATTATCGTCATAGAAGTGTCATAAGTATGACAGAAAAGATTTTTGTTCGGCCCAAAATTTCACGGATGTGTCTTTTTATTGTAGTGTATGGTGGTGGTATGCGGAAGTGGTGGTTGTATAGGAATGTGTATGCGGAGGTGGAGGTGGAGAAGTGGTGGTGGCCGAACTGAACTTTTTCAGTTTTGTCAGGGAAGTACGGACATCCGGGGAATTGCGGTCGTTCGGCCGTCGGACGTCCGAAAGTTGTCGGACGTCCGGTGCCTGGGCGAAATCGGGCACATGATGAACTTCTAGGGCTCGTCGTGGAAGTGGCGAAATTGGTCAAATCCGGGCGATTTTGTGGATGGAAAAGGTGGAGATGATGGGGAAAAGCTAGATCCACTCGAGGCAAAGCAAATCCATGGATCAAATCCAAAAAAACTTCATCACACCAACAAATCATAAAAAATATTTGGCGCTATTTTTGTGGGGGGGGGGGGGGTTCGAATTTGGGACAAAATCAAGTTAGAAAACAAAGAGAGGGGGCTCCGAAATCGTGATCAACGTGGCTCATGATACCAAGATGATGTAGGGTGGAACCCTATACGGCCGATCTTTCACGAAAGGAGCGGTTCCCAACTAAGAACATGAAGAACACGAGGGGAAACACGAGGGAAAACACATGAGAACACTCAAACCAACGATATTAGGCCACACATATGCTAGATCCTCGAAACACGGGAGGAGATACAAGATCCACGATCAACAAAGGACGATACAAAGGGTAACCGGTTCTTCTCCGTGAGGAGGTCTTGATGGGGCCACCCAAGAGGGGGTCTTGATCCAAGGTGATCTTCTCCGTAGAAGGGCCGCGGTCTCTCTCGTGGATTAGATCTGTATGGATGAGCAAAGCTCTATCTCACATATGAGCTAAACCAATGCTAACCCTAACTAGGAGGAGGAGGTCTATTTATAGTCTTAGTGCAAAAGTGGACGAAGTGAAGAGGTACATGGGCCTCAGCCCGCAACTGGACACAGCCAGGGGTCGGACGTCCGGAAGCACGGGGCGGTCCGGATGCCCGTGGATCTTCGGACATTCGAATATTAGGTTCTGTTGTCGTGGCGTCGGACGTCCGGTCCTCCTCGGATTTCCATAGATTTTGTTTTGTTGGCGTGGTGTCGGTCGTCCGGAGGGGTTCGATCGTCCGGAGCCTAGGAGTTGTCGGACGTCCGGTTCTGGTCGGACGTCCGGCCATTGTAGCTTTTGTTGGCCTGAGTTCCTGGGGCTGGCGTGACCTTCAGGGGTCGGACGTCCGGGCCGGGCCGGTCGTCCGGTGGTTGTAGCTTTCGTGGCAGCCCATCTTCTTGTCCTTCGCACTTGGTGTCCTCGCCGTCTTGTCCATTGGATGTAGATGTTACATGGCTTTCCTCCAAGTACCTAAGAACACGTAGTGTTTCCGTTTGAGGTAGTAGCCATGTCTCATGTGTCGAAAGTAGTAGTTCGGAAAGGAGCGAGTTCACCTTATCTTCAATAGCCTTGGCTCGGGCTCTTGTCATTGGTCCAAGTGGTGTCGTGGAAGACGTAGGTATATCCATGGGGATGACCTTGGGATGCTCCGCATCAGGAAGGAAAGGTCCCATATAATCAAAGCCCCAGACATCAAATGGTTCAATAACAAGTAAATAATTCATAGGCATTTCCTGACGTCTACTAATATTACCAATCCTTTGGCATTCATCACAAGACAAGACAAACTTACGGGAATCTTTAAAGAGAGTGGGCCAATAAAACTCAGATTGCAATACCTTATGTGAGTTCTATCTCCAGCGTGGTGTCCTCCGTAAGACTCGGAGTGGCACTTGAGTAGGATCTGTTCATGTTCATGCTCAGGTACACAACATCTAATAACACCGTCTACTCCTTCTTTATAAAGGTGTGCGTCATCCCAGAAGTAATGTCTTAAATCATAGAATAACTTTTTCTTTTGCTGGTATGTAAATCTAGGAGGTATAAATTTAGCAACAATATAATTAGCATAATCAGCATACCATGGAGCATTACGAGAAGCATTTATGACATTTAATTGTTCATCAGGAAAGCTATCATCAATAGGTAGTGGGTCATCAAGAACATTTTCTAACCTAGACAGGTTGTCTGCAACGGGGTTCTCAGCTCCCTTTCTATCAACAATATGCAAATCAAATTCTTGTAGCAAGAGAACCCATCTAATAAGTCTAGGTTTAGCATCTTTCTTTTCCATAAGATATTTAATAGCAACATGATCAGTGTGAATAGTTACTTTGGAATCAACAATATAAGGTCTGAACTTATCACATGCAAATACAACTGCTAAAAATTCTTTTTCAGTAGTAGCATAATTTCTCTGGGCACTTTCTAGAGTTTTACTAGCATACTGAATAACATTTAATTTCTTATCACCTCTTTGTCCTAGAACAGCACCAACAGCATAATCACTAGCATCACACATAATTTCAAAGGATAGGTTCCAATCATGTGGCTGAACTATAGGTGCAGAAATCAAGGCTTTCTTAAGTATTTCAAATGTTCTACACAATCATCATCAAAAACAAAAGGAATATCTTTTTGTAAGAGATTAGTGAGAGGCCTAGAAATTTTAGAGAAGTCTTTAATAAACCTTCTATAGAAACCCGCATGACCAAGGAAACTTCTTATACCTTTAATATCTTTAGGACACGGCATCTTTTCAATAGCATCTACTTTAGCTTTATCAACTTCATACCCCTTTCAGAAATTTTATGCCCCAAGACAATACCTTCATTAACCATAAAGTGGCACTTCTCCCAATTCAAGACAAGATTATTTTCTTCAAATCTCTACAAAACTCGATCAAGGTTGCTTAATCAATCATCAAAAGAAGTTCCATAAACGGAGAAATCATCCATGAAAATCTCAACAATCTTTTCACAAAAGTCAGAGAATATAGCAGTCATACATCTCTGAAAGGTGGCAGGTGCATTGCATAAACCAAAAGGCATACGTCTATAAGCAAAGGTATCGAAAGGGCAAGTAAAAGTGGTTTTGTCTTGATCTTCTTTTGACATAGGTATTTGAGAGAAACCAGAATAACCATCTAGAAAGCAAAAATGAGTATGTTTGGATAATCTTTCTAGCATTTGGTCGATAAAAGGTAGAGGGTGATGATCTTTTCTAGTAGCTTTATACAATTTGCGAAAATCAATTGCCATTCTATAACCTGTAACAATTCTTTGTGGAATCAATTCATTCTTATCATTTGGAACAAAAGTAATACCTCCCTTTTTAGGGACACAATGAACAAGACTTACCCATTGACTATCAGCAATAGGATAAATTATATCTGCCTCCAGAAGCTTTAGTATTTAATTCCTTACCACTTCTTTCATCTTAGGATTTAACCGTCGTTGATGATCAACAACTGGTATAGCATCTTTGTCCAATTTAATTTTGTGTTGACATAAAGTGGGATAAATGCCCTTAAGATCGTGAAGAGTATACCCAATAGCGACATGGTGCTTCTTCAGAGTTTTCAATAATTTCTTTTCTTCATGCTCTGAAAGGTTATCACTAATAATAACAGGATATATCTTCTTTTCATCAAGATAAGCATATTTCAGAGTATCAGGTAATTGTTTAAGCTCAAACACGGGATCACCCTTAGGTGGGGGAGGATCCCCAAGGATTTCAACAGGCGAATTATGTTTCAAAATAGGTCCTTGATTAAAGAATATTTCATCTATCTCTATTCTTTCATTCATAGACATATCATTTTCAAGGTCTAGCAAATATTGTTCCAAGGGATCATTAGGAGGCACGGCAATAGAAGCAAGACCAATAATTTCATCTTTATTAGGCAATTCTTTATCATGGGGTTGTCTACGAAATTTAGAGAAATTAAAATCATGAGACATATCTCCTAAACCAACAGTAAC
This sequence comes from Aegilops umbellulata, assembly GCA_032464435.1. Classification (NCBI taxonomy): domain Eukaryota; kingdom Viridiplantae; phylum Streptophyta; class Magnoliopsida; order Poales; family Poaceae; genus Aegilops; species Aegilops umbellulata. The sequence goes on along the minus strand of CP136056.1, from coordinate 65,797,779 downwards.
AATATATTTCTCGCAGTCTATCTTAGCATTAATAGTATTCAAGAAGGGTCTACCAAATATAATGGGACAAAAATTATCTTGTGGGGAACCAAGAACAAGAAAATCAGTAGTATATTTTATCTTCCCATACAAGACTTCGACATCTCTAACAATCCCAATTGCTGATATAGTATCTCTATTGGCAAGCTTAATAGTAACATTAATATCTTCTATCTCAGCAGGTGCAATATCATTCATAATTTCTTTATATAAGGTATAAGGAATTGCACTCACACTAGCACCCACATCACATAAGCCATGATAACCATGATCTCCTATTTTCACAGAAGCAACAGGTCTATGTTTGTCTTTAGTATCGATTTTAGCAATTCTAACAGCTTCATCATAGAAATAAATAACATGCCCATCAATATTATCTACCAAGAGATCTTTAACCATACAAATACTAGGTTCAACCTTAATTTGTTTAGGGGGTGCAGGTGTTCTAGTATAACTCTTACGAACCACAGTTGAATCTTTAGCATGATCCTTTATTCTAACAGGGAATGGCGGTTTCTCAATATAAGCAGTAGGAACAAGAGGATCAACATTATAAGTAATAGTTTCTTCTTCAACTTTAACAGGTTCAGCTACTTTAACTTCAATGGGAGGATGATATTTAAACCACTTCTCCTTAGGGAGATCAACATGAGTAGCAAAAGATTCACAGAAAGAAGCTACTATCTCAGAGTCAAGTCCATATTTAGTGCTAAAATCACGAAAAGCATCGGTTTCCATGAAAGATTTAACACAATCAAACTTAACGTTTGTACCTGACTCCTTACTTGCTTCGAGATCCCAATCTTCAGAGTTGCGTTTAATTATTTTCAATAAATCCCATTTGAATCCAATATTCTTCTTTATATAGGAACTAGTACAAGAAGTATTGAGCATGGATCGATCATTATGAGAAAGCCGAGCATAAAATTTTTGAATAATAATTTCTCTAGAGAGCTCATGATTGGGGCATGAATATAACATTGACTTAAGCCTCCCCCAAGCTTGAGCGATACTTTATCCTTCACGAGGCCAAAAATTGTATATATATAATTCCGATCACGATGAACCAGATGCATAGGGTAAAACTTCTGATGAAATTCCAATTGCAATTGGTTGTAGTTCCATGATCCAATATCATCCAATAGCATATACCATGTCAATGCATTTCCCTTCAAAGATAAAGGGAAGACCTTCTTCTTGACAACATCCTCGGGCATACCTGCAAGCTCAAATAATCCAAAAACACCATCCACATAGATTAGGTGCATATCGGGATGTAATGTTCCATCTCCTGCCTAAGGATTAGCTAGCAGTTTCTCTATCATACCCGAAGGAATTTCATAATAAATATTTCCAGTAGGTGTAGTAGGTTGAGGAGCAACTAATTGTGGTTCCGTTCGAGGTGAAGATACCCCGAACAAACCCCTCAAAGGATTATTTTCCATAGTAACAAGTGACAGTAAATTTCAGCACACTATATAAATGCTTCCTTACCAAAGGGGCTTCACTCCCCGACAACGGCACTAGAAAAGAATCTTGATGACCCACAAGTATAGGGGATTTATCGTAGTACTTTCGATAAGTAAGAGTGTCGAACCCAACGAGGAGCAGAAGGAAATGACAAGTGGTTTTCAGCAAGGTATTCTCTGCAAGCACTGGAATTATCGATAACATATAGTTTTGTGATAAGACAAATCGTAACAGGTAACAAGTAATAGGAGTAAACAAGGTGCAGCAAGGTGGCCCAATCCTTTTTGTAGCAAAGGACAAGCCTGGACGAACTCTTATATAAAGCAAAGCGCTCCCAAGGACACATGGGAATTTCTGTCAAGTTAGTTTTCATCATGCTCATATGATTCGTGTTCGTTACTTTGATAATTTGATATGTGGGTGGACCGGTGCTTGGGTGCTGCCCTTCCTTGGACAAGCCTCCCACTTATGATTAATCCCTCTCGCAAGCATCCGCAACTACGAAAGAAGTATTAAGGTAAACCTAACCATAGCGTGAAACATATGGATCTAAATCAGCCCCTTACAAAGATCCGCATAAACTAGGGTTTAAGCTTCTGTCACTCTAGCAACCCATTGTCTACTTATTACTTCCCAATGTCTTCCCCTAGGCCCAAATAATGGTGAAGTGTCATGTAGTCGATGTTCACATAACACCACTAGAGGAAAGACAACATACATCTCATCAAAATATCAAACGAATACCAAATTCACATGATTACTTATAACAAGACTTCTCCCATGTCCTCAGCAACAAACGCAACTACTCACAAAGCATATTCATAATCATAATCAGAGGAGTATTAATTATCATTAAGGATCTAAACATATGATCTTCCACTGAATAAACCAACTAGCATCAACTACTAGGAGTAATCAACACTAGTAGCAACCCACAGGTACCAATCTGAGGTTTTGAGACCAAGATCGAATACAAGAAATGAATTATGGTTTGAGAGGAGATGGTGCTGGTGAAGATGTTGATGGAGATTGACCCCCTCTCGATGAGAGGATCGATGGTGATGACGATGGCGATGATTTCCCCCTCCGGGAGGGATGTTTCCCCGACAGAACAGCTCTGCTGGAGCCCTAGATTGGTTATGCCCAGGTTCCGCCTCGAGACGGCGCCGCTTAGTCCCGAAAGCTTCCTTCTTATTTTTTTTTCAGGGTAAAAGACACCATATAGCAGAAGATGGGCACGGGAGGCCTGCCAGGGGGCCCACAAGGTCGGGGGGCGCGCCCTCCATCCTTGTGACTGGCTGGTGGCCCCCCTCTGGTACTTTCTTTGCCCAATATTTTTATATATTCCAAAAACATGCTCCGTGAAGTTTCAGGACTTTTGGAGTTGTGCAGAATAGGTCTAATATTTTCTCCTTTTCCAGCCCAGAATTCCATCTGCCGGCATTCTCCCTCTTCATGTAAACCTTATAGAATAAGAGAGAAAAGGCATAAGTATTTTGATATAATGTGTAATAACATCCCATAATACAATAAATATCAATATAAAAGCATGATGCAAAATGGACGTATCATGGCCCTGCTGAACTCTATGAGGAACGCGTGAGCGTGTGCTTAGGGCGTAACCTTCAACATCAAGGGACCGAATTTGTTCCTAGCCCAGTGCCACTGCTTGGGTGATTGGAAACGGGTGATGGAAGGGGGACCGTGGCAATTTCGTAGAGATCCGCAGGCGATAGTGGAATACGATGGGTTCACGAATGTTTCTGACTATGCACTGGACATGTTTCCGCTATGGGAAAGAACTAAAGGTCTACCCGATGGGTTGACTAGGAAGAAGGAGCTCGCTGAGAAAGTGGCAAAGAAGGTAGGACACCCACCTTTTACGGTAGTTGTTAATGAAGGAAAAATCAACCCATCTAATTATCTGAGGGTAAAAGTTTTTGTCAATGAAAATGATCCAATTGTGAGGTTTGTGCCTATTACTCTTAAAGAGAGGAAGAAGTACCCAGTGTTCTATGAGAAGCTGCCGGATTTCTGGTTCTTCTGTGGCTGTATGGGACATGTTGTGGAGGAGTGCGGGGATGGCATACATGATCCAAGCTCATGTGAGTGGGGGGATTGGTTGCACTGGAATAATGAGCCTGCGAGTGGACGAAGTATGGGTGGCAGAGGGGATGGTTTAGGTGATGCTGGCAAGGATGGCAGTCGAGGGGGTAGAAGAGGAAGGAATGGCAGAGGGGATAGAGGAGGTAGATCAGCTAATGACGGGGGAAGGGGAAGGTGTGATGGCCCTGTTAATGTCGGCGTGGGTATGGGAGGCTGGGAAGGCGAAGTACAGAATGTTGACGGGGACAGATCATCTCGGGAGAGGTTAGTTAGAGATTATGGAACTATCAATGTGCGCAGTCAGCCGGTGCCAAACTTGGTTGGAAAGGTGGCTGATACTTTGCTACTAATTGAAGGTGGGTCTATTGCAAATATAATTAGTGGACCAAGAGAACCAAATTCTACTCCTGGGGAAGTTCCTATAGTCAAGAGGAGGAGGCAGGGGGAAGGAGTGACTGGTGCGGACATGGACTACACAATTGAGTATGAGGCGTCCTCCGAGATGGAGGACCGCCAAGCCCAATGATTCATCTAAGTTGGAACTGCCGGGGAGGGGGGAATACCCTGACAGTTCGAGAGTTGGCGACAATCGCACAGTCGCATTCCCCTATTTTTGTGTTCTTGTGTGAAACTAAGCAGAAGGAGGGAAAAATGAAGAGAATAAGGAGTCGTTTGGGTTTGAAGGGTTTTGTCGGAGTGGATAGTGAGGGCTTAAGTGGTGGTCTGGCTCTTTATTGGCATCAATCTGTTGATGTTATGGTCCTAGACAAAGAAGAGAGATACATTGATGTGTTGGTGCAGACACGAGCAGATGAAGAACAGTGGCGTCTTACTTGCGTTTATGGTGAACCATGAGTTGAAAAAAGACACCTTATGTGGACAAAGTTGCAGAACTTGGCAACTGTTAATGATCTCTCGTGGCTAGTAATCGGTGACTTCAATGAAGCTTTGTGGAGTTTCGAGCATATGTCAGCAACACCACGCCCTGAGGCGCAGATGGTGGCGTTTCAGGACACGTTGGAAATATGCAATCTAGTGGACCTCGGCTTCTCTGGTGTGCCATTTACATACGACAATAGAAGGCATGGTGCAGCAAATGTGTAGGTTCGTTTGGACAGAGCAGTAGCTAACATGGCATGGCGGCACCTATTTGCTCACTCGTCAGTTGTGCATGTGGCCTCGCCTTGCTCAGAGCACGTAGCGCTGCTACTTAAGGGAGAGCCGAACTCAGGGCGAACAACCACCAGGAGTCGTAGGTATGAGGTTTTTTGGGAGCATGATGAGGGCCTCCCAGATGTTATAAAGGACGCCTAGTCCTCTGTTGGGAACATACAGAATATGGCACAGTTACAAGATGCGTTAAACAGAACCATGGATGCACTCCCGTTATGGAGCAGAAAATTTGGAAATATCTCAAGAGAACTTGCAAAATCATGCACACAGTTGGAGGAGTTAATGAACATGAACACTGGTAGAAATGATATCAAGGAAAAAACTGACAGAATGAATGAATTCATGTATCAGGAGGATATGATGTTGTTGCAAACGTTCAAGGATAAACTAGTTGAAGGAGGGCAATCGAAATACAATTTTTTCCAGAGTAAGGTGGTATGGAGAGCGAGGAAAAATAAAATCCGGGATCTTGCGGATAGTATTGGCAATGTTCATTCAGATTTTGCTACGATGAGTATGATGGCAAATGAATATTTTCAGGGGATTTTCACTGCTGATCCAAGCCTTAATGATGGGCCGGTCCTGGAGTTATTGGAGAGGAAGATTTCAGACCAGGACAGTGATATGCTATGCAAACCTTTTTCTGATAAGGCGATAGCGGATGCGATATTCCAAATAGGGCCCTTGAAGGCCCCGGGCCAGATGGTTTTCCAGCAAGGTTTTTTCAACGTAACTCGAGCACGGTCAAGGAGAGTATGCTAGCTGCCGTGAGGGAATTTTTCAGGACGGGCATCCTGCCAGAGGGCGTAAATGACATGTCCATTGTTCTTATATCAAAAGTCCCAAACCCAAAAACCTTGAAGGATTGTAGACCTATAAGTTTGTGTAATGTGACTTATAAGGTTATCTCCAAGTGCTTGGTTAATCGTCTTAGGCCCTTGCTTGATGATATTATCGCTCCCGAACAAAGTGCTTTTGTACCGGGTAGATTGATTACGGACAACGCACTAATGGCCTTTGAGTGTATTCACTATATAAAGAAGGAAAAGGATCCTACAAAGAGTTTTTGTGCATATAAGTTAGACCTATCAAAAGCATATGATAGGGTGGATTGGGCTTTCTTGAAACAGGTCATGCAAAAGCTGGGTTTCTTTCAACGATGGGTGGACTGGACCATGTCATGTATCACATTGCTGAGGTATTTTGCCAAACTAAATGGGACCCTCTTGGATTCATTTACACCGAGGCGTGGGCTTTGGCAAGGTGACCCCATTTCACCTTTTCTGTTCCTGTTAGTGGCTGATGGTCTATCTGCTACTCCAAAGCATGGAGTAGCTACCGGCGGTGTTAGACCGGTAAGGGTGTGTAGAAGAGCACCGGGGATTTCGCACTTGCTATTTGTAGATGAAACTTTGCTATTCTTTGATGCCTCTTGTGAACAAGCTGAAAGCATCAAAGGAGGTTGGAATTATATGGTGCAACCACTAGACAAAGTTTGAATTATGATAAATGTTCCTTGTTATTTGGCGAGTTTTGCCCGGCGACGGTGAAGGAACAAGTCAGGAATGTGCTTGGAGTCACGAGTGAAGCCTTTGAGGAAAAATATTTGGGACTCCCGACTCTGGAAGGAATATTGTCAAAGGGGCGATTCCAGAATTTACAAATGTGTATGACTAAAAGACTAATCCAGTGGGGAGATGGTCTTTTGGCCCAACCAGGGTGTGAAGTTCTTATCAAATCAGTAGCCCAAGCGCTACCTACGTATGTCATGGCTGTCTTCAACTTACCATTCTCTATTTGTGATGACCTAACCAGAATGGTTAGGAACTTTTATTGGGGTGCAGCTCATGGTAAAAGGAAAGCTCATTCGAGAAGTTGGGATAAGTTATTGGAACCAAAAAAATAAGGGTGGTGCTAGATTCCGGGACTTCCATTTGTTCAACCAAGCTTTACTAGCCCGACAAGCTTGGAGATTAATTTCCAACCCGGATAGTTTGTGTGCCCAAGTGCTCAAAGCAAGATATTATCCTAATGGAAGACTAGAAGATATAGTTTTTTGCGGGTAATGCGTCGTCCTCATGGCAAGCTATAAGCTATGGTCTGGAATTACTAAAAAATGGGCTGGTAGGGAGAGTTGGTAACGAAAAAAGTATACGGATCTGGAGAGAGAGTTGGATTCCGTGGCCTCACCCATATAAACCCTTCTCTCCACAAGGTAAATGCAGGACCAGAATTGTCTCAGGTTTATTGAACGAAAATGGCTCTTGGAATTATGCGTGCTGATGAAGTTTTTTGCTATGGCCGATGTAGCAGAGATTATGAAAATTAAGGCTTCACCAAGTTCAAAGGATGTGTTAGCTTGGGCGCCTAGAAAGTTTGGTCAGTTTTTTGTCAAAAGTGCCTACGATTTGGCCTTCGAAGAGGCTCATAGATAAAGTGGTGTATCCTCAAGTAGTATGCCATCTGGGGCGCGCTCTTGTTGGAGCTTTATTTGGTGTTGCGAAATTCCTCCGACGGTTCGCAACTTTGGGTGGCACGTAGCGACTAACTCGCTGCCTACTTGGCAGAGAAAGAATAGAATTGGGATTGAAACTACTGGAGTTTGCCTAATATGTGCAAGAGAAGTCGAGGATACGTTCCATGCTTTCATGGTATGCCTCGTGGGTCGGCAACTTTACAAAAAGATGGCAACGGTGTGGATTTTACCAGATTTGCATTCTGTGGTGAATTATGGGAAAGAATGGCTCCTTCAGGCTCTGAAACCGTTGGATCACCTAGCAAGATGCAAACTACTAATGACTCTGTGGAGAATCTGGTACGTCCGTAATGAAATTCTACACAATAAACTAGCCCCTCCACTTGATGTTTCTGCTCGTTTTCTTCAGAGTTATTTGGACTCAATTATTGGTCTCAAACTGAATTCTGAGGCTGGCCCACGCAAAGGAAAAATTGCTATCACATATAACTCAAATGCCGGTACCTGTTGTGTCTGGTCGTTGTACCCTACTGGCAACCTCCTACCCATGGCAATGTTAAGCTGAATATGGATGGACATTTGTGTCAGTTGGAGATGCTGGTGCGGGTATGATACCCAGGAATGAGACAGGAGCTATTATCTTTTCGGCGTGTAGGAAATTACACTCTTGTCATGATGCGTTGGAAGCAGAACTTTGTGCGTGCAAGGAGGGCCTCTCGATTGCTGTGCAGAGGTGCAATTCACCTATTGCGATTGAGATGGATTCACTCAATGCGGTGAACATGATCAGTAGTAAGATGGTTGATCGTTCTATCTACGCTCATTTGGTGCAAGAGATAAAATAGTTAGCTGGTATTGTTAGTGCTTGTATTACTCACGTCCCCCGCTCTTGTAATAAAGCTAGTGATAGGCTGGCTTCTTATGCTAGGACTAGCAATAGAACGGTGACTTGGTTGGGGTCAGGACCGCTTGAGGTCCTGGACATCGCTAGTGAGGATTGTAAAGACATTATAGTTGAGTAATACAAGTTGTTTTTCCCGCAAAAAAAAGAAGAACATGGGATGCATGCAATAGGAACAGGACCTGCCGCCACGTAGTATGGCGACAGGCCCCACGTGGCGTCGCCATTCCACTACAAGCCCCAGCGTCCATTGATTTCCTGTTATACCCGGGTTGCCGCCGTGGGCTGTGGCGGTAGGCCCTACCGCCTTTGAATGTGGCGGCAGGTGCCACGTGTCGGCTGCCAGATCTGCTGTCACAGTGTAGCTGGTCTTTTCTGTCAATACGGTTAGGAGATCGTCCTTTCTGTCAATATGAAGACGTATGTGGTCTTTCTGACGAAAATTCGGCATCACCAGCTTCTTTGTGTGTTACTAATATTACATTTGGACCATGACATTCAGTTCTAGCAAAAAAATTGCAACTTACATATTGTAAAGTTGGAGGCCAGACCACTGAAAGCCAAGGTTTGTCGCTGGATGATGTTTCATGATCTGTAAGATTTTGAGTCTGCCCCTTTCTTTAAGAATACCCATAACATTTCTAATGATATGCCTCTACGGGTTGTAGTTAAGAATGGATTCCATTACTTGTCATAAAGGGACACGAGAATTGCAGCAGATTGTTAGTCGAAAAGAAACTCAGTTGCTTCAAAAGTTGCAGCAGGGATGAAGCTTAGTAGGACAAAGTGACGGGCCCAGCTTCGCATTTATCTTCTCTAAAATTTACACATAAGTTTTTTCTTAGATTAAAGCCCCAAGCCATTTAATCATTGTTTAGCAGGTGTGAGCCACACATAGGTTATTTCCAATCAATAAATGAAATTATTTATTCCATGCTCCCTCCCACTAAAAAATTATTCCATGTTCAGACTAAATGCTAAGGCTGTTCATGGGAGTAACATCATATGATGTGGCAAGTAATTAGGCTAGTCATAGTGGGAGTAACATAGGTAGGAACATAGATGCCACATAAGCAAAAATGGTGATGTGGCAAGTAGTTAATGAGGAGAGAGAGGCAAATAAAGTAACATAAGGCCCTTTCCAATGCTCCACGGTGGACATGTGCTAAGCATGCCACATAAGCAAAAAAAAGACATGGTGCGGTAATTAAGGAGGAGAGAGAGCATTTTGGACCTCAGGAAAGAACCAATGCTAAGCACGTGAACCTGGACAAACCACTTAAATGAAAGAAGCTGACCAATGTATGTAAGAGTTTATGTGCTAAATCATTAAATAAAGCGAGCTTAGCAACAACAAGTCAAGCACCTATGCATTGGGGAGTTAAGTTGCTAAGCTATTTAATGCACTTAGCACCTCATTTAAGCACCTTTGCATTGGAAAAGGTCTAAGGCTACTCATAGTGGAGATTATCATATACTAGTATGCATATGATACTAGTGTATGATACTACCTTCATAGTGCATAGTATCATAGATGACCTTATTTATTGCCATGCATGACACAAAGTAGCATTACATTTAACATGATACGGTATCTACCTATGTTACTCTAACCCTCTCTCTCTTCATTCTCTGCCACATCAGCGTGTTTGCTATTCCCATGTGCATGATACTATCTAAGATACAACCGCTATGACCAGCCTAATATTTTACCATCACATAGCGTTCCCCAATGCAAAATGAGTCTACAAAGTAATAAATGAAAACACCTATATTATCATGTATATCACACTACCCACTATGAAGGTAATAACATAGACTAGTAACGTATGCATGTTACTAGTCTAAGTTACTCTCCACTATGACCAGCCTTAAAGAGGACAGATGCAAATGGAGTAACGTAATATGTTACCATCACATAGCGGTTCCCAGTGTAACGAGTCTACAAAGTAATAAATGAAACTCTTTATGTTATCACATCTATGACACTACCCACTATGAAGGTAGTAACATAGACTTATACAACCCACAGTGGGAAGTAACTTAGACTAGTAACATGCATATGTTACTAGTCTATGTTTACTAGCCTCTACAGTGGAGAGTAACATATGTGTGGTTGTTGGGGAACGTAGCAGAATTTAAAATTTTCTACGCATCACCAAGATCAATCTATGAAGTAATCTAGCAACGAGGGAAGAAGAGTGCATCTACATACCCTTGTAGATCGCTAAGCGGAAGCGTTCAAGTGAACGGGGTTGATGGAGTCGTACTCGTCGTGATCCAAATCACCGATGATCCTAGTGCCAAACGGACGGCACCTCCGTGTTCAACACACATGCATCCCGGTGACGTCTCCCATGCCTTGATCCAGCAAGGAGAGAGGGAGAGGTTGGGTGAGGGAGTCCTGGATTAGGGGGTGTTCGGATAGCCGAACTATATCTTCAGCCGGACTCCAGGACTATGAAGATACAAGACTCAAGACTTCGTCCCGTGTCCGGAAGGTTCTTTCCTTGGCGTGGAAGGCAAGCTAGGCGTGCGGATATTCAAGATCTCCTACCAATGTAACCGACTCTGTGTAACCCTAACCCTATCCGGTGCCTATATAAACCGGAGGGTTGTAGTCCGTAGGACGAACACATCATAACCATCATCATACCCGTAGGCTAGCTTCTAGGGTTTAGCCTCCTTGATCTCGTGGTAGATCTACTCTTGTACTACCCATATCATCAATATTAATCTAGCAGGAGTAGGGTTTTACCTCCATCGAGAGGGCCCGAACCTGGGTAAAATAAAGTGTCCCTTGTCTCCTGTTACCATCCGACCTTGACGCACAGATCGGGACCCCCTACCCGAGATCCGCCGGTTTTGACACCGACATTGGTGCTTTCATTGAGAGTTCCTTTGTGCCGTCGCGATCAGGAAGGATGCCTTTTCCCGTCTTTAAAGACGGCACCGTCACTGAGGGAGCTTTGGCTATCGGCCAACCCCTCCGGCTAGGTGGTTTTCTCATGACCGCCCGTTCGGCCATTACGCCGATGGTGACCTCTCGGGTCATCGAAAACAATCTCCGCGTCAGCTCGGAATTGGCCGAGCGGCTAGATCCGGTGGAGCTCTCCTCCATAAACGAGCTCCTGGATCGCATCGCCGCCTTGGGGGTCGCTACAAACTACGACCAGGTTGGGCCTAAACCCGATCTAAGGGAAATCAACTCTCCCCAAGCCACCCATCATGTTGCTGTGGTGGAAACACAATGCGGTGACCCTTCATCAATCTTAAGGACCAGTTACGTCCGAATTCCGGAACCCTCCATGCCGGATATCCACGGAGGGGAGGATACAACCCAAGACCTGGGCCTGGAACCAGGCAAACCGGAAAACATACAGGACTCCGGATCTCGGAATCGGAGGTCGTTCGGCCTCCGAACAGCAAACCGGGCGAGGTATCAGATCTAATGAATTCCGCCCGTCCGATCTTAAGCGATCTCTCCCAAATCAAGCAGATGCCCGAAGAAACAGTACATCATTACTGGGCCAGATTCCTCCTGCTTATGAACAGGATAAAGGACTGCCACGAGGGAGACACGATTTCAATCTTCTGCAGTAACTGCACGGACAAGGGGATACTCAACGCCATAAGTCGTCGTAATATTACGCGCTCTGCTGACTTGGCGTCCATAGTACAAAAATACTGTGCGATGGAAAGTGCTCGGAAAACCGAAATTAAATTTTGGGATAATCCGGCCTTGAATAGCAATCCCGTCCGAATCAAAAGGGCGCACTACAGCAAAGCGCCCGGATTAAATAAAAAATCAAAACCCTCTAGGGGGCCCGGAACCGTGCTAGAAAGGTGGCTCGATGGACCCTGCAAGATTCATAGTACAGAGGATGCCACCCCAACTCACAGCCTCAGGGCATGTTGGATACTCCGGCAGGTGGCCAAAATTGGCGAGGACCTCCTAAATCCAGAGGTCGAAGGAAACCAGCCCGAGAATTTCAGTACCGTTCTCACAATCTCCGAGACTTTCGCATCAAATAACATGCGAAAAAGAACACTTCGCAGCCTCACCGAAGTCTACCAAGTAGCGACCATAAATCCATGGAGCAATACTGCCATCACCTTCAATGCGAGCGACGAACCTAAATTCCGAACAGCCAGAGCGCCAGCCGCATTGGTTCTCAGTCCCATAGTGGACGGCTGTCGCCTCGCAAAGGTACTTATGGACGGAGGCAGCGGATTGAACCTCATCTACGAGGAAACCCTCCAAAAGATGGAAATAGACTGGAACCGCATTGAGCGAAGCAGCACAACCTTTAGAGGAATAATCCCCAGTCAGGAAGCGCGCTGCACCGGAAAGATCACACTAGATGTGGTATTCGGCACGCCGGATAATTACAGGTCCGAACAAATCACGTTCCAAGTGGCCCCGTTCAGAAGCGGATATCACGCTATATTAGGACGAGAGGCATTCACAGTTTTCCAAGCCATACCCCATTACGGGTACATGAAGCTTAAGATGCCTGGGCCAAACGGAATTATCACTCTCGCTAGTGATCCGGACATAGCACTCCGCGCCAAAAACAAGACAGCCGCATTGGCCCTCGAGGCACTATCTGAAGCCTTAGCGGCCGAAGAGCTGACGGCGCTGCGATCCACGGTTAGCAGGGATGATGTGATACTCGATAAGAGATCCAAATCCACATCCTTCAAACCAGCGGACGAAATAGTCAAATTCCAGGTCCATCCAACGGACCCGAATAAAATAGCCTCCATCGGGGCACAATTGAGCCCTGATGTAAACGCCGCACTGCGCGAGTTCCTACGAGAGAACTGGGATATTTTCGCTTGGCACCCCTCAGATATGCCAGGAATCCCACGCAGGCTGGCCGAGCACAACTTAAATATCCAGAAAGGATTCAAACCTGTCAAACAAACCCTTCGGCGTTTCTCCGAACCAAAGAGACAGGCCATGGGAGAGGAGCTAGCCAAATTATTGGAGGCCGGATTCATTAGAGATATCAAACACCCGGACTGGCTAGCAAACCGGGTAATGGTACCAAAGAAGGACAAATCCTGGTGCCTGTGTGTCGACTTCAAAGACCTTAATAAGGCCTGCCCAAAGGATCCCTTTCCCCTCCCTCGAATTGATCAAATCATTGATGCCACCGCAGGACACGATTCCCTGTGTTTCCTCGACGCATACTCCGGTTACCATCAAATAAAGATGGCAGAATCCGACCAAGATGCAACAACATTCATCACGCCATACGGCCCATTCTGCTTCAACACAATGCCCTTTGGGCTCAAAAACGCCGGCCCGACATATCAGCGCATGATTCAAACATGTTTGGCGAACCAGATCGGCAAAACAGTGGAGGCGTACGTAGATGATGTGGTCATTAAATCAAGACACGTCGAATCTCTAGTAGACGACTTGAGACTTACATTCGACAACCTGCGAAAATACGACATCAAGCTCAATCCGGACAAATGTGTTGTCGGCGTCCCATCCGGAAAGCTCCTGGGCTTCATTGTATCCGGCAGAGGAATTGAAGCAAATCCAGCTAAAATCCAAGCTCTGTCACAATTGGATGTCCCAAAATATCTCAAGCAAATTCAGAAACTCACCGGATGCGTGGCGGCCTTAAGCCGCTTCATCTCCCGCTTGGGAGAAAAGGCACTACCCCTTTACCGCCTCCTTAGGCGCACCGAACACTTCGAGTGGACGGACGCTGCCACGGCCGGACTCGAGGAAATAAAGGCCATCTTGGCAACAAACCCCGTCCTGGCCGCGCCGAATACCGGCGAACCCATGCTATTGTACATTGCCGCAACCCATCAAGTTGTTAGCGCAGTACTCGTCGTCGAACGGATAACGGACGGACATAAATTACCCCTTCAAAGGCCGGTTTACTACGTGTCCACTGTCCTCACACCATGCAAATCACGGTACCCGCATTATCAAAAAATCGCATACGCGGTATTCATGGCATCCCGGAAGCTACGACACTACTCTCAAGAGTGTTCTATTACAGTAGCCTCGGAAGTACCACTCAATGATATTATCAACAACCGCGATGCAACAGGCCGGATAGCAAAATGGGCCATAGAGCTCCTCCCGTTCGATATAACCTACAAGCCACGGCGAGCAATTAAATCACAAGTCCTAGCCGACTTCGTCGCCGAATGGACAGAGGCCGAACTCCCTAAAGAGTACGACACGTACTCAAACTGGATCATGCATTTCGACGGCTCCAAAATGCTGGCCGGACTGGGGGCTGGCGTCGTTTTGACGTCCCCTACAGGAGATATAGTCCAATATGTACTCCAAATTATGTACACTGACTCCAACAATGCAGCCGAATACGAGGCCCTTCTACATGGCCTCCGGATGGCGGTATCCATGGGCATTCAACGCCTGGAAGTACGCGGGGACTCAAACCTCGCGATATCCCAAATAAATGGCGACTTCGACGCCAAAGACCCAAAAATGGCAGCTTATCGCAATGCCGTACTAAAAATGTCAGCTCGGTTGAGGGACTGGAGTTCCATCACATAGCCCGAGAAAATAATCAGGCAGCGGACGTCCTGGCACGCATTGGAGCAAAACGAGATGCAGTCCCCCCCAACATCTTCTTAGAAAGATTATTCAAACCATCCGTAACATGGGAGGGGAACCCTCGGATAATAGCCCGGGCATAGCCGCATAACCCAATGCCGAACAATCAGACATAATCGGCGGCCCCGCCACCAAAATTACACCCTCAGCCCACGCAATAATGGCGGTCATCGCCCCGTGGACGGAACCATTCCTAGCCTACCTTACTAGGCAGGAAATTCCGAGGACCAAAACGAGGCACGCTGCATAGTGCGGCGATCTAAAGCCTATAAAGTCCACGAGGGAGAGCAATATAAGAAAAGCACTACAGGAGTCCTTCAAAGGTGTATCTCCGAAGAGGAAGGGCGGAGTCTGTTGGCTGAAATTCATGCCGGACTCGGTGGCCATCACGCCGCGACTCGGTCCCTTATAAGCAAGGCTTTCCGTACTGGCTTCTATTGGCCAACGGCTAGAGCAGACGCTCAGGACCTAGTCAAACGGTGCATCGGTTGCCAGCTCTTTGCCAACCAAAGCCATATGCCACCCAACGCCCTCCGAACTATCCCCATCACTTGGCCTTTCGCGGTCTGGGGGCTCGATATGGTGGGACCCCTTAAAGGCGGAACCCACAAGAAAAAATACTTATTGGTCATGGTGGATAAATTCACCAAATGGATAGAAGCCAAGCCTGTCAAGACGGCTGAATCCGGACCTGTGATAGACTTCGTATCCGGGGTCATACACCGTTATGGTGTCCCCCACAGGATTATCACCGATAACGGCACAAACTTCACCTCTGATGAAGTAAAGCTGTGGTGCAAAAACATGGGCATTAAGCTCGACTACTCTTCTGTCTATCACCCACAAACTAACGGTCAGGTCGAACATGCAAATGGTCTCATCATGAGCGGCATCAAACCCAGACTAGTGCGGTCCCTCAAGGAATCTGATATGCACTGGGTAGAGGAGCTCGACTCCGTACTCTGGGGGCTGCGAACCACGCCAAATCGTACCACCGGATTCATGCCATTCTTTATGGTGTACGGCGCTGAGGCGATTCTGCCCTGCGACATAATTCATGACTCACCTCGAGTGCGCATGTACGAAGAAAGAGAAGCCGAGCTTGATCGTCAGGACAACCTGGACGCCTTAGAGGAAGAGCGTGACGTGGCTAAGGCCCGTTCCGCATTCTATCAACAGCAAGCTCGAAGATATCAAAGCAGAGAAGTACAGGCCAAAAATTACAACGTTGGTGAACTAGTTCTGCGCCTGCCGGATAAGCAAAAGAACAAACTCAAGCCCAAATGGGAAGGTCCATTCATAATCGACCAAGTCCTAACCGGTGGAGCGTATCGCCTGCGAGATGCGTCGGACAACCGACTCGAGTCGAACCCATGGAACGCCACACGTCTCCGAAGATTCTATGCCTAGTGCCGGACTCTGTGTTTGTCTCCTTCCTGTGTCCATTATTTACATTTATACCTTTTTTTTACTTTGTCTACTACTCTTTTCTTTTCTAGCCCGTAAAAGGCTCATTATATGACGCGCTATCCGCGCTCCTTAAACCTGGGGGCTTCTTTAACAGAAGCTTATCTATATGGGTTTCACACCCAACGCATGCGTCAGACTTCCGCATGCACCTTTTCTTCGCCATTATATGCATCGATATGACTTAAGTTTTGGCCAAGCTGGGTTGCCTGGCTCCTGTGCTTACCCCTACATTCCCGATTGTTCGGCTAGGTGGTAAAGGGAGCACCTTTGCGATTGTTACTGCCGGATAAGCCGGATGTGTACCTCAGACTGGGTGAAGCCGAAAGCTAGCGTTCTTAAGGGAATATTCGGTCGGTGAACTAAAGATGAACCTTTTTATTTTATACATGCCCCCAGATGATCTTCTGCATTTGCAGTCCGGACGTGCACTTTAGGGCACGCCACCCCAGCGAAAGGAACCCTTAACGGAACTATTCTCTCTGGAAGATGTTTCTTACTAACCATGTAATATAACATAACTAGTTGGGCACTTGTCTGATAAAGCACTAATGACCCCTATGCCTGGTCTCCATGCATACCCCGGATTTTATATAGCCGTTATGGTATTCGGACACACTCCGGACCGTCAGGTCCCGAGGTCGAAGCGAAAAGGTCGGCAACGACAAACGATCTACAATCCGGCTAGAAGGCATTACACATGTCAATTATAAATTACATAGTCATCTTGACTGATCGTATTCCTCCTCTATACCATCTAACAGGCTGTCTAATTTACAGTCCTGCTAGGAATACTTTGTGGCCAGCTCTACCTGGCCATACACCAAGCTCACAGGGATCTCCTTCCCGTCAGGCCCCACTAGTCCGACCTCGGCCATGTGATTGGGGTCAGACTTCGTAAAGCGGGTCTTCACCATGGCCCAGGCCTCCCTCGCGCCTTGTCGGCAGGCTGATATCTTCCACAACCGGATGCGCCGCCGAGCTCCCGTCAGCTTCTCCGCATGCTCTTCAAGGCCCTCGGGCGTGGAGTGGGCAGGCCATAAGGCCCGGGCAACCCCTTGCATTGCCTGCCGAATTCGTTCGTGCAGTTGCAGGAGTTCGGGGAGAAGGTCACCCGTAGAACCGGGCATCTCCTCTGCAGGACGACCTATGAGCGTACCTACAGACATAATTCTGTTATTCGTCTTCCTCGCCGAACTCCTTTTTTTTCGAAGGGTTCGCTCAAGCACTTACTAAATATGTCGCGTCGAAGACGCTGATTCTCCTTCGTGGAGTCAGATAGCTGGCCACGAACGTCTTTCAGTTCAACATCCAGCTTGGTGTTGGCATCCTGAAGATCATTCTTCTCTCGCCTCACCCTTGTCAACGTACTCTCGCCAGCCTTTAACTGGCGTAAGAGTTGTTGTCTCTCCGGATCTAGTCCGGCACCATCTGTAACATTAATTGTCAGATTCGCACATAAGCCGCACAATACTAATCTCTCAAAGTATATCATACCTGAGGGGGTCCCTTTGGGCTCCCCTGTTGCGGCTAGTGCGGCCTCTAGTTGGGCCTTGCACTTTTCCAGCTCCTGGGACAGCACGGTGTTCTTCTCAGTAAGAACCTACATATTATATGATCCTTAAATCAGTTAGTTTAACTGTTTCAAGTCTCGGGGGCTACTGGTATATATATATTTAAATTTTCTTACCCGTATGTCTTTCACATACTACTCCGTGGCTCTGGCTAAACCATCTTGAGCAGCACGAAGGTACGCATCTCCCGAATTGAAGGCGTCTAAAGGCCTCTCGGGAGAAACAAGCGTCGCGTAGGACTGTCCGGCGACACCTATGGTTCATGGCGCTCTCCACTTCTGAATTTGTGGCAGATAGCCGGTTCGCGTCCTCTATTGGAGGAGCGTCCGGCGCAAGCCTGGTGTTTGTCCCCGCCTCCGGACCAGACGTTGGGGCCTGGCTGGTAGAGGCGCGGTTGGCGGCCCCTCCGGATATAGTCCGGCGAGGCCTCTTCGTCCTGGAAACAGTACGGATGTTAACACGCCCTGACAGAATAACGCCAGGAAGACAGAGGGTGCGTTATACCTTTGTGCCGAACTCTCAGTCCGGACTTCATCCCTTTTTACCCCACGGGGCCCGGCGGCTCCTCGTTGGCTAGCCGCCGCAGGTTCGGCCTCCCTCCTCGGAAATCTCCCCTGTAAAATACGGTTGTCGTCAGAAACACCGGAATATGTAAGGATAGAATCTCTCTTGCGGGAATAAACACTCCAGTTTCTGTCACCTGGGAGGCCGGGATTAACCCGGGATAATCAGCCGTAATGGCCACCAAGGTATTATCTTTGCTTAACTGGTGGAACACCCCGTCGATGAGCTCCACCGATATGTCCCGATCCTCTTCGGAGTCCGGATCGAGGGACCGTTCTGGGTCCTCAGGCTGTGGAGGGCAGCTGTTGATATCCTTTACCTCCTGTCGAAGCTCCTGCATTGAAATCACCAGATTACGTATCTAGTCATGGGAGCATTAAATAAGCGGGCAAGTGCAATTGTTCACTTACCCAACTTGGAGGTTCATACATAGTGAATCCGGCCCGCGGGTTGATGCGGAGGAAGTCCTCCTTTTCTCCCTTGTACAAAGATGTTAGAATCTTTACTAGAGCGGCAGCTGTGTCTGGCCCCTTGCGGCCATAACGGGTGGCGTCATCCTCCCCGTTGAAATCCCACATGGGGTGACTCCTATATTGAAGCGGCTGCACCCCCCGCATAATACATGCGGCCATGACTCCAATCATGGTTAGTCCGGAATGAGCCAACGGTCTTATCCGGCCCATCAGGTAAAGAACGTCTCTGTTGCTTTCTCTCTAAGAGCTCCGCGGACGCCAACTTAAGCGTTTCTTTAAGGGAGCCATGCTGAACTCAGGGAGGCCGACCCGGACAGGGTCCGGCAGCGGGACGTCGTCTATGTAGAACCATTCTGAAGGCCAGTCCTCGGACGCCTTCTTTGGGGTTCCGGATAGGTATCCGGTCCCGGCGATGCGCCATATTTCGGCTCCGCCCACTTGGTATATAGACCCCTTCTGAGAACGAGGCACCAAGCAGAACAACCTCTTCCACAGCGCAAAATGAGCCTCGACGCCTAAAAATAGCTCGCAAAGGGCAACGAAGCCTGCAATATGTAGCACGGAGCCAGGCATGAGGTTGTGCAGCTGGAGGCCATAGAACTCCAGAAGCCCGCGGAGGAATGGATGAATTGGAAATCCCAGACCCCTTAATAAATAAGGGACGAGGCACACCCGCTCTCCTTTAGAAGGATTGGGGGTGCTCTCTGCTTGCTTGCCGTCGTTGTAGGTGGCGAGTCCGGCTCGGACCGGGACCATATATGCTTGGGGAAGGAATCCTTTGGCCTGCAGTGACACTAGCTCGCTGTGTGGGATGGTGCAACTCTCCCAGTCTCCGGATTTGGGGCTGGAGGGGCGAGGGGAGGAGCTACGACGGCTGGCCATGTTGGAATGGACCTTTGCTAGAGACGCTCTGATGATAACTCGCGGGGAGAAGAAGATGTGGTTTGGATCTAGATCCCCATCCCGTTAAATAGGCGGCTCATTTATATGACCAAGGGTGTGAATATAAAAACACCCTCGGGCTTTTCGCATTCGTTCAACACGTGGAAGACGGCAATTATTGGGCACCGAGACCGAGGAGCGCTACGGACATTATTCATACAGGTACACAAGATTCGGAGGGGGAACCCGCCTTGCAATGCCGAAGACAAATTTGCGCGCTGGACTCGACGTCATTGAAGCCTGGTTCGGGGTCTACTGAGGGAGTCCTGGATTAGGGGGTGTTCGGATAGCCGAACTATATCTTCAGCCGGACTCCAGGACTATGAAGATACAAGACTGAAGACTTCGTCCCGTGTCCGGAAGGTTCTTTCCTTGCGTGGAAGGCAAGCTAGGCGTGCGGATATTCAAGATCTCCTACCAATGTAACCGACTCTGTGTAACCCTAACCCTATCCGGTGCCTATATAAACCGGAGGGTTGTAGTCCGTAGGACGAACACATCATAACCATCATCATACCCATAGGCTAGCTTCTAGGGTTTAGCCTCCATGATCTCGTGGTAGATCTACTCTTGTACTACCCATATCATCAATATTAATCTAGCAGGAGTAGGGTTTTACCTCCATCGAGAGGGCCCGAACCTGGGTAAAATAAAGTGTCCCTTGTCTCCTGTTACCATCCGACCTTGACGCACAGATCGGGACCCCCTACCCGAGATCCGCCGGTTTTGACACCGACATTGGGGAAGACTCCGTCCAGCAGCAGCACAACAACATGGTGGTGGTGGAGGAGCGTGGCAATCTTGCAGGGCTTCGCCAAGCACCGCGGGAGAGGAGGAGGGAGAGAGGCAGGGCTGCGCCATGGAGAGGTCAAAACTCATCTGTTGACAGCCCCAAAGTCCTCAAGTATATATAGGGAAGAGGGAGGGAGTGCGCCCCCTTTAGGGTTTCCACCCCAAGGGGTGCGGCAGCCCCAAACCCATCTAGGGTGGCGGCCAAGGGGGGAGAGGGGGAAACTTGCCCCCCAAGCTAGGTGGAGGCGCCCCCTTCCCAAACCCTAGGCGCCTTGGGCCCTTGTGGGGGGCGCACCAGCCCACCTGGTGCTGGTCCCCTCCCATACTTGGCCCATGCAGCCCTCCGGGGCTGGTGGCCCCACTTGGTGGACCACCAGGACCCTCCAGGTGGTCCCGGTACATTACCGATAAAACCCGAAACCTTTCCGGTGACCAAAACAGGACTTCCCATATATAATTATTTACCTCCGAACCATTCCGGAACTCCTCGTGACATCCGGGATCTCATCCGGGACTCCGAACAAAATTCGGTAACCACATACAAACTTCCTTTCTAACCCTAGCGTCATCGAACCTTAAGTGTGTAGACCCTGCGGGTTCGGGAACCATGCAGACATGACCGAGACGTTCTCCGGTCAATAACCAATAGCGGGATCTGGATAATCATGTTGGTTCCCACATGTTCCACGATGATCTCAGAGGATGAACCACGATGTCGAGGATTCGATCAATCCCGTATGCAATTCCCTTTGTCCAGCGGTATTGTACTTGCGCGAGATTCGATCGTCGGTATCTCGATACCTTGTTCAATCTCGTTACCGGCAAGTCTCTTTACTCGTTCCGCAACACATCATCCTGTGATCAACTCCTTGATCACATTGTGCACATTATGATGATGACCTACCGAGTGGGCCCAGAGATACCTCTCCGTCACACGGAGTGACAAATCCCAGTCTCGATTCGTGCCAACCCAACAGATACTTTCGGAGATACCTGTAGTGCACCTTTATAGCCACTCAGTTACGTTGTGACGTTTGGCACACCCAAAGCATTCCTACGGTATCTGGGAGTTTCACAATCTCATGGTCTACGGAAATGATACTTAACATTAGAAAAGCTTTAGCAAACGAACTACACGATCTTGTGCTAGGCTTAGGATTGGGTCATGTCCATCACATCATTATCCTAATGATGTGATCCCGTTATCAACGACATCCAATGTCCATGGTCAGGAAACCGTAACCATCTATTGATCAACGAGCTAGTCAACTAGAGGCTTACTAGGGACATGGTGTTGTCTATGTATCCACACATGTATCTGAGTTTCCTATCAATACAATTCTAGCATGGATAATAAACGATTATCATGAACAAGGAAATATGATAATAACTAATTTATTATTGCCTCTAGGGCATATTTCCAACAGTCTCCCACTTGCACTAGAGTCAATAATCCAGTTCACATCGCTATGTGATTAACACTCAAGGTCACATCCCCACGTGACTAACACCCAAAGAGTTCTGGGTTTGATCATGTTATGCTTGTGAGAGAGATTTTAGTCAACGAGTCTACAACATTCAGATCTGTATGTACTTCGCAAATCTCTATGTCATCTTGTAGATGCAGCTACTACGCTATATTTGGAGCCATTTCAAATAACTGTTCTACTTGGAGCTATTCTAAATTGTTGCTCCATTATACATATCCGGTATCTCTACTCAGAGCTATCCGGATAGGTGTTAAGCTTGCATCAACGTAACTCTTTACGTCGAACTCTTTATCACCTCCATAACTGAGAAACATATCCTTATTCCTCTAAGGATAATTTTGACCGCTATCTGGCGATCTACTCCTAGATCACCTTTGTACCCTCTTGCTAGACATGTGGCAAGGCACACATCAGGTGCGGTACTCAGCATGGCATACCGTATAGAGCCTATGACAAAAGCATAGGGGACGACCTTCGTCCTTCCTCTTTCTTCTGCCGTGGTCGAGCTTTAAGTCTTAACTTCATACCTTACAACTCAGGCAAGAACTCCTTCTTTGACTGATCCATCTTGAACACCTTCAAGATCATGCCAAGGTATGTGCTCATTTGAAAGTGCCATTAAGCGTTTTGATCTATCCTTATAGATCTTGATGCTCAATGTTCAAGTAGCTTAATCCAGGTTTTCCATTGAAAAACACTTTTCAAATAACCCTATATGCTTTCCATAAATTCTACATCATTTCAGATCAACAATATGTCAACAACATATACTCATCAGAAATTCTATAGTGCTCCCACTCACTTCTTTGGAAATACAAGTTTCTCATAAACTTTGTATAAACCCAAAATCTTTGATCATCTCATCAAAGCGTACATTCCAACTCCGAGATTCTTACTCCAGTCCTTAGAAGGATTGCTGGAGCTTTGCATACTTGTTAGCATCTTTCAGGATTGACAAAACCTTCTGGTTGTATCACATACAACCTTTCCTCAAGAAAATCGTCGAGGAAACAATGTTTTGACATCCTATCTGCAAGATTTCATAAATAATGCAGTAATCGCTAATATAATTCCAACAGACTCTTAGCATCGCTACGAGTGAGAAAGTCTCATCGTAGTCAACTCCTTGAACTTGTCGGAAAACATCTTAATGACAAGTCGAGCTTTCTTAATGGTGATACTTACCATCATTGTCCGTCTTCCTTTTAAAATCCATATGTACCTAACAGCCTTACGACCATCAAGTAGTTCTTCCAAAGTCTACACTTTGTTTTCATACATGGATCCTCTCTCAGATTTTATGGCCTCGAGCCAATTTTCGGAATCCGGGCCCACCATCGCTTCTCCATAGCTCATAGGTTCATTGTTGTCTAGCAACATGACTTCCAAGACAGGATTACGTTCCACTTTGAAGTAGCTCGCATCCTTGTCGTCCTACGAGGTTTGGTAGTGATTTGATCCGAAGTTTCATGATCACTATCATAAGCTTCCACTTCAATTGGTGTAGGTGCCACAGGAACAACTCTTTGTGCCCTGCTATACACTAGTTGAAGTGACGGTTCAATAACCTCATCAAGTCTCCACCATCCTCCCACTCAATTCTTTCGAGAGAAACTTTTCCTCGAGAAAGGACCTGATTCTAGAAACAATCCCTATTGCTTACGGATCTGAGACGGGAGGTATACCCAACTGTTTTGGGTATTCTATGAAGATGCATTCATCCGCTTTGGGTTCGAGCTTATCAGCCTGAAACCTTTTCACATAAGCGTCGTAGCCCCAAACTTTTAACAAATGACAGCTTAGGTTTCTCTAAACCATAGTTCATACGGTGTCATCTCATCGGAATTACGTGGTGCCCTATTGAAAGTGAATGTGGTTGTCTCTAATTCCTAACCCATAAACTATCATGGTAATTCGATAAGAGACATCATGGTATGCATCATATCCAATAGGGTGCAGTTATGATGTTCGGACACACCATCACACTATGGTGTTCCAGGCTGTATTAGTTGTGAAACAATTTCCACAATGTCTTAATTCTGTGCCAAACTCGTAATTCAGATATTCATCTCTATGATCATATCATAGATATTTTATCCTCTTGTCACGACGATCTTTCAACTTCACCCTGAAATTACTTGAACCTTTCAATAATTCAGACTCGTGATTCATCAAGTAAATATACTCAACATCTACTAAAATCATCTGTGAAGTAAGAACATAACGATATCCACTACACGCCTCAGCACTCATTGGACTGCACACATCAAAATGTATTACTTCCAACAAGTTGCTTTCTAGTTCCATCTTACTGAAAACGAGGCCTTTCAGTCATCTTGCCCATGCGGTATGATTTGCATGTCTCAAGTGATTCAAAATCAAGTGAGCCCAAACGATCCATCTATATGGAGTTTCTTCATGCATATATACCAATAGGCATGGCTCGCATGTCTCAAGTGATTCAAAATCAAGTGAGTCCAAAGATCCAACAACATGGAGCTTCTTCATGCGTTTTATACCATTATGACTCAAATTGCAGTGCCACAAGTATGTGGTACTATCATTACTATCTTATATATTTTGGCATGAACATGTGTATCACTACGATCGGGATTCGATAAACCATTCATTTTAGGTGCAAGACCATTGAAGGTATTATTCAAATAAACAGAATAACCATTATTCTCCTTAAATGAATAACCGTATTGCAATAAACATAATCCAATCATGTCTATGCTCAACGCAAACACCAAATAACAATTATTTAGGTTTAACACCAATCCCGATGGCAAACGGAGCGTGCGATGCTTGATCACATCAACCTTGGAAACACTTCCAACACATATCATCGTCTCACCTTTGACTAGTCTCCGTTTATTCCGTAGCCTTTCATTTCGAGTTACCAACACTTAGCAACCGAACCATATCTAATACCCTGCTGCTACTAGGAGTACTAGTAAAGTACACATTTAATATAATGTATGTCCAATACATACTTCTTTCAACCTTGCCAGCCTTCTCATCTACCAAGTATCTAGGGTGGTTCTGCTTCAGTGACCGTTCCCCTCATTACAGAAGCACTCAGTCTCGGGCTTGGGTTCAACTTTGGGTTTCTTCACTAGAGCAGCAACTGATTTGTCGTTTCATGAAGTATCCCTTTCTTTCCCTTGCCCTTCTTGAAACTAGTGGTTTTACTAACCATCAACAATTGATGCTCCTATTTGATTTCTACTTTCGGGGTGTCGCGAATAGCTCAAGGATCATATCTATCCCTGATATGTTATAGTTCATCACGAAGCTATAGTAGCTTGGTGACAGTGACTTTGGAGAACCATCACTATCTTATGTGGAAGATTAACTCCCACTCGATTCAAGCGATTGTAGTACTCATACAATCTGAGCACATGCTCAACGATTGAGCTCTTCTCCTTAGTTTGCAGGCTTAGGAAACTTGTAAAAGGTCTCAAACCTCTTGACGTGGGCACTAGCCTGAAATCCCAATTTCGGTCCTTGGAACATCTCATATGTTCTGCGATGTTTCAAAAACGTCTTTGGTGCCTCAATTCTATACCATTTAGCATTACGCACTGAACTATCATGTAGTCATCAAAACGTGTATGTCAGATGTTCGCAACATCCATAACCGACGCTCGAGGTTCAGCTCACTGAGCAGTGCATTAAGGACATAATCCTTCTGCGCAGCAATGAGGACAATCCTCAGTATAAGGACCCAGTCCGCATGATTGCTACTATCAACTTTCAACTAAATTTTCTCTAGGAACATATCTAAACCAGTAGAACTAAAGCGTAAGCTACGACATAATTTGCAAAGTCCTTTTGACTATGTTCATGATAATTAAGTTCATCTGATTATTTAATGAACTCCCACTTAGATAGACATCCCTCTAGTCATCTAAGTGATACATGATCCGAATCAACTAGGCCGTGTCCGATCATCACGTGAGACGTACTAGTCATCATCGGTGAACATCTTCATGTTGATCGTATCTTCTATACGACTCATGTTCGACCTTTCGGTCTTCCGTGTTCCGAGGCCATGTTTGTACATGCTAGGCTCGTCAAGTCAACCTAAGTGTATTGCGTGTGTAAATCTGGCTTACACCCGTTGTATTCGAAAGTTAGAATCTATCACACCCGATCATCACGTGGTGCTTCGAAACAACGAACCTTTGCAACGGTGCACAGTTAGGGGGAACACTTTCTTGAAATTATTGCGAGGGATCATCTTATTTAAGCTACCGTCGGTCTAAGCAAATAAGATGTAAAACATGATAAACATCACATGAAATCAAATAGTGACATGATATGGCCAATATCATTTTGCTCCTTTTGATCTCCATCTTTGGGGCGCCATGATCATCATCGTCACCGGCATGACACCATGATCTCCATTATCATGATCTCCATCATCGTGTCTTCGTGAAGTTGTCTCGCCAACTATTACTTCTACTACTACGGCTAACGGTTAGCAATAAAGTAAAGTAATTACATGAAGTTTATGTTGACACGCAGGTCATAAATAAATTAGGACAACTCCTATGGCTCCTGCCGGTTGTCATACTCATCGACATGCAAGTCGTGATTCCTATTACAAAACATGATCAATCTCATACATCACATATATCATTCATGACATCCTTTTTGGCCATATCACATCACACGGCATATGCTGCAAAAACAAGTTAGACATCCTCTAATTGTTGTTGCAAATTTTTACGTGGCTGCTATAGGTTTCTTAGCAAGAACGTTTCTTACCTACGCCAACACCACAACGTGATATGCCAATTTCTATTTACCCTTCATAAGGACCCTTTTCATCGAATCCGATCCGACTAAAGTGGGAGAGACAGACACCCGCTAGCCACCTTATGCAACTAGTACATGTCAGTCGGTGGAACCTGTCTCACGTAAGAGTGCGTGTAAGGTCGGTCTGGGCCGCTTCATCCCACGATGCCGCCGAATCAAGATAAGACTAGTAACAGCAAGTAAATTGACAATATCGACGCCCACAACTGCTTTGTGTTCTACTCGTGCATAGAAACTACGCATAGACCTAGCTCATGATGCCACTATTGGGGAACGTAGCAGAATTTAAAATTTTCTACGCATCACCAAGATCAATCTATGAAGTAATCTAGCAACGAGGGAAGGAGAGTGCATCTACATACCCTTGTAGATCGCTAAGCGGAAGCGTTCAAGTGAACGGGGTTGATGGAGTCGTACTCGTCGTGATCCAAATCACCGATGATCCTAGTGCCGAACGGACGGCACCTCCGCGTTCAACACACATGCAGCCCGGTGACGTCTCCCACGCCTTGATCCAGCAAGGAGAGAGGGAGAGGTTGGGGAAGACTCCGTCCAGCAGCAGCACGACGGTGTGGTGGTGGTGGAGGAGCGTGGCAATCCTGCAGGGCTTCGCCAAGCACCGCGGGAGAGGAGGAGGGAGAGAGGCAGGGCTGCGCCATGGAGAGGTCAAAACTCATCTGTTGGCAGCCCCAAAGTCCTCAAGTATATATAGGGGAGAGGGAGGGGGTGCGCCCCCTTTAGGGTTTCCACCCCAAGGGGTGCGGCAGCCCCAAACCCATCTAGGGTGGCGGCCAAGGGGGGAGAGGGGGAAACTTGCCCCCCAAGCTAGGTGGAGGCGCCCCCTCCCCAAACCCTAGGCGCCTTGGGCCCTTGTGGGGGGCGCACTAGCCCACCTGGGGCTGGTCCCCTCCCACACTTGGCCCATGCAGCCCTCCGGGGCAGGTGGCCCCACTTGGTGGACCACCAGGACCCTCTCGGTGGTCCCGGTACATTACCGGTAAAACCCGAAACCTTTCTGGTGACCAAAACAGGACTTCTCATATATAATTCTTTACCTCTGGACCATTCCGAAACTCCTCGTGACATCCGGGATCTCATCCGGGACTCCGAACAACATTCGGTAACCACATACAAACTTCCTTTATAACCCTAGCGTCATCGAACCTTAAGTCTGTAGACCCTGCGGGTTCGGGAACCATGCAGACATGACCGAGACGTTCTCTGGTCAATAACCAACAGCGGGATATGGATACCCATGTTGGTTCCCACATGTTCCACGATGATCTCATCGGATGAACCACGATGTCGAGGATTCGATCAATCCCGTATGCAATTCCCTTTGTCCAGCGGTATTGTACTTGCCCGAGATTCGATCGTCGGTATCTCGATACCTTGTTCAATCTCATTACCGGCATGTCTCTTTACTCGTTCCGCAACACATCATCCCGTGATCAACTCCTTGATCACATTGTGCACATTATGATGATGTCCTACAGAGTGGGCCCAGAGATACCTCTCCGTCACACGGAGTGACAAATCCCAGTCTCGATTCGTGCCAACCCAACAGATACTTTCGGAGATACCCGTAGTGCACCTTTATAGCCACCCAGTTACGTTCTGACGTTTGGCACACCCAAAGCATTCCTACGGTATCCGGGAGTTGCACAATCTCATGGTCTAAGGAAATGATACTTGACATTAGAAAAGCTTTAGCAAACGAACTACACGATCTTGTGCTAGGCTTAGGATTGGGTCCTGTCCATCACATCATTCTCCTAATGATGTGATCCCGTTATCAACGACATCCAATGTCCATGGTCAGGAAACCGTAACCATCTATTGATCAACGAGCTAGTCAACTAGAGGCTTACTAGGGACATGGTGTTGTCTATGTATCCACACATGTATCTGAGTTTCCTATCAATACAATTCTAGCATGGATAATAAACGATTATCATGAACAAGGAAATATGATAATAATTAATTTATTATTGCCTCTAGGGCATATTTCCAACAGTGGTGTCATGCAACTCTTCATTTATTGATCAATAAATAGATTGATTGGAAATGTAACCTATGTGTTTGGTGGGAGGGAACATGGAATAAATTATTTATTGATCAACTCTTCATTTATTGATAAATAAATAGATTAGTAACTAGTTATGTTACTCCATGCCTCTCTCTCATCATTAATTACTTGTCATGTCATCTATTTTGTGTAGATAAGTGTGATGTTATCACCTATGTTACTCCCATTGTGGGTAGTCTAACATAAACCCAGGCATGGGTAGCCCGGCCCGAAAAACCCGGGCCAGGCCGGGTCGGGCTTGACGTTCGGGCCTGGCTCGAGACTTTTTTTGTAGGCCGTAAGATAGTTCGGGCCGGGCTCGGGCTTCATTTTGTCTTTATTTCGGGCCAGGCTTTCGGGCTTCGGGCCGGGCTTGCACGTGCATACACTAAAAAACAGCGTTCGGGGCGGGCTTTCGGGCTTTGGGCTTGATTTCAGGCTAGGCTTGGGCTTGAAAACAGGGAGTATTCCGGGCTTCGGGCTGGGCTCGGGCTTGGGAAATGAAGGTCGGGCTTTTACAAGCCCGGCCCGACGTTTGCCCGGGTTTAGTCTAACACATGCATGCTGGTAGTCTAAGTTACTTCTTAATGTGACTAGCCTAAAAGGTTCGATCTACACACTTATATTACCCTTATTTCCTTTTTTAACTATGTCCATCTGAAGGGTCATTTTTTCACACTTCAAAAGACAAGCGATTTTGCTACTCCCTCTTATTCATATTTTATTATAAATCAACGTCAATTAATATGGATCGGAGGGGGTATCAGAATTATTGTATCATTTCATCTTTCTTCATAAATTGTTTCTATTTGTACACGGGATGACTTGGACATATTCTTTAGATATTCCTTGAAGCGACACGGTGCTTGAAGAACTGTATTTTAGATAGATATTTTTACAAGATAGATTGTATTTTATACGAAAGGCCGTCAGTGCACACCAACTGTATTTTCGAAGCATGTATGCTAATAGTTGAAGTGAGAATGAGTAACGGTGTGGTGCACACCTGCACCAACATGCATTTACTTCATGTTATTTTGAGATTGTTGCATGGTACTGCCATTTCTCTCGGACAAGAGCCCTGCACCTCGGAAGTCCCCTTCTACACATGAGCTCAAATAAGCTCAGGATGAACAGTAACTCGAAAAAACATATAAAAAATATTCAAAAATCTGATTTTTTTTTCTATGAAAAACTTTGACAAATGTTCTAAGAGTTTGCTAAATTTCATTATAAATCATATTGGTGGAAGTCATGGTAAAAACAAACAAAATCAGTGCTTCAAAATGCTTTCGAAAGTAGCATTTTCAGAGTATCGGTTTTGTTTTTTTGCCACGAATTTCATAAATATGATTTCATTATAAAACTTTACAAGCTCTTAAAAACATTCGTCAAAGTTTGGCATAAGAAAATTCAGATTTTTTGGAACATTTCTTAAACATTTTTTGATTTTACTGTTCACCCGAGCTCACTTGAGCTCGGGTGCAAAAAATTCACTTTCTTAAACATCCTGAGCTTTTTTGATTTTACTGTTCACCCGAGCTCATTTCCTATGGGCTTGCCCTTCTATTTGCGGACTATCTGTGGGAAATCATATGACTCATCTATTTGATAATCCCATATAAAAATTCAAGAACAATTGTTCTGATCAAACCTGTGTCAAGTCAATGCCAAGTTTGATTTGTATTGCTAAAAAAGAAAAAAATCGAACGATTAAATTACCGCCTTTCAGTATTCAGTTAACTATTCGCAAAAGGAGATCAAAAGAATCTTTTAAATTAGAAAATATGATACGTAGAAGTGCAAATTTGAAACAGAGATTAGACATATGATCATGAGAATGAAGGCCAAGGGGAAGAGTCTGTTGGAAATATGCCCTAGAGGCACTAATAAATTGGTTATTATCATATTTCCTTGTTCATGATAAATGTTTATTATTCATGCTAGAATTGTATTGACAGGAAACTTAATTACATGTGTGAATACATAAACAACATTGTGTCCCTAATAAGCCTCTACTAGACTAGCTCATTGACCAAAGATGGTTAAGGTTTTCTAACCATAGACATGTGTTGTTGTTTGATAACGGGATCACATCATTAGAAGAATGATATGATGAACAGACTCAACCGTAAGCTTAGCATTGGATCGTATCACTAAGTTCACTTTGTCGTAGCTTTCCTAATGTCAAGTATCTGTTGTTTAGACCATGAGATCATGCCACTCCCGGATACCGTAGGAATACTTTATGTGCTATCAAACATCACTTCGTAACTGGGTGATCATAAAGGTGCTCTAAAGGTATCTCCGAAGATATATGTTGGGTTGCATGGATCGAGATTGGGATTTGTCACTCCGCGTGACGGGGAGATATCTCCGGGCCCTCTCGGTAATACAACATCACAAGAAGCTTGCAAACACATGACTAATGTGTTTAGTCACGGGAATCTTGTATAATGGAACGAGTAAAGAGACTTGCCGGTAACGAGATTGAACTAGGTATGGAGATACCAACGGTTGAATCTCGGGCAAGTAACATATCGCCGGACAAAGGGAATTGCATACGGGATCAACTAAATCCTTGACATTGTGGTTCAGCCGATAAAGATCTTCGTGGAATATGTAGGAACCAATATGGGCATCCAGGTCCAGCTATTGGTTATTGATCGGAGAGGAGTCTCGGACATGTCTACATGATTCTCAAACCCGTAGGGTCGCATGCTTAACGTTCGATTACGCTAGAGTGGTATTGGGATAATTGATGTTGGTGATTGAATGTTGTTCGGAGTACCAGATGTGATACGGGATATCATGACGAGCTTCGGAATGATCCGTAGGTAAAGATTTATATATGAAAAGTCATTTTGGGGTTCCGCAAAAAGTTCGGTTTTTTCCAGTATGTATCGGGAAGCTTCCAGAAGGTTCGGGAGGATTTTGGAGGGGTCCAGAAGTCCATGAGGGGTTCCATCACACCTCAAAGGCTGGCATGGGCTAAGAGGAGGATCCCTGGCCTTATTGGGCCAGGCGAACCAGCCACCCTTAGGCCCATGCGGCTAGCACTACAAAAAAATACACTTCCGTGATGATACGTGTTTGCCACAGTAGGTCGCGTTTTTTGTCATGCATGTACATCCATGACAAATTTATGACAGAATCAATATAGTCATACCTGTGTTGTCGTAGAAGTGCTCCATGACATTACCAAAATTATCATCATGGAAGTGTCCACTTCCATGACAATAAATCGCGCGTCACGGAAGTGCTTTCGTCAAGGGTGACCGACACGTGGCATCCACCATAACGGAACGCCGTTAAGCTATCGGGTCGGGTTTTGGATCCGATAACCCATTAACAGCCTCGACCAATGGGAAATTTCCACGTGTAAAATTCTTATTGGCCGGACGAAACACGTGTCAACTCGTCAGTGGGCCAGATAGGCGCCTATGATACGTCAACACGTGGCATGGCCCAATAGAGGCCCATTCCTGTGAAAAGGCCGGCCCATTTAACTTGGTCAAAAGCTGGCGGGCCGACCCATGGAAAGCCTGTTAGCGGCCTGTTCGAATATAGCCCTTTTACAACCCGCTAACCCAAGGCCTGTTACGCCCTATCCGAATTAGGCCCAGTAGCGTCATCTGGGCCATCCAATATGATTCCAGCCCGTTTTTGCTTCTAGCCCATGTATGGCCCATGACGTCTTTCGGCCCATATGAGGCCCTATGTAACTCTTGGCCTACTAACGGCCCGTGGTGAAACTGGCCCGTAATGAACAGTGTACCACTTTACACCCATTAACGGCCTGTGGTGAAACTGGCCCGTAATGAACAGTGTATCACTTTGTACCCATTAACGTCCCGTTATTCCGTTGGGCCGTTTCCAGCACATGTTATCTTTCGGCCTTCTCAGAGCCCATTTATTCTTGGGCTCATTTCCACCATTCATTTACTTACTGCCCGTTACTGTCATTTTCTGCTTGTGGGCCAAATTCAGCCCGTGGTTACAGTCGGCCCGTTTGTGGTTCGTTAATTCGTTGGGCCGTTTTCATAGCGTCATCAAATACGGCCTATTAATGATGGCTCGTTATGGTCGGCCCATGAACGGATGATTCCAACTCTAGCCCGTTTACGGCCATAATGAGGCCTGTTATTGGCCCATGTTTGGCCAATCGATCATACGGCCCGTATAAGGCCCATTGATGATACGGCCCGTAGAAGGCCCATTGTTTCTATGGCCCGTAGAAGGCCCATTGTTTCTACGGCCCGTAGAAGGCCTACTGTTTCTAAATCCCATAGAAGGCCCACTGTTTCTACGGCCCGTGGGAGGCCTAGTGTCACTACAATAAATATTAGCCCATGGTTATTGTGGCCTAGTTTTAAAAAATAGGTTATTGCAGGCACTAGCAAACCGCGGAAAAAGAACTACACTGACTACAAGCGAACAAATAAACAAGACAACAAGGAAATAAATAAGCAAGCAACTTATGCTAGGATATCACGGCTATTACACATATTACATCCACTGGGCATCAAAGTTCGCCACCGGTGCAAATATAGGGAACACAACAGCATATAAACACCGCAGCAAAACAAGTCCAGAACTGAAACCACTTCAGAAGAGCTCAAGAAACAATATCCTGGGTACCCATAATGCTGGCAAGTTGCTTAGCAAGCTTATAAACTTTCTCTTGTTTGGCGCTTATATCCTCCAGCGCTTGTTGTTGCACAAGAAAGTACGCATCTGAATTCTGCAGGGACTTCCTCAGTCCTTCGGCTTCTTGCCGCAGCACAGCTAACTGATGCCTTTCAGCTTGTAGCTGAGACTGAAGAAGCCTAAGTGATTCAGGCAGCGAGTTCGAAGAGCTTGTGCCAGTGGTACTGGCCAGTAACTCGAACACTACATCAACGCAGGACTGTGGGGTTTTCTCACTGTCTACAAGATCGTTTTTATCACCTTTCTTGGATACTAACAGGGTTGTATCACTATCTTGAACCTTATCTACATTACTTTATCTACCATTGCATAGTGGGGTGCTCTTCTCCAATATTCTGTTTGCATACTACAAGAGAAACAAGTAGATCACAGGTTTAGCTTGTAGTATACGAAACTCATTTTGGTAAACCGGTTCAGTAGTAAGGTGGACAGGATAACAACATGAAACAAACATATATCTATGTACTATGGTCACTGTATTGTCCATATCATTCTAGTTTATGTTCCCTAATCAAGATAGAGACACAGTTCAACTCATATATTTTTAAGACACAGCAGCATAGACAGAATATAAGTGTGAGAAACTACACAGCATTGGCAGCACTTGTAATGTGCATCACATGAGAACATAACTGTTTATGCAACTTAAACTGAAATCAACATAGAGCAAGAAGTTAGAACAGCAATCCAGTTAAAGAAATAGGTTTAAAACATACATGTTGTGCCATTGGAGTTTCAATTGGATCCTTCAAATTCGAAAGTAGTTGCTATGAGTAAATACAGTGATGCAACAGCAAAGGAGTATGGACCATAGCTACGGAATCTGGCCTGAGAACAGTTGCTCTTCTGCTTTAAACGTGGAGTTTGGGTTAGCTGTGGTGGTCTTCATGCTTTGGGCACTACAGTAGCTTTACAAACTCTCGTGTGGGGGTACTCTGTGGTGGACATGGTGCTTTGTCAACTATAAGTGGGTTACTATCCGCTGGGGTTGCGGTTAGATGGGTTGTAGCTGGTTCTCTGCCCAACGGTGTAAGTGTGCAATCTGGAAGAGTCTCGATTATGTGTGGTGGGGCTAGTTTGTGGGCCAGTACAACCATGGTTCTATCTGCATCAACGGGTAGCACTGTCTTTTGTGAAGAACGGGTTTTTGCTCCCTTAGATACTGCCATCACCCCCTCCAATTCAAATGGCTGATAAACAATAAAAGAAATTGAACGTACAGACATTGTATGATAGACAGATGTGGTAATTCACATGTATGTTGTCTAACCAAACAGGACAGCATGACACAATTTCACATATATGATGCCTAACTAAATAGGATAGCATGACACAGTTTCAGATATATGATGGATAACTTAATAGGATATAATGGCATAATTCAACATATGATGAGTACCTAGACAGGATGACATGGCAAAACTATATGATGTCTTTCTAAAATAGGTTGGGATGAAATAATTCACATACATGTTGTCTAAGTATACAGGATGGCATGATATAATTGACATAATTGATTCATATACTAAGCAATTGGCACTCGCGTGTATGATCTCTAAACTAAGCAGATAGAATTCAATAGTGTGCATATGATGTCTAAACTAAGCAATGCAAGACACCATATGCATCATATGAGAAATATAGGCATTGCAACTTAGAGCATACACCTCAGGTGGGATATAGGACAGGTCATATGTCTCTGAATCCTCCTCTGAGGAGCTCCTTGTAACCATCGAGATATATGCTTCAACAGGTACCATTGCCTACTCTGAAGACCTTGTTTTCACTCCAGATTTTTCCATAACCGGCTCAAATGGCTGATACACATGAAGAGTAGTTCAATATACATAGATTGTCGACAAATGGAATACGTAATGAAAAAAAAAGATGGCATGAGATAATTCACATATATGATGCCTGGCTCCATGGCGGTGCATAATTCACATATATGATAACTGGCTGAAAAACATGGCATTGCATAATTCACATATCTGATATAGAAAGCAAACAGGAGGCATTCACACAAAGCATGTCTAATCTAAGCAGATGGCATGGCAATGCAAGATATGCAAGATATGAGCAATATAACCCAGCCAAGTTAGAGCATGCACCTCGGGGGGGGGTGAATACGACTGGTCATCTCTCTCTGAATCCTCCTTTGAGGAGCTATCTGTAACCAGCAAGAAATCCGCATCGACAGGTAGCACTGACTGCTCAGAAGACCTTGTTTTCACTCCAGATTTTCCCATGACCGAATCAAATGGTTGATGCACAGGAAGAGTAGATGAATGTATAAACATTGTTGAAAAATGGAATACATTATGGAAAAAAAATATGGCACAATACAATTCACATATAAGATGACTGGCTAAGCAGGATGCCATTGCATGATTCACGTATATGATGCCTGGCTAAAGAAGATGGCATTGCATAATTCCCATATACTCCCTCCGTTCCTAAATAATTGTCTTTTTAGAGATTTCAAATGGACTACCACATACGGATGTATAAAGACATATTTTAGAGTGTAGATTCACTCATTTTGTTCCGTATGTAGTCACTTGTTGAAATCTCTAAAAAAGACAAATATTTAGGAATGGTGGGAGTATGATATAGAAACCAAACAGGTGGCATTCACACAAAGCAAATCTAAACTAAGCTGATGACATATAAGATGTATGATGTAAGCAATGCAAGGCGCCATATGCATGATATGACCAACATCAGCATGCCAGGTTAGAGCAAACACCTCAGGTGGTAAACAGGCATGGTCAGCTCCTTCTGAATCTCCATATGAACAGTTATCTTCCTCTGGGATACAATCTAGAAATGCAGGAGGGGGGCACTTCGCCCCCCATGGAGCGGCATATGCATGACATTATATTTGCACGCAATGGTCTTCTCTTTTTATCTACATGTTCAGTACGATTGTGTACAATATCTGACATGCATAATAAAAAAATAGTTAGATTTTGTAAGGCCTAAGGGGTGCATGCAAAAATCAAGACTGGTGGTAGCAAACGAGTGGATGGATCCAAAACTAATGATACCATGTAGATTATAGCTTCAGTTTAAAAAGATAGACAATGGATCATCTATTGTTTGTTTCCCACCCAACATGAACCACATAGAAGACCCCAGATGAACCAGATAGTAGACAGATACTATTCGTTGTTGGCTCGATATGAGACCCATGGGAAATTCAAAACTCAAGATTGAACGATAAAGTAGCAGGTAATAATAACCGATGTATAACGTAAACAAACACGAAAAACTGCGACCTCTCTTCCGGAATTGTGCAGTCCTCAGGTTCATCTGCTCAGTCAGTGATGGTAATGCGGTTGGCGTGGCTGCCGGCAACGGGGAAGATGATCTGAGGCGGCGAAAGGAAGTCTGCAGGGGGGATCTCTGTTACAGTGAACGCTTATGTCGATGGTGCACCTCAGGTGGGGTGGATGACGGCACGGCAGGAGCAGGACATAACACACAGAGTTTTCTTTGACACCTATCTGAAAATGAAGTAAATCTGTAAGGGCTCCTTAGAATTGGAGGATTCTATAAACACAGGGACAGGAAAAACACAGGAATAGGATAGGAATGCACGTGCAAAATAGAGCATTTGGAAACATAGGATTTCAGTCAACCTGTGTGTTTGGCTCACATGAATTGGAAGAACAGAGGAATGGAGAAACAAAGTGATGCGACGAGTGTACAACCACTTTGGCATAGCCTTGTGGACCTCAGCATCATTGGGTTGGACATGGAGGATGGTGATGATGTTGGTGTGACTGTCGGAGGCGGGGAAGAAGATCCGAGGCCTCTGGAAACGGCGCCGGGGGTACTGCTCCGCTGTGATGGACGGTTCCATCATTGGAGCAGCTCCACTAAGGTGTATGGCGACGAGGCTGAAGCATGACAAGACAGACAACGTTAATCTGAAGTGGGACCCTAATATCATCTGCAACAGATGATGTAAAATACATCACCAAAAAGTGCTAGATGTAAAACGCATCAGCCGCGCCACGGCCGCTCCGATGGATGCTGTAAGTATTGTTCACTCTGAACTTAACTGAAGAAAATGAACTTCACAGTCAAAACTGAATTTTACTGTCGAAACTGATTAAACTAGTAACAGAGCATTGCAATAGATGTTTAGGGTGTTCGAGCACTAGTAGCATAGAAGCAGTGATCTAAATCAGCAGACGCTCGAGCAGGGAATGCACTAGCAGAGAGCAAGTCATGCAGTAGCACTGCGAGCGAGTGCTAAAGCAGCAACTCCTGTAGCTGCCGGAGGTCGTGCAGCAGCAGCAGCAGCGCAAGCAAGAGCAAGAGCAGAGCAGCAGCATGAACGAAAGCAGGAGCAGTGCAGCAGCGCGACCGACAGCAAGAACAGAGCCGCAGCGCGAGCGAGAGCCGGAGCAGCTGCAGCTAGTGCCGTTGTGGAAGTCGCCGCCGAGGAAGCAACGACATGGGGGAGAGACGCCATGGATGATGTGGCCGGCGACGGCACCGTCGATGCAGACACGCCATGTCTGCTCGGTATCGAGCACCGGCAGCCCCGTGAGATCGAATAAAAGATAAAATGCAGCGTTGAGTGCAGAACCTCCTTGGTTGCGCCGAGTTGGCCTCGGCTTCATCGGAGGAATTGGTGAGGGTGCTGCGGTTCCGGTGGGGCAAGTCAAGACGGCGCTGTGGGGATTGAGGTGGCGCGATAGACAAGGCGAATGTCGGGGCAGCTCCTTGGAGGTGGAGGACGGGGCGGCTGATCCAGCGGGACGACGAGATCGACAACGGATCCTCATCCGGTGTGGTGGATGAGGGACGGCGAGCTGTTGCGGTGGACGACATAGTCGGGGAAGAGTCTCCGGCTAGGCGGCAGTCGGGAGGCCGACGGAGGAGCGTGGGGTTTCACGGGTTTTGGCGGCCTCGGTGTACGAATGGGGGCGAAGGGGGAGGGGGGAGCCAAGCTTAGGGACGCGCTTGTCCAAAATGTAGGGTAAGTTACCAGTGTACCCCTACCGGTTTTGACACCGCGACGTGGAGCTTCATTTCCGGCTGAGGGGTAGAAGGGGGATTTCACGTGTCTGGGCTGCGGGAGCGATTTTGGATGAGGAGGGAGTTCTCGCGCGCGTACAAATTTCGGGATAACAAGGCGCGGCGCGGGTTGTAGAAGCGGGAGTTTCAAAGCAGGTGAGACAAAAGATACTCGAGCTTGAAAATTTCGGGATAACAAGGTGCGGATTCCTTGTTCGGCAGAACAAACTTAACGTGTAAAAAACAATTCATACAAGACACAAGAGAGTCATGTCCCCTTTTACTATATTGCTATAGATGCCATTGAAAAAACTACAAGAAAAATGTAAAAAAAATCGGGATAACAAGATTACCCTGCATAGTACCAAATTGATTCGCACTTCCCTCAACAAGAACAAAAAACAAATCAATTCCCACCAAAGAAAGAGTAATGTCCCTTTTTATATGATTACAGATGCCATGATCTCGAATTTCAATTTTTGAATCCACATTATGTTGAATTCAAATATATCGTTAGGTGACCTTGCGGTTTATAATTGATGTAGTCGTACATTTTGATCTTCCATCATATATGAACATTTTACTCCACCATGTGAACATATATATTGGCGTCTACCATATGGACTAAATTTGAATCAATTTTCCTTTTTGAATACGATTGTTGTCAAGTTATACAATAATTTAAATATTATCTTGATAACAAAAAACATACATATAGCAGTAATCATATTTCACTATGAACTACATGTACCATACGCTCTCCAATTCAAATATTTGTATCCATTTTATGTTGAATTCAAATCATAGTACATTATTGGTCTAGGTAGCGAGATGTTTGGGATAATCTAAACCCTGTTTTCATACGTATAATTTTTGGCTGAATTGGGACAAGTTTTCGTATAAGCCTCTTGCAAGACCGGAGATTCTCTCAACAAGCCTCGTGGTTCCGAGAGGGAACGTGTCACCTTTGTGTGCGAAATGATATACGCTGCCTCCCCCCTGATTTTATTTACAGAGGCAACATAGAACTATATGAGTGCCCTGTTAAATTTTGGATTATTTCAGGTTCATTTGGCCTTTTTATACATTAATTGAGTTTCTGGACTTTTAATGTGCATAATCTAAATATGAATTGCATGCACATGCTCCGGTGCACCAAAGTGGGTTGAAAAATCACATGTGTCCTTGGTTGAATTTCTAGGTCCCATGGAAGAAATGAGAATGAAATTCAAACATCTGGGCATCATGACTCGGCCGAGAACATCGAGAAACTTTGATTTTAAATTCATGTAAATCCAAAACTCGCCTGGAAATCATGAAACTTGGCATGGTGTAATGTCATGGCACTAACATGTTGTGGTAAAAAATTGGGCCGATTTGGAAGCTTGTGGTTCTAAGAGGGAACGTGCCACCTTTGAGTGTGAAACGATATACGCTGCCCCCCCCCTTGAGTTTCTTAACAAAGGCAACATAGAACTACATTAGTACCCTGTTAAATTTGGAATTATTTCGAGTTCGTTTGTCATTTTTTATACATTAATTGAGTTTCTGGTCATTTAATGTGCATAAGTCAAATTTGAACTACAAGCACATGCTCTCGTGCACCAAAGTTGGTTGAAAAATCACATTTGTGTCCTCGGGTGAATTTCTAGGTCCCATGCAAGAAATGAGAATAAAATTAAAACATTTGGGCATCGTGGCTCGGTCGAGAACATTGAGAAACTTGGTTTTGAAATTCTTGTAAATCCAAAACACGTCTGAAAATCATGAAACTTGGCATGGATGTCATGTCATGGTACTACCATGTTGTGGTAAAAAATTTGGCCGAATAGGAACAGATTTTGGTATAAGCTTCTTGCAAACCCAAGCTTCTCTCAAGAAGGCTCGTGGTTCTGAGAGGGAACGTGCCACCTTTGAGTGCGAAATGATATACGTTGTCCCCCTTGAGTTTATTTACAAAGGCAACATAGAACTA
Source organism: Aegilops umbellulata (assembly GCA_032464435.1). NCBI lineage: Eukaryota > Viridiplantae > Streptophyta > Magnoliopsida > Poales > Poaceae > Aegilops > Aegilops umbellulata. Next base: position 65,757,082 of record CP136056.1, on the reverse strand, counting down.
CATGAGTGCCCTGTTAAATTTTGGAATTATCCCAGCTTCGTTTGGCCTTATTTACACATTAATTGAGTTTTTGGTCATTTAATGTGCATAATTCAAATTTGAAATACAAGCACATGCTCCCGTGCACCAAAGTTGGTTGAAAATCACATTTGTGTCCTCGGGTGAATTTCTAGGTCACATGCAAAAATGAGAATCAAATTCAAATATCTGGGCATCGTGGCTCGGTCGAGAACATTGAGAAACTTGGTTTTAAAATCATGAAACTTGGCATGGTGTCATGTCATGGTAGTACCATGCCGTGGTAAAAAAATTGGTTGAATAGGAACAAATTTTGGTATAAGCTTCTTGCAAATCGGAGCTTCTCTCAAGAAGGCTCGTGGTTCTGGGAGGGAACGTGTCACCTTTCTGTGCATAATTCAAATTTGAAATACAAGCACATGTTCCAGTGCACCAAAGTTGGTTGAAAAATCACATGTGTGTCCTCGGGTAAATTTCTAGGTTACATGCAAGAAATGGGAATGAAATTCAAAATTCTGGGCGTCGTGGCTGGGTTGGAAACATTGAGAAACTTAGTTTTTTAATTCATGTAAATCCAAAACATGCATGAAAATAATGAAACTTGGCTTGGTGCCATGACATGGCACCAACATGCTGTGGTAAATTTGCAGTCCGATTTGCGAAGGCGCACACATTAACAATCAACAAAGTCATTTTGGAACAAGTGTTGTCACGTTACAATCGGAAACACAAGTATTGTTGAAACCGTGGGCGTTCTACTTACTAGTACCATTTACGTGCCGCCACGCGTCCCCATTTTGTATTAGCTAGGAGGCGCCGTGCAGGGTAGCTATTTGAGTACGAGAGGCGTGCGATCAGACCCCTGCGCGTGCTTATCGGGAGGAGAGCCCTTTGACCTCCATCTGCCGTCCACCTCTCTCCCAAGGTCTCCATTAATGGCGCTTGAGCCTCTGTTTAATGGCGTGGCTATGTCTCACTCGACTGAGATTTAAGAGAGAAAAAAGAAAATCTGAAAGCACGGATCTTGATGTAAGATCCGACGGACCTATATAGCATCTACTGCGACTTATAGCAAGACTAATGAATATATAAGGACGATTATTATTATTTTGATCAAAGAAGGGCTTGTCCCTTTCGATTTTCATTACTGAAAACCACCACAATTCACAAGAAGTTCAGCACAACTCCAGCCTAACACGAAGGACTAAAAGCTACCAGATTGAAATCGCAACATCCCAAGAGGCCAACAAAGGCCAAACATCCGTGCTAGAACCCAACATTTCACAACCGACGACACAATCCACATCCTAAACCGATTATTACATCAAAAGAAACCAGGAAACTGAAGGAAGCCCATCAGCAACTAGAAGAACAGCAACGCCAGGGTCGCCACAGCAAGACTTTTCTTCATTCCAGCCTCGCAACATTGATCTTCCACAGAAAGATAAGGACGATTAATTGTATTACATAATTAGAAAGATAATTAAAAAAGCCACATGCGGCTACGCCCGAAATACACAAGGGCAAAAGAAGAAGGAAGACAAGGATCTGGCTCGCTGATCTCTACTTTCTTGATGCGTTGCTGTAGGTCGCAGGAACTAGTCTCCGTGGCGAGCGGCGATGAGCACTTTCGTGTCCTCAAGACGCTACTTGAGAACATCCACGGATTCCTCCATCAGCCTTTGGCGCTTGTTGCGGAGCATGTCATTCTCGTCCATAAGTTTCTTGACGATGATGCCAGTCCTCTTCAACAAGGCATTGGTCCCCTCCTACTGGTCTGCACTTCGGACGATCTTCTCCCTCAGCAGGTCACGCTCGGCCCGGAGCCTCTCATTGCCCTCCCTTAGTACGCCGATAGCCTGTTCAAACGAGGCTTTCATGTCGTCCTACAACCTCGCCCAGCCGGAGATCTGCTCCATCTGGCTATGGGCAATCGCATGCATGCGCCTGTAACAGTCGTCGCCTGCCCGCGAGAAATTTTCCCAGGCCTCCACGGCGCGGCGGGACATCTCTGCCGCATTCGTGGCGCGGAGGGACATCTCTACTGCTTCCGCGGCGTGGCCGGACCAATCTGCTGCATCGACGGCGCGGCGGGACCTCCGTGTTGCTTCAGCGGCGTGGTGGGACCTCTGTGCTGCTACTTCCGCGCGGCAGGACATGTCGGCTGCTCTCGTAGCGAGGCGGGACATCTCTCGTGCTTTCGCTTCCATGCTCGCCTCTCCCTGGTGGCAATCTCTCGACCCAGAACTCACGCTGGCCATGGCAGACACAAGGGAAGGATGCTGAATGGCTTGTTTGTTTTTGTGGATGAGGAGTTGAGGAGGAATGCGCAGTCATCTTGGCATACCAGTCTGTATTTATAACCGGGTACTAATATGCTCCTAAGTGGGAAACCGTTTAGGTTGTGATCGGTGTGAACAGGTTTGCAATTCAATATAGCATGGAGTAATTTGGAATGTGACGAGACGCAAGCTCAAAATTTATTGACGGTTCAAGTTTCGAAGTGCGGCACTATTCCCGGATGGAGTACTTCTTTTTCTACTCTCTCCTTTCCGGTTTTATATGGCTTATCTCAAAATTTTAGTTTTTCCATTTTATAAGGCTCAATTTGGTTGTTCCTCAACAAATGTTCAGATTCTAAGGTGCATTAAATCATTGCATGCAAGTATTAAGAGAAAATTGACCAATGCATGTACTTTATGCATGCATGCATTGCAATTAATGCATTGATAAACATATTTTTTTATCGCCACCAAAACCCACCATTTCTCAAGCTAAAGTAGACCAAGGTAATCCCTATATTAGCATATTACTAAGATAAACAGAAGGCAGTGTAGAAACATTTAGGACATGAGCTTGTCAATCTGAATGTGGAGGGACACAAGCTTAGCCCCGGCCTGCAGCTTGGGCGGAACTGTCAAGAAGGTCAGCTCCTGCACATCGACGTCGCCGGGATCCTTGCTGCTTGTCACCTCCATTTCCACCTTGACGGCGTCGGTCGTGCCTTTGGGCTCCCCCGGCGGGCCGTTCGCCCACAGCTTGGCCACGTAGTGCGACAGTTGGGACATCCCCGCTCTGATGCAGACGACCGACACGACGATAGGATGTAGAGCACGCCGCCGACCAAGAAAAACGTGCGGCGGTCCTCCTCCGCGAACAGCAAGAGCCGTGGCACCGACAGTGGCACTTGCAGCTGGAGCACCTTGCCGTACTGGATCCTGTGCACGGGCATGGGATGCGCGGTGCTAATGTGGTGGTAGTGCGCCGGCGGTGGGCCTTCGTAGCCGCAGACGGTCACACGCTCTGGTGATCGGCGAGCTTGTGGTAAGTGACGTAGAGCCCACAGCCTTCGTGCGGGCACTCCACCCTCACCGACGAAAGGACGAAGTCCACCGCCGTGTTCCGCACGTCGAAGCCACCACCGCACTCGCACTTCTGGCACTGCCGCTGGTTCCCGGGGCGCTCGACGCGGCAGTCCACGCAGGCCAGGTGCCCTCCCTTGCACTGCAGAAATCAATCGAACAGCACATCAATCAAGAAACCTGCACCTTGCTCAATTAGCCAAACGGACGAGGTGTATTCGAACCTCATACAATGGAGGCGTCAAGGGGCGGAGGCACAAGGGGCAGTGGAGCACGGTGAGGTCCATCGAGATCTTAGAGAGCTCCATCGTCGGGTCCTGTTCGGTCTGCATGATCTCGCCCTCCTCGTGCACAACCATCTCTCGACTTGGGCCGGGGTATTACAAAGCTTTACCGTCACATATTTTATACTACGTCAAGGTGCATTAAATCAACACATGCAAGTATCAAAAGGAGAGTCACGGCATGCATGCATGCGTTGTAATTAATGCATCGGTAAACGCAAATTATTGAAATATATCGAGTGCAGTGCTTTGATGTGTCGCGTCAACTCGTACATCAACGAGAAGTTTGATTATCCTCTCCCTCGCCGACTTAACTGCACCTGCCTTTGGCTATATGACAGGTTGGCCACACACTTGTCGGGCCCACCTATCATACACGCAAAGGCAGGAGCATCCCTCCCTCGCCCATGAGCGTGGTGGCTGGCAAGACTAGGAGAAGCTTTCGCTACACACTCTCCCTCCCACACGCGGTGGACATGCAACAGTTCAATCGGTGTCAGATGGCCAGAAGCGTACTGTAGTACTCCTCCAGTGCAGTAGTACTCCATCATTGTTTGACTTCCCGAAGAGGCGAAGAGCCAAGCGCAGCCCGGACGCTCGTGTGGCAGTTTCATGTGTAGAGTAGTCTAGGATAGCGTGTACCGTGCCTGTAAGCTTAAAATCGTTGGGGTCGGCTCCATGCTATGTGCCTGTCTCGAAGTTTTTAAAAAAAATAAAATAGTCTTCTGGCCCTACCTGACACCCTGGTGATTGTAGTTTGCACGCTCATCTGGTCAAGACAGGAATATATATTTTAATTTGTTTTTTTCTTCGAAAAGGGGGGACTCCTCGGCCTCTGCATCAAAACGATGCATACAGACACATATATTTTAATTTGTGGTGGGTAAATGTTAGAGGTTGCAGCAAATATATTGTACACTGCGGGTCTTTCAGCCAAGTTTAGAGGCAAGCATGTGGGGCCAGTGCTATGATGTGTCGCGTCAACTCGTACAACGAGGAGAAGCTTGATTTTACTACACGCCTTCTCCCTCACCCATGCATGCGGTTGCTCGCAAATGAGGACAGGCTTTTACTTAGTAGTACTTCTACAACAAGCTATCCGTCTCGCTCACGGTGGACGGACATGCAGCAGTGGATTCGACACTGTAGAAGCAGTAGTAGTAACATCATTGTTCGTCTTCTCGAAGAGGCGAAGAGCCAAGCGCAAACCGAACGTTGCAGTTGCGAACATTGGAGCACGCATATAGCCAGGCTCTTGCATGAGACAAAATTGCTATGTGAACCCACTATTGTACTAGTACGTACAACTATTTGCTAGTATAGCCATGTAAACCATAAAGGAGTATTTGCCCTTCTAGATATTTCAACAAGTGACTAGACTACACCGAGACGGAGTACATATGGAGCAAAATGAGTGAATCTGCACCGTAAATAAATACTCCCTCTGTCCCATAATATAAGAGCGTTTTTGACACTACACTAGTGTCAAAAACATTCTTATATTATGGAACGGAGGGAGTACGTACTAGTTCTATCGTTTTCCTCTCCGAGGTGCACAATATTGAGTATACTGACTAGTCTCTTTTTGACACGCATTTACGTTTTTTTACGCAGTACAGACGCAAGCGCTCATATACACGCGCATACACTCACCCCTATGAACGCACACACGCACGGCACTATCATCTTGAAATTTACGAAGTCACCATAGGCACCTCGTCGTCGACGGGTCCATAGGTGCTTGAATGCCAAGGAGGGAGAGGGTAGCGGTTCCCGAGACGTTGAACGGTCAATGATGCATCCTCAATTACATGCGGAGGGAATTAATTGGAGAAGCAAAATAGAGCCAGCAAGATGTGAATGCAACAGAGTTTGGACTCTCATATAATAAAGGCGCCCCACCACTCCAATCCATCTACTCCCAAGTCTCTGCGCAACACTGCTCACTCCAATCCAAGACCAAGTGACCAGAAGCCACAAGCACCTATGGAGGCGATGGACGCGAGCGGCAGTCGGCTGTGCCAAATCATCCAAGGCGTCGGCCTGCAGCCCCGCACCGCGCAGCGTTTCCAAACGGTGCTGGCGACCGCAGGCATCGTAGCCCTCGCCGACGCCGGCTTCGCCTCTCGCTTGGACGACATGATGGTCAACTCCATCCGCAAGTTCACCGCCATCAAGAAGCGCGCGGACGACCTTGCTGTACTGCTCCAGCCCGCGCGCCCAGGCTCCTCATTGCCTGCCACCCTCATCGGCCTCCATGGTGACGAACTCTTTCAAGCCCTGGTGGCCCTGCAGGTGCCGGAGGTCGCGACGAAGAATGTGCACCTCGAGGCTGCGCTCGCCGCGCAGCGCCTCGCCATGCAAGAAACCGTCGACCTGCACATCCACGTCTATGAGGAAATCGTCTACATAGGCCACTACAAGGCAAGCGAGGAAAGAAAGACGTTGGCCTTCTTCCAGCGGCTGGAATCTTTGGACGACATTGTTCAGAAGCACGTCGACCTGGCCACAAAAGTCGCTGCTACTTAGGCGCCGTTCGGTGGGCCGGCGCCCTGAGTCGAGGAGGTGGACGTCATCGATGGATGCATCTCTTCTTCTTGCCTCCTGTAACCAGCACTGCATCGCCTCGTGGCCTTAATGTTTTATTAGTATAGTACTCCCTTCGTTCCCAAATATAAGTCTTTCTAAAGATTCCAGCAAGTGACTACTACATACGGAGCAAAATGAGTGAATCTACACTCTAAACTATGTCTACATACATCTGTATGTTGTATTCCATTTGAAATAGTATCTAAAAAGGCTTATATTTATGAACGGAGGGAGCATACGGCATTTTTATTCCAGTCGTAATGTTTTCACTGTGAGGTGGGGCCGCAGTTGAGCAAACCCACCCCGCCCACCGGGCGTCGGCCGAGTTTAGAATTAGAAGAGAGAAACGAGGGAGGAGAGCTAGCTGTAGCACGGACGTTGTTGTCAGATGGGACTCGTGTTTATAGAATAGGAGTACTAAGCACTCATGCCTCTTTTTTTTCTTTTTTGAGGGAAAAATTAGTCGTATGTCTAGTACCACTAGTTGGGTGCGTGCGACCTATAGCTGTCATCACTTTAGGTCTCCTTTTCGAACCGCGGCTACGCTTCATAGTACATATTATTTCACGCATTTATCCTCCTATATGTACTCCTAGGCTATTTCCACGTGCTCTCATTCGCCGATATGTGGGACATAAAGCATCTGGGTCGTAGTGCATGCACGACTCGGAGCATATGCCGGGGTACTTTACATCTCAGACCTCACGAATTTCATGCAAACCCCCCGTAGAAGAATAAATAAATGAATGAATTACTACATGAAGCCGGATTATTTTCATGGAAACCGGAGCACGTTCATTAAATTTTGGACATAACACGTTTATAAAAATTGACCGGACCGAAACCAGTCTAAGGGCCTCTTTGATTTTTTCTGGCAAAAAAAAGGGCCTCTTTGATTCGCAGGATACTGAACACATAGGAATGGGGAAAGTATGATGGCGATGAACCGAGACAAGGAGAACTCTAACTCAGTTAGAGGTTAGAGTTAGATTCTAACCCTGAACTAACTCTAAACCAAAGAGGTGTATGGATGGCAGGGTTAGATTGACAATAAATGCTCTATCTAAATCATTTGACTACTTTGGACCCTATTTCCTGCCGGATTTGGAGGGTGCTTGGATACGTTTTAGTTCCATGACTAAAAGTAGTGAGACTTAAACTTGCTAGTCTCACCCATGCTTGGATCCAAATACTAAAGAGACTAAAATCAAGTTAATGAGCATTTATTATCCTCCAAACCCTCCAATCTAGAACTCGCCTGTGTTAAAGGAGAGGAGTTAAATGAGGAGAGAGATGACTAATCCACATTTTAGTAGGGGTACCCCTGACTAAATTTTTTTAGTCTCAAGACTAGTTTTATCCCCTCTTTAGTCAGGGGTGCTTGGAACTTTTAGCCTCTTAAAGAGACTATTTTTAGTGAGACTAAAATAAGTCCCTTGGATCCAAGCACCCTCTTGGTGTGGTCGGCTCTTCTGTGGCCTCCTCCCGCTCACAATTGACATAAACGAACCATCTATACAAATCAACCATGCAAAACATGATAATTTTTACTTTGTCCATACAAATGAGATATCCCACTTAAACATACAAGTCGTCAATCAAGCTTCACAAAATAAAAAAACACTTCATGAAACAAAGAATGAGCTAACTCATCACGGAAGTCATTCACGATAGGGAGGGAGCCCGGAGCCCCTCACGCACCGAGGGAGGAGCTCTCCATTGTCGCTCTGGAGGAAGGCTCTGTAGAGCCCAAGCCCTGGGAACCCCTCCGACGCTGGCCCTTGCGAGTTGAGGTCGACACCGACATGGGTAGCAGGGCCGCTTGCCGCCGACTGGGAACTTAATCTTTGGGCCTCTAGAAATAATGCAAGCCTGTAACTAAAATACCTAGAAAGGTGAACTGAATCTTTGGGCCTCTAGAAATAATGCAATCCTGAAAATGAAATACCTAGAAAGGTGAACTGAATCTTTGGGCCTCTAGAAATAATGCAAGCCTGAAATTGAAATACCTAGAAAGGTGAACTGAATCTTTGGGCCTCTAGAAATAATGCAAGCCTGAAATTGAAATACCTAGAAAGGTGACCTGAATCTTTGGGCCTCTAGAAAGATTTATTACCTCCTCAAGCAGTATCAAACAATTCCATGCGTGCACCACAAATCTATACCATGTTTGATCAGGATCTACTTCAAGCAAGATCACTGATATGGCCGTGAGACAGAGAAGGAACGAACAAACTCACCCCTCTCGCGACCTCCCTAGTAGATGCGCCGCCGCCGCGCACGAAAGAGGGAGAAAAACGACTGGTGAAGGGGGAGCGGGGCGACCTTCGAAGGCCGGAGGGAGAGGGCGGCCGGAGTAGGGCGGCGGAGGCCGGAAGGAGAGGGTGGCCGGAGGAGAGAGAGGGCGAGCGACCCTATGGGGAACAAAGAAGAGTCGTGTGGTAGGTGGGGGGAGCGATCTGGTGTAGGCAGGGGAGATTTTTTTAGTTCTCTTCTAGTGGGCCCGAGGATAACTGACCCAATTAGAACCTCTCCACCGGGCTAGTTTTTTTAGCTGGGTTAGAGCAAACTAGCTCAAACTAACCCCTCTTGTTTCAATAATTTGAGGCTATTTCAACCCAAACTAGCTCTAACTCAGGGATCCAAACAAAGAGGAGTGTTACTGTACTTGCTACAGTGTGGATCGTAGCACATTGTTTTTATGGCCATATCACCACGTTGTTTTCTACTGCTGGTTCACTGGGCTACCGTGGTTCGCACTGCTGGTTCACTGGGCTGCGTGGTTCGCACTCCTCCAACCTGAGTAGTACTCCTTCCATTCCTAAATATAAGTCTTCGTAGATATTTCACTGTGGACCATATACGGATGTATATAGATGCATTTTATGTGTAGATTCACTCATTTTTCTCCGTATGTGGTCCATAGTGAAATCTCTCCAAAGACTTATATTTAGGAACAGAAGGAGTAGTATAGTACTAGTATATACCGCATCATTCTTTGCTCCTTCTTACTACTCCGACATGTGAGAGAGCCAGCATCCGGGTCGACGTGTCATGCACCAGATTAGAGCGCGGAACGGAAGGGGGGCATCACCCCGGTCGGAGCGCCAGTAATTCATGACTATAGTGAGTGGTCATATCACAAGTCTTTCCAGCAGTAACGCGCCGTCAAATCGCACAGCCCCACTCGCTCACCCTCCTCGCCTCTCTGTCAAACCGCCTACCCGAAAATTGTCGCGCGTACTGCCCGGGAAAAGCCCCGCCCTCAACTTTTAACTACGCGAAAATAGTTCGAGCTTGTTCGTTCTATATAAATACAGTAAGTACTCTATGTCTATTCACCCGTGGGGTTGTTCAATGAATGGAGGGGCGGGGAGCACAAGTGAACAATACTGTAGTACTACTAGTAGTAGTAAGTAGGAGTCGTACATTAGTCACCTTAAATAGAGAGTTTCTTTTCTTTAATGCCATGTACACAAATTGAGACGCTTGTTGTGGAGAGACAAAAGATAATCACTCCACTATATATGGACGCAGGGGCCTGAGCGCTTGCTTTACTAGGGTTGCTCTCTTCATTCTCTCATCCTCTCCAGATATAAACAAGACAGCGGTAGCGACATTTTCTCTCTGCTCACCGCTGGTCATAGATCCGGCCGGATCCCTTCGGCCGGTGTGTGTAGAGCACTAAAAGGTGCATCGTTCACGTGGTCATCGCCGCCGAGGGAGGAAACCCACAGCTGTCGGAGGGGCCCGATCCTCTGCCCGTGCCATTCTCTCCGACACAGCGCCGGCTCGGGAGGTCCTCCGACCCTTCTTCCTCCTTGCCGTATTATCCGCAGATCCGACCTGACGCCACCGACATCCCGGCGACCCTCAGGTATAAGTTCTTCGAAAGCGGCCTTGCTCTACTGCCCCAGCGACCTTGCGTGATTGCCATGAACATAATTAAGATGCTTCTTTTCATTTTGTATATGTCTCGTATATTCTTATTGACCAACAACTGTTTACTTTCTACCTTTTTGTGCAGATAGGGATATCCATTTCACCTTGTTGCTATTGTGACCTTTTGGTGAACTGCACAAAACACTTTTTTTTGGAATGAGTGTCTTGTGCAGTTCAACTAAAATGTCATGTGGGCAACATCTCACAATTTTGGTGGAACTGCACAAAATGGTGATTGGAGTTTCCAAAATCTACGTCTAGTTCTGCTGGTAATCTCGTGCAACATTTTATTAGCCTTTGCAAGATGAGCCGTCACTGTCACCACAATGGCACTTTATTTTAGTGGAACTGCACAAAAGGATAACAAAATTATAGTTGCACCTTATATGAGCCGGACAGCCAACCTTAATGTTCCTCAATTTTAGTGCAACTACTAAAGAAGAACCTGCCAGCTCACGAGAGCAAGTACTTCTTGCTAGCTGAATGATGCAATCTTTGCTTCATTTCAGGTGAACTGCAGAAAAAGGCGCATGAATTGAATCATGGAACTCCAGGCAGGCTTCATCCGAGTGGAGCTGCAGGTTGAGTAAAGGAGGCCACTATTAAAGTGAAATCATGCTCTCCTGGTTTGTGCTATGCAAACAGGAATACTCAACTACAGATGTTGTGACGGTCAAGAGCATTCGCCAAGTTCTTCGATTGTATGACATGGCTAGCGAAGATGGATTTAATCCCGATATTCGCTTTATCAAAAGGCTCTAATGGGTTGGTTCTGAATCTTGCAAGCTGGGAATTAGTGAGATGTGTAGGCATCTTTGTTGTACTTATTATTTGAATCTTATTTGTTGGTTCTGAATCTTGCAAGCTGGGAATCAATGAGATGTGTAGGCATCTTTGTTGTACTTATTATTTGGATCTTATTTGTTGGTTCTGAATCTTGCAAGCTGGGAATCAATGAGATGTGTAGGCATCTTTGTTGTACTTATTATTTGGATCTTATTTGTTGGTTCTGAATCTTGCAAGCTGGGAAACACGTCATGATGATGCAGAGGACAACAACCATAACAAACAGTCAAACTTGGTAGTATTATCTTTGTGAAAGTGCGACAAATGTGCTGATCGTGTGCGTCCTGAGAATAATAATTCTAATTGTTGTGCATGTTGATCCTGTAGCACCGATAGAACAAGCGAATGCATTGCTTGTTTTAAGTATAAATTTCTATTAGAGCTAATTAAATTTAAGTAAGTGACCACTAACTCCTGTTATTACAGTACCAATACAGACCCGCTCGTGAACCGACGTGTGGCCGAGGGTGCATCTTCTGTCGGGCGTGCAGCGGACGAGGGAGGGGTAGTAACTATTGTCGCATGTACACACTCAGCTTAGTGTTGAATCCAGTTCCCCAGGAGCTGAAAAACGAACTGCTGCCGCCGCCTACACACTCGTTCACTCGAAGAGACACCAATGGCGATCTGAGGGGTGAGCCTGCTGGATATGGACTTCAGCAAGGAGTTCCCCTTTGAGTTCGCCGTTCAGTTATATGGCTGCACCAAGTTGAATGTGATGTACACCAACGATACGGACTCGGTGAAGCTCTGCCTCGCCTCAGTCCTATGGTTGCACCAGGTTCTGGAGCATTCGCCCGTTTCATCGGCAGCGCCGACTGCACCTTCGCTACGGTGGAGAGAAGGAAGAAAGCGACGATTCGGCCTTCTGGTGCAACAAGCTTGTCGACATCCAGAAGCAATACAAGATCATTAGCAACAGGCAGGAGAAGGACTCCGTGGTTGACCTCGCTGAGACCATCATCGACCCCTGATACGCCAACATGAAAGAAGATGACCTGAACACGTGGGAGGTACCTCTGAATCTAGCCTACATAACCTACACGGCCAAGGACGCATACGCATGCTACGACATGTATAGGCAGATCTTGGACATGAGGGCGTGTCTGCTTCCCGTAACCGATGAGTACATGGACAGCTGCAGCGTCATGATCAAGCGTGCCAGGAAGGTCTAGATGTTGTCCTTTATTTGTTTATAAGCACCTTTATCATCTGAGTGTTTCATGCATTAGCCTACGTGTCGTAATTATCTGTTTTGTCCGAAATATTTCTTTTAAGAACCCATTAACCTGATTGCTTTTTTAGTGGCTATTTGCTTATGTATGTAAACTAGTTCACTTGTCCGTAAAAAAAACTAGTTCACTCGGTTGACGTGCTTTGAATCCCCTTCCTCCCAACATATTCCCCTTCTCAGGTGGAACCAGCAGGTCTCTGAATTTTCTCCCACTTTCTTTTTCGATGTAAACTGAGTTTTCTCCCAGTACTTTCCCCTAGAACCAACTCAACTGTCCCACGTCTAGCCTAAAAAATAATAATACCCCACATACTATTAACTCATCAATTTAAAATGATATTTTATTTCGTAAGTTGAAATATCTTACAAAATAATAATAATAATTGTTTATATATAACTTGGCAAGTTAACTCCTAGTGATTGCGTACATAAGCTTGCCAAGATTTTACTGACGTGCAATCATGTGTTTATGTTTTTATAACATTTCTCTGTCTAGCCCAACATGATATTTTCACCCAGCCCAGCAAGTCCGCGGATTTCGAGAAAAATGCAAATGGGATTTAAACAGGCTTCATAGATGCTACATCATTGTTTCACCCAGCCCACCAAATGGACTAAAAAAATGTTCCCCCCGCTGACAGGTCAGACCCACCAGCTATATCTTCGCACGCAAAAAAGTGCCTCCTTATTACGCACAAAAAAATGAATACCCCCTGCTAGCTGGGACCCATCATAGTGGGAGGATGACTTGTGGGCCAACAAAGTTGACGGGGACGGAGGGCTTTGTCAACTTAGTCAATATGAACGATTCTAGCTCCAGTGACCGTACGATGTCCATCCAACGGCCGTAGTGCTTCTTCAACCTCTGGTCTTCTTGCTCCAGCCGCCCAAAGCAGCGCCGGTCGTGCCGCATGCTCCTGCCTCCCGTGGCCAGCTGTGCTGCCGCGGAGGCCTCACCGCCCCCTACTATTCCCACCGCTGGCCAGGCCCTGCGGCGACGGCAGCCTCACACCGCAGCCGAACCAGTGAACACTCGTACACCTCTCCGCGCGGGCTTCCACTGCCGCGTCTTCCCCGGCTCCGCGTCGTCCCCTTCCTAGGCCTCGCCGTCGTCCACCGCCGTGGTGCTCTCCGTGCGGCGTGGTCAACGTGGTCAATGAACGACTTCCATCGGAAGAGTACTGTACGTGGAGAGGCTGACAGCTGGGTCCATGGCCATAGCCCAGTTTTTTTGTGATTTGCCAAGCAAGTCGCTTTGTCAAGCCTGTTGGGCTGCAAATCTTTCAAGACGAGGAGAGCTTTCATTCGGCTGGCCGAGAAAATGGCCCATCAGTAATGAGAAATGGGTTGTACTTTTTAAAACACATCAAACAGGCAATTAGTTTCAAATATCTTTTTTTTTATTTCAATATTTTAAATTACATTAATTTTTATGCGTGGAGAATTTGTTGGATTTTATATTGATATACATTTATTTTTAAAATCAGTTTGAATGTGAGTCGAAATTTCGGGATTAAAAACAGTTCGGACCGCACCGAAATATGCAAAATTTCGTATAATTTTTTAACCGTGGCCACAATTTGGGCTGTAATGCTAACAAAAAGAATATGGGCTCCAAAAAAACCTTAAGAATTAGCAAATGGGCTGAAAATTATTAGAAATAATGGCAGATGGGTTGTATGCTGTTTTCCACAGATTTGAGGCTTTCCTAAAAAAATGGTTGACGCACAAGCAGTGACTGTTGGATGTCCATTCAACGGCCGTCGTGCTTCTTCAATCTCTGCTCTTCCTGCTCCAGTCGCTCAAACAAGCGCCGGCAGGACTGTCTGCTCCCTCCTCCCCGCGGCCGGCTGTGCTGCCGCGCGGGCCTCACTGCCCCACCGTACTCACATCGCTGGCCTAGCCATCCCTCTACTCATCCACACCTGCTGTTATTCTCTGACGACGGCAGACGAACCAGTAAACCCTCATACAATCGTACTCCCCTCTGTGTGGGAAACAATTGTCGAGTCTTCCCTGCCTCCGTGCCGTTCCCTTCCTAGGCCTCGCCGTCGTCCACCACCCTGGTGCTCTCGGCGCGGTCTAGTCAACATGGTCAACGACCGACATGCATCTGAAGTGGACTGTACGTGAAGAGGCCGACAGCCGGGTCCACGGCCGCACGCAAGGAAATGCCTCCTTATTACGCGCAAAATAATGATTCCTCCACCTGATATCAGGGACCCACCGAAAGGGCCTCTGTATTTCGTGAAAAAAACGTTACCGCCGCTGACAGCTCGGACCCACCAGCTATATCTTCGCACGCAAGGAAGTGCCTCCTTATTACGCACAAAAAAAGAATACTCCCCATGTTAGCTGGGACCCACCTTGGTGGCAGGCTGACTTGTGGGCCTACTAAGTTGACGGGGACGGAGGGCTTTGTCAACTTAGTCAATATGCATGATTCTAGCTCCAGTGACCGTACGATGTCCATCCAACGGCCGTAGTGCTTCTTCAACCTCTGGTCTTCTTGCTCCAGCCGCCCAAAGCAGCGCCGGTCGTGCCGCCTGCTCCTGCCTCCCGTGGCGGGTTGTGCTGCCGCGGAGGCCTCATCGCCCCTACTATTCCCACCGCTGGCCAGGCCCTGCGGCGACGGCAGCCTCACACCGCAGCCGAACGAGTGAACCCTCATACTCCTCTCCACATGGGCATCCACTGCCACGTCTCCACCGGCTCCGCGTCGTCCCCTTCCTAGGCCTCATCGTCGTCCACCGCCCTGGTGCTCTCGACGCGGCGTGGTCAACGTGATCAAGGAACGACTTCCATCGGACGTGGACTGTACATGGAGAGGCTGACAGCTGGGTCCATGGCGGCAGCAAGGAAGTGCCTCCTTATTACGCGGAAAATAATGATTCCTCCACCTGACAGCAGGGTCCCACCGGACGGGCCACCGTATTTCGTGAAAAAAACATTTCCCCCTGACTGCTGGGACCCACCAGCTACACCTTCGCACGCAAGGAAGTGCATCCTGGTAAAAAAACGATTCGCCCCCTGACTGCTAGGACCCACCAGCTACATCTTCGCAAGCAAGAAAGTGCCTGACAGTCGGGACCCACCTGGTCGAAGCGTACGTAGCGTTGTCATTCTGGTCGCGAACATGCACGTACATATATACTGGTCGATGTAGAGGCGCGCACGTGTCGTAGTAGAGGCGCGCACGTAGCATGTACACGTACGTACAGCGGCCAGGGTGCAAGAAAGAAACTACGGCCACATATGTGTACATACGGGCGGGGTCTCGAATGCCTACTCGCGCATACGTATGGCCAGGGCTCGTGTACATGGCTGGGTCAGAACAGAGAAACAGCGTTGTCGTCGTGTACATGGGAAGGCAACGGAACGCGTCGTGTTCATGGGAAGGCAACGGAATGTGTCATGTTCATGGGGAGGCAACGAAATGCGTCGTGTTCATCGGGAGGCAACGGAACGCGTGGGAGCCAACCGGCTGGGTCGGAACGGAATGCGTGGTCGTGTTCATCGGGAGGGCTTGGACAGAACACGCGATGGAAACGAGGCCTGGCGTACCGCACAACGGAGGAAACGGACCTCCTACGTTCGGAACGGGGTCCTGTTGATCGGGAGGGGTCTGGCGTACCGCAAAACGAAGGAAACGGACCTCCTACGGTCAAAACGGGGGTCCTGTTGATCGGGAGGGGTGTGGCGTACCGCAAACGGAGGAAACGGACTTGTGTTGGAGCGCTACGGTCGAAATGGGGGTCCTGTTCATCGGGAGGGGTGTGGCGTACCGCAAAATGGGACTCCACGGGATACTGTTCATCTCCACCGTCGACCCCCTCCAGCCTCCACGAGCTACTGTTCATCCACCGTCGACCTCCTCCAGCCTCCACCTGCGACTGTTCATCCACGGGCTCCTGTTCATCCAGCCTCCACCACGCGCTACTCCACCGGCTACTGTTCAGCTAGCCCTCTCCACGGGCTCCTGTTCAACCACCCCCCCACGGGCTACTGTTCATCCTGCCCTCCACCGTCTACTATTCATCCAGCCCTCCACGGGGTGGTCCTGTTCATCCAGCCCTCCACGGGGTCCTGTTCATCCAGCCCCAACCGGCTCGATCGATCGGGGTCCTGTTCATCCAGAGGCAACACCACGGGCGTGGTCCTGTTCATCCACCCCCACCGGGAACTGTTCATCCAACCCCCCCCCCCCCCCCCCCGCAACGCTCACTGTTCATCCAGAGGTAGCATCGATCGGCTTCAGTTAGCAGCAGTAACGAAGGAATCGCTTGATCGGGTTCAGTTAACAGCCATCGATCGATCGCTTGGGTTCAGTAACGCGTAGCCTGCAGTGCAATCACTCGGGTTTAGTTAGAGCCCAACGCCTCGCTCGGGTTCAGTTAGAGCCAACGCCTCGCACACACGCGCGTACGTGTATGAGAGAAACGCGCATCGCTCGGCCCCCGACCTCCCACCGTAACTGGGAACTCCCCGAAATTTTCCTCCCCCTCGCTTCTACCATGGTTTTTTCCGTCATGGACGGCCCAAAGAATGTCATCCAGCTGCGTCTCCGGCCCGCCCAGGACGAAAAGCCCATTTTTTGTCATGATTTTTTGTCATAGAAGTAGGAGCCCGCCACATCTATGATGATACCGGGTTTTGTCACAATTATCGTCATAGAAGTGTCATATGCATGATAGAATAAAAAATTCGTTCGGCCCAAAATGTCACGGATGTGTCTTTTTTTTGTAGTGTAGGGATGGGAAACCCTAGAGGGGAGGGCGACCCACTTGCCTTGGTAGGAAAGTTCCCTCCCCTGGCCGCCGGCCCCTCCTTGGAGGAGGGGCTAGGGATTGGCGCACCCCTCTCTCACCCCTATATAAAGGGTGGAGGCGCAAGGGAAGGGGCTCACCCCTTTGCCTAGCCGCAACTCTCCTCGTCTATCCCTTCTCCTTATTCCGGTTTTGCTTAGCGAAGCCCTGTCGGTACTCCACCACCACGTCGACGTGTCGGTTGTGTTCCTATCTACTTCTCCCCCTTTGCTTGCTGGATCAAGGAGGAGGAGACGTCACCGATTTGCACGTGTACTAAACTCGGAGGTGTCGTCCGTTCAGCGCTAGATCGGTCTGGATTGTGATTGGATCGTGAAGAGTACAACTACATCAACCGCGTTATATACGCTTACGCTTTTGGTCTACAAGGGTACATAGACAAACTCCCCTCTCATTTCTATGCATCTCCTAGATTAGATCTTTGGTGTTCCGTAGGAAAAAAATGGTTTTCATGTAACGTTACCCAACAGTGGCATCATGAACTAGGTCTGTGCGTAGATGTTATGCACGGGTAGAACACAAAGAAGTTGTGGCCGTTGATGTTCAGATTTCTTACCTCCTTTATTATTTTGGATTTGGTGGTATTGTGGGATGAAGCCAGCCTTACTTGTCAACGCACAAGAGACTGATTCCACTGACTAACATGCAACTTGTATTGCATAAAAGTGGCTGGCGGGTGTCTGTCATCAACGCCGCCATCTCCACCCAGGGTCGCTGCATTGGCTTCCAAAGCCCCTCACGCCAGCATGAGGCAGCAAATCCTCACTGCCACCTTCACCGGAAGACGCACGGTAGCCGGCGGGCTCCTCGGGTGGTGGTGGGGAGGGGGAGCAGGGAGGATAGGTGGTGGCGGCTAGGGTTTGGGGCCGTTCCTGTGTAGCCTGAGAGGGGCGACGCGAGAGCCGGGGGGAATCTCCATCAAGAGTGAAATCAAATCCAGAGATCTTGTGAAGCCACGACCTCGAGTATGATGGTGGAAGCTTTCACATGGCCCCTATACTACCCCTGACAAGCAGAAGGGCAGTTCTTCCACTCCCAGTGCATACAATCTATGCTACCAAGCATCCCGGGAAAGCCCCTGATGGCATTCATCGCCAACAAGCGGGTTGTATCTGCAACATTTGGCTCTCTCTGCTACAAAAGGTCCTAACAATGGCGCTCTCCTCTCCTCTCCTCCTCTCCACCCACCAAACCCTAATCCTACCACACTATCATGGTGTGTACTGATCTAAGCTTCCATGGAAGGGATTCTACACTGGGATTTCTCCCCCGGCCTTGCGGTCGCGGCTCAGATGCGTCGACGCTTTGGATCTACTGTCCACTTCTCTGGCTCTGGTTCGACCAAGGAGTTTTTCTTGGTTGTAAGCTCCTCTGCCTCCTTCCCTCTCAATGAAGAATCGGTGGCCATTGCCTTGCAATGTTGCATTGGTGGTTTGCCCTCGGGACTCAACGTTCATCATTTGGAGGGTAGAAAGTTTCGGTTTTCAGTTGCATCTAATCGTGTTGGTCATTTCATCTATGGGCTTAAGGATAGAGTTTGGCCAGATTTCGTATGCCACTTTAGCCTCTTTCGATCTACAACTCAACTGCCCATGGAAGACCCAAGGACCTGGCATTTGGATCAAACCAACCAGGAAGTATTGACTAGATCTCCTCTGGCAGTCAAATCGAATTATATTTCTGCTTGTAAAACTAGCAATGTTGATGTGGCATCATTGGACATTCTTTCACAAGCTGGTTTTTCACCGGTAGATCACCGGACTTGCGTTCCTTTGCAGACGGCCGACCACCAAACGCTGACGAGCAGACATGACCCCTCTGTTTTGAGTAACTCACCGACAAATAATGGGCATTCATTACCAGATTCCTTGGTTTTCGGAGCAATTCACATTAATGTTAATGAGAGGCTGTGTGGTGTAGACTCGATCACTGCTTGGCGCTTTCAGGGGGCCCAATTCAAGCATGACACATGGAGTCAGATTCCGCAATTTATGCTTCTTCATATTCTGGATCATCACCGAATGGGTTTATCTGAGGAATATATTGCTTCTTTATGGAAAATTCCTTCTGTCCCGACCATGGATTACATATGTAATAAATTGATAATATGCCTTCATTGCCATGGTAAGGGTCATCTGGCTGTTAACTGCCCTGGGCCTCTTTGTCAAATTTGCACCGGTCGGCCCTACATGTGCACTTCGTTGGGCCAGGCCAATAACCATTTTTTAGAGCATGCAGCCTGTTCTCTTTGCAACTCCAGGGCCCATCAGTTCTTTCAATGCCCGGCCAAATCATTATGTGAGTTGTGTGGATTTCTAGGGCATACAAAATACTCCTGTAGTGTCGGGGCAGTCCGTATGACATGGAATCAAAAAATTAATTCACGATTGGTTTCCGATTCAGCCACCAATTCTAATCAAAACAATTACAATCAGGTTGGGTCAACACATGGAAATACAATTTCGTAGGATAAGGATCCAGTCTTCTCAGGGATACGGCACCGTGAAATAATTGCACCTACCCGTAATAAGGATCTAGCTACTAGGCGACTGCCTGCCGTCCGATGCAAATCGTGCGGCTCCCAGGGGCACGAGGCGGCATCTTGCACTGCGGCATGGCACCATAATCGAGGAGTCTGGCGACCAAAGTCCCAGCACAGGCCTGCCGATACGCATTCTTCTCCCTCTCGTTGTCTGTGCCTGCCTCTGCTGCTACTCCGCCCACCTCCGCCATTGCTCAGCCCACCGCCGCTCCTGCCCTGCCCACCTCCACCGTACCAATGGCGAACTACCCTCTCAATGTCATCCCCTACCTGCCGCCGGGGATGACAATCGAGCTTGGTCCGGCCGATCGGAAGGTCCGGGAGGAGATGGTGGTCAGTGCCATTCCTCCCCTCCACCATGACTTCCTGGCCATTGTAGAAGCTAATTGGTTCATCCCACACCACGAGAAGGCAGACATCCGCAACATTGTTGAAGGTTTGCTGCATGAGTCTCATTATTTTCCCATAGAAATTTCAGATCATCCGCTTGGTGTGGGCATCTTTGGTTTCGTGAACTCTGTGGTTCGGGATACAGTAGTAGGCACCACTTTTGAGCTTGATGAGAATGAGGTAGAAGAGCATACTGTGATCTCGTTTGTCCCGCATGACGCGGCCCTGAATATGCGCCTCACCACCTTTGGACCAGAGGTGTGGATCCTCTATGTAGGGTTTCCGTATGACTATCAGACCCAGCATTATATGCACAAGTCTGTTGATACGTTTGGTGCCTTAGTGGATTGGAATAACCTGTAACACCCCGGATGTAACTTGCCATATTTGTAACTCCAACTCTTGCCATTTTCGGCAATGTGATATGATATTCCCTCGTGGTTGGGTTCTTCTTCGTTTTGCATTTTGTCCTTGTCATGCATTTCATATCATGTCATCATGTGCATCGCATTCGCATACGTGTTCGTTTCATGAATCCGAGCATTTTCCCCGTTGTCCGTTTTGCAATCCGGCGCTCCTATGTACCCCGGCGTTCCCTTTTACCTTTTTCCGTGAGCGGGTATTAAACTTTCTCGGAATGGACCGAGGTTTGTCAAGCGGCCTTGGTATAGCACCGGTAGACCGCCTGTCAAGTTTCGGGTCATTCGGAGGTCGTTTGATACTCCAACGGTTAACCGGGTAACCGCGAAGGCCTCGTGTGTGTTGCAGCCCAAAACCCCTCCAAAACATCCCAATAACCCATCTAAGTCACTCCCATGTCCATCGCCGTCCGATCACGATCGTGTGGGCGAAAACCGTGCTCAATTTGGAGCCTCCTAGCCCCTCCTACCTATAAATACATGCATCTCCCCCTCCAATTCCGGGTCCCGAAACCCTAAAATCCTCCCCCGCCGCCATCGGACACGTCCGGCCCAAGCCGGACGAAATCCCGCCACCGCCCACGGCCACTCACCGCGCGCCACGTGGCCCGGCCACCGCGCGCCGCCGCCAGCCCGCCGCGGCCCATCGCGGGCCCGCCCGGCCCGGATCTCCGCGCCGTCGCCTCCCGCGGGCTCCCGAGCCGAGCCCCGCGATGGATCTCTGCTCCGGCGACGCCCCGCCACCTCGCTCTTCGCGCCGCCTCGCTTCCCCACCGGAGCCCGCGCCGTGCCTCGGCGTTCGTGCTCGCCGCCGCCCCTCCTGTTCCGGATCCGGGCGGATCCCGCATCCTCGCGGTCGGACCCGCCGGCTCCCCGCTGCCCTGGCCACTTCTCCAGCGAGGTTCCGGACAGAGCCGCCGCCTTCTCGGGAGTCGCGCCAAACCCTAGATCCGCTCTGAGGTTGACCCCGAGATTTCTCTAAGTCCTGTATATTTTTGCATTATGTTGCATTCTTTGACCTGTCATATCTCCTAGCATACTGCTTTGTTTCGTGCTTGTAATATGTCAAATTGTTCGCCTCAACGAGTACATCGTTTCATCTCATTGCATCATTTTCATTTGAGTTCATCTTGATGCCCGAAATGTTGTTAGAAGAGGGCTATGTGATGTTAGTTTTAGATCTGTTTTAGAACATGCACTTTTGTCATTTTTGCCATGATTGATGTGTGCACCCTATGAAGTTGAGTCCTACATGTGTTTTGTAATATGCCATGCCATCTTTACAGGGGTGTATGCCATGTATTTTTGTGATCTCTGTGGTGACTAGCACAAGCATGCAAACTAGGGATCACAATGTTGCTGATTTCAGAGACTTAGTAATTTCACAAAGTTATTCCCTACTGTTATTTATGCCATGTGTTCATGTTGTTTGAGAGATATCTATGCCTCTTTTGAGCATGATCAGTAAGGGTGTGTTGAACCTATGGATTTGCTCTATCCATCCATGCCTTTGTTTGTAATTATGGAGTGCCATCGCTTGAGTCAATCGAGCTCTACTTTTGCTATAAAATGTTACTGGCAGATTGTTTACATGTTATTCGATATTGCCAAGCTTGTTGTAGTTGATTCTTACATGCTATAATGTTGTTCTTGCCATGTCTAGCCTTTATGCCATGTCTTCTTGATGGTTGTATGCTTAGTTTATCATGAAATGCTCTGTAGTGAGTGCATCGAGCTCGTAAACATGCCTACTTGTTATCTGTTTTTGACATGTCCAGTTTTCTGCTAAGTCTGAAACCTGTAACGAAACTTGCTTAATTGACATGGATGTTATTATATTTTCTGGTCCTTTTTGGCTCATGGTCAGTAAGGGTCTTTTGTTCTATGCTTTGAGTAGATGCATGCCGTACCATATTTTGCTATGTCCTGTTCCTGTAGCAGGTTGTTTCCTTGCTCTAAACATGTCATCCTGATGTTAATTTCTGGCATGATAGTATTTTCACCAAGTCTGTGAACCTGTTATCTTTTGCACTTTTGCCATGCTTTTTTGAACCTGTTATGGTGTGATTTAGCCATAGCTCAGTGTTCATCTTTTGTCGAGCATCTTGAGTAGATCACTGTCATATGCTTTGTTGGTACGTTTGGGTGCAGTAGCTTAACTTCTTGTTGCTTGCTAAGTAGCATCATGCTGTTAAACGCAGAAATATGTCATTTTTGTTTTGCTTGTCATTTGTGCAAACCGTGCATCCGATTCCGGTGATCTTTATTCAACCGAAATCACCTCACCTATCCAGTGTCATACTTGGTTTGCCAAGATCATGCCTTGTTCATCCTTGTCCTTCCGGGCACGCATATGCATTGCATATCACATCTCGCATATCATGCCATGTTTTGCATCATGTTGCTTGCACATTGCATCGTGATTGATGTTTGTCCCCTTTGCTTGTGTTCTTGCCTTGGGTAGAGCCGGGAGATGAGTACGTGAACAAGGAAGTTGTTGAGAACGCTTACGAGGATCAAGCTTTCGACAGCTCTGAGAACCTTGCAGGCAAGATGACCATACCCTCGAAATCACTTCTATCTTTGCTTGCTAGATGCTCGCTCTTTTGCTATGCCTATGTTGCGATACCTACCACTTGCTATATCATGCCACCCATATTGCCATGTCAAACCTCTAACCATCCTTTCCTAGCAAACCGTTGATTGGCTATGTTACCGCTTTGCTCAGCCCCTCTTATAGCGTTGCTAGTTGCAGGTGAAGATGAAGTTTGTTCCATGTTGGAACATGATTATTTTGGGTTATCACAATATATCTTATTTTAATTAATGCATCTATATACTTGGTAAAGGGTGGAAGGCTCGGCCTTATGCCTGGTGTTTTGTTCCACTCTTGCCACCCTAGTTTCCGTCATACCGGTGTTATGTTCCTTGATTTTGCGTTACTTACACGGTTGGGTGATTTATGGGACCCCCATGACAGTTCGCTTTGAATAAGACTCCTCCAGCAAGGCCCAACATTGGTTTTACCATTTGCCACCTAAGCCTTTTTCCCCCGGGTTTTCGTGAGCCCGAGGGTCATCTTTCTTTTAACCCCCCCCCCCCGGGCCAGTGCTCCTTCGAGTGTTGGCCCGAACCGAGCAGCCTGCGGGGCCACCGCGGGGAAACTCGAGGCTTGGTTTTACTCGTAGCTTGACTTATCCGGATGTGCCCTAAGACCGAGATATGTGCAGCTCCTATCAGGATTTGTCGGCACAAACGGGCGGCTTTGCTGGTCTTGTTTTATTACTGCCGAAATGTCTTGTAGTCCTGGATTCCGAGACTGATAGGGTCTTCCCGGTAGAAGGAATATCCTTCGTTGACCGTGAGAGCTTATAATGGGCTAAGTTGGGACACCCCTGCAGGGTATTATCTTTCGAAAGCCGTGCCCGCGGTTATGAGGCAGATGGGAATTTGTTAATGTCCGGTTGTAGAAAACCCGAAGTTGATCTTAATTAAAACACATCAACCGCGTGTGTAACCGTGATGGTCTCTTCTCGGCGGAGTCCGGGAAGTGAACACGGTGTTGGAGTTATGTTTGACGTAGGTTGTTCTAGGATCACTTATTGATCACTTCTAGCCTCACGATCGTGCTTTGCTTCTCTTCTTGCTCTCTTTTGCGTTGTTAGCCACCATATATGCTAGTCGCTTGCTGCAGCTCCACCTCACAACCCTATCCTACCTTTAAGCTTAAATAGTCTTGATCTCGCGGGTGTGAGATTGCTGAGTCCCCGTGACTCACAGATTCTACCAAAACAGTTGCAGGTGCCGACGATGCCAGTGCAGATGACGCATCCGAGCTCAAGTGGGAGTTCGACGAGGAACATGGTCATTACTATGTGTCTTTTCCTGATGATCAGTAGCGGAGCCCAGTTGGGACGATCGGGGATCTGTGTAGCATTTGGGGTAGTCTTCTTTCATTTTGGTTCCGTAGTCGGACCTTGAGTGTAATCTGGATGATGGATGTTTATTTATGTATTGTGTGAAGTGGCGACTGTAAGCCAACTATGTATCTCTTTCCTTTATGCATTACATGGGTTGTGTGAAGATTACCTCACTTGCGACATTGCTTTCAATGCGGTTATGCCTCTAAGTCGTGCTTCGACACGTGGGAGTTATAGCCGCATCGAGGGCGTTATAAGTTGGTAATCAGAGCCTTCCCCGACCTTAGGAGCCCCCACTGATTGATCGTTTTTAGCGGCCGAGTTGTGTCTAGAAAAATGTTTTGAGTCATTTAGGAATTATGTATCGGAGAGTTTAGGAATTCTTTTTACTTCCCAGTCTCCCCATCGCTCTGGTAAGGCATCCTGACGTAGAGTTTTGACTCTTCACTTCTCAAATTTCACTAAAAAAAAATTTAGGATCACGCGGGTATCTTAGAATCATTCCGATGGTTTTGTGATGACAACATTGTCTTGGTGCCTCCTGTCAGCAGGGGTTTAGTGGAGGTGTCCCGGGGAGTTGAGCTCTGAGGTGTTGTCATCATAATTTTATCGTTGCAGTTCTGGAATACCTGAGTTAGTACGCCGACATCGAAAATCTCTTTTGTACAGTTGTTGGTGAGATAACCCTGATAGCCCAGTACTGAGGCGAGTGCGGGAGTATTGCCATAACTCGTATAACGGATGCTTTTCGAAGGTTGAGGTAGACGATTTCCGAAGGTTTCTTGGTTATGTGTTGAAGGATGGATATAGCTGGATCTAGGTATTGTTAGTTTGGGTGATATATTTTGTGTCCCCTGTATCCCCAACACCTGATTGCATAACCAGAAAGTTTCGGGAGTTTATAAGTGGGAATTCAAGTATCTCATAGGATATCTTTCCAACACACACATGATACGGTATGGGATCTATCATATGTTTGTTCCGGCTTATTCTACAAGCCAATCCTTTGTTTTGTTTTCAGTTGCTATATTCGAGTTGTTTTGAAGGCATATGGTGATTTCCATATCTTTATCTAAATGGCTTCTCAGCTTATGGAAGTGTGATGCTTTACTTTGGAATTCATTCGTTCATTCTTGTTCGAATGTTTATTGTGAAGACTATATGTTGCAATTTCGATCCTTTGATTCAGCTTGATTATATGTCTTTCAAGATGCTAATGGATGTCACCCTCTTCAGGATGGCTCCGCCAACGCGTCAGAATCCGGAACGCAATGAAGGAAGTCAGGCTAACCCTCCGCCACCACCTCCGCCTCCGGAGGCATGGCAAGCCTTGATGACAGCTACCAATGCCAACGCTCAGATTCTGATTCAGCTCTTGCAAGATCGCAACCAAGGGCAAGGTAATCAGGGAAATCAAGGCCAAGGCAACAATCAGCCGCACTTCGCTACCTTCAATCAGTTCCTTGCAAATCAGCCAAAGACCTTCAGCTACTGTGTCGAGGCCACAGACGCCGATGATTGGCTCGTGGATATCAGCAAGCATTTCGAGTGCAGCAATGTCAGACCTGAGGACTTTGTCAAGTTTGCCTCTTTTCAACTCAAGGATCAAGCTGCTGAGTGGTTCCAACAATACAAAGATTCCAGAGGAGGTTGTGTGATTACCTGGGATGATTTCCGCCGTGACTTCAAAGCTCACCACATTCCAAAAAGTGTTGTTGAGAGTAAGCGTGAGGAGTTCCGCAATCTCAAGCAAGGCAACATGTCTGTGTATCAATACAACACTCAGTTCCAGAAGCTCTCTCGTTTTGCGAAGCAAGACATCCCTGATGAGAAGAGTATGATTTACCAATTCAGGCGTGGCCTCAGAGAAGATCTGCAATTAGCTCTCGTGCTTTTTGAGCCAATAAAGTATGATGAATTCTACAACATGGCACTGAAACAAGAAGCTGCTCAGCTCAAGTGTGAGGCATCTAAGAAGAGAGTCAGAGACGCAGTTCGGTCTTCTTCTTCCTCGCTGGTGGCAGCTAAGCAACAGAAGTTTTGGTTGCCTCCTCCTCCTCCGTTCCGTCAGCCTTACCAGCAGAAGAACTCAGGTGGTCGTGGATCTTCCCACCCACCCACCCCTGGCTATCAGAACAAGTCTCAGAACCAAGCTCCAAGGCCAAATGCTCCTTATCATCGTCCGCTCTCAGAGGTGACTTGCAACAAATGTCAGCAAAAGGGTCACTATGCGAACAAGTGCTTCAATCAAAGGCGCCTTCCGCCTCCTCCTCCTGTGAGATCTTCCAGCAATGCAGTGGTCAAGCATAATCCTAAGCATGCCAAAGTGAACATGATGAACGCGGCTCAGGCAGAGGATTCTTCAGAAGTGATCATGGGTAACCTTCCTGTTAATGATATTTCTGCAAAAGTCTTATTTGATACTGGTGCTTCGCATTGTTTCATGTCAAGACCATTTTTTGCCAAGCATGAGTTCACTTCTTCAAATTTGGGTAAACCCATGGATATCGTTTCTCCGGGCAAGCGTTTGAGCTCTAGTTTCGTGGTTCCGGATGTTTCCATCAAGATGGGCGACTATAGATTTCTTGCTATACCAATTGTTCTTGGTGACTCTGATATTGATCTTATTCTCGGGATGGACTGGCTTTCTAAGCACAAGGCTCAGCTTGATTGTGCTGCCAGGGAAATTCAATTGACTCACTCTTCTGACGATGTGATTATCTATGCCGCTCGTGACGAAACCATTCGGTTGTTTTCTCTCAATGAGAAGGGCGAATTGGATGCTATCTCTCAGATTCCAGTCGTTTGTGAGTACCAAGATGTCTTTCCAGAAGAACTTCCGGGAATGCCTCCTCACCGGCCAGTTGAATTCGTTATTGATCTTGAGCCTGGCACGGAACCCGTTTGCAAGCGTCCATACAAGCTTGGGACAAAAGAGTTGAAGGAATTGAAGAAACAACTCGATGAACAAGAGCGTCTGGGTCTGATCAGACCGAGTTCATCTCCTTGGGGTTGTGGTGTTCTTTTTGTCCAGAAGAAGGATGGCACGGACCGACTTTGCGTCGATTACCGTCCATTGAACAAGAAGACAATCAAGAACAAGTACCCACTTCCCAACATCAATGAGCTATTCGAGCAACTTAAAGGTGCTAAAGTGTTCTCCAAGCTTGACCTTCGTATGGGTTATCATCAGATTCGCATTCGTGAAGAAGATATTCCCAAGACAGCATTCAGAACAAGCTTTGGTTCTTATGAATATACTGTCATGTCTTTCGGCCTTGTCAATGCTCCTCCAACTTTCTCTCGAATGATGAACTTCATCTTCAACCCCTACACCAACGAATTCGTCTTGGTCTATCTCGATGATATATTGGTCTTCTCCAAGAATAAGAAGGATCATGCCAAGCATTTGCGATTGGTGCTCGACAAGCTCAGAGAGTATCAATTCTATGCGAAGTTCTCCAAATGTGAATTCTGGCTTGATGAAGTTCTTTACCTTGGGCACATCACCTATGCCAAGGGCATTGCTATTAATCCCGAGAGGGTGTCTGCAGTTTTGAATTGGGAACCTCCTCAGAATGTCAAGCAGCTTCGCAGTTTTCTTGGACTTGCAAGCTATTGCCGAAGATTCGTTGAGAATTTCTCAAAGATTGCAAAGCCTCATTCCAACCTCCTCCAGAAGCATGTGAAGTATGTCTGGTCTCCTGAGTGTGATGTTGCTTTCAACACTATCAAAGAGAAACTCGTCACTGCTCCAGTTTTGACTCCTCCTGACGAATCCAAGCCTTATGAAGTTTTCTGTGATGCTTCTCTTCAAGGTCTCGGTGTTGTGTTAATGCAAGAGAAGAAGGTTGTGGCCTATACCTCTCGTCAGTTGAAGCCCAACGAAAAGAACTACCCCACTCACGATCTTGAGTTGGCGGCAGTTGTCCACGCACTAATAACATGGAGACATCTCCTGTTGGGAAGGAAAGTGGACATATTCACCGATCACAAGAGTCTCAAGTACATCTTCACTCAGCCCAACCTCAATCTCAGGCAAACTCGATGGGTCGAAATGATTCAAGAGTATAACCCGAGTATTGAATATACTCCAGGCAAGGCTAATGTGATTGCATATGCATTGAGCAGGAAGGCTTATTGCAACAGCTTAATCCTCAAGCCCTTTCAACCGGATCTTTGTGAAGCTTTCCGCAAGTTGAATCTCTATCACATCCCACCTAGTTCATGCATTAGAGTGTGCATCATGTTTACTTTTGACAGAAATTTGAAATGGGGAAGCCAGAACCCCCAGCACCCCTCCTGAATCTACTAGGGTTTACTAAAATCTTTTTCAATGAACCTGAAATGCCCTTCTAAAATGTTCATCATCTTTGCTTTGGTCCTAAACCTCTGGCAAAAATAGTGCACATTTTTCTAGGTCAACAGAAGGTCATTGAATTAATGCATAATTATTTGAATTTGGGCATTTTAAATTTATAAAACATTTCAAATGCCCAAATATCTCCAAACTAAAATGTTTCTTGCTGGAAATATTCCAACTAAGGACCGGGTGCAGTTTGGTGATTTTTGGAGTTGTGCTAGTATTTTAAATAAGTCTACAAAGTTACAAAAGAAATAGAAAAGGAAACAAAAGTCAGAAAAGGACTTACCTGGCGCCTGCCAACCGGCCCACCTGCCGGCCCAGCCCAGCTGCCGCGCCAGCGAGCTGCTTGGCTCGGCCAGGCAGGCACGCAGGTGCTCGACGCCGGCACCAGCGAGCGCCACGCAGCTCCCCGCCGCCCTGCTTCACCTCCTCGCCGCCTCGCTGCCCTGGATGAGTTCCACGCCGTCGCCTCGAGCCCCTGGACACGCCGTTCGCCCCTGCCTCGCCTCCCTCGCTCTCCCCCGCCATGGCCGACGCCACCGTCGCCGCTCCGCCGTCGTAGCCATAGCCACCGTCGTCCCCGTGCCACGAGACCGTGTCCAACCTCTCCGCCGTCGTCGACTTCGTCGAGCAGCACGAGCCCGAGCGCTCGCGTGTCCCGAAGCCACCGCACCGACCCCACCCGAGTCCACCATCGCCGGAGATCCCCTTCAACGCCGTCGCCGCACCAGCTCGTCCCCGACCACGCCGTCTGGCTCTGCGAGTTCGCTGTGAGCATAGCCACCTCCCCATCCTCTCCTTTCCTCTTCTCGTGCACCACAGCGACTGCACGTAGTTCAACCGCACGCGCCGCCGCGGAGCTCGTCGCCGACGAGGCTCCGGCCACCCAACGGCCACGCCACCCTGTCCACCAGCCTCACCGCACACCCAGGGCCCCGACGCATCACTCCACGCGCCTCGCCGTGCCCCGCAGCCCCGGTTTCACCTTCGCTCGAGCCCCGGCGCCGCCAAACTCGTCGCCGGCGCCAACTCCGGCCACCCCGACCCCAACTGACTCCACCAGTAGCCGCGGCTCGCTCCCAGGAGTGCGTAGATGCCTTCCGCGCCCCATTTGGTGGCCGGAATGGCCAATTTCACTCTGCTCCGCCGCGTCTGGCCTCGCCGGCGGCTAGACGCCGGCGAGTTGACCCTGACCGTTGACTGGTGGGCCCCTGTTGACTCTGTTGAGTCAATGACAGGTGGGGCCCCCTTCTGTTAATCTCTGGATTAGTTTAAAACTAATTAAATAAGTTTAATTAATCACTAACCCCCTGGGCCCACTGGTCAGTTGACCTGGACCGGCTGTTGACTTGCTGAGGTCAGCATGACCTCATGCTGACGCAGTAATTTTATTTACTGGAATTAATTTTATACAGGAAAATCCAGAAAATATTTCAAACTTCAAAAATTCATAGAAAATTATCTGTAACTCCAAATGCAAAGTTTTATATATGAAAAATTATCAGAAAAATCCAACCTATCCATTGGTACTGGTTTCATGCATGTTAGAACAAGTTAAACCCACTGTTTAGGCATTACAAGATGATACACTAATATGATCTTAATTAATGAGTTTCCATTTGAATCTTTGGTTCAAATGGGTTCATTTCCTTCTGGTTTAACTTACACTAGGTCAGGGCACATCCATGTTGCCATGTCATAGCATGCATCATGTTGTTGCATATCGCCATGTATTGATTGTGTTCCGATGTGTTCACTGTGGTAGGTTCTGCCTCCGAGGATATCTCCGAGTATCCAACTGAAGGGCAGTATCCCACGACCACTCCGTCAGGCAAGCAACCCATTGATCATTCCGATACAAACCCATGCTCTCGCTTCTGCTCTCGTTTACTGCATTAAGACAACGCGTTTCAAACTGCTGTGTGTCGCGGTAGTTGAACCCACTTCCTTTGCATGACCTGTCATTGCCACAGTAACTAGATGAAACCCACTAGCATGTGTAGGAGTTGATTGAGCCAATACATGTGTGTGTGTTCCTACCATGCTGTGCTTGCTATGCTTAGAGTTGTGTCAGGTCTGGCTCATCGGGATGATGAACTGGAGTGAAAGGTTGTGTCGGTGACAAGAGTGAAGTGTTGAACACGATTTGGTAAAGGAATCGATGGAAGGCCATGTAGGAGTACATGGTGGGTTGTTTCATTGAGGCCGTCCTTAAGAACTGAGATCTGTGTTTGTGATCCATGATACAGTTACTACCACACATTGGGATCCTTAATTGACTCTCTCGGCTTCTTGATCACGCTTGTCCTCTGTCCAGGAGTTGCAAAGTAGTTTCTGGTGTTTGTAGTATGCTGGGGGCCGCACGCAGTGCTGACCATCGGGGTGGGCTGTGTTGCGGTAGGCACGTGGCACGGTGTACCGACTCGCCCGTTTGGTGTCTCGGGAACCCTGTTCACATCGTTCGGGGCCGTTAGTGGAAACCTCGGCCGGACTCCCTGCGGATGGAACCCGAATAGGCGATAAACCTGGACTAGAGACTTGAGTGTTTAGGTAGGCCGTGGCCGACACCCTCGTTGGGCTTCCGCTTGAAGGTTGCCGAGTACATGTCCTGTAAACGACGATAAGTGGTGAGAGCGTGTGTGAAGAAGTACACCCCTGCAGGGTTATAAATGATCTATTCGAATAGCCGTGTCCACGGTAATGGACTTCTGGGTTGCCTATATCAGTTCATAGACAAGTTAAATGGATACTACTAAAAATCTCAAGATAAGTGTGAGTACCGCGGATGGCCCTCTCGTAGGATGGCGAGAGAGGATCCACGGTAGAGTATTGTGTTGGTGTTAGTGGACTCGTGTGCGACAAATGATTTACAAGTGGTGTCTATCGTAGGATAGCTTAGCCAAGAGTCAAAGCTGGCTGGTTGCAATAACCCCACTACCTTCTTGAGAATGTGCATGTATGATAGGTTCCTGTTGTAAGACTTGCTGAGTACCCCCGTACTCATGTTGCTTTAATCATGTTTTTCAGACGACTGCACCAACCCCTCTGATGGGTTCTATGTAGACCTCGACGTTGACGAGTGACTTGCCACCCAGGTGGTGATCCAGGACTTGTGAAGGGTCGTTGTAGATAGACAGGCTTCGTCAAGCCTTCTTTCTTTCTAGTGTCTGTACTCAGACTACTTTGCTTCCGCATGTGCTTGTATGTTGTATGACTTGAGTGTTGGGTCATGTGACCCCTATCTGTATGGATGACATGTATGGCTCTTCGGAGCCTTCTAAATAAAGTACTTGAGTCGTAGAGTACTGTTGTGATGCCATGTTGTATCTACTCATATCGGGCATATTGTGTGTATGATTGAAATGCTTGGTATGAGTGGGATCCGACTATCTAGTTGTTTATCCTTGGCAGCCTTTCATATGGGGAAATGTAAGTCTTGTGCTTCTGAGCGATAGTAGTCCGCTACAGCCCGGTTCACCGGAGTCCTGCTAGCCCAGCACTACTGCTTGGACACTTGACTGGCCGGCATGTGTTTCACGTCGTTCCTATGTCTGTCCCTTCGGGGAAATGTCACGCGCTGATATTCGGAGTCCTGCCTAGCCTGCTACAGCCCGGGTTACCGGAGTCCTGTTAGCCCAGTGCTACAGCCCGAATAGATACGTTGATGACCGACATGTTCGATGTGATTCATGTATGCCTGTCCTCATAGGCTAGCGCCGCTTTGGTTTCACGACTAGCCATGTCGGCCCGGGTTCTCTGTCATATGGATGCTAGCGACACTATCATATACGTGAGCCAAAAGGCGCAAACGGTCCCGGGCCAGGTAAGGTGGCACCCGTGGGAGTACCGTGCGTGAGGCCGCAAGGTGATATGATGTGTTACACGCTGGATCGATGTGGCTTAGGATCGGGGTCCTGACAGCGTTGGCATCAGAGCCGGACTGCCTGTAGGTTCGCTAAGCCAAACTGGTCGATGTCGAGTCTAGAAATGCTTTAGTTATATGTAGGGGAATTGATTGTGGGAGGGAACGTAAGGCTCTTTTACTCCTTTACCCTATGCCCTCTATTCTGAGTCATTCTCTTCTCATTCTACGTGGGTTAAGGACTGGCTCTCTTCTCTCTATCAGGTTCACGTGTTACTAAATCCGTAGTAACTTATAGGATTGTTGGTTCAACCCAGTTCAGTTCTACTAAAGTTTAGTATGTTGCTATTTGAACCAGAACCTTGATATGATGTTGTTGAGTGGTTTCGCAAACTGTTGTGGATGTCTCAATTCTTTTTCTGAGCATTTACAGCCGTTATGTTGTCCAATTTCATCCAGAAATTCTAATGCCTTTGCACTATTTTGTGCTTTCAGATGGCTACCCGTCCCCAAAACCAAGTGGTTCGTCTGACCCGTTGCATCGGTGTATGTGGTCATACCGCCATGTTGGTTCGAGTGATGGTTGAGGCAGGTTACCGATGGTACCCTGAATACACCGTCGAAGAGCAGTTTAGAGATTTTAACCATAGCCAATATCTGTGCACGGCCAGGATATATCCATCATATCCCGGAGCCACGGAACCACTCCACCGTTCTTATGGACTCGGGATCACTATTGGGATGTCCGTTCAAGATGCAGCCTACTCGATGATGACCATTATGCGAGCTAGAACTGCTTTGTTGAGCAACACTGAATTTCGCTACATGCCAGCATCCCTCCCTGGGGCGCATGGTTACCTTCAGGGCATGTACAGTGATGCATCCCATGAGGACTCACTCCTTTGCACCACTACCGAGATGTTGGAAGATAAGGACCGTGAAAACCGGGCCTTGCGTATGGAGCTCTTTAATGCTCGTGCTGATCATTGGGCCACCTTGACGAGGTTTGCACCTGCTGTGCAAGCCGAATACATGGACACGAGAGACTTGTACCCTGTGCGGGCTAGTCTGCCAGACTTCATGGAATGGCGTGAGGTGGGAGGCATCACCCCTCCTCGTGGGCCTCTTCTGCCGCCATCTGTTGGACCGAGGCCGCATCCAAGTCCCTATGGTCCACAAGCACCGCAGGACCGTCTGCTCCCAGATGACCATGTTCCGCTTCCAGGTCTGGGTGGTGACTTTTATGAGGACTTCTACGGAGCCGTCTGAGCTAGTAGCAGTCTCGCTAGTATTGTAATAGTTGTATGTCCACCGTCCTGCGTGATTGTGGAATATAACTTAGTGTGTATCAATTCCGGAGGTGTAGAAAAATAATGTATAGGAGCTTGGAATGCCTCCGATGAGATGTAACGTCTTTCGTCTCAGTTGTACTTCAGCTTGAGCTTGTACTAAACTATGTATGATGTGTATGACCGTTGGTATACATATGGCAGTTTTTATATTACCATGTCATACGAATGATCATCTCTGCATTCCTTGTTATCCATTACATTCCGCACTTCCTTGGCCAGATTTTGCCATCCTGGTTTAAATCGTTGTTTTGTTTTCCTAGGATGGTCAACACCCGCAGCAACCCTGCTGCTTCGGAGCAGGGAGAAGCTAGTGCACCTAGAGAGGAAAGTCTGCCTCAACCACCTTCTCTGGCCGAAGTGATGCTGGAGGCAGAGCGCAACAGGCGCGACACCAACCGCTTGTTAGAACGGATTGAGCAGAACACTGCACGCCAGCAGAGGATCAATTCGGTGTCCATCAATGACTTTGTCAAGCTGTACCCGCCAAAGTTCAATCATTCCATCGAACCTCTCGATGCGGATGACTGGCTCCGCAGCATCGCCCACAAGCTACGTTCTGCCAACGTGGCTGAAGATGATAAAGTCACCTTTGCTGCCTATCACCTCGAAGGCCCTGCCAGCCTTTGGTGGGAGAATTATGAAGCTATGCGCCCGGTCGGCCAACTCACTACTTGGGCTGATTTCAGTGCCGCTTTTCGTGAGCATCATATCCCGGAAGGCCTTATGGATCGCAAGAGGGAGGAGTTCTGTAACTTCACCCAGGGGAAGCTGACTGTGGATGCATACAGTCGCGAGTTTGGGAAGCTTGCACGCTATGCTCCCGAAGAGGTGTCCACCGACGCCAAGAAGCAGGCAAGGTTCCGCAAGGGACTTAGCCCTAAGCTCCGTCGTGACCTTCGTCTGCATGATTGCACTTCTTTTCCGAAGCTAGTCAATAAGGCCATCAGTGCCGAGACAGGGCAGAATGATTTTGAAGCTTCACGCAAGCACTCCCGTGACTATGGATCTTCATCCGGCTCCGGATCTCAGAAGCGCCGGGTCTGGATTCCAAATTCTGCTATGCCACCCAGGTATACTCCGAGGCCATCCTTTGAGGCGCCTCGCCCCAATCAGCAGTATGTGCCGCCCAAGACTTTTGGTGGTCCCACTGCCAATGCTGCTCCACGCCCCAATTCGATAAATTGCTTCAAGTGTGGTGAGCCGGGCCACTACATCCGTGAGTGTCCCCAGAACAACCCCAGTCAGTTCGGAAAGTCTGTTGGACGTGGTAAGTCAACAGCGAAGGTGCTTGTCGCCAAGCCAGCCACCACTGCTCGTGGCCATGTCAACTACGTTTCAGCTGAAGAGACTCAAGAGGACCCCAACGTCGTTCTCGGTACGCTCCTTGTTAATTGCCACCCGGCAACTGTTCTCTTTGATACTGGAGCATCTCATTCATTTATTTCTGAGAGCTATGCTCGATTGCACAACACCACCTTTAGTGACATGCCCACCTCCATGGAAATTCAAACTCCCGGTTCTAGATGGCAAACCTCTAGAATCAGCCATGGAAATGAAATTCTTGTTGACAGATTGGTCTTCCTTGCGTCACTAATAGCTCTCAAGTCTTCAGACATAAACATCATCTTGGGTATGGACTGGATGTCAGCCCATTACGCCAAGATTGATTGCTCAACTAGAACTGTCCAACTTACCCATCCATCGGGCAAGACAGTCAATGTTTTGACCCGAGTATCGGAGCGTCAGCTCTACTCTCTAAATGCCAATCCCCTTCCAGACCTCGAAGATGTTCCGGTAGTCCGTGACTTCCCGGATGTCTTTCCAGAGGAACTGCCAGGTGTTCCACCTGACAGAGATGTCGAGTTCGTGATAGACCTTGTTCCAGGAACCGTCCCAATCTCTAGGAGACCTTATAAGATGGCACCCCTAGAACTAGCTGAGCTTAAGAAACAACTCGATGAGTCCTTGCAAAAGGGTTTCATCCGTCCTAGTTCATCTCCATGGGCTTGCCCCGTCCTCTTCGTCAAGAAGAAGGATGGAACGGATCGGATGGTTGTAGATTATCGACCTGTCAACTTGGTCACTATCAAGAACAAGTATCCGCTCCCCAGGATCAACGACCTGTATGACCAGCTCGCTGGATCCTCAGTCTTCTCCAAGATGGATTTGAGGTTGGGCTACCATCAAATCAAAATCAAGAACGGGGACATTCCCAAAACGGCTTTCGTTACTCGTTACGGCCAATACGAGTACACCGTCATGTCCTTCGGTTTAACCAATGCTCCAGCCACCTTCTCTCGGTTAATGAACTCGATCTTCATGGAGTACTTGGATAAATTCGTCGTGGTATATCTCGATGATATACTCATCTACTCCAAGAATGAGGAAGAACATGCCGAACATCTAAGGCTAGTATTGATGAAACTTCGAGAGCATCGCCTTTATGCCAAATTCTCCAAGTGCGAATTCTGGTTGCCAGAAGTGACCTATCTGGGCCATGTAATCTCTGGTAAGGGCATTGCTGTCAATCCCGAGCGAGTTCAAGCTGTCCTTGACTGGACTCCACCTGAAACGGTCAAGCAAGTCCGGAGTTTTCTTGGTTTAGCGAGCTATTGCCGCCGCTTCGTCGTTTCTCCAAGGTTGCTAAGCCTCTAACTGAACTCCTCAAGAAAGATAAAAAGTTTGAGTGGACCCCACAGTGCGAGTTCAGCTTTCAGGAACTGAAAAGACGCCTGACGTCTGCTCCCGTACTGGTACCACCAGATTTCTCTAAGGACTTTGTTATCTATTGCGACGCCTCGCGACAAGGATTAGGTTGCATACTCATGCAAGATCGTCATGTGATTGCCTACGCATCTCGACAGTTGCGTCCACATGAGGATAATTATCCTACTCATGATCTAGAGCTTGCAGCGGTAGTCCATGCACTCAAAACCTGGCGACATTACCTCCTGGGTAACCGTTGCGAAATTTACACTGATCACCAAAGTTTGAAATATATCTTCACCCAACCGGATTTGAATCTCAGGCAAAGACGTTGGGTCGAGTTGATCTCGGATTATGACTTAGGAATAACTTACACCCCAGGCAAAGCCAATGTCATGGCTGATGCACTAAGTCGTAAATCTTATTGTAACAACCTGATGTTACAACAAGGTCAACCACTTCTCCACGAGGAATTTCATAAGCTTAACCTTCACATTGTTCCTCGAGGATTCCTTTCCACCCTGGTGGCGAAACCTAACCTTACGGATCAAATCATAGCTGCCCAGAAGCGCGATAAGGGCATATCGCGGATTAAGGAAAACATCGCTAGCGGAGTTGCTAAATGCTTTCCATGGATGAACGAGGTGTTGTCTTGTTCGAGAACCGCTTGGTGGTTCCCAAGAAACAACATTTACGACAATTGATCCTTAAGGAAGCTCATGAATCCCCTCTCACCATTCATCCCGGTAGCACTAAGATGTATCAAGACCTACGCCAGAGGTTTTGGTGGACTAGGATGAAGAGAGAAATCGCTCAATACATTGCAACTTGCGACGTCTGTCGTCGTGTTAAAGCAGAGCATCAACGGTCTGCTGGCACCCTTCAACCATTGGAGATTCCTGAATGGAAATGGGATAAAATCGGTATGGATTTCATTACCGGGTTTCCCAGAACCAAAAGAGGGAATAATGCTATCTTCTTTGTTGTTGATCGTCTTTCCAAAGTAGCCCACTTCTTACCTGTTCGCGAGAGTATAACCGCTAGCCAGCTAGCGGATTTGTACATCTCTCGAATAGTATCTATCCATGGTGTTCCATTGGAAATTAATTCAGACCGTGGAAGTCTTTTCACCTCTCGATTTTGGGAAAGTTTCCAAAATGCTATGGGGACTCGTCTCTCCTTTAGCACCGCCTTCCATCCGCAATCAAGTGGTCAAGTAGAACGAGTCAATCAAATTTTGGAGGATATGCTCCGAGCTTCTGTCATCTCTTTCGGTATGAATTGGGAGAAGTGCCTTCCATTCGCCGAGTTCGCTTATAACAACAGTTATCAAGCTAGCTTGGGTAAAGCTCCTTTCGAAGTTCTTTATGGACGAAAATGTCGAACGCCTCTTAACTGGTCAGAAACCGGCGAGAGACAACTCTTTGGCCCGGACATGATCCAGGATGCAGAAGAGCAGGTTCGTACTATTCATGAGAAGTTGAAAACCGCCCAGTCTCGACAAAAGAGTCAGTATGACCGCAAGCATAAGCCTATGGCTTATGAAGTCGGCGAGATGGCTTACCTTCGGGTTACACCTTTAAAGGGAACCCATCGATTCGGTATCAAAGGCAAATTGGCTCCTCGTTACATTGGACCTTTTCGCATTCTTGCCAAACGAGGGGAAGTTGCCTACCAACTGGAACTACCTCCGCATCTCTCCAGAGTTCATGACGTCTTCCACGTTTCTCAACTCAGGCGTTGCTTCGCGGATCCTATCCGTGGAGTGGACCACGAAACGCTTGATCTCCAAGATAACCTCACCTATCGGGAATACCCCGTTCGTATCCTTGATCAAGCCGAGCGTACCACTCGACGCCACAATATCAAGTTTCTCAAGGTTCAATGGTCACATCATTCCGAGCAAGAAGCTACATGGGAAAGGGAGGATCGTCTTCGACTTGAGTACCCCACCTTCTTTCCGACAGATCCTAAATCTCGGGACGAGATTCTTTTGAGTGGGGGTGAGTTGTCACATCCCACCTAGTTCATGCATTAGAGTGTGCATCATGTTTACTTTTGACAGAAATTTGAAATGGGGAAGCCAGAACCCCCAGCACCCCTCCTGAATCTACTAGGGTTTACTAAAATCTTTTTCAATGAACCTGAAATGCCCTTCTAAAATGTTCATCATCTTTGCTTTGGTCCTAAACCTCTGGCAAAAATAGTGCACATTTTTCTAGGTCAACAGAAGGTCATTGAATTAATGCATAATTATTTGAATTTGGGCATTTTAAATTTATAAAACATTTCAAATGCCCAAATATCTCCAAACTAAAATGTTTCTTGCTGGAAATATTCCAACTAAGGACCAGGTGCAGTTTGGTGATTTTTGGAGTTGTGCTAGTATTTTAAATAAGTCTACAAAGTTACAAAAGAAATAGAAAAGGAAACAAAAGTCAGAAAAGGACTTACCTGGCGCCTGCCAACCGGCCCACCTGCCGGCCCAGCCCAGCTGCCGCGCCAGCGAGCTGCTTGGCTCGGCCAGGCAGGCACGCAGGTGCTCGACGCCGGCACCAGCGAGCGCCACGCAGCTCCCCGCCGCCCTGCTTCACCTCCTCGCCGCCTCGCTGCCCTGGATGAGTTCCACGCCGTCGCCTCGAGCCCCTGGACACGCCGTTCACCCCTGCCTCGCCTCCCTCGCTCTCCCCCGCCATGGCCGACGCCACCGTCGCCGCTCCGCCGTCGTAGCCATAGCCACCGTCGTCCCCGTGCCACGAGACCGTGTCCAACCTCTCCGCCGTCGTAGACTTCGTCGAGCAGCACGAGCCCGAGCGCTCGCGTGTCCCGAAGCCACCGCACCGACCCCACCCGAGTCCACCGTCGCCGGAGATCCCCTTCAACGCCGTCGCCGCACCAGCTCGTCCCCGACCACGCCGTCTGGCTCTGCGAGTTCGCTGTGAGCATAGCCACCTCCCCATCCTCTCCTTTCCTCTTCTCGTGCACCACAGCGACTGCACGTAGTTCAACCGCACGCGCCGCCGCGGAGCTCGTCGCCGACGAGGCTCCGGCCACCCAACGGCCACGCCACCCTGTCCACCAGCCTCACCGCACACCCAGGGCCCCGACGCATCACTCCACGCGCCTCGCCGTGCCCCGCAGCCCCGGTTTCACCTTCGCCCGAGCCCCGGCGCCGCCAAACTCGTCGCCGGCGCCAACTCCGGCCACCCCGACCCCAACTGACTCCACCAGTAGCCGCGGCTCGCTCCCAGGAGTGCGTAGATGCCTTCCGCGCCCCATTTGGTGGCCGGAATGGCCAATTTCACTCTGCTCCGCCGCGTCTGGCCTCGCCGGCGGCTAGACGCCGGCGAGTTGACCCTGACCGTTGACTGGTGGGCCCCTGTTGACTCTGTTGAGTCAATGACAGGTGGGGCCCCCTTCTGTTAATCTCTGGATTAGTTTAAAACTAATTAAATAAGTTTAATTAATCACTAACCCCCTGGGCCCACTGGTCAGTTGACCTGGACCGGCTGTTGACTTGCTGAGGTCAGCATGACCTCATGCTGACGCAGTAATTTTATTTACTGGAATTAATTTTATACAGGAAAATCCAGAAAATATTTCAAACTTCAAAAATTCATAGAAAATTATCTGTAACTCCAAATGCAAAGTTTTATATATGAAAAATTATCAGAAAAATCCAACCTATCCATTGGTACTGGTTTCATGCATGTTAGAACAAGTTAAACCCACTGTTTAGGCATTACAAGATGATACACTAATATGATCTTAATTA
Organism: Aegilops umbellulata; assembly: GCA_032464435.1. Taxonomy (NCBI): domain Eukaryota; kingdom Viridiplantae; phylum Streptophyta; class Magnoliopsida; order Poales; family Poaceae; genus Aegilops; species Aegilops umbellulata. The sequence continues at coordinate 65,716,649 of CP136056.1, read as the reverse complement.
ATGAGTTTCCATTTGAATCTTTGGTTCAAATGGGTTCATTCCCTTCTGGTTTAACTTACACTAGGTCAGGGCACATCCATGTTGCCATGTCATAGCATGCATCATGTTGTTGCATATCGCCATGTATTGATTGTGTTCCGATGTGTTCACTGTGGTAGGTTCTGCCTCCGAGGATATCTCCGAGTATCCAACTGAAGGGCAGTATCCCACGACCACTCCGTCAGGCAAGCAACCCATTGATCATTCCGATACAAACCCATGCTCTCGCTTCTGCTCTCGTTTACTGCATTAAGACAACGCGTTTCAAACTGCTGTGTGTCGCGGTAGTTGAACCCACTTCCTTTGCATGACCTGTCATTGCCACAGTAACTAGATGAAACCCACTAGCATGTGTAGGAGTTGATTGAGCCAATACATGTGTGTGTGTTCCTACCATGCTGTGCTTGCTATGCTTAGAGTTGTGTCAGGTCTGGCTCATCGGGATGATGAACTGGAGTGAAAGGTTGTGTCGGTGACAAGAGTGAAGTGTTGAACACGATTTGGTAAAGGAATCGATGGAAGGCCATGTAGGAGTACATGGTGGGTTGTTTCATTGAGGCCGTCCTTAAGAACTGAGATCTGTGTTTGTGATCCATGATACAGTTACTACCACACATTGGGATCCTTAATTGACTCTCTCGGCTTCTTGATCACGCTTGTCCTCTGTCCAGGAGTTGCAAAGTAGTTTCTGGTGTTTGTAGTATGCTGGGGGCCGCACGCAGTGCTGACCATCGGGGTGGGCTGTGTTGCGGTAGGCACGTGGCACGGTGTACCGACTCGCCCGTTTGGTGTCTCGGGAACCCTGTTCACATCGTTCGGGGCCGTTAGTGGAAACCTCGGCCGGACTCCCTGCGGATGGAACCCGAATAGGCGATAAACCTGGACTAGAGACTTGAGTGTTTAGGTAGGCCGTGGCCGACACCCTCGTTGGGCTTCCGCTTGAAGGTTGCCGAGTACATGTCCTGTAAACGACGATAAGTGGTGAGAGCGTGTGTGAAGAAGTACACCCCTGCAGGGTTATAAATGATCTATTCGAATAGCCGTGTCCACGGTAATGGACTTCTGGGTTGCCTATATCAGTTCATAGACAAGTTAAATGGATACTACTAAAAATCTCAAGATAAGTGTGAGTACCGCGGATGGCCCTCTCGTAGGATGGCGAGAGAGGATCCACGGTAGAGTATTGTGTTGGTGTTAGTGGACTCGTGTGCGACAAATGATTTACAAGTGGTGTCTATCGTAGGATAGCTTAGCCAAGAGTCAAAGCTGGCTTGTTGCAATAACCCCACTACCTTCTTGAGAATGTGCATGTATGATAGGTTCCTGTTGTAAGACTTGCTGAGTACCCCCGTACTCATGTTGCTTTAATCATGTTTTTCAGACGACTGCACCAACCCCTCTGATGGGTTCTATGTAGACCTCGACGTTGACGAGTGACTTGCCACCCAGGTGGTGATCCAGGACTTGTGAAGGGTCGTTGTAGATAGACAGGCTTCGTCAAGCCTTCTTTCTTTCTAGTGTCTGTACTCAGACTACTTTGCTTCCGCATGTGCTTGTATGTTGTATGACTTGAGTGTTGGGTCATGTGACCCCTATCTGTATGGATGACATGTATGGCTCTTCGGAGCCTTCTAAATAAAGTACTTGAGTCGTAGAGTACTGTTGTGATGCCATGTTGTATCTACTCATATCGGGCATATTGTGTGTATGATTGAAATGCTTGGTATGAGTGGGATCCGACTATCTAGTTGTTTATCCTTGGCAGCCTTTCATATGGGGAAATGTAAGTCTTGTGCTTCTGAGCGATAGTAGTCCGCTACAGCCCGGTTCACCGGAGTCCTGCTAGCCCAGCACTACTGCTTGGACACTTGACTGGCCGGCATGTGTTTCACGTCGTTCCTATGTCTGTCCCTTCGGGGAAATGTCACGCGCTGATATTCGGAGTCCTGCCTAGCCTGCTACAGCCCGGGTTACCGGAGTCCTGTTAGCCCAGTGCTACAGCCCGAATAGATACGTTGATGACCGACATGTTCGATGTGATTCATGTATGCCTGTCCTCATAGGCTAGCGCCGCTTTGGTTTCACGACTAGCCATGTCGGCCCGGGTTCTCTGTCATATGGATGCTAGCGACACTATCATATACGTGAGCCAAAAGGCGCAAACGGTCCCGGGCCAGGTAAGGTGGCACCCGTGGGAGTACCGTGCGTGAGGCCGCAAGGTGATATGATGTGTTACACGCTGGATCGATGTGGCTTAGGATCGGGGTCCTGACAATCTCCAAGTTGTTCCTCAAGGTTTTCTTGCCAACCTCATAGTCTCTCCTACTTTGGAAGATCAAATTCGTGAGGCACAACTGTTGGATACCATGGTGAAGAAGGTGAAACGTGGTATTGACAAGGGCATTTCCAAATACAAGTGCTATCGCGTTGATGACAGAGATACTCTTTTCTTCGAGGACCGGATTGTGGTTCCTAAGGGTGATCTACGTAAATTCATTATGAACGAGGCGCACAATTCTCTTCTGTCCATTCATCCTAGAAGTACGAAGATGTACCATGACCTCAAACAGTCATATTGGTGGACTCGAATGAAGCGAGAAATTGCTCAATTCGTGAATGAATGTGATGTCTGCAGAAGGGTGAAAGCAGAACACCAACGACCAGCTGGTCTACTCCAACCTCTTGCTATTCCAGAATGGAAGTTTGATCACATCGAAATGGACTTCGTGACTGGTTTTCCTAAGTCCAAGCGTGGAAATGATGCTATCTTCGTCGTCATCGACAAGCTCACTAAAGTGGCTCATTTTCTTCCTATCAAAGAGTCTATCACAGCAGCGCAGCTGGCAGAGCTCTACACCTCCAGAATTGTCTCCTTGCATGGCATTCCACAATTGATTTCTTCAGACCGTGGCAGCATCTTTACATCCAAGTTTTGGGATTCTTTTCAGAAGGCCATGGGCACAAATATTCGCTTCAGCACAGCTTTCTATCCTCAAACTAGTGGACAAGTCGAGCGTGTCAACCAAATTCTTGAAGATATGCTCACGGCTTGTGTTATCTCTTTCGGCATGAAGTGGGAGGATTGTCTTCCATATGCTGAGTTCTCTTACAACAACAGCTTTCAAGCGAGCTCGGGCAAAGCCCCATTCGAGATTCTCTATGGCAGAAAGTGTCGTACTCCTCTCAATTGGTCAGAGACGGGCGAACGCCAACTTCTTGGCAACGATTTGATCACAGAGGCTGAAGATATGTGTAAGGTCATTCGTGAGAATCTCAAAGCCGCTCAATCGCGCCAGAAGAGCTATTATGATAGCAAACACCGTGATTTGGCATTCGAGATCGGAGACCATGTCTACCTCCGTGTCTCTCCAATGAAAGGCACTCGTCGCTTCGGTATCAAAGGGAAACTTGCCCCTAGATACGTCGGTCCTTTCAAGATCATCGGCAAAAGAGGCGATCTCGCCTATCAACTTGAGCTTCCCCCCAACTTTGCAAATGTGCACGATGTCTTCCACGTGTCACAGCTTCGCAAGTGCTTCAAGATGCCTGAGCGCACCATCAACTTCGAAGAGATTGATCTTCAAGAAGATTTGTCCTATCATGAGCATCCCGTTGCTATTCTTGAAGAAACTGAGCGCAAGACTCGCAACAAGTCCATCAAATTCCTGAAAGTGAAGTGGTCTCATCATTCCGACCGAGAAGCCACCTGGGAGCGCGAGGACCACCTCCGTTCCGAATATCCGGAGTTCTTTCAGTCCTAGATCTCGGGACGAGATCCTCTCGTAGTGGTGGAGTGTTGTAACACCCCGGATGTAACTTGCCATATTTGTAACTCCAACTCTTGCCATTTTCGGCAATGTGATATGATATTCCCTCGTGGTTGGGTTCTTCTTCGTTTTGCATTGTCCTTGTCATGCATTTCATATCATGTCATCATGTGCATCGCATTCGCATACGTGTTCGTTTCATGAATCCGAGCATTTTCCCCGTTGTCCGTTTTGCAATCCGGCGCTCCTATGTTCCCCGGCGTTCCCTTTTACCTTTTTCCGTGAGCGGGTATTAAACTTTCTCGGAATGGACCGAGGTTTGTCAAGCGGCCTTGGTATAGCACCGGTAGACCGCCTGTCAAGTTTCGGGTCATTCGGAGGTCGTTTGATACTCCAACAGTTAACCGGGTAACCGCGAAGGCCTCGTGTGTGTTGCAGCCCAAAACCCTCCAAAACAGCCCAATAACCCATCTAAGTCACTCCCATGTCCATCGCCGTTCGATCACGATCGTGTGGGCGAAAACCGTGCTCAATTTGGAGCCTCCTAGCCCCTCCTACCTATAAATACATGCATCTCCCCCTCCAATTCCGGGTCCCGAAACCCTAAAATCCTCCCCCGCCGCCACCGGACACGTCCGGCCCGAGCCGGATGAAATCTCGCCGCCGCCCACGGCCACTCACCGCGCGCCACGTGGCCCGGCCACCACGCGCCGCCGCCAGCCCGCCGCGGCCCATCGCGGGCCCGCCCGGCCCGGATCTCCGCGCCGCCGCCTCCTGCGGGCTCCTGAGCCGAGCCCCGTGTCGGATCTCTGCTCCGGCGACGCCCCGCCACCTCGCTCTTCGCGCCGCCTCGCTTCCCCACCGGAGCCCGCGCCGTGCCTCGGCGTTCGTGCTCGCCGCCGCCCCTCCTGCTCCGCATCCGGGCGGATCCCGCATCCTCGCGGCCAGACCCGCCGGCTCCCCGCTGCCCTGGCCACTTCTCCGGCGAGGTTCCGGACAAAGCCGCCGCCGTCTCGGGAGTCGCGCCGAACCCTAGATCCGCTCTGAGGTTGACCCCGAGATTTCTCCAAGTCCTGTATATTTTTGCATTATGTTGCATTCTTTGACCTGTCATATCTCCTAGCATACTGCTCCATTTCGTGCGTGTACTATGTCAAATTGTTCTTCTTGACGAGTACATCATTTCATCTCATTGCATCATTTTCATTTGAGTTCATCTTGATGCCCGAAATGCTGTTAGAAGAGGGCTATGTGATGTTAGTTTCAGATCTGTTTTAGAACATGCACTTTTGTCATTTTTTCCATGATTGATGTGTGCACCCTATGAAGTTGAGTCCTACATGTGTTTTGTAATATGCCATGCCATCTTTACATGGGTGTATGCCATGTATTTTTGTGATCTCTGTGGTGACTAGCACAAGCATGCAAACTAGGTATCACAATGTTGCTGATTTCAGAGACTTAGTAATTTCACAAAGTTATTCCCTGCTGTTATTTTTATGCCATGTGTTCATGTTGTTTCAGAGAGATCTATGCCTCTTTTGAGCATGATCATTAAGGGTGTTTTGAACATATGGATTTGCTCTATCCATCCATGCCTTTGTTTTTAATTATGGAGTGTCATAGCTTGAGTCAATCGAGCTCTACTTTTACTATAAAATGTTACTGGCAGATTGTTTACATGTTATTCGATTTTGGCAAGCTTGTTGTAGTTGATTCTTACATGCTATGATGTTGTTCTTTCCATGCCTAGCCTTTATGCCATGTCTTCTTGATGGTTGTATGCTTAGTTTATCATGAAATGCTCTGTAGTGAGTGCATCGAGCTCGTAAACATGCCTACTTGTTATCTGTTTTTGACATGTCCAGTTTTCTGCCAAGTCTGAAACCTGTAACGAAACTTGCTTAATTGACATGGATGTTATTATATTTTCTGGTCCTTTTTGGCTCATGGTCAGTAAGGGACTTTTGTTCTATGCTTTGAGTAGATTCATGCCATGCCATATTTTGCTATGTCCTGTTCCTATAGCCGGTTGTTTCCTTGCTCTAAACATGTCATCCTGATGTTAATTTCTGGCATGATAATATTTTCACCAAGTCTGTGAACCTGTTATCTTTTGCACTTTTGTCATGCTTGTTTGAACCTGTTATGGTGTGATTTAGCCGTAGCTCAGTGTTCATCTTTTGTCGAGCATTTTGAGTAGATCACTGTCATATGCTTTGTTGGTATGTTTGGGTGCAGTAGCTTAATTTCTTGTTGCTTGCTAAGTAGCATCATGCTGTTAAACGCAGAAATATGTCATTTTTGTTTTGCTTGTCATTTGCAAACCGTGCATCCGATTCCGGTGATCTTTATATCGATTTCAACCGAAATCACCTCACCTATCCAGTGGCATACTTGGTTTGCCAAGATCATGCCTTTTTCATCCTTGTCCTTCCGGGCACGCATATGCATTGCATATCACATCTCGCATATCATGCCATGTTTTGCATCATGTTGCTTGCGCATTGCATCATGATTGATGTTTGTCCCCTTTGCTTGTGTTCTTGCCTTGGGTAGAGCCGGGAGACGAGCACGTGAACGAGGAACCTGTTGAGAACGCTTACGAGGATCAAGCTTTCGACAGCTCTGAGAACCTTGCAGGCAAGATGACCATACCCTCGAAATCACTTCTATCTTTGCTTGCTAGATGCTCGCTCTTTTGCTATGCCTATGCTGCGATACCTACCACTTGCTATATCATTCCACCCATATTGCCATGTCAAACCTCTAACCATCCTTTCCTAGCAAACCGTTGATTGGCTATGTTACCGCTTTGCTCAGCCCCTCTTATAGCGTTGCTAGTTGCAGGTGAAGATGAAGTTTGTTCCATGTTGGAACATGATTATTTTGGGTTATCACAATATCTCTTATTTTAATTAATGCATCTATATACTTGGTAAAGGGTGGAAGGCTCGGCCTTATGCCTGGTGTTTTGTTCCACTCTTGCCACCCTAGTTTCCGTCATACCGGTGTTATGTTCCTTGATTTTGCGTTACTTACACGGTTGGGTGATTTATGGGACCCCCTTGACAGTTCGCTTTGAATAAGACTCCTCCAGCAAGGCCCAACATTGGTTTTACCATTTGCCACCTAAGCCTTTTTCCCCCGGGTTTTCGCGAGCCCGAGGGTCATCTTTATTTTAACCCCCCCCCCCCCCGGGCCAGTGCTCCTTCGAGTGTTGGCCCGAACCGAGCAGCCTGCGGGGCCACCGCGGGGAAACTCGAGGCTTGGTTTTACTCGTAGCTTGACTTATCCGGATGTGCCCTGAGACCGAGATATGTGCAGCTCCTATCAGGATTTGTCGGCACAATCGGGCGGCTTTGCTGGTCTTGTTTTATTACTGCCGAAATGTCTTGTAGTCCGGGATTCCGAGACTGATAGGGTCTTCACGGTAGAAGGAATATCCTTCGTTGACCATGAGAGCTTATAATGGGCTAAGTTGGGACACCCCTGCAGGGTATTATCTTTCGAAAGCCGTGCCCGCGGTTATGAGGCAGATGGGAATTTGTTAATGTCCGGTTGTAGAAAACCCAAAGTTGATCTTAATTAAAACACATCAACCGCGTGTGTAACCGTGATGGTCTCTTCTCGGCGGAGTCCGGGAAGTGAACACGGTGTTGGAGTTATGTTTGACGTAGGTTGTTCTAGGATCACTTATTGATCACTTATAGCCTCACGACCGTGCTTTGCTTCTCTTCTCGCTCTCTTTTGCGTTGTTAGCCACCATATATGCTAGTCGCTTGCTGCAGCTCCACCTCACAACCCTATCCTACCTTTAAGCTTAAATAGTCTTGATCTCGCGGGTGTGAGATTGCTGAGTCCCCGTGACTCACAGATTCTACCAAAACAGTTGCAGGTGCCGACGATGCCAGTGCAGATGACGCATTCGAGCTCAAGTGAGAGTTCGACGAGGAACATGGTCATTACTATGTGTCTTTTCCTGATGGTCAGTAGCGGAGCCCAGTTGGGACGATCGGGGATCTGTGTAGCATTTGGGGTAGTCTTCTTTCATTTTGGTTCCGTAGTCGGACCTTGAGTGTAATCTGGATGATGGATGTTTATTTATGTATTGTGTGAAGTGGCGACTGTAAGCCAACTATGTATCTATTTCCCTTATGCATTACATGGGTTGTGTGAAGATTACCTCACTTGCGACATTGCTTTCAATGCGGTTATGCCTCTAAGTCGTGCTTCGACACGTGAGAGTTATAGCCGCATCGAGGGCATTACATAACCCTAGAGGGGATCGCAGGTTTGTACTTATCAAGGCTAGAGTCATTCACATGCGTCTGGTCCCAAAGAGTTTGGTTGTTCGTCAGTTAGGAGGAGCTCGTCAGAGTTGGACAGTTGCTGTCACCATGCTCCGTAGCAATGACTGGAATGCACACCTGCCAGAAGTGCCACCAGCAGGAGAGGATCCTCCCCCTGAGAATGGTATCCCTCATCCTTTGCATGGTGAGGGCCTTAACGCTGAGCAGATGTATCAGCAACAGCTGCATAATTGGCTGGCACAAAATGCAAATCCCAATGGCAATCCTAATGAAGAAAATGGCAATGTTGTGGTTGACCAGGATAATGACATAGAGATCCACCCTGAGTGGGGTGTCTGGCCTCCCTCACCCCCTCAAGAGCCACCAATGCTCTATAACTATCAGGAGTGGCTTGCTGGAGAAGGTCTGCAGGTGGATCATGGCATACTACCACCTAATAATATACTTGACAGTCCTGCAGCTGCATGGAATGCCTCAATCTCCAGGAGTAACAGCACTGACTCTAGTGCCACAATTTCTGACTCTTATGTATTGGTTCCTCTCAATCTCATGAACCAATACTGGCCACAAGAAGCCTCAAGCTCTGCTCCACAGGAAATGGGTCCAGTTACTACTGCATTATCTGCTACTGGAACATCTGCTGCAACCTCTGCTGCTCTGGATTTGATCCCAGCCCCTCAGGCTCTGCCTCCCAATAGGCTTGACATCTCACTTTCGGTTTCTGCTGCTGGACTGCAGGTTGACATGGTTTCTCATGGGGATTTCACACCAGACATGCTTCTAAGGGACTGTATTCCAATGTTCAGGCTTAATACTTATCTTACTGCAGCAATCAGGCCTATCATTGCATCTTTTGGCCCCTGGAAGGATCATTTTGGTTTCAGACAGGATTCTGTGACTTTTAACATTACAGTGGCTGAAAATGCAGGTTCACTCTCTGTTGTTTCTGCTTACAAGGCCATCAATCAGTTTGGGAGTTCTTCTAGGAACACTGAGGAAATTTCTAAGGCTTCTCTCTGGGAGCTTAATGCACCCCATGTGCCTGAAACTGCACTGCTGCCTGCTGTTATGCATGCTCTGTCTATGCAGAGCACGCCTCTGGATAGTGACATGTCTGAACCTGATACCTCCCTCATGGCCCTGACTGCACCCCCTTTGCCTGCTACAGTTCAAAACATTCAGGAAGATGTTGTTGAAGGGATACCAGGTTCTGTAATTGTGGATGCAAGTGGTAACTCCTCCCGAAAAGGGAAATCTGTGGTACCGGAGTGCTCTGTTTCTCTGCGTAGAAGCACCAGATCCAATAAATATGATGGCTTCAAGGTGCCTCCCCTGACTGACAGAAAGATCAAGTCATCCAAAGTTAAGCCGCGACAGGTACCCTCTGCCCTTACCATCAGGGACACCCCTGCAGAACAGATTCCTCCTGCAACACCAATCCAGGTAATCCAACAGATTGGCACCAACCTATGTGGTATTCCTGCTGATGAACTCTCTGAAGAGGCCCTCATGGCGGCCCAGGAGGAGGAGCCGGCCTCTTCCACCTAATCTTACCTTGCCTTTCTTAATAATATGCCTCTTTTGGTTTCATGGAATGTCCTGTGTTGGAACGTTCGCGGTTTAAATTCAGATGACAAACAACTAGCTCTCTCGAATGCTATTGTCTCTAGTGGTTATGTTGTTGTCTGTTTGCAAGAAACAAAGAAGTCCACCTTTGAATTGTCTTTTGTTAAATCCATTTGCCCGCGTAGATTTGATCAATTTGCTTATGTGCCTTCTCGTGGAGCATCGGGTGGTATTGCCACGATTTGAAATAGTTCCATATTCACAGCAGATGTTCTGTTTACTGAAGACTTTGCTCTGGTTACTCGCTTTCGTTCCACACAATCAGCACAATGCTGGACGCTCGTTAACATCTATGGGCCTTGCCAAGGGGAACAGCGAGTCAACTTCATAAATTGGTTGGGAGCTTTGGATATTCCAGCAAATGAGGATTGGCTTTTTGTGGGCGATTTCAATTTTATTCGTGCACCTGAAAATAGTAACAAACCAGGTGGTTCAATGGCTGACATGAATACATTCAATGACTTAATCAGATCACAATGCCTAATTGAACTACCAATAAAAGGGTGCATGTTTACCTGGAGCAACATGCAACAAGATCCTCTTCTGGAACAACTCGATTGGTTCTTCACAAGCACAAACTGGACTACATCATACCCTAAAACCATGGTAAAACCACTAGGTAAACCTGTTTCTGATCATATACCTTGTGTGGTTAATATTGAAACTGCCATCCCTAGATCCAAGCTGTTTCGCTTTGAATCATATTGGGTCCAACACCCTGGTTTTTTGGATGTGGTTGCAAAGTCTTGGGCAAAAAATGTCACGTCCACAAACCCTGCCACAAATCTTTGCCGTAAACTTAAAACTCTACGCAGAGATCTTAAACAATGGAGCAAAGGAATCTCCAAACTCTCTGTGGCAATTGAGAATTCTAATAAAGCTCTTTGCGAGATTGATGAGTTAGAAAATAAACGTTCATTAACTATCACGGAGAATAACTTCAGAAAAATCCTCAAAAAACACATTCTCCGGTTGCTCAGATATCAGCAAATATATTGGAAAAAACGATGCACCATACGGTGGGTTAAATTTGGTGATGAACCATCAAAAAATTTCCAGGCAATGGCTTCGGAGAGGTACAGAAAGAACAATATTGCATCGCTAACTACTACTGATGGGATTGTTGTTGAAGATCACCCAGGGAAAGAATCAATCATCTTCCAAACTTTCAAAGAAAGAATGGGTTCTTCATCTGGACATGACATGAAATTTGATCTACATAGAATCATCAAGAAGTCCCATGATCTGGACGTTCTCACTGTCCCCTTTTCAAACGCCGAAATTGACAACGTAATTAAGGAGATGCCCGCAGATAGAGCACCTGGCCCGGATGGCTTCACGGGTGTGTTTCTCGAGACATGTTGGCCAATAATTAAGGAAGACTTTTACAAGCTCTGCCATCAATTTCACGAGGGCAATCTTTCACTTGAGAGCATTAATGATGGGTTCATCACACTCATACCAAAGGTCAGCTCTCCCGAAACGATCAATGATTATAGACCAATTACGCTCTTGAACTGTTGTCTTAAGGTTATCACGAAGATACTGGCCAATCGCTTACAAAAAGTCATACTCAAGATCGTGCACCGTAACCAGTATGGATTTCTCAAGGGGAGAACTATTCAAGATTGCTTGCGTGGGCATACGAATACATATATCAATGTCAACAATCCAAGCAGGAAATTATGCTCCTAAAACTAGACTTTGCAAAAGCATTTGACACGATTGAGCACGAGGCCATGATTGACATTATGAAAAGCATGGGGTTTAATGATAAATGGATAAGCTGGATTCGATGCATATTTTCCTCAGGTAAATCATCAGTGTTATTAAACGGAACACCTGGTCGGCAATTTCTTTGTCAATGTGGAGTACGGCAGGGCGACCCCCTCTCTCCACTACTTTTTGTACTTGCGGCCGATCTTCTTCAAGCAGCCATTAATGATGCTTTCCAGCGCAATCTTATACGCCTACCTTTTCATTCAACAAACCAAAAAGAGTATCCTGTGATCCAGTATGCCGATGATACTATATTGGCCATTCCAACATGCATGCAGCAAGCTCAGATTGTCAAGACCATATTAACCGACTATGCCTCCTCAGTTGGACTAAGAATAAATTTCCACAAGTCTACTCTTATCCCAATCAACTGTGGCGTAGAAAAAAGTGAAGAGATTGCCAACATATTCGGATGTGTCGTGGGGAAAATGCCATTCACCTACCTTGGGCTGCCACTTGGCACTACTAGACCCTCTATCCAAGAGCTTATGCCCCTTGTCTGCTCACTCGAAAGAAGGTTGTCTGCCACCCTCAACATGGTTTCTTATGGCGGCAAATTATCACTTCTTAATTCGGGCATTACATCACTCATTATCTTTGCCATCTGTACCCTGAGACTGCCGACAAAAATCATTGAGTTACTGGACAAAATAAGAAGGAAATGCTTGTGGATCAAAAAAACGGACAATGGCGACAAAATTAACTCCCTTGCTTCCTGGGAAATGGTGTGTCGGCCCAAGATAAGTGGTGGCTTGGGAGTATTAAATCTGCGTGTTCAAGGCGATGCCCTACTGCTGAAATACCTTCACAAGTTCTACAATAAATGGGATACACCATGGGTGCAACTGATTTGGGACACTTACTACATTGACCAAATCCCGCATGCATCAAACCCATGCGGATCGTTCTGGTGGAGAAATGTGACCAAGCTAATACCAACTTACCGGGGTATATCTAAGGTGACTGTGGGGAATGGTGAAAACGTGCTATTTTGGAAAGACATGTGGAGAGAGGGCATCCTTGCTGAATCGTATCCTCGAGCACTCTCATATGCCAAAAATGAGGACCTGTCGGTCCAACAATTCTTGGGCATCACCACCCTACAAGAGGAGTTTCATTTACCACTCTCGCCACAAGCACACGCAGAATTGAGACAGCTTCAGCTGGAAATTTCGGAGGTTCAACTCTCCAATGAGATTGACAAGTGGACATATGTTTGGAACACCAATCTCTTCTTTGCAAAACAATACTATACATTCTACTTCAGAGAAATTCAAGCACATGAATCTTTTGGATGGATTTGGAAGTCTAAGTCAACCATGAAAATAAAAGTCTTCGGGTGGCTCCTACTTTCTGACCGCCTCGACACCAGGAATATGCTGAAGAGAAGGCATTACAATATTGGAGATGATCATGACTGCATTCTCTGTGGTTTACCAATTGAGGAGACGTTGGAACATCTCTTCTTTGAGTGCCACTTCAGCTCTGACTGCTGGTCTCACCTTGGCCTCTCCTAGCGTCAAGGAAGCACAAGACTGAACAACATTTCCAAAGCAAAACAAGACTGGAATAGACCACTCTTCATGGAACTATTTTTGTTGGCGGCCTGGAGTATATGGAAGGAGCGCAACAACAAGCACTTTAGAAAGATCCTACCATCTAAAACCTCCTGGTTAAGTAGACTTAAGGCTGATTTTTCACTGCTCACCCACAGGGTTAGAGAGGAACACAAACAACACATTTTAATAATACTTGCATCCCTGTAAAATAGCACCTGCTTCCCACCCCCCAAAGGAGGATGGATTGTAACTACAATGTACAGTTTCACTAACCTATATTAATATATAACACAATGGGAGGTACTCCTACTGTTTCTGGTCAAAAAAAACATTTGGCTCTCTCAAGTACTCAGGGCCAAACATTGCTATCACAGCCTTGCAGAACCTATACATGGACTCGAGGCACGTGGACTCGCTCATACAGACATACTCATCAATGAGATCACCGGGAACTCCGCATGCAAGCATCCAAATAGCTGCAGCGCATTTCTAATAAGAGAGGAAGCCAATCTTTCCAAGGGCATCCTCCTTGCACTCAAAATACCTATCGTATGCCACCAACCCCTCCTGGATACGGTTGAAAACATGCCTAGCCATACGGAAACGACGCAGGAATAGGTGATGTTTGAAGAGTGGGTTGGGTGTCTCAAAGTAGTCCTTCCAGAGTAGGAAATGGCCGCTCCCTCGGTTACGATTCAACACCGGAGTGTGCCCCGGGACCGAGCCCCAGAACATCGGCCGCTGCCTACTAAGGTGGTCATGGACGACCAACATAGCAGCCACAAGTTCCTCACTGTCGGATGAAGAATCATCCGAGTCGCAAAATAAATTGTGGAAAAAGAACTCGTCGGCGGAGTCCATTTGTACCTTGCGGGCAAACCGTCAAACAACTTGCGGGCGTTGTTGAAGAAGCTGGTCGGTGAAGAGCGACACGCCTCCCCTGGACCTGGTAGCAGGCCTTGGCAGCGTCCGGCAAGCGTGGCAGCGTCAGACGAGCAAGGTCGTCGCGCTTTTGACCGCTTCGGGCAGGGCCGGGGGCGCGGGGGCGAGGTGGTGCTGGCGGCGACGTCGGGGAAGCTGCGATGGCGGTGCGGAGAGGCGGTGCCGACGGCGACGTTGAAAGGTGGCATGTTGTGGGGGAGGTATGTGGGCGCGGACGGCTGGCCTGGGCACCGGAACTGGGCGGCGGCGGCAACGGGGTAGGGCGGCCGGATGTGCTGGCTATCGATGGGAGGAAGAGAATAGCCTATGTGCCACCGACTGGCGGGCCAGAGGGAGGAGTAGGCGAACGTCGCACGCGTCCGCGCCGACGCAAATGAGGCCCAAATTTAAGCCTGGAATGGGTCGTTCGGCAGACAAAAAGCAGACGCGTGTCTGTTTGAGTCGGTGCATTGGGCCGACTTTTGTGTCCGTTTCGATTGAAACCGACACGTGCGGATGAATTGGGGAGGCGCGTTGGAGTTGCTCTTATCTTGAGTGGAAGGCACAGGCACTGATCCTTGTCTGACTACAGAGTTGATTAGGACTGATGTACTAGCCTACAAAAACATCTTATGACCCAGTTCTTTTTCTTATCTTGAGTGGAAGGCACAAGCACTGATCCTTGTCTGACTACAGAGTTGATTAGGACTGATGTACTAGCCTACAAAAACATCTTATGACCCAGTTCTTTTGGCGGATTCTGAACAATGCAGTGGCATTTCATAGCTTTAGTACTAGTTACTTTGCATTCGGTCGACAGTAGCTGAGTTGCGTTGATCATTCTGAGTTGAGCACGCAACATGGAGCAATGGTACATCCATTGTGTCACTTCTTCATCACAGGCATACAGATAACCAAAGGTCACATATATACAAAGCTACACAGCTTACACGGTGCCGCATTTCGCTTGGTTTTACGGTGATGGCATACTGCAGAGAGCATTTTTAATAAGCCTCCACACCAGCAGATCTGCAGTCGACGTCGAACCACACCTCGTTGACACGGCCGATGATGCGGAAGGGGCTGTTGTACTGTGCAATGGAGTAGGCGTTCTTGCTAGGGTGATCTGTGGAGTTCACCCACGGTGTCCGGCTCAAGCTCACTGCGAGTTTCTCAGCTTCCTCGACGACATTGTGGTCGCGTGCGTAGCCAGAGAAGCTCCTGACAGCAACGCAGTGGCCTGGCCACCTATCTGGATGTAGGTTCAGTTCTGGGAGAGGGACAGGAGGGGAAGCTTGGAACTCTAAGGGTAAGTAGAGCCGGACAAAGTAGGCCGAAGAGTGGAGAGGCCCCGCGCCTGGGACGATGCTCGTTAGGATAGGGGTCGTCATTCTGATCCTGGAGGAGTTGAGGTTTGCGCCCATCAGGTATTGGAACAACCTGCCAGAAATCAGTGACAGCATTAAAGGTTCAGGGCCACTGAATATGATAATAGGATTTGGACACAGCAGGTAAATTCATCAGACAGGAAACTTTCAGAATGGGCAATGCAAAGCAAATCATGGACAAACATCAATATACATTGATTCATGTAACAAAATGTGCACAATGGAGGCATGTTTCCTGTTTCCAACATTCATGTTTTCCTTTGGCTGATGTTCAATAACAAGAGCCTGACTAGAGATAACCTAGCCAAGCGGAGGCATGTTGAAGATATGACATGTGTCTTTTGTAGTGAATTGGAAACCATACAACACCTCTTTTTTGATTGCATTGTTGCTAAAAAGATCTGGGCCATTATTGCTGAATGCTTTAACATTCTGATACCTGTTTCTTTCACATCGCTATCTTCCTTTTGGAAGAGGAAAAAACATGGTGAAGCTCTCAATACTGCTACCTTGTGGAGCTTATGGCTTTTGCGCAATGATTTTATCTTTCAGGGGAGAAGATGGCGAAGTATACGTTGTGTTTTGAATCTGGTGGGGGCGATGATCAGACAATGGAAAATCCTATGTACCGAGGTCCAGGGTGCTCTTCTTCTCCAGTGCTTAAGGCTTTTGGATCGTCGAAGAGGGGAGTTGCTTAGGATCGCCTGGAGTAACTAAGGAAATATGGACTGAGGCGGGTGCTTTTGTGTGGTAAATTGATCTATTCTTGTATGCACCTCCTTCTGGTCTCCCTCCTTCAATCTAAAAACTCTCTCTGTAGAGAATGTATTAGGGTAGTTTATTTGAGAACCCTGTTTGTTCGATCTGTGGCAGCTACTCTGGTTGTCGCCGACCGCTGCTAAACAGTCCAAGTGCTTGTGTGGTTTGCTTTGGCTTTAATAAAAGTTGGGGCGGGGGGAAACCCCTTTCGTTTCAAAAAGAAAAAAATGTGCACAATGGAGAGCAAATTATGGACAAACATCAATATACTTAATTCATGTAACTAAATGTGCACATAGTAAATTACCTGGAAGGCTGGAAATTAAAATAACTTCCCCACAAACAGAAGTGTCAAAATAACTTGCAGATTGTAATGCCGTCATAAGTTGACATGCCGCTGGTGAACAATTACCTCATGCAATGGAATTTTATATTTCACAAGCTAGCAAAGTTCATATATCGCATCAGTTGAACTTTTGCAAGACCTAGGTGGAAACAACACTTGGGATCGATCCGATTGTTTGGGCCCTTCGAGTTATCAATTTCACAAATCAAAAGATCCGTTATACATCAAGAATTATTCGCATATGGAGGCAAAGATCTTAATATCAGTTCCTGGAATTAAGAAAAGCCTCTAACGTATGGCTAAATGAAACAGGGCAGTGCAGAATCACTGAATTGTTCGTGTTGATGCAGACTACAGCCCTGGACCGGGTAGCAGTAAACATAAAATACTTATTTGGACCTATGACCTATCATAATTCAGATAGCCTAGTTATTTGGGAGTCTGGTCTGTTTCATATTTAGTGATCTAAACGCTCTTATATTTCTTCACGGAGGGAGTACATCAGAGCGGCAAAGTCAGATTATAGATATACTCCTACTAACATATCTTGTATCAGGTCAGAAGTGGATTATGTTTGTTTAATTTTGCAACAAGAATGGTTAACTCTTGTCTATACTCAAGGTGATTCACAACCAAGGTTCAATCGTTCTCATGGAGTAGTGGCTGATCCTACATTTCCTTGTGCTACAGATTCCTCCTGCCAACTTGCACAATTGTGCATGGCAACACACTCTTTACTCAGGATGACATGCTTCTCTGTTGAGTTGTGTAAATGTGTAAATATGTAACAGTTGGGGGGCTAAGATGTAAAAGCGCATATCTATATAGAATACAGAGAAAGAGGAGGCTGGATAAGGCGCTCCAGATTTTTCCCCATTCTAGTTCTTCCTTCTACCATCTTCTAATCCAGATTTGTTGAATATTTCTCTGATTTACAACATGGCATCGGAGCAAGACGATCCTAGTGCGTCTCTCGCTCTGCCGTAACGCCGCATCGTTGAGGTGTTGCTGTCGTGTGGCGGCTGGAGCTCGTCTTCGCTCAGATCCTTTGCGATTTGGTGGAGCCAAGCAAGATCGAGGGTTCGGCAGAGAAGAACGACGAATACGGTGCGGTGCTGTTCTCACTTTAAGTTGCTGAGATTCCGGTCAGTTTGAGTCCTTTGTGATTCAGTTCTCTTTTCTGTGGCTGGGGCAACTTCGTTTGCTGGGCTGATTTGGTAGTGGTGAGTTTGGCTGATACAAACTTGTGACCTGTGAGTCTTATTTGTGGTCTGTTGCCGTAGAGTTCTCTTGCTAGTTAGTGACCATGGGAGACAAAGACAAGGACAAGGGTGTAGATTCAAGTGTTAAGAAATTATGTGAAAGTATGCAGCGAATGCTTGCTCAGCTGATGGAGCAAGCACAGGTTAAGTCTAGTAGCTCGGCTGAAATTCAGAAGTCTGTCCTCGAACCAAATCCAGTAAAATTAACTGGTCCGGGTGACTATTTTAGTTGGGCTCGCAATGCGTCGTTAATTCTGGAAGCGCATGGTCTGCATAAGTACCTAAATGAAGATGAGAAAAAGCCAGGAGAGGTAATGCAGGAACAATGGGAGCAGAATCAGAAGCGAGTCATGGTTTGGCTGTTGGGCTCAATGGAAAAAACTGTTCGGGAACAAGTTGAAAGTTTTCAAACTGCTGCTGAAGTCTGGACAAGTATTGAAAAACAGTTTTCTGGTAAATCAAACAAAATGCAGGTTAGCAGAATACTACATGAGATGTGGCACTTTAGACAAGACCAGAAATCAGTTACAGAGTATGCAGGGGAATTGAAGAAACTTTACAGGGATCTAGAGTTTTTTAGACCATTCAAGCCACATGATCCTAGAGATTTGACTCTCCTCAGAGAATGGTTTGAACCATTGTTGGTGCAGGTTTTCCTGGAAGGTTTGAATCCTAAGTTCAAACTTCGCTCTCAGATGATACAAGCATCTCCTGACTGGCCTACCTTGGATGAAACTATTGCCAGTATTCTTGAAGAAGAGACTCGTTTGGCCAATCAGGAAGCAATGCCACAGATGCATGGTGATAATCGTGCTGCACTTACTCACACACAATCCTCTATGAGTTTTAGAAGTGGTCAAGCAAATACTACTAAGTTTGACCACAAACGGAGAAACAAAGTTGTGTGTGATCATTGTAAGAGACCTGGCCATATGAAAAAGGATTGTTTTGAGTTGATTGGTTATCCTCTAGGATGGCAGCAGAGAAAAATAAACAGGTTCAATGGCAGCGGTAACAGCTTCGAGAAGAAACAAGACCGAGTTCATCTTGCATCATCCACGGGAGAGTTACCTGCAATTGCTGCTCAGGCTCTAGAAGAGTTCAAGGCAAAATTGATGGTTGTTACTGCTGAAGGATCTAGTGAAGCTGCCAGCTCTCGGAGTGCAGAAGGTGAGAACCATTTACTTGTGCCCTGGATAATTGATTCGGGTGCCACAAATCATATGACAGGTTCACAAAAATATTTTTCATCATACATACCTCGTTCAGGAAAGGATAAGGTCCGTATAGCTGATGGATCTTCGTCTTCCATAATGGGATGTGGAACCATTAGTTGTACACGTTCCTTACCTTTAAGTCTTGTCTTACATGTTCCCGATTTTCCTATGAACCTTCTATCTGTCAGTTCAATCACAAAGTCACTTAATTGCAGAGCTATGTTTGAGCCCCGGTTCTGTGTATTTCAGGACCTGAAGTCATGAAAAATACTTGGGACTGGAACTGAGCGTGATGGCCTGTACTATCTTGACAATGTTGCAGCTCCACTTGCATTTGCTACAGCATGTACCTCATCCACCTCATCCACAGATGAGTTGTTGTTGCTCCATTGTAGACTAGGGCATTTATCTTTCCAAGTCCTAAGTCGTATGTTTCCATCACTTTTTGCTTCCTGCTGCAAGGATAAGCTTGTATGTGATGTATGTGAACTAGCTAAGCATACACGGGCTACTTATCCTAGTAGTAGTGAGAGAAGTCAAACCCCTTTTGAAATTGTGCACTCAGATGTTTGGGGTCCCTCAGTTGTAACCTCTCTATTAGGAGAGTGTTGGTTTGTGACTTTTATCGATGGCTTTAGCCGATATACTTGGCTTTATTTGCTCAAACAAAAGTGTGATGTGTTATCTGCATTTAAAGACTTTTATGCCTTGATTTGCAATCAATATAATGCAAGAGTGAAAATATTTCGCTCAGACAATGGAACCGAGTATGTTAATCAGGAGTTTGACTATTTTCTAGCTTCAAATGGCATTATACACCAGACTACATGTGTGAACACTGCTGCTCAAAATGGAGTCGCTGAACGTAAAAATAGACATTTATTGGAGGTTGCTCGGTCCCTCATGTTCACAATGAATGTACCTAAATTTCTTTGGGGCGAGGCCATTAAAACAGCAGCATACTTAATAAACCACATGCCGTCACGGGTTTTGAATTATAAAACACCAATGGAATGCTTAAGTGGTACTAATTCGTTTACTGTACCACCAAAGGTGTTTGGTTGTGTTTGTTTTGTTCATGATTACAGGAACTCGGTGGGAAAGCTTGATCCCCGTGCTGTTCGATGCATCTTTGTTGGGTATTCTTCTACCCAGAAAGGCTATCGTTGTTGGTGCCCTACTGAGAAACGGTTTTTTGTGAGTATGGACGTCACTTTTCGGGAGAAAGAACCTTATTACACGTCAGCCATCAGTACTATTGATAGTATTGGTCGTGAGGGGGAGAATTATGATAAGGGGGATGTTCGTATTGGTTCAATTTTGACTCCTTTGCTAGATATATCTCAACCAGATCAAGGAACAGAGGGGGAGGAAAATGCGAGTACTAATGAGGGTAGGAGCAGCTCAACTGTTCATGAGGTATGTGACACTCCTACTTCTCAACAAGTTATACAACATGACAACCCTCTGTCTACAAGTTACAGGTCATTGCCTCTTGATTCAGTGCCGCGTGAAGAAACAGAGGAAGGTAGCGGACATGCTATGGACCCTACTGATTCTCCATTAGTTGATGGTTATACTGATGTCACGACTGAGGAAGGTACTGAAATTCCTATTGCAGCTCCTAAATCTCCACCAGATGATTGCCCTATCGCCTTACGAAAACCTGTGAGACATCGAGACGTACCAGCACGTCTTAAGGATTGTGTGGGTTATAAACATGATATTGCTAAATTTATCTCTTATGAAAATTGCAGCCCCTCATTTAAGACTTTCATTGCTTCTTTGGACTCTACCTCTATACCCACAGATTGGAGAGATGCTATTAAACATCCTAAGTGGAAGGAAGCAATGCTGGAGGAAATGAAGGCTTTGGAGAAAAATAACACATGGGAACTCGTAAAACTACCACATGGCAAGGAGCCAGTGGGTTGCAAGTGGGTGTATACGATCAAGCAGAATCCTGATGGCAAGGTGGAGCGATATAAGGCACGTCTAGTGGCAAAGGGATACACACAAATATATGGGATTGATTACGAAGAAACCTTTGCACCTGTTGCTAAGATGAGTTCAGTACGAACTTTAATCTCATGTGCATCTAATCTTAGTTGGGATCTTCATCAACTAGATGTGAAAAATGCCTTTCTCCATGGGGACCTTCAAGAAGAAATTTATATGCATATACCACCGGGCTTTGACACTGCTCAGACTAAGGATAAAGTTTTGTGGCTGCATCGATCCTTATATGGATTAAAGCAATCGCCTCGAGCTTGGTTTGATCGTTTTAGGAGATCTTTACTTAAAATGGGCTATCATCAGAGTAATGCTGATCACACCTTGTTCTATAAGCGTAATATGAGCAGGTTAGCAATACTGATAGTATATGTTGATGATATCATCATTACAGGAGATGATACTAAGGAAATAGAATACTTGAAGATGCGGCTAGCGAAGGAGTTTGAGGTTAAAGATCTTGGACAATTACGATATTTCCTTGGAATTGAGGTCTCTCGGAGCAAAAAAGGTATTTATCTCTGTCAAAGAAAGTATGTTTTAGATTTATTACTAGAGACTGGGCTATCCAAATGTCGTCCAGCTCCCACTCCCATAGAGCAAAATCATCGCCTAGTTAGTGAAGCAGGATCTCCTGTGGATCGAGAGCGCTATCAAAGGCTTGTTGGACGACTGATTTATCTCTCACACACTCGTCCTGATATTGCTTTTGCTGTAAGTGTTGTTAGCCAGTTTATGCATGATCCACGGACTCGCCACATGGATGCTGTGATCCGAATTATTCGCTATCTTAAGGGATGTCCTGGTCGAGGTCTACTATATACATCACATGGCAATCTGCAGGCGGAATGTTATACAGATGCAGATTGGGCAGGCTCTTTGGATGATAGAAGGTCAACATCAGGCTACTGTACATTTGTTGGAGCTAATCTTGTCACATGGCGCAGCAAAAAGCAAAGTGTTGTAGCGCGGTCCACGGCTGAAGCAGAATTTAGATCCATGGCACATGGAGTGTGTGAAGTGTTATGGGTGCGAATCCTTTTGATGGAGCTGGGTTTATTTCAGACTAAACCATTGATGCTATATTGTGATAATAAGGCAGCCCTTAGTATTGCACAAAATCCTGTGCAACATGATCGAACAAAGCATGTTGAAATTGATCGACATTTTATTAAAGAGAAGTTGGATCAAGGAATTATTTGTATGACATATGCGAGCTCCTCAAACCAGCTTGCAGACATCTTGACTAAGGGCTTACCAGATAGAATGTTTTCTATCCTTTGTAGCAAGATGGGGTTATATGATGCATTTACCCCACCTTGAGGGGGAGTGTTGAGTTGTGTAAATGTGTGAATATGTAACAGTTGTGGGCTAAGATGTAAAAGCGCATATCTATATAGAATCCCCTTGTTAGAGTCTGAAACAAAATGGAGCTCTCCCGTGCGTTTGGATTATGGACCGTCCGATCGTCTTCCTGAGCGCGTCATGGCCGTTGGATCTCCGGGTGGACCGACCCTGGCCGTCCGATCGAGCCGGCACTCGATCCTCGCCGTCCGATCTCGTCTGGCACTGCTACATCGGGGTCGCCATGCCACCGCCTGTAAATCTGGTGGCCCGCCAAGGGTACTTTCATCAATTCACCTGGTGGCGTATAAGTGCATCAGGCCACCTGCCGCACACGCGCAGCCCCGCTCCGTCCTCCCCTCGCGGCTTCCCCTCACGTAACCCTACCTCCTCCTCTCCTCTCCTTTCTCTCGTGCCCCAGCCGCCGCCGCCGCTCGCCCCATCCCCCTCGCATCGCCACCCCCACCCTTTCTCCCCTCCCTTGCTCTCATGCCCCAGCGCCGCCGCCGCTCGCCCCACCCCCTCGCACCGCCACCCCCTCCCTTTCTCTCATCCCCCAGCCGTCATCCCTACCCTCGTGTCCATCCTCCTCCCCCAGCTCCCAGATGGGTGAGAACCCTAGCCACACTGTCTCACTCGCAGCCCTTGATTCGCCCCCTCCTCTCTCTTCCGTCTCTGGATCTCGCCCCTCGCTCCCCGCGGGCCTTGCCGACCTAAGGCCCCCGATCCGGAGCCTCTAGATCCGCCGCGCGGGCGACGGCAATGGCGTAGCTCGCGCCCCCAGCCGTCGGGACGCGATGGGCCGCCGCGGAGGGCTCCTCTTCCTCCTGCCGCGGATGCTTCTCCCCGTCGCCGCTGCGCTCCAAGGTATGCTCGCTTCCGCTCTCGCTTGCTTGCTCTGCTCTCGCTGTCGCTTCTTGCCTGGTTACCTCCTCTGCTCCCGTGGGGCTGGGTTTGGGGGATGTTGGGCGAGCGGGGTTGGTGGAGCGCTCTGCTCGGCAGCTGTGCTTTGGGTAGGGTGGGGTGGGGTTTGGTCGAGGGCGTGGGGGTGTAATTTGCTTGCACTGGGCTGCATTCATTTTCGGTGCGATTTTCAGCTCCTCGTCACTAGCTCGTGTAGTGGACAATTGACATAGCAGCAACAACAGCAAGCTGGGGCGTTGCTGTCGCGTGCTCTGGGCAATTGGGTGGACTGGGAATTTGTGGAAAGCTTACCCTTCTCACTAAAATGTATCTAACTTAGTGTCATGTGCATATTTTATTTGTTATAGAATTTAATTTATGATATATTGGGTTATCTTCTGTCCCTATTGCAGAGTAAAAGGCTAACGAAAATATTAGGTCGCCGGCGCAGACTGTAAGGCCGTCTTCCTCCCTGGCCTCTTCCACACCATCAAGGAAGCCATGGAGCTCATCCTTGAGAAGCTTCTCTACTAGGTAAAGTCATAAACAGACCTTCAGATTAAGGCTCTCTACCAGATTGATTGATTTGTTTCCTTCGGTTCAGACCAGTTTCAGCTTCTCCGGATGATTTATGGATTGATCCTCTACTTGCAGGGTGACCAAGTGGCTGACACTAAGGCCACAGTGGTGGCGCTTGTGGTGCCCAATTCCTGTTGTGGCGCGCTCATCGGGAAAGCAGGGGCCGTCGTTTTTCCATTAAGACATGTCTTGATTTGAACTATTTGATAGTAGTACGACTGAAGCGGCAATATAGAAGGTAGTCAGTGTTATTCACTATGCATCATGTATGAACCTAATTATAGCTATATTCACTATGCACATGGAATTAACTGGAAGACTGAATCTAATATTTTGATTTCGGCTGCTTATGCAGGAGAGATTGTATGCTTGAGGAGGCGGCGTGGTCAGACACGATGCTTTGATACTTATGTATAACTGTTCTTGAATCGATTTTTTGATATAAGTTTTGCATTTTTAAGTCCAGGGAATCTTGCGCATAAAATGAGAAAATGACCAAGAATTGCATGTGAGGGACTAGCATGAGTTTATCCTGAATGTATTCCAGTGTTTGTCAAGTCATAGTAAGATACCTCATTATTCTCTTGCACATAACTCCTAGCGCATATTAATCCGCCATTTTATTCTTCTAATTTTATACGATGACCGGGTTTATTGTTAATATGAATGTTAATTTTTTTTCTACAATCAGCAAAATAGATAGTTAATCAAAACCCAAACTACCAACACTTCATTATATATCTTGCGGTAGTATCTATGCAGTCCAGGACTTCTGGGACATCATTCACCCGCAATTGCTTTCTCTCTTGCAGATGGCATCAGCCTCAAATAACAATTAAAGACTATTTCTTACTTGCAATAATTCATCTACCTTTTAATTTACTCTTTATGTGTGATGTGGAATAGTAATACTCCCTCCGTTTCTTTATATAAGGTGTATTTGTTTTTCCAAAAGTCAAACGAGTGCAAGTTTGACCTAGTTTTGAGAAAAATATATCAATATCCACAATATGAAATTTATATCATTTGATGGTCATAAAAGGTAGTTTCATATTTTATCTATTAGGTATTGTAGATGTTTCTATTTTGTTCTATAATCTTGGTCAAACTTTTAAATGGTTGACTTGCACGGAAACCAATACACCTTATATTCTGGAACGGAGGGAGTAGTATATTATACTTTAGGTTTCAGACTCCGCAATATGACCTATTATTTTTATCCATTTTTCTGCCAGGAAAGAAATTTCTAATATTTTTTCATGCTCGGGTCTATTCAGATTTCCCTCAGAGGCTTCCTTTTATTTATTTTTTGTAGGGATGTAGCAACAATGGATAATAAAAATGATGCATTTCCAGTATTTTTATCTTCGATAACCTGAGGCTGGCCCTTCCCCAAGCATCACCCCCGCCCCGTCCGGTTCTCGCTCCAAGGGGTGATGGTGGTGAGGAAGATAGCTGCGACGCGCTTGGCAGGGGGAGAGTGGCGGACGGTCCGCGGTCGCCGCGTGTGAGAGAAGGCGAGGAAGGCGACCCGAGGTGAGTTGCCTCCAATCCGCCTGTACTTGGTTTTTTAACATATTGGCCTTCTGGGTACTTCGTATAGAGCCCAATATGCGGGCAGGCTTTTGATTACTCCAGGTTGAGTACTTGGTTTAATCATATATGGACATGCTTTATTTTCTGTCATTAATGCACAATACTTGGCAATTCTTTTGACATTCTCTTTATACTACTGAGATCTTGCTGGCACTGAAAATATGTAATATAGTTATATTGTCGTCCAATTATCTTCTTGCCGTATTTAGTAGCTTAAAAAACAGAACCTTCCTCTGGTTTTTTACCCTTTCCTCACTGTTATTTTTATGTACATAAACAATATACAAGTTGAGTATATATAGGGTATGACCAAGTCGGGCGACAGCTGGTTTTAGTATTCGTGTTGAGTTCTGTCTTCGGTACCTCCAGTTTCAGTGCAATACTTTTGGGTTTGTACTTTCTGGTTAAAAGTGGTTGATGGACAAACAATTAAATTCATTCAGCTATCTCCAGCACTAAATAATAACGTACTGAGCCAACGACCTATTGGTCCAGTGTGTGTTGCATTTTGTACTTGCATTTAGTAACCTACTATGATGTTATAGAAGGTATCATATTGGTGATAGTCTGCAACCCATCGTTCTTGTCATATGTGATCTTAGATTTTACTGGTATCATCATGCCGGTCGATTACAAGAAGACATAATTGTTTATGCCAGATGTGCATGCTCAAAGATTTTGGTCAGCAACTTCTGGTGTTTATCAAAGAATTCTGAAAAAAGGTGAGTTGTTATTGGACATTGGACCTTTATATCTTTTACATGACAATTTGATGCCCACAGTGGCAAATATCATAGAAAGCTTGGTGTTTCTGCTTTGGAATTTATCTTTTATTTACTAATATGCATTCTTGTGATGTTGTCTTCTACTGATTTACAGGTCCTTGCGGTTGTTGTTCCCACGACTGTGTCATTCGCGTTTGTACAAGGTGAGCTCTCTTATGTTCGTCTGTTTACTCGCTCGTTCCTAGAGAATATATTTCACGTGCTCTCTATTGGTTCATAGTGTATCATGCTCTCGCTTTCTTACTATCAAGGAGATGGATAGGTATAGATTCTAGGCATGTCCTTGGTCCCTGCAAAAGGAGTTTTTTTGTTGCCTTACTTGCTTTATTTGGTACGTTGCTCTTTTCCACTTTCGATCAGGGACCAAATTTGGTATCAACCCTTGTACTTGCTCTTTGCAGAAATGGTTTTTGTTCTTTTGTTTGATATACTGGTGCTAAAAGACGAGTAGTGGGTCAGTGGCAGGGTAGTCGAGATGGATCTATCCTTTTGTTTGATATACTGGTGCTAAAAGACGAGTAGTGAGTCAGTGGCAGGGTAGTCGAGATGGATCTATCTAAGTACTTATATAAGTATGTTGTTGGTCTGCTTGGTTTGGTTTATCCAGTTTTTGCGTTTAAATGAACTAACTCAAATTCGTATTTATGCTTGATGGGTGATTGGATGAGATCTTCAGAAAGGTGGTTTTATTTACACAAGTAAATGCAAATTCACGTCGTTTAGTTATGGTGTGTGTATATACAGTTGATGCTGCACTGATCTATAACTTGGTGTTTCTGGAACCCTAAAAAAAACTTGGTGTTTCTGGAACTTGTAGAGTGTTTGTCTGGTAAATGTCATCGGTGACTTCCCTGATATTTCAGGAGCTCAATTTGCAATGCTTCTCAAACAGCTAGGTTGTTTATCTATTATTTTATTCTCCATGTCATCTCTGCATCTTTTTTCTTCAGTTTAGTTATGTGGTTTGCTATGCAACCTTCGGTGTTGTGGTGCATATAACTTCTGATGGTTTCATTTCTGGTAGCAAAGCTATCACCTTTCGTTGCTTCATCAGCATTGCTTACTTTTACTTGGGAGTAGCTTGGCTTTTAAATTGCAGTGTTCATAGCTATAATGTTTTTGTGTATTACATCTTACAGATTATTGAAATCCCATGGCTTTACCAGATTGGTCATTTTGCACCCAGCTTTCATAGAAGATAAAGGTTTATTTTGTTTTGTTCAGACCTGTTTCGACTGCTGAGCTCAATTTGCAACTCTCGGTACTTCAAATCTTATACAGTTATACTACACTTCACGAGAAATACTCAGGCATATGTTTTCTTATTCATCTCAGCACCCATCCACATAGAACCATCATTAGAATGAGCAAAGCGTCACTTCATTTAGAGAAGAAAGAAAGGAGAAGTATGGCGCTATTCCTTGATGCTGAAGTCCTCGAAGAAATTACATGAAGGTGGTGAGTGACCCTGATCTTGACTAACAACCTTTTCTCTTCAGTGGTTAATGATTTTCTGAAGTTTCTTTGCATGGAAAAGAGTATGTCTATGTTAGACCTTATAGAAGCATCTATATGCATTTTCCCTATGCCTGCTGCAAGATTCATTATGCACACACTATTAACTGTAAGATTAAATTGGTATTTAAAGACGAGTTTATTTCAGGTTCTACTCCCTCCGTTTTAAAATATAACCCTTTTATACATTTCAATACGGACTACTTATTGATGTATATAGACATATTTTAGAGTATAGATTCCTTTTTTTTTCGTATGCAGTCCCTATTGAAATCTCTAAAAGGTCTTATATTTATGAACAGAGGGAGTACATTCCAATCGCTCATGCGGGAGAGGCTGTACGCTCATGTTGTTTGTTTCTTGGCCTTTATGTTGTTGCTACCTGTATCTGTTGTATTACTATGGTGGACTGTGAGATGTATGTCGCTGGTTGTGTTGAGTTGTTATATGGGATTTGTTTGTGATATGACTGTGTTTATTGTTCTATTTTCATCCGGCTTTGTGGTTGGGATATTAGTGTGGTCTTATGCTGCGTGCCCCTGAACCAATATCATGCTTTTTTTATATTTGCAATGCTCTAATGACTATATCATCGAACTGGATATGATTGTACCCGTCGTGATGGATATGACTGAACCCGGCAGCGGTGCTGCCGGGTGCGGCAAGCCGCAATTCCTACCTAGTACAGAGAAAGAGGAGGCTGGATAAGGCGCTCCAGATTTTTCCCCATTCTAGTTCTTCCTTCTACCATCTTCTAATCCAGATTTGTTGAATATTTCTCTGATTTACAACATTCTCAACTCCCATGTCTCAGCAGAGATGTACTAGCATCCTGATGAAAGGTAAACGGGACAGCGACCCCCTAACTTGCGCATCAATTTCTTCCAGAAGTCATCCATTTCTTCCCCGATTCCCTAACCCTACGCAAGAATCGACACGCCAACGGAACAAATCGAAGGATGGAAATCAAAAAAAATAAAAAGAACACGAGGATTACAAATCGACACCCTTAAATCGAAGGATGATCGGATTGCATCTGGACAGACTGCGGACCCAGAGGACGGCGTGCTTACAGGAATCAATCAGTGAGTCAATCAGGTGATTCCGTAACGATCCAAGCAAGATCGTGGGGGGACGGTGAGAAGCGTATCACCTGTGGAAGCCGAGCTTGGTGGCGACGTGGAAAGAGTTGTCGTCGGAGGGGGCGGACATCCAGACGGTGTCGCGGTAGTGCCGCACCTCGAAGTCCGACTCCGCGTGCACCGTCGCGTACTGCGGCGACTCCGAGCCGCGGACGGCCGGCGAGAGCAGCGCGAGGAGGAGGAGGAGGAGGACGGGGAGCAAGGGCACCGCCGGATGCTGCCGCTCCATGGTCTTCGCCTCGCCGGTAGCTGCGGCGTCAGTCTTCGCTCTGCCTTACCGAGAACAGGGGGAAATGGGCAGCGGATGCGCGCACAGTGTCCTCCCTCCAAGATGGGGAAATGGGGACTGTGTTCGGAAGATGTCACTCGGTTTAAAATAAAAACGTTTTTTCGGTTGTATAGTATATCATCTTCTCCTCTTCTTTTTTGCGGGAAAGAGATTATTATAAATTAACTAATATTGAGAACCACCACCACATGCCACCATGCATAGAAAAAAAATCTCCATTCTATTATTATATTCTACTTGTATATCCAATAGATATTCTCCATAAGTCATTTGTATTTTAAATTTTGGTTCAGATATTATTAATGTAAATATGTCAATGAATACAATACAACTGACTTCTGCGACAACGCGCAGGGTATCATCTAGCTAACTCAAAAAAGACGTACATAAATTTGCATCGTACATTAAATAAAAGAAAAAAAAAATGTATTTTAACATACCGTGGTTGTATAATTTAAGTTGATGTGACAAGAAAAATGTGTTGCCATGACAACAAGTTTAAGTTTTTGATGAGAATGATTCAAAAATTAAAATGTTAAAAATCAAAAGAAACTTACCATAATTTAAATATAAAATTTCCATGACATTAAAATAAAAATGTTATGCTCCTAAAAATAAAATTTCCATGCTATGTATTTTTTTATCATAACATACAACCGTACATGGATAATTGCCATGATCCAAATAATAAAATTGCCATGCTATTTTTTTAACACGGTACAATCGCAGATGCCCACATACACAACACACGTATATCTTGAGGAAATTGCACAAACCACCTACTTTTGGTGCTAGTGTTGCACAAAACACCTACTTTACAGGTTTGTTGCACAAAACACCATATATTGGGGTAATTCATTGCATCTAGGTCTAATCCACTATTTAGCTGTGTTGACATGATCCTGACGAGTGGGTTCATTTTGTAAGTGCACTGGTGATAAAAAAATGATCCCATCAGCAGCCAACTAGAACTGCCAATATCTCACAATCCTTTGCTCCAGCTGAGCTAGACTTCCCCAAAATATTAGAGAGTCCATCTATGGTTATTGAATTTTCTTCATTTTTTAAAATTAAAAAAGTGAACAAAAAAATTGAACGAGCCAACTAACATTGCAAATATCTCACAAACTATTGGTCCAAATGAGCTGAGTTTTTTTTATAATAGCATTGGCTACATGCGTGAATTATTGGAATTGTTTTGCATTTTCTTGAAAATTTTGGTCCTAATTGAGTCAATCATGGCCACTATTGGTTTGTCTCTCACTTTCAAAATGTAGCTGTTGAACACCTCACTGATATTAGGCTGGTCATAGTGGGAGTAACATAGGTAGTAACATACATGCCACATAAGCAAAGAAAATGATGTGTCAGGCAATTAATGAAGAGAGAGGCAAATAGAGTAACATAATATGTTACCATCACATAGCGCTTCCCGATGCAAAATGAGTCTACAAAGCAATAAATGAAGATTTATATGTTATCACATTTATGTTACTCCCCACTATGAAGGTAGTAACATAGACTAGTAACATGTGCATGTTATTAGTCTAAGTTACTCCCCACTATGACCAACCTTATCGAGCACTAAGTCAGTCATGTTGTGCGTGTCAGGTGTCTGGCCTGCCGAATGTTTAGGTGACATTTTACACATACATTCCCATGCACCCTTATCTTCTTTTTTGAGTTCTTTCATGGCAACCTCAAAGTCACACTTATCAAAAGCGTACCCAACAATCTGCTAGTTTCTTAAGGGCTCCAACCTTAAATCCAACCAAAAAAAAAATACAAAACAATTCCAGTAAATGACACATGTAGCCAGTACTATTCTGGAAAAGCCGCAAGTCATTTGGACCAACTGGTTGTGAGATATTTGCAATTTTAGTTGGCTCGTTCAATTTTTTTGTTCAATTTTTAACATTCAAAAAATGCAAAAATAATTCAATAAATCATAAATGCACTCACTAATATTCTTGGGAAAATTCAGCTCAACTAGAGCAAATAATTGTAAGATATTGACAGTTCTACTTGGCTACATGGCTCAACTAGTAACATTACTCTTTGAAATAACCTTTCTAAATTTCATATTTTTGCAACCTTTTTTTGATGGTTGACTTCTTGTATGTAAAGCATGGCAATTTTTATCTATCATGAAAATTTTGCCATGGCAATTTGCGAACTGAGCGTCGTTCAGATGGTTAGATTTCTTGTCATGGAACCCGCTCACTAGGGTTTAAGTCCTAGGTGCTCGCATATTCTTGGATTATTTCAGATGCCGGTTTGGTATTTCGAAGGTGCTCATACGGCTAGGGTATGCCTACGTGCATTCAAAGATATGATGAGAAAATTGCACAAACCACCTACTTTTGGTGCTACTATTGCAAAAAACACCTACTTTACAGGTTTGTTGCACGAAACACCATATATTGGGGTAATTCATTGCATCTAGGTCTAATCCGTCATTTAGGTGTGTTGACATGATTCCTGACAAGTGGGTCCAGTTTATAAGGGCACCGGTGGCAAAAAAACGGCCACATTATGTGATATGTGAATTTGTTATGCTCTATATCATGGGAGTACCTAGATAAAAAACACAACTAAAATTACTATTATGCCATGACAACTAGATAAAAACACATCTAAAATTGCTATTATGCCAAGGTAACTGGTCACAAAAACACATCTAAAATTACTATTGTGCCATGGCAACTATATACAAAAAATATGTACAATATATATTACCATGGAAATTTTAAATTGCCAGCCTAGAAAAAAATTGCCACCCGCAAACTAACCATGGACCAAAAACATCTTAATTTGGCATCCCAGTGACACAAAACAAACTTTGCAATGGCAACTTTTGCAGTGATACAAAAATTGCCATTTGCGAAGTTAACCATGGACCAAAACATCTTAATTTTCCATCCTAGTGACACAAAACTAAATCTGCCATGGCTACTTTAGTTATACAAAAGATGGCCAATGCATCTTATTTTGCCATTCTAGTGGCACAATTTTTTTGCCACGACAACTTTTTCGGTGACAGAAGTTGCCATCCGCGATATTAACCATGGACCAAAAACTTCTTGATTTGCTTATCCTAGTGTCACAAAACTAACCATGCACAAAAAACTTAAATTGAGAGGCTGGTAAGAAAAAAAGAAAAATATGGGCAAGCATCAAGCAAAGTTGTCGTGATAAAAAGCATAAAATTGCCATGATAGAAAGCATACAACTCCCATGATATAAAGCATAACAAATTCACATATCAAGCAAAAGCACACACAATTTGCATAAAATGAAAAGGTTATAAAACATAAGTTGACAGCCTAATGACACACATTTAGCCATGAAAACAGTATGGAGTTTCTACTATGTTATCACATGATTTGGCGCATCCTCTTAGCCCAACATAGCTGACATTTGGCATAAAACAACCCCATTTTCATCCAGAAAGTTGGATCACATATAATACAAATTTCTTCACATTTAGAAATATAAAAATCAACACCAATCTATTGAATTAATGTAAACGGAAAACACAGTAAACACACAATTACAGAAAGCACAAAAGCATAAAAAGAAGAGGGAAGGAAGGAAAGAGTAGGGGAAAAAGAACCCAATGGATGAGCAGGCCACGGTCGGGCGAGGCGAGGTGAACGTGGTTGGAGGCTCGAGAGCCACATGTGCGGCGGTGGATCTAGCGCAGCGCAGCGACTCAAGGCCGAGGCGCTGGCGTCGGTCTCTTGCAGGGGCAACGGGTGTTGCAAGGCACGATGGTGCAACAGACGCAAGCATGTCCATCCATGGCAGTTCGGGCAACGCCTGTGCTGCGAACCGCCATTACTCCTCCCCCTGAGTGCCCTGCCTCCTCAAGCAGCGCCGCATCGGACCCTGGTGGCCACCGCTGCTCCTCCCTCTTCGCGCTCAACCTCCTCACGCACCCTTCAGCTCCGCCTCCTTCGAGGACAGCGGGGGCGGGGATGGGTCCGTTGGCCACTGTCGCGTCAGGAGCGCCAGCCGAAGCTGCATCAAGGAGTTGTCGACGACCACCATGAGGACAACAAGGTCATGAGACTTGGTTCGGGAATGAGAAGAGCGAGGGAGAAAGAAAGAAGGGGAAGGGGGAGAAAAGGTGCTCACCGTTCTCGTGGGTCGTGAATGTAGCGAACTCCTGCACAAAATGACGTATCGACCACACTTGCTGTAAAATCCTCGCTCACTGTCGGACGATCAGGGAGACGTTCGGATATTGCAAACTAACTGACACCAGTGAGACAACATTTTTCCAATAAAATCTATATTACTCCCTCTATCCGATGTAAAAATGAATAAAACTAAATATATTTATAAATAAATACTTCTAGATACATTTATTTTTCAACAAACAATTCTAGACGAAAGGCTATTTCTATATTTTTCCCCCACTTCAATAGATAGATGTAGATCTACTCGGCCAAAATCTCGCAAGCTTCATTTCCTCCCCAAACCAAGCAACGCCTACTTGTCTCCCTCCGCGAATCTCTCCCTCCCACGCTGATCTCAATCTGCCCGTCCCTCCACGGGCCTGCGCCGCCTCCCTCCCTCCCTCCCCGCCGCATCGCCGGCGGCCTCAGCTTCGCACACTCCGATGGTGCCGAGGTGGGTTTTCTTTCTCCTCCTAGAAGAGAAACCCCCGCACGCTCCGCCAGGAATGCCGTGGTTTCTCTTCCTCCTAAAAGAGGCTCCCGCGCGCTCCGCCCAGCGCCGGGACGCCGTCCCCGCACACGCTTAATTACGCTATCTGCCCTCTACGTTTCTCAACCCGCGAAAACCCTAATCCTCCTCAATCATCTTTCGGCACTGGCTGTATTTGGGGTTTTTCTGAGCCCCGCCTGTTCCCTGTTCCTTTGCAGATTGGTCACTTGCTAGTGCTGGCGGCTCAACCTGCGGAACGTGCACCGCCATGGAGGCTCCGCTGACGGTGCAGATTGTCGAGTTCAACACCAAGGTGTGCCTTTCTGGGCCCCATCTTCCCCGGTTCATTTTGGGTTTTCGTGCAGTGCTGTGAGGCTGTTGCTCAACATGCTGGTGTTGGTGGATGTGCTTTGCAGGTGATGCAGGAGGAGCTGAAGAAGCTGGGGCTCAAGGTCAACCACCATGAGGCCAACATCACGTTCCTCAAGTCTGAGATCTATGCTATCGAAGAGTTGATTGCCGACCTGACAAGTAAGATTTTTGTGTGTTTGCCACCCCGGCTTTATGCACTCTAGGTTACGCTGTTCTCGTCTGAGAATGCAGCATGTGGATACCATCTGGCAGACCATGATACATGTTAGTTACGTTGTGGTGTGTTAGTCAACCATTAAGTTGTCTAAGTCCTTGGTAGTTAAGCTCTGTCATTTATGGAACTTTATTTGCAAATATTCATATGTGGCTCTGTTCCGAACCACGTTATCAATATCTTGTTGTTTGGAATCATTTAAAGTGAAATCGACAATGTTCAGACTTGAATGACCATCCTTGTGTTCGCTGAATCCTGAATTGGATTGTCCATGAAAAAGCTAATAAGATGATATGCAGTACTCTTACTTATAGGGCACATGTCCTGCAAAATTAATATTATTTTCAAAGGCTGAAAATGCTGTGCTAAAAGCACATGTGCAATCATACAAAAACTCAAAAAGGCTAAAAAAATATGTAATACCATGAGGGTCTCGTTGTACATCCATGCAATTTTTTGAATTTTGATTCACTGTATTGTGTGAGATGCACTTCTTTTTTGCTATGAATAGTGCACCTCACAATCTGAATCGAGTTTGAACTTGGAATTTTGTATCCGCGCACATCAGAAGTTTGTAAGAACTTATATGTGTGTATTTGGTTTGAACAACATTTGTGCACTTAGCTATCATTCACTACAACACGGCTGTTGAAAGAAGGCGTATTGGCTAGGGTGTTTCTCTAAACGCCTCAAAATTGTGCTTAAGGAGGTGTTTTGGAGAATTCACCTTAAATCATCTCTAGCTTAAGGTGTTTTTGCAAACCTCCTCGGATTGTGTGCAGCTTTGGAGGCTTTTTTACAAATCGCCTCGGATTGTATGCAGTTTTGGAGGTGTTTACTAAAAAACCTGTAACCGGTAGAGATTTTGAGGCGATTCTCAAAAACACCTCCTGATTGATTGGGGGTTTCTCAAAAATCGCCTCCAATCGCTGTGCTGTTTCCTATTGCGGGGCATGTCCATGTATATATGTATAATTTATCACAATGGTCATGCTTTGTTACATAATCACAATATATTCGCTGGTCTAGTGGTAGTGTGCTTACAATGGTTTGCAGCCGGTCCTGTGCTCGAGTCTTGCGTGCGTCGGAATGTTGCAGGCATATTTTTTACCTGTGCGAGGTTCTGTCTTTTAGTACCATACTGCTTAGCGAACAAGAGATTGCCGTATAAAAGGAGGAAACGTGGTTGCTGATTCAGAAATCAGGACTACTGGTTAATGGGCTTAGGGGCCAGTCGCGCGATTGAATATTTCTGCCCGGTATATATGCGCCATGATACAGACGTTGAGGCCTGGCCGGAAAATAGAAAGCCGCCGTTGATTCTTTTCTCTCAGTTTGGGGTTTCGGTTGAGAAGTTAAGCAGTGCTTTAGGAAAACACCCTAAAACGCCAGCAGATTCAAGGCGTTATTGGGGAATGCCTTGATTGACCTTCCCCTTCGCTACCATCTACAGCGTTGTAATATCAGCTGCGTTGTAGTGTCTAGGACTAGCCAATATTTCATGCTCATTTTCAAAATTAGAATATGTTAGCACCACGGTCTGTGCATTGCATTGGATCGTGGATTTGTTTGGAAAAAAAAAATAGGTGGCTGTGCTAGATTAGTATCATAATGTGTAGGTAATACGTGTCATTTTATACACAAAATGTTAAGAGTTGTTCAATACTTCTCTTAATTTATTATTCCTATTTAGATGCTAAACCTCAGAACCTTGTCAGTTACACCTGGAAAGGCTGCTGTAATTGCAAATAATGGTACATCAGTTGTCTTATACCTTTTCAATCTGTTGCCCCTATTTATATGCTGAACCTGGAACTTTTATCAGTTAAACGTGGAAAGAAGGTTGTAGCTTCAAGTAATGGTACATCAGTTCAAGAAGCTGAACAGCGTACAATTGAAAGCATATGTAATCAGGACAAGACAGCAGCTTCGCTTATATGCCAGCTCAAGAAACGTCATTCTGCACAAATATCAACAATGCCAATGATGAAAGATATCCTTGGTGTTGTGGCTACCTTAGGAAAAACAAATGATGATAATCTAAGCAGGTCAATTTTCACCTTGTTTTGAATTGAATTTAGCTCCTCTATTGGTGCTAATTTACTTCACATGATATGTTTGTTTGCTTACGTTTGCTGGTATCTTTTTGTTTCTGTAAATTTGTGACAGCCTACTCTCAGAGTACTTGGGAATAGACAATATGCTTGGTCTCGTTTGCAAGACTTATGATGGCATAAAGAGTCTTGAAACATATGGCACAGAAGGCAACATTGATAAGAAAAGTGGCATTCATGGACTGGGTGGCTCAATTGGAAAGTTGCTGCATGGGAGGTTTACCGTGTTTTGTCTTGAAAACATAAGGTGCCATTCTAAGTATTGAATGTCCTTATTCTCTCTTGGACTCGACCATATGAGCACTTCAACACCGTGCACTATTACACTCTGCAGGCCATTTTCTGGAGAAGTTGTGATTGATGATCCACAAAGATATCTTATGCTGCGTAAACCAAGGTTGCCTAACGGGGAGTCTCCTCCTGGTTTTCTTGGTTTCGCAGTAAATATGATACTTATGGACCAGGCATACTTGAGTTGTCTCACACCCCATGGCCATGGTCTTAGGGAGACTTTGTTTTACAGTTTGTTTTCTCATTTACAAGTTTATAAGACTACAGCTGATCTACGGCGTGCTATTCCCTTCATAAATGATGGTGCGGTTTCTCTAGATGGTGGTATATTGAGGCCTAATGGTTCATTCTGCCTTGGTGATAGGTACACAAATATGCAATTGATACCTTCACATCTAACTTTGATGATGGATGATACAGTGTTTGAGTTTTTGCCTGTTCTAGTTTTCTTTTCGTCGAGTTTTGCTTGCTTGTACTCTTGTGCCATCTGGTACTTTCTTCTAATGCAAAATGACACGCACTTGGGTGCGTAATCGAGAAAAACATGTTTTGCAGATTGTCCTGATTACCACGTATTTTCACGTGCAGCCATTTCACGGCTTGTAAAAGCATATATTTAATAAAATCAGGATTATGTTTCACAAGCTCAATTTACCACAAGTGTTCCAGCTAAAATGAAACAATAACATTCATTCCTGTAAGAGCTATACACTACGCAAAACTTTTAAGTATCTGCAGTCAATTTGCCTTCTTATTTATTTATAATTCCTATGAAAGTTACATTGTAAGTTTTATTTATTATCGAAAGAGTAATCTACTTCTACATTTTTGATCTCCCGGATTTATGTACTCAAAGCTGTTCACTCGCACTAATAAGATACACAGCATTGATTTTTTGTATTAAAATTTATGTCATCACTTTTTCTTGATGAATAAAGATGACCTTTGTAGGAAAGATGTAGAAGTGAAATTTACTGTAGCTTTAAGCTCTGGGGATTCAAACACACCTGGAAGTATTACTGAAATGGAAGAGCAAGTTAAACTGAAGAACTGGGAGAAGGAAAGGCTTGTCGAGGATATAAAAAGGGAGGAAGATTTGTTAAAGCAAGTTAAGGACTCATTCAGCAATCAAAAGCAACAGCTTCTGGACTATATCACTCAATCACCAGCGGGAAAGGTGCATTCACAATATCGATCTATTCTCTCTGAAACTTCAGCTACTTAATAAGTCATAGCGGTACAATGCAATATTTTCGTATATACTACTATTAGCTTCCCTATCACGAACTGGTGGTCTTTTTCTGAGATTTGATCGATCTATTCTCTCTGAAACTTCATCTACTTAATAAGTCATAGCGGTACAATGCAATATTTACGTATGTACTATTAACTTCTCTATGACGAACTGCTGATCTTTCTCTGAGATCTGAAATATTTAACTTTTAATTATGTAAGTTTTCTTTCGTCTGAAAATTAGATATCTGTATGGTGCATCTTGGGCGGGGGGGGGGGGGGGGGGCAGAGGGGTCTGTTTGAGAATAAAAAACCGTTTCACCTTTTCCTGATCTACAAGTGACGGACCAATAGCATTACCAATTTCAACCTTGACATGCTGCGCCAGTAATCTATTGGTTTCAATGTGATATTGATGGAGTATCTTAGACTTCCAAATTATTCCCTCCGTTCCTAAATATAAGTCTTTTTAGAGATTCCAGTAAGGGACTACATACGGATGTATACTGGAATCTCTAAAAAGACTTATATTTAGGAACGGAGGGAGTAAGTGATAGCATGGTTAGAGGATACGGATAGTCTGATAGGCTTTGGTTCCTGTGTTTATGAGGTTTAATCAATGTTTTGGAGAATACAAACATGCTTGATTCTCCCGTAGTTGAATGCTTTATCTATGCTGATGTTTATTAGCTCTGGTCGGTTAGGCAAAGATGAAATTTTAAGGTGCTGCACATTAGTGTGACAAACTCTGAAGGAAGCAGCAGTTACGCGGCAAATCATCATTGATCAGTTTTACATACTTCCCATGTCTACTGATACCAAGATACCTTTTTCTCTCAAAAAAAGGGAAATACTTCAATGCTCTCATGTAGTATGTCGCAAGAGCTTCAAGAGATTTATACTCCCTCCGTTCCTAAATATAGGTCTTTCTAGGGATTTCAATAAGTGACTACATACAGAGCAAAATGAGTGAATCTACACTCTAAAATATGTCTACATACATCCGTATGTGGTAGTCCATTTGAAATCTCTAACAAGACTTATATTTAGGAACGGAGGGAGTACATTTCTCTTCATTTACATCCCCAATTTACTGATGCTCTTTCCTTTCAACAGAGGGTGCAGGGTTCACCAACCATTCGCTCACCTGCAACTCCGGGAAGTAACCCATTTGCAGCAACTCCTGGGCGTAACCCGTTTACATCAACTCCTGGAAGTCACCCGTTTGCTACAACTCCGGGAGGCAACCCATTTGCAGCTACTACTCCTGGAGGTCACCCGATTGCAGCAACTCCTGGAAGTCACCCGATCGCAGCAACTCCTGGAAATATTTCGTTTGCAGTCAAGCCTCCCCACATGCGCTGACAGCGTAAATGTCCGCATGCGATTTCCTTTTGCTGGGAGTTTGTCATGCTCTGGTTCTATCCATACGTAACGAACTGCATTTTGCGAAGTTCTTAACGCTAGATTCTAGTGCACAGTAGGGATGCGAAAAGTTAGTACATAACCACCGACTTTTGTTCATAAGTTGGGGCCTGTCTCCTGTCTCTTATTTTGCTAATAGTCCTTTTTGTGTATCTCGTCGAAAGAGAAGAGAAGGCGATAGAAGAGGTCCCACCTAACCAATTAAGAGAAGGTTTGACACAACATGAAAATGTCGTCAGTCTGGTTTCAGCATTAGCTGATTTGTTTCACTTCTGAACCTTCCTGCTGGGAGCAGGCAGGAGGAGCTTTTTGTTTCTTCCCATCATGCTTGTAGGAAACATGATGTAACAAATCGGCATATTGTCGGCGAAGCAGCAAGCATATATTAGTAAGAAGTGACCATTCTTGACACCTCTTGGCTGCATTGGTCGATCTGGTGGTTACATGAGCCATTGTTTGGCCGTTCTGTGTGAATGAATCTCTGTCATCCGCGCGGCGGAAACTCGAAAAGGCTCTCAGGCAGAGTATAATGACAGTTCGATGAATTTCCTGAAACCGTTTTGCTGCTATTAGATTTGGCAAGCGAGATTTAAACATGATCACCGGTTAGAAGAGTGGAGTACATTTGCCGTTGATTTGGAGCTACGTACAAAACTTCGATATGGGAATTGATTCTGCAGGCAGCAGGCTGGATGAATTAGAGCGCTGCTCGAACAATCTTGACCTAGCTAGATAACGTCGAGCCTGAAACAAAATCTAGGAAGATTGGGCGTCCTTCTCCAGCACATTCAGTGCACTCCAGTTCCTTGAGGTGGATCATTTGTCACTGCAAGTCGCAAGGCCAAGTGAGATGAGATGAGATCTGCTCTTGAGATGGCCAGCTGAGAACTTTGATGACAGGTTATCAGACGTACCTTTTCTTTTTGTCGGAGGCGACTTTCCGTCCCTTGCCAGCTATGACGTCGTCCATGCTCTGGCCGTAGCGCCGGTACCGGCCGCCGGAGGCGACGAAGCCGGGGCACGGCCGGTAGGCCTTGATCGGCCACCAGCCGAACAAGGGGACGGCGGCTATGCCGCCCATGATCCGCCCTTCGCCGTTGCAGCCCCTCTCGGTTTCCTCACGGCCGCACCCCTTGCAACCCCTAAAGTACAGATAGAAACACATCATGTATTTTCAAACGAAGCACCCCATGTAAATCAAACTGAATTTAGGGTCAGTTCTTTTGCTCGCTTCTAGAATAAGCTGCCTCTTACGCAACTTATTCTAAAAGCCCAACCAAGCTGAATTTAAGCTTTAAATTTTTTTTGGTTGGGCTTCTAGAATAAACTGCCCCAAAAAACCAGTAAAAAGAAATGACCCTTAAACATGACTCAGCAAACATACGGTACTGCCAAAGCTAAACTTTCTTCTCTAGAAACAAGTTTGAAATGCTAGCTTACTCTTATCCATTATTATTTTTTTCCAAGTAAACAGCATCTTCTCATCTTAATCTAAATTTGCAACAGCAGATTGTTATAGAGGTTTAGAAGGTCGAAAGATTCATTTTAGCAGTTGACAACAATAGGCTGTGGTCTCAGTCAATAAACGTACTGTCACAGTGGCAAAAATAAATCAAAATATCATAGAAAAAATAGGTTCCACCGAGACTTGAACTCGGGTTACTGGATTCAGAGTCCAATGTCCTAACCACTAGACCATGGAACCATTTGCTGATGCGAAGTTGAACATAATCATAATTAAACATAACGTTCACGCTTACATAGTAGACACACTGACATGCTCCATAAAATTGTCGTCTATCTTTACGACAGTTACATGCTCGGTAAATTTGAGACAGTAATTCAGCAGACCTGGAACAGCCGCCCGTACCTGAAGTTGGGGTCATCCTTGTAGTCGTATCTGACGGCCGCCGGAGCAGGGGCAGGGGACGTCGCCTCTGCTGCTGCTGCTGCTCCCTCTTGATCTTTGGTCACAACAGAGGAAGCAGAGGACGAGGAGCTACCCGATGAGCTGCAGGCAAGATTGCCTCTGGCTCTAGCCGGTGCGTGCTTCCTGTGCAGCAGAGGCGACGCAGGCGCGGAAGGAGGAGAGGAGCAGTTGCTGGTCGAGAGGAAGACGGCGCTGTGGAGAGGAGGAGAAGGGAGCCAGAGGGAGGCCGCCATTTTTCAGGGGTGGGCGCGCTCGTGCCACACTCCCTCCCTGAGCCTCGCTTCCTTTCCCCTGGAGATGCGGCCAGGGGAGGAGGGAGAAATGGAGGAGAAAACTGGGGGACGTGGGAAAAGATTGGAGGACGAATCTGTGGCCACGTACGTCGTGAGCAGGCCGTGTTTTCGGTTGGAGATAATGCGCGGTGGGTGCTGCTCCTACGATTTTATTGGTTCTTTTATCTCATCTCTGAACCCGTTCGTTTACAGATGGTAAAAAAGGAGTGGTTATCTGAAAAAGATTACCGCTGTCCGAACGTGAGGAGTCAGTCAAGGAAGTTACTGTCCATGAGGAGAAAAATGAACAAAAAATGAGGAGAAAAATGAACGAAAAATGAACGAAAAAGAAACAAAAATGAGGTTCTCATCTCTGAACCCGTTCGTTTACAGATGGTAAAAAAGGAGTGGTTATCTGAAAAAGATTACCGCTGTCCGAACGTGAGGAGTCAGTCAAGGAAGTTACTGTCCATGAGGAAAAAAATGAACAAAAAATGAGGAGAAAAATGAGGAGAAAAATGAACGAAAAAGAAACATAAATGAGGTTCTACCGAGACTTGAACTCGGGTTACTGGATTCAGAGTCCAATGTCCTAACCGCTAGACCATAGAACCATTTGTGTTGTAGAAACCTGACAGTTTTTTATATCTGTATTGCTCTACTCGACTTTTCAGCGCCGAACGAGACTGCACAAAGCATATAGCTAAGCTAATAAAAAATGTGTTAATTTACGAAGTTTTGCGATTAGAATAAGTATGGACGCGCACACACCGACGCCAAATGCATTTCAAGCCGTTCAACAGCTTCTCGCCAAGCCTGAATTTCTACTAATTTTCAAAGGATAGTTAGTGTGATTTTTATTTAGTGTTTGCTTAGCTCAAATGGTAGGAAAGATGACTATAATTTAGTGTTGTGTATGTGTGATGCGGGTCATGCTCGAATTGTTTTCCTTTCGCGGGTTACTATTCTCTCGAAAGAGGCTTTCGCCCCGCTTTATAAATAAAGCAAGGGTCCACACATTGACACATACCAAATTCAACCATACTCGACATACAACGGCTGGGGCCACAGCACAATCAAGCCAAAGAAAGTATAAAAGAAATAGAAAAACGCCGCGACCGCGAAGCGGCACTACGAGGATGACAGACGACGCGCCGACGCCAGAAACGCATCCATCATCAAGCCGAGTCGGTCGCGATCACGCTGCCTCGAGAGCGGGTGCCAGTGCTACAGGAAAGCAAGGAATTTGAAGGTCCTTCCTCGGAAAAACCTTCTCAATCACCATCTTATTCCTAGTCGTCCAAAGAGTCCACGACAGCGCCGCAAAAATGAGCCAAAATATGCGGCGATGCCGTGACGGTTGTAAGGGTCTATGCTGGAGGAACTCCGCGAGATTTAGGGCCTCCCATTCAGGCCCCAACGCCTCGCGGACATACGTCCAGAGTACCCTCGCCACGGTACAAGAGAAGAGGATATGGGTCCCGGTCTCTGGTACCGCACATAGAGGGAAAATATCATCACCAGGACCGTTTCACTTAAGCACCTCAGTCTCCAAGGGGAGGCGGTCTCGGAGTAATTACCAAACAAAGATCTTAATCTTTAGGGGGACGGGTGCTTTCCATAATGGAGACAACCAAGGAGTGGCCTGAGGCGGGCACATGGCGTGGTATGTCGTGCTCACAGAGAACTCCGCCGTCGGCGTGAGCCGCCAGGATACCGTGTTCGGATCGTTCGGGAGCACGAGCGGGAGGAATGCCCGAAGTCTAGTCCAGTAGTTATTCTTGGCTTGTCCAAAGGTGCGGCAAAACCCAATGTTCCACTGTCCAGCTTGGAAAGCCGTAGCCATTAGGGCAGCCAGATCCGCACATATCGAGAATAGGCCAGGGAAGGAAACGCGTAGGGGTTCAGCTTCCAGCCAGGGATCCAACCAGAATTGGATCCCTTTCCCATTCCCTAAGGAGAAGGAGATCCCTAGGCGGATGTCCTCCTTGATCCTTTGGATGGCGTGCCAGAATTGTGAGCCTTCCGTCCGATTGCATGCTAAGAGCGGGTCACCCCTCAGGTATTTCGCTTGAATGAGCTGTAGCCATAATCCTTCCTCGCCGCGTAGGATGCGCTAGACGCATCTTAACATGAGCGCCACATTCATACGGCGGGAGGCAATGATGCCCAGTCCTCCACGGTCCTTGGGCAAGCAAATATCTGCCCATTTTACCATGTGGTACTTTTGGCGGTCATTGGCCGCCTGCCAAAAGAACCTCGCGAGATCCCTATCGAAGGCACTATGAATGCCCTCCGGTAGGATATACATCCCCATCATGAACATGGGGAGGCTCGCAAGGTTAGAACTAATAAGGACCGATTTACTCGTATTGGAGGTAAACCATCCTCGCCAGGGTTCGGCCCGGGCAGCCACTCGATCCACTAACTGATCGAAAGCAATAGAAAGGATTTTGGAGTCTCCCAACGGCATCCCCAAATATGTTGAGGGGAATGCGGCTAGCCTACAGTTTAGGTTATCCGCGATCCTCTATTGCTCCTCAGCAGAATATCCCAAAATGATGACCTCGCTCTTGTCAAAGTTAATCTTGAGTCCCGAAATAGCCTCAAAGCAGAGGAGTAGGAACTTAAGATTAACTATGTCGAGGGCAGATCCCTCCACCATAATCATGGTGTCATCGCCGTATTGGAGATGGGTAACCCCTCCTCCCAGAATGAGGTGACCAACAACTCCCGAGAGATGGCCAACCCTCCTGGCTTTGTCCAGGATGCCAGCCAGAGGGTCCACGGCCAAATTGAAGAGCAGAGGGGATATCGGATCCCCTTGCTTCACTCCAACAGAAGACGAGAAGAATGGCCCCACATCGCCGTTGATGTTAATCGCAGTCTTGCCAGACTGTACCAACTGCATAACCCAGTTGCACCATCTATCGTCGAATCCTCTGCGCTGCATAACTAGCCGCATGAAGTCCCAGTCTAGCCGATCATAGGCTTTCCGGAAGTTCAGCTTGAGAAAGACACCCTTCTGCCCACGCAATCGCACCTCATGTACAATCTCATGGAGGGACAAGATCCCATGATGGATCCGTCTCCCTTTCAAGAAAGCTATCTGAAGAGGGTGATTCATCCTCTCAGCTGCTAGTTACTATTCTTCCCATTGATGATGCATTTTCTTTGAGTGATCCCCCGTACATGATATCATGCGTGTATGTGTTGTACTACCTCCATCCCAAATTGTAAGATGTTTTGGTAGCTAGGCTATGGTTACTGCAAATGTAGAGGGCCAAATAATTGATGATGATATGAA
The DNA here is from genome assembly GCA_032464435.1 of Aegilops umbellulata. Lineage (NCBI taxonomy): Eukaryota > Viridiplantae > Streptophyta > Magnoliopsida > Poales > Poaceae > Aegilops > Aegilops umbellulata. The sequence goes on along the minus strand of CP136056.1, from coordinate 65,671,675 downwards.
GAACAACTTCATGCTTATTTCAGTGGGTGAAGCCATGGGAGTCTTTAGCCTTTGGGTGCAACTACCTTGAAGATGGTAATTCAGACCGTATTCTACCAATATATATAACGATCTAGCAATATGATTAGTGATGCATGAGTGTGACATTGTTGTTGGAAATCGGAGGCGTAAGTTGATCATATGAGTTAGGACAAACAATTACAACATCGACCACGGGATTGCTATCAAGGTTTAGTGCAAACGCCTACAATCCCAATGCATGACTACGGGCGCTCCGATATGTACTATTATTTAAAAAAACGCCCCATAAATTAATTAGTTCAATGAAATGTTCTTATAATCATTCGTTACAACAAACACATCAGATCGGCCAGAGGGGACCTGTCAAGCTTCTCATTTGCAAGAAACGAATGTACAAAAGCACATCCAGTCTCTAAAATGATAGGTTGGTGAAGGGTGATACCTATATAAAGTCCTGCGAGGCACGCACGAAACTCAGCTTCATTCACACTGGTACACCGATCAATAAAATCCCATGAAGAAACAATAATTTCTCCAAAAGAATTACGAGCTACAACCCCCACACTGGTTGCATTAGTACTCTCCACAAAACTGGCGTCACCATTGATCTTGATATGGTCATTAGAGCATCTACAACTAGACTCCTCAAATTGACCGGACGGGCACGGGGACCATTGACCGGACAGGAGAGAGAAGTAAAAAAGTACCCCCTCCATTTTTAGTCTGTATATTAGATTTGATTGAAGTCAAACTTCATAAAGTTTGACCAAGTTTATAGAAAACAATATAAACATTAACCATAATAAATCTATATGATGTGAAAGTACATTTATTATTGAATCTAATGATATTGATTTGTTATCCTATATGTTAATATTTTTGCTTATAAACTTTGTCAAAGTTTATAAAGCTTGACTTTGATCAAAGCTAATACGCGGACTAAATAAAAACGGAGGGAGTAGCAAAAATTTGACCCAACCGGACCCCTCATATCTTCTCTATATGTCCAGGATGTCCGCAAACCTTCATATCCATCTCAAATATGGGGAGGATATGAGGGCTCGTGGACACGCCCAGGTGCGCCCGGTCAATCCGCCACGTTCTCTTTCTTTCTTTATTCTTTTCTTTCTCTCTCTTCATCTCCACCAATCATGTGCAAGTGACCCGACATATGAGGAAGAAAATGAGGATTTTGACTGCGCGGATGGACAAATAGGATCTCAAAACGGACACGCCCGATCACTGATCGGGCGCGTCCGCGGGCGTTTGAGGGGTCGAATTAGAGGTACGTGGCTGAAGATGCTGTTAGGGGGAGGTGTCCACACCACTTGATCTTTAACTGTGCATAATGAGCTACAACACCGCTCACCTTCTTGTTACCTTTGTTGCTAGCGTCCAATTGAACGGTGTCGTGTTTGTACGTGAAAGTAGCCCAATAATTATCCACAAAATGTGCAGAGGCATTAACAGATTCTTTCCCCTTCCCAAAAATAAATCATTTCTCAAATTCCATGCTCGCCGGAAAGGAAAGAAGATTCGCTCCCTCTGCTGCAAGCTCAATTGCGCCAGCAAAATCAATTACCATTCTAGTCCCGAGCACTTGAAAAACTCTTCATCCAGAATATTCCATAACTCTCTCAAGGCGAGTCGTAGAGCATGAGCTTTAGAACAGTTCACCAGAGCATGAAAAGTGTCTTCATCTTCTACACCACAAATAGAACACGTATCTGAATCAGTCAGATGGTGCTTAACTTTATTCATTTGGACCGCCAAGCTATTGGTTGTAGCTCGCCACACAAAATTGTTGTTCTTCTAAGGGATATTAGCCTTCCATATTAACTCCCAAATCCCTCTTCGCACCTCTAGTTCGCCACTAGATTGACCAAAGGTATCCTGACTATCCTTCAATTTAAGCGCAAAACTGTACACACTTTTATCAGAAAATACACCATTCTTCTCATGGTGCCACCCAACCAAAACCCCATCCCTAGAGGCTTGAATAGAATCTTAAGAATTTTCCATCATGTGGATAGAAAAGATACTTAATCAAATTTTCATCCCAATAGTAACGCTCGCTCATGAATAAATCATATGCCCACTTCAACATGGCATTATGCCTTCTAGCTAGAATTTTTAGGCCATGCCCCTAGGTATCCAATTATCCCTCCAAATATTAATACTAGATCCATCACAGACCCACCAAATGACCCCCTTAAGAAGTTCCAGACCATGTGTAATACCTTGCCAAGTCACTAAAGTAGCATGTGGAAACACCATATCCAGAATATGTCCCTGAGGATAATACTTTGCCTTCATCAACTTCGCACACAACGAGTTCGGATAAACCAATAATCGCCAGGACCGTTTGGTCAAAAGAGTTTGATTAAAAAGTATGAGATCACGAAGGCCCATGTCACCCTTACCTTTTGGTCTTGTTAGTTTGTCCCATGCCAACCAATGTATTTTCATTCTATCTTCTTCACCCCACCAAAAACCACCAAAAATTCCTTATAATCTAGGATAACAACCCACAAAGAGAAACCAGAAATTTGAAAATCACCATAACGTACACAGGCAGAGCGTGAATTACTGTTTTGATTCAATATTCCTTGACTCCACAAGAAGCATATTTTTCAATCCAGTCAACAAGCCTTTTCAAAAACTTGTCTTTAGTATACTAAAACATACCAACCTTCATTCTACAATAATTTTTAAGATAACCATAATAGTCACTTGTTTCTCCAAGCTGCATTTTTCTTCCCAAAAATCATGGAACAGTTATCAAGGCTTAATAGTTGTCCACTTCCCTTCTCATATACCATCAGAATATTTTTAATTTCTAAAGCTTGATCAAAAGTTCCCTTGAGAAATAACGGACTATCATCTGCAAAAACACAAGTGAGAAATACTAGGAGCTTGTCTATTTAGTCTGAATTCCTGAAGAACTCCCCTCGCACATGCGTCATTAAGCAACAAAAAAAGCGCCTCGGCAACGAATAGGAACAAATATGGAGATAAAGGATCTCCATGCCCAAGCCCCTGAGTAGGTGAGAACGACTGCAACAATTGACAATTAAAGTGCACCGCAAATTTCACCGAAGTAACACATGTCACAATCCATTTAATCCATTGCGGCACAAAACCCAACGCCCCCATCATACCTTGCAAAAATCGCCAACCCACACAGTCATAGGCTTTGGTGAGGTCCAACTTATAAGCACAATATTCCCCTCTTAAATCCTTAAGCATACTTAATGAATGCATACATTCAAAAGTTATGAGAGCATTATCAGAGATTAACCTTCTCGGAATGTAGCGATCCGACCTCAGACGGTCAAATCTCTGTGCATAAGTGTCATCAAGGATCGGTAATGCTGACACACACAATACTTGAAGGATTTATAACAGAGTTCAATCACACACTTATTACATCGAATGTCTCAAAAGAGAACTTATTAGAATAATATGGCTTAAGGCCAACTAAGTACGATAACATCAGAAGCTTCGAAGGAAAATGAGTCCATCAACTCCAACGACATAGCTGAGTGCACGACAACGACCTAGCACACCTTACTCTTCGTCTGAAAAGTCTGCAACATAATACGCTGCAGCCCAAAATGGGTCAACACATGGAATATGCTGGCAAAATAACACTATAGAGCAATTAACATGTAACAGTTATAACTATATGCATATTTGGCTGGTGGAGGCTCTATGGTTAACATTTTTGCGTAAAGCCAATTTTTCCCTACCGCAAAGGAATATATTTTATTTAACTACAAAGTTTGTTGAAAACATTGAGAATGGAAACCCCATCTCAATCCCAAAATTAATAATCAATAACCCAACAAATTAATTAAGTAAAGTGACGAGATCATCATAATAATTCAAGAACCAGATACTCAAGATGTCCATAACTGGGGATACGACTAATCATGATTAGTTTATACACTCTGCAGAGGTTTGCGCACTTTTCCCCACAAGACTTGATCTCCTCCGTTGGATTTCTAGCATTACAGGATGTTTGAGAAACGGATGACCGAGACACAGTCTTTCAGAAGCATTAACTCTTACGATGGGTAGACCGTACCACCTACATCCCCTACATCTGCTAGTCTACCACTGAAAGAGGTCACACAACATACTCAACTATGCCAGAGCCCATAATGGCTTGTGGCTGCACACGAAAGTTTCTAGCATGAATAATCTTATGATCCATTTGAGCCTGGGTGGCGAACCATAGGATGATCACACGGATTCCCCGGGATCTCCTTGGACAATACTGGATTCCCCAGGTGCCCACATATAATCCACCTAGATGTGTGTTAAATTAGCCACCTTAAATAAACCCTTAGTTCAATAAATCTCACATCTATCATGGATCACTCAAACCAAACCACGTAACGAGCATAGCATAGCAATATAAGCGTAACGAAGAAGTAACTCCCAAGGTTTGAAAATAAAGGACAATAGGTTCTACCTCATCATCTACTTCCCAAAACCCACATGTTTCAAATCCTAACCATGCAATGTTTGAGGGTTGAAACTAATGCATAAAACTAGGTAATAAAGGGGTATGATCAAAGTGTTACTTGCCTTGCTGACGATCTGAAAACCCTAGTGACTCGTAGTAGCACGCTTCGCATTCCGGAAACTCTATCGCAAACAAACAATAGCATACATAAGAACTCAAGCATAATATGCAAGGGTAAAAATCAGATGAGAAGATACAATTTGAAATCACAACTGAAGAGCTTCAATTTGCAAAAAGAATCAATCAAATCGGAGCTACGAAACTCAAACTATAATCAAAAGAAGTTCAAAATCAAATCTGGCTTGCAACCAAATTTTAAATTGTCAAAATCTTGTTCATGTTGATTAACTGGAAAGAGGGGTTTGAGACAAAGATTTTGGCGTTGGTTTCACTGGATTTGGATAAATGAGCAAAAAGTTGCGAGGGTTTTAAGATCAGGGCTAATCTACGATAAAAATAATCGCGAATAGGTCCTGGCCAAAAATAAAAAGAAAAACACTAACGAAAGAACGTTCGCTATCAGGGACAAACGGGCGAATACATTCGCTAACAGTGACGTTCGAGTGAACGTTCGCTAATTAGCGAACTAGAAAAAAAAACCGATCTAAGCCGAAAACCAAAAAAACCCGAATGGTTTTATACCGTTTAGCCGGGGTTGACTGAGGGCGAGATCCGGCGGCGGCGGCAGGACTCCGGCGGGGCGGGGCGGCGTGCAGCGGCGAGGTGGAGTGGCGGCGGCGATGCAAGGCGAGGCGGCGACGACGACTGCGGGTTGCGGCGGCTCGGGACAGGGTGGAGAGGGGCCGGGGTTCGTCTTTTAAAGGACGGGGGCGAGGCGGCGGCGACGTCCGACTTGGGGGAGGGGTCGGGCGGCGCGGGGCGGGGTGCGCTCGGACTCCCCCGGAGTCCGGCAACGGCGCGACGCGGGGAGGTGGTGGCGCGGGCGGGCCGGCCTGCTCGGGTGGGCCTTTGGCCCAGTCGGGCGGGAAGAAGTTTTTTTAAATAAAATTCCGCCTGAATAAAATCCTAATAAAATATAAAAAAGTCTAAAAATGCCAAGAACATCTTTCGCTGTCCAAATAAAATATTTAGAAAAAAGTGAACATTTTTCTGGCCTAAAAATGCAATTTTCAAAAATGCATATTTTTCAAATTTAGATAAAATCACAAATAAAATTCAAATAAAATATTTATTTGATTTTAAAATTTCTCCTCCAATATTCTCTCTTTTTGAAGAAGTCATATTATCTTCTCTCATTTATTTTTAATAGTGGAAATAATCAAAGAGAAAAATATTAAAACCAAATTGATCCTCTTTTCAAATTTGAGAAAAATTCAAATATGAAAATAAATGAAATCCCCAACTCTCTCCTTGGGTCCTTGAGTTGCTTAAGATTTCTTGGATCACAACCAAAATGCAAATAAAATATGATATGCATATGATGACCTATGTATAACATCCAAATTGAAAATTGGGATGTTACACGGAATAAACACACTTTGGGTAGGGGAAATCATACCATCAAGGAGCGGTCGCAGGCTGTTAACAAGAAACTTGGAAATAATCTTGTAGATAACATTGCACAAAATGACCGGTCTAAAATCTTTGATTGTTTGAGGATTCTTAATCTTCGGGATGAGAACAATAGTTGTATTATTAATATCGTCGGGCATAATTCCAGAAAATTTTTGCTGAATAGCCTTGACAATATCATCTTTGATTATATCCCAATTCCGCTGGAGAAACCTCGCAGGAAAGCCATCTGGCCCTGGAGTTTTTAACGGTCCCAACTGAAAAAGGGCATCACTTATTTTTTTTCCTTAAAAGATTTGCGAAGATCACCATTCATATCATGAGTCACACAGGCTTGACAATCGAAATAATGTGGGATGGATCAACTGAAGCATCACAAGAATAAAGTTGTTTAAAGAATGAGTCTGCGATACCTTTCATTTCCTCCAGATTTTCCGTGAGACAAGCATCATCCTTTGAGCAGGGATATATATATTTTTGCTCTCCAAGAAGCCTTTTGCTGAAAATATTTTGTATTACGATCTCCCCCTTTCAGCTTGTCTAGACGAGATATCTACTTCCATAATATTTCATCCTTGATAAGAAGTTCATCCATCTCCCCTAGAATTTTCTTTCTTTCCAACAAAGCAGAATGACCAGTTCTATTAAACAAAATCTCCGGTCTCTTTCGAGCCCAGTCAAGTTTCTTTGGTAAATACCCAATATGCACCCGACTTCATCCATGAAGAGATTTCATTGATTAAATTATGGGAAACGTCTTTCATATCCTTAATATTTGATCATCTATTCCAACAAGCATTAGTCTGTTCATCCAAAATATTACCCATCAACTCAATTAAAATGGGCAGTGATCAGACCTGGAGCTAATAATACGGGAGACCTTACACTGAGGGAAAATAGAAGACTAAAGCGGGCAAGGCACTGCACGGTCAAGATGTACCTTAACATTCTCGTTGCCATCTTGCTTATTATTATACGTCCACAGAACACCTTGAAAGCCTAAATCAAATAAATTGCACTCCGACAGAACTTCACGAAAGTTTGCCATGAGTCTAGGAGATCTCTTATGTCGAGAGAAGTGTTCATTTTGCCACATAGCTTCGTTAAAATCCCCCACCATAAACCAATTCCCAACACCAAGAAGTTTAATCCGCCTCAAAAGATCCCACACAACGTACCTCTGGCTCGCTTAGGCTCTCCATAAATAAAGGTGCACCTCCACTTTGTACCATCACCCTTGTTGACGTACATATCCACAAAATGTTCACCAAACTTGTTCAACTCACACGAGTACGCTTCATCCCAAAACATGGCTAGACCTCCACCTTTACCATGGCCAGAAACAGTAAACACATAATTCATACCCAATCGATAACACAAAAGCTAACATACTCTTTATGTTTCCTAGTTTCCGAAAGAAAGATAACATTGGGACGGTGCGTCTTAGTCAGACACATAAGCTCTTGAACCGTACGAGGTTTTCCCAGCCCTCCATAGTTCCAATTGAAAACTTTCATGGCTCCCGACGAGCATCATCAAACGTGCCCGTCAGTTGATCGGCAACCCCAAGGTCGATTGCTTCCTTTGGAGTGTCACCTTCCTCCTTTTTCTCCCACACAAATTCTCTCCTCCTTTCCTGAAGTTCTTCCTCTCCCCCATCTACCTCTGTAGTTACATGAACCATAGCCCCGCCAACACCTACTACATCCTCAATCCTCTCACAACACACTCTTTTACAAGTTACAGAGATGTCATTCTCACTCTTATACTCTAAACTCACAGAGCTATTTCCACTCATAGTAAAACCTATGCCTTGATCTTCATAACGACACCTCTTACTTCCCGCTGGGCTCTCTAGGATGGTAGCATAGGCGACCTTGCGGGTGGATAACTCGATGCCACTATTTGGCGGAGTGGGAACCACAAACTTGACATGCTTGGCACACACACCATGAACAACAACACACTCCACTTGCTCCTCTTTGTACATTCTTTTCGGCCGGCCCTATTTTGATTCGGCTCCAGTTTCATCAAAGTCCAGCCGGGAAGCACTCCCGGCCGAACCAACAAGGGCGCCTGCTGAGCTACCATCATCCGACAATGTTGGGGAACGTAGCATGCAATTTCAAAAAAATTCCTACGCTCACGCAAGATCTGTCTAGGAGATGCATAGCAACGAGAGGGGGAGAGTGTTTCCACGTACGTACCCTCGTAGACCAAAAGCGGAAGCGTTTGACAACGCGGTTGATGTAGTCGAACTTCTTCTCTTTCCGATCGATCAAGCACCCAACGTACGGCACATCCGAGTTCTGCACACGTTCAGCTCGATGACGTCCCTCAAACTCTTGATCCAGCAAAGTGTCGAGGGAGAGTTCCGTCAGCACAACGTCGTGGTGATGGTGATGGTGAAGTGATCCACGCAGGGCTTCGCCTAAGCACTACATGAATATGACCGGAGGAGTAAACTGTGGAGGGGGCGCCGCACACGGCTAACAATTGTTGTTGTGTATTCTAGCAGTGCCCCCCATATATATAGGTTGGAGGGGAGGAGAGGCAGCCAAGGGGGCGCCCCAAGTAGGAGGAATCCTACTTGGGCGCCTCCCCAATTCGCCCCCCTTTCCATAAGTTCTAGAGGGGGAAGGAAGGAGGAGGGAGGCCGAATCCCTCCCCTTCCTTCTCTCTTCCCCTCTTTACTTCTCCTATTTCGGCCTGTATGGGGGCACACCAGCCCCTTAGGGGCTGGTCTGTCCCCCTCTTGGCCCATTAGGCCCATATAGTTGCCACGAGGGTGCCCGGAACCCCTTCCGGCGACCCGATATGTACCCGGTACCCCCAGAACACTTCTGGTGTCTGAATATCATCATCCTATATATATGAATCTTTACCTCTCGACCATTTCGAGACTCCTTGTCATGTCCGTGATCTCATCCCGGACTCCAAACAACATTCGGTCACCAAATTACATAACTCATATAATACAAAATCGTCATCGAATGTTAAGCGTGCGGACCCTATGGTTTCGAGAACTATGTAGACATGACCGAGACACCTCTCTGGTCAATAACCAACAGTGGAACTTGGATGCTCATATTGGTTCCCGCATTCTACGAAGATCTTTATCGGTCATACCATAATGACAACATACGTTATTCCCTTTGTCATTGGTATGTTACTTTCCCGAGATTCGATCGTCGGTATCTTCATACCTAGTTCAATCTCATTACCGGCAAATCTCTTTACTCGTTCTGTAATACATCGTCCCGCAACTAACTCATTAGTCACTTTGCTTGCAAGGCTTCTTATGATGTGTATTACCGAGAGGGCCCAGAGATACCTCTCCGATACTCGGAGTGACAAATCCTAATCTCGATCTATGCCAACCCAACAAACACCTTAGGAGATACATGTAGAGCATATTTATAATCACCCAGTTACGTTGTGACGTTTGATTGCACATAAGGCATTCCTTCGGTATCCGGGAGTTGCATAATCTCATAGTCGAAGGAATATGTATTTGACATGAAGAAAGCAATAGCAATAAAACTGAGCGATCATTATGCTAAGCTAACGGATGGGTCTTGTCCATCACATCATTCTCCTAATGATGTGAGATCCCGTTCATCAAATGACAACACATGTCTATGGTTAGGAAACTTAACCATCTTTGATTAACGAGCTACTCTAGTAGAGGCTTACTAGGGACACGGTGTTTTGTCTATGTATCCACACATGTATCAAGTTTCTGGTTAATTCAATTCTAGCATGAATAATAAACATTTATCATGATATAAGGAAATATAAAATAGCAACTTTATTATTGCCTCTAGGGCATATTTCCTTCAGTCTCCCACTTGAACTAGAGTTAATAATCTAGTTCACATCGCCATGTGATTTAACACCAATAGTTCACATCTTTATGTGATTAACACCCATAGTTCACATCGCCATGTGACCAACACCCAAAGGGTTTACTAGAGTCAATAATCTAGTTCACATCGCTATGTGATTAGCACCCAAAGAGTACTAAGGTGTGATCATGTTTTGCTTGTGAGAGAAGTTTAGTCAACGGGTCTGCCACATTCAGATCCATATTTATTTTGAAAATTTCGATGTCTACATTGCTCTGCATGGAGCTACTCTAGCTAATTGCTCCCACGCTCAATACATATCTAGATTGAGACTTAGAGTCATCAAGATCAGTGTTAAAGCTTGCATCAACGTAACTCTTTACGATGAACTCTTTATCACCTCCATAACCGAGAAACATTTCCTTAGTCCTCTAAGGATAATTTTGACCGCTGTCCAGTGATCTACTCCTGGATCACTATTGTACCCCTTTGCCAAACTCAGCAAGGAACATAATAGGTCTGGTACACAGCATGTCATACTTTATAGAACCTATGGCTGAGGCATAGGGAATGACTTTCATTCTCTCTCTATCTTATGCTGTGGTCGGGTTTTGAGTCTTTACTCAACTTCACACCTTACAATACAAGCAAGAATTCCTTCTTTGACTGGTCCAGTTTGAACTCCTTCAAAATCTTGTCAAGGTATGTACTCATTGAAAGTATTATCATGCGTCTTGATCTATCTCTATAGATCTTGATGCCCAATATGTAAGCAGCTTCACCGAAGTTTCATTGAAAAATTCTTATTCAAATATCCTTTTATGCTATCCAGAAATTCTACGTCATTTCCAATCGACAATATGTCATCCACATATAATATCAGAAATGCTATAGAGCTCCCACTCACTTTCTTGTAAATATAGGCTTCACCATAAGTCTGGATAAAAACATATGCTTTTATCACCTTATCAAAGCATATATTCAACCTCCGAGATGCTTGCACCAGTCCATAGATGGATCGTTGGAGTTTGCATACTTTGTTAGTACCTTCAGGATTGATAAAACCTTTTGGTTGCATCATATACAACTCTTCTTTAAGAAATCCATTAAGGAATGCAGTTTTGACATCCATTTGCCAGATTTCATAAAATGCGGCAATTGCTAACATGATTCAGACAAAATTAAGCATCGCTACGAGTGAGAAAATCTCATCATAGTCAACACCTTGAACTTGTCAAAAAACCTTTTGCGACAAGTCGAGCTTTGTAGATAGTAACACTACCATCAGTGTCCGTCTTCCTCTTGAAGATCCATTTATTCTCAAGGGATTTTTACATTTGTGCCCCTGGTTCCTTAGCTCTACTCATTCATCCCCGCGCTCTTAACTTTTGCTCAATTTTCCCCACTCCCTTGCCAGAAACCCTCATAACTGGGCACAACGGACGTTGTCGTCGGGTCAAAGGCTTGACCGTTAACGCTGACTAGTAGGGCCATGCTGGACTGTGTCATCCGTTCGACCTGACAAGTGGGGCCGCATTGGGTGGTGTCGCTGTTCGACCGTTGGGCCGTGGTTTCGTTGGGCCGTCCCTTGCATTAAACGTCTGCGTGTGCCGCCAGGATAGAAGCCGGCTATGCATGCACCCAGCAAACCCTGCCTGCATGCGTCGATCGAGCCTGCATGCGCCGATGCCACGATCCCACGATGCGCCGACTGAGCCTGCATGCGCCGACCGAGCCTGCATGCGCCGATGCGTCCGCCACGATGCACTGACCGAGTAGCTTTCTTGCACGCCAGCCGCCACGGATGCAGCGATGGTCACTGCCGCTGGTTCCTCTCTTCTAGCTAGGTGGCTACATATTTGTGGTTTGTGTAAAAAAAGAGCCACTCCCTTGCTTAGTTATACTCATTCATCCCTACTAACAAAGCTTGCTTGCATGCACTAAGTGGTTACTAACAAGGGAACCCTACTAACAAGCCGAGCTCTCTAAGAAAATAATCAACAAATATGTAGTCCCAATATGTAGATAGGGCCAACAAGACCATAGCACGATCACATAGCTCAAACTAGGAAGAACTTAATAATAGAATAGATAGAAAACTTAATAATATAATTTAATAAAAGGGCCAACAAGCCCAAAGCAACTCCAACATAGTTCAATTACAACTTAACATAACATAAACTAAAAAAAGATAGAGGGTTTAGAACCCTAGCCGCCACCTTCTCCACCTCGCTCCTCCTCCGGGCGCCCTTTTCACTGCTCCTCCGGGGCGTTGTCGATGGGGTACGAAAGAGTGTGCATGTGCGTCACGGTGGGGAGTTGTACTCCGTGAACCTGTTGTGGGTGATGAAAGCGATGAACTCGGAGCCACACCAAAACACCCGGCCGAGGAGGTAGAAGGCGTCGAATGTGTTGGTGAAGTGGGCAAGGAGAGCAACCACCACCCGGTTTTGGATGACCTCCTCGATGCGGAACATCGTTGGAGATCCCCTCGGGAGGTGGTGGTAGCCGGACGCGAGGAAGAACTCGGTGAAGTTCCTTGCGGTCCTCAGCCTTGATATCGCCCACACACGTAGTGTGCGATCAACGTACACGCCGGTAGGGTAGAGCCTCTCCGGCACGGTGGGTGGGAAGTGGTAGGTTGGTCCGGTGTACTGCATGGCTGAGGGATGTGCAGAAGATGGAGAAAGGGTCGAAGAGCAAGAAGGGCAGATGGATGAGGGATGGCAGTGGAAGAGGGTGGCTTAAATAGCCGTAGTGCCACGTGTTATTTGACCGTGGCAATAACAGGGTCAAATGTGAAGTTATTAGCCCGTTTTCAAACCCACCGCAGCATCGGGAGTGTACACACGTGGGAAATGGTGGTTTGAAAAGAAAAAGAAAAAGACGCTAATTGCACGCGTGGGAATCCGTGGTCAAACCCTATATTATATGAACAAAAAGAGACAATTTTTGAAGAGCTTGTGGCCATTTTGCATGATAAAAATAAATTTGGCCCATAAAAATTTGGTCATTTTGCATGATAAAAGAGATAGAGGGCTTGTGGCCATTATACAAATGCAAAATGACCCATTTTTTTAATAGTTTGTGGCCATTTTGCATGATAAAAATAAATTTAGCCCTTATAATTTTGGTCATCACTACAAAAAAAAGACACATCCGTGACATTTTGGGCCGAACGATTTTTTTTGTCATACTTATGACACTTCTGTGATGATAATTGTGACAAAACCTGGTATCATCATAGATGTGGTGGGGTCCTACTTCTATGACAAAAAATCATGACAGAAAATGGGCTTTTCGTCCTGGGCGGGCCTCTGTGACGATAATTGTGACAAAACCCGGTATCATCATAGATGTGGTGGGGTCCTACTTCTATGACAAAAAATCATGACAGAAAATGGGCTTTTCGTCCTGGGCGGGCCGGAGACGCAGCTGCATGACATTCTTTGGGTCGTCCATGATGGAAAAAACCATGGTAGAAGCGAGGGCGAGGAAAATATCGGGGTGTTCCCGGTTACGGTGGGTGGTCAGGGCCGAGCGATGCACGTTTCTCTCATACACGCACACGCGTGGGTGCGAGGCATTGGGCTCTAACTGAACCCGAGCGATTGCACTACAGGCTACGCGTTACTGAACCCGAGCGATCGATCGATGGCTGTTAACTGAACCCAATCGAGCGATTCCTTCGCTACTGCTGCTAACTGAAGCCGATCGATGCTGCCTCTGGATGAACAGTGAGCATTGCTGGGGGGGGGGGTTGGATGAACAGTGCCCGGTGGGGGTGGATGAACAGGACCCCGTGGTGTTGCCTCTGGATGAACAGGACCCCGATCGATCGAGCCGGTTGGGGCTGGATGAACAGGACCCCGTGGAGGGCTGGATGAACAGGACCACCCGTGGAGGGCAGGATGAACAGTAGAGGGTGGAGGGCTGGATGAATAGTAGCCCGTGGAGGGGTGGTTGAACTAGATCCCGTGGAGAGGGCTGGTTGAACAGTAGCCGGTGGAGTAGCGCGCGGTGGAGGCTGGATGAACAGGAGTCTGTGGATGAACAGTCGCAGGTGGAAGCTGGAGGAGGTCGACGGTGGATGAACGGTAGCCTGATACGTCTCCAACGTATCTATAATTTTTGATTGTTCCATGCTATTATATTATCTATTTTGGATGTTTATGGGCCTTATTAAACACTTTTACATTATTTTTGGGACTAACCTATTAACCCATAGCCCAGTGCTAGTTCCTGTTTTTTCCCTTGTTTCAGTGTTTCATAGAAAAGGAATATCAAACGAGTCCAAACGGAATGAAACCTTCGGGAGAGTTATTTTTGGAACGGAAGCAATCCAGAAGACTTGGGGTGTACGTAAGGGAAGCAACAAGGAAGGCACGAGGCAGGGGGCGCTCCCACCCCCCTGGGCGCGCCCTCCACCCTCGTGGGCCCCTCGTGGCTCCCCTGACGTATTTCTTCCTCCTATATATATACCAATATACCCTAAAACCATCAGGGAACAGAATAGATCGGGAGTTCCGCCGCTGCAAGCCTCTGTAGCTACCAAAAACCAATCGGAACCCTGTTCCGGCACCCTGTCGGAGGGGGGAACCCTCACCGGTGGCCATCTTCATCGTCCCGATGCTCTCCATGACGAGGAGGGAGTAGTTCACCCTCGGGGCTGAGGGTATGTACCATTAGCTATGTGTTTGATCTCTCTCTCTCTCTCTCTCTCTCTCGTGTTCTTGAGGTGATACGATCTTGATGTATCGTGAGCTTTGCTATTATAGCTAGATCTTATGATGATTCTCCCCCTCTACTCTCTTGTAATGGATTGAGTTTCCCCTTTGAAGTTATCTTATCGGATTGAGTCTTTTAATGATTTGAGAACACTTGATGTATGTCTTGCCGTGCGTATCTGTGGTGACAATGGGATATCACGTGATTCACTTGATGTATGTTTTGGTGATCAACTTGCGGGTTCCCCTCATGAACCTATGCATAGGGGTTGGCACACGTTTTCATCTTGACTCTCCGGTAGAAACTTTGGGGCACTCTTTGAAGTACTTTGTGTTGGATTGAATAGATGAATCTGAGATTGTGTGATGCATATTGTATAATCATACCCACGGATACTTGAGGTGACATTGGAGTATCTAGGTGACATTAGGGTTTTGGTTGATGTGTGTCTTAAGGTGTTATTTTACTACGAACTCTAGGGCTGTTTGTGACACTTATAGGAATGCCCAATGGATTGATCGGAAAGAATAACTTTGAGGTGGTTTCATACCCTACCATAATCTCTCCGTTTGTTCTCCGCTATTAGTGACTTTGGAGTGACTCTTTGTTGCATGTTGAGGGATAGTTATATGATCCATTCATGTTATTATTGTTCAGAGAACTTGCACTAGTGAAAGTATGAACCCTAGGCCTTGTTTCAACGCATTGCAATACCATTTAAGCTCATTTTTATTATTTGTTACCTTGCTGTTTTTATATTTTCATATTACAAAAACCTATATCTACCATCCACATTGCACTTGTATCACCATCTCTTCGCCGAACTAGTGCACCTATACAATTTACCATTGTATTGGGTGTATTGGGGACACAAGAGACTCTTTGTTATTTGGTTGCAGGGTTGCTTGAGAGATACCATCTTCAACCTACGCCTCCCACGGATTGATAAACCTTAGGTCAGCCACTTGAGGGAAATTTGCTACTGTCCTACAAACCTTTGCACTATGAGGCCCAACAACGTCTACAAGAAGAAGGTTGCGCAGTAGACATCAAGCTCTTTTTTTGCGCCGTTGCCGGGGAGGCTAGGTAAGCGGCACTCACACCCCGTCAACTTAGCTCTTTTCCGGCGCCATAGCCGGGGAGGTGAGTGCTTGAAGGTATATCTTTAGATCTTGCAATTGAATCTTTTAGTTTCTTGTTTTATCACTAGTTTAGTCCATAAAAGAAAACTACAAAAAAATGGAACTGAGTTTGTCTCATACGCTTCATCTTTTTAATATCTTTCGTGAGAATGATGGGAAGGAAAATTGTGCTCAAGTGCTAGAAGAAGAATGCATTAGAATGTTTGGCACTAAATCTTTGTATGATGAGCATGATTGCAATGTTGTTAGTATGAATTCTTTGAATACTCATGATGCTAATGATATGCAAAGCCACAAGCCTGGGGATGCTATGTTTGATGAAGATGATATGTTTAATCCCCCAAGTTTAGATGAGCAAATTCATTATGATGAAAGCATGCCTCCTATTTATGACGATTATTGTGATGACACGTATGCTATAAAGAATAATAACCATGAAACTTGTCATCTTGATTTTAATTTTCAATTGGATTATGCTTCACATGATAGTTATTTTGTTGAGTTTGCTCCCACTACTATTCATGAGAACAAATTTGCTTATGTGGAGTGTAATAAAATTTATATGCAAGTAGATCATGAAAAGAATGCTTTATGTGATGGTTATATTGTTGAATTCATTCATGATGCTACTGAAAATTATTATGAGGGAGGAATATATGCTTGTAGGAATTGCAATAGTATCAAGTTTCCTCTATATGTGCTTAAAGTTTTAAAGTTACGCTTGTTTTGTCTTCCTATGCTAGTTTATTATTGTTCCCATAAATTGTTTGCTCACAAAATCCCTATGCATAGGAAGTGGGTTAGACTTAAATGTGCTAGTCATATTCTTCATGATGCTCTCATTATGTTTCAATTCTTATCTTTTATGTGAGCATCATTGAAATCATCATGCCTAGTGATGTCTACTACGCAACCTTCTTCTTGTAGACGTTGTTGGGCCTCCAAGTGCAGAGGTTTGTAGGACAGTAGCAAATTTCCCTCAAGTGGATGACCTAAGGTTTATCAATCCGTGGGAGGCGTAAGATGAAGATGGTCTCTCTCAAACAACCCTGCAACCAAATAACAAAGAGTCTCTTGTGTCCCCAACACACCCAATACAATGGTAAATTGTATAGGTGCACTAGTTCAGCGAAGAGATGGTGATACAAGTGCAATATGGATGGTAGATATAGGTTTTTGTAAACTGAAAATATAAAAACAGCAAGGTAACTAATGATAAAAGTGAGCGTAAACGGTATTGCAATGGTAGGAAACAAGGCCTAGGGTTCATACTTTCACTAGCGCAAGTTCTCTCAACAATATTAACATAATTGGATCATATAACTATCCCTCAACATGCAACAAAGAGTCACTCCAAAGTCACTAATAGCGGAGAACAAACGAAGAGATTATGGTAGGGTACGAAACCACCTCAAAGTTATTCTTTCCAATCAATCCATTGGGCTATTCCTATAAGTGTCACAAACAACCCTAGAGTTTGTACTAGAATAACGCCTTAAGACACAAATCAACCAAAACCCTAATGTCACCTAGATACTTCAATGTCACCTCAAGTATCCATGGGTATGACTATACGATATGCGTCACACAATCTCAGATTCATCTATTCAACCAACACATAGAACCTCAAAGAGTGCCCCAAAGTTTCTACCGGAGAATCAAGACGGAAACGTGTGCCAACCCCTATGCATAGGTTCATGGGCGGAACCCGCAAGTTGATCACCAAAACATACATCAAGTGAATCACGTGATATCCCATTGTCACCACAGATACGCACGGCAAGACATACATCAAGTGTTCTCAAACCATTAAAGACTCGATCCGATAAGATTACTTCAAAGGGAAAACTCAATCCATTACAAGAGAGTAGAGGGAGAGAAGCAACATAAGATCCAACTATAATAGCAAAGCTCGCGATACATCAAGATCGTATCACCTCAAGAACACGAGAGAGAGAGATCAAACACATAGCTATTGGTACATACCCTCAGCCCCGAGGGTGAACTACTCCCTCCTCGTAATGGAGAGCGCCGGGATGATGAAGATGTCCACTGGTGAGGGTTCCCCCCTCTGGCAGGATGCCGGAACAGGGTCCCGATTGACTTTTGGTGGCTACAGAGGTTTGCGGCAGCGGAACTCCCAATCTATTCTCGTCTCTGGAATTTTTAGGGTATATGGAGTTATATAGGCGGAAGAAGTACGTCAGGGGAGCCACGAGGGGCCCACGAGGCAGGGGGGCGCGCCCTAGGGGGGTGGGCGCGCCCCCCACCCTCGTGGCTCCCTCGTTCCTTTCCCGACGTGCACTCCAAGCTTTTCCGGTAGCTTTCCTTCCAAAAATAACTTCTCTAGTTGATTTCATTTCGTTTCGACTCTGTCTGATATTCCTTTTCTTCAAAACACTGAAATAGGCAAAAAACAACAATTCTGGGCCGGCCCTCTGGTTAATAGGTTAGTCCCAAAAATAATATAAAAGTGGATGATAAAGCCCAATATCGTCCAAAACAGTAGATAATATAGCATGGAGCAATCAAAAATTATAGATACGTTGGAGACGTATCAAGCATCCCCAAGCTTAATTCCTGCTTGTCCTCGAGTAGGTAAATGATAAAAAAGATAATTTTTGATGTGGAATGCTAGTTGGCATAATTTCAATGTAATTCTTCTTAATTGTGGTATGAATATTTAGATCCGAAAGATTCAAGACAAAAGTTTATATTGACATAAAAATAATAATACTTCAAGCATACTAACTAAGCAATTATGTCTTCTCAAAATAACATGGTCAAAGAAAGTTCATCCCTACAAAATCATATAGTTTAGTCATGCTCCATTTTCGTCACACAAGAATGCTCTCATCATGCACAACCCCGATGACAAGCCAATCAATTGTTTCATACTTTAGTAATCTCAAACTTATAAACCTTCACGCAATACATAAGCGTGAGCCATGGATATAGCACTATGGGTGGAATAGAATATGATGATGGGGGTTATGTGGAGAAGACAAAAAAAGAGAAATTCTCACATCAAAGAGGCTAATCAATGGGCTATGGAGATGCCAATCGATTGATGTTAATGCAAGGAGTAGGGATTGCCATGCAACGGATGCACTAGAGCTATAAATGTATGAAAGCTCAACAAAAGAAACTAAGTGGGTGTGCATCCAACTTGCTTGCTCACGAAGACCTAGGGCACTTGAGGAGGCCCATTGTTGGAATATACAAGCCAAGTTCTATAATGAAAGATTCCCACTAGTATATGAAAGTGACAAAAAAGAGACTCTCTATCATGATGATTATGGTGCTACTTTGAAGCACAAGTGTGGCAAAGGATAGTAGCATTGTCCCTTCTCTCTTTTTCTCTCATTTTTTGGGCCTTCTCTTTTTTATGGCCTTTATCCTTTTTTTATTCCTCACTTGGGACAATGCTCTAGAAAATGATGATCATCACACTTCTATTTATTTACAACTCGATACTAGAACAAAGTATGACTCTATATGAATGCCTCCGGCGGTGTATCGGGATATGCAATGAATCAAGAGTGACATGTATGAAAGAATTACGAATGGTGGCTTTGCCACAAATACTATGTCAACTACATGATCATGCTAAGCAATATGACAGTGATGAACGTGTCATGATAAACGGAATGGTGGAAAGTTGCATGGCAATATATCTCGGAATGGCTATGGAAATGCCATAATAGGTAGGTATGGTGGCTGTTTTGAGGAAGATATAAGGAGGTTTATGTGTGAAAGAGCGTATCATATCACGGGGTTTGGATGCACTGGCGAAGTTTGCACCAACTCTCAATGTGAGAAAGGGCAATGCACGGTACCGAAGAGGCTAGCAATTATGGAAGGGTGAGAGTGCGTATAATCCATGGACTCAACATTAGTCATAAAGAACTCACATACTTATTGCAAAAATCTACAAGCCATCAAAAACCAAAGCACTACGCGCATGCTCCTAGGGGGATAGATTGGTAGGAAAAGACCATCGCTCGTCCCCGACCGCCACTCATAAGGAGGACAATCAAAGAACACCTCATGTTTCAAATTTGTTACATAACATTTACCATACGTGCAAGCTACGGGACTTGCAAACTTCAACACAAGTATTTCTCAACTTCGCAACTACTCAACTAGCACGAATTTGATATTATCACCTCCATATCTCAAAACAATCATCAAGCATCAAACTTCTCTTAGTATTCAACACACTCATAAGAAAGTTTTTACTATTCTTGAATACCTAGCATATTAGGATTATTTAAGCAAATTACCATGCTATTTAGGACTATAAAAATAATATAAGTGAAGCATGAGAGTTCATTTATTTCTTCAAAATAAAACCACCATTGTGCTCTAAAAGATATAAGTGAAGCACTAGAGCAAACGACAAACTACTCCGACAGATATAAGTGAAGATCAATGAGTAGTTGAATAAATATGTAACTATGTGAAGACTCTCTAACATTTAAGAATTTCAGATCTTGGTACTTTATTCAAACAGCAAGCAAAACAAAATAAAATAAAATGATGCTCCAAGCAAAACACATATCATGTGGTGAATAAAAATATAGCTCCAAGTAAAGTTACCGATGAACGAAGACGAAAGAGGTGATGCCTTCCGGGGAATCCCCAAGCTTAGGCGCTTAGTTATCCTTGAATATTACCTTGGGGTTCCTTGGGCATCCCCAAGCTTAGGCTCTTGCCACTCCTTATTCCATAGTCCATCGAATCTTTACCCAAAACTTGAAAACTTCACAACACAAACTTAACAGAAAACTCGTGAGCTCCGTTAGCAAAAGAAAACAAAACACCACTTCATGGTACTGTAATGAACTCATTACTTATTTATATTGGTGTTAAACCTACTGTATTCCAACTTCTCTATGGTTTATAAACTATTTTACTATCCATAGAGTCATCAAAATAAGCAAACAACACACAAAAAACAGAATCTGTCAAAAACAGAACAGTCTTTAGTAATCTGTAACTAACGCAAACTTCTGGAACTCCAAAAATTCTAAAATAATTTGGTGGACCTCAGGAATTTGTCTAGTAATCATCCGCAAAAAGAATCAACTAAATATCACTCTCCAGTAAAAAGTTGAAGCTAATCTTGTGAGCGCTAAAGTTTCTGTTTTTTACAGCATGATCATAAAGACTTCACCTAAGTCTTCCCAAAGGTTCTACTTGGCACAAACACTAATTAAAACACAAAACCACGTCTAAACATAAGCTAGATGGATTGTTTATTACTAAACAGAACCAACAAGCAAGAAACTAAAATAAAATTGGGTTGCCTCCCAACAAGCGCTAACGTTTAACACCCCTAGCTAGGCATGATGATTTCAATGATGCTCACATAAAAGATAAGAATTGAAACATAAAGAGAGCATCATGAATAATATGACTAGCACATTTAAGTCTAACCCAATTCCTATGCATAGGGATTTTGTGAGCAAACAACTTATGAGAACTATAATCAACTAGCATAGGAAGGCAAAACAAGCATAACTTCGAAACTTTAAGCACATAGGGAGGAAACTTGATATTATTGCAATTCCTACAAGCATATATTCCTCCCTCATAATAATTTTCAGTAGCATCATGAATGAATTCAACAATATAACCAGCACCTAAAGCATTCTTTTCATGATCTACTTGCATAGAAATTTTACTACTCTCCACATAAGCAAGATTCTTCTCATGAATAATAGTGGGAGAAAACTCAACAAAATAACTATCATATGATTGAAAATTAAGATCAAGATGACAAGTTTCATGGTTATCATTATTCTTTAAAGCATACGTATCATCACAATAATCATCATAGATAGGTGGCATGCTTTCATCATAGTAAATTTGCTCATCAAAGCTTGGGGGACAAGAAATATCATCTTCATCAAACATAGCTTCCCCAAGCTTGTGGCTTTGCATATCATTAGCATCATGTATATTCAAGGAATTTATACTAACAACATTGCAACCATGCTCATCATTCACATATTTTATGCCAAGCATTCTATGTAATTCTTCTTCTAGCACTTGAGCACAATTTTCCTTTCCATCATTCTCACGAAAGACATTAAAAAGGTGAAGCGTGTGAGACAAACTCAATTCCATTTTTTTGATAGTTTTATTTTATAAACTAGAATAGTGCTAAAACAAGAAACAAAAAGATTCAATCGCAAGATCTAAAGATATACCTTCAAGCACTAACCTCCCCGGCAACGGCGCCAGAAAAGAGCGTGATGTCTACTACGCAACCTTCTTCTTGTAGACGTTGTTGGGCCTCCAAATGCAGAGGTTTGTAGGACAGTAGCAAATTTCCCTCAAGTGGATGACCTAAGGTTTAACAATCCATGGGAGGCGTAGGATGAAGATGGTCTCTCTCAAACAACCCTGTAACCAAATAACAAATAGTCTCTAGTGTCCCCAACACACCGAATACAATGGTAAATTGTATAGGTGCACTAGTTCGGCAAAGAGATGGTGATACAAGTGCAATATGGATGGTAGATATAGGTTTTTGTAAACTGAAAATATAAAAACAGCAAGGTAACTAATGATAAAAGTGAGCATAAACGGACAATGCTACTATCCTTTTACCACACTTGTGCTTCAAAGTTGCACCATGATCTTCATGATAGAGAGTCTCCTATGTCACTTTTATATACTAGTGGGAATTTTACATTATAGAACTTGGCTTGTATATTGCAATGATGGGCTTCCTCAAAATACCCTAGGTCTTCATGAGCAAGCGAGTTGGATGCACACCTACTTAGTTTCTTTTGTTGAGCTTTCATACACTTATAGCTCTAGTGCATCCGTTGCATGGCAATCCCTACTCACTCACGTTGATATCTATTGATGGGCATATCCATAGCCCGTTGATACGCCTAGTTGATGTGAGACTATCTTCTCCTTTTTGTCTTCTCCACAACCACCATTCTATTCCACCTATAGTTCTATGTCCATGGCTCAGGCTCATGTATTGCGTGAAGATTGAAAAAGTTTGAGAACATCAAAAGTATGAAACAATTGCTTGGCTTGTCATCGGGGTTGTGCATGATTAAATACTTTGTGTGATGAAGATAGAGCATAGCCAGACTATATGATTTTGTAGGGATAACTTCCTTTGGCCATGTTATTTTGAGAATACATGATTGCTTCGTTAGTATGCTTGAAGTATTATTGTTTTCATGTCAATATTAAACTTCTGTCTTGAATCTTATGGATCTGAATATTCTTGCCACAATAAAGATTACATGGATAAATATGTTAGGTAGCATTCCACATAAAAAATTCTATTTTTTATCATTTACCTACTCGAGGACGAGCAGGAATTAAGCTTGGGGATGCTGATACGTCTCCAACGTATCTATAATTTTTGATTGTTCCATGCTATTTTATTATCTGTTTTGGATGTTTATGGGCCTTATTAAACACTTTTACATTATTTTTGGGACTAACCTATTAACCCAGAGCCCAGTGCCAGTTCCTGTTTTTTCCCTTGTTTCAGTGTTTCGTAGAAAAGGAATATCAAACGGAGTCCAAACGGAATGAAACCTTCGGGAGAGTTATTTTTGGAACGGAAGCAATCCAGAAGACTTGGGGTGTACGTAAGGGAAGCAACAAGGAAGGCATGAGGCAGGGGGGCGCGCCCACCCCCTGGGCGCGCCCTCCACCCTCGTGGGCCCCTCCTGGCTCCCCTGACGTATTTCTTCCTCCTATATATACCAATATGCCCTAAAACCATCGGGGAACAGAATAGATCAAGAGTTCCGCCGCCGCAAGCCTTTGTAGCCACCAAAAACCAATCAGGACCCTGCTGCGGCACCCTGCCGGAGGGGGGAACCCTCACCGGTGGCCATCTTCATCATCCCGGCGCTCTCCATGACGAGGAGGGAGTAGTTCACCCTCGGGGCTGAGGGTATGTACCAGTAGCTATGTGTTTGATCTCTCTATCTCTCTCCCTCTCTCTCTCTCTCTCGTGTTCTCGAGGTGATGCGATCTTGATGTATTGCGAGCTTTGCTATTATAGTTGGATCTTATGATGTTTCTCCCCGTCTACTCTCTTGTAATGGATTGAGTTTCCCCTTTGAAGTTATCTTATCGGATTGAGTCTTTTAATGATTTGAGAACACTTGATGTATGTCTTGCCGTGCGTATCTATGGTGACAATGGGATATCACGTGATTCACTTGATGTATGTTTTGGTGATCAACTTGCGGGTTCCGCTCATGAACCTATGCATAGGGGTTGGCACACATTTTCGTCTTGACTCTCCGGTAGAAACTTTGGGGCACTCTTTGAAGTACTTTGTGTTGGATTGAATAGATGAATCTGAGATTGTGTGATGCATATTGTATAATCATACCCACGGATACTTGAGGTGACATTGGAGTATCTAGGTGACATCAGGGTTTTGGTTGATGTGTGTCTTAAGGTGTTATTTTACTACGAACTCTAGGGCTGTTTGTGACACTTATAGGAATAGCCCAATGGATTGATCGGAAAGAATAACTTTAAGGTGGTTTCATACAATACCATAATCTCTTTGTTTGTTCTCCGCTATTAGTGACTTTGGAGTGACTCTTTGTTGCATGTTGAGGGATAGTTATATGATCCATTTATGTTATTATTGTTGAGAAAACTTGCACTAGTGAAAGTATGAACCCCAAGCCTTTTTTCAACGCATTGCAATACCGTTTACGCTCATTTTTATTATTTGTTACCTTGCTGTTTTTATATTTTCATATTACAAAAACCTATATCTACCATCCATATTGCACTTGTATCACCATCTCTTCGCCGAACTAGTGCACCTATACAATTTACCATTGTATTGGGTGTGTTGGGGACACAATAGACTCTTTGTTATTTGGTTGCAGGCTTGCTTGAGAGAGATCATCTTCAACCTACACCTCCCACAGATTGATAAACCTTAGGTCATCCACTTGAGGGAAATTTGCTACTGTCCTACAAACCTCTGCACTTGGAGGCCCAACAACGTCTACAAGAAGAAGGTTGCGTAGTAGACATCATAGCATGTAGAGGCTGGAGGGGGTCGACGGTGGAGATGAACAACCAGCCCCACCACACATAACCCAGACTCTCACAGATTGTACCCCTACCCAGTTGGACAGAGAACCAGCTACACCCCTTCTAACCCCAACCCCAGCAGATAGTAACCCAGTTCCAGTTGACACATCACCGTCTCCACCATAGAGCACCCAAACACGAGCAGTTAGTAAGGGAACTACAGTGCCCAAAGCACGAGAACCACCACTCCGAATCCCAACTCAACGCTTAAAGGAGAGGAAGAATTGTTCTCAGGTCAGGTTCTGTAGCTATGGTTCATACTCCTTTGCTCTTGCATCACTGTATTTACTCAGACCAACTATTTTCAAATTTGAAGGTTGGAATTGAAACTCCAATGGCGCAACAGGTATGTTTTAAACTTGTTTCTTTAACTGGTTTGCTGTTGTAAATTGCTCTATATTGATTTCAGTTTCAATTGAATAAACAGTTATGTTCTCATGTCATGCACATTACAAGTGTCTCTATAGTTTCCCACACTTATATTCTGTCTATTCTGCTTTGTCTTGAACAAATATTATTTGAACTGTGTCTCTATCTTGATTTGGAAACAAAAACTAGAATGATATAGACCATAAAGTGACCATGGTACATAGATATATGTTTGTTTCATGTTGTTATCCTGTGCACTTTACTACTGAACTGATTTACCAAAATGAGTTTCATATACAACATGGTAAACCTGTGATGTGTCTGCTTGTTTCTCTTTTAAAATGCGGACAAAATATTGGAGAACAGTACCCTGTTATGAAATGGTGAAGGAAGTAATGCAGATAAGGTTCAAGATAGTGAGACATCCCTGTTGGTCTCCAAGAAAGCTGATAAAAACTACCTTGACGATAGTGAGAGAACCCAGAAGTCCTGTCTTGATGTAGTGTTCGAGTTACTGGCCACTACTGCTGGCACAAGCTCTTCAAACTCATTGCCTGAATCATGTCATCTTCTTGAGTCTCAGCTACAAGTCAAAAGACATCGATTACATGTGTTGCAACAAGAAGCTGAAGGACCGAGGAAGTCCCTGCAGAATTCAGATGCATACTTTCTGGTGCAACAGCAAGCGCTGGAGGATTTAAGCGTCAAACAAGAGAAAGTTAATAAGCTTGGTAAGCATCTTGCTAGCATTATGGATACCCAGGATATTGTTTCTTGAGATCTTCTGAAGTGGTTTTAGTTCTGGACTTGTTTTGTTGCGGCGTTTATTTGCACTGTCACCAACTTTGACAACCAGTGTATATGATATGCTGCTTTGTTCCCTATATTTGCACTGGTGGCGAACTTTGATGCCCAGTGGATGTAATATGTGTACTGGACGTGATAGCGTAGCGTAAGTTGCTTGCTTATTTATTTCCTTGTTGTCTTGTTTATTTGTTTGCTTGTAGTCAGTGCTGGGTTTTTTTCCCGCGGTTTTCTAGTGGCCGCAATAACCTATTTTTTTAAAACTAGGCCACAATAACCATGGGCTACATATTTACTGTAGTGACACTCGGACTTCTACGGGCAGTAGAAACAATGGGCCTTCTACGGGGTGTAGAAACAATGGGCCTTCTATGGGCCGTACCATCAATGGGCCTTCTACGGGACGTATCATCGATGGGCCTTATACGGGCCGTATTATCGATTGCCCAAACATGGGCCAATAACATACCGCTTTATGGCCGTAAACGGGCTAGAGTTGGAATCTTCCGTTCATGGGCCGACCATAATGGGCCGTCGTCAATCGGCCGTATTTGATGACGCTATGAAAATGGCCCAACGTATTAACGGGCCACAAACGGGGCGACTATAAGCACAAGCTGAATTTTTCCCACAAGCAGAAAATGACAGTAACGGGCCATAAGTAACCGAATGCTGGAAATGAGCCCAAGAATAGATGCCCTGAGAAGGCCGAAAGATAACATGGTCTGGAAACGGCCCAACGGAATAATGGGTCGTTAATGGGTATAAAGTGATACACTGTTCATTACGGGCCAGTTTTACCACGGTCGTTAATGGGCCGAGGGTTACTAAGGGCCTCATATGGGCCAAAAGACGTCATGGGCCATACATGGGCCGGAAGTTAAAATGGGCTGGGATTATATTGGACGACCCAGATGACGCTACTGGGCCTAATTCGGATAGGCCGTAAATGGGCCCTGGGTTAGTGGGCTGTAAATGGGCCACCTTTTGACCAAGTCAAACAGGCCAGCCTTTTCACAGGAATGGACCTCTGTTGGGCCATGCCACGTGTCGACGTATAATAGGCGCTTTGTGTCCAATGAGTGGATGACATCTGTCCCAACGGTGAGCCGACACGTGTTTCCTCCAGCCAATGATGATTTTACACATGGAAAATCCCCATTGGTCGGGGTTAATGGGTTATCGGATCCAAAACCGGACCCGATAGCTTAACGGCATTCCGTTACGGTGGATGCCACGTGTCGGTCACCCTTGACGAAAGCACTTCTGTGACGCGCGATTTATCGTCATGGAAGTGGACACTTCCGTGATGATAATTTTGGTAATGTCATGGAACACTTCTACGACATCACAAGTATGACTATCTTGATTCTGTCATAAATTTGTCATGGATGTACATGCATGACAGAAAACGTGACCTACTGTGACAAACACGTATCATCATGGAAGTGTATTTTTTTGTAGTGCATTTTACATTTGTATAGAATAAAAAGAACTAAATTTTCTATGCAATATCAATTGCTGTGCAATTTCAAACGATTAAAAAAAACAGAGCCAACACGTTCACAAAAAACAGAGCCATCACGTTCACAAAAAAAACGACGCGATTCGATGACCCAACTAGAGCTTGGTTTCCTTTTGGGCCCAACACCACCATTTTTTTCGCGGAGTCAGTGGTGGGCGAGCAGCCGAGCACAACCAATAGGATCGCCTCTCGCGGATTGCCCCACGATCCAACGATGCGGAGCCGTCCTTGTGATCCAACGGCCCGGAGCCTGCACGCAGCCTGCCCACCGAATTCCTTCTAGAAGACCACATCCGAGGGCTGTCGCTTGGCTCCAGGGTATGATTGGACGGCTGACAACCAGAGCTAGGGTTAGGAGAAACCCCGCGGGGTTTAGAGGGGTTTTGAGCTGGTCAAATCGGTTACGAAAGCTTTGACGGAGCATAACTAATTTAAAAAAATCGAAAAATATGAAACCTTCACCGTTCGTTGTCTTATAAGACACAGTAACGAAGAAAAATACTAAACTTGGTCTATGGTCATTTTCATGAAAAACCCCTAGCTGGCACGATCGAGGTTAAATGAGCTCCATTAATTAAAAAAATTAAAAAAATATGAAACTTGCGCACAATGTTGTCTTATGTGACATGTTACCAACCAAAAATCATAAACTTGGTCTATGATCATTTTCATGAGAAAACCTTCACACATATGAGCTTAGTTGCTAAGATATGAAACCTACAAGATTTCATAGAGTTCAAGGAGATGAGGTAGGGTTACCTTCTGTTTTTGAAAAATAAAAAAAAATCAAAAAAATCACCAAATCTTTATTTCAAAGTGAATAAGAAGGATCTGAACTTAGTTTTACATTTTCATATTTTAAACATGTTTTTAATAGTTTTTATATTAAAGCATATTTTTTAAAAGAAAATGTAAAAATATGAAGATTAATTCAAAAAATAGTGAGACTTCGAATCTACACTATATAGATTGAATAAGTGTTAATACAAAACATTTAGCTCATTTAGAGTAGGTCCAAAAAAACTTGACTAGAAATGGGCTGTTTACCCTAGCATGGGAGCTCATTTGGAGCATATTTCTCAAATTCAAACTTTTGTGACCTCCTCTAAATCACCTCAAATTTTGCACACATGATCTCCCACACGAACATAGATAGTTTGCCAAGTTTTTTTTTGGCATTTTCTTGAATTTACACAAACATACATAGATAATTTGCTGGTGGGAAAAAGCATGCATTTGATTTGATTAATAAACATGAGACCAATAACATGTGTGATCAGTGAAGCAACACTGAAACAACATGTGTGATCAGTGAAGCAACACTGTAGTTATGAGTGAAGCAACACTGAAACAACATGTCTGATCAGTGAAGCAACACTGAAACAACATGTTTGATCATTGCAACACCTAAACTATAGTTCACAACATCTAAACAGAACTAACCATACACCACAGACAAATATAAGACAGACAAATATAGATAGAATAATACGTTACTAACATCACCATAGATTAATTTCACACCATAAACTGTCACATTAAGCTTACCATAAGTAAGCGGACCCTAAGTACCCAAAAGATTAAGATTCAGTTCACATCATCACACCATCACATCATCATCACATCACTTCACGCCGGAGTCAGGGCCTTCGCGAGCGCAACATGCTGCGCCCTGATCATGTAGTCCTCCCCGCGGATCGCTACATCCTCTGCATGAGACAGAAGGTGATCGAAGCGGCCATCCTTGGGCTTTGTCTTGGTGGTGCAGTAGGGGCAGTGCCACTTCTTGAACTTGCGATTGTAGAAGGAAGCAACTCCCTTGGACACATTGATCATAGGGCTAATATACTCCCAATAACAGAAATGTTTTAGAAGTGGTTTTTTTATCTTTGTGCCCCTTAGCTCTATGCATTCAAAAACCACATCCATCACTAGTATATAAATGTATTAGATTTGTACACACATTGATCAAAAACCCCAATATGACATTCAAATAACACATTGATCATTGGTCATGCACACACATTGAAGAACAGAGCTAATATAGCTACATATTGTGGACAAATTTCTATACTAATGAATCAAATTTCTATACTAATGAATCGAAAACCCCAATATGACAAATTTACACACATTGAATCAAATTTATAACTTCTTAATCAATGGATTCCATTTGGGCATATGACATTCAAAACCCCAATCTAAGTAGCATTCAAAAACAAATCTAACAGGGACCCAATCTAAGGCAACGAATCTGAGTAGCATTAAAAACCCCAATCTGTGAGCACTAAAAACAAATCTAATAAGCATCATATCATTAAAAACCCCAATCCGTTCACAACATCTAGCATTTTTGCAATGAATTTATCCAAATCCCAATCTAAAAACCCCAATCATTGCAGCACCTAAAATAATAGTTCACAACATAGCATTTTTGCAGCGAATTTATCCAACAAACCCTAGTCCAAAAACCCCCGTCCTCCCAACCCATACCCTACAGAAAACCCCGGCCCATCCGTCAAACCAACTACTCTAACCATCTAAACTACCGTATGAATCACAATCTAACCAATGCAACCACGGAGCAATTAACTCTACAAGCTAAGCAAGTACAAATACCTGCTCCTCCACGACAGGCGGCGCGACGGGGGCATCTGGATGGACTACGCCGCTCAACGCCTTCACCTTCTGCAGCGATGAGGCGGAGCCTGCCACATCCGCAGCGGTTGCGAGTTTCCTCGCACCGCCGTGGACGTCGCCGACATCCGCGGTCACCGCGCCTGGACCCTGCAGCTCCACCACATCTCCGGCCATTGCGCCGGCGTCGCCATGAGCGCCGGCCATCTGACAGATGGAGGCGATGAAGGTGAGGAATAGGATGCGGTGGGGGAGAGCGAGACGGTGCGATGGAGGCAGTGGAGGAGAGCGAGACGACATCGGTGGGGGAGAGGAAGACGATGCGACAGGGAAGGGATTTGGGGGGAAATGGTAGGGGCGATGGAGGTGGTTGCCCTCTTTATATGATGGGACGTTTTGGGCATGTCCATGGACACGTGCTACCCCACGACCGCGGGCCCCACTCATCAGCTAACGGTCAAAGGCATTGACCCGACGACAACGTCCGTTATAACCTGTTCTGAGGGTTTCAGGCAAGGGAGTGGGGAAAAGTGAGCAAAAGTTAACAGAGTGGGGATGAATGGGTAGAGCTAAGGAACCAGGGGCACATAAATAAAAATCCCTATTCTCAATGGCTTGCCGATCATTGGGCAAGTCCACCAAAGTCCACACATTGTTCTCATACATGGATCCTATCTCAGATTTCATGGCCTCAAGCCATCTGTTGGAATC
This sequence comes from Aegilops umbellulata, assembly GCA_032464435.1. NCBI lineage: Eukaryota > Viridiplantae > Streptophyta > Magnoliopsida > Poales > Poaceae > Aegilops > Aegilops umbellulata. The sequence continues at coordinate 65,640,706 of CP136056.1, read as the reverse complement.
TGGGCTCATCATAGCTTCTTCATAGTTCGTAGGTTCGCCATGGTCTAATATCATGACTTCCAAGATAGGATTACCATACCACTCTGGTGCGGAACATGCTGTGATCGACCTATGAGGTCCAGTAGTAACTTGATCCGAAGTTTCATGATCATCATCATTAGCTTCCTCTCTAGTTGGTGTAGGCATCACGGGAACAGATTTCACTGATGTGCTACGTTCCAATTCGAGAGAAGGTACAGTTACCTCATCAAGTTCTACTTTCCTCCCACTCACTTCTTTCGAGAGAAACTCCTTCTCTAGAAAGTTTCCATTCTTGGCAACAAAGATCTTGCCTTCGGATCTGTGGTAGAAGGTGTACCCAATTGTTTCCTTAGGGTATCCTATGAAGACACACTTCTTCAATTTGGGTTCAAGCTTATCAAGCTGAAGCCTTTTGACATAAGTGTCGCAACCCCAAACTTTAAGAAACGATAGCTTAGGTTTCTTGCAAAACCACAGTTCGTACGGTGTCATCTCAACGGATTTAGATGGTGCCCTATTTAACGTGAATGCAGCTGTCTCTAATGCATAACCCAAAACGATAGTGGTAAATCGGTAAGAGACATCGTAGATTGCACCATATCTAATAAAGTACGGTTACGACGTTCGAACACACCATTACGCTATGGTGTTCCAGGTGGCGTGAGTTGTGAAACTATTCCACATTGTTTTAAATGAAGGCCAAACTCGTAACTTAAATATTTACCTCCACGATCAGATCGTAGAAACTTTATTTTCTTGTTACGATGATTCTCCACTTCACTCTGAAAATTCCTTGAACTTTTCGAATGGTTCAGACTTGTGTTTCATTAAGATGATATACCTGATACGTCTCCAACGTATCTATAATTTTTTATTGTTCCATGCTGTTATATTAATCTTGGATGTTTTATAATCATTTTATAGTCATTTTATATCATTTTTTGGTACTAACCTATTGACATAGTGCCAAGTGCCAGTTGTTGTTTTGTGCACGTTTTTTATAGCGCATGAAATCAATACCAACCGAAGTCTAAACGCAGCGAAACTTTTTGGACCAGAAGACAACCAATGGGCCCAAGAAGCACCTGGGGGGTGCTCCGCGGGGAGCACAACCCACCAGGGCGCGCCAAGAGGCCCATGCGCGCCCTGGTGGGTTGTGCCCACCTCGGGTGCCCCCTGGACTGCCTCTTTACTGAATAAATACCCCAATATTCCAGAAACCCGAGGGGATTCAATGAAAATCAATTCCAGCCGCCGCAGAGTCCAGAACCACCAGATCCAATCTAGACACCATCACGGAGGGGTTCACCACTTCCATTGGTGCCTCTCCGATGATGCGTGAGTAGTCCTTTGTAGACCTTCGGGTCTGTAGTTAGTAGCTAGATGGCTTCCTCTCTCTCTCTCTTGATTCTCAATACAATGGTCTCTTGGAGATCCATATGATGTAACTCTTTTTGGCGGTGTGTTTGTTGGGATCGGATGAACTTTGAGTTGATGATCAGATCTGTCTTTTTATCCATGAAAGTTATTTGAGTTTCTTTAATCTCTTATATGCATGATTGCTTATCGCCTCGTATTTCTTCTCTGATATTTGGGTTTTGTTTGGCCAACTTGATCTATTTATCTTGAAATGGGAAGATGTGCTTTGTAGTGGGTTCGATCTTACAGTGCTTGATCCTAGTGACAGAAGGGAAACCGACACGTATGTATCGTTGCTACTAAGGATAAAACGATGGGGTCTATTTCTACATAAATAGATCTTGTCTACATCATGTCATCGTTCTTATTTCATTGCTTCGTTTCTCCATGAACTTAATACACTCGATGCATGCTGGATAGCGGTCGATGTGTGGAGTAACAGTAGTCGATGCAGGCAGGAGTCGATCTACTAATCTTGGACGTGATGCCTATAAAATGATCATTGCCTGGATATCGTCATGATTATTTGAAGTTCTATCAATTGCCCAACATTAATTTTTTTACCCACCGTTTGCTATTTTTCTCGAGAGAAGCCACTAGTGAAATCTACGACCCCCGGGTCTCTTTCTCATATTATTTGCCTTTGCGATCTGTTTTCCTTTGCTTTTATTTTTAGATCTATTAAACCAAAAATACAAAAATACCTTGCTGCAATTTATTTTATTTGGCGTTCGATCTATCAATATTTACAACTCTCTCATGCCCGTTTGCCAATTTCTGGCACCGCTACCCGAAAGGGATGGACAACCCCTTTTACATGTCGGGTTGTGAGTATTTGTTATTTGTGGGCGGGTGTTGTTTACGTCGTGTTGCTTGGTTCTCCTAGTGGTTCAATAACATTGGTTTCATCACTAAGGGAAATACCTACCGTCGCTGTGCTGCATCATCCCTTCCTCTTTGGGGAAATACCGACGTACCTTCAAGCCGCATCAATACCCATATCTGCTCAAATCATGTGTGAAGGTCAAAAAATAACGATACCCACCGCGTGCCTCAACACTCATCAGACCGCATACATTGGTATGTATTATTTCCAATAAGTCATTGGCTCGCTCCATTATTCCGGAGAACGGAGTTTTAGTCATCTTGCCCATGAGGCATGGTTCACAAGTATCAAATGATTCATAATCAAGTGATTCCAAAAATCCATCCGTATGGAGTTTCTTCATGCATTTTACACCAATATGACCTAAACGGCAGTGCCACAAATATGTTGCACTATCATTATTAACTTTGCATCTTTTGGCATCAATATTATGAATAAGTGTAGCACTACGATCGAGATTCAATAAACCATTCACATTGGGTGTATGACCATAGAAGGTTTTATTCAGATAAATAGAACAACAATTATTCTCTGACTTAAATGAATAACCATATTGCAATAAACATGATCTAAGCATATTAATGCTCAACGCAAACACCAAATAACATTTATTTAGGTTCAGTTCTAATCCCGAAGGTAGAGGGAGTGTGCGATGGTGATCGTATCAACCTTGGAATTACTTCCAACACACATCGTCACCTCGTCCTTAACTAGTCTCTGTTTATTTTGCAACTCCTGTTTCGAGTTAGAAATCTTAGCAACTGAACCGGTATCAAATACCCAGGGGCTACTATGTACACTAGTAAAGTACACATCAATAACATATATATCAAATATACCTTTGTTCACTTTGCCATCCTTCTTATCCGCCAAGTTTTTGGGCAGTTCCGCTTCCAGTGACCATTTCCTTTGTGGTAGAAGCACTTAGTTTCAGGTTTGGGTCTAGCTTTGGGCTTCTAGTGCACTCAGTTCCCATTCTTTCCATTGCCCTTTTTCTTGAAACTAGTGGTCTTGTTAACCATCAATACTTGATGCTATTTCCTAATTTCTACCTTCGCTGGTTTTAGCATCGCGAAGAGCTTGGGAATCATTTTCATCATCCCTTGCATATTATAGTTCATCACGAAGTTCTAGTAATTTGGTGATAGTGGCTAGAGAACTCTGTCAATCACTATCTTATCTGGAAGATTAACTCCCACTTGATTCAAGCGATTGAAGTACCCAGACATTCTGAGCACATGCTCACTAGCTGAGCTATTCTCCTCCATCTTGTAGGCAAAGTACTTGTGAGAGGTCTTGTCGGTGTCAAAACTGGCGGATCTCGGGTAGGGGGTCCCGAACTGTGCGTCAAGGTCGGATGGTAACAGGATACAAGGGACACTTTAATTTACCCAGGTTCGGGCCCTCTCGATGGAGGTAAAACCCTACTCCTGCTAGATTAATATTGATGATATGGGTAGTACAAGAGTAGATCTACCACGAGATCAAGGAGGCTAAACCCTAGAAGCTAGCCTATGGTATGATTGTGTATGATGATGGTTGTCCTACGGACTACAACCCTCCGGTTTATATAGACACCGGATAGGGTTAGGGTTACACAGAGTCGGTTACAATGGTAGGAGATCTTGAATATCCGCACGCCTAGCTTTCTTTCCACGCCAAGAAAAGATCCTTCCGGACACGGGACGAAGTCTTCAATCTTGTATCTTCATAGTCCTAGAGTCCGGCTGAAGGTATAGTCCGGCTACCCGAACACCCCCTAATCCAGGACTCCCTCAGTAGCCCCTGAACCAGGCTTCAATGACGACGAGTCCGGCGCGCAAATTGTCTTCGGCATTGCAAGGCGGGTTCCTCCTCCAAGTTCTTCAAGAAGATTACAAACACCAAAAATAGTGTCCGGCTCTGCAAAATAAGTTTCCACATATTGCCATATAGAGAATAATATTAACACAAATCAAATCTGCTGACGTATTCCGCCGTGCGTCATAACACTACGGCCAAGCTCCTTTATATAAATCGTTTTCATTGTTCCACCTCAGCGTGTTTAGCGAGGCGGTTTCCTTGGCACGTCTTGTCAAAGCAGAGATCGTGTGCCCCTTTTAACGGGATTCTCATCAATACGGACATGGGTAACCCAGTCGTGCCCATTAGCACGTTATGCCTTAATTAAAGGTCAGTCCAAGACGGTTACGTGGAGGGCTCTTGGTATTCTGCCTCTTATAAAGAGACCAGGACCCTGTTCCCTACTTCTATTCTCAAAACGAGCTCGCCCGTCGCCTCGAGTTCCAACACCCTAGGCTTCCAGATTCCAGGCGCACCGGACCTTCGACAATGTCCGGCTCCGACCTCCAAGGCTGATGGATGCCCTCCTCCGTTACGGAGGAGGACGAATCAAGGTTGAGGGAAGCTAAATTCCAGACCGGTGAGATTTCGCACAGGTTGCCTGTTCAAGGACAGGTGATCCCTAGCCCTCAGCCCGGTGAGAGTGTGGTATTCATATCCCACTTCCTTCGGGGGTTAGGCTTCCCAATGGATCCTTTTGTAAGGGGGCTGATGTTTTATTATGGGCTGGAATTCCATGACTTAGCTCCGGAGTCCATCCTCCATATCTCCTCGTTCGTTGTTGTGTGCGAAGCGTTACTCCGTGTTACCCCTCACTTCGGACTATGGCTCAAGACCTTCAAAGTAGAACCAAAGATGATCGAGGGGCGCCACGTAGAGTGCGGAGGCGCTGTTATAAAAAGAAACGCCGATGCTCCATGGCCCGAGGGCGCTTTTCAAGAGGAGCTTTGGCTTATGGCAACAGGAGTGGTTCTATATCACCGCTCCTCGGGGCACCGCATGGGTGGCGCCTCCTGCCTTTCGCTCGGGTCCCCCACCACGGTTAGCGTCGTGGATCAAGACAGGGTTAGATCGGGGTTTGCCAAAAGACGTACCTTTGCTGCAGGGCCGCATCAAGGATCTCTTGGAAGGAGACCTCAACCTGGTCAAAGTGACACAAGTCATGCTGATTCGCCGGACACTGCCCGACCAACGTCGCCCCCTTCGCCTGTGGGAGTTCAATCCAGAGGGACCGCGAGTTCTCTGGGATTTTATGGGCGCGACGCCCGCGGAGATGTATAAATTGTTCTTCGGATCACAAGAAGTGAGTCCGGATTTGACCGAGGATGTGGGTTTAAGCCGAAATCGCCCGGACACTCAAGTAAGTGACCTTGTGTGCGGACCTTCTATCCACATAACTGACTTGCTCTTAACAGCGCTTTCTCCTTCTAAGCAGGAGTGGATAGCGAAGGCGAAGCTGATCAGGTGTCCGGCTCCCCTTCCCGAAACCAGGCTGGATCCCGTGCTAGCCAGGATGCTGGAGGTAGTGCCTTTGGAGGGAAATAAGGGGGAGGACAAGGAAACCATGGCCTCCTCGACGGAGGTCATTCCGAAGGGGGGAATCGATAATTCCTCTCCTAAGGGAAAGAAAAGGGCGGAACGCCTCCTCCTTCTGTATCGCCTAGCAAGGCGGGCGACGCTGAAGTGTCGTCGCGGAGGACTTCTCCGGATCCGACAGGGGCGGAAGGTGGCCATGTGGCCCCCCGAGGTTCTCCACGTCCGGCCTTTGAGGGAGGCCATGGGGCGAGTCCGGCACCATCTGGTGTTCGGTCGGAGGAGCTAAAGATTCTGCTGGGGCGAGCCTCTGTCTCAGAGGAGCATCGTGCGTTGATGAACATGGTGATTAAAAAGATTTCATCCGCAGAAAGCGGATTGCACGAGGCCGTCAAAAGTTTACTGGCAGGCCTTGAGGTACGTTTTTAAATAATGTACACTTGTGTTAGTTGCGCATAAATAAAGTGCGCCATGTGTAGATAGTAGCCCCTGAGACTCTGTGCGTCGTTAAAATTGACGGTGCGCAGAGGATCTTAATCCCAGGTCCTTTAAGTGGCACCTTTATATGTAGGTGGCGGATTGTCCGGAGTCAAGCCGGACTCGTGAATTTGCCGAATTGAAGCGACAACTTGATGGGGAAGAAGCTGACATCACGCTTGTTAACAAGCGGATTGATGATGCTCAAGGTATTGAAATCACCGGGCGATGGTTAGTAAGAGGAGCTTTATGTCAATATCTTACCTTGTGTATGCTTGACGCAGATGGTGCGGCCGCCGTGGAGGGTCTTAGGGCCGAACTCGCCCGAGCGAAGGAACAAGCCAGAAAAAGCGATGCGGCTGCCGTGAAAGCCCTTGAAGAGCTGAAAGCCGAACAGGCTGCCCATTGCCGAAGCAAGGAGGAGATGGCTGATATGGCCATAAAGTTAAAGAGTGCTACTGACCGTTGCAAGCTTCTTGAAGAAAAGGATCGGGCGAGGCAAACGAGCTTAGAGAAGGCTGTTGCTGACGCCAAGGACGCCCGCTCTATAATGAGAGCGGCAAAAGAAGAGCTGCGTCAAGCCGGACAAATTGCGGATGGAAAGCCCTTCACGCTGCGGCGAAAATTTTGTGATCCAAAGTTTGCCCCGTTAGACCGGATGTGGAGTATAGAGGACACCTATCTGGATTTGGTGGCTAGTGCTGCTGATGCGGCCGAACACTTTCGAAATAAAAAGGATCACGAAGTGGAGAAGCTCTTTTGGTCGCAATTCATCAATCCAGAGCGTCCACTGGCAGTGGACGATCGCCTGGCCCAATGGGCCGAACTGAATAGGTTGTCCGGACCCGCCATGAAGTACGTCATGGATCGTCTGTGTCCGGGGAGATCGAAGCCGAAGAGTTATTTCAGCTTGGTGCAGCAATTGCTAGACGTGGTGCCACGTGCCGATGCTATGAAGAGGTCAGCGTGCATAGAGGGCGCTCGGCTGGCTCTTTCCCGTGTCAAGACATACTGGGCAGATATGGAGCCCACCATTGTTGCGTCCCGGGATTCGGATAAAAGCCGAATACCTTCCGAGCACTATTTTGAGGAGGTCCTCGAAGGCGCTCGTGTAATAGAGACGCAGTGCTCGAAGGATGCTATATTATGATAGCGTATGTAATCATAAAACAGTATTTTGATAAGTTGTAGTGGCATTTTTTAGACTTGTGACTTCAAGTATTAAGAACACCTCCTGTGCGGCCGTTTTAATATATAAATTCTGAAAGATGGCAGTCGTTGGCTTCAGCCCCCACACACATAGTGCGGGGGTGCGCGTAGAAGACGCATTTTCACACTTAACCCAACGTCTTGGTCCTACAAAGGAGGTGATAGCGCAGCGGGCTAGGCAACCGGACTATAATGCTTTAACACTTTCACTTAGCCATAGGAGCTTGACAGTGAGACTCTTTAGGTAGCCCCTTAGTGGCGACTGCGCTTGCCCGAATTCGGGGCGCATACGTGCCTGACCGGGAAACGGCCCTTCGTCAAAGCGGAGGAATCCGATAAATTCCTATAAGTCATCGAGTGGCGACCAGTCTCTCGCTACATCATGACAGTCGATTTTCGGCTTTCTCTACTGAGGTGCTCACCCGGCCGAACCGGGGCACAATCGCAGTAGTTCTCCTGGTGCTACCTTAGCTGATAGAGCGGAACGTAAGGTAGCCGAACTCAGGAGCCGGGCAACCCAACATGTGACCAAAATCATGATTCGAAGCTGATGCATATAGTGCCAAAACTCGCGACGCCGAACACTCCCTAAGGTTTCGGTCTTTATGAGTGCGGGTTAAACAATACCCTTAAAAGAAAAGAGCCCCTAGTGTCTAGGTACGAGCAAAAATTCTGGCGTGGCCACATGCCAAAACGCCAGCCTCCTCCTTGGTTATAGTAGAAAAAACCAAGGGATGCATAGCAGCAAGAGACAGTAAAAAAGGTTTACGCAGGGTCTTAATCTAAAAAGAATCCTTAGGACGGGTCCCTACTGCACGTTTGTGCCTGTGTCTCCGCTATGCCGTGTCCTGGACGGGCGCCGCACGACGTTCATCTGTAAAAGAGAGGAACTAAATTGAAAATGGGTCGTGCGGAACAAAAAGATAATAAACAAAATATAAAGTAAAAAATATATAAAGTTTGAGCTTTATTGTCTCTGCGTATAGCCCCCGGTATGGGGGTATATGGCGTTTTAAGCCTGCATTGATGATGGACTTGTGCCAAACTCATTTAGTCCGGGTCTGTAGCCTTTAATGACTTATATCTAAAAAGTCTTTTTGGCTGGCGAGGCCATTTTATTGTGCGGCTGTTTAAGCGGCCGCGCAATCCTCCGTTTGGAGGAGGCGTATTTTAGTGCGCTCCCTTTAAAGAGATGATGCCTCGTGGACCGGGCATCTTAAGTGTGAGAGATGCATAGTGCGGTATTGCGTTAAAGCGAGCGAAAGCTCCGCGTCCCATTACTGCTTGATAGCGACTTGAAAACGGGATGACATGAAAGGTCAGCTTTTCGCGACGGAGTTTATTGGCAGAGCCAAATATGACTGCGAGCCGGAGAAAACCCATACAATGGGTGTCCGGGCCCGGTGCTACCCCTTGAAAGGAGGTTTTGCTGTGGCGGATTCTTGCTGGGTTTATGCCCATGCGGTGGACTGTATCCTGATATATCAGGTTTAGTCCACTTCCGCCGTCCATAAGGACATTGGTAAACTGGAATCCGTCAATTATTGGATCGAGTATCAGGGCAGTCCGGCCTGCGTTTTTTATATTTCTAGAATAATCTAGCTGATAAAAAATGATTGGTTTTAATGACCAGTGGCGGGACCCCTGAGGGATAGGTTTTATTGTGCGTACCTTTATGGGTGCCACACGTTTTGTTACGTGAAGTGAGTTCACTGTTTTAACTTCTTGTGGGAAGTTCTTTTGTTTCCTGGTGTTCTGCTTCTAGGGTTCGTCCTCGTCTTCGCTTGGTGTATCAAGCCCCTTGTGTTCGGCGTTAAGCCTTCCGGATTGTTTAAAAACCCAACAGTCTCTGTGGGTGTGATTTGCAGGCTTCCCAGGAGTACCGTGTATCTGACATATTCTGTCCAGGATTCTGTTTAAGCTGGACGGATCTTCCCTATTATCCTGAAGGGGTGATTTTGTCTGATTTTGCCGTGAGCTTTTGAATCCGGCATTGACTGCCGTGCTCTTCGGACTTTTTTCTTTGGTTCGGCGACGGTCCTTATTTCGTCACGGTTTTCCGTTTCCATCCCTAATTTCGGATGTACTTGGGTCGCTGGGGCTGCATCGTGCCAACCAGCTGTCCTCTCCTGCGCAAAAGCGGGTCATGAGGCTTGTGAGTGCGGCCATTGTTCTTGGTTTTTCCTGGCCGAGGTGTCTGGCGAGCCATTCGTCTCGGACATTATGCCTGAAAGCTGCTAAGGCTTCGGCGTCCGGACAATCCACTATCTGATTCTTTTTAGTAAGGAATATGTTCCAGAACTGCCGAGCTGATTCTCCGGGTTGTTGAGTTATGTGACTGAGATCGTCTGCGTCCGGGGGGCGGACATAGGTCCCTTGAAAATTTGCTCGGAAAGCATCCTCGAGCTCTTCCCAACTTCCAATTGTGTTTTCGGGAAGGCTTTTAAGCCAGTGCCGGGATGGCCCTTTAAGCTTAAGGGGTAAATATTTGATGGCGTGGAGATCATCTCCTCTAGCCATATGTATGTGGAGGATATAATCCTTGATCCAGACTCCGGGGTCTGTTGTTCCATCGTACGCCTCTATGTTGACGGGTTTGAATCCCTCTGGAAATTCATATTCCAGGACCTCATCGGTGAAACATAGGGGGTGTGCGGCGCCCCTGTATTTGGGTGTGCCGAATTCTGATGATGGCTTTTTTGCATTGCTTGTGAGAGCTTGCTTTCTTGGCCCTAAATGGACCTGCCTGGGCCGTGATGCAAGTATTTAATTGGGTCGCATGCCGCATTGAGTGCGGCGCCGCTTGCCGTTTTATGGTGGCCGTGGGGTCGTCTATCCGATCGTGTGGCTTTTTTATTTTTTGAATGCGAGGGCTCTAGGGCCTCTTGGTCGAATTCGGGCAGTAGTTTTCTCTTCGGATAGCTTTTAGTGCGGCGGCTGCCGCCGTATTTGTCTGCAGTCTTGATTACCTTGCTCCATCTTATTCTGAGTGCATCTTCCGCCGTCTTTAGCTTCCGCTTCTGCTTTTTCAGGCTGCGTGCTGTGGCAACGAGCCTTTTGTGGAGATTCTTCTGCTCCGTGGTTTTATCCGGCGTTAGATCGTCCGGAGTTCTGTTAGGGCTGGGGGAGGGCTGTCTGTCCTCTCTATCCGCGTTGCCCTGTTCGGACGGTTGCTCTGAGGCATGCTCGTCGTCTATCGGCTCATCCTGCTCTATGGCTGGGTCTTGATCGAGGCGGGGCTTAGCTCGGCATTTTCGTCGCCGCTTTGATTGCTTTTCGGAGGGTTTATCCCTTTTTTCGTCCCCTTTTTCCTCGTTGTCGTTTCCTTTAGGGGTGCCCACCATGAATACATCGTTAGGTGGGGTGGCGGTCTAGCGCCCTATAGGTGCTGGTTCCTGTTCGTCTCCATCTTCGTCGTCCATACCGTCGAAGTCTTCGGATCCGAAGTCAAGTATGTCGGTTAAATCATCGACAGTGGCTATTAAGTGGGTGGTGGGTGGGCTTTGAATTTCTTCGTCGTCCGAATCCCAACCTCGCAGACCATAGTCCGGCCTGTGCTCTCCTGATAGAGAGAGAGACTTGAGAGAATTCAGGATATCACCAAAAGGTGAGTACTGAAAGATGTCCGCGGCGGTGAACTCCATTGTAGGCGCCTAATCGGATTCGATTGGTAGGGGCACGGAAGGCCCGGAGTTCGGAGAAGAATCCGACTCCTTGGAGTCATGGGCCATGCGGAGCGTGGGGCTGGCGTTCGGCTCGATCGCCTTCAAGATCGCAGCCCCCGAGGTGACGTCCAACCGTTCATCCTCAAAGAACGCAGCGGGCTCCGAGTCGAGGATCGGGGCCGGTATGTGTGCGGCCTCCAGGGCACTGTTCGGAGGCAGAGCTATATCCTGCCCCTCGAGGTAGTGCGGCGCGCTTGGCTGTGGATCGACCCCGTCGAAGATCAAGTCTCCGCGGATATCTGCCGTGTAGTTTAGGCTTCCAAACCTGACTTGATGGCCAGGGGCATAGCTTTCGATCTGCTCCAGATGACCAAGCGAATTGGCCCGCAGAGCGAAGCCGCCGAAGACGAAGATTTGTCCGGGGAGGAAAGTCTCACCCTGGACCTCATCGTTGTTGATGATCAAAGGAGCCATCGGGCCTAAAAGCGACGACACAGAGGAACTCTCAATGAAAGCACCAATGTCGGTGTCAAAACCGGCGGATCTCGGGTAGGGGGTCCCGAACTGTGCGTCAAGGTCGGATGGTAACAGGAGACAAGGGACACTTTATTTTACCCAGGTTCGGGCCCTCTCGATGGAGGTAAAACCCTACTCCTGCTAGATTAATATTGATGATATGGGTAGTACAAGAGTAGATCTACCACGAGATCAAGGAGGCTAAACCCTAGAAGCTAGCCTATGGTATGATTGTGTATGATGATGGTTGTCCTACGGACTACAACCCTCCGGTTTATATAGACACCGGATAGGGTTAGGGTTACACAGAGTCGGTTACAATGGTAGGAGATCTTGAATATCCGCACGCCTAGCTTGCCTTCCACGCCAAGAAAAGATCCTTCCGAACACGGGACGAAGTCTTCAATCTTGTATCTTCATAGTCCTGGAGTCCGGCTGAAGGTATAGTCCGGCTACCTGAACACCCCCTAATCCAGGACTCCCTCAGGTCTCATACCTCTTAACAAGGGCATGAGTCTGAAATATCATTTTCAGCTCTTGGAACATCTCATATGCTCCATGTCATTCGTGTGGCACCCCAGGTCAGAGAAACCGGAACGCCCCATATTCCAGCCCAGAGATCGAGGAGAAGTCTTCTGGAATACGACACTGCTTAGCATAGAACAAACTAGCTCTTTATTACAAGCTATATAGATACAAGGGGATTACATCGGCACGGCGACACTACGCCTGCCACGGTTGCTCCATGCAAGCAGCAGACCAACACGATGGAGCGGAATAACTCTAGCAGCAGAACATCGATGACGGTGATGAACTGCACTCCGCAGGGACTCTGGCTGGAACGCTTATCCTAGCTCTCAAAAAAGGAATACACGACAAACAAACAATCAAATCCGGCATGACCTGCAAACTGGCATGGCACGCCAGGTCAGTACATTGAATGTACTTGCAAGCTCACAATAACCAGAAGCATTCAAGACAAACAACAGCATGGCAATTACAGGTTAAGCAGGAATTATCATGAGATCATCGGGATAACATGGCATGAACAACATGAACATGATACCCCTAGAATAATATGAGCATGTCATGAACATATAAATCTGACGATACTAGCATGCAACATGATGACACTATATGCACCATTTATTCTGCTCGGGTTACCTCGTAACCATCACATGCATCACCTACCAACCTCGGACATCACACGATCATCTCAGGATCAAATCAAGCTTGGTATGAACAATACTGTAGTAATCATTAAATGACCACAAGGAGCTTGATCTTTACCCACGATTCTCGCACAACATCACGAATATCCAACAACTTGGTATCCTCGATACCACGGTGATCATTCACGGATCACAAACAGAACGACTCTTGGCTCAACGGGTTACCTCGTAACCAAACAGTGATCATTCACGGACCACATAACCAACTTATCTCCTCATCGAACCAGGGTTGTTATTAATCAAGTTATTATTTATACTGTTGACCCATAGTGTGACCAACTACGAACTGGGCCCTTATCCACGGGCGCGGCTATCGATAGATTTAATACACACTTTGCAGAGGTTAGTATACTGTACCCACACCACGGAACCCATGGCCTCGCACTCCCATTCGGGTGGACCAACGACGTTCCGATAAAACCGTCCTACTACCATGACACTCTCCCGGCTACTCCGACCAACTCCCCTTTGGGCTAAGTCCTGGGTGGCCCCGTGCCTACCAAAGGCACCAACGGCCACCGTCGTAGCAAAACATAAACGGTCCCAAAGGGGGACAGGGTACCATAACAACAACAATGGGCACACAAGGCTTATGTCCGCCTACCTGATCAGGGTAGCGTGCGCCTATAACCTTCCCTCGTTTGAGGCACCGGCAAGAGGCATGACAGTAGACCCAATTAGGACCTTCCCATAAAGGTAAGCGTGGTTGCACTGGTCAGCTCGATATGGTGGCACCATGACTCAGCCAACAGTTGTTCAAGTTCAATTTAATCTGATTAAACTTGAATGCAATATGCTGAGCCATGATAAAATAACATGATGCAATTACAATGTATGAGCATGATATCAACATAAGCATGGGGTGCAACATAACTATCCACCATATCAACAATGAATCATATCCAACTGAGCATAGCATAATGATGAGCATGAATATTAGAAGTACAACACTACTCATAACATAACATGACCCCTAGCATCAACCATAAAATACCATGCAAGAACTCATCAATAACATTACCGAGTAAACACTTAACCATCTAACAACAAAGGAACAATGCATATTACAGGTACTCGGTAATCGACGACAGTCATGCCTCGAAGAACGTGACCAACCCAACATGTACTACTACCAAGCATGACCAATATGAAAGTAATACTAGCAGGAAGAACATGATAACAGAGTGCAAGAAACATAGCATGACGGTAGTCACCGATCCATAAGCATAACCGAAATAACGACAGCAGCAGCAAAACAAACATACAGTTATTAAAGATTCAAGTTGAAAATCAATGCTACTACATGGCTATCATGCAAATGGTGGTTGTGGCTTGCTTGGGGATGAAGAAACCACCGGGAAGGAAGTGTGGAAACATCGCAGAAAGATTCGCCGGCAACACTTCTCTCTCGAAAGGGGCTCGTTAACGGCAAGGGCAAAATGGTCATTTTCACTGTGTGAACACATGATGAAAATGATATCAAAATTTTGGTCTCGAAGAGACGAAGAAGTAGGCGTTGGAATCACCTCAAACGGAGTTACGGTCGCGAAGTTATGAGGGGTTGAACACCAGGGATCAATCTGTGAAAGTTTTCATCACCAACGGGTCCCTGGCGGCTGAAACAGAAAGCGCCTTCGGATAGAATACGTTTTCCGGGAAGGAAAACGTACTTTCAGCCGCAGAAGAATGGAATACGCTTTTCGGAAGTGAAAACGCATTTATGTATAAGAGGAAGTATATACGCTTTCATGTACGAAAACGTATTTCAAGAAAACGTTTCCACTTATCCGAGTGGATAAGGTGGTGGCTCACTTACGGGTGTTGTCCATTGGAGAGGGGGGGCCGCCTGGCCAGCTGGCAAGGCGTCGTCTTCCTCCTCCCCTCGCTCCTGTTCATTCCCGAGCGGAACAGAACGAAAGCAGAGGAGGGAAACAACCAAGGGGCCGGCCAGCTACGGCGATCCCCAGCCCGGCCGAGGGCATCGGAGGGACCCCAGGGCTATGCCGCACCCGTTCAGAGGAACCGCGGCCACCGGGGAGGAGTGGAGGACGCGGAGACGGGAGGCAACAGAGAGCTTCGGGCGGCGGTGCTGGCCTTGGGGATGCGTGACCAGGGGCGCTCCGGCGAGGGGTGAGGGGTTGTGGCGGCTCAGTGGGACGAGGGGGATCTAGTGGAGGTGGTGGGGAGACGAGGGGAGGCCTGTGGTGGCCGGACCCAAGCCGAGGCCGAGGCGGCCATGGAGGACAGAGGCGAACTCCGGCGAGATGTGGCGATCCTGGTGACCAAATGAGGCGAGGGAGGGATGAGTGAGCTGCTGGAGGGGTCGAGGGTCCTATATGTAGGCCCGGGGAAGGCTCTGGAGCTCACAAGCGAGCTTGAGCAGTGCTCTAATGGTGGACAGTGGCTGGGCATCACACGGGCATGGAGTTTGCGGCTCATTTATGGCGAACCACGACGAGGCACCGATGCAGGACGTCGCAGTCGAGCATGGGCGAGCTCCTGGACAACGTTTGAGGTCGAGACAAGGAGGGAGTGGGCGAGCATAGTGGCCGGAACGAGCCAGAGCGCGAGTTTGCCATGACGCAAGCGTGATCACTGCGTGCCCTGGAGCAAACAGCTCGTTTTGGCCGGACAGACCATGTCCAGTACATAGGCCGTCGTTGTAACATCCCAAAATTCTAAATTTTGGAATGTTATATTAAATAAATAGTTTTGATTGATTGTTTGGTTATGGTGTGGTTGCTGGTGTGAAATTTAGTGAAATTTGAAACTTTTTGAAAGTTAAATGAGAGGGAATAAAAGGACTTTCCCAAACATTCATTTTGCATTTATGATCTCCATGAATTCAAATTCTTTTCAAATACAAAACCCTAGAGAGAAGATGATATGACTTCTTCCATTTAATTAAATGAAAGAGGGTTTTTGGAAAATATTTGAATTTTATTTGGAAATATTCCAAATTCAGAAACTTTAAGAAACTCAATGATTTTCATGAGAGAAGATAAAATGACTTCTTCAAAATATATGAAATATGAGTTTGGAGTTTCAAAGAATCAAATTTAACGTCCCTTTGAAATTATTTTCAATTTGGAGATATTTGGTTTTTATTCAAATTATTTTTCTCTAAAAATAAATACATGGAAATTAGGGTAAAATGATTTCCTACAGTAGAAAAATGGAGAGAAATTAATTTGAAATTATTTTGGTATTTTAAAATGATTTTTGTTAGGTTTTATTGCAACAATAGCACTGTTTACTTTATTAAAAAAATTGTAGATTTTATTTGATTCTAGAAAAAATTTCACATTGTGGAAAATCTTCTTGTGAAAATACTGATATATAATATACCTATGGAGAAATTTTAGTTTATTCTTTTCCTATTTTCCGTATACCCCTTTTCGGTTTTTATATAAAAAAACTGTATGAACGTCCGACTGCTATCCCTCACCAGCGTGCGCAACATAGCCAGCAGGCCGGGCTATATTATTTTTCTAGTTGTCCTTCAATTTATTTATTTTCTGTTAAAAAATATAGTTTTCTTTTCTAAAGAAAAGGTAAAAAAATTCTCCGCACGCACACATGCGCGCACACGCGCAGGCCGGCCGAAGGCCCATGCGGCGGCGTTTCTTTTGTTTGTTTTCCTATCTCTTTCGTCTCCCTTTCTGTCTAAGTTTAGTCCCACATTGCCTAGCCTTTGACTCGTAAACGTCTTTTTCACCTATAAATATAGACCCATAGAGCCTTTAAAAATCATCTAATTCGGGTTAAATCAATATTTTGGTTTGACTAGATTCAGTAAAGAAAAATATATTTCTCCTATCCGGCGGGACTTCTGGAAGTTGTCTCTTCTCTCCTAAGTCGTCTTTTCTCTACCTTATAAAGGTATCTTTCTTCGTTCTTTTATACTTCCGCAGTTTATTATTTCTAGACTAGTATAATAAAATAATTAGATTATCAATTAGTCTATGTATTTATACATTAGACCTAGAATTCTTTTAGCCGTAACTATTTTTCTTCCGTGAAACAACTTGACCCTAATTTTTTAAATAGCCATAATTTTTTGCTCGTTCATCCAAATTATATGAAACCAACGCCTATAGTTTCGTCTTGTTTTCGCCTATTCAGTGAACCTATCACATCAACCTTTTGGAATTTTCAAATTTCGAAATTTGTTAAGATTCATATTCAAACTTCTTTTGATCATAACTTGAATTTCGTAACTCCGATTTGGTTGATTCTTTTTGCAAATCGAAACTCTTGAACTAAACTTCCCGATAAGACAAAACCCACCTAATTTTGGTACTGTTAGAAATTGTTTTCTGTTGCAAGAGTTAATTACTTGTTTTCGAAGTTTTCCGAGATCTTTTCTTTGATTCTTTTGCATTAGTGCTTATGTATGCAATTGCTTGCTCGCGATAGATTGACCGGAGTGTGATGAGTAGAACTATCAGGAGTTATGAGTGCGAATCATCTTCATCAATAGTACAAGGCAAGTTCACACTTTGATCATACTTTTCATACCCAGTTTTTATGCATTAGTTTCAACCCTCAAACATTGCATGAGTAGGATTGATAACATGTGGGTATCGGGAAGTAGTTGATGAGGTAGAACCTATTGTCTTATATTCAAACCTTGGGAGTTACTACGTTATACTTACTGCTATGCTATGCTCGTAAATTTTGTTTGGTTTTGAGAGAATTCATGAAAGATGTGAGAGTTATTGTTAACTAAGGTGTAACTTAAGGTGGCTACTTTAATACACATCTGGGTGGATAGGTTGGGGTACCCTGGAGCACTAAGTGGTTTGCTTGGGCACCTGGAGAACCCAGTGCTTGCCCAAGGGAATCCCAGAGTACCCGTGTGATCAGCCACCTAGGCTCAAAGGGATCATAAGATTATTCCTGCTAGAAACTTCCCAGTGCAGCCACAAGCCATTATGGGCTCTGGCATAGTTAAGTAATTTGTGGGAACCTTTTCCATGATGGGCTAGCAGATGTAGGGGATTGTAGGTGTACCGGCCTATCTATCGGTTAAGGGGACCTCCTCGGAAAGACTATGTCTCGGTCATCCGTTTCTCAAACACCATGTAGTGCGAGAAATACAACGGAGGAGATCGAGTCTTGTGAGGAGAAGTGCGCAAACCTCTGCAGAGTGTACAAACTAATCATGATTAGCCGTGTCCCCGGTTATGGGCATTTTTAGTTTCTGGTACTTGAATTATTGGTTTGATCCCATCACTTTATTTAATTAATTTGTTGGTTATAACTATTATTTTGGGATTGAGTTGGAGGAACCTTCTCAATGTTGTCAACAAACTTTGTAGTTAAATAAAATATATTCCTTGTTGTAGGAAAAATTAGCTTTATGCAAAAATTAAACCTAGAGCCTCCACCAGCCAAATATGCATGTAGTGATAGTCATTATTCAGCATTGCTCTACAGTGTGAAATTGCCAGTACATTCAATGTACTGACCTATATGGCCGCAACGTCTCATGTTGCAGGATTCTTACGACGAGTAAGTGATACATTAGGGTTACGATTTCTACACTCAACTTTGCCGTTGGTGTTGATGGGAATCCACAACCTTGTTGTTACTTCCGCTTTTTGGATTGAGGTAATAGTATTTACGTTACTTTATACATGTGATTTACCTTTGTTATAAATCCTCGTGTACTGTGTGTGTCACCATACCGATCCAGGGATGACACTTAAGCACAGAGACTTGACCGTCTAAGGTCGGGTCGCTACATTCGTGCCCTTAGTCTAAATGAAGAAATAATTGGGTCCAGGGGCAAAGAAGAGATTTGCACTTAGCTCCAAAGTAAATCAACAGGAAGGTGTTTGTAACTTGCTGTGGTGACACCGGCTTGGTAACGTGGTAAATAATTTGTCTGGAGATGATCACACTCTAAGGTGATTAAGATGGCAAAGTTTCAGCTCAAGAAGAGGAGTTTAGATGAGGGTTGCTGTAGAAACTACCATAATGGACAGAATTTGAAATTTGGGTGATGCACTCATATGGAGAGGCAAGTTAAGCTGAAATTGGGCATGGCCCAATGATTTTAATATATGAAGATGCCCAAACATTTCATGCCATTAGGATGAACCAAAATAGCACTTGCTTCATATAACTTTGCTCTGGACAGAAACTTGAAAAAATGCACAGGGCAAATGATGTAATGGATTGAGCCAAATTTTTGTGGAGAGTGTTTCTATGGATAGGAGAATGCCGTCGAAAATTTTCAGCTTAAGTTAAGCAATATAAAATATAGTTGCTTCACAAATAGAAAATCTGACCAGAAACTAAGATTTGGAGCTGGTCTCACCTAGATGAGTTACATGAGCTCACATTCAGTGGAGAGTCATGATTTGATCATATGAAGGACCTTTCAAAATTTCAACTCAATTGGATTAACCTAGCTAGTACTTCCTTCACAACCAATTCCCTCTGACAGGAACTTTAAAAAATTGCTCAGGAATATTCACTAGGCAAATTAATTTAAATTTTGGCATTAGGCAATTATTTGGACATGAAAAGGTGTCCAAGAAGTTTGGGGTCAATTGGGCAAAGATAAATGGCAGTTGCTTCACAATCTGCCACTCAGGACAGAATAGGAAAATAATTAATTGAGCATGATGGGAAACATGGAAAATGAAATATTTTGCCATATTTTAGGAAGATATGACCCAACCAATTTATTATAATTATTTGAGATTTTTAGGAGTGATATAAATATAGGTTGCTTCACAACCTAGGGCAAATTGGGTTATTCCTTCAATAGAAAAAGGAATATTCCCTAGAAAAAGAATATTGGGTTAGGCCAAGGATGGAAATGACAAGGTCTTGGGAAGGTTTTGAGGATGACAAGCCACTGTGGAAAGAAAGAAGAGGTCATCTTCTTCAATTTCCAGACCACATAGCCACGGAAAAAGAAAACTCAAGCAAAACCTCAGAAAATCAAATGAAAAAGAAAGGGCCAAAAATCAGGCTGTGACAACTCTTCCCCCTTAAAGAAATCTCGTCCTCAAGATTTGGTTGCTCAGGGAACAAGTATGAATATACTGACTTAAGGAAACCATTTCCAACTCGGTTATCCTTTTTCCTTAATTGATTGTTCCCACTGAATTCTTCATCTGACTTGACTGGTTGGCTCTGTGGAGGTTTGCTTTAATGTATCGATATTCTGATAGAACTTACCTTACATGTTCATGCCTATACTGGCTCTAATTCTTTTCGTATCTGCTGACTTAGCTGAGTGTGATTTGTTATCATGACTGAAATATATGTTCGTCTCACAAATCCGAGAGTGATTTGCGATTGGTGTGGCTATACTGGCAAATCTTCCATGAATTGGTGATCAGATTTTTCCTGATGAACGCCCAAGCTCTTACTCCTTGCATTCGGTTGCTCAAATTGATGCATTTCCTCCGGGCTCAAAACAGTGCTGTCGATCATAACTATTCATTTGACTAATACTGATTTCTCGTGGAGTTTCTGAATCATCTTGACTGACTCCACTGTTTTGAGGTTCAGATTCATACCAATTATTTGATTGTCGCCTGATGTGATCAGCATAAGGGGTACGACCTTATATATTAATATCCGCAGACTTGACTGACGATGGTTCTGGCAAAAGAATTTGGTTCATGACTGGCTGCCCTTTGAGGTTTCACATAAGTGAGGGCACATGCTTCGAGAATGTTCTTCACCCTTCTGATTATTCATTTGTCGGTATATCCATGGGGATAGAAGGCTGTGTGATGCTTTACCGTAGTCGCTGGAATCAAGCCGTTGAATTTACCTTTGGTCTGACTTGACAAACTCAAATATTCGATACTGAAAAATCTGAGCACATATTGTTGACTGAGCGGGTTTTCTGGATATGGGGTCCTTACCAAAATTAAGTAGACCCCTTTGGTGAATATTCATGGTGATCAAAACTGACTCAGACTATCCGGGGTATCTACATCAAGTGGTTCATGCAACAATTTTTATACCTGCATCACCGGTCTTGCTCCTTCACTATTGTTTTCTTTGTCTGGATCCTTAGCTAAAAGAGCTTGGTAAAATTGCTTCTTTGTGTGGCCATAGATACTGTCGGGTGCAATATTCCGGCAGGCGTATTTTTATCCTCATCTCCTGATATGGTAACATCATTTAAATGGCAGGTTCATCATCTCTCAAGTCTTAACTGTAGGGAAATGATCATCCGAATCCTTGCAAGAAATCGGCAAATAAATCAGTAGCCACTAGAACAGTCTTTACAACTCAGATCTAGGACATCGCTGAAATAACTGAACCAGGGCTCAAGATGGCAGAAAATCAGCTCAGAGCATGAGACCGTGTTGATAAGAAGAAAGTGGCAGTTCCCTAAGACGGCTGAAAAACAGCTTAGAGCAAAGGGCCACTATCACAAAAAGAAACTCAACAGCTGTACGAGACGGCTGGAAAGTAGCCCACAACTCGTGACAGTTGTTGAATAGAGAAAAATAAAGTCGGCATCCACCCTGGTCGGCCAAAAACAACTCAGAACACAGGCATGGTGCCGTCACCAGAGAAAAGTAGACAAGGGCTCATCAGGATCATATTCCAGGTTCACAGGTACTTGTACATGGCTCATTGTTGTCGTCAATCTTCATAGTCCTTTGTCACACTAAGGTGTATATATGGCTCCCTTTGCATATATTTGAGAATCTGATTCACGAGGCAGATTGGTGTTCTGACTGATTCTTGCTTCTGACCAAACTGTTGCAGATCTGGTTCTTGGGATTCACTGCCATATGTTGTCAATTTACAATGTACTATCTTGCACCAGTGTCGTACTGAGGACAATTGGATGGCTTATGCTGGAAACCATCGAGAGTATCTTGCTGAGGAAGACTGGATATCATGCCTCAGAAGCTTCCCCCCTTAAAGATTTGCTAGGGCAAAACTTGATACCCTATACCGGAAGCTTTTTGCGGTTGCTTACTGTAGAAGACAAAGTACCTTGCACGGGAAGTCATCCATGTATCATACTCAGGAAGACAGAGGAATCTTGCATTGGAAGCTTCTCTGGTAGCTTGCGAGGAAAGACTGGGTTGCTTACACCAGAAGCTTCTCCTTGTGATAGGCGGACTAAATGCCACATATATATATACCGTCTTAATATTGCTGCTGTTGATTACTTGTACGAAACGGGGTTTTGCTGGACTATCCCCCTCTCTGAATATTGAATACATGGCACATTCTTGATTTCTTCTAGGTATATCGGGTTTAAAGTCATCCTGAACGAATAATCAACATTCGCATCTAGATTATACCTTTGACTGAGACTATATCAACGATCTTGCACACAATTTATCTTCTTGCTGATTTTTCAGGTCCAGTGTCGGTTGACGAGCAACTTAAATGATGGGAAAAATATGTAACACCGAAGGCCCAAATAAAGAAACAAAATAAACGATGAAAACAAAAGCACACAAGTATACTAATAATATAATCAAGCAATGTCACATATTACTGCTACTCACAACAATAATATGCATGCACACCTAAGCACACAAATCTCGCGGAAACTCTGGTATCATTGTCTAATATGTTGTGGCGGTGTGCACGAAAAGTGAATCTGCGTGTGGAAGGAGTTGGCGTAACCGAGGCTACACCAAGTGCTGGCTGAACAACGGTCGTAACCAGATGGATACGGAGGCGAGGACGGACTTGGCGATCATGTAGCGAGACACAGATGTCACGACCACATCATCATTAAGCGTACGAAAGGGAATCGTACATGTCCAAATAATTGAATGACAGGGCAAGATAGGGGAGAAAAAGCAAGGCTTGCCGGCATTGTCCTTTTCTGATAACAAATAGCAGTAAGGATTGCCGAAGGGACAAGATGGATGGCACGATTCAGGATAGAGACAAGTCTATCACCGAAATAATATGGGTGGGTGGCGGAAAGATATCGACGCGATATCCAAGCATAACTCCTGCGAATGGTGTCTGGAACACCTGGCACCAGGGATCACTCTGCTGGGACAGAGATGACATCAAACACCGAAGAGCGGGCATGCTAAAAAGGATGGTGCAGCTAGTGGATCGAAACCGATACCACCTAGACTCGCAAGATCACTATAAGCGACCCGATAGTAAACTATATGAATGCTATGCAACCAAAAAATGCGGCAAACAAGTGCAACAAACCAACTGGGCTCTATACTACCGCATTCTAATGTTCGTGTGGGCTAGGGCATCCTACAGTCAAATCTGCTCTGATACCAAGCCTATGGCACCCCAGGTCAGAGAAACCGGAACGCCCCGTATTCTAGCCCAAAGATCGAGGAGAAGTCTTTTGGAATACAACACTGCTTAGCATAGAACAAACCAGCTCTTTATTACAAGCTATATGGATACAAGGGGATTACATCGGCGCGGCGACACTACGCCTGCCACGATTGCTCCATGCAAGCAGCAGACCAACATGATGCAATGGAATAACTTTAGCAGTAGAACAACGATGACAATGATGAACTCCACTCCGCAGGGACTCTGGCTGGAACGCTTATCCTAGCTCGCAAACAAGGAATCCACGGCAAACAAACAATCAAATCCGGCATGACCTGCAAACTGGCATGACACGCCAGGTGCTACCTCTTGAGCACTGCGTTGGTTTTCCCTTGAAGAGGAAAGGGTGATGCAGAAAAGTAGCATAAGTATTTCCCTCAGTTTTTGAGAACCAAGGTATCAATCCAGTAGGAGGCTGCGCTCAAGTCCCTCACACCTACACAAACAAATAAGAACCTCGTAACCAACGCGATAAAGGGGTTGTCAATCCCTTCACGGTCACTTACGAGAGTGAGATCTGATAGATATGATAAGATAATATTTTTGGTATTTTTATGATAAAGAGAAATAAAGATGCAAAGTAAAAGGCAATGGAAATAGCTAAGTGTTGGAAGATTAATATGATGGAAAATAGACCCGGGGGCCATAGGTTTCACTAGTGGCTTCTCTCAAGAGCATAAATATTACGGTGGGTGAACAAATTATTGTCGAGCAATTGATAGAATTGAGCATAGTTATGAGAACATCTAGGTATGATCATGTATATAGGCATCAAGTCCATGACAAGTAGACCGACTCCTGCCTGCATCTACTATTATTACTCCACACATCGACCGCTATCTAGCATGCATCTAGAGTATTAAGTTCATAAGAACAGAGTAACGCTTTAAGCAAGATGACATGATGTAGAGGGATAAACTCATGCAATATGATATAAACCCCATCTTGTTATCCTCGATGGCAACAATACAATACGTGCCTTACTGCCCTTACTGTCACTGGGAAAAGACACCGCAAGATTGAACCCAAAGCTAAGCACTTCTCCCGTTGCAAGAAAGATCAATCTAGTAGGCCAAACCAAACTGATAATTCGAAGAGACTTGCAAAGATAACTATAACATCCCAAATTTTCAATTTGGAATGTTATACATTAGATCATCATGCATATCATACTTTCTTGCATTTTGGTCGATCCTAGAAATTTCACGCAACTCAAGGACCCTCGGAGAGAGTTGGAGATTTCGTTATTTTCATATTTGAGATTTCTCAAATTTTGAAAAGAGGATCATTTGATTCTATTTATTTTATCTTCAATTATTTTTCCAATATCAAAAATATGAGAGGGAAATAATATGACTTTACCAAATTTTAGGAAAAATGAAGATTTAATAAATAAATCAAATTTTGGATTTTTCGGAGTTATTTGCATTTTATTTGAATTAGGCAAAAATGCGTGTTTTCAAAAATTGCATTTAGGCCCCGAGAAAAAAATTCATTTTGTTCGACTCATTTTTAGGAGTCGAGGAAAATTTACTTTGTAAATTTTGGAGCTCGTTAGATTTTATTTTTCTTTGTTTTTTTGCTCGCGAAATAATTTAAAAAAAAATTCCGCAGCGCCGACTGGGCCAAGGGCCCAGCCAGCCGGCCCGCACCGCCGCCTCCCCTCGCGCGCCGCGCGCCAGCCGCCGCCACCGCCAGAGTCCGGCTCGGACTACCCCTCCTCCTCCCTTGCCCCTCCCCCAAGCCACCGCACCCCCCTCCTATATATACTCCCCCACCCCCCCTCTCCTCCACACCGCCGCCGCACCCCTCCCGCGCAGCAGCCGCCGCAGCCGCCCCGCCGGAACCCCGCCTCGTCGAGGTAGCCATGCCGCGCCACCCTCCCCCTCACCCGGTTCGGTTTTCTAATAAAACCGTTCCAGTTTATTTTTCGATGTTTCGTTTTTTTTTCCGAAACCTTAGATCGGTTTTCGTTTTTCTTTCGGTTTATTTTTTTAGCGAGCGTTCACCGGACCGTTCGTCTTAACGAACGTGATCACCGGATAGTCTCAGTTAACGAACGTCCGTTCGTATAACCGTTCGTTGTTTTCTTTTTCGTCAGATTTATTCCGACATTTTTCTGATCGCGATTTTAGATCCGATCTTCGTTTTAGTTTATCTTCTCGCTCGTTTATCGGAATCAGGTGATTCAAGCGCCTGAAGTTTCGTTTCGAGACCACCGTTCCAACTAATCAACTTAAACAAGTTTTTGCTACTGTAAAATTTAACCTAGTTTCAAATTTCTAGAACCGAGTTATTTTCTTCCGCCGTTTGTTTTCTGTTGTTTTGTTCGGTTCGTTTCTCTTTGCAACCGGAGTTCTTAAGTTGAACTTTCTGGTTCGATTTTCCGTTAGAGTTTTACCTGTGCATTAGATGAGTACTTATTGTATGCTTGTTGTTTGTCTGCGATAGATCACCCGAAGTGCGCCGCCTGTTATTTCGAAGCTCTAGGTTTCGCAGATCCTCAGCAAGGCAAGTAACACTTTGATCATACCTTTTCTACTACCCAGTTTTATTGCATTAGATCAATCCTCAAACATTGCATGATTAGGATCTAATTAAATTGTGGGATGGGAAGTAGATGAGGTAGTACCTATTACCTGTTTTACTTATGAAACCTTTGGGAGTTAATTCTACGTTGCTTATTTTGCCATGCTATGCTGGTAGACGTGGATTGGGTGAGTGATATCCATGACAGATGTGAGTATTGTTAATTAATGGTTTATCTAAGGTGGCAACTTAAACACACATCTGGGTGGATTGAGGCACCTGGTTTCTATCAGGATTTGCCTGTTTCTTTTTGGACCGCCACCCAGGCTCAAAGGGATCATAAGATCATTCATGCTAGTAACTTCCGTGTGCAGCCACAAGCCGTTATGGGCTCTGGCATAGTTGATTAAGTCATGCGAACTCTTACAGGGTAGACTAGCAGATGTAGGGGAAAGTAGGTGTACCGGTCTATCCAAACGTAAGGTGCTAGCGCTTCTGAAAGACTATGTCTCGGTCATCCGTTTCTCAAACACCCTGTAGTGCGAGAAAATCCAACGGAGGCGATCGAGTCTTGTGGGGAAAAGTGCGCAAACCTCTGCAGAGTGTACAAACTAATCATGATTAGCCGTGTCCCCGGTTATGGACGTTTTGAGTATCTAGTACTTGGATATCATGTGAATCTCATCATGTTACTTCTAATTAATATTGTTGGGTTTTAATTGTTCACTTAATTGGGATCGGAATGCTGTCAACCATTCTCGATGTTTCAACCACCATGATAGTTAAATAAAAATTTATTCCTTTGCAGTAGGGAAAAATTGGCTTTACACAAAACTGTAACCATAGAGCTTTTCCACCAGCCATATATGCATGTAGTATAGGCTTATTCATTCATTATTCTCTATGTGTTACATTGCCAGCATATTCCATGTGCTGACCCATTTTCGGGCTGCAACTTTCATGTTGCAGACTTTTCAGACGACGAGTAAGGTGCTTTTAGGTCGTGGTTCTATACTCAGTGATGCCGTTGGAGTTGATGGACTCACTTATCTTCCAAGCCTTCCGCTGTTATCATTGTTAGATGGCCTTAAGCCATATTTATTGTAATAAGTTCTCTTTGAGACACCGATGTAATAAGTGTGTGATTGCTACTCTGTTATAAATCCTTCGAAGTACTGTGTGGTGTCAGCATTACTGATCCAGGGATGACACCGGAGCACAGAGACTTGACCATCTGAGGTCGGGTCGCTACAATAACCAATAATACATAAAAGAATTCAGAGAAGATTCAAATATTGTTCATAGATAATCTTGATCATAAACCCACAATTCATCTGTCCTGACAAACACACCGCAAAAGAAGATTACATCGAATAGATCTCCAAGAGAATCAAGGAGAACTTTGTATTGAGATCCAAAGAGAGAGAAGAAGCCATCTGGCTAATAACTATGGACCCGAAGGTCTGAGGTAAACTACTCACACATCATCGGAGAGGCTATGGTGTTGATGTAGAAGCCCTCCGTGATCAATGCCCCCTCCGGCAGGACGCCGGAAAAGGCCCCAAGATGGGATCTCACGGGTACAGAAGGTTGCGGCGGTGGAATTAGGTTTTCGTGGATGCCTCTGATGGTTTGGGCGTACGTAGGTATATATAGGAGGAAGAAGTACGTCGGTGGAGCAACATGGGCCCCACGAGGGTGGAGGGTGCGCCTGGGGGAGGTGGGCGCGCCCCCTACCTCGTGCTCTGCTCGTTGATTACTTTACGTAGACTCCAAGTCCTCTGGATCACGTTCGTTCCAAAAATCACGTTCCCGAAGGTTTCATTCCGTTTGGACTCCGTTTGATATTTTCTTTTTCTGCGAAACTCTAAAATAGACAAAAAAACAGCAATTTGAGTTGGGCCTCCGGTTAATAGGTTAGTCCCAAAAATAATATAAAAGTGTATAAATAAGCCCATTAAACATTCAAAACATAATATATAATAGCATGGAACAATAAAAAATTATAGATACGTTGGAGACGTATCAAGCATCCCCAAGCTTAATTCCTGCTCCTCCTCGAGTAGGTAAATGATAAAAACAGAATTTTTGATGTGGAATGCTTCTTGGCATACTTCTTAATGTAAATGTTTTATTGTGGCATGAATATCTAGGTCTGAAAGATTCAAGATAAAAGTTTAATGTTCACATAAAAACAATAATACTTCGAACATGCTAACCAAGCAATTATGTCTTTTCAAAATAACATAGCCAAAGAAAGCTTATCCCTACAAAATCATAAAGTTAGGCTATGTTTCAATATTGTCACACAAACATTCTCATCATGCATAACCCCGATGACAAGCCGAGCAATTGGTTCATACTTTTAACGCGCTTCAGCCTTTTCAACTCTTACGCAATACATGAGCGCAAGCCATGGATATAGCACTATGGGTGGAGTAAAGTATAATGATGGGGGTTATGAGAGAAGACAAAAAGGTAGAAAGTCTCACATTGACGCGGCTAATCAATAGGCTATGGAGATGCCCATCGATTGATGTCAATGAGAGGAGTAGGGATTGCCATGCAACAGATGCACTAGAGCTATAAATATATGAAAGCTCAACAAAATAAACTAAGTTGGTGTGCATCCAACTTGCTTGCTCATGAAGACATAGGGCATTTTGAGGAAGTCCATCATTGGAATATACAAGCCAAGTTCTATAATGAAAAATTCCCACTAGTATATGAAAGTGACAACATGGGAGACTCTCTATCAAAATCATGTGCGACTTTGAAGCACAAGTGTGGAAAAGGATAGTAACGTTGTCCCTTCTCTCTTTCTCTCTCTTTTTTTGGGCCTTCTCTTTTTTTTCTTTGGCCTCTTTTTTTATTTAGTCCGGAATCTCATCCCGACTTGTGGGCGAATCATAGTTTCCATCATCCTTTCCTCACATGGGACAATGCTCTAATAATGATGATCATCACACTTTTTATTACTTACAACTCAACAATTACAACTCAATACTTAGAACAAGATATGACTCTATGTGAATGCCTCCGGCGGTGTACCAGGATATGCGATGAATCAAGAGTGACATGTATGAAAAAATATATGAATAGTGGCTTTGCCACAAAATACGATGTCAACTACATGATCATGCAAAGCAATATGACAATGATGAAGCGTGTCATGATAAACGGAACAGTGGAAAGTTGCATGGCAATATATCTCGGAATGGCTATGGAAATGCCATAATAGGTAGGTATGGTGGCTGTTTCAAGGAAGATATAAGGAGGCTTATGTGTGATAGAGCGTATCATATCACGGGGTTTGGATGCACCGGCGAAGTTTGCACCAACTCTCAATGTGAGAAAGGGCAATGCACGATACCGTAGAGGCTAGAAAATTATGGAAGGTAGATAATGCGTATAATCCATGGACTCACATTAGTCATAAAGAACTCATATACTTATTGCAAAAGTTTATTAGCCCTCGAAGCAAAGTACTACTACGCATGCCCCTAGAGGGATAGATTGGTAGGAAAAGACCATCGCTCGTCCCCGACCGCCACTCATAAGGAAAGCAATAAAAGAACACCTATGTGTCAAAATTGTTACACAACTTGTACCATACGTGCATGCTACGGGACTTGCCAACTTTAACACTAGTATTTCTCAATTTCACAATTACTCAACTAGCACACTCTAATATTACCACCTTTATATCTCAAAACACTTATCAAATATCTAACTTCTCATGATATTTAATGAACTCAATATGGAAGATTAATTTCATGATTAAAGCAAATTACCATGCTGTTTAAGACTCTCAAAATAATATAAGTGAAGCATGAGAGTTCAATAATTTCTATAAAATATAACCACCGCCGTGCTCTAAAATATATAAGTGAAGTACTAGCGCAAAAACTATATAACTCAAATGATATAAGTGAAGCACATAGAGTATTCTAAAAAATTCTGAATCATGTGTGTCTATCTCAAAAGGTGTGTACAGCAAGGATGATTGTGGCAAAATAACAAATAAATACTCAAATCAGAGAAGATGCGCCAAGGAAAACACATATCATGTGGTGAGTAAAAATATAGCTCCAAGTAAATTTACTGATGGATGAGGACGAAAGAGGGGATGCCTTCCGGGGAATTCCCAAGCTTTGGCTTTTTGGTGTCCTTGGATTACCTTGGGGTGCCATGGGCATACCCAAGCTTAGGCTCTTGCCACTCCTTGTTCCATACTCCATCAAATCTTTACCCAAAACTTGAAAACTTCACAACACAAAACTTAACAGAAAATCTCATGAGCTCCGTTAGCTAAAGAAAACAAAACACCACTTCAAAGTACTGTATTGAACTAATTCTTTATTTATATTGGTGTTAAACCTACTGTATTCCAAATTATCTATGGTTTATAAACTATTTTACTAGCCATAGATTCATCAAAATAAGCAATCAACACACGAAAAATAGAATCTTTCAAAAACAAAACAGTCTGTAGTAATCTGTAACTAACGAAACTTCTGCAACTCTAAAAATTCAGCCAAAATAGGACGACCTAAATAATTTGTTTATTGATCTTCTACAATTGGAATCAATATTATATCACAATCTGGTAATTTTTAACAATTGTTTTCGTGAACAGAAAGTTTTTGGAATTTTCAGCAAGATCAAATAACTATTATCCAAGAGGATCCTATAGGTTTAACTTGGCACAAACACTAATTAAAACATAAAAACAAATCTAACAAGAGGCTAGATCAAAGATTTATCCTAACAGAAGCAAAAGGCAAAAAACTAAAAATAAGATTGGGTTGCCTCCCAACAAGCGCTATCGTTTAACGCCCCTAGCTAGGCATAAAAGCGAGGATCGATCTAGGTATTGCCATCTTTGGTATTTATCTTTTTAATGGAGTTATGCTGGAATCCAGGAGGTTCCTTACATTTTCCTTCATACTCAGAGATTCTTAGATCTAGAGCATCCAATCGTTTATTGCAAAGTGTGATCAAAGTATTCATACGATTGAGGTTCCCTCCAACATTTTAAGGTGTTCAAGAGATTTTTGCAATTCGCCCAATTTTTCTAAGATTTGGTTTCCCTCAGGAGTGAGGGTTAATCCCTTTGGTGGGGGAAGTATTCCTACTATTCCCTCTATAATTTCATAAGCAAAACTAGGATCAATTTCAATAAAATTCCCTTTGGCGGCAAAATCAAGGAGTTGTCTATGGGATAGGGTTAGCCCAACATAAAAATTACGAAGTAAAACCTTGAAATCTCCCTCTATAGTGCAGCCGCGATAGGATTCTATCAATCTATACCAAGCATCTTTTAAATTTTCTCCTTGCTTTTGTTTGAAGTGAAGGACTTCAAACTCGAGGGATAGAGGAGTAGATAAAGGACTAGCCATAACGACAAAGAAGGCAAAAAAGAGGCAAACGGAAAGAGAGGGCGAATAAAACGGCAAGGGTGAAGTGGGGGAGAGGAAAATGAGAGGCAAATGGCAAATAATGTAATGCGAGGGATAAGGGTTTGTGATGGGTACTTGGTATGTTGACTTTTGCGTAGACTCCCCGGCAACGGCG
The DNA here is from genome assembly GCA_032464435.1 of Aegilops umbellulata. NCBI lineage: Eukaryota > Viridiplantae > Streptophyta > Magnoliopsida > Poales > Poaceae > Aegilops > Aegilops umbellulata. Next base: position 65,609,471 of record CP136056.1, on the reverse strand, counting down.
TGTCGGTGTACTAGAGTAGGGGTACCCTAGTATCCTGAACTTGTGCACGGGCAGTCGCAGCGCCCCGCGGCAAGGCTCGCCAGGCGACCGCCAAGGTCCTCCGTGGTTCCTTTGGAGCCATTCAAGAACAAAGTATTCAAGCCAAGAAGACAAGGCCCCGGCAAGAGGAGCTTGCCGGGAAGGCCACTCAAGACATAGAGACCCCGGCAAGAGGAGCTTGCCGGGAAGGCCACTCAAGGCACAAGACCCCGGCAAGAGGAGCTTGCCGGGAAGGCTAACCAAAGCATCTCAAGGAACTTGCCGCGACGCGCCACGCGTCCCGGCAAGGCCCGGCGAGCGACAAGCTTGCGGACGCGACAAGACAACGACCGCGGCAAGGCGTTTGCCGCGGCAAGCGACCACCCTGTACCTGCGCTCCAGCACACCCACCAACGTGTCACTCTGGGACCCTTCCAGGGGTACGTGGCGGGAGGCTGTGCAGCCAGGGGTACACGGTGGCAAGCGGCGCTGACAAGATTGCCATCGTGGCGAACGGTGGCGCCCCTGACGGTCCCTTTTCTGCACTGTTTGGGCGACGCAGACGGGCATTTAATGCCCTTGTCCCCTGCCGTCAGAGTTAGGTATGATACACTGTACAAGTAGCTATACCAACCGCAACAACTTTACATTTTTACCCTTGCCCACGTTGCCACCTGTCGGTGACCCCTTGAGCATATAAAAGGGAGCCCATGCGCAATGTAGAGGGGAGAGGACGAACAGAAGAACGCTCGGTCTCGTTAGCTGCTTGAGTGTACTGTAGCACTCAGCGCTCCCGAGCAAGAACACAATACAATCCACAAAGCAGCAGTAGGGTTTTACGCATCCGTGCGGCCCGAAGCTGGGTAAACCACTCGTGTGCCTCGCCTCGATCTGCTCTTCGTGCGACCTCCGCCCCCCGCCGAACCGAAAAGGGGCTCCGTCCCCATAGGTGCTCGTGGAGTCAGTTTCCCCGACATCTTTGGCGCGCCAGGTAGGGGGCGTCGAGGTTGTGTGAACCTGATCCGAAGTTCACACGAGCTAGATCTTCATCATCCTCATCGACATGCCACCGAAGAAGAAGGCTTTGGAGGCGGCTGATCCGCCCGCGACAGACCCATCACCGCCGGAGCAAACGACTGGTGGGGAAGACGCCGGCGGAAGAACGGGCGTCGACGAGGGAACCCATGGTGCCGCCGGGTCCAAGGACAAGGCTGCACTGCCCATCGGCGGCATAGCCGGCTCCCACGACGACAGGGCGTCCATAGATGCGCCGCACCCATCTCAGGAAGCGCGGGACCGGCAGCGTCATCGTACTCATGGTACCATACGCTTGCTGGACCCAAATCGAGCTGGCGGATCTCGGGATGCTCAAGGCCAACATGCTGGCGCGAGCGAGGGACGGTCGCCCGGACGGGATATTGCTCCTTCTAACGCAGTTAGAAGTCCGAGCATATCCCGCTCCTCGCACCGTTCGCCACCGCTACCCGCCACTCCAGCAGAAGCTTTGGCACGAGCTCAACTGCTCCTAGACTTCCCTCCAACGGCGGACAAGATCGACGACTGGAGGGCCACCATTCAGAGTCTCATCGGCTTCGCCAACGGCGACACTCCACGGCAACCAACTGCATCGCAGCCGCGGCAAGTCAGCCAGGTGAGAGCCGATGGCGACAAGACCGATGGGGGCGCAACCACCGTGCACTCTCCGCCCCGAAGGCCAGGATCGCCGATTCGCCGGGTCCATCACGACAGCGACTCCACTGCTTCATCAGATCCGCGAGCTCGTCGTGATCAGCGCCAAGTTCTTCACGAACGGCAGCAAGAAGACGCTCGTACTCGCATCGAGCGCCGAAGAGAAGCGCGGCGTCAATCAGACCGGCGCGCTGGGCCCACTGTCGACATGCATGCGCCAGGGGAACCAGGCGACCTGCCGTACGCGGTAGGTTGCCCTGCGTTTACTCGTGAGCTGCGGCAAGTCCAGTGGCCCAGTACGAAGAATTTCAAGCCAGACGTACCAGAGAAGTACGACGGCAAGTTGCATCCGTCGGAGTTCCTCAGCATCTACACCATCGCGGTGCAAGCTGCCGGGGGGCGAGACGACAAGATCCTTGCCAACTACTTCCCGCTGGTGCTCAAGCCCAACGTCAGGTCCTGGCTCATGCACTTGCCGGAGAACTCCATATCCTCCTGGGCAGACCTGTGCCATCAGTTTGTCGGCGCCTTTACAGGCGGCCACAAACCTCATGGCCAGGAAAGCGACCTTCATCTGCTCGCCCAGAAGGAAGGAGAGCCTCTGCGCAACTACATCCAGAGATTCAGCCAAGTACAACGCAACATCCCAGATGTCCACCCTGCCGCGGTCATCAGCGCGTTCCATCAGAACGTGCGTAACCGCAGGATGCGGGAGGAGATGGCGATGTGCAAGATCAGAGACGTCAGCGAGCTGTACGCCCTGGCCGACAATTGTGCACGTGCTGAGGAGGGGAGGAGACTCCCCGGAGAGAACACAGGAGCAGAAGGATCTGACAGCGAAGATGCTGCCCCGGCAACGAAGAGCCGGCGGCGGAACAACAGAAAAAAGAAAAGCAAAGAAGTACTAGCTGTTGAGCAGTCCGGCAGCGAAGGTGGCGCCAAGACAGCCAAGGTTGGTAGCTCCGGCAAGGAGGTTGCCGGATGCACCAACTGCCAGGCTGTGGCTGCCGCCGACAAGCAGGACGGCACCAACAAGCAGTACTGCAAGATCCACCGCACCAAGGGCCACGACTTCCAGAGCTGCAAGAAGGTCGAGCAGCTTGTCGAGCTGCAAAAGGCCGAGTACGAGCGACGCGACAAGGAGAAGGCCCAAGGAGGTACCGGAGGATCTGGCACGAAGCGCCCCGCCCGGGGAGGACGCCGCGGCAAGGCCAAGCAGCAGCAAGGAGACAGACCTCCCCGCGGCCGCGACAAGGATGAAGATGACGACGACGACGAAGACATGGATGATGACGAGACCAGTGAGCAGGAGGTTCAGAAAGCCACAGAGGTCTTGTGCATTGACGGCGGTGCTTCTCTGCATACTTCACACCGCCAACTCAAGCAGTGGGTGCGGGAAGTCACTACAGCAGAACCACCCGTCGAATCACGCAAGCTTCTGAAATGGTCCAACACGCCTATCATCTTTGATATTGAGGACCACCCTGATCGCACAACTGCGGTCGGGTGCTTGCCTATGTTGGTTTCGCCAACTATCCGCAACCTCAAGGTCACTAAGATGCTAGTTGACGGCGGGGACGGCTTGAACCTGATCTCCTCCATTGTGCTCCGGAAACTCCAAGTCCCCGACAGCGAGCTTGAAGAGACCGGCACATTCCAAGGAATCAACCCGGGAAGGAGCAAGCCGAAGGGGAAGATCACGCTGCCGGTGACATTTGGCAGCGAGTTGAACTTCAGGACTGAGAGGATCACTTTTGACGTTGCCGATTTTCCATTGCCTTACAATTGAATTCTTGGCCGTCCAGCGCTCGCCAAGTTCATGACGGCCTCTCACTATGCTTACAACATGCTCAAGATGCCAGGCCCGATAAGTGTCATCTCTATCCCTGGCGACAAGAAGGATGCTCTTATCTGTGCCGACAAGATCTACCGGGAAGCAGCAGCCACAACTGATCGCGAGACACTTGCTGCTGAAGCTCCCCGGGGGAAGAAGAAGACCAAGTCCGGCAAGAGCTCTGATGCCTACTCCGGCAAGCGCACCTCTTCGGAGTGCTGCGCTACCGTCGAGGACGCACCATCGAGCTCCACCGGCAAGTGCAAGAAGACGATGACAGCTCCACCAGCGACCAAGAAGGTGTCCGCCAAGGAGGACGGCACTGGTGGTACCTTCACCATCAGCGCCACTCTTGACCCTAAATAGGAAAGCACGCTCATTGCTTTCCTGCGGGCGAACGTCGATGTGTTTGCGTGGCAACCATCTGACATCCCCGGTGTTCCCAGGAAAGTAATTGAGCACCACCTTGCCGTCTGTCCTCGCGCGCGGCCCGTCAAGCAGAAAGTCAGGAAGCAAGCAGTGGAGCGCCAAGAGTTCATTGCAGAAGAAATCAAGAAGTTGGAAGCAGCAGGCCTTGTCAGAGGAGTGCTCCATCCTACGTGGTTGGCCAATCCTATAGTCGTGCGCAAGGCAAACGGGAAGTGGAGGCTTTGTATCGACTTTACCGATGTTAACAAAGCTTGTCCCAAAGATCCATTTCCCTTGCCGCACATGGACCAGATTGTTGACTCCACGGCCGGATGTGATTTGCTTTCATTTCTTGATGCATACTCAGGATACCATCAGATCTTCATGGTAGAAGAGGATGAGGAGAAAATCGCATTCATCACTCCATGTGGCACGTACTGTTTCATACAGATGCCTTTTGGTTTGAAGAATGCTGGTTCAAAATTTGCAAGGGTAGTCCATACCGCTTTTGAGCCACAAATTCATAGAAATGTAGAAGCCTACATGGATGATATAGTGGTCAAGAGCAAAGACAAGTCAACTCTGATTCAAGATTTAGAAGAGACTTTTGCAAATCTGTGCAAGATCAGCCTCAAGCTCAACCCCGAGAAGTGCGTGTTTGGAGTCCCTTCCGGCAAGCTTCTCGGGTTCTTCGTGTCTCAGCGAGGAATTGAAGCCAATCCCGACAAGATCAAGGCCATTGAGCAGATCGAAGCACCAAAGCGCGTCAAGGATGTATGAAAACTTGCCGGTTGCATGGCAGCTCTCAGCAGGTTTATTTCTAAGTCTGCTGAGCGCGCCCTGCCGTTTTTCAAAATATTGAAAAAGGCAGGTCCAATGAAATGGACTCCGGAAGCGGAGGCTGCGCTGCAGGACTTGAAGAGATACCTGTCCTCCACTCCAATACTTGTCGCACCTAAGCCGCAAGAGAAGTTGCTGCTGTATCTGGCGGCAACCAATCAAGTGGTTAGTGCTGCATTAGTAGTGGAGAGGGAGGCAGATGATGAGCCAGCAACCGCGACAAGCGCATCCAACGACAAGTAGGGGGCTTCCCCGACAAGCTCTGGTCTCAACAAGGATGGATCTGCGCAGGTGTGCGAGGAGATACAGAAGAAGAAAATGGTGCAGCGCCCAGTTTACTTTGTCAGCTCCCTTCTGCACGGGGCTAGGTCAAGGTACTCTGGTGTGCAGAAATTGCTTTTCGGCCTTCTCATGGCCTCAAGAAAGCTGCGCCATTACTTTCAAGCACATGAGATCACAGTTGTCACTCGCTTTCCGCTGAAGAGGATACTGCAGAATCCAGAAGCGACAGTGTAACGCCCCAGATGTAACTTGCCATATTTGTAATCCAACTCTTGCCATTTCCGGCTATGTGCTATGATATTCCCTCCGTGGTTGGGTTCTCTCCGTTTTGCATTTTGGTCATGTCATGCATTTCATATCATGTCATCATGTGCATCGCATTCGCATACGCGTTCGTCTCATAAATCCGAGCATCTTTCCCGTTGTCCGTTTTGCAATCCGGCGCTCCTATGTCTCCCGGCGTCCCCTTTTACATTTCTTCGTGAGCGGGTATTAAACATTCTCGGAATGGACCGAGGTTTGACATGTGGCCTTGGTATAGCACCGGAAGACCGCCTGTCAAGTTTCGGGTCAATCGGAGTTCGTTTGGTACTCCAACGGTTAACCGGGTAACCGTGAAGGCCTTGTGTGTGTTGCAGCCCAACACCCCTTCAAAACAGCCCAATAACCCATCTAAGACACTCCCATGTCCTCCGCCGTTCGATCACGATCGTGTGGGCGAAAACCGCACTCCGTTTGGAGCCTCCTAGCTCCTTCTACCTATAAATATGTGCTTCCCTCCTCATTTTTCGGGCAAACCCTAGTCCATTTCGTCCCGCGCCACCGGACGAAATCCCCGCCGCCGGACGCGTCCAGCCGCCACCTCACCGCGACCAATAGAAGCGTGCCACGTCGCCCAGCCACCCGCCGCCGCCAACCGCGGGACGCCACGTGGCGCCCGCGGCCCACTTCGCCGCCGCCTCCTCCCCCGCGGGCCCGCGAGCCCGAGGCCGGCCCCCGCGGCCCGGGCCACCGCTGCCGCCCCGCGGGCGCCCCGCCCTCGCTGCCCCGCGGCTCCGCCTCGCCTCCCGCGCCTCCCCGTCGCCGGCGGCCGCCGCCGCGCGCCCGCGCCGCGCCGCCGCCCCGCCTCCCCGCGCCTCGGCGTCCGCGCCGCGCCGCCCCCGCGCCTCCCCTCGCCGCCCCGCGCCATCCGCGGCCAGATCCGGGCCGGCGCCGCCCGGATCCGGCCGGATCCGTCTCCGCCGCCGCCACTCCGGCGCGGTTCCGGCGAGCCGCCGCCGCCGCCTCGATCCGCGTCCCGGCTGGGTTGACTTCCCCGAGTCCAATTATTTCTCTAAGTCCTTTATTTTCATCATCAACACCGCATCTTCATCATGCCATAACTTTGCAGCCGTAGCTCCGTTTCGCGCGTATAATATGTCAAATTATTCGTCTCGAAGAGTACATCCTTTTTTTTCCATTGCATCATTTTCATTTGAGTTCATCTTGATGCCCGAAATGCTGTTAGAAGAGGGCTAGTTGATGTTTATTGCTGGATCTTATCTGAACATGCACTTTTGTCATTTTTGCCATGATTGATGTGAACCTCCTATGAAGTTGAGTCCAACATGAGTTTTGTAATATGCCATGTTACCTATCCAGAGGATTTTGCCATGTATTTTTATGATCTATGTGGTGACTAGCACAAGCATGCAAACTAGGTGTCTTGATGTTGCTGATTTCAGAGACTTAGTGATTTCACTAAGTCCCCTACTGCTGTTATTTTTATGCCATGTATTCATGTTGTTTCTGAGAGATCCATGCATAATTTGAGCATGATCAGTAAGGGAGTTTTGAACTTGAGTATTTTCTTAATCCATCCATGCCTTTGTTTGCAATTATGGAGTGCCATAGCTTGAGTCAATCGAGCTTTACTTTTGCTTCAAAATGTTGCTGGCAGATTGTTTACATGTTATTCGATTTTGCCAAGCTTGGTGTAGTTGGTCCTTACATGATATGATGTTGTTCTTGCCATGTATTGTTACTATGCCATGTATTCTTGATGTATGTATGCTTAGTTTATCATGAAATGCTCTGTAGTGAGTGCATCGAGCTCACGAACATGCCTAGTCGTTATTAGTTTTCTGCCATGTCCAGTTTTCTGCTAAGTCTGAAACCTGTAACGAAACTTGCTTATTTGACATGGGTGTAATCATATTTTCTGGTCCTTTTTGGCTTATGATCAGTAAGGGAATTTTGTCATGTGCTATGTTTACATTCATGCCATGTCTTATTTTGCTATGTTCTGAACCTGTAGCATGGTGTTCCATTGCTCTGAACATGTCATCCTGATGATGGTTTCTGCTTGTTGATATTTTCTCTAAGTCTGAGAACTTGTTATCGTTTGCACTTTTGCCATGATGGTTTGGACCTGTTATGATGGTATTGAGCCGTAGCTCAGTGTTCATCTTTTGTCGTGCATCTTGAGTAGATTACTGTCATATGCTTTGTTGCCATGTTTGGGTGCAGTAGCTTAATTATTTGTTGCTTGCTAAGTAGCATCATGCTGTTTATGGCAGATTCGTGTCATTCTTGTTTTGCTTGCCATTTGCAAACCGTGCATCCGATTCCGGTGATCTTTATATCGATTTCAACCGAAATCACCTCATCTATCCAGTGGCATGCTTGGTTTGCCAAGATTATGCCCTGTTCATCCTTGTCCTCCCGGAGCATGCATACGCATTGCATTTCACCTCTCGCATGTCATTGCCATGTTTTGCATCATGTTGCTTGCGCATTGCATCGTGGTTGATATTGGTTCCTTTGCTTGTTCTCTTGTCTTGGGTAGAGCCGGGATACGAGTACGTGACCGAGGATTCCGTTGAGAACGCTTACGAGGACCAAGCTTTCGACAACTCTGAGAACCTTGCAGGCAAGATGACCATACCCTCGAAATCACTTCTATCTTTGCTTGCTAGATTGCTCGCTCTTTTGCTATGCCTATGCTGCGATACCTACCACTTGCTATATCATGCCTCCTATGTTTCCATGTCAGCCCCTAACCATCCATGTCCTAGCAAACCGTTGTTTGGCTATGTTACTGCTTTGCTCAGCCCCTCTTATAGCGTTGTTAGTTGCAGGTGAAGATGAAGTTTGTTCCTTGTTGGAACATGGTCTTGTTGTTCCTTGTTGGAACATGTTTACTTGTTGGGATATCACAATACCTCTTATTTAATTAATGCATCTATATACTTGGTAAAGGGTGGAAGGCTCGGCCTTATGCCTGGTGTTTTGTTCCACTCTTGCCACCCTAGTTTCCGTCATACCGGGGTTATGTTCCCGGAGTTTGCGTTCCTTACACGGTTGGGTGATTTATGGGACCCCCTTGACAGTTCGCTTTGAATGAGACTTTTCCAGCAAGGCCCAACATTGGTTTTACCATTTGCCACCTAGCCTTTTCCCTTGGGTTCTGCAGACTCAAGGGTCATCTTTATTTTAAACCCCCGGGCCAGTTCTCCTTCGATTGCTGGTCCAAACTAGAGCCCTTTGCAGCGCCACCTCGGGGCAACTCGAGGGCTGGTTTTAGTTGTACGGACTGCTCATCCGGATGTGCCCTGAGACCGAGATATGTGCAGCTCCTATCAGGATTTGTCGGCACAATCGGGCGGCTTTGCTGGACTTGTTTTATTGCTGTTGAAATGTCTTGTAGTCCGGGATTCGGAGATTGATCGGGTCTTCCCGGTAGAAGGAATATCCTTCGTTGACCGTGAGAGCTTATCATGGGCTAAGTTGGGACACCCCTGCAGGGTATTATCTTTCGAAAGCCGTGCCCGCGGTTATGAGGCAGATGGGAATTTGTTGATGTCCGGTTGTAGAAAACCCGAAGTTGACCTTAATTAAAACACATCAACCGCGTGTGTAACCGTGATGGTCCCTTCTCGGCGGGGTCCGGGAAGTGAACACGGTTGTTGGAGTTATGTCTGACGTAGGTCGTTTCAGGATCACTTCTTGATCACTTCTAGCTTCACGACCGTGCTTTGCCTTCTCTTCTCGCTCTCTTTTGCGCTGTAGTCAACATATGCTAGTCGCTTGCTGCAGCTCCACCTCACTATCCTTTTCCCACCTTTAAGCTTAAATAGTCTTGATCTCGCGGGTGTGAGATTGCTGAGTCCCTGTGGCTCACAGATATTATCACCTCAGTTGCAGGTACCAACGATGTCATTGCAGATGACGCGACCGAGCTCACTTGGGAGTTCGATGAGGAACGTGGCCGTTACTATGTTTCTTTTCCAGATGATCAGTAGTGGAGCCCAGTTGGGCAATCCGGGGATCTGTTTAGCATTTGGGGTAGTCTTCTTTCATTTTGGTGCCGTAGTCGGACCTTGAGTGTAATCTGTATGATGGATGTTATTTATGTACTTGTGTGAAGTGGCGATTGTAAGCCAACTATGTATCTTTCCCCTTTATTTATTACATGGATTGTGTGAAGATTACCTCACTTGCGACATTGCTTTCAATGCGGTTATGCCTCTAAGTCGTGCCTCGACACGTGGGAGATATAGCCGCATCGAGGGCGTTACAGACAGGCAGGATTGTTGAGTGGGCACTGGAGCTGTCAAGCTTTGGCCTCAAGTTTGAGAGAACTTCAACTATCCAAAGCAGAGCATTGGCAGAATCCATAGCAGAGTGGACGCCAACACCAGATGAAGAAATTCCGGAGACGAGCATCCCCGTCAAGGAGGCAAGCAAAGAGTGGCTGATGTACTTTGATGGTGCCTTCTCGCTGCAAGGCGCCGGTGCTGGCGTGCTGCTTGTCGCACCCACTGGAGAGCACCTCAAGTACGTGGTCCAGATGCACTTTCCCAAGGAGCAAGCGACAAACAATACTGCAGAGTATGAAGGTTTGCTTGCCGGTCTCAGGATCGCGGCAAACCTTGGGATCAAGAAGCTCATTGTCAGGGGTGACTCGCAGCTTGTCGTCCGCCAAGTGAACAAGAATTATCAGAGTCCGTTGATGGAAGCTTACGTTGATGAAGTGAGAAAGCTAGAAGAGCACTTTGTCGGCCTATAGATGGAACACGTTCCAAGATCTCAGAACGACATTGCTGATGGCCTGTCAAAGTGCGCAACACTTAAGTTACCTGTGGAACCAGGGATCTTTGTGCTCAAGCTGACCCAGCCGTCTGTTACGCCATCAACTGGACAGAGCAAGAAGAGGAAGTTGATTTCTGGTGACTATTTCCCGGCAGAGCTTCCCGAAGCCGCCGCCAAGAAGGTCCCCAAGATCAACGCCAAGAGTGCTGAGGAGCAGCCTGCTCCGGCAAACCCCATGGTTTGTTCCGTTGAAGCAGATGCTCCCACAAGTTTTGCTCCGGCAAGCTTGCCGGGGAACGTGAAGCTCCGGCTGAGCCGCAGGTTCTCGCCGTAGAAGCGGATGTTCCCGCAGCAGCAGATGTGCCTTTAGTCCTTGTTGTCGAGCCGCAAGCTCCAGCATGGGCACAACAGATTGTCCGTTTCCTTCAGACAGGAGAACTTCCCGAAGAGCAAGAAGAAGCGGAAAGAGTAGCCCGGCAGTCAAGTATGTACCAGTTTGTCGACAACACACTGTACAGAAGAAGACTCAACGGTGTGAAATTGAAGTGTATTCACCGGGAAGACGGACAAAAGCTGTTGGCAGAGATACATGGAGGCATATGTGGTCACCACATTGGCGCAAGAGCACTTGCCGGCAAAGCTTTTCGGCAAGGTTTCTTCTGGCCGACAGCCCTCCAGGATGCAACTGCACAAGTAACCAAGTGTGAAGCGTGCCAGTTCCATTCCAAGCAGATACACCAGCCAACTCAAGCTCTCCAGACGATCCCTTTATCCTGGCCATTTTCGGTCTGGGGGCTCGACATCCTCGGCCCCTTCCCCCGAGCAGTCGGGGGCTTTGAGTACTTGTATGTTGCAATCAACAAGTTCACAAAGTGGCCGGAAGTGGAAGCAGTGAGGAAGGTGACAGCACAGTCAGCAGTCAAGTTCTTCAGGTCGATTGTTTGCCGCTTCGAGATCCCTAACAGGATCATCACCGACAACGGTACGCAATTCACGAGCCGCACCTTCATGCAGTACGTCCAAGATCTTGGCGCCAAGGTCTGCTTCGCTTCTGTTGCTCACCCCAGAAGCAACGGTCAAGCGGAAAGGGCAAATGCTGAAGTGCTGCGTGGGCTCAAGACCAGGACTTTCGACAGGCTGCACAAGTGCGGAAGAAACTAGATCGAGGAGCTGCCGGTGGTTCTTTGGTCGATCAGGACGACGCCAAATCGAGCCACTGGCCAGACACCTTTTGCTCTAGTCTATGGAGCAGAGGCAGTTATCCCCACGGAACTCGTATACGGGTCACCTTGAGTGCTCGCTTATGCTGAGCTTGAGCAAGAGCAGCTGCGTGAAGATGACGCGCTGCTCCTTGAGGAAGATCGTCTTCAGGCTGCTGTGCGAGCTGCTCGCTACCAGCAAGCTTTGCGCCGCTACCATAGACGCAAAGTTAACGCCAGAAGTCTCGAGGAAGGCGACCTTGTTCTTTGGCGCGTTCAGTCCGCCAAGAATTCCAACAAGTTGACGCCGAAGTGGGAAGGCCCTTACCGGGTGAAACGAGTCACTAGGCCTGGCGCTGTCCGCCTTGAGACCAAAGATGGCATTCCGGTGAGCAACTCCTGGAATATTGAGCATCTTCGTAAGTTTTACCCGTAAGGCGCGGTTGTCGGACCCTGTTCCAGCAACCACCTTTTTGTACAAGTCTTGCCGCTGTTGCATGTAATCCTTTGTACAAAGCCAGGCGCAGACCCTGAGCATAAGTGAAGCGCTGGCGCCATCAGTTATAGCATGCATGCTAGGTCGAGTCTCGTCCTTGGTTAGGGTTGATAGTGCTTAACAGCGGCTAACCCCTAGCTTAGAGGTCGAGTGTGCGTCCTTTTGCCGTTCTTTCGTTTCCTTTGGTTCGCAGGGCTCGCGTATCCTGACCGGACCACTTGAGGACGAAAAAGACAAGAAGGACGGACCAGCATCTGGACCCCGGCAAGCCAGTGTTGCCGGGGGCTGCATCCGGCAAGCCAGTGTTGCCGGGGGCTGCAAGTACAAAGATTCACCCACGGCGAACTAGAGTTGCCAGGGGCTGCAGTCTCAGATAAGTTTTTCATCCCTTATCATGCATTCTCTTATGGACTGAGGTATGCGAAACCTCGTTTCTTCCTAAAAGCTACCGTGCTCCCATAACTCTAGGCCCTAGGGCTCGTTCCTGGGGCCAGGTTTGGTCGTAGTCGCGGCAGCAAAGGGACAAAACGAGGAGCCCGAACCCGCCTCATCCCTGCCTCCGCCAAAAGCGTGAGAAAGGTCGAGCGACGTGGGAAGACGGAAGGGCCTGCTGCCGGTAAAAGAAGTGTCTATCTTAAAGATATCAAGGATTTGCTCCTTGACGTGGGTTCCACCCGTGAGACAAGTGACCCGGCAAGCATCCCCTTTTCATTAAAAAAACATTCCACTTAGGTACAGTTCATAGAGAATGAAAAACATGAATGATGGGATTACAAGCTTTAAATTCAGCTAAGGCCCGAAGGCTTACAAAAAGAGATAAGGTGCCTGTAATCCCTTTCTTGTCCCTCTCTTCAGGAGGCAGGTCAGGGAGGCGAAAAGGGCAAAAGGAGCGCCTAGGCGAGCTACGAGTGGCAGAAGACACCAAGAGAACATCTCGGTGGCCGTCCAAATGCTGGATGGTGATGGCGGCGCCGGAAGCAGGGCTCGAAGACGAGGCGGCAGGACGTCAGCACGCTGTCGAGGGCGTCACGCCCACATACTCTGAGTTGACGGCCTTGCCGCCACCCTCTTCCTATTCCGCAGCCTCCCGACGCCAGCCGCCCAAGGAGACGACCCCGAGATGCTCGAGGAGCCGGCGACACGGATGATGGGGTCGCCGGTGCCGCACAGAGCGGCGCCCGACACCTAGTCGGACCCGTCATCCTGCCGCCCGCTACCTTCCTCGTCGTTGCCGCTGTCTTCCTCGTCACTCCTGCTCGAGGAGGAGTCTTCGCTATCGGAGGAGCTCTCCACGCAGCACCTTGCCCGGGTCTCGAAGCACCCGAAGACCTTGACGGAGAGGAGACCGCCCTCCATCAGCTTAAAATGGAGGGTGAGCCCCTCCGTCAGGTGGTGGATACGGGCGAACGTCTTCCACCCTCGACCAAGATACATCACATTAGGGGCTGGGAAGTCAACGAGGACTCGCGTACCGCTGATTCCACATCCCCTCATGTGCAACCTCAGTGTCCTGGGCGGGTCCAACTCCATCTCGCTCGAAAATGGAGTCGGGAGACGAAGGTGACGATGAGGCGGCCGACGCAGCCTGACGAAGAACTCGCAAGGGTCGTCCCCAACGTGGACCGCCACGGGAAGAGGAACCGCTGGCGGAGGCGAGGCCGGCGCGCCGCCCCGTCCACCTCTTCCCCGAGCGCCTCGGCCTCGCCCTCGACCTCACCCACGGCCTCGCCCCTCCCTCTTCCCCTTACGGCTGGCTCTGCCGCCACAGGTGCGGGAGAAGGAGGGACGCGTTGTCTAGCGGCGACCCTCGCCGCCACCATTGAAGGACCAGGATTCCCTTTCTCCATGGCGAATGAGAGAGAGGGGAGCGGAAGCTGAAGGAAAGAGGAGATGAAGGAATGCTGTCCTCCATCCCCCCCACTCCTTATAAAGGAACAGGGTGGGGGCTCAGCCGCCCCGCTCAGCTAATCAAGACACGGAAGGAGCAGGGAACTGGGACCGGCCCGCTGCCTCGACCCGTGACGGCCCGGTTCCCCACCTCCACCGTTCGCCACCCCAAGCGCATGGAAGCCGCGTGGCAGGCGTGCAGAACCGAGGCGACGGATGAGGCGACCTCTCCCCACCCCGTGATCGTGGGGAGTGGACGCCTTGAAAACCGCGCCTCTGCCCCTGTTTCCCCTGCTCATAAGGAGGGAGGGGGCGGACGTTTCGCCTTTCCGAATAAAGAAACCACCCACAACCTCTCCCAGGATGCCGCAATTGACGCGTGCCGTTCGGGGAGGGCGCGGTGGATGCGGAGTCAGATACGGCATGATCCAGGCCGCGCGTGCCCGTGCCCTGTTTTGGGCCTGGCCCAACAGCGCTTGGCACCGTGTATGGCCCAGGCCCGGGGGCTCCTGTCGGTGTACTAGAGTAGGGGTACCCTAGTATCTCGAACTTGTGCACGGGCAGTCACAGCGCCCCGCGGCAAGGCTCGCCAGGCGACCGCCAAGGTCCTCCGCGGTTCCTTTGGAGCCATTCAAGAACAAAGTATTCAAGCCAAGAAGACAAGGCCCCGGCAAGAGGAGCTTGCCGGGAAGGCCACTCAAGACATAGAGACCCCGGCAAGAGGAGCTTGCCGGGAAGGCCACTCAAGGCACAAGACCCCGGCAAGAGGAGCTTGCCGGGAAGGCTAACCAACGCATCTCAAGGAACTTGCCGCGACGCGCCACGCGTCCCGGCAAGGCCCGACGAGCGACAAGCTTCCGGACGCGAAAAGACAACGACCGCGGCAAGGCGTTTGCCGCGGCAAGCAACCACCCTGTACCTGCGCTCCAGCACACCCACCAACGTGTCACTCTGGGACCCTTCCAGGGGTACGTGGCGGGAGGCTGTGCAGCCAGGGGTACGCGGTGGCAAGCGGCGCTGACAAGATTGCCATCGTGGCGAACGGTGGCGCCCCTAACTGTCCCTTTTCTGCACTGTTTGGGCGACGCAGACGGGCATTTAATGCCCTTGTCCCCTGCCGTCAGAGTTAGGTATGATACACTGTACAAGTAGCTGTACCAACCGCAGCAACTTTACATTTTTACCCTTGCCTACGTTGCCACCTGTCGGTGACCCCTTGAGCATATAAAAGGGAGCCCATGCGCAACGTAGAGGGGAGAGGACGAACAGAAGAACGCTCGGTCTCGTTAGCTGCTTGAGTGTACTGTAGCACTCAGCGCTCCCGAGCAAGAACACAATACAAACCACAAAGCAGCAGTAGGGTTTTACGCATCCGTGCGGCCCAAAGCTGGGTAAACCGCTCGTGTGCCTCGCCTCGATCTGCTCTTCGTGCGACCTCCGCCCCCCGCCGAACCGAAAAGGGGCTCCGTCCCCATAGGTGCTCGTGGAGTCAGTTTCCCCGACACGGCGCCAGAAATCCTTCTTGCTACCTCTTGAGCACTGCGTTGGTTTTCCTTTGAAGAGGAAAGGGTGATGCAGCAAAGTAGCGTAAGTATTTCCCTCAGTTTTTGAGAACCAAGGTATCAATCTAGTAGGAGGCGGCGCTCAAGTCCCTCGCACCTACACAAACAAATAAGAACCTCGCAACCAACGCGATAAAGGGGTTGCCAATCCCTTCGCGGTCACTTACGAGAGTGAGATCTGATAGATATGATAAGATAATATTTTTGGTATTTTTATGATAAAGAGAAATAAAGATGCAAAGTAAAAGGCAATGGAAATAGCTAAGTGTTGGAAGATTAATATGATGGAAAATAGACCCGGGGGCTATAGGTTTCACTAGTGGCTTCTCTCAAGAGCATAAGTATTACGGTGGGTGAACAAATTACTGTCGAGCAATTGACAGAATTGAGCATAGTTATGAGAATATCTAGGTATGATCATGTACATATGCATCACGTCCGTGACAAGTAGACCGACTACTGCCTGCATCTACTACTATTACTCCACACATCGACCGCTATCCAGCATGCATCTAGAGTATTAAGTTCATAAGAACAGAGTAACGCTTTAAGCAAGATGACATGATGTAGAGGGATAAACTCATGCAATATGATATAAACCCCATCTGGTTATCCTCGATGGCAACAATACTCATGCAATATGATATAAACTACTCACACATCATCGGAGAGGCTATGGTGTTGATGTAGAAGCCCTCCGTGATCAATGCCCCCTCCGGCAGGACGCCGGAAAAGGCCCCAAGATGGGATATCATGGGTACAGAAGGTTGCGGCGGTGGAATTAGGTTTTCGTGGATGCCTCTGATGGTTTGGGGGTACGTAGGTATATATAGGAGGAAGAACTATGTCGGTGGAGCAACGTGGGCCCCACGAGGGTGGAGGGCGCGCCTGGGGGAGGTGGGGGCGCCCCCCTACCTCGTGCTCTGCTCGTTGATTACTTTACATAGACTCCAAGTTCTCTGGATCACGTTCGTTCCAAAAAACACGTTCCCGAAGGTTTCGTTCCGTTTGGACTCCGTTTGATATTATTTTTCTGCGAAACTCTGAAATAGGCAAAAAACAGCAATTTGGGCTGGGCCTCCGGTTTATAGGTTAGTCCCGAAAATAATATAGAAGTGTATAAATAAGCCCATTAAACATCCAAAACATAATATATAATAGCATGGAACAATAAAAAATTATAGATACGTTGGAGACGTATCACCAGGTCAGTACATTGAATGTACTTGCAAGCTCACAATAACCAGAAGCATGCAAGACAAACAACAGCATGGCAATTACATGTTAAGAAGGAATTATCATGAGATCATCGGGATAACATGGCATGAACAACATGAACATGATACCGCTAGAACAATATGAGCATGGCATGAACATATAAATCTGACGATACTAGCATGCAACATGATGACACTATATGTACCGTATATTCTGCTCGGGTTACCTCGTAACCATCACATGCATCACCTACCAACCTCGGACATCACACGGTCATGTCAGGATCAAATCAAACTTGGTGTGAACAATACCGTAGTAATCATTAAATGACCACAAGGAGCTTGATCTTTACCCATAATTCTCGCACAACATCATGAACATCCAACCCGGTATCCTCGATACCACGGTGATCATTCATGGATCACAAACGGAACCACTCTTGGCTCAACAGGTTACCTTGTAACCAAATGGTGATCATTCACGGATCACATAACCAACTTATCTCCTCATCGAACTAGGGTTGTTATTAATCAAGTTATTATTAATACTGTTGACCCATAGTGTGACCAACTATGAACTGGGCCCTTATCCACGGACGCGTCTATTGATAGATTTAATACACACTCTGCAGATGTTAGTACCCTGTACCCACACCACAGAACCTGTCGTGGTTTTGTCACATCATATGTCCTCTTGAAAGGACTTAGTCGTGGAGCCAGAGCTACGGGTAAGCTTAAAGGGGTTAAAGCGGACACAGGGACGCAAGAGAGTTTATACTAGTTTGGCCCCTTCGATGAAGGTAAAAGCCTACGTCTAGTTGTGATGGAATTGATGGGGTCTCGACGACTAGGGAGCAAACAAGCTTCGCCTAAGTCTCGAGTTGCTGTCTGTTCTCCTGAACCGCCACCGGGTCGTCCCCTTATATACATGGGTGACGCCCGTCGGTTTACAGAGTCCCGAGACCAGCTCATATACGTGTCTGGTTCGGTCTCCACTATTCCTAACTTACAATACAAGTTACATACCGATGCCGGTTTACGGCTACGGGCCTTAAACCGGTTATGGGCCTTGGACCCCTATATATCATCCTCATCTGCCTTCATGGGCTTTAGCATACTCAACTACTGATGAAGTTGACCCGGCCTGTCCAGGCCGGTTTACACCCAGTGGTAATATCCCCAACATTAGGCCCCAGATTGATTGGAACAGGTTCATGTCAATCCTTAGCAAAAAACTTCATCTTCAACATCTTCTTGTAATTTGATAAACCGTCGTGACGTCATCTTCTCAGATCATGGTGAACCGGCATGACGTCATCTGTTTATAAAGAAACTATGCATGACACCTCCTCATTAATAGGTCTGCAACAATCGAGGCGACAGCTCCGCTTCCAAACTTGCGGCCCCTTGATTTTCGTGCATGACACATATCCACTGCCTTTATAAATAGGACCGAGGGGTCATTTTCTTTTCCCCTTCGTGCCCTTCTGCGTCGTCCTCCTTGCGTCGCTCAGCCTCCGGAGCTCCGCCGCCACCGTCGACTTCTGCTCCGACCTTGGCCGCTGCATCACCCTGAGCGTACCAGAATACCGCGGCGGCCTTCCGCTTCTTCCTCAGCTCCGGTAAGTCTCCTGTCCTTTCTGCCATAGATCTGTTCTAGGGTTTCCAGGTTCTTTAGTGTTCACCGTTCGCTTCTTGTTAATATGATGGTCCTCAGATGAATTCCTGAATCTCTGCTTTGTGTAGTGGTAGCCTTAGGCCTCCGTTTTCACTTACGCATCTTAAAACCATAGATCTTATTCGCATCCTTGCTCATTAGTTCGGTACTGCTCCTTTTAAACTTTGAATATTTTTCCCTTTTTGAACATGCCCCAGATCCAGAAACTGTAATATATCCTTGTGAAATCTGTTTTTGTTTACTTACTCATCTGCACTTTTGACTCTTCCATGTTTAGACTAAGCGGTTTAACTTTGTAGAGAATCGACAAACCGGTATATACCATTAGTCCCCTTGTTGAACCGCCAAAACCATTTTCCAGGGTACTGTTGCGTTTGTTGAACTCTAGCTTGTAGATAACTGCCTCCGGTTTAGCAAACATATATCATCACATAACTGTCCTACGTATTCTTGAACCGGTGATTACTGTACTTGTAGATCTTGCCATGGCCAAACAAGTGTATGAGTGCAACTGGGTCCCTTCTCGAGTGACCGAAGACCAACTGAACAATCTGGTCAGAACGGGCGCTTTAAGTAAGAAAGATGTCATTCATTGGAGGGTCCCTGGCCCGGAATGTCCTCCCAAGCCCAAAGAGGGAGAAGTTGTTGTTTTTGCTGATCATTTGGCCCGGGGCTTCAACCCTCCCGGTTCAAACTTTTACCGGGATGTCCTAGCCAACTTCCAACTACGTCCCCAAGATACTGGTCCCAACTCCGTAACCAACATCTGTCACTTTCAAGTGTTCTGTGAGGTATACCTTCAAGAGGAACCGACAATAGAGCTATTCCGGGATTGCTTCCACCTAAACCGTCGTACTGAATTCATAGACGGACCCAATACAGAGCTGGGAGGTATGGCAATTCAGAAGAGGAAAGAAGTCACCTTCCCTCATGCCAAACTTCATAGCCACCCCAAAGAGTGGAACCAAACATGGTTTTATTGCAAGGACACCTCTCCTCCTAAACCTCCTGAAGAAAATACCCTGTCGGGTTACCGTCCGGAACGTCTGAGCAATACACACCCCTTTCCATAGAGGCTGACTGCTAAGGAAAGAAGCAAATATGCTCCTCAATTATCCAAGCTGAGGGCCCTCATGGCAAACGAGTTGACAGGGGTTGACTTTGCTCGCTGCTGGATATCCTGGAGCATATTGCCCTTAAGCCAGCGCCCCGGTTTGATGTGCGAATATACAGGAGACATAAAAGATGCTCAACGACACATTGATATCCAGCTTACAGATGATGAAGTTACTGAGGCTGTGAAAAAGATATTAAATGAACCGGAAGCTATCTGTGCTCAAACCGGCCTACCCCCTTTCCGCGTCATTAACAAACCGCCAGCTGTAAGATTCAATCCTTATGCTTTCCTAAAACTGCCTTTGTCCAAATATTCTCTGAAAATGTTAATACTATTTTTAACAGGGCGATGATCCTTTCTCGAGCAAGAAACCTCCGCAAGATAAACTAGAGAAGCCAACCCGGCCAAAGACGAGAGTTGTAAAGAAACCTGCTAACAGGAAAAGAACCACTGCATCCTCCGACCCACCGGCTGACGATGATGTGGGTAACCCGGATCTTGAGGTAGAACTTGACTCACTTGGTTTATTTTTTCATACGTCTTATTGATGATGATCATTGCTAGGACGACGCTGAAGTCAGTCACGCCGATGTTGTAGAGGTAATCGTTCTTTGCTCTGATTCAAACCCTTTGCCTTCACTTAAAACCCGTCGGGCAAACCGGAAAGTTAAATTTTCTCATCCTCTTGCTTACTTGGACCCAAACTTTCTTGTGAAGACACAACAACATGAAGCTCGCCGCACAACACGACACAGCGGCCATGTAGTTACCTCCGCCGTTTTACCGAACAGTCCGGTTCGGAAACGCCGTTCAGAGGTCTCTAATTCTCTTGTCACTGCATGCCCTAAAGCGGGTTGTTTTCGTCAACCTCTTAATCTGCCAGACTCCAATTATCAGGGCACTTCTCATTCCTCTTCCGGCGAGTCATCAGCCACCAAGCTTCCATCGCTTAAAACGGTGCTTGGGTAAGTCATATTCCTTCTTGCCTCTTTGACATATTGCTTTATATATGCTGAACTGATCCTTTTTTGATTTTTTAGAGCCAAACCCAGACCAAGCAAAAAGGCTCATTTGAATAAATCGACCGAAGAAAATACGGGTGCTGAACCGGAGAAGACATCGGACCCTCAAGAAGCCAACCTGGATGATGTGTTGAATGACCCACCACCACAAGATCATGATTTTGTTGCTGAACAAGCAGAAATTGGTACTACAGGCCCTGTCAATCAACCAATCAGCTCTGTCCAGACTGATAAACCGGCTAGCCCAGCGAAGAATAGTGATAAACTGGCAACCCCGGTACAAACCGGTGAAGAAAAGGATGATGATGTCCTTATTACTGGCATTGGCCATACAGAACCAGGAAACCCTGTCGCTTTATCCAGGCACACTGCTAAGCAAGAGTTCTCCGCAATTGGCAAAGGCAAGTGGAATGCCGATTTCTCAACATATGCTGCTCTGAACGCTCAAGACCTCCATTCTGGTTATCTGAACCGGCTGTATACCAGCCGTGACTATGAAGCCGGTCTGGTCAATATGATGAAAGATAAATATGAGGTAGTTTCCTTTATGCTTCTCTACTTGTATTTCATAACTTATCAACTCCAATAGCCCCCAAGTGACGGTTTAAGATCTCAACTTGAGCCGGGACTTGAATAAATACTCCATGTAGAATTCAATTTATCTGAACTTTGCTGATGTAGCCCCCAAGGGCCGGTTCAACTTTACGAAGTTAAACCGGGACTTTAGAGAAAAATTCCTATTGCAGTAGTATTTGAACAAATAGCCATTAGCCCCGAAGTGCCAATTTGAATACCTGTATTGAGCTTGGGACTTTGTAGAAAATTTACGATTGAAGAGCAAATATGCACTAGCCCCCAAGTACCAAGGGCATAACTTGTTATGTGATTGGTACTTCAAATCTGTCTTGTTATTTTATCATATTACTGTCTGTATGCAGGCTGACTGAGCAAGAAAGATAGTCAAACCACCGATATGCAAGAGAACCTTAAGTCGTAATAAGCAGAAACCTCCAAGGCAAAAGAAGAATTGACCAGCGCTTTAAGCATAATGGAGAAACTTAAAGAGGGCTTCAACAAAGAGCGGGCAGATTGGGCAACTGAGAAGGTCGCTTTAACGCAAAGGGCTAAAAAAGCAGAAGCCGCTCTTAAACCGGTGGTGGACGAATTGACCAGTGTGAAGTGACAGGTTCATGCCATGACTGCGGCTATATTTGGTAAGTATCCTTGTTCTCTGATTTGAGCAGACCTTTTCATGTATCAGCCGGTTTACTAACCCTTGCAATGATACAGGAACTCGCATTGGTCACTTAGGATCGGATGTGCGGAAGAAGTTGAAGGCTGCTTATACTTTGATAGAGCAACTGTACACAGGTGCACAACGGATAATCTACACCGCTTCCCACAACAATCCGCCGCCCACCTTGATCAAAGATACCCTTGAAAGACTATCCATGCTCCCTGCCCGGTTTGAAGAGCTGAAAAGGTCTGCAGCTAGAACGGGTGCTATAAACGCCTTAATCCGGGCAAAAGCGTGGGTGCCTAACTTTGATCCTGTTGAAGCGGCTCAAGGCTATCCCAGTTTGAAAGAAGATGGGACAGAGTTCGATGAAGAGGATCTCCGAGCCATAAACCGGGAAGTGCGTCCTCTGGCTTGTCAACTGGCTGAAGAAGCGGATCTATCCCACTATCAAGCCAACTACGATGATCAAAACAAGCGGGTTGTTGCACCAATTCCTGAAGCGGAGAATCTTATCCCTCCAATCCGTAAGCATACTTACGCTCCTGACATTGACCCGTCGTCGCTGATCAGTGATGAAGCTGTGTTTCAAGCATTAACTGGAATCAACTGGGCAACTGTTGATTTCCAGCCGCTGGGTAGGGAGGAAGAAGCTGAACCAGCGCGAGATGATCCGCAACCATCAGGTCAAGCTGGCGACCAAGCGTGAACCGGAAGCCGGTTTAATTCACTGCATGCTGTGACATGTAAAAACAATGATCTTGTTTGGGCACTGTATCGCCTTGTAATAGGCTGGCTGATACTTGGTCGTGATATGCCTTCGTGCATATTTATTTCAACTGATGCCTCTTTTGAATCATATATCTCCAAACTATTTTCTGCAGCTAAGAAGCTTAAAACGCCTTCGCGGTTTACCGCCAGGCGGGTCATGATATCTATGTATGTGAAACCAAAGATAATAGCTTAGGTTAAAACATATAACCAAATATGGTAATATATAATACCTGCCACCGTTAGGCATGATGTTGGCCGGCCAATCTTGAAGCGGGGTTGATATCCCACACTGTTGGAGGAGAAAACAACTCCTGTTAATATAAGGCCGGTTTACAATGTAAACCACTCCGGGTTATGATAAACACCAGTTTTACTCCATAATAGGATGGTAACAAAAAATCAAACCGGGCAGATAGTCTCTGGATTAA
Source organism: Aegilops umbellulata (assembly GCA_032464435.1). Taxonomy (NCBI): domain Eukaryota; kingdom Viridiplantae; phylum Streptophyta; class Magnoliopsida; order Poales; family Poaceae; genus Aegilops; species Aegilops umbellulata. Next base: position 65,586,710 of record CP136056.1, on the reverse strand, counting down.
GATTTGACCATGTTCCGTCAATTTGTAATTGATAGTCAAACTGGATTAACAATGTCGGTTTAAAAACGCAACAAAAGAAAAAGCAAAAAAGAATAGAATTCAAGCAAAGGCAAAGATAAAACCGTTTGCAAATGAGGCTTTGAGCCGATCAAGAGGCATTACCATGGTCGGACACAACCAAGCCCCCAACAGGTGTAGCTATGGTTCGAGTCAGCCAGGTCCCCAAATGATGCGTTGGCATTATGCCGATCAAGAGGTGTAGCGATGGTTCGGGTTCGACCAAAGCCCCCAAGTGATGCTGTGGCACTAGGCCGATCAAGAGGCGTGACTATGGTTCAGACATGACCAAGTCCCCAAGTGATGTTGTGGCTTTTCGCCTACCAAATGGCGTTGCTATGGTTCGGACACGACCAAGCCCCCAAGTGATATAATATAAAGCTTTTGATAAGCTAACTCAAGGGGTAAAACTGGAGGCCGCTTTAAGACAGAAAACTCCGTGTAACCACACATGATGTAAAGATAACAGAGACCCTGCTTTAGCTGAGGCTCCGGTTTATTATATTGATCATAATATGTACATTGTCTTAATATGTACATAAGCAGAGCCTATGGCTCAAGTATAGTAAGGCCGAAGATGAGCTATGTTCCACGGCCGGTTGGTCTCCTCCTCTGATGTACGTGAGTCTTTGTGCTCTCGAATATCGATCAGGTAGTATGACCCATTGTGCAGATTCTTGCTGACCACAAAAGGCCCTTCCCAAGGTGGGGATAACTTGTGCATATCCGTCTGATCCTGGATGAGCCGAAGCACCAAATCTCCTTCTTGAAAGGTTCTGGTTCTAACCCGTCGACTGTGATAGCGACGTAGATCTTGCTGGTAAATCACCGAATGGGCAGCTTCTATGTCACGCTCCTCATCCAACAGGTCAAGAGCGTCTTGTCGCGCTTGCTCGTTGTCCGCTTCAACATATGCCGCTACACGAGGCTAGTCATGACGGATGTCGGTGGGAAGAACCGCCTCCACTCCATAAACCATGAAGAACGGTGTATAGCCTGTTGATCTGTTGGGTGTGGTGTTGATGCTCCATAACACCGAAGGTAACTCCTCAACCCAACAACCCAGCGTCCGCTGCAAAGGAACCATAAGCCGGGGTTTGATGCCTCGTAAGATCTCTTGATTAGCCCTCTCTGCTTGACCATTGGACTGTGGGTGAGCCACTGATGACACGTCAAGCCGGATGTGCTCACGTTGACAGAACTCCTTCATAGCACCCTTGGACAGGTTGGTACCATTATCAGTGATGATGCTCTGTGGAAAGCCAAACCGGAAAATCACCTTTTTGATGAATTGAACCGCCGTGGCTGCGTCACACTTGCTAACGGGCTCTGCCTCCACCCACTTTGTGAACTTGTCAACCGCCACCAGGAGGTGGGTTTTTTGTCCTTGGACCTTTTAAAAGGCCCAACCATATCCAGCCCCCAAGTTGCAAATGGCCAAGTAATTGGAATCATCCTCAATTCTTGAGCCGGCACATGAGCACGTCTTGAGAACTTCTGACAGCCATCACATCGTCTGACCAGGTCCTCCGCATCAGCATGAGCAGTCAACCAATAGAAACCGTGGCGAAACGCTTTAGCCACCAAAGATTTTGAACCGGCGTGGTGACCACAATCTCCTTCGTGGATTTCACGCAAAATTTCACAGCCTTCCTAAGGAGACACACAGTGTTGAAACGCCCCTGTCACACTGCAATGATGCAACTCTCTATTGATAATAGTCATGGACTTGGACCGCCGGATTATCTGCCTGGCCAGAGTCTCATCCTCTGGCAACTCGCCCCGGTTCATGTACGCGAGATAAGGAACCGTCCAATCCGGAATGACATGAAGAGCCGCTACCAATTGAGCTTTCGGATCAGGAATAGCCAGATCCTCTTCACCAGGGAGCTTGACGGACGGATTATGAAGAAGATCCAAGAAGACATTAGGCGGGACCGGTTTACATTGAGAACCCAATCGCCTCAAAGCGTCTACTGCTTCGTTCTTCCGTCGGTCCACGTGATCCACCTGATAACCCTTGAAGTGACCTGCAACAATATCCACCTCACGACGATATGCTGCCATGAGCGGATCCTTGGAATCCCATGTACCAGACACTTGTTGAGCCACCAGGTTCGAGTCACTGAAGCACTTAACTCGGCTTAGATTCATTTCCTTAGCCATCCGGAGACCATGGAGTAAAGCTTCGTACTCAGCTATATTGTTAGTACAAGGGAACATTAAGCGGAGAACATAACAAAACTTATCACCTCGTGGGGAAGTTAATACGACTCCAGCCCCCGAGCCCTCCAATTGCCTGGACCCATCAAAATGAATAGTCTAGTAGGTGTGATCTTGCTTCTCTTCAGGTGCTTGCAGCTTCGTCCAATCATTGATGAAATCCACAAGTGCTTGAGATTTGACTACCGTCCGAGGTATGTATTTCAACCCATGAGGCCCAAGCTCTATAGCCCACTTGGCAATCCGGCCAGTTGCCTCCCTGTTCTGGATTATATCTCCCGAAGGAGTAGAGCTGACCACTGTGATGGGATGACCTTGGAAGTATTGCTTAAGCTTCCGGCTTGCCATGAAAACTCCATACACCAATTTCTGCCAATGCGGGTACCTTTGCATGGATTCAATAAGTAACTCACTGATATAGTAAACCAGACGTTGAACTGAATATTCCTTGCCTGTCTCTTTGCGCTCCACCACAATAGCCACACTGACTGCTCGGGCATTAGCTGCCACATATAACAGCAATGGTTCCTTGTCAACCGGAGCAACAAGAATAGGCGGAGTGGCTAACTGCCGCTTTAAGTCCTCAAACGCTTCATCAGCGGCAGAACTCCAGACGAAGTTATCTGTTTTCTTCAGCATCTGATACAAAGGAATCGCCTTCTCACCAAGGCGGCTGATAAACTAGTTCAACGCGGCAATCCGGCCTGCCAAGCGTTGAACGTCATTGATACACTTCCGTTTGGCCAGGGAGGTGATAGTTGTGATCTTTTCCGGATTAGCCTCGATTCCCCTGTTGGACACCAGAAAGCCCAATAATTTGCCTGCCGGTACACCAAAGACGCATTTGGCCGGATTGAGCATCATCTTGTATGTCCGCAGGTTATCAAAGGTTTCCTTCAAATCGTCAACCAGAGTCTCCTTCTTCCTTGACTTAACCACAATATCATCTACATAGGCATGAACATTACGGCCGATTTGCTTATGAAGACAATTCTGCACACACCGCTGATAAGTCGCCTGGGCACTCTTAAGCCCAAAGGGCATAGACACATAGCAGAAGGCTCCAAAGGGAGTTATGAAGGCTGTCTTCTCCTGGTCCTTAACCGCCATCTTGATCTTATGATAACCAGAATATGCATCCAAAAAACTCAAACGCTCACAACCTGCCGTAGCATCAATAATTTGATCAATACGAGGGAGGGCAAAAGGATCTGCTGGGCAAGCTTTGTTGAGATCTGTGTAATCCACACACATACGCCATGTGCCATTCTTCTTAAGGACCACCACCGGATTAGCTAACCACTCAGGATGGAAAACTTCAACGATAAATCCAGCTGATAAGAGCCTGGCTACTTCCACTCCAATAGCTTTGCATCTCTCTTCGTTGAATCAGCGAAGAAATTGTTTCACCGGTTTGTACTTGGGATCAACATTAAGGGTGTGCTCAGCGAGTTCTCTCGGTACACCTGGCATGTCAGAAGGCTTCCACGCAAAGATGTCCCGATTCTCATGGATGAACTCGATGAGCGCGCTTTCCTATTTCGGATCCAAGTTTGCACTGATGCTGAACTGCTTGGACGAATCGCCGGGTACGAAGTCAACAAGCTTAGTCTCAGCAGCCGTTTTGAACTTCAGGGCCGGATCATGCTCCGTAGTTGGCTTTTCAACAGAGTCATGTCTGCTGGATCAACATTATCTTTGTAAAATTTCAACTCCTCCGTGGCACAAACCGATTCAGCATAGGCCGCATCACCTTCTTCACACTCCAAAGCAATCTTGCGGCTTCCATGGACAGTTATTGTTCCTTTGTGACCCGACATTTTGAGCTGTAAATAGACATAGTAGGGTCGTGCCATAAATTTAGCGTAAGTCGGCCGTCCAAATAAGGCATGATACGGACTCTGGATTTTCACCACCTCAAAGGTCAATATTTCTGATCTGGAGTCATAATCATCTTCAAAGGCCACCTCCAGAGCTATTTTGCCAACAGGATATGCCGACTTACCAGGTACCACGCCGTGGAACACCGTATTGGACGGTTTAAGATTTTTATCTGTTAACCCCATACGGCGGAAGGTTTCATAGTAGAGGATGTTAATACTGCTCCCTCCGTCCATGAGTACCTTGGTGAACTTATAACCTCCCACCTGAGGCGCTACCACCAATGCTAGCTGACCCGGATTGTCAACCCGGGGAGGATGATCCTCTCTGCTCCATATGATTGGCTGCTCGGACCAGCGTAAGTAACGGGGCACTGCCGGTTCAACAGAATTTACTGCCCACTTATGAACCTTTCGGTCACGCTTGTCCAAATTAGTGGTGAAAACATGATATTGCCCACTATTTAACTGCTTCGGGTGGCTCTGATAACCCAATTGCTGCTGCTGATTGTAACCATCCTGGCTGCTCTGGTTACCTTGATTGTTTTGTCCGCCCTGATTACCGTTGAAGCCTGAACCGGAATTTCCTCCACCGTAACCCGGCCCATGAGATCCGGATCCTGAACCGCCACCTGGCCCATGATCAAACCAGAAAGCATTAGAATTTTTAAACTCTTGCATGATGTAGCAGTCCTTCCAAAGGTGGTTGGCCGGCATCTCCTTTGTCCCATGCTTTGGACAGGGCTGGTTTAACAGGTAAGTCAGGCGGTCCGGGTTAGGATTAGGCGCTCCGCTGCGATTCGGCGGTTTACCCTTTCGTCGCTGGCCCTTGTCCTGCGTGCTGGTATTAGCCACAAAATCCATGCTGTTATCCGCTTTACGCTTGCCGCTGTTTCCTGACCTGCCGGGTTGTAGTGTTGCGCCTTGGTGTTGCCGCTCTTCTTTCCCTTCCCTGTCTTATCATCATCAGACTCAGGATCCTTGGTACTATCAAAATCGGCATACTTCACCAATGCAGCCATGAGGGTCCCCATGTCGTTGCAATGGTGCTTTAGCCGTCCCAACTTCAACTTCAGAGGTTCAAACCGGCAGTTGCCTTCCAAGGTTATAACTGCTGTATCGGCATTGATGCGGTCTGACGAGTGTAAAATCTTCGAGACCCGGCGTACCCAACGGGTCGTCGACTCTCCTTCTTCCTGGACACAGGCCACTAAGTCCACTATCGACATAGGCTGTTTGCATGTATCCTTAAAATTCTGGATAAACCGTGCCCTCAACTCGGCCCACGAACTGATAGAGTTGGCCGACAAACTTTTTAACCAAGTACGGGTCGTCCCTTCTAGCATCATGGTGAAATACTTCGCACACGCCGCATCATCAACATCAAGCATCTCCATGGCCATCTCGTATCTCTCCACGCATGTTTCTGGAGATAAATCTGTGGTGTAATTCGGCACCTTGCGCGGACCCTTGAAATCCTTAGGCAGACGCACATTGCGTAATGCGGGGACAAGGCACGGTACCCCCAAGGAACTAGAGGTAACTCCTAGCTCAACCGATGTGGTTGGACGAACCGATGTCAGCTGACGAGCCTCATACTGCGCTGCTAACTCGGCCTCCCTGCATGCTCGAGCCCGGTCCACCACTTCCTGAGCACCACCGACGCCACCTGCCGGGTTGTTGCCACGGGGCGCTTCACGGTTTTGTGCATTGCTTGACACGGCCGGTTCATCCATACGCCGGTTGTAACTCCGTCTTGGACGAGGGGTGGAATGAATTCGAACTCGGCTGTACGAGTACGCTTCATGTTGAATCAAGGCTGTCCGAAGAAGCTCCTTAAACCGACGCGTCTCCACCGCCGCCGGAGAATCACCTTCAACTGGGATGGCCTCCAGCCGTGAAGCGGCAGCAACAAGATTGTCTATTGGGGTAGAGTAATGACCCGACGGTGTTGGAACAGGCTAGGCCACAATGTTGTTCTGACGCGGCGGGTCCACCAGACGTGGCTGAACCGAAGCCCCCGCTCCAGGGGCCTCCGCCCGATTTATCACCAGCGGGTTACTAGTCCCTGCTCCTGGGGTGTTAAAGAGGTTTCTGGCCTCGTAAACCGGAGGCAGGCGAGACTGTTGCCTTCTCTTCAGGACTTCGTGCAATGCGTCCTGATCCAGCATGAGTCGATAAGCCTGTGCGTCCAAAGCGGCTCGCTCCGCAGTCATCCTGGCATCTTCAGCCGCCAAATCGGCTTTGGCCTGAGTGATTTGATCATTTATCTTTGCAATTTCCACGTTGTGGGCATTCTGATCCGCCGGGTTAGCCTCTGCCATGAGCGTAGCTAACGCATCAAATAGATCAGATAGGACTTGAGCTGGCGGGCCAACAGGGCCTCCTGCCCCGGCTGTCGGCGCCGCTACTGACCCGGAGAGCATTGCTGCTGCGGTCGAAGAGTGGATCGCTGCTTGTGTACCGACCATGAATATTCCAACCCGGTTTGGTAGATCAGAGGGGTCCGGAATACTGTCGCCATCGGAACAACCCCCAATCCGGCCATCTTGTAACTGATATAACGACTCGGTCTCTCCGGTCGATGACTCGTCGCCGGAATAAACAACGGTTTCACCACCAGATTCCAACCTATCCTCATACTCCCCTCCATGGATGACTCCCTCGAAGGCACGCTTCATGGCCAGTTTAACCTGGGCAGATCATGCACGCTGAGCCGTTTCGATGAGGTCGGTGCAGATGTCTGGCTCAGGGCCCGGTTCACCGATCTTGCCGATGAAGACGTGTATGCCACCAAAGGGGACCCGGTATCCGTACTCAATTGATCCGGCCTCGGGGCCCCATCCTGCATCATCGACGTAGAGCTTGCCGCGACGACTCTTGGTCATCCGGCCCACAGCGTAACCCTTGAGTCCTTCGAAGTTGCCCTTCAAGAACTTGAAACCATCATGCGATAGCCCCACGGTGGGCGCCAACTGTCGTGGTTTTGTCACGGCAGATGTCCTCTTGAAAGGACTTAGTCATGGAGCCATCACTACGGGTTAGCTTAAAGGGGTTAAAGCGGACACAGGGACGCAAGAGAGTTTATACTAGTTCGGCCCCTTCGATGAAGGTAAAAGCCTACGTCTAGTTGTGATGGAATTGATGGGGTCTCGACGACTAGGGAGCAAACAAGCTTCGCCTAAGTCTTGAGTTGATGTCTGTTCTCCTGAACCACCGCCGGGTCGTCCCCTTATATACATGGGTGACACCCGTTGGTTTACAGAGTCCCGAGACCAGCTCATAGACGTGTCTGGTTCAGTCTCCACTATTCCTAACTTACAATACAAGTTACATACCGACGCCGGTTTACGGCTACCGGCCTTAAACCGGTTATGGGCCTTGGACCCTTATATATCATCCTCATCTGCCTTCATGGGCTTTAGCATACTCAACTACTGATGAAGTTGACCCGGCCTGTCCAGGCCGGTTTACACCCAGTGGTAATATCCCCTACAGAACCCATGGCCTCGCACTCCCATTCAGGTGGACCAACGGCGTTCCGACAAAACCTCCTACTGCCATGACACTCTCCCGGCCACTCCGACCAACTCCCCTTTAGGCTAAGTCCTGGGTGGCCCCGTGCCTACCAAAGGCACCAACGGCCACCGTCGTGGCAAAACATAGACGGTCCCAAAGGGGGACAAGGTACCATAACAACAACAATGGACACACAAGGCTTATGTCCGCCTACCTGATCAGGGTAGCGCGCGCCCATAACCTTCCCTCGTTGGACGCACCGGCGAGAGGCATGGCAATAGACCCAGTTAGGACCTTCCCATAAAGGTAAGCGTGGTTGCACTGGTCACCTCGATATGGTGCCACCATGACTCAACCAACAGTTGTTCAAGTTCAATTTAATCCGATTAAACTTGAATGCAATATGTTGAGCCATGATAAAATAATGTGATGCAATTACAATGTACGAGCATGATATCAACATAAGCACGGGGTGCAACAAAACTATCCACCATATCAACAATGAATCATATCCAACTGAGCATAGCATAATGATGAGCATGAATATTACAAGTACAACACTACTCATAACATAACATGACCCCTAGCATCAACCATAAAATACCATGCAAGAACTCATCAATAACATTACCGAGTAAACACTTAACCATCTAACAGCAAAGGAACAATGCATATTACAGGTACTCGGTAATCGACGGCAGTCATGCCTCGAAGAACATGACCAACCCAACATGTACTACAATCAAGCATGACCAATATGAAAGTAATACTAGCAGGTAGAACATGATAACAGAGTGCAAGAAACATAGCATGACAGTAGTCACCGATCCATAAGCATAACCGAAATAACGACATCAATAGCAAAACAAACATACAGTTATTAAAGATTCAAGTTGAAAATCAATGATACTGCATGGCTATCATGCAAATAGTGGTTGTGGCTTGCCTGGGGATGAAGAAACCACCGGGAAGAAGTGTGGAGACATCGTAGAAAGATTCGCCGGCAACACTTCTCTCTCGAAAGGGGCTGGTTAACGGCAAGGACAAAATGGTCATTTTCACTTGGTGAACACATGATGAATTTATACCAAAAATTTGGGCTCGAAGAGACAAAGAAGTAGGCGTTGGAATCACCTCAAACGAAGTTACGGTCGCGAAGTTATGAGGGGTTGAACACCAGAGAGCAATTTGTGGAAGTTTTCATCACCAACGGGTCCCTGGCGGCTGAAACAGAAATCGCCTTCGGGCAGATTACGTTTTCCGAAAAGGACTACGCTTTCCAAAAGGGAAAACGCGTTTTAGATATAAGAGGAACGGAAGACGCTTTCATATAACCAAAACGCATTTCGTGAAAACGTTTCCACTTATCCGAGTGGATAAGGTGGTGGCTCACTTACGGGTGGGGTCCATTGGAGAGTGGGGGCCGCCTGGCCAGTTGGCAAGGCGTCGTCTTCCTCCTCCCGTCGCTCTTGTTCGTTCCCGAGCGGAACAGAATGAAAGCAGAGGAGGGAAACGGCCAAGGGGCCGGCCAGCTCCGGCGATCCCCGGCCCGGCCGAGGGCACCGGCGGGACCGCAGGGCTACGCCGCACCCGTTCAGAGGAACACAGCCACCGGGGAGGAGTGGAGGACGCGGAGACGGGAGGCAACAGAGAGCTTCGGGTGGCGGCGGTGGCCTTGGCGATGCGTGACCAGGGGCGCTCCAGCGAGCGGTGAGGGGTTGGGGCGGCTCAGTGGGACGAGGGGGATCTAGTGGAGGTGGTGAGGTGACGAGGGGAGGCCTGTGGTGGCCGAACCCAAGCCGAGGCCGAGGCGGCCATCGAGGACAGAGGCGAACTCCGGCGAGATGTGGCGATCCTGGTGACCAAATGAGGCGAGGGAGGGATGAGTGAGCTGATGGAGGGGTCGAGGGTCCTATGTATAGGCCCGGGGAAGGCTCTGGAGCTCACAAGTGAGCTTGAGCAGTGCTTTAATGGTTGAGAGTGGCTGGGCATCACACGGGCATGGAATTTGAGGCTCATTTATTTCGAACCACGACGAGGAACCAACGTAGGGCGACGCAGTCGAGCACGGGAGAGCTCCTGGACAATGTTTGAGGTCGAGACGAGGAGGGAGTGGACGAGCATAGTGGCCGGAACGAGCCAGAGCGCGAGTTTGCCATGACGCAAGCGTGATCACCGCGTGCACTATAGTAAACAGCTCGTTTTGGCCAGGTAGACCATGTGCAGTAGATAGACCGTCGTGCCCTTAGTCTAAATAAAGAAATAATTGGGTCCAGGGGCAAAGAAGAGATTTGCATTTAGCTCCAAAGTAAATCAACAGGAAGGTGTTTGTAACTTGCTGTGGTGACACCGGCTCGGTAAAGTGGTAAATAATTTGTCTGTTGATGATCACACTCTAAGGTGATTAATATGGCAAAGTTTCAGCTCAAGAAGAGGAGTTAAGATGAGGGTTGCTGTAGAAACCACCATAATGGACATAATTTGAAATTTGGATGATGCACTCATATGGAGAGGCAAGTTGAGATGAAATTGGGCATGGCCCAATGATTTGAATATATGAAGATGCCCAAAAAGTTTCATGCCATTTGGATGAACCAAAATAACACTTGCTTCATATAACTTTGCTCTGGACGGAAACTTGGAAAAATTGCACAGGGAAAATGATGTATTGGATTGAGCCAAATTTTTGTGGAGAGTATTTCTATGGATAGTAGAATGCCTTGGAAAATGTTCAGCTTAAGTGAAGCAATATAAAATATAGTTGCTTCACAAACTGAAAATCTGACCAGAAACTAAGATTTGGAGCTGGGCTCACCTAGATGAGTTACATGAGCTCACATTCACTGGATAGTCATGATTTGATCATATGAAGGACCTTGCAAAATTTCAACTCAATTGGATTAACCTAGCTAGTACTTCCTTCACAACCAATTCCCTCGGACATGAACTTTCAAAAATTGCTCAAGAATATTCACTAGGAAAATTAATTTAAATTTTGGCATGAGCAATTATTTGGACATGAAAAGGTTTCCAAGAAGTTTGGGGTCAATTGGGAAAAGATAAATGGCAGTTGCGTCACAATCTGCCACTCAGGACAGAATAGGAAAATAATTAATTGAGCATGATGGGAAACATGGCAAATGAAATATTTTGCCATATTTGAGGAAGATATGACCCAAACAATTTATGAATTATTTGAGATTTTTAGGAGTGATATAAATATAGGTTGCTTCACAACCTATGGCAAATTGGGTTGTTCCTTTAATAGAAAAAGGAGTATTCCCTAGAAAAAGAATATTGGGTTAGATCAAGGATGGAAATGACAAGGTCTTGGGAAGGTTTTGAAGACGACAAGCCACTCTGGAAAGAAAGAAGAGGTCATCTTCTTCAATTTCCAGACCACATAGCCACGAAAAAATAAAACTCAAGCAAAACCTCAGAAAATCAAACGACAAAGAAAGGGCCAAAAATCAGGTTGTGACAGTTCAAAACATTTTTGAAGTCCCAGTTCTAAGCCGTAAAGGATGGCGCACTAAACTATCAAGTAGTCATCATACCGAGCTTCACTGGTACACGTCGGTGCTAAACAAACGGGTTTTAATCCCTTTTCGCGACGGCGTTCGGAACCGTCACCTAGTCAGTGTGGGCGATAGGGGGGGTCCTTCCCACACAACCCAGAAACCGTCGAGGATATGCCCTGCTGGCACACACGCTCGGCGAAATGAGGTCGTGTGCGACCGGCGAGCACTCAAATACAGAAATACGTACAGTAGTGCTAAAAATACAATTATACAGGAGAAATCATTTCCGGTCGTAAGTACATCACATACAGTCAGTCACCGCTAAACGTTTCCGTTCGTATAAACATCCCACACAGTCACTCCAAGGAAAACATTTGCTCAAGGTGACATAACACAAACAATTTTCAAGAGAATGTCGTGTGTGATTGTTCATTGATCCAACACGGTTTATTCCTAGAAACTGTGTGCGTTGCCTGAGGTCATCACCCACGGTGTTTTTTCATTAACCGTTTGCAATAGGAAAACCGCTAATTGGCCAATTAGCGGGCTAATTGCCCTATTATTAATAATCCATTTACTAATCTAATTGACATTCATATTAAGCACATAATATATTCCATTTCCATATTAAGGAAGCATGATTTCATAATTAAAATACATCGGAGTACAACATGATATAGCTTCAGCACTCAGCTACCCCATTACACAACTGCAGCAGCAGCAAGTTTCACATGCAACATCTAGAAACTTTCAAAACTAGCATCATAGGCGGTACATAGAAAGATGCATCTCATCTGAAAAATTGCTGAAGGGGAAGGCGAATATTGAGCCTTCATTCATGCTGAAGGTCTTTGCAACTTTAGGCCGGTGCCTGTGGATGATTGACCGTCCATCCTTCGACCTCTTCAGGAACACTTCAATATTGAACCATGGGTGTTGTATGAAAACTTTCCTCGCCTCCTCACCACAGAGGTGGTTTGAGAGGTAATCATCAGTGAAGCCTGAAAACAAGGACGTGCATAAATATCTTCTCTATATCGGAAATGGGGCAAAGCAATAAAAAAAGGCAAGGTATAATAGTTAGTACCATCTTGTAAACCTTAGTGCTTCCCATTGTTTCCCTGCAACACATATAAGGTAGTTAGTCATCAGGTTAAGTAAGAGTTCGCATGCTGTCTGAAAAATATGTTGATGAAAAATGAGCACATTGCAGATTCATCAGATTAATTAAAGCCACATGGAAAACCCATTTATCCAAACAAAGCGTGATTAAGAACTAGAAATATAGCACTTGTATACGTTTCTCATGTATTAAGTGCACCCAAATTCGATTTGTTCCTCGCATGGCATACAATAAGAGAATGCAGCCACAACAATTGAACATCACATTACAGAATTGAACCAAGCAGTTAACTAAACACCACAACAAATAAACCAAACATTAACTGAGCACCAATTGCACAATATAACATACTCCTAATAGAAGATCAGACAGTTAACCAAACCAAGCATGCTTACCAACTTGGAAATATAGCAATTGTATTTGTTTCTCATGTATTTAGTACAGCCAAATTCGATTTATTCCTCACATGGTATACAATAATAGAATGCAGCCACAACAACGAACATCGCATTGCAGAATTGAACCAAGCAGTTAACTAAACACCACAACAAATGAACCAAACGTTAACTGAGCACCACATTGCACAATATAACATACTCCTAATAGAAGATCAGACAGTTAACCAAACCAAGCATGCTAAACAACTTGGAAATATAGAAATTGTATTTGTTTCTCATGTATTTAGTACAACCAAATTTGATTTATTCCTCACATGGTATACAATAACAGAATGCAGCCACAACAATTGAACATCGCATTGCAGAATTGAACCAAGCAGTTAACTAAACACCACAACAAATGAACCAAACGTTAACTGAGCACCACATTGCACAATATAACATAATCCTAATAGAAGATCAGACAGTTAACCAAACCAAGCGTGCTTAACAGCTTGGAAATATTGCACCCTGAAGAATTGAACATCACATTTGTAGAATTGAACCAAGCAGTTAACTGAAAACCACATTGCACGACATATAGAACATATACACTATAGCAGAAGATTGTATGGTAAAATTAGATAGCACAATTCACTAGAATTTGTTAAGGAAAGGCAGTAGCTAGCAAACTGAACATGGGTCCTTATAGTGAGCTAATAAGACAAGCTACTCCTCATTGTCGGAGATATCGATGACGATTGGCTCCTTGGACATGGAAGAGGGCGAGGCCTCTGCATCGTGGGTGCCCTCGTTTTAGTGGTGAGTTGCCTGATTCGCTCCGGGAACCAACCTACTGGTTCTCGAGATGAGGTAAGCATGTGCACATAGAGAAAACACCTCGTAGTCTTTGTCGAAGGCACCGACGGTGGCCTTGAGAAAACGCCACGAACTATCGTTTAAAGCAGCCAACCACATTGCAGTGTCGGCGCGCGAGGTGTCAACGGTGACCTTGACGGCGAGGAGCTCCTCCAAGATCTAGGGGTCGGCACGAATGGCAGCCATCACGACCTCATCCGCGCGTGCGGCCGCGATTTGCTTCTCCGCTGCTAAATGCTCCTTAAGGTCCTGGCTATACTGTGTGCACCATGGCTTAGGCCGGCGTTTATTTGGTGGAGGGGTCGGTGATTTGGGTGGAAGGTGTCGCGCTCGCGCCGGCGGTCGGGGCATGTGGGATGTGGAAGGAGGAGGAGGATGGGGGTCGGGTGTGGATTACCTACCTGGATAGGCGAGGCCAAGCAGTGTGAAGGAGGGTCGCCAGCGAGGAGGCGGCGCTGCAAGCAAGGAGTGAAGGTTTCAACTTGGAAAGGAAGGCAGAAACAAGAGAAATGTGGCTTTTGGTAAGGGGGAGGGGCGGGGAGGTAGATATTTCCGCGGAAGCCGAAAATTTGGAATCGCTTCAGCGAAAAAACTAGCACGCATAGTGTCATCAGACACGGTCCCTTATTTGGAGCGGGCTATGGACTGTAGCCGTCGCACCTTCTCACGTAAGCCGTATGTGTACTATACTCCGACGGTGCTCCAAGATATATTGTGCTGCATCTCACACGGTTGGTTATAAAAAACTGTGTGAGGTCTACTTGATTTTTTGTCTTGATTTGAGTTACATAATGGGGTCACATCGGCCATGGACGGGGTTTGATTTGCTAGACCTTTTATCTGCAGTGATCATAAAAGAATTGGAATTATTCAGGGTTCATTTGGACATTTTTATGCATTAACTGAGTTTTCAATGCATTTATGTGCATAATTCAAATTTGAACTACATGCACATGCTCCAGTGCATATAAATTGGTTGAAAATCAAATCTTTGTCCTTGGGTGCATGCTTAGGTCCCATGCAAGAAATGGGAATGAATGTCAAACACCCTTCCACCGTCACTCGGCCGCAAACATTGAGATACCTTGTTTTTAAATTCTAGTAAATCCAAAACTTGTCTAAAATTCATGAAACTTGGCATGCTATCATGAAGCGGCATCAACATGCCGTAGTAATTTTTTCGTCCCATTTGGGGTAGGTTTGGGTATATGCTTCTCACAACAAGCATGATGGTTTCGGTAGGGAACGCCCCACCTTTGGGGACAAAACGATATCCATTGCCTCTTATTGCTTTCAAAAAATTTCTCGTATCAACATAGAACAATAGGAGTGTTGTGTTATTTTTTGTGATTTTTCGGGGTTTGTTTGAACATTTTTATACATTAACTGAGTTCTCAATGCATTTATGTGCATAATTCAAATTTGAACTACATGCACATGCTCTAATGCATATAAATTGGTTGAAAATTCAAATATGTGTCCTTGGTTGCATGCTTAGGTCCCATGCAAGAAAAGGGAATGAATGTCAAACACCCTACCATGGTCACTGGACCGCAAGCATTGATATACCTGGTTTTTAAATTCTAGTAAATCCAAAGCTCGTCTGAAATTCGTGAAACTTGGCATGCCATCATGGAGCGGTATCAACATGTTGTGGTAATTTTTTGTCCCATTTGGGGCAGGTTTGGGGATATGCTTTTCACAAACCAGAGCATCTCACAACAAGCCGGATGGTTTCGGTAGGGAATGTCCCACCTTTGGGGATGAAACGATGTCCATTGCCTCTTATTGCTTTCAATTTTTTTCTCGTGTCAACATAGAACAACAGGAGTGTTGTGTCGACTTTTGGGATTTTTCGGGGTTCGTTTGGACATTTTTATGCATTAATTGAGTTTTCAATGCATTTATGTGCATAATTCAAATTTGAACTACATGAACATGCTCTAATGCATATAAATTGGTTAAAAAATCTAATTTGTGTCCTTGGGTGCATGCCTAAGTCCCATGCAAGAAATGGGAATGAATGTCAACACCAGGGCACGGTCACTCAGCCGCAAATGTTGAGATACCTGGTTTTTAAATTCTAGTAAATCCAAAACTCGTCCGAAATTCATGAAACTTGGCATGCTATCATGGGGAGGCATCAACATGTCGTGGTAAATTTTTTGTCCCATTTGGGGCAGGTTTGGGGATATGCTTCGAACAAACCAGAGCTTCTCACAACAAGCGTGATGGTTTCGGTAGGGAACGTCTCACCTTTGGGGACGAAAGATATCCATTGCCTCTTCTTGCTTTCAAATTTTTTTCTCGTGTCAACATAGAACAACAGGAGTGTTGTGTCAATTTTGGGATTTTTCAGGGTTCGTTTGGACATTTTTATGCATTAATTGAGTTTTCAATGCATTTATGTGCATAATTCAAATTTGAACTACATGCACATGCTCTCATGCATATAAATTGGCTGAAAATTCAAATGTGTGTCCTTGGGTGCATGCTTAGGTCCCATGCAAGAAATTGGAATGTATTCAAACACCAGGGCAACGTTGATTGCCGGCAAAATGTTGAGATTCTTTGTTTTTAAATTCTAGTAAATGCAAAACTCGTCTGAAATTCATGAAACTTGGCATGCTTTCATGGTATGGCATCAACATGCCGTAGTAAATTTTTTGTCCCATTTGTGGCAGGTTTCGTATATGCTTCTCACAAACCAGAGCTTCTCACAACAAGCATGATGGTTTCGGTAGGGAACGCCCCACCTTTGGGGACGAAACGATATCCATTGCCTCTTATTGGTTTCAAAAAAATTCTCGTGTCAACATAGAACAACAGGAGTGTTGTGTTATTTTTTGTGATTTTTTAGGGTTTGTTTGGACATTTGTATGCATTAGCTGAGTTTTCAATGCATTTATGTGCATAATTCAAATTTGAACTACATGCACCCTCTCTAGTGCATATACATTGGTTGAAATATCAAATCTTTGTCCTTGGGTCCATGCTTAGGTCCCATGCAAGAAATGAGAATGAATGTCAAACACTCTGCTACCGTCACTCCGCCGCAAACATTGAGATACCTGGTTTTTAAATTCTAGTAAATCCAAAACTCGTCTGAAATTCATGAAACTTGGCATGCTATCATGGAGCGGCATCAACATGTTGTGGTAAATTTTTTGTCCCATTTGGGGCAGGTTTGGGTATATGCTTCTCACAAACTAGAGCTTCTCACGACAAGCATGATGGTTTCGGTAGGGAACACCCCACCTTTGGGACGAAATGATATCCATTGCCTCTTATTGCTTTCAAATTTTTTTCTCGTGTCAACATAGAACAACAGGAGTGTTGTGTTAATTTTGTGATTTTCGGGGTTCGTTTGGACATTTTTATGCATTAGCTGAGTTCTCAATGCATTTATGTGCATAATTCAAATTTGAACTACATGCACATGCTCTAGTGCATATAAATTGGTTGAAAAATCTAATCTTTGTCCTTGGGTGCATGCTTAGGTCCAATGCAAGAAATGAGAATGAATTTCAAACACCAGGGCAGCGTTGATTGCCGGCAAAACGTTGAGATACTTTGTTTTTAAATTCTAGTAAATCCAAAACTCGTCTGAAATTCATGAAACTTGGCATGATATAATGGAATGGCACCCGACATGATGTGGTATTTTTTGTGTCCATTTTGAGAGAAGGCGCACTTGAATAACATCCAACAAATGCATTTTGAAAAAATAGCTGCCACTTTAATATCTCAAACGTTTGTATAATTCAAACTGCGTGCGTTATGTTAACCATTCATGTGACGCCACGTGTCTTGATTTTAATGGCTATAGGTTTTAATGGCTCTTGGTCGAAAATGTTTTAGATAGAACACCCGTATGCAAAGTGAGAGAAGGATGTGTGCATCTCTTGAACACAAACAGTTCTTTTGGATGACCCGTGTGAACTACTTACAAACAATTTGGTGCGATTTGCATCTGTCATATTGGGTATGTTGCCATTTGTCAAACTAGAAAGATTGACATTTGTTGATCTAGTAACATTGCCATTTTCCAACCTTGTAACACCGCGACCTGTCAAAATATGAAGCTAAAAATCACTAGCAGTATCTAATTTTTGCAACTAAAATTCAGTAATTAAGCATAGATGGAGGCGAGGAGGCGTGTTCAGCCGGGCGTGCAGCGGGCAGCGCAGTACTATTCGATTTGACAGCGGGCAGTGCAGTTCCCAATATATCTTTCATGCAGACGAGGGAGAGGGTAGCGGTTCCTGAAATGTTGAACATCCAATGATGCATCCTCCTTCAATTAGCATCGTGTGAATGCATAAGGGAAGTAATGGGAGGAGGACCGGCACGACGTGAATGCAACGCAGTTTGCACTCATATAAAGGCGCCCCTCCATTCCAATGCATCTACCACATCTTACGCACCTAAGCATTTGCCTAAGCACCTACACTAATAAGCGCAAAAGTGCTCACTCCAGACCCATGGCGGCGATGCGCACGAGCGGCCAGCGGCTATGCCAGATGGTCCACGATGCCGGCCTGCGGCATGGCACCAAGGATCGTCTCCACACGGTGTGGGCGGCCGACTGGTGGATGGCCGCCGTCGACGCCAGCTCCGACTCTCAATACGACCAGATGATCGTCCGCACCACCAACAGGTTCACCGTCGTCAAGAAGATCATGGACGACATTGCCGTACTCCTCTAGCCCACGCGCATGGGCTCCTCATTGCCTTCCACCCTAATCAGCCTCCATGGTCGGAACCTCTTTCAAGCACTGGTGGCCCTGCGACTGTCTGCCGATGCCACGAAGAATGTCCACCTAGAGGTCGCGCTCGTTGCGAGGCGCCTCGCCATGTAAGAAACTATAGACCTACACATCCATGTGTACGAGTGAATCGTGTACATAGGTATCTACAAGACCAGTGAGGACGCTATGACGTTGGCCTTCTTCAACCGGCTGGAAGCCTTGGATGCCTTGGCTGAGATGCACCCTGACCTCGCCACAAAAGCCGCTGCTCCTTAGCCGCGAGACGGTGGCCCGATGCACTGAGTTGAGGAGGAGGAGGAGGTCGTACGTTGATGGACGAATCTTTCTTCCTACCTCATGTAACCACCACTGCGATCACATCATCATGGCCTTATTTCTTATTGTGCTATTGCATTCTTGTTCTAGTCAATACAGACATGTGCGATCACTTTGCTTAATTATATGCATCACTGTAACTAGTACTCCATCCGTCAATTTATAAGTTGTGCTACCAGTGTTTGGGGCCGGCGCACGATCACGCACGTTCGTGTGCATTCGACTGAACCGTAAGTTGAACCATTTATGTTCTCTTCCTTAATCGAAAACAGTTCATTCGACTGAACCATATGTCGTATATCACACACACCTTGATCTGGCTGGCCGTTTCTATTGCTTTCCCTAATAGCAAATAGTTCATCGGAGTGAACCGTATGCCGTATATCGAACACGCATAAGATGGCTGCCCGTTTCTGTTGTTTTGTCTAATCGCAAACAGTTTGTGTGGATCAACCGTATGCCCTGCTTCGCACACGCAACTGAAATATGAACCATGTTTGATGCATCCGTCATCGCAAACGTTTTGCACCTTTTTGACGGTTTTTTGCACACCATTTGCGATTATGGCATCGCACACAGTTTCGTCGAAGGGTCTCTGATCGTAGTGTCACATTAGCAGCATCCTGCAGTAGTGTTTGTCAAACGTTCATAACGTCTACATCTGCTCCTACAATAGGTCTGTCACCTAGCGGTGCATCAAGGACACAATTCTTCTATGTAGCAATGAGGATAATCCTCAGATCATGGACCCGGTCTGCATCATTGCTACTATCATCTTTCAACTTAGTTTTTCTCTAGGAACATATCAAAAAACATAGAGGAGCTACAACGCGAGCTATTGATCTACAACATAATTTGCATATACTATCAGGACTAATTAAGTTCATGATAAATTAAGTTCAATTAATCAAATTACTTAAGAACTCCCACCTAGACAGACATCCCTCAAGTCATCTAAATGATACGTGATCCAAATCAACTAAACCATGTTCGATCATCACGTGTGATGGAGTAGTAATCAATGGTGAACATCTCTATGTTGATCGTATCTACTATATGATTCACGTTCGACCTTTCGGTCTTCAGTGTTCCAAGGCCATGTATGTACATGCTAGGCTCATCAAGTTTAACCTGAGTATTCTGCATGTGCAAAACTGTCTTGCACCCGTTGTATGTGAACGTAGAGCCTATCACACCCGATCATATAGTAAGGGATAATCTTATAATTCTACCGTCGTACTAAGCAAAATAAGATGCATACACTGGTACAACGACATGCTATACAAACGGTTTTTAACCCCTTTCCGCGATGGCGTTTGGAACCGTCGCCAAGTGAGTGTGGGCGATAGGGGGTCCTTCCCACACGACCCAGAAACCGTCGGGGATAGGCCCTCCTGGCTCATAGGCTAGGGCAAAATGAGCTCGTGTGCGATCTGGCGGGGCATCGAAACCCAATTGTTTCCGTTCATATGTACATCCCACACGGTGAATCTTAGAAAATCATTTCCATTCGTATGTATATCACACACAATTTTTTGTGTGGAAACGTTTGGGCAAGGTGGCCTAACGCAAACAGTTCTCTGCCCGAAGCCGTGTGTGATTAGTTGATCGAACACGCCTACTTTCTAGAAACCGTGCGGGTTGTTTGAGTTCATCGCCCACGGTGTTATTGAGTAATTGTCTGCAATAGAAAACCCCAATAAGCAGGGTAATTAGCCTATTATTGATAATCCATGTACTAATCAAATTGATATTTCTTATAAAACACACAAGATATTTCATATCCGTATAACAACAACCAGGATTTCATAATCGAATTACATCAGATAGCTTCGGCACTCAGTTACGCCATTACACAACAGCACCAAATTTCACATGTAACATCAAAAACCTTTGGAAAGTAGCATCATACACGGTAAATAGACAGATGAATCTCATCTCGGAAACTGTAGAAGCGGAAGGCAAATATTGAGCCTTCAGTGATGTTGAATGTCCTTGCAACTTTAGGACAGTGGCTATGGATAATTGCCCGCCCAACCTTCGTCCTATTTGGCAAGACTTCAATATTGTACCGTGGGTGTTGAATGAATACCTTCCTCGCCTCTTGACCATGCAGGTGGTTTGAGAGGTAATCATCGGTGAACTGCTTTGAAAAGTACTAAAAACAAAGATATGCATAAATCGTTGTTATAAATTTTGAAATGGCGCAAGGGGTAAAAACAAGGTAAAAGAGTTAGTACCATCCTATAGTTGATTGGTGTCTTCTTCATTGTGCAAACAAAGATCTTGCTGTTATTCATCGCAAGTTTCTTCATCCTAACAATCTTTCCGAGTTTCTTGACTGATATTCATGGACATCTCATTTCCCCATATGCAAAATGGGTCGAACTGTGGGCCTAAGCCTCTGACAGCAGGACCTACGTGTGCAAGACCAAATTGTAAGAAACCTAAATATTAGAATGATTCCTGCAACTGCACAATAATATGATATTAGCCAAAGGACCATGCTTGAACAAACCTCGATGGTAAACCGCAGTGTCTCCCATTGTTTCCCTACAACACACATAAGGAAGACCTTGATCAGGTTAACTGAGAGTTGCCATACTATCAGCAGAATATGTATTGAGTATAGCCAAATTTGATTTATTTCACATGCATAACAATACAAAATTGTACCCATAGCAAAGGAAAATCAAATTGCAGAACTGAACCAAACAGTTTAATGGACAGCGGACCAAATGAACCAAAATAGTTAACTGTGCACGACATTGCAGAATAGAAACATGTACTAGAAGATAAGACAGTTAACAAAACAAAGAATTCTTGAGAACAGTACTATGAAATGTAGCAATTGTTGGACCAAAGTGTTAACTGAACATTACATTTTAGAGGACCAAACTGTAACTGAACATCAGATTGCATATTAACATTATAGAGGACAAATCACTAGAAGACACTGGCGGTGGCCTCGAGAAAACAACACAGACTATATTTTAAAGTAGACAACCGCGTGGCGGTGTCGACGGTGGCTCGAAGACGAGGTGCTCCTCCAAGATCTGGCGGTCGGCACGCATGGCAGCCATAGCGACGTCGTGCGTGCGTGCGGCCGCATGCTACTGAGGTCCACGCTATACTGCGTGCAAAATGGTTGTGAGCGGCGCTTAATTGGAGGAGGGGGACAGTGATTTTGGCGGAAGGTCTAGCGCCGTTGGTCGGGGCATGTGGGAGGGGAAAGGAGGAGGATGGTGTGGGTCAGGTGTGGATTATCTGACCATATCAACGAGGCCGCGCAGCAAGAAGAAGGTTCGCCGGCGAGGAGCCGGCGCTGCAAGAAGAAGGGTAGCCGGCGAGGAGGCGGCGGTGCAAGAAGAAGGGTCGCCGGCGAGGAGGCTGAGCTGCCAGTAAGTGGGTGAAGGTTTGAACTTGGAAATCAAGGAGGAATAGTGGAAATGTGACTTTTGGTGGGAGGGAGGGGGCGGGGAGATAGATATTTCCGCGGTGGCAAAAAGAATTTGCTCGGTGTCGCGAGAAACTGGCGTGCAAGTGTGGTTCAAGGGGGGGCGGTGCATTGTAGACGACGAAGCTTCCTGCGTAAGCCAGACAAGACGGTACACCAAGATATTTTATATCGTATCCCACATGATTCTTTCTAGTAAACTGTTTGTGGTATACCTGATTTTTTCATTATGTTTTGAAAGACAAAATGGTGATACGGAGGGAAAGGATGGTGTTTGAATTTCTAAAACATTTACGTACCATGAACATGCAACTAGTACATGAGTGTCGTGTTTAAATTTGGAATTATTCCGGGTTTGTTTGGCATTTTTTTGCATCAATTGAGTTTCTCGGCATTTAATGTGCATAATTCAAATTTGAACAACAAGCACATGCTCCAGTGCACCAAAGTTTGTTGAAAAAATCACATGTGTGTCTTTGGGTGAATTTATAGGTCCCATGCAAGAAATGGGAATGAAATTCAAACATCTGGGCGTCATGGCTCGGCCGGAAAGATTGAGAAACTTGGTTTTCTGATTCCTGTAAATCCAAAACACGACTGAAAATCATGAAACTTGGCATGGTGTCATGACATGGCACCAACATGCTGCGGAAAATTTTTGGGCCGAATTGGGAAAAGCTTTGGTGTAAGCTTCTTGCAAACCGGAGCTTCCCTCAAGAAGGCTTGTGGTTCCGAGAGGGAACGCGTCACCTCCGTGTGCGAAATGACATACGTACACTGCCTTCTCCCGCCTTAATTTTTTTACACAGGCAGATTAGACCAAATAGAAGTATTGTGCTAAATTTTGGAATTATTCCAGGTTCGTTTGGCCTTTTTATACATTAATTGAGTTTCTGGGCATTTAATGTGCATAATTCAAATTTGAACGACAAGCACATGCTCTGGTGCATCAAAGTTGGTTGAAAAATCACATGTGTGTCCTTGGGTGAATTTCTAGGTCCCATGCAAGAAATGAGAATGAAATTCAAACATCTGGGCGTCGTGGCTCGGCCGGAAAGATTAATAAACTTGGTTTTTTAACTCCTGTAAATTCAAAACACGCCTGAAAATCATGAAACTTAGCATGGTGTCATGACATGGCACCAACATGCTGCGGTAATTTTTTTGGCCGAATTGGGACAAGCTTTGATGTAAGCTTCTTGCAAATTGGAGCTTCTCTCAAGAATGCTTGTGGTTCCGAGAGGGAACGTGTCACCTCCGTGTACAGTAGCGACCCGACCTCAGATGGTCAAGTCTCTGTGCTCCGGTGTCATCCCTGGATCCGACACCACACAGTACTTCGAAGGATTTATAATAGAGTAGCAATCACACACTTATCACATTGTTGTCTCAAAGAGAACTTATTACAATAAATATGGCTAAAGGCCATCTAATAATGATAATAGCGGAAGACTTGGAAGGTAAGTGAGTCCATCAACTCCAACGGCATCACTGAGTATAGAACCACGACCTAAAAGCAGCTTACTCGTCGTTTGAAAAGTCTGCAACATGAAAGTTGCAGCCCGAAAACGGGTCAGCACATGGAATATGCTGGCAATGTAACACATAGAGAATAATGAATGATAAGCCTATACTACATGCATATTTGGCTGGTGGAAAAGCTCTATGGTTACAGTTTTGCGTAAAGCCAGTTTTTCCCTACTGCAAAGGAATAAATTTATTTAACTACCATGGTGGTTGTTAAACATCGAGAATGGTTGACAGCATTCCGATCCCAATTAAAAAAAAGTAATAATTAATCATCCCAACAACATTAATTAGAAGTAACATGATGAGATTCACATGATATTCAAGTACTAGATACTCAAGATGTCCATAACCGGGGACACGGCTAATCATGATTAGTTTGTACACTCTGCAGAGGTTTGCGCACTTTTCCCCACAAGACTCGATCGCCTCCGTTTGGTTTCTCGCACTACATGGTGTTTGAGAAACGGATGACCGAGACATAGTCTTTCAGAAGCGCTAGCACCTTACGATGGGTAGACTTGTACACCAACATCCCCTACGTCTGCTAGTCTACCACTATAAGAGTTCGCACGACTTAGTCAACTATGCCAGAGCCCATAATGGCTTGTGGCTGCACACGGAAGTTACTAGCATGAATAATCTTATGATCCCTTTGAGCCTGGGTGGTGGTCTGAAGAAAAACAGGCAAGTCCTGATAGAAACCAGGTGCCTCAATCCACCCAGATGTGTGTTTTAAGTTGCCTCCTTAGATAAACCATTAATTAACAATACTCACATCTGTCATGGATATCACTCACCCAATCCACGTCTACTAGCATAGCATGGCATAATAAGCAAACGTAGAAGTAACTCCCAAAGGTTTCATAAGAAAAACAGGTAATAGGTACTACCTCATCTACTTCCCATCCCACAATTTAATTAGATCCTAATCATGCAATGTTTGAGGGTTTGATCTAATGCAATAAAACTGGGTAGTAGAAAAGGTATGATCAAAGTGTTACTTGCCTTGTTGAGGATCCGCGAAACCTAGAGATTTGAAGTAACAGGCGGCGCACTCCGGGTGATCTATCGCAGACAAACAACAAGCATACAATAAGTACTCATCTAATGCACAGGTAAAACTCGAATAAAAGATCAAACCAGAAAGTTCAACTTAAGAACTCCGGTTGCAAAAGAGAACGAACCGAATCAAGAAACGGAAAAACAAATGGCGGAAGAAAGCTCGGTTCTAGCAAGATGAAACTAGGTCAAATTTTACCGTAGCAAAAACTAGTTTAAGTTGATTAGATGGAACGACGGTTTCGAAACGAAACTCTAGGCGCTTGAATCACCTGATTCCGATAAACGAGCGAAAAGATAAACTAGATCGAAGATCGGATCTGAGATCGCGATCACGGAATAAATCCGACGAGAAGAAAAAGAAGAATGGTTGAACGAACGGACGTTCGTTAACCCAGAAGAATCCGGTGATCACGTTCGTTAGGACGAATGGTCCGGTGAACGGTCTCGAGGCAACTAAATCGGAGAAGAAAACTAATCTGATCTTGGGTTTCGAAAAAGAAAACCAAACGAAAAACCGATCTAGAAATCCGGAACGGTTTAGTGAAGAATCGGAAAGAAAAACGAATCTGGAGAGAAGAATCGAAACGATTAGAAGAAAACGATCCAATGAAAAGAGAAAGAGACGCGGCGCGGCTACCTCCGGCGAACAGCGGCGTTGGGCGGCGGCGGCGAGGTGCGGCGGCAGCGGTGGCAAGGTGCGGCGGCGGCGTGGGGCAAAGGCGGCGGCGGCGCGGGTGAGGGGCGCGGCGCGGGTGAGGGGCGCGGCGCGGGTGTGGGGCGCGGGGTGAGAGGCGCGGTGGAGGCTTGGGGCTTTGGGTTTGATGATTTAGAGGGGGGGTGTGGGGGTATTTATATTGGGGAGGGGAGGGGTTTACTTGGAGGAGGGATCAAGAATTAGACTAGGAATAGGAAAGGAAAAAGGGAAGGAAAGATCTAGAAACAAAAACGGAATAACGGAAGTAGGACCAAAGTCCTACTAGGACTTTCCAAAAAAAAGAGGCGGCGGCTCCCTGCGCGTGGGCGCGCGCGCGCGGTGGCCTTGGCCTCCTGGCCGACGGCTGGCTTTGGCCTTTGGCCCAAGGCGCTGCAGATTTGTTTTAAATCGGTTTCGCGCGCGGAAAAACACAGAAAAGAAAATCTACCGGACTCCAAAACTAATAAAGTAAATTTTCCCCAACTCCTAAAAATGAGTCGAACAAAATGAACTTTTCTCCGGGCCAAAATGCAATTTTTGAAAATGCACATTTTTCCCTATCCAAATAAAATGCAAATAAACTCCAGAAAATCCAATGATCCTCTTTTCAAAATTTTGAGAAATCTCAAATATGAAAATAACGAAATCTCCAACTCTCTCCGAGGGTCCTTGAGTTGCGTGAAACTTCTAGGATCGACCAAAATGCAAGAAAATATGATATGCATGATGATCTAATGTATAACATTCCAAATTGAAAATTTGGGATGTTACAAACCTACCCCCCTTACGGTGAATCTCGTCCTCGAGATTCGGGTTGGCTAGAAAATAGGTGAGGGTGGTCCTTGAGCAAATCTTCTTCTCTCTCCCAGGTGGCTTCATCCTCTGAGTGGTGGTTCCACTGAACTTTGCAAAACTTGGTAACCTTGCTGCGAATGACTCTGCTGGCATAATCGAGAATCTTGACTGGTTTCTCCTCATATGTCAAATCATTCTTCAACTGAATCGCTTCTAGCGGTACGGTATCTCTGAGCGGTACCTCCGCCATCTCAGCGTGACATTTCTTCAACTAAGAAACATGGAATACATCATGAACTCCTGAGAGTCCTTCTGGCAATTCCAACTTATAAGCGACTTCTCCCATGCGTTGCAAGATCTTATATGGTCCAACGAAACGCGGTGCTAATTTTCCCTTAACTCCGAAACGCTTAACTCCTCGAAGTGGGGATACTCGAAGATAAACCCTGTCTCCCGTTTCATAGTCTGTCTCCTTGCGTTTAGAATCTGCGTAGCTCTTCTGCCTTGATTGGGCTACCTTGAGCCTATCGCGAATCAACTTAACTTTCTGTTCAGACTCCTTAATCAAATCTGGTCCAAACAACTGACGATCTCCAACTTCGTCCCATGACAACGGTGTCCTGCACCTCCTTCCATATAAAGCTTCGAAAGGTGCCATCTTCAAACTAGTTTGATAACTGTTGTTATAAGGAAACTCCTCATACGGCAAGTTATCGTCCCAACTAGATCCATAATCTAGCGCACAAGCTCTCAGCATATCCTCCAAAATCTGATTGACTCTCTCAGTCTGTCCATCTGTGTGCAGATGAAAAGCTGTACTGAATTCTAGCCTGGTTCCCAAAGTTTCATGCAACTGATTCCAAAACTTTGAGGTAAATTGGGTTCCTCTATCTGATACGATACTCCTCGGAACTCCATGCAAGCAAATGATCCTAGTCATGTATATCTTCGCCAACTTAGCACTGGTGTAAGTGGTCTTAACTGGGATGAAATGTGCTACCTTCGTCAGACGATCAACTACTACCCATATCGAGTCATAGCCTGCTTTCGTCCTGGGTAGTCCTGTGATAAAGTCCATGCCTATGTTATCCCACTCCCATTCGGGTATCGGCAATGGTTGTAGCAATCCGGCTGGCTTCTGATGTTCTGCCTTCACTCTATGACACACATCACAAACTGCTACATATGCTGCAATATCTTTCTTCATTCCGGTCCACCAGAATGTTTCCTTCAAATCCAAATACATCTTGGTATTTCCTGGGTGAATCGAATAGGGTGAACCATGTGCCTCTTGCAGAATCAACTTCCTGATCTCCGGGTCATTGGGCACATAAACACGGTCCTCAAACCATAGGGTATCGTGCTCATCCTCATGAAATCCCTTTGCTTTTCCTTCGCTCATTTTCTTCTTTATGTCTGCAATCTCCTTGTCAGATTTCTGAGCTTATTTGATTTTATCCATCAATGTTGATTGAATCTCCAACGCTGCTACATAGCCTCTCGGAACTATTTCCAAACATAGCTCTCGAATGTCTTCGGCTAACTCCCTTGGTATTTCTCCCGTCATTAGTGTATTGACACGGCTCTTACGGCTCAATGCGTCAGCTACTACATTGGCCTTTCCGGGATGGTAATGCAATCTCATATCATAATCCTTGATGAGCTCCAACCATCTTCTTTGTCTGAGGTTCAACTCCTTCTGCGTGAAAATGCACTTCAAACTCTTGTGATCCGTGTACACCTCATAATGATTTCCAATGAGGAAATGTCTCCATGTCTTCAATGCATGCACTACGGCTGCTAACTCCAAATCATGCGTAGCATAATTTAATTCATGAGGCTTCAGTTGTCGTGAGGCACACGAAACAACTCTTCCTTCCTGCATAAGCACTGCTCCAAGTCCTCGACGTGAAGCGTCGCAATACACCTCGTAATCCTTGTTCTGATCTGGCAGAATCAATACTGGTGAGGTAACCAATCGTTTCTTCAACTCCTGAAAACTGGCCTCACATTCCTCAGTCCAATTGAACTTGGTATCCTTCTTCAACAATTCAGTCATAGGCTTTGCAATCTTTGAGAAATTCTCAATGAATCTCCCGTAGTATCCTGCGAGTCCAAGAAAACTCCGGATCTCTCCAACAGTCGTTGGTGCTTCCCATTCGGTTACAGTCTCAACCTTTTTAGGGTCAACTGCTATACCTTCTCCAGATATAACATGTCCAAGAAATCCAACTTCCTTCAACAAAAACTCACATTTGCTGAACTTGGCATATAACTGATGTTCCCTTAGTTTCTCCAAAACCAAACACAAATGTTCTTTATGCTCTTCCTCATTCTTCGAGAATATCAAGATATCATCGATGAAAACCACGACGAACTTATCCAAAAACTCCATAAATACTTTGTTCATCAGGTTCATAAAATAGGCAGGTGCGTTAGTCAATCCAAATGACATAACGGTATACTCATACAATCCGTATCTCGTGGTGAATGCTGTCTTAGGTATGTCCTGCTCTCGAATCTTCAACTGATGGTATCCTGATCGTAAATCGATCTTGGAAAACACTTTAGCTCCTTGCAAACGATCAAATAGATCATTAATCATTGGCAGTGGGTACTTGTTCTTGATGGTTACTTCATTCAATCCACGGTAATCAACAACCATCCTTAATGATCCATCCTTCTTCTCCACTAGAAGTACGGGTGATCCCCAAGGCGAAGAACTTGGGCGTATATAACCTTTATCCAATAGCTCCTTAATATGCTTCTTGATTTCCGCCAAATCCTGGGCGGGCATCCTGTATGGTCTCTTTGATATTGGTCCAGTGCCTGGCAAAAGCTCAATTAAGAACTCGATATCTCTATCAGGTGGCATTCCTGGCAATCCCTCAGGAAACACATCAGGGTAATCCTTCACCACTGGTACCTCTTCCTGCACAACTCCCGATAAAGAATTCACTTGATTCCTTTTTGATCCATGTCGTGATACATACTTGATCCTTCTTCCTTCTGGCGTTGTGAGCAAAATTGTCTTACTGGCACATTGAATGTTCCCTTCATACTTTGACAACCAATCCATGCCTAATATCACATCCAGTCCTTGAGATTCCAATACTATTAGGTCCGAGGGTTTAGAAAAGATGAGAATTAAGAATAGAATGAGGTCTAAAGAGAAAACACTACCCCACTGCACATGAGCAAATTTCACACAAAAACACTTCATTCAATCAAACAAAGGGCATACAACGGTCTAAAACTATCACAAAAGTGCGTGAACTATAATGTTTACATGGAGGAAATACTACTAATATATGGTGGTCATCTATTAATTTGAATCGGTGGAAGACTCCATGATGTCTGCTCCAGCTTCGTCTTCAAAGTCAGGTTCACTTGGATCCGAATCGGTGTCGTCGATGATGAGGTAGTTGCTCGGACATGCGACATACTTGTCTTCATTCTTGAATGCTAGTTTCCCCTTGAGGTCTTCAATCTCTCGCTTAAGATCGCCATTGTGCCTTGCCAGAGCTACGATCTCATCCATGTAGTCCTTGCGTGTAGACTTCAGTTCTCCTTCCAGCTCGATGATCCTTGCCTTGGCATTCTTCAACTCTATCATATCATTACACATCTGGTTCTCTTGGCGTCGAATGTGCTGGTTTAACTCCTAGATGAAAGCTGCAATGGACCTATCCTTCTTGGTGCTGACTATCTCCCATTGTTCATCTCGGCGTCCGCATATCTGGTAGATAGTGTCCTTGGGGTCTTCTTGATAAACTTCTCCAATGCGTCCCATGGTGATATGAGCTGTCATGCTCTTTCCCAGACTCCAGGTTGGTGCACTGAAAACACTATCTATGGGCTTCGTGATTGGCGCGAATGTCCTTCCCAGAACGTGAGCTTGAATCTTCCAGCGCTCCTCTTCAGGCAGAGTGGCGTTGAAAGTCCCGGTGAAGCTTGGTAGTCCAATGTTCAGGTACTTGGTGACTTCCTTCAAGTGGAATCCAAAAGGTGTGCCTTCATCCGGTTGGGCGTACTTGATCTTCGCGTCCGTCATCCTAAAAGAGTAGAAAAGATGAGGAGTTAGAAAATGAGAGGAGAATAGTGATCTATGGCTTTAACTTAGTGGTCGTGTCCTACAATCAGCGTGTGCTCTGATACCATCTCTGTAGCGACCCGGCCTCAGATGGTCAAGTCTCTGTGCTCCGGTGTCATCCCTGGATCAGTGATGCTGACACCACACAGTACTTCGAAGGATTTATAACAGAGTAGCAATCACACACTTATTACATCGTTGTCTCAAAGAGAACTTATTACAATAAATATGGCTAAAGGCCATCTAATAATGATAACAGCGGAAGACTTGGAAGGTAAGTGAGTCCATCAACTCCAACGGCATCACTGAGTATAGAACCACGACCTAAAAGCAGCTTACTCGTCGTCTGAAAAGTCTGCAACATGAAAGTTGCAGCCCGAAAACGGGTCAGCACATGGAATATGCTGGCAATGTAACACATAGAGAATAATGAATGATAAGCCTATACTACATGCATATTTGGCTGGTAGAAAAGCTCTATGGTTACAATTTTGCGTAAAGCCAATTTTTCCCTACTGCAAAGGAATAAATTTATTTAACTATCATGGTGGTTGTTAAACATCGAGAATGGTTGACAGCATTCTGATCCCAATTAAAAAAAGTAATCATTAATCATCCCAACAACATATTAGAAGTAACATGATGAGATTCACATGATATTCAAGTACTAGATACTCAAGATGTCCATAACCGGGGACACGGCTAATCATGATTAGTTTGTACACTCTGCAGAGGTTTGCGCACTTTTCCCCAAAAGACTCGATCGCCTCCGTTTGGTTTCTCGCACTACATGGTGTTTGAGAAACGGATGACCAAGACATAGTCTTTCAGAAGCGCTAGCACCTTACGATGGGTAGACTTGTACACCTACATCCCCTACATCTGCTAGTCTACCACTATAAGAGTTTGCCCGACTTAGTGAATTATGCCAGAGCCCATAATGGCTTGTGGCTGCACACGGAAGTTACTAGCATGAATAATCTTATGATCCCTTTGAGCCTGGGTGGCGGTCCGAAGAAAAACAGGCAAGTCCTGATAGAAACCAGGTGCCTCAATCCACCCAGATGTGTGTTTTAAGTTGCCTCCTTAGATAAACCATTAATTAACAATACTCACATCTGTCATGGATATCACTCACCCAATCCACGTCTACTAGCATAGCATGGCATAATAAGCAAACGTAGAAGTAACTCCCAAAGGTTTCATAAGAAAAACAGGTAATAGGTACTACCTCATCTACTTCCCATCCCACAATTTAATTAGATCCTAATCATGCAATGTTTGAGTGTTTGATCTAATGCAATAAAACTGGGTAGTAGAAAAGGTATGATCAAAGTGTTACTTGCCTTGCTGAGGATCCGCGAAACCTAGAGATTCGAAGTAACAGGCGGCGCACTCCGGGTGATCTATCGCAGACAAACAACAAGCATACAATAAGTACTCATCTAATGCACAGGTAAAACTCGAATAAAAGATCGAACCAGAAAGTTCAACTTAAGAACTCCGGTTGCAAAAGAGAACGAACCGAATCAAGAAACGGAAAAACAGACGGCGGAAGAAAGCTCGGTTCTAGCAAGATGAAACTAGGTCAAATTTTACCGTAGCAAAAACTTGTTTAAGTTGATTAGATGGAACGGCGGTTTCGAAACGAAACTCTAGGCGCTTGAATCACCTGATTCCGATAAACGAGCGAAAAGATAAACTAGATCGAAGATCGGATCTGAGATCGCGATCGCGGAATAAATCCGACGAGAAGAAAAAGAAGAACGGTTGAACGAACGGACGTTCGTTAACCCAGAAGAATCCGGTGATCACGTTCGTTAGGACGAACGATCCGGTGAACGGTCTCGAGGCAACTAAATCGGAGAAGAAAACTAATCTGATCTAGGGTTTCGGAAAAGAAAACCGAACGAAAAACCGATCTAGAAATCCGGAACGGTTTAGCGAAGAATCAGAAAGAAAAACGGATCGGGAGAGAAGAATCGGAACGATTAGAAGAAAACGATCCGATGAAAAGAGAAAGAGACGCGGCGCGGCTACCTCCGGCGAACGGCGGCGTTGGGCGGCGGCGGCGAGGTGCGGCGGCGGCGGTGGCAAGGTGCGGCGGCGGCGCGGGGCAAAGGCGGCGGCGGCGCGGGTGTGGGGCGCAGGGTGAGAGGCGCGGTGGAGGCTTGGGGCTTTGGGTTTGATGATTTAGAGGGGGGGTGTGGTGGTATTTATATTGGGGAGGGGAGGGGTTTACTTGGAGGAGGGATCAAGAATTAGACTAGGAATAAGAAAGGAAAAAGGGAAGGAAAGATCTAGAAACAAAAACGGAATAACGGAAGTAGGGCCAAAGTCCTACTAGGACTTTCCAAAAAAAAAAAGAGGCGGCGGCTCCCTGCGCCTGGGCGCGCGCGCGCGGTGGCCTTGGCCTCCTGGCCGGCGGCTGGCTTGGGCCTTTGGCCCAAGGCGCTGCAGATTTTTTTTAAAATCGGTTTCGCTCGCGGAAAAACACAGAAAAGAAAATCTACCGGACTCCAAAACTAATAAAGTAAATTTTCCCCGACTCCTAAAAATGAGTCGAACAAAATGAACTTTTCTCCGGGCCAAAATGCAATTGTTGAAAACGCGCATTTTTTCCTATCCAAATAAAATGCAAATAAACTCCGGAAAATCCTATGATCCTCTTTTCAAAATTTTGAGAAATCTCAAATATGAAAATAACGAAATCTCCAACTCTCTCCGAGGGTCCTTGAGTTGCGTGAAATTTCTAGGATCGACCAAAATGCAAGAAAATATGATATGCATGATGATCTAATGTATAACATTCCAAATTGAAAATTTGGGATGTTACATGTACGAAATGACATATGTACACTACCTTCTCCCACCTTAATTGTTTTACACAGGCAGATTAGACCAAATAGAAGTATCGTGCTAAATGTCAGAATTATTCCGGGTTCGTTTGGCCTTTTTATACATTAATTGAGTTTTTGGGCATTTCATGTGCATAATTCAAATTTGAACTACAAGCACATGCTCCAGTGCACCAAAGTTGGTTGAAAAATCACATGTGTGTCCTTGGGTGAATTTCTAGGTCCCATGCAAGAAATGAGAGTGAAATTCAAACATCTGGACGTCGTGGCTCGGCCGAAAAGATTGAGAAACTTGGTTTTTTAATTCCTGTAAATCCAAAACACGCCTGGAAATCATGAAACTTGGCACGGTGTCATGACATGGCACTAACATGCTGCGGTAAATTTTTTGGTCGAATTGGGACAAGCTTTGGTGTAAGCTTCTTGCAAACCGGAGCTTCTCTCAAGAATGCTCGTGGTTTCGAGAGGGAACGTGTCACCTCTATGTGCGAATCGACATACGTACACTGCCTTCTCCCACCTTAATTTTGTTACACAGGCAGATTAGACCAAATAGATGTATCGTGCTAAATTTCGGAATTATTCCGGGTTTGTTTGGCCCTTTTTATACATTAATTGTGTTTCTGGGCATTTAATGTGCATAATTCAAATTTGAACTACAAGCACATGCTCCAGTGCACCAAAGTTGGTTGAAAAATCACATGTGTGTCCTTGGGTGAATTTCTAGGTCCCATGCAAGAAATGAGAATGAAATTCAAATATCTGGGCGTTGTGGCTCGGTCGGAAAGATTGAGAAACTTGGTTTATTAATTCCAGTAAATCCAAAACATGCCTGAAAATCATGAAACTTGGCACGGTATCATGACATGGCACCAACATGCTGTGGTAATTTTTTTGGTTGAATTGGGACAAGCTTTGGTGTAAGCTTCTTGCAAACCGGAGCTTCTCTCAAGAAGGCTCGTGGTCCGAGAGGGAAGGTGTCACCTCCGTGTGCGAAACGACATACGTACACTGCCTTCTCCCACCTTAATTTTTTTACACCGGCAGATTAGACCAAATAGAAGTATCGTGCTAAATTCTAGAATTATTCCATGTTTATTTGGCCTTTTTTATACATTAATTGAGTTTCTGGGCATTTAATGTGCATAATTCAAATTTGAACTACAAACACATGCTCCAGTGCACCAAAGTTGATTGAAAAATTACATGTTTGTTCTTGGGTGAATTTCTAGGTCCCATGCAAGAAATGTGAATGAAATTCAGATATCTGGGCGTCGTGGCTCGGCCGGAAAGATTGAGAAACTTGGTTTTCTAATTCCTGTAAATCCAAAACACGCTTCAAAATCATGAAACTTGGCACGGTGTCATGACATGACACCGACAAGCTGTGGTCAATTTTTTGGCCGAATTGGGACAAGCTTTGGTGTATGCTTCTTGCAAATCGGAGCTTCTCTCAAGAAGGCTCGTGGTTCCGAGAGGGAACGTGTCACCTCCGTGTGCGAAACGACATACATACACTGCCTTCTCCCACCTTAGTTTATTTTACACAGGCAGATTAGACCAAATAGAAGTATCGTGCTAAATGTGGGAATTATTTGGGGTTCATTTGGCCTTTTTATACATTAATTGAATTTCTAGGCATTTAATGTGCATAATTCAAATTCAAACTACAAGCACATGCTCCAGTGCACCAAAGTTGGTTGAAAAATCACATGTGTGTCCTTGGGTGAATTTTAGGTTCCATGCAAGAAATGGGAATGGAATTCAAACATCTGGGTGTCGTGGCTCAGCTGGAAAGATTGAGAACTTGGTTTTTTAATTCCTTTAAATCCAAAACACGCCTGAAAATCATGAAACTTGGCATGGTGTCATGACATGGCACCAACATGCTGTGGTAACTTTTCTATCCGATTTGCGAAGGCGCACACATTAACAATCAATAAAGTCATTTTGGAACAAGTGTTGTCACGTTACATATCAAAACACAAGTATTATTGAAACCATGGGCATTCTACTTACCAATTACGTGCCGCCATGCATCCCCTTTTTTATTGGCTAGGAGGTGCCGTGCGGGGTAGCTATTTGAGTACGGGAGGCGTGCAATCAGACCCCTGCACGTGCTCATCGAGAGGAGAGCCCTTTGACCTCTACCCTCCGCGCACCTCCCTCCCAACGTCTCCATTAATGGCGCCCGAGCCCCTGTTCTACGGCATGCCTATATGTCTCACTGGACTGAGATTTAAGAGAGAAAAAATGAAAATCTGAAAAGAAAGTTTTGCACGGATTACGATGTAAGATCCGACAGACCTATATAGCATCGACTGTGACTTATAGCAAGCATGATGAATATAAGGACAATGACAGTGGATAATAATGGTCTTACATATTTAGGAACATAATTTAAAAAATCCAGATGCGGCAACGCCCGAAATACACAAGGGCAAAAGAAGAAGGAAGACAACGATCTGGCTTGCTGATCTCTACTTTCTTGATGCGTTGCTGCAGGCCGTGGGAACTAGTCTCCACGTCGAGCGGCGATGAGCTATTTCTTGTCCTCAAGATGCTGCTTGAGAGCATCCACGGATTCCTCCACCAGCCTTTTGTGCTCGATGCGCAGCACGGCATTCTCGTCCATAAGTTTCTCGACGATGACGTCGGTCCTCTTCAACAAGACAGTGGTCTCCACCTGCTGCTCCGCACTTCCGACGATCTTCGCCCTCAGCTGGTCGCGCTCGGTCAGGAGCTTCGCATTGCCCTCATTTAGTTGTCGGATCACGCCTGTAGCCTGTACAAAAGAGGCTTTCATGTCGTCTGCAACCTTGCTCAGCCAGAGATCTGATCCATCTGGCTATGGACGACATGCATGCGCCTGTAAGAGTCCTCGCCTGCCCGCAAGACATTTTCCCAGGCCTCCGCAGCGCGGGAGGACATCTCTGCTACATTCGCAGCACGGCGGGACATCTCTTCTGCTTCCGTGGCACAGCTGGACCAGTCTGCTGCATCAACGGTGCGGCGGGACCTCCGTGCTGTTTCGGCAGCGCAGGCGGGACCTCTGTGCTGCTACGGCCGCGCGGCGGGACATGCCGGCTGCTTTTGCGGCAAGGCGGGACATCTCTCATGCTTCCGCTTCCATGCTTGCCATGACAGACGCAAGGGAACGATGATGAATGACTTGTTTGTTTTTGTGGATGAGGAGTTGAGGAGGAATGTGCAGTCATCTTGGAGTAGTAGTATTTATATACGAGTACTAATACGCTCCTAAGTGTGAAACCGTTTAGGTTTTGATCGGTGTGAATAGGTTTGCAATTAAATATAGCGTGGCAGTAATTTGGAATATGACACGATGCAGGCTCAAAATTTGTTGACGGTTATAAGTGCGGCACTATTCCCGGAAGGCGTAACGTGGGCACGCCTTCTCGGCCGCGTACGTGGTGTTTGCACCATAGGGTGCACCGCAATAGGCAATGTCAGCACACGTCTTGTTCCAACAACCATGCACGCTCGTTATTACCATCGCACACGCTTCTTTTAATTAGAATGTGTATGCCCGTCTAGCGCACACAGGTTGATCTATCTAACTGTTTCTGTGTTTTGTGGCTAATCGCAAACAGTTCATCCATGTGAAGTGTATGCCATCAATGCAGACACTTTGATCTGGCTGACCCGTTTCTGTTTTGTTGCCTAATTGCAAACAGTTAATCCTTCTGAAGCGTATGCCCTCAATTGTACACACCTTTATCTAGCTGCCCATTTCTATTGTTCCTCCTCATCACAAACCGTTCATCCGAGTGAACCGTATGTTGTATATCGCACAAGCCTTCATCTGGCTGCCCATTTCTTTTGCTCCGCCTCATCGCAAACAGTTCATTGAACTGAACCATATGCCCTACAATGCACACGCAATTAAAATCAGAACCGTGTTTGATGCATCCGGCATCGCAAACGTTTTGCACCTTTTTTGACGGTTCTTTTACACCACCATTTGCAATTATTGCATCGCACACAGTTTCGTCGAAGGGTCTCTGATCGTAGTGTTGCGTTAGCAGCAACCTGCAGTAGTGATAATAGATAAACATCACATGCAATCAAAATATGTGACATGATATGGCCATCATCATCTTGTGCCTTTGATCTCCATCTCCAAAGCACCGTCATGATCTCCATCATCACCGGCTTGACACCATGATCTCCATCGTAGCGTCGTGGTCGTCTCACCAACTATTGCATCTACAACTATCGCTAATGCATAGTGATAAACTAAAGCAATTACATGGCGTTTACATTTCATACAATAAAGTGACAACCATAAGGCTGATACGTCCATTTTGCATCATGATTTTATATCAATATTTATCGCATTATGGGCTGTTATTACACGTTATGTCACAATACTTATGCCTATTCTCTCTTATTTTACAAGGTTTGCATGAAGAGGGAGAATGCCGGCAGCTAGAAATCTGGGCTGGAAAAGGAGCAAATATTATAGACCTATTCTGCATAGCTCCAAAAGTCCTGAAACTTCACGGAAGTTATTTTTGGAATTAATAAAAAATACTGGCGAAAGAATCCACCAGAGAGGGCCCACACCCTGTCCACGAGGGTGGGGGCGTGCCCTACTCCCCTGGGCGCGCCCCCTGCCTCGTGGGCACCTCGTGTACTCTTTTCTGGCGCCATTGCCGGGGAGTGAAGCACCTTTGGTAGGTGGAATTTGGTAAGGAAAAATTTATATAGTGTGCTCAAATTTACTGTCACTTGTTACTATGGAAAGTAATCCTCTGAGGGGCTTGTTCGGGGTATCTTCACCCCGACCAGTAGAGAAAAGAGTTGCTCCTCAACCTACTGAATCTACTGAAAATGTTTACTTTGAAATTCCTTCGGGTATGATAGAGAAGCTGCTAGCTAATCCTTTTACAGGAGATGGAACATTACATCCCGATTTGCACCTAATCTATGTGGATGAAGTTTGTGGATTATTTAAGCTTGCAGGTATGCCCGAGGATGTTATCAAGAAGAAGGGCTTCCCTTTATCTTTGAAGGGATATGCATTGACATGGTTTAGGCTATGTGATGATATGGGATCATGGAACTACAACCGATTGAAATTGGAATTTCATCAGAAGTTTTATCCTATGCATCTTGTTCATCGTGATCGTAATTATATATATAATTTTTGGCCTCGCGAAGGAGAAAGCATTGCTCAAGCTTGGGGGAGGCTTAAGTCAATGTTATATTCGTGCCCCAATCATGAGCTCTCAAGAGAAATGATTATTCAAAAATTTTATGCTCGGCTTTCTCTCAATAATCACTCTATGCTCGATACTTCTTGTATTGGCTCTTTTATGATGAAGACTATTGAATTCAAATGGGATTTATTGGAAAGAATTAAACGCAACTCTGAAGATTGGGACCTCGACGAAGGTAAGGAGTCAGGTATAACACCTAAGTTTGATTGTGTTAAATCCTTTATGGATACCGATGTTTTTCGTGAATTTAGCACTAAATATGGACTTGACTATGAGATAGTAGCTTCTTTATGTGAATCCTTTGCTACTCATGTTGATCTCCCTAAGGAGAAGTGGTTTAAATATAATCCTCCCATTGAAGTAAAAGTAGTTGCACCTATTAAAGTTGAAGAAAAGACTATCACTTATAATGATCATGTCGTTCCTACTGCTTATATTGAGAAGCCACCTTTCCCTGTTAGAATAAAGGATCATGCTAAAGCTTCAACTGTGGTCAATAAAAGTAACATTAAGACACCCAAACCCCCTAAGGAAATTAAAGTTAAACCTAGTATTGCTATGCTTAAAGATCTCTTGGCTGATAATATTGATGGGCATGTTATTTACTTCTGTGAGGAAACTACTAGAATTGCTAGACCTGATACTAAAAATAAACATAGACCTGTTGTAGGCATGCCTGTTACTTCTGTTAAAATAGGAGATCATTGTTATCAGGGTTTGTGTGATATGGGTGCTAGTGCAAGTGCAATACCTAAATTATGCATGATATTGCACCTGCTGAGATAGAAGAAATTGATGTTACAATTAAGCTTGCCAATAGAGATACTATTTCACCAATCAGGATTTTTAGAGATGTTGAAGTCTTGTGTGGGAAAGTTAAATATCCTGCTGATTTTCTTATTCTTGGTTCCCCACAAGATGACTTTTGTCCCATTATATTTGGTAGACCCTTCTTGAATACTGTTAATGCTAGGATAGATTGCGTAAAGTATGTTGTTACTATTGGTTTGGGGGATATGTCTCATGAGTTTAACTTTGCTAAATTTCGTAGACAACCCCGTGATGAGGAATTGCCTAGTAAACATGAAATTATTGGTCTTGCTTCTATTGTTGTGCCTCCTAGTGATCCTTTAGAACAATATTTGCTAGACCAGCAAAATGATATGTTTATGAATGAAAGAAGGGAAATAGATGAAGTATTCTTTAAATAGGGACCTATTTTGAAACACAACTTGCCTGTTGAAATCCTAGGGGATCCTCCTCCACCCAAGGGCGATCCCGTGTTTGAGCTTAAACCATTACCTGATACTCTAAAATATGCTTATCTTGATGAAAAGAAGACATATCTTATTATTATTAGTGCTAACCTTTCAGAGCATGAAGAAAAGAAATTATTGAAAACTTTGAAGAAGCACCGTGTTGCTATTGGATATACTCTTGATGATCTTAAGGGCATTAGTCCCACTCTATGCCAGCACAAAATAAAATTGGAGAAAGACGCTAAACCATTTGGTGATCACCAACGACGGTTAAATCCTAAGATGAAAGAAGTGGCAAGGAAAGAAATACTAAAGCTTCTGGAGGCATGTATAATTTATCCCGTTGCTGATAGTCAGTGGGTAAGTCCTGTCCATTGTGTCCCTAAGAAGGGACGTATTACTGTTGTTTCTAATGATAAAGATGAATTGATCCCACAAAGAATTGTTACAAGTTATAGAATGGTAATTGATTTCAACAAATTAAATAAAGCTACTAAAAAGGATCATTACCCTTTACCTTTTATTGATCAAATGCTTGAAAGATTATCCAAACATACACATTTTTGCTTTCTAGATGGTTATTCTGGTTTCTCACAAATACCTGTGTCAAAAGAGGATCAAGAAAAGACCACTTTTACTTGTCCTTTCGGTACCTTTGCTTATAGTCATATGCCTTTTGGTTTATGTAATGCACCTGCTACCTTTCAAAGATGCATGATGGCTATATTCTCTGATTTTTGTGAAAAGATTGTTGAGGTTTTCATGGATGATTTCTCCGTATATGGAACTTCTTTTGATGATTGCTTGAGCAACCTTGATCGAGTTTTGCAGAGATGTGAAGAAACTAACCTTGTCTCGGGGCATAAAATTTCTGAAAGAGGCATTGGAGTTGACAAAGCTAAAGTTGATGCTATTGAAAATATGCCGTGTCCCGAAGACATTAAAGGTATAAGAAGTTTCCTTGGCCATACCGGTTTTTATAGGAGGTTCATTAAGGACTTCTCGAAGATCTCCAGGCCTCTTACTAATCTCTTAAAAAAAGATATTCCTTTTGTCTTTGATAATGATTGTGTAGAAGCATTTGAAATACTTAAGAAAGCATTAATTTCCGCACCTATTGTTCAGCCACCTGATTGGAATTTACCCTTTGAAATTATGTGTGATGCTAGTGATTATGCTCTAGGTGCTGTTCTAGGACAAAGAGTTGATAAGGAATTAAATGTTATCCAATATGCTAGTAAAACTCTAGACAGTGCCCAGAGAAATTATGCTACTACTGAAAAAGAATTTTTAGCGGTTGTATTTGCTTGTGATAAGTTCCGATCTTATATTGTTGATTCCAAAGTAACTGTTCACACTGATCATGCTGCTATTAAATATCTTTTGGAAAAGAAAGATGCTAAACCTAGACTTATTAGATGGGTTCTCTTGCTACAAGAATTTGCCTTGCATATTATTGATAGAAAGGGAGCTGAGAACCCCGTTGCAGACAACTTGTCTAGGTTAGAGAATGTTCTTGATGACCCACTACCTATTGATGATAGCTTTCCTGATGAACAATTAGCTGTCATAAATGCTTCTCGCACTGCTCCATGGTATGATGATTATGCTAATTACATTGTTGCTAAATTTATACCACCTAGTTTCACATACCAGCAAAAGAAAAAGTTTTTCTATGATTTAAGACATTACTTCTGGGATGACCCACACCTTTATAAAGAGGGAGTAGATGGTGTTATTAGACGTTGTATACCTGAGCATGAACAGGAACAGATCCTACGCAAGTGTCACTCCGAAGCTTATGGAGGACACCACGCTGGAGATAGAACTGCCCATAAGGTATTGCAATCCGGTGTTTATTGGCCTACTCTCTTCAAAGATGCCTGTAAGTTTGCCTTATCTTGTGATGAATGTCAAAGAATTGGTAATATTAGCAGACGTCAAGAAATGCCTATGAATTATTCACTTGTTATTGAACCATTTGATGTTTGGAGCTTTGATTATATGGGACCGTTTCCTTCCTCTAATGGGTATACACATATTTTAGTTGATGTTGATTACGTTACTAAGTGGGTAGAAGCTATTCCAACTAGTAGTGCTGATCATAACACCTCTATTAAGATGCTTAAAGAAGTTATTTTTCCGAGGTTTGGAGTCCCTAGATATTTAATGACTGATGGTGGTTCACATTTTATTCATGGTGCCTTTCGTAAAATGCTTGCTAAGTATGATGTTAATCATAGAATTGCATCCCCATATCACCCACAGTCTAGTGGTCAAGTATAATTGAGTAATAGAGAGCTCAAATTAATTTTGCAAAAGACTGTTGTCGGGGAAACTGACTCCGCGAGCACCTATGGGGACGGAGCCCCTTTTCGGTTCGGCGGGGGGCGGAGGCCGCACGAAGAGCGGATCGAGGCGAGGCACACGAGCGGTTTTACCCAGCTTCGGGCCGCACGGATGCGTAAAACCCTACTGCTGCTTTATGGATTGTATTGTGTTCTTGCTCGGGAGCGCTGAGTGCTACAGTACACTCAAGCAGCTAACGAGACCGAGCGTGCTTCTGTTCGTCCCCCCCATTCTACGTTGCGCATGGGCTCCCTTTTATATGCTCAAGGGGTCACCGACAGGTGGCAACGTAGGCAAGGGTGAAAATGGAAAGTTGCTGCGGTTGGTGCAGCTACTTGTACAGTTTATCATACCTAACCCTGACGGCAGGGGACAAGGGCATTAAATGCCCATCTATGTCGCCCAAACAGTGCAGAAAAGGGACCGTCAGGGGCTCCACCGTTCGCCACGATGGCAATCTTGTCAGCGCCGTTCGCCACCGCGTACCCCTGGCTGCACAGCCTCCCGCCACGTACCCCTGGAAGGGTCCCAGAGTGACACATTGGTGGGTTTGCTGGAGCGCAGGTACAGGGTGGTCGCTTGCCGCGGCAACGCCTTGCCGCGGTCGTTGTCTTGTCGCGTCCGGAAGCTTGTCGCTCGCCGGGCCTTGCCGGGACGCGTGGCGCGTCGCGGCAAGTTCCTTGACATGCCTTGGTTGGCCTTCCCGGCAAGCTCCTCTTGCCGGGGTCTTTATGTCTTGAGTGGCCTTCCCGGCAAGCTCCTCTTGCCGGGGCCTCATGCCTTGAGTGGCCTTCCCGGCAAGCTCCTCTCGCCGGGGCCTTTGTGCCTTGAGTGGCCTTCCCGGCAAGCTCCTCTTGCCGGGGCCTTGTCTCCTTGGCTTGAATACTTTATTCTTGAATGGCTCCAGAGGAACTACGGAGGTCCTTGGCGGTCACCTGGCAAGCCTTGCCGCGGGGCGCTGCAACTGCCCGTGCACAAGTTCGGGATACTAGGGTACCCCTATTATAGTACACCGACAGGAGCCCCCAGGCCTGGGCCATACACGGTGCCGAGCGCTGTTGGGCCAGGCCCAAAACAGGGCACGGGCACGCGCGGCCTGGGTCACGCCGTACCTGACTCCGCATCCACCGCACCCTCCCCGAACGGCACGCGTCAATTGCGGCATCGTGGGAGAGGTCGTGGGCGGTTCTTTATTCGGAAATGCGGAACGTCTGCCCCCTCCCTCCTTATGAGCAGGGAAAAACATGGGTAGAGGCGCGGTTTTTGAGGCGTCCACTCCCCACGATCACGGGGTGGGGAGAGGTCGC
The DNA here is from genome assembly GCA_032464435.1 of Aegilops umbellulata. Taxonomy (NCBI): domain Eukaryota; kingdom Viridiplantae; phylum Streptophyta; class Magnoliopsida; order Poales; family Poaceae; genus Aegilops; species Aegilops umbellulata. Next base: position 65,543,397 of record CP136056.1, on the reverse strand, counting down.
CTCATCCGTCGCCTCAGTTCTGCGTGCCTGCCACGCGGCTTCCATGCACTTGGGGTGGCGAACGGTGGAGGCGGGGAACCGGGCCGTCGTGGGTCGAGGTAGCGGGCCGGTCCCAGTTCCCTGCCCCTTCTGCGTCTTGATTAGCTGAGCGGGGCGGCCGAGCCCCCACCTTGTTTCTTTATAAGGAGCGGGAGGGGGAATGGCATCCTGCATTCCTTCATCTCCTTTCTTCTTCAGCTTCTGCTCCCCTCCCTTCCATTCGTCATGGAGAGAGGGAACCCTGGTCCTTCATCGGTGGCGGCGAGAGTCGCCGCTAGACAACGCGTCCCTCCCTCTCCCGCACCCGTGGCGGCAGAGCCCGCCGCAAGGGGAAGAGGGAGGGGGCGAGGCCGTGGGCGAGGTCGAGGGCGAGGCCGAGGCGCTCGGGGAAGAGGTGGACGGGGCGGCGCGCCGGCCTTGCCTCCGCCAGGGGTTCCTCTTCCCATGGCGGTCCATATCGAGGACGACCCTTGCGAGTTCTTCGTCAGGCTGCGTCGGCTGCCTTGTCGTCGCCTTCGTCTCCCGACGCCATTCGCGAGCGAGATGGAGTTGGACCCGCCCGAGACACTGAGGTTGCACATGAGGGGCTGTGGAATCAGCGGTACGCGAGTCCGTGTTGACTTCCCGGCCCCTAATGTGATGTATCTTGGTCGAGGGTGGAAGACGTTCGCCCGTATCCACAGCCTGACGGAGGGGCTCACCCTCCATTTTAAGCTGATGGAGGGCGGTCTCCTCTCCGTCAAGGTCTTCGGGTGCTTCGGGACCCAGGAAAGGTGCTGCGTGGAGAGCTCCTCCAACAGCGAAGAATCTTCCTCGAGCGGGAGTGACGAGGAAGACAGCGGTAGCGAGGAGGGTAACGGGCGGCAGGATGACGGGTCCGACTAGGTGTCGGGCGCCGCTCCGCGCGGCACCGGCGACCCCATCATCCGCGTCGCCGGCTCCTCGAACCTCTCGGGGTCGTCTCCTTGGGCGGCTGGCGTTGGGAGGCTGCGGAAGAGGAAGAGGGCGGGCGGCAAGGCCGTCAACTCGGAATACGTGGGCACGACGCCCTCAACAGCGTGCTGACGTCCTGCCACCTCGTCTTCGAGCCCTGCTTCCGGCGCCGCCATCCCCATCCAGCCTTTGGATGGCCACCGAGATGTTCTCTTGGTGTCTTCTGCCACTCGTAGCTCGCCTAGGCGCCCCTTTTGCCCTTTTCGCCTCCTTGACCTGCCTCCTGAAGAGAGGGACAAGAAAGGGATTACGGGCACCTTATCTCTTTTTAATTTGTAAGCCCTCCGGCCTTAGCTACATTTAAAGCTTGTAATCCCATTATTCATGTTTTTCATTCTCTATGAACTGTACCTGAGTGGAATGTTTTTTTAGTGAAAAGGGGATGCTTGCCGGGTCACTTGTCTTGCGGGTGGAACCCGCGTCAAGGAGCAAATCCTTGATATCTTTAAGATAGACACTTTTTTCCCGGCAGCAGGCCCTGCCGTCTTCCCATGTCGCTCGACCTTTCTCACGCTTTTGGCAGAGGCAGGGATGAGGCGGGTTTGGGCTCCTCGTTTCGTCCCTTTGCTGCCGCGACTACGACCAAACCTGGCCCCAGGAACGCGCCCTAGGGCCTAGAGTTAGGGGAGCACGGTAGCTTTTAGGAAGAAACAAGGTTTCACATTTCTCAGTCCATAAGAGAATGCATGATAAGGGATGGAAAACTTATCTGAGATTGCAGCCCCCGGCAACTCTGGATCACCGTGGGTGAATCTTTGTACTTGCAGCCCCCGGCAATACTGGCTTGCCGGGTGCAGCCCCCGGCAACACTGGCTTGCCGGGGTCCAGATGCTGGTCCATCTTTCTTCTCTTGTCGCTGCTGGTCGTGTTATGAAAACATTCTATTAGAGCCACGACAAGCTATCTTGTAATATATAACTTTATTTTGGGCAGTGATTGCAACGTTATTTCCTTTACTTGACTCCTTCCTTTGTATGCTTTTGCCCTACGCTTGTAGGGAACTTGCCGGCGCAGGCACCTTTGCCGCGAGCGCTGAGTGCGGGACGTCAGCAGCCTGCTGGCGGTGCCGTTACCGACAAGAAACCTTGTCGCAACTAGTTGCAGCTCACTTAAGTCGTTGAGCGGACTCGAAACAAAGTAAGGGCGCAACTCTAGTTGCAGCACACTTAAGTTGTTGAGCAAGCTCGAAACAGAGTAAGGGCGCAACTAGCCACGAGCTGGTTCCTTCGCGCACAGGTTTTCCATACAAAGCATGGTCCTTCAAGGAAGATAACTTTAAAATTTAAAAATCTGATTGCTCAAACTTTGGCAACTTAGCTTTTCTGTTGTTCACTCTCCGGCAAGGCGTAACTTGCTTGAACGACGCCTGGTCCTCACCCTTATCTCCTCCTCCCCCCCCCCCCCCCGGCAAACTTGTGGGCGAGGGGAACCTTCCTTTCCTTGAGAAAAGAAAGAAGAGAAAATAAAGGTATGGAGCCTTATGGCTCGTTATTACTTACCGGGGTTTGGTGCTGCACAAAGTGTCAGATAACTCATGCAAAAAAAAGAATAAAAAGCATGAAATTGACAGGATGTGCGGAGCACATGAGCTTTCTTTACGCACAGGGTCTGCGCCTGGCTTTGTACAAAGGATTACATGCAACAACGGCAAGACTTGTACAAAAGGTGGTTGCCGGAGCAGGGTCCGACAACCGCGCCTTACGGGTAAAACTTGCGAAGATGCTCAATATTCCAGGAGTTGCTCACCGGAATGCCATCTTCGGTCTCAAGGCGGACAGCGCTAGGCCTAGTGACTCGTTTCACCCGGTAAGGGCCTTCCCACTTCGGCGTCAACTTGTTTGAATTCTTGGCGGACTGAACGCGCCGAAGAACAAGGTCGCCTTCCTCGAGACTTCTGGAGTTAACTTTGCGGCTATGGTAGCGGCGCAAATCTTGCTGGTAGCGAGCAGCTCGCACAGCAGCCTGAAGACGATCTTCCTCAAGGAGCAGCGCGACATCTTCATGCAGCTGCTCTTGCTCAAGCTCATCATAAGCGAGCACTCGAGGTGACCCGTATACGAGTTCCGTGGGGATAACTGCCTCTGCTCCATAGACTAGAGCGAAAGGTGTCTGGCCAGTGGCTCGATTTGGCGTCGTCCTGATCGACCAAAGAACCACCGGCAGCTCCTCGATCCAGTTTCTTCCGCACTTGTGCAGCCTGTCGAAAGTCCTGGTCTTGAGCCCACGCAGCACTTCAGCATTTGCCCTCTCCGCTTGACCGTTGCTTCTGGGGTGAGCAACAGAAGCGAAGCAGACCTTGGCGCCAAGATCTTGGACGTACTGCATGAAGGTGCGCTCGTGAATTGTGTACCGTTGTCGGTGATGATCCTGTTAGGGATCCCGAAGCGGCAAACAATTGACCTGAAGAACTTGACTGCTGACTGTGTTGTCACCTTCCTCACTGCTTCCACTTCCGGCCACTTTGTGAACTTGTCGATAGCAACGTACAAGAACTCAAAGCCCCCGACAGCTCGGGGGAAGGGGTCAAGGATGTCGAGCCCCCAGACCGAAAATGGCCAGGATAAAGGGATCGTCTGGAGAGCTTGAGCTGGCTGGTGCATCTGCTTGGAATGGAACTGGCACGCTTCACACTTGGTTACTCGTGCAGTTGCATCCTGGAGGGCTGTCGGCCAGAAGAAACCTTGCCGGAATGCTTTGCCGGCAAGTGCTCTTGCGCCAATGTGGTGACCACATATGCCTCCATGTATCTCTGCCAACAGCTTTTGTCCGTCTTCCCGGGGAATACACTTCAATTTCACACCGTTGAGTCTTCTTCTGTACAGTGTGCTATCAACAAACTGGTACATACTTGACTATCGGGCTACTCTTTCCGCTTCTTCTTGCTCTTCGGGAAGTTCTCCTGTCTGAAGGAAACGGACGATCTGCTGTGCCCATGTTGGAGCTTGAGGCTCGACAACAAGGACTAAAGGCATATCTGCTGCTGCGGGAACATCCGCTTCTACGGCGAGAACCTGCGGCTCAGCCCGAGCTTGATATTCCCCGGCAAGCTTGCCGGAGCAAAACTTGTCGGGAGCATCTGCTTCGACGAAACAAACCCTGGGGTTTGCCGGAGCAGACTGCTCCTCAGCACTCTTGGCGTCGATCTTGGGGACCTTCTTGGCGGCGGCTTCGGGAAGCTCTGCCGGAAGATAGTCACCAGAAATCAACTTCCTCTTCTTGCTCTGTCCAGTTGATGGTGTTACGGATGGTTGAGTCAGCTTGAGCACAAAGATCCCTGGTTCCACAGGTAACTTAAGTGCGGCGCACTTAGACAGGCCATCGGCGATGTCGTTCTGAGCTCTTGGAACGTGTTCCATCTGTAGGCCGACAAAGTGCTCTTCTAGCTTCCTCACTTCATCAACGTAAGCTTCCATCAACGGACTCTGGTAATTATTGTTAACTTGGCGGACGACAAGCTGCGAGTCACCCCTGACAATGAGCTTCTTGATCCCAAGGTCTGCCGCGATCCTGAGACCGGCAAGCAAACCTTCATACTCTGCAGTATTGTTTGTTGCTTGCTCCTTGGGAAAGTGCATCTGGACTACGTACTTGAGGTGCTCTCCGGTGGGTGCGACAAGCAGCACGCCAGCACCGGCGCCTTGCAGCGAGAAGGCACCATCAAAGTACATCAGCCACTCTTTGCTTGCCTCCTTGACGGGGATGCTCGTCTCTGGAATTTCTTCATCTAGTGTTGGCGTCCACTCCGCTATGAACTCTGCCAATGCTCTGCTTTGGATAGTTGAGGTGCTCTCAAACTTGAGGCCAAAGCTTGACAGTTCCAGTGCCCACTCAACAATCCCGTCTGTCGCTTCTGGATTCTGCAGTATCCTCTTTAACGGAAATCGAGTGACAACTGTGATCTCATGTGCTTGGAAGTAATGGCGCAGCTTTCTCGAGGCCATGAGAAGGCCGAAAAGCAATTTCTGCACACCAGAGTACCTTGACCTAGCCCCTTGCAAAAGGGAGCTGACAAAGTAAACTAGGCGCTGCACCATTCTCGTCTTCTGTATCTCCTCGCACACCTGTGCAGACCCATCTTTGTCGGGACCAGAGCTTGTCGGGGAAGCCCCCTGCTTGTCACTGGATGCGCTTGCCGCGGTTGCTGGCTCATCATCTACCTCCCTCTCCGCTACTAACGCAGCACTAACCACTTGATTGGTTGCCGCCAGATACAGCAGCAACTTCTCTTGTGGCTTAGGTGCGACAAGTATTAGAGTGGAGGACAGGTACCTCTTCAAGTCCTGCAGCGCAGCCTCCGCTTCCGGAGTCCATTTCATTGGACCTGCCTTTTTCAATATTTTGAAAAATGGCAGGGCGCGCTCAGCTAACTTAGAAATAAACCTGCTGAGAGCTGCCACGCAACCGGCAAGTTTTCATACATCCTTGACGCGCTTCGGTGCTTCGATCTGCTCAATGGCCTTGATCTTGTCGGGATTGGCCTCAATTCCTCGTTGAGACATGAAGAACCCGAGAAGCTTGCCGGAAGGGACTCCAAACACGCACTTCTCGGGGTTGAGCTTGAGGCTGATCTTGCGCAGATTTGCAAAAGTCTCTTCTAAATCTTGAATCAGAGTTGACTTGTCCCTGCTCTTGACCACTATATCATCCATGTAGGCTTCCACATTTCTGTGTATCTGTGGCTCAAAAGCGGTATGGACTACCCTTGCAAACGTTGAACCAGCATTCTTCAAACCAAAAGGCATCCGTATGAAACAGTACGTGCCACACGGAGTGATAAATGCGGTTTTCTCCTCATCCTCTTCTGCCATGAAGATCTGATGGTATCCTGAGTAGGCATCAAGAAATGAAAGCAAATCACATCCGGCCGTGGAGTCAACAATCTGGTCAATGCGCGGCAAGGGAAATGGATCTTTGGGACAAGCTTTGTTGACATCGGTGAAATCGATACAAAGCCTCCATTTCCCGTTTGCCTTGCGCACGACTACAGGATTGTCCAACCACGTAGGATGGAGCACTCCTCTGACAAGGCCTGCTGCTTCCAACTTCTTGATTTCTTCTGCAAATAACTCTTGGCGCTCCACTGCTTGCTTCCTGACTTTCTGCTTGACGGGCCGCGCATGAGGACAGATGGCAAGGTGGTGCTCGATTACTTTCCTGGGAACACCGGGGATGTCAGATGGTTGCCACGCAAACACATCGACGTTCGCCCGCAGGAAAGCAACGAGCGCGCTTTCCTATTTAGGGTCGAGAGTGGCACTGATGGTGAAGGTACCACCAGTGCCGTCCTCCTTGGCGGACACCTTCTTGGTCGCTGGCGGAGCTGCCATCGTCTTCTTGCACTTGCCGGTGGAGCTCGATGGTGCGTCCTCGACGGTAGCGTAGCACTCCGAAGAGGTGCGCTTGCCGGAGTGGGCATCAGAGCTCTTGCCGGACTTGGTCTTCTTCTTCCCCCCGGGAGCTTCAGCGGCAAGTGTCTCGCAATCAGTCGCGGCTGCTGCTTCCCAGTAAATCTTGTCGGCACAGATAAGAGCATCCTTGTTGTCGCCAGGGACAGAGATGACACTTATCGGGCCCGGCATCTTGAGCATGTTGTAAGCATAGTGAGAGGCCGCCATGGACTTGGCGAGCGCTGGACGGCCGAGGATTCCATTGTAGGGCAATGGAAAATCGGCAACGTCAAAAGTGATCCTCTCAGTCCTGAAGTTCAACTCGCTGCCAAATGTCACCGGCAGCGTGATCTTCCCCTTCGGCTTGCTCCTCCCCGGGTTGATTCCTTGGAATGTGCCGGTCTCTTCGAGCTCGCTATCGGGGACTTGGAGTTTCTGGAGCACAGCGGAGGAGATCAGGTTTAAGCCGGCCCCGCCGTCAACTAGCATCTTAGTAACCTTGAGGTTGCGGATAGTTGGCGAAACCAACATCGACAAGCACCCGACCGCAGTTGTGCTATCAGGGTGGTCCTCAATATCAAAGACGATAGGCGTGCTGGACCATTTCAGAAGCTTGCGCGATTCGACGGGTGGTTCTGCCGCAGTGACTTCCCGCACCCACTGCTTGAGTTGGCAGTGTGAAGTATGCAGAGAAGCACCGCCGTCAACGCACAAGACCTCTGTGGCTTTCTGAAACTCCTGCTCACTGGTCTCGTCATCTTCCATGTCTTCGTCGTCGTCGTCTTCATCCTTGTCGCGGCCGCGGGGAGGTCTGTCTCCTTGCCGCTGCTTGTCCTTGCCGCGGCGTCCTCCCCGGGCGGGGCGCTTCATGCCAGATCCTCCGGTACCTCCTTGGGCCTTCTCCTTGTCGCGTCGCTCGTACTCGGCCTTTTGCAGCTCGACGAGCTGCTCGACCTTCTTGCAACTCTGGAGGTCATGGCCCTTGGTGCGGTGGATCTTGCAGTACTGCTTGTTGGTGCCGTACTGCTTGTCGGCGGCAGCAACAGCCTGGCAGTTGGAGCATGCGGCAACCTCCTTGCCGGAGCTACCAGTCTTGGCTGTCTTGGCGCCACCTTCGTTGCCGGACTGCTCAACAGCTAGCACCTCTTTGCCTTTCTTCTTTCTGTTGTTCCGCCGCCGGCTCTTGCTTGCCGGGGCGACATCCTCGCTGTCAGATCCTTCTGTTGCTATATAGGCGCCGGGGAGTCTCCTCCCTTCCTCGGCACGTGCGCACCTGTCGGCCAGTGCATATAGCTCACTGACGTCTCTGATCTTGCACATCGCCATCTCCTCCCGCATCCTGCGGTTACACACGTTCTGATGGAACGCGCTGATGACCGCGGCAGGGTGGACATCTGGGATGTTGCGTTGCACTTGGCTGAATCTCTGGATGTACTTGCGCAGAGGCTCTCCTTCCTTCTGGGCGAGCAGATGAAGATCACTCTCCTGGCCATGAGGTTTGTGGCCGCCTGTAAAGGCACCGACAAACTGATAGCACAGGTTTGCCCAGGAAGATATGGAGTTCTCCGGCAAGTGCATGAGCCAGGACCTGACGTTGGGCCTGAGCACCAGCAGAAAGTAGTTGGCAAGGATCTTGTCGTCTCGGCCCCCGGCAGCTTGCACCGTGATGGTGTAGATGCTGAGGAACTCCGACGGATGCAACCTGCCGTCGTACTTCTCTGGTACGTCTGGCTTGAAATTCTTCGTACTGGGCCACTGGACTTGCCGCAGCTCGGGGGTAAACGCAGGGCAACCTACCGTGTAGGGTAGGTTGCCTAGTTCCCCTGGCGCATGCATGTCGACAGTGGGCCCAGCGCGCCGGTCTGATTGACGCCGCGCTTCTCTTCGGCGCTCGATGCGGGTACGAGCGTCTTCTTGCTGTCGTTCGTGAAGAACTTGACGCTGGTCGCGACGAGCTCGCGGGTCTGATGACGCAGTGGAGTCGCTGTCGCGGTGGACCCGGCGAGTCGGCGATCTTGGCCTCCGGGGCGGAGAGTGCACGGTGGTTGCACCCCCATCGGTCTTGTCGCCGTCGTCTCGCACATGGCTAGTTTGCCGCGGCTGCGACGCAGTCGGCTGCCGTGGAGTGTCGCCGTTGGCGAAGCCGATGAGGCTCTGAATGGTGGCCCTCCAGTCGTCGATCTTGTCCGGCGCTGGAGGGAAATCTAAGAGCAGTTGTGCTCGCACCAAAGCTTCTGCTGGAGTGGCGGGCAGCGGTGGCGAACGGTGCGAGGAGCGGGATATGCTCGAACTTCTAACTGCGTTAGAAGGAACAATATCCCGTCCAGGCAACCGTGCCTCGCTCGCGCCAACATGTTGGCGTGTATGCTGGCCTTGAGCATCCCGAGATCCGCCGGCTCGATTTGGGTCCAGCAAGCGTATGGTACCATGAGTACCATGACGATGCCGGTCCCGCACCTCCTGAGATGGGCGCGGTGCATCTACGGACGCCCTATCGTCATGGGAGCCGGCTACGCCGCCGACGGGCAGCGCAACCTTGTCCTTGGACCTGGCGGCACCGTGGACTCCCTCGTCGACGCCCGTTCTTCCGCCGGCATCTTCCCCACCAGCCGTTTGCTCCGGCAGTGGTGGGTCTGTCGCAGGCGGATCAGCCGCCTCCGAAGCCTTCTTCTTCGGTGGCATGTCGATGAAGATGATGAAGATCTAGCTCGTGCGAACGCCGGATCGGCTTCACACAACCTCGACGCCCCCTACCTGGCGCGCCAAAGATGTCGGGGAAACTGACTCCGCGAGCACCTATGGGGACGGAGCCCCTTTTCAGTTCGGCGGGGGGCGGAGGCCGCACGAAGAGAGGATCGAGGCGAGGCACACGAGCGGTTTTACCCAGCTTCGGGCCGCACGGATGCGTAAAACCCTACTGCTGCTTTGTGGATTGTATTGTGTTCTTGCTCGGGAGCACTGAGTGCTACAGTACACTCAAGCAGCTAACGAGACCGAGCGTGCTTCTGTTCGTCCCCCCCCCCTCTACGTTGCGCATGGGCTCCCTTTTATATGCTCAAGGGGTCACCGACAGGTGGCAACGTAGGCAAGGGTAAAAATGGAAAGTTGCTGCGGTTGGTACAGCTACTTGTACACCCTAACCCTGACGACAGGGGACAAGGGCATTAAATGCCCATCTACGTAGCCCAAACAGTGCAGAAAAGGGACCGTCAGGGGCGCCACCGTTCGCCACGATGGCAATCTTGTCAGCGCCGCTTGCCACCGCGTACCCCTGGCTGCACAGCCTCCCGCCACGTACCCCTGGAAGGGTCCTAGAGTGACACGTTGGTGGGTGTGCTGGAGCGCAGGTACAGGGTGGTCGCTTGCCGCGGCAACGCCTTGCCGCGGTCGTTGTCTTGTCGCGTCCGGAAGCTTGTCGCTCGCCAGGCCTTGCCGGGATGCGTGGCGCGTCGCGGCAAGTTCCTTGACATGCCTTGGTTGGCCTTCCCGGCAAGCTCCTCTTGCCGGGGTCCTTATGTCTTGAGTGGCCTTCCCGGCAAGCTCCTCTTGCCGGGGCCTCATGCCTTGAGTGGCCTTCCCGGCAACCTCCTCTTGCCGGGGCCTTTATGCCTTGAGTGGCCTTCCCGGCAAGCTCCTCTTGCCGGGGCCTTGTCTCCTTGGCTTGAATACTTTGTTCTTGAATGGCTCCAGAGGAACTACGGAGGTCCTTGGCAGTCACCTGGCAAGCCTTGCCGCGGGGCGCTGCAACTGCCCGTGCACAAGTTCGGGATACTAGGGTACCCCTATTCTAGTACACCGACAACTGTCAATAGATCTAGAAAGAATTGGTCTAAGAAACTTGATGATGCATTATGGGCCTATAGAACTACATATAAAAATCCTATGGGTATGTCTCCGTATAAAATGGTTTATGGAAAAGCATGTCACTTACCTCTCGAACTAGAACATACGGCATATTGGGCCATTAAAGAGCTTAATTATGATTTCAAACTTGCCGGTGAGAAGAGGCTATTTGACATTAGCTCACTTGATGAATGGAGAACCCAGGCCTATGAGAATGCCAAATTATTTAAAGAAAGGGTTAAAAGATGGCATGCCAAAAGGATACAAAAGCACGAGTTATTGTAGGTGATTATGTGTTGCTATTCAACTCTCGTTTAAGATTTTTTGCAGGAAAGCTTCTCTCTAAATGGGAAGGTCCTTACGTTATCGAGGAGGTCTATCGTTCCGGTGCCATAAAAATCAAAAACTTCAAAGGCACAAATCCGAAGGTGGTGAACGGTCAAAGAATCAAACATTACATCTCAGGTAATCCTATAAATGTTGAAACCAATGTTATTGAAACTGTAACCCCGGAGGAATACATAAGGGACACTTTCGAGAACGTTTCGGACTCCGAAAAGGAATAGGTATGTGGTAGGTAAGTAAACCGACTCCAAAACAAATCTAATGGCAATTATTCTCCGTTTTGGATTATTTAAGAAAATAGGAAAAATAAGAAGTAGCCCGGGAAGGACACGAGGCTTCCACGAGGGTGGAGGGCGCACCCTACCCCTCTGGGCACGCCCCCTGCCTCGTGGGCACCTCGTGTACTCTCCGGACTCCGTTTTCTTGCACGATACTTTTTTGGTTGGTAAAAATTCATTATATGATCTCCCGAAGGTTTTGACCACCGTACCATGCAAATATCCTCTGTTTTCGTTTCAAGCTGTTTTCTACTAGGGTTGTCAAGGCCAGGCATCATGTCATCCCCCTCCTCCAACGATGGTGACAACGATGCTTGGCTAATGTAGATAGAGCCGAAGAGAGAAGAACCCGAGAAGATCAACAAGGATGATGGGATCAAGAAGGCCATGGAGGACCAAGTTCAGGCAGGAGAAGACATCCTTCAACTTGATCACAATATTCTTACACCAACTGAGATCTAAGCTTTCAAGATGATTGAGTTAGCTCGTATACAAAACAAGTATCTCACACGTGAAAATATTTTGTTGAAGGAGCATATCATCGCACTCAAGGGAATTATCCGCAAATTGGAGGACCTCCTACGCTCGATGTGCGACTATCCATCATCACCTCCATCTTCTTCACCACCAAAGGAGAATTGAGTATCGGGTATGGGCACTCCCCTTGGCAACTGACAAGCTTGGGGGAGGTGCCACAGTATCGTATCACCATCACACTCCTATCTTTACCATTTATCTTAGTTCGATCCTTTTGGTAATATGTTGATCTAGTAGAATAAAGTTTTGGTGTGATCTAGTTTTGAGTTTTTCTTTATGATCCCTCTATGTAATCGAGTCCGTGAGCTATATATAATAAAGATTAGTGTTGAGTCAAGGGCTTGATTATCTTGCTATGATCTTGAGGGATTTAAAGAAAGGATAAAGAACAAAAAGAAATAAAAGAGATCATATTGATCTTATGGAGAGTAATGACTTCACATATAAAGAGTATGATGAATAAAAGTTGTTGAGAGTTGACAAACATAGTTTTGGCCATCGTTGCAATTAATAGGAAGTAGTAAAGAAAGAGAGGTTTTCACATATAAATACACTAACTTGGACATCTTTTATGGTTGTGAGAACTCATTAAAATATGACATGCTAAAGAGTTGATGTTGGACAAGGAAGACAACGCAATGGGTTATGTTTTCTTATATCCAAAATAAAGTATATTGTCATGGATCATCCAACATGTTGAGCTTGCCTTTCCCTCTCATGCTAGCCAAATTCTTTGCACCAAGTAGAGGTACTACTTGTGCTTCTGAATATCCTTAAACCCAGTTTTGCCATGAGAGTCCACCATACCTACCTATGGATTGAGTAAGATCCTTCAAGTAAGTTGTCATGCTGTATTGCAATAAAAATTGCTCTCTAAATATGTATGATTTATTAGTGTGGAGAAAATAAGCTTTATACGATCTTGTGATATGGAAGCAATAAAAGCGATGGACTGCATAATAAAGGTCCATATCACAAGTGGCAATATAAAGTGACGTTCTTTTGCACTAAGATTTCGTGCATCCAACCTTAAAAGCACATGACAACCTCCGCTTCCCTTTGCGAAGGGCCTTTCTTTTATTCTAGTCTCTTACCTTATGCAAGAGTCAAGGTGATCTTCACCTTTCCTTTTTACATTTTATCCTTTGGCAAGCACATTGTGTTGGAAAGATCCTGATATATACATCCAATTGGATGTAAGTTAGCATGAACTATTATTGTTGACATTACCCTTTAGGTAAAAGATTGGGAGGCAACACTAAAAGCCCCTATCTTTCTCTGTGTTCGATTAAAACGCATAACCATAAGTATTGCGTGAGTGTTAGCAATTGCGAAAGACTAAATGATAGTTGAGTATGTGGACTTGCTGAAAAGCTCTTATATTGACTCTTTCCGATGTTATGATAAATTGCAATTGCTTCAATGACTGAGATTATAGTTTGTTGGTTCTCAATGAAGTTTCCGATTCATACTTGACATTATGAATAGATTATTACTTGAGCATAAGAAATCATATGACAATATCCATATATGTTGCTGTTATAAGAGTGATCATGATGCCCTCATGTCTGTATTTTACTTTATCGACACCTCTAAACATGTGGACATATTTATCGTTATCGGCTTCCGCTTGAGGACAAGCGAGGTCTAAGCTTGGGGGAGTTGATACGTCCATTTTGCATCATGATTTTATATTAATATTTATTGCATTATGGGCTGTTATTACACGTTATGTCACAATACTTATGCCTATTCTCTCTTATTTTACAAGGTTTACATGAAGAGGGAGAATGCCAGCAGCTGGAAATCTAGGCTGGAGAAGGAGCAAATATTAGAGACCTATCCTGCACAGCTCCAGAAGTCCTGAAACTTCACGGAATTTATATTTGGAATTAATATAAAATACTGGCGAAAGAATCCACCAGAGGGGCACACACCCTGTCCACGAGGGTGGGGGGCGCGCCCTACCCCCTACCTCATGGGCCCCCTGGCAGGCCTCCGGTGCCCATCTTCTGCTATATGAAGTCTTTCGTCCGGGAAAAAATCATAAGCAAGCTTTCGGGAAGAAACTCCGCCGCCACGAGGCGGAACCTTGGCGGAACCAATATAGGGCTCCGGCAGAGCTGTCCTGGTGGGGAAACTTCCCTCCGGGAGCTGGAAATCATCGTCATCGTCATCACCAGCGATCCTCTCATTGGGAGGGGGTCAATCTCCATCAACATCTTCACCAACACCATCTCCTCTCAAACCCTAGTTCATCTCTTGTATCCAATCTTTGTCCCAAAGCCTCAGATTGGTACCTGTGGGTTGCTAGTAGTGTTGATTACTCCTTGTAGTTGATGCTAGTTGGTTTATTTGGTGGAAGATCATATGTTCATATCATTTATGCATATTAATACCCCTATGATTATGAACATGAATATGATTTGTGAGTAGTTACTTTTTTTCCTGGGGACATGGGAGAAGTCTTGCTATAAGTAGTCATGTGAATTTGGTATTCGTTCGATATTTTGATGAGATGTATGTTGTTTTTCCTCTAGTGGTGTTATGTGAACATCGACTACATGACACTTCATCATTGTTTGGTCCTAGAGGAAGGCATTGGGAAGTAATAAGTAGATGATGGGTTGCTAGAGTGACAGAAGCTTAAACCCTAGTTTATGAGTTGCTTCGTAAGGGGCTGATTTGGATCCATATGTTTCATGCTATGGTTAGGTTTACCTTAATACTTCTTTTCTAGTTGCAGATGCTTGCAATAGGGGTTAATCATAAGTGGGGTGCTTGTCCAAGAAAGGGCAGGACCCAAGCACCGGTCCACCCACATACCAAATTATCAAAGTAACGAACGCGAATCATATGAGCGTGATGAAAACTAGCTTGACGATAATTCCCATGTGTCCTCGGGAGCGCTTTTCTCTATATAAGAGTTTGTCCAGACTTGTCCTTTGCTACAAAAAGGATTGGGCCATCTTTCTGCACCTTATTTACTTTCATTACTTGTTACCCATTACAAATTACCTTACCACAAAACTACCTGTTACCGATAATTTCAGTGCTTGCAGAGAATACCTTACTGAAAACCGCTTGTCATTTCCTTCTGCTCCTCGTTGGGTTCGTCACTCTTACTTATCAAAAGGACTACGATAGATCCCCTATACTTGTGGGTCATCAAAGGCTCATGCCAGTTGCCCATAACTTTTACAAAACAAGATCATCTCATACAATAACGTCTATCACATCATGTCTTGACCGTATCACATCACAACATATATGCCCTGCAAAAACAAGTTAGACGTCCTCTACTTTGTTGTTGCAAGTTTTACGTGGTTGCTACGGGCTTCTAGCAAGAACCGTTCTTACCTACGCATCAAAACCACAACGTTGATTTATCAAGTTTGCTGTTTTAACCTTCAACAAGGACCGGCCGCAGTCAAATTCGATTCAACTAAAGTTGGAGAAACAGACACCTGCCAGCCACCTATATGCAAAACTAGTTGCATGTCTATCGGTGGAACAGGTCTCATGAACATGGTCATGTAAGGTTGGTCCGGGCCGCTTCATCCAACAATACCGCCGAATAAAAATAAGACATTGGTGGTAAGCAGTATAACGATCACCGCCCACAACTCTTTGTGTTCTACTCGTGCATATCATCTACGCATAGACCTGACTCGGATGCCACTGTTGGGGAACATAGCATGCAATTTCAAAAAAATTCCTACGCTCACGCAAGATCTATCTAGGAGATGCAAAGCAACGAGAGGGGGAGAGTGTGTCCATGTACGTACCCTCATAGACCGAAAGCAGAAGCGTTTGACAACGCGGTTGATGTAGTCGAACTTCTTCTTGTTCAGACCGATCAAGCACCGAACATACGACACCTCTGAGTTCTGCACACGTTCAGCTCGATGACGTCCCTCAAACTCTTGATCTAGCAAAGTGTCGAGGGAGAGTTTCGTCAGCATGACGGCGTGGTGATGGTGATGGTGAAGTGATCCGCGCAGGGCTTCGCCTAAGCACTACGTGAATATGACCGGAGGCGTAAACTATGGAGGGGGGCGCCGCACACGGCTAACAATTGTTGTTGTGTATTCTAGTGGTGCCCCACCATATATATAGGTTGGAGGGGAGGAGAGGCAGCCAAGGGGTCTCCCCAAGTAGGAGGAATCCTACTTGGGCGCCTCCCCAATTCGCCCCCCGATTCCATAAGTTCTGGAGGGGGAAGGAACGAGGAGGGAGGAGGAAAGGAAGGGGAGGCCGAATCCCTCCCCTTCCATCTCTCTTCCCCTCTTTCCTTCTCCTCCTATTTCGGCCTATATGGGGGCGCACCAGCCCCTTAGGGGCTGGTCTGTCCCCCTCTTGGCCCATTAGACCCATATAGTTGCCGGGAGGGTGCCTGGAACCCCTTCCGGTGACCCGATATGTACCCGGTACCCCCAGGACACTTCCGGTGTCCGAATATCATTGTCCTACATATGAATCTTTACCTCTCGACCATTTCGAGACTATTCGTCATGTCTGTGATCTCATCCAGGACTCCGAACAATATTTGGTCACCAAATCACACAACTCATATAATACAAAATCGTCATCGAACGTTAAGCGTGCGGACCCTACGGGTTCGAGAACTATGTAGACATGACCGAGACACCTCTCTGGTCAACAACCAACAGCGGAACCTGGATGCTCATATTGGTTCCCACATATTCTACGAAGATCTTTATCGGTCATACCGTAATGACAACATACGTTATTCCCTTTGTCATCGGTATGTTACTTGCCCGAGATTCGATCGTCGATATCTTCATACCTAGTTCTCTCATTACCGTCAAGTCTCATTACTCATTCCGTAATACATCATCCCACAACTAACTCATTAGTCATTTGCTTGCAAGGCTTCTTATGATTAGTATTATCGAGAGGGCCCAGAGATACCTCTCCGATACTCGGAGTGACAAATCCTAATCTCGATCTATGCCAACCCAACAAACACTTTCGGAGATACCTGTAGAACATCTTTATAATCACCCAGTTATGTTGTGACGTTTGATAGCACACAAGGCATTCCTCCGGTATCCGGGAGTTGCATAGTCTCATAGTCAAAGGAATATGTATTTGACATGAAGAAAGCAATAGCAATAAAACTGAATGATTATTATGCTAAGCTAACGGATGGGTCTTGTCCATCACATCATTCTCCTAATGATGTGATCCCGTTCATCAAATGAAAACAAATGTCTATGGTTGGGAAACTTAACCATCTTTGATTAACGAGCTAGTCTAGCAGAGGCTTACTAGGGACACGGTGTTTTCTCTATGTATCCACACATGTATCAAGTTTCCGGTTAATACAATTCTAGCATGAATAATAAACATTTATCATGATATAAGGAAATATAAAATAACAACTTTATTATTGCCTTTAGGGCATATTTCCTTCAGGCATCACCTTTGCCGCGACCAGAGGTACGACTCCCTGGTCAGCCTCCTTTGTCGCAGCGTATCTGTGTAGAGACCCGACCTCAGACGGTCAAGTCTCTGTGCTTCAGTGTCATCCCTGGATCGATAATGCTAACACACACAGTACTCGAAGGATTTATAACAGAGCAGCAATCACACACTTATTACATCGAATGTCTCCAAAGATAACTTATTACAATAAAAATGACTTAAGGCCATCTAACACGATAACAGCGGAAGACTTGGAAGATAAAGTGAGTCCATCAACTCCAACGGCATAGTTGAGTGCATGACAACGACCTATCGCACCTTTACTCGTCGTCTGAAAAGTCTGCAACATAATATGTTGCATCCCGAAAACAGGTGAGCACGTGGAATATGCTGGCAATATAACACAGTAGAGCAATAAACAGATAAATACTATCACTACATGCATATATGGCTGGTGGAGGCTCTATGGTTATATGGTTTTTGCGAAAAGCCAATTTTCCCCTACAACTACCATGGTAGTTGAAACATCATTGAGAAGGTACCTCCAACTCAATCCGAATTAAAAGTAATTATCAACCCAACAAATTAAATTAGAGTGATGAGATACAATAGGATAATCCAACTACTAGATACTCAAGATGACCATGACCAGGGACATGGCTAACCATGATTAGATTGTACACTCTGCAGAGGTTTGCGCACTTTTCCCCACAAGACTCGATCTCCTCCGTTGGATTTCTCGCACTACATGGTGTTTGAGAAACGGATGACCAAGACACAGTCTTTCAGAAGCATTAACTCTTTACTCCGAGTGGACAGTTACACCTACTTCCCTCTACATCTGCTAGACCACCACTGAAAGAGGTCACACAACATACTCAACTATGCCAGAGCCCATAATGGCTTGTGGATGCACACGGATGTTTCTAGCATGAAATATCTCATGATCCCTTTGAGCCTGGGTGGCGGACCATAGGAGGATCACACGGTATATCCCCAGGATCTCCTAGGACAACACTGGTATATCCCCAGGTGCCCAAACAAGCAATCCACCCAGATGTGTATTAAATTTGCCACCTTAAGTTGATCCATTAATTAACAACTCACATCTGTCATGGATACACTCAAACCCAATCCACGTCTATAGCAATATAAGCATAACGTAGAAGTAACTCCCAAGTGTTTGATATTAAAACATGTAATAGGTTCTACCTCATCATCTACTTCCCAAACTCACAAGTTAAGCACACCCTATGCATGCAATGTTTTGAGGATTGTAACTAATGCATAAAGACTGGGCATGGAAGGAATATGATCAAAGTGTTACTTTCCTTGTTGACGATCCGCAAAACCTAGAGACTCGTAGTAGCACGCTTCGCAATCCGGGAATTCTATTGCAAACAAACAATAGCATACATAAGCAATAAAGCAAAGATGCACAGGTAAAACTCAAATAAAAAGATCTAACCAGAAAGTTCAACTTAAGAACTCCAGTTTGCAAAAAGAATCAAATCAAACGGAGAAACAAAACTCAAACTGCGAAAGAAACAAGATCTGATTACTAATCTGGACTGAAGTCAACTTTTACAGTACCAAAATCTTGTTCAAGTTGTTTAAATAGAAAAAGGGCTTCGAGACGAAGATCTAGGCGCTTGAATCGCCTGATTCCGATAAACGAGCGAAAAGATAAACTAAAACGAAAATCGGGTCAGAAATCACGATCGAAAATAATCGCGAAAAACCCTGGAAAAAGAAAAATTGACGAACAGGCTAACGAACGAAAGTTCGCTGTTTGTGACTAACGGGTGAAGGGCGTTTGTTAAAACGAACGAACAGAAGAACGTCTGCTGTTTAACCAAACCAAGAAAACCGTAACAAAAACCGATCTACTAAAAACAGATCTAGGGTTCGAAAATAAACCGAACTGTTGGGGATATTACCACTGGGCGTAAACTGGCCAGGAGAGGCCGGGTTAACCCCATAGTAGTTCACTATATCTGAAGCCCATGAAGATAGACGGTGATGCTTTATGAAGGCCCAGGGCCCAAAGCCGGTTTAAAGCCTGTAGACATAAACCGACATTGATATGTAAACCTGTGTTGTAAGATAGAAAGAGCAGAGACCAAGCCAGACACGTTTATGAGCCGGCCTCGGGATTCTATAAACCAACGGGCGTCAACCTGTGTATATAAGGGGACGACCCGGCGGTGGTTCAGGACAACAGACAACAACTCGAGACTCAGGAAAAGCATATTCACTCCCTGGTCATCGAAACCCAAGCAATCCCACAACAACTGGATCGTAGGCTTTTACCTTCACCGCAAGGGGCCGAACAAGTATAAACTCTCTTGCGTCCCTTGTCCGCTTTAACCCCTTTAAGTTAACCTATAGCGATGGCTCCACGACTAAGTCCTTTCTCTAGGACATCTGCCGTGACAAAACCACGATGATTGGCGCCCACCGTGGGGCTATCGCACGATGATTTGAAGTTCTTAGAGGGCAGCTTCGAAGGACTCAAGGGCTATGATGTGGGCCGGATGACCAACAGTCATCGCGGCAAGCTCTACATCGACGATGTAGGCTGGGGCCCCGAGGCCGGCTCAATCGAGTACGGGTACCGGGTCCCCTTTGGTGGCATACACGTTTTCATTGGCAAGATCGGCGAACCGAGCCCTAAGCCGGACATATGCACCGACCTTGTTGAAACGGCTCAGCGTGCAAGATCTGCCCGGGTCAAGCCTGTCATGAAGCGTGCCTTCGCGGGAGTCATCCACGAAAGGGAATCTGAGGATAGATCGGACTCTGGTGGTGAAACCGTCGTTTATTTGGCGACGAGTCATCGACCGGAGAGACCGAATCATTATATCAGCTGCAAGATGGACGGATTGGGGGTTGTTCTGATGGCGACAGTATTCTGGACCCCTTTGATCCGCCAAACCGGGTTGCGATCTTCATGGCTGGTACACAGCCATCACTCCATTCTTCAACTGCAGCAGCGATGATTTCCGGATCAGCAGCAGCGACAGCGGCCGGGGCAGGAGGCCTTTTGCGATCGTCGGCTCAGGTTCTATCAGAGTTATTCAACGCTTTGGCGACGCTGATGGCAGAAGTTAACCCGGCGGATCAGGATGCACACAATGCGGAAATCGCAAAAGTGAAAGATTAGATCACCCAGGCCAAAACCGACTTGGCGGCTGAGGATACCAGGATGGCTCCGGAGCGGGCCGCATTGGATGCGCAGGCTTACCGGCTTATGCTGGATCAGAGTGCGTTGAACGATGTCCTGAAGAGGAGGTACCGATCTTGCCTGCCGTCGGTTTATGAAGCTAGGAACCTCTTTGACACCCTAGGAGCGGGGACCTGTAATCCGCCGGTTGTAAACCGGGCGGAGGCACCTGGAGCGGGGGCGCCGGTTCAGCCACGTTTGGTGGATCCGCCTCGCCAGAACAACATTGTGACACAGCATGTGCCAACACCACCGGGTCATTACTCTAACCCAATGGACGACATTGTCGCTGCCGCTTCACGGCTGGCGGCCATCCCGATCGAAGGCGAGTCTCCGGTGGCAGTCGAAATGCGTCGGGTTAGGGAGCTTCTTCAGACAGCTTTGGTTCAGCAGGAGGCTTATTTGTATAGTCGCGATCGGATCCATTCCACTCCCCGCCCAAGCCAGAGTTACAACAGGCGTATGGATGAACCGACAGTGTCAAGCAACGCGCGAAACCATGATCCTCCCCGTGGAAATAACCCGGCGGGTGGTGCTGGTGATGCTCAGGAGGTGGTGGACCGGGCTCGGGTACATAGAGAGGCCGAGTTAGCGGCGCAGCATGAAGCCCGTCAACTTACTCCGGTTTGTCCAAGCACGTCAGTGGAACCAGGAGTTACTTCTAGCTCTTTGGGGGTACCGTGTCTCGTCCCTGCGTTGCGCAACTTGCGCTTGCCCAAGGATTTCAAGGGCCCGCGCAAGGTGCCGAATTACACCGCCGATTTGTCCCCCGAAACATGGGTCGAAAGCTATGAGATGGCAATGGAGATGCTGGATGTGGACGATGCGGCGTGTGCTAAATACTTCACCATGATGCTAGAGGGGACGGCCCGCACTTGGCTAAAGAGCTTGCCAGCTAATTCTATTAGTTCATGGGCTGAGTTGAGAGCCCAGTTTATCCAGAATTTCAAGGATACGTGCAAGCAGCCCATGTCGATTGTGGACTTAGCTGCCTGTGTCTAGGAGGAAGGAGAATCAACAACCCGTTGGGTGCGCCGGGTTTCAGAGATTTTGCATTCATCGGACCGCATCAACGCTGATACCGCAGTTTTAACACTGGAAGGCAATTGCCGGTTTGAACCCCTGAAGTTAAAGTTGGGACGGCTCAAACGTCATTGTAATGACATGGGAACTCTCATGGCCGCTCTGGTGAAGTATGCCGACTTTGACAGTACCAAGGATCCCGAGTCTGATGATGATAAGGCAGGGAAGAGAAAGAGGAGCGGCAACGCCAAGGGGCAGCAGCATAACCCGACAGGTCATGGAAACGGCGGAAAGCGTAAGGCGGACCACGGTTTAGACTTTTTGGCTAATACCAACACACATGACAAAGGCCAGCGGCGTAAGGGTAAACCGCCCCAGCGTGGTGGAGGGCCAAGTCCTAATCCGGATCGCCTGTCTTATCTGTTGAACCAGCCTTGCCTGAAACACGGAACAAAGGAGACACCGTCCACGCACCTCTTCAAGGATTGTTATATCATGCAGGAGTTCAAAAATTCTGATCTCTTTCGGTATGATCATGGACCGGGTGGCGGTTCAGGCCCCGGATCTCATGGGCCGGGTTATGGTGGAGGAAATTCCGGTTCAGGCTTCCACGGTAATCAGGGTGGACATAACAATCAAGGTAATCAAGGCAACCAAGGTGGTTATCATCATCCAGGAAATCAGCAGCAACAACAGCAGTCGGGTTATCAGAGCAACCCAAAGCAGTTGAATAGTGGGTAGTATCATGTCTTCACAACTAGCTTGTGCAAGCGCGATCAGAAGCTCCATAAGAGGGCAGTGAACTGCGTTGAACCAGCGGTGCCCCGTTACTTGCGCTGGTTTGAGCAGCCGATCGTGTGGAATAGAGAGAATATCCACCCCGGGTTGACAATCCAGGTCATCTGGCATTGGTGGTGGCGCCTCAGGTGGGAGGTTATAAGTTCACTAAGGTACTCATGGATGGGGGGGTAGTATCAATATCCTTTATTATGAAACTTTCCGTCGCATGGGGTTAACAGATAAAAATCTTAAACCGTCCAATACGGTGTTCCATGGTGTGGTGCCTGGAAAATTGGCATATCCTGTTGGTAAAATAGCTCTGGAGGTGGCTTTTGGAGATGAGCATGACTCAAGATCAGAAACATTGACCTTCAAAGTGGTGAAAATCAAAAGCCCGTATCATGCCCTGTTTGGACGGCTAGCTTATGCTAAGTTTATGGCACGACCTTGTTATGTCTATCTGCAACTCAAGATGCCGGGTCACAAGGGAACTATAACAGTACATGGGAGCCGCAAGATTGATTTGGAGTGTGAAGAAGGTGATGCGTCCTATGCTGAGTCAGTTTGTGCAACAGAAGAATTGAAGTTTTACAAAGACAATGTTGATCCGGCAGATATGACTTCATTGAAGAAACGAACTGCAGAGCATGATCCGGTCCTGAAGTTTAAATCAGCTGATGAGACAAAGCTTGTTAATTTCATACCTGGCGATTCGTCCAAGCAGTTTAGCATCAGCGCTAACTTGGACCCGAAATAGGAAAGCACGCTCATCGAGTTCATCCGTGAGAATTCGGACATCTTTGCGTGGAAGCCTTCTGACATGCCAGGTGTACGGAGAGAACTCGCTGAGCACACCCTCAATGTTGATCCCAAGTATAAACCGGTCAAGCAATTTCTTCACCGGTTCAATGAAGAAAGACGCAAGGCTATTGGAGAAGAAGTTGCTAGGCCCTTGGCGGCTGGGTTTATCGTCGAAGTGTTTCATCCTGAGTGGTTGGCTAATCCGGTGCTAGTACTTAAGAAGAATGGCACTTGGCGTATGTGTGTGGACTATACAGATCTCAACAAGGCTTGCCCAGCAGATCCTTTTTCCCTCCCACGTATTGATCAAATCATTGATGCTATGGCGGGTTGCGAGCATTTGAGCTTTCTGGATGCATATTCTGGTTATCATCATATCAAAATGGCAGTTAAGGACCAGGAGAAGACAGCCTTCATAACTCCTTTTGGAGCCTTCTGTTATGTGTCTATGCCCTTTGGGCTCAAGAGTGCACAGGCGACTTATCAACGGTGTGTGCAGAATTTTCTTCATGATCAGATCGGCCACAATGTTCATGCTTATGTGGATGATATTGTGGTAAAATCTATACAGAAGGAGACATTGATAGATGACTTGAAGGAGACCTTCGATAACCTGTAGGTTTATAAAATGATGCTTAATCCGGCCAAGTGCATTTTTGGTGTACCGGCAGGCAAGCTCTTGGGCTTTTTGGTGTCTAACAGGGGCATTGAAGCTAATCCGGAAAAGATCAAAGCCATCACCTCTTTGGCCAAACCGAAGTGTATCAATGATGTTCAACGCCTGGCAGGCCGGATTGCCGCGTTGAGCCTGTTTATCAGTCGCCTTGGCGAGAAGGCCACCCCTTTTGTATCAGATGCTGAAGAAAACAGATAACTTCGTCTGGAGTGATGCCGCTAATGAAGCATTTGAGGACCTAAAGCGGCAGCTGGCTAATCTGCCGATTCTTGTTGCTCCGGTTGACAAAGAACCATTGTTGCTATATGTGGCAGCTAACGCCCGGGCTGTTAGTGTGGCTATTGTGGTGGAGCGCAAGGAGGCCGGAAAGGAATATCTGGTTCAGTGGACGGTTTACTATATAAGTGAGGTACTTATTGAGTCCAAGCAGAGGTACCCGCATTGGCAAAAATTGGTGTATGGAGTTTTCATGGCAAGCCGGAAGCTTAAGCAATATTTCCAAGGTCATCCCATCACAGTGGTCGGCTCTGCTCCTTTGGGGGATATAATCCAGAACAGGGAAGCAACTGGCCGGATTGCTAAGTGGGCCATCAAGCTCGGGCCTCACGGGTTGAAATACATACCCCGAAGGGCGATCAAATCTCAGGCACTTGTGGATTTCATCAATGATTGGATAGAACTACAAGCGCCAGAAGAGAAGCCCGATCATACTTATCAGACTATTCATTTTGATGGGTCCAGGAAATTGGAGGCACTACAAAAAAAGACACATCCATGACATTTTGGGCCAAACAATTTTTTTTCCTGTCATACATATGACACTTCTATGATGATAATTGTGACAAAACCCGGTATCATCATAGATGTGGTGGGCTCCTACTTCTATGACAAAAAATCATGACAGAAAATGGGCTTTTCATCCTGGGCGGGCCGGAGACGCAGCTGCATGACATTCTTTAGGCCGTCCATGACGAAAAAACCGTGATAGAAGCGAGGGGAGCAAAATTTCGGGGAGTTCCCGGTTACGGTGGGAGATCGGGGGCCGAGCGATGCGCGTTTCTCTCGTACACGTACGCGCGTGTGTGCGAGGCATTGGCTCTGACTGAACCCGAGCGAGGCGTTGGGCTCTAACTGAACCCGAGTGATTGCACTATAGTCTACGCGTTACTGAACCCGAGCAGTCGATCGATGGCTGTTAACTGAACCCGATCGAGCGATTCCTTTGCTACTGCTGCTAACTGAAGCCGATCGATGCTGCCTCTGGGATGAACAGTGAGCGTTGCGGGGGGTTTGGATGAACAGTTCCTGGTGGGGGTGGATGAACAGGACCCCGTGGTGTTGCCTCTGGATGAACAGGACCCCGATCGATCGAGCCGGTTGGGGCTGGATGAACAGGACCCCGTGGAGGG
The DNA here is from genome assembly GCA_032464435.1 of Aegilops umbellulata. NCBI lineage: Eukaryota > Viridiplantae > Streptophyta > Magnoliopsida > Poales > Poaceae > Aegilops > Aegilops umbellulata. The sequence continues at coordinate 65,518,609 of CP136056.1, read as the reverse complement.
CTGGATGAACAGGACCACCCCGTGGAGGGCAGGATGAACAGTAGCCCGTGGAGGGGTGGTTGAACAGGAGCCCATGGGGAGGGCTGGTTGAACAGTAGCCGGTGGAGTAGCGCGCGGTGGAGGCTGGATGAACAGGAGCCCGTGGATGAACAGTCGCAGGTGGAGGCTGGAGGAGGTCGACGGTGGATGAACAGTAGCCCGTGGAGGCTGGAGGGGGTCGACAGTGGAGATGAATAGTATCCTGTGGAGTCCCGTTTTGCGGTACGCCACACCCCTCCCGATGAACAGGACCCCGTTTCGACCGTAGCACTCCAACACAAGTCCGCTTCCTCCGTTTTGCGGCACGCCACACCCCTCCCGATCAACAAGACCCCCGTTTCGACTGTAGGAGGTCCGTTTCCTCCGTTTTGCGGTACGCCAGACCCCTCCCGATGAACAGGATCCCGTTTCGAACGTGGCCGGTCGAACACAAGGCTATTTCCTCCGTTCTGCGGTACGCCAGGCCTCGTTTCCATCGCATGTTCCGTCCAAGCCCTCCCGATGAACACGACCACGCATTCCGTTGCCTCCCCATGAACACGACGATGACGCTATTTCTCCGTTCCGACCCAGCCATGTACACGAGCCCTGGCTGTACGTATGCGCGAGTAGGCGTTTGAGACCCCGCCCGTATGTACACATACGTGGACGTATTTTGTTTCTTGCACCCTGGCCGCTGTACGTACGTGTACATGCTACGTGCGCGCCTCTACTATGACACGTGTGCGCCTCTACATCGACCAGTATATATGTACGTACACGTTCGCGACCAGAATGACAACGCTACGTACGCTTCAACCAGGTGGGTCCCGACTGTCAGGCACTTCCTTGCGTGCGAAGATGTAGCTGGTGGGTCCCAGCAGTCAGAGGGAAACCTTTTTTCGCAAAATACAGTGGCCCGTCTGGTGGGTCCCAGCTGTCAGGTGGAGAAATCATTATTTTCCGCGTAATAAGGAGGCACTTCCTTGCTACGGCCGTGGACCCAGCTGTCAGCCTCTCCACGTACAGTCCACGTCCGATGGAAGTCGTTCCTTGACCACGTTGACCACGTCGCGCCGAGAGCACCAGGGCGGTGGACGACAGCGAGGCCTAGGAACGGGACGACGGGGAGCCAGGGAAGACGCGGCAGTGGAAGCCCGCGCGGAGAGGAGTACAAGGGTTCACTGGTTCGGCTGCGGTGTGAGGCTGCCATCGCCGCAGGGCCTGGCCAACGATGGGAATAGTAGGGGCGGTGAGGCCTCCGCGACAGCACAGCCGGCCAGGGGAGGCAGGAGCATGCGGCACGACCGGCGCTGCTTTGGGCGGCTGGAGCAAGAAGACCAGAGGTTGAAGAAGCACTACGACCGTTGGATGGACATCGTACGGTCACTCGAGCTAGAATCGTTCATATTGACTAAAGTTGACAAAGGCCCCCATCCCAGTCAACTTAGTAAGCCCACAAGTCAACCTCCCACCATGTTGGGTCCCAGCTAGCAGAGGGAGTATTCATTTTTTTGTGCGTAATAAGGAGGCACTTCTGGTGGGTCCGAGCTGACAGCGAGGGGAACGTTTTTTTCGCAAAATACGCTGGCCCGTCTGGTGGGTCCTAGCAGTCAGGGGGGAAAAGTTTTTTTCGCGAAATAAGGTGGCCCGTCCGGTGGGTCCCTGCTGTCAGGTGGAGGAATAATTATTTTGCGCGTAATAAGGAGGCACTTCCTTGCGGCCGCCTGGACCCATCTGTCAGCCTCTCCACGTACAGTACTCTTCTGATGGAAGTCGGTCGTTGACCAAATTGACCACGCCGCACCGAGAGCACCAGGGCGGTAGACGACAACGAGGACTAGGAAGGGGACGACTCGGAGCCGGGGAAGACGCAGCAGTGGATGCCCACGCGAAGAGGAGTACGAGGGTTCACTGGTTCGACTGCGGTGTGAGGCCGCTGCCGCCGCAGAATAACAGGGGGTGTGGGTGAGTAGAGGGATGGCCTGGCCAGCGGTGGGAGTAGTAGGGGGCGGTGAGGCCTCCGCGGCATCACAGCCGGCCACGGGAGGCAGGAGCACGCGGCACGACCGGGGCTGGTTTGGGCGGCTGGAGCAAGAAGACCAGAGGTTAAAGAAGCACTACGGCCGTTGGATGAACATCGTACGGTAACAGGAGCTAGAATCGTTCATATTGACTAAGTTGACAACGCCCTCCGTCCCCGTCAACTTGGTAGGCCCACAAGTCAGCCTCCCACTATGCTGGGTTCCAGCTGGCAGGGGGAATATTCATTTTTTTGTGCATAATAAGGAGGCACTTCCTTGCGTGCGAAAATAGCTGGTGGGTCCGACATGTTAGCGGGGGGCATGTTATTTTCGCGAAATACAGAGGCCCTTCCGGTGGGTCCTAGATGTCAGGTGGAGGAATCATTATTTTGCGCGTAATAAGGAGGCATTTCCTTGTGTGCGGCCGTGGACCCAGCTGTCAGCCTCTCCACGCACAGTCTACTTCCGATGGTGTCGTTCGTTGACCACGTTGACCACGCCGCACCGAGCGCATCCAAGGTGGTGGACGACGGCGAGGCCCCAGACAGCAATGACCCGGAGATGGGAAGACACAGGAGTAGAGTCGCAGACGGAGAGGTGTACGAGGGTTAACTGGTTCAAGTGTGGTGTGGTTCGGCAGTCGGTGGAGAAGAATAGGAGGTGTGGAGGGGTGGAGGGATAACCTGGCCAACGGTGGAGTAGCGCTTCATAGCGAATCGTGCTAAGCAGAGCTGCTAGCAGCACGAGGCGGGAGGTGGTCCCGGCGGCGTTGGAGGAAGAAGACGAGAGATTGAAGATGGATGCCAGTCGTTGGATGTAAATCCAACGGCTAACATGTCAGAATCATTTGTTGACTAAATTGACAACGACTTGCGTTGGCTTCAACCTATTGGCCCACATTTCAGCCTCCAAAAATGTGGCACGTATTCAACCCATTTTTCCAGAATTTACAGTCTTTTTTTTGCACGGTAGAATTTACAGTCAATTTGATCTTTTTTTTTTGAATTACAGCCATTAGCTGGGCTGGGTGAACAAATAATGTAGCGTCCATGCGGCCCGTTTATTTTATTTCCTAAAAAATTACAGGCCATCTGCACTTTCTCGAAATACACAATTTTGCTGGGCTGATTCTAATTATTATGTTGGGTTGGGCCAGCAATGTTATCAAAAAATAAAAAGGGGTTGAGCATTTTGTTATAAATATATTTAAATAATAAGTGATATTATTACATTCGTCCTTAAATCTTACCAAGCTTTTGTACACAATCACTAGGATTTTCGTGCCAAAGCAATACGTGATTTTATTTGTTAAGAAATTATTTTTATAAGTTAATAAGATGTGGGATTTTGTTTTCTTACATATGTAAGTATCTGTTAAATATATGATGACAATAAAAATAATATATAATAACATATAATTTTTTTTTGGAAAAGCAGGGAGCATCTCCCCAGTTCCATTGCTGAGAACGAAACCACAACATATTCTGATACAGCAGCTCAAAGAGCAGTTCGAAAGCAAAGGTAGAAAAGCTACAAACTGGGGGAGGTGGATGAACAAGTTCTCTGAATAACACAAATCACCCGAGCGGTGCCAAAGGCAGAGCGGACAGAGCACTCAAATGACACAAGGAGGGTCCAGCGAAGCCTTCATGGTCTTCAGCCGAGGGGCCGTGTCAGCCTGCGGCGACCAGTAAGCAAGCGGATACACCGGGCTGGAAGGCGTAGCATGGTGGATGTCCCTCTTTTTCGGCGCCAGGTGCCCATCATCTTCATCAAAGATCTTGAGACGAGCCCATGGGTCCAGCCCCAGAGTAGGTCGAGCCTTGTTCAGCCACAAGTGATCGCCAACGGTTTCTGGAGGGATCTTGTTAGGGTTTCCACGAAGCTCATCAACTTGTCCTTGTCAAATCCGGAGGAGAGAATTGCCCAGTTCCTCACCATGTTCCTGATCAACCTCAAGACCTGCGGAATGGAAATCCAAGAGGTGTTACTGAAAATCATAGCATTTCTATATTTCCAGAGGCACCAAAGGACAGCTGAGCTAACAGTGTTTAAAACTGAGCACTTTTTGGTAGCAATCCAGAATCTCGCGACAGATTCGAAGGATGAGCCAATCTGACTAGAGAAATATTCCTCAATGTGGGCCCAAAGATGTTTAGCAACTATACATTCAAAAAATAGATGAGAACAAGACTCTTGTTCCAAGCAGTAAACACAATCAAGGGGTTTGATGATGTGTCTCTTCCTAAGGTTATCCCTAGTCATCAATTTGTTTTTGGAGAGAAGTCAGAGAAATACATGAATTTTAGGGGGAACTCTCAATTTCCAGACAACAGGGATAAACACGGGTTGAACCTCTAAAGTTGATAACATGATAGAGGGAGCTGGAGGAATACTTCCCCTTATTATCCAGCTGCCAAATCAGGGCATCCGGCTCGGCAGTAAAGGTAATGTTTTTGGCAATTTCCTCCAACTAGAACCATTGTTCTATGAGACTATCACTAAAGTTCCTTCTAAAAGAGAGTTTTAGGCATTGACCATCCCAAACTTCATTGACACTTTTGTTAAGCTCATTGCAGACAGAGTAAATAGGCCAAAATTGGACTGCTAGGGGGATGTGCCAAACCAAGTATCTTCCCAGAACCTGGTTCTGCTCCCATTCCCTATGTTCCATCTGTAGCCAAATTTCACAGCATGCATAATAGATTTTAATCCTTTCTAGAATCTAGAGGTCTTAGGGTTGGAGGAAGGGACAAAAATATTAGGTTTATTTCCTAGGTATTTATGGGCAATAAGAAGCTTCCAGGGTTTCAGGTCTTCCTCATAGAATCTTTTAATCCAAGACCCTAGAAGACAGATGTTAATTTCTTGGAGGTTAGGTATGCCTAGGCCTCCAAAATCTTTTTTCATAGAGACTAGGGCCCAATTAGCAAGGTGTAGCTTCCTATTTCCCTCAGAATCATTCCACAAGCAATGAGACATATGAGAATTGATGAGGTTCACTGCCCATTTAGGGAACTTGAAGAAGGAGAGGAGATACACTGGAATGCTAGCCAAACAAGCTTGTATGAGGATCAATCTACCTCTGTAAGAGAGAAGTTTTCCCCTCCACCCAGCAATCCTTTTAATGATTTTATCCAGAAGGGGTTGGATATCCTCTCTCCTCATTTTATCATAGTGGAGAGGGATACCTAGGTACTTAATGGGGAAGTTACCTTTATTACAGACTAGAACAAAGAGGAAGTCAGCTAACTCCTGATCATCCATGTTGATAGGGATGAGTTCACTTTTAGAGTAGTTGATTCTCATGCCTGAGACTTGTTCAAAACAGGTTAGAACATTTTTCAGATTGCTAGCATGTGTGGAGTCATTGTCTAAGAAAAGGATGGTATCATCTGCATATTGAAGGCAGATGATGCCACCAGGGCAGACCTCAGGACAGAGCCCTACAATCAGACTATGATCAGCAGCTTTGCTCAGCATTTTAGTAATAACGTCCACAACTAAATTAAACAAAACCGGGGAGATGGGGTCACCTTGCCTAAGGCCTTTACCAGCAAGGAAAAAATCACTTTCACAGTTATTTAACTTGACCCCAATAGACCCCCCATGAGTAAGTTGCTGGATCCAACTCTCCTCTATGAAAGGCTTGGAAAAGATCTAAGAGATCATTTTTCACCAAGTCCCAAAAATGCTGGTAAAACAAGAAGGGAATCCCATCAGGACCAGGAGCCCCATCAGGATAAGAGCTAAAAATGGCTTCCTTCACCTCTGTCTCTGAAAAAGGGGCTTCTAGCAGCTCATTTTCAGCAGGAGAGACTTTTTCAGAAGCAGAGAAAAAATTGTTTTGTAGAGAGAACCCAGAAGGGTTTTCTTTCTTAAACAAGTCTTTGTAGAAGTCACTAGCCACTTTTAGCATCTCATCTACCTCAGTAACAGGGCCATTAGGTCCATCAAGGGAGTGAATGAGGGTTTTCCTCCTCCTCTGGTTAGCTACTGCATGGAACTAAGCAGTATTTCTATCACCCTCCTTAATGTTCCTATCTCTAGACCTTTGTTTGGCTTTGATTTCTTCTTGAAGCCAAATTTTCTTGAGCTCTCCATGGACAAAGTTTAATCTATTAGTCTTAGCCTCAGAGAGGTCAGTGGTTTCTGCCTTAATATCTAGAGAATCAAACTCAAGGAGGAGAAGCCTTTTGTATCTTCTAAGATTAGCTTCCTCATTGGAGTTCCACCCTTTGGTAGTTCTTCTAAATCTCCTGATTTTGATCTACCAATTTTCTAGGGGGCAGCTGCTCCCAGTAGGCTCATTTCAAATTTTCCTGACTAGCTCAGTAAAATCTTCTCTAAGAAACCACCACTTTTCAAATTTAAAACTATTTCTCTTTGGACTTTGGTTAAGACTAGAGTCCCATAGCAAAGGAGTGTGGTCACTACCACATCTGGGTAGATCTCTACAACTAGAAAGGGGAAAGAAACTATCTAATTCTGTGTCGCAGAAAATTCTGTCAATGGTGGACATAATCCTGGAGCAGCACTTCCAACATATCTAGCAGAACTGTGGCTTTTCCTTCTGACAGGGCAATTCTCAACTTTATGGGTAACAATTTTGCAGATAAAACAACTCTTGGGCTTGACACATTTATCCAAATGATGCTCTGGTTCCCCATAGTTGTAGCAGATCACCTCAGAGTTATGCCATAAGGCCCGAAGCAGGGGCAGGAGCAGTTTTCTAGATGTCCTATCTCTTCTCTTGCTGATTCTTGCCTTGAGATTTCCCACTGATCTGAGAGTCAGAACCACCAGCAGATTGATCTTGGGCAATTACAGGAGCCTGCCCAGATTGTGCCCCCATTTGGGGCGGAGGTGGGCCGTACCACTGCCCAACCGGCGCTCCCCCCCATTGTGATAGGGGAAATTCATCGGAGTTCCTGGTTCCTTCTCATCCTCCAGCCAGATGTTGTCTGTCCGGAAGCAGAAATAACCACCAGACAACTCAATTGAAGCAGATTGGAAACCTAATTTCAATCTTCTGCAGGTTTGGGGGAGAGGTAAGGTAGGGGATCCACCTGCTCCGGCTCCGGTGGCGTTCTGGTGGGCAGGAGTCCAATCAAGCATTCCCATCTCGCAGCACGGCGTGGATCTCCTGAATTCACTTCTCCTTTTGCCCATCGAACGAACACAATCGGCGGCTCACTGGGGTGGGGCATCCTGTGCTTCTCCGAGAAATATCCTTTGAAGTAGATCCGCAGGGCTAGATTCAGCAGATCCCAATCCACATGATCCTTACACATCCGAGCATACCTGCGCGAGTGAGAGAACGGATTCGGTCCCTCCTTGGATTCCTCCCTCGCAGCTTCCGCCTCTGCTTCCCTCCATTCGCGCGTGCACTGGGTCCAGGAGAGAGCGTCGTCGCGGATCCGCATCGCCCGCTCCCTCCATCTCCTCCCTCGAGTCTCTAGCAGCACCGCCGGCGCGACGGAGTCGAGCGGCTAGAGCATCCGCGGGAAGGCTTTGTAGACATGTGGGAGATGCATCTTGTACATCTGCCTGTCTTCCCGCCATTCCCACGTGGATATGGCCAGCGACTCCATGGGGCGCGCGAGCGGACTTGCTGAGGGGGGCAGGCGCGCCCGGAGTCAGGAGGCGGGGGTGGTGGCGAGATCTATTTGCCAATTACTCCTTCCTTTTCGGTTTATAGGGCTCAATTCAAAAATCTCACCAACCAAGGTAGATGATGAATGGTGGAATTCTTTTTGTAGTTTGCAAAAGCACCTAATTAATGCACTTGTTTTCCTCAAAAAATTATGTTTATCAATGCATAAATTGCAATGCATGCATGCATAAAGTACATGCATTGGTCAATTTTCTCTTAATACTTGCATGCAATGATTTAATGCACCTTGGAATCTGAACATGTGATGGAAAACAACCAAATTGAGCCTTATAAAATGGAAAAACTAAAATTTTGAGATAAGCCCTATAAACCAACAAGGAGGGAGTATGTGAACTAAACAGTCAACATATAAAACAATTTAAATATATATAATATAGTTAGAAGGGAAACATACGTCGGACCTGGCGTTCCTATTCTTATATAGAAAAATAGAACAGACCTCTGCGTTTTCTTCAAAAAAAATACATAAATTGGGCTGCCAAAAATAAAACCTCGGATGGGAGGTCCATAGGCCGGTCGATACATGACGGCCCTAATAAAATACAAACAGGCCTATGGACCTCCCATCCGAGGTCGTGGGCTGCGCATGTTAAAAATGAAAGCCTAGACGGGGCAGCCCAAAACCACGCCCAACACTTGCCAAAACTTCGTCCCTCATTTTCTCTGTGTTTCGCACACTCGACATTGTGTGGGCATTTTGACTATGCATCATATGAAGATGTGTTATGCATGAATGTTGATCAGCATGATGTTAACTGGCTGGTAGTTCCATTTTCGACCATGAATAAAACTTCCAACATGATGTTAACCCTGTTTGAAAAGGCCGTGTTAATATAAATGCTCTGCCTCTGAAAGTTGCAGTTTCTTATCTGAAACTGAACTTGCAGTTTCTTATTTGAAACTGAAACTTGCAGTTTCTTCTCTGAGAATCACATTGTCTGCACTTTTATACTCCTATGAAACTACATTTTTTTAAGTGCTAAAAATAGATCTCTAGAATTCATAAAATACTTCATATGCTCAATACTGCAAATCTGAAATTCAAAAGACATTCATATCTGAAAGTACTCTCAAAATACACAACACAAAACACAATCCACAACCTGCAAATACTGACAACCCTAAGCTCCTCCTGACAATTCACAACCTGCCCGACTATTGGGCTGGGGGGGCAGCCCCCTCCTATTCCTCGGCGGCAGACAGCCGCCCCGTGAGACGATGTGAACGGCGAGGGAGACGATGGCGGGGAAGCGTCGTCAGGACAACTGCTTTTCTCCTCTTGTAGTTGGGTTCGGTCGACGAAGACTCCACCGGCTCGCTCTGGCAGGACACCCTCACAAACGGCACCCTGTAGATGCTCGATCCTTCAATCTCTGGTGGATGCTCCATCTGGGATCGATACTCCCACCACCGCTCCCTCACGATCGGATTCGGTGAATCTGTTTGCTCCATGGCCCAGAGGAGCAGCTCTATGTACTCCGGCGCGACTCCCTCCGGGAGTATCGTTGCCTTTTCGCTTTGTTGTAGATATTTGGCCATGGATGTCGCCGTCGTCGCTAGTTGGTCCTTGTTGTCAAACCAAGACTGTATCTCCAACATCCTAGCTAGCTTCACAGGGTCGCCGTCTGCGATCCTCTTGTATCGGCTATACTCCTCCATCGATCTACTTCTCCACAGCACCTTCACTCGCCGGCGGTGGTTTTTGAATGGAAGAGGAGAGGAGCAGCGCTAGTTTTGGATTAGAATGGGAGAGGAGCGACGCTGGTTTGGGACTGGAACAGGAGAGGAGGGGCGGTGGTTTTGAAATGGAAGAGGAGAGGAGCGGCGCTGCATTTAGATTGGAACAGGTGAGGAGCGGCGGTGGTTTAAGATGAGAAGAGCGGAAGAGCGGCGCTGGTCTTGGAAGTATTTTTTTGTTGTTTTGCGTATTTTGGGTCAAAGTTTGACCATGTACTGTATTTGACAAGCAAAATGTGAATGCATGTCACCAAAAATTGTATTGTTTGGTTCGTATCTGAATGTACTTTCAAATTATATTATTTTTGCAACATATAACATATATTTTATGTGCGAAAATCATGGTCAATTATGACCTAGAATAAAAGGGAGACTAGTTAATGTGGGGTCGCTTTATTAATTAAAGGGTAAATTGATTTTGATTTTGATCCAGTCACAGCGCGCCGGCCCTCTCGTCCAATCCTAAATCGCTGTCGCACGCTCCTCTCTCTCTTCTCCATTGCAAAACCACCTCCTATCCTCTCCATCATCTCCATTCCAAAACCACTGTCTCGCCTCTCCCTCTTCTGATCTTATCCATTGCAAAACCACCTCCTCTCCTCTCCATCATCTCCATTCAAAAACCACCATCTCGCCTCTCCCTCTTCTCAATTGCAAGACCACCGTCTCTCCTCCGTTTTTCTAGACGTTTTGCTCCATGGCGCGGGCGCAATCCATGGATACAAAATTAGTATACTGTATACTATTTAAAAGTTGAGGGCAGGGCTTTTCCTGCGCGGTAGGCGGCGGGGCAGTTCCGCCTAGTCGGGTCGACACAGACGCGAGAAGAGGAGGGAGTAGGCTGCTGCAAACGTAGGGCTGTGTGATTTGACAGCGAGTTACTGCTGGACAGGTGGGGCCCCGTGATTTGACTTGCCATTATCATTTTAACTGTGGCGCTACGACTGGCGTGAGTCTCCCAGATTACTGACCACCTCCATACAGGTGCCTCTCCCAATGCTCCACCATGTAGTAGAGGCTGGCTCTTGCATGAGAGCCCACTTCTCCACTTTTTCCTTGCCTCTCTTTCCTCCACATATGCAAAAATGCCATGTAAAGCGCACTATTGTACTTACTTTTACTTGCTCCTACAGGTGCTTAAGCTTGCCACATAGGCATAAAGTCTGATGTGGCAAGTTAATCAAGAAGAGAGAGACTAGTTTGGTGACCCAAGGAAGAAACAGTGCTAAGCGCGTGTACCTAGGTGAAAAGACAATTTTGAGTCTGTAGCTAATTAAATGAAGCAAACTTAGCAACACCATTTCATTGGAAGAGGTCACTCCTTGGCAAATGCAATAAATGCTAGTACTCCCTATGTCCCATAATATAAGAACATTTTTGGCACTACACTGTGTCAAAAACGTTCTTATATTATGGTACAAAGGGAGTATGAAGAAAGAGATATAGATGAGTAAAAAAATACACTTATAGCCAACCTTGTTGTAGTATGAGTGACTAAGTGATGACTATTGTTGTAGTATGAGTGACTAAGTGATGACTATGTATGACATGCCAACATCTGATAGCCTAACGCACCATGTTAAATCTCCAAGGGCGCGACCGAGTGAGCGATGCGACGGTCGTGGTAGGCGCGACCATGATACGGGCTGCTGGCAGCCCTTGGATCTGAGATCAAACGGTCGCATGCAAAGTTGCTGAAAATTTGCAGAGTAACCCTCCAAGATAGGATATTCACCCATAGGTCTAGAATCACACCATGCAACCGTTCGATCTCAGATCCAAGGGCTCTTGGAAGCCCGTATCATGGGAGAATGGAAAGCCACTACCCTGCCGTTCGCACGCTGGCAGTTCGCTCCTACTCATCCCCGCACATCCTTCAATACTACGGCAGTTCGCTCCTAGTCGTCCCGTGCATTCACATTACGGCAGTTCCATTAATCCTAACCCTCCTCCCAAATCCATGGCGTACCAAATCTCCATGATCGGCGGGAGTACAAGGTTAGAACCATCACCGGCGATGAGTTTGACGTCATCTACACCCGTTCTTCCGCGACGGTGAAAGGATGCCTTTCTCGCTTCAGACGCATGTTCGAAAACTCAAATGATGAGTGGGTCGCTGGGCTAGATGTTGAGTACACCACAATACCGGGACGAGAGAAGGATCTAAAGGACGAAGAGAGGAAGAAGCCCGCCGTGATCCAGGTTTGCGTGCATGACTTATGCTTGGTCTACCACATATGCCATGCCGACGTTGAGTGCCAGGATTTGAAGGACTTCCTCGGGAGCAACCTAGTCAAATTCGTTACTGTAGACTTTGGTAACGACAAAGAAGTCCTGCGTCGGATAGGCCTCGTTGTAGGCAACACCTTCGACCTCCAGAAGAATCGGCTGGTGTCCTTTCGTCAGCCCTCAATGCTGACCCTGGCAGGAGCCATGGTTCATCCTTCGTACAGTAAACTGGAGAAACCTCATTACACGTTTCATCGTCATGCATGGCAGCGGAATGTACTAGATATAGACCACATCCACTATGTTGCAATGGATGGCTACCTTTGCTTCAATATCTACAAGGGTTGGATGAAGAGCAACAACCAAGTGTGTGGTTCAAGCAAAGAAGTATCGGCCAAGAGGAAGAGGGACAAGGACGAAGTCGAGGACGTGGACGAGGACTCTGAGTAAGGTGGCAGTGTCGTTGCTCATGGTGGTTCTAATGTAGTGTCTACCGGAATAGTTGCATAGTTTAATTTCAGGTGTGCTTAATTTAATTTGAGGGGTGTGTTGTGCTGAGCCCCCGGCAGAACTATGCTATGTTTCTTCTCGTTACTTTAACTCTTCAGTACGTACATACTAGTATTTCTTACATTTCATCATTTAGTTGGTATAGTACTACCACTCATTTCTTCACATTATATACGTACAATATATATGGCTAACATCATATAGCCAGCAGTTTAGTTGTCAAAGAATTTCAGGGTGCTTAGTTTTGTCAAAGAATTTCAGGATGCTTAGAGGGTGCTTGGATCCAAGGGACTTATTTTAGTCTGACTAAAAATAGTCTCTTTAAGAGGCTAAAGTTCCAAGCACCCCTGACTAAAGAGGGGCTAAAACTAGTCTTGAGACTAAATTTTTTTAGTCAGGGGTACCCCTACTAAAATGTGGATTAGTACTCTCTCTACTCATTTAACTCCTCTCCTTTAACACTGGATTGGAGGGTTTGGAGGATAATAAATGCTCATTAACTTGATTTTAGCCTTTTTAGTATTTGGATCCAAGCATGGGTGAGGCTAGCATGTTTTAGTCCCACTACTTTTAGTCATGGGACTAAAACGTATCCAAGCACCCTCTTAGTTTTATTTGAGGGGTGGGTTGTGCTGGACACCATTATTGTGACTAGCCTTTTTAATAGTACTATATGCATAATTTGGCGACGAGCGCTCTCTATATGTACCACCTTTTTTTAATTTCAAGTTTTGCTCCATGGCGCAATCCATCGATACTACTGCTGTACAAAAGTATACATTTTTTAAAAGGCTAGAGGGCGGGGCAGTCTAGCTTGGTCGGTTTCACGAGAGGCTAGGGCCTTTGTGATTTGATGGCTCATTACTGCTGGAAGGCGGGGCCTTGTGATTTGACTGCTCACATAAATGCGCTGACGACCTGATCGAGGAGGAGCAAAGAACCGTGGGGTATACTCAAGTTTTCCACTGGAGTAGTACTGCGATGGAGGAGCACGAAACACGGCAGCCCGGTGCCATATGGCGATAAAAATGATCTAATTTTCTAGTCATCTCATTGTTAGCATTGTTATATTCATTCCCTCAAAAAAACCATTGTTCTATTCATGCCTCGCAGAGAACGTGACACGTGCGGCGAAACACCCGAAGCAAAAGATGAAACACAGGAGCAAAAGAAGAAGGAAGATTATCACCCCAAATGATCTAATTCGCCGCGGAGTCGTAACTGCTTCTTCATCGCCTCCACGACCTACATCTCCTTGCGCGTCTCCTCCGCCATCTTCATCATTGTGTCCATGATGCGGCATTTCTCGACGAGATCCTTCATCATCTGTTCCACGGCCATATTACGTACCTTGACAGCAGCGGAGTGCTCGATGCGGAGCTTCGCCAACTCTTCCTTTTGTTCCATGACGAGGGCCTGCAGCATCTTCATCAAGGAACTACTATTCTCATGCAGCTTCTTCCAGCCGGTGTTCTTCTCCTTCAACAGGTCGATCTCGTGGCAGAGCTTCGCATTGTCCTCCTGAAGTCGCAGGATTTCGTCGGTCGCCTTCTTCTCCGAGGCAATGCTCTTCTTCAGCAGCATCACCAAGCCGGCGGTCAACTCCCCCTGCTGATTGAGCTCTGCGTGCATGTCGTCGAGGCTCTCCTTCAGCAACTCCATCAAGCCTTGGATGAACTCCTTCTGCTTATTGAGCTAATCGGGCATGCCGTCGAGGGATAACGACTCCAGCTTCGCCGGCTCGGCATGTTTGCCTCCGCGGCTAGGGCGCTCCTGGGAGCCATCGCCTGCCCGTGAGAGATCTTTCGAGGTCTTTGCGTGGCGGCGAGCCCTCTCTTTTTTTCCACAACCTTGGTTGCCGCTCCCTTGTTACGAGTAGTTCTCGACCTAGAGCTCTGCTCACCGGCCATGGCAACGACGGACGAAGAAGAAGCACTTATGAGGAGGAAAGGTAGAGTAATTTTTGGTTAGGTAGTTCCCCTTTTTATAACCTAAGTACTAGCACTAGTACTAATACATGCATAGTGGGAACACGTTCAGGTTTGGTACGTACTAGTAGGTGTGAGCAGGCTTTCGAATGTGATGGGAACAAAGTAAAGATTAATTGATGGTTTTGGTTTCGAGGCCCGAAACGGCTCCCGATGAGTTTAGCGGAACATAAATTTCAAGTACTACACTTCTCAAATGCGTAAATATTATGTTACTGTCAATAATTGACACAAAATACGAAGGAGACCAATGGAAGTACTACTAACAACCCACGATTTAACTACTCGCATGCGCGCAGTGGAGTAATAATGTCTTTCTTCCGCCCTCACGTCCACTCAATTTGCATGCGCTGTATTAATTGACCATTAATGAAGTGAGCGAATTTATACACGTCAAATTATCACATGGGGTGGATCTTGGTACAAAATTGCGTCCGCCCGTGTACCCGCGTGTGCGTGCGAGGGAATGAGTGCGTGCGTGGCGTGCGTGCACATCTTCGCTTCGTGCATGTACCGCCAATATGGATCAGGGAGGACGAGTACATTCTTCTGGAACCAGCAGCACGTCACTGTGATCAATCCACACAAGGAGGTCGCAACAATGCCTCCACATGTGCCACGTGGCTTCATGAACTGTAAGAGAGACACTGTGTAGCGTGCCATTGGTATTCTAATTTATGTGTTTTGCACATACTCGAAGTACTAGTAAGGTACACATGCATTGCACGCATCAGATTTTGCAACCAAATTATGAATAAATACCGCACTATAGCATGTAAGCTCTGAGTCATATATGCCTGATGTAGCCCTTCGTTTAATTCTTATAGTTCATCTCATTCAAAATCAATTAGTTTTTATAAAAAAACTAAGAAAGCGGGAATAGGAAAAACATGGGATTATAGTGGAATGTCGTCTTGAATCCTACAGGATTGTACGAGTGTTTGATTGTGCATAGAAAAACCGCAGAATTCTTTCAAAGAGGTTTGAGTGGATGGGATGTTTCCTATGAAATCTAGTGCAAATGAATCATATGGAAAAATTCCTATGGTTTACAATCCTATGAATCAAACAACCAAGATAGGAAAAATTCCTAATGATTAGAATCCTCCAAAATTCCTTTGAGAATCCTTTGAATCAAAGAAGCCCTTAATCTATTTTATGATTCATGGAATTGTGCGTTGTAAAGCATAAAGTAAAAACAAATGATGGCAATTCAACTAGAAAAAAGTTTGGGCAGTTATGATATGGAAGATTCTAGAACAAAAGAGAACCACTGTTGTTTTGAGGTTTGTGCATTATGCTTAAGTTAACCATGGAGTCTGCTAGATTGTGCATGTGGCAAAATCCGGTGGGGGGCTAGAAGATGGTGCGAGGGGCCGAGTGGAGGGAGACTATGAAGGAATGCACAAGTGCGAGATCGATATTTAGAGAGAGGGGGCGAACACGTGCGCTGTTGCGCGCAGTGGAAGAACCATGAAAAATAAATAAGCTAGGGGGCCAAGCATTGCTAATCCTTTACGAGGAGGGTCAATTCATGAACTTAAACCATTTTTAGCAGCAATTGTTTAATGATCACATTCATATTAGCCTCGATATATAGTGATGTTAGGGGGGAGGGGGCAGGGCCCTTACTGCCCCCTGTCTTCGCCATTGTGCACGCGTCTGAGAGATGAAGTGGAAGGCATGGATGATGAGAGGGGGACGTTGGATATATAATTAATGTGGGTGTATTAGCTATATATGTTAATCCTATATAAAGAGGTATAGATTGATCGTTGTGGACGTGGGAAAGAGGGTGAGACCTCAATGGATATATCGATTGATCGGTTTGTGTGGGAAACTATGAAAGACCTAGCTATATACACACATGCATAGAGGAACATCGATCATTGCGCATGCACGCGTGAGAGATAAAGAATGCCCGATACGATGGAGAGGGGGATGTGTGTTGGTGTGTGCCTTCATGGGAGACCGACCTGAAGAAAAAGATTGCATGCGTGCGATGGATAATGCTGACTGGTAGTGTGTGTGCATGCATGCACGAGAGAAAGTTAGTGGTACAATTATAAAGAGAAGACTACTGTGTGGGTGTAAAAGAATAGCTGAATAGGTGAGGTCATAATCAATGTAAAGTTGAATTCAAATATTTGAATAAGAGATCCTGATGTTTGAAACCCATGCATGCATGAATATAACAGAGATCTGCGCGGTGTGGTTTGGAAACGAGCATGTTGTAATGTATACACATTGAACAAGGTCAGACTGATTTGAATTTGAGATACTGATGGCAGACATCATTTGGCCACGTCGCATCTGTGCATGGACACACTATTCTATTTGGAGATGACGAGCGGCTTTTGCATCACATATCTATATCTATACCCCTATATATATTATATTATATATTTTTTATATTGTGTGCGGGTAACTTTAACTTTGAAAGATGGTCGTTGGATGAGGCGAATCCGATGGTCCAAAGATGGCAAGTTTGAGCACTACTGGCCGTTGGATATCATCCAGATTCCACCAGATTTCGCCACATGTATAATCTAGAAGACTCCATGGTTGAACTTAAGCATAATACACAAACATCAAAACACAATCACTTCTTATTTGTTCTAGAATCTTCCGTATCAGAATTGCCCAAATGTATTTCTACATGATTTACCATTATTTGTTTTTACTTTATGTCTTACGACGCACAATTCCATGAATCTTAAAATAGATTAGCTTTCTTATAAAAACTAGATGATTTTGAATGAAATGAACTATAAGAATTAAACGAACATCTACATCATGCATATATGACTCAAAGCTTGCAGGCTATAATGTGTTATTTATTCATAATTTGGTTGCCAAATCTCATGCGTGCAATGCGCGTGTACCTTACTCTAGTCTAAATGGTGTTTGTGTGTGTGTGTTGTGCGTGTTGAAGTGCAAATTGTCTTTTTTTGGTACATGTTAAGCTTGTTCTTCCGAAATTTCAAGCCGCGCCTTGTAATGCCGAAAATTCAAGCTAGCGTCTTTGTCTATCATGCTGCAAAACTCCCGCCTCTTCAACCCGCGCCTTGTTAGCCCGAAATATTTAAGATATATCTTTGTCTCGTTGTGCTCCGACAACTCCCTACATCTCAACCCGCGCCTTGCTATTCCGAAATTACAACACGCGCGAAAACTCCCACCTCCTGTGAAATCCCGACACGCGAAATTCCCGTGGTACCCCTGAACCGAAAGAGCCGCCTCAAATCGGTGGGGGTACTTTTGTAACTTACCCCACATTCCGGACAAGCGCGTCTCTAAGCCATGGTTCCCCACTGCCATCCCATCCACCCACCCATTCCTACATCGAGGCCACGAAAACCCACGACGAAACCCCATACCCTACTCCGTTCGCCACCCAGCCGAAGCCTCTTCCCCGACGACGTCGTCCACAACAACACCTCGATGTCACTCATCCACCGTACCGGATGAGGATCCGTCGTCGATCTCATCGTCCCGCCGAATCAGCCACCCCGTCCTCCACCTCCAAGGAGCTGCCCCGACGTTCCCCTCGTCTTTCGCGCCACCTCCATTCCCACACCGTCGTCTTCACCTGCACCACCGGAAGAGCATCATCATCACCGTTTCCTCGGATGAAGTTGCGGCCTAATCGGCGCCACCAAAGAGGTTGTACACTAATCGCCGCATTTTCTTCTTGATTCAATCTCACGGTGCTGCCGGCGCTCGGTCCCGAGCCGACACGGAGCGGCTCCATCCACGGCGGCGTTGCCGGCCACTTCCTCCACGGCGTCGCTCCCTCGGCGGCGACATCCACATCAGTAGGAGTTGCTGCTGCTTTAGCTCTCACTCGCGCTGCTGCTCTGCTCTTGCTCTCGGTCCCCTGCCTGGTCTGCTCTTGCTATTGCTCTTGCTCGCGCTGCTGCTCTCGCTCTTGCTCTTGCTTGCGATGCTACTCCGATTTAGCTACACTTCAGTCGGCTGAATTGACTTTTGGGTCAGTCGATTTTCAGGGGGTGGGGGGGGAGGGCTCGCCAGGGTGAAGGAAGAACCAGCCGCAACGGGGAGGGGGCTTGCCGGAGAGGTACCCCACTATCTATCTTAGGGTTCAAGATGGGGGCGGTGGTCGCCGGCGGTGGCGGGGCGGTGGCGTGGGGATCGCCGGAGAAAAAGCTCGGCATGGGGGGGCTAGAGGGATGGCCGGGGCGGCGGCGGACCGGTGGTGGGGAGTGTTTTCGGGGCGGGCGGGGCGGCGCACCACCGGCCGCGGGCGGTGGGGGGCTGCTGCTTGGCCGGCTCAGGGGGGTGGAGGTTGAAGATGAACTGCATGCCCTTGATTTTGTATCCAACGGCTGCAAAATCGACTAACCAGAGATGAAAAAGTCAGTCGACCGACGTGTAGACTCACCTTGCTAGTGTGTTCAATTTCGACAGCAAAGTTCAGTTTCGACAGCAAAATTCAGTTTCGACAGTTAAGTTCAGTTTCGACAGTTAAATTCAGTTTCAACAGTTAAGTTCAGAGATGAGCGGCTGATGTATTTTACATCTAGCACTTTGTGGTTATGTATTTTACGTCATGTATTGGAGATGCTATTAGAATTCCACTCAGGTTAACGTTGTTCGTTGTCTCTCTTGTCCTGCTTCAGCCTCGGCGTCATACAACTCACCGGAGCTGCTCCAACAACGAAACCCTCCATCACAGCGGAGCAGTACCTCGGGCTCCATCTCCAGACGCCTAAGATCTTCTTCCCCTCCTCCGACAGCCAAGTCAGCCGGAGCATCCTGACCGGCCAACCCAATCACGCTGAGATCGACATGGCTTCGCCAAAGAGGTTGTACACTTGTTGCATCTCTTTTTTACTCTACATGTTATATATATTGTCCACTGAGCACTCATAGTAACGGGAAATACGATTATTTTATCCTACTATATGACAAGCAGTGAGGTACCAGGCAACTTAGCTATCCGTGATGGACTCTCTTGAACGCCATCATTATTTATCTCTGCGCGTTTGAGCTGTGCATTTGTCGATGGGCCTGGGAGTTGAGCTAGTATGGCAGTGGCCTGGGTCCAAAGTAATAGAAGTAGCACAAAAACATTTTTTAGTGTAGGATTTTCCTTGCTCAAGCCTGCCTACTAGAATCGCCAGTGCTTGAAAGGAAAAGTGAATGAAAAACATCGGAATTGGAAAGTTTCCTATGGTACTACTTTTCATGAATTTGGTGCAAAGGAATGGAGCAAAGGAAAAGTGTAGGATTTGTTCCTTTAGTGTCTCCTTGAAAGAAAAACCGTAAGAATTCTAATTTCCACTTCTCCTCCTTTTCATATTCCTATTCATCAAGCACAAGACTAATAGATAGTAGAATAATAGCATTATAACCGTACATTTTCTTGTGGTTTGACTTAATCTCACCATGCTTTTTTGCATCCTGTGATCTTCCAATTGTTGTGAATCAAACACCCAGATTGGCAGAAATCCTATGTTTTTAAATTCTCTGTTTTGCACGTGCATTCCTATCATATTCCTGTCTATTTCCTATCCCTGCATTGTTAGAATCCACAAATTCAAACAAGCCCTTACTCAATTACTTCTGTTACAGATATGTGTCAAATAAAACCTTGTGTGGTTTGTCCTGCTCCTGCGGCGCTATGTTCCACCCCAGCTCAGCTGCTCCAATGACAGAAGGGTTCACCACAGCAGGGATCCACTCTCCAGACTGTCTTTCGCCGCCTCAGATCTTCTTCCCCGCCGCCGGTAGCCACGACAACTGCATTACCATCATCAGCTGAGCAGATGACCTTGAGGACTACACGGGTCCGCAAGAGAGGTCGCACTCTTCCGTGTCTGCTTACGTTATGCGTCGCTTAATATGATGACATGCTACATTATCGTCATGTTCACCTATTAGACTCCGAGTTAGGTCCAAACTAATGCTGAAACTTGAGTTTTTAAATGGTTGTGGGGTACATATTGGGCTAGCAAACAGTACTATCTGTCTACTATCTGGTTAATCTCTGGTGTCTACTATGAGTTTCATGTTGGGTGCAAACAAACATTAAAGGAGCCATTATCTGTATTTTTTAACTAAAGCTATTATCTGCCTGCTATCATTGGGTTTGGGTCTATCCACAGTTTGCTACCATCACTCTGGATTTGTGCATGCACTCCTCACATAATCTCACTATGTTTTATTCCTATGCATGCCAGTTATTGTACACAATGGAACTGATCATGTAGAGCAAAAGAGACGAGCCTTGCATGGCAATAAAATTTCATGCAGACGTCGTTCCATGGTGGGCGCAAAGGTAGCCCCCCCCTCCACCCATTTCGGATCATAATCAAGAGGAAGATAACTATTATGAGGGGGATTCAGAAGGAGAAGACCACTCCTATTTACCCCATGAGGTCTTCGCTCTAACTTGGCATGCTGATGTTGGTAATATCATGCATATGGTGCCTTGCATTGCTTACTGTATACATTAAAGATGTCATCTGCTTAGTTTAGACATGCTTTGTGTCAATGCCATCTGTTTAGTTTCTTTATCGTATATGTGAATCATGCAATGCCATCTTGTCTAGCCAAGCATCATATATGTGAATTTTGCAATGCCACCCTGATTAGCCAGTCATCTTATATGTGAATTATATCATGCCATCATTTTTTATTACGTGTTAAATTTGTAAACAATTTTAGTTCATTCAATTACTCTTCCTATGCATCATCCATTTGGCACGGTCATGGAAAATCTGGAGTGGAAACAAGGTCTTCAGAGCAGACAATGCTATCTGACGAAGCGCATGTCTTGCTGGTTACCGATAGCTCCTCATAGGAGGATTCAGAGACAGATGACCAGTCATATCCCCCCCCCCCCCGAGGTGCATGCCCAAACTTGGCAGGGTTATGTTGCTCATATCGTGCGTATGGTATCTTGCATTGCTATGTCATTTGCTTAGTTTAGACATGCTTTGTGTGAATGCCACCTGTTTAGTGTCTAATTACCATATATGTGAATTATGCAATGACATCTTGTTGCAAGACATTATATATGTGAATTATGCAATGTTATCTTGTTGCAAGGCATTATGTATGTGAATTATGCAATGCCATGTTGTTTAGGCAAGCGTCATATATGTGAATTATATCATGCCGTCCTTTTTTTGTATTTCTCATTGCTTTTGTCGACAATATTTGTATATTCAACTGCTCTTCCTGTGCATCAGCCATTTGAAATGGTGATGGAGAAATCTGGAGTGAAAACAAGGTCTTCAGAGCAGACAATGCTACCTGCTGAAGCAGATATCTTGCTGGTTACAGATAGCTCTTCAGAGGAGGATTTGGAGGCAGATGACCAGTCCTATTATCCCCTTGAGGTGTATGCTCAAACTTGGCAGGGTTATATTACTCACATAATGCATATGTTGTATTGCAATGCTTAGTTTTTACATCATATACACAATATTGAATGCCATCTCCTTAGTTGACACATCATATATGCGATTGCCCTCTGCTCACTTCCTTAGTATATAAATCATATATTTAAATTATGTCATGCCATGATGTTTACATAGACAGCATGTATCTGAATTATGGCATGCCAACCCATTTTCTAAAGACATAATATAGTTATATCATCTCATCCTGTTTACATAGTCATCATATTTTAAATTATGTCATTCTATCCGTGAATTATATCATGCCATCATGTTTCCATCGACGGCATGTTTGTGATTTATGGCATGCCAACCACTTTAATAGACACATCGTATAATTATATCATGTCATCCTGTTTACATAGTCATCATATTTTGAAGTATGTCATTCTATCATGTTTAGTTAGCCATCATACATGTGAAATTGTGTCATGCTATCCTGTTTAATTAGCCATCATATATGTGAAATTATGTCCTGCTATTCTGTTTGCTTAGACAACATAAATCTGAATTATTTCATGCCCTGTTTTCTTCCCTACTATCCATTGCACCTGTCTATCTTACAATGTCTGTACATTCAATTACTTTTCTTGTTTATCAGCCATTTCAATTGGAGGGAGTGATGGCAGTATCTGTGGGAGTAAAAACACAGTCTTCAGAAAAGATCGTGCTACCTGTTGATGCAGATAGAACCACGGTTGTACTTGCCCAAGAACCAGCCCCACCACACATAACCCACGCTCATGCAGATTGTACCCCTACCCAGTTGGACAGAGAACCAGCTACACCCCTTCTAACCCCAACCCCAGCAGATAGACACCCAGTTCCCGTTGACACAGCACCGTCTCCACCACAGAGCACCCAAACACGAGCAGTTAGTAAGGCAACTGCAGTGCCCAAATCACGAGGACCACCACTCCGAACCAGAAGTCAACGCTTAAAGCAGAAGAAGAATTGTTCTCAGGTCAGGTTCCGTAGCTATGGTTCATACTACTTTGCTCTTGCGTCACTGTATTTACTGATACCAACTAATTTCAAATTTGAAGGATGCAATTGAAACTCCAATGGCGCAAAAGGTATGTTTTAACATGTTTGGCTGTTTGCTATTGTAACTTGCTCTATGTTGATTTCAGTTTCAATTGAATAAATAGTTATGTTCTCATGCCATGCACATTACAGGTGTTGTTATTGCTGTGTAGTTTCCCACACTTATATTATGTCTATGCTGCTTTGTCTTAAATAGATATGATTCGAACTGTATCTATCTTGATTTGGCAACATAAACTAGAATGATATAGACTATACAGTGACCATATTACATAGATATATGTTTGTTTCATGTTGTTATCCTGTCCACCTTACTACTGAACTGGTTTACCAAAATGAGTTTCATATACTACATTGTAAACCTGAGATGTGTTTGTTTGTTTCTCTTTTAGAACGCGGATAAAATATTGGAGAAGAGTACCCTGGTATGCAATGGTAAAGGGAGTAATGCAGATAAGTTTCAAGATAGTGAGACATCCCTGTTGGTCTCCAAGAAAGCTGATAAAAACTATATTGAAGACACTAAGACAACCCCAAAGTCCTGTCTTGACGTAGTGTTCGAGTTACTGGCTACCACTACTGGCACCAGCTCTTCGAAATCGTTGTCTGAATTAGTTCAGCTTCTTGAGTCTCAACTTCAAGTTGAAAGACATCGATCAGATCTCATGCGACAGGAAGCCGAAGGAATGAGGAAGTCCCTGCAGAATTTAGATGTGTACTTTCTTGTGCAACAGCAAGCGCTGGAGGACTTAAGCGCCAAACAAGAGAAAGTTAATAAGCTTGCTAAGCATCTTGCCAGCATTATGGGTACCCAGGATATTGTTTCTTGAGCTCTTCTGAAGTGGTTTTAGTTTTGGACTTGTTTTGCTGCGGCGTTTATATGCTGCTTTGTTCCCTATATTTGCACTGGTGGCGAACTTTGATGCCCAGTGGATGTAATATGTGTAATAGCCGTGATAGCCTAGCATAAGTTGCTTGCTTATTTATTTCCTTGTTGTCTTGTTTATTTGTTTGCTGCTAGTTAGTGCAGTTCTTTTTCCGCGGTTTGCTAGTGGCTGCAATAACCTATTTTTTAAAACTAGGCCACAATAACCATGGGCTAATGTTTACTATAGCGACATTGAGCCTCCTACGGGCCGTAGAAAAGTGGGCCTTCTACGGGCCATAGAAACAGTAGGCCTTCTACGGGCCGTAGAAACAATGGGCCTTCTACGGGTCATAGAAACAATGGGCCTTCTACGGGTCGTATCATCAATGGGCCTTATACGGGTCGTATGATCGATTGGCCAAACATGGGCCAATAACATGCCGCATTATGGCCGGAAACGGGCTAGAGTTGGAATCGTCCGTTCATGGGCCGACCATAACAGGCCACCGTTAATAGGCCGTATTTTATGACGCTATGAAAACGGCCCAACGTATTAACGGACCACAAACGGGCCGATTGTAACCACGGGCTGAATTTGGCCCACAAGCAAAAAATGACAGTAACGGGCTGTAAGTAAACAATGCTGGAAATGAGCCCAAGAATAAATGGGCTCTGAGAAGGCCGAAAGATAACATGGGCTGGAAACGGCCCAACGGAATAATGGGCCGTTAATGGGTATAAAGTGATATACTGTTCATTACGGGCCAGTTTCACCACGGGCCGTTAGTGGGTGTAAAGTAATACACTGTTCATTACGGGCCAGTTTCACCACGGGCCGTTAATAGGCCAAGAGTTACATAGGGCCTCATATGGGCCGAAAGACGTCATGGGCCATACATGGGCCAGAAGTGAAAACGGGCTGGAATCATATTGGATGGCCCAGATGACGCTACTGGGCCTAATTCGAATAGGGCGTAACGGGCCTTGGGTTAGTGGGCTGTAAATGGGCTATATGCGAACAGGCTGTTAACAGGCTTTCCATGGGCCGGCCCGTCACCTTTTGACCAAGTCAAACGGGACGGCCTTTTCACAAGAATGGGCCTCTGTTGGGCCGTGCCACGTGTTGATGTATCATAGGCGCCTATCTGACCCACTGACGAGCTGACACGTGTTTCGTCCGGCCAATAAGAATTTTACACGTGGAAATTTCCCATTGGTCGGGGATGTTAACGGGTTATCGGATCCAGAACCCGACCCGATAGCTTAACGGTGTTCCGTTACGGTGGATGCCACGTGTCGGTCACCCTTGATGAAAGCACTTCTGTGACGCGCGATTTATCGTCATGGAAGTGGACACTTCCGTGATGATAATTTTGGTAATGTCATGGAACACTTCTACGACAGCACAGGTATGACTATCTTGATTCTGTCATAAATTTGTCATGGATGTACATGCATGACAAAAAATGCGACCTACTGTGACAAACACGTATCATCACAGAAGTGTATTTTTTGTAGTGAGGGCTCGGGGGCTGGACTCGTGTTAACTTCCCCATGAGGTGATAAGTTTTGTTATGTTCTCCGTTTAATGTTCCCTTGCACTAACAATGCAGCTGAATATGAGGTCTTCCTCCATGGTCTTCAGATGGCTAAGGAGATGAACCTAAGCCGAGTTAAGTGCTTCGGTGACTCGGACCTGGTGGCTCAACAAGTGTCCGACACTTGGGACTCCAAGGACCCACTCATGGCAGCATATCGTCGTAGGGTGGATATTGTTGCAGGTCACTTCAAAGGTTATCAGGTGGATCATGTGGACCGGCGGAAGAATGAAGCGCCGGACGCTTTAAGCCGTTTGGGTTCCCAACGTAAACCGGTTCCACCTAATGTCTTCCTGGATGTGCTGCATAACCCATCCATCAAGCACCCCGGTGAAGAGGATTTGGCTATTCCTGATCTGGAAGCTCAGTTGGTGGCGGCTCTTCATGTCATTCCGGATTGGACGGTTCATATTTGGCGTATATCAACCGGGGCGAGTTACCAGAAGACGAAACTTTGGCCAGGCAGATTATTCGGTGGTCCAAGTCCATGACAATCATCAATGGAGAGTTACATCATTGCAGTGTAACAGGGGCGTTTCAACGCTGTGTATCCCCTGAAGAAGGCCGTGAAATTTTGCATGAGATCCACGAAGGAGATTCTGGTCACCACACCGGTTCAAAATCGCTGGTGGCCAAGGCGTTTCGTCACAGTTTCTATTGGTTGATGGCTCATGCTGATATCAAGGATTTAGTCAAAAGGTGTGGTGGTTGTCAAAAGTTCTCACGACGGGCTCATGTACCGGCTCAGGAGTTGAGGATGATTCCAATTACTTGGCCGTTTGCAATTTGGGGGCTGGATATGGTCGGGCCCTTGAAGAGATCCAAGGATAATAAGACCCACCTTTTGGTGGCGGTTGATAACTTCACTAAATGGGTGGAGGGAGAGCCAGTTAGTAAGTGTGATGCAGCTACGGCGGTTCAATTCATCAAGAAGGTGATCTTCCGGTTTGGCTTTCCACACAACACTATAACAGATAATGGTACCAACCTGTCCAAAGGTGCCATGAAGGAGTTCTGTCAACGTGAGCAAATCCGGCTTGACGTATCATCAGTGGCTCACCCCCAATCCAATGGTCAAGCGGAGAGGGCCAATCAAGAGATCTTGAGAGGCATTAAACCCCGGCTTATGGTTCCTTTGCAACGGACGCCGGGTTGTTGGGTTGAGGAGTTGCCTTCTGTGTTATGGAGCATTAATACCACACCCAACAGATCAACGGGATACACGCCTTTTTTCATGGTTTATGGAGCAGAGGCGGTTCTCCCTAGCGATATCCGTCATGATAAGCCTCGTGTGGCGGCATACGTCGAAGCTGACAATGAGAAGGCACGGCAAGAGGCACTTGACCTGTTAGATGAGTGTAAGTGCATCTAGTGCCCCTTAGTGATTTTGGTGTATTGAAGACTTATAGGTTAAGTATCTAATTCGTTTATGAGTGTACACAGGTCTATAAGTCTATGAGGAGTTTGATATTTACAGAGAAAGTCGACCACTGAAAATGAAGTTCTTCGACTAAAGACTTTGATATTTTGAAGACTTTCTGAAGACTTTGAAAGTGAAGAAATTGGTGTGACCTTGAAGACTTGGTATTCATTCGAGGAACATGAAGCGTGAAGACTTTTGTTTTCGTAGTTTCATTTTCTCTTTCTTGAGTCATAGGAAACACCGTACTATTAAAGGGGGTCGAGGAAATACTAAGGAGAAAATTTCCATGTGATGCTCAACTCAAATCCTACACCTACCAATCCCTTCGAGTGAAGCCATTGGAAATCTCATGCAGTTCAGTCAATTTCTTCAGTGACAGAGACACAGTTCTTTTGGTCACTGAGGACTTTGCTCTGACTGAGGAGTTAGGAATTCGCTAGTGCGAATTGCCTACACAGTGAGAACATGATAGCCCTGAGGAATTTGTACCTCAAATTTCCGACCGTTGCTGTGCTACGCGCCAGCTGTTCCAAAATATCTTATCCACCTAATGGTCATATCATTGAAGGGCATTTATGTCTTATCATGTCGGGCTGCTCCCCAGGCTATAAATAGCTGCCCCCTACAACCGCTAGCTGGTTGGCTGCTCCGTGTGAACTTGACACTTGTCATTTGAGAGCAACCCATCCTCCGAGGACTTTGAGCGAAAATCATCAAGTGAGGAAAATCCAAACCCAAACCCAAAACACCTACAAACCCAAAGTGATTGAGCATCACTGAAGAGATTGATCCTGCGTGGATCCGACGCTTGTTACCTTTGAAGACTGTGCTTCTTCCAGACGGTTAGGCGTCATGGTCTAGAGCATCCAAGAGGAATTGTGGATCGCCGAGTGACCTAGTCTGTGAAGGTTTGGAAGTCACCTGAAGACTTACCACGAGTGATTGGGTGAGGATTGTGTGTCCTTAGCTCAAGGAGAATACGGTGAGGACTGTGTGTCCGGGACTGGGTGTCCTCAAGTTTAAATACTCAGCCGCTCCAACCAGATGTACAACTGAGACAACAGTCGGAACTGGTCTACCAAATCTTTGTCTTCACCAAGCCAACTGGTTCTATTTCCTCAACACTTTCATTTCCTCATTACTGTGTTGTGTATTTGTTCATATCTGTGTTTGAAGACTTTGACTGAAGACTTTCTCAATTTCCTCAGTTCAATTTCTTCAGACTGTTTGTCTTCATCTTGTGCTATCCTGTGTTTACGCTTTCTGTACTCTGTGTTTGTCTTCATTTCATCATGATGACCATGCATGTAATCTGCTATGTTTACTTCTGAGTACCTATTCCGCTGCTAGTAGTTCTTCGCTAAGGAATTTCCTCACGAGCAAATTCCTCAGTGAAGAATTTCATAAAAATTGCCTATTCACCCCCCCCCCTCTAGTCGATATAACGCACTTTCAATTGGTATCAGAGCAAGGTACTCCTTTGTTCTGTGTGATTTTGGTTTAACCGCCTGGAGTTTTAGTTATGTCGACCGCAGGTATGATCAAGGTCTCTGCTGGGTGTCCTACCTTTGATGGGATGGACTACCCCTACTGGAAGAACAAGATGCGCATGCATCTTGAGGCAATTGATAACGATCTCTGGTACGTTGTGGAAAATGGTGTTCCCTCCGTCTCACCCTCACTGAACGCTACCGTGTGGAGAGATTCAAGCAACTTGATTCCCAAGCGAAGAATATCATATGTGGCCATCTGAGTAAAGGACAGTATGGTAGAGTGAGTGCATTGGAAACTGCTAAGCTTATCTGGGATAGGTTGTCCAAAGACAATGAAGGAGTTTCAACTCAGCGTGACTCTCGAGTTGATGTTCTTCGCAATCTCTTCAACCGCTTCAAAAGACTTGACAATGAAAATGTTCAGCAAACCTTCGATCGCCTCACTGACATCTCAAATGAGCTGCAAGCACTTGGTGCCACTGACATCACCGACCATGAGGTGGTGAACAAATTGCTAAGATCGCTTGATTCCTCATTTGATACTCTGGCACTGATGATACAAGAGCGTGCTGATTACAAGTCACTTGACCCCGCTGATATCCTCGAGAGGCTTAACACTTATGAGTTCCAGCTTGCTGAAAAGAGAGATCTCTATGGTTCGAGCTATGGCAGATCACGCGCACTGAAGGCCAAGGCAGTATCAGAATCCGAAGATGAAGACTCTGGTAGCAGCCTTGGTGATCCTGAAGAACTGAGTCATGATCTAGCACTACTAGTGAAGAAATTCCAGAAGTTCTCAAGGCGTGGTCGATTTGGAAAACCCTCAAGGAGCAATGATTCCTCATCCAGTGACTATAAGAAGAGACTTTGTCACAAGTGCAAGAAACCAGGACATTACATTCAAGATTGTCCTCAGTGGGAAAAGGAATCAAATAAGAATAAGTACAAGGATTACAGTTCTGATGATGCGAAGAAAAAGAAGAAGTCCTCAAAATCTTCATCATCAAAATCCTCGAAGTCTTCGTCTCACAAGAAGAGAAGCTCCAAGAAGGCTCGGGCATTCATTGGCAAGGAAATGGACTCTGAGGCTGAATCTGAAGAAAATGAAGCAGAAGAGGAATCTGATGATTCTGAGTCTGGTGTGGCGAGCCTTGCCCTCGCTACTGCATTCGTCAGCAAATCCATCTTCAACGCTGAAGAAAGTGATCTCACCAACAAGGCTGATGAAGGCAGTGATGACTACGCTCCCACCTATTGCTTCATGGCAAAGAGTGCCAAGGTACTCAAATACGCCTCCTCTGAATCTAGTGAGGATGAATCTGATGAAAATCTTAAGCCTAGCTACTCTAAACTTGCTAAGATTGCTGTGCAACAACAAAAGGCTTTTGAAAAGGTTCAAAACATGCTAGACAAAAGTGATGATATGTTGGGTGAAGAAATGGATCGCACTAAGGCCTTAACTGAAAATCTTCAGAGACATCAGACCAGGTTTGACAACCTTCAAAGTCATCATAACACTCTCTTATCTGATCATGAGAAGCTTTCTTATGAATATCTTCAAAAGAAGCAAGATCTTGAGAAGCTAAGAGTGAGTTATGAAGATCTTCAGAAGGAGCGAGATTCATTACTTGCTCAACAAATCAGCGCTGCTCGGGAAGAATTCATTCCTCCATGTTTAAAATGCATTGATCGAGAATCTGCTAATTCTTCACCTGAATGTTCAAATGCTTCTAATGTCACAAATTCTTCACCTGTCTCTGCTATCACTAATTCCTCATCTGAGGACATTGCTAGTATCACTGACGATGCAGGGTTGAAGGAATTGTACATGACAGGCATGTACAAAAGCATCAAAGGGCATCAGACTCTTTGTGATGTGCTTAAAAAGCAGATCCTCAACAGGAACCCTAGGAAAGAGGGTATTGCCTTTAAGAGGAAACTCAATGCGGATGGTACATATTGGAAGCCTGAGCAGTACCCCAAAACCTCATGGGTTGCTGCAAAGGGACCTCCAGTTGATCCATCTAATTTATCTGGCTATACATGTGAATCTTCTCATTCTTCTGATGAGTCATTTGACTCCAACTATAAACTGTTCAAAAATCAGAATGGTGAAGTATTTGCTAGATATGTTGGCACTAACTGCAGGAACGGTTCCCCTATGAAGAAAATCTGGGTTCCCAAAAAGTGCCTTGAAAGTCTTTAGGTGAATGTCTTCATGACACCACCTGTGAAGAAAAGGAACCTCAGATCAAATTCTTCATATGGACCAAATTCTTCATATGGATCCAAGTCCTCATACGGACCAAATTCCTCAAGAGGATCAAATTCCTCACATGGATCAAAGTCCTCATATGAACATCATCGTGCTAACAACTCTGTTTCGCAGGGAAGAGCCAAGGACTATGAATATGACCATTATTCTTCAAATTATTATGTTCATAAGTCCTCGAAGAATTTCTCTA
Organism: Aegilops umbellulata; assembly: GCA_032464435.1. Lineage (NCBI taxonomy): Eukaryota > Viridiplantae > Streptophyta > Magnoliopsida > Poales > Poaceae > Aegilops > Aegilops umbellulata. The sequence goes on along the minus strand of CP136056.1, from coordinate 65,488,102 downwards.
CTTATTCATATGCTTACCCTAACCCGTCTTATGTGAAACGTAATGGTTTGGCCGCTATGCCACCATTCTCATATGGAGCTCGCAGAGTGATGAACTCTTTGCCACCCCTTCAGATGTGGGTGGTGAAGAAAAATAACTAATCTCTTCTGCAGGGTCAGGTCTCCAGACGTGTTGTAACGTCTGAAGAATTTGCTGGGGACCTGACACAATGCCTGAAAGGACGCAGGCTAACCATGATGAAATGAACCTTCATTTCACATGTCCTCCCTCTGTTTTATCTATCTTACTACTTGATGAAATTGATCTGATGAATTGTGATATCATATTCTTCACTGCTGAAGTATATGAGGTCGTAAGCTGCACTAATTCATCTGCAGGATGATCAACCCAAAGCCACTGAATGGGTACTTGATAGTGGATGTACAAATCACATGACTGGTGACAGAAATCTGTTGATGGATGCTCCCTTATCGTCATCACATCTGAAGCATATCATCTTCGCTGACAAGAGCAAAAGTCAGGTATTGGGTCTAGGTAAAGTTGCTATCACAAAGGATCGACACATGGACAAAGTCATGCTTGTTGAGTCCTTAGGATACAACCTTATGTCTGTCTCAATGCTTTGTGATCTTGATATGGTTGTTGTCTTTGGCAAGTATCGTTGTGTTGTGATTATGGAAGCTGACAAATCCAAAGTCTTCGAAGGCTTTAGGAAAGGAGATTTGTATATTGTTGATTTCTCTGCAGATTCACAACCAGCCGTGTGCCTACTCGCAAAAGCTTCAGAAGGATGGCTATGGCATCGACGACTTGGTCATGCAGGCATGAGGAATTTGCACACGCTTGCAAAGAAGAAGCATGTCATTGGCATTGAGAATGTCAAATTCCTCAAGGATCACTTATGCGGTGCCTGTGAAGCTGGAAAGATGACCAAGGCCAAGCATCCAGTGAAGACTATCATGACCACTACTCGACCATTTAAATTGCTTCACATGGATCTCTTCGGTCCTAATCATTATTCCTCTGTTTCAAATGAAGCATCTCAATATGGCTTTGTTATTGTTGATGATTACTCTCGTTACACATGGGTACACCTTGTCTCTTACAAAACTGAAGTGCAGGAAGTCTTCAAACGATTTTCCTCGAGGGCTTCAACCAACTTTGGTGTGAAGATCAAGCACACCAGAAGTGACAATGGCACTGAGTTCAAAAATTCGGGTCTCGATGACTATCTTGATGAACTTGGTATTACTCATGAGTTATCTGCTCCTTATACTCCTCAACAGAATGGCGTCGTGGAGCATAAGAATAGGACTCTTGCTGAGATGGCCCGCACTATGCTCGATGAGTACAAAACCCCTCGTCGTTTCTGGGTTGATGCAATTGATATTGCGTGCCATATCATCAACAGAGTATATCTTCACAAATTCTTCAAGAAGACTGCCTATGAACTCCTCACTGACAAGAAACCCAATGTGAGTTATTTCAAAGTCTTCGGTGCTAAATGCTGGATTAGAGATCCTCATCACAACTCTAAATTTGCACCGAAAGCACATGAAGGTTTTATGCTTGGTTACGGAAAGGACTCGCACACCTACATAGTCTTCAACAATGTTCTTCACAAGATTGTTGAAATTGTAGATGTGCGGTTCGATGAAACTAATGGCTCGCAAAAAGAGCACCTACCTTCTATGTTAGATGAACCAGCACCTGAGGATTCTATCAAGCACAAGGCTACTGAAGATGTCATTCCGAATGAAGAATCTGCTAAAGAATTCATTCCAGAACATGAAGAACGTCGAGCTGATGAACCTGAAGAGAATGCTGAGGAAATTGATGCTAAAGAAAATGCTGATCAAATTCCTCAACGACAACCAGCTCACCCTCGCGTTGCAAAAGAAGTGCAAGTGGAGAAGATCATCGATGACATTAGAGCACCAGGTCCTCTCACACGCTCAAAAGCTTCACATCTATCTAACTTTTGTGGGCACTTTGCTTTTGTCTCTATCACAGAGCCCACTAAGGTAGATGAAGCATTTCTGGAGCCTGAGTGGATTCAGGCCATGCAAGAAGAATTACATCAGTTCAAGCTCAACAATGTCTGGGAACTAGTCAATCGTCCCGATCCTCGCAAGCATAACATCATTGGCACAAAGTGGATCTACCGCAACAAGCAAGATGAAAATGGTGTTGTGGTGAGGAATAAGGCACGACTAGTAGCTCAAGGCTACACACAGGTTGAAGGAGTTGATTTCGATGAAACTTTTGCACCTGTTGCTAGACTTGAGGCTATTCGCATATTGCTTGCTTATGCTAACCATCATGATATCATCTTATATCAAATGGATGTGAAAAGTGCATTCCTCAATGGTAAGCTTGAGGAAGAAGTATATGTTGCTCAACCCCCAGGTTTTGAAGATCCAAAACATCCTGACAAAGTCTTCAGACTTACAAGGCCCTCTATGGCCTCAAGCAGGCCCCACGGGCGTGGTATGATACATTGAAGGAATTCTTCATGAAGAAAGGCTTCACACCCGGTTCACTCGATCTCACTCTCTTTACTAAATCTTATGATGGTGAACTGTTTGTGTGCCAAATATATGTTGATGATATCATCTTTGGCTGTACTAACCAACGTTATAGTGATGAATTTGCCTATATGATGAGTGAAGAATATCAAATGTCTATGATGGGAAAGTTGAAATTCTTCTTAGGTCTTCAAATTCGTCAACAGCGCAATGGCATATTCACATCTCAGGAGAAATACCTCAAGGATGTCCTGAAGAAATTCGGCATGCAAGATTGCAAATGCATCAAAATTCCTATGCCCACAAATGGTCATCTATGCACTGATGAAAATGGTATTGACTTTGATCATAAGGTATACTGCTCCCTGATTGGTTCTTTATTGTACTTATGTGCATCTAGGCCAGATATAATGCTTAGTGTTTGCATGTGTGCCCGATTTCAAGCTGCACCGAAGGAATCACACCATAAGGCTGTGAAGCATATTCTTCGGTACCTAGCTCACACACCAACACTAGGATTATAGTATCCCAAGGGCTCGGATTTTGATATCATTGGATATTCTGACTCTGACGATGCTGGTGACCGCGTGGACCGCAAGTCAACATCTGGTACTTGTCATTTCCTCGGACGATCCTTGGTCTGTTGGTCCTCGAAGAAACAGAACTGCGTATCACTGTCTACTGCTGAAGTTGAGTACATTGCTACTGGTTCTTGTTGTGCTCAACTGCTATGGATGAAGCAAACACTCAAGGACTATGGCGTCAACGTGAAGAATGTGCCTCTCCTCTGTGACAATGAGAGTGCCATCAAGATTGCTCACAACCCAGTTCAGCACTCGAAGACAAAGCACATTCATATTCGTCATCATTTTCTTCGTGATCATGTGTTGAAGGGCAACATTTCTATTGAGCATGTGAAGACTGAAGAACAGCTAGCCGATATCTTCACTAAGCCCTTGGATGAGAAGAGATTTAGCAAGTTGCGGTGTGAGCTAAATATCTTATAGTCTTCGAATGTACTTTGAAAAAGGCACTCATCCTAACACATATGCAAAATTGATGACTTAGATGTGCAACACATGAAGAAATGTTTTTCTTCAATCAATGAAGAATAACACTCTAAGTGTGAAGAAATTAACGAAGAATTTGATTCTCAAAACCCTACGAGAATTGTACGCGGTGTCTGAAATCATCATTCTTATACGGTGGGTCACGCCACCACAAAAGTTGAAAATCTTCAATTTGAGTTTTTCCTCATTTTTGAAATTCCTCAGTTTTTCAAATTCTTCAACTTTGCAAAATCTTCACTTGTGCCGTCGTTTTTCTTCATTGGCTATATATATATGAGTTTATGTCCTCTACAGCATTCACTTATAGCTATTTCTTCAAGTTGGATCTTTTCTGCTAAGTGAATGTGATCTGACCCTTCCCCTCTATGCTATACTCAATCCAATCTATTCACAAATTCTTCATGTGCGTTCTATTTGAAACTCGTTCAAATTCTTCACTGTGTCCTTGTCAGCTGAAGAAATTGCGAACGGAATGTTAAAACTGATCTTATCCAAACTTTCGGTTTTGCCGCTCAAACCGTTCCGCATCCCATGATGCATTATTCTATTCATCCACGATCTAACACGATCTCCACTACACAGTACATGGGTGACACATGTCGTGAGAAGGAGAACGGCCAGGGGCACGTTTGTCCTAAATCTTCGGGCGAGCTGTTTTTCACCGTGGCTATAAATACCCCTGTCGCCTTCCTCACTTCTTTTACCCCGCTCAATCTCACTCTCCTGCTCGAGCTTCCGAACCCTAGCGCCGCCGCTACTCCATCGTCGCTGGTGAGGAAGAGCTTCACTGCCTCGACCTCGTCGCCGTTGTACTCGCGCTGACTGTGGAAATCTTCACCTCCGCCGCCACCATAGACGTCTTCCTCCGCCAAGTTAGGGCGTGGAAGATCTGCATCGACGAACTTCCCTGTTTCAACTCATAGTTCGTCGTGTTCTTCGTTCAAGGTAATTAAAATCTACTTTTACTGCCCTCTTTGATTCGAAACTTTTCTACAAAATCTTCAAAGGTGTTTTATTCTTCAAATACTCACACACAAAACACCTCACATGTTATCTGTTCTTGATTCATTTCCCTAAGCATCATTTTCTTCAAGATTCCTCAATTGTGTGGATCTTCGATCTATACAACTCTGGAACCTAAGATATAAAGCGCTTAGTGAAATTCCTCAAGACGCATCTGGCCAAATTCCTCAAACTTGTTCTTTATAAAAACCCTCTGAGAACGCATATGACCTCTTCCAATTCCTCGCAACTATACTCTATTCACAGGTACACATGTCCGCTGCTGAATCATTAGGTTCTCATCAACGTAACTCATTTGCAGTGTTCCTCGAAGAAAAGTTGCATACTTCTTCAGAGAATTCAATTGTTCAAATTCCTCAACTGAAGAAAATGGCTGAAGGTAAAAGGCCACAGAAAGGAGGAAAGAAGCCTGAGGTCATGACTGCTTTTGAAATCGCTGAGGACATTTCTAAAGAGTACTGCACGCCTGATGAAGCCAAGTTTGGCAAAGAAGATAAAAATCAGCGCAAGGTGCGAATTCAGAGGATTGAACGGAGATGGGCACGTGAATGGAGGGAGTACAGATACGTCACTACAAAGTACATGAAGAAATTCGCACTGAACCCTCCATGTCCAAGAGCCCCATTGGCACCTGGCCAAGTGGCTGATCCCACTAGCATCAAACGCAGTGAGGATTTTCCTGAGGAATGGGCCAAGCGCCAAGCTAAACTGGCAAGGCAAGCCAGAGAAGCAGTGAGGAAATTCAATGAAGACTCTGCTGCTGCCGCTGCCACTGAGGCCTCTGTCAAGCCGAGGAAAGCAATGCTCAAGAAGCATGCTCGCAAGCCAAGTGCTTCACCAGCAATGCCCTCACGGCCAAGTTCCTCAGCTACACCAAATTCCTCAGCTGGACCCTCTCTGCTGAAGAAAAAGGCTACTGCTGGACGCGGCACTCGCCCAAGTCCTAAGAAGCAGGTAGTCTTCACTGTACCATCTGATGATGATGAAGCTGATGAAGAAGAACTTGCTGAAATCATCAGGGACCGCCAAGAAAGAGCTGCTAAAGCCAAAGGCACACCTGTGCCCCTGCTATTGGATCCAAGGGCGATCCTCGATTACATTGATCTCTGGCATAAGGATCCCAACACACCTATGCCTGACTTCAAGCTGACACCTGGCCAAAGTCACATGCTGACTCACTTCATCCAAGAGGAGAAGTGGAAATATGATAGGGACAGAGAGATCAAGAAATCACAGTATCGCAAAGAGAAGCTGCTGAAGAAAAATGTTGTCAAGATGACAACTGAAGAACTCATCAAGATGCAGGCTGAAATCAAAGCCCTCAGCGACAACTTCAATTCATACTATGCTGATTGGCAAGGAGCCAAGGTCAGATTTGTGAAGCTGACTGAGTCTTTCACCAAGGTTGCAGCCCCAAAGCAACAAGAAGTTCCTCAAGCTGAAGCATCTGTTCAGCAAACTGAAGAACATGCCAGCACCGCTGATGATTTTCAGGCTGCTGAAGAAAATGCCAGTTCCAGGGCTGATGACTCTACTCCAGCCGTTGAAGAAATTGCCAGGGCATCCACTAGTGGTGCACCTGAAGAAACTGAAGAAATCAGGGCAACTGCATCAGTTGCGCCTAAGGAAAATCAACCAGATTTCTCAGCTCCACCTGCACCTACTCCAACTCCTATTCTTTCATCTGCGTTAGATGTGAAGAAGACCAAGGCTGCAGAGCGATCTGCAGTGAAGAAAAGGAAGGCATCAAATGCTTCAAAATCTTCAGCTCCCAAGAAGATGAAGCCGATGACCAGCTCGTTTGCAAATCCCATTGATGCTATTCCTATATCATCCATGCCATCAAAGGACCTTGTTCCTTTTGGTGAAGATTATGAGATCCCAAGTGGATCAGATGAAGAAACTCAATCTGCTGCTTCCTCAGAGCCGATTTATGAAGAAATTGAAGTGGATGCAATCCCTTCAACCCCAATAGTCTCATCACCAATGCCTCAGTTTGATGCTGAAGAGGCTAGTGTTGAAGAAATTGATGATGAAGATGTGGATATTGGAAGCACAACTCCGTTGATGAATGACGACTTCTTGGAAAGTCAGCATCCAAATTCCCCACTCTTCACTCCCCTGCAGCCAATTCCTCACGCTCCTTCACCAGCAGTACAATTTTGCTCTAAGGAAACTCATCCCACTGCATCTGTGAATGAAGAAATTCCTGCCACTAGTGCTGAAGAAACTGCTGCTGATACTGAAAAGGTGACTGCACCTGAGGAAGATCCTGAAATTCCTCAGCCTGAAGAACCTGAGATCGTGATTCCTGAGGTAGTGATGCAACTCACTGACACTCCTCTGCCAAAGCCAAAGGATCCGTTCTCAAGGAAACAAAAGTTCAAGGCTGAAGACTTCTTTGGCGAGCATGTATTCTTCACTGACTACAACCCCTATGACTCTGCTCGCATAAGGAAGAGGCGTTTCTGGACTGCCAGCCAAGCCAACTTCTATTCCTCAGTGTTGTTCAACAAAGACAAAGTCTTCGACCATGCCCATATTCCTCACGTGGATATGGAGTCCATGCCGTGCTTCACGCCAGTCCTCAGTGTTCTTCACGACGCTGGGCTGCTCAATTTCTGCACTGACATATGCGATTGGAATGAAGAGCTCATTCTTCAGTTCTATGCAACACTGCACATCACCGGCAACTCTGAAGATGTGAATTCATGGGTTCTGGACTGGATGACTGAGAACACACATTATAAGGCCCCAGCATCTGAATTGCTTCGTGCCCTTCCTCTGAGTCCACCCACTGAAGATGCACGTTGTGTTTACAACGAACCTGAGCTTTCAAATCACTATATGCAAGTGCTGATGAAGCCTTTGAAGCCAGGGCAGGCCCCTCGAACCAAATTCCTCGTCAAGGAATTGTTGTATGTGCCAAGGACTGTCTATCGCATTCTGACGAAGACAATGAGTCCCATCAAAGGCCACGACTCAACTGATGAAGAAGTCATTGGCATCATGAAGAACATGCTTTTCAACATCTGTCATGGCGTTCCCGTCAACTTCCATGATTTCTTCATGAGGACTCTGGCCAACATTGCTATGTCACCATTTGAGCTGAAGCCTTATGCACCTTTGATTATGAGATTCATCAGGACAAGGTCTTCACTCAATTACAAAGCTGAAACACTCAACCACTGCAGCTACTTGCCCCCTATTGAAGTCCTCAAACGGACATTTTCCTCAGCTGAAGAAAAGGGCAAAGCCACTGATGTGATAGATGAAGGCATTCGTCCATTGGATGGTCAATTTCGCAAGGCCGCATCTTATTCCACCAATGATGACTCTGCCACACATAACACTGCCGCCAACACTGCCAAGCCAAATCCTCAAGCCACAGCACCCAGGGTGATGACTGACCGTGAGTTACTCCTCAGTCTTCATCAAAAGGTTGATCGCAATCACAAATGGGTCAAGCGTCAGTTTGGTTCAATTCTTCACAACATGACTGCAACACATAATGCAGTGAAGAAAAACCACTACTACCTTCATGAAACCCTCAACCGCACCTGGGCTGTTCTGTCTCAAGTTTACAGTGCTAATGATTTGAAGCAAATGGGTCTCAAAGAAGCGTTTGACTGGTCTGCACCGCCTCCGAAGAAATACAAGAAGGTCAAGGTTCCTTCTCTGGTGGCCAGTTCATATTCTTCGTCGCGTGAGACTAATGAAAATGAAGACTTGGACGACACAGCGGCAGGCCCTACATCAACGACCGACCCCAACAACGCTGGCGCTCCTTCATCAACTTGAATATCTTCAGGGGCGTTAGTCCTCAGTTTCGATCCTTTTGGTCATTTGATGACAAAGGGGGAGAAATCTGAGTTAGTCTTCAAGCGGGTCTATAATAAGGGCGTTTTTTTTCTAAGTTACAACTCTCGTTCTTCTGAAACTTTTATTGGATCGAGTTGTAATCTTAAACCCGATGGTGCGCTGATACTTTTGTTGCACTATGCTCTGGTACTTTTGATGCGCTATTCTGCATGCTTATTCCTCATTAATATTATCGCACGCATGCTGAATTTCATCAGGCACCATATTTCATCATGCATTTCAAATTCTTCATATTATATATCAAATGCGTGTATGAATTACAAGATATAGGGGGAGATCTCCATGATTCAACTCTTCAAGTGTGCATTGCTTCAAAAGCAAATTCCTCACTATGCACATCTTCAGGGGGAGTTCTTCTATATCTTGCAATCAAATTCCTCAATATCAGTATTTACACTTCATATATTTATCCCCGTTGAAAACTTAACCTATGTTGTCATCAATCGCCAAAAAGGGGGAGATTGTAAGTGCATCTAGTGCCCCTTAGTGATTTTGGTGTATTGAAGACTTATAGGTTAAGTATCTAATTCGTTTATGAGTGTACACAGGTCTATAAGTCTATGAGGAGTTTGATATTTACAGAGAAAGTCGACCCCTGAAAATGAAGTTCTTCGACTGAAGACTTTGATATTTTGAAGACTTTCTGAAGACTTTGAAAGTGAAGAAATTGGTGTGACCCTGAAGACTTGGTATTCATTCGAGGAACATGAAGCGTGAAGACTTTTGTTTTTGTAGTTTCATTTTCTCTTTCTTGAGTCATAGGAAACACCGTACTGTTAAAGGGGGTCGAGGAAATACTAAGGAGAAAATTTCCATGTGATGCTCAACTCAAATCCTACACCTACCAATCCCTTCGAGTGAAGCCATTGGAAATCTCATGCAGTTCAGTCAATTTCTTCAGTGACAGAGACGCAGTTCTTCTGGTCACTGAGGACTTTGCTCTGACTAAGGAGTTAGGAATTCGCCAGTGCGAATTGCCTACACAGTGAGGAACATGATAGCCCTGAGGAATTTGTACCTCAAATTTCCGACTGTTGCTGTGCTACGCGTCAGCTGTTCCAAAATATCTTATCCACCTAACGGTCATATCATTGAAGGGCATTTATGTCTTATCATGTCGGGCTGCTCCCTAGGCTATAAATAGCCGCCCCCCTACAACCGCTAGCTGGTTGGCTGCTCCGTGTGAACTTGACACTTGTCATTTGAGAGCACCCCATCCTCCGAGGACTTTGAGCGAAAATCATCAAGTGAGGAAAATCCAAACCCAAACCCAAAACACCTACAAACCCAAAGTGATTGAGCATCACTGAAGAGATTGATCCTGCGTGGATCCGACGCTTGTTACCTTTGAAGACTGTGCTTCTTCCAGACGGTTAGGCGTCATGGTCTAGAGCATCCAAGAGGAATTGTGGATCGCCGAGTGACCTAGTCTGTGAAGGTTTGGAAGTCACCTGAAGACTTACCACGAGTGATTGGGTGAGGACTGTGTGTCCTTAGCTCAAGGACAATACGGTGAGGACTGTGTGTCCGGGACTGGGTGTCCTCGAGTTTAAATACTTAGCCGCTCCAACCAGATGTACAACTGAGACAGCTGTTGGAACTGGTCTACCAAATCATTGTCTTCACCAAGCCAACTGGTTCTATTTCCTCAACACTTTCATTTCCTCATTACTGTGTTGTGTATTTGTTCACATCTGTGTTTGAAGACTTTGACTGAAGACTTTCTCAATTTCCTCAGTTCAATTTCTTCAGTCCTTTTGTCTTCATCTTGTGCTATCATGTGTTTACGCTTTCTGTACTCTGTGTTTGTCTTCATTTCATCATGATGACCATGCATGTAATCTGTTATGTTTACTTCTGAGTACTTATTCTGCTGCTAGTAGTTCTTCGCTAAGGAATTTCCTCACGAGCAAATTCCTCAGTGAAGAATTTCATAAAAATCGCCTATTCACCCCCCCCTCTAGTCGATATAACGCACTTTCAATGAGGAGCGAGACATTGCAGCAGCCCGTTTGGCGATTTATCAGCAAGATTTGCGGCGTTATCACAGCCGCCGGGTTAGAACCAGAACTTTTCAGGAAGGCGATCTAGTGCTCCGACTCATCCAGGATCAGACGGATATGCACAAGTTATCCCCCCCTTGGGAAGGACCCTTTGTGGTCAGCAAGAATCTGCACAACGGATCATACTACCTAATCGATGTTCGAGAGCACAAAGACTCACGTAAATCGAAGGAGGAGACCCACCGGCCGTGGAATATCGCTCATCTTCGGCCCTACTATACTTGAGCCATAGGCTCTATTTATGTACATAGTTATAACAATGTATGTATTATGATCAATATAATAAATCGGAACCTTAGCTAAAGCGGGGTATCTGTTGTTTTTCTTACATCATGTGTGGTTACATGGAGCTTCTGTTTCTAAAGCGGCGTTCGGTTTACCCCTTGATTCAGCTTATCAAAGCTATACACAACATCACTTGGGGGCTTGGTCGCATCCGAACCATAGTCACACCTCTTGATCGGCTCAAAGCCAAATCAATCCGGGGCCAAAGAGAGTGTTGCAAAACAACAACTCAAACATAGGCACCAGCTGAGCACAGCTCAAAATGTTACTTGGGGATTCTTTGCTGTCGAAATGAACAAAGAATCTACACTTGTAACAGGCTATCAAGCCATGGCTTGGAAGCCTGGTGTATACACCTAAAACCCCGGGTTAGCCTGCCTATTTAAGTAAGTCACTCCGCCCAGGTAAACCTGGTATGACCCTTCGAACTTTGACAACTTACTCTAAATAAATACCCTGAACTTGTCAAGTTAAAACAATGATTGGTTAAGGATTGAGGACCATCTTAAAAGGCTTTGTGAAATGGTTTAACTCAGTGGCCTGGCAGCCCATGAAAAGCCTCAAATTTGGAGCCTGGCAGCCCGTGAAAAGCCTCGACTACAAGTTTTCATTTGCTTTTTGCCAAATTTTTCTCTTAAGACTTATGATGTTTGCTCTAAACCGGTGTTCATCAACCTGGCTAGGCTGTCAACTACAAGTTGTCAGTACATAATTATTCATAATCCGGAGACTATCAGCCCGGTCTGGTTTGACTCAAAGTCACCAGTATGGAATAAACCGGTGTTTATCACAACTCGGAATGGTTTTATTGTAAACCGGCATCACATAACAGGAGTTACTTGTACTCCAGATTAGGGTTATTACCCTCACTACAAAGTTGGTCAGCCAACATTATGCCTCAAGGTCACAGGTATCACATATTCCCGTCTTCGGTTATGTTTTTACAACCTTGGTTATAAATCTTGGTCACATATATATTTGCGTATTATGACCCGCCCAGTGGTAAATCGCCCGGGCGTTTTAAGCTTCTTATCTGCAGGGATAGCTTGAATAAATGGCTATGGATTATGAACATCATGTCTTAAACATGGCGGATTAGCAAGCATCAGTCGCAGATGAATATGCACGAAGGCATAACAGACCAAATGTTTTAACTAGCCTATTACAAGGCGTTTTAGTGCCCAAAAGGATAAATTGTTCCTTAAATAAGTGCTGCGGCGTGTGGAAGACTAAACCGGCCTCCGGATTATGATTGGTCACCAGCTTGACCTGACGGCTGCGGATCATTTTGCACCGGTTCCTCCTCTTCGTCTCTAACCAGCGGCTGGAAGTCAATAGTTGTCCAGTCAATCCCAGTTAACGCTTGGAACACAGCTTCGTCGCTTATAAGGGTGGACGGTTCAATATCAAGGGCATAAGTGTGCTTACGGATTGGAGGGATCAGGTTTTGAGCCTCAGGAGTCGGCGTCGCAGCCCGTTTGTTGTTGGTGTCATAACTCACCTGGTAAAATGAAAGATCAGCCTCTTCAACAAGTTGACAAGCCAGTGGACGAACTTCCCGGTTTATGGCACGGAGATCTTCAGTGCCAAATTCCGATCCATCTTCTTTTAAGCTTGGGTAGCCTTTAATGACGTTCGCCGGATCAAGATCAGGCCCATGCTTTTGCCCGAGTTAGTGCAGTCAAAGCACCAGCCCTTGCAGCATATCTCTTTAGTTCTTCTACCCGGGCGGGCAGCATAGATAGCCTGTCTAAAGTATCCTTGATTAACGTCGGAGGCGGTTTGTTGTGAGAAGCGGTGCAGATGATTCATTGCGCACCGGTATACAATTGCTCTATCAGCGTGTAAGTAGCCTTCAGCTTCTTCTGCACATCAGAGCCCAGATGACTGATGCGAGTTCCTGCATCGTTACAAACATTAGTAAACCGACAATGCATGGAAAGATATGTTCAAAGCATAAGGCAAGGATGTTTACCGAACACAGCGACAGTCATGGCATGTATCTGCCGCTTTACGCCAGTCAGCTCATCTACCACCGGTTTGAGAGCTGCTTCTGCGTCCTTGGCTTTTTTCTGCAAAGCGGATTTTTCTGTGTTCCAATCTGCATGTTCTTTGTTGAAGCTCTCCTTTAGCTTTTCCGTAGCGGCTAAAGCGCTAGTCAGCTCATCCTTTGCCCTGGCGGTTTCGGCTTGCTGGGATTTGAGGTTCTCTTGCAGATCAGCGGTTTGAGCTTCCTTTTTGCTAAGGTCAGCCTATAATAGACAGAAGTATAATGAGTTGATGCTACATCTTTGAAGTACCATGCACATAACAAGTTATGCACTTGATACTTGGGGGCTAATGCATATTTGCTTGCTCTCGATTTTTTTTTTGCAAGTCCCAAGCACAATACAGGTATTACTCTTGGCACTTGGGGGCTAATGTATGTCTTCTCAAAAGTATTGATTTGGGAAGTCCTTTAACAGTCCCGGTTCATCTTTATAAAGTTAAACCGACCCTTGGGGGCTACACCAGTGAAAGATACAATATTGCCATTCTACAATACTGGTTCATCTTAAAGAGATAGCCCAGTCATAGCAGGTTAAGCATGGTAAGTTGATTATTAAGTCCCGGTTCAGATTGTTATCATAAACTGTCACTTGGGGGCTACTGGAGTTGATATTTGGAATTTACAAGAGAGACAGTTAAGAAGAGATGAGCATTAGTTACCTCATATCGCTCTTTCATTAAATTTACCAAACTGGCTTCATAGTCACGGCTGGTGTACACACGGTTCAAGAAGCAAGAGTGAAGGTCTTGAGCATTGAGATGGGCATAGCTTGATAAATCGGCGTTCCATTTGCCTTTGCCAATAGTAGAGAGCTCGTCCTTGGTAGTATGCTTTGATAAAACAACAGGATTGCCAGGAGTGGTATGGCCAATACCAGTAATCATGACATCATCGTCTTTATCATCAGCAGCTTTCACGGGAGTTGGCGGTTTGTCGGTAGCCTTAGCTGGACTGGCTGATTTGTCATCATGACGGACCGGGCTGGTCGGTCTATCAGCAGGGCTGGTAGTATCAATTTCTACCTATTCAGCAAACAAGTCATGGTCTTGAGGAGGTGGATCATTAAGCATGGCGTCAACATCGGTCTCTTCAGGATCTGGAGTCTTTTCCGGTTCAACAGCCATGTTGCCATCAGCCGGTTTATTCAACCGAGCCTTCTTGCTGGGTCTGGGCTTGGCGCTGAGAAGGATAAACATGAGGATCAGTACAGTATATAAAAATAACACATCAAGGATAAAAATAAGTGTATAGCTCACCCAAGAACTGTTTTGAGAGGTGGAAGCTTTGTGGCTGACGACTCACCAGAAGATGAGTGGGAAGTACCCTAATAATTTGAATCAGACGGGTTAAGAGGCTGACGGAAACAACCCACTTTGGGGCATGAAGTGTCAAGGGTATAAGAGACCTCTGATCGACGTTTCCGAACCGGAGTGTTCGGTAAACCGGCGGAGGTAACTACCTAGCCGCTGTGCCGGGTTGTGCGGCGAACCTCGTGCTGCTGCGTCTTCAAAAGAAAGTTTGGGTGCAAGTAAGCAAGGGGGTGAGAAAATTTTACTTTCCAGTTTGCTCGATGGATTTTTGATGTTGGCAGAGGATCTAAATCGGAGGAAAGAATGGTTACCTCTACGCCATCAGCTTGGCTGCCTTCAGTGTCGTCCTGATAATAGTCATTGTCAATGAGGTGTATAAAAAATGAACCAAGAGAGTCAAGTTCTACCTCTGATACCGGGTTACCCACATCATCATCAATATTTAGCTCGGAGGATGCAGTGGTCCTTTTCTTGGCAGGTTTCTTAACAACCTTATTCCTTGGGCGAAGAGGCTTTGCCGGTTTGTCCTGCAGTTTTGCCGGTTTGTCTTGGAGCTTCTTATTCCAGAACAGATCATCACCCTGTCAGAAAATAATCAAACTTTCAGAGAATATTTGGGCAGAAGCAAATTAAGATAAAAAAGTTATATGATTCTTACAGCTGGCGGTTTGTTGAAGGTGCAAAAAGGGAGTAGTCCGGTCTGGCCACAGACAGCCTCCGGTTCATTCAGCATCTTCTTTACAGCCTCAGTAACTTCTGCATCTGTAAGCTGAATATCAATGTGTCGTTGAGCATCCTTCAAACTCCACGTGTACTCACACATCAAACCGGAGCGCCGGCTTAAGGGCAGAATACTCCAGCTTATCCAACAACGAGCAAGGTCAACTCCTGTCAAACCGTTCGCCATGAAGGCCCTAAGCTTTGATAGTTGAGGGGCATAGTTGGCCCTTTCTCTTGCAGTCAACCTCTGAGGAAAAGGATGTGTATTACTAAGGCGGTGAGAGCAGTAACCCGGCAAGGGGTTCTCATCGGTTGGAGATGTATCTTTGCAGTAAAACCAAGTCTGGTTCCACTATTTGGGGTGACTGTGGAGCTTGGGATGAGGGAACGTAACTTCCTTCCTTTTCTGAACCGCCATTCCACCCAATTTCGTATTGGGTCCATCCGTGAACTCTGTGCGACGGTTTAAGTGAAAAAAATCCCTAAACAGTTCGACTATAGGTTCTTCTTGTAGATAAGCCTCACAAAAGACTTGGAAGTGGCAGATGTTGGTCATAGAATTTGGACCGATGTCTTGAGGGTGCAGCTGAAAACTGGCCAGTACATCTCGGAAATTTTTTGAACCGGGAGGGCTAAAACCTCGACCCAGGTGATCAGCAAACACGACTACCTCTCTGTCCTTGGGTGTAGGAGGATTTTTTGGGCAAGGGACCCTCCAGTGGATGACATCTTTCTTGGCTAAAGCGCCCATTGCAACACAGTTGTTTAACTGATCTTTGGTTACTCGAGAAGGAACCCAATTGCATTCATAGACTTGCTTGTCCATGGCAATGAAAATCTGAAACAATATTATTGCCGGTTTAAGATTTACAGTGGACAACTATAAAGCGGTATAAGGATATAAGCATATTGTTAAACCGGAGTTGGTTATTTGTAAACCGGAGTCTGGCAATAGAGACAGTACAATGGTGAATGCATTAGCGGTTCAACAGGGGACTAATGGTATCTACTGGGTCATTATTTTTATATAAAGTTAAACCGCCTAATCTGGTATTAAAGGTATATGTCTAAAAGGTGAGTAAGTGAAGGAAAAACAAGTTTCACATCTTGGCATGGTAGTTTTAGATCTACCGTGCGTTGGAAAAACAAAATATATTCTGACCTAATTTCCAGCGTGTTAAGAGTTCACCAAGTTCAGATGAGTTTTATATAAGGCAGATGTTCTAACAAGGAAGCAGGAGTTTAAAGTACAAGGGCATTGGAAAAAGCAGATCTAACTAGCCATTGGTACTATTGAAGAGAAACAAGGAAGAACATATTCAAGAACTTTGAAGAACTATGAAGAACACCAAACCCTAATGGTGGATCTGGAGTGAGAAAAGGAGGAACATACAGGTGCTGAGGAAGCAGTGGAGGATCGCCGCGTTTTTCTGGCACAGTCAGGTTGATGCAGCAGCCATCGTTGAGGCAGTGGCGAAGGACGACGGCGGCGGCAGAGCTCGAAGGTCGGTCGGTGCGAGGAAGAAGATGACACGAAGAGGCACGAGGGGGAAAAGTGAAAGGGACCCCTCGGCTTATTTATAAGGTGGATGGATAAAAGGCAGACGCGAGAATCGAGGAGCCCAAAAAATGGGGTATGTGACAGCTCTGTTGCCTCGATCATCGGAGGCCCATTAATGAAGGTGGGTTATACGCAGTTTTAAATAACATATGACGTCATGGCGGTTTACCATGGTCCTGGAAGGTGACGTCACGGCGGTTTACAAGATTACGTGAAGATGTTGAATAAGAAATTTTCTTAAGTATTGAGGATTGACATGAACCAGTTCAAATCAATCTGGGGCCTAATGTTGGGGATATTACCACTGGGCATAAACTGGCCAGGAGAGGCCGGGTTAACCCCATAGTAGTTCACTATATCTGAAGCCCATGAAGACAGACGGTGATGCTTTATGAAGGCCTGGGGCCCAAAGCCGGTTTAAAGCCTGTAGACATAAACCGGCATTGATATGTAAACTTGTGTTGTAAGATAGAAAGAGCAGAGACCGAGCCGAACATGTTTATGAGCCGGCCTCGGGATTCTGTAAACCGACGGGCGTCAACTCGTGTATATAAGGGGACGACCCGGCGGTGGTTCAGGACAACAGACAACAACTCGAGACTCAGGCAAAGCGTATTCACTCCCTTGTCATCGAAACCCAAGCAATCCCACAACAACTGGATCATAGGCTTTTACCTTCACCGCAAGGGGCCGAACCAGTATAAACTCTCTTGCGTCCCTTGTCCGCTTTAACCCCTTTAAGTTAACCCATAGCGATGGCTTCATGACTAAGTCCTTTCTCTAGGAAATCTGTCGTGACAAAACCATGACACAAAGGGTTTTCGAGAAAAAACCGACGAACGGCGCGGCGGTGGCGGCTACCTCGGTGAGGTCGGCAGCAGCGGCGGGACGGCTCCGGCGGTGGCGGGCGGGGCGGCGACGCGGCTCTGGCGGCGAGCGGGCTCGGCGGCGGCGCGGCCGCTGGCGGTGGCAGCGGCGGGGCGGCAGCGCTAGGGTTTCGAGCGGGGCTAGCGGGCTGGCGGCTTATAAGAGGCCGACCGGTCGAAGTCCTAGTCGGTTACGGCCCGACTAAGTCGGTTGACTTTTTTTAAATAAGTCATGACGTAGAAAAACAAAGAAAAGAAATACTAAACGGACTCCAAAAATCCCGAAATAAAATTTCCCGTCCTCTAAAAATATGCCGGACAAATTAAACATTTATTTGGGCCTAAAATGCAATTTTCAAAAACGTGTATTTTTTATAATTCAAATAAAATTGCAATAAAATCCGAATAAAATCAAATTTTTTATTTTAATATTTTCCTCCCAATATTTCATTTATTTTGGAGAACTCATATTATCTCCTCTCATATATTTTGATACGAAATATTTTTGGAGAGAGAAATTAATTAAAACCAAAGTGATCCTTGTTTCCATATTTGGTAAAATTCAAATATGACAAACGTGAAATCCCCAACTCTCTCCGTGGGTCCTTGAGTTGCTTAGGATTTCGAGGATCACAAAATGAAAATGCAGTAAAATATGATATGCATGAATGACCTATGTATAACATTCCAAATTGAAATTTTGGGATGTTACAAACCTACCCCCTTAAGATGAATCTCGTCCTCGAGATTCGGGTTGGCTAGAAAATAGGCGAGGGTAGTCTTTGAGTAAGTTATCCTCTTGTTCCCAGGTGGCTTCATCCTCGGTATGGTGGCTCCACTGAACTTTGCAAAACTTGATAACCTTGCTGCGAGTAACTCGGCTGGCAAACTCTAGAATCTTGATAGGTTTCTCCTCATATGTCAAGTCACTATCCAACTATATTGCTTCCAGGGGCACTGTATCTCTCAGAGGAATATCGGCCATCTCCGCATGGCACTTCTTCAACTGGGAAACGTGAAACACATCATGAACTCCTGACAGTCCTTCTGGTAACTCCAACTTGTAGGCAATTTTTCCCATGCGTTCCAAAACACGGTACGGTCCCACAAATCTCGGGGCTAACTTTACCTTAACTCCAAAATGTTTAACACCTCGCAAGGGTGACACTCGCAGATATGCTCGGTCTTCGATTTCATAGACTACTTCCTTGCATTTTGAATCTGCATAACTCTTCTGTCGGGACTGAGCTACCTTTAGTCTATCTCGAATCAGCTTAACCTTCTCCTCGGACTCCTTAATCAAATCCGGACCAAACAACTGACGGTCTCCAACTTCATCCCACGTCAACGGTGTTCGGCATCTCCTTCCATACAGGCTTCGAATGGTGCCATCTTCAAACTGGCCTGGTAGCTATTATTGTAAGAGAACTCCGCGTAGGGCAAGTTATCATCCCAACTAGATCCATAATCTAAAGCACAAGCTCTCAACATGTCCTCCAGAATCTGATTGACTCTCTCGGTCTGTCCATCTGTCTGCGGGTGAAAAGTTGTACTAAACTCCAGTCTGTACCCAAGGTCTGGTGCAGCTGGTGCCAAAATTTTGAAGTAAACTGTGTTCCTCTATCTGATACGATGGTCCTCGGAACTCCGTGCAGACATAGGATCCTGGTCATATATATCTTAGCCAACTTTGCACTGGTATATGCGGTTTTCACGGGGAGAAAGTGGGCCACTTTGGTCAAGCGATCCACTACTACCCAGATAGAATCATATCCTGATCGGGTCCTGGGCAAACCAGTGATGAAATCCATGCCAAGCTTGTCCCACTTCCATTCGAGTATCGACATAGGCTCCAGTAATCCCGCTGGCTTCTGATGTTCTGCCTTCACTCTCTGACATACATCACATACGGCTACATACTCGGCAATATCCTTCTTCATACCAGTCCACCAGAAACGCTCCTTCAAGTCCAAATACATCTTAGTGTTTCCGGGGTGTATCGAGTATGGCGAATCATGAGCTTCCTGTAGTATCAACTTCTTGAACTCTGCATTATTGGGCACGTATACACGGTCCTCGAACCATAAGGTGTCGTGCTCATCCTCACGAAAACCTTTGGTTTTTCCTTCGCCCATTCTCTCCTTTATCTCAGCAATCTCTTTGTCATCCTTCTAAGCTTCTCGAATCTTTCCCAACAATGTAGATTGAACTTCCATTGCTGCAACAAAACCTCTTGGAACAATCTCCAAACGTAGCTCCCTGAGATCCTCGGCTAACTCTTTTGGTATCCCTCCTCTTACAAGGGTGTTAACATAACTCTTACGGCTCAAAGCGTCTGCTACGACATTAGCCTTTCCTGTATGATAATGCAGCTTCATGTCATAATCCTTTATGAGCTCCAACCATCTCCTCGGCCTGAGGTTCAGCTCCTTCTGTGTGAAGATGTACTTCAAACTCTTGTGATCCATGTACACATCGCAACGGTTTCCAATGAGAAAATGTCTCCAGGTCTTGAGCGCGTGCACCACAGCTACTAACTCCAAATTGTGTGTGGCATAATTCAATTCGTGTGGTTTAAGTTGTCTTGAGGCATATGAAACAACCCTTCTGTCTTGCATAAGTACTCCTCCAAGTCCTAAGCGAGAGACGTCGCAATACACATGGAAATCCTTGTGTATATCTAGTAGGATCAACACTAGGGCTGTAGTCAAATGTTTCTTCAACTCCTGGAAACTTGCTTCACATTCTTCAGTCCAATGGAACTTGGTGTCCTTCTTCAACAATGCCGTCATAGGCTTCGCAATCTTGGAGAAATTCTCAATAAATCTTCGGTAGTATCCCGCAAGTCCAAGAAAACCGTGGATCTCTCCAACTGAGGTGGGTGCCAACCACTCAGTGACTGATTGAACCTTGGTGGGATCCACTGCTATACCTTCTCCTCATATAACATGTCCAACAAATCCAACTTCCTTCAACCAAAACTCACATTTGCTGAACTTGGCATATAATTGATGTTCCCTGAGCTTCTCGAGAACTAAACACAAATGCTCCTTGTGTTCCTCTTCATTCTTTGAGTATACCAAGATATCATCTATAAACACCACGACAAATTTATCCAAGAACTCCATGAACACCTTGTTCATCATACTCATGAAATAGGCAGGGGCGTTAGTTAGTCCAAATGACATAACTGTATACTCATACAGCCCATACCTTGTGGTGAAAGCTGTCTTAGGTATATCCTTCTCCCGAATCTTCAACTGGTGATATCCCGATCGCAAGTCGATCTTCGAAAACACCTTTGCTCCTTGCAGCTGGCCAAACAAATCATTGATCATCGGTAGTGGGTACTTGTTCTTGATTGTTACTTCATTCAACGCACGATAATCAACCACCATTCTTAACGATCCATCCTTCTTCTCAACCAAGAGCACAGGGCTCCCCATGGTGATGAACTTCATCGAATGTAACCTTTCTCCAACAATTCCTTAATCTGTTTCTTAATCTCCTCCAGATCGTTTGCGGGCATCCGGTATGGTCTCTTCGATATAGGCCCGGTGCCTGGCAACAACTCTATCAAAAACTTGATATCTCGATCTGGTGGCATTCCTGGTAACTCCTCTGGAAATACATATGGGTAATCCTTTACTACCGGCACTTCCTCCTGAACAACTCCCGTGAGAGAATTTACTTGAATCCTCCTCGGCGCATGCCTGGATACATACTTGATCTTTTTTCCCTCCGGGGTAGTGAGCAAAATCGACTTACTCGCGCAATTGATGTTTCCTCCATACATCGATAGCCAATCCATTCCTAGTATCACATCCAATCCTTTTGACTCCAAAATTATCAGGTCTGAGGGGAAAACATGGTTTCAATGGTCAATGGCATCTGAAAACATCCTTGTCTTGCCATATATTCCACTCCTGGCGAACTTACTAACATGGGTGTCCTAAGTACCTTAGTGGGCAACTTATACTTATCCATGAATCCCCTTGATATGTATGAATGCGATGCACCAGTATCGAAAAGAACAATTGCAGTAAAAGATTTAACCAAAAACTTACCGATAACTGCATCAGGCTGCTCCTCAACCTCCTCCACGTTCACGTGGTTCACTTGTCCCTTATTGAAAGGGTTGGGCTTCTTCCCAGCGCTTCCATTGCCATTGCCGTTCTTCAATTCTGGACAATTGTTGGTGTAGTGCCCAATCTTCCCGCACTTGAAACAAGTAATGTGACTTTGATCCTTCTTGGCGGGTGTGGCTGGGTTAGAGCGGTTCTAATTGCTGCCTGCTCCATTCCCGTTTCCATTCTTGGGGCCATTGTGATTATGGGAACTTCCTCCATTGTGAGTGTGGCCTCCATGGTTATGGGCAAGTCCTCCCGAGTTCGGGGTGAAACGAGGCTTCTGCTGAGCTCCAGAATTGTACTTCCCTTGTCCATACTTCCTCTTGCGGCTCTCAATCTGTTGCTGCTTCCCTTCCATCATAAGAGCCTTGTCTACCAACTCCTGGTAGTTGTTAAAAGTTGCCACCATCAACTGCATGCTCATCTCATCGTTCAGCCCTTCCATAAACTTCTCCTGCTTCGCGGCACCTGTGGCCACATCATCAGGGGCATAACGAGATAACTTGTTGAACTCATCTACGTACTGAGCCACAGTACGGTTCCCCTCGCGTAAGTTGCGAAACTCATGCTTCTTCATGCTCATAGCTCCAGTTGAGACATGGGTTATGCGGAATGCTTGCTGAAACTGATCCCAAGTGATATTGGCTATAGGGAAAGTGGCTGTGTAATTCTCCCACCATGATGTTGTTGGTCCATCCAATTGGTGTGCGGCAAAACGCACCTTCTCAGCATCTGTGCAACCTGCGGTAGTCAACTCCCTTCCAATCTTGCGTAACCAGTCATCCGCAACTATGGGCTCGGTGCTACTGGAAAACACCGGCGGCTGCAACCTCAGAAAGCGGGCTAAGTTGTCAACTGGAGGTGGTGGCGGTGGGTTGTTGTTGTTGTTGTTACCTTGGTTCTGAACTAATATCTGCATCAAGGCATTCTACTGCTGAATCAACTGGGTGATCTCCGGTGGGAAGACAAATCCGGTGTCACGTCTCGGAGGCATCTGATGGGTTTAGAGGGGAGAGATTTGAATAGAAAAAAGGTCCAATGAGAAAGCACTACCCATATGCGCATGAGACAAACACAATCATATCGTATCACTCAATCAAGCAAGCAAGGCCATACAATTGGTCTAGGACTATCGTTAAAAGTGCTCAGACTACTACTATGTACAGGGGGAATACTACTAGTCATATGGTGGTCATCTAGAAATATTGATCGGTGGAAGACTCCATGATATCCGCTCCAGCTTTGTCTTCATAATCATCATCATTATTGTCAGGGTCGGAGTTGGTGTCGTCGATGATGATGTAGTCTTCGGAACGAATCTCCTTGGGTTCGTCGTCTTCTCCTCCTGGTGCGGGATCTCCCATGAATACTCCTAGCTTCTTTGTCAGGTCGTCATTCTTCTCCACCAGTATGATGATTTCCTCCTCATAATCATCACATGTAGCCTTGAGTTCCTCTTCAAGCTCGGTGATCCTAGTCATTGCCTTCTTCAAATCTATCATGCCTGCGCACATCTGGTTCTCCTGGCGTCGAATGTGCTGGTTTAGCTCATGGATGAATGCTGCAATGGACATGTCCCTCCTAGTGCTGACTATCTCCCACTACTCATCTCTGCGCCAACATATCTGGTAGATAGTATCCTTGAGATCCTTGTGGTAAACTTCGCCGACGCGTCCCATGGAGATGTGGGCTGCCATGCTCTTTCCTAGACTCCAGGTGGGTGCATCAAACGAAAACTCTATGGGCTCCGTAACTGGCGTGAATGTCCTTCCTGGAACTTGAACTTGAATCATCCAGCACTCCTCTTCTGGTAAAGTGACGTTGTAGGTCCCGGTAAAGCTTGGTATTCCAATATTCAGGTATCTAGTGACTTCCTTCAAGTGTCGTCCAAAAGTGTGTCTTCGTCCGGTTGTGCAAACTTGTTCCTCGTGTCCGCCATCCTAAAGAGTAGAAAATGGAGAGGGGTCAGAAATGAGTAGAGAAGGGTGACCTATGGCTTTTCTTAGTGGTCGTGTCCTACATTCAGCGTGTGCTCTGATACCATCTTGTAGCGACCCGACCTCAGACGGTCAAGTCTCTGTGCTTCAGTGTCATCCCTGGATCGGTAATGCTGACACACATAGTACTCGAAGAATTTATAACAGAGTAGCAATCACACACTTATTACATCGAATGTCTCCAAAGAGAACTTATTATAATAAATATGGCTTAAGGCCATCTAACACGATAACAACGGAAGACTTGTAAGATAAAGTGAGTCCATCAACTCCAACGACATAGCTGAGTGCATGACAACGACCTATCGCACCTTTACTCGTCGTCTGAAAAGTCTGCAACATAATACGTTGCAGCCCGAAAATGGGTCAGCACATGGAATATGCTGGCAATGTAACACAGTAGAGCAATGAACAGATAAATACTATCACTACATGCATATATGGCTGGTGGAGGCTCTATGGTTATATGGTTTTTGCGAAAAGCCAATTTTTCCCTACAACAAAGGAATAAATTTTATTTAACTATCATGGTAGTTGAAACATCATTGAGAAGGTACCTCCAACTCAATCCCAATTAAAATTAATTATCAACCCAACAAATTAAATTAGAGTGATGAGATACAACAGGATAATCCAAGTACTAGATACTCAAGATGTCCATGACCGGGGACACGGCTAACCATGATTAGATTGTACACTCTACAGATGTTTGCGCACTTCCCCCACAAGTCTCGATCTCCTCCGCTGGATTTCTCGCACTACATGGTATTTGAGAAACGGATGACCGAGACACAGTCTTTCAGAAGCATTAACTCTTTACTCCGAGTGGACAGTTACACCTACTTCCCTCTACATCTGCTAGCCCACCACTTAAAGAGGTCACACAACATACTCAACTATGCCAGAGCCCATAATGGCTTGTGGCTGCACACGGAAGTTTCTAGCATGAAATATCTCACGATCCCTTTGAGCCTGGGTGGCGGACCGTAGGAGGATCACACGGTATATCCCCGGGATCTCCTAGGACAACACTGGTATATCCCCAGGTGCCCAAATAAGCAATCCACCCAGATGTGTATTAAAGTTGCCACCTTAAATTGAACCATTAATTAACAACTCACATCTGTCATGGATACACTCAAACCCAATTCACGTCTACGAGCATAGCATAGCAATATAAGCATAACGTAGAAGTAACTCCCAAGGGTTTGATATTAAAACAGGTAATAGGTTCTACCTCATCATCTACTTCCCAAACCCACAAGTTAAACACATCATATGCATGCAATGTTTTGAGGATTGTAACTAATGCATAAAAACTGGGTATGGAAGGAATACGATCAAAGTGTTACTTGCCTTGCTGATGATCCGCAAAACCTAGAGACTCGTAGTAGCACGCTTCGCACTCCAGGAATTCTATCGCAAATGAACAATAGCATACATAAGCAATCAAGCAAAGATGCACGGGTAAAACTCAAATAAAAAGATCTAACCAGAAAGTTCAACTTAAGAACTCCGGTTTGCAAAAAGAATCAAATCAAACGGAGCAACGAAACTCAAACTGCGAAAGAAACAAGATCCGATTACTAATCTGGACTAAAGTCAAATTTTACAGTACCAAAATCTTGTTCAAGTTGTTTAAACAGAAAAAAGGGCTTCGAGACGAAGATCTAGGCGCTTGAATCGCGTGATTCCGAAAAACGAGCGAAAAGATAAACTAAAACGAAAATCGGGTCAGAAATCGCGATCGAAAATAATCATGAAAAACTCTGAAAAAAGAAAAACTGACGAACAGGCTAACGAACGAACGTTCGCTGTCTGTGACTAACGGGTGAAGGGCGTTCGTTAAAACGAACGAACGGATGAACGTCCGCTGTTTAACCGAACCGAGAAAACCGTAACAAAAACTGATCTAATAAAAACAGATCTAGGGTTTGAAAATAAACCGAACGGTTTTCGAGAAAAAACTGATGAACGGCGCGGCGGTGGCGGCTCGGCTCCGGCGGCGGTGGGCGGGGCGGCGGCGCGGCTCCAGCGGCGGCGCTAGGCTTTCGAGCGGGGCTGGCGGCTGGCGGCTTATAAGAGGCCGGGCGGGCGAAGTCCTAGTCGGTTACGGCCCGACTAAGTCGGTTAACTTTTTTTTAAATAAGTCCTGACGCAGAAAAACAAAGAAAAGAAATACTAAACGGACTCCAAAAATCCCAAAATAAATTTTCCCCGTCCTATAAAAATATGACGGAGAACATGAACATTTATTTGGGCCTAAAATGCAATTTTGAAAAACGCATATTTTTCCTAATTCAAATAAAATTGCAATAAAATCCGGATAAAATCAAATTTTTTATTTTAATATTTTCCTCCCAATATTTCATTTATTTTGGAGAAGTCATATTATCTCCTCTCATATATTTTGATACGAAATATTTTTGGAGAGAGAAATTAATTAAAACCAAAGTGATCCTTGTTTCCATATTTGGTAAAATTCAAATATGACAAACGTGAAATCCCCAACTCTCTCCGTGGGTCCTTGCGTTGCTTAGGATTTCGAGGATCGCAAAACGAAAATGCAGTAAATTATGATATGCATGAATGACCTATGTATAACATCCAAATTGAAAATTTGGGATGTTACAATCTGGCACCATCATCTGCAACAAACATCTCTGACTTGCTCTGGTTAACATCACCTGCAGCTTGTTTGTGAGCCAACACAGCAGCAGCAGAGCAAGTCTCAGGGTCTTCAGCCGATAGCAGTGCACCTAAATGCACCACACTAGCATCTTTGGCCATGTGTTGCCCGCCTGCAGCAGCTAGTGCATCTGGTTGCACGTACCCAGGTACAGTCCCGGCCAGCAGGCGTCAAAATTCACTGGGACAGTCAAACAATATCTCCGACCAATCATCGTGATCGATTCGGTCACTCTTGTCACGGCGACCAGACCGTCCCCTTCGTGATGTGTGTCTAGCCTGTGAGGTTTTGTTTAGTCTATGTTGGTTACCCCGAGGTGCCTTTGGATATATTAGGTCCGGATTATATGTGTCCGACTCAAACACCTACATTCGTCCACTCATTTTTTTTCATATCAATGTTATGGCCCTATATCTCCATTTCGTACTACACATTGTATGACTTCAAACACCATAATAAAGTTGGATGCATGCATTGCTTCCAAAAAACCTTAGCATGGAATAAATTTCAGAAACAAATTGAACTTACTATCAAGGGCGAAGAGGAGGATGTCATCCTTGAACTGAGCTATAATTGGAGTATTATGTCAAGGTTAAGGAGGTAGTTACTCCTTCCGCTTTTTTTTATTCCGCATATAAGATTTGTCTTAAGACAAACTTCTTAAAGTTTGAGCAACATTATATGAAAAAAACACCAACGTCCACAATATGAAATCAATATTATTTGATGCATCACGGGATTAATTTTCATATGTATATATCTAAGATTGTAGATCTTGGTATTTTTTAATACAAAACTTGGCCAAACTCAAACTACTCCATAATGTTTGACCTAAGACAAATCTTATATGCGGAGTAAAAAGAGATAGAGAGACCTGGTAAGAACAAATCAAATGCAAAGTATCGGTATCCCACACGATCTCGAGTTGGAAAACTCACACCCACTAGACAATGTGTGTCTCCTAAATCCTAATCTTCACCTCCCTCGATTGCGCCAACAAATCTGAAACCTTTTCTTCAACTAGCAAACTTACGAACCAAAGATAGTGGCAACATGGTGCCATGGCAGCAAAACAGAGCAAGAAGAGACGTGGCTGCCATACAGCACAAATCATTGCTGCCACACCGCGAGGCAGCACAGCACGGCAGCAGCAATAATAGCACTAGCCGTAGCCTGCCTCCGTCCTCCCTAATCCCAGAGCGCTCGTGCGTGCGGTCGAGCCGCTTCATTGCCCGGGGCCCCCGCGCTTTTCTTAGACCGCCCCCCACCCGCCCGGAATCCGCGGCGCGAGCCCCGCCCCGCCTCCCCCCCTCGCGCGCCACAAAGCGCCGGAGGCGCGCCCCCCCGCAGCCCCCCCGCGCCACACGCCGGAGTCCGGATCGCGCGCTGCTGTTCGCCGGCGGGCTGAGGCGGGCGTCCGGGCGCGCGCCATGGACGTGGACAGCGTCGAGTGCCTCTCGCTGCCCGACGCCGCCATGGACGCGGACGACGTCGGCCTCGCCCTCCACCCGCACGGCGGGATCCTCGCCGCCGCCGCCGCCTCCCGCCCGGCCGCCTACCCCAAGGCCGGCGCCGGCGCGGGGGGCATCGTCGCGCCGGGGAGCAGCGTGCACGAGCTGCTCGAGTGCCCCGTCTGCACCAACTCCATGTACCCGCCGATCCACCAGGTTTCTTGATTTTGCCCACCCCCTTCTTGATTCTCGCGCGGCGTGCTGTGTGTCGGGTGTGCTTGGACTTGGTCTGCTTCGGGACTCGGGGCCGATTCTTGGGTTCGAATGGGGATCTGGGTTTGGGAAATTCATAGTTTCCAATTGGGTAGCTAGTGTCGAATTCTTGGGGATATTGGTGTAGAGAATTGTGCTTGTGAATTGTCTGCCATTTCACATATGCTGGGATTTCGGTGATGTGCTCTGCCGTAATCAAACGAAAAATAGCATATGTATTCCTTGTATCATTGTTCTTGTTCATTGGGATTTTAGGTGATCCTTCCCTGCTATTAGAGGTTATAAGAAAGGTACTCCCTCCGTCCCATAATATAAGAACGTTTTTTACATTAGTGTACCGTCAAAAACGTTCTTATATTATGGGACAGAGGGAGTAGAATTTAGGGGTCTTGCAAACAAGCATGCTATTAGATGGTTTCTAGCTTGTGAAAATTGGAGTACAATCCTGAACAGAAATTGGTGTGATATGACTATAAACTGCGGGAGTTGGGCAATCTCAAACCTCGTTATGTTTATTTTATGACCCCATTTCATTTTCTTTATTTGATTGTGGATATGTGATCAGCACTTAAGTGGAGGATATAAAGTGGAGTACAGGTCAATCAACTTATCTTTTGCATAGCTAATGGTAAAAGTAACATTGGATCGTATGTTTAATGTGGGATCAGTAGTGCATATGAAACTAATCTATTACTGCTCTTGGAGGTAGACATGCCTACATTAATCCTATG
The DNA here is from genome assembly GCA_032464435.1 of Aegilops umbellulata. NCBI lineage: Eukaryota > Viridiplantae > Streptophyta > Magnoliopsida > Poales > Poaceae > Aegilops > Aegilops umbellulata. The sequence continues at coordinate 65,459,473 of CP136056.1, read as the reverse complement.
CAATTGAACTGCTTATTTCATTTGGTGGATACGGAATATAGTCGTGTAGAATAGTTCAATCAGATATATACGGAGTCGCAGTCAATTGTAAATAAAACTACATTTCCAGTCATCAGGGTATGAGTTGTAGCAAATCTAACTCTGTTTTCAACCATGAACATATGTATTGTAGTATGTAGCCATGCAAAGGGAAGATTTTCTTGCTAATATTGATATCTTGATCCTTATGCAAGTACGACGCTGAATATATGTAAGCAATTTGGGATCACATGTGTGGCAATCAAAATAAACGTGGGGAAAATTATTGGTAATAGCAGATGTGGCTGTGTGTTGGAGGGATGTGATTGTGTGGAACTGAAGAATTACATGTACTATGCAGTGCTGGTTTTTGGCATGACTCTAATCTCTGCGACTGCATTTACAGTGCCAAAATGGACATACTCTGTGTTCCACATGCAAAGCTAGGGTACACAATCGTTGCCCTACTTGCCGACAAGAGCTCGGTGATATCAGGTGTTTGGCACTGGAGAAAGTAGCCGAATCGCTTGAGCTTCCCTGTAAGTACTACTCCTTGGGTTGCCCAGAAATCTTCCCATACTACAGCAAGATAAAGCATGAAGCGATGTGCGGCTTTAGACCATACAGTTGCCCCTACGCTGGTTCTGAGTGTTCTGTGACTGGTGATATTCCTTACCTTGTTAACCATTTGAGGGATGACCACAAAGTTGATATGCATAGCGGCTGCACATTCAACCATAGATACGTCAAATCCAACCCAAGAGAAGTCGAAAATGCCACCTGGATGCTAACGGTAAGTATTTATAGCAAGAATGTTTCCTCTTGTCCAACTTTAGTGCAATACACCTGGATACAAGATTATCCCTCATACAGAGTAGTTCTTGATACGACGAGTAATATAACCTTGTATATACATTTCAAATCTACTCTTTCTGATGCATTTGTTTGGTATGTTTTGAGTAGGTGTTTCACTGTTTCGGGCAGTACTTCTGCCTGCACTTTGAGGCCTTCCAGCTTGGGATGGCACCAGTATACATGGCCTTCCTGCGTTTCATGGGGGACGAGAACGAGGCGCGGAACTACAGTTACAGCCTCGAGGTCGGCGCCAATGGCAGGAAGATGGTATGGGAGGGCACCCCCAGGAGCGTGCGTGACAGCCACCGGAAGGTGCGTGACAGCCACGACGGTCTCCTGATCCAGAGGAACATGGCATTGTTCTTCTCGGGCGGCGACCGGAAGGAGCTGAAGCTAAGGATCACCGGCCGGATCTGGAAGGAGACGCAGACCCCGGATGGCGCCTGCGTACCAGTTCTCTGTAGCTAAGCACAAGCAGCGAACAATCTTCAGAAGAAGAAAAAAGGATTCGATGTCATTTGACATGATATCGCCTATCCCGTCGCCATCCCCTACTGTTATCGTATGGTCTGAGGCGACGTTTCATGGTTTTGTCTTTGTTGAGCAAAATTAGGAGGCTAGGATGACCTTGTAAAGTAAACCCTGTATATATGGCATCCCATGGCTTATTACAGGTTGGCTCATCAAGCTCTCTGATGCCTTCAGTCATGTCTCAAGGAAACTGTATTCTTACTGAACTTACATCATCAGTCTTACAGCTTTAGAGGGTAACTGGAGTTGGTATTTGATAGGGCCATCAAATTTCAGCCTCAGGCCTTCAGAGGGTTTATAATTTGGACTGGGGCCTAGTATGATGATACCAGCAGTGTGGATTAGTCTTTGCACTTGGAGAGACTGAGACTGATGTTACGTACTCATGACATTTGACAGCTTGACCCCGGCATTTCGCAGCTTATAATTCATTTAAGATTTATGGACTTCTGCTCCAGGATAATCTTATCTGATAGATTAGTGACTTAAGTAATGGGTTAATGTCCTCATCGAGACGGGCAACGTGTCTCAAACGGCAGATTTGCCTTTGACTGGCAGGCCAGAACCTCATGGGGACTTGAGAGCGAGGGTTAGGAGCTGACGGAGATATCATTTTGTCTACAACTTACAACTTAAGAGGCTCTTGAAGAAAGTCTAGTACTCTACAGTAACACTCCAAATGTGTTGAGACTTCAAATAAAAATGAGACCGGAGATCATACTTTTAAAGACTGGACTGGACCGAGGAACCGGCGCCTTGCCCAGGTTTTTAACGTGTACCGGTCTTTCAGTAAAAACCCAGAAAAGTATTCAAAATAGAATCTATAAACAAGAAATTTAACAGTTAACCTTGCCTGGTTTTTTACCTTGTACTCGTCTTTTAGTTAAAAACCAGAGAAGTATTCAAAAATGAATACATAAACAAGGAATTTAACAGTTAACCTTGAGGCAGGGCAGCCAACCAACTAGGCCAACAACACTTTGTGATTTATTAATGGTTTGCATCCAATATTACATGTATTCATTTCATATGATTGCCTTAAATATTTTGTTTTTTGTTGGAAATGAACCGGTGGTCCGACCAGTAAAAACCTGAACCGACAGCCTCGCCGATTCAATTTTCTAAACCATGTCCTCCAATGTACTCCTTCCGTCCCGAAATAAGTGTCTAAACTTTGTACCAATACAAAGTTGTAATAAGTGTCCCTTTTTGGTTAGATACCGCTCTGTTAAGTACTAATGATTTTACCTGTCATCCTTCGGGTGAGTTGAGAGCGGTGCTTTCCCCAAAATTAATAGTATTCTGCGAGATAATAGCCAGCTGGAAGGAGTAATATCGACGAATGTAGTAAACCATACCTTAAAAGCTAAGGATTGAGAGGAAGATGGGAAGCGGCGGAGGAGAATAAACCATAGTTTGATTCTAAAACCAAGCTATAGACCGAGTAGGAAAGAACTGGCAAGTACCCTAGAATTTCAGCTCACACTTTCGGAAAACTCTATAGATCTTTTTTCAGTTTTGCTAAAGCACATCTAGATGTGCTATAAGTATTGCACATCTATATATCATTGATTTTTTTTAGGGGAGTATGTCAATATGATCTTAATAAGGTGCGGGGCTTTGCATCTGACATTGGTCAAGGTTTCCTCTGCAAGAGCCCGCGTCCTAGCCTTTTTGCGCCGAAGTAGATGCTCAAGCGAAACATTCCACTTATTGAAGAAGGGATACAGATATTTCAAGTTCAAGAAGTAGGCATTGATCCAAAAACTGTAGTGAAAATCTAGGCTAGGAGGAATGCATCAGAAGACTAACGTTTACTCAACAATTTGAGGGGCCTACCATTAGTATGTTCCATTAAATCTTTTGATAATTTTTAACAAAAAAGGTCATTGGAAAAACTCGTTGCGACGAATTTAATTTAATGGTGAAAAGGCAATTTTAACCGCACCGATAATTTGAGATACTGCAGAACATTTTGAATTTTCAAAACGAGAAAGAATCTAGGCTGACACCGGACTCCTTTGCCTGCAGTGCACGCATGAAACAAATGACTAGAATGTTTGGTGGTTCCCTAAAAACCTACTGTTCATCATACTATATCACAATTCATAGATGTGATTACTATTTCATGATTGATCTTATTATAGCTTTTGCCACTACCGAATTCTTCAACATCAGGAGAACACCCACACAACAAGGTCCGGTGTACACAAACTAACACCTTGGCTGGATGCCGCCTCTCGCCCTCAGCCTCTCCCTGGCGAACTCGCCGGAGACCGGCATTCGCCGGTGCCGCGCCGCCACGAAGCCATGTGACCCTTGATCATGTGCCTTCTCTGTCTGGACAGGTTTGGCGGGAGACTCCTCCTGCTGCTGTTGCGGCTCATGGTTCTCAGCGGCCTCCTCCACCGAGCTGCTCCAGCCGAACTCCATCATGCGCTGCTGGTAGCACTTCATCGCCACCACCAGCATGAACACTGCACAAGCATGTCGAATACATACGGTTAACATTCTTGTCAAAGATGCCATGCGATGCAGATGCACACGGGTAGAAGGTAGAAGAGATTACCAGCCCAGACACGGGCCACCGTGGAGGAGACGTTCCAGACGAGGGTGAAGACGGCTGCGACAACCGCCTTCTTGTGGGAGCAAGACTCCCATGCATCCCTGAACCTCTCCAGCCAAAACTTGCCTGGTATGCATGGACAGCAAAGCAATTTAGTAAGTAAAATTACGCAGCAACGCAGGAGCAAATCAATTTCTAGAACATGTCCTTAATTTCATCTGATGTTTCCCTCTTTCTTTATTTCTTTTCTGAGGATGGACTAGGCACCATGGGTTTATGGTTCCTGGTGTCTTGCATATTTTGGAGATTCGAATATAATTGGCCACCAGGATGAAGCACACAAGTATAGGTTTTTAAATTTTTTTAAACTACCGCACACAAGTATAGTTGGGTCAATAGAACTAATGTAGTTGGTGTCACTTAGGGAAACGATGGAACTTCATGATATATTTTTCTTCATCTTCGTATAAACTTTTCTTCATTTGGAAAGCAAAAGAAAAACTTAGGCTTAGTGCAATGGTTGGTAGTCAACGGCATCAACTACTAGATCTAGCCAGTATATCGAACTTCTTTGCTGTATATGCATGAATGGTTGTCTGTTCAAAATCTAATTTTCGGTAAGATAATACAAGATGAGCACAAATTTATTTTAGATACTAATTGTGAGCAAAAAATATATGCGCACATATATATGTTTGGACAGCGACAAGCTATCTACCACCTTACCAAATCAGTGAAGTCACTAATGGACTTGATGACTCTGATAGAATCATTAAACTATCTATGATGCAACATTCATCATCACAACCAACATCATCATATGAAACAGTAGGTCACACAACTATAAACTGCTGGCCTGAAGATCTGCGGCGCTCCATGATGGCTCCACTTCCAGGCAGTGCCTCTGGGAGCCGAAGCAGTGGGTTATGGTAAAACAACAGAACATCATTCATAACATACCTAATATTTTAGAGGATCAGCTAGCACCACTATAGATTCATTACTGTTATTGTTGGTCAGAGTTGGTGAACAAACAGGGGCCCTAGGGGCCACAACGGAAAGTGGGGATTAGATCTAGAGAGGTGACCTTTGTTTGGATGGGATCTGAGTGCCAACACTACACATGCAAAAACAGGACAAAGCTAGGAGGAAACTTTCAGTACTGATGGTATGTATGCATTACCCAAAAAAACATAGTTGAGACTTGAGGGGCCAACATTTTGTGAGTCTAGCTTGGCAGATGGTTGACAAGTATAAGTCACTCCTCACCTGAAGACCCGTGTCATTTGAGTAATGGTTCAGTTAGTGGCCAATTAGTGAGTTTATGTTCAATGTAGTTTAGAGGATAAGGCAAAGCTTTTTCAAAAGATAGAAGTTTTATTACCCCGCCCTCTGCACCAACTAAACTAAGGGTGCATATATCCAAACCACTAGAAATTCAAATTGCGTTGTCAGTTGCAAAAGCTGACACAACTAAATCAATACTGTTTTAATTAACGGTAACATGTGGCGAAGTTTTTGAGTCATCACTAAATTAACACGTAACGACACCAATGATGAGACACAAGACTACTAATGAGACCAACGTCAGCAGTTGGTGAGATTCTTTTCACTTTTCCATACTCTCCCCAACTTAAAATATAAAACACCTCCTATTTATTAATTTAAAAAAGATATAAGGTTCTGTTGTCATCCTTCGTCAAACTTTATTATAAATTTAAACTAAAGCATTTCCTATTTATGTTTCCCCTCACTCTCCCATTCTCCCTGTTTTCTTTACCTATCTTTGTTTTTCACCGGTTTTCTCTAAAAACCGCCTCAAGTGGCCCATCTCTTCCCAAATGATAAAATCTATTTTTACCCAATCACATTAATATGACAGGTAGACCACAGGTTAACCTACTGGAATATTGATGCCTCTGTTTGCAACGGGCAATTATCCAGGAAAGAAGAAAGTAGACAAAGTGTGGGCTATCTGGAGTACAGGCGGACAGCATCTATCGTGCAATTTCACATCTTTGTAGCTTGAGCCACCGCATCAACGACACCTCCCACGTGCAAAAGGTTGAGAAAATAACCATGCATGCTCCCTCTCCCACGCAAAAGTTACCTCTGGGCCTATATAATTTACTTTTTCCAACTTTTTCTCCAAAGCTAAAAGTTACCGAATCAGTAGTACTGTCTACATCATCCGTGAACCTGGGTCTAGCTGGCCTCTTAATTTATTTATTTACATACTTTTACCGGTAGTTGTGGTTGTTATATTTTTTTTACCTAATACATATGCAAGCACAAGTACCCATATGGCGAATAATTAATCTAGTACACTACTGATGCTATAGTGGAGTACGACTGGAGTAGTACATACACACACGGATGATAAAATTTACATTCAGTGTACTACTGTCGTGATAAAATTCTTCTGTCCTGCTCACAATTTACATTGCACCTTAATTTTACCTAGTCCTTTACCTACGCACATGCTGCCACTGTGCCATGGGGACCAGTAAAAATAGTGTAGTACCATGTCGTAGTGGACAAAACTTGGATCCAACAACCACAATCATATTAAAAACCCTAGCGGCCATCCCCATGGAAAAATGTAAGGCATTACAATAACACCAAATTAATCCCAATAATGGTTGAAATTCGGCGAGGAACATTTCAGCGAGGTAAGTAGGTACTCCCTCCTTCCATCTATACAGGGCCTAATGCATTTTTTAAGACCGCCTTTGACTATTGACAAGATTAATAGTACATGACATGCACAATGTGAAAATTATATCATTGAAAGCTCCTTTCACGCACGAATTTAACGGTGTGCTTTGTGTAAGTTGCATGTCATATATTATTGCTCTAATATTTGGTCAAAGTTAGCTTTGAAAAACGCATTAGGCCCTATATAGATGGAAGGAGGGAGTAAGTTGCTTTGTGCGTGGCATTTTGGTCGAAAAATGCGAAGATATTTATTAACATGTAAAAGGAGAGCTTTCGCTGCGAAGATATTATTACCATATCTGGCGAGCTGCGTGGAGTAGGAGGAGCACACCTTGGGAATGGTGAAGATGCCAAAGAACACTGCGAAAACCACCAACGGATCACATCACAGGCACAAAAAAGTCAGTAACAGCAGCACTAGTTGATGCTTGTGGTCCGTCCTAACACTCATATACGACTAAAGCTAGGCTGTGCGCCAGAGAATTTAACCTGCATTTTTCTAAGTAAATACTCATATTCACTTAGCTAGTACATGGTGAAATGAGAGGGTGCTTGGATACGTTTTAGTCCCATGACTAAAAGTAATGGGACTAAAACTTGCTAGCCTCACCCATGCTTGGATCCAAATACTAAAGAGACTAAAATCAAGTTATTAAGCATTTATTATTCTCCAAACCATCCAATCATGAACTTGCATGTGTTAAAGTAGAGGAATTAAATGAGGGGAGAGAGAGCTAATCCATATTTTAGTAGGGTTCCCTTGACTAAAACTTTTTAGCCTCAAGACTAGTTCTAGTCTCCTTTTAGTCAGGGTGGTTGGAACTTTAGCCTCTAAAAAGGACTATTTTTAGTCAGACTAAAAATAATCCCTTGGATCCAAGCACCCTCTCAAGCACGGAAGATGCTCCACAGGGAAGAGAAGACTAGACACAGAGAGAAGGATACGTACCCAGTTTGGCCAGGGTCCAGAGGGTGACAAAGTTACCACACCGGGCCATTGCAAACAGCAGCAGCGCCAGCTGCAGCACATGTGTCGCTCTGTCAGTACAAATCTAGAGACGCATGCATGCACTATGCTGCCGGTGCTAGCTGGTAGCAGTAGTACATTCTGTTTTTTACCTTCATGGTGGTCGCTGGCTCGCCAGAGAAGAGGGACCGGAGGTTCAGGAGCACCTCGTTGACGTAGGGCAGCACAAGCCTCAGCAGCCAGACGGCATCCTCCTCACCTACCAGGTAGTGGGACCTCTCGCTGTTCCTCTCATCATCACACTCCACACTCTCGCCTCTGCTTGCATTTCAACGCAAGGGTGGATTAATTAGTAACAGTACGACACAAGGAAAGATTATGCAGGTAAACTGATTTGAGATTTTTTTAACTACCTGTTGAGTAAGGACTTGGAAAGGAATCTTAGACCAAGGTAGACCAGGCCTAGATACGAAGCCGCTGTTATTGTGCTGTGTGATTGAGAGATTTTAAAGGAATGTTTAGACAATTTACTGCTAAAATGTTGGTTTCTTTGTTTGCCGCTGAAGCGTAAGAGTGCAGTAACTTACTTGAAGTTTAGGTCTTTGGCATAGGAGCAGGAGATGAGCGAAAAGGTCCCAAATCCAAACACAAACGCAGATTTTGACACATCTCTCCACATTACCAAATCCACTGAAAAAGACAGCGCCAAAAATAAACAAAGGAAAACCCATCAAATCTATTTTTTTTAAACCTGAAAGAAGAGAGTAAAAGCGCCAAGCTGGTACAGCATCTAAAGCACGTAGTACAACACTAACCAATGTTCTGCATTCTTCGATTGCTTGTGCTGAGAGCTGACGGCCTGCCCTGGATCTCCTCATACTCTTCTTCCTCTTTAGAACCAACAAAAATGCATCGATAATAAACCACCAAATAAGAAGAAGACCAAGAACTGAGAAGGAACGGCCGAACAGGCAAATGGCACTCACCAGGGGGAGTATCCACAGGCTCTTGCTTGGGGAAATGTCGGCGGATTACCGGCGAAGCTTTCTTCTCTGAACAACACCAATAATTTCTCTTTTTCAAGCAGCCGATTGACATTAACTCAGGAAATGCAAACTGCATTCCAAAGTTCGGTTGGAAAATTCGCAGCAAAGTTACCTGGAGAAGTTCTTGCCGGCTCTGGGTCCGTCCTGTGAATTACCACCGGAGTCGGTTTCTTCTTCACTGCATTTTGGGACAACCGAGGAAAGAAGTCAGTACAACTAGACTGAAAATTCAGATGAATTCGCACCGTTCTGCATCCAGGGAGAGAAATTCACCTGGAGGGGTCATGGGCTCTGGGTTCATCGCCCGGAGATTGACAGCTGCAGCAAGTTTCACCGGCTCTGGATTGGCCGCTCTCTCATCTTCAGTCGGTGCTGCCACAGGCCTGATCGCTCCTACACTTGCAAAGATAATCCTACCATCACAACACAAGAAGAATCGCCAAAGCGAAAAGGAAAGGAAAACAAACAAAATCCGAATTTGCTCTCACTTTTTGTCGGTGGAGCAAGATCTTGTTCGTCCTCTGCAGCATGACGCCAAATCAAGATCGCATTTGCAAAATTGGTTCATCAAGAAAGGAATCAGACGGAAACAATCAACGAATTTATTTCTTGCCTTGATTCGGAGGTGCCGCCTGATCAGTTTCGTCCTCGTCAATGGCCGTCTGATCTTGATCTAGCACCTCCTTCTCCTCCTCCTCCTCTGCTTCCAGCTCTTCCTCCCACTCCTCCTCCTCCTCCTCTGCCTCCTCTTCGATGTCCTTGGGTTGCGGCAATGGCGCCTTTTCCACCTCCACCACCACCACCTCCTTCACTTCGGCCGCCAGCTTCTTCTCCGGCGTGGTGACCCTCGCCACCGCCCGCTTGGCCACCGCCCCCGTCGCCGCCGTGTCGGAGCGCGACTTGCGCAGCTCCCCGATCGCCGTGACCGGCTCGGACGCCTTCCAGTTCCTCCTCTTCTTGGCCGCCGCAGCCGTCCCGGCGCCCGCGCCCGCGCCGCCGCCGTCGCTTTGGTTCCGTCGCAGGCGGCTGTACACCCGCATGCCCTCCTCGTCGGCGTCGTCGGCGCCTTCGCTGAAGACCTTAACGCCGCCCTTCACCTCGTCCATCTCCATCCGCGTCTCCCACACCGACGCCGCCGCGGGAGACCGCCTCGGCACCGTGAGGCGCCTTCTCGTGCTGGGCGTGGCGGCCCCCGGCTGTTGCATTCTGCTAGATTAGCAGCTCTGATCAGCCCTGCCGTGGTGTTTGTGCTCTGTTAGTGCTGTCGTCACTAACAATTCCCCCTGCTCTGCTCTGCTCCGCCTGGTTGCTCGCACTGCCTTGCTCTGCACTCTCTCTCACTGTATGAATCTCCAGCGTGTCAGAAAGAGGGGTCGTGAGGACGCAGGGGAGCTCACTCTGACGGTGGTGCGTGGGTTGGCCGTGGGCGTGGGCGGACAGCAGCAGCTCGATCTGGTCGGAGGAAGCAGGGGAAGTGATGCGTGCGGTGCGGTGAAGGGATCGAGCAGTTGGAAAAGATGAGATTTGGTCTGACGTCGTGGGCTCCTGCTTAAGGCCCAACGTGGTGGTGAAGGGGCCGGAGAGGGGAGCCTTTGGTATGTATGGTGGGTGACACGGTGGCCTAGTGGTGCGAAATCATTACCTACCTCTGCCCTTCAGCCCCTCAAAAAAAAAAAAAACCTCTGCCCTTCTAAAAAGAACCTCTGCCTTTCTAAAAAAAGGAAGAAGAAAAACTCAGCTCGCCGCCACGCCGCTCCCCTCACGAAACCTGGCCGCCACGTCACTTCGCCTCGCTACCAGTCGCCAGCAGCACCAGTGTTCACGCCCCCCATCGCCGACAGGATAACACGCTCGCAGGTAGGAGCACCGGCACCGATGCCGCCTCCAGGTTCGGAGCGCTCTTGACCAGCGGCCAGGTCGCGGGTTAGTAAAAGGCCTAAATCTCTTCGGCGGGCACCAATTACCGTCATTTTTTTCTGCTATGCCGTTGCTATTCTACTTTTCGTTAACACTAGAACAGCCTTCGGGGCAAGGGAAATGTGGTTATTTGGTCATGTTTAACATCGCCTCTTGCTATAATAGAAAAATGAAGAAAATCATTAACAATGTCACCACCAGAGAAATTAGCTCGTTTAGTTCATTTCTTCCTTCAAAAATGAGAAAAAAGAAGAAGAGGAGTGGTTAAGTAACTTCATCAATCGTTTGGCCATATGAAAGTTCTTAATCTAGTTCATGTGCCAATGTCTTTTCCTTGATTTTTTACTTGGGAATTACTGTTTCTTCAGACTACAAATACTTTATCTTCGTTGTTTTGTCAAGTGCCCATTAATTTCAGTTATATTTTTGTTACATTCTCGAAGATGAGGAGAGTGCTTTAAGATTGATGAACGCTTGTGCCAGCTCTATGCTCGAGAAATTTCCTGACACTGTTTGGTTATGGTGTTAGCAACGAGTAAAGGTATAACCTGTACAACATCTTCTGATGAAAGTTAAATTGTAAAAATGCATGCAGATTTTACGTCTAAATAATTGTATGCAAATAGTATTGTGAATGGAGACACTGTTTTCAATTGCTCGGGCTCTCTTCTTGGGTAATAATCTGCAGTTTTGTTTTCAAAGAGTAAACATAATTCTATCAAAGACGAGAAAGGTACCTTACTTGATTTGTTCACTTCTCACTAATTTATTTATGATACTAGTAGAATGCCCGTGCGTTGCTACGGGCTATAATACATATAAATAAATAAAACAAATTAGGGTCGTCTCCAAGGTCGAAGCTCGTTTCTCTCTGAAATGTCCGAGCGTGTTCGGACATTAAACGGGCGCCATGCAGGCTCTCAATAACCATCTGGATAGTCCGGGCTCCCCCAAATCCAGCCCACATGGGGATAAATGTGATTGCCCGGACTATATGTCATGTTATCTTGAACACGTAGTCCCAACACAAAAACCCCACCCCATGACGTACTCTTTTTCCTGCCGGACCCTCCCCTTCTCACTCATTTCCTGATGCAGCGGGGCATTTCTCGTTGGAGCCCTCTCCTCTAAAACCTGATGAGACCCAGCTCATCTTCACCATGGCGTCCTCTCTCCTTCAAACCGTACTTACCCGCGGAACGCCAAGGATGAGTCCCCCGCCAACCGCCCTGCTTTCCACCATGATCACCTCTCCATGTGTTTGTGTCTATTCACCACCGCCATCAAGAGGGGGGGGGGGGGAGTGTGCTGCTCATGACGCCCCCAAGCTAAGAAGAAGGATCTGATGTCTCTTAAATCATTGTCACATTGTACCATAATGTACAATGTCATGCATTGCGACGAAACAAAAATATGGTGTCTGTTGTTATTAACTCTTGAAGCAACCAAACCAATGCATTTACCCTTCTATCCTAACCAAGCAATTGTACGTGTTGATGAAAAAAATATGAACCGCCCACTCATGCAATTTGCTACAGATGGCATCTCTAATGAAATGCAATTTGCCATATTTTCTAAAGTAGGGATATTATTCCACTTAGACAGCCGTAATTGATTCGACCAATCCCAATCCACATTCGGCTCACTCTCAACCCTCACTCTTATCACAAAGTACATTAAGTCATGTTCTAAGTGAGCCAATGACCGATAACGCTGTGGCATGCTTGCAACATGGGACAAGGGCGACAATCATCCTCCTGTATTGGACTTACCCTTCATCCGGGCTCTACCATGATGGCACGACACTCATGTGTGGCCACGGAAAAAAGAAAACTATGAATAGAAATGTTCTTCCAAAGCATGAAAAATGTCAATGTTTCTCTCCTCTTCCCTCCCTCACGCGCACATGCCTGATTTGTGATACAAATTTATGTACCCGTGAGAAGAGCAAGAAAAAATCCCCTCACTTTCTATCTCCTACACCAAAAACTGCCTTGATGTCACAAAATTTACCAATTCTACGCTCCAATAAACCCAATGAAAGAGAGGGCATATCATGTTGGAACCTTGAGTTTCCCTTCAACACAAGTTGGACCCGCTAAATACAACATTCAAAGTGTTCGGAGTTATCGGGGAAAACCAGCTAAAACATAATAAACAAAAATCTATACAAAGAGAAAATCTAAAGCGCACACCCAACGAACGAATCAAGCTCACATGACAACTTAATATAAGCTTATTGTAGCCATTCTAATATATGAGAAGTGCAAACTGTAAACGCCATTGTCTACTGTACGAATTCTTAAGAATAAGAGTGATGTTACTATGCAACATACAAACTTGACAGCGACAATGTACTATGGATGCAGGATGTTGTTTATGATTGATTGGTTAGGCTGACTTGTTAGAGGCCAAAAACAAAATAAAAAACTTGTTGGCAGGTTGCATCATCAAGAATTAAGGCCATGGCTCTTCTAGAAGAAAAATAGTGATGTATTAAAATATGTATTTGACGGATTGAAGGGAATCATAACTGGTCAACTCATTGTATCCTTCAATACCTAAGATGAAAAAGAAACACCCCAATATAATTTACATATTCTCTGACCACCCTCTACACAAGTTCACAATGAGGAAAAATGATACATTCAATTCTGGACAATAGATTAAAAACCTGTTTGCTCTATGTATCAAGAAAAACCGCTGCTAGAGTTCAACAAGTAAAACATTGCTCAAGAACGGGTGTGTGATTTATAATATTCTGAAGATTACATGAAACAGAACCTTGCTAGAGCGACACTGTTCCACATACAAATGGAAATACCCACCTTGGATAATCTTTCTGTGAAACCATACCATATCTTCTTATTAAATTCACATGTGCTGTCACCGAATTGGAATCCATGAACTCTCTCTAGTGTTGTAAGCCCACAAAAGAAGCATATATTTGAGTTTCAAAGAAAAAAATAAGTTTGTACCCATAACGACATAAGTTGAAAGGACTCTATTGAACATAGAAGCTTCCAAAAAAATTAATTAAAAAAGGGTATCCTCTAAATCTAGTGTAGATGCATAACAACTGAAAGTGGAAAGAGTAACAAACATACATGCGCCATAATTTTACTAATAACTACTTGCCTAGACATAATGGGAGTCGTTGACAAAGGAGGTGGATCCACATCCTGCTATGTATGAGAGGAACATCAGCTATGAAATTTACCTTCGAGATACTTCCATCTTATACAAGCTAAAATTAACTTGTCAACACACCTTTGACTTGAATTAGCATGGCTCTTACAATACAGAGTGTTCACTCTTTTTCTGAAACCTACTTTTCTGAATAAGAATCAACAATACAGAGTGATCACTATTGAGTAATGAGTACTGAACTACACATAGTTTGCAATTGACGAAAAGCTTCATCAAGTATATCTGTGTATGTAGAAGAGGCCAAGGAGAGTACTCTGGCGAGAGCGTACGTCATGGAGCGAGGCTCCAGTCCAACACTCCCAGCCCTCCCATGAGGATGCCCACCATACGTTGCAGTCCTGTAGCTTGTTAATTAAGTACAAAAACGAGAATCAATACTTGAGAGAAAAGTTGTTTTAGAGCTCGCATGCTCCTCAACTAAGTAGATGATTGGAATAATACCAATGGTACACAATTTGGGTGAAGCACAAGCCTTGCGCGTCCTCCACCATGCTCCTCCTCCTCCTCTTAAGTCCAGAGCACCGGCCGGCCCCGTTTTCGTTCTGCCTAGGTATAGTCTGCCGAGGTAGCAGGCTGGCAGCAGCTTCGCGGCAGCCTCCTCCGAGCTCCAATGAACTGGCAACGTTGGTGCCGGCGCGCGGCGCAGTGGAGCTTGCCCCCGGCAGAGCTGATCTCCGAGTCCCACATGGCGCCTTGGCAGATTACGATCTCGAGTCGCGTCGAAGAGGACGACCATGGTAGTGCACGGCCGGGTAGGGCATGGCGGGGACGAGACGTCCGCCCAGGATGCGGTTTTGTCAGCTGGCGAGTAGCTGGTCGGAGGTGGCCGGCATCGACAAGAACGGCACGGTGCCGTCACGATCGGACCCGGCCGTCGAAAGCAAGGAACGCGCTGGCAAGGCGATCCGGCGTGTCCACGATGGCTGCACGAGGCAGCGCTACGCGCCCGTGGCCGGCAGTAGGTGCACCAACGAGTTCTGCTCTACTCGCCCTACCATGTGCACGTTCAAAACTCACCCGACCATGCGCACATTCTCCGCCGCCGCTGCGTCTGCCTCGTCCAAAACAGCTTGGGGGAGAGACGAGGAGGATTTGAGGAGGTTGCGGAGGAAGGAAGCAAGATTTACGGGATAGGCGGACGAAGGGGTGGGGTTTCATTCTATCGATGGGAGGCGGGGATCCCATATGAAACTTGTGATTGTCAAGCATGGACGCGTGATTAGTGATTTGTTATTAAGAAATATCTTTTTTTATTATGGAAGATTATCGAGAAAATCTTGTGTCTGTATTTTAGGAAGGTGATCGCACATATATGGTGTAATTTCTGAATTCCGAATTACTTATTGTTTACATAATTGAATTGAATCAGCACCTACCAAAGGAACCATGAAACAAGATCTCTCCTTAATGGGGTTTGGTTTTTTAATGGAAGAAGGTGGGACGAAGTAAAACCGGACGAAAAAAAGCCAGACGAAAAAAACCTAGACGAAAATGGTGGGACTATTCAACCAACTCGTCCATTAGGATTAGAGATAATTTCCGTACCCAAAACTGTTTGAACCATTCAGTTATAAGATCTAATGACATTGGCTTCTCTACCAATAATTGCGGCAAAATTCTCTCGTCATGTGTTTCTTACTTCACATCTGTGTACGTGATGAAGTGGAAATATTTCTTTTCAAGTGAAGAGTTGAGAGAGCCTTCATAGTTTGATGGGTGAGTTGTACGCCTCCCGCTTCACTCCCGCGAGCGACCGGGAGGGCCAACCCTAGCGCCGTCGGCGGCGGCGGGGTCTTCTCTCTCTTCGTTCGGGGTTGCTGGCGCGCGGGGGGGGGGGGGCAACGTCAGGCGGCGGCGTGCTGACCGCGGGGCGCGTCGGCGCAGTAGCGAGGGCGGTAGGGTTATGCGCGAGGTGCGCGGCCATGCTAATCCCTGCTGGCTGCGTGGTGGGCTGTTGGTGATGTGCGCCCGTGGCTGCCTGGCTGCTCGATTTGGATAGCCAGATCCGGCCGCATGTCTTGCGGGTTGCATGGGGCGTCCACCGGCGGTTGCGCCTGATAGATGCTCTGTGTCCGGTGGGGTGTGTCGAGAAGCAGCAGTGTCATGGTCGTCCGGTGGCGTCTGATATGGATATGCTTGCCTTCAGTCATCTGCTTGATGTGCTTTCCGGTATGGATCTGGACATTTGGGTCATGAGACTTGCCGATCCTCGATGCAGTAGGAGCTAGAGGTGGGATGACAGGTCTGGCCATTGACGAGTTCCGGAATGCTCTGCTGGAGATCTTCATTGGGTGCTTGACGCCTATAGATTGCTGGATCAGAAGGGATTCGGTCGTGTGCGCCCCTATATCACCCCGAGTGGCTTTAGGAGGGTGTGGCACGAAGCTTCGGTATCTGTTGACATTATGGGACACGTCGGTATATCGACTTCCATGGTGAAGACAGTGGCGGAGAACGTCATGGCGGCTGAGGTCTGAGGCCTTGTAATGGCGGATCAAGTCTTCAATCTTCATAGTGTTGAGGACTTTGCTTGGTGGTACGTGACTCGTAGCAGTGGCATCGACAAGTAGGGGCAGCAGCGCATGCGGAGTACACAATCTTAGCTTTAAGGATGAAAACCCAAGGCATGGCCTTAATTGGTTGTGCCCGGCAATGACCTTGTTTAAGGTATTGTTTTGAGAGCGCGTATCTTCTCCAGGGTGAAAACCTAAGATCTAGGATCGGGCAATGACGGTGCTTGTGCACTGTTTCCTTCTTGGAGGCGTCGCTTTTAGAGAGTTTGGACTTCAGGTGTTGTTTAGGTGGTGGTTCGTGCTGCAACTACAAGGAATGGATCACTGTAGCGGGATCTTTTTTTCTTCTTCTTTATGTCTTTTGGTTGTGTGCATCCCTAATGTCTTTACGACATTGCGTTGTTGCAGAGGCTGGGAGTAATTGATATCTCCATGATATTAATATATTCCCCTTGCCGAAAAATGCTATCCAAATATGAAGACCATTCGTGATTATTTGGCATGGAGGCAAGCAGACTGTAAGCTTTTTGAACTATATATGACATTTTCCTAGTATACATAGTAAGATTCTTACGCGTGTTGATGTCATGTACAATGACATCATATCATGTATGTTAATCTGCCAAAAATTGTAGAACTTTAGCTACATTAACTAAACATAAGTTTGGTGTGGGTATTTGTAACGTCCCCATTGAATCATACACAAATCATACACGTTTGCATGTATGATCAAGATCAGGGACTCATGGAAAGATATCACAAATTAAGTCATACAAGATTTATATTACAAGCCAGGGGCCTCGAGGGCTCGAATACATCAGCTCAGATACAAACGAGTCAGCGGAAGCAACAATGTCTGAGTACAGACATAAGTTAAACAAGTCTGCCTTAAGAAGGCTAGCACAAAAGCAACATCGATCGAAAAGGCAAAGCCACCTGCCTGGGAGCCTCCTAACTACTCCTGATCGTTGGCGGTCTCCACGTAGTAGTAGGCACCCTCGGGGAGTAGTAGTAGTCGTCGGTGGTGGCATCTGACTCCTGGGATCCGTCATCTGATCGTAGCAATCGGGTATAGTGTAGGACCTTGAAGTATGTCTAGAGGGGGGGGGGGTGATTAGACTACTTGACCAATAAAAACTTAACCTTTTCCCAATTTTAGAGTTTGGCAGATTTTAGCTACTTTAGGACAAGTCAAGCAATCATCACACAATTCAAGCAACCATGCAAAGAGTATATAGGCAGCGGAAAGTAAAGCATGCAACTTGCAAGAATGTAAAGGGAAGGGTTTGGAGAATTCAAACGCAATTGGAGACACAGATGTTTTTGGCGTGGTTTGGATAGGTGGTGCTATCCTACATCCACGTTGATGGAGACTTCAACCCACAAAGGGTAACGGTTGCGTGAGTCCACGGAGGGCTCCACCCACGAAGGGTCCACGAAGAAGCAACCTTGTCTATCCCACCATGGCCGTCGCCCGCGAAGGACTTGCCTCACTAGCGGTAGATGTTCACGAAGTAGGCGATCTCCTTGCCCTTACAAACTCCTTGGTTCAACTCCACAATCTTGTCGGAGGCTCCCAAGTGACACCTAGCCAATCTAGGAGACGCCACTCTCTAAGAAGTAACAAATGGTGTGTTGATGATGAACTCCTTGCTCTTGTGCTTCAAATGATAGTCTCCCCAACACTCAACTCTCTCTCTCACAGGATTTGGATCTGGTGGAAAGAAGATTTGAGTGGAAAGCAACTTGGGGAAGGCTAGAGATCAAGATTCATATGGTAGGAATGGAATATCTTGAGCTCAACACAAGGGTAGGTGGTTCTCTCTCAGAGCATGTGAGTTGGAAGTGTAGATGTGTTCTGATGGCTCTCTCTCCACGAATGAAGAGGAGGTGGAGGGGTATATATAGCCTCCACACAAAATCTAACCGTTACACACAATTTACCAATCTCGGTGGGACCGAATCAACAAACTCGGTCGGACCGATTTAGTAAACCTAGTGACCATTAGTGATTTTCGGTGGGACTGACATGCAACTCGGTAGGACCGATATGGTTAGGGTTAGGGCATAACTTAATCTTGGTGAGACCGATTACACAAACTCGGTGAGACCGATTTGGTAATAAGCTAACCAGAGAGGTTGCCAGGTAAACTCGGTGGGACCGATTTGCTCTTTCGGTGAGACCGAAATGTTACAAAAAGGAAACAGAGAGTTTACATTGCAATCTCGGTGGGACTGATCCGCTCTTTCGGTGAGACCGAAAAGTTACGAAAAAGAAACAGAGAGATTACAATCCCATCTTGGTGAGGCCGAGATCCCTATCGGTAGAACCGATTTGCTTAGGGTTTGGCAGTGGCTATGACATGTGAAACTCGGTGGCGCCGGATTGAAAGAATCGGTAGGTCCGAGTTTGGCTTTGGGTTTAGGTCAAGTGTGGATATAGGAAAGTAGCTGAGGGTTTTGGAGCATATCACTAAGCACATAAAGCAAGAGGCTCATTAAGCAACACCTCATCCCTCCTTGATAGTATTGACTTTTCCTAAAGACTCAATGTGATCTTGGATCACTAAAATATAAAATGAAGAGTCTTGAGCTTTTGAGCTTGAGCCAATCCTTTGTCCTTAGCATTTTGAGGGATCCACTTTCATCATCCATGCCATGCCAATCATTGAGCTTTCCTGAAATAATCATCTTGGAATAGCATTAGCTCAATGAGCTATATGTTGTTATGAATTACCAAAACCACCTAGGGATAGTTGCACTTTCAATCTCCCCCTTTTTGGTAATTGATGACAACATATAGATCAAAGCTTCGATAAATGATAATAAGATTTTAGAACATCGTCGCTTTGAGAGGTATGTGAAAAGCAAGAGCTCCCCTTAAATTTGTACATATTTTAAAATTTGCTTTGGACTGCAAATGCACAAAGAGTTAGAATCATAGGTTACTCTTCCATGTCACATACATCTTGGTGGAGCGCTCAAAGTGATAAGAATTGAATACATGCACTCATCACCAAGAAAAGTGAATGATCACATAAGATAGATAGGATAATATCAAGCATGCATAAGTGTAGCTTATGATCAAACACATGATCATCAATGTCTCACAAGCATATCATAGTATCTCAACCAAAGGCAAACAAAGTTTGAAAAACCACCAAATAAAGCAAGAGAGAATAAAGGCAACTCTCTCTCTCTCTCGAAGCCTATGATCTATACATTTTTCTCCCCCTTTGGCAACAAGTTACCAAAAAGTTCCTAGAAAATGCATAGTGCTAGATCGACTCTCAGGCTTGATCTTCTGGTGGTGGTGGAGTCTGGATCACTCCAAGGACGAAGGCTTCTGTAGAAGTGGTTGGAGCTGGAGTTGAGGTGAATGCTGGAGCTGGTTGGGCTGGTGCTATAGCTGGAGCTGATGTGGTGGCTCTGGTGTCAGGAACTGGCACTGCAGTTGACCTCTAAGCTCGTGGCACTCTGGCAAATGCATCAGTTGTAGTCTTCCCCTTCCTCTCCTGCATGTCATCTTGAAGTTGCTCCACTGCAGACCGAAACTCTGTTACTTTGACATCCAAGTCATAGAACTTTTGTTCTACGATTCTCTCTAAGCTCTCCTGATTCTGAGTGAGGGTGGCCAATCCTTTCTCTATCCTCAGGGTGGACGCAATCAAGTAACTGAGCTGCTCTTGCTTGGTTTTCAAGAAATATTCAGATGCCTCCTCTTGAGTTGGCATCCTTGCAGCTTTCTCCTTCCTTGCCTTCTCCTTCTGTGCTTGTGCATGGGCTGAAGATGGTTCATCCTTGTTCATCACAACTTCATTATCTTCAAAATCTGGATGAATGGGCAAATGTTCCTTGTCCAAGAGGTATATGTCTGTTCCCATCTTGGAGTTAATCAGCTCCTGGATCTGAGGGGCATATCCACAACTCCTCTTCTGGTCTGCTGCAGTCCTCTTGATAGGCTCTACTATGAGGCTCATGACCTTGAATTTCTGAGGCACATCAAATATATGTAGCAAGTTAATGGCGTGACCTCTGATCATTCTGTGATCTCCAGACTTGGGCAAGAGTGTGTGCCTAAGGATCCAGTTGATCGTAGGCAGTCCTGACAACAAGTGTTTTACGGACCCAAGCTGGTGAGTGTCAAGATCATCTACTGGAATCTCCTTGTACATATTTGCCATTGAGTTATGATCCATCTTTTTCTTGGCATATACATCCAAGTCATCTTCATTTTCCTCTGGGGCATTGATCAACTTTGCCCATTCCTCAACAGGTGATTGGTACCTTGTACCTTCAGACATCCATGTCATCCTTCCATCTGGGTAGAAGTGTGCTGTGGAGTAGAATTGCATAATGAGCTCCTCGTTCCACTTTGTGAGCTTCTGCCCAACAAAGTCAGCTACTCCACAAGCACTTAAGTTGTCTTGCACTCCAGGATAGTGCTCTTCATTCTCCTTGATGTAGGTCCAGTCGACCCACCTCATGTCACAAACGATAGGCTTCTTATCCAACAAAACTGTCTCATAGAAGTCCTGTTGTTCCTTTGTGTGGAACCTGTAGTCAACAACAGTTCTTCTCCTTGAAGCATATGGATCTGCTTCTCTCCACTTTCTTAACCTTGAGTCTCTTCTGATTTTCATGTTCTCAGCCACAGGATGAGCATCATTGTGGTCTGGAATCTTGGGCTTGAGCTTCCTGAGCACTTGACCTTCTTCTTCTTCTTCTCTAACAGCTTCAGGCACTGGGGCCTTGTTCTTCTCAGCAGCAGATATGTTTCTGGTGTTTCTCTTTGGTTTTGGCTTTGGAGTTAGAGCAGTAGACTTAGCAGCAACTTTGGGTGCTTCTTTGGGCTTGGACGCAGTAGCCCCTGATTTTATAGCATCACCCATAAGCTTTGGTGCCTTAGGTGCTGGTGTAGTAACCTCTTCTTCTTCAGAAGAAGAAGAATGCTTTTCAAACTCAGCCATTGGATCAACTTTCTTGCACCATCTGCCCCTTTTCCTTTCCTTCTTCCCTTCAGCAGCAACTGGCCCTTTGGGTGCAGGCTTTTCAGGAATCTGAGTTGAAGCTCTGGCCTTTGGCATAGGCTGCCTACCTGCTAGCCTTTTGACCTTCAAGCCTGGCTTTGTGCTCTGTGCTGAGCCATACTCCTTCTTGAGCACTACTTTCTTTAAGGTAGCTTCCTCTTCCTCTGCCACATAATCCTCATCCTCTGAGTCTGAGGTTCTCTTCTTCCTTTGTCTGGTGGCAGCTTTTGGCAAATTGCTAGGGGTGCTCCTGCTGCCTTCATCTGAAGAACTGGAGGGACTAGTGCCCTCACTCAAATGAACCTGCTCCCCAGATTTGTTCTGGCTATCACTCTAATCAGACATGTTGCAAACTCTGACTGCTGACCCTGTGAATAGATTATAGATGAGATAGAGTGGATGAGCATCACAAAATGCAGAGATTTTTGCAAAAGAATGATTCAAAATCTTAGTTTTAGTTTCCCACAGAAATCATTTCGGATCTACCCATTTTTAAACTCGGTGAAACCGAAGCAGTTTTGGAACCTAAACTAGTGAACTCGGTCAAACCGAGTCACAGTTCGGTGGCACCGAGACTGTTAGGGTTTCACAAAGTTCCAAAATCGATCACACCGATTAGTAATTCTCGGTCAGACCGAGTCTCACTTGTGCAATGGCATGAGCCAAATCGATGGGACCGAGTTTTTCAACTCGGTGGGTCCGAGATGGTTTCGGCGGAAACCTAACCCTAAAATTTTCGAATCAAACCTATTCTACGAATTGCATTGACTGGATAGGAGTGTTTCAATCGTGGCTAGAATCAATAAGATCACAACGTGCTAGGAATCAGATGGGGAATAGCACAAAGATCGAGTCCATACCCTAGTTCGGCGGAGACTCGCTACGGCGGCAACGGCGGGGTTGAATTCCGTTGACGGCGATGGAGACCAGCGACTGGAGGCGGCTGGCGGCGAGAAGACGATCCGGAGACCACGTAGGCAGAGCGAGCTATCGCGCGGGCGAAGGAGTTCGGAGAAATTTCCAAATTTTTGCCCGTGTCTATATATAGCCCGACCCTGTCGGTGTGACTGAGTGGAACAACTCGGTGGCACCGAGATGCAAAACTGTATACAATTATTGCAACTCGGTGTGACCGAATGGTTCAAATCGGTTGCACCGAGATCGAAAACATAGATCGACTTGATGATCTCGGTAAGACCGAAAAGAAGATATCGGTCAGACCGAGAATCACAAAGAAGTTTTGGAAGTTTAAGTCTATGATGAATCGGGGACTCCGAGTGCTCCTCACACAGAGTGGTTCGAATCTGACTTGATCAAATTTTGTGATGTAGCATGAATAGAGGTTGAGACGAGAAAAGCATAGATAGCTAGAGGAGGTTCTTAGGCATTCTTGTCCATCCACTTGGCAAGAGAAAAGAAAACCAATCAATCAAAACAAAAAGTGGATGTCCTCGAATGAGTAAAATATGCAACCAACATGCTCACACAATAAAATGGCAATTGAAATATGTGGCAAAGCATGCACAACCAATTCTAGCATCTATCAAGCAATTTGCGATGACTAGGTCATCTATATATGAGTATATTGACATAGGAGTCAAATGAGAACATTTGATCATAGGTCATACTCATCGTTTAAGCACAAGTGGGGTTACCACTTTTACATAAAGCATTGTTGTGGTCACATCATTAGAGTTGCTTTAGCTCAAGTCTTAGAGTAAAGCTCCCCCTAGATGTGATATCCCCCCCTAAGAGGGATGAACTAACCTTGGGTTTTGTCGATGATGACTTCGTGTAGATGTTGAAGATGTGAATGCTCAATGTTGATGTAGAACAATTGGAGCTATCCATTGGAGTGAATTGCACTTTCAATACCTACATGGGTTAGTCCCACAAGGAACAAACAAGAATATCCATAGACATAGAGTGATTCACACACAAGATGATGTCCATGAAATCTTTTAGGTTACCTTGTTCCTTGACTTACCAACAAGATGGTTTGTGACTCCTTGAACTAGTGCAAGATGTGGAAGTTGATTGCACTTATTCTTGCCAAAATGATAAGAGTGAAGTATGTTGGCGGAGTCACCCTCAAGAACTCTCTAGTTCTTCTTCTTTTGGATCCACACCATCTTGATGGGAATCCTTGGAGTTGTAGTCGTACTTGATGAAGTGGAACTTGAAGTAGTCTTGGGAATCCACTTAACTAAGGTCTTAGGAGCTTCTTCAAATGCATCAATTTCCTCTTGAAGCTTGTCCTTGCCTTTTTGCTTGTAGTCTTGTGGTGGAAGATCATCTTGAGCTTGTGTCCCCTTGAAGGAAGTAGGATCATACTTATCTTGTTGAGGAACAAACTTCATCTTGGGGTATTGATCTTCTTCCCACTCAACTCCATTGGCGTTGAACTTTCGTTCAAAACCAACACCTTGATTCTTCCGGTGCCTTCCTTGCTTGCGTACAATTTCCTCGAATTGCTTACTTCCGGCAAGGCTCTTGTAGACTCCTTTCTCTATAATTCCCTTCAATAAGCTATTTTCTTGCTCAAGTGTAACTTGGCTAAGAGAATCATTAGTGGAATCAAGAGAACTACTAGAAGCAACAATATTGGATTTAGTATGATCATCGTTACTACTAGAGGAAGAATCTTTCTTGTTATTGTTACTAGATTTGACTTGAGGCATGTAAGTGGATAAGAGTAAACGCTTGGCAATGTAAGAAGAACTTTTCTTGCGGATATCATCATTGATTGCCTTTAAAAACTCATGCTCTTGCTCAAGATTGAGCTTTTCAAAGCGTAACTTCTCATGAGCTCTTAAAAGTTCTCGATGATCTTCGAAGATAGTTTCATGAGCTAACTTAAGAGTGTTTAGTTCTTTAGTTAGAGCCTCAATCTTCTCCTTATCATTGTCATTTGTTTTATCTTGATTAGCATGATTAGTTGACGTTTCATCATAGTATTCATCACTAGAGTTGTCAACAAGTAAATCATCATCACCTAACAAGTCATCTTCATCACTATTGAAATCAACATACTCAGGGTGTGTTACCTTAGGACCTTTGGCCATGAAGCATCTTCCAATTCCTTCATGTGGTGACTCAAATATGTCGTAGGAGTTGGTTGACACAAGTGCTAGACCGGCAACACCTTCATCTTGAGTATATTCGGAATCGGAGTGATAACTTCTCTCGGAGTGGTTGTCGGAGTCGGAGCCGGATACCCATTCACCAACATGAGCTGATGTCTTCGTTTTGTGTAGCTCCTTGATGACTTTTCCTTTCTTTCCGAATCCTTGCTTCTCCGTGAGTATCTTCGTTCATAACGATCATCTCTACTCCTTCTCTCTCTTGGTGGTGATTCTTCTCTTTTGCTTCTTCTTTTGGGAGAGTCTTCTCTTCTCTTGTAGGGAGCCGTACACTCATTGGAATAGTGTCCGGGTCTTCCACAATTGTAGCAGTTTTGCTCTCGACTAGAAGATCTGTTGTCATTGTAGGACCTTGACTTGGAGCTTCTATCTTTGCTTCTACTCTTCTAGAACTTGTTGAAGTTCTTCACCATTAAGCTCAATTCTTCATTGAAGGTTTGTTTTTCACTTGATGATGTGGGGGCTTCACATGAGTCTTTGTAAGCTCCACTTGATTTGTTGTGAAGTTCCTCTTTATCCTTGAGTGACATCTCATGAGCAACAATTCTTCCAATGACCTCCGTTGGCTTGAGATCTTTGTAATTGGGCATCACTTGGATCAATGTGCACACGTATCATATTTTCCATCCAAGGCTCTTAGGATCTTCTTGATGATGAATCTATCGGTCATCTCTTCACTCCCTAAGCCGGCAATCTCATTTGTGATGAGAGCAAGCCTAGAGTACATTTCAGCGACACCTTCACCATCCTTGATTTTGAACTTGTCAAGTTGACTTTGAAGCACATCCAATTTGGATTCCTTGACGGAGTCGGTACCTTCGTGCATATCAATCAAAGTATCCCAAATTTCCTTTGCATTCTCAAGACGGCTGATTTTGTTGAATTCTTCGGGGCACAATCCGTTGAAGAGAATATCACAAGCTTGAGCGTTGTATTGCATCATCTTCAACTCTTCCGCGGTAGCTTCACGGTTTGGTTCTTTCCCATCAAAGAAGTCACCTTGCAAACCAACACACACAATAGCCTGAACGGCGGGATTATGTCCGAGAATATGCATTTTCATCTTATGCTTCCAACTAGCAAAATTAGTGCCATCAAAGTAAGGACCTCTATGGTGATAATTTCCCTCGCTAGACGCCATACTCTCCTAGGTTGTGAAACCAAGGCTATGAACACCAAAAGCTATGGAAATCAAAGCAAATGGAGACCAAAGCTCTGATACCAGTTGTAGGACCTTGAAGTATGTCTAGAGGGGGGTGATTAGACTACTTGACCAATAAAAACTTAACCTTTTCCCAATTTTAGAGTTTGGCAGATTTTAGCTACTTTAGGACAAGTCAAGCAATCATCACACAATTCAAGCAACCATGCAAAGAGTATATAGGCAGCGGAAAGTAAAGCATGCAACTTGCAAGAATGTAAAGGGAAGGGTTTGGAGAATTCAAACGCAATTGGAGACACAGATGTTTTTGGCGTGGTTTGGATAGGTGGTGCTATCCTACATCCACGTTGATGGAGACTTCAACCCACAAAGGGTAACGGTTGCGCGAGTCCACGGAGGGCTCCACCCACGAAGGGTCCACGAAGAAGCAACCTTGTCTATCCCACCATGGCCGTCGCCCATGAAGGACTTGCCTCACTAGCGGTAGATCTTCGTGAAGTAGGCGATCTCCTTGCCCTTACAAACTCATTGGTTCAACTCCACAATCTTGTCGGAGGCTCCCAAGTGACACCTAGCCAATCTAGGAGACACCACTCTCCAAGAAGTAACAAATGGTGTGTTGATGATGAACTCCTTGCTCTTGTGCTTCAAATGATAGTCTCCCCAACACTCAACTCTCTCTCTCATAGGATTTGGATCTGGTGGAAAGAAGATTTGAGTGGAAAGCAACTTGGGGAAGGCTAGAGATCAAGATTCATATGGTAGGAATGGAATATCTTGAGCTCAACACAAGGGTAGGTGGTTCTCTCTCAGAACATGTGAGTTGGAAGTGTAGATGTGTTCTGATGGCTCTCTCTCCACGAATGAAGAGGAGGTGGAGGGGTATATATAGCCTCCACACAAAATCTAACCGTTACACACAATTTACCAATCTCGGTGGGACCGAATCAATAAACTCGGTCAGACCGATTTAGTAAACCTAGTGACCGTTAGTGATTTTCAGTGTGACTGACATGCAACTCGGTAGGACCGATATGGTTAGGGTTAGGGCATAACGTAATCTCGGTGAGACCGATTTGGTAATAAGCTAACCAGAGAGTTGGTCAGGTAAACTCGGTGGGACCGATTTGCTCTTTCGGTGAGACCGAAATGTTACAAAAAGGAAACAGAGAGTTTACATTGCAATCTCGGTGGGACCGATCCGCTCTTTCGGTGAGACCGAAAAGTTAAGAAAAGGAAACAGAGAGATTACAATCCCATCTCGGTGAGACCGAGATCCCTATCGGTAGAACCGATTTTCTTAGGGCTTGGCAGTGGCTATGACATGTGAAACTCGGTGGCGCCGGATTGAAAGAATCGGTAGGTCCGAGTTTGGCTTTGGGTTTAGGTCAAGTGTGGATATAGGAAAGTAGCTGAGGGTTTTGGAGCATATCACTAAGCACATAAAGCAAGAGGCTCATTAAGCAACACCTCATCCCTCCTCGATAGTATTGGCTTTTCCTAAAGACTCAATGTGATCTTGGATCACTAAAATATAAAATGAAGAGTCTTGAGCTTTTGAGCTTGAGCCAATCCTTTGTCCTTAGCATTTTGAGGGATCCACTTTCATCATCCATGCCATGCCAATCATTGAGCTTTCCTGAAATAATCATCTTGGAATAGCATTAGCTCAATGAGCTATATGTTGTTATGAATTACCAAAACCACCTAGGGATAGTTGCACTTTCATACAAGGGAAAAGATTTAGCAAAGCAACCATGGGTACTCATCCAAATTACTTGCAAGACTTACATCAGATCTATGCTAAGTATGCATCAGTATCAAAGGAATGGGACTATATCTTTGGACTTAACTGCAAAAATGTCAGAAGAGAAGGGGAAAGCCTAGCCTACGAAGACTAGCATCTTGAAGCATCTTGCAGCATCTTGCAGCATTAGAAGAGTGCAGATTAGCATTTTATAAGTAGCAAGCATGTTGTAGTATTAACGCCCAGAGATCCTTCCTCGACTCCCTGCGAGAACGCAATCCCGGAGCCATCATATCCATTTCACATCTCAGTATCTATTTCTAGTTGTATAGATTGGGATACAACTCCAAGTCATCCTATTACCATGGACACGGCTATTCGAATAGATAAACTTCCCTGCAGGGGTGCACCACATTACCCAACACGCTCGACCACTCTGGCCAGACACACTTTCTTGGGTCATGCCCGACCTCGGAATATCAACATGTCGTAACCCTACCTAGACTCAACAGAGAGGCCAACACACCGGTCTACATCCTAAGCGTGTAGGGGTCTTGGGCCCATCGCCATTTCAACTCATGCACGTTGCGTACGCGGCCGATGAGCAAACCTAGCCCCCTTATACAAGTGCAGGCATAACAAGTCCAACCCGGCGCGCGCCGCTCAATTGCTGACGTCTGAAGAGCTTCGGCTGATACATACAACGTCGAGTGCCCATAATTTTTACCACGTGGTGGTTAGTGCGTATAGGTCAAAGACCAACTCAGATCAAATACCCAATCTCGTTAGTGTCCTGGGAGCGCAGTGACGATCAGTGCTCCTGTCGCCCCGTCTTGAGGACTTACGACAAGGGCCAGGCCCAGCCCACTCCAGGACGGTCTGCCTGCCCGGCCGTGCCTCGTAATTATCTCGCGGGTACCCTCCAGGTCAACCTGACTTCAGTAACTCTCAGGAGTACACTAGTAGAAAAAGCCCCATTTGTCCTGGTTCATAAGGCCCATTTGTCCCGGTTCGGGAACCGGGACTAAAGCCCAGTATCTTTAGTCCGGTTCTTATACAAACCGGGACAGATCAGGCTCCACATGGCCGCTGCGGCTTGCCCAGGCAGTGGGGCCTTTGTCCCGGTTGGTAGCACCAATCGGGACCAATAAGCCTCCACGCGTCAGCACTTCAGGGGCTGGGTTTTTTTAAGGGGGGGGGGGGTTGGGGGGTTTTTAGGGTTAATTTAGGGGTTTCATGTATTGTGTTAGCTAGCTCATAGAGAGAAGTGTCCTCTCTTATCTCTGTGCTTGGTCGATGCTACGTACTATATGTATAGAGAGGAATCGACACGCTAGCTAGTAAGCAAATGAAGGATACCATTAAGTACACAAGATCGTCATGAACATATACAAAGAGAAGTGATCGACCTCTCTTTCTCCGAGAGATTTGTCGAACAAAAAGTTTTCGTACACCTATCCGATGCTACTAGCTACATATATACAATATAAGATCTCTTACAATCCCTAGCATATGATGTCAACTTCCACATGGTATTCTCCGTCTTTATCTATGACGTGGTCAAGAAAGAATCCCGCCAATTCCTCTCGAATTGCTTTGATGCGAACTTGTGGTAGGAGTTCGTCCCGCAGCTCCCAAAGCTAATTTGAAGAAGGGGGTCAGTACATATATATGAATGAAACTCAACACAAATGATGGTATTAAAATAAAATTGTGAATATTATTGCTTACGCACTTCAAAATCTTCTTTAGAGTAGCCCCGCTTAGAGGTCGTCGCCTTGTAGATGTACTCTCAAATGTAGTATCCACAAAAATTAGTCCCGCCTTCCTGCCACAACCACTTCACGAGAAACAGAGGTCAATCAAACTGATAATCAAGCACTATAAATGGTATTGATGAAACTAGCTAGAATCAACGGGAGATGCGCGGAACTAGCTAGTAGTACTTACTTTCGGGTGTGTAAATCGCAGCTTCCTTGGCAGTCCCGGAGCTTCTTCGGTGAACACTTTCCAAACCCTGCGAGACAAACAAAATAATTATTACTTGATATGAGGAAATGAACAAAGTTTCCGATATGGTGCGATAATGATCGATTGAACTTACTTCTCGAGCATTTCACTCATGACCGCATACTCCTTGGGATGTTTTCGTCTTGAGTCTAAGACGGTTACTAGTCCCTGCTCAAGCTCAATCTCTAGGAGAATAAAGTGGAAGCTGCGCACGCATGCATAACTCATCAATTACATTAACCTTGAGTAATAAGGGAAACCGAATATGCACAAGACAGTAACACTCACTTGAAGTTGTAAGGAAAGAGTATTTTATATTTGTTTTGATTTTGAAGCAACGATTTTAGCAAGTTGGCCTCGGCTTCTTTGGCATCATGTTTAACCGTCCAATCATCTATGAGATTTGTGTTAATGAACCCAATATCATATATTTGTCTTTTCTTGCATTCGACGATCTTCAATCTGCATAATATAGTGAGGATAATTATATATACATGCAATGAAAGAGCTGAGCTATATATAGAGACTTAATTATAGAAGTAGTACTTACAGACAGTAGCAAGTGATGATTATTTTATCGAGGGCCTTTTGATTGAAAAACTGGAAGAACTCCTCAAATGGAACAAACAACAGATCAATTCCAACGAGGTCGTTCTCCTCTTTAACTCTCAGCGTCAAAATATCCTTCCCAGACTTGCAGGTGTCCATGTACCACTTATGGAATCTTCGCATCATCGTTGTAGAGGAGGATGACCAGGTTTGTCGAGAGGCCTCCCGTACCGGTATTTGTGTTCGTCCACCTCCATTGTATCAAAATGTGCAGAGTCAGGCAGGTAATCACCAGGATTGGTATAACCGGGCACCATCCTCGGATCATTAACGACGATATCGCTAGATACCTTCAGCGGGGGGCACGATTGGTTCGCCTATTCACTGAGCTGGGGATTTTTTTCCCATTTCTTCATTCTTGTAACCTTTTGTCACTTGAAGTAGTTCCCGACCGGCGCGCTTCTTGCACTGCCTTTTTAAGAGAGCGGACATGGTTGTCATCCGGCGGAGACGGTGGTGGTTTCTTCGGGGCATCGATAGTGCGCTTTGCTTTCACCGGATCTATCTTCTCCTCCGGAGGTGGATGTTTCTTAGCTATTTGCGTTTCAAAGAAGTCACTCACTTGGGCTTGACAGATCTCCGCGTTTTCCTTCTCGGTCATCTCGTATGGTAAATTCTCTAGAGGCTTGAGAGATGGACCGAATCTGTATTGCCCCCCGCCTCTGGCTGCACTGCTAGATGCCGGAGCGGCCGGAGTGGCGGCGGCTGTCTTCTTTCCTTGCTAACGAGGCGAAGAAGAAGGACTATGACGCGCCGGAGCTGCCGGAGCGGCAGCGGCTCTCTTCCGCCCTTGTTGACAAGGCGGAGGAGGAGGCTGGCTGGTCGGACGCGCCGACGCTGGCTGAGAAGGAGGCGGAGTGCCACCACGCGCCGGAGAAGTGTGATGCCCGGATAATTAGGCTACAGTAAAAACTCTGCTAATGATGCCACGTCACCACTCTTACTGTTGTAAACCTTGCGATGGTTCAATCCCGTCTGAATTCAAAATTCAAAATCAAGGCAAACAATGAAAGTTTTCAAACATTAAAACTAAAATGTTCTATATGTGCGAAATATTGCATAAATAATTATGGTGGAGAATCCACATTTTTATAAAGTATTTAATTGCACTGAAATAAATAAAACAGTAATAAAACCAAATAATTAAATGCCTTTACTAATTAATAAATTATCAAACTAAATTAATTGAGGACTAGACATTTTGTGGCGGTGGACTAAACTGAAATACTAAATTAGATGCTATGTATATATTTTATAGGAACTAAAATAAAAGGTAACTAAAGTAAAACAGGAAAGAATAAATAAAAAGAAAAGAACAAATAGAAAACAAAAGAAAGAAAAAGGAGAAAGAAAACCCCCTGCCCCCGGGGCTTCGGCCCAGCTCACCGGCCTCTTGGCCCACCTGGCGACCGGCCGGCCCAGCCCCCCCTCTCTCTGGCCTACATGGCCACATCCCCGAACCCTAACCCCCACCCGATCCCCACTCGCTCCCACTCCCCCCCACATTCGCCTCCTCCTCCCCGATCCAGATCGGGATCGGGGGAACGGAACCACGGGCGCGCTCGACCCCGTCGCCCCTGACCTCGCTCGACCCCGTCGCCCCCGGTTCCCGACGCAGCTGGACCTCGCCTGCTGCCCGGAGCTGCTCCGCCGACGCTCGACGCCGACCACCGCCCCGTCGCCGGATCTCCTCCCCATCGCTCGGTCGTCCCCGCCCTCCTCCTCAACCCCCACTACCTAGACCCTACGCGCCCGTCCCTGTGAGCACCTCTCCTCCTCCCCCCCTGCACGCCCCGACCGCGCCCCATCGTGATGCTCCACCCGCGGCATGCCGTCGCTCGCTACTGCGCTCTCGTCGCGCCTGCCGGAGCTCTGCTCCCGGCGTCCGCCGCCGCGATGCTGCCTACTGCTGGCGCCGCTCCTGGCTGCCCCGCCTCCGCCCGTTGCTGGCGCTGCTGATGCCGTGCTGCGCTCGCCTCCCCACGCGCCTCTACTCGCGGCTCCACCGGCGTCCGCCACCGCTGCCCCTGGCCGCGCCCCTGCTCCCCAGCGCGCCCTGGCTTTGCCGGCCCACGCGCCCGCGGCCCCCCCTCTCGCTCGTGGCGTTGCGCTCCCCCAGCGCTCTCGCGCGCGCGCGAAGCCTTCCGCCGGTGCCGCGCCGACGTTCCCCCCTTGCCGTGGCGCCGACTGGTTGCATCCAGTTCGGGCGCCCGCACCCGCATAGCCCAGCGCCCGTCGCCCGTTCCGCTAGCGCCCGCGCCCGTTGACCCGCTAAGGCATGTGGGCCTATGACACGGGGGCCCCACGGCCCCAAAACGTTTTAAAAAAGAAGAATATAAAAAATAATAATAAATAAATAATAAAATTAATTAATTAATTAATTAACTAATTAATTAACTTAATTAATTCTGATTAAAATTAATCAATTAAGGTTAATTAACCTAATGATTAAGTAACCTAATTAACTACTGTTAATTAGCTAATTAACTAGTATGACAGTGGGGCCCACCCCTAATTCACTCTGATTAGGTTAATTAATATGATTAATTAAAATGTGTCCCTGACCAGTGGGACCCACTGGTCAGGTTGACCAGTCAACTCCGTTGACTGCTGACGTCAGCATGACATCATGCTGATGTCATTAATTCATTTTTGAATTAAATTAAATTCTGGAAATTAATAAAATCTTTAGAAAATCATATCTTTTAATCCGTAAATCGGATTAAATTATTTTCAACATGAAAGTTGCTTAGAACGACGAGACGTACCCGGTTACGCAACCTGTTCATCCGCCACGCATCCCTAACATATCAAACTCGCAACTTCCCCCCTCCGGCTCCTCTGCTCGAAAACACGAAACACCGGGAAAACTTTCCCGGATGTTTCCCCCCTTCACCGGTATCATCCCATACCGCGTTAGGGCACCTCTAACGCCGTTACTTGTCATGTCATGCATCACTATGCATCTGTTTGCTTAAATATTTATTGTTTCTCCCCCCTCTTCTCTCGCTAGACACCGAGACCGACGCTGCTGCTACCCAGTACGATTACGGAGTTGACGACCCCTCTCTCTTGCCAGAGCAACCACGCAAGCCCCCCCCTTGATCACCAGATATCGCCTACTCGCCTCTATACTGCTTGCATTAGAGTAGTGTAGCATGTTACTGCTTTCGTTATTCCTATCCTGATGCATAGCCTGTCTTTGATACTACTGTTGATGCCTTTACCTGCAATCCTACTTGCTTAGTTTAGGATGCTAGTTTACCATCAGTGGCCCTACATTCTTGTCCGTCTGCTGTGCTATACTATCGGGCCGTGATCACTCGGGAGGTGATCACGGGTATATACTATATACATGATACATGTGGTGAACAAAGACGGGTCGGCTCGTAGGAGTACCCGCGAGTGGATCTTTGAGGCGGAGCGACAGGGCAGGTTGAGGTCACCTAGGAGAGAGGTGGGCCTGGCCTTGTCGGCGTTCGCGGATACTTAACACGCTTAACGACATCTGGGTATTTGATCTGAGTCTGGCTACTGGCCTATACGCACTAACCAACTACGCGGGAAAGATATGGGCACTCGGCGTCGTGGTATCAGCCGAAGCCTTCGTGACGTCAGCGACTGAGCGGCGCGCGCCGGATTGGAACATAAGCCTGCTCTTGTATTAAGGGGGCTAGTTCTGCTTCCGGCCGCCCACGCAACGTGCAGGTGTGCTCAGGGCGATGGGCCCAGACCCCCGCGTGCTTAGGTTTAGACCGACGTGCTGATCTCTCTGTTGTGCCTAGGTAGGGCTGCGACGTGTTGATCTTCCGAGGCTGGGCATGACCCAGGAAAGTGTGTTCGGCCAAATGGGATCAAGCGTGTTGGGTTATGTGGTGCACCCCTGCAGGGAAGTTAATCTATTCGAATAGCCGTGTCCCTCGGTAAAAGGACGACCCGGAATTGTACCTTGACCTTATGACAACTAGAACCGGATACTTAATAAAACACACCCTTCCAAGTGCCAGATACAACCCGGTGATCGCTCTCTAACAGGGCATCGAGGAGGGGATCGCCGGGTAGGATTATGCTATACGATGCTACTTGGAGGACTTCATTCTACTCTCTTCTATATGCTGCAAGACGGGGGCTGCCAGAAGCGTAGTCTTCGACAGGATTAGCCATCCCCCTCTTATTCTGGCATTCTGCAGTTCAGTCCACTGATATGGCCCTTTACACATATATCCATGCATATGTAGTGTAGCTCCTTGCTTGTGAGTACTTTGGATGAGTACTCACGGTTGCCTTGTTTCCCCTTTTCCCCATCTCTCTACCCGATTGCTGCAACCAGACGATGGAGCACAGGATCCAGACGCCACCGTCGACGACGGCTCCTTCTACACTGGAGGTGCCTACTACTACGTGCAGCCCGCTGACGACGACCAGGAGTAGTTAGGAGGGTCCCAGGCAGGAGGCCTGCGTCTCATTCGATCTGTATCCCAGTTTGTGCTAGCCATCTTATGGCAAACTTGTTTAACTTATGTCTGTACTCAGATATTGTTGCTTCCGCTGACTCGTCTATGATCGAGCACTTGTATTCGAGCCCTCGAGGCCCCTGGCTTGTATTATGATGCTTGTATGACTTATTTTTATTTGTAGAGTTGTGTTGTGATATCTTCCCGTGAGTCCCTGATCTTGATCGTACACATTTGCGTGCATGATTAGTGTACGATTAAATCGGGGGCGTCACAAGTTGGTATCGGAGTGCCCTGATCACTCGCTGGAGGAGGAGGCAGAGGAGGAGGCGGAGTGCCCTGACTCGCCGGAGGAGGACGAGGAGGAGGCGGAGGCGTCCAGTTCGAAAGGTTGATGAGCTCCTTCCGCCATAGACATGGAGTCTTCAGAGCAGAACCCAGCCGAGTCTCCCCTTCACGGGTAGGGTGGTCAAGCTCGAGCTCCTCAAATTCCTATGTTATTTCATCCACCATCACAACACCATATCCTTTTGGAATTGGACGACAGTGAAAAGTTGCGCCGGGTTCAGGAGGTGCAACAGAGCCGACATCCGCCTTGACTTTGAAGTTCTGCCATTGCGTCATAAGGTGGCAATCATGAGACTCCGTGATAGCATCCACAAGGTAGATAGCAGGAGCCGTGAAGACAGGCTCCTGAAGCAGCTCGGTGGAAGCCATGCTACTTCTCCGCTGAGATGGCGGGGTAGCTTTGGCAGGTCGCTTGCTGTGAACTGCTTCTTGTTCCTCTAGCGCTTGTACCCTTGCGTGCAGCGCCTGCAGTTGGGTCTGCTTCACTTTCCTCGTCCTCTCCCGGCCTTTGTAACCGCCCGCGCCGGGAAACCCAGCCTTCCACAAAACGGAGCCTGGCGTGCCTCGTGTCCGTCCAGGGTGCTCAGGATTCTCGAGCGCCTGTGTGAGCTCGCCGTTCTCTCTGTCAGGAATGAACGTCCCTTGCTGCGTTGCGGCGATATACTCCTGAAGCTTCATGACGGGTATTCTTAGTTGCTCGTTCGTCCAAATGCACTTCCCTGTTTCAGGGTCCAACGATCCCACAACCCGAAGAACCAAGTCCTTGAACGGTCTGGCCAGTGCAATGTCTCTGGTTCAACCCCTTTATCAATCAGGTCATTCTCAGCCTTGTCCCACAACGGTCGGGCTTTGAGGTAGCCACCTGACCCCGTGCAATGGTGAAGCTCCTTCTTTGCATCCTTTTTCTTGTTTGTCACTGACATCTTCTTACTCTTCTCTGATGTCTTGTGGGCGACAAATGCGTCCCAGTGATCTCTGATCTTCTCAAATCGGCCGGTGAATTCTGGAATCTTGTCTTTGTCGACAAACGTTGATTTCAGCTCATTCTTCCACCTCCTGAATAGATCTGCCATCTTCTTAATAGAGCATGAGCCTTGACCAATGGCTCTATAACTGGCTTCTCCGGATCCTCCTCTGGCGGTAGGGTCAAATTTTCCTTCAGCACGGTCCAAAGCTTAGCTTTCTGCCTATCGTTGACATAAGACACCTCAAGGTCTTCGTTCTTAGGCTTATACCATTGGTGGATGCAGATCAGGATCATGTCCCTAACAAGAACCCCGCCCTGAGTAGAAAATGCTTCCTTGGTCCGGATGGGTGCAATCGGTTGGCCATCGCGCGCGATTTCTGTGATCGTGAACCTTTCATCCTGGCGTAAATTTTTCTTCGGGCCTCGTTACCGAAGTTTGGCTCGATCCGGAGGGCTAGAAAAGAAGAAAGAAGAGAGTTAATATGTGTACATACCAAAACAATTAATGCATCAATTAGCTATAGTTAGCACAGGCTTAATTAATATATATACCTGGCCAGACTCCGTTCGATCACTTCCACCAGCATTTGGTC
Source organism: Aegilops umbellulata (assembly GCA_032464435.1). Taxonomy (NCBI): domain Eukaryota; kingdom Viridiplantae; phylum Streptophyta; class Magnoliopsida; order Poales; family Poaceae; genus Aegilops; species Aegilops umbellulata. Next base: position 65,423,069 of record CP136056.1, on the reverse strand, counting down.
ACCGGAGCCATCATAATCATGTCCTTCCTCCTCCATTGTTCGATCACCGTAGCCCGCTTCACCCTCTCCTTCCAGACCATCGGTGTCATTGAGATAGTATGAGACATCACATCTGACTGCGATTATGTCTCCCAACACCTGTTCTGCTTCCAAGTCTCGATGCTCCATAGTTTCTGCAAATATTACAACATGGCAATTATTATACAAAACATGACAAATGGATATATTAGTGGAAACGTAGACCTAGCTAGCTAATCACAACAAGGAATCATATTAGTGGCCTCGATGCTTCTCTAGGGTTCGGGGTGGCCTCGACAACGCTTCTAGGGTTCGGGGTGGCCTCGACGACAACGCTCTTTTAACTTGGTAAATTTGGGTGGTATCAGCAGCGCTTCTAGGGTTTGGACCGGACCGCCTCTTGCTACCTCTTGAGCACTGCGTTGGTTTTCCCTTGAAGAGGAAAGGGTGATGCAGTAAAGTAGCATAATTATTTCCCTCGGTTTCTGAGAACCAAGGTATCAATCCAGTAGGAGACCACGCTCAAGTCCCACACACCTACACAAACAAATAAGAACCTCTCAACCAACGCGATAAAGGGGTTGTCAATCCCTTCAGGTCACTTACGAGAGTGAAATCTGATAGATATGATAAGATAATATTTTTGGTATTTTATGATAAAGAGAAGTAAAGATGCAAAGTAAAATAAACAACAATAGAAATAGCTAAGTGTTGGAAGATTAATATGATGGAAAATAGACCCGGGGCCATAGGTCTCACTAGTGGCTTCTCTCAAAAGCATAAGTATTACGGTGGGTGAACAAATTACTATCGAGCAATTGATAGAATTGAGCATAGTTATGAGAATATATAGGTATGATCATGTATATAGGCATCACATCCGTGACAAGTAGACCGAAACGATTTTGCATCTACTACTATTACTCCACACATCGACCGCTATCCAGCATGCATCTAGAGTATTAAGTTCAAAAGAATAGAGTAATGCTTTAAGTAAGATGACATGATGTAGAGGGATAAACTCATGCAATATGATATAAACCTGATAACTCACAAGTATAGGGGATCGCAACAGCTTTCGAGGGTAGAGTATTCAACCCAAATTTATTGATTCGACACAAGGGAAGCCAAAGAATATTCTCAAGTATTAGCAACTGAGTTGTTAATTCAGCCACACCTGGATAACTTAATATCTGCAGCAAAGTATTTAGTAGCAAAGTAATATGATAGTGGTGGTAACGGTAACAAAAGAGTAATGAAAGCAAAGTAATATTTTTGGTAACAACGGGAAAGTAAACAAGCGAAGAACCAATATAGGAAAAGCTCGTAGGCATTGGATCGGTGATGGAAAATTATGCCGGATGCGGTTCATCATGTAACAGTCATAACATCGGGTGACATAGAACTAGCTCCAATTCATCAATGTAATGTAGGCATGTATTCCGAATATAGTCATACGTGCTTATGGAAAAGAACTTGCATGACATCTTTTGTCCTACCCTCCCGTGGCAGGAGCTCCAGGGGGCCCATGAGGTAGGGGGGCGTGCCCTTGGGGGGGCGCCCCCCACCCTCATGGACAGGGTGTGGCCCCCCTGGTCTTCATCTTTGGCAAGGGTTTTTTATTATTTTTAACTTGACGTTCCGTGGAGTTTCAGGTCATTCCGAGAACTTTTGTTTTCTGCACATAAGACAACATCATGGCAATTCTGCTGAAAACAGCGTCAGTCCGAGTTAGTTCTATTCAAATCATGCAAGTTAGAGTCCAAAACAAGGGCAAAAGTGTTTGGAAAAGTAGATACGACGGAGACGTATCAACTCCCCCAAGCATAAACCATTGCTTGTCCTCAAGCAATTCAGTTGACAAACTGAAAATGATAAAGAAAAACTTTTACAAACTCTGTTTGCTCTTGTTGTTTGATGACCCACAAGTATAGGGGATCTATCGTAGTCATTTCATAAGTAAGAGTGTCGAACCCAACGAGGAGCAGAAGGAAATGATAAGCGGTTTTCAGCAAGGTATTCTCTGCAAGTACTGAAATAAGTGGTAACAAATAGTTTTGTGATAGGATAATTTGTAACAAGCAACAAGTAACAAAAGTGAATAAAGTGCAGCAAGGTGGCCCAATCCTTTTTGTAGCAAAGGACAAGCCTGGACAAACTCTTATATAAGTAAAAGCGCTCCCGAGGACACATGGGAATATCGTCAAGCTAGTTTTCATCACGTTCATATGATTCGCGTTCGGTACTTTGATAATTTGATATGTGGGTGGACCGGTGCTTGGGTGCTGTTCTTACTTGAACAAGCATCCCACTTATGATTAACCTCTATTGCAAGCATCCGCAACTACAACAAAAGTATTAAGGTAAACCTAACCATAACATGAAACATATGGATCCAAATCAGCCCCTTACGAAGCAATGCATAAACTAGGGTTTAAGCTTTTGTCACTCTAGCAACCCATCATCTACTTATTACTTCCCAATGCCTTCCTCTAGGCCCAAATAATGGTGAAGTGTTATGTAGTCGACGTTCACATAACACCACTAGAGGCTAGACAACATACATCTCATCAAAATATCAAACGAATACCAAATTCACATGACTACTAATAGCAAGACTTCTCCCATGTCCTCAGGAACAAACGTAACTACTCACAAAGCATATTCATGTTCATAATCAGAGGGGTAATAATATGCATAAAGGATCTGAACATATGATCTTCCACCAAATAAACCAACTAGCATCAACTACAAGGAGTAATCAACACTACTAGCAACCTACTAGTACCAATCCCGGACTTGGAGATAAGAATTAGATACAAGAGATGAACTAGGGTTTTGAGATGAGATGGTGCTGGTGAAGATGTTGATGGAGATTGCCCTCTCCCGATGAGAGGAGCGTTGGTGATGACGATGTCGATGATTTCCCCCTCCCGGAGGGAAGTTTCCCCAGCAGAATCGTTCTGCCAGAGCCCTAGATTGGTTCCGCCAAGGTTCCGCCTCGTGGCGGTGGAGTCTCGTCCCGAAAGGTTGCTTTTTAATTTTTCCTCGACGAAAGACCTCATATAGCAGCAGATGGGCATCGGAGGGCCAACAGGGGGCTCACGAGGTAGGGGGCGCGCCCAGGGGGGTAGGGCGCGCCCCCACCCTCGTGGACAGGTGGGTCCCCCTCTGGTGAACTTCTTCCGCTGGATATTTTTTTATATTCTGAAAATCACTTCTGTGGAGTTTCAGGACTTTTGGAGTTGCGCAGAATAGGTCTCTAATATTTGCTCCTTTTCCAGCCCAGAATTCCAGCTGCCGGCATTCTCCCTCCTTATGTAAACCTTGTAAAATAAGAGAGAATGGCCATAAGTATTGTGACATAATGTGAAATAACAGCCCATAATGCAATAAATATTGATATAAAAGCATGATGCAAAATGGACGTATCAACTCCCCCAAGCTTAGACCTTGCTTGTCCTCAAGCGAAAGCCTATAACGATAAATATGTCCCCATGTTTAGAGGTAGAGGTGTCAATAAAAATAAAATACGGACATGAGGGCATCATTATTATTCTCATAACAGCAACATATATGTACATTGTCATATGATTACTTATGTTCAAGTGATGATCTATTCACAATGCAAAAGTATGAATCAGAAACTCTATTGAGAACCAACAAACTATAATCTCAGTCATTGAAGCAATTGCAATTTATCATAACATCAGAAAGAGTCTATGTCAGAGCTTAATAGCAAGTCCACATACTCAACTATCATTTAGTCTTTCATAATTGCTAACACTCACGTGATACTTGTGGTTACGGAGTTTTAATCGGACACAGAGAAAAATAGGAGCTTATAGTTTCGCCTCCCAACCTTTTACCTCAAGGGTAATGTCAACAGTAATAACTCATGCTCCCCTACATCCGATTAGATATATCTATCAGGATCTTTCCAACATACTGTGCTTGCCAAAGGATAAAATGAAAAAGGAAAGGTGAAGATCACCATGACTCTTGCATAAGGTAGAAGATAATAGTAACAGATAGGCCCTTCGCAGAGGGAAGCAGAGGTTGCCATGCGCTTTTATGGTTGGATGCACAAAATCTTAATGCTAAAGAACGTCACTTTATATTGCCCCTTGTGATATGAACCTTTATTATGCAGTCTGTCGCTTTTATTTCTTCCACTTCACAAGATCGTATAAAGCTTATTTCTCCCAAACCAATCAATCATACTTATTTAGAGCAATTTTTATTGCGTTGCACCGATGAAAACTTACTTGAAGGATCTTACTCAATCCATAGGTAGGTATGGTGGACTCTCATGGCAAAGCTGGGTTAAGGGTTTTGGAAGCACAAGTAGTATATCTACTTAGTGCTGAGAATTTGGCTAGCATGAGGGGGAAAGACAAGCTCAACATGTTGGAGGATCCATCACAACATACTTTATCTCAAATGCAAGAAAACATAACCCATTACGTTGTCTTCCTTGTCCAACATCAACTCTTTAGCATGTCATATTTTAATGAGTGCTCCCAATCATAAAGGATGTCAATGATAATATATTTATTTGTTATACCTCTCTTTCCTTATTACTTCCTATTAATTGCAACGATGACCAAATCTATGTCTGCCAACTTCCAACAATTTTTAATCATCATACTCTTTCTATGTGAAGTCATTACTCTCAATAAGATCAATATGAACTTTTGTTTCTTTTTATTATTTTTCTCTTTTCTTTTATCCACTCAAGATCATAGCAAAATAATCAAGCCCTTCACTCAACACTACTCTTTATTATATATAGCTCACGGACTCGACTGCATAGAGAGATCATAAAGCAAAACTCAAAACTAGATCATGCCACAAACTTTATTCTACTAGATCAAGATACTACTAATAGGATCGAACTAAGAAAAAGGGTAAAGATAGGAGTGTGATGGTGATACGATACCGGGGCACCTCCCCCAAGCTTGGCAATTGCCAAGGGGAGTGCCCATACCCATGTGATTATGTCTCCTTGGTTAGTGAAGAAGGTGGAGGTGACATATAGTCACACATCGAGCGTAAGAGGTCCTCCAGCTTGCGGATAATGCCCTTGAGTGCAACAATATGCTCCTTCAACAAAATATTTTCACTTTTGAGATACTTGTTTGGAATACAAGTTAACTCAATCATCTTGAAAGCTTCGAACTCAGTTGGGGTAAGAAGATTGTGATCAAGTTGAAGGATGTCTTCTGCTGCCGGAGCTTGGTTCTCCGTGGCCTTCTTGATCCCTTCATCCTTGTTGATCTCCATGGGTTCTTCCCTCTTCAGCTCTATCTTCATTAGCCAAGCATCTTTGTCGCCATTGTTGGAGGAGGGGGGCGACATGATGCCTGGCCTCAACAACCCTGACAGAGAACAGCTCGAAACAAGAACAGAGGATATTTGCGTGATACGAGAGTCAAAACCTTCGGGAGAATATATAATTAATTTTTATCGACCAAAATACATATCGTGCAAGAAAACGGAGTCCGGAAGGCACACGAGGTGCTCACGAGGTAGGGGGGGCGCACCCTCCACCCTCGTGGGGCCCTCGTGTCCTTCCCAGACTGCTACTTATTTTTCTATTTTTCTAAATAATCCAAAACAGAGAAATATTGCCTTAAAAATTGTTTTGGAGTCGGTTTACTTACCGTACCACATACCTATTCCTTTTCGGAGTCTGAAACGTTCTGGAAAGTGTCCCTTATGTATTCCTCCGGGGTTACGGTTTCAATAACATTGGTTTCAACATTTATAGGATTACCTGAGATATAATGTTTGATTCTTTGACCGTTTACCACCTTCGGATTTGTGCCTTCGAAGTTGTTGATTTTTATGGCACCGGAACGATAGACCTCCTCGATAACGTAGGGGCCTTCCCATTTAGAGAGAAGTTTTCCTGCAAAAAATTCTTAAACGAGAGTTGTATAGCAATACATAATCACCTACGTTAAACTCACGCTTTTGTATTCTTTTGTCATGCCATCTTTTAACTTTCTCTTTAAACAACTTGGCATTTTCATAAGCTTGGGTTCTCCATTCATCAAGTGAGCTAATATCAAATAACCTCTTTTCACCGGCAAGTTTGAAATCATAGTTAAGCTCTTTAATAGCCCAACATGCCTTATGTTCTAGTTCGAGAGGTAAGTGACATGCTTTTCCATATACCATTTTATACGGAGACATACCCATAGGATTTTTATATGCAGTTCTATAGGCCCATAATGCATCATCAAGTTTCTTGGACCAATTCTTTCTAGATCTATTGACAGTCTTTTGCAAAATTAATTTGAGCTCTCTATTGCTCAATTCTACTTGACCACTAGACTATGGGTGATAGGGAGATGCAATTCTATGATTAACGTCATACTTAGCAAGCATTTTACGGAAAGCACCATGAATAAAATGTGAACCACCATCAGTCATTAAATATCTAGGGACTCCAAACCTCGGAAAAATAACTTCTTTAAGCATTTTAATAGAAGTGTTATGATCAGCACTACTAGTTGGAATAGCTTCTACCCACTTAGTAACGTAATCAACAACAACTAAAATATGTGTATATCCATTAGAGGAAGGAAAAGGTCCCATATAATCAAAGCCCCAAACATCAAATGGTTCAATAACAAGTGAATAATTCATAGGCATTTCTTGACGTCTACTAATATTACCAATTCTTTGACATTCATCACAAAATAAGACAAACTTATGGGCATCCTTGAAGAGAGTAGGCCAATAGAAACCGGATTGCAATACCTTATGTGCAGTTCTATCTCGAGCGTGGTGTCCTCCATAAGCTTCGGAGTGACACTTGCGTAGGATCTGTTCCTGTTCATGCTCAGGTACACAACGTCTAATAACACCATCTACTCCTTGTTTATAAAGATGTGGGTCATCCCAGAAGTAATGTCTCAAATCATAGAAAAACTTTTTCTTTTGCTGGTATGTGAAACTAGGTGGTATAAATTTAGCAACAATGTAATTAGCATAATCAGCATACCATGGAGTACTACGAGATGTATTTATGACATTTAATTGCTCATCAGGAAAGCTATCATCAATAGGTAGTGGGTCATCAAGACATTTTCTAACCTAGACAAGTTGTCTGCAACGGGGTTCTCAACTCCCTTTCTATCAACAATATGCAAATTAAATTCTTGTAGCGGGAGAACCCATCTAATAAGTCTAGGTTTAGCATCTTTCTTTTCCATCAGATATTTAATAGCAGCATGATCAGTGTGAATAGTTACTTTAGAATCAACAATATAAGGTCTGAACTTATCACAAGCAAATACAACTGCTAAGAGTTCTTTCTCAGTAGTGGCATAATTTCTTTGGGCATTGTCTAGAGTCTTACTAGCATAATGAATAACATTTAGTTTCTTATCAACCCTTTGCCCTAGAACAACACCTACAACATAATCACTAGCATCACACATAATTTCAAAGGGTAAATTCCAATCAGGTGGCTGAACAATAGGTGCAGAGATCAATACTTTCTTAAGTATTTCAAATGCTTCTACACAATCATCATCAAAGAAAAATGGTATATTCTTTTGTAATAAATTAGTGAGAGGCCGGAAATTTTTTGAGAAGTCCTTAATGAACCTCCTATAAAATCCTGCGTGACCAAGGAAACTTCTTATACCTTTGATGTCCTTGGGACATGACATCTTTTCAATAGCATCAACCTTGGCTTTACCAACTTCAATACCTCTTTCAGAAACTTTATGCCCCAAGACAATATCTTCATTAACCATAAAGTGGCACTTTTGCCAATTCAAGACAAGATTAGTTTCTTCACATCTCTGCAAAACTCGATCAAGATTGCTCAAGCAATGATCAAAAGAAGATCCATAGACGGAAAAGTCGTCCATGAAAACCTCACAAATCTTTTCACAGAAGTCAGAGAATATAGCCATCATGCATCTTTGAAAGGTAGCAGGTGCATTACATAAACTAAAAGGCATACGTCTATAAGCAGAAGTACCAAAAGGGCATGTAAAAGTAGTCTTTGATTGATCTTTAGCTAACACATGTTTTTGAGAGAAACCAGAATAACCATCTAGAAAGCAATAGTGTGTATGTTTGCATAATCTTTCTAGCATTTGATCAATAAAAGTTAAGGGGTAATGATCTTTCTTAGTAGCCTTATTTAATTTGCGGAAATCAATTACCATCCTATAACCTATAATAATTCTTTGTGGAATCAATTCATCTTTATCATTAGGAACAACAATAATACCTCCCTTCTTAGGGACACAATGAACAAGACTTACCCACTGACTATCAGCAACGGGATAAATTATACCTACCTCCAGAAGCTTTAGTATTTCTTTTCTTACCACCTCTTTCATTTTAGGATTCAGACATCGTTGAGGATCACGAACTGGTTTGGCATCTGCTTCCAAATTTATTTTATGTTGACATAGAGTGGGACTAATGCCATTAAGATCATCAAGAGTATATCCAATAGCAGCACGGTGCTTCTTCAGAGTTTTCAATAATCTTTCTTCTTCATGCTCTGAAAGGTTGGCACTAATAATAACAGGATATATCTTCTTTTCATCAAGATAAGCATATTTAAGATTATCAGGTAACGGTTTAAGCTCAAACACGGGATCACCCTTAGGTGGAGGAGGACCCCCTAGGATTTCAACAGGCAAATTGTGTTTCAGAATAGGTTCCTGTTTAAAAAATACTTCATCTATTTCCCTTCTTTCATTCATAAACATATCATTTTCATGGTCTAGCAAATATTGTTCTAAAGGATCACTAGGAGGTACGGCAATAGAAGCAAGACCAATAATTTCATCCTTACTAGGAAATTCTTCTTCACGGTGTTGTTTACTAAATTTAGAGAAATTGAACTCATGAATCATATCATCCAAGCCGATAGTAACAACATTCTTTTCGCAGTCTATCTTAGCATTGACAGTGTTCAAGAAGGGTCTACCAAATATAATGGGACAAAAGCTATCTTGTGGGGAACCTAGAGCAAGAAAATCAGCAGGATATTTAGTTTTCCCACACAAGACTTCAACATCTCTAACAATTCCCATTGCTGATATAGTGTCTCTATTGGCAAGTTTAATCGTGACATCAATATCTTTCAACTCAGCAGTTGCAATTTCATGCTTAATTTCTTCATATAAGGTAATAGGTATAACACTAGCACTAGCACCCATATCACATAAGCCATGATAACAATGATCTCCTCTTTTAACAGAAATAACATGCACGCCTACCACAGGTCTATGTTTATAGCACAAGGTTTAGCAATTCTAGCAGTTTCACCACAGAACTGAATAACATGCCCATCAATATTATCAGCCAAGAGATCTCTTTAACAATAGCAACATTAGGTTCAACTTTAACTTGCTCAGGAGGTGTATAAGTTCTAATATTGCTTTGACGAACCACAGTTGAAGCTTTATCATGATCCTTTATTCTAACAGGGAAAGGTGGTTTCTCAACATAAGAAGTAGGAACAATAGGATCATTATAAGTGACAGTCTTTTCTTCAACTTTAATAGGTGCAACTACTTTTACTTCTATGGGAGGATGATATTTATACCACTTCTCCTTAGGGAGATCAACATAAGTAGCAAAAGATTCGCAGAAAGAAGCTACTATCTCAGAGTCAAGTCCATATTTAGTGCTAAATTTACGGAAAATGTCGGTATCCATAGAAGATTTAACACAATCAAACTTAGGTGTCATACCTGACTCCTTACCTTCGTCGAGATCCCAATCTTCAGAGTTGCGTTTAATTCTATCAAATAAATTCCATTTAAATTCAATAGTCTTCATCATAAAAGAGCCAGCACAAGAAGTATCGAGCATGGTGCAATTGTTTTCAGAAAGCCGAGCATAAAAGTTTTGGATAATTGTTTCTCTTGGGAGCTCATGATTGGGGCATGAATATAACATTGATTTAAGCCTCCCCCAAGCTTGAGCGATGCTTTCTCCTTCGTGAGGCCAAAAATTATATATATAATTGTGATCACGATGAACAAGATGCATAGGATACTACTTTTGATGAAATTCCAATTTCAATCTTCTATAGTTCCATGATCTCGTATCATCACATAGCCTATACCATGTCAACGCATCTCCCTTCAAAGATAAAGGGAAGACCTTCTTCTTAGCAACATCATCGGGTATACCTGCAAGCTTAAATAATCCACAAAGTTCATCCACATATATTAGGTGCTCATCAGGATGCTTTCTTCCATCTCCTGAAAAAGGATTAGCTAGCAGTTTTTCCATCATACCCGTAGGAAATTCAAAGGGAACATTCTCATATTCAATAGGTTCAGTAGGTTGAGGAGCAACTCTTTGCTCTACTGGTCGGGGTGAAGATACCCCGAACAAGCCCCTCAGAGGATTACTTTCCATAGTAACAAGTGACAGTATATTTCAGCACACTATATAAATTTTTCCTTACCAAATTCCACCTACCAAAGGCGCTTCACTCCCCGGCAACGGCGCCAGAAAAGAGTCTTGATGACCTACAAGTATAGGGGATCTATCGTAGTCCTTTCGATAAGTAAGAGTGTGAACCCAACGAGGAGCAGAAGGAAATGATAAGCGGTTTTCAGCAAGGTATTCTCTGCAAGCACTGAAATAAGTGGTAACAGATAGTTTTGTGATAGGATAATTTGTAACAAGCAACAAGTAACAAAAGTGAATAAAGTGCAGCAAGGTGGCCCAATCCTTTTTGTAGCAAAGGACAAGCCTGGACAAACTCTTATATAAGTAAAAGCGCTCCCGAGGACACATGGGAATATCGTCAAGCTAGTTTTCATCACGTTCATATGATTCGCGTTCGGTACTTTGATAATTTGATATGTGGGTGGACCGGTGCTTGGGTGCTGTTCTTACTTGAACAAGCATCCCACTTATGATTAACCTCTATTGCAAGCATCCGCAACTACAACAAAAGTATTAAGGTAAACCTAACTGTCGTGGAATTGTCACGGCAGATGTCCTCTTGCAAGGACTTAGTCGTGGAGCCATCGCAACTAGGAAGCTTAAAGGGGTTAATCGGGACAAAGGACACAAGAGGTTGATACTAGTTCAGCCCCTTACGGTGAAGGAAGGCCTACATCTAGTTGGGTTGGTATTGCTTGAGGTTTCGATGACCAGGGAGCGAGATACGCTATGCCTGGCTCTTGATGTGTTATTTCTTGCCCTAAGCCGCCGGCGGGTCGTCCCCTTATATACACGGGTTGACAACCTGCGGCTTACAGAGTCCCGACCGGCTTATAAACAGTGTCCGGCCTGATGACTAGTTAATTCTACCTTATAATACAAGTCATGCCGTCATGGCGGTTTAACCACTATGGGCCTTAAATCGCCTATGGGCCTTAACCCTTTATTGAACCGCCATCCTTATGCTGGGTCTTGGGCTTCCTATACGATGAATACTCTTTGCGTAACCCGGCCCCTCCTGGGCCGGCTTACTCAAATAGTTATATCTCCGACATTAGGCCCCAGATTGATTTGAACCGATTCATGACAATCTTAAAAAACCTTATGAACTGGCCTTCAGTCTTCTGTCTTGAATGAGAATTGTAACCTGCCGTGAAGTCATCATCTCGATCCAGGTTAAATCATCGTGACGTCATCTTCGATAAAACGTATATTTTAATCCATCATATCTTCAACGGATCTCCGTCTTCAATGGCCTTCCCGAAAATCGAGGCGTCGGGACCGCTGGATAATGATGTCTTGGTCTCTTCGTTTCTCACGCCGTCTCAGTCGGCCCCTCCTTATAAATAAGCATGACCTAGGTTATTTTCATTTCCTCCAGTCGTCTTCTTGCTCGCGCCCCCTTCTCTGCCACTCGAGCTCCGCCGCCGCCACCGTCGGAACCCTCGCGTTCATCAACTCAGGCCGCTGCATCACCCTGATTCGGATCAGAAAGCGACGGCGACCCTTCGCAGCTCTTCCGCATCCGTGAGTTCTTATGTTCCCCTTTCTCAGATCTGCATTGAAGCCCTCTTTGAGTTCGTCGGCGTTCGTTGCCGCCCGACGCAAGCTTTCATTGGTTCTCACTTCCAATGCCTGGTTTAGATTATAAAAATAACATAGAACTGCTGCGGAACATGTTTCATGCTTACTCTGCACGAAAAACAGATCTTATTTCCTTGATGTAGAAGCCCTTTTGTGTATATGAGCCTCCCTGTACTGCTTTAGGTCTAGAAAATTTTCCTTTCCAGAGCGTCGTTTGATCCAAAATAATACCAGCAACTTGTGAAACATGTTTGCTCCACACTTAGCCAAAAACTGCGTCTGTTGACTCTGTTTCAGCCATAGTAACCGGTTTAAGATAACCCGGCTATCGGCATCACTTGCTTCGGGCGACTTAAGAAAACCTTAATCATCTTTAATTCCTGCAGCTGTTAAACATTACCACATAGTTACCTGTATGTCATTAGGCCCCTTCTTAAGCCGCCATCTTGAATAAATCCACAACGTTTTCCTCCAGTTTATAATTAAACCGGAAAAATTCCTTTATCTTGTTGTAGGTGTCAATTTACGCAATGGCACCCAAAGCTGCCAAACCTCCGGTGACCTGCAACTGGGTCAAATCCACCGTTACGGAGAGTTCTTTAACTGGGTTTGTGAAATCCGGCCATCTGCCCCGAAAGGAAATTATGTCCTATCGTGCTCCTAACCCATCAGAAGAGAAGCCTCAACCCAAGGAAGGGGAGGTAATCATGCTTACGGATCATATGAACCGGGGCTTTGCTCCACCCGGGTCAAAATTCTTCAGAGATGTTCTGCATTTCTTTGACCTCAGACCTCAAGACATCGGGCCCAACTCCGTGTGAAATCTCTGCAACTTCCAAGTGTTTTGCGAAGTGTACCTTGGAGAAGAGCCAAGTTTGACCTTGTTCAGAGAGCTATTTTATTTGAACCGGCAAAATGAGCGCGCCAACGGGCCCAGTCTGGAACTTGGTGGCATATCGATTCAAAGGCGGAGAGACTACCTGTTCCCTTATGCTGAACTGCCGAGTCATCCAAAGGACTGGAACCAGACATGGTTCTACTGCCAGGATTCTTCTCCGGCTGGTGAAAATTCTCTGCCCGGCTTCCGTGCATTACGCCTTGAATCTACTCACCCGCTGCCGGATAAGTTGACTGCCATTGAACGTCTGCCACTCACCCCCAAAATCAAGAAGATTAAAGCTCTCTTGGGGAATGGCTTGGATGGCGTTAACCTAGTCCGAGTCTGGGTTACTTGGAGAATAATTCCGTTAAGCCGCCGCCCCGGCTTAATGTGCGATTACTCAGGCGAGAAAGATGACCCTCAACGTCATAGCCCTGACGACTTACCAGACGATGTAGTGGAGGCTACCACTCAGTCTTTGTTGAAGGAGGGTACAGTGACCAGCAATGTCTTCAGGTTATTGCCTTTCTGCAAACAAAACCCTGCCCCCGCAGTAAGTCATCAGTCTCAATAATCACCTTTTATTACATTAACCTCCGGCTTACTCATACCCTTCCACAACTCTTTACAGGCAAACGACAAGTTCTGGAAAGTCCCGTATGACCATGAGGCGGCCAAGCAAGCCCGGGCAGCAAAGAGGGCCGAAAGGAAAACCGCCAAACCCACCACTTCAAGGAAAAGGAAGCCAAGAGCTTCGGAGATGTTTCAGCTTGACGATTCTGATGATAATGAGGAAGAGGTTACTTTTCAATTTTCCCTTCTCCTTTATCATTTCCTTACTGATATTTAACCTTCTTTCAGGAAGACACAGGCAACAGCCAACCTGCCGAGGAAGAGGTAATTATAATCTCCTCCGACTCCGAGCTTCAGCTGCGTCAAAAAATTCGAAGAGTAACCCAGAAAGTAAGATTTTCACATCCTTTGGCTTACCAAGACCCTGTCTTTCTTTTGAAGCAACATCAATTTGAAAATCGGAGGCAGACCCGGACGAGCAAGGATGCAGAGCTCTCCTCCGGCTTGCCTGATACAACCCGGAAGCATCGGTCTGAGGTTATCTCCGACTTATACACTTTTTTACCTTTGGCGGGTCAAATCCGTCAACCTCTCAATTCCTCTGACTCCAATTATCAGGATACCTCTCCTTCATCCGGCGAGTCCATGCAGTCCAACATGCCGGCTTTTAAAACTGCTCCTGGGTAATATCAGTTTATTTACCTTATGTTTATTCTTCCTCATGTTTCTGTACTCATTCTTCTGCTTTGTCCATAGCATGCAAGTTAAGCCCAGGAAGAAGACGAAGAAAAATGCGCCGGCCCAGGATCCGGTTGTAACTGAGCCGGTGCTTGGAACGGCTGCGCCTGATACTTTTGTTCATGAGCCGCCACCTTCATCATCTCATGATGCTCCTGCAACCTTTTCTGACCCGCCTGCTAAATAAGTCATCAATGATTCTGTTAACCCTGAGGCTCCTAGCCCTGCCAAGGCAGATGACCCGGAAGTTGAGTTTTTGAAGACTCAATTTGTTGAGCCGGCTCAACCCACTGTGCTTGCCAAATGTTCTGCTAAGGAGGAGTTATTAGAGCGCCGTAAGGCCAAGATGGATATCTCTGACTATACCCATTTGAGTATTGGGGAAATCGTCTCAGGCTACATCAACCAGGTTTGGAGCAGCCGTGATCTGGAAATTGATATGGTGAAGCAAATCCAGCAAAAATCTGAGGTATGACTTACGCTTCTTTACTTTCAATCATACTTACTGTACCAACCAACAAGTCTATTGCTTATTAGGAAATATGCTGTAGACTTAGAAAAACTGTTAGAACTGCTTGTCCGTCTTAAAGAAAAAATACTTAAACCGGATGTGACACAATACCTTTAACTTGCGATACACATTAGCCCCCAAGTGCCAAGCATCTTTGCTTGCAAAGTGCTTGGGACTTTTAATATCCAGGACCGGCTTAATAATGTAGAAAACTTCGGTACACATTAGCCCCCAAGTGTCAAGTATGTTTGCTTGCAAAGTGCTTGAGACTTTGAAATTATTTATCATGATGTTGACTGTAACCCGGGATAATGCAGGCTACTATAAGTCAATTTGAATTGGAGATTGCTGACCTTAAAAGCCGCCTGTCAGCCCAGGAACTGGAAACTCAAAATGCCAACTGCAAGTTTGAACTCAGCGTCTCTGAACAAGAGAAATTGAAGAAAAACTTTGAGTCGGAGAAGAAATCCTGGGTAGATGAGAAGGCCTCTTTGGTGACCCGAGCCGAGGCAGCCGAAACAGCCCTTGCAAAGGCAAACACTGAGCTGTCCGGCTTGAAGCGTCAGATATCTCGAATGGTCTCAGCGATCTTCGGTACATTTCCTTTGTATGAACCTCAAATAATGTTATTCTGCCTTTGACGACCAAGCTAATTATTATTTTCGGCTTACTCTCTGTTTAATAACACAGGCCCCAGAAGTAAAACCCTCCAACAGGACATGGTGGTCAAGCTGAAAGCCGTCTACACACTGGTGGAACAATTATACACTGGGTCACAACGTGCCTTGGCTGTTGTGGCCTTATCAAATGACGTGCCCCACCTCTTGCAAGATGTGTTACGTCGGCTTGCTGTGCTCCCCCAGCGGATTCAAGAGTTGAGACGGGCCCAAGCAAGAGCCGGAGCAATAGCTGCCTTGAGCTGGGCCAAGGCCTGGTTACCAGAGCTAGACCCGGCCGACATCGCTCTTGGGTATCCAAGTTTGAAGGAGGATGGCACAACGTTTGATCAAAAAGACTTCACCAGCTGCGTGAGGGACATACGCCCTGTGGCTACTCAAATTGGGAATGACACTGACCTCTCCAAGTATCAGCCGGGTTATGACCAAGAAAATCTGAGAATCCCCACACCGCATTATGATGATGTCAGCCTGATCCCTCCAATTCGTAAGCATACCTTTGCCCCTGAAGTAGACCCAACCGGTTTAGTAGATGATGAAGCTGAGTTTGAAGCCTTGAGTGGCATTGACTGGGCATCATCATCCTTCTAGGACAAGGCAACTGGCGAAGAGGCGGAGAAGGATAACCCGGAAGCTTCAGGTCAACCCCAAGAGTAAATTGCAAGGCGCCACATGCTTATGTCTTGGTAGAAAAAACAACGCCTCATTATTTAGACCCGGGGGGTCTTGTAATAGAGTAGAAAATACTTTGACTTTTGTCATGGCTTCGTGCATGCTTATGGCACTTAATGCTTGCATAAGCTGCCGTTACTATGCACTTGCAGTTTACATGAATCTGTTATGTCCTTGCAGAAATATCTTGTATTACCCTGCACATAAGACAAACAAAAAGCCCCTTGGCGACTTATCGCAATGAGGATCACGCGAGCCTTGATAACCCGGAGCACATACCGAATGATTACAGGAAATCCAACTTACAATTAAGCTTAGCAGTCATAATCATAATAATATACCCGTAATGCTTACGGTTATTTTTCCGGCTTATGTAGCCCGATCCCCTGAGATTGAGTTTAACTCCTGAAAATTGACACATAAAGCTCACCTGGTACTTATCGACCTGATGTAGCCAATGTTAAGCCGGAGGATAGCAGTACACTCCATTGTATTTTCAAAAGATTCTTAACACAATCAAATGTAATGAGTAGAATTTACAAGGCTTCTGATTCGAATACGATCAGTGAACCGTTCCAAAGGGGTTAAGCTAAGATTCGGATACGATCATATAGCCCCCAGTGGCTGTGGCGATGCCGATCAAGTGGGTATCGACAGGTATGTTCTCTTTGGTTCGAATACGACCTATGTTTGAACAGGAAGCCCCCAAGTGACCATAAGAGTTGTTTAATGACGCTGATTCGAATACGATCCACATCAGACCCAAAGGGGTTAAGCTATGATTCAAATATGATCAAGAAGCCCCCAAGTGGGTTTGGCAGTATGCCGATCAAGTGGGTATCGACAGCTATGTTCTCTTTGGTTCGAATACGACCTATGTTTGAACAGGAAGCTCCCAAGTGACCATGTCTAGATTCAGATATGATCATAAGCCAGACCAAAGGAAAAGCCAGATTCAGATATGACCCGCTTCCTCTTGGTTATCTCCACCACCTGACAAAGAAGACACATAAAATTTTTGTGGAAGTGGAAAAAAGGACGGAGGTCCTGCTTTATTGCTTTATGTAATATATACATAGTAGAAATATATACACATTAGAGCCGGTGGCTCAAGTATAGTAAGGCCGAAGATGAGCGATATTCCACGGCCGACGGGTCTCCTCCTCCGACTTACGTGAATCTCTGTGCTCTCGAACGTCGATAAGGTAGTATGATCCGTTGTTCAGATTCTTGCTGACCACAAAGGGTCCTTCCCAAGGAGGGGATAGCTTGTGCATCTCAGATTGATCCTGGATGAGCCGGATCACTAAGTCGCCTTCCTGAAAGGTTCTGGACCTAACCCGGCGGCTGTGGTAGGGCGCAGGTCTTGCTGGTAAATCGCCGAACGGGCTATTGCCAACTCTCGTTCTTCGTCCAATAGGTCAAGTGCGTCCTGACGAGCTTTTTCGTTGTCAGCCTCAACGTAAGCCGTCACGCGAGGTGAGTCATGCCGGATGTCACTTGTCAGAACCGCCTCTGCTCCGTACACCATGAAGAAAGGTGTGTAACCCGTGGATTTGTTTGGTGTAGTGTTGATGCTCCAAAGTACAGAGGGTAACTCCTCCACCCAGCAACCCGGTGTCCGCTGTAAGGGGACCAAGAGCCGGGGCTTGATACCTTTCAAGATCTCTTGATTAGCTCTTTCCGCCTCACCATTGGACTGAGGATGAGCCACAGCCGAAACATCAAGCCGGATGTGCTCTCGTTGGCAGAACTCTTCCATGGCTCCTTTGGAGAGGTTAGTGCCATTATCAGTTATGATACTATGTGGAAAGCCGAAACAGAAAATCACTTTTTTCATGAACTGGACCGCCGTGGCCGCATCACACTTACTGACTGGCTCCGCCTCAACCCACTTTGTAAACTTGTCAACTACCACCAAGAGGTGTGTCTTTTTATCCTTAGACCTTTTGAAAGGTCCAACCATGTCAAGCCCCTAGACTGCAAACGGCCAAGTAATTGGAATCATCCTCAATTCCTGAGCCGGCACATGAGCCCGTCGTGAGAACTTCTGACATCCGTCGCATTTACTGACCAGATCTTCCGCATCAGCATGAGCCGTCAGCCAATAAAACCCATGACGGAAAGCTTTGGCCACAAGAGATTTTGAGCCGGCGTGATGACCACAATCACCTTCATGAATCTCACGAAGGATCTCCTGACCCTCTGTAGGCGACACACAACGTTGAAACGCTCCAGTGATGCTGCAGTGATGTAACTCGCCATTGACAATTGTCATAGACTTGGACCGCTGGACGATTTGTCTTGCCAGGGTCTCATCTTCAGGCAACTCTCCCCGGGTCATGTAAGCCAAATAAGGCACTTTCCAATCCGGGATAACATGGAGAGCCGCCACCAGCTGTGCCTCCGGGTCTGGTATTGCCAGATCTTCCTCTGTAGGTAACTTAACCGAAGGATTATGCAGAACATCAAGAAAGGTGTTAGGCGGCACCGGCTTACGCTGAGATCCCAGCCGGCTTAAGGCATCAACCGCCTCATTCTTCCTTCGATCAATGTGCTCCACCACATAACCCTTGAAGTGCCCAGCCACCGCGTCAACTTCATGATGATAAGCCGCCATAAGTGGATCTTTGGAATCCCACTTGCCTGACACCTGTTGGGCCACAAGGTCTGAGTCTCCTAAGCACCTTACCCAGCTGAAGTTCATCTGTTTAGCCATCCGGAGACCATGGAGTAAGGCCTCATACTCAGCTGCATTGTTAGTACAAGGAAACATAAGCCGGAGCACATAACAGAATTTGTCACCTCGAGGGGAAGTTAACACGACTCCAGCCCCCGAGCCTTCCAACTGCCTGGACCCATCGAAGTGAATCATCCAATATGTGTTATCGGGCTTCTCCTCAGGTGCCTGTAGCTCTGTCCAGTCATTGATAAAATCCACCAAGGCTTGAGACTTAATGGCAGTACGTGGCACATACTTCAAACCATGAGGCCCGAGCTCAATGTCCCACTTGGCGACTCGTCCCGTGGCCTCTCTGTTCTGAATAATGTCTCCCAAGGGGGCAGAACTCACCACCGTGATAGGGTGACCTTGGAAATACTTTTTCAGCTTCCGGCTTGCCATGAACACTCCGTAAACCAGCTTCTGCCAATGAGGGTACCTTTGCTTTGACTCGATGAGCACCTCACTGACATAATAAACTGGCCGTCGAACCAGATGCTCCTTTCCGGCCTCTTTGCATTCCACCACAATTGCAACACTGACGGCTCGTGAATTAGCAGCCACATATAACAGCAAAGGCTCTTTGTCAATAGGAGCTGCAAGGACCGGCGCCTTAGATAACTGTCTCTTCAAATCATCAAAAGTGGCGTTAGCAGCATCACTCCAGACAAAGGTGTCTGCCTTCTTCATCATCTGATACAACGGCAGGGCCTTCTCACCTAGCAGGCTTATGAACCGGCTTAAAGCAGCAACACGACCCGCTAGTTGCTGAACATCATTGATGCACGCCGGCTTAGCCAAAGAGGTGATTGCCTTGAGTTTCTCCGGGTTAGCTTCAATGCCCCTGTTTGAGACCAAGAATCCCAAAAGCTTGCCTGCAGGTACACCAAATACACACTTCTCCGGGTTAAGCATGATCTTGTAAACCCGGAGGTTATCGAAGGTTTCCCTGAGATCAGATATTAAGGTTTCTGCCTCTCTGGACTTCACCACTATGTCATCCACATAAGCATGAACATTGCGCCCAATCTGATTATGGAGACAATTCTGTACACACCGCTGATAAGTCGCCTGGGCACTCTTGAGCCCAAAAGGCATAGAGACATAGCAGAAGGCTCCAAACGGAGTGATGAAAGTTGTCTTCTCCTGTTCCTTAACTGCCATTTTGATCTGATGATAACCAGAGTAAGCATCCAGAAAACTCAAACGCGCGCAACCCGCCGTAGCATCAATGATTTGATCGATACGGGGAAGAGCAAAAGGATCAGCCGGACAAGCCTTATTCAAGTCCGTATAATCCACACACATCCGTCAGGTGCCGTTTTTCTTGAGCACAAGCACCGGGTTAGCCAACCACTCCGGGTGAAAGACTTCAATAATGAACCCAGCCGCCAAGAGCCGGGCGACCTCCTCTCCAATAGCTTTTCGTCGCTCCTCATTGAATCGCCGTAGGAACTGCCTGACCGGCTTATACTTCGGATAATGTTAAGTGTGTGCTCAGCAAGTCCTCTTGGTACACCCGGCATGTCAGAAGGTTTCCATGCAAAGATGTCCCGATTCTCACGGATGAACTCGATGAGCGTGCTTTCCTATTTAGGATCCAAGTTGGCACTGATGCTCAACTGCTTTGACAAATCGCCCAGAGTAAAATCAACAAGCTTATTCTCTACAGCCGACTTGAACTTCATGGCCGGGTCATGTTCCGTCGTCGACCTCTTGAGAGAAGCCCTATCCGTCGGGTCAACGTTATCCTGATAAAATTTGAGCTCCTCTGCTGCACAGACAGACTCGGCATAAGCCGCGTCGCCTTCTTCACACTCCAGGGCCACCTTACGACTTCCATGCACAGTGATAGTGCCCTTATAACCCGGCATCTTGAGCTGCAAGTAAACATAACACGGCCGCGCCATGAACTTGGCGTACGCCGGCCGCCCAAACAAAGCGTGATACGGGCTTTTGATTTTGACCACCTCAAAGGTTAACTTCTCAGCCCTAGAATCATACTCATCTCTAAAGGCTACCTCCAGCTCAATCTTACCCACAGGATACGCCGACTTACCAGGCACCACTCCATGGAAGACGATATTGGAAGTCTTTAAGTTCTCGTCAGTTAAGCCCATGCGCCGAAAGGTCTCGTAATAGAGGATGTTGATGCTGCTACCTCCATCCATGAGCACCTTAGTGAATTTGTAACCACCAACCTGCGGTGCTACTACTAGGGCCAGTTGACCCGGATTATCAACCCAGGGAGGGTGATCCTCCCTGCTCCAGACAATGGGCTGCTCTGACCACCGTAAGTAACGAGGTACTGCCGGTTCAACAGAATTCACAGCCCTCTTATGAACCTTCTGATCACGTTTACACAAACTTGTGGTGAACACATGATATTGTCCATTGTTTAGCTGTTTTGGATGGCTCTGATAACCTGACTGCTGCTGTTGTTGACCTCCTTGACCAGACTGCTGCTGGTTATAACCACCCTGGTTTCCCTGAAAGCCGGGACCTGAACCGCCGCCCGGGCCATGAAAGCCGCCAGCTCCTGAACCGCCGCCCGGGCCTTGATTGCCATAAAACATGTTGGAATTCTTGAAAGCCTTCATGATTGCACAATCCTTCCATAAGTGAGTCGCTGGGTGTTCCCGGGTGTCATGCCTCGGACAAGGCTCGTTGAGTAGCTGTTCAAGAGATGGACCTGACCCGCCGGACCGAGGCGGCGGTTTCCCCTTGCATTTTTGATTGTTACCTTGTGCATTAGCTACAAATTCTGGGTTACCGTCCGCCTTACGCTTCTTGCCTCCTTGGTTTGCCGGGTTATGCTACTGGCCCTTTCCATTACCGTTCTTTTTTCCCTGCCCTATCTTTTCCTCATCAGACGCGGGATCCTTGGTACTATCAGAATCAACATACTTGACTAAAGCCGCCATCAGTGTCCCCATATCATTGCAATCACGCTTAAGACGCCCCAGCTTCTGTCTCAGAGGTTCAAAGCGGCAATTCTTCTCCAGCATAAGAACTGCTGAACCGGCATCCATCTTGTCAGACGAATGTATTATCTCTTTGACCCGGCGCACCCAATGAGTCGTGGATTCACCTTCCTCCTGCTTACAATTTGTCAAGTCCACAATCGACATAGACTGCTTGCAAGTATCTTTGAAGTTCTGAATGAAGCGGGCCTTGAGCTCTGCCCATGAACTAATGGAATTGGGTGGCAAACCCTTTAGCCAAGAACGGGTCGTTCCGTCCAACATCATGGTGAAGTATTTAGCCATTGCTTCATCACTAACCTCCAGAAGCTCCATGGCCATCTCGTAACTTTCAATCCACGCCCCTGGCTGTAAGTCGGCCGTATAATTCGGCACCTTTCGAGGTCCCTTGAAATCCTTGGGCAGACGTACATTGCGTAGAGCCGGTACCAGACAAGGAACGCCTTCGGTTCTAGTAGCGACTCCCGCCTCCACCGAAGTCGTCGGATAAGCCGACATGTCCTGCTGATCTGCTAGCTGAGCCGCCCGTTCATCCTCCTGACGTATATGATCCTGCACCGGGTTATATCCACCAGGCTGGTTCCGTCGTTGTGTTGGGGAACGTTGCAGAAAATTAAAATTTTTCCTATGGTTTCACCAAGATCCATCTATGAGTTCATCTAGCAACGAGTATTCAGATTAGATAGCATCTACATACCACTTTGTAGATCGCAACGGAAGCGTTCGAGTGAACGTGGATGAGGTAGTCGTACTTGCCGTGATCCAATTCACCGATGATCTAGTGCCGAACGGACGGCACCTCCGCGTTCAACACACGTACGGGACGGGAGACGTCTCCTCCTTCTTGATCCAGCAAGGGGGAAGGAGAGGTTGAGGAAGATCCAGCACGACGGTGTGGTGGTGGATGCAGCAGAACTCCAGCAGGGCTTCGCTAAGCAACTACGGGAGGAGGAGGAGGTGTTGCAGGGAGGAGGGAGGAGCCAGGGCATAGGGTGCGGCCACCCCTCCTTCCCCTCCCTTTATATAGGCGCATGAGAGGGGGGGAGGGTGCAGCCTTGCCCCTTCCTCCAAGGAAGGGGTGCGGCCAAAGGGGGGGAGGAGTCCATCCTCCCCAAGGCACCTCGGAGGTGCCTTCCCCTCTTTGGACTCTTCCCTCTCCAAGTCTCCTTGGCGCATGGGCCCTTGGGGCTGGTGCCCTTGGCCCATATAGGCCAGGGCGCACCCCCTATAGCCCATGTGCCCCCCCGGGGCAGGTGGACCCCCCCGGTGGACCCCCGGGACCCCTCCGGTGGTCCCGGTACAATACCGATAACACCGAAACTTGTCCCGATGGCCAAAATAGCACTTCCTATATATAATTCTTTACCTCCGGACCATTCCGGAACTCCTCGTGACGTCCGGGATCTCATCCGGGACTCCGAACAACATTTGGGTTACTGCACATACATATCTTCACAACCCTAGCGTCACCGAACCTTAAGTGTGTAGACCCTACGGGTTCGGGAGACATGCAGACATGACCGAGACGGCTCTCGGGCAATAACCAACAGCGGGATCTGGATACCCATGTTGGCTCCCACATGCTCCACGATGATCTCATCGGATGAACCACGATGTCAAGGATTCAATTAATCCCGTATACGATTCCCTTCATCAATCGGTATTTTACTTGCCCGAGATTCGATCGTCGGTATCCCAGTACCTCGTTCAATCTCGTTATCGGCAAGTCACTTTTCTCGTACCGTAATGCATGATCCCGTGATCAAACACTTTGATCACACTGAGCTCATTATGATGATGCATTACCGAGAGGGCCCGGTGATACCTCTCCGTCAAGCGGAGTGACAAATCCCAGTCTCGATCCATGTCAACCCAACAGACACTTTCAGAGATACCCGTAGCATACCTTTATAGTCACCCAGTTACGTTGTGACGTTTGGCACACCCAAAGCACTCCTACGGTATCCGGGAGTTACACGATCTCATGGTCTAAGGAAAGGATACTTGACATTGGATAACTCTAGCAAACGAACTATGCGATCTTATGCTATGTTTAGGATTGGGTCTTGTCCATCACATCATTCTCCTAATGATGTGATCCCGTTATCAATGACATCCAATGTCCATAGTCAGGAAACCATCACTATCTGTCGATCAACAAGCTAGTCAACTAGAGGCTTACTAGGGACATGTTTGTTGTCTGTTATTCACACATGTATTACGATTTCCGGTTAACACAATTATAGCACGAATAAAGACAATTATCATGAATAAGGAAATATAATAATAATGCTTTTATTATTGCCTCTAGGGCATATTTCCAACAGTCTCCCACTTGCACTAGAGTCAATAATCTAGTTACATTGTGATGAATCGAACACCCATAGAGTTCTGGTGTTGATCATGTTTTGCCTTAGGGAGAGGTTTAGTCAACGGATCTGCAACATTCAGATCCGTGTGCACTTTACAAATTTCTATGTCTCCATCTTGAACATTTTCACGAATGGAGTTGAAGCGACGCTTGATGTGCCTGGTCTTCTTGTGAAACCTGGGCTCCTTTGCAAGTGCAATAGCTCCAGTGTTGTCACAGAAGAGTTTGATTGGCCCCGACGCATTGGGTATGACTCCGAGGTCGGTGATGAACTCCTTCACCCATATTGCTTCATGTGCTGCCTCCGAGGCTGCCATGTACTCCGCTTCACATGTAGATCCCGCCACGACGCTCTGCTTGCAACTGCACCAGCTTACTGCCCCACCATTCAAAATATACACGTATCCGGTTTGTGACTTAGAGTCATCCAGATCTGTGTCGAAGCTAGCGTCGACGTAACCTTTTACGACGAGCTCTTCGTCACCTCCATAAACGAGAAACATTTCCTTGGTCCTTTTCAGGTACTTCAGGATATTCTTGACCGCTGTCCAGTGTTCCTTGCCGGGATTACTTTGGTACCTTCCTACCAAACTTACGGCAAGGTTTACATCAGGTCTGGTACACAGCATGGCATACATAATAGAACCTATGGCTGAGGCATAGGCGATGACGCTCATCTCTTCTATTTCTTCTGCCGTGGTCGGACATTGAGCTGAGCTCAATTTCACACCTTGTAACACAGGTAAGAACCCTTTCTTAGATTGATCCATATTGAACTTCTTCAATATTTTATCAAGGTATGTGCTTTGTGAAAGACCTATGAGGTGTCTCGATCTATCTCTATAGATCTTGATGCCTAATATATAACCAGCTTCTCCAAGGTCCTTCATTGAAAAACTTTTATTCAAGTAGGCCTTAATGCTGTCCAAGAGCTCTATATCATTTCCCATCAAAAGTATGTCGTCTACATATAATATGAGAAATGCTACAGAGCTCCCACTCACTTTCTTGTAAA
The DNA here is from genome assembly GCA_032464435.1 of Aegilops umbellulata. Classification (NCBI taxonomy): domain Eukaryota; kingdom Viridiplantae; phylum Streptophyta; class Magnoliopsida; order Poales; family Poaceae; genus Aegilops; species Aegilops umbellulata. Next base: position 65,397,872 of record CP136056.1, on the reverse strand, counting down.
CACAGGCTTCTCCATAAGTCTGTGTAAACCCAAACGCTTTGATCATCTCATCAAAGCGAATGTTCCAACTCCGAGATGCTTGCACCAGCCCATAAATCGAGCGTTGGAGCTTGCACACCTTGTCAGCATTCTTAGGATTGACAAAACCTTCCGGCTGCATCATATACAATTCTTCCTTAAGGAAACCATTAAGGAATGCCGTTTTGACGTCCATTTGCCATATCTCATAATCATAGTATGCGGCAATTGCTAACATGATTCGGACGGACTTCAGCTTCGCTACCGGTGAGAAAGTCTCATCGTAGTCAATTCCTTGAACTTGTCGATAACCCTTAGCGACAAGCCGAGCTTTATAGATGGTCACATTACCATCCGCGTCTGTCTTCTTCTTAAAGATCCATTTATTTTCTATGGCTCGCCGTTCAACGGGCTAGTCAGTCAAAGTCCATACTTCGTTTTCATACATGGATCCTATCTCGGATTTCATGGCTTCCAGCCATTTGTCGGAATCCGGGCCCGCCATTGCTTCCTCATAGTTCGAAGGTTCACCGTTGTCTAACAACATGATTTCCAAGACAGGGTTGCCGTACCACTCTGGTGCGGAACGTGTCCTTGTGGACCTTCGAATTTCAGTAGGAGCTTGATCAGAAGCATCTTGATCATCATAATTAATTTCCTCTCTAGTCGGTGTAGGCACCTCAGAAACGTTTTCTTGAGTTTCGCCATTTTCCGGTTCAAGAGGTAATACTTCATCAAGTTCTACTTTCCTCCCACTTACTTCTTTTGAGAGAAACTCTTTTTCTAGAAAGGATCCATTCTTGGCAACAAAGATCTTGCCTTCGGATCTGAGGTAGAAGGTATACCCAACAGTTTCTTTAGGGTATCCTATGAAGACGCATTTTTCCGATTTGGGTTCGAGCTTTTCAGGTTGAAGTTTCTTGACATAAGCATCGCATCCCCAAACTTTTAGAAACGACAGCTTAGGCTTCTTCCCAAACCATAATTCATACGGTGTCGTCTCAACGGATTTCGACGGAGCCCTATTTAAAGTGAATGCGGCAGTCTCTAAAGCATAGCCCCAAAAAGATAGCGGTAAGTCGGTAAGAGACATCATAGATCGCACCATATCTAATAGAGTGCGATTACGACGTTCGGACACACCATTACGCTCAGGTGTTCCAGGCGGCGTGAGTTGTGAAACTATTCCACATTTTCTTAAGTGTGTGCCAAATTCGTGACTCAAGTATTCTCCTCCACGATCTGATCGTAGAAACTTGATCTTTCTTTCACGTTGATTTTCAACCTCACTCTAAAATTCCTTGAACTTTTCAAAGGTCTCAGATTTGTGTTTCATTAAGTAGATATACCCATATCTACTCAAGTCATCAGTGAGGGTGAGAACATAACGATAGCCACCGCGAGCCTCAACACTCATTGGACCGCACACATCGGTATGTATGATTTCCAATAAGTTGGTTGCTCGCTCCATTGTTCCTGAGAACGGAGTCTTGGTCATTTTACCCATGAGGCATGGTTCGCACGTGTCAAATGATTCATAATCAAGAGACTCTAAAAGTCCATCTGCATGGAGCTTCTTCATGCGTTTGACACCTATGTGACCAAGGCGGCAGTGCCACAAATATGTGGGACTATTGTTATCAACTTTAACTCTTTTGGTACTCACACTATGAATATGTGTATCATCACGTACGAGATTCATCAAGAATAAACCATTAACCATCGGAGCATGACCATAAAACATATCTCTCATATAAATAGAACAACCATTATTCTCGGATTTAAATGAGTAGCCATCTCGAGTTAAACGAGATCCAGATACAATGTTCATGCTCAAACTTGGCACTAAATAACAATTATTGAGGTTTAAAACTAATCCTGTAGGTAAATGTAGAGGTAGCGTGCCGACGGCGATCACATCGACCTTGGAACCATTCCCGACGCGCATCGTCACCTCGTCCTTCGCCAGTCTCCGTTTATTCCGCAGCTCCTGCTTTGAGTTACAAATGTGAGCAACTGCACCGGTATCAAATACCCAAGAGCTACTACGAGTACTGGTAAGGTACACATCAATTACATGTATATCACATATACCTTTGGTTTTGCCGGCCTTCTTGTCCGCTAAGTATTTGGGGCAGTTCCGCTTCCAGTGACCACTTCCCTTGCAATAAAAACACTCAGTCTCGGGCTTGGGTCCATTCTTTGGCTTCTTCCCGGCAACTTGCTTACCGGGCGCGGCAACTTCCTTGCCGTCCTTCTTGAAGTTCTTTTTACCCTTGCCCTTCTTGAACTTAGTGGTTTTATTCACCATCAACACTTGATGCTCCTTCTTGATTTCTACCTCTGCTGATTTCAGCATAGCATATACCTCAGGAATGGTCTTTACCATCCCCTGCATATTGTAGTTCATCACAAAGCTCTTGTAGCTAGGTGGAAGCGACTGGAGGATTCTGTCAATGACCGCTTCATCCGGGAGATTAACTTCCGGTTGAGTCAAGCGGTTGTGCAACCCAGACATTTTGAGTATGTGTTCACTGACAGAACCATTTTCCTCCATCTTACAGCTAAAGAATTTATCGGAGACTTCATATCTCTCGACCCGGGCATGAGCTTGGAAAACCATTTTCAGCTCTTCGAACATCTCATATGCTCCATGTCTCTCAAAACGCTTTTGGAGCCCCGGCTCTAAGCTGTAAAGCATGCCGCACTGAACGAGGGAGTAATCATCGCAGCGTGACTGCCAAGCGTTCATAACGTCTTGTTCTGCAGGGAGAATAGGTGCGTCACCCAGCGGTGCTCTTAGGACATAATCTTTCTTGGCAGCTATGAGGATGATCCTCAGGTTCCGGACCCAGTCCGTATAGTTGCTACCATCGTCTTTCAGCTTGGTTTTCTCTAGGAACGCGTTGAAGTTGAGGACTACGTTGGCCATTTGATCTACAAGACATATTGTAAATATTTAGACTAAGTTCATGATAATAAAGTTCATTTAATCAAATTATTTAATGAACTCCCACTTAGATAGACATCCCTCTACTAGTCATCTAAGTATTACATGATCCGAGTCAACTAGGCCGTGTCCGATCATCACGTGAGACAGACTAGTCAACATCGGTGAACATCTTCATGTTGATCGTATCTTCTATACGACTCATGCTCGACCTTTCGGTCTTCTGTGTTCCAAGGCCATGTCTATACATGCTAGGCTCGTCAAGTCAACCTAAGTGTTTTGCGTGTGTAAATTTGTCTTACACCCGTTGTATGCGAACGTAAGGACCTATCACACCCGATCATCACGTGGTGCTTCGGAACAACGAACCTTAGCAACGGTGCACAGTTAGGGAGAACACTTTCTTGAAATTATTATGAGGGATCATCTTATTTACTACCGTCCTTCTAAGTAAACAAGATGCAAAACATGATAAACATCACATGCAATCAAATAATAAACGTGACATGATATGGCCAATATCACATAGCTCCTTTGATCTCCATCTTGGGGCTCCATGATCATCTTGTCACCGGCTTGACACCATGATCTTCATCATCATGATCTTCATCATCGTGTCTCCATGAAGTTGCTCGCCAACTATTACTTCTACTACTATGGCTAACGCGTTTAGCAATAAAGTAAAGTAACTTACATGGCGATTCTCAATGACACGCAGGTCATACAAAAAATAAAGACAACTCCTATGGCTCCTGCCGGTTGTCATACTCATCGACATGCAAGTCGTGATTCCTATTACAATAGCATGAACATCTCATACATCACATATAGATCATTCATCATTCATCACAACTTTGGCCATATCATATCACAAAGCACTTGCTGCAAAAACAAGTTAGACGTCCTCTAATTGTTGTTGCAAGTTTTACGTGGCTGAATTAGGGTTCTAGCAAGAACGTTTTCTTACCTACGTAAAACCACAACGTGATTTGTCAACTTCTATTTACCCTTCATAAGGACCCTTTTCATCGAATCCGCTCCAACTAAAGTAGGAGAGACAGACACCCGCCAGCCACCTTATGCAACTAGTGCATGTTAGTCGGTGGAACCGGTCTCACGTAAGCGTACGTGTAAGGTTGGTCCGGGCCGCTTCATCCCACAATACCGCTGAAGCAAGATAAGAATAGTAGCGGCAAGAAAATTTGACAACATCTACGCCCACAACAAATTGTGTTCTACTCGCGCAAGAAGAACTACGCATAGACCTAGCTCATGATGCCACTGTTGGGGAATGCTGCAGAAAATTAAATTTTTTCCTACGGTTTCACCAAGATCCATCTATGAGTTCATCTATCAACAAGTATTCAGATTAGATAGCATCTACATACCACTTTGTAGATCGCAACGGAAGCGTTCGAGTGAACGTGGATGAGGTAGTCGTACTTGCCGTGATCCAATTCACCGATGATCTAGTGCCGAACGGACGGCACCTCCGCGTTCAACACACGTACGGGACGGGAGACGTCTCCTCCTTCTTGATCCAGCAAGGGGGAAGGAGAGGTTGAGGAAGATCCAGCACGACGGTGTGGTGGTGGATGCAGCAGAACTCCGGCAGGGCTTCGCTAAGCAACTACGGGAGGAGGAGGAGGTGTTGCAGGGAGGAGGGAGGAGCCAGGGCATAGGGTGCGGCCACCCCTCCTTCCCCTCCCTTTATATAGGCGCATGAGAGGGGGGGAGGGCGCAGCCTTGCCCCTTCCTCCAAGGAAGGGGTGCGGCCAAAGGGGGGGAGGAGTCCATCCTCCCCAAGGCACCTCGGAGGTGCCTTCCCCTCTTTGGACTCTTCCCTCTCCAAGTCTCCTTGGCGCATGGGCCCTTGGGGCTGGTTCCCTTGGCCCATATAGGCCAGGGCGCACCCCCTATAGCCCATGTGCCCCCCCGGGGCAGGTGGACCCCCCCGGTGGACCCCCGGGACCCCTCCGGTGGTCCCGGTACAATACCGATAACACCGAAACTTGTCCCGATGGCCAAAATAGCACTTCCTATATATAATTCTTTACCTCCGGACCATTCCGGAACTCCTCGTGACGTCCGGGATCTCATCCGGGACTCCGAACAACATTTGGGTTACTGCACATACATATCTTCACAACCCTAGCGTCACCGAACCTTAAGTGTGTAGACCCTACGGGTTCGGGAGACATGCAGACATGACCGAGACGGCTCTCGGGCAATAACCAACAGCGGGATCTGGATACCCATGTTGGCTCCCACATGCTCCACGATGATCTCATCGGATGAACCACGATGTCAAGGATTCAATTAATCCCGTATACGATTCCCTTCGTCAATCGGTATTTTACTTGCCCGAGATTCGATCGTCGGTATCCCAGTACCTCGTTCAATCTCGTTATCGGCAAGTCACTTTTCTCGTACCGTAATGCATGATCCCGTGATCAAACACTTTGATCACACTGAGCTCATTATGATGATGCATTACCGAGAGGGCCCGGTGATACCTCTCCGTCAAGCGGAGTGACAAATCCCAGTCTCGATCCATGTCAACCCAACAGACACTTTCAGAGATACCCGTAGCATACCTTTATAGTCACCCAGTTACGTTGTGACGTTTGGCACACCCAAAGCACTCCTACGGTATCCGGGAGTTACACGATCTCATGGTCTAAGGAAAGGATACTTGACATTGGATAACTCTAGCAAACGAACTATGCGATCTTATGCTATGTTTAGGATTGGGTCTTGTCCATCACATCATTCTCCTAATGATGTGATCCCGTTATCAATGACATCCAATGTCCATAGTCAGGAAACCATCACTATCTGTCGATCAACAAGCTAGTCAACTAGAGGCTTACTAGGGACATGTTTGTTGTCTGTTATTCACACATGTATTACGATTTCCGGTTAACACAATTATAGCACGAATAAAGACAATTATCATGAATAAGGAAATATAATAATAATGCTTTTATTATTGCCTCTAGGGCATATTTCCAACACGTTGAGCGTTGCTTGACAGGGCCTCCGACTCCATGCGTCTGCTGTAGCTCGGGCTCCGGTTTTGATGAGGCGGAGCTAACCAAGGCGGAGGAGTTGAGTGAATCCTATCCCGGCTGTGGGAGTAGGTCTCTTGCTGAGCCAGAGCTGTTTGGACAAGTTCCCTGATCCTTCGGGTTTCCACCGCTGTCGGATCATCACCGTGCACTGGGAGAGCCGCCAAACGTGCTGAAGCTGCGATTAAGTTCTCCATGGGGTTGGAGAAGTGACCCGGAGGTATTGGTACGTAACGGGGTGGTGCCATATTCCCGTAAAGAGGCGCCGTCAGCTGAGGCTGGACCGGGCCGCCTGCTCCGGATGTCATAAACTGATTTGCACCCGGCGGATTACTTGGGCCGGCTCCGCGTGTAGCAAAGAGATTCTGAGGATCATAAACTTGAGGTAAACGGGACTGAGTTTTCTGGTGCATCCTCCTCATTACCTCATTAGATGCGTTCAGGTTCATATTGAGCTGAAAAGCCTCTGTCTGAAGCTGCTGCGCCTGTGCGTCTAAAGCCGCCCGCTCTGTAGCCAATCTAGTATCCTCAGCTGCTAAGGCTTCCTTGGCCCGAGCAATTTCCTCACGAACCTGTGCCACCTCTGCTTCATGCTCAGACTGGTTTGCAGGGATGACGGTGACAGTTAACAGGGCCGTGAGCCTATTCATGAGATCCATCAGCACCTGAGCCGGTGAGCGCACAGGGCCTCCTGCTCCGGCTGCTCCTAACCCGGACGTTATTGCTGCTGAGGCCGTAGAATTTTGGCCGGGTTGAGTACCAGCCATGAAAACTCCTGCCCAATTTGGTGACTCAGAGGGGTCCGGAATAGTGCAGCCATCGGAACAGCCCCCAAGCATACCATCTTGGATTTGATACAACGAATCCGTTGAACCGGCGGACGAATCACCATCCGAGAGGACGGCCCGCTCACCAGCTTCTTCAGATCCTTCAGAAAGTTCACCTCCGTGGATGCAACCCACAAAGGCACGCTTCACGACGGGTTGAGCTCGGGCGGTTCTCGCATGCTGAGCCGTCTCGACGAGGTCGGTGCAATTGTCCGGCTCAGGGCCCGGCTCACCAATCCGGCCGATGAAGACGTGAATTCCCCCGAAGGGGACCCGGTACCCGTACTCAATTGAGCCGGCGTCGGGGCCCCAGCCTTCGTCGTCGATGTAGATCTTGCCGCGACGACTCTTGGTCATCCGGCCCACTGCATATCCCTTGAGCCCTTCGAAGCTGCCCTTCGAACTCAAATCCACCGTGTGCCGGCCCCATGGTGGGCGCCAACTGTCGTGGAATTGTCACGACAGATGTCCTCCTGCAAGGACTTAGTCGTGGAGCCATCGCAACTAGGAAGCTTAAAGGGGTTAATCGAGACAAAGGACACAAGAGGTTTATACTAGTTCAGCCCCTTACGGTGAAGGAAGGCCTACGTCTAGTTGGGTTGGTATTGATTGAGGTTTCGATGACCAGGGAGCGAGATACGCTATGCCTGGCTCTCGATGTGTTGTTTCTTGCCCTAAGCCGTCGGCGGGTCGTCCCCTTATATACACGGGTTGACACCCTGCGGCTTACAGAGTCCCGGCCGGCTTATAAACAGTGTCCGGCTCGGTGACTAGTTAATTCTACCTTATAATACAAGTCATGCCGTCATGGCGGTTTAACCACTATGGGCCTTAAATCGCCTATGGGCCTTAGACCCTTTATTGAACCCGCCATCCTTATGCTGGGTCTTGGGCTTCCTTTATGAATACTCTTTGCGTAACCCGGCCCCTCCTGGGCCGGCTTACTCAAATAGTTATATCTCCGACACTAACCATAGCATGAAACATATGGATCCAAATCAGCCCCTTACGAAGCAACACATAAACTAGGGTTTAAGCTTCTGTCACTCTAGCAACCAAGCATCTACTTATTACTTCCCAATGCCTTCCTCTAGGCCCAAATAATGGTGAAGTGTTATGTAGTCGACGTTCACATAACACGACTAGAGGCTAGACAACATACATCTCAACAAAATATCGAACGAATACCAAATTCACATGACTACTAATAGCAAGACTTCTCCCATGTCCTCAGGAACAAACGTAACTACTCACAAAGCATATCCATGTTCATAATCAGAGGGGTAATAATATGCATAAAGGATCTGAACATATGATCTTCCACCAAATAAACCAACTAGCATCAACTACAAGGAGTAATCAACACTACTAGCAACCTACTAGTACCAATCCCGGACTTGGAGACAAGAATTGGATACAAGAGATGAACTAGGATTTTGAGATGAGATGGTGCTGGTGAAGATGTTGATGGAGATTGCCCTCTCCCGATGAGATGAGCGTTGGTGATGACAATGGCGATAATTTCCCCCTTCCGAAGGGAAGTTTCCCCGGCAGAACCGCTCTGTCGGAGCCCTAGATTGGTTCCGCCAAGGTTCCGCCTCGTGGCGGCGGAGTCTCGTCCCGAAAGGTTGCTTTTTAATTTTTCCTTGAGAAAAGACCTCATATAGCAGAAGATGGGCATCGGAGGGCCAACAGGGGGCCCACGAGGTAGGGGGGCGCGCCCCCACCCTCGTGGACAGGTGGGCCCCCCTCTGGTGAACTTCTTCCACTGGATATTTTTTATATATTCTGAAAATCACTTCCGTGGAGTTACAGGACTTTTGGAGTTGCGCAGAATAGGTCTCTAATATTTGCTCCTTTTCTAGCCCAGAATTCCAGCTGCCGGCATTCTCCCTCCTTATGTAAACCTTGTAAAATAAGAGAGAATGGCCATAAGTATTGTGACATAATGTGAAATAACAGCCCATAATGCAATAAATATCGATATAAAAGCATGATGCAAAATGGACGTATCATTGTTGTAAATATATCAAGCCATCAGTCAAGTTTTCAGCAAAGATTATAACTAACCACATTTGCAATAATTCTTAGGTCTCATGATTACTCATATCAATAGCATAATCAGCTAGCGAGCGATAATAATAAATCTCGGATGACAACACTTTCTCAAAACAATCATAATATGATATAACAAGATGGTACCTCGCTAGCCCTTTCTGAGACCGCAAAACATAAATGCAGAGCACCTTTAAAGATCAAGAACTGACTAGACATTGCAATTCATGGTAAAAGAGATCCAGTCATGGTCACACCCAATATAAATTAATAGTAATGAATGCAAATGACAGCTGTGCTCTCCAGCTAGTGCTTTTTAATAAGAGGGTGATGACTCAACATAAAAGTAAATAGATAGGCCCTTCGTAGAGGGAAGCAGGGATTTGTAGAGGTGCCAGAGCTCGGTTTTGAAATAGAGATAAATAATATTTTGAGCGGCATACTTTCATTGTCAACATAACAACTAAGAGATGGCGATATCTTCCATGCTACACACATTATAGGAGGTTCCCAAACAGAATGGTAAAGTTTATACTCCCCCTCCACCAACAAGCATCAATCCATGGCTTGCTCGAAACAATGAGTGCCTCCAACTAACAAGAGTCCCGGGGGAGTTTTGTTTGCAATTAATTTGATTTAGTTTGCATAAAGCATGAGACTGGGCATCCCGGTGACCAGCCATTTTCCCGTGAGTGAGGAGCGGAGTCCACTCCTCTTGAGAATAACCCACCTAACATTGACGATAAGGGCAGCCCTAGTTGATACATGAGCTATTCGAGCATACAAAACAGAATGTTTATTTGAAGGTTTAGAGTTTGGCACATACAAATTTACTTGGAACGGCAGGTAGATATCGCATATAGGAAGGTATAGTGGACTCATCTAAAATAACTTTGGGGTTTAAGGGATTGGATGCACAAGTCGTATTCCCGCTTAGTACAAGTGAAGGCTAGCAAAAGACTGGGAAGCGACCGACTAGAGAGCGACAACAGCCATGAACATGCATTAAAATTAATATACACTGGATGCAAGCATGAGTAGGATATAATCCACCATGAACATAAATATCACGAAGGCTATGTTCATTTTGTTTCAACTACATGCGTGAACATGTGCCAAGTCAAGTTACTTAAATCATTCAAAGGAGGATACCATCCCATCATACCACATCACAACCATTTCGATAGCATGTTGGCATGCAAGGTAAACCATTATAACTCATAGCTAATCAAGAATGGCACAAGCAACTATGATCTCTAATTGTCATTGCAAACATGTTTATTCATAATAAGCTGAATCAAGAATGATGAACTCATCATATTTACAAAAACAAGAGAGGTCGAGTTCATACCAGCTTTTCTCATCTTAGTCAGTCCATCATATATCATCATAATTGCCTTTCACTTGCACGGCCGAACAAAGTGAATAATAATAAGAGTGCACGTGCATTGGACTAAGCTGGAATCTACGAGCATTCAATAAACAGGAGAAGACAAGGCAATAGGCTCTTGGTTAAATCAACAATAATGCATATAAGAGCCACTTCAACAATTTAATTATGGTCTTCTCCTATCAACCCCCAAAGAAAAGAAAAACTATTTACACGGGAAAGCTCCCAACAAGCAAAAGAAGAACGGGAAATATTTTTGGGTTTTTCTTTTTAATTATTGCTACTGCGAGAAAAGTAAACTACTACTATTTTTTTGGTTTTTCTTAAGGTTTAACAAACACACAAGAAGAAAGCAGGAAAAGGAAAATAAACTAGCATGGATATTACAATGAAAGAGTATGAGCACCGACATCTAGCAATGAGTGTGTGTGAACATAAATGTAATGTCGGTGAGAAATACGTACTCCCCCAAGCTTAGGCTTTTGGCCCAAGTTGGTTTATTGCCAGGGATAGCCTGGCTGATATCCATAAGTGTAGCTAGGGTCATACTGCGATGCAGCGGCTATCACCTCCTGAGCTGTAGCGTGGAGTCGGGCTGCCTCTGCTCTCCTCTCATACTCATCTGCCTCCTCTCTAGTAATGACATGTCTTCCTTTTGTCTTAGAATCAAAGAAGGCAGGAGCAGGGAGAGTAATACAGACAACATGTCGTTTGTTAAAGATTAGTCGATACTGGAGAGGTGATTCAGTCCTCTCGACGAACTGGTGGGAGACCATAGAATCAAAATCTAAATAATTAGGAGGCAACTCCATATCTCCCTCACGAACGTCTATCTCAAGAAAATTAGCTAAGCGGGTTGCATAAATTCCTCCAAAGAAATCTCCATTATATCTATTTTGATGCAACCTACGTGCTACAGTGGCTCCCATATGATAAGATTGGTCTCCTAACACAGCACTCCTAAGAATGATAAGGTCAGGGACACACATGTGACATGCTTCATCCTTAGCATTTATGCACCTACCTATGAAGAGAGCAAAATAATGTATAGCAGGAAAATGAATGCTCCCTATGGTAGCTTGCGTTATATCTCTAGATTCCCCTACAGTTATACTAGCAAGAAAGTTTCTAAATTCAGATTTACGGGGATCAATAGTACTACCCCATTGTGGGAGTTTGCAGGCAAAAGTAAAATCCTCTAAGTCCATGGTATAAGATTTGTCATAAAGATCAAACATGACTGAAGGAGAATTACACGAAGATGAAAACTCAAACCTCCTCACAAATGAACTAGTGAGTTGATGATACTAGGGGGCATTTGTCTGCCTCAAAGTCCACAAGATCGGCATTACGCAAATATGCAATGAATTCCTCTTTGATTCCTGCTCGATCCATAAAATTTTCCGACGGCCATTCACAAGGCCGCACAGGAGCGTCCCATGGGGGCTCCTCATCAGCATCTCGCGTTGCAAGCCTGGGGCCTTGCTTCCTTGAAGAACCACCCTGAAACATCTTCCTAAGCATATTGTTTTTCTTTGAAAAAATTCTGAAATTTTTAGTAACTTCAAACAAAAGTGAACAAAGCTCAACAAAATTGATAGCAACTACTCCTACAAGTGCCTAGAGCCTATATCAAGCATTAGAACTACTTGGAACCATAACATGCAAGCTCAAGAACATGGTCACCTATGTAGCACAAATTTGCAGAATAAAGCACTAGAACAAAAACTAATTGGACCAATGGAGGAGTCACATACCAAGGAACAATCTCCCCAAGCAGTTTTGCGAGAGGTGCTTTGAGCAAGGAGATCGAAAATCACAGCAAAGTGAGCTAGAACTCGTGCTTGAGCTGGTTATTCATGTTTGTGGGAGGAAGAAGAGGATGGGTGCAGGAATAAGTGGAGGAGGGCCACCATGGGCCCACAAGGCAGGGGGCGCGCCCCGGGGGTAGGGCGCGCCCTCCACCCTTGTGGCCAGGTGGCAGCTCCCCCCACGGTGATTTCAGTACCATAAATCCTCAAATATTCCCGAAAAAATCATATTAAATTGGCATGTCATTTGGAGGACTTTTATTTACGGGATATTTTTATATTGCACGGATAAATCAGGAAACAGACAGAAAAAATACTATTTATACTTTATTTCAACTAAGTAACAGAAAGTATAAAGAGCGTACAGAAGGTTGTGCCTTCTAGTTTCATCCATCTCATGCTCATTAAAAGGAATCCACTAACAAGGTTGATCAAGTCTTGTTAACAAACTCGTTCGGATTAACATGAAACCGGAGAAATTTCGAATAACACTATGTTACCTCAACGGGGATATGCACATCCCCAATAATAAGAATATCATATTTCTTCTTGACAGTAGGAAGAGGAAACTCAAAACCTCCAAATATAATCGATGGAATTTTTCCAATAGAGTTGATACTATGAACTTGAGGTTGTTTCCTCGGAAAGTGTACCGTATGCTCATTACCATTAACATGAAAAGTGACATTGCCTTTGTTGCAATCAATAACAGCCCCTACAGTATTCAGAAAAGGTCTTCCAAGAATAATAGACATACTATCGTCCTTAGGAATATCAAGAATAACAAAGTCCGTTAAAATAGTAACGTTTGCAACCACAACAGGCACATCCTCACAAATACCGACAGGTATAGCAGTTGGTTTATCAGCCATTTGCAAAGAAATTTCAGAAGGTGTCAACTTATTCAAGTCAAGTCTACGATATAAAGACAGAGGCATAACACTAACACCGGCTCCAAGATCACATAAAGCAGTTTTAACATAGTTTCTTTTAATGGAGCATGGTATAATAGGTACTCCTGGATCTCCAAGTTTCTTTGGTATTCCACCCTTAAAAGTGTAATTAGCAAGCATGGTGGAAATTTCAGCTTCCCGTATCTTTCTTTTATTTGTAACAATATCTTTCATATACTTAGCATAAGGATTCATTTTGAGCATATCAGTGAATCGCATACGCAAAAAGATAGGTCTAATCATTTCAGCAAAGCGCTCAAAATCCTCATCATCCTTTTTCTTGGATGGTTTGGGAGGAAAAGGCATGGGTTTCTGAACCCAAGGTTCTCTTTCTTTACCATGTTTCCTAGCAACAAAGTCTATCTTATCATAACGTTGATCCTTTGATTGTGGGTTATCAAGATCAACAGCAGGTTCAATTTCTACATCATTATCATTACTAGGTTGAGCATCATCATGAACATCATCATCAACATTTTCATTAGGTTCATGTTCATTACTAGATTGTGTTCCAGCATCAGACATAGATATATCATTTGGATTATCAGGGGGTTCAGCAATAGGTTCACTAGAAGTTTGCAGAGTCCTATCATTTTTCTTTTGCTTCCTTTTAGAAGAACTAGGAACATCAATATTGTTTCTCTAAGAATCTTGCTCAATTCTCTTAGGGTGGCCTTCAGGATACAAAGGTTCCTGAGTCATTCTACCAGTTCTAGTAGCCACTCTGACAGCATAATCATTTTTCCTACTATTCATTTCATCGAGCAATTCTTTTTGAGTTTTAAGTACTTGTTCTACTTGAGTGGTAACCATAGAAGCATGTTCGCTAACAAGTTTAAGTTCACCTCTAATATTAGCCATATAAGTATTTTGTTTTAATTGTTTACCAAAATAAGCATTGAAGTTTTCTTGTTTGACAATAAAGTTATCAAACTCTTCTAAGCATTGTCTAGCAGACTTATAGTGAGGAATATCATCTTCATCAAATCTATAGAGAGAATTTACCTTTACTACCTGTGTCGGCTTATCAAGATCAGGAGGTTCTTCAATAGGTAATGGATCAATATCATACGTTTCTTCAACGGGCGGTAAATTAACACCATGTATTTCTTCAATAGGAAGTAAATTCTTAACATCTTTAGCTTTAATACCTTTTTCTTTTATAGATTTCTTTGCCTCTTGCATATCCTCGGGACTGAGAAATAGAACACCTCTCTTCTTCGGAGTTGATTTAGGAATAGGATCATTAATTGGAGCAGGAGCTGGCTGAGGAGCTGGCTCAGGAGGTGCCCAATTATTTTCATTTGTCAACATATTGTTCAATAGAATCTCAGCCTCGTCCGGTGTTCTTTCCCTGAAAAGAGAACCAGCACAACTATCCAGGTAATCTCTGGAAGCATCGGTTAGTCCATTATAAAAGATATCAGGTATTTCATTTTTCTTAAAAGGATGATCAGGCAAAGCATTAAGTAACTTGAGAAGCCTCCCCTAAGCTTGTGGGAGACTCTCTTCTTCAATTTGCACAAAGTTGTATATTTCCTTTAAAGCAACTTGTTTCTTATGAGCAGGGAAATATTTAGCAGAGAAGTAATAAACCATATCCCGGGGACTACGCACACAACCAGGATCAAGAGAATTAAACCATATTTTAGCATCCCCTTTAATGAGAACGGAAATATTTTAAGTATATAAAAGTACCGAGATATCTCATCATTAGTGAACAGGGTGGCTATATCATTTAATTTAGTAAGATGTGCCACAACAGTTTCAGATTCATAGCCATGAAAAGGATCAGATTCAACCAAGGTAATTATATCAGGATCAATAGAGAATTCATAATCCTTATCGGGAACACAAATAGGTGAAGTAGCAAAAGCAGGGTCAGGCCTCATTTTATCTCTAAGAGATTCTTTTCTCCATTTAATTAATAGCCTCTTAAGTTCACGACTATCTCTGCAAGCTAAAATAGCGGCAGAAGATTCCATATCAAAAACATAACCTTCAGGAATAACAGGCCTATCTTCATCATCACTTTCATCAATATAATCAGATTCAATAATTTCATTCTCTCTAGCCCTAGCAATTTGTTCATCAAGAAATTCACTAAGGGGCACAGTACTATCAGGCATAGAAGTACTTTCATCATAAGTATCATGCATAGCAGAGGTGGCATCATCAATAACATGCGACATATCAGAACGAATAGCAGAAGCAGGTTTAGGTGTCGCGAGCTTACTCATAATAGAAGGTGAATCAAGTGCAGAGCTAGATGGCAGTTCCTTACCTCCCCTCCTAGTTGAGGGATAAATTGTTGTCTTAGCATCTTTCAAGTTCTTCATAGTGTCCAGCAGATATAAATCCCAAGTGACTCAAAGAATAGAGCTATGCTCCCCGGCAACGGCGCCAGAAATTGGTCTTGATAACCCACAAGTATAGGGGAACGCAACAGCTTTCGAGGGTAGAGTGTTCAACCCAAATTTATTGATTCGACACAAGGGGAGCCAAAGAATATTCTCAAGTATTAGCACCAGAGTTGTCAATTCAGCCACACCTGGATAACTTAATATCTGCAGCAAAGTATTTAGTAGCAAAGTAATATGATAGTGGTGGTAACGGTAACAAAAGAGTAATGAAAGCAAAGCAATATTTTTGGTGTTTTGTAGTGATTGTAACAATAACAACGGCAAAGTAAATAAGCGAAGAACCAATATAGGAAAAGGTCTTAGGCATTGGATCGGTGATGGAAAATTATGCCGGATGCGGTTCATCATGTAACAGTCATAACATAGGGTGACATAGAACTAGCTCCAATTCAGCAATGTAATGTAGGCATGTATTCCGAATATAGTCATACGTGCTTATGGAAAAGAACTTGCATTACATCTTTTGTCCTACCCTGCCGAGGCAGCGGGGTCCTATTGGAAACTAAGGGATATTAAGGCCTCCTTCTAATAGTGAACCGGAACAAAGTATTAGCACATAGTGAATACGTGAACTCCTCAAACTAAGGTCATCATCGAGAGTGGTCCCGATTATGTCACTTCGGGGTTGCCGGATCATAACACATAGTAGGTGACTATAGACTTGCAAGATATGATCAAGAACTCACATATATTCATGAAAACATAATAGGTTCAGATCTGAAATCATGGCACTCGGGACCTAGTGACAAGCATTAAGCATAGCAAAGTCATAGAAACATCAATCTCAGAACATAGTGGATACTAGGGATCAAACCCTAACAAAACTAACTCGATTACATGATAGATCTCATCCAACCCATCGCCGTCAAGCAAGCCTACGATGGAATTACTCACGCACGGCGGTGAGCATCATGAAATTGGTGATGGAGGATGGTTGATGATGATGACGATGACGAATCCCTCTCTCCGGAGCCCCGAACAGACTCCAGATCAGCCCTCCCGAGAGGTTTTAGGGCTTGGCGGTGGCTCCGTATCATAAAACGTGATTATTTCTTCTCCTTGATTTTTTTCTCCCCGAAAGCAAATATATAGAGTTGGAGTTGGCGTCGGAGGAGCTCCAGGGGGCCCACGAGGTAGGGGGCGTGCCCTAGGGGGGGGGGGGCGCCCCCACCCTCGTGGACAGGGTGTGGGCCCCTGGTCTTCATCTTTGGCAAGGATTTTTTATTATTTTTAACTTGACATTCCGTGGAGTTTCAGGTCATTCCGAGAACTTTTGTTTTCTGCACATAAAAACAACATCATGGCAATTCTGTTGAAAACAGCGTCAGTCTGGGTTAGTTCCATTCAAATCATGCACGTTAGAGTCCAAAACAAGGGCAAAAGTGTTTGGAAAAGTAGATACGACGGAGATGTATCAAAACCCCATCTTGTTATCCTCGATGGCAACAATACAATATGTGCCTTGCTGCCCCTGCTGTCACTGGGAAAGGACACCACAAGATTGAACCCAAAGCTAAGCACTTCTCCCATTGCAAGAAAGATCAATCTAGTAGGCCAAACCAAACTGATAATTCGAAGAGACTTGCAAAGATAAGCAATCATACATAAAAGAATTCAAAGAAGATTCAAATATTGTTCATAGATAATCTTGATCATGAACCCACAATTCATCGGTCTCAACAAACACACAGCAAAAGAAGAGTTACATCAAATAGATCTCCAAGAGAATCGAGGAGAACTTTGTATTGAGATCCAAAGAGAGGGAAGAAGCCATCTAGCTAATAACTATGGACCCGAAGGTCTGAGGTAAACTACTCACACATCATCGGAGAGGCTATGGTGTTGATGTAGAAGCCCTCCGTGATCAATGCCCCCTGCGGCAGGACGCCGGAAAAGGCCCCAAGATGGGATCTCACGGGTACAGAAGGTTGTGGCGGTGGAATTAGGTTTTCATAGATGCCTCTGATGGTTTGGGGGTACGGAGATATATATATATAGGACGGAGAAGTACGTCGGTGGAGCAACGTGGGCCCCATGAGGGTGGAGGGCGCACCTGGGGAGGTGGGCGTGCCCCCCTACCTCGTGCTCTCCTCGTTGATCACTTTACGTAGGCTCCAAGTCCTCTTGATCACGTTTGTTCCAAAAATCACGTTCCCGAAGGTTTCATTCCGTTTGGACTCCGTTTGATATCCTTGTCCTTCGAAACACTGAAATAGGAAAAAAAACAGCAATTTGGGTTGGGCCTCCGGTTAATAGGTTAGTCCCAAAAATAATATAAAAGTGTATAAATAAGCCCATTAAACATCCAAAACAGAATATATAGTAGCATGGAACAATCAAAAATTATAGATACGTTGGAGACGTAGTATCAAGCATCCCCAAGCTTAATTCCTGCTCGTCCTTGAGTAGGTAAATGATAAAAATAGAATTTTTGATGTGGAATGCTACTTAACATAACTTTCAATGTAATTCTCTTATTTGTGGTATGAATATTCAGATCTGAAAGATTCAAGGTAAAAGTTTAATATTGACATAAAAATAATAATACTTCAAGCATACTAACTAAGCAATCATGTCTTCTCAAAATAACATGGCCAAAGAAAGTTATCCCTACAAAATCATATAGTATGGTTATGCTCTATCTTCATCACACAAAGTATTTAATCATGCACAACCCCGATGACAAGCCAAGCAATTGTTTCATACTTTTGATGTTCTCAAACTTTTTCAATCTTCACGCAAGACATGAGCGTGAGCCATGGACATAGCACTATATGTGGAATAGAATGGTGGTTGTGGAGAAAAAAAAGGAGAAGATAGTCTCACATCAACTAGGCGTATCAATGGGCTTTGGAGATGCCCATTAATAGATATCAATGTCAGTGAGTAGGGATTGCCATGCAACGGATGCACTAGTGCTATAAGTGTATGAAAGCTCAACAAAAAAAACTAAGTGGGTGTGCATCCAACTCGCTTGCTCACGAAGACCTAGGGCATTTTGAGGAGGCCCATCGTTGGAATATACAAGCCAAGTCCTATAATGTAAAATTCCCACTAGTATATGAAAAATAACAATATAGGAGACTCTCTATCATGAAGATCATGGTGCTACTTTGAAGCACAAGTGTGGAAAAAGGATAGTAGAATTGTCCCTTCTCTCTTTTTCTCTCATCATTTTTTGGACCTTTTTTAGGGCCTCTTTTTTTCGTCCGGAGTCTCATCCCGACTTATGGGGGAATCATAGTCTCCATCATCCTTTCCTCACTTGGGACAATGCTCTAAAAAATGATGATCATCACACTTTTATTTACTTACAACTCAAGAATTACAACTCGATACTTAGAACAACAATATGACTCTATGTGAATTCTTCCGGCGGAGTACCGGGATATGCAATGAATCAAGAGTGACATGTATAAAAAAATTATGAACGGTCGCCTTGCCACAAATACAACGTCAACTACATGATCATGCAAAGCAATATGACAATGATGAAGCGTGTCATAGCAAACGGAACGGGGGTAAGTTGCATGGCAATATATCTCGGAATGGCTATGGAAATGCCATAATAGGTAGGTATGGTGGCTGTTTTAAGGAAGGTATATGGTGGGTTTATGAAACCGGCAAAAAGTGCGTGGTATTAGAGAGGCTAGCAATGGTGAAAGGGTGAGAGTGCGTATAATCCATGAACTCAACATTAATCAGAAAGAACTCATATACTTGTTGCAAAAATCTATTAGTTATCGAAACAAAGTATTAAGCGCATGCTCCTAGGGGGATAGATTGGTAGGAAAAGACCATCGCTCATCACCGACCGCCACTCATAAGGAAGACAATCAATAAATAAATCATGCTCTGACTTCATCACATAAGGGTTCACCATACGTGCATGCTACGGGAATCACAAACTTTAACACAAGTATTTCTCAAAAGGAGAGTTGTAGCGCCCCAGATCCATTGCGCCAGGTGTCTGCCAGTAATTCGTCGGCATTGCTATGCCATTTTCTTGCGTGTTGCATTTTGCCATGTCATCATGTGCATCTCATTTTGCATACGTGTTCGTCTCATGCATCCGAGCATTTTCCCCGTTGTCCGTTTTGCAATCCGGCACTCCTATGTCATCCGGCGTCCCCTTCTTGCCTCTTTTCGTGAGCGGGTGTTAAACATTCTTAGAATGGACCAAGGTTTGTCAAGCGGCCTTGGTACACCACCGGTAGACCGCCTGTCAAGTTTCGTGCCATTTGGAGGTCGTTTGATGCTCCAACGGTTAACCGGGTAACCGCAAAGGCCTCTTTTGTGTTGCAGCCCAACACCCCTCCAAAACAGCCCAATAACCCATCTAAGTCATCTCCATGTCCTCCGGCGTCGGATCACGATCGTGTGGGCGAAAAACGCACTCCATTTGGAGCCTCCTAGCTCCCTCTACCTATAAAACACCTCCCCCTCCGAAATTTTCGGGCAAACCCTAAAAAAAATCATCCCGTCGCCACCGGACACGTCCGGCCACCGCCGGACGAATCCCGCCGCCACGCCCAGCCAACCAGGGAGCGCCACATGGCACTCCCCGCCGCCTCCGCCGTCCGGCCCGCCCGGCCCGCAGCTGGCCCGCGCGCCGACGCCGCCGCCCCAGCGCGCCCGTGCGCCTCCCGCCGCCTGCGCAGCCCGCCGCCCCTCGCCTCCGGCCGCCGGCCGCCATCGCCACCGCTCGCCGCCGACCGGACGGTGCCGTCCCGCGCCGCGCCCCTCCGCCGTCCCGCGCCGCGCCCCTCCATCGTCCCGCCGCCGTGCTCCGCCGTCCTGCGCCGCGCCCCTCCGGCGTCCCCGCGGCACGGATCCGGCCGGCCCCACTCCGGCGACCTCTCCCTCTCAACTCCGGCGAGTGGCCCGGAAAACCTCGGGAACCGCGCCCCCGGATCCAAATCCAGATCTAGCCCTAGGTTGACCCCGACTTCGTGTGTCCTTTTTTCTGCAGTAATTTTATGCCATGTTCATCGCATCATATCTCCTCATACGTAGGTCCGTTTCATGCATATGATATAGGGAAATGTTCATTGTGAGATGCTCTTCATTTTGTTCCATTGTGCCATGTTTGTTTGAGTACATCGTGATGCCCTAATCATCGTTGCAAGATAGCTATGTGATGTTGTCTGCTGTAGTTTATCAGAACTTGCTTATTTGTCATTTTTGTATCTTTTCGTGTGACTTTATTTTGAGCATGTTGTCTACATGTTTTGTGAGCTATAATACGTCATCTTTGCTGTGGTGCAATCCACTCTTCATGATATGCCATGTGTTGATTGTTACAGGCATGCAAAGTAGCCTTCGTGATATTGTTGATTTCAGGGACAGAATTTCTTAGTCATTGCTCTGCTGTTATTTTCATGCCATGTATTCATGTTGCTCCAGTGAGATCAACGCCTATTTTGAGTATATTCAGTAATGATGTTTAGGACATATGGTTATGCTCTATCCATCCGTGCCCCTGTTTGTATTTTTAGAGTGCTCTAGCATGTCTTAATCTTGCTCTACTTTTGCTATAAAATATTCCTGGCAGATTGTTTACATGTTAATCAATTTTGCCATGGTTTTTGTTAGTGATCCAAGCATGCCATGAACTCGCAAAGTTGCCTTCATGCTGTTGTTTATGCCATGCTCTGTTTTTCACCAAGTCTGAATCTGTTTGCAAAACTTGCTATGTTTATATGGGTGCCATAATATCTTCTGTGCCTTTTTGGCTCATGATCATTAAGGGACTTTTGTTCTATATATTTAGTAGATTCATTCCATACCTTTGGTTTCCATGATAAGTTCCTGTAGCATGTTGTTTTATAGCTCTGGACATTGCAACATGATGTTATTTCTGCCATGTCCTGTGAATTCCACCAAGTCTGTGAACCTGTTATTATTTGCAATCTTGCCATGTCCTTTTTGAGCATGTTCTAGTAGTTTCTGGAGATATCTTAGTGTTCATGTTTTGTTAGTCTTTACCTGTACAACATGTCTATGCCTTTTGTTTTCATGTTGATATCCTGTAGCATGTTGTTTTGATGCTTGCAATATGCCTAGTTGCTGTTTTGGACAGCAAGCCCTTTAAACTTATATGGTGTGTATGTGTTGAACCGTTGCTCCGTTTTGAGCGTGCTCTATATGAAACTTGCTTAGTTTTGCATGTAGTTTCATGTTAACTCGCTTCATCCATGGTTTGAGTATGTTTGCTTGGTGTTTGAATGCTTTTTGCATCAATGCCATGCTTATCTTATTTTGCTCATATCTTCTAGGCCGTAGCTCCAAATTAAATGAACTTTATATGTAACTTGGCTAGAATTTCGTGTAGATCTTCGTGGTGCATCTTAACTTGCTGTTTAACAACTTGAACATAAGGTTTATTAAGATCAGGACCAATTTCGAAATTTGCATATGAGGACTTATCGGAATTGTATATGTTGTTTCCGGCCTCATTTAAACTTGCTTTGATGTGTTGTTCTTGTATGTTTCTCTTGCCATGAGTAGCTTCATGTAGCCCTGTCATGCATCATACTTGGTTTATTCAGAATTTTTAACCCCGAGCACAACCTATCAACTTTGTTTTTGTGTTTATAGGATCAGTTTAACATGGATAAATCCAAATTAAACTGAGGGCTAATGTCGGGGATATACCCCGCGGTATGACCCGGCCGAAAGTATGACCCGTCCGGGCTTAAGGTTTTCATTGGTAACCCGCCAGAGTGGCGACTCATGGATGGCCCTAATGGTGGGTCAGATAGAAGACTAGGCCCAAGACCAAGAAGGCCGACCCATGTTATGGTGGGACGGTTTACGAGGAAAGGCGTAAGGAGTTTTCCCTTAAGGGGGCAGACTAGGAGTTTTCCCGAAAGTCTGTGAACCTGTTATTATTTGCAATCTTGCCATGTCCTTTTTGAGCATGTTCTAGTAGTTTCTGGAGATATCTTAGTGTTCATGTTTTGTTAGTCTTTACCTGTACATCATGTCTATGCCTTTTGTTTTCATGTTGATATCCTGTAGCATGTTGTTTTGATGCTTGCAATATGCCTAATTCCTGTTTTGGACAGCAAGCCCTTTAAACTTATATGGTATGTATGTGTTGAACCGTTGCTTCGTTTTGAACGTGCTCTATATGGAACTTGCTTAGTTTTGCATGTAGTTTCATGTTAACTTGCTGCATCCATATTTTGAGTATGTTTGCTTGATATTTGAATGCTTTTTGCATCAATGCCATGCTTATCTTATTTTGCTCATATTTTCTAGGCCGTAGCTCCAAATTAAATGAACTTTATATGTAACTTGGCTAGAATTTCGTGTAGATCTTCGTGGTGCATCTTAACTTGCTATTTAACAATTTGAACATAAGGTGTATTAAGATCAGGACCAATTTCGTAATTTTCATATGAGGACTTACCGGAATTGTATATGTTGTTTCCGGCCTCATTTAAACTTGCTTTGATGTGTTGTTCTTGTATGTTTCTCTTGCCATGAGTAGCTTCATGTAGCCCTGTCATGCATCATACTTGGTTTATTCAGAATTTTTAACCCCGAGCACAACCTATCAAGTTTGTTCTTGTGTTTATAGGATCAGTTTAACATGGATAAATCCAAATTAAACTGAGGGCTAATGTCGGGGATATACCCCGCGGTATGACCCGGCCGAAAGTATGACCCGTCCGGGCTTAAGGTTTTCATTGGTAACCCGCCAGAGTGGCGACTCACGAGCCTGGCGACTCATGGATGGCCCTAATGGTGGGTCAGATAGAAGACTAGGCCCAAGACCAAGAAGGCCGACCCATGTTATGGTGGGCCGATTTACGAGGAAAGGCGTAAGGAGTTTTCCCTTAAGGGGGCAGACTAGGAGTTTTCCCGAAAGTCTGTGAACCTGTTATTATTTGCAATCTTGCCATGTCCTTTTTGAGCATGTTCTAGTAGTTTCTGGAGATATCTTAGTGTTCATGTTTTGTTAGTCTTTACCTGTACATCATGTCTATGCCTTTTGTTTTCATGTTGATATCCTGTAGCATGTTGTTTTGATGCTTGCAATATGCCTAATTGCTGTTTTGGACAGCAAGCCCTTTAAACTTATATGGTGTGTATGTGTTGAACCGTTGCTCCGTTTTGAGCGTGCTCTATATGAAACTTGCTTAGTTTTGCATGTAGTTTCATGTTAACTCGCTTCATCCATGGTTTGAGTATGTTTGCTTGGTGTTTGAATGCTTTTTGCATCAATGCCATGCTTATCTTATTTTGCTCATATCTTCTAGGCCGTAGCTCCAAATTAAATGAACTTTATATGTAACTTGGCTAGAATTTCGTGTAGATCTTCGTGGTGCATCTTAACTTGCTGTTTAACAACTTGAACATAAGGTTTATTAAGATCAGGACCAATTTCGAAATTTGCATATGAGGACTTATCGGAATTGTATATGTTGTTTCCGGCCTCATTTAAACTTGCTTTGATGTGTTGTTCTTGTATGTTTCTCTTGCCATGAGTAGCTTCATGTAGCCCTGTCATGCATCATACTTGGTTTATTCAGAATTTTTAACCCCGAGCACAACCTATCAACTTTGTTTTTGTGTTTATAGGATCAGTTTAACATGGATAAATCCAAATTAAACTGAGGGCTAATGTCGGGGATATACCCCGCGGTATGACCCGGCCGAAAGTATGACCCGTCCGGGCTTAAGGTTTTCATTGGTAACCCGCCAGAGTGGCGACTCATGGATGGCCCTAATGGTGGGTCAGATAGAAGACTAGGCCCAAGACCAAGAAGGCCGACCCATGTTATGGTGGGCCGGTTTACGAGGAAAGGCGTAAGGAGTTTTCCCTTAAGGGGGCAGACTAGGAGTTTTCCCGAAAGTCTGTGAACCTGTTATTATTTGCAATCTTGCCATGTCCTTTTTGAGCATGTTCTAGTAGTTTCTGGAGATATCTTAGTGTTCATGTTTTGTTAGTCTTTACCTGTACATCATGTCTATGCCTTTTGTTTTCATGTTGATATCCTGTAGCATGTTGTTTTGATGCTTGCAATATGCCTAGTTCCTGTTTTGGACAGCAAGCCCTTTAAACTTATATGGTATGTATGTGTTGAACCGTTGCTTCGTTTTGAACGTGCTCTATATGGAACTTGCTTAGTTTTGCATGTAGTTTCATGTTAACTTGCTGCATCCATATTTTGAGTATGTTTGCTTGATATTTGAATGCTTTTTGCATCAATGCCATGCTTATCTTATTTTGCTCATATTTTCTAGGCCGTAGCTCCAAATTAAATGAACTTTATATGTAACTTGGCTAGAATTTCGTGTAGATCTTCGTGGTGCATCTTAACTTGCTATTTAACAATTTGAACATAAGGTGTATTAAGATCAGGACCAATTTCGTAATTTTCATATGAGGACTTACCGGAATTGTATATGTTGTTTCCGGCCTCATTTAAACTTGCTTTGATGTGTTGTTCTTGTATGTTTCTCTTGCCATGAGTAGCTTCATGTAGCCCTGTCATGCATCATACTTGGTTTATTCAGAATTTTTAACCCCGAGCACAACCTATCAAGTTTGTTCTTGTGTTTATAGGATCAGTTTAACATGGATAAATCCAAATTAAACTGAGGGCTAATGTAGGGGATATACCCCGCGGTATGACCCGGCCGAAAGTATGACCCGTCCGGGCTTAAGGTTTTCATTGGTAACCCGCCAGAGTGGCGACTCACGAGCCTGGCGACTCATGGATGGCCCTAATGGTGGGTCAGATAGAAGACTAGGCCCAAGACCAAGAAGGCCGACCCATGTTATGGTGGGCCGATTTACGAGGAAAGGCGTAAGGAGTTTTCCCTTAAGGGGGCAGACTAGGAGTTTTCCCGAAAGTCTGTGAACCTGTTATTATTTGCAATCTTGCCATGTCCTTTTTGAGCATGTTCTAGTAGTTTCTGGAGATATCTTAGTGTTCATGTTTTGTTAGTCTTTACCTGTACATCATGTCTATGCCTTTTGTTTTCATGTTGATATCCTGTAGCATGTTGTTTTGATGCTTGCAATATGCCTAATTGCTGTTTTGGACAGCAAGCCCTTTAAACTTATATGGTGTGTATGTGTTGAACCGTTGCTCCGTTTTGAGCGTGCTCTATATGAAACTTGCTTAGTTTTGCATGTAGTTTCATGTTAACTCGCTTCATCCATGGTTTGAGTATGTTTGCTTGGTGTTTGAATGCTTTTTGCATCAATGCCATGCTTATCTTATTTTGCTCATATCTTCTAGGCCGTAGCTCCAAATTAAATGAACTTTATATGTAACTTGGCTAGAATTTCGTGTAGATCTTCGTGGTGCATCTTAACTTGCTGTTTAACAACTTGAACATAAGGTTTATTAAGATCAGGACCAATTTCGAAATTTGCATATGAGGACTTATCGGAATTGTATATGTTGTTTCCGGCCTCATTTAAACTTGCTTTGATGTGTTGTTCTTGTATGTTTCTATTGCCATGAGTAGCTTCATGTAGCCCTGTCATGCATCATACTTGGTTTATTCAGAATTTTTAACCCCGAGCACAACCTATCAACTTTGTTCTTGTGTTTATAGGATCAGTTTAACATGGATAAATCCAAATTAAACTGAGGGCTAATGTCGGGGATATACCCCGCGGTATGACCCGGCCGAAAGTATGACCCGTCCGGGCTTAAGGTTTTCATTGGTAACCCGCCAGAGTGGCGACTCATGGATGGCCCTAATGGTGGGTCAGATAGAAGACTAGGCCCAAGACCAAGAAGGCCGACCCATGTTATGGTGGGCCGGTTTACGAGGAAAGGCGTAAGGAGTTTTCCCTTAAGGGGGCAGACTAGGAGTTTTCCCGAAAGTCTGTGAACCTGTTATTATTTGCAATCTTGCCATGTCCTTTTTGAGCATGTTCTAGTAGTTTCTGGAGATATCTTAGTGTTCATGTTTTGTTAGTCTTTACCTGTACATCATGTCTATGCCTTTTGTTTTCATGTTGATATCCTGTAGCATGTTGTTTTGATGCTTGCAATATGCCTAGTTCCTGTTTAGGACAGCAAGCCCTTTAAACTTATATGGTATGTATGTGTTGAACCGTTGCTTCGTTTTGAACGTGCTCTATTGGGAACTTGCTTAGTTTTGCATGTAGTTTCATGTTAACTTGCTGCATCCATGTTTTGAGTATGTTTGCTTGATGTTTGAATGCTTTTTGCTTCAATGCCATGCTTATCTTATTTTGCTCATATCTTCTAGGCCGTAGCTCCAAATTAAATGAACTTTATATGTAACTTGGCTAGAATTTCGTGTAGATCTTCGTGGTGCATCTTAACTTGCTGTTTAACAATTTGAACATAAGGTTTATTCAGATCAGGACCAATTTCGAAATTTGCATATGAGGACTTACCGGAATTGTATATGTTGTTTCCGGCCTCATTTAAACTTGCTTTGATGTGTTGTTCTTGTATGTTTCTCTTTCCATGAGTAGCTTCATGTAGCCCTGTCATGCATCATACTTGGTTTATTCAGAATTTTTAACCTCGAGCGCAACCTATCAAGTTTGTTCTTGTGTTTATAGGATCAGTTTAACATGGATAAATCCAAATTAAACTGAGGGCTAATGTCGGGGATATACCCCGCGGTATGACCCGGCCGAAAGTATGACCCGTCCGGGCTTAAGGTTTTCATTGGTAACCCGCCAGAGTGGCGACTCACGAGCCTGGCGACTCATGGATGGCCCTAATGGTGGGTCAGATAGAAGACTAGGCCCAAGACCAAGAAGGCCGACCCATGTTATGGTGGGCCGGTTTACGAGGAAAGGCGTAAGGAGTTTTCCCTTAAGGGGGCAGACTAGGAGTTTTCCCGAAAGTCTGTGAACCTGTTATTATTTGCAATCTTGCCATGTCCTTTTTGAGCATGTTCTAGTAGTTTCTGGAGATATCTTAGTGTTCATGTTTTGTTAGTCTTTACCTGTACATCATGTCTATGCCTTTTGTTTTCATGTTGATATCCTGTAGCATGTTGTTTTGATGCTTGCAATATGCCTAGTTCCTGTTTTGGACAGCAAGCCCTTTAAACTTATATGGTATGTATGTGTTGAACCGTTGCTTCGTTTTGAACGTGCTCTATATGGAACTTGCTTAGTTTTGCATGTAGTTTCATGTTAACTTGCTGCATCCATGTTTTGAGTATGTTTGCTTGATTTTTGAATGCTTTTTGAATCAATGCCATGCTTATCTTATTTTGCTCATATCTTCTAGGCCGTAGCTCCAAATTAAATGAACTTTATATGTAACTTGGCTAGAATTTCGTGTAGATCTTCGTGGTGCATCTTAACTTGCTGTTTAACAATTTGAACATAAGGTGTATTAAGATCAGGACCAATTTCGAAATTTTCATATGAGGACTTACCGGAATTGTATATGTTGTTTCCGGCCTCATTTAAACTTGCTTTGATGTGTTGTTCTTGTATGTTTCTCTTGCCATGAGTAGCTTCATGTAGCCCTGTCATGCATCATACTTGGTTTATTCAGAATTTTTAACCCCGAGCACAACCTATCAACTTTGTTCTTGTGTTTATAGGATCAGTTTAACATGGATAAATCCAAATTAAACTGAGGGCTAATGTCGGGGATATACCCCGCGGTATGACCCGACCGAAAGTATGACCCGTCCGGGCTTAAGGTTTTCATTGGTAACCCGCCAGAGTGGCGACTCATGGATGGCCCTAATGGTGGGTCAGATAGAAGACTAGGCCCAAGACCAAGAAGGCCGACCCATGTTATGGTGGGCCGGTTTACGAGGAAAGGCGTAAGGAGTTTTCCCTTAAGGGGGCAGACTAGGAGTTTTCCCGAAAGTCTGTGAACCTGTTATTATTTGCAATCTTGCCATGTCCTTTTTGAGCATGTTCTAGTAGTTTCTGGAGATATCTTAGTGTTCATGTTTTGTTAGTCTTTACCTGTACATCATGTCTATGCCTTTTGTTTTCATGTTGATATCCTGTAGCATGTTGTTTTGATGCTTGCAATATGCCTAGTTCCTGTTTAGGACAGCAAGCCCTTTAAACTTATATGGTATGTATGTGTTGAACCGTTGCTTCGTTTTGAACGTGCTCTATAGGGAACTTGCTTAGTTTTGCATGTAGTTTCATGTTAACTTGCTGCATCCATGTTTTGAGTATGTTTGCTTGATGTTTGAATGCTTTTTGCATCAATGCCATGCTTATCTTATTTTGCTCATATCTTCTAGGCCGTAGCTCCAAATTAAATGAACTTTATATGTAACTTGGCTAGAATTTCGTGTAGATCTTCGTGGTGCATCTTAACTTGCTGTTTAACAATTTGAACATAAGGTTTATTCAGATAAGGACCAATTTCGAAATTTGCATATGAGGACTTACCGGAATTGTATATGTTGTTTCCGGCCTCATTTAAACTTGCTTTGATGTGTTGTTCTTGTATGTTTCTCTTTCCATGAGTAGCTTCATGTAGCCCTGTCATGCATCATACTTGGTTTATTCAGAATTTTTAACCCCGAGCGCAACCTATCAAGTTTGTTCTTGTGTTTATAGGATCAGTTTAACATGGATAAATCCAAATTAAACTGAGGGCTAATGTCGGGGATATACCCCACGGTATGACCCGGCCGAAAGTATGACCCGTCCGGGCTTAAGGTTTTCATTGGTAACCCGCCAGAGTGGCGACTCACGAGCCTGGCGACTCATGGATGGCCCTAATGGTGGGTCAGATAGAAGACTAGGCCCAAGACCAAGAAGGCCGACCCATGTTATGGTGGGCCGGTTTACGAGGAAAGGCGTAAGGAGTTTTCCCTTAAGGGGGCAGACTAGGAGTTTTCCCGAAAGTCTGTGAACCTGTTATTATTTGCAATCTTGCCATGTCCTTTTTGAGCATGTTCTAGTAGTTTCTGGAGATATCTTAGTGTTCATGTTTTGTTAGTCTTTACCTGTACATCATGTCTATGCCTTTTGTTTTCATGTTGATATCCTGTAGCATGTTGTTTTGATGCTTGCAATATGCCTAGTTCCTGTTTTGGACAGCAAGCCCTTTAAACTTATATGGTATGTATGTGTTGAACCGTTGCTTCGTTTTGAACGTGCTCTATATGGAACTTGCTTAGTTTTGCATGAAGTTTCATGTTAACTTGCTGCATCCATGTTTTGAGTATGTTTGCTTGATGTTTGAATGCTTTTTGAATCAATGCCATGCTTATCTTATTTTGCTCATATCTTCTAGGCCGTAGCTCCAAATTAAATGAACTTTATATGTAACTTGGCTAGAATTTCGTGTAGATCTTCGTGGTGCATCTTAACTTGCTGTTTAACAATTTGAACATAAGGTGTATTAAGATCAGGACCAATTTCGAAATTTTCATATGAGGACTTACCGGAATTGTATATGTTGTTTCCGGCCTCATTTAAACTTGCTTTGATGTGTTGTTCTTGTATGTTTCTCTTGCCATGAGTAGCTTCATGTAGCCCTGTCATGCATCATACTTGGTTTATTCAGAATTTTTAACCCCGAGCACAACCTATCAACTTTGTTCTTGTGTTTATAGGATCAGTTTAACATGGATAAATCCAAATTAAACTGAGGGCTAATGTCGGGGATATACCCCGCGGTATGACCCGGCCGAAAGTATGACCCGTCCGGGCTTAAGGTTTTCATTGGTAACCCGCCAGAGTGGCGACTCATGGATGGCCCTAATGGTGGGTCAGATAGAAGACTAGGCCCAAGACCAAGAAGGCCGACCCATGTTATGGTGGGCCGGTTTACGAGGAAAGGCGTAAGGAGTTTTCCCTTAAGGGGGCAGACTAGGAGTTTTCCCGAAAGTCTGTGAACCTGTTATTATTTGCAATCTTGCCATGTCCTTTTTGAGCATGTTCTAGTAGTTTCTGGAGATATCTTAGTGTTCATGTTTTGTTAGTCTTTACCTGTACATCATGTCTATGCCTTTTGTTTTCATGTTGATATCCTGTAGCATGTTGTTTTGATGCTTGCAATATGCCTAGTTCCTGTTTAGGACAGCAAGCCCTTTAAACTTATATGGTATGTATGTGTTGAACCGTTGCTTCGTTTTGAACGTGCTCTATAGGGAACTTGCTTAGTTTTGCATGTAGTTTCATGTTAACTTGCTGCATCCATGTTTTGAGTATGTTTGCTTGATGTTTGAATGCTTTTTGCATCAATGCCATGCTTATCTTATTTTGCTCATATCTTCTAGGCCGTAGCTCCAAATTAAATGAACTTTATATGTAACTTGGCTAGAATTTCGTGTAGATCTTCGTGGTGCATCTTAACTTGCTGTTTAACAATTTGAACATAAGGTTTATTCAGATAAGGACCAATTTCGAAATTTGCATATGAGGACTTACCGGAATTGTATATGTTGTTTCCGGCCTCATTTAAACTTGCTTTGATGTGTTGTTCTTGTATGTTTCTCTTTCCATGAGTAGCTTCATGTAGCCCTGTCATGCATCATACTTGGTTTATTCAGAATTTTTAACCCCGAGCGCAACCTATCAAGTTTGTTCTTGTGTTTATAGGATCAGTTTAACATGGATAAATCCAAATTAAACTGAGGGCTAATGTCGGGGATATACCCCGCGGTATGACCCGGCCGAAAGTATGACCCGTCCGGGCTTAAGGTTTTCATTGGTAACCCGCCAGAGTGGCGACTCATGGATGGCCCTAATGGTGGGTCAGATAGAAGACTAGGCCCAAGACCAAGAAGGCCGACCCATGTTATGGTGGGCCGGTTTACGAGGAAAGGCGTAAGGAGTTTTCCCTTAAGGGGGCAGACTAGGAGTTTTCCCGAAAGTCTGTGAACCTGTTATTATTTGCAATCTTGCCATGTCCTTTTTGAGCATGTTCTAGTAGTTTCTGGAGATATCTTAGTGTTCATGTTTTGTTAGTCTTTACCTGTACATCATGTCTATGCCTTTTGTTTTCATGTTGATATCCTGTAGCATGTTGTTTTGATGCTTGCAATATGCCTAGTTCCTGTTTAGGACAGCAAGCCCTTTAAACTTATATGGTATGTATGTGTTGAACCGTTGCTTCGTTTTGAACGTGCTCTATAGGGAACTTGCTTAGTTTTGCATGTAGTTTCATGTTAACTTGCTGCATCCATGTTTTGAGTATGTTTGCTTGATGTTTGAATGCTTTTTGCATCAATGCCATGCTTATCTTATTTTGCTCATATCTTCTAGGCCGTAGCTCCAAATTAAATGAACTTTATATGTAACTTGGCTAGAATTTCGTGTAGATCTTCGTGGTGCATCTTAACTTGCTGTTTAACAATTTGAACATAAGGTTTATTCAGATAAGGACCAATTTCGAAATTTGCATATGAGGACTTACCGGAATTGTATATGTTGTTTCCGGCCTCATTTAAACTTGCTTTGATGTGTTGTTCTTGTATGTTTCTCTTTCCATGAGTAGCTTCATGTAGCCCTGTCATGCATCATACTTGGTTTATTCAGAATTTTTAACCCCGAGCGCAACCTATCAAGTTTGTTCTTGTGTTTATAGGATCAGTTTAACATGGATAAATCCAAATTAAACTGAGGGCTAATGTCGGGGATATACCCCGCGGTATGACCCGGCCGAAAGTATGACCCGTCCGGGCTTAAGGTTTTCATTGGTAACCCGCCAGAGTGGCGACTCACGAGCCTGGCGACTCATGGATGGCCCTAATGGTGGGTCAGATAGAAGACTAGGCCCAAGACCAAGAAGGCCGACCCATGTTATGGTGGGCCGGTTTACGAGGAAAGGCGTAAGGAGTTTTCCCTTAAGGGGGCAGACTAGGAGTTTTCCCGAAAGTCTGTGAACCTGTTATTATTTGCAATCTTGCCATGTCCTTTTTGAGCATGTTCTAGTAGTTTCTGGAGATATCTTAGTGTTCATGTTTTGTTAGTCTTTACCTGTACATCATGTCTATGCCTTTTGTTTTCATGTTGATATCCTGTAGCATGTTGTTTTGATGCTTGCAATATGCCTAGTTCCTGTTTTGGACAGCAAGCCCTTTAAACTTATATGGTATGTATGTGTTGAACCGTTGCTTCGTTTTGAACGTGCTCTATATGGAACTTGCTTAGTTTTGCATCAAGTTTCATGTTAACTTGCTGCATCCATGTTTTGAGTATGTTTGCTTGATGTTTGAATGCTTTTTGAATCAATGCCATGCTTATCTTATTTTGCTCATATCTTCTAGGCCGTAGCTCCAAATTAAATGAACTTTATATGTAACTTGGCTAGAATTTCGTGTAGATCTTCGTGGTGCATCTTAACTTGCTGTTTAACAATTTGAACATAAGGTGTATTAAGATCAGGACCAATTTCGAAATTTTCATATGAGGACTTACCGGAATTGTATATGTTGTTTCCGGCCTCATTTAAACTTGCTTTGATGTGTTGTTCTTGTATGTTTCTCTTGCCATGAGTAGCTTCATGTAGCCCTGTCATGCATCATACTTGGTTTATTCAGAATTTTTAACCCCGAGCACAACCTATCAACTTTGTTCTTGTGTTTATAGGATCAGTTTAACATGGATAAATCCAAATTAAACTGAGGGCTAATGTCGGGGATATACCCCGCGGTATGACCCGGCCGAAAGTATGACCCGTCCGGGCTTAAGGTTTTCATTGGTAACCCGCCAGAGTGGCGACTCACGAGCCTGGCGACTCATGGATGGCCCTAATGGTGGGTCAGATAGAAGACTAGGCCCAAGACCAAGAAGGCCGACCCATGTTATGGTGGGCCGGTTTACGAGGAAAGGCGTAAGGAGTTTTCCCTTAAGGGGGCAGACTAGGAGTTTTCCCGAAAGTCTGTGAACCTGTTATTATTTGCAATCTTGCCATGTCCTTTTTGAGCATGTTCTAGTAGTTTCTGGAGATATCTTAGTGTTCATGTTTTGTTAGTCTTTACCTGTACATCATGTCTATGCCTTTTGTTTTCATGTTGATATCCTGTAGCATGTTGTTTTGATGCTTGCAATATGCCTAGTTCCTGTTTAGGACAGCAAGCCCTTTAAACTTATATGGTACGTATATGTTGAACCGTTGCTTCGTTTTGAACGTGCTCTATATGGAACTTGCTTAGTTTTGCATGTAGTTTCATGTTAACTTGCTGCATCCATGTTTTGAGTATGTTTGCTTGATGTTTGAATGCTTTTTGCATCAATGCCATGCTTATCTTATTTTGCTCATATCTTCTAGGCCGTAGCTCCAAATTAAATGAACTTTATATGTAACTTGGCTAGAATTTCGTGTAGATCTTCGTGGTGCATCTTAACTTGCTGTTTAACAATTTGAACATAAGGTTTATTCAGATCAGGACCAATTTCGAAATTTGCATATGAGGACTTACCGGAATTGTATATGTTGTTTCCGGCCTCATTTAAACTTGCTTTGATGTGTTGTTCTTGTATGTTTCTCTTTCCATGAGTAGCTTCATGTAGCCCTGTCATGCATCATACTTGGTTTATTCAGAATTTTTAACCCCGAGCGCAACCTATCAAGTTTGTTCTTGTGTTTATAGGATCAGTTTAACATGGATAAATCCAAATTGAACTGAGGGCTAATGTCGGGGATATACCCCGCGGTATGACCCGGCCGAAAGTATGACCCGTCCGGGCTTAAGGTTTTCATTGGTAACCCGCCAGAGTGGCGACTCACGAGCCTGGCGACTCATGGATGGCCCTAATGGTGGGTCAGATAGAAGACTAGGCCCAAGACCAAGAAGTCCGACCCATGTTATGGTGGGCCGGTTTACGAGGAAAGGCGTAAGGAGTTTTCCCTTAAGGGGGCAGACTAGGAGTTTTCCCGAAAGTCTGTGAACCTGTTATTATTTGCAATCTTGCCATGTCCTTTTTGAGCATGTTCTAGTAGTTTCTGGAGATATCTTAGTGTTCATGTTTTGTTAGTCTTTACCTGTACATCATGTCTATGCCTTTTGTTTTCATGTTGATATCCTGTAGCATGTTGTTTTGATGCTTGCAATATGCCTAGTTCCTGTTTAGGACAGCAAGCCCTTTAAACTTATATGGTATGTATATGTTGAACCGTTGCTTCGTTTTGAACGTGCTCTATATGGAACTTGCTTAGTTTTGCATGTAGTTTCATGTTAACTTGCTGCATCCATGTTTTGAGTATGTTTGCTTGATGTTTGAATGCTTTTTGCATCAATGCCATGCTTATCTTATTTTGCTCATATCTTCTAGGCCGTAGCTCCAAATTAAATGAACTTTATATGTAACTTGGCTAGAATTTCGTGTAGATCTTCGTGGTGCATCTTAACTTGCTGTTTAACAATTTGAACATAAGGTTTATTCAGATCAGGGCCAATTTCGAAATTTGCATATGAGGACTTACCGGAATTGTATATGTTGTTTCCGGCCTCATTTAAACTTGCTTTGATGTGTTGTTCTTGTATGTTTCTCTTTCCATGAGTAGCTTCATGTAGCCCTGTCATGCATCATACTTGGTTTATTCAGAATTTTTAACCCCGAGCGCAACCTATCAAGTTTGTTCTTGTGTTTATAGGATCAGTTTAACATGGACAAATCCAAATTAAACTGAGGGCTAATGTCGGGGATATACCCCGCGGTATGACCTGGCCGAAAGTATGACCCGTCCGGGCTTAAGGTTTTCATTGGTAACCCGCCAGAGTGGTGACTCACGAGCCTGGCGACTTATGGATGGCCCTAATGGTGGGTCAGATAGAAGACTAGGCCCAAGACCAAGAAGGCCGACCCATGTTATGGTGGGCCGGTTTACGAGGAAAGGCGTAAGGAGTTTTCCCTTAAGGGGGCAGACTAGGAGTTTTCCCGAAAGTCTGTGAACCTGTTATTATTTGCAATCTTGCCATGTCCTTTTTGAGCATGTTCTAGTAGTTTCTGGAGATATCTTAGTGTTCATGTTTTGTTAGTCTTTACCTGTACATCATGTCTATGCCTTTTGTTTTCATGTTGATATCCTGTAGCATGTTGTTTTGATGCTTGCAATATGCCTAGTTCCTGTTTTGGACAGCAAGCCCTTTAAACTTATATGGTATGTATGTGTTGAACCGTTGCTTCGTTTTGAACGTGCTCTATATGGAACTTGCTTAGTTTTGCATGTAGTTTCATGTTAACTTGCTGCATCCATGTTTTGAGTATGTTTGCTTGATTTTTGAATGCTTTTTGCATCAATGCCATGCTTATCTTATTTTGCTCATATCTTCTAGGCCGTAGCTCCAAATTAAATGAACTTTATATGTAACTTGGCTAGAATTTCGTGTAGATCTTCGTGGTGCATCTTAACTTGCTGTTTAACAATTTGAACATAAGGTTTCTTCAGATCAGGACCAATTTCGAAATTTGCATATGAGGACTTACCGGAATTGTATATGTTGTTTCCGGCCTCATTTCAACTTGCTTTGATGTGTTGTTCTTGTAAGTTTCTCTTTCCATGAGTAGCTTCATGTAGCCCTGTCATGCATCATACTTGGTTTATTCAGAATTTTTAACCCCGAGCGCAACCTATCAAGTTTGTTCTTGTGTTTATAGGATCAGTTTAACATGGATAAATCCAAATTAAACTGAGGGCTAATGTCGGGGATATACCCCGCGGTATGACCCGGCCGAAAGTATGACCCGTCCGGGCTTAAGGTTTTCATTGGTAACCCGCCAGAGTGGCGACTCACGAGCCTGGCGACTCATGGATGGCCCTAATGGTGGGTCAGATAGAAGACTAGGCCCAAGACCAAGAAGGCCGACCCATGTTATGGTGGGCCGGTTTACGAGGAAAGGCGTAAGGAGTTTTCCCTTAAGGGGGCAGACTAGGAGTTTTCCCGAAAGTCTGTGAACCTGTTATTATTTGCAATCTTGCCATGTCCTTTTTGAGCATGTTCTAGTAGTTTCTGGAGATATCTTAGTGTTCATGTTTTGTTAGTCTTTACCTGTACATCATGTCTATGCCTTTTGTTTTCATGTTGATATCCTGTAGCATGTTGTTTTGATGCTTGCAATATGCCTAGTTCCTGTTTTGGACAGCAAGCCCTTTAAACTTATATGGTATGTATGTGTTGAACCGTTGCTTCGTTTTGAACGTGCTCTATATGGAACTTGCTTAGTTTTGCATGTAGTTTCATGTTAACTTGCTGCATCCATGTTTTGAGTATGTTTGCTTGATGTTTGAATGCTTTTTGCATCAATGCCATGCTTATCTTATTTTGCTCATATCTTCTAGGCCGTAGCTCCAAATTAAATGAACTTTATATGTAACTTGGCTAGAATTTCGTGTAGATCTTCGTGGTGCATCTTAACTTGCTGTTTAACAATTTGAACATAAGGTTTCTTCAGATCAGGACCAATTTCGAAATTTGCATATGAGGACTTACCGGAATTGTATATGTTGTTTCCGGCCTCATTTAAACTTGCTTTGATGTGTTGTTCTTGTATGTTTCTCTTTCCATGAGTAGCTTCATGTAGCCCGGTCATGCATCATACTTGGTTTATTCAGAATATTTAACCCCGAGCGCAACCTATCAAGTTTGTTCTTGTGTTTATAGGATCAGTTTAACATGGATAAATCCAAATTAAACTGAGGGCTAATGTCGGGGATATACCCCGCGGTATGACCCGGCCGAAAGTATGACCCGTCCGGGCTTAAGGTTTTCATTGGTAACCCGCCAGAGTGGCGACTCACGAGCCTGGCGACTCATGGATGGCCCTAATGGTGGGTCAGATAGAAGACTAGGCCCAAGACCAAGAAGGCCGACCCATGTTATGGTGGGCCGGTTTACGAGGAAAGGCGTAAGGAGTTTTCCCTTAAGGGGGCAGACTAGGAGTTTTCCCGAAAGTCTGTGAACCTATTATTATTTGCAATCTTGCCATGTCCTTTTTGAGCATGTTCTAGTAGTTTCTGGAGATATCTTAGTGTTCATGTTTTGTTAGTCTTTACCTGTACATCATGTCTATGCCTTTTGTTTTCATGTTGATATCCTGTAGCATGTTGTTTTGATGCTTGCAATATGCCTAGTTCCTGTTTTGGACAGCAGGCCCTTTAAACTTATATGGTATGTATGTGTTGAACCGTTGCTTCGTTTTGAACGTGCTCTATATGGAACTTGCTTAGTTTTGCATGTAGTTTCATGTTAACTTGTTGCATCCATGTTTTGAGTATGTTTGCTTGATGTTTGAATGCTTTTTGCATCAATGCCATGCTTATCTTATTTTGCTCATATCTTCTAGGCCGTAGCTCCAAATTAAATGAACTTTATATGTAACTTGGCTAGAATTTCGTGTAGATCTTCGTGGTGCATCTTAACTTGCTGTTTAACAATTTGAACATAAGGTTTATTCAGATCAGGACCAATTTCGAAATTTGCATATGAGGACTTACCGGAATTGTATATGTTGTTTCCGGCCTAATTTAAACTTGCTTTGATGTGTTGTTCTTGTATGTTTCTCTTGCCATGAGTAGCTTCATGTAGCCCTGTCATGCATCATACTTGGTTTATTCAGAATTTTTAACCCCGAGCGCAACCTATCAAGTTTGTTCTTGTGTTTATAGGATCAGTTTAACATGGATAAATCCAAATTAAACTGAGGGCTAATGTCGGGGATATACCCCGCGGTATGACCCGGCCGAAAGTATCACCCGTCCGGGCTTAAGGTTTTCATTGGTAACCCGCCAGAGTGGCGACTCACGAGCCTGGCGACTCATGGATGGCCCTAATGGTGGGTCAGATAGAAGACTAGGCCCAAGACCAAGAAGGCCGACCCATGTTATGGTGGGCCGGTTTACGAGGAAAGGCGTAAGGAGTTTTCCCTTAAGGGGGCAGACTAGGAGTTTTCCCGAAAGTCTGTGAACCTGTTATTATTTGCAATCTTGCCATGTCCTTTTTGAGCATGTTCTAGTAGTTTCTGGAGATATCTTAGTGTTCATGTTTTGTTAGTCTTTACCTGTACATCATGTCTATGCCTTTTGTTTTCATGTTGATATCCTGTAGCATGTTGTTTTGATGCTTTCAATATGCCTAGTTCCTGTTTTGGACAGCAAGCCCTTTAAACTTATATGGTATGTATGTGTTGAACCGTTGCTTCGTTTTGAACGTGCTCTATATGGAACTTGCTTAGTTTTGCATGTAGTTTCATGCTAACTTGTTGCAACCATGTTTTGAGTATGTTTGCTTGATGTTTGAATGCTTTTTGCATCAATGCCATGCTTATCTTATTTTGCTCATATCTTCTAGGCCGTAGCTCCAAATTAAATGAACTTTATATGTAACTTGGCTAGAATTTCGTGTAGATCTTCGTGGTGCATCTTAACTTGCTGTTTAACAATTTGAACATAAGGTTTATTCAGATCAGGACCAATTTCGAAATTTGCATATGAGGACTTACCGGAATTGTATATGTTGTTTCCGGCCTCATTTAAACTTGCTTTGATGTGTTGTTCTTGTATGTTTCTCTTGCCATGAGTAGCTTCATGTAGCCCTGTCATGCATCATACTTGGTTTATTCAGAATTTTTAACCCCGAGCACAACCTATCAACTTTGTTCTTGTGTTTATAGGATCAGTTTAACATGGATAAATCCAAATTAAACTGAGGGCTAATGTCGGGGATATACCCCGCGGTATGACCCGGCCGAAAGTATGACCCGTCCGGGCTTAAGGTTTTCATTGGTAACCCGCCAGAGTGGCGACTCACGAGCCTGGCGACTCATGGATGGCCCTAATGGTGGGTCAGATAGAAGACTAGGCCCAAGACCAAGAAGGCCGACCCATGTTATGGTGGGCCGGTTTACGAGGAAAGGCGTAAGGAGTTTTCCCTTAAGGGGGCAGACTAGGAGTTTTCCCGAAAGTCTGTGAACCTGTTATTATTTGCAATCTTGCCATGTCCATTTTGAGCATGTTCTAGTAGTTTCTGGAGATATCTTAGTGTTCATGTTTTGTTAGTCTTTACCTGTACATCATGTCTATGCCTTTTGTTTTCATGTTGATATCCTGTAGCATGTTGTTTTGATGCTTTCAATATGCCTAGTTCCTGTTTTGGACAGCAAGCCCTTTAAACTTATATGGTATGTATGTGTTGAACCGTTGCTTCGTTTTGAACGTGCTCTATATGGAACTTGCTTAGTTTTGCATGTAGTTTCATGCTAACTTGTTGCATCCATGTTTTGAGTATGTTTGCTTGATGTTTGAATGCTTTTTGCATCAATGCCATGCTTATCTTATTTTGCTCATATCTTCTAGGCCGTAGCTCCAAATTAAATGAACTTTATATGTAACTTGGCTAGAATTTCGTGTAGATCTTCGTGGTGCATCTTAACTTGCTGTTTAACAATTTGAACATAAGGTTTATTCAGATCAGGACCAATTTCGAAATTTGCATATGAGGACTTACCGGAATTGTATATGTTGTTTCCGGCCTCATTTAAACTTGCTTTGATGTGTTGTTCTTGTATGTTTCTCTTGCCATGAGTAGCTTCATGTAGCCCTGTCATGCATCATACTTGGTTTATTCAGAATTTTTAACCCCGAGCACAACCTATCAACTTTGTTCTTGTGTTTATAGGATCTGTTTAACATGGATAAATCCAAATTAAACTGAGGGCTAATGTCGGGGATATACCCCGCGGTATGACCCGGCCGAAAGTATGACCCGTCCGGGCTTAAGGTTTTCATTGGTAACCCGCCAGAGTGGCGACTCACGAGCCTGGCGACTCATGGATGGCCCTAATGGTGGGTCAGATAGAAGACTAGGCCCAAGACCAAGAAGGCCGACCCATGTTATGGTGGGCCGGTTTACGAGGAAAGGCGTAAGGAGTTTTCCCTTAAGGGGGCAGACTAGGAGTTTTCCCGAAAGTCTGTGAACCTGTTATTATTTGCAATCTTGCCATGTCCTTTTTGAGCATGTTCTAGTAGTTTCTGGACATATCTTAGTGTTCATGTTTTGTTAGTCTTTACCTGTACATCATGTCTATGCCTTTTGTTTTCATGTTGATATCCTGTAGCATGTTGTTTTGATGCTTGCAATATGCCTAGTTCCTGTTTAGGACAGCAAGCCCTTTAAACTTATATGGTATGTATATGTTGAACCGTTGCTTCGTTTTGAACGTGCTCTATATGGAACTTGCTTAGTTTTGCATGTAGTTTCATGTTAACTTGCTGCATCCATGTTTTGAGTATGTTTGCTTGATGTTTGAATGCTTTTTGCATCAATGCCATGCTTATCTTATTTTGCTCATATCTTCTAGGCCGTAGCTCCAAATTAAATGAACTTTATATGTAACTTGGCTAGAATTTCGTGTAGATCTTCGTGGTGCATCTTAACTTGCTGTTTAACAATTTGAACATAAGGTTTATTCAGATCAGGACCAATTTCGAAATTTGCATATGAGGACTTACCGGAATTGTATATGTTGTTTCCGGCCTCATTTAAACTTGCTTTGATGTGTTGTTCTTTTATGTTTCTCTTTCCATGAGTAGCTTCATGTAGCCCTGTCATGCATCATACTTGGTTTATTCAGAATTTTTAACCCCGAGCGCAACCTATCAAGTTTGTTCTTGTGTTTATAGGATCAGTTTAACATGGATAAATCCAAATTAAACTGAGGGCTAATGTCGGGGATATACCCCGCGGTATGACCCGGCCGAAAGTATGACCCGTCCGGGCTTAAGGTTTTCATTGGTAACCCGCCAGAGTGGCGACTCACGAGCCTGGCGACTCATGGATGGCCCTAATGGTGGGTCAGATAGAAGACTAGGCCCAAGACCAAGAAGGCCGACCCA
Organism: Aegilops umbellulata; assembly: GCA_032464435.1. Taxonomy (NCBI): domain Eukaryota; kingdom Viridiplantae; phylum Streptophyta; class Magnoliopsida; order Poales; family Poaceae; genus Aegilops; species Aegilops umbellulata. The sequence continues at coordinate 65,356,581 of CP136056.1, read as the reverse complement.
TGTTATGGTGGGCCGGTTTACGAGGAAAGGCGTAAGGAGTTTTCCCTTAAGGGGGCAGACTAGGAGTTTTCCCGAAAGTCTGTGAACCTGTTATTATTTGCAATCTTGCCATGTCCTTTTTGAGCATGTTCTAGTAGTTTCTGGACATATCTTAGTGTTCATGTTTTGTTAGTCTTTACCTGTACATCATGTCTATGCCTTTTGTTTTCATGTTGATATCCTGTAGCATGTTGTTTTGATGCTTGCAATATGCCTAGTTCCTGTTTAGGACAGCAAGCCCTTTAAACTTATATGGTATGTATATGTTGAACCGTTGCTTCGTTTTGAACGTGCTCTATATGGAACTTGCTTAGTTTTGCATGTAGTTTCATGTTAACTTGCTGCATCCATGTTTTGAGTATGTTTGCTTGATGTTTGAATGCTTTTTGCATCAATGCCATGCTTATCTTATTTTGCTCATATCTTCTAGGCCGTAGCTCCAAATTAAATGAACTTTATATGTAACTTGGCTAGAATTTCGTGTAGATCTTCGTGCTGCATCTTAACTTGCTGTTTAACAATTTGAACATAAGGTTTATTCAGATCAGGACCAATTTCAAAATTTGCATATGAGGACTTACCGGAATTGTATATGTTGTTTCCGGCCTCATTTAAACTTGCTTTGATGTGTTGTTCTTTTATGTTTCTCTTTCCATGAGTAGCTTCATGTAGCCCTGTCATGCATCATACTTGGTTTATTCAGAATTTTTAACCCCGAGCGCAACCTATCAAGTTTGTTCTTGTGTTTATAGGATCAGTTTAACATGGATAAATCCAAATTAAACTGAGGGCTAATGTCGGGGATATACCCCGCGGTATGACCCGGCCGAAAGTATGACCCGTCCGGGCTTAAGGTTTTCATTGGTAACCCGCCAGAGTGGCGACTCACGAGCCTGGCGACTCATGGATGGCCCTAATGGTGGGTCAGATAGAAGACTAGGCCCAAGACCAAGAAGGCCGACCCATGTTATGGTGGGCCGGTTTACGAGGAAAGGCGTAAGGAGTTTTCCCTTAAGGGGGCAGACTAGGAGTTTTCCCGAAAGTCTGTGAACCTGTTATTATTTGCAATCTTGCCATGTCCTTTTTGAGCATGTTCTAGTAGTTTCTGGAGATATCTTAGTGTTCATGTTTTGTTAGTCTTTACCTGTACATCATGTCTATGCCTTTTGTTTTCATGTTGATATCCTGTAGCATGTTGTTTTGATGCTTGCAATATGCCTAGTTCCTGTTTAGGACAGCAAGCCCTTTAAACTTATATGGTATGTATATGTTGAACCGTTGCTTCGTTTTGAACGTGCTCTATATGGAACTTGCTTAGTTTTGCATGTAGTTTCATGTTAACTTGTTGCATCCATGTTTTGAGTATGTTTGCTTGATGTTTGAATGCTTTTTGCATCAATGCCATGCTTATCTTATTTTGCTCATATCTTCTAGGCCGTAGCTCCAAATTAAATGAACTTTATATGTAACTTGGCTAGAATTTCGTTTAGATCTTCGTGGTGCATCTTAACTTGCTGTTTAACAACTTGAACATAAGGTTTCTTCAGATCAGGACCAATTTCGAAATTTGCATATGAGGACTTATCGGAATTGTATATGTTGTTTCCGGCCTCATTTAAACTTGCTTTGATGTGTTGTTCTTGTATGTTTCTCTTGCCATGAGTAGCTTCATGTAGCCCTGTCATGCATCATACTTGGTTTATTTAGAATTTTTAACCCCGGACACAACCTATCAAGTTTGTTCTTGTGTTTATAGGATCAGTTTAACATGGATAAATCCAAATTAAACTGAGGGCTAATGTCGGGGATATACCCCGCGGTATGACCCGGCCGGAAGTATGACCCGTCCGGGCTTAAGGTTTTCATTGGTAACCCACCAGAGTGGCGACTCATGAGCCTGGCGACTCACGGATGGCCCTAATCGTGGGTCAGATAGAAGACTAGGCCCAAGACCAAGAAGGCCGACCCATGTTATGGTGGGCCGGTTTACGAGGAAAGGCGTAAGGAGTTTTCACTTAAGGGGGCAGACTAGGAGTTTTCCCGAAAGTCTGTGAACCTGTTATTATTTGCAATCTTGCCATGTCCTTTTTGAGCATGATCTAGTAGTTTCTCGAGATAGCTTAGTGTTCATATTTTGTTATGCTTTTTTTCATGTTGATATCCTGTAGCATGTTGTTTTGATGCTTGCAATATGCCTAGTTGCTGTTTTGGACAGCAAGCCCTTTAAACTTATATGGTGTGTATGTGTTAAACCGTTGCTCCGTTTTGAGCGTGCTCTATATGGAACTTGCTTAGTTTTGCATGTAGTTTCATGTTAACTTGCTGCATCCATGTTTTGAGTATGTTTGCTTGATGTTTGAATGCTTTTTGCATCAATGACATGCTTATCTTGTTTTGCTCATATCTTCTAGGCCGTAGCTCCAAATTAAATGAACTTTATATGTAACTTGGCTAGAATTTCGTGTAGATCTTCGTGGTGCATCTTAACTTGCTGTTTAACAACTTGAACATAAGGTTTATTCAGATCAGTACCAATTTCGAAATTTGCATATGAGGACTTACCGGAATTGTATATGTTTTTTCCGGCCTCATTTAAACTTGCTTTGATTTGTTGTTCTTGCATGCATCTCTTGCCATGAGTAGCTGCATGTAGCCTTGTCATGCATTATACTTAGTTGAGCATGATGCCTTGTTCATGTGTGGTGTGTTTACCATGTTGTGTGCTTCTTCTCGATAGTTCCCGTTTCATTGCGATCGTGAGGATTCGTTCGTCTACGCTTGGTTCGTCTTCGTGGCTTCATCTTCTTCATGGACTCGTTCTTCTTCCTTGCAGGATTTCAGGAAAGATGACCTTCACCTTGGATCTCATTACTATCATTGCTACGCTAGTCGCTTCGTTCTATCGCTATGCCGTGTTACCTACCACTTGCTCATCAAGCCTCCCAAATTGCCATGAACCTCTAACGTTTGTCACCCTTCCTAGCAAACCATTGATTGGCTATGTTACCGCTTTTGCTCGGCCCTTCTTATAGCGTTGCTAGTTGCAGGTGAAGATGAAAATTGCTCCATGTTGGATATTGTTTATGTTGGGATATCACAATATCTCTTATATTATTAATGCATCTATATACTTGGTAAAGGGTGGAAGGCTCGGCCTTATGCCTGGTGTTTTGTTCCACTCTTGTCGCCCTAGTTTCCGTCATATCGGTGTTATGTTCCCGGATTTGGCGTCCCTAATGCAGTTGGGTGATTTATGGGACCCCCTTGATAGTTCGCCTTGAATAAAACTCCTCCAGCAAGTCCCAACATTGGTTTTACCATTTGCCTACCACCTATACCTTTTTCCCTTGGGAGTAATTAACCCGAGGGTCATCTTTATTTTAGCCCCCCCCCCCCCCGGGCCAATGCTTGTCTAAGTGTTGGTCCGAACTAGAGCCCCTTGCAGCGCCTCCTCGGGGAAACTCAAGGCCTGGTTTTATTTGTACGGACTGCTCATCCGGTCGTGGCCTGAGACGACATACGCGCGGCTACTATTAGGGTGTCGGCATGCCGGGAGGTCTTGCTGGTCTTGTTTTACAATTGTCGAAATGTCTTGTATCCGGGATTCCGAGACTGATCGGGTCTTCCCAGGAGAAGGAATATCCTTCGTTGATCGCGAGAGCTTATCATGGGCGAAGTTGGGACACCCCTGCAGGGTTTGAACTTTTGAAAGTCGTGCCTGCAGTTATGTGGCAGATGGGAATTTGTTAATGTCCGGTTGTAGTAAACTTGAAGTAAAATCTTCTAAAATACACCAACCGTGTGCGTAACCGTGATTGTCTCTTTTCGGGGTTGTTCGAGAGGAGAACACGGTTTCTGGGTTATGTTTGACGTAAGTAGGAGTTCAGGATCATGTCTTGATCATTACTAGTTGACGACCGCTTGCTTTGCTTCTCTTCTCTCTCTTATTTGCGTAAGTTAGCCACCATACATGCTTAGTCGCTGCTGCAACCTCACCACCTTACCCCTTCCTTACCCATTAAGCTTTGCTACTCTTGATACCCATGGTAATGGGATTGCCGAGTCCTCGTGGCTCACAGATTACTACAACACCAGTTGCAGGTACAGGTTTTGTGATGATCATGACGCGAGGGTGATGTTCACTTGTTTTGGAGTTCTTCTTCTTGTTCGTCGATCTTGGGTTAGGTTCCTGGTCGGCAGCCTGGGCTAGCAGGGTGGATGTTGTTTGAGTTTCTGTTTATGTTTAATCCGTAGTCGGATGTTGATCTTGTGTATGATGTATTTGAAGGAAATATGCCCTAGAGGCAACAATAAAGTTATTATTTATTTCCTTATATCATGATAAATGTTTATTATTCATGCTAGAATTGTATTAACCGAAAACATAATGCTTGTGTGAATACATAGACAAATAGAGTGTCACTAGTATGCCTCTACTTGACTAGCTCGTTGATCAAAGATGGTTATGTTTCCTAACCATAGACATGTGTTGTCATTTGATTAACGGGATCACATCATTAGGAGAATGATGTGATTGACATGACCCATTCCATTAGCTTAGCACCCGATCGTTTAGTATGTTGCTATTGCTTTCTTCATGACTTATACATGTTCCTATGACTATGAGATTATGCAACTCCCGTTTACCAGAGGAACACTTTGTGTGCTACCAAATGTCACAACGTAACTGGGTGATTATAAAGGTGCTCTACAGGTGTCTCCGAAGGTACATCTTGGGTTGGCATATTTTGAGATTAGGATTTGTCACTCCGATTGTCGGAGAGGTATCTCTGGGCCCTCTCGGTAATGCACATCACATAAGCCTTGCCAGCATTGCAACTAATGAGTTAGTTGTGAGATGATGTATTACAGAACGAGTAAAGAGACTTGCCGGTAACGAGATTGAACTAGGTATTAAGATACCGACGATCGAATCTCGGGCAAGTAACATACCGATGACAAAGGGAAAAACGTATGTTGTTATGCGGTCTGACCGATAAAGATCTTAAAAGAATATGTAGGAGCCAATATGAGCATCCAGGTTCCGCTATTGGTTATTGACCGGAGACGTGTCTCGGTCATGTCTACATTGTTCTCGAACCCGTAGGGTCTGCACGCTTAACGTTATGATGACAGTTTCATTATGAGTTTATATGTTTTGAGGTACCGAAGGTTGTTCGGAGTCCCGGATGTGATCACGGACATGACGAGGAGTCTCGAAATGGTCGAGACATGAAGATTGATATATTGGAAGCCTAGCTATGTTTGGATATCGGAAGTGATCCGGGTGAAAATGTGATTTTACCGGATTGCCGGAGGGGTTACCGGAACCACCGGGAGGCTATTGGGCCTTAATGGGCCTAGTGGAGGAAGAGGAGAGGCGGCCAAGGGGCAGCCGCGCCCCCCAAGTCCGAATTGGACAGGGGGGCGGCGCCCCCCCTTCCTTCCCTCTCTCTCTCCTCCCCCCCCCCCAAGTCCTAGTCCAACATGGAAAAAGGGGGAGTCCTACTCCCGGTAGGAGTAGGACTCCTCCGGCGCGCCTCCTCCTAGGCCGACCGCACCTCCCCCTTGCTCCTTTATATACGGGGGCAGGGGGGCACCCCAGAGATACAACAATTGATCATTGATCTATTAGCCGTGTGCGGTGCCCCCCTCCACCATAATTCTCGATAATATTGTAGCGGTGCTTAGGCGAAGCCCTGCGACAGTAGAACATCAAGATTGTCACCACACCGTCGTGCTGACGGAACTCTTCCCCGACATTCTGCTGGATCGGAATCCGGGGATCGTCATCGAGCTGAACGTGTGCTAGAACTCGGAGGTGTCGTAGTTTCGGTGCTTGATCGGTCGGGCCGTGAAGACGTACGACTACATCAACCGCGTTGTTATAACGCTTCCGCTTTCGGTCTATGAGGGTACGTGGACAACACTCTCCCCTCTCGTTGCTATGCATCACCATGATCTTGCGTGTGCGTAGGAATTTTTTTGAAATTACTACGTTCCCCAACAATGGCATCCGAGCCTGGTTTTATGCGTTGATGTTATATGCACGAGTAGAACACAAGTGAGTTGTGGGCGATATAAGTCATACTGCTTACCAGCATGTCATACTTTGGTTCAGTGGTATTGTTGGATGAAGCGGCCCGGATCGACATTACACGTACGCTTACGCGAGACTGGTTCTACCGACGTGCTTTGCACACAGGTGGCTGGCGGGTGACAGTTTCTCCAACTTTAGTTGAACCGAGTGTGGCTACGCCCGGTCCTTGCGAAGGTTAAAACATCACCAACTTGACAAACTATCGTTGTGGTTTTGATGCGTAGGTAAGAACGGTTCTTGCTAAGCCCAGTAGCAGCCACGTAAAACTTGCAACAACAAAGTAGAGGACGTCTAACTTGTTTTTGCAGGGCATGTTGTGATGTGATATGGTCAAGACATGATGCTAAATTTTATTGTATGAGATGATCATGTTTTGTAACCGAGTTATCGGCAACTGGCAGGAGCCATATGGTTGTCGCTTTATTGTATGCAATGCAATCGCCCTATAATGCTTTACTTTATCACTAAGCGGTAGCGATAGTCATAGAAGCATAAGATTGGCGAGACGACAACGATGCTACCACTACTGGAATCAGCTAATTTGCCATCTGCCAGCTCTTTGCCGTCTGCTAGCTGACGGCAAAGAAGCTCTTTGCCATCAGCTACCCATAAGCAGACGGCAAAGAAAAGGCTGACGGCAAAGAAGCTCTTTGCCATCTGCCAGCTCTTTGCCGTCTGCCAGCGGACGGCAAAGATTCTTTGCCGTCCGCTGGCAGACGGCAAAGAGTGTGGTGGCCCCCACCCCCCGCTCGTTTGAAAAAATCTTAACGGCCCACCTCTTTGCCGTCCGCTAGCAGACGGCAAAGAGGCAAAAAGGCGGACGGCAAAGAGGGCACTTGACTAACGGCAGGTACCCCTCCGCCCGTTACTCACTTCCTCCTCGCCCTTCTCCTCCCACCCCGCCACCGCCGCCGCCCGCCGCGCGCCGCCGCCCCGTCGCCCCACCGCCCCACCGCCCCGTCGCCCCCCGCCCCGGCCCCCCGCCGCCTCGGCCCCCCGCCGCCCTAGGCCGCCTCCTCCACCGCCCCGCCCCGGCCCCCGCCGCCCCGCCTCCTCCACCGCCCTGCCCCGGCCCCTCCCCAACCCGTCGCCGCCCCCCACAGTGAGCCCCTCCCATTTTTTTTCTGTTTTTTTGTTTTTCTTTTCTGTTTAGATAAGGTTTTTTAGTTTAAGTTTTTTCAGTTTAGAATTAATTTGTTTAGCTTATTTAGTTTAATTAGTTTAGGTTTAATTAGTTTAAATAGTTTAGTTTTAATTAGTTTAGGTTTTTAGTTTAGGTTTAGGTTAAGTAGAAGGGGGAAGAAGAAGAAGAAGAAGAAGAAGAAGAAGAAGAAGAAGAAGAGGAGGAGGAGGAGGAGAGGAGGAGGAGGAGGAGGAAAGAAGAAGAAGAAGAAGAAGAAGAAGAAAGAAGAAGAAGAAGAAGAAGAAGAAGAAGAAGAAGAAGAAGAAGAAGAAGAAGAAGAAGAAGAAGAAGAAGAAGAAGAGGAGGAGGAGGAGGAGGAGGAGGAGTAGGAGGAGTAGGAGGAGGAGGAGAAAGAAGAAGAAGAAGAAGAAGAAGAAGAAGAAGAAGAAGAAGAGAGAAGAAGAAGAAGAAGAAGAAGAAGAAGAAGAAGAAGAAGAAGAAGAAGAAGAAGAAGAAGAAGAAGAAGAAGAAGAAGAAGAAGAAGAAAGAAGAGGAGGAGGAGGAGGAGGAGTAGGAGGAGTAGGAGGAGGAGGAGAAAGAAGAAGAAGAAGAAGAAGAAGAAGAAGAAGAAGAAGAAGAAGAAGAAGAAGAAGAAGAAGAAGAAGAAGAAGAAGAAGAAGAAGAAGAAGAAGAAGAAGAAGAAGAAGAAGAAGAAGAAGAAGAAGAAGAAGAAGAAGAAGAAGAAGAAGAAGAAGAAGAAGAAGAAGAAGAAGAAGAAGAAGAAGAAGAAGAAGAAGAAGAAGAAGAAGAAGAAGAAGAAGAAGAAGAAGAAGAAGAAGAAGAAGAAGAAGAAGAAGAAGAAGAAGAAGAAGAAGAAGAAGAAGAAGAAGAAGAAGAAGAAGAAGAAGAAGAAGAAGAAGAAGAAGAAGAAGAAGAAGAAGAAGAAGAAGAAGAAGAAGAAGAAGAAGAAGAAGAAGAAGAAGAAGAAGAAGAAGAAGAAGAAGAAGAAGAAGAAGAAGAAGAAGAAGAAGAAGAAGAAGAAGAAGAAGAAGAAGAAGAAGAAGAAGAAGAAGAAGAAGAAGAAGAAGAAGAAGAAGAAGAAGAAGAAGAAGAAGAAGAAGAAGAAGAAGAAGAAGAAGAAGAAGAAGAAGAAGAAGAAGAAGAAGAAGAAGAAGAAGAAGAAGAAGAAGAAGAAGAAGAAGAAGAAGAAGAAGAAGAAGAAGAAGAAGAAGAAGAAGAAGAAGAAGAAGAAGAAGAAGAAGAAGAAGAAGAAGAAGAAGAAGAAGAAGAAGAAGAAGAAGAAGAAGAAGGAAAAAGAGGAAGAAGAGGAAAAAGAGGAAGAAGAAGAAGGAAAAAGAGGAAGAAGAGGAAAAAGAGGAAGAAGAGGAAAAAGAGGAAGAAGAAGAAAAGGAAAAAAACCGACCCGACACGGTACCCTGACCCCGACCCGGCACCCCGACACGACACCCCGACCCGAGACCCCGACCCCGAGACCCCGACCCCGACCCCGAGACCCTGACCCCGACACCCCGACTCCGACCCCGATCCCGACACCCCGACCCCGATACCCCGACCCCGACACCGACACCCCCACCCCCCAAGCCTGACCCGACACCCCGACCCCGACCCCGACACCCCGACCCCGACCCGACACGGTACCCAGACCCCGACCCGACACCCCGACACGACACCCCGACCCCGAGACCCCGACCCCGACCCCGAGACCCCGACCTCGACACCCCGACCCCGACCCCGACCCCGACCTCGACACCCCGACCCCGACCTCATATATTTGTGAATTATTAGTTATAGGTCATATATTTTTCGATTTTGTTATGAAAAACATCATATATAATTGTGTTGATCGTGTAGTTTTAAATGTGCAGTTGTTTAATCGCTGCGAGGTTTGGTGTTCGACGACCTCGCCGTGCGTTTGACGAGCTCTGCCCCTTCGTTCGTGGGTGAGCACAAATGACAAGTCCTCCTCCCCCATTAATTATTTGATCTATTCCGATGAAACTTGATAGCTAGCTATATATGTGTCTTGAATCATCAGTATGCGTAACCAATATGTGTCTCCCGTTCGAAAGCGTCATAGTTATAAATATGCATGCATTTGCATATTTATAACCTTGTTTCTTTCGAATTGTCCAACGCTATCCATGGACAGCCCGAGTATGTGTAGATTGGGTTCGTTTTGCCATATGCTTTGCTCCGGATCCGACGCATAAATTTCGTCAGTGCCTCCCCTGTTGTTCTCCGGGTACACATCCTCTCTGTTTATTGCAGAGACGTGTATCAGGAGAACAGCGGGGAGGTGCTGCCGAAATTTTGCGTCGGATCCGGAGCATAGCATGGGAAAATGAACCCAATCTACACATACACGGGTGGGATTAGGACCTATCATTACCTATTAGAGTGTAGGTTGCATGGACGTAATAAAATTGACAAAGTAGATCAACTGATGAATATATACATGGTGAATTACATATATAATTGTTGTGTGTCCAGTAGCTCTGAAAGTCAAGATGAGTGACCGTGCTTGGATGTACACCGGTCACACTGGTCAGAACAAATGGAGCGCTGAATGGTTCACAAAAATTAAGGGGTTTGTGCAAGCCGCATTTGCAAATGGCCAAAAGAAAACCTGGTGCCCCTGTTTCCGGTGCGGCAATTGGGAAAAGAAGACAGAGGCTGAAATGGGCAAACACCTGCAGAAGAGTGGTTTTACGCCCGATTATACGGTGTGGACATTTCATGGTGAGTCTGCCCAACGTGACCGAGCTGTGGTGGATCGTCGTCGCACTGACGAGCATGGTACCGGGATGGAAAACATGGTGCAAGGCTATGATGATGCTCGGGATTCGGACGAGGAGATGGAGGAATCTGCAAAGGCCTTCAATGAAATGTTGGAGTCTTCGAAACGTCCGCTACACGAGCACACTGAGCTTTGTTAGTTGGATGCCATCTCACAAGTAATGGCTCTGAAGGCTCAGTTCAACTTGGGCAGAGAATGCTATGACGCAATTATGACAGTATTTGGACGCTTTCTACCCAAAGGCCATGTAATGCCTGCAAACCTGTACCAGTCGGACAAAATCCTCCGTGCACTGAAGATGCCCTATGAGAAGATACATGCCTGTGAGAAAGGATGTGCCTTATTTAGGCTTGGCTATGCGGACTTGAACTATTGTCCCATTTGCAAGTCTTCCAGGTATATTGTGGTAGACAACGGTATGGGTGAGAAGACACAGACCAAAATCCCCGTTAGTGTTCTTCAGTATATGCCAATCATACCAAGACTTCAACGTCTTTTCATGGTCGAAGAGACGGCCAGACAGATGACATGGCACAAAACATTTGAGTGCCATCATGCTAACAAGACATTGGAAATGATCTTTGGTGCAGCGTAACTCCAGACAAGCATCGCACGATCCTTCTCCAGCTACCGACACGAGCCACCCGCTCCTACACCTCCTGGATATTGGTAAGTTTATCTAGTGTTTTGCTTAACACATGCATAAAGACCTAGATTTAGTTTTATTTCCTCCAATTCTTACCATAATGACCTAGACTTAGCTTCTTCTCCTCCAAAATGACTTAATAAGCTTACTGACCTCCAAAACCATCCATTTTACCTAAGTTAGCTCTAAAACGATCTGTACTTAGCTTACTTATGTCAAAAATTGCATAATTAGCTTAGTTAGCTCATAGACGATCCATTTTACCTAAGTTAGCTCTAAAATGACCCATTTTACCTAGGTCGGCATATAAATGATCCAGTTCATCCAAGTTAGCTAAAAAATGACCCATTTTACCTAGATTAGCTCCTAAATGATTCATTTTACCTACGTTAGCTTTAAAATGACCCATTTCACCTAGGTTAACTCCAAAATGACCAATCTTACCTAGGTTATCTCATAAACGATCCATTTCAACTAATTTAGCTCATAAACGATCCATTTCACCTAGGTTACCTAAAAAACGATCCATTTCACCTAAATTAGCTCTTAAATGATCCATTTCACCTAAGTTAGCTCAAAAAGATCCATTTCAACTAAATTAGCTCATAAATGATCCATTTCACCTAAGTTAGCTTAAAAACGATCCATTTCTTGTTCTACTCTTCTTCTTGTTCTACTCTTCTTGTTCTAACTTTCTTATTTTTCATTTTGCAGATTTCATTCACTTGACGAAAGATTGCATATATAGATGGAGTGCTCCTTATCCCTTTCTCTTTTGTATCGTTGAACTATATGCATGTATCGTTGGATGAAACTATTGTTATATATATGGTTGGATGCCTCTATGTTGAACTTGTTATGTATGATGGAACTATGCATGTAATATATATGGTTGGATGATGAAGTTATGTGTTGGATATCTTATATGTTTGCTCTATAATGGCCTTTTGAAATATATCTATATATGTCATATATATTTGTGATGAAAATTGTTGGATTTAATAAAAAAACAGATAAAAGAGCCAATATGCAGGCTCTTTGCCGTCTGCCACCGACGGCAAAGGGCTCTTTGCCGTCCGCCGCGGACGGCAAAGAAGACACGTGGCATCCAGCTGTGCTTCCTGGGAGCTGACCCATTTGGCCAGTTTGCCTACAGTGGCAGACGGCAAAGACTTTGCCATCAGTGGCAGACGGCAAAGACTTTGCCATCAGTGGCAGACGACAAAGAACCTGCCATGCAGTGACGTGTAGATGACATCGTACGGCGGACGGCAAAGGCCTGCCGTTAGCCACTTAATGGACTGACAGCGCAATTATTGCCGTCCGCTCTCTTTGCCGTCTGCCGCGCTCTCTTTGCCGTCTGCGGCGGACGGCAAAGACTTTGCCATCAGTGGCAGACGGCAAAGTAGCTGTTTACCGTAGCCTACGTTGCCGGAGCCTTTTGCCGTCCGCGGCTGACGGCAAAGGCCTTTGCCGTCTGCTGTTCATGCCTTTGTCGTCCGCCATGACAGACGACAAAGTAGCTGATTCCTGTAGTGTACGATGGAGATCAAGGTGTCGCGCCGGTGACGATGGTGATCATGACGTTGCTTCGGAGATGGAGATCACAAGCACAAGATGATGATGGCCATATCATATCACTTATATTGATTGCATGTGATGTTTATCTTTTATGCATCTTATCTTGCTTTGTTTGACGGTAGCATTGTAAGATGATCTCTCACTAAATTTCAAGATAAAAGTGTTCTCCTGAGTATGCACCGTTGCCAAAGTTCGTCGTGCCCAGACACCACGTGATGATTGGGTGTGATAAGCTCTACGTCCATCTACAACGGGTGCAAGCCAGTTTTGCACACGCAGAATACTCAGGTTAAACTTGACGAGCCTAGCATATGCAGATATGGCCTTGGAACACTGAGACTGAAAGGTCAAGCGTGAATCATATAGTAGATATGATCAACATAGTGATGTTCACCATTGAAAACTACTCCATTTCACGTGATGATCGGTTATGGTTTAGTTGATTTGGATCACGTGATCACTTAAAAGATTAGAGAGATGTCTTTCTAAGTGGGAGTTCTTAAATAATATGATTAATTGAACTTAAATTTATCATGAACTTAGTACCTGATAGTATCTTGCTTGTTTATGTTTGATTGTAGATAGATGGCCCGTGCTGTTGTTCCGTTGAATTTTAATGTGTTCCTTGAGAAAGCAAAGTTGAAAGATGATGGTAGCAATTACACGGACTAGGTCCGTAACTTGAGGATTATCCTCATTGCTGCACAGAAGAATTACGTTCTAGAAGCACCGCTGGGTGCCAGGCCTGCTGCTGATGCAACTGACGACATTAAGAACGTATGGCAGAGCAAAGCTGATGACTACTCGATAGTTCAATGTGCCATGCTTTACGACTTAGAACCGGGTCTTCAACGATGTTTTGAACGTCATGGAGCATATGAGATGTTCCAGGAGTTGAAGTTAATATTTCAAGCAAATGCCCGGATTGAGAGATATGAAGTCTCCAATAAGTTCTATAGTTGCAAGATGGAGGAGAACAGTTCTGTCAGTGAGCATATACTCAAAATGTCTGGGTATAATAATCACTTGATTCAACTGGGAGTTAATCTTCCGGATGATTGCGTCATTGACAGAATTCTCCAATCACTTCCACCAAGCTACAAGAGCTTCGTGATGAACTATAATATGCAAGGGATGGACAAGACAATTCCTGAGCTCTTCGCAATGCTAAAGGCCGCGGAGGTAGAAATCAAGAAGGAGCATCAAGTGTTGATGGTCAACAAGACCACTAGTTTCAAGAAAAAGGGCAAAGGGAAGAAGGGGAACTTCAAGAAGAACAACAAGCAATTTGTTGCTCAGGAGAAGAAGCCCAAATCTCGACCTAAGCCTGAAACTGAGTGCTTCTACTGCAAGCAGACTGGTCACTGGAAGCGGAACTGCCCCAAGTATTTGGCGGATAAGAAGGATGGAAAGGTGAACAAAGGTATATGTGATATACATGTTATTGATGTGTACCTTACTAGAGCTCCCAATAGCACCTGGGTATTTGATACTGGTTCTGTTGCTAATATTTGCATCTCAAAACAGGGACAACGGATTAAGCGAACACTGGCGAAGGACGAGGTGACGATGCGCGTGGGAAATGGTTCCAAAGTCGATGTGATCACGGTCGGCACGCTACCTCTACATCTACCTTCGGGATTAGTTTTAGACCTAAATAATTGTTACTTGGTGCCAGCGTTGAGCATGAACATTATATCTGGATCTTGTTTGATGCGAGACGGTTATTCATTTAAATCAGAGAATAATGGTTGTTCTATTTATATGAGTAATATCTTTTATGATCATGCACCCTTGAAAAGTGGTCTATTTTTAATGAATCTCGATAGTAGTGATACACATATTCACAATGTTCAAGCCAAAAGATGCAGAGTTGATAATGATAGTGCAACTTATTTGTGGCACTGCCGTTTAGGTCATAACGGTGTAAAGCGCATGAAGAAACTCCATACTGATGGACTTTTGGAACCACTTGATTATGAATCTCTTGGTACTTGCGAACCGTGCCTCATGGGCAAGATGACTAAAACACCGTTCTCCGGTACTATGGAGAGAGCAACAGATTTGTTGGAAATCATACATACAAATGTATGTGGTCCGATGAATGTTGAGGCTCGTGGCGGATATCGGTATTTTCTCACCTTCACAGATGATTTAAGAAGATACGGGTATATCTACTTAATGAAGCATAAGTCTGAAACATTTGAAAAGTTCAAAGAATTTCAGAGTGAAGTTGAAAATCATCATAACGAGAAAATAAAGTTTCTACGATCTGATCGTGGAGGAGAATATTTGAGTTACGAGTTGGGTCTACATTTGAAACAATGCGGAATAGTTTCGCAACTCATGCCACCCGGAACACCACAGCGTAATGGTGTGTCCGAACGTCGTAATCGTACTTTACTAGATATGGTGCGATCTATGATGTCTCTTACAGATTTACCGCTATCATTTTGGGGTTATGCTTTAGAGACGGCCGCATTCACGTTAAATAGGGCACCATCGAAGTCCGCTGAGACGATGCCTTATGAACTGTGGTTTGGCAAGAAACCAAAGTTGTCGTTTCTGAAAGTTTGGGGCTGCGATGCTTATGTGAAAAAACTTCAACCTGATAAGCTCGAACCCAAATCGGACAAATGTGTCTTCATAGGATACCCAAAGGAGACTGTTGGGTACACCTTCTATCACAGATCCGAATGCAAAACATTCGTTGCTAAGAATGGATCCTTTCTAGAGAAGGAGTTTCTCTCGAAAGAAGTGAGTGGGAGGAGAGTGGAACTTGATGAGGTAACTATACCTGCTCCCTCATTGGAAAGTAGTAGGTTTCTGTGACGCCTACACCAATTAGTGAGGAAGCTAATTATGATGATCATGAAACTTCAGATCAAGTTACTACCGAACCTCGTAGATCAACCAGAGTAAGATCCGCACCAAAGTGGAACGGTAATCTTGTTCTGGAAGTCATGCTACTAGATCATGGTGAACCTACGAACTATGAAGAAGCGATGGTGAGCCCAGATTCCGCAAAATGGCTAGAAGCCATGAAATCTGAGATGGGATCCATGTATGAGAACAAAGTGTGGACTTTGGTTGACTTGCCCGATGATCGGCAAGCAATTGAGAATAAATGGATCTTTAAGAAGAAGACTGACGCTGACGATAATGTTACTGTCTACAAAGCTCGACTTGTTGCGAAAGGTTTTCGACAAGTTCAAGGGATTGACTACGATGAGACGTTCTCACCCGTAGCGATGCTTAAGTCTGTCTGAATCATGTTAGCAATTGCCGCATTTTATGATTATGAAATTTGGCAGATGGATGTCAAAATTCCATTCCTGCATGGATTTCTAGAAGAAGAGTTGTATATGATGCAACCGGAAGGTTTTGTCGATCTAAAGGGAGCTAACAAAGTGTGTAAGCTCCAGCGATCCATTTATGGACTGGTGCAAGCCTCTCGGAGTTGGAATAAACGCTTTGATAATGTGATCAAAGCATTTGGTTTTATACAGACTTTTGGAGAAGCCTGTATTTACAAGAAAGTGAGTGGGAGCTCTGTAGCATTTCTGATATTATATGTGGATGGCATATTACTAATTGGAAATGATATAGAATTTCTGGATAGCATAAAGGGATACTTGAATAAGAGTTTTTCAATGAAAGACCTCGGTGAAGCTGCTTACATATTGGGCATTAAGATCTATAGAGATAGATCAAGACGCTTAATAGGACTTTCACAAAGCACATACCTTGACAAAGTTTTGAAGAAGTTCAAAATGGATCAAGCAAAGAAAGGGTTCTTGCCTGTGTTACGAGGTGTGAAGTTGAGTAAGACTCAATGTCCGACCACCGCAGAAGATAGAGAGAAAATGAAAGATGTTCCCTATGCTTCAGCCATAGGCTCTATCATGTATGCAATGATGTGTACCAGACCTGATGTGTGTCTTGCTATAAGTCTAGCAGGGAGGTAGAAAGTAATCCAGGAGTGGATCACTGGACAGCGGTCAAGAACATCCTGAAGTACCTGAAAAGGACTAAGGATATGTTTCTCGTATATGGCGGTGACAAAGAGCTCATCGTAAATGGTTACGTTGATGCAAGCTTTGACATCTAAATCGCAAACCGGATACGTGTTTACATTAAACGGTGGAGCTGTCAGTTGGTGCGGCTCTAAACAAAGCGTCGTGGCGGGATCTACATGTGAAGCGGAGTACATAGCTGCTTCGGAAGCAGCAATTGAAGGAGTCTGGATGAAGGAGTTCATATCCGATCTAGGTGTCATACCAAGTGCATCGGGTCCAATGAAAATCTTTTGTGACAATACTGGTGCAATTGCCTTGGCGAAGGAATCCAGATTTCACAAGAGAACCAAGCACATCAAGAGACGCTTCAATTCCATCCGGGATCTAGTCCAGGTGGGAGACATAGAGATTTTCAAGATACATACGGATCTGAATGTTGCAGACCCGTTAACAAGCCTCTTTCACGAGCAAAACATGATCAGCACCAAGGCTCCATGGGTGTTAGAATCATTACTATGTAATCCAGATTATTGACTCTAGTGCAAGTGGTAGACTGAAGGAAATATGCCCTAGAGGCAATAATTAAGTTATTATTTATTTCCTTATATCATGATAAATGTTTATTATTCATGCTAGAATTGTATTAACCGTAAACATAATACTTGTGTGAATACATAGACAAACAGAGTGTCCCTAGTATGCCTCTACTTGACTAGCTCGTTGATCAAAGATGGTTATGTTTCCTAACCATAGACATGTGTTGTCATTTGATTAACGGGATCACATCATTAGGAGAATGATGTGATTGACATGACCCATTCCATTAGCTTAGCACCCGATCGTTTAGTATGTTGCTATTGCTTTCTTCATGACTTATACATGTTCCTATGACTATGAGATTATGCAACTCCCGTTTACCGGAGGAACACTTTGTGTGCTACCAAACGTCACAACGTAACTGGGTGATTATAAAGGTGCTCTACAGGTGTCTCCGAAGGTACATGTTGGGTTGGCGTATTTCGAGATTAGGATTTGTCAATCCGATTGTCGGAGAGGTATCTCTGGGCCCTCTCGGTAATGTACATCATATAAGCCCTGCAAGCATTGCAAATAATGAGTTAGTTGTGAGATGATGTATTACGGAACGAGTAAAGAGACTTGTCGGTAATGAGATTGAACTAGGTATTAAGATATCGACGATCGAATCTCGGGCAAGTAACATACCGATGACAAAGGGAACAACGTATGTTGTTATGCGGTCTGACCGATAAAGATCTTCATAGAATATGTAGGAGCCAATATGAGCATCCAGGTTCCGCTATTGGTTGTTGACCGGAGACGTGTCTCGGTCATGTCTACATTGTTCTCGAACCCGTAGGGTCCGCACGCTTAACGTTACGATGACAGTTTAATTATGAGTTTATATGTTTTGATGTACCGAAGGTTGTTCGGAGTCCCGGATGTGATCACGGACATGATGAGGAGTCTCGAAATGGTCGAGACATGAATATTGATATATTGGAAGCCTATGTTTGGATATCGGAAGTGATCTGGGTGAAAATGTGATTTTACCGGATTGCCGGAGGGGTTACCGGAACCCCCCCGGAGGCTATTGGGCCTTAATGGGCCTAGTGGAGGAAGAGGAGAGGCAGGCCAAGGGGCAGCCGCGCACCCCTCCCCCCAAGTCCGAATTGGACAAGGAGGGGGCGCCCCCCCCCCCCCTTTCCTTCCCTCTCTCTCTCCTTCCCCCCAAGTCCTACTCCAACGTGGAAAAGGGGGGAGTCCTACTCCCGATAGGAGTAGGACTCCTCCGGCGCGCCTCCTCCTAGGCCGGCTGCACCTCCCCTTTGCTCCTTTATATACGGGGGCAGGGGCACCCCAGAGATACAACAATTGATCATTGATCTCTTAGCCGTGTGCGGTGCCCCCCTTCACCATAATCCTCGATAATATTGTAGCGGTGCTTAGGCGAAGCCCTGCGACAGTAGAACATCAAGATCGTCACCACGCCATCGTGCTGACGGAACTCTTCCCCAACATTCTGCTGGATCCGAATTCGGGGATCGTCATCGAGCTGAACGTGTGCTAGAACTCGAAGGTGCCGTAGTTTCGGTGCTTGATCGGTCGGGCCGTGAAGACGTACGACTACATCAACTGCATTGTTATAATGCATCCACTTTCGGTCTACGAGGGTACGTGGACAACACTCTCCCCTGTCGTTGCTATGCATCACCATGATCTTGCGTGTGCGTAGGATTTTTTTTGAAATTACTATGTTCCCCAACAGTATTGTTGTATTCATGTGACATTGCATGTCTTGGTTGTATCCAGACTATTATGTAATGTTGATGTAATGATACCCACCTTCCAAAAGTGTCTTCAAGATGCGCTTCTATCCTTGGTGGGACCTTCGAGTTCCTTTAGGATAGGGTCGTATCTTGGGCGTGACAAGTTGGTATCAGAGCCTCGACCGACCTTAGGAGCCCCCTTGATTGATCGTATAGTTTGGCCGATGTCAAGTCTAGAAGAAAACTTTTTCGGAGTCTAGTTATATCGCAGAGTAGGATTTCTTTTTACTCCTCAGCCCCTACGTCACTCTAGTGAGAAATCTTGACGTAGGTGTCTTGAAGTACTCCTCTTTCCGTTCAAATTTTTCTTTAGGATAACATGGTTAGTTTTGTGAGTTGTCCATCCTCTTTTGTCCGGCGCATTTCTCGTCAAGTCGACTCGAACTTCTTTGTCTTTTGGGAGATCAATCCTCAGTTCTTTTCAACCGATGTTGTTTTCCTGTCCGAAGTTGTCCTTGTTTCTTTTCACCCGCCCACCCTTCTTCTTCTCGGAACCGGAGTCTGTAATCGAGTATCCATCATACTCGTGCGAAGCCTTTGCATTCTCTCCTCAATTATTTCAACCGGTGCTTTCTCTTCAACTTATTCGTCGATTCCCCGTTCCAAGTTGCATTGTTTTTTCCCGCCCTCCCACCCCTTTTATTCCGGAGTCTGAGCCTTTATTCGAGTAATCAATTCAATTCATGCGGAGTGTCTTCAGTCCTTCCTCAATTATCTTAACCGGCAAAGTCTCGTCTAGTTCATCATTGTTCGTCGCATTTTCTTTCCGGTGGATCCAAATTCAAGTTTTTCGTTGTCGATCATATTCTTTCCCTCAGCTCAAATATTTCCCTCTGATCGTTTGCCTCCCGCCATTTAATCCTTCCTGAGTGCTGAAGACATCTCAGAAGATTCGTGTTTGCATTCAATTATCTCGAGGTTGTCACCTCATTCAAAATTCTCAATCATTCTGGTGCATCATTTCTCATTCGACAATCCTTTCCAATGGTATTTCATTTAAGTGGGCCCTAATCCACAGGTCTTTTCCCAGGGTCTTACCTGACTCTTCTGATTTTTCCGGAGTTATTCTCAAATTCTGTTCGAAGCTTGACGTAAGTATGAATTTCATCAGTCAGATGTTTTTCCAAAGATCGATTTCAAACCATTTTTCATTGTTGGCTCAACCTCTTCGCTTTTCATTCTCCCGCAGTATTTCAACAATTTTTGGTGGTGTTTCTCGTCGTCATTCTCAACATTTGAAGACCGAAGAAGATTTTTTCCCTCTAAATATTGCCCGTTCTCTCGAGGACGCGTGGTTCTACGTCTCGTTATCCTCGCAAATTACCCCGTTTGTCAGAAATTCTTTTCATCCATCTGGAGTATTTCAGGAGTTGTTTTCCATCTCAATCATCCAGAGGCCATCTTTTCAGAATATTTCTTCGTTCTTAGTTTTCGAATTAGTTCTCCAATTATTCTACGTATGTGCCCCTTCGGTCGTCTCAATATTCTTTCAGTGCTTCTTTCAAGTATTCTTCAATCAGTTCGTGATCTCTTCGTTATCTTTTCTCTAAATTCCCTCAAGTATCTTCGTGGTTGCTCTAATTCTTCCCGGTGATTCTTTCTCTTTTCTTTGTTCATTGTCATTTCTTACGGTGGTTCGTTCAAGATTTATTTCCGTTCTTTTCACATATATTCATTCGTTCTTTTCAATCCGACCGGTGGCTCATGAAGACCTTCCCAAGTGTTGCGCTATATCTCCCTTTAATCTTTTCCAACGTGGATAAGTTGTATGCGATCCATTGCTCTCATCAATTTAATTGATGAAGGATAAGCATAACATAATTCTTATTCTCATTTCATCGTGGTCATGTTGATTACTTCTTTTCTTCGGAGATTGTTCATGTTGAATAATTTCTCGGTTCTAAGTTGTTCGTCTTTTTTTTCGTAGTCCCTAGCTTCTCGCTTGTCTCTTCGCGAAGCTCCATCTGAGTCATCACAATGCTTTAATCTTATTTCTTTTCATCCTTCAATTTTATTTCGTAATCCTTTTGTTAGCGGACGTCTTCACGGTGGCTCGGCATGATTTAATCCACTCTTCAAGTGTTCATCAAGATTCTTGTTCAAGGAGTTCTAGTATTTTTTTTCTTCTTGCATCTCGAAGTGCGATTGCATTCTTTTGAAGTGGAGTTTTAAATTCCTTTGTTCTCCTCGGTTATTCATTTATTTTTCGATTGTGGTCGGTTATCACCTCAATTTTGAGATGTTATCCATAAGACCACGACAAGATTATTCTTTTCGTTGTTGAATTTTCTCAACAACTCCGTTCAATCTTTTCTTCTAAGGTTGCTTTCTATTTCATTCGTGGAAGAAGATGCCGTCTTCTTCTCCGTTCTTTTTGTTCAACTCTTTCAATTCTTCTGGAGGCTTGTGTCGTCCCTCTCGTCAAGTATCATTCCATCTTCTTAAGTTCATGTTTTATTCTTTCCCTTGTTCAGCCGGAGTGCTGCATAAATTCCTTCGTTATTATTCCTTTTTTCTAGCTTGTTCTAACCGGAGTGCTTTCAGAGTCTACCTTCTTCGTTGAGCTTTTGATTCCCATCGTAATTGTCATTCCTCTTTAATACCTGAGAGCTCTCGACTTTGTTCATTTTTCCCTCTTGCGTACTTGGTTCACCTCATCCTCTTTTCCTCCCCGTCTCGGTCCTAAGATCTCGGGACGAGATCTCTTGTTAGTAGAGTAGAGTTGTAACGCCCCGGATCCAATGCGCCAGGTGTCTGCCAGTTATTCGTCGGCATTGCCATGCCATTTGCTTGTGTGTTGTATTTTGCCATGTCATTATGTGCATCTCATTTTGCATACGTGCTCGTCTCATGCATCCGAGCATTTTCCCCGTTGTCCGTTTTGCAATCCGGCACTCCTATGTCATCCAGCGTCCCATTCTTGTCTCTTTTCGTGAGCGGGTGTTAAACATTCTCCGAATGGACCGAGGTTTGTCAAGTGGCCTTGGTACACCACCGGTAGACCACCTGTCAAGTTCCGTGCCATTTGGAGGTCGTTTGATGCTCCAACGGTTAACCCGGTAACCGCAAAGGCCTCTTTTGTGTTGCATCCCAACACCTCTCCAAAACAGCCCAATGACCCATTTAAGTCATCTCCATGTCCTCTGGCGTCGGATCACGATCGTGTGGGCGAAAACCGCACTCCATTTGGAGCCTCCTAGCTCCCTCTACCTATAAAACACCTCCCCCTCCGAAATTTTCGGGCAAACCCTAAAAAAAATCATCCCGTCGCCACCGGACACGTCCGGCCGCCGTCGGACGAATCCCGCCGCCGCGCCCAGCTAACCCGGGAGCGCCACATGGCACTCCCCGCCGCCTCCGCCGTCCGGCCCGCAGCTGGCCCGCGCGCCACCGCCGCCGCCCTAGCGCACCCGTGCGCCTCCCGCCGCCTGCGCCGCACCGCTCCGCCGGCGCCGCCCCTCGCCTCCGGTCGCCGCCCGCCATCGCCACCGCTCTCCGCCGACCGGACGGCGCCGTCCCGCGCCGCGCCCCTCCGCCGTCCCGCCGACCTGCTCCACCGTCCTGCGCCGCGCCCCTCCAGCGTCCCCGCGGCCCGGATCTGGCCAGCCCCACTCCTTCGACCTCTCCCTCTCAACTCCGGCGAGTGGCCCGGACAACCTCGGGAACCGCGCCCCCGGATCCAGATCCAGCCCTAGGTTGACCCCGATTTCGTCCAACTCCTTTTTTCTGCAGTAATTATATGCCCTATTCATCGCGTCATATCTCCTAATCCGTAGATCCGTTTCATGCAAATGACGTATCAAAATGTTCACTGTGAGATAGTCTTCATTTTATTCCATTGTGCCATGTTTGTTTGAGTTCATCTTCATGCCCTAATCATCGTTGCAAGACTGCTATGTGATGTTGTCTGTTGTAGTTTATCAGAACTTGCTCATTTTTCATTTTTGTATCTTTTCGTGTGATTCTATTTTGAGCATGTTGTCTACATGTTTTGTGAGCTATAATATGTCATATTTGTTGTGGTACAATCCACTCTTCATGAAATGCCATGTGTTGATTGTTACAACCATGCAAAGTAGCCTTCGTGATATTGCTGATTTCAGGGACTTGGAATTTCTCTAAAGTCAGTGCTCTGTCGTTATTTTCAAGCCATGTATTCATGTTGCTACAGTGAGATCCATGCCTCGTTTGAGTATGTTCAGTAAGGATGTTTTGGAAATATGGTTATACTCTATCAATACATGCACCTTTTTGTATTTATAGAGTGCTCTAGCATGTATTAATATTGCTCTACGTTTGCTATAAAATGTTCTTGGCAGATTGTTTACATGTTAATCAATTTTGTCATGGTTGTTCTTAGTGATCCAAGCATCCTATGAACTTGTTCTTGCCACGGTTAGATTCATAAACATGTCTTCTTTCTGTAGGTATACTTTTCTTGTCATTCAATGCTAGGTGATGAGTGATTCAAGCTCGCAAAGTTTCCTTCATGCTGCTGTTTATGCCATGCTCTGTTTTTCACCAAGTCTGAATCTGTTTGCAAAACTTGCTATGTTTATATGGGTGCCATAATATCTTCTGTGCCTTTTTGGCTCATGATCAGTAAGGGACTTTTGTTCTATACATTTAGTAGATTCATTCCATACCTTTGGTTGCCATGATAAGTTCATGTAGCATGTTTTTTGATAGCTCCGGACATTGCAACCTGATGTTATTTCTGTCATGTCCTGTGAATTCCACCAAGTCTGTGAACCTGTTATTATTTGCAATCTTGCCATGTCCTTTTTGAGCATGTTCTAATAGTTTCTGGAGATAACTTAGTGTTCATATTTTGTTATGCTTTTTTTTCATGTTGGTATCCTGTAGCATGTTGTTTTGATGCTTGCAATATGCCTAGTTGCTGTTTTGGACAGCAAGTCCTTTAAACTTATATGGTGTGTATGTGTTGAATCATTGCTCCGTTTTGAGCGGGCTCTATATGGAACTTTCTTAGTTTTGCATGTAGTTTCATGTTAACTTGCTGCATCCATGTTTTGAGTATGTTTGCTTGATGTTTGAATGCTTTTTGCATCAATGCCATGCTTATCTTGTTTTGCTCACATCTTCTAGGCCGTAGCTCCAAATTAAATGAACTTTATATGTAACTTGATCTTGCCACGGTTAGATTCATAAACATGTCTTCTTACTGTAGGTATGCTTGTCTTGTAATTAAATGCTTGGTGATGAGTGATTCAAGCTCGCAAGTTGCCTTCATGCTGCTGTTTATGCCATGCTCTGTTTTTCATCAAGTCTGAATCTGTTTGCGAAACTTGCTATGTTTATATGGGTGCCATAGTATCTTCTGTACCTTTTTGGCTCATGCTCAGTAAGGGACTTTTGTTCTATGCATTTAGTAGATTCATGCCCTACCTTTGGTTGCCATGATAAGTTCTTTAGCATGTTTTTTGATAGCTCTGGACATTGCAACATGATGTTATTTCTGCCATGTCCTGTGAATTCCACAAAGTCCGTGAACCTGTTATTATTTGCAATCTTGCCATGTCCTTTTGAGCATGTTCTAGTAGTTTCTGGAGATAACTTAGTGTTCATATTTTGTTATGTTTTTTTTTCATGTTGATATCCTGTAGCTTTTTGTTTTGATGCTTGCAATATGCCTAGTTGCTGTTTTGGACAACAAGCCCTTTAAACCTATATGGTGTGTATGTGTTGAATCGTTGCTCCGTATTGAGCGTGCTTTATATGGAACTTGCTTAGTTTAGCATGTAGTTTCATGTTAACTTGCTGCATCCATGTTTTGAGTATGTTTGCTTGATGTTTGAATGCTTTTTGCATCAATGCCATGCTTATCTTGTTTTGCTCACATCTTCTAGGCCGTAGCTCCAAATTAAATGAACTTTATATGTAACTTGATCTTGCCACGGTTAGATTCATAAACATGTCTTCTTACTGTAGGTATGCTTGTCTTTTCATTAAATGCTTGGTGATGAGTGATTCAAGCTCGCAAGTTGCCTTCATGCTGCTGTTTATGCCATGCTCTGTTTTTCATCAAGTCTGAATCTGTTTGCGAAACTTGCTATGTTTATATGGGTGCCATAGTATCTTCTGTGCCTTTTTGGCTCATGCTCAGTAAGGGACTTTTGTTCTATGCATTTAGTAGATTCATTCCCAACCTTTGGTTGCCATGATAAGTTCCTTTAGCATGTTTTTTAATAGCTCTGGACATTGGAACCTGATGTTATTTCTGCCATGTCCTGTGAATTCCACCAAAGTCTGTGAACCTGTTATTATTTCCAATTATGCCATGTCCTTTTTGAGCATGGTCTAGTAGTTTCTGGAGATAGCTTAGTGTTCATGTTTTGTTGTGCTTTACCTGTACATCATGTCCATTCCTTTTGTTTTCATGTTGATATCCTGTAGCATGCTGTTTTGATGCTTGCAATATGCCTAGTTGCTGTTTTGGACACCAAGTCCTTTAAACTTATATGGTGTGTATGTGTTGAACAGTTGCTCCGTTTTGAGCGTGCTCTATATGGAACTTGGTTTGTTTTGCATGTAGTTTCATGTTACCTTGCTGCATCCATGTTTTGAGTATGTTTGCTTGATGTTTGAATGTCTTTTGCATCAATGCCATGCTTATCTTGTTTTGCTGATATCTTCTAGACCGTAACTCCAAATTAAATGAACTTCATATGTAACTTGGCTAGAATTTCGTGTAGATCTTTGTGGTGCATCTTAACTTGCTGTTTAACAACTTGAACATAAGGTTTATTCAGATCAGGACCAATTCTGAAATTTGCATATGAGGACTTACCAGAATTGTATATGTTGTTTCCAGCCTCATTTAAACTTGCTTTGATGTGTTGATCTTGTATGCTTCTCTTGCCATGAGTAGATTCATGTAGCCTTGTCATGCATCATACTTGGTTGAGCATCATGCCTTGTTCATGTGTGGTGTGTTCACCATGTTGTGTGCTTCTTCTCGATAGTTCCCGTTTCGTTGCGATGGTGAGGATTTATTCGTCTATGCTTGGTTTGTCTTCGTGGCTTCATATTCTTCATGGACTCGTTCTTCTTCCTTGCGGGATTTCAGGCAAGATGACCTTCACCTTGGATCTCATTACTATCATTGCTATGCTAGTTGCTTTGTTCTATCGCTATGCCGTGTTACCTACCACTTGCTCATCAAGCCTCCCAAATTGCCATGAACCTCTAACCTTTGTCACCCTTCCTAGCAAACCATTGTTTGGCTATGTTACCGCTTTTGCTCAGCCCCTCTTATAGCGTTGCTAGTTGCAGGTGAAGATGAAGATTGCTCCATGTTGGATATTGTTTATGTTGGGATATCACAATATCTCTTATATTATTAATGCATCTATATACTTGGTAAAGGGTGGAAGGCTCGGCCTTATGCCTGGTGTTTTGTTCCACTCTTGCCGCCCTAGTTTCCGTCATGTCGGTGTTATGTTCCCGGATTTTGCATCCCTAACGTGGTTGGGTGATTTATGGGACCCCCTTGACAGTTCGCCTTGAATAAAACTCCTCCAGCAAGGCCCAACATTGGTTTTACCATTTGCCTACCACCTATACCTTTTTCCCTTGGGAGTAATTAACCCGAGGGTCATCTTTATTTTAGCCCCCCCCCCCCCGGGGCCATGCTTGTCTAAGTGTTGGTCCGAACTAGAGCCCCTTGCAGCGCCTCCTCGAGGAAACTCGAGGCCTGGTTTTATTTGTACGGACTTCTCATCTGGTCGTGGCCTGAGACGACATACGCGCGGCTACTATCAGGGTGTCGGCACGCCGGGAGGTCTTGCTGGTCTTGTTTTACCATTTTCGAAATATCTTGTAACCGGGATTCCGAGACTTACCGGGTCTTTCCGGGAGAAGGAATATTCTTCGTTGATCGCGAGAGCTTATCATGGGCTAAGTTGGGACACCCCTGCAGGGTTTGAACTTTCGAAAGTCGTGCCCGCGGTTATGTGGCAGATGGGAATTTGTTAATGTCCGGTTGTAGTAAACTTGAAGTAAACTCTTCTAAAATACACCAACCGTGTGCGTAACCGTGATTGTCTCTTTTCGGGGTTGTTCGAGAGGAGAACACGGTTTCTGGGTTATGTTTGACGTAAGTAGGAGTTCAGGATCACTTCTTGATCATTACTAGTTGACGACCGCTTGCTTTGCTTCTCTTCTCGCTCTTATTTGCGTAAGTTAGCCACCATACATGCTTAGTCGCTGCTGCAACCTCACCACCTTACCCCTTCCTTACCCATTAAGCTTTGCTAGTCTTGATACCCATGGTAATGGGATTGCTGAGTCCTCGTGGCTCAAAGATTACTTCAACACCAGTTGCAGGTACAGGTTTTGCGATGATCATGACGCGAGAGCGATGTTCACTTGTTTTGGAGTTCTTCTTCTTCGTCAATCTTGGGTTAGGTTCCTGGTGGGCAGCCTGGGCTAGCAGGGTGGATGTCGTTTGAGTTTCTGTTTATGTTTCATCCATAGTCGGATGTTGATCTTGTGTATGATGTATTGTTGTATTCATGTGACATTGTATGTCTTGGTTGTATCCCCACTATTATGTAATGTTGATGTAATGATATCCACCTTGCAAAAGCGTCTTCAAGATGCGCTTCTATCCTTGGTGGGATCTTCGAGTTCCTTTAGAATAGGGTCGCATCTTGGGCGTGACAAGTTGGTATCAGAGCCTCGACCGACCTTAGGAGCCCCCTTGATTGATCGTATTGTTTGGCCGATGTCGAGTCTAGAAGAAAACTTTTTTGATGTCTAGTTACATCGGAGTGTAGGATTTCTTTTTACTTCTCAGCCCCTTCGTCGTTCTAGTGAGAAATCTTGACGTAGGTGTCTTCAACTACTCCTCTTCCCGTTCAAAATTTTCTTTAGGATCACGTGGTTAGTTTCGTGAGTTGTCCATCCTCTTTTGTCCGGCGCATTTCTCGTCAAGTCGACTCGAACTTCTTTGTCTTTTCGGAGATCAATCCTCGGTTCTTTTCAACCGATGTTGTTTTCCTGTCCGAAGTTGTCCTTGTTTTTTTTCACCCGCCCACCCTTCTTCTCGGAACCGGAGTCTGTAATCGAGTATCCACCATACTCGTGCGAAGCGTTTGCATTCTCTCCTCAATTATTTCAACCGATGCTCTCTCTTCAACTTATTCGTCGATTCCCCATTCCAAGTTGCCTTTTTTTTCCACCCTCCCACCCCTTTTATTCTGGAGTCTGAGCCTTTATTCGAGTAATCAATTCAATTCGTGCAGAGTGTCCTCAGTCTTTCCTCAATTGTCTTAACCGGCGAAGTCTCATCTAGTTCATCATTGTTCGTCGCATTTTCTTTCCGGTGGATCCAAATTCAAGTTTTTCGTTGTCGATCGTATTCTATCCCTCAGCTCAAATATTTCCCTCTGATTGTTCGCCTCTTGCCATTTAATCCTTCCGGAGTGCTGAAGACATCTCAGAAGATTCGTGTTTGCATTCAATTATTTCGAGATTGTCACCTCATTCAAATTTTTCAATCGTTCCGGTGCATCATTTCTCATTCGACAATCCTTTCCAACGGTGTTTCTTTTCAGTGGGCCCTAACCCACAGGTCTTTTCCCAGGATCTTACCTGACTCTTCTGATTTTTCCGGAGTTATTCTCAAATTCTGTTCGAAGCTTGACGTGAGTATGAATTTCATCAGTCAGATGCTTTTGCAAAGATCGATTTCAAACCATTTTTCATTGTTGGCTCAACCTCTTCGCTTTTCATTCTCCCGGAGTATTTCAACAATTTTTGGTGGTGTTTCTCGTCGTCATTCTCAACACTTGAAGACCGAAGAAGAGTTTTTCCACTAAATCTTGCCCGTTCTCTCGAGGACGCGTGGTTCTACGTCTTGTTATCCTCGCAAATTACCCTGTTTGTCAGAAATTCTTTTCATCCATCCGGAGTATTTCAGGAGTTGTTTTCCGTCTCAATCATTCGGAGGCCAGCTTTTCAGAAAATTTCTTAGTTCTAAGTTTTCGAATTCGTTCTCCAATTATTCTACGTCTGTGCCCCTTCGGTCGTCTCAATATTCTTTCGGTGCTTTGTTCAAGTATTCTTCAATCAGTTCGCGATCTCTTGTTCTCTTTTCTCTATATTCCCTCAAGTATCTTCGTGATTGCTCTAATTCTTCCCGGCGATTCTTTCTCATTTCTTCGTTCATTGTCATTTCTAACGGTGGTTCGTTCATGATTTATTTCCGTTCTTTTCACATATATTCATTCGTTATTTTCAATCCGACCGGGGGCTCATGAAGACCTTCCCAAGTGTTGTGCTTTATCTCCCTTTAATCATTTCCAACGTGGATAAGTTGTATGTGATCCATTGCTCTCATCAATTTAATTGATGAAGGATAAGCATAACATAATTCTTATTCTCATTTCATCGTGGTCAAGTTGATTAATTCTTTTCTTCAGAGATTGTTCATGTTGAATAATTTCTCGGTTCTAAGTTGTTCGTCTTTTTTTCCGGAGTCCCAAGCTTCTCGCTTGTCTCGTCGCGAAGCTCCATACAAATCATCGCAATGCTTTAATCTTATTTCTTTTCGTCCTTCAATTTTATTTCGTCATCCTTTTGTTACCGGAGTTCTTCACGGTGGCTCGGCATGATTTAATCAACTCTTCAAGTGTTCATCAAGATTCTTGTTCAAGGAGTTCTAGTATTTTTTTCTTGCATCTCGAAGTGCGATTAGTTCTCCGCATTCTTTTGAAGTGGAGTTTTGCATTTCTTTGTTCTCCTCGGTTATTCATTTATTTTTCGGTTGTGGTCGGTTATCACCTCATAATATTGAGATGTTATCCATAAGTCCATGACAAGCTTATTCTTTTCGTTGTTGAATTTTCTCAACAACTCCGTTCAATCTTTTCTTCTAAGGTTGCTTTCTATTTCATTCGTGGAAGAAGATGTCGTCTTCTTCTCTGTTCTTTTCGTTCAACTCTTTCAATTCTTCTGGAGGCGTTGTGTCGTCCCTCTCGTCAAGTATCATTCCATCTTCTTAAGTTCATGTTCTATTCTTTCCCTTGTTCAGCCGGAGTGCTGCATAAATTCCTTTGTTATTATTCCTTTTTTCTAGCTTGTTCTAACCGGAGTCCTTTCAGAGTCTACCTTCTTCGTTGAGGTTTTGATTCCCGTCGTAATTGTCATTCCTTTTTTCTACCTGAGTGCTCTCGACTTTGTTTATTTTTCCCTCTTGCGTTCTTGGTTCACCTCATCCTCTTTTCCTCCCCGTCTTGGTCCTAAGATCTCGGGACGAGATCTCTTGTTAGTAGAGGAGAGTTGTATCGCCCCGGATCCGATGCACCAGGTGTCTGCCAGTTATTCGTCGGCATTGCCATGCCATTTGCTTGCGTGTTGCATTTTGCCATGTCATCATGTGCATCTCATTTTGCATACGTGTTCATCTCATGCATCCGAGCATTTTCCATGTTGTCCGTTTTGCAATCCGGCACTCCTATGTCATCCGGCGTCCCCTTCTTGTCTCTTTTCGTGAGCGGGTGTTAAACATTCTCAGAATGGACCGAGGTTTGTCAAGCGGCTTTGGTACACCACCGGTAGACCGCCTGTCAAGTTTCCTGCCATTTGGAGGTCGTTTGATGCTCCAGCGGTTAACCGGGTAACCGCAAAGGCCTCTTTTGTGTTGCAGCCAAACACCCCTTCAAAACAGCCCAATAACCCATCTAAGTCATCTCCATGTCCTCCGGCGACGGATCACGATCGTGTGGGCGAAAACCGCACTCCATTTGGAGCCTCCTAGCTCCCTCTACCTATAAAAACACCTCCCCCTCCGAAATTTTCGGGCAAACCCTAAAAGAAATCATCCTGTCGCCAGCGGACACGGCCGGACGAATCCCGCTGCCGCGCCCAGCCAACCAGGGAGCGCCACATGGCACTCCCCGCCGCCTCCGCCGTCCGGCCTGCCCGGCCTGCAGCTGGCCCGCGCGGCCCGCGCGCCGACGCCGCTGCTCGAGCGCGCCCGTGCGCCTCCCGCCGCCCGCTCCGCCGGCGCCGACCCTAGCCTTCGGCCGCCGCCCGCCATCGCCACCGCTCGCCGCCGACTGGACGGCGCCGTCCCGCGCCGCGCCCCTCCGCCGTCCCGCCGCCCTGCTCCACCGTCCTGCGCCGCGCCCCTCCATCATCCCGTCGCCCTGCTCCACCGTCCTGCGCCGCGCCCCTCCGGCGTCGCCGCGGCCCGGATCCGGCCAGCCCCACTCCGGCGACCTCTCCCTCTCAACTCCGGTGAGTGGCCCGGCCAACCTCGGGAACCGCGCCCCAGGATCCCGATTTCGTCCAAGTCCTTTTTATGCAGTAATTTTATGCCTTGTTTATCGCATCATATCTCCTCATCCGTTGGTCCGTTTCATGCATATTATATATTGAAATGTTCACTGTGAGATGCTCTTCATTTTCTTCGATTGTGCCATGTTTGTTTGAGTTTATCTTGATGTCCTAATCATCGTTGCAAGACTGCTATTTTATGTTGTCTATTGTAGTTTATCAGAACTTGCTCATTTGTCATTTTTGTATCTTTTCGTGTGATTCTCTTTTGAGCATGTTGTCTACATGTTTTGTCAGCTATAATATGTCATATTTGCTGTGGTGCAATCCACTCTTCATGATATGCCATGTGTTGATTTTTACAGGCATACAAAGTAGCCTTCATGATATTGCTGATTTCAGTCATTGCTCTGCTGTTATTTTCATGCCATGTATTCATGTTGCTCCAGTGAGATCCATGCCTCTTTTGAGTATATTCAATAATGATGTTTTGGACATATGGTTATGCTCTATCCATCCGTGCCCCTGTTTGTATTTTTAGAGTGCTCTAGCATGTCTTAATCTTACTCTACTTTTGCTATAAAATGTTCCTGGCAGATTGTTTACATGTTAATCAATTTTGCCATGGTTGTTGTTAGTGATCCAAGCATGCCATGAACTCGCAAAGTCGCCTTCATGCTGCTGTTTATGCCATGCTCTGTTTTTCACCAAGTCTGAATCTGTTTGCAAAACTTGCTATGTTTAGATGGGTGCCATAATATCTTATGTGCCTTTTTGGCTCATGATCAGTAAGGGACTTTTGTTCTATACATTTAGTAGATTCGTTCAATACCTTTGGTTGCCATGATAAGATCCTGTAGCATGTTGTTTGATAGCTCTGGACATTGCAACCTAATGTTATTTCTGCCATGTCCTGTGAATTCCACTTAAGTCTGTGAACCTGTTATTATTTGCAATCTTGCCATGTCCTTTTTGAGCATGTTCTAATAGTTTCTGGAGATAACTTAGTGTTCATATTTTTTTATGATTTTTTTTTCATGTTGATATCTTGTAGCATGTTGTTTTGATGCTTGCAATATGCCTAGTTGCTGTTTTGGACAGCAAGCCCTTTAAACTTATATGGTGTGTATGTGTTGAATCGTTACTCCGTTTTGAGCATGCTCTATATGGAACTTGCTTAGTTTTGCATGTAGTTTCATGTTAACTTGATGCATCCATGTTTTGAGTATGTTTGCTTGATGTTTCAATGCTTTTTGCATCAATGCCATGCTTATCTTGTTTTGCTCACATCTTCTAGGCCGTAGCTCCAAATTAAATGAACTTTATATGTAACTTGATCTTGCCACGGTTAGATTCATAAACATGTCTTCTTACTGTAGGTATGCTTGTCTTGTCATTAAATGCCTTGTGATGAGTGATTTGAGCTCGCAAGTTGCCTTCATGCTGATGTTTATGCCATGCTCAGTTTTTCACCAAGTCTGAATCTGTTTGCGAAACTTGCTATGTTTATATGGGTGCCATAGTATCTTCTGTGCCTTTTTGGCTCATGCTCACTAAGGGACTTTTGTTTTATGCATTTAGTAGATTCATGTCATACCTTTGGTTGCCATGATAAGTTCCTTTAGCATGTTTTTTGATAGCTCTGGACATTGCAACCTGATGTTATTTCTGCCATGTCCTGTGAATTCCACCAAGTCTGTGAACCTGTTATTATTTCCAATTATGCCATGTCCTTTTTGAGCATGTTCTAGTAGTTTCTGGAGATAGCTTAGTGTTCATGTTTTTTTGTGCTTTACCTGTACATCATGTCCATTCCTTTTGTTTTCATGTTGATATCCTGTAGCATGTTGTTTTGATGCTTGCAATATGCCTAGTTGCTGTTTTGGACAGCAAGCCCTTTAAACTTATATGGTGTGTATGTGTTGAACCGTTGCTCCGTTTTGAGCGTGCTCTATATGGAACTTGCTTAGTTTTGCATGTAGTTTCATGTTACCTTGCTGCATCCATGTTTTGAGTATGTTTGCTTGATGTTTGAATGCTTTTTGCATCAATGCCATGCTTATCTTATTTTGCTCATATCTTCTAGGCCGTAGCTCCAAATTAAATGAACTTTATATGTAATTTGGCTAGAATTTCGTGTAGATCTTCGTGGTGCATCTTAACTTGCTGTTTAAAAACTTGGACATAAGGTTTATTTAGATCAGGACCAATTTCAAAATTTGCATACGAATACTTACCGGAATTGTATATGTTGTTTCCGGCCTCATTTAAACTTGATTTGATGTGTTGTTCTTGTATGTTTCTCTTGCCATGAGTAGCTTCATGTAGCCTGGTCATGTATCATACTTGGTTTATTCATATTTTTTAACCCCGAGCACAGCCTATCAAGTTTGTTCTTGTGTTTATAGGATCAGTTTAACATGGGTAAATCCAAATTAAACTGAGGGCTAATGTCGGGGATATACCCCGCGGTATGACCCGGCCGGAAGTATGACCCGTCCGGGCTTGACGTTTTCATTGGTAACCCGCCAGAGTGGCGACTCACGAGCCTGGCGACTCACGGATGGCCCTAATGGCAGGTCAGATAGAAGACTAGGCCCAAGACCCAGAAGGCCGACCCATGTTATGGTGGGCCGGTTTACGAGGAAAGGCGTAAGGAGTTTTCCCTTAAGGGGGCAAACTAGGATTCCACTTGTAATAGACTAGTCCTAATCCTAATAGGACTCCACATGTAATCCGCCCCTCTAACTTATATAAGGAGGGGCAGGCCTCCCCAAAGAGGGACAAGCAACAAGAAACATTATCTAGGGCTAGACACAAAGAGGAGAGCCGGCTTACGGCGACTCCCTCATGATCATAATGAGACCTAGCCACAAACAGCATGTAGGGTTATTACCGGATGATGTTTCCCGGGGCCCGAAGCTGTCTAAATCCTCGTCTTATGTGTTGCGTCTCTCGATTCCGCTCAACCCCTCTCAAGCTACCACATAGATGCGTTGGCCTCACGACTAAGTCCTCACACTAGGACATCTGACGTAACAATTCCACGACAGTTGGCGCCCACCGTGGGGCTCGCGCACGGTGGTGATGAGTTCTTGAAGGGATCTTTACAGGGATAAAAAAGTTTGTGATGTGCAGGATGAAGAAGAACCGGCGCATAAGAAGATACATCATCTCCGTGGCAAGCAGTCGGAGGGAAATACGAGATTGAGATTTAAAAAAAATTAGGGTTTTGCGTCCGGTTCGTCACCGACGCAAGACGATCTGTCCAAACCGATGGGAGACTCACCGAGTCCTGCAAGCTTTCAAGTCACAGTTTCCATTGAAGCGGGCAAATGGTTGCCGCTATCAGATCCGCCAAATCTGTAAAGTTGTTGCGGCTGGATTACCTGTTTAAAGTCCCGAGACTGTTTTGTGTTGCTAGTCCGCGGGGATACAAAGATAAATCAAGTGGAGATCAAAACTAGTACTGCTATAAGTACCAATTGATGGCTACTGCGAAGGCATCAGATCACCCGGTGATTAGACAAGTCGCTGCTCCTGCTGCCGCCAGGCCGGGGGCAGTCTATTTCCTCATAAGAATCAAATACTACTACTCTGCGTACCAGGTATAGGCCAAAACAGCAGAGCAATGTTCGCACGGGAACCAAGGAATAGTACTACTACCTATTTGGATGGAAAGGAATAAGACAAGAGGCATGCACCAAAAATCAGTCAAGTTCATCACGTGAATCTCCCAATGGCCTGTTTCATGTCCAGCTTAAAAAGAAAAGAAAAAAGGGAGATTACGACCCGGAAGCGGATTCTCCAAGGGCTCGGACTGCTCTGTTGATCCGTTCCGTTGACCCGCCGAGCTACGGCTTGAGCAGCGATGGGCTCCCCAACCAACGACATACCACCGCGCCAGAGGCTACCGCCTCCGCTGACGAAGCCCGACGTCGTGGTCTCATCCTCCTGGGTGTGAGTCGCCGGCGCTGACCATCCTCTGCTGATATCCGCCGCCGGGTTGAACCGGTTCTGCCACCACAAGTCGCCGCCACCAAGTTACCTCGCCGGCGCGTCGAGCCGCCCCGGCCACGCCGCCTCGCCTTGTTTGCAAATTGCTCTGCAGATGTCTACGGACATAATCAGGTGCACTCGTTTCCGTTAAATTGCTCTGCGTATTAAATGCGTATTATACAAAACATATGTTGTTTGCTCGTGCTATTTTATGCTTGCAGCTATTCAGCTTAAGAGGTTCTGCTGGAGTTTTTTATTGCGTCACTTCCAACAGTCTTTTGAGCGACCACGACGCGCGATTCAGACAGCAGACGTGCGATTCAAAAACCCGGGTGTTTAGAAAAAAAAGGGGGGGAATGGGGAGTTCAACATGCACGAGCGACCCACCTCCAAACCAGTCTTCGTGATTGACTCGCCCGTCCGCACCGGCTTACAGCGCCGCGGCTGACTCATCTGTTGTCCGGGCGAGTTAGGTGATATTTATCCGTTTAAATTTATTAGCATTGTTTTTGTCAAAGAACAATTACTCTGGTTTGCGTTGTTTCCACAGCATGTGCGGCCCCGACCCTGCTGTTCGCCTCCCGACCGTTGCCGTTTTCGTTGCCTCTACGAGTCACAGTCGCCATCCCTAACAGTCACCGCGAGCCGCCTTTGCTTAGGCCTGGAATATATAGTTAATACGGGAGAAGGTCACTTCAACAATGGTTATGAGAAAAGCTGGCTGTTGCACATATAGCTTGTACGAATACATACTGGAGAAAACATCAAGTATTCACATGGAAGATCAGATTGAAAAGTCAACCATATTATCAGGACATGTGTGTTGGCAGTACTTGATGGTATGATCACGTGTATGGCTTTTTTTCAAGGAAGGGTAGCTACTGGAGATGTTCAAATGAGCTGCTATCAACATCCGAAAAATACCAGGTGTTGTTTGCCCTATTTATTTTTAAGCACATGTTAATTCATCCGAGCAAAACTATTTTGCCCTGCTGTGTTTTATATGCAGGAGAATTATTCATTACAAAATGGCATTATACCGCGGAGATGGAGGCATGCCAACATCATTCGGCATAGGTGGTCGTCCATACTCAACAGACTCCCGCACCGGCTTACAATGTCGTGGCCGTCTCTCGCGACCGCGCCGGCTTACAACGTCGTGGCTGTCTCTGCGACCACGCCGGTTACAACAAGGAGGACAACTTGCCCGTCCGCACCGGCTTACAACACCACGGCCGGTTCATCTGTTTGTGCCGCCTCAGATGTTGCGGTCGTCTTTACCGTCCGTCTCTCGCGGCCTGGTCTACATCAACACACCGGGCTGCACATGTCTGCATGAGTGGTTTATTGAGTATGAGCAAGTCGCTGCTTGGAAAGCCCAGTTTTTCTTCCAACAGATTGGAGGCAAATTATCATGTATTATCAATTGCCGTCTGCACTGGATGGCTCAATGGGCAGGCGCACAAGTCGCCGCCACTACAAGTTTGGTTAAACTTCAAACAGCCAGTTGGAAGGAACCATTGCCCAAGTTGCTGACACGGCTCATACGGGATCATTTATAACCTGTTGCAGTCACCTCAACCTTCTGTGGATTCACATCGCGCTGTCAACGCCAATGATATACACCTTCTGCTATGGTCCAATATGGAGAATCTCAAGCCAACTCCTCGAGTCGTCTTGAGACTCGGGGGCTATAATAGTATGACTCAGCAAAATTAGCCGGTTTCAATAAATTCAAGAACTCCGGGTTATTGAAGGGAAAAATAACCCGGCCCCGGAGATTACTGCTAGATTGATGAAAATTTAAAAGCCATCAGAAGATTTCCGGCTCAAAATAAGGATTCTGGTTTAAAATCCGGTTCAAGGGACATCTTTCTCCCACAGAGCACTGAAGCTCTCAAATCCGGTTCAAAATCTGGCCCAAGGTAAATTTGTCCCTCACAAATTTTTGAATCTCTCAAATCCGGTTCAAAATCCGGCCCAAGGTAAATTTGTCCCTCACAAATTTTTTAAGCTCTCAGATCCGGTTCAAAATCCGGCTCAAGGTAAATTTGTCCCTCACAAATCTTTGAAGCTTTCAAATCCGGTTTAAAGTTCCGGTTCAAAAAGAATTAGTCTCTCGCAAGTTCGAGTTCTAAGAAAAATTAAAGGTTGCCAAAAAGAACTTGCTGCCATGATGTGCGGTTCAAACATAGGTATCCTGCCTTACGGCTTATCTTATTATGGTCACTTGAGGGCTTCCTGCTCATCGAGCACAGCTGTCGGTACCCTCTTGATCGGTGCAATGCTAATATATGGTCACTTGGGGGCTTCCTGTTCAAACA
The DNA here is from genome assembly GCA_032464435.1 of Aegilops umbellulata. Lineage (NCBI taxonomy): Eukaryota > Viridiplantae > Streptophyta > Magnoliopsida > Poales > Poaceae > Aegilops > Aegilops umbellulata. The sequence goes on along the minus strand of CP136056.1, from coordinate 65,319,278 downwards.
TAGGTCGTATTCGAACCAAAGAGAACATAGTTGTCGAAACCCTTTTGATCGGCACACTGCCAAACTCACTAGGGGGCTTCTTGATCGTATCCGAATCATAGCTTAACCTCTTTTGGGTCCGACGTGGATCGTATTCGAATCAGCATCGTTAAACAACTCTCAAGGTCATTTGGGGGCTTCCTGTTCAAACATAGGTCGTATTCGAACCAAAGAGAACATAGTTGTCGGTACCCTCTTGATCGGCAACGCCAAAGCCACTGGGGGCTATATGATTGTATTCGAATCTTAGCTCAACCCCTTTGGAACGGTTTTCTGATCGTATACGAATCAGAAGCCTTAAATTTTTTAAGTCTTTTTTGTGAACAATTTTGGGTTTGACTTGAGACCTTTTTTGGATTATATCTCAAATGTATATAAGTGTTTTATGCTTAACCCGGCTTGACTTTTGACTATAAGTCGCCAGCTTATGACAATCATCATCTATGTGGAAGCATTGGCTTCTAAGGATTGGGTTATCACCCTTACTGCACAGGTCATGTAAACCGGCAGTACAAATTCAATATCACAGTGGTTATATATGAGGTATTATGACCCGCCCTGCGGTAAACCGCCAAGGGTTCTTGTGATCTACTTGTGTGCAGGGTAAGACTACATTTGGGTGGTTACCCGCCCTGGCTCTTGACGTTAAGTCGCCAGGGCATATGTTGTTTAAACTCTATGCAGGATATACAGAGCTATGACTTACATAAATGATTAAGTTCAAGCCCATCATCAAAGATTGAAATTGGTGTCTCAAAAGGGTTATCAATTCTTGATTTTCTCAAAGGCTATAATCCGTCGGGTTATAAAAATTCTGGCTTACAATGGAGGCGTATTAAATCGCAATCGGCCAAGAGGCGTCGGGTATTTAAACTCCGCATTTACTTATCAACAGATGAGGTATTCAAAGTCGCTTTGGCGCAATGGCTATTATTTTATCAATGGATATGATTTATTCTACAATGGAAGGAATAGTCTCGAGTCGCTGCAGGCTTACGACCCGGCACTTGGGGGCTACATTATTTAGATTGAGATTACATCAAATATGCAAGTCCCATGTCACTGCCAGCATGCACCATGGTACTTGGGAGCTAATGCAAAGTCATTTTTACTTGCCTTCTTGAAGACCTGACTCATCACATTGTAATGAGCCGGCCCTTGGGGGCTACCAATTGCTCCTGTCAAAAGTTCAAGGCACACAAGTCTTAATCCATTATATTAAAAGGTCCACTACTCAGTTGGTAAAGCACAAAAGCTCTTAATCTTGTGGACGTGGGTTCAAGCCCCATGATGGGGGTTACATCATATGATGTTCTTTTCAAAGAAGTACATATAAAGTCCCAGCTCAATAATATCTTACTGAGCTGGCCCTTGGGGGCTACACTGGTTGAAATTTTATGAGCATAAGGCAATTTACAAGTCCCAGGTTGCTGCAAGCATGACAACCCGGCACTTGGGGGCTACATATGTGGAATATTCAGTTTATAACTAATGATTGAGATGAATAACCCGGATTTCTTCAAGGTTGCAACACTTATACTGAAGCAAGTCTTAAGCTATCACTATGTTCTCCTCTTAAGACTTGGGGGCTACAGGTATTATGCATATAAAGGAGGAACATCTTCAAATTCTCAGTTTGGAGCAATTACATGACCCGGTGTCAACAACAATTAAGATTCGGCATCATCAGTCTTTATAACCCGGAGATTTTGGAAAATTATAATTTTCAAAGATCTACATCTTTAAGCCGGTTGAAAATCAGATGAGTATTTCAAGACCTATATCTTTAAGCCGGCGCTTTGGAAGCCGACTCAAGTGGATTAATTTTTACAATATTTCTCTACAAGAGATCAATGTCAGCAAATTGATTCCGACGCTGGCTTGTTGACCCGAATTTTTAAAAAGAAGTATCTGGATTTTTTGCATTGACAAAATTGAAACATATCTGCTAAGGAGATTTGTTATGAATTCATGGGCGTGTATCAAGAAGGAAATGACAAGGACTTAAAGATGATCAGGTGCCGGCTTACAAGAATTTTTAACCCCGAGCACAACCTATCAAGTTTGTTCTTGTGTTTATAGGATCAGTTTAACATGGATAAATCCAAATTAAACTGGGGGCTAATATCGGGGATATACCCCGCGGTATGACCCGGCCGGAAGTATGACCCGTCCGGGCTTGACGTTTTCATTGGTAACCCGCCAGAGTGGCGACTCAAGAGCCTGGCGACTCACGGATGGCCCTAATGGCGGGTCAGATAGAAGACTAGGCCCAAGGCCCAGAAGGCCGACCCATGTTATGGTGGGCCGGTTTACGAGGAAAGGCGTAAGGAGTTTTCCCTTAAGGGGGGCAGACTAGGATTCCACTTGTAATAGAATAGTCCTAGTCCTAATAGGACTCCACATGTAACCCGCCCCTCTAACTTATATAAGGAGGGGTAGGGCTCCCCAAAGAGGGACAAGCAACAAGAAACAATATCTAGGGCTAGACACAAAGAGGAGAGCCGGCTTACGGCGACTCCCTCATGATCATAATGAGACCTAGCCACAAACAGCATGTAGGGTTATTACCAGATGATGTTTCCCGGGGCCCGAAGTTGTCTAAATCCTCGTCTTGTGTGTTGCGTCTCTCAATTCCGCTCAACCCCTCTCAAGCTACCACATAGATGTGTTGGCCTCACGACTAAGTCTTCACACTAGGACATCTGACGTAACAATTCCACGACAATGTTGTTTCGCAGGACTCTGAAAATAATATAAGTGAAGCATGAGAGAACAACAGTTTCTATTAAACAAAACCACCGTCGTGCTCTAAAAGATATAAGTGACGCACTATAGCAAAAACTATATAGCTCAAAGGATATAAGTGAAGCACATAGAGTATTCTAACAAATTCTAAATCATGTGTGTCTCTCTCAAAAGGTGTGTATAGCAAGGATGATTGTGGCACACTAACAAACAAAGACTCAAATTATACAATACGCTCCAAGCAAAACACATATCATGTGGTGAATAAACATATAGCTCTAAGTAAAGTTACCGATGGATGAGGACGAAAGAGGGGATGCCTTCCGGGGCATCCCCAAGATTTCCCTTTTTGGTGTCCTTAGATTATCCTGGGGTGCCATGGGCATCCCAAACTTAGGCTCTTGCCACTCCTTGTTCCATACTCCATCACATCTTTACCCAAAACTTAAAAACTTCACAACACAAAACTTAACTGAAAATCTCGTGAGCTCCGTTAGCGAAAGAAAACAAAACACCACTTCAAGGTTCTGTATTGAACTCATTCTTTATTTATATTGGTGTTAAACCTACTGTATTCAAACTTCTATATGGTTTATAAACTATTTTACTAGCCATAGATTCATTAAAATAAGCAAACAACATACGAAAAACAGAATCTGTCAAAAACAGTACAATCTGTAGTAATGTGTAACTAACGCAAACTTCTGAAACTCCAAAAATTCTACCAAAATAGGAAGACCTGGACAATTTGTTTAATGATCTTCTGCAATTGGAATCAATATTTTATCACGTTCTAGTGATTTTTAACAATTGTTTTCCTGAACAGATAGTTTCTGGAATGTTTAGCAAGATCAAATAACTATCATCCAAGAAGATCCTATAGGTTTAACTTGGCACAAACACTAATTAAAACATAAAAACATCTAACCAGAGGCCAGATCAAAAATTTATTCCTAAACAGAAGCAAAGAGCAAAAAACTAAAAATAAAATTGGGTTGCCTCCCAACAAGCGCTATCGTTTAACGCCTAAAAGCAAGGATAGATCTAGGTATTGCCATCTTTGGTAGGCAATCCATAAGTGGCTCTCATAATAGATTCATATGGCAATTTAATTTTCTTTTTAGGGAAGTGTTCCATGCCTTTCCTTAGTGGAAATTGGAATCTAATATTTCCTTCCTTCATATCAATGATTGCACCAATCGTTCTAAGGAAAGGTCTACCAAGAATAATAGGACATGAAGGATTGCAATATATATCAAGAACAATAAAATCTACGGGCACATAGTTCCTATTTGCAAAAATAAGAATATCATTAATTCTTCCCATATGTTTCTTAGTGGTGGAATCCGCAAGGTGTAAGTTTAAAGAGCAATCATCAAAATCACGGAAACCTAACAAATCACATAAAGTTTTTGGAATCGTGGAAACACTAGCACCCAAATCACACAAAGCATAGCATTCATGATCTTTAATTTTAATAGTAGGTTACCACTCATCATAAAGTTTTCTAGGGATATGTCGTGGAATTGTCACGGCAGATGTCCTAGTGTGAGGACTTAGTCGCGAGGCCAACACATCTATGTGGTAGCTTGAGAGGGGTTGAGCGGAATCGAGAGACGCGACACAAGACATGGGTTTAGACAGTTTCGGGCCCCGGGAAACATCATCCGGTAATAACCCTACATGCTATTTGTGGCTAGGTCTCATTATGATCATGAGGGAGTCGCCGGTAAGCCGGCTCTTTGTGTCTAGCCCTAGAGATTGTTTCTTCTTTCTTCTCCCTCTTTGGGGAGCCCTGCCCCTCCTTATATAAGTTGAAGGGGCGGGTTACAAGTGGAATCCTAGTCTGCCCCTTTTAGGGAAAACTTCTTGTGTCTTTCCTCGTAAACAGGCCCACCATAGCATGAGTCGGCCTTCTAGGCCTTGGGCCTTGTCATCCGTCTGATCCGCCCGCCCGATTTCCAATGAGTCACAATGTCCAGGCGGGTTACATGTAAACCGCCATGTCCGGGCGGATCGCCAGTGAGTCGCCAAGCTCCAGCTGGGTCTCTGGTGAGTCGCCAAGTCCGGCCGGGTCATACCGCGGGGTATATCCCCGACAGGATAGAAACTTCCAACCCAAGTTTTCTTCATAAGATTGCATTAAAGCATCAACGATATGTTTAGTAAAAGCTTTATTATGACTATAAGCATGAGGAGAATTTAGCACAGATTGCAACAAGGAAATACAATCTATCAAAGAGCAATTGTCATAATTAAATTCCTTGAAATCCAAGATAGTGGGTTCATTGATATCTAAAGTTTTGACCTCTTCAATCCCACTTTTACCAATTTTTGCATCAAGATCTAAAAACTCCGAATTTTTGGAACCCCTTCTAGGTAAGGGTGGTTCATTTCCAGTCCCATCATTATCAAGATTCATATTGCAAAACAAAGATTTAATAGGGGACACATCAATAACTTTTAGACCTTCATCTTTGTTCTCATAAAAATTAGAAGAACACGCTTTCACAAAGCAATCTTTCTTAGCACGCATCCTAGCAGTTCTTTCTTTGCACTCATCAATGGAAATTCCCATGGCTTTGAGAGACTCATTGATATCATGCTTAGGTGGAATTGATCTAAGTTTCAAAGAATCAACATCAAGAGAAATTCTATCAACGTTCCTAGCCAATTCATCAATTTTAAGCAATTTTTCTTCAAGCAAAGCATTGAAATTCTTTTGCGAATTCATAAATTCTTTAACACTAGTCTCAAATTCAGAGGGCATCTTATTAAAATTTCCATGAGTTGTTGTAGAAATTACCATAATTATTAGAGGAATTACTAGGATACGGCCTAGGATTAAAGTTTCCTCTATACGTGTTGTTACCAAAATTATTCCTACCAACAAAATTCACATCCATAGATTCATTATTATTCTCGATCAAAGTAGACAAAGGCATATCATTAGGATCAGAAGAAACACTCTTATTAGCAAATAATTTCATAAGTTCCTCCATCTTTCCACTCAAAACATTAATTTCTTCTATCGCATGCACTTTTTTATTAGTAGATCTTTCGGTGTGCCATTGAGAATAATTGACCATAATATTATCTAGGAGTTTAGTAGCTTCTCCTAAAGTGATTTCCATAAAAGTGCCTCCCGCGGCTGAATCTAAAAGATTTCTAGAAGCAAAATTCAATTCGGCATAATTTTTTTCTATAATCATCCAAAGATTCAAACCATGTGTAGGGCAATTACGTATCATTAATTTCATTCTCTCCCAAGCTTGTGCAACATGTTCATGATCAAGTTGCTTAAAATTCATAATATCGTTTCTAAGAGAGATAATCTTAGCGGGAGGAAAATACTTAGAGATAAAAGCATCTTTGCACTTATTCCAAGAATCAATACTATTTTTAGGCAAAGACGAAAACCAAGCTTTAGCATGATCTCTAAGCAAAAAATATTTGATCTAGGCGGTAAATATTTGATCCCCACGTGAGCTTATGAACTGATAATAAAGACTCAGATACTCAGAAATGAAATGACAGAGGCCCTGAATTATCAGGGATGCCGGCTTTATTATACTGATCATAATATATACATTGGTGAAAGTATGTACAGCACAAGAGCCGATAGCTCAAGTGTAATAAGGCCAAAGATGAGCAATGTTCCAAGGCCGGCGGGTCTCCTCCTCCGATGTGTGTGAGTCCTTATGGTCTCGAATATCAATGAGGTAATACGACCCATTGTTCAGATTTTTGCTGACCACAAAAGGTCCTTCCCAAGGTGGGGATAATTTGTGCATATCTGTTTGATCCTGGATGAGCCGGAGCACCAAGTCGCCTTCTTGAAAGGTCCGGGTTCTAACCCGACGACTATGATAACGACGTAGATCTTGCTGATAAATCGTCGAACGAGCCGTCGCAAGGTCACGCTCCTCATCCAAGAGGTCAAGATCATCCTGACGTGCTTTTTCGTGATCAGCTTCAACATAAGCTGCCACACGGGGCGAGTCGTGACGGATGTCCCTGGGAAGAACTGCCTCTGCTCCGTAAACCATGAAGAAGGGCGTATAACCCGTGGATCTGTTGGGGGTAGTATTGATACTCGAAAGCACTGAGGGTAACTTCTCAACCCAACAACCCGGCGTCCTCTGCAAAGGGACCATAAGCCATGGTTTTATGCCTCTCAAGATTTCTTGATTGGACCTTTCAACTTGACCATTGGACTGGGGGTGAGCCACTGATGAAACGTCTAGACGAATATGCTCTCATTGAAATATTTCTTTCATAGCACCCTTAGACAGATTGGTACCATTATCAGTTATGATACTATGAGGGTAGCCAAAACGTAAAATCACCTTTTTAATGAATTGAACCGCCGTTGCCGCATCACACTTGCCGATCAGCTCTGCCTCAACCCACTTTGTAAACTTGTCAACCGCCACCAAAAGGTGGGTCTTTTTGTCCTTGGATCTCTTGAAAGGTTCAATCATATCCAGCCCCTAGACTGCAAACGGCCAAGTGATTGGAATCATCCTCAATTCTTGAGCCGGCACATGAGCTCGTCTAGAAAATTTCTGATAACCGTCGCACTTGCTAACCAGATCTTCTACATCAGCATGAGCCATCAGCCAATAAAACCCATGATGAAAAGCCTTAGCCACGAGAGACTTAGAGCCGGCATGATGGCCACAATCTCCTTCATGAATCTCTCTTAGAATCTCACAACCCTCCTCAGGATAAATACAACGCTGAAACACCCCTGTGACACTACATCCGTGTAACTCGCCATTGACAATGGTCATTGACTTAGACCGCCGGGTTATTTGCCTGGCCAAAGTTTCATCCTCAGGTAACACACCTTGGGTCATATAAGCCAAATACGGAACTGTCCAGTCAGGAATAGCATCAAGAGCCACCGCCACCAACTGTGCCTCTGGGTCAGGGATAGCGAGATCCTCTTCCGTAGGCAATTTAACTGAAGGATTATTTAGAATATCAAGAAAGACATTAGGTGGTATTGGCTTACGCTGAGACCCCAGCCGTCTTAAAGCATCATCCGCCTCATTTTTCCTGAGATCAACATGTTCCACTTGATAACCTTTGAAATGACCAGCAATACCATCAACCGCCCGATGATAAGCAGCCATGAGTGGGTCTTTGGAATCCCAAGTTCCTGAGACTTACTGATCCACCAGATCTGAATCGCCAAAACACCTGACCCGGCTTAGGTTCATCTCTTTGGCCATCTGAAGACCATGGAGTAAGGCCTCATATTCAGTTGCATTGTTAGTACAAGGAAACATGAGCGTTAAGACATAACAAAACTTATCACCTCGTGGGGAAGTCAAAATAACTCCAGCCCCCGAGCCTTCCAACTACATGGATCCATCAAAATGAATAGTCCAATATGTATTATCATGTTTTTCCTCAGGCATCTGCAACTCTGTCTAGTCATTGATGGAATCCACAAGTGCCTGCAACTTGATGGCTGTCCGAGGCATATACTTCAAACCATGGGGTCCAAGCTCAATGGCCCACTTGGCCACCCGGCCTGTAGCTTCTCTGTTTTGAATAATATCCCCTAGAGGAGCAGAACTGACCAAAGTGATGGGATGACCAAGGAAATAATGCTTCAACTTGCGACCAGCCATGAACACTCCATAGACTAGCTTCTACCAATGTGGGTACCTCTACTTGGACTCAACTAATACCTCACTGACATAGTAAACTGGCCTTTGAAACGGATATTCCTTGCCTGATTCCTTCCTCTCCACAACAACCGCTACGCTGATGGCTCTGCTATTAGCAGCCACATATAAAAGCAAGGGCTCCTTATCAATAGGAGTTGCAAGAACCGGGGGCTCAACCAGCTGTTTTTTAAGCGCCTTGAACGCCTGATTGGCAGTATCACTCTAGACAAAAGTGATCTGTTTTCTTCATCATCTGGTATAGAGGAATAGCTTTTTCTCCCAGGCGGCTTATAAACCGGCTTCAAGCCGCAATACGACCCGCCAAACGTTGTACGTCGTTAATACATGCTGGTTTAGCCAAAGAAGTGATAGCCTTAATTTTCTCCAGGTTAGCTTCAATACCTCTCTCAGAGACCAAAAAAACCCAAGAGCCTGCCTGCTGGCACACCGAAGACACATTTAGCCGGGTTAAGCATCATCTTGTAGACCCGAAGCTTGTCAAAGGTCTCCCTCAAATCATCCAGCAAGGTCTCCTTCTTCCTGGATTTTACAATGATATCATCCACATAAGCATGAACGTTACGTCCTATCTGGCTGTGGAGGCAATTCTGAACACAATGCTGATAAGTGGCCTGGGCACTTTTAAGCCCAAAAGGCATAGACACATAGCAGAAGGCTCCAAAGGGAGTGATGAAAGACGTCTTCTCCTGGTCCTTAACTGCCATCTTGATCTAATGATAACCAGAATAAGCATATAAGAAACTCAAATGCTCACAACCCGTCGTAGCATCAATGATCTGATCAATACGAGGAATAGCAAAAGGATCAGTCGGACAAGCTTAGTTAAGGTTTGTGTAATCCACACACATACGCCAAGTGCCGTTTTTCTTAAGTACCAGCACTGGGTTAGCCAACCATTCAGGATGAAAAACTTCAACAATAAACCCGGCCGCCAAGAGCCGGGCCACCTCTTCTCCAATGGCCTTGTGCCTCTCTTCATTAAAACAACAAAGGAATTGTGTGACCGGTTTAAACTTTGGATCAATATTGAGAGTGTGCTCAGCGAGTTCCCTCGGTACACCTGGCATGTCTGAAGGCTTCCATGTGAAGATGTCCCGGTTCTCATGGATGAACGCAATGAGCGCGCTTTCCTCTTTCGGATCCATATTTGCACTGATAATGAACTGTTTGGATGAATCGCCAGGGACAAAATCGACCTGCTTGGTGTCATCTACCGACTTAAACTTCAACAAAGGGTCATGCTTTGTGGTTGGCTTCTTCAAGTGGGTCATATCCGCCGGGTCAACATTATCTGTGTAGAACTTCAACTACTCTATTGCACAAACAGACTCAGCATAGGCAGCATCGCCCTCTTCACATTCCAAAGCTATCTTCCTATCACCATGCACTGTGATGGTACCCTTACGACCCGGCATTTTAAGCTGCAGATAAACATAACAAGTCCGTGCCATAAATTTGACATAAGCCGACCATCCAAACAAGGCGTGATAAGGGCTCTTGATCTTGACCACCTCAAAAGTCAATGTTTCGGCCCTATAGTCACGCTCATTGCCAAAAGCCACTTCCAAGGCTATCGTACCCACTGGATATGCCGACTTACCACGCACCACCCCATGAAAGACGGTAGAAGACGGCTTAAGATCCTTGTCAGTCAAATTCATACGGCGAAAAGTGTCATAATAAAGGATATTGATACTGCTGCCCCCGTCCATAAGCACCTTCATGAACTTGTATCCTCCAACCTGAGGAGCAACCACCAAAACCAGCTGACCCGGGTTGTCAACCCGGGGCGGGTGATCCTCACAACTCCATACAATGGGTTGCTCTGACCATCGTAAGTATCAAGGGACTGCTGGCTCAACTGCGCTCACCGCTCGTTTATGAATCTTCTGTACCGCTTGCACAAACTCGTGGTAAAAACATGGATATTGGCCACTATTCAGCTACTTTGGATTACTCTGGTAGCCGGACTACTGCTGTTGATTACCTTGACTGGGCTGCTGATTAAAACCGCCTTGATTGGCTTAGCCTTGAAATCTAGAGTTTGAGCCGCCACCTCCAAAACTGGGCCCGCGAGAGCCGGATCCTGACCCGCCATTCGGGCCATGATGGTCTTGATAAAAGCCAGAATTTCTATACTCATTCATGATGAAACAATCTTTCCATAGATGAGTAGCTGGTTTGTCTTGAGAACCGTGCTTTGGGCAAGGCTGATTCATTATCGCCTCAAGGCTGATTCATTCCTTGGTTCCGACCCCCCGTATTGTGTTGTTGTCCCTTTCCATTACTCTTCTTACTCCCATTGCCAGACTTCTCCTCATCAGAATCAGGATCTTTAGTGTTATCAGAGTCAGCATATTTGATGAGAGCTGCCATGAGCTCTCCCATGTCATTGCAGTGGCATTTGAGTCGCCCCAGCTTCTGTTTGAGGGGAATGAACCGGCAATTTTTCTCCAAAACTAGGACGGCTGAGCCAGCGTTGATATTTTCCGATGAGTGGGTAATGGTCGAGATCTGGCGTACCCAATGGGCGGTTGACTCGTCCTCCCTCTGGATACAAGTGTCTAAATCAAGAATCAACAAAGGTTGCTTGCATGTGTCCTTGAAACTCTGAATAAAACTTGTCTTCAATGCAGCACATGATCTGACACAGTTAGGGATCAGTCCTTTTAACCAGGTGTGAGCTGACCCATCCAACATCATGGTGAAATATTTAGCGCACACAGCGTCGTTGACGTCTAATATCTCCATGGCTAGCTCATAGCTCTCAATCCATGCCTCCGGAGGATGATCAGCTGTGTAATTGGGCACCTTGCGAGGGCCCTTCTTTAGGCAGACGCTCATTACGCAAAGCCGGCACCAGGCACGGTACACCCACGGTCCTAGAAGTCATCCCTGTTGGGGAACGTAGTAATTTCAAAAAAATTCCTACGCACACGCAAGATCATGGTGATGCATAGCAACGAGAGGGGAGAGTGTTGTCCACGTACCCTCGTAGACCGAAAGCGGAAGCGTTATAACAATGCGGTTGATGTAGTCGTACGTCTTCACGGCCCGATCGATCAAGCACCGAAACTACGGCACCTCCGAGTTCTTGCACACGTTCAGCTCGATGACGACCCCCGTACTCCGATCCAGCAAAGTGTCGGGGATGAGTTCTGTCAGCACGACGGTGTGGTGCCGATCTTGATGTTCTACCGTCGCAGGGCTTCGCCTAAGCACCGCTACAATATTATCGAGGATTATGGTGGAGGGGGGCACCGCACACGGCTAATAGATCTCAAGGATCAATTGTTGTGTCTAGAGGTGCCCCCTGCCCCCGTATATAAAGGAGCAAGGGGGAGGCCAGCCGTCCCTTGCAGGGCGCGCCAGGAGGAGGAGTCCTCCTCCTAGTAGGAGTAGGACTGCCCTCTTTCCTACTCCTACTAGGAGGGGGAAAGGAAGGGGGAGAGGGAGAAGGAAAGGGGGCCGCCGCCCCCCCTCTCCTAGTCCAGTTTGGACCAGAGGGGGAGGGGGCGCGCGGCCCACCCTGGCCGCCCCTCTCTCTCTCTCCACTAAGGCCCATAAGGCCCATTACTTCTCCCGGGGGGTTCCGGTAACCCTCCGGCACTCCGGTTTTCTCCGAAATCACCCAGAACACTTCCGGTGTTCGAATATAGTCATCCAATATATCAATCTTTATGTCTCGACCATTTCGAGACTCCTCGTCATGTCCGTGATCACATCCGGGACTCCGAACAACCTTCGGTACATCAAAACATATAAACTCATAATGAAACTGTCATCGTAACGTTAAGCGTGCGGACCCTACGGGTTCGAGAACAATGTAGACATGACCGAGACACGTCTCCGGTCAATAACCAATAGCGGAACCTGGATGCTCATATTGGCTCCTACATATTATATGAAGATCTTTATCGGTCAGACCGCATAACAACATACGTTGTTCCCTTTGTCATCGGTATGTTACTTGCCCGAGATTCGATCGTCGGTATCTCAATACCTAGTTCAACCTCGTTACCTGCAAGTCTCTTTACTCGTTCCGTAATACATCATCTCGCAACTAACTCATTAGTTGCATTGCTTGCAAGGCTTAAGTGATGTGCATTACCGAGAGGGCCCAAAGATACCTCTCCGACAATCGGAGTGACAAATCCTAATCTCGAAATACGCCAACCCAACATGTACCTTCGGAGACACCTGTAGAGCTCCTTTATAATCACCCAGTTATGTTGTGACGTTTGGTAGCACACAAAGTGTTCCTCCGGCAAACGGGAGTTGCATAATCTCATAGTCATAGGAACATGTATAAGTCATGAAGAAAGCAATAGCAACATACTAAACGATCGGGTGCTAAGCTAAAGGAATGGGTCACGTCAATCACATCATTCTCCTAATGATGTGATCCCGTTTAATCAAATGACAACACATGTCTATGGTTAGGAAACATAACCATCTTTGATTAACGAGCTAGTTAAGTAGAGTCATACTAGTGAAATATGTTTGTCTATGTATTCACACAAGTATTATGTTTCCGGTTAATATAATTCTAGCATGAATAATAAACATTTATCATGATATAAGGAAATAAATAATAACTTTATTATTTCCTCTAGGGCATATTTCCTTCAGTCTCCCACTTGCACTAGAGTTAATAATCTAGATTACACAGTAATGATTCTAACACCCATGGAGCTTTGGTGTTGATCATGTTTTGCTCGTGGAAGAGGCTTAGTCAACGGGCCTGCTACATTCAGATCTGTATGTATCTTGCAAATCTCTATGTCTCCCACCTGGACTAGATCCCGGATGGAATTGAAGCGTCTCTTGATGTGCTTGGTTCTCTTGTGAAATCTGGATTCCTTTGCCAGGGCAATTGCACCAGTATTGTCACAAAAGATTTTCATATGTCCCGATGCACTAGGTATGACACCTAGATCGGATATGAACTCCTTCATCCAGACTCCTTCGTTTGTTGCTTCCGAAGCAGCTATGTACTCCGCTTCACATGTAGATCCCGCCACGATGCTTTGTTTAGAACTGCACCAACTGACAGCTCCACCGTTTACTGTAAACACGTATCCGGTTTGCGATTTAGAATCGTCCGGATCAGTGTCAAAGCTTGCATCAACATAACCATTTACGATGAGCTCTTTGTCACCTCCATATACGAGAAACATATCCTTAGTCCTTTTCAAGTACTTCAGGATGTTCTTGACCGCTGTCCAGTGATCCACTCCTGGATTACTTTGGTACCTCCCTGCTAGACTTATAGCAAAGCACACATCAGGTCTGGTACACAGCATTGCATACATGATAGAGCCTATTGCTGAAGCATAGGGAACTTGTTTCATCTTTTCTCTATCTTTGCAGTGGTCGGGCATTGAGTCTTACTCAATTTCACACCTTGTAACACATGCAAGAATCCTTTCTCTGCCTGATCCATTTTGAACTTCTTCAAAACTTTGTCAAGGTATGTGCTTTGTGAAAGTCCAATTAAGCGTCTTGATCTATCTCTATAGATCTTAATGCCCAATATGTAAGCAGCTTCACCGAGGTCTTTCATTGAAAAACTCTTATTGAAGTATCCCTTTATGCTATCCAGAAATTCTATATCATTTCCAATTAGTAATATGTCATCCACATATAATATCAGAAATGCTACAGAGCTCCCACTCACTTTCTTGTAAATACAGGCTTCTCCAAAAGTTTGTATAAAACCAAATGCTTTGATCACACTATCAAAGCGTTTATTCCAACTCCGAGAGGCTTGCACCAGTCCATAAATAGATCAATGGAGCTTCCACACTTTGTTAGCTCCCTTTGGATCGACAAAACCTTCTGGTTGCATCATATACAACTCTTCTTCCAGAAATCCATTCAGGAATGCAGTTTTGACATCCATCTGCCAAATTTCATATTCATAAAATGCGGCAATTGCTAACATGATTCGGACAGACTTAAGCATCGCTACGGGTGAGAAGGTCTCATCATTGTCAATCCCTTGAACTTGTCGAAAACCTTTTGCGACAAGTTGAGCTTTGCAGATAGTAACATTACCGTCAGCGTCAGTCTTCTTCTTAAAGATCCATTTGTTCTCAATTGCTTGCCGATCATTGGGCAAGTCAACCAAAGTCCACACTTTGTTCTCATACATGGATCCCATCTCAGATTTCATGGCTTCAAGACATTTTGCGGAATCTGGGCTCACCATCGCTTCTTCATAGTTCGTAGGTTCACCATGATCTAGTAGCATGACTTCCAGAACAGGATTACCGTACCACTCTGGTGCGGATCTTACTCTGGTTGATCTACGAGGTTCAGTAACAACTCGATCTGAAGTTTCATGATCATCATTATTAACTTCCTCACTAATTGGTGTAGGTGTCACAGAAACCAGTTTCTGTGATGAACTACTTTCCAATAAGGGAACAGGTACAATTACCTCATCAAGTTCTACTTTCCTCCCACTCACTTCTTTCGAGAGAAACTCCTTCTCTAGAAAGTTTCCGAATTTAGCAACAAAAGTCTTGCCTTTGGATCTGTGATAGAAGGTGTATCCAATAGTCTCCTTTGGATATCCTATGAAGACACATTTCTCCGATTTGGGTTCGAGCTTACCAGGTTGAAGTTTTTTCACATAAGCATCGCAGCCCCAAACTTTGAGAAACGACAACTTTGGTTTCTTGCCAAACCATATTTCATAAGGCGTTGTCTCAATGGATTTCGATGGTGCCCTATTTAACGTGAATGCGGTCATCTCTAAAGCATAAACCCAAAACGATAGCGGTAAATCTGTAAGAGACATCAGAGATCGCACCATATCAAGTAAAGTACGATTACGACGTTCTGACACACCATTACGCTGTGGTGTTCCGGGTGGCGTGAGTTGCGAAACTATTCCGCATTGTTTCAAATGTACACCAAACTCGTAACTCAAATATTCTCCTCCATGATCAGATCATAGAAACTTTACTTTCTTGTTACGATGATTTTCAACTTGACTCTGAAATTCTTTGAACTTTTCAAATGTTTCAGACTTATGTTTCATTAAGTATATATACCCATATCTGCTTAAGTCATCTGTGAAGGTGAGAAAATAACGATATCCGCCACGAGCCTCAACATTCACCGGACCACATGCATCTGTATGTATGATTTCCAACAAATCTGTTGCTCTCTCCATAGTACCGGAGAACGGTGTTTTAGTCATCTTGCCCATGAGGCACGGTTCGCAAGTACCAAGTGATTCATAATCTAGTGGTTCCAAAAGTCCATCAGTATGGAGTTTCTTCATGCGCTTTACACCGATATGACCTAAACGGCAGTGCCACAAATAAGTTGCACTATCATTATCAACTCTGCATCTTTTGGCTTCAACATTATGAATATGTGTATCACTACTATCGAGATTCAACAAAAATAGACCATTCTTCAAGGGTGCATGACCATAAAAGATATTACTCATATAAATAGAACAACCATTATTCTCTGATTTAAATGAATAATCGTCTCGCATCAAACAATATCCAGATATAATGTTCATGCTCAACGCTGGCACCAAATAACAATTATTTAGGTCTAAAACTAATCCCGAAGGTAGATGTAGAGGTAGCGTGCCGACTGCGATCACATCGACTTTGGAACCATTTCCTACGCGCATCGTCACCTCGTCCTTTGCCAATCTTCGCTTAATCCGTAGTCCCTGTTTCGAGTTGCAAATATTAGCAACAGAACCAGTATCAAATACCGAGGTGCTACTACGAGCATTAGTAAGGTACACATCAATAACATGTATATCACATATACCTTTGTTCACCTTGCCATCCTTCTTATCCGCCAAATACTTGGGACAGTTCCGCTTCTAGTGTCCAGTCTGCTTGCAGTAGAAGCACTCAGTTTCAGGCTTAGGTCCAGATTTGGGTTTCTTCTCCTGAGCAGCAACTTGCTTGCTGTTCTTCTTGAAGTTCCCCTTCTTCTTCCCTTTGCCTTTTTTCTTGAAACTAGTGGTCTTGCTGACCATCAACACTTGATGCTCCTTTTTTATTTCTACCTCCGCAGCTTTTAGCATTGCGAAGAGCTCGAGAATCATCTTATCCATCCCTTGCATGTTATAGTTCATCACGAAGCTCTTGTAGCTTGATGGCAGTGATTGGAGAATTCCGTCAATGACGCAATCATCCGGAAGATTAACTCCTAGTTGAATCAAGTGATTATTATACCTAGACATTTTGAGTATATGCTCACTGACAGAACTGTTCTCCTCCATCTTGCAGCTATAGAACTTATTGGAGACTTCATTTCTCTCAATCCGGGCATTTGCTTGAAATATTAACTTCAACTCTTGGAACATCTCATATGCTCCATGACGTTCAAAACGTCGTTGAAGTCCCGGTTCTAAGCCGTAAAGCATGGCACATTGAACTATCGAGTAGTCATCAGCTTTGCTCTGCCAGACGTTCTTAACGTCGTCAGTTGCATCAGCAGCAGGCCTGGCACTCAGCGGTGCTTCCAGGACGTAATTCTTCTGTGCAGCAATGAGGATAATCCTCAAGTTACGGACCCAGTCCGTGTAGTTGCTACCATCATCTTTCAACTTTGCTTTCTCAAGGAACGCATTAAAATTGAACAGAACAACAGCACGGGCCATCTATCTACAATAAAACATAAATAAGCAAGATACTATCAGGTAGTAAGTTCATGATAAATTTAAGTTCAATTAATCAGATTACTAAAGAACTCCCACTTAGATAGACATCCCTCTAATCCTCTAAGTGATCACATGATCAAAATCAACTAAACCATGTCTGATCATCACGTGAGATGGAGTAGTTTCAATGGTTAACATCACTATGTTGATCATATCTACTATATGATTCACGCTCAACCTTTAGGTCTCCGTGTTCCGAGGCCATATCTGTTATATGCTAGGCTCGTCAAGTTAAACCTGAGTATTCTGCGTGTGCAACTGTTTTGCACCCGTTGTATTTGAACGTAGAGCCTATCACACTCGATCATCACGTGGTGTCTCAGCACGAAGAACTTCCGCAACGGTGCATACTCAGGGAGAACACTTTTACTATGATAATTTAGTGAGGGATCATCTTATAATGCTACCGTCAATCAAAGCAAGATAAGATGCAAAAAAGATAAACATCACATGTGTAACACCTGGAGAATCATACTACAGTAAACTCCTGCTAATGATGCTATGTCATCATGTTTTCCTAAGCCAAATTGCCCCTTGTTAAAAAACAAAGTCAATTTAAAATTCAAATAACAAGTCAAATTCTTATTTCCTCAAACCGCCAAATAAAAGTGTTCATTAGGTTGCGAATATTCATTAACTAATTGTCATGATGAAACCAACCTCATTTGGTTTCCCAAAATGCCTCTGGTTTTAAAACAGTGGCCCGGGAACACTTTTCCAGTCTTTTTAAATGTCAGCAAAATTCAAGTGGATTCCAAACTGCCTCAAAACTTTTGTACCAACTCAGTATATTGCAAAGTATTTAATGTGGCTAGTGGAACATTTTACGAAAATCATTTGGTGCTGACTAATCCAAGTCAGCAGCTCATTTAAAAGAACAAGAAATGAGAAAAATGGGCTGAAACTTACCTGGCCTGCGGCCCAAGACGGCCCAGCCCAGCCTTTCCTCTGTCGTGTTCTCCCGGACCAGCTCGTCGTCCCGCGCCTCGTCAGCGCAGCGAGGGGATAAGGCTGACGCCGCAGTCCCTAGATATTTCCCGCCCCCCGCCCGCTCGCTCTCTCTCTCTCTCGGCCATGTGCTCACGCTCTCTCTCACTCTCTCTCGATCTCGAGCTCGCCCGAAGCTCGCCGCCGAGCACCGCTCGATCCCGCGGCCACCGAGCCCCTCCGGACTCGCCGAGCTGTCCTGGAGCTCCATCGCCGTCGTCCTCTTCGTCCGGTGCCATGGGGTGAAGGCGGGGAGCAGCACAGCAGCGCCGACGACTCGATCCCCTTCTTCGGTCGCTGGATGCCGCCGCCGTCGATTCGGCCTCCCTCTGCGCTCCCGTTCACTCGAGGGCCTTCGTGTGCCGCGCCGTAAGCTCCAGCTCCCCCTCTGACCCCCGCTTAGTTCTAGGATGCGTCGTGTCGCCGTTTCCTTTGTAGCAGTAGCTCGCCGCCGCCGTTCGCCTCGCCGTCGCGGCCACTGACCGCAAGGCTCGTGCCCGTGCGTGCAGTCGAGCTCATGGAGCTCCCAAGCATCCAACACGCACGCCAACACCTCCCCTCTCACCCTCTAGTTGGCGCTGCCAGTGGAGCCCGAAGCTCCCGCCGTTCGAGCCGTCGCTACCCTTGCTGTCATGTCCACCTGAGCACATGGACGTGCTCAGGGCACTCCGGTGGTGCGGCTAGTGCCCTCCTTCCGCTCGCGTTCGAGCCGTAGCTAAGTTTTCGTCGTTGGCCGAAGTCCGGCGCCGCCGCGGTGGTGGCCGTCGATGTTTCCGTCCTCCCGCTTACTCTGCTGCTACACTCGCCCCAGCGCGCCCCCTGCTCCTCCTCCCCTCCCACGCGTGGCGCTACTGCTGCTGCTGCATCCTACTACTGCCGCTGCTTACTGTATTTTGTAGTTACTAGCTAGCTTTTCTAGTTTTACAATGACTAACACTATAGACAGACCCTAAACGGTGGCTAACCAACTACCGACTTGGGCAAAATTAATATGAATAGAAAGTATACATGACAAACTCCATTTTATTCCACTGGACCAAATCCTTTCGATGCCTGGATTAAATCCTATCAAAATCGCAAAATGCTTTGTTTTGTTAAAAGGGAACAGAAATAACTCCTAGCTACGTGCTCTGTATGTGTATTCTGTAGGTGTGTGTGACGTGTGTACAGCGTGTGTGTGGCCGGTGTGCCCATGTGTGTGGGGCTGCCCCAAAATTAGTTTAGGTCTGATTTAATTAGATGGATTAGTTTTAAGATTATTTTTGCTCCTTAGCTGGTTTTATCAATGCTAAGTTACTCTAGTAGTAGATTAGTAGATGACACGTAGGCCCTCTTTTTTTTAAAATAAGTTAGGTTTAGAGTCTATGACATGTGGGCCACACCTATCCTTTTGACTAGTCAAATTGACTTGGTCAATTCGTATTAAACTAAATATAATAAATCCAGAAATTTCAGAAAATACTTAAAACATTGGAAAATCATAGAAAATTAACCGTAACTCCGATGAAAAAACTTTGTACATGAAAGTTGCTCAGAACGACGTGACGAACCCGGTTACACAGCCCGTTCGTCCGCCACACATTCCTAACATATCAAACTCGCAACTTTTCCCCTCCGGCTCCTCTGCTCGAAAACGCGAAACATCGGGGATACTTTCCCGGTTGTTTTCCCCCTTCACCGGTATCACCGCATACCGCGTTAGGGCACCACTAACGCTGTTATTTGTCATGTCGTGCATCACTATGCATCTGCTTGCTTAAATATTTATTGTTTCTCCCCCCTCTTCTCTCGATAGACCCCGAGACCGACGTTGCTGCTGCCCCGTTCGACTACGGAGTTGACGATCCCTCTCTCTTGCCAGAGCAACCAGGCAAGCCCCCCCTTGATCACCAGATATCGCCTACTCTCATCTATACTGCTTGCATTAGAGTAGTGTAGCATGTTACTGCTTTCGTTATTCCTATCCTGATGCATAGCCTGTCTTTGATACTGCTGTTGATACCTTTACCTGTAATCCTACTGCTTAGTATAGGATGCTAGTGTTCCATCAGTGTCCCTACTCTCTTGTCCGTCGGCCATGCTATATTACTGGGCCGTGATCACTTCGGGAAGTGATCGCAGGCATATACTATATACTTTACACTGTTACCTGTGATACTGTTCGGAGATGGGGGCTGAAGGGGCAGGTGGCTCCATCCCGGTAGAGGTGGGCCTGGGTTCCCGACGGCCCCCGACTGTTACTTTGTGGCGGAGCGACAGGGCAGGTTCAGACCACCTAGGAGAGAGGTGGGCCTGGCCCTAGTCGGCGTTCGCGATACTTAACACGCTTAACGAGATCTGGGTATTTGATCTGAGTCTGGCCATTTGGTCTATACGCACTAACCACCTACGCGGGAGTAGTTATGGGTATCCCGACGTCGTGGTATCAGCCGAAGCACTTCTTGACGTCAGCGACTGAGTGGCGCGCGCCGGGTTGGACCGCGTAACGTGACTTCCGTTGTACTGGAGGTCGCTAGGTCTGCTCACCGGCCGCGTTCGCAGCGTGCAGGTGTGCTCAGGGCGATGGGCCCAGACCCCTGCGCGCATAGGTTTAGACCGGCGTGCTGACCGCTCTGTTGTGCCTAGGTGGGGCTGCGACGTGTTAATCTTCCGAGGCCGGGCATGACCCAGGAAAGTGTGTCCGGCCAAATGGGATCAAGCGTGTTGGGCTATGTGGTGCACCCCTGCAGGGAAGTTTATCTATTCGAATAGCCGTGTCCCTCGGTAAAAGGACGACGCGGAGTTGTACCTTGACCTTATGACAACTAGAATCGGATACTTAATAAAACACACCCTTCCAAGTGCCAGATACAACCCGGTGATTGCTCTCTAACAGGGCATCTAGGAGGGGATCGCCGGGTAGGATTATGCTATACGATGCTATTTGGAGGAATTCAGTTTACTCTCTTCTATATGCTGCAAGACGGAGGCGACCAGAAGCGTAGTCTTCGATAAGACTAGCTATCCCCCTCTTATTCTGGCATTCTGCAGTTCAGTCCACTGATATGGCCCTTTACACATATATCCATGCATATGTAGTGTAGCTCCTTGCTTGCGAGTACTTTGGATGAGTACTCACGGTTGCTTTTCTCCCCCTTTTCCCCCTTTCCCTTCTACCCGGTTGCCGCAACCAGATGCCGGAGCCCAGGATCCAGACGCCACCGTCGACGACGACTCCTACCACACTGGAGGTGCCTACTACTACGTGCAGCCCGCTGATGACGACCAGGAGTAGTTAGGAGGATACCAGGCAGGAGGCCTGCGCCTCGTTCGATCTGTATCCCAGTTTGTGCTAGCCTTCTTAAGGCAAACTTGTTTAACTTATGTCTGTACTCAGATATTGTTGCTTCCGCTGACTCGTCTATGATCGAGCACTTGTATTCGAGCCCTCGAGGCCCCTGGCTTGTATTATGATGCTTGTATGACTTATTTTATTTGTAGAGTTGTGTTGTGATATCTTCCCGTGAGTCCCTGATCTTGATCGTACACATTTGCGTGCATGATTAGTGTACGATTGAATCGGGGGCGTCACAAGTTGGTATCAGAGCCGACTGCCTGTAGGTAGCCCCCTTTCCAACTCCTTGGCCGAAGTTGAGTCTAGTCATTGAAAAACTTTTTCTAACATGGTAGTGTGGCTTGCGGGCCCGCGTCGCCATTGGGTGGTATTAGGATCTTTTATTCCTCATCTATATACTCCGGGACTTTGTTCTCTCTTCTATTCGGGTTAAATGAATTACTAACTACATTAGGTTCTCATAACGACTTCCCCCAGAGAGCCCCTTCATTCAGGATGGTTGCCTGCTTCATGAGAAGACTTCGAGAATACTCTCCGACCTACTCCCGAGAACTTGTGCTCATTTCTTTTGCAATCCCTTAGCACCGTTGAATCCTTATGGATAACCACGTACCCTTGTCGTTCATACTTCCATCCCTAGTTCTTGTTATTACAAGATACCCGAAAGTATTCTCTGACTTTCGAGAATCCTTTTTCGACTACCTTGCAACTCTTTTCTGCCTGAATACCCCTATGAATAATCCTCACACTTATCGGGGATTCGTTCATCCCAGTTGATTATATGTCTCACCAAATTCTGTGAATACAATTCAATCTCCCGAAGATCCTCTGCAGCCTAGTGCTCCCAAAAGTCTTGTCTGCCTGCGTTATGGTTAAATCCATATGTCCGGCAATATTCATTGACATCTTGAGCCTATTGATTCAATATGTTGCGTTGCTCGCAATCGTCAGTCGAACCCTGAAATTTGACCTTCCTGCTCATACGTCGTTTTGGACATGAGTTGGATATCGGCCAATCATGTTGTAATTGATTGTCCACCTAGTTCCCTTCAACTTAAACGCCAAATTATTCAGCTGTTTCTATAATCTGATGCCTCTTTGCATTCTTTCCTTCTTCTGATTGAGTACTGATACTCACATCAGATCCATTGAGGACTGCTGAATCCTTTGTTGGATTATTACCCGACAGCGTACTGCATATTCAATCACTTTGGAAATTCTTTCCCTGATACATAATGCCATTGGTAAAACCTATTCTCTAATTTAGCCAACCATGCTCTGCTTTCGAGCTGGTGATAATTACTTTGAAACATTGTGGTATATGTTTCTAAGATGCCCGATGGGTTGAACCAACGCCTTCCCTAATCTGTTTGAACCCATAAGATTTCACGGGTCATACTTATCTGGTATTGCACCAGGTAAAACTTTCAACAACTAATGTCATTTTTGAAACATGAGAAGTGAATGGAAGGTTATGCATTGAAGAAGTGGGAGTCGACCTTGAACTTAGTGTTCATGCCCATGGACCCGATGTGGAACTTGTCATGGAAGCTTCTTGCAAAACTTTTAATCAGTTGGATAATTCTTTCGGTGTCTTTGAATTGGATCCCTTGCAACTATGGTTTCGACCATATTGATTTTCCTTGATTCCTTTTCTCGGGTAAGTTAAAGTACATGTCTTTTGCAGATCAATACACTTGTCAACCCTCTATTTTGCTCTACCTTTGAGTATTACCCTCTGGTATCTCGATAATATCACCGAACCATGTTGCTTATTATGAGCCTTCATCAAGTATTATTCCTCACCGGTTCCAATGATTCCTGGTTCCGAGTTGTTAGTCACTCGAGGACACCGATAACTAAATTGGGTTCGCACCACGATTAAACAACTCTTAGTAATCTCCTTTACTCACAAGTTTGTACTCGAGCATGTCAATCCTAGCCTGTTCGGCCATATCATTATCATGCTAATTTAACTGTGCTACCTGGTCCTTATTCCCGGAGCACAACTTTTCGGCGATGAGCGAAGCTCACGTCGATCTTTCTCATTTTATCAATTCACCTCGAACAACTAGCTTGATTTTGAGCTTGTGTCATATTTGTGGTTCCAATAGCCTTTCGCTTCATCCTTCTTGTTGCTTGACGGCATCGCTCCTCGATGGCATCTTCATAGAGCCTCTCGACAAATGCGTCATGATCAGCATCAACATTTTGACTTCTGTTGAAATGACA
This sequence comes from Aegilops umbellulata, assembly GCA_032464435.1. Lineage (NCBI taxonomy): Eukaryota > Viridiplantae > Streptophyta > Magnoliopsida > Poales > Poaceae > Aegilops > Aegilops umbellulata. Next base: position 65,295,523 of record CP136056.1, on the reverse strand, counting down.
ATTGAATTCATGGTGAGAAATACAATCCTTGACCTACGATGATTTGAGTTATCATCGACTACCCCTTGTCTTCTTTCCAACACATGTTTGATCATGTCTTGGTCATACCTTGGACTCCTTGCTATTCTTGCAATTGTTCCTTGAGTGTTTCTTGTGATCTTCAACTCCAACCCCTACTTGTAGCACCATGTTAATGCTACCTCGAAGCATGACTGAGGTATTTCGAATATCAACGAGAACATTGGAAGCACATTGCCGAATGTTTCTTGATCTATTATCCAAACACCGTTGTATGGGTAATATCATGATTCTTCCCTCGCCTCCCTTTATCTAAATGCTTTTGAACTTGCTGTCACATCATGTATATCCTGCGCCGCTTCCCCTTGGGAAGGATTACTCCCAATTCTTGTGTGTAAACACATTTTCCTATCCAATGTTCTGATTAATCTAATGATCACCTTTTCTTTTCAATTGTTTTGTTTAACCTTTCTTGTGGTTTATGAGATCTAAGCAGTAATAGTTCCCTGCTTATGAAAACACCTCGGTGTACATTCTGTCGGTAAGACCTTGTTATTATTGATGTTGACATTTCAGTAACCACTGATGGACTAGAACATTGCCTATTGGTCCGCCACGTTCAACGAGCAGGAAAATAGCTCTCTCTGTCCCTCGCCCTTGGTACCAACGTTGTTGACAACATAACTGACAGTCTATCATCTGACAGCCTTGCTATCGGCCCCCTTTCTACTTTTAACCTCCATGGTGGGCCCATGACCCACAGTTCCACGGGATCGAAACCTGACTCTCCTATATATCCTTGAGTTCGAATTATCATATGCTCATGGCTTTGTGTGTTGTCATGAGCCACCGTCTGAGAGATGATCTATTCCCGATGCTCCGAACCCCTTCTCATACTTTGTTCAGGTATCGATCGTTTGTCCATTCGCTTAAAACTTCTTATTGTACCTTCATATTTTGCTCTAGAAGTTTTTCTTAAATTTCAACTCGAGAGATACTTCTGTCACATTCCCTGCATTGTTCATCAGACAATTAACCCTATATGGGTCAGTTCTCCCGAAGTTACTCTTTACTTCACCACTTAAATCTCGAGACGAGATTTCTTGTAGTGGAGGAGATTTGTAACACCCGGAGAATCATACTACAGTAAACTCCTGCTAATGATGCTATGTCATCATGTTTTCCTAAGCCAAATTGCCCCTTGTTAAAAAACAAAGTCAATTTAAAATTCAAATAACAAGTCAAATTCTTATTTCCTCAAACCGCCAAATAAAAGTGTTCATTAGGTTGCGAATATTCATTAACTAATTGTCATGATGAAACCAACCTCATTTGGTTTCCCAAAATGCCTCTGGTTTTAAAACAGTGGCCCGGGAACACTTTTCCAGTCTTCTTAAATGTCAGCAAAATTCAAGTGGATTCCAAACTGCCTCAAAACTTTTGTACCAACTCAGTATATTGCAAAGTATTTAATGTGGCTAGTGGAACATTTTACGAAAATCATTTGGTGCTGACTAATCCAAGTCAGCAGCTCATTTAAAAGAACAAGAAATGAGAAAAATGGGCTGAAACTTACCTGGCCTGCGGCCCAAGACGGCCCAGCCCAGCCTTTCCTCTGTCGTGTTCTCCTCCCCCTGTTCGATCGACCGAGGGCGCGCGCCTGCGCGTCGCCGCCGGACCAGCTTGTCGTCCCGCGCCTCGTCAGCGCAGCGAGGGGATAAGGCTGACGCCGCAGTCCCTAGATATTTCCCGCCCCCCGCCCGCTCGCTCTCTCTCTCGGCCATGTGCTCACGCTCTCTCTCACTCTCTCTCGATCTCGAGCTCGCCCGAAGCTCGCCGCCGAGCACCGCTCGATCCCGCGGCCACCGAGCCCCTCCGGACTCGCTGAGCTGTCCTGGAGCTCCATCGCCGTCGTCCTCTTCGTCCGGTGCCATGGGGTGAAGGCAGGGAGCAGCACAGCAGCGCCGACGACTCGATCCCCTTCTTCGGTCGCTGGATGCCGCCGCCGTCGATTCGGCCTCCCTCTGCGCTCCCGTTCACTCGAGGGCCTTCGTGTGCCGCGCCGTAAGCTCCAGCTCCCCCTCTGACCCCCGCTTAGTTCTAGGATGCGTCGTGTCGCCGTTTCCTTTGTAGCAGTAGCTCGCCGCCGCCGTTCGCCTCGCCGTCGCGGCCACTGACCGCAAGGCTCGTGCCCGTGCGTGCAGTCGAGCTCATGGAGCTCCCAAGCATCCAACACGCACGCCAACACCTCCCCTCTCACCCTCTAGTCGGCGCTGCCAGTGGAGCCCGAAGCTCCCGCCGTTCGAGCCGTCGCTACCCTTGCTGTCATGTCCACCTGAGCACATGGACGTGCTCAGGGCACTCCGGTGGTGCGGCTAGTGCCCTCCTTCCGCTCGCGTTCGAGCCGTAGCTAAGTTTTCGTCGTTGGCCGAAGTCCGGCGCCGCCGCGGTGGTGGCCGTCGATGTTTCCGTCCGCCCGCTTACTCTGCTGCTACACTCGCCCCAGCGCGCCCCCTGCTCCTCCTCCCCTCCCACGCGTGGCGCTACTGCTGCTGCTGCTGCATCCTACTACTGCCGCTGCTTACTGTATTTTGTAGTTACTAGCTAGCTTTTCTAGTTTTACAATGACTAACACTATAGACAGACCCTAAACGGTGGCTAACCAACTACCGACTTGGGCAAAATTAATATGAATAGAAAGTATACATGACAAACTCCATTTTATTCCACTGGACCAAATCCTTTCGATGCCTGGATTAAATCCTATCAAAATCGCAAAATGCTTTGTTTTGTTAAAAGGGAACAGGAATAACTCCTAGCTACGTGCTCTGTATGTGTATTCTGTAGGTGTGTGTGACGTGTGTACAGCGTGTGTGTGGCCGGTGTGCCCATGTGTGTGGGGCTGCCCCAAAATTAGTTTAGGTCTGATTTAATTAGATGGATTAGTTTTAAGATTATTTTTGCTCCTTAGCTGGTTTTATTAATGCTAAGTTACTCTAGTAGTAGATTAGTAGATGACATGTAGGCCCTCTTTTTTTTTTAAATAAGTTAGGTTTAGAGTCTATGACATGTGGGCCACACCTATCCTTTTGACTAGTCAAATTGACTTGGTCAATTCGTATTAAACTAAATATAATAAATCCAGAAATTTCAGAAAATACTTAAAACATTGGAAAATCATAGAAAATTAACCGTAACTCCGATGAAAAAACTTTGTACATGAAAGTTGCTCAGAACGACGTGACGAACCCGGCACAGCCCGTTCGTCCGCCACACATTCCTAACATATCAAACTCGCAACTTTTCCCCTCCGGCTCCTCTGCTCGAAAACGCGAAACATCGGGGATACTTTCCCGGTTGTTTTCCCCCTTCACCGGTATCACCGCATACCGCGTTAGGGCACCACTAACGCCGTTATTTGTCATGTCATGCATCACTATGCATCTGCTTGCTTAAATATTTATTGTTTCTCCCCCCTCTTCTCTCGATAGACCCCGAGACCGACGTTGCTGCTGCCCCGTTCGACTACGGAGTTGACGATCCCTCTCTCTTGCCAGAGCAACCAGGCAAGCCCCCCCCTTGATCACCAGATATCGCCTACTCTCATCTATACTGCTTGCATTAGAGTAGTGTAGCACGTTACTGCTTTCGTTATTCCTATCCTGATGCATAGCCTGTCTTTGATACTGCTGTTGATACCTTTACCTGTAATCCTACTGCTTAGTATAGGATGCTAGTGTTCCATCAGTGTCCCTACTCTCTTGTCCGTCGGCCATGCTATATTACTGGGCCGTGATCACTTCGGGAAGTGATCGCGGGCATATACTATATACTTTACACTGTTACCTATGATACTGTTCGGAGATGGGGGCTGAAGGGGCAGGTGGCTCCATCCCGGTAGAGGTGGGCCTGGGTTCCCGACGGCCCCCGACTGTTACTTTGTGGCGGAGTGACAGGGCAGGTTCAGACCACCTAGGAGAGAGGTGGGCCTGGCCCTAGTCGGCATTCGCGATACTTAACACGCTTAACGAGATCTGGGTATTTGATCTGAGTCTGGCCATTTGGTCTATACGCACTAACCACCTACGCGGGAGTAGTTATGGGTATCCCGACGTCGTGGTATCAGCCGAAGCACTTCTTGACGTCAGCGGCTGAGTGGCGCGCGCCGGGTTGGACCGCGTAACGTGACTTCCGTTGTACTGGAGGTCGCTAGGTCTGCTCACCGGCCGCGTTCGCAACGTGCAGGTGTGCTCAGGGCGATGGGCCCAGACCCATGCGCGCATAGGTTTAGACCGGCGTGCTGACCGCTCTGTTGTGCCTAGGTGGGGCTGCGACGTGTTGATCTTCCGAGGCCGGGCATGACCCAGGAAAGTGTGTCCGGCCAAATGGGATCAAGCGTGTTGGGCTATGTGGTGCACCCCTGCAGGGAAGTTTATCTATTCGAATAGCCGTGTCCCTCGGTAAAAGGACGACCCGGAGTTGTACCTTGACCTTATGACAACTAGAATCGGATACTTAATAAAACACACCCTTCCAAGTGCCAGATACAACCCGGTGATTGCTCTCTAACAGGGCATCTAGGAGGGGATCAATTAATATGAGTGATATGATATGGCCATCATCATCTTGTGCTTGTGATCTCCATCTTCAAAACAACGTCATTATCACCATCGTCACCGGCGCGACACCTTGATCTCCATCGTAGCATCGTTGTTGTCTCGCCAATCTTATGCTTCTACGACTATCGCTACCGCTTAGTGATAAAGTAAAGCATTACAGGGCGATTGCATTGCTTACAATAAAGCGGTAACCATATGGCTCCTGCTAGTTGCCGATAACTCGGTTACAAAACATGATCATATCATACAATAAAATTTAGCATCATGTCTTGACCATATCACATCACAACATGCCCTGCAAAAACAAGTTAGACGTCCTCTACTTTGTTGTTGCAAGTTTTACGTGGCTGCTACGGGCTTAGCAAGAACCAATCTTACCTACGCATCAAAACCACAACGATAGTTTGTCAAGTTGGTGTTGTTTTAAACTTCGCAAGGACCGGGCGTAGCCACACTCGGTTCAACTAAAGTTGGAGAAACTGACACCCACCAGCCATCTGTGTGCAAAGCACGTCGGTAGAACCAGTCTCGCGTAAGCGTACGCGTAATGTCGGTCCGGGCCGCTTCATCCAACAATACCGCCGAACCAAAGTGTGACATGCTGGTAAGCAGTATGACTTATATCGCCCACAACTCACTTCTGTTCTACTCGTGCAAATAACATCAACCCATAAAACCTAGGCTCGGATGCCACTGTTGGGGAACGTAGTAATTTCAAAAAAATTCCTACGCACACGCAAGATCATGGTGATGCATAGCAATGAGAGGGGAGAGTGTTGTCCACGTACCCTCGTAGACCGAAAGCGGAAGCGTTATAACAACGCGGTTGATGTAGTCGTACGTCTTCACGGCCCGACCGATCAAGCACCGAAACTACGGCACCTCCGAGTTCTTGCACACGTTCAGCTGGATGACGACCCCCGGACTCCGGTCCAGCAAAGTGTCGGGGATGAGTTCTGTCAACACGACGGCGTGGTGACGGTCTTGATGTTCTACCGTCGCAGGGCTTCGCCTAAGCACCGCTACAATATTATCGAGGATTATGGTGGAGGGGGGCACCGCACACGGCTAATAGATCTCAAGGATCAATTGTTGTGTCTAGAAGTGCCCCCCTTCCCCCATATATAAAGGAGCAAGGGGGGAGGCCGGCCCTTGCAGGGCGCGCCAGGAGGAGGAGTCCTCCTCCTAGTAGGAGTAGGACTCCCCTCTTTCCTACTCCTACTAGGAGGGGGAAAGGAAGGGGGAGAGGGAGAAGGAAAGGGGGGCGCCGCCCCCCCTCTCCTAGTCCAATTCGGACCAGAGGGGGAGGGGGCGCGCGGCCCACCCTGGTCGCCCCTCTCTCTCTCCACTAAGTCCCATAAGGCCCATTACTTCTCCCGCGGGGTTCCGGTAACCCTCCGGCACTCCGGTTTTCTCCGAAATCACCCAGAACACTTCCGATGTTCGAATATAGTCGTCCGATATATCAATCTTTATGTCTCGACCATTTCGAGACTCCTCGTCATATCCGTGATCACATCCAGGACTCCGAACAACCTTCGGTACATCAAAACATATAAACTCATAATGAAACTATCATCGTAACGTTAAGCGTGCGGACCCTACGGGTTCGAGAACAATGTAGACATGACCGAGACATGTCTCCGTTCAATAACCAATAGCGGAACCTGGATGCTCATATTGGCTCCTACATATTCTACAAAGATCTTTATCGGTCAGACCGCATAACAACATACGTTGTTCCCTTTGTCATCGGTATGTTACTTGCCCGAGATTCGATCGTCGGTATCTCAATACCTAGTTCAATCTCGTTACCGGCAAGTCTCTTTACTCGTTCCGTAATACATCATCTCGCAACTAACTCATTAGTTGCATTGCTTTCAAGGCTTAAGTGATGTGCATTACCGAGAGGGCCCAGAGATACCTCTCCGACAATCGGAGTGACAAATCCTAATCTCGAAATACGCCAACCCAACATGTACCTTTGGAGACACCTGTAGAGCTCCTTTATAATCACCCAGTTATGTTGTGACGTTTGGTAGCACACAAAGTGTTCCTCTGGCAAACGGGAGTTGCATAATCTCATAGTCATAGGAACATGTATAAGTCATGAAGAAAGCAATAGCAACATACTAAACGATCGGGTGCTAAGCTAAAGGAATGGGTCACGTCAATCACATCATTCTCCTAATGATGTGATCCCGTTTAATCAAATGACAACACATGCCTATGGTTAGGGAACATAACCATCTGTGATTAACGAGCTAGTTAAGTAGAGGCATACTAGTGACAATATGTTTGTCTATGTATTCACACAAGTATTATGTTTCCGGTTAATACAATTCTAGCATGAATAATAAACATTTATCATGATATAAGGAAATAAATAATAACTGTATTATTGCCTCTAGGGCATATTTCCTTCAATCCCAGCTTCTACGGACATCGATGGATTATGCTGAGGTTGTTGAGCCGCCAATTGAGCCTCTAGCTCCGCCTCTCGACGTGCCCTGGCTTGATCCACCAAAACCTGAACATTGTTATCAACACGTGGCGGGTCATGCCCACGGGGCTGGTTACGGTGCCGCTCAGTGCTCGAAACCACCAGCACTCAATACCCCGGCTGTAGCTCCGATTGGGGCGTGGAGTCGAATGAATCCGCTCATGGATGTACGAATAAGCCGCCTGCTGAGCTACCGCCATCTGAAGAAGCTCCACAGCCTTCCAGGCTTCAACCTCCACGGGAGACTCACCTTGCACTAGAAGAGCTGCCAGCCGCGACGCCACAACAATCAGGTTATCTAGAGGGTTAGAAAAATGACCCGGCGGTGTTGACAGTTGCTGAGGCGGGGTTAAATTCAAACAAGGCGGATCCGCAACACATGGTTGAGTCGTCTCCCAGGCCACGGGTGCTTCGACAACCCAGGTTACCTCAGGCGGGTTACTTGGTCCTGCCCCAGGGGTATTGAAAAGATTCCTTGCATCAAACTCCAGAGGTAGACGAATCTGGTGCCTCCTGCGAAGAACGGAATTTGATGCAGTTTGATCCAAGCTTAACCGGAAAGCTTCTGCTTGAATTTGCTGCGATTCTGCATCCAAGGCGGCTTGCTCTGTCGCCATCCTAGCATTCTCAGCATTAAGCTCCTCCTTGGCCTGAGCTATCTCATCCCGTAGTTTTGCTACGTCCACCTTATGATGTGCTTGAGTTTTCGGGGTTACCTCTGCAGCCAATAATGTTGCCAACACGTCCAAGAGCTCGGATAAGACCTGAGCCGGCGGGCGCACACGGCCGCTTGCCCCGGCTGTCGCCACAGCCGTTGAACCGGAAGTCATAGCCACTGCAGTTGATGAATTCAGCGTCAGTTGTGTGCTGGCCATGAAGATCGCAACTCTGTTCGGCGGCTCATAGGGGTCTGTGAAAGTGCAACTATACCTAGGTGGTTTTGGTAATTCATAACAACATATAGCTCACTGAGCTAATGCTATTTCAAGACAATTATTTCAGGAAAGCTCAATGATTGGCATGGCACGGATGGTGAAAGTGGAACCCTCAAAATGCTAAGGACAAAGGATTGGCTCAAGCTCAAAAGCTCAAGACTCTTCATTTTACATTTTAGTGATCCAAGATCACATTGAGTTCATAGGAAAAGCCAATACTATCAAGGAGGGATGAGGTGTTGCTTAATGAGCCTTTTGCTTCATGTGCTTAATGATATGCTCCAAAATCCTCAGCTACTTTCGCATATCCACAAATGACCTAAACCCAAAGCCAAACTCGGTCCTACCGATTCTTTCTATCTGGCGCCACCGAGTTTCACATGTCATAAGCCACTTCCAAACCCTAGCAAATCGGTTCTACCGATAGGGATCCCGGTCTTACCGAGATGGGATTGCAATTTCTCTGTTTCCTTTTCGTAACGTTCCGGTCTCACCGAAAGAGCGAATTGGTCCCACCGAGATTGTAATGTAAACTCTCTGTTTCCCTTTTGTAACTTTTCGGTCTCATCGAAAGAGCAAATCGGTCCCACCGAGTTTACCTGACCAACTCTCTGGTTAGCCTATTACCAAATCGGTCTCACCGAGTTTGTGTAATCGGTCTCACCGAGATTACGTTATGCCCTAACCCTAACCATATCGGTCCTACCGAGTTGCATGTCAGTCCCACCGAAAATCTCTAACGGTCACTAGGTTTACTATTTCGGTCCGACTGAGTTTGTTGATTCGGTCCCACCGAGATTGGTAAATTGTGTGTAACGGTCGGATTTTGTGTGGGGGCTATATATACCCCTCCACCTCCTCTTCATTCGTGGAGAGAGCCATCAGAACACATCTACACTTCCAACTCATATGTTCTGAGAGAGAACCACCTACCCTTGTGTTGAGGCCAAGATATTCCATTCCTACCATATGAATCTTGATCTCTAGCCTTCCCCAAGTTGCTTTCCACTCAAATATTCTTTCTACCAAATCCAAATCCTATGAGAGAGAGTTGAGTGTTGGGGAGACTATCATTTGAAGCACAAGAGCAAGGAGTTCATCATCAACACACCATTTGTTACTTCTTGGAGAGTGGTGTCTCCTAGATTGGCTAGGTGTCACTTGGGAGCCTCCGACAAGATTGTGGAGTTGAACCAAGGAGTTTGTAAGGGCAAGGAGATCGCCTACTTCGTGAAGATCTACCGCTAGTGAGGCAAGTCCTTCGTGGGCGATGGCCATGGTGGGATAGACAAGGTTGCTTCTTCGTGGACCCTTCGTGGGTGGAGCCCTCCGTGGACTCGCGCAACCGTTACCCTTCGTGGGTTGAAGTCTCCATCAACGTGGATGTAGGATAGCACCACCTATCCGAACCACGGGAAAAACATCCGTGTCTCCAATAGCGTTTGAATTCTCCAAACCCTTCCCTTTACATTCTTGCAAGTTGCATGCTTTACATTCCGCTGCTCATATACTCTTTGCATGCTTCCTTGAATTGTGTGATGATTGCTTGACTTGTCCTAAAAGTTGCTAAAATCTGCCAAGAACTAAAATTGGGAAAAGGCATAGCTTTTATTTGGTCAAGTAGTCTAATCACCCCCCAGTCTAGACATACTTCCGATCCTACAAGTGGTATCAGAGCTTTGGTCTCCATTTGCTTTGATTTCCATAGCTTTTGGTGGTCATAGCCTTGGTTTCACAACCTAGGAGAGTATGGCGTCTAGTGAGGGAAATTATCACCGTAGAGGTCCTTACTTTGATGGTACTAATTTTGCTAGTTGGAAGCATAAAATGAAAATGCATATTCTTGGACATAACCCCGCCGTTTGGGCTATTGTGTGTGTTGGTTTGCAAGGTGACTTCTTTGATGGGAAAGAACCAAACCGTGAAGCTACCGCGGATGAGTTGAAGATGCTACAATACAACGCTCAAGCTTGTGATATTCTCTTCAACGGATTGTGCCCCGAAGAATTCAACAAAATCAGCCGTCTTAAGAATGCAAAGGAAATTTTGGACACTTTGATTGATATGCATGAAGGTACCGACTCCGTCAAGAAACCAAATTGGATGTGCTTCAAAGTCAACTTGACAAGTTCAAAATGAAGGATGGTGAAGGTGTCGCTGAAATGTACTCTAGGCTTGCTCTCATCACAAACGAGATTGACAGCTTAGGGAGTGAAGAGATGACCGATAGATTCATCATCAAGAAGATCCTAAGAGCCTTGGATGGAAAATATGATACCGTGTGCACATTGATCCAAATGATGCCCAATTAGAAAGATCTCAAGCCAACGGAGGTGATTGGAAGAATTGTTGCTCATGAGATGTCGCTCAAGGATAAAGAGGAACTTCAGAACAAATCAAGTGGTGCCTACAAAGCCTCATATGAAGTCCCCACATCATCAAGTGAGAAACAAAACTTCAATGAAGAATTGAGCTCAATGGTGAAGAACTTCAACAAGTTCTACAAGAGTAGAAGCAAAGATAGAAGCTCCAAGTCAAGATCCTACAATGACAAAAGATCTTCTAGTCGAGAGTGAAACTGCTACAATTGTGGAAGACCCGGACACTATTCCAAGGAGTGTACGGCTCCCTACAAAAGAAGAGAGGATTCTCCAAAAATAAGAAGCAAAAGAGAAGAATCACCATCACGAGAGAGAAGGAGTAGAGATGATCGTTATGAACGAAGATACTCACGGAGAAGCAAGGATTCGGAAAGAAAGGAAAAATCATCAAGGAGCTACACAAAACGAAGACATCAAGCTCATGTTGGTGAATGGGTATCCGGCTCCAACTCCGACAACCACTCCGAGAGAAGTTATCACTCCGATTTCGAATATACTCAAGATGAAGGTGTTGCCGGTCTAGCACTTGTGTCAACCAACTCCTACGACATATTTGACTCACCAAATGAAGGAATTGGAAGATGCTTCATGGCCAAAGGTCCTAAGGTAACTCACCCGAGTATGTTGATTTTAATAGTGATGAAGATGCCTTGTTAGGTGATGATGATTTACTTGTTGACAACTCCAGTGATGAATACTATGATGAAACGTCAATTAATCATGCTAATCAAGATAAAACGAATGACAATGATAAGGAGAAAATGAGGCCCTAACTAAAGAACTAAACACTCTTAAGTTAGCTCATGAAACTATCTTCGAAGATCATCGAGAACTTTTAAGAGCTCATGAGAAGTTACGCTTTGAAAAGCTCAATCTTGAGCAAGAGCAAGAGTTTTTAAAGGCAATCAATGATGATCTCCGCAAGAAAAGTTCTTCTTACATTGCCAAGCGTTTACTCTTATCCACTTACATGCCTCAAGTCAAGTCTAGTAACAAGAACAAGAAAGATTCTTTCTCTAGTAGTAACAATGATCATGTTAAATCCAATATTGTTGCTTCTAGTAGTTCTCTTGATTCCACTAATGATTCTCTTAGCCAAGTTACACTTGAGCAAGAAAATAGCTTATTGAAGGGAATCATAGAGAAAGGAGTGTACAAAAGCCTTGCCGGTAGTAAGCAATTCGAGGAAATTGTACGCAAGCAAGGAAGGCACCGGAAGAATCAAGGTGTTGGCTTTGAACGAAAGTTCAATGCCAATGGAGTTGAATGGTAAGAAGATCAATACCCCAAGACAAAGTTTGTTCCACAACAAGAGAAGTATGATCCTACTTCTTTCAAGGGGACACAAACTCAAGATGATCTTCCACCACAAGACTACAAGCAAAAAGGCAAGGACAAGCTTCAAGAGGAAATTGATGCATTTGAAGAAGCTCCTAAGACCTTAGTCAAGTGGATTCCCAAGACTACTTCAAGTTCCACTTCATCAAGTACGACTACAACTCCAAGGATTCCCATCAAGATGGTGTGGATCCAAAAGAAGAAGAACTAGAGAGTTCTTGAGGGTGACTCAGCCAACATACTTCACTCTTATCATTTTGGCAAGAACAAGTGCAATCAACTTCCACATCTTGCACTAGTTCAAGGAGTCACAAACCCTCTTGTTGGTAAGTCAAGGGACAAGGTAACCTAAAAGCTTTCATAGACATCATCTTGTGTGTGCATCACTCTATGTCTATGGATATCCTTGCTTGTTCCTTGTGGGACTAACCCATGTAGGTATTGAAAGTGCAATTCACTCAAAAGGATAGCTCCAAGTGATCTACATCAACATTGAGCATCCACATCTTCAACATCTACATGAAGTCATCATCGACAAAACCCAAGGTTAGTTCATCCCTCTTAGGGGGGATATCACATCTAGGGGGAGCTTTACTCTAAGACTTGAGTTAAGGCAACTCTAATGATGTGAACACAACAATGCTTTATGTAAAAGTGGTAACCCCGCTTGAGCTTAAACGATGAGTATGACCTATGATCAAGTGTTCTCATTTGACTCCTAAGTCAATATACTCATATATAGATGACCTAGTCATCGCCAATTGCTTGATAGATGCTAGAATTGGTTGTGCATGCTTTGTCACATATTTCAATTGCCATTTTATTGTGTGAGCATGTTAGTTGCATATTTTATTCATTCGAGGACATCCACTTGTTGTTTTGATTGTTTGGCTTTATTTTTCTTTTGCCAAGTGGATGGACAAGAATGCCTAAGAACCTTCTCTAGCTATATATGCTTTTCTCGTCTCAAACTCTATTCATGCTACATCACAAAATTGATCAAGTCAGATTCGGACCACTCTGTGTGAGGAGCACTCGGAGTCCCCGATTCGTCATAGACTTAAACTTCCAAAACCTCTTGTGATTCTCGGTCTGACCGATACCCCACTTTCGGTCTTACCGAGATCATTAAGTTGATCTATATTTTCGATCTCGGTGCAACCGATTTGAACCATTCGGTCACACCGAGTTGCAGTAACTATATACAGTTTTGCATCTCGGTGCCACCGAGTTGTTCCACTCGGTCACACCGACACGGTCGGGCTATATATAGACACGGGCAAAAATTTGGAAATTTCTCTGAACCCTTTCGCCCGTGCGATAGCTCGCTCTGCCTACGTGGTCTCCGGATCGTCTCCTCACTGCCAGCCGCCTCCAGTCGCTGGTCTCCGTCGCCGTCAACGGGATTCAACCCCGCCGTTGCCGCCGTAGCGAGTCTCTGCCAAACTAGGGTATGGACTCGATCTTTGTGCTATTCCCCAATCCGATTCCTAGCACATTGTGATCATATTGATTCTAGCCACGTTTGATAAACTCCTATCCAGTAAATGAATCCGTAGAATAGGTTTGATTCTTAAATTTTAGGGTTAGGTTTACGCCGAAACCATCTCGGACCCACCGAGTTGAAAAACTCGGTCCCACCGATTTGGCTTATGCCATTGCACAAGTGAGACTCGGTCTGACCGAGTATTGCTAATCGGTGTGACCGATTTTGGAACTTTGTGAAACCCTAGCAGTCTCGGTGCCACCGCACTGTGACTCGGTCTAACCGAGTTCACCAGTTTTGGTTCCAAAAACTGCTTCGGTATCACCGAGTTTAAAAATCGGTAGATCCGAAATGATTTTCCATGGGAAACTAAAACTAAGTTTTTGAATCATTCTTTTGCAAAAATCTCTGCATTTTGTGATGCTCATCCACTCTACCTCATCTATAAACTATTCACAGGGTCAGCAGTCAGCTTGTTCATCATGTCAGACCAGAGTGATAGCCAAAACTTGTCAGAACAGCCAGTGCAGATGAGTGAGGGCACCAGTCCCTCCAGTTCTTCAGATGAAGGCAGCAGGAGCACTCCCAGCAATCTGCCAAAAGCTGCCACCAGACATTGGAAGAAGAGAATCTCAGAATCAGAGGATGAGGACTATGTGGCAGAAGAGGAAGCCACTTCCAAGAGAGTTGTGCTTAAGAAGGAGTATGGCTCAGCTGCAGCCATCAAGCCAGGAATGCACAAAAAGGCACCTGCCAAGAGAGTTCCTACCTCCAAGCCTAGGAAGGCTGTTACTGAGGAGACTATAAAATTCACTATGGAATCTGAAGAGGAAGAAACTGGGAAGGACAGGAAAAAGAAGAGAGCTAGAACTACAACTGCCAGAATTATTGGCAAGCCTTCTATGAGGAAAGATTCTGATGAAGAAGAAGAAGAGGTTGCTGCACCAGCACCTAAGGCACCCAAGCTAATGGGTGATGCTATCAAATCAGGGGCTACTGCATCTAAGCCCAAGGCAGCATCAAAGGCCAAGACAGCTCCAAAGAGAAATACAAGGAGCATCCCAGCAGCTGAGAACAACAAGGCCCCAGTGCCTAACATTGCAGAAGAAGAGGAAGGCCAAGTTCTCAGAAAATTGAAGCCCAAGATCCCAGACCACAATGATGCTCATCCTATGGCTGAGGATATGAAGATCAAGCAAGGCACTCACTTTCAAGTTTGGATCAGTACATTATCTTCTCTCAGGATTGCCTACCATCAATTGGATACTGAGGCACACCTTGTTGCCCAAGTCAGGTGATCACAAGATGATCAGAGGCCATGCAATCAACCTGCTTCATATATTTGATGTGCCTCAAAAATTCAAAGTCATGAGCCTCATGGTAGAAACAATCAAGAGGACTGCAGCAGACCAGAAGAGGAGCTGTGGATATGCCCCTCAGATCCAGGAGCTGATTAATTCCAAGATGGGAACATGCATATACCTCTTGGACAAGGAACATTTGCCCATTCATCCAGATTTTGAAGATAATGAAGTTGTGATGAACAAGGATGAACCATCTTCAGCCCATGCACAAGCACAGAAGGAGAAGGCAAGGAAGGAGAAAGCTGCAAGGATGCCAACTCAAGAGGAGGCATCTGAATATTTCTTGAAAACCAAGCAAGAGCAGCTCAGTTACTTGATTGCATCCACCCTGAGGATAGAGAAAGGACTGGCCACCCTCAATCAGAATCAGGAGAGCTTAGAGAGAATCATAGAACAAAAGTTCTATGACTTGGATGTCAAAGTGACAGAGATTCAGTCTGCAGTGGAGCAACTTCAAGATGATATGCAGGAGAGGAAAGGGAAGACTACCACTGATGCATTTGCCAGAGTGCCACGAGGTCCGAGGTCGTCTGCAGTGCCAGTTCCTGACACAAGAGCCACCGCCTCAACTCCAGCCACAGCACCAGCCCAACCAGCTCCAGCATCTACTTCAGCTCCAACTCCAACCACGTCTACAAAAGCCTTCGTCCTTGGAGTGATCCAGACTCCACCACCACCAGAAGATCAAGCCTGAGTGTCGATTTAGCACTATGCATTTTCTAGGAACTTTTTGGTAACTTGTTGCCAAAGGAGGAGAAAAATTTATAGATCATAGGCTTCGAGAGAGAGTGTTGTTTTTCTCTCTTGCTTTATTTGGTGGTTTTTCAAACATTGTTTGCTTTTGGTCGAGACACTTTGATATGCTTGTGAGACATTGATGATCATGTGTTTGATCTTATGCATGCTTGATATATCTTATCTATCTTATGTGATCATTCACTTTTCCTTGGTGATGAGTGCATGTATTTCATTATTATCATTTTGAGCGCTCCACCAAGATGTATGTGACATGGAAGAGTAACCCATAATTCTAACTCTTTGTGCATTTGCAGTCCAAAGCAAATTTTAAATATGCACAAATTTAGGGGGAGCTCTTACTTATCACATACTTCTCAAAGCGACGATATAATTCATTCTTATTATCATTTGTCGAAGCTTTGATCTATATGTTGTCATCAGTTACCAAAAAGGGGGAGATTGAAAGTGCAACTATCCCTAGGTGGTTTTGGTAATTCATAACAACATATAGCTCATTGAGCTAATGCTATTTCAAGACAATTATTTCAGGAAAGCTCAATGATTGGCATGGCACGGATGGTGAAAGTGGAACCCTCAAAATGCTAAGGACAAAGGATTGGCTCAAGCTCAAGACTCTTCATTTTACATTTTAGTGATCCAAGATCACATTGAGTCCATAGGAAAAGCCAATACTATCAAGGAGGGATGAGGAGTTGCTTAATGAGCCTTTTGCTTCATGTGCTTAATGATATGCTCCAAAATCCTCAGCTACTTTCCCATATCCACAAATGACCTAAACCCAAAGCCAAACTCGGTCCTACTGATTCTTTCTATCCGGCGCCACTGAGTTTCACATGTCATAAGCCACTGCCAAACCCTAGCAAATCGGTTCTACCGATAGGGATCCCGGTCTTACCGAGATGGGATTGCAATTTCTCTGTTTCCTTTTCGTAACATTCCGGTCTCACCGAAAGAGCGGATTGGTCCCACCGAGATTGCAATGTAAACTCTCTGTTTCCCTTTTGTAACTTTTCGGTCTCACCGAAAGAGCAAATCGGTCCCACCGAGTTTACCTGACCAACTCTCTGGTTAGCCTATTACCAAATCGGTCTCACCGAGTTTGTGCAATCGGTCTCACCGAGATTACGTTATGCCCTAACCCTAACCATATCGGTCCTACCGAGTTGCATGTCAGTCCCACCGAAAATCTCTAACGGTCACTAGGTTTACTATTTCGGTCCGACCGAGTTTGTTGATTCGGTCCCACCAAGATTGGTAAATTGTGTGTAACGGTTGGATTTTGTGTGGAGGCTATATATACCCCTCCACCTCCTCTTCATTCATGGAGAGAGCCATCAGAACACATCTACACTTCCAACTCATATGTTCTGAGAGAGAACCACCTACCCTTGTGTTGAGGCCAAGATATTCCATTCCTACCATATGAATCTTGATCTCTAGCCTTCCCCAAGTTGCTTTCCACTCAAATCTTCTTTCTACCAAATCCAAATCCTATGAGAGAGAGTTGAGTGTTGGGGAGACTAACATTTGAAGCACAAGAGCAAGGAGTTCATCATCAACACACCATTTGTTACTTCTTGGAGAGTGGTGTCTCCTAGATTGGCTAGGTGTCACTTGGGAGCCTCCGATAAGATTGTGGAGTTGAACCAAGGAGTTTGTAAGGGCAAGGAGATCGCCTACTTCATGAAGATCTACTGCTAGTGAGGCAAGTCCTTCGTGGGCGATGGCCATGGTGGGATAGACAAGGTTGCTTCTTCATGGACCTTTCGTGGGTGGAGCCCTCCGTGGACTCGCGCAACCGTTACCCTTCATGGGTTGAAGTCTCCGTCAACGTGGATGTAGGATAGCACCACCTATCCGAACCACGGGAAAAACATCCGTGTCTCCAATAGCGTTTGAATTCTCCAAACCCTTCCCTTTACATTCTTGCAAGTTGCATGCTTTACATTCCGCTGCTCATATACTCTTTGCATGCTTCCTTGAATTGTGTGATGATTGCTTGACTTGTCCTAAAAGTTGCTAAAATCTGCCAAGAACTAAAATTGGGAAAAGGCATAGCTTTTATTTGGTCAAGTAGTCTAATCACCCCCCTCTAGACATACTTCCGATCCTACAGTCTGGAATGCTGTCGCCATCGGAATAGCCCCCAAGCCCGCCGTCTTGAAGTTGATACATTGAATTGGTCTCACCGGTTGAGGACTCATCATCAGAGTAGATGGATGTCTCTCCACCGGAAACAAATCCTTCCTCAAGATCCGTTCCGTGAATAAAACCAACAAAAGCATGCTTCACGGCGGCTTGAACCTTGGCGGGTCGCGTGCGTCGAGCCGTCTCGATGATGTCGGTGCAGGTGTCCGGCTCAGGCTCTGACTCTCCGATCTTGCCGATGAAGACGTGGATTCCGTCGAAGGAGACCCGATACCCGTATTCGATTGAATCGGCCTCGGGGCCCCAGCCTGCGTTGTTGATGTAGATTTTGCTGCGGTGACTCTTGGTCATTCGACCCACGGCGTATCTCTTGATCCCTGAGAAGCTGCCCTTCAAGAACTCGAAACCACCGTGCTCTGGCCCCATGGTGGGCGCCAACTATCGTAGGTTTGTCACGGCAGATGGCCTAGTGAAAGGACTGAGGTGTGGAGCCATCGCACTAGGTTAGCTTAAAAGGGATTGAAATGGGACAAAGGACACAGAGAGTTTACCCAGGTTCGGCCCCTCTCAACGAGGTAAAAGCCTATGTTCTGCTTCTAGTTGTATTGCTTGGGATTCGATTACAAGGGAGCGAATATGCTTGACCTAGTTCTCGATTATGTGTTTCTTGAGTTAACCCGCCGCCGGATCACCCCTTTATATACAGGTTGATGTCCGGCGGCTTACAGAGTCCCAACCGGCTAACGCAAACGTGACTGGCTCAGTTTATAACTAAGCTTGCCTTATAGAACAAGTTATCGCCTGGCGGTTCACACCTTCGGGCCTTGAGTCGCCTCTGGGTCTTGGGCCTTCAATAAGCTTGTTCCATGAACCGCCATCTCCATGTTTTTCCCGGACCTTATCGGGCCTCTTCATCTTTAAATCGCCAATGGCATGACCCGACCCCTCCTGGGCGGGTCATACCTAGGAGTTATATCCCCAACAGGGTTGAAAGGACATGTTTCCCGACGGCCCTCTGAGTGGATCTTTGTGGTATAGCGACAGGGCAGGTTGTGACCACCTAGGAGACAGGTGGGCCTGGTCCTGGTCGGCGTCCACGGTTATTTCATAATAACACTCTTAACAAGATTGGGTATTTGATCTGAGTTCGTATTGACCTATACACACTAACTGCCACGTGGGAGAAGATATGGGCAGCCGACGTCGTAATATCAGCCGAAACTTACCAGACGTCAGCGACTGAGCGGCGCGCGCCGGATTGGACTGGAACGCTCGCGCTTGTATTAGGGGGCTAGGTCTGCTTCCGGCCGCCCACGCAACATGCAAGAGTGCACAGGGCGATGGGCCCAAGACCCCCGCGCGTAGGATTTAGACCGGCGTGCTGACCTCTCTATTTGGCCTAGTTAGGGTTGCGACGTGTTGATCTCCCGAGGCCGGACATGACCCAGGAAAGTGTTCCTGGCTAGAGGGATCGAGCGTGTCGGGTAATGTGGTGCACCCCTGCAGGGAAGATTGATCTATTCGAATAGCCGTGTCCACGGTAACAGGACGACCCAGAGTTGTATTCCGACCTCATGACAACTAGAACCAGATACTTAATAAAACACACCCTTTTAAGTGCCATATACAACCCGGTGATCGCTCTCTCACAGGGACGAGGAGAGGATCGTCGGGTAAGATTATGCTATGCGATGATACTTGGATAACTTACCGGCTACTCTCTTCTATATGCTTCAAGATGGAGGCTGCCAGAAGCGTAGTCTTCTATAGGACTAGCTTCTCCCCCTCTTATGCTGGCATTCTGCGGTTCAGTCCACATATACCACCCATTTCATTGATACCGATGCATATGTAGTGTAGATCCTTGCCTGCGAGTACTTTGGATGAGTACTCACAGTTGCTTTGCTTCCTCTTTTACCGCTTTTCCATTCTTCTCGGATGTCGCAACCAGATGTTGGAGCCCAGGAGCCAGACGCCACCTTCGGTGACTCCTATTACACCGAGGGTGCCTACTACTACGTGCAGGCCGCCAACGACCAGGAGTAGTTTAGGAGGATCCCAGGCAGGAGGCATGCGACTCTTCAGTTTGTACCCCAGTTTGTGCTAGCCATCTTATGGCACCTTGTTTACCTTATGTCTGTACTCAGATATTGTTGCTTCCGCTGACTCATTTATGTTCGAGCACTTGTATTCGAGCCCTTGAGGCCCCTGGCTTGTAATATGATGCTTGTATGACTTATTTGTGTTTAGAATTGTGTTGTGATATCTTCCCATGAGTCCCTAATCTTGATCGTACACGTTTGCGTGCATGATTAGTGTACGATTGAATCAGGGGCGTCACATGGATATTGGAATTATGATTAGCTAGGAGCGCATTCATCTCTTGTTCTATTTGTTTGACACGACTCCATGTCATGGTACCCAAATATGCATTCTTTGTAGAAGCTTCATTTGATGGTTAAGATTTATCATGAGGAGAAGATGATAAACGAGGTGAACCTGGGATGTCCTCATCATCCGCTCGCCGCTGATAGGGGAACTTCCTCACGTCTCCGGCTTGTCCTCGCGCATCCCGCCGCCACTGCTCCTACATCTAGCGACGTCGGGCCGTTGTTGCTCGCCGCCCATAAAAAGCTCATGTCATGTCCGTCGCCCTTGGAAGCTGAATTGGCAGCTTGTATGGAAGGGATGGCGCTAGCTATGGAGAGATGTTCATCTCCACTCATTGTGGAGTTGGACCGTTGCCTCCATCGTTGGGGAGATAAAACTCCTGATGCAAGGGAGGGAGTCTAAAGTTGCAACCATCAGGGACAAGGAGATGCTCACAACGCCTGGAGAGATATTGTGACCAAATTTCAAAACGAGTGCAATCCGTTGATTCATTAATATATGTTTATGAGAGGTGGGTTTCAATTGTCATGAGCATGTCTCATACTTGGTTCTCTTCAATGGCAAAAAACTTGATGATTTCAAACTTTTGAGAGGTATTGAATAGGGACACACAATATCACCCTACCTTTTCCTGTTAACACTAGAGGGCCTTTCTGGCCCCCTCAAAAAAGATCAGTCGTTGCATTTGAGTGGGATTCTAGTGTCTCCTTCTGTGCCATGAGTTAGCCACTTGTCATTTGTTGACGACAGCCTCCTATTCTTCAAGGCAAATGGCTCAGGGGTGATGCAAGTGTCAAATCTACTGGACTCCTATTGCCAAGCTTCAAGCCAATGGATCAATACCAACAAGTCTTCAGTTTATTTCAGCAAGGGAACACAAGATAATGTCAGACGAGAAGTTAAAGGGGTGCTCAACGTCCCTATTGAGACTCTAATAAGAAATATTTGGGTATGCCATCTGACGTTGCTTCGTCTAAAGTGGGTGCTTTCAAGTACCTAACAGACAAATTATGATGATAGAATGAAGGGTTGGATTGAGAAAACCATCTCAGGAGTGGGCACATTTTTTAATTAAATTGGTAGTGTAGGCCGTTCCGGTTTTCTTGATGTCATGCTTTAAATTGCCAAGGGTTCTCTATGAAAAATTGAACAAGCTTATCAGTCAGTTCTTCTGGGGCAGCAAAGAGGGGCAGCGAAAACAACACTAGGTTTCTTGGAGATCTAGGACTCAACCGAAGAAGTGTGGCGGCTTGAGGTTTCGGGACCACGAGCTCTTCAGCTTAGCTTTGCCGGCTCGGCAATCATGGCGCCTTCTCATTGTCCCCGAATCCCTTTGTGCCCGGCTGCTCAAGGTTCTCTACTATTCAAACATTGACATTCTCAATGCCGAACTGGGTCTCACCCATCTCAAGTGTGGAGGCCTATATTCGAGGCTAGAGATGCACTATCACATGGCCTCATTAGGCGCAGCGGCGACGTGTATTTCACTCTGGTTGTTGCCACATGCTGTGGGCCGAGGCTAGGCTTGAGTGCTATAGGCCGGCCACCGACATCGAGCGGATGCGACATCACGACTTTACACCATGAGATGCTGCGAGGTCACCACCACTGCTTTATGGTCTGGTGGCAGCACGCGTGCTGCAAGCAGGTTGAGGCGAGCTACGAGCAGTGTTGTGGATTTCGACCGATGATATTACGGATGGTGGCCAACATTGCATGAGAGGGGTGAGTGCAACCACGCCACGAGGGAATGGCATCGGAGTTGCTGCAAAGGAGTGGTGCGTGGGAAATAGGGACTTGTTGCAATCAGTGCTGCAATGACGACATCATTGTGAAGCACCGCCGATGCTAGGAGGGCGTCGGCATGATGTGAGACACCCATGCAGTGTCAGGGAGGCATAGAGGACGAAGGATGCCGAGAGGCGTGTGATGAGATGGATCGTGGACAGCTATGATTGCAAAGAAGTGGTGCGTGAGGAACAAATATTTGTTACAAGTCGGTGCTGCAACAACAACATCATTGTGATGCACCGTCGGTGCTGGAAGAACGCCGACATGATGTGAGGCACCCATGGCGTGTCAGGGAGACGTGGAGGATGAAAGATGCCAACATGGGTGTGATGAGATGGATTGTGGACGGCTATGATGTGGATCCGACCGATGGCGAAGCGGTTGGCCGTTCCCTCGTGATCATAAAAAAAAAGCGCTTGCCCTCCTAGTCCTAGTAGTGGTAGTGGTGTCTTCTGTCTTCTTCGGCTTCTCTTTCACCTCTCCCCCTCACTCAACGCGAACCAGAACCCGACGCGAGGCGTGGCTCGCCGCGAGATGGTAAGCACGACCCCCTCCCCATTGCCACGCCTCCACCCTCCACCGCCCTGCCCAGGGGTCCGCTGCATCCGCACATGTGATCCGCGCGGATCTAGCCCTGCGCTCGTGCAGGATCTGTTCGTTTCCGTCGTTTGGATTCGCTGAGGGGTTTGCGATCGATCTGGGGAGCCGTTAGGGTTTTGGCGGGGAAGCGGGGTGTTTGTTGCGCCATTTAGCGGGGGCGTAGCGGTGGATTGGTTGTAGCCGCTGCCGCTGCCTCGGCCCAGCCCTTTGGAATGAGGGATGCATGTGGATTCTGCGCCATTTTTCATCAGCGGATCGTGGTATCGCCGATATAGTATCTCGCTGAGCCAAGTGATCATGTCCCCTCGTTGGCATGGATTGGTCTGGGATGAAGTGGCTGTTTCTAGGGATCGTGCCAGTGGATTGGTGGGTGCTAGGCTCTGCGTTCACAGATTAGCGGACTTAAATTTCGTTAATGGAGCCGTATGTGTTGGGTACTCTGGGTGTTCACTAGTAGCACGTGAATCAAGGTCAGTCGATGCTTTGCGATACAATTTGTTGCAAAATGCTCTGGTGAGTACATTCCGTGTGTCGTCACCAGCAATAATGTGCATTTATCTTACACATATTTTTTCGGTCATCATCATGGCCATAGTCTCTGAACCTGTTATGTTCTGTAACTATGGAGAATATGCTGGACATTCACTGTTGCTTGAGATATTAAGCTGTTAGTATTTGAGATATATGGGTCATTGATAAGTAGGATACACTATACCAAAGTGAACATATCAAAGTATTTACTAGCTTTCCTCTGCTTTTCTGTGCAGGTGGCACTTTTACATTAGCGATGCTAGTTTGTGTCTTGTTATCTTTTGAAAATGGTGAAGCTGACAATGATAGCCCGTATCACTGATGGCCTTCCATTGGCGGAGGGGTTAGATGATGGTCGAGATCTGAAGGATGCTGACTTCTACAAGCAGCAAGCAAAACTGTTGTTCAAAAACTTATCTAAAGGCCAGCACGAATCATCAAGGCTGTCAATTGAGACTGGACCGTACTATTTCCAGTATCCTTACCCTATATGTCATCTGCAGCATTTTAGTTTCTATTTTGCAAAGCATGTGATCTATCTGTTACTATTTTGTCAAAGTTTTATGTGCCAAAGGGAAAAGGAATCATGCAAGTCTATGCAGCCTAATTAGATAACTAGCTTCTACTTCCTGAATCCTCCATGTTTACGATGATCTGTGATTCCTTGTAGTTGCTTCATTGGTATTCAAAGTTGTTTCTACAAGTCAATTTTGGGAATTTGAGTACCTGTATAAGTCTAGGACACAAATTTAAATATCAGATGCAAGAACAACTAATTTTTCATCTCCAAGTAGTTGTGTGGCATAATGAACATACTTATTTTCTGTTAGTGCTTAATTTGTATAAGAATTGAAATCACCTGGTTTGCATTAGCATTTCAAAGAGGCAAAGATAACATACTGCTTATGTGGGGAAAGGGTTGGTGACTTGAATAATGAATACAGAACACTTTCTTGGGCCTTTTCCCTTTTTCAGTACACCACTGTGTGCAGTGGCGGAGTGTGACAAGAAAGGAAGGAGGGGCTGAGAGAGAACGGAAAATGATCTAAACTAGTGGAGAATTCTTTCGGACAAGAAGACCGTTCAGATTTTTTTTTTAACAAGAAAACCAGCAGAGATTTGGGAACAGAAGAAAAGTTCACACATACAGCGAACATGCGTCGGATGTGCAGATCGCACGCACTGCCCGGCCCCAATGTCACGGCCCACATTGTAGCAAGGTAGCCCATAGAAGCAGCCACTTACACTGGCCAGATCAAATAACTGGGTGACTGATCTAAATTGTATGGGCTATATTATTTGTATTTTGCAATTTTGGAAGACCGGGCCGTGGCCCTCTGTGGTCCCCACGTAGCTCCGCAGGTGACTGTGTGTATGCTGTGTCATATATGCACCATCTGTCTTCATGATACATTATTTTTTTACATTGCATGTAGTAAGCTGCATTGTTAATTTTGCGAATAGTATATGTTGAGAAGCAAATCCTTGTCAGTAGTTTTAGCCTGTTTTTCTAGTAAAATTATCATGGCACTCTTGTTGCACCTTGATTCAACAAAACAGTTACATCATTGAGAGCCGTGTGTGCTATTTGACAATGTGTGACCGTTCTTATCCCAAGAAACTTGCGTTCCAGTATTTAGAAGATCTAAAAAATGAATTCGAGAGGGTCAATGGCAGCCAAATTGAAACTGCTGCAAGGCCATATGCTTTCATCAAATTTGGTATGGTTCTTCGATCTAATATGGACACTTTTTCACATTCAGCTTCTTATTAGCTACTGGGTGATGGCTTATATGTCTCTGTTTAGATACATTCATACAGAAAACCAGGAAACTATATTTGGATACCAGAACCCAAAGGAACCTTGCCAAGTTGAATGATGAGCTCTACGAGGTGCACCAGATTATGACTCGCAATGTTCAAGAAGTTCTTGGTGTGGGTGAAAAACTAGATCGTGAGTTTGCCACTGTCATCTATGTTTATTATGTTGAACTGTTACTTCATGATATCTTCTATATTGATGGTCGTGCAAATGATTTCTGCACATATTTACAATAGCTGGAAACTATCTGTAGGTGTTTACCAAAAAGGCACCAGTGAGTAGAGTTTCTGTTAGGTCTGCAAAGTAATTTGGTTTCAACAAACTATGTTGATTTTCCCTCGATTGTAGGTTATTATTACACATGTTTTTCTGGAAACCCTAGTGCTTGTATAAAAGTATTATGACTGCCTTAATGCTATGTTTTCTTGATACTCCTATTGTTCGAGACATGTTCAAGCTTTGTCTGCATGATTGAATTGGTATTATTTCTGCTTAATGTTATTGTTTCTTAACATTTCATCTTTGTGTTTTGAACTGGCTTGCCCAGCGTTTCCCCTTTAGCATGACTTGTCGCAGTCTGTTCTAATGTATTAGCATAGTCATAGTCCTCAGTAAGCCATGTCAATTAAGATAATTGCTAAAAGAAAAGTTTCTTTTGCCCTTTGCAGAGGTGAGTCAAATGTCTAGTAGGTTGACCTCTGATACGAGAATGTATGCAGACAAGGCAAAGGATCTCAATCGCCAGGTATGGTCCATTTTCTACTCCAGTATATATGTATCCAAGCAGCTAAGCCGAGTGTGAGTACTGAAACAAATGATGAATTCGTATTGGACACATAGATAAGTATGTCTGGTAGTCTTCTCGTTTCTTTTGCCATATCATCATTCTTAAATGAATAGATTCTTGAGGTAGATCTACTTTGTTTGGTTTGTAAGCATCACAGGGCTCTTTTCTTCTTGGACTTTTCATTATCTTCTTTAAATTAAAGGAGTCCTGAGGTAGATCTACTTCCTTTGGTTTGTGGTATCACAGAGCCCTCTTTTTCTCATATTAACTAGTTGAAGATTCCATAGTTAGATACAGGCTGCGTTTGCCTTGTCAGTGGATTATGGTAATTTTGTTTGGCTAACAAGTTTGTACCTATTTTCCTATTTGAATAACCAACTTTTCCTATTTCCGTGGCTCTCTTTTCACATCAGATTGCCAAATAACTTCTGCACATCACAGTTTTTTGTAGAAAAGCACATGACAGTTGAGCAGCTGCAAGCGGCATACTTATTGCCATTTCCCTTGTGCTTTCGGTTTTAGTCTGATTGGCTACTTCCAGTGTAATCCTCACTCCAAACAAATAAAAACTGTGCACTATAAAACTAACTTGGTCTCGTTGTGTTCTGCCACAAACTGCTCATTATTTCTTAGTAATATTTCCGCGTCTTCTGTTTGTGAAGCACACAAATTCCATTCTGTATCTGCAGTCCTATGTTCATTAACAAAGCAGAATGGGAATCTCTAGTCAACACTAGCCACCATACTTTTTCTTATTAATCTGACGCAATTGCCACTTGTGGTTTTTCAGGCCTTGATTCGGAAGTATGCCCCTGTGGCCATTGTGATGGGGATAGTACTGATGCTCTTTTGGATCAAGAACAAGATATGGTGACCGAGTGAAGCTCGACATCCTTCACTATGACGCCGAGAATTCTATGTCAACAGATGCTTCTACAGCTTATCCCGCATCTGCCTATTCAAGCGAGATTACCTTTTTAGCCGCCTTATGTTTTTCCCAAACAAGAGGAGCAACAGTAAACCCATTGTGTAGTATTAGTATGGATCTGATCCTGATCCATGAGTTCTCCATGAAATCTTGGAGGCGAACGTACCATGAACTATTCTATTATAGGTGTAGATTCGACCGACATAGTAATTGGTCTTCTTTTTGTGAGCCCAACATGTAAGATCTGTCGTGCAACATATTGTATGCAGAAATGCTTTGGTCGAGATGAAATATGTTTGACATGCTACTGAAGAACAGGCCATGCCAACTTCATTTCTAATTTACCAAATTTGTTCGGTGAAATGTTTTGCCTTGTTTCCTGTAAAATCCTGCCTTAATAATTTCTTACAGTTGAACCCCCAAACCCCGAGCTAGTAGAGGCTGCGGGTCAGCAGCGGAAGCCAAGCACCCTGCCGTCGATCGGCGAGACGCCGACACGGCACACCTTGGACGCCTGCACCCGATGCGTCAGCACCCGCAGCACCATCACCTTGCCCTTGACCACCAGCAGCGAGTCCACCTCCATCATGGCAGCCGCGGCCGCCGGCTGCTGCCCGGACGTGTCCAGCGGCGGCGGGGTGGCGGCGGGGAAGGCCGGCACGGCGAAGGTGGTGGACCAGTGCTTGGTGCTGCCGCTGTCGATGAGGCCCGCGGGGATGTAGATGGAGCCGATCTCGCCGCCGGCGTAGGCGACGCGGAGCGAGCTGTCGAAGTGCGCGAGCGGCGCGCGGTTGGGGTTGCGCACGGACGCCACCTGCTCGAAGGTGAAGGCCACCGTGCCGTTGGCGGCCGCGAAGGACGGCAGCCGCACCGCCGCGACGGCGATCTCCGGCGGCTGCGGTCGGAAGAGGAGGAACAGCGCCGTCGCGGCCCCGCCGGCCGCGAACAGGAGGAAGGCCGCCGCCATAAGGCAGGACGCCAGGGCGGAGGTGCGGCGCCGCGGGGGGCGCTCCGGCTCGTAGTAGTACGGGTACGGCCACGGGCTCGTCTCCGGCGGCCTGTCCGTGGTTGCGACGGGAGCCGCCGCCGCGCCGCCCCCCGGCATGTAGTACGGCCCCTGCCGCGGCTCCGGAGGCCTGGCCACTGTGGCGACGGGGGCCTCCCGAGCCGCGCGTCCCTCCGGCGAGCCATACAGCTGCTCCGGCGACCTGGCCACGGGGGCGACGGGAGCCTCACGAGGAGTCTTGCGCTCCTCCGCCGCAACGTGCAGCTTCTCCGGCGGCCTGGCCACGGGGGCGACGGGAGACTCCCGAGCCGCGCGTCCCTCCGGCGCTCTGTGAAGCTGCTCCGGCGGCTTGGCCACGGGGACGACGGGAGCCTCCCGAGCGGCGCGGCCCTCCGGCTTCCCCGCCGGCCTGGCGACGTTGGCGAGGAGAGCCTCGTGAGACGCGCGGCCCTCCTCCGCGAGGCTCGGGCGGGGCCGCGGCTCCGGCGGCCTGGCCCTGTCGGCGACGGGAGGCCCGCGGGCCGTGGGCTCCTCCGCCGCGCGGAACGGCCTCGGCGCCTGGCCCAGGCGCTGCCGCGGAGGAGGCGGCCCGGCCATGGCAGCCTCGCGGTCCGTCGGCGGGCGCATGCGCGGCGGGAGCGCTAGGGGTGGTTGCTGCTGCGGCATCGTACTCCTCGCTCGCTAGTGGAGTGTGCGCGTGGCGCTCTCGCTCGCCCTTTGTTCGCTTGCGCCGCTTTGCGAGGGCACGGCACAATAATGCTGAACAATGCTGTTGGGTGGCATGTGCGCGCCCGAGCGGAAAGACGGGAGTGGGGACTGGGTATAGTGAGCTGCGCGCAGTGGGAAGTGGAGGTGCTTTTCGACTTTGGAGACTTCTCCTCCTCCCGGATGAGATATTGAGATGAGATCCAGCTGCTGCTGTACGTTACCGCTCACCAGTGTTCACGCATGTGAGTGACCGACCTCTGTGTGATCTCTGGCGTGGTGTGAAACCACCCCGAAAGTCGACAGACGAATCTTGACCGTTCAGGTCCTGCCCTGGATCTCCTCTCCGTCTGAGCGTCAAGACCGAAGGGACGACCGTGCCAATGGACACTACGGAAAGCTTGCTTGGGCTAGATAGCAGCAGAGGGATGAGTTTGAGTTTATCTATCAGCTGCTGCTCGCCGGTAGGTGGCCAGCAGGAGTAGGTTAATTCGATCTCTCCATTATTTTCTAGTTGCTCTCCGGCTTAAGAGATACACTTTGTCGTTTCATTTATCTATTTTCCTTTCCTTTTGGGTAAAGCTACAAGATCTTAGTCTTTAAGCAACGTGCCCGCGCTGGTTCCGCTTTGGCTCGCCGGGCCAAAGGGAAAAAAAGTACGGCGTTTTCGCTTGCTTTGGCCGCGCAGCGAGCAGGACGGATCCTCAATGGCAGAAACTAGTGTTGGGTACACATGTGCTTGTTAATCGACGACAAAATAAAAAGAATTCCGTCGCCGGGACTTGAACCTATGAGGTGAGAGCCGAGTATCCTAACCACCTAGACTACGACGGAGCTTGTACAAAGTTTCAACCAGGTCGTATTTGTACCAGTAACACTCATAGCCAACCTCATGTCGGCCACCAGTTTCCTGGAGGAGCGCGCACGGATGCCAGCTGGGACTGTCTAGGGCTCCGACGCTGTGCCATGTGCCTCTCACGTGCGGGCCCGAGAAGGGAGGTGCCCCGTCAGCTCCGAGCGCCCGCGGCGGGCGGGAACCGCTCTGTCCTCCAACTCCCACCGTTTCCGACAGTCTGCACGCACACCACGCGAACCGAAGGTTGCGAGCTAGCTTTTTTTTTTAGCCAAGCAGACGAGTACGTACGTACGCACAATCGATCTTGGTGCGAGATTGAACCCGCATCAGTATCAACATTTGTTTTCTTTGCCATTATTACTTGTTTCTCACTCTAGCTAGAGTGGTTTGATTTTTTTTTAAACTTTCAATCCATTCATCAACTGTCAAGATTGTATAAAAAGCACCATAAATAAAAAGTACATCCAAGTCCGGACACAACCTAGCGACGACTATAAGCACTGGACGGAGAGAGCCGAAGGCGCGCCGCCGACCGCCGTCATTGTCCCTCCCTCATCTGAGCTGGTGAATGATTCTTGATTGCCCACTAAGCGGTTGGGAATCGATTACGCTCTAGTTTATTTTGTGATCTCGTCCCGCTATGTAAGGCGTGACTTGGTTTAATTACAATTACTGTTTGACTAAATTTCTTTCTTTTTCGCTTTTGCGAAAATTATTCAGATATACTATCAAAGTTCACCATAAATACAAAGCACCTCAAACATAATAAAAATCACATCGAGATTTCAAGACCATCGAACAACACTAACGCCGTCAGAACAAGCCCTCGAAGCGCCGCTATCGCCGCTCCCTTACTAGAGTCGGCTTGACCTTGTTAATGACAGCCGGAAAGTCTTTGTGCACATTCCCCTAAGGACTAGCGCCTTGGAGCTGTAGTCGTCGTCGTTGAACCATTCAATAGATCTGAAGCACTTGACATCAAATCTCGCCACATGTCGAGAAACCCTAACCTCACCGCTCCAAGGAGACGACAGAAATCTACGTCGGAGCTTCGTAGACCACGTCCAGATGGACAAACTCAAGGAGGATCGAAACTCGGAAGACAAACTCGAAGAAGAAGCACCGCCATCCGCCCCGAGCACCACACCCACGAGGACTAAAAAAACCCTAACCCAAACTACTAACCGGTGCGGAGGCACAGGGATTCCCCTTCCCATCACCGACAGACGGAGGGGAGACGAATCTACGGGCTCGCCGACGAAGTCTGGAGGGGAGAGTATGCTCTAGCCACCAAGAGATAGGGGCGAATAGAAATCCTAGACTCTTCTAAATATCTATTCAGTGCTCTGGTTTTAACTTTAGGTTTCAGATGTGTCCACTCTCGAGAAAGTGCTAGCATGTCTCTCCCGCTGAAAGAATGCGGAACCCGTTGGCATCAGATTTTGGCATGACAAAAAACATAATTGAGATGGCCTCAAATGAATAAGTATCTAATATGAAAAACTTCTGTGTCGACAAAACGTACAACTTGATATTTGGAACTTCTCCATCCGAGTTCGTCTGAGTGCCAAAATAGTGCTCGGGGTGCTGAAAGTTGCTGCTCGAGATACTGCTTGGCTGATTGCACACCCAAGGTTACCTCAGATGGAAAAGTATTCTACATAAAAAATCTTCGTCTCGCCGGGACGAATGATTTTAATATTTAATTATCTTATTCCGAGATCGTATGAAAAAGTTAAAGCTAACACACCACAGCCCGACCACGAGTAAAAAGTGATGCTTGACACCATACATCATGTATACAGGGCAGCGAACCTCGAGGCTCTAGGGGTGACCAGGTCGACCTATGACAGCTCATGTCCTGACGGGATCCCTTGGAGGCATGTGAGGTTTCGGGTCCTCAAAATACCTCGTCGGCGTGTCTTCGTATCGCACTCCCCACGAGGCTCTTCCGGCGACATGTCGTTCATACCGGGCTTGATGCTGGGGGTACACGATTACGTGTTCGTGTGCAAACACATTTTTTGGCGACTCAGCTGGGGACAAATCTTTTAATGTTCCTTCATGATTGTTCTTTCTATGAAGAGATAGTCATCAAGGGATTGCAAATCTACTACAGAAATATGAATACCCAATTCACTTATGTAAATGCAAATAATATATATGTTGTTGCTAGATTGTTTAATGAGCATAATGTATCAGCTAGCCCTAGTTTTATCAATCACACATCTAATTATATGCAAATAGTCTATGCAAAATAATCTCCATGCTTCAAGTTCTTATAATTTTACCAACATGAAACATATGTATCCCAACCCTCATGCATCAACAACCTCACAAATTCATATGAAGATGAACAACATGATGCGTTCGCTTAATCAATTTGGTACACCTCATGTTAGAACTTCCAATAGCATGCAAGAAAGTGTTTCACCCATTTATTCATTGACAACTAACTTGCAATACGTGAGTCCAAACATGCAGATGGATAGGGAAATTAGCCATGCTACTACTAGATATTCGGCCAACTACCCTCAACCGTCATATGATATGCCACATGTCACTAATCTATAGATATTCATAATTCGGCTCCACACCTTCACACTCATAGGCGAATAAGTGAAAATTCCACAGGAGATCACATGCCTTCACATGATACCATAGCATACAGTACACCCCTCTACACAATCGCAAAATTTCGGCAACATAAGGGTTAATTATGATAGGCCTAATTGTTGACGACATAGAATGTTTTTCACACCACTATCTACAGTTCATTGCTGAAAGAGTGCAAGGGGGTACTTCTATCTAGACTGGGTTATTGATAACCCACAAGTATAGGGGATTGCAACAGCTTTCGAGGGTAGAGTATTCAACCCAAATTTATTGATTCGACACAAGGGAAGCCAAAGAATATTCTCAAGTATTAGCAGCTGAGTTGTCAATTCAACCACACCTGGAAACCTAGTATCTGCAGCAAAGAGTTTAGTAGCAAAGCAATATGATAGTGGTGGCAATGGTAACAAAAGAGTAAAGAAAGCAAAGTAATATTTTTGGTGTTTTGTAGTGATTGTAACAGCAACAACGGAATAAATAACCGTAAACCAGTATATGGAAAGCTCATAGGCATCGGATCAGTAATGGATAATTATGCAGGATGCGGTTCATCATGTAACAGTCATAACATAGGGTGACACAGAACTAGCTCCAATTCATCAATGTAATGTAGGCATGTATTCCGAATATAGTCATACGTGCTTATGGAAAAGAAATTGCATGACATCTTTTGTCCTACCCTCCCGTGGCAGCAGAGTCCTATTGGAAACTAAGGGATATTAAGGCCTCCTTTTAATAGAGAACTGGAACAAAGTATTATCACATAGTGAATACATGAACTCCTCAAACTAAGGTCATCACCGGGAGTGGTCCCGATTATTGTCACTTCAGGGTTGCCGGATCATAACACATATTAGGTGACTATAGACTTGCAAGATAGGATCAAGAACTCACATATATTCATGAAAACATAATAGGTTCAGATCTGAAATCATGGCACTCGGGCCCTAGTGACAAGCATTAAGCATAGCAACATCAATCTCAGAACATAGTGGATACTAGGGATCAAGCCCTAACAAAACTAACTCGATTACATGATAAATCTCATCCAACCCATCACCGTCCAGCAAGCCTACGATGGAATTACTCAGGCACGGCGGTGAGCACCATGAAATTGGTGATGGAGGATGGTTGATGATGACGACGGCGACGAATCACCCTCTCCGGAGCCCCGAACGGACTCCAGATCAGCCCTCCCGAGAGGTTTTAGGGCTTGGCGGCGGCTCCGTATCGTAAAACGCGATGATTTCTTCTCTCTTATTTTTTTCTCCCCGAAAGCCAATATATAGAGTTGGAGTTGGCGTCGGAAGGTGTCCAGGGGGCCCACGAGGTAGGGGGGCGCGCCCTGGGGGGGGCACCCTCGTGGACAGGGTGTGCCCCCCCTGGTCTTCATCTTTGGCGAGGATTTTTTATTATTTATTGTAAGGTATTCCGTGGAGTTTCAGGTCATTCCGAGGTATTTTGTTTTCTGCACATAAAACAACATCATGGCAATTCTGCTGAAAACAGCGTCAATCCGGGTTAGTTCAATTCAAATCATACAAGTTAGAGTCCAAATCAAGGGCAAAAGTGTTTGGAAAAGTAGATACGACGGAGACGTATCAACTCCCCCAAGCTTAAACCCTTGCTTGTCCTCAAGCAATTCAGTTGACAAACTGAAAGAAATAAAGAAAAACTTTACGAACTCTGTTTGCTCTTGTTGTTGTAAATATGTCAAGCCAGCATTAAAGTTTTCAGGAAATACTATAACTAACCATATTTGCAATAATTCTCAGGTCTCATAATTACTCATATCAATAGCATAATCAACTAGCGAGTCATAATAATAAATCTCGGATGAGAACACTTTCTCAAAACAATCATAATATGATATAACAAGATGGTATCTCGCTAGCCCTTTTTGAGACCGCAAAACATAAATGTAGAGCACCTTTAAAGATCAAGGACTGACAGGACATTGTAATTCATGGTAAAAAAGATCCAATCATAGTCATACCTAATATAAATTAACAGTAATGGATGCAAATGACTGCTGTGCTCTCCAGCTAGTGCTTTTAATAAGAGGGTGATGACTCAACATAAAAGTAAATAGATAGGCCCTTCGCAGAGGGAAGCAGGGATTTGTAGAGGTGCCAGAGCTCGGTTTTGAAATAGAGATAGATAATATTTTGAGCGGCATACTTTCGTTGTCAACATAACAACCAAGAGATGGCGATACCTTCCATGCTACACACATTATAGGCGGTTCCCAAACAGAATGGTAAAGTTTATACTCCCCCTCCACCAACAAGCATCAATCCATGGCTTGCTCGAAACAACGAGTGCCTCCAACGTACATCAGGTCCCAGGGGGAGTTTTGTTTGCAATTAATTTTGATTTAGTTTGCATAAAGCATGGGATTGGGCATCCCGGTGACCAGCCATTTTCTCATGAGTGAGGAGCGGAGTCCACTCCTCTTGAGAATAACCCGCCTAACATGGAAGATAAGGGCAGCCTTGGTTGATACATGAGCTATTCGAGCATACAAAACAGCATGTTTATTTGAAGGTTTAGAGTTTGGCACATACAAATTTACTAGGAACGGCAGGTAGATACCGCATATAGGAAGGTATAGTGGACTCATCTGGAATAACTTTGGGGTTTAAGGGATTGGATGCACAAGCAGTATTCCCGCTTAGTACATGTGAAGGCTAGCAAAAGACTGGGAAGCGACCAACTAGAGAGCGACAACAGCCATGTACATACATTAAAATTAATAAACATTGGATGCAAGCATGAGTAGGATATAATCCACCATGAACAAAATTATCGTGAAGGCTATGTTGATTTTGTTTCAACTACATGCGTGAACATGTGCCAAGTCAAGTCACTTAAATCATTCAAAGGAGGATACCACCCCATCATACCACATCATAATCATCTCAATTGCGTGTTGGCACGCAAGGTAAACCATTATAACTCATAACTAATCAAGCATGGCACAAGCAACTATGATCTCTAATTGTCATTGCAAACATGTTTATTCATAATAAGCTGAATCAAGAACGATGAACTCATCATATTTACAAAAACAAAAGAGGTCGAGTTCATGCCAGCTTTTCTCATCTCAGTCGGTCCATCATATATCATCATAATTGCCTTTCACTTGCACGACCGAACGATGTGAATAAAAATAAGAGTGCACGTGCATTGGACTAAGCTGGAATCTGCGAGCATTCAATAAATAGGAGAAGACAAGGCAATATAGGCTCTTGGTTAAATCAACAATAATGCATATAAGAGCCACTTTAACAATTTAATCATGGTCTTCTCCTACTGACCCCCAAAGAAAAGAAAAGAAATAAAAACTATTTCCACGGGAAAGCTCCCAACAAGCAAAAGAAGAACGGGAAATATATTTGGGTTTTCTTTTTAATTACTACTATAGCAAAAAAGTAAACTACTACTATTTTTTTTGGTTTTTCTTAAGGTTTATCAAACACACAAGAAGAAAGCAGGAAAAAAAAATAAACTAGCATGGATATTACAGTGAAAGAGTATGAGCACCGACATCTAGCAATGAGTGTGTGTGAACATAAATGTAATGTCGGTGAGAAATACGTACTCCCCCAAGCTTAGGCTTTTGGCCTAAGTTGGTTTATTGCCAGGGACAGCCTGGCGGATACCCGTAGGTGTAGCTGGGGTCGTACTGCGACGAGGAAGACTCTTACTGCCAATGGCTGACAGCCGTCTCCGGATCCCAAGAATAAACAGATTGTCGTGGAGGCTCCTCTTATGGTTCCGGTTCCGGGGCTGGTGCAAGATTCTTGTAAGCTTGGACGGCAGCCCACATAACGAGATAGGGTCCTACAAAATTAAACAAAGAAGGAGCTGGCAAGGTAATTGTTTCAGGATGATGTTTATGAAAGAATAATTTATATTTGAGCCCTCCTTCCCTGTCCTTAACAAGAAAATCATGCGCGATCATACTTTTATAGTCTAAGTAAGCACTAGGCAGCAATTTTTCTTCTTTCTCATGAAGCCTAATAGCTATGTTAAAATGTGTAGCGAGGCGTGAAGCATAAATGCCTCCAAAGATGGGACCCTTAGTACGGTTCATACTTAACCGTCTAGCAATAATTCTGCCCATACTAACAGTGTTATCGCGGTATAAACCTTGGAACACAATAATAATATCAGGAACGCTAAGGTTCCCACAGTTCCCGCGACCAATCAAGCAACCACTAGCAAATAAGGCAAAATAGCGTAATACTGGAAAATGTATGCTAGTGATTCTTGCATCAGAAACCTTCCTGGTTTCTCCCACAGAGATAATGTTAATAAACGCTTCCACGTCTTTACGGGGTGGTTCCTCTAAGATGCCCTCAGGGGGTATGTTGCATACTTCGCAAAATTCAGACAATGGCATCTTTTTAACAACGTCATATAAATGAAACTCTACTGAAGGAGGTGATTCCTTAGGGAAAAAGTAGAAGTTTTGCACAAAAGTATTTGTGAGTAAGAGATACTGATGACGTTGGTCACGGACGAAGTCGGTGGGGCCAGCATTTTCAATCAATGAATAGAAATCCTCATAAATCCCGGCCTGTATCTAGAAATTATCGGAAGGCCATTCACATGACCGGATCTCCGCGGTACGAGGCAAATTATTTTTGGGCCTCTGTGCTTCTTCATTTTGTTTCTCCTTCGAGCTTCGGCTCGATGAGCCCCTCAAGAGTCTCTTCATTATTTTCTGAAATAATCTGAAATTTTTAGTAACTTCAAACAAAAGTGAACCAACTTCAATAAAACTGATAGCAACCACTCCTACATGTGCCTAGATCCTATATTAAGCATTAGAACTACTTGGAACCATATAAATTTGACATGCAAGCTCAAGAACATTGTCACCTATGTAGCAAAAATTTGCAATAAAGCACTATAACAAAAACTAATTGGGCAAATGGAGGAGTCACATACCAAGGAACAATCTCCCCAAGCAGTTTTGCGAGAGGTGCTTTGAGCAAGGAGATCGAAAATCACATCAAAGAGGGCTGGAACTCGTGCTTGAGTTGGTTTTTCGTGTTTGTGTGAGGAAGAAGAAGAAGATGGGTGCATGAATAAGTGGAGGAGGGCCACCGTGGGCCCACGAGGCAGGGGGCGCGCCCAGGGGGGTAGGGCGCACCCTCCACCCTCGTGGCCAGGTGGCAGCTCCCCCCCGCGGTGATTTTTGCACCATAAATCCTCAAATATTCCCAAAAAATTATATTAAATTGGCATGTCATTCTGAGAACTTTTATTTTTGGGATATTTTTATATTGCATGGATAAGTCAGGAAACAGACAGAAACATACTATTTTTACTTTATTTCCACTAAATAACAGAAAGTATAGAGAGGGTACAGAAGGTTGTGCTTCTAGTTTCATCCATCTCATTTTCATCAAAAGGAATCCACTAACAAGGTTGATCAAGTCTTGTTAACAAACTCATTCCGATAATCATGAAACTGAAGAAATTTTAAATAACACTAGGTTGCCTCAACGGGGATATGCACATCCCCAATAATAAGTATATCATATTTCTTTTTGACAGTAGGAAGAGGAAATTCAAAACCTCCAATAATAATCGATGGAATTTTCCAATAGAGTTGATACTATGGACTTGAGGTTGTTTCCTCAGAAAGTGTACCGTATGCTCATTACCATTAACATGAAAAGTGACATTGCCCTTGTTGCAATCAATAACAGCCCCTGCAGTATTAAGAAAAGGTCTTCCAAGAATAATAGACATACTATCATCCTCGGGAATATCAAGAATAATAAAGTTCGTTAAAATAGTAACATTTGCAACCACAATAGACACATCCTCAAAAATACCAACAGGTATAGCAGTTGATTTATCAGCCATTTGCAAAGATATTTCTGTTCGGGATCGTAGCAGAAATTTAAAATTTTCTACGCATCACCAAGATCAATCTATGGAGTAATCTAGCAACGAGGGGAAGGGGAGTGCATCTACATACCCTTGTAGATCGCTAAGTGGAAGCGTTGCAAGAACGCGGATGAGGTAGTCGTACTCTTGGCGATTCAGATCACGGTCAATTCCGATCTAAGCGCCGAACAACGGCGCCTCCGCGTTCAACACACGTGCAGCCCGGTGACGTCTCCCATGCCTTGATCCAGCAAGGAGAGAGGGAGAGGTTGGGGAAGACTCCATCCAGCAGCAGCACGACGACGTGGTGGTGGTGGAGGAGCGCGGTACTCCAGTAGGGCTTCGCCAAGCACTACGAGAGACGAGGAGGGAGAGAGGTAGGGCTGCGCCTTGGGAGAGAGAGACTCGTGTGTTGGGCAGCCCCAAAACCTCCACTATATATAGGGGCAAGGGGAGGGGGAGGCGCCCTAGGGTTTCCCCTAGGGGGGGGGGGGGCGGCCAGGGCTGATGAGATCTCCCCCTTGGGTGACTTGGCCCCCAAGCCAGGAGGCGGGAACCCTAGATGGGGCACCCCAAACCCCCTGGTCACGTGGGAATAGGTGAGGGGGGCGCACAGCCCCTTAGTGGGCTGGTTTGCCCCCTTCCCTTGGCCCATGAAGCCCCCAACATTTGCCGGGGCTCCCGATACACCTTTCGGTCATGCTGGTCATCACCCGGTACCTCTAGAACACTTCCGGACTCCAAAACCCTTCGTCCAATATATCAATCTTCACCTCCGGACCATTCCAGAACTCCTCGTGACGTCCGGGATCTCATCCGGGACTCCGAACAACATTTGGTAACCGCGTACATACCTTCCCTATAACCCTAGCGTCATCTAACCGTAAGTGTGTAGACCCTACGGGCTCGAGAATCATGCAGACATGACCGAGACATCTCTCTGGTCAATAACCAACAGCGGGATCTGGATACCCATGTTGGCTCCCACATGTTCCACGATGATCTCATCGGATGAACCACGATGTCAAGGATTCAATCAATCCCGTATACAATTCCCTTTGTCTACTGGTACGATACTTGCCCGAGATTCGATCGTCGGTATCCCGATACCTTGTTCAATCTCAATACGGCAAGTCTCTTTACTCGTTCCGTAACACATCATCCCGTGATCAACTCCTTGGTCACATTGTGCACATTATGATGATGTCCTACCGAGTGGGCCCAGAGATACCTCTCCGTCACACGGAGTGACAAATCCCAGTCTTGATTCATGCCAACCCAATAGACACTTTCGGAGATACCTATAGTGCACCTTTATAGCCACCCAGTTATGTTGCGACGTTTGGTACACCCAAAGCATTCCTACGGTATCCGGGAGTTGCACAATCTCATGGTCTAAGGAAATGATACTTGACATTAGAAAAGCTTTAGCATACGAACTACACGATCTTGTGCTAGGCTTAGGATTGGGTCTTGTCCATCACATCATTCTCCTAATGATGTGATCCCGTTATCAATGACATCCAATGTCCATGCTCAGGAAACCGTAACCATCTATTGATCAACGAGCTAGTCAACTAGAGGCTTACTAGGGACATGGTGTTGTCTATGTATCCACACATGTATCTGAGTTTCCTATCGGTACAATTCTAGCATGGATAATAAACGATTATCATGAACAAGGAAATATAATAATAATAACTAATTTATTATTGCCTCTAGGGCATATTTCCAACAGTCTCCCACTTGCACTAGAGTCAATAATCCAGTTCACATCGCTATGTGATTAACACTCAAGGCCACATCGCCATGTGACTAACACCC
This sequence comes from Aegilops umbellulata, assembly GCA_032464435.1. NCBI lineage: Eukaryota > Viridiplantae > Streptophyta > Magnoliopsida > Poales > Poaceae > Aegilops > Aegilops umbellulata. The sequence goes on along the minus strand of CP136056.1, from coordinate 65,256,205 downwards.
AAAGTGTTTAGGGTTTGATCATCTTATGCTTGTGAGAGATGTTATAGTCAAAGGGTCTGCAACAATCAGATTTGCATGTACTTCGCAAAACTTTATGTCATATCGTAGATGCTGCTACCACGTTCCACTTGGAGCTATTCCAAATGGTTGCTCCATTATACATATTCGGTTTTTCTACTCATAGTCATCTGGATAGGTGTTAAAGCTTGCATCGACGTAACTCTTAACGTCGAACTCTTTATCACCTCCATAACCGAGAAATATTTCCTTATTCCTCTAAGGATAATTTTAACCACTGTCCAGTTATCCACTCCCGGATCACCTTTGTACCCTCTTGCCAGACATGTGGCAAGGCACAAATCAGGTGCGGTACTCAGCATGGCATACTGTATAGAGCCTATGAAAAAACACAAAAGCATAGGGGACAACCTTCGTCCTTCCTCTTTCTTATGCCATGGTCAAGCTTTGAGTCTTACTCAACTTCACACCTTACAACTCAGGTAAGAATCCCTTCTTTGACTGATCTATTTTGAACTCCTTCAAAATCATGTCAAGGTGTGCGTTCTTTGAAAGTATCATCAGGCGTCTTGATCTATCTCTATAGATCTTGATGCCCAATATGTAAGCAGCTTTATCCAGGTCTTCCTTTGAAAATCACTCTTCAAACAACCGTTTATGCTTTCAGAAATTCTACATTATTTCGGATCAACAATATGTCATCCACATATACTTATCAGAAATGTTGTAGTGCTCCCACTCACTTTCTTGTAAATACAAGTTTCTAGCAAACATTGTACTCCCTCCATTCCTTTATATAAGGTGTATTTGTTTTTTCAAAAGTCAAACGTGTGCAAGTTTGACCAAGTTTTTAGAAAAATATATTAATACTCACAATATGAAATTTATATCATTTGATCGATCATGAAAGGTAGTTTCATATTTTATCTATTAGGTATTGCAGATGTTTCTATTTTGTTCTATAATCTTGGTCAAACTTTTAAATGGTTGACTTACACGGAAACCAATACACCTTATATTCTGGAATGGAGGGAGTATAAACCTAAAAGCTTTGATCACTCCATCAAAGCATATATTCTGACTCCGAGATGCTTGCTCTAGTCCATAGAAGGATTGCTGGAGCCAGCATACCTTTTAGCATCCTTAGGATCGACAAAACCTTTTATTGTATCACATACAACTTTTTCTTACAAAAACTGGTAAGAAAACTTGTTTTGACATCCATCTGTCAGATTTCATAATCGAAAAATACAGCTAATGCTAACATGATTCCGACGGACTTAAACATCGCTACGGGTGAGAAAATCTCATCGTAGTCAACTCCTTGAACTTGTGAAAAAACTCTTTGCCACAAGTCGAGCTTCATAGACGGTAACATTACCGTCCACGTCCGTCTTCTTCTTAAAGATCCATTTATCTCAACGGCTTGCCGATCATCGGGCAAATCCACCAAAGTCCATGCTTTGTTCTGATACATGGATCCTATCTCGGATTTCATGGCTTCTAACGATTTGTTGGAATATGGGCCCACCATCGCTTCTCCATAGCTCGTAGGTTCATTGTTGTCCAACATGATATCTAAGACAGGATCACCGTACCACTCAGGAGTAGTACATATCCTTGTCGACCTACGAGGTTTGATAGCAACTTGATCCGAAGCTTCATGATCACTATCATTAACGTCCTCTTCAACCGACATAGGCGCCACATAAACATCTTTCTGTGTTGCACCACTTTCCGGTTGAAGTAGAGGTTCAACAACCTCATCAAGTTCTATCTTCCTCCCACTGAATTCTTTCGAGAGAATCTCCTTCTCGATAAAGGACCCGTTCTTAGCGACAAACACTTTGCCCTCGGATCTGAGATAGAAGGTATACCCAACTATTACCTTTGGGTATCCTATGAAGATGTATTTGTCCGCTTTGGGTTCGAGCTTTTTCGGCTGAAGCCTTAAGTATCGCAGCACCAAATATTAAGAAATGGCAACTTTGGTTTCTTGCCAAACCAATGTCCATACGACGTCCTCTCAACGGACTTAGATGGTGCCCTATCTAAAGTGAATGCAGCTGTTTCTAACGCATAACCTCAAAATGATAGCGGTAGATCGGTAAGAGACATCATAGATCGCACCATATCTCATAAGGTTCGATTACGACGTCCGGACACGCCATTACGCTGTGGTGTTCCAGGTGGTGTCAACTGTGAAATAATTTCACAATGTGTTAAGTGATTGCCAAACTCATAACTCAGAAATTCTCCATCGATCAGATCGTAGGAATTTGATCTTCTTGTTATGATGGTTCTTAACTTCACTCTGAAATTGCTTGAACTTTTCAAACGTTTCAGACTTGTGCTTCATTAAGTAAATATACCCATATCTACTCAAATCGTCAGTGAAGATGAGAAAATAGCGATGTCCACCGCATGCCTCAATTCTTATTGGATCACACACATCAGCATGTATGATTTCCAACAAGTCACTTGCCCGTTTCATTGTACCTGAAAACGGGGTCTTAGTCATCCTGCCCATGAGGCATGGCTCGCATGTATCAAGCGATTCAAAATCAAGTGACTCCAAACATCCATTGACATGGAGTTTCTTCATGCATCTTACGCCAATATGACCTAAGCGGCAGTGCCACAAGAAAGTGGTACTATCATTATTAACTCTACATCTTTTGGCGTGAACATGTGTATTACCACGACAGAGATTCAATGAACCATTCGCATAGGGTGCATGACCATGAAAGGTATTATTCATGTAAACAGAATAACCATTATTCTCTAACTTAAATGAATAACCGTATTGCAATGAACATGATCTAATCATATTCATGCTCAACGTAGACACCTGATAACATTTATCTAGGTTCAATACTAATCCAGAAGGCAGATGGAGCGTGCGATGGTGATCTCATCAACTTTGGAAACACTTACACACACATCATCACCTCGCCCTTAGCGAGTCTCCGTTTAGTCCGTAGCTTTTTGCTTCAAGTCACCAATAATAGCAACTGAACCGGTATCCAATACCCATGTGCTACCAGGAGTACTAGTAAGGTACACATTAATAACACGTATATACTTGTTGAAGTTTCCAGCCTTCTTATCTACCATGTATTTGGGGTAGTTCCGCTACCAGTGACCGTTCCCCTTACAATGGAAGCACTTAGTCTCGGGTTTGGGTTCAACCTTGGGTTCCTTCACTGGAGCGGCAACTGGTTTGCCATTCATGAAGTTTCCCTTCTAGCCCTTGCCCTTCTTGAAACCAGTGGTCTTGTTAAACCATCAACACTTGATGCTCCTTCTTGATTTCTACCTTTTGCGGTCTTAAGTACCGCGAACAGCTCCGGGATCATCTCCATCCCTTGCATGTCATAGTTCATCACGAAGATCTAGTAGCTTAGTGATAGTGACTAGAGAACTCTATCAATCACTATCTTATCTGGAAATATAACTCCCACTTGATTCAAGTGATTGTAGCACCCAGACATTCTGAGCACATGCTCACTAGCTGAGCTATTCTCCTCCATCTTATAGGCAAAGAACTTGTCAGTGGTCTCATGCCTCTCAACACGGGCATGAGCCTGAAATCCCAATTTCAGCTATTGGAACATCTCATATGTTCTATGGTGTTCAAAACATCATTGGAATCCCGATTCTAAGCCGTAAAGTATGGTGCACTTAACTATCAAGTAGTCATCGGGACGTATCTGTCAGATGTTCATAACATCCACAGACGACGCTGGAGGGGTTGGCACACCGAGCGGTGCATCAGAGACATAAGCCTTCTGTGTAGCAGTGAGGACACTCCTCAGGCAACGGACCTAGTCCGCATCATTGCTTACAGTATCTTTCAACTTAATCTTTCTCTAGGAACGTATTGAAACAGGGAGCTACAACGCGAGCTATTGATCTACAACCTTTTTGCAAAGACAACTTAGACTATTGTTCATGATAAATAAGTTCATCTAATCAAATTATATAATGAACTCCCACTCAGATAGACATCCCTCTAGTCATCTAAGTGATACATGATCCGAGTCAACTAGGCCGTGTCCGATCATCACGTGAGACGGACTAGTCATCATCAGTGAACATCTTCATGTTGATCGTATCTTCTATACGACTCATGTTCGACCTTTTGGTCTTCCGTCTTCCGAGGCCATGTCTGTACATGCTAGGCTCGTCAAGTCAACCTAAGTGTATTGCGTGTGTAAATCTGGCTTACACCCATTGTATTCGAACGTTAGAATCTATCACACCCGATCATCACGTGGTGCTTCGAAACAACGAACCTTCGCAACGGTGCACAGTTAGGGGGAACACTTTCTTGAAATTATTGCGAGGGAACATCTTATTTAAGCTACCGTCGTTCTAAGAAAATAAGATGTAAAAACATGATAAACATCACATGCAATCAAATAGTGACATGATATGGCCAATATCATTTTGCTCCTTTTGATCTCCATCTTCGGGGCGCCATGATCATCATCGTCACCGGCATGACACCATGATCTCCATCATCATGATCTCCATCATCGTGTCTTCATGAAGTTGTCTCGTCAACTATTACTTCTACTACTATGGCTAAGGTTTAGCAATAAAGTAAAGTAATTATATGACGTTTATGTTGACACGCAGGTCATAAATAAATTAAGACAACTCCTATGGCTCCAGCCGGTTGTCATATTCATCGACATGCAAGTCGTGATTCCTATTACAAGAACATGATCAGTCTCATACATCACATATATCATTCATCACATCCTTTTGGCCATATCACATCACACGACATATGCTGCAAAAACAAGTTAGATGTCCTCTAATTGTTGTTGCAAATTTTTTACATGGCTGCTATAGGTTTCTTAGCAAGAACGTTTCTTACCAACGCCAAAACCGCAACGTGATATGCCAATTTCTATTTACCCTTCATAAGGACCCTTTTCATCGAATCCGATCCGACTGAAGTGGGAGAGACAGACACCCGCTAGCCACCTTATGCAACTAGTGCATGTCAGTCGGTGGAACCTATCTCACGTAAGTGTACGTGTAAGGTCGGTCCGGGCCGCTTCATCCCATGATGCCGCCGAATCAAGATAAGACTAGTAACGGCAAGTAAATTGACAAAATCGACGCCCACAACAAGTTGTGTTCTACTCGTGCATAGAAACTATGCATAGACCTAGCTCATGATGCCACTGTTGGGGATCGTAGCAGAAATTTAAAAGTTTCTACGCATCACCAAGATCAATCTATGGAGTAATCTAGCAACGAGGGGAAGGGGAGTGCATCTACATACCCTTGTAGATCGCTAAGTGGAAGCGTTGCAAGAATGTGAATGAGGTAGTCGTACTCGTGGCGATTCAGATCGCGGTCGATTCCGATCTACGCGCCGAACAAGGGTGCCTCCGCGTTCAACACATGTGCAGCCCGGTGACGTCTCCCATGCCTTGATCCAGCAAGGAGAGAGGGAGAGGTTGGGGAAGACTCCGTCCAGCAGCAGCACGACGGCGTGGTGGTGGTGGAGGAGCGCGGTACTCCAGCAGGGCTTCGCCAAGCACTACGAGAGACGAGGAGGGAGAGAGGTAGGGCTGCACCTTGGGAGAGAGAGACTTGTGTGTTGGGCAGCCCCAAAACCTCCACTATATATAGGGGCAAGGGGAGGGGGAGGCGCCCTAGGGTTTCCCCTAGGGGGCGGTGGCCAGGGCAGATGGGATCTCCCCCTTGGGTAACTTGGCCCCCAAGCCAGGAGGCGGGAACCCTAGATGGGGCACCCCAAACCCCCTGGTCACGTGGGAATAGGTGAGGGGGGCACACAGCCCCTTAGTGGGCTGGTTTGCCCCCTTCCCTTGGCCCATGAAGCCCCCCAACACTTGCCGAGGCTCTCGAAACACCTTTCGGTCATGCTGGTCATCACCCGGTACCTCCAGAACACTTCCGGACTCCAAAACCCTTCGTCCAATATATCAATCTTCACCTCCGGACCATTCCGGAACTCCTCGTGACGTCCAGGATCTCATCCGGGACTCCGAACAACATTCGGTAACCGCGTACATACCTTCCCTATAACCCTAGCGTCATCGAACCTTAAGTGTGTAGACCTTACGGGCTCGAGAATCATGCAGACATGACCGAGACATCTCTCTGGTCAATAATCAACAACGGGATCTGGATACCCATGTTGGCTCCCACATGTTCCATGATGATCTCATCGGATGAACCACGATGTCAAGGATTCAATCAATCCCGTATACAATTCCCTTTGTCTACTGGTACGATACTTGCCCGAGATTCGATCGTCGGTATCCCGATACCTTGTTCAATCTCCTTACGGCAAGTCTCTTTACTCGTTCCGTAACACATCATCCCGTGATCAACTCCTTGGTCACATTGTGCACATTATGATGATGTCCTACCGAGTGGGCCCAGAGATACCTCTCCATCACACGGAGTGACAAATCCCAGTCTCGATTCATGCCAACCCAATAGACACTTTCGGAGATACCCATAGTGCACCTTTATAGCCACCCAGTTACGTTGCGACGTTTGGTACACCCAAAGCATTCCTACGGTATCCGGGAGTTGCACAATCTCATGGTCTAAGGAAATGATACTTGACATTAGAAAAGCTTTAGCATACGAACTACACGATCTTGTGCTAGGCTTAGGATTGGGTCTTGTCCATCACATCATTCTCCTAATGATGTGATCCCGTTATCAACGACATCCAATGTCCATGCTCAGGAAACCGTAACCATCTATTGATCAACGAGCTAGTCAACTAGAGGCTTACTAGGGACATGGTGTTGTCTACGTATCCACACATGTATCTCAGTTTCCTATCAATACAATTCTAGCATGGATAATAAACGATTATCATGAACAAGGAAATATAATAATAATAACTAATTTATTATTGCCTCTAGGGCATATTTCTTTTATTAGTAACAATATCTTTCATGTATTTGGCATAAGGATTCATTTTGAGCATATCAGTCAATCGCATACGCAAAAAGATAGGTCTAATCATTTCAGCAAAGCGCTCAAATCCTCATCATCCATTTTCTTGGATGGTTTGGGAGGAAAAGGCATGGGTTTCTGAACCCATGGTTCTCTTTCTTTACCATGTTTCTTAGCAACAAAATGTCTTTTATCATAACGTTGATTCTTTGATTGTGCCTTATCAAGATCAACAACAGGTTCAATTTCTACATCATTATCATTACTGGGTTGAGCATCATCATGAACATCATCATTAACATTTTCACTAGGTTTATGTTCATTACCAGATTGTGTTTCAGCATCAGACATAGAGATATCATTTGGATTATCAGGTGGTTCAGCAATAGGTTCACTAGAAGTTTGCACAGTTCTATCATTTTTCTTTTTCTTCTTTTTAGAAGAACTAGGTGCATTAATATTATTTCTCTAAGAATCTTGCCCAATTCTCTTAGGGTGGCCTTCAGGATACAAAGGTTCCCGAGTCATTCTACCAGTTCTAGTAGCCACTCTAACAGCATAATCATTTTTCTTACTATTCATTTCATTGAGCACTTCTTTTTGAGCTTTAAGTACTTGTTCCACTTGAGTGGTAACCATAGAAGCATGTTTGCTAACAAGTTTAAGTTCACCTCTAATATTTGCCATATAATCACCCAAGCGTTTAATCATATAAGCATTTTGTTTTAATTGTCTACCAAAATAAGCATTAAAGTCGTCTTGCTTAAACATAAAGTTATCAAACTCATCCAAGCACTGACTAGCAATTTTGGTAGGAGGGACTTCAACTTTATCATATCTATAGAGATAATTTACCTTTACTACTTGTGTCGGGTTATCGAGGTCTGGAGGTTCTTCAATAGGTAATGGATCAAGATCATATGTTTCTTCAGCAGGCGGTAAATTAAGACCATGTATTTCTTCAATAGGAGGTAAATTCTTAACATCTTCAACTTTAATACCTTTTTCTTTCATAGATTTCTTTGCCTCTTGCATATCTTCGGGACTGAGAAATAGAACACCTCTCTTCTTCAGAGTTGGTTTAGGAATAGGATGATTAATTGGAGCAGGAGCTGGCTCAGGAGGTGCCCAATTATTTTCATTTGTTAACATATTATTCAATAGAATTTCAGCTTCATCCGGTGTTCTTTCCCTGAAAAGAGAACCAGCACAACTATCCAGGTAATCTCTGGAAGCATCGGTTAGTCCATTATAAAAGATATCAAGTATTTCATTTTTCTTAAGAGGATGATTAGGCAAAGCATTAAGTAACTTGAGAAGCCTCCCCCAAGCTTGTGGGAGACTCTCTTCTTTAATTTGCACAAAGTTGTATATTTCCTTTAAAGCAGCTTGTTTCTTATCAGCAGGGAAATATTTAGCAAAGAAGTAGTAAATCATATCCTGGGGACTACGCACACAACCAGGATCAAGAGAATTAAACCATATCTTAGCATCACCCTTGAATGAGAACAGAAATATTTTAAGTATATAAAAGTAGCGCGATCTCTCATCATTAGTAAACAGGGTGGCTATATCATTTAATTTAGTAAGATGTGCCACAACAGTTTCAGATTCATAGCCATGGAAAGGATCAGATTCAACCAAAGTAATTATATCAGGATCAACAGAGAATTCATAATCCTTATCAGGAACACAGATTGCTGAAGTAGCAAAAGCAGGGTCAGACCTCATTTTATCTTTAAGAGTTTCTTTGTTCCATTTAATTAATAGCCTTTTAAGTTCATGACGATCTCTGCAGGCTAGAATAGCGGCAAAAGATTCCATATCAAAAACATAACCCTCAGGAATAATAGGCCTATCTTCATCACCACTTTCATCACTATAATCAGATTCAATAATTTCTTTCTCTCTAGCCCTAGCAATTTGTTCATCAAGAAATTCACCAAGGGGCACAGTAGTATCAGGCATAGAAGTAGTTTCATCATAAGTATCATGCATAGTAGAGGTGGCATCATCAATAACATGCGACATATCGGAACGAATAGCAGAAGCAGGTTTAGGTGTCGCAAGCTTACTCATAACAGAAGGTGAATCAAGTGCAAGGCTAGATGGCAATTCCTTGCCTCCCCTCATAGTTGAGGGATAAATTGTTGTCTTAGCGTCTTTCAAGTTCTTCATAGTGTCCAGCAGATATAAATCCCAAGTGACTCAAAGAATAGAGCTATGCTCCCCGGCAACGGCGCCATAAATTAGTCTTCATAACCCACAAGTATAGGGATCGCAACGGCTTTCAAGGGTAGAGTATTCAACCCAAATTTATTGATTCGACACAAGGGGAGCCAAAAAATATTCTCAAGTATTAGCAGCTGAGTTGTCAATTCAACCACACCTGGAAACTTAGTATCTGCAGCAAAGAGTTTAGTAGCAAAGCAATATGATAGTGGTGGCAACGGTAACAAAAGAGTAAAGAAAACAAAGTAATATTTTTGGTGTTTTGTAGTGATTGTAACAACAACAACGGAAAAGTAAATAAGTGTAAACCAGTATATGGAAAGCTCGTAGGCATCGGATCAGTAACGGATAATTATGCAGGATGCGGTTCATCATGTAACAGTCGTAACATAGGGTGACATAGAACTAGCTCCAATTCATCAATGTAATGTAGACATGTATTCCAAATATAGTCATACGTGCTTATGGAAAAGAAATTGCATGACATCTTTTGTCCTACCCTCCCATGGCAGCGGGGTCCTATTGGAAACTAAGGGATCTCAAGGCCTCCTTTTAATAGAGAACCGGAACAAAGCATTAGCACATAGTGAATACATGAACTCCTCAAACTAAGGTCATCACCTGGAGTGGTCCCGATTATTGTCACTTCGGGGTTGCCGGATCATAACACATAGTAGGTGACTATAAACTTGCAAGATAGGATCAAGAACTCACATATATTCATGAAAACATAATAGGTTCAGATCTGAAATCATGGCACTCGGGCCCTAGTTACAAGCATTAAGCATAGCAAAGTCATAGCAACATCAATCTCAGAACATAGTTGATACTAGGGATCAAATCCTAACAAAAATAACTCGATTACATGATAAATCTCATCCAACCCATCACCGTCCAGCAAGCCTACGATGGAATTACTCACGCACGGCGGTGAGCATCATGAAATTGGTGATGGAGGATGGTTGATGATGATGACGGCGACGAATCCCCCTCTTCGGAGCCCCGAACGGACTCTAGATCAGCCCTCCCGAGAGGTTTTAGGGCTTGGCGGCGGCTCCGTATCGTAAAACGTGATGATTTCTTCTCTCTTATTTTTTCTCCCCGAAAGCCAATATATAGAGTTGGAGTTGGCGTCGGAAGGTGTCCAGGGGCCCACGAGGTAGGGGGCGCGCCCTAGGGGGGGTGGGCATCCCCACCCTCGTGGACTGGGTGTGGGCCCCCTGGTCTTCATCTTTGGCGAGGATTTTTTTATTTTTTTATTGTAAGGTATTCCGTGGAGTTTCAGGTCATTCTCAGATATTTTGTTTTCTGCACATAAAACAACATCATGGCAATTCTGCTGAAAACAGCGTCAGTCCGGGTTAGTTAAATTCAAATCATACAAGTTAGAGTCCAAAACAAGGGCAAAAGTGTTTGGAAAAGTAGATATGACGAAGACGTATCAGGTATCGAGAAAAAGCTTATGTCTTTTTGAGATGAATGCAATATTCGTCTTGAACTAATAAAAGAGGGAAATCATGTTGATTCTGCTACACTACTAGAATAAGGCAAACAAAGAAAGCACTGCGAGTGGATAAAAATGTCAGAGAGAAAGGTGATTCGGACAATAAAGTTAATTCAATTATTGAAAAGAGTTGCATTGAGTCGTATATATGCCAAATCTATTAAAGAAAATTAAGTCTTGCTGATACGTCTCCAATGTATCTATAATTTCTGATTGTTTCATGCTATTATATTATCTGTTTTGGATGTTTAATGGGCTTTAATATACTCTTTTATATTATTTTTGGGACTAACCTATTAACCGAAGGCCCAGTGCAAATTGCTATTTTTTTGCCTATTTCAGTGTTTCGCAGAAAAGGAATATCAAACGGAACAAAACCTTCGCGAGGATCTTTTTTGGAACAAACGCAATCCAGGAGCCTTGGAGTGGAAGTCAAGGAAGCAATGAGGCGGCCACGAGGCAGGCGGGCACGCCCCCACCCTCGTGGGCCCCTCGTAGCTCCACCGACCTACTTCTTTCGCCTATATATACTCTTATACCCTGAAAACATCCAGGGGAGCCACGCAACCACTTTTCCACCACCGCAACCTTTTGCACCCGTGAGATCCCATCTTGGGGCCTTTTCTGGAGATCTGCCGGAGGGGGATTCGATCACGGAGGGCTTCTACATCAACACCATAGCCTCTCCGATGATGTGTGAGTAGTTTACCACAGACCTTCGGGTCCATAGTTATTAGCTAGATGGCTTGTTCTCTCTCTTTGGTTCTCAATACAAAGTTCTCCTCGATGTTCTCGGAGATCTATTCGATGTAATACTTTTTGCAGTGTGTTTGTCGAGATCTGATGAATTGTGGGTTTATGATCAAGTTTATATATGAACAATATTTGATTCTTCTCTGAATTCTTATATGCATGATTTGATATCTTTGCAAGTCTCTTCGAATTATGGTTTAGTTTGGCCTACTATATTGATCTTTCTTGCAATAGGAGAAGTGCTTAGCTTTGGGTTCAATCTTGCGGTGTCCTTTCCCAGTGACAGCAGGGGCAGCAAGGCACGTATTGTATTGTTTCCATGGAGGATAAAAAGACGGGGTTTATATCATATTGCTTGAGTTCATCCCTCTAAATCATGTCATCTTGCCTAATGTGTTACTCTGTTCTTATGAACTTAATACTCTAGATGCATGCTGGATAGCGGTCGATGTGTGGAGTAATAGTAGTAGATGCAGAATCGTTTCGGTCTACTTGACACGGACGTGATGCCTATGTTCATGATCATGCCTAGATATTCTCATAACTATACACTTTTCTATCAATTTCTTGGCAGTAATTTGTTCACCCACCGTAATATATGCTATCTTGAGAGATGCCACTAGTGAAACCTATGGCCTCCGGGTCTACTTTACATCATATTAGTTTATCATCAACTTGCCAATTTATGTCGCCGTTTATTTTGCAATCTTTACTTTCCAATCTATACAACAAAAATACCAAAAATATTTATCTTATTATCTTTATCAGATCTCAGTTTTGCAAGTGGCCGTGAAGGGATTCACAACCCCTTTATCATGTTGGTTGCAAGGTTCTTGATTGTTTGTGCAGGTACTAGGCGATTTGCGTGTAGTCTCCTACTGGATTGATACCTTGGTTCTAAAAAACTGAGGGAAATATTTACGCTACTTTGCTGCATCACCCTTTCCTCTTCAAGGGAAAAGCAACACATGCTCAAGAGGTAGCAAGAAGGATTTCTGGCACCGTTCCCGAGGAGATCTACGCTCAAGTCAAGAGATACCAAGTATCCATCACAAACTCTTATCCCTCGCATTACATTATTTGCCATTTGCCTCTCGTTTTCCTCTCCCCCACTTCACCTTTGCCGTTTTATTCGCCCTTTTTCATTCGTCTCTTTTCGCTTGCTTCTTCTTTGCTTATGTGTTGGATTGATTGTTTGTCACGACGGCAAAAGACAATACTAAATTATGTGACTTTTCTACAACAACAATGATTTTATTAGCACTCCGATTGCTCTTATTACCGATGCTGAATCTTGTGAAATTAATGCTGCTTTGTTGAATCTTGTCATGAAAGATCAAATTTCTTGCCTTGCTAGTGAAGATGCCGCTACCCATCTAAACAACTTTGTTGATTTGTGCGATATGCAAAAGAAGAAAGATGTGGATAATGATACTGTTAAATTGAAGCTATTTCGGTTTTCGCTTAGAGATCATGCTAAAACTTGTTTCTCTTCTTTGCCTAAAAATAGTATTGATTCATGGAATAAGTGCAAAGATGCTTCTATATCTAAGTATTTTCCTCCCTCTAAGATCATCTCTCTTAGAAACGATATTATGAATTTTAAGCAACTTGATCATGAGCATGTTGCACAAGCTTGGGAGAGGATGAAATTAATGATACGTAATTGCCCTACACATGGTTTGAATTTATGGATGATTGTACATTTTTTATGCCGGAATGAATTTTGCTTCTAGAAATCTTTTAGATTCGGCCGCGGGAGGCACTTTTATGGAAATCACTTTAGGAGAAGCTACTAAACTCCTAGGTAATATTATCGTTAATTATTCTCAATGGCACGCCGAAAGATCTACTAGTAAAAAGGTTCATGCTATTGAAGATATTAATGTTTTGAGTGGAAAGATGGATGAACTTGTGAAATTGTTTGCTAATAAGAGTGTTTCTTGTTATCCTAATGATATGCCTTTGTCCACTTTGATTGAGAATCATAATGAATCTATGGATATGAATTTTGTTGGTAGGAACAACTTTGGTAATAACGCGTATAGAGGAAACTTTAATTCTAGGTCGTTGATGACCCACAAGTATAGGGGATCTATCATAGTCCTTTCGATAAGTAAGAGTGTCGAACCCAACGAGGAGCAGAAGGAAATGACACGCGGTTTTCAGTAAGGTATTCTCTGCAAGCACTGAAATTATCGGTAACAGATAGTTTTGTGATAAGGTAATTTGTAATGGGTAATAAGTAATAAAAGTAAATAAGGTGCAACAAGGTGGCCCAATACTTTTTGTAGCAAAGGACAAGCTTGGACAAACTCTTATATAAAGGAAAACGCTCCCGAGGACACATGGGAATTATCGTCAAGCTAGTTTTCATCATGCTCATATGATTCGTGTTCGTTACTTTGATAATTTGATATGTGGGTGGACCAGTGCTTGGGTACTGCCCTTCCTTGGACAAGCATCCGACTTATGATTAACCCCTATTGCAAGCATCCGCAACTACAAAAGAAGTATTAAGGTAAACCTAACAATAGCATGAAACATATGGATCCAAATCAGCCCCTTACGAAGCAACGCATAAACTAGGGTTTAACCTTTTGTCACTCTAGCACCCCATCATCTACTTATTACCTCCCAATGCCTTCCTCTAGGCCCAAATAATGGTGAAGTGTCATGTAGCCAACGTTCACATAACACCACTAGAGGAAAGACAACATACATCTCATCAAAATATCGAACGAATACCAAATTCACATGACTACTTATAGAAAGACTTCTCCCATGTCCTTAGGTACAAACGTAACTACTCACAAATCATATTCATGTTCATAATCAAGGGGGTATTAATATGCATAAAGGATCTGAACATATGATCTTCCACCAAATAAACCAACTAGCATCAACTACAAGGAGTAATCAACACTACTAGCAACCCACAGGTACCAATCTGAGGTTTTGAGACAAAGATTGGATACAAGAGATGAACTAGGGTTTGAGATGCGATGGTGCTGGTGAAGATGTTGATGAAGATTGACCCCCTCCCGATGAGAGGATCGATGGTGATGATTTCCCCCTCCCGGAGGGATGTTTCCCTAGCAGAACAGCTCCGCCGGAGCCCTAGATTGGTTTCGCCAGGTTCCGCCTCGAGACGGTGGCGCTTCGTCCCGAAAGCTTCCTTCTGATTTTTCCAGGGCGAAAGACTTCATATAGCAAAAGATGGGCACCAGAGGCCTGCCAGGGGGCCCACGAGGCAGGGGGCGCACCCCCACCATCATGGATGGTGGGTGGCCCCCTCGGGTGCTTTCTTCGCCCAATATTTTTTATATATTCCAAAACTGACTTCCATGGAGTTTCAGGACTTTTGGAGTTGTGCAGAATAGGCCTCTAATATTTTCTCCTTTTCTAGCCCAGAATTCCAGTTACCGACATTCTCCCTCTTGATGTAAACCTTGTAAAGTAAGAGAGAAAAGGCATAAGTATTGTGACATAATGTGTAATAACAACCCATAATGCAATAAATATCAATACAAAATCATGATGCAAAATGGACATATCAACTCCCCCAAGCTTAGACCTCGCTTGTCCTCAAGCGGAAGCCGATAACGAAAAATATGTCCACATGTTTAGAGATAGAGGCGTCGATAAAATAAAATACGGACATGAGGGCATCATGATCATTCTTATAACAACAACATATATATATATATATATATATATATATATATATATATATATATATATATATTGTCATATGATTTCTTATGCTAAAGTAACAATCTATTCACGATGTCAAGTATGAATCAGAAACTGCATTGAAAACTAACAAACTATGATCTCGGTCATTGAAACAATTGCAATTTATCATAACATTGGAAATAGTCAATATTAGAGATTTTCAGCAAGTCCACATACTCAACTATCATTTAGTCTTTCATAATTGCTAACACTCACGCAATACTTATGGGTATGGAGTTTTAATCGGACACAGAGAAGCATAGGGGCTTATAGTGTTGCCTATGTTTCTCTATGTTTCTCTGTGTCCGATTAAAACTCCATACCCATAAGTATTGCGTGAGTGTTAGCAATATATATATATATATATATATATATATATATATATATATATATATATATATATATATATATATATATATATATATATATATATATATATATATATATATATATATATCAGGATCTTTCCAACACAATGTGCTTGCCAAAGGATAAAATGTAAAAAGGAAAGGTGAAGATCACCATGACTCTTACATAAGGCATAAGACAAAAGTAAAAGATAAGCCCTTCGCAGAGGGAAGCAGAGGTTGTCATGTGCTTTTATGGTTGGATGCACGAAATCTTAATGCAAAAGAACGTCGCTTTATATTGCCACTTGTGATATGGACCTTTATTATGCAGTCCGTCGCTTTTATTGCTTCCATTTCACAAGATCGTATAAAGCTTATTTTCTCCACACTAATAAATCATACATATTTAGAGAGCAATTTTTATTGCATGCAACAATGGCAACTTACTTGAAGGATCTTACTCAATCCATAGGTATGTATGGTGGACACTCATGGAAAAACCGGGTTTAAGGATATTTGGAAGCACAAGTAGTATCTCTACTTGGTGCAAAGAATTTGGCTAGCATGAGGGGGGAAAGGCAAGCTCAACATGTTGGATGATCCATGACAATATACTTTATTTCGGATATAAGAAAACATAACCCATTACGTTGTCTTCCTTGTCCAACATCAACTTATTAGCATGTCATATTTTAATGAGTGCTCACAATCATTAAAGATGTCCAAGATAGTATATTTATATGTGAAAACCTCTCTTTCTTTATTACTTCCTATTAATTGCAACGATGACCAAGACTATGTTTTTCAACTCTCAACAACTTTTATTCATCATACTCTTTTATATGTGAAGTCATTACTCTCCATAAGATCAATATGATCTCTTTAATTCTTTTTATTATTTCTTTTATTCCCTCAAGATCATAGCAAGATAATCAAGCCCTTGAATCAAAACTAATCTTTATTATATATAGCTCACAGACTCGATTACATAGAAGGGTCATAAAGCATAACTCAAAACTAGATCATACTAAAACTTTATTCTACTAGATCAAGATATTACCAAAAGGATCGAACTAAGAAAGATGGTAAAGATAAAAGTGTGATGGTGATACGATACCGGGGCACCTCCCCTAAGCTTGGCAGTTGCCAAGGGGAGTGCCCATACCCATGTGATTATGTCTCTTTCTTCGGAGGTGGTGATGTGATATTCTTGGCGATGATGCCCCTCAGGATACGATTGTCTTCCTCGAGCTTATTGATACGTCTCCAACGTATCTATAATTTATGAAGTATTCATGCTATTATATTATACATCTTGGATGTTTACTGGGCTTTACTATGCTATTTTATATGATTTTTGGGACTAACCTATTAACCTAGAGCCCAGTGCCAGTTTCTGTTTTTCCCTTGTTTCAGTGTTTCGCAGAAAAGGAATATCAAATGGAGTCCAAACGGAATGAAACCTTCGGGAGAGTTATTTTTGGAACGGAAGCAATCCAGGGGACTTGGAGTGCATGAAAGGGAAGCAACGAGGAAGGCACGAGGCAGGGGGCACGCCCTCCACCCTCGTGGGCCCCTTGTGGCTCTCCTGATGTACTTCTTTCGCCTATATATATATCCATATACCCTAAAACCTTTGGGGAACAGAATAGATCGGGAGTTCCACCGCCGCAAGCCTCTGTAGCCACCAAAAATCAATCGGGACCCTGTTCCGGCACCCTGCCGGAGGGGGGATCCCTCACCGACGGCCATCTTCATCATCCCGGCGCTCTCCATGACGAGGAGGGAGTAGTTCACCCTCGGGGATGAGGGTATGTACCAGTAGCTATGTGTTTGATCTCTCTCTCTCTCTCTCTCTCTCTCTCTCTCTCGTGTTCTTGATTCGGCACGATCTTGATGTATCGCGAGCTTTGCTATTATAGTTGGATCTTATGATGTTTCTCCCCCTCTACTCTCTTGTAATGGATTGAGTTTTCCCTTTGAAGTTATCTTATCAGATTGAGTCTTTAAGGATTTGAGAACACTTGATGTATGTCTTGCCGTGCTTATCTGTGGTGACAATGGGATATCACGTGATACACTTGATGTATGTTTTGGTGATCAACTTGCGGGTTCCGCCCATGAACCTATGCATAGGGGTTGGCACACATTTTCGTCTTGACTCTCCGGTAGAAACTTTGGGGCACTCTTTGAAGTACTTTGTGTTGGTTTGAATAGATGAATCTGAGATTGTGTGATGCATATCGTATAATCATACCCACGAATACTTGAGGTGACAATGGAGTATCTAGGTGACATTAGGGTTTTGGTTGATTTGTGTCTTAAGGTGTTATTCTAGTACAAACTCTATGATATATTGAATGGAAAGAATAGCTTCATGTTATTTTACTACGGACTCTTGAATAGATCGATCAGAAAGGATAACTTTGAGGTGGTTTCGTACCCTACCATAATCTCTTCGTTTGTTCTTCACTATTAGTGACTTTGGGGTGACTCTTTATTGCATGTTGAGGGATAGTTATATGATCCAATTATGTTATTATTGTTGAGATAACTTGCACTAGTGAAAGTATGAACCCTAGGCCTTGTTTCTACACATTGCAATACCATTCGTGCTCACTTTTATTATTAGTTACCTTGCTGTTTTTTATTTTCAGATTACAAAAACCTATATCTACCATCTATATTGCAGTTGTATCACCATCTCTTCGCCGAACTAGTGCACCTATACAACTTACCATTGTATTGGGTGTGTTGGGGACACAAGAGACTCTTTGTTATTTGGTTGTAGGGTTGCTTGAGAGAGACCATCTTCATCCTATGCCTCCCACGGATTGATAAACCTTAGGTCATCCACTTGAGGGAAATTTGCTACTGTCCTACAAACCTCTGCACTTGGAGGCCCAACAACGTCTACAAGAAGAAGGTTGTGTAGTAGACATCACTTATCGACTTGCTGCTTGAGGTCCATTATTTCCTTACGGAGCTTGCCCGTGACGGATAAAGCTCCTTTCACCCATGGATGTTGCATAGCTGCGGGAGAACAAGTAACAATCTTTTTCATATTTTCATAAGAAATAAATCTGACATTGGAAGGGATGACCGAATTTGGAATAGCTGAGCTCTGTAGTTCCCCCATCGTGAATCCGGCTCGGAAACGAGAAGTAACTTCTTGATCCTCTTCCATGGCATCTATCCTTTTCAGGTCGGCCTCCATCTCCTCCTCTGTTGATAGCCCAAAGTGGTCAACATCACTGTTTGCTCCTGGTCCAGGTGTCGGATGAGACACCCGACTCTCCCCGACTAACTCTTGAGAAGACATCTTGCTCTAATCTGCGGTAGAAACAACTCAAAACAAAACAGAGGATATTTGCGTGGTACGGTGGTCAAAACCTTCGGGAGATTATATAATGAATTTTTACCGACCAAAAGAAATATCGTGCAAGAAAACGGAGTCCGGAGGGCACACAAGGTGCCCACGAGGCAGGGGGCGCGCCCAGGGGGGTAGGGCGCACCCTCCACCCTCGTGTCCTCTTTGGACTTCTTCTTATTTTCCTATTTTCTTAAATATTCCAAAACAGAAAAAAATTGCTATTAGAACTGTTTTGGAGTCGGTTTACTTACCGTACCACATACCTATTCCTTTTCGGAGTCTGAAACGTTCTGGAAAGTGTCCCTTATGTATTCCTCTGGGGTTACGGTTTCAATAACATTAGTTTCAACATTTATTGGGTTACCTGAGATATAATGTTTGATTCTTTGACCGTTCACCACCTTCAGCTTTGTGCCTTCGAAGTTGTTGATTTTTATGGCACCGGAACGATAGACCTCCTCGATAACGTAAGGACCTTCCCATTAGAGAGGAGTTTTCCTGCAAAAAAATTTAAACGAGAGTTGTATAGCATAACATAATCACCTACATTAAACTCATGCTTTTGTATCCTTTTGTCATGCCATCTTTTAACTATTTCTTTAAACAGTTTGGCATTCTCATAGGCCTGGGTTCTCCATTCATCAAGTGAGCTAACATCAAATAGTCTCTTCTCACCGGCAAGTCTGAAATCATAATTGAGCTCTTTAATGGCCCAACATGCCTTATGTTCTAGTTCGAGAGGTAAGTGACATGCTTTTCCATATACCATTTTATACGGAGACATACCCATAGGATTTTTATATGCAGTTCTATAGGCCCATAATGCATCATCAAGTTTCTTGGACCAATTCTTTCTAGATCTATTGACAGTCTTTTGCAAAATTAATTTGAGCTCTCTATTGCTCAATTCTACTTGACCACTAGACTATGGGTGATAGGGAGATGCAATTCTATGATTAACGTCATACTTAGCAAGCATTTTACGGAAAGCACCATGAATAAAATGTGAACCACCATCAGTCATTAAATATCTAGGGACTCCAAACCTCGGAAAAATAACTTCTTTAAGCATTTTAATAGAAGTGTTATGATCAGCACTACTAGTTGGAATAGCTTCTACCCACTTAGTAACGTAATCAACAACAACTAAAATATGTGTATATCCATTAGAGGAAGGAAAAGGTCCCATATAATCAAAGCCCCAAACATCAAATGGTTCAATAACAAGTGAATAATTCATAGGCATTTCTTGACGTCTACTAATATTACCAATTCTTTGACATTCATCACAAAATAAGACAAACTTATGGGCATCCTTGAAGAGAGTAGGCCAATAGAAACCGGATTGCAATACCTTATGTGCAGTTCTATCTCGAGCGTGGTGTCCTCCATAAGCTTCGGAGTGACACTTGCGTAGGATCTGTTCCTGTTCATGCTCAGGTACACAACGTCTAATAACACCATCTACTCCTTGTTTATAAAGATGTGGGTCATCCCAGAAGTAATGTCTCAAATCATAGAAAAACTTTTTCTTTTGCTGGTATGTGAAACTAGGTGGTATAAATTTAGCAACAATGTAATTAGCATAATCAACATACCATGGAGTACTACGAGATGTATTTATGACATTTAATTGCTCATCAGGAAAGCTATCATCAATAGGTAGTGGGTCATCAAGACATTTTCTAACCTAGATAAGTTGTCTGCAACGGGGTTCTCGGCTCCCTTTCTATCTATAATATGCAAATCAAATTCTTGTAGTAGGATAACCCATCTAATAAGTCTAGGTTTAGCATCTTTATTTTCCATAAGATATTTAATAGCAGCATGATCGGTTGAACAGTTACTTTAGAATCGAAAATATAAGGTCTGAACTTATCACAAGCAAATACAACTGCTAAAAATTCCTTTTCAGTAGTAGCATAATTTCTCTGGGCACTATCTAGAGTTTTACTAGCATACTGGATAATATTTAATTTCTTATCAACTCTTTGTCCTAGAACAGCACCTACAGCATAATCACTAGCATCACACATAATTTCAAAGGGTAAATTCCAATCAGGTGGCTGAACAATAGGTGCAGAAATCAAAGCTTTCTTAAGTATTTTGAATGCTTCTACACAATCATCATCAAAGAAAAAAGGAACATCTTTTTGTAAGAGATTAGTCAGAGGCCTAGAAATTTTAGAGAAGTCTTTAATGAACCTCGTATAAAAACCGGCATGACCAAGGAAACTTCTTATACCTTTGATGTCCTTAGGACACGACATCTTTTCAATAGCATCAAATTTAGCTTTACCAACTTCAATACCTCTTTCAGAAATTTTGTGCCCCAAGACAATACCTTCTTTAACCATAAAGTGGCACTTCTCCCAATTCAAGACAAGATTAGTTTCTTCACATCTCTGCAAAACTCGATCAAGGTTGCTCAAGCAATCATCAAAAGAAGTTCCATATATGGAGAAATCATCCATGAAAACCTCAAAAATCTTTTCACGAAAGTCAGAGAATATAGCACTCATACATCTTTGAAAAGTAGCAGGTGCATTACATAAACCAAAAGGCATACGTCTATAAGCAAAGGTGCCGAAAGGGCAAGTAAAAGTGGTCTTTTCTTGATCCTCTTTTGACACAGGTATTTGAGAGAAACCAGAATAACCATCTAGAAAGCAAAAATGTGTATGTTTGGATAATCTTTCTAGCATTTGATCAATACAAGGTAAAGGCTAATGATCCTTTTTAGTAGCTTTATTTAATTTGCAGAAATCAATTACCATTCTATAACCTGTAAAAATTCTTTGTGGGATCAATTCATCTTTATCATTAGGACTATAGTAATACCTCCTTTCTTAGGAACACAATGGACATGGCTTATCCACTGACTATCAGCAACATGATAAATTATACCTGCCTCCAGAAGTTTTAGTATTTCTTTCCTTACCACTTCTTTCATCCTAGGATTTAACCGTCGTTGGCGATCAACAACCGGTTTAGATTCTTTCTCCAATTTTATTTTGTGTTGGCATAGAGTGGGACTAATGCCCTTAAGATCATCAAGAGTATATCCAATAGCAGCACGGTGCTTCTTTAGAGTTTTCAATAATTTCTCCTCTTCCTTCTCTGAAAGGTTAGCACTGATAATAACATGATATATCTTATTTTCATCAAGATAAGCATATTTAATAGTATCAGGTAATGGTTTAAGCTCAAATACGGGATCGCCCTTGGGTGGAGGAGGATCCCCTAGAATTTCAACAGGCAAGTTGTGTTTCAAAATAGGTCCCAGTATAAAGAATACTTCATCTATTTCCCTTCTTTCATCCATAAACATATCATTTTCATGGTCTAGCAAATATTGTTCTAAAGGATCATTAGGAGGCACAACAATAAAAGCAAGACCAATAATTTCATCTTTACTAGGCAATTCTTTATCATGGGGTTGTCTACGAAATTTAGCAAAATTAAACTCATGAGACATATCCCCTAAACCAATAGTAACAACATCCTTTTTGCAATCTATCTTAGCATTAACAGTATTCAAGAAGGGTCTACCAAAAATAATGGGACAAATGTCATCTTGTGGGGAACCAAGAACAAGGAAATCAGTCGGATATTTAACTTCCCCACACAAGACTTCAACATCTATATCTATACCTACTAATAAAAGGGCTATTGCTTCTTACCACCATAATTTCGTCCGTTTTTGGTCCGTCCACCTTGCCCACATTAAATTTTCTCTACCCGAGGTGGTACTAATCTCTACAGCTGCCCATACATGAAAATCACCATGTTGGCTGCGTTCCTACCGACTTGGGCCTGCAGGCTGCGTCGTTGGGCCAGCTTCAGTGCAATGCGAGAACGGCCCAGCTTCAGTGACGACAAGAAGGAAAAAAGGCCGTGTTCCTACCGACTTGGGCCTGCAGGCTGCGTCGCTGGCCCAGCTTCAGTGCAACGCGAGAACGGGCCAGCTTCAGTGCAATGCAAGAAGGAAAAAAGAAGGAAAAATACACATGCCTGCATGAGTAATCGAACTAACAACCTTACATCCCATACAATGGGCGCCAGCCAACTGAACTAGGCCATCGTATGTCAATTGGGAGCGGCTGGTATTGTTATCAAATAGTACAATCTCGCCCTTTTAAAGCACAACCATTAATTTATATACATATACGTGTTCAAATTACCTATCATCAATCACGTTCGTAAGCCGGCTCGGAAATTGGTGATCGGTGGATGAGGAGCCGGTGTCCAAAAAGGAAGGAAGTGACAATTCTGAAAAAAAGGAAAGAAAGGATTGTGTACGGCAGAAATATTGTAGGCAATCAAATGGGACAAAAAGGAATCAGTAAAAGGATTCCTAAGAAATATGTTAAACGGGGGAAATTAAGAGAGATTCTACTCGAATGGGGCAAAAAAGAATCAGTATTATTGTGGGATAATTAAGGAAAATATGATGGGAAATTAAACAGGGAAATTAAGAGAGATTCCTAATACACGTTGCATGCGCGCTGCATAATAAAGGTGAGTCCTATATGGGATAATTAAGAAAGGGATTCAATGCATGCAAACTTGCATTGCACGTTGTACATAGATGGCTGCCTTTTACAACAAGGAACTTGCTAAAACGTGCATCCATCTACTATTAAAATGGAAACTATGCACAACACTATTAATTGCGTTAGGATTACATACTCTCAATCTCTATCTCCACACCATCTTATGCATGCAATGACCACAACAACTATGTGCTCTCCTTTCGTTTTCAGCTTCGGTTGCTCGAGAATTATCACAAGCGCAAATCCCGCTTTTTATGGGTCCAAAAATTCTTTTGCAAAAGAATCCATCTTTTTCTGGTTATTGGTTATCCGAGCAGGCAACATACACGATGAAACATCATATTTCAACAGAAGGCTGCATTAATTAAGGCGAAGAAGCTCACTTCAAGGGGTATACATGATGGTCCACTAAAGGAAGGAAGGAGGACAATGGGGCTTAGGAGATGTTAATAACAGACATGGACGAGGAGATGAGGACGGACGGAAATAGCTCGAGGGATGAGATAGCTAACAATTTCTCTCATTCCAATACACGAGCATTTGTGTTAGTCATAATAAAAGGGCGATTGCATCTTGCGGTGCGTCATGAAAATTGCCCTCAAAGTTGCAAAATATTACCCACTAATGCCACCTATAACTGATACAAAATGTTTCACACAGCGGAATCACCCGCCTGGGCCGACCCATGCAGTAGGCAACTCCTATACCGTGCTCTGTGCGCTGGTAGAAGATCTAGCGTGCCCGTTTGGGCCGACCCATGTCCGGCCGGCCTGTTTTTAAAATTATCTTTTTCTTTTTAGTTTTTATTATTCATTTTAATTTTTATACTTTAAAGAATTTGGGACTTATTCAAAAAATTGAGAATTTCGAAATGAAACGTTAAATAAATAAAAAAATATTGTGGGTTCAAAAACGTATTTGCGATTTTGAAAAAAAATGTTGGCTTATTCAAAAAATATTTGAAATTTTGAAAACAAATGTTCAGGAAATAAAAAATATTCAGGATTTTTAAAGAAGTTATTTTCTTAAAAAAGTTAATGAAATTTAACAAAATTTCACCTATTAAAAATGTTCATGAATGAAAGAATATTCTAAAAATTCTAAAACTGTTCACGACACACAAAATAGTTTATTCATTCATAAAGTGTTTGCTGATCCAAAAAATGATCATGCATTTTAGAAACAGTTTGTTAAATCAAAAATGTTTATTAAATCAAAAAAATGTTTGTTAAATTAAAAATGTTCGTGAATTTTAAAAATTGTTCCACCTATTTCCATAAAAATGTTCGTCGGTTCTAGAAATGTTCTCCGATTCAAGAAAATTGTTTAAAAATGTTCATATTTATATAAAATGTTTGCGAATATTATAAAATGTTCATGAATTCATAAAAAGTTCTTGATTTTCGAAAATGTTAAGAATTTTTTAAAAGTGTTCATGATTTCAAATATGTGCACAAGTTTAATGTTCATGCTTTTAGAAATTATTCAGGATTTCACAAAACTTAGTGTCATAGTGTATCTCTGATGATGCAACAAAATGTGGTCGTGGCCATCAAAGATCATGATTTATTTTTTCTCCCGTTGCAACGCACGGGCCCCTTTGCTAGTCTCTAACAATCCCAATTGGTGAAATAGTGTCTCTATTGGCAAGCTTAATTGTAACATCGATCTCCTCTATCACAGCAGGTGCAATATTATGCATAATTTCTTTGTATAAGGAATGAGGTATTGCACTTGCACTAGCACCCATATCACATAAGCCATGATAGCAATGATCTCCTATTTTAATAGAAACAACAGGCATGCCTACAACGGGTCTATGTTTATTTTTAGTATCGGGTATAGCAATTCTAGCAGCTTCATCACAGAATAAATAACATGCTCATCAATGTTATCGACCAAGAGATCTTTAACCATAGCAATACTAGGTTCAACTTTAATTTTCTCAGGGGGTGTAGGTGTTCTAGTATTACTCTTACAAACCACACTTGAAGCTTTAGCATGATCCTTTATTCTAACAGGGAAAGGTGGTTTCTTAATATAAGCGGTAAGAACAATGGGATCAACATTATAAGTGATAGTCTTATCTTCAACTTTAATAGGTTCAACTACTTTTACTTCAATTGGAGGATGATATTTAAACCACTTATCCTTAGGAAGATCAAGATGAGTAGCAAAGGATTCACAGAAAGAAGCTACTATCTCA
The DNA here is from genome assembly GCA_032464435.1 of Aegilops umbellulata. Taxonomy (NCBI): domain Eukaryota; kingdom Viridiplantae; phylum Streptophyta; class Magnoliopsida; order Poales; family Poaceae; genus Aegilops; species Aegilops umbellulata. The sequence continues at coordinate 65,230,512 of CP136056.1, read as the reverse complement.
GAGTCAAGTCCATATTTAGTGCTAAATTCACGAAAAACATCGGTATCCATAAAAGAGTTAACACAATCAAACTTAGGTGTTATACCTGACACCTTACCTTCGTTGAGTTACAAATCTTCATATTTGCGTTTAATTCTTTCCAATAAATCTCATTTGAATTCAATAGTCTTCATCATAAAAGAACCGGTACAAGAAGTATCAAGCATGGAGCGATTATTGAGAGAAAGCCGAGCATAAATTTTTTGAATAATAATTTCCTTTGAGAGCTCATGATTGGGGCATGAATATAAAATTGACTTCAGCCTCCCCCAAGCTTGAGCGATGCTTTCTCCTTCGTGAGGCCAAAAATTATATATATAATTACGATCACGATGAACCAGATGCATAGGATAAAACTTCCGATGAAATTCCAATTTCAATTGGTTGTAGTTCCATGATCAAATATCATCACATAGCCTAAACCATGTCAATGCATTTCACTTCAAAGATAAAGGGAAGACCTTCTTCTTGATAACATCCTCGGGCATACCTGCAAGCTTAAACAATCCACAAACTTCATCCACATAGATTAGGTCCAAATCGGGATGCAATGTTCCATCTCCTATAAAAGGATTAGTGTGACGCCCGAATAATTAAGCTACAGTAACCTTTGCTAATGATGCCATGTCACCATGATCACTGTTGTTAAATCCACGATGGTTCAATCACGTTCAAGTTCAAATTCAAATTTCTCAAACATTAAAACTAAAATGTTCAAAGTGTGGTAGATAATCCCTGGATATTTGCCATGTTGAAACTAATATTTTAAAAGGTTATTAAATGCCCTCAAACATTTAAAACCGTGCCAAAATAGCATTTTTGAATGCTCCTCCATTTACGAAAAATTCAAGCTAAGTCAAACTTCCTCCTAAGTTTTTGGTGGTAGCACCTAACATTGCAATACTACATATGTGTCCATCTCGACATTTTACAAAACTCATTTGCTAAATGAATTAAGTAAAAAACAGAGGCTAGAGAAATAAAACATATGGTAATAAAAGAAAAGAGCTACACCTATTGTACTGATGGGCTCTAAGCCATTTACAATGCAGCCCAGCCCGACCTGGGTCCCCTCCCACCTCGCTGCAGGAGGCAGAATGGTGCGTGGAGCACATCCAGGGCGCCATGACCGTGCATGCCCTCCACGTCGCCCCCTGGACCTATATATTTGTCCGTCGAAACCCTAACCACCATCTCTCCCTTTTTCCCTCGATCCCCATCGCCTCCCCGCTTCTGTGGCTCTGGTTTTAGAGCTCGAAGATCCCGCGGTGACCTTTGCCTCGCCGTCGTTGTCACGGCCACCGGCATCTATGGCGTGCGGGAGTACATCCAGAAGGCCCGCCGTGGCCAGCTTCGTCCGTTCCGGCAACCAAATCAAGCCGGGACGCCGTCGAACCGTCGCCACCAACCGTCTTCTCCGCCACGGTAATCGCCGCCTCTCCGCTCGATCCGTCGCCTACGAGCCTCCCTCGAGCCCGCTGCCCTCCCCTACAGATTCCTCGTGAGCTCCTCCTCCCAATCCCCCTTGTTCCCGCCTCGATCCGTCGCCGTAGTCGCTTGTACGAGTCGGTGGCGCCATGGCCGAAGCTTGGCGCCCGCGTACGCGTATGCGCTCATGGAACTCCTTGTGCTGCGTTGCTGCTCTCGCCTCTGTTCTGCTCTTCTTGCTAGCTACGCTTGCTGTTGCTCTACGCTACAACTGCTCTTGCTGCTCATGCCGCTGCCTAGCTACTGCCATTGCTGCGCTGCCGCCCGTTGCCATTGCTGGTGGCGTGCCCGCAGGCTCCAGCCATGCGCCCGGCTGCGCCCGCCAGGGCCAGTACTACCCGGAGCCGCGTCCTGCAGACGCCCGCGCCCGTGGCGCCCTGCGCCCGCCCCTGCCTCCCAGCGCCGGCTGGCTCTGGCCACCACGCTGGTGTGCGTGTGTGAGCACAGCCGATGGCTATGTCTCTCCCACGTACGGCCAGCCCTTGTTTACTAGTAGTAGGTTTAGTTTGGTATTGATTTAATGCTAACTTAGCCTATTAACAAATGACAAGTGGGTCCCCTATTTAGATTAGATAAATCTTCTTAGAAATTTAATAAAACACTGACATGTGGACCCCTCCAACACTGTTCACTTTGACCAGTCAATTTGACTTGGTCAATTCGAATTAATTAAATACTTTGAGAAATCTAAAATCTTTTAAAACTTTGAGAAATCATATGAAATAATCTGTAACTCGGATGAAAAAGTTCTGTACATGAAAGTTGCTCAGAACGACAAGACGAATCGGAATACGCAGTCTGTTCGTCTGTCACGCGTCTCTAGCATAGCGAACCTGCAACTTTCCCCTCCGTTTCATTTGTCCAAAAATGCCTAACACTGGGAAAACATTCCCGGATGTTTTCCCCTTTGCTGGTATCGTGCAGTACTACTACGTTAGAACACGTCTAGCTCTGCTTGTTGTCTTGTTATGCACTTTCTTGCTATGTATTTACTGTTTCTCCCCCCTCTTCTCTTCCGTAGACCCCGTGACGATGCTGATGCCCCTGTGATCGACTACATCATCGACGACCCCTCCTTCTCGTCTGAGCAACCAGGCAAGCCCTCCCTTTGATCATCCCGATATCGCCCATTCCTTTCACTCATGATTGCATTAGATTTTGCTACTGTTATTGTTTGCTCCTATTCAGATGCATAGCCTGCTTTTGTAACCTGCTCATTGTACCTTACCTGCTTATCCTAAACTGCTTAGTATAGGTTGGTTAGTGATCCATCAGTGACCCCCACCTTGTCCTTGTTGCCCCTGCTTCATCATCGAAGACCCGATCAACGGATCGAAGACCAGGCCCCGACACCGCACATCACTTTCCCCTTAGTTGCTCGACACTACTGGGTTACTATCGAGTGCCGGGGGTGAGACCTCATCAGCACTTCTGATGTTACCCTATAGTGTAGCTATTCGGTCGTGGTCATCAAGGGTGATTCTGCCTTAACCACTTCCGATACGACTCTGTCGTGCAACCCCTCAAGTGTGAACTTCGAGGGTGGTTCCTCTTACGTTCACCTTGATGATTACATCGAGTGGAATCCGTCAAGGGTGATTCCTCAGGTTTTCCCCTTGGTGTTAGATACACAGTTACTATGCTTACTATGACTTACACTGAACCCTATTACTGAAGACGAATCGGCCCTGAGAGGTACCCGCGCGAGCATATTTGTGAGTGATGAGGAGTCGGGTTGACCTGGAGGGTGCCCGCGAGATAATTACGAGGCATGGCCGGGCATTCCTAGCCCTTGCCGCAAGTCCTCGAGACGGGGCAACGGGGTCACATCTTTCGTGAGTCTCTGTTTGTTACTGCGCATTCCTAATCCACTACGATTTGGATATTTGATCTGAGGGGCCTCTGGCCTGATAGCACTAACCATCACGTGGGCATTGTATGGGCGTTCTGCGTCGTATGCATCAGCCGAAGCTTAATAGACGTCGACGACTAAGCGGCGCGCGCCGGGTTGGACTGGTAAGCTCCTACCTTTTTAGGGAGGTAGCTAGGTCTGCTCACCGGCCGCGTATGCAACATGCAGGAGTTGCTAGGGCGATGGCCCATGACCCCTGGGGCATAGGTTTAGTCCGGCGTGCTGACCTCTCTATTAAGCCTAGGTCGGGTTGCGGCGTATTGTTTGGCTGAGGCCGGGCATGACCCAGGAAAGTGTGTCCGGCCGGAGTTAAGTGAGCGTGGTGGGTAAGTTGGTGCACCCCTGCAGGGAAGAAAACATCTATCGATAGCTTGTCCTACAGTAACGGACACTTAAAATTGTATCCCGATCGATACAACTAGAACTGGATACTTGTGATGAGAAATGGATTGTGATGAGAAATGGATTGTGATGAGGAATGGATAGTATGACTCTGGGATTGCTTTCTTGCAGGGAGTCGAGAAAGGATCTCTGGCCGAGGTTGATAACACTACTACTACTTTACTTTATGCTACTCTACCCCCTCCTGTTGCTGCAAGATGGTGGTTTCCAGAAGATGCTAGTCTTCGATAGGACTAGGACTTCTCTCTATTCTGGCATTTCTGCAGCCCAGTCCACATATACAGCCTTCCTTTGATAATGTTGCATATGTAGTGTAGATCCTTGCTTGCGAGTACTTTGGATGAGTACTCACGGTTGCTTTGTTTCCCCTTTTCCCCCTTTCTTCTTCTTTCCGGTTGATGCAACCAGATGTCGGAGCCCAGGAGCCAGATGCCACCGCCGATGCATACTACTACGTGGAGACCGCCGACGACCAGGAGTAGTTAGGAGGCTCCCAGGCAGGAGGCCTTGCCTTTTCGATCGATGTTGCTTTTGGGCTAGCCTTCTTAAGGCAAACTTGTCTAAATTATGTCTGTACTCAGATATTGTTGCTTCCGCTGACTCTTGTGTATTCAAGCTTATGTATTCGAGCCCTCGAGGCCCCTTGCTTGTAATATAAAGCTTGTATTATTTTAATTTTTGTCTTGTGTATTCAAGCTTATGTATTCGAGCCCTCGAGGCCCCTTGCTTGTAATATAAAGCTTGTATTATTTTAATTTTTGTCTAGAGTTGTGTTGTGATATCTTCCCGTGAGTCCTTGATCTTGATCGTACACATTTGCGTGTATGATTAGTGTACGATTGAATTGAGGGCGTCACAAGTTGGTATCAGAGCCGACTGCCTGTAGGTAGCCCCCTTTCCAACTCCTTGGCCGAAGTTGAGTCTAGTCACTATAAAAAATTTACTAACATGGTTGTGTGTCTTACGGGCCAACGTCGCCATTGGGTGGTACTAGGATCTTTTTATTCCTCGTCTATACTCTGGAACTCTGATCTCTCTTCTATTCGGGTTAAATGTTTTTGCTAACTATAGCTACATTAGGTTCTCGTAACGACTTTTCCCGGAGAGCCCCTTCATTCCGGATGGTTGCCTGCTTCACCAGAAGACTTCGAAGATACTCTCCGACCTACTCCCGAGAACTTGTGTTCATTTATTTTGCAATCCCTTAACACCGTTGAATCCTTATGGATAACTGCGTACCCTCACCGTTCTTACTTCCTTCCCTAGTTGTTCTTGTTATTACAAGATACCCGAAAGTATTCTCCGACTTTCGAGAATCCTTTATTTTTGACTGCCTTGCAGCTCTTCTCTGCCTGAATAACCCTACGAATAATTCCTCACACTTATTGGGGATTCGTTCATCCCCAGTTGATCATATGTCTCACAAAATTCTTCGAATGCAATTCGATCTCCCAAAGATCCTTTGCAGCCTAGTGCTCCCGTAAGTCTTGTCTGCCTGCATTATGGTTAAATCCATTGTCGGGGAAACTGACTCCGCGAGCACCTATGGGGACGGAGCCCCTTTTCGGTTCAGCGGGGGGCGGAGGTCACGCGAAGAGCAGATCGAGGCGAGGCACACGAGCGGTTTTTACCCAGCTTCGGAGCTCTCCGGAGAGATAATACTCCTACTGCTGCTTTGTGGTTTGTATTGAGTTCTTGCTCGGGAGCACTGAGTGCTACAGTACACACAAGCGGCTAACGAGACCGAGCGTGAGTGTTCTCCTCCTCCTTCCCCTACGTTGTGCATGGGCCTCCTTTTATATGCTCAAGGGGTTTCCAACAGGTGGCAACGTAGGCAAGGGTAAAAATGGAAAGGTGCTGCGGTAGGTACAGCTACCTACACAGTGTATCATACCTAACCCTGACGGCAGGGGACAAGGGCATTAATTGCCTATCTATGTCGCCCAAACAGTGCAGAAAAGGGACCGTCAGGGATGCCACCGCTCGCCACGATGGCGATCTTGTCAGCGCCGCTTGCCACAGTGCACCCCTGGCTGCACAGCCTCCCGCCATGTACGCCTGGAAGGGTCTCAGAGCGACACGTTGGTGGGTGAGCTGGAGTGCGGGTACAGAGTGGTTGCTAGCCGCGGCAAACGCCTTGCCGCGACCGTTGCCTTGCCGCGTCCGGGAGCTTGCCGCTCGCCGGCTTTTGCCGGGACGCGTGGCGCGTCGCGACAAGTTCCTTGAGATGCCTTGGTTGGCCTTCCCGGCAAGCTCCTCTTGCCGGGGCTTTTGTGCCTTGAGTGGCCTTCCCGACAAGCTCCTCTTGCCGGGGCTTTGTGCCTGGAGTGGCCTTCCCGGCAAGCTCCTCTTGCCGGGGCCTTGTCTTCTTGGCTTGAATACTTTGTTCTTGAATGGCTCCAAAGGAACCACAGAGAATATTGGTGGTCATCCGGCAAGCCTTGCCGCGAGACGCTGCGACTGCCCGTGCACAAGTTCGGGATACTAGGGTACCCCTACTCTAGTACACCGACAGGAGCCCCCGGGCCTGGGCCATACACGGTGCCGAGCGCTGTTGGGCCAGGCCCAAAACAGGGCACGGGCACGCGCGACCTGGATCACGCCGTATCTTACTCCGTATCCACTGCGCCCTCCCCGAACGGCACGCGTCGATTGCGGCATCGTGGGAGAGGTCGTGGGTGGTTTCTTTATTCGGAAAGGAGGAATGTCCGCCCTCTCCCTCCTTATAAGCAGGGGAAACAGGGGTAGTTCGCCCATCTGCCCGTTGCTATTCCAGACTCGAAAATCTCCGCCGCTCCCCTTCTTCTCAAAGCCGAAAGAGAGCAGCGCTCCGCCCCCATCGCAACTAGCACCACCAACGCCATCGTCCTCCCTCACCACTCCCGCCATGGCTCCGAAAGCCGAGAAGGTGAAGTCGGCTGAGGCGCAGCGGCTCGCGGCGCTGCGAAAGGAGTGGGCAATCTTCCCTCCTAGGCTTGCCGCGACGGAGCTGAAGGAGTTCTACTACCTCTTCTGGTCGACGGGGACGCGAGCGCATCCGCGCACGAAGGTATTCCCAGCCACTGCTTGGAAAAAGGCTCCCACTGGGTACCCTTTCTTCGCCTTGTTCTTCTACTGCAGGCTCTGCCCGCCCTTCTCTGAATTTTTCTGCGACGTCATGAACACCTACGGGCTCCGCCTCCTTGACTTCACCCCCAATGCTGTCCTGACCATGGCAGTTTTTGCACATCTCTGCGAAAACTTTGTCGGAGTCCATCCAAACGTAGGCCTTTTTCGCCACTTCTTTTCGCCTCGAGTTGAGAAAGGAGAGCCTTTATCCGGCGGAATTGCCTGGATCTCTAAAGCCGGCAAGAAGGATGCTTATCTGGATGGAGAGTTCCGCAGCAAGTGGGAGGAGCGGAGGGCGTACTGGTGCCTGATTGTCGAGGAGAACCCGCAGCCGTTTACCGCCCTGCGCCAAACTCCAGTAGTGTGCGGCAATGATTGGAGTAGCTTGGCCCCAGAAGACGACAGACTGAAGATTGCCGTCACCCGGATCCTACGCCTCAGGCTTGCCGGGCTCACTGTGGGAGCGGTTGGCGCAGATTTTCTTCGCCGCCGCATTGCCCCCCTGCAGGAGAGGAGGAGACCTGCCTGGGAGTTCCAAAACGCGGCGGATATCATGAGGCTACGGCCGGGCCTCAACTTCAACTTTACTGTCCTAGAGCTCACCGCGATGCTCCAGGAGCTGTTCAAGTACGACCCTCAGCATCCAGAAGTGTTCAGGTTGCCGAGGGGCGTCGTCCCGCTGTGCAACAACTCCTAGCTCGACCGCATCCGTGCAATGATGCCGCTGTGCGACTCGCATGGAATTGACCCAGCCTGGATAGAGCCTGCAGATGATGTCGTGCGGGCGTTCTTCGATAACTTGGTAGAAGTGCCGATCGACGCCGATGAGCAGAGGGGCCTCACCCGGGACACCACCGATGATGAGCTCAAGCGCATCGCCACCAGGCTGGAAGAGGCGGCGGCAGCCGCAGCTGCGGGCGAGTTTGGGTTTACCGTGGAGGAGGCAGAGGCAGCAGAAGCGGCAAGCCTTGCCGAGCGAGAGGAACTTGCCGGCGAGGAGAAGTCCGCCGGGCATGACGTCGGGCCGAGCGGGCCCGCCGAGGATACGAGCGGCTCGTTGGAGATCGGATCCTCTTCCTCTTCGTCTTCGGGCAGCTTGCCGCAAGCAGAGCCCCCGGCTCCACAAGTAGAGCCCCCAGCTCCACCAAGGAGGCGTCTTCGCAAGGCCGGGGACGTAGCGGAGCGGCGGACGAGTCAACCCCCGCCGCGCGCACGACGCGCTCCACCGCGGCAAGTTCTGTTGCCGCGGAAGCACCTCACGCCGCAGCGGCAACTGGAGCGGGGTCCTCCCGGTCCGCCGCTCCAGCTCCCGCCAAGCAGCCAAGGGATCCTACTCCTCCGCCTCCTCGCGTCGGAGGAGGGCCAGGCTTTGACTTCTCCGCGCTCAGCTCCGACGAGGAAGAAGAAGAGTAAGATTCTTGTTGTACTTGTATTGTATCTCATTTGCTTTACTCTGAACTTATTCCTTTTTAGGACTCTGGCCCAGAGAGCGGCAAAGAGAGCCAAGGTCCCGGTGATTGTCATCGAGGATGATCCCACCGTGTCAGCAGGGGGTGCGCCTGAGACAAGCTTGCCGGACCCGGCAGCTGTTCTTCAGAGCAGCCCCCTGCGTAAGTATATGGCTTGCTTCCCGCTGTTGAGCGCGCATGGATACTCTTTGTTTGCTGGTATCTGACTGTTGGCTTGTGTAGGAGCAGAGCAGCCTCGCCAGGAGCATCCGAAGGCCGCCCCCGACATGACATCTGCTTCGACTACGCCGCCAAGGGAGAGTTCTCCGGCAAGGGCGGATCCTCCGACAAGGGAGAGCTCTCCGGTAAGGGGGAGCTCTCCGGCAAGGGAGGAGTCTCCGGCAAGGGACAGCACCAGCGGTCCTCCGGTGGTGGAGACCACAACTGCCGAGCCTAGTGCAGGTAAACCTCTTGCTTCGAAACTTCCCTTGGGTTCTTCTTCTTTTGATCTTATTTTTGGATATTTGCTTGATTTTTCTTCCTTTTCCGGCCGTCAGATCCATCTACTGCGGAGCCGATGGAGACCGAGGTTGTTGTTGATGATGCCACCGCCACCGAAGAAGCGGCCGGCGCTGATGATCCCGCCGGCGAAGAGGCCGCCAAGGCTGCCACCGCAGCAGCTGACGAGGGGTCTGGCGATCGTACTGACGACCCTGAGGCCGCAGGAGCGACAGGCGCTACACCGACCGCCGATCCTCCCGCCGGTGCCGCAGCGTCAGGCTCCGAAGAGCCCCAGCCAGGCGTCTACTTGAAGGCCGGCGATGGCGTCTTCATCAACCTCCCCTGGGCGTCAACGTCCAGGGCGCCATTCGAAGGAGAAAGCTTTGACGTGGAGGTGCTTGCCTCCGCTGGGCTGACGCTGATCGACGCGCCAAGCAGCAGCAGCGACGAGCCTGAGGAGGAGCGACTGCTGCGGAAGCTGTTGTCGCTCTACCGTGCCCGCCAGGCTAAACTGGAGTCCCGCGAAGCGCTTGTCGCGAAGGCGGGGGTGGACATGGAGAAGCGCGCGGAGGAGCTCCGAGGTCTCAACCAGGCATCTCTCCGGTCGTTGGCGGCGGAGCGTGTACAGCTCGATGAGGCGCAGAAGGCCTTCATCCTCGAGAAGGCAGAAGTTGCAGAGCAACAGCGGCTTGCCGCCGAGGAGCTATCTGCGCGGGAGGGCGAGTTGGTGCAGCTGAAGGCCAGCCTGGACAACCACGAAGAGGAGCTTGCTGCGCGCGAGCAAACACTCAGCGGAGCTCTCAAGGAAGCAAAGGACGCTGCCGCAGCTGCCGAGGCCGCCAAGAAGGAGCTGGAGACGAAGGTGGCGCAGCTGGAGACTGAACTCAAGGCGAGCGGTGAAGAGCTTGCCGCGCTCAAGCATGAGCGCGAGAAGGACGCCTACACCTTTGGCGAGCTGCAGGGTCGTCTCGCCGGGAAGATCAAGGAGCTTGCCGCCGCCAAGGACGCCAACGCCGATCTTGAACTGAAGCTGGCTGCTTTGACCAAGACGCTGGACGACGCCCGGGAGCAGGAGGCGGCCCTGAAGAAGGAGATCAAGGACGACAAGGCGCTGCTGGAGAGCATTGCCGCCACCCAGAATGATTTTAGAGAAACTGTGGAGCAGTGGACGGAGGGTCTTGTGAATGCTGCCGCAGACATCGACAAGGAGCTGGCGCAGCTGGGGATGGGGGATCTCGGGTATCCCTCCGATGAGACCCTCCCATCCAGCGCCAAGCTCACTCTGTTCTTCAAAGGCGTGGCGACGACCCTCCAGCGACTCCGGGAGAGGATCCCAAAGCAGCTGGCCGACGACTCGCGCAAGATCTGCGCAGGAGCTCTTCAGAAGGTGTTGGTGAAGGTAGCCTTCCGCAACCCGGGCCTCAACCTCACCAACGTCCTCAGATCCCTGCCGGCGGAAGCTGATCTGGAGGCGCTCAAGGACCTTGTCGCACCCATTGTGGACAAGGTGAGCGGGATCAAGAGGGTTGAGGGCGATCGTGTGGACTAGGCCGCCCGTTTCCTTCTTTTCTTCTCGCTACTGATCGTGTTATGGAAAACAATCTATTAGAGCCGCGACAAGCTATCTTGTAATATATAACTTTATTTTGGGTAGTAATTGCAATGTTATTTCCTTTACTTGATTCCTTCCTTTGTATGTTTTTGCCCTACGCTTTTAGGGAACTTGCTGGCGCGGGCACCCTCGCCGCGAGCGCTGAGTGCGGGGCGTCAGCAGCCTGCTGGCGGTGCCGTTGCCGACAAGAAACCTTGTCGTAACTAGCCGCAGCTCGCTTAAGTTGTTGAGCGAACTCGAAACAAAGTAAGGGCGCGACTCTAGTCGTAGCACACTTAAACTGTTGAGCGAACTCGAAAAAAAGTAAGGGCGCAACTAGCCACGAGCCGGTTCCTTCGCGCACAGGTTTTCCATACAAAGCATGGTCGTTCAAGGAAGATAACTTAAAAAATTTAAAAACATTTGATTGCTCAAACTTTGGCAACTTAGCTTTTCTGTCGTTTGCTTCCCGGCAAGGCGAAACTTTCTTGAACGACGCCTGGTCCATACCATTATCTTCCTCTCCCCCCCGGCAAACTTGTGGGCGAAGGAACCTTCATTTCCTTGAGAAAAAAGGAAGTAGAGAAAATAATGATATGGGGCCTTATGGCTCGCTATTGCTTACCGGGGGTGTTCGCTGCACAAAGTGTCAGATAACTCATGCAAAAAATACAAAGCATGAAATTGACAAGATGTGCGGAGCACATGAGCTTTATTTGCGCACAGGGTATGCGCCTGGCTTTGTACAAAGGATCACATGCAACAGCGGCAAGACTTGTACAAAAGGTGGTTGCCGGAACAGGGTCCGGCAACCGCGCCTTACGGGTAAAACTTACGAAGATGCTTGATGTTCCAGGAGTTGCTCACCGGAATGCCATCTTCGGTCTCAAGGCGGACAGCCTAGTGACTCGTTTCACCCGATAAGGGCCTTCCCACTTTGGCGTCAACTTGTTGGAATTCTTGGCGGACTGAACGCGCCGAAGAACAAGGTCGCCTTCCTCGAGACTTCTGGCGTTAACTTTGCGGCTATGGTAGCGGCGCAAAGCTTGCTGGTAGCGAGCAGCTCGTACAGCAGCCTGAAGACGGTCTTCCTCAAGGAGCAGCGCGTCATCTTGTCGCAGCTGCTCTTGCTCAAGCTCATCATAAGCGAGCACTCGAGGCGACCCGTATACGAGTTCCGTGGGGAGAACTGCCTCTGCTCCATAGACTAGAGCGAAAGGTGTCTGGCCAGTGGATCGATTTGGCGTCGTCCTGATCGACCAAAGAACCACCGGCAGCTCCTCAATCCAGTTTCTTCCGCACCCGTGCAGCCTGTCGAAAGTCCTGGTCTTGAGTCCACGCATCACTTCAGCATTTGCCCTCTCCGCTTGACCGTTGCTCCTGGGGTGAGCAACAGAAGCGAAGCAGACCTTGGCGCCAAGGTCTTGGACGTACTGCATGAAGGTGCGGCTCGTGAATTGTGTACCGTTATCGGTGATGATCCTGTTAGGGATCCCGAAGCGGCAAACAATCGACCTGAAGAACTTGACTGCTGACTGTGCTGTCACCTTCCTCACTGCTTCCACTTCCGGCCACTTTGTGAACTTGTCGATTGCGACGTACAAGTACTCAAAGCCCCCGACTGCTCGGGGGAAGGGGCCGAGGATGTCGAGCCCCCAGACCGAAAATGGCCAGGATAAAGGGATCGTCTGGAGAGCTTGAGCTGGCTGGCGTATATGCTTGGAATGGAACTGGCACGCTTCACACTTGGTTACTTGTGCAGTTGCATCCTGGAGGGCTGTCGGCCAAAAGAAACCTTGCCAGAAAGCTTTGCCGGCAAGTGCTCTTGCGCCAATGTGGTGACCACAAATGCCCCCATGTATCTCTGCCAACAGCTTCTGTCCATCTTCCCGGTGAATACACTTCAATTTCACACCGTTGAGTCTTCTTCTGTACAGTGCATTGTCGACAAACTGGTACATACTTGACTGTCATGCTACTCTTTCCGCTTCTTCTTGCTCTTCGGGAAGTTCTCCTGTCTGAAGGAAACGGACGATCTGCTGTGCCCATGCTGGAGCTTGCGGCTCGACAACAAGGACTAAAGGCATATCTCCTGCTGCGGGAACATCCGCTTCTACGGCGAGAACCTGCGGCTCAGCCGGAGCTTGACGTTCCCCGGCAAGCTTGCCGGAGCAAAACTTGTCGGGAGCGTCTGCTTCAACGAAACAAACCCTGGGGCTTGTCGGAGCAAACTGCTCCTCAGCACTCTTGGCGTTGATCTTGGGGACCTTCTTGGCGGCGGCTTCGGGAAGCTCTGCCGGAAAATAGTCACCAGAAATCAACTTCCTCTTCTTGCTCTGTCTAGTTGATGGCGTTACAGACGGTTGAGTCAGCTTGAGCACAAAGATCCCTGGTTCCACAGGTAACTTAAGTGCTGCGCACTTTGACAGGCCATCGGCGATATCGTTCTGAACTCTTGGAACATGTTCCATCTTTAGGCCGACAAAGTGATCTTCTAGCTTCCTCACTTCATCAGCGTAAGCTTCCATCAATGGACTCTGATAATTCTTATTCACTTGGCGGACGACAAGCCGCGAGTCACCCCTGACAATGAGCTTCTTGATCCCAAGGTCTTCCGCGATCCTGAGACCGGCAAGCAATCCTTCATACTCTGCAGTATTGTTTGTTGCTTGCTCCTTGGGAAAGTGCATCTGGACTACGTACTTCAGGTGCTCTCTGGTGGGTGCGACAAGCAGCACGCCAGCACCGGCACCTTGCAGCGAGAAAGCACCATCAAAGTACATCAGCCACTCTTTGCTTGCCTCCTTGACGGGGATGCTTGTTTCTGAAATTTCTTCATCTGGTGTTGGCGTCCACTCTGCTATGAATTATGCCAATGCTCTGCTTTGGATAATTGAAGTGCTCTCAAACTTGAGGCCAAAGCTTGACAGTTCCAGTGCCCACTCAACAATCCTGCCTGTTGCTTCTGGATTCTGCAGTATTCTCTTCAGCGGAAAGCGAGTGACAACTGTGATCTCATGTGCTTGGAAGTAATGGCGCAACTTTCTCGAGGCCATAAGAAGACCGAAAAGCAATTTCTGCACACCAGAGTACCTTGACCTAGCTCCCTGCAGAAGGGAACTGACAAAGTAGACTGGGCGCTGCACCATTTTCTTCTGTATCTCCTCGGGCGCCTGCGCAGATCCATCTTTGCCGGGACCAAAGCTTGTCGGGGAAGCCCCCTGCTTGTCGCTGGATGCGCTCGCCGTGGTTGCTGGCTCATCATCTGCCTCCCTCTCCGCTACTAACGCAGCACTAACCACTTGATTGGTTGCCGCCAGATACAACAGCAACTTCTCTTGTGGCTTAGGTGCGATAAGTATTGGAGTGGAGGACAGGTATCTATTCAAGTCCTGCAGCGCAGCCTCCGCTTCCGGAGTCCATTTCATTGGACCTGCCTTTTTCAAAATTTTGAAAAATGGCAGGGCACGCTCAGCAGACTTAGAGATAAACCTGCTGAGAGCCGCCATGCAGCCGGCAAGTCTCCGCACATCCTTGACGCGCTTCGGTGCTTCGATCTGATCAATGGCCTTGATCTTGTCGGGATTGGCTTCAATTCTCCGCTGAGACACGAAGAACCCGAGAAGCTTGGCGGAAGGGACTCCAAACACGCACTTCTCGGGGTTGAGCTTGAGGCTGATCTTGCGCAGATTTGCAAAAGTCTCTTCTAAATCTTGAATCAGAGTTGCTTTGTCCCTGCTCTTGACCACTATATCATCCATGTATGCCTCCACATTTCTGTGTATTTGCGGTTCAAAAGCAGTATGGACTACCCTTGCAAATGTTGAACCAGCATTCTTCAAACCGAAAGGCATCCGTATGAAACAGTAGGTGCCACATGGAGTGATGAATGCGGTTTTCTCCTCATCCTCTTCTGCCATAAAGATCTGATGATATCCTGAGTATGCGTCAAGAAATGAAAGCATGTCGCATCTGGCCGTGGAGTCAACAATCTGGTCGATGCGCGGCAAGGGAAATGGGTCTTTGGGACAAGCTTTATTGACATCGGTAAAGTCGATACAAAGCCTCCATTTCCCGTTTGCCTTGCGCACGACTACAGGATTGGCCAACCACGTAGGATGGAGCACTCCTCTGACAAGGCCTGCTGCTTCCAACTTCTTGATCTGTTCTGCGATGAATTCTTGGCGCTCCACGGCTTGCTTCCTGACTTTTTGCTTGACGGGCCGCGCATGAGGACATACGACAAGGTGGTGCTCAATTACTTTCCTGGGAACACTGGGGATGTTAGACGGTTGCCACGCAAACACATCGACGTTCGCCCGCAGGAAAGCAATGAACGCGCTTTCCTATTTAGGGTCGAGAGTGGCACTGATGGTGAAAGTACCACCAGTGCCGTCCTCCTTGGCGGACACCTTCTTGGTCGCTGGCGGAGCTGCCATTGTCTTCTTACACTTGCCGGTGGAGCTCGATGGTGCGTCCTCGACGGTAGCGCAACACTCCGAAGAGGTGCGCTTGCCGGAGTGGGCATCAGAACTCTTGCCGGACTTGGTCTTCTTCTTCCCCCCGGGAGCTTCAGCGGCAAGTGTCTCGCGATCCGTTGCAGCTGCTTCTTCCCGGTAGATCTTGTCGGCACAGATAAGAGCATCTTTCTTGTCGCCAGGGACAGAGATGACACTTATCGGGCTCGGCATCTTCAGCATGTTGTACGCGTAGTGAGAGGCCGCCATGAATTTGGCGAGCGCTGGACGGCCGAGAATCCCATTGTAAGGCAATGGGAAATCGGCGACGTAAAAAGTGATCCTCTCAGTTCTGAAGTTCAACTCGCTGCCAAATGTCACCGGCAGCGTGATCTTCCCCTTTGGCTTGCTCCTTGCCGGGTTGATTCCTTGGAATGTGCCGGTCTCTTCGAGCTCGCTGTCAGGGACTTGGAGTTTCCGGAGCACAGCGGAGGAGATCAGGTTCAAGCAGGCCCCGCCGTCAACTAGCATCTTAGTGACCTTGAGGTTGCGGACAGTTGGTGAGACCAACATCGGCAAACACCCGACAGTAGTTGTGCGATCAGGGTGGTCCTCAATATCAAAGATGATAGGCGTGCTGGACCATTTCAGAAGCTTGCTTGACTCAACGGGTGGTTCTGCCGCATTGACTTCCCGCACCCACTGCTTGAGTTGGCGGTGTGAAGTATGCAAAGAAGCACCGCCGTCAACGCACAAGACCTCTGTGGCTTTCTGGAACTCCTGCTCACTGGTCTCGTCATCATCCATGTCTTCATCGTCGTCATCATCTTCATCCTTATCGCGGCCGCGGGGAGGTCTGTCTCCTTGCCGCTGCTTGGCCTTGCCGCGGCGTCCTTCCCGGCCGGTGCGCTTCGTAATGGATCCTCCAGCACCTCCTTGGGCTTTCTCCTTGTCGCGTCGCTTGTACTCGGCCTTTTGTAGCTCGACAAGCTGCTCGACCTTCTTGCAGCTCTGGAGGTCATGGCCCTTGGTGCGGTGGATCTTGCAGTACTGTTTGTTGGTGCCGTCCTGCTTGTCGGCGGCCGCCACAGCCTGGCAGTTGGCGCATGCGGCAACCTCCTTGCCGGAGCTACCATCTTTGGCTTTCTTGGCGCCACCGTCGCTGCCGGACTGCTCAACAACTAGCACATCTTTGCCTTTCCTCTTCCTGTTGTTCCGCCGCCGGTTTTTCTTTGCCGGGGCAGCATCATCGCTGTCAGATCCTCCTGTTCCTGCATTCTCTCCGGGGAGTTTCCTCCCTTCCTCAGCACGTGCACACCTGTCTGCCAGGGCATACAGCTCACTGACGTCTCTGATCTTGCACATCGCCATCTCCTCCCGCATCCTGCGGTTGTGCACGTTCTGATGGAACGCACTGATGACCGCGGCAGGGTGGACATCTGGGATGTTGCGTTGCACTTGGCTGAATCTCTGGATGTACTTGCGCAGGGGCTCTCCTTCCTTCTGGGCAAGCAGATGAAGATCACTCTCCTGGCCATGAGGTTTCTGGCGGCCTGTAAAGGCGTCGACAAACTGGACTTGCCGCAGCTCACGGGTAAACGCAGGGCAACCTACCGCGTACGGCAGGTCGCCTGGTTCCCCTGGTGCACGCATGTCGACAGTGGGCCCAGCACGCTGGTCTGACTGACGTCGCGCCTCTCTTTAGCGCTCGATGCGAGTACGAGCGTCTTCTTGCTGTCGTTCGTGAAGAACTTGGCGTTGATCGCGACGAGCTCGTGGATCTGATGAAGCAGTGGAGTCACTGTCGCGGTGGACCCGGCGAGTCGGCGATCTTGGCCTTCGGGGCGGAGAGTGCACGGTGGTTGCACCCCCGCCGGTCTTGTCGCCATCGGGTCGCGCCTGGCTGACTTGCCGCGGCCGCGACGTAGTCGGCTGCCGTGGAGTGTCGCCGTTGGCGAAGCCGATGAGACTCTGAATGGTGGCCCTCCAGTCGTCGATCCTGTCCGCCGTTGGAGGGAAGTCTAGGAGCAATTGAGCTCGCGCCAAAGCTTCTGCTGGAGTGGCGGGTAGCGGTGGCGAACGGTGCGAGGAGCGGGATATGCTCGGACTTCTAACTGCGTTAGAAGGAGCAATATCTCGTCCAGGCGGCCGTGCCTCGCTCGCGCCAGCACGTTGGCGTGCATGCTGGCCTGGAGCATCCCGAGATCCGCCAGCCCGATCTGGGTCCAGCGAGCGTATGGTACCGTGAGTACCACGACGCTGCCGGTCCTGCACCTCCTGAGATGGGCGCGGTGCATCTACGGACGCTCGGTCGTCGTGGGAGCCGGCTACACCGCCGATGGGCAGCGCAGCCTTGTCCTTGGACCTGGCGGCACCGTGGGCTCCCTCGTCGACGCCCGTTCTTCCGCCAGCGTCTTCCCCACCAGTCGTTTGCTCCGGCGGCGGTGGGTTCGACGCGGACGGAGCAGCCGCCTCCGAAGCCTTCTTCTTCGGCGGCATGTCGATGAAGTCGATGAAGATCTAGCTCGTGTGAACGCCGGATCAGGTTCACACAACCTCGACGCCCCCTACCTTGCGCGCCAAAGATGTTGGGGAAACTGACTCCGCGAGCACCTATGGGGACGGAGCCCCTTTTCGGTTCGGCGGGGGGCGGAGGTCGCGCGAAGAGCAGATCGAGGCGAGGCACGCGAGCGGTTTTTGCCCAGCTTCGGAGCTCTCCGGAGAGATAATACTCCTCCTGCTACTTTGTGGTTTGTATTGAGTTCTTGCTCGGGAGCGCTGAGTGCTACAGTACACACAAGCGGCTAACAAGACCGAGCGTGAGTGTTCTCCTCCTCCTTCCCCTACGTTGTGCATGGGCCTCCTTTTATATGCTCAAGGGGTTTCCAACAGGTGGCAACGTAGGCAAGGGTAAAAATGGAAAGGTGCTACGGTAGGTACAGCTACCTACACAGTGTATCATACCTAACCCTGACGGCAGGGGACAAGGGCATTAAATGCCTATCTATGTCGCCCAAACAGTGCAGAAAAGGGACCGTCAGGGACGCCACCGCTCGCCACGTTGGCGATCTTGTCAGCGCCGCTTGCCACAGTGCACCCCTAGCTACACAGCCTTCCGCCACGTACGCCTGGAAGGGTCTCAGAGCGACACGTTGGTGGATGAGCTGAAGCGCGGGTACAGAGTGGTTGCTAGCCGCGGCAAACGCCTTGCCGCGGCCGTTGCCTTGCCGCGTCCGGGAGCTTGCCGCTCGCCGGGTTTTGCCGGGACGCGTGGTGCATCGCGGCAAGTTCCTTGAGATGCCTTGGTTGGCATTCCCGGCAAGCTCCTCTTGCCGGGGCTTTTGTGCCTTGAGTGGCCTTCCCGACAAGCTCCTCTTGTCGGGGCTTTGTGCCTTGAGTGGCCTTCCCGGCAAGCTCCTCTTGCCGGGGCCTTGTCTTCTTGGCTTGAATACTTTGTTCTTGAATGGCTCCAAAGGAACCACAGAGGATATTGGCGGTCATCCGGCAAGCCTTGCCGCGGGACGCTGCGACTGCCCGTGCACAAGTTCGGGATACTAGGGTACCCCTACTCTAGTACACCGACATCCATATGCCCGGAAATATTCATTAATATCCTTTTTCATTTTCATCCCGAGCCTATTGATTCATTATGTTGCGATTGCTCGCAATCATCAGTTGAGCCCTGAAATTTGACCTTCCTGCTCATACGTCATTCTGGACATGAGTTGGATCTCGGTCAAGCATGTTGTTAATTGATTATCCACCTAGTTCCCTTCAACTTGAAAATTGAATTATTCAGATGCCTTTGCACTATTTCTTTTTCTGGTTGAGCATTGATACTCACATCAGATTCGTTGTGGTCCGCCATATCCTTTGGTGGATTATTATCTGACCGTTCCTGCCTATTCTCAAATCCTTGAGTTCTTCCCCTGATACATAATGCTTTTGATAAATTGTATCCTCTGCTTATTTTCAACCATGCTCTGCGATTGAGCTGAGATTATATGCTCTGGAACTTGGTGGTATATGTTCCTAAGATACCCCTATGGGTTGAACCTATGCCTTCCCTAATCCGTGTGAACTCTAAAGAGATGTGATTCATACTCTTCTAGTGCTTCACCAGATAAATCTTTCGCACTACAATTTCTTCGAAAACGAGGAGTGAATGAAAGGTTATGCATTGAAGAAGTGGGAGTCGACCTTGAACCTTTGTGTTCATGCCCATGGACCCGATGTAGAACTTATCATGGAAGCTGCTCGTAAAAATAATTACCCATTGTTATAAGTTCATCTGGTATCGGTGAATTGATCCTTCACAACCGGGGATCCGACCATGATTGTTCTTCTTTGGTCCCATTTCTTGGACAAGTTAAATCACTTGTCTTCTGCAGGTCAATACGCCTGCCCAACCTCTATAATGATCTACCTTCAAGTATTACCCCTGGTATTTCGAGGATATCATGCCATTGCACTACATCTTATGAACTTTTGATGGAGTAGTACCTTACCCTGTCTTTGCCACTTCAAGGGTTCTGGGTTGTTTGTCAACTCAGAACACCGATAAGTGAATCGATTCCGCACTCTGATTCAATAACTATAGGTAATTTTTGTTGCTTATGAGTATAATAATCCTTCAAGTCATTCCTAGCCTAGTCGGCTATATCATTATCGTGCCAAATTTTAATTGTGCTACCTGGTTCTTCTTCCCGGAGCACAATTTTTGACGATGAGCTAAGCTTACGTCGATCTTCCTCGTCATATCATTTCGCCTTGAACAACAAGCTTGATTTCAAGTTTGTGTCGTACCCGTGGTTCCAATAACCATTCGCTTCATCATTCCTTTGACTTGATGTCATCACCGATCGATTACATCTTCATGAAATCTCTTGACAAATGTGTCGTGATCATCATCAACATTCTGATGCTCCTCCAGGATATCAATCGAATTCATGATGAGAAATACCATCCGTGCCCCTCAATGATTTGGGTTATCATCGACAACATTCTTGCCTTCCCCCTAACACAATTTTTTTCATATGATTTTGGCATTACATCCTTTTGACATGTCGATGGATTGCTGCTGAACCCATCGGACACATCCTCATCTTTCAATGATGAAATTGTACGAACTATTCTAGCAGTTCCCGCGAGATCCTTTGTGAATTCAAAAGTCTGACTTTTACCTGATGACCATGTCAATGATATCTCGAAGCATGTCTGTGGTACTCCGATCGTCAACAAGAACATTGAAAGAGCAATGCTAAATGTTTCTTGATCAATTATCCAAACATCATGGTATGGGTAACATCATGAGTTTCCTCGCCCCCTCACTGGATGGTTATCTACTTGTAGTCCCGTCATGATTATTCTCGCTCTGCTTGCTTTGGGAAGGAGATACACCTAATACTCGTGTATACCCATTTTCCTTTCCATTGTTCTGTTTAAATCCGATAATCACTTTTCCTTTCCTTTGTTTTGTTTAACCTTTCTGGTAATCTAACATACCTGAGCAGTGATAATTCCCTGCTTATGTAAACGCCTTGGTGTTGAACTCAGTCAGTAAGACTCTGTTACTATTGTGGGTGATATTCCGGTAACCACCGATGGACAAGAACATTGCCTATTAGTCCGCCTCATTTAACGAGCAGGAAAATGGTTCTCTTCGTCCCTTGCCCTTGGTACGAACGTTGTTCCCAACATAACTGACAGTCTATGCTCTGCCATGCCTTGCTATCAGCGCCCTTCTTACTTTTAACCCACACGGTGGGCCCATAACCCACAGTTCCACAGGATCAAAACCTGACTCTCCTATACATCCCTGTTTTCTAAGTTATCCCTCGCGCTTGGCTTCATATGTAATTCGTGAGCCATCTTCCTTGTGATCTGTTCTGGTATCAAGACGCAATATTTACTCTCGATGCTCTGAGCCCCTTTCACACTTTGTTTCAGACATCAAACGATTGCCCACCCGGTTGAAGCTGTTATTGCACCTTCTTACCTTGCTCTCAATGACTTTCTTGAATTTCAACTCGAGAGATGCCTCTATGCCACGTTCACTCAGATAGCTCTCAGGTACCTATCTTGTGTTGAGCTCCGTCCTTCCCGAGTCTTTCCCCTCACCCCACCCCTTAAATCTCGGGACGAGATTTCTTGTAGTGGATGAGAATTGTGACGCCCGGATAATTAAGTTACAGTAACCTCTGCTAATGATGCCACGTCACCATGATCACTGTTGTTAAGTCCGCGATGGTTCAATCCTGTTCAAGTTCAAATTCAAATTTCTCAAACATTAAAACTAAAATGTTCAAAGTGTGGTAGATAATCCCTGGATATTTGCCATGTTGAAACTAATATTTGAAAAGGTTATTAAATGCCCTCAAACATTTAAAACCGTGCCAAAACAGCATTTTTGAATGCTTCTCCATTTACGAAAAATTCAAGCTAAGTCAAACTTCCTCCTAAGTTTTTGGTGGTAGCACCTAACATTGCAATACTAAATATGTGTCCATCTCCACATTTTAAAAAACTCATTTGCTAAATGAATTAAGTACAAAACAGAGACTAGAGAAATAAAACATATGGTAATAAAAGAAAAGAGCTACACCTATTGTACTGATGGGCTCTATGCCATTTACAGTGCAGCCCAGGCCGACCTGGGTCCCCTCCCACCTCGCTACAGGAGGCAGAATGGTGCGTGGAGCACATCCAGGGCGCCATGGTCGTGGATGCCCTCCATGTCGCCCCGTGGGCCTATATATTTGCCGCCGAAACCCTAACCCCCATCTCTCCCTTTTTCCCTCGATCCTCATCGCCTCCCCGCCTCTCTGGCTCTGGTTTTAGAGCTCGAAGATCCTGCGGTGACCTTTGCCTCGCCGTCGTTGTCGCGGCCACCGGCATCTCTGGCGTGCGGGAGTACGTCCAGAAGGCCCGCTGCAGCCAGCTTCGTCCGTCCCGGCAACCAAATCAAGCCGGGACGCCGTCGAACCGTCGCCACCAACCGTCTTCTCCGCCACGGCCGTCGCCGCCTCTCCGCTCGATCCGCCGCCTACGAGCCTCCCTCGAGCCCGCTGCCCTCCCCTACAGATTCCTCGTGAGCTCCTCCTCCAAATCCCCCTTGTTCCCGCCTCGATCCGTCGCTGTAGTCGCTTGTACGAGCCGGTGGCGCCATGGCCGAAGCTCGGCGCCCGCGTACGCGTATGCGCTCATGGAACTCCTTGTGCTGCGTTGCTGCTCCCGCCTCTGTTCTGCTCTGCTTGCTAGCTGCGCTTGCTGCTGCTCTACGCTACAGCTGCTCTTTCTGCTCATGCCGCTGCTTAGCTGCTGCCATTGCTGCGCCATCGCGCGTTGCCACTGCTGGTGGCGTGCCCGCAGGCTCCAGCCATGTGCCCGGCTGCGCCCGCTAGGGCCAGTACTGCCCGGGGCCGCGTCCTGCAGACGCCCGCGCCCGCCCCTGCCTCCCAGCGCCGGCTGGCTCTGGCCAACACGCCGGTGTGCGTGTGTGAGCACAACCGATGGCTATGTCTCTCCCACGTACGGCCAGCCCTTGTTTACTAGTAGTAGGTTTAGTTTGGTATTTATTTAATGCTAACTTAGCCTATTAACAAATGACAAGTGGGTCCCCTATTTAGATTAGATAAATCTTCTTAGAAATTTAATAAAACACTGACATGTGGACCCCTCCAACACTGTTCACTTTGACCAGTCAATTTGACTTGGTCAATTCGAATTAATTAAATATAATAATTTCAGAAATCTAAAATATTTTAAAACTTTGAGAAATCATATAAAATAATCTGTAACTCGGATGAAAAAGTTTTGTACATGAAAGTTGCTCAGAACGACGAGACGAATTGCAATGCGCAGTCCGTTCGTCTGTCACGCGTCTCTAGCATAGCGAACCTGCAACCTTTCCCCTCCGTTTCTTTTGTCCAAAAATGCCTAACACTGGGAAAACATTCCCGGATGTTTTCCCCTTCGTCGGTATCGTGTAGTACTACTACGTTAGAACACGTCTAGCTCTGCTTGTTGTCCTGTTATGCACTTTCTTGTTATGTATTTAATGTTTCTCCCCCCTCTTCTCTTCCGTAGACCCCGTGACGATGCTGATGCCCGTGTGATCGACTACGTCACCGACGACCCCTCCTTCTCGTCTGAGCAACCAGGCAAGCCCTCCCTTTGATCATTCCGATATCGCCCATTCCTTTCTCTCATGATTGCATTAGATTTTGCTACTGTTATTGTTTGCTCCTATTCAGATGCATAGCCTGCTTTTGTAACCTGCTCATTGTACCTTACTTGCTTATCCTAAACTGCTTAGTATAAGTTGGTTAGTGATCCATCAGTGACCCCCACCTTGTCCTTGTTGCCCCTGCTTCATCATCGAAGACTCGATCAACGGGATCGAAGACCAGGCCCCGACACCGCATATCACTTTCGCCTTAGTTGCTCGACACTACTGGGTTACTATCGAGTGCCGGGGGTGAGACCTCATCAGCACTTCTGATGTTACCCTATAGTGTAGCTATTCGGTCGTGGTCTTCAAGGGTGATTCTGCCTTAACCACTTCCGATATGACTCTCTCGTGCAACCCCTCAAGTGTGAACTTCGAGGGTGGTTCCTCTTATGTTCACCTTGATGATTACATCGAGTGGAATCCGTCAAGGGTGATTCCTCAGGTTTTCCCCTTGGTGTTAGATACACAGTTACTATGGTTACTATGACTTACACTGAACCCTGTTACTGAAGATGGGTCGGCCCTGAGGGGTACCCGCGCGAGCATATTTGCGAGTGATGAGGAGTCGGGTTGACCTGGAGGGTGCCCGCGAGATAATTACGAGGCGTGGCCGGGCATTCCTAGCCCTTGCCGCAAGTCCTCGAGACGGGGCAACGAGGTCACATCTTTCGTGAGTCTCTGTTTGTTACCGCGCGTTCCTAATCCACTATGATTTGGATATTTGATCTGAGGGGCCTCTGGCCTGATAGCACTAACCATCACGTGGGCATTGTATGGGCGTTCTGCGTCGTATGCATCAGCCGAAGCTTAATAGACGTCAGCGACTGAGCGGTGCGCTCCGGGTTGGACTAGTCAGCTCCTGCCTTTTTAGGGAGGTAGCTAGGTCTGCTCACCGGCCGTGTACGCAACGTGCAGGAGTTCTTGGGGCGATGGCCCATGACCCCTGGGGGCATAGGTTTAGTCCGGCGTGCTGACCTCTCTATTAAGCCTATGTCGGGTTGCGGCGTATTGTTTGGCCGAGGCCGGACATGACCCAGGGAAGTGTGTCCGGCCGGAGTTAAGCGAGCGTGGTGGGTAAGTTGGTGCACCCTTGCAGGGAAGAAAACATCTATCGATAGCCTGTCCTACGGTAACGGACACTTGGAGTTGTATCCCGATCGATACAACTAGAACTGGATACTTGTGATGAGAAATGGATTGTGATGAGGAATGGATAGTATGACTCCGGGATTGCTTTCTCGCAGGGAGTCGAGAAAGGATCTCTGACCGAGGTTGATAACACTACTACTACTTTACTTTATGCTACTCTACCCCCTCCTGTTGCTGCAAGATGGTGGTTTCCAGAAGATGCTAGTCTTCGATAGGACTAGGACTTCTCTCTATTCTGGCATTTCTGCAGCCCAGTCCACATATACAACCTTCCTTTGATAATGTTGCATATGTAGTGTAGATCCTTGCTTGCGAGTACTTTGGATGAGTACTCACGGTTGCTTTGTTTCCCCTTTTCCCCCTTTCTTCTACTTTCCGGTTGACGCAACCAGATGTCGGAGCCCAGGAGCCAGATGCCACCGCCGATGCATACTACTACGTGGAGACCGCCGACGAACAGGAGTAGTTAGGAGGCTCCCAGGCAGGAGGCCTTGCCTTTTCGATCGATGTTGCTTTTGTGCTAGCCTTCTTAAGGCAAACTTGTCTAAATTATGTCTGTACTCAGATATTGTTGCTTCCGCTGACTCTTGTGTATTCAATCTTATGTATCCGAGCTCTCGAGGCCCCTGTCTTGTAATATAAAGCTCATATTATCTTAATTTGTGTCTAGAGTTGTGTTGTGATATCTTCCCGTGAGTCCTTGATCTTGATCGTACACATTTGCGTGTATGATTAGTGTATGATTGAATTGAGGGCGTCACAATTAGCTAGCAGTTTCTCTATCATACTCGAAGGATTTTCAAAGTAAACATTTTCATTAGGTTCAGTAGGTTGAGGAGCAAATCTTTGCTCTACTGGTGAGGGTGAAGATACCCCGCACAAGCCCCTCAAAGGATTATGTTCCATAGTAACAAGTGACAGTAAATTTCAGCACACTATATAAATTGTTCCTTACCAAATTCCACTTACCAAAGGCGATTCACTCCCCGGCAATGGTGCCAGAAAAGAGTCTTGATGACCCACAAGTATAGGGGATCTATCGTAGTCCTTCTGATAAGTAAGAGTGTCGAACCCAACGAGGAGCAGAAGGAAATGACAAGCGGTTTTCGGTAAGGTATTCTCTGCAAGCACTGAAATTATCGGTAACATATAGTTTTGTGATAAGGTAATTTGTAACGGGTAACAAGTAATAAAATTAATTAAGGTGCAGCAAGGTGGCCCAATCCTTTTTGTAGCAAAGGATAGGCTTGGATAAACTCTTATATAAAGGAAAACACTCCCGAGGACACATGGGAATTATCGTCAAGCTAGTTTTCATCATGCTCATATGATTCGCGTTCGTTACTTTGATAATTTGATATGTGGGTGGACCGGTGCTTGGGTACTGCCCTTACTTTGACAAGCATCCCACTTATGATTAACCCCTATTGCAAGCATCCACAACTACAAAAGAAGTATTAAGGTAAACCTAACCATAGCATGAAACATATGGATCCAAATCATCCCCTTACGAAGCAACGCAGAAATTAGGGTTTAAGGTTCTATCACTCTAGCAACCCATCATCCACTTATTATTTCCCAATGCCTTCCTCTAGGCCCAAATAATGGTGAAGTGTCATGTAGTTGACGTTCACATAACACCACTAGAGGAAAGACAACATACATCTCATCAAAATATCGAACGAATACCAAATTCACATGACTACTTATAGCAAGACTTCTCCCATGTCCTCAGGAACAAACGTAACTACTCAAAAATCATATTCATGTTCATAATCAAAGGAGTATTAATATGCATAAAGGATCTGAACATATGACCTTCCACCAAATAAACCAACTAGCATCAACTACAAGGAGTAAACAACACTACTAGCAACCCACAGGTACCAATCTGAGGTTTTGAGACACAGATTGGATACAAGAGATGAACTAGGGTTTGAGATGAGATGGTGCTGGTGAAGATGTTGATGAAGATTGACCCCCTCCCGATGACAGGATCGATGGTGATGACGATGGTGATGATTTCCCCCTCCGGGAGGGATGTTTCCCCGGCAGAACAACTCCGCCGGAGCCGTAGATTGGTTTCGCCAGGTTCTGCCTCGAGACGGCGACGCTTCGTCCCGAAAGCTTCCTTCTGATTTTTTCCAGGGTGAAAGACTTCATATAGCAAAAGATGGGCACCGGAGGCCTGCCAGGGGGCCCACGAGGCAGGGGGCGCGCCCCCACCCTCGTGGATGGTGGGTGGCCCCCCTCTGGTGCTTTCTTCGCCCAATATTTGTTATATATTCCAAAACTGACTTCCCTGGAGTTTCAGGAATTTTGGAGTTCTGCAGAATAGGTCTCTAATATTTGCTCCTTTTCCAACTTAGAATTCCAGCTGCCGGCATTCTCCCTCTTCATGTAGACCTTGTAAAATAAGAGAGAAAAGGCATAACTATTGTGACATAATGTGTAATAACATCCCATAATGTAATCAATATCGATATAAAAGCATGATGCAAAATGGACATATCAACTGTTCCCTAGTAATTCTTCTAATAATTATGGTAATTCCTACAACAACTCTTATGGAAATTTTAATAAGATGCCCTCTGATTTTGTGACTAGTGTTAAAGAATTTATGAATTCACAAAAGAATTTCAATGCTTTGCTTGAAGAAAAATTGCCTAAGATTGATGATTTGGCTAGGAACATGGATAGAATTTCTCTTGATGTTGATTCTTTGAAACTTAGATCTATTCCACCTAAGCATGATATCAATGAGCCTCTCAAATCCATGAGAATTTCCATTGATGAGTGCAAAGAAAGAACTGCTAGGATGCGTGCTAAAAAGGATTGCTTTGTGAAAGGGCGTTCTTCTAGTTTTCATAATAATAATGATGAAGATCTAAAAGTGATTGATGTGTCTCCTATTAAATCTTTGTTTTCCGATATGAACCTTGATAAAGATGGGACTGAAGATGAGTATACTTTAGTTAAAAGGCGTCCCAATGATTCGGAGTTTTTAGATCTTGATGCAAAAGTTGGTAAAAGTGGGATTGAAGAGGTCAACACTTTACATAGCAATGAACCCACTATTTTGGATTTCAAGGAATTTAATTATGATAATTTCTATTTGATAGATTGTATTTCCTTGTTGCAATCTATGTTAAATTCTCCTCATGCTTATGATCAAAATAAAGCTTTTACTAAACATATCGTTGATGCCTTAATGCAATCCTACGAAGAAAAGCTTGAATTAGAAGTTTCTATCCCTAGAAAACTTTGTGATGAGTGGGAACCTACTATTAAAATTAAGATTAAAGATCATGAATGCTATGCCTTATGTGATATGGGTGCTAGTGTTTCCACGATTCCAAAAACTTTGTGTGGTGTGTTAGGTTTTCGTGAATTTGGTGATTGTTCTTTAAATTTGCATCTTGCGGATTCCACCATTAAGAAACCTATGGGAAGAATTAATGATGTTCTTATTATTTCAAATAGGAATTATGTGCCCGTAGATTTTATTGTTCTTGATATAGATTGCAATCCTACATGTCCTATTATTCTTGGTAGACCTTTCCTTAGAACGATTGGTGCAATTATTGCTATGAAAGAAGGAAATATTAGATTCCAATTTCCATTAAGGAAAGGCATGGAACACTTTCCTAGGAAGAAAATTAAATTACCTTATGAATCTATTATGAGAGCCACTTATGGATTGCATACCAAAGATGACAATACCTAGATCTATTCTTGTTTTTATGCCTAGCTAGGGGCGTTAAACGATAGCGCTTGTTGGGAGGCAACCCAATTTTATTTTTGTTCCTTGATTTTTGTTCTTGTTTAGTAATAAATAATTCATCTAGCCTCTGTTTAGATGTGATTTTATGTTTTAATTAGTGTTTTTGCCAAGTAGAACATTTGGGAACACTTGGGTGAAGTCTTTGTGATCTTGCTGTAAAAAACAGAAACTTTAGGGCTCACAAGATTAGCCGCCATTGTTTATTGGAGAGTGATTTTAGGTTGATTATTTATGCAGATGATCAATAGATAAATTCCTCACGTACACCAATTCATTTCAGAATTTTTGGAGTTCTAGAAGTATACGTTTGATACAGATTACTACATATTGTTCTGTTTTTGACAGATTCTATTTTGCATGTGTTGTTTGCTTATTTTGATGAATCTATGGTTAGTATCGGGGGGTATGAACCATAGAGAAGTTGGTATACAGTAGTTTTAACACCAATACAAATAAATAATGATTTCATTATAGTACCTTAAAGTGGTGGTTTTTTTTCTTATACTAACGGAGCTCATGAGGTTTTCTATTTAAGTTTTGTGTTGTGAAGTTTTCAAGTTTTTGGGTAAAAATTTGATGGATTTTGGAATAAGGAGTGGCAAGAGTCTAAGATTGGGGATTACCAAGGCACCCCAAGGTAAAATTCAAGGACAATCAAAATCCTAAGCTTGGGGATGCCCTGGAAGGCATCCCCTCTTTCGTCTTCGTCTATCGGTAACTTTACTTGAGGCTATATTTTTATTCACCACATGGTATGTGTTTTGCTCCGAGCGTCTTGTATGATTTGAGTCTTTGATTTTTAGTTTACCACAATAATCCTTGCTGTACACACCTTTTGGATAGACACACATGAACCGGAATTTATTAGAACACTCTATGTGCTTCACTTATATCTTTTGAGCTAGATAATTTTGCTCTAGTGCTTCACTTATACCTTTTTAGAGCACGGTGGTGGTTTTATTTTATAGAAATTATTTATCTCTCATGATTCACTTATATTATTTTGAGAGTCTTTTAGAACAGCATGGTAATTTTCTTTGGCTATAAAATTATTCCTAATATGATAGGCATCCAAGATGGGTATAATAAAAACTTTCATATAGAGTGCATTAAATACTATGAGAAGTTTGATACTTGATAGTTGTTTTGAGATATAAAGATGGTAATATTAGAGTCGTGCTAGTTGAGTACTTGTGGAATTGAGAAATACTTGTGTTGAAGCTTGCAAGTCCCGTAGCATGCACGTATGGTAAACGTTGTGTGACAAATTTGAAGCATGAGGTGTTCTTTGATTGCTTGCCTTATGAGTGGCGTTCGGGGACGAGCGATGGTCCCCTAGGAGCATGTGCATAGTGCCTGGTTTTTATGACCTGTAGATTTTTGCAATAAGTATGTGAGTTCTTTATGACTAATGTTGAGTCCATGGATTATACGCACTCTCACCCTTCTATCATTGCTAGCCTCTTCGGTACCGTGCATTGCCCTTTCTCACCTCGAGAGTTGGTGCAAACTTCGCTGGTGCATCCAAACCCTGTGATATGATACACTCTATCACACATAAGACTCCTTATATTTTCCTCAAAACAACCACCATACCCACCTATTATGACATTTGCATAGCCATTCCGAGATATATTGCCATGCAACTTTCCACCGTTCCGTTTATTATGGCACGCTCCGTCATTGTCATATTGTTTTGCATGATCATGTAGTTGGCATCGTATTTGTGGCAAAGCCACCTTCATAATTCTTTCATACATGCCACTCTTGATTCATTGCACATCTCGGTACACTGCCGGAGGCATTCACATAGAGTCATATTTTGTTCTAAGCAATAGCAACATACTAAACGATCGTGTGCTAAGCTTACGGAATGGGTCATGTCAATCACATCATTCTCCTAATGATGTGATCCCGTTAATCAAATGACAACTCATGTCAATGGCTAGGAAACATAACCATCTTTGATCAACGAGCTACTCAAGTAGAGGCATACTAGTCACACTCTGTTTGTCTATGTATTCACACATGTATTATGTTTCCGGTTAATACAATTCTAGCATGAATAATAAACATTTTGTCGACGCTCAAAATTGGCACAATCATAAAATTAGCATAGGTTATATCAAGACCAATTCAAACTTATGATTGGAAGTCACCTTGGAATGTCTCTCTTCGAGAAGATCAAGATCGATATGAAGATGGTCTAAAACGGAGCTCAGACTCAAAAGTTATGACAAGTTCAGAGATGCTCATGTTGACACCAGAGTAAATAAAGGCATAAAACTCAATCAAGATGGCCTCAGATAGAAAACATTTCAACACGAAAGTTGTGCGTCTCGTCGAGACGGTGGATTTTGATATAAAAGTCATCTTAATTTGAGGTCGTATGCAACCTGTGAAGGCAAAACAAGGTCAGAAATAGAAGCTGCAGAGTCATTTCGGACCGACCGAGTTGATTTGATCGGTGAGACCGAGTTGGTCCGAAAATTTACCAGAGAGTTGGCAATGTTGACTCGGTAGGACTGAAGCAAACCAATCGGTGAGACCGAGTTGATCCGAGAAATTTCAGAAGGATACAGAGAGTTGGCAACGTTCACTCGGTGGGACCGAAATGAACCAATCAGTGAGACCGAGTTGGTCCGGGAAATTACCAAAGATTCCTGTCCGAGTTAGGTTAGGGTTTTTGATGTTTTGGATGGAATTTTTAGTCCTTTTATTGTACGGGAAGTCTAGCCTCCTCATAAATAGATGAGAGGTGATGGCCGATTGAACAACACCCAATCGAACAAACACATCTACTACTTTTTCGTGTTCATCTACTTTTTATCCCTCTCCCTTGTTCTTCTTCTTCCTCGTTCTTCGTCTGTTCTTCTTCATTGCAGGGCGGCGATCCACGAGTCCCTAGGGGCTATAAGGTCGACCTAGGGCAGCCCATAGCCGCCGTGCGCCCTGACGGGGTCCCTCTCGGGCGTGTGGGGTTTCGGGTCCTCAAAAGCGCCCGCCGGATTGTCTTGCGTACCGCGCTTCCGGCGGGTCTCCTTCGACGTAAGCTGTGGTGCATCACCCCCGGCATCGAGGGTACACGGTGACGTGTTCGTGTGCGAACACACTTTTTGGCGACTCCGCTGGGGACGAAGCTTCGAACGGTCTCCGACCCGTTCTTGCTACGAAGAGATCGTTATCAAGTTGCTGCAATATACTAAGGTAATATGAATACCCAATTCCCCTTTTTAGATGCAAATAATCCATATGTTGTTGCTAGATCACCTAATGAGCATAATGTATCGGCTATCCCTAATTTTATCAATCATGCATGTAATTATGGGCAAGGGCCGATGCAAAGTAATCTTCATGCTACAAATTCTTGTGATTTTAGCAACGTACAACATATGTATCCAAACTCTCATGCATCGGCAACCCCACAAATCCATATGCCGATGACCAACATGATGGGTTTGGTTAATCAATTTGAAACACCTCATGTTAAAATTTCCAATAGCATACAAGAAAGTGTTTCACCTTTTTATTCATCGGCAACTAATTTGCAATATGTGAATCCAACCTTGCCGATGGATGGGAGAATTGGCCATGCTACTACTAGCTATTCGGCCAGTTACTCTCAACCATCATATGCTACACCTCATGTTAGTAATTTTTCGGCACCATACACAACTGTAGATGCTCATAATTCGGCTTCACACCTTTCTTGTCATAGCCGAATAATTGTAAATTTTACAGGAGCGGTTGTGCCAAATATTGTAGAAGATGAGGTAGTGGTGGCTGCATTGAAGAGTTTAGCCCAAAATAAGAGGATTAGTGCTCTTTGCCTTGAACAACATGAAAAGGGGCTATTTCCTGATTATGCCGCAATAAAAGCTAGAGTTTTGCAAGAAGATGAATCTTTGCCAATTGATAAAATTGGCGAGCAAAAATATGGTTTTACAACAATACATATGCCTCCACCTAGTACCGCGGCATATTATACACCCCCTACACAGTTGCAAAATTTCGGCAACACCAAAAGTTCATTGCCGAAATATCCTAAAAGCATTGGGGGGCAAACTGATCTAGAGCGGGCTGAAATTGAGAGGGGAGTTAAAGCTTTGCGCGATAGAGTGCAGGTACTTCGCCAAGAGAGAATTGATAGGGAATTGGCTCAAAGAAAAGAAGCCTTGCCAATTGATATAACCGCTGTAAAGAAAGATGATTCAGAACATGAAAGTGCTTCGGCTGAAAAAGACAAATCAAGAAGTATATATTCTGAATCCATCAAATCCAACGAGGCAAGCATCACTGAGAAAGGGCATGGCAAGCATAGCAAAACAACGGTGCTTGATTTTTCTGAAGTTAATGGAACCCACTTCCTGCCCTATGAGTTTCGTGCCGTAGAAATTGATGAGCTTCAAGAACAAGAACAAAGTGCGGCTGACAAAAATCTTCAGTATAATGATGCACGGAATCAAGAAAAAGATGATGAAGAGGCATTGGGGAGCCATACAAAGGCGGATCAAGATATTGTTCAAGTCACACCACCATCATGCTCTCCCAACATATTTGAAGAGGTATGTTTAGCAAGTAATTTACCTATTTTCAGATTCGGTCAAAACTTTATTGTTGATGCATCTATTAGAAAAATCCTCTTAAGTAATGTTGAAAGACCAATGAAGAAGGGTAATTTACTTGTTAGCAATAAAATCGTTATAGAATATATCAGTCAACCCATTGCGCCATTTATAAAGACCGATAATGACTTATTATTGCAGCCAAGGCTTTCCCTGTTGCTTTATTTAAAGTTCGTATCTACATGGGTAGCTTTGCTTGTTTCATACTTGGCTTACTCTTGGTCTCAATTGAGGCATGCATGTTCTAACTATTTTTGTTTCAGAAATTTAAAGCCAAGTTTAAAATCTTCTGACCAAACCGATGCCAGTATAGTTTCTTATCAAAAGACATTGGAGATAGAGTGCAAAACACAATGCATAGCCGAATGGGGTGATGCTAAATTTGAAGCATTCGTTTGCTTAACTCCAAAGCCGTTCTCACAACAAGATCGGCTAGAAAACAAAAGGTATACTTTTGATTCAAACATGTGCGATCAAATCTTCGATTTGTTGTTGAAAAATAATTACATTAGAATTCTTGATCACCATGTCAAGCCATCTATCCAAGGACGAATGTATTGTAAGTTGCATGATTCGTTCAAGCATAATTTTGAGGATTGCAACATGTTTCATCAAATAGTTAAATCGGCCATTGAAAAAGGACGATTGAAGTTTGTTGAGACACCAAGAGATGACCAGTTTATTCCGATCTGTCCCGATGGCAGAAAGTTTTTACATCGGCTGCTTCAAGCCGATCCATTTAAAGAGAAGGCAAAAACTGCACGCGATGGGATCAAGCTTTCAAGTAAAGAAGTTGTTGAACAACATAGTGAACATAATCTTGAGGGCGAAAATTCCATCGAAGCTACAATGGAGACGCCAAGGACTGGGGAGCAGCAAGCAAATTCAGAGATCGGTGCAAGCACAACCAAAGGAAACAAAGGTCACAATAAGCACAAGTGCAAGAAATTCAAGGTCACTTTTCCACAATTATTAGATAAATATCAAAAGAAGAGTGAAGAGAAAAGTGCTTATCGACCAACTAATGCAAAAGCATCAAGATCACCCCCTAGGAGCAAATCCAAGGATCAGTATTGGCAAAGTGAGAATCTCAATGGTGCATACTCATATCCTTATTTTGGGCCGCCAATGCCAATGTCGTTGTGACGCCCCCGATTCAATCGTACACTAATCATGCACGCAAATGTGTACGATCAAGATCAGGGACTCACGGGAAGATATCACAACACAACTCTACAAATAAAATAAGTCATACAAGCATCATAATACAAGCCAGGGGCCTCGAGGGCTCGAATACAAGTGCTCGATCATAGACGAGTCAGCGGAAGCAACAATATCTGAGTACAGACATAAGTTAAACAAGTTTGCCTTAAGAAGGCTAGCACAAACTGGGATACAGATCGAACGAGGCGCAGGCCTCCTGCCTGGGATCCTCCTAACTACTCCTGGTCGTCGTCAGCGGGCTGCACGTAGTAGTAGGCACCTCCAGTGTAGTAGGAGTCATTGTCGACGGTGGCGTCTGGATCCTGGGCTCCAACGTCTGGTCGCAGCAACCGGGTAGAAGGGAAAGGGGGAAAAGGGGGAGAAAAGCAACCGTGAGTACTCATCCAAAGTACTCGCAAGCAAGGAGCTACACTACATATGCATGGATATATGTGTAAAGGGCCATATCAATGGACTGAACTGCAGAATGCCAGAATAAGAGGGGGATAGCTAATCCTGTCGAAGACTACACTTCTGGCAGTCTCCGTCCTGCAGCATATAGAAGAGAGTAGACTGAAGTCCTCCAAGTAGCATCGTATAACATAATCCTACCCGGCGATCCCCTCCTCGATGCCCTGTTAGAGAGCGATCACCGGGTTGTATCTGGCACTTGGAAGGGTGTGTTTTATTAAGTATCCGGTTCTAGTTGTCATAAGGTCAAGGTACAACTCCGGGTCGTCCTTTTACCAAGGGACACGGCTATTCGAATAGATAAACTTCCCTGTAGGGGTGCACCACATAGCCCAACACGCTTGATCCCATTTGGCCGGACACACTTTTCTGGGTCATGCCCGGCTTCGGAAGAGCAACACGTCGCAGCCCCACCTAGGCACAACAGAGAGGTCAGCACGCCGGTCTAAACCTAAGCGCGCAGGGGTCTGGGCCCATCGCCCTGAGCACACCTGCACGTTGCGTACGCGGCCGGAGAGCAGACCTAGCAACCTCCATTTCAAAGGAAGTCACGTTACGCGGTCCAACCCGGCGCGCGCCGCTCAGTCGCTGATGTCACGAAGTGCTTCGGCTGATACCACGACGTCGGGATACCCATAACTACTCCCGCGTAGGTGGTTAGTGCGTATAGACCAAATGGCCAGACTCAGATCAAATACCTAGATCTCGTTAAGCGTGTTAAGTATCCGCGAACGCCGACCAGGGCCAGGCCACCTCTCTCCTAGGTGGACTCAACCTGCCCTGTCGCTCCTCCTCAAAGTAACAGTCGGGGGCCGTCGGGAACCCAGGCCCACCTCTACCGGGATGGAGCCACCTGCCCCTTCAGCCCCCATTATCGAACAGTATCACAGGTAATGTAACAGTGCAAAGTATATAGTATATGTCCGCGATCACTTCCCGAAGTGATCACGGCCCAGTAGTATAGCATGGCAGATGGACAAGAGTGTAGGGCCACTGATGGAACACTAGCATCCTATACTAAGCAGTAGGATTGCAGGTAAAGGTATCAACAGCAGTATCAAAGACAGGCTATGCATCAGGATAGGAATAACGAAAGCAGTAACATGCTACACTACTCTAATGCAAGCAGTATAGAGGAGAGTAGGCGATATCTGGTGATCAAGGGGGGGGGGGCTTGCCTGGTTGCTCAGACAAGAAGGAGGGGTCATCAACAACGTAGTCGATCGGGGCACCAGCAGCGGCGGCGGTCTCGGTGTCTACCGGAAAGAAGTAACGGAGGGGGAACACAATAAATAACAGAGCAATCAAAGCATCACAAAGCAAGACGCGGCAATATGCGGTGCTAGGGGCGACCTAACGTAGTGGTAGGTGATACCGGCGAAGGGGGGAAACATCCGGGAAATGATTCCCGGTGTTTCGTGTTTTCGGACAAGTGAACTAGAGGGGGAAAGTTGCGAGTTCGATAGGTTAGGGATGTGTGGCGGACGAACGGGCAGCGTATCCGGATTCGTCTCGTCGTTCTGAGCAACCTTCATGTACAAAGTTTTTCCATCCGAGCTACGGTTTATTTTATATTAATTATTAAAGATTTAAATCACTTTTAGGATTATCAGAATTAATTAATTTAGGAAATACAATAATGACATCAGCAAGATGTCAGCATGAGGCCAGCGGTCAACTCGGACCATTGACCGGTCAAACTGACCTTGTGGGTCCCACACGTCATTGTCTACTAACTAATTAACCTAGTTAGTTTAATTAGTTAGGTTAGTTACTTAATTAGGTTTATTAAACACAATTAATTAATTAATTAACATTTTTATCTATTTTTTTTTAAATTGTTTTTTTTGTTACAGGGGGCTGGGCCCCACTTGTCATTGGGTCGGGAGGAGCC
Source organism: Aegilops umbellulata (assembly GCA_032464435.1). Taxonomy (NCBI): domain Eukaryota; kingdom Viridiplantae; phylum Streptophyta; class Magnoliopsida; order Poales; family Poaceae; genus Aegilops; species Aegilops umbellulata. Next base: position 65,194,207 of record CP136056.1, on the reverse strand, counting down.
TAACGGGCACGGTTGCTAACGGGGCGAAGCGGAGTGGGGAGGCCGATCGGGCACCCGCTCGGAAGGGGACGAGGCCACGGCCACCGCCGGTGGCAGCCTCAGGGTGAGTGGCCGCCTCGCAGTTGCGGCCAGGGGAACGTGCAGTGCAAGGTAGGACGGCAGGGAAGCCGCTGGGCGTCGCAACGGCGAGGGACGGGCACGCGTGCCCGCGTTGTGGCGCGGGGGAAGACGGCAGGGAGCAGCGGCGGTTTCAGCGCGGTGAGCAAGGGCGGCGGCTGCGGTGAGCGCGCGCGGGGCACGGGGAGCAGGCGGGTGAGGCGGGGCCGGTGGCACGGTGGTGGTCGCGAGGAGCGGGGGCAGCGCACCTGCAGAAGCAGGAGCACGCGGTAGCCGGCCACATCACGAGCGCGAGCGCGTGAGGTGACACGCCGGGCGGGGCGGGGCCGCGGTGACCGGGTGGAGCAGCGGCGAGGAGGGCAAGGCCAGGCGCGACCAGAGCGCGGGGGGGGGGGGCGACGGCGTACGCAGTGGTGCGCGTGCGCGCGGTCGGCATCGAGCAGAGGCAGGGAAGGGGTAGTACGAGGCCTCACCACGGGAGCGTAGGGTACGGGCAGCGGGGGTCGAGGAGGCGGACGGGGATGACGCTCCGTCGAGGTGAGAGATGAGGAAGCGAGGAGGCAGGCCGGCGTGGTGGCTCCGACGAGGTCCAAGCGGTGGCGGCGATGGGGCTCCAGGGGCAATGGGCGACGCGGTCGACGGGTTGATGGAGTCGGGGCGCCGTTGCCTCGATCTGGATCGAGGGGGAATTAGAGGGAGTGGGGATCGTGCGGGTTGGGAGTTAGGGTTTCGGGAGGGGGGACTAGCGGATATAGGCCAGGGGTAGTGGGCTGGCCGACCGGCTGACAAGCTGGGCCGGTTGGCCCAGTGGGGGGGGGGGCTCCCTTTTTCTTGTTTTTTTGTTTTGCCTTTATTTATTTATTTATTTTCTGCTCTTATTATATTTAGTTATATAAAACATAAGCCTAGTCCCTAAATTAATGTTTTAGTTTATTCTACTTCCACAAAGTGTTTGCTACATAATCGAAATAGTTTACATTTTTTTACAATTCTTAAAAAGGCATTTAATTAAATGTTTTACCATTGTTTTATTTATTTTAGGACCTTTAAACACGTTGTAAAACGTTGGCTTCTCTCCCAATATTGACAGTGAATTATTTGCGACATTTTGAACACTTTAGTTTTCATGTTTGAGAATTTTACTAACTCACTTATAATTTGAATTTGGAATTGAACTGCGTTTGAATCGAAGCGAGATTAGCAACCGTAATCGAGGTGACGTGGCATTATTAGCAGAGGTTACTGTAGCTTGATTATCCGGGCGTCACAGTCGTGGATGCCTCCCAATGCTCAAGTAAATCCATATCCATCATGGGACAGGTATGATGCAAGGGCACATTGTCCATATTATTATAAACCATCTCACCAATATTATGCCGCTCCAAGAAGACCAACGTTCAATGAGCAATCATATGTTCAAGACCGTTTCAATAAAAAAGAATCGGTCCGGAGCACAAGGAAGAATAAGGAGGTGGTTGAGCAAGTCTACCGCGTCAAAAGAGATGGTCGTAAGAGTGCCACTTCAGATATGATCTCAAATGAAAAAGAGCCAATTAAAGTGTTGACATTGGCTACAAAAGGCAATGAGGCAAGTCAATCAAGCGCCAAATCTGAAGGGAGGAAGTTGAGAGTGCACAAGGTAAAACAAGAGTTGCCATTGCTTCAAACAAAATCACAGCCGAGGTGCCCACTCGTCTTATCATATTGGCAAAAGAAGAAATTGCAAAAACTTAGTGCACAAGAACTTGAGGAAAGGAATATGGTATGGGTTCCGAAAGGAAGTACCCAAAATAAGAAGTATGTGGAAGCTTCCATTACAAGAAGTACAATAAAAGTGAATAGAGAGAAGGATGGAAGCAACAAACAATTAAGCCAAAGGAGTGCATCACAACATCAAAATCTTCGGTTAGCACATCATCCATTTTCTTCAACCATGCCATTGATGCCTTTGCCATGGAATTCATCCCTAGGTATGATCAATTACCCTCCATGGACTTATTTTCATCCATGGATGCAACATATTCTTCTATATCATGAGAGGGTATTACCAAATTACTATACATTTGGTTAGTTACATTGTTGCTAATACAAAGGGGCCGGAATATTTTATTCCTATTTTATTTGTTTATTTCGGCTATACATATTTTGGTGGGTGAATTCTACATGGACCTCATGTTAATGGATGATATTTATCTATCGCCCTAAGAATATGTCAAAGTATGGCCGGTGTAGTATCCTAACATCGTCCTTAGTTCCATTGGAGACCAAAACAAGCCTCATGCCGCTTAAAATATTTTTTCACAATAATCAAAGCCGAATATAAAATTTTATTCGGTTTGGAGATTTTGGTTGCCATAGGTGCTATACAGATTGAGACTTTGGGTGATTTGTTATGAGTAGTACAACAAATATCCAAGAGTTATCAATGTTTCGACGAATCACTAATAGTTTACCTTGAGGTATCTCTAGATATAAAATTTACCTTGGGTTGCTTTATTGTTTCTCATATATCTAGACATGAAAGTTGAAGAGCAAATGAGTTGGCTCAACAAGCATTCGGCTACCATGTTGATCATGGTGTATTGCACATCTATCAATAGCCGATGCTTGATCTCACCGACATAGGTAAGGCCGAACCAAAGCCCATTGCTTCGGCCACTAATGAAATCTGTATGCAGGTGAAAGAAAGTCTTAGAGGGAATTCATTCTTGATTGTCTGCAAAATCCCAGCGAAAGGGTGAACAATATGGTTCAGAGGATGACTTTGAAATACATATATATGGAAATTTATCACCGGATTGTTAATGAAATTGAGAAGGTTTCACCCAAGTTTGCATCAAGGATTCAAACAAGTAATAGCCGATATATACTTATCTTCCTAAGAAGATTCAGAATGGCTGATGGAGTGTTGACATCGTCCTTATAACCAACATAGTATAAGTTATTTTTTGGCACGCTAGCTTTGCCGAAAAACAGGGGGGCATGTGTTGACGCTCAAAATTGGCACAATCATAAAATTAGCATAGGTTATATCAAGACCAATTCAAACTTATGATTGGAAGTCACCTTGGAATGTCTCTCTTCGAGAAGATCAAGATGGATATGAAGATGGTCTAAAACGGAGCTCAGACTCAAAAGTTATGACAAGTTCAGAGATGCTCATGTTGACACCAGAGTAAATAAAGGCATAAACTTCAATCAAGATGGCCTCAGATGGAAAACATTTCAACACAAAAGTTGTGCGTCTCCTCGAAACGGTGGATTTTGATAGAAAAATCGTCTTAATCCGAGGTCGTATGCAACCTGTGAAGGCAAAACAAGGTCAGAAACAGAAGCTGCAGAGTCATTTCGGATCGACCGAGTAGATTTGATCGGTGAGACCGAGTTGGTCCGAAAATTTACTAGAGAGTTGGCAATGTTGACTCGGTAGGAATGAAGCAAACCAATCGGTGAGACCGAATTGATCCGAGAAATTACAGAAGGATACAGAGAGTTGGCAACGTTTACTCGGTGGGACCGAAATGAACCAATCGGTGAGACCGAGTTGGTCCGGGAAATTACCAAAGATTCCTGTCCGAGTTAGGTTAGGGTTTTTGATGTTTTGGACGGAATTTTTAGTCCTTTTCTTGTACGGGAAGTCCAGCCGCCTCATAAATAGATGAGAGGTGACGGCAATTGAACAACACCCAATCGAACAAACACATCTACTACTTTTTCGTGTTCATCTACTTTTTATCCCTCTCCCTTGTTCTTCTTCTTCCTCGTTCTTCGTCTGTTCTTCTTCATTGCAGGGCAGCGATCCACGAGGCCCTAGGGGCGATCAGGTCGACCTAGGGCAGCCCATAGCCGCCGCGCGCCCTGACGGGGTCCCTCCCGGGCGTGTGGGGTTTCGGGTCCTCAAAAGCGCCCGCCGGATTGTCTTGCGTACCGCGCTTCCGGCGGGTCTCCTTCGACGTAAGCTATGGTGCATCACCCCCGGCTTCGAGGGTACACGGTGACGTGTTCGTGTGCAAACACATTTATCATGATATAAGCAAATAAATAATAAGTTTATTATTGCCTCCAGGGCATAATTCCTTCAGTCTCCCACTTGCACTAGAGTCAACAATCTAGATTACACAGTAATGATTCTAACACCCATGGAGCCTTGGTGCTTATCATGTTTTGCTCTTGGAAGAGGCTTAGTCAACGGGTCTGCAACATTCAGATCCGTATGTATCTTTCAAATTTCTATGTCTCCCACCTGGACTAAATCTCGGATGGAATTGAAGCGTCTCTTGATGTGCTTGGTTCTCTTGTGAAATCTGGATTCCTTCGCCAAGGCAATTGCACCAGTATTGTCACAAAAGATTTTCATTGGACCCTATGCACTAGGTATGACACCTAGATCGGATATTAACTCCTTCATCCAGACTCCTTCATTTGCTTCTTCCGAAGAAGCTATGTACTACACTTCACACGTAGATCTCGCCACGAGCCTCAACATTCATCGAACCCACCACGAGCTATATATGCTCAAATCATCTGTGAAGGTGAGAAAATAACGATACCCGCCACGAGCCTCAATATTCATCGGACCACATACATCTGTATGTATGATTTCCAACAAATCTGTTGCTCTCTCCATAGTACCGGAGAACGGCGTTTTGGTCATCTTGCCCATAAGGCACGGTCCGCAAGTACCAAGTGATTCATAATCAAGTGGTTCCAAAAGTCCATCAGTATGGAGTTTCTTCATGCGCTTTACACCGATATGACCTAAACGGCAGTGCCACAAATAAGTTGCACTATCATTATCAACTCTGCATCTTTTGGCTTCAACATTATTAATATGTGTATCACTACTATCGAGATTCATCAAAAATAAACCACTCTTCAAGGGTGCATGACCATAAAAGATATTACTCATATAAATAGAACAACCATTATTCTCTGATTTAAATGAATAACCATCTCGCATCAAACAAGATCCAGATATAATGTTCATTCTCAACGCTGGCACCTGATACATGTCCGTCGTATCTACTTTTCCAAACACTTTTGCCCTTGTTTTGGACTCTAACTTGCATGATTTGAATGAAACTAACCCGGACTGACGCTGTTTTCAGCAGAATTGCCATGGTGTTATTTATGTGCAGAAACAAAAGTTCTCGGAATGATCTGAAACTTCACGGAACATCTTTTCGGAAATAATAAAAAATCCTTGCAAAAGATGAAGGCCAGGGGGCCCACCACCTGTCCACGAGGGTGGGGGTGCACCTGCCCCCCTAGGGCGCACCCCCTACCTCGTGGGCCCCCTGAGGCTCCTCCGATGCCAACTCCAACTCTATATATTTGCTTTCGGGGAGAAAAAATCAAGGAGAAGAAATAATCGTGTTTTACGATACGGAGCCGCCGCCAAGCCCTAAAACCTCTCGGGAGGGCTGATCTGGAGTCCTTTCGGGGCTCCGGAGTGGGGGATTCGTCGATGTCGTCATCATCAACCATCCTCCACCACCAATTGCATGATGCTCACCGCCGTGTGTGAGTAATTCCATCGTAGGCTTGCTGGACGGTGATGGGTTGGATGAGATCTATCATGTAATCGAGTTAGTTTTGCTAGGATTTGATCCCTAGTATCCACTATGTTCTGAGATTGATGTTGCTATGACTTTGCTATGCTTAATTCTTGTCACTAGGGCCCGAGTACCATGATTTCAGATCTGAACCTATTATGTTTTCATGAATATATGTGTGTTCTTGATCCTATCTTCCAAGTCTATAGTCACCTACTATGTGTTATGATCCGACAACCCCAAAGTGACAATAATCGGGACCACTCTGGGTGATGACCATAGTTTGAGGAGTTCATGTATTCACTATGTGCTAATGCTTTGTTCCGGTTCTCTATTAAAAGGAGGCCTTAATATCCCTTAGTTTCCGTTAGGACCCCGCTGCCACGGGAGGGTAGGACAAAAGATGTCATGCAAGTTCTTCTCCATAAGCACGTATGACTATATTCGGAATACATGCCTACATTACATTGACGAATTGGAGCTAGTTCTATGTCACCCTATGTTATGCTTGTTACATGATGAACCGCATCCGGCATAATTATCCATCAACGATCCAATGCCTACGAGCTTTTCCTATATTGGTTGTCGCTTATTTACTTTTCCGTTGCTACAGTTACAATCACTACAAAACACCAAAAATATTACTTTTTCTTCTGTTACTTTTGTTACCGTTACCACTACTATCATATTACTTTGCTACTAAATACTTTGCTGCAGATATTAAGTTATCCAGGTGTGGCTGAATTGACAACTCAGTTGCTAATACTTGAGAATATTCTTTGGCTCCCCTTGTGTTGAATCAACAAATTTGGGTTGAATACTCTACCCTCGAAAACTGTTGCGATCCCCTATACTAGTGGGTTATCAAGACTATTTTCTGGCGCCGTTGCTGGGGAGCATAGCTCTATTCTTTCAGTCACTTGGGATCTATATCTGCTGGACACTATGAAGAACTTGAAAGACGCTAAGACAACAATTTATCCCTCAACTACGAGGGGAGGTAAGAAACTGCCATCTAGCTTTGCACTTGATTCACCTTCTGTTTTGAGTAAGCTTGCGACACCTAAACCTGCTTCTGCTATTCGTTCTGATATGTCGCATTTTATTGATGATGTTACTTCTGCTATGCATGATACTTATGATGAAAATACTTCTATGCTTGATACTTCTGTGCCACTTGGTGAATTTCTTGATGAACAAATTGCCAGGGCTAGAGAGAATGAAATTATTGATAATATTGATGAAAGTGATGATGAAGATATGCCTGTTATTCCTAAGGGTTATGTTTTTGATATGGAAGCTTCTGTAGCTATTTTAGCTTGCAAAGATAGATATGAACTGAAAAGTTTATTAGTTGAATGGAATAAGCCATCTCTTAAAGATATAATTAAACCTGACCCTGCTTTTGCTACTTCACCTATCTGTGTTGCCGATAAGGATTATGAATTCTTTGTTGATCCTGATATAATTGATGGGTAACGTAGCATAAATTCAAAATTTTCCTACGTGTCACCAAGATCTATCTATGGAGAAACCAGCAACGAGGGGAAAGAGAGTGCATCTACATACCCTTGTAGATCGCTAAGCCGAAGCGTTCAAGTGAACGGGGTTGATGGAGTCGTACTCGTCGTGATCCAAATCACCGATGATCCTAGTGCCGAACGGACGACACCTCCGCGTTCAACACACGTACAGCCCGGTGACGTCTCCCATGCCTTGATCTAGCAAGGAGAGAGGGAGAGGTTGATGAAGACTCCATCCAGCAGCAGCACAACGGCGTGGTGATGATGGAGGAGCGTGGCAATCCTGCAGGGCTTCGCCAAGCACCGCGAGAGAGGAGGAGGGAGAGAGGTAGGGCTGCGCCAAGAGGGAGAGATCAAATCGTGTGTTTTTGGGCAGCCCCTAGGCCTCATATATATAGGGGAAGGGGAGGAGGGTGCACCCCCTCTAGGGTTCCCACCCCTAGAGGGGCGGCAGCCCTAGATGGGTTTGAGGGGGGCGGCCAAGAGGGGAGGGGAGAGGGAGGCGCACCAGTATGGGCCTTAGGGCCCATCTGCCCTAGGGTTTACCCCCTTCTCCTCTCCCTTGCGCCTTGGGCCCTTGTGGGGGGGGCGCACCAGCCCACTTGGGGCTGGTCCCCTCCCACACTTGGCCCATGCAGCCCTCCGGGGCTTGTGGCCCCACTTGGTGGACCCCCGGACACCTCCGGTGGTCCCGGTACACTACCGGTGACGCCCAGAACACTTCCGGTGGCCAAAACCATACTTCCTATATATAAATCTTTACCTCCGGACCATTCCGGAACTCCTCGTGACGTCCGGGATCTCATCCGGGACTCCGAACAACATTCGGTAACCACATACAAACTTCCTTTATAACCCTAGCGTCATCGAACCTTAAGTGTGTAGACCCTACGGGTTCGGGAGACATGCAGACATGACCGAGACGTTCTCCGGTCAATAACCAACAGCGGGATCTGGATACCCATGTTGGCTCCCACATGTTCCACGATGATCTCATCGGATGAACCACGATGTCAAGGACTTAATCAATCCAGTATACAATTCCCTTTGTCTATCGGTATGATACTTGCCCGAGATTCGATCATCGGTATCCCGATACCTTGTTCAATCTCGTTACCGGCAAGTCTCTTTTACTCGTTCCGCAACACATCATCCCGTGATCAACTCCTTGATCACATTGTGCACATTATGATGATGTCCTACCGAGTGGGCCCAGAGATACCTCTCCGTCACACGGAGTGACAAATCCCAGTCTCGATTCGTGCCAACCCAACAGACACTTTCGGAGATACCTGTAGTGTACCTTTATAGCCACCCAGTTACGTTGTGACGTTTGGCACACCCAAAGCACTCCTACGGTATCCGGGAGTTGCACAATCTCATGGTCTAAGGAAACGATACTTGACATTAGAAAAGCTTTAGCATATGAACTACATGATCTTGTGCTAGGCTTAGGATTGGGTCTTGTCCATCACATCATTCTCCTAATGATGTGATCCCGTTATCAACGACATCCAATGTCCATGGTCAGGAAACCGTAACCATCTATTGATCAATGAGCTAGTCAACTAGAGGCTTACTAGGGACATGGTGTTGTCTATGTATCCACACATGTATCTGAGTTTCCTATCAATACAATTCTAGCATGGATAATAAACGATTATCATGAACAAGGAAATATAATAATAATCAATTTATTATTGCCTCTAGGGAATATTTCCAACAGTCTCCCACGTGCACTAGAGTCAATAATCTAGTTCACATCGCCATGTGATCAACACTCACAGAGTTCTGGGTTTGATCATGTTATGCTTGTGAGAGATGTTATAGTCAACGGGTCTGAACCTTTCAGATCCGTGTGTGCTTTACAAATATCTATGTCATCTCCTAGATGCAGTTACCACGCTCTATTTGGTGCTATTCCAAATAGCTATTCTACTAGACGAATCCGGTTTACTACTCAGAATAATCTAGATTAGTGTCAGAGCTTGCATCGGCATAACCCTTTACGACGAACTCTTTTACCACCTCCATAATCGAGAAAATTCCTTAGTCCACTAGTTACTAAGGATAACTTTGACCGTTGTCCTCTGATCCATTTCTAGATCACACTTGTACCCCTTGACTGACTCATGGTTTGGCACACTTCAGGTGCGGTACACAACATAGCATACTTTAGAGCCTACGACTAAAGCATAGGGGACGACCTTCGTCCTTTCTCTCTATTCTTCCTTGGTCATGTCTTGAGTCTTGCTCAATACTCACACCTTGTAACACAGCCGAGAACTCCTTCTTTGCTGATCTATTTTGAACTCCTTCAAAATCTTGTCATGGTATGCGTTCGTTTGAAAGTACTATTAAGCGATTTTGATCTATCCTTACAGATCTTGATGCTCAATGTTCAAGTAGCTTAATCTAGGTTTTCCATTGAAAAACACTTTTAAAATAACCCTCTATGCTTTCCAGAAATTCTACATCATTTCTGATCAACAATATGTCAACAACATATACTCATCAGAAATTCTATAGTGCTCCCACTCACTTCTTTGGAAATACAAGTTTCTCATAAACTTTGTATAAACCCAAATCTTTGATCATCTCATCAAAGCGTACATTCCAACTCCGAGATGCTTACTCCAGTCCTTAGAAGGATTGCTGGAGCTTTGCATACTTGTTAGCATCTTTCAGGATTGACAAAAATCTTCTGGTTGTATCACATACAACCTTTCCTCAAGAAAATCGTCGAGGAAACAATGTTTTTGACATCCTATTTGCACAATTTCATAAATAATGCAGTAATCGCTAACATAATTCCAACAGACTCTTAGCATCGCTACGAGTGAGAAAGTCTCATCGTAGTCAACTCCTTGAACTTGTCGGGAAACATCTTAACGACAAGTCGAGCTTTCTTAATGGTGACATTTACCATCATTGTCCGTCTACCTTTTAAAATCCATCTGTACTCAACAGCCTTACGACCATCAAGTAGTTCTTCCAAAGTCTACACTTTGTTTTCATATATGGATTCTCTCTCGGATTTTATGTCCTCGAGCCATTCTTGGAATCCGGGCCCACCATCGCTTCTCCATAGCTCGTAGATTCATTGTTGTCTAGCAACATGACTTCCAAGACAGGATTATGTGCCACTTTGAAACAGCACGCATCCTTGTCGTCCTACGAGGTTTGGTAGTGACTTGATTCGAAGTTTCATGATCACTATCATAAGCTTCTACTTCAATTGACGTAGGTGCCACAGGAACAACTTCCCGTGCCCTGCTACACACTAGTTGAAGTGACGGTTCAACAACCTCATCAAGTCTCCACCATCCTCCCACTCAATTCTTTCGAGAGAAACTTTTCCTCGAGAAAGGACCCGATTTGAGAAACAATCCCTATTGCTTTCGGATCTGAGACAGGAGGTATATCCAATTGTTTTGGGTGTCCTATGAAGATGCATTTATCCGCTTTGGGTTAGAGCTTATCAGCCTGAAACTTTTTCACATAAGCGTCGCAGCCCTAAACTTTTAAGAAATGACAGCTTAGGTTTCTCTAAACCATAGTTCATACGGTGTCATCTCATCGGAATTACGTGGTGCCATATTTAAAGTGAGTGCGGTTGTCTCCAATGCCTAACCCATGAACGATAGTGGTAATTCGATATGAGACATCATCATATCCAATAGTTATGATGTTCGGACACACCATCACTCTATGGTGTTCCAGGCGGTACTAGTCGTGAAACAATTTCCACAGTGCCAAACTCGTAACTCAGATATTCATTTCTATGATCATATCATAGACATTTTATCCTCTTATCACGAAGATCTTCAACTTCATTCTGAAATTACTTGAACCATTCAATAATTCAGACTTGTGTTTCATCAAGTAAATATACTCAGTATCTACTCAAATCATCTGTGAAGTAAGAGCATAACGATATCCACTGCGTGCCTCAGCACTCATTGGACTGCACACATCAAAATGTGTTACTTCCAGCAAGTTGCTTTCTTGTTCCATTTTACTGAAACCGAAGCTTTCAGTCATCTTGCCCATGTGGTATGATTTGCATATCTCAAGTGATTCAAAATCAAGTGAGTCCAAACGGTCCATCTGCATGGAGTTTCTTCATGCGTATATACCAATAGACATGGTTCACATTAGTCAATCCCTTTTTCAGAAAAATGAGTGAGTCCAAAGATCCATCAACATGGAGCTTCTTCATGCGTTTTATACCAATATGACTTACATGGCAGTGCCACAAGTAGGTGGCACTATCAATACTATCTTATATCTTTTGGCATGAACATGTGTATCACTATGATCGAGATTCAATAAACCATTCATTTTAGGTGCAAGACCATTGAAGGAATTATTCAAATAAATAGAGTAACCATTATTCTCCTTAAATGAATAACCGTATTGCGATAGACATAATCCAATCATGTCTACGCTCAACGCAAACACCAAATAACAATTATTTAGGTTTAACACCAATCTCGATGGTAGAGGGAGCGTGCGATGCTTGATCATATCAACCTTGGAAACACTTCCAACACATCTCGTCAGCTCACCTTTAGCTAGTCTCCGTTTATTCCGTAGCTTTTATTTTGAGTTACTAACACTTAGCAACCGAACCGGTATCTAATACCCTGATGCTACTAGGAGTACTAGTAAAGTACACATTTACATAATGTATATCCAATATACTTCAATCGACAGCCTTCTCATCTACCAAGTATCTAGGGTAATTCTGCACCAGTGGCTGTTCCCCTTATTACAGAAGCACTCAGTCTCGGGTTTGGGTTCAACCTTGGGTTTCTCCACTAGAGCAGCAGCTGATTTGCCATTTCATGAAGTATCCCTTCTTGCCCTTGCCCTTCTTGAAACTAGTGGTTTCACTAACCATCAACAATTGATGCTCCTTCTTGATTTCTACTTTCGCGGTGTCAAACATCGCGAATATTTCAAGGATCATTATATCTATCCCTGATATGTTATAGTTCATTACGAAGCTCTAGCAGCTTGGTGGCAATGACTTTGGTGAAACATCACTATCTTATCTGGAAGATCAACTCCCACTCGATTCAAGTGATTGTTGTACTCAGACAATCTGAGCACAAGCTCAACGATTGAGCTTTTCTCCCTTAGTTTGCAGGCCAAGAAAATCGTCGGAGGTCTTATACCTCTTGACGTGGGCACGAGCCTGAAATCCCAATTTCAGCCCTCGAGACATCTCATATGTTCCGCGACATTTCAAAAATGTCTTCGGTGCCTCAATTCTAAACCATTTATCATTACCGAACTATCATGTAGTCATCAAAACATGTATGTCAGATGTTCGCAACATCCACAGACCACGTTCGAGGTCCAGCACACCGAGCGGTGCATTAAGGACACAAGCCTTCTACTGTCCGCATAATTGCTACTATCAACTTTCAACTATATTTTCTCTAGGAACATATCTAAAACAGTAGAAATAAAGCGCGAGCTTACGGCATAATTTGCAAAGATCTTTTGACTATGTTCAGGATAATTAAGTTCATCTTATGAACTCCCACTCAGATAGACATCCCTCTAGTCATCTAAGTGATTACATGATCCGAGTCAACTAGGCCGTGTCCGATCATCACGTGAGACGAACTAGTCATCATCGGTGAACATCTTCATGTTGATCGTATCTACCATACGACTCATGCTCGACCTTTCGGTCTCTTGTGTTCCGAGGCCATGTCTGTACATGCTAGGCTCGTCAAGTCAACCTAAGTGTTTGCATGTGTTCCGAGGCCATGTCTGTACATGCTAGGCTCGTCAACACCCGTTGTATTCGAACGTAAGAATCTATCAAACCCGATCATCACGTGGTGCTTCGAAACGACGAACTTTCGCAACGGTGCACAGTTAGGGGGAACACTTTCTTGAGATTTTAATGAGGGATCATCTTATTTACTACCGTCGTTCTAAGCAAATAAGATGCAAAAACATGATAAACATCACATGCAATCAAATAGTGACATGATATGGCCATCATCACTTTGCTCCTTTTGATCTCCATCTTCGGGGCTCCATGATCATCGTCGTCACCGGCATGACACCATGATCTCCATCATCATGATCTCCATCATCGTGTCTTCATGAAGTTGTCACGTCAACTATTACTTCTACTACTATGGCTAACGCTTTAGCAATAAAGTAAAGTAATTACATGACGTTTATGTTGACACGCAGGTCATAAATAAATTAAAGACAACTCCTATGGCTCCTGCCGGTTGTCATACTCATCGACATGCAAGTCGTGATTCCTATTACAAGAACATGATCAATCTCATACATCACATATATCATTCATCACATCCTTTTGGCCATATCACATCACATGGCATACCCTGCAAAAACAAGTTAGACGTCCTCTAATTGTTGTTTGCATGTTTTACGTGGCTGCTATGGGTTTCTAGCAAGAACGTTTCTTACCTACGCAAAACCACAACGTGATATGTCAATTGCTATTTACCCTTCATAAGGACCCTTTTCATTGAATCCGATCCGACTAAAGTGGGAGAGACTGGCACCCGCTAGCCACCTTATGCAACTAGTGCATGTCAGTCGGTGGAACCTGTCTCACGTAAGTGTACGTGTAAGGTCGGTCCGGGCCGCTTCATCCCACAATGCCGCCGAATCAAGATTGACTAGTAACGATAAGCATATTGAACAAAATCAATGCCCACAACTACTTTGTGTTCTACTCGTGCAAAGAATCTACACAATAGACCTAGCTCATGATGCCACTGATGGGTAACGTAGCATAAATTCAAAATTTTCCTACGTGTCACCAAGATCTATCTATGGAGAAACCAGCAACGAGGGGAAAGAGAGTGCATCTACATACCCTTGTAGATCGCTAAGCCGAAGCGTTCAAGTGAACGGGGTTGATGGAGTCGTACTCGTCGTGATCCAAATCACCGATGATCCTAGTGCCGAACGGACGGCACCTCCGCGTTCAACACACGTACAGCCCGGTGACGTCTCCCATGCCTTGATCCAGCAAGGAGAGAGGGAGAGGTTGAGGAAGACTCCATCCAGCAGCAGCACAACGGCGTGGTGATGATGGAGGAGCGTGGCAATCCTGCAGGGCTTCGCCAAGCACCGCGAGAGAGGAGGAGGGAGAGAGGTAGGGCTGCGCCAAGAGGGAGAGATCAAATCGTGTGTTTTTGGGCAGCCCCTAGGCCTCATATATATAGGGGAAGGGGAGGAGGGTGCGCCCCCTCTAGGGTTCCCACCCCTAGAGGGGCGGCAGCCCTAGATGGGTTTGAGGGGGGCGTCCAAGAGTGGAGGGGAGAGGGAGGCGCACCAGTATGGGCCTTAGGGCCCATCTGCCCTAGGGTTTGCCCCCTTCTCCTCTCCCTTGCGCCTTGGGCCCTTGTGGGGGGGCGCACCAGCCCACTTGGGGCTGGTCCCCTCCCAAACTTGGCCCATGCAGCCCTCCGGGGCTTGTGGCCCCACTTGGTGGACCCCCGGACACCTCCGGTGGTCCCGGTACACTACCGGTGACGCCCAGAACACTTCCGGTGGCCAAAACCATACTTCCTATATATAAATCTTTACCTCCGGACCATTCCGGAACTCCTCGTGACGTCCGGGATCTCATCCGGGACTCCGAACAACATTCGGTAACCACATACAAACTTCCTTTATAACCCTAGCGTCATCGAACCTTAAGTGTGTAGACCCTACGGGTTCGGGAGACATGCAGACATGACCGAGACGTTCTCCGGTCAATAACCAACAGCGGGATCTGGATACCCATGTTGGCTCCCACATGTTCCACGATGATCTCATCGGATGAACCACGATGTCAAGGACTTAATCAATCCCGTATACAATTCCCTTTGTCTATCGGTACGATACTTGCCCGAGATTCGATCGTCGGTATCCTGATACCTTGTTCAATCTCGTTACCGGCAAGTCTCTTTTACTCGTTCCACAACACATCATCCCGTGATCAACTCCTTGATCACATTATGCACATTATGATGATGTCCTACCGACTGGGCCCAGAGATACCTCTCCATCACACGGAGTGACAAATCCCAGTCTTGATTCGTGCCAACCCAACAGACACTTTCGGAGATACCTGTAGTGTACCTTTATAGCCACCCAGTTACGTTGTGACGTTTGGCACACCCAAAACACTCCTACGGTATCCGGGAGTTGCACAATCTCATGGTCTAAGGAAACGATACTTGACATTAGAAAAGCTTTAGCATACGAACTACATGATCTTGTGCTAGGCTTAGGATTGGGTCTTGTCCATCACATCATTCTCCTAATGATGTGATCCCGTTATCAACGACATCCAATGTCCATGGTCAGGAAACCGTAACCATCTATTCATCAACGAGCTAGTCAACTAGAGGCTTACTAGGGACATGGTGTTGTCTATGTATCCACACATGTATCTGAGTTTCCTATCAATACAATTCTAGCATGGATAATAAACGATTATCATGAACAAGGAAATATAATAATAATCAATTTATTATTGCCTCTAGGGCATATTTCCAACAATAATTACTTTGGTTGAATCTGATCCTTTTCATGGCTATGAATCTGAAACTATTGTGGCACATCTTACTAAATTAAATGATATAGCCACCCTGTTCACTAATGATGAGAGATCTCGCTACTTTTATATCCTTGAGATATTTCCGTTCTCATTAAAGGGTGATGCTAAGATATGGTTTAATTCTCTTGATCCTGGTTGTGTGTGTAGTGCCCATGATATGATTTATTACTTCTCTGCTAAATATTTCCCTGCTCATAAGAAACAAGCTGCTTTGAGGGAAATATACAACTTTGTGCAAATTGAAGAAGAGAGTCTCCCACAAGCTTGGGGGAGGCTTCTCAAGTTACTTAATGCTTTGCCTGATCATCCTCTTAAGAAAAATGAAATACTTGATATCTTTTATAATGGACTAACCGATGATTCTAGAGATTACCTGGATAGTTGTGCTGGTTCTGTTTTCACGGAAAGAACACCAGATGAAGCTGAAATTCTATTGAATAATATGTTGGCAAATGAAAATAATTGGACACTTTCTGAGCTAGCTCCTGCTCCAATTAAGGAGCCTATTCCTAAACCAACTCCAAAGAAGAGAGGTGTTCTATTTCTCAGTCCTGAAGATATGCAAGAGGCAAAGAAATCTATGAAAGAAAAAGGTATTAAAGTTGAAGACGTTAAGAATTTACCTCCTATTGAAGAAATACATGGTCTTAATCTACCGCATGTTGAAGAAACATATGATCTTAATCCATTACCTATTGAAGAACCTCCTGGTCTTGATAACCCGACACAGGTAGTAAAGGTAAATTCTCTCTATAGATATGATAGAGCTGAAATCCCCCCTACTAAAATTGCTAGCCAATGCTTGGATGAGTTTGATAAATTTATAGTTAAGCAAGAAGATTTCAATGCTTATTTTGGTAGGAAATTTAAATAAAATGCATATATGATTAAACACTTGGGTGATTATATCGCCAATATTAGAGGTGAACTTAAACTTGTTAGCAAACATGCTTCTATGGTCACCACTCAAGTAGAACAAGTACTTAAGGCTCAAAATGATTTGCTCAATGAAATGAATAGTAAGAAAAATGATTATGCTGTTAGAGTGGCTACTAGAACTGGTAGAATGACTCAGGAACCTTTGTATCCTGAAGGCCACCCTAAGATAATTGAGCAAGATTCTCAGATAAAT
Organism: Aegilops umbellulata; assembly: GCA_032464435.1. Lineage (NCBI taxonomy): Eukaryota > Viridiplantae > Streptophyta > Magnoliopsida > Poales > Poaceae > Aegilops > Aegilops umbellulata. The sequence goes on along the minus strand of CP136056.1, from coordinate 65,177,260 downwards.
AATATTGATATACCTAGTTCTTCTAAAAAGAAGAAAAAGAAAAATGATAGGACTTTGCAAACCTCTAGTGAACCTATCGCTGAACCACCTGAGAATCCAAATGATATATCTATGTCTGATGCTGAAACACAATCTGGCAATGAACATGAACCTAATGAAAATGCTAATGATGATGTTCATGATGATGCTCAACCTAGCAATGATAATGATGTAGAAATTGAACCTGCTGTTGATCTTGATAACCCACAATCAAAGAACCAACATTATGATAAGAGAGACTTTGTTGCTAGGAAACATGGTAAAGAAAGAGAACCTTGGGTTCAGAAACCCATGCCTTTTCCTCCCAAACCATCCAAGAAAAAGGATGATGAGGATTTTGAGCGCTTTGCCGAAATGATTAGACCTATCTTTTTGCATATGCGATTAACTGATATGCTTAAAATGAATCCTTATGCTAAGTATATGAAAGATATTGTTACAAAAAAAAGATACCGGAAGCTGAAATTTCCACCATGCTTGCTAATTGTACTTTCGAGGGTGGAATACCAAAGAAACTTGGAGATCTAGGAGTACCTACTATACCATGCTCCATTAAAAGAAATTATGTTAAAACTGCTTTATGTGATCTTGGAGGCGGTGTTAGTGTTATGCCTCTCTCTTTATATCATAGACTTGATTTGAATAAGTTGACACCTACTGAAATTTCTTTGCATATGGCTGATAAATCAACTGCTATACCTGTCGGTATTTGTGAGGATGTGCCTGTTGTGGTTGCAAACGTTACTATTTTAACGGACTTTGTTATTCTTGATATTCCCGAGGACGATAGTATGTCTATTATTCTTGGAAGACCTTTTCTGAATACTGCAGGGGCTGTTATTGCTTGCAACAAAGGCAATATCACTTTTCATGTTAATGGTAATGAGCATACGGTACACTTTCCAAGGAAACAACCTCAAGTTCATAGTATCAACTCTATTGGAAAAATTCCATCGATTATATTTAGAGGTTTTGAATTTCCTCTTTCTACTCTAAAAAATAAATATGATATTCTTATTATTGGGGATGTGCATATCCCCGTTGAGGTAACATAGCGTTATTCGAAATTTCTCCTGTTTCATGTTATTCGGAATGAGTTCGTTAACAAGACTTGATCAACCTTGTTAGTGGATTCCTTTTGATGAGCATGAGATGGATGAAACTAGAAGGCACAACCTTCTGTACCCTCTTTCTATTTTCTGTTATTTAGTTGAAATAAACTAAAAATAGTATTTTTTTGTGTGTTTTCTGATTTATCCGTGCAATATAAAAATAGCCCGAAAATAGAAGTTCTCCAAATGCCCTGAAAATGAAATATGATTTTTTCTAGAATATTTGAGGATTTATGGAACTGAGAATACAGCAGGGGGGGTCAACCACCTGGGCACGAGGGTGGAGGGCGTGCCCTACCCCCAGGGCGCACCCCCTGCCTTGTGGGCCCACGGTGGCCCTCCTCCACTTATTCTTGCACTCATATAGTCCTTCTTCCTCCCACAAACATGAATATCTAGCTCAAGCACGAGTTCTAGCTCACTTTGCTGTGATTTTCGATCTCCTTGCTCAAAGCACCTCTCACAAAAATGCTTGGGGAGATTGTTCCTTGGTATGTGACTCCTCCATTGATCCAATTAGTTTTTGTTCTAGTGCTCTATTCATTGCAAATTTGTGCTGCCTAGGTGACCATGTTCTTGAGCTTGCATGTCAAATTTATATGGTTCCAAGTAGTTCTAATGCTTGATATAGTCTCTAGGCACCTGTAGGAGTAGTTGCTATCAATTTTGTTGAGCTTGGTTCACTTTTGTTTGAAGTTACTAAAAATTTCAGAATATTTCAGAAAATGATGAAGAGACTTTTGAGGGGCTCATCGAGCAGAAGCTCGAAGGAAAAGCAAAATGAAGAAGCACAGATGCCCGAATATAATTTGCCTCGTACCGCGGAGGTCCGGGCGTGTGAATAGCCTTCCGATAAGTTATTGAGACAAGCCAGGATTTATGAGGATTTTTATTCATTGGCTGAGAATGCTGGCCTCACCGACTTCCTCCGCGACCAACGTCATCAGTATCTCTTACTCACTGATACTTCTGTGCAAAACCTATACTATTTTCCTAAGGAATCACCTCCTTCAGTAGAGTTTCATTTATATGATGTTGCTGAGAAAATGCCATTAGCTGAGTTTTGCAAGGTTTGCAAAATACCCTTTGAGGGTACCTTATATGAACCACACCGTAAAGATGTGGAAGAATTTATTAACACCGTCACTGTGGGAGAAACCAGGAAGGTTTCGGATGCAAGAATCACTAGCATACATTTTCCTGTTTTACGCTACTGTGCCATATTTGCTAGTCGTTGCTTGATTGGTCGCGGGAACTGTGGAAACCTTAGTGTTGCTGATATTATCATTTTGCTCCATGGTTTATTCCACGATAACACTATCAGTATGGCCGGAATTATTGCTAAATGGTTAAGTTTGAACCGTACTAAGGGCCCCATCTTTGGAGGTATTTATGCTTCACGCCTAGCTGCACATTTTAACATACCTATTAGGCTCTATGAGAAAGAAGAAAAATTGATGCCTAATGCTTATTTAGATTATAAGAGTATGCTAGCGCATGACTTTATTGTTAAGGGCAGGGCAGGGGAGCTTAAATACAAATTGTTCTTTAATAAACATCATCCTGAGACTATTACTCTGCCTGCTCCTTCTTTGTTTAATTTGTCTGAAGGTCCTTCTCTTGTTCCATGGGCGGCCGTTCAAGCCTACCGGAACCCTACACCAGCCCCGGAGCCAGAACCACAATATGAGCCTCCACGATAGTCTATTTATTCTTGGGATCCGGAGATGGCTGCCAGCCAGTGGCAGTCAGAGTCTTCTTCATCGCAGTACGACCCCAGCTACACCTACGGATATCAACTTAGGCCAAAATCCTAAGCTTGGGGGAGTACGTATTTCCCATCGACATTACACTTATGTTTACACACACTCATTGCTAGATGTCGGTGCTCATACTCTTTCACTGTAATTTCCATGCTAGTTTATTTTATTTTTCTTGCTTTCTTCTCGTGTGTTTATTAAACCTTAAGAAAAACCAAAAAAATAGTAATAGCTTCTAGCTAGTTTACTTGTATTGCTGTAGTAGTAATAATTAAAAAGAAAACCAAAAAAAATATTTCCCGTTCTTCTTCTGCTTGTTGGGAGCTTTCTCGTGTAAATAGTTTTATTTCTTTTCTTTTCTTTGGGGGTCGATAGGAGAATACCATGATTAAATTGTTGAAGTGGCTCTTATATGCATTATTGTTGATTTAACGAAGAACCCATATTGCCTTGTCTTCTCCTGTTTATTGAATGCTCACAGATTCCAGCTTAGTCCAATGCACGTGCACTCCTATTATTATTCACTTCGTTCGGTCATGCAAGTGAAAGGCAATTATGATGATATATGATGGACTGACTGAGATGAGAAAAGCTGGTATGAACTCGACCTCTCTTGTTTTGGTAAATATGATGAGTTCATCGTTCTTGATTCAGCTTATTATGAATAAACATGTTTGCAATGACAATTAGAGATCATAGTTGCTCGTGCCATGCTTGATTAGCTATGAGTTATAATGGTTTACCTTGCGTGCCAACATGCTATTAAAATGGTTGTGATGTGGTATGATGGGGTGGTATCCTCCTTTGAATGATTTAAGTGACTTGACTTGGCACATGTTCACACATGTAGTTGAAACAAAATCAACATAGCCTTCATGATATTTATGTTCATGGTGGATTATATCCTACTCATGCTTGCATCCAATGTTTATTAATTTTAATGCATGTTCATGGCTGTTGTCGCTCTCTAGTTGGTCGCTTCCCAGTCTTTTGCTAGCCTTCACTTGTACTAAGCGGGAATACTGCTTGTGCATCCAATCCCTTAAACCCCAAAGTTATTCCATATGAGTCCACCATACCTTCCTATATGCGGTATTTACCTGTCGTTCCAAGTAAATTTGTATGTGCCAAACTCTAAACCTTCAAATAAACATTCTGTTTTGTATGCTCGAATAGCTCATGTATCAACTAGGGCTGCCCTTATCTTCCATGTTAGGCGGGTTATTCTCAAGAGGAGTGGACTCCGCTCCTCACTCACGAGAAAATCGCTGGTCATTGGGATGCCCAGTCCCATGCTTTATGCAAACTAAATCAAATTAATTGCAAACCAAACTCCCCCGGGACTCTTGTTAGTTGGAGGCACTCGTTGTTTCGAGCAAGCCATGGATTGATGCTTATTGGTGGAGGGGGAGTATAAACTTTACCATTCTGTTTGGGAACCGCCTATAATGTGTGTAGCATTGAAGATATCGCCATCTCTTAGTTGTTATGTTGACAATGAAAGTATGCCGCTCAAAATATTAGTTATCTCTATTTCAAAACCGAGCTCTGGCACCTCTACAAATCCCTGCTTCCCTCTGCGAAGGGCCTATCTATTTACTTTTATGTTGAGTCGTCACCCTCTTATTAAAAGCACTAGCTGGAGAGCGCAGCTGTCATTTGCATCCATTACTATTAATTTATATTTGGTATGACTATGATTGGATCTCTTTTACCATGAATTACAATGTCTAGTCAGTCCTTGATCTTTAAAGGTGCTCTGCATTTATGTTTTGCGGTCTCAGAAAGGGCTAGTGAGATACCATCTTGGTATATCATATTATGATTGTTTTGAGAAAGTGTTGTCATCCGAGATTTATTATTATGACTCGCTAGTTGATTATGCTATTGATATGAGTAAATATGAGACCTGAGAATTATTGCAAATATGAGACTTGAGTGTTCGCTTTACATATTTACAACAACAAGAGAAAACAGAGTTTGTAAATGTTTTTCTTTATCACTTTCGGTTTATCAACTGAATTGCTTGAGGACAAGCAAAGGTTTAAGCTTGGGGGAGTTGATACGTCTCCGTCGTATCTACTTTTCCAAACACTTTTGCCCTTGTTTTGGACTCTAACTTGCATGATTTGAATGGAACTAACCCGGACTGACGCTGTTTTCAGCAGAATTGCCATGGTGTTATTTATGTCCACAAACAAAAGTTCTCGGAATGACCTGAAACTTCACGGAACATCTTTTCGGAAATAATAAAAAATCCTTGCAAAAGATGAAGGCCAGGGGAGCCACCACCTGTCCACAAGGGTGGGGGCGCGCCTGCCCCCCGAGGGCGCGCCCCCTACCTCGTGGGCCCCGTGAGGCTCCTCCGACGCCAACTCCAACTCTATATATTTTCTTTCAGGGAGAAAAAAAATCAAGGAGAATAAATAATCACGTTTTACGACACGGAGCCGCCACCAAGCCCTAAAACCTCTCGGGAGGGCTGATCTAGAGTCTGTTCGGGGCTCCGGAGAGGGGGATTCGTCGTCGTCGTCATCATCAACCATCCTCCATCACCAATTTCATGATGCTCACCGCCGTGCGTGAGTAATTCCATCGTAGGTTTGCTGGACGGTGATGGGTTGGATGAGATCTATCATGTAATCGAGTTAGTTTTGTTAGGGTTTGATCCCTAGTATCCACTATGTTCTGAGATTGATGTTGCTATGACTTTGCTATGCTTAATGCTTGTCACTAGGGCCCGAGTGCCATGATTTCAGATTTGAACCTATTACGTTTTCATGAATATATGTGTGTTATTGATCCTATCTTGCAGGTCTATATTCACCTACTATGTGTTATGATCCGGTAACCCCGAAGTGACAATAATCGGGACCACTCCCGGTGATGACCATAGTTTGAGGAGTTCATGTATTCACTATGTGCTAATGCTTTGTTCCGGTTCTCTATTAAAAGGAGGCATTAATATCCCTTAGTTTCCATTAGGACCCCGCTGCCACGGGAGGGTAGGACAAAAGATGTCATGCAAGTTCTTTTCCATAAGCACGTATGACTATATTAGGAATACATGCCTACATTACATTGACGAATTGGAGCTCTTTCTATGTCACCCTATGTTATGCTTGTTACATGATGAACCGCATCCGGCATAATTATCCATCACCGATCCAATGCCTACGAGCTTTTCCTATATTGGTTCTCGCTTATTTACTTTTCCGTTGCTACTGTTACAATCACTACAAAACACCAAAAATATTACTTTTGCTTCTGTTACTTTTGTTACCGTTACCACTACTATCATATTACTTTGCTACTAAATACTTTGCTGCAGATATTAAGTTATCTAGGTGTTGCTGAATTGACAACTCGGTTGCTAATACTTGAGAATATTCTTTGGCTCCCCTTGTGTCGAATCAACAAATTTGGGTTGAATACTCTACCCTCGACAACTGTTGCGATCCCCTATACTTGTGGGTTATCAGCACCAAATAACAATTATTTAGGTCTAATAATAATCCCGAAGGTAGATGTAGAGGTAGCGTGCTGACCGCGATCACATCGACTTTGGAACCATTTCCCACGCGCATCGTCACCTCGTCCTTTGCCAGTGTTCGCTTAATCTGTAGTCCCTGTTTCGAGTTGCAAATATTAGCAACAGAACCAGTATCAAATACCCAGGTGCTACTGCGAGCTCTAGTAAGGTACACATCAATAACATGTATATCACATATAATTTTGTTCACCTTGCCATCCTTCTTATCCGCCAAATACTTGGGGCAGTTCCACTTCCAGTGACCAGTCTGCTTGCAGTAGAAGCACTCAGTCTCAGGCTTAGGTCCAGACTTGGGTTTCTTCTCCTGAGCAGCAACTTGCTTGCTGTTCTTCTTGAAGTTCCTCTTCTTCTTCCCTTTGCCCTTTTTCTTGAAACTGGTGGTCTTATTGACCATCAACACTTGATGCTCCTTCTTGATTTCTATGTCCGCAGCCTTTAGCATTGCGAAGAGCTCGGGAATCGTCTTATCCATCCCTTGCATGTTATAATTCATCACGAAGCTCTTGTAGCTTGGTGGCAGTGATTGGAGAATTCTGTCACTGACGCTATCATCCAGAAGATTAACTCCCAGTTGAATCAAGTGATTATTATACCCAGACATCTTGAGTATATGTTCACTGACAGAACTATTCTCCTCCATCTTGCAGCTTTAGAACTTATTAGAGACTTCATATCTCTCAATCCGGGCATTTGCTTGAAATATTAACTTCAACTCCTGGAACATCTCATATGCTCCATGACGTTCAAAATGTTGTTGAAGTCCCTGTTCTAAGCCGTAAAGCATGGCACATTGAACTATCGAGTAGTCATCAGCTTTGCTCCGCCAGCCGTTCTTAACATTGTCAGTTGCATCAGCAGTAGGCCTGGCACCCAACGGTGCTTCCAGGACATAATTCTTCTGTGTAGCAATGAGGATAATCCTCAAATTACGGACCCAGTCCGTGTAATTGCTACCATCATCTTTCAACTTTGCTTTCTCAAGGAACGCAATAAAATTCAACGGAACAACAGCACGGGCCATCTATCTACAATCAACATAGACAAGCAAGATACTATCAGGTACTAAGTTCATGATAAATTTAAGTTCAATTAATCATATTACTTAAGAACTCCCACTTAGAAAGACATCCCTCTAATCTTGTAAGTGATCACGTGATCCAAATCAACTAAACCATAACCGATCATCACGTGAAATGGAGTAGTTTTCAATGGTGAACATCACTATATTGATCATATCTACTATATGATTCACGCTCGACCTTTCGATCTCAGTGTTCCGAGGCCATATCTCCATATGCTAGGCTCGTCAAGTTTAACCTGAGTATTCTGCGTGTGCAAAACTGGCTTGCACCCGTTGTAGATGGACATTGAGCTTATCACACCCGATCATCACGTGGTGTCTGGGCACGACGAACTTTGGCAACAGTGCATACTCAGAGAGAACACTTTTATCTTGAAATTTAGTGAGAGATCATCTTATAACGCTACCGTCAATCAAAGCAAGATAAGATGCTTAAAAGATAAACATCACATGCAATCAATATAAGTGATATGATATGGCCATCATCATCTTGTGCTTGTGATCTCCATCTCCGAAGCACCGTCATGATCACCATCGTCACCAGCGCGACACCTTGTTCTCCATCGTAGCATCATTGTCGTCTCGCCAATCTTATGCTTCTACGACTATCGCTACCGCTTAGTGATAAAGTAAAGCATTACAGGGCGATTGCATTGCATACAATAAAGTGACAACCATATGGCTCCTGCCAGTTGCCAATAACTCGGTTAAAAACATGATCATCTCATACAATAAAATTTAGCACCATGTCTTGACCATATCATATCACAACATGCCCTGCAAAAACAAGTTAGACGTTCTCTACTTTGTTGTTGCAAGTTTTACGTGTCTGCTATGGGCTTAGCAAGAACCGTTCTTACCTACGCATCAAAACCACAATGATAGTTTGTCAAGTTGGTGCTATTTTAACCTTCGCCAGGACCGGGCGTAGCCACACTCGGTTCAACTAAAGCTGGAGGAACTGACACCCGCCAGCCATCTATGTGCAAAGCACGTCGGTAGAACCGGTCTCGCGTAAGCTACGCGTAATGTCGGTCCGGACTGCTTCATCCAACAATACCGCCGAACCAAAGTATGACATGCTGGTAAGCAGTATGACTTATATCGCCCACAACTCACTTGTGTTCTACTCGTGCATATGACGTCTACGCATAAAACCTGGCTCGGATGCCACTGTTGGGTAACATAGTAATTTCAAAAAAATTCCTACGCACACGCAAGATCATGGTGATGCATAGCAACGAGAGGGGAGAGTGTTGTCTACGTACCCTCGTAGACCAAAAGCGGAAGCGTTAGCACAACGCGGTTGATGTAGTTATACGTCTTCACGATCGCACCGATCAAGTACCGAACGCACGGCACCTCCGAGTTCAACACACGTTCAGCCCGATGACGTTGCTCGAACTCCGATCCAGCCGAGTGTTGAGGGAGAGTTTCGTCAGCACGACGGCGTGGTGACGATGATGATGTTCTACCGACGCAAGGCTTCGCCTAAGCACCGCTACAGTATTATCAAGGTGGACTATGGTGGAGGGGGGCACCGGACATGGCTAAAAGATCAAACGATCAATTGTTGTGTCTGTGGGGTGCCCCCTGCCCCCGTATATAAGGAGCAAGGGGGGTGCGTCCGGCCTAGAGAGGGGCGCGCCAGGAGGAGTCCTACTCCTACCGGGAGTAGGACCCCCCCCTTTTCCTTGTTGGACTAGGAGAGAGAGGGGAAAGAGGTGGAGGAGAAGAAGGAAGTGGGTGTCGCCCCCTCTCCTTGTCCTATTCGGACTAGGGGGGAGGGGGCGCGGCCCTTGCCCGGGCCGCTTCTCCTCTCTTCCACCAAGGCCCAAGAAGGCCCATTAACCCCCAGGGGGTTCCGGTAACCCCTCCGGTACTCCGGTAAAATCACGATTTCACTCGGAACACTTCTGATATCCAAACATAGGCTTCCAATATATCAATCTTCATGTCTCGACCATTTCGAGACTCCTCGTCATGTCTGTGATCACATCCGGGACTCCGAACAACCTTCGATACATCAAAACATATAAACTCATAATATAACTGTCATCGAAACGTTAAGCGTGCGGACCCTATGGGTTCGAGAACTATGTAGACATGACCAAGACACGTCTCCGGTCAATAACCAATAGCGGAACCTGGATGCTCATATTGGCTCCCATATATTCTACGAAGATCTTTATCGGTCAGACCGCATAACAACATACGCTGTTCCCTTTGTCATCGGTATGTTACTTGCCCGAGATTCGATCGTCGGTATCTCAATACCTAGTTCAATCTCATTACCGGTAAGTCTCTTTACTCGTTCTGTAATACATCATCCCGCAACTAACTCATTAGTTGCAATGCTTGCAAGGCTTAAGTGATGTGCATTACCGAGAGGGCCCAGAGATACCTCTCCGACAATCGGAGTGACAAATCCTAATCTCGAAATACGCCAACCCAACAAGTACCTTCGGAGACACCTGTAGAGCACCTTTATAATCACCCAGTTACGTTGTGACGTTTGGTAGCACACAAAGTGTTCCTTCGGTAAATGGGAGTTGCATAATCTCATAGTCATAGGAACATGTATAAGTCATGAAGAAAGCAATAGCAACATACTAAATGATCGTGTGCTAAGCTAATGGAATGGGTCATGTCAATCACATCATTCTCCTAATGATGTGATCCCGTTAATCAAATGACAACTCATGTCAATGGCTAGGAAACATAACCATCTTTGATCAACGAGCTAGTCAAGTAGAGGCATACTAGTGACACTCTGTTTGTCTATGTATTCACACATGTACTATGTTTCCAGTTAATACAATTCTAGTATGAATAATAAACATTTATCATGATATAAGGAAATAAATAATAACTTTATTATTGCCTCTAGGGCATATTTCCTTCAATCATGTCATCTTGCCTAATGCGTTACTCTGTTCTTATGAACTTAATACTCTAGATGCATGCTGGATAGCGGTCGATGTGTGGAGTAATAGTAGTAGATGCAGAATCGTTTCGGTCTACTTAAGACGGACGTGATGCCTATGTTCATGATCATGCCTAGATATTCTCATAACTATGCACTTTTCTATCAATTGCTTGGCAGGAATTTGTTCACCCACCGTAATATATGCTATCTTGAGAGAAGCCACTAGTGAAACCTATGGCACCCGGGACTACATTACCTCATATTAGTTTATCATCAACTTGCCAATTTCTGTCGCCGTTTATTTTGCAATCTTTACTTTCCAATCTATACAACAAAATTATCGAAGATATTTATCTTATTATCTTTATCAGATCTCACTTTTGCAAGTGGTCGTGAAGGGATTGACAACCCCTTTATCGCGTTGGTTGTAAGGTTCTTGATAGTTTGTGCAGGTACTAGGCAATTTGCGTGTAGTCTCCTACTGGATTGATACATTGGTTCTAAAAAACCGAGGGAAATATTTACGCTACTTTGCTGCATCACCCTTTCCTCTTCAAGGGAAAACCAACGCATGCTCAAGAGGTAGCACTTGCCAATTGGTATAACCAATGAAAATAGTGTATAAAAGTGATTCGAGTGATGAAAGTACTTCGGTTGAATAAGCCAAATCAAATAATGTATATTTCAAATCCATCAAATCCAAAGAGGCAAGTATCATTGATAAAAGGCATGGAAAGCATAGCAAAACAACCGTGTTTGATTTTTCTGAAGTTGAGGGGACCTTCTTCCCGCCCTATGAGCAAATCCAAAGAGGCAAGTATCATTGATAAAGGGCATGGAAAGCATAGCAAAACAACCGTGTTTGATTTTTCTAAAGTTGAGGGGACCTTCTTCCCGCCCTATGAGTTCCGTGCCATAGAAGTTGGCGAGCATCAAGCACAGGAACAAGTGGCCGAACAAAGTTCGATTGACAAAGGTCTTCGAAACAATGAGGCACAAAATCAAGAAAAATATGAAGACAATACATTGGGGAGATTTCATTATTATATGCTTATTCTTGCATATTATAAAATATACAATTATGTGCAAGTTTTTATTATTTTATTCATTTATTTTAAGGGTAATTCCATGCCACTAATAAATTCTTTCTAACATTTTTTTTGTAAATATAGACACAAGTATTATACAATGTGTTTGTATATAATACTAGAGTGCGAATTTTCCACTATTATGTTTATTCTTGCATAGTATAGGAAGTGCAAATTATGTCCAAGTTTTTCTTTAAAGTTTTTTCATTTATTTTATTCTAATGGTAATATCAATGCCACTAATTTTTATAATACATCATTTTTTATTTTTTCATGTAAGTATACACACAAGTATTGTACACTATCTGTGTAAATTACAGTAGTGTGAAAATGCACTATTATATCCCTTTTTACATATTACAAAAAGTAAATGTAATTTCAATGTAAAGTTGTGTGCAAGTTTTTTTATGTTTAAATTTTATTTCTTCTTTAATGGTAATACCAATGCCACTTCTTTTAAAAAAATAATTATTTTGATTTTATTTTACATTTTTTTGCGGGTGACATTTATTTTTCCTTTATTTCTTCTTTAAGGGTATTACCAGTACCACTAATTCATTCATTCTTAGAAAACATTATTTCATTTTGCGTGTAAGTATACACACATGCTCTGTACAATATATGTGCAAGTTACAATAGAGTGTGCAAATTGCACTATTTTTTGCATATTACAGAAAAACGGAATTTTAGTGTAAAGTCATGTGAGGTTTTTAATGTTTAATTCGTCTTGAAGGGTAAGGCCAATGTCTAATTCACTTTCATTCGAATAAATAATTTTTTATTTTATTTTTTCTTCCTTAAGTGTATAAACTAACACAAATTCTTATTTTCATGTTCTTTATTTCTTAGAAAAAACAATCCGTTCCTTCTTAGGAAACTTCTTTTCTATGAAAATTCCACTATTATATGCTTATTCTTTTATATTATAAAACGTGCAATTTATGTGTAAATTGTGTGCAATTTTTTTCATTTTTTTATTTATGCTCAATTTATTTCTTACAAAAGGATTATCAATGCCACTAATTCATTCTTCCTTTAAAACAATTAAGTTTTTTATTTATTCTAGTTACTATTTCATTTTCTTTCTTATTTAATGATAATACCAATTCCACTAATCCATTGGATTGTTTTCTTTGAAAACTCCATCACTATATGGTTATTTTTGCATAATTTAAAATGTGCATTTTTTGTGCATAGTGTGCAAATTTTGTCATTGTTTGTTTTATACTTTCTTTAACATTTTCTTTCTTCTTAAAGGATAATATAATTGATATTAATTCATTTTTCTTACATCCCTCATTATTATGATTTGGGTTTTAGATTTTATTACATTTTTCTTCTTCTTAAAGGGTAATACAAAAGGTACTCATTCAATCTTTCTTAGAAACTTCATTATTTAGATTTCATTTCATTTTTATTTCATTGCTTTCTTCTTTGATTATAATACCAATGCCAGTAATTCATTGCTTCTTAGTAAATTTCATGTTTTTGGAAATTCCACTGTTTATGCTTATTCTTATATAATATAAAAAGCACAATTTTTGTGAAAATTATGTGCAAATTTTGTTATTGTTCATTTTATTATTGTTCACTTTCTTTATATTCTTAATAGGTAATAACAATGCTACTAACTCCTTCTTCCTTAGAAAACTTTATTAGTTTGATTTTGGTTTATTTTATTTTATTTGGTTTCTTATTTAAGGGCAATACTAATGCCACTAATTAGGACCCCCCCTTTTTTTTTGCAAAATTACGCTATTATATACTTATTCTTGCATATTATAAATAAGCACAAATTATGCGTAAATTGTGTAAATTTTGTCATTATGTGAGTTTATCTTGTTTCCATTTTCTCTCTTATTGAAGGGTAATACCAATCCCACTAATTCATTCTTTCTTAAAAAACTCATTGTTTTGATTTTGTTTGAGTTATTGTTTCATTTTCTTTCTTCTTTAAGGTTGATACCAATGCCACTAATTCATTCCTTCTTAGGAAACTGCATTTGGGGAAAATTCCACTATTATATGCTTATTATTTCATATTATAAAAAGCATCATTTCTACATAGATTATGTATAAATTTTATCATTATCTTCTTTATTTTCTATCTTCTTAAAGTGTAATACCAATGCTACTAATTCATTGTTTCTTAGAAATATCATTATTTTGATTTTGAGAAGTAGAGACACCATGGAGGGACGAGAAGGCTAGAGAAAGTAAATTTTTCTCTCTTGTTATGTTACACCTAGTTTGCATAGTATAGGGGGAACATGAAGGTTAGAGAAAGCGTATTTTTTGTGTAAACTGTGTGAATTTTTTTCATTATTTGTTGTCCTGGATGTTCAGTTAATTGGGTTAGTATGGTGTCATCTGGTAATACAATTGTTATATTTTTTGTTGATATGGTATAAAATAAATCTATGTACCAATTTCAGTAAATACCACACTAATCTGACACAAATTTGATAATAGCATTGCGATCAGATGTGACAAAATTAGACAAAAAGGATTCTTACATGTACAACTATGTAGTTGACATCAATAAACTAGTGGCAGGCAATCATGAAGTAGAGCACAATTATTGAACTGCACACAACTAAGAAAACATATTGAACTGTACGTACGGAAATTGTTCGGCGCGGACGAGCTCGCGCGCTCTCGGTATTGAGAGGCGTTAGTTTCCCTGAAGATGCGTGATTTCCGGCGCGGTGCAGGAGGCAGGTGAGACGAGTTAATGTGTGTACGAGACGGGAAAGAGACGCCGTGGGAGACGGTGTTGGGGCTGATGCCAGGGGGGTTTGACGGTGATATTGTAATGGCTCGTTTGTCTCCTGTCAAAGACGGCGCGGAGTACCTCTTTCACGTGGTCTTCCATTTATCCCCAATCGATCCCCAAATCGACCCAAGTGAAACCGTAGCCGTGTAGTCTTCCTCAATCGATCCCCAAATCGAAAACGAAGAACCCTAGGTGGTGAAGATGGCGAACCGGAACCAAGTCGCGGATCCGGTGGCGCTGCCAATCGCTCACTGTACGTAGTGCTACGCTAGACTACAACTAAAAGTGCTAATCACTTAATTAGGTCGTCCAGTACTCAGGTGCTACATAACTCATGTGCTAGTAATTTTATTACTCACGTGTGGGCTTGTGAGCCCTTCGTGTTTTTTCTTAGAACACATGCGTGCTTCTTGGTTGCTGATATTGAGAGAAAATGGGTCGACAGAGGGGTCTTTGATTCTGGACTATTGGTATGGGCTGGCAGGCAACACGTGGACTGCACCCCAAAAAATGCATGATCTGAGTTGTGTGATTTTTTTGCAGGGAGTGTGAGGGAAATTGACTGAAACAAATTTCCGGTCAGTCAATTTTTGTATATGGTTGTTTTGTGTTCGTTTGATCAGAATTGAACGGTATATGAACACTGAGAGCAACTCCAATGAGGCGACCCATTTCGTTCGCAGCCGTTCGTTTGGATCGACGCGGACAAAATAGGAGGCCAACATGCCGACCCAAACCCAAAACGAGTCCGCTTCGCGTCCGCGCTGACGCATTTGCGGCCCAAATTTGTGCCCCAAATGCGTCGGCCGGACGCGGAACGAACACCACACGCGCCTTCTCGGTGTCCGCCACGGCCCCACCTAGCGGTCGTCCAACTGCCCGTGGTCAGCCTAGTCTGCTTAATTTATGACCACGGGCCCATGTGTCAGCGACGACGGTCGTCCTTTTTTAAGCCGATCGTGCAGCGAGGCCGTCCTCATCCGCTTCCAGCCAGCCCCCGTCCCCATCTAGCCACCCCCCGTCGGCGACAAACCCTCACCACCCCAGCAAAGCCAGATGAGGCTCTTCTCCGGCGTGGCAGCAGCAAGTCGAAGGGCAAGGCCCCCGCCATTCCTTTTCCCTCTGAGTTCCTCCCGCCTCCGCCGGCGCCAGCTCGCCGGCCGAGGCAGCGCATCATCGTGCCAGTGCACCAGGCGGAGTGGCACTGGCAGTACCGCGTGCCTCTCCCTTACCCCGACGCCACCCTCCCGCACGACTGGCACTGGATCCAGAGAGGACCCCAGTGTCAGCGGTGCCGCTGCCGGCTAGGGCGCACGCGGAGGAGGTGCGGTGCCGGCGGGCGCTCCTGACGCCGGAGTAGCGCCGTGACCCCGGCTACGCATCCGACTCACCCAACTGGGCTCGATGGTTCGCCTTCGAGCACAAGGAGGCGACGCGACGCGACGTTCGTGAAGTTGACCGCAGCTTGCCGCCACCCCCACTCGTCGTTTGCGAGGAGCACCAGGAGGCGGAGGCCGCCTACCAGGAGGCCGTTGCGGCGGTCTTCCGGGAGAGCGAGGTGGACGAGCGGCGCAGGGTGGCGGCGAACGAGGAAGAGGAGGCGGCGTATGAGGCGGCCATGGCCCTCTTCGCGGCGGGCGACTGCGTCGTGCCGCCGGTGGCCCCGCCGTCCCCTGTCAAAGCCGAGCCGAAGCCGGAGCCGTCCCCCAAGAGCGCTACTCCTGGACGGGAGTAGTGCGCGAGTGGGTCAGCGAGCCGCCGGTCTGGATGGGGGCGACGCCGGCGCAGGAGGCGGCATACCTCGAACAGTGGCGCCGGCGACGGCTGGCCGAGGAGCACCGCCATGGTGAATACCTCGAGATGCTCGAGCGCGACGCCGAGGACGAGCAGCGTGAGGCCGAGGAGGAGGCGCGCCAGGCCGCGGCGGCACAGGCGGCGGCACAGCCCCCGCCCGACATGAACGCGCTCTGGAACACGGCGTCCCCTTGGGCCGGCCCTGCGCCGACGCTGATCGACCTCACAGACCCCGAAGACGCCGCCGCCGCCTAGGGCAGCGCGCCGCCTCGTAGTTTAGTTTGTTTTTTATTTTCATTAATGCAAATGTGAATGCGTGGTTTAATTAATGTTGTTTTTATTTTAGAAATGCTTGTATTCTTTTATTTTCTCACGGGGTCAAAATAGGTCAGGCTAGCTTTGGGCGCATGCACCGCCTCAAATGCAGAAGCGAACGTTTGTGTTCGCCGGGCCGACTCAAAAGGACAAACTCGCCGTCCATTTGGATCGGCCCGTTGGAGTTGCTCTAACTGACCCAAAATAAATTTCCAGTCAACTGACCATAGGCGTCCCTTTTAGTTTTCTAGCATGAGCGTCTGTGTACATGATGTCCTCATCATGTACCATGATGCTGCGTGCCACGTCCATGGGAATCCAGGCCGGCCACTGCGAGTTTTCCGGGCCCTCGCGCACCGGGGCTCCTCGCTTTCGTCTCCGATCGAACAGTCTTGCATTGTATCACACTATTTAAACATCGGCGGCCAGATGTTAATCCTTTCTTTTCCATCGTCCTGACCTCGCCGCACTTCGTTTCGTTTTCCGAGCAAAACTTCTTTCTGTTCCGTTCTTCAGATTAGGTTTTGCTCTAGCACTCTAGATGAACACCAAGAAGTTTAGGCTGCCCGGCCACCTCGTTGGCTCGGCAGCGCTCTCCGATCCTTCGTCGCGGCAGTAGCTATCGTCGTCGCTCCATCATGAGGAGCTCGAGAATTCTGCTACCAGTCAGCAACACTGCGCGGGTTCAAGCTGCACGAGGATTACACGCCGTGGTCGGCTATCGCGCAGAGCTGCCTTGGAGCCTGTTAAAACAGGGGTTGGTAAAGCAAGTCGGAGACAGGAGAACAATAAGGATATGGGAAGACAGCTCGTTACCACGTGATGATACGCTGCGTACTTTACACCAAAGAACTGTGATCCCCCTTTCATGCAGCGGAAAGTAAATCATGCAAGTTGCAAGAATGTAAAGGGATTGGATTGGAGTATGCAAACGCAATTGGAGACAGGGAGATTTTTGGCGTGGTTCCGATAGGTGGTGCTATCGTACGTCCACGTTGATGGAGACTTCAACCCACGGAGGATAACGGTTGCGCGAGTCCACGAAGGGCTCCACCCACGAAGAATCCACGAAGAAGCAACCTTGTCTATCCCATCATGACCATCGCCCACGAAGGACTTGCCTCACTGGGGTAAATCTTCACGAAGTAGGCGATCTCCTTGCCCGTACAAACTCCTTGGTTCAACTCCATAATCTTGACGGAGGCTCCCAAGTGACACCTAACCAATCTAGGAGACACCATTCTCCAAAAGGTAATAGATGGAGTGTTCATGATGAACTCCTTACTCTTGTGCTTCAAATTATAGTCTCCCCAACACCCAACTCTCTCTCACGGATTTGGATTTGGTGGAAAGAAGATTTGAGTGGAAAGCAACTTGGGGAAGGCTAGAGATCAAGATTTATGTGGTTGGAATGGAATATCTTGGTCTCAACATATGAGTAGGTGGTTCTCTCTCAGAAAATGTATGCTGGAAGTGTAGGCACGTTCTGATGGCTCTCTTCATGAATGAAGAGTGGGTGAAGGGGTATATATAGCCTTCACACAAAATCTAGCCGTTACACACAAATCACCAAACTTGGTGGGACCGAATCGAGAAACTCGGTCGTGCCGATTTAGTTCAAAATATGAACGTTAGGATTTTTGATGGGACCGATATGATCAACTCGGTGGGACCGATGTGGGAGGGTTAGGGTGAAACCTCATCTCGGTTTGACTGATTACACAAACTCGATGGGACCAATTTTGGTAATAAGCTAACCAGAGAATTGGTCAAGCAAACTAGGTGAGGCCGATTACATATCTCGGTGAGACCGAAATTATTGCAATAGGAACCAGAGAGTTTGCAAGCCCATCTCGGTGAGACCGGGATCCCATCAGTGAGAGCGAATTGATTAGGGTTTCTGGCAGTGGCTATGTCAAGTAAACTCGGTGGCGCCGGATAGATCAAATCGATAGGGCCGAGTTTGACTTTTGGTTTGGGACATATGTGGAAATGAGAAAGTGGTTGAGGGCTTTGGAGCATATCACTAAACACTTTGAGCAAGCAAGCCATTAAGCAACACCTCATCCCCTCTTAATAGTATTGGCTTTCTTATGGACTCAATGTGATCTTGGATCACTAAAATGAAAATGTAGAGTGTTGAGCTTTTGAGCTTTTGCCAATCTTCTGTCCTTAGCATCTTGAAGGGGTTCCACATCCTCTTGTCCACGCCACTCCACTGTTGAACTCATCTGAAATATACTAGATAAAAGTATTAGTCCAACAAGAGATATGTTGACATTAATTACCAAAATCACCCAGGGAGCACTTGTGCTTTCAGATACTTATGGAAATGAAGAAGAATATAGAAGACTGGCCTGAGGACCGCTCGGCGACCTCTAATACGAGTGCTGGTCATAGTGAGTGGAAGAAGTTATGGAGGATTAAAGAACCAGGACCGATCAAGCAATTTGCTTAGCGTTTAGCTCGTAACTTTGTTCTAACTGAATCAGTTAGACACCATGGAAATATGATTGATTCAGAGGTGTGTCCAATCTGCAATGGAGCAACAGATGACGGAAGACATGCGCTTATAGACTATAACATGGCAAAGTGTGTTTGGTGTCTATTAGATGAGGAATTGGTTGAGCATTTGATCATTTGTAACATTCTAGATACAATATTGTGGCTATGGGAAATGATGGAGACGACAAGAGAGGAAGATTTCATCAAGATTCTGGTGACTGTGTGGTCGATATGGTGGGCACGGCGTAAAGTTATTCATGAGCAGGAATACCGGTCCCCCTTGTTGACTTACAAATTCATTGTAAGATATCTAGAATACCCGACTTTGGTCCCGAATACTCAAAAAACTTCATCGGTAACCCAGTCATTTGTTGGAGGGGAAGGAGGTAGGAGAATCTAGAAACCACCAAGGCAGGGATGCGCAAAGATAATCACTACAACAAATATGTCAACTTGTGACCTTGACTATTGGTCACTGAAAGGTCATTGTTTTTCATTTGCGACCTTTTTTTGATCAAAAACAGAAGGTCAAAAGCTGGCGGTTGTAAACTGAAATTAACGACCTTCTCTATGAGAAGGTCGTGGACGTTTACGACCAAAATATGCCTATTGTTATGTTTTGGTCACTAGCAACCTCCCCAGGCCACGTAGGCATCCAGCGTGGCAAGATGATTTGGCACAAGATTCAGCCCGGTCCGATTCGGTTTTCTACATGGGCCGAGCCCAACAATTCGGCCTTTTCAATATATATTTATTTCTGTTAATTTTCACTAGCTACATGGCTACATGGACCTGGCCCATATTATTTTCTAGGACGTTGCCTTCTATAATTCATTTCTTTTTTGGGCCTCGGCCCTTTTACAATCCAATCTATTTTGGGCCTTCACAACATACATTTAGAAGCTTGACATCTCAACATGTACAAATGTATCCAAACCATTTTATTTCTTTCAACACAAAAGGATTCATTACACAACCATGATAATAGATAGTAGATACATTCGACAGAAACTGAATTAACATAGAAATGAAGCAACAAAGGGCAGTCCGAGAAAAGGAACTACATGGGACTACAACAACATGGGACTAGAGCTACCATTTCTATTTCTACCAGCATTTGTAGATGCTTGCAAGACAGGGAGAGAGATCATCCATCATCAATCAGTGACGGTAGCGATGTTCGAGAGACCCCCTACCCCTGCTGCTTCGGGTGCCTGCTACTGCTTGCTGTGCCGCATCACTAGTCGCCCCGCACACAAGAATTTTAGCTTTACATAAGGTTTACAAGAACAGGACCCTGATACATGAGATTGACATTCACAAGTTATTTTCATTTTTATTAAGAACCGTGTCACACCATTTACATTACTAGTTATGTATTGACATACTTATCTAAAAGAACATATACAGAAACATATGAATTTTATTTCTGAATACCAATACAGAAGTACTAAAAAAACAAGACTAAAAATCAGTAGAAGGTAACAAGAGCTCATTACACAAGTTTTGCTAGCAATTAGGGGACCCTGGTTCCTATGCTGACCACATTTGGGCATATCCTACCCTACCAGTGGCTAAATAATGCAACTTTATGACTGTCAAGTAGGCCTATAGATCGATGATGGAGCAGACTCAAACATTACAAACACAACAGCTGATGCGCGCCATGGAGCACGATCTGAATGTTGTTCCTCGTTTATTAAACTTAAGGACAAGAAAAGCACTCAGGTTGCATCTTTCGCAGACACGACAACATACATGAGCCAAATTAACAAACAAGAGGTGCAGATCTGGAACCAGTCGTCATCATCAAATGAAGCGTTTCATCACTGTGCACTGATTGAAGGGCACATGCTAACCTATACCAATGTTGATGACCCCCACAAACAGACCACCATGGCTCAACACACCGACCGGCCAGAGTCTTACCTTTGTTTTAGCCATGCACGCTAGCTGTTGAGCAGAGCAGAGCAGCGGGAGGAGGACTGCCGCAGCAAGAAGAGAAGGTCCCTTGACTTGACGACCACCAGATGTACATCTTGCCTGCCCAGAGTAAATAGAATGAGAACGAGTGAGACAATGCAGCGAGGAGAGACAGTGAAGATAGTTCTTGAAGGTTAGAAGATAATACACCAAATGTGCATGAAAGACAATACAGTAAACACCATATTGTTTATAGCAAGGCAATATAGTAGCATGTCTCTAGCACATCATCTCATTTAAAGAATGCATTCAGGCAAGAAATGGACAATTAGTCTAATTTTCTCACACTTGGCATTTTCATAGTTAACACCATAATGGAAAACACCAAGCTACTCCAGGCTGGCCAATTGACTGATACTACTGGATAAGCAAAGCAAACTACTACCAAAATAAGAACCAGACATGGCAAGCAAACCACTGGGTTGCTCTTATTGACGATAATCACATCAGGAAGTGAGGCCAAACGATATGACAACATTGAATTCTGCACCAGAATCAAGCGGATTCTGCAAAATTACATTGCTACAAAAGAACAATCACATGGCACAGATCACAACTGAAATGAATCACTACTTTTGATATGTCAGTTTACCAAAAGAAAAACACAAGTTCAGTTGTTACAACCAAAGAACTAACATGGCTTTGGCAATCATTCAGCAATTCCCATCTAGCCAGCAGCAATACCACTAGTACTTAACCAAAGTCAACAAGTAGTAAGCAACAGAACCAGCTAGTAGATACAAGCAACACACTCTAAACAGGAATTGATTTTGATGTCAGTTTCTAGTTTACCAAAAGAAACTGACATATGTAGCATCAAGGAACACCTGCAGCTGCAGCATCGATTTGATTATGAGGAAATTTGTGAAGGGGAATGGGTGAGACAGTGTAGTGGGGAGAGAAATCTCAAGTACCTCAACTCAACGGCGTTAGGAACGGACGACGACAACATCCTGCGCCGGCGTCCCTTGTACGGCACCGGACATTACTGCATCGCTGCCGGCAGAGGGCTCTCCCGACGCGCGACCATCAAGAAGGAGGTGAGCAGGCCCGGCTCGATGGCGCAGACGGGGGAGTGCGGTCGGAGACGGCGGAACCGGCAACGCAGCTGATCTGGATATGGATTAGTGGTAGGATACCTACATCAAGATTCAAGAATCAAGGTTTCATCAGTAAATCATAAGAAAGAAAATCTCAAGTCAAGTTTCCTGAATCAACTAGACTTCACTGTGTAGGTACTACCAAGTACCAACAACTTAAATGGCTAAGTACCACGCTTTAGTTCTACATCTCTACAGTTCTATATTTACCAGCCCAATTTCCCACAGACCGATTCACAGTTATTATAGCTTGTAGGTTAAGCTGTGACGCCCCCGATTCGATCGTACACTAATCATGCACGCAAATGTGTACGATCAAGATCAGGGACTCACGGGAAGATATCACAACACAACTCTACAAATAAAATAAGTCATACAAGCATCATAATACAAGCCAGGGACCTCGAGGGCTCGAATACAAGTGCTCGATCATAGACGAGTCAGCGGAAGCAACAATATCTGAGTACAGACATAAGTTAAACAAGTTTGCCTTAAGAAGGCTAGCACAAACTGGGATACAGATCGAACGAGGCGCAGGCCTCCTGCCTGGGATCCTCCTAACTACTCCTGGTCGTCGTCAGCGGGCAACACGTAGTAGTAGGCACCTCCAGAGTAGTAGGAGTCATCGTCGACGGTGGCGTCTGGATCCAGGGCTCCAGCATCTGGTTGCGGCAACCGGGTAGAAGGGAAAAGGGAAAAAGGGGGAGAAAAGCAACCGTGAGTACTCATCCAAAGTACTCGCAAGCAAGGAGCTACACTACATATGCATGGGTATATGTGTAAAGGGCCATATTAGTATACTGAACTGCAGAATGTCAGAATAAGAGGGGGATAGCTAGGCTTATCAAAGACTACGCTTCTGGTCGCCTCCGTCTTGCAGCATATAGAAGAGAGTAGACTGAAGTCCTCCAAGTAGCATCGAATAGCATAATCCTACCCGGTGATCCCCTCCTCGATGCCCTGTTGGAGAGCAATCACCGGGTTGTATCTGGCACTTGGAAGGGTGTGTTTTATTAAGTATCCGGTTCTAGTTGTCATAAGGTCAAGGTACAACTCCGGGTCGTCCTTTTTCCGAGGGACACGGCTATTCGAATAGATAAACTTCCCTGCAGGGGTGCACCACATAGCCCAACACGCTTGATCCCATTTGGCCGGACACACTTTTCTGGGTCATGCCCGGCCGCGGAAGATCAACACGTCGCAGCCCCACCTAAGCACAACAGAGAGGTCAGCACGCCGGTCTAAACCTAAGCGCGCAGGGGTCTGGGCCCATCGCCCTGAGCACACCTGCACGTTGCGAACGCGGCCGGAAGCAGATCTAGCCCCCTTAATACAAGAGCGAGCTTACGATCCAATGCGGCGCGCGCCACTCAGTCGCTGACGTCACGAAGGCTTCGGCTGATACCACGACGTCGGGATACCCATAACTACTCCCGCGTAGATGGTTAGTGCGTATAGACCAAATGGCCAGACTCAGATCAAATACCCAGATCTCATTAAGCGTGTTAAGTATCCGCGAACGCCGACCAGGGCCAGGCCCACCTCTCTCCTAGGTGGACTCAACCTGCCCTGTCGCTCCGCCTCAAAGTAACAGTCGGGGGCCGTCGGGAACCCAGGCCCACCTCTACCGAGATGGAACCACCTGCCCCTTCAGCCCCCATCTCCGAACAGTATCACAGGTAATGTAAAAGTGTAAAGTATATAGTATATGTCTGCGATCACTTCCCGAAGTGATCACGGCCCAGTAGTATAGCATGGCAGACGGACAAGAGTGTAGGGCCACTGATGGAACACTAGCATCCTATACTAAGCAGTAGGATTGCAGGCAAAGGTATCAACAGCAGTATCAAAGACAGGCCATGCATCAGGATAGGAATAACGAAAGCAGTAACATGCTACACTACTCTAATGCAAGCAGTATAGAGGAGAGTAGGCGATATCTGGTGATCAAGGGGGGGGGGGCTTGCCTGGTTGCTCAGACAAGAAGGAGGGGTCGTCGATGTAGTCGAACACAGGGGTACCGGCATCGGTCTCAGGGTCTACCGGAAAGAAGTAACGGAGGGGGGACACAATAAATAACAGAGCAATCAAATGTAACAAAAAGCAAGAAGCGGCAATACGTTGTGCTAGAGGTGACCTAACGTGGTAGGAGGTGATACCGGTGAAGGGGGGAAACATCCGGAAAGTATCCCCGGTGTTTCGCGTTTTCGGGCAGAGGTGCCGGAGGGGGAAAGTTGCGAGTTGGATATGTTAGGGATGCATGGCGGACGAACGGGCTGCGTATCCTGATTCGTCTCGTCGTTCTGAGCAACTTTCATGTAGAAAGTATTTTCATCTGAGCTACGGTTTATGTTCTATTAATTTTAAAAGATTTAAATCATTTTTAGGATTTAATTAATTATTTAAATTTAACATTATCCAGAATAGTGCTTGCTGACGTCATCATGACGTCAGCAGTTGACCTGGTCAACCTGACATGTCGGTCCCGCATGTCATACACTGTTTACTCTAATTAGTATTTAACTAATCTAATTACAGTTTAATTAATTCATAGTAGTTAATTAGGTTTAATTAAATTAATTAATTAGTTAATTAATTAATTAACATTTTTATTTTCTTATTATTTATTTATTTATTTGTAATTCATTATTTTTATTTATTATATTTATTATTATTATTATTTTTTAACAGTTCTCAGGGGGCGTGGGGCCCCCATGTCATTGGCTCAGGGGCATCGGGCCCCACCAGGCAGTGTCCCAGGAGGCCGACTGGGGCGGGCGCGTGGTAACGGGCGTGGGCGCCCGTCAGGGCTGACCCGAGTGTGGCGGGCAAAGCCCCGGGGCGCCGGATCGGGGCGCCGATGGGAGGGCAGCGAGGGCGCGGGCCGACGCATAGCAGCAGGCGGCGACGGGATGCAAACGGGGGAGGGCGCGGTGGTGTGCGCGAGGCCACGGCGCAGGACAACGGCTAGCGGCGGCACCGGCAGCAGAACAACGAGCAGCAGGGGGCGGGACGCGCGAGCGCGTGCGCGCTTTAGCGCGGGCAGGCGCGGCGTTCGTGGCGCGACACGGGCGGGTGCGGGCGTGGCTGGTGGCGGTGAGCGCGAGCGCCTAGCGAGCTCGTGCGGTGGCTAGGCGCGAGCAGAGGGGTCGCGCGGGTGCCGGCGAGTAAAAGGGCAGGAGGGAGGCGGCCAGGGTCAGGCGGGCGCGGAGCCGGGCGCGCAGCCGTGCCGCGCGCGGTGAACGGTGCCGGGCAAGAAGCAGAAAAAAAGGGGGGAGGACGGCGGCTCACCGGGCCCTGCAGATGTGCGAAAGCGGGCTCGGGGAGGAGGACGAGGACGAGCGAGGTCGAGGCGGCGGTGCTCCAGGGAGGTGGTCCGGCGAGGGTGGGTTCGAGCAGCTCCGCGGGGTCGGTGAGGCAACGGGGCACCGGCGAGGGTCGTCGAGGAAGAGGGAGAGGGGGACGGAGTCGACAAGGGGGGCGACGTGCGCGTCGGGCGCGGCGACGGGACCAAGCCTATGCGCGGCCGGAGCGCGGTGGTCGTGGCGTGGCCCGATCCAGATCCGGATTCGGGGGGGGGGGGGAAGGAGAGGAGTGAAACGGGGGAGGGGGCGAGGGAGAGTGGGGGGTGTCGGTGGGAGGTGGGGTTTGACCAAGGGGGTTCGAGGTGACCTAATGGGGCGCCGGGGTGGGCCGGCCTGCCCGGGGTGGCTGTGGCTAGCCGGCTGGGCCGAGGCCCAGTTGGCCACCGGGGGGGTTCTTTTACTTTTTTTTGTTTTACCTTTTCTTTTTATTTATATTACCTTTTCTGTAATAGTTATTTTCTATTTACTACTTTTATAAAATATAAAAGCAATAGTCCTAATTTAGTATTAAAGCTATGCTACTGCCCCAATAATTTTGGGCAACTAAATAAAATATCTTAACATCTTATTAATTGCAAAAGGACGTCTAATTAATTGTTTTGCTACTATTTATTTCATATAATAGTATTTGAATATTTTAAAAAGGTGTGGTTTCTCCACCATAATTAACTACGCATTATTTGGCTCAACCCGGACATTTTAGTTTTAAAGTTTGAAAACTTTTGTTGTTTGCCTTTAATTAAATTTTGAATTTGAATCAGTTTTGACTAATCCGAGATTAACTACAGTGACAGAGGTGACATGGCATCTTTAGCAGAGTTTTAGTGTCGCTTAATTATCCGGGCGTCACATAAGCCTAGGGAATCAAAGGAAATACACATCAGAAATGCTAGGTACATGTTGGGTCAGCGGTACAATGTTCCACACTTATTTTGCACAAAAAACCATAGGAGGTTTGTTGTACTCGATTAGGAAACAGTGACAGCGCACGTACCATCTCGCTCTGGTCCTTCTACACTCCTCCCCTCCCCTCTCCGGCGGCGGCGGCGGAAACCCTTCTGATGCTCCTCACTAACCTGTAGGACAAACAATGCCATAAGTGAGCTCTAGCAAAGGCATTTCGTGATGATTTCAGGGCAGAAGATTGCACCTAACTATACACCAAGAACAGAACTGCTGGAAACTGTTAAGACATACATATTATGTGCACGCCAAAAAATAGCAGATCTGTGAAGGGGGGTGTCTATTAGCAAATTTTGGTCTAAATACAACTTAGGCAGGCAAATGCTTAGTGTAACTAATGAACTGATGTTGTTTGCGTTTCTGAACTTTGCTAAATGAACTCTAGACGAATACACCAAAAACTAATGAACTCTATCTCCACAGACTCCATCTCTAGACAAACGATACATTCTCATTCACATTCACAGGAGAATAATCAGCATCCTTATTGGCAGTTTGTGGCACCTTCAAGATTTTTATATATATAAACAAAATTTTCAACGATGAGCAATCAGTCAATTAGGCACCCAAACACAATAGTAGTATAATCGTCGCTAGCCCAGCTACTCAGATCCGATCGATGAGGCCAACTACTAATCATAATGTTTCCCCTGCCTGCTATGGACCCTTGCTGCTAACAAGCCATCCAGCCTCCCTTGCAAGATGCCAAAAAGAATCGGATCGATCGGAAATAGCTACTGGCCAACTGCCTACTGCTAGTGCCAGCCATCAGCGGGGATAGATCGGACTGAGTAATTACCTGTGATGGCGGCCACGCACGGCTCGGCGAAGTGCCCACTGCAGACGAGCACGGCGTCAAAACTCCTCCTCCAGCTCGTTGCCAGCATAGGCAAGTCTCACCCTCGAGCCCGCGTCGTCGTCCCTGCTGCGACGGACGCTCACCACCTCCGTACCGAATCGGACCAGCCCGAGGGTGTCGAACCACCGTGCAAACTCCTCGAGGTACCTTAGCACCGGGGAACTTGCACGGGTCGGCGGAGGAGCGGTCCGCGACGACGACCACCGCGTCCCGAAGATCTTGGCCGCGATCTCCTCGTTCTACAGTGGCAAGTTGGATCTGGGAGTGGGGAGAGGATCTGGGAGTGGGGAGAGGATCTGGGGTGGGGAGGGGAGGTGTGGCGGAGGTGGGTGGCGGCGAGGAGAGGGGTGGGTGGTGGAGGTGGGTGGCGGCGGGGGAGGGGTGGTTGGCGGCGGGGGGATGGAAGGAGTCTGGATCGGGGAGCAGTAGGGTTTGCTCGCGGGGGAGAGAGAGGACGGGACAAGGAGTGGTGTGCGGGGGAGAGAGGAGCTCCCGGTGGGTGGGTGAGAGGCTGAGAGGGTGTGGGTCGTTCGATCCGGGAGTATCCGACGGTCTCTAATGCTTGATCCACGTGACATGCTCGTAGACCAATCAGAATGAAGTACAGGATTTGATGACGTTATGACCATCTAAATTGGTCGCAATCGATTAACAATAGGTGGCTGATACGAGTCAGTCAAATGATTTTGTCTAGAAATCATCCGCCTAGCTAGGCGCTCGATCTGTGCATTGGTGATCATTCGATCACATCAATATGTCACGACAGCACCGAGCCTGAAAAAACTTCAACGCAGCACCGATGACATCCCCACGAAGCTCCATTGCGGCTCTCAACGGCGCGCCAAGAGCTCCAACGCAGCACCACGGTGTCCGGCGAAGCTCCATTGCAGCGTCGGGGAGCTCCAACGCAGCACCATGACACCCGACGGTAAGTTCCCTTCTCTTTTTATGACAACTTTTAAGTACGGTCCCCTCAAATAACTAGAGGTACTTTCATACTAGGTGGGATTTTCGTCGATTCACTAGGAAGCGGGTCAAATTTTAACTACAACTGCCTCATAGTTTGTTCAAATGATCTAATATTATGCACAAGGGTGCATCTTGGAATGGCAAACAATGTTGTGTAAGGAAGTTTTCATTTTCTTTGCACGGAAAATTCATTTTCCATTTTCCGAGTGCCCGAAATGAGTTTTTTTTGAAGGACCTACCATATATTTGTTGCAAAATTGGACCAAATCAATTTTATAAAATACTAGGAAATATTTAAGGCACAATTGACCAAATGGTTGGGTGTAAAAAGTTTTGATCCACCTCTGGTGAAAAAGACAAATTTCCACCGATTCAGCTGGAAGCGGGTCAAATTTAAACTGCAGCTGCCTCATAGTTTGCTCTTTATTTTTTCCAAAAATCATGTCTAGGTACATAAGTATCTATTTAATTAGAGAAACACCAATAAAATTCCAAGATTCAACCACTAGCTAGGAACGGTCATTTTCGTTGTTTTGACCGCATTTTGCAGGCATAAAAAATTCAAAAAAAACAAAAAATTGGGAAACCTTCGCATTGTGTCATCATATGTGGCCAAGTTCCCAGGAAAAATAACAAACTTGTAATACGACAATTATTATAAAAAAGTGTTCTCAGAAACGAGCTATAACGTGTGGAGATCAATGGCTTTCAAGCCAAATGATCAATCTTATGGCCACATTCATGGCATAGTTTGTTCAAATGATCTCATATTGTGCACAAGGGTGCATATTGGAATGGCAAACAATGTTGCCTAAGGAAGCTTTCATTTTCTTTGGACGAAAAAACCATTTTCCATTTTCCGAGTGCCTGAAATGAGTTTTTTTTGTGAAGGACCTACCAAATAATTGTTGCAAAATTGGACCAAATCATTTTTATAAAATACACAATTGACCAAATGGTTGGGTGTAAAAAGTATTGATCCACCTCTGGTGAAAAAGACAAATTTCCGTTGATTCACTTGGAAGCGGGTCAAATTTGAACTGCAGCTGCCTCATAGTTTGCTCTTTGTTTTTTTTCCAAAAATCATTTCTAGGTACATAAGTATCTATTTAATTAGAGAAACACCAATAAAATTCCAAGATTCAACCACTAGCTAGGAACGGTCATTCCTGCCGTTTTGACCGCATTTTGAAACGGGCATAAAAAATTCAAAAAAATCAAAAAATTTGGGAACCTTCACATTGTGTCATCATATGTGGCCAAGTTCCCAGGAAAAATAAAAAACTTGTAATACGACAATTATTATAAAAAAAGTGTTCTCAGAAACGAGCTATCACGTGTGGAGATCAATGGCTTTCAAGCCAAATGACCAATCTTATGGCCATATTAATGGCATAGTTTGTTCAAATGATCTCATATTGTGCACAAGGGTGCATATTGGAATGGAAAACAATGTTTCCTAAGGAATTTTTCTTTTTCTTTGGACGAAAAAATCATTTTCCATTTTTCGAGTGCCCGAAAGGAGGTTTTTTTGTGAAGGAACTACCAACTAATTGTTGCAAAATTGGACCAAATCATTTTTATAAAATACTAGGCCATATTTAATGCACAATTGACAAAATGGTTGGGTGTAAAATTTTTGATCCACTTCTCGTGAAAAAGACAAATTTCCGCCGATTCAGTTGGAAGCGGGTCAAATTTGAACTGAGCTGCCTCATAGTTTGCTATTTATTTTTTCCAAAAATCATTTCTAGTTACATAAGGACCTATTTAATTATCAATACATGGTTTGGTGGCGATACGTCGAGGTTTGGGCGGTGCCCGAGGGCCCCAACTCTAGAGCGCGTAAACTCGCATGCCTGCCGCGTGGTCACCGCGTGACCGTGGCGTTTCCATGTGTTCTGGGCGTCCTAGGCATGTCTAGTGGGTTGGGCACTCCCCATGTTGGTTCTAGGAAGAAAATTACAACATAAGATTCTCACGAGGAGACCGATCGATGCTCAAACATGAATTAGCAGCCAAGTGTTTGATTAGCGGTACGGGAAATGTACATGGCTAATGGGCATGAGTTTTGGCTGAGGATGATCAGTTACTAAGAAGACCGTCTTCACAAATTTTTAGCTCAAAAGGAGGAGCCTAGGTGGTACTTGCTTTGCAAACTACCACACTGGACATAACTACGAATGTTGAAGCTCGGCTCAAAATAATGAATGGATTGAGCTGGCATTTGGTGGAGGATGGTTATTTGGGCATAGGAAAGCACTATAGAAAATGGATACTATTTGGACATGCCAAAGTGGTACTTCCTTCACAAACTGTTGTTCTGAACAGAATAGGAAAATGAATATTTTTGAATTATTTTTGGACAAGGCAAGGAAGGTTTTTACATATTTGACGAAGATATGACCCAAAGAATTTATGAGATTTTTTTGGGAATTTTGGGAATGACAGAAATATAGGTTGCTTCACAACCTAGGGCAAAAACTGCCACATGGACATGACACATAGGCAAAACTGATGAGATGGCACCTAGTCATCGCAACCCACCACAATTTACAAGGCTATGACTATCTATATTGGTCGTTAACAACTAGAAATAAGGCAGCGGACTAGCGTTGTTTGCTTTATGACCATTTCGTGTAAGGAAATTACGACCTTTCTGACCAAAATGGTCGCAATGGTTTAGGGTTTGGAGCCCCCCGAACAGCTTTTGACCAATTGGTCTGAAATGGTCATAGATCTATGACTATTTCTTCCAGGGTCACTGATAGAAGGTCACTAGTTGACATATTTCTTGTAGTGAATGGTCTATGCGGCTATGTCAAAACAAGGAGAAATGGGTGCCTTTACTGCTATTTGCAGGGCCCGCTTGGTGTGTTCCAAGGAGCTTCAGTAGTTGTGCTAGAAGATCAAAAAATTCCAGAATTTTTTGAAGCTTTGGCATTGAATGAAGCTCTTGCACTAGCTTCAGACCTTAGCATAAAAAAGGTTCAAGTAGCAACGGACTGCATGGCTACGATACAACATCTGAAGAGTCCTCATATGGGTGCAATATCATTGGCAACTTATGACATCAAGGAGAAAATGCAAGAACTTGAAGCCTGCTTTTTTGATCATGAGAAGAGGGACAAAAATTGGGAGGCTCATTCTCTAGCTAGCTGTTGTTACTTTAAATTTGGGACGCCACGTGTGGCTGTTGATCCGCACAATTTTGTTTGTATCGAACCTTTTGTAGAACTTGAATAAAAGACGAGTGACTCCCCCTAAAAAAATCTTCTACTCTAGCAAAACTAGCTAATCTATCACCCGCTTTAACACAAATTGACCTCACTTTGAAACAAATTGACCTCATTTGCTCTGTTAATGTAGTGCCACCCACGGCGGCGTTTGCGGTACATGGAAAACGCCATGGTGAATGACATTTCTCACGGCCCACACACTGGTCCTCAACGCTAATCGTCTGATGTGGAAATCACAAAAATATCAAGGACCATAGTGTATCACCCGCCCTAGATCAGCTCGAGGAGCTCAGCTTTCAAGCTGGACATCTGCTCATTGCCGTTGTTCGCGCTCTGCCTCACGCACACTATGCGCTGCGCTAGGTTCATGCAATGCTTTTTACCAGATTAATACCACGCCCACTCATCATCTCCCTAAACTGAAGTACCTCGAACTCATGGGCGTCGGCATCTCGAAGGAGGATTTGGAGCGCCTCCTCTGTGGCTGTATAACACTTGAGTACCTTCGTCTTCAGATGATGGATGGGTTCAGTAGCCTCCATATCGCCTCGACAAATGTCCATACAATTTATGTGCATTGCTGGTGTCGTAACATCGGTTAGCTGAGGTGTTTGACGATATGGTCATTGAGAATGGACCTTTCCTTGAGAGATCGTTTGTACTCGATAAAGAAGGTCCAACAAGAATCAGGGTCATTGACGTATCAAAATTGATAGTATTGGGCTATTCGTGTGTTGAATTCTTTGAACTTGTTAATGGATTCATATCAGTTCAGGTACAACAGTCTTCTTATTCTCCTTCTTATTGTACATAACATTTTATCTATTTTTTGTTGATCTATGTTCGGCTTCATCCAGAAAATAATTCCCACAAGCTTGACCTCGTCTCCGCATAGTGAATGTCTTAGTACTACAATCTATCGGCCCCGATCATGATCAAGTTGTTAGATTCTTAGATGTTTTCTGTGCACAAAGAATCTATGCATCGAGGTGTGATCCTTTCCTATTATTTGTTAATCACAACGGAGTTCATGTTTTTGATACTTTTACCCATGATTACGATGACAAATGTACTACGATTTCTAAAGGTTTTTTTAGGATTCGAATACATTTTTTAGATGTTAATCATGAACGATTGAGGATAACATGTCACTCTATTCGTGTATTTTAGAAATCTTGCAAATCAAAGAGGCTCGTAGTGTTCAACACAACATCTAGGAACTAATGTATTGTCTTTCTTTACAAATACAAGAGGCCCGAAAGTAGAAAATATGGTGCAATATAACAACCCCATCGAATACCTTGATCTCTATTTCATGGAGATTACTTTGAATGAGTACCGAGGCACCAAACCAGAGATTAAATCCGCTAGGTCTTTGTTCGAAAAGTACGTGTGCTCGAGGTAATGAGGTTTGCCCTATATTTAGTGCGCAGAAATGAATAGTTTGCTGATTAGTGCAGACGTCTACAACTGAATGAAAAAGGCTCTGCATAAGTTGAATTTCTTATTGAAAGTTCAAATGTCAAATTATTCAGCAATCTTTGTATGAAGCCGATATATGACTTCTTGGTGGCTGATCCCTTCACAGAAATATTGCATGACAAAGATTCTGAAGAAGCTGAATTTCATTTCTAATATCATTTTGAACCTTGCAATCTTTGAATTTGGGCCTTCTAATACTGGAATTTGAACCTTATAATATTTCTGATATTTGTAGTCTTTGAAATGGCCTTGTGTTTTTTTCTTCTTTCAAATGTCCTGCTGCAATTTATACATGCGAGATAATGTCCAACTATTGATGCAAGAGGACAGCGTCTGCATGACATGGGATTGAGATGATCCAAAAGGCAAAGGTGTTCGTTTGTAGGAAACAACTTTCTAGTTGACCACCTTTTGGCTTGAAGATTATATTAACTTGTACATAATGCAATATATTTCTATGCGATCATATTTTTTGGTTCATGCTCTCATAGTTCACTACAATGAGAGCATGCACGGACAAACTAATCAATGGATTTTGATAAGAGCATTCAAACCCTAAACTATGAAAATTTGAATGTAATATGTTATGAACTCTAACATGGAAGAATTTATAAGGTACTATGTTCTGAACATCAACACACCATTTTTAATCATTTTTCTAACCCATCAAATGTTTTTTGACACGAAACATTTTATGTGACCCTACAAACCGTCTCTGAAAATGGACATGCCTAGTGATGCCCAAAAGCATCGCCGAATTTCAGGCCGGAACATCGTCAAAGTTGTCTGGGGCGTTGCCCCGGGAGGAAACACCTTGTAACGGTGGACCGTCACAGAAAATGATTTTACGACGTTTCATGTTTTGCCACCAGGGTTTTGTCACTGAATAGAGCAAATTTTGCAGCGCATGCAGTGATAGGGTTGTCTAGGTACGTCGTTGGTGTGGTGGGAGTGGCACACCGAAGAATAATTTTACAGTGACTCCAATCCCATACTCGCGGCGTCTCTCACAGTAGCGTCTTGGAGTCATTTGCATCGTTTGCTCGCCGGTTCTTCAAATCGGCGGGATTAGATCTTCTTGATGTCGGCGACAAAGTGACGGGGTGGTGATTCCTTTAGAGGTTGGTGTCCTCTTGCTCTATCCCCGTCAATGTGGCTGGTCTCTTACACAGTCGAGGAGCGGTGTGGTTTATGTTCGGAGGATGGCTGCTGCACATGGTGGTGGCGTCGGCTCGTGGGACAAGATGGCTTGTCGGGAGCACAGATAGAGGCGCAAGGACGATGGATCTGGTGGTCTCTCTCGACTTTATTGATGAGCGACGCCAGATTTGAGGTTGGGATGGTGAGGGAGTCCCGGATTAAGGGGTCCTTGATACGCCCATTTTGCATCATGCTTTTATATCAATATTTATTGCATTATGGGCTGTTATTACATATTATGTCACAATACTTATGCCTATTCTATTTTATTTTACAAGGTTTACAGAAGAGGGAGAATGCCGGCAGCTGGAATTCTGGGCTGGAATAGTAGCAAATATTAGAGACCTATTCTGCACAACTCCAAAAGTCCGGAAACTCCATGGAAGCTATTTTTGGAAATAATAAAAATATTGAGCAGAAGAAATACCAGAGGGGGCCTACACCCTGGCCACGAGGGTGGGGGCGCGCCCTACCCCCGTGGGCGTGCCCCCTGCCTCGTGGGCCCCTTCGTGGCCCTCCGGTGCCCATCTTCTGCTATATGAAGTCTTCCGTCCGAAGAAAAATCGCAAACAAGCTTTCGGGATGAGACTCTGCCGCCACGAGGCGGAACGTTGGCGGAACCTTGGCGGAGCTGTTCTGCCGGGGACACTTCCATCCAGGAGGGGGAAATCATCGCCATCGTCATCACCAACGCTCCTCTCATCGGGAGGGGGCCAATATCCATCAACATCTTCACCAGCACCATCTCCTCTCAAACCCTAGTTCATCTCTTGTATCCAAATCTTGTCTCTAAGTCTGGGATTGGTACTTGTAGGTTTCTAGTAGTGTTGATTATTCCTTGTAGTTGATGCTAGTTGGTTTATTTGGTGGAAAATCATATGTTCAGATCCTATATGCACATTAATACTTCTCTGATTATGAACATGAATATGCTTTGTGAGTAGTTACATTTGTTCCTGAGGACATGTGAGAAGTCTTGCCATTAGTAGTCATGTGAATTTGGTATTCGTTTGATATTTTGATGAGATGTATGTTGTCTCTCCTCTAGTGGTGTTATGTGAACGTCGACTACATGACACTTCACCATTATTTGGGCATAGAGGAAGGCATTGGGAAGTAACAATTAGATGATGGGTTGCTAGAGTGACAGAAGCTTAAACCCTACTTTATGCGTTGCTTCGTAAGGGGCTGATTTGGATCCATATATTTCATGCTATGGTTAGGTTTACCTTAATACTTCTTTTGTAGTTGCGGATGCTTACAATAGGGGTTAATCATAAGTGAGATGCTTGTCCAAGTAAGGACAGCACCCAAGCACCGGTCCACCCACCTATCAAATTATCAAAGTACCGAACGCGAATCATATGAACGTGATGAAAACTAGCTCGACGATAATTCCCATGTGTCCTCGCGAGCGTTTTACTTCATATAAGAGTTTGTCCAGGCTTGTCCTTTGCTACAAAAAGGATTGGGACACCTTTCTGTACTTTATTTACTTTTGTTACTTGTTGCTCGTTACAAATTATCTTATCACAAAACTATCTGTTACCTATAATTTCATTGCTTGCAGAGAATACCTTGCTGAAAACCACTTATCATTTCCTTCCGCTCCTCGTTGGGTTCGGCACTCTTACTTATCGAAAGGACTATGATAGATCCCCTATACTTGTGGGTCATCAAGACTCTTTTCTGGCGTCGTTGCCGGGGAGTGAAGCGCCTTTGGTAAGGAAAATTGTATATAGTGTGCTGAAATTTACTGTCACTTGTTACCATGGAAAGTAATCCTGTGAGGGGCTTATTTGAGGTATCTTCACCTCAAACAGTAGAGCAAAGAGTTGCTCCTCAACCTACTGAAAATGAAAATGTCTAGTTTTATATTCCTTCAGGTATGGTAGAAAAACTGCTAGCTAATCCTTCTGCTGGAGATGGAACATTACATCCTGATGAGCACCTAATCTATGTGGATGAGGTTTGTGGATTATTTAAGCTTGCAGGTATGCCCGATGATGTTATCAAGAAGAAGGTCTTCTCTTTATCTTTGAAGGGATATGCATTGACATGGTATAGCTATGTGACGATATGGGATCATGGAACTACAAACGATTGAAATTGGTATTTCGTCAGAAGTTTTACCCTATGCATCTTGTTCATCATGATCGTAATTATATATATATAATTTTTGGCCCCGTGAAGGAGAAAGCATCGCTCAAGCTTGGTGGAGGATTAAATCAATGTTATATTCATGCCCCAATCATGAGCTCTCAAGAGAAATGATTATTCAAAAATTTTATGCTGGGCTTTCTGATAACAATCGCACCATGCTCGATACTTCTTGTGCTAGCTCTTTTATGATGAAGACTATTGAATTCAAATGGGATTTATTGGAAAGAATTAAACGCAACTCTGAAGATTGGGACCTCGACGAAGGTAAGGAGTCAGGTATGACACCTAAGTTTGATTGTGTTAAATCTTTTATGGATACCGATGTTTTCCGTAAATTTAGCACTAAATATGGACTTGACTCTGAGATAGTAGCTTCTTTCTGTGAATCTTTTGCTACTCATGTTGATCTCCCTAAGGAGAAGTGGTTTAAATATCATCCTCCCATAGAAGTAAAAGTAGCTGCACCTATTAAAGTTGAAGAAAAGACTATCACTTATAATGATCCTATTGTTCCTACTGCTTATGTTGAGAAACCACCTTTCCCAATTATAATAAAGGATCATGCTAAAGCTTCAACTTTGGTTCGTAAAAACAATATTAGAACTTATACACCTCCTAAGCAAGTTAAAGTTGAACCTAATATTGCTATTGTTAAAGATCTCTTGGCTGATAATATTGATGGGCATGTTATTTTTATCTGTGATGAAACTGCTAGAATTGTTAAACCTTTTTTTTGTGGGGGAGAATTGCTAAACCTTGTGCTAAAGATAAACATAGATCTGTGGTAGGCATGCCTGTCATTTCTGTTAAAATAGGAGATCATTGTTATCATGGCTTGTGTGATATGGGTGCTAGTGCTAGTGCAATACCTATTGGCTTATACAAAGAAATTATGCATGATATTGCACCTACTGAGTTAGAAGAAATTGATGTCACAATTAAACTTGCTAATAGAGATACTATTTCACCAATGGGAATTATTAGAGATGTTGAAGTCTTGTTTGGGAAAACTAAATATCCTGCTGATTTTCTTGTTCTTGGTTCCCCACAAGATAGCTTTTGTCCCATTATATTTGGTAGACCCTTCTTGAACACTGTTAATGCTAAGATAGATTGCGAAAAGGATGTTGTTACTATTGGTCTAGGTGATATGTCTCATGAGTTTAATTTGTCTAAGTTTCGTAGACAACACCGTGAAGAGGAATTGCCTAGTAAAGATGAAATTATTGGTCTTGCTTCTAATGCCGTACCTCCTAGTGATCCTTTAGAACAATATTTGCTAGACCATGAAAATGATATGTTTATGAATGAAAGAAGTGAAATAGATGAAGTGTTCTTTAAACAGGGTCCTATTCTGAAACACAACTTGCCTGCTGAAATCTTAGGGGATCCTCCTCCACCCAAGGGTGATCCCGTGTTTGATCTTAAACCATTGCCTGATACTCTTAAATATGCTTATCTTGATGAAAAGAAGATATATCATGTTATTATTAATGCTAACCTTTCAGAGAAGGAGGAACAAAAATTATTGAAAACTCTGAAGAAGCACCGTGCTGCTATTGGATATACTCTTGATGATCTTAAGGGCATTAGTCCCACTCTATGTCAACATAAAATAAATTTGGAGAAAGATGCCAAACCAGTTATCGATCATCAACGACGGCTGAATCCTAAGATGAAAGAAGTGGTAAGAAAGGAAATATTAAAGCTCCTTGAGGCATGTATAATTTATCCCGTTGCTGATAGTCAGTGGGTAAGTCCCGTCCGTTGTGTCCCTAAGAAGGGAGGTATTACTGTCGTTCCTAATGATAAACATGAATTGAATCCGTAAAGAATTATTACAGGTTATAGGATGGTAATTGATTTCTGCAAATTAAATAAAGCTACTAAAAAAGATCATTACCCCTTACCTTTTATTGATCAAATGCTAGAAAGATTATCCAAACATACACATTTTTGCTTTCTAGATGGTTATTCTGGTTTCTCTCAAATACCTGTGTCAGCTTATGATCAAGCTAAGACCACTTTTACTTGTCCTTTCGGTACTTTTGCTTATAGACGTGTGCCTTTTGGTTTATGTAATGCACCTGCTACCTTTCAAAGATGCATGATGGCTACATTCTTTGACTTTTGTGAAAAGATTTGTGAGGTTTTCATGGATGATTTCTCCGTTTATGGATCCTCTTTTGATGATTGCTTGAGCAACCTTGATCGAGTTTTGCAGAGATGTGAAGAAACTAACCTTGTCTTGAATTGGGAGAAGTGCCACTTTATGGTTAATGAAGGTATTGTCTTGGGGCATAAAATTTCTGAAAGAGGCATTGAAGTTGATAAAGCTAAAGTTGATGCTATTGAAAGGATGCCTTGTCCCAAGGACATCAAAGGTATAAGAAGTTTCCTTGGTCATGTCGGCTTTTATAGGAGGTTCATTAAGGACTTCTAAAAAATTTCTTGGCCTTTGACTAATTATTACAAAAAGATATACCATTTGTCTTTGATGATGATTGTGTAGAAGCATTTGAAATACTTAAGAAAGCATTGATCTCTGCACCTATTGTCCAGCCACCTGATTGGAATTTACCTTTTGAAATTATGTGTGATGCTAGTGATTATGTTGTAGGTGTTTTTCTAGGGCAAAGAGTTGATAAGAAATTAAATGTTATTCAATATGCTAGTAAGACTCTAGACAATGCTCAAAGAAATTATGCTACTACTGAAAATGAATTCTTAGCAGTTGTATTTGCTTGTGATAAGTTCAGACCTTATATTGTTGATTCTAAAGTAACTATCCACACTGATCATGCTGCTATTAAATACCTTATGGAAAAGAAAGATGCTAAACCTAGACTTATTAAATGGGTTCTCTTGCTACAAGACTTTGATTTGCATATTATTGATAGAAAGGGAGCTGAGAACCCCGTTACAGACAACTTGTCTAGGTTAGAAAATGTTATTGATGACCAACTACCTATTGATGATAGCTTTCCTGATGAACAATTAAATGTCATAAATGCTTCTCATACTCCTCCATGGTATGGTGATTATGCTAATTACATTGTTGCTAAATTTATACCACCTAGTTTCACATACCCGCAAAAGAAAAAGTTTTTCTATGATTTGAGACATTACTTCTGGGATGACCCACATCTTTAAAAAGAAGGAGTAGATGGTGTTATTAGACATTGTGTACCTGAGCATGAACAGGAACATATCCTACGCAAGTGTCACTCCGAGGCTGATGGAGGGCACCACGCTGGAGATAGAACTGCAGATAAGGTATTGCAATCCGGTTTTAATTGGCCTACTCTCTTCAAGGATGCCCGTAAGTTTGTCTTATCTTGTGATGAATGTCAAAGAATTGGTAATATTAGTAAACGTCAAGAAATGCCTTTGAATTATTCACTTGTTATTGAACCATTTAATGTTTGGGGTTTTCATTATATGGGACCGTTTCCTGCCTCTAATGGATATACACATATTTTAGTTGCTGTCGATTATGTTACAAGTGGGTAGAAGCTATTCCAACTAGTAGTGCTGATCATAACACTTCTATTAAAATGCTTAAAGAAGTTTTTTTTCCGAGGTTTGGAGTCCCTAGATATTTAATGACTGATGGTGGTTCACATTTTGTTCATGGTGCTTTCCGTAAAATGCTTGCTAAGTATGATGTTAATCATAGAACTGCATCTCCTTATCACCCACAGTCTAGTGGTCAAGTAGAATTGAGTAACAGAGAGCTCAAATTAATTTTGCAAAAGACTGTTAATAGATCTAGAAAGAGTTGGTCCAATAAACTTGATGATGCATTATGGGCCTATAGAACTGCATATGAAAATCCTATGGGTATGTCTCCGTATAAAATGGTTTATGGAAAAGCATGTCACTTACCTCTTGAATTAGAACATAAGGCTTATTGGGCTATTAAAGAGCTCAATTATGATTTCAAACTTGCCGGTGAGAAGAGGTTATTTGACATTAGCTCACTTGATGAATGGAGAACCCAAGCCTATGAGAAGGCCAAGCTGTTTAAAGAAAAATTTAAAAGATGGCATGACAAAAGAATACAAAAGCATGAATTTAATGTAGGTGATTATGTGTTATTATACAACTCTCATTTAATGTTTTTTGCTGGAAAACTTCTCTCTAAATGGGAAGGTCCTTACGTTATCGAGGAGGTCTATCGTTCTGGTGCCATAAAAATCAACAACTTCGAAGGCACAGATCCGAAGGTGGTGAACAATCAAAGAATCAAACATTATATCTCAAGTAATCCTATAAATGTTGAAACCAATGTTATTGAAACTGTGACCCCGGAGGAATACATAAGGGACACTTTCCAGGACGTTTCAGACTCCGAAAAGGAATAGGTATGTGGTACGGTAAGTAAACCGACTCCAAAACAGTTCTAAAGGCAATTTTCTCCGTTTTGGAATATTTAGAAAAAATAGAAAAATAAGAAGCAGTCCGGGAAGGACATGAGGCATCCACGAGGGTGGAGGGCGCGCCCCCTGCCTCGTGGGCACCTCGTGCGCTCTCCGGACTCTGTTTTCTTGCACGATACGTATTTTGGTCGGTAAAAAATTATTATATAATCTCTCGAAGGTTTTGACTCTGGTACCACGCAAATATCCTCTGTTTTCGTTTCGAGCTGTTTCTGTAGTGGATTTGGAGTAAGATGTCATCTCAGGATTCCGACGAGAGAGCTATGTCTCACACCTCATTGCTGACCCAAAGACCTATGGGGATCTATCTCCTTGTGGTCGAACTACGGATGAGGAGGAGGATGCTTAGTTGATGAGGATCAATGATTCAAGTTCGGATTAGGAGGATGTCCCTCTACCTCAACCTGGGGATATGCACGTGAAGTTCAAGAAATCTAGTCTCCCTAAGAGGGCTAAACTATCTAACACCCGATCTATTCCTTCTCGTTTTCGGCAGAAAAGGAAAGGAGATTTATGTGACAAGATCTTGAAGCTGGAATTGGAGGTCGGTGATTTAAAGGAGGGAATAACCCTTCTCAATTACAGTATGAAGAAGCTAAAGGCACAACTGTCATCATCAACAACTCCATCATCCCCACCTCCGAAAAGGGAGACATAACCATATGGGTATGGGCACTCCCCTTGGCAACTGGCAAGCTTGGGGGAGGTGCCTTGGTATCGTATCACCATCACACTCCTATCTTTACCGTCTTTCTTAGTTCGATCCTTTTAGTAGTATCTTGATCTAGTAGAATAAAGTTTTTAGTATGATTCAGTTTTGAGTCTTGCTTTATGATCCCTCTATTAATCGAGTCCGTGAGCTATATAATAAAGATTAGTGTTGAGTCAAGGGCTTGATTATCTTGCTATGATCTTGAGTGAATAAAAGAAAAGACAAAGAATAAAAAGAAACAAAGAGTGTCGGGGGATATCGGCCTCCACGAGCACCTATGGGGACGGAGCCCCTTGTCGGTTCGGCGGGGGGCGGAGGTTGCACAAAGAGCAGATCGAGGCGACACACACACACACAACGATTTTACCCAGCTTCGGGCCGCATGGATGCGTAAAACCCTACTGCTGCTTGTCTGGTTGATTCGAGTTCTTGCTCTGGAGCGCAAGAAGCTACGGTAAGTTGGAACTGGACGTAGACGAGGGTCTACTGGGGGTCCTTCTTCCGGTCCCCATCCCTTCCTAGGGTTTGATCCCCCCCCCATACGTGCGCATGGGCCTCCTTTTATATGCTAAGGGGTTTTCCACAGGTAGCGACGCAGGTGAGGGTAAAAATGGCAAGGAACTGTGCGAACAGTGGCCGCACAGTGCTATCGCACCTAACTCTGACGGCGGGGGACAAAGGCATTAAATGCCCGTCTGGATCGCCTGAACAGTGCCGAGGCGGACCGTTAGGGGCGCCTCCGCTTGCCACGGGGGCGACTCCGCCAACGTCGCATGCCACGCGCGCGCCCCAGGCTGCGCGGCGCCCCGCCACGTGTCTTTGGGGAAGCTCCAGAGTGACGCGTGGGCAGGTGAGCTGGAGCGCACGCCTGAGGTGGTGGTTCGCCGCGGCAAGTGGCTTGCCGTGGTGGTTGTCTTGCCGCACCTGAGAGCTTGCCGCTCGTCAGGCCTTGCCGGGGTGCGTGGCGCGCCGCGGCGGGCTTCTCTTGGGGTGCCTTGGTTTGGCCGTCCCGGCGAGCTCCTCCCGCCGGGGCCTTGGTGCTTCGGCTTAGTCGTCCCGGCAAGCTCCTCTTGCCGGGGCCTTGTCGCCTTGGCCCGGCAAGCTCCTCTTGCCGGACCTCGCCTTCTTGGCCCGGCAAGCTCCTCTTGCCGGACCTCGCCTTCTTGGCCCGGCAAGCTCCTCTTGCCGGGGCTTGGTCTTCTTCGCTCGATCACTTGGCCTTTGTCCGGCCCAGAAAGGGCCGTGGAGACTCTTGTCGCTCCCCTGGCAAGCCTTGCCGCGGGACGCTACTACTGCCCGTGCACAAGTTCGGGGTACTAAGGTACCCCTACTTTAGTACACCGACAGGAGCCCCCGGGTCTGGGCCATACATGGTGCCGAGCGTTGTTGGGCCAGGCCCTAACAGTGCACGGGCACGCGTGGCCTGGGTTGCGCTGCTCCTTAACTCCGTGCCCGTCGCGCCCTCCCCAAGTGGCGCGCGCTTATCGCGGCGTCGTGGGGGGTGAGGCGTGCGAGGCGTGCGTGACGTGGGTGGCGTGCGCGGGGCCTGAGGCCCGCAGGCATGCGTCACGTCGGGCACGATTTCTTTATTTGGAAAGGCGGAACGTCCGCCCCCACTCCTTCCCCCCTTTATAAGCGGAGGGGAACAGGGGCAGCTCGCCATTCCGCCGGTTGCTGTTCCTCGAAAATCTCCGCCACTTCCTCCTTACTAGAGAAAGCGGCGATTCGCCCTCGCAGCCCCCGGTGCCGCCAACGCCGACAACTCCTCCTCCCCGTTTCCGCCATGGCCCCGAAGAGCGACAAGGCGAAGGGGAAGGCCGTGAAGTCGGCCGAGGCGCTGCGGCTGGAAGCGCTTCGGAAGGAGACGGCAACGTTCCCCCCTCAGCTCGATGCGCTGAGGCTGAAGAACGGGTACCGCCTCTTCTGGTCGACGGCGACACGAGCTCATCCATGCACGCGAGTTCTTCCCGCCATCGCCCAGAAGCTGTACCCGACCGGGTACCCTTTCTTCGCCGTGTTCTTCTATTGCGGGCTCTGCCCGCCTTTTTCCGAGTTCTTCTGCGACATCATGCACACCTACAACCTCCACCTCCTTGACTTCACCCCCAACGCCGTTCTGACAATGGTGGTTTTCGCACACCTTTGCGAGAACTTTGTCGGAGTCCGCCCCAACGTAGCCCTCTTCCGCCACTTCTTTACTCCCCGGGTGGAGAAAGGAGAGCCGCTGTCTGGCGGAGTCGCCTGGGTCTCCAGGACCGGCAAGAAAGAGGTCTACTTGGAGGGGGAACTCCGTGGCAGATGGGAGGAGTGGAGGGCCGAGTGGTGCCTGATCGTCGAGGAAAATCCACCGCCGTTCACCGCCGTGCGCCGAACCCCAGTGGTGCGCGGCCGTGACTGGAGCGACCTGGCCCCGGACGATGCCAAGCTGAAGATTGCCGCCACCCGAATCCTGCGCCTCAGGTTTGCCGGGCTCACCGTCGGCGCCGTCGGCGCGGATTTCCTTCGCCGGCGTATCGCCCCCCTGCAGGAGAGGGGGAAGCCGGCTTGGGAATTCCAAAACAAGGCGGACATCATGAGGCTGCGCCCAGGCCTTAACTACAACTTCACCGTTCTGGAGCTCGTCGGAGTGTTGAAGGAGCTGTTCAAGTACGACTCCGAGCACCCAGAATGGTTCAGGTTGCCGCCGGGCGTCGTCCCCCTGTGCAACAATTCGGCCCTCAGCTGCATCCTCGCGATGATGCCGCTGTGCGACTCGCACGGGATCGACGCGACCTGGCAGGAGCCGGCGGACGACGTCGTGTAGGCCTTCTTCGACAACTTGGAGGAGGTGCCGGTCGACCCCGACTAGAAGAGGGGCCTCATGCAGGACACCACCCCCGAGGAGCTGGCCTACATCGCCTCCAGGATGGAGGAGGCGGCGGCCGCCGCGGCCGCGGGCGAGTCTGGCT
This sequence comes from Aegilops umbellulata, assembly GCA_032464435.1. Lineage (NCBI taxonomy): Eukaryota > Viridiplantae > Streptophyta > Magnoliopsida > Poales > Poaceae > Aegilops > Aegilops umbellulata. The sequence continues at coordinate 65,132,883 of CP136056.1, read as the reverse complement.
TCACCCTGGCCGAAGCAGACGCGGCGGAGGCGGAGAGCCTCGCCGACCAAATGGAGCTCGCCGGCGCGGAGGAACCAGCCGGGCACGGTGGCGCGGGCGAGCCCGCTCAGGACGCGAGCGGCTTGCCGGAGGTTGACGCGCCCTCCTCGCAGCTCCCGGGCAGCTCGTCGCAGGCGGAGCCCCCTGCCCAGCCGAGGAGGCGCCTCCGCAGGGCCGGAGAGGTGGTGCGGCAGGCCGACCAGCAACCGCAGCCCCGCGTGACACGCGCCTCCGAAGCAGCGGGAGCGGGGTCCTCACGGGCCACGGCTTCTGCTCCTGCCGCTCCCCGTACCGCGGCGGAAACGGGGCCGGGGTCGTCCACCGTCCCCGCCAAGCGGTCCCGGGAACCCACTCCCCTGTCTCCTCGCGCCTGGAGCAAGCCGGTTTTTAACTATTCCGCGCTTAGCTCCGACGACGAAGAGGAGGACGAAGAGTAAGTTCCTGCTAGAGCTTGTATCTTCTTGATTTCTGTTGCTTCGTCTTGTTTCGCAGCCCACTCATCCTCCCCTGAAACCGTTCCTTTTCAGGAGCCTGGCCCAGAGCAGGGCGAAGAGGGCCAAGGTCCCGCTGGTCGTCCTTGAGGGCGAATCTCCCCCGGCAACTGGGGAGGTGCCGGAGGCGACCTTGCCGGACTTGGCAGCGGGTCCCCAGGGCAGCCCACAGCGCAGCCTCCAGGGTGAGTGCACGGCTAGTTCTTGCCGTTTGGCGCGCGCGTGAGCTCCCCTTCTCTTTGTGGTTGACATGTGGCTGTTGTTGTTGTCTTTGGGTAGGAGCAGAGCAGCCCCAGCAGGCGACCCCGGGGGGCACTCCTGCCGCGCCGTCTGCGTCGACCACCCCGCCTAGGGAGAAATCTCCGGCAAGGGAGGAGCCCCCGGCAGGGGAGACCTCCTCGGCAAGGGAAGAGCCCCCGGCAAGGAAGACCTCTCCGGCAAGGGAGGGATCTCCGGCGAGGGACGCGGCCAGCGATCCCCCGGCAGCGGAGGCCGCGGCCACGGACCCTGCCACCGGTAAGCCCCCCTGCACGGAAATCTGTCCCTGGTTATCTTTCCTTATGAGCCTTTTTGTCGGCTGCTCGGTTGACTCTTCTCCCCTCTTCCGGCCATCAGACCCGCCCACCGCGGACCCGATGGAGACCGAGGTCGTCGATGGGAGGGCGCGCGCGGCGACGCGGACGACGTCGTTGTCATCGAGGAGGCGGACGGCACTGACGACCCCGCAGGCGGCGGGGAGGCCGAAGCCGCCAAGGCCGCCGCGGGGGCAGACGGCGAGGGGACCGGTGATCGTGCCGACGACCCCAGGGAGACAGGGGCGTCAAGCACTCCGCCGTCCGGCGATCCCGCTGCTGCCGCCGCGTCGGGCCTCGAGGAGCCCCCGGCGGGTGCCTACCTGAAGGCCGGCGATGGCGTCTTCATCAGGCTCCCCTGGGAGCCTAGCTCCAGGGCGCCGGTCGAGGGGGAAGCCTTGGACGGAGAAGTGCTCGCCTCTGTCGGGCTGACAGTGGTCGACGCGCCAAGCACCAGCAGTGGCGAGCCCGAGGAGGAGCGGCTGCTCCGGAAGCTTGTGTCGCTCTACCGCGCCCGGCAGGCTAAGGTGGAGCGCCAGGAGGCGCTCGTCGCGAGGGCCGGCGCGGACATGGAGAAGCGCGCTGGGGAGCTCCAGGAGCTCAACCAGGAGGCTCTCCGGTCTTTGGCGGAGGAGCGGAGGCTGCTCGATGAGGCGCGGACGGCCTTTCTCCTCGAGAAGGCAGAGGCCGAAGAGCAGCAGAGGCTTGCCGCTGCGGGGCTATCCGTGCGGGAAAGCGAACTGGTGCAACAGAAGGCCAGCCTCGCCAGCCACGAGGAGGAGGTTGCCGCGCGCGAGCAGGCGCTTGGCGGGGCCCTGCGGGAAGCGCAGGACGCTGCTGCGGCCACCGAGGTCGCCAAGGGGGAGCTGGAGACAAGGGTGGCCCAGCTCGTCAGCGACCTCAAGGCGAGCGGCGAAGAGCTTGCCGCGCTCAAACAGGAGCGCGAGAAGGGCGCTCACACCCTTGGCGAGCTGCAGGGCCGCTTCGCTGAGAAGATCCAGGAGCTCGACGCCGCCAAGGATTCCAAGGCTGACCTCGAGCTGAAGCTGGACACCCTGGCCAAGGCGCTGGAGAGCGCCAAGGGGCAGGAAGCGACCTTGCGGAAGGAGGTTGCTGGCAACGAGGAGCTATTGAAGCGCGCCGCCGGTACCCAGAACGCCTTCCAGGAGATGGTGGAGCGGTGGACCGAAGGCCTCGTCAACATCGCCACCACCATCGACAAGGAGCTGAAGCTGCTGGGGATGGAGGGCCACGAGTACCCCTCCGGCGAGAACGTCCCGCCGAGCGTCAAGCTCACTTCCTTCTTCAAGGGCTTGGTGGGGGTGCTCCAGCATCTCCGGGAAACGATCCCAGAGCAGCTGGCCGAGGAGACGCGGGAAGCCGTCTCCGGGGCCCTCGAGAGGGTACTGGTGAAGATCGTCTTCCGCAACCCCACCATCAGGCTTACCAACGTCTTCAGGCACCTGCCGGAAGACGCCGACCTGACGGAGATCAGGGCCCCCGTCACCCCCATTGTGGAAAGGGTGGCCGGGATCAGGAGGGTCGAGGGTGACCGCGCGGATTAGGCCGCCCACCTCTTTCTTTTCTTCCCTTGTCGCTGCTGAGCATGTCATAGAAACAGCTGATTAGAGCAGCGGCAAGTCATTTTGGAATATAACTTTTATCTTAGGCAGTTCATTGCGGTGTTATCTCCCTCGTTCGACTTTGTGCTTCGTACGTTCGCACCCTACGCTCCCAGGAACTTGTCGGCGTAAGCCTCCGCCTTGCCACGGATGCCGAGTGCGGGACATCAGCAACCCGCTGGCGGTGCCTCCACCGGCAAGAAACCTTGCCGCGGCTGGCACAACTCACTTAAAATGTTGAGCAGGCTCAGGGCGAGGTAAGCGTGGCGACTGCAGTCGCGGCACACTCAAGCTGCCGAGCAAGCTCGAAACAAAGTAAGGACGCCATTCTGGATGTAGCACACTTAAGTCGTTGAGCGGACTCGAAACGAAATAAGGGCGCAACCAGCCACGACCCGGCCCCTCCGCGCACAGGTTTCCCATACGAAGCTCGGCCGTTCGAGGAAGATAACTTAAGGGTAAAAAGGAGCTTAATTGCTCAAACTTTGGCAACTTAGCTTTTCTGTTGTTTGCAGTCCGGCAAGGCGCAGCTTCATCGGGCGACGCCCAGCCTATCCTGTCATCCCCCCCTCTCGAGGTAAGGGAATAACGAGGGCTCGGGGCTTCACGACCTGCCATCGCTTGTCGGAGTCGAGTGCTGCACAACCGTGTCAAATAATGCATGCGCCAAGCGGAGAGGCGCGAAATCGACAAGATGTGCGGGGCACATAAGCTATGCTTGAGATCTGCGCCCGTCTCTGTACCAAGGATTACATGCAACTGCGGCAAGACATGGACAGAGAGGGTGGCTGACGGAACGGGTTCCGACGGCCGCGCTGGCAAGGTTCCTCCCATGGTCGGCGTCGACTCGTTTGGATCTTGGCGGCCTGGGCTCGCCGAAGAACGAGGTCGCCTTTCCCGCAACTTCCGGCGCTAACTTCTGCGGCTACGGGAGCGGCGCAGAGTTTGCTTGGGGGAGGTGCCTTGGTATCGTATCACCATCACACTCCTATCTTTACCGTCTTTCTTAGTTCGATCCTTTTAGTAGTATCTTGATCTAGTAGAATAAAGTTTTTAGTATGATCCAGTTTTGAGTCTTGCTTTATGATCCCTCTATTAATCGAGTCCGTGAGCTATATAATAAAGATTAGTGTTGAGTCAAGGGCTTGATTATCTTGCTATGATCTTGAGTGAATAAAAGAAAAGAGAAAAGAATAAAAAGAAACAAAGAGTGTCGGGGGATATCGGCCTCCACGAGCACCTATGGGGACGGAGCCCCTTGTCGGTTCGGCGGGGGGCGGAGGTTGCACAAAGAGCAGATCGAGGCGACACACACACAACAATTTTACCCAGCTTCGGGCCGCATGGATGCGTAAAACCCTACTGCTGCTTGTCTGGTTGATTCGAGTTCTTGCTCTGGAGCGCAAGAAGCTACGGTAAGTTGGAACTGGACGTAGACGAGGGTCTACTGGGGGTCCTTCTTCTGGTCCCCATCCCTTCCTAGGGTTCGATCCCCCCCCATACGCGCGCATGGGCCTCCTTTTATATGCTAAGGGGTTTTCCACAGGTAGCGACGCAGGTGAGGGTAAAAATGGCAAGGAACTGTGCGAACAGTGGCCGCACAGTGCTATCGCACCTAACTCTGACGGCGGGGGACAAAGGCATTAAATGCCCGTCTGGATCGCCTGAACAGTGCCGAGGCGAACCGTTAGGGGCGCCTCCGCTTGCCACGGGGGCGACTCCGCCAATGTCGCATGCCACGCGCGCGCCCCAGGCTGCGCGGCGCCCCGCCACGTGTCTCTAGGGAAGCTCCAGAGTGACGCGTGGGCAGGTGAGCTGGAGCGCACGCCTGAGGTGGTGGTTCGCCGCGGCAAGTGGCTTTCCGCGGTGGTTGTCTTGCCGCACCTGAGAGCTTGCCGCTCGTCAGGCCTTGCCGGGGCGCGTGGCGCGCCGCGGCGGGCTTCTCTTGGGGTGCCTTGGTTTGCCCGTCCCGGCGAGCTCCTCCCGCCGGGGCCTTGGTGCTTCGGCTTAGTCGTCCCGGCAAGCTCCTCTTGCCGGGGCCTTGTCGCCTTGGCCCGGCAAGCTCCTCTTGCCGGACCTCGCCTTCTTGGCCCGACAAGCTCCTCTTGCCAGACCTCGCCTTCTTGGCCCGGCAAGCTCCTCTTGCCGGGGCTTGGTCTTCTTGGCTCGATCACTTGGCCTTCGTCCGGCCCAGAAAGGGCCGTGGAGACTCTTGTCGCTCCCCTGGTAAGCCTTGCCGCGGGACGCTACTACTGCCCGTGCACAAGTTCGGGGTACTAAGGTACCCCTACTTTAGTACACCGACAAAGAGATCATATTGATCATATGGAGAGTAATGACTTCACATAGAAAGAGTATGATGATTAAAAGTTGTTGAGAGTTGACAAACATAGCTTTGGTCATGGTTGTAATTAATAGGAAGTAATAAAGAAAGAGAGGTTTCACATATAAATATACTATCTTGGACATCTTTTATGATTGTGAGCACTCGTTAAAATATGACATGCTAAAGAGTTGATGTTGGACAAGGAAGACAACGTAATGGGTTATGTTTTATTATATCTGAGACATAGTATATTGTCATGGATGATCCAACATGTTGAGCTTGCCTTTCCCCATCATGCTAACCAAATTCTTGCACCAAGTAGAGATACTACTTGTGCTTCCAAATACCCTTAAACCTAGTTTTGCCATGAGAGTCCACCATATCTACCTATGGATTGAGTAAGATCCTTCAAGTAAGTTGTCATCGGTGCAAGAAATAAAAATTGCTCTCTAAATATGTATGATTAATTAGTGTGGAGGAAATAAGCTTTATACGATCTTGTGATGTGGAAGAAATAAAAACGACGGACTGCATAATAAAGGTTCATACCACAAGTGGCAATATAAAGTGACATTCTTTCGCATTAAGATTTTGTGCATCCAACCCTGAAAGCGCATGGCAACCTCCGCTTCCCTCTGCGAAGGGACTATCTTTTATTATTATCTTCTACATTATGCAAGAGTCATGGTGATCTTCACCTTTCCTTTTTACATTTTATCCTTTGGCAAGCACAGTGTGTTGGAAAGATCCTGATACATATATCTGATTGGATGTTAGTTAGCATGAACTATTATTGTAGACATTACCCTTGAGGTAAAAGGCTGGGAGGTGAAACTATAAGCCCCTGCGACCTCCTGAGCACTGCGTTGGTTTTCCCTTCAAGAGGAAAGGATGATGCAGCAAAGTAGCGTAAATATTTCCCTTAGTTCTTGAGAACCAAGGTATCAATCCAGTAGGAGGCTACGCACGAGTCCCTCGCACCTACACAAACAAATAAATCCTCGCAACCAACGCGATAAGGTGTTGTCAATCCCTACACGGTCACTTACGAGAGTGAGATCTGATAGATATGATAAGATAATATTTTTGGTATTTTTATGATAAAGATGCAAAGTAAAATAAAAGGCAATGAAAATAGCTAAGTGTTGGAAGATTAATATGATGGAAAATAGACCCGGGGGCCATAGGTTTCACTAGTGGCTTCTCTCAAGAGCATAAGTATTTTACGGTGGGTGAACAAATTACTATTGAGCAATTGACAGAATTGAGCATAGTTATGAGAATATCTAGGTATGATCATGTATATAGGCATCACGTCCGAGACAAGTAGACCGACTCCTGCCTGCATCTACTACTATTACTCTAAACATCGACCGCTATCCAGCATGCATCTAGAGCATTAAGTTCATAAGAACAGAGTAACGCTTTAAGCAAGATGACATGATGTAGAGGGATAAATTCATGCAATATGATAATAAACCCATCTTGTAATCCTCGATGGCTACAATACAATACATGCCTTGCTGCCCCTACTGTCCCTGGGAAAGGACACCGCAAGATTGAACCCGAAGCTAAGCACTTCCCCCATTGCAAGAAAGATCAATCTAGTAGGACAAACCAAACTGATAATTCGAAGAGACTTGCAAAGATAACCAATCGTACATAAAGGAATTCAGAAGATTCAAATATTGTTCAAAGGTAAACTTGATCATAATCCCACAATTCATCGGTCTCAACAAGCACACCGCAAAACAAGATTACATCGAATAGATCTCCACAAGAGAGGGGGAGAACATTGTATTGAGACAAAAAAGAAAGAAGAAGCCATCTAGCTAATAACTATGGACCCGAAGGTCTGAGGTAAACTACTCACACATCATCGGAGAGGCTATGGTGTTGATGTAGAAGCCCTTCGTGATCGATGCCCCCTCCGGCGGAGCTCCGGAACAGGCCTCAAGATGGGATCTCGTGGGTACAGAAGGTTGCAGCGGTGGAATTAGGTTTTTGGCTCCGTATCTGGTAGTTTGGGGGTACGTAGGTATATATAGGAGGAATGAGTATGTCGGTGGAGCAACATGGGGCCCACAAGGGTGGAGGGCGCGCCTGGGGGGGTAGGCGCGCCCGCTACCTCGTGGCTTCCTGTTTGATTTCTTGACGTAGGGTCCAAGTCCTCTGATCACGTTCGTTCCGAAAATCACGTTCTCGAAGGTTTCATTCCGTTTGGACTCCGTTTGATATTCTTTTTCTGCGAAACTCTAAAATAGGCAAAAAAACAACTATTCTGGGCTGGGCCTCCGGTTAATAGGTTAGTCCCAGAAATAATATAAAAGTAATAATAAAGCCCAATAATGTCCAAAACAGAAGATAATATAGCATGGAACAATAAAAAATTATAGATACGTTGGCGACGTATCAAGCATCCCCAAGCTTAATTCCTGCTCGTCCTCGAGTAGGTAAATGATAAAAACAGAATTTTTGATGTGGACTGCTACTAGGCATAATTTCAATGTAGTTCCTCTTAATTGTGGTATGAATATTCAGATCCAAAAGATTCAAGATAAAAGTTCAATATTGACATAAAAATAATAATAGTTCAAGCATACTAACTAAGCAATTATGTCTTCTCAAAATAACATGGCCAAAGAAAGTTCATCCCTACAAAATCATATAGTTTAGTCATGCTCCATTTTCGTCACACAAGAATGCTCTCATCATGCACAATCCCGATGACAAGCCAAGCAATTGTTTCATACTTTAGTAATCTCAAACTTTATAAACCTTCACGCAATACATGAGCGTTTGCCATGGATATAGCACTATGGGTGGAATAGAATATGATGATGGGGGTCATGTGGAGAAGACAAAAAAGGAGAAAATCTCACATAAACGAGGCTAATCAATGAGGTATGGAGATGCCCATCGATTTATGTTAATGCAAGGAGTAGGGATTGCCATGCAACGGATGCACTAGAGCTATAAATGTATGAAAGCTCAACAAAAGAAACTAAGTGGGTGTGCATCCAACTTGCTTGCTCACGAAGACCTAGGGCACTTGAGGAGGCCCATTGTTGGAATATACAAGCCAAGTTCTATAATGAAAAATTCCCACTAGTATATGAAAGTGACAAAACAAGAGACTCTCTATCATGAAGATCATGGTGCTACTTTGCAGCACAAGTGTGGTAAAAGGATAGTAGCATTGTCCCTTCTCTCTTTTTCTCTCATTTTTTGGGCCTTCTCTTTTTTATGGCCTTTCTTTCTCTTTTTTTCCTCACTTGGGACAATGCTCTAGAAAATGATGATCATCACACTTCTATTTATTTACAACTCAATGATTACAACTCGGTACTAGAACATATTATGACTCTATATGAATTCCTCTGGTTGTGTACCGGGATATGAAATGAACCAAGAGTGACATGTATGAAAGAATTTTGAACGGTGGCTTTGCCACAAATACTATGTCAACTACATGATCATGCTAAGCAATATGACAATGATGAACGTGTCATGATAAACGGAACGGTGGAAAGTTGCATGGCAATATATCTCGGAATGACTATGGAAATGCCATAATAGGTAGGTATGGTGGCTGTTTTGAGGAATATATAAGGAGGTTTATGTGTGAAAGAGCATATCATATCATGGGGTTTGGATGCACCGGCGAAGTTTGCACCAACTCTCAATGTGAGAAAGGGCAATGCACGGTACCGAAGAGGCTAGCAATAATGGAAAGGTGAGAGTGCGTATAATCCATGGACTCAACATTAGTCATAAAGACCTCACATACTTATTGCAAAAATCTACAAGTCATCAAAAACCAAGCACTACACACATGCTCCTAGGGGGATAGATTGGTAGGAAAATACCATCGCTCGTCACCGACAGCCACTCAGAAGGAGGACAATGAAAGAACACCTCATGTTTCAAATTTGTTACATAACGTTAACCATACGTGCATGCTACGGGACTTACAAACTTCAACACAAGTATTTCTCAAATTCACAACTACTCAACTTGCACAACTTTAATATCACTACCTCCATGTCTCAAAACAATCATCAAGCATCAAACTTCTCTTAGTATTCAAAACACTCATAAGAAAGTTTTTTACTAATCTTGAATACCTAGCATATTAGGATTATTTAAGAAAATTACCATGCTATTTAAGACTGTCAAAATAATCTAAGTGAAGCATGAGAGATCAATAGTTTCTATAAAACAAATCCACCACCGTGCTCTAAAAGATATAAGTGAAGTACTAGAGCAAAACTATATAACTCAAAAGATATAAGTGAAGCACATAGAGTATTCTAATAATTTCCGAATCTTGTGTGTCTCTCTCAAAAGGTGTGTACAGAAAAGATGATTGTGGTAAACTAAAAATCAAAGACTCAAATCATACAAGACGCTCCAAGCAAAACACATATCATGTGGTGAATAAAAATATAGCTCCAAGTAAAGTTACCGATGGAAGTAGACGAAAGAGGGGATGCCTTCCGGGGCATACCCAAGCTTTGGATTTTTGGTGTCCTTAGATTATCTTGGGGGTGCCATGGGCATCCCCAAGCTTAGGCTCTTTCCACTCCTTGTTCCATAATCCATGAAATCTTTTACCCAAAACTTGAAAACTTCACAACACAAAACATAACAAAAAATCTCGTGAGCTCCGTTAGCGAAAGAGAGCAAAATACCACTTCAAGGTACTGTAATGAACTCATTATTTATTTATATTGGTATTAAACCTACTGTATTCCAACTTCTCTATGGTTTATAAACTCTTTTACTAGCCATAGATTCATCAAAATAAGCAAACAACACACGAAAAACAGAATCTGTCAAAAACAGGACAGTCTGTAGAAATCTGTAACTAACGCAAACTTCTGGAACTCCAAAACATCATCCAGAATAGGAAGACCTAGAAAATTTGTTTATTGATCAGAATCAATTGGAATCAATATTTTATCATGTTCTGGTGATTTTAAACAATTGTTTTCGTGAACAGAAAGTTTCTGGAATTTTCTGCAAGATCAAATAACTATCATCCAAGAAGATCCTATAGGTTTAACTTGGCACAAACACTAATTAAAACAAAAAAACACTTCTGACCAGAGGCTAGAACACATATTTATTCCTAAATAGAAGCAAAAAGCAAAAAAACTAAAAATAAAATTGGGTTGCCTCCCAACAAGCGCTACAGTTTAACGCCCCTAGCTAGGCATAAAAGCAAGGATATATCTAGGTATTGCCATCTTTGGTAGGCAATCCATAAGTGGCTCTCATAATAGATTCATATGGTAATTTTATTTTCTTCCTAGGGAAGTGTTACATGCCTTTATTTAATGGAAATTGGAATCTAATGTTCCCTTCCTTCATATCAATAATTGCACCAATTGTTCTAAGGAAAGGTCTACCAAGAATAATAGGACATGAAGGATTGCTATCTATGTCAAGAACGATAAAATCTACGGGCACATAGTTCCTATTTGAAACAACAAGAACATCATTAATTCTTCCCATATGTTTCTTAATAGTGGAATCCGCAAGGTGCAAGTTTAAAGAGCAATCATCGAAATCACGGAAACCTAGCAAATCACACAAAGTTTTTGGAATCGTGGAAACACTAGCACCCAAATCACACAAAGCATAGCATTCATGATCTTTAATATTAATTTTAATAGTAGGTTCCCACTCATCATAAAGTTTTCTAGGGATAGAAACTTCCAACTCAAGTTTTTCTTCATAAGATTGCATCAAAGCATCAACGATATGTTTGGTAAAGGTTTTATTTTGACTATAGGCATGAGGAGAATTTAGCACAGATTGCAACAAGGAAATACAATCTATCAAAGAGAAATTATCATAGTTAAATTCCTTGAAATCCAAACTAGTGGGTTCATTAATATCTAATGTTTTGATCTCTTCAATCCCACTTTTATCAATTTTAGCATCAAGATCTAAAAACTCCGAATTTTTGGAATGCCTTCTAGGTAAAGGTGGATCATATTCAGTCCCATCATTATCAAGATTCATATTGCAAAACAAAGATTTAATAGGGGACACATCAATAACTTTTAGATCTTCATCTTTATTTTCATACGAACTAGAGGAACACGCTCTTATAAAGCAATCTTTCTTAGCACGCATCCTAGCGGTTCTTTCTTTGCTCTCATCAATGGAAACTCTCATGGCTTTGAGAGACTCATTGATATCATGCTTAGGAGGAATAGATCTAAGTTTTAAAGGATCAACATAAAGAGAAATTCTATCAATGTTCCTAGCCAATTCATCAACTTTAAGCAATTTCTCTTCAAGCAAAGCATTGAAATTCTTTTGTGAATTCATAAATTCCTTAACACTAGTCCCAATTTCAGAGGGCATCTTATTAAAATTTCCATAAGAATTGTTGTAGGAATCACCATAATTATTAGAGGAATTACTAGGATAAGGGCCTAGGATTAAAGTTTCCTCTATACGCATTGTTACCAAAATTATTCCACCAACAAAATTCACATCCATAGATTCATTATTATTCTCAATCAAAGTAGACAAAGGCATATCATTAGGATCAGAAGAAACACTCTTAGTAGCAAATAATTTCATAAGTTCATCCATCTTTCCACTCAAAACATTAATTTCTTCTATCGCATGCACTTTTTTATTAGTAGATCTTTCAGTGTGCCATTGAGAATAATTTACCATAATATTATCTAGGAGTTTAGTAGCTTCTCCTAAAGTGATTTCCATAAAAGTGCCTCCCACGGCCGAATGTAAAAGATTTCTAGAAGCAAAATTCAATCCGGCATAAAAAATTTGTATAATCATCCACAAATTCAAACCATGAGTGGGGAAATTACGTATCATTAATTTCATCCTCTCCCAAGCTTGTGCAACATGTTCATGATCAAGTTGCTTAAAATTCATAATATCGTTTCTAAGAGAGATAATCTTAGCGGGAGGAAAATACTTAGAGATAAAAGCATCTTTGCACTTATTCCAAGAATCAATACTATTTTTAGGCAAAGACGAAAACCAAGCTTTAGCACGATCTCTAAGAGAAAAAGCAAATAGCTTCATTTTGACAATATCATTGCCAACATATTTCTTGTTTTGCATATCACACAAATCAACAAAACTATTTAGATAAGTAGCGACATCTTCACTAGGAAGGCCAGCGAATTGATCTTTCATGACAAGATTTAACAAAGTAGCATTGATTTCACAAGATTCAGTATCGGTAAGAGGAGAAATCGGAGTGCTAAGAAAATCATTATTGTTGGTAATGGTAAAGTCGCATAATTTGGTATTATCTTGAGCCATCGTGACAAACAAGCAATCAAACACACGAGCAAACAATAAGCAAGCGAAAAAGAGGCGAACGGAACAGAGAGGGCGAATAAAACGGCAAGGGTGCAGTGGGGGAGAGGAAAACAAGAGGCAAATGACAAATAATGTAATGCGGGAGATAAGGGTTTGTGATGGGTACTTGGTACGTTGACTTTTGCGTAGACCTCCCCGGCAATGGCGCCAGAAATGGCTCGTTGTCAGGAGTCCAAATCTTGACTTGACCTTGCGTAAGCCTCCCCGGCAACGGCGCTAGAAATCCTCCTTGCTACCTCTTGAGCACTGCATTGGTTTTCCGTTGAAGAGGAAAGGGTGATGTAGCAAAGTAGCGTAAGTATTTCCCTAAGTTTTTGAGAACCAAGGTATCAATCCAGTAGGATGCTACGCACGAGTCCCTCGCACCTACACAAAGAAATAAATCCTCGCAACCAATGCGATAAGGGGTTGTCAATCCCTACACGGTCACTTACGAGAGTAAGATCTGATAAATATGATAAGATAATATTTTTGTTATTTTTATGATAAATATGCAAAGTAAAATAAAAGGCAATGAAAATAGCTAAGTGTTGGAAGATTAATATGATGGAAAATAGACCCGGGGGCCATAGGTTTCACTAGTGGCTTCTCTCAAGAGCAAAAGTATTTACGGTGGGTGAACAAATTACTGTTGAGCAATTGATAGAATTGAGCATAGTTATGAGAATATCTAGGTATGATCATGTATATAGGCATCACGTCCGAGACAAGTAGACCGACTCCTGCCTGCATCTATTACTAGTACTCCACACATCGACCGCTATCCAGCATGCATTTACTGTATTAAGTTCATAAGAATAGAGTAACGCTTTAAGCAAGATGACATGATGTAGAGGGATAAATTCATGCAATATGATAAAAATCCCATCTTTTTATCCTCGATGGGAACAATACAATACGTGCCTTGCTGCCCCTACTATCACTGGGAAAGGACTCCGCAAGATTGAACCCAAAGCTAAGCACTTCCCCCATTGCAAGAAAGATCAATCTAGTAGGCCAAACCAAACTGATAATTCGAAGAGACTTGCAAAGATAACCAATCATACATAAAAGAATTCAGAAGATTCAAATATTGTTCATAGATAAACTTGATCATAAACCCACAATTCATCTGTCTCAACTAACACACCGCAAAAGAAGATTACATCGAATAGATCTCCACAAGAGAGGGGAGAACATTGTATTGAGATCCAAAAAGAGAGAAGAAGCCATATAGCTAATAACTATGGACCCGAAGGTCTGAGGTAAAATACACACACATCGTCGGAGAGGCTATGGTGTTGATGTAGAAGCCCTCCGTGATCTAGGCCCCCTCCGGCGGAGCTCCGGAACAGGCCCCAAGATAGGATCTCGTGGGTACAGAAGGTTGCGGCGGTGGAATTAGGGTTTTGGCTCCGTATCTAGTAGTTTGGGGGTACGTAGGTATATATAGGAGGAAGGAGTATGTCGGTGGAGCAACGTGGGGCCCACGAGGGTGGAGGGCACGCCCGGGGGGTAGGCGCGCCCCTACCTCGTGGCTTCCTGTTTGATTTCTTGACGTAGGGTCCAAGTCCTCTGGATCACGTTCGTTCCGAAAATCACGTTCCCGAAGGTTTCATTCCGTTTGGACTCCGTTTGATATTCTTTTCTGGGATACTCTAAAATAGGCAAAAAACAGCAATTCTAGGCTAGGCCTCCGGTTAATAGGTTAGTCCCAAAAATAATATAAAAGTGAATAATAAAGCCCAATAATGTCCAAAACAGAATATAATATAGCATGGAACAATAAAAAATTATATACGTTGGAGACGTATCAGCCCCTATCTTTCTCTGTGTCCGATTAAAACTCCATAACCACAAGTATTGCGTGAGTGTTAGCAATTGTGAAAGACTAAATGATAGTTGAGTATGTGGACTCGCTGAAAAGCTCTGACATAGACTCTTTTCGATGTTATGATAAATTGCAATTGCCTCAATGACTGAGATTATAGTTTGTTAGTTTTCAATGAAGTTTCTGATTCATACTTTGCATTGTGAATAGATTATTACTTGAGCGTAAGAAATCATATGACAATATCCATATATGTTGCTATTATAAGAATGATCATGATGCCCTCATGTCCGTATTTTATTTTACCGACACCTCTACCTCTAAACGTGTGGACATATTTATCGTTATCGGCTTCCGCTTGAGGACAAGCGAGGTCTAAGCTTGGGGGAGTTGATACGTCCATTTTGCATCATGCTTTTATATCGATATTTATTGCATTATGGGCTGTTATTACACATTATGTCACAATACTTATGCCTATTCTCTCTTATTTTGCAAGGTTTACATGAAGAGGGAGAATGCCGGCAGCTGGAATTCTGGGCTGGAAAAGTAGTAAATATTAGAGACCTATTCTGCACAACTCCAAAAGTCCTGAAACTCCATGGAAGTTATTTTTTGGAAATAATAAAAAATATTGAGCGGAAGAAATACCAGAGGGGCCGACACCCTGGCCACGAGGGTGGGGGGCGCACCCTACCCTCGTAGGCGCGCCCCCTGCCTCGTGGGCCCCCTGATGGCCCTCCGATGCCCATCTTCTGCTATATGAAGTCTTTCCTCCGCAGAAAAATCACAAGCAAGCTTTCGGGACGAGAATCCGCCGCCACGAGGCGGAACCTTGGCGGAACCAATCTAGGGCTCTCGCGGAGCTGTTTTGCCGGGGACACTTCCCTCCGGGAGGGGGAAATCATCGCCATCGTCATCAGCAACGCTCCTCTCATCGGGGGGGGGGGGATCTCCATCAACATCTTCACCAGCAGCATCTCCTCTCAAACCCTAGTTCATCTCTTGTATCTAATTCTTGTCTCTAAGTCTGGGATTGGTACTTGTAGGTTGCTAGTAGTGTTGATTACTCCTTGTAGTTGATGCTAGTTGGTTTATTTGGTGGAAGATCATATGTACAAATCCTATATGCATATTAATACTCCTCTGATTATGAACATGAATATGCTTTGTGAGAAGTTACGTTTGTTCCTGAGGACATGGGAGAAGTCTTGTTATTAGTAGTCATGTGAATTTGGTATTCGTTCGATATTTTGATGAGATGTATGTTGTCTAGCCTCTAGTGGTGTTATGTGAACGTCGACTACATAACACTTCACCATTATTTGGGCCTAGAGGAAGGCATTGGGAAGTAATAAGTAGATGATGGGTTGCTAGAGTGACAGAAGCTTAAACCCTAGTTTATGCGTTGCTTCGTAAGGGGATGATTTGGATCCATATGTTTCATGCTATGGTTAGGTTTACCTTAATACTTTTTGTTGTTGCGGATGCTTGCAATAGAGGTTAATCATAAGTGGGATGCTTGTTCAAGTAAGAACATCACCCAAGCACCGGTCCACCCACAAATCAAATTATCAAAGTACCGAACGCGAATCATATGAACATGATGAAAACTAGCTTGACGATAATTCCCATGTGTCCTCGGGAGCGTTTTCCTTCATATAAGAGTTTGTCCAGGCTTGTCCTTTTCTACAAAGAGGATTGGGCCACCTTGCTGCACTTTATTTACTTTTGTTACTTGTTGCTTGTTACAAATTATCTTATCACAAAACTATCTCGTACCTATAATTTCAGTGCTTGCAGAGAATACCTTGCTGAAAACCGCTTATCATTTCCTTCTGCTCCTTGTTGGGTTCGACACTCTTATTTATCGAAAGAACTACGATAGATCCCCTATACTTGTGGGTCATCAGTCCTCGGGCGTCCGGCCTGATATCCATGGGCCGGACTGATGGGCCGTAAGACTATAACCGTGTCCGGATTGGACTTTCCTTGGTGTGGAAGGCAAGTTAGGTGATCAACTGTGAAGATTCCTTCTTATGTAACCGACTCCACGTAACCCTAGATCTCTCCGGTGTCTATATAAACCGGAGAGCATAGTCCAGATAGGACACATTCATTACCATATACACATAGGCTAGGCTTCTAGGGTTTAGCCATTACGATCTCGTGGTAGATCAACCCTTGTAATACTCATATCCATCAAGATCAATCAAGCAGGAAGTAGGGTATTACCTCTATAGAGAGGGCCCGAACCTGGGTAAACATCGTGTCCGCCGTCTCCTGTTACCATCGATCCTAGACACACAGTTCGGGACCCCCTACCCGAGATCCGCTGGTTTTGACACGGACATTGGTGCTTTCATTGAGAGTTCCACTATGCCGTCGTCAAAAGGTTTGATGGCCCCTTCAATCGTCGATGATGACGCTGTCTAGGGAGAAACCTTTCTCCCCGGACAGATCTTCGTGTTCAGTGGCTTCGTACTGCGGGCCAACTCGCTTGACCATCTGGAGCAGATCGACAGCTACGTTGATACGTCCATTTTGCATCATGCTTTTATATCGATATTTATTGCATTATGGGCTGTTATTAAACATTATGTCACAATACTCATGCCTATTCTCTCTTATTTTACAAGGTTTACATAAGGAGGGAGAATGCCGACAGCTGGAATTCTGGGCTGGAAAAGGAGCAAATATTAGAGACCTATTCTGCATAACTCCAAAAGTCCTAAAACTCCACGGAAGTTATTTTCAAAATATATAAAACATACTGAGCGGAAGAAATACGTCAGGGGGCCACCACCTGTCCATGAGGGTGGGGGCGCGCCCTACCCCCTAGGGCGCACCCCCCTACCTCGTGGGCCCCTTGTTCGCTCTCCGGTGGCCATCTTCTGCTATATGAAGTCTTTCGTCGAGGAAAAAATCATAAGAAAGCTTTCGGGACGAGACTCCGCCGCCACAAGGCGGAACCTTGGCGGAACCAATCTAGGGCTCTCGCGGAGACGTTCTGCCGGGGACACTTTTCTCTGGGAGGGGAAAATCATCGCCATTGTCATCACCAACGCTCCTCTCATCGGGAGAGGGCAATCTCCATTAACATCTTCACCAGCACCATCTCCTCTCAAAACCCTAGTTCATCTCTTGTATCCAATTCTTGTCTCCAAGTCCGGGATTGGTACTAGTAGGTTGCTAGTAGTGTTGATTAATCCTTGTAGTTGATGCTAGTTGGTTTATTTGGTGGAAGATCATATGTTCAGATCCTTTATGCATATTAATACTCCTCTGATTATGAATATGAATATGCTTTGTGAGTAGTTATGTTTGTTCCTGAGGAGATGGGAGAAGTCTTGCTATTAGTAGTCATGTGAATTTGGTATTCGTTCGATATTTTGATGAGATGTATGTTGTCTAGCCTCTAGTGGTGTTATGTGAACGTCGACTACATAACACTTAACCATTATTTGGGCCTAGAGGAAGGCATTGGGAAGTAATAAGTAGATGATGGGTTGCTAGAGTGACAGAAGCTTAAACCCTAGTTTATGCGTTGCTTCGTAAGGGGCTGATTTGGATCCATATGTTTCTTGCTATGGTTAGGTTTACCTTAATACTTTTTTGTAGTTGCGGATGCTTGCAATAGAGGTTAATCATAAGTGGGATGCTTGTTCAAGTAAGAACATCACCCAAGCACCGGTCCACCCACAAATCAAATTATCAAAGTACCGAACGCGAATCATATGAATGTGATGAAAACTAGCTTGACGATAATTCCCATGTGTCCTCGGGAGCGCTTTTATCTATATAAGAGTTTGGCCCAGCTTGTCCTTTGCTACAAAAAGGATTGGTCCACCTTGCTGCACTTTATTTTCTTTTGTTACTTGTTGCTTGTTACTAATTATCCTATCACAAAACTATCTGTTACCACTTATTTCAGTACTTGCAGAGAATACCTTGTTGAAAACCGCTTATCATTTCCTTCTGCTCCTTGTTGGGTTTGACACTCTTACTTATCGAAAGGACTACGATAGATCTCCTATACTTGTGGGTCATCAAGACTCTTTTCTGGCGCCGTTGCCGGGGAGTGAAGCGCCTTTGGTAGGTGGAATTTGGTAAGGAAAAATTTGTATAGTGTGCTGAAATTTTCTGTCACTTGTTACTATGGAAAGTAATCCTCTAAGGGGCTTGTTCGGGTTATCTTCACCCCCACCAGTAGAGCAAAGAGTTGCTCCTCAACCTACTGAACCTACTGAAAATTAAAATGTTCCCTTTGAAGTTCCTTCGGGTATGTTAGAGAAACTACTGGCTAATCCTTTTGCAGGAGATGGAACAAAGCATCCTGATGAGCACCTAATTTATGTGGATGAAGTTTGTGGATTATTTAACCTTGTAGGTATAACCGATGATGTTGTTAAGAAGAAGGTATTCCCTTTATCTTTGGAGGGAGATGCCTCGACATGGTATAGACTATGTGATGATACGGGGTCATGGAATTTCATTAGAAGTTTTATCCTATGCATCTTGTTCATCGTGATCGCAATTATATATATTTTTTGGCCTCGCGAAGGAGAAAGCATTGCTCAAGCTTGGGGGAGGCTTAAATCAATGATATATTCATGCCCCAATCATGAGCTCTCAAGAGAAATAATTCTTCAAAGTTTTTATGCTCGGCTTTCTGATAACAATCGCATCATGCTCGATACTTCTTGTGTTGGCTCTTTTACGATGAAGACTACTGAATTCAAATGGAATTTATTGGATAGAATTAAACGCAACTCGAAAGATTGGGATCTTGACGAAGGTAAGGAGTCAGGTATGACACCTAAGTTTGATTGTGTTAAATCTTTTATGAATACCGATGTTTTTGGTAAATTTAGCACTAAATATGGACTTGACTCTGAGATAGTAGCTTCTTTCTGTGAATCTTTTGCTACTTTAATTGATCTCCCCAAGGAGAAGTGGTTTAAATATCATCGTCCCATAGAAGTAAAAGTAGCTGCACCTATTAAAGTTGAAGAAAATACTGTCACTTATAATGATCCTATTGTTCCTACTTCTTATGTTGAGAAACCACCTTTCCTTGTTAGAATAAAGGATCATGCTAAAGCTTCAACTGTGGTTCGTAAAAGCAATATTAGAACTTATACACCTCCTAAGCAAGTTAAAGTTGAACCCAATATTTCCGTGGTTAAAGATCTCTTGGCTGATAATATTGATGGGCATGTTATTTATTTCCGCGGTGAAACTGCTAGAATTGCCAAACCTTGTGCTAAAGATAAACATAGACCTGTGGTAGGCATGTTGTTATTTCTGTTAAAATAGGAGATCATTGTTATCATGGCTTATGTGATATGGGTGCTAGTGCTAGTGTTATAACTCATGACTTATACAAAGAAATTAAGCATGAGATTGCACCTGCTGAGTTAGAAGATATTGATGTTACAATTAAACTTGCCAATAGAGATACTATATCAGCAATGGGAATTGTTAGAGATGTTGAAGTCTTGTGTGGGAAAACTAAATATCCTGCTGATTTTCTTGTTCTTGGTTCCCCACAAGAATTCTTTTGTCCCATTATATTTGGTAGGCCCTTCTTGAACACAGTTAATGCTAGGATAGACAGCGAAAAGAATGTTGTTACTATTGGTTTGGGTGACATGTCTCATGAGTTTAATTTCTCTAAATTTAGTAGACAACGCCGTGATGAAGAATTACCTAGTAAGGATGAAATTATTGGTCTTGCTTCTATTGCCATACCTCCTAGTGATCCTTTAGAACAATATTTGCTAGAATATGAGAATGATATGTTTATGAATGAAAGAAGGGAAATAGATGAGGTGTTCTTTAAACAGGAACCCATCCTGAAACACAATTTACCTGTTGAAATCCTAGGGGATCCTCCTCCACCCAAGAATGATCCCGTGTTTGAGCTCAAACCGTTACCTGATACTCTTAAATATGCTTATCTTGATGAGAAAAAGATATATCCTGTTATTATTAGTGCTAACCTTTCAGAGCATGAAGAAGACAGATTATTGAAAACTCTGAAGAAGCACCGGGCTGCTATTTGATATACTCTTGATGATCTTAAGGGCATTAGTCCCACTCTATGTCAACATAAAATAAATTTGTTAGGAAGATGCCAAACCAGTTCGTGATCATCAACGAGGTCTGAATCCTAAAACGAAAGAAGTGGTAAGAAAAGAAATACTAAAGCTTCTTGAGGCAGGTATAATTTATCCCATTGCTGATAGTAAGTGGGTAAGTCGTGTCCATTGTGTCCCTAAGAAGGGAGGTATTACTGTCGTTCCTAATGATAAAGATGAATTGATTCCGCAAAGAATTATTACAGGTTATAGGATGGTAATTGATTTCCGCAAATTAAATAAAGCTACTAAGAAAGATCATTACCCCTTGCCTTTTATTGATCAATCAAAGACTACTTTTACTTGCCCTTTTGGTACTTTTGCTTATAGACGTATGCCTTTTGGTTTATGTAATGCACCTGCTACCTTTCAAAGATGCATGATGGCTATATTCTCTGACTTTTGTGAAAAGATTTGTGAGGTTTTCATGGACAATTTTTCCGTCTATGGATCCTCTTTTGATGATTGCTTGAGCAACCTTGATCGAGTTTTGCAGAGATGTGAAGAAACTAATCTTGTCTTGAATTGGGAAAAGTGCCACTTTATGGTTAATGAAGGTATTGTCTTGGGGCATAAAGTTTCTGAAAGAGGTATTGAGGTTGATAAAGCCAAGGTTGATGCTATTGAAAAGATGCCATGTCCCAAGGACATCAAAGGTATATGGAGTTTCCTTGGTCACGCCGGATTTTATAGGAGGTTCATTAAGAACTTCTCAAAAATTTCTCGGCCTGTGACTAATTTATTGCAAAAAGATATACCATTTGTCTTTGATGATGATTGTGTAGAAGCATTTGAAATACTTAAGAAAGCATTGACTTCTGCACCTATTGTTCAGCCACCTGATTGGAATCTACCATTTGAAATTATGTGTGATGCTAGTGATTATGCCGTAGGTGCTGTTCTAGGGCAAAGAGTTAATAAGAAATTAAATGTTATTCAATATGCTAGTAAGACTCTAGACAATGCTCAAAGAAATTATGCTACTACTGAAAAAGAATATTTAGCAGTTGTATTTGCTTGTGATAAGTTCAGACCTTATATTGTTGATTCTAAAGTAACTATTCACACAGATCATGCTGCTATTAAATATCTTATGGAAAAGAAAGATGCTAAACCTAGACTTATCAGATGGGTTCTCTTGCTACAAGAATTTGATTTGCATATTGCTGATAGAAAGGGAGCTGAGAACCCCGTTGCAGACAACTTGCCTAGGTTAGAAAATGTTCTTGATGACCCACTACCTATTGATGATAGCTTTCCTGATGAGCAATTAAATGTCATAAATGCTTCTCGTCCTGCTCCATGGTATGCTGATTATGCTAATTACATGGTTGCTAAATTCATACCACCTAGTTTCACATACCAGAAAAAGAAAAAGTTTTTCTATGATTTGAGGCATTACTTTTGGGATGACCCACATCTTCATAAAGAAGGAGTAGATGGTGTTATTAGACGTTGTGTACCTGAGCATGAACAGGAACATATCCTACGCAACTGTCACTCCGAAGCTTATGGAGGACACCACGCTGGAGATAGAACTGCAGATAAGGTATTGCAATCCGGTTTTTATTGGCCTACTCTCTTCAAGGATGCCCATATGTCTGTCCTTTCTTGTGATGAATGTCAAAGAATTGGTAATATTAGTAGACATCAAGAAATGCCTGTGAACTATTCACTTGTTATTGAACCTTTTGATGTTTGGGGCTTTGATTATATGGGACCTTTTCCTGCCTCTAATGGATATACACATATTTTAGTTGCTGTTGATTACGTTACTAAGTGGGTAGAAGCTATTCCAACTAGTAGTGCTAATCATAACACCTCTATTAAGATGCTTAAGGAAGTCATTTTTCCGAGGTTTGGAGTCCCTAGATATTTAATGACTGATGGTGGTTCACATTTTATTCATTGTGCTTTCCGTAAAATACTTGCTAAGTATGATGTTAATCATAGAATTGCCTCACCTTATCACCCACAGTCTAGTGGTCAAGTAGAATTGAGTAATAGAGAGCTCAAATTAATTTTGCAAAAGACTGTCAATAGGTCTAGAAAGAATTGGTCCAAGAAACTTGATGATGCATTATGGGCCTATACAACTGCATATAAAAATCCTATGGGTATGCCTCCGTATAAAATAGTTTATGGAAAAGCATGTCACTTACCTCTCGAACTAGAACATAAGGCTTATTGGGTATTAAAGAGCTCAACTATGATTTCAAACATGCCGGTGAGAAGAGGTAATTTGATATTAGCTCACTTGATGAATGGAGAACCGAAGCTTATGAAAATGCCAAGTTTTTTAAAGAAAAAGTTAAAAGATGGCATGGCAAAAGGATACAAAAGCGTGAGTTTAATGTAGGTGATTATGTATTACTATACAACTCTCGTTTAAGATTTTTTGCAGGAAAACTTCTCTCTAAATGGGAAGGCCCCTACGTTATCGAGGAGGTCCATCGTTCCGGTACCATAAAAATCAACAACTTCGAAGGCACAAATCCGAAGGTGGTGAACGGTCAAAGAATCAAACATTATATCTTAGGTAATCCCATAAATGTTGAAACCAACGTTATTGAAACCGTAACCTCGGAGGAATACATAAGGGGCACTTTCCGGAACGTTTCAGACTCCGAAAAGGAATAGGTATGTGGTACGGTAAGTAAACCGACTCCAAAACAGCTTTTATGGCAATATTTCTCTGTTTTGGAATATTTAGAAAAATAAAAAAATAAGTAGCAGTCCGGGAAGGACACGAGGCCTCCACGAGGGTGGAGGGCGCGCCCTACCCTACTGGGCACGCCCCCTACCTCGTGGGCACCTCGTGTGCCCTCCGGACTCCGTTTTCTTGCACGATTAGTATTTTGGTCGGTAAAAATTCATTATATATTCTCCCAAAGGTTTTACTTCTATACCACACAAATATTCTCTGTGTTTGTTTCGAGCTGTTTCTGTAGCAGGTTTGGAGCAAGATGTCATCTCAGGATTCCGACAGAGAGAGCTATGTCTCATACCTCATCACTGACCCAAAGACCTATGGGGATCTATCTCCTTGTGGTCGAACTACGGATGAGGAGGAAGATGCTTATTTGATGAGGATCAATGATTCGAGTTCGGATGAGGAGGATATCCCTCTTCCTCGACCTGGAGATATGCACGTGAAGTTCAAGAAATCTAGTCTCCCTAAAAGGGCTAAGCTATCTAACAACCGATCTATTCCTTCGCGTTTTCGGCCGAAAAGCAAAGGAGATTTATGTGACAAGATCTTGAAGCTGGAGTCGGAGGTCGATGATTTAAAGGAGGAAATTGCTCTCCTCAATTACAACATGAAGAAGGTGAAGGCACAATTTACATCATCAAAAACTCCGTCATCATCACCGCCACCTTCCTCGCCAACAAAGGAGATATAATCACATGGGTATGGGCACTCCCCTTGTCAACTGCCAAGCTTGGGGGAGGTGCCCCGGTATCATATCACAATCACACTCCTATCTTTACCGTTTTTCTTAGTTCGATCCTATTAGTAGTATCTTGATCTAGTAGAATAAAGTTTATGGCATGATCTATTTTTGAGTTTTGCTTTATGATCTCTCTATGTAATCGAGTCCGTGAGCTATATATAATAAAGATTAGTGTTGAGTCAAGGGCTTGATTATTTTGCCATGATCTTGAGTGAATAAGAGAAAAGAGAAAAGAATAAAAAGAAACAAAGAGTTCATATTGATCTTATTGAGAGTAATGACTTCACATAGAAATAGTATGATGATTAAAAGTTATTGTGAGTTGGCAAATATAGCTTTGGTCATCGTTGCAATTAATTGGAAGTAATAAAGAAAGAGAGGTTTCACATATAAATATATTATCATGGACATATTTTATGATTGAGAGCACTCATTAAAATATGACACACTAAAGAGTTGATGTTGGACAAGGAAGACAACGTAATGGGTTATGTTTTCTTATATCTGAGATAAAGTATATTGTCATGGATCATCCAACATGTTGAGCTTGCCTTTCCCCCTCATGCTAGCCAAATTCTCAGCACCAAGTAGAGATACTACTTGTGCTTCCAAAACCCTTAAACCAGTTTTGCCATGAGAGTCCACCATATCTACCTATGGATTGCGTAAGATCCTTCAAGTAAGTTGTCATCGGTGCAAGCAATCAAAATTGCTCTCTAAATATGTATGATTGATTGGTGTGGAGGAAATAAGCTTTATATGATCTTGTGATGTGGAAGAAATAAAAGCGACGGACTGCATAATAAAGGTTCATATCACAAGTGGCAATATAAAGTGACATTCTTTCGCATTAAGATTTTGTGCATCCAACCCTGAAAGCGCATGGCAACCTCTGCTTCCCTCTGCGAAGGGCCTATCTGTTACTATTATCTTATACCTTTCCTTTTTACATTTTATCCTTTGGCAAGCACAGTGTGTTGGAAAGATCCTGATAGATATATCTAATTGGATGTAGGGGATCATGAGTTATTATTGTTGACATTACCCTTGAGGTAAACGGTTGGGAGGCGAAACTATAAGCCCTATCTTTCTCTTTGTCCGATTAAAACTCCGTAACCACATGTATTGCGTGAGTGTTAGCAATTATGAAAGACTAAATGATAGTTGAGTATGTGGACTTGCTAGAGAGCTCTGACATAGACTTTTTCTGATGTTATGATAAATTTCTATTGCTTCAATGACTGAGATTATAGTTTGTTAGTTCTCAATAAAGTTTCTGATTCATACTTTTGCATTGTGATTAGATTATTACTTGAGTATAAGAAATCATATGACGATATTCATATATGTTGCTGTTTGAGAATAATCATGATGCCCTCATGTCTGTATTTTATTTTATCGACACCTCTACCTCTAAACATGAGGACATATTTATCGTTATCGACTTCCGCTTGAGGACAAGCGAGGTCTAAGCTTGGGGGTGTTGATACGTCCATTTTGCATCATGCTTTTATATTGATATTTATTGCATTATGGGCTGTTATTACTCATTATGTCACAATACTTATGCCTATTCTCTCTTATTTTACAAGGTTTACATAAGGAGGGAGAATGCTGGCAGCTGGAATTCTGGGCTGGAAAAGTAGCAAATATTAGAGACCTATTCTGCACAACTCCAAAAGTCCTGAAACTCCACGGAAGTTATTTTCAGAATATATAAAAAATACTGAGCGGAAGAAATACGTCAGGGGGGCCACCACCTGTCCACGAGGGTGGGGGCGCGCCCTACCCCCCAGGGCGCGCCCGCTGCCTCATGGGCCCCCTATTGGCTCTCCGGTGGCCATATTCTGCTATACGAAGTCTTTTGTCGAGGAAAAAATCATAATAAACCTTTCGGGACGAGACTCCGCCGCCACGAGGCGGAACCTTGGCGGAACCAACCTAGGGCTCCGGCAGAGCTGTTCTGCCGGGGACACTTCCCTCCGGGAGGGGGAAATCATCGCCATCGTCATCACCAACGCTCCTCTCATCGGGAGAGGGCAATCTCCATCAACATCTTCACCAGCACCATCTCCTCTCAAAACCCTAGTTCATCTCCTGTATCCAATTCTTGTCTCCAAGTCCGGGATTGGTACTAGTAGGTTGCTAGTAGTGTTGATTACTCCTTGTAGTTGATGCTAGTTGGTTTATTTGGTGGAATATCATATGTTCAGATCCTTTATGCATATTAATACCCCTCTGATTATGAACATGAATATGCTTTGTGAGTAGTTATGTTTGTTCCTGAGGACATGGGAGAAGTCTTGCTATTAGTAGTCATGTGAATTTGGCATTCGTTCGATATTTTGATGAGATGTATGTTGTCTAGCCTCTAGTGGTGTTATGTGAACGTCGACTACATAACACTTCACCATTATTTGGTCCTAGAGATAGGCATTGGGAAGTAATAAGTAGATGATGGGTTGCTAGAGTGACAGAAGCTTAAACCCTAGTTTATGCGTTGCTTCGTAAGGGGCTGATTTGGATCCATATGTTTCATGCTATGGTTAGGTTTACCTTAATACTTTTGTTGTAGTTGAGGATGCTTGCAATAGAGGTTAATCACAAGTGGGATGCTTGTTCAAGTAAGAACAGCACCCAAGCACCGATCCACCCACATATCAAATTATCAAAGTACCGAACGCGAATCATATGAACGTGATGAAAACTAGCTTGACGATAATTCCCATGTGTCCTCGGAGGCGCTTTTCTCTATATAAAAGTTTGTCCAGGCTTGTCCTTTGCTACAAAAAGGATTGAGCCACCTTGCTGCACTTTATTTACTTTTGTTACTTCTTGCTTGTTACCAATTATCCTATCACAAAACTATCGGTTACTACTTATTTCAGTGCTTGCGAAGAATACCTTGCTGAAATCCGCTTATCATTTCCTTCTGCTCCTCGTTGGGTTCGACACTCTTACTTATCGAAAGGACTATGATAGATCCCCTATACTTGTGGGTCATCATACGCCGCTGGCCATCAGGTCATATACGGAAGCTTGAACTACGTTGCGGACATTCCTGGAGACTTGATCTTCGACGGATTCGATACTGCGGCAATCGCTCCCCGCTGCCCCGATGGACATGGTTTAAACCTGTCATCGAGCCACATCCAGGAGAGAGCTCCTGCAGCAACTCTGGACTTAGATCCGGAGCAGATCAAGTCCCCAAAAGATGGGAAGCGTAACCCCATCGCAGGGGCTACCGATTCTACGGCGTTGGAGCCGCTCGCAGATTCCACTGCGTACTGCATCTGCATCGACGGAACCCCAGACTCTTCTCTGGCGTCAAGTTCCGAACCCTGCGAGCCCGCGGATACCGAGTTCGATCGGTTATCAATCTTCATGTTCAGCGCCTCAGATGTCGTCCAACACTCGCCCATGGGCGACCTACTAAACTCATTAAAAAACCTATCCCTGGCAGATGGCGCATCGCCGAACTATGTTCGGTTCGAACTTATGGAGGATGATGGAGAATTTTGCTTCCCACCCTCCACCCACTTTATAGCCACTGTCGAAGACCCAACCAACACGCCTAACCCCCGCTCCGAAGACATCGCCGGTATGGACGACGATGAGGGGCAGGGCCAGAGCTCGCTACCCGCTAAACACGGGATGGACACTTCCTGGTATGATGTGTGTATGATAGACATGCCCGATGATGATGAGGCTCCAGTCGAGAATAAACCTCCTGGTACACAGTCCGAACACCGGCGCCCACGATGCCGCTCTAAGACACATCGCCCAAGAGAAAACACTGCTAGCGCCATAAAAGACAACACTCCGGACAATGAAGACCCTATTGAGGTAGAATCCGAACAGGAGGAACAGGAAAGTGGGCAAGACAGCCCTGATGAACAGGCCACATATGGGGACTCGGAGGACATCAATTATCTCCCACCCTCTGAGGAGGAGCAGATCCTCAGCAGCGAGGATTTTATCGTTCCTAAGGAACCTCTCGAGCAGGAGCGTTTCAAACGCCGGCTTATAGCCACTTCAAGGAGCTTAAGGAAGAAGCAGCTGCAACTTCAAGCAAGCCAAGATTTGCTCAATGATAGATGGACCGAGGTCTTGGCCGCCGAAGAATACGGCCTTAGTAGCCTAGAAAAAAACCACCCAAAGGGTAGGTGGCTCCCTCAATACGATGGCAGGGCGCTGGAGTCCACACCACCGATGCGGCGGGCCGGCCACAGTTCGGTCCAGACAAAGCAGCAGCCCAAACAGAGCAACATACCAACCCATCGAGCCGTTAAATCAAGAGAAAAATAGCTCGAGGGAACACTCGCGACATCAACCAAGACCCGAAGGATAGAGCAGGGCGCACAACATCGATGTACAGATCACAGAGATACACCCCGACCGACTATGACGGTCACCCATTCGGACACTACAGAATCGACCACGCCCGGTCCGAACTCCGTAAGCGGAGTCCACCAGAGGTGCTTCACAGTTTGGCCCAACATAGAGGAGCCGCACACCCTCTCTGCTTCACCGACGAGGTAATGGAGCATGAATTCCCAGACGGGTTCAAACCCATTGACATCGAATCATACGATGGAACAAAAGATCCCGCGGTATGGATCGAGGATTACCTCCTCCATATTCACATGGCTCGCGGAGACGACCTTTATGCCATTAAATACATTACTCTCAAGCTTAACGGGCCAGCTCGCTACTGGCTAAACAGTTTACCAGAAAATTATATTGGTAGCTGGGAAGACTTGGAAGACGCCTTTCGAGACAACTTCCAAGGAACATATGTCCGGCCTCTAGATGCCAATGACTTAAGTCATATTGTCCAAAAGCCCGGCGAGTCAATCAGGGAGCTCTGGACTAGGTTCTTAGTAAAAAAGAACCAAATTGTCGACTGTCCGGACACAAAAGCCCTCGCAGCCTTCAAACATGGCGTCCGGGATGAATGGCTAGCGCGTCACCTCGGCCAGGAAGGACCCAAGTCCATGACAGCCCTTACCGCTCTAATGACTCGCTTTTGTGCGGGAGGAGACAACTGGCTCGCTCGTAAAAGCATGAAGGCCAGCAACCCGGGCACTTCCGAAATTCGAGACGGCAATGGTAAGCCACGACGAACCGAACACAACAGTCGCAGTAATACATGTGACACAGCGGTGAACGCCGGATTTCACAATCCAAAGCCTGGTCAACGGAAGAAGCCACTAAAGGCAAACCAGGATGGACCATCCACCCTTGACAAGATATTGACCGACCTTGTCAGATTCATGGTCACCCTGATAGGCTAGCTAATCATACCAACAGAAACTGTTGGGTCCTTAAGCAGGCAGGCAAACTCAACGCCGATCACAAGGGGAGGAGGCCACCAGGCGATAGATGACGGATCGGCTCGCCAGCCGAACACCAGGGGCTAGAAACACTTTCCCTCTGAAGTTTGACAACTCCCAGAAAGGAAATACTAGTTCAGCTTCCGCCGCCCACCTACTGTACTAGCAAAGTTTACACCACGCGTACATAACTATGCACTCAAGATACCATGGGCATCGGCGGAAGCACAATACGGACAACCTAGCAAGAATCCCTGTAACAATTTTATCCGTCTTTCTTATTTTTTGTATAATTTCTTAAAAACAGGTGACCATCAGGACAACATCTACATCAGACTCTCTCGAAGATCGAATCCGCACACTCACCTAAGGGGCCACTCCCGTTAAGGATTCCCCTCCCCGAGGACGGGCGGCGCAGACGTGCGATAGGAGGTCCAAAATAAGCTTTTGTAGACCACACTCTTCCTTTTGAGCCTATACCATGCCCTTTTCCTCTGCTCCCAACCCCGAGCATGTCAAATACCTAGGTTGTGGTTTTTTCTCTTTATATATTTATCATTGGCATATTGCTCCGCTCCTAGTAAACTTTATCCGAACTAATATTTCATGCTCTTTCTACAACAAGTCCGGTCGTAATGTCTGCCTTACAAGATGCACCTCGACATAACTTGCCAGGGGCCCGGTATGGGAACAAACGAGTCGCCAGTAAAAGCTCGAACATCACTATAGCGTACTTCGGCGTTGCAAGTTCGGCCTTATATGCATCAGCTCCGAATCATTGTCTTTGGTCAATAGTTGGGTTGCCCGGCTCCTGTGCTTGCTACCCTATGTTCCGCTCTATCGGCTAGGGTAGTAAAGGGAGAACTACTGCGATTGTGCCCTGGCCTAGACCGGATGAGCACCTCAGTAGAGAAAGCCGAAAACTGACTGTCATGATGCGGCGAGAGTTGGTCAACCACTTGACGACTTATTCGAATCTTTAGTGATTCTCCGTGTCACACGAAGGATCTTTTTTAGATCAACATATGTGAGGCACTATGCGCCGTATACATACCAGGGGCTATGTCGTAGACCCACCATAACACTCCTATGGTTAAGTGAAAGTGTTAACTCCCTATAGTCCGATTGGCTGGTTCGCCGCATTATCACCTCCTTTATGGACCAAGACGTTGGATAAAGAGTGATTAAATGCTTTTCCGAACACCCCCGTACTTCCTATGAGGGGGCTGAAGCCGACGACTGGAAACTTTTAGATTATACTAAAATGGCCACAGAGGAGGAATTCAAGCTTTTGAGCAAAATATAAATAGATTAACTATAAAGTTGTCTATTACATCATTATATAAATCACTCGAACATTATATCTTTTGAGCATTGACCCTCTATGTCGGTGTACTAAAGTAGGGGTACCTTAGTACCCCAAACTTGTGCACGGGCAGTAGTAGCGTCCCGTGGCAAGGCTTGCCAGGGGAGCGACAAGAGTCTCCACGGCCCTTTGTGGGCCGGACGAAGGCCAAGTGATCGAGCCTAGAAGACCAAGCCCCGGCAAGAGGAGCTTGCCGGGCCAAGAAGGCGAGGTCCGGCAAGAGGAGCTTGCCGGGCCAAGAAGGCGAGGTCCGGCAAGAGGAGCTTGCCGGGCCAAGGCGACAAGGCCCCGGCAAGAGGAGCTTGCCGGGACGACTAAGCCGAAGCACCAAGGCCCCGGCGGGAGGAGCTCGCCGGGACGGCCAAACCAAGGCACCCCAAGAGAAGCCCGCCGCGGCGCGCCGCGCGCCCCGGCAAGGCCTGACGAGCGGCAAGCTCTCAGGTGCGGCAAGCCACTTGCCGCGGCAAACCACCACCTCAGGCATGCGCTCCAGCTCACCTGCCCACGCGTCACTCTGGAGCTTCCCTAGAGGCACGTGGCGGGGCGCCGCACAACCTGGGGCGCGCGGTGGCATGCGACGTTGGCAGAGTCGCCCCCGTGGCAAGCGGAGGCGCCCCTAACGGTCCGCCTCGGCACTGTTTGGGCGATCCAGATGGGCATTTAATGCCTTTGTCCCCCGCCGTCAGAGTTAGGTGCGATAGCACTATGCGGCCACTGTTCGCACAGTTCCTTGCCATTTTTACCCTCACCTACGTCGCTACCTGTGGGAAACCCCTTAGCATATAAAAGGAGGCCCATGCGCACGTAGGGGGGGGGACCCCGAGGGAGGACACCCAGTAGATACTCGTCTACGTCCAGCTCCAACTTACTGTAGCTTCTTGCGCTCCAGAGCAAGAACTCGAATCAACCAGACAAGCAGCAGTAGGGTTTTACGCATCCGTGCGGCCCGAAGCTGGGTAAAATCGTTGTGTGTGTGTCGCCTCAATCTGCTCTTTGTGCAACCTCCGCCCCCCGCCGAACCGAAAAGGGGCTCCGTCCCCATAGGTGCTCGTGGAGGCCGATTCCCCCCGACATCTCTGGCGCGCCAGGTAGGGGGTGCGTCGAGGTTGTGCGAACCAGATTCGGCGACCATAGGTAAGCTCAGGTATGGCCAGGTACCTTTCCGCTCCTACCCGCGGAGCGGAGGCATTCCTCCTCACGGACTCGTGCACGGCCCTCCTCGAGTACCCACTCACGCAGAGCCCGGGCAAGAGCAGCTGCTCCTTGAGGAGGACCGCCTTCCGGCCGCTGAGCGAGTTTCTCGCCTCCAGCAAACTCTGCGCCGCTCCCGTAGCCGCAGAAGTTAGCGCCGGAAGTTGCGGGAAAGGCGACCTTGTTCTTCGGCGCGCCCAGGCCGCCAAGATCCAAACGAGTCGACGCCGACCGTGGGAGGGACCTTGCCAGCGCGGTAGTCGGAACCCGTTCCGTCGGCCATCCTCTCTGTCCAAGTCTTGCCGCAGTTGCATGTAATCCTTGGTACAGAGACGAGCGCAGATCCCAAGCATAGCTTATGTGCCCCGCACATCTTGTCGATTTCGCGCCTCTCCGCTTTGCGCATGCATTATTTGACACGATTGTGCAGCACTTGGCTCCGGCAAGCGATGGCAGGCCGTGAAGCCCCGAGCCCTTGTTATTCCCTTACCTCGAGAAGGGGGGATGACAGGATAGGCTGGGCGTCACCCGAGGAAGCTGCGCCTTGCCGGACTGCAAACAACAGAAAAGCTAAGTTGCCAAAATTTGAGCAATTAAGCTCCTTTTTACCCTTAAGTTATCTTCCTCGAACGGCCGAGCTTCGTATGGGAAACCTGTGCGCGGAGGGGCCGGCTCGTGGCTGGTTGCGCCCTTATTTCGTTTCGAGTCCGCTCAACGACTTAAGTGTGCTACATCCAGAGTGGCGTCCTTACTTTGTTTCGAGCTTGCTCGGCAGCTTAAGTGTGCTGCGACTGCAGTCGCAACGCTTACCTCGCCCTGAGCCTGCTCAACATTTTAAGTGAGTTGCGCCAGCCGCGGCAAGGTTTCTTGCCGGTGGAGGCACCGCCAGCGGGTTGCTGATGTCCCGCACTCGGCGCCCGTGGCAAGGCGGAGGCTTGCGCCGACAAGTTCCTGGGAGCGTAGGGCGCGAACGTACGAAGCACAAAGTCGAACGAGGGAGATAACAGCGCGATGAACTGCCTAAGATAAAAGTTATATTCCAAAATGACTTGCCGCTGCTCTAATCAGCTGTTTCTATGACGTGCTCAGCAGTGACAAGAGAAGAAAGAAGGAAGGAGTGCGGACCCTCATCACCCCCTTCCGCTCCTTATAAAGGGGCGGAGTGGGGGCTCGGTCGCCCCGCCCAACCAATCAAAGCAGAGGAAGGGCAGGCGACGGGGCCGACCCTCTACATCGACCCGCGTCGGCCCGGTTTCCTGCCTCCACCACCGCAACCCCAAGCGCATGGAGGACGCGTGGCGGGCGAGCACGGCCGAGGCGACAGATGAGGCGACCTCTCCCCACCCCGTGATCGTGGGGGCGGGTGCCCCGAAAGCCGCGCCTCGACCCCGTTCGTTCACCAAGCCGCGCCTCCACGCCTCTCCCCCCACTTGAAAGTGGGGGCGGACGTTTTGCCTTTCCAAATAAAGGAATCGTGCCCGACGTGACGCATGCCTGCGGGCCTCAGCCCCGCGCACGCCACCCACGTCACGCAAGCCTCACACGCCTCGCCCCCCCATGATGCCGCGATAAGCGTGCGCCACTTGGGGAGGGCGCGACGGGCACAGAGTTAAGGAGCAGCGCAACCCAGGCCACGCGTGCCCGTGCACTGTTAGGGCCTGGCCCAACAACGCTCGGCATCGTGTATGGCCCAGACCCGGGGGCTCCTGTTGGTTTACTAAAGTAGGGGTACCTTAGTACCCCGAACTTGTGCACGGGCAGTAGTAGCGTCCCGCGGCAAGGCTTGCCAGGGGAGCGACAAGAGTCTCCACGGCCCTTTCTGGGCCGGACGAAGGCCAAGTGATCGAGCCTAGAAGACCAAGCCCCGGCAAGAGGAGCTTGCCGGGCCAAGAAGGCGAGGTCCGGCAAGAGGAGCTTGCCGGGCCAAGGCGACAAGGCCCCGGCAAGAGGAGCTTGCCGGGACGACTAAGCCGAAGCACCAAGGCCCCGGCGGGAGGAGCTCGCCGGGACGGCCAAACCAAGGCACCCCAAGAGAAGCCCGCCGCGGCGCGCCGCGCGCCCCGGCAAGGCCTGACGAGCGGCAAGCTCTCAGGTGCGGCAAGCCACTTGCTGCGGCAAACCACCACCTCAGGCATGCGCTCTAGCTCACCTGCCCACGCATCACTCTGGAGCTTCCCCAGAGGCACGTGGCGGGGCGCCGCGCAACCTGGGGCGCGCGGTGGCATGCGACGTTGGCAGAGTCGCCCCCGTGGCAAGCGGAGGCGCCCCTAACGGTCCGCCTCGGCATTGTTTGGGCGATCCAGACGGGCATTTAATGCCTTTGTCCCCCGCCGTCAGAGTTAGGTGCGATACAACTATGCGGCCACTGTTCGCACAGTTCCTTGCCATTTTTACCCTCACCTGCGTCGCTACCTGTGGGAAACCCCTTAGCATATAAAAGGAGGCCCATGCGCACGTAGGGGGGGACCCCGAGGGAGGACACCCAGTAGATACTTGTCTACGTCCAGCTCCAACTTACTGTAGCTTCTTGCGCTCTAGAGCAAGAACTTGAATCAACCAGACAAGCAGCAGTAGGGTTTTACGCATCCGTGCGGCCCGGAGCTGGGTAAAATCGTTGTGTGTGTGTCGCCTCGATCTGCTCTTTGTGCAACCTCCGCCCCCCGCCAAACCAAAAAGGGGCTCCGTCCCCATAGGTGCTCGTGGAGGCCGATTCCCCCCGACACTCTATCAAGCGGGCGGCCTCTAAGACGTCTTCAAAGTAGTGCTCCGGCTCATTACGGTCCTGGCCCTTGGGTGGAATCCTCGCCGCAACATCAATGGCCTTCATCTTTCCCCAAAATGTTTTGACTCGGGCATAGGCCATCCGTGCACCCTCAATGCACACCGACAGCTTCACAGCGTCGATATGTGGCACCGCGTTGATACGTCGCCAACGTATCTATAATTTTTGATTGCTCCATGCTATATTATCTTCTGTTTTGGACATTATTGGGCTTTATTATTCACTTGTATATTATTTTTGGGACTAACCTATTAACCGGAGGCCTAGCCCAGAATTGATGTTTTTTGCCTATTTCAGAGTTTCGCAAAAAAAGAATATCAAACAGAGTCAAACGGAATGAAACCTTCGGGAACGTGATTTTCAGAACGAACATGATCCAGAGGACTTGGACCCTACGTCAAGAAAGAAAGGAGGAGGCCACGAGGAAGGGGGGCGCGCCTACCCCCGAGGCACGCCCTCCACCCTCGTTGGCCCCCTGTTGCTCCACCGACGTACTCCTTCCTCCTATATATACCTACGTACCCCCAAATGACCAGAACAGGAGCCAAAAACCTAATTCCACCGCCGCAACCTTCTGTACCCACGAGATCCCATCTTGGGGCCTGTTCCGGAGCTCCGCCGGAGGGGGCATCAATCACGCAGGGCTTCTACATTAACACCATAGCCTCTTCGATGATGTGTGAGTAGTTTACCTCAGACCTTCGGGTCCATAGTTATTAGCTATATGGCTTCTTCTCTCTTTTTGCATCTCAATACAATGTTCTCCTCCTCTCTCGTGGAGATCTATTCGATGTAATCTTCTTTTGCGGTGTGTTTGTTGCGACCGATGAATTGTGGGTTTATCATCAAGTTTATCTATGAACAATATTTGAATGTTCTGAATTCTTTTATGTATGATTGGTTATCTTTGCAAGTCTCTTCGAATTATCAGTTTGGTTTGGCCTACTAGATTGATCTTTCTTGCAATGGGAGAAGTGCTTAGCTTTGGGTTCAATCTTGTGGTGTCCTTTCCCAGTGACAGTAGGGGCAGCAAGGCACATACTGTATTGTTGCCATCGAGGATAACAAGATGGTTTTTTTATCATATTGCATGAATTTATCCCTCTACATCATGTCATCTTGCTTAAAGCATTACTCTATTCTTATGAACTTAATACTCTAGATGCATGCTGGATAGCGGTCAATGAGTGGAGTAATAGTAGTAGATGCAGGCAGGAGTCGGTCTACTTGTCTCGGACGTGATGCCTATATACATGATCATACCTAGATATTCTCATAACTATGCTCAATTCTGTCAATTGCTCAACAGTAATTTGTTCACCCACCGTAAAATACTTATGCTCTTGAGAGAAGCCACTAGTGAAACCTATGTCCCCCGGGTCTATTTTCCATCATATTAATCTTCCAACACTTAGCCATTTTCGTTGCCTTTTATTTTACTTTGCATCTTTATCATAAAAATACCAAAAAATATTATCTTATCATATCTATCAGATCTCACTCTCGTAAGTGAAGTGTAGGGATTGACAACCCCTTATCGCATTGGTTGTGAGGATTTGTTTGTTTTGTGTAGGTGCGAGGGACTCGCGCGTAGCCTCCTACTGGATTGATACCTTGGTTCTCAAAAACTGAGGGAAATACTTACGCTATTTTGTTGCATCACCCTTTCCTCTTCAAGGGAAAACCAACGCAGTGCTCAAGAGGTAGCAAGAAGGATTTCTGGCGCCATTGTCGGGGAGGCTTACGCAAGGTCAAGTCAAGATTTGGACTCCCGACAACGAGCCATTTCTGGCGCCGTTGCCAGGGAGGTCTACGTAAAAGTCAACATACCAAGTACCCATCACAAACCCTTATCTCCCGCATTACATTATTTCCATTTGCCTCTCGTTTTCCTCTCCCCCACTTCACCCTTGCTGTTTTATTCGCCTTCTTCCCGTATGCCTTTCCATTTGTGTTTCCACGTGCCTTCTATTTGCTTGCTAAAAATCTATTGATATGGACCCACTTAAAGTGCTCTACTTGGATCATCTTCGATCCTTATGCGCTCGTGCTGAAACCCCAACTAGCCTAGTTGATGGGAAATCTTTAGATGAGCATGCTCATTTTGTGCGTCATCGTTTGTCTGAAAAAGGGAAGCTCTTATGGTATCATAAAAATAGTTTGCTATGCTATGCTTGGAATCTTTGTGAAATGTGTGATTTTACTTGTTGCTCTAAGAACCCTAAAAAACACCTTCCCTACCTATGTGAGTTCAATGATAATGAAATCTTATCTTCCTATGCAAAGGGTGTTTATAGTTACTATGATATCGAACAAATTGAAGAATTTGTCTTTTTAAGGGTGCTCATGAAGTTGCTTCTTTGATTGAAAAGTATGATTTTACTCTCAACAAATCTGAAAATTCCGTCATACTTAAATATTGTAATGAAAACCTTGCTCATAATGTCTATGTCCAAGAATTTATTGAAAGAATGGCCGTTGCTTTGGAAGAAAATAATGATATGCATGAATCTATAGATAATTATGATTCCAATGATTTGGTTGAAATATCCCTTGATGAACATGATGCTTGCTATTCTTGTGGCCATGATGCCAATATTTATGAAGACGAATTTGCTATAGTTTCTTATGTTAAAAATGAGATTGTTGCTATTGCACCCATGCTTGATAGCTCCCTCAATGAAAAGCATGATTTAAATGATTATACTATAAATTCTCTTGATGTCAATTGTGGTAATAATATGCAAAACCCTAAGCTTGGGGATGCTAGTTTTGCTATGTCTACTACTTGTTGCAATGATCATGATTGGGGTGATTCTTCTTATGATCATGAAAATTTATTTAATCCCCATGATGATTATATTGTTTGCAATAGTATTGAAAGTGGGTTTGGAGAGGGCATTACTTTAGTTAATGTTAATCCCATTATTTTGGAAGAGGGTCAACTTTGCATACATGTGGATCGTGTTAAGAATATGTTTTGTGATAGCTATATTGTTGAATTTTCTTATCATCCTACATGTAATTATTATGAGAGAGGAAAATATGGTTGTAGAAGTCATGTTACTAAATTACCTCTCTTCATGTTGAGATTGCTATCGTCACTTTCTTCTTCCTTGCATATGCTAGTTTTTGCTTGCCTTGCAAATTTGTTTGCTTATAATATGCCTATGCATAGGAAGTATGTTAGACTTAGCTGTGTTTGTCACGTGTTTTATGATGCACTCTTTGTGCTTCAATTCTTGTCTTTCATGTGAGCATCATTAAAATTATCAATGCCTAGCTAGGGGTGTTAAACGATAGCGCTTGTTGGGAGGCAACCCAATTTTATTTTCTTAGTTTTTTGCTTTTTGCTTCTGTTTAGGAATAAATGTTTGTTCTAGCCTCTGGTTAGATGTGTTTTTATGTTTTAATTAGTGTTTGTGCCAAGTTAAACCTATAGGATCTTCTTGGATGATAGTTATTTGATCTTGCAGAAATTTCCAGAAACTTTCTGTTCACGAAAATAATTGTTAAAAATCACCAGAATGTGATAAAATATTGATTCGAATTGCTGCTGATCAATAAACAAATTGTCTAGGTCGTCCTATTTTGGTAGATGTTTTGGAGTTACAGAAGTTTGCGTTAGTTACATATTACTACAAACTGTTCTGTTTTTGATAGATTCTGTTTTTCGTGTGTTGTTTGCTTATTTTGATGAATCTATGGCTAGTAAAATAGTTTATAAACCATAGAGAAGTTGGAATACATTAGGTTTAACACCAATATAAATAAAGAATGAGTTCATTACAGTCTTTTGTTTTCTTTCGCTAACGGAGCTCACGAGATTTTTTGTTAAGTTTTGTGTTGTGAAGTTTTCAAGTTTTGGGTGAAAGATTTGATGGATTATGGAACAAGGAGTGGCAAGAGCCTAAGCTTGGGGATGCCCATGGCACCCCCAAGATAATCTAAGGACACCAAAAAGCCAAAACTTGGGGATGCCCGGCATCCCCTCTTTCGTCTACTTCCATCGGTAACTTTACTTGGAGCTATATTTTTATTCACCACATGATATGTGTTTTGCTTGGAGCATCTTGTATGATTTGAGTCTTTGCTTTTTAGTTTACCACAATCATCCTTGCTGTACACACCTTTTGAGTGATACACACATGATTTGGAAATTATTAGAATACTCTATGTGCTTCACTTATATCTCTTGAGTTATATAGTTTTGCTCTAGTACTTCACTTATATCTTTTAGAGCACGGTGGTGGATTTGTTTTATAGAAACAATTGGTCTCTCATTATTCACTTAGATTATTTTGAGTGTCTTAGGTAGCATGGTAATTTGCTTAAATAATCCTAATATGCTAGTTAATCAAGATTAGTAAAAACTTTCTTATGATTGTTTTGAATACTAAGAGAAGTTTGATGCTTGATGATTGTTTTGAGATATGGAGGTAGTGATACTAAAGTTGTGCTAGTTGAGTAGTTGTGTATTTGAGAAATACTTGTGTTGAAGTTTGCAAGTCACGTAGTATGCACGTATGGTAAATGTTATGTAACAAATTTGAAACATGAGGTGTTCTTTGATTGTCATCCTTAGGAGTGGCGGTCGGGGACGAGCGATGGTCTTTTCCTACCAATCTATCCCCTAGGAGCATGCGCGTAGTGCTTGGTTTTTGATGACTTGTAGATTTTTGCAATAAGTATGTGATTTCTTTATGACTAATGTTGAGTCCATGGATTATACGCACTGTCACCTTTCCATCATTGCTAGCCTCTTCGGTACCGTGCATTGCCCTTTCTCACATTGAGAGTTGGTGCAAACTTCGCCAGTGCATCCAAACCCCGTGATATGATACGCTCTTTCACACATAAACCTCCTTATATCTTCCTCAAAACAGCCACCATACCTACCTATTATGGCATTTCCATAGCCATTCCGAGATATATTGCCATGCAACTTTCCACCATCCCGTTTATCATGCCACGTTCATCATTGTCATATTTCTTAGCATGATCATGCAGTTGACATAGTATTTGTGGCAAAGCCACCGTTCATAATTCTTTCATACATGTCACTCTTGGTTCATTGCATATCCCGGTACACCGCCGGAGGCATTCATATAGAGTCATACTTTGTTCTAGTATCGAGTTGTAATCATTGGGTTGTAAATAAATAGAAGTGTGATGATCATCATTTTCTAGAGCATTGTCCCAAGTGAGGAATAAAAAAAGAGAAAGTCCATAAAAAAGAGAAGGCCCAAAAAAATGAGAGAAAAAGAGAGAAGGGACAATGTTACTATCCTTTTACCACACTTGTGCTTCAAAGTAGCACCATGATCTTCATTATAGAGAGTCTCTTGTTTTGTCACTTTCATATAGTAGTGGGAATTTTTCATTATAGAACTTGGCTTATATATTCCAACAATGGGCCTCCTCAAGTGCCCTAGGTCTTCGTGAGCAAACAAGTTGGATGCACACCCAGTTAGTTTCTTTTGTTGAGCTTTCATGCATTTATAGCTCTACTGTAACCGTTGCATGGCAATCCCTACTCCTGGCATTAACATCAATCGATGGGTATCTCCATAGCTCATAGATTAGCCTCGTTGATGTGAGGCTTTCTCTTTTTTTTCTCCACATAACCCCCATCATTATATTCTATTCCACCCATATTGCTATATCCATGGCTCGCGCTCATGTATTGCTTGAAGGTTCATAAAGTTTGAGATTACTAAAGTATGAAACAATTGCTTAGCTTGTCATCGGGGTTGTGCATGATGAGAGCATTCTTGTGTGACGAAAATGGAGCATGACTAAACTATATGATTTTGTAGGGATGAACTTTCTTTGGCCATGTTATTTTGAAAGGACATAATTGCTTAGTTAGTATGCTTGAAGTATTATTATTTCTATGTCAATATTGAACTTTTATCTTGAAACTTTCGGATCTGAATATTCATACCACAATTAAGAAGAAATACATTGAAATTATGCCTAGTAGCATTCCACATCAAAAATTCTATTTTACTCATTTACCTACTTGAGGACGAGCAGGAATTAAGCTTGGGAATGCTTGATACGTCTCCAACGTATCTATAATTTTTGATTGCTCCATGCTATATTATCTTCTGTTTTGGACATTATTGGGCTTCATTATTCACTTTTATATTATTTTTGGGACTAACTTATTAACCGGAGGCCCAGCCCAGAATTGTTGTTTTTTTGCCTATTTCAGAGTTTCACAGAAAAAGAATATCAAACGGAGTCCAAACGGAATGAAACCTTCGGGAACGTGATTTTCGGAACAAACATGATCCAGAGGACTTGGACCCTACGTCAAGAAACAAAGGAGGAGGCCACAAGGAAGGGGGCGCGCTTACCCCCCTAGGCGCGCCCTCCACCCTCGTGGGCCCCCTGTTGCTCCACCGATGTACCCCTTCCTCCTATATATACCTACGTACCACCAAACGATCAGAACAGGAGCCAAAAACCTAATTCCACTGCCGCAACCTTCTATACCCACGAGATCCCATCTTGGGGCCTGTTCCGGAGCTCCGACGGAGGGGGGATCGATCACGGAGGGCTTTTACATCAACACCGTAGCCTCTCCGATGATGTGTGAGTAGTTTACCTCAGACCGTTGGGTCCATAGTTATTATCTAGATGGCTTCTTCTCACTTTTTGGATCTCAATACAATGTTCTCCCCCTCTCTCGTGGAGATCTATTCGATGTAATCTTCTTTTGCGGTGTGTTTGTTGAGACCGATGAATTGTGGGTTTATGATCAAGTTTATCTATGAACAATATTTGAATCTTCTGAATTCTTTTATGTATGATTGGTTATCTTTACAAGTCTCTTCGAATTATCAGTTTGGTTTGGCCTACTAGATTGATCTTTCTTGCAATGGGAGAAGTGCTTAGCTTTGGGTTCAATCTTGCGGTGTCCTTTCCCAGTGAAAGTAGGGGCAGCAAGGCAGGTAATGTATTGTTGCCATCAAGGATAACAAGATGGTGTTTTTTTATCATATTCCATGAATTTATCCCTCTACATCATGTCATCTTGCTTAAAGCGTTACTCTGTTCTTATGAACTTAATACTCTAGATGCATGCTGGATAGCGGTCGATGTGTGGAGTAATAGTAGTAGATGCAGGCAGGAGTCGGTCTACTTGTCTCGGACGTGATGCGTATATACATGATAATACCTAGATATTCTCATAACTATGCTCAATTCTGTCAATTGCTCAATAGTAATTTGTTCACCCACCGTAAAATACTTATGCTGCTGAGAGAAGCCACTAGTGAAACCTATGGCCCCGGGGTTCCATCATATGAATCTTCCAACACTTAGCTATTTTCACTGCCTTTAATTTTACTTTGCATTTTTATCATAAAAATACCAAAAATATTATCTTATCATATCTATCATATCTCACTCTCGTAAGTGACCGTGTAGGGATTGACAACCCCTTATCGCATTGGTTGCGAGGATTTATTTGTTTTGTGTAGGTGCGAGGGACTCGCGCGTAGCCTCCTACTGGATTGATACCTTGGTTCTCAAAAACCGAGGGACATACTTACGCTACTTTGCTGCATCACCCTTTCCTCTTCAAGGAAAAAACCAACGCAGTGCTCAAGAGGTAGCACGTGTGAACAAGCCGCCGCACCAGGCCAAAATAACTACTCGGAATAGGCTCACTTGGCCACAACCGGATTATGACGTTCTTCATGGCGTCACCAGATATCCTATGAAACTCGGCCCACTGGGACATCTGTTCATTGAGCAACAGAGGGCGCTTCGACACACCGAATTGTGACCGAAAAAGCTTCTCCGTTGCATAACCCTCTTGTGCGTGGTAAAATTGCGCCGCATCGGAAGAACTCTTCGGCAAGTCCAAAAATTCAGCCGGAGAACTCCAGACCTGGTTTAGCTGAGCATAGTCCGGATCGCCAAACTTGGTCTGAAGCAAAAAGGGCTTACCGGCTGCTATCTCCTTAGCCTGCCAAATCTCTTCATGAGCTGCCCTAGTTTCAGACCGAGCTTCACTCGCCTCTCATACGGCCTTATCAAGCTTAGCCATTTTGGCTTTATTCTCTTTCTCAAGGAATTCATAGTGGCTGG
Organism: Aegilops umbellulata; assembly: GCA_032464435.1. Lineage (NCBI taxonomy): Eukaryota > Viridiplantae > Streptophyta > Magnoliopsida > Poales > Poaceae > Aegilops > Aegilops umbellulata. Next base: position 65,090,264 of record CP136056.1, on the reverse strand, counting down.
CAGTATTCTTCAATTCAAGCGCTAGTGCGGATATTTTTTCCTCACTTTGGCGCCGAGCTGCTTGTTTGGCTCTTAGATCCGCTGATGCCTTCTCGGCAGCCGCATCACTACACCGGGCCTGCTCCTTGGCCCGGGCTAGCTCCGCCCGAAGAGCTTCAACGGCGGCAGCACCATCTGCAATCATGCACATTTTTCATAAACCCTTTTTGGCGTCAGGCCTACATTACAAGCACATTGGTGTAAGAAATGTTCGACATATATACCTTGCGAGTCGTCAAGACGCCTGTTGATCAATGCAATGTCATCTTCTGCAATATCTAGCTTTCGCTGTAGTTCGGCCACTTCCGTATTTGGGGTAGCTGTAGGAGGGGAGGTAACCTGTATTCCAAGTTAAATCAAGGTTAGCAACTGAGCATATCTTTTTGATCCTCCAATCGCTTCCGTCGGAAGGCAATCCAAGTCTCAGGGGCTACTTCATATACAACAGGTGCATTCTATCAATATTATTCAATTGGCAAAACGACATCACAAACCTCAAAACCCCTTAGGAGGCTCGTGAAGGCCTTGTTCAACCCGCTCTTTACGGATAGAACCTTTTCGACCACTGTAATCATCAAGGCACGGTGTTCCTCCGAAACGGACGCTTGTCGCAGCATGTCCGTCAGCATTTCCGGCGCTTCTGGGTCTTCGGAAGCCGCCGTCGGAGTACGGTATTCCTTTGAAGGAATCCGCCCACTCGCCCCCGGGACCGTCTCCGGCTCTAAGCCGGATAGGGCGGGGCCTCCATGCTTGATTCCCGAGCCCTGAGTGACAGAGGCACCACCTTCGGGTAATGCCCTCTTCGTTTCCTACACTGCTTGCCGACCAGGAGGAGCCCCCTGGGACGATACCTCAGAATCATCCGCCCTGTTGGGCGAGGGGACGAAGAAGGCGTGTCACTCTCCATCATCTCTTGAATAAGGTCTCCTGAGGAGGAGGACAATTGGGAAACCCCAGGCGTTAAATTGCGAGGACATACGTATGTCGGAGGATTACTTCAGTAATAAGAAAAGAAGGAGGTATGGCTAAAGTATCCTGCTGCACTTACGGTTTGGCCAGAGGTTTATCCTCGTCATAAAGCTCCACGTCAACATCGCTTGCTCGGCCCAAGCCATCCGTCAATGGCGTTTTCCCTTTCTTGGAAGGTTTCCCCTCCTGACCTTCAGAAGCAGCCCTCTTCTTGCCATGGAAGGCCTCCTCTGCACCTTTTCCCTCGGGCAAGAGGGTTTCGATTTCCCCGAACACAACGTCTGATTTATCCTTGGGGCAGAGACCACCTCCGGCCTCCCTGTTCTCGCCCTCCTCCGCAGACACCTGGTACGGTGTCGGAGTCAACATCCTCGTTAGTAGGGCGTTCGTAGATTCTCCGGGAAGGGGCGCCGGATGATACGCCTCCAAACTATCTATAATTTTTTGATTGCTCCATGCTATATTATCTACTGTTTTGGACAATATTGGGCTTTATTATTCACTTTTATGTTATTTTTGGGAATAACCTATTAACCGGAGGCCCAGCCCAGAATCTCTTTTTTTTTTTGCCTATTTCAGAGTTTCGAAGAAACGGAATATCAAACTGAGTTCAAACGGAATGAAACCTCCGGGAACGTGATTTTCTCACCGAATATGATCCAGGAGACTTGGACCGTACGCCAACAAAGAAAGGAGGTGTCCATGAGGTAGGGCGCGCGCCCACCCCCCCAGGGCGCGCCCTCCACCCTCGTGGGCCCCACGTTGCTCCACCGATGTACTCCTTCCTCCTATATATACCTATGTACCCCCAAACGATCAGATACGGAGCCAAAAACCTAATTCCACCGCCGCAACCTTCTGTACCCATGAAATCCCATCTTGGGGCATGTTCTGAAGCTCAGCCGGAGGGGGCATCTACCACGGAGGGCTTCTACATCATCATAGCCCCTCCGATGAAGTGTGAGTAGTTTACCTCAGACCTTCGGGTACATAGTTAGTAGCTAGATGTCTTCTTCTCTCTTTTTGGATCTCAATACAATGTTCTCCCCCTCTCTCGTGGAGATCTATTCGATGTAATCTTCTTTTTGCGGTGTGTTTGTTGAGATCGATGAATTGTGGGTTTATGATCAAGATTATCTATGAACAATATTTGAATCTTCTCTGAATTCTTTTATGTATGATTGGTTATCTTTGCAAGTCTCTTCGAATTATCAGTCTGGTTTGGCCTAATAGATTGTTCTTTCTTGCAATGGGAGAAGTGCTTAGCTTTGGGTTCAATCTTGCGGTGTCCTTTCCTAGTGACAGTAGGGGCAGCAAGGCTATTGTATTGTTGCCATCGAGGATAACAAGATGGGGTTTTTATCATATTGCATGAATTTATCCCTCTACATCATGTCATCTTGCTTAAGGCGTTACTCTGTTTTCTTGAACTTAATACTCTAGATGCATGCTGGATAGCAGTTGATGATTGGAGTAATAGTAGTAGATGCAGGTAGGAGTCGGTCTACTTGTCTCGGACGTGATGCCTATATACATGATCATACCTAGATATTCTCATAACTATGCTCAATTCTGTCAATTGCTCAACAATAATTCGTTCACCCACCGTAAAATACTTATGCTCTTGAGAGAAGCCACTAGTGAAACCTATGGCACCCGGGTCTATCTTTATCATATTAATCTTCCTTCACTTTATTACTGCCTTTGCTTTTTTACTTTGCTTTTATTTTACTTTGCATCTTTATCACATAATACGAATAATATTATCTATCATATCTATCAGATCTCACTCTCGTAAGTGACCGTGAAGGGATTAACAACCCCTTATCGCGTTGGTTGCGAGGAGTTATTTGCTTTGTGCAGGTACGAGGGACTCGCGCGTAGCCTCCTACTGGATTGATACCTTGGTTCTCAAAAACTGAGGGAAATACATACACTACTTTGCTGCATCATCATTTCCTCTTCAAGGAAATCTAACGCAATGCTCAAGAAGCAGCAAGAAGAATTTCTGGCGCCGCTGCCGGGGAGTCTACGCAAAAGTCAACATACCAAGTACATATCACAATCCCTCATCTCCCGCATTACATTATTTGCCATTTGCCTCTCGTTTTACTCTCCCCCACTTCATCCTTGCCATTTTATTCGCCCTTCCTCCGTTCAATCTTGTGTTACCATGTGCCTTCTTTTTGCTTGCATCTTTGCTTGCTAAAAGTTTATGGATCCTCATCCACTTGCTAATCTCTTTAAGAGATCCAATTATGATGAACCTATTGCTAGTGAATTGAGTGCACTATATTATCTTTATGAGGTTTTGCCTAAAATTCGTGAATCTAAAAATTGTGAGAAAGTACTTTATGAAGCAAGTCACGACAGATCTTTGAATAAAAAGCATGATTGCAATGATTTACTATAAATTCTATTGATGTCAATTGTGCTAAAAATATGCAAAACCCTAAGCTTGGGGATGCTAGTTTTGCTATGTACTCTACTTGTTGCAATGATCATGATTGGGGTGATAGTTCTTCTTATGATCTTGAAAATTTATTTAAGCCCCATGATGAATATGAGATTGATAACAGGTTTGCAATATTATTGAAAGTGGGTTTGGAGAGGTCATGACTTTAGTTAATGATAATCCCACTATTTTGGAAGAGTGTCAACTTTGCATGCATGTGGATCGTATTGAAAATATTTTATGTGTTAGCTATTTTGTTGAATTTTCTTATGATCCCACATGTAATTATTATTGGAGAGGAAAATATGGTTGTAGAAATTTTCATGATAATAAATTACCTCTCGTTATGTTGAGATTGCTATTGTTTCTTTCCGCTTCCTTGCATATGCTAGTTTTTGCTTGCCTTGATAATTTGCTTACCTATAAGATGACTATGCATAGGAAGTATGTTAGACTTAGATGTGTGTTTTCACATGCTATATGATTCTCTCTTTGTGCTTCAATTCTTGTCTTTCGTGTGAGCATCATTGAAATCTCAATGCCTAGCTAGGGGCGTTAAACGATAGCGCTTGTTGGGAGGCAACCCAATTTTATTTTTAGTTTTTTGCTTTTTGCTTATGTTTAGGAATAAATCTTTGTTCTAGCCTCTGTTTAGATGTGTTTTTATGTTTTAATTAGTGTTTGTGCCAAGTTAAACCTATAGGATTTTCTTGGATGATAGTTATTTCATCTTGCTGTAATTTCCAGAAATTTTCTGTTCACGAAAACAATTGTTAAAAATCACCAGAATGTGATAAAATACTGATTCCAATTGATTATGATCAATAAACAAATTTCTTAGGTCTTCCTATTTTGGTAGATTTTTTGGAGTTCAAGAAGTTTGCGTTAGTTCCAGATTACTACAGACTGTTCTCTTTTTGACAGATTCTTTTTTTCGTGTGTTGTTTGCTTATTTTGATGAATCTATGGCTAGTAAATAGTTTATAAACCATAGAGAAGTTGGAATACAGTAGTTTTAACACCAATATAAATAAAGAATGAGTTCATTACAGTACCTTGAAGTGGTCTTTTGTTTTCTTTCGCTAATGGAGCTCACGAGATTTCTGTTGAGTTTTGTATTGTGAAGTTTTCAAGTTTTGGGTGAAATCTTTTGATGGATTATGGAACAAGGAGTGGCATGAGCCTAAGCTTGGGAATTCTCATGGAACCCCCAATATAATCTAAGGACACCAAAAAAGCCAAATCTTGGGGATGCCCCGGAAGGCATCCCCTCTTTCGTCTACTTCCATCGGTAACTTTACTTGGAGCTATATTTTTATTCACCACATGATATGTGTTTTGCTTGGAGCATCTTGTATGATTTGAGTCTTTGTTCGTTAGTTTACCACAGTCATCCTTTTTTTGACTATATACTGCAAGGCAACAGCCTCACAGCCCTTTATTAAAACCAAGAAGTAAAGTATACAAAGTTACAAAAGAGAAACAAAATAAGGAGAGGAGGCTACTTACAAAGAGAGATTAGGGTAAGGAAGCTCTCCAAGAAGTTAGTCTATCTGTATATTTACACTTGATTGTATGAGCTAAAAGAGAAATATCATGAATAAAATTCCTCCTTCAAGATCTGAAAGTAGGCAACTCATTTCTGAAGATCCTCCCATTCCTTTGAGTCCAAATATTCCAAGTAGTCGTAAAGACTACCTCAGTGAAAAAAGGATGGCCAAAATCCTTCCTGGCCGCACAAGCCATTTCAAAAGTAGTCTGGTTAGGGTCAACACTCCATGAAATACCCAAATAATTCCAGACACGTTGGCTGAAGTTGCAAGAAAAGAAGAGATGAGCTCTATCTTCATGCAAAGCTGAGAGGCACATAGCACAAGTGTCATCCTGGATAATCCAATGCCTTCGTTGCATCATATCCCTAGTGTTTAGCCGATCCATCAAAAGGAGCCATCCAAACACCTTGAGCTTGAGTGTGCAAGAGCATTTCCAGATCCACCCAAATATGGGATCAACCACGACATCGAAAAAACAAGACAAATAATAGATCCTTGAACGATAATCTCCAGATTTTGAAGGCCATTTCCAGACATCATTTTCCCCCTCATGCAAATTGATCAAAGGCATTAAAGCCTGAAGCTGATTGAATTCCTCGAAAGCTTCAACTGATAAAGGCAGGTGAAAATTGTCGGTCGTGTCAGACAGGTCCATCACCTCCTTAATGCTAAGCGTGTCATCAATGACAAAAGAGTGGAGCCTCGGGAAGTGTTGTTGCATGATAACCACGGCGTTATTAAGTTGCCAACGATCCAGCCAAAAAACCACCGAATCCCCCGAGCGCACGTGAGGGACGGCCAATTTACAAAATCTGTCATACAACTTCAGCACGTCACGCCACCAGAAAGAACCACAACTTTGAGTGACTTGGGGCGGTGCTGCAGCATAATATGTGTCCCAGATGAGTGAAACCCAGGGCACATCGAACTTATTAAAAAATTTGAAGAGATGCTTGAGCAGCAAGGCATCGTTTTGTATGCCAAGGTCAAGAACCCCAAGGCCTCCATGATTCTTGGGCCGATAGACTAAATCCCAAGCTGCCAATGATTGCCTTGGTGTATCAGAATTTCCTCGCCACAAACATTGCCGCATGATACGTTCAATCTGCTTCAAAATTCCTTGAGGCAATGAGAGAGTGCACAGGAAGTATATTGGCATGGAACCAAGAACAGATTTCAAAAGCTGCAGCCGGCTGCCTTGGTTCAACAGACAAGAGGAAGAAGACAATCTTCTCTCTATGCGGTCCACTAAGGGGAGCAAGTCATAAATTGTGGGTCGAGAGGTACCCATCGGCAATCCAAGATAGGTAAATGGCATGGAACCAACATCGCACCCAAGCAAGCAGCAACACGCTTACCCTCATCATCAGACAGATTTATTGGAATCAGTGAGGATTTACTGAAGTTGACCCGCAAACCCTTAGACTTAGCAAAGACCTCAAGCATCTCCTTGAAAACAATGAGCTGGCTGTCCGCCGCAGGAAGAAAAATTAGTGTGTCGTCGGCGTATTGCACAATCGGATAGTCCCGCGAAGATGTTGGTATGGGTAGTGTGAGAATGTTCCTTGCACACATCTCATTAACCATCGACTGTAATAAATCCACAGCAATCACAAATAATAAAGGGGATAATGGATCTCATTGACGCACACCCGAACGGCAAACAAAGTGGTTACCAGGCACACCATTTAAAAGAACCGAAGAAGATCCAGAGGACAAGATGCTATCAATCCAACTTGTCCAACGATTATCAAAGCCCTTACATTTCAAGATCCTGAGAATCAGCTCATGCTCGATGGTATCAAACGCCTCCGTGAAATCTAACTTGAGAAGGATTATAGGCCTTTTGGATGCCTTGCACTGATGGATATATTCGAAACACCATGCTAGACAATCTTGAATGGATCGACAGCGAAGAAACCCATATTGATTGTGGTGAATACATCTTAAGATCACACTTTGTAAACGATTAGCCAAAAGTTTAGTTAGAAACTTGAGGCAAGTATTTGTCAAAGAGATGGGCCTAAAATCGCCAATATACTCCGGGCTCAACTTCTTGGGAATGAGGGTAATAAGAGATGTATTCAGACACTCCATGTCACATTTTCCCTCATAAAATTCCTGGACTAGCTTCATAAAATCCAGTTTCAAAATATTCCAACACTTCTTTAAAAAAGATGAGTAAACCCGTCAGGGCCCGGAGCGCGATCGGAGGGAATGTTCTTAATCACCGTATCCACCTCGGAGTCCGTGAAAGGCAAGGACAAATTCTCAAGACCATCAATCCGAATAATTAATGTGTCAAGGTCAAAACCCATTTGAATACCTTTGGCCTGGCCCATTCTTTGATTGAAATCTGCCGAAAACATCCCCGCTAACTCTTGATGATCAGAAATCACCTCCCCATCCACAGATTTGATCGAGGAAATGGTGTTTCTCCGAAACCTTTCAGTTGCCATAGCGTGGAATTTTTTTGAATTTTCCTCGCCAACTTTGATATTTCTGATCGTGCAACGTTGATTCCAATAAATATACTGCCAATGCAGAATATCTTCGAGATGCAATTTGACAATCCTGCGAAAATTGAACTCCGGCCAACTTAAGGGCCTAATTTCCTCAATATTATCCAAAGAACTACTTTGTTGCAATCAGCAATGAGAGCCTTGACTGTGGCTAAGTTGAGATGCCATTTCTTAAGAGCATAGCGAAGAGATTTGAACTTAGCAAAAATGGTTAAGGAAGTTGATGATTTACCCACAGACCTGTTCCAAACCTCAGATACACAATCCATAAAACCAGGCAAATCAACCCAATAGTTTTCAAAGCGAAAAACTTTCGCCTTGGGAATACAAGTGGCAATGGAAACCACACACAGTACGTGGTCAGAGGCAGTGCGCGCAAGTGGAAGAACCATTGTGTTGGGGTGATCATGTGTCCAAGCTACAGATGTAAAAAACCAATCAATCTGCTCAAGCAAAGTCGCGGTTTGCATATTGGACCATGTGTACTGACGACCCTTGATTGGCAACTCGACAAGACCCAAATGACCAATTATTTCATTAAACAAAAAGATGTCATTCACATCACCATCCGGCTGATTTTGGTTCTCAATCGAGCGCATAAACTTGAAATCACCTAAAAGCAGCCAATTGTCCTCAAACTGAATATCAAGATTATATAACCACTGCACAAAATCGTCACGCGCCGGTCCTTGACACGGGCCATAAATTGAGACAAGAAACCAAGACTCCGATGTGTGTTTAGATTGAAACTTCACAATAATACCATAAGGTTTAGCCTCAATTAAGTTGCCTATGAAAAAGGAAGAATTCTAAATGACCACCATACCAGCAGATGCCCCAGTCGAGGGCACATAGACAAAATTATCAAAACGCCTTGGACAGAATTTTCTAATGAAGCGTTGATCAATATGCATGCATTTGGTTTCCTGGAGGCAAACAACAGAACACCCACTTTCATCGATCTTTTGCCTAACCGCTAGCTGACGCGCTTCGGAATTCAGACCCCTAACATTCCAACAAAGTACTTTCCACTCTCTAAACCAAGTTTGATTCATTACAAACCAAAAGGGGACACATTTAAAAGTAAGCCACACAATGGCCTACAACCCACTAAATAGACGAGTACTGCAAAGTTCCAAACAGATAATAACAGATAAATGACGATTATGCTATGCCATGGACCAAAACCCTGGATGAAGAAACTAATCATCAGAACTTATGCTGTTGTTGGACTTGGTAGGATTAGCTGCAAGCTTATCCAGCGTGATCTTCTCCGGCGCAATCCGAAGACGAGCACCAATTCTCTGAACATCAACTATGGTCGTCAGAGGAGGTACTGCAGAGTCATCGTCACACTTGGAAGACATAGTTTTGCGCTTCTTCAGAATGTGTGGCTTCCTAGATGGTGAGCTAGCAGTCACCTGGCGATATCCATCACGTAGGGCACTGAGACGAGCACTGCGCCTGACCTCAGATCAACCATGACCTGAGAGGCCTTGGGCATTCTTCCACGCTTCAGAGTAACTTGAGGAACAACAGTAAACTCAAATGCTTCAGCAACAGGCTCATCAATATCATCAAAACAAAGAGCTCAAGCTACAGGCCTTTTAACAGGTGTCTCCTCCCTTCTCTGATTTGTAGGAACAGGTGCAGGCAGGAGCAGCAAATTTGGAGCTGGAGCGTTGAAAAGAGGCTCCACGACTGCTTGTTCAGAAGAGCACTGAGATCAGACTGAAAGACAAACTTTGGGATGTTAGAGATCCCAATAAACAGCAACACCTTCTCAAAAGTACGCTTCCACTGTATGACAGGAGGCAAGACCGGCCCAAAAACAGTTAAAACTTGCCCAATCATCAATGGAGGTTGCTGTGGTCCCATTGGATGGTGGAAAACAGCAATATCAGCAGCAATATTCTCATTATTAACTGAATCGTCAGAAAGCTGCAGCACAATGGACTCCTGAGACTGAAGTTCCTCAATATTATCCTGCTGCTCAACTTCCTGGACATGTGGAGGATCATTCTGTGGCTGCTCATTGGCAGGTTGAGGCACATCATTCCAACCCAGCTCTGGGAATTCAGGCATGACCCAATTATGATTGTTGAACTGCATATTGCCAAGGAAGGGGTGTGGATCGCCATTGAAGGGCATTGGGTCCTCATCAGCAGGCAGGATATCAGCAAAATCCGCAGATAGGATGTAAACTGGAGCAGACCAAGAAATTCGAACCCCTCCAAAGTCAGCAAATTCTCTGTATGTCACTGATCTAGGAACCATAGTCGGTGCAAGGAAAGACACATAGGCCAAAGATCGGACCATCATCGGGTCATCCTGATGCCAATGGTGGAAACGGCCAAAAGTACTGATAACATCTGCAAGATATTGAGAGCGCCTATAATCCAGAGGAACTCCTAGCAGCATAACCCATCCCCTTCGAAAACCCTGCACAGCTCTGTAGTTGATACCTTCATCATGCGGAATAAACCTGACAAATCTATCGTTGCCCAGATTGAAAGGAGGATGATCCACTAATGCTTGGCGGGCCAGAGCACTACGGAAACGAAACAAACCAACCCCTTGGATCCACGGCTGAGCATCCAGCACAGCTCTCTGCAGATTATTGACAACAAAATCACTGACCAGATTCCAAAAGATGGCGACTTCTTCAGGCAGAGGAGTCGGCTCGACAATGGCGATGGCATACTCCTCATGCTGTCGATCCGGAGACACCGCCGGCACAAAGAAAGTGCGAGGCAGGCGCAGCTCCCCACCGTCGATGATGTCGAAACCATGCGGGAGGAAATCCATCGGGTCCAGTGGAAAGTTGGCCATTGCCGGAGCTGGGGGTGAGGAGCAGGAGTGATCCGAGGCCGGCGGCAATGTGATGATAGGCAATGGGAGCGGTGAGGTGGGCGGCGGAGGCGTTATGGGCGGTGGCTCGGTGGGCAATGGTGGAATAGACGGGGTGGCAGAATCGATAGGATAGGGCATAGACCCCACAGGACTAGCTATGGGAGGAATGGAGGAGTCCCGCTCTGAAAAACTAGTTGACCGGTTATATACGGTAGATTTGCTCCGCGGGACCCACCTGTAAGAGGGAGATAGGCTAGAATCTGAACAGCCCTTTGCCCGGTGCCCCAACCGAAAGCATCTACGGCACCTAACCTTGCTGTTGCATGCTGTAGGATCTAGAAGAGGGTGTGTCTAGAGGGGGGGGGGGGGGTTATTAGACACTTAGTGCTAAAGTTGCAATTTTTAAACTTTTTCGGTTTGAGTGGAGTTTTAGGCACAATTTCAACATACACAATACATATCAAGCAAGCATGCAAAAAGTATATGAGCAGCAGAATGTAAAGCATGCAACTTGCAAGAATGTAAAGGGAAGGGTTTGGAGAATTCAAACACAATTGGAGACAAGGATGTTTTTCCCGTGGTTCGGATAGGTGGTGCTATCCTACATCCACATTGATGGAGACTTCAACCCACGAAGGGTAACGGTTGCGCGAGTCCACGGAGGGCTCCACCCACGAAGGGTCCACGAAGAAGCAACCTTGTCTATCCCACCATGGCCATCGCCCACGAAGGACTTGCCTCACTAGCGGTAGATCTTCACGAAGTAGGCGATCTCCTTGCCCTTACAAACTCCTTGGTTCAACTCCACAATCTTGTTGGAGGCTCCCAAGTAACACCTAGCCAATCTAGGAGACACCACTCTCCAAGAAGTAACAAATGGTGTGTTGATGATGAACTCCTTGCTCTTGTGCTTCAAATGATAGTCTCCCCAACACTCAACTCTCTCTCACAGGATTTGGACTTGGTAGAAAGAAGATTTGAGTGGAAAGCAACTTGGGAAAGGCTAGAGATCAAGATTCATATGGTAGGAATGGAATATCTTGGTCTCAACACATGAGTAGGTGGTTCTCTCTCAGAACATATGAGTTGGAAGTGTAGATGTGTTTTGATGGCTCTCTCTACGAGTGAAGAGGAGGTGGAGGGGTATATATAGCCTCCACACAAAATCCAACCGTTACACACAATTTACCAATCTCGGTGGGACCGAATCAACAAACTCGGTCGGACCGAAATAGTAAACCTAGTGACCGTTAGAGATTTTCGGTGGGACTGACATGCAACTCGGTAGGACCGATATGGTTAGGGTTAGGGCATAACGTAATCTCGGTGAGACCGATTACACAAACTCGGTGAGACCGATTTTGGTAATTACTAACCAGAGAGTTGGTCAGGCAAACTCGGTGGGACCGATTACTAAACTCGGTTGGATCGATTTTGGTAATAAGTTAACCAGAGAGTTTGCATTGTAATCTCGGTAGTACCGATTGCTCAAACTCGGTGAGACCGATTTTGATAATGGACATACACAGAGAGATTACAATCCCATCTCGGTGAGACCGAGATCCCTATCGGTAGAACCGATTTGCTAGGGTTTTGGCAGTGTCTATGACATGTGAAACTCGGTGGCGCCGGATAGAAAGAATCGGTAGGTCCGAGTTTTACTCTGGGTTTAGGTCATATGTGGAAGTGGGAAAGTAGCTGAGGGTTTTTGGAGCATATCATTAAGCACATGAAGCAAGAGGCTCATTAAGCAACACCTCATCCCTCCTTGATAGTATTGGCTTTTCCTATGGAATCAATGTGATCTTGGATCACTAAAAATGTAAAATGAAGAGTCTTGAGCTTGAAGCTTTAGCCAATCCTTTGTCCTTAGCATCTTGAAGGAGTTCCCACAACCTTTAGTCCATGCCACTCCATTGTTGAACTTTATCTGAAACATGCTAGATAGAAACGTTAGTCCAACAAGAGATATGTTGACATTAATTACCAAAACCACCTGGGGAGCACTTGTGCTTTCAATCTCCCCCTTTTTGGTAATTGATGGCAACATACATCAAAGCTTTAGATAAAGATACAAAGAATAGCAAGTAAAGCTTTGGTAGGACATGTAACAAACATAGGCTCCCCCTACATGTATGCAATCATGTGAATATAAAATATAGAAGCATGTGAGAGCATAATCGTGATAGAGTAGGCAATGTGTTACATGTATCTTGGCCATATGCATCAGAGCAAAAGATTATTAAAGAAATACCTTCATGCTTATGAGTCCTTCTTGCAAACAATATGTACATAAGCAAGAATTCCACATACTCATGATTTTGATGCATATACTTACCTTGTAGTTTTGAGTTGGCTTAGGATGGAATGAACCTGCACAAACAAGGTTAGATAACACAGGTACATCCACTAGCCAGAGCAAACAAAAGAAACCACAAGAATACCAAGACTGGGATGACATGTACATAGTGAGTACAAGGTACCACATTGGATTAGACATGTCCCCAAGAGTAAAGATATGCAATGAATTTGAATGATTTATTTCCCTTAGATGTCTTGCTCCCCCTGAATCTGACATGGGATATTGGGAGAAGATAGGGAACAGAAAATCAGAGCTGAAAGATATAAATGAATAGAACTTAATGCAAATAAGCACATATGAACATGTCTTTCCCCCAAAAAGACATGTGGCATCTCTCCTCTTGAACATCAAGCATCTGGGTTTCTTGAGTATTCTCTCCCCCTGGAGATCTCTTTCTCCCCCTTAATACTTGGGATCCTTGAGTATTCTCTCCCCCTTAATACTTTCTCCTTTGTAGGTGATAAGCTTTGATGTGATCTCTCTCTCCCCCTTTGACATCAATTTCCAAGAAGGTTTTTCTGGAATCCGTCGAATGGGTTTGGTCCTTGAGACTCAGCACAAAGCAGTGGATAAAACTATGATGCTTGTAGAGGACAAGATTCATTGAGTGGAGCTGGATCAGAAGAAATATAGAACAAGTGGCAAACTGTTTTTCCTGTTGTGAAGTCGGTGGCACCGAGTTGGTATGTTTCGGTGGTACCGAAAGGATTCGGTTGGACCGAAAACTACAATTCGGTGAAACCGAGTTCATCACAGAGAAAACACTTGTCACCTCAGCTCACTAGTCAAATAAGATCTCATAAAGATTTGCAATGAATTAACTGAAAGATTTGCAAGGAATTGGATGCAGAAATATGCATAAGAAAAATAAGAAAAATGAAGGTTCTAGATGAAGTTTCTTTTTTGATTGAAAAAAGAGGGAAACAAATATGCAAGGGACAAATGCAATAACACAGAAGAGAACACAAGAGAACTTCATCTAGAGTTGGGCGGTGACATAGTCACCTATGTTAGAGTATATTGACTTAGGAGTCAAGTGAGAACACTTGATCATAGGTCGTACTCATAGTTTAAGCTCAAAATGGGGTTACCATTTTTCGTTTAAGCATCTTGATGTATTCACATCTTGTTGAGTTGCTTTGACTCATGACTTGGAGTAAAGCTTCCCTAAGATGGAATTTCATACCTTGGGTGGTGGTGTGGCTCTTGCTCATGTAATGGAACTTGTGTGGGTGCTCAAAGTTGATGTAGCTCATCAAGAGTTGGGAGCACCACTTGGAATTTGCGTTCATCTACCTACATGGGTTAGTTATTGCAAGGAAAAGCACTTGTATATCCAAAAATGACAATCATGAAGCTCAACATAGAATTTGTCAAAGGTTATGTTCGAATGGTTTCGTGCTTCCTTGTCGTCATCCACCGTTGTGGAGAGACTTAGTGATGTAGAGATTGCTCAAGATGTGAGTAAGTTGCAATCTCATAGAATTAGATCCAACCAAGTACCTACATGGGTTAGATAACATGCAACTTACAAAATATATCCAAGACACAAGATAGTTATCATAAGAGATATATCATGGATTAACATGTGTTGCATGTATCCGATGGAGTTTCTACTCCAAATTTGAAGCATCAATAATGTTCAATTCTCCTCTCAACCTTCAAAACACTTTCTCATCAAGTGGTTTAGTGAATATATCTGCTAATTGCTTATCGGTGCGAACATGCTTAAGATCAATGTCACCCTTAGCAACATGATCTCGAATGAAATGATGACGAACTTCAATATGCTTAGTTCGAGAATGTTGTACAGGATTATGACCAATTTTGATAGCACTTTCATTGTCACAAAGCAATGGAACATGGTTCACATAGATCCCATAATCTTTAAGAGTTTGGGTCATCCAAAGTAATTGAGCACAACATGAACCAGCGGCAATGTATTCCGCTTCGGCGGTGGATAAGGATACCGAGTTTTGTTTCTTGGAGGATCAAGACACAAGAGATGTACCAAGAAATTGACAAGTACCCGAAGTGGACTTTCTATCAACCTTGTCTCCAGCATAATCCGAGTCGGAATAGCCAACAAGATCAAAAGAGGACCTCTTAGGATACCAAATGCCAAAATTTGGTGTATGAATTAGGTACTCACTATCCTTTTCACCGCTTTAAGATGACATTCTTTAGGTGCAGCTTGATATCGTGCACACATGCACACACTTAGCATAATGTCGGGACGTGAAGCACATAGGTATAACAATGAACCAATCATAGAGCGATAAACCTTTTGATCAACCGGTTCACCATCTTTGGTCAAATCAAGATGTCCACTAGTAGGCATGGGTGTAGGCATACCTTTGCATTCTTGCATATTGAACTTCTTGAATAAGTCTTTGGTGTACTTCGTTTGAGATACAAATGTACCTTCCTTAGTTTGCTTGATTTGCAAACTGAGGAAGAATTTGAGTTCACTCATCATAGACATCTCGAATTTCTCCGACATAAGCTTTCCAAACTTTTCACTAAAAAGAGGGTTAGTTGATCCAAATATGATATCATCAACATAAATTTGACATACAAATAGTTCTCCATTAACCCTTTTAGTAAAAAGTGTGGAGTCAATTTTTCCAATTTCAAAACCACTTGCAATAAGGAACTTGGTCAAGCATTTATACCATGCTCTAGGAGCTTGTTTAAGACCATAAGGGGATTTGTGAAGTTTGTAAACATGATTTGGTTTATTAGGATTGACAAATCCAGGAGGTTGTTTGACATAAACTTCCTCCTCTATTTCACCATTTAGAAAAGCACTTTAATTGTCCATTTAGTACAAGGTGATATTATGGTGATTAGCATAGGCAAGTAAGATGCGAATGGACTCAAGTCTAGCAACGGGAGCATATATCTCACCATAGTCCATACCTTCGACTTGTGTGTACCCTTGGGCGACGAGACGTGCCTTGTTGCGAACCACTTGTCCATCTTCATCTTGCTTGTTGCGAAACACCCATTTGGTACCAATGATGTTGTGGTTGTTGCCGGGCTTCTCAACCAATGTCCAAACTTGGTTTCTCTCAAAGTTGTGTAGCTCTTCATGCATAGCGTTTATCCAGTCCGGGTCTTCCAATGCTTCTTCAACCTTCATAGGTTCAATGCTAGAGATGAATGAATAATTTTCACAAAAGTTAGCTAAACGAGTTTTTGAGCGAGTAATTTTCCCAGTTTGAATATCATTGTAGATTTGCTCGACGGGATGATCTTTGGCAATTCTTGCTCGAACTCGTGAAAGCTTTTGCTTAGGTCTTCGTTGAACATCTTCTTCATCTCGTTCTTCTTCTTGGTCTTCTTCATTGTTGACGTTGTCGTTCTCTTGTCGTGGTGGAGAAGGAGGTTGTTGATGTTCGTCTTGATGCATTTCCTCGTTTTCTTCATCTTGGTGTGTCCCACTTGTGGATGCCTCCGTGTCGATTCTTGGTTCACCTTGTCGTGAAGTAGAGGCTTCCACATGGACGGATGAAGTACTCTCCTTCACCTCCGTTGGGCGAACTTTGCCAATGGACAAGTCTTGGATTGCTTCTGAAGGGTCTTTGTCTCCTACATCAATTGGCAATTGCTCTACTTGCGAGCCGTTAGATTCATCAAACTTCATATCTACCGTCTCTTCAACCTTTCGGGTGAAATTGTTGTAGACACGGTAAGTGTGAGAGTTTGAGCCATAACCAAGTAGGAATCCTTCATGAGATTTAGGAGCAAACTTTGAACGACGATGCTTATCAAGAATGTAGCACTTTGAGCCGAATACTCGAAAGTATCCAACTTGGCGTTTGTTACCGGTGAGGAGCTCGTATGCCGTCTTACCGAGTAGCTTGTGAAGATACAAGCGATTTGTTGCATGACAAGCTGTCTCAACCGCTTCTGCCCAAAAGTGCTTCGGCGTCTTGTACTCATCAAGCATTGTTCTTGCCATTTCGATGAGCGTCCGGTTCTTCCTCTCAACAACTCCATTTTGTTGAGGCGTATACGTAGCTGAGAACTCATGTGAAATCCCTTCTTCATCAAGAAAGGTGTCCACATTTGCATTCTTGAACTCCCTTCCGTTGTCACTCCGAACCTTCTTGATCTTCACGTCAAACTGATTTTGGGCCTTCCTAGCGAAATTTTTGAAGATCTTTTGGACCTGCGATTTATTATCAAGAAAGAACACCCATGTAAATCTTGAAAAATCATCCACTATAACTAGACCAAAAGAATTTCCACCGAGACTCTTGTAGGCATTGGGACCAAAAAGATCCATATGAAGTAGCTCGAGTGGCCTCCTTGTGGTCATGATGTTCTTCACGGGATGTCTTCCTCCAACCTGTTTTCCTGCTTGGCAAGCACTGCAAAGTCTATCCTTATCAAATATGACATCGTTAACTCCAAGGATATGATTTCCTTTAATGAGCTTATCAAGGTTTCTCATGCCAACGTGACCTAGTCGTCTATGCCACAACCAACCTTTTGAGGATTTAGCGATAAAGCAAGTTTTAGGTTGTGCCTTTTTAGGGAAATCGACAATGTAAAGGTCACCTCTACGTATACCGGTAAAAACCATTTTATGATTGTCTCGACGAAACACTTGGCAATCTACCTCAGTAAATAGGACATTCAAACCGAAATCAGCAAGTCTAGATACTGAAAGTAAGTTGTAGCCAAGAGATTCAACGAGCATGACATTCTAAATGGAGCTATCGTGTGAGATGGCCACCTTACCAAGGCCAACCACCTTACCCTTTGAATTATCACCAAAAGTGACATATTTTCGAGGGCCGTCATTTTCAGCAAGCTCACGGAACATCTCTTCATCTCCGGTCATATGATCAGTACATCCAGTGTCGAGAACCCATTCCTTTTCTCCTGACACATATCCTCAAAGATTAGCCATAAGACCAAAGTGTCTCATTGCTTCATCAAGATCGAAGTCACTATCATCATTCTCATCGTAGTATCCATGTTCAACATGATCTTGTGACTCATCATTTCCTAGAGAGAGTGATTCATTAGATAAATGATCATCAAAGTGGTCACTTTTATGAATTCTTATAGCTTCGGATATAATATCACTAATGATTCCAACATTTCCTTTAGCATGCATGAGATTAGTAAGCTCAAATAGACAATCACCAAAACTAGGTTCACTAGAGTTCATTTTACTCAAGGCAATAGATTTATGGAGAATTTCATCCAAATTTTTCAAGGAATAATTGGGGAATCGTTCCTCAAGAAATTTCCATATAGTATAGGCACAATTGAGAGTAGGTAAACTAGCAATCAAGTTTTTGGGCAATCCTCTAATGATGATCTCAACAGTTCTAAGATTGCGAATCATGTCAATATCTTCATCTAGGGTGGGATACATAGGATCAACATGAGGCGCACAAGGACTAGCAATATACTTGTTCAAATGATATTGATTGAAAATTACAAGCATCTCATTTTTCCACTCATGAAAATACTCTCCATCAAGAATAGGCACTCTATGTCTAAGACTCCCTAAAGTAGACACATCCATCTTCCTCCAATGGTGATTAAACCAAGGCAATGGAGACCAAATCTCTGACACCACTTGTAGGATCTAGAAGAGGGTGTGTCTAGAGGGGGGGTGATTAGACCCTTAGTGCTAAAGTTGCAATTTTTAAACTTTTTCGGTTTGAGTGGAGTTTTAGGCACAATTTCAACATACACAATACATATCAAGCAAGCATGCAAAAAGTATATGAGCAGCGGAATGTAAAGCATGCAACTTACAAGAATGTAAAGGGAAGGGTTTGGAGAATTCAAACGCAATTGGAGACAAGGATGTTTTTCCCGTGGTTCGGATAGGTGGTGCTATCCTACATCCACGTTGATGGAGACTTCAACCCACGAAGGGTAACGGTTGCGCGAGTCCACGGAGGGCTCCACCCACGAAGGGTCCACGAAGAAGCAACCTTGTCTATCCCACAATGGCCATCGCCCACGAAGGACTTGCCTCACTAGCGGTAGATCTTCACGAAGTAGGCGATCTCCTTGCCCTTACAAACTTCTTGGTTCAAATCCACAATCTTGTTGGAGGCTCCCAAGTAACACCTAGCCAATCTAGGACACACCACTCTCCAAGAAGTAACAAATAGTGTGTTGATGATGAACTCCATGCTGTTGTGCTTCAAATGATAGTCTCCCCAACACTCAACTCTCTCTCTCTCTCTCTCTCAGGATTTGGATTTGGTAGCAAGAATATTTGAGTGGAAAGCAACTTGGGAAAGGCTAGAGATCAAGATTCATATGGTAGGAATGGAATATCTTGGTCTCAACACATGAGTAGGTGGTTCTCTCTCAGAACATATGAGTTGGAAGTGTAGACGTGTTCTGATGGCTCTCTCTACGAGTGAAGAGGAGGTGGAGGGGTATATATAGCCTCCACACAAAATCCAACCGTTACACACAATTTACCAATCTCGGTGGGACCGAATCAACAAACTCGGTCGGACCGAAATAGTAAACCTAGTGACCGTTAGAGATTTTCGGTGGGACTGACATGCAACTCGGTAGGACCGATATGGTTAGGGTTAGGGCATAACGTAATCTCGGTGAGACCGATTACACAAACTCGGTGAGACCGATTTTGGTAATTACTAACCAGAGAGTTGGTCAGGCAAACTCGGTGGGACCGATTACTAAACTCGGTTGGACCGAATTTGGTAATAAGTTAACCAGAGAGTTTGCATTGTAATCTCGGTAGTACCGATTGCTCAAACTCGGTGAGACCGATTTTGATAATGGACATACACAGAGAGATTACAATCCCATCTCGGTGAGACCGAGATCCCTATCTGTAGAACCGA
Source organism: Aegilops umbellulata (assembly GCA_032464435.1). NCBI lineage: Eukaryota > Viridiplantae > Streptophyta > Magnoliopsida > Poales > Poaceae > Aegilops > Aegilops umbellulata. The sequence goes on along the minus strand of CP136056.1, from coordinate 65,070,648 downwards.
TTTGCTAGGGTTTTGGCAGTGGCTATGACATGTGAAACTCGGTGGCGCCGGATAGAAAGAATCGGTAGGTCCGAGTTTGACTCTGGGTTTAGGTCATATGTGGAAGTGGGAAAGTAGCTGAGGGTTTTTGGAGCATATCATTAAGCACATGAAGCAAGAGGCTCATTAATAAACACCTCATCCCTCCTTAATAGTATTGGCTTTTCCTATGGACTCAATGTGATCTTGGATCACTAAAAATGTAAAATGAAGAGTCTTGAGCTTGAAGCTTTAGCCAATCCTTTTTCCTTAGCATCTTGAAGGAGTTCCCACAACCTTTAGTCCATGCCACTCCATTGTCGAACTTTATCTGAAACATGCTAGATAGAAACGTTAGTCCAACAAGAGATATGTTGACACTAATTACCAAAACCACCTGGGGAGCACTTGTGCTTTCACACGCGCTGGATTAATGTCTCATGGACAAGCAATTTTGACATTTCCAAACTTTGAAAACCATGTCATCCAGAAAATCATTAAATTTATCATAATCGCTAGGTGATTACGATGTTTTCGAAAGAATAAACTCCTCATTTCCAATAACGGGTTAAGGGGCAGATTAAGATACGGAGGCAGCTTGGGCCAAAACAAACTGGGCCGGGGAAACATCCTGGGTCGGGGAATTATACTGGGTTGGAGAAATAACCTGGGCTGGAGGTGCACCAGCCCGCTCCCTCCCATGCACATGCAGATTCATGTCCGAAATGGTTGGAGTAGTCCCAGAAATCCCGGCCGAAGAAATAGCTTGGACGTTGACTATTCCGAAAATGATGGGTGGTTCCGCCACCGTCCATCGGAGTTCAGCCGCCGGCGGCGGAGGCACAATATCTCTTGCACGAGGCAACACAGCGTACCCAGCATCAGAAACCGCATCAACAAGACCCGGCGAAGCAGGATAAGAGTATCCCTTGCAAGCATCATACTGTTGGAAAGTGGCAAAAGAAATCTTCTTCGGAGCCCTAGAACCCGAACGTAAAGAAGATTTGGAAGGTGGCTTATGCATAGCCAGCAAACCAAGAGAAGCACGCCTCTTAGAAGGACTGATGATAATCCATTATGCATCACACTCTTTCTTCCAAATAACAAACTCACGTTTCCAATTAGGGCCACCATTACCCCACAGATGAAAATAGCATTTGAATTGCGGGCACGCAAAATATCGCAAATGAAGGATAAAAATGCCAACACGTTTGCATGATACCATAAATGAGAATACCTTGTCGGCAATGAGTTGCACAGATAGATCAATTGTTGATCCTCCATTTGCAGATTCCAATGCCGCCGCCACCGAATCCTCATCAAGACGAAATCTATGTCTGCTGAAAGACACGACCATAATAAAATGGCTCGTGTCATCTGAAGGATGAATGGTTTTCCCACAAGATCTAAAAACCTCCTCCGCAAAAGCCACTCCTTCGGAGAAATCCAGATCCAAAGTTGATCCACCATGAGAACCCATGTGAGATGGGTATAGGGTGGTAGATCAGAGAACGCCTTGATTTGAATAAGTTAACACCTTACCACAATCATCCTTGCTGTACACACCTTTTGAGAGAGCCATACATGATTTGGAATTTGTTAGAATACTCTATGTGCTTCACTTATATCTTTTGAGCTATATAGTTTTGCTCTAGTTCTTCACTTATATCTTTTAGAGCACGCTGGTGGATTTTTTTATAGAAACTATTGATCTCTCATGCTTCACTTAGATTATTTTGAGAGTCTTAAATAGCATGGTAATTTGTTAAAAAATCTTAATATGCTTGGTATTCAAGATTTGTAAAACTTTCTTTTGAGTGCGTTGAATACTAAGAAAAGTTTGATGCTTGATAATTGTTTTGAGATATGAAGATGGTGATATTAGAGTCATGCTAGTTGAGTAGTTGTGAATTTGAGAAATACTTGTGTTAAAGTTTGTGGTTCCCGTAGCATGCACGTATGGTGAACCGTTATGTGATGAAGTCGGAGCATGATTTATTTATTGATTGTCTTCCTTATGAGTGGCGGTCGGGGACGAGTGATGGTCTTTTCCTACCAATCTATCCCCCTAGGAGCATGCGCGTAATACTTTGCTTTGATAACTTGTAGATTTTTGCAATAAGTATATGAGTTCTTCATGACTAATGTTGAGTCCATGAATTATACGCACTTTTCTTCCTTCCACCATTGCTAGCCTCTCTAATACGACGCACTTTTCGCCAGTATCATACACCCACCATATACCTTCCTCAAAACAGCCACCATACCTACCTATCATGGCATTTCCATAGCCATTCCGAGATATATTGCCATGCAACTTTCCACTGTTCCGTTTATTATGACACGCTCCATCATTGTCATATTGCTAGCATGATCATGTAGTTGACATCGTATTCTTGGCAAAGCCACCATTCATAATTCTTTCATACATGTCACTCTTGATTCATTGCATATCCCGGTACACCGCCGGAGGCATTCATATAGAGTCATATTTTGTTCTAAGTATCTAGCTGTAATTGTTGAGTTGTAAGAAAATAAAAGTGTGATGATCATCATTTTTAGAGCATTGTCCCAAGTGACGAAAAGGATGATGGAGACTATGATTCCCCCACAAGTCAGGATGAGACTCCGGACGAAAAAAGAGGCCAAAAAATAGAGAAAGGCCCAAATAAAAAAATAAAAAATGAGAGAAAAAGAGAGAAGGGACAATGTTACTACCCTTTTACCACACTTGTCCTTCAAAGTAGCACCATGATCTTCATGATAGAGAGTCTCTCATTTTGTCACTTTCATATACTAGTGGGAATTGTTCATTATAGATCTTGGCTTGCATATTCCAATGATGGGCTTCCTCAAAATGCCCTAGGTCTTCGTGAGCAAGCGAGTTGGATGCACACCCACTTAGTTTCTTTTGTTGAGCTTTCATATACTTATAGCTCTAGTGCACCCGTTGCGTGGCAATCCCTACTCACTCACATTGATATATATTGATGGGCATCTCATAGCCCGTTGATACGCCTAGTTGATGTGAGACTATCTTCTCCCTTTTTGTGTTCTCCACAACCACCATTCTATTCCACATATAGTGATATATCCATGGCTCACACTCATGTATTACGTGAAGATTGAAAAAGTTTTGAGAATGCCAAAAGTATGAAACAATTGCTTGGCTTGTGATTGGGGTTGTGCATGATTTAAATACTTTGTGTGGTGAAGATAGAGCATAGCCAGACTATATGATTTTTGTAGGGATAACTTTCTTTGGCCATGTTATTTTGAGAAGACATGATTGCTTTATTAGTATGCTTGAAGTATTAATATTTTTATGTCAATATTAAACTTTTGTCTTGAATCTTTTGGATCTGAATATTCATACCACAATTAAGAAGAATTACACTGAAATTATGCCAAGTAGCACTCCGTATCAAAAATTCTGTTTTTATCATTTACCTACTCGAGGACGAGCAGGAATTAAGCTTGGGGATGCCTGATACGTCTCCAACGTATCTATAATTTTTGATTGCTCCATGCTATATTATCTACTGTTTTGGACAATATTGGGCTTTATTATTCACTTTTATATTATTTTTGGGACTAACCTATTAACCGGAGGCCCAGCCCAGAATTGCTGTTTTTTGCCTATTTCAGAGTTTCGAAGAAACGGAATATCAAACGGAGTCCAAATGGAATGAAACCTTCGGGAACGTGATTTTCTCACCGAATATGATCCAGGAGACTTGGACTCTACACCAAGAAAGAAAGGAGGTGGCCACGAGGTAGGGGGCGCGCCCACCCCCCAGAGCATGCCCTCCACCCTCGTGGGCCCCATGTTGCTCCACCGACGTACTCCTTCCTCCTATATATTCCTACGTACCCCCAAACAATCAGATACTGAGCCAAAAACCTAATTCCACCTCCGCAACCTTCTGTACCCACGAGATCCCATATTGGGGCCTGTTCCGGAGCTCCACCGGAGGGGGCATCTACCACGGAGGGCTTCTACATCATCATAGCCCCTCTAATGAAGTGTGAGTAGTTTACCTCAGACCGCCGGGTCCATAGTTAGTAGCTAGATGGCTTATTCTCTCTTTTTGGATATCAATACAATGTTCTCCCCCTCTCTCATGGAGATCTATTCGATGTAATCTTCTTTTTGCGGTGTGTTTGTTGAGACCGATGAATTGTGGGTTTATGATCAAGATTACCTATGAAAAATATTTGAATCTTCTATGAATTATTTTATGTATGATTGGTTATCTTTGCAAGTCTCTTCGAATTATCAGTTTGGTTTGGCCTACTAGATTGATATTTCTTGCAATGGGAGAAGTGCTTAGCTTTGGGTTCAATCTTGCGTGTCCTTTCCCAGTGAGAGTAGGGGAAGCAAGGCACATATTGTATTGTTGCCATCGAGGATAACAAGATGGGGTTTTTATCATATTGCATGAATTTCTCCCTCTACATCATGTCATCTTGCTTAAGGCGTTACTCTGTTTTCTTGAACTTAATACTCTAGATGCATGCTAGATAGCGATCTATGAGTGGAGTAATAGTAGTAGATGCAGGCAGGAGTCGGTCTACTTGTCTCGGACGTGATGCCTATATACATGATCATACCTAGATATTCTCATAACTATGCTTACTTCTGTCAATTGCTCAACAGTAATTCGTTCACCCACCGTAAAATACTTATGCTATTGAGAGAAGCCACTAGTGAAACCTATGGCCCCCCGGGTCTATCTTTATCATATTAATCTTACTTCACTATATTATTGCCTTTGCTTTTTTACTTTGCTTTTATTTTACTTTGTATCTTTATCACAAAAATACCAAAAATATTATCTATCATATCTATCAGATCTCACTCTCGTAAGTGACCGTGAAGGGATTGGCAACCCCTTATCGCGTTGGTTGCGAGGAGTTATTTGCTTTGTGTAGGTACGAGGGACTCGCGCTTAGCCTCCTACTGGATTGATACCTTGGTTCTCAAAAACTGAGGGAAATACTTATGCTACTTTGCTACATCATCCTTTCCTCTTCAAGGAAATCCAACGCAATGCTCAAGAGGTAGCACCGGACATCAGATCAACACCGCTTTCTTTATCCAGTCCTGTGAAGGGACGGATTGTTCAATATCGTACGAAGAGATACTCGAATAAAGGGTGTGCAAAGATCGAATACTTACCGCGGTGTCCGGATGATTGCAGTCGAGGCCAACATCTTCGGTGGTGTCCAGCCATTGCTCTCGTTCCACATTCCCTCGTGCGTAGTGCCGACGAAGTGCTGAAGAGTCTGCAGTACTTTGGGATTAAACTCCCACATACCGATAGGCCGCCGCTGACATGGCCAGGTCCGGCGGACTAGCATTGCTTGAACGATGTTCACAAGACCGATGCCCTTCTTGGTATGGCTTCGGACGCGACCTTGCAAAGTCTGCGCTTCATTGACGGATCCCCAGTCTGGTCCCTTATTGATCCATGAAGCAAGCTGAATTGGAGGGCCGGGCCGGAATGCAGGCGTAGCCGCCCACTTGGAGCCCCGCGGCTCGTTGATATAAAACCACCCCTGCTGCCACAGGTCGGAAGACTTGGCGAAAGATCCTTCAAACCAAACCGGGCTGGCAAGCTTGCCTATTGTGACGCTACCGCACTCTGCCTGCTCCTCCTCTGTCAACTGCGGCCTCACGTCAAAGGTCTTGAGCCACAAACCAAAGTGCGGAGGAGTCCGGAGGAAGGCCTCACATGTGACGATAAATGTCGAGATGAGGAGAATAGAGCCCGGGGCCAGATCGTGAAAGTCTAGCCCATAGTAAAACATGATCCCCCGGACGAAGTGGTTAAGCGCGAACCCTAACCATGGAGGAAGTGGGACACAAACACTACCCTCTCACCGGATTTGGGGGTAGGAACAACCTGCCCCTGTGCGGGAAGCCGATGGAAGATTTCCAGGGTCAGATACCTCGCTGCGCGGAGCTTCGCAATATCCTCCTCTATGATAGAAGAAGCTGTTGAAAATATGCCCTAGAGGCAATAATAAATTGATTATTATTATATTTCCTTGTTCATGATAATCGTTTATTATCCATGCTAGAATTGTATTGATAGGAAACTCAGATACATGTGTGGATACATAGACAACACCATGTCCCTAGTAAGCCTCTAGTTGACTAGCTCGTTGATCAATAGATGGTTACGGTTTCCTGACCATGGACATTGGATGTCGTTGATAACGGGATCACATCATTAGGAGAATGATGTGATGGACAAGACCCAATCCTAAGCCTAGCACAAGATCATGTAGTTCGTATGCTAAAGCTTTTCTAATGTCAAGTATCGTTTCCTTAGACCATGAGATTGTGCAACTCCCGGATACCGTAGGAGTGCTTTGGGTGTGCCAAACGTCACAACGTAACTGGGTGGCTATAAAGGTACACTACAGGTATCTCCGAAAGTGTCTGTTGGGTTGGCACGAATCGAGACTGGGATTTGTCACTCCGTGTGACGGAGAGGTATCTCTGGGCCCACTCGGTAGGACATCATCATAATGTGCACAATGTGATCAAGGATTTGATCATGGGATGATGTGTTGCAGAACGAGTAAAAGAGACTTGCAGGTAACGAGATTGAACAAGGTATCGGGATACCGACGATCGAATCTCGGGCAAGTATCGTACCGATAGACAAAGGGAATTGTATACAAGATTGATTAAGCCCTTGACATCGTGGTTCATCCGATGAGATCATCGTGGAACATGTGGGAGCCAACATGGGTATCCAGATCTCGCTGTTGGTTATTGACCGGAGAACGTCTCGGTCATGTCTACATGTCTCCCGAACCCGTAGGGTCTACACACTTAAGGTTCGATGACGCTAGGGTTATAAAGGAAGCTTGTATGTGGTTACCGAATGTTGTATGGAGTCTCGGATGAGATCCCGGACGTCACGAGGAGTTCCGGAATGGTCCGGAGGTAAAGATTTATATATAGGAAGTATGGTTTTGGCCACCGGAAGTGTTCTGGGCATCACCGGTAGTGTACCGGGACCACCGGAGGTGTCCGGTGGTCCACCAAGTGGGGCCACCATCCCTGGAGGGCTACTTGGGCTAAGTGTGGGAGGGGACCAGCCCCAGGTGGGCTGGTGCGCCCCCCACAAGGCCCAAGGCGCAAGGAAGAGGGGAAAGGGGGCAAACCCTAGGGCAGATGGGCCCTAAGGCCCACTCCTGGTGCGCCTCCCTCTCCCCCTCCCCCTTGGCCGCCTCCCTTAGATGGGATCTAGGCTGGCCGCCACCCCTAGGGGTGAAAACCCTAAAGGGGGCGCAGCCCCTCCCCTTCCCCTATATATAGTTGAGGTTTGGGCTGCCCACAACACACGAGTTCCTCTCCTGTTAATGGCGCAGCCCTGCATCTCTCCTTCCTCCTCTCCCGCGGTGCTTGGCGAAGCCCTGCAGGATTGCCACGCTCCTCCACCACCACCACGCCGTTGTGCTGCTGTTGGACGGAGTCTTCCTCAACCTCTCCCTCTCTCCTTGCTGGATCAAGGCATGGGAGACGTCACCGGGTTGTACGTGTGTTGAACGCGGAGGTGCCGTCCGTTCGGCACTTGGTCATTGGTGATTTGGATCACGACGAGTACGACTCCATCAACCCCGTTCACTTGAACGCTTCCGCTTAGTGATCTACAAGGGTATGTAGATGCATTCTCTTTCCCCTCGTTGCTGGTTTCTCCATAGATAGATCTTGGTGACACGTAGGAAAATTTTAAATTTCTGCTACGTTCCCCAACAGTGGCATCATGAGCTAGGTATATTGCGTAGATTCTTTGCACGAGTAGAACACAAAGTAGTTGTGGGCGTTGATTTTGTTCAATATGCTTACCGTTACTAGTCAATCTTGATTCGGCGGCATTGTGGGATGAAGCGGCCCGGACCGACCTTACACGTACACTTACGTGAGACAGGTTCCACCGACTGACATGCACTAGTTGCATAAGGTGGCTAGCGGGTGCCAGTCTCTCCCACTTTAGTCGGATCGGATTCGATGAAAAGGGTCCATATGAAGGGTAAATAGCAATTGACATATCACGTTGTGGTTTTGCGTAGGTAAGAAACGTTCTTGCTAGAAACCCATAGCAGCCACGTAAAACATGCAAACAACAATTAGAGGACGTCTAACTTGTTTTTGCAGGGTATGCCATGTGATGTGATATGGCCAAAGGATGTGATGTATGATATATGTGATGTATGATATGATCATGTTCTTGTAATGGGAATCACGACTTGCATGTCGATGAGTATGACAACCGGCAGGAGCCATAGGAGTTGTCTTTAATTTATTTATGACCTGCGTGTCAACATAAACGTCATGTAATTACTTTACTTTATTGCTAACCGTTAGCCATAGTAGTAGAAGTAATAGTTGACGAGACAACTTCACGGAGATCATGATGATGAAGATCATGGTGTCATGCCGGTGACGATGATGATCATGGAGCCCCGAAGATGGAGATCGAAAGGAGCAAAGTGATGATGGCCATATCATGTCACTATTTGATTGCATGTGATGTTTATCATGTTTTTTGCATCTTATTTGCTTAGAATGACGGTAGTAAATAAGATGATCCCTCATTAAAATTTCAAGAAAGTGTTCCCCCTAACTGTGCACCGTTGCGAAAGTTCGTCGTTTCGAAGCACCACGTGATGATCGGGTGTGATAGATTCTTACGTTCGAATACAACGGGTGTTGACGAGCCTAGCATGTACAGACATGGCCTCGGAACACATGCAAACACTTAGGTTGACTTGACGAGCCTAGCATGTACAGACATGGCCTCGGAACACAGAAGACCGAAAGGTCGAGCATGAGTCATATGGTAGATACGATCAACATGAAGATGTTCACCGACGTTGACTAGTCCGTCTCACGTGATGATCGGACACGGCCTAGTTGACTCGGATCATGTAATCACTTGGATGACTAGAGGGATGTCTATCTGAGTGGGAGTTCATAAGATGAACTTAATTATCCTGAACATAGTCAAAAGATCTTTGCAAATTATGTCGTAAGCTCGCGCTTTAGTTCTACTGTTTTAGATATGTTCCTAGAGAAAATATAGTTGAAAGTTGATAGTAGCAATTATGCGGACAGTAGAAGGCTTGTGTCCTTAATGCACTGCTCGGTGTGCTGGACCTCGAACGTGGTCTGTGGATGTTGCGAACATCTGACATACACATTTTGATGACTACATGATAGTTCGGTAATGATAAATGGTTTAGAATTGAGGCACCGAAGACATTTTGAAATGTCGCGGAACATATGAGATGTTTCGAGGGCTGAAATTGGGATTTCAGGCTCGTGCCCACGTCAAGAGGTATAAGACCTCCGACGATTTTCTTGGCCTGCAAACTAAGGGAGAAAAGCTCAATCGTTGAGCTTGTGCTCAGATTGTCTGAGTACAACAATCACTTGAATCGAGTGGGAGTTGATCTTCCAGATAAGATAGTGATGTTTTTCCAAATTCATTGCCACCAAGCTACTACAGCTTTGTGATGAACTATATCCGGGATGGATATGATGATCCTTGAAATATTCGCGATGTTTGACACCGCGAAAGTAGAAATCAAGAAGGAGCATCAATTATTGATGGTTAGTGAAACCACTAGTTTCAAGAAGGGCAAGGGCAAGAAGGGATCCTTCATGAAATGGCAAATCAGCTGCTGCTCTAGTGGAGAAACCCAAGGTTGAACCCAAACCCGAGACTAAGTGCTTCTGTAATGAGGAGAACTGCTACTGGTGCAGAATTACCCTAGATACTTGGTAGATGAGAAGGCTGTCGATAGAAGTATATTGGATATACATTATGTGAATGTGTAATTTACTAGTATTCCTAGTAGCATCAGGGTATTAGATACCGGTTCGGTTGCTAAGTGTTAGTAACTCGAAATAAAAGCTACAGAATAAACGGAGACTAGCTAAAGGTGAGCTGACGAGATGTGTTGGAAGTGTTTCCAAGGTTGATATGATCAAGCATCACACGCTCCCTCTACCATCGAGATTGGTGTTAAACCTAAATAATTGTTATTTGGTGTTTGCGTTGAGCATAGACATGATTGGATTATGTCTATCGCAATACGGTTATTCATTTAAGGAGAATAATGGTTACTCTATTTATTTGAATAATACCTTCAATGGTCTTGCACCTAAAATGAATGGTTTATTGAATCTCGATCATAGTGATACACATGTTCATGCCAAAAGATATAAGATAGTAATGATAGTACCACCTACTTGTGGCACTGCCATGTAAGTCATATTGGTATAAAACGCATGAAGAAGCTCCATGTTGATGGATCTTTGGACTCACTCATTTTTGAAAAGGATTGAGACATGTGAACCATGTCTATTGGTATATACGCATGAAGAAACTCCATGCAGATGGACCGTTTGGACTCACTTGATTTTGAATCGCTTGAGACATGCAGATCTTACCACATAGGCAAGATGACTGAAAGCTTCGGTTTCAGTAAAATGGAACAAGAAAGCAACTTGTTGGAAGTAACACATTTTGATGTGTGCAGTCCAATGAGTGCTGAGGCACGCAGTGGATATCGTTATGCTCTTACTTCATAGATGATTTGAGTAGATACTGAGCATATTTACTTGATGAAACACAAGTCTGAATTATTGAATGGTTCAAGTAATTTCAGAGTGAAGTTGAATATCGTCGTGACAAGAGGATAAAATATCTATGATATGATCATAGAAATGAATATCTGAGTTACGAGTTTGGCACTGTGGAAATTGTTTCACGACTAGTACCGCCTGGAACACCATAGAGTGATGGTGTGTCCGAACATCATAACTATTGGATATGATGACGTCTCTTATCGAATTACCACTATTGTTCATGGGTTAGGCATTGGAGACAACCGCACTCACTTTAAATAGGGCACCACGTAATTCCGATGAGATGACACCGTATGAACTATGGTTTAGAGAAACCTAAGCTATCATTTCTTAAAAGTTTGGGGCTGCGACGCTTATATGAAAAAGTTTTAGGCTGATAAGCTCGAACCCAAAGCGGATAACTGCATCTTCATAGGACACCCAAAACAGTTGGGTATACCTCCTGTCTCAGATCCGAAAGCAATAGGGGTTGTTTCTCAAATCGGGTCCTTTCTCGAGGAAAAATTTCTCTCGAAAGAATTGAGTGGGAGGATGGTGGAGACTTGATGAGGTTATTGAACCGTCACTTCAACTAGTGTGTAGCAGGGCACAGGAGTTGTTCCTATGGCACCTACACCAATTGAAGTGGAAGCTTATGATAGTGATCATGAGACTTCGAATCAAGTCACTCCCAAACCTCGTAGGATGACAAGGATGCGTACTACTTCAGAGTGGTACGTAATCCTGTCTTGGAAGTCATGTTGCTAGACAACAATGAACCTACGAGCTATGGAGAAGCGATGGTGGGACCGGATTCCGATGAATGGCTCGAGGCCATAAAATCCGAGAGAGGATCCATGTATGAAAACAAAGTGTAGACTTTGGCAGAACGGCTCGATGGTCGTGAGGCTGTTGAGTACAGATGGATTTTAAAAGGAAGACGGACAATGATGGTAAATGTCACCATTAAGAAAGCTCGACTTGTCATTAAGATGTTTTCCGACAAGTTCGAGGAGTTGACTGCGATGAGGCTTTCTCACTCGTAGCGATCCTAAGAGTCTGTTGGAATTATGTTAGCGATTACTGCATTATTTATGAAATTATGCAGATAGGATGTCAAAACATTGTTTCCTCAACGATTTTCTTGAGGAAAGGTTGTATGTGATACAACCAGAAGATTTTTGTCAATCCTGAAAGATGCTAACAAGTATGCAAAGCTCCAGCAATCCTTCTAAGGACTGGAGTAAGCATCTCGGAGTTGGAATGTACGCTTTGATGAGATGATCAAAGATTTGGGTTTATACAAAGTTTATGAGAAACTTGTATTTTCCAAAGAAGTGAGTGGGAGCACTATAGAATTTCTGATGAGTATATGTTGTTGACATATTGTTGATCAGAAATGATGTAGAATTTCTGGAAAGCATATAGGGTTATTTGAAAAGTGTTTTCAATGGAAAACCTGGATTAAGCTACTTAAACATTGAGCATCAAGATCTATAAGGATAGATCAAAATCGCTTAATAGTACTACCAAACAAACACATACCACGACAAGATTTTGAAGGAGTTCAAAATCGATCAGCAAAGAAGGAGTTCTCGGATGTGTTACAAGGTGTGAGTATTGAGCAAGACTCAAGACATGACCACGGCAGAATAGAAAGGACGAAGGTCGTCCCCTATGCTTTAGTCGTAGGCTCTAAAGTATGCTATGTTATGTACCGCACCTGAAGTGTGCCAAACCATGAGTCAGTCAAGGGGTACAAGTGTGATCTAGAAATGGATCACAGGACAACGGTCAAAGTTATCCTTAGTAACTAGTGGACTAAGGAATTTTCTCGATTATGGAGGTGGTAAAAGAGTTCGTCGTAAAGGGTTACGCCGATGCAAGCTTTGACACTAATCCAGATTATTCTGAGTAGTAAACTGGATTCGTATAGTAGAACAGTTATTTTGAATAGCACCAAATAGAGCGTGGTAACTGCATCTAGGAGATGACATAGATATTTGTAAAGCACACACGGATCTGAAAGGTTCAGACCCGTTGACTATAACCTCTCTCACAAGCATAACATGATCAAACCCAGAACTCTTGGGTGTTAGTGACATAGGGATGTGACCTTGAGTGTTAATCACATATCGATGTGAACTAGATTATTGACTCTAGTGCAAGTGGGAGACTGTTGGAAATATGCCCTAGAGGCAATAATAAATTGATTATTATTATATTTCCTTGTTCATGATAATCGTTTATTATCCATGCTAGAATTGTATTGATAGGAAACTCAGATACATGTGTGGATACATAGACAACACCATGTCCCTAGTAAGCCTCTAGTTGACTAGCTCGTTGATCAATAGATGGTTACGGTTTCCTGACCATGGACATTGGATGTCATTGATAACGGGATCACATCATTAGGAGAATGATGTGATGGACAAGACCCAATCCTAAGCCTAGCACAAGATCATGTAGTTCGTATGCTAAAGCTTTTCTAATGTCAAGTATTGTTTCCTTAGACCATGAGATTGTGCAACTCCCGGATACCGTAGGAGTGCTTTGGGTGTGGCAAACGTCACAATGTAACTGGGTGGCTATAAAGGTACACTAGAGGTATCTCCGAAAGTGTCTGTTGGGTTGGCACGAATCGAGACTGGGATTTGTCACTCCGTGTGACGGAGAGGTATCTCTGGGCCCACTCGGTAGGACATCATCATAATGTGCATAATGTGATCAAGGAGTTGATCACGGGATGATGTGTTGCGGAACGAGTAAAAGAGACTTGCCGGTAACGAGATTGAACAAGGTATCGGGATACCGACGATCGAATCTCGGGCAAGTATCGTACCGATAGACAAAGGGAATTGTATACGGGATTGATTAAGTCCTTGACATTGTGGTTCATCCGATGAGATCATCGTGGAACATGTGGGAGCCAACATGGGTATCCAGATCTCGCTATTGGTTATTGACCGGAGAACGTCTCGGTCATGTCTGCATGTCTCCCGAACCCGTAGGGTCTACACACTTAAGGTTCGATGACGCTTGGGTTATAAAGGAAGCTTGTATGTGGTTACCGAATGTTGTTCGGAGTCCCGGATGAGATCCCGGACGTCACGAGGAGTTCCGGAATGGTCCGGAGGTAAAGATTTATATATAGGAAGTATGGTTTTGGCCACCGGAAGTGTTCTGGGCATCACCGGTAGTGTACCGGGACCACCGGAGGTGTACGGGGGTCCACCAAGTGGGGCCACCATCCCCGGAGGGCTACTTGGGCTAAGTGTGGGAGGGGACCAGCCCCAGGTGGGCTGGTGCGCCCCCCCACAAGGCCCAAGGCGCAAGGAAGAGGGGAAAGGGGGCAAACCCTAGGGCAGATGGGCCCTAAGGCCCACTCCTGGTGCGCCTCCCTCTCCCCCTCCCCCTTGGCCGCCTCCCTTAGATGGGATCTAGGCTGGCCGCCACCCCTAGGGGTGAAAACCCTAAAGGGGGCGCAGCCCCTCCCCTTCCCCTATATATAGTTGAGGTTTGGGCTGCCCACAACACACGAGTTCCTCTCCTGTTAATGGCGCAACGCTGCATCTCTCCTTCCTCCTCTCCCGTGGTGCTTGGCGAAGCCCTGCAGGATTGCCACGCTCCTCCACCACCACTTCCCGTTGTGCTGCTGCTGGACTGAGTCTTCCTCAACCTCTCCCTCTTTCCTTGCTGGATCAAGGCATGGGAGACATTACCGGGCTGTACGTGTGTTGAACGCGGAGGTGCCGTCCGTTCGGCACTTGGTCATCGGTGATTTGGATCACGACGAGTACGACTCCATCAACCCCGTTCACTTGAACGCTTCCGCTTAGCGATCTACAAGGGTATGTAGATGCACTCTCTTTCCCCTCGTTGCTGGTTTCTCCATAGATAGATCTTGGTGACACATAGGAAAATTTTAAATTTCTGCTACGTTCCCCAACAGAAGCCACCCACCGGCTTGGACGGCTGGATCCGGACATGAATGGGGCTGGTGGCGATGGGAACCCGAGGGTTGGAACTTGGGGTGGCTAGGGTTGAGGAAGAAGCGAGCGCAAAGGAAGAAGACGAGTCTAGGACCCTATATAAAGACCGCAGGTACTAAGCGTATCCACCTGGGTCTCGAAACTTACCAATCTCCAGAGAGTTGTACCCGGGGGACGGTTGGGTTACCCACGCCTACATTAATGAAAATCCCGTGAATAAGGGAACACGATCTCTGCCTTGGCAAGAAAAGCCAGTAAAACCGCGTCCCGAGACGTGAGGCGACGCACCAGCCAACGGTTGGAAATAGTGACCCGGCAGGCGTGATGTCTTAAACAGTTACCAATAAATTAGGCACGTATATTTTCTGCAACTATATATACAGGTCCGGATATATCTACTACATCCGAAGACTATCTTGGAGTTCGGAGAAAAGGGAACCCGCTTTGCAATGCCGAAGACAATCTACGCGCCGAACTCCTCGTCATTGAAGCCAGGTTCCGGGACTACTGAGGGAGTCCCGGATTTAGGGGTCCTCGGGCATCCGGCCTGATATCCATGGGCCGGACTGATGGGCCGTAAAGATACAAAGACTGAAGACTATAACCGTGTACGGATTGGACATTCCTTGACGTGGAAGGCAAGCTAGGCGATCAACTATGAAGATTCCTTCTTATGTAACCGACCCCATGTAACCCTAGATCTCTCCGGTGTCTATATAAACCGGAAAGCATAATCCGGATAGGACACATTCATTACCATATACACATAGACTAGGCTTCTAGGGTTTAGCCATTACGATCTCATGGTAGATCAACCCTTGTAATACTCATATTCATCAAGATCAATCAAGCAGGAAGTAGGGCCCAAACCTCCATAGAGAGGGCCCAAACCTGGGTAAACATCGTGTCCCCCGTCTCCTGTTACCATCGATCCTAGACGCCCCCTACCCAAGATCCGCCGGTTTTGACACCGACAGATGGCACAGGGACGACCCCGGCCGACATGCCACAACGTTATGTACCTCCACGTGGTCTTCGTTTCACAAAGCCTTGACGAGGATGGTGCCCTCCCAGCTATGGCGACGAAGGAGGTTCTTCTCCCGTCTCTCCGGTGACGTTTGGGGTTGGGGATGGCCGTTGGTTTTGGTTTGTGCGGCGAGCTCAAGGGACTTTCTTTTTAATTCTATTTTCTTCTAGGCTTCCTCGCAAAGTTTATGGGATACTTGTTATGTCTCCGTGTGTCTAGCAGTTCCACCATGTGTGGGTTCATGTAATCTCACTTTGTGTTTTATTTTGTTTATTATTAAAAAAACTCTGTTTAAAATAGTAGAGATTTTATTTTGTTTTTATATCTTTACCTAATAATAAAGCAAATTGGGTTTCTTTCGTCTGTCATGGCATTTTTCAGAAAAGTCCCTCCATATTAGAGAATTCAACCCACAATCCTGTTTTAAGTTAAAACGAATCGTTATTTTCATATTTTACACAAAAGTCCCTGTCTTTTCTTGAAATCAACCCGCCGTCCGGATTTAAGTCACACCCGAACCGTTATTTTACATTTTTCGACCCCCCTGATGTTTTAGGTAATTCATCCGCGGATCATATTTAAGTCAAACAAATGCTTTTTAAAATCTTCCATATCTTTTAAACCGTAACTCTGATTTGAACATGTTATATTTGATTACAAAAATATGTAGAATATGAATATGAGATTATTTTTACCTGATAAGTATTTTTAAATATTATTTTGGAATATATTTGAGTCAAACCAAATGATTTTCTAAATTATCTGTATCTTTTAAACCGTAACTTCGATTTTAACATATTATATATGAAATTTTATTAGACAAATGTGTGGAATCTAAATATGATGTTAATTTTACCTGTTAAATATTTTTAAAATATTGTTATGGAAGCAAACTTATAATTTATACCGGCAACGATCCGGATTGCAAATAAACACCCCACTATAACCATATATGAAAAAGAAAACATCAATAACTACACATGCATACCTCTGAAAAATGTCGCAAGGGAAAACAACAGATTTCTTATCGCGAGAGTGAGAGAAAGCGAGCGAGAGAGAGAGAGAGAGAGGGGGAGAGAGAGACATTGAGGGAGGAGAGAGGGAGAGAGAGACGCCTTAGGATTAACCATATTCAACACACATTTTTTGTTGTTTTGTGTGAACACCGAGGCCGTCGCCGGTGAGGGTGAGAAGGAGGATAAGCGGCAACACAAATATGATGCATCACAAAAATAAAGGAGATGGACCTATTATGGTCTTAAGTGATGGTTGTTGAGTTAAGAGTGTGTGTTATCTTTTCTCTCCCGTTGTAACGCACAGGCTCTTTTGCTAGTAAAAGACAATAGAGATTGCATTCGCGCACTTTTGCGCCATGGGAAAAAACCATGTCCGTCTCTGGCACGGCTTCACGGGGCCTATGTGGTTTCGGATCGGGTACGATTCTCGTTTGGGTTTGTAGTCGGAGCCTCTTCCCAGTTATATCATGTGCGCTTCCGTAGTATTCGATCTCATTAACGATTTCCGCAGATTAGGTTTCTCGAAGAAACCCCGATCGATTGTTGTGGCAAGTTGTGACATGGCGACAATCGCGTTCGGACTCCTCTCTCACCGGACTCTCACCAGTGCCATAGGCAAGGCCGCCGAGCACCTTCCTCAGGTCAATTCATTCAATCCCGTCTCTCATCATCGTCTTTTCTCAGTATTCCATTCCGAATTGACACTCAAAAGCTACGGGGTCCGTGGCAGGGTCGTTGGTCGTGGCGGTCCTATCTGCTTGGATTCGACGGCACGGCGATGGCCGAGGCCAAAAGGCGGTTAGGCCACGCGCCATACATGAAGTAAATATACTAGTACTAGTAACTAAATATTTGCAGCCACGTGATACTAGAAGCTCACTAATCACCTCCCGTGTGTGCGTTCATCTGCACTGCAGGCTGCTGGAGAAAGAGCAGGCAGCTGTCGACCGGACCCTCGGCCGCTTGGTTTTTGGGTCGGCCATGGTCTCCGTCGAATTGCTTCTTGCCAAGATTTGTCCTCCTCCCCCGGAAAGCGGACGTACTATTACCCCTACTTCAGACGGGGTGTAGGGAAGAGATCCCGGTTTCAATTGGATAAATAACATGCTTTTTCGGATGCAAATAGGATTGGTGTAATTACTTTTTGATGTAGCTCACCATTCGTGCCGAATAAGATGGGTGTAATTCCTTTTTGATGTAGCTCATCATTCATGCCAAATGATAAGATAGGTGTAAACTGGTTGTTGTCGATTGATTTGAGAAATAATTGACCAGTCAAAATCGTGAACCAAATTTAAAATTGAACACCTCACTTGAATTAGAGAACTCCTAGGAAAATTGTTGACCAGGTCAAAATTGAGAACCAAATCCAAAAGCAATGTCCTCAATTGAATGAGAGGCCTTCACCCTCTAGGGAGCTTATAATGATACTAGAAGTTCTTAGGGTTGTACATGTTCTATTTTTATGTGGTGATTGTTTTTAAATTGTGAAAAATATTTACGTGCTAGTTGGTATGGTGTGTGGAGGAAACAATGAAGTGTGTTCCTTTTATCAGAGATGCTACACCTACGGACAGACTTTACGAAATCGTGGTTATGGATGGATGTGTCAATTTTTCTTTCAAGAAACTGATGTGTCAATTTATGGTTGGAGATTAGGGGAAGAGTGGCTCAATAGTGAAAATCAGGAAAGTGATTGGTGGGAGAGTGTTTGGTATGACCAATCCGTAGCGAATCATCTGTGAGTGTATCATTTTTGTTTTTTCTGTTGTGGTGTTTGGGTGGGTCTTTTTGACTGTGTGATTGAAGGGCGTCTTTTATAATGAATACAAATACATGAGAAAGTTATCTATGTTTGCCGCATGTCTTATGCTGGTGCTAAAAGAGTCATAGGGAGCACTTCCTTTTTGTCAATAAAGGCCCACACCACCCAGGCACTTACCAAGGGATCCATTCATCAAGAGATCCCACCACGAAGCCCGGGTCAATGACCTAATCAATCATGGAAAGAATCCAATTTGAAGACCTAAGTTAAACGAGGGGGCTTTAAAATTAGAGAGCTTAATGGATTTAGAGATTTCATTGACACAACCAAGATTGACCGAGTCGAAATCAATGTTTTAAAATTGTATATCTCAATCGAATGGGAGAGCTTCAAAATTATTGAGCATAACGTATTAGAAAATGAATGAGAGAGCTCCTTGTGAAATTGTTGACTTAGTCAAAATTAGACGACCCAATTCCAAATTGTAGTCCTCAATTCATTTTGAGGCCTTAAAAACTAGGGAACATAGTGTATAGTACAAGGGTTTCCCCCTATATCTCCTCTTGAGGTTGTGCCATGGGTGCTACCCTTTTGAAGGTTCCACAACTAGATGGAAATTGATCAATCCCATTGCACAAGAGGCACGTAATATCTTCCGCAGGGTGATCCTGCTTTAGGTTTCCTTTCATTCCTGAGGTGCGATTATCTGAGCTCTTCCCAAGTTCCTCGTTGTTCATGACGTGGTGTTCCTCCTCTACCCTTGGTGCGGCTCTTATTAGTCGAGTCTGGATTCCATGGAAATCGAAGCGAAAAATCGTTCATGTCGTTTCCCAAATTAAATGACTTGTTTTGTATCGATCCCACCATTCCTCGGTAGGCCCTTCTAGCAGAAGTGTGGCAAAATCTCACCTTCTCAGAGTATGTGCAAGCAATGGTCTCCAAATTTTTGCTCACAATCTATAGCCAATCATCGACCTCCATGGTCTTTGTGGCACTCAAAAATCTGGGCAGTCTCATCTCCATGAAGCTCATGAATGCATCCTTTAGGGGGTTCGTGCTTGTTTCTTACTCAGGTGCTTGATCCAAGTCTCCAATTGATAGCTTATCAAGGTTTGTCCCTGCGCCACTTGTTTCATCAATGTGGGGACACTAGGAGCTGACCAATTGTTGGTATGGTCTGTGGTTCCGCAAATTCACTGGACCATCTGGTTGTGGTCTACTCATGGTCCATGGTTTCGGGTTTAGGTTTGGGACGAGGGAATAGTCGAGTTAGATAGACACCCTTATACTGACTTCTACTAATTATAGCCTCATATGGTTGTTAGTATAACACATAGGTAACGTTCACACTTCACACACGAAACAAGTAATCAAGGCTTCATTCAATTTATAAGAAACAAGGTTCCAAGAAAATCCTAAGTACGGTCATATCGCATCCATTATGATCTCATCATACTGTTAGTACAACACCATGTCAGATTGACATAGTAGTGGTATGCGCGAAGCATTCTACTTTGGATTAACATAGTAGTGGTGGTCAAATCTAAGCTTCATCACAGTTTTAGTCTTCCAACTCCTTTAAATAGCTTCCTTCTTGAAGCGGTTCTTGTCCTTCTCCCTTGCTAGTTCTTCCTAGACAGTCTTCAACTCTCTTCTTCTACCTTGTGGAGGTGCTCCTGAGTGCAGTGCAATCTAACTATTCTTCCCATGCAACATCTCGTCTAGCGCCGAAGAATGTAGCTTAGAGTGTCAGGTTGGTGATCACATGAAGTCATCTAGCCTCATTATTGTCCCATGGTTGGTGTACATGTGTAGTTACACTAACCAACAGTTCCTTGCTTCATGGCAGACTAGGAATCCTCTGTAACTGCTTCTCCATACAGTCACATGCCTAACATGACACCCTTCAATGCTTTTGGAAATTTGATGTCTCTCTTCAAGATCATGCTAAGCATTGGCTTCTCCTCATCTAGTTCCATGAAAGTGGCCATCTACATTTTGAAGGGGAGAGGGTTAGAAATGAAGAGGTAATAAGATACAATACCAAAGGATAAACTTAGGGAAGTGATGTCTACTACGCAACTTTATTATAGACACATGTTGGGCCTCCAAGCGCAGTGTTTTGTAGGACAGTAGCAATTTTCCCTCAAGTGGATGACCTAAGGTTTATCAATCCGTGAGAGGTGTAGGATGAAGATGGTCTCTCTCAAATGACCCTTCAACCAAATACAAGAAATCTCTTGTGTCCCCAACACACCCAATACAATGACAAATTGTATAGGTGCACTAGTTCGGAGAAGAGATGGTGATAAAAGTGTAATATGGATGGTAGAAATATATTTTTATAATCTGAATAAATAAAAATAGCAAGATAGCAAATAGTAAACGGGCACAAAAACGGTATTGCAATGCTTGAAAATGAGGCCTAGGATCCGTACTTTCACTAGTGCAACCTCTCAATAATGCTAATATAACCGGATCATATAACCATGCCTCAAAGTGCATTGAAGAATCACTCCAAAGTTCCTATCTAGCAGAGAACATAAGAATAAATTGTTTGTAGGGTACGAAACCACCTCAAAGCTATTCTTTCCGTTTGATATATTCAAGAGTTCGTACTAAAATAACACAAAGCTATTATTTCCGTTCGATCTATCCTAGAGTTCGTACTAAAATAACACCAAAGCAAATTCATATTCATAATACTCAATCCAACACAAAGAACTTCCAAGAGTGCCCCAAGATTTCTACCGGAGAAACAAAGACAAGAACATGCATCAACCCCTATGCATAGATTACCCCAATGTCACCTCGGGAATCCGTGAGTTGAGTGCCAAAACATATATCAAGTGAATCAATATGATACCCCATTGTCACCACGGGTATTCAATTGCAAGACATATATCAAGTGTTCTAAAATCCATAAAAGTATGCAATCCGATAACAATGAAATCTCAAAGGAAAAAACTCAATTCATCACAACAAGATAGAGAGGGGGAAACACCATATGATCTGAGTATATTAACAAAGCCCGTGATACATCAATATCGTGACATCTCAAGAAAACGAGAGAGAGAGAGAGAGATTAAACACATAGCTACTGGTACAAACCCTCAGCCCCGAGGGTGGACTACTCCCTCCTCATCGTGGTGGCCGTCGGGATGACGAAGATGGCCACCGGAGATGATTCCCCCTGCTGGCAGGGTGCCGGAACAGGCTCCTGATTGGTTTTCGATGGCTACA
This sequence comes from Aegilops umbellulata, assembly GCA_032464435.1. Lineage (NCBI taxonomy): Eukaryota > Viridiplantae > Streptophyta > Magnoliopsida > Poales > Poaceae > Aegilops > Aegilops umbellulata. Next base: position 65,048,927 of record CP136056.1, on the reverse strand, counting down.
GAGCCTTTCTGCAGCGGAACTTCTGATCTAGGTTAACCCCGAGGGGTTTCGGAATTTTTGGGAATTTGTAGTGGAAAGAGGGAGTGCGGGAGGCCACCGAGGTGGGCACAACCCACGTGGGCGCGCCAGGGGGCCCTGGCATGCCCTGGTGGGTTGTGCCCCCTCGAGGCACCCCCTAGGTGCAGCTCTGGCCCACTGGGTTCCTTCTGGTCCCAAAAAAATTGCCAAAACGTTTTGTGGTGTTTGGACTCCGTTTGATATTAATTTCCTGCGATGTAAAAACAAGCAAAAAACAGCAACTGGCACTAGGCACTGGGTCAATAGGTTAGTCCCAAAAAAATGATATGAAGTTGCTATAAAATGATTTAAAACACCCAAGAATGATAAAATAACAGCATGAATACTTCATAAATTATAGATACGTTGGAGACGTATCAGTATCCCCAAGCTTAATTCCGACTCGTCCTCGAGTAGGTAAATGATAAAAGAAATAAGTTATGAAGTGTGAATGCTAGCAAAGTGCATAAGTTTGACAATGATAATTTCAATCACTTTTCCTAGCATCATCACAGCAATTCTTTCTTATGAAACCTCTCATGTTATAGTAGCAACCAATTCAAAAGTTAAGGTTCAAACAATGAACTCTCTTAAAACTCAACAACCTATGTTCTTAGTCACCAAGCAATTGCAATTCAACTTATTCAACGGAGTTTAAGTAAGAGCTCCACATACTCAACTATCTTATAGTATTCTATGATTGCTAACACTCACCGCATACACATGAGCAAAACGTTTCAACCAGACACATAGAAAGACAGGGGCCTATTGTTTTGCCTCCCAACGTATTCACCTCGAGGGTGATGTCAACAATAATAACTCATGCTACCCATATTCAACTGGACATATGTGCCTAGATCTTTCCGCACCACATGGTGCTTGCCAAAATAGAAAAATAAAAAGGAATAGATAGAAAAACTTTGACTCTTTGCATAAAAGTAAATACTGAATAGTAAAAGATAGTCCCTTCGCAGAGGGAAGCAGAGGTTGCCATGCGCTTATTTGTTTGTATGCTCAACCCCTTAGTGCAAAAGAACGTCACATTACATTTCCCCTTGTGATAGCGACCTTTATTATGCCGTCTGTCACTTTTATTCTTCACCATCACAAGTTCGTGCAACGCTCAATTTCTCTTACACTAAATGATCTCACACTTTTAGAAGCAATTTTTATTGCCTTTTTACACCGATGAAAACTTACTTGAAGGATCTTGCTCAATTCATAGGTAGGTATGGTGGACACTTGAAAATAAGATTTGAGTTTAAGGGTTTTTGGATGCACAAGTAGTATCTCTACTTGGTGTGGAATTTTTGGCTAGCAAAGATAGGGGGCAAGCACCACGTGTTGAAGGATGTATGACAATATAACTTCTATGTGAATATGAACAAACATAAATCATTATGTTGTCTTCCTTGTCCAACATCAACAATTTTGGCATATATTATTTTGATGGGGGCTCACAATCACAAAATATTTCTAAGATAATGTAATTGCATGTGAAAGTTCTCTACCTTATACTAATTATTCGTGAATTGCTTGTATGACCAATATTGTGATTGTCAAGCCTCAAAAGATTTCACTTTCTAAACCCAATGTGAATCTACCACTAGGCATGATATGATTTAAACTTCATGATATTCAATTTATTCAACAATTTAATCATAGTATATAAGTGAAGCACAAGAGTAAATGACATAGAAAAGAGCTTCGTTGAGGGGATGTGAATGCTGCTTACTTAGCCTCCCTGGCAATTATTTGAGGACTCTATTTTATTATAAAAACTTTCATATCTAAGTACTTTATTAAAACAGCAAGTAAAACAAAATAAAATGACATTCCAAGGATAGCACACATCATGTGAAGAAGCAAAAACTTAGGCTCAACCCATACTAACCGATAATTGTTGATGAAGAAAGGCCGGATGCCTACTGGGGCATCCCCAAACTTAGATGCTTGAGACTTCTTGAAATATTATCTTGGGGTTCCTTGGGCATCCCCAATGTTGAGCTTTTGTGTCTCCTTAATTCTTCTCATATTACAGTTTTCCTAAATCTCAAAAGCTTCATCCACACAAAACTCAACAAGAACTCGTGAGATAAGTTAGTATAAACCAATGCAAAAATCTTATCATTCTCTACTATAGCAAATCACTAAAATTACTATTCAACATTGAATACTAAATGCCTCTGCATATTTAATACTCCTATCCTCAAATAGAATCATTAAACCAGCAAACATATGAAAACAATGCAAACATAATAGCAATCTGCCAAAATAGTATAGTCTATAAAGAATGCAAGATTATCAATACTTATTCAACTCCAAACATTATGAAAATTTACCATACTGTCGAAAATTTATCAGATCTTAATATGCAAAAAGTTTCAACATTTTATCACATTCTGAATTTTCTAGGGAATTTTTGCAACAACAGTAAACTTTATGTTTTCAAACAGCAACATGTAGACTTGCAAAATAAGCATGTTAAAGGCTATCAATGCCACTTTTATTGAAATAAAAGATGCAAAACATTATTCTAAATAACAACAAGCGAATCCTAACAAAATAAATTGATGCTCCAAGTAAAACTCATATCATGTGACGAATGTAAACATAGCTCCAAGTGAGGTTACCGATAATGTTGGAGACGAAAGAGGGGATGCCTTCCGGGGCATCCCCAAGCTTAGTTGCTTGGATATTCCTTGGATATTACCCTGGGGGTGCCTTGGTCATCCCCAAGCTTAGGGTCTTGTTACTCCTTATTCTCCTCATATCGACATCTCACCCAAAACTTGAAAACTTCAATCACACAAAACATAACGGAACTTTGTGAGATAGGTTAGTATGACAAAGAGAAAACCATTCCACTTTTGGTACTGTCAAAGACAAGATTCATAATTGCTCTCACACAAAGCCTACTGTAGCATATCATTTCTACAATTTATATTGAGCAATATAAGCCATAAAAACTAGAATACAAGCAAACTATGCATTGAAAACAGAATCTGTCAAAAACAGAATAGTCTATAGAGATCTGTACTCAAACCATAATTCTGCTACTCCAATTTAGGACCACGTGAGCACTTTGTATATTAATCTTCTGCAAAAATAATCAACTCAAAAGCACCCTTCTGTTAAAGATGAGAATTATTTTCGTGAGCGCAAAAGTTTCTGTTTTCCAGCAAGATCAAATCAACTATCACCCAACATGATCCCAAAGGCTTTACTTGGCACTTTGTTAAAACAAAAGCTATAAAACATGATTACTGCAGTAGCATAATCATGTGAACACACAAAAACAGTAGGTAAAAGTGTTGGGTTGTCTCCCAACAAGCGCTTTTCTTTAATGCCTTTTAAGCTAGGCATGATGATTTCAATGGTGCTCGCATAAAAGATAAAAATTGAAACATAAAGAGAGCATCATGAAGCATATGACTAACACATTTAAGTCTAACCCACTTCCTGTGCATAGGGATTTTGTGAGAAAACAACTTATGGGAAAAAGAATCAACTAGCATAGGAAGGAAAAACAAGCATAACTTCAGGATTTTCAACACATAGAGAGGAAGCTTGATATTATTGCAATAAGTAAAAGCATTTGTTCCTCTATCATAATAATTTTCAGTAGCATCATGAATGAATTCAAAAATATAACTATCACGTAAAGCATTCTTTCATGATTCACAAGCATAGAAATTTATTACTCTCCACATAAGCAAATTTATTCTCATGAATAGTAGTGGGAGCAAACTCAACAAAATAACTATCATGAGAGTGAAAATTAAAATCATGATGACAAGTTTCATGGTTATCATTATTCTTTATAGCATACATGTCATCACCATAATCATCATAGATAGCAACTTTGTTATCATAGTCAATTGAAGCCTCATCCAAAATAGTGGATTCGTCACTAAATAAAGTCATGACCTCTCCAAATCCACTTTCATCATTATAATCATCATAAATAGGAGGCATGCAATCATCATAATAAATTTTCTCATCAAAACTTGGGGGACTAAAAATATCATATTCATCAAATGTAGCATCCCCAAGCTTACGACTTTGCATATCATTAGCATCATGGATATTCAAAGATTCATACTAACAACATTGCAATCATGCTCATCATTCAAATATCTTGTGCCAAACATTTTATTGACTTCTTCTTCTAACAATTGAGCACATTTTTCCGAACCATCATTTTCAAGAAAGATATTATAAAGATGATCGATAATATGATGCAACCTCAATTCCATTTTTATGTTGTTTTCTTTTATAAACCAAACTAGTGATAAAACAAGAAACTAAAAGATTCAATTGCAAGATCTAAAGATATACCTTCATGCACTCACCTCCCTGGCAACGGTGCCAGAAAAGAGCTTGATGTCTACTACGCAACTTTATTCTTGTAGACATGTGTTGGGCCTCCAAGCGCAGAGTTTTGTAGGACAGTAGCAATTTTCCCTCAAGTGGATGACCTAAGGTTCATCAATCCGTGAGAGGTGTAGGATGAAGATGGTCTCTCTCAAACGACCCTGCAACCAAATACAAGAAATCTCTTGTGTCCCCAACACAGCCAATACAATGGCAAATTGTATAGGTGCACTAGTTTGGCAAAGACATGGTGATAAAAGTGTAATATGGATGGTAGAAACGAAAATCCATTTCTGCACCCGCGTCGACGAAAAAAATCAAAACAAATACTAGAAAAATTCAAAAAATTCCAAATAAAATTTGCGTGGTAGAAAATTTGATGTGTGAGGCCCACTCCAAATTTCAAGTCATTTGGACGTATGAGCAGATCTCACCAAAAAGACAAATTAGGGTCTGTAAAAATGTTTACTATTCATGTACTGTTTTGACCTGATTTGTCTTTTTTCTGAGAGCTGCTCATATGTCCAAATGACTTGAAATTTGGAGCGGTCCAAACGTGTCAAATTTTCTACCACACAAATTTTATTTGGATTTTTTTGAATTTGTTTTGCATTTTTACGAATTTTTTTTCTAATCGGGTGCAGATGAGCCTCGGCACCAAAACGCCCTACTCTGGTAGAAATATATTTTTATAATCTGAATAAATAAAAACAGCTAGGTAGAAAATAGTAAACGGGCACAAAAACGGTATTGCAATGCTTGAAAGTGAGGCCTAGGGTCCGTACTTTCACTAGTGCAACCTCTCAACAATGCTAATATAATTGGATCATATAAACATCTCTCAAAGTGCATTGAAGAATCACTCCAAAGTTCCTATCTAGCGGAGAACATAAGAATAAATTGTTTGTAGGGTACGAAACCACCTCAAAGCTATTCTTTCCGTTTGATCTATTCAAGAGTTCGTACTAAAATAACACAAAGCTATTATTTTCATTCGATCTATCCTAGAGTTCGTACTAAAATAACACCAAAGCAAATTCATATTCATAATACTCAATCCAACACAAAGAACTTCAAAGAGTGCCCCAAGATTTCTACCGGAGAAACAAAGACAAGAACGTGCATCAACCCCTATGCATAGATTACCCCAATGTCACCTCGGAAATCCGCGAGTTGAGTTCCAAAACATATATCAAGTGAATCAATACGATACCCCATTGTCACCACGGGTATTCATTGCAAGACATATATCAAGTGTTCTAAAATCCGTAAAAGTATGCAATCCGATAACAATGAAATCTCAAAGGAAAAAACTCAATTCATCACAACAAGATAGAGAGGGGGAAACACCATATGATCTGACTATATTAACAAAGCCCGCGATACATCAAGATCGTGACATCTCAAGAACACGAGAGAGAGAGAGAGAGAGAGAGAGAGAGAGAGAGAGAGAGAGATTAAACACATAGCTACTGGTACAAACCCTCGGCCCCAAGGGTGGACTACTCCCTCCTCATCATGGTGGCCGTCGGGATGATGAAGATGGCCACCGGAGATGATTCCCCCCGTCGGCAGGGTGCCGGAACGGGCTCCTGATTGGTTTCCGGTGGCTACAGAGCCTTTCGGCAGTGGAAGTTCTGATCTAGACCAATAACTGACACACACAGCCGACGAAGAATTATCAAGAATTAAACACATGCCATGGTATTACATCGTAGATCTAGTGTTTTGCAATGCACACTTGCTTAGCTCACGGCTAGCTTACAATACAATCATGCAACAAAGATAATATTCTAGTCTTGTGGCGTCCATCCACCAACAGGTAAGAGTTGGGTATAACGTCATAACCCTACTTCATACCTTCACTTTGATATGGTAAACTTGCAACATGATATGTTGCAGCCACAAGGGTCAATACGTCGAATGCATTAGCAAACTTCACCAGGTAGTAGGAGAAACTCATTTATGCATTTTGGCTGAGTGGGGTTCAAGGCTCTTTGCAGAAATAGTTTTCCCTTACATTATGGTAGGTGGTCTACTCTATTAGCACATACGTAATATAGTGGGCCACTACATCATACAGTTGCCCTAGACTAGCTCCACTTGCTTAGCCGACGAAATCCGCATCGTACCTGGCACCTGGGTTAGTTCATACTCCCTTGGTTCAACCCATCAAATTTCAATGAGGAAGAGGTTATAGAATCAAGCTGACAATTCTCAGAAGAGTTGCTCAAAAGTTGTCTGTAACTCGGGACACGGTAAATCATGATCAATTTTATACACCCTGGAGAGGTTTGTGTACTTTACCCGTGATTCCCAGTCACTCCATCGTGCTACTGAACTTCACTGGGGAAGTAGCCAGGTATACCAAGACGAGACTTTTGGGAAGTAGTATCCCACATCCAATGGCCAACCCACTCCACCCTACCACTAACTACATTTGCTGCTTAGCCAAAGGGGTTCCCACAATTGACTTGGTCAAGATAGGGCCCATATATATTAACTCACAGTTACACATGGGAGCTACTCAAGTTTGAACTCACACAAACCCTTTGATACCTAGGTGGTAGCCCACACAACTGTCAGCCACCAAGCAATACTGAAGCACCACCCAGATGATTCATTAATGAAGTTGTTATTAAGTAGTCATCCAAAAGTAACCTTTGAAAATAGGTGTTGATCCCAATCCACGTAATAGCAGCTAAGAGACAACACAATGGTTACAAGACAAGGTAAATAGACCTAAGTTTTCAACTACTAGGTGTTGCAAAATTTAGCATTCCTAACATTCAGTCCTATCTGCGAAGTACTACATGCAACAAAACAAAGGTGATAATGATCAAAGGTTCCACTTTCCTGGTATTGATGATTTTTCAATCTCACAATCTTGATCGATTTATTCTTCGCTCTCCGTACAATCTAATGTAAGTAGAGAGTAATCATAAACAACCATACAATACAAAACCAACATACAACAAGTGCAGTGCATGATGTCAGTGTCATTGTGTTATGAGATCATGTGTTAGTGTTAACGCTACCTCTTGAGCACTGCGTTGGTTTTCCCTTGAAGAGGAAAGGGTGATGCAACAAAGTAGCGTAAGTATTTCCCTCAGTTTTTGAGAACCAAGGTATCAATCCAGTAGGAGGCTACGCGTGAGTCCCTCGCACCTACACAAAACAAATAAATCCTCGCAACCAACACGATAAGGGGCTGTCAATCCCTACACGGTCACTTACGAGAGTGAGATTTAATATATATGATAAGATAATATTTTTGGTATTTTTATGATAAAGATGCAAAGTAAAATTAAAGGCAATAAAAATAGCTAAGTGTTAGAAGATTAATATGATGGAAAATAGACCCAAGGGCCATAGGTTTCACTAGTGGCTTCTCTCAAGAGCATAAGTATATACGGTGGGTGAACAAATTACTGTTGAGCAATTGACAGAACTGAGCATAGTTATGAGAATATCTAGGTATGATCATGTATATAGGCATCACGTCCGAGACAAGTAGACCGACTCCTGCCTGCATCTACTACTATTACTCCACACATCGACCGCTATCCAGCATGCATCTAGAGTATTAAGCTCATAAGAACAAAGTAACGCTTTAAGCAAGATGACATGATGTAGAGGGATAAATTCATAAAATATGATAAAAACCCCATCTTGTTATCCTCGATGGCAACAATACAATACGTGCCTTGCTGCCCCTACTGTCACTTGGAAAGGACACTGCATGATTGAACCCAAAGCTAAGCACTTCTCCCATTGCAAGAAAGATCAATGTAGTAGGCCAAACCAAGCTGATAATTCGAAGAGACTTGCAAAGATAACCAATCATACATAAAAGAATTCAGAAGATTCAAATATTGTTCATAGATAAACTTGATCATAAACCCACAATTCATCGGTCTCAACAAACACACCGCAAAAAGAAGATTACATCGAATAGATCTCCACGAGAGAGGGGGAGAACATTGTATTGAGATCCAAAAAGAGAGAAGAATCCATCTAGCTAATAACTATGGACCCGAAGGTCTGAGGTAAACTACTCACACATCATCGGAGAGGCTATGGTGTTGATGTAGAAGCCTTCCGTGATTGATGTCCCCTCCGGCGGAGCTCCGGAACAGGCCCCAATATGGGATCTCGGGGGTACAGAAGGTTGTGGCGGTGGAATTAGGTTTTTGGCTCCTGTTCTGATCATTTGTGTCGGGGCGGACGGGCGTCCCCCCGCGAGCACCTATGGGGCCGGAGCCCCTTCCGTTGTCCGGCGAGGGGGGCGGAGGGAGCACAGAGAGCAGATCGAGGCGGGCACACGAGCGGTTTACCCAGGTTCGGGCCGCGATGGACGCGTAAAACCCTACTCCTGCTTGGTTGTATTGAACTGGGGAGCTCGGGAGCTTGGGGAGCTAGCTGCACCGAGCGTATGGCTGTCTGGATGCCGAATCTCCGAACCGAACCGCACCCTTGCGGAACCGAACCCCCTCTACGTTGCACACGGGCCTCCTTTTATAGCGCAAAGGGGTCACCGACAGGTGTCAACGTAAGAGAAAGGGGTAAAAGCGTAAAAGGGGTGGTAGCTGTAATAGTGTGGGAACGGTGGCGCTACAGTGCGGCACAGTGTTATCATACCTACTTCTGACGGTAGGGGACAAGGGCATTAAATGCCCGTCACGGTCGCCCGGACAGCACCGAGGCGGACCGTTAGGTGCGCCACCGTTCGCCACGAGGGCGGCTGCATGCCGCTGCATGCCCCAGGCTGCGCGGTGCCTCGCCACGTGCCCTCGGGGGAAGCCCCAGAGTGACGCGTGGGCGGGCGAGCTGGAGCGCAGTCTTGAGGTGGCGATCTTGCCGCGGCAAGTGGCTTGCCGCGGGGGTCGTCTTCCTGTGCCTGATAGCGTGCCAGCTGTCAGGCCTCGCCGGGGCGCTTGGCGCGCCACGGCGGGATCGTCCCGGCAAGCTCCTCTTGCCGGGGTCTTGTCTTCTTGGCCCGGCAAGCTCCTCTTGCCGGGGGCCTCGTCTTCTTGGCCCGGCAAGCTCCTCTTGCCGGGGGCCTTGTCTTGAAAGCTTGGTCTTCTCTTGGCGCTTCCGGGGCGGGCCTTGCCGCAGGGTGCTACGACTGCTCGTGCACAAGTCTGGGGTACTAAGGTACCCCTACTTTAGTACACCGACAGGAGCCCCCGGGCCTGGGCCACACACGGTGCCGAGCGTCGTTGGGCCAGGCCCTAACGGTGCACGGGCACGCATGGCCTTGTTCGCGCTGCTCCTTAACTCCGCATCCGCCGCGCCTTCCCCAGGCGGCGCGCGCTTACCGCGGCGTCGTGGGGGCGGGGCGTGCGAGGTGAGCGTGACGTGGGTGGCGTGCGCGGGGCTGAACCGCACAGGCGCGCGTCACGTCGCGCACAATTTCTTGATTCGGAGAGGCGAAGCGTCCCCCCCCACCTCTTCCTCTTGTAGCGGAGGAAAGTAGGGGCGGTTCGCCTTTCCCTCGGTTACCATCTCTCTAAAACCTCTGCCACCTCCTTCTCCCAGAGGCAGCAGCGATCCGTCCTTGGAGCGCCCATCGTCGTCAGCTTCGACGATCTCCCGCCCCCGCCATGGCCCCGAAGAGCGATAAGGCGAAGGGGAAGGCTGCGAAATCGGCCGAGGCGCTACGGCTTGAAGCGCTTCGGAAGGCGACGGCGACGTTTCCCCCCCAGCTCGGTGCGGTGGAGCTGAGGGACAAGTACTCCCTTTTCTGGTCGACGAAGACGCGAGCGCATCCGCGCACGCGAGTGCTCCCCGCCGAAGCCCAGAAGCAGTACCCGACCGGGTATCCTTTCTTTGTCGTCTTCTTCTACTGCGGGCTCTGCCCGCCTTACTCGGAGTTCTTCTCTGAAATCATGAGCACCTATGGCCTCCACCTCCTCGACTTCACCCCCAATGCCGTCCTCACAATGGCGGTCTTCACGCACCTTTGCGAGAACTTCGTCGGAATTCGTCCCAACGTGGCCCTCTTCCGGCACTTCTTTGTCCCTCGGGTGGAGAAAGGAGAGCCGCTGTCCGGTGGGATCGCCTGGGTTTCCCGGTCCGGCAAGAAGGAGGCCTACTTGGGCGGGGACCTCCGTGGCAGGTGGGAGGAGTGGAGGGCGGAATGGTGCTTGATCGTCGAGGACCATCCGCAGCCGTTCACCGTCGTGCGCCGAACTCCGGTGGTGCGCGGCGATGGCTGGAGCGAGGTGTCTCCGGACGATGCCAGATTGAAGATCGCCATCACCCGGATCCTGCGTCTCAGGCTCGCCGGCCTCACCGTCGGCGCCGTCGGCGCGGATTTCCTCCGCCGCCGGATCGCCCCTCTGCAAAAGAGGGGGAAGCCGGCCTGGGAGTTCCGGAATGCGGCGGACATCATGAGGCTGCGTCCGGGCCTCAATTTCAACTTCACCGTGCTGGAGCACGATGCAATGTTGAAGGAGTTGTTCAAGCACGACCCCGACCACCCGGAGTGGTTCCGGCTGCCGCCGGGCGTCGTTCCCTTGTGCAACAACTCGTCGCTCAGCCATATCCTCGCGATGATGCCATTGTGCGACTCGCACGGGGTCAACGCGACCTGGCAGGAGCCGCCGGACGACGTCGTGCGGGCCTTCTTCGACGGCCTGGAGGAGGAGCCAGTCGATCCCGCCGAGAAGGACGGCCTCACCCGAGCCACCACCGCGGCGGAGCTGGCTTACATTGCCTCCAGGATGGAGGAGGCGGCGGCCGCCGCGGCCGCGGGCGAAGCTGGGTTCACCGTGGCCGAGGCGGAGGCGGAGAGCCTCGCCGACCCGATGGAACTTGTCGACCAGGGGGAACCAGCCGGGCACGGCGGCGAGGACGAGCCTGCCCAAGACGCGAGTGGCTTGTCGGAGGTCGGCGTTGCCTTCCTGCGGCCTCCGGGCGGCTCGTCGCAGGCGGAGCCCCCGGCCCAGCCGAGGAGGCGCCTCCGCAGGGCCGGGTCGGCGGCGGGAGCGGGGTCTTCGCGGGCTGGGGCTTCGGTTGCCGCTGCGCCCCGTGCCGCGGCGTCGACGGGGGCGGAGTCGTCTTCTGCCCCCGCCAAGCGTCCTCGGGAGCCCACTCCCCTGCCCCCCCGCGTCAGGGCCGAGCCGGCTTTCGACTATTCCGCGCTCAGCTCCGACGACGAGGAGGACGGAGAGTAAGTTCCCCATGGAGCTCATATCTTTTTTTCCCTGATGGTTCATCCTGTTCGACAGCTCGTTCGCCCTTCCCCTGACCCGGTCCCCTTCTCAGGACCCTGGCCCAGAGGAGAGCGAAGAGATCGAGGATCCCGTGGGTCATCCTTGATGACGAATCTCCCCCGGCAAGCGAGGTCGTGTCGGAGGCGCCCTTACCGGACCCGACAAGGGATCCTCAGGGCAGCTCGCAACGCAGCCCCCAGCGTGAGCACATAACTCGCTCTTGCTGCTTGGCGCGTACGCGAGCCCTCCCTCTTCTTATTGTTGATGCGGAGTCATTGCTTTTGGGCAGGAGCGGAGCAGCCCCGGCGGGCGCGTCCAGAGGGCGCCTCCGCCGCGCCGACCGAGTCAGCTACCCCGCCAAGGGAGAGATCCCCGGCAAGGGAGGACCTTCCGGCGGGGGACGCGGCCGGCGATCCCCTGGCCGCGGCGAGCGCGGCGCCCGCCTCGGATCCGATGAAGGCTGAGGTCGTCGTCGAGGAGGGCGCGCGTGGCGATGCTGATGACGTCGCCGGTGCTCAGGAGGTGGACGGCGTTGATATCCCTGTGGGCGACGGGGAGGCCGAGGAGCAGCAGGGGCTTGCCGCCGCAGAGTTATCCGCGCGGGAAGGCGAGCTGGTGCTGAAAACGGCCAGCCTCGCCGACCACGAGGAGGAGGCTGCCGCGCGCGAGCGGGCGCTCAGCGGAGACCTGAAGAAGGCGCGGGACGCTGCCGCAGCCGCTGAGACCACCAAGAAGGGGCTGGAGGCGAGGGTGGCGAAGCTCGATTCCGACCTCAAGGCGAAGGGCGAGGAGCTCGCCGCGCTCCGGCAGGAGCGCGAGAAGGGTGTGCTCACCCTTGGCGAGCTTCAGGGTCGCTTCGCCGAGAAGATCCGGGAGCTTGACGCCGCCAAGAACTCCAACTCCACTCTGGAACTGAAATTGGAGGCGCTCGGCAAGGCGCTGGATAGCGCCAAGGAGCGGGAGGCGGCTTTACGGAAGGAGGTCGACGGCAACGAGGAGCTGCCGAGGCGCGCCGCCGTTTCCCAGAACACTTTCAGGGACACTGTGGAGCGGTGGACCGAGGGCCTCGTCGACATCGCCGCCACCATCGACAAGGAGCTGACGCTGCTGGGGATCGAGGGCCACCAGTCCCTCGCCGACGAGGACGTCGCGCCCAGCGCCAAGCTCACTTCCTTCTTCCAGGGGGTGGTGCAGGCGCTCCAGCACCTCCGAACGTCGCTCCCGAAGGAGCGGGCCGACGAGATGCGGAAGGCCATCTCTGGGGACCTCGAGAGGGTGCTGGTGAAGATCGTTTTCCGCAACCCCGACATCAGGCTCACCAACGTCCTCAGGCCCTTGCCGGAGAACGCAGACCTGACGGGGATCCGGGCCCTCATCGCCCCTATCGTCAAGAAGGCGGCCGGGGTCAAGAGGATCGAGGGCGACCGCGTAGATTAGGCCGCCTGCCCCTTTCTTTTATCTCCCTTGCCCTGCCGCTGTTAAATATGCCACGGAAACGGCTGGTTAGGGCAGCAGTAAGGCATTTTGCAATATAACTTTTCATCTTAGGCTATGCATCGCACTGTCATCCCCTCTACTCGACCGGCGCCTTGTTTGTTTCCGCCCTACGCTTTCGGGGACTTGCCGGCGTAGGCCTCCGCCTTGCCACGGGTGCCGAGTGCGGGACGTCAGCGACCCGCTGGCGGGGCTGCCACCGGCAAGAAACCTCGCCGCGGCTGGTTGCCGCTCACTCAGATTGTTGAGCAGGCTCGAGGCAAAGTAAACGGTGCGACTGCGGTCGCAGCACGCTTAGGGTGCCGGGCGAGCTCGAAACAAAGTGAGGACGCTACTCGGGGTGTAGCACACTCGAGTCATTGAGCGGACTCGAAACGAAACGAGGGCGCAACCAGTCTCGTGCCGGTCCTTCCGCGCTCAGGCCTCTCAACCCAGGCTCGGTCGTTCGAGGGAGATAACTCTTAAAAATTAAAGGAGCAATTGCTCGGGCTCCGGCAACTTATCTTTTCTTATCGCTCGCCGCCCGGTAGGGTAGAACCTCCTTGGACAGCATCCAGCCCATCCCGGGGGTAAGCAAGGCGCAGGGCCTCACGACCCTCCGGAGCTAGGCGTAGCTATGCTTGGGGATCCGCGCCCCTCTCTGCGCCAAGGATCACATGCAACTGCGGCAAGACTCGGGCAGAGAGGACGGTTGGCGGAACGGGCTCCGGCAACCGCGCTGGCGAGATTCCTCCCACGGTCGGCGTCAACTCGTTCGGCACCCCGGCGGACGAGGCGCGCCGGGGAACGAGGTCGCCTTTCTCGTGACTTCTGGCGCTAACTTCTGCGGCTACGGGAGCGGCGCAGAGTTCGCTGGAGGCGAATCGTTCGCCCAGCGGCCAGAAGGCGGTCCTCCTCAAGGAGCAGCTGCTTCTTGCCCAGTCTCTGCGCGAGTGGATACTCGAGGAGGGCCGCACACGAGCCCGTGGGAAGGAACGCCACAGCTTGTCGGGAACCCCCGCTTCGACTGGACAGATCCTCGGATCCGCAGGAGCGGGCTGTTCCTCAGCGTTCAGGCTGCTGATCTGCTCGCCGGGGCAAGGCTTATCGGGGGCACCTGCTTCGACTGGACGGATCCTGGGATCCGCAGGAGCGGGCGGTCCCCCGGTGCTCGAGCCCCTACCTGGCGCGCCAAAGATGTCGGGGCGGACGGGCGTCCCCCCGCGAGCACCTATGGGGCCGGAGCCCCTTCCGTTGTCCGGCGAGGGGGGCGGAGGGAGCACAGAGAGCAGATCGAGGCGGGCACACGAGCGGTTTACCCAGGTTCGGGCCGCGATGGACGCGTAAAACCCTACTCCTGCTTGGTTGTATTGAACTGGGGAGCTCGGGAGCTTGGGGAGCTAGCTGCACCGAGCGTATGGCTGTCTGGATGCCGAATCTCCGAACCGAACCGCACCCTTGCGGAACCGAACCCCCTCTACGTTGCACACGGGCCTCCTTTTATAGCGCAAAGGGGTCACCGACAGGTGTCAACGTAAGAGAAAGGGGTAAAAGCGTAAAAGGGGTGGTAGCTGTAATAGTGTGGGAACGGTGGCGCTACAGTGCGGCACAGTGTTATCATACCTACTTCTGACGGTAGGGGACAAGGGCATTAAATGCCCGTCACGGTCGCCCGGACAGCACCGAGGCGGACCGTTAGGTGCGCCACCGTTCGCCACGAGGGCGGCTGCATGCCGCTGCATGCCCCAGGCTGCGCGGTGCCTCGCCACGTGCCCTCGGGGGAAGCCCCAGAGTGACGCGTGGGCGGGCGAGCTGGAGCGCAGTCTTGAGGTGGCGATCTTGCCGCGGCAAGTGGCTTGCCGCGGGGGTCGTCCTCCTGTGCCTGATAGCGTGCCAGCTGTCAGGCCTCGCCGGGGCGCTTGGCGCGCCACGGCGGGATCGTCCCGGCAAGCTCCTCTTGCCGGGGTCTTGTCTTCTTGGCCCGGCAAGCTCCTCTTGCCGGGGGCCTCGTCTTCTTGGCCCGGCAAGCTCCTCTTGCCGGGGGCCTTGTCTTGAAAGCTTGGTCTTCTCTTGGCGCTTCCGGGGCGGGCCTTGCCACAGGGTGCTACGACTGCTCGTGCACAAGTCTGGGGTACTAAGGTACCCCTACTTTAGTACACCGACAATTTGGATCTGAAAGATTCAAGATAAAAGTTCAATATTGACATAGAAATAATAATACTTCAAGCATACTAACTAAGCAATTATGTCCTCTCAAAATAACATGGCCAAAGAAAGTTCATCCCTACAAAATAATATAGTTTAGTCATGCTCCATTTTCGTCACGCAAGAATGCTCTCATCATGCACAGCCCTGATGACAAGCCAATCAATTGTTTCATACTTTAGTAATCTCAAACTTTGTAAACCTTCACGCAATACATGAGCGCGAGCCATGGATATAGCACTATGGGTGGAATAGAATATAATGATGGGGGTTATGTGGAGAAGACAAAAAAGGAGAAAGTCTCACATCAACGAGGCTAATCAATGAGCTATGTACATGCCCATCGATTGATGTTAATGCAACGAGTAGGGATTGCCATGCAACGGATGCACTAGAGCTATAAATGTATGAAAGCTCAACAAAAGAAACTAAGTGGGTGTGCATCCAACTTGCTTGCTCACGAAGACCTAGGGCACTTGAGGAGGCCCATTGTTGGAATATACAAGCCAAGTTCTATAATGAAAAATTCCCACTAGTATATGAAAGTGACAAAATAAGAGACTCTCTATCATGAAGATTATGGTGCTACTTTGAAGCACAAGTGTGGTAAAATGATAGTAACATTGTCCCTTCTCTCTTTTTCTCTCATTTTTTGGGGCTTCTCCTTTTTTACGGCCTTTCTCTTTTTTTATTCCTCACTTGGGACAATGCTCTAGAAAATGATGATCATCACACTTCTATTTATTTACAACTCAATGATTACAACTCGATACTAGAACAAAGTATGACTCTATATGAATGCCTCCGGCGGTGTACCGGGATATGCAATGAACCAAGATTGACATGTATGAAAGAATTATGAATGGTGGCTTTGCCCCAAATAATATGTCAACTACATGATCATGCTAAGCAATATGACAATGATGAACATGTCATGATAAATGGAACGGTGGAAAGTTGCATGGCAATATATCTCGGAATGGCTATGGAAATGCCATAATAGGTGTGACGCCCGGATAATTAAGCTACATTAATCCTATGCTAATGATGACACATCGCCATGATTACTGTTGTTAAACACGCGTTAATTTGAAACCGGTTCAAATTCAAAATTAAAAAAAATCAAACAAATAAAGTTTTCAACTGTCAAACCTAAAATATTCAAAGTGTTGAAAATACTCCATAACTAATTATGGAGGTGAACCAACATTTTCATAAAGTGGTTTAATGCCCTTGAATAACTAAAACAATAGCTTAAGCAATTAATTAAAAGCCTTTTATAATTTATAAAATAAGAACCTAAGTTATTTGGGTAGCAAAATTTTTGTGGCAGTGCCGAATATTGAAATACTATTGATGTGGCCATCTACACTTTTTACAAAACTCGTTTGCTAACAAATTAATATGCAAACTAGAGTTATAAAAAAAATATAGAAACGGGAAAGGGAGAGAGGTACTAGTGGGCACTTTGGCCCAGCTAGCTACACAAAAGGCCCAGCCCCCCGCACTGTCCTATTCCTCTCGCTACAGGGGACACGGGGCGGTGGCGGCCATCCGCCGGCGATGGTCGTGCGTGGCGGCCATCCGTCCCCTGCCCCCGCCTACAAAGCCCCTCCGGGGCGCCCCCGAAACCCTAGCGCCCTCCTCCTCCCTTTCACCCAGATCCCACTTCTCCACCTCTCCCTCTCCATCGATCTGGAGAGGAGGCCTACGCGATCGCCGTCGCGCATGCTTCGATCCCGCGCCCAGCAGCCACCCCTCGCCTCTCCATCGTGCCCACCAGCTCCGTACTGCTCCCCTACGTCGCCTGCGCCATCGGGCTCGAGCGGGGTGAGGTCGTCTTCAACCTCGGACCACCGCCGGCGTTCGTCTTCGATTCCGGCGCCATCAAGCCTACCCCGAGCCCACTTAGCACCTCTACAGGCTCACAGTGAGCTTCTCCTCCGGTTCCCCTATTTTCCCCATCGAACCACCGCCGTAGGCTGCCGTCACCGTCGTGCCTGATGCCGTCGGAGCTCGTGCTCACCGCATCATTGTCCGTGCTCCCGCGCGCACCTGGCCACGTACGGCCACGCCCTTGGCCGCCTGCGCGTGCCTCCGCTCGCGCCCGTCGTTCCCTGGCCGCGCCCCCGCGAGCGCGTGGCCGTGCCCCCATTGCTTCCTGCTATCGTTGCGATGTTGTTGCCTGCTCCCGCCCCTATGCATTCGTTGCTGCTGCGTTGCTCTGTCTGTTGCTCTTGCGGCCACCGAAGCTGTTGCGTGTGCTGCTTCCGCTGCTTTGCTTGATGCTTTGCGCTGCTGCTTTGCGCTGCTGCTTTGCTAGCTCCTACTGAGCTGCTGCTTGGCCTGCTGCTGCGCTGCTATGCTGCTGCTTGTGGCTGACCATGGCCAAGGCCATGGCTGAGTGTGCAGCGTGTGTGCGTGCTCTGTGTGTGTGGATGGCTTTTGCCACAGCCATGTGTGGTCGGCCCTTTGCTAGCTTAGGGGCTAATCCCCCATAGGCAAGCCCCTTTTGTTAGAGTACTTTATATTAGGCTTAGTTTTAGTTGTACCCTATGACATGTGAGTCGGCCCCTGTAAACCAAAAAAATGAAAAAGAAAGTAAAAATAAATAAATAAAAATTAATTAATTAATTAGTAATATAATTAATTAACTTAATTAACATGCTTAATAACCTAATTAACTAGATTAGTTAGTCTAGTACTGTTTAACTAAACCGTGTCTATGACAGTGGGATCCACATGTTAGTTTTGACCAGTCAATGCCCTGTTGACTACTGACATCACTATGACCTCATGCTGAAGTCATTATTCCTTTTCTCTCGAATTAAATAACTAGAAATGATTTCGCAATATTATATAAATCTTTGAATATTCATAGAAAATAAATCGTAGCTCGGATGAAAAAGTTTTCTACATGAATGTTGCTCAGAACGACGAGACAAATCCGAATACGCGACCCGTTCGTCTGCCACATGCCCCTAACTACCTGAACATGAAACTTTCCCCCTCCGTTTCGTCTGTCCGGAAATGCGGAACACCGGGAATACTTTCCCGGATGTTTCCCCCCTTCGTCGATATCACCTCCTACCGCGTTAGGGCATACCTAACACCACGTATTGCCTTGTTATGTTTTGTGATGCTTTGTTTGCTCCGTATTTACTGTTTTCTTCCCCTTCTTCTTCCCCGGTAGACCCCGAGACTGACGCTGCTGCTGGTACCCCGTTCGACTACGATGGTGACGACCCCTCCTTCTTGTCTGAGCAACCAGGCAAGCCCCCCCTTGATCACCAGATATCGCCTACTCTTGTCTATACTGCTTGCATTAGAGTAGTGTAGCATGTTACTGCTTTCCGTTATTCCTATCCTGATGCATGGCCTGTCCTTGCTACTATTGTTGTTACCTTTACCTGCAATCCTACCTGCTTAGTATAGGATGCTAGTTTACCATCAGTGGCCCTACATTCTTGTCCGTCTGCTGTGCTATACTATCGGGCCGTGATCACTCGGGAGTTGATCACGGGTATATACTATACTTTAAACATGATACATGTGGTAACTAAAGTCGGGTTGGCTCGAGGAGCACCCGCGAGTGATTCACGGATTGGGGGCTGAAAGGACCTTTGTTCCAACAACCCCCTGTGTGGATCTTTGTGGCGGAGCGACATGGCAGGTTGAGACTACCTAGGTGAGAGGTGGGCCTGGCCCTGTCGGCGTTCGCGGATACTTAACACGATTAACGAGATCTTGGTATTTGATCTGAGTTGGGTCATCGATCTTATACACACTAACCAACTACGCGGGAAAGATATGGGCACTCGGCGTCGTGGTATCAGCCGAAGCACTTCGTGACGTCAGCGACTGAGTGGCGCGCGCTGGGTTGGACCGCGTAACATGACTTCCTTTGTAATGGAGGTTGCTAGGTCTGCTCTCCGGCCGCGTACGCAATGTGCAGGTGTGCAATGGGCGGTGGGCCCAGACCCCTGCGCGCATAGGATTTAGACCGACGTGCCGACCTCTCTATTGAGCCTAGGTGGGGCTGCGACGTGTTGATCTTCCGAAGCCGGGCATGACCCAGGAAAGTGTGTCCGGCCAAATGGGATCAAGCGTGTTGGGTTATGTGGTGCACCCCTGCAGGGAAGTAAATCTATTCGAATAGTCGTGATCTTCGGTAACAGGACGACTTGGAGTTGTACCTTGACCTTATGACAACTACAACCGGATACTTAATAAAACACACCCTCCCAAGTGCCAGATACAACCCGGTGATCGCTCTCTAACAGGGCATCGAGGAGGGGATCGCCGGGTAGGATTATGCTATGCGATGCTACTTGGAGGACTTCAGTCTACTCTCTTCTATATGCTGCAAGACGGAGGCTGCCAGAAGCGTAGTCTTCGACAGGATTAGCTATCCCCCTCTTATTCTGGCATTCTGCAGTTCAATCCACTGATATGGCCCCTTTACACATATATCCATGCATATGTAGTGTAGCTCCTTGCTTGCGAGTACTTTGGATGAGTACTCACGGTTGCCTTGTTCCCCCTTTTCTCCATTTCTATACCCGATTGTTGCGACCAGACAATGGAGCCCAGGATCCAGACGCCACCGTCGACGATGACTCCTACTACACTGGAGGTGCCTACTACTATGTGCAGCCCGCTGACGACGACCAGGAGTAGTTAGGAGGATCCCAGGCAGGAGGCATGCGCCTCTTTCGATTCTATCCCAGTTTGTGCTAGCCTTCTTAAGGCAAACTTGTTTAACTTATGTCTGTACTTAGATATTGTTGCTTCCGCTGACTCGTCTATGATCGAGCACTTGTATTCGAGCCCTCGAGGCCCCTGGCTTGTATTATGATGCTTGTATGACTTATTTTATTTGTAGAGTTGTGTTTTGATATCTTCCCGTGAGTCCCTGATCTTGATCGTACACATTTGCGTGCATGATTAGTGTACGATTGAATCGGGGGCATCACAATAGGTAGGTATGGTGGCTGTTTTGAGGAAGATATAAGGAGGTTTATGTGTGAAAGAGCGTATCATATCACGGGGTTTGGATGCACCGGCGAAGTTTGCACCAACTCTCAATGTGAGAAAGGGCAATGCACGGTACCGAAGAGGCTAGTAGTGATGGAAAGGTGAGAGTGCGTATAATTCATGGACTCAACATTAGTCATAAAGAACTCACATACTTATTGCAAAAATCTACAAGTTATCAAAAACCAAGCACTACGTGCATGCTCCTAGGGGGATAGATTGGTAGGAAAAGACCATCGCTCGTCCCCGACCGCCACTCATAAGGAGGACAATCAAAGAACACCTCATGTTTCAGATTTGTTACATAACGTTTACCATACGTGCATGCTACGGGACTTGCAAACTTCAACACAAGTATTAATGAAATTCACAACTACTCAACTAGCACAACTTTAATATCACTACCTCCATATCTCAAAACAATCATCAAGCATCAAACTTCTCTTAGTATTCAAAACACACATAAGAAAGTTTTTACTAATCTTGAATACTTAGCATATTAGGATTAAGCAAATTACCATGCTATTTAAGACTCTTCAAAATAATCTAAGTGAAGCATGAAAGATCAATAGTTTCTATAAAACAAATCCACCACCGTGCTCTAAAAAATATAAGTGAAGTACTAGAGCAAAACTATATAACTCAAAAGATATAAGTGAAGCACATAGAGTATTCTAATAATTTACGAATTGTGTGTGTCTCTCTCAAAAGGTGTGTACAGCAAGGATAATTGTGGTAAACTAAAAAGCAAAGACTCAAATCATACAAGACGCTCCAAGCAAAACACATATCATGTGGTGAATAAAAATATAGTTCCAAGTAAAGTTACAGATGGAAGTAGACGAAAGAGGGAATGCCTTCCGGGGCATCCCCAGGCTTTGGCCTTTTGGTGTCCTTAGATTATCTTAGGGGTGCCATGGTCATCCCCAAGCTTAGGCTCTTGGCACTCCTTGTTCCATAATCCATCAAATCTTTCACCCAATACTTGAAAAGTTCACAACACAAAACTTAACAGAAAATCTCGTGAGCTCCGTTAGCGAAAGAAAACAAAAGACCACTTCAAGGTACTGTAATGAACTCATTCTTTATTTATATTAGTGTTAAACCTAATGTATTCCAACTTCTCTATGGTTTATAAACTATTGTACTAGCCATAGATTCATCAAAATAAGCAAACAACACATGAAAAACAGAATCTGTCAGAAACAGAACAGTCTGTAGTAATCTGTAACTAACGCAAACTTCTGGAACTCCAAAAAATCTACCAAAATAGGAATACCTATAAAATTTGTTTTTTGATTAGCGGCAATTGGAATCAATATTTTATCACGTTCTGGTGATTTTTAAAAATTATTTTCGTGAACAGAAAGTTTCTGGAAATTTCTGCAAGATCAAATAACTATCATCCAAGAAGATGCTATAGGTTTAACATGGCACAAACACTAATTAAAACATAAAAACACATCTAAACAGAGGCTAGAACAAATATTTATTCATAAATAGAAGCAAAAAGCAAAACACTAAAAATAAAATTGGGTTGCCTCCCAACAAGCGCTATCGTTTAATGCCCCTAGCTAGGCATAAAAGCAAGGATAGATCTAGGTATTGCCATCTTTGGTAGGCAATCCATAAGTGGCTCTCATAATAGATTCATAAGGTAATTTTATTTTATTCCTAGGGAAGTGTTCCATGCCTTTCTTTAATGGAAATTGGAATCTAATATTCCCTACCTTCATATCAATAATTGCACCAATCATTAATAGGACATGAAGGATTGCAATCTATATCAAGAATGATAAAATATACGGGCACATAGTTCCTATTTGCAACAATAAGGACATCATTAATTCTTCCCATAGATTTCTTAATAGTGTAATCCGCAAGGTGCAAGTTTAGAGAGCAATGATCAAAATCACGGAAACCTAGCAAATCACATAAAGTCTTTGGAATCATGGAAACACTAGCACCCAAATCACACAAAGCATAGCATTCATGATCTTTAATTTTAATTTTAATAGTAGGTTCCCACTCATCATAAAGTTTTCTAGGGATAGAAACTTCCAACTCAAGTTTTTCTTCATAAGATTGCATCAAGGCATCAACAATATGTTTGGTAAAAGCTTTATTTTGACTATAAGCATGAGGAGAATTTAGCATGGATTGCAACAAGGAAATACAATCTATCAAAGAGCAGCTATCATAATTAAATTCCTTGAAATCTAATATAGTGGGTTCATTAATACCTAGTGTTTTGATCTCTTCAATCCCACTTGTATCAATTTTTGCATCAAGATCTAAAAACTCCGAATTTTTGGAACGCCTTGTAGGTAAAGGTGGATCATATTCAGTCCCATCATTATCAAGATTCATATTACAAACCAAAGATTTAATTGGGGATACATCAATAACTTTTAGATCTTCATCTTTATTTTCAAAGGAACTAGAGGAACACACTCTTATAAAGGAATATTTCTTAGCATGCATCCTAGCGGATCTTTCTTTGCACTCGTCAATGGAAATTCTCATGGCTTTGAGAGACTCATTGATATCATGCTTAGGAGGAATAGATCTAAGTTTTAAAGAATCAACATCAAGAGAAATTCTATCAACGTTCCTAGCCAAATCATCAAATTTAAGCAATTTCTCTTCAAGCAAAGCATTGAAACTCTTTTGTGAATTCATAAATTCCTTAACACTAGTCTCAAATTCAGAGGGCATCTTATTAAAATTTCCATAAGAATTGTTGTAGGAATTACCATAATTATTAAGGAATTACTAGGATAAGGCCTAGGATTAAAGTTTCCTCTATACGCGTTGTTACCAAAATTATTCCTACCAACAAAATTCACATCCATAGATTCATTATTATTCTCAATCAAAGTAGACGAAGGCATATCATTAGGATCTGAAGAAATACTCTTAGTAGCAAATAATTTCATAAGTTCATCCAACTTTCCACTCAAAACATTAATTTCTTCTATCACATGCACTTTTTTATTAGTAGATCTTTCAGTGTGCCATTGGGATAATTAACCATAATATTATTTAGGAGTTTAGTAGCTTCTCCTAAAGTGATTTCAATAGAAGTGCCTCCCGCGGCCGAATCTAAAAGATTTCTACAAGCAAAATTCAATCTGGCATAAATTTTTTGTATAATCATCCACAAATTCAACCCATGTGTTGGGCAATTACGTATCATTAATTTCATACTCTCCCAAGCTTGTGCAACATGTTCATGATCAAGTTGCTTAAAATTCATAATATCATTTCTAAGAGAGATGATCTTAGCGGGAGGAAAATACTTGGAGATAAAAGAATCTTTGGACTTATTCCAAGAATCAATACTATTTTTAGGCAAAGACGAAAACCAAGCTTTAGCACGACCTCTAAGCGAAAAAGGAAATAGATTCAATTTAACAATATCATTGTCCACATCTTTCTTCTTTTGCATATCACACAAATCAACGAAGCTATTTAGATGAGTAGCGGCATCTTCACTAGGAAGGCCGGTGAATTGATCTTTCATGACAAGATTCAACAAAGCAGCATTGATTTCACAAGATTCAGTATTGATAAGAGGAGCAATCGGAGTGCTAAGGAAATCATTATTGTTGGTATTGTTAAAGTCACATAATTTGGTATTATCTTGAGCCATCGTGACAAACAAGCAATCCAACCCACGAGCGAACAAGAAGCAAGCGAAAAAGAGGCGAACAAAAAAGAGAGGGCGAATAAAACGGCAAGGGTGAAGTGGGGGAGAGGAAAATGAGAGGCAAATGGCAAATAATGTAATGCAGGAGATAAGGGTTTGTGATGGGTACTTGGTATGTTGACTTTTGCGTAGACCTCCCCGGCAACGGCGCCAGAAATCCTTCTTGCTACCTCTTGAGCACTACGTTGGTTTTCCCTTGAAGAGGAAAGGGTGATGCAGCAAAGTAGCGTAAGTATTTCCCTCAGTTTTTGAGAACCAAGGTATCAATCCAGTAGGAGGCTACACGAGAGTCCCTCGCACCTACACAACACAAATAAATCCTCGCAACCAACACGATAAGAGGTCGTCAATCCCTACACAGTCACTTACGAGAGTGAGATCTGATAGATATGTTAAGATAATATTTTTGGTATTTTATGATAAATATGCAAAGTAAAATAAAAGGCAATGAAAATAGCTAACTGTTGGAAGATTAATATGATGGAAAATAGACCCAGGGGCCATAGGTTTCACTAGTGGCTTCTTTCAAGAGCATAAGTATTTTACGGTGGGTGAACAAATTACTGTTGAGCAATTGACAAAATTGAGCATAGTTATGAGAATATCTAGGTATGATCATGTATATAGGCATCACGTCCGAGACAAGTAGACCGACTCCTGCCTGCATCTACTACTATTACTCCACTCATAGATCGCTATCCAGCATGCATCTAGAGTATTAAGTTCAAGAAAACAGAGTAACGCCTTAAGCAAGATGACATGATGTAGAGGGAGAAATTCATGCAATATGATAAAAACCCCATCTTGTTATCCTCGATGGCAACAATACAATATGTGCCTTGCTGCCCCTACTCTCACTGGGAAAGGACACGCAAGATTGAACCCAAAGCTAAGCACTTCTCCCATTGCAAGAAAGATCAATCTAGTAGGCCAAACCAAACTGATAATTCGAAGAGACTTGCAAAGATAACCAATCATACATAAAGTAATTCATAGAAGATTCAAATATTTTTCATAGATAATCTTGATCATAAACCCACAATTCATCGGTCTCAACAAACACACCGCAAAAAGAAGATTACATCGAATAGATCTCCATGAGAGAGGGGCAGAACATTGTATTGAGATCCAAAAAGAGAGAAGAAGCCATCTAGCTAATAACTATGGACCCGAAGGTCTGAGGTAAACTACTCACACATCATCGCAGAGGCTATGGTGTTGATGTAGAAGCCCTCCGGGATCGATGCCCCCTCCGGCGGAGCTCCGAAACAGGCCCCAAGATGGGATCTCGCGGGTACAGAAGGTTGCGGTGGTGGAATTAGGTTTTTGGCTCCTGTTCTGATCGTTTGGGGGTACGTAGGTGTTGGGGAACGTAGCATAAATTCTAAATTTTCCTACGTGTCACCAAGATCTATCTATGGAGAAACCAGCAACGAGGGGAAGGAGATTGCATCTACATACCCTTGTAGATCGCTAAGCGGAAGCGTTCAAGTTAACGGGGTTGATGGAGTCGTACTCGTCGTGATCCAAATCACCGATGACCAAGTGCCGAACGAACGGCACCTCCGCGTTCAACACACGTACAGCCCGGTGACGTCTCCCATGCCTTGATCCAGCAAGGAGAGAGGGAGAGGTTGAGGAAGACTCCATCCAGCAGCAGCACAACAGCGAGGTGGTGGTGGAGGAGCGTGGCAATCCTGCAGGGCTTCGCCAAGCACCGCGGGAGAGGAGGAAGGAGAGATGCAGGGCTGCGCCATGGAGAGATCGGAACTCTTATGTTGGCAGCCCCAAAACCCTCAAGTATATATAGGGGAGAGGGAAGGGGGTGCGCCCCCTTTAGGGTTTCCACCCCAAGGGGTGCGGCTGCCCGAAACCCATCTAGGGTGGCGGCCAAGGGGGTGGAGAGGGGAAACTTGCCCCCCAAGCTAGGTGGGGCGCCCCCTCCCCAAACCCTAGGCGCCTTGGGCCCTTGTGGGGGGGGGGCGCACCAGCACACCTGGGGCTGGTCCCCTCCCACATGTGGCCCATGCAGCCCTCCGGGGCCGGTGGTCCCACTTGGTGGACCCCCGGGAACCTCCTGGTGGTCCCGGTACGTTACCGATAAAACCCGATACTCTTTCGGTGACCAAAACAGGACTTCCCATATATAAATCTTTACCTCCGGACCATTCCGGAACTCCTCGTGACGTCCAGGATCTCATCCGGGACTCCGAACAACATTCGGTAACCACATATAAACTTCCTTTATAACCCTAGCGTCATCGAACCTTAAGTGTGTAGACCCTACGGGTTCGGGAGACATGCAGACATGACCGAGACGTTCTCCGGTCAATAACCAACAGCGGGATCTGGATACCCATGTTGGCTCCCACATGTTCCACGATGATATCATCGGATGAACCACGATGTCAAGGACTTAATCAATCCCGTATACAATTCCCTTTGTCTATCGGTACGATACTTGCCCGAGATTCGATCGTCGGTATCCCGATACCTCGTTCAATCTCGTTACCGGCAAGTCTCTTTTACTCGTTCCGCAACACATCATCCCGTGATCAACTCCTTGATCACATTGTGCACATTATGATGATGTTCTACCGAGTGGGCCCAGAGATACCTCTTCGTCACACGGAGTGACAAATCCCAGTCTCGATTCGTGCCAACCCAACAGACACTTTCGGAGATACCTGTAGTGTACCTTTATAGTCACCCAGTTACGTTGTGACGTTTGGCACACCCAAAGCACTCCTACGGTATCCGGGAGTTGCACAATCTCATGGTCTAAGGAAACGATACTTGACATTAGAAAAGCTTTAGCATACGAACTACATGATCTTGTGCTAGGCTTAGGATTGGGTCTTGTCCATCACATCATTCTCCTAATGATGTGATCCCGTTATCAACGACATCCAATGTCCATGGTCAGGAAACCGTAACCATCTATTGATCAACGAGCTAGTCAACTAGAGGCTTACTAGGGACATGGTGTTGTCTATGTATCCACACATGTATCTGAGTTTCCTATCAATACAATTCTAGCATGGATAATAAACGATTATCATGAACAAGGAAATATAATAATAATCAATTTATTATTGCCTCTAGGGCATATTTCCAACAGTCTCCCACTTGCACTAGAGTAAATAATCTAGTTCACATCGATATGTGATTAACACTCAAGGTCACATCCTTATGTGACTAACACCCAAGAGTTCTGGGTTTGATCATGTTATGCTTGTGAGAGATGTTATAGTCAACGGGTCTGAACCTTTCAGATCCGTGTGTGCTTTTCAAATATCTATGTCATCTCCTAGATGCAGTTACCACGCTCTATTTGGAGCTATTCCAACTAACTGTTCTACTATACGAATCCAATTTACTACTCAGAATAATCTGGATTAGTGCATCGGCGTAACCCTTTACGACGAACTCTTTATTTTTCACCTCCATAATCGAGAAAATTCCTTAGTCCACTAGTTACTAAGGATAACCTTGACCATTGTCCTGTGATCCATTTCTAGATCACACTTGTACCCCTTGACTGACTCATGGTTTGGCACACTTCAGGTGCGGTACACAACATAGCATACTTTAGAGCCTACGACTAAAGCATAGGGGACGACCTTCGTCCTTTCTATTCTGCCGTGGTCATGTCTTGAGTCTTGCTCAATACTCATACCTTGTAACACAGCCGAGAACTCCTTCTTTGCTGATCTATTTTGAACTCCTTCAAAATCTTGTCGTGGTATGTGTTTGTTTGAAAGTACTATTATGCGATTTTGATCTATCCTTATAGATCTTGATGCTCAATGTTTAAGTAGCTTAATCTAGGTTTTCCATTGAAAACACTTTTCAAATAACCCTATATGCTTTCCAGAAATTCTACATCATTTCTGATCAACAATATGTCAACAACATATACTCATCAGAAATTCTATAGTGCTCCCACTCACTTCTTTGGAAATACAAGTTTCTCATAAACTTTGTATAAACCCAAATCTTTGATCATCTCATCAAAGCGTACATTCCAACTCCAAGATGCTTACTCCAGTCCTTAGAAGGATTGCTGGAGCTTTGCATACTTGTTAGCATCTTTCAGGATTGACAAAAATCTTCTGGTTGTATCACATACAACCTTTCCTCAAGAAAATCGTCGAGGAAACAATGTTTTGACATCCTATCTGCACAATTTCATAAATAATGCAGTAATCGCTAACATAATTCCAACAGACTCTTAGCATCGCTACGAGTGAGAAAGTCTCATCGCAGTCAACTCCTTGAACTTGTCGGAAAACATCTTAATGACAAGTCGAGCTTTCTTAATGGTGACATTTACCATCATTGTCCGTCTTCCTTTTAAAATCCATCTGTATTCAACAGCCTTACGACCATCGAGCCGTTCTGCCAAAGTCTACACTTTGTTTTCATACATGGATCCTCTCTCGGATTTTATGGCCTTGAGCCATTCATCGGAATCCGGGCCCACCATTGCTTCTCCATAGCTCGTAGGTTCATTGTTGTCTAGCAACATGATGTCCAAGACAGGATTACGTACCACTCTGAAGTAGTACACATCCTTGTCATCCTACGAGGTTTGGGAGTGACTTGATCCGAAGTCTCATGATCACTATCATAAGCTTCCACTTCAATTGGTGTAGGTGCCATAGGAACAACTTCCTGTGACCTGCTACACACTAGTTGAAGTGACGGTTCAACAACCTCATCAAGTCTCCACCATCCTCCCACTCAATTCTTTCGAGAGATACTTTTCCTCGAGAAAGGACCCGATTTGAGAAACAATCCCTATTGCTTTCGGATCTGAGACAGGAGGAATACCCAACTGTTTTGGGTGTCCTATGAAGATGCATTTATCCGCTTTGGGTTCGAGCTTATCAGCCTGAAACTTTTTCACATAAGCATCGTGACCCCAAACTTTTAAGAAATGACAGCTTAGGTTTCTCTAAACCATAGTTCATACGGTGTCATCTCATCGGAATTACGTGGTGCCCTATTTAAAGTGAGTGCGGTTGTCTCTAATGCATAACCCATGAACGATAGTGGTAATTCGATAAGAGACATCATGGTACGCACCATATCCAATAGGGTGCAACTATGATGTTCGGACACACCATCACATTATGGTGTTCCAGGCGGTATTAGTTGTGAAACAATTTCCATAGTGCCAAACTCCTAACTCAGATATTCTTTTCTATGAACATATCATAGATATTTTATCCTCTTATCACGAAGATCTTCAACTTCATTCTGAAATTACTTGAACCATTCAATGATTCAGACTTGTGTTTCATCACGTAAATATACTCAGTATTTACTCAAATCATCTGTGAAGTAAGAGCATAACGATATCCACTGCGTGCCTTAGCACTCATTGGACTGCACACATCAAAATGTGTTACTTCCAACAAGTTGCTTTCTTGTTCCATTTTACTGAAACCGAAGCTTTCAGTCATCTTGCCCATGTGGTATGATCTGCATGTCTCAAGCGATTCAAAATCAAGTGAGTCCAAACGGTCCATCTGCATGGAGTTTCTTCATGCGTATATACCAATAGACATGGTTCACATGTCTCAATCCTTTTCAAAGATGAGTGAGTCCAAAGATCCATCAACATGGAGCTTCTTCATGCGTTTTATACCAATATGACTTACATGGCAGTGCCACAAGTAGGTGGTACTATCATTACTATCTTATATCTTTTGGCATGAACATGTGTATCACTATGATCGAGATTCAATAAACCATTCATTTTAGGTGCAAGACCATTGAAGGTATTATTCAAATAAATAGAGTAACCATTATTCTCCTTAAATGAATAACCGTATTGCGATAGACATAATCCAATCATGTCTATGCTCAACGCAAACACCAAATAACAATTATTTAGGTTTAACACCAATCTCAATGGTAGAGGGAGCGTGTGATGCTTGATCATATCAACCTTGGAAACACTTCCAACACATCTCGTCAGCTCACCTTTAGCTAGTCTCCGTTTATTCCGTAGCTTTTATTTCGAGTTACTAACACTTAGCAACCGAACCGGTATCTAATACCCTGATGCTACTAGGAGTACTAGTAAAGTACACATTCACATAATGTATATCCAATATACTTCTATCGACAGCCTTCTCATCTACCAAGTATCTAGGGTAATTCTGCTCCAGTGGCTGTTCCCCTTATTACAGAAGCACTCAGTCTCGGGTTTGGGTTCAACCTTGGGTTTCTCCACTAGAGCAGCAGCTGATTTGCCGTTTCATGAAGTATCCCTTCTTGCCCTTGCCCTTCTTGAAACTAGTGGTTTCACTAACCATCAACAATTGATGCTCCTTCTTGATTTCTACTTTCGCGGTGTCAAACATCGCGAATATTTCAAGGATTATCATATCTATCCCTGATATGTTATAGTTCATTACGAAGCTCTAGCAGCTTGGTGGTAATGACTTTGGAGAAACATCACTATCTTATCTGGAAGATCAACTCCCACTCGATTCAAGTGATTGTTGTACTCAGACAATCTGAGCACAAGCTCAACGATTGAGCTTTTCTCCCTTAGTTTGCAGGCCAAGAAAATTGTCGGAGACTTATACCTCTTGACGTGGGCACGAGCCTGAAATCCCAATTTCACCCCTTGAAACATCTCATATGTTCCGCGACATTTCAAAAATGTCTTCGGTGCCTCAATTCTAAACCATTTATCATTACCGAACTATCATGTAGTCATCAAAACGTGTATGTCAGATGTTCGCAACATTCACAGACCATGTTTGAGGTCCAGCACACCGAGTGGAGCATTAAGGACACAAGCCCTCTACTGTCCGCATAATTGCTACTATCAACTTTCAACTATATTTTCTCTAGGAACATATCTAAAACAGTAGAACTAAAGCGCGAGCTTACGACATAATTTGCAAAGATCTTTTGACTATGTTCAGAATAATTAAGTTCATCTTATGAACTCCCACTCAGATAGACATCCCTCTCGTCATCTAAGTGATTACATGATCCGAGTCAACTAGGCTGTGTCCGATCATCACGTGAGACGGACTAGTCAACGTCGGTGAACATCTTCATGTTGATCGTATCTACCATACGACTCATGCTCGACCTTTCGGTCTTTTGTGTTCCGAGGCCATGTCTGTACATGCTAGGCTCGTCAAGTCAACCTAAGTGTTTGCATGTGTTCCGAGGCCATGTCTGTACATGCTAGGCTCGTCAACACCCGTTGTATTCGAATGTAGGAATCTATCACACCCGATCATCACGTGGTGCTTCGAAACGACGAACTTTTGCAACGGTGCACAGTTAGGGGGAACACTTTCTTGAAATTTTAATGAGGGATCATCTTATTTACTACCGTCGTTCTAAGCAAATAAGATGCAAAAAACATGATAAACATCACATGCAATCAAATAGTGACATGATATGGCCATCATCACTTTGCTCCTTTCGATCTCCATCTTCGGGGCTCCATGATCATCATCGTCACCGGCATGACACCATGATCTTCATCATCATGATCTCCGTGAAGTTGTCTCGTCAACTATTACTTCTACTACTATGGCTAACGGTTAGCAATAAAGTAAAGTAATTACATGACGTTTATGTTGACACGCGGGTCATAAATAAATTAAAGACAACTCCTATGGCTCCTGCCGGTTGTCATACTCATCGACATGCAAGTCGTGATTCCTATTACAAGAACATGATCATCTCATACATCACATATATCATACATCACATCCTTTGGCCATATCACATCACATAGCATACCCTGCAAAAACAAGTTAGACGTCCTCTAATTGTTGTTTGCATGTTTTACGTGGCTGCTATGGGTTTCTAGCAAGAACGTTTCTTACCTACGCAAAACCACAACGTGATATGTCAATTGCTATTTACCCTTCATAAGGACCCTTTTCATCGAATCCGATCCAACGAAAGTGGGAGAGACTGGCACCCGCTAGCCACCTTATGCAACTAGTGCATGTTAGTCGGTGGAACCTGTCTCACGTAAGTGTACGTGTAAGGTCGGTCCGGCCCGCTTCATCCCACAATGCCGCCGAATCAAGATTGACTAGTAACGGTAAGCATATTGAACAAAATCAACGCCCACAACTACTTTGTGTTCTACTCGTGCAAAGAATCTATGCAATAGACCTAGCTCATGATGCCACTGTTGGGGAACTTAGCATAAATTCAAAATTTTCCTACGTGTCACCAAGATCTATCTATGGAGAAACCAGCAACGAGGGGAAGGTGATTGCATCTACATACCCTTGTAGATCGCTAAGCGGAAGCGTTCAAGTGAACGGGGTTGATGGAGTCGTACTCGTCGTGATCCAAATCACCGATGACCAAGTGCCGAACGAACGGCACCCGCGCGTTCAACACACGTACAGCCCGATGACGTCTCCCATGCCTTGATCCAGCAAGGAGAGAGGGAGAGGTTGAGGAAGACTCCATCCAGCAGCAGCACAACGGCGTGGTGGTGGTGGAGGAGCGTGGCAATCCTGCAGGGCTTCGCCAAGCACCGCGAGAGAGGAGGAAGGAGAGATGCTGGGCTGCGCCATGGAGAGATCGGAACTCTTATGTTGGCAGCCCCAAAACCCTCAAGTATATATAGGGGAGAGGGAAGGGGGTGCGCCTCCTTTAGGGTTTCCACCCCAAGGGGTGCGGCTGCCCGAAACCCATCTAGGGTGGCGGCCAAGGGGGTGGAGAGGGGAAACTTGCCCCCCAAGCTAGGTGGGGCGCCCCCTCCCCAAACCCTAGGCGCCTTGGGCCCTTGTGGGGGGGGGGGGCGCACCAGCCCACCTAGGGCTGGTCCCCTCCCACATGTGGCCCATGCAGCCCTCCGGGGCCGGTGGTCCCACTTGGTGGACCCCCGGGAACCTCCTGGTGGTCCCGGTACGTTACCGATAAAACCCGATACTCTTTCGGTGACCAAAACAGGACTTCCCATATATAAATCTTTACCTCCGGACCATTCCGGAACTCATCGTGACGTCCAGGATCTCATCCGGGACTCCGAACAACATTCGGTAACCACATATAAACTTCCTTTATAACCCTAGCGTCATCGAACCTTAAGTGTGTAGACCCTACGGGTTTGGGAGACATGCAGACATGACCGAGACGTTCTCCGGTCAATAACCAACAGCGGGATCTGGATACCCATGTTGGCTCCCACATGTTCCACGATGATCTCATCGGATGAACCACGATGTCAAGGACTTAATCAATCCCGTATACAATTCCCTTTGTCTATCGGTACGATACTTGCCCGAGATTCGATCGTCGGTATCCCGATACCTTGTTCAATCTCGTTACCGGCAAGTCTCTTTTACTCATTCCGCAACACATCATCCCGTGATCAACTCCTTGATCACATTGTGCACATTATGATGATGTCCTACCGAGTGGGCCCAGAGATACCTCTCCGTCACACGGAGTGACAAATCCCAGTCTCGATTCGTGCCAACCCAACAGACACTTTCGGAGATACCTATAGTGTACCTTTATAGTCACCCAGTTACGTTGTGACGTTTGGCACACCCAAAGCACTCCTACGGTATCCGGGAGTTGCACAATCTCATGGTCTAAGGAAACGATACTTGACATTAGAAAAGCTTTAGCATACGAACTACATGATCTTGTGCTAGGCTTAGGATTGGGTCTTGTCCATCACATCATTCTCCTAATGATGTGATCCCGTTATCAACGACATCCAATGTCCATGGTCAGGAAACCGTAACCATCTATTGATCAACGAGCTAGTCAACTAGAGGCTTACTAGGGACATGGTGTTGTCTATGTATCCACACATGTATCTGAGTTTCCTATCAATACAATTCTAGCATGGATAATAAACGATTATCATGAACAAGGAAATATAATAATAATCAATTTATTATTGCCTCTAGGGCATATTTCCAACAGTAGGTATATATAGGAGGAAGGAGTACGTCGGTAGAGGAACAGGGGCCCACGAGGGTGGAGGGCGCGCCTGGGGGGGTAGGCGCGCCCCCTACCTCGTGGCTTCGTCCTTTGTTTCTTGACGTAGGGTCCAAGTCCTCTGGATCATATTCGTTCCGAAAATCACGTTCCCGAAGGTTTCATTCCGTTTGGACTCTGTTTGATATTCTTTTTCTGTGAAACTCTGAAATAGGCAAAAAACTGCAATTCAGGCATGGGTCTCTGGTTAATAGGTTAGTCCCAAAAATAATATAAATGTGAATAATAAAGCCCAATAATGTCCAAAACAGAAGATAATATAGCATGGAGCAATCAAAAATTATAGATACGTTGGATACGTATCAGTTAACTCTTAAGAGTTTGGAAAACAACATAGTGGTTGTCACCTGGAATACATGTGACATAACGGTTCACATGCAAGTTTCAATAGCAAAAGGGTTTATCACATAAGGAGTATGTGATGCCACGTTGTGGTTGCCAGACTTATCAAAAGGAATCCTCCAACTGGAGTCATGTTCTATGGACAATGGATAACCAACTCCATATTTACGTTTGAATGACAATCCAAACTTGTTGACTTTCATGAATTTGAATGCACACAAGTGATGTCGCTTGATGCTATGTCAGTATTTCCCCAAAGAGGAAGGGATGATGCATGCTACCTCTTGAGCTTGCGTTGGTTTTTCTATTGAAGAGGAATGGGTGATGCAGCAAAGTAGCATAAGTATTTCCCTCAGTTTTTTAGAACCAAGGTATCAATCCAGTAGGAGACTACACACAAGTCGCCTCGTACCTACACAAACAAATAAGAACCTTGCAACCAACGCGATAAAGGGGTTGCCAATCCCTTCACGGCCACTTGCAAAAGTGAGATCTGATAGAGATAATAATATAAATATTTTTAGTATTTTTATGATATAGATTTAAAGTAAACATTGCAAAGTAAAAATAGACTGGAAACTTATATGATGGAAAATAGTCCCGGGGGCCATAGGTTTCACTAGTGGCTTCTCTCAAGATAGCATAAGTATTATGGAGGGTGAACAAATTACTGTCGAGCAATTGATAGAGAAGTGCATAGTTATGATAATATCTAGGCATGATCATGTCTATAGGCATCATGTCCGCGACAAGTAGACTGAAACGATTCTGCATCTACTACTATTACTCCATACATCGACCGCTATCCAGCATGCATCTAGAGTATTAAGTTCATAAGAACAGAGTAACACATTAGGCAAGATGACATGATGAAGAGGGATAAACTCAAGCGATATGATATAAACCCCATATTTTTATCCTCGATGGCAACAATACAATACGTGCCTTGCTGCCCCTGCTGTCACTGGGAAAGGACACCGCAAGATTGAACCCAAACCAAAGCACTTCTCCCATTGCAAGAAAGATCAATCTAGTAGGCCAAACCAAACTAATAATTCGAAGAGACTTGCAAAGATAACAAATCTTACATAAAAGAATTCAGAGGAGATTCAAATATTGTTCATAGATAATCTTGATCATAAACCAACAATTCATCAGATCTCAACAAACACACCGCAAAAAGAATTACATCGAATAGATCTCCAAGAGAATCAAGGAGAACTTTGTATTGAGATCCAAAGAGAGAGAACAAACCATCTAGCTAATAACTATGGACCCGAAGGTCTGTGGTAAACTACTCACACATCATCGGAGAGGCTATGGTGTTGATGTAGAAGCCCTCTGTGATCGATTCCCCCTCCGGCGAAGCGCCGGAGAAGGCCCCAAGATGGGATCTCACGGGTACAGAAGGTTGCGGCGGTGGAAATAGGGTTTC
Source organism: Aegilops umbellulata (assembly GCA_032464435.1). Classification (NCBI taxonomy): domain Eukaryota; kingdom Viridiplantae; phylum Streptophyta; class Magnoliopsida; order Poales; family Poaceae; genus Aegilops; species Aegilops umbellulata. The sequence goes on along the minus strand of CP136056.1, from coordinate 65,013,043 downwards.
ATGGTGCTCATGGATATTTTCTGGGTATATGGGTATATATAGGAGGAAGAAGTAGGTAGGTGGAGCTGCAAGTGGCCCATGAGGGTGGGGGCGTGCCCAGGGGGCAGGCGCGCCTCCTTGCCTTGTGGCCTCCTTGCTTCTTTCTTGATGTCTGCTACCTCTTGAGCACTGCGTTGGTTTGGTTTTCTGTTGAAGAGGAAAGGGTGATGCAACAAAGTAGCGTAAGTATTTCCCTCATTTTTTGAGAACCAAGGTATCAATCCAGTAGAAGGCTACACGCAAGTCCCTTGCACCTACACAAACAAATAAATCCTCGCAACCAACGCGATAAGGGGTTGTCCATCCCAACACGGTCACTTACGACAGTGAGATCTGATAGCTATGATAAGATAATATTTTTGGTATTTTTATGATAAAGATGCAAAGTAAAATTAAAGGCAATGAAAATAGCTAAGTGTTGGAAGATTAATATGATGGAAAATACACCCAGGAGCCATAGGTTTCACTAGTGGCTTCTCTCAAGAGCATAAGTATTTTACGATGGGTGAACAAACTACTGTTGAGCAATTGAAAGAATTGAGCATAATTATGAGAATATCTAGGTATGATCATGTATATAGGCATCACGTCCGAGACAAGTAGACCGACTCCTGCCTGCATCTACTACTATTACTCCACACATCTACCGCTATCCAGCATGCATCTAGAGTATTAAGTTCATAAGAACAGAGTAACACATTAGGCAAGATGACATGATGAAGAGGGATAAACTCAAGCGATATGATATAAACCCCATATTTTTATCCTCGATGGCAACAATACAATACGTGCCTTGCTGCCCCTGCTGTCACTGGGAAAGGACACCGCAAGATTGAACCCAAACCAAAGCACTTCTCCCATTGCAAGAAAGATCAATCTAGTAGGCCAAACCAAACTAATAATTCGAAGAGACTTGCAAAGATAACAAATCTTACATAAAAGAATTCAGAGGAGATTCAAATATTGTTCATAGATAATCTTGATCATAAACCAACAATTCATCAGATCTCAACAAACACACCGCAAAAAGAATTACATCGAATAAATCTCCAAGAGAATCAAGGAGAACTTTGTATTGAGATCCAAAGAGAGAGAACAAACCATCTAGCTAATAACTATGGACCCGAAGGTCTGTGGTAAACTACTCACACATCATCGGAGAGGCTATGGTGTTGATGTAGAAGCCCTCTGTGATCGATTCCCCCTCCGGCGAAGCGCCGGAGAAGGCCCCAAGATGGGATCTCACGGGTACAGAAGGTTGCAGCGGTGGAAATAGGGTTTCATGGTGCTCATGGATATTTTCTGGGTATATGGGTATATATAGGAGGAAGAAGTAGGTAGGTGGAGCTGCAAGTGGCCCACGAGGGTGGGGGCGTGCCCAGGGGGCAGGCGCGCCTCCTTGCCTTGTGGCCTCCTTGCTTCTTTCTTGATGTCTGCTACCTCTTGAGCACTGCGTTGGTTTGGTTTTCTGTTGAAGAGGAAAGGGTGATGCAGCAAAGTAGCGTAAGTATTTCCCTCATTTTTTGAGAACCAAGGTATCAATCCAGTAGGAGGCTACACGCAAGTCCCTTGCACCTACACAAACAAATAAATCCTCGCAACCAACGCGATAAGGGGTTGTCCATCCCAACACGGTCACTTACGACAGTGAGATCTGATAGCTATGATAAGATAATATTTTTGGTATTTTTATGATAAAGATGCAAAGTAAAATTAAAGGCAATGAAAATAGCTAAGTGTTGGAAGATTAATATGATGGAAAATAGACCCAGGAGCCATAGGTTTCACTAGTGGCTTCTCTCAAGAGCATAAGTATTTTACGATGGGTGAACAAACTACTGTTGAGCAATTGAAAGAATTGAGCATAATTATGAGAATATCTAGGTATGATAATGTATATAGGCATCACGTCCGAGACAAGTAGACCGACTCCTGCCTGCATCTACTACTATTACTCCACACATCTACCGCTATCCAGCATGCATCTAGAGTGTTAAGTTCCAGAACAGAGTAACACTTTAAGCAAGATGACATGATGTAGAGGGATAAATTCATGCAATATGATAAAAAACCCATCGTGTTATCCTCGATGGCAACAATACAATACATGCCTTGCTGCCCCTACTGTCACTTGGAAAGGACACCGCAAGATTGAACAAAAAGCTAAGCACTTCTCCCATTGCAAGAAAGATCAATCTAGTAGGCCAAACCAAACTGATAATTCAAAGAGACTTGCAAAGATAACCAATCATACATAAAAGAATTCAGAAGGTTCAAATATTGTTCATAGATAAACTTGATCATAAACCCACAATTCATCGGTGTCAACAAACACACCGCAAAAAGAAGATTACATCGAATAGATCTCCACGAGAGAGGGGGAGAACATTGTATTGAGATCCAAAAAGAGAGAAGAAGCCATCTAGCTAATAACTATGGACTCGAAGGTCTGAGGTAAACTACTCACACATCATCGGAGAGGCTATGGTGTTGATGTAGAAGCCCTCCGGCGAAGCTCCAAAATAGGCCCCAAGATGGGATCTCGTGGGTACAGAAGGTTGCAGCGGTGGAATTAGGTTTTTGGCTCCTGTTCTGATTTTGGGGGTACGTAGGTATATATAGGAGGAAGGAGTACGTCGGTGGAGCAACAGGGGGCCCACGAGGGTGGAGGGCGTGCCGGGGGGGATAGGCGTGCCCCCTACCTCGTGTCTTCCTCCTTTGTTTCTTGACGTAGGGTCCAAGTCCTCTGGATCATCTTCGTTCCGAAAATCACGTTCCCGAAGGTTTCGTTCCGTTTGGACTCCGTTTGATATTCTTTTTCTGCGAAACTCTGAAATAGGCAAAAAAATAGCAATTCTGGCTGGGCCTCCGGTTAATAGGTTAGTCCCAAAAATAATATAAAAGTGAATAATAAAGCCCAATACTGTCCAAAACAGAATATAATATAGCATGGAACAATAAATATTATAGATACGTTGGAGACGTATCAACGTCCACTCCAAGTCCTCTGGATCACGTTTGTTCCAAAAATCACTCTCCCGAAGGTTTCATTCCGTTTGGATTCCGTTTGATATTCCTTTTCTGCGAAACACTGAAATAGGCAAAAAAAACAACAATTTGCACTCGGCCTTCGGTTAGTAGGTTAGTCCAAAAAATAATATAAAAGTGTATAATAAAGCCCATTAAACATCCAAAACAAATAATATAATAGCATGGAACAATAAAAAATTATAGATACGTTGGAGACGTATTAAGCATCCCCAAGTTTAATTCCTGCTCGTCCTCGAGTAGGTAAATGATAAAAACGGAATTTTTGATGTGGAATGCTACCTAACATAATTTTATAAGTAATTCTCTTTATTGTGGCATGAACGTTCAGATCTGAGAGATTCATGATAAAAGTTTAATATTGACATAAAAATAATAATACTTCAAGCATACTAACTAAGCAATTATGTCTTCTCAAAATAACATGGCCAAAGAAAGTTCATCCCTACAAAATCATATAGTTTGGTCATGCTCCATTTTCGTCACACAAGAATGCTCTCATCATGCACAACCCCGATGACAAGCCAAGCAATTGTTTGATACATTAATCTCAAACTTTTTTCAACTTTCACGCAATACATGAGAGTGAGCCATTGATATAGCACTATAGGTGGAATAGAGTATGATGATGGGGGTTATGTAGAGAAGACAAAAAAGGAGAAAGTCTTACATTGACGCGACTAATCAATGGGCTAGGGAGATGCCCATCAATTGATTTCAATGCAAGGAGTAGGGATTGCCATGCAACAGATGCACTAGAGCTATAAATGTATGAAAGCTCAACAAAAGAAACTAAGTGGATGTGCATCCAACTTGCTTGCTCATGAAGACCTAGGGCATTTGAGGAAGCCCATTGTTGGAATATACAAGCCAAGTTCTATAATGAAAAATTCCCACTAGTATATGAAAGTGACGAAACAAGAGACTCTCTATCATAAAGATCATGGTGCTGCTTTGAAGCACAAGTGTGGAAAAAAGGATAGTAGCATTGTCCCTTTTTATTTCTTTTTTTGGGCCTTTCTCTTTTTTTATTTGGCCTTTCTCTTTTTTTGGTACAATGCTCTATTAATGATGATCATCACACTTCTATTGATTTACAACTCAATGATTACAACTCGATACTAGAACAAAATATGACTCTATCTAAATGCCTCCGACGGTGTACCGAGATGGGCAATGAATCAAGAGTGAAATGAATGATATATTATGCATGGTGGCTTTGCCACAAATACGATGTCAACTACATGATCGTGCAAGGCAAATATGACAATGATGAAGCGTGTCATAATAAATGAAACGGTGAAAAGTTGCATGACAATATATCTCGGAGTGGCTATGGAAATGCCATAATAGGTAGGTATGGTGGCTGTTTTGAGGAAGATATAAGGAGGTTTATGTGTGATAGAGTGTATCATATCACGGGGTTTGGATGCACCGGCGAAGTTTGCACCGACTCTCAAGGTGAGAAAGGGCAATGCATGGTACCGAAGAGGCTAGCACTGATGGGAAGGTGAGAGTGCGTATAATGCATCACTACAAAAAAAATACACTTCCATGATGATACGTGTTTGTCACAGTAGGTCGCGTTTTTTGTCATGCATGTACATCCATGACAAATTTATGACAGAATCAAGATAGTCATACCTATGCTGTTGTTGAAGTGTTCCATGACATTACCAAAATTATCATCACGGAATTGTCCACTTCCATGACGATAAATCGCGCGTCACAGAAGTGCTTTCGTCAAGGGTGACTGACACGTGGCATCCACCGTAACGGAACGCCGTTAAGCTATCGGGTCAGGTTTTGGATCCGATAACCCGTTAACAGCCCCGGCCAATGGGGATTTTCCATGTGTAAAATCATCATTGGCTGCAGGAGACACATGTCAGGTCCGCATTGGCACATGTGTCACTCATCCAATGGGCGAGACGCGTCTATGATATGTTGACACATGGATCGGCCCATCAAGTTTAAATGGGCCGGCCCAATTGAAGGCCCGCAAGATTTTGCGGCCCATAATGGGGTGGCCCAGCTAAAGGCCCCCGAGATTTTGCGGACCATAATGGGCTGGCCCAGCTAAAGGTCCACAAGATTTTGCGGGCCATAATGGGCCAGCCCAGGTAAAGGCCCACAAGATTTTTGTGTGCCATAATGGACCGGCCCAGGTAAGGGCCCACAAGATTCTTGCGGATCATAATGGGCCGGCCCAGCTAAAGGCCCACAAGATTTCGCCGACATTAATGGGCCGGCCCAGCTGTAGGCCCACAAGATTTTGAGGACCCTAGTAGGCCGGCCCATTAACTAGCTGCCATATTTTGGGCCAAATGCCGGCCCATATTTGATCCGGTCCATTAATGGCCTGCCACGCTCCGGGCCTAATAGTGGCCCATATGAGATCCGGCCCGTTAAAAGCCTACAACGTTCTGGCCCAAATTACGGCCCAGATCAGGTCCGGCCCTTTAAGAGGCTTTGGGCTCAATTATGGCCCATATCAGATTCGGCCCGTCAACTGGACACTATGCTTTTGTGCCCACTTGCTAAAGGCCCACTTAGTAATTCAGCCTGATATTAGTCTTGGCCTGTTAAGGGTCCGTTTAACATTTCGGCCCTATATTAATTTCGGCCTGTTAAAAGCCCGTCCTATAGTTGGGCCTAACTACGGCCCGGTTTGCATCCGGCCTGCTCGCTGCCAATATCTGATTGGGCCAAACAAGGACCGAGACAATTTTGGCCTGTTAAAAGCCCGTGATTTGATTCGCACAATCATGGGCGGGGTTCATTTTGGGCTGCTGCCGGCCCGGGAGCTGTTCGGCACGTTTCAGGCCCAACCTACATCGTGATTGCATGACGGCCCGATTATGTACCGTAATTTTACGGTTTGGCTGGTTTACTGCGAAGACAGGATATATATACAGTAAAATAACTACAGCATCGTGAATAAGAAAAACCTAGACTATACAATAAAGAAATTATGGCATATTACATCCACTGGGCGTCAAAGTTCGCCACTATGATAATAAAGCACAAGAAGACAGCAGATTACATACACTAGGCATCAAAGATCGCCACCAGTGCAAATAAACACGCCGACAAAATAATATACAAAACTGATAGCACTTCAATAGAGTTCAAGAAAGTTTAGCCCTCCTGGGGAGCTGCAGCGCAAGCAGCTGAGCAAGATGATGAGACTGCACTTGTTCAACACTTATATCTTCCTCACTCTGAAAGATAAACAAGCAGACAGATGACAGGTTTTGCACATAAAAGTATCAGTGCTGACAATTCATCACATTTCTTACTGACGAATAAAGTGACACAGTTTGAAATTGCACTAACACAATATGGTATTGTTCAGGTCAAGACATGGCAGGAAATGACATTGTGAAGGAGTTGGCAGCTTCACGACACCACTGGATTACAGATCAAGAACTCATAAGTATCAATGGTTAGTGTGCTGTCAATTTATACCATTTTAGATTGGCAAATAAAGAGACGGTTTAAATAATAGTAGAATGATATGACATTGTTCATAGTTAAGACATTGCAGAATATGACATTGTGCTGTAGTGGGTAGGTTCACCACACCACTGGATTATGGATGAAGAACAGAAGCATACATGCAGTGCAAAAGAAGATCACTTGCTCTGTATAGTTTAATTACATGGTATGAAGAAGGAACTTGGTTGTACAAGTGAAAACTTAAATTGAGAAAGGACAAACTTTTGTTTTTGAACTACATAATAAACTTTAAACACGCAATTTGATGCAAACACCAAAAATAAACAGCTGTTGCAGTCATGCCTAACCAAATATATACAACAAAGTTTGAAGGCTTGGGATGGACAAACTTACATTATTGGTGAAGACAGGATCTATAAAGGCCTTGTCCATGCTGATGGGGGGCAATTCAAGAAGTTTACCACATAATGTTCTTCAAAAGCATTGCCTTTATTCTACATTTTGTTAAGAGTAAATATAGATGTGATAATATACGAAAAAATGGAGAATATTTAAGATAAGATGAAGAGTGATGCTACATAACCAAGTAGCTATAAATGTAAGTGCAGCGATACAGGCAAAAGGTACAACCAAGAGCAATGCACAGCTAAACTTCTTCAGTACCAACCTTATGGTAAGAGTAAATATAGATCTGATGTGTAGAAAATGGAGGGCAAAGGAAAATAGCTGCAGAGTGATGGTACATGAACAACTACCTGTCATTATAAGTACACTGATAAAGGACAACATGTACTTACAAGAACAATGGAGGGCTAAAAAAACATTGGCATTGGATATATTCTACACTAATGTAACCATTCATATAGATCAGATAATTTGGAGCGAACAATTGATAAGCAAGCTATCATGCATACTGCTATCACATAATGAACCAGTTATGTATGCAAGTACAGTGATACAGGACAACAGGTACTAACAAGAGCAAAGCAGCGGGCAGCATATTTGTGATATCCTGTCGTTCTTGTCAAACCGGAATTCTTCTTCGAGCAGATTTCCTGCAAAAAGATCCGTAAGGCACATGCGGAAAAGTAGAAGTTCAAATTGTCATGTGATTTCATAGACAGTACATCATCCTAGGAACGAGACCAATGCATAACAAGGTTTTCCCATTCAATGTCTTCTAAATTTAGCATAGGAGACTTCACCGGAAATTCGTTTATAGACTTGCCATCAAAGTGTGATTTCTTCAGGTAGCACCGATACTTCTGCAATGCTTCCTTGAAAAGCATAAGCAAGCTTTGCTCGTCATGACTATCCAGACTGACCCTCGCCTAGTTACAACAATGTAATGTAAATCATTGATGTGTTCAATCAACAGAAAACAAGAAAATAATAACCATGAATAATAGCACTTACACGTAAGTTGGACAGAAAGATGTGAAAATGGTGTTTGTCTTCACAATAATCTTCCCATGATGGGAATATATGCGCGTAGTCCCTAACAACATTGAAAGCATTGTCTTTTAAACTGGGAATAAATGGAATGGGGTTCCAATCTGCAGGAATTAGCCGTCTCCGCAGTTGGGATAGGTCTTCGGCCAGTGGACTTGTTGTACTTTTTGCTGGAGTGGGATTTTTCTGTGGTACAGCTGGTGCTATGGCAAATGAAATCGGTATACCTTTTGCTGGAGTGGAGGTCCTGTGTGGTGGGGCTAGTGGTGTGGCCAGTGAAGTATGGGTACAGTCTGCTGGAGTCGGTCCTACGTTTTGTGTCACTGGTTGTACAGCCAATATAAGTGGGGTGCTGTCTGATTTCTCCGGCACCACCACGTTTTTCAAGGACTTTGCTGGTGCTCCTTCAGGTTCGGCAATCACCCTCTTCCTTTTTAATGCCTGATGCACAAGAATAGCATTTGAGTGAAAAAACATGGTATGATGATAGATGGAATATGTATTGATAATGGCTGGGCATGGCATCTCGACATATATGATGAGTAAACTAAGCAGATGGCGGTGCAACAAAGTAGAAGAAATGCAAGACAACATATGCAAGATACCCGCAATCAATAAAACATTGCCAAATTAGAACAGGCACCTTGATGGGGGAACAGGACTGGCCATCTGCCTTTGACTCCTCGAGGTTAGAATAGTCATTAGGATCATATTCTGAACAAGAATCAACAGGTGGGGAGCGTATGAGTTTCATTGCATCCAGAATGGCACTCAATGCCTTGGTGCCAATTTTGTAAGTCATTGCAGTGTTTAGCTTCAAGAGTGGGCGGCTGCTAGTGCGACACAAAGCAGCTACACAGATCATAGTGTAGATATAACGGGAAAACCTTAAGCATCAGAGTAAAATCAGCAACGTGGAACTTGCTGGAATATATGTGCTAGTATTGCCGGTATGGCTAGAAAGGCTTCGGATACCAGCTATCTTCAAGTGAAGGTGCGGTACTGTTAATATCAGTGTAACTCTTAAATGCGACACAGCTCCCCGCATTTCCTTGCTATTCTTATATGATTCAAGTGGGCACGCCACTACAAATCCTATTCCTATGTTTACAAGATCCTACGAATCAAAGAGGCTCAAAGTGTCCATCACAACCAACCGTATAGACCTCTACACTGCAAATGTCCCTGCTCATCTTTAGTACAAGGAACATACTGTACTACTATCATACTCCCTCCGTTCCAAAATATAAGTCTTGGTAGAGATTTCCACCATGGATCACATACAGATGTATGCAGATACATTTTAGAGTGTAGATTCATTCATTTTGCTCCATATGTAGTCCATGGTGGAATCTATACAAAGACTTGTATTTAGGAACGGAGAGAGTACATATTAAAGAAGAACGGAAGAGGAACATGGTAAAGAAGAGCAAGCAGATTTTGGATAATAAAATGTTGGTTGCGCAGTGCCCACACATGATGAACCAGAGCGCATTAAGAATGCAACTCCCAGCTGTCTCTCGACGATTTTAGGCGGTTGGATGAAGATCCTACATCTCCTAACCCTTCTTCTTCCTCATCTCTGATTCTTCCCATACAGAACACCGCACGGGCCGCCGGCCGGACCACCGGCCCCCACCGCCTGTGTTCCTCCGCCAACCCCACCCCACCCCGCCCCAACCCCCACCCGCGTTGAGTTTTCTTCATTCGGCGAGGCCCCACAACCACCCGAGCCCCTTCGATTGCACCGGCGAACTCCGGCGAGCTCTGAAAAATCGAATCACCCAATTTTGAAATTTAGTCTACTGTAATTTAACTAGTGTGGAATATAAAAAGGGGAAAACCATAAGCATTGGGAGTATAGTGTTGAGTGTGCCATGGCGGATCTGAAGGTGCAAACCGGACAAAGGAAACTTCGCAACCAAGACAAGAAATCATAGTAAAGCAGTGGCGATCTATTTTCTTGCTGCGATAAATAAGTTGAGCAGATACGAAAGAGTACCGCCTCTGGTGCGGCGCCGTGTACGCATCTGCTGAGAATTTGACGGTGCTGCGGTAGCGATGGCTGTCGGCGGCAAGGAAGCAGATCTAGAAGGGTAGACGATGGCGGCGGGGCGCGGTGGACGAGATGATCATAGGAGCGGCAGCGGCTGCTACCTCTTGAGCACTGCGTTGGATTTCCCCGAAGAGGAGAGGATGATGCGGCAAAGTAGCGTAAGTATTTCCCTCAGTTTTTGAGAACCAAGATATCAATCTAGTAGGAGGCCACACTCGAGTCCCACGTACCTACACAAAAACAATAGCTCCATGCAACCAACGCGATTAGGGGTTGTCAATCCCTTCACGGTTACTTATGGGGGTGAGATCTAATAGAGATGATAGATAATATTTTTGGTATTTTTGGTATAGAGATGCAAAGTGAAAAGTAAAAAGGCAAAGTAAAAAGCAAGCAAGATTAAAGTGATGGAGATTAATATGAGAAAAATAGACCCGGGGGCCATAGGTTTCACTAGTGGCTTCTCTCAAGAGCATAAGTATTCTACGGTGGGTGAACAAATTACTGTTGAGCAATTGACAGAATTGAGCATAGTTATGAGAATATCTAGGTATGATCATGTATATAGGCATCACGTCCGAGACAAGTAGACTGACTCCTGCCTGCATCTACTACTATTACTCCACTCATCGACCGCTATCCAGCATGCATCTAGAGTATTAAGTTAAAAATAGAGTAACGCCTTAAGCAAGATGACATGATGTAGAGGGATAGTTTCATGCAATATGATAAAAACCCCATCTTGTTATCCTCGATGGCAACAATACTATGCGTGCCTTGCTGCCCCTTCTGTCACTTGGAAAGGACACTGCAAGATTGAACCCAAAGCTAAGCACTTATCCCATGCACTACAAAAAAAGACACATCCGTGACATTTTGGGCCGAACGATTTTTTTTTCTGTCATACATATGACAGTTCTATGATGATAATTGTGACAAAACCCGGTATCATCATAGATGTGGTGGGCTCCTACTTCTATGACAAAAAATCATGATAGAAAATAGGCTTTTTGTCCTGGGCGGGCCGGATATGCAGCTGCATGACATTCTTTGGGCCGTCCATGACGGAAAAAACCGTGGTAGAAGCGAGGGGGAGGAAAATTTCGGGGAGTTCCCGGTTACTGTGGGAGGTCGAGGGCCGAGCGATGCGCGTTTCTCTCGTACACGTACGCGCGTGTGTGCGAGGCATTGGCTCTAACCGAACCCGAGCGATGCATTGGGCTCTAACCGAACCCGAGCGATTGCACTACAGGCTACGCGTTACTGAACCCGAGCGATCGATCGATGGCTGTTAACTGAACCCGATCGAGCGATTCATTCGCTACTGCTGCTAACTGAAGCCGATCGATGGGATGAACAGTGAGCGTTGCGGGGGGTTTGGATGAACAGTGAGCGGTGGCATTGCCTCTGGGTGAACAGGACCCCGTGGTGTGGTGGAGGGCTGGATGAACAGTAGACGGTGGAGGGGTGCCCATGGAGGGGTGGATGAACATGACCCCGTGGTGTGGAGGGCAGGATGAACAGTAGAGGGTGGAGGGGTGCCCATGGAGGGGTGGTTGAATAGGACCCCGTGGTGTGGAGGGCTGGATGAACAGTAGATGGTGGAGGGGTGGTTGAACAGTAGCCGGTGGAGTAGCACGCGGTGGAGGCTGGATGAACAGGAGCCAGTGGAGGCTGGAGGAGGTCGACGTTGGATGAACAGTAGCTCGTGGAGGCTGGAGGGGGTCGACGGTGGAGATGAACACTATCCCGTGGAGTTCCATTTTGCAGTACGCTACATCCTTCCCGATGAACAGGACCCCCGTTTCGACCGTAGGAGGTCCGTTTCCTCCGTTTTGCGGTACGCCACTCCCCTCCCGATCAACAGGACCCCCGTTTCGACCGTAGGAGGTCCGTTTCGTCCGTTTTGCGGTACGCCACACCCCTCCCGATCAACAGGACCCCTGTTTCGACCGTAGGAGGTCCGTTTCCTCTGTTGTGCAGTATGCCAGACCCCTCCCGGACCTTGTTCCCAACATAGGAGGTCCGTTTCCTCCGTTCTGCGGTACGCCAGGCCTCGTTTCCATCGCCTGTTTCGTCCAAGCCCTCCCGATGAACACGACGCATTCCGTTGCCTCCCCATGAACACGACGCATTCCGTTGCCTCCCCATGAACACGACGACGACGATGTTTCTCCATTACGACGCAACCATGTCAACGAGCCCTCGCCGTACGTATGCGCGAGTAGGCGTTCAAGATCCCGCCCGTATGTACACATATGTGGCCGTATTTTCTTTCCTGCACCCTGGCCGCCTCTACTACGACACGTGCGTGCCTCTACATCCACCAGTATATATGTACGTACACGTTCGCGACCAGAATGACAACGCTACGTATGCTTTGACCAGGTGGGTCCCGACTGTCAGGCACTTCCTTGCTTGCAAAGATGTAGCTGGTGGGTCCCAGCAGTCAGGGGGGCGAATCGTTTTTTTGCCCGGACGCACTTCCTTGTGTGCGAAGGTGTAGTTGGTGGGTCCCAGTACTCAGGGGGAAACATTTTTTCATGAAATACGGTGGCCCGTCCGGTGGGTCCCTGCTGTCAGGTGGAGGAATCATTATTTTCTGTGTAATAAGGAGCACTTCCTTGCTGCCGCCATGGACCCAGCTATCAGCCTCTCCACGTACAGTCCACGTCCGATGGAAGTCATTCCTTGACCACGTTGACAAAGCCGCGCCGAGAGCACCAGGGCGGTTGACGACGGCGAGGCCTAGGAAGGGGACGATGCGGAGCCGGTGAAGACGCGGCAGTGGATGCCCACGCGGAGAGGAGTATGAGGGTTCACTCGTTCTACTGCGGTGTGAGCCTGCCGTCGCCGCAGGGCCTAGCCAGTGGTGGGAATAGTAGGGGGCAGTGAGGCCTCCACGGCAGCACAACCGGCCACGGGAGGCAGGAGCAGGCGGTACGACCGGCGCTGCTTTGGGCGGCTGGAGCAAGAAGACCAGAGGTTGAAGAAGCACTACGACCGTTGGATGGACATTGTACGGTCACTGGAGCTAGAATCGTTCATATTGACTAAGTTGACAAAGCCCTCCGTCCCCGTCAACTTAGTAGGCCCACAAGTCAGCCTCCCACCAAGGTGGGTCCCAGCTAGATGGGGGTATTCATTTTTTTGTGCGTAATAAGGAGGCACTTCCGGTGGGTCCGAGCTGACAGCAGGGGGAACGTTTTTTCGCGAAATACGGTGGCCCGTCGGGTGGGTCCCAGCAGTCAGGGGCAAATGTTTTTTTCGCGATATACTGGTGGGCGTCCGGTGGGTCCCTGCTGTCAGGTGGAGGAATAATTATTTTCTGCATAATAAGGAGGCACTTCCTTGCGGCTGCCGTGGACCCAGCTGTCAGCCTCTCCATGTACAGTATTCTTCCGATGGAATTTGGTCATTGACCACATTGACCACGCCGCACCGACAGCACTACGGCGGTGGACGATGGCGAGGCCCAGGAAGGGGACGACGCGGAGCCGGGGAAGACGCGGCAGTGAATGCCCACGCAGAGAGGAGGGATGGCCTGGCCAGCGGTGGGAGTAGTATGGGGGCGGTGAGGCCTCCGCGGCAGCACAGCCGGCCACGAGAGGCAGGAGCAAGCAGCTCGACAGCCGCTGCTTTGGGCAGCTGGAGCAAGAAGACCAAAGGTTGAAGAAGCAATTCGGCCGTTGGATGGACATCGTACGGTCAGTCGAGCTAGAATCGTGCATATTGACTAAGTTGACAAAGCCCTTCGTCCCTGTCAACTTAGTAGGACCACTATACTGGGTCCCAGCTAGCAGGGGGTATTCATTTTTTTGTGCGTAATAAGGAGGCACTTCATTGCGTGCGAAGATATATCTGGTGGGTCCGAGCTGTCACCGGCGGTAACGTTTTTTTCGTGAAATACAGAGGCCGTTTCGGTGGGTCCCAGATGTCAGGTGGAGGAAATCATTATTTTGCGCGTAATAAGGAGGCATTTCCTTGCGTGCGGCCTTGGACCCAGCTGTCAGCCTCTCCACGTACAGTCCACTTCAGATGCATGTCGGTCGTTGACCACGCTGACCACGCCACGCCGAGAGCACCAGGGCAGTGGACGACGGCGAGGCCTAGGAAGGGAACGACACGGAGGCAGGGAAGACTCGGCCGTTGTTTTTGTTTCCCACGCGGAGGGGAGTACGACTGTACAAGGGTTTACTGGTTCGTCTGCCATCGCCGGAGAATAACAGCAGGTGTGGCTGAGTAGAGGGATGGCTAGGCCAGCGATGGGAGTTCGGTGGGGTGGTGAGGCCTGCGCGGCAGCACAGCCGGCCGCAGGGAGGAGGGAGCAGGCAGTCCCGCCGGCGCTTGTTTGAGCGGCTGGAGCAGGAAGAGCAGAGATTGATGAAGCACGACGGCCGTTGGATGGACATCCAACAGTACACAAGCCATCTGTGGAAAGCCTCAAATCTGTGGAAAACAGCATACAGCCCATCTGCCATTATTTCAAATAATTTACAGCCCATTTGCTAATTCTTACGGGGTTTTTTGGAGCCAATATTCTTTATGTTAGCACTACAGCCCATATTGTGGCCACGGTTAAAAAATTAGATGAAATTTTGCATATGTCGGTGCGGTCTGAACTGTTTTTAATCCCAAAATTTTGAGTCACATTCAGACTGATTTTAAAAATAAATGTATATCAATATAAAATCCGATAAATTGTCCACGCATAAAAATCAATGCAATTTGAAATCTCGAAATGAAAAAAAGATATTTGAAAATAATTACCGGTTTGATGTGTTTTAAAAATGTACAGCCCATTTCTCATTACTGATAGGCCATTTTCTCGGCCAGCCGAATGAAGCTCTCCTCGTCTTGAAAGATTTGCAGCCCAACAGGCCTGATAAAGCGACTTACTTGACAAATCACAAAAAAACTGGGCTAGCCATTTTCAGAAAGAAAAAAAACTACTGAGCTGGTCTGTGGTAAACATAAAAGAAAAGGTTGTCTTGACAGGCTAGAGTGTCCCGCACAGCCCAGTTGACACCCTGCTTCCGTCTCAAAAAGAAATTAGATAAATGCCACTCCAATTATGGTGATTCATAAAAATGCCACTGCAATTTCCAAACTTTGAAAAATGCCACTTCAATTTTTGCAAACTTTGAAAAACGCCACTGCAGTTTGCAAACTTTGAAAAATGCCACTCAAGACTTCGAAAAATGCCACTATAAATGGCATGAAATGGCATTTTTCAAAGTTTGGAAATTGCAGTGGCATTTCTTGGATACACCATATTTGGAGGGGCATTTATCAAATTTAACCCAAAACAAAAATAACTGGGCGAGCTGCTAGGTCCCTGGTGTCAGCCGCTCGTTGTGCAATTCTCTCGTTTATTGACTACGTTGACAATGGCATGGGACCCAGATGTCAGAAATCCACTAGGAGGAGCCATTTTTTTATTGGCTTGAAATAAGGAGGCACTTGCTTGCGTACTGCCATGACCTTGGCGGGTCCCTGCTGTCATCCTCTCCATGTACAATCATCTCCTGATTGTGTATGCGCCAACTTGCTAGGCCCACAAGTCAGCCTCTAAACCGTGGAGGACAAATACAACCCATTTAATAATATAACAGCCCATTCCATACGTTCAAATGGAAAGTTCAACATTCAGATCAAAGTAACAGGTCTGATCCACATATAGAGTATTGAACTTCCACGTTGACAACCATCATAGCCAAGTGAACTATCTACTCCCACTAACACTCTAGTAGCATACAGTACTAACTTACTGTTAGCTAACTCGACGATGCCGGCCGCCATCTGCTGTCCATGCTAAACGCCGGCACCGGCGTCCTCCGCCTCGCCTCGGACTTGCCAGAGGTGCGATAGGGCATGTTGCTCGCGCGCGTTGGCCCTTTCCATGCCGGCGTGGTCCACCAAAGCTTCGGCTTCCAAGCGGGAAACCCACTTGACGAGCTGGTAGTAAAAATCGGCATCGCGAACGCGTGCGTGCCCGACAGCCTCCAGGGATATTTGCCGGGCGCCGACCTCCACATAGTCGGCCCAGTTGCGGGCGCTCTGCTCGCGACTCAGAGCGTCGGTGCGCTGCCGCTCCATGTCCCGCCGGCGGTGCAAATCGGCGACACGCTGCTCCTCCGCTAGGCAGTCGCACTCCAACAACTCCTGCTCCTCCGCCATGCAGTCGCGCTCCAACAGCTCCTCGATCTTCGCATTGCCATCTAAAGACAGATAGAATGCCTCCTCCCTCCGTCTGCCTTCCTGTGAAAACCCGAACACTAGTTCCGGCGGTGACCGCCTCCGGCGTCGCCTACCGCGGACGGGCGGGGGCATGGAGGACGTGGCGAGCGACGTCGGGCCGGTGGGGGCTTATCAGGATATGGCGAGTTGGGTCATGGTGGCACCCGAGAAGGCCGGGAAACAGTACTTATAGGCGGAAGGTAGCGCAACGGTCATCGGAATTCAATGCATAATGGCTTAGCGTGCCAGCTTGCCATGGAAAACTAGAGAAACTGAAATTATGATTGTGCCGTCCCGTCCCGTCTGGGTCGCACGCCGGCATGGCGGTCAAACGAGTGCACTCGAATCATCTCCCTCCTTGTCAATAATGATTCCACGGATTTAAAGCGTATCTTTTTTCGCATCAGTTAGCTGCCTTAATTAAGGCCGCATGCAGGCAGAATCGCTCGCAGGCAGTACGCGAGCCAGCATGCAACGAGTCGCAGCCAAGGGCACGCATGCAGCCACTTAAATCGCTGGAATTTATTAGGCTTAAACTTCTGCATGCCGTCAATTATTGCCATGCCTTGGTCTTGCTGCTTTGCTCACGGGACTAATAAACCTGGATGAAGGGAGTACCTTGGTTGGTGAGAGGTTTGAATTAAGCCCTCCAAACCAGAATGGAGGTACTAGTACGTGCGTGATCCGCTATTTATTCGTGTAGGATCGAGTAGGTCGTTTCTTGAATTGAGCCCTGCAAACCGGAAAGGAGGTAGTATGTGCGTGATCCGCTATTTATCCGTGTAGGATCGATAGTGTAGCTTGTCAGTTTCTTCAGAGGTAGGCATTTTTATTCAAAAAACTGCCACTTCGCATCTTGCGTCGCAAATAAAACTGCAAGTAGCGCATTTGTAGGCTAGCTAGTGATCGATCAGTAACTTGTAAACACTGAGGGAACAGAAATAAGTAACTGTTAATGCATCTCAATGATTCACAGATCTTATACAAATATGTAGCTCCAAAAGCAAAGATCAGACACTTCAGATCTTGCGTCACAACTAAAACTAACTAGTACGATGCCCATACATAAGATCAACATGTTAATGCATCTCAATGATTCACAAATCATATACAAATATGATAGCTCCAAAAGCAAAGATTAGGAAAAACATCTGTTCTTCCTACTAACATGGATGCTTCTCTTGGCCAACATTCAGTACAGACTGAAAGACAAATTTGTTTGTGAAGTCTACAATTCCTCTTCCAAACGTAAGTGGTTTCACCAACATCTGGAACCATGAGAATGAACCACACATGATGGAGGAACATCCACTGCAATATGATTTGGTCTTCTCTCGATCACACGGCGAGACTATTTCCGGAATACAAACATTAACTTAGGCAAAATGATGCCCATTGTATAATCAGACCAAAGCAATGAAGCACCTAGTCTTGGCCAATAAATTGTACAGTACTACTTTTCTACAGTCCATGAAGTGACTATCCAGTCTTTCTGTGTCTATTTTCAAATGGCACTGCATGCAGTGACTATACTATTCTCTTGTGCAGTTCAACCAAAATTGTGGGCACTTTGTTGGTTTGCCAAATAGCAACGGGCAGACATCTCTGTCTGCACAAATATCAAGCAGCTAGTAAACATATACCACACCATGTATTTTCGGTTTAAACATGTCTCTTCCGCTTAGCATCTGTCATGTTCTGCACTGGACAATCTGATACAGTTATGTTTTGCCCTCGACAATTTCATACTGAATTGATTTGTTGGTTCAGAGCAGAAATATAGCGCCTATTCTTCATCAGACCAAGGATATCCATGTTCGTAGTGATGGAAGAGGTGAATCGATACAACCGAAATTGAGCATCCAATCATTGGATCCTGTCCTGCACCTCCAATGTAGGTCCACCCTGCCAATAAATTCACATGCAAACCACTAGTATTACTATCTAATGACAGTACAAAAATATTAGCAAGATAGTAGCAAACCATATACCTTCGTAATGAACAGCTCATAGTGCCACCAATTGGATATAAAGGTTTGGAAAAAAAACATGCTCCTAATGTTGAACCAGTTGGACTTATTGTGCAGTTCCACTAAAATCGAGCATCCCTGTTTGCATAAATATTGAAAGTGTGATTACTCTAAAAGTGGCACTAGTTGAAGCATAGACTCACAAATATAAGCATTCCAATGTCTTAATGGGAAAAGGTAGCAAGACTGTTTCTAACCACTTGTTTGAAGGAACAAATAAAGCAACAGCGGCTGATGTGAGGAAGGCATACATAGTTTTTTCTGGAAAAGTGAGCCAATCCTGACCTTTCCTCTTCTTTTAAGCAAATTTTGTGTAGTTCTACTAAAATAAAATGCCATCACCGTCTTGACAATTCAGTGACACTGTACAAAAGGAAATGACTTAACATTACATCACGATGTCAGGTATGTAGTCGACAGGCATTAGAGACAAACATACAGACCTCCTCAAGAGAACAACCGGAGGAGGAGGTTCCCACTCTTGACCTTTCCTCTTGTCTTCATAATTGTCTATGCAGTTTAACCAAAATAAAATGACATCAGTGCCTTGGCATTTTGGTGACACTGTACAAAAAAATTAACTTATCTCATGAAAGTGAGGTATGTAATCTATAAGCATTAACAATGCAAAAATCTGAAGGTAGTGACAAGTTTCATCGCTGGTATAATGGTTGTGCAACAGCATTAGAATGCCTTAGCTGAAAAATCTTTAATACATCCACAATCAACAGCTAAACCTGAAATAATCCAGTGATATTAAATGTCATTGCTTAAATTTATGGGTGGCATTAGACTGAGAGCGTCATTAGTTAAATGTGGCATCACTTTAGCAGTAGCATTGCTTGACTTGACTGCTGGCGTTATACTAACAGCAAAAAAAGTGGCAATAAAAGAGCATGGGAGGCCCATTCGCACAGTGGGCGCACCAGTACAATGTACCTCCACAGACGCAGAGTGGTGAGGGAGGTATGGTTGCCCAGAGCAACAAATATCCAGGCAGCATATGCGGATTACGGTCCCATTTTTGTTCTCTTTAGCCACCTTTTTCCTATGCGAGGACAACAAACTGATCGACCAGGTCATTCTCTATTGCGTTTTCATGCCTTTCTACCCTTCTTCAACCAGGAGACACGAGACTCGTTCCTTAGCTACTGATTTCCCCTTTTCAACCTAGATGCGGGTTCGATGCCTACTCTCTTGGATAGTACAGTCTCCCTTCCTTTCCTTATTCAACCCAGACATGGATTAGTCTGCATGAAGTAGGGTTTCCTTTAATAGTGCAAATTATGGTTTTCGTCTGCGTGGCCAGCAGAGTAGAGGATAGCAAATTGGGAAGATGGTGGAGTGGAAAAAGATCCACATGCGACGACGTAGCAGATGGGGCAATAGACCAAGGTTATGGCTCAAAAAGAGGTAGCATACCTGAGGGTCGGTGGGAACTGGCTTCGCTCGTGGCCGTCGTCCTCCGCCCACACTATGACAACGAGCTTGGGGACGGAGGCCATCCCGCACGGGCGCTAGGTCTGAGAGGACGGCCTTGTCATCAGTGCGTGACCTCGCTCGCCGATGACGAGTGCGTCAACGCTGCACGTCCTTTTCTTCCCCGGCGGATCTATGACCACCGGTGAGGAGGGAGAGAGGGGCCATCTTTTTTAGATCTGGAGAGAGGGTGGTAGTGTGAGAAGCAAGTGGGCAGCCCTTAGCAAGAAAGCGCTGAAGCTCCAGCCTATATATCTTTTTATACTACTAGTACTGGAGGTGGGGTTGTGGTAGAGTAGTTTATATTTTCTCTGCGTACAGTACCAGTTAGTCGTGGCACTGTTTTTGCATGGCATCCTCGTTGTTTCGTTACATTTGTCTTCCACCGTAATTATAATTGTTTCATCGACATGCATGCGGGTTAGCAAGTTTCCCTTTACCAATTAACCTTCTTCTTGTGTTTCCAAGGTCGTGCGGACATCCCACCACCTATACTTGAAGATTTTTATAACCAAGGGGGAGATGACGATGGTGA
Organism: Aegilops umbellulata; assembly: GCA_032464435.1. Classification (NCBI taxonomy): domain Eukaryota; kingdom Viridiplantae; phylum Streptophyta; class Magnoliopsida; order Poales; family Poaceae; genus Aegilops; species Aegilops umbellulata. Next base: position 64,992,702 of record CP136056.1, on the reverse strand, counting down.
TGATCACGAGCATGAGGACGAGCAGCGCCGATATACTGTGTGGCGCCTGGCAACTAATTTTGATGGATCACCTCTTCTTGTGTGTATACAGCCCACTGATGATGTTACTGCTAAGGAAGCAGGTGTAGTCTCCCATGGTCGCACTCTCCGGACCTATTCCAACACCCGTTGCATGGTATTCGGGATGGATACTAGTGTGCTAGCGCCAACTCCTTCTCCCTGGCACAGAATTGATAGTCTTGGAGAAAACTCGCTCTTCCTTGGACAAAACTATCCGATGATGGTGAAAGGCGATCCAACTGTTGTTGACACATTTATGAGAAGCAACTATGTCTATACCTCGGACATTTGGGTGGTTCCCTACCCTGAACTGATATAGTAGGCCGCTTCAGCCTGGATGATCAGTCCTGCGTTGGTCTCCAGATCGACACATCACTTGTGGTTCAAAGCAAGCGTTTCCAATGCCACGGAATGGTTGAGTTGAAGTTCATTTCATGGCTTGTTATTTGTTGTGTGGTGAAAACTTTAGTATTTATAATGTATCCTTGTTGTCGATGTGGGTTGATGACCTGTTGTATTATGTAATAAAATGATATGCCTGTGATAAACTTACTAAATTTATAAATGGCTTTCGAGTCGCTTCTTTGAGTGAGTGGTGCGACGAGGCAAAAAAATATTTTCCGAATACATAATTGTACGTGCATTGCAACAGGTTATCGGGTGAGGCCAATCAACAATAGTAGTACACTATTTGTACTAGCTTCACATGCTTCGCGTGTCGGGCGGGTGTTTTTACTGTAGCCATATGTTAATGTGTTCGTTGTACGTAACCAGCACCTCGAATCCTCGATACTAGTAGTATACTATATATTAGGAGTAAGTAGTAGGAGTAGTAGGGTGGCATGGGCCACAACAAGCATTCACGTCCAGGAGTACGACACACGCCACCACCACGACATCCATCTGACACCATATTATTTCCTGGAGTCCGTGCGAGAGCAATCTCTTCAACCTCGTCGTTTCTCTAACTTCAGCCATCGCGCGACGAGCGAGGTGGGGGTTTGCCGATAGTCGGTTTCCTTAACTGCCGTCCCACTTGTAAGGCCAACTCCAACGCACGACCCCAAACGGACCTCCGTTTTGCACGAACTCCAATGATAATTTTGACTATAAAAGCAAGACCAAAGAAAACAAGAACCACAAGAATACATTTTACTACTCCTGTAAGTTGGATTAGTGCCTTCTCGATGCATTCATTGTAGATCTGCGGAGGCTCGATCTTGCGTGCTTCTTTCTTCTTCGAGTGTAAAGAAGTAGACGTTGCTTCCTCGCATCTAGTCTCATGTCTAGCCTCTATTCTATACTAGCTAAAAGTGATAGAACATCTACTAAATTGTGCTCTATCAATATATGGATGTACTCTTCTTCCCAATACAAAAACTTGCATCCATTCTACTCCCTCCGCTGCACAATACATGCCTTCTATTTGTCAAAATATATATGTATCTAGACATGTCTTAGTATATAGGTACATCCATTCTAATCCCTCCGATGCACAGTACATGCCTTCTATTTGTCAAAATATATGTGTATCTAGACATGTCTTAGTATATAGGTACATCCATTTTTGGACAAATGGAAGTCAAGTATTTTGGAACGGTGGGAGTACACAATAAAATTTTAAGTTAGCACAACTAGTCTAATCCGAGAGCAGAACCGAAGATTTGGTCGGGTTCTTCCTCCTTTTGCCGACACGTGGGACATCCAGCATCCAGGTCGTGTCATGAAAGAAAATAGAGTGGTAGTTGAAGCCACGAGATGTGCATCTTGGGTTAAACTATAAATAGAATCTTACTACTCTTGAGTAACTCCAAAAGCGTCCACCGAAGATCTTTATTGGATTTGTTTTTCATCACCAGCACGTCAAGGTGAAAGATGTGCAGGTTCAGTGGTCCTCTTGCGTTTTCACTGACATGTGGGGCCGCGTGAGAGCAAACATACGATGGGCTCCGCACGTTTACTGGCTGGCTGAGAAGAGAGATAGAGGAGGGCTGAGCACGGACTGCAGGAAATTTGTTCTACGTACCTCGATATAGGCTCGATATAGTGGGGTGGCACGGGCCATAACTACCATTCATGTCTAGCAGTACGACACATGCCACCCACACGAGTCCCATTCGACACTAATTTTCTTGGAGTCCGTGCTACGACCATCTCTTCTCCCTCCTGTTTTCTCGTCCATCGCGCGGTGGGCGGGGTGGGGGTTTGCCGATAGTCGGTTTGCTCAACTGCGGTCCCACTTGTAAGTGAAAATGCAACACCGCACGCATTCCCGCTTGAGCGGCATGCCGGACCAACCGTGTGGGGGTGCGACGTGAACACGGCCGGCTTTTCCTTTTGAACTCGTAACTTGTAAAATTTGGTTCTGCTCCATGGCGTGACCGATAGATAGAAAATAACGATTTTGCCTAGAGTAATGAGAAGTTTGGTTCTGGCGCCGTTCATGCATGGAGTACGTACGAAAATTATGAAGTTGATGCGAAAGGTAAGATAATTACTGTAGTATCATATACTACTACATGGATTTGACGGAAGGATAAAAATACATACGGATCCATCAACGTTCAACGACATCCTCACGCCCTAGTGCGCCGGGTCACCAACTGACGTGTGAGGAGCAGCGGCGTTGGCGGCGAGCTCAACGTGCTTCTGAACAGTGTCGTCCAAGGTTGCCCTGCGCTCCAAGAAGGCCAACGTCCTATCGTCCTCCTCTTGCATGTAGTAGTCCTTGTGGACGATTTGTGCGTAGGCGTGGGTGACTATGTCGATGGTGTCTTGCTGCGCCAGGCGCTGCGTGGCGGGCGCAACCTCGAGGTGGACATTCTCAACGTGACGGCGGGCAGTCGTAGGGCCACCAGTGCGTCGAAGAGGTTGTTACCATAGTGGCCGTTGAGGATGGCGGGCATCACAGAGCCTGGGCGCGTCGGCTGGAGGCTTACGTCAAAGTCGTCCGCAAGCTTCTTGACGACGGTGAACTTGTCGAGGAAACCGACGAGGACCTCATCAAACAAGGAGCCGAAGCTGTCGTCTAAGCGGCCCCTCGCCCTGGCGGCCTCAAGCAATACTACTTGCCGGGCCGCAGGCCGCCGTCGTGGACCATCTGGCACAGCAGGCTGATGCTCGCGCTCATCGCCTCCATGGGTCTAGCGTAGCTTCTAGTCAACTCATCTTGCGATTCGAGTGATCACTCAGCCCTTGGTTAGCGTGCGTAGGTGCGTAGGATTTCGTACTACTCCTCGGCCCTCTACTGCACCTGCCTTTGGCTGTATGATAGGTGGGTCAGCCACCCCCTCGGGCCACGTGTCATTCACCTCCTGACCCGTCTCTCACACGCACCCTGCTAGTGTATATATAGTGGTTTTCTTTTTCTCTCCATATCAACCATTTTATATTGCGTACGTGTCATTCAAGAGTGAAATGATGGTTGCTTCTTCCGACTAAATTACTGTGTGATTTGACTGCTCCTTAGTGGCCCCTACACGTACTCCTCCTACGTGCATGCAACAGTCACACGTACACATGGACACAAAAACACGCGCGACGCCCTAATGCACGCATGTCCGAGCACACGATGGACCACACACGGTCGCGCTCAAGTGCTCAACCTACACGTGCATGCACACACATACTCAGTCAGGGTGAGCTAGTGACCGTATGAACACCGAAAAATATATATATTGAGCGCAATGAGCTATTATGAACTATACTGACCATATTTTCACAAATATACAGTGACAGACAGTGTATTTATCTTGTTTGAAGTTAAGCCATGTTAACCGGAGAGGAGGCAGCATGGACTAGCATTACTTTGTTGTGTCTCGTCAATTTGCCGAACGAGGAGAAGGTTGTAGGACGGGAGAAGCTTGCGCGCGGTGGCTCGCAGGACAAGGAGAAACTTTTGACTAATGCAAGCTCTCCCTCGCTCAGGCGGTGGACGTGCAATAGTTAATTCGGTGTCAGATTACCAGAAGCATACACTATACTACTAGTGCTATTATTGTTCGACTTCCCGAACAGCCAAGCGCAAAGTTTACTAGGAGTACTACTACCAGGATAGTCCATAAAGGTACGTACTATACTAGTACTAGGAACCGGATGGAAGAGCGTCTGCACTCTTATTATAATTTTAAAATGTGATAAAGCAATCTTCAACACATTTGGTTCTCTTCGAGGGTTCTCGCATGTGATAATGGAAGTTGATTGCATGGAACACTCGCCACAATTCTCGCTTAATTCTCGCTCATATCCTGTTACAAATAGTAGCGCTTAGTAATGTTTCCTCTTTTTTGTTATTCAGCATGTAAACAGGCCAGCAAACCTTGCGGCGCATCTTCGTGCGAACCGTGCTTGTTGCACTTTGAATGTGGCCGAGAGCTGGCTTGATGAAACACCTCGCTTCCTACTTCTTTTTTTGCGGGGTACCTCGCTTCCTAGTGACCAGTGTCTTGGCTGATCGTCGTAAGAATGCTTATATATGAATAAAGCTCTCTCATTTACCCGCAAAAAAGATTAAGCCATATTAACAGGAAAGGAGGGAGTATGGACTAGCACTACTTTTTGGTGTGTCCCGTCAACTCGCGGAACGAGGAGAAGCTTGCAGGACCAGGTGAAGCTCACTTATGCCTTTTGACTAATGCAGCCTACCCTCGGTGGACATGCATCAGTCCATTCGGTGTCAGATTGTCAGAGGCATACACTGTATTACCCAAAATGCTGAGTACCATCATTGTTCGACTTCACGAAGGGGCGAAGAGCCATGCGCAGTAGTACGCGTACTCTACTTGGTTTTGCACCTTCATACTACTCCACCCTCCGTCATAGTTTACAGGGCGCGCTTCATTATGATGCATTTCTCTCAATGCATTTCCACCACCAGAGAGACTTTAGACGCGTTTGGTTTAATGCTCAATTAATTAGGGCGTGGTAACCGCAATCAAGTCCACAATTTTCTCTCCATGTACTGTACTACTACGGAGTGCATGCATGTGTGTACCCAGGGTGGAAGCACTGCATGCATGTGGGTACGCATTATTCCCTCTAGTAATAGATGCCGTGCTATAACTGCCAATGCTATCTTTCAGGCCGATCGCTAGTCGCCTTGGTCCCATAGATTTTTTTTCTTTTTTCTGAAGCGCTCTATATAAACAGTGACGAATGGAGTAGTATGAGCGGATTCAAAGAAGAGCGTATTGATGGTTGCTTCTTCAGAGCAACTTACAGTGGGAAAGGTGGGGCTTATGATTTGACTACTCATTACTCACTATTAATGCGGCGCAACGACCGGGCTTAGCCTCCCATGCGGTTGTGCACTACCCCCTCGGTTCTTAAATATACTCCGGAGTATTTGTCTTTCTAGAGATTTCAACGAGTGACTACTCAAATATTTGTCTTTTTACAGATTTCGAATGGACTGGCACATACGGATGTATATAGACATATTTTAGAGTGTAGATTCACTCATTTTGCTCCGTATGTAGTCACTTGTTGGAATCTCTGTTAAGACGAATAGAATATTTAGGAACGGAGGGGGTACACATACAAAGCAAAATGAGTGAATCTACACTCTAAAATATGCCCGTTTGAAATTTGTAAAAAGACAAATATTTAGGGATGAAGGAGTATAATTTTGTGCATGGCACATGGACCCGGATGATGAAGAGGCTTCTGTCAATGCTATCAAGCTTCCATCATTTGTTTACATAATTGACGTACTATACATATAATTTTCCCGCGACATGAAATTGTACAATGGTATGAGCTTTCAGCTTTTGTTTCGCGTGTCTTGCCATCGATGCTCTTTCGGAAACAATAAAAGCCTAACTTCCTTGCTAATGCATGTCAATTATTAGCAGATCAGAGCTAATAATTACATCACAACTGAAGACAAAGTTGTGAGAAGGTGTTAAATTAAAATTGATCCATGCTTTCATTGGCAGCAACGTCCCCCCAGCTCTGTCTAAATCAACAAGGCATGTTGGGAAAAAAAGTAGCTGTCTGGACATGCAACATTCCGATCATTTTGTGCAGTTCCACTAAAATAGAGCTGAGCGTCCCTGTTCCAAAGATATCAAGTGTGATTACGATAACAGACGACTACTGATGAAACAATAAACACACAAATAGAAGCCGGTCACCTTTGCAGTCTCTCTTAAGACTAACTAGTTGGAGAAGATTAGGCTCGGATTTGGATGAGGAGGATAGAGCAAAACCAATCTCCCTTTCTGCAGTCGCACTGAAATGTAGAGACATTGCCCGTGTGACATTTCAGTACAACTGCACAAAACACTCTTAAGAAAAAATTGATTTGTGCAATTCACCAAAAGGTCGCAATAGCAACGAGGTGAAATGGATAGCCCTGTTTGGAAAAAAGAGGTAGAAAGGAAACTATTACTGGCCAATAACAGTTGATGACACATGCGGCGACAAAAAAGAAGCATATTCCTTGTCCTAAGGAAGATAACAACACGGTTGTGTTTGTCTAAAACAGTGTGAGGACGAGAATGCAATATGGAAAGTACGCCAGACGAGCTACGTTTTGGGCAAAGAACTATGGAAGATCCACATGCAGCGACGTGGGAAAACGGGCAGTGGAGCAAGGCCGGAGGGGATACCTGGAGGTCGTCGGGATGTAACTAGGTGAGCGGCGGCAGGCGGAATCTGCGAGCAGGTGGCATAGGCCCTACCGCGCCGGAGCTTGGTCAGAAAGAACGGCGTGTACCGCAGATCGGGATGTGCTGCCTCGGCGCCGTCGAACGGAGAAATGATGCACTTCCTCCCTTTCCCCCGGCGGACGGGATGCGGACGGACCAGTGACCAACGGTGAGAGAGAAAGAGAGGCCACCGCACTCCCTTTCCCCCGGCGGACGGGATGCGGCCGGATCAGTGACCAACGGTGAGAGAGAGAGAGAGAGAGAGAGAGAGAGAGAGAGAGAGAGAGAGAGAGGCCACCGCACTCCCTTTCCCCCGGCGGACGGGATGCGGCCGGATCAATGACCAACGGTGAGAGAGAGAGAGAGAGGCCACCGGAGCCTTGTGTGAGATACTCTGAAGAGCGGACTACCTTTTCCTCCATAAAAATCGTTTTATATTCTGTGCACGTGCCATTGAGCGCTATAACTTTATTTAAAAATAACGCGGCAACGCGTCAAGTCGAACTTTGTTTCATGCACGCGTGGTACACGACCTCCCGAGGTAAACAACCGCTACAGGCGTTCAAATTACCACGTGGGCTGCCATTTTGTAAAGAAATGAGCTCCACCGTGTACCCGCGCGGGTGTGGCTGGGCACGAAGCGTGAGTATGTGCACGGTGCACTTATTCTCTTCTTGTATACGTACACCACCTACGCGGGGTTGTGTGAGAGAGATACAAACCTAGAGAGATATAGTGTGTGGGTTCTTGAGAGTTTTTTTGTGGGGGGGGGGGGGGCGGTCAATTAAAAAATTTAACATATGCAATGTGTGTGAAATAGAGTCCTGGATATAACATATATATAGAGGGGGCGATCCATGAGAAGAGAGTGGAGGTATCATCGGCTTGAGGTGTCCATGGAATCGAAGACAGGGATGATGTGTGTGTGTGTGTGTGCGCGCGCGCGCGATCGATAAAGAGTGCCATCGAATTTGTGTGTGCCCACGTCAAAGATATAGAGTGGCTGGCCTACTAGAACGTGAGATGGGACATGTGCAGTTTGTCTCTGTGGCATGGATACCTACCTGCAGCGCTCGACTATCGGTGTGTTGTGGGGGAAGAGGGAGGCCCAATTAACTATAGAGGTACAATGGCAGGTATATGTGTGGAGGAGGAGAGAGGCCTACCTCATGTATGAAGGAGATCGATCTGCCTCATGTATTAAGGGAGATCGATCGGCATCCATGCATATGTGCAGGAGATGAATAAGGTTGGGAGAGAGACAGAGCTAGAGTGTTGGAGGGGGTGGTAGTGGAGTTGCTTCTAACAAATGGTGGGATAGGCTTGCTAGACAAACAGAGGGCACGCCCGCAATATCAATAAGAGAGGAGATGGCTGCTTGTTGTCTGTGCACGTGCGTGTGAGAGACGGGTCAGGAGGCATGCACAAATGATGAGAGGGGACGATGTGGCTGTGGTAAGCAGACGTAACTACATAGGAAGATCAATCGCCCTTTGTAAGAGAAAGGAGAGACATAACTTGTGAGGTACATCGATCGATGGGGGGGGGTAGTTAAAGTCGATCTAGGTATATGTTCGGAGATCGATCAGTATACATGCATGTGTGTGTTAGAAGCAAATGAGGCACGAGGAGAAGGATAGAGAGAGAGGGATGCATGTAGGAGGTGGTACGAGAGGCATACTATATCGAGGGGAGGAGTGTGCGAGTACGAGAACGATGAAAAGAGTGGTGGGAATGAGGCATGGACGGTGACAAGAGAAGAGGGGAAGCTTGTGTTTGTGCTAGGCACACCTGGCTAGAGAGGCATATCGATCGATGTGTGCCGAAAAGAAGGACCTGGGGGGCCTACACACACCATGGGTGAACGACCTAAAGTGAAAAGACGAATTTGCGCGATGGAGCTAGAGAATGCTGAGGGAGGGTGAGAGGGATGCGGGCGTGTGCATGCACAAGAGAAAGTTAGCGCTAGCTACAAAGATAAGAGGGTTGTGTGGGTGTAAAAGACGAATAGAGATCATATATACTTCGTTATAAAAAGTGAATTCGAATATTTGAAGAATTTATCATAGTGTTTCAAACCGACGGATGTGTGAATATATATAACGGTGATACACATGGTGTGGTTATGAACATGGTATACTACATTTAATATATTTTATCTCTACTCTTATAAAAAACGGAGTTGTTGATGATGGTGTGCCTGCCATCCTACAATATAGGCCGTCTGATTTATATCTGGCGGATAGCAAGGAAACTATGATGGTTGAAGTTGGCAACAATCATGATTGTAGATTCTTATTGAAATAGAGAAACGAATTCAAATTTAGTTCGAATTGCAGCGGTAGTATAGACATTTGGAATGCACTAAAATGTTGGTATGAGTAGGTTACATGCATTATACAGCAAGCGAAAAAATTTAATCGGACATAACATGGATTCATACTCCCTCCTTCCATCTATATAGGCGTAATGAGATTTTTAAGACCGCCTTTGACTATTGACAAGATTAATAGTACATGACATGCACACTGTGAAAATTATATCATTGAAAGAACCTTTCACAAACGAATTTAACGGTGTGCTTTGTGTAAGTTGCATGTCATATATCATTGCTCTAATATTTGGTCAAAGTTAGCATCGAAAAACGCATTAGGCCCTATATAGATGGAAGGAGGGAGTAGCTTTGAATAGCATTTGTATAGTAAAACGGGGCAAGACTCTCTCTTTGTGTGTTGTGAATAGTTTTATTTTTTCGTTTTCTTTTTGGTTGAGGGAAGTGCGAATTGATTTGGTACGTACAAGTACAATATTACGACACGTTAGGCTTGTCCCTAAAATTCAACCCGCATCTTGTTATATCCTGAAAATTCATATATCGTGCTCCCAAAACTGACGCCTTCACAACCCGCGCCTTGCTATCCCGAAATTACAACGCGCGCGAAAACTCCCTCCAGCTGCCAAATCCCGACATGAGAAATCCCCCTTCTAACCCTAAGCCGAAAGCACCGCTAGTTCAAATCGATGGGGGGTACTTTTATAACACACCCTACATTTTGGACAAGCGCATTCCCAAGTCATGCTTCACCCCTCCCATCACCCCCTTTTCGTCATTCAAAATCCTAGGCCGCCATAACCTCTCCGCTCCAGCCGCGAAACCCCACCCTCCTCTGTCCGCCACGTCACCGCTGCCCAGCCGGAGCCTCTTCCCCGACGACGTCATCCACCACAACAGATCGACATCCCTCGTCCACCTCCCCGGATGAGGATCCGTCGTCCATCTCGCCGTCCCGCCGGTTCAGCCGCCCCATCCTCCACCTCCAAGGAGCTGCTCCGACGATCGCCTCGTCTATCGCGGCTGCTCCATCCCCACAGCGCCGCCTTTACCTGCTCCACCGGAACCACAGCATCCTCACCGACTCCTCGGACGAAGCCGAGGCCTACTCGGCGCCACCAAAGAGGTTGTACACTCACCGCATCGCACCTTCTCCTTAACTCGACCTCCCGGCGCTGACGGTGCTCCATCCCGCACCCCCATGGAGCGGCTACCTTGAAGCCGGCGCCGCGGGTGACATCTCCATGGCGGCTCTCCCCCAGTGCGAGGCCCCTTCGGCGGCGGCGTCCATACCAGCCGGATCTGCTGCTGCTGCTCCGTCTCTCGCTCGATCGCTCGCTCGCCCAGCTGCTGCTGCTGCTCTCCCCCTCGATCGTGCTGCTGCTCTGCTCCGATTAAGCCACACTTCAGTCGACTGAATCGACTTTTGGGTCAGTCGATTTTCAGGGGTTGGGGGGGCTTGCCGGAGTTAACGAAGAACCACCCGCAGTGGGGACGGGGGCTCGCCGGAGAGGTACCCCACTATCTGTCTTAGGGTTCAGGGTGGGGGCCTAGAGGGCTAGGCGAGGCGGCGGTGGCGAGTTGTTTCGGGGCGGTGAGGCGGCGCTGGGGCCGGCGGTTCGGCCGGTGGTGGCTGGTGGCTCAGGGGGGTGTAGGTTGAAGATGAACTGCAGGCCCTCCCTAAATTACATGTCAAGTGCCTCTCTGCTACCATTGCGTTCAGTTTCGACAGTAGCATTCAGATTCCAAAGTAAATTTCAGTTTCGACAGTTAAGTTCAGAGTCAACAGTTTTTACCTCATCTGTTGTAGTCAGGTGATTTTTGGTGATGTTAATTTTACATACATTTTACATCATCTATTGGAGATGCTATTAGAATCCCACTTGAGATTGACGATGTATGTCTTGTGCTGCTTCAGCCTTGACGTCTTACGGCTCACCGGAGCTGCTCCAACGACAGAACGATCCATCACAACAGAGCAGTGCCCTGGACGCCGTCTACAGATTCCTTAGATCTTCCTCCACACCTCCGACAGCCACCTCTGCCTCAACTGCTTCAGTGACCAACCCAATGATGTTGAGGTCGACACGGCTACGGCAAAGAGGTTGTACACTTGTTGCATCACTTATTACTATACATTCACATTGATCCGTTAGGGCTATTTTGGTTCAACAAAAAAACATAGATCCACTGGCTGTTACCATCACTCTAAATTTCTGCATGCTCTCCTTACATAATCTCACCATATTTTTTTCCATATGCATGTCAGATATTGTACGCAGTCATGCTGAACATGTAGAGAAAAAGAGAAGAGTTTTGCGTAGCAATACAATGTCATGCAGACATCGCTCCAAGGTGGGTTCAATGGCAAATCCTCCCCACCCCTCTCCATATTGTAATCCAGAGGAAGATATCTGTTCTGAGGCAGATTCGGACGTCGCTGACCACTCATATTTACCCCCAAGGTGTTTGCTCTACCTTGGCATGATGATGTTAGTCATATCATGCATATGTTGCCTTGCAGTGCCTACTTTTGACATCATATATGTCATCTGCTTAGTTTAGACATGTTATGTAATGCCACCTGTTTAGTTTCTATATCATATATGGGAATTATGCAGTCTCATGTCTTTTAGCCAGCCATAATATATGTGAAATGTGCAATGCCATCCTGTTTAACCAGGCATCATATATTTGAATGATATCTTGCCCATCCTTTTCTTCATTACATTTCCATTTGTCAACAATGTTTGTACATTAAACTACTCTTCCTATGAATCAGCCATTTGGGTGGGAGATGGAAAAATCTGGAGTGAAAATAAGGCCTTCAAAGCAGACAATGCTACCTGTCGAAGCAGATCTCTTGTTGGGTCCCGATAGCTACTCAGAGATGGATTCAGAGACAGATGACCGGTCCTATTCCCCACTGAGGTGTATGCTCTAACTTGGCACGGTTATATTGCTCATATCATGCATACGGTGTCTTGCGTTGCATAGTTTAGATATCATATACACAATATTCAATGCCATGTTCTTAGTTCAGACATCATATTCCTCTGTTTAGCATATAAATCACATATATGAATTAAATGATGTGATCCTGATTACTTAGATAACATGTAGGTGAATTATGTCATGCGATCCTGTATAGTTATTCATCATATCTTTGAATTATGTTATGCTATGCTATCCAGTTTAGATAGACATCATATATGTGAAATTATGTCATGCTATCCGTTTTAGTTAAACAATATACATGTCAACTTGTCGGGGGGAATCGGCTTCCTCGAACACCTATGGGGACCGAGCCCCTTACTGGTTCGGCGGGGGGCGGAGGTTGCACAAAGAGCAGATCGAGGCCCTGCACACGAGGGATTTTACCCAGCTTCGGGCCGCAAGGATGCGTAAAACCCTACTGCTGCTTGGTGGATTGTATTGTGTTCTTGCCTGGGAGCGCGCGGTGCTACAGTACACACGAGCTGCTGGCGAGGTCGAGCGTGACGATCCCTCCTCTTCTTCCCTACGTGCGCATGGGGCCTCCTTTTATATGCTCAAGGGGTTACCCACAGGTGGCAGCGTAGGTGGGGGCAAAAATGGTAGAATGCTGTAGTGGGTACAGCTGCCTGCATAGTGGCTGTACAGTGCTATCATACCTAACTCTGACGGCAGGGGACAAGGGCATTAAATGCCCGTCCGCGTCGCCCAGACAGTGCAGGTAAGTGGACCGTCAGGAGCGCCACCGTTTGCCATGATGGCTACTCTGTCAGCTTCGCTTCGCCACCGCATGCCCATGGCTGCACAGCCTCCCGCCACGTGCGCCTCGGATGCCCCCAGAGCGACACGTTGGTGGGTGAGCTGGAGCGCAGGCACGAGGTGGTAACTTGCCGCGGCAAGTGCCTTGCCGCGGTGGATGTCTCGTCGCATCCAGGAGCTTGTTGCTCACCGGGTCTTGCCGGGGCGCGGGGCGCGCCGTGGCAAGGTCCTTGTCGTGCCGTGGATGGCCTTCCCGGCAAGCTCCTCTTGCCGGGGCCTTGTGCTTAGAGCGGCAGTCCCGGCAAGCTCCTCTTGCCAGGGGCTCGCTCTCTTCGGGTGGCCTTCGCGGCAAGCTCCTCTTGCCGGGGCCTTGGCTCAAATACTTTGTTCTTGAATGGCCCAAGAGGGGACCATGGAGGGTCTTGGCGATCGCCTGGCAGGCCTTGCCGCGGGGTGCTACGACCGCTCGTGCACAAGTTCGGGGTACTAAGGTACCCCTATTTTAGTACACCGACAGGAGCCCCCGGGCCTGGGCCATACACGGAGCCGAGCGCTGTTGGGCCAGGCCCAAAACAGTGCACGGGCACGCGCGGCCTGGGTCACGCTGCATCTTTTTCTGCGCCCACCACGTCCTCCTCGAACGGCACGCGTCGAATGCGGCATCATGGGGAGAGGCGTGCGTGACGTGGGCGGCGTGCGCGGGGCTGAGCCCTGCAGGCATGCGTCACGTCGCGGGCGACTTATTTGTTTGGAAAGGCGAAACGCCCCCCCCTCCTCCCCTTATAAGCAGGGGAGACAGGGGCAGTCCGCTAACCCGCCAGTTGCGATTCCTCGAAATCCTCCGCCACTTCCCAAGAGAAGCAGCGCTCCGCTCCCCTTCCACCGCCACCAGTGCTACCTACGCCGTCGACCTCCCTCCCTCTTTCCGCCATGGCCCCAAAGGGCGACAAGGGAAAAGGGAAGGTCGTGAAGTCGGCCGAGGCGCTGCGGCTCGAGGCGCAGCGAAAGGAGCAGGCGGTCTTCCCCCCTGAGCTCGACGCGTGGGTCCTGAGGGAGGAATACTACCTCTTCCGGTCGGCAAGGACGCGAGCGCATCCACGCACGAGGGTTCTTCCCGGCATCGCCCAGAAGGAGTATCCGACCGGGTATCCCTTCTTTGCTCTGTTCTTCTATTGCGGGCTCTGCCCGCCCTTCTCTGAATTTTTCTGCGACATCATGAACACCTATGGGTTCCACCTTCTCGATTTCACCCCCAATGCTTATCTGGAGGGAGAGCTCCACAGCAAATGGGAGGAATGGAGGGCAGACTGGTGCCTGATCGTCGAGGAGAACCCGCAGCCATTCACCGCCGTGCGCCAAACCCCTGTGGTGCGCGGCAGGGATTGGAGCGACGTGGCCCCGGACGACGACAAGCTGCGGATTGCCGTCACCTGGATCCTGCGGCTCAGGCGTGCCAGGCTCACAGTTGGGGCCGTCGGCGCAGATTTCCTCCGCCGCCGCACCGCTCCCCTGCAGGAGAAGAGGAGGCCTGCCTAGGAGTTCCAGAATGCGGCGGATATCATGAGGCTGCGCCCTGGCCTCAACTTCAATTTCACCGTTCTTGGAGCTTGACGGGACGCTCAGGGCGCTGTTCAAGCACGACCCCGACCACCCCGAATGGTTCAGGCTGCCGCGAGGCGTCGTTCCGTTGTGCAACAATTCGTCGCTCAGCCGCATCCTTGCAATTATGCCGCTGTGCGACTCGCACGGGATCGACTCCACTTGGCAGGAGCCCGCCGCCGACGTCGTGCGGGCGTTCTTCGAGGACCTGGTGGAGAGGCCAGTCGACGCCGACGAGCAGAGGGGTCTCACCCGCGACACCACCGACGCGGAGTTGGCGTACATCGCCTCCAGGATGGAGGAGGCCGCGGCAGCCGCGGCCGCGGGCGAGTTCGGCTTCACATTGGCGGAGGCGGACGCAGCGGAGGCGGAAAGCCTTGCCGATCGAGCGGAGTTTGCTGGCGAGGAAGAGCTTGCCGGGCACGATGCCGAGGGCGAGCCTGCCCAGGACACGAGCGGCTTGCCGGAGGTCGGCGCCTCTTCCTCCCGCCCCGCGGGCAGCTCGTCGCAAGCAGAGCCCCCTGCCCAGCCACGGAGGCGTCTCCGCAAGGCTTGGGAGGTGGTGCGGCAGACGAGCCCACAACCGCAGCGCCGCGTGACGCGCTCCTCTGAGGCAGCAGGAGCGGGGGTCTTCGCGGGCCGCGGCTTCTGCTCCTGCCGCTTCTCGCGCCGCGGCGGCAGCCGGAGCGGAGTCGTCTACTGCTCCCACCAAGCGGCCACGGGAGCCTACTCCCCCGCCGCCCCGCGCCAGGAGCAAGCCGGTCTTCGACTTCTCCGCGCTTAGCTCCGACGAGGAAGAGGGAGAGGAGTAAGATCCCCGCTGTTCTTGTGTCTCTTCAATTCTTGTAGTTGTGCCTCGCATCTCATTTGCTTTCCTCCGAATTTGGTCCTTTTCAGGACTCTGGCTTAGAGGATGGCAAAGAGAGCCAAGGTCCCAGTGGTCATCCTCGACGACGAGCCCTCCGTGGTGGCAGGGGGTGCGCCTGAGATGACCTTGCCGGACCCACCAACTAATCCTCAGAGCAGCCCCCTGCGCAGCCCCCAGCGTAAGCATACGGGTTGCTTCCCGCCGTTGGGCGCGCCCGGGTACCCTTTGCTTCTTCTGACATCTGGCTGACGATTCGTGTAGGAGCAGAGCAACCCCACCAGGAGCGTCCGGAGACCGCCCCCGATGAGCCACCCGCTACAACTACACCGCCAAGGGGGAGTTCCCCGGCGAGGGAGCCGTCCCCGGCAAGGGAGCAGTCTCCGGCGAGGGAGCAGCCCCCGACAAGGGAGCAGTCCCCGGCAAGAGAGCCGTCTCCGGCGAGGGACGATGCCGGTGGCCCCTTGGCGGCGGAGACCGCGACGGCAGACCCTGGCCCAGGTAACCTTCTTGCCTCGAAACTCCCCTGGGGTTCTTCTTCTTTGGATAGTTGCTTGACTTATCCCCCTCCTTCGGCCTTCAGACCCGCCCGCCACGGGCCCGATGGAGACCGAGGTCGTCGTCGAGGAGGACGCGCGCGGCCATACCGACGACGTGGCCGCCACTGGGGAGGTGGAAGGTGCTGAAGATCCGGTCGGCGAAGAGGCCGCCAAGGCAGCCGCGGGTGAGGGGGCCGGCGATCGTACTGACGGCCTTGAGGCCGCAGGAGCGCCAGGCGCTGCGCCGGCCGCCGATCCCGCCTCTGCAGCGACGTCGGGCCCCGAGGAGCCCCAGCCAGGCGCCTACCTGAAGGCCGGCGATGATATCTTCATCAAGCTCCCCTGGGAGTCGACTTCCAGGGCGCCGGTCGAGGGGGAGGCCTTGGACGGAGAGGTGCTCGCTTCCGCCGGGCTGACGCTGGTTGACGCGCCAAGCAGTAGCGGCGGCGAGCCTGAAGAGGAGCAGCTGCTCCGGAAGCTGGTGTCGCTCTACCGCGCCCGACAAACCCAGGTGGAACGCCGGGAAGCGCTTGTTGCGAAGGCGGGAGCGGACATGGAGAAACGCGCCGGGGAGCTCCGGGAGCTCAACCAGGAGGCCCTCCGTTCCTTGGCAGAGGAGCGAAGGCAGCTCGACGAGGTGCGGACGGCCTTCATCCTCGAGAAGGCGGAAGCCGAGGAGCAGCAAAGGCTTGCCGCCGCGGGGCTAGCCGCGCGGGAGGGCGAGCTGGCGCAGCAGAAAGCCAGCCTCGCCAGCCACGAGGAGGAGGTCGCCGCACGCGAGCAAGCGCTCGGCGGAGCTCTCAAGGAGGCGCGAGATGCTGCCGCGGCCGCCGAGACCGCCAAGGAGGCACTGGAGGCGAGGGTGGCGCAGCTCGACACCGACCTCAAGGCGAGCGGCGAGGAGCTCGCCGCGCTCAAGCAGGAGCGCGAGAAGGGTGCCCACACCCTTGGTGAGCTGCAGGGTCGCTTCGCCGAAAAGATCAAGGAGCTCGACGCCGCCAAGGACTCCAACGCCGACCTCGAGTTGAAGCTGGACACCTTGTCCAAGGCGCTGGACAGCGCCAAGGAGCAAGAGGTGGCCTTGCGGAAGGAGGTCGCGGACAACGAGGCGTTGTTGGAGAGCGCCGCGGTCACCCAGAACGAATTCAGGGCGACGGTGGAGCAGTGGACCGACGGCCTCATGGACATCGCTGCTTCCATCGACAAGGAGCTGACGCTGCTGGGGATGGAGGGCCACGAGTACCCCACTGGCGAGAACGTCCCACCCAGCGCCAAGCTCACTTCATTCTTCAAGGGCGTGGTGGCAGCCCTCAAGCATCTCCTGAATGCGATCCCAGAGCAGCTGGCCGGCGAGACGCGCGAAGCCGTCGCCGGAGCCCTCGAGAAGGTGTTGGTGAAGGTCGCCTTCCGCAACCCCGGCATCAGGCTCACCAACGTCCTCACATCCCTGCCGGCAGAGGCTGACCTCGAGGAGATCAGGGCCCTCGTCGCGCCCATAGTGGAGAAGGTGGCCGGGATCAAGAGGATCGAGGGCGACCGTGTGGATTAGGCCGCCTCCCCTTTCCTTTTCTTGTCGCTACTGGCCAAGTCATGAAGGCGATTCATTAGGGCTGCGACAAGCTTGCCTTTGTAATATAACTCTATCTTAGTTAGTGACTGCACTGTTATTTCCTCTACTTGACTCCGTGCTTTGTATGTTTTGGCCCTACGCTTCTGGGGACTTGTCGGCGTAGGCCTCCTCCTTACCGCGGGCTCTGAGTGCGGGACATCAGCAGCCCGCCAGTGGCGCCACCACCAGCAAGAAACCTTGTCGCGGCTAGCTGCAGCTCACTTAAATTGTTGAGCAGGCTCAAAGCAAAGTAAGTGATGCGACTGCAGTCGCAGCACACCTAAGCTGCCGAGCGAGCTCGAAACAAAGTAAGGATGCCACTCTGGTTGTAGCACACTTAAGTCGTTGAGCGGACTCGAAACGAAGTAAGGGCGCAACTAGTCATGAGTCGGTCCCTCCGCGCACAGGTTTTCCATACAAAGCACGGTCGTTCGAGGAAGATAACCTTAAAATTTTAAAAACTCGATTGCTCAAGCTATGGTAACTTAGCTTTTCTGTGGCTCGCTGCCCGGCAAGGTCGCCTTCCGGCAGGGCGAGGCATGGGGCTCGCCGTCGCTCATCGGGGGTCAGTGCTGCACAGAGTGTCAGACAATCCATGCAAAGAATAAAGAGCATGAGATCGACAAAGTGCGCGGAGCACATGAGCCCAATCTGCGTGCTGGGTCTGCGCCTGGCTCTGTGCAAAGGATCACATGCAACAGCGGCAAGACTTTGTACAGAAGGGTGGTTGCCGGACGGGGTCCGACAACCGCGCCTTACTGGCGAAACTTACGAAGATGCCCAACGTTCCAGGAGTTGCTCACCGGAGTGGTATCTTCGGTCTCAAGGCGGACAGTGCCAAGCCTATCGACTCGTTTCACCCGGTAAGGGCCTTCCCACATTCCAGGGACTTCTGGCACTAACCTTGCGGCTATAAAAGCGGCGCAAAGCTTGCTGGTAGCGAGCAGCTCGCACTGCGGCCTGAAGACGGTCCTCCTCGAGGAGCAGCGCATCATCTCGACGCAGCTGCTCTCGCTCAAGCTCAGCTTGAGCGAGCACTCGAGGTGGGCCGTACGCGAGATCTGTGGGGCTAACTGCCTCCGCTCCATGGAATAGAGCGAAAGGTTGCCTGGTATGACTAGGGCTTGCCTGCGCCAAGGGGCATCGGCGCAGGTGCGGACGCGTAGCGCTACGAGCTCGGTGCATGTTCGGGCGCCGCGGCGCCACGGGCTGGCCCGAAGACGCCCGTCCCGTCGCCGGCGTCGTCCACACCACCCGTTCGCTCCAAGGGCGGCGGATTCGACGCGGACGGACCAGCCACCTCCGGAGCCTTCTTCTTCGGCGGCATGTCGACGAGGATGAAGGAGATCTAGCTGGTGCAGATGCCGGATCAGGTTCGCACAACTTCGACACGCCCCCTACCTGGCACGCCAAAGATGTCGGGGGGAATCGGCTTCCTCGAACACCTATGGGGACCGAGCCCCTTACTGGTTCGGCGGGGGGCGGAGGTTGCACAAAGAGCAGATCGAGGCCCTGCACACGAGGGATTTTACCCAGCTTCGGTCCGCAAGGATGCGTAAAACCCTACTGCTGCTTGGTGGATTGTATTGTGTTCTTGCCCGGGAGCGCGCGGTGCTACAGTACACACGAGCTGCTGGCGAGGTCGAGCGTGACGATCCCTCCTCTTCTTCCCTACGTGCGCATGGGGCCTCCTTTTATATGCTCAAGGGGTTACCCACAGGTGGCAGCGTAGGTGGGGGCAAAAATGGTAGAATGCTGTAGTGGGTACAGCTGCTTGCATAGTGGCTGTACAGTGCTATCATACCTAACTCTGATGGCGGGGGACAAGGGCATTAAATGCCCGTCCGCGTCGCCCAGACGGTGCAGGGAAGTGGACCGTCAGGAGCGCCACCGTTTACCACGATGGCTACTCTGTCAGCTTCGCTTCGCCACCGCATGCCCATGGCTGCACAGCCTCCCGCCACGTGCGCCTCGGATGCCCCCAGAGCGACACGTTGGTGGGTGAGCTGGAGCGCAGGCACGAGGTGGTAACTTGCCGCGGCAAGAGCCTTGCCGCGGTGGATGTCTCGTCGCGTCCGGGAGCTTGTTGCTCACCGGGTCTTGCCGGGGCGCGGGGCGCGCCGTGGCAGGGTCCTTGTCGTGCCGTGGATGGCCTTCCCGGCAAGCTCCTCTTGCCGGGGCCTTGTGCTTCGAGCGGCAGTCCCAGCAAGCTCCTCTTGCCAGGGGCTCGCTCTCTTCGGGTGGCCTTCCCGGCAAGCTCCTCTTGCCGGGGCCTTGGCTCAAATACTTTGTTCTTGAATGGCCCAAGAGGGGACCATGGAGGGTCTTGGCGATCGCCTGGCAGGCCTTGCCGCGGGGTGCTACGACCGCCCGTGCACAAGTTCAGGGTACTAAGGTACCCCTATTTTAGTACACCGACACAACTATTTCATGCCCTCTTTTTTCCACACTATCTATTGCATCTGTCTCTCATAGAATGTCTGTACACTCAACTATGCTTCTTGTTTATCAGCCATTTGAATTGGAGCGGGTGATGCCAGTATCTAGCGGAGATAGCACCCCGGTTGTACATGCACAAGAACTAGCCCTACCACACATAACCCAAACTCTCACAGATTGTACCCCTACTACGATGGACAGAGAACCAGCTTCACCCAATCTAACCCCAACCCCAGCCGATAGTAACCCAGTTCCTGTTGACACAGCACCATCTCCACCAGAAAGCTCCCAAACAAGAGCAGTTAGTAAGGCAGCTCTAGTGCCCAAAGGGCCAGTACTATCACGGCGAACCCCAACTCCACCAGTTAGTACGCCTATTCCTGTGGAGGAAGCACAACCAGCTAGTCGTAGTTTAGCATCTATCGCATTTGATGTAGTTAAATCATCTGTGCGTATCTTCCCATCTTGGAAATATTATACTGAAGATGAAGGAAAATGCCAGCTGTAGGTGTTTGTCCAGGAGTTATGTGTATAATGTTATTCATGGCAATTACTTTGCTTCGTCCCATACGTCCTACCTCCATGATGGTTATAATACAACAAATTTTCCCATTTTTCTCTATAGAGAAGGACCAATTTGGAAACTCAGGATGAGGTAACCTGTGCTAATACCTCTTCTATCTTCAAGAATGCTTGGTGGCAGTATCGGAATTACCTGAAGAAAACGTCTTCACCGGCAAAGAAACTCATCAAATTCCCTTACGTTCTCCTGAGACACCTTTACTGGACGATGACTGGGAACGCCTTGTTCTGTACTGCTCCCAAACCAAGAATGTGGTAAGGTCTATGAGCTCATTTTCTATTTTGAAGTATTATATTCTTGCGTCTTACTGTATTCTGTTCATGTAGAACAAGTGCCTAAACCTGAAGAACAATTGTTCTAATTTAAGATTCCATTGCTACCATAGGACATAGATATATGTTTGTTTGATGCTTTTATTATGTACTAGTACTTGGCAATAGAATACTTGGTAGTTTAATCATGTCCACCTTACTAATGAACTGGTTCACCGAAATGAGTTTCATATACTAGTACATGCTAAACTTGTTATGTGTCTGCTTGTTTCTTCTTTTAGAATGCTGACAGAATATTGGGGAAGAGTGCCTTATTAAGCAACGGTAAAGGAAGTAATGCAGATAAGGTTCAGGATAGTGACACATCCTGTCTTGGTTTAGTGTTGGAGTTACCGGGCACTAACGCTTGCACAGGCTATTCAAACTCACTGTCTGAATCAGTCGGTTTCTTGAGTCTCAACTACAAGCTGAAAGACATCGATCACCTGTGCTGCGACAAGAAGCGGAAGGATTGCGGAAGTCCCTGGAGCATTCAGGTGCATACTTTCTGGTGCAACAGCAAGCGTTGGAGAATTTTAGCGTCAAACAAGACAAAGCTAATCAGCTTGCTAAGCTTATTGCCAGCATGGTGGATACCCCAGATAACGTTTCTTGAGCTCTTCTGAAGTTGTTTCAGTTATGCTCTTGTTTTGCTGCCGCGTTTATTTGCACTAGTGGCCAATTTTGACGGCCAGTGTATATGATATGCTGCTTTGTTCCCTATATTTGCACTGGTGGCGAACTTTGATGCCTAGTGGATGTAATATGTGTAATAGCCGTGATAGCCTAGCGTTAGTTGCTTGCTTATTTATTTCCTTGTTGTCTTATTTATTTGTTTGCTTGTTGTCATTGCAGTTCTTTTTCCGTGGTTAACTAGTGGCTGCAATAACCTATTTTTTAAAACTAGGCCACAATAACCATGGGCTAATATTTACGATAGTGACACTGGGCCTCCTACGGACCGTAGAAATAGTGGGCCTTCTACGGGCCGTAGAAACAGTAGGCCTTCTACGGACCGTATCATCAATGGGCCTTATACGGGCCGTATGATCGATTGGCCAAACATGGGCCAATAACAGGACGCATTATGGCCGTAAATGGGCTAGAGTTGGAATCGTCCGTTCAAGGGCCGACCATAATGGGCCATCGTTAATAGGCCGTATTTGATGACGCTATGAAAACGACCCACCAAATTAATGGACCACAAACGGGCCGACTGTAACCGCGGGCTGAATTTGGCCCACAAGCAGAAAATGACAATAACGGGCCGTAAGTAAACGAATGCTAGAACTGAGCCCTAGAATAAATGGGCTCTGAGAAGGCCGAAAGATAACATGGGCTGGAAACGGCCCAACTGAACAACGAGCCGTTAATGGGTAGAAAGTGATAAACTGTTCATTATGGGCCAGTTTCACCATGGGCCGTTAATGGGTGTAAAGTGATACACTGTTCATTACGGGCCAGTTTCACCACGGGTAGTTAGTAGGCCAAGAGTTACATAGGGCCTCATATGGGCCGAAAGACGTCATGGGCCATACATGGGCCAGAAGTGAAAACGGGCTGGAATCATATTGGATTGCCCAGATGACGCTACTGGGCCTAATTCGGATAGGGTGTAACGGGCCTTGGGTTAGCGGGCTGTAAATGGGCTATACGCGAACAGGCCGTTAACAGGCTTTCCATGGGCCGGCCCGCCAGCTTTTGACCAAGTCAAATGGGCCGGCCTTTTCACAGGAATGGGCCTCTATTGGGCCGTGCTACGTGTCGACGTATCATAGGCGCCTATCTGACCCACTGACGAGCTGACACGTGTTTCGTCCGGCCAATAAGAATTTTACACGTGGAAATTTCCCATTGGTCGGGGCTGTTAACGGGTTATCGGATCAAAAGCCCGACCCGATAGCTTAACGGTGTTCCGTTACGGTGGATGCCACATGTCGGTCACCCTTGACGAAAGCACTTCTGTGACGCGCGATTTATCGTCATGGAAGTGGACACTTCCGTGATAATAATTTTGGTAACGTCATGGAACACTTCTACCACATCACAGGTATGACTATCTTGATTCTATCATAAATTTTTCATGGATGTACATGCATGACAAAAAAAGCGACCTACTGTGACAAACACGTATCATCACGGAAGTGTATTTTTTTGTAGTGATGGCAACAAAAACCAATCGAGTAGGCCAAACCAAACTGATAATTTGAAGAGACTTGCAAAGATAACCAATCATACATAAAAGAATTCAGAGAAGAATCAAATATTATTCATAGATAGACTTGATCATAAACCCACAATTCATCGATCTCAACAAACACACCGCAAAAAGAAGATTACATCGAATAGATCTCCACAAGAGAGGGGGAGAACATTGTATTGAGATCCAAAAAGAGAGAAGAAGCCATCTTGCTAATAACTATGGACCCGTAGGTCTGAGGTGAACTACTCACACTTCATCAGAGGGGCTACGATGACGTAGAAGCCCTCCGTGATGACGGCCCTCTCCGGCGGAGCTCCGGAACAGGCCCCAAGATGGGATCTCGTGGGTACAGAAGGTTGCGGCGGTGGAATTAGGTTTTTGGCTCCGTATCTGATCGTTCGGGGGTACGTAGGTATATATAGGAGGAAGAAGTACGTCGGTGGAGCAACAGGAGGCCCACGAGGCAGGGGCGCACCCTAGGGGGGTGGGCGCGCCCCCACCCTCGTGATCGCCTCTTTTGTTCCTTGGAGTAGGGTCCAAGTCTCCTGGATCACGTTCAGTGAGAAAATCACGTTCCTGAAGGTTTCATTCCGTTTGGACTCCGTTTGATATTTCGTTTCTCCGAAACTCTGGAATAGGCAAAAAAATAGCAATTCTGGGCTGGGCCTCCGGTTAATAGGTTAGTCCCAAAAATAATATAAAAGTGGAAAATAAAGCCCAATATAGTCCAAAACAGTAGATAATATAGCATGGAGCAATCAAAAATTATAGATACATTGGAGACGTATCAGGCATCCTCAAGCTTAATTCCTGCTCGTTCTCGAGTAGGTAAATGATAACAAGAGAATTTTTGATGCGGAGTGCTACTTGGCATAATTTCAATGCAAATCTTCTTAATTGTGGTATGAATATTCAGATCCGAAAAATTCAAGACAAAATTTCATATTGACATAAAAATAATAATACTTCAAGCATACTAACAAAGCAATTATGTCATCTCAAAGTAACATGGCCAAAGAAAGCTTATCCCTACAAAATCATATAGTTTAGTCATGCTCCATTTTCTTCACACAAGAATTCTCTCATCATGCACAACCCCAATGACAAGCCAAGCAATTGTTTCATACTTTAATAATCTCAAACTCATAAACCTTCACGCAATACATGAGCGCGAGCCATGGATATAGCACTATGGGTGGAATAGAATATGATGATGGGGGTTATGTGGAGAAGACAAAAAAGGAGAAAGTATCACATCAAGGAGGATAATCAACAGGCTATGGAGATGCCCATCGGTTGATGTTAATGCAAGGAGTAGGGATTGCCATGCAACGGATGCACTAGAGCTATAAATGTATGAAAGCTCAACAAAAGAAACTAAGTGGGTGTACATCCAACTTGCTTGCTCACGAAGACCTAGGGCATTTGAGGAAGCCCATCGTTGGAATATACAAGCCAAGTTCCATAATGAAAAATTCCCACTAGTATATGAAAGTGACAAAACAAGAGATTCTCTATCATGAAGATTATGGTGCTACTTTGAAGCACAAGTGTGGTAAAAGGATAGTAACATTGTCCCTTCTCTCTTTTTCTCTCTTTTTATTTGGGCCTTCTCTTTTTTATGGCCTTTCTCTTTTTTTTATTCCTCACTTGGGACAATGCTCTAGAAAATGATGATCATCACACTTCTATTTATTTACAACTCAATGATTACAACTCGATACTAGAAAAAGGTATGACTCTATATGAATGCCTTCGGCGGTGTACCGGGATATGCAATGAATCATGAGTGACATGTATGAAAAATTATGAACGGTGGCTGCCACGAATACTATGTCAACTACATGATCATGCTAAGCAATATGACAATGATGTATGTGTCATGATGAACGAAATGGTGGAAAGTTGCATGGAAATATATCTCCGAATGGCTATGGAAATGCCATAATAGGTAGGTATGGTGGCTTTTTTGAGGAAGATATAAGGAGGTTTATGTGTGAAAGAGCATATCATATCACGGGGTTTGGATGCACCGGCGAAGTTTGCACCAACTCTCAATGTGAGAAAGGGCAATGCACGGTACCGAAGAGGCTAGCAATGATGGAAGGGTGAGAGTGCGTATAATCCATGGACTCAACATTAGTCATAAAGAACTCATATACTCATTGCAAAAATCTACAAGCCATCAAAAACCAAAGCACTACATGCATGCTCCTAGGGGGATAGATTGGTAGGAAAATACCATCGCTCGTCCCCGACCGCCACTCATAAGGAGGACAATCAAATAACACCTCATGTTTCAAATTTGTTACATAATGTTTACCATACGTGCATGCTACGGGACTTGGAAATTTCAAATTAAGAACTTCTCAAATTCACAATTACTCTACTAGCACGACTTTGATATTATCACCTCCATATCTCAAAACAATTATCAATCATCAAACTTTTCTTAGTATTCAATGCACTCAAAATAAAGTTTTACAAATCTTGAACACCAAGCTTATTATTATTATTAAGAAAATTACCATGCTATTAAAGACTCTAAAAATAATCTAAGTGAAGCATGATAGATCAATAGTTTCTATAAAACAAATCCACCACCGTGCTCTAAAAGATGTAAGTGAAGCACTAGAGCAAAACTATAAAGTTCAAAGAATATAAGTGAAGCACATAGAGTATTCTATCAAATTTCAATTCATGTATGGCTCTCTCAAAAGGTGTGTACAGCAAGGACGATTGTGGCACACTAACAAACAAAGACACAAATAATACAAGACGCTCCAAGCAAAACACATATCATGTGGTGAATAAAAATATAGCTCCAAGTAAAATTACCGATGGAAGTAGACGAAAGAGGGGATGCCATCCGGGGCATCCCCAAGCTTTGACTTTTTGGTGTCCTTGGATTATCTTGGGTGTGCCATGGTCATCCCCAAGCTTAGGCTCTTGCCACTCCTTTTTCCATAATCCATCAAAAGAATTTACCCAAAACTTGAAAACTTCACAACACAAAACTCAACAGAAATTTCGTGAGCTCTGTTAGAGAAAGAAAACAAAAGACCACTTCAAGGTACTGCAATGAACTCATTATTTATTTATATTGGTGTTAAACCTACTGTATTCCAACTTCTCTATGGATTTAATCTATTTTACTAGCCATAGATTCATCAAAATAAGCAAACATCACTCGAAAAACAGAATCTGTCAAAAACAGAACAGTCTGTAGTAATCTGTAACTAACGCAAACTTCTGGAACTCCAAAAAATCTACCAAATTATCACGACCTATACAATTTGTTTATTGATCAGCAGCAATTGGAATCAGTATTTTATCACGTTCTGGTGATTTTTAACAAGTGTTTTCGTGAACAGAAAGATTCTGGAAATTACAGCAAGATCAAATAACTATCATCCAAGATGATCCTATGGGTCTAACTTGGAACAAAAACTAATTAAAACACAAAACCACATCTAAACAGAAGGTAGATGGGTTATTTATTCCTAAACAGAAGCAAAAAAAAAACTAAAATAAAATTGGGTTGCCTCCCAACAAGCGCTATCGTTTAACGCCCCTAGCTTGGCATAAGAACGAGAATAGATCTAGGTATTGCCATCTTTGGTAGGCAATCCATAAGTGGCTCTCATGATAGATTCATATGGCAACTTTACTTTCTTTCTAGGAAAGTGTTCGATGCCCTTTTTAATGGAAATTGAAATCTAATATTCCCTTCCTTCATATCAATAATTGCACCAACCGTTCTAAGGAAAGGTCTACCGAGAATAATAGGGCAAGAAGGATTGCAATCTATATCAAGAACGATAAAATCTACGGGCA
This sequence comes from Aegilops umbellulata, assembly GCA_032464435.1. Classification (NCBI taxonomy): domain Eukaryota; kingdom Viridiplantae; phylum Streptophyta; class Magnoliopsida; order Poales; family Poaceae; genus Aegilops; species Aegilops umbellulata. The sequence continues at coordinate 64,965,922 of CP136056.1, read as the reverse complement.
CATAATTCCTATTTGCAACAATAAGAACATCATTAATTCTTCCCATAGGTTTCTTAATAGTGGAATCCGCAAGATGCAAGTTTAGAGAGCAATCATCAAAATCATGAAAATCTAGCAAATCACACAAAGTTTTGGGAATCGTGGAGACACTAGCACCCAAATCACACAAAGCATAAAACTCATAATCTTTAATTTTGATTTTAATAGTAGGTTCCCACTCATCATAAAGTTTTCTAGGGATAGAAACTTTTAACTCAAGTTTTTCTTCATAGGATTGCATCAAGGCATCAACGATATGTTCGGTAAAGGCTTTATTTTGACTATAAGCATGAGGAGAATTTAGCACGGATTGCAACAAGGAAATACAATCAATTAAAGAGAAACTTTCATAATTAAATTCCTTGAGATCCAATATAGTGGGTTTAGCAACATCTAGATTTTTATTTCTCTCAATCCCACGTTTATCAATTTCATCATCAAGATCTAAATACTCCAAATTTTTGGAATGCCTTCTAGGTAAAGGAAGAACATATTCAGTTTCATCAAGATTCATATTGCAAAACGAAAGTTTAATAGGGGACACAACAATAACTTGTAGATCCTCATCTTGATTTTCATAGGAATTGGAAGAACACGCTTTAATAAAGGCATCTTTGGAAGCACGCATCCTAGCAGTTCTTTCTTTGCACTCATCAATGGAAATTCCCATGGCTTTGAGAGACTCGTTGATATCATGCTTAGGAGGAATAGATCTAATCTTTAAAGAATCAACCTCAAGAGAAATTCTATCAACGTTCCTAGCCAAATCATCAACTTTAAGCAATTTCTCTTCAAGCAAAGCATTAAAATTCTTTTGTGAATTCATAAACTCTTTAACACTATTCTCAAATTCAGAGGGCATCTTATTAAAATTTCCATAAGAGTTGTTGTAGGAATTTCCATAATTATTAGAAGGATTACTAGGATAAAGCCTAGGATCAAAATTCCCTCTATACGTGTTGTTACCAAAATTATTCCTACCAACAAAATTCACATTCATAGATTCATTATTATTCTAAATCAAAGTAGACAAAGGCATATCATTAGGATCAGAAGAAATACTCTTAGTAGCAAAGAATTTCATAAGTTCATCCATCTTTCCACTCAAAACATTGATTTCTTCTATCACATGCACTTTTTTATTAGTAGATCTTTCAGTGTGCCATTGAGAATAATTAACCATAATATCATCTAGGAGTTTAGTAGCATCTCCTAAAGTGATTTCCATAAAAGTGCCTCCCGCAGCCAAATCTAAAAGATTTCTAGAAGCAAAATTCAATCCGGCATAAATTTTTTTGTATATTCATCCACAAGTTCAAACCATGAGTAGGACAATTACGTATCATTAATTTCATTCTCTCCCAATCTTGTGCAACATGTTCATGATCAAGTTGCTTAAAATTCATAATGTCGTTTCTAAGAGAGATGATCTTAGCGGGAGGAAAATACTTAGAGATAAAAGCATCTTTGCACTTGTTCCAAGAATCAATACTATTTTCAGGCAAAGACGAAAATCAAGCTTTAGCACGATCTCTAAGCGAAAAAGGAAATAACTTCAATTTAATAATATCATTATCGACATATTTCTTCTTTTGCATATCGCATAAATCAACGAAGCTATGCAGATGAGTAGCGGCATCTTCACTAGGAAGGCCGGCGAATTGATCTTTCAAAACAAGATTCAAGAAAGTAGTATTGATTTCACAAGATTCAGTATTGGTAAGAGGAGCAACCGGAGTGCTAAGGAAATCATTATTGTTGGTATTGGTGAAGTCACACAATTTGGAAGTATCTTGAGCCATCGCGACAAACAAGCAATCCAACACACGAGCAAGCAAAAGAAAAACGGGAAAAAGGCAAACGGAAAAGAGAGGGCGAATAAAACGGCAAGGGTGAAGTGGGGGAGAGGAAAACGAGAGGCAAATGGCAACTAATGTAATGCGGGAGATAGGGATTGTGATGGGTACTTGGTATGTTGACTTTTGCGCAGACTCCCCGGCAACGGCGCCAGAAATGGCTCGTTGTCGGGAGTCCAAATCTTGACTTGACTTTTGCGTAAGCCTCCCTGGCAACGGCGCTAGAAATTCTTCTTGCTACCTCTTGAGCACTGCGTTGGATTTCCCCAAAGAGGAGAGGATGATGCAGCAAATCAGCGTAAGTATTTCCCTCAGTTTTTGAGAACCAAGGTATCAATCTAGTAGGAGGCCACTGTAACATCCCAAATTTTCAATTTGGAATGTTATACATAGATCACCCATGCATACCATGATTTATTGCATTTCCGTTCCGCAATCCTCGAAATCCTAAGCAACTCAAGGACCCACGAAGAGAGTTGGGGATTTTCTGTTTTTCGTATTTGATTTTTTATCAAATAATGAAACGAGGATTTTGATTTTTACAATTTTTCTCTCCGAAAAATATTTCATATTAAATTAAATGAGTGGAGATAATATGACTTCTCCAAAATAATTGAAATATTGGAGGAAAAATATTAAAATCATTTATTTGATTTTATTTGGTTTTATTCGGATTTTATTTGTATTAGAAAAATTGCACGTTTTCAAAATTGCATTTTAGGGCCAAGAAAATGTTCATCTTGTCCTAAATATTTTATTTAGGCGGTGAAATTTTTTTTGGCATTTTTAGATTTTTATTTATTTTTCTAGTATTTTATTTCTGTCGGCGAAATTATTTTAAAAAGAATGCGCGCCAGACTGGGCCGAAGCCCAGCCGAGCCAGGCCGGCCCGCCCGCGCCACCGCCTCCCCCAGCCGGATCAGGACCGGAGTCCCGATCGGAGCCACGCCGCCGCTGTGTCTGGGGCGGACACACCTCTCGAGGCTGCCCCATTCCCCAAGTTCCCTCCCCCCTCTTTATAACCCCGCCGGAGCCACCCCGGGAGCCCCAGCCACTCCCGCCCGCAGCCGCCCGCCCCGCCGCCTGCCGCCGCCTTCCGCCGCAGCCCCGCACCCCACGCCGCCCCGCCACAGCGCCGGAGTCCCGCCGGAGCCCCGCCGGAGCCGAGCCGAGGTAATCGCCCCGGTTTTCTAAAGAAAACCGTTCGTTTTTTTAGGAAACCCTAGTTTTCGTTTTTTTTAAACTGTATTTTTGGAAATCTCGGGGTTCCGTGTGATCTTCCTATGGACCGCCACCCAGGATAAAAAGGGAACTGAGATGATTCGTGGTAGAAACTTCCGTGTGCAGCCACAAGCTATTGTGGGCTCTAGTATAGTTGAGTAAGTTACGTGAAGCTCTTGAAGAGGCAGATCAGCAGGTAGTGGGATGTAGGTTTGGTATGGTCTGTCCGGAGTAGAGAGTTAATGTTTCTGAAAGACTGTGTCTCGGTCATCCGTTTCTCAAACACCATGCAGTGCGAGAATTCCAACAGAGGCGATCGAGTCTTGTGGGGAAAAGTGCGCAAACCTCTGCAGAGTGTACGATCTAATCATGGTTAGCCGTGTCCCCGGTTATGGACAATTCTTGAGCATCTAGTACTTGGGTTATCACATGTATCTCACCATGTATAATTAATACTGTTGGGTTGTTAATCACTTTAATTGGGATTGAGTTGGAGGAACCTTCTCAATGATGTTTCAACCACCATGATAGTTAAATTAAAATCTATTCCTTTGTTGTAGGGGAAAATTGGCTTTTCGCAAAAACTATACCTATACAGCTTTCCACCAGCCAAATATTCATGTAGTGATAGCATTATTCTGTTCTTGCTTTACTGTGTTACATTGCCAGCATATTCCATATGCTGACTCGTTTTCGGGCTGCAACGTATTATGTTGCAGACTTTTCAGACGAGGAGTAAGGTTTGTTAGGTCGTTGTCGTGCAGCTCAGCTATGCCGTTGGAGTTGATGGACTCACTTTATCTTCCAAGCCTTCCGCTGTTATCGTATTAGATGGCCTTAAGCCATATTGTTGTAATAAGTTCTCTTTTGAGACATTCGATGTAATAAGTGTGTGATTGCTACTCTGTTATAAATCCTTCGAGTACTGTGTGTGTCGGCGTTACCGATCCAGGGATGACACTGAAGCACAGGGACTTGGCAATCTGAGGTCGGTTCGCTACTAGATGGTATCAGAGCACACGCTGAGTGTAGGACACGACCACTAAGATAAACCATAGGTCACTCCCCTCTACTCATTTCTGACTCCTCTCCATTTTCTGCTCTTTAGGATGGTAGAGATGAAGAACAAGTTTTCACAACCGGATGAAGATACACCTTTTGGACGTCACTTGAAGGAAGTCACTAGGTACTTGAACATTGGAATACCAAGCTTCACCGGGACGTACAACGCCACTTTACCTGAAGAGGAGCGTTGGATGATTCAAGTACAAGTTCCAGGAAGGACGTTCTCGCCAACTTCTAAACCCATAGAGTTTTCTTTCGAAGCACCTACCTGGAGTCTAGGCAAGAGCATGGCAGCCCACATTACGATGGGACACATTGGAGAAATTTACAACAGGGAGCTTAAGGACACAATTTACCAAATATGTGGGCACCGAGATGAGCAATGGGAAGTAATCAGCACCAGGAAGGATAGATCCATTGCAGCTTTCATCCAGGAATTAAACCAGCACATTCAACGTCAGGAGAACCAGATGTGCGAGGACATGATGGACTTGAAGAAGGCGAAGACTACATTCAACGAGCTGGAGGAAGAACTCAAGTTTACACGTGATGCATATGAGGAGGAGATCAAGACCCTACTGGAGAAGAATGATGACCTAGTCAAGAAGATCGGAGTATTCTTGGGAGGACCAGCACCGGGAGAAGAAGACGATGATTCCACTTGCCCGGACAACTACATTATCATCGAAGACACCGACTCTGACCCTAGTGAAGATGACTTTGAAGACGAAGCTGGAGCTGACATCATGGAGTCTTCCACCGATCAAAATTTCTAGATGACCACCAAATATTAGTAGTATTTTCGCCATGTATTTAGTAGTAGTTGAGCACTTTTGCGATAGTTCTAGACCGTTTGTATGCCCTTGCTTGATTGATTCAGTGAAATGATTGTGTTTGTCTCATGTGCATATGGGTAGTGTTTTCTCATTAGACCCCTTTTCTATTCTAATCTCTCCCATCTAAACCCATCAGATGCCTCCGAGACGTGATCCCGGTTTTGCTTTCCCACCGGAGCTCACCCAGTTGATCCAGCAGCAGAATGCCTTGATGCAATTACTAGTTCAGAACCAGGGCAACAACAACAACAACAACAACAACAACAACAACAACAACAACAACAACAACAACAACAACAACAACAAAAACAACAACAACAACAACAACAACAACAACAACAACAACAACAACAACAACAACAACAACAACAACAACAACAACAACAACAACAACAACAACAACAACAACAACGCGCCGCCAGTGGACAACCTAGCCCGTTTTCTGAGGTTACAGCCGCCGGTGTTTTCTAGTAGCACCGAGCCTATAGTTGCCGATGATTGGCTACGACAGATTGGAAGGGAGTTGACCACCGCAGGTTGCACAGACGCTGAGAGGGTGCGCTTTGCCGCACATCCATTGGATGGACCAGTAGCCTCATGGTGGGAGAATTATACAGCCACTTTTCCTATAGCCAATGTCACTTGGGACCAATTTCAGCAAGCTTTCCGCACAGCCCATGTCTCAACTGGAGCTATGCAGATGAAAAAGCGGGAGTTCCTCAACCTACGCCAGGGGAACCGTACTGTGGCTCAGTACATGGATGAGTTTAGCAAGTTATCTCGCTATGCCCCTGATGATGTGGCCACATATGCCGCGAAGCAGGAGAAGATTATGGAAGGGTTGAATGATGAGATGAGTATGCAGTTGATGGTAGCAACCTTCAACAACTACCAGGAGTTGGTAGATAAGGTTCTTATGATTGAAGGGAAGCAGCAGCAGATTGAGAGCCGCAAGAGGAAGTATGGACAAGGGCAGTTTAACTCAGGAGCTCAGCAAAAGGCTCGCCTAACCCGGCACTCGGGAGGACTTGTTCATAACCATGGAGGTCACAACCACACTGGAGGAGGATCGCATAACCACAATGGTTCTAAGAATGGGAATGGGAACGGAGCCAACAATAATTAGAACCGCCCCAATCCAGCCACACCCGCCAAAAGGGACTTAAGTCATGTTACATGTTTCAAGTGCGGGAAGACTGGACACTACGCCATGGAGTGCCCTGAAGGAAAGAATGGAAACGGAAATGGGAGCGCTGGGAAGAAGCCAAATCCATTCAATAAAGGACAAGTGAACCACGTTAACGTGGAGGAGGTTGAAGAGCAGCCGGACGCGGTAATAGGTAAGTTTTTGGTTAAGTCAGTTACCGCTCTTGTTATTTTCGATACTGGTGCATCGCATTCATACATTTCAAGGGGATTCGTGGATAAGTTTAAACTACCAACCCAAACCCTTAGGACCCCTCTTTTAGTGAGTTCACCCGGAGCAGAATATATGGCTAGCCGATGGTGTGACCAGATACCCTTAACCATTGGTACACATGTTTTTCCGTCCGTCCTAATTATCTTGGAGTCACAAGGATTGGATGTGATATTGGGTATGGACTGGATGTCAATGTCTGGAGGAAGCATTGACTATGCTAGTAAGTCGATTTATCTCACCACCCCGGAGGGAAGAAGGATTAAGTATGTGTCTAGGCATGTTGCTAGGAGGAGCCAAGTGAATACCCTCACGGGAGTTGTTCAGGAGGAAGTGCATGTAGTGAAGGAATACCCGGATGTTTTCCCAGAGGAGTTACCAGGCATGCCACTGGATAGAGACATTGAGTTTTTGATAGAGCTGTTGCCAGGAACAGGACCAATATCCAAGAGACCCTATCGGATGTCCGCAAATGACCTGGAGGAAATTAAGAAACAGATCAAGGAGTTATTGGAGAAAGGATACATCCGAAGAAGTTCATCACCTTGGGGAGACCCAGTGCTTTTGGTTGAGAAGAAGGATAAATCCCTGAGGATGGTTGTAGATTACCGAGCCTTGAATGAAGTGACGATAAAGAACAAGTACCCGCTGCCGATGATCAACGATCTGTTTGATCAATTGCAAGGAGCTAAAGTGTTTTCAAAGATCAATTTACGATCAGGGTATCATCAGTTGAAGATATGAGAGAAGGACATATCGAAGACGACGTTCACAACGCGATATTGACTATACGAGTATACGGTCATGTCGTTTGGACTGACTAACGCCCATGCATATTTCATGAGCATGATGAACAAGGTGTTCATGGAGTATTTGGACAAGTTTGTTGTTGTGTTTATTGATGATATCATGGTATACTCGAAGAACGAAGAGGAGCACAAAGAGCATTTGCGTTTAGTTCTCGAGAAGCTCAGGGAACACCAGTTGTATGCTAAGTTTAGCAAATGCGAGTTTTGGCTGGAGGAAGTCGGATTCCTCGGGCATGTTATATCAGGAGAAGGTATAGCAGTAGACCCCAGCAAGGTTCAGTCAGTCACTGAATGGTTGGCACCCACCTCAGTTAGCAAGATCCCAGTTTTCTTGGACTTGCAGGATACTATCGGAGATTCATTGAGAATTTTTCCAAGATTGCAAAGCGAATGACTGAGCTGTTGAAGAAGGATGCTAAGTTTAAATGGACAGAAGATTGCGAGGCAAGTTTCCAGGATTGAAGAAACGTTTGACTACAGCACCAGTGTTAACACTGCCGGATATACATAAGGAGTTCCAAGTGTATTGTGACGCCTCTCGCTTAGGACGTGGATGTGTGCTTATGCAGGACGGAAGAGTTGTTTCGTATGCCTCACGACAACTAAAACCCAATGAGTTGAATTATGCCACGCATGATTTGGAGCTAGCAGTCGTAGTGCATGCATGGAAGACATGGAGACACTGCCTTATTGGAAACCGTTGTGATGTGTACATGGATCATAAGAGTTTGAAGTACATCTTCACCCAGAAGGAGTTGAACCTTAGGCAGAGGAGATGGTTGGAGCTTATAAAGGATTATGACATGAAGCTACACTATCATCCAGGAAAGGCCAATGTCGTGGCAGACGCCTTGAGTCAGAAGAGTTATGCTAATATCCTTGAAAGTAAAGGACTGCCGAAGGAGTTAGCAGAGGATAACATGGAACTTCGATTAGAGATTGTACCTAGAGGATTCATTGCCACAATGGAGGTTTAGTCGACATTGCTGGACAAGATTCGGGAAGCTCAGAAGGATGACAAAGAGATTGTCGAGATAAAGGAGAAGATGGGCAAAGGAAAGGCCAAAGGTTTTCGTGAGGATGAGCACGATACCCTATGGGTTGAGGACCGAATTTACGTGCCCAATAATCAGGAGATCAGGAAGTTAATACTTCAAGAGGCACATGATTCACCATACTCGATACACCCCAGAAACACCAAGATGTATTTGGATTTGAAGGAACGTTTCTGGTGGACTGGTATGAAAAAGGATATTGCCGAGTATGTAGCCGTATGTGATGTATGTCAGAGAGTTAAGGCAGAGCATCAGAAGCCAGCAGGACTGTTACAGCCTATGCCGATACCTGAGTGGAAGTGGGATAAACTTGGCATGGACTTTATCACCGGATTACCCAGGACTAAAGCAGGATATGATTCCATATGGGTAGTAGTTGATCGCTTGACCAAAGTGGCTCACTTCATCCCAGGGAAAACCACCTATAGAAGTGCAAGGTTGGCCAAGATATATATGTCCAGGATCGTATGTCTGCATCGAGTTCCGAGGACCATCGTATCAGATCGAGGGACACACTTTACCTCAAAGTTTTGGCATCAGTTACACCAGAGTTTGGGAACGAGATTGGAATTTAGCACAACATTTCACCCGCAGACGGATGGACAGACCGAGAGAATCAATCAAATTTTGGAGGACATGTTGAGAGCCCATGCGCTAGATTATGGATCTAGTTGGGATGACAATTTACCGTATGCAGAGTTCTCATACAACAATAGCTACCAAGCCAGTTTGAAGATGGCACCGTTTGAAGCCCTGTTTGGACGCAGGTGCAGAACACCGTTGATGTGGGATGAGGTAGGAGACCGATAGTTGTTTGGACCAGACTTGATTAAGGAGTCTGAGGAGAAGGTAAAACTGATTCATGATAGACTGAAGATTGCTCAGCCCAGACAGAAGAGTTATGCAGACTCGAAATGCAAGGAGGTAACCTACGAAATTGGAGAGAGAACATATCTGCGAGTATCGCCCTTGCGAGGAGTGAAACATTTTGGAGTTAAAGGAAAGTTAGCCCCGAGATTTGTAGGACCGTATCGCATTTTGGAACGGATGGGAGAAGTTGCCTACAAGTTGGAGTTACCTGAGGGATTGTCAGGTGTTCATGACGTGTTCCACGTTTCACAGCTGAAGAAGTGTCATGCTGAGATGGCCGATATACCATTAAGAGATACAATACCCTTGGAGGCGATTCAGTTGGACAGTGATTTGACCTATGAGGAGAAGCCAGTTAAGATTCTTGAGTTTGCCAGCAGAGTCACCCGCGGTAAGGTTATCAAGTTTTGCAAAGTTCAGTGGAGCCACCATACCGAGGATGAAGCCACCTGGGAACGAGAGGATGATCTCCGTAAGGACCACCCATACCTATTTTCTAGCCAACCCGAATCTTCAGGGCGATATTCATCTTAAGGGGGGGGGGTAGGTTTGTAACATCCCAAATTTTCAATTTGGAATGTTATACATAGATCACCCATGCATATCATGATTTATTGCATTTCCGTTCCGCAATCCTCGAAATCCTAAGCAACTTAAGGACCCACGGAGAGAGTTGGGGATTTTCTGGTTTTCATATTTGATTTTTTTATCAAATAATGAAACGAGGATTTTGATTTTTATAATTTTTCTCTCTGAAAAATATTTCATATTAAATTAAATGTGTGGAGATAATATGACTTCTCCAAAATAATTGAAATATTGGAGGAAAAATATTAAAATCATTTATTTGATTTTATTTGGTTTTATTCGGATTTTATTTGTATTAGAAAAATTGCACGTTTTCAAAATTGCATTTTAGGGCCAAGAAAATGTTCATCTTGTCCTAAATATTTTGTTTAGGCAGTGAAAATTTGTTTTGGCATTTTTAGGTTTTTATTAATTTTTCTAGGATTTTATTTCTATCGGCGGAATTACTTAAAAAAACTGCGCGCCCGACTGGGCCGAAGCCCAGCCGAGCCAGGCCGGCCCGCCCGCGCCACCGCCTCCCCTAGCCGGATCGGGACCGGAGTCCCGATCGGAGCCACGCCGCCGCCGTGTCCGGGGCGGACACGCCTCCCGAGGCCGCCCCCTTCCCCAAGTTGGCCGCCCCCCTCTTTATAACCCCGTTGGAGCCCCCCTGGAGCCCCATCCACCGCCGCCCGCAGCCGCCCGCCCTGCCGCCTGCAGCCAGGTCGTCGCCCGCAGCCGCCCGCGCCGCCACCCGCCGCAGCGCCGGAGCCGCTGCCGCCTTCCGCCGCAGCCCCGCACCCCACGCCGCCCCGCTGCAGCGCCGGAGTCCCGCATGTGCCCCGCCGGAGCCGAGCCGAGGTAGCCGCCCCGGTTTTCTAAAGAAAACTGTTCGGTTTTGAGGAAACCCTAGTTTTCGTTTTTTTAAATAGATCGGTTTTCTCCGGTTTATTTATTTAGCGAGCGTTCGCTCGATTCATTCGTCTTAACGAACGCCTTCTTCGTTTAGATCCAGATAACGAACGTCCGTTCGTTAATCTATTCTTTGTTTTTCTTTTTCTCGGATTTATTCCGCGATTTTTCTGATCGCGATTTCTGATCCGATCTTAGTTTGTGTTTATCTTTTCACTCGTTTATCGGAATCATGCGATTCAAGCGCCTGGAGTTTCGTCTCGAAACCCTATTTCCGATTAATCAACTCAAACAAGTTTTTGCTACTGTAAAATTTGACCTACTTCCAGATTAGTAAACGAAGCTTCTTTCGTTTGCCGTTTGAGTTTCGTTGCTTTGTTCGATTTGATTATTTTTGCAAACAGGAGTGAGGGAGTCCTGGATTAGGGGGTGTTCGGGTAGCCGGACTATACCTTCGCCAGACTCCTGGACTATGAAGATACAAGATTGAAGACTTCGTCCCGTGTCCGGATGGGACTTTCCTTGGCGTGGAAGGCAAGCTAGGCGATGCGGATACTCAAGATCTCCTACCATTGTAACCGACTCTGTGTAACCCTAACCCTATCTGGTGTCTATATAAACCGGAGGGTTGTAGTCCATAGGGGAGGATCATCATCATACACAATCATACCATAGGCTAGCTTCTAGGGTTTTGCCTCCTTGATCTCGTGGTAGATCTACTCTTGTACTACCCATATCATGAATATTAGTCAAGCAGGAGTGTCGGTGTACTAAAGTAGGGGTACCCTAGTACCCCGAACTTGTGCACGGACAGTAGTAGCGTCCCGCGGCCAGGCTTGTCAGGGGAGCGACAAGAATCTCCACGGCCCTTCCTGGGCCGGACGAAGGCCAAGTGATCGAGCCGAGAAGACCAAGCCCCGGCAAGAGGAGCTTGCCGGGCCAAGAAGGCGAGGTCCGGCAAGAGGAGCTTGCCGGGCCAAGGCGACAAGGCCCTGGCAAGAGGAGCTTGCCGGGACGACTGAGCCGAAGCACCAAGGCCCCGGCGGGAGGAGCTCGCTGGGACGGCCAAACCAAGGCACCCCAAGAGAAGCCCGCCGCGGCGCGCCGCGCGCCCCGGCAAGGCCTGGCGAGCGGCAAGCTCTCAGGTGCGGCAAGACGACCACCGCGGCAAGCCACTTGCCGCGGCGAACCACCACCTCAGGCGTGCGCTCCAGCTCACCTATCCACGCGTCACTCTGGAGCTTCCCCAGAGACACGTGGCGGGGCGCCGCGCAGCCTGGGGCGCGCACGTGGCATGCGACGTTGGCGGAGTCGCCCCCGTGGCAAGCAGAGGCGCCCCTAACGGTCCGCCTCGGCACTGTTCAGGCGATCCAGACGGGCATTTAATGCATTTGTCCCCCGCCGTCAGAGTTAGGTGCGATAGCACTGTGCGGCCACTGTTCGCACAGGTCCTTGCCATTTCTACCCTCACGTGTGTCGCTGCCTGTGGAAAACCCCTTAGCATATAAAAGGAGGCCCATGCGCATGCAGGAGGGGAGGAGGACCAAAAGAGAGGACCGAAGGAGTGGAGGAGGATGCCCAGTAGACCCTCGTCTACGTCCAGCTCCAACTTACTGTAGCTTCTTGCACCCCAGAGCAAGAACTCGAATCAACCACACAAGCAGCAGTAGGGTTTTACGCATCCATGCAGCCCGAAGCTGGGTAAAATCGTTGTGTGTGTGTGTCGCCTCGATCTGCTCTTTGTGCAACCTCCGCCCCCCGCCGAACCGACAAGGGGCTCCGTCCCCATAGGTGCTCGTGGAGGCAGATATCCCCCGACATCTTTGGCGCGCCAGGTAGGAGGCTGCGTCGAGGTTGTGTGAACCAGATTTGGCGACCACAGGTAAGCTCAGGTATGGCCAGGTACCTTTCCGCTCCAACCCGCGGAGCGGAGGCATTCCTCCTCACGGACTCGTGCACGGCCCTCCTCGAGTGCCCGCTCACGCAGAGCCCGGGCAAGAGCAGCTGCTCCTTGAGGAGGACCGCCTTCCGGCCGCTGAGCGAGTTTCTCGCCTCCAGCAAACTCTGCGCCGCTCCCGTAGCCGCAGAAGTTAGCGCTGGAAGTTGCGGGAAAGGCGACCTCGTTCTTCGGCGAGCCCAGGCCGCCAAGATCCAAACGAGTCGACGCCGACCGTGGGAGGAACCTTGCCAGCGCGGTAGTCGGAACCCGTTCCGTCGGCCATCCTCTCTGTCCAAGTCTTGCCGCAGTTGCATGTAATCCTTGGTACAGAGATGAGTCCCAAGCATAGCTTATGTGCCCCGCACATCTTGTCGATTTCGCGCCTCTCCGCTTGGCGCATGCATTATTTGACACGATTGTGCAGCACTCGACTCCGGCAAGCGATGGTAGGTCGTGAAGCCCCGAGCCCTCGTTATTCCCTTACCTCGAGAAGGGGGGATGACAGGACAGGCTGGGCGTCGCCCGAGGAAGCTGCGCCTTGCCGGACTGCAAACAACAGAAAAGCTAAGTTGCCAAAGTTTGAGCAATTAAGCTCCTTTTTATCCTTATGTTATCTTCCTCGAACAGCCGAGCTTCGTACGGGAAACCTGTGCGCGGAGGGGCCGGCTCGTGGCTGGTTGCGCCCTTATTTCGTTTCGAGTCTGCTCAACGACTTAAGTGTGCTACATCCCGAGCGGCGTCCTTACTTTGTTTCGAGCTTGCTCGGCAGCTTGAGTGTGCCGCGACTGCAGTCGCCACGCTTACCTCGCCCTGAGCCTGCTCAACATTTTAAGTAAGTTGCGCCAGCCGCGGCAAGGTTTCTTGCCGGTGGAGGCACCGCCAGCGGGTTGCCGATGTCCCGCACTCGGCACCCGTGGCAAAGCGGAGGCTTACGCCGACAAGTTCCCGGGAGCGTAGGGCGCGAACGTACGAAGCACAAAGTCGAACGTGGGAGATAACGGCGCAATGAACTGCCTAAGATAAAAGTTATATTACAAAATAACTTGCCGCTGCTCTAATCAGCTATTTCTATGACATGCTCAGCAGCGACAATGGGAGAAAAGAAAGAGGTGGGCGGCCTAATCCGCGCGGTCGCCCTCGACCCGCCTGATCTCGGCCACCCTTTCCACAATAGGGGTGACGAGGGCCCTGATCTCCGTCAGGTCGGCGTCTTCTGGCAAGTGCCTGAGGACGTTGGTGAGCCTGATGGTGGGGTTGCGGAAGATGATCTTCACCAGCACCCTCTCGAGGGCCCCGGAGACGGCTTCCCGCGTCTCCTCGGCCAGCTGCTCCGGGATTGTTTCCCGGAGATGCTGGAGCACCCCCACCAAGCCCTTGAAGAAGGAAGTGAGCTTGACGCTCGCCAGGACGTTCTCGCCGGAGGGGTACTCGTGGCCCTCCATCCCCAGCAGCTTCAGCTCCTTGTCGATGGTGGTGGCGATGTCGACGAGGCCTTCGGTCCACCGCTCCACCGTCTCCTAGAAGGCGTTCTGGGTAACGGCGGCGCGCTTCAATAGCTCCTCGTTGCCAGCAACCTCCTTCCGCAAGGTCGCTTCCTGCCCCTTGGCGCTCTCCAGCGCCTTGGACAGGGTGTCCAGCTTCAGCTCGAGGTCAGCCTTGGAATCCCTGGCGGCGTCGAGCTCCTGGATCTTCTCGGCGAAGCGACCCTGCAGCTCGCCAAGGGTGTGAGCGCCTTTCTCGTGCTCCTGTTTGAGCACGGCAAGCTCCTCGCCGCTCGCCTTGAGGTCGCTGACGAGCTACGCCACCCTCGTCTCCAACTCCCCCTTGGCGACCTCGGCGGCCGCGGCAGCGTCCTGCGCTCTCTTCAGGGCCCCGCCAAGCGCCTGCTCGCGCGCGGCAACCTCCTCCTCGTGGCTGGCGAGGCTGGCCTTCTGCTGCACCAGTTCGCTTTCCCGCGCGGATAGCCCCACCGCGGCAAGCCTCTGCTGCTCTTCGGCCTCTGCCTTCTCGAGGAGAAAGGCCGTCCGCGCCTCGTCGAGCGGCCTCCGCTCCTCCGCCAAGGACTGGAGAGCCTCCTGGTTGAGCTCCCGGAGCTCCTCGGCACGCTTCTCCATGTCCGCGCCGGCCCTCGCGACGAGTGCCTCTTGGCGCTCCACCTTAGCCTGCCGGGCGCGGTAGAGCGACACAAGCTTCCGGAGCAGTCGCTCCTCCTCGGGCTCGCCGCTGCTGGTACTCGGCAACGTCGCCGTCTCATTCCGGAGCGCTTCCAGCCGCAGCGCCTCGGCCGACTTCACGGCCTTCCCCTTCGCCTTGTCGCTCTTCGGGGCCATGGCAGAAACGGGGAGGGGGAGTTGTCGGCGTTGGCGGCGCCGGGGGCTGCGATGGCAAATCGCTGCTTTCTCTAGTAAGGAGGAAGTGGCGGAGATTTTCGAGGAACAGCAACCGGCGGAATGGCGAACTGCCCCTGTTCCCCTCCGCTTATAAAGGGGGGAAGGAGTGGGGGCGGACGTTCCGCCTTTCCAAATAAAGGAGTCGCGCCCGACGTGACGCATGCCTGCGGGCCTCAAGCCCCGCGCACGCCACCCACGTCACGCACGTCTCGCACGCCTCGCCCCCCACGACGCCGTGATAAGCGCACGCCACTTGGGGAGGGCGCGACGAGCACGGAGTTAAGGAGCAGCGCAACCCAGGCCACGCGTGCCCGTGCACTGTTAGGGCCTGGCCCAACAACACTCGGCACCGTGTGTGGCCCAGACCCGGGGGCTCCTGTCGGTGTACTAAAGTAGGGGTACCCTAGTACCCCGAACTTGTGCACGGACAGTAGTAGCGTCCCGCGGCCAGGCTTGCCAGGGGAGCGACAAGAATCTCCACGGCCCTTCCTGGGCCGGACGAAGGCCAAGTGATCGAGCCGAGA
Organism: Aegilops umbellulata; assembly: GCA_032464435.1. NCBI lineage: Eukaryota > Viridiplantae > Streptophyta > Magnoliopsida > Poales > Poaceae > Aegilops > Aegilops umbellulata. The sequence goes on along the minus strand of CP136056.1, from coordinate 64,950,422 downwards.
AGACCAAGCCCCGGCAAGAGGAGCTTGCCGGGCCAAGAAGGCGAGGTCCGGCAAGAGGAGCTTGCCGGGCCAAGGCGACAAGGCCCCGGCAAGAGGAGCTTGCCGGGAGGACTGAGCCGAAGCACCAAGGCCCCGGCGGGAGGAGCTCGCCGGGACGGCCAAACCAAGGCACCCTAAGAGAAGCCCGCCGCGGCGCGCCGCGCGCCCCGGCAAGGCCTGGCGAGCGGCAAGCTCTCAGGTGCGGCAAGACGACCACCGCGGCAAGCCACTTGCCGCGGCGAACCACCACCTCAGGCGTGCGCTCCAGCTCACCTGTCCACGCGTCACTCTGGAGCTTCCCCAGAGACACGTGGCGGGGCGCCGCGCAGCCTGGGGCGCGCGCGTGGCATGCGACGTTGGCGGAGTCGCCCCCGTGGCAAGCAGAGGCGCCCCTAACGGTCCGCCTCGGCACTGTTCAGGCGATCCAGACGGGCATTTAATGCCTTTGTCCCCCGCCGTCAGAGTTAGGTGCGATAGCATTGTGCGGCCACTGTTCGCACAGTTCCTTGCCATTTCTACCCTCACCTGCGTCGCTGCCTGTGGAAAACCCCTTAGCATATAAAAGGAGGCCCATGCGCACGCAGGAGGGGAGGAGGACCGAAAGAGAGACCGAAGGAGAGGAGGAGGATGCCCAGTAGACCCTCGTCTACGTCCAGCTCCAACTTACTGTAGCTTCTTGCGCTCCAGAGCAAGAACTCGAATCAACCAGACAAGCAGCAGTAGGGTTTTACGCATCCATGCGGCCCGAAGCTGGGTAAAATCATTGTGTGTGTGTGTGTGTCGCCTCGGTCTGCTCTTTGTGCAACCTTCGCCCCCCGCCGAACCGACAAGGGGCTCCGTCCCCATAGGTGCTCGTGGAGGCAGATATCCCCCGACAAGGATTAGGGTTTTACCTCCATCGAGAGGGCCCAAACCTGGGTAAACATCGTGTCCCTTGTCTCCTGTTACCATCAGACCTTGACGCACAGTTCGGGACCCCCTAACCGAGATCCGCCAGTTTTGACACCGACATTGGTGCTTTCATTGAGAGTTCCTCTGTGTCGTCGTGATCAGGAAGGATGCCTCTTCCCGTCTTTAAAGACGGCGCCATTACTAAGGGAGCCTTGGCCGTCGGCCAAACCCTCTGGCTAGGTGGTTTTCTCATGACCGCCTGTTCGGCCGTTGCGCCGACGGTGACCTCTCGGGTCATCGAAAGCAACCTTCATGTCAGCTCAGAACTCGCCGAGCAGTTGGATCCGATGGAGCTCTCTTCCGTAAACGAGCTCTTGGACCGCATCGCCGCACTGGGGGTCGATACAAATTACAACCAGGTTGGGCTTAAACCCGATCTAGGAGAAATTAACTCTCCCCAAGTCACCCACCACGTTGCCGTGGTAGAGGCGTAGTGCGGCGACCCTTCATCTATCCTAAGGACTAGCTACGTCCGAATTCCCGAACCCTCCAGGCCGGATACCCGCGGAGGGGAGGATACAATCCAAGACCTGAGCTTAGAATCAGGCAACGGGCTAGACTCATCGGACAACATCCAAGACTCTGGACTTCAGAGTTCGGAAGCTCTTCGGCCTCCGAATCGTAAATTGGGTGAGGTCTCAGATTCAACGACACCCGCCCGCCCGAACATAAGCGATCTTTCCCAAATCAGGCAAAAGCCCGAAGAAACAGTACATCACTACTGGGCCAGATTCCTCCTGGTTATGAACAGGACAAAGGACTGCTGCGAGGGAGATGCAATTTCAATTTTTTGCAGTAACTGCACGGACGAGGGAATACTTAACGCCATAAGTCGTCGTGATATTACACGCTTCGCTGACTTGGCATCCATAGTACAAAAGTACTGTGCGATGGAAAGCGCTTGGAAAACCGAAATAAAATTTTGGGATAATCCGGCCTTGAATAGCAATCCCGTCCGAACTAAGAAGGTGCACCACAGTAAGGCACCCGGATTAAATATCAAAAAGCCAAAACCCTCAAGAGGGCATGGAACCGTACTGGAAAGGTGGCTTGATGGACCCTGTAGAATTCACAGTACAGAGGACGCCACACCAACACACAGCCTTAGAGCATGTTGGATACTCCGGCAGGTGGCCAAAATTGGCGAGGACCTCCTAATTTCAGAGGCCGAAGAAAGCCAGCCCGAGGACACTAGTACCGTTCTCACAGTCTTCGAGACTTCCGCATCAAATAATATGCGAAAAAGAACACTCCGCAGCCTCACCGAAGTCTATCAAGTAGCAACAATAAACCCATGGAGTAACACTGCTATCACCTTCAACGCGAGTGATGAACCTAAATTCCGAACAGCCCGAGCACCAGCCGCATTGGTCCTCAGTCCCATAGTGGATGGCTGTCGCCTCGCAAAGGTACTCATGGATGGAGGCAGCGGATTGAACCTCATTTACGAGGAAACCCTCCAAAAGATGGAAATAGACTGGAACCGCATTGAGCGAAGCAGCACAACCTTTAGAGGAATAATCCCCAGTCAGGAAGCGCGCTGCACTGGAAAGATCACATTAGATGTGGTGTTCGGCACGCCGGATAATTACAGGTCCGAAGAAGTCACGTTCCAGGTGGCCCCGTTCAAAAGCGGATACCACGCTATACTAGGACGGGAGGCATTCACAGTTTTCCAAGCCATACCCCATTACGGGTACATGAAGCTCAAGATGCCTGGGCCAAACGGAATTATCACTCTCGCTAGTGATCCGGACATAGCACTCTGCGCCGAAAACAAGGCAACCACATTGGCCCTTGAGGCACTATCCGAAACCTTAGCGGCCGAAGAACTGACCGTGCTGCACTCCACGGTTAATAGGGATGATGTGATACTCGATAAGAGATCCAAATCCACATCCTTCAAACCAGCGGATGAAATAGTCAAATTCCAGGTCCATCCAACGGACCCCAATAAAACAGCCTCAATCGGGGCACGACTGAACCCTGATGTAGACGCCGCACTCCGAGAGTTCCTACGAGAGAACTGGGACATTTTTGCTTGGCACCCTTCAGACATGCCAGGAATCCCACGCAGGCTGGCCGAACACAGCTTAAATATCCAGAAAGGATTCAAACCTGTCAAACAAGCCCTTCGGCGCTTTTCTGAACCGAAGAGACAGGCTATGGGAGAGGAGCTAGCCAAGTTATTGGAGGCCGGATTCATTAGAGATATAAAACATCCGGACTGGCTAGCAAACCTGGTGATGGTACCAAAGAAGTACAAATCCTTGCGCCTGTGCGTCGATTTTAAAGACCTTAATAAGGCCTGCCCAAAGGATCCCTTCCCCCTCCCTCGCATAGATCAAATTATCGATGCCACTGCAGGACACGGTTCGTTGTGCTTCCTCGACGCATACTCCGGTTACCATCAAATCAAGATGGCAGAATCAGACCAAGCCGCAACGGCATTCATCACATCATACGGCCCATTCTGCTTCAACACAATGCCCTTCGGGCTAAAAAACGCCGGCGCAACATATCATCGCATGATCCAAACATGTCTGGCAAACCAGATCGGCAAAACAGTGGAGGCGTACGTGGATGATGTGGTCGTCAAAGCAAGACATGTCGAATCTCTAGTAGACGACTTGAGGCTTACATTCGATAACCTCCGAAAATACGACATCAAGCTCAATCCGGAAAAATGCGTTTTCGACATTCCAGCCGGAAAGCTCTTGGGCTTCATTGTATCCGGTAGAGGAATCGAAGCAAATCCAGCCAAGATCCGAGCTTTGTCACAATTGGATGTCCCAAAAGACCTCAACCAAATACAGAAATTAATCGGATGCGTGGCGGCTCTAAGCCGCTTCATCTCCCGCCTGGGAGAAAAGGCGCTGCCCCTTTACCGCCTCCTACGGCGCACCGAACACTTCGAGTGGACGGACGCCGCCACGGCCGGACTCGATGAAATAAAATCCATATTGGCAACAAACCTAGTCCTGGCCGCGCCAAACAACGGCAAGCCAATGCTATTGTACATCGCGGCAACCCATCAAGTTGTCAGCGCAGTGCTCGTCGTCGAGCGGGAAACGGACGGACACAAATTCCCCCTTCAAAGGCCGGTCTACTACGTGTCCACTGTCCTCACTCCATGCAAATCACGGTACCCACACTATCAGAAAATTGCATACGCAGTATTCATGGCATCCCGGAAGCTACGACACTACTTTCAAGAGTGTTCGATTACAGTAGCCTCGGAAGTACCACTCAATGACATTATCAATAACCGCGATGCAACGGGCCGAATCGCAAAATGGGCCATCGAGCTCCTCCCGTTCGACATAACCTATAAGCCACGGCGAGCTATAAAATCGCAAGTATTGGCCGACTTTGTCGCAGAATGGACGGAGGCCGAACTCCCTAAAGAGTACGGCACATACTCAAACTGGATCATGCATTTCGACGGCTCCAAAATGTTGGCCGGACTGGGGGGTGGCGTCGTTTTGACGTCCCCCACAGGAGACACAGTCCAATCTGTACTCCAAATTATGTACACGGACTCCAACAATGCAGCCGAATATGAGGCCCTCGTACATGGTCTCCGGATGGCAGTATCCATGGGCATTCAACGCCTAGAGGTACGCGGGGATTTGAACCTCGCGATCTCCCAAATAAATGGCGACTTCGACGCCAAGGATCCAAAAATGGCAGCTTACCGCAATGCCGTCCTAAAAATGTCAGCTCGGTTCAAAGGGCTGGAGTTTCACCATATAGCCCGCGAAAATAATCAAGCAGCGGACGTCCTGGCACGCATCGGAGCAAAACGCGATGCCGTCCCCCCAACATCTTTTTGTAAAGATTGTTCAAGCCATCTGTAACATGGGAGGGGGAACCCGCAATTAACAGTCTGAACGCAGCCGAACCACTCGACACCGAACAACCTGACATAATTGGAGGTCCTACCAACGAAATTACACCTTCAGCCCACGTAATAATGGCGGTTATCGCCCCGTGGACAGAACCGTTCCTAGCCTACCTTACTAGGCAGGAACACCCAGAGGACCAAAATGAGGCCCGCTGCATAGTGCGGCAATCTGAAGCCTACAAAGTCCACGAGGGGGAGCTTTATAAGAAAAGCACTACCGGTGTCCTTCAAAGGTGCATCTCCGAAGAGGAAGGGCGGAATCTTCTGGCCGAAATTCACGCCGGATTCGATGGCCATCACGCTGCTGCTCGGTCCCTTGTTAGCAAGGCTTTCCGCACAGGCTTCTATTGGCCAACGGCCCGGGCAGACGCTCAGGACCTAGTCCAACGATGCGTTGGTTGCCAACTTTTTGCCAACCAAAGCCATATGCCACCCACTACACTCCAAACTATACCCATCACCTGGCCCTTTGCGGTCTGGGGGCTTGATATGGTCGGACCCCTTAAAGGTGGAACCCATAAGAAAAAATACTTACTGGTCATGGTGGATAAGTTCACCAAATGGATAGCAGCCAAGCCTGTCAAAACGGCTGAATCCGGACCCGTGATAGACTTCATATCCGGGGTTGTACACCGTTACGGCGTCCCCCACAACATCATAACCGATAACGGTACAAATTTTACAGCCGACGAGGTAAAACTATGGTGCAAAAACATGGGCATCAAGCTCGATTATGCTTCAGTCTATCACCCACAAACCAATGGCCAGGTCGAACGTGCAAACGGTCTTATCATGAGCGGCATCAAACCCATACTAGTGCGGTCCCTCAAGGAATCTAACACGCACTGGGTAGAGGAGCTCGACTCCGTACTCTGGGGGCTGCGGACCACGCCAAATCGCACCACCGGATACACACCATTCTTTATGGTGTACGGCGCAGAGGCAGTTCTGCCCTGCGACATAATTCATGACCCACCTAGAGTGCGCATGTACGAAGAAAGAGAAGCCAAGCTCGATCGGCAGGACAGCCTGGATGCCTTGGAGGAGGAGTGTGACATGGCAAAAGCCCGTTCCACATTTTATCAACAACAGGCCCGAAGATACCAAAGCAGAGAAGTACGGGCCAAAAATTACAATGTTGGCGAACTAGTTCTACGCCTGCCGGATAAGAAAAAGGACAAACTCAAGCCCAAATGGGAAGGTCCATTTATAATCGACCAAGTCCTGACTGGTCGAGCGTACCGCCTGCGAGATGCGTCGGATAACCGACTCAAGCCGAACCCGTGGAACGCCACACGTCTCCAAAGATTCTATGCCTAGCACTGGACTCCGTGTTCGTCTCCTTCCCTGTCCATTTTTTACATTTTTCAGTCTTATATTTCTCTCCTTCCCATCTTTTTCCTTTATAGCCCTTAAAAGGCTCACTACATGACGCGCACTCGCGCTCATTTAACCTGGGGGCTTCTTTAACAGAAGCTTATTTATACGGGCTTCATGCCCCAAACATGTGTCAAACTTTCGCATGTACCTTTTTTTCACCATTATATGCATCGATATGACTTAAGTTTTGGCCAAGCTGGGTTGCCTGGCTCCTGTGCTTACCCCTATGTTCCCGATTGTTCGGCTAGGTGGTAAAGGGAGCACCTCTGCGATTGTTACTGCCGGGTCAGCCGGATGTGTACCTCAGACTGGGTGAAGCCGAAAGCTAGTGTTCTTAAGGGAATATTCGGTCGGTGGAATAAAGATGATCTTTTTATTAATTTTCATGCGCTCCCAGATGCTTTTTCTGTGTTTTTTTACGCAGTCCGGACATGCACTTTAGGGCATGCCTCACCAGCGAAAGGAACCCTTAACGGAATTATTCTCTCTATAAGATGTTTCTTACTAACCATGTAATATAACATAACTAGTTGGGCACTTGTCTGATAAAGCACTATTGACCCATACGCCTGGTCTCCATGCATACCATGGTTCTTGTATAACCGCTATGGTATTCGGACACACTCCGGACCGTCAGGTCCCGAGGTTGAAGCGAAAAGGTCGGCAACGACAAACGATCTACAATCCGGCTAGAAGGCATTACATATGTCAAATCAAAATTACACAGTCATTTCGACTGATTGTATTCCTCCTCTATACCATCTAACAGGCTGTCTAATTTACAGTCCTACTGGGAATACTTTGCGGCCAATTCCACTTGGTCGTACACTAAGCTTCCAGGGATCTCCTTCCCGTCAGGCCCCACCGGTCTGACCTCGGCCATATGGTTTGGGTTAGACTTCGTAAAATGGGTCTTCACCATAGCCCAGGCCTCTCTGGCGCCTTGTCGGCAGGCCGATATCTTCCACCACCGGAAGCGCCGCCGAGCTCCCTTCAGCTTCTCCGCAAGCTCTCCAAGGCCATCAGGCGTGGAGTGGGCAGGCCATAAGGCTTGGGCAACGCCTTGCATTGCCTGCCGAATTCGCTCGTGCAGTTGCAGGAGTTCGGGAAGAAGGTCACCCGTAGAACCGGGCATCTCCTTTGCAGGACGACCTGTGAGCATACCTGCAAACAATACTCTGTTATTCGACTTCCTCGCCGAACTCATTTTTCAAAGTTCGTTCAAGCACTTACTAAATATGCCGCGTCGAAGCCGCTGATTCTCCTTCGTGGAGTCCGACAGCTGGCCACGAACGTCCTTAAGTTCAACATCCAGCTTGGTGTTGGCATCCTGGAGATCATTCTTCTCTCGCCTCACCTTTGTCAACGTACTCTCACCGGCCTTCAATCAGCGCAAGAGTTGTTGCTTCTCCAGATCAAGTCCGGCGCCATCTGCAACATCAATTGTCAGATTCGCACCCAAACCTCACAATACTAATCTTTCGAAGTGTATATTACCTGAGGGGGTCCCTTTAGGCTCCCCTGCTGCGGCTAGTGCGGCCTCTAGTTGGGCCTTGCACTTTTCCAGCTCCTGGGACAGCACGATGTTCTTCTCGGTAAGAACCTGCATGTTATATGATCCTTAAATCAGCTACTTTAACTATTTCAAGTCTCGGGGGCTACTGGTATATATATATTTAACAAAAATTTTCTTACCCGTATGTCTTTCACATACTGCTCCGTGGCTCTGGCTAAACCATCTTGAGCGGCACGGAGGTACGCATCTCCCGAATTAAAGGCATCTAAAGCCTCTTGGGAGAAACGAGCGTCGCGTAAAATTGTCCGGCGACGCCTGTGGTTCATGGCACTCTCCACTTCAGAATTTGTGGCAGACAGCCTGTCCGCATCCTCTGTCGGAGGAGCGCCCGGTGCACACCTTGTGCTCGCCTCCGTTTCCTGGCCGGTCACTGGAACCTGGCTGGTGGAAGCGCGATTGGCATCCTCTCCGGACATAGTGCGGCGAGGTCTCTTCGTCCTAAAAAAGGCACGAACGTTAATATGCCCTGGCGGAATAATGCCGCGGAAACGGAGAATGCGTTACCTTTGCGCCGGCGTCTCGGTCCAGACTGCATCTCTTTTTTCCCCACGGGGCCCTGCGGCCCCTCGTGGGCTAGCCGCCGTAGGTTCGCCTTCCCGCCTCAGGAATCTCCCCTGTGAAACACGGTTGTTGTTAGAAACGCCGGAATACGGGAAAATGGAATCCCCTTCAAGGGAATAAAGACTCCGGTTTCTGTTACCTGGGAGGCCGGGATTAACCCGGGGTAATCAGCCACAATAGCGACCAAGGTGTTGTCCTTGCTTAGCTGATGAAACACACCGTCGATAAGCTCCACCGATATGTCCGGATCCTCTTCAGAGTCCGGATCAAGGGACCGTTCTGGGTCCTCGGGTTGTGGAGGACGGCTGCTTATATCTTTCACTTCCTGTCGCAGTTCCTGCATTGAAGTCATCAGACTACATATCTGACCATGGAAGTATCAAATAAATGGGCAAGCGCAGTTGTTCGCTTACCAAACTTGTAGGTTCATACATAGTGAATCCAGCCTGCGGGTTAACGCGGAGGAACTCCTCCATCTCTCCCTTGTACAAAGAGGACAGAACCTTTATTAAGGAGGCAGCCGAGTTCGGCCCTTTACGGCCATAACGCATGGCGTCATCCTCCCCATTGAAATCCCACATAGGGCGGCCTCTGTATTGAAGCGGCTGCACCCCTCGCGTAATGCATGCGGCCATGACTCCGATCATGGTTAGTCCGGAATGAGCCAACAGTCTTATCCGGCCCATCAGGTAAAGGACGTCCCTGCCGGTTTCTCTCTGAGAGCTCCGTGGGCGCCAGCTCAAGCGTTTCTTCAAGGGAGCACTGTTGAACTCAGGGAGACCGGCCCGGATAGGGTCCGGCAGTGGGACGTCGTCTATGTAAAACCATTCCGAAGGCCAGTCCTCGGACGCCTTCTTCGGGGTTCCGGATAGGTATCCGGTCCCGGCGATGCGCCATACTTCGGCTCCACCCACTTGGTATATAGACTCCTCTTGAGAACGGGGCACCAGGCAGAATATCTTCTTCCACAGCGCGAAATGAGCCTCGACGCCTAAACATAGCTCGCAAAGGGCAACGAAGCCCGCAATGTGTAACACGGAGCCGGGCGTGAGATGATGCAGCTGGAGGCCATAGAACTCCAGAAGCCCGCGGAGAAATGGATGGATTGGAAATCCCAGTCCCCTTATCAGATAGGGAACAAGGCACACCCGTTCTCCTTTAGAAGGATTGGGGGTGTTCTCCGCTTGTTTTCCGCCATGGTAGGTGGCGAGACCGGATCGGACCGGGACCATGTATGCCTGAGGGAGGAATCCCTTGGCCTGAAGCGACACTAACTCGCTATGCGGAATGGTGCAACTCTCCCAATCCCCGGGCTTAGGACCGGAGGGGCGAGGGGAGGAGCTGTGACGGCTGGCCATGTTGGAATGGACCTTAGCTGGGAAAGCTCTGATGATAACTCGCGGAGAGGAGAAGATGCGTTTCGGATCTAAATCCCCATCCCGTTAAATAGGTGGCTCATTTGTATCGCTAGGGATGCGGATGTAAGAACGCCCCGGGCTTTTCGCATTCGTTCAACATGTGGAAGACAGCCATTATTGGGCGGAGAAGCCGAGGAGCGCTACAAAAATCGGATATTATTCATACAGGAACATAGAATTCGGGAAAGAACCCGCCTTGCAATGCCGAAGACAATTTGCGCGCCGGACTCGTCGTCATTGAAGCCTGGTTCGGGGGCTACTGAGGGAGTCCTGGATTAGGGGGTGTTCGGGTAGCCGGACTATACCTTCGCCGGACTCCTGGACTATGAAGATACAAGATTGAAGACTTCGTCCCGTGTCCGGATGGGACTTTCCTTGGCGTGGAAGGCAAGCTAGGTGATGCGGATACTCAAGATCTCCTTCCATTGTAACCGACTCTGTGTAACCCTAAATCTATCCGGTGTCTATATAAACCGGAGGGTTGTAGTCCGTAGGGGAGGATCATCATCATACACAATCATACCATTGGCTAGCTTCTAGGGTTTAGCCTCCTTGATCTCATGGTAGATCTACTCTTGTACTACCCATATCATCAATATTAATCAAGCAGGAGTAGGGTTTTACCTCCATCGAGAGGGCCCGAACCTGGGTAAACATCGTGTCCCTTGTCTCCTGTTACCATCTGACCTTGACGCACAGTTTGGGACCCCCTACCCGAGATCCGCCGGTTTTGACACCGACACGGAGTTCTTAAGTTGAACTTTCTGGTCAATTTCTCTTACTTGAGTTTTGCTTCTGCATCATGGCTAGTTACTTATGTATGCTATTTTTTGCTTGTGATAGAATTTCCGGAGTGCGAAGCGTGTTACTACGAGTCTCTAGGATTCGTGGATTGTCAGCAAGGCAAGTAACACATTGATCATACTCTTTTCATACCCAGTTTTAAGCATTAGTTCCAATCCTCAAACATTGCATGATTAGGATGTCAATAACTTGTGGGTTGGGAAGTAGTTGATGAGGTAGAACCTATTGCCCTGTTATATTCAAACCCTTGGGAGTTACTTCTACGTATTGCTTATATTGCCATGCTATGCTCGTAGACGTGGATTGGGTTTGAGTGAAATTCACGACAGATGTGAGATTGTTAATTAATGGTTCAACTTAAGGTGGCAACTTAATCAAACAACTGGGTGGACTGAGGCACCTGGGGAACCCAGTGTTGCCTGTTTTTTTGGAAATCCTGGGGTTCCGTGTGATCTTCCTATGGACCGCCACCCAGGCTCAAAGGGAACTGAGATGATTCATGCTAGAAACTTTCGTGTGCAGCCACAAGCTATTATGGGCTCTAGCATAGTTGAGTAAGTTACGTGAAGCTCTTGAAGAGGCAGATCAGCAGGTAGTGGGATATAGGTTTGGTATGGTCTGTCCGGTGTAGAGAGTTAATGTTTCTGAAAGATTGTGTCTCGGTCATCCGTTTCTCAACCACCATGCAGTGTGAGAATTCCAACGGAGGCGATCGAGTCTTGTGGGGAAAAGTGCGCAAACCTCTGCAGAGTGTACAATCTAATCATGGTTAGCCGTGTTCCCGGTTATGGACAATTCTTGAGTATCTAGTACTTGGGTTATCACATGTATCTCACCATGTTTAATCAATACTGTCCGGGTTGTTAATCACTTTAATTGGGATTGAGTTGGAGGAACCTTCTCAATGATGTTTCAACCACCATGATAGTTAAATTAAAATCTATTCCTTTGTTGTAGGAAAAAAATGGCTTTTCGCAAAAACTATACCTATACAGCTTTCCACCAGCCAACTATTCATGTAGTGATAGCATTATTCTGTTCTTGCTTTACTGTGTTACATTGCCATCATATTCCATGTGCTGACCTGTTTTCGGGCTGCAACATATTATGTTACAGACTTTTTAGACGAGGAGTAAGGTTCGTTAGGTCGTTGCCGTGTAGCTCAGCTATGCCGTTGGAGTTGATGGACTCACTTTATCTTCCAAGCCTTACGCTGTTATCGTATTAGATGGCCTTAAGCCATATTATTGTAATAAGTTCTCTTTTGAGACATTCAATGTAATAAGTGTGTGATTGCTACTCTGTTATAAATCCTTCGAGTACTGTGTGTGTCAGCATTACTGATCCAGGGATGACACTGAAGCACAGAGACTTGGCCATCTGAGGTCGGGTCGCTACAGCCACGCTCGACTCCCTCGTACCTACACAAAAACAATAGCTCCACGCAACCAACGCGATTAGGGGTTGTCAATCCCTTCAAGGTTACTTACGGGGGTGAGATGTGATAGAGATGATAGATAATATTTTTGGTATTTTTGGTATAGAGATGCAAAGTGAAAAGTAAAAAGGCAAAGTAAAAGGCAAGCAAGATTAAAGTGATGGAGATTAATATGAGGAAAATAGACCCGGGGGGCATAGGTTTCACTAGTGGCTTCTCTCAAGAGCATAAGTATTCTACGGTGGGTGAACAAATTACTGTTGAGCAATTGACAGAATTGAGCATAGTTATGAGAATATCTAGGTATGATCATGTATATAGGCATCACGTCCGAGACAAGTAGACCGACTCCTGCCTACATCTACTACTATTACTCCAATCATCGACTGCTTTCCAGCATGCATCTAGAGTATTAAGTTAAAAACAGAGTAACGCCTTAAGCAAGATGACATGATGTAGAGGGATAGTTTCATGCAATATGATAAAAACCCCATCTTGTTATCCTCGATGGCAACATTACTATACATGCCTTGCTGCCCCTTCTGTCACTGGGAGAGGACACCGCAAGATTGAACCCAAAGCTAAGCACTTCTCCCATGGGAAGAAAAACCAATCTAGTAGGCGAAACCAAACTGATAATTCGAAGAGACTTGCAAAGATAACCAATCATACATCAAAGAATTCAGAGAAGAATCAAATATTATTCATAGATAGACTTGATCATAAACCCACAATTCATCGGTCTCAACAAACACACCGCAAAAAGAAGATTACATCGAATAGATCTCCACAAGAGAGGGGGAGAACATTGTATTGAGATCCAAAAAGGGAGAAGAAGCCATCTAGCTAATAACTATGGACCCGTAGTTCTGAGGTGAACTACTCACACTTCATCGGAGGGGCTAGGATGATGTAGAAGCCCTCCATGATGACGTCCCTCTCCGGCGGAGCTCCAGAACAGGCCCCAAGATGGGATCCCGTGGGTACAGAAGGTTGCGGCGGTGGAATTAAGTTTTTGGCTCCGTATCTGATTGTTCGGGGGTACGTAGGTATATATAGGAGGAAGAAGTACATCGGTGGAGCAACAGGGGGCCCACGAGGCAGGGGGTGCACCCTAGGGGGGTGGGCGCGCCCCCCACACTCGTGACCGCCTCTTTTGTTCCTTGGAGTAGGGTCCAAGTCTCCTGGATCACGTTCGATGAGAAAATCACGTTCCCGAAGGTTCATTCCGTTTGGACTCCGTTTGATATTCCGTTTCTCCGAAACTCTGAAATAGGCAAAAAACAGCAATTCTGGGTTGGGCCTCTGGTTAATAAGTTAGTCCCAAAAATAATATAAAGTGTAAAATAAAGCCCAATATAGTCCAAAACAGTAGATAATATAGCATGGAGCAATCAAAAAGTATAGATACTTTGGAGACGTATCACCGGCAAGGTGGACGACGGCGGGGATGAAGCGAGAGGACGGGATGCAAGGATCCCGGTCCGAAGCCGTGGATGAGAGAGGTCGATCTCTTGTAATGGACGGCGGCGTCGGGGTATCAGCTCCGGCATGGTGGAGGAGGATGGCGGTGGATGGGGTGGCGGACGGCGGCGAACGGAGGAGGGTGGGGTGGAGAGGGTGTTTTGGCGCCCACGGAGTACGAATGGGGAAAAGGTATGTAGAGAGGAAGGGGGAACCATGTATTCAGGGCGCGCTTGTCTCAAATGCGAGGAAATTTACAAACTTAGCCCCTGTTTCAAATTTCTACTACATCACAGCAACATTAGTCGGTTGGGGATAGGACGGTAATCTCGCATACACCGAATATTTGCCGGCGAGAGTTTGTTTTTGGCGCCCACCGTGTATGAATATGAATCGGGGAGGGAGTCGATTTCGGCCGAGGACACACTGTGTTTTGGCGCCCACCATGTATGAATCTGGGTGAGAGGCGGTTACATCACGTTTGGGTGAAATTACAAACCTACCCCTATCGAAACCTATAGAAATCCAGCAGGTAGGCTTTGCGTGGTAGGGATAGGCAGTAGTGATTTCCATCTCGCAGATTTTGGTTTCGGGCGGTTACTGCGACTTTCCCCGCTTCGTTCAAATTTTGCAGAGTGCACGTTTACCGTGCCAACTCAATTCGTATCCCGTTTGTATTCTATTTTTCCGGGCGGGATCCATTTTCAATGGAATTACATTCTATATACATCCTTTTTTATATGTACTTTCAAAAGCACAACACCTTTTATACATAAATATGGTTTACAAATGGCATGATCTCAGATTCATAAGGTTGTATGCATCAATTTGGATTTTCAAATATTTGAAACCACTTTATGTGGAAATCCAATTTATGCATTCCTCGCTAACTGTCTCCAATTAATGTGTGTTTCATGTGGGTTTTTTTTACTTCTCAAACATGTATAATGTGTTTCACACACGCAACATATAGTGTAATCCCGTTTAGACATTAATTGCATATAAACCATGCATTGTTTGTAATTGAAGAACCTATGGATCACCAATATTGATAAACTATATAACATTTTAAGTGGGCCCAAATTCAAATGAATATGCATGTTTGATACACCAACTTGCGTTATGATATTATTGATGTCGTCATCTCCAGTTTAAATATTTGAATCCCCCTTAATCCAGATATTCGTCTCATATAGCTATCACTCATGCTTATATAGGCCTATCTCTCTGGACCTATACGTGTTCATCGTCTCTCAGGTATCTCTCGTGCTACCTGTATGTTGACAATGATCTTTTATCTTCATAACACACTGACGGTACTCTCTCCCTCGACCTTCATCACTCTATCTCTCTCTAAGTATATCTCGCTCCCTGCTATGTGTCTCTAACTATGATTCTCCATGTGGAATCTCTTTCTCTCACACAAACATAAACCTTTGTCTCCCGGGGTCTCATTTCTCTCTACTATTCCCATGAGTGCCACTCGCACACCCCTCATACAGAGATGTCTTTCGCTCCTTAGATATGAGAACCTACGACTCTTCCTCTTCAATATCTCTTTCTCACACACAAACACAAACTCTGTCTCCCAGGGTCTCATATTTCTCCATTGTTCTCTTGTATGTCGCTCACAGACACCCTCTCTCCCTAGAGATATCTTGCGTTCCTTCGTATGTCTCTCTAGCTATCACTCTCTTCGTGAAATATCTTTCTCTCTCGCAGACACAAAACTCCGTCTCTCTGCATCTCATTTCTCTCTGATATCTGTTTGTATGTGACTCACATGCACCCTCTCTCTATCTCTCTCACACCCACACACATAACCCAGCCTTCTGATCCACTCGACTCCTATCTCTATCGCACACTAGCTAGCATCTTTATCTTTATATTTATCTGTTTCTCCATCAACCTTCTTTCTCGCCCTCACTCTTGATTCCTATCACGCACACTACATATGTTTCTCTCTGCATGCAGTCAAGTGCGCTCTCACACACATATATAACTTCACCCTTTGAACCACCTGATGGTCATCTCCAACACCCAAACTAGCGGATGTCCCTCTAGCTAGCATCTCCATTTCTGTATCTATCTGTAGTTTTTCCGTCAACATTTCTTTCTCGCACGGAGTCTTGCTTCCTATCACCCACACTATATATGTCTCTCCATACATATGCATTTATAGGTTGGTCTCTTTTGCACAATCATTGCGCCTCACTCCCTCTACTCGCCATAGATGCATGCTCCAGCCCACGCCTCTATCTCTTAAAGACAAAAACACATGCTCAATTGTCGGGCCTTCTTCCCTGCAATCTCACATGCATGCATATTGTCATATCGATCCTTCTCTCCCATGTTGTTGATCTTATGACTTATGTCTTCTTTCTTTTATCTCGATCATGCGCGCGCACACACACACACATCCCACGTATACATGTATACCTCTCACACATGCACGTTCAAGGTCTCTATGTCTCCATACGTAGTTAATTACCCTCAATCCTAATGCCACATCGAATCATTCTCCTCTTTTGTGCACATAACTTCCACCTGGATGGGCAAAACACACACTCACACTTAACAATCTCCTTCTAGCTACCCCCCCCCGCCTCTCACTCTTCCCCTATATCCCCGAAACCAATAAGACCATCCCTTTGTTTAATTCCCGCCTACATGCACCATCGATATATAGTAGTCTTCCACGGTGTCTCTCGAACAAACACGTTCTCTCGATGTCGACTCCTCTCACGCGCACACAACTTCTCTTCCCTCTCTACGGGGATTTTCTCTCTCGCACCCCATCGTTGGTGGCCTCTGCCATACATATCACCTCTCTATGATGAAGACATGCACACTTAAATTACATCCGCCACAGAGGACCCCGCGACACACACACACATGCACACACACACACGGACGCACGCACGCACGCACCCCCCACACACACACTAAGACTCCATCTCTCTCTCTCTCTCACACACACACACAAACACACACACACGCACGCACGCACACCCCCCCCCCCACACACACACACTAAGACTCCATCTCTCTCTCACACACACACAAACTAAGACTCCATCTCTCTCTCACACACACACACACACTAAGACTCCATCTCTCTCTCACACACACACACCCCACACACACACTAAGACTCCATCTCTCACACACACATGCTCTAGGTGGAGCATTTGTTCCTACCACCCTTCATCCAACCTTACCCGTATGATAAACAATCACCTTTATTTACTTGCATAACATGGACAAATTCCACTTTACTTTAGTACTCAGCAAACTTATCATCTGTACCCTTAAAAAAACGAGTTGGGCGGTGATGGTGTGCCTGCCATCTTGTAATACAGACCGTGTGATCTATATCTGAGGATAGAAAGCAAACTATGATAATTTTACAAAAGATACCTGCACCTCTCTCCACATCATTATCTCCTGCAACCTCACTTCTCAGCAATTAAAAAAGGAATAAGTCTCTGGAACAATCTAGCATGCATGGTGGCCGCTGCCGCCTGCCGGCGCCGTCCATCCCCATGCCTCCGCCCATTCTGACTACCAGTCACCACCACGTTCCACTCCTCCTCGCCTTATCTCTCATCTTTCATTTTTTCGATGACATTCTCGAGATACCAGTTTTCCCATAAAATTCTCGAGATATCATTAGTTTTTACACATGGGATTACTCCTGCATGGGTCAATCACAACAGGTGTTTTGTAAAAAAATGTATATTGATGTTCCATGCAATGCACGAGAATCTTGCTTATAATTATATTACACAAATCATGAGAAGGAAGTGACATTTTTTTGACACAACCACATTAACATGGCCACGTAAATCACTAGCTAAAGTAAATACCATTATACTTATATCCCAATGCAAAAGGTTCAGTACATGTCCGAAGAGTAGAGTCGCACACACGCACTCTGTCTCTCAGAATCCCTCTCACACACACACCAGTTACGTGACGCCCACTTAAGCAGATACGTATGTTACAATTTGTGCACCCGCGGGTACACGTGATGTTGCGCATTTATTTAAGCCGGAAGGCGAACCCAAACAGTAGCTGCATTCATTCCCCTCCCGCCTCCTCTTCTCTGGTCGCCGTCGCTCGGTAGCCATGGGCCGGTCGAAGGTAACAACAGACGCCATACTCCGGCCGGAGCGGCGCTTTAATATGGAAATTTTAGTGGTCATGCATGCATCTTTTTGTGCTAGCACTCCTATATAAGGGTTGACCGGTCGCTTCCCGCGGACGTGCGCGTGCGGTAGAAGAGGAAGGAGAAGGGAAGCTGGCTGTGGAGTAACGTTTTTTACCACAATTTCTTAGGAAACTGAGTGCAATAATTGAGTAGTTTTGCAAACTACCAGTACTACACCTGAAACGGTTCAAAACCTATACTCCCTTGCCAGCGCATGCTTCCCGCGTGAAACGGTCAGCATTGCCCTGGAGCGTCAGTGCCGCATTAATGCCCGGTCAGAGCGGAGGCGACCTCTCACTGGCGTCGGCTTTCAAGTGGCGCGACGGCCGAGAGAGCGCCGCTTCCCGGTGCACGCGACTGCTCAGTGTCGAGACTGGCCATAGGCCCTGTTTGGATCCATGGGTTAGAGTTATTTTGAGCTATTTGGGTCTCAAATAGCCCTAAAGTTTCCAAGCATGAGGGTTTAAATTGGAGAAAGTTGCACCGAACCCACCAAAAAAAAACTATCACACCCAAGAGGTGCTAACTGGAGATAGTTCTCATTGGGACCACTGAAAAATCACTTTTCTCTCTCCATGAAGTGCATTTATTGTCAATCTAACCCTGTCACCCTAACACCTCTTTGGCTACAGTTAGTTCAGGGTTAGTCATGAGTTAGTCTAACCTCTAGCTAAGTTAGAGTATCAAACAGGAGCAGTATAGGACATGCAAGTTGCTCAAAGCATACAGGCAAATTCGTACTTGAAAGGATTTTTTTCTTTTTGAAAATGGAACGTGAAAGGAATTGTTTTTAGAATGCTCTTGGCATGTCGCTAGCATGTGATAATTAACCGACCTCAATAGACGGCAGAAATGCCAGCCCGCCACACTTTGATAGAGATGAGGAGGGAGAAGCGATACAGGCTGCTGGATTACTAGAGATAGGTGTCGCACGGAAGCCAAGAAATATGGTGATAGCGTGGGTTAGCCATGTACTAGTATGATGTAACTACACTGGGCTGCCGTGTTTCTTACTCTTCCAGTCCAGTGTGGAGATGATTGGTTAATTTTATATCGCTGAATAATATTAAATATTATGAGTGCAGACGCTCCACCACGAGGTTCCTTGCTCCTTCTCGGTCGTCCGAAATCTATGTTCTTCCACTCTATTTTTTTACGTGAGCTTTGTTCATCCTTTTGCCAACATGCGAGACGTCTAGCATCAAGGTGCACATGTTATGCAAGGATCGTTCCATCTATATGAAGAACACGTGGGACTGGAACTACGAGACGGACATGTACCCAGGAGTGAACGTACGAACCTGAGTAATCTAGCGCAGTAAGTGAAGTAGAAAGGCACAACTGGTATGAACATGCGTGGCATATAGGGTGTGCTTGGTTGCGTTCTCGTCTCAGCATAGTTGTTCCCTCTTCATGCATGCTCAACTCAACACCCCTCTTCATGCATGCTCTCTTCATGCATGCTTCTAGTGTATTTGTGTTAAACTAGTGTGGACTCATGCACTCTCCATACACTCTACCAAACACCCAAAAGTAGGTCGAGAAGGGAACTCCTGGGCGGCATTTGTCTCTTACTACATACTACCACTAAATGTTGTACGTGCAATGCACGGTGATGTTATGGAGTACGTGCCTAAGTACTCTACTACTACTATATTAGTTGGAGGAACATATTAACTTTTATATTTAGTTACGTGTATGCCCCGAGACCTTCCAACTAGACGTGTCTTTCTCTTCAGGTCGCACTTTGTATCGTTCGTACCACTAAGTACTACTACGTGTGGTCTCCGACCCAGAAGTGGAAGAAGAGGAGACACTCTACCACGCTGTTTTTTTACGTTCGGCTCTACCACGTTGTTCATGTCCCACTCCTTTCGCTGACGTGTGGGACATCCAGCATGTGCCATGTTTGGCACCCTTCGTCGTAAGAGTTGAAACGCTAGCATTCATCGGAAATAAAAAATAATTATAAACCGGCGGTGATACTTTTTTTTGCGAACCAATCAGCAGTGATACTATACCACACGGTTTCCTTGCTCCTCGATATCAGAAAGAATACTTCCATTCGCCAACATGTGGGACGTCGACCATCTTGGTCCACTTGCCATGCACGCAGAACTCCAAGGGAGAGTCACCCAGGTCGTCACGCCGCAGTAACAATGATTAATTAGATGTCAAATCACAGCCCCACTTCCCACTTTGAAGTTGCTCGGACGAAGGAACCATCATGACTTCGTTGAATTTCGCTTCTTGACGAAAACTATTGTACCAGCAGTACTGCTAGCTACAGTAGTTGCTCCAACAGAGGCCTCCTTTTGTTCATAGAATAGGAATATGAAAATCATAGGAAGAGAGATGACATGCAACTCGGCTAATGTACTGAAAATCATAGGAAGAGAAAGAGATGCCATTTGATGCTTAGGATAGGAATTTTTCCATTTAGTCTAGGCTAATGTACTGGTAATTTTCTCTAAAAACTACAGTAGTAACTAGTAGTATTGGTACATGCTCGTACTCAGACACAGACACACACACACTAACTACTAGTACTACTACTTCTCACATGCTGGCCAGACGCCGTCGTTCTCCTTCCCGGCTTTGTCGACGACACCCCACCGTGCTTGGATCTCCGCCGACCTCTCCACAGCAGCGCGTGCGTCCTTTTCTTTCTTGCGGCGGCGGTCCTCTCTTTTCTTGAGTGCTTTCTGACTTTTCCGCTCCCTCTGTGCGGCTTTGGCCGCCTCTTGCTCTACCGCCCATTCAGCCTTGGCATCTTCAAATTCCTCCCACATAGTTGTGAGGTCGCGAGTGGCGATGAACTCGGCACGGCGGGATGTGATACGTCTCCAACCTATCTATAATTTTTTATTGCTCCATGCTATATTATCTATTGTTTTGGGCAATATTGGGCTTTATTATCCACTTTTATATTATTTTTGAGACTAACTTATTAACCGGAGGCCCAACCCAGATTTGTTGTTTTTTTTGCCTATTTTAGTGTTTCGAAGAAAAGGAATATCAAACGGAGTCGAAACGGAACGAAATCAACTGGAGAAGTTATTTTTGGAAGGAAAGCTACCGGTTGGACTTGGACCCCATGTCAGGAGCAAAGGGAGGTGCTCACGAGGGTGGGGGCGCGCCCACCCCCCTAGGGCGCGCCCCCTGCCTCGTGGGCCCCCCAAAGCTCCACCGACGTACTTCCTGCACCCATATATACTCACGTACCCTAAAACTTCCAGAACAGAGATTAGATCGGGAGTTCCGCCGCCGCAAGCCTCTGTAGCCACCGAAAACCTCTCGGGACCCTGTTCCGGCACCCTGCCGGAGGGGGGAACCCTCACCGGTGGCCATCTTCATCATCCCGGCGCTCTTCATGACGAGGAGGGAGTAGTTCACCCACGGGGTTGAGGGTATGTACCAGTAGCTATGTGTTTGATCTCTCTCTCTCTCTCTCTCTCGTGATCTTGATTTGGCACGATCTTGATGTATTGTGAGCTTTGCTATTATAGTTGGATCTTATGTTTCTTTTCCCCCTCTACTCTAGTGTACTGGATTGAGTTTTCCCCTTGAAGTAGTCTTATCGGATTGATTCTTTAAAGATTTGAGAACACTTGATGTATGTCTTGCCATGAGTATCTGTGGTGACAATGGGATATCACATGATTCACTTGATGTATGTTTTGGTGATCAACTTGCGGGTTCCGCCCATGAACCTATGCATAGGGGTTGGCACATGTTTTCGTCGTGATTCTCCGGTAGAAACTTTGGGCACTCTTTGTAGTACTTTGTGTTGGATTGAATAGATGAATCTGAGATTGTGTGATGCATATCGTATAATCATACCCACGGATACTTGAGGTGACATTGGAGTATCTAGGTGACATTAGGGTTTTGGTTGATTTGTATCTTAAGGTGTTATTCTAGTACGAACTCTATGGCTATTTGTGACATTTATAGGAATAGCCCAATGGATTGATTGGAAAGAATAACTTTGAGGTGATTTCGTACCCTACCATAATCTCTTCGTTTGTTCTCTGCTATTAGTAACTTTGGAGTGACTCTTTGTTGCATGTTGAGGGATAGTTATATGATCCAATTATGTTATTATTGTTGAGAGAACTTGCACTAGTGAAAGTATGAACCCTAGGCCTTGTTTCCTATCATTGCAATACTGTTTACGCTCGTTTTTGCCGCTCGCTACCTTGCTGTTTTTATATTTTCAGTTTACAAAAACCTATATCTACCATCCATATTGCACTTGTATCACCATCTCTTCGCCGAACTAGTGCACCTATACAATTTACCATTGTATTGGGTGTGTTGGGGACACAAGAGACTCTTTGTTATTTGGTTGCAGGGTTGCTTGAGAGAGACCATCTTCATCCTACGGCCCCATGGATTGATAAACCTTAGGTCATCCACTTGAGGGAAATTTGCTGCTGTCCTACAAACCTCTGCACTTGGAGGCCCAACAACGTCTACAAGGAGAAGGTTGTGTAGTAGACATCAGGATGCCATCGCTTCCCTACCATTTCATGTGCGGTCGTGGGCGGCGAGGAACTTGGTGCGGCGGGATGCCATCGCTGCCTTACCGGTTAGTGTGCGGTGCGGTGGCATGAACGACACTTGGTGAGAGCTCTGGGGTGGAGTGGCCGGACAAACGTATAGTGCATTGGTTTGTCAAGAGCTCAAGGACAGAAGACGAAGAAAATTTGGATTCTCCTTCAATCCTGGTCATTTATTACCGAGTAAAATGCATTGGTGGTCACCGAACTTGTCTTGATAGCTCACTTTGATCATTGTATATGAGATATGGTGATTATACGATCACTGACTCAGCGTATAGCTCCGTATTTGTATGGTTGACCAGTCAAACAGTCCGCATGCGCCTCATCAGTTTGCAACTGCCATGTTCGGGTTGCGCATGGCTCTTCGCCTCTTCGAGAAGACGAACAATGATGTTACTCCTACTTCTACAGTATCGAATCCACTGCTGCATGTCCGTCCACCTCGTGCAGGAGGGATAGCGTGTAGCGAAAGCTTCTACTTACTGCTCCTGCCTTTACGTCTATGACAGGTGGGCCCAACAGGTGGTTGGTCCTCCTGTCATGCAGCCAAAGGCAGGTGCAGTTAAGGCACTGGAGCTCAGTCCGCGAGGGAGAGGGCGTTGTAGTAATCAAATTTCTCGGTCTTTTATGAGTTGATGCGACACATCAAAGCACTACACTCGATATAAGTCTTTTTACACATTTCAAATGGGCTACTTCGTATGTAGGACTAGACTTATTCTGCTTCGTATGTAGTCACTTGTTGCAATCTCTAAAAAGACTTATATTTGGAAAACGGAGGGAGTACAACGCATGCATGCATGCCGTGACTATCCTTTTGATACTTGCATGTGTTGATTTGATGCACCTTGCCAAATTTTGACTATAAATTTAACTAACCAAATTTTCATGCATGTCACAAAAAATTACGGGGCTGTTTGGATTGTGACTATGTTTGTCTTATGTTGCCACATTATTTTTCCCACACTTGCCACACTTGCCTAACCTGAGTTGCTCAAATTGTTAGACACACTTTGGCTTGCCTAAGGGAATCTTGCCACAATTTTTGTGTCTATGACATGTGGGGTTCACTGCTAATAAAAAATTTCTTGTCTTAGGTGTGGCTAATAAAAAAGACTTATATTTAGGAACGGAGGGAGTAGAAAATATAAATAATAATGCATGTTGGGGCAACCCATGCTTCCGCTAATTTTAGTCGTGGGCTTGTTCACAATTTTTACGAGGGGGTGGTTGTTCATTTAATGGAGGGACTTGTAGTACCAGACTTGAACGATACAAAGTGCGACCTGGCATACCGTAACACCACTTGAAACAAGCGAGTAGCTATCTCAAAAAACAATCAACAACTAAAAAAACCGCGACCTAGCATGTAGTAGTACACAATTTTAAACGATTGTTTTGATGGAGTGAAAAAGGAAAACTACCCCACTACGTATATATAGGCCGAAGCCTCCGCGCTTGCTTGCTAGGGTTTCTCTATTCACACACTCTCATCCTCTCCAGATCTAAACAAGATAGGGGTAGTAACACTGTCTTTCTCCCTTCAAAAAACACTGGCTTTCTATCCTCACCGCTGGTTACAGATCCGGACGTATCCCCCTCTGCCAGTGAAGGGGATGAGGGGCAGATTTAGGCCGTTGTCGACAGCGAGGGAGGAGACCCACTGCCGGCCGCACCGTTATCTCTGGCCGAGTACCGGTGCGGGAGGTCCTCCGATCCCTTCGTCGTTGCCTGTGGGCGGATCCGGCCTCCCGCCTCCCACCTATCCAGATCCCGACGACCTTCAGGTATATCTTCGTTCGAAACCGCCTTAGCTCTACTTCCCCAGCGAGCTACGTTGCTACATGTGCATCATTTTCTACCTCTCAGTCCCTCTCGATCATATGGTCCAATGTCACCTTTTTTTCTTCTATTGTTACAGGTAAAGCTACTTCATGGAGTCGAATCTTGTACTCCCTCTGTCCGAAAATACTTGTCATTGAAATGTATGTATATAGATGTATTTTAGTTCTAGACACATCCATTTTGATTACAAGTAATTCCGGACGGAGGGTGTAACACCCGGATAATCTTGCTACAGTAATCCTGCGCTAATCATGCCACGTCATCCCGATTACTGTTACTAACCTCGCAATAATCCGAAACCGTTCAAGTTCAAATTCAAATTGCAATTAACAATAAAAGTTTTCAAAAATTAAAACAAAATTGTTCGGTGGTTGCTAAATATTACAAAGGTAATTGTGGTGAAGTAACCACATTTTTAGAAAAGGCCTAAGCAATTTTAAATGATTAAAACAGAAAAGAAATTATAAAAGAAAATACAAACAAACAAAAAAGAAAGAAAGGGAACCCCCCCCCCCCCCCCGCTGGGCCACCCGGCCCAGCCAACGGCCCCCGGGCCACCGGCCCAACTGGGCAAAGGCCCAGCCGGCCCACTTCCTCTCCTTAACCCCCCCCCACCCCCTGGAAACCCTAATCGCACCCCGAACCCCCCCCTCACTCGCGCCCCCACTCTCCCCCTCCCCCCCCGATCCAGATCGGATCGGGGCACGACTCCGCCGCCCTGCCTCCTCCTCGTCGACGCCGCCCGCCGACCCCGTCGCGCTGGACCTCGCCGCCCCATCGCCGGAGCTCCCCCGCCGGCCTGCTTCCCCCTACGCGCGTCGTCCCCGTCGGCCTCCGCGCCCTCCTCCACGCACGCGCCCGAGACCCTGCCCCCCCCCCCCCCGACGTGAGCTCCTCTCCTCCCTTCCCCCCCTCTGTCGCCGGCGCCGTCCGCACCCAGCCGCGGCCCCGCACGGCGGTCGCCACGCCCTGGCCGCGCCCGTCGCCCGCCCTGACGCGCCTCGCCTGGCCAACCCCCGCACGGGCGCCCCTCCTCCCAGCTCGTCCTCCCTCCGCGCCGACTGCGCCATGGCCTCACGCCCCTCCCTCTCCTTCCTACCCTGCTCGCCGCGCCGCCGCGCGTGGCCCCGTCCCGACGCGCGCCCGGCGCCCCTGGACGCGAACGTGGCCGCGCCCACGCGCCCTCCCCCTTCTCCCAGGCCCTCCCTCGTCCGGCCGTCGACGCGCACTCGCGGCCGCGCCAACGCGCGCGCGCCCGTCGTGGCCGCGCCCGGCCGCAGCTCTCCGCCCCGCCTCAGGCCACCGGCCTGTACCCTCCCTGCAACACCGCCTCCCCCTGCCTCGTCGGCTCCGGCTAACCGCGCCGCCAGCGCCGCCCCTTGCCGCGGCATGCTGCTCCGGCCGGCCGGCCTTGCCCCCTCGTGCTGGGCGCTGGGTACGCCCCGCCCGGCGCCCGCAGCCCCGCTAACGCCAGCGCGCGTTAGGCCCCCTCTGGGCCACTGCCAAACGGGGCCCACGCCGCACAGAACGTTTAAAAAAAAAGAATTAAAATTAGAAAATAAATAAATAAAAATAAATAAATAAATAAATAAATAAATAAATAAATAATTAAGGAATTAATTAATCTAATCAATCATAATTAGATTAACCTAATTATCTAATTAGTCTAATTAAACAATGATTAGTTAGTTAATCTCTGATTAGCTTAATCACTGAATGACAGGTGGGACCCACACGTCAGATTTGACCAGTCAACGCCCCTGTTGACTGCTGACGTCATGCTGACGTCAGCGTGCACTGTTTTGGATAATGTTATATTTAAATAATTAATTAAATTCCAGAAATTATTAAAATCTTTAGAAAATCATATCTTTTAATCCGTAACTCGGATTAAAATATTTTCAACATGAAAGTTGCCCAGAACGTCGAGACGCTTCCGGATACGCAACCCGTTCGTCCGCCACACCCCCCTAACCTATCGAACTCGCAACTTTCCCCCTCCGGCTCCTCTGCCCGAAAACGCGAAACACCGGGAATATTTTCCCGGATGTTTCCCCCCCTTCACCGGTATCATCCCATACCGCGTTAGGGCACCACTAACGCCGTTATTTGTCATGTCATGCATCACTGTGCATCTGCTTGCTTAATTATTTATTGTTTCTTCCCCCTCTTCTCTCGATAGACCCCGAGACCGACGCTGCTGCTGCCCCGTTCGACTACGGAGTTGACGATCCCTCTCTCTTGCCAGAGCAACCAGGCAAGCCCCCCCCCCTTGATCACCAGATATCGCCTACTCTTCCCTATACTGCTTGCATTAGAGTAGTGTAGCTTGTTACTGCTTTCGTTATTCCTATCCTGATGCATAGCCTGTCTTTGATACTGCTGTTGATACCTTTACCTGCAATCCTACTGCTTAGTATAGGATGCTAGTGTTCCATCAGTGGCCCTACACTCTTGTCCGTCTGCCATGCTATACTACTGGGCCGTGATCACTTCGGGAGGTGATCACGGGCATATACTTTACACTGTTACATTATATGTGATACTGTTCGGAAATGGGGGCTGAAGGGGCAGGTGGCTCCATCCCGGTAGAGGTGGGCCTGGGTTCCCGACGGCCCCCGACTGTTACTTTGTGGCGGAGCGACAGGGCAGGTTCAGACCACCTAGGAGAGAGGTGGGCCTGGCCCTAGTCGGCGTTCGCGATACTTAACACGCTTAACGAGATCTGGGTATTTGATCTAAGTCTGGCCATTTGGTCTATACGCACTAACCACCTACGCGGGAGTAGTTATGGGTATCCCGACGTCGTGGTATCAGCCGAAGCACTTCTTGACGTCAGCAACTGAGTGGCGCGCGCCGGGTTGGACCGCGTAACGTGACTTCCGTTGTACTGGAGGTTGCTAGGTCTGCTCACCGGCCGCGTTCGCAACGTGCAGGTGTGCTCAGGGCGATGGGCCCAGACCCCTGCGCGCTTAGGTTTAGACCGGCGTGCTGACCGCTCTGTTGTGCCTAGGTGGGGCTGCGACGTGTTGATCTTCCGAGGCCGGGCATGACCCAGGAAAGTGTGTCCGGCCAAATGGGATCAAGCGTGTTGGGCTATGTGGTGCACCCCTGCAGGGAAGTTTATCTATTCGAATAGCCGTGTCCCTCGGTAAAAGGACGACCCGGAGTTGTACCTTGACCTTATGACAACTAGAACCGGATACTTAATAAAACACACCCTTCCAAGTGCCAGATACAACCCGGTGATTGCTCTCCAACAGGGCATCGAGGAGGGGATCGCCGGGTAGGATTATGCTATACGATGCTACTTGGAGGACTTCAGTCTACTCTCTTCTATATGCTGCAAGACGGAGGCGACCAGAAGCGTAGTCTTCGATAAGACTAGCAATACCCCTCTTATTCTGGCATTCTGCAGTTTAGTCCACTGATATGGCCCTTTACACATATATCCATGCATATGTAGTGTAGCTCCTTGCTTGCGAGTACTTTGGATGAGTACTCACGGTTGCTTTTCTCCCCCTTTTCCCCTATCCCTTCTACCTGGTTGTCGCAACCAGATGTTGGAGCTCAGGATCCAGACGCCACCGTCGACGACGACTCCTACTACACTGGAGGTGCCTACTACTATGTGCAGCCCGCTGCTGACGACCAAGAGTAGTTAGGAGGATCCCAGGCAGGAGGCCTGCGCCTCTTTCGATCTGTATCCCAGTTTGTGCTAGCCTTCTTAAGGCAACCTTGTTTAATTTATGTCTGTACTCAGATATTGTTGCTTCCGCTGACTCGTCTATGATCGAGCACTTGTATTCGAGCCCTCGAGGCCCCTGGCTTGTATTATGATGCTTGTATGACTTATTTTTATTTGTAGAGTTGTGTTGTGATATCTTCCCGTGAGTCCCTGATCTTGATCGTACACATTTGCGTGCATGATTAGTGTACGATTGAATCGGGGGCGTCACAAGTTGGTATCAGAGCCGACTGCCTGTAGGAATCCCCCTTCCACACTCCTTGGCCGAAGTCGAGTCTAGACTTTACAAAAACTTTTACTAACTTGGCTGTGTGCCTTACGGGCCCACGTCGCCATCGGGTGGTACTAGGATCTTTTACTTCTCGACCCTTACTCTGGGACTCCGAACTCTCTTCTACTCGGGATAAACGAATTTACTAACTCTGACACTAGGGTCCCGTTACGACATTCACCCCAAAGTTGGATAAAAGCCATAGCTATTCCTTACTATAGTATTTTGAACAATTTCCACACTGTCATTTGACTCCTTGGAAACATCTTTGTTTTCAGATGGAACCCACGAGGCAGGTCGTGCGCCACACGACGGCCATGGGTGCCTCGGGATCACCGGCTGTGCTAGCTGAGATGATGACCTATCTGGGTTATCGCTGGCACCCCGAGTACACCGTCACCGAGGAGTACCAGGATTTTAACCAGGAGCAGTACCGTGCCACCGTCCACCTCTACTCTCGGGAGTATGACTCCACTACAGTGCTGCACACCGCTTATGGTGTTGGAGTGACCATTGATATGGCAGTTCACGATGCTGCCTATGCTGCTCTGACACGCCTTCGTAGGGAGTACCGGGAGTTGGACACCTCCCCCTTCAGGCACATTGCTATCGCATCTGATATTGGTGCGGAGGGTTACTACACTGCTGCCTACTCCACTGTCACCCGCGAGCCCTTCCACCATCAGAACTTTGTTCTGCATGCTGATGGTCTGGATCGAGCTAACCGAGCACTTCGCCACGAGTTGTACACCACTCGCCAGCACCTCTACCGTGCCTTGACGATGTTGCACCCCTTTGTTGGATCTGGGGAGCTGTCGCGTTCTGCTATCTACCCAGCCAGGACCGTGATGCCTCAGGGCGTCGGTTGGCCAGAGGTGGGAGGCTACTCTCCCGCACTTGGTCCTCTTCTGCCACTTGAGCGTCGGGTTCAGCACCAGAGCCCCCGCGGACCCCAGGTTGCCGACGTGGTGTACCCGTTGCCACACTACCAGCTTTCAGGCTACACCTACCTCCGCAGTGTCGTGTGGGATTGATGTAGACTTGCTTATTAGTGTTAGCTGCATTCGCCGCGAGCCTGCGTGCCGCCTATGATGTCTTAGTCTATGTACTGAACTCTATGTACCGAACCCTATGCATGATCCCTTTTGTAAGATATGCCAACTGTTATGTGGTATCTATCGTGCTGCTTTCATTATGCATGTTTCATCTTGAATGATTCTTGTAGTTGCCAATTTCTCAAATACTGAAATACCCCTGTTATATATTAACAGGATGGTTAGACCAGCTGGTCGTGGTCGTGGTGGTAACTTCCCACCACCGCCTGAGTACATGGCTGGTATGATCCAACAGCTTGAGATGAATCGCCAGTTCATGGAGAACATGATGGCGCAGTTTCCTCGCCCCAATATGAACCAGCAGCCAAACACAGTGACTCTGCAGGATTTCATACGCCTGAACCCAACTGTGTACCGCAGCTCAACTCAGCCTCTGGATGCTGATGACTGGCTCCGTGACATCACCTATGAGATGGAGTCTGCTGATGTAGCCCCTGCCAGCTATGTCACGTTTGCTTCCTTCTTCCTGAAGGGACCCGCAGCTCAATGGTGGGACAGCCACAGGCGTACTCTGCCAGCTGGAACAATCATCACCTGGCCAGACTTCCAAAATGCTTTCCGTGCCCGCTTCATTCCTCAGGGAGTCATGGACCGGAAGAAGCGTGAGTTCCGCAACCTCATCCAAGGCAACAAAACTGTTGAAGCTTATCAGCGGGAGTTTCTGGACTTGTCCCGCTATGCTGAAGAGGACATTGCTACTGATTCACGCAGACAGGAGAAGTTCCGTGACGGCCTTCAAGCTGACATCAAGTTCGCACTTCTAGTGCACGACTTCGATGATTTCGCCACCTTGGTGAACAAAGCCATCAACGTCGAAACTGGTCTGCAGGAATACCAGAGCTCTCACAGGCGCAGCCGTGACACGGGCTCATCTTCGGGCCCGTCCTCGCAGAAGCGCAGGATATGGATTCCCAACAGCATGTACCAGTCGAATGCACCTGCCCCAAGGCAGTCCTATGCTACACCTCGTCTGCCTAATGCTCCTGCAAGACAGCCAAAACTTCCAGCTCCACCACCCCAAGCTCCGGTCCCCACTCCCAATAATGGTCTGTGCTACAAGTGTGGTCAACCAGGTCACCTTGCCAGGAACTGCTATCAGAATCAGAATCAGAATCAGCTGGCCCTTCCTGCAGCTGGTCGTGGGAACAACCAGAACCGTAACAGCAAAGCCAAGTCCTATGGCCGTGTTCATGCCAACCACGTTGATCTGAACGAAGCTCAAGACCAACCTTCTACTGTGATGGGTACACTCCTCGTAAATTCAGTACCTGCATCTGTTTTATTCGATACAGGAGCATCGCATTCATTCATGTCAGAAGATTTTGCATTCAAGCATGGCATTAAATACGAGGCGATGAACACTTCGGTAGTGGTAAAAACCCCCGTGGGACAATGTCAAACCTCCATGGTTGGCGTCGATGTCCCCGTGGAAATCGAAGGGCTGGAATTCTATGCCGCGCCCATTATCCTGAAGACGTCTAACATCGACCTCATTCTGGGGATGGATTGGTTGAAAGCGCATACTGCTTCCATAGTTTGCGCCACTAAGACCGTCCATCTGCTACATCCTTCAGATGAAATAGTTACATACCACGCTCGCCTGGTGCAAAATGCCGAGGCAAGGCTTTATGTCTTGAATGCATTGAACTCTGCACCACTCGAGGGCATCGAAAACATCCCCGTCGTGCGTGACTTCCTCGATGTCTTTCCTGAAGAACTTCCGGGGATTCCCCCAGCTAGAGCTGTCGAATTCGTCATCGACTTGAAACCAGGCACCACTCCTATTGCCAAGCGACCCTACAAGATGCCACCACATGAACTCCTTGAGCTTAAGGAGGAAATCGACAAATCTCTTCAAAGTGGTTTCATTCGCCCAAGTTGCTCTCCTTGGGGAGCACCTTCTCTCTTTGTCAAGAAGAAGGATGGGACAAACCGACTGGTCCAAGACTACCGTCCTATTAACCAAGCTACCATTCAGAACAAGTATCCTCTTCCTCGGATCAATGATCTGTATGATCAACTGGCTGGTTCATCGGTGTTCTCTAAACTCGACTTGAGATTGGGTTACCACCAGATCCGTGTTCGTGAAGAGGATATCCCAAAAACCGCCTTTGTGACTCGTTATGGTTCATACGAGTACACTGTCATGTCCTTCGGCTTAACCAATGCCCCAGCCACCTTCTCTCGCCTGATGAACTATATATTCATGGATTACCTCGACAAGTTCGTCGTGGTTTATCTGGATGATATCCTGGTATTTTCCAAGAACGAAGAAGAACATGCTGAACATCTTCGACTTGTGCTGGAAAAGCTACGAGAACATCAGTTGTATGCCAAGTTCTCTAAATGTGAATTCTGGCTCCCTGAAGTAACCTATCTTGGGCATGTCATCTCTAAGGATGGTATTGCCGTTAACCCTGAACGAGTTCAGGCTATTCTTGATTGGACTCCTCCAAAGAATGTCAAGCAAGTCAGAAGTTTTCTCGGTCTCGCCAGCTATTGCCGTCGATTCGTCGAGAACTTCTCCAAGATTGCCAGGCCCCTGACTAACTTGCTGCATAAGGGCGTCAAGTTCCAATGGACAGACAAATGTCAGGAAAGCTTCCAGGCACTTAAAGACAAGTTGACTTCTGCCCCAGTGCTAGCTCCACCTGATACAAAGAAGGACTTCGTCATTTACTGCGACGCTTCCCGTCAAGGATTAGGCTGTGTTCTAATGCAAGAGCGCAGAGTGATTGCCTATGCCTCTCGTCAATTGCGCCCTCATGAAGAAAACTACCTAGTTCACGATCTCGAGCTTGCTGCTGTCATTCATGCACTGAAGCAGTGGCGGCATTACCTTCTCGGTAATCGTTGCGAGATATTCACTGACCATCAAAGTCTGAAGTATCTGTTTACTCAGCCAGACCTGAACCTCCGTCAGCAGAGATGGATGGAGACCGTAGCAGACTTTGACTTGGGTATTTCCTATACACCAGGCAAGGCTAATGTAATGGCAGATGCCTTGAGCCGCAAGTCTTACTGCAACCACCTCCAGGTTCATAAAGTTCAGCCCTCGCTCGTTGAAGAATTCAGAAAGCTGAACCTCCATATTGTTCCTCCGGGTGCACTCGCTCCCCCTCCTGAGGAGTTTCAGAAGATGAACCTCCGTGTTATTCCCCAGGGTTCCCTCTATACCCTGGCTGTCGAACCCGATCTCGTGAGCTCCATCAAGACAATACAAGGGTGTGACTCTGAAGTCCACAAGATTAAGCGCGACCTCAAGAAAGGAAAGCCCTCATACTTCACTATTGCTGGTGATGGCGCCTTGTACTTCAAAGGCCGCCTAGTGGTGCCGTGTAAGAAGGAAAACCTGAATATGACTCGGAAAGTTATGAAAGAAGCTCATGATACGCCTCTGTGTATCCATCCTGGTAGTACTAAGATGTACCAGGACATTCGTCAAAGATTCTGGTGGTCTAATATGAAGCAAGACATTGCTCGCTATGTTGCCGAGTGTGACGTTTGCCGTCGTATCAAAGCAGAACATCAAAGGCCTGCTGGAACTCTGCAACCTATCTCTATTCCGGAATGGAAATGGGACCATGTTGAAATGGACTTCGTCACTGGATTTCCCAAATCTCAGAAAGGTAATGATGCTATTCTTGTCGTCATTGACCGGCTTTCTAAAGTTGCACATTTTCTGGCGGTCAAGGAAACGATCACTGCTAGCCAGCTTGCAACTCTCTACATGTCCAGAATTGTTTCACTTCACGGTATTCCACTGGTTATCAGTTCGGACCGTGGCAGCTTATTCACTTCAAGATTCTGGGCAAGTTTCCAAGAAGCTATGGGAACTCATCTATCGTTCAGTACTGCTTTTCATCCGCAGTCACAAGGACAAGTTGAACGTGTCAACCAAGTTCTCGAAGATATGCTTCGAGCTTGTGTTATTTCCTTTGGCAAGAAATGGGAGGAATCTCTCCCGTATGCTGAGTTCTCTTATAATAATAGCTATCAAGCTAGTCTGAAGATGGCCCCCTTCGAAGTGTTATATGGACGAAAGTGCCGAACCCCTCTGAACTGGTCAGAAACTGGGGAACGTCCATTCTTTGGTCCGGATATTATCCAACATGCCGAAGAACAAGTCCGCATTATTCGCGAGAATCTCAAGACTGCTCAGTCACGCCAAAAGAGTAACTATGACCGTCATCATAAAGACATGGTCTATCAACCTGGCGAAAAGGCCTATCTTCGAGTTACACCAATGAAGGGTGCACACCGCTTCGGGATCAAAGGAAAACTAGCTCCTCGCTATATTGGCCCATTCACTATTCTCGAAAAGCGTGGAAAAGTGGCCTATCAATTGGAGCTTCCGCCGAACCTTTCTCAGGTCCACGATGTGTTCCATGTGTCACAACTCCGCCGTTGCTTCAAGGACCCAATCCGAGCTGTGGATCATGAAGTGCTCGAATTGCAACAGGACCTCTCCTATAAAGAGCATCCGGTCCGCATTCTCGACCAAGCTGAACGCCACACACGTCAGAAGGCGATCAAGTTCCTCAAGGTCCAGTGGTCGAATCACTCTGAAGACGAAGCCACCTGGGAACGCGAGGATCGTCTTCGTGAAGAATACCCCGCACTCTTTCCTTCTACCTCCTAAATCTCGGGACGAGATTTCTTGTAGTGGAGGAGATTTGTAACACCCGGATAATCTTGCTACAGTAATCCTGCGCTAATCATGCCACGTCATCCCGATTACTGTTACTAACCTCGCAATAATCCGAAACCGTTCAAGTTCAAATTCAAATTGCAATTAACAATAAAAGTTTTCAAAAATTAAAACAAAATTGTTCGGTGGTTGCTAAATATTACAAAGGTAATTGTGGTGAAGTAACCACATTTTTAGAAAAGGCCTAAGCAATTTTAAATGATTAAAACAGAAAAGAAATTACAAAAGAAAATACAAACAAAAAAAAGAAAGAAAGGGAACCCCCCCCCCCCCCGCTGGGCCACCCGGCCCAGCCAACGGCCCCCGGGCCACCGGCCCAACTGGGCAAAGGCCCAGCCGGCCCACTTCCTCTCCTTAACCCCCCCACCCCCTGGAAAACCTAATCGCACCCCGAAGCCCCCCTCACTCGCGCCCCCACTCTCCCCCTCCCCCCCCGATCCAGATCGGATCGGGGCACGACTCCGCCGCCCTGCCTCCTCCTCGTCGACGCCGCCCGCCGACCCCGTCGCCCTGGACCTCGCCGCCCCATCGCCGGAGCTCCCCCGCCGGCCTGCTTCCCCCTACGCGCGTCGTCCCCGTCGGCCTCCGCGCCCTCCTCCACGCACGCGCCCGAGACCCTGCCCCCCCCCGACGTGAGCTCCTCTCCTCCCTTCCCCCCCTTTGTCGCCGGCGCCGTCCGCACCCAGCCGCGGCCCCGCACGGCGGTCGCCACGCCCTGGCCGCGCCCGTCGCCCGCCCTGACGCGCCTCGCCTGGCCAACCCCCGCACGGGCGCCCCTCCTCCCAGCTCGTCCTCCCTCCGCGCCGACTGCGCCATGGCCTCACGCCCCTCCCTCTCCTTCCTACCCTGCTCGCCGCGCCGCCGCGCGTGGCCCCGTCCCGACGCGCGCCCGGCGCCCCTGGACGCGAACGTGGCCGCGCCCACGCGCCCTCCCCCTTCTCCCAGGCCCTCCCTCGTCCGGCCGTCGACGCGCACTCGCGGCCGCGCCAACGCGCGCGCGCCCGTCGTGGCCGCGCCCGGCCGCAGCTCTCCGCCCCGCCTCAGGCCACCGGCCTGTACCCTCCCTGCAACACCGCCTCCCCCTGCCTCGTCGGCTCCGGCTAGCCGCGCCGCCAGCGCCGCCCCTTGCCGCGGCATGCTGCTCCGGCCGGCCGGCCTTGCCCCCTCGTGCTGGGCGCTGGGTACGCCCCGCCCGGCGCCCGCAGCCCCGCTAACGCCAGCGCCCGTTAGGCCCCCTCTGGGCCACTGCCAAACGGGGCCCACGCCCCACAGAACGTTTAAAAAAAAGAATTAAAATTAAAAAAATAAATAAATAAAAATAATTAATTAATTAATTAATTAATTAAGGAATTAATTAATCTAATCAATCATAATTAGATTAACCTAATTATCTAATTAGTCTAATTAAACAATGATTAGTTAGTTAATCTCTGATTAGCTTAATCACTGAATGACAGGTGGGACCCACACGTCAGATTTGACCAGTCAACGCCCCTGTTGACTGCTGACGTCATGCTGACGTCAGCGTGCACTGTTTTGGATAATGTTATATTTAAATAATTAATTAAATTCCAGAAATTATTAAAATCTTTAGAAAATCATATCTTTTAATCCGTAACTCGGATTAAAATATTTTCAACATGAAAGTTGCCCAGAACGTCGAGACGCTTCCGGATAAGCAACCCGTTCGTCCGCCACACCCCCCTAACCTATCGAACTCGCAACTCTCCCCCTCCGGCTCCTCTGCCCGAAAACGCGAAACACCGGGAATATTTTCCCGGATGTTTCCCCCCCTTCACCGGTATCATCCCATACCGCGTTAGGGCACCACTAACGCCGTTATTTGTCATGTCATGCATCACTGTGCATCTGCTTGCTTAATTATTTATTGTTTCTTCCCCCTCTTCTCTCGATAGACCCCGAGACCGACGCTGCTGCTGCCCCGTTCGACTACGGAGTTGACGATCCCTCTCTCTTGCCAGAGCAACCAGGCAAGCCCCCCCCCCTTGATCACCAGATATCGCCTACTCTTCCCTATACTGCTTGCATTAGAGTAGTGTAGCTTGTTACTGCTTTCGTTATTCCTATCCTGATGCATAGCCTGTCTTTGATACTGCTGTTGATACCTTTACCTGCAATCCTACTGCTTAGTATAGGATGCTAGTGTTCCATCAGTGGCCCTACACTCTTGTCCGTCTGCCATGCTATACTACTGGGCCGTGATCACTTCGGGAGGTGATCACGGGCATATACTTTACACTGTTACATTATATGTGATACTGTTCGGAGATGGGGGCTGAAGGGGCAGGTGGCTCCATCCCGGTAGAGGTGGGCCTGGGTTCCCGACGGCCCCCGACTGTTACTTTGTGGCGGAGCGACAGGGCAGGTTCAGACCACCTAGGAGAGAGGTGGGCCTGGCCCTAGTCGGCGTTCGCGATACTTAACACGCTTAACGAGATCTGGGTATTTGATCTAAGTCTGGCCATTTGGTCTATACGCACTAACCACCTACGCGGGAGTAGTTATGGGTATCCCGACGTCGTGGTATCAGCCGAAGCACTTCTTGACGTCAGCAACTGAGTGGCGCGCGCCGGGTTGGACCGCGTAACGTGACTTCCGTTGTACTGGAGGTTGCTAGGTCTGCTCACCGGCCGCGTTCGCAACGTGCAGGTGTGCTCAGGGCGATGGGCCCAGACCCCTGCGCGCTTAGGTTTAGACCGGCGTGCTGACCGCTCTGTTGTGCCTAGGTGGGGCTGCGACGTGTTGATCTTCCGAGGCCGGGCATGACCCAGGAAAGTGTGTCCGGCCAAATGGGATCAAGCGTGTTGGGCTATGTGGTGCACCCCTGCAGGGAAGTTTATCTATTCGAATAGCCGTGTCCCTCGGTAAAAGGACGACCCGGAGTTGTACCTTGACCTTATGACAACTAGAACCAGATACTTAATAAAACACACCCTTCCAAGTGCCAGATACAACCCGGTGATTGCTCTCCAACAGGGCATCGAGGAGGGGATCGCCGGGTAGGATTATGCTATACGATGCTACTTGGAGGACTTCAGTCTACTCTCTTCTATATGCTGCAAGACGGAGGCGACCAGAAGCGTAGTCTTCGATAAGACTAGCTATACCCCTCTTATTCTGGCATTCTGCAGTTTAGTCCACTGATATGGCCCTTTACACATATATCCATGCATATGTAGTGTAGCTCCTTGCTTGCGAGTACTTTGGATGAGTACTCACGGTTGCTTTTCTCCCCCTTTTCCCCTATCCCTTCTACCTGGTTGTCGCAACCAGATGTTGGAGCTCAGGATCCAGACGCCACCGTCGACGACGACTCCTACTACACTGGAGGTGCCTACTACTATGTGCAGCCCGCTGCTGACGACCAAGAGTAGTTAGGAGGATCCCAGGCAGGAGGCCTGCGCCTCTTTCGATCTGTATCCCAGTTTGTGCTAGCCTTCTTAAGGCAACCTTGTTTAATTTATGTCTGTACTCAGATATTGTTGCTTCCGCTGACTCGTCTATGATCGAGCACTTGTATTCGAGCCCTCGAGGCCCCTGGCTTGTATTATGATGCTTGTATGACTTATTTTTATTTGTAGAGTTGTGTTGTGATATCTTCCCGTGAGTCCCTGATCTTGATCGTACACATTTGCGTGCATGATTAGTGTACGATTGAATCGGGGGCGTCACAGAGGGAGTACTTGGTTCAAACAAGAAATAAAGTGGGGGTGGGGGAATTTAGTATGTACATAGGACTTGGTACAAACAGGAAGGAAAGGGGGTGAAAGTAGTACAGACTGGTCATCCAACCGGTCTCTTGGTCGAAAAGGGAAATATAGGGGTAACGCTGTATACAGTGGTATGACCAGGACTAGATTTGCTATCCACACATAGGAGTAGGTGGCTAGAGTGAACAAAAATGGGACCAACTCAAGCCGGCTGGCCGAACACAGCTTAAATATCCAGAAAGGATTCAAACCTGTCAAACAGGCCCTTCGACGCTTTTCCGAACCGAAGAGACAGGCTATGGGAGAGGAGCTAGCCAAGTTATTGGAGGCCGGATTCATTAGGGATATAAAACATCCGGACTGGCTAGCAAACCTGGTGATGGTACCAAAGAAGGACAAATCCTGGCGCCTGTGCGTCGATTTTAAAGACCTTAATAAGGCCTGCCCAAATGATCCCTTCCCCCTCCCTCGCATAGATCAAATTATCGATGCCACTGCAGGACACGATTCATTGTGCTTCCTCGACGCATAGTCCGGTTACCATCAAATCAAGATGGCAGAATCAGACCAAGCCGCAACGGCATTCATCACACCATACGGCCCATTCTGCTTCAACACAATGCCCTTCGGGCTAAAAAACGTCGGCGCAACATATCAGCGCATGATCCAAACATGTCTGGCAAACCAGATCGGCAAAACAGTGGAGGCGTACGTGGATGATGTGGTCGTCAAATCAAGACATGTCGAATCTCTAGTAGACGACTTGAGGCTTACATTCGATAACCTCTGAAAATACGACATCAAGCTCAATCCGGAAAAATGCGTTTTCGGCATTCCAGCTGGAAAGCTCTTGGGCTTCATTGTATCCGGTAGAGGAATCGAAGCAAATCCAGCCAAGATCCGAGCTTTGTCACAATTGGATGTCCCAAAAGACCTCAAACAAATACAGAAATTAATCGGATGTGTGGCGGCTCTAAGCCGCTTCATCTCCCGCCTGGGAGAAAAGGCGCTGCCCCTTTACCGCCTCCTACGGCGCACCGAACACTTCGAGTGGACGGACGCCGCCACGGCCGGACTCGATGAAATAAAATCCATATTGGCAACAAACCCAGTCCTGGCCGCGCCAAACACCGGCGAGCCAATGCTATTGTACATCGTGGCAACCCATCAAGTTGTCAGCGCAGTGCTCGTCGTCGAGCGGGAAATGAACGGACACAAATTCCCCCTTCAAAGGCCGGTCTACTACGTGTCCACTGTCCTCACTCCATGCAAATCACGGTACCCACACTATCAGAAAATTGCATACGCAGTATTCATGGCATCCCGGAAGCTATGACACTACTTTCAAGAGTGTTCGATTACAGTAGCCTCGGAAGTACCACTCAATGACATTATCAATAACCGCGATGCAACGGGCCGAATCGCAAAATGGGCCATCGAGCTCCTCCCGTTCGACATAACCTATAAGCCACGGCGAGCTATAAAATCGCAAGTATTGGCCGACTTCGTCGCAGAATGGACGGAGGCCGAACTCCCTAAAGAGTACGGCACATACTCAAACTGGATCATGCATTTCGACGGCTCCAAAATGTTGGCCGGACTGGGGGGTGGCGTCGTTTTGACGTCCCCCACAGGAGACACAGTCCAATCTATACTCCAAATTATGTACACGGACTCCAACAATGCAGCCGAATATGAGGCCCTCCTACATGGTCTCCGGATGGCAGTATCCATGGGCATTCAACGCCTAGAGGTACGCGGGGATTCGAACCTCGCGATATCCCAAATAAATGGCGACTTCGACGCCAAGGATCCAAAAATGGCAGCTTACCGCAATGCCGTCCTAAAAATGTCAGCTCGGTTCGAAGGGCTGGAGTTTCACCATATAGCCCGCGAAAATAATCAAGCAGCGGACGTCCTGGCACGCATCGGAGCAAAACGCGATGCCGTCCCCCCAACATCTTTTTGGAAAGATTGTTCAAGCCATCCGTAACATGGGAGGGGGAACCCGTAATTAACAGTCCGAACGCAGCCGAACCACTCGACGCCCAACAACCTGACATAATTGGAGGTCCTGCCAACGAAATTACACCTTCAGCCCACGTAATAATGGCGGTTATCGCCCCGTGGACAGAACCGTTCCTAGCCTACCTTACTAGGCAGGAACTCCTAGAGGACCAAAATGAGGCCCGCTGCATAGTGCGGCAATCTAAAGCCTACAAAGTCCATGAGGGGGAGCTTTATAAGAAAAGCACTACCGGAGTCCTTCAAAGGTGCATCTCCGAAGAGGAAGGGCGGAATCTTCTGGCCGAAATTCATGCCGGACTCGATGGCCATCACACTGCTGCTCGGTCCCTTGTTAGAAAGGCTTTTCGCACAGGCTTCTATTGGCCGACGGCCCGGGCAGACGCTCAGGACCTAGTCCAACGATGCGTTGGTTGCCAACTTTTTGCCAACCAAAGCTATATGCCACCCACTGCACTCCAAACTATACCCATCACCTGGCCCTTTGCGGTCTGGGGGATTGACATGGTCGGACCCCTTAAAGGTGGAACCCATAAGAAAAAATACTTACTGGTCATGGTGGATAAGTTCACCAAATGGATAGCAGCCAAGCCTGTCAAAACGGCTGAATCCGGACTCGTGATAGACTTCATATCCGGGGTTGTACACCGTTATGGTGTCCCCCACAACATCATAACCGATAACGGTACCAATTTTACAGCCGACGAGGTAAAACTATGGTGCAAAAACATGGGCATCAAGCTCGATTATGCTTCAGTCTATCACCCACAAACCAATGGCCAGGTCGAACGTGCAAACGGTCTTATAATGAGCGGCATCAAACCCAGACTAGTGCGGTCCCTCAAGGAATCTAACACGCACTGGGTAGAGGAGCTCGACTCCGTACTCTGGGGGCTGCGGACCACGCCAAATCGCACCACCGGATACACACCATTCTTTATGGTGTACGGCGCAGAGGCAGTTCTGCCCTGCGACATAATTCATGACTCACCTAGAGTGCGCATGTACGAAGAAAGAGAAGCCGAGCTCGATCGGCAGGACAGCCTGGATGCCTTGGAGGAGGAGCGTGACATGGCAAAAGCCCGTTCCACATTTTATCAACAACAGGCCCGAAGATACCAAAGCAGAGAAGTACGGGCCAAAAATTCACTACAAGAAAATTGAGATACTGTGACGTAAATCCTCGTGACGGTGGTGGACAACGTCACACAAGTACCTAATGTGTGATGTTTTATCGGTGGTGTCACTGATCACCATGAATCGGTGACGATTAACGTAACCAAATCGCCTCGGGCGATGATTGCCCCTTGGCTGCCAATTTCTATGACGATTTGATAATTTCCATGACGAACCTATTATAGTCACCGGATATTACTACGCCCATTTTTGTGTAACGTCTGGCAATGTGATCCGACATAGCTCATGCACGTCATATTGAATGGTACAACCCACAAACGAGTGTTGATACTTGATAGTGAGACCCACCATTGTTCTATTTTTTTGGGAATAGCATTGTTTTGCCCAAGCTCTAATTGAGTTAATTATTTAGTTCTATCTAGTATGGTGGGGAAAATAAATTTATTACGGCGCTCATGAGCTGATGCATATGTGGCTGCATTTGTTTCTTCCTATAATAAGAAATAAAATGGTGGATAGTCACTGGGAAAAAAGTTAGTATTAGTCGTACGTGCCATGGATAATTAGGGGGTTCGTGAGATGATATTAAGTGGAAACTAAATTCTGAAAGTAAACCATCTTCCCACAAAAAAAGAAGCTCTTTTCCCTCCACTTTTTCCCCACCCGTCAAAGATCCATCAAATTTCCTCCTCTGTTTTAACCGCGAAGAGGCACCGCTAGGCGCTAGCCACCCCCGTCAAAGATCCACCAGATATTTCCCCAGCCACCCCCGTATCCTTATCTTCTCCCCTGGTCCAACCGGCTTCTCCCATCTCCCACAATTAGATCGATCGGTGATGACAAATTTAACCAGCTTCTCTCCCCAATTACAGCGACCGACGATGGTAGATTGGGGGCGGCCGCCGGATCCACCGCAACAACCCTGCCCCGCGACCCCTCCTCCCCGCGGCCGATCGCAGCGAATGGCCATGGCAGATTGGAGGAGGCCGCGCCATCGGCCGAGCTCGGATCAACCGCGTCATCCTGCCCCACGAGCGCCAGGCTCTCTTCTCCCCACAATTGCAGCGACCGACGACAACTCTCAGTAATTCCCTCATCCTGTTGCCCCTTAATGTTCAATTATTAGAGTTCATGCATACTGCTTGTTATCCATGTGACGATCTAACTAGTGGCAGCAGTCTGAAATCATCCAATATTACGCAAGAATCAGACTGAAGGGAGAGTAGCAGGTAGCAGTTGAGAGGAAAAAGGAAAATGTAAGTTCCGACGAGGTTCATCTTCTTCCTAACGATTTGCACATTGACCTTTTAATAACTAACTATGTGGGCCAAGGATCTGTATTTTCTTAAAATTTGCGTTTGCTTCAAATAAATACCCACTGGCGCATTACAATGTAGCCACGTAACACATGGCTTTGACACGACTAGAAAACTTAGAGGCCTATCTTAGCAAATCATGCTAACACACTTTACCTGCCCCGGTGTTTATTTTTTATCGGGGACTGCCACTGTGTTGCTATACAAGGAGATGAACTTAAAAAATATTTTGACAATCGTCAAGCGATGGTAATCTACATGTTGTTGACAATAAAAACATAACTAGGCTCTAGCTCGACGTATGTTGCTAATATAAGTTAGATGCCACTATTTTCTGTTAACCTTGCTGGTTCTGGCAATCAGCCACTTGATTAATCGATCAGAGATGACATAGGTTATTTCTCTAAATCCTTCTTACCATGTACATGAATAGAAAAATGAACACAACTAGATAAAGCTCGTGGGACGGTGTACAGGTTGTGTGTGATTGAATAAATTATTAGATGACTTGACAAAGTGTAAACTCTATGGCAGCCTCTCTGCACCAAGTCTGTAGCCATGCAGCTCATTAACTTAATCTCGCTGGATCTTAACAATGGTTTTGATGTTCTGTTCCTGACGTGCTTATCCAAGGCTGATAATTGTGCAACTCAAATTTGATAAAAAATTTAGTGCTTATATTGTAGGCACGTCCTGTATTGCACATTTTCTAACACTTGACAGTTTATATTGTAGGCGCGCAAGTTCTGATCATCAAATTGGCCCTGATGATTTGATACAGTTTCTTCGAGCCATAACAAAACCAAATATCCTATAAAACATTAAAGGTAAAATAGCAATGTCCAAATAAAAGTCCAACTTAGATGGTATACCTTTACAAAAATGAATTCATAGAAGTCCTCGATTAAGTATTTGTGAGATGCAGGTACTTACCAAAAGTCATCTGTTGTTCTTTAATTAAAATGTACTTCAGTTTAATCCAAATCCAACCATCCAAAGTAACATAAAAAAATGATTGTTGAAATACAAGGTTTGTTGCACGGTAGTTGCTGCTGGAACACGAAGGCATTAGAATAACGTTGTAGTGTATTGTTTTTAATATTAAAATCCAGTATGATTTGTTGATTGGTTTATGTGCTTGCTGCTTAGCTGAACAGTAAAGCTTGATTTAAAAATTTGTTGTCCTAGAATGGCTGCTTCTTGTAACCTGGGTTGCTGACTTGATTTGTTATTGGTGATGCTTACTGCTTTCCAAGATTGATATATGAAATCTAGATCTTGGTTATGCATGCATTTTTCACATTATAAGTTATTCTTTGCTTTACAGTTTCATTGCACTTATCTATTTTACATTCACAATTTGTTAGATTGTATGCTTATTACTGCTGCTCTTGTACCTTGTTGTATTGCTTGCTTTCATCTAATGAAGATTTGATGTGTTTCGTCAATCATATGCACTGGGAGGAGTTAGCCACGAGACTTGAAGAACATGAGAGAGCACTTGAAGAGATGGATAGGGAGCAACAAGAAGAATTGGAAGCGTATAGAAGAGTCTGCAGGATAAGAATAAAGGCTGAGAAAAAGAGCAACATGAGATTGATTACCCGATTGGTTTTCCTTAAGGGTTCAAGCAACTTAGCAGTCCTGGTGTAAACGTAATGGTGGATGAAGGCCATCATTTTGTTATGGAAATATAGTTGATGAATCATAAAGTGTAATCATCAGGACACCACATGTGGTCTTTAGTTATCTAAATATTACTTTTCATTTTGCCTAGTGTTGTGTCAAACTTGTGAGCTAGTGTTATTTCTTTACTACCATTTCTGTTTAGAGGCTGACTTGGCTGAGACAGATTGAATACATAATATGATTTGTCTTTCATTTTAATTTTTAACGTGATTTGGCTCTAACTTATTTATATAATGTGATGTGATTAAAATTAAATATTTTTTGTGATATGCATCTCTGATGTAATGGATTTGATAATTCATCATAATATTAAATTTGAAATAAAATAAATATATTTTGATGACAAGGCATAAGTCAGTGATGTTGCTCTGTCATAGATTTTGCTAGAATATGCCACATTGGCTTTTGACATGTGACGTTAATCGACTGTCACAGAAATAACGATTTGATGATGTCCCGGCAAACGTCACTGAAGGTCTCATTTTGGGTGACGTTGTCTGCGTGCGCCGTCACCAGGAGTAATCTGTGACGAGGATTCTGTGACGATGCTCGTGACCCCCATAAAACGTCACTTAGCATTAATTTGTGACATTATTAGC
This sequence comes from Aegilops umbellulata, assembly GCA_032464435.1. Taxonomy (NCBI): domain Eukaryota; kingdom Viridiplantae; phylum Streptophyta; class Magnoliopsida; order Poales; family Poaceae; genus Aegilops; species Aegilops umbellulata. The sequence goes on along the minus strand of CP136056.1, from coordinate 64,905,916 downwards.
TATTCGATGACATTTTTTGGCACGTCATAGTAGGCCTGATCTCTTGTAGTGATTACCATGTTGGCAAACTAGTTCTACGCATGCCGGATAAGAAAAAGGACAAGCTCAAGCCCAAATGGGAAGGTCCATTTATAATCGACCAAGTCCTGACCGGTGGAGCGTACCGCCTACGAGATGCGTCGGATAACCGACTCGAGCCGAACCCGTGGAATGCCACACGTCTCTGAAGATTCTATGCCTAGCGCCGGACTCCGTGTTCGTCTCCTTCCCTGTCCATTTTTTACATTTTTCAGTCTTATATTTCTCTCCTTCCCCTCTTTTTCCTTTATAGCCCTTAAAAGGCTCACTACATGACGCGCACTCGCGCTCATTTAACCTGGGGGCTTCTTTAACAGAAGCTTATTTATACGGGCTTCATGCCCCACACATGTGTCAAACTTTCGCATGTACCTTTTTTTCACCATTATATGCATCGATATGACTTAAGTTTTGGCCAAGCTGGGTTGCCTGGCTCCTGTGCTTACCCCTACGTTTCCGATTGTTCGGCTAGGTGGTAAAGGGAGCACCTCTGCGATTGTTACTACCGGGTCAGCCGGATGTGTACCTCAGACTGGGTGAAGCCGAAAGCTAGTGTTCTTAAGGGAATATTCGGTCGATGGAATAAAGATGATCTTTTTATTAATTTTCATGCTCCCCCAGATGCTTTTTCTGCGTTTTTTACGCAGTCTGGACATGCACTTTAGGGCATGCCTCCCCAGCAAAAGGAACCCTTAACGGAACTATTCTCTCTAGAAGATGTTTCTTACTAACCATGTAATATAACATAACTAGTTGGGCACTTGTCTGATAAAGCACTAATGACCCATACGCCTGGTCTCCATGCATACCATGGTTCTTGTGTAACCGCTATGGTATTCGGACACACTCCGGACCGTCAGGTCCCGAGGTTGAAGCGAAAAGGTCGGCAACGACAAACGATCTACAATCCGGCTAGAAGGCATTACATATGTCAATTCAAAATTACACAGTCATTTCGACTGATTGTATTCCTCCTCTATACCATCTAACAGGCTGTCTAATTTACAGTCCTACTGGGAATACTTTGCGGCCAATTCCACTTGGTCATACACTAAGCTTACAGGGATCTCCTTCCCGTCAGGCCCCACCGGTCCAACCTCGGCCATATGGTTTGGGTCAGACTTCGTAAAATGAGTCTTCACCATAGCTCAGGCCTCTCTGGCGCCTTGTCGGCAGGCCGATATCTTCCACAACCGGAAGCGCCGCCGAGCTCCCTTCATCTTCTCCGCAAGCTCTCCAAGGCCATCAGGCGTGGAGTGGGCAGGCCATAAGGCTTGGGCAACGCCTTGCATTGCCTGCCGAATTCGCTCGTGCAGTTGCAGGAGTTCGGGAAGAAGGTCACCCGCAGAACCGGGCATCTCCTCTGCAGGACGACCTGTGAGCATACCTGCAGACAATACTCTGTTATTCGACTTCCTCGCCGAACTCATTTTTCAAAGTTGGTTCAAGCACTTACTAAATATGCCGCGTCGAAGCCGCTGATTCTCCTTCGTGGAGTCCAACAGCTGGCCACGAACGTCCTTAAGTTCAACATCCAGCTTGGTGTTGGCATCCTGGAGATCATTCTTCTCTCGCCTCACCTTTGTCAACGTACTCTCACCGGCCTCCAATCAGCGCAAGAGTTGTTGCTTCTCCGGATCAAGTCCGGCGCCATCTGCAACATCAATTGTCAGATTCGCACCCAAACCCCACAATACTAATCTTTCGAAGTGTATCTTACCTGAGGGGGTCCCTTTAGGCTCCCCTGCTGCGGCTAGTGCGGCCTCTAGTTGGGCCTTGCACTTTTCCAGCTCCTGGGACAGCACGATGTTCTTCTCGGTAAGAACCTGCATGTTATATGATCCTTAAATCAGCTACTTTAACTGTTTCAAGTCTCGGGGGCTACTGGTATATATATATTTAACAAAAATTTTCTTACCCGTATGTCTTTCACATACTGCTCCGTGGCTCTGGCTAAACCATCTTGAGCGGCACGGAGGTACGCATCTCCCGAATTAAAGGCATCTAAAGCCTCTTGGGAGAAACGAGCGTCGCGTAAAATTGTCCGGCGATGCCTGTGGTTCATGGCACTCTCCACTTCAGAATTTGTGGCAGACAGCCTGTCCGCATCCTCTGTCGGAGGAGCGCCCGGTGCACACCTTGTGCTCGCCTCCGTTTCTTGGCCGGTCACTGGAACCTGGCTGGTGGAAGCGCGATTGGCATCCTCTCCGGACATAGTTCGGCGAGGTCTCTTCGTCCTGAAAAAGGCACGAACGTTAATATGCCCTGGCGGAATAATGCCGCGGAAACGGAGAATGCGTTACCTTTGCGCCGGCGTCTCGGTCCAGACTGCATCTCTTTTTTCCCCACGGGGCCCTGCGGCCCCTCGTGGGCTAGCCGCCGCAGGTTCGCCTTCCCGCCTCGGGAATCTCCCCTGTGAAACACGGTTGTTGTTAGAAACGCCGGAATACGGGAAAATGGAATCCCCTTCAAGGGAATAAAGACTCCGGTTTCTGTTACCTGGGAGGCCGGGATTAACTAGGGGTAATCAGCCACAATAGTGACCAAGGTGTTGTCCTTGCTTAGCTGAGAAACACCCCGTCGATAAGCTCCACCGATATGTCCGGATCCTCTTCAGTGTCCGGATCAAGGGACCGTTCTGGGTCCTCGGGTTGTGGAGGATGGCTGCTTATATCTTTCACTTCCTGTCGCAGTTCCTGCATTGAAGTCGTCAGACTACATATCTGACCATGGAAGTATCAAATAAATGGGCAAGCGCAGTTGTTCGCTTACCAAACTTGGAGGTTCATACATAGTGAATCCAGCCTGCGGGTTAACGCGGAGGAACTCCTCCTTCTCTCCCTTGTACAAAGAGGACAGAACCTTTATTAAGGAGGAAGCCGAGTCCGGCCCTTTACGGCCATAACGCATGGCGTCAACCTCCCCATTGAAATCCCACATAGGGCGGCCTCTGTATTGAAGCGGCTGCACCCCTCGCGTAATGCATGCGGCCATGAATCCGATCATGGTTAGTCCGGAATGAGCCAACAGTCTTATCCGGCCCATCAGGTAAAGGACGTCCCTGTCGCTTTCTCTCTGAGACCTCCGTGGGCGCCAGCTCAAGCGTTTCTTCAAGGGAGCACTGTTGAACTCAGGGAGACCGGCCCGGATAGGGTCCGGCAGTGGGACGTCGTCTATGTAAAACCATTCCGAAGGCCAGTCCTCGGAGGCCTTCTTCGGGGTTCCGGATAGGTATCCGGTCCCGGCGATGCGCCATACTTCGGCTCCACCCACTTGGTATATAGACCCCTCTTGAGAACGGGGCACCAGGCAGAATATCTTCTTCCACAGCGCGAAATGAGCCTTGACGCCTAAAAATAGCTCGCAAAGGGCAATGAAGCCCGCAATGTGTAACACGGAGCCGGGCGTGAGATGATGCAGCTGGAGGCCATAGAACTCCAGAAGCCCGCGAAGAAATGGATGGATTGAAAATCCCAGTCCCCTTATCAGATAGGGAACAAGGCACACCCGTTCTCCTTTAGAAGGATTGGGGGTGTTATCCGCTTGTTTTCCGCCACGGTAGGTGGCGAGACCGGATCGGACCAGGACCATGTATGCCTGAGGGAGGAATCCCTTGGCCTGAAGAGACACTAACTCGCTATGCGGAATGGTGCAACTCTCCCAATCCCCGGGCTTAGGACCGGAGGGGCGAGGGGAGGAGCTGCGACGGCTGGCCATGTTGGAATGGACCTTAGCTGGGAAAGCTCTGATGATAACTCGCGGAGAGGAGAAGATGCGGTTCGGATCTAAATCCCCATCCCATTAAATAGGCGGCTCATTTGTATGGCTAGGGATGTGGATGTAAGAACGCCCCGGGCTTTTCGCATTCGTTCAACGCGTGGAAGACAGCCATTAATGGGCTCAGAAGCCGAGGAGCGCTACAAAAATCGGACATTATTCGTACAGGAACATAGAATTCGGGAAAGAACCCGCCTTGCAATGCCAAAGACAATTTGCGCGCCGGACTCGTCGTCATTGAAGCCTGGTTCGGGGGCTACTGAGGGAGTCCTGGATTAGGGGGTGTTCGGGTAGCCGGACTATACCTTCGCCGGACTCCTGGACTATGAAGATACAAGATTGAAGACTTCGTCCCGTGTCCGGATGGGACTTTCCTTGGCGTGGAAGGCAAGCTAGGTGATGCGGATACTCAAGATCTCCTACCATTGTAACCGACTCTGTGTAACCCTAAACCTATCCGGTGTCTATATAAACTGGAGGGTTGTAGTCCGTAGGGGAGGATCATCATCATACACAATCATACCATTGGCTAGCTTCTAGGGTTTAGCCTCCTTGATCTCGTGGTAGATCTACTCTTGTACTACCCATATTATCAATATTAATCAAGCAGGAGTAGGGTTTTACCTCCATCGAGAGGGCCCGAACCTGGGTAAACGTCGTGTCCCTTGTCTCCTGTTACCATCTGACCTTGACGCAAAGTTCGGGACCCCCTACCCGAGATCCGCCGGTTTTGACACCGACACGGAGTTCTTAAGTTGAACTTTCTGGTCAATTTCTCTTACTTGAGTTTTGCTTCTGCATCATGGCTAGTTACTTATGTATGCTATTTTTTGCTTGCGATAGAATTTCCGGAGTGCGAAGCGTGTTACTACGAGTCTCTAGGATTCGTGGATTGTCAGCAAGGCAAGTAACACATTGATCATACTCTTTTCATACCCAGTTTTAAGCATTAGTTCCAATCCTCAAACATTGCATGATTAGGATGTCAATAACTTGTGGGTTGGGAAGTAGTTGATGAGGTAGAACCTATTGCCCTGTTATATTCAAACCCTTGGGAGTTACTTCTTCGTATTGCTTATATTGCCATGCTATGCTCGTAGACGTGGATTGGGTTTGAGTGAAATTCACGACAGATGTGAGATTGTTAATTAATGGTTCAACTTAAGGTGGCAACTTAATCAAACAACTGGGTGGATTGAGGCACCTGGGGAACCCAGTGTTGCCTGTATTTTTGGAAATCCTGGGGTTCCGTGTGATCTTCCTATGGACCGCCACCCAGGCTCAAAGGGAACTGAGATGATTCATGCTAGAAACTTTCGTGTGCAGCCACAAGCTATTATGGGCTCTAGCATAGTTGAGTAAGTTACGTGAAGCTCTTGAAGGGGCAGATCAGCAGGTAGTGGGATATAGGTTTGGTATGGTCTGTCCGGTGTAGAGAGTTAATGTTTCTGAAAGACTGTGTCTCAGTCATCCGTTTCTCAACCACCATGGAGTGCGAGAATTCCAAGGGAGGCGATCGAGTCTTGTGGGGAAAAGTGCGCAAACCTCTGCAGAGTGTACAATCTAATCACGGTTAGCCGTGTCCCCGGTTATGGACAATTCTTGAGTATCTAGTACTTGGGTTATCACATGTATCTCACCATGTTTAATCAATACTGTTCGGGTTGTTAATCACTTTAATTGGGATTGAGTTGGAGGAACCTTCTCAATGATGTTTCAACCACCATGATAGTTACATTAAAATCTATTCCTTTGTTGTAGGAAAAAATTGGCTTTTCGCAAAAACTATACCTATACAGCTTTCCACCAGCCAACTATTCATGTAGTGATAGCATTATTCTGTTCTTGCTTTACTGTGTTACATTGCCATCATATTCCATGTGCTGACCCGTTTTCGGGCTGCAACATATTATGTTACAGACTTTTTAGACAAGGAGTAAGGTTCGTTAGGTCGTTGCCGTGTAGCTCAGCTATGTCGTTGGAGTTGATGGACTCACTTTATCTTCCAAGCCTTCCGTTGTTATCGTATTAGATGGCCTTAAGCCATATTATTGTAATAAGTTCTGTTTTGAGACATTCAATGTAATAAGTGTGTGATTGCTACTCTGTTATAAATCCTTCAAGTACTGTGTGTGTCAGCATTACTGATCCAGGGATGACACTGAAGCACGGAGACTTGGCCATCTGAGGTTGGGTCGCTACAGCCACGCTCGAGTCCCTCGTACCTACACAAAAACAATAGCTCCACGCAACCAACGCGATTAGGTGTTGTCAATCCCTTCAAGGTTACTTACGGGGGTGAGATGTGATAGAGATGATAGATAATATTTTTGGTATTTTTGGTATAGAGATGCAAAGTGAAAAGTAAAAAGGCAAAGTAAAAGGCAAGCAAGATTAAAGTGATGGAGATTAATATGAGGAAAATAGACCCGGGGGCCATAGGTTTCACTAGTGGCTTCTCTCAAGAGCATAAGTATTCTACGGTGGGTGAACAAATTACTGTTGAGCAATTGACAGAATTGAGCATAGTTATGAGAATATCTAGGTATGATCATGTATATAGGCATCACGTCCGAGACAAGTAGACCGACTCATGCCTACATCTACTACTATTACTACAATCATCGACCGCTTTCCAGCATGCATCTAGAGTATTAAGTTAAAAACAGAGTAACGCCTTAAGCAAGATGACATGATGTAGAGGGATAGTTTCATGCAATATGATAAAAACCCCATCTTGTTATCCTCGATGGCAACATTACTATACATGCCTTGCTGCCCCTTCTGTCACTGGGAGAGGACACCGCAAGATTGAACCCAAAGCTAAGCACTTCTCCCATGGCAAGAAAAACCAATCTAGTAGGCGAAACCAAACTGATAATTCGAAGAGACTTGCAAAGATAACCAATCATACATCAAAGAATTCAGAGAAGAATCAAATATTATTCATAGATAGACTTGATCATAAACCCACAATTCATCGATCTCAACAAACACACCGCAAAAAGAAGATTACATCGAATAGATCTCCACAAGAGAGGGGGAGAACATTGTATTGAGATCCAAAAAGGAAGAAGAAGCCATCTAGCTAATAACTATGGACCCGTAGGTCTAAGGTGAACTACTCACACTTCATCGGAGGGGCTAGGATGATGTAGAAGCGCTCCGTGATGACGGCCCTCTCCGGCGGAGCTCCGGAACAGGCCCCAAGATGGGATCCCATTGGTACAGAAGGTTGCGGCGGTGGAATTAAGTTTTTGGCTCCGTATCTGATTGTTCGGGGGTACTTAGGTATATATAGGAGGAAGAAGTACATCGGTGGAGCAACAGGGGGCCCACGAGGCAAGGGGGCGCGCCCTAGGGGGGTGGGCGTGCCCCCCACACTCGTGACCGCCTGTTTTGTTCCTTGGAGTAGGGTCCAAGTCTCCTGGATCACGTTCGGTGAGAAAATCACGTTCCCGAAGGTTCATTCCGTTTGGACTCCGTTTGATATTCTGTTTCTCCGAAACTCTAAAATAGGCAAAAAACAGCAATTCTAGGTTGGGCCTCTGGTTAATAAGTTAGTCCCAAAAATAATATAAAGTGGAAAATAAAGCCCAATATAGTCCAAAACAGTAGATAATATAGCATGGAGCAATCAAAAAGTATAGATACTTTGGAGACGTATCACCGGCAAGGTGGACGACGGCAGGGATGAAGCGAGAGGACGGGATGCAAGGATCCCGGTCCGAAGCCGTGGATTAGAGAGGTCGATCTCTTGTAATGGACGGCGGCGTCGGGGTATCAGCTCCGGCATGGTGGAGGAGGATGGCGGTGGATGGGGTGGCGGACGGCGGCGAACGGAGGAGGGTGGGGTGGAAAGGGTGTTTTGGCGCCCACGGAGTACGGATGGGGAAAAGGTATGTAGAGAGGAAGGGGGAACCATGTATTCAGGGTGCGCTTGTCTCAAATGCGAGGAAATTTACAAACTTAGCCCCCGTTTCAAATTTCTACTACATCACAGCAACATTAGTCGGTTGGGGATAGGACGGTAATCTCGCATACACCGAATATTTGCTGGCGAGAGTTTGTTTTTGGCGCCCACCGTGTATGAATATGAATCGGGGAGAGAGTCGATTTCGGCCGAGGACACACTGTGTTTTGGCGCCCACCGTGTATGAATCTGGGTGAGAGGCGGTTACGTCACGTTTGGGTGAAATTACAAACCTACCCCTATCGAAACCTATAGAAATCCAGCAGGTAGGCTTTGCGTGGCAGGGATAGGCAGTAGTGATTTCCATCTCGCAGATTTTGGTTTCGGGCGGTTACTGCGACTTTCCCCGCTTCGTTCAAATTTTGCAGAGTGCACGTTTACCGTGCCAACTCAATTCGTATCCCATTTGTATTCTATTTTTCCGGGCGGGATCCATTTTCAATGGAATTACATTCTATATACATCCTTTTTTATATGTACTTTCAAAAGCACAACACCTTTTACACATAAATATGGTTTACAAATGGCATGATCTCAGATTCATAAGGTTGTATGCATCAATTTGGATTTTCAAATATTTGAAACCACTTTATGTGGAAATCCAATTTATGCATTCCTCGCTAACTGTCTCCAATTAATGTGTGTTTCATGCGGGTTTTTTTACTTCTCAAACATGTATAATGTGTTTCACACACGCAACATATAGTGTAATCCCGTTTAGACATTAATTGCATATAAACCATGCATTGTTTGTAATTGAAGAATCTATGGATCACCAATATTGATAAACTATATAACATTTTAAGTGGGCCCAAATTCAAATGAATATGCATGTTTGATACACCAACTTGCGTTATGATATTATTGATGTCGTCATCTCCAGTTTAAATATTTGAATCCCCCTTAATCCAGATATTCGTCTCATATAGCTATCACTCATGCTTATATAGGCCTATCTCTCTGGACCTATACGTGTTCATCGTCTCTCAGGTATCTCTCGTGCTACCTGTATGTTGACAATGATCTTTTATCTTCATAACACACTGACGGTACTCTCTCCCTCGACCTTCATCACTCTATCTCTCTCTAAGTATATCTCGCTCCCTGCTATGTGTCTCTAACTATGATTCTCCATGTGGAATCTCTTTCTCTCACACAAACATAAACCTATGTCTCCCGGGGTCTCATTTCTCTCTACTATTCCCATGGGTGCCACTCGCACACCCCTCATACAGAGATGTCTTTCGCTCCTTAGATATGAGAACCTACGACTCTTCCTCTTCAATATCTCTTTCTCACACACAAACACAAACTCTGTCTCCCAGGGTCTCATATTTCTCCATTGTTCTCTTGTATGTCGCTCACAGACACCCTCTCTCCCTAGAGATGTCTTGCGTTCCCTCGTATGTCTCTCTATCTATCACTCTCTTCGTGAAATATCTTTCTCTCTCGCAGACACAAAACTCCGTCTCTCTGGATCTCATTTCTCTCTGATATTTGTTTGTATGTGACTCACATGCACCCTCTCTCTATCTCTCTCACACCCACACACATAACCCAGCCTTCTGATCCACTCGACTCCTATCTCTACCGCACACTAGCTAGCATCTTTATCTTTCTATTTATCTGTTTCTCCATCAACCTTCTTTCTCGCCCTCACTCTTGATTCCTATCACGCACACTACATATGTTTCTCTCTACATGCAGTCAAGTGCGCTCTCACACACATATATAACTTCACCCTTTGAACCACCTGACGGTCATCTCCAACACCCAAACTAGCGGATGTCCCTCTAGCTAGCATCTCCATCTCTGTATCTATCTGTAGTTTTTCCGTCAACATTTCTTTCTCGCACGGAGTCTTGCTTCCTATCACCCACACTATATATGTCTCTCCATACATATGCATTTATAGGTTGGTCTCTTTTGCACAATCATGGCGCCTCACTCCCTCTGCTCGCCATAGATGCATGCTCCAGCCCACGCCACTGTCTCTTAAAGACAAAAACACATGCTCAATTGTCGGGCCTTCTTCCCTGCATTCTCACATGCATGCATATTGTCATATCGATCCTTCTCTCCCATGTTGTTGATCTTATGACTTATGTCTTCTTTCTTTTATCTCGATCATGCGCGCGCGCACACACACATCCCACGTATACATGTATACCTCTCACACATGCACGTTCAAGGTCTCTATGTCTCCATACGTAGTTAATTACCCTCAATCCTAACGCCACATCGAATCATTCTCCTCTTTTGTGCACATAACTTCCACCTGGATGGGCAAAACACACACTCACACTTAACAATCTCCTTCTAGCTACCCCCCCCCCCGCCTCTCACTCTTCCCCTATATCCCCGAAACCAATAAGACCATCCCTTTGTTTAATTCCCGCCTACATGCACCATCGATATATAGTAGTCTTCCACGGTGTCTCTCGAACAAACACGGTCTCTCAATGTCGACTCCTCTCACACGCACACAACTTCTCTTCCCTCTCTACGGGGATTTTCTCTCTCGCACCCCATCGTTGGTGGCCTCTGCCATACATATCACCTCTCTATGATGAAGCCATGCACACTTAAATTACATCCGCCACAGAGGACCCCGCGACACACACACACATGCACACACACACACACGGACGCAGGCACGCACGCACCCCCCCACACACACACTAAGACTCCATCTCTCTCTCCCTCTCTCTCTCACACACACACACACACACACACACGCACGCACGCACACCCCCCCACACACATACTAAGACTCCATCTCTCTCTCTCACACACACACAAACTAAGACTCCATCTCTCTCTCTCCTCTCTCTCTCTCTCTCACACACACACACACCCCACACACACACTAAGACTCCATCTCACACACACATGCTCTAGGTGGAGCATTTTTTCCTAGCACCCTTCATCCAACCTTACCCGTATGATAAACAATCACCTTTATTTACTTGCATAACATGGACAAATTCCACTTTACTTTAGTACTCAGCAAACTTATCATCTGTACCCTTAAAAAAACGAGTTGGCGGTGATGGTGTGCCTGCCATCTTGTAATACAGACCGTGTGATCTATATCTGAGGATAGAAAGCAAACTATGATAATTTTACAAAAGATACCTGCACCTCTCTCCACATCATTATCTCCTGCAACCTCATTTCTCAGCAATTAAAAAAGGAATAAGTCTCTGGAACAATCTAGCATGCATGGTGGCCGCTGCCGCCTGCCGGCGCCGTCCATCCCCATGCCTCCGCCCATTCCGACTACTAGTCACCACCACGTTCCACTCCTCCTCGCCTTATCTCTCATCTTTCATTTTTTCGATGACATTCTCGAGATACCAGTTTTCCGATAAAATTCTCGAGATATCATTAGTTTTTACACATGGGATTACTCCTGCATAGGTCAATCACAACAGGTGTTTTGTAAAAAAATGTATATTGATGTTCCGTGCAATGCACGAGAATCTTGCTTCTAATTATATTACACAAATCATGAGCAGGAAGTGACATTTTTTTGACACAACCACGTTAACATGGCCACGTAAATCACTAGCTAAAGTAAATACCATTATACTTATATCCCAATGCAAAAGGTTGAGTACATGTCCGAAGAGTAGAGTCGCACACACGCACTCTGTCTCTCAGAATCTCTCACACACACACACACCAGTTACGTGACACCCACTTAAGCAGACACGTATGTTACAATTTGTGCACCCACGGGTACACGTGATGTTGCGCATTTATTTAAGCCGGAAGGCGAACCCAAACAGTAGCTGCATTCATTCCCCTCCCGCCTCCTCTTCTCTGGTCACCGTCGCTCGGTAGCCATGGGCCGACCGAAGGTAACAACAGACGCCATACTCCGGCCGGAGCGGCGCTTTAATATGGAAATTTTAGTGGTCATGCATGCATCTTTTTGTGCTAGCACTCCTATATAAGGGTTGACCGGTCGCTTCCCGCGGACGTGCGCGTGCGGTAGAAGAGGAAGGAGAAGGGAAGCGGGCTGTGGAGTAACGTTTTTTTTACCACAGTTTCTTAGGAAACTGAGTGCAATAATTGAGTAGTTTTGCAAACTACCAGTACTACACCTGAAACAGTTCAAAACCTATACTCCCTTGCCAGCGCACGCTTCCCGCATGAAACGGTCAGCATTGCCCTGGAGCGTCAGTGCCGCATTAATGCCCGGTCACAGCGGAGGCGACCTCTCACTGGCGTCGGCTTTCAAGTGGCGCGACGGCCGAGAGAGCGCCGCTTCCCGGTGCACGCGACTGCTCAGTGTCGAGACTGGCCATAGGCCCTGTTTGGATCCATGGGTTAGAGTTATTTTGAGCTATTTGGGTCTCAAATAGCCCTAAAGTTTCCAAGCATGAGGGTTTAAATTGGTGAAAGTTGCACCGAACCCACCAAAAAAAACTATCACACCCAAGAGGTGCTAACTGGAGATAGTTCTCATTGGGACCACTGAAAAATCACTTTTCTCTCTCCATGAAGTGCATTTATTGTCAATCTAACCCTATCACCCTAACACCTCTTTGGCTATAGTTAGTTCAGGGTTAGTCATGAGTTAGTCTAACCTCTAGCTAAGTTAGAGTATCAAACAGGAGCAGTATAGGACATGCAAGTTGCTCAAAGCATACAGGCAAATTCGTACGTGAAAGGATTTTTTTTCTTTTTGAAAACGGAACGTGAAAGGAATTTTTTTTAGAATGCTCTTGGCATGTCGCTAACATGTGATAATTAACCGACCTCAATAGACGGCAGAAACGCCAGCCCGCCACACTTTGATAGAGATGAGGAGGGAGAAGCGATACAGGCTGCTGGATTACTAGAGATAGGTGTCGCACGGAAGCCAAGAAATATGGTGATAGAGTGGGTTAGCCATGTACTAGTATGATGTAACTACACTGGGCTGCCGTGTTTCTTACTCTTCCAGTCCAGTGTGGAGATGATTGGTTAATTTTATATCGCTGAATAATATTAAATATTATGAGTGCAGATGCTCCACCACGAGGTTCCTTGCTCCTTCTCGGTCGTCCGAAATCTATGTTCTTCCACTCTATTTTTTTACGTGAGCTTTGTTCATCCTTTTGCCAACATGCGAGACGTCTAGCATCAAGGTGCAAATGTTATGCAAGGATCGTTCCATCTATATGAAGAACACGTGGGACTGGAACTACGAGACGGACATGTACCCAGGAGTGAACGTACGAACCTGAGTAATGTAGCGCAGTAAGTGAAGTAGAAAGGCACAACTGGTATGAACATGCGTGACATATAGGGTGTGCTTGGTTGCGTTCTCATCTCAGCATAGTTGTTCCCTCTTCATGCATGCTCAACTCAACACCCCTCTTCATGCATGCTCTCTTCATGCATGCTTCTAGTGTATTTGTGTTAAACTAGTGTGGACTCATGCACTCTCCATACACTCTAGCAAACACCCAAAAGTAGGTCGAGAAGGGAACTCCTGGGCGGCATTTGTCTCTTACTACATACTACCACTAAATGTTGTATGTGCAATGCACGGTGATGTTATGGAGTACGTGCCTAAGTACTCTACTACTACTATATTAGTTGGAGGCACATATTAACTTTTATATTTAGTTACGTGTATGCCCCGAGACCTTCCAACTAGACGTGTCTTTCTCTTCAGGTCGCACTTTGTATCGTTCATACCACTAAGTACTACTACGTGTGGTCTCCGACCCAGAAGTGGAAGAAGAGGAGACACTCTACCACGCTGTTTTTTTACGTTCGGCTCTACCATGCTGTTCATGTCCCACTCCTTTCGCTGACGTGTGGGACATCCGGCATGTGCCATGTTTGGCACCCTTCGTCGTAAGAGTTGAAACGCTAGCATTCATCGGAAATAAAAAATAATTATAAACCGACAGTGATACTTTTTTTTTGCGAACCAATCAGCAGTGATACTATACCACACGGTTTCCTTGCTCCTCGATATCAAAAAGAATACTTCCGTTCGCCAACATGTGGGACGTCGACCATCCTGGTCCACTTGCCATGCATGCAGAACTCCAAGGGAGAGTCACCCAGGTCGTCGCGCCGCAGTAACAATGATTAATTAGATGTCAAATCATAGCCCCACTTCCCACTTTGAAGTTGCTCGGACGAAGGAACCATCATGACTTCGTTGAATTTCGCTTCTTGACGAAAATTACTGTATCAGCAGTACTGCTAGCTACAGTAGTTACTCTAACAGAGGCCTCCTTTCGTTCATAGAATAGGAATATGAAAATCATAGGAAGAGAGATGACATGCATCTCAATTCCTATAGAGAAAGAGATGCCATTTGATGCTTAGGATAGGAATTTTTCCATTTTGGTCTAGGCTAATGTACTGGTAATTTTCTCTAAAAACTACAGTAGTAACTAGTAATATTGGTACATGCTCGTACTCAGACACAGACACACACACTAACTACTAGTACTACTACTTCTCACATGCTGGCCAGACGCCGTCGTTCTCCTTCCCGGCTTTGTCGGCGACACCCCACCGTGCTTGGATCTCCGCCGACCTCTCCGCAGCAGCGCGTGCGTCCTTTTCTTTCTTGCGGCGGCGGGCCTCTCTTTTCTTGAGTGCTTTCTGACTTTTCCGCTCCCTCTGTGCGGCTTTGGCCGCCTCTTGCTCTACCGCCCATTCATCCTTGGCATCTTCAAATTCCTCCCACATAGTTGTGAGGTCGCGAGTGGCGATGAACTCAGCACGGCGGGATGTGATACGTCTCCAACATATCTATAATTTTTTATTGCTCCATGCTATATTATCTATTGTTTTGGGCAATATTGGGCTTTATTATCCACTTTTATATTATTTTTGAGACTAACTTATTAACTGGAGGCCCAACCCAGATTTGTTGTTTTTTTCCCTATTTTAGTGCTTCGAAGAAAAGGAATATCAAACGGAGTCGAAACAGAACGAAATCAACTGGAGAAGTTATTTTTGGAAGGAAAGCTACCGGTTGGACTTGGACCCCACGTCAGGAGCAAAGGGAGGTGCTCACGAGGGTGGGGGTGCGCCCACCCCCCTAGGGCGCGCCCCCTGCCTCGTGGGGCCCCCAAAGCTCCACCGACGTACTTCCTGCACCCATATATACTCACGTACCCTAAAACTTCCAGAACAGAGATTAGATCGGGAGCTCCGCCGCCGCAAGCATCTGTAGCCACCGAAAACCTCTCGGGACCCTGTTCCGGCACCCTGCTGGAGGGGGGAACCCTCACCGGTGGCCATCTTCATCATCTCGGCGCTCTCCATGACGAGGAGGGAGTAGTTCACCCTCGGGGCTGAGGGTATGTACCAGTAGCTATGTGTTTAATCTCTCTCTCTCTCTCTCTCTCTCTCTCTCTCTCGTGATCTTGATTTGGCACGATCTTGATGTATCGCGAGCTTTGCTATTATAGTTGGATCTTATGTTTCTTCTCTCCCTCTACTCTCTTGTAATGGATTGAGTTTTCCCCTTGAAGTAATCTTATCGGATTGAGTCTTTAAAGATTTGAGAACACTTGATGTATGTCTTGCCATGAGTATCTATGGTGACAATGGGATATCACGTGATTCACTTGATGTATGTTTTGGTGATCAACTTGCGGGTTCTGCAGATGAACCTATGCATAGGGGTTGGCACATGTTTTCGTCGTGATTCTCCGGTAGAAACTTTGGGCACTCTTTGTAGTACTTTGTGTTGGATTGAATAGATGAATCTGAGATTGTGTGATGCATATCGTATAATCATACCCATGGATACTTGAGGTGACATTGGAGTATCTAGGTGACATTAGGGTTTTGGTTGATTTGTATCTTAAGGTGTTATTCTAGTACGAACTCTAGGGCTATTTGTGACATTTATAGGAATAGCCCAATGGATTGATTGGAAAGAATAACTTTGAGGTGATTTCGTACCCTACCATAATCTCTTCGTTTGTTCTCCGCTATTAGTAACTTTGGAGTGACTCTTTGTTGCATGTTGAGGGATAGTTATATGATCCAATTATGTTATTATTGTTGAGAGCACTTGCACTAGTGAAAGTATGAACCCTAGGCCTTGTTTCCTAACATTGCAATACCGTTTACGCTCGTTTTTGCCGCTCGCTACCTTGCTGTTTTTATATTTTCAGTTTACAAAAACCTATATCTACCATCCATATTGCACTTGTATCACCATCTCTTCGCCGAACTAGTGCACCTATACAATTTACCATTGTATTGGGTGTGTTGGGGACATAAGAGACTCTTTGTTATTTGGTTGCAGGGTTGCTTGACAGAGACCATCTTCATCCTACGGCCCCACGGATTGATAAACCTTAGGTCATCCACTTGAGGGAAATTTGCTACTGTCGTACAAACCTCTGCACTTGGAGGCCCAACAACGTCTACAAGGAGAAGGTTGTGTAGTAGACATCAGGATGCCATCGCTTCCCTACCATTTCATGTGCGGTCGTGGGCGGCGAGGAACTCGGCGCGGCGGGATGCCATCGCTGCCTTACCGGTTAGTGTGCGGTGCGGTGGCATGAACGACACTTGGTGAGAGCTCTGGGGTGGAGTGGCCGGACAATCGTATAGTGCATTGGTTTGTCAAGAGCTCAAGGACAGAAGACGAAGAAAATTTGGATTCTCCTTCAATCCTGGTCATTTATTACCGAGTAAAATGCATTGGTGGTCACCGAACTTGTCTTGATCGCTCACTTTGATCATTGTATATGAGATATGGTGATTATATGATCACTGGCTCAGCGTATAGCTCCGTATTTGTCTGGTTGACCAGTCAAACAGTCCGCATGCGCCTCATCAGTTTGCAACTGCCACGTTCGGGTTGTGCATGGCTCTTCGCCTCTTCGAGAAGACGAACAATGATGTTACTCCTACTTCTACAGTATCGAATCCAGTGCTGCATGTCCATCCACCTCGTGCAGGAGGGATAGCGTGTAGCGAAAGCTTCTACTTACTGCTCCTGCCTTTGCGTCTATGACAGGTGGGCCCAACAGGTGGTTGGCCCTCCTGTCATGCAGCCAAAGGCAGGTGCAGTTAAGGCACCGGAGCTCAGTCCGCGAGGGAGAGGGCGTTGTAGTAATCAAATTTCTCGGTCTTGTATGAGTTGACGCGACACATCAAAGCACTGCACTCGATATAAGTCTTTTTCACATTTCAAATGGGCTACTTCATATGTAGGACTAGACATATTCTGCTTCGTATGTAGTCACTTGTTGCAATCTCTAAAAGGACTTATATTTGGAAACGGAGGGAGTACAACGCATGCATGCATGCCGTGACTTTCCTTTTGATACTTGCATGTGTTGATTTGATGCACCTTGCCAAATTTTGACTATAAATTTAACTAACCAAATTTTCATGCATGTCACAAAAAATTACGGGGCTGTTTGGATTGTGACTATGTTTGTCTTATGTTGCCACATTATTTTTCCCACACTTGCCACACTTGCCTAACCTGAGTTGCCCAAATTGTTAGACACACTTTGGCTTTCCTAAGGGAATCTTGCCACAATTTTTGTGTCTATGACATGTGGGGTTCACTGCTAATAAAAAATTTCTTGTCTTAGGTGTGGCTAATAAAAAAGACTTATATTTAGGAACGGAGGGAGTAGAAAATATAAATAATAATGCATGTTGGGGCAACCCATGCTTCCGCTAAATTTAGTCGTGGGCTTGTTCACAATTTTTACGAGGGGGTGGTTGTTCATTTAATGGAGGGACTTGTAGTACCAGACTTGAACGATACAAAGTGCGACCTGGCATATCGTAACACCACTTGAAACAAGCGAGTAGCTATCTCAAAAAACAATCAACAACTAAAAAAACCGTGACCTAGCATGTAGTAGTACACAATTTTAAACGATTGTTTTGATGGAGTGAAAAAGGAAAACTACCCCACTACGTATATATAGGCCGAAGCCTCCGCGCTTGCTTGCTAGGGTTTCTCTATTCACACACTCTCATCCTCTCCAGAACTAAACAAGATAGGGGTAGTAACACTGTCTTTCTCCCTTCAAAAAACACTGGCTTTCTATCCTCACTGCTGGTTAGAGATCCGGACGTATCCCCCTCCGCCGGTGAAGGGGATGAGGGGCAGCTTTAGGCCGTTGTTGACAACGAGGGAGGAGACCCACTGCCGGCCGCACCGTTATCTCTGGCCGAGCGCCGGTGCGGGAGGTCCCCCGATCCCTTTGTCGTTGCCTGTGGGCGGATCCAGCCTCCCGCCTGCCACCTATCCAGATCCCGACGACCTTCAGGTATATCTTCGTTCGAAACCGCCTTAGCTCTACTTCCCCAGCGAGCTACGTTGTTGCATGTGCATCATTTTCTACCTCTCAGTCCCTCTCGATCGTATGGTCCAATGTCACATTTTTTTCTTCTATTGTTAGAGGTAAAGCTACTTCATGGAGTCGAATCTTGTACTTCCTCTGTCCGAAAATACTTGTCATTGAAATGTATGTATATAGATGTATTTTAGTTCTAGACACATACATTTTGATTACAAGTAATTTCGGACGGAGGGAGTACTTGGTTCAAACAAGAAATAAAGTGGGGGTGGGGGAATTTAGTATGTACATCGGACTTGGTACAAACAGGAAGGAAAGGGGGTGAAAGTAGTACAGACTGGTCATCCAACCGGTCTCTTGGTCGAAAAGGGAAATATAGGGGTAACGCTGTACACAGTGGTATGACCAGGACTAGATTTGCTATCCACACATAGGAGTAGGTGGCTAGAGTGAACAAAAATGGGACCAACCCAGATATGTTTCTTGGATGTTTGTTTCTCGGGGCAACAAACTATGAATCATCACTTTATGCCCCTATTTACGTACATGGTGATGGACTGCTGGTGTATCCACTGTCCCATGCCCTTATACAAATATTTAGGCTCCGTTTAGAATAAAGGGGAAGAAAACATAGGTCTTGATGAAAATAGAGGAATAGGAAAGGAATGTAGGTATAAAACTATGGAACAGCGAACCATAGGAAACTCTCAAGAAAATGTGTTCGGATGGACTACGAAATGTACGGATTTGTTTTTTTAGAGTAGCATGATTGGCAGTATGAGATGTTATTTGTTTATTCAGCTGCATAGTGACTACTCTTGTCCTCACCTGATGTACCACACATAGGTTGATTTTTTCATTTCGGCAACACATCACAGCAACATGTCTAACGCATGGCAGCGAGCGCCTGCCTCGGGCTTCCGCCCAAAAAATAAGCAGCGCGTGGATGTTTCTAATCCTATGGAATCAGTACTACCAGACTAGCTTTCCTATGAAACACTATTCACCTTTCCCGTGTTCCGAATGGTTGGAAGGGAAAGAATACCGTAGGAATTGTGTTCCTACAAAAATCCTGCACCAAACTTGTGAACCGAACGCAACCTTAGTTGTTCTTAATCTAATGTCCTTGATAAAAATGAAGCCATGCCACTGTTATAAGCCATGAAAAGTTTAGCAAAATGTTTTTGCCTGTAACTATTTGAGATCTGACTATTTCCTCTGTGCCTTTTTGTGCAAACAGGGATATCCAATTCACCTGGTTGTTGTTGTGACCTTTTGGTGCACTGCACAAAATCTTCTTAAAAGAAGTGACTTTTGTGTTGTTTAACTGGAATGTCAGAATGGAACAGTTGGTTCATTTTGGTGGAACTGCACAAAGGGAGATCTGTGTTCCAATCCTCATCATCCATATTGGCGCCATAACCTTCCTTTAGGTAAGCATGATATTTAATGCATGTGTTCATCTCTATTTTCCGACTGCCACGAGAAAATAATATTGTTTTTTACTAGTACACTTGTACTCCCTCACTGACAAAACAAATTCTGAATTAGAAGGCCAATCATGTACTTGGTTTCACCAACTGGTGAGGAGAAACAGAAACAGAGCATGAAGAGGAAGAAGAAGAATAAACAGTGCCAAGGCGATCTTGCTGAAGCCAGAGGCCTCAGTCGAGGCCATTCAAGGGCTCCAGCAACGACTACCTTACATGTGAGACGATCCTCCAGGGAGCCCTTCCACTTCTACTCTCTCACTTAATTAATTAGGAGTACTTAAGTACCACTAATTTATTACTGCCTAATTTTCCTGTTGGAGTTAAACAAATCTTTAGTAGGACCCTATGCTGAATCATGTACGTGTGTATATTTTTCTATGGAGGTGAATCATGTGGTGGATCAGGGAGGGAATATTATTAGTGTCATGACATAATAGTGCTATTGTTTTGCATGTCAATTTATTGCCATTGGTTCAATGAGGCAATGTTTTGCATATTGCCCATCATGAATTTGATGCTACTGTTTGAGTAATATGCTAATGTTTTCCTATCCTTTCTCACTAAGATAATGAAGGTTTCACCTTGTTCCTACTTGTGCAAATAGGGATCATGTTGTGCCAATCATACATTTTAGTGGAACTACACAAGACAATACAATGAACTGTATCCCAGCCAGTGCTTTAACTCTGCTGGAAGCTCTTGATAATCTTTCGATATAATCTCAGCACTGGTAAACAAGAGTGATTTCAACCATACATTTGTAGTGCACAAAATATATACTATTGTGTGATTCCAGTGAGTGCTTTATCATCTCTTATCGGACTACATGAATAAGCTTTTTTCTCAGGTTGGTACGGGCCTAAGGCCTTCATCCATATTAGTTTCTTGTCATCTCTATTTGTATCGTGCTACTGTCATGAGAAACTCCTTTATCTTTGCACGTTAAAGTTTTGCAACCTATGATAAATGGCAATGCTTTGAGTGTTGAGTTGAGCTAATTGGCACAGATTAAATAAAATAATACCTCTCTTTAATGAGGGTGCTTCTATTTGTTAGTGTATGTTTCATCAACTAGTCCCACTATTACAGTAATCTCACTCTCTCAATATATGCGCCAACAGGGATGCTCGATTTTGGTGTAACTGCACAAAAACTTTGGGTGCTTCATTGCCTCGATAGCTTCCGTCCTTTACAGTCAGTCGCTAATCTCCGCTTGCTTTGTTCCTTTGCTGTCAGTCGCTTGGCTTATCTCGGCTTCCAGTCAAAGGTAACAGTAATTGATATGCTACCTCACACAGGTTGGTACTGGTCTTTATCCTGATTATTGTGCCTGTCATATGTATGGGTAATTTGGTATTGTGCTACTGTTTGCCGATTACATAAAGGAGGAGTAATTTGGAGCCTGAACTCGCAGGCAAATCATTACATCGGGTGATTTCAGTAGAACTGCACAAAATGATCAGATGGACAGGTACTTATGCTGCTGCTATGTACTCCAAAGTTCACTCAGACAAGCATCGATGTTGACAAGAAGTGCCTATATTCATTCAAGTATCAACCGGCGTCAACCAATTGTCAAACTCCAAGTATTAGGAGAGTGAACGCCAAAAATATTGCTTGGTGCATAGCCCAGAAAAACGCAGTCCAGTCTTTGGTCCCAACTTGTGCCTTTTGGTTATCGGCACATATGGTAGCGAACTATATGGCATGGAGTCTAAAGATTCCAGACAAGTTGGTTGACGCGTATATTCATCTGGCACTTAATCAGTCTGCACGCCAAGGATGCTCCATTTCAGTTGAACTGCACAAAAAATTTGGGTGGTTCATTTTCTCAACCGCCTCCTTTCTCGTCTGCAATGTAGAATTTTGGCGAGATACAGGACCAAGATGAGCCAGTAAACTAGTTGGATGAAAGTAGTGGCCAAGTTACTCAAACCTCCCTCGGCATGAGGCCACTATTTGAGGATAAACCTACAAGCAAAGTTCAGATTGTCTATGCTGCCTCTTATGTACTCGAAAGTTTACTCGTACAAGAACTAATTTTAGCAAGAAGTACCTCCGATTGAACACCATTTACCAGTCTGTACCCTAGGTAATTAAAGTTCGTCCATGGATCATATTGGCTGTGATATCAATCATTTGGATGCATAAACATACTGAACATGTGTATATCTGAATCTTTTTGTGAAGTATGTATGAATATTGTCGTGTGATCTATCAATCATTTGGATGCATAGATATGCTGAGCTTGTGTATATATGAATCTTTTGAGTTGTTGATAGTGCATGTTGGCTATGAATATGAACGTGTCCTGTGAACCTAAGTTTGATATGAATGTTTACCTTTTCTGTTGTATTTGTGTGTCAACTTGTTAGTATGCCTACTGTGGGGTATAAAACGCAGGTCTCTTATAAAAGTAATGATGTGTCCAATTTATGTTTTCCCTTCTAACAACATTATATATATTTATATTATTACTATTATCGTATATTTTATAGAGACTTATATATACATTATAAAAACATCCCACGTGTTATTAACATATAAAAGTAAATGTTTAACGGAAGTTGGCAAGGAAAATCCTGGTTGTTTTTGACTCACAGGCAAGGAAAATCTTGGTGATTGCGTACAAAAGCTTGCGAAGATTTTAAGGACCAATTTAATAATAACGTGCTCATTTTTATTTTGAGCAATAACTCGCTAATTTCTTAATTTTATATATATATATATAATGTGCCTCTCCAGTTTATTATTTGATATTAATTGCTCCTTATAACATAACATTATATATATATAACGAGCCCACCTAATACATGTATTTCAAGGAAGTGCAAATGGGTTGGGATTTCTTAGAAAATATAAATGGGCCTGATTGACGCGAAATTATTTGTTCACCCAGCCCAGCAAATGGATTGTACATTCTAGAAAACATGGGTTAAATATATGCCACATTTTTGCAGGCTGACATGTCGGCCAATAGGTCGAAGCCAACGCAGGGCGTGTCAACTTGGTCAACAAATGATTGTGTCATCGACAACCATTGGATTTATATCCAACGGTCCTCCACCCCTCGACACCTCCTGTTATTCTCCACAGACTACAACCCCACGCCGCAACAGAACTAATTATAACCCTTCTCCTCCTCTCAATCTGCGACTCCACTGCTGCGTTTTCCCATCTCCGAGTCGTTCCCGTCCGGGGCCTCGCCGTCGCCCACTACCTCGCTGCGTTCGGTGCAGCGTGGTCAACAAACGAGAGTCATCGGAAGAGGACTGTACGTGGCGAGCCTGAAGGCTGGGACCCACGAGGTCCATGGTCGCACGCAAGGAAAGTTCCTCCTTATTAAGATGAAAAAAATGTTTCCTTTCCTCCACCTGACAGCTGGGACCCACCGGCTATATCTTCGCACGGAAGGAAGTGCCTCCTTGTTTTGTGAAAAAAATTATTCATCCCGTTGACAGCTAGGACCCGTCAGATTTGGTGACTGACTTGTCGGCCTACTAAGCGGAAGTGTACGCACGGCTTTGTCAACTTAATCAACAAATGATTCTAGCAGCTGGACCGTTGGATGTTAATCCAACAGCCGTGCTCCTTCTTCAACCTCTGTTCTTGCTCCTGTCTCCCGTGGGCGGCACCGCGACTATGCTGCCGCGCACCCGAACTAGTGAAGTTTCTCACTCCTCTCCATCCGTGACTCCACTGCCCCGTGTTCCCCATCTCCGGGTCGTTCCAGTCTGGGTGCGCTCGGCACAGTGTGGTCAACGTGGTCAACAACCGAGAGTCAACGGAAGATGAGTGTGCGTGAGAGGCTGACAGTGGGGACGCACCATGCCCATGGATGCATGCATGCAACGGAATGCGGCGAGGTCAACGTGGTCACGGAACGACTTCCATCGGAAGTATACTGTACATGGAGAGTCTCAGCTGGGTCCACGGCCGCAGCAAGTAAGTGCCTCCTTATTACGCGGAAAATAATGATTCCTCCAATTGACAGCAGGGACCCACTGGACGGGCCACCGTATTTTGCGAAAAAAAATCGCCCCTGACTGTTGGGACCCACCTAACGGGCCACCGTATTTCTCGAAAAAAATGTCCCCCCCGCTGTCAGCTCGGACCCACCAGAAGTGCCTCCTTATTACGCACAAAAAATGAATACTCGCCCGGCTAGCTGGGACCCACCTTGGTGGAAGGCTGACTTGTGGGCCTACTAAGTTGACAGGGACGAAGGGCTTTGTCAACTTAGTTAATATGAACGATTCTAGCTCCACTAACCGTACGATGTCCATCCAACGGTAGTAGTGCTTCTTCAACCTCTGGTCTTCTTGCTCCAGCCGGCCAAAGCAGCGCCGGTCGTGCCGCATGCTCCTGCCTCCTGTGGCCGGCTGTGCTGCCGCGGAGGCCTCACCGCCCCGTACTATTACCATCGCTGGCCAGGCCCTGCGGCGACGGCAGCCTCACACCGCAGCCGAACCAGTGAACCCTCATACTCCTCTCCGCGCGGGCTTCCACTGCCGCGTCTTCCCCGGCTCCCGTCATCCCCTTCCTACGCCTCGCCGTCGTCCACCGCCGTGGTGCTCTCCGCACAGCGTGGTCAATGTGGTCAAGGAACGACTTCCATCGGAAGAGTACTGTACGTTGAGAGGCTAACAGCTGGGTCCACGGCCACAGCCCAGTTTTTTTGTGATTTGGCAAGTAAGTCGCTTTGTCAGCCCTGTTGGGCTGCAAATCTTTCAAGACGAGGAGAGCTTTCATTCGGCTGGCCGAGAAAATGGCCCATCAGTAATGAGAAATGGGATGTACATTTTTAAAACACATCAAACCGGCAATTAGTTTCAAATATCTTTTTTTATTTTGAGATTTTAAATTACATTAATTTTTATGCGTGGAGAATTTGTTAGATTTTATATTGATATACATCTATTTTTAAAATCAGTTTAAATGTGAGTCGAAATTTCGGGATTAAAAACTGTTCGGACCGCACCGAAATATGCAAAATTTCGTATAATTTTTTAACCATGGCCACAATATGGGCTGTAATGCTAACAAAAAGAATATGGGCTCCAAAAAAACCTTAATAATTAGCAAATGGGCTGTAAATTATTAGAAATAATGGCAGATGGGTTGTATGTTGTTTTCCACAGATTTGAGGCTTTCCTAAAAAAAGGTTGACGCACAAGCAGTGACAGTTGGATGGCCATCCAACGGCCGTCGTGCTTCTTCAATCTCTGCTCTTCCTGCTCCAGCCGCTCAAACAAGCACCGGCGGGACTGCCTGCTCCCTCCTCCCCGCGGCCAGCTCTGCTGCCGCGCAGGCCTCACCGCCCCATCGTACTCCCATCGTTGGCCTAGCCATCCCTCTACTCACCCACACCTGCTGTTATTCTCCGGCGACGACAGACGAACCAGTAAACCCTCGTCCAGTCATACTCCCCTCTGTGTGGGAAACAACTGCCGAGTCTTCCCTGCCTCCGTGTCGTTCCCTTCCTAGGACTCGCCGTCGTCCACCGCCCTGGTGCTCTCGGCACGGCCTGGTCAACGTGGTCAACGACCGACATGCATCTGAAGTGGACTGTACGTGGAGAGGCCGACAACTGGGTCCATGGCCGCACGCAAGGAAATGCCTCCTTATTACACGCAAAATAATGATTCCTCCACCTGACATCAGGGACCCACCGAAAGGGCCTCTGTATTTCGCGAAAAAAACATTACCGCCGCTGACAGCTCGGACCCACCAGCTATATCTTCGCACGCAAGGAAGTGCCTCCTTATTTCGCACAAAAAAATGAATACTCCCCTGTTAGCTGGGACCCAGTATAGTGGCAGGCTGACTTGTGGGCCTACTAAGTTGACGGGGACGGAGGGCTTTGTCAACTTAGTCAATATGCATGATTCTAGCTTGAGTGACCGTACGATGTCCATCCAACGGTCGTAGTGCTTCTTCAACCTCTGGTCTTCTTACTCCAGCCACCCAAACAAGCGTCGGTCGTGCCTCATGCTCCTGCCTCCCATGGCCGGCTGCGATGTGGCGGAGGCCTCACCGCCCCTACTACTCCCACCGCTGGCCAGGCCATCCCTCTACTCACCCACACCCCCTGTTATTCTGCGGCGATGGCAGCCTCACACCGCAGCGGACCAGTGAACCCTTGTACTCCTCTACGCGTGGGCATCCACTGTCGCGTCTTCCCCAGCTCCGCGTCGTCCCCTTCCTAGGCCTCGCCTTCGTCCACCGCCCTGGCGCTCTCGGCGCGGCGTGGTCAACATGGTCAAGGAACGGCTTCCATCGAACGTGGACTGTACGTGGAGAGGCTGACAGCTGGGTCCACGGCCGCAGCAAGGAAGTGCCTCCTTATTACGTGCAAAATAATTATTCCTCCACCTGACAGCGGGGACCCACCGGATGGACCACCTTATTTTGCGAAAAAAAATTTGCACCTGACTGCTGGGACCCACCAGCTACATCTTCGCACGCAAGGAAGTGCGTCCGGGCAAAAAAACGATTCGCCCCCCTGACTGCTGGGACCCACTAGCTACATCTTCGCAGGCAAGGAAGTGCCTGACAGTGAGGACCCACCTGGTCGAATCGTACGTAGCATTGCTATTCTGGTCGCGAATGTGTACGTACATATATACTGGTGGATGTAGAGGCGCGCACGTGTCGTAGTAAAGGCGCGTACGTGTCGTAGTAGAGGCACGCACGTAGCATGTACACGTACGTACAGCGTCCAGGGTGCAAGAAAGAAAATACGACCACGTATGTGTACATACGGGCGGGGTCTCAAATGCCTACTCGCGCATACGTACGACCAGGGCTCGTGTACATGGCTGGGTCGGAACAGAGAAACTGCGTCGTCGTCGTGATCATGGGGAGGCAACAGAATGCGTCGTGTTCATGGGGAGACAACGGAATGCGTTGTGTTCATCAGGAGGCAACGGAACGCGTGGGAGCCAACCGACTGGGTCAGAACGGAATGTGTGGTCATGTTCATCGGGAGGGCTTGGACGGAACAGGCGACGGAAACGAGGCATGGCATACCGCACAACGGAGGAAACGGACCTCCTACGTTCGGAACTGGGTCTTGTTGATCGGGAGGGGTGTGGCGTACCGCAAAACGGAGGAAACGGACCTCCTACGGTTGAAAAGGGGGTCATGTTGATCGGGAGGGGTGTGTCGTACCGCAAAATGGACGAAACGGACCTCCTACGTTCGAAACGGGGGTCCTATTGATCAGCAGGGGTGTGGCGTACCGCAGAACGGATGAAACGGACCTCCTACGGTCGAAACGGGGGTCCTGTTCATCGGGAGGGGTGTGGCGTACCACAAAACGGGACTCCACGGGATACTGTTCATCTCCACCGTCGACCTCCTCCAGCCTCCACGGGCTACTGTTCATCCAGCCTCCACCGCGCGCTACTCCACCGGCTACTGTTCAACCACCCCTCCACGGGCACCCCTCCACCGTCTACTGTTCATCCAGCCCTCCACCACACCACGCGGTCCTGTTCATCCAGAGGTAACGCCACCGCTCATTGTTCATCCAACCCCCCCCCCCCCCGCAACACTCACTGTTCATCCCAGAGGTAGCATCGATCGGCTTCAGTTAGCAGCAGTAGCGAAGGAATCGCTCGATTGGGTTCAGTTAACAGCCATCGATCGCTCGGGTTCAGTAACGCGTAGCCTGCAATGCAATCGCTCGTGTTCAGTTAGAGCCCAATGCCTCGCTCGGGTTTAGTTAGAGCCAACGCCTCGCACACACACGCGTACGTGCACGAGAGAAACACGCATCGCTCGGCCCCCGACCTCCCACCGTAACCAGGAACTACCTAAAATTTTCCTCGCCCTCGCTTCTACCACAATTTTTTCTGTCATGGACGGTCCAAAGAATGTCATGCAGCCGCGTCTCCGGCCCGCCCAGGACGAAAAGCCCATTTTCTGTCATGATTTTTTGTCATAGAAGTAGGAGCCCACCACATCTATGACGATACCGAGTTTTGTCACAATTATCGTCATAGAAGTGTCATATGTATGACAGAAAAAAAAATTTGTTCGGCCCAAAATGTCACAGATGTGTCTTTTTTTGTAGTGCATGGACTCATCATTAGTCATAAAGAACTCACACACTTATTGAAAAAATCTATGATGCGTATCCAACGTATCTATAATTTTTTTATTGCTCCATTCTATTATATATTCTATTTTGGATGTTTAATGGGCTTTACTTTACACTTTTATATTATTTTTGGGACTAACCTATTAAACCAAGGCCCAATGCAAATTGCTATTTTTTTTGCCTATTTCAGTGTTTCGCAGAAAAGGAATATCAAACGGAGTCCAAACAGAATGAAACCGTCGGGAGCGTGATTTTTGGAACAAACGTGATCCAGAGGACTTGGAGTGGACGTCAAGAAATCAACGAGGAGGCCACGAGGTAGGGAGGCGCGCCTGCACCCCCCCCCCCCGGGCGCACCCCCCACCCTCGTGGGCCCCTCGTGGCTCCACCAACCTACTTCTTCCTCCTATATATACCCATGTACCCCGAAACCAACCAGGAGCAACATGAAACCCTATTTCCACTGCCGCAACCTTATGTACCCCTGAGATCCCATCTTGGGACCTTTTCCGGCGCTTCGCCCGAGGGGGAATAGATCACGGAGGGCTTCTACATCAACACCGTAGCCTCTCCGATGATGTATGAGTAGTTTACCACAGACCTTCGGGTCCATTGTTATTAGCTAGATGGCGTCTTCTCTCTCTTTGTATCTCAATACAAAGTTCTCCTCGATCTTCTTGGAGATCTATTCGATGTAACTCTTTTTGCGGTGTGTTTGTCGAGATCGGATGAATTGTGGGTTTATGATCAAGATTATATATGAACAATATTTGAATCTTCTCTGAATTCTTTTATGTACGATTGGTTATCTTTGCAAGTCTCTTCGAATTATCAGTTTGGTTTGGCCTACTAGATTGATCTTTCTTGCAATGGGAGAAATGCTTAGCTTTGGGTTAAATCTTGCGTTGCTCGATCCCAGTGACAGAAGGGGAAATGACACATATTGTATTGTTGCCATCGAGGATAAAAAGATGGGGTTTATATCATATTGCTTGAATGTATCCCTCTACATCAAGTCATCTTGCCTAATGGGTTACTCTGTACTTATGAACTTAATACTCTAGATGCATGCTGGATAGCGGTCGCTGTGTGGTGTAATAGTAGTAGATGCAGGCAGGAGTCGCTCTACTTGTCACAGACGTGATGCCTATATACATGATCATGCCTAGATATTCTCATAATTATGCACTTTTCTATCAATTGCTCGACAATAATGTGTTCACCCACCGTAATACTTATGCTATCTTGAGAGAAGCCACTAGTGAAACCTATGGCCCCCGGGTCTATTTTCCATCATATTAATCTTCCGTCAACTAGCTATTTCTGTCGCCATTTATTTTGCAATCTTTACTTTTAATCTTAATCATAAAAATACCATAAATATTATCTTATCATCTCTATCAGATCTCACTTTTGCAAGTGGCAGTGAAGAGATTGACAACCGGTTTATCACGTTGGTTGCAACGTTCTTATTTGTTTGTGTAGGTACGAGGGACTTGCGTGTGGCCTCCTACTGGATTGATACCTTGGTTCTCAAAACTGAGGGCAATAATTACGCTACTTTGCTGCATCACCCTTTCCTCTTCAAGGGAAAACCAACGCATGCTCAAGAGGTAGCAAGAAGGATTTCTGGCGCCATTGTCGGGGAGTCAATGCACAAGTCAGCTTGCTTCTTGTTGCCTGTTTGCCCGACAAGGAGGCGAGCGGAAAGAGAGGGCAAATAAAACGGCAAGGGTGAAGTGGGGGAGAGGAAAACAAGAGGCAAATGGCAAATAATGTAATGCGAGGGATAAGAGTTTGTGATGGGTACTTGGTATGTCTTGACTTGTGCGTTGACTCCCCGACAACGGCGCCAGAAATCCTTCTTGCTGCCTCTTGAGCATGCGTTGGTTTTCCCTTGAAGAGGAAAGGGTGATGCAGCAAAGTAGCGTAAGTATTGCCCTCAGTTTTTGAGAACCAAGGTATCAATCCAGTAGGAGGCCACACGCAAGTCCCTCGTACCTACACAAACAAATAAGAACGTTGCAACCAACGTGATAAACCGGTTGTCAATCTCTTCACTGCCACTTGCAAAAGTGAGATCTGATAGAGATGATAAGATAATATTTATGGTATTTCTATGATTAAGATTAAAAGTAAAGATTGCAAAATAAACGGCGACAGAAGTAGCTAGTTGACGGAAGATTAATATGATGGAAAATAGACCCGGGGGCCATAGGTTTCACTAGTGGCTTCACTCAAGACAGCATAAGTATTACGGTGGGTGAACAAATTACTGTCGAGCAATTGATAGAAAAGTGCATAGTTATGAGAATATCTAGGCATGATCATGTAAATAGGCATCGCGTCCGCGACAAGTAGACCGAAATGATTATGCATGTACTACTATTACTCCACACATCGACCGCTATCCAGCATGCATCTAGAGTATTAAGTTCATAAGAACAATGTAACACATTAGGCAAGATGATATGATGAAGATGGATAAACTCAAGCAATATGATATAACCCCATCTTTTTGTCCTCGATGGCAACAATACAATACGTGCCTTGCTCCCCTGTTGTCACTGGGAAAGGACATCGCATGATTGAATCCAAAGCTAAGCACTTCTCCCAGTGCAAGAAAGATCAATCTAGTAGGCCAAACCAAACTGATAATTCGAAGAGACTTGCAAAGATAACAAATCATACATAAAAGAATTCAGAGGAGATTCAAATATTTTTCATAGATAATCCTGATCATACACCCACAATTCATTGGATCTCAACGAACACACCGCAAAAAGAATTACATAGAATAGATCTCCAAGAGAATCAAGGAGAACTTTGTATTGAGATCCAAAGAGAGAGAAGAAGCCATCTAGCTAATAACTATGGACCCGAAGGTCTGTGGTAAACTACTCACACATCATCGGAGAGGCTATGGTGTTGATGTAGAAGCCCTCCGTGATCGATTCCCCCTCCGGTGGAGAGTCGGAGAAGGCCCCAAGATGGGATCTCACGGGTACATAAGGTTGCGGCGGTGGAAATAGGGTTTCATGGTGCTCCTGGATGTTTTCGGGGTGTATGGGTATATCTAGGAGGAAGAAGTAGGTTGGTGGAGCTGCGAGGGGCCCACGAGGGTGGGGCGCACCCAGGGGGGCAGGTGCGCCTCCCTGCCTCGTGGCCTCCTCACTTCTTTCTTGATGTCCACTCCAAGTCCTCTGGATCACGTTTGTTCCAAAAATCACTCTCCCGAAGGTTTCATTCCGTTTGATATTCCTTTTCTGCGAAACACTGGAATAGGCAAAAAAACAGCAATTTGCACTGGGCCTTCAGTTAATGGGTTAGTCCCAAAAATAATATAAAAGTGTATAATAAAGCCCATTAAACATCCAAAACAAATAATATAATAGCATGGAACAATCAAAATTATAGATACGTTGGAGACGTATCAATGCAGCGCAACGGCAGTAGCTATTTCCCTCAGATATGAAACCAAGGTTATCGAACCAGTAGGAGAACCAAGCAACACAACGTAAACAACCCCTACACACAAATAACAACCACTCGCAACCCGACGTATTAAAGGGGTTGTCAATCCCTTTCGGGGTACGGCGCCTCAAACGGTGCGTGGATGGGAGAAAATTATGATAGATTAAATAAATAGATCGCAAATAAATAAAGGTGCAGCAAGGTAATTTTGTATTTTTGGTTTAATAGATCTGAAAATAAAAGCAAAGAAAAAGTAGATCGCAACCAAATATATGGGAAAGAAGACCCCGGGGCCATAGGTTTCACTAGTGGCTTCTCTCGAGAAAGATAGCAAAAGGTGGGTAAACAAATTACTGTTGGGCAATTGATAGAACCTCAAATAATTATGACGATATCCAAGCAATGATCAATACATAGGCATCAAAGATTAGTAGACCGACTCCTGCCTGCATCTACTACTATTACTCCACACATCGACCGCTATCCAGCATGCATCTAGTGTATTAAGTTCAAGGAAAAACGGAGTAATGCAATAAGAACGATGACATGATGTAGACAAGATCCGTTTATCTATATGGCGGTAGATATAGATCTCGTCTTTCTATCCTTAGTAGCAATGATACATACATGTCGGTTCCCTTTCTGTCAATGGGATCGAGCACCATAAGATCGAACCCACTACCAGGCACCTCTTCCCATTGCAAGATAAATATATCAAGTTGGCCAAACAAAAACCAAATATCAGAGAAGAAATACGAGGCTATAAGAGATCATGCATATAAGAGATCAAAGAAACTCAAATAACATTCATGGATATAAAAATATATGACTGATCATAAACTCAAAGTTCATCAGATCCCAACAAACACACCGCAAAAGGAGTTACATCATATGGATCTCCAAGAGAGCATTGTATTGAGAATTCAGCGAGAGAGAGAGAGAGAGAGAGAGAGAGAAAAGGCCATCTAGCTACTAACTACAGACCCAAAGGTCTAGAAAGAACTACTCACGCATCATCGGAGAGGCACCAATGGAGGTGGTGAACCCCATCTGAGATGGTGTCTAGATTGGATCTGGTGGTCCTGGACTCTGCGGCGGCTGGATGAATATTTCATCGCCTCCCCTAGGGTTTCTGGAATATTGGGGTATTCATAGAGCAAAGAGGCGGTCCGGGGGCACCCAAGGTGGGCACAACCCACCAGGGCGCGCCTGGGCCTCCTGGCGCGCCCTGGTGGGTTATCCCCTCCTCGAGACTCCCCCCAGGTGCAACCAGGGCCCAACTTCTTCCTTCTAGTCCATAAAAAATCTCCTTAAAGTTTTGTTGCATTTGGACTCCGTTTGATAAGGATTTTCTATGATGTAAAAAACATGGAAAAAACAGCAACTGGCACTTGGCACTATGTCAATAGGTTAGTACCAAAAAATGACATAAAATGACTATAAAATGATTATAAAACGTCCAAGATTGATAATAAAACAACACGGAACAATCAAAAATTATAGATACATTGGAGACGTATCAACATCCCCAAGCTTAACTCCTGGTCGTCCTCGAGTAGGTAAGTGATAAAAACAGAATTTTGATGTGGAGTCTTGTCTATCATGTCATATCATATTCTTTTCTTTATAGCATGGACATTTGGACTTTTACGTGATTCAAAGCAGTAGTCTAGTTTTGAAATAATAATTTAGATACTCAAGCATATCAACAAGCAACCATGTCTTTCAAAATATCAACGCTAAAATAAGTTATCCCTAGCCCATCATGCTCAAACATTGGTCCATTCATGAAACACAACCGAATATTAGCTACACCCAACACTTAAGTACGATCATATTGCCTCCTAATTGGTGCTTTTTAAAGAGAAGATGGAGACTCAAATTTCGAAATAAAAATTGCATAAAGTAAAAGAAAGGCCCTTCGCAGAGGGAAGTAGGGATTTGTAGAGGTGCCAAAGCTCAAAGCGAAAAACTTAGAGATAAAAACATTTTGTGTATCCATCCCACCAACGAAAACGATTTAGAGTTCCCAACACTTTCCATGCTAGATATGCCATAGGCGGTTCCCAAACAAAAAATAAAGTTTATTCTATTTTCCACCATACTTTCACTTTCCATAGCTAACCGTATCCACGGGTGCACTCCATACCAACACTTTTCAAGGAATTTATTATTTGACAACATATAGTAAATTCAATTTTTTGCATTTCGGGATTGGGCATCCCTATACCTTTGCCTTACTTTCGTGCAATGACAAGTGAATAAACACTCATCTTGGGAATAACATATCTAGCATGGAAAATATTAGCCACCCGTTACCGTTCCGCGAGTGAAACAAACACAGAAAAGAGAAGTTTATTTTAAAAATTAGAGATGGCACATGCAAATTTGCATAGAAAGGCAAAAGAATACCACATATAGTTAGATATAGTGGACTCATGCGGCAAAACTGGTTTAAAGGATTTTGGATGCACAAGTAGAGGTCATGCTTAGTGCAAGATGAAGGCTAGCAAAAAGATTGAGAAGCGACCAACCAAGAAACGAATAATCTCATAAGCAATCATTAAGCATAATTAACACTGAATAATGCACCACAAGTAGGATATAATTTTCATTGCATGATTATCGAATTTCGTGCATGCATAGGGAATCACAAACCTTAACACCAATATTCTTACTAGAGCACAATTACTCACCAACATAACTCACATATCACATCATCATATCTCGAAACTATTACTAAGAATCAAGTTTATTTTGTCCAATGATCTTCATGACACTTTTTATTTCTTTATCCTTCTTGGATATCTATCACTTTGGGACTAATTTTCATGTGTTGCTTTTCATAAGCTCAAAAAAATATTAGTGAAGATCATGAGCATAACAAATTTTCTTTCTCTCAAAATAATTTAAGTGAAGCAAGAGAGAATTTCTTCAAATTTTTACTAACTCTCAAATAAATCTAAGTGAAGCAAGAGGGCATTTTCTTCCAAAATACTAAGCACACCGTGCTAAAAAATATAAGTGAAGCACTAGAGCAAGTCCATAGCTCATAAAAATTTAAGTGAAGCATAGAGAGCAATTCTAACAAGTCATGACATAATTTTGGCTCTCTCATATAGGTGTGCCCAGCAAGGATTGATTAATTAAAACACAAAATAAAACAAGCAAAGACTCATATCATACAAGACGCTCCAAGCAAAACACATATCATGTGCGTATAAAAATATAGTTTCGAGTAAAATAACAATGATCGTTGGAAGAAAGCGGGGATGCCACTCGGGGGCATCCCCAAGCTTAGTTGGTTGCTCATTCTTGGATAATAGCTTGGGATGCCGGGGCATCCCCAAGCTTAGGCTCTTCTATCCTTCTTTCATCCATCATAAGATAACCCAAAACTTGAAAACTGCAATCACACAAAACTAAACAAAACCTCCGTGAGATCCGTTAGTGTAAGAAAGTAAACCACTACTATAAGTGTTGTATCAGACCAATTCATATTTTGTTTTTGTATTATATCTACTATACTCCAACTTTTCTATGGCAAAAAGTCATCAAATAAACCATAGAGCCATCAAAATAAGCACACAACACAAAGAAAAGAGAATATGTCAAAACAGAACAGTCTGTAGCAATCAGACTTTTTTGAAAACTTCTGAAACTCCAAATATTCTGAAAAAATAGGACGAACTGAGCAATTTGTATATTAATCTTCTGTAAAAATAATAGGGGCGAAAGCTATTTCTGATAAGAAATGAGAATTATTTTCGTGAGTGCAAAGTTTTTGTCTTTTTCAGCAAGATCAAACAACTATCACCCAAGAAGATCCTATCGGTTCTACTTGGCACAAACACTAATTAAAACACAAAAAACACAATCATAAGAGTAGCATAATTGTTCTATCACTAAAAAACAGGAAGAAAAAAAATTATTCATTGGGTTGCCTCCCAACGAGCGCTGTCGTTTTACACCCCTAGCTAGGCATAATATTTCAACGATGCTCACACAACAGATAATAATCGAAACGCGAAGAGAGCATCATGAAACATGTGACAAACACATTTAAGTCTAACATACTTCCTATGCATAGGAATTTTATAGGAAAACTAATTATCAAGACAAGAAACATCTAGCATATGCAAAGGAGAAGAATAAAACATTGACAATCTCAACACAACGAGAGGAAATTTAATAACATGAAAATTTCTACAGCCATATTTTCCTTTCTCATAATAATTATATGTAGGATCATAATCAAATTCAATAATATAACTATCATATAAAATTTTCTCTTTATGATCCACATGCATGCAAACTTGACATTCTTCCAAAATAGTGGGATTATCATCAAATAAAGTCATGACCTCTCCAAACCCACTTTCATCAAAAAATTCATAAGATTGAACACTCTCCAAATATGTGGGATTATTTTTAGCTAAAGTTGAAACTCTTCTAAACCCACTTTCAATATTATCACAAACATATTCATCATGAGGCTTAAATAAATTTTCAAGATCATAAGAAACATTATCACCCCAATCATGATCATTGCAATAAGTAGCGGACATGACAAAACAAGCATCCCCAAGCTTGGGGTTTTGCATATTAGCACAATTGACATTAATGGAATTTATAGTAAAATTATTGCAATATTGCTTTTCATTCAAGGAGCTATCATGAATCACTTCATAAATTTATTCATCACAATATTTAGAATCACGATTCTCAAGCAAAACTTCATAAAGATAATCTAGTGCACTCAACTCACTAGCAATTGGTTCATCATGATTGGATCTTTTAAAAAGATTAGCAAGTGGATGGGGATCCATATCAATAGATTATTAGCAAGCGAAGATGTAAGCATATAGAAGGCACATGGCAACACAAGCAAACAAAAGATCGGATGAGAAAAAGCCGGACGAAAAAGAGGGAGAATAAAACGGTAAATTTTTGTGAAGTGGGGGAGAGGAAAACGAGAGGCAAATGGAAAATAATGTAAATTGCAAGGAGGTGAGATTTGTGATTAGGAACCTGGTATATGTTGAAGATCCTCCCCCGCAACGGCGCCAGAAATTCCTTTTGATGTCGCTTGAAGCTACATCGGTATTTCCCCAAAGAGGAAGGGATGATGCAGCACAGCGGCGGTAGGTATTTTCCTCATATATGAAACCAAGGTTATCGAACCAGTAGGAGAACCAAGCAACACAACGTAAACAGCCGCTGCACACAAATAACAACCACCCGCAACCCGACGTGTTAAAGGGGTTGTCAATCCCTTTTGGGGTACGGCGCCTCAAACGGTGCGTGGACGGGAGAAAATTATGATAGATTAAATAAACAGATCGCAAATATATAAAAGTGCAGCAAGGTATTTTTGTGTTTTTAGTTTATTAGATATAAAAATAAAATCAAGGAAAAAGTAGATCGCAAGCAAATATATGAGAAAGAAGACCCGGGGGTCGTAGGTTTCACTAGTGGCTTCTCTCGAGAAAGATAGCAAACGGTGGGTAAACAAATTACTGTTGGGCAATTGATAGAACCTCAAATAATTATGACGATATCCAGGCAATGATCAATACATAGGCATCATGTCCAAGATAGGCATCATATCCAGGCAATGATCAATGCATAGGCATCATATCCAGGCAATGATCATATTACTCCACACATCGACCGCTATCCAGCATGCATCTAGTGTATTAAGTTCATGGAAAAATGGAGTAATGCAATAAGAATGATGACATGATGTAGACAAGATCCGTTTATCTATATGGCACTGGATATAGATCTCGTCTTTTTATCCTTAGTAGCAACGATACATACGTGTTGGTTCCCTTTCTGTCACTGGGATCGAGCACCGTAAGACCGAACCCACTACCGGGCACCTCTTCCCATTGCAAGATAAATAGATCAAGTTGGCCAAACAAAACCCAAATATCGAAGAAGAAATACGAGGCTATAAGAGATCAAAGATACTCAAATAACTTTCATGGATATAAAAATATATGACTGATCATAAACTCAAAGTTCATCAGATCCCAACAAACACACCGCAAAAAGAGTTACATCATATGGATCTCCAAGAGACCATTGTATTGAGAATTCAACGAGAGAGAGAAAGCCATCTAGCTACTAACTACAGACCCGAAGGTCTACAAAGAACTACTCACGCATCATCGGAGAGGCACCAATGGAGGTGGTGAACCCCATCCGAGATGGTGTCTACATTGGATCTGGTGGCTCTGGACTCTGCGGCAGCTGGATGAATATTTAATCGACTCCCCTAGGGTTTCTGGAATATTGGGGTATTTATAGAGCAAAGAGGCAGTTCGGGGGGGCACTCGAGGTGGGCACAACCACCAGGGCCCGTGTGGGCCTCCTGGCGCGCCCTGGTGGTTTTTCCCCTCCTCGGGACTCCCCCCAGGTGCAACCAGGGCCCAACTTCTTCCTTCTAGTCCACAAAAATCTCCGTAAAGTTTCGTGGCATTTGGACTCCGTTTGATAAGGATTTTCCATCATGTAAAAGACATGGAAAAAACAGCAACTGGCACTTGGAACTATGTCAATGGGTTAGTACCAAAAAATGACATAAAATGACTATAAAATGATTATAAAACATCCAAGATTGATAATAAAACAACATGGAACAATCAGAAATTATAGATACGTTGGAGACGTATCAACAAGCTGTTTGGCTTCAACAACCTCGTTCGCCTTACAATTCAATAAGGTTCACCTCATTTTGAATTTAAACTAAAATATTTTTTAATTAATACTCTTCCAGATTCCCCTTCAGGTTTTAATTAAATTAAGGTTATAATTATTCTACTAAAGTCAAAGACAAACCAAAAACAATTACTAGTTTAATTTATCTTAATTCAAGTTTAGACGAAGTCGATAAAATCCAAGATCACTCACTAATTTCAAACCATACCCAAGCCTTAATTTGTTTCAAACTGGACACAAATTAAGTTCAATTCCCTAGAGTTAATTATTAACTCCAAATAAATACTAGGTTTTAAATTATAGCCAAATTAAAGTTGAACTGAAACAAAATAATAATGGAATCCTAAAGTCACTATAAATGAAAGAATATTTACTAGTCAAATTATAGGATTCTAAACTATGTTGCAAACTAATTATTCCATTGAACATTTTTACAAGGTTAAACTAAATTAGGCCTTAATACTATTTGAATTATGGGTACTGCTAAACTATATTTAAACTCAAAATTTAAATTATTTAAAATTAAACTACAATAAGCTAAGTTAAAACTAGATTTCAGTAGATTCATTTTGCAAAAACAATCAAATAATTTGGATTTATAAATGAGCAAGTTATGCCATATTTAAATTTAAATTCATTCCGTTAGAATTCAAATTCTAAACTATTCAAATTCTAATTTTTATTAGTCTAGCTGAAAGTTCAATTCATAAGGATCATTTAGCAAAAATATCACTAATTTTGGACCTAAAAAATTAAAGTTATGATGTTTCAAAGTTATAGAGATTTTTCCTGCAAAACTACAAATTAATTAAAGAAAACCATAGTCATGTGGATAAGGAAGGGCCACGTGGCGCAATGTGATTGCCCCGTACCAATTCGCGCAAGTGAGTGCATGTGGAAAGTCTGATCTAAATCCAACGGCCAGAAATAGATCGGCTCACCTCGAGGTGCTTACATCACTGAAGTTCTGTCGAAAAATTCGAACGCGGCGACGTAGCTCTTGGATCTCGTCGGAAACGGCGCTCCGGCAGTCTCCAGGGCGGCGATGGGAAAGGATGGACGCGGCAGATCACGGGAAGGACATCGGTGGTGTTAGTCGGCCTCATGCACGATGGCAATCGACGTTAACAGGGTCACGGAAGATCACACGTGCATCAGAGCTCTTAGGTGTTGGCCGATTTCTCCAAAGCGAGCTTCTCTGGATGAACCAAGTGGATCAGGAGATGTGCACAAAGCAAGAGAAAGACGATGTAC
Source organism: Aegilops umbellulata (assembly GCA_032464435.1). Lineage (NCBI taxonomy): Eukaryota > Viridiplantae > Streptophyta > Magnoliopsida > Poales > Poaceae > Aegilops > Aegilops umbellulata. Next base: position 64,866,721 of record CP136056.1, on the reverse strand, counting down.
ATGGTGCGCTGGATGGGCGCAAGCTTACGTCACCGGGAGCATTGGCGGGGCGGCGGGGAGCTTTGGCCTCCAATGAACTCGTTGCTCTAGAGGGCCACAGGCGCACGTACAATGCCTGAGAGACTCACCGATGTGCGGTGGATCTCCTGGTGGCAACGACACGGCTCGGGGTGGGCCGTGCGTGCCTGAATTCGACCGGAGGCAGTTAGGACAAAGGCGGAGCTAGGGGTTGCACGATGGAGTAGCCTGCCGGCGATGTCGAGGGAAGGGAGAGGGGAATGAAGAGCGGGTCAAGGGGAATTTATAGGAGACTAACACGTGCTCAGGAGAGCACGGAGAGCGTGTGGACGTGCGACGTGGGTGAGGGAGTGCGTCAGTTGCGAGCGAGGTCGTTGTCGGTGTCAAAACTGGCCGATCTTGGGTAGGGGGTCCCAAACTGTGCGTCTGAGGATCGAAGGTAACAGGAGGCAGGGGACATGATGTTTACTAACCCTTTTAATGGAGGTAATACCCTACTTCCTGCTTGATTGATTATGATGAATATAGGGGTTACAAGAGTTGATCTACCTCGAGATCGTAATGGCTAAACCCTATATGTCTAGCATGTACGACTGTGATTGCCTCTACGGACTAAACCCTCCAGTTTATATAGACACCGGGGGGGCCTAGGGTTGCACAAAGTCGGTTTAAAGAGAAATGTATCTTCACATCCGAACGCAAAACTTTCCATCCACGTAAAGGAGAGCCCCATCCGGACACGGGGGAAAGGTCTTCAATCTTGTATCTTCACAGCCCATCAGTCCGGCCCATGTCACATAGCACGGACACCCAGGGACCCCCTAATCTAGGACTCCCTCAGTAGCCCCTGAACCAGGCTTCAATGACGATGTTTTAGGCGCGCAGATTGTCTTCGGCATTGTAAGGCGGGTTCCTCCTAATACTTTAGAGCAGTTGATCAAAAGAACTATATCCATCTCTGTGTTGTAGCTACAACCCTGAACCACAAGGGAAAAATACTTAAACAGAAATAGGTTATATCTTCTGACAGCCTTTCCGGTGAGGCATTGTGTGCTGGCCATATTATCGTTTTGAACCATATTTTAGCCTCCCGCTTCACGTTTCGAGGCGCGGACCTTATTGACACGTCTTGTCAAAGCAGAGATTGTGTCCCCTTATTGCGAGATTCTCATCAATACGGATTTCAGTAATCCAACAGTGCTGTCTGTGCGACCCTTTGGGAATAAGCGAGTTTTAAGGCTCGTGGGGGACGCTTGATATTCACTGCCTTTATAAAGAGATAAGGACCACCCCCTTTTAACCTACGCCAACTTCTTCCTCAGATCTTTTGCCTTCGAGCTCCAGCGGCCAAGTTTCAAGCTTTCTCCTCGCCACCAACGACTCCAGCCATGTCCGGATCCGGCTCACAAGGCAAGTGGATGGCATCCTCCGACGGAGAAGGACATCAAGGAGCTTCGGGAAGCGAGGTATTTGACAACGAAGATCAGACATAGACTCCCTGCCAAGGAGCAAGTTATCCCCTCTCCAGAACCCGGTGAGATGGTGGTATTCCTTCCTCACTTTCTCTGCGAACTAGGGTTTCCCCTACACCCCTTTGTCCAAGATCTCATGTTCTATGACGGGCTGGATTTTCACGATTTGGCCCCGAATTCCTTCCTCCACACTCGGTGTTTATCGTCGTGTGTGAGGCATTCCTCCGCACCCCCTCCCCCACACTTCGGCCTGTGGATCAAGATTTTCAACGTGAAGCCAAAGGTGGTCGAAGGGCAACACGCAGATTACGGCGGTGCCATGATAAACAAGCTTCCCAAAGTTATCTGGCCCAAAGGGGTCTTTGTTGATACCATCAAGGTATGGCAACAGGAGTGGCTATACATAACTGAGCCCCGCGGCACCAAGTGCGCAGCCGCCCCTGCATTTAGATCCGGACCCCCGCTGGGGCTTGCATCCTGGACCAACAAGGGTCTGGATTGGGTGTCATCCGACGAGGTGCTGATGCTGAAGAAGCGAATAAGAAATATCATAGAGAAGAACACCAGCCTCATAGATGTGATCCAGGTGATGCTCACCCGCCAGTCCCTTCCCTGCCAACGCCGGCCTCTCCGCATGTGGGAGTTCAATCCAGAAGGGCCATGGATCCTGACGTGATTCTTCGGCACGACGCATAAAGTGACTTGGAAGCTATTTTCAAGGCTCAAAATTCATGGCCGCGGACGTCCGTAGACATCGGCCTCGACTGCAATCATCCATCCTCCCCAGTAAGTGCTACTTTTCCGAACATAACATGGTCCATTAATCAAAAGAGGGGGTGGACTGAGACTTCTATGAAGCGCCGGGGAAAAAGGCCCAGAATAAGAACAAGGAAGCCAAAGATGGCCTCCATTGCAAAGGTACTTCGGACGTCGTGTCCTGAGAGACCGAAACCCACTCCTCCGAAGAGGATGAAGACGAAGAGGAGGAGGAAGCCGACAGCCAAATTTCCCCGAAGGGGAAGAAGAAGAAGAGTGCAGCCTCAGAAGATCCATAGGCGGAGGCACCCAAAAGGGAAAAAAATATCCTTCCCAGATGGCTCGGATTCAGACACCGAGGCCATCCCTAAGTGGTGCCCCCAGCCGAAGCCCCATGCCGAATCGTAAGTATCCAAAGATGTCGTACGTAAGTCCGGTTTTGATGAGTATAGTATTTAACATTTTGAATGGTGTAGGCCGACCCGCAATCTTCCTCGGGAATTACCGAAGGGGAACTCTTTGGATTCGAGGATGATGGAGAGCGAGTCACCTTCGCAGGCCTCCCCGTCCATCGCCAGGGATGACACCGAGGTGTTGTCCCGAAGGGCCTCTCCGAGGCACAAGGTGGTACGAGAAGCCACCGAAACGGCGCTAGAAGGTAACACTTCGGCCGCCGAAAACACTGGGGTGACAATCCCCCCGAGGGCTGACGGCGGGGGTCTAGACCAGTCCGACGACCAGCCGGACACTACTCCGGAAACCCAAATGGCTCCAGAGTCGAATAAGCAACCCTCCTCGAGGGAGGGGGGAGTGTCAACTCCCATGGCAACCTCCGCTAGTCCGGAGGCGCCGAATACACTGATGGAGGCACTACATCGTGCTTCCATCGTGGAGGAGCATCGCACCCTGATGGGTGTGGTGGTTGCAAAGGTTTATTCCACCAAGAACAGACTGAACAAGGCCTTCGATAGCCTGTTAACAGGCTTCGACGTATGCAATGTAATATTCCTGACCGCTTTCTATATGAAAAGATTCCTCTGTATAGATAGTAGCCCCTGAGACTCTGATTGTCCCTTTTGTTAAAAAGGAGGGCGGACAGAGGATCAATAATTTTTGCAGGAGCTAATATACTTTTATGTGTTGAAATGTAGGCTTCACTGGTAGCGGCGACCGCCCAGGCTGCTGAAGTATCCGAACTTAAGCGTAAGCTTGGACTGGATGATGAGTACCTTATCCATATCAACAAGGGCTTTGATGAGGCGCAGGGTATGTTATTAAAACATTGCGTTCATGCCCCTACCTCTGGAGTTAAAGCTCATGTGATGTTATGTGTGTGATTGCAGGCAGCATGGCTGCAGTTGAGGCCCTTAGGGGTGAACTTGCCCAGGCCAAGGAGCAGGCGAGGGTAAATAAGGCGGCTGCTGATAAAGCGGACGAGGACCTGAAGTCCGAACAGGTTGTCCGCTGCCAGTACGAGGGGCGGGTGGCCGAATTAGAGAAGGCGCTCAAGGACGCCGCCGACAAGTATGAGTCCCTAGAGGAGAAGAATAAATCCCAGACGACCGACCTTGCCGAGGCCCTTAAAGAGGCCGAGGAGGCCCGGGTCGAATCCCGAGCGGCGCGCGAGGAGATTAAGCAAGCCGGACAAATAGCGGCCGCTAAGCCCTTTCTTCTATAGAGTAAATTCGGCAATCAGTCGTATGTTTTACTCACGCAACTATGGGGTGTTCCAGATGTCTTTGTACATCTTTCGAAGAGCACCGCTGACGCCGCGCAGTTCTTCTAGGCCCAGGAGGGGCCTGCGATGGAGAAGCAATTCTGGTGCCAGTTCGTGGCACGGGAGCGCCCCACACTGCTGAATGACCAGATGGCGTAGTGGGTCGAGCTGCACAGGATGTCTAGATTGGCCATGAGGGACTTCATAGTCCGGCTGTGGACAACCACACCCGTTCCGAGCAGCTATTTTGGCCTAGTGCAGCAACTGGGCGATGCACTGCCCCATATTGACGCGGTCAAGCGATTGTCATGTGTAGAAGGTGCGCAACTGGCTTTTGCCCGTGTCAAAATGCACTGGGCCAAGATGAAGGACGCTAGCGTGGCTGTTGAAGGTCCACCGTATGCCGGAGCGCTATTTTAAAGACGTCCTGGAAGGTGCCCGCTTGATAGAGGGACAGTGCTCAAAGGACATCTTGTTCGAGTGAATGTGTCGGAACTGCCCGGTTGTTTTATAAACCAAAGCTTTGTAATATATTTATGTTTGTTTGTTTGTCTTTAAAAGTTCTATTCCTCATGTGCAGTCGTTTATATTCTTGAGAGTTTGCCAGTCGTCGGCTTTAGCCCCCACGTAGATACTACGGGGGTGTTCGGAATGGCGCATGACCACACATTAACCCAACGTCTTGGTCCGCAAAGGAGTTGTCAGTGCAGTGAACGAGGCAATCGGACTATGTGGCTTTACCACTCTCACTTAGCCATAGGAGTTTGACAATGGGGTTATAAGATAGCCCCTGGTGCGTATGCGGCTATCGAACTTGGATGCCTTAGACGCGTGACTGTAGAGAGCCAGTCCTTCGTGGAATACGAAAGAAATCGCTAAAGATTTAATAAGTCACCGAATTGCTGACCAACTCTCGCCACATCACGACAGTCAGTTTTCGGCTTTCTCTACTGAGGTGCTAAACCGGGCCAGCCGCAAACACAATCGCGGTAGTTCTCCCTTTACTACCATAGCCGAAAACGGAACGTAAGGTAGCAAGCACAAGAGCCGGGCAACCCAACTATTGACCGAAGACGTGATTCTGAGCTGATGTATATAATGCAGTATTCGGGATGCCGAAGTATACTCTGAGAGTGTTCGGACTTTCTATTGTTGAAGATATACGTATGGCTTGAATAGAGCCCCTAGTGATTTAAGTCATACCAAGGTGTGTGTGCTAATTTGGACGCAAAAGTGGAAGAACAGATTAAAAAATAAGCCAATACCAGAGCGGGTTGGGCAGAAACTGTTTCCATTATAGCCTGATTGGTACGTCAAAACGTATTTTTACAAAGGATGTGATGAGCATCACTGCTATTTTACATGACGAGGGCAAGGGAAAGCTGCATATAGGTCCTAGAATTAAAAAGATGATCTTGAAGATCCTTTGGACACTCTGCCACACGTCTGCGCTGCTTTTTGCCTTGGTGTATGATCCTTTGAGAGGGTCAACAATTGAATATGCATAAGGGGCCTAGAATCGGGCCCTCGTTACCAACAGAAATTGATGTGGGTTGTAAAGAACCTAAAAAATAAAAAGAAAGAGAAAAAGGTGAAAAAATATGGAGGTCCGGATAGGGTTGAGCCGTACCGGGGACCTTATGTTTAGCATGCCTCCGCTCTTGCCCATGTTATTTTTAGCGTGTAGTTATGTATGCATGGTACTTTTGTCGCTATTAGGCTGAGGCTTTGGCGGAGGCCGAATTGCTAATCTATCTCTGGACGAGCCGGACTGTCGTTCTGCAGGGTAGACCGGACTCGTTTAATAGGGTCCGGGGGTTTGGCTGCTAGTATAGTATTTGGCTTGGTGATGCCACCCTACACTTCGGCTGCGAGGGCCGCGGTGTGCTCCTCTGTACGGGAGCGCTCAGTATTTCCATTGACCCTTATGACGCCACGTGGTCCAGGCATCTTGAGCTTTAGATAAGCGTAGTGCAGGACTGCATTGAAACGGGCGAAAGCGGTTTGTCCGAGTAGTGCGAGAAAGCCACTGCAGAACGGGACGTTGTCCAAGATAAGGTCTTCGCTCCGGAAATTATCAGGTGAACCAAGGACGACTTCCAGCGTTATGGATCCTGTGCAACAGGCCTCTATGTCGGGTATTACCCCTTTAAAGGTGGTTTTAGTGGGCTTGATTCTTGATGGATCAATGCCCATTTTGCGGACGGTGTCCTGATAAAGCAGATTGAGATTGTTGTCGCCGTCCATAAGGACTCGCGTGAGGTTGAATCCGTCAATAATTGGATCGAGGACCAATGCAGCATAGCCTCCATGACGGATACTGGTCAGATGGTCTCTGTGATCAAAGGTGATCGTACAAGCTGACCAACAGTTAAATTTTGGGGCGACCGGCTCTGTGGCGTAGACGTCCCTTAATGAGCGCTTGCCCTCCCACTTATGGATATGAGTAACGTAGATCATGTTCACAGTTTTGTCCTCGGGAGGAAATTTCTTACGCCCCTCTGTGTTCGGTGGACGAGGCTGTTAATCATCGTCCTTGGTGGGCGGCCCTTTCCCCTTGTGTTCGACGTTGATCTTGCCGGCCTATTTAAAAAACCAACAATTCCTGTTGGTATGACTGGCAGGCTTATCGGGGGTGTCGTGAATCTGGCAAGGCCGATCAAGTATTCTGTCCAAACTAAATGGACCATCTCTGTTTCCTATGAATGGCTTCTTCCGTTGACCGGGTTTTGAGCCACTAAATCCAGCGTTGACCGTCGTGTCTTCGGTACCTTATGATACGTCTCCAACGTATCTATAATTTTTGATTGCTCCATGCTACTATATATTCGGTTTTGGATGTTTAATGGGCTTATTTATACACTTTTATATTATTTTTTGGACTAACCTATTAACCCAAGGCCCAGTGCAAATTGTTTTTTTCCTATTTCAGTTTTTCGCAGAATAGGAATATCAAACGGAGTCCAAACGGAATGAATCCTTCGGGAGAGTTATTTTTGGAACAAACGTGATCTAGAGGACTTGGAGTGGACATCAAGCAATCAATCAGGAGGCCACGAGGCAGGGAGCGCGCCTACCCCCCTAGGCGCGCCCCCCACCCTCGTGGGCCCCTCGTGGCTCCACCGACCTACTTCTTCCTCCTATATATACCTACATACCCCAAAAACATCGAGGAGCACCACGAAAACCTAATTCCACCACCGCAGCCTTCTATACCCGTGAGATCCCATCTTGGGACCTTTTCCGGCGCTTCGCCCGAGGGGGAATAGATCACGGAGGGCTTCTACATCAACACCGTAGCCTCTCCGATGATGTATGAGTAGTTTACCACAGACCTTCGGGTCCATTGTTATTAGCTAGATGGCGTCTTCTCTCTCTTTGTATCTCAATACAAAGTTCTCCTCGATCTTCTTGGAGATCTATTCGATGTAACTCTTTTTGCGGTGTGTTTGTCGAGATCGGATGAATTGTGGGTTTATGATCAAGATTATATATGAACAATATTTGAATCTTCTCTGAATTCTTTTATGTACGATTGGTTATCTTTGCAAGTCTCTTCGAATTATCAGTTTGGTTTGGCCTACTAGATTGATCTTTCTTGCAATGGGAGAAATGCTTAGCTTTGGGTTAAATCTTGCGTTGCTCGATCCCAGTGACAGAAGGGGAAATGACACATATTGTATTGTTGCCATCGAGGATAAAAAGATGGGGTTTATATCATATTGCTTGAATGTATCCCTCTACATCAAGTCATCTTGCCTAATGGGTTACTCTGTACTTATGAACTTAATACTCTAGATGCATGCTGGATAGCGGTCGCTGTGTGGTGTAATAGTAGTAGATGCAGGCAGGAGTCGCTCTACTTGTCACAGACGTGATGCCTATATACATGATCATGCCTAGATATTCTCATAATTATGCACTTTTCTATCAATTGCTCGACAATAATGTGTTCACCCACCGTAATACTTATGCTATCTTGAGAGAAGCCACTAGTGAAACCTATGGCCCCCGGGTCTATTTTCCATCATATTAATCTTCCGTCAACTAGCTATTTCTGTCGCCATTTATTTTGCAATCTTTACTTTTAATCTTAATCATAAAAATACCATAAATATTATCTTATCATCTCTATCAGATCTCACTTTTGCAAGTGGCAGTGAAGAGATTGACAACCGGTTTATCACGTTGGTTGCAACGTTCTTATTTGTTTGTGTAGGTACGAGGGACTTGCGTGTGGCCTCCTACTGGATTGATACCTTGGTTCTCAAAACTGAGGGCAATAATTACGCTACTTTGCTGCATCACCCTTTCCTCTTCAAGGGAAAACCAACGCATGCTCAAGAGGTAGCAAGAAGGATTTCTGGCGCCGTTGTCGGGGAGTCAATGCACAAGTCTTTGTATCTTCGGAGAGGCTACTCACACATCATCGGAGAGGCTACTCACACATCATCGGAGAGGCTACTCACACATCATCGGAGAGGCTACTCACACATCACACAATATTTGAATCTTCTCTGTATTCTTTTATGTATGATTGGTTATCTTTGCAAGTCTCTTCTAATTATCAGTTTGGTTTGGCCTACTAGATTGATCTTTCTTGCAATGGGAGAAGTGCTTAGCTTTGGGTTCAATCATGCGGTGCTCGATCCCAGTAACAGTAGGGGAAACGACACGTATTGTATTGTTGCCATCGAGGATAAAAAGATGGGGTTTATATCATATTGCATGAGTTTATCCCTCTACATCATGTCATCTTACCTAATGCGTTACTCTGTTCTTATGAACTTAATACTCTAGATGCATGTTGGATAGCGGCCGATGTGTGGAGTAAAAGTAGTAGATGCAGGCAGGAGTCGGTCTACTTGTCACGGACGTGATGCCTACATACATGATCATGCCTAGATATTCTCATAATTATGCACTTTTCTATCAATTGCTCGACAGTAATTTGTTCACCCACCGTAATACTTATGCTATCTTGAGAGAAGCCACTATTTAAACCTATGGCCCCGGGTCTATTTTCCATCATATTAATCTCCCGTCAACGAGCTATTTCTGGCGCCATTTACTTTGCATTCTTTACTTTTAGTCTTTATCATAAAAATACCAAAAATATTATCTTATCATCTCTATCAGATCTCACTTTTGCAAGTGGTCGTGAAGGGATTGACAACCCCTTTATCAAGTTGGTTGCAAGGTTCTTATTTGTTTGTGTAGGTACGAGGGACTTGCATGTGGCCTCCTACTGGATTGATACCTTGGTTCTCAAAAACTGAGGGAAATATTTACGCTACTTTGCTGCATCACCCTTTCCTCTTCAAGGGAAAACCAACGCAATGCTCAAGAGGTAGCAAGAAGGATTTCTGGCGTCGTTGCCGGGGGGTCTATGCACAAGTCAAGACATACCAAGTACCCATCACAAACTCTTATCCCTCGCATTACATTATTTGCCATTTGCCTCTCTTTTTCCTCTCCCCCTCTTCACCCTTGCCGTTTTATTCGCCCTCTCTTTCCATTCGCCTCTTTTTCGCTTGCTTCTTGTTTTCTTATGTGTTGGATTGCTTGCTTGTCACGATGGCTCAAGATAATACTAAATTGTGTGACTTTGCCAATACCAAAAACAATGATTTTCTTAGAACTCCGATTGCTCCTCTTACCGATGCTGAATCCTGTGAAATTAATGCTGCTTTGCTGAATCTTGTCCTGAAAGATCAATTAGCCGGCCTTCCTAGTGAAGATGCCGCTACCCATCTAAATAGCTTTGTTGATTTTTGTGATATGCAAAATAAGAAAGATGTGGACAATGATATTGCTAAATTGAAGCTATTTCCTTTTTCGCTTAGAGTTCGTGGCTAAACTTGGTTTTTGTCTTTGCCTAAAAATAGTATTGATTCTTGGAATAAGTGCAAATATGCTTTTATCTCTAAGTATTTTCCTCCCGCTAAGATCATCTCTCTTAGAAACGATATTAGGAACTTTAAGCAACTTGATCATGAACATGTTGAACAAGCTTGGGAGAGGATGAAATAATGATTTGTAATTGCCCTACACATGGTTTGAATTTATGGATGATTATACAAATTTTTATGCCGGATTGAACTTTGCTTCTAGAAATCTTTTAGATTCAGCCGTGGGAGGCACTTTTATGGAAATCACTTTAAGAGAAGCTACTAAACTCCTAGATAATATTATGGTCAATTATTCTCAATGGCATACTTAAAGATCTACTAGTAAAAAGGTGCATGTAATTGAAGAGATTAATGTTTTGAGTGGAAAGATGGATGAACTTATGAAATTGTTTGCTAATAAGAGTGTTTCTTCGGATCCCAATGATATGCCTTTGTCTACCTTGATTGAGAATAATAATGAATCCATGGATGTGAATTTTGTTGGTAGGAATAATTTTGGTAACAACGCATATAGAGGAAACTTTAATCCTAGGACGTACCCTAGTAATTCCTCTAATAATTTTGGTAATCCCTACAACAACTCTTATGGAAATTTTATAAGATGCTCTCTGATTTTGAGACTAGTGTTAAAGAATTTATGATTTCTCAAAAGAATTTCAATGCTTTGCTTGAAGAAAAATTGCCTAAGATTGATGAATTGGCTAGGAACATGGATAGAATTTCTCATGATGTTGATTATTTGAAACTTAGATCTATTCCACCTACGCATGATATCAATGAGTCTCTCAAGGCTATGAGAATTTCCATTGATGAGTGCAAAGAAAGAACCGCTAGGTTGCGTGCTAAAAAAGATTGCTTTGTGAAAGTGTGTTCTTCTAGTTTTCATGATAATAAGGATGAAGATCTAAAAGTGATTGATGTGTCCCCTATTAAATATTTGTTTTGCAATGTGAATCTTGATAATGATGGGATTGGAGATAAGTCAACTTTAGTTAAAAGGCGTCCCAATGATTCAGAGTTTTTAGATCTCGATGCAAAATTTGGTAAAAGTGGAATTGAAGAGGTCAAAACTTTAGATAGCAATGAGCCCACTATCTTGGATTTCAAGGAATTTAATTATGATAATTGTTCTTTAATAGATTGTATTTACTTGTTGTAATCTGTGCTAAATTCTCCGCATGCTTATAGTCAAAATAAAGATTTTACTAAACATATCATTGATGCTTTAATGCAATCTTATGAAGAAAAGCTTGAATTGGAAGTTTCTATCCCTAGAAAACTTTATGATGAGTGGGAACCTACTATTAAAATTAAAATTTAGGATCATGAATGCTATGCTTTGTGTGATTTGGGTGCTAGTGTTTCCACAATTCCAAAAGCTTTGTGTGATTTGCTAGGTTTTCGTGAATTTGATGATTGTTCTTTAAACTTGCACCTTGCAGATTCCACCATTAAGAAACCTATGGAAGAATTAATGATGTTCTTATTGTTGCAAATAGGAATTATGTGCCCGTAGATTTCATTGTTCTTGATATAGATTGCAATCCTTCATGTCGTATTATTCTTGGTAGACCATTCCTTAGAACGGTTGGTGCAATTATTGATATGAAGGAAGGAAATATTAAATTCCAATTTCCTTAAAGGAAAGGCATGGAACACTTTCCTAGAAAGAAAATTAAATTACCATATGAATGTATTATGAGAGCCACTTATGGATTGCCCGCCAAAGAATATAACACCTAGATCTATCCTTGCCTTTATGCCTAGCTAGGGGCAATAAACGATAGCGCTTGTTGGGAGGCAACCCAACTTTATTTTAGTTTTTTGCTTTTTGGTTCTGTTTAGGAATAAATAATTCATCTAGCTTCTGTTTAGATGTGTTTTTTGAAGTAAATATGCCCTAGAGGCAATAATAAAGTTATTATTTATTTCCTCATATCATGATAAATGTTTATTATTCATGCTAGAATTGTATTAACCGGAAACATAATACATGTGTGAATACATAGACAAACATAGTGTCACTAGTATGCCTCTACTTGACTAGCTCGTTAATCAAAGATGGTTGAGTTTCCTAGCCATGGACATGAGTTGTCATTTGATTAACAGGATCACATCATTAGAAGAATGATGTGATTGACTTGACCCATTCTGTTAGCTTAGCACTTGATCGTTTAGTATGTTGCTATTGCTTTCTTCATGACTTATACATGTTCCTATGACTATGAGATTATGCAACTCCCGTTTACCGAAGGAACACTTTGTGTGCTACCAAACATCACAACGTAACTGGGTGAATATAAAGGTGCTCTATAGGTGTCTCCAAAGGTACTTGTTGAGTTGGCGTATTTCGAGATTAGGATTTGTCACTCTGATTGTCGGAGAGGTATCTCTGGGCCCTCTTGGTAATGCACATCACTATAAGCCTTGCAAGCAATGTGACTAATGATTTAGTTGTAGGATGATGCATTACAGAACGAGTAAAGAGACTTGCCGGTAACGAGATTGAAATAGGTATTGAGATACCAACGTTCGAATCTTGGGCAAGTAACATACCGATGACAAAGGGAACAATGTATGTTGTTATGCGGTTTGACCGATAAAGATCTTCGTAGAATATGTAGGAGCCAATATGAGCATTCAGGTTACGCTATTGGTTATTGACTAGAGACGTGTCTCGGTCATGTCTACATAGTTCTCAAACCCGTAGGGTCCGCATGCTTAATGTTTGGTGACGATCGGTATTTTGAGTTTTTGTGTTTTGATGTACCAAAGGTAGTTCGGAGTCCCGGATGTGATCACGGACATGACGAGGAGTCTCGAAATGGTTGAGATGTAAAGATCGATATATTGGACGATTATATTCGGACACCAGAAGTGTTTCGAGTGGTTTCAGAGAAAAACCGGAGTACCGGGGGGTTACGGGAACCCCTTGGGGAGTTAATTGGGCCTCATGGGCCTTAGTGGGAGAAGAGGAGGGGCGGCCAGGGCAGCCGCGTGCCCCCTCCCCTTCTATTCCAAATTGGACAAGGAGGGGCAACGCCCCCCTTTTTCCTTCTCCTCCTCTCTCCCTTCCTTCCCTCTCCTACTCCAACAATGAAAAGGAGGAGTCCTGCTCTCGGTGGGAGGAGGACTCCCCCCTTGGCGCGCCCTCCTCCTGGCCGGCCGCCTCCCCCCTTGCTCCTTTATATACGGGGGTAGGGGGCACTGAGGGAGTCCTAGATTAGGGGGTGTCCGGATAGCCGGACTATACCTTCAGTCGGACTTCTGGACTATGAAGATACAAGATTGAAGACTTCGTCCTGTGTCCGGAAGGGACTTTCCTTGGCGTGGAAGGCAAGCTTGGCGATATGGATATGTAGATCTCCTACCATTGTAATCGACTCTGTGTAACCCTAGCCCTCTTTAGTGTCTATATAAACCGGAGGGTTTTAGTCCGTAGGACACAACAACAATCATACTGTCGGCGTTCTGGGAACGGGGGTCCCCAGACTTGCCTGCCTGCGGCCTGCGGTGTGGCTCAAAGGGGGCCCAGCACGGCCCATCTTCATCAACACAAACCAAAGACCCTCGCGAGGGGCCAAGCCTCGCGGGGCAGACGACACGGAGCTTCCTCAGGCACGGCCTAATCAGGCTGGCTCACGAGGAGGCCGAGAGATCAAGGCGGGGTACCTCACGAGGTGCCCGTGACGCAAGCCATGACGACCAAGGGCGCCAGGCGGGCGCCAGCCCACGTAGTGTCCTCCCTTTCCTCTTTGGTGCAAAGGGAGCAAGCGCAGACGGAAGTATCAAGCAAAGGCACCCATTTCGGTGCAACGAGACCAAGACCAGCCCCGCGACAAGGAAGAAGTCATTGTGGAGCCCAAGCCGGCGTCATAACCAGAGCCTTTGGCAGGCGAGGACCAACTTTAGTCAGGATAAGTGTACCATATGTTCCCCTTCAAAATGGCCAATTGTTGGCGCCCTTCCCGCTCAATATTTGGGAAGAGGCCCAGGGCCTTTGCCTATAAATAGGACTAGCCACCCCCAGGGTAGGGGGGATCGATCGGCAATCTGATCGGAGAGAGAGAGAGAGAAGGGTGACTGGACTCCTCCTAGCAGTTCATTCCCCCGGCCAAGAACAGACCCTCGCGAGGCTGTTCTTCCTTGTATTGTTCATCATCATCAGCCCAAGAGGCAATCCACCACACCACACTGGAGTAGGGTATTACACAACAACGGTGGCCCGAACCAGTATAAACCATGTGTCTCTTGTGCTGTGTTTCCCGTAGCTTAGATCTTTGCGAGGCGGAGGGGTACGAGTAGGTAGAAGGAGAAATCTCCGCACGCACCCCAGTGTTCGAACCTTAGGGGTCTGCCGGAAACCAAAATCCGACATTTAGCGCGCCAGGTAAGGGTGCGCCGGAATTCGTCTTCCACCGCCTCGTTCTTCTCCGACCATCGCGTCCATGTCTGACGCTCATCGGGCCCGCGCCGAGCGCCGAGCCGCTCTCGCCTCCCGCGTCGCCCAGATGGCTCCCGTCGGCGGGCGTCCTCGCCGTTCCCCGTCACCTGCCGTCAATGCCTCCACTGCCCCGGCGGGGAACGAACAGCAAGCGTCGTCTCAGCATCCGTCCGTGCGGCAAGACGGCCGCACCGCCACTCCCTCGCTCACCCCAGATAGTTCTTCGTCGCGTGCACTCCATGCACCCATGGAGGCTCGAGCTGCGCTCATCGCGGCGAACAAGCTCCTGCGCTACCATCCCGTCGACGACGTCTACGAAGAATGGCTCGACTGCGTCGCCGAGCTCATCCGTGCCGCGGGTGGTTCTCTCGCGCCGTCCTTTCCGCTGCACCGCACCCCGCCCCGCGCGGGCGACGAAGCTCCGGGGGCGCTCCAGCCGCCTCCTCCTCAAGAAGGCGCCCCGGCTCCAAGGCGCGTGGCCCTTGGGCGTAACCCGCTCTGTCAGGCGCCAGCGCGGCAAGAGCAGAGCTTCCAAGAAGTCCCTTGCCCGCAAGAAGCTGCCTGGGCGCTCCATGCTCCAGCACGTCGCGACTATGCTCCTGCTCCCGCACGTCAAGACCTCGCGCTGCTCCCAGCTGCAGCGCGTGGGGACCTGCAAGACCGAGCTCTCCGCCACCCAAGGCCTGCCGTGGCCACGGCAGGCTGTCGTGCCTTCACCGCTGAACTACGCAGCGTCACGTGGCCGGGCAAGTTCAAGCCAGACCTGCCTCCTCGTTACGACGGCACGGCCGATCCTGCGGAGTTCCTCTAGCTCTATGAGCTAGGCATCGAAGCTTCCAACAGAGACGAGAAGGTCATGGCGAACTGGTTCCCCATGGCGCTCAAGGACGGGGCCCGCACCTGGCTCCTCAACCTGGCTCCAGGCACGATCTCCTCCTGGGACGAGATGCGCACCCGCTTCATCGCCAACTTCCAAGGTACTCGCGACCGGCCACCCGCCATGAGCGACATGCGCCGCATCAAGCAACAACCCGGAGAGACCCTGCAGAAATACATCCAGCGCTTCAACAACGCATGCCTCAAGATTCCCAAGGTGATCGAGGGGGCCATCATCTCAGCCTTCTCCGACGGCGTGCGCGACGTCAAGATGAAGGAGGAGCTGGCGATGCATGAAGATCTGTGCACTTCCTTGGAGCTGTTCAACTTGGCGACCAAGTGCGCCAGGGCTGAGGAAGGGCGTCTCTCCCTCCTCGAGCTGCCAGCCGCGGACCCAGAAGAGAAGAAGCTCAAGGCCAAGGATGTGAAGCGCAAGGGGGCTGCCGTGCTCGCGGCAGAACCAGACACCAAGCGGGGCAGAGATTAGCCAGAGTCTTCCAAGGGCAGTCGGTACTGTGTGTACCATGACCTCCACACCCACAACACCAACGAATGTCAAGAGCTCCGAGCCGTGCGAGAAGGAAGGATCGGCCATCGCCCCGACGCGGTGATCGGGGCTACGGTCGAGGAGGAGGAAGGAACGCAGGATGCTGGGAAGACCACGGCCCGCACCAAGGGTGGCGCGATCGACCTCGCGAGGACCGCTGGCAAGACCTGCCTCGCGAGGGAGACTGGAGGGATCAGCCTCGTGAGGACCGCCCGTAAGGCAACGCAGGCCTCCCTCTGCTGCCACCGCAACCAAGGAGAAACGAGGACCGCCATCAGGACGAGGGGGCTGGGGGCTTCCAGGAGCCGCGCGCGATCGCCTGCATCCTGGGCGGAACTCAAGCCCCAGCCTCTCAGCGCATCTTCAAGCAGTTCACCCGCGAAGTAAATGCAGTCCTCCCCAAGCTCGAAGCCACGCGCCCTCTCAGGTGGTCCGCGTGCACCATCACGTTCAGCTCAGCGGATCAACTCAAGTGTGCAGCCACAGCCAGAGTCCTCCCGATGCTTTGCTCCTCAATCATCAGCAACGTGCTGGTCACCAGGACCCTCATCGACGGTGGGGCAGGGCTCAACGTCCTGTCCATGGAAACATTCAACAATCTCCAAGTACCCTACAACCAGCTTCATCCAACCAAGCCTTTCTCCAGAGTCACCGATGGCTCCACGGTCCTGATTGGGCAGGTCCGCCTCCTAGTCACCTTCGGGACACGCGACAACTACCGCACCGAGCTCATCGACTTCGACGTCGCTCACATTCGCTTGCCGTACAACGCCATCCTTGGATAACCAGCACTGGCCAAGTTCATGGCCGTAACTCACCACGGCTACAACGTCCTCAAGATGCCAGAAAGTTGCGGAGTCATCACGGTGCCCTGTGAAGAGAAGGATGCGGTGTGTTCCCTGGAACGAGCCTTTCAGGCCGCATCACTGGAATACCCGGATCACGAAAGCAGGAGGCTTCCCGAGACCACCCCCAAGAAGAAGAAGACATCGTCCAGCTCGGCCCCTCGAGAGGCAGGCCCCTCAGGGCCCGCGCCTGCCCAGGGGGATCCTCCTTCCATCGCATAGTAAAGCGCGTCCGGCGCCCTCCTAAGGCAGGGCTCGGGGGCTCTCCCCTGGAGGGCCACCGACCTGGCTAGGGTCACGAGGGCGGCGCTTGGGCACCACATGGAGGCGTGTTTCGAAGCACGTTTACCTCAAGAAGGAGTAAAGAAAGGAGGGTCATACCCACAGGAGTTCATCAGCAAGGTCATTCAAGAGCTACAGGAGTCAAGAGTCATGATAGGTGGCCGCCGCTTACCAGCTGTGGCTCCCCATCCAGGCGAGGATGGTGGGTTGCGTGTCTGCATCGACATACCAGGGCTCAATCAAGTCACCTCTCTGGAGCGCCTCTGGCCCTCGCGAGTGGGGCGCTGCGAAGGTCCACCCCACAGCTACATTCGCATGCCTTACAGCTTGCCGAACGCGACTGCCACGTACCAGCGCCTCATGAGGGGCATCATGGAGGCTCAAGAGGCCAGGCGTTCCGCAACCTTGGCGGAGATGGAGATGGTCCGCGAGGAGCCACCAGTGCCTGCGGAGCCTCCCGAGGCCCCTGGGCCTGGGGGCTCATGAGGATCGGCTTCCGCAGCCCACCGAGTCTGCTACACCAACACTCATTCGTCCTCAACATCATCAGGTGACATCTTTCAAGTTTCATTTCCAGCTGGGAGCGCCCCCCAGGGCTGCATCATTCCCAGGCCGCATGGGTCCGTCCCTGCGTCATGTATCCCTTTTATTTCATGTCGTTAGCTTACCTTGTTGGGGGCGCCCCTCGGGCTGCATCATCCCCAAGTCGTTCGGGCCAGACCCAGCGACATGTACCCCTTTTGCGTTTATTTCCAGCTATGCGTTCGACCTACCATGCTTGATTATTTGATGTCGGTCCATGGCACCTCTTCTTCTCCATGTCGACCACTTGCACGTTAAAGGGGGGGGTGCCTGAGCATCACGACTCAGGGCTCTTACTGGCTCTCCAGCCCTCACCCTCTCGCCTTGTCCATGGCATCGCGACCTGGCATACCAGCGACGGCTGAGACCAGCTCGAGGGTCGGGACCCGAGGACGTAGAGTGTCGGCATCTAACCAAATTTGCAGGAACACATCACAAGAAAAGGCCCAGTGCCAGGCGCAACCCGCCTAGAGGTAGGGCCCCGTGAGTCCCGCGCTGGCTCACGGGTGCCCAGATACACCTCGCCAGGCCCTACCGTGCCAGCCACGTGTCAGGGCGGGGCTGTACACGCCCCGGGGGCTCCTCTCAGAGGGGAGCCCCCTCCCACGTACCAGTGGAAGCACCATGCTCCGCGCTGGCTGACGACACTGCCGAGGAGCGGCTATGCTCGTACACATACGGAAGCGCTATGCTCCGCGCTGGTGATAAACAACTGAGGGTGGCCCCCGGGCCGCATCAACCTCAGGGAGCCCAGAGCTCAGTGTCTAGCCTCATCGTAACGCCTCCCCTCGGGAGTGCCGCGCGAGGGGGCTGGGCACGGGGGCTGCACCTGGGTCACGCGCAGACGCACGCCACCCAGCCAGGCCCCCCGGGCCTGGTTCGTCGCGCGTCTCTCCCTGAGCGGAGCCAAGGTACGAAGGCCGTTTGAGCGTCAAGGGGGACTCCTGAGCATCGCGACTCAGGAGCCTAACTGGTCCCGTAGCCCCTCACTCCTTAGTTTCGAAAGGCTAACGCTGGGTGAGGTACGCGCGGGGCCGGGCTTTGCAGACGTAGAACGGTAGATCCACCCACATCTCACCTCCCTACTTGCTGTTCGCACGCCAAGGGGGACTCCTGAGCATCGCGACTCAGGAGCCTAACTGGTCCTGTAGCCCCTCACTCCTTAGTTCCGAAAGGCTAATGCTGGGTGAGGTACGCGCGGGGCCGGGCTCTGCCGGCGTAGAACATAAGCAAGTAGGAAGGAAAAGCGTAAACTTCAAGGATCGCCTCCCTACTTGTTATTCGAGCGCCAAGGGGGACTCCTGAGCATCGCGACTCAGGAGCCTAACTTGTCACGTAGCCCCTCACTCCTTGGTCCCGTCCTGGTTTCCGGTCGGGGCTAGTGCTGGGTGAGGTATGCGCGGGGCCGGGCTCTGCCGGCGTAGAACATAAGCAAGTAGGAAGGAGTAGCATAAATTCCAAGGAATTCAGAAGAAAATATTATAGTCCACACTGTTATCTCAACGCCAGACGCAAGTTTAAATGCCTCCCCGAGGCATGGTACATGTGCAGGAATTAAAAACAGGACAGGAGCCATGACGGAATCGCTCGACGGCGGTGGAGCAGCGCGGAGTGGGTTCGCCTCATGGAGCAGCAGGGTCAGCAGCGCCTTGCTTCGGCTTGGTGCTGAAGGCCCGGAACTACCCCAGCAGAGCTTCCGCACGACCCTTCACGGCCTCGGCAGCGGCAGCGGCATGCTCGCCGCTTGCTGGCTCCAGCAGGCTGTCAAGGTCGACGCTGGGGTCGCGAAGGTAGATGTGGGTGAAGACCCGCGTCAGCGCTGCAGAAGACATGACACGTGCCTCGGCCTCGGCCGTGGGGCCAAGGCCAAGGGCGACATCTTCAAGAGCACGAGCCAGGAAGAGAAGCAGCTTGGCGGGGCCGTCCTCGGCGCCAGCCAGCGGGCTCTCCAGGCCGCTCTCGTAAAGCATCTTCAGCGAGGCGCGAGCCTTCTTCTCCATCTCTGCGAAGGCCACGCGGTCCTCGGCAAGAACCTGGGCCTTGTTGTCCAGCTCAACCTTCCTCGCCCCCAACTCCTGCTCCAGCGCACCCAGGCGGTCATGGCGCTTCTTGAGGTTGGCCTCCCGGCCCTTGACGGCCGCCTCGCGAGCCTTCACGCCTTCTTCTTGTTCTTGGCGAAGGCGGGCCTCTTTCGCGAGCTGGTCCCGCATGCCTTGCAGCTCCTCCTCCAGCTCCTTGCAGTGACCACGGACGGCGACTGCCTCCCCCAGGGCTGCGCCACGAGCAGCCTTCGCCTCAAGGATGGCCTACCTCTACTCGTCGCAAGCCGTCGTGGCCTGGACCAGCGCCGCCCGAATTGAAGCATCAGAGCGTATCCATCCTGAAGCCAGCTCCAAGCGCCCGGCCACCAAGCGAGGGTCGGCGCCAAGAAGATCCTGCCGTAGCCGGTCTAGTTCAGCAGCAGCACGATCCAGAACGGCAGAAGGAGTCGGAGAGACAACAGTCGGTGGAGTATGAGGAGAGGACGGCCGCTCGACCACAACATCTCGAGGCGAAGCCTGCTGCGCCCCCACGGCTGCGGAGGCGGCGCCAGGCGGAGGCACCTCGGGAGTCGCTTGGGCCATAGGGGCTGAGCTCACCCTAGCCAGCTCAGCCTGGCCTCGCGGGGATGACCGGGCAGGAGAGGCCCATGCGTCGCCGTCACCTTCCTTCGCGGGAGGAGGCGCTGCCCCGGATGGAAACTCAGGAGCTCCCTCCAGCTTCTTTGCTGAGGGTGCCAGCCTACCCAAGAGAAGCGGACGTCAAGCCTCAGCAGCAGGACAAGAAACAAAGACAAGAATCGAGCACTTACAGGTCGTCGCCAGCAGGCTCAAACAGCCTCCGGCCAAATTTGAAGCCCGAAAGCCGGCTGGAAGGGTCAGCCTCGGGAAGCTCGGGAGCGGAAGGCGCGTCTGCGGTCCGCTCCGGGGCCAGGGCAGACCCGCGGGAGATCAGCCCGGTCCTGTCCTTCTTGGGGATCGGGGGCAAGCTCCCGCCGCCCTGCTTGTCATCATCCTCGTCGTCATCGCTCGGAGAGAGGCGGAGAGCGTGGGGCCTGCGCTGGGGGAAGGGAGCCCTCGACTCTCCGTCGGTCGCCTCGAAGTCAGGCCCTTTTCCCCGCTCCCCTCCTTCCTCCTATTCACTAGAGTCGTCGGAGGACACGTCCACCGGTTCCTCGGGAGCTTCCGTGGGCATGGGCCCGTCCCCGTTGAAGACGGGCATGGACTCCACTACCTGCTCCCAGTCGTCACGGAGGAACAAGGGCGTGGGAGCGCCCTCCAACCTCGCAACATCGCCCCCGACCAGAGATTGGAGGACCGCGGCCAGATCTTCGCCGGCCAAGGCCGCGGGGCTCGGATGAGGCCTCCACATCGGAGGTGAGTACCGCCGAAGCGGAGCCAGCTGGTGCTCCAGGAACTCCCACAGCAGCAACGCGCCAGTCAGCTTCGCCGCCGCCATGTTGGCCGGCTTCAGATCCGCGTCCATCTTCTCAAACACCATCTTCGCGCGGGGATCCGTGAGCTCCGCTCGACCACATTCACTGGAGCTCGCGGGTTGCTCCGTGGGCAAGATCAGCTGAGGGTGGATGCGCCCAGCATCTACCAAGACCCACTTGCTCCTGAAGCCCTCGATCCTCTTCCCGGGGCTCGAAATGGCGATGGCACCATCGTACGCGACGAAGCTCGCGCACGCGGAAGCAGGACCGCGGGAGGTCCGGAGGTAGAAGTAGTGGCGCAGCAGGGCCACTGAGGGCTGCACCCCTACGTGAGCCTCGCGGTAGTAGGCGAAGACTGCCAGGAGAAGGACGGAGTTGGGGTGGAGATGCAGAGCTTGTAGCCTGTAATGGCGAAGGACAACGAAGAAGAACTCGGAGAAGGGAGGCACCAAGCCAGCAGCAATGGCGCTAGCAATGAACGGATAGAAGGTGCTCTTCTTGCCCTCATTGGTGACGGAGCCGGCCTTGAACGCCTTCGCACCGTCGATACCCTGCGCCACCGCCATCCGGCGCAGCCGGGCGAGGCTCGCCTCCGACACGCTCGGCGGCTCCAGGGCAGGCGAGTACCAAGCTCCGGCCGGGGACTGATGAGGCGCCATGGCTTCCTAGATCGCGCGGACGAAGTAGATCTGAAGTTTTGGAGGAAGGAGAGGTGCAAGAAAGGGGATATCAGCAGCAACCGGAGAAAGCAAAAAGAGCAAAGCCTGGGCAGATGCCGCTCCCTTATCAACCCGCGCGGTTACTGAGGCGCCCACGTCCAAATCAACCGCCACGCGGCGCCCAAGGCCGCAGGCTGTTAGGGCCCGCGGCGCTTCGCCCTTGCCCTTTCGCCTTGCTGCACGGCCAAGCCCGGGCGCGCCTTGGGCCCGGGGGGTTCTGTCGGCATTCTGGGAACGGGGGTCCCCAGACTTGCCTGCCTGCGGCCTGCGGCGTGGCACAAAGGGGGCCCAGCACGGCCCATCTTCATCAACACAAACCCAAGACCCTCGCGAGGGGCCGAGCCTCGCGGGGCGAACGACACGGAGCTTCCTCAGGCACGGCCTCATCAGGCTGGCTCACGACGAGGCAAAGAGATCAAGGCGGGGTACCTCACGAGGTGCCCGTGACGCAAGCCATGACGACCAAGGGAGCCAGGCGGGCGCCAGCCCGCGCAGTGTCCTCCCTTTCCTCTTTGGTGCAAAGGGAGCAAGCGCAGGCGGAAGTATCAAGCAAAGGCACCCATTTTGGTGCAACGAGACCAAGACCAGCCCCGCGACAAGGAAGAAGTCATTGTGGAGCCCAAGTCGGCGTCATCACCAGAGCCTTTAGCAGGCGAGGACCAACTTTAGTCAGGATAAGTGTAGCATATGTTCCCCTTCAAAATGGCCAATTGTTGGCGCCCTTCCCGCTCAATATTTGGGAAGAGGCCCAGGGCCTTTGCCTATAAATAGGACTAGCCACCCCCAGGGTAGGGGGGATCGATCGGCAATCAGATCGGAGAGAGAGAGAGAGAGAGAAGGGTGACTGAACTCCTCCTAGCAGTTCATTCCCCCCGCCAAGAACAGACCCTCGCGAGGCTGTTCTTCCTTGTATTGTTCATCATCATCAGCCCAAGAGGCAATCCACCACACCACACTGGAGTAGGGTATTACACCACAACGGTGGCCCGAACCAGTATAAACCCTGTGTCTTTTGTGCTGTGTTTCCTGTAGCTTAGATCTTTGCGAGGCGGAGGGTTACGAGTAGGTAGAAGGAGAAATCTCCACGCGCACCCCAGTGTTCGAACCTCAAGGGTCTGCCGGAACCCGAAATCTGACACATACCATAGGCTAGCTTCTAGGGTTTAGCCTCTCTGGTCTCGTGGTAGATCTACTCTTGTACTACCCATATCATCAATATCAATCAAGCAGGAGTAGGGTTTTACCTCCATCGAGAGGGCCCGAACCTGGGTAAAAACATCGTGTCCCTTGTCTCCTGTTACCATCCGCCTAGACGCACAGTTCGGGACCCCCTACCCGAGATCCGCCGGTTTTGACACCGACATTGGTGCTTTCATTGAGAGTTCCTCTGTGTTAGCGCTGCACTAGTGGCACAGAGAGAAATTGACGACGAGGTAATGGCAGCGACAGAGCCCGACACCACCAGTGCAGAGACGACACAGCCAGTTGAAGTGCCACCGAAGAAGAAAATGATGCAGCACCCGGTCTACATTGTTAGCTCCCTCCTACAGGGGGATATATCAAGGTACTCCGGCATGCAGAAACTGCTCTTCGGCCTTCTTATGGCTTCGAGGAAGCTGCGTCACTACTTCCAGGCACACAAGATCACTGTCGTCACTCGCCTCCCTCTGCAACGGATATTGCACAATCCAGATGCAACGGGAAGAATTGTGGAATGGGCACTGGAGCTGTCCAGCTTTGGCCTCAAGTTTGAAAGTACTTCGACGATTTAGAGCCGAGTCCTGGCAGAGTTCATTGCAGAATGGACCGCAATGCCTGGCGAAGAAGCCTAAGAGACTGCTCTCCCCGGCAAGGAGGCAAGTTGCGACTGGATCATGTACTTTGTGGAGCTTTCTCCTTACAGCGCACCGGGGAGGCGTCAACCAACAATACGGCAGAGTACGAAGGGCTGCTTGCCGGTCTCAGGATCGCGGCGGACCTCGGAATCAAGAAACTCATCGTCAGGGGTGACTCGCAGCTTGTCGTCAAGCAAGTCAACAAGGATTACCAGAGCCCGTTGAAGAAGGCCTACATCGATGAAGCGAGAAAGCTGGAAGAGCATTTCGACGGTATAGAGGCTGAACATGTTCCCCGAGCGGAGAACGATATCGCCGACTACTTGTCAAAACGCGCTGCCCTCAAGGTACATGTGGGACCAGGTACCTTTGTGCTTCAGCCAACTCAGCCATCCGTTGATCCATCAACAGAGCAGAACAAGAGGAAGAAATCAGGGCCCGACAAGTACTTTCCCGCCGAGCTCCCCGGAGCCGCCAGCAAGGATGTTGCAGGGGACACTGAGCCCGCCACGGGATGGCTAGCTCTGGCGGAGCGTCAAGCTCTTGCCGTCGAGACAGCCGCTCCTATGGCGGAGGAAATGCCTTTAGTCCTCGCCGTCGAGCCCCAGGCTCCAGCGTGGGCACAACATACCGTTCGATTCCTCCAAACAGGGGAACTTTCTGAGGAGCGGGAAGAAGCGGAAAAAGTAGCCTGTCGCTCTACCATGTACTAGTTCGTCGATGACGTCCTGTACAGGAAGAGGACGAACAATGTGAAATTGAAGTGTATCCCTCAAGAGGAAGGACTGGAGCTGTTGGCGGAGATACACGGAGGCATATGTGGATCCCACATCGGGTCAAGGGCCCTTGCCGGCAAGGCATTTCGGCAAGGTTTCTTCTGGCCCACCGCCCTCCAGGATGCAACGACACTAGTCACCAGATGTGAAGCATGTCAGTTCCATTCAAAGAAGCTTCATCAGCCAGCTCAAGCCCTTCAAACCATTCCTCTCTCCTGGCCCTTCTCGGTCTGGGGGCTCGACATACTGGGCCCTTTCCCCCGCGCTGTCGGGGGCTTTGAGTACTTGTACGTTGCAATCGACAAGTTCACAAAGTGGCCGGAGGTGGAGGCAGTGAGGAAGGTCACAGCTCAGTCAGCCGTCAAGTTCTTCAAGGGACTAGTGTGCCGCTTTGGTGTACCCAACAGGGTCATCACCGACAACGGCACACAGTTCACAAGCCGCACCATCATGCAGTATACCCAAGACCTCGGCAGCAAAGTTCGTTTCGCTTCCCTTGCTCACCCGCGAAGCAATGGTCAAGCTGAGAGGGCAAATGCTGAAGTACTGCGAGGCTTAAGGACCAAGACCTTTGACAGGCTGCACAAGAGCGGAAGGCACTGGATTGATGAGTTGCGGACGGTTCTTTGGTCGATCAGGACGACGCCAAATTGAGCCACCGGTCAGACACCCTTTTCCCTAATATACGGGGCAGAAGCAGTTATCCCCACTGAACTCATATACGGGTCACCTCGAGTGCTCGCTTATGATGAGCTTGAGCAAGAGCAACTATGGCAAGATGACGCACTGCTCCTTGAGGAAGATCGTCTTCGGGCGGCTGTGAGAGCAGCACGCTACCAGCAAGCCTTGCGCCGCTACCATAGCCGCAAGGTTCATGCCCGAAGCCTTGAGGAAGGCGACATTGTCCTTCGGCGCGTTCAATCGGCCAAGAATTCCAACAAGTTGACGCCAAAGTGGGAAGGCTCTTATCGGGTAATACGAGTCACCAGGCCCGGCGCAGTCCGCCTGGAGACCGAAGATGTCGTTCTGGTGAGTAACTCCAGGAACATTGAGCATCTTCGCAAGTTTTACCCGTGAGGCGCGGCTTGCCGGGCCCCCCGGCAAGCCACCTTTTGTACAAGCATTGCCGATGGTGCATGTAACCCTTTGTACAAAGCCAGGCGCAGACCCTGAGCATAAATAAATGAAGCGCTGGCGCCCTAAGTTATAGCATGCATGCTAGGTTGAGTCTCGTCCTTGGTTAGGGTTGATAGTGCTTCGCGGCGACTAACCCCTAGCTTAGAGGTCGAGTGTGCGTCTCTTTGCTGTTCTTTTGTCTTCTTTGGTTCACAAGACTCACAGATATCCTTGCCGGATCACTTGAGGATGAAAAAGAGAAGAGGGGCAGATCAGCATCTAGACCCTGGCAGGCCAATATTGCCGGGGTTGCAAGTGCAAAGATTCACCCACGGCAAACCTGAGTTGCCGGGGGCTACAGGTTCTGATAAGTTCTTCATCCCTTATCATGCATTCCCTTATGGACTGTGGTATGTGAAACCTCGTTCCTTCCTAAAGCTACCGTGCTCCCCTAAACTCTAGGCCCTAGGGCTCGTTCCGGGGGCCAGGTTTCGTCGTAGTCGCGGCAGCGAAAGGATGAAACAAGGAGCCTGAACCCACCTCATCCCTGCCTCCGCCAAAAGCCTGAGAAAGGTCGAGCGACGTGGGAAGACGGCAAGGCCTGCTGTCGGGAAAGGAAATGTTTATCTTAGGGATATCAAGGATTTACTCCTTGTCGTGGGTTCTACCCGCAAACAAATGACCCGGCAAGCATCCCTTTTTCATTTAAAACATTCCACTCAGGTACAGTCTGTCGGCGTTCTGGGAACGGGGGTCCCCAGACTTGCCTGCCTGCAGCGTGGCTCAAAGGGGGGCCCAGCACGGCCCATCTTCATCAACATAGACCCAAGACCCTCATGAGGGGCCGAGCCTCGCGGGGCGGACGACACGGAGCTTCCTCAGGCACAGCCTCATCAGGCTGGCTCACGAGGAGGCGGAGAGATCAAGGCAAGGTACCTCACGAGGTGCCAGTGACGCAAGCCATGACGACCAAGGGCGCCAGCCCACGCAGTGTCCCCCCTTTCCTCTTTGGTGCAAAGGGAGCCAGCGCAGGCGGGAGTATCAAACAAAGGCACCCATTTCGGTGCAACGAGACGAAGACCAGCCCCGCGACAAGGAAGAAGTCATTGTGGAGCCCAAGCTAGCATCATCACCAGAGCCTTTGACAGGAGAGGACCAACTTTAGTCATGATAAGTGTACCAGATGTTCCCCTTCAAAATGGCCAATTGTTGGCGCCCTTCCCGCTCAATATTTGGGAAGAGGCCCAGGGCCTTTGCCTATAAATAGGACTAGCCACCCCCAGGGATGGAGGAGGAGATCAGATAGAGGATAGCAGGTAGCAACTGAACTGAAGGGGGCGATCGGCAATCAGATCATAGAGAGAGAGAGAGAGAGAGAGAGAGAAGGGTGACTGAACTCCTCCTAGCAGTTCATCCCCCAAGCCAAGAACAAACCCTCGCGAGGTTGTTCTTCCTTGTATTGTTCTTCATCATCAGCCCAAGAGGCAATCCACCACACCACACTAGAGTAGGGTATTACACCACAACGGTGGCCCAAACCAGTATAAACCCTGTGTCTCTTGCGCTGTGTTTTCCATAGCTTAGATCTTTGCGTGGCGGAGGGGTGCAGGTAGGTAGAAGGCATAATCTCCGCGCGCACCCCAGTGTTCAAACCTCAAGGGTCTGCCGGAACCCGAAATCCGACATTTAGCGCGCCAGGTAGGGGTGCGGCGGAATCCACCTTCTACCGCTTCATGCCCCGTCGCGTCGTCATCACCATGTCCGACGACCAGGCGGGCAACCCAGATCCATGGGCGGCATGGCCCGCCCGCGCAGAGCTGCTCGCCTCGGGCGACCCCGTGCCCCAGGCAGCTCGCGGTCCATAGGGCGCTGCGGGCCGTGGGCGACGCGGACAGGCTTTGACAGCTCTCACGCCGCGGCAGGCGCGGTCGGCAGCAAGGGCCTCCAATCACGCCGCGACCACTACACCGTACACCCGCCGGGAGCAGGCGAACTCGAGGGCCGCGCTCACGGTGGCCCGAGAGCTGCTGCAGTGCAGGCTGCTCGAGGGCGGCCGCGAAGTGTTGCTGGAGTGGAATTGCAGAGCTCCTAGGCTTCGCCGCCTCGGGGGCTCACCCCTTCTGCACCCAGCTCCCACCTCAAACCCAGGGCGGCCCGCGCGGGGGCTCCGCGCGCGCCCGCGGGCTCCAAGGCCACTTCAACACCAGCGAAGCTGCGGGCGTCGGGCCGGCGGTGGCGCTGCCCCCGCTTCTGGTCCGCGAAGAAGAAGGACTCAACGTGGCCCACGGCCCCAGTGGACAGCCGCACTACCACCCCACGGTGGGCGCGCCAAGCGGAGTTGCATGGCACACGGAGCACTACGGCGCGGCTTTCGGGATGACGGCGCCAGAAGAATACGTGCCCCGCATGATGGACCAAGGGCACCCTCACGAGGGCGAACAAGGCTCGCTCCTCAGCCCAAGCTGGGGGGATGAAGCACCAGAAGCTGAGCTCTTCCAAGAGCCCCGGGACGGTCCCACTGACCACTCTGGAGGCAACGATTATCGGGTACCGCTAATTCCTCAGGAGCAAGCATACGCTAATCATGGATCATAGGAGGTGCAGGTCGCCACAGCGAGCGGCTGCCCCGCTCCCACAGTCTCCTACCCCTCGGGAGGAGGGCGCAGGGGGCTGCAGGAGAGGGGCCGAGATCCGACATCACCACCGCGGCGTTCGGAGCAAGGTGTCCTCAGGAGGTAGGCCCTCTGCTGGGGAGGTGCCTCAGGGCCTGTCCCTGGCGGAGGACCCGTGGTCGTCGGGGGAACCACTGGCGACCGCTCTACTCCATCGGCGGCGTCCTGGTTTCCGATCGTCGTTGATGGCACTAGAGTGTGGCGCAAGGCGGGGCCCTCGTCTGGCGATATGAAGCAAGGCCCGTACCTGTGAAGAAGGCCCAGTGCCTGTGAAGCTCGCCGCCCCGTGACACTCTCACGTAATAATGAGTGGGGCTGTACACGCCCCGGAGTCTCAGGGGTGCCGGCCTCAGGCCCTGGGGCTCCCTCCCACGCCAAGTGGCAGCACTTAGCTCCGCGCTGGTGAGAAGACGTCCAAGACTAGATTAGGTGCCGGACGCGGCCTTTTATTTGCTTTCATTGCTTTCCCCTTTGGTTGTCACTTTCCCCCGCTGGATTTAAGTTGGATTCGAATTTGAGATTTGCGTGTGTTCGGGGAAGGGGTGCTTAGTCTCGTTCGAGCAATTTCTCACGTTTCGGTTACACTTCGCCTCAGCTGCCTCCCCTCGTGAGCCCCTCGCGAGCCGGGTCAGGCCTAGCTTGCGTGCAGCCCAGACTACCGCTGCCACATCCTCTCAGAAGGGTCTTTTACTACAGATCTCACGGATTCAGTCAAGGAATGCTCGGGACGCTACAGCCCCCCACAGGCTGCCTCAGGGCCCACGCAGAACGGAGGTAAACTAGCCAACCAGCACGTCGCTTGGCCCGCCACTAGGCGTAGGCGCATGGGCAATGTGACATCTACTAATACGCTGAACACAAGTTTTACATGAGGGGCTCCCCCTCCCAAAATGCTTTCACAGCCATCAGGTCAAAACGTGAGTTCTATTCGTGCAGGGTAAGAAAACAGGAACGATGCATAATCAGTCGGATAAATCCCCCAATGCATCCTCAGGAGCACCTCCCGAACCATTGCTGGCGTCGCTGGGCTCGCCATCGCGGTCTGCGTTGCCGCCAGCGGCGTCGGGGCCATTCACCACGCCGCCCTCGTCGGCAGCCACGATCACGCCGTCGTTGTCTGAAGCAAAGGCCCTGATGAGGGCATCCACATTGTCTTCCACCCAGTGCGCCAGGTCGTCTCGGACGGCCTGGGGGACTGGGGCGATGGCAGCGTCGAAGTCGAAGTGGGGATCCATGTTCCTGAGATGGCTGAAGACGTGAGAAAAGGCGTGCCCGAGCAGGGCGCGGCTCCTCTCCTCCACCAACCTGTCGGCCCTGACTGACCGTGCCTCCAGCTGCGTCACCACGCCAGTAAAAAACTGGAGGTTGCCGGCGTAGTTGACTGCGTGCGGCTCGCCAACAGCCGCCTCGCAGATGTTTCCCAAGGCCATGTTGGCTCTCTCACGGAGCGTGGCAAGCATGGGGCCGTGCTCATGCTCCAGGAGCTGCCACTGACGTATCTCGTCCGTGTTCTGGCGCGCGACGGCCTCAGCCTCCTCCACCTGATGGCGAAGAAGGAGCACCTCGGCCTGGGATGTGGTTGACTCCCCTTGCGCTGCTTCAAGGGCGGCCCGAAAAGCATCGGCCCGCCGCATCGCTTCCTCCAGCTTGGCCCTCAAGGCACCAGTCCTACCTTCAGCCTCGACCCAGATCAACCCCAACCTCTCCTCGAACTCGCGCTCGAGGTTCAAGCGCGCCGTCGCCACCCGACGTCCGACCTCCTCCAGGACACGGGCTTCCCGTGCAACGACATCATCCTCCGCCCGCGTCACCAAGCGCTACCTCGTCTCCAGACGCTCGTACTCCCGCGCACGTTCGGCGGCTTCCAGCGTCAGCGCCTCCTCACGCTTCTGGAGCTCTGCTGGGTCGCCAGATGCCACCTTCATCGACGCAAGGGCTGCCTCGCGCAGCTCCACTTGCTCCTCTAGTGAGTGGCACCGGGCCAGGAGCCCCCGAGCCCGCTCCTCCACAGCCTCTCTCCGCCGGTCAGCCTTCCGGGCCTCCTCAGCGGCCCGAGATTGGGCCTCACGAGAGGCCACCAGCGACGCCTTGGCCACTTCGTCATCAAGATCGCGCTGATGGCGCGCGTGGGCGATGGCGCCCTCTAGCTCGCGCCTCTCTGTAGCCAGGCGCAGGCCCTCGGCCTCGAGGCGTGCGTCTTCATCAGCAAGCTCCTCACCAAGCTGAGTCACCGCGTCAGCCGCCCTTCGTAGGAATCCTTGGCGAAGAGCGCAGCGCTCCCGGGCGCGCTCGAGCATGTCTTCCACACCATCATCTGCCCCAAGCAAGCGCCGGGGGCTACGAATCGGCGCTCCCCCTCCAGGCAGGGGGCTGGGGGCTGGCACCCTCGCAACGGCTGGGCACGTCACGCCAGAAGCCCGGCCTGGAGCCAGCCTGTCCCCAAACGAAGAGCGCAGGGAGCTTCTTAGCCAATCACAGTCCACGACCAGGCGAGAAGCCCACGTCAGGCTGGCTATGCCGCGAGAGGGCCCGCACAGGAGGCTCGCGAGGTGCGCAAGGTCTTGGTGCGGCTCGGGATGGTTCGCCTTGGGATGGTTCG
This sequence comes from Aegilops umbellulata, assembly GCA_032464435.1. Classification (NCBI taxonomy): domain Eukaryota; kingdom Viridiplantae; phylum Streptophyta; class Magnoliopsida; order Poales; family Poaceae; genus Aegilops; species Aegilops umbellulata. Next base: position 64,836,078 of record CP136056.1, on the reverse strand, counting down.
CCTCTCCAATCGCCCCCACCACAAGGGCCCTGCTGCTCGGAGCGCCAGAGGATGGCGGAGGGGGCGAAGCCAAGGGGGATGGCACCATAGCCATCTCCGCGAGCTCGGCTGGAAGGGGCCTGCGGAGCAAGGATCAGTAAAAGCAACAGAAGGATCGGGAGCTGGAAAGGTAGAAGGCTTACTCATCAGTGGAGAAGTACTTCCTACGCTTCAGCAGGCGACAAGGGTAATTGTCGCCCAGGGCCTCCCTCTTCTTCCGGAGGGCCTCAAAGTCCACGCGGAAGCGGCCCAAGAGCTGAGTGCAGGGATCAACCTGCAACGAGGGCGAAGCATCAAGGCGATCCGCGTCAGGGGCACCTACCTGGTGCGCACTGCCGATCGCCTCGCCCAAAGGAGCAACTGGAGCCTCAGGGGCCTCATCCACAGGCGCCGAGGGCAGTTGCTTGCCGCCCTCAGCCTCGGCGGCACGGGCCCCAAGAGCTGCTCCTTCATGAACATCGCCCGGCGCTGCCACCTCGCCGGGAGTTCCCTCGGCCTCTGGCGCCTCACGCCTCCCTGCTCCGCCACTTGAGGAGGAGTCGCCTTGGCCGACTGGAAGGGCAGTCACCATCACTGGGTTCTCGCGAGGCCCCTGGAGGCCGGCGGGGCGCAGCCCCCACTCATCAAAGATAGGCATCTGATTCACAAAATCGTCCCTGTTCTGGCAGAGGTACAGCAGGACCCCTCCCTGCTGGATGCTGCCCGGGTTGGGGTCACCAGTCAGGATCAAGAGCACCGTCCTTAGCACCTTAGGCGTCAGATCCTCTTCCTGGAGCCTCATACGATCACCACGCCCGCTGAAGGCCCACATCCGGCGGGAGTGGCATTGGAGAGGAGCAATGCGGCGTAGCAGGAACTCCTTCACCACTTTGGGCGCTGTCACGCCGATCGACCTCAAGAACATGAAGCGGTGCCAGACGAAGGCGAGCCGGGGGCTCTCGACCGTCTCCTGGCCCCAACCCGAATTGGGGACAGCAGGCGAGGTTGGCTTCGACAGCAGGGGGCTGGGCACCCCAACATCCACATACAGCCACCGCTCGCGGAACCCAGCCGAAGGCGAAGGGAGCCAGAAGTCGATCCCTGAGGCCGCTGTCTCAGACGCGGTGACGAAGCTCACGCACGCCTAGCATTGGGTAGGGTCGACAAGGCGCAGAGAGAAGAAGTGGCGCAACAAGGCAACCGAAGGAAGGATGCCCATCATTGCCTCACAAACAAAAGCGAAGACCGAAAGAAGGGTGAAGGATTCAGGAGCCAGATGCATCATGTGGATCTGGTAGTGGGAAAGCACGGCCTTGAAGAAATCGAAAAAGGGGGGAACCAGACCCACCCATAGGGCATCAGCAAAATAATGAACCTCGTTGATTATCCTATCAGCGGGGAAGTGAGACGTGGGCCAGGCCGTCGTCCTCCCGCACTCGTTGAAGATAGTAGCCAGAGCCAAGCTGACCTTGCCCAGACCCTCTCGATTGAGTATGATCGACCGGCCGACGGCGGGGGCCACCAACGGCGGCGAGCGAGGCGGAGGCGTGGGTTTCCTTCCTCTTCCCTTCTTCGTCGGAGCCATGGCAATGGGCAGGGGGAGGGAAGGTTCGAGATTGGGTTGAAAACAGAAGCTGGAGTTCGAGCGGAGGGAGAATAGAGGGCACTTGAGCAACAGAAAGGGGAGTGGTTGTGTACGACTGCGAGTCCGCCTAGCACGACACAGAATAAGGGGGCGTGGGGGAACAGTGCCGCCCACGTCCAATCAACCGCCACACGGCGCCCAAGGCCGCAGGCTGTTAGGGCCCGCGGCGCTTTGCCCTTGCCCTTTCGCCTCCTTGCACGGCCAAGTCTGGGCGCGCCTTGGGCCCGGGGGCTACTGTCGGCGTTCTGGGAACGGGGGTCCCCAGACTTGCATGCCTGCGGCCTGCGGCGTGGCTCAAAGGGGAGCCCAGCACGGCCCATCTTCATCAACACAGACCCAAGACCCTCGCGAGGGGCCGAGCCTCGCGGGGCGGACGACACGGAGCTTCCTCAGGCACAACCTCATCAGGCTGGCTCACGAGCAGGCGGAGATATCAAGGCAGGGTACCTCACGAGGTGCCCGTGACGCAAGCCATGACGACCAAGGGCGCCAGGCGGGCGCCAGCCCGCGCAGTGTCCTCCCTTTCCTCTTTGGTGCAAAGGGAGCAAGCGCAGGCAGGAGTATCAAGCAAAGGCACCCATTTCGGTGCAACGAGACCAAGACCAGCCGCGCGACAAGGAAGAAGTCATTGTGGAGCCCAAGCCAGCGTCATCACCAGAGCCTTTGGCAGGCGAGGACCAACTTTAGTCATGATAAGTGTACCAGATGTTCCCCTTCAAAATGGCCAATTGTTGGCGCCCTTCCCGCAAAATATTTGGGAAGAGGCCCAGGGCCTTTGCCTATAAATAGGACTAGCCACCCCCAGGGAGGAGGAGGAGATCAGATAGAGGATAGCAGGTAGCAACTGAAATGAAGGGGGCGATCGGCAATCAGATCATAGAGAGAGAGAGAAGGGTGACTGAACTCCTCCTAGCAGTTCATCCCCCAAGCCAAGAACAAACCCTCGCGAGGCTGTTCTTCCTTGTATTGTTCTTCATCATCAGCCCAAGAGGCAATCCACCACACCACACTGGAGTAGGGTATTACACCACAACGGTGGCCCGAACTAGTATAAACCCTGTGTCTCTTGCGTTGTGTTTTCCATAGCTTAGATCTATGCGAGGCGGAGGGGTGCAGGTAGGTAGAAGGCGTAATCTCCACGTGCACCCCAGTGTTCGAACCTCAAGGGTTTGCCGGAACCTGAAATCCGACACAGTCCATAGGGAATGAAAAACATGAATGATGGGATTACAAGTTTTAGATTCAGCTAAGGCCCGAAGGCTTACAAACTAAAAAGAGATAAGGTGCCCGTAATCCCTTTCTTGTCTCTCTCCTCAGGAGGCGGGTCAAGGAGGCGAAAAGGGCAAAAGGGGCGCCTAGGCGAGCTACGGGTGGCAGAAGACACCAAGAGAACATCTTGGTGGCCGTCCGAAGGCTGGATGGTGATGGCGGTGCCTGAAGCAGAGCTCGAATACGAGGCGGCAGGATGTCATCACGCGTCGAAGGCGTCGGTGCCCGCGTACTCCGAGTTGACGGCCTTGCCGCCCGCCCTCTTCCTCTTCCGCAACCTCCTAACGCCAGCAGCCCAAGGAGACGACCTCGAGAAGTTCAGGGAGCCGGCGACACGGATGATGGGGTCGCCGGTGCCGCAAGGGGCGGCGCCCGACACCTAGTCGGACCCATCATCTTGCCGCCTGCTACCCTCATCGTCGCTGCCGCTGTCCCCCTCGTCACTCCCGCCCGAGGAGGAGTCTTCGCTATCAGAAGAGCTCTCCACGCAGCACCTTGCACGGGTCCCGAAGAGCCCGAAGACCTTGACGGAGAGGAGGCCACCCTCCATCAGCCTGAAATGGAGAGTGAGCCCCTCCGTCAAGCGGTGGATATGAGCGAACGTCTTCCATCCCCGACGAAGATACATCACGTGAGGGGCTGGGAAGTCGACGCGAACCCGCGTACCGCTGATCCCACAGCCCCTCATGTGCAGCCGCAATGACTCCGGCGGATCCAGCTCCATCTCCCACGCGAATGGGGTCGGGAGACAAAGGCGATGGCGAGGCGGCCGGCGCAGCCTGACGAAGAACTCGCAAGGGTCATCCCCAACGTGGCCCTCCATGGGGGGAGGAACTGCTGGCGGAGGCGAGGCCGGCGCGCCGCCCCGTGCTCCTCTTCCCTGAGCGCCTCGGCCTCGCCCACGGCCTCGCCCCCTCCCCCTTCCCCTTGCGGCTGGCTCCGCCACCGCGGGTGCAGGAGAAGGAGGGACGCGTTGTCGAGCGGCGACCCGCGCCGCCACCGTTGAAGGACCAGGGTTCCCTCTCTCCATGGCGGATGGAAGGGGGAGCAGAAGCTGAAGGAAGAAGGAGATGAAGGAATGCGAGACACCATCCCCCCTCCCGCTCTTTATAAAGGAACGGGGTGGGGGCTCGGACGCCCCACTCCGCCAATCAAGACGTGGAAGGCGCAGGGAACTGAGACCGACCCGCTGCCCCAGCCCGCGGCGGCCCAGTTTCCCGCCTCCACCGATCGCCACACCAAGCGCATGGGAGCCACGTGGCAGGCGTGCAGGACCGAGGCGACGGGTGAGGCGACCTCTCCCTACCCCGTGATCGTGGGGAGTGGACGCCTTAAAGACCACGCCTCGGCCCCGTTCAGTAAATGGGCCGCGCTTCCACGCCTCCCTCCGTTTACGGGGAAGGCGCGAACCGCCCCCTTTACTACGACATGACGCATGCGTGCAGAGCTCAGCCCCACGCATGCCGCCCACGTCACAGATGCCTCCCCACGCCGCGCCACGCGCGGGAAGCATGGGAAGCGCAGCGCGCGAAGGAACTTACCGTGGTAAAAACCGCCCCGCCTGCCCGCGCACCGTTTTTGGGCCTAGCCCAGCAACACGTTGCGCTTATGTGTAGCCCAGGCCCGGGGGCTCCTGTCGGTGTACAAAAAGGGGGGTACACTTTTTGTACCCCTATAACTGTGCATGGGCAGTCTGAGCCACGGGTACCGCCACACCAAGCATGGCAAGGGAGGTAAGCCAAGGTGAGGACGGAGCTCAAGAGAAGCAGAACGACGCCAAGACCAAGACCACAAAGAGCAAAGGGGACGAAGCGGACTCCCCTTGCCGGGGGGAAGTTCTAGCAAACCCGGCAAGACCCTTGCCGTGGCAGCTCGCCCCACACCTACGGAGCGAGTCACCCTTGAGTCCATTGCCCCCATGGGGCAAGGATTCGGGAGACATCCCCATGGTGGCATGCAAATCTTTGTGAAGACATTCAAGATCAGACACACACTTTAGAAGATGATGATCCTTGGCGGGATCCCAGCCAAGGAGGACCACAAGGCCCCCGGCAAGAGCCTTGCCGAGGATGACAGCAGGCGCCACGGCAAGACCCTTGCCGGGGCCCCGCAAGGCCCTTGCCATGAACACCCGTAGGGCCACCATCAGGCCCACGCCAATCAAACCTCCACCGCCGTTCGCATGCAGCTGCCGACCCAACCAGCTGGGCAGGCACCTGCGTGGCGGCAAGCAGATCTTCGTGGAGACCCACCACTGCGCCACCTCAGCTGCCTGCCTACCTATATGGCACCGCGGGCACCGCTGGCCAGGGCGCGTGTCGACGCAAGAAGGAGCGGCGACGGACGAGACAGGGCTCTCCCCCGTCCCCGATAAAGCAAGGATACCTAAGCAAGACGCATTAAATGCGCCTTGTCATGTAATGCGAGGGGTAACCTCGCATCACTGTACCCTTTCCACCTCTGGTGTGCCACAGTGGCAACCCCTTTCCTTATAAAAGGAGGCCCAAGGCGACCAGGAAGAGGATTCGGCTTTTTGGAGCTCATCACGCCCCATTGCTAGTTCAAGAACCCGGATAAACAAACCACCAAAACAGGAGTAGGGTTTTATGCATCCTTGCGGCCCGAACCTGGGTAAAGGAACCATGTGCTATCTGCTTGATCCGCTCTTCTCACGACCCCGCGCCCCGCAACCGCAGTAGGGATTCTCGTGATCCCATAGGTGTCGTTCCAAAACACCGACAAAACCCGGTCAGCAGAAAAAGCCATTCAAAAGAAATACTCCGGGCCCGTCGAGTTTGGACCGAATACTCGACCACTCATGCCAGATACATGGCACCCCCGAAAAACCAGCCAATCACACCAATAGGGATTGTTGGGTGTTCAAGCAGGCAGGCAAGTTAAATGCCGAAAGCAGAGACAAGGGGCTGCATAGCGACGACGAGGAAGAGCCCCGGCCGCCGAACAATAGTGGACCGAAGGGCTTCCCCCCACAAGTGCGGACGGTGAACATGATATACGCAACCCACATCCCCAAGAGGGAGCGGAAGCGTGCGCTAAGGGACGTATACGCGATGGAGCCAGTCGCCCCAAAGTTCAACCCATGGTCCTCCTGCCCGATCACTTTTGATCGAAGGGACCACCCCACCAGCATCCGTCATGGTGGATTCGCCGCATTGGTTCTAGACCCAATTATTGACGGATTTCACCTCACTAGAGTCCTTATGGACGGCGGCAGCAGCCTGAACCTGCTTTACCAGGATACAGTGCGAAAAATGGGCATCGATCCCTCGAGGATTAAACCCACTAAAACGACCTTTAAAGGCGTCATACCGGGTGTAGAGGCTAACTGTACAGGCTCAGTTACACTTGAAGTGGTCTTCGGATCTCCGGATAATTTCCGAAGTGAGGAGTTAATCTTCGACATAGTCCTGCTCTACAGAGGCTATCACGCACTGCTCGGCCGAACCGCATTCGCAAAGTTCAATGCGGTGCCGCACTACGCATACCTCAAGCTCAAGATGCCAGGCCCTCGAGGAGTCATTACGGTCAATGGAAACACCGAACGCTCTCTCCGAACGGAGGAGCATACGGCGGCTCTTGCAGCAGAAGTAGAAAGCAGCCTCTCAAGGCAATTCTCCAGTCCGGCCATTAAACGTCCGGACACTGTCAAGCGCGCCCGGAGTAACCTACAACAAGACCGCCTGGCACGTTCCAAGCAAGCGTAGCAATGCGTCCCGAACCCCATCCCTCGCGAACTTGCGAAACCTGTGTTGCGCAGACATAACTACGCTCTGGAAATACCATGGGCAAAGGGGGAAGGGCACCATCACGGCACGCCCGAAACACGGCTTAAACCGCACTAGGGGTTGTCGACTTCTTCATTTTCTCTTACTTTCAGGACTCCATTCTTCGGAAGGTCTGTCCGGTAGTACAACTGCCGCATAAACGATACAACAACCAGGGAAGCAGAAAGCTACGCCAAATTTTCAGGTGGTCTCTATAACGAGCAACATACCTGTCTTACATATCATCTCGCAGCTCGCCCCTGGAGGGGACATGTCAAATAGTCCCATCCCTTGCTTATCGCACTATTTGTATCGTTCTGCTTTTACAGCAGCTCTTTTAAATAAACAATGCTTAGCTTCAGCTTATTACTGCATTCTCTATTCATTTCCTTTTCAATATATATGTTCATTTATGACATTTAGCACCCGTACACTTTGGTACGGACAATACGCCAGGGGCTCAAGCACCCCATGACACGACGTGAAAAGTCCAAACACTTTCACAAGTGCGGCCCTCCGATCTTATAGCATTATATGCATCAGCTCCGAATCATGTCTTGGGTCAATAGTTGGGTTTGCCCGGCTCCTATGTTTTGGTACCTTACGTTCCGTTATATCGGCTAAGGTAGCACTAGGAGAACTACTGCGATTGTGCCCAGTTGAGCTGGGCTCAGCACCTCAGTAGAGAAAGCTAAAACTGACCGTCATGATGAGGCGAGAGCTGATCACTGTTCGAGAGGTTTTCGAGTCCCTAAAGACTTATGCCGCTTAGAGCGAGGAGTCGGCTTTGTCCGGCCTAGGCGTAGATAGCGTCCCGAACTCGGTCTTCCGAACATTAGGGGCTTCGCCGAAATTTAAAATTATAGAATTCTATGGCTAAGTGAGAGTGTTCAAGCATTATAGTCTGATTGCCTTGTTCGTTGTGTTGAGCGCCTCCCTTGAAGGACCCAAGAATGGGAAAAAGAGCGCTCAAGTTTATCCCGAACACCCCACCACTCGTGGCATGGGGGCAGAAGCCGACGACTCGCCATCTCTCAAATTTAATAAACGGCCGCACAGAAGGTAATATTTTAAATTAAACAAGCGTTGCATAGCGCATACGAACAAGTTTTCAGCGCACAGGACAAACCGAGCAAATTTTACTCGAAAATTACATCTTTTGAACATTCGTCCGCCATAAGGCGGGCGCCCTCTAAGACACCCTTATAGTACATCTTAGGGTGACGATGCTCCTTGCCCGGCGGTGGCCCATCCTTCACAAGCTTCTCCGCATCCAGCTTGCCCCAATGCACCTTAGCACGGGCAAGCGCCCTACGGGCACCTTCGATGCAGATGAGCGCTTGATGACTTTAAGCCTTGGACAGGCCTCCACTAGTCGCCTCACTAGCCCGAAGTAGCTCCCAGGCAGAGCCTTTCCAGGCCACAACCGAACTATGAGGCCCTTCATGGCCTGTTCGGCCACCTTGTGGAGCTCGACCAGTTGCTTCAGCTGGTCGCTCAAGGGCACAGGGTGTCCGGCCTCAGCATACTGAGACCAGAACACCTTCTCCGTCGAGCTTCCCTCCTCGGCTCGGTAGAAGGCGGCGGCATCTGAAACGCTGCGGGGCAAATCTGCGAATGCTCCTGGAGAGCTCCGGATTCGGGTAAGTAACAAGTAACTCACTTTCACGTGCTTGCTTTGCATAAAGAATGCCTTACCCGCCGCTATCTTTTTCATCGCCTCCACCTCCTGGAGGGCCTTCTGGGCTTCGGCCTTGGCAGACTTGGCATTTTCAACGGCCGTCGCGAGCTCGGACTCTCGCGTCTTCGAGTCAAGCTCCAAACTCTCATGTTTTTTTATGAGAGCCTGGAGCTCTCGCCGCACCTCGCCAACCTGCGCCTCATGCTTCTCCCGCTCGGTGCGCTCCGTGGTCGCCTTCTTTTCGGCCTCAGATAGCGCCTCCTTTAGGGTTGCCACCTCAGTTGTGGCCCCTACAATAGCCACATTAATCCTGTCATTTTCTTGCAATCGCACCTTTTATATATATATATATATATATATATATATTTATATTTAAAAAAGGTATCTCTTACCTTCTTTGTCCTCGAGCTGCTTCTTGGCAAGGCCGAGCTCTTGCTCGGACCGCTCGAGGTTCTGCTTCAGCGTGTCCACCTCCGCAGTCAGTGCGGCGGACGCCAGCAGTGAAGCCTACATACGCATATTGACTTACTTTTGTTAGACTCCTGCTAATGTTATTAGATCCTCTATTCGGCTTTTCTTTTCGAACGCCAAACAGAGCATCAGGGGCTACTGTCTATGCGGTAATATTTTTGCATATTCTTTACTTACCTCAAAGCCTGTTAGAAGGCTGGCACAGGCTTTGGTCAGCTCGCTCTTGGCGGACTGAACCTTCTGGATCACCGTACTCATTAGAGTACGGTGCTCCTCGTCGATGGAGGCGCTGTTAAGCACCTCCAGCAAGTTATCCGGTGCCTCCGGTTGGGCGGAGGTCACCGGCATCATAGGCTTGCCCTTCTTTTAGGAGGGCCGCCTGCCGGACTCCGGAACCTTTGAAGGTTTCGGTGCGGTGTCCGGCCTAGGGCCGGACCTGGAGCCCTTGGGGGTTTGTCCCTTTGGCGCCTGGAGTCTGAGAGGTCGCCTTGCGGCGCCTCCAGGACCACCTCCTCCTGGTTTGGAACCTCCTGGGACAATACTTCGAGTCGTCTGTAGGGCGGGGGGAGGTAGTGGTCGGAAGTGAATTCACATCCAACGAGTCCAGGGAGCCACTCGACGACACATCGAGCCGGTCTTTGGGCGGACTGCATAATAATATGTGGCATCAGGAAAGGTTATTCAATAAAGGAACGCCATGAGTCATTCTGGTATCCGAACACTTACTATTTTGCCAGGGGCTTAGCCCTGTGCGGCCACTCCTCTTCGCCGTCATCGGCGTTGGTGGAGTAGTCCGAAGGAAGGGTCCTCCCCTTCTTGGACCCTTCGGCCTCCCCAGTTGGGGCGGTCTTCCTTTTCTTCCCTCCCCCCGCTGGAGGGGGAGAGGTCTCTTCTTCCTCCTCGTGTTTAGGGCAGGAGTGCGTCTCGGAGTCGTCGGATGATGGATCCGACACCACTAGGCGCCGGGCACCCTTTCGAGTCCCCGTGGCCTTCTTCTTGGCCTTATTCTTCGGCACCACATAGGGTGCCGGAACCAGCAGCCCTGTCAAACGGGCGTCCGCTGGGTCTTCAGGCAAAGGAGCCGAACACCTGATCTGTCCGGACGTCTCCTGCCAATCCTGTCAAAGGTAAGGGAGTTTAGATCCCGCATAGAGTCAAACTATGAAAGACACAAAACCTGTAAAAGGTAAAAGCAGCTTACCGCGCCGGCTTGACGCCGCGCGCTGAATCCGCGATCCTCGGAGGCGGATGCGGGGGCCTCGGCGCCCTTGAACAGCACCTTCCAGGCATCTTCGTACGTAGTGTCGAAGAGCCTGCTCAGTGTTCAGTGTTGTGCCGGATTGAACTCCCATAAGCTGAAAGCCCGTTGTTGGCACGGGAGGATCCGGCGGATGAGCATGAGCTGGACTACGTTGACGAGTTTGAGCTTCTTGCTCACCAGGTTTTGGACGCATGTCTGGAGTCCGGTCAGCTCTCCTTTCTTGCCCCATGACAGGCCCGTCTCCTTCCAGGAGGTGAGCCGCATAGGGCTCCGGATCGGAACTCGGGGGTTGCGATCCATTCAGCGTCGCGCGGCTCGGTGATGTAGAACCACCCCGATTGCCACCCCTTTAGGGTCTCCACGAAAGAGCCCTCGAGCCATAGGACGTTGGGCATCTTGCCCACCATGGCCCCTCCGCACTCCGCCTGGCAGCCGCGCACTACCTTCGGCTTGACGTTAAAGGTCTTCTGCCATAAACCGAAGTGGGGCGGGATGCGGAGGAAGGCCTCGCACACGACGATAAACGTCGAGATGTTGAGGATGAAATTCGGGGCCAGATCATGGAAATCTAGGCCGTAGTAGAACATGAGACCCCCGACAAATGGGTGGAGAGGAAAACCCAGTCCGCGGAGGAAGTGGGTAAGGAACACCACCCTCTCATGGGGCCTTGGGGTGGGGATGAGCTGCCCCTCTTCTGGAAGCCGGTGCGCAATGTCGTTAGACAAGTATCCGGCCGTCCTCAGCTTTTTGATGTGACCCTCTCTGACGGAGGAGACCATCCACTTGCCTCCCGCTCCGGACATGGCTGGAGAAGGTTGAGGTGGGGTTTGCGGACTTGGGCGCTGGAGCTCGAGTGCGCGGAAATGGATAGGCAAAGGAGGAAGAAGGCGTAGGAAAAAAGATGGATCCTTATCGCCTTATATGGGCGGACGCAAACTGCGCGTCCCCACCCGCCTGGTAAAACTCGCTTATCTCCCAAGCGCCATAATCAATGGCACGGTTGGGTTACCCACGCTCGTATTGATGAGAATCCCGGAATAAGGGGACATGATCTCTGCTTTGACAAGACGCACCACGGAAACCGCCTCGCTAAACGCGCTGAGGTGGGATAGTAAAACGGTTCGAATAAAGGCTTGGTTGTGGTGTGATGTCACGCTGCAGAATACGTCAGCAACTTAGATTTGTGTAAGTATTATTCTCTCTATGGCAATATGTGGAAACTTATTTTGCAGAGCCGGACACTATCCTTGTGTTCAAAATCTTCTACGAAGTACTTGGAGGAGGAACCCGCCTTGCAATGCCGAAGACAATCTGTGTAAGTATTATTCTCTCTATGGCTACTGAGGGAGTCCTGGATTAGGGGGTGTCCGGATAGCCGGACTATACCTTCGGTCGGACTCCTGGACTATGAAGATACAAGATTGAAGACTTCGTCCCGTGTCCGGAAGGGACTTTCCTTGGCATGGAAGGCAAGCTTGGCGATACGGATATGTAGATCTCCTACCATTGTAACCGACTCTATGTAACCCTAGCCCTCTCCGGTGTCTATATACACCGGAGGGTTTTAGTCCGTAGGACACAACAACAATCATACCATAGGCTAGCTTCTAGGGTTTAGCCTCTCTGATCTCGTGGTAGATCTACTCTTGTACTACCCATATCATCAATATCAATCAAGCAGGAGTAGGGTTTTACCTCCATCGAGAGGGCCCGAACCTGGGTAAAAACATCGTGTCCCTTGTCTCCTGTTACCATCCGCCTAGACGCATAGTTCGGGACCCCCTACCCGAGATCCACCGGTTTTGACACCGACAGGCACCTCTAAACACACAAGTTGATATGTTGATCTATTCCAGCCATGTGTGGTGCCCCCCTCCACCATATTCCACCTCGGTCATATCGTAGCGGTGCTTAGGCAAAGCCCTGCATCGGTAGCAACACCAACACCGTCATCACGCCGTCGTGCTGACGGAACTCTCCCGTGAAGCTCTGCTAGATCGGAGTTCGCGAGACGTCATCGAGCTGAACGTGTGCTGAACTCGGAGGTGCCATACGTTCGGTACTTGGATCGGTCGGATCGTGAAGACATACGACTACATCAACCGCGTCATGCTAACGCTTCCACTTTCGGTCTACGAGGGTACGTGGACACACTCTCCCCTCTCGTTGCTATGCATCACCATGATCCTGTGTGTGCGTAGGAATTTTTTTGAAATTACTACGTTCCCCAACATTTTTGTTTTTTATTTAGTGTTTGTGCCAAGTAGATGTTGGAATTTAGTCTATTTTGGGCAGCCCAATAACTATTTCAGAAATTCCTAATAAATCCTAGAGGCCCACTTAGCCCATCTATGCAAGGCAAGGGATACTACTAAAGTTTAGTCCCACATTGCTAGTTTAGTGGTTGTTGGACCTCCTTATAAGGGAGGTTCATTCCCCACTTGTATGAGCATGAGAACAAGAGGGACATCCACGCGCGCTCCTCCTCCACCGCCCGCCTCGCCACGCCACGCCTCGTCACGACGCGCCGCACCGCGGGTTGCGGGAATGAGCCGAGCTGATGTCTAAATTTTTGCCACGCACTACGGGTATACGAAAGGCCACTCGGGAGCTGGAAAGTTTTTGCTGTAGTGGATATCGAATACGAACGCAGCACCCTTTGGCTGCTACCTCTTTGTTTCGTCTCCCTCGATCCCTTCAGCTCCCGGCGCAGCCTCTCGCCTCCTTCTCTTGCTCCTATAAAAGGGAGGTCGCTCCTCCCAGAGAGATGCACCAGAACTCATTCTTCCTGTTGCCACCGGTTCCTGAACACTGCGCTGCTGCTACGATCTTCCTCATCCCGGCTTGCGGTGTGCACCGCACGTCGGGACAGTAGGCCTCCGAGACCGCACCTTTTGAGTCCTGTACGGGAGAAGGGTGATAAGGTTTTTGGAGAGCGCTCAGCGCGACTACTGGCTGCTTCATCACGGATGATCCGGTCACCGACGACTACTTACCCGACGATGACTTCTTCCCCGACGTCCACGACCTCCTCGATGACATGGCAGGCGAGGACACCGACCCCAAGTCTAGCGCTTCTGCTGCTGCTATGTCGTACGTGTTCTTCTCCTTTCTGTTACAAGTCCTGCTACAGTTCTTGGCTCTAGTTTCTGCCCTACGTATGTTAGGTTCTATGTCGTATAAGCAACTTCATCTAGTGTCTGTTCTAGATGTTTTTAGCTCAAGTTCATATATGCAGACGATGTTTACCTTCTCTCTGTTAGATTGCATGACTTGCTTTATATTTGCTATATTAGTCATGCTTTATCTAGTATTTCCGTTTGCAAAATTATTTGGTAAATTGCTCATATTTCCAACAATCCAAAAACCTTATTATAGGCAATTTACCCCAAGTGGTTTTGCTTCTTCCATGAGACCTCCTATGTTTGAGGGTATCCACTATAAGAGGTGGCGCGTGAGAGCAGTCTTATGGTTTCAAACCATGAGTTGCTACGACACCACTCTTGGCAAACCTGAATGAGAACTTGATGCTCAACAGGCACAAGCTTTTCAGAAAATGGATACTCTGTTTAAGGCTGCTCTCTTGAGTGTTCTTGGTGAGAACATAGTTGATGCTTATGCGTCAATTGATAATGGAAAAGATATGTGGGATGCACTCGAGGCCAAGTTTGGGGTCTCGGATGCTGGCACTGAGCTGTACATCATGGAGCAATTCTATGATTACAGGATGACTGAAGAGCGCTCCGTGGTTGAGCAAGCTCATGAGATACAGTCATTTGCTAGAGAACTTGAGCACTTCAGTTGTATGCTACCAGACAAGTTTGTTGCCGGAGGTATCATCACTAAGCTTCCTCCTTCGTGGAGGAACTTTGCTACCTTACTAAAACATAAGAGACATGAGTTTTCCATCCCGGATCTCATTGGCACTCTTGATGTGGAAGAAAAGGCGAGAGCAAAGGATACACGTGCTCAAGGTATTGAGGGAGGATCTAGTGCCAATCTGGTACAGAAGAAGAACTTCCAGCCCCACAAGTTCAAGAACGAAGGGCAAGTTTGATGGTAAAGCAAAGTTTGATGGGAAGAACAAGGCTATGCAACACACGAACTTCAAGAAGAAGAATGACAAGAATAAAGGTGCTTGTCATGTGTGTGGGGATCCTTATCATTGGGCTCCTAGTTGCCCTAATTGCTATGACAAGCGTCAGCCTGGGAAAGCCGGCAAGACCGCTAATGTTGTCATTGGAGACACTGACATGAAGGATGATGGGTATGGTATATTTCCCACTATTCTTTCAGTATGTCATTCTCCTAATTGGTTGATTGACACGGGTGCTAATGTGCATGTATGCGGTGATATTTCCATGTTTTCGTTTTATCAGACCGCAGGGACTTCAACCGTGTTGATGGGCAACGGTTCAAGTGCTTCTGTTCGTGGTGTTGGCACGGTCGATCTAAAGTTTACTTCGAGGAAGATCGTGCGACTGAAGAACGTGCATTATGTCCCCTCCATCAATAAAACTCTTGTTAGCGGATCTCTTCTGTGTAGAGATGGCTACAAGCTTGTCTTTGAGTCGAATAAATTTGTAATATCCAAGTATGGAACCTTTTTTGGTAAAGGCTATGAGTCAGGAGGTCTGTTTCGTTTATCCTTATCAGACATTTGCAATAAAGTTGTTAATCATATTTGCAACAATAGTGAATCCAATGTGTGGCATTCACGTCTTTGTCATGTTAACTTTGGTTGCATGTCGTGACTAGCGAAGTTGAACTTATTCCCTAGTTTCACCACTGTCAAGGGATCCAAGTGTCAAGTGTGTGTGCAAGCTAAGCAACCTCGTAAGTATCATGTGACTGTGGAAACGAGAAATCTTGCACCACTAGAACTCATACATTTAGATCTATGTGAAATGAATGGTGTTTTGACAAAAGGTGGAAAGAAATATTTCATGACGTTAATTGATGACTCCACTAGATACTGCCGTGTGTATCTTCTGAAATCTAAGGATGAGGCTTTCAACTTTTTCAAGATCTATAAAGCTGAAGTGGAAAACCAACTTGATCGAAAAATCAAAGGCTTAGGTCCGACCGTGGTGGAGAGTATTTTTCCAATGAATTTGATGCTTTTTGTGCGGAACATGGTATAATCCATGAGAGGACGCCTACCTATTCACCTCAGTCAAATGGGGTGGCCGAAAGAAAGAACCGTACTCTAACAAATTTGGTTAACGCCATGTTAGACACTTCGGGTCTCTCCAAGGCATGGTGGGGGGAGGCGATATTGACTGCATGTCATGTCCTAAACCGAGTTCCCACAAAGAACAAAGAGATAACTCCATTCGAGGAATGGGAGATGAAAAGGTTAAAACTCTCTTATCTACGAACATGGGGTTGTTTAGCGAAAGTCAATGTTCCAATTCTAAAGAAGCGGAAGCTTGGACCAAAGACTATGGATTGTGTTTTCCTGGGATATGCTTTTCATAGCATTGGCTATAGATTCTTGGTTGTAAAATCTGAGGTACCTGACATGCATGTCAGTACGATCATGGAGTCGAATGATGCGACTTTCTTTGAAGATATCTTTCCCATGAAGGATATGGCTGCCTCATCTAATCAGGAGATGCCTAGTTCATCAAATCAGGAACCAGTTACAATTACCGAACCTGCCATTTCGATGGAACACTTTGAAAGTCCTGTGGAGGAGAACAATGAAGTTCCTACTAGGAGCAAGAGACAGAGGACTGCAAAGTCCTTTGGTGGTGATTTTCTTGTGTATCTCATAGATGACACTCCCAGTTCTATTTCAGAGGCCTATGCATCTGAAGATGCTGACTACTGGAAGGAAGTGGTTCGTAGCGAGATGGATTCCATCTTGGCGAATGAAACTTGGGAGATAACTGATCGTCCATATGGGTGCAAACCTATATGATGCAAATGGGTATTCAAGAAAAAGCTTAGGCCTGATAGTACTATTGAAAAGTACAAGGCTCGGCTCGTGGCTGAGGGTTATACCCAAAAGGAAGGTGAATACTTCTTTGATACTTACTCACCTGTGGCTCGACTGATCACTATTCGAGTTCTACTTTCATTAGCTGCCTCGCATGGTCTTCTCGTTCATCAAATGGATGTTAAGACTGATTTCCTAAATGGAGAGTTGGACGACGAAATTTATATGGAACAACCAGATGGGTTTGTACTAGATGGTCAGGAAGGAAAAGTGTGCAAGTTGCTGAAGTCTTTGTATGGACTCAAGCAAGCACCCAAACAGTGGCATGAGAAGTTTGAAAGAACTTTAACAGCTGCAGGCTTTGTTGTAAACAAAGCTGACAAATGTGTGTACTATCGCCATGGTGGGGGTGAGGGAGTTATCCTGTGCTTGTATGTTGATGACATACTAATTTTTGGAACAAATCTGAATGTTATTAAGGAGGTCAAGGATTTCCTATCTCATTTTTTGAGATGAAGGATTTAGGAGTGGCTGATGTCATTCTGAACATCAAGTTGTTGAGAGACGATGATGGTGGGATTACATTTCTTCAATCTCACTATGTGGTTAAGATCTTGAGTCGCTTTGGCTATAGTGACGGCAAGCCCTCTCCAACACCATATGATGTGAGTGTGTTACTTCGAAAGAATCGAAGAATTGCTAGAGATCAATTGAAATATTCTCAGATTATTGGCTCGCTTATGTATTTAGCTAGTGCTACAAGACCTGACATCTCTTTTGTTGTTAGCAAACTGATTCGGTTTGTCTCAAAACCAGGAGATGTGCATTGGAAAGCTCTAGAGAGAGTTTTGCGTTATTTGAAAGGCACTGCAAATTATGGAATTCACTACACCGGGCACCCAAAGGTGCTTGAAGGGTATAGTGACTCAAACTGGATCTCAGATGCTGATGAGATAAAGGCCACGAGCGGTTATGTATTCACTCATGGAGGTGGCGCTGTTTCTTGGAAATCTTGCAAGCAGACCATCTTAACGAGGTCAACAATGGAAGCAGAACTCACAGCACTAGATACATCTATGGTTGAAGCAGATTGGCTTCGCCGGCTCTTGAATGACTTGTCGGTTGTCGAGAAAGCTGTATCGAGTGTCCTTATGAACTGCGACAATCAAACTGTGATCACGAAAGTGAGCAGCTCAAAGGATAACATGAAGTCATCAAGACACGTTCAGAGAAGGTTAAAGTCTGTCAGGAAAGTGAAAAACTCCGGAGTTATTGCGTTGGATTATATCCAAACGTCTAAAAATCTGGCAGATCCTTTTACTAAGGGTCTATCACGTAATGTGATAGATAATGCATTGAGGGAGATGGGTATGAGACCCACAATATGAGTTGTTCACAGTGGTAACCTATTCTTTATGATTGGAGATCCCGTGAATTAGATGTCGAAGACAAGCTGTTGGTCAACTGAGAGAAGAGTATCCTTACTATTCACAATACCACTATGCAATACTCTCCTAATCTGCATGGCAGGTTGATGTATATCTTAATGTGTTCTAAGTGGCTTATTTAAGCAGAGATGTTATCCTGCAGAACATCTTTTGAAGAACACACCTATATGAGTCTGATTGTCAAACATCGCAATCTATGAGAGTAGGGTTCTCTCTAGTAAAATCATGAAAGGTCACGGAGTATGACGCATAAGCTCTACCCGCGGGGAAGACCCACGGTAGCCACGTATCGGTCAAGGCTTTATGTAAAGCTAGATTCGCAGAAAACTTGCAGTTCAAGGCCCAGTCCACTGTTCAAGTTGCTTACTAGTGTAGCATAGAGTTCTAGGTGGAAGTTCAACTTAACAGTCTCCACTGCAGTACCGGTATATAAAACAGTGTTTGGAACCAAAGGCAAATTTTTGTGTGCCTCTGGGATCTGGTGGGGGATTGCTGGAATTTAGTCTATTTTGGGAAGCCCAATAACTATTTCAGAAATTCCTAATAAATCCTAGAGGCCCACTTAGCCCATTTGTGCAAGGCAAGGGATACTACTAAAGTTTAGTCCCACATTGCTAGTTTAGTGGGAGTTGGACCTCCTTATAAGGGAGGTTCTTTCCCCACTTGTATGAGCATGAGAACAAGAGGGACATCCACGCGCGCTCCTCCTCCGCCGCCGCCTCGCCACACCACGCCACGCCACGCCTCGTCACGACGTGCCGCGCCGCGCCGCGGGTTGCGGGAATGAGCCGAGGCGATGTCTAAATTTTTGCCACGCACTACGGGTATACGAAAGGCCAAACGGGAGCTGGAAAGTTTTTGCTGTAGTGGATATTGAATACGAACACAGCACCCTTCGGCTGCTACCTCTTCATTTCGTCTCCCTCGATCCCTTCAGCTCCCGGCGCAGCCTCTCGCCTCCTTCTCTTGCGCCTAGAAAAGGGAGGTCGCTCCTCCCAGAGAGATGCACCAGATCTCATTCTTCCTCTTGCCACCGGTTCCTGAACACTGCGCTGCTGCTACGATCTTCCTCATCCCGGCTTGCGGCATGCACCGCACGTCGGGACAGTAGGCCTCCGAGACCGCACCTTTTGAGTCCTGTACGGGAGAAGGGTTATAAGGTTTTTGGGGAGCGCTCGGCGCGACTATTGGCTGCTTCATCATGGATGATCTGGTCGCCGACGACTACTTCCCCGACGACGACTTCTTCCCCGACGTCCACGACCTCCTCGACGACATGGCAGGCGAGGACACCAACCCCAAGTCTAGCGCTTGTGCTGCTGCTATGCCGTACGTGTTCTTCTCCTTTCTGTTACAAGTCCTGCTACAGTTCTTCGCTCTAGTTTCTGCCCTACGTATGTTAGGTTCTATGTCGTATAAGCAACTTCATCTACTGTCTGTTCTAGATGTGTTTAGCTCAAGTTCATATATGGAGACGATGTTTACCTTCTCTCTGTCAGATTTCATGACTTGCTTTATATTTGCTATATTAGTCATGCTTTATCTAGTATTTCCGTTAGCAAAATTATTTGGTAAATTGCTCATATTTCCAACAGTAGAACCTTTGGAAAGACTTGGGGAAAGTCTTTGCGATCTTGCTGTAAAAAAACAGAAACTTTAGAGCTCACGAGATTAGGTACAACTTTTTACTAGAGCGTGATATTTAGTTGATTCTTTTTGCAGATGATTAATACATAAATTCCTCACGTCCAGCAATTTATTTTAGAATTTTTGGAGTTCCAGAAGTTTGCGTTAGTTACAGATTATTATAGACTGTTCTGTTTTTGACAGATTCTGATTTTCGCGTGTTGTTTGCTTATTTTGATGAATCTATGGCTAGTAATGGAGCATATGAACCATAGAAAAGTTGGAATACAATAGTTTAACACCAATATAAATAAATAATGAGTTAATTACAGTACCTTTAAGTCATGTTTTGTTTTCTTTCGCTAACGGAGCTCACGAGATTTTCTGTTATGTTTTGTGTTGTGAAGTTTTCAAGTTTTGGGTAAAGATTTGATGGATTATGGAACAAGGAGTGCAAGAGCCTAAGCTTGGGGATGCCCAAGGCACCCCAAGGTAAAATATAAGGACAACCCAAAAGCCTAAGCTTGGGGATGCCCCGTAAGGCATCCCCTCTTTCGTCTTCGTCCATCGGTAACTTTACTTGGAGCTATATTTTTATTCACCACATGATATGTGTTTTGCTTGGATCGTCTTGTATGATCTGAGCATTTTATTTTTAGTTCACCACAATCATCCTTGCTGTACACACCTTTTGAGATATACACACATTATTCAGAATTTATTAGAATACTCTATGTGCTTCACTTATATCTTTTGAGCTAAACAATTTTGCTCTAGTGCTTCACTTATATCTTTTAGAGAACGGTGGTGGTTATATTTTATAGAAATTATTGATCTCTCGTGCTTCATTTATATTATTTTGAGAGTTCTTTAGAACAGCATGGTAATTTGCTTTGCTTATAAAATTAGTCCTAATATGATAGGCATCCAAGATAAAAACTATAAAGTGCATTGAATACTAAGAGAAGTTTGATACTTGATAATTGTTTTGAAATATGAAGATGGTGATATTAGAGTCATTCTAGTTGAGTAGTTGTGAATTTGAGAAATACTTGTTCTAAAGTTTGTGATTCTCGTAGCATGCACGTATGGTGAACCGTTATGTGATGAAGTCGGAGCATGATTTATTTATTGATTGTCTTCCTTATGAGTGGCGGTCGGGGACAAGCGATGTTCTTTTCCTACCAATCTATCCCCCTAGGAGCATGAGCGTAGTACTTCGTTTCGATAACTAATAGATTTTTGCAATAAGTATGTGAGTTATTTATGACTAATGTTGAGTCCATGGATTATACGCACTCTCATCCTTCCACCATTGCTATCCTCTCTAATACCGTGCACCATTTGCCGGTATCACATACCCACCATATACCTTCCTCAAAACAGCCACCATACCTACCTATTCTGGCATTTCCATAGCCATTCCGAGATATATTGCCGTGAAACTTACCACCATTCCATTTATTATGACACACTTCATCATTGTCATATTTCTTTGCATGATCATGTAGTTGACATCGTATTTGTGGCAAAGCCACCTTCATAATTCTTTCATACATCTCACTCTTGATTCATTGCATATCCCGGTACACCGCTGGAGGCATTCACATAGAGTCATATTTTGTTCTAAGTATCGAGTTGTAATTCTTGAGTTGTAAGTAAATTAAAGTGTGATGATCATTATTAGAGCATTGTCCCATGTGAGGAAAGGATGATGGAGAGTATGATTCCCCCATAAGTCGGGATGAGACTCCGGACGAAGAAAAAAAGAAAAGAGGCCAAAAGAAAAAAAAAGAAGGCCCAAATAAAAAAATGAGAGAAGAAGAGAGAAGGGACAATGTTACTATCCTTTTCCACACTTGTGCTTCAAAGTAGCACCATGATCTTCATGATATAGAGTCTCCTATGTTGTCACTTTCATATACTAGTGGGAATTTACATTATAGAACTTGGCTTGTATATTCCAATGATGGGCTTCCTCAAAATGCCCTAGGTCTTCGTGAGCAAGCGAGTTGGATGCATACCCACTTAGTTTCTTTTGTTGAGCTTTCATACACTTATAGCTCTAGTGCATCCGTTGCATGGCAATCCCTACTCACTCACATTGATATCTATTGATGGGCATCTCCATAGCGCGTTGATACACCTAGTCGATGTGAGACTATCTTCTCCTTTTTTGTCTTCTCCACAACCACCATTCTATTCCACCTATAGTGTTATGTCCATGGCTCACCCTCATATATTGCGTGAAGATTGAAAAAGTTTGCGAACATCAAAAGTATAAAACAATTGCTTGGCTTGTCATCGGGGTTGTGCATGATTTAAATACTTTGTGTGGTGAAGATAGAGCATAGCCAAACTATATGATTTTGTAGGGATAACTTTCTTTGGCCATGTTATTTTGAGAAGACATGATTGCTTTGTTAGTATGCTTGAAGTATTATTATTTTCATGTTAATATTAAACTTTTATCTTGAATCTTTCGGATCTGAACATTCATGCCACAATAAAGAGAAATACATTGAAGAATATGCTAAGTAGCATTCCACATCGAGGACGAGCAGGAATCAAGCTTGGGGATGCTTGATACGTCTCCAACGTATCTATATTTTTTTATTGCTCCATGCTATTATATATTCTGTTTTGGATGTTTAATGGGCTTGTTTATACACTTTTATATTATTATTGGGACTGACCTATTAACCCAAGGCCCAGTGCAAATTGTTGTTTTTTTTGCCTATTTCAGTGTTTCGCAGAAAAGGAATATCAAACGGAGTCCAAACGGAATGAAACCTTCGGGAGAGTTATTTTTGGAACAAACGTGATCCAGAGGACTTGGAGTGGATGACAAGCAATCAACGAGGAGGCCACGAGGCAGGGGGCGCGCCCACCCCCTGGGCGCGCCCTCCATCCTCATGGGCCCCTCGTGGCTCCACAGACCTACTTCTTCCTCCTATATATACCTACGTACTCCGAAACCATCGAGGAGCACCACGAAAACCTAATTCCACCGCCGCAACCTTCTGTACCCGTGAGATCCCATCTTGGGGCCTTTTTAAACGCTCTGCCGTAGGGGGCATCGATCACGGAGGGCTTCTACATCAACACCATAGCCTCTCCGATGATGTGTGAGTAGTTTACCACAGACCTTCGGGTCCATAGTTATTAGCTAGATGGCTTCTTTTCTCTCTTTGGATCTCAATACAAAGTTCTCCTTGATCTTCTTGGAGATCTATTTGATGTAACTCTTTCTGCGGTGTGTTTGTCGAGATCCTATGACTTGTGGGTTTATGATCAAGATCTATGAACAATATTTGAATCTTCTCTGAATTCTTTTATGTATGATTGGTTATCTTTGAAAGTCTCTTTGAATTATCAGTTTGGTTTGGCCTACTAGATTGATCTTTCTTGCAATGGGAGAAGTGCTTAGCTTTGGGTTCAATCATGCGGTGCTCGATCCTAGTGACAGTAGGGGAAATGACACGTATTGTATTGTTTCCATCGAGGATAAAAAGATGGGGTTTATATCATATTGCTTGAGTTTATCCCTCTACATCATGTCATCTTACCTAATGTGTTACTCTGTTCTTATGAACTTAATACTCTAGATGCATGTTGGATAGCGGTCGATGTGTGGAGTAATAGTAGTAGATGCAGGCAGGAGTCGGTCTACTTGTCACGGACGTGATGCTTACATACATGATCATGCCTAGATATTCTCATTATGCACTTTTCTATCAATTGCTCGACAGTAATTTGTTCACCCATCGTAAAACTTATGCTATCTTGAGAGAAGCTACTAGTGAAACCTATGGCCCCCGGGTCTATTTTCCATCATATTAATCTCCCGTCAACGAGCTATTTCTGGCGCCGTTTACTTTGCATTCTTTACTTTTAGTCTTTTTCATAAAATGCCAAAAATATTATCTTATCATCTCTATCAGATCTCACTTTTGCAAGTGGCCGTGAAGGGATTGACAACCCCTTTATAGCGTTGGTTGCAAGGTTCTTATTTGTTTGTGTAGGTACGAGGGACTTGTGTGTGGCCTCCTACTGGATTGATACCTTGGTTCTCAAAAACTGAGGGAAATACTTACGCTACTTTGCTGCATCACCCTTTCCTCTTCAAGTGAAAACCAACGGAGTGCTCAAGAGGTAGCACCTTCGTTATTTTTCCGGCACTTGTGCTTGTTGCGTCGTGGCTTTCCATTGCCATCCCTGGCTTCGGAGGTGCCAGGGTCGCTGGTGCTATTGCTTCTACGAGCTAGCCAGCTATCTTCTCCCGCGCAAAAGCGGGTCATGAGTGCGGTAAGGGTTGCCATGGACTTCAGCTTTTCTTGGCCGAGGAGTCGGGCGAGCCACTCATCTCGGACGCTGTGTTTAAAGGCCGCAAGGGCTTCGGCGTCCGGACAATCCACAATTTGGTTCTTTTTAATCAAGAACCTGGTCCAGAGTTTCTAGGCCGATTCTCCGGGTTGCTGGACTATGTGACTAAGGTCATCGGCATCTGGAGGCCGAACATAGGTGCCTTGGAAGTTGTCTCTAAAGGTGTCCCCCAAGTCTTCCCAGCTACCAATAGAGTCTTCTGGGAGGCTGTTTAACCAGTGTCGTGCTGGTCCCTTTAATTTTAGCGGGAGGTATTTGATGGCATGGAGATCATCACCGCGGGCCATATGAATATGGAGAAGAAAATCCTCGATCCATACCGCGGGGTCTGTGGTGCCATCATATGATTCAATGTTCACGGGTTTAAATCTCTCGGGGAACTGGTGCTCCATAACCTCATCGGTGAAGCATAAGGGGTGTGCGGCGCCTCTGTATTGAGAGATGTCGTGGTGTAGTTTGGATGAGATCCGAATGCGGTTTTCAGGTCGGGTGAGGTTGTGCCTATCACGCCAGGCTTGATGGCCGTCCTCTCGCATCGGAGCACACCCCCTTGACCCATAGATTGATCTTGTCTGACCGGCTCTATTGTCCATGTCCTTGCGTAGGTCATAGGTTGTAACGTCCCCAACATCACACTACAGTAATCCGTTATGATCAATGCCAAGTCATCTTGATTTACAAAGCTTAATCATATTGGATTAGTATCTCATTTCAAATTCCTTCTCTTAATCCAATTCAAATTCAAAGTGAAAATTTTCAAGTTGCACAAAGTTGCTTGAAAAATGTTCATCATTTAGCAAATATTCCAAAACAATTTATTGTTAAGGGAAAACAACTTCACCACAATGCTAAGATGGACAAAAGCAACTATTACAGTGCAAAACAACATTTTAAAATGCCTTTCCAATTAGGAAAATTCCAAATGGATTCAAATAAATCCCAAGCTTATGGTGGTAGTGCACCACTTCCCCTAGTATCTGTTTTCACCAGTGGCACATTTTTGCAAAAGGTAATTATTGCAAAAGAAAATACAAAAGGCTACTGTTAAATGAAAACCGAAAAGAAATAATAGAAAGATCAAAATAAAAGGGAAGTAAAAGAGAAAACCCACTATGCCCTGGGCCTAAGTCCACAGTGCACAGGCCTAGTGCACAGCCCAGCCCACATAAGGGGTCACCCCTTACCTCTGTTCACCTGAGGCGTGGTGGCCGCCGTTCGACCGCCCGCGGCCAAGGATGTCCATGCGGCGGCCATCCGCCGCTCCCACGTCGCCTACTAAGTCGCCCCCAACCTAAACCCTAACCCTAACGCCCCCAGTTTCCCTCTCCTTCGCGCCGCTCCTCACTCCCCCATCATCCCGAGCGCCTCCGTCGCCACTCGTTGTCGCAGCCGCGGCTACTGACCTCGCCTCGCCTCGCCGACCTATCCAGCAGCTCCGCCGTCGTCGACTTCCTCTTCCCCGTCCACGAGCGCAAGCCGGGGAGCACCGCAGGCAGCGGATCGGGCCGCCCTCCTTCCGCCTCTGCTCCGGCGATCCCCTTTGACTCCGGCGACGCATGCTGCTGCTACTAACCTTCCAGGGGCTTTACGTAGCCGCCCGGTGAGCCTCGCCTCTCTCCCCTCCGTCTTCCGGCCGTTGATGCGCCCGTAGGTGTCGTTCCCCACATGTTCGAGCTTGCCTCCGCCGAGCTCGTCGCCGGCCACGTTCCGGTGACCGAACGCCCGCTCAATCGTGTCCATCATGCTCGCCCGCATGCGTAGACGCCGTACGTGCTCAGCACCGCTCGTTTTGCTCGCCGTTGCGCCGTTTGCAAGCTTGCCGTGCCTCGGGTCTCCGCCGTCCATGTCGCCGGCAACGACTACGGCCATCCCTGCTCGCGTCACCACCTGCGTTGGACGCGGCGTTCTCCACTCGCTCGAACACAAGTCACTGCGCGCGTTTTGGCCTGCTATAGCGAAAGTCCCAATGAACTCTTGCGAGAAACTGCCGCGGACGCGCTCGCCAGAGCTCCTCCGGCGCCGGCCCTGACCTGGCATGGCGTGGGGCCCGCCCAGTGCCGCTGACAGTGGGCCCCTGGGCCTCTGTTTGACCGCGTTGACCACGGTCAACGCGGGGTACTATTCCCCAGCCACTGACATATAGGCCCCACCACCTAATTAGGTTAGTCAAACATTTTTAAAAAATAAACTTAATTAGTTAAAACCTGATCAGTCACTAACATGTGGGGCCCAGCTTCTAATTAGCCTCAGTTTAGTTAAATTTAAACTTTTGTTAGTCCACTCTATGACAGGTGGGACCCATTGGTCAGTTTGACCTGGTCAGCCGTCCTGTTGACTGCTGACGTCACAATGATGTCATGTTGACGTAGTATTTCTTTTCTGTCAATTTAATTAATTCCAAAAAATGTTTAAATCTTTAGAAATTCATAGAAAATAAAATCATAGCTCGGATGGAAAAACTTTATACATGAAACTTGCTCAGAACGATGAGACGAACCCGAATACGCTAACCACATACCTGTGAGATGCCTCTAACTATCTGGACATGGAACATTCCCCTCCGGTCATCTGTCTGACACAGGTCCGGAACCGGGAATACATTCCCGGTTGAATTCCCCCTTCACCTATATCGTGTAGCCATACGTTAGGTCACAGTCGACACAACATATTGCCACGTTATGCTTTGTGATGCTATGTTTGCTTTATATTTACTGTTTCTTCCCCCTCTTCTCTCCGGTAGACCCCGAGACCGATGTTGCCCCTGTGATCGACTACGTCGACGACGACCCCTCCTTGCCAGAGCAACCAGGCAAGCCCCGCCCCCCCCTTTGATCACTCTGATATCGCCCATTCCATTCTCTCATGCTTGCATTAGATTTTGCTACTGTTATTGTTTGCTCCTATTCTGATGCGTAGCCTACTTTTGTAACCTGCTCATTGTACATTACCTGCTTATCCTAAACTGCTTAGTATAGGTTGGTTAGTGATCCATTAGTGATCCATCAGTGTCCTTGTTGCCCCTGCTTCATCATCGAAGACTCGATCAACGGAATCGAAGACTAGGCCCCGGCACCGCACATCACTTTCCCCTTAGTTGCTCGACACTACTAGGTTACTATCGAGTGCCGAGGGTGAGACCTCATCAGCACTTCTGATGTTAACCCTGTAGTGTAGCTATTCGGTCGTGGTCATTGAGGGTGATTACACCTTAACCACTTCCGATACGACTCTGTCATCCAACCCCTCAAGTGTGAACCTCGAGGGTGGATCCTCTTACGTTCACCTTGATGATTACATCGAGTGGAATCCGTCAAGGGTGATTCCTCAGGTTTTTCCCCTGGTGTTAGACAGACGATTACCATGGTTACTATGACTTTACCTGAACCAGGTTACTAAAGACGGGTCAGCCCTGAGGGGTACCCCCGCGGGCTTAATTGCGAGTGATGTGGAGTCGGGTTGACCTGGAAGGTCCCCGCGCGATACTTAAGAGGCGTGGCTGGGCATTCTTAGCCCTTGCCGCAAGTTCTCGAGACGGGGCAATGGGGTCACATCTTTCGTGAGTCTCTGCTTGTTACCGCGCGTTCCTAATCCACTATGATTTGGATATTTGATCTGAGGGGCCTCTGGCCTGATAGCACTAACCATCATGTGGGCATAGTATGGGTGTTCTGTGTCGTATGCATCAGCCAAAGCTTAATAGATGTCAGCGACTGAGCGGCGCGCACCGGGTTGGACTGGTAAGCACCTGCCTTTTTGAAGGAGGTAGCTAGGTCTACTCAGCGGCCGCGTACGCAACGTGCAGGAGTTCCCAGGGAGATGGCCCATGACCCCTTGGGGCATAGGTTTAGTCTGGCGTGCTGACCTCTCTATTAAGCCTAGGTCGGGTTGCGGCGTATTGTTTGGCCGAGGCCGGGCATGACCCAGGAAAGTGTGTCCGGCCAGAGTTAATCAAGCGTGGTGGGTAAGTTGGTGCACCCCTGCAGGGAAGAAAACATCTATCGATAGCTTGTCCTACAGTAACGGATGCTCGGAGTTGTATCCCGATCGATACAACTAGAACTGGATGCTGAGGCATGTATTGGATATGTTGCTTAGGGAGTCAAGAAAGGATCCCGGAGCGTTGGTATAACAACATAAATATGACTTATGTTATACTACTCTACTCCCTCCTAGTGCTGCAAGATGGTGGTTTCCAGAAGATGCTAGTCTTCGATATGACTAGCTTCCCCCCTCTTATTCTGGCATTCTTCAGTTAGTCCACAGATACTACCCCTTTCATTGATACCGATGCATAAGTAGTGTAGATCCTTGCTTGCGAGTACTTTGGATGAGTACTCACGGTTGCTTTGCTACCCCTTTTCCCCCTTCTTTCTTCTTTCTGGTTGTCGCAACCAGATGGTGGAGCCCAGGATCTAGGCGCCACCTTCGACGACGACTGCTACTATACTAAGGGTGCCTACTACTACGTGGAGGCTGCCGATGACCAGGAGTAGTTAGGAGGCTCCCAGGCAGGAGGCCTTGCCTTTTCGATCGTTGTTACTTTTGTGCTAGCCTTCTTAAGGCAACTTGTCTAACTCATGTCTGTACTCAGATATTGTTTCTTCCGCTGACTCTTGTGTTTTCGAGCTTATGTATTCGAGCCCTCGAGGCCCCTGGCTTGTAATATAGAGCTTGTATTATTTTAATTTGTGTCTAGAGTTGTGTTGTGATATCTTCCCGTGAGTCCCTGATCTTGATCATACACATTTGTGTGTATGATTAGTGTACGATTGAATCGGGGGCATCACATAGGTATAGCCCGGGGCCGCTGCCTCCCTGCCTCGACAGCGGGGTGGCGCGGGCTAGTGTTTGGGTTCGTCAGCAGTTTTATGCTTTGACGGTATTGGCGCAAGGGCCTCGTCGTCGAATTGAGGTAGTAGCTTGCGCTACGGGTAACTCTTAGCTGGGCGTTCGAGGCCGTATTCCTCGGCTGCCAGGACAGTAGTCCATCTGTCATTGAGTATATCTTGTTCAGCTTGAAGCTGCTGCTGCTTCTTTTTTAGGCTTCTCGCAGTGGCGATTAGCCTGCGCTTAAAGCGCTCTTGCTTGAGGGGTTCCTCCGGCACGATGAAGTCTTCGTCGCCGAGGCTCACGTCCTCTTCGGAGATCGGTAGGTAGTTACTATCCTCCGAGTCCTCGTTCCCGATTGGATCGTCGGGGTTAACTTGCCTATCCTCCCAATCATCCTGTTGGGATGTTGGCTCGACAGGGGCTTCGGGGTCTTCGACATTCTCTAGAGTGTTATTGTCTTCGGTGCCGGTATTATTGTCTTTCTCGCGACGCGATTTTGAGCGGCGCTGCTGACGTCGACGCTTTGGAGGTGCTTCAGCGGGCTTGTCCTCAATCGGATCCTTGCCGTCGTTGTCATCCTCTTTGGGTGTGTCCACCATGTACACGTCGTATGTGGAGGTGGTCGTCCAACGTCCGGTAAACGAAGGGTCTTGTCCTTGTTCGTCTTCGGCATCGTTATCCATGTCGTTGATGTCTTCGGAAGCGTAGTCCAGCATGTCGGTTAGATCTTCGACAGTGGCTATGACTAGGGCTGCAAACGAGTCGAGCTCGAGCGAGTTGGAGTTGGCTCAGATCAACTCATATGAAAATTCGAGCGAGCTCAAACTGAGTGAAGCTCATGATCGAGCTGTAGAACATGACTCGTGCTCAGCTTGTAACGATATCGAGTCGATCTCGAGCTAATTTCGAGCTAAATGAGATGGTAAAAATTATAAATATATGGATGAAAAAACAAAAAAAATTAAGGTGAATATGCTGGGAACCTTTGCCAAAAATATAGGATATTTGACACATAGTCAACCACGTGCCATAATTAGGCCTAAATCTTCTTCACACTTCATTAAGTTATCATGTTCGTTGGTAAATAAAATGGAGAAAAATTATGGACAACATATATGATAATAAATTATCTTATTTCCTTAATATATGGCATGATCATTTAAGGTAATGGTATTCTGTCGAGCTATCGAGCTAAAATCGAGCGAGCCAACATTGGCTCAAGATCGGCTCGTTTCTCGATCGAGCTACATAAAGTGTTCAAACTCATGTCGTTTCTTTTTGAGTCGATCTCGAGTCGAGTCAAAAAACGAGTCGATATCGAGCGGCTCACGAGTCTTGAGCTTTTCTTGCAGCCCTAGCTATGAAATGGGTGGTGGGTGGGACGTAAAATTCCCCGCTCTCAGCCCCTAATCTGGGCTGGGCGTAATTCGGAAGCGACTCCTCTGTAATGGTGAGGGATCGCATTAAGTCCAGAGCCTCGTTTAGGAGTGAGGTTTGGACAGAGAAGCGTGAGTCTGCAGGGCTGACCGGGGTGAAGGCCTCTTGGCCGCGCCCGCTTGACGCGGACCTCGAGGGTTCAGACTCAGAGTCCGAGGGAGAGTCTGGCGCTTTAGTGACAAGGGGAGCTTGGTTAGTCTTCGGGTTTGCCAATGACGCCGTCCCCTCCAGATCTCCGGTAGCGAATTCCATAATTGTAGGGAGTCCGGCTGATGAGGACATGACTACCTTGGATACGACCAAAAATATTGCATACATACATATTTGTCAGGTGATTTCTAGTGTCAACTATTCAATATTCTATTTATATTATCCAGAACAAAAATATTTCACACACTTTTGTGTTTTGTCTAATTGCAGGTGTATGGGACATTTGTACAATCCACATATGAAGATAAGGGAAAAAGAGAAGTTCAGGTGCTGTTCAAAAAGTCCCTTCACGTCACTTTTGGGCCAAGAGAAGATAGAGTCCAAGTCTCTCACGTTCTGGATTCAGATTCGGACTGCACAGACATACCTGACTCAAAACGGCAGGAACTTTTTCATACAGACTCCAAATTGGGTGATTCTTTTTTTGTTGGAAAGTAGATTTCATCCTCTTTCCACTCCAATTGGATTCACCTTTAAATTCGTCCGGAGCATTGAGATATGGACGAAACAATCTGACGCTGCAGCAGAATCCGAGTCAAACAACAAGTCCAAAGGTGTTGCATCACCTCCACTTAGGCCCATGAGCCTTGTACGACCTAGGGTTGGTTTTAGGCTGCCTTGGGACGTCCTCCCACCTCCTTGGCCGCCACCCCTTACTCCTATATAAGTAGATCCATCTAGTAGCTTTTTCCTGGGGATTTGTTTAGTTAAAACTTAGCCATTGCAACTTCGTGTACTTCGTTTGTGTCCAACGACCAGACCAAGGCCGCTTACGGATTCCCACCATTATCAATACTTCATATATACTCGCAATATTCAGATTGCTTTTATCATATTCTTGTGTGTTCTTCAATTGCTTGCAGGAATAGATCTTCGTGGTCAGGTTGATTGTGCTCCGGCGTGGTCAATAACCTCTCGAAGTTGGTTTAGCGATTGCTAAGGCGCAACGTCGTGCATGTTTGTAGTCGGATCGTCAAAGTCGTCTCCACCAAATCGATAGTTATCATCTCATCGAAAGATCAGGACACCCTCGCCTCTATCACCGGCGGGCTCTAAACTCCCATCTTCGGACCTAGTAGACTGCTCTAGATCTGAGGCCAGAGCGGTGGTCGGGGCTGCGAACCCTTCGAAGATCAAGTCTCCTTGGATATCGGCGACGTAGTTTAAGTTCCCGAAACTAATCTGATGACCATGGGCGTAGCTGTCGATCTGCTCAAGGTGGCCAATCGAGTTGGCACGCAGTGCGAAGCCGCTGGATACGAAAATGGCCGGGGGGAAGGGGGTCTCCCCCGAAACAACATAATTGTAGACGATCCAACGAGCCATCGAACCTTCTGTCGACAGCACGGAGGAACTCTCGATGAAAGCACCAATGTCGGTGTCAAAATCGGTCGATCTCGGGTAGGGGGTCCTGAACTGTGCGTCTCAGGATCGAAGGTAACAGGAGGCAGGGGACACGATGTTTACCCAGGTTCGAGCCCTCTTAATGGAGGTAATACCCTACTTCCTGCTTGATTGATTATGATGAATATAGGGGTTACAAGAGTTGATCTACCTCGAGATCGTATTGGCTAAACCCTAGATGTCTAGCCTGTACGATTGTGATTGCCTCTACGGACTAAACCCTCCGGTTTATATAGACACGGGAGGGGCCTAGGGTTGTACAAAGTCGGTTTACAGAGAAAGGTATCTTCATATCCAAACGCAAAACTTGGCATCCACGCAAAGGAGAGTCCTATCCGGACACGAGGGAAAGGTCTTCTATCTTGTATCTTCACAGCCATCAGCCCGGCCCATGGCACATAGCACGGACGCCCAGGGACCCACTAATTCAGGACTCCCTTAGTCGTGGGCATGTCAGGAGGTTGGGGACGATGTGGGTGGCCCCACGCATCAGTGAGAGAGAAGGGGAGGAGAATTGAACATACTAGATTTTGGAAAAATATGGGATGTGACAGCGAGGTTGCCGTCTGGGTAGGCGGCGTCGACGGCAGCGGAGAAGGGGAGGAGACTAACGGCCCCCTCGTAGCCCTGGCTGGACCCCCGTCCCCTCCCCCCCCCCCCCAGCGGGAGCCACTCTGATAAGTCGAGGTGTCGCGCCACCGTAGCCTCTCGCCGCACCAATGTTGCCATGTCGCGTCGTCGTCGTGGAGGAGGTGCCCGCGTTGCCCTGCCGCGTCGCCGTCGAGGAGGAGGAGAAGAGATGGGTGAAATGGGGGCTGGAGTTTGCGGCACGTGGGGGTGAGAGGATAAGCCTCCTGTGGTGTGAGGGTGTCCGCGGTAGAAAGCACACAGAGCGAACGATTCCTTTCGGCTGAAGTGTCAGAGTAAACTGCCTCAACATTCATGCAAAAGGATCGAACGGTGGCTGGGCGTTCGCTGGGACTTCCCTAAAAATGTCAGCCGGATAATAAAATTTCCAAAAAGAAAGAAAAAGAAACTAACAAAACGAACCGAGCAAACCTAAGTCACCGCTCTCTCCGTTTTCACTTTCGCACACGTTTTCCCGTCCCCGAACCAAATTTCAAAAGGAAAGCCTTCCACCGCGCAGATCCCCTCTTCTGACGTTGTCCGGCAAGTGCATGAGCCAGGATCTGACGTTGGACTTGAGCACCAGCGGGAAGTAGTTGGCAAGGATCTTGTCGTCTCGCCCCCCGGCAGCCTGCACCGCAATGGTGTAGATGCTGAGGAACTTCGACGGATGCGACTTGCCGTCGTACTTCTCTGGCACGTCTGGCTTGAAATTCTTTGTGCTGGGCCACTGGACTTGCCGCAGCTCACGGGTGAACGCAGGGCAGCCCACCGCATACGGCAGGTCGCCTGGTTCCCCTGGAGTGTGCATGTCGACAGAGGGCCCAGCGCGGTGGTCTGATTGACGCCGCGCTTCTCTGTGACGCTCGATGCGAGTACGAGCGTCCTCTTGCTCTCGCTCGTGAAGAACTTGGCGTTGATCGCGACGAGTTCGCGGATTTGATGACGCGGTGGAGTCGTTGTCGTGGTGATTCCGGCGAGTCGGCGATCTTGGCCTCCGGGGCGGGGAGTGGACGGTGGTCGCACCCCCGCCGGTCCTGGCGCCATCGGTCCTCGCCTGGCCGTCCCGCCGCGGCTGCGACGCGCTGTGCTGCCACGGGGTGTCGCCGTTAGCGAAACCGATGAGGCTCTGTGTCGTGGCCCTCCAGTCGTCGAGCTTGTCCGCCGTTGGAGGGTAGTCTAGGAGCAGTTGGGCTCGCGCCAGAGCTTCTGCTGGAGTGGCGGGCAGCGGCGGCGAACGGCGCGTGGAGCGGGATGTGCTCGAACTTCTAACTACGTTAGAAGGAGCAACACCCGGGCCAGGCAGCCGCGCCACGCTCGCGCCAGCGCGTTGGTGCGAGTGCTGGCCTTGAGCGCCCTGGGATCCGCCGGCTCGATTTGGGTCCAGCGAGCGTATGGTACCATGGGCGCCAAGACGCTGCTGGTCCCGTGCTTCGTGAGAGGGGCGCAGTGCATGTCGGGCGCCGTGGCGCCGTGAGCTGGCTCGACGACGCCTGTTCGGCCGCCGGTGCCGTCCCCGCCACCCGTTTGCTCCAAGGGTGGCGGGTTCGATGCGGACGGACCGGCCACCTCCGGAGCCTTCTTCTTAGGTGGCATGTCGCTGAGGATGAAGGAGATCTAGCTGGTGCAGACGCCGGATCAGGTTCGCACAACTTCGACGCCCCCTACCTGGCGCGCCAAAGATGTCGGGGGGAATCGGCTTCCTCGAACACCTATGGGGACCGAGCCCCTTACTGGTTCGGCAGGGGGCGGAGGTTGCACAAAGAGCAGATCGAGGCGGTGCACACAGGGGGATTTTACCCAGCTTCGGGCCGCAAAGATGCGTAAAACCCTACTGCTGCTTGGTGGATTGTATTGTGTTCTTGCTCGGGAGCGCGCGGTGCTACAGCACACGCGGGCCGCCGGCGAGGTCGAGCGTAAAGATTGGTCTCCCCCCCTCTACGTGCGCATGGGGCCTCCTTTTATATGCTCAAGGGGTTACCCACAGGTGGCAGCGTAGGTGAGGGCAAAAATGGTAGAATGCTGTAGTGGGTACAGCTGCCTGCACAGTGGCTGTATAGTGCTATCATACCTAACTCTGACGGCGGGGGACAAGGGCATTAAATGCCCGTCCGCGTCGCCCAGACGGAGCAGGGGAGTGGACCGTCAGGAGCGCCACCGTTTGCCATGATGGCTACTCTGTCAGCTTCGCTTCGCCACCGCATGCCCCTCGCTGCTCAGCCTCCCGCCATGTGCGCCTGGGATGCCCCCAGAGCGACACGTTGGTGGGTGAGCTAGAGCGCAGGCACGAGGTGGTAACTTGCCGCGGCAAGCGCCTTGCCGCGGTGGATGTCTTGTCGCGCCCGGGAGCTTGTTGCTCACCGGGCCTGCCGGGGCGCGGGGCGCGCCGTGGCAGGGTCCTTGTCGTGCCGTGGATGGCCTTCCCGGCAAGCTCCTCTTGCCGGGGTCTTGTTCTTCGAGCGGCAGTCCCGGCAAACTCCTCTTGCCAGGGCCTTGCTCTCTTCGGGTGGCCTTCCCGGCAAGCTCCTCTTGCCGGGGCCTTGGCTCAAATACTTTGTTCTTGAATGGCCCAAGAGGGGACCGTTGAGGGTCTTGGCGATCGCCTGGCAGGCCTTGCCGCGGGGTGCTACGACTGCCCGTGCACAAGTTCGGGGTACTAAGGTACCCCTACTTTAGTACACCTACAGATTGTTCCATACCAATATTCTACAACTTTCATATACTTTTGGCAACTTTTTATACTATTTTTGGGACTAACATATTGATTCAGTGCCCAGTGCCTGTTCCTGTTTGTTGCATGTTTTTTGTTTTAGAGAAAATCCATATCAAACGGAGTCCAAACGGGATAAAAACTAATGGAGATTTTTATTGGAATATATGTGATTTTTGGGAAGAAGAATCAATGGATACGATGCCCGACGGGGCCACGAGGCAGGGGGGTGCGCCCCAGGAGGTCAGGCGCGCCCTGGGCCCCTAGTGGACACCCCTTAAGGCGGTTGGAGCCCATCTTTCACCGAAAGAAAGCTAATATCCGGATAGAGATCGCTTCCAAAATTCAGCCCAATCGGAGTTACGGATCTCCGGTTATAAAAGAAACGGTGAAAGGGCAGAATCTGAAACGTAGAAACAGAGAAAGACAGAGAGACAGATCCAATCTCGGAGGGGCTCTCGCCCCTCCCACGCCATGGAGACCATGGACCAGAGGGGAAACCCTTCTCCCATCTAGGGAGAAGGTCAAGGAAGAAGAAGAAGAAAGAGGGGGGTTCTCTCCCCCTCGCTTCTGGTGGCACCGGAGTGCCGCAGGGGCCATCATCGTCACCGCAATCTACACCAACAACTTCACCGCCCTCATCACCAACTCTTCCCCCCTCCATGCAGCGGTGTAACCCCTCTTTTACCCGCTGTAATCTCTACTTAAACATGGTGCTCAACACTATATACTATTTCCCAATGATGTATGGCTATCCTTTGATGTTTGAGTAGATCCGTTTTGTCCTATGGGTTAATTGATGATCGTGATTGATTTGAGTTGCATGTTTTATTATTGGTATTGTCCTATGGTGCTCTCTGTGTCGCGCAAGCATGAGGGATTCCCGCTGTAGGGTGTTGCAATACGTTCATGATTCGCTTATAGTGGGTTGCATGAGTGACAAAAGCATAAACCTGAGTAAGGGGGTTGTTGCGTATGGGATAAAGAGGACTTGATGCTTTAATGCTATGGTTGGGTTTTACCTTAATAATCTTTAGTAGTTGCGGATGCTTGCTAGAGTTCCAATCATAAGTCCATATGATCCAAGAAGAGAAAGTATGTTAGCTTATGCCTCTCCCTCAAATAAAATTGCAATGATGATTACCGGTCTAGTTATCGATTGCCTAGGGACAAATAACTTTCTCGTGACAACAAGCTCTCTACTAAAACTAATTTAGTTGTGTCTTTATCTAAATAGCTTGTCGGTGTACTAAAGTAGGGGTACCCTAGAACCCCGAACTTGTGCACGGGCAGTAGTAGCCTCCCGCGGCAAGGCCTGCCAGGGGAGCGACAAGAGTCTCCACGGCCCGCTCCGGGCCGGACGAAGGCCAAGTGATCGAGCCCCGATGACCAAGCCCCGGCAAGAGGAGCTTGCCGGGCCAAGGCGACAAGGCCCCGGCAAGAGGAGCTTGCCGGGACGACTAAGCCGAAGCACCAAGGCCTCGGCGGGAGGAGCTCGCCGGGATGGCCAAGCTAAGGCACCCCAAGAGAAGCCCGCCGCGGCGCGCCGCGCGCCTCGGCAAGGCCTGACGAGCGGCAAGCTCTCAGGTGCGGCAAGGCAACTACCGCGGCAAGCCACTTGCCGCGGCTAACCACCACCTCAGGCCCGCGCTCCAGCCCACCTGCCCACGCGTCACTCTGGAGCTTCCCCGGAGGCACGTGGCGAGACGTTACGCAACCTGAGGTGTGGGGTGGCACGCAACGTTGACAGAATCGCCCCCGTGGCGAGCGGAGGCGCCCCTAACGGTCCGCCTCGGCACTGTTCAAGCGATCCAGACGGGCATTTAATGCCTTTGTCCCCTGCCGTCAGAGTTAGGTTCGATAACACTGTGCAGCCGCTGTTCGCACAGTTCCTTGCCATTTTTACCCTCACCTGCGCCACTACCTGTGGAAAACCCCTTGGCATATAAAAGGAGGCCCATGCGCGTGGGGGGGACCAGAGAGCCAGGAGGGAGAACCAGCAGGACGCCCAGTAGACCCTCGTCTACGTCCAGCCCCAACTCGTTGTAGCTTCTTGCGCTCCAGAGCAAGAACTCCAATCAACCAGACATGCAGCAGTAGGGTTTTACGCATCCATGCGGCCCGAAGCTGGGTAAAATCGTTGTGTGTGTGTGTCGCCTCGATCTGCTCTTTGT
Organism: Aegilops umbellulata; assembly: GCA_032464435.1. Taxonomy (NCBI): domain Eukaryota; kingdom Viridiplantae; phylum Streptophyta; class Magnoliopsida; order Poales; family Poaceae; genus Aegilops; species Aegilops umbellulata. The sequence continues at coordinate 64,799,152 of CP136056.1, read as the reverse complement.
GCATCCTCGCCCCCGCCGAACCGACAAGGGGCTCCGTCCCCATAGGTGCTCGTGGAGGCTGATATCCCCCGACATCTTTGGCGCGCCAGGTAGGGGGCGTTGAGTTTGTGCGAACCAGGTTCGGCGACCACAGGCAAGCTCAGGTATGGCCAGGTACCTTTCCGCTCCAGCCCGCGGGGCGGAGGCATCCCTCCCCACGGACCCGTGCACGGCCCTCCCCAAGTACCCACTCGCGCAGAGTCCGGGCAAGAGCAGCTGCTCCTTGAGGAGGACCGCCTTCCGGCCGCTGAGCGAGTCCCTCGCCTCCAGCATTAGCGCCGGAAGTTGCGGGAAAGGCGACCTCGTTCTTCGGCGAGCCCAGGCCGCCAAGATCCAAACGAGTCGACGCCGACCATGGGAGGGGCTTTGCCCGCGCGGCGGTCGGAACCGTTCCGACGGCCATCCCCTCTGTCCAAGTCTTGCCGCAGTTGCATGTAATCCTTGGTACAGAGGCGGGCGCAGGTCCCGAGCATAGTTTATGTACCCCGCACATCCTGTCGTTTATGCGCCTCTTCGCTTGGCGCAGGCATCATTCAACACGATTGTGCAGCACTCGCCTCCGGCAAGCGGTGGCGGGCCATCAGGCCCCGAGCCTGGGCTGAGCGTCGCCCGAGGAAGCTGCGCCTTTGCCGGACGGCAGACGACAGATAAGCTAAGTTGCCAAAGCTTGAGCAACTAAGCTCCTTTTTATTCTTAAGTTATCTTCCTCGAACGACCGAGCTTCGTATGGGAAACCTGTGCGCGGAAGGGCCGGCTCGTGGCTGGTTGCGCCCCTATTTCGTTTCGAGCCCCGCTCAACGACTTAAGTGTGCTACATCCCGAGTAGCGTCCTTACTTGCTTCGAGCTCGCTCGGCAGCTTGAGCGAGCCGCGACTGCAGTCGCCACGCCTATCTCGCCCCGAGCCTGCTCAGCATTTAAGTGAGTTGCGCCAGCCGCGGCAAGGTTCCTTGCCGGTGGAAGCCCCGTCAGCAGGTTGTTGATGTCCCGCACTCGGCACCCGTGGCAAGGCGGAGACTTTCGCCGACAAGTTCCTGTGAGCGTAGGGCACGAACGTACGAAGCACAAGGTCGAACAAGGGAGATAACAGCGCAATGAATTGCCTAAGATAAAAGTTATATTACAAAATGACTTGCCGCTGCCCTAATCTGCTGTTCCTATGGCATGCTCGGCAGCGACAAGGGAAGAAAAGAAAGAGGTGGGCGGCCTAATCCGCGCGGTCGCCCTCGATCCGCCTGATCCCCGCCACCCTTTCCACGATGGGGGTGACAAGGGCCTTAATCTCCGTCAGGTCGGCGTCTTCGGCAGGTGCCTGAGGACGTTGGTCAGCCTGATGGTGGGGTTGCGGAAGACGATCTTCACCAGCACCCTCTCGAGGGCCCCGGAGACGGCTTCCCGCGTCTCCTCGGCCAGCTCCTTTGGGATCGATTCCCGGAGATACTGGAGCACTCCCACCAAGCCCTTGAAGAAGGAAGTGAGCTTGGCGCTCAGTGGGACGTCCTCGCCGGAGGGGTACTCGTGGCCCTCCACCCCCAGCAGCTTCAGCTCCTGGTCGATGGTGGAGGCGATGTCAACGAGGCCTTCCGTCCACAGCTCCACCGTCTCTCGGAAGGCGTTCTGGGTAACGGCGGCGCTCTTCAACAGCTCCTCGTTTCCAACAATCTCCTTCCGCAACGCCGCCTCCCGCTCCTTGGCGCTCTCCAGCGCCTTGGCCAGGGTGTCCAGCTTCAGCTCGAGGCCGGCCATGGAGTCCTTGGCGGCGTCGAGCTCCCGGGTCTTCTCGGCGAGGCGGGCATGCAGCTCGCCGAGGGCGTGCGCGCCCTTCTCACGCTCCTGTTTGAGCGAGGCAAGCTCCTCGCCGCTCGCCTTGAGGTCGCTGGCGAGCTGCGCCGCCCTCACCTCCAGCTCCCCTTTGGCGACCTCGGCGGCCGCGGCAGCGTCCTGCGCCTTCTGCAGGGCCCCGTCAAGCGCCTGCTCACGCGCGGCAACCTCCTCCTCGTGGCTGGCGAGGCTGGCCTTCTGCTGCACCAGTTCGCTTTCCCGCGCGGATAGCCCCGCCGCGGCAAGCCTCTGCTGCTCTTCGGCCTCCGCCCTCTCGAGGAGAAAGGCCGTCCGCGCCTCATCAAGCAGCCTCCGCTCCTCCGCCAAAGACCGGAGAGCCTCCTGGTTGAGCTCCCGGAGCTCCCCGGCGCGCTTCTCCATGTCCGCGCCAGCCTTCGCGACAAGCGCCTCTTGGCGCTCCATCTTGGCCTGCCGGGCGCGGTAGAGCGACACAAGCTTCCGGAGCAGCCGCTCCTCCTCGGGCTCGCCGCTGCCGGCACTCGGCGCGTCGACCACCGTCAGCCCGATGGAGGCGAGCACTTCTCCGTCCAGGGCCTCCCCCTCGACCGGCGCCCTGGAGCTAGGCTCCCAGGAGAGCCTGATGAAGACGCCATCGCCGGCCTGCAGGTAGGCGCCTGCCGGGGGCTCCTCGGGGCCCGACGTGGTAGCAGCAGCGGGATCGCCGGACTGCGGGGTGCTTGACGCCTCGGCCTCCCCGGGGCCGTCGGCACGGTCGCCGGTCCCCTCGCCGCCTGCTGCCGCGGCGGCCTTGGCGGCTTCAGCCTCCTCGCCGCCTGCGGGGTTGTCGGTCCCCTCCGCCTCCTCGATGACGACGACGTCGTCGCCGTCGCCACGCGTACCCTCCTCGACGATGACCTCGGTCTCCATCGGGTCCGCGGTGGGCGGGTCTGGCGGCCGGAAGAGAAGAAAGGAGTCAGCTGAATAGCCGGCAAAGGGGCTCATAAGAAAGGATAGCCAGGGGAAGTTTTCCGTGCAGGGGGGGGGGCTTACCGGTGACCGGGTCCGTGGCCGCGGCCTCCGCTGCCGGGGGATCGCTGGCCGCGTCCCTTGCCGGAGATCCCTCCCTTGCCGGGGAGGTCTCCCCTGCCGGGGGCTCCTCCCTTGCCGGAGATTTCTCCCTAGGCGGGGTGGTCGAAGCGGACGGCGCGGCAGGAATGCCCCCCGGGGTCGCCTGCTGGGGCTGCTCTGCTCCTACCCAACAACAACAACGGCCACATGTTAGCAAAGGGAAGGGAAGCTCGCTCGCGCGCCAAACGGCAAGAGCTAGTCGTGCCCTCACCCTGGGGGCTGCGCTGTGGGTTGCCCTGCGGGCCCGCTGCCAGGTCCGGCAAGGTCGTCTCCGGCACCTCCCCAGTTGCCGGAGGAGATTCGCCCTCGAGGACGACCATCGGGATCTTGGCCCTCTTCGCCCTCCTCTGGGCCAGTGTCCTGAAAAGGAACGGTTTCGGGGGAGGATGAATGGGCCACGAGATAAGACGAAGCAACAGGAATCAAGAAGATGCAAGCTTTACCAGGAACTTACTCTCCGTCCTCCTCTTCGTCGTCGGAGCTGAGCGCGGAATAATCAAAAACCGGCTTGCTCCAGGCGCGAGGAGACAGGGGAGTGGGTTCCCGGGACCGCTTGGCGGGGGCGGTGGACAACCCCGCCCCCGTTGCCGCCGCGGAACGAGGAGCGGTAGGAGCAGAAGTCGTGGCCCGTGAGGACCCCGCTCCCGCCGTTTCAGAGGCGCGCGTCACCCGGGGCTGCGGCTGCTGGTCGGCCTGCCGCACCGCCTCTCCAGCCCTGCGGAGACGCCTCCTCGGCTGGGCAGGGGGCTCCGCCTGCGACGAGCTGCCCGGGAGCTGCGAGGAGGGCACGTCGGCCTCCGGCAAGCCACCCGCGTCCTGGGCGGGCTCGCCCGCACCACCGTGCCCGGCTGGCTCCTCCGCTCCGGCGAACTCCATCTGGTCGGCAAGGCTCTCCGCCTCCGCCGCGTCTGCCTCGGCCAGGGTGAAGCCAGATTCGCCCGCGGCCGCGGCGGCCGCCGCCTCCTCCATCCTGGAGGCGATGTAGGCCAGCTCCTCGCGGGTGGTGTCCCGCGTGAGGCCCCTCTTCTCGTCGGGGTCGACCGGTACCTCCTCCAAGTTGTCGAAGAAGGCTTGCACGACGTCGTCCGCCGGCTCCTGCCAGGTCGCGTCGATCCCGTGCGAGTCGCACAGCGGCATCATCGCGAGGATGCGGCTGAGCGCCGAGTTGTTGCACAGGGGGACGACCCCCGGCGGCAACCTGAACCACTCTGGGTGCTCGGAGTCATGCCTGAACAGCTCCTTCAACACTCCATCGAGCTCTAGAACGGTGAAGTTGAAGTTGAGGCCCGGGCGCAGCCTCATGATGTCCGCCGCGTTTTGGAATTCCCAAGCCGGCTTCCCCTTCTCCTGCAGAGGGGCGATGCGCCGGCGAAGGAAATCCGCGCCGACGGCGCCGACGGTGAGCCCGACAAACCTGAGGCGCAGGATCCGGGTGACGGCGATCTTCAGCTTGGCGTCGTCCGGAGCCAGGTCGCTCCAGTCGCGGCCGTGCACCACTGGAGTTTGCCGCACGGCGGTGAACGGCGGTGGGTTCTCCTCGACGATCAGGCACCACTCGGCCCTCCACTCCTCCCATCTGCCACGGAGTTCCCCCTCCAAGTAGGCCTCTTTTTTGTCGGTCCTGGAGATCCAGGCGACTCCACCGGACAGCGGCTCTCCTTTCTCCACCCGAGGAGTGAAGAAGTGCCGGAAGAGGGCTACGCTGGGGCGGACTCCGACGAAGTTCTCGCAAAGGTGCGCGAAAACCGCCATTGTCAGGACGGCGTTGGGGGTGAAATCAAGGAGGTGGAGGTTGTAGGTGTGCATGATGTCGCAGAAGAACTCAGAAAAAGGCGGGCAGAGCCCGCAGAGGAAGAACACGGCGAAGAAAGGGTACCCGGTCGGGTACAGCTTCTGGGCCATGGCGGGAAGAACTCGCGTGCGCGGATGCGCTCGCGTCGCCGTCGACCAGTAGAGGAGGTAATCGTTCTTCAGCCTCAGCGCGTCAAGCTGGGGGGGGAACGTCGTCGTCTCCTTCCGAAGCGCTTCCAGCCGCAGCGCCTCGGCCGACTTCACGGCCTTCCCCTTCGCCTTGTCGCTCTTCGGGGCCATGGCAGAAACAGGGAGGGGGAGTTGTCGACGCTGGCGGCGCCGGGGGCTGCGAGGGCGAATCGCTGCTTTCTCTAGCAAGGAGGAAGTGGCGGAGATTTTCGAGGAACGGCAACCAGCGGAATGGCGAGCTGCCCCTGTTCCCCCCGCTTTTAAGGGGGGTGGGGAGGGGGCGGACGTTTCGCCTTTCCAAATAAAGGAGATCGTGCACGACGTGACGCATGCCTGCGGGCCTCAGCCCCGCGCACGCCACCCATGTCACGCACGCCTCGCACGCCTCACCCCCCACGACGCCGCGATAAGCGCGCGCCACTTGGGGAGGGCGCGATGAGCACGGAGTCAAGGAACAGCGCGACCTAGGCCACGCGTGCCCGTGCACTGTTAGGGCCTGGCCCAACAATGCTCGGCACCGTGTATGGCCCAGGCCCGGGGGCTCCTGTCGGTGTACTAAAGTAGGGGTACCCTAGAACCCCGAACTTGTGCACGGGCAGTAGTAGCCTCCCGCGGCAAGGCCTGCCAGGGGAGCGACAAGAGTCTCCACGGCCCGATCCGGGTCGGACGAAGGCCAAGTGATCGAGCCCCGAAGACCAAGCCCCGGCAAGAGGAGCTTGCCGGGCCAAGCAGGCGAGGCCCGGCAAGAGGAGCTTGCCGGGCCAAGGCGACAAGGCCCCGGCAAGAGGAGCTTGCCGGGACGACTAAGCCGAAGCACCAAGGCCTCGGCGGGAGGAGCTCGCCGGGATGGCCAAGCTAAGGCACCCCAAGAGAAGCCCGCCGCGGCGCGCCGCGCGCCCCGGCAAGGCCTGACGAGCGGCAAGCTCTCAAGTGCGGCAAGGCAACTACCGCGGCAAGTGGCGCGCTCCAGCCCACCTGCCCACGCGTCACTCTGGAGCTTCCCCGGAGGCACGTGGCGAGACGTTACGCAACCTGAGGTGTGCGGTGGCACGCAACGTTGACAGAATCGCCCCCGTGGCGAGCGGAGGCGCCCCTAACGGTCCGCCTCGACACTGTTCAAGCGATCCAGACGGGCATTTAATGCCTTTGTCCCCTGCCGTCAGAGTTAGGTTCGATAACACTGTGCAGCCGCTGTTCGCACAGTTCCTTGCCATTTTTACCCTCACCTGCGCCACTACCTGTGGAAAACCCCTTGGCATATAAAAGGAGGCCCATGCGCGTGGGGGGGGGGGACCAGAGAGCCAGGAGGGAGAACCAGCAGGACGCCCAGTAGACCCTCGTCTACGTCCAGCCCCAACTCGTTGTAGCTTCTTGCGCTCCAGAGCAAGAACTCCAATCAACCAGACATGCAGCAGTAGGGTTTTACGCATCCATGCGGCCCGAAGCTGGGTAAAATCGTTGTGTGTGTGTGTCGCCTCGATCTGCTCTTTGTGCATCCTCGCCCCCGCCGAACCGACAAGGGGCTCCGTCCCCATAGGTGCTCGTGGAGGCTGATATCCCCCGACATAGCCCCTACCTTTTATTTACGCGCTCTTTATTTTCTTGCAAACCTATCCAAAAACACCTGCAAAGTACTTCTAGTTTCATACTTGTTCTAGGTAAAGCGAATGTCAAGCGTGCGTAGAGTTGTATCGGTTGTCGATAGAACTTAAGGGAATATTTATTCTACCTTTAGCTCCTCATTGGGTTCGACACTCGTACTTATCGAAAGAGGCTACAATTGATCCCCTATACTTATGGGTTATCAAGACCTTCTTCTGGCGCCGTTGCCGGGGAGTCATAGCGTGGGGTGAATATTCTCGTGTGTGCTTGTTTGCTTTATCACTAAGTAGATTTTATTTGCTGTTCTAAGTTGTTCTCTATCTTTAGGTATGAATATGGGACAAGAAATACCAAAAAAATCAGGTGTACTTGCTACTCATGGAGATGGGGAACCTCCTAAAACCCTCGATGCTCATTATGTGAAAGATATTATGTATTACTTTGTTAATCCTGAGAAAACCCCATTCAATTTTGTTATGGGAGACACGTTGGATCAACGTGAATACTTTAGGGATTATCGCTTGACTCAAAAATGGAAACTGTTATGGGATCAAATTCATATGTGTTGCATTGGTATGCTTGGGAACTATGCTTGAGATATGATTATACTTGTTGCTCTAGGATGAAGGCTCCACACCTTTCCTTTTCATGCAAATTTAATGATGATAAAACCTTGGCTTCTTATGCTAATGGTATATGTGATTACTATGATGTGGAACAAATAGAAGAATTCGTTGCTTTTATGGGTGCTTATGAAATTGAATCTTTGTTTAAAGAGTGTGAAAATCTTGATGATGCTATTTACAGACCTGAAAATTTTGCTATACTTAAATATTTCTATGAGAATTATGAATTCAATTCCAATATTGATGATTTTATTGAGAGAGTCTCCGCTGTCCAAGAAGAGACTAATATTTTGCAGGAGTCTATGGAAGAAGAAATTAATGACACTGTGAGTTCATTGGATGAAAAAGATGACAAGGAGAGCGAAGAACAAAAGGAGGAAGAACGGATTAGCTACCCGTGCCCACCTTCTAATGAGAGTAACCCTCCAAATCATACATTGTTTAATTTCCCTTCGTGCTTATTGAAGGATGATTGCTATGATGATTGTTATGATCCCGTTGATTCTTTTGAAATATCCCTTTTTGATGATGCTTGCTATGCTTGTGGCCAAGATGCCAATATGAATTATGCTTATGGAGATGTACTTGCTATAGTTCCTTATGTTAAACATGAAATTGTTGCTATTGCACCCACACATGATAGTCCTATTATCTTTTTGAATTCTCCAAACTACACTATATCGGAGAAGTTTGCCCTTATTAAGGATTATATTGATGGGTTGCCTTTTACCGCTACACATGATGATTTTGATAGATATAATATGCATGTGCTTGCTGCTCCTACTTGCAATTATTATGAGAGAGGAACTATATCTCCACCTCTCTATGTTTTCCCATATGTTAAAATTGCAAGAAACTCTTTATACTATGCATTGGCCTTTACTATGTGTGCATGAATTGTTCTTTTATGACATGACGATGCATAGGAAGAGAGTTAGACTTCATTGTTGCATGATATATGTTACTTTGTGCTCACTACTAAATCACAAATCATTGTTAATTAAAATTGGCTTTGATATACCTTGGGATCCGCGTGGATCCATTACTTGACCACTATATGCCTAGCTTAATGGCTTTAAAGAACGGAAATGTTAACGCCCACACATGTGGGCGTTTGCACATCGCCCACACGCCTCCATCACCACTCATTTCGCCACGTATGAATAGATGACATCAGCAGATTTTTTTTTGGTTTTCGACTTAAAAATGTTGTATCTCCTAAATAAAAAAGGGAACTAAAAATCCTTTTTCACCATTAAATCCGTCTCGACGAGATCTTCAAAACTAGACCCCATGTTGATATGTTTCGACGAAATTTTTTTTTGCCAGAAGTTGCCATGATGTTTACACTGCAGTTGCCATAGGGCTTAAACTAAAGTTGCCATGTGGCAATTTTAGTTTGTAGATCATGGCAATTTTAGTATTTTGATGATGGCAACTCTAGTACTTTGACCATGAAAATTATTTTTTGTATGAACCATGGCAATTTTACGTGCATGTATCATGGCAATTTTAGTTTATGGTTCATGGCAAGTCTAGTTTCTTAATTCCCCGTTTTATAAATGTCAAAATTTACTTTTAAATGTAGAAGAAAATAGCTGAAACATATCATGGCAACTTCAGTGTAAACATCATGGCAATTCATATGCAATAGACATGGCAACTTTTAATCCAATTTTTTTTTCATCAAAACATATCAACATGGGATCTAGTTTTAAAGATCTCATCGCGAGGGATTTAATGGTGAAAACGGATTTTCAATCGGATTTTTCGTTTAAGAGATAAAACATTTTAAAAACTGAAAATCCAAAAAGATTCCTACATGCATGCATGCGATGACGTGGCAATCTGTTTACATTAGAGACGTGTGGTGCGTCTCCCTTCCTGCCACACGTGTGGCAGTTAGCGTGACCCTTAAAGAAAGCGCTGCTAGGGAGACAACCCAGAAGTTTTAGAGAGTCATTTATTTTTGTTGTGTGCTTTTATATAGTTTAAAAACAAAAAAATAAAGAGGATAACCTAAAATTTTTCAAAACAGGAAAGTGAAAGTGAGAAAGACGAGCATGTTTAAAGTGGGAGCTAGCCTTGAACTTTGTTCAGGCTCACGAAAACTTTGTGAATCTTGATTACAGAAACTTTTCAACAAGAAGTATTATCCCCTTGTACAATTCCATTGTATCATAAAAATAATGTGCCAAGATTTGCCTTTAGGATGTTTACATTGCTTGTTGGTTTGTGCGGTGCAGAACAGAAACTTTGGCTGTAGTGCGTGATTTTACATTTTTTACTGGAACTTCAAACGGTTCAGAAACTTTTTGCACTGTCTTCATATACATTTTTTTTATTTTTCCTAATTTTGGCAGAATTGTTGGAGTACCAGAGGTATGATGAATGTTCAGATTACTACAGACTGTCCTGTTTAAGACAGATTCTGTTTTTGATGCATAGTTTGCTTGTTTTGATGAAACTATCGATTTATATCAGTGGATTAAGCCATGGAAAAGTTATATTAAAGTAACTACAATGCAAAAACAAAATATGAATTGGTTTGCAATAGTACTTAGAGTAGTGATTTTCTTTATTATACTAACGGATCTTACCGAGTTTTCTGTTGAGTTTTGTGTGGATGAAGTGTTCGAAGATCGAGGAGGTCTCGATGTGAGGAGAAGGAGGAGAGGCAAGAGCTCAAGCTTGGGGACGCCTAAGGCACCCCAAGTAAATATTCAAGGAGACTCAAGCGTCTAAGCTTGGTGATGCCCCGGAAGGCATCCCATCTTTCTTCAACAAATATCGGTATGTTTTCGGATTCGTTTCGTTCATGCGATATGTGCAAATCTTGGAGTGTCTTTTGCATTTAGTTTCGAATGCACTTTTGCTTCACTTATATTTGTTAGAGCGTGGGCGTATCTTTTGTAGAAAGAATTAAACTCTCTTTCTTCACTTATATCTATTTAGAGAGTTGACACAAACTAGTCATTCACATGGTTAGTCATAAAATCCTACGTAAAACTTGTAGATCACTGAATATGATATTTTTGATTCCTTGCAATAGTTTTGCGATATAAAGGTGGTGATATTAGAGTCATGCTAGTGGGTAGTTGTGGATTGTAGAAATACTTGTGTTGAAGTTTGTGATTCCGGTAGCATCCACGTATGGTGAACCGTGATATGTCTCCGTCGTATCTACTTTTCCAAACACTTTTGCCCTTGTTTTGGACTCTAACTTGCATGCTTTGAATGGAACTAACCCGGACTGACGCTGTTTTCAGCAGAATTGCCATTGTGTTATTTTTGTGCAGAAACAAAAGTTCTCGGAATGACCTGAAACTTCACGGAGATTATTTTTAGAAATAATAAAAAATACTGGCGAAAGAATAAGGCCAGGGGGCCACACCTTGTCCACAAGGGTGGTGGGCGCGCCTGCCCTCTGGGCGCGCCCCCCTGCCTTGTGGGCCCCCTGGTGCTCCACCGACCTCAACTCCAACTCTATATATTCATTTTCAGGGAGAAAGATTCAACGCGTTTTACGATACGGAGCCGCCGCCAAGCCCTAATCTCTCTCGGGAGGGCTGATCTGGAGTCTGTTCGGGGCTCCGGAGAGGGGAATCCGTCGCCATCGTCATCATCAACCATCCTCCATCACCAATTTCATGATGCTCACCGCCGTGCGTGAGTAATTCCATCGTAGGCTTGCTGGACGGTGATGGGTTGGATGAGATTTATCATGTAAACGAGTTAGTTTTGTTAGGGTTTGATCCCTAGTATCCACTATGTTCTGAGATTGATGTTGCTATGACTTTGCTATGCTTAATGCTTGTCACTAGGGCCCGAGTGCCATGATTTCATATCTGAACCTATTATGTTTTCATGAATATATGTGAGTTCTTGATCCTATCTTGCAAGTCTATAGTCACCTACTATGTGTTATGATCTGGCAACCCCGAAGTGACAATAACCGGGACCACTCCCGGTGATGATCGTAGTTTGAGGAGTTCATGTATTCACTATGTGTTAATGCTTTGGTCTGGTACTCTATTAAAAGGAGGCCTTAATATCCCTTAGTTTCCAATAGGACCCCGGTGCCACGGGAGGGTAGGACAAAAGATTTCATGCAAGTTCTTTTACATAAGCACGTATGACTATATTCGAAATACATGCCTACATTACATTGATGAATTGGAGCTAGTTCTGTGTCACCCTATGTTATAACTGTTGCATGAATAATCGCATCCGGCTCAATCATTCATCACCGATCCAATTCCTATGAGCTTTTCACATATTGTTCTTCGCTTATTTATTTGCCACTATTAAAATCACTACAAAACTATCACTGGTACTTTTACCACCGTTACCGTTACTTCCATACTACTTTGCTACTAAATACTTTGCTGCAGATACTAAGTTATCCAGGTGTGGTTGAATTGACAACTCAACTGCTAATACTTGAGCATATTCTTTGGCTCCCCTTATGTCAAATCAATAAATTTTGGTTGAATACTCTACCCTCGAAAACTGTTGCGATCCCCTATACTTGTGGGTTATCAAGACTATTTTCTGGCGCCGTTGCCGGGGAGCATAGCTCTATTCTTTGAGTTACTTGGGATTTATATCTGCTGGTCAGTATGAAGAACTTGAAAGATGAGAAAACCAAAATTTATCCCTCAACTACGAGGGGAGGTAAGGAACTGCCATCTAGCTCTGCATTTGATTCACCTTCTGTTTTGAGTAAGCTTGCGACACCTAAACCTGCTTCTGCTATTAATTCGGATATGTCGCATGTTATTGATGATGCCACTTCTGCTATGCATGATACTTATGATGAAACTACTTCTATGCTTAATACTACTATTCCACATGGTGAATTTCTTGATGAACAACTTGCTAGGGCTAGAGAGAATGAAATTATTGAAACTGATAATATTGATGAAAGTGATGATGAAGATTCTCCCCCTAGATATGAATTGCCTGTTGTGCATGAGGGTTATGTTATGGATGAAGAAACTGCTAGAGACTTTCTTGCTTGGAATGATAAAAGTGATCTTAAGAAATTATTAGCTAAGCTGAAAGAAAAGTCTCTGAATGCTAGAATGAAATATGACCCTGCTTATGCTACTTCACGTATCTTTGTCACTGATAAGGATTATGAATTCTCTGTTGATCCTGATATAATTACTTTGGTTGAATCTGATCCTTTTTAAGGCTATAAATCTGAAACTGTTGTGGCACATCTTACTAAATTAAATGATATAGCTACCCTGTTCACTAATGATGAGAAAAGTCGCTACTATTATATCGCTAATTATTTCCATTCTCATTAAAGGGTGATGCTAAGATAAGGTTTAATTCTCTTGATCCTGGTTGTGTGCGTAGTCCCCAGGATATGATTTATTACTTCTCTGCTAAATATTTCCCTGCTCATAAGAAACAAGCTGTTCTAAGGGAAATATATAATTTTGTGCAAATTGAAGAAGAGAGTCTCCCACAAGCTTGGGGGAGGCTTCTCCAATTACTTAATGATTTGCCTGATCATCCTCTCAATAAAAATGAAATACTTGATATCTTTTATAATGGACTAACTGATGCTTCCAGAGACCACCTGGATAGTTGTGTTGGTTGTGTTTTCAGGGAAAGAACCGTTGATCAAGCTGAAATTCTATTGAATAATATGTTGACCAATGAAAATAATTGGACACTTCCTGAACCAACTCCTAAGCCAACTCCGAACAAAAGGGGTATACTATTTCTCAGTCCTGAAGATATGGAAAAGGCAAAGAAATCTATGAAAGAAAAAGGTATTAAAGCTGAAGATGTTAAGAATTTACCTCCTGTTGAAGAAATACATGGTCTTAATTCATCACCTATTGAAGAAACACACGGTCCTGATAACCCGACACAGGTAGTAATGAAGGAAATATGCCCTAGAGGCAATAATAAAGTTATTATTTATTTCCTTATATCATGATAAATGTTTATTATTCATGCTAGAATTGTATTTACCGAAAACATAATACATGTGTGAATACATAGACAAACATAATGTCACTAGTATGCCTCTACTTGACTAGCTCGTTAATCAGAGATGGTTATGTTTCCTAACCATAGACATGAGTTGTCATTTGATTAACGGGATCACATCATTAGGAGAATGATGTGATTGACATGACCCATTCCGTTAGCTTAGCACACGATCGTATAGTATGTTGCTATTGCTTTCTTCATGACTTATACATGTTCCTATGACTATGAGATTATGCAACTCCCATTTACCGGAGGAACACTTTGTGTGCTACCAAACGTCACAACGTAACTGGGTGATTATAAAGGTGCTCTACAGGTGTCTCCGAAGGTACTTGTTGGGTTGGCATATTTCGAGATTAGGATTGTCACTCCGATTGTCGGAGAGGTATCTCTGGGCCCACTCGGTAATGCACATCACTTAAGCCTTGCAAGCACTGCAACTAATGAGTTAGTTGCGGGATGATGTATTACAGAATGAGTAAAGAGACTTGCCGGTAACGAGATTGAACTAGGTATTGAGATACCGACGATCAAATCTCGGGCAAGTAACATACCGATGACAAAGGGAACAACGTATGTTGTTATGCGGTCTGACCGATAAAGATCTTCGTAGAATATGTAGGAGCCAATATGGGCATCCAGGTCCCGCTATTGGTTATTGATAAGAGAGGTGTCTCGGTCATTCCTACATAGTTCTCGAACCCGTAGGGTCCGCATGCTTAACGTTCGTAGACGATATAGTACTATGAGTTATGTATGTTCGTGACCGAATGTTGTTCGGAGTTTCGGATGAGATCACGGATATGACGAAGAACTCCGGAATGGTCTGGAAGTAAAGATTGTATGTGGATAGTAGTGTTTGATCTCTAGAAGGATTCTGGAATCCATCGGAAGGGGTTTCGGATGTTTCCCGAAATGTTTGGCACGTGAACACTTTTTCTGGGCCAAAGGGGAAAGCCCACAAGGTTTTTTGGAAAGCGCAAAAGGAAGTTTTGCGGAGTCCAGGGGCTAGACGCCAGGGTCCCTGACGTCTGGGTCCAGACGCCGGGAACCCTGGCGTCTGGGTCCAGACGCCGGGAACCCTGGCGTCTGGCCCTGGAGTCCGAGAAGGACTCTTGCCTTTTGGGTGAAACCGACTTTGTGGAGGCTTTTACTCCAAGTTTCGACCCCAAGGCTCAACATATAAATAGAGGGGTAGGGATAGCACCCAAGAGAGATCAAGAAACACCAAGACGTGTGCCGGCAACCCCGTCTCCTCTAGTTTATCCTCCGTCATAGTTTTCATAGTGCTTAGGCGAAGCCCTGCGAAGATTGTTCTTCACCAACACCGTCACCACGCCGTCGTGCTGCCGGAACTCATCTACTACTTCGCCCCTCTTGGTGGATCGAGAAGGCGAGGACGTCACCGAGCCGAACGTGTGCAGAACTCGGAGGTGCCGTGCTTTCGGTACTTGGATCGGTCAGATCGTGAAGACGTACGACTACATCAACCGCGTTGATACAACGCTTCCGCTTACGGTCTACGAGGGTACGTAGACAACACTCTCCCCTCTCGTTGCTATGCATCACCTTGATCTTGCGTGTGCGTAGGAAAATTTCGAAATTACTACATTCCCCAACAATGGCATCAGAGCCAGGTTTTATGCGTTGATGTTATATGCACGAGTAGAACACAAGTGAGTTGTGGGCGATATAAGTCATACTGCTTACCAGCATGTCATACTTTGGTTCAGCGGTATTGTTGGATGAAGCGGCCCGGATCGACATTACGCGTACGCTTACGCGAGACTGGTTCTACCGACGTGCTTTGCACACAGGTGGCTGGCGGGTGTCAGTTTCTCCAACTTTAGTTGAACCGAGTGTGGCTACGCCCGGTCCTTGCGAAGGTTAAAACAGCACCAACTTGACAAACTATCATTGTGGTTTTGATGCGTAGGTAAGAACGGTTCTTGCTAAGCCCGTAGCAGCCACGTAAAACTTGCAACAACAAAGTAGAGGACGTCTAACTTGTTTTTGCAGGGCATGTTGTGGTGTGATATGGTCAAGACATGCTGCTAAATTTTATTGTATGAGATGATCATGTTTTGTAACCGAGTTATCGGCAACTGGCAGGAGCCTTATGGTTGTCGCTTTATTTTATGCAATGCAATCGCCCTGTAATGCTTTACTTTATCACTAAGCGGTAGCCATAGTCATGGAAGCATAAGATTGGCGAGACGACAATGATGCTACGATGGAGATCAAGGTGTCGCGCCAGTGACGATGGTGATCATGACGGTGCTTCGGAGATGGAGATCACAAGCACAAGATGATGATGGCCATATCATATCACTTATATTGATTGCATGTGATGTTTATCTTTTATGCATCTTATCTTGCTTTGATTGACGGTAGCATTATAAGATGATCTCTCACTAAATTTCAAGATAAAAGTGTTCTCCCTGAGTATGCACCGTTGCCAAAGTTCGTCGTGCCCAGACACCACGTGATGATCGGGTGTGATAAGCTCTACGTCCATCTACAACGGGTGCAAGCTAGTTTTGCACACGCAGAATACTCAGGTTAAACTCGACGAGACTAGCATATGCAGATATGGCCTCGGAACACTGAGACCGAAAGGTCGAGCGTGAATCATATAGTATATATGATCAACATAGTGATGTTCACCATTGAAAACTACTCCATTTCACGTGATCACCGGTTATGGTTTAGTTGATTTGGATCACGTGATCACTTAGAAGATTAGAGGGATGTCTTTCTAAGTGGGAGTTCTTAAGTAATATGATTAATTGAACTTAAATTTATCATAAACTTAGTACCTGATAGTATCTTTCTTGTCTATGTTGATTGTAGATAGATGGCCCGTGTTGTTGTTCCGTTGAATTTTAATGCGTTCCTTGAGAAAGCAAAGTTGAAAGATGATGGTAGCAATTACACAGACTCGGTTCGTAACTTGAGGATTATCCTCATTGCTGCACAGAAGAATTACGTCCTGGAAGCACCGCTGGGTGCCAGGCCTGCTACAGGAGCAACACCAGATGTTATGAACGTCTGGCAGAGCAAAGCTGATGACTACTCAATAGTTCAGTGTGCCATGCTTTACGGCTTAGAACTGGGACTTCAACGACGTTTTGAACGTCATGGAGCATATGAGATGTTCCAGGAGTTGAAGTTAATATTTCAAGCAAATGCCCGGATTGAGAGATATGAAGTCTTCAATAAGTTCTATAGCTGCAAAATGGAGGAGAATAGTTCTGTCAGTGAGCATATACTCAAAATGTCTGGGTATAATAATCACTTGATTCAACTAGTAGTTAATCTTCCGGAGCGTCATTGACAGAATTCTCCAATCACTACCACCAAGCTACAAGAGCTTCGTGATGAACTATAACATGCAAGGGATGGATAAGACGATTCCCGAGCTCTTCGCAATGCTAAAGGCTGTGGAGGTAGAAATCAAGAAGGAGCATCAAGTGTTGATGGTCAACAAGACCACCAGTTTCAAGAAAAAGGGCAAAGGAAAGAAGACGGGAAACTTCAAGAAGAACAACAAGCAAGCTGCTGCTCAGGAGAAGAAACCCAGGTCTGGACCTAAGCCTGAAACTGAGTGCTTCTACTACAAGCAGACTGGTCACTGGAAGCGGAACTGCCCCAAGTATTTGGCGGATAAGAAGGATGGCAAGGTGAACAAAGGTATGTGTGATATACATGTTATTGATGTGTACCTTACTAGAGCTCGCAATAGCACCTGGGTATTTGATACTGGTTCTGTTGCTATTATTTGCAACTTGAAACAAGGACTATGGATTAAGCGAACACTAGCCAAGGACGAGGTGACGATGCGCGTGGGAAATGGTTCCAAAGTCGATGTGATCGCGGTCGGCACACTACCTCTACATCTACCTTCGGGATTAGTTTTAGACCTAAATAATTGTTATTTGTTGCCAGCGTTGATCATGAACATTATATATAGATCTTGTTTGATGCGAGACGGTTATTCATTTAAATCAGAGAATAATGGTTGTTCTATTTATATGAGTAATATCTTTTATGGTCATGCACCCTTGAAGAGTGGTCTATTTTTGATGAATCTCGATAGTAGTGATAAACATATTCATAATGTTGAAGCCAAAAGATGCAGAGTTGATAATGATAGTGCAACTTATTTTTGGCACTGCCGTTTAGGTCATATCGGTGTAAAGCGCATGAAGAAACTCCATACTTATGGACTTTTGGAGCCACTTGATTATGAATCACTTGGTACTTGCGAACCGTGCCTTATGGGCAAGATGACCAAAACACCGTTCTCCCGTACTATGGAGAGAGCAACAGATTTGTTGGAAATCATACATACAGATGTACGTGGTCCGATTAATATTGAGGCTCGTGGCGGATATTATTATTTTCTCACCTTCACAGATGATTTGAGCAGATATGGGTATATCTACTTAATGAAACATAAGTCTGAAACGTTTGAAAAGTTCAAAGAATTTCAGAGTGAAGTTGAAAATCATCGTAACAAGAAAATAAAGTTTCTACGATCTTATCGTGGAAGAGAATATTTGAGTTACGAGTTTGGTTTACATTTGAAACAATGCGGAATAGTTTCGCAGCTCACGCCACCCGGAACACCACAGCGTAATGGTGTGTCCGAACGTCGTAATCGTACTTTACTAGATATGGTGCAACCTATGATGTCTCTTACTGATTTACCGCTATCGTTTTGGGGTTATGCTTTAGAGACGGCCGCATTCACGTTAAATAGGTCACCATCGAAATCCGTTGAGACAACGCCTTATGAACTGTGGTTTGGCAAGAAACCAAAGTTGACGTTTCTTAAAGTTTGGGGCTGCGATGCTTATGTGAAAAAGCTTCAACCTGATAAGCTCGAACCTAAATCGGAGAAGTGTGTCTTCATAGATACCCAAAGGAGATGTTGGGTACACCTTCTATCACAGATCCGAAGGAAAAACATTCGTTGCTAAGAATGGATCCTTTCTAGAGAAGGAGTTTCTCTCGAAAGAAGTGAGTGGGAGGAAAGTAGAACTTGATGAGGTAACTGTACCTACTCCATTATTGGAAAGTAATTCATCACAGAAACCGGTTTCTATGACACCTACACCAATTAGTGAGGAAGTTAATGATGATGATCATGGAACTTCAAATCAAGTTGTTACTGAACCTCGTAGGTCAACCAGAGTAAGATCTGCACCAGAGTGGTCTGGTAATCCTGTTCTGGAAGTCATGCTACTAGATCATGATGAACCTACGAACTATGAAGAAGCGATGGTGAGCCCAGATTCCGCAAAATGGCTTGAAGCCATGAAATCTGAGATGGGATCCATGTATGAGAACAAAGTGTGGACTTTGGTTGACTTGCCCGATGATCGGCAAGCAATTGAGAATAAATGGATCTTCAAGAAGAAGACTGACGCTGACGGTAATGTTACTGTCTACAAAGCTCGACTTGTTGTGAAAGGTTTTCGACAAGTTCAAGGGATTGACTACGATGAGACCTTCTCACCCATAGCAATGCTTAAGCCTACCCGAATCATGTTAGCGATTGCCGCGTTTTATGATTATGAAATATGGAAAATGGATGTCAAAACTGCATTCTTGAATGGATTTCTGGAAGAAGAGTTGTATATGATGCAACCGGAAGGTTTTGTCGATACAAAGGGAGCTAACAAAGTGTCCAAGCTCCAGCGATCCATTTATGGACTGGTGCAAGCCTCTCGGAGTTGGAATAAATGCTTTGATAGTGTGATCAAAGCATTTGGTTTTATACAGACTTTTGAAGAAGCCTGTATTTACAAGAAAGTGAGTGGGAGCTTTGTAGCATTTCTGATATTATATGTGGATGACATATTGCTGACTGGAAATGATATAGAATTTCTGGATAGCATAAAGGGATACTTGAATAAGAGTTTTTCAATGAAAGACCTCGGTGAAGCTGCTTACATATTGGGCATCAAGATCTATAGAGATAGATCAAGATGCTTAATTGGACTTTCACAAAGCACATACCTTGACAAAGTTTTGAAGAAGTTCAAAATGGATCAAGCAAAGAAAGGGTTCTTGCCTGTGTTACAAGGTGTGAAGTTGAGTAAGACTCAATGCCCGACCACTGCAGAAGATAGAGAGAAAATGAAAGATGTTCCCTATGCTTCAGCCATAGGCTCTACCATGTATGCAATGCTGTGTACCAGACCTGATGTGTGCCTTGCAATAAGTCTGGCAGGGAGGTACCAAAGTAATCCAGGAGTGGATCACTGGACAGCGGTCAAGAACATCCCGAAGTACCTGAAAAGGACTAAGGATATGTTTCTCGTTTATGGAGGTGACAAAGAGCTCATCATAAATGGTTACGTTGATGCAAGCTTTGACACTGATCCGGGCGATTCTAAATCGCAATCCGGATACGTGTTTACAATGAACTGTGGAGCTGTCAGTTGGTGCAGTTCTAAACGAAGTGTCGTGGCGGGATCTACGTGTGAAGCGGAGTACATAGCTGCTTCGGAAGCAGCAAATGAAAGAGTCTGGATGAAGGAGTTCATATCCGATCTAGGTGTCATACCTAGTGCATCGGGTCCAATAAAAATCTTTTGTGACAATACTGGAGCAATTGCCTTAGCGAAGGAATCCAGATTTCACAAGAGAACCAAGCACATCAAGAGACGCTTCAATTCCATCCGGGATCTAGTCCAGGTGGGAGACATAGAAATTTGCAAGATACATACGGATCTGAATGTTGCAGACCCATTGACTAAGCCTCTTCCACGAGCAAAACATGATCAGCACCAAAGCTCCATGGGTGTTAGAATCGTTACTGTGTAATCTAGACTATTGACTCTAGTGCAAGTGGGAGACTGAAGGAAATATGCCCTAGAGGCAATAATAAAGTTATTACTCATTTCCTTATATCATGATAAATGTTTATTATTCATGCTAGAATTGTATTTACCAGAAACATAATACATGTGTGAATACATAGACAAACAGAATGTCACTAGTATACCTCTACTTGACTAGCTCGTTAATCGAAGATGGTTATGTTTCCTAACCATAGACATGAGTTGTCATTTGATTAATGGGATCACATCATTAGGAGAATGATGTGATTGACATGACCCATTCCGTTAGATTAGCACACGATCGTATAGTATGTTGCTATTGCTTTCTTCATGACTTATACATGTTCCTATGACTATGAGATTATGCAACTCCCGTTTACCGAAGGAACACTTTGTGTGCTACCAAATGTCACAACGTAACTGGGTGATTATAAAGGTGCACTACAGGTGTCTCCAAAGGTACTTGTTGGGTTGGCGTATTTCGAGATTAGGATTTGTCACTCCGATTGTCGGAGAGGTATCTCTGGGCCCACTCGGTGATGCACATCACTATAAGCCTTGCAAGCATTGCAACTAATGAGTTAGTTGCAGGATGATGTATTACGGAACGAGTAAAGGGACTTGTCGGTAACAAGATTGAACTAGGTATTGAAATACCGACGATCGAATCTCGGGCAAGTAACATACCGATGACAAAGGGAACAACGTATGTTGTTATGCGGTCTGACCGATAAAGATCTTTGTAAATATGTAGGAGCCAATATGGGCATCCAGGTCCTGCTATTGGTTATTGACAAGAGAGGTCTCTCGGTCATGTATACATAGTTCTCGGACCTGTAGGGTCCGCACGCTTAACGTTTGTTGACGATATAGTACTATGAGTTATGTATGTTGGTGACCGAATGTTGTTCGGAGTTTCGAATGAGATCACGGATATGACGAGGAACTCCGGAATGGTCCGGAAGTAAAGATTGATGTGTGGATAGTAGTGTTTGATCTCCAGAAGGGTTCTGGAATCCATCGGAAGGGGTTCCGGATGTTTCCCGAAATGTTTGGGCACGACAACACTTTATCTGGGCCAAAGGGGAAAGCCCACAAGGTTTTTGGAAAGCGCAAAATGATGTTTGCGGAGTCCAGGGGCGGGTCCAGATGCCGGGAACCCTGGCGTCTGGCCCTGGAGTCCGAGAAGGACTCTTGCCTTTCGGGTGAAACCGACTTTGTGGAGGCTTTTACTCCAAGTTTCGACCCCAAGGCTCAACATATAAATAGAGGGGTAGGGCTAGCACCCAAGAGAGATCAAGAAACACCAAGCCGTGTGCCGTCAACCCCGTCTCCTCTAGTTTATCCTCCATCATAGTTTTCGTAGAGCTTAGGTGAAGCCCTGCGAAGATTGTTCTTCACCAATACCGTCACCACGCCGTCGTGCTGCCGGAGCTCATCTACTACTTCGCCCCTCTTGGTGGATCGAGAAGGCGAGGACATCACCGAGCCGAACGTGTGCAGAACACGGAGGTGTCGTGCTTTCGGTACTTGGATCGATTGGATCGTGAAGACGTACGACTACATCAACCGCGTTGATACAACGCTTCCGCTTACGGTCTACGAGGGTAACTCCCCTCTCGTTGCTATGCATCACCATGATCTTGCGTGTGCGTAGGAAAATTTTGAAATTACTACGTTCCCCAACAAGTAAAGGTAAATTCTCTCTATAGATATGATAAAGCTGAAATCCCTCCTACTAAGTTTGCTAGCCAATGCTTTGATGAGTTTGACAATTTTATTGTTAAACAAGAAAACTTCAATGCTTATTTTGGTAGAGAATTAAAACGCAATGCTTATATGAATGAACACTTGAGTGATTATATGTCTAGAGTTAAAGGAGAACTTAAACTCATTCGTAAACATGCTTCTATGGTTACCACTCAAGTAGAACAAGTACTTAAAGCTCAGAATGATTTGCTCAATGAATTGAATAGTAAGAATAATGACTATGCTGTTAGAGTTACAACTAGAGGGGGTAAAGTGACTTAGGAACCTTTGTATTGTGAGGGCCACCCTAAGAGAATTGAGCAGGATTCTCAGAGAACTAATGTAGATGCACCTAGTCCTTCTAAAAAGAAGAAAAAGAAAAATGATAGGACTTTGCATGCTTCTAGTGAACCTGTTGTAGACACACCTGAGAATCCCAATGATATTTCTATTTCTGATGCTGAAACACAATCTGGAAATGAACATGAACATAGTGATAATGTTAATGATGATGTTCATGTTGATGCTCAACCTAGTAATGATAATGATGTAGAAGTTGAAGCTGCTATTAATCTTGATAACCCACAATCAAAGAATCAACGTTATGATAAGAGAGACTTTGTTTCTAGGAAGCACAGTAAAGAAAGGGAGCCATGGGTTCAGAAACCCATGCCTTTTCCTCCCAAACCATCCAAGAAGAAGGATGATGAGGATTTTGAGTGCTTTGGTGAAATGATTAGACCTATGTTTTTACGCATGCGTTTGACTGATATGCTCAAAATGAATCCCTATGCTAAGTATATGAAAGAAATTGTTACTAATAAAAGAAAGATACCGGAAGCTGAAATTTCCACCATGCTTGCTAATTATACTTTTAAGGGTGGAATACCAAAGAAACTAGGAGATCCAGGAGTACCTACTAGACCATGCTCCATTAAAAGAAATTATGTTAGAACTGCTTTATGTGATCTTGGAGCCGGTGTTAGTGTTATGCCTCTCTCTTTATATCGTAGACTTGATTTGAATAAGTTGACACCTACTGAAATATCTTTGCAACTGGCTGATAAATCAACTGCTATACCTGTCGGTATTTGTGAGGATGTGCCTGTTGTGGTTGCGAACGTTACTATTTTAACGGACTTTGTTATTATTGATATTCCCGAGGACGATAGTATGTCTATTATTCTTGGAAGACCCTTTTTGAATACTGCAGGGGTTGTTATTGACTGCAACAAAGGCAATGTCACTTTTCATGTTAATGGCAATAAGAACATGGTACACTTTTCGAGGAAACAACCTCAAGTCCACAGTATCAATTCTATTGGAAAAATTCCATCGATTACTATTGGAGGTTTTGAATTTCCTCTTCCTACTGTCGAAAAGAGATATGATATTCTTATTGTTGGGGATGTGCATATCCCCGTTGAGGTAACGCAGTGTTATTCAAAATTTCTCCGGTTCCATATTATTCGGAATGAGTTTGTTAACAAGACTTGATCAACCTTGTTAGTGGATTCCTTTTGATGAGCATGAGATGGATGAAGTTAGAAAGCCCAACCTTCTGTAACATCCTTTTACTTTCTGTTATTTAGAATAAATAAAGTAAAAATAGTATTTTCTATCAGTTTTTTGAATTATCCGTGCAACAAAAAATACCCCAAAAATAAAAGTTCTCCTAATGCCCTGAAATTGAAATATGATTTTTTCTGTAATATTTGAGAATATCTGGCACTGAGAACACAGCAGGGGGAGCAAGCACCTGGCCACGAGGGTCCAGGGCGCACCCCCTGCCTCGTGGGCCCATGGTGGCTCCCCTCCACTTATTCCAGCCACCACACACTCCTTCCTCCAAAAAAATCACCAACCAGCTCAAGCACGAGTTCTAGCTCATTTTGCTGCGATTTTCGATCTCCTTGCTCAAAGCATCTGTAGCGACCAGTCCTCAAACAGTCTGATCTCTGTGCATCAGTGTCATCCCTGGATCAATAATGTTGACACGCACAGTACTTGAAGGATTTATAACAGAGTAGCAATCACACACTTATTACATCGAATGTCTCAAAAGAGAACTTATTACAATAAATATGGCTTAAGGCCATCCAAATACGATAACAGCGGAATGCTTGGAAGAAGAGAGTCCATCAACTCCAACGACATCACTGAGTAGAGGACCACGACCTAAAGGCACCTTACTTGTCGTCTGAAAAGTCTGCAACATGAACGTTGCAGCCCGAAAACGGGTCAGCACATGGAATATGCTGGCAATATAACACATTGTCGGTGTACTAAAGTAGGGGTACCTTAGTACCCCGAACTTGTGCACGGGCAGTAGTAGCGTCCCGCGGCAAGGCTTGCCAGGGGAGCGACAAGAGTCTCCACGGTCCTTTCTGGGCCGGACGAAGGCCAAGTGATCGAGCCTAGAAGACCAGGCCCCGGCAAGAGGAGCTTGCCGGGCCAAGGAGGCGAGGTCCGGCAAGAGGAGCTTGTCGGGCCAAGGCGACAAGGCCCCGACAAGAGGAGCTTGCCGGGACGACTAAGCCGAAGCACCAAGGCCCCGGCGGGAGGAGCTCGCCGGGACGGCCAAGCCAAGGCACCCCAAGAAAAGCCCGCCGCGGCGCGCCGCGCGCCCCGGCAAGGCCTGACGAGCGGCAAGCTTTCAGGTGCGGCAAGACAACCACCGCGGCAAGCCACTTGCCGCGGCAAACCACCACCTCAGGCCTGTGCTCCAGCTCACCTGACCACGCGTCACTCTGGAGCTTCCCTAGAGGCACGTGGCGGGGCGCCGCGCAACCTGAGGCGCCCGGTGGCATGCGACGTTGGCAGAGTCGCCCCCGTGGCAAGCGGAGGCGCCCCCAACGGTCCGCCTCGGTACTGTTCGGGCGATCCAGACGGGCATTTAATGCCTTTGTACCCCGCCGTCAGAGTTAGGTGCGATAGCACTGTGCGGCCACTGTTCGCACAGTTCCTTGCCATTTTTACCCTCACCTGCGTCGCTACCTGTGGGAAACCCCTTAGCATATAAAAGGAGGCCCATGCGCACGTAGGAGGGGGACCCCGAAGGAGGACACCCAGTAGACCCTCGTCCAGCTCCAACTTACTGTAGCTTCTTGCGCTCCAGAGCAAGAACTCGAATCAACCAGACAAGCAGCAGTAGGGTTTTATGCATCCGTGCGGCCCGAAGCTGGGTAAAATCGTTGTGTGTGTGTCGCCTCGATCTGCTCTTTGCGCAACCTCCGCCCCTCGCCGAACCGAAAAGGGGCTCCGTCCCCATAGGTGCTCATGGAGGCCGATTTCCCCCGACATCTTTGGCGCGCCAGGTAGGGGGCTGCGTCGAGGTTGTGCGAACCAGATTTGGCGACCACAGGTAAGCTCAGGTATGGCCAGGTACCTTTCCGCTCCAACCCGCGGAGCGGAGGCATTCCTCCTCACGGACTCGTGCATGGCCCTCCTCGAGTACCCACTCACGCAGAGCCCGGGCAAGAGCAGCTGCTCCTTGAGGAGGACCGCCTTCCGGCCGCTGAGCGAGTTTCTCGCCTCCAGCAAACTCTGCGCCGCTCCCGTAGCCGCAGAAGTTAGCGCCGAAAGTTGCGGTAAAGGCGACCTCGTTCTTCGGCGTGCCCAGGCCGCCAAGATCCAAATGAGTCGACGCCGACCGTGGGAGGGACCTTGCCAGTGCGGTAGTCGGAACCCGTTCCGTCGGCCATCCTCTCTGTCCAAGTCTTGCCGCAGTTGCATGTAATCCTTGGTACAGAGACGAGCGCAGATCCCAAGCATAGCTTATGTGCCCCGCACATCTTGTCGATTTCGCGCCTCTCCGCTTTGCGCATGCATTATTTGACACGATTGTGCAGCACTCGGCTCCGGCAAGCGATGGCAGGCCGTGAAGCCCCGAGCCCTCGTTATTCCCTTACCTCGAGAAGGGGGATGACAAGATAGGCTGGGCGTCGCCCGAGGAAGCTGCGCCTTGCAGGACTGCAAACAACAGAAAAGCTAAGTTGCCAATATTTGAGCAATTAAGCTCCTTTTTACCCTTAAGTTATCTTCCTCGAACGGCCGAGCTTCGTATGGGAAACCTGTGCGCGGAGGGCCGGCTCGTGGCTGGTTGCGCCCTTATTTCGTTTCGAGCCCGCTCAACGACTTAAGTGTGCTACATCCAGAGTGGCGTCCTTACTTTGTTTCGAGCTTGCTCGGCAGCTTAAGTGTGCTGCGACTGCAGTCGCAACGCTTACCTCGCCCTGAGCCTGCTCAACATTTTAAGTGAGTTGCGCCAGCCGCGGCAAGGTTTCTTGCCGGTGGAGGCACCGCCAGCGGGTTGCTGATGTCCCGCACTCGGCACCCGTGGCAAGGCGGAGGCTTGCGCCGACAAGTTCCTGGGAGCGTAGGCCGCGAACGTACGAAGCACAAAGTCGAACGAGGGAGATAACAGCGCAATGAACTGCCTAAGATAAAAGTTATATTCCAAAACGACTTGCCGCTGCTCTAATCAGCTGTTTCTATGACATGCTCAGCAGCGACAAGGGAAGAAAAGAAAGAGGTGGGCGGCCTAATCCGCGCGGTCGCCCTCGACCCTCCTGATCCCGGCCACCCTTTCCACAATGGGGGTGACGAGGGCCCTGATCTCCGTCAGGTCGGCGTCTTCCGGCAGGTGCCTGAGGACGTTGGTAAGCCTAATGGTGGGGTTGCGGAAGACGATCTTCACCAGCACCCTCTCGAGGGCCCCGGAGACGGCTTCCCGCGTCTCCTCGGCCAGCTGCTCTGGGATCGTTTCCCGGAGATGCTGGAGCGCCTCCACCAAGCCCTTGAAGAAGGAAGTGAGCTTGACGCTCGGCGAGACATTCTCGCCGGAGGGGTACTCGTGGCCCTCCATCCCCAGCAGCTTCAGCTCCTTGTCGATGGTGGTGGCGATGTCGACGAGGCCTTCGGTCCACCGCTCCACCGTCTCCTGGAAGGCGTTCTGGGTAACGGCGGCATGCTTCAATAGCTCCTCGTTGTCAGCAACCTCCTTCCGCAAGGTCGCTTCCTGCCCCTTGGCGCTCTCCAGCGCCTTGGCCAGGGTGTCCAGCTTCAGCTCGAGGTCGGCCTTGGAATCCTTGGCGGCGTCGAGCTCCCGGATCTTCTCGGCGAAGCGGCCCTGCAGCTCACCAAGGGTGTGAGCGCCCTTCTCGCGCTCCTGTTTGAGTGCGGCAAGCTCTTCGCCGCTCGCCTTGAGGTCGCTGACGAGCTGCGCCAGCCACGTCACGCACGCCTCGCACGCCTCGCCCCCCTCCCCCCCCACGACGCCGTGATAAGCGCGTGCCACTTGGGGAGGGCGCGACGGGCACGGAGTTAAGGAGCAGCGCAACCCAGGCCACGCGTGCCCGTGCACTGTTAGGGCCTGGCCCAACAACGCTCGGCACCGTGTATGGCCTAGAACCGGGGGCTCCTGTCGGTGTACTAAAGTAGGGGTACCTTAGTACCCCGAACTTGTGCACGGGCAGTAGTAGCGTCCCGCGGCAAGGCTTGCCAGGGGAGCGACAAGAGTCTCCATGGCCCTTTCTGGGCCGGACGAAGGCCAAGTGATCGAGCCTAGAAGACCAGGCCCCGGCAAGAGGAGCTTGCCGGGCCAAGGAGGCGAGGTCCGGCAAGAGGAGCTTGCCGGGCCAAGGCGACAAGGCCCCGGCAAGAGGAGCTTGCCGGGACGACTAAGCCGAAGCACCAAGGCCCCGACGGGAGGAGCTCGCCAGGACGGCCAAGCCAAGGCACCCCAAGAAAAGCCCGTCGCGGCGCGCCGCGCGCCCCGGCAAGGCCTGACGAGCGGCAAGCTTTCAGGTGCGGTAAGACAACCACCGCGGCAAGCCACTTGCCGCGGCAAACCACCACCTCAGGCCTGTGCTCCAGCTCACCTGACCACGCGTCACTCTTGAGCTTCCCCAGAGGCACGTGGCGGGGCGCCGCGCAACCTGAGGCGCGCGGTGGCATGCGACGTTGGCAGAGTCGCCCCCGTGGCAAGCGGAGGCGCCCCCAATGGTCCGCCTCGGTACTATTTGGGCGATCCAGACGGGCATTTAATGCCTTTGTCCCCCGCCGTCAGAGTTAGGTGCGATAGCACTGTGCGGCCACTGTTCGCACAGTTCCTTGCCATTTTTACCCTCACCTGCATCGCTACCTGTGGGAAACCCCTTAGCATATAAAAGGAGGCCCATGCGCACGTAGGAGGGGGACCCCGAAGGAGGACACCCAGTAGACCCTCGTCTACGTCCAGCTCCAACTTACTGTAGCTTCTTGCGCTCCAGAGCAAGAACTCGAATCAACCAGACAAGCAGCAGTAGGGTTTTACGCATCCGTGCGGCCCGAAGCTGGGTAAAATCGTTGTGTGTGTGTCGCCTTGATCTGCTCTTTGCGCAACCTCTGCCCCCGCCAAACCGAAAAGGGGCTCCGTCCCCATAGGTGCTCGTGGAGGTCGATTTCCCCCGACACACATAGAGAGTAATGGAAGAAATAAGCTATACTACATGCATATATGGCTGGTGGAAAGGTCTATGGTTACAGTTTTTGCGTAAAGCCAATTTTTCCCTACTGCAAAGGAATAAATTTACTTAACTATCATGGTGGTTGTTAAACATTGAGAGTGTAGACACCCTCTCAATCCCAATTAAGCATCATCATTAAAACCCAACAAAGTTAATTAAAATAACATGATGAGATTCACATGATAATCCAAGTACTAGATACTCAAGACGTCCATAACTGGAGACAAATCTAACCATGATTAGTTTATACACTCTGCAGAGGTTTGCGCACTTTTCCCCACAAGACTCGATCTCCTCCGTTGGATTTCTCGCACTACATGGTGTTTGAGAAACGGATGACCGAGATATAGTCTTTCAGAAGCGCTAGCACCTTACGATCAGGTAGACCGTACCACCTACATCCCCTACATCTGCTAGTCTACCACTGTAAGAGTTCGCACGACTTAATCAACTATGCTAGAGCCCATAGTAGCTTCTGGCTGCACACAGAAGTTTCTAGTATGAATAATCTCATGATCCCTCTGAGCCTGGGTGGCGGTCCATAAAGAAAAACAGGCAATCCTGAAATACCCAGGTACCTCAATCCACCCAGATGTGTGTTTAAGTTGCCACCTTAAATAAACCATTAATTTAACAATCTCATATCTGTCATGGATACACTCACCCAATCCACGTCTACTAGCATAGCATGGCATGATAAGCAAACGTAGAAGTAACTCCCAAAGGTTTAATAATAAAACAGGTAATAGGTACTACCTCAACTACTTCCCATCCCACCAGTCGCAAAAAAAAGATCCTAATCATGCAATGTTTGAGGATTGATCTAATGCAATAAAACTGGGTAGTAAGAGGTATGATCAAAGTGTTACTTGCCTTGTTGATGATCCGCGAAACCTAGAGATTCGAAGTAACAGGCGGCGCACTCCGGGTACTCTATCACAGACAAACAAAAAAGCATACAGTAAGCACTCATCTAATGCACAGGTAAAACTCAAATAAGAGATCTAACCAGAAATTTCAACTTAAAAACTCCGGTTTGCAAAAAGAATCAAATCAAACGAAGCAACGAAAGTCAAACGGCGAAAGAAACAAACTTCGTTTTACTAATCTGGACCTAAGTCAAATTTTACAGAAGCAAAAACTTGTTTGAGTTGGTTAAACGGAAAGAGGGTTTCGAGACGAAACTCTAGGCGCTTGAATCGCCTGATTCCGATAAACGAGCGAAAAGTTATACTAAAAGGAAAATCGGATCAGAAATCGCGATCAGAAATAATCGCGGAAAATCCGAGAAAAAGAAAAACGACGAATAGATTAACGAACGAACGTTCGTTATCTGGATCTAAACGATAAACGCGTTCGTTAAAACGAACGAACGAGCGAACGCTCGCTAATTAAACTAAACCGGAAAATAAACCGATCTAATAAAAAACAAAAACTAAAAAAAACCAAACGAACAAAACGGAAAACCGAACGGTTTTCTCGAGGAAAACCGCCAGCGGCGGGGCGGTGGCTACCTCCGCCGAGGGGGCGGCGGGGTCCGGCGGGGCGGCGGCGGCGTCTGGCGGGGTGGCGGCGGGCGGCGGCATCCGGCGGGGTGGCGGCGGGCGGCGGCGGCGTCCGGCAGGGTGGCGGCGGGCGGCGGCGTCCGGCGGGGCGGCAGGGCGGCGGCGGCGGCTGGGGCTAGGGTTAGGGTTTGGCGCGGGGCGGCGGCGACTTGGGCTGATTCGGGCCCCGGGGCGCTATATAAAGGCTCGGCCAGGCGGAGTCCTGGCCGAACACGGCCCAAAGTCGGTTCTGTTTTCTTAAATAATTACGCGCAAAAAAACAAACAAAAGAAATACTAAACGGACTCTAAAAATCCCGAAATAAATTTTCCCCGACTTCTAAAATCAAGTCGGACAAGATGAACATTTATTTGGGGCCTAAATGCAATTTTTAAAAGCGCACATTTTTCCTAAATTCAAATAAAATACCAAAAAACTCCGAAATAAAATCTTATTTGATTGTATTATTAAATCCTCAATATTTCTTTATTTTGGGAAAGTCATTTTATTCCCTCTCTCATATTTTTATAATAGAAATAATTGAAGATAAAATAATTGAAATCAAATGATCCTATTCTCAAAATTCGAGAAAACTCAAATATGAAAATAACGAAACCCCCAACTCTCTCCGTGGGTCCTTGAGTTGCGTAGAATTACTAGGATAAAAAACAAAAGCAAATAAAATATGATATGCAATGATGATCTAATGTATAAGATTCCAAATTGAAAATTTGGGATGTTACAAACCTACCCCCCTTAAGATGAATCTCGTCCTCGAGATTCGGGTTGGCTAGAAAATAGGTGAGGGTGGTCTTTCAACAAATCTTCCTCTCGCTACCAGGTGGCTTCATCCACGGTGTGGTGGCTCCACTGAACTTTACAAAACTTGATAACCTTGCTGCGGGTGACTCGGCTGGCATACTCAAGAATCTTAAATGGTTTGTCTTCATAGGTCAAATCACTGTCCAACTGAATTGCTTCCAACGACACGGTATCTCTCAATGGTATATCAGCCATCTCCGCGTGGCACTTCTTTAACTGGGAAACGGGGAATACATCGTGAACTCCTGACAATCCTTTGGGCAATTCCAACTTGTAGGCCACTTCTCCCATACGCTCCAAAACTCGGTATGGTCCTACAAAACGTGGCGCTAACTTTCCCTTAACTCCAAAGCGCTTAACTCCCCGAAGTGCAGATACTCGAAGATAAACTTGGTCTCCAACTTCGTAAACTGTCTCCTTGCGTTTAGAATCTGCGTAGCTCTTCTGCCTGGACTGGGCTACCTTGAGCCTATCGCGAATCAACTTCACCTTCTGTTCAGACTCTTTAATCAGATCCGGTCCAAATAACTGGCGGTCTCCAACTACATCCCATGACAACGGGGTCCTGCACCTCCTTCCGTACAAGTCTTCGAAAGGGGCCATCTTCAAACTGGATTGATTGTTGTTGTTGTAAGAGAACTCTGCATATGGCAAATTGTCGTCCCAACTAGATCCGTAATCTAGCGCACAAGCTCTCAGCATATCCTCCAAAATCTGATTGACCCTCTCGGTCTATCCATCTGTTTGTGGATGAAAAGCGGTGCTGAACTCTAGCCTGGTTCCCAAAGTTTCGTGCAACTGATTCCAGAACTTTGAGGTAAACTGGGTTCCTCTATCTGATACGATACTCCTCGGAACTCCATGCATACATACTATTCTGGTCATGTATATCTTTGCCAACTTAGCACTGGTGTAAGTGGTCTTTACTGGGATGAAATGAGCTACTTTCGTCAATCGATCGACTACAATCCAAATCGAGTCATAGCCTGAACGGATCCTGGGTAATCCCGTGATAAAATCCATGCCTAGCTTATCCCACTTCCATTCGGGTATCGGCAATGGCTGTAGAAATCCTGTTGGCTTCTGATGCTCTGCCTTTACTCTTTGACATACATCACAAACTGCTACATACTCCGCAATATCTTTCTTCATTCCGGTCCACCAGAAAGTATCCTTCAAATCCAAATACATCTTGGTATTTCCTGGGTGAATCGAATATGGTGAATCATGGGCCTCTTGCAGAATTAACTTCCTGATCTCCGGGTCCTTTGGCACATAAATATGATCTTCAAACCATTGGGTAGCGTGCTCATCCTCACGAAATCCCTTAGCCTTTCCCTTGCTCATTTTATCCTTTATAGAGGCAATCTCCTTGTCAGTCTTCTGAGCTTCTCTGATCTTATCCATCAAAGTTGACTGAATCTCCAATGCTGCTACATAGCCTCTCGGAACTATCTCCAAACATAGCTCACGAAGATCCTCGGCTAACTCCTTTGGTAAATCTCCGGTCATTAGTGTATTGACATGGCTCTTACGGCTCAGTGCATCGGCTACTACGTTAGCCTTTCCGGGATGATAATGCAATCTCATATCATAATCCTTGATGAGCTCCAACCATCTCCTCTGCCTGAGGTTTAGCTCCTTTTGCGTAAAATATACTTCAAGCTCTTGTGATCCGTGTACACTTCACAATGATTTCCAATGAGAAAATGTCTCCAAGTCTTTAATGCGTGCACTACGGCTGCTAACTCCAAATCATGCATAGCATAATTCAACTCATGAGGTTTCAGCTGTCGTGAAGCATACGAAACAACTCTTCCCTCCTGCATAAGCACAACTCCAAGTCCTCGACGTGAAGCGTCGTAGTATACCTCATAATCCTTGTTCTGATCTGGCAGAATCAACACTGATGAGTTAACCAAACGTTTCTTCAACTCCTGGAAACTGGCCTCACATTCCTCAGTCCATTTGAACTTGGTATCCTTTTTCAACAACTTCGTCATAGGCTTCACAATCTTTGAGAAATTCTCAATGAATCTCCTGTAGTATCCAGCGAGTCCAAGAAAACTCCGGATTTCTACAACTGTTGTTGGGGCTTCCCAATTTGTCACAGTGACAACCTTGGTGGGATCGACTGTTATTCCTTCTCCGGATATAACGTGTCCGAGGAATCCTACTTCCTTCAACCAAAACTCACATTTGCTGAATTTGGCATATAACTGATGTTCTCTGAGCTTCTCAAGTACCAATCGCAAATGCTCCTTATGTTCCTCTTCATTCTTTGAGTAAACCAGAATATCATTAATGAACACTACGACGAACTTGTCCAAAAACTCCATAAACACCTTGTTCATCATGTTCATAAAATAGGCAGATGCGTTAGTCAGACCAAATGACATAACGGTATACTCATACAGCCCATACCTTGTGGTAAAAGCACTCTTAGGTATATCCTGTTCTCGAATCTTCAACTGATGGTACCCCGATCGTAGATCGATCTTGGAAAATACCTTAGCTCCTTGCAATCGATCAAACAGATCATTGATCATCGGTAGTGGGTACTTGTTCTTGATTGTTACTTCATTCAATCCACGATAATCAACAACCATCCTTAACGATTCATCCTTCTTCTCCACTAGAAGTACTGGCGATCCCCAAGGCGAAGAACTTGGGCGAATATAACCTTTCTCAGTAACTCCTTAATCTGCTTCTTAATCTCTTCCAAATCTTGGAACAACTCAGAATGTTGGTGATGATCACGACACATTTGTCGAGAGATTTCATGAAGACGTAATCGATCGGCGATGACATCAAGTCAAAGGAATGATGAAGCGAAAGGTTATTGGTACCATGGGTACGACACAAACTCGAAAGCAAGCTTGCTGTTCATGGCGAAAAGATATGATGAGGAAGATCAACGTAAGCTTAGCTCATCGTTGAAAGTTGTGCTCCGGGAATAAGGACCGGGTAGCACAGTTAAAATTAGCACGAAAATGGTATACCTGAACAGGCTAGGAATGACTTGAAGGATTATTTAACTTGTAAGCAACAAATATTACTTAGAATTACTGATTCGGTGTGGGATCAATTCACTTATCGTTGTTCTTCAGTGACTAATAAATCAGAACCCAAGGGAAATATGAAATCGGTGAGAAGCGATACTAGATGAAGACTCGTAGGCAGCAACACGGTTCTTTGTTATTCTCAAGATACCAGAGGGTAATACTCGAAGGTCGATCAAAAACAGAGGTTGCGGAGATGCATTTATCTGTAGAAGACAAGTGCTTTAACTTGTCCGAGAAAAGGAATCAAAGGGGAACAATAATGGTCAGAACCACGGTTGCAAAGGATCAAATCCTAAATATAAGATGATCTTATACCAAGGGGATAATTAATTTTAAGAGAAGCTTCCATGATAAGTTCTGCATCGGTTCCATGGGCGTGAACACAAAGGTTCAAGGTCGACTCCCACTTCTTCAATGCATAACCTTTCATTCACTCCTCGTTTTTCGAAGAATTTGTAGTGCGAAAGATTTATCTGGTGAAGCAACAGAAGAGTATGACTCACATCTCTTTCGAGTTCACCCGGATTAGGGAAGGCATAAGTTCAACCCGTAGGGGTATCTTAGGAACATATACCACTAACTTCAGGATTAAAATATACCAGCTCGAAAGCAGAGCATGGTTGACAAAAGCAGATGATAGAATTTACCAAAGGCATTATATGTCAGGGCAAAACTCACAAGTTTAGTGAATATGAAGGACATTGTCGGATAATAATCCAACCAAGGATATGGCGGTCCTTAAAAGATCTAATGTGAGTATTGATACTCACCCAGAAGAAGAAAGAATGCGAAGGCAT
This sequence comes from Aegilops umbellulata, assembly GCA_032464435.1. Taxonomy (NCBI): domain Eukaryota; kingdom Viridiplantae; phylum Streptophyta; class Magnoliopsida; order Poales; family Poaceae; genus Aegilops; species Aegilops umbellulata. Next base: position 64,764,639 of record CP136056.1, on the reverse strand, counting down.
CAGGTTATAGATATAACTGGATAACTTTAAAGCTTGAATACAAAGGAATTACGATTTTCAAATCAGAAGATCTGAAGCAGAGGCTCTGATCAAAAGATAATTGAGTTGAATCGATACAGATCGACAATCAATCAAGGTTTGATTTGACAAGAACAAGCTCATATTTGGAGTGACGTCTGAGCCGGAAGGATGAATGCTAGGATCTGATTGAGGATTACGAGCATTCACGACATATTGGATCAAGGGACACGAAACAATAGTGACAGAGGATGTCAATGAAGATTACTAGAAACATGGAATTAACCATAATGCAAGCAAACAAGAATTTCAACAACAATAGGTTGTTGAGGATTTTTCGAAGATCGAATAGTATTTCAAAGACTTTTGTGAAACATATGAACAACTGGGGAAAACAAATCCTTGATATGTGTGAGGATTAATTTGTCGGTGTGTTCAGGCGACAAGGAACTGCAAGGCAGTGGGCACAAAAGGATTCTCGGAGCAACGACAAGTATTTCAGGGTATCTTGTAATAACAAGAGCAACTGGGGATGAAGGTATGAGCAACAAGGATATGCAGTTAGTCATAGGGGCTTATCGGTGGTAGGGAATGGCAAACGCGATGAGCACAAGTTATCAGGATAACATCGGAGAGTATCTTCAGAATCTTCTGGTGCAACAGGCGATCATTTGTAATAAGGGGCTCTCTGGGAGGAAGTAGTTACGAGATCCTAATGTTAGAGTTAGCAAAATCGTTTAACCCGAATGGAAGAGAGATCAGAGTCCCAGAGTATAGACGGGGATTTAAAGATACTAATACCACCCAATTGGCGACGTGGGCCCGTAAGCCACACAGCCAAGTTAGTAAAACGGTTTTCGGTTTCTAGACTCAACTTCGGCCAAGGAGTTGGAAAGGGGGCTACCTACAGGCAGTCGGCTCTGATACCAACTTGTGACGCCCTCGATTCAATCATACACTAATCATACACGCAAATGTGTACGATCAAGATCAAGGACTCACGGGAAGATATCACAACACAACTCCAGACACAAAATAAAATAATACAAGCTTTATATTACAAGCCAGGGGCCTCGAGGGCTCGAATACATAAGCTCAAAAACACAAGAGTCAGCGGAAGCAACAATATCTGAGTACAGACATGAGTTAGACAAGTTTGCCTTAAGAAGGCTAGCACAAAAGTAGCAACGATCGAAAAGGCAAGGCCTCCTGCCTGGGAGCCTCCTAACTACTCCTGGTCGTCGGCGGCCTCCACGTAGTAGTAGGCATCGACGGTGGCATCTGGCTCCTGGGCTCCGACATCTGGTTGCATCAACCGGAAAGAAGAAGAAAGGAGGAAAAGGGGGAGCAAAGCAACCGTGAGTACTCATCCAAAGTACTCGCAAGCAAGGATCTACACTACATATGCAACATTATCAAAGGAAGACTGTATATGTGGACTGGGCTGCAGAATGCCAGAATAGAGGAGAGAACCTAGTCCTATCGAAGACTAGCATCTTCTGGAAACCACCATCTTGCAGCAATAGGAGGGAGTAGAGTAGCATAACTACAGTAGTAGTAGTGTTATCAACCTCGGCCAGAGATCCTTTCTCGACTCCCTGCGAGAAAGCAATCCCAGAGCCATACTATCCAAGGGTCATCACAATCCAATACTCATCACCATCCAGTTCTCATCACAAGTATCCAGTTCTAGTTGTATCGATCGGGATACAACTCCAAGTATCCGTTACCGTAGGACAGGCTATCGATAGATGTTTTCTTCCCTGCAGGGGTGCACCAACTTACCCACCACGCTCGATTAACTCCGGCCGGACACACTTTCCTGGGTCATGCCTGGCCTCGGCCAAACAATACGCCGCAACCCGACCTAGGCTTAATAGATAGGCCAGCACGCCGGACTAAACCTATGCCCCCAGGGGTCATGGGCCATCTCCCCGGGAACTCCTGCACGTTGCGAACACGGCCGGTGAGCAGACCTAGCTACCTCCTTCAACAAGGCAGGCGCTTACGCAGTCCAACCCGGCGCGCGCCGCTCAGTCGCTGACGTCTATTAAGCTTCGGCTGATGCATACGACGCAGAACGCCCATACTATGCCCACGTGATGGTTAGTGCTATCAGGCCAGAGGCCCCTCGGATCAAATATCCAAATCGTAGTGGATTAGGAACGCGCGGTAACAAGCAGAGACTCACGAAAGATGTGACCCTGTTGCCCCGTCTCGAGGACTTGCGGCAAGGGCTAGGAATGCCCGGCCACGCCTCGTAATTATCTCGCGGGCACCCTCCAGGTCAACCCGACTCCACATCACTCGCAATTAAGCTCGCGCGGGTACCCCTCAGGGTCGACCCGTCTTTCCAAGTAACAGTGGTAAAGTCCAAGTATCCGTGTGTCCAAACATCAAGGGGAAAACCCGAGGAATCACCCCCGATGAATTCCACTAGATGTAATCATCAAGGTGAGCGTAAGAGGAATCACCCCCGAGGTTCACACTTGAGGGGTTGCACGGCAGAGTCGTATCGGAAGTGGTTAAGGAGGAAATCACCCTCGATGACCACGACAAGAATGACTACACTACAGGGTTAACATCAGAAGTGCTGAAGAGGTTCACCCTCGGTACTCGATAGTAACCCAGTAGTGTCGAGCAACTAAGGGGAAGTGATGTGCGGTGTCGGGGCCTGGTCTTCGATCACGTAGATCGAGTCACCGATGATGAAGCAGGGGTAACAAGGACAAGTGGGGGTCACTGATGGATCACTAACCAACCTATACTAAGCAGTTTAGGATAAGCAGATAAGGTACAACAGCAGATACAAAAGCAGGCTATGCATCAGAATAGGAGCAAACAATAACAGTAGCAAAATCCAATGCAAGCATGAGAGAATGGAATGGGCGATATCGGGATGATCAAAGGGGGGGCTTGCCTGGTTGCTCTGCCAAGGAGGGGTCGTCGTCGACGTAGTCGATCACAGGGGCGGCATCGGTCTCGGGGTCTACCGGAGAGAAGAGGGGGAAGAAACAGTAAATATAAAGCAAGCATAGCATCACAAAGCATAACATGGCAAAAAGTTGTGCTGGGTGTGACCTAACGCAGTACTAGGCGATACTGACAAAGGGGGAAAACATCCGGAAAAGTTTTCTCGGTTTCGGACGTCAGTCAGACAGATGAACCGGAGGGAAAAAGTTCAACGTTTGCTATGCTAGAGACGTATGATAGACGAACGGAGGGCGTATTCGGATTCGTCTCGTCGTTCTGAGCAACTTTCATGTAGAAAACATTTTCATCCGAGTTACGGTTTATTTTATATGGTTTTCTAAAGTTTTAAAGTTTTTTTCCAAAATTCCTGGATTTATTATTAAACCGAAATAAAAACAGAATATACATTTTGTACTCAGCAGAGGCTAGCCACAGTCAATGACATGTGGGGCCAGGGGTGTGGGTTGACCCAGTCAATTAGTCCAGTCAGAAGTGGACTAGTCAACTGTTGACTGGTCAAACCTGGGTAGTGGGGCCCAGGTGTCATTTTCTGTACTCTAAACAGATGAGTTAATCGTTTTATTTAGGCAGCAAGGGCCACACGTCATAGTCTATTAGCTAAACTAATTAGGCAATTAGAATTATCCTAACTAATTAAAAGGGGCAATGCCATATACAGAGAGCTATCCGGCTGAGCCCCTGCCGTGCACACACACGCACCGCACAGAGGCACCGTCGGTGGCGGCACTCGACCGGCAGGCAGCGGCGGGTGGCAGCGGCAGAGGAGGTAAAGGCTGCGGCGCGACAGCGAGTGAGCCGGGCGCAGCCAACGCAGGAGAGCAGGCGGTGGCGACGGCGGCAGGCTGCGCGAGCCGATGCAGCGAGCAGCAGTGTGCGGGACGGGGCCGGGGTGGCGCACTTAGTGCGGCGGAGCGGCGGCAGGTGGTTAGCAGCAGCACCACTAGCGGAGCAGAGCAGCGGAAGCAAGCGGGAGAGGGCGTGCGACCGCGGGCAAGGCGAGGGCGGCAACGGCGTGCACAACGGCGGGCGAGCAGCGGCGAGGGCATGTGCGGGTGTGGGGCTGCGCGAAAGGGCGGGGCATGGCGCGTTGGCCTCCTGGGAGCTCCAGGAGCACGACAGTGGCTCCGGTTCGACCCGGGGTGGACGAGGTCGACCACCACGTGTTCGCCGGCGGGAGCAGAGCCACGGCCGGAACACGGCGACTACCACGACGCGATACAGATTAATTTCGCAGCAATTTTAGAGGTGTTCGGTGAGGTTCCTCACCGCGAACGCGTTGGGGGGGTCGAGGTAGTCGGAGAGAGACGAGGTCGAGCGGATTCGTCGGGAACTTGTAGCGGCGCCCGAGGTTGAAGAAGTGATGAAGGCGACGGCTTGGGGAGGTCCCCGCTTGTGTGCGTCGTCGTGGCGGTCGAGGAAGTCGAGGCGCAGCTCCTAGGCATCTCCGAGCGGGACAGGGTGGCTCCAGAGCGTGCAGACAGAGGGCTTGGCGTTGGCGGTTCGGTGTAGCGAGGGAAGAGAGAAGATGGATCTGGGAGGGGAGCGTCGAGGAGGAGAGAGGGGAGTGGGGCGTGGTGAGTGAGCAGAGGAGGGAACCGAGGCGTCGGCGGGTCCTTATCCCCTCGACGGGGGTAGCGAGGCGGTCGGGCGGCGACGAGCTGGAGCCCCTCCCCTCGGTCGGTCGAACAGGGAAGGAGGGAGACAACCCGGGGAGGGGTTGGGCCTGTCGGGTGAGGTAGGTGGGCCGGGCTGCACTGTTGCGCGGCTGGGCCAAGTGCATAGTGCAGCCTGGCCTTTTTTTCTTTTCCCTATTTTATTTTATTTCTAATGCTCTTATCTTTTTATAGGAAAAAGCTATGAAATATTTGAGTTGCCAAAAGGATTCTATAAAGTGTGGGACTGGGCCACATAATTACATTGTAGTAGTTGGCACTGCCACAAAAGATTGTGAGGCTTTAGAAATAGTTTGCAATTTTAATAAATTAAAAGGGTATTTAATTTAATTGTTTTAGCCATAGTTTTAACTAGTTTAGGGCACTTAAACACCTCACAATAATGTTGGGTCACCACCATAATTGGTTATGGAATATTTGACACTCTTTGAACATTTTAGTTTTCAGGTTGAGAAATTTGAATTTTAGACTTTAGTCCGAATTTGAAATTTGGACTGGCTTAGAATCAAAGTGAGATTAGCAACAGTAACAATGATGACAAGGCATCATTAGAAGGGGATTACTGTAGCATGATTCTCGGTGTGTTACAAGCTTCAACCTCCTCCACGTTAACGTGGTTCACCTGTCCCCTGTTGAAAGGGTTCGGCTTCTTCCCAGAGCTTCCATTGCCATTTCCTTTCTGGGATTCAGGACATCGTTGGCGTAATGCCCGATCTTCTGGCACTTGAAGCAAGTGACTTGGCTTAGGTCTCTCTTGGCTGGGGTTGATGGGTTAGTACGGTTCTGGCCGTTGTTTCCTCCATTCCCATTCCCATTCTTGGGGCCATTATGATTATGTGAGCCTCCTCCTCCGTGGGTATGCTGGGAAGGTCCTCCCGGTTTAGGGGTGAAACGTGGCTTCTGCTGAGCTCCAGAATTGTACTTCCCTTGTCCATACTTCCTCTTGCGATTTTCAATCTGCTGCTGCTTCCCTTCAATCATAAGAGCGTGATCTACCAACTCCTGGTAGTTGTTGAAGCTTGCTACCATCAACTGCATGCTCAGCTCATCATTCAGTCCTTCCAGAAACTTCTCCTGCTTAGCTGCATCCATAGCAACGTCAATAAGAGCATAACGTGCTAGCTTACTAAAATCATCCACATACTGGCCAACTGTGCGTCCTCCTTGGCGCAAGTTGCGAAACTCACGCTTCTTCATGGCCATAGCTCCTGCTGAAACATGGGCAGTACGGAAAGCCTGCTGAAACTAAACCCATGTGTCAGTGTCTACAGGGTAAGTGGCTATGAAATTCTCCCACCATGCTGCTGCTGGTCCTTCAAGCTGATGTGCGGCAAATTTCACCTTTTCCGCATCTGTGCATCCTGCTGTGGTCAATTCCCTTCCTGCCTTGCAGAGCCAATCATCTGCAACAATCTGCTCGGTGGTACTGGAGAACACCGACGGATTCAGCCTAAGAAAACGGGTTAAGTGATCAACAGGTGGTGGTGGCGGTGGGTTGTTATTGTTATTGTTGTTGTTCCCTTGATTCTGATTCTGGACTAGAAACTGCATCAAGGCATTCTGCTGCTGGATCAACTAAGTGAGCTTAGGTGGAAAAGCAAATCCATTGTCATGTCTCGGAGGCATCTGAGGGTTTAGAAAAGATGAGAATTAAGAATAGAATGAGGTCTAGAGAGAAAACACTACCCAATGCACATGAGGCAAATGAACACAAAATCACTCCATTCAATCAAACGAGGCATACAATCGGTCTAGAACTATCGTAAAGAGTGCTTGGACTATGCTATATACATGGTGGAATACTACTACTGTTATGGTGGTCTACTGGAAAAACTGCTCCGATGAGGACTCCATGATATCTGCTCCAGCTTCATCAACATAGTCATCATCGCTGTCGTCTGGATCCGAGTCGGTGTCGTCGATGATGATGTAGTTCCTCGGGCAAGTGGAATCGTCATCTTCTCCTCCAGGTGCTGGTCCTCCCATAAATACTCCGATCTTCTTAACTAGGTCGTCATTCTTCTCCAGTAGTGTCTTGATTTCCTCCTCATATCCACCGCGTGTAAACTTGAGTTCTTCCTCCAGCTCTGTGATTCTTGTCATTGCCTTCTTTAGATCTATCATGCCTGCGCACATCTGGTTCTCCTGGCGTCGAATGTGTTGGTTTTAATTCCTGGATGAAAGCTGCAACTGATCGGTCCTTCCTGGTGCTGATCATCTCCCAATGCTCATCTCAGCGCCCACAAATCTGGTAGATAGTATCCTTGAGATTATTGCGGTAGACTTCTCCAATGCGTCCCATGGTGATGTGGGCTGCCATGCTCTTTCCTAGACTCCAGGTTGGTGCATCAAAGGTAAACTCTATGGGCTCAGTGACTGGCGCGAACGTCCTTCCTGGAACTTGAACTTGAATCATCCAGCGCTCCTCTTTAGGTAAAGTGGCGTTGTAGGTCCCGGTGAAGCTTGGTACTCCAATGTTCAGGTACTTAGTGGCTTCCTTCAGGTGGCGTCCAAAGGGTGCCTCTTCATCCAGTTGTGTGAACTTGTTCCTTGCATCCGCCATCCTAAAAGAGTAGAAAAGATGAGGAGTCAGAAATGAGAAGAGAATAGTGATCTAGGGCTTTAGCTTAGTGGTCGTGTCCTACAGTCAGCGTGTGCTCTGATACCATCTTGTAGCGACCAGACCTCAAACAGTCTGATGTCTGTGCATCAGTGTCATCCCTGGATCAGTAATGCTGACACGCACAATACTTGAAGGATTTATAACAGAGTAGCAATCACACACTTATTACATCGAATGTCTCAAAAGAGAACTTATTCCAATAAATATGACTTAAGGCCATCTAAATACGATAACAGTGGAAGGCTTGGAAGATAAGCGAGTCCATCAACTCCAACGGCATCACTGAGTATAGGACCATGACCTAAAGGCACCTTACTCGTCGTCTGAAAAGTCTGCAACATGAACGTTGCAACCCGAAAATGGGTCAGCACATGGAATATGCTGGCAATATAACACATAGAGAGTAATGGAAGAAATAAGCTATACTACATGCATATATGGATGGTGGAAAGCTCTATGGCTACAGTTTTTGCATAAAGCCAATTTTTCCCCACTGCAAAGGAATAAATTTATTCAACTATCATGGTGGTTGTTAAACATTAAGAGTGTAGACACCCTCTAAATCCCAATTAAGCATCATCATTAAAACCCAACAAAGTTAATTAAAGTAACATGATGAGATTCACATGATAATCCAAGTACTAGATACTCAAGACGTCCATAACCGAGGACACGGCTAACCATGATTAGTTTATACACTCTGCAGAGGTTTGCGCACTTTTCCCCACAAGACTCGATCTCCTCCGTTGGATTTCTAGCACTACATGGTGTCTGAGAAACAGATGACCGAGACATAGTCTTTCAGAAGCGCTAGCACCTTATGATCGGGTAGACCGTACCACCTACATCCCCTACATCTACTAGTCTACCACTGTAAGAGTTCGCACAACTTAATCAACTATGCTAGAGCCCATAGTAGCTTGTGGATGCACACGGAAGTTTCTAGTATGAATAATCTCATGATCCATTTGAGCCTGGGTGGCGGTCCATAAAGAAAAACAGGCAATCCTGGAATACCCAGGTACCTCAATACACCCAGATGTGTGCTTAAGTTGCCACCTTAAATAAACCATTAATTTAACAATCTCACATCTGTCATGGATACACTCACACAATCCACGTCTACTAGCATAGCATGGCATGATAAGCAAACGTAGAAGTAACTCCCAAAGGTTTAATAATAAAATAGGTAATAGGTACTACCTCAACATCTTCCCATCCCACAATTTAATTAGATCCTAATCATGCAATGTTTGAGGATTGATCTAATGCAATAAAACTGGATATTAAGAGGTATGATCAAAGTGTTACTTGCCTTGCTGATGATCCGCGAAACCTAGAGATTCGAAGTAACAGACGGCGCACTCTGGGTACTCTATCGCAGACAAACAAACAAGCATACAATAAGTAATCATCTAATGCACAGGTAAAACTCAAATAATAGATCTAACTAGAAAGTTCAACTTAAGAACTCCGGTTTGCAAAAAGAATCAAATCAAACGAAGCAACGAAAGTCAAACGGCGAAAGAAACAAACTTCGTTTTACTAATCTGGACCTAAGTCAAATTTTACAGAAGCAAAAACTTGTTTGAGTTGGTTAAACGGAAAGAGGGTTTCGAGACGAAACTTCAGGCGCTTGAATCGCCCGATTCTGATAAACGAGCGAAAAGTTATACTAAAACGAAAATCAGATCAGAAATCGCGATCAGAAATAATCCCGGTAAATCCGAGAGAAAGAAAAACAACGAACAGATTAACGAACGAACGTTCGTTATCTGGATCTAAATGATGAAAACGCGTTCGTTAAAACGAACGAACGAGCGAATGCTCGCTAATTAAACTAAACCGGAAAAATAAACCGATCTAATAAAAAAATGAAAACTAAAAAAACCGAACGAACCAAACGGAAAACCGAACGGTTTTCTCGAGGAAAACCGCCGGCGGCGGGGCGGTGGCTACCTCCGGCGAGGGGGCAGCGGGGTCCGGCGGGGCGGCGGGCGGCGGCGGCGTCCGGCAGGGCGGTGGCGTCAGGCGGCGGCGGCTGGGGCTAGGGTTAGTGTTTGGCGTGGGACGGCGGCGGCTTGGGCTGATTCGGGCCCCGGGGCGCTATATAAAGGCCCGGCCAGGCGGAGTCCTGGCCGAACACGGCCCAAAGTCGGTTCCTTTTTCTTAAATAATTACGCGTAGAAAAACAAACAAAAGAAATACTAAACGGACTTCAAAAATCCCGAAATAGTTTTTCCCCGACTTCTAAAATCAAGCCGGACAAGATGAACATTTATTTGGGGCCTAAATGCAATTTTGAAAAATGCACGTTTTGCCTAAATTCAAATAAAATACCGAAAAACTCCGAAATAAAATCTTATTTGATTTTATTATTAAATCCTCAATATTTCTTTATTTTGGGAAAGTCATTTTATTCCCTCTCTCATATTTTTATAATAGAAATAATTGAAGATAAAATAATTAAAATCAAATGATTCTGTTCTCAAAATTTGAGAAAACTCAAATATGAAATAACGAAATCCCCAACTCTCTCCGTGGGTCCTTGAGTTGCAGAGAATTTCTAGGATAAAAAACAAAAGCAAATAAAATATGATATGCAATGATGATCTAATGTATAACATTCCAAATTGAAAATTTGGGATGTTACAGCATCTCTCACAAAACTACGTTGGGGGATTGTTCCTTGGTATGTAACTCCTCCAATGTTCCAATTAGTTTTTGTTCTAGTGCTTTATTCATTGCAAATTTTTGCTGCCTAGGTGACCCTATTCTTGAGCTTGCATGTCAAATTTATATGGTCCCAAGTAGTTCTAATGCATGATATAGTCTCTAGGCACTTCTAGGAGTAGTTGCTATTAATTTTGTTGAGTTTGGTTCACTTTTATTTGAAGTTACTAAATTTTTAAGAAATTTTTTGGAGGAAGAAATATGCTTAGGAAAATGTACCAAGGTGGCCCTTCAAGGAAGCAAGGACCGAGGCTCGCAATGCGCGATGCGGACGATGAACCACCAAGGGAAGCTCAAGTGCGGGCTTGTGAATGGCCTTCAGAGGACTTCATGGATCGAGCAGGATTCAAGGAAGAATTTAACACATATATGCGTAACGCTGATCTTGTGAGCCTCGAGGCAGATAAGTGCTGCCAGTACCACTATCTCAATTATTCCTTTGTGAGAAGGTTTGAATTTTCATCTTCACGCAATTCTCAAACTATCCTGTTTGATCTTTCTGAAAATTCTTATACTATGGACTTAGAGGATTTTATACTGCTTGCAAACTTCCACAATGGGGTAGCACTAGTGAGCCTCTCAAATCCGAGTTTAGAGATTTTCTTGCTAGTATAACTACGGGGGAGTCTAGATATATAACATAAGCTACCATAGGGAGCATTCATTTTCCTGCTATACATTATTTTGCTCTCTTCATAGGTAGGTGCATAAATGGTAAGGATGAAGCATGTCACATGTGTGTCCCTGATCTCAGTGTTCTCAGGAGTGTTGTATTAGGAGATAAACATTATAATTTGGGATCCATTGTTGCACGTAGGTTGCATAATAATAGATTTAACGGAGATTTCTTTGGTGGAATTTATGCAACTCGTTTAGCTAATTTTCTTGATATACCCATATGTGAGTATGATGTTGAGTTGCCTCCTGTTTATTTAGATTATGAGGCTATAGTTCGTCATCAGTTTGTTGAGAGGAACGATCAGTTCCTCCAGTACCAACTAATCTTTGACAAACGGCGCACCTATCATATCGCTCTCCCTGCTCCTGCTTTCTTTGACTTTCAGGCAAAAGGGAGATATTTTATAACCAGAGAGGAGGCAGACGAGTATAAGAGGAGGACGGAGACAGCCCGCCTCCAAGCTGCTGCCCATGATGCAATAGCCGCTGCATCTCAGTACGACCCCAGTTACAATTTCGAATATCCGCCAGGCCAACCGTGGCCATAGACCAACTTAGGCCAAAAGCCTAAGCTTGGGGGAGTACGTATTTCTCACTCACATTACATTTATGTTCACACACTCATTGCTAGATGTCGGTGCTCATACTTTTTCACTGTAATATCCATGCTAGTTTATTTTCCTTTTTATGTTTTCTTCTTGTGTGTTTGAAAAACCTTAAGAAAAACCAAAAAAACTAGTAGTAGCTTTTAGCTAGTTTATTTTCATGTTGTAGTAATAATTAAAAAGAAAACCCAAAAAGATTTATTGTTCTTCTTTTGCTTGTTGGGAGCTTTCCCGTGTAAATAGTTTTATTTCTTTTCTTTTCTTTTGGGGTCGAGAGGAGAAGACCATGATGAAAATGTTAAAGTGGCTCTCATTTGCATTATTATTGATTTAACAAAGAGCCCATATTGCCTTGTCTTCTCCTGTTTATTGAATGCTCGCAGATTCCAGCTTAGCCCAATGCACGTGCACTATTATTATTTTCCACATCGTTCGGTCGTGCAAGTGAAAGGCAATTATGACGATATATGATGGACTGATTGAGATGAGAGAAGCTGGTATGAACTCGTCCTCTCTTGTTTTTGTAAATATGATTAGTTCATCGTTCCTGATTCAGCCTATTATGAATAAACATGTTTGCAATGACAATTAGAGATTATAGTTGCTTATGTCATGCTTAATTAGCTAGGAGTTTGTAATGGTTTACATTGCGTGCCAACATGCCATTAAAATGGTTGTGATGTGGTATGATAGGGTGGTATCCTCCTTTGAATGATTCAAGTGACTTGACTTGGCACATGTTCACACATGTAGTTGAAACAAATCAACATAGCCTTCATGATATTTATGTTCATGGTGGATTATATCCTACTCATGCTTGCACTCAATGTTGATTAATTTTAATGCATGTTCATGACTGTTGTCGCTCTCTAGTTGGTCGCTTCCCAGTCTTTTGCTAGCCTTCACTTGTACTAAGCGGGAATACAAATTGTGCATCCAATCCCTTAAACCCCAAAGTTATTACATATGAGTCCACTATACCTTCCTATATATGCGGTATCTACCTGCCGTTCCAAGTAAATTTGTATGTGCCAAACTCTAAACCTTCAGATGAAATTCTGTTTTGCATGCTTGAATAGCTCATGTATCAACTAGGGATGTCTGTATCTTCCATGCTGGGCGGGTTATTCTCAAGGGGAGTGGACTCCGCTCCTCACTCACGAGAAAATGGCTGGTCACCGGGATGTCCAGTCCCATGCTTTATGCAAATCAAATCAAAATAATTGCAAACAAAACTTCCCCGGGATTCTTGTTAGTTGGAGGCACTCGTTGTTTCGAGCAAGCCATGGATAGATGCTTGTTGGTGGAGGGAGAGTATAAACTTTACCATTCTGTTTGGGAACCGCCTATAATGTGTGTAGCATGGAAGATATCGCCATCTCTTGGTTGTTATGTTGACAATGAAAGTATGCCACTCAAAATATTATTTATCTCTATTTCAAAATCGAGCTCTGGCACCTCTACAAATCCCTGCTTCCCTCTGCGAAGGGCCTATCTATTTACTTTTATGTTGAGTCATCACCCTCTTATTAAAAAGCACCAGCTGGAGAGCACCACTGTCATTTGCATCCATTACTATTAATTTATATTGGGTATGACTATGACTGGATCTCATTTACCATGAATTACAATGTTTAGTTAGTCCTTGATCTTTAAAGGTGCTCTGCATTTATGTTTTGCGGTCTCAAAAAGGGCTAGCGAGATACCATCTTGTTATATCATATCATGATTGTTTTGAGAAAGTGTTGTCATCCGAGATTTATTATTATTGCACGCTAGTTGATTATGCCATTGACATGAGTAAACATGAGACCTAAATGTTATTGTGAATATGGTTAGTTCATAATCTTTGCTGGAAACTTGAATGCTGGCTTTACATATTTACAACAACAAGAGCAAACAGAGTTTTTAAAAGTTTTTCTTTATCACTTTCAGTTTATCAACTGAATTGCTTGAGGACAAGCAAAGGTTTAAGCTTGGGGGAATTGATACGTCTCCGTCGTATCTACTTTTCCAAACACTTTTGCCCTTGTTTTGGACTCTAACTTGCATGATTTGAATGGAACTAACCCGGACTTACGCTGTTTTCAGCAGAATTACCATGGTGTTATTTTTGTGCAGAAACAAAAGTTCTCGGAATGACCTGAAACTTCATGGAGATTATTTTTGGAAATAATAAAAAATACTGACAAAATAATCAAGGCCAGGGGGCCCACACCCTGTCCGCGAGGGTGGGGCGCGCCCCCTGCCTTGTGGGCCCCCTGGTGCTCCACCGACCTCAACTCCAACTCTATATATTCGTGTTCAGGGAGAAAAAATCAAAGAGAAAGATTCATCACGTTTTACGATACGGAGCCGCCGCCAAGCCCTAGTCTCTCTCGGGAGGGCTGATCTCGAGTCTGTTCGGGGCTCCAGAAAGGGGAATCCATCGCCATCGTCATCATCAACCATCCTCCATCACCAATTTCATGATGCTCACCGCCGTGCGTGAGTAATTCCATTGTAGGCTTGCTGGACGGTGATGGGTTGGATGAGATTTATCATGTAATCGAGTTAGTTTTGTTAGTGTTTGATCCCTAGTATCCACTATGTTCTGAGATTGATGTTGCTATGACTTTGCTATGCTTAATGCTTGTCACTAGGGCCCGAAGGCCATGATTTCAGATCTGAACCTATTATGTTTTCATGAATATATGTGAGTTCTTGATCCTATCTAGCAAGTCTATAGTCACCTACTATGTGTTATGATCTGGCAACCCCGAAGTGACAATAATCGGGACCACTCCCGGTGATGACCATAGTTTGTGGAGTTCATGTATTCACTATGTGTTAATGCTTTGGTCCGGTACTCTATTAAACGGAGGCCTTAATATCCCTTAGTTTCCAATAGGACCCCGCTGCCACGGGAGGGTAGGACAAAAGATGTCATGCAAGTTCCTTTACATAAGCACGTATGACTATATTCGTAATACATGCCTACATTACATTGATGAATTGGAGCTAGTTCTGTGTCACCCTATGTTATAACTGTTGCTTGAATAATCGCATCCGGCTTAATCATTCATCACCGATTCAATGCCTACGAGCTTTCCACATATTTTTCTTCGCTTATTTACTTTTCCGTTGCCACTATTACAATCACTACAAAACTATCACTGTTACTTTTACCACCGTTACTGTTACTTCCATACTACTTTGCTACTAAATACTTTGCTGCAGATACTAAGTTATCTAGGTGTGGTTGAATTGACAAATCAACTGCTAATACTTGAGAATATTCTTTGGCTCCCCTTGTGTCGAATCAATAAATTTGGGTTGAATACTCTACCCTCGAAAACTATTGCGATCCCCTATACTTGTGGGTTATCAAACCGTTATGTAACGAAGTTGGAGCATGAGGTATTTATTGATTGTCTTCCTTATGAGTGGCGGTCGGGGAGGAGCGATGGTCATTTCCTACCAATCTATCCCACTAGGAGCATGTCTGTAGTACTTTGTTTTGATGACTAATAGATTTTTGCAATAAGTATGTGAGTTCTTTATGATTAATGTTGAGTCCATGGATTATACGCACTCTCACCCTTCCATCGTTGCTAGCCTCTTCGGTACTGTGCATTGCCTTTTCTCACCTCGAGAGTTGGTGCAAACTTCGCCGGTGCATCCAAACCCCGTGATACGATACGCTCTATCACACATAAGCCTCCTTATATCTGATAACCCACAAGTATAGGGGATTGCAACAGTTTTCGAGGGTAGAGTATTCAACCCAAATTTATTGATTCGACACAAGGGAAGCCAAAGAATATTCTCAAGTATTAGCAGCTGAGTTGTCAATTCAACCACACCGGGAAACTTAGTATCTGCAGCAAAGTGTTTAGTAGCAAAGTAATATGATAGTGGTGGTAACGGTAACAAAAGATTAATGCGAGCAGTAGTAAATATTTCTGGTATTTTGTAGTGATTGTAACAGTAGCAGCGGGAAAGTAAATAAGCGAGAACCAGTATATGGAAAACTCGTAAGCACCGGATCAGTGATGGATAATTATGCCGGATGCGGTTCATCATGTAACAGTCATAACATAGGGTGACACAGAACTAGCTCCAGTTCATCAATGTAATGTAGGCATGTATTCCGAATATAGTCATACGTGCTTATGGAAAAGAACTTGCATGACATATTTGTTGGGGAATGTTGCAGAAAATAAATTTTTTTCTACGGTTTCACCAAGATCTATCTATGAGTTCATCTAGCAACGAGTGATTGGAGTGCATCTACATACCTTTGTAGATCGCGAGCGGAAGCGTTCAAGAGAACGGGGTTGAAGGAGTCGTACTCGTCGTGATCCAAATCACCGGAGATCCTAGCGCCGAACGGACGGCACCTCCGTGTTCAACACACGTACGGAGCGGATGACGTCTCCGGCACCTTGATCCAGCAAGGAGGAGGGAGAGGTTGATGAAGATGGCTTCAGCAGCAGCACAACGGCGTGGTGGTGGTGGAGAGGCAGTACTCCGGCAGGGCTTGCCAAGCTCTACGGAGGAGGAGGAGGTGTTGGAGTGGGAGAGGGAGGCGCCAGGGGCATGGGTAAGGCTGCCCTCCCACCCTCCCTCTATATATAGGGTCCCCAGGGGGGGCGCCGGCCCTAGGAGATGGGATCTCCTAGGGGGGGCAGCGGCCAAGGGGGTGGAGTGCCCCCCAAGGCAAGTGGAGGCGCCCCCTCCCCTAGGGTTCCCAACCCTAGGCGCAGGGGGGCCCATGGGGGGCGCACCAGCCCACTAGGGGCTGGTTCCCCTCCCACTTCAGCCCATGGGGCCCTCCGGGATAGGTGGCCCCACCCGGTGGACCCCCGGGACCCTTCTGGTGGTCCCGGTACAACACCGGTGACCCCTGAAACTTTCCCGATGGACGAAACTCGACTTCCCATATATAATTCTTTACCTCCGGACCATTCCGAAACTCCTCGTGACGTCCGGGATCTCATCGAGGACTCCGAACAACTTTCGGGTTACTGCATACTCATATCTCTACAACCCTAGCGTCACCGAACCTTAAGTGTGTAGACCCTACGGGTTCGGGAGACACGTAGTCATGACCGAGACGGCTCTCCGGCCAAAAACCAACAGCGGGATCTGGATACCCATGTTGGCTCCCACATGCTCCTCGATGATCTCATCGGATGAACCACGATGTCGAGGATTCAAGCAACCCCATATGCAATTCCCTTCGTTAATCGGTATGTTACTTGCCCGAGATTCGGTCGTCGGTATCCCAATACCTCGTTCAATCTCGTTACTGGCAAGTCACTTTACTCGTACCGTAATGCATGATCCCGTGACCAAACACTTGGTTACTTTGAGCTCATTATGATGATGCATTACCGAGTGGGCCCAGAGATACCTCTCCGTCATACGGAGTGACAAATCCTAGTCTCGATCCGTGTCAACCCAACAGACACTTTCGGAGATACCCATAGTATACCTTTATAGTCACCCAGTTACTTTGTGACGTTTGGTACACCCAAAGAACTCCTACGGTATCCGGGAGTTACACGATCTCATGGTCTAAGGAAAAGATACTTGACATTGGAAAAGCTCTAGCAAACGAACTATACGATCTTTGTGCTATGCTTAGGATAGGGTCTTGTCCATCACATCATTCTCCTAATGATGTGATCTCGTTATCAATGACATCCAATGTCCATAGTCAGGAAACCATGACTATCTGTTGATCAACGAGCGAGTCAACTAGAGGCTTACTAGGGACATGTTGGTGTCTATGTATTCACACATGTATTACGATTTCCGGATAACACAATTATAGCATGAATAAAAGACAATTATCATGAACAAGGAAATATAATAATAATCCTTTTATTATTGCCTCTAGGGCATATTTCTAACAGTCTCCCACTTGCACTAGAGTCAATAATCTAGTTACATTGTGATGAATCGAACACCCATAGAGTTCTGGTGTTGATCATGTTTTGCTCGCGGAAGAGGTTTAGCCAATGGATCTGCGACATTTAGATCCGCATGCACTTTCCAAATTTCTATGTCTCCATCTTGAACATTTTCACGAATGGAGTTGAAGCGACGCTTGATGTGCCTGGTCTTATTGTGAAACTTGGGCTCCTTGGCAAGTGAAATAGCTTCAGTGTTGTCACAGAAGAGTTTGATCGGCCCCGACGCATTGGGTATGACTCCTAGGTCGGTGATGAACTCCTTCACCCAAATTGCTTCATGCGCTGCCTCCGAGGCTGCCATGTACTCCGCTTCACATGTAGATCCCGCCACGACGCTCTGCTTGCAGCTGCACCAGCTTACTGCTCCACCATTCAACATATACACGTATCCGGTTTGTGACTTAGAGTCATCTAGATCTGTGTCGAAGCTGGCATCGATGTAACCCTTTATGACAAGCTCTTTGTCACCTCCATAAATGAGAAACATGTCCTTAGTCCTTTTCAGGTACTTCATGATATTCTTGACCGCTGTCCAGTGTTCCTTGCCGGGATTACTTTGGTACCTTCCTACCAAACTTACGGCAAGGTTTACGTCAGGTATGGTACACAACATGGCATACATAATAGACCCTATGGCTGAGGCATAGGGGATGACACTCATCTCTTCTATATCTTCTGCCGTGGTCGGACATTGATCTGAGCTCAGTTTCACACCTTGCAACACAGGCAAGAACCCCTTCTTAGACTGATCCATATTGAACTTCTTCAATATCTTATCAAGGTATGTGCTTTGTGAAAGACCTATGAGGCGTCTTGATCTATCTCTATAGATCTTGATGCCTAATATATAAGCAACTTCTCCAAGGTCCTTCATTGAAAAACTCTTATTCAAGTAGGCCTTAATGTTGTCCAAAAGTTCTATATCATTTCCCATCAAAAGTATGTCATCTACATATAATATGAGAAATGCTACAGAGCTCCCACTCACTTTCTTGTAAACGCAGGCTTCTCCATAAGTCTGCATAAACCCAAACGCTTTGATCATCTCATCAAAGCGAATGTTCCAACTCCAAGATGCTTGCACCAGCCCATAAATGGATCACTGGAGCTTGCATACCTTGTTAGCATTCTTAGGGTCGACAAAACCTTCCGGCTGCATCATATACAGTTCTTCCTTAAGATAACTGTTAAGGAATGCCGTTTTGACATCCATTTGCCATATCTCATAATCATAGTATGCGGCAAGTGCTAACATGATTCAGACGGACTTCAGCTTCGCTACGGGAGAGAAAGTCTCATCGTAGTCAACCCCTTGAACTTGCCAATAACCCTTAGCGACAATTCGAGCTTTATAGATGGTAACATTACCATCCGCGTCCGTCTTCTTCTTAAAGATCCATTTGTTTTCTATCGCTCGCCGATCATCGGGCAAGTCTGTCAAAGTCCATACTTTGTTTTCATACATGGATCCTATCTCGGATTGCATGGCTTCAAGCCATTTGTTGGAATCTGGGCCCGCCATCGCTTCTTCATAGTTCGAAGGTTCATCGTTGTCTAACAACATGATTTCCAGGACAGGGGTGCCATACCACTCTGGTGTGGAACGTGTGCTTGTGGACCTACGAAGTTAAGTAGTAACTTGATTCGAAGTATCTTGATCATCATCATTAATTTCCTCTCCAGTGGATGTAGGCACCACAGGAACATTTTCCTGAGCTGCACTACTTTCCGGTTCAAGAGGTAGTACTTCATCGAGTTCTACTTTCCTCCCACTTACTCCTTTCGAGAGAAACTCTTTTTCCAGAAAGGATCCGTTCTTGGCAACAAAGATCTTGCCTTCGGATCGAAGGTAGAAGGTATACCCAATGGTTTCCTTAGGGTATCCTATGAAGATGCATTTTTCCGACTTGGGTTCGAGCTTTTCAGGTTGAAGTTTCTTGACATAAGCATCGCATCCCCAAACTTTTAGAAACGACAGCTTAGGTTTCTTCCCAAACCATAATTCATACGGTGTCGTCTCAACGGATTTAGACGGTGCCCTATTTAAAGTGAATGTAGTTGTCTCTAGAGCGTATCCCCAAAATGATAGCGGTAGATCAGTAAGGGACATCATAGATCGCACCATATCCAATAGAGTGCGATTACGACGTTCGGACACACCGTTACGTTGAGGTGTTCCAGGCGGCGTGACTTGTGAAATGATTCCACATTTCCTTAAGTGTGTGCCAAATTCGTGACTTAAATATTCTCCTCCACGATCTAATCGTAAGAACTTTATTTTTCGGTCACGTTGATTCTCTACCTCATTCTGAAATTCCTTGAACTTTTCAAAGGTCTTAGACTTGTGTTTCATCAAGTAGACATACCCATATCTACTCAAGTCATCAGTGAGAGTGAGAACATAACGATATCCTCCGCGAGCCTCAACGCTCATTGGACTGCACACATCAGTATGTATGATTTCCAATAAGTTGGTTGCTCGCCCCATTGTTCCGGAGAACGGAGTCTTGGTCATTTTGCCCATGAGGCATGGTTCGCATGTGTCAAATGATTCATAATCGAGAGACTCTAAAAGTCCATTAGCATGGAGCTTCTTCATGCGCTTGACACCAATGTGACCAAGGCGGCAGTGCCACAAGTATGTGGGACTATCATTATCAACTTTACATATTTTGGTATTCACACTATGAATATGTGTAACATCATGTTCGAGATTCATTAAGAATAAACCATTGACCATCGGAGCATGACCATAAAACATATATCTCATATAAATAGAACAACCATTATTCTCGGATTTAAATGAGTAGCCATCTCGTATTAAACGAGATCCTGATACAATGTTCATGCTCAAACTTGGCACCAAATAAAAATTATTGAGGTTTTAAACTAACCCCGTAGGTAAATGTAGAGGCAGCGTGCCGACGGCGATCACATCAACCTTGGAACCATTCCCGACGCGCATCGTCACCTCGTCCTTCGCCAGTCTCCGCTTATTCCGCAGCTCCTGCTTTGAGTTACAAATATGAGCAACGGCACCAGTATCAAATACCCAGGAGCTACTACAAGCACTGGTAAGGTACACATCAATTACATGTATATCACATATACCTTTAGTGTTGCCGGCCTTCTTGTCCGCTACGTATTTGGGGCAGTTTCGCTTCCAGTGACCCTTTCCTTTGCAATAAAAGCACTCAGTCTCAGGCTTGGGTCCATTCTTTGACTTCTTCCCGGCAACTGGCTTACCGGGCGCGGCAACATCCTTGCCGTCCTTCTTGAAGTTCTTCTTACCCTTGCCTTTCTTGAACTTGGTGGTTTTATTGACCATCAACACTTGATGTTCCTTTTTGATTTCTACCTCCGCTGATTTCAGCATTGAAAATACTTCAGGAATGGTCTTTTCCATCCCCTGCATATTGTAGTTCATCACAAAGCTCTTGTAGCTAGGTGGGAGCAACTGAAGGATTCTGTCAATGACCGCCTCGTCTGGGAGGTTAATGTCCAGCTGGGACAAGCGGTTGTGCAACCCAGACATCTTGAGTATGTGCTCACTGACAGAACTATTTTCCTCCATCTTACAACTGTAGAACTTGTCGGAGACTTCATATCTCTCGACCCGGGCATGAGCTTGGAAAACCATTTTCAGCTCTTCGAACATCTCATATGCTCCGTGTTGCTCAAAACACTTTTGGAGCCCCGGTTCTAAGTTGTAAAGCATGCCGCACTGAACGAGGGAGTAATCATCAGCACGCTGCTGCCAAGCGTTCATAACGTCTTGGTTCTCTGGGATGGGTGCTTCACCTAGCGGTGCTTCTAGGACATATTGTTTCCTGGCAGCTATGAGGATGATCCTCAGGTTCCGGACCCAGTCTGTATAGTTGCTGCCATCATCTTTCAGCTTGGTTTTCTCTAGGAACGCGTTGAAGTTGAGGTTGACATTAGCGTTGGCCATTTGATCTACAAGACATTTATGCAAAGATTTTTAGACTAAGTTCATGATAATTAAGTTCATCTAATCAAATTATTTAATGAACTCCCACTCAGATTAGACATCCCTCTAGTCATCTAAGTGAAACATGATCCGACTCGTCTAGGTCGTGTCCGGTCATCACGTGAGACGGACTAGTCATCATCGGTGAACATCTCCATGTTGATCGTATCTTTCATACGACTCATGTTCGACCTTTCGGTCTCTTGTGTTCCGAGGCCATGTCTGTACATGCTAGGCTCGTCAAGTTAACCTAAGTGTTTGCATGTGTAAATCTGTCTTACACCCATTGTATGTGAACGTTGGAATCTATCACACCCGGTCATCACATGGTGCTTCGAAACAACGAACTCCCGCAACGGCGCACAGTTAGGGGGAACACTTTCTTGAAATTATTATGAGGGATCATCTTATTTAGTACCGTCGTTCTAAGTAAACAAGATGCAAAAACATGATAAACATCACATGTAATCAAATAATAGTGACATGATATGGCCAATATCATATAGCTCCTTTGATCTCCATCTTGGGGCTCCATGATCATCTTGTCACCGGCATGACACCATGATCTCCATCATCGTGTCTCCATGAAGTTGCTCGCCAACTATTACTTCTACTACTATGGCTAACACGTTTAGCAATAAAGTAAAGTAATTTACATGGCGTTTCTCAATGACACGCAGGTCATACAAAAAAATAAAGACAACTCCTATGGCTCCTGCCGGTTGTCATACTCATCGACATGCAAGTCGTGATTCCTGTTACATGAACATGATCTCATACATCACATATATATCATTCATCATTCATCACAACTTTGGCCATATCACATCACAAAACACTTGCTCCAAAAACAAGTTAGACGTCCTCTAATTGTTGTTGCAAATTTTACATGGCTGCAATACGGTTCTGGAAAGAACGTTTTCTTTCCTACATAAAAGCCACAACGTGATTTGTCAACTTCTATTTACCCTTCATAAGGACCCTTTTCGTCGAATCCGCTCCAACTAAAGTGGGAGAGACAGACACCCGTTAGCCACCTTATGCAACTAGTGCATGTCAGTCGGTGGAACCTGTCTCACGTAAGCGTACGTGTAAGGTCGGTCCGGGCCGCTTCATCCCACAATATCGCTGAAGCAAAATAAGACTAGTAGCGGCAAGAAAGTTGACAACATCTACGCCCACAACAAATTGTGTTCTACTCGTGCAAAGAGAACTACGCATAGACCTAGCTCATGATGCCACTATTGGGGAACGTTGCAGAAAATAAATTTTTTTCTACGGTTTCACAAAGATCTATCTATAAGTTCATCTAGCAACGAGTGATCAGAGTGCATCTACATACCTTTGTAGATCGCGAGCGGAAGCGTTCAAGAGAACGGGGTTGAAGGAGTTGTACTCGTCGTGATCCAAATCACCGGAGATCCTAGCGCCGAACGGATGGCACCTCCGCGTTCAACACACGTACGGAGCGGATGACGTCTCCGGAACCTTGATCCAGCAAGGAGGAGGGAGAGGTTGATGAAGATGGCTCCAGCAGCAGCACGACGGCGTGGTGGTGGTGGAGAGGCAGTACTCCGGCAGGGCTTCGCCAAGCTCTACGGAGGAGGAGGAGGTGTTGGAGTGGGAGAGGGAGGCGCCAGGGGCATGGGTGCGGCTGCCCTCCCTCCCTCCCTCTATATATAGGGTCCCCAGGGGGCGGCCCTAGGAGATGGGACCTCCTAGGGGGGCGGCGGCCAAGGGGGTGGAGTGCCCCCCAAGGCAAGTGGAGGCGCCCCCTCCCCTAGGGTTCCCAACCCTAGGCGCAGGGGGGCCCAAGGGGGGGGCGCACCAGCCCACTAGGGGCTGGTTCCCATCCCACTTCATCCCATGGGGCCCTCCGGGATAGGTGGCCCCACCCGATGGACCCCCGGGACCCCTCTGGTGGTCCGGGTACAATACCGGTGACCCCTGAAACTTTCCCGATGGCTGAAACTCGACTTCCCATATATAATTCTTTACCTCCGGACCATTCCGGAACTCCTCGTGACGTCCGGGATCTCATCCGGGACTCCGAACAGATTTCGGGTTACTGCATACTCATATCTCTACAACCCTAGCGTCATCGAACCTTAAGTGTGTAGACCCTACGGGTTCAGGAGACACGTAGTCATGACCGAGACGGCTCTCCGGCCAATAACCAACAGCGGGATCTGGATACCCATGTTGGCTCCCACATGCTCCTCGACGATCTCATCGGATGAACCACGATGTCGAGGATTCAAGCAACCCCGTATGCAATTCCCTTCGTCAATCGGTATGTTACTTGCCCGAGATTCGATCATCGGTATCCCAATACCTCGTTCAATCTCGTTACCGGCAAGTAACTTTACTCGTACCGTAATGCATGATCCCGAGACCAAACACTTGGTTACTTTGAGCTCATTATGATGATGCATTACCGAGTGGGCCCAGAGATACCTCTCCGTCATACGGAGTGACAAATCCCAGTCTCAGTCCGTGTCAACCCAACAGACACTTTCGAAGATACGCGTAGTATACCTTTATAGTCACCCAGTTACGTTGTGATGTTTGGTACACCCAAAGCACTCCTATGGTATCCGGGAGTTACACGATCTCATGGTCTAAGGAAAAGATATTTGACATTGGAAAAGCTCTAGCAAATGAACTATACGATCTTTGTGCTAGGCTTAGGATTGAGTCTTGTCCATCACATCATTCTCCTAATGATGTGATCTCGTTATCAATGACATCCAATGTCCATAGTCAGGAAACCATGACTATCTATTGATCAACGAGCTAGTCAACTAGAGGCTTACTAGGGACATGTTGGTGTCTATGTATTCACACATGTATTATGATTTCCGGATAACACAATTAAAGCATGAATAAAAGACAGTTATCATGAACAAGGAAATATAATAATAATCCTTTTATTATTGCCTCTAGGGCATATTTCCAACAATCTTTTGTCCTACCCTCCCGTGGCAGCGGGGTCCTATTGGAAACTAAGGGATATTAAGGCCTCCTTTTAATAGAGAACCGGAACAAAGCATTAGCACATAGTGAATACATGAACTCCACAAACTATGGTCATCACCGGGAGTGGTCCCGATTATTGTCACTTCAGGGTTGCCAGATCATAACACATAGTAGGTGACTATAGACTTGCAAGATAGGATCAAGAACTCACATATATTCATGAAAACATAATAGGTTCAGATCTGAAATCATGGCCTTCGGGCCCTAGTGACAAGCATTAAGCATAGCAAAGTCATAGCAACATCAATCTCAGAACATAGTGGATACTAGGGATCAAACCCTAACAAAACTAACTCGATTACATGATAAATATCATCCAACCCATCACCGTCCAGCAAGCCTACGATGGAATTACTCACGCACGGCGGTGAGCATCATGAAATTGATGATGGAGGATGGTTGATGATGACGACGGTGACAAATCCCCCTCTCCGGAGCCCCGAACGGACTCCAGATCAGCCCTCCGAGAGGTTTTAGGGCTTGGCGGCGGCTCCGTATCGTAAAACGCGATGATTTCTTCTCTCCTATTTTTTTCTCCCTGAAAGTCAATATATAGAGTTGGAGTTGGCGTCGGAGGGTCTCCAGGGGGCCCACAAGGTAGGGGACGCGCCCTAGTAGGGGGGCGCCCCCACCCTCGTGGACAGGGTGTGGGCCCCTTGGTCTTCATCTTTGGCGAGGATTTTTTATTATTTTTTATAAGACGTCCCGTGGAGTTTCAGGTCATTCCGAGAACTTTTGTTTTCTGCACATAAAACAACATCATGGCAATTCTGCTGAAAACAGCGTCAGTCCAGGTTAGTTCCATTCAAATCATACAAGTTAGAGTCCAAAACAAGGGCAAAAGTGTTTGGAAAAGTAGTTACGACGGAGACGTATCAACTCCCCCAAGCTTAAACCCTTGCTTGTCCTCAAGCAATTCAGTTTACAAACTGAAGAGAAGGAAAAACTTTTACAAACTCCGTTTGCTCTTGTCGTTGTAAATATGTCAAGCCAGTATTCAAGTTTTCAGCAAATACTATAACTGACCACATTTGCAATAATTCTCAGGTCTCATAATTACTCATATCAATAGCATAATCAACTAGCAAGCCATAATAATAAATCTCGGATGACAACACTTTCTCAAAACAATCATAATATGATATAACAAGATGGTATCTCGCTAGCCCTTTCTGAGACCGCAAAATATAAATGCAGAGCACCTTTAAAGATCAAGGACTGACTAGATATTGTAATTCATGGTAAAAGAGATCCAATCATAGTCACACCCAATATAAATTAACAGTGATGAATGCAAATGACAGCTGTGCTCTCCAGCTAGTGCTCTTTAATGAGAGGGTGATGACTCAACATAAAAGTAAATAGATAGGCCCTTCGCAGAGGGAAGCAGGGATTTGTAGAGGTGCCAGAGCTCGGTTTTGAAATAGAGATAAATTGTATTTTGAGCGGTATACTTTCATTGTCAACATAGCAACTAAGAGATGGCGATATCTTCCATGTCACACACATTATAGGCAGTTCCCAAACAGAATGGTAAATTTTATACTCCCCCTCCACCAACAAGCATCAATCCATGGCTTGCTCGAAACAACGAGTGCCTCCAACATACATCAGGTCCCAGGGGGAGTTTTGTTTGCAATTAATTTTGATTTAGTTTGCATAAAGCATGGGGCTGGGCATCCCGGTGACCAGCCACTTTCTCATGAGTGAGGAGCAAAGTCCACTCCTCTTGAGAATAACCCGCCTAACATGGAAGATAAGGGCAGCCTTGGTTGATACATAAGCTATTTGAGCATACAAAACAGAATGTTTATTTGAAGGTTTAGAGTTTGGCACATACAAATTTACTTGGAACAGCAGGTAGATACCGCATATAGGATGGTATAGTGGACTCATCTAGAATAACTTTGGGGTTTAAGGGATTGGATGCACAAGCAGTATTCCCGCTTAGTACAGGTGAAGGCTAGCAAAAGACTGGGAAGCGACCAACTAGAGAGCGACAACAACCATGTACATGCATTAAAATTAATAAACATTGGATGCAAGCATGAGTAGGATATAATCAACCATGAACATAAATATCGTGAAGGCTATGTTGATTTGTTTCAACTACATGCATGAACATGTGCCAAGTCAAGTCACTTAAATCATTCAAAGGAGGATACCACCCCATCATACCACATCATAATCATCTCAATAGCATGTTGGCACACAAGGTAAATCATTATAACTCATAGGTGATGAAGCATGGCACAAGCAACTATGATCTCTAATTGTCATTGCAAACATGTTTATTCATAATAAGCTGAATCAAGAACGACGGACTCATCACATTTACAAAAACAAAAGAGGTCGAGTTCATACCAGCTTTTCCCATCTCAGTCAGTCCATCATATATCATCATAATTACCTTTCACTTGCACGACCGAACGGTGTGAATAATAATAAGAGTGCACATGCATTGGACTAAGCTGGAATCTGCGAGCATTCAATAAATAGGAGTAGACAAGGCAATATGGGCTCCGGGTTAATTCAACAATAATGCATATAAGAGCCATTTCAACAATTTAATTATGGTCTTCTCCTACTGACCCCCAAAGAAAACAAAAGAAATAAAACTATTTACACGGGAAAACTCCCAACAAGCAAAAGAAGAACGGGAAATATTTTTGGGTTTTCTTTTTAATTACTACTACAGCAAGAAAGTAAACTACTACTATTTTTTTTGGTTTTTCTTAAGGTTTAACAAACACACAAGAAGAAAGCAGGAAAAAGAAAATAAACTAGCATGGATACTACAGTGAAAGAATATGAGCATCGACATCTAGAAATGAGTGTGTGTGAACATAAATGTAATGTCAGTGAGAAATACGTACTCCCCCAAGCTTAGGCTTTTGGCCTAAGTTGGTCTATTGCCAGGGATAGCCTGGCGGATACCCGTAGGTGTAGCTGGGGTCGTACTGCGACGAAGAATATCTAGGATCATACTGTGATGCAGCGGTTATCGCCCGCTGAGCTGCAGCATGGAGTCGGGCTGCTTCCGCTCTCCTCTCGTACTCATCTGCCTCCTCTCTGGTAATAGTATATCTTCGTTTTGCCTGAGAATCAAAGAAGGCAGGAGCAGGGAGAGTAATATGGACAACGTGTCGTTTGTTAAAAATTAAACGATATAAGAGAGGTCATTCAGGCCTCTCGACAAACTGGTGCGAAGCCATGGAGTTATAATCTAAATATGCAGGAGGCAATTCCGCATCTCCCTCACGAATGTCTATCTCAAGAAATTTAGCTAAGCAGGTTGCATAAATTCCTCCAAAGAAATCTCCATTATATCTATTATGATGCAACCTACGAGCTACAATGGCTCCCATATGATAAGATTGGTCTCCTAACACAGCACTCCTGAGAATGCTAAGTTCAGGGACACACATGTGACATGCCTCATCCTTAGCATTTATGCATCTACCGATGAAGAGAGCAAAATAATGTTTAGCAGGAAAGTGAATGCTCCCTATGGTAGCTTGCGTTATATCTCTAGATTCCCCTATAGTTATACTGGCAAGAAAGTTTCTAAATTCAGATTTAGGGGAATCTCTAATACTACCCCATGATGGAAGTTTGCAAGCAAAAGTGAAATCCTCTAAGTCCATGGTATAAGATTTGTCATAAAGATCAAACATGACTGAAGGAGAATTACGCGAAGATGAATACTCAAACCTCCTCACAAATGAACTTGTGAGATCATGATATTGGGGGCATTTGTCAGCCTCAAAATCCTCAAGACCGGCATTGCGCAAATATGCTTTGAATTCTTCTTTAATTCCCGCACGATCCATAAAATTTTGCGACGGCCATTCGCAAGGCCGCACTGGAGCGTCTCTTGGTGGTTCCTCGTCAGCATCACGCATAGCAATCCTGGGTCCTTGCTTCTTAGAAGAACCACCTTGGAACATCTTCCTAAGCATATTGTTTTTCTCTGAAAAATTCTGAAATTTTTAGTAACTTCAAACAAAAGTGAACCAACTTCAATAAAACTGATAGCAACTACTCCTACAAGTGCCTAGAGCCTATATCAAGCATTAGAACTACTTGGAATCATATAAATTTGGCATGCAAGATCAAGAACATGGTCACCTATGCAGCACAAATTTGCAAAGAATAGAGCACTAGAACAAAAACTAATTGGACCAATGGAGGAGTCACATACCAAGGAACAATCTCCCCAAGCAGTTTTGCGAGAGGTGCTTTGAGCAAGGAGATCGAAAATCACAGCAAAAGTGGCTGGAACTCATGCTTGAGTTGGTTTTTCGGGTTTGTGTGAGGCAGAGGAAGAAAATGGGTGCTGGAATAAGTGGAGGAGGGCCACCGTAGGCCCACGAGGCAGGGGGCGTGCCCAGGGGAGTAGGGCGCGCCCTCCACCCTCGTGGCCAGGTGGCAGCTCCCCCTGCGGTAATTTTTGCACCGTAAATCCTCAAATATTCCCGAAAAAATCATATTAAATTGGCATGTCATTCTGAGGACTTTTATTTTCGGAATATTTTTATTGCACGGATAAGTCAGGAAACAGACAGAAAAATACTATTTTTACTTTAATTCTACTAAATAACAGAGAGTATAGGTTGATCAAGTCTTGTTAACAAACTCATTCTGATAATCATGGAACCGGAGAAATTTCGAATGACACTAGGTTACCTCAACATGGATATGCACATCCCCAATAATAAGTATATCATATCTCTTTTTGACCGTAGGAAGAGGAAATTCAAAACCTCCAAATATAATCGATGGAATTTTTCCAATAGAGTTGATACTGTGGACTTGAGGTTTTTTCCTCGGAAAGTGTACCGTATGCTCATTACCATTAACATGAAAAGTGACATTGCCTTTGTTGCAATCAATAACAGCCCCTGTAGTATTAAGAAAAGGTCTTCCAAGAATAATAGACATACTATCATCCTAGGGAATATCAAGAATAACAAAGTCCGTTAAAATAGTAACGTTTGCAACCACAACAGGCACATCCTCACAAATACCGACAGGTATAGCAGTTGATTTATCAGCCATTTGCAAAGATATTTCAGTAGGTGTCAACTTATTCAAGTCAAGTCTACGATATAAAGAGAGATGCATAACACTAACACCTGCTCCAAGATCACATAAAGCAGTTTTAATATAATTTCTTTTAATGGAGCAAGGTATAGTAGGTACTCCTGGATCTCCAAGTTTCTTTGGTATTCCACCCTTAAAAGTATAATTAGCAAGCATGGTGAAAATTTCAGCTTCCGGTATCTTTCTTTTATTAGTAACGATACCTTTCATATATTTTTCATAAGGATTTGTTTTGAGCACATCAGTCAATCGCATACGCAAAAAGATAGGTCTAATCATTTCAGCAAAGCGCTCAAAACCCTCATCATCCATTTTCTTGGATGGTTTGGGAGGAAAGGGCATGGGTTTCTGAACCCATGGTTCTCTTTCTTTACCATGTTTCCTAGCAACAAAGTCTCTTTTATCATAACATTGATTCTTTGATTGTGGGTTATCAAGATCAACAACAGGTTCAATTTCTACATCATTATCATTACTAGGTTGAGCATCATCATGAACATCATCATTAATATTCTCTCTAGGTTCATGTTCATTACCAGATTGTGTTTCAGCATCAGACATAGATATATCATTTGGATTATCAGGTGTTTCAGCAATAGGTTCACTAGAAGTTTGCACAGTTCTATCATTTTTCTTTTTCTTCTTTTTAGAAGAACTAGGTGCATCAATATTATTTCTCTGAGAATCTTGCTCCATTCTCTTAGGGTGGCCTTTAGGATACAAAGGTTCCTGAGTCATTCTACCAGTTCTAGTAGCCACTCTAACAGCATAATCATTTTTCTTACTATTCATTTCATGGAGCAGTTCTTTTTGAGCTTTAAGTACTTGTTCTACTTGAGTGGTAACCATAGAAGCATGTTTACTAACAAGTTTAAGTTCACCTCTAATATTAGCCATATAATCACCCAAGCGTCTAATCATATCAGAATCATATTTCAATTGTCTACCAAAATAAGCATTGAAATTTTCTTGTTTGACAATAAAATTGTCAAACTCTTCTAAGCATTGTCTAGCAGACTTGTAGTGAGGAATATCACCTTCATCAAATCTATAGAGAGAATTTACCTTTACTACCTGTGTTGGGATATCGGGATTAGGAGGTTCTTCAATAAATAAAGGATTAATCATATGTTTATTCAACAGGCGGTAAATTAAGACCGTGTACTTCTTCAATAGGAGGTAAATTCTTAATGTCTTCGGCTTTAATACCTTTTTCTTTCATAGATTTCTTTGCCTCTTGCAAATCTTGGGGGCTGAGAAATAGGACACCTCTCTTCTTCGGAGTTGATTTAGGAATAGGCTCAGTAATTGGAGCAGGAACTGGCTCAGGAGGTGCCCAATTATTTTCATTTGTCAACATATTATTCAATAGAATTTCAGCACAACTATCCAGGTAATCTCTGGAAGCATCGGTTAGTCCACTATAAAAGATATCAAGTATTTCATGTTTCTTAAGAGGATGATCAGGCAAAGCATTAAGTTACTTGAGAAGCCTCCCCCAAGCTTGTGGGAGACTCTCTTTTTTAATTTGCACAAAGTTGTATATTTCCTTTAAAGTAGCTTGTTTCTTATGAGCAGGTAAATATTTAGCAGAGAAGTAATAAATCATATCCTGGGGACTACGCACACAACCAGGATCAAGAGAATTAAACCATAGCATCACCATTTAATGAGAACGGAGATATTTTGAGTATATAAAAGTAACGTGATCTCTCATCATTAGTAAACAGGGTGGCTATATCATTTAATTTAGTAAGATGTTCCACAACAGTTTCAGATTCATAGCCATGAAAAGGATCAGATTCAACCAAGGTAATTATATCAGGATCAACATAGAATTCATAATCCTTATCAGGAACACAGATAGGTGAAGTAGCAAAAGCAGGGCCAGGTTACATTTTGTATCTAAGTGATTCTTTGTTCCATTTAGCTAATAACCTCTTGAGCTCATATCTATCTTTGCAAGCTAAAATAGCGGTAGAAGATTCCATATCAAAAACATAACCCTCAGGAATAATAGGCATATCTTCATCATCACTTTCATCATTATATTCAGATTCAATAATTTCTTTCTCTCTAGCCCTAGCAATTTGTTCATCAAGAAATTCACTAAGGGGCACCGTAGTATCAAGCATAGAAGTAGTTTCATCATAAGTATCATGCATAGCAGAAGTGGCATGATCAATAACATGCGACACATCAGAACGAATAGCAGAAGCAGGTTTAGTTGTCGCTAGCTTACTCATAACAGAAGATGAATCAAGTGCAGAGCTAGATGGCAGTTCCTTACCTCCCCTCGTAGTTGAGGGATAAATTTTGGTTTTCTCGTCTTTCAAGTTCTACATAGTGACCAGCAGATATAAATCCCAAGTAACTCAAACAATAGAGCTATGCTCCCCGGCAATGGCGCCAGAAAAAGGTCTTGATAACCCACAAGTATATGGGATCGCAACAGTTTTCGAGGGTAGAGTATTAAACCCAAATTTATTGATTTGACACAAGGGGAGCCAAAGAATATTCTCAAGTATTAGCAGTTGAGTTGTCAATTCAACCACACCTGGATAACTTAGTATCTGCAGCAAAGTGTTTAGTAGCAAAGTAATATGATAGTGGTGGTAACGATAACAAAAGAGTAATGCGAGCATTAGTAAATATTTTTGGTATTTTGTAGTGATTGTAATAGTAGCAGTGGGAAAGTAAATAAGCGAGAACCAGTATATGGAAAACTCGTAGGCACCAGATTAGTGATGGATAATTATGCCGGATGCGGTTCATCATGTAACAGTCATAACATAGGGTGACACAGAACTAGCTCCAGTTCATCAATGTAATGTAGGCATGTATTCCGAATATAGTCATACGTGCTTATGGAAAAGAACTTGCATGACATTTTTTGTCCTACCCTCCCGTGGCAGCGGAGTCCTATTGGAAACTAAGGGATATTAAGGCTTCCTTTTAATAGAGAACCGGAACGAAGCATTAGCACATAGTGAATACATGAACTCCTCAAACTATGGTCATCACCAAGAAGTATCCCGATTATTGTCACTTCGGGGTTGTCGGATCATAACACATAATAGGTGACTATGAATTGCAAGATAGGATCAAGAACTCACATATATTCATGAAAACATAATAGGTTCAGATCTGAAATCATGGCACTCGGGCCCTAATGACAAGCATTAAGCAAAGTCATAGCAATATCAATCTCAGAACATAGTGGATACTAGGGATCAAACCCTAACAAAACTAACTCGATTACATGATAAATCTCATCCAACCCATCACCGTCCAGCAAGCCTTCGATGGAATTACTCACGCACGGCGGTGAGCATCATGAAATTGGTGATGGAGGATGGTTGATGATGACAACGGCGATGAATCCCCCTCTCTGGAGCCCCGAACGGACTCCAGATCAGCCCTCCCGAGAGGTTTTAGGGCTTGGCGGCGGCTCTGTATCGTAAAACGCGATGATTTCTTCTCTCCTATTTTTTTCTCCCCGAAAGCCAATATATAGAGGTGGAGTTGGCGTCGGAGGGTCTCCAGGGGGCCCACGAGGTAGGGGGGCGCGCCCTAGGAGGGGGGCGCCCCCACCCTCGTGGACAGGGTGTGGGCCCCCTGGTCTTCATCTTTGGCGAGGATTTTTTATTATTTTTTATAAGACATCCCGTGGAGTTTCAGGTCATTCCGAGAACTTTTGTTTTCTGCACATAAAACAACATCATGGCAATTCTGCTGAAAACAGCGTCAGTCTGGGTTAGTTCCATTCAAATCATACAAGTTAGAGTCCAAAACAAGGGTAAAAGTGTTTGGAAAAGTAGATTCTACGGAGACGTATCAATATCTTCCTCAAGACAGCCACCATACCTACCTATCATGGCATTTCCATAGCCACTCCGAGATATATTGCCATGCAACTTCCATCATCATCATATACATGACTTGAGCATTTATTGTCATATTTCTTTGCATGATCGTAAGATAGCTGGCATGATGTTTTTATGGCTTGTCCGTTTTTTGATGTCATTGCTACGCTAGATCATTGCACATCCCGGTACATTGCCAGAGGCATTCATATAGAGTCATATCTTTGTTCTAGTATCGAGTTGTAATATTGAGTTGTAAGTAAATAAAAGTGTGATGATGATCATTATTATAACATTGTCCCATGTGAGGTTATCAAAATAAAAGTGGCCAAAGAAGCCCCAAAAAGAGAGAGAGGCCAAAGAAGCCTACAAAAAAGAAAAAAAGAAAAAAAGAAAAAAATAAAAAAGAGAGAAAAGAGAGAAGGGACAATGTTACTATCCTTTTACCACACTTGTGCTTCAGAGTAGCACCATGTTCTTCATATAGAGAGTCTCTTGAGTTATCACTTTCATATACTAGTGGGAATTTTCATTATAGAACTTGGCTTGTATATTCCAACGATGGGCTTCCTCAAATGCCCTAGGTCTTCATGAGCAAGCAAGTTGGATGCACACCCACTTAGTTTTTAGTTTGAGCTTTCATATACGTATAGCTCTAGTGCATCCGTTGCATGGCAATCCCTACTCCTCGCATTGACTAATTAATGGGCATCTCCATAGCCCGTTGATTAGCCGCGTCAATGTGAGACTTTCGCCTTTTTGTCTTCTCCACACAACCTCCACCATCATATTCTATTCCACCTATAGTGCTATATCCATGGCTCACGCTCATGTATTGCGTGAAAGTTGAAAAGGTTTGAGGACATCAAAAGTATGAAACAATTGCTTGGCTTGTCATCGGGGTTGTGCATGATCTAAATATTTTGTGTGGTGAAGATGCAGCATAGCCAGACTATATGATTTTGTAGGCATAACTTTCTTTGGCCATATTATTTTGAAAAGGCATGATTGCTTTATTAGTATGCTTGAAGTATTATTGTCTTAATGTGAAATGGTAGACTATTGCTTTGAATCACTCGTGTCTTAATATTCATGCCATGAATAGATACATGATCAAGATTATGCTAGGTAGCATTCCACATAAAAAATTATCTTTTTTATCATTTACCTACTCGAGGACGAGCAGGAATTAAGCTTGGGGATGCTGATACGTCTTCATTGTATCTATAATTTTTGATTGTTCCATGCCAATATTCTACAACTTTCATATACTTTTGGCAACTTTTTATACTATTTTTGGGTCTAACATATTGATCCAGTGCCCAGTGCCAGTTCCTGTTCGTTGCATGTTTTTTGTTTCGCAGAAAATCCATATCAAACGGAGTCCAAACGGGATAAAAACCGACGAAGATTTTTTTGAATATATGTGATTTTTGGGAAGAAGAATCAATGCGATACGATGCCCGAGGGGGCCACGAGGCAGGGGGCGCGCCCAAGGGGGTCAGGCGCGCCCTGGGCCCTGGTGGCCACCCCGTAAGGCGGTTGGAGCCCTTCTTTCACTGCAAGAAAGCTAATATCCGGATAGAGATCGTGTCCAAAATTCAGCCCAATCGGAGTTACGGATCTCCGTTTTTAAAAGAAAACGGTGAAAGGGCAGAATCTGAAACGCAGAAACAGAGAGAGACTGAGAGACAAATCCAATCTCGGAGGGTCTCTCGCCCCTCCCACGCTATGGAGACCATGGACCAGGGGGGAAACCCTTCTCCCATCTAGGGAGAAGGTCAAGGAAGAAGAAGAAGGAAGGGGGCTCTCTCCCCCTCGCTTCCGGTGGCACCGGAGTGCCGCCAGGGCCATCATCGTCATCGCAATCTACACCAACAACTTCACCGCCCTCATCACCAACTCTTCCCCCTCTATGCAGCGGTGTAACCCCTCTTTTACCTGCTGTAATCTCTACTGAAACAT
The DNA here is from genome assembly GCA_032464435.1 of Aegilops umbellulata. Taxonomy (NCBI): domain Eukaryota; kingdom Viridiplantae; phylum Streptophyta; class Magnoliopsida; order Poales; family Poaceae; genus Aegilops; species Aegilops umbellulata. The sequence continues at coordinate 64,729,385 of CP136056.1, read as the reverse complement.
GGTGCTCAACACTATATATTATTTCCCAATGATGTATGGCTATCCTATGATGTTTGAGTAGATCTATTTTGTCCTATGGGTTAATTGATGATCGTGATTGATTTGAGTTGCATGTTTTATTATTGGTGCTGTCCTATGATGGTGCTCTCCGTGTCGCGCAAGCGTGAGGGGTTCCCGCTATAGGGTGTTGCAATACGTTCATGATTCGCTTATAGTGGGTTGCTTGAGTGACAGAAGCATAATCCCGAGTAAGGGGGTTGTTGCGTATGGGATAAAGAGGACTTGATGCTTTAATGCTATGGTTGGGTTTTACCTTAATGATCTTTAGTAGTTGGATGCTTGCTAGAGTTCCAATCATAAGTGCATATGATCCAAGAAGAGAAAGTATGTTAGCTTATGCCTCTCCCTCAAATAAAATTGCAATAATGATTACCGGTCTAGTTATCGATTGCCTAGGGACAAATAACTTTCTCGTGACAACAAGCTCTCTACTAAAACTAACTTAGTTGTGTCTTTATCTAAACAACCCCTGCCTTTTATTTACGCGCTCTTTATTTTCTTGCAAACCTATCCAAAACACCTACAAAGTACTTCTAGTTTCATACTTGTTCTAGGTAATGCGAACGTCAAGTGTGCGTAGAGTTGTATCGGTGGTCGATAGAACTTGAGGGAATATTTTGTAACACCCCGGATGTAACTTGCCATATTAGTAATCCAACTCTTGCCATTTTCGGCTATGTGTTATGATATTTCCTCCGTGGTTGGGTTTCCCTTCGTTGTGTATTTTGTTCATGTCATGCATTTCATATCATGTCATCATGTGCATCGCATTCGAATACGTGTTCGTCTCATAAATCCGAGCATTTTTCCCGTTGTCCATTTTCCAATCCTGCGCTCCTATGTTCCCCGGCGTCCCCTTTTACATTTCTTCGTGAGCGGGTATTAAACTTTCTCGGATTGGACCGAGGTTTGTCATGCGGCCTCGGTATAACACCGGTAGACCGCCTGTCAAGTTTCGGGTCAATCGGAGGTCGTTTGGTACTCCAACGGTTAACCGGGTAACCGTGAAGGCCTCGTGTGTGTTGCAGCCTAACACCCCTTCAAAACAGCCCAATAACCCATCTAAGACACTCCCATGCCCACCGCCGTTCGATCACGATTGCGTGGCCGAAAACCGCTCTCCATTTGGAGCTTCCTAGCTCCTTCTACCTATAAAAAGGCCTCCCCCTCCGAAATCCCGGGTCAAAACACCCCTAACCCTAGCCCCCGCTCCTCTCCGCGCCGCCGGACACGTCCGGATCGGGCCGGACGCGTCCGCCGCCGCCGCCCGGCGAATCAGACGGCGCCACGTGGCACCGCCGCCGCCCCGCGCCGCCGGCCCGCGAGGCCCGACCGCGGCCCGCGCCCTCCCCACGCGCCTCCAGCCACGTCTGCCGCCCGCCTGCTCGCGGCTCCGCCGCCCCGCTGCCCGCCGGCGTGTCGCCGCCGTCCGCCGCGCTGGCGCCGCACCGCGCCGCGCCAGATCTGCGCCGCCACCGCTGCTCGCCGGCCCCGCCGCCCGCGCCGCTCGCCCCGCCGCCCGCGCCGCTCGCCCCCGCCGTCCGCGCCGCTTGCCCGCTGCTCGCCGGCCCCGCGCCGCGGCCGCCGTCGCCGGACTCGCCGGATCCCGATCAAATCCGCGTCGGTTGACTTTCTCTCCCCCCCTCGATTTCTCTAAGTCCTCATATTTTAACATTATCGTCGCATGTTCATTGCATCGTAACTTTGCATCCATAGCACTGTTTCGCGCGTATAATATGTCGAACTGTTCGCCTCGAAGAGTACATCATTTCATTCTATTGCATCATTTTCATTTGAGGTAATTTTGATTCCCGAAATGCTGTTATAAGAGGGCTATGTGATGTTAGTTGCTGGATTTTATCCGAACATGTACTTTTGTCATTTTTGCCATGATTGATGTGTACCTCCTATCAAGTTGAGTCCTACATGAGTTTTGTAATATGCCATGTTACCTTTCCAGAGAATTATGCCGTGTATTTTTTTGATCTTTTTGGTGACTAGCACAAGCATGCAAACTAGGGTACTTGATGTTGCTGATTTCAGAGACTTAGTCATTTCACCAAGTCCCTGCCTGCTGTTATTTTTATGCCATGTGTTCATGTTGTTTCAGAGAGATCTATGCATATTTTGAGCATGATCAGTAAGAGTGTTTTCAAATATGGATTTGCTCTATCCATCCATGCCTTTGTTTGTATTTATGGAGTGTCATAGCTTGAGTCAATCGAGCTCTACTTTTGCTATAAAATGTTGCTGGCAGATTGCTTACATGTTATTCGATTTTGCCAAGCTTGGTGTAGTTGATCCTTGCATGATATGATATTATTATTGCCATGTCTAGTTCCTATGCCATGTCTTCTTGATGTATGTATGCTTAGTTTATCATGCAATGCTCTGTAATGAGTGCATCGAGCTCGTAAACATGCCTACTTGTTATCTGTTTTTGACATGTCCAGTTTTCTGCTAAGTCTGAAACCTGTAATGAAACTTGCTTAATTGACATGGGTGTAATCATATTTTCTGATCCTTTTTGGCTTATGGTCAGTAAGGGACTTTTGTTAAGTGCTTGGAGTAGATTCACGCCATGCCTTACTTTGCTATGTCCTGCTCTTGTAGCATGTTGTTTCATTGCTCTAAACATGTCATCCTGATGTTAATTTCTGCTAGGTTGTTATTTCACTAAGTTTGTGAACCTGTTATCTTTTGCACTTTTGCCATGCTTGTTTGAGCCTGTTGTGGTGTGAATTAGCCGTAGCTCAGTGTTCATCTTTTGTCAAGCATCTTGTGTAGATTACTGTCGTATGCTTTGGTAAGTAGCATCATGCTGTTATTGGCAAGTTATCGTCATTCTTGTATTGCTTGTCATTTGCAAACCGTGCATCCGATTCCGGTGATCTTTATATCGATTTCAACCGAAATCACCTCACCTATCCAGTGGCATACTTGGTTTGCCAAGATTATGCCTTGTTCATCCTTGTCCTTCCGGAGCATGCATATGCATTGCATATCACATCTCGCATATCATGCCATGTTTTGCATCATGTTGCTTCCGCATTACATCGTGATTGATATTTGTCCTCTTTGCTTGTGTTCTTGCTTTGGGTAGAGCCGGGAGACGAGTACATGAACGAGGAACCTGTTGAGAACGCTTTCGAGGACCAAGCTTTTGACAACTCTGAGAACCTTGCAGGCAACATGACCATACCCTCGAAATCACTTCTATCTTTGCTTGCTAGATGCTCGCTCTTATGCTATGCCTTTGCTGCGATACCTACCACTTGCTATATTATGCCACCCATATTGCCATGTCAGCCTCTAACCATCCATGTCCTAGCAAACCGTTGATTGGCTATGTTACCGCTTTGCTCAGCCCCTCTTATAGCGTTGCTAGTTGCAGGTGAAGATGAAGTTTGTTCCTTGTTGGAACATGGACTTGTTGTTCCTTGTTGGAACATGTTTACTTGTTGGGATATCACAATACCTCTTATTTAATTAATGCATCTATATACTTGGTAAAGGGTGGAAGGCTCGGCCTTATGCCTGGTGTTTTGTTCCACTCTTGCCACCCTAGTTTCCGTCATACCGGTGTTATGTTCCCGGATTTTGCGTTCCTTACACGGTTGGGTGATTTATGGGACCCCCTTGACAGTTCGCTTTGAATAAGACTCTTCCAGCAAGGCCCAACATTGGTTTTACCATTTGCCACCACCTACTCCTTTTCCCCCGGGTTTTCACGAGCCCGAGGGTCATCTTTATTTAGCCCCCCCGGACCAGTGCTTCTCTAAGTGCTGGCCCGAAACGAGCAGACTGCGGGCCCCCCTCGGGGAAACTCGAGGCCTGGTTTTACTCGTAGCTTGACTTATCCGGATGTGCCCTGAGACCGAGATATGTGCAGCTCCTATCAGGATTTGTCGGCACAATCGGGCGGCTTTGCTGGACTTGTTTTATTGCTGTCGAAATGTCTTGTAGTCCGGGATTCCGAGATTGATCGGGTCTTCCCGGTAGAAGGAATATCCTTCGTTGACCGTGAGAGCTTATAATGGGCTAAGTTGGGACACCCCTGCAGGGTATTATCTTTCGAAAGCCGTGCCCGCGGTTATGAGGCAGATGGGAATTTTTTGATGTCCGGTTGTAGAAAACCCGAAGTTGACCTTAACTAAAACACATCAACCGCGTGTGTAACCGTGATGGTCTCTTCTCGGCGGGGTCCGGGAAGTGAACACGGTGTTGGAGTTATGTTTGACGTAAGTAGTTCAGGATCACCTCTTGATCACTACTAGTTTCACGACCGTGCTTTGCTTCTCTTCTCGCTCTCTTTTGCGTTGTTAGCCACCATATATGCTAGACGCTTGCTGCAGCTCCACCTCACTACCCTTTCCTACCTATAAGCTTAAATAGTCTTGATCTCGCGGGTGTGAGATTGCTGAGTCCCCGTGACTCATAGATTCTACCACAACAGTTGCAGGTACCAACGATGCCAGTGCAGATGACGCGTCCGAGCTCACTTGGGAGTTCGACGAGGAACGTGTCCGTTACTATGTTTCTTTTCCAGATGATCAGTAGTGGAGCCCAGTTGGGGTGATCCGGGGATCTATGTAGCATTTGGGGTAGTCTTCTTTCATTTTGGTACCGTAGTCGGACCTTAAGTGTAATTTGAATGATGTATGTTTATTTATGTACTGTGTGAAGTGGCGACTGTAAGCCAACTATGTATCTCTTTCCCTTATGTATTACATGGGTTGTGTGAAGATTACCTCACTTGCGACATTGCTTTCAATGCGGTTATGCCTCTAAGTCGTGCCTCGACACGTGGGAGATATAGCCGCATCGAGGGCGTTACATATTTGTTCTACCTTTAGCTCCTCGTTGGGTTCAACACTCTTACTTATCAAAAGAGGCTACAATTGAGCCCCTATACTTGTGGGTTATCTTTACTATGGAAAACAATCCTTTGAGGGGTTTGTTCGGGGTATCTTCACCTCGTCCAGAACCATAATTAGTTAACCCTCAACCTACTGCACCTATGGAAAATATTGAATATGAAATTCCTTCAGGTATGATAGAACAACTACTAGCTAATCCTTATGCAGGAGATGGAACATAACATCCTGATATGCACTTGATATATGTAGAACAATTTGTGGATTGTTCAAGCTTGCAGGTTTACCCGGAGATGAGGTGATGAAAAAGGTTTTCCCTTTATCTTTGAAGGGAAAAGCATTGGCATGGTATAGGCTATGCAATGATGTTGGATCATGGAATTGGAATCGTTTGAAATTGGAGTTCCACCAAAAAAATTATCCTATGCATCTAGTTCATCGTGATCGGAATTATATATATAATTTTTGGCCTCGTGAAGGAGAAAGTATCACTCTAGCTTGGGGGAGGCTTAAGTCAATGTTATATTCATGCCCCAATCATGAGCTCACAAGAGAAATTATTATTCAGAACTGTTATGCTCGGCTTTCTCGTAATGATCAAACCATACTGGATACTTCTTGTGTTGGTTCTTTTATGAAGAAAACTATTGAATTCCGGTGGGATCTTTTGGAAAGAATGAAACGCAACTCTGAAGATTGGGAACTCAACGAAGGTAAAGAGTCAGGTATAAAGCTTAAGTATGATTGTGTTAAATCTTTTATGGATACCGATGCTTTTCAAAAGTTTAGCACTAAATATGGACTTGACTCTAAGATAGTAGCCTCCTTTTGTGAATCATTTGTTACTCAAGTTGAACTCCCTAAAGAGAAGTGGTTTAAATATCACCCACCTATTAAAGAAGAAACTAAAGAACCGGTACCAGTTAAAGAAGAAACTATATTCTATAATGTTGATCCAGTTGTTCCTACTACTTATATTGAGAAACCACCTTTTCCTGTTAGGATAGAGGAAATGCTAAAGTTTCAACTGTGGTTAACAAAATCTTTGTTGGAACACCTAAACCAGATGAACAAATTAAAGTAGAACCTAATGTTGCTATGGTTAAAGATCTCTTAGAAGAAGACATAGATGGGCATGTTATTTACTTCTATGCAGAAGCTGCTAGAATTGCTAAACCCAAAAAAGGGATAAAAATAGACCAGTTGTTGGCATGCCTGTTGTTTCAGTTAAAATAGGAGATCACTGTTATCTGCTAGTGTGAGTGCTATTCCTTACACTTTGTATCAAGAAATTAGGAAAGACATAGCACCTATAGAGTTAGAAGACATAGATGTTACTATTAAACTTGCAAATAGAGACACCATATCACCTTGTGGGATAATTAGAGATGTTGAAGTCTTGTGTGCAAAAATAAAACACCCTATTGATTTTCTTGTTCTTGGTTCCCTACAAGATGACTTCTGCCCCATTATCTTTGGTAGACCTTTCTTGAACACAATCAATGCTAAGATAGATTGCAAGAAACAAAATGTTGGTGTTAGCCTTGGTGATGAGCCTCATGAGTTTAATTTTTCCAATTTTAGTAGAAATCATCATGAAAAAGAATTCCTAGTAAGGATGAATTAATTGGTCTTGCTTCTATTGTTGTGCCACCTACTGATCCTTTAGAACAATACTTGCTAGACCATGAAAATGATTTACATATGCATGAAAGAAATGAAATAGATAAGATTTTATCTGAACAACGTCCTCTACTTAAACACAATTTGCCTATTGAAACTCTAGGGGTCCACCTCCACCTAAAGGTGATCCTGTGTTTGAATTAAAACAATTTTCAGACACTTTGAAATATGCTTATCTTGACGAAAAGAAGATATATCTTGTTATTATTAGTGCTAACCTTTCAGAACATGAAGAAGAAAGATTGTTTAAAGTTCTAAGGAAGCACCGAGCTGCATTGGATATACTCTTGATGATTTAAAGGGCATTAGTCCCACTCTATGTCAACACAAAACTAATATGGAACCTGATGCTAAACCAGTTGTTGATCACCAACGTCGGTTAAATCCGAAGATGAAAGAGGTGGTAAGAACGGAAATATTAAAACTTTTGGAAGCAGGTATAATCTATCCTATAGCTGATAGTAGATGGGTAAGTCTTGTTCATTGTGTCTCTAAGAAAGGAGGTATTACTGTTGTTCCTAATGATAAGAATGAACTTATCCCACAAAGAATTGTTACAGGCTATAGAATGGTAATTGATTTTAGAAAATTAAATAAAGCTACTAGAAAAGATCATTTTCCTTTGCCTTTTATTGATCAAATGCCTGAAAGATTATCTAAGCACACACACTTTTGCTTCCTTGATGGATATTCTGGCTTTTCACAAATACCTGTTTCTCAACCTGATCAAGAAAAGACCACTTTTACTTGTCCTTTTGGAACCTATGCTTATAGACGTATGCCTTTTGGTTTATGTAATGCACCTGCTACCTTTCAAAGATGCATGATGGCTATATTCTTTGATTTTTTGTGAAAAGATTGTTGAGGTTTTCATGGATGACTTCTCTATCTATGGGAAGTCTTTTGATGATTGTTTAAGCAATCTTCATCGAGTTTTGCAGAGATGTGAACAAACAAATCTTGTCTTGAATTGGGAGAAGTGCCACTTTATGGTTAATGAAGGCATTGTCTGAAGGAAATATTCCCTAGAGGTAATAATAAAGTTGTTATTTATCCTTATATCATGATAAATGTTTATTATTCATGCTAGAATTGTATTAACTAGAAACTTAGTACATGTGTGAATACATAGACAAACAGAGTGTCACTAGTATGCCTCTACTTGACTAGCCCGTTAGTCAAAGATGGTTAAGTTTCCTAGCCATAGACATGAGTTGTCATTTGATGAACGGGATCACATCATTAGAGAATGATGTGATTGACAAGACCCATCCGTTAGCTTAGCACTATGATCGTTTACTTTGTTGCTATTGCTTTCTTCATGACTTATACATGTCCCTATGACTATGAGATTATGCAACTCCCGAATACCGGAGGAACACTTAGTGTCCTATCAAGCATCACAACGTAACTGGATGATTAAAAAATGCTCTACAGGTGTCTCCGGTGGTGTTTGTTGAGTTGGCATAGATCGAGATTAGGACTTGTCACTCCGATTGTCGAAGAGGTATCCCTGGGCCCTCTCGGTAATGCACATCACTATAATCCTTGCAAGCAATGTGACTAATGAGTTAGTTGTGGGATGATGCATTGCGGAACGAGTAAAGAGACTTGCCGGTAACGAGATTGAACTAGGTATGATGATACTGACGATCGAATCTCGGGCAAGTAACATACTGATGACAAAGGGAACAACGTATGTTGTTGTGTGGTTTGACCGATAAAGATGTTTGTAGAATATGTAGGAACCAATATGAGCATCCAGGTTCCGCTATTGGTTATTGACCGGAGATGAGTCTCGGTCGTGTCTACATAGTTCTCGAACCCGTAGGGTCCGCACGCTTAACGTTCGATGACGATATGTATTATGAGTTTTGTGATTTGATGTACCGAAGGTTGTTCGGAGTCCCGGATGTGATCACGGACATGACGAGGAGTCTCTAAATGGTCGAGACATAAAGAATGATATGTTGGACGATGTTATTCGGACACCAGATGAGTTCCGGGGATCACCAGATAAATATCGGAGTGCCGGAAGGGTTATCGGAACCACCAGAGAAATAATGGGCCTTATTGGGCCTAGGGGAGAGAGAGAGAGGGGCAGCCAAGGGCTGGCCACGCTCCACCCATGGGCATAGTCCGAATTGGACTAGGGGGAGGGGCGCCGCCCCCTCCTTCCTTCTCTTTCCCCTTTCCTTCCTTCTTCTCATAGTTGGACTAGGAAAGGGGGGATCCAACTCCTACTTGGAGTAGGATTGCCCCCCTTGGGCGCGCCCTATGATGGCCGGCCGGCCTCCCCCTTGCTCCTTTATATACGGGGGCAGGGGGCAGCCCATAGACACAGAAGTTGATTCTTAGGCGAAGCCCTGCGTCGGTAACTTCATCATCACTGTCACGTCGTCGTGCTGACGAAACTCTCCCTCGGCCTCAGCTAGATCTAGAGTTCGTGGGACATCACCGAGCTGAACGTGTGCAGATCGCAGAGGTGCCATGCGTTTGGTACTTGATCGGTTGGATCACAAAGACATTCGACTACATCAACCGCGTTACTTAACGCTTCCGCTTTCGGTCTACAAGGGTACGTGGACACACTCTCCCCGCTCGTTGCTATGCATCTCCTAGATAGATTTTGCGTGATCGTAGGAAATTTTTGAAATACTGCGTTCCCCAACAGTGGCATCCGAGCCAGGTCTATGCGTAGATGTTATTTGCACGAGTAGAACACAGAGTTGTGGGCAATAATAGTCATACTGCTTACAAGCATGTCATACATTGATTCAGCGGTATTGTTGGATGAAGCGGCCCAGACCGACATTACATGACCGCGTTCATGAGACTGGTTCTACCGTCGTGCTTTGCACACAGGTGGCTAGTGGGTGCCTGTTTCTCCAACTTTAGTTGAATCGAGTGTGACTATGCCCGGTCCTTGTTGAAGGTTAAAACAGCACACTTGACAAAAAAATGTTGTGGTTTTTGATGCGTAGGTAAGAACGGTTCTTGCTAAAGCTCGTACCAGCCACGTAAAATTTGCAACAACAAAGTAGAGGACGTCTAACTTGTTTTTGTAGGGCTTGTTGTGATGTGATATGGTCAACACATGATGATATATAAATTGTTGTATGACATGATCATGTTTTGTAACAGTTATGTAAACTGGCAGGAGCCATATGGTTGTCGCTTTATTGTATGAAATGCAATCGCCATGTAATTACTTTACTATATCACTAAGTGGTAGCGATAGTCATAGAAGCAATAATTGGCGAGACGACAACGATGCTTTGATGGAGATCAAGGTGTCAAGCCGGTGACTATGGTGATCATGACGGTGCTTTGGAGATGGAGATCAAAGGCACAATATGATGATGGCCATATCATATCACTTATATTGGTTGCATGTGATGTTTATCCTTTGTGCATCTTATTTTACTTAGTACGGCGGTAGCATTATAAGATGATCTCTCACTAAATTTCAAGGTACAAGTGTTCTCCCTGAGTATGCACCGTTGCTACAGTTCATCGTGCCGAGACACCACATGATGATCGGGTGTGATAAGCTCTACGTTCACATTCAATGGGTGCAAGACAGTTTTGCACACGCCGAATACTCGGGCTAAACTTGATGAGCCTAGCATACGCAGATATGGCCTCGTAACACTGAGACCGAAAGGTCGAGCGTGAATCATATAGTAGATATGATCAACATAGTGATGTTCACCAATGAAAACTAATCCATCTCATGTGATGACCGGACATGGTTTAGTTGATATGGATCACGTGATCACTTAGATGATTAGAGGGATGTCTATCTAAGTGGGAGTTCTTAAGTAATATGATTAATTGAACTTTAATTTATCATGAACTTAGTCCTGGTAGTATTTGCATAACTATGTTGTAGATGAATAGCTCGCGATGTAGCGCCCCGTTTATTTTTGATATGTTCCTAGAGAAAAACTACGTTGAAAGATGATAGTAGCAATACTGCGGACTAGGTTCGTGATATGAGGATTATCCTCATTGGTGGACAAAAGAATTATGTCCTTGATGCACCGCTAGGTGACGGACCTATTGCAGGAGCAGATGCAGACGTTATGAATGTCTGGCAATCTCGGTATGATAACTACTTGATAGTTTAGTGCGCCATGCTTTACGGCTTAGAAACGGGACTTCGAAAACATTTTGAACGCCATGGATCATATAAGATGTTCCAAGAGCTGAAATTGGTATTTCAGACTCATGCCCGAGTCGAGAGGTATGAGACCTCTGACAAGTACTTTGCCTACAAGATGGAGGAGAATAGCTCAACCAGTGAGCATGTGCTCAAATTGTTTGAGTACTAGAATCGCTTGAATCAAGTGGGAGTTAATCTTCAAGATAAAATAGTGATTGACAGAGTTCTCTAGTCACTATAACCAAGTTACTAGAACTTTGTGATGAACTATAATATGCAAGGGATGACGAAAATGATTCCCAAGCTCTTCGTGATGCTGAAATCTATGAAGGTGGAAATCAAGAAAAGCATCAAATGTTGATGGTTGACAAGACCAGTTGTTTCAAGTAAAAGGGCAAGGGAAAGAAAGGGAACTTCAAGAATAATGGCAAGCAAGTTGCCACTCCCATGAAGAAGCCCAAAGCAAGACCCAAGCATGAAACTGAGTGCTTCTACTGTGAAGGAAATGGTCACTGGAAGCGAAACTGCCCCAAATACTTGGCGTATAAGAAGGATGGCAAAGTGAACAAAAGTATATATGATATACATGTTATTGATGTGTACTTTACTAGTGTTCATAGTAGCCCCTGGGTATTTGATAATGGTTCAATGGCTATGATTAGTAACTCGAACCAGGAGTTACAAAATGAACAAAGACTAGATGAGGGCAAGGTGGAGATTGATACATCTCCAACATATCAATAATTTTTGATTGCTCCATGCTATAGTATCTACTGTTTTGGACTATATTGGGATTTATTTTCCACTTTTATACTATTTTTGGGACTAACCTATTAACCGGTGGCCCAGCCCAAGTGCCTATTTCAGTGTTTCGGAGAAACATAATATCAAACGAGTCCAAATGGAATGAAACCTTCGGGAACGTGATTTTCTCATCAGATAAGACCCAGGAGACTTGGACCCTCCGTCAAGAAAGCCACGAGGCGGCCACGAGGGTGGAGGGCGCCCCCCCTAGGGCGTGCCCCCTGCCTTGTGGGCCCCTCGAAGCTCCACCGACGTACTCCTTCCTCCTATATATACCTACGTACCCCCAAACGATCAGTTACTGAGCCAAAAACCTAATTCCACCGCCGCAACCTTCTGTACCCACGAGATCCCATCTTGGGGCATGTTCCGGAGCTCCGCCGGAGAGGGCCATCATCACGGAGGGCCTCTACATCATCCTAGCCCCTCCGATGAAGTGTGAGTAGTTCACCTCAGACCTTCGGGTCCATAGTTATTAGCTAGATGGCTTCTTCTCTCTTTTTGGATCTCAATACAATGTTCTCCCCCTCTCTCGTGGAGATCTATTCGATGTAATCTTCTTTTTGCGGTGTGTTTGTTGAGACCGATGAATTGTGGGTTATGATCAAGTCTATCTATGAATAATATTTGAATCTTCTCTGAATTCTTTTATGTATGATTGGTTATCTTTGCAAGTCTCTTCGAATTATCAGTTCGGTTTGGCCTACTAGATTGGTTTTTCTAGCACTGGGAGAAGTGCTTAGCTTTGGGTTCAATCTTGCGGTGTCCTTTCCCAGTGACAAAAGGGGCAACAAGGCACGTATTGTATTGTTGCCATCGAGGATAACAAGATGGGGTATTTATCATATTGCATGAATTTATTCCTCTAAATCATGTCATCTTGCTTAAGGCGTTACTCTGTTTTTAACTTAATACTCTAGATGCATGCTGGATAGCGGTCGATGAGTGGAGTAATAGTAGTAGATGCAGGCAGGAGTCGGTCTACTTGTCTCGGACGTGATGCCTATATACATGATCGTACCTAGATATTCTCATAACTATGCTCAATCCTGTCAATTGCTCAACAGCAATTTGTTCACCCACCGTAGAATACTTATGCTCTTGAGAGAAGCCACTAGTGAAACCTATGGCCCCCAGGTCTATTCTCATCATATCAATCTCCATCACTTTATTATTGTTTTGCTTTTTACTTTGCCTTTTACTTTTCACTTTGCATCTCCATACCAAAAATACCAAAAATATTATCTATCATCTCTATCAGATCTCACTGCCGTAAGTGACCGTGAAGGGATTGACAACCCCTAATCGTGTTGGTTGCGTTGAGCTATTGTTTTTGTGTAGGTACGAGGGACTCGAGCGTAGCCTCCTACTGGATTGATACCTTGGTTCTCAAAAACTGAGTGAAATACTTACGCTACTTTGCTGCATCATCCTCTCCTCTTCAGGAAATCCAACGCAGTGCTCAAGAGGTAGCAAGAAGAATTTCTAGCGCCGTTGCCGGGGAGTCTGCGCAAAAGTCAACATACCAAGTACCCATCACAATCCCTATCTCTCGCATTACATTAGTTGCCATTTGCCTCTCGTTTTCCTCTCCCCCACTTCACCCTTGCCGTTTTATTCGCCCTCTCTTTTTTCCGTTTGCCTTTTTCTCGCTTGCCTTTTGCTTGCTCGTGTGTTGGATTGCTTGTTTGTCGCGATGGCTCTACCTAGATTTGGTGATCTTCACCTTAAAAGGTTAGAGGAGATCGAAAACAACATCAGGAAGTTTATGGTTTTGCAATTTGAGCATAATAATTTCTTCAGAAACGTGCTTAAGGAACAAAAAAGTTTTATGAGTTATATGAACAAAGAGCTTGATGATATTTCGAAAGAGTTTGATGGTGTAAGATCTCAAATTGCTCGTCTTGAAAAATTAATTGCTGAAATTTCGGATATGCAAGCTACCTTAGTCAATAAGATGGTCGCTAAACCGGATTCCTATGAAAATCAAGATGAAGATCTAAAGGTTATTGATGTGTCCCCTATTAAATCTTTGTTTTGCAATATGAATCTTGATGAAATTGAATATGATCTTCGTTTACCTAGAAGGCGTTCCAAAAATTTGGAGTACTTAGATCTTGATGATGAAATTGATAAAAGTGGGATTGAAAGAAATAATAACCGAAACTTTAAACAAATCGTTTGTTTGGAGGATGGCTCCCACCCCCACCACGGCGATCTACACCCCCTTCCGGCGATCTCCTCCACTAGCCACTAAATTCTAGTTCCTTTCCAGTGGATCTCTTCGGCGCTCCGAGATCTACACGCTCATACCCATCTTCAATGGGTTCCATGGAGGGTTCCACCCTTGGCTTGGACTTCTTCAAGGGTTTGGTTTTTGCGGAGAAGGTTTTCCAATCTATGGGCTTTTCAGTACACCCCATGGAGGACTCATACATCTTGACCATGGTTGTTTCGTTTGGATGCCACAATTTTCGTTTGAACGAGATTCTGTGGCTGCGGCTCTGGAAGCTGCTATTGGTGGTTCGGGCATTGATTTCATGGTGTTTCTGATAAAGGATAAGGTATTTGGATTTCAAGTCTCTTGCAAGGTTGTTTCCATGATTATTCTTCGCCTTCGGTCTTTTTCTTGCGATCAATTCAAATGTTACTTTCATCTTTGGAGTAACGGTGGTCCTAATTGGAGTCGTGAGTTCAAGATCTGGAATTTGGAGTGTGATGCTGAATGGATCCTAGTGAGTCCCTCAAAGAGACGCGCTACTCTTGGGGTTTTAGCCCTGCGTTCTAAGCCATCTAAGTCTTCTTTCAAATCTGCTCATTCAATTGGCAAGAAGCTTTCATTTGCACTTTTTCAGAACTATGGTGCTTGCCAGGACTATCGTTATCCAGCTACGGAAAGTTGCATTCGTGATGTTGAACAGGCGGGTTACTCAATTTCTTCTCATGAGCGGGTTATTATTCGTCCAACATTACCGGCGACTCTCCGGTGGACGTCGGCGAGGCCATCTATCCCGTTTGGTACGGTGCATGATCTTAGGCCCCATGCTGATCGCACGCCACCAATCTCGGGCGGGAATTCTGTTATTTTGAATGAGGACATGTCGTGCCATGTTGGGCCTGCTTCCGTGGCCTCGGTGGGCCTTGATCAGCCCTCATCGTTGGGCCAGGTTTCACCGGTTCACTCTGGGGAGCAGCTGGATATCCCCTCGTCTCAACAAGCCAGGGAAGATTTTGATAATTTAATTGCTGATATGGTCGATGAAATTTCTACGTGTCAGACGTGCCTTGAGAAGGGTCATTTTGCCTCTGCGTGTACATCTAAGCTTTGGTGTATCTCTTGCCTCTGGTCTGGTCACGTCAAAAAAGATTGCAACAAGTTTGCTAGAATCTTGGGGCTCGTATGGCAAGCCAAACCCGTTAACGCTCCGTCTTCCGAGGCGCGTTGCGGGAATATCTCACTGACAAATCTTTTACCAAACTTGGACCTCCCTTGCCCTTCCGCATTTAGGCCGTCGTCCAGTTCCATCAGCCCCGGCCCCAAGACACCATCAGCCTCGCCGCCTGCAACCCCTCCTCCACCTCTTCACTCGCCGTCCTTGGAGGCGGAGCTCCCGGCTCCGATGGCCAACTTCCATTTAGATCCCCTGCTCTACGTACCTGCTGGTCACCACATCGTCGATGGTGGGGAAGATCGACTGCCGCGAACCTTTGTGACACCACATATCCCAATTGTGTGCCGTCATGAGGAGTTCATGCTTGCGGAGGTAATGCCTATTCCTCAACCAGATGAGATTGGTGCTGCTAGAGAAGAAGTTGTGCAGTGGCTGCAAGGGCATGGTGTTCTTGTTTGGCCAGCTCAGCCTTGGATCCGTTCTGTTGGGCTCTTTGAGCTTCGGGACGCTGCCGTTAGATTTTTCTTTGCTACAACTTCCGCCTCAGCCGCTGGGAAATGACCGATTTGTGCGATTTATGAAGCACGGTGAGGGTGAAACCTTTCATGGAGTTTAGGGTTTTCGTCAGGGACTTCTTATGTTTCTTGGAATTCCGTTGGACCTTCGCAACACTGAATGTATTAGGGCAGCCGTGAATACTTTGGCAAGTTTCACCACTGGGTCAGTGAGGACCCGTACATGGTTCGCTCTTTGGTTTTTGCTTCATTCCCAGAGGATATCCTGGTGCCACGTGATGTGGTTTTCATGGATTATGCGGCTCATGGTGGTGCTCGGGTTTCTTGGACTACGCCTCTGTACATTTTGGGAGCGAACTTTGCTGAGCAGATGCCCCAGGACGAAGATTGGATGCCTCTCAATGGAAATCCGCATCCAGTTCCGGGTGTTCCTTTCCCCGAGTTGCCTCCGTTTAATCTTCCTGCCTACCCCGCCCTGGGATGGAATGCAGTCCCTTCTCCGCCGCCAGAGTACAGGATGGAATGAAGTGGCCGAAGACAATTAGGGGAATTTGCAAGACAATGTAGAGCCTGAAACTGTTCAAGATCAAGAATCAATGGTGGTGGATCTCTCCGCCCAGCCAAGCTCTGCTGCTGACCAGGATCCACCCATCATTGTGGTGGAGGATGATCTGTCTGAAGCACCTGTGATACCTTTGGTCAATGAAGATGCAGCTAACAATTGGGCCATTGTGGTCTATCAGCCTCCTACTGTCAGGGAGGAGATTGCTCTGCCTGCGATTCCTTTTGGGCCTCCTTTGCCCCCGGATATGATTTGGAGGAGGTCTTTTGAGATCCTTCTGCAAGCTCCTGTAGCTTTTTCTGTACCAAGGCCAGTGCTGCTACAACCTTTGTCACCGGTTGTCCTATCTAAGAGGAGCTGGGATTTGGCTTTCAGCGATTCTGATCTGCCACACCTTACTTGGAGGGAAGAGGAGGCAGCTAGGCCAGTTGCCAGGGCGCTTTTTTCTGATCCTGTTGATGTGCAACCTGTGCAGGTTCCCTCTCCTATTGCGGTTAAAGCTCGCAGGCCACGGAAGACTTTGGCGCCAACCCCAATTGTTGACACGGCAGTTCGTCGCTGCACCAGAAGCTCGGTTCAGCGTGATGGATTCAAGCCCACATTTCAAGAGCTCGCACTGCAGCCCAAGAGGAAGAAGCCCAAGGCCAAGCCTTTCACGGCCCATATGCATGAAGAGCCTACTTCTGAAGGAATTCCTCCTACAACCCCTGTCAGTCGACTCCAAGAAGTTGGGCGTGAGCTTGAGATTGATGTTGCTCTGCTCTCTGTGGATGCACTTATGGTGGATCCACCTGCTGTTGCTTCGCCTAAACATAATGATTAGAGTGTCCCTAGCATGTTGGGTTTCGCAAGCCCTTAACTTTGCTTTATCTTTATGTTTAGGCAATTCTCTGCTTCTGGAACTTTGGTGTGTGTTAATGTTGGGTACGATTAGATTGTGCTCTTTTGGACATGTGGTATTGTGTGCCATGTGGTTTCTTGTCTTTATCTTATGCTTTAATGAGTAATATCTGTAGAAACTGGAATGTTCTTTGTTGGAATGTAAGAGGCCTGAATTCTGAAGCTAGACAGAGAGCTGTTAGGCAGAAAATTGAGGAAAGCCAATGCTCAATAGCCTGTCTGCAAGAAACAAAATGCACTTCTTTTGACTCTAGGTCAATCAAATCTTTCTGCCCTAAAAGGTTTGACGCTTTTGTCTGTTCTCCTTCAATTGGAGCTTCTGGAGGAATTATTGTTGTTTGGAATTCTTCTGTTTTTAGTGGCACTGTAATTGAAGTGCAGCAGTTTGCTGTGGTTGTTCAGTTTACTTCCAGGCAGAATAATGAATCTTGGACACTTGTGGCTGTTTATGGCCCTTGTCAGGGTGAAGCCAGGGACAACTTTGTTAATTGGTTATACAACCTGGTTATACCTATCAATGAGCACTGGTTGTTACTTGGTGATTTTAATTTCCTTCGATCTGTGGATAACAAAAACTTACCTGGTGGGGACATAAATGACATGTTCATCTTCAATGAGATTATTGGTCACCTGGGCCTCCTTGAGCTTCCAATCAAAGGCAGATCCTACACATGGTCCAATATGCAGGATACCCCACTTCTTGAGCAGCTGGACTGGTTCTTTACTTCTGTTGATTGGATTTCTGATTACCCCATGACTGAAGTTCTGCCTTTGGCTAGGACTGCATCGGATCATGTGCCTTGTTTAGTCTCCATCAAGACTTCCATTCCAAAATCAAATCTCTTTAGGTTTGAAAACTATTGGCTTGAACTTGAGGGTTTCATGGACTGTGTTGAATCCTCTTGGAAGCAGCCCTCTCGAAAAACACACATAACTGCTAAAATTGCAGACAAATTTAAATGTTTGAGAATGTGCCTTAAGAGGTGGCAAATGAATGTTTCCAAATTGAGGCTATTGATCAGCAAATGCAATCATGTCATTTTCCTTCTGGATGAATTAGAGGAGTGGAGGCCTCTTTTTATTTAGGAGAACAACTTCAGAAGAATTGTCAAAACCCATTTGGAAAAGCTTCTGCACTTACAGTTTCTGTACTGGAAAAAGAGATGCTCTATCCGGTATTTTAAGGTGGGGGGAGAAAACACCAAATTCTTCCATGCTATGGCCACTGAGAGGTATAGGAGGAACTCTATAGCTTGTTTAAGACTACCAGATGGATCTGTAGTCTTTGATCACTCCTAAATGGCTGGAATTATCTGGAGTTGCTTTAAGAATAGAATGGGCACCTCTAGAGGGATTGTGATGGGTTTTGATTTATCTTCACTTATCTCACCTGTGTCTGGCCTTGAGGTGCTCACTAGGCCTTTTGAAAAGGAGGAAATGGACAATGTGGTCAAGCATATGCCTGTGGATAAAGCACCTGGTCCTAATGGATTTAATGGCTTGTTTTTCAAGAAATGCTGGCACCTAATTTATGGGGATTTTTATGAGCTAGCTCAGGCTTTTTATGAAGGAACTGTTGTCTTGGAGAACATTAATAGTTCTTTTATTACTCTTGTGCCCAAAAAACTTTCACCTGAGGAAGTGGGTGACTATAGGCCTATCTCTCTCACTAGTATGGGGCTTAAATTTCTGTCCAAAATGGGTGCAAATAGATTCCAAGCAGTGATTATGCAGTGCATCCATAAGAACCAATATGGTTTCATTAAGACCAGAACAATACAGGACTCTCTGGGTTGGACATTTGAATACTTGCACCAATGTCACCAGTCAAAGAGACCTATAGTAATCCTTAAATTGGATTTTGAAAAGGACTTTGACTCTATTGAGCATGAAGCTATCTTTCAAATTCTCAGATATAAGGGTTTTAATGATAAGTGGATTCTATGGATGAAACAACTCCTTGCCACTGGTACTTCTTCTGTTCTGCTCAATGGGGTCCCTGGGAGGAAGTTTGTTTGTAAGAAAGGAGTTAGACAGGGTGACCCTGTATCTCCCCTGCTTTTTGTCATAGCTGCTGATCTGCTACAAACAGTGATGAATGATATGTTCAGAAAAGGAATTCTGCATTTACCTATACCTTGCCATGATGCAGACTTCCCTGTGATCCAGTATGCTGATGATACTTTCATCATCCTCCCTGCAGACAGGGTTCAACTTTTGGCTCTGAAGGATATGCTGAAGGTGTTCTCTCAGTCCACTGGTCTGGATGTCAACTATCATAAGTCCTTCATTATTCCAATCAATGTTGACTCTACTGTAATGGAGGATTTGGCCACTGCTTTTGGTTGCAAAATTGGTAAAATGCCATTTACTTATCTGGGATTACATGTGGGGACCACAAGACCCAAAATGGTAGACTTCATGCCACTGGTTGACTGTATGTAAAGAAGAATGACTGCCAGTTCTTCTTTCCTTAACCAAGGAGAAAGGCTGAAGTTCCTTAACTCTGCTCTATCCTCATTACCAATATTCTTTATGGGTAGTCTTGCTCTCCCAGCTGGTATTCTCAAGCAGTTGGAAAGAATCCAAAGGCAGTGCTTATGGAGAAAGCAAAGAGATGAGCGAGCTCCATCTCTTGCTGCTTGGGAACTCATATGTAGGCCAAAAAACAAAGGAGGTCTTGGTATTCTTAATCTGGGGGTTCAGAATGTGGCGCTCCTTCTCAAGCATGCTAGTAACTTCCTGAACAAATGAGATATTCCTTGGGTATCCCTAGTTTGGGATTCATATTATTTTGAAAGAATGCCCCAGGGAACAAATGATTGTGGCTCCTTCTGGTGGAGGGATATTTGTAAAGTCATGCAGCATTTTAGGGACTGCTCCTGGGTGCAGATCAATGAAGGGGACACTGATCTCTTTTGGTCTGATAATTGGAACCTTTGCTCTGAAACATCTAGTCTGTAGACAAGATTCCCAAGGCTTTTCTCTTTTGCCAAGGACCCCTGGGTCTCAGTTAAGGAAATTTTCACTACCCAGGATATGCACCAACTTTTCCACCTTCCCTTATCTGCTCAGGCTTTTGATGAGTTAAATCTGATAAAGGATTTGATTGACTCACACAGCAGAGACCCCAGTTCGAAGGATTCTTGGTTCTGGCAGGGCTCTTCCAAGTTTTTCAAGCCCAAGATGTTTTACTCACACATCTTTTAGTCTGAGTCATTCAATCCTTTGCTCTGTTGGATTTGGAAATCCTCCTGTACTCTCACGAGTAAGGTCTTTGCTTGGATGCTTATTATGGACAGGTTGAATACCAAGGATATGGTTGAGAGAAGGCACTGACACATGGAGGATGGAGTCCACTGTAGGCTTTGCCCCCTGCAGGCTAGAGAAACCAGGGATCACTTGTTCTTCAACTGCAATTTCAGTGTAAGGGTCTGGAATTATCTGTAGATTGATTGGTCTGCTGGCACCTCCATGATTGAGCTGGTTAATCAGGCAAGGAGAAGTTTTGATAGGCCTTTCTTCTCTGAAATGGTGTTCATTGCTTGCTGGAATATTTGGATCATCAGAAATGCCTAAGTGTTCAGAAATGAGAGAGCTAGTTTCAATAAATGGAAGTTTGCTTTTAGGCATGATATTAGCCTCATGCAGCACAGAATCAGATCTGCTTACAAGGATGACCTGCTCAAGTGGATATATTACCTCCCCCCTTAAGCTAGTTTTGTAGGACTCTCTTCTACCTTGTACTCTGGTTACTCCTTGTAATCAACTTGTTGTATCTGTTTTTTATTTCAATAAAGTTTTGATCTGCTATGGGGGTCTTGCCCCACAGTTCACAGTCAAAAATAAAATAAAATAATACCCTAGATGTTGCTAAACCCACTATATTGGATTTCAAGGAATTTAATTATGAAAGTTGCTCTTTAATTGATTGTATTTCCTTGTTGCAATCCTGCTAAATTCTCCTCATGCTTATAGTCAAAATAAAGCCTTTACCGAACATATCGTTGATGCCTTGATGCAATCTTATGAAGAACAACTTGAGTTGAAAGTTTCTATCCCTAGAAAACTTTATGATGAGTGGGAACTTACTATTAAAATTAAAATCAAAGATTATGAGTTTTACGCTTTGTGTGATTTGGGTGCTAGTGTCTCAACTATTCTCAAAACTTTGTGTGATTTGCTAGATTTCCGTGATTTTGATGATTGCTCTCTAAACTTGCATCTTGCGGATTCCACTATTAAGAAACCTATGGGAAGAATTAATGATGTTCTTATTGTTGCAAATAGGAATTATGTACCCGTAGATTTTATCGTTCTTGATATAGATTGCAATCCTTCTTGCCCTATTATTCTCGGTAGACCTTTCCGTAGAACGGTTGGTGCAATTATTGATATGAAGGAAGGGAATATTAGATTTCAATTTCCATTAAAAAAGGGCATGGAACACTTCCCTAGAGAGAAAATAAAATTGCCATATGAATCTATCATGAGAGCCACTTATGGATTGCCTACCAAAGATGGCAATACCTAGATCTATTCTCGCTTTTATGCCTAGCTAGGGGCGTTAAATGATAGCGCTTGTTGGGAGGCAACCCAATTTTATTTTTAGTTTTTTAGTTTTTTCTTATGTTTAGGAATAAATAATCCATCTACCTTCTGTTCAGATGTGGTTTTGTGTTTTAATTAGTATTTGTGCCAAGTTAGACCTATAGGATCTTCATGGATGATAGTTATTAGATCTTGCTATAATTTCCAGAAACTTTCTGTTCACAAAAAAAATTGTTAAAAATCACCAGAATGTGATAAAATACTTATTCCAATTGTTTCTGATCAATAAACAAATTTTCTACGTCTTCCTATTTTGGTAGATTTTTTGGAGTTCCAAAAGTTTGCGTTAGTTACATATTACTACAGACTGTTCTGTTTTCGACAGATTCTATTTTTTTTGTGTGTTATTTGCTTATTTTGATGAATCTATGGCTAGTAAAATAGTTTATAATCCATATAGAAGTTGGAATACAGTAGTAGTTTTAACACCAATATAAATAAATAATGAGTTCATTACAGTACCTTGAAGTGTTCTTATGTTTTCTTTCGCTAACGGAGCTCACGAGATTTCTATTGAGTTTTGTGTTGTGAAGTTTTCAAGTTTTGGGTGAAATCTTTTGATGGATTATGGAACAAGGGGTGGCAAGAGACTAAGCTTGGGGATGCCCATGGCACCCCCAGGATAATCCAAGGACACCAAAAATTCAAAGCTTGGGGATGCCCCGGAAGGCATCCCCTCTTTCGCCTACTTCCATCGGTAATTTTACTTGCAGCTATATTTTTATTCACCACATGATATGTGTTTTGCTTGGAGCGTCTTGTATTATTTGTGTATTTGTTTGTTAGTGTGCCACAATCATCCTTGCTGTACACACCTTTTGAGAGAGCCTACATAAATTGGAATTTGATAGAATACTCTATGTGCTTCACTTATATCTTTTGAGCTTTATAGTTTTGCTCTATGTGCTTCACTTATATCTTTTGAGCTTTATAATTTTGCTCTAGTGCTTCACTTATATCTTTTAGAGCACGATGGATTTGATTTATAGAAACTATTGATCTCTCATGCTTCACTTAGATTATTTTGAGAGTCTTTAATAGCATGGTAATTTGCTTAATAATAATATGCTTGGTATTCAAGATTTGTAAAACTTTCTTTTGAGTGCGTTGAATACTAAGAAAAGATTGATGCTTGATAATTGTTTTGAGATATGAAGATGGTGATATTAGAGCCATGGTAGTTGAGTAGTTGTGAATTTGAGAAATACTTGTGTTAAAGTTTGTGATTCCCGTAGCATGCATGTATGGTGAACCGTTATGTGATGAAGTCGGAGCATGATTTATTTATTGATTGTCTTCCTTATGAGTGGCGGTCAGGGACGAGCGATGGTCTTTTCCTACCAATCTATCCCCCTAGGAGCATGCGCGTAATACTTTGCTTTGTTAACTTCTAGATTTTTGCAATAAGTATATGAGTTCTTTATGACTAATGTTGAGTCCATGGATTATACGCACTTTCCTTCCTTCCACCATTGCTAGCCTCTCTAATACCGCGCACCTTTCGCTGGTATCATACACCCACCATATACCTTCCTCAAAACAGCCACCATACATACCTATCATGGCAATTCCATAGCCATTCCGAGGTATATTTCCATGCAACTTTCCACCGTTCCATTTATTATGACACGCTCCATCATTGTCATATTGCTAGCATGATCATGTAGTTGACATAGTATTTGTGGCAAAGCCACCGTTCATAATTCTTTCATACATGTCACTCTTGATTCATTACATATCCCGGTACACCGCCGGAGGCATTCATATAGGGTCATATTTTGTTCTAAGTATTGAGTTGAGTTGTAAGAAAAATAAAAAGTGTGATGATCATCATTTTCAGAGCATTGTCCCAAGTGAGGAAAGGATGATAGAGACTATCATTCCCCCACAAGTCGGGATGAGACTCCGGATGAAAAAAAGAGGCCATAAAAAAAAGAAAAGGCCCAAATAAAAAAATGAGAGAAAAAGAGAGAAGGGACAATGTTACTATCCTTTTACCATACTTGTGCTTCAAAGTAGCACCATGATCTTCATGATAGAGAGTCTCTCATTTTGTCACTTTCATATACTAGTGGGGATTTTTCATTATAGAACTTGGCTTGGATATTCCAATGATGGGCTTCCTCAACATGCCCTAGGTCTTCGTGAGCAAGCAAGTTGGATGCACACCCACTTAGTGTCTTTTGTTGAGCTTTCATATACTTATAGCTCTAGTGCATCCATTGCATGGCAATCCTACTCACTCACATTGATATCTATTGATGGGCATCTCCATAGCTCATTGATAGGCCTAGTTGATGTGAGACTATCTTGCCCTCTTTTTGTCTTCTCCACAACCACCATTCTATTCCACATATAGTGCTATATCCATGGCTCACACTCATGTATTGCGTGAAGATCAAAAAAGTTTTGAAAATGTCAATAGTATGAAACAATTGCTTGGCTTGTCATCGGGGTTGTGCATGATTTAAATACTTTGTGTGGTGAAGATAGAGCATAGCCAGACTATATGATTTTGTAGGGATAACTTTCTTTGGCCATGTTATTTTGAGAAGACATAATTGCTTTATTAGTATGCTTGAAGTATTATTATTTTTATGTCAACATGAACTTTTGTCTTGAATCTTTTGGATCTGAATATTTATACCACAATTAAGAAGATTTACATTGAAATTATGCCAAGTAGCACTCCGCATAAAAATTCTCTTTTTATCATTTCCCTACTCGAGGACGAGCAGGAATTAAGCTTGGGGATGCCTGATACGTCTCCAACATATCTATAATTTTTGATTTCTCCATGCTATAGTATCTACTGTTTTAGACTATATTGGGATTTATTTTCCACTTTTATATTATTTTTGGAACTAACCTATTAACCGGAGGCCCAGCCTAGAATTGCTGTTTTTTGCCTATTTCAGTGTTTCGGAGAAACAGAATATCAAACGGAATCAAACCTTTGGGAACGTGATTTTCTCATCAGATAAGACCCAAGAGACTTGGACCCTCCATCAAGAAAGCCACGAGGCGGTCACGAGGGTGGAGGGCGCCCCCCTAGGGCATGCCCCCTGCCTCGTGGGCCCCTCAAAGCTCCACCGATGTACTCCTTCCTCCTATATATACCTACGTACCCCCAAGCGATCAGTTATGGAGCCAAAAACCTAATTCCACCGCCGCAACCTTCTGTACCCACGAGATCCCATCTTGGGGCCTGTTCCGGAGCTCCGCCGGAGAGGGCCATCATCACGGAGGGCTTCTACATCATCCTAGCCCCTCCGATGAAGTGTGAGTAGTTCACCTCAGACCTTCGGGTCCATAGTTATTATCTAGATGGCTTCTTCTCTCTTTTTGGATCTCAATACAATGTTCTCCCCCTCTCTCATGGAGATCTATTCGATGTAATCTTCTTTTTGCGGTGTGTTTGTTGAGACCGATGAATTGTGGGTTTATTATCAAGTCTATCTATGAATAATATTTGAATCTTCTCTGAATTCTTTTATGTATGATTGGTTATCTTTGCAAATCTCTTCGAATTATCAGTTTGGTTTGGCCTACTAGATTGGTTTCTCTTGCAATGGGAGAAGTGCTTAGCTTTGGGTTCAATCTTGCGGTGTCCTTTCCCAGTGACAGAAGGGGCAGCAAGGCACGTATTGTATTGTTGCCATCGAGGATAACAAGATGGGGTATTTATCATATTGCATGAATTTATTCCTCTAAATCATGTCATCTTGCTTAAGGCGTTACTCTATTTTTAACTTAATACTCTAGATGCATGCTGGATAGCGGTCGATGAGTGGAGTAATAGTAGTACATGCAGGCAGGAGTCGGTCTACTTGTCTCAGACGATGCCTATATACATGATCATACCTATATATTCTCATAACTATGCTCAATTCTATCAATTGCTCAACAGTAATTTGTTCACCCACCGTAGAATACTTATGCTCTTGAGAGAAGCCACTAGTGAAACCTATGGCCCCCGGGTCTATTCTCATCATATCAATCTCCATTACTTTATCATTGCTTTGCTTTTTACTTTGCCTTTTACTTTTCACTTTGCATCTCTATACCAAAAACACCAAAAATATTATCTATCATCTCTATCAGATCTCACTGCCGTAAGTGACCGTGAAGGGATTGACAACCCCTAATCGCGTTGGTTGCGTTGAGCTATTGTTTTTGTGTAGGTACGAGGGACTCGAGCGTAGCCTCCTACTGGACTGATACCTTGGTTCTCAAAAACTGAGGGAAATACTTACGCTACTTTGCTGCATCATCCTCTCCTCTTCGGGGAAATCCAACGCAGTGCTCAAGAGGTAACAGCGATGTGTGTTGGGAATGATTCCAAGGTTGATAAGATCACCATCGCACACTCCCTTGACCTTCGGCATTAGTGTTGAACCTAAAATGAATGTTATTTGGTGTTTGCGTTGAGCATAATATGATTGGATCATGTTTATAGCAATACGGTTATTCATTTAATTCAAATAATAACTAGAAGGGTAACCCGCACATTTGCACGGCTAGATTTATAGGTTTTTATGTTTGTGCTTTCACAAATTTATTATACTATTAGTTTGTTGTACGGACATTTTAATCTTTTATACAAAACTTGTAGCTTAAATATACCATGCGAACATTTATTCTATTATACCATAGCCAGATACTTGTGCGAGACAACTTTATTAATTTTATATGATTATATAACACCTTTGATTTATTGTTCAACATATAAGAGTGGTTTTCGCAATATGTAAACTTTAGATCATTATATAATAAATAAATAAATAAAAAGTTTCATTCTACTTTAGCTTTCAATTGTGCTTTTCAATCATTTGTTTTTGTCTATCTTCCCATTAGAAACTTAATTAAAACCTAATGTCTAGCTTCTACTTAAATATTGGTTGCATGCTCTTGTCTTTTTTCTATTATTTTCGCAATACCATCCAACAAAATATTTTCATGCATTCTCATCATCTAGTTTCCAGTATAGTTTATTCGTCTAAGACAACACAATTATTGACGTATACTCTCTTAAAATAGTGAGAATACTCTCTCTCTCTCTCTCTCTCTCTCTCTCTCTCTTAGTTTTTTTATCTCTTCACACCTAAACAACCTTATTACAGTTGACATTGGCTTCTCAGTAGCGCATGGATAGAACACATCTTAACATCTGCATATGCAATCCGTTCTTGCTACAGAAGGTTCTAAATATTTTCGTTTGTATCTTCTATATTCCATTATAATTCGGTTTGCTTGCATGTCGCAGAATTGTTTTTTGTTTTAATCTTCTATATTCTACCATCATTTTTTTGCTTGTTGAGTAGTATGCTTCTCTTTCGTACGGACTCTCTGACTCCATCTTTTTTATTACAATGTTGGATGATCGGGATTTTTCCTATATATTCACGTTTCAAAGATAACTTTCCATCTAATTCCAAGAATTTCTTCTTATTGTGATGGTTCAATAAAATAGTTTTTTTTACAGATTCAACCATATAGAATTTGAGTTGATGTCAAATTATAATTTTGGTATATTAAGCCAGTAATTCATTCATTTTCAATAGTATCTCGAGTACATATGATCGATTACGGGGGGAAGTATTTTATGAATAGGTAATATAGTGTTGCTACGGAAGTTTCTAATTGTTTTAGTTTTTATCTTCTATGTCCTACAATCATTCGGTTTTCTTGCATGGCGCGGACAGTTGTCTTTTGTTTTAATTTTCTGTCTCCCACCATCCTTTTATTGCTTGTGCTGGCCAGTATCATTTGCTTTCATACGAACCCATTGTTTCAGTGTTTCTTATTAAAAGTTTGGATGATCAGAATTTTCCTAACAACTCACTTTAGGTTCCAAATATACTTCCCATCTCACAATAAACTCACAATAATAAATTTTCTTTTTGTTGTGGTGCAATATTTCTTTTACAAATTCAATCATGTACAATTTGCGTTGATATCCATTTTAAATTCTATGTTCATTTGCTTTTAAATTTTTATTAATCATGCAAGTCAAAAGAGGCCCTAATTTTGGCAATATGTATATATATAGTGTTATTATTCATCACCCAGGGTGCAGAATAAGTTATTCTTCACCCGAGGTAATATTACGATCATTTCATAAATAAATTATATTTCAAATACAAATAGTTACAGTCATATTGATTCACTGTGTAAAGTTTGGCATAAAAAAAAGTTCCGAAGACCAGAAAAATATGTTTTTACATTTTACACTACGTTTTTACATTT
Source organism: Aegilops umbellulata (assembly GCA_032464435.1). Lineage (NCBI taxonomy): Eukaryota > Viridiplantae > Streptophyta > Magnoliopsida > Poales > Poaceae > Aegilops > Aegilops umbellulata. Next base: position 64,701,564 of record CP136056.1, on the reverse strand, counting down.
GTAATTTATGTAGCATAAAATATTTTTTACGGCGATTATAAATTTTCTTACGTTCTCTTTTTATGTCTGAAATAAGACAAAATTTAAGAAACGTAAAATTACGGTGCATTGATGTTAAAATAGAGGGGGGTGGAGAAGAACTATTCCTCACCCAGGGTGACGAATAGCGCGACCCTATATATATATATATATATATATATATATATATATATATATATATATATATATATATATATATATATATATATATATATATATATATATATATATATATATATATATCCTGCACTATTAAATTCTATATGCATTAATACGCTTCATGCATGGAGTGCTTCGTATGGACGCGCTTCTCATGCATGTATTGTTTTGGTTTTTCTTTTGCAAACATCATGCATGTATTGTTGAAGTACGGTTCCCATCAGTGTTAGAAAAGAAGCAATAAAAATGAAATTGGGCTTTTCTGTGGCAAGCCCTACTGTAGAGGAATCAGCATGTTGTTCTTCATGTAATATACATATGTTCGAGTGGACTTACTTGCCGGTTTGACTTCCGTGTAGATTTAGGCATCCACATGTGCGTAGGTTAGCTTTCTTTATTTCGACACATACCATATAATATATCTTTGTTGCCTGACATAAATCTTCACCACTATATACACCTGTAGGTCTCCTTCTCCTACACGTCACACCTTTTCTCATTTAATATATGTCGTACGTGACAGACTCCTTACACGTCTCCTCTTTTTTTTGACTGCCACTTCTCCTTCTCTTTTTTTTGAATGCCACGTCTCCTTCTCTTATGTGATTGTGATTGAACCTTTCCATCTAATATATGTCCTACGTGACAGAATTTTTATGTGCAAAACATATACACGTGTAGACTATATTTGTATGTAACGTTTACATCTTTAAATCCCAGCCATTTATATCTAAAATTAATGGTTGATATAATTTAACATATGTGGACGAACATGATGGCTTGTTTGACTCTTGTTTTAATTATATAATAGAAGATTGTTATTTTGTTTACATGAATAAAACCTTCTGTGGTCATACACTCAAGGTGAATGGTTTATTGAATCTCGATCGCACTAATACACATATTCATAATATTGATGCCAAAAGATGGAAAGTTGATAATGATAGTGCAACATATTTGTGGCACTATCGTTTAGGTCATATTGGTGTAAAGCGCATGAAGAAAATCCATGCTGATGGGCTCTTGGAATCACTTGATTATGAATCACTTGATGCTTGCGAACCATGCCTCATGGGCAAGATGACTAAAACTCCGTTCTCCGGAACAATCACTACAAAAAAAAGACACATCCGTGACATTTTGGGCCGAACGAAAAAAATTTCTGTCATACATATGACACTTCTATGATGATAATTGTGACAAAAGCCGGTATCATCATAGATGTGGCGGGCTCCTACTTCTATGACAAAAAAATCATGACAGAAAATGGGCTTTTCGTCCTGGGCGGGCCGGAGACGCAGCTGCATGACATTCTTTGGGCCGTCCATGACGGAAAAAACCGTGGTAGAAGCGAGGGGGAGGAAAATTTCGGGGAGTTCCCGGTTACGGTGGGAGGTCGGGGGCCGAGCGATGCGTGTTTCTCTCATACACGTACGCGCGTGTGTGCGAGGCGTTGGCTCTAACTGAACCTGAGCGGGGTGTTGGGCTCTAACTGAACCCGAGCGATTGCACTGCAGGCTACGCGTTACTGAACCCGAGCGATCGATCGATGGTTGTTAACTGAACCCAATCGAGCAATTCCTTCGCTACTACTCCTAACTGAAGCCAATCGATGGGATGAACAGTGAGCGTTGCGGGGGGGGGGGGGGGGGGTGGATGAACGGTGAGCGGTGGCGTTGCCTCTGGATGAACATGACCGCGTGGTGTGGTGGAGGGATGGATGAACAGTAGACGGTGGAGGGGTGCCCGTGGATGGGTGGATGAACAGGACCCCGTGGTGTGGAGTGCTGGATGAACAGTAGACGGTGGAGGGGTGCCCGTGGAGGGGTGGTTGAACATGACCTCGTTGTGTGGAGGGTTGTAGACGGTGGAGGGGTGCCCGTGGAGGGGTGGTTGAACAGGACCCCGTGGTGTGGAGGGCTGGATGAACAGTAGATGGTGGAGGGGTGCCCGTGGAGGTGTGGTTGAGCAGGACCCCGTGGTGTGGTGGGCTGGATGAACAGTAGACGGTGGAGGGGTGCCCGTGGAGGGGTGGTTGAGCAGGACCCCGTGGTGTGGAGGGCTGGATGAACAGTAGATGGTGGAGGGGTGGTTGAACAGTAGCCGGTGGAGTAGCGCGCGGTGGAGGCTGGATGAACAGGAGCCCGTGGAGGCTGGAGGAGGTTGACGATGGAGATGAACAGTATCCCGTGGAGTCCGGTTTTGCGGTACGCCACACCCCTCCTGATGAACAGGACCCTGTTTCTACCGTAGCGCTCCAACACAAGTCCGTTTCCTCCGTTTTGCAGTACGCCACACCCCTCCCGATGAACAAGACCCCCGTTCCGACCGTAGCGCTCCAACACAAGTCCGTTTCCTCCATTTTGCGGTATGCCACACCCTTCCCGATAAACAGGACCCCTGTTTCGACCGTAGGAGGTCCGTTTCCTCCATTCTGCAGTACGCCAGACCCCTCCCGATGAACAGGATCCCGTTTCGAACATGGCCGGTTGAACACAAGGCCGTTTCCTCCGTTCTGCGCTACGCCAGGCCTCGTTTCCATCGCCTGTTCCGTCCAAGCCCTCTTGATGAACACGATGCATTCCGTTGCCTCCCCATGAACACGACGACGATGTTGTTTCTCCGTTCCGACCCAGCCATGTACACGAGCCCTCGTCGTACGTATGCGCGAGTAGGCGTTCGAGACCCCGCCTGTATGTACACATACGTGGCCGTATTTTATTTCTTGCACCCTGGCCGTTGTACGTACGTGTACATGCTATGTGCGCGCCTCTACTACGACACGTGCACGCCTCTACATCGACCAGTATATATGTACGTACACGTTCGCGACCAGAATGACAACGCTACGTACGCTTCGACCAGGTGGGTCCCGACTGTCACGCACTTCCTTGCGTGCGAAGATGTAGTTGGTGGGTCCCAGCAGTCAGGGGGCGAAATACGGTGGCCCGTCCGGTGGGTCCCCGCTGTCAGGTGGAGGAATAACTATTTTGCACGTAATAAGGAGGCACTTCCTTGCTGCGGCCGTGGACCCAGCTGTCAGCCTCTCCACGTACAGTCCACGTCCGATGGAAGCCGTTCCTTGACCATGTTGACCATGCCGCGCCGAGAGCACCAGGGCGGTGGACGACGGCGAGGCCTAGGAAGGGGATGACGCGGAGCCGGGGAAGACGCGGCAGTGGATGCCCACGCGTAGAGGAGTACGAGGGTTCGCTGGTTCGCTGCGGTGTGAGGCTGCCGTCGCCGCAGAGTAACAGGGGGTGTGGGTGAGTAGAGGGATGGCCTCGCTAGTAGTGGGAGTAGTAGGGGGCGGTGAGGCCTCCGCCGCATCACAACCGGCCATAGGAGGCAGGAGCACGAGGCACGACCGGCGCTAGTTTGGGCGGCTGGAGCAAGAAGACCAGAGGTTGAAGAAGCACTACGGCCGTTGAATGGACATCATACGGTCACTGGAGCTAGAATCGTGCATATTGACTAAGTTGACAAAGCCATCCGTCCCCGTCAACTTAGTAGGCCCACAAGTCAGCCTGCCACTATGTTGGGTCCCAACTAACAGGGGAGTATTCATTTTTTGCATAATAAGGAGGCACTTCCTTGCGTGCGAAGATATAGCTGATGGATCCGAGCTGTCAGCGGCGGTAACGTTTTTTTCGCGAAATACAGAGGCCCTTTCGGTGGGTCCCTGATGTCAGGTGGAGGAATCATTATTTTGCGCGTAATAAGGAGGCATTTCCTTGCGTGCGACCGTGGACCCAGTTGTCGGCCTCTCCACGTACAGTCCACTTCAGATGCATGTCGGTCGTTGACCATGTTGACCAGGCCGCGCCGAGAGCACCAGGGCGTTGGACGACGGCGAGGCCTATGAAGGGAATGACACGGAGGCAGGGAAGACTCGGCAGTTGTTTCCCACACGGAAGGGGGTACGACTGTACAAGGGTTTACTGGTTCGTCTGCCGTCGCCGGAGAATAACAGCAGGTGTGGTGAGTAGAGGGATGGCTAGGCCAGCGATGGGAGTACGGTGGGGCGGTGAGGCCTGCGCGGCAGCACAGCCGGCCGAGGGGAGGAGGGAGCAGGCAGTCCCGCCGGCGCTTGTTTGAGCGGCTGGAGCAGGAAGAGCAGAGATTGAAAAGCACGACGGCCGTTGGATGGACATCCAACAGTCACTGCTTGTGCGTCAACCTTTTTTTTAAGAAAGCCTCAAATCTGTGGAAAACAGCATACAGCCCATCTGCCATTATTTCTAATAATTTTCAGCCCATTTGCTAATTCTTATGGTTCTTTTTGGAGCCCATATTCTTTTTGTTAGCATTACATCCCATATTGTGACCACGGTTAAAAATTTATATTAAATTTTGCATATTTCGGTGCGGTCCGAACTGTTTTAATCCCGAAATTTCGACTCACATTCAAACTGATTTTAAAAATAAATGTATATCAGTATAAAATCCAGCAAATTCTCCACGCATAAAAATTAATGTAATTTAAAATCTTGAAATAAAAAAAAAGATATTTGAAACTAATTGCCGGTTTGATGTGTTTTAAAAATGTACATCCCATTTCTCATTACTAATGGGCCATTTTCTCGGCCAGCTGAATGAAAGCTCTCCTCGTCTTGAAAGATTTGCAGCCCAACAGGCCTGACAAAGCGACTTACTTGGCAAATCACAAAAAAACAAGGCTGTGGCCGTGGACCCAGCTGTCAGCCTCTCCACGTACAGTACTCTTCCGATGGAAGTCGTTCCTGGATCATGTTGACCACATCGCGCGGAGAGCACCACGGCGGTGGACGACGGCGAGGCCTAGGAAGGGGACGATGTGGAGCCAGGGAAGACGCGGCAGTGGAAGCCCGCGTGGAGAGGAGTATGAGGGTTCACTGGTTCGGCTGCGGTGTGAGGCTGTCATCGCCGCAGGGCCTGGCCAGCGGTGGGAATAGTAGGGGCAGTCAGGCCTCCGCGTTAGCACAGCCGGCCACGGGAGGCAGGAGCATGTGGCACGACCGGCGCTGCTTTGGGCGGCTAGAGCAAGAAGAGCAGAGGTTGAAGAAGAACTACGGCCGTTGGATGGACATCGTACGGTCACTGGAGCTAGAATCGTTCATATTAACTAAGTTGACAAAGCCCTCCGTCCCCGTCAACTTAGTTGGCCCACAAGTCATCCTCCCACTATGGTGGGTCCCAGCTAGCAGGGGGTATTCATTTTTTTGTGTAATAAGGAGGCACTTCCTTGCGTGCGAAGATATAGCTGGTGGGTCCGACATGTCAGCGGGGGGAACGTTTTTTTCGCGAAATACAGAGGCCCTTCCGATGGGTCCCAGCTGTCAGGTGGAGGAATCATTATTTTGCGCGTACAGTCCACGGCCGATGGATGTCGTTCGTTGACCAAGTTGACCAGGCCACACCGAGAGCACCATGGCGGTGGACGACGACGAGGCCTAGGAAGGGAACGACACGGAGCCGGGGAAGACTCGGCAATGGTTGCCCACGCGGTAGGGAGTACGAAGGTTTATTGGTCTGGCTGCCGTCGCCGGAAAATAATAGGAGGTGTGGGTAAGTAGAGGAATGGCCTTGCCAGCAATGAAGTAGGGTGGGGCGATGCGGCCTGTGCGGCAGCACAGCCGGCCATGGGAGGCGGGAGCAGGCAGTCCCACCGGAGCTAGTTTGGGCAGCTGGAGCAAGAAGGTCAGATATTGAAGAAGCAGCACGGCCGTTGGATTAACATCCAACGATCACTGCTGCTAGAATCGTTTGTGGACTAAGTTGACAAAGCCAAAGTACACATCAACTTAGTAGACCCACAAGTCAGCCTCCAAATCTGTCCCAAATAGCATACAGCCCGAAATTTCTAGCCAGATTCAAATGAATTTTAAATCTAAATATACCTTAATTTAAATTCAATGAAATTTTACCCGCACAAAAACAATGAAATTTAAAATATCAAAATCCGAAAGAAAACAGTATTTTGGAACTAATTGCCTGTTTGTTGTATTTTTTCATTTTACAATCCATTTATTATTACTTATAGCCCATTTCTTATTACTTATAGCCCATTTTCTGGGCAAAATGCATCCCTCCTCGTCTTGTAAGATTTCCGGCCCAGCAGGGCGTAGAAAAGCAAGTAGGCCTACGTTGGTTATTCTGCAAAAAACAAAATAGCTGGCTAGCCATTTTCAGAAAGGTAAAAAACAAATTGGGCTGGTCATGTGCTAAACATATGAAATAAAAGCCTTGGCTAGATCGGCCACCGGTCCCGCACAACCCAGTTGATACCCTTCTCCATCCCGAAAAAACAAAATTATTGCGCGCGCTGCTGGGTCCCTACTATCATCCTCACCATGTACAGTCATCTCCTTATTCCTCTCGGTTGTTAACCATGTGGACAACACCGGAGGGCGGCGCCACGGCGAGCGAACCAAGGAGAAGGACGATGGTGAGGCCTCAGATGAGAACGAACAGGAGCCGGGGAAGATCACAGCCAGCCGTGGGAGGCAGGAGCAGGCGGTCCCACCGGCGCTGGTTTGACTTTGGCGGCTCGAGGAAGAAGAGACTGAAGAAACGAGGCAGACGTTGAATGTCAATCCAACGGTCAAGGTTGGCACAATTGTTTGTTGACTAAGAGGACACCAAGTAGCATACTTTTTTATATATAGGAAGAAAACTACGAGGAAAATGCGTTTGTCTGCCATCCTCCTCACAGGGAACGCTCACCACATAAGTGACTAGCACCCTTGGTTTTCAACCGAGAGATCTTGGGTTCGAGTCCCAGGAACTCTCAATTTTGTCCTCCTTCCTTCCTCGCAAAAAAGGGAAAGAAAATCAAAGACTTGGGAAGGCGTACAGAACAAGCTAGTGTACCACTAAAGAGACGTTGCCGAGTTTTAGAAAAAAGAAAGACGTGCTCCTGTAGATGGTTCGAATCCAAACCTAGACTATGACTATATATGGTGCTATGCTACTCTGCAAGTAATGAAACTGACATATCCAACGTTCGCTTCTCCTCCTCTCTACTTACTCTGCCTAGCATCAGAAGCTCTGGCCGCAGCAACCATGTCCGCTGGCTGCTCGTCCACCTGCTGTTCAGCATGAAACAACGAGATATGCGCCAAGTTGCCACCCGTACCATCGCCTGTGGGTCTCATCACACCCTCGCCGGCACGCGCACCGCAGCCGATTGCTCATCGCAATCCGCTGCCGTTGGTGTGGTGCCACTACTGCAAATCACGCAGAGTCATCCATCGCATCTCAACCACAATCCGCAACCCTGGCCGAGTCTTCTACAAATGCCCGAATCATGGGGTAATAATATGTTTAAGTGTTGTTCTGCTGCTTTCAGTTGCTGATTTTTTTAATAGTTTGGTTGATGATCTACCAATTTGATTCGTGTAGAAAAGGGAAGATTTGTGTGATTTGTATTTCTAGGAAGTTGCCGATGTGGGGTAATGCAACTACGCTGATTATTTGGTTAGCCGAGGAATCCCAATACCAGCAGGTTGGGGTGTTGGACAAGTAACTGAAGGAACGGCAGAAGAGGAAGATGCAGAGCAGAAGGTTAAAGATGCAGTTCCTCTGATCATGGCCAAGCAACAGCTGCTGAACGGCCTTGACAACAATGACGAGATGAAAGAGCTTGTGAAGATAATGGGCAAAATCGATGTGCTCTGTAGGATGATTGTCTCTTTATTTGCAGTGTATGTAGCACTCGTGATGTATTCAGTGGCTACGACATGAGCACTTTGCTGAAACTAGTAATGAATGAAACCTGTGTAGCAGGCTGGGCGTAGTGTTGTGAACATCTAATGATTTCTATTAACGGAAATCAGGGGGTATCCCATTTTGCTCATATAAATAAATAAATAGCAGAGGCCCTGTCGGGTCAGCTTTGTTCTCATTCGAAGACGTCGAGCAAATTGCAGTCCAATAGCAAACTATGTCATCAAATTCAAGTTTCACAGCCATATGAGTACAATTAAACAATGATGTCATCATGTTTTAGTTGTCATACAATCACCAAACACAAATCAGCATACATAACAAGTGATGCTCTCACACCAAAATACTAAACAACATGTTCATCAGGTTTCAGTTGTCATAGCAAACACAATTTCACATAGTAGATAAAAATCGTCTTCTGACAAGCAAATACGACAAAAGCAATGTAATCATCATCCACAGCAGCAGCGTCAACATCTTCGCCATGTGTATCAGTCTGAATCGTAATTACCCACGGTGTCATCTTCTTCTTCGTCCTCAATGTCCTCGAACGTTGGCTTCTTCTTCATCAACTCTTGTATGTCCACAGCACGACATGCAATCTTTTCGCCGGTGTCATTGACGTGATGGTTCTCAAAGATATTAGGAACATCTGTGTTATCTTGTACATCAGGAGCAGTCTAAGCATCATCTTGTTGTGCAACTTCATTAAACGAATTCCTCTGCTCAAACCTTTGCAATACTCTCCAGTCATCGCTACGTGCAAATGTGTCTTCCAAGAAAAATATCTGTGTCGCTTGATTTGCCAAAATAAAAGGCTCGTTGGTCTGGTATGTTGCCTTGACATTGATGGATTTGAAATAATCATCAGCTCTGGGTTTTGCGATCCTGGAAAACAGGTTATACCAACGACAGCACAACAAAACCACACACCAATGATCCTCCAAACTGGAGATATACTGCAACTGAATAATGTCTGTTATGTTAGCATACATTTTAGTTGTCTCTTTGTCATACGTATCCGTGCTCATGATGGCACTGTTTTGTGTCTTCATGCCTTCGTCTCGGGCAAGGGTGTTGTAGCGCACATCTCCAACAACATAAGATTCATAATGTCTTACCCGAGTATCAGGACCCATTGCTAGTGATTAAAGGGCATCATCAACTGCCTACCCATCCTACCGCATCTTCTTAACCTATAGTTAGAAAATAGACAAGCTGATCATCTTATGTACTCAATATATTAAAAAAACTGACTGTGCACTTCAAAAGCTTACATGGTTCTTGAACCATTTCGCAAATCCTGCCATAACCAGTTTGTCAATGTTTCTTGGATTTTGCAGCAGTAACTCCTTTGTAGATGCTGCACAACATAGTGATCACGTCAAACATCTAAATATATAAGAATGTGCTGCAAGTTTAGTAGATTACGATGTATAAGCTGCAGTACTGCACTTACTTGATATAAGGTAGTATCTCAGGACAGTTATTCAACACATACCAAACCATTTTGTCCAAATCTTTAGGTTTGTCCTCTTGTCGACTCTTCCCTATAACTCGAACAGAATAATCGAAAACATTGAGCCCGGGATTGTCTTCACCCACCTCTTTGCTAAGCTGATCAGCTGTTTCAATGTATTTTGAGAAGAATGTCAACGCTTCTGTAGCAATGTAGGCCTCTGCAATGGAACCCTCGGGTCTAGCTCTGTTCCTAACATAGCCCTTGAAAGTGCCTAGCCACCTTTCAATAGGGTACATCCAGCCATACTGTACTGGACCTCTAAGTAGTGCCTCATCAGGTAGATGAACAGCCAAATGCACCATCACATCAAACAAGGCTGGAGGATATATCTTCTCAAGGTCGCATAGGATAGTTGGTATCTTGTCTCTAAGACGCTCCAAAGCATCTATCCTGATATTCCTACTATAGAGTTCCCTGAAGAATTGTCCCAACTCTACAACTGCTCTATATAAGTCAGGGCGGCCCAATCCTCTAAGGATAATAGGTAAAACCCTTTGAAGTAGGGCGTGGCAGTCATGAGTTTTCAACCCTTGTACCTTGTTTCCATCTGCACTGACTCTCCTTTCAGTGTTGGAAGCAAATCCATGTGGGAATCTCACACGTGACAGGACTGTCGGCGTTCTGGGAACGGGGGTCCCCAGACTTGCCTGCGTGCGGCCTGCGGCGTGGCTCAAGTGGGGGCCCAGCGAGGCCCATCTCCATCAACACAAGCTCAAGACCGTCGCGAGGGGCCAAGCCTCGCGGGGCGGACGATAGAGAGCTTCATCAAGTACTTCCTCATCAGGCAGGGCTCGCGAGGAGGCGGAGAGATCAATGCAGGGGTACCTCGCGAGGATCCAGTGACGCAAGCCATGACGATCAAGGCCAGGCGGGCGCCGACCTGTGCAGAGTCCTTGTTTCCCCTTTGGCGCAAAGGGGGCAAGCACAGGCCAAGGTATCAGGCAAAGGTTACCATTCTAGTGCAACGAGACCAAGACCAGCCGGACGGCCGGGCGGAGGTCACCGTGGAGCCCAAGACGGCGTCACCACCGGAGCTTTTGACAGCCGAAGACCACCTTTGGTCAGGATAACTTGTACTAGATGTTCCCCTTCAAAATGGCCAATTGTTGGTGCCCTTCCCGCTCAATTATTTCGGGGAGAGGCCCAGGGCCTCTATAAATAGAGCTAGCCACCATAGGGTAGAGGATCCATCTAGCCAACCGGCCATAAGCATAGAGGAATCTGATAGAGCATAAGCATAGAGATAGAGAGAGAGGCGACTGAATTGACCCAAGCAGTTCATCGCACCAGCCCAAGAACACCTCTTGCGAGGCTATTCTTCCTTTGTACTGTTCATCATCAGCCCCGGAGGCAATCCACCACACCACACACTGGAGTAGGGTATTACACCACAATGGTGTCCCGAACCAGTATAAATCTCGTGTACCTTGTGTTGTTCATCGTTTTCATCTTAGTTCGCACGAGAAGATCTGACGTAGATCGGTAGGGGAGAGATATCCGCGCGCACCCCAGTGTTCGAACCTCAAGGGTCTGCCGGAACCCGAAATCCGACATTTAGCGCGCCAGGTAGGGGTGCGCCGGAATCCTTTTTTCCGCCGTTTGCATCAGGTCTTCCGTCGTGTCCATGGCTGACGCTCGTCGGGCTCGCGCCGAGCGCCGAGCTGCTCTCGCCATCCGCATTGCCCAGACGGCGCCCGTCGGCGGTCCCCCTCGTCATTCCCCGTCACTGGCCGCCAACGCCGCCACCGGCCCGGCGGGGAACGCGCAGCAGGCTTCGTCCCAACATCCTTCAGTGTGGCGGGATGGCCGCACTGCCACCCCGTCGCTGACCCCGGCTGGCTCGTCGTCCCACGCCCGGCGCGCCCCCATGGACGCGCGCGCCTCCCTGCTCTTGGCGAAAGAGCTTCTCCATTACCGCCCCATCGACGAACTCTACGAGGACTGACTCGCCCGCATCACCGAGCTTGTCAGCGCCACAGGGGGCTCCCCCTTGCGGCCCCCCTCGCTACCACGCCCTCTGTTCCGTGCAGGAGGCGATGATCAGGAGGTGCCTCCACCACCTCCTCCCCAAGAACGCGCCTTGGCTGCTGTCGGCATTATGGGAACGGGGGTCCCCAGACTTGCCTGCCTGCGGCCTGCTGCATGGCTAAGGGGAGGCCCAGCACGGCCCGTCTTCATCAACACAAGACCCAAGACCCTCGCGAGGGGCCAAGCCTCGCGGGGCGGACGACACGGTGCTTCCTCGGGCACGGCCTCGTCAGGCTGGCTCACGAGAAGGTGGAGAGATCAAGGCAGGGTACCTCGCGAGGTGCCCATGACGCAAGCCATGATGACCAAGGGTGCCAGGCGGGCGCCAGATCGCGCAGTGTCCTCCCTTTCCTCTTTGGTGCAAAGGGGGCAAGCGCAGGCGAGAGGATCAAGCAAAGGCATCCATTTCGGTGCAACAAGACCAAGACCAGTCCAACGGTGGGAAGGAGGTCACCGTGGAGCCCAGAACGGCGTCACCACAGGGCCTTTGGCAGGCGAGGACCGACTTTAGTCAGGATAAGAGTACTGTATGTTCCCCTTCGAATTGGCCGATTGTTGGCGCCCTTCCCGCTCAATATTTGGGACGAGGCCCAGGGCCTTTGCCTATAAATAGGACTAGCCGCCCCCAAGGATGAGGCATCGAGTACCCAGAATCCGAGCAAGGAGAGAGAGAGAAGGGCGGCTGAACTCCCCTAGCAGTTCATTGTCCCAGCAAGAACACGCCCTCGCGAGGCTGTTCTACCTTGTACAATTCATCATCATCAGCCCGAGAGGCAATCCACCCACCACAAACTAGAGTAAGGTATTACACCACGATGGTGGCCCAAACTAGTATAAACTCTGCGTCCCTTGTGTTGTTCCTTCAGTAGTTAGATCCTTGCGAGACGGAGAGGTAGAGGGCATAATCTCTGCGCGCACCCCAGAGTTCGAACCTTAAGGGTCTGCCGGAACCCGAAATCCGACAGCTGCAAGGTGTGTAGCCCCAGGGAGAGACCCGCTACGTCCAGCACATGCGCAGCGAGAAAGGAGCTACCAAGAGATACTGCATCCCTGAGATGGTGCTCGCGCGCTCCCGGCGCCGGCGCGCCAAGATCGCGTCCCAGCGCTTCCACAACAAGACCCTGCGCTCCTCCCAGCGGTGGCGTGTGGTGACCTGCAACAGCAAGATCGGCACCAACCAAGGGCGCCAGTGGCCAAAACGGGCTGCCTCGCCTTCACCCCCGAGCTACGCGGCGTCACGTGGCTAGGCAAGTTCAAGCCTGACCTCCCTCCTTGCTACGATGGCACAGCGGACCCCACGGAGTTCCTGCAGCTCTACGAGTTAGGCATCGTGGCCGCCAGCTGCGACAAAAAGGTCATGTCTAATTGGTTCCCCATGGCGCTCAAGGACGGAGCCCGCACCTGGCTCCTGAACCTGGCCCCCGGCACCATCTCCTCCTGGAGCGAGATGCGCACCCGCTTCATCGCCAACTTCCAGGGCACTCGTGACCGGCCCCCGGCCGTGAGCGACCTACGCCGCATCAAGCAACAGCCAGGGGAAACCCTGCAGAAGTACATCCAACGCTTGAACTATGCTCACCTCAAGATCCCCAAGGTGACTGAGGAAGCCATCATCTCAGCTTTCTCCGACGGCGTGCGCGACATCAAGATGAAGGAGGAGCTAGCCATCCATGAAGACCTGTGCACATCCCTGGAGTTGTTCAACTTGGTGACCAAGTGCGCCAGGGCTGAGGAAGGGCGCCTTTCCCTTCTCGAGCTCCCGGCAGCCGACCCAGAGGAAAAGAAGCTCAAGGCCAAAGACGTGAAGCGCAAGGGGGCTGTCGTGCTAGCAGCAGAGACGGACACCAAGTGAGGCAGGGATCAGCCTGAGTCATCCAAGGGCGGACGCTATTGTGTGTACCACGACCTCCACACCCACAACACCAATGAATGTCAGGAGCTCAGAGCCGTGCGAGACGGGCAAATCGGCCGACGCCCCGAGCGCAACGACAGGGGCTATGGCCGAGGAGGAGGAAGAGGTGGAGGACGATGGGAAGACCGTGGCCCGCGCCAGGGATGGCGTGACCGTCCTCGCGAGGACCGCTGGCAGGACCAGCCTCGCGAGGGGGGCTGGAGGGACCAGCCTCGCGAGGATCGCCCGCATGACAATGCAGGCCTCCCGCGTCTACCGCCACCACCAAGAAGGAATGAAGACCAGCATCAGGACAACGGAATTGGGGGCTTCCAGGAGCCGCGCGCAATTGCCTGCATCTTGGGTGGCGCTCAGGCTCTGGCCTCACAGCGTATCTTCAAGCAGTTTGCTCGCGAGGTGAAGGCAATTCTTCCCAAGCTTGAGGCCACGCGCCCTCTCAGGTGGTCTACGTGCACTATCACGTTCAGCTCAGCGGATCAGCTCAAGTGCGCGGCAACGGCTGGAGCCCTCCCGATGCTTTGCTCCCCAGTCATCAGCAATGTGCAGGTCACCAGGACCCTCATCGATGGCAGTGCTGGACTCAACGTCCTATCCGTCGATATGTTCGACAATCTCCAAGTGCAATACGATCAGCTTCAGCCAACCAAGGCTTTCTCGGGAGTCACCGATGGTTCTACTGTTCCGACGCCTTCCAGTCACCTTCGGTTAGCGCAACAACTACCGCACCGAGCTCATCGACTTTGACGTCGCGCACATCTGCCTACCGTACAACGCCATCCTCGAGTACCCGGCCCTAGCCAAGTTCATGGCAGTGACTAACCATGGTTACAATGTCCTCAAGATGCCTGGAAGTGGTGGAGTCATCACCGTGCCCTGTGAAGAAAGAGATGAAGTGTGTTCACTAGAGCGTGCGTACCAAGCTGCGGCAGTCGAAGATCCAGACCACAGGGCGGGAGACCTCTTGAAGCGACCCTGAAGAAGAAGAAGACCTCGTCGGGCTCAAGCCACAAGGGGGCTGGCGCCTCAGGAGGTGTTGCGTCAAGCTCCGCGCTCGATCAGGGAGCGCCACCCTCTCACGCATAGGAAAGCGCGCCCAGCGCCCTCCTCAGGCGAGACTCGGGGGCTCCTCCTTGGAGAGCCACCGACCTTGCCAGGGTCGCGAGGGAGGCGTTGGGGCATCACTTGGAGGGGCGCTTTCAGGTGCTTTTCCTTCAGGAAGGTACAAGGCAAGGGAGACCAAACCCTCAGGAGTTCGTCGCAAGAAACACTCAAGAGCTGCAAGAGTCAAGAGTCATGCGCGGCAGCCGCTGCCTACCTATCGTAGCCCCACATCCAGGCGAGGATGGTGGGCTGCGCGTCTGCATCGACGTCCCAGGGCTCAACCGAGCTGCGTCTCAGGAGCACCTCTGGCCTTCGTGCGTGGGGCGTTGTGTGGGGCCACCTCACAGCTACGTTCGCATGCCCTTCGGCCCGTCGAACGCGGCCGCCGCTCACCAGCGCCTGCTGAGGAGAATTCTGGAGGCTCAGGAGGCCAGGCACCACGCGGTCCTGGCAGAGATGGAGATGGCTCTCGAAGACCCGCTTGGGCCCGCAGAGCCTCCCGAGGCCCCAGGGCCTGGGGGCTCGTGAGGGCCGTCTCCACCACGCATCGCTCGCTTCCTCAGCATCACTTCATCTTCAACGGCGTCAGGTGACATCTTTCAGAGTTTTACTTTCAGGTGGTAGCGCCCGCAGGGCCGCACCATTCCCAGGCCGCATGGGTCCGTCCCCACGGCATGTATCCATTTTGCTTATGTTTTTTACTTACCTTGCTGGGGGCGCCCCTCGGGCTGCATCACCCCCACGCCACTCGGGCCCGACCTGGCGGCAGCTGCATCTTTAATATTTGCCTTAGGATGAAGTGTTCTCTCGTGTTAATTTTGGTTCTCGTAAGTTATCGCCTACTGCTTATTTTCATGCAAAGCGCTTGCACGTTAAAAGGGGGGCACCTGGGCATCGCGACCCATGGGCTCCTACTGGCTCTCCAGCCCTCACCCCCTGGCCTTGACACACGACATCGCAACCTGTCATACCAGCGGCGGCTGAGCTCGCTCGAGGGCCGGGACCTGAGGACGTAGAGCATTTGCATTCTAACAACCCTACAGGAACACACCAGTTGATAAAGGTCCAGAGCCAGGCGCAACCCGCCTCGAGGTAGGGCCTCGTGAGTCCTGCGCTGGCTCACGGGTGGCCAGATACACCTCTCCTAGCCCTACCGTGCCGGCCACGTGTCAGGGCGGGGCTGTACATGCCCCGGGGGCTCCTCCCGGAGGGGAGCCCCCTCCCACGCACCAGTGGAAGCACCGTGCTCCGCGCTGGCTGATGACACTGCCGAGGAGCGGCTATGCCCATACACATACGGAAGCACTATGCTCTGCACTGGTGATAAACAACTGAGGGCGGCCCACGGCCGTACCAACCTCAGGGAGCCCAGAGCTCAGTGTCCGGCACCATCGCAACACCTCCCCTCGGGAGTGCCGCGTGAGGGGGCTGGACACAGGGGCTGCGCCCGAGCCTCGCCCGAGCATGCCACCCAGCCGGGTCCCTCGGACCTGGTCGTCGCACGCCACTCCCCGAGCGGAGCCAAGGTACGAAACCCGTTTGAGCGTCAAGGGGGACTCCTGAGCATCACGACTCAGGAGCCTAACTGGTCACGTGGCCCCTCACTCCTTAGTCTCGTCCTGGTTTCCGGTCGGGGCTAATGCCGGGTGAGGTACGCGCGGGGCCGGGCCCTGCAGATGTAGAATGGCCAATCCATGCTCCCCCCTTCCCTACTTGTTGCTCGCGTGTCAAGGGGGACTCCTAAGCATCGCGACTCAGGAGCCTAACTTGTCACGTAGCCCCTCACTCCTTAGTCTCGTCCAGGTTTCCGGTCGGGGCTAACGCTGGGTGAGGTACGCGTGGGGTCGGGCCCTGCCGACGTAGAGCGCAAGCAAGTAGGAGAGGAAAATGCAAATTTTAGGAAATTCAAAGCAAATATTACAAGCCATAGACTGTTCCATAACACCAAACACAAGTTTAAACGCCTCCGCGAGGCATGGTGCATGTTGCAGGAATAATAAAAAGGACAGTAGCTGCGAGGGGATCATTCTCCAGTGGCGTCGCCGCCTGTGGTGGAGTCGTGCTGGACGGGTACGCCTCTCGAGGTCGCAACGCCGGCGGTGCCGCGTCCGGGCAGGACGCTACGGGAGCGGAACTTCCCCAGCAAAATCTCAACTCGGCCTTTCATGGCCTCAACAGCGGCGGCGGCACGGTCGCCGCTCACGGGCTCCAGCAGGCTGTCGAAGTCAACGTCGGGGTCGCGCAGATAGACATGGATGAGAACATGCGTCAGCACCGCGGAAGACAGGGCGCGCGCCTCGGCCTCGACCGTGGGGCCAAGGCCGTCTGCGACGTCCTCGAGCGCGTCAACCAGGAAGGGGAGCAGCTTGGCAGGGCCATCCTCCGCACCAGCTAATGGCTCCTCCAGGCCGCTCTCATACAACGTCTTCAGTATGCCGCGGGCCTTCTTCTCCTCCTTCGCAAAGGCCACCCGGTCCTCTGCCAGGACCTTCACCTTGGCGTCCAGCTCGACCCTCTCTGCCTTCAACGACTGCTCCAGCATCTCCAATTGGCGATGGCGGTCGTCGAGCTTGGCATCCCGGTCCTTAGTGGCGGCCTCCTTGGCCTTCATATCCTTCTCCTTCTCCTCCCGACTGTGCACCTCCTTGGCGAGCTCATCGCGCAGGCCCTGCAGCTCGGCCTCGAGCGCCTTGCAGTGGCCCTAAGCGGCTGCAGCATCGCCCAGGGCAGCGTCGCGAGCGGCCTTGGCTTGGTTGGCGGCCCGCTTCTCCTCGTCGGAAGACGACACAATCTGGCTCAGCGGCGCTCGGACGGAGGCAACAGAACGAGCCCGGCCAGAAGCCAACTCCAGGCGCCCGGCCACAAGACGAGGATCCGCGCTCAGGAGATCCTCCCGCAGCTGGCTTAGCTCATTGGCAACCTGATCCAAGACAACAGCAGAGGGAGCAGAGGACATGATGACCTGTGGAGCAGGCGGAGAGGACGGCAGCGTGACCACGGCTTGGCAGGAAGGGACCTCCTGAGCCTTGGTTGCGTCGACCGTAGCGTCAGGCATAGTCGACTCCAGGCCCAGCGGGGCCACGGGGGCTGACTCCTCGCCAAGGTGCCCCGGTTGGCCTCGCGAGGGCGGCACGATCAGGGAGGTGCGAGCTTTGCCGTCCCCTCCCCTAGCAGCCGAAGGCGTCACCCCGACGGACGGGTTCGCCCCAAGCGGGGCCGTAGAGGCCTGTTTCAACCTCTTGGCCACGGGTGCCGACCTGGCAAGGAGCGCAAACGTCAAGTTTAAGCTGCAGAGACCGAGCAGAGCATAAATCGAGCACTTACTGGGCGTCATCCGTGGGCTCAAGCAACCTCCGACCATACTTGAAGCCCGAGAGCCTGCTGCGGGGATCGGTCCTTGGTGGCCCGGAAGCAGAAGGTGCCTCGGGAGGGATGGCGTCGACCTTGGACCCCTCAGGGACCAGAGCAGACCCTGGGGGAACCAGGCTCGACCTGCCCTTCCTCGTGACCGAGGAGGAACCCTGCCCTCCTCGCCTGGCGTCGGCCTCGTCGTCGTCCGACATGGAGCGGAGGGCTCGGGACCTGCGCTGAAGGAGCGACTCCCCCAGTCCTCGCCAGTCTCCTCCAAGTCAGGCGCTTTCTCCTCCACCTCTTCTTCCCCCTCTCCCCCGCTGGAGCTGCTGGAGGACAAGTTCACCGTCGCCAGAATCGTCAGGTCATCAGGGGCTGTTGCGGGCACCAGCCCCTCGCCGTTGAAGGTGGGCATGGCGTTTACCACCTGCTCCCAGTCATCACGAAGGAACAGGGGGACGGGGGCGCCCGCAGGGCTCGCTACGTCTCCCCCAACCAAGCAATGAAGGGCCGCAGCCAGATCCTCATCGGTCAGCGCCTCAGAGCTCAGGCGCATGATGGCGTCCGCCCTTCCAAGCTTCCACAGTGGGAGCGGGTGCTCCTGGAGCGGAGCCACCCGGTGCTCCAAGAACTCCCTCAGGAGCGAGGCCCCGGTCAGCTTCGCCGCCCCCAAGTTGCTTGGCTTCAGGAACGCGTTCATCCTCCTCAGCACCGCCTTCGCGCGAGCGTCGACGAGCTCCGCGCGGGACCACGCGTCGACGGACTTAGGCTGCCCTGTGGGCAATACCAGACGAGGGTGGAGGCACCCGACGTCCATCATGACCCACTTGCTCCGGTAGCCCTCGATCCTCTTCCCAGGCTTCGAGATGGCGTTGGAACTGGAGTATGCAATGAAGCTCGCACATGCAGACACCTGTGCGCCGGAGACCCGAAGGGAGAAAAAGTGGTGCAGCAAGGCCACCGAGGGCTTGACACCAACATGAGCCTCACAGTAATAGGCGAAAATTGCCAGGAGAAGGACGGAGTTGGGGTGGAGATGCAGAGCCTGCAAGTTGTACTGGCGGAGACCGGCATGGAAGAACTCAGAGAAAGGAGGCACCAGACCAGCGACAATGGCGCTCATGAAGAACGGATAGAAGTTGCTCCCCTTGCCCTCAGGCTGGTCGGAGCCGACCTTGAGCGCAGTCGCCCCCTCGCTGCCCTGCGCCACCGTCATCAGGCGCGCGAGGGCGAGGTTCTTCTCCGACAAATTCGGGGAATCCAAGGCCGGCGAGTACCAGACATCAGCCGAGGACTTGCGAGGCGCCATGGCGTGCTGGATGCGAAGGATTGAGATGGATCTGGGGGATTTCGGGAGCAAGAGGAAGGAGAGCGAGATAGGGGATCTAGGGCAAGACAGACGAGAGCAGGGTAAGCAAGCCTGGCCCGGGCATCCCCTTTTGTCAGTCGTGCAGTTGCCAAGGCGTCGTGCGGAAGCACAGATGCCCACGTCCAATCAACCGCCATGCGGCGCCCAAGGCCGCAGGCTGTTAGGGCCCGCGGTGCTTTGCGCTTGCCCCTTCGCTTCTTTGCTAAGCCAAGCCCGCGCGCGCCTTGGGCCCGGGGGCTACTGTCGGCGTTCTGGGAACGGGGGTCCCAGACTTGCCTGCGTGCGGCCTGCTGCGTGGCTCAAGTGGGGGCCCAGCGAGGCCCATCTCCATCAACACAAGCTCAAGACCCTCGCGAGGGGCCAAGCCTCATGGGGAGGACGATAGAGAGCTTCCTCAAGTACGTCCTCATCAGGCAGGGCTCGCGAGGAGGCGGAGAGATCAATGCAGGGGTACCTTGCGAGGATCCAGTGATGCAAGCCATGATGATCAAGGCCAGGCGGGCGCCAGGCGGGCGCCGGCCTGTGCAGAGTCCTTGTTTCCCCTTTGGTGCAAAGGGGGCAAGCACAGGCCAAGGTATCAGACAAAGGTTATCATTCCAGTGCAACAAGACCAAGACCAGCCGGACGGCCGGGCGGAGGTCACCGTGAAGCCCAAGACGGCGTCAACACCGAAGCTTTTGGCAGCCGAAGACCACCTTTGGTCAGGATAACTTGTACTAGATGTTCCCCTTCAAAATGGCCAATTGTTGGCGCCCTTCCCGCTCAATTATTTCGGGGGGAGGCCCAGGGCCTCTATAAATAGAGCTAGCCACCACAGGGTAGAGGACACATCTAGCCATCCATCCATAAGCATAGAGGAATCTGATAGAGCCTAAGCATAGAGATAGAGAGAGAGGCAACTGAACTGACCCAAGCAGTTCATCGCACCAGCCCAAGAACACCTCTCGCGAGGCTCTTCTTCCTTTGTACTGTTCATCATCAGCCCAGAGGCAATCCACCACACCACACACTGGAGTAGGGTATTACACCACAACGGTGGCCCGAACTAGTATAAATCTCGTGTCCCTTGTGTTTTTCATCGTTTTCATCTTAGTTCGCACGAGAAGATCTGACGTAGATCGGTAGGGGAGAGATCTCCGCGCGCACCCCAGTGTTCGAACCTCAAGGGTCTGTCGGAACCCAAAATCCGACAAGGACCTCGCATAATTCTTTTCTTTTTACCTTGTCCAATACGTACACAGCTGGTGCCATATCCCGTGGTTTACCTTCATCTTGCACCTGCAAATCCTTTCTGATACCCAGGTGTGTCAAATCAATCCTCGATTTTAAGGTATCTTTCGTCTTGCCTTCAATATTAAGAAGTGTGCCGATAATGTTGTCACATATATTTTTCTCGATGTGCATCACATCAAGATTATGCCGCAGATCCAAATCTTTCCTATACTCCAAGTCCCACAAAGTGGACCTGCGGGTAAACAATAATCTCTCTTCTACCCTGCCACGCTTCCTTTTCCCGCTACCATTACCAAGATGGTTTCCTGGTGTAATATGCCTGACCTTCTCTAATTCCACTTGCAACTCATCGGCGGTGAGCCTCTTTGGCGCATCACGGTTTTCATGCTTTGCATTGAACACATGTCTTCGGTATTTTCTAGGATGCGGCTTGTCCTTGGCAAGGAAACGACGGTGTCCAATGTAACAGATCTTGCTAAGTATTGCATGTGACAGCGGATTCTTGTCACAGCAAACACATGCATTGTAACCATGTGTCGTTCGCCCTGACGTAGTGCCAAAAGCTGGATAATCATGGATGCACCAAATTATAACAGCACGTAGAAAGAAATCAGCTGGTGGGCTGCTATATAGGTCTCGAGTGATAAAATCCTTCCATAGCTATTGAAGTTCCTCCACAAGAGGCTCCATGAACAAATCAAAATCCTTTCCAGGACTTTTTGGACCTGGGATGAGGAAGGCCATCATGTAGTTTGATTCTTTGGTGTGCAAACATTTGGAGGCATGTTCTAAGGGATAACAAGCACTGGCCACATGCTATATGTGGCGCTCTGGTGGACAAATGGGTTAAATCCATCTGAAGCTAAGCCAAGTCTAATGTTTCTCGGGTCAGCAGCAAACTCTTTGTGTTTATCATTGAAGCATTTCCACTCACTACCATGAGATGGATGGCTAATTACATTCTAATCTCTGTACTCCTGGTTCCTAGAATGCCACAGTACATCCTCTCTAGTTTCAGCATCATGACACAACCTCTGCAATCTTGGTGTAATTGGAAAATGTCTCAGAACATTATGAGGAATCCTCTTCACAGCATCGCCATCTTTCCATCTTGATGATTTGCATTTCGGGCATTCACTTAAGTTGGCATAATCCTTCCGGAACTAAACACAATTATTCTTACAAACATGGATCATATTATATCCAATTCCAACTGCACGAAGGAAATTCTTCATTTTACTGTAGGTGTGTGGAAGCTCAGACGCATCTGGGAAAGATTCGCGGAAAGCAGCCAACATCGCATCGAATGATTTGTTGGTCATCCGCTCAGATGTCTTCACCTGAAGAAAGGTGACCATAGCTGAGAATACTGACAGCTTATTTCCTGGGGTGACAGCAACGTTGCATTGTTCCAACATGCGGGCCCACCGTTTTTCTTCTGCAGGTGAAAGTTCACGGAATGCACGAGCATTTCGTAGCATTGTTTCAATGTTGGTCAAACTCACTAGCTCCGCCACCACCACCTCCTCCTCTTCCACCTGAGCATCAGGCAGATCAAGATGGTGATCTGCTGCTTCCACGTAGTCAATAACATTAACGTTCACAACTTCACCATGATGAACCCACCTAGGATATGTGACCGACATCCCATACAAGTGTAGATGATTTTGCACAGTTGACTGGGGTCTTGTAACTGAATTCATACAACTACTACATGGGCAGAGCACATCTGATTTCGGACCACCGTACTCAGCTCTGATAAAGTTCGTGAAGTTTTCAACCCCCTCGACATATGCAGCGGAGAATCTTCGAGCCGAAGTTATCCAAGTCCTGTCCATCTGTTAGACATACAAATTAGTTTTCTACTAGATATTATAGGAAAAACATATATGCTTTTTTATGAAGTCTAGAAAAAAATACCTAGGTCGATGTCTAAAGCTATGGCAAGATATTTGGACGATCAGATCTAAGTAACGAAATATATGTAAAGCTAATTCAGCAAACAGATTTGAGTGCCAAATTATGGCAGGCTGTTTCAGCAGTTAATGAGGCCGAGCACACAGCCATCGAACTATCGAAGGCCATCGCAGCAACAAAGATCGAGTATAAAACGGTGTAGAGCTATTTCAGCTAACAGATTGGCTACTAGACCATGGCAATCTACGTCACAATAAATATATGGCAGGATATTTTAGCAACTAATTGGCCTTGGCATGCCATCTCAGCTAAGCAGATTGAGTGCAGAATAGGGCAAGGAAGCTTCTTAAGCAGAGCATATTGACAGTAAACTACTTCGGCAAATAGTGAGATTAATAGTGTCTATCAGCTAACATTCAGCGCTACACCGACATGAACGGGGCCTCAGTCTAGAATGCGTGTACCTTGGGAGAAGCTGATCGCCGTGCGTCTCCACACGAACGTCGCCAGCGGTGGCGGCGCTGACCGCCGTGCGCCTCCACAAGAACATAGCTAGAGGTGGCGGAGCGGCTAGAGGACGATAGTCTACGAGAGCGTACTGTGGGAGCGAGAGGATCGCCGAACCACGGCGCCGACGTATCGGCATGGCGGGGAGGGCGGCTTTGGCAGAGCGAATGGAGTGGAGGGGACAGGGGGGAGGGGGTTTGGGGAATATTATTGGCTAGTTGGCCGAAGGGCGGTTGAATCGGATTTGGGGGGAATTTTTGGGTGTGGGGGGGGGGGAGGAGGATTTTCGCACGATGGGCGGGGGGAGTTTGGCGCATGGTCGGTTTCTCCAAGTGCAGTCCCACGTGTCAGTGAAGAGGCAAGCCGAAGAGCGTTCCGTTTGCGTGAGCCGTGTGCAGGACCGAACGTGTGTGGGGTGCAATGCGACCGCGACAGAAGTGCCGTGAGTATACCGCCTTTTTTCCTTTTAAACTAGGTGGGGTACAAAAAGGGGGGTACACTTTTTGTACCCCTATAACTGTGCACGGGCAGTCTGAGCCACAGGTGCCGCCACACTGAGCACGACAAGGGAGGTAAGACAAGGTAAGGCCGAAGCTGAAGAGAAGCGGAACGACGCCAAGACCAAGACCACAAAGAGCAAAAGGGACAGAGCAGACCCCCCGGCAAGATCCTTGCCGGGGGGTGGCTTTAGCTGACCCGGCAAGACCCTTGCCGTGGCAGCTCGCCCCACACCTACGGAACGGGTCACCCTTGAGTCCACTGCCCCCATGGGGCAAGGATTCGGGAGGCATCCCCGTGGTGGTATGCAGATCTTTGTGAAGACATTCAAGATCAGATGCACACTTTGGAAGGCGATGATCCTTGGCGGGATCCCAGCCAAGGAGGACCACAAGGTCCCCGGCAAGAGCCTTGCCGGGGATGACAGCAGGCGCCGCGGCAAGACCCTTGCCGGGGCCGCGGCAAGGCCCTTGCCATGAACACCCATGGGGCCACAATCAGGCCCACGCCAGTCGCACCTCCGCCACCATTCGCATACAGCTGCCGACCCAACCAGCTGGGTAGGCACCTGCGTGGTGACATGCAAATCCTCGTGGAGACCCACCGCTGCGCCACCTCAGCTGCCTGCCTGCCTACATTGCATCGCGGGCACTGCTGGCCAGGGCGCATGTCGACGCGGGAGGGAGCTGCGACGGACAAGACGGGGCTCTCCCTCGCCCCCGATAAAGCAAAGACACCTAAGCAAGGCGCATTAAATGCACCTTGTCATGTAATGCGAGGAATAACCTCGCATCACTGCACCCTTTCCACCTCCTGTGCCACAGTGGCAACCTCTTTCCCTATAAACTGAGGCCCCAGGCGACCAGGAAGAGGAATCGGCTTTTTGGAGCTCTCGACGCCCCATAGCTAGCTCAAGAACACAGATATACAATCCACCAAAGCAGGAGTAGGGTTTTACACATCCCTGCGGCCCGAACCTGGGTAAAGGAATCGCGTGCTATCTGTTTGATCCGCTCTTTTCACAACCCCGCGCCCCGCAACCGTAGTAGGGATTCTTGTGGTCCCATAGGTGTCGTTTCCACGGACATCTTTGGCGCGCCAGGTAGGGGGCGCAGTTGTGAGAATCGGCTTTAGCAGTTAGTTCGACGCTTCTTCATCGTCATGGCGCCCAAGAAGAAGACGACGGTGGAGGTTGGCCCGTCGGAAGCCGGGCATCCCTTCCCGACATGGGCGAGCAACGGACCGGTCGCAGAGAGGACCCGGGACGCTGTTCACGAGCACCAACACCATCCCAGCAGCCGGAGTTTGGGAGGCGGCGATGTTCGTGTGCCTGGTAACGGGCCGCACGCCGCCAAATCCAAAGACGGAGCCGGGCCCTCCGCGGGTGGCGCGGGGCCTTCCAGGATCGCTGCCGCCCCGCCCGAAGGCGGCGCGAGGGCCTCCAAGACTCCCACGCTGGCGCTGACGGTGCGCTCCTCTCAAGTGGCGCGCGACGAACGGCGTAATCACCCCGAAGACCCCGGGCGTCGCCGCGGGAAGAGCCCCAAGCGCCACTCCCGGGATGTAGAAGACCTGCCCGCTCGCCGAGGCGCTGGTGAAGATGGCATGCGACCGCGCGGTCGTGGTAGAGCTCCTTCTGACATGGCCAGAAGTCGAAGCGCGTCGCGATCCGTGCAGGTTTCGCTGCCACCGACGCCAGCAGAAGCCCTGGCGCGCGCGCAGTTGCTCCTCAATTTTCCTCCCACTACGGGGAAACTCGACGAATGGAGAGCCACCATCCGAAGCCTTGTTGCGGTGGCCAACAAAGATGAACCAAGTCCGGCAGAGCCCCCGGTTCGACGCTCCGACGGAGTCCCGTGTACCAGTGGCAGAAAGCCAGCGGCGCTGCGACCACAGTGCACTTGCCTCCTCCTTGCCCGGTACCACGGACGCCTGCCCGTCGCGATGTTAGGGGCGACGAAATCTCCATAGCGTCATACGATTCGCGGACCCACTGTGACCAGCGCCAGGTCCTTCGGGATCGGGAACATGAAGACGCTCGAACCACTATCGAGCGCCGACGCGGAGCGCGCCACCAGGCAGACAGGCGAGCGGGGCCTGCTGTGAACCACCCGGCACCAGAGAGCCCTGGAGGCCTGGCTTACAAGGTAGGCTCTCCGGCTTTTACCCGTGAGCTGCGGCAGTTCCAGTGGCCCACTCACCGCACCTTCAAACCTGACGTGGGCGAGAAGTACGGTGGCAAGACCCACCCGTCCGAGTTCCTCAGCATCTACACCATCGCGATGCAGGCTGCAGGAGCCCGCGACGATAAGGTGCTTGCGAATTACTTCCCGTTGGCTCTTAAACCCAACGCCATGTCGTGGTTGATGCACTTGTCGGTAGACTCCATTTCCTCCTGGTCAGATTTGTGCCATGAGTTCGTGGGCGCCTTCACTGGCGGTCACCAAGCTCATGGCCAAGCGAGCGATCTGCACGTCATTCCCCAGAAGGGAGGCAAGAGTCTCCGCAAGTATATTCAGAGGTTCAGCCGGATACAGTACAACATCCTTGATGTTCATCCTGCCGCCATCATCAGCGCGTTCCATCAGAACGTGCGTAACCGCAAGATGCGCGAAGAGCTGGCAATGAACAAGGTGAAAGATGTGGCAGAACTCTATGTTCTTGCTGACAGGTGTGCCCGAGCTGAAGAGGGGAGGAAGTACCCCGGCGAAGATGCCGGCGTGGAAACCGACTCCTCAGATGAGGATACTGCCGCCCCGGCGAAGAAAGGCCGGCGCCGCAATAGGAAGCGCAAAGGGAAAGCAGTGCTTGCCGTCGAGGGATCTGATGACACCGGCTCCACCAAGAAAACCAAGGCAGACGACCCCAACAAGGAAATTGCCAGATGTGTCGCTTGCTGGGCCTTGGCGGCTGCCGAGAAGTCAGGAAACCCCGACAAGCGATACTGCAAGATCCATCACACCAAAGGCCACGCTCTCCAAGACTGCCGATAGGTTGAGCTCCTCACTGAGAAGCAGAGGGCTGAATATGAGAGGCGAGACAAGGAGAAGGGCCAAGACGGTGCTGAAGGGTCCGGCAAGAAGTGTGATGGCCAGGCGGGCCATCGCGGCAAGGATAAGCAACACGAGAGGCCCGCCCGGGGCCGTGACAGAAAGCAAGAAGACGACAATCATGAAGGGGACGACGAGTCCGGCGACCAAGAGTTTCAGAAAGCTACAGAGGCCATGTGCGTCGACGGCGGCGCCTCGCTGCATACTTCTCACCGCCGGCTTAAACAGTGGGCGCGAGAGATTATAGTGGCAGAGCCGTCGTTTGATGCCCAAAGGCCGCTGAAGTGGTCCAGCACACCTATCATCTTTGACATTGAGGATCACCCTGATCGCACCACTGCGGTCGGGTGCTTGCCATTGTTGGTTTCGCCAACAATACGCAACCTCAAGGTGATGAAGATGCTAGTCGATGGCGGGGCCGGTCTGAACTTGATCTCGCCTGCCGTGATCGAGAAGCTGCAGATTCCTGATGGAGACCTCGAAGAGACGGGCACGTTTCAGGGGGTCAATGTGACGCCCGGATAATCAAGCTACAATAAACCTCTGCTAAAGATTCCACGTCACCTTTGTTACTGTGGCTAATCTCGCGTTAGTTCGAAACCGGTTCGAGTCCGAATTAAAAAAAATAATCAAACAAACAATAAGAGTTTTCAAATGTCGAAACTAAAACGTTCTAAAAGTGACAAATAAATCATATGTAATATTGGTGAAGAAGCCAAGTCTTTATAAAATATTTAAATGCATTAAACTAATTAACACAGTAGCTAAAACCATTAATTAAATGCCTTTCGTATTTTGTAGAATATTAAACAATATTATTTTGGGATGAAGCATTTTGTGGTTGTGACATAATTTGTAACAACAATTTAGATGCCAATTTGGTATTTTATTGAAACTAAAATAAATTGGAAGTTAAAATAAAACAGGAGATAAATAAAAGAAAAGAAAATACATAAAAAAAGAGACTGAGGCAAGAAGCCTCCCTTCCCCCAATGGGCTTTGGCCTAACTAGCCTCTGGGACACCAGGCCGGCCCACCCAACTCCCCATATCCTCCCCTGTCAGCCGAAACCCTAGGGCAACCACTCCCACTCCCCCCACGACGCCCCTCCCTCTCCCCTCCCGATCCAATCGGGATCGGGGCGAAACCCCCCACCCCCCTCGCTCCTCGCCCCCTCTGCCCGATCTGGATCGGGGCCTGACGCACCCACGACCGCGCCTCGGCGCTCGAGGCTACCGCCGCCCGGATCGACACCTTCCTGGAGCTCCCCGCTCGCCAACGCCCCCGCCGCCTCACCTCACGGACCGCTCCGCCGCTCGACGTCGCCGGCATCAACTCATCGTCGACCTCGCCGCCCTGCCGTTCGTCGGACCTCCCCGCCAGACTGCCCATCCCCGTGTCTCCCTCGCTGGCTCCACCGAGCCTCGCCCCCCAGATCCCCTGCAACGGGGGTGAGCAACGACTCCCCCTCCTCCTCTTCGTCCCCGTCGTCACGCGCCCCGCTAGCTCACCCCCACGCCGCACTTGCTGCTTCCCCGCGGCTCGCGCAACGCTGCCTGCTGCTTCGCACACGCCAACTGCCACCGCGTACGCCATGGCTACTCGGCCACGCCGGCGACCCGCCCGCGCGGCCCCTCTCCTCCCTGCCGCCCGCATCCCCTACTGCAGCTGCGCCCTGCACGCGCCTCGCTCGCGCATGCGCCTCGCTCGCGCCCGCCCGCGCTCGCGCATGGCCTCGCCCCCCTACGGCTCGCGCCCTGCACCACCCCTGCGCCTAATCCCAACGGCCTCGCTACACACCGCTCGTTCCAGGTCACAACACACCGTTGCTTGCCTGCAGCGCCCGCCCCGCTCATCCCACCGACACCGGCGCCGCCCTCCGCTCGAGCCGCCGCCGCTGCCTCCGGTCGCCACAACCACCCACGCACGCGCCTAGCTGCGCCGTTCCATCCAGCCCGCCGCATTCCGCCTACCTCCGCCGCGGCCATGCGCCTCTCCAGCCACGGCCAGCGGGCCGCCCTGCTCCCCTCGCCCCGCGCTGTCGCTGCCTTGGCCGCCGGCGCCCAGGCGCGCCGATGGCCACGCCGAGCCAGCGTCCGGGCTTGCCCCTGTCGGGCGCCCACGCACCCGTTAGCTTCCGTGCCTGTTAAGGCCCTTGGCCCTATGACATGCGGGGCCACCCCCCAGAACGTTTTAATAAAAAAAGGAATAAATAATAATAATACTAAATAAATAATGAAATTAATTAATTAATTAATTAATTAACTTAATTAATTCTAATTAAATTAACTAGTTAGTGTTAATTAACCTAATGGTTAATTAACCTAATTAACTACTGTTAATTAGTTAATTTAATTAGTATGACAGTGGGGCCCACCCCCCTAATTAATTTTAATCAATTTAATTAAATTGTTTAATTAAATGTGTCACTGCCCAGTGGGGCCCACTGGTCAGATTGACCAGTCAACCCCGTTGACTGCTGATGTCAGCATGACATCATGCTGATGTCATTAATTCTTTTCGAATTAATTAATTAATTAAATTCCAAAATTTAATAAAACCTTTAGAAAATCATATCTTTTAATCCGTAACTCGGATTAAAATATTTTCAACATGAAAGTTGCTCAGAACGACGAGACGAACCCGGATACGCAGCCCGTTCGTCCACTACACATTCCTAACATATCAAACTCACAACTTTTCCCCCTTTGGCTCCTTTGCTCGAAAACGCGAAACCCCGGGAAAACTTTCCCGGATGTTTCCCCCCTTCGCCGGTATCATCCAATACCGCGTTAGGGCACCTCTAACGCCGTTACTTGTCATGTCATGCATCACTATGCATCTGCTTGTTTAAATATTCATTGTTTCTTCCCCCTCTTCTTCCGCTAGACACCGAGACCGACGCTGCTGCTGCCCCGTTCGACTACGGAGTTGACGACCCCTCTCTCTTGCCAGAGCAACCAGGCAAGCCCCCCCCTTGATCACCAGATATCGCCTACTCTCCTCTATACTGCTTGCATTAGAGTAGTGTAGCATGTTACTGCTTTCGTTATTCCTATCCTGATGCATAGCCTGTCTTTGATACTGCTGTTGATACCTTTACCTGCAATCCTACTTGCTTAGTATAGGATGCTAGTGCTCCATCAGTGGCCCTACACTCTTGTCCGTCTGCCATGCTATACTATCGGGCCGTGATCACTCGGGGGTGATCACGGGCATATACTATATACTTTACACTGTTACATTACCTGTGATACTGTTCGGAGATGGGGGCTGAACGGGCAGGTGGCTCCATCCCGGTAGAGGTGGGCCTGGGTTCCCGACGGCCCCCGACTGTTACATTGTGGCGGAGCGACAGGGCAGGTTCAGACCACCTAGGAGAGAGGTGGGCCTGGCCCTAGTCGGCGTTCGCGATACTTAACACGCTTAACGAGATCTGGGTATTTGATCTGAGTCTGGCCATTTGGTCTATGCGCACTAACCACCTACGCGGGAGTAGTTATGGGTATCCCGACGTCGTGGTATCAGCCGAAGCACTTCGTGACGTCAGCGACTGAGCGGCGCGCGCCGGGTTGGACCGCGTAACGTGACTTCCTTTGTAATGGAGGTTGCTAGGTCTGCTCTCCGGCCGCGTACGCAACATGCAGGTGTGCGCAGGGCGATGGGCCCAGACTCCTGCGCGCTTAGGTTTAGACCGGCGTGCTGACCTCTCTGTTGTGCCTTGGTGGGGCTGCGACGTGTTGATCTTCCGAGGCCGGGCATGACCCAGAAAAGTGTGTCCGGCCAAATGGGATCAAGCGTGTTGGGCTATGTGGTGCACCCCTGCAGGGAAGTTTATCTATTCGAATAGCCGTGTCCCTCGGTAAAAGGACGACCCGGAGTTGTACCTTGACCTTATGACAACTAGAACCGGATACTTAATAAAACACACCCTTCCAAGTGCCAGATACAACACGGTGATTGCTCTCCAACAGGGCATCGAGGAGGGGATCGCCGGGTAGGATTATGCTATGCGATGCTACTTGGAGGACTTCAGTCTACTCTCTTCCATATGCTGCAAGACGGAGGCCGCCAGAAGCGTAGTCTTCGACAGGATTAGATATCCCCCTCTTATTCTGGCATTCTGCAGTTCTGTCCACTGATATGGCCCTTTACACATATATCCATGCATACGTAGAGTAGCTCCTTGCTTGTGAGTACTTTGGATGAGTACTCACGGTTGCTTTTCTCCCCCTTTTCCCCCTTTCCCTTCTACCCGGTTGCCGCAACCAGATGCTGGAGCCCAGGATCCAGACGCCACCGTCGACGATGACTCCTACTACTCTGGAGGTGCCTACTACTACGTGCTGCCCGCTGACGACGACCAAGAGTAGTTAGGAGGATCCCAGGCAGGAGGCCTGCGCCTCGTTCGATCTGTATCCCAGTTTGTGCTAGCCTTCTTAAGGCAAACTTGTTTAACTTATGTCTGTACTCAGATATTGTTGCTTCCGCTGACTCGTCTATGATCGAGCACTTGTATTCGAGTCCTCGAGGCCCCTGGCTTGTATTATGATGCTTGTATGACTTACTTTATTTGTAGAGTTGTGCTGTGATATCTTCCCGTGAGTCCCTGATATTGATCGTACACATTTGCGTGCATGATTAGTGTACGATTGAATCGGGGGCGTCACAGTCAACCCGGGAAGGAGCCAACCCAAGGGAAAGGTCACGCTGCTCGTGACCTTTGGAAGCGACCTGAACTACAGGATGGAGAGGATCGTGTTTGATGTTGCCAAGATCCCCTTGCCTTACAACGGGATCCTTGGACGCCCAACGCTGAGTTCATGGCGGCGTCACACTATGCCTACAACACCCTGAAGATGCCAGGCCCTGTGACGATCATCAACATCCCCTCCGATAAGAAAGACACGCTGATTTGCGCTGATCAACTATACCGGCAAGCAGTTGCAGCAGTTGCCGCCACCAGAGCACTTGCTCCTGCCGCTGGGAATCTGGGAGGGAAGAAGAAGAAGGCCGGCGAGACCTCGGACACCCACTCCGGCAAGCGCTCCTCTTTGGAGTGTAGTGCTGCCGTCGAGGACGTGCCAGAGAGCTCCACCGGCGGGAACAAGAAGCCCTGGGCCATTCCGCCGGGAACCAAGAAGGTTGCTGTCAATGAGGACGGCACGGGAGGAGCTTTCACCATAGGCTCCACCCTCGACGACAAATAGGAAGACGCGCTCGTCACCTTCCTGCGGGCGAATGTCGATGTGTTTGCCTGGCAAGCATCCGACATCCCCGGCGTTCCCAGGGAGGTGATTGAGCACCACCTTGCTGTCTGTCCTCATGCGCGGCCCGTCAAGCAGAAGGTCAGAAAGCAAGCTTTGGAACGACAAGAGTTTATCACAAAAGAAATCCGGAAACTGGAGGCAGCAGGTTTGGTAAGAGGAGTGCTCCATCCAACGTGGTTGGCCAATCCAGTCGTAGTGCGCAAGGCAAATGTGAAGTGGAGGCTGTGTATTGATTACACAGATATCAATAAGGCTTGTCCTAAGGACCCCTTCCCGTTGCCGCGCATCGACCAGATTGTTGACTCCACGGCTGGGTGTGATCTGTTGTCATTCCTCGATGCCTACTCCGGCTACCACCAGATCTTCATGACAAGAGAAGGCGAAGAGAAAACAACATTCATCACCCCATGTGGTATGTATTATTTCATACGGATGCCTTTTGGGTTGAAGAGTGTTGGGTCGACGTTTGCAAGGGCGGTCCATATTGGTTTTGAACCCCAGCTCCATAGAAATATGGAAGCTTATATGGATGACATAGTGGTCAAAACCAAGGACAGGGCAACCCTCATCGCAGATTTGCAAGAAACATTTGCAAACCTGCGCAAGATCAACCTCAAGCTGAACCCTGAGAAGTGCGTCTTCGGCGTCCCGTCCGGCAAGCTTCTCGGGTTCTTTGTGTCAAAGCATGGGATAGAGGCCAATCCGGACAAGATCAAAGCTATAGAGCAGACTGAAAGTATGTCTAGAGGGGGGTGATTAGACTACTTGACCAAATAAAAACTTAACCTTTTCCCAATTTTAGTTCTTGGCAGATTTTAGCTACTTTAGGACAAGTCAAGCAATCATCACACAATTCAAGCAAGAATGCAAAGAGTATATAGGCAGCGGAAAGTAAAGCATGCAACTTGCAAGAATGTAAAGGGAAGGGTTTGGAGAATTCAAACGCAATTGGAGACAAGGATGTTTTTGTCGTGGTTCAGATAGGTGGTGCTATCCTACATCCACGTTGATGGAGACTTCAACCCACGGAGGGTAACGGTTGCGCGAGTCCACGGAGGGCTCCACCCACGAAGGGTCCACGAAGAAGCAACCTTGTCATCCCATCATGGCCATCGCCCACGAAGGACTTGCCTCACTAGCGGTAGATCTTCACGAAGTAGGCGATCTCCTTGCCCTTACAAACTCCTTGGTTCAACTCCACAATCTTGTCGGAGGCTCCCAAGTGACACCTAGCCAATCTAGGAGACACCACTCTCCAAGAAGTAACAAATGGTGTGTTGATGATGAACTCCTTGCTCTTGTGCTTCAAATGATAGCCTCCCCAACACTCAACTCTCTGTCACAGGATTTGGATTTGGTGGAAAGAAGATTTGAGTGGAAAGCAACTTGGGAAAGGCTAGAGATCAAGATTCATATGGTAGGAATGGAATATCTTGGCCTGAACACAAGGGTAGGTGGTTCTTTCTCAGAACATATGAGTTGGAAGTGTAGATGTGTTATGACGACTCTCTCCACGAGTGAAGAGGAGGTGGAGGGGTATATATAGCCTCCACACAAAATCCAACCGTTACACACAATTTACCAATCTCGGTGGGACCGAATCAACAAACTCGGTCGGACCGAAATAGTAAACCTAGTGACCGTTAGAGATTTTCGGTGGGACTGATATGCAACTCGGTAGGACCGATATGGTTAGGGTTAGGGCATAACGTAATCTCGGTGAGACCGATTACACAAACTCGGTGAGACCGATTTGGTAATAAGCTAACCAGAGAGTTGGTCAGGCAAACTCGGTGGGACCGATTTGCTCTTTCCGTGAGACCGAAAAGTTACAAAAAGGAAATAGAGAGTTTGCATTGCAATCTCGGTGGGACCAATCCGCTCTTTCGGTGAGACCGAAAAGTTACGAAAAGGAAACAGAGAAATTGCAATCCCATCTCGGTGAGACCGAGATCCCTATCGGTAGAACCGATTTGCTAGGGTTTGGCAGTGGCTTATGACATGTGAAACTCGGTGGCGCCGGATAGGAAGAATCGGTAGGACCGAGTTTGGCTTTGGGTTTAGGTCAAGAGTGGATATGAGAAAGTAGCTAAGGATTTTGGAGCATATCATTAAGCACATGAAGCAAAGGGCTCATTAAGCAACACCTCACCCCTCCTTTATAGTATTGGCTTTTCCTATGGACTCAATGTGATCTTGGATTACTAAAATGTAAAATGAAGAGTCTTGAGATTTTGAGCTTGAGCCAATCCTTTGTCCTTAGCATTTTGAGGGTTCCACTTTCACCATCCATGCCATGCCAATCATTGAGCTTTCCTGAAATAATCATCTTGGAATAGCATTAGCTCAATGAGCTATATGTTGTTATGAATTACCAAAACCACCTAGGGATAGTTGCACTTTCACGAATCAAGGATGTGCGTCGGCTTGTTGGTTGTGTCGCCGCCATGGGCAGGTTCATTTCCAAGTCTGCCGAGCGCGTCCTCCCCTTTTTCAAGATCCTGAAAA
Source organism: Aegilops umbellulata (assembly GCA_032464435.1). NCBI lineage: Eukaryota > Viridiplantae > Streptophyta > Magnoliopsida > Poales > Poaceae > Aegilops > Aegilops umbellulata. Next base: position 64,667,393 of record CP136056.1, on the reverse strand, counting down.
AGGCGGGCCCGGTGGAGTGGACGCCAGAAGCTGAAGCAGCACTGCAAGATTTGAAGAAGTACCTCTCCTCCGCGCAAACATGTAACGCCCTCGATGCGACTATATCTCCCACGTGTCGAGGCATGACTTAGAGGCATAACCGCATTGAAAGCAATGTCGCAAGTGAGGTAATCTTCACACAACCCATGTAATACATAAGGGAAAGAGATACATAGTTGGCTTAAAGTCGCCACTTCACGCAATACATGAGTAGAGCATTACATCAAACAGATACAATCAAGGTCCGACTACGGAACCAAAATAAAAGAAGACTACCCCAAATGCTACACAGATCCCCGATCGTCCCGACTGGGCTCCACTACTGATCAACTGAAACGAAACAACACAATGAACAAGATCTCCATCGAGCTCCTCCTTGAACTCGGGTGCGTCACCTGCACGGTTTCATCGGCACCTGCAAACTGGTTTTGGAAGTATTAGTGAGTCACGGGGACTCAGCAATCTCACACCCGCGAGATCAAGACTATTTAAGTTTAAAGGTAGGACAGGGTAGTGAGGTGGAGCTGCAGCAAGCGACTAGCATATATGGTGGCTAACATACGCAAATGGGAGCGAGAAGAGAAGGCAAAGCACGGTCGATGAACTATGATCAAGAAGTGATCCTGAAACTACTTACGTCAAGCATAACTCCAACACCGTTTCACTTCCCGGACTCCGCCGAGAAGAGACCATCACGGTTATGCACGCGGTTGATGTATTTCAATTAAGATCAACTTCGGGTTTTCTACAACCGGACATTAACAAATTCCCATCTGCCACATAACCGCGGGCACGGCTTTCGAAAGTTCAAAAACCCTGCAGGGGTGTCCCAACTTAGCCCATGATAAGCTCTCGCGATCAACGAAGGATATTCCTTCTCCACGGGAAGACCCGATCAGTCTCGGAATCCCGGCTACAAGACATTTCGACAGTAATAAAACAAGTCCAGCAAAGCCGCCCGATGCGCCGACATCCTGATAGGAGCTGCACATATCTCGTTCTCAGGGCAACACCAGATGAGCAGTACGTACGGCAACCGACGATACCCCAAGTTGCCCCGGGGCGGCACCGCAAGTAGCTCTAGTTTGGACCAATACTTAGACAAGCATTGGCCTGGGGGGCTAAATAAAGATGACCCTCGAGAGAGCGACTCCCAAGGGAAAAGTAGGTGGTGGTGAGGCAAATGGTAAAATCAAGGTTGGGCCTTGCTGGAAAAAGCTTTATTCAAAGCGAACTGTCAAGGGTGTCCCATAAATCACCTGACCGCGTTAGGGACGCAAAATCCGGGAACATAACACCGATATGACGGAAACTAGGGCGGCAAGAGTGGAACAAAACACCAGGCATAAGGCCGAGCCTTCCACCCTTTACCAAGTATATAGATGCATTAATAATATATAAGGTATTGTGATATCCCAACAAGTAAACATGTTCCAACAAGGAACAACACCTCCATGTTCCAACAAGGAACAGACTTCATCTTCACCTGCAACTAACAACACTATAAGAGGGGCTGAGCAAAGCGGTAACATAGCCAAACAACGGTTTGCTAGGACAAGGTGGGTTAGAGGCTTGGTTTAACAATATGGGAGGCATGATAAGCAAGTGGTAGGTATCACAACATAGGCATAGCAAAAGAGCGAGCAACTAGCAAGCAAAGATAGAAGTGATTTCGAGGGTATGGTCATCTTGCCTGAGATCCCGCAAGGAAGAAGAACGAGTCCATGAAGAAGACAAGCGGACGTAGATGAACGGATCCTCACAATCGCAACGTTATCAGAACTAACCCGAAGAAGCAACACCGGAAAGAAGCAAACAACAAAGTAAACAACCACCACATAAACATGGCATGATATGCGAGATGTGGTATGCAATGCGTATGTATGCTCCGGAAGGAAAAGATGAAAAGCATAATCTTAGAAAACCAAGTATGCCACTGGAAAGGTTAGGTGATTTCGGTTGAAATCGATATAAAGATCACCGGAATCGGATGCACGGTTTGCAAATGACAAGCAAAACAAGAATGACAAGATTCTGTCATTAACAGCATGATGCTACTTAGCAAGCAACAAGAAATTAAGCTACTGCACCCCAACATATCAACAAAGAATATGGCAGCGACCTACTCAAGATGCTTGACAAAACATGAACACTGAGCTATGGCTAAATCACACAATATCAGGTTCAAACAAGCATGGCAAAAGTGCAAAAGATAACAGGTTCACAGACTTGGTGAAAATAACAATATGCCAGAAATTAACATCAGGATGACATGTTTAGAGCAAGCAAACAACAAGCTACAGGAACATGACATAGCAAAAGATGGCATGGTACGAATCTACTCAAAGCACTTAACAAAAGTCCCTTACTGACCATAAGCCAAAAAGGATCAGAAAATATAATAAAACCCATGTCAATTAAGCAAGTTTCGCTACAGATTTCAGACTTAGCAGAAAACTGGACATGTCAAAACAGATAACAAGTAGGCATGTTTACGAGCTCGATACACTCACTACAGAGCATTACATGATAAACTAAGCATACATCCATTAAGAAGACATGGCATAGAAGCTATACATGGCAAGAATAACGATATATCATGCAAGGATCAACTACAACAAGCTTGGCAAAATCGAATAGCATGTAAACAATCTGTCAGTAACATTTATAGCAAAAGTAGAGCTCGATTGACTCAAGCTATGACACTCCATAATTAAAAACAAAGGCATGGATGGATAGAGCACATTCATATGATCAAAACACTCTTACTGATCATGCTCAAAAGAGGCATAGATCTCTCTGAAACAACATGAAAACATGGCATAAAAATACAGCAGGCAGGGACTGTGTGAAAATACCAAGTCTCTGAAATCAGTAACATTAAGTACCCTAGTTTGCATGCTTGTGCTAGTCACCACAAAGATCAAAAAAATACATGGCATACACACCTGTAAATATGGCATGGCATATTACAAAACACATATAGGACTCAACTCCATAGGATGCACACATCAATCATGGCAAAAATGACAAAAGTGCAAGTTCTGAAACAGATCTGAGACTAACATCACATAGCCCTCTTCTAACAGCATTTCGGGCATCAAGATGAGCTCAAATGGAAACGATGCAATGAGATGAAATGATGTACTCATCGAGGCGAACAATTTGATATGCTATACACCCAAAACGGAGCCACAGGTGCAGAGATATGATGCGATGAACAGAGGCATAAAACTTAAGGGGATTTCGGGACTTAAGAGAAATCGGACCTCGAGGGGGCAAAAGTCAACGCGGCGGTGGAGGACTCCGGCGAGGTCGGAGTTGGCCGGAGTTGGTGGATCCGGACCGGATCTGGCCGGATCCCGACGAGGGCGGCGCGGGGAGGCAGCGGAGGAGGCGGAGGAGCGCGGAGGAGCGGCGCCGGCGGGTGGCGCGCGCGGGCGGCGAGCGGCGCGGGGAACGGGGCGCCGGAGTGGAGAGAGACGGGCGGCGGCGGCGCAGCGAGCTGCGGCCCCGACGGGAGCAGCGGTGGGCGGCGGGTGGCGGCGCCGGGCGCCGAGCGGGCGCGGGGCGGCGAGGAGCGGGGCGGCGGCGTCGCGACCTCCGGCGAGGTCAGGGTGGCCGGCGGGATGCGCGGCGAGGCGCGGGCGCGAGGACGCGGCCGTACGGGCCTGCGCGGGCGGCAGCGCGGACGGGATGGGCCGAGCGGGACGGCCTCGGGCTCGGCGGGCCCGCGGCGGCGCGCGGTGGAGAGAGAGAAGCGGCGGGGACACGTGGCGAGGCGCGGTTGGAGGAGAGGGGCGGCGGGGTGACGTGGCAGTGCGTGATTCGCCGGGGTGTTGTTATGCCATGCCAATCATTGAGCTTTCCTGAAATAATTGTCTTGAAATAGCATTAGCTCAATGAGCTATATGTTGTTATGAATTACAAAAACCACCTAGGGATAGTTGCACTTACAATCTCCCCCTTTTTGGTAATTTCCATATGGTAGGAATGGAATATCTTGGCCTCAACACAAGGGTAGGTGGTTCTCTCTCAGTACATATGAGTTGGAAGTGTAGATGTGTTCTGATGGCTCTCTCCACCAATGAAGAGGAGGTGGAGGGGTATTTATAGCCTCCACACAAAATCCAACCGTTACACACAATTTACCAATCTCGGTGGGACCGAATCAACAAACTCGGTCGGACCGAAATAGTAAACCTAGTGACCGTTAGAGATTTTCGGTGGGACTGACAAGCAACTCGGTAGGACCGATATGGTTAGGGTTAGGGCATAATGTAATCTCGGTGAGACCGATTACACAAACTCGGTGAGACCGATTTGGTAATTAGCTAACCAGAGAGTTGGTCAGTTAAACTCGATGGGAGCGATTTGCTCTTTTGGTGAGACCGAAAAGTTACAAAAGGGAAACGGAGAGTTTACATTGCAATCTCGGTGGGACCGATTTGCTCTTTCGGTGAGACCGAAAAGTTACAAAAGGGAAAAAGAGATATTGCAACCCCATCTCGGTGAGACCGAGATCCCTATCGGTAGAACCGATTTGCTAGGGTTTGGCAGTGGCTTATGACAAGTGGAACTCGGTGGCGCCGGATGGAAAGAATTGGTAGGACCGAGTTTGGCTTGGAGTTTAGGTCATTTTGGATATGGGGAAGTAGCTGAGGATTTTGGAGCATATCATTAAGCACATGAAGCAAAAGGCTCATTAAGCAACACCTCATCCCTCCTTGATAGTATTGGCTTTTCCTATGGACTCAATGTGATCTTGGATCACTAAAATGTAAAATGAATAGTCTTGAGCTTTTGAGCTTGAGCCAATCCTTTGTCCTTAGCATTTTGAGGGTTCCACTTTCACCATCCATGCCATGCCAATCATTGAGCTTTCCTGAAATAATTGTCTTGAAATAGCATTAGCTGAATGAGCTATATGTTGTTATGAATTACCAAAACCACCTAGGGATAGTTGCACTTACACCGTTGATGAAGGCCTACGTTGATGAAGTGGGAAAGCTGGAAGAGCGCTTCGACGGTATACAGGCTGAACACGTTCCCCGAGCGGAGAACGACATCGCCGATTATCCATCAACAGAGCAGAACAAGAGGAGGAAATCAGGGCCCGGCAAGTACTTTCCCGCCGAGCTCTCCGGAGCCGCCGGCAAGGATGTTGCCGGGAACACTGAGCCCGCCACGGGACGGCTGGCCCCGGCGGAGCGTCAAGCTCTTGCCGTCGAGACAGCCGCCCCTCTGGCGGAGGAAATGCCTTTAGTCCTCGCCGTCGAGCCCCAGGCTCCAGCGTGGGCGCAACATACCGTCTGATTCCTCCAAACGGGGGAACTTCCTGAGGATCAGGAAGAAGTGGAAAAAGTAGCCTGTCGCTCTGGCATGTACCAGTTCGTCGATGACGTCATGTACAGGAAGAGGCCGAACGGTGTGAAATTGAAGTGTATCCCTCGAGAGGAAGGACTGGAGCTGTTGGCGGAAATACACGGAGGCATATGTGGATCCCACATTGGGTCGAGGGCCCTTGCCGACAAGGCATTTCGGCAAGGCTTCTTCTGGCCCACCGCCCTCCAGGATGCAACGACACTAGTCACCAAGTGTGAAGCGTGTCAGTTCCATTCGGAGAAGCTTCATCAGCCAGCTCAAGCCCTTCAAACCATTCCTCTCTCCTGGCCCTTCTCGGTCTAGGGGCTCGACATACTGGGCCCTTTCCCCCGCGCTGTCGGGGGCTTTGAGTACTTGTACGTTGCAATCGACAAGTTCACAAAGTGGTCGGAGGTGGAGGCATTGAGGAAGGTCACAGCTCAGTCAGCCGTCAAATTCTTCAAGGGACTAGTGTGCCGTTTTGGCGTGCCCAACAGGGTCATCACCGACAACGGCACACAGTTCACAAGCCGCACCTTCATGCAATATATCCAAGACCTCGGCAGCAAAGTTTGTTTCGCTTCCGTTGCTCACCAGCGGAGCAATGGTCAAGATGAGAGGGCAAATGCTGAAGTACTGCGAAAACTACGGACCAAGACCTTTGACAGGCTGCACAAGAGCGGAAGGCGCTAGATTGATGAGTTGCCAGCGGTTCTTTGGTCGATCAGGACGACGCCAAATCGAGCCACCGGCCAGACACCCTTTGCCCTGGTATACGGGGCAGAAGCAGTTCTCCCCACTGAACTCATATAGGGGTCACCTCAAGTGCTCGCTTATGATGAGCTTGAGCAAGAGCAACTGCGGCAAGATGACGCAATGCTCCTTGAGGAAGATCGTCTTCGGGCGGCTGTGAGAGCGGCACGCTACCAGCAAGCCTTGCGCCGCTACCATAGCCGCAAGGTCCATGCCCGAAGCCTTGAGGAAGGCGACCTTCTTCTTCGGCGCGTTCAATCGGCCAAGAATTTCAACAAGTTGACGCCAAAGTGGGAAGGCCCTTATCGGGTAATACGAGTCACCAGGCCCGGTGCTGTCCGCCTGGAGACCAAAGATGCCGTTCTAGTGAGTAACTCCTGGAACATTGAGCATCTTCGCAAGTTTTACCCGTAAGGCGCGGCTTGTCGGGCCCCCCGGCAAGCCACCTTTTGTACAAACATTGCCGATGATGCATGTAACCCTTTGTACAAAGCCAGGCGCATACCCTGAGCATAAATAAATGAAGCGCTAGAGCCCCAAGTTATAGCATGCATGCTAGGTCAAGTCTCGTCCTTGGTTAGGGTTGATAGTGCTTTGCAGCGACTAACCCCTAGCTTAGAGGTCGAGTGTGCGTCTCGTTGTCATTCTTTTGCCTTCATTGATTCGCAGTACCCACAGAAATCCTTGCCAGATCACTTGAGGACGAAAAGGAGAAGAGGGACGGATCAGCATCTAGACCCCGGCAAGCTAGTACTGCCAGGGGCTCCAAGAGCAGAGATTCACCCACGGCAAACCAGAGTTGCCAAGGGTTATAGCTTCAGATAAGTTCTTCATACCTTATCATGCATTCTTTTATGGACTGAGGTATGTGAAACCTCGTTTCTTCCTAAAGCTACCGTGCTCCCCTAACTCTAGGCCCTAGGGCCCATCCCTGGGGCCAGGTTTGGTCGTAGTCGCGGCAGCGAAAGGATGAAACGAGGAGCCTGAACCCGCCTCATCCCTGCCTCCGCCGAAAGCATGAGAAAGGTCGAGCGACGTGGGGAGACGGCAAGCCCTGCTGGCGGGCAAGGAAATGTTTATCTTAAGGGTTCTACCCGCAAACAAATGACCCGGCAAGCATCCCCTTTTCATTAAAAACATTCCACTCAGGTACAGTTCATAGAGAATGGAAAACATGAATGATGGGATTACAAGCTTTAAATTCAGCTAAGGCCCGAAGGCTTACAAACTAAAAAGAGATGAGGTGCCCGTAATCCCTTTCTTGTCCCTCTCCTCAGGAGGCAGGTCAAGGAGGCAAAAAGGGCAAAAGGGGCGCCTAGACGAGCTACAGGTGGCAGAAGACACCAAGAGAACATCTCGGTGGTCGTCCGAAGGCTGGATGGTGATGGCAGCGCTGGAGGCAGAGCTCGAAGACGAGGCGGCAGGACGTCAGCACGCGTCGAAGGCGTCGGTGCCCGCGTACTCCGAGTTGATGGCCTTGCCGCCCGCCCTCTTCCTCTTCCGCAGCCTCCCAACGCCAGCCACCCAAGGAGACGACCCCGAGAAGTTCGGGGAGCCGGCGACACGGATGATGGGGTCGCCGGTGCCGCACGAGGCGGCGCCCGGCACCTAGTCGGACCCGTCATCCTGCTGCCTTCTACCCTCGTCGTCACTGCCGCTGTCCTCCTCGTCACTCCCGCTCAAGGAGGAGTCTTCGCTATCAGAAGAGCTCTCCACGCAGCACCTTGCGCGGGTCCCGAAGCATCCGAAGACCTTGACGGAGAGGAGGCCGCCCTCCATCAGCTTGAAAAGGAGAGTGAGACCCTCCGTCAAGCGGTGGATACTAGCAAACGACTTCCATCCCCGACGAAGATACATCACGTGAGGGGCTGGGAAGTCAACGTGAACCCGCGTGCCGCTGATCCCGCAGCCCCTCATGTGCAGCCGCAGCGATTCCGGCGGATCCAGCTCCATCTCCCGCGCAAATGGAGTCGGGAGACGAAGGGACGGCGAGGCGGCCGGCGCAGCCTGACGAAGAACTCGCATGGGTCATCTCCGACGTGGCCCTCCTTGGGAAGGGAACTCCTGGCGGAGGCGAAGCCGGCGTGCCGCCCCGTCCTCCTCTTCCCCGAGCACCTTGGCCTCGCCCACAGCCTCGCCCTCTCCCCCTTCCCCTCGCGGCTGGCTCTGCCACCGCAGGTGCAGGAGGAGGAGGGACGCGTTGTCGAGCGGCGACCCTCGTCGCCACCGTCGAAGGACCAGGATTCCCTCTCTCCATGGCGGATGGAAGGGGAAGCAGAAGATGAAGGAAGGAGGAGATGAAAGAATGCGGGACGCCATCCCCCCTCCCGCTCCTTATAAAGGAACGGGGTGGGGGCTCGGCCGCCCCACTCAGCCAATCAAGACGCGGAAGGCGCGGGGAACTGGGACCGACCCGCCGCCCCGGCCCGCGGCGGCCCGGTTTCCCGCCTCCACCGTTCGCCACCCCAAGCGCATGAAAGCCACATGGCGGGCGTGCAGAACCGAGGCGACGGGTGAGGCGACCCCTCCCCACCCCGTGATCGTGGGGAGTGGACGCCTTGAAGACCCCGCCTCTGCCCCGTTCAGTAATTGGGCCGCGCCTCCACGCCTCCCTCCGTTTATGGGGAAGGCGCGAACCACCCCCCTTAACTACGACGTGACGCATGCGCGCAGAGCTCAGCCCCACGCATGCCACCCACGTCACGCACGCCTCCCCACACTGCGCCAGCGCGCAAAGGAACTTACCGCGGTAAAAACCGCCCCGCCTGCCCGCGCATCGTTTTTGGGCCTAGCCCAACAACGCATTGCGCTTATGTGTGTCCCAGGCCCGGGGGCTCCTATCGGTGTACAAAAAGGGGGGGGGTACACTTTTTGTACCCCTATAACTGTGCACGGGCAGTCTGAGCCGTGGGCGCCGCCACACTGAGCACGGCAAGGGAGGTAAGCCAAGGTAAGGCTGAAGCTGAAGAGAAGCGGAACGACGCCAAGACCAAGACCACAAAGAGCAAAAGGGACAAAGAAGACCCCCCCCCTCGGCAAGATCCTTGCCGGGGGGCGGCTTTAGCTGACCCGGCAGGACCCTTGCCGTGGCAGCTCGCCCCACACCTACGGAGCGGGTCACCCTTGAGTCCACTGCCCCCATGGGGCAAGGATTCGGGAGGCATCCCCGTGGTGGTATGCAGATCTTTGTGAAGACATTCAATATCATATGCACACTTTGGAAGACGATGATCCTTGGCGGGATCCCAGCCAAGGAGGACCACAAGGCCCCCGGCAACAGCCTTGCCGGGGATGACAGCATGCGTCGCGGCAAGACCCTTGCCAGGACCCCGGCAAGGCCCTTGCCTGGGCCGCGGCAAGGACCTTGCCATGAACACCCGTGGGGCCACCATCAGGCCCATGCCATTCACACCTCCGCCACCGTTCGCATATAGCTGCCGACCCAACCAGCTGGGCAGGCACCTGCGTGGCGGCATGCAAATCCTCTTGGAGACCCACCGCTGCGCCACCTCAGCTGCCTGCCTGCCTACATGGCATCGTGGGCATTGCTGGCCAGGGCGCGTGTCGACGCGGGAGGGAGCGGCGACGGACAAGACGGGGCTCTCCCTCGCCCCTGATAAAGCAAAGACACCTAAGCAAGGCACATTAAATGCACCTTGTCATGTAATGCGAGGGATAACCTCGCATCACTGTACCCTTTCCACCTCCTGTGTGCCACTGTGGCAACCCATTTCCCTATAAAAGGAGGCCCCAGGCGACCAGGAAGAGGATTCGGCTTTTTGGAGCTCTCGACGCCCCATAGCTAGCTCAAGAACACAGATATACAATCCACCAAAGCAGGAGTAGGGTTTTACGCATCCCTGCGGCCCGAACCTGGGTAAAGGAATCGCGTGCTATCTGTTTGATCCGCTCTTTTCACAACCCCGCGCCCCGCAACCATAGTAGGGATTCTTGTGATCCCATAGGTGTCGTTTCCATCGACATCGCGATCCATCAATACTACTACTAGTAATCCGGTAATCCCGACTAAAACGGCGCGGCCGGGTCTTTCGCCGCGCGGTATGCTGGCAGGTTGGTTTAGTTAGCTTTTTAGGACGAGTAATGCTACACCGACATAATCCCAGTTACGTAATTAACGTAATGTGAAATGTGTGAGCTGTTGATTGTAGATTGGGTGGAGGGGGGCCCACCACCATGAAAATCAGGGGAGGAGAGAGAGAGGCAATTTACGCTAACCCTTTCGTAGGTTCCTGTAGATGTAGAAAGATGTGAAATGCGTGAATGTGTAGTGGGCGTACTATTGGAGTGCCTAAGATAATTTGTGTATGTATAGAAACTATGTGTTTATTTTACTTCGCATGTTAGATTTGTCTCGGTTCAATAAAAAGCAGAGTTGGTGATGATGGTGTGACTGTCATCCTGCAATATAGGCCGTCCAATCTATATCTAACGGATAGGAAGGAAACTATGACAATTTACCCGCACTCCTCTCCACATTTGCAGATAAGGCTTTCCCTCGTTCATCCTTTTCTGCCACAAGATCTTGATCTTCCGTGCAACGCATGGGCATCTTGCTAGTACTCCTACAATATGTATATTATTGTGAAAGTTCATATACACCGGCCGAGATTAATGCAAACACGGCAGATTTTCATTACATTTTGAACTTTTATAGGACAAAAAAATAAAATAAACCCGACCCTAAACCTATTCTACGGCAGCGACCGACGTCCTCCATCTGTGATCTCCATGTAAGGGGGCGGGGTTCAAGACCCGTGAAGTGAAGGTGCAGTCTCCGGCGAGGAAAAGTAGAACACGGGAGACGGACCAGCCAGTTGGCACACCATGCCCTGCCGCCTCCCATGCCCTACTCATCCTCGGAGGAGTCCCTGACCTCGGCGGTGCCGGACGTTGGACGACGACAAGGAGGACGCGTGGCTAACGGTGCTCCTGTCGTCGGCCGCCAGCGTGGCCAACGATTGTGCGGCGACTTGAGCAAGGGTGGCGACCTCGAGCTCCATCCCCGAAGACAAGCTCTCCCACAGAGCGTTCGCGCTTGCGGTCAAGGCGGATGTGGTTCCAGGTAGGAGGACGATGCGCTATGGTGTGGAGGTTAGCTGGGCGTTTCCGCTTTAAGTAGCGCATTCCGGTGAGGCCAAGCGTCCGGGTGCGTCATTAAGTCGCCGGAGTTGGTTCCTCGGGCACCGAGCCTCTTAACGACGACATATGAACGGATGGCATGAATGCGGGCAGCTGGCGCCGGCTGGGAACGCACCGCGCGACGACACGAGGGACGAGGGTTTTGGTGTGCCAGGGTAGTCAGCTGCGGTCGTGGCAATGTTGGAGATGCCCTTTGCTCACATGCATGCAATCCCCGCATGTCATTGAAAAAACAAGATGACCCGGCATGGTCTCAGGTCTAGAGGATGCAGTTGGCCGCGCTACACCACTCCGCGGACGCGTCGTGGCGCCCCGTGCATCCTCGACGAGCCGGGTGTTGGGGTGTGTGTGGATTGTGGCCAAAGTGCACCTTACCAAAATTTTGGTCATGACCCAAAGATTGGTCTTTGTTTGGATGGTTGCCATTTTTTGGCATGCCAATGAACTCTAGCCAACTCTAGTTCATTTTTCTTGCCAATGTCGGCCAAATCATGGGCAACCAATACCTCAACCAAAATTTTGGTCATGACCCAAAGATTGGTCTTTGCTTGGATGGTTGCCATTTCTTTAGCATGCCAATGAACTCTAGCCAACTCAAGTTCTACCTCAACCAAAATTTTGGCTACCCAATGCTTTGATGGGGCAACCTTGGGCACAAACCAAACATACCATTGGTCGTGCAACAACACTAACGCCACCCTCGGCAAACTGAAACCGACCGTGTCTAGCGACGATATGAGCGTGTCGCTCACCGCGGTCGCCGTGTCCAGAGGCGATGCTGGAGCTGCGCCCCGTTGTTGGCCCCAACGACCCACATGAACGATTGTCGGTGGCGAGGAGGTCGTGGGCCAGCTCCTTCATTGGACTAGTCTGCGCTACGTCGTCCCGACGGGTGTGCCCCACATGTCTGTTTCCCTGTTTTCCCGGCCATATTCGAGCGTCAGTGCTCCGCGTTGCGCATTAGGCCTTTCACTATGTAGGCCAAGCGAGACAACTTATTGTTTATTTGAGCCGTTCAAGTATAATCATGTGGCGTTTGCTTATTTCTCATTCCTCTCCAACCCTCTTCTCCATCGATCATGTCGCCATCCAGTCGAGTCCATCCTCCCGCATGCCTCATTTGAACATTCCATCGAGTATCATTCGCATGTACCCACCCTAGTCCTCTTTCAATAGATCTCCGGACCCCGAGATGAAATCGAGAGGGAACGAGTGGGGGCACGTGATACCTAAGGCGGATTCAAAATTTTGAACCGGCGATCATAGCATCCGCAAATCATATATAAAGGGTATTCAATGTTTGTTTCATTTTTGAACGTACAATATACTCCCTCCTATCCTTTCTAGTTTACATATAAGTTTTATGTGTAGTCAAAGTATATCTACTTTGATCAAAAAGGTATCAACATTCAACAACGCCCAATCAATATTGTTAGATTTGTACTTACTCCTAGATTTGTACTCGAGATGGTTTCCAATTTGACTATTGACAAGATTAATAGTACATGAGATGTATAATGTGAAAATTATATCATTGGAAACTCCTTTCACATACGAATTTGATCGTATGCTTTGTGTAAGTTGCATGTCATATATTATTACTCTAACATTTGGTCACAGTTAGCCTCGAAAAATGCATTAGACCCTGTATGCTTTGTGTAAGTTGCATGTCATATATTATTACTCTAACATTTGTGTAAGTTGCATGTCATATATTATTACTCTAACATTTGGTCAAAGTAGTATAGTGGAAGTGGATCATATGACGTAGGTATCCCTGCCTTACCCTCCCTTTCGGTCACTTACTGGCGGACCCCATGCTTGCTAGGCCCCGCATGTCAGTTACTCAATGGGTTCGGCCACGTCAGGGGATCCTCATCCATAGTATACTCCCTCTGTTTTTATTTACTCCGCATAAAACAGAGGGAGTGGTGGTATAATAAATGACGCGGGCGGGGGAGGGGGAGGGACGTCGGTTTGCTCTCAACTGCGGTCCCACAAGCGAGCAAAAACGCAAGACGAAGCGTGTTCCATTCGGTGAGCGACGTGGAGGGTCCAGCGTGCCGGGCTGCAACGCAAACGCGACAAGAGCGATGTATAGTCAAAACCGATTGACCGGTCGTCACCGGAAACACTATTCACACCAGAACCTTCGATGCTCGGCCTACGCCAGCCACTGCCCTAAAACCACACCAAATCTCCAGCCCATTCCCCCACCTTTCGATCCCCTAGCCCGCATCAAGCGTCCCCTAGTTCGCCGGAAAGCCATGGTGCGCCGCAAGATCACTTACTACAAGATGCTGATGTCGGAGCGCCGCGCTGAAATCGCGGCGGCGGTCGGCGCCACAGACCTCCCTTCCCAAGCTCGCTTTGCGGCGGGCCAATCCCTGAGTTCTCTAGAGCCAAGCTACGAGGAGGAGGAAGCCAATCCAATGTTCATGGCGGAGGTCGCGGCGCAGAAGGCCCCCGATGGGTATGAGACGATGGACGTCGACTTCGTGCCGGCGTCTGAGTCCCCCATGGTGCAGGCGGACCAGCGGTTCAACATGGCGATACTAAAGGAGGACCGGGAGGCAGAGTCTCAACTCGACGCGGAGCGCGCGCATGCTGCTGCCATCGAGGCTCTCCTGCAGGCGGAACCGGATGTCGTGGATGTGAACCGGGCGGCGGAGGCTCAACTTGAGGCGGAGCGCACGGATGCCGCTGCCATCGAGGCCCTCCTGCAGGCGGAACCGGACGTCCTGGACTTGAACCGGGCGGCAGAGGCTCGACTCGACGCAGAGCGCGCGGATGCTGCTCTCATCGACGCCCTTCTGCAGGTGGAACCGGGCGTCCTGGACTTCAATCAGGCAGCGGAGGCTTGACTCGACGCCGAGCGCGCGGATGCCGCTGCCATCGAGGCCCTCCTACAGGCGGAACCGGACGTCCTCGACTTGAACCAGGTTGTGCTCTTGTCCGTGTGGAGCGCCTGCACGCTCCGCTTGAACGAGTAGCTGGAGGCCGAGGACAACCACGGTGCGGAGACACACGTCGACAGTGACGGCTGGTTCGCGCCGGCAGCCAAAGACGACGAGGTCGTCTCTTTCTGCGAGCAGTGATAGTTTTTCTTTATGTTGTTGTTTTCATGCATCTTTTGCTGTGTAAAAACATATATTTGTTATGCAAGTCGCCTGACTTGGGTCAGTCTACCATTTCAGGCGGTTGGATGATAACCTACGTCTCCTAACCCTTCTTTCCTTCTTTATCACCTCTTCTTCTTCCACAACAGACCACCGCACGGGCCGTACGGATACTCCCCAACATGCGATGGATAAACATTCACTATGAACGAAAATTATGTGTCAGCGATAGGATGGCTGAGTTTGGTTTGTTCACATGCGACAGCACGTGTCAGTGAGGGTGTGTTCCCTTGGTTGGGTTTGCAGCGTGCAGGAGCGATTGTGTGAGGGTGCGGTGCGACCGCGACGTGCAGGAGCGACCGTGTGAGGGTGCGGTGCGACCGCGACAGCCGTGCGCAAGTGTATCTCCTTCTCATTTTGAAAACTTTAGGCAAGCTTGGCAAAAATGCGTGGCGAAGTTTGGCAATGCAAGGCCTAGACCCAAACAGGATGAGTACGTACGTACTAGGAGTACTAGTGTTAAAAAAGAAAGGCGGGGTTTTCCTTCGCAGGATTTAATCGATACAAATCCTCGTTTCATGTGTCAATTAATGCGTTTTTTCTCCAAAGACCAAAGAGCTAACCATCTCACTCCTCATCTCTTGATTAATGCAGCGCCATGCAAACCAACCTTCTCACTTCCGCATGTATGCAGGGGATATTAATGTCCTTGGTTGCTAACCCCATCAATTTTGCCTCGATTAGTGTTAGTGGCCCTTTGCAAATTGTAATTTTGATATACTGGCCTTGTGTACAAAAAAATGGAATTAGTAACTATATTTGACTTCCTTCCCCATTGTGGTGACGTCGATGATATCTTTTTTTTGGTGGTTTGGCGAAGTGCGTTCGACAAAGAACACCATTGAGGGAGACCACGGTAAGTCGTTCGCAAGTGCCGCCTGCAAGCCGAGACAACCGCCTTATTTGCATCCAGGAAGTCCTTTACTAGTACTACTAGGAGTACTAATGCGGTGAGATGGCTTCTCGAAGAAGACGATGGAGAAGCGGAGTCAGCGAAGAGTGAAATGATGGTTGCTTCGTCCGTGCTTTTGTGATTTGACGCCTCACTGCTTTGTGATTTGTGATAGAAGGGACAGGGGAGTAGAATCTGTGCTCTATACTGTATTACATGCGTCCAAGCATGGGAGAAAGAGGAGAGACGTTGCATTTTTCTATTCCTTCAATCAATCAATCAGGGAGCTTCGGTTCCATCTTTTTGGCTTTGGCAACACCGTCCACAATGGTTCCCACGATGCCAAAAGCTATTTTCACATTTGGCTACACATTGTGGATGCCCTTAACCGTACCACTTGGTTTTGCTCCTGTGTGCTATCTATACAAATCTCAATTGTATTGATCTAAAAAATTATAGAATCGAGATTAGTAAAAAGGAGGTGATTTTGCCGCGCGGATGGCGGGGGAGGTTTCTTATTTGAGCAATGCTACATCCACGTAATGGTTTACGTAAAGTTACGAACTGATGTGATGTGGGACTATTTGATTGGATTAAAGGAGAGGATTAGGCCCACCCCACCTGAAAACCAGGGGGGCATATATAGATTAGATGGAAAGTATACGTAGCAGCTACGTAGCCCTTTGTAAGTCTAGGATTAGGCTTCTTATTTTTGGAGGACGTTGTCCTGGCGGTTTGCTAACATGTGGTCCCACATGTCAGTGCTTTACCAAGCCGATCCGCGTCCCACATGAGGCAGAACAACGGCAGAAGCAACACGTGGTTAAGTTGAAGAAGATGAGGGAGAAGCGGATTCAGCAACGAGTGAAATGATGGTTGCTTCGTCCCTCCAACTTAACTGCAGGAAAGGTGCAACTTTGTGATTTGACGCCTCATTGCTCATTACTACGCCGGCGCCATGACTGGGGTGCTTCACCCTGGCTGCTCTGCACTGTATTCCGGTATGGCACTTGGACCCGGTAGCTTGATGTCCCACATGTCGGCGAAAGGGACTAGAAGATTTATGAAAGCGAGCGCTCCACTCTTACGACGGATGAGTAGACGACACAGCGGCCCAGTGAACTGTCACTTGTACTGTATAGTACTATAGTTTTGTTGTTTCGCATGATCCATCGATACAAACCCGATTAAACAGGAAAGGGCGGGATTTTTCCCGCGCGGTAGATGATACTGGCCATACATTTCAAAGGCAATTTTAATGTATGCAAACTGAATAATTATAAGTAACAATATGATATCTAGTAAAAGTAAAAACACATATGATTTATTGTGTTAGAGTGTAGTAGTAGTGATGTATTGCATAGTTGTTAGATGTAACATGCGAGAACGTGTAGAGATGTAGTTTTGGAGGGCCTACAGAGAGAAAAGCGTAATACGGTCACCGAACTTCAGAATAAGCTGATTACGGTCAGTATATACATTTTGCGGTGATTATACGGTCACTTGCTCACAATTCAGCATCGCTCTGTTGACCGGCCAAATAGTCTGCTTGGCGCCATGTTGACTAGTTAAATTGACCATGTTCCTTGTGGGTCCCACCTGTCAGTTCGCATAGGCAAAAGGTCAGATAAACACAAATTTACGCAGGCGCGACAAGGCTCCAACCCGTGCGCGGGAATCACCTGGTTGTGTATGTGTCTGTCAGGGCCTGATGTGTGCGCATGCACGTGTAGGTTGAGCACTTGAGCGTGAGAGTGTTTGTTCGTCGTGTGGTGTACTGGTGTGTGCATGCATGCGTGCGTGTGCGTGTTGCGTGCGTGCGTGTGAGTGTTGCGTGCGTGCGTGGCTGCGTGTGTACGTGTGAGTGTTGCGTGCGTGCGTGGGTGCATGTGTTTGTGTGAGTATTGCGTGGATGCAGTTCGTGTGCATGCGTGCGTGTGTGTATAATCACCACACCAGCTCCTGTGTGTTAAAACAGATGGCTCAGCATACCAATACAAGGCCACCTTGTCTGCTGTGCCCGCAGTCATGACTTCAAACCACCGTCCAAATATTTTTTTGTCATTTGTTTTCATTCTTACTAGCAAGATGCCCGTGTGTTGCACGTAACATCAAGATGCATTTGTATGACTTGTTTATCTTGTGAGAGAAAAGGATGAACGAGTGAAGGCCTTATTTGCAAATGTGGAGAGGTGTGTGGGTACCTTTTTGCAAAATCGCCATAGTTTCTTTCCTATCCGTCAGATATAAATCGGACGGCCTATATTGCAGGATGGCAGGCACACCATCATCACCAACTCTGTTTTTTATGAGAGTGTATTTTACGTATTTTATAATAGTGTAGATGTAGAGTAGATACAAGTCGACAGGTGGGCACGATGGTAGTGAGATAATGTGATGCAACACTAGAGGTGCAACGTGGAGCGTTTAACTAGTCAACTAGTCATGTCATGAGCAAATACAGAGTTGTACGGTGAGCCCATGACTGTATAATAACCACTAAACATAAATGGTGACCGTAATGAGTGGATTCTAAAGTCCAATGTACGTATCGTGCTTTCGCTTCAAATAAAATCACTACAACAAGAACCCCCCTTCAGCAACGCACTAATGCGTTGCCCTATGCCCATATAAGTGTTGCTAAGGTCTACACCAACGGATTAATATGTGTTGCCTTTGGTGGAGTTGCAATGGTCTACAACAACGTATATCCATTCGTTGGTAAACAACGTGAATAAGCGTTGTAAGATAGCAACATATATGTTGGAGCCCAACAACACATCACATGCGTAGGTGACTACCCACACAAAATGATTATAAATGATTATTTCAATGCCTAGTACACTGCATAAAGAATTCATGGTATTCTATAATCATGATCCAGAACTGTAAGGTCTAGGGCATTTTATATATCACCATCAAAGCCAATAGTGCATAGGCGACAGATGTAGTATAATAAGCATAAATGCCTGATATATTAGATCAACTTGGTTGCATTACAACGAACACAATACAAAGTGTACAAAGATGTGAAACCAGTAGTAGTCTAATTGTTGACCTTGCAATCAATGTCTCAACCATTCTGAAACATAATGATAGAAACTTGGACACTAAAAATGTGTGAAACTACATCTCAACCACTGACATGGAAAATGACATTCTAAAACAAAATGTGAAACTATCTAGTAGCACCCCCATTCTTGACCTGGCAATCAACATCTGAGCCATGCATCATCAATTTATTTTGGCAGTCTACAACAAAGAAATGAGATAGGTTAATGGGGCAGTAAAATTGAAAGGGGAGGCAATATAGAAAGGAAGGCCATGTGAAAATTAATCTTGCTGCATGGCCAATAATTTTGACCTTTGTTAGTAGTTGTATCAACTTATCAGATTTTCATGACATAGCATCAAATTGCAATACCAAGAATTCACTACCAAGTTTAAAACCATCAATTTTAGTTTGATATTCTAGGTTGATACTTCGAATTGTAGGAAGAGCATTATTCTTGTCTGGATTTGTCAAGTATCACATTCATAGCTTAAAATAGTCATTTTAGCTTACAGTAAACTAACTCAGCTCACTCCATTATCAAGTTTCGCCAAGTTAATAGGAACAAAATGTGTTTTATAGGAAATGAGGGAAAGTAAGGCAGGCGTACAACAGTTGATGAATTGTTTTATCTAATCTACCTACAAAGAGTCTTATCTCACTGAAGCAGTATGACCATTTTCACATGCAAGAAAAAGTGTCCTCTTGTACAAATTAGGTGCAAAAAAGAGAATCATATGCTAGATAATAAAATATATTCAAGTAATGGTATTTATAATCAAAAAAATCAATTTGACCTGGTGAACAATCACTCACCCAATATTAGGTCTACTATAAGAAAATACCTCCTAGCAAATCCAGCTTTGCAATAGTAGGTTCTAGCGCCAACAACGCCGACTTGGAACAATCGAGTTTCTGTAACCTGCTGATTCGGCATACGGATTAGTAATCTACATCCGGTTTTGCCCACAGAATCAATCGCATCAAAATAGCCAAACACATGCACGTGAAAAACTTTAGCGTACTCCTTACTCTTTTGTCACAAACTCTTACATGACCTTGTTTCTTTTAGGGAAAACCTCTTACACGACCTTGTTCCACGACTATAATCTGCTATACATAGCTGAAACAACCTAAATCTACTCTGACTTGGCATCTAAAATGACTTGGACTCAAGCGTCCTTTTTCCTGGACATACCTGACAGTCGCCGCATCTGATCGCTTAGCCATCTGGTTAATGAATGCTAGTATCGTCCCACCATTGTAGTGTGCCCTGCCTGTCCAGGAAGCAGAGTGCATAAGCGGAATACTTTTGATTTTCACGTTGTCGGATGAACCAAGTGCATGCTCATTGTGTTAATGGTTACAAAAAAGACAACATGCGAGAGGCACATGGCCAAGAAATTGCCTACTGACCAGTCGTGTATCATTCTAGTGTTTGGAAACATTTGTGCCACCCCACAAAATAGAAAATTAGCACAGAAATTGCAGGAATTCAAAAGCATCTGCATTGCAAAATGAAAAAGGAGCTAAACTCAATTTAGAGGTGAGATTTCAAGAATATGAGTCATATACATATGACGAGAATATCAAGGTTATGATGTTCTTGTATCTCACCTTCAACTTTTATCAATTATTTAACAGTTTATATTGCATAACATGTGTAAGAATTATTTCCATCTCATCTTTAGTGTGCATATTTTACTGGGTAAGAAGTTGAAGCAAATATTACTTTTTTCAGGGGAAAATAACTATACATCAACCAAAAAATACTAAGCTACAAATTTAAGTTTCCTTGTTGTAACATGAACTAGTGAAAGGGTCCTTGTCATGCTATAAACACAAGGACTTTTTTTTGCGGGGTATAAACACAAGGACTTACATAATTCTCAACGCTTATTCTCCATATTGATGGGTTTATCCTAGTTGCAAGGCATAATTGTTGTAGATCAACCTATTTAGAGACAGCATATGCACACGAATGTTGACTGAAGTAAAAGACAATTTCAGAACCTGTGAGTGTAGATGGGACAGAGGATTACAGAATAAAGACAAATATTGGGACGGAGGGATGCATGTGGGACTTAAATTATTTAGTATATTGTATATGTGGCACCAAATAAATAACGATTCAGATTATTGGAAGGGGATTCTCTATTCAAAATAACGACGCTAGTATCATGACCCATAATTGCACTGACATGTTGAACTTTGTAGAAATATTCTTCTGTAGCATACATGATCGCATATGCTATATCGGATATCGTTGATACACTATCTCGCTCCAATTTGAACTAAGATGATATATCTTTATGAGAAAATATTGTGTCGATCTTATTGAACATGTCATTCTACGTGCTAATATGTAATATCAATTTTCACTTGAAAAAAATTTAATCTCCATCGATCCATCTACATAGCAGCAAGAAAATCTCACCCTCAAGCATGACAGGGTATGCACATACTGCTCGTCCAGAATTAGTACAGATCGAGACAGTGAATCACATCTAATCTATAAACACCAGAATCAGACATGAACATCAGAGATTTAGGCAATAATTTAAGTACTTGACGAAGAAAATGGTTGGGCTTCCAGAGAAATCACTCTCATCAAGGTCTTGTCCAGTCATAATAATGGTCGGAGTAATATGGCGCAGGAATCCTAGGCAAAGTACTGTCAATGTCGGAGTCAAGGTAGCAGACGCGGATTACCATCGTCAAGCCTGGGCGGCTGGGCCATCAACTGCTCGTATGGAGATGCAGGGGTAGTGGGCCAGCAGATCAGAGCCGCGGATCTGCATCGGCGACTAGGGTTGCTGTGGGGGCGCGTGCAGGGGCGCGGAGGACGTCACAGGGGTGATGGATCAGAGGAGATCATTTGGGAGTGGGGCATGACAGCGAGCAGTGGAGTGCGCCGGAGCTTCTCGGAATCGGGGTTGGCGGCGGCAGCATTGAGATGCGAGAGAGGAATCAGGGGAGAGAAAAACTTTGGCTTTTCCTACACACATGCTCGGCTGTGTGATGTCGAGACGAGGCGCAGATAAGGTGGAGGTGGCAGGTGGATACGGGGAGGTTGCGCTTTGTGGGGAGGTGGGCAGGTTGAACTCAACAACACATCCTATCACATCGTTGCTACATATGCGTTGGTGTAACGGGGAGTTTGTTGTAGTGAATGATCGCCATTGCATATATCGCGTGAGAAAGATGAAACATGCGTGAATTTTCTGGGGGCTTACTTTTAGAGGACCTGGAGATAGTTTTGTGTGCATACGTGAAAGGGGCGTACAGGGGGGGTATGCGATGGAGAGAGAGATGCTCTTCGTTTCTCTTTATTATGACTAACTTTGTATATAGTATAAAAATATACAAATTCACAGCGGAATAAATATCATTATGGGCACCATGCAATGCAAATTAGCGTTCGTACTCCTCCATATAACTTTGTAATGTTGTATATATGTAGAAACTCTAAAATAATTTTTTGGCCACACTTTATTCAAAAGGAATGTTGTATGCGAAATAAACGTGAAGAGAGGGATTTTTAGATCAATGGGGTACATGATGTAACATGTGTGAATGTGTAGTTGATGCATTTGGCGGGGCCTAGAGAGGTATGTGTGTGTATTACGTATTCGAGAGAGGCATAGATAGAGGGGCCGACGGGGGGGGGGTGTGGGAGAGATAGCACGAGAAATGAGAGTGGTCTAGAGAGAGAGAGACGAATATGACGTCACGACAAGACATTCCATTCCCTTGAGTGTGTATATGCATGGGGAAGGGAACAGAGGCACCAGGAGAAATTTTTTGTGTGTGTGGTGTTTGTGTTGGTATGTGTGGGTGTGAGAAGATAATGAGACGTGGGGGCAGAGGGTGTGTCACCGTGTGAGGTCCGGTGGGTCGAGGTGAGGCCCTTCGTTCGGTTCCGTCCTGCGCCACATTGGTCGGCCCATGACGAATTTAGGAAGACCCATGGACGGCTAGTCGTACAAGACAAAGATAGCAGAATTGTGAAGGACTCTGTGTCCACTGACAAAGCCGGCTAGGATTTGTAACCCTAGGTTCTCGGACTAAGGTAACCCCTTTATCTCTGATATTACTATTCATCCAGCCTAACTTTAAGGGGCATCCTACAGAATGCTCCGCTAGAATCATACTCGTCGATTAGGAAGAGAGGTGTGAGACAATGCGTGAGCGAGAGACAGGCGTAAAGATAATGTGCGTACATGAGACACGTAGGCAGGTCCATGCATATAGAAAGGGTCGATGAGGATTGTGCGTGTGTATGTTTGCGAGAGGAAGAATGCTTGTCATAAAGGTTAGTGAAATCAGTTGTAAATGGTTACGAGAGGGAGGGAGGGTTATATCTATAGCATGTGTCCGAGAAAGACACCTCGGGAGAGAGTGTGTGAGCATGTGTGAGAGACCATCAATGGAGAGTGTAACTACACGTAAAAGACTACTCTACACATTGATTAAAGATATAAATTGTATCCAAATATTAGGATGGGATCATGATATTTGCAATTCGTGTAAGGAGCGGTCATTGATCCATCAGACATCTAGATTCTATCGAATTTGAGCATGTCTATGTTATTATTCGACACAATTGATCCACATAGTTAGTATTTTGAACTCCAGACAATGCATCGCTTTAGCAATCGAATATAAACGTGAGTATAGTTCATGTTGTGTGTGTAAAGCACATTATACATACGAAGTTACACAATGGACATTGTAAATAGCTAGTACCTATGAACTAGCATACATTTGAATTCAACTTAAGGTGGTTTCAAAAAATCGAATTCAACATGAAGTCCATTCAATTATTTGAATTAGATACCATGGCATTTGTAAACCATACCTAAATTATGGGGCCACCAATCATTGCTCTGATTTTGTACATAATAGCATATGTAGTCATGTACAAAATAGATTCAAATTTAGCTCCTCCATTCCAAAATAATCGTAGTTATAGGATTTTCAAGTGTCAAAATTTCAAAAAGAAGCGGATAATTTAATGAGGTTTTCAAACATACAAGGTCAAATATAACGTTGTATATTTAGGTCAATCCTCATAGTTCAAGAGTACTCTAAACGTGAATGCTTGTGTTTCAAAATTTTGAACGAAGCGCCAAAAGATCCTCTACTCGCCCGAAACCGCGTGAGACCAATGTTTGGTAGTACAAGGAAATTACTTTTCTAATAACTCCGACCCGTGAAACCTACCGGCCCGACGTCCAAAGGTCTAAACCGGGGTAGGTTTGTAGCTTCATCTAGACGCCACGCAACCGCATCCGAAAAACATTCATACACAATGGCCACCTAAGCACACATGCGCGCGGCCGAAATCGCTCCTGCCCACTATTTGGGACACCTGGGATTACCATCCTACCCCCGACCCGCAGTAGGTCCGAAATTTAAGAGGGGGCAAAGTTTGTACTTTCCCCAAATTTCAAACAAGTGTGTCCCATCTTCTGTTCAAAAAAGCCAAAAACAAGCGCGTCCCAGACCGAAACATGGTTCCCCCCACCTGTCTGATTCCCCATTCGTACTCCGTGGGTGCCAAAACTACCTCTCCACCAGCCGCGAAACCCCGGCGTCCTCCGTCCGCCACCCCATCCCACCCATCAACCGCCGCCCTCCTCCATCACGCCGGAGCAGACACCCCGACGCCGTCGTCCACAGCAACCTCAACCGCAACACCCTCCACGGCTAGTAGTTGATGCCGAGGCCGAGCCATCCGTACCCGAGCCAGTTCAACCACGCCGTTCTGTGCCTCATCGCTGCCGCTCCAACTTCGCCACCCTCCACAGCACCGGAGCTGTTCCTGCTACGCCGTCCTTCGCCGCCTCGGATATGCTTCCCCTCCGCCGACATACGGCCATAGCAACACAGTCAACAATTTGGCCACGGGTTCGTCCAAGCCTGCACCCTCCAGAACATTGGTTTCCCCGGTAAAAACAAGAAGATCGGCGCGACATGTGGGGGTGACCACACCGGTAACCGAAAAAGGTACTCCTCTTCCCTTATTCGTGCAAATCTTACGTCTCTGCTTCCATGGTATTCATCCCACAGAAGACACTAGTTGACCG
Organism: Aegilops umbellulata; assembly: GCA_032464435.1. NCBI lineage: Eukaryota > Viridiplantae > Streptophyta > Magnoliopsida > Poales > Poaceae > Aegilops > Aegilops umbellulata. The sequence goes on along the minus strand of CP136056.1, from coordinate 64,642,862 downwards.
CTTCTTCTTGATACTAGATGTCCCTAGTAACTCGCAATGCACAAGGTTTCTCCTCATATACTATTTCACCTTAGCTAGAGGTCCGTTGCCCCCCTGAATTTCAATTTCTGGCTAGTTGATTCCCAATTAACGGAAGAATTCCCCGGCATAACAAGTACTAGTACGCCTATTACGCTGGGGAAGCAGCGCCTTGGTGTTTATCTTAGGGGCGTGTGCGGCCTAGAGCTACTGGCGCCCGATCTGGAGGTCGGCCAGGATTAATGGGATGGCTTGGGCGCGCTGCCAAGCACGGCGGTGGTGTGAGGTCGATAGGAGGGGGGGCGACGGAGGCAGGGGTCTGGGTCGGTGGTCGCCGGCGGTTCAAGAAAGATCGTCAACAGTGACTGGCGGGAGGTAGACGAAGGCCATCTGCCCGTTCCTTATAGATCGAACGGTTCATTAAAAAAATCGACTGGCCTATTTATTTTCAGTCGACTGTTATCTTATATATGACCACATGTGGTGGTGTGCTGAAGGAGTACCTGCATTTCCTGTGCTCATATATTACAAAATCATACGGAGTAGAATCTAATTTTGTTTGCCATGCAATGTTGTAGAGCTATCATATGTCTCCTGTCATTTATTTTTCAGCCACCTGCTATCTGCTACTTTTATAGTGCACTAGTTCTGCACACAATTCACCCTTACTCTCACTGTTGTGTTTTTATGCAAGGGTATTTCAGACTCTGCTGCCATGACAGAAGCCACAAAGAAAAGAGAGAAGGCGCTCCAGCTTGGTGTGCGGCTAGGCAAGACACATTTCAAGGCTATAAAGGGTGTAGTGTCAGCAGATGGAGACGGGGAACGTAGCTCTGGTGTTGATGACCTCGCTCGCAATGAACCACCATCCCAGGTGCTTGCTTTAACTTCGCGGTGTCATATGTGGTTGCATGTTCCATATGGTGTCTAGCTTGTATTCGAAAGGCTGAAGTCGGTAAGATAAGGATAGATATATTTTTTTACATGAACCACCATCCCGTGAGCACCAGAAGACAAATAGCTAGTCAGGGCACTGGCCGAGCCAGTGACAAGCCTAGCAAAGATAGGCATCACTTGGAAGCCAACTAAAAAGCTGCGATGGTGGCGAAGCAGCCCGCCTCCCACCAGGCTCTCAGGTCCTATATGATCATGCTCACCACTCCAACCGGATGTCTAGCTTGTATTGCTTCCAATTTGGTTAAATTGCATCTGCTTAGCTTACACATTATACCTTTGAATATGACATGCCTTTCTGTTTTTGGTACATACTAGTACATCTGTGTATTAACCATGTTCTTACATCAAACTAATGTTCTTGTGTATCCCTCATCAATCACTAATGACGAGGCAGGCAGGCAAGGGGACTACTCCTATTTAAAGAATGCAGCGTCAGCCTCCCGACATGATTCTCAAGAAACAGAAATGCTAGATGAAGATAGTGAACGTAGCTCTGTAGTTGATTACAACATTTCCCCTACACTAGCATCGTAGGTGCTTGCTCTAACTTAGCAGCGTGATATGTGGTTGCATGTTGCATATGGTGTCTAGATTGTAATTCTTCCAATCTGGTTAAACTGCATGTGCTAGTCTGCTTAGCTTATACATTATACCTGTTAATGTGACATGCCTTCCTGTATTTAGTACATAGTACATCTGTCTATTAAGCATGTCCTTACATAAAACTATTGCTTTTTTTGTATCCCGCATCAATCAACATGACGAGACACCTTTAGTATATGCAGTGCGATATTAGTTGCATCTTTCATATGATTTCTAGCATGTGCTGCTTCTAATTTGTTGAAATTCCACTTATGATGGGACGCTTTTAACTTGGCAGAGTCATATTGGTTGCATCTTTCATGTGGTGTCTAGCTTGCATTGCTTCTTATTTGCTGGAATGATTTCTGCTTAGTTTACACAAACATTTGTGAACATGCCATGCCGTCCTGTTTTTCGTACATATTCCATCCTGGTATCATGTGTTTGCCTTACATCAAAGTAGTGATTGTCAGTATCATGCATGAACGAGTTCTGAAGAGAGAATTTTATTGCTTTTTCTTGTCGGTTTTACTTGACAATTCAAAATCAATAAAGCGGAAGGAAGTTAGCAAGGCGGTGGATAAAGGTGCTCCTTCCGAACGAAGGGCCTCTACAGTTTCTACTCCTCCACACCCCCAAGATGATTTCCAAGACAACACATGCATAGATACTCAACAAAGCTGTGTTTATGATGAGCACGTCTCCCCTAGTGCAGCATCACCGGTGCTCCCTCTAACTTGGCACTGTTATATGTGGTTGCATGTTATGTGTGATGTCTAGCTTGTATTGCTTCTAATTTTGTTGAATTCCATCTGCTTACTTTACACATTATACTTGAATAAGACACGTGTTCCTGTTTCTAGAACATACAATATCTGTCTATCACACCATGTTCTTACATCAAATTACTACTGTTGTGTAACCTGCAACAATCACTTATCATAAGACACATTTGACTTCGGAGTGTGATATAGGTTACATCTCACATTCTTTTCTAGCTTGTACTACTAATTTGTTGAAATGGCACTTATGACGAGACAGTTTCAACTTGGTAGAGTGATATTCGTTGCATCTTTCATATGGTGTCTAGCTTTCATTGCTTCTAATTTGTTGAAATGCCTTCTCCTTAGTTTACACATCATAAGCTGTGAATATGCAATGTTGTGAATATGCAATGGCACTAATGACGAGAGACCTCTAACATCGTAGTGTGATGTTGTTTGCATATTGCATATGATTTATTTCTTGTACTGCTTCACATTTGTTTAAACGCCATTTATGATGAGACAAAGTTAACTTGGCAGAGCGATATTTGTAGCATCTTTCATATGGTGTCTACCTTCCATTGCATTGCTTCTAATTTGGTGAAATGTCTTCTTCTTAGTTTACACATCATAGTTCTGGTTATCTCTTCCGTCCTGTTTTTCATACATATTACATCCTCCTATCATGTGGTTGTCTAACATCAAAGCTCAGTTCGTCCGCATCACGCATCAATTTGTTCTGAAGAACTAAATTGTTATTCGTATTTCTTGTCGGCTTGACTTAACATGGCACAGAGAAAGAGGAAGAAACACAGAATGGCAGGGAATGAGAAGGGGATGAATCCTACAGATTCTGCTGGTACTGATGGTGCAATAGAAGGTCAAAGTCCAGCAGAAAATTCTACAAACACGACATCCCATGCTACACGAGTTGCAAAAAAAGACAAACAGAAACAAATAGCTGCCACCAAACAAGCAGAGACAACCCTAGTTCTTGCAACACCTACCACAGTACTACCAGCTGCACGATGTACTCGTGCGTCAACTGAGCTAGCAGCACGTTCCCAAGCTCCATTGCCACCTGACACTACTTCCCAAGCACTCTTGACACAAGACGAGTTGGCAATATCAGATGAACCTTGTGAGCTTCAACAGCAAGAAGGTAGTTGCTGGAGTCAAGTTACAGTTGCATGCTTCTTTATATGTAGTCTCACAGTTTGATGTACACTAACACTTCTTATGTTTGTTGTTGGACTAGCACCTAGGCGCAAGAGGAAACAAACATCAGGGATAATGCTCGATAGGTTAACTAAATCTAGAGGAGAAAGAATGGAGATCCGTTTTGAGGCAGGTTTAAAAAGGCCACGTGATGCTACAGAGTCAGCCAAGTTAGTATCAGAGGCAGCGGTTGTTGTTAGGTGTCATGTACGTATCCTCCCAGCATGGATTCAGTACAGGAATGACAAAGACGAAACCCAGTTCAACACCTTCCTCGACCATTTATCTGTAAGTATGGTTATGTATGGAAACTAGTAATATCGTCTTGCTTTGTCCAATACTTTCTAGGTTGCTGATAATGAGACTCCCATAATTTTCAACAGATGAGGTTCAAGTTGGATAGCCAAGATGATGCAACCAGACAAGCTTGCACCCATGTTTTCAAGTCTGCTCTGCGACAGTATCAGTATAACCTGAGGAAAACTCACTTTGAAGGCAAGGCTAACAGTGAACTTGCCCAAACATCTCCAGTGGAAAATATATCTGATGAAGACTGGAGAGGCCTCGTTAAACACTGGTCCAATTCGAAGTATCAGGTACATTATATATATGTCATCAGATCACATGTTGGAGTCCTATTTACGCATGTGCCACACAAATCTATCTTCTTGTTGGTGAACTGTTCAAAGAACAAGGCCAACCGTACAAAAGTGAAATTCCAACAGACGACAGGATCTCGTAGCTATATTGCACACTTCGAGGCTCTTGTAATTAGCTAATGTTTCACTCTTTTTGCTATACCATATTATCAGATCTATATTGACTTGTTCCAAATGCAGAGGAAAGCCCGCAAGGACCAAAAAGTACCTGAACCAAATGTTGTGGAAATCTTCAAGGACTGTCACACCAACAAGAAGAAGGGCATGACTACACCAGTCAAAGCCGCTGTTGTAAGTCCTTAATCCTCATGCCTTTTAACTACTACTTACTCTGACTTGTGCCTTGAACTGCATAGTTTGCAGCCAATGTCTATTACTCTTTTCAATTTTATACACAATTGTCTTAGCGTATCATTGCACATTACCAGGTTTAAAAGAGAGGAGTGATGTTCCTTTGATCTTGACCCGTAATCTAGTTCCGTGCTGGACTTGCCCACACAACGTTACAATTGCCTGTTTGTCTGTTCTCAGTTCTTTTGTGATATGAATGATGTCATACTATGCCTACCGTATTATAAACTTCATCTCTTTATCCTTAGCCCTCAATACAATGTGAAGAAATAGACAATACATTAGCGATGGTACATGGTCATATGTTTGGAACCTAGTTTTATTATGTACTTTGCAATAAAATACAACTAATATTTTACATGGGTTCACCAGAATAAGTTCTGTATATAGACCAAAGCTATTTTGTTTTGTTTTGCTGCCTACTTAATATCTTCTGTTCTGGTACTACTAATGTAAAACCTCAACTTTTCAGTGAGCTATGGAAAAAATGGTGGAACCGCCGCCTTCTGAAGGTGGCGAGGCAACTTTAACCGCAATGTCAACTCTTGCTGCAGTGGGTCAGTACCTGTCCACTAACAGTGCCAAAAGCACGTTCCTGCGTAACACTGGGTTGGTTGTTAAGGAAATATCGTCCAAACTGCCTCATGATCAAGATATGCAAGCTCAAAGCAATGTTGTATCTGCGCTCCAGACACAAGTCCATTCCCTAACAGAGACCCTTTGTGAAACAAGGAGAAACATTGCTCAATGTCGTCAAGATATGCATGGTTTTGAAACCAGACTATCAGACATTTGCTATGCTGTTCAGGAGCCTAGGGGAAATGAAGGCGAGGGTTATGGTGCTCCATCGGATAATACATCATGAAAATGTAACAGTCAGGTCAAATGAACTAAGCTTCTGAACTTCTGGTGATGCATTTATCTACTAGACTGTTAAGTTTTATGCCAACCTTCCTTTTGTTATATAGTTGTAATTTGTTTTGGTGCGATATAAAATTTATTCTTAATGTGCAGCCACCGGCTGAAGAAAACAGCAAGCCATTTTTGTATAGTGTAGGGTGTTCCCTATATTTGCACTGGTGGCGATCTTTGATGCCGAGTGGACGTAATCTGTGCAATCGCCTTAATAGCCTAGCGCTAGTTTCGGCCTTATTTATTTCCTAGTCTTCCTTTTCCCTGGTTTGCTAGTGGCCGCAACTACCATGGGCCATATACGGGTCATAGGATCCATGGGTCTCCTACGAGCCGTCGATAAATGGGCCTATAATCGGTGGGCCTCGGGTCGTCGGATAAATGGGTCTACATGGGCCGTAATCGGGCGTAATTGGTATCGGCCCAACATGGTAACAGGCCATTAACAGGACATAGGAAAGCAAAGGCTTAATTCTGTCACAGGCATAACGGGTCGTTAATGGGCCAGAATACAGGACGGGCTGGAAACGGCGCAACGGGTTAACAGGCCAGAAACGGGCCGACTCTTGCCATGGGCCGAATTTGGCCCATTTGGGTAACAGGCCAGTAACGGGCCGACTCTTGCCATGGGCCGAATTTGGCCCATTAGGGGAACAGGCCAGTAACGGGCCGACTCTTGCCATGGGCCGAATTTGGCCCATTAGGGGAACAGGCCAGTAACGGGCCGACTCTTGCCATGGGCCGAATTTGGCCCATTAAGGGAACAGGCCAGTAACGGGCCGGAAGTAATCGAGGGCCGAAAAGGAGCCCAAGAATGTATGGGCCGTCAATAGGCCGAAAGCTAACACGGGCTGGAAACGGCCCATGTAAATCACGGGCCGTTAACGGGTATAAAGAAAATTACTGTTCATTATGGGCTAGAGTGACCGTGGGCCTGTAAAGGGCCGAAAGATATGAAGGCCTCATATGGGCTGAAAGACGTCGTGGGCCATACATGGGCCGAAAGTGAAATGGGCTGGTATTATATTCGACGGACCACATGACGTTGTTGGGACGATTTCCTTTAGGGCCTAACGGGCCGTGAGTTAACGGCCGTAAAATGGGCTACTTGCAAAGAGACCGTTAACAGGCTTTTCATGGGCCAGCCCGTTAACTTTTGACCAAGTCAAATGGGTCGGCTTTGTAAGCTAAATGGGCCACTGTTGGGTCGTGCCACGTGTCGACATATCATAGGCGCCTATCTTACCCACTGACGAGCTGACACGTGTTTCATTCGGCCAATAAGAATTTTACATGTGGAAATTTCCCATTGGTCGGGGCTGTTAACGGGTTATCGGATCCAAAACCCGACCCGATAGCTTAACGGCGTTCCGTTACAGTGGATGCCACATGTCGGTCACCCTTGATGAAAGCACTTCTGTGACACATGATTTATCGTCATGGAAGTGGACACTTCCGTGATGATAATTTTGGTAATGTCATGGAACACTTCTACGACAGCACAGGTATGACTATCTTGATTCTGTCATAAATTTGTCATGGATGTACATGCATGACAAAAAACGCGACCTACTGTGACAAACACGTATCATCACGGAAGTGTATTTTTTGTAGTGAATGGAGCGAGCAACTGACTTATTGGAAATAATACATACTGATGTATGCGATCCGATGAGTGTTGAGGCTTGCGGTGGGTATGGATATTTTTCTGACCTTCACAGATGATTTGAGCAGATATGGGTATATCTACTTGATGAAACATAAGTCTTAAACATTTGAAAAGTTCAAAGAATTTCAGAGTAAAGTGGAAAATCATCGTAACAAGAAAATAAAGTTTCTACGATCTGATCGCGGGGACGAATATTTGAGTTACGAGTTTGGTCTTCATTTGAAACAATGTGGAATAGTTTTGCAACTCACGCCATCTGGAACACCACAGCGTAATTGTGTGTCCGAACATCATAACCGTACTTTATTAGATATGGTGCAATCTATGATGTCTCTTACCAATTTATCACTATCGTTTTGGGGTTATGCATTAGAGACAACTGCATTCACGTTAAATAGGACACCATCTAAATCCGTTGAGACGACACCATATGAACTGTGGTTTGGCAAGAAACCCAAGTTGTTGTTTCTTAGAATTTGGGCTGCGATGCTTATGTGAAAGAGCTTCAACCTGATAAGCTCGAACCCAAATCGGAGAAATGTGTCTTCATGGGATACCCAAAAGAAACTGTTGGGTATACCTTCTATCACAGATCTGAAGGTAAGGTCTTTGTTGCTAAGACTAAATCCTTTCTAGAGAAGGAGTCTCTCTTGAAAGAAGTGAGTGGGAGGAAAGTAGAACTTGATGAGGTTGTTGTACCTTCTCCCTTATTGGAAATTAGTTCATAACAGAAATCAGTTCAAGTGATTCCTACACCAATTAGTGAGGAAGCTAATGATGATGATCATGAAACTTCAGATCAAGTTACTACCGAACCTCGTAGGCCAACCAGAGTATGATCCGCACCAGAGTGGTACGGTAATCCTATTCTGGAGGTCATGTTACTTGACCATGACAAACCTACGAACTATGCGGAAGCGATGATGAGCCCAGATTCCGCGAAATGGCTTGATGCCATGAAATCTGAGATGGGATCCATGTATGAGAACAAAGTATGGACTTTGATTGACTTGCCCGATGATCGGCTAGCCATTGAGAATAAATGGATCTTCAACAGGAAGACGGACGTTGATAGTAGTGTTACTATCTACAAAGATCGAATTGTCGCAAAAAGTTTTCGACAAGTTCAAGGTGTTGACTACGATAAGATTTTCTCACTCGTAAGCGATGCTTAAGTTTGTCCGAATCATGTTAGCAATTGCCACATTTTATGAAATCTGGCAAATGGATGTCAAAACTACATTCCTTAATGCATTTCTTAAAGAAGAGTTGTATATGATACAAACAAAAGGTTTTGTCAATCCTAAAGGTGCTAACAAAATGTGCAAGCTCCAGCGATCCATCTATGGACTGGTGGAAGCATCTCGGAGTTGGAATATACGCTTTGATAAGTCGATCAAAGCATATAGTTTTATACAGACTTGCGGTGAAGCCTGTATTTACAATGAAGTGAGTGGGAGCACTACAGCATTTCTGATAAATATATCTGAATGACATATTGTTGATCGGAAATAATGTAGAATTTTCTGGAAAGCATAAAGGACTGTTTGAAAGGATTTTTTCAAAGAAAGAACTCGATGAAGCCGCTTACATATTAAGCATCAAGATCTATAGAGATAGATCAAGACGCTTGATAAATTTTTCAAATGAGTACATACCTTGACAAGTTTTTGAAGTAGTTCAAAATAGAACAGACAAAGAAGGAGTTCTTGCGTGTGTTGCAAAGTGTGAAGTTGAGTAAAGACTCAAAACCCGACCACGGCAGAAAATAGAAAGAGAATGAAAGTCATTCCCTATGCCTCATTCATAGGTTCTATATAGTATGTTATGTTGTGTACCAGACCTATTGTGTACCTCACCAATAGTGATCCAGGAGTGGATCACTGGACAGCGGTCAAAATTATCCTTAGTGGAATAAGGACATGTTTCTCAGTTATGGAAGTGACAAAAAGTTCGTCGTAAAGGGTTACGTCAATGAAAGCTTTGACACTAATCCAGATGACTCTAAGTCTCAATCTGGATGCATATTAAAAGTGGGAGCGATTAGCTAGAGTAGCTCCGTGCAGAGCATTGTAGACATAGAAAATTTGCAAAATACATACGGCTCTGAATGTGGCAGACCCGTTGACTAAACTTCTATCACAAGCAAAACATGATCACTCTTTGGGTGTTAATCACATAGCGATGTGAACTAGATTATTGACTCTAGTACACCTTTGGGTATTAGTCACATGGAGATGTGAACTAATCACATAAAGATGTGAACTATTGGTGTGAAATCACATGACGATGTGAAATAGATTATTGACTCTAGTGCAAGTGGGAGACTGAAGGAAATATGCCCTAGAGGCAATAATAAAGTTGTTATTTATATTTCCTTATATCATGATAAATGTTTGTTATTCATGCTAGAATTGTCTTAACCGGAAACTTAGTACATGTGTGAATACATAGACAAACAGAGTGTCACTAGTATGCCTCTACTTAACTAGCCTGTTAATCAAAGATGGTTAAGTTTCCTAGCCAAAGATGGTTAAGTTTCCTAGCCATAGACATGAGTTGTCATTTGATGAACGGGATCACATCATTAAAGAATGATGTGATTGACAAGACCCATCCGTTAGCTTACCACTATGATCGTTTAGTTTGTTTCTATTGCTTTCTTCATGACTTATACATGTTCCTATGACCATGAGATTATGCAACTCCCGAATACCGGAGGAACATGTAGTGTGCTATCAAATGTCACAACGTAACTGGGTGATTATAAAGATGCTCAACAGGTGTCTCTGATGGTGTTTTTTGAGTTGGCATAGATCGGGATTAGGATTTGTCACTCCGATTGTGAGAGAGGTATCTCTGGGCCCTCTCGATAATGTACATCACTATAAGCCTTGCAAGCGATGTGACAAATGAGTTAGTTGTGGGATGATGCATTGAAGAACGGGTAAAGAGACTTCTCGGCAACAAGATTGAACTAGGTATGATGATACCAACGATCGAATCTCTGGCAAGTAACATATCGATGACAAAGGGAACAACGTATGTTATTGTGCGGTTTGACCGATAAAGATCTTCGTAGAATATGTAGGAACCAATATGAGCACCCAGGTTCTGCTATTGGTTATTGACTGGAGATGAGTCTCGGTCATGTCTACATAGTTCTCGAACCCGTAGTGTCCGCATGCTTAACGTTCGATGACGATATGTATTATGAGTTTTGTGATTTGATGTACCGAAGGTTGTTTGGAGTCCCGGATGTGATCAGCGACATGACGAGGAGTCTCGAAATGGTCGAGACGTAAAGAATGATATATTGGACGATGTTATTCAAACACCGGATGAGTTCTGGGGATCACCGGATATATCAGGGTGCCGGAAGGGTTATCAGAACCACCGGAGAAGTAATGGGCCTTATTGGGCCTAGGGGGGAGAGAGAGAGAGGGGCAGCCAAGGGCTGGCCGCGCCCCCCCATGGGCCTAGTCCGGATTGGACTAGGGGGTGGGGCGGCGCACCCTCCTTCCTTCTCTTTCCCCTCTCCTTCCTTCTTCTCCTAGTTGGACTAGGAAAGGGGGGATCCAACTCCTACTTGAAGTAGGATTGCACCCCTTGGACACGCCCCATGAGGGTCGGCCGGCCTCCCCTTGCTCCTTTCTATACGGGGGCAGGGGCACCCCATAGACACATAAGTTGATTCTTAGCCGTGTACGGTGCCCCCCTCCACAGATTTCCACCTCGGTCATATTGTCGTAGTGCTTAGGCGAAGCCCTGCGTCGGTAACTTCATCATCACCGTCACCACACCATCGTGCTGACAAAACTCTCCCTCGGCCTCAGCTGGATCTAGAGTCCGTGGGACGTCACAGAGCTGAAAATGTGCAGATCGCGGAGGTGCCGTGTGTTTAGTACTTGATCGGTTGGATCGTGAAGACGTTCGACTACATCAACCGCGTTACTTAATGCTTCCGCTCGGTCTACGAGGGTACATGGACACACTCTCCCCGCTCGTGGCTATGCATCTCCTAGATAGATCTTGCGTGATCGTAGGAATTTTTTGAAATACTGCATTCCCCAACATTGTCTTGGGTAACAAAATTTCTGAAAGAGGTATTGAAGTGGACCAAGCTAAGGTTGATGCAATTGAGAAAATGCCATGTCCTAAGGACATAAAAGGTATTCATAGTTTCCTAGGTCATGATTGTTTCTATAGGAGGTTTATCAAGGAATTTTCTAAAACTTCTAGGCCTCTCACTAATCTTTTGCAAAAGGATATTCCTTTTGTTTTTTATGATGATTGTCTTGAAGACTTTGAAACACTCAAGAAAGCTTTAATCTCTGCACCTATTGTTCAACCACCTGATTGGAACTTGCCTTTTGAAATTATGTGTGATGCTAGTGATTATGCTGTTGGTGCTGCTCTAGGACAAAGAGTTGATACGAAATTGAATGTAATTCATTATGCTAGTAAAACTCTAGACAGTGCTCAAAGAAATTATGCTACAACTGAAAAAGAATTCTTAGCAGTTGTCGGTGTACTAAAGTAGGGGTACCTTAGTATCCCGAACTTGTGCACGGGCAGTCGTAGCACCCCGCGGCAAGGCTTACCAGGCGATCGCCAAGACTCTCGGTGGTCCCTTTTTTGGGCCATCCAAGAACAAAGTATTTGAGCCAAGGCCCCGGCAGGAGGAGCCTGCCGGGAAGGCCACCCGAAGAGAGCCAGGCCCCGGCAAGAGGAGCTTGCCGGGACAACCGCTCGAAGCACAAGACCCCGGCAGGAGGAGCTTGCCGGGAAGGCCAACCATGGCACGACAAGGACCTTGCCACGGCGCGTCCCGCGCTTCGGCAAGGCCCGGTGAGCGACAAGCTCCCGGGCGCGACAAGGCATCCACCGCGGCAAGTTACCACCCCGTGCCTGCGCTCCAGCTCACCCACCAACATGTCGCTCTGGGGGCATTCCAGGCGCACGTGGCGGGAGGTTGTGCAGCCAGGGGCATGCGGTGGCGAAGCGAAGCTGACAGAGTGGCCATCGTGGCAAACGGTGGCGCTCCTGACGGTCCACTTCCCTGCACCGTCTGGGCGATGCGGACGGGCATTTAATGCCCTTGTCCCCCGCCGTCAGAGTTAGGTATGATAGCACTGTACAGCCACTGTGCAGGCAGCTGTACCCACTACAACACTCTCCCATTTTTGCCCCCACCTGCGCTGCCACCTGTGGGTAACCCCTTGAGCATATAAAAGGAGGCCCCATGCGCACGTAGGAGAAAAAGGACACCCATTGCCACGCTCGGTCTCGCCAGCAGCTCGTGTGTACTGTAGCACCACGCGCTCCCGAGCAAGAACACAATACAATCCACAAAGCAGCAGTAGGGTTTTACGCATCCTTGCGGCCCGAAGCTGGGTAAAATCCCTTGTGTGCATCGCCTCGATCCGCTCTTCGTTCAACCTCCGCCCCCCGCCGAACCAGTAAGGGGCTCGGTCCCCATAGGTGTTCGAGGAAGCCGATTCCCCCCGACATCTTTGGCGCACCAGGTAGGGGGCGTCGAGGTTGTGCGAACCTGATCCGGCGTCTGCCCCAGCTAGATCTCCTTCATCTTCGTCGACATGCCACCGAAGAAGAAAGCACCGGAGGTGGCCGGTCCGTCCGCGCCGAACCCGCCGCCCTTGGAGCAAACGGGTGGTGGGGACGGCACCGGCGGCGGGGCGGGCGTCGTCGAGCCAGCTCCTGGCGCCACGGCGTCCGAACATGCATCGCGCCCCTCTCAGGAGGCACGGGACCAGCAGCGTCTTGGCGCCCACGGTACCATACGCTCGCTGGACCCAAATCGAGCCGGCGGATCCCAGGGCGCTCAAGGCCAGCACTCACACCAATGTGCTGGCGCGAGCGTGGCGCGGCTGCCTTGTCCGGGTGTTGCTCCTTCTAACGTAGTTAGAAGTTCGAGCACATCCCGCTCCACGCGTCGTTTGCCACCACTGCCCACCACTCCAGCAGAAGCTCTGGCGCGAGCTCAACTGCTCCAAGACTACCCTCCAGCGGCGGACAAGCTCGACGACTGGAGGGCCACGATACAGAGCCTCATCGGTTTCGCCAACGGCGACACCCTGTGGCAGCACAGCGCGTCGCAGCCGCGGCGGGACGGCCAGGTGAGAGCCGATGGCGCCAGGACCGGCGGGGGTGCGACCACCGTGCACTCCCCGCCCCAGAGGCCAATGTCGCCGACTCGCCAAAATCATCACGACAACGACTCCACCGCGTCGTAGAATCCGCGAACTCGTCGCGATCAACGCCAAGTTCTTCACGAGCGAGAGCAAGAGGATGCTCGTATTCGGATCGAGCGTCGGAGAGAAGCGCGGCGTCAATCAGACCACCGCGCTGGGCCCTCTGTCGACATGCATGCACCAGGGGAACCAGGCGACCTGCCGTACGCGGTGGGCTGCCCTGCGTTCACCCGTGAGCTGCGGCAAGTCCAGTGGCCCAGCACGAAGAATTTCAAGCCAGACGTACCAGAGAAGTACGACGGCAAGTCGCATCCGTCGGAGTTCCGCAGCATCTACACCATTGCGGTGCAGGCTGCTGGAGGGCGAGACGACAAGATCCTTGCCAACTACTTCCCGCTGGTACTTAAATCCAACGTCAGATCCTGGCTCATGCACTTGCCGGATAACTCCATAACCTCCTGGACAGACTTGTGCCATCAGTTTGTTGGCGCCTTTACGGGCGGCCACAAACCCCATGGCCAAGCGAGCGACCTTCATCTGCTCGTCCAGAGGGAAGGGGAACCCCTGCGCAAGTTCATCCAGAGATTCAGCCGTGTACACTACAACATCCCAGACGTCCACCCCGCCGCGGTCATCAGCGCGTTCCATCAGAACGTGCGTAACCGCAGGATGCGGGAGGAGATGGCGATGTGCAAGATCAAAGACGTCAGTGAGCTGTATGCCCTGGACGACAAGTGTGCCCGTGCTGAGGAAGGGAGGAAACTCCCCGGATAGAACACTGGAGCAGGAGAATCTGACAGTGAGGATACCGCCCCGGCAAGGAAGGGCCGGCGGCGGAGCAATAGGAAGAAGAAGAGCCAAGAAGTACTGGTTGTTGAGCAGTCCGGCGATGAAGGCGCCGCCAAGAAGGCCCAGGCTGGTAGCTCTGGCAAGGAGATTGCCGGATGCGTCCATTGCCAGGCCGTGGCGGTCGCCGACAAGCGGGACGACACCAACAAGTAGTACTGCAAGATCCACCACACCAAGGGCCATGCCCTCCAGAGCTGCAAGCAGGTCGAGCGGCTCGTCGAGCTGCAAAAGGCCGAGTACGAGCGGCGCGACAAGGAGAGAGCCCAGGGAGGTGGCGGAGGATCAGGCACGAAGCGCCCTAGCCAGGGAGGACGCCGCGACAAGGACAAGCAGCGGCAAGCGGACCGACATCCCCGCGGCCGCGACAAGAACGAAGACGACGACGAAGACGAAGACATGGATGACGTCGAGACCAGTGAGCAGGAGTTTCATAAAGCCACATAGGTCTTGTGCGTAGACGGCAGTGCCTCCCTGCATACTTCTCACCGCCAGCTCAAGCAGTGGGCGTAGGAAGTCAATGCAGCGGAGCCACCCGTCGAGTCGCGCAAGCCTCTGAGATGGTCCAGCACGCCTATCATCTTTGATATTGAGGACCACCCTGATCGCACAACGGCGATCGGGTGCTTGCCGATGTTGGTCTCACCAACAGTCCGCAACCTCAAGGTCACTAAGATGCTAGTGGACGGCGGGGCCGGCTTGAACCTGATCTCCTCCGCTGTGCTCCAGAAACTCCAAGTCCCCGACAGCGAGCTCGAAGAGACCGGCACGTTCCAAGGAATCAACCCGGGAAGGAGCAAACCGAAGGGGAAAATAACATTGCCTGTGACATTTGGCAGCAAGCTGAACTTCAGGACGGAGAGGATCACTTTTGACGTTGCCAATTTTCCATTGCCTTACAATGGGATTCTCGGCCGTCCAGCGCTCGCCAAGTTCATGGCGGCCTCTCACTACGCCTACAACATGCTCAAGATGCTAGGCCCGATAAGCGTCATCTCTGTCCCCGGCGACAAGAAGGATGCCCTTATCTGTGCCGACAAGATCTACCGGGAAGCAGCAGCCGCAGCGGATCACAAGCCGCTTGCCGCTGAAGCTCCCGGAGGGAAGAAGAGGACCCAGCCCGGCAAGTGCTCTAGCACCCACTCCGGCAAGCGCACCTCTTCGGAGTGCTGCGCTACCGTCGAGGACGCGCCATCGAGCTCCACCGGCAAGAGTAAGAAGACAATGGCAGCTCCGCCAACGACCAAGAAGGTGCCCGCCAAGGAGGACGACACTGGTGGTCCCTTCACCATCAGTGCCACGCTCGACCCCAAATAAGAAAGCGCGCTCGTTGCTTTCCTACGGGCGAATGTCGATGTGTTTGCCTGACAACCATCCGACATCCCCGGCGTTCCCAGGAAAGTGATTGAGCACCACCTTGCCGTCTGTCCTCACGTGCGGCCCGTCAAGCAGAGAGTCAAGAAGCAAGCAGTGGAGCGCCAAGAGTTCATCGCAGAAGAGATCAAGAAGTTGGAAGCGGCAGGCCTCGTCAGAGGTGTGCTCCATCCGACGTGGTTGGCCAATCCTGTTGTCGTGCGCAAAGCAAATGGGAAATGGAGGCTTTGCATCGACTTCACTGATGTTAACAAAGCTTGTCCCAAAGATCCCTTTCCCTTGCCGCGCATTGACAAGATTGTCGACTCCACGGCCGGATGTGACCTGCTTTCATTTCTTGACGCCTACTCAGGATATCATCAGATCTTCATGGCTGAAGAAGATGAAGAGAAGACCGCGTTCATCACTCCATGTGGCACGTACTGTTTCGTACGGATGCCCTTCGGACTGAAGAACGCCGGTTCAACATTTGTGAGGGTTGTCCACACCGCTTTTGAGCCACAAATCCACAGAAATGTGGAGGCCTACATGGATGACATAGTGGTCAAGAGCAGAGACAGGGCAACCCTGATTCAAGACTTAGAAGAGACCTTTGCGAACCTACGCAGGATCAGCCTCAAGCTCAACCCCGAGAAGTGCGTGTTCGGAGTCCCTTCCGGCAAGCTTCTCGGGTTCTTCGTGTCTCAACGAGGAATAGAAGCCAACCCAGACAAGATCAAGGCCATTGAGCAGATTGAAGCACCAACACCTGTCAAGGACGTACGAAGGCTTGCCGGCTGCGTCGCGGCTCTCAGCAGGTTTATTTCCAAGTCTGCAGAACGCGCCCTACCGTTTTTCAAAATTTTGAAAAAGGCGGGTCCAGTAAAATGGACTCCGGAAGTGGAGGCTGCGCTGCAGGACCTGAAGAAATACCTGTCCTCCGCTCCAATACTTGTCGCGCCTAAACCACAAGAGAAGTTGCTGCTATACTTGGCGGCAACAAATCAAGTGGTTAGTGCTGCGTTAGTAGCGAAGAGGGAGGCAGATGATGAGCCAGCAACCACGGCAAGCACGTCCAACGACAAGCAGGGGGCTTCCCCGACAAGCTCTGGCCCCGACAAGGATGAATCTACGTAGGAGCAAGTGGAGGTGCAGAAGAAGAAAATGGTGCAGCGCCCAGTTTACTTTGTCAGCTCCCTTTTGCAGGGGGCTAGGTCAAGGTACTCTAGTGTGCAAAAATTGCTTTTCGGCCTCCTCATGGCCTCGAGAAAGCTGCGCCATTACTTCCAAGCACACGAGATTACAGTTGTCACCCGCTTTCCGCTGAAGAGGATACTGCAGAATCCAGAAGCAACAGGCAGGATTGTCGAGTGGGCACTAGAGCTGTCGAGCTTCGGTCTCCAGTTCGAGAGCACCTCGACTATCCAAAGCAGGGCATTGGCGGAGTTCATAGCGGAGTGGACACCGACACCGGACGAAGATATCCCAGAGACGAGCATCCCCGCCAAAGAAGCAAGCAAAGAGTGGCTGATGTACTTTGATGGCGCTTTCTCGCTGCAAGGCGCCGGTGCTGGCGCGTTACTTGTCGCGCCCACCGGAGAGCACCTCAAGTACGTAGTCCAGATGCACTTCCCCAAGGAGCAAGCAACCAATAATACTGCAGAGTATGAAGGTCTGCTCGCCGGTCTCAGGATCGCGGCAGAACTTGGGATCAAGAAGCTCATTGTCAGGGGTGACTCGCAGCTTGTCGTCCGCCAAGTGAACAAGGATGACCAGAGTCCGTTGATGGAAGCGTACGTTGATGAAGTGAGGAAGCTGGAAGAGCACTTTGACGGCCTGCAAATGGAACACATTCCAAGAGCTAAGAATGACATCGCTGATGGCCTGTCGAAGTGCGCAGCATTTAAGTTACCTGTGGAACCAGGAACCTTTGTGCTCAAGCTGACTCAACCATCCGTAACGCCATCAACCGGACAGAGCAAGAAGAGGAAGTTGGTCTCCGACAACTATCTTCCGGCAGCGCTCCCTGGAGCCGCCGCCAAGAAGGTCCCCAAGATCGACGCCAAGAGCGCTGAGGAGCCGTCTGCTCCAGAAAACCCTAGGGTTTGTTCCGTAGAAGCAGGCGATCCCGACAAGTTTTGCTCCGGCAAGCTTGCCGGGGAACGTCAAGCTCCGGCTGAGCCCCAGATCCTCGCCGTAGAAGCGGACGTTCCCGCAGCAGCATAAGTGCCTTCAGTCCTTGTTGTCGAGCCGCAGGCTCCAGCATGGGCGCAGCAGACTGTCTGTTTCCTCCAGCACGGAGAACTTCCCGAAGAGCAAGAAGAAGCGGAAAGAGTAGCCCGGCGCTCGAGTATGTACCAGTTCGTCGACAACACACTGTACAGAAGAGGGCGCAACGGTGTGAAATTGAAGTGCATTTCCCGGGAAGACGGACAACAGCTGTTGGCAGAGATACATGGAGGCATATGTGGTCACCACATCGGCGCAAGAGCACTCGCCGGCAAAGCATTCCGGCAAGGTTTCTTCTGGCCGACAGCCCTCTAGGATGCAACTGCACAAGTAACCAAGTGTGAAGCGTGCCAGTTCCATTCCAAGAAGATACACCAGCCAGCTCAAGCTCTCCAGACGATCCCTTTATCCTGGCCATTTTCGGTCTGGGGGCTCGACATCCTCGGTCCCTTCCCCCGAGCTGTCGGGGGCTTTGAGTACTTGTACGTCGCAATCAACAAGTTCACAAAGTGGCTGGAAGTGGAACCAGTGAGGAAGGTGACAGCACAGTCAGCCATCAAGTTCTTCAGGTCGATTGTCTGCCGCTTCGGGATCCCCAACAGGATCATCACCGACAACGGTACACAATTCAGGAGCCGCGCCTTCATGCAATACGTCCAAGATCTCGGCGCCAAGCTCTGCTTCGCTTCTGTTGCTCATCCCAGGAGCAACAGTCAAGCTAAAAGGGCCAACGCCGAAGTACTGCGCGGGCTCAAGACCAGAACTTTCGATAGGCTGCACAAGTGCGGAAGAAACTGGATCGAGGAGCCGCCGGTGGCTCTTTGGTCGATCAGAACGACGCCAAATCGAGCCACTGGCCAGACACCATTTGCTCTAGTCTATGGAGCAGAATCAGTTACCCCCACGGAACTCGTATACGGGTCACCTCGAGTGCTCGCTTATGATGAGCTTGAGCAAGAGCGGCTGCGTGAAGATGACGCGCTGCTCCTTGAGGAGGATCGTCTTCAGGCTACTGTGCGAGCCTCTTGCTACCAGCAAGCTTTGCGTCGCTACCATAGCCGCAAAGTTAAGGCCAGAAGCTTCGAGGAAGGCGACCTTGTTCTTCGGCGCGCCCCGTCCGCCAAGAATCATGACAAGTTGACGCCGAAGTGGGAAGGCCCTTACCGGGTGAGACGAGTCACGAGGCCCGGCGTTGTCCGCCTCGAGACCGAAGATGGCACTCCGGTGAGCAACTCCTGGAATATTGAGCATCTTCGTAAGTTTTACCCGTAAGACATGGTTGTCGGGCCCCGCCCGGCAACCAACCTTTTGTACAAGTCTTGCCGCAGTTGCATGTAATCCTTTGTACAAAGCCAGACGCAGACCCTCAGCAGCAGAAATGAAGCGCTGGCGCCCTAAGTTTTAGCATACATGCTGAGTCGAGTCTCGTCCTTGGTTAGGGTTGATAGTGCCTAACAACTGCTAACCCCTAGCTTAGAGGTCGAGTCTGCGTCCTTTTTCCGGTTCCTTCGTTTCCTTTGGTTCGCAGGGTTTTGCATATCCTGGCCAGGCCGCTTAAGGACGAAGAAGAGGAGAAGGGCGGACCGGCATCTGGTCCCCGGCAAGCCAGTATTGCCGGAGGCTGCAAGTACGAACATTCGCCCGCGGCAAGCCAAAGTTGCCGGGGGCTGCGATCCCAGATAAGTTTTTACATCCCTTGTCATGCATTCTCTTATGAACTGTGGAATACGAAAACCTTGTTTCCTCCTAGAAGCTACCGTGCTCCCTTAATGACAGGCCCCAGAGCGCGTTCCTGGGGCTCGTTTTGGTAGTAGTCGCGGCGGCAAAGGGGCGGAATGAGGGGCCCGAACCCGCTTCATCCCTTCCTCCGCCAAAGGCGTGAGAGAGGTCGAGTGGCGCGGGAAGACGGCAGGGCCTGTTGCCGGGCAAAGAAGTGTCTATCTTAATGATATAAAGGATTCGTTCCTTGGCGTGGGTTTTACCCGCGGGACAAATGGCCCGGCAAACATCCCCTTTTCATTAAAAACATTCCGCTCAGGTGCAGTTCAGAGAGAATGAAAAACATGAAAAGATGGGATTACAAGTTTTAAACACAGCTAAGGCCCGAGGGCTTACAGATTGAAAAAAGATAAGATGCCCGTAATCCCTTTCTTGTCTCTCTCCTCAGGAGGTAGGACAAGGAGGCGAAAAGGGCAAAAGGAGCGCCTAGGCGAGCTACGGGTGGCAGAAGACACCAACAGAACGCCCAGAGGGCCGCCGGGGGGCTCCAGAGGCTGGATGGTGGCGGCGGCGCCGGAGAGGGAGTTCGAAGATGAGGCAGCGGGACGTCAACACGTTGTCGGGGGCACCTAGCCCTCGTACTCCGAGTTGACGGCCTTGCCGCCAGTCCTCCTCCTCTTCCGCAGCCTCGCCACTCCAGCCGCTCGAGAAGACAACCCCGAGAAGCTCAAGGAGCCGGCGACGCGGATGATGGGGTCGCCGGTGCCACACGGAGCTGCGACCGGTGCCTAGTCGGACCCGTCATCCCGACTGTCGGGGATATACCCCGCGGTGTAAACCGGCCGGAAGTTAACCCGGCCGGACTTGGCGATATTCGTCTGGTGACCCGCCCAGACCTGGCGGTTTACCAGCAACCCGTCGGGACGTTGTAACTCACTGGTAACCCGACGGACGGGTCAGAGGAGCGACAAGACCCGGTGGCCCGTCTGGTGGTTCATGAAGGCCGGTTCAACTATTGTGGGCCGGTTTAAGAGGAAAGGAATATTTACCTTACAAGGAGTTAAGACCAAGACTTGTATCCGGTTTGTATTAGAGATAGACTAGTCCTAATCCTAATAGGACTCCACATGTAACCCGCCCCTTCAACATATATAAGGAGGGTCAGGGCTCCCCAAAGAGGGAGGTTACAAGTTAGAAGTTACAAGCTACAAGCAAACAACAATATCTGGGGCTAGACACAACTAGAGGAGGGCCGGTTTCCGGCGATTCCCTCATAAGCATAATGAGATCTAGCCTCAAACAGCATGTAGGGTTTTTACCGGATGATGTTTCCCGGGGCCCGAAGCTGTCTAAACCCTTGTCTTGCGTGTTGATCCGCCCTGCGTCTCTCGTCCCACTCAACCCCTCTCAAGCTACCACATATATGCGTTGGCCTCGCGACTAAGTCCTGACACTAAGGACATCCGCCGTGACAAATCCACGACAGTTGGCGCCCACCGTGGGGCTCGCGCACGGTGGTGATGAGTTCTTGGAGGGATCTCTTCAGGGATCAAGGAGTTCGCAATTTTTTAGATGAAGATTTTACAATCCGGGATACTGAAGTCGAAGAAGAAAGATAGGGTTGTGCCTATACGCCGCCGCCGACACAAGTCTCCGTACGATTCGACGAAATCCGATCGATCTACGCGTAGCTGCTGTTGTTATTTCCTTCAATATACAACAATCTGAACCCAGATCGAGGTTGGAAGGTACCACCTGCAAGAGGCCAAAACCGACAGGAGTTCTATACGCGTGCTAAGTCACCGAGTTTTGCTGCTCCAAACGTCCCATATACTTTTCTGCTGTCAATACATTGACCAAATCCAAGTGCTAGTCACGTAAGGGAAAAACTGAGGAGAAAGATTCCATCAGCGGTGGCCCACAGTGCCCTTTCACATGGGCTGTTAGCCCCATTTTGGCCTTGCCTTCGTTCGAAGTGGTCGCCTTGGGCTGCGGTGTTGAGCCGCCACCGTGCCTCACTCGTCGCCTGCCCTTGAGTCGCTCCTACCGCGGCCGTCTCTACAACCGTGAGTGCCTGTCTTCGCTGGTGCTGGCGAGCCACCTGCTTCCACTGCCACGGCCGTGTCCCTGCGACCACGTGCCGGCTCGCGCACGTACTACATCACCAAGTTACTGCGCCACAGGTCGTTTTGTTGTGCCCGCGAGCCCGAGCCGCCCAATCGTCGGTTTGGCTGCGCCTCGCTGTGCCTCTGGACGCCCCGCTAGTTCTGTCCGAGGCACTGCCTCTCTGATTTTCTAGCCTCGCTCCGAGTCGCCGTCGGATTTCTGCAGCTGTCCGCGCTACGACTCTCGCTTCTGCCGTCCCCGTGGTTCGTTTCGCTGCTATGGGTTTGTTATACGTCAAGACGCCGGTTTTCAATCACAGCCCATGACCACGACCTGAAGGAAGAGATCAACATGAACGGACGAACCTCCAGCCTCTGTCACGACTGCACCGGGTCACCCTCTCCTCGGGCGTGGTCCACCAGCTCTGCTCTTCATGCCCGTCCGCTTTTGCTGTTGCACGTCGAGCGCGGTCTTGCAACCCGCGAACCGCCGCTCCACTCGGTCTTCGCCACCAACCGGATTGAACTGCCGTCGCTGCGTCGCCATGGCCGACCCGCCATAGCCACGGTCCTCGCCTACTGGCCTCTTGCGGCACAGCCGCCGGCGCGTCTTGCCTCCTCTGCTTGCTGGCTCGCCGAGCCACTTATCTGTGGCCAAACGCCCCGCCCGCCTGTGGTTACAGTCGCGCCTGGCCTTCTCTTCATTACCGTGCACCGCCCCGAGTCGCCGGCCCTGCGTTTTGCCATGACCCGGCCGCCGTGTGGGTCATCCAATGACCATGACCCGGAGAATGAATCCGGTCTGTCTCTGAGCTTGCAAATTGCCGATTTACCCTAGCTTCAACAGGCTCTACCCCATCCTCGCCCTGAGCCGGCCGTCCGGCTTTAAACCGCCGTCCCGGTCGGGTCACCTCGCATCGGCTGCTCCTCCCACGCGCGTCCGCTCGCTGGAGCTGATTTCTAAACCCGCAAGTTCTGCTGCTGGGTGGAGAGAATGATGCAGCAGAAGCAAAGTTGCAGCTATTTGAAAAAAAAGGGGGGGACGATGCAATGGGGTCTGGGACCTTTTGGCTGCTGATTTTTCTGACGCCGACTCAGGAGTTTCTCTCTTAAAGGCAGACCCCTCTTTGCCTGTGAAATTAAAGAAAAAGAAAGAAAGGAGTGAATTCAGTGCCTCACTGAAGCGTCAAGCAAAATCCATCGGATGCTCTCTGTACTAGTGCTCTGGCCGCTAGAATTGTTATTCCCATGGAGATTATTTGCGTAAGGACAATAGTTTTTGGGAGAATAACATTTTTTGCAAAATTATCTGTGGATGCCACGTACTGATCGTCCATCATCCAGATGAATCAGGTGAATCCATCCGATCAATTTTTTATGATATTTCTTCATTCTTTCGAGAACAATTACTCTCGTTTGTGATCTTTGTGCAGGAAAATTACGCATTATAAGAGTGGCTATTGTGCCACAGATACGGAGAGCACATTGCTGGTGTCCGTCTACACCGACGATCGACCGCGCTGGTTTACAATGACCGCGGCCAACTCCCCGTCCGCGCCGGTTTACCATGCTCGCAGCCAACTCTCCATCCGCGCCGGCTTACAATGCCCGCGGCCAACTCTCCGTCCGCTCCGGTTTACAATGACCGCGGCCAACTCCCCGTCCGCGCCGGTTTACCATGCTCGCGGCCAACTCTCCATCCGCGCCGGCTTACAATGCCCGCGGCCAACTCTCCATCCGCGCCGGCTTACAATGCCCGCGGCCAACTCTCCGTCCGCTCCGGTTTGCAATGCCCGCGGCCAACTTTCTGTCCGCGCCAGCTTACGACACCCGCGGCTGACCCTTCGTCCGCGCCGGTTTACGACGTTGCGGCCGACTCGCTTCTAAAATCGCGGTCGTCTTCGATGTTCGTCTCTCGCGGCCTGGTCTACATCAACATACCGGGTCGCACCTGTCTGCATGACCTGTTTATTGAGCAAGTCACAGTTTGGATAGCCCAGTTTTCTTTCAAATTGGAGGCAAATTATCATCAACCGCCGTCTGCACTAGATGGCTCAATGGGCAGGCGCACAGGTCGCCGCCACTACAGTTTGGTTAACTTCAAATCGCCAGTTGGAAGGAACCATTGGCCGAGTTGCTGACACGGTTCATACGGGATCATTTACAACCCGCCGCAGTCACCTCAACCTTCTGTGGATTCACATCGTGCTATCAACACCAATGATATACAAGTTATGCCGGTTTATATCACGGTCAAATATGGAGAATCTCAAGCCAACTCCTCGAGTCACCTTGAGACTTGGGGGCTACGATGATATGACGTGGCAAGTCTTGCAAGTTTCAGCCAGTTTAAGAACCCGAGGACGATGGAGGGAAAGATAACCCAATCCCGGAGGCTATTGTTATGTTGATGAAAATTTAGAGGCCGTCAGAAAATTTCCGGTTTAGGAAGTATATGACAGTTACAAAATCCCGACTCAATGAAGAAGTTTCGGATCATCAGAAAGGATTCCGGTTTGAAACCTGGCTGAAGGGAAGTCAGTATCACTGAAGCTCTCAAATATCCGGTTTACAATCCGGTTCAAGAGAAATCTATTCTCCCACAAAGTTCTGAAGCGCTCAGATCCGGTTTAACAATGTCCGGTTCAAAAAGGAAGTAACTTCTCGCAAGTTCGAGTTTAAAGGCCGTCAGAAAATTTCCGGCTGAAAATGAAGATTCCGGTTTAAAATCCGGTTAAAGGGAAAGATGTCTCCCATAGCTTTGAAGCTTTCAATATCCGGTTCAAGATCCCGGTTCAAGAAGAATTTACCTCTTACGAAAAAGTTAAAAATTACCGAAGAGGACCTGCTGCTATGATGCGCGGTTCAAACATGGGTATCCGGCCTTATTGGCTTGACATATTATTTATCACATGAGGGCTCCCGCTTTGTAAAGCGGGGTATCTATTCTGTATATCATGCGTGGTTACACGGAGTTGATTCGCTTTAGGGCAACCTCCGGTTTACCCCTTGAGGTCGCTTCACAGAAGAGCAACAAAGTCAGTTGGGGACCTAGTCGACTTGAACCGTAGCTACACCTCCTGGGAGCTTGGTCATGTCTTGACGACGGTAATGCCTTCTGGCTGGCACATTTGCCACTAAGTCAGTTGGGGACCTAATCGACTTGAACCGTAGTTACACCTTATGGGAGCTCGGTCATGTCTTGATGATGGTAATGCCTTCTGATCGGCTTTTAAACAGCCAATAAGTCATTTGGGGGCTTGGTCGTGTCCGAACCAATGCAATGCCACTTGATCAGCCCTAGGCCACTGAGTCACTTGGGGGCTTGGTCGAATCCGAACCAATGCAATGCCACTTGGCCGGCGTAAACGCCACGCGTCATTTTGGGGTCCTGGCTGACTGGCACCATCGCTACGCCTTCGGGGGGCTTGGTTGCGTCTGACCATGGTAATTCCATCTGACCAAGCTCAGTAGAGCTCTTCTTTTGCAAAAAGTTGTTGCCATTGCTTTTGCTTTAATAGCCTTTCTTGAGAAGTTGCTATTTTATTTGCGTTTTTTAAACCGACAGTATTTTGTACCGGTTCAAACAGCTAAATTGGCGGAACACGGTCCACTTTTAGACCGGAGATTATCTGCCCGGTTTGATTTTCTGTTACCATCCTATTATGGAGTAAACCGGTGTTTATCAACCCGGCTCGGCTTTCAACTACAAGTTGTGAGTGCATGATCAAATTATAATCCGGAGATTATCAGCCCGGTCTGGTTTGACTACAAGTCACCAGTATATATATGGTTAATCCGGTGTTTATCACAACCTGGTACGGTTTTATCATAAATCGGCGCAATATGGAAGGAGTTATCATTGCTCAAGATTGGGGTTATCACTATTACTACAAAAAGTTGGTAAACCAACGATGTGATTCAATGTCACAGGTATGATATATTTCATATTTTTAAGTGCAGCCCTGGTTATAAACCCAGGTTATATGTTGAGCATTATGACCCGTCCGGCGGTAAACCGCCAGGACACTTTAAACTTGTTGTATGCAGAAACAGGTTGAATAAAGCATGATTATAAATTATCCGGTGTTTGTTAAACCGGCCTAGCTTTAAGACGATAAGTCGCCAGTATGATGATAAATTATCCAGTGTTTATTAAACCGGTCTGGCTTTGGACTATAAGTCGCCAGTATATATTTGGATTGCGCCATTGGAATCATGCGCTTATAAATTATTGGATTATATTATTCAAATAGCCAAACTTGGCTGAATTTTCATTATGATATTGGATGAATAAAGGTTTTCATACGGGATTATATTATCTTGAATAGCCAACATGGCTGGATTTTTATTATGGTTATAATATTATGATTAAGGTTTTCAAAGTCGCTTTAGCGCAATGGTTATCATTTTATACAATTGAAGTAATAGTCCCGAGTCGCTGCAGGCTTACAACCCGGCACTTGGGGGCTACATTGTTCAAAATTGAGATTACATCAAATATGCAAGTCTCATGTTGCTGCAAGCATGCACCATGACACTTGGGGGCTACCAATTGCTCCTGTCAACTATTCAAGGTACAAAGCTTTTTATCTATTATATTGAAGGGTTTACTGCTCAGTTGGTAAAGCACAAGGCTCTTAACCTTGTGGACGTAGATTCAAGCCCCATGATGGGGGGTTACATCATATGATGTTATTTTCATAGAAGTATATATCAAAGTCCCAGCTCAATATTATCTTACTGAGCCGGCCCTTGGGGGCTACATTGGTTGAAGTTTTATGGGCATCAGTCAATTACAAGTCCCAGGCTGCTGCAAGCATGACAACCCGGCACTTGGGGGCTACAGGTATTATATTATTATCGAAGAAAGATTTTCAAATTCTCTGTTGAGCAAATCAGATTGACCCGGCGTCACCAATCATAAACCGATGTTGGCAACAATCATGAACCGGTGTATGCAACAATCATAATCCGGGGTCATCAGTTTTTATAACCCGGCCATTTGGTAATGTTAAACCGGCAAGTTTTCAAGACCGGGATCATATTCAAACCGGCTGAATATCAGATGAATATTTCAAGACCAATATTTCTTAAACCGGCGTTTTGGAAGCCGACTCAAGTGGATTATTTCTTCACAATATTTTTCTGTGAGAAACCAATGTCAGCAAATTGAGTATGACGCTGGCTTATTGACCTGGATTTTCTAGAAGGAGGAAATGACAAGGATTAAGGATGATCAGGTGCCGGTTTACAAGAATTCTTAACCCGGAGTACAACCTGTCAAATTTGTTCTTATGTTTATTTGCAGCATAAGTTTACCATGGATAAATCCAAGCTAAACTTGGGGGCTAATGTCGGGGATATACCCCGCGGTGTAAACCGGCCGGAAGTTAACCCGGCCGGACTTGGCGATATTCGTCTGGTGACCCGCCCAGACCTGGCGGTTTACCAGCAACTCGTCGGGACGTTGTAACTCACTGGTAACCCGACGGACGGGTCAGAGGAGCGACAAGACCCGGTGGCCCGTCTGGCGGTTCATGAAGGCCGGTTCAACTATTATGGGCTGGTTTAAGAGGAAAGTAATATTTACCTTACAAGGAGTTAAGACCAAGACTTGTATCCGGTTTGTATTAGAGATAGACTAGTCCTAATCCTAATAGGACTCCACATGTAACCCGCCCCTTCAACATATATAAGGAGGGGCAGGGCTCCCCAAAGAGGGAGGTTACAAGTTAGAAGTTACAAGCTACAAGCAAACAACAATATCTAGGGCTAGACACAACTAGAGGAGGGCCGGTTTCCGGCGATTCCCTCATAAGCATAATGAGATCTAGCCTCAAACAGCATGTAGGGTTTTTACCGGATGATGTTTCCCGGGGCCCGAAGCTGTCTAAACCCTTGTCTTGCGTGTTGATCCGCCCTGCGTCTCTCGTCCCACTCAACCCCTCTCAAGCTACCACATATATGCGTTGGCCTCGCGACTAAGTCCTGACACTAAGGACATCTGCCGTGACAAATCCACGACACCGACGACCGCTGCCTTCGTCATCGTTGTCGCTCCCCTCCTCGTCACTCTCGCTCGAGGAGGAGCTTTCGCTGTCGGAGGAGCTATCCACACAGCACCGGGCCCGGGTCCCGAAGTCCCCGAAGGCCTTGACGGAGAGGAGATCGCCCTCCATCAACTTAAAATGGAGGGTGAACCCCTCCGTCAAGGTGTGGATACGGGCGAATGTCTTCCACCCTCGGCCAAGATACACTACGCCGGGGGCTGGGAACTCGACGTGGACCCGCGTGCCGCTGATCCCGCAGCCCTTCATGCGCAGCCTTAGCGTCTCGGGTTTCTCCATCTCCATCACGCTTGCGAAGGGAGCCGGGAGGCAGAGGCAGTGGCGAGGCGCCCGGCGCATCCTGATGAAGAACTCGCAAGGATCGTCCCCGAGGTGGACCGCCGTGGGAAGAGGAGCTGCTGGCGGAGGCGAGGCCGGCGCGTCGCCCCGCTCGCCTCTTCCCTGAGCGCCGCGGCCTCGTCCACGCCCTCGTCCACGACCTCGCCCCCTCCCCCTTCCCCTTACGGCTGGCTCCGCCACCGCGGGTGCAAGGGGAGGAGGGGCGCGCTGCCTGGCGGCAACCCTCGCCGCCACCGATGAAGGACCCGGATTCCCTTTCTCCATGGCGAATGGAGAGAGGGGGTCAGAAGATGAAAAGGAGAAGAGATGGAGGAGTGTGGGTTCCCGTCGCCCCCTCTTGCTCTTTATAAAGGAGCAGGGTGGGGGCTCGACCGCCCCGCTCAGCCAATCAAGATGCAGGAAGGCCAGGCGACTGGGGCCGACCTGCTGCCCCGACCCGCGACGGCCCGGTCTCCCGACTCCACCGTCCGCAACCCCGGGCGCATGGAAGCCGCGTGGCTGACGCGCAGGACCGAGGCGGCGGATGAGGCGACCTCTCCCCACCCCGTGATCGTGGGGAACGGCCGCATCGGAAACCGTGCCTTGGCCCCGTCCAGCGAACAAGCCACGCCTCCACGCCTCCCTCCACTTATGGAGCTAGCGCGAACCGTCCCCCTTTATGGCGACGTGACGCATGCCTGCAGGGTTCGGCCCCGCGCACGCCGCCCACGTCATGCACGCCTCTCCCCACGATGCCGCGTTCGACGCGTGCCGTTCGGGAAGGCCGTGGTGGGCGCAGAAGCAGATGCAGCGTGACCCAGGCCGCGCGTGCCCGTGCACTGTTTTGGGCCTGGCCCAACAGCGCTCGGCACCGTGTATGGCCCAGGTCGGTGTACTAAAGTAGGGGTACATTAGTATCCCGAACTTGTGCACGGGCAGTCATAGCACCCCACGGCAAGGCTTACCAGGCGATCGCCAAGACTCTCCGTGGTCCCTTTTTTGGGCCATCCAAGAACAAAGTATTTGAGCCAAGGCCCCGGCAGGAGGAGCCTGCCGGGAAGGCCACTCGAAGAGAGCCAGGCCCCGGCAAGAGGAGCTTGCCGGGACGACCGCTCGAAGCACAAGACCCCGGCAGGAGGAGCTTGCCGGGAAGGCCAACCACGGCACGACAAGGACCTTGCCACGGCGCGTCCCGTGCTTCGGCAAGGCCCGGTGAGCGACAAGCTCCCGGGCGCGACAAGGCATCCACCGCGGCAAGGCGTTTGCCGCGGCAAGTTACCACCCCGTGCCTGCGCTCCAGCTCACCCACCAACATGTCGCTCTGGGGGCATTCCAGGCGCACGTGGCGGGAGGTTGTGCAGCCAGGGGCATGCGGTGGCGAAGCGAAGCTGACAGAGTAGCCATCGTGGCAAACGGTGGCGCTCCTGACGGTCCACTTCCCTGCACCGTCTGGGCGATGCGGACGGGCATTTAATGCCCTTGTCCCCCGCCGTCAGAGTTAGGTATCATAGCACAGTACAGCCACTTTGCAGGCAGATGTACCCACTACAGCACTCTCCCATTTTTGCCCCCACATGCGCTGCCACCTGTGGGTAACCCCTTGAGCATATAAAAGGAGGCCCCATGCGCACGTAGGAGAAAAAAGGACACCCATTGCCACGCTCGGTCTCACCAGCAGCTCGTGTGTACTGTAGCACCACGCGCTCCCGAGCAAGAACACAATACAATCCACAAAGCAGCAGTAGGGTTTTACGCATCCTTGCGGCCCGAAGCTGGGTAAAATCCCTTGTGTGCATCGCCTCGATCCGCTCTTCGTTCAACCTCCGCCCTCCTCCGAACCAGTAAGGGGCTCGGTCCCCATAGGTGTTCGAGGAAGCCGATTCCCCCCGACAGCAATGGTGTTTGCTTGTGATAAGTTTAGACCTTATATTGTTGATTCTAAAGTAACTGTTCACATAGAGCATGCTGCTATTAAATATCTTATGGAGAATAAAGGTGCTAAACCTAGACTTATTTGTTGGGTTCTCTTGTTACAAGAATTTGATTTACATATCATTGATAGAAAACGAGCTGAGAACCCCGTAGCTGATAACTTGGCTAGGCTTGAAAATGTTCTTGATGACCCACTACCTATTGATGATAGTTTTCCTGGTGAGCAGTTAGCTACAATAAATGTTGCTAATAGTACTCCTTGGTTTGCTGACTATGCTAATTACATTGTTGCTAAATATTTACCACCTAGCTTTACTTGCCAACAAAAAAAATTCTTCTATGATTTAAGACATTAGTTTTGGGATGACCCACATCTATATAAAGAAGGAGTAGATGGTATTATTAGACGTTGTGTACCTGAGCATGAATAGGGACAAATCCTATGGAAATGTCACTCCGAACCTTATGGAGGTCATCATGCTGGAGATAGAATTGCTCATAAGATATTGCAATCTGGATTTTATTGGCCTACTCTCTTCAAGGATGCTCGTAAGTATGTCTCATCTTGTGATGAATGCCAAATAATAGGTAATATTGGTAAGCATCAAGAAATGCCTATGAACTATTCTCTTGTTGTTGAACCATTTGATGTTTGGGGATTTGATTACATGGGACCTTTTCCTTCCTCTAATGGGTATACACATATTTTGGTTGCTGTTGATTTTGTTACTAAATGGGTAGAAGCTTTTCCAACCAGTAGTGCTGATCACAACACCTCTATTAAAATGCTTAAGGAAGTTATTTTCCCAAGGTGGAGTCCCTGGATATTTAATGACTGATGGTGGTTCACACTTTATTCATGGTGATTTCCGTAAGATGCTTGCTAAGTACGATGTTAACCATAGAATTTCATCACCCTGTCATCCTCAGTCTAGCGGTCAAGTTGAGCTTAGCAATAGAGAAGTAAAATTAATTTGGTAAAAGACTGTTAATAGGTCCAGGAAGAATTGGTCTAAGAAATTAGATGATGCACTTTGGGCCTATAGAACAGCATATGAAAATCCTATGGGTATTTATCCTTATAAAATGGTTTATGGAAAAGCTTGTCATTTGCCTCTTGAGTTAGAACATAAAGCATATTGGGCAGTTAAAGAACTCAATTATGATTTCAAACTTGCTGGTGAAAAGAGGTTATTTGATATTAGCTCATTAGATGAAAGGAGAACCCAAGCTTATGAAAATGCAAACTTATTCAAAGAGAAAGTTAAAAGATGGCATGACAAAAGAATCCAAAAGCGTGAGTTTAAAGTCAGAGAATATGTTGTTTTGTACAACTCTCGTTTTAGATTTTTTGCAGGAAAGCTCCTCTCAAAATGGGAAGGCCCATATGTCACCGAGGAGGTTTACCGGTCTGGAGCCATCAAAATAAATAATTTCGAAGGCACTAACCCGAAGTTTGTCAACGGGCAACGAATAAAACATTATATCTCAGGTACGCCTATTAACGTTGAAAGCAATATTGTCCAAACTTTGACACCGGAAGAACACATAAAAGAGTCCTTCTAGAACACTCCAGAATCGTCAAAATAAGGAGGTACATAGTACGGTAGGTAAACAGACTCCGAAAAATATGTAAAAATATTTTTTGTCAGTTTTGGAGTAATTTAGAATTTTGGGAATAAAGAAACTCCCAGGAAGCGTCCCCTGGTGGGCACAAGACACCAGGGCACGGCAAGAATGCTTGGCGCGCCCAGGTGGGTTGTGCCCATCTGGGGCACCTTCTGGACTCCATTTTTCTTCTATATACTTGTCCTGCAAGATGAAAACTCTATTTATACTTCCCGAACCTGTTTACCACTGTATCGCGAAGAAGTCCTCTGTTCTCTTTTCTTGCTGTTTCTAGTCAGATTTATCAAGCTAGGCATCATGTCTCCGTGCTCCTCCAACAACATGGAAGAAGATGCTTGGTTGATGAAGATCGAGACGAAGAGGGAGGAGCCCACGGACGCAGTCAAGGGAGGCAAGGGCAAGGAAGTGAAGGAAATATGCCCTAGAGGGAATAATAAAGTTGTTATTTATATTTCTTCATATCATGATAAATGTTTATTACTCATGCTAGAATTCTATTAACCGGAAACTTAGTACATGTGTGAATACATAGACAAAATAGAGTGTCCCTAGTATGCCTCTACTTGACTAGCTCGTTAATCAAAGATGGTTAAGTTTCCTGACCATGGACATGTGTTGTCATTTTATGAATGGGATCAAATCATTAGGAGAATCATGTGATGGACAAGACCCATTCGTTAGCTTGGCATTATGATTGTTACAGTTTCATTGCTACTGCTTTCTTCATGACCTATACATGTTCCTCTGACTATGAGATTATGCAACTCCCGAATAGCGGAGGAACACCTTGTGTGCTATCAAACATCACAATGTAACAGGGTGATTATAAAGATGTTTTACATGTGTCTCCGATGGTCTTTGTTGAGTTGGCATAGATCGAGATTAGGATTTTTCACTCCGTGTATCGGAGAGGTATCTCTAGGCCCTCTCGGTAATGTACATCACTATAACCCTTGCAAGCAATGTGACTAATGAGTTAGTCACGGGATGATGCATTATGAAACAAGTAAAGAGACTTGCCGGTAACGAGATTGAACTAGGTATGATGATACCGACGATCGAATCTCAGGCAAGTAACATACCGATGACAAAGGGAAGAACGTATGTTGTTATGCGGTTTAACCGATAAAGATCTTCGTAGAATATGTAGGAACCAATATGGGCATCCAAGTTCTACTATTGGCTATTGGTTATTGACCAAAGATGTGTCTCAGACATGTCTACATAGTTCTCGAACCCGTAGGGTCCGCACGCTTAACATTCGATGACGATCGGTATTATGAGTTTATGTGTTTTGATCTACCGAAGGTAGTTCGGGGTCCCGGATGTGATCATGGACATGACGAGGAGTCTCGAAATGGTCGAGAAATGAATATTGATATATTGGAAGGTTATGTTTCGACACCGGAATGGTTTCAGATGAGTTCAGGCATTTACCGGAGTACCGGGAGGTTACCGAAACCCCCCGGGGGCTTAATGGGCCTACATGGGCTTTAGTGGAAGAGAGAGGAGGCGACCAAGACGTGCCCCCCCAAGCCCAATCCGAATTGGGAGGGGGGCCGACCCCCCTTTCCTTCTTCTCCCCTTCCCCTTCCTGCACCTCCTAGTTGGACTAGGAAAGGGGGGAAACCTATTCCTAGTAGGAGTAGGAATCCCCCCCCTTAGGGGCGCACCATGAGGCCGGCCGGCCCCTTCCTCCCCTCTTTTATATACGGGGGAGGGGGCACCCCATAGACACACAACTTGATTGTTTAGCCGTGTGCGGTGCCCCCCCCCCCCACATATTTCCACCTTGGTCATATCGTTGTAGTGCTTAGGCAAAGCCCTGCGTCCGTAACTTCATCATCACCGTCATCACGTCGTCGTGCTGATGAAACTCTCCCTTGACCTTAGCTGGATCTATAGTTCGAGGGACGTCACCGAGGTGAACATGTGCAGGTCGCGGAGGTGCCGTGTGTTTGGTACTTGACCGATTGGATCGCGGAGACGTTCGACTACATCAACCGTGTTACTTAACACTTCCGCTTTCGGTCTACGAGGGTACGTGGACACACTCTCCCGCTCGTTGCTATGCATCACATAGATAGATCTTGTGTGATCGTAGGTAATTTTTCTGAAATACTGTGTTCCCCAACAGTGGCATCCGAGCCAGGTCTATGCGTAGATGTTATATGCACGAGCAGAACACAAAGAG
Organism: Aegilops umbellulata; assembly: GCA_032464435.1. NCBI lineage: Eukaryota > Viridiplantae > Streptophyta > Magnoliopsida > Poales > Poaceae > Aegilops > Aegilops umbellulata. The sequence goes on along the minus strand of CP136056.1, from coordinate 64,609,121 downwards.
TTGTGGGCGATAATAGTCATACTGCTTACCAGCATGCCATACTTTGATTCGGCGGTATTGTTGGATGAAGCGGCCCAGACCGACATTACATGATAGCATTCATGAGACTGGTTGTACTGCCATGCTTCGCACACAAGTGGCTAGTGGGTGTCTATTTCTCCAAGTTTAGTTGAATCGAGTGTGACTACGCCCGGTCCTTGTCTAAGGTTAAAACAACACACTTGATGAAAAATCGTTGTGGATTTGATGCGTAGGTAAGAACAGTTCTTGCTAGAAGCCCCTAGCAGCCACGTAAAACTTGCAACAACAAAGTAGAGGACGTCTAACTTGTTTTTGCCGGGCTTGTTGTGATGTGATATGGTCAAGACGTGATGATATATAATTTGTTGTATGAGATGATCATGTTTTTTAACAGTTATCGACAACTGGCAGGAGCCATATGGTTGTCGCTTTATTGTATGAAATGCAATCGCATTGTAATTGCTTTACTTTATCACTAAGCGGTAGCGATAGTCGTAGAAGCAATAGTTGGCGAGACAACAACGATACTTCGATGGAGATCAATGTGTCAAGCCGGTGACGATGGAGATCATGACGGTACTTTGCAGATGGAGATCAAAAGCACAAGATGATGATGGCCATATCATGTCACATATTTTGATTGCATGTGATGTTTTATCTTTTATGCATCTTATGTTTCTTAGTACGATGGTAGCATGATGAGATGACCCCTTACTAAAATTTCAAGGTATAAGTGTTCTCCCCGAGTTTGCGCCGTTGCGATAGTTCTTTGTGCTGAGACACCACGTGATGATCGGGTGTGATAAGCTATATGTTCACATACAACGGGTGCAAGCCAGTTTTGCACGTGCAGAATACTCGGGTTAAACTTGAAGAGCCTAGCATATGCAGATATGGCCTCGGAACACTGAGACCAAAAGATCGAACGTGAATCATATAGTAGATATGATCAACATAGTGAAGTTCACCATTGAAAACTACTCCATCTCACGTGATGATCAGACATGGTTTAGTTGATATGGATCACGTGATTTAGATGACTACAGGGATGTCTATCTAAGCAGGAGTTCTTAAGTAATATGATTAATTGAACTTAAATTTATCATGAACTTAGTCTTGAAAGTATTTGCATATCTATGTTGTAGATTAATTGCTCGTGTATAGCTTTGTAACGCCCTCGATGCGGCTATATCTCCCACGTGTCGAAGCACTACTTAGAGGCATAACCGCATTGAAAGCAATGTCGCAAGTGAGGTAATCTTCACACAACCCATGTAATACATATGGGAAAGAGATACATAGTTGGCTTACAATCGCCACTTCATGCAATACATGATTAAAGCATTACATCAAACAGATACAATCAAGGTCCGACTACGGAACCAAAATAAAAGAAGACTACCCCAAATGCTACACAGATCCCCGATCGTCCCAACTGGGCTCCACTACTGATCAACTGAAATGAAACAACACAATGAACAAGATCTTCATCGAGCTCCTCCTTGAGCTCAGGTGCGTCACCTGCACGGTTCATCGGCACCTGCAAACTGGTTTTTGGAAGTATCTGTGAGTCACGGGGACTCAGCAATCCCATTACCATGGGTATCAAGACTAGCAAAGCTTAATGGGTAAGGAAGGAGGGTAAAGTGGTGAGGTTGCAGCAGCGACTAAGCATGTATGGTGGCTAACTTACGCAAATAAGAGCGAGAAGAGAAGCAAAGCAAGCGGTCGTCAACTAGTAATGATCAAGAAGTGATCCTGAACTCCTACTTACGTCAAACATAGCCCAGGAACCGTGTTCTCCTCTCGAACAACCCCGAAAAGAGACACTCACGGTTACGCACACGGTTGGTGCATTTTAGAAGAGTTTACTTCAAATTTACTACAACCGGACATTAACAAATTCCCATCTGCCACATAGCGGGCACGGCTTTCGAAAGTTCATACCCTGCAGGGGTGTCCCAACTTAGCCCATGATAAGCTCTCGCGATCAACGAAGGATATTCCTTCTCCCCGGGAAGACCCGATCAGTCTCGGAATCCCGGCTACAAGACATTTCAACAGTAATAAAACAAGACCAGCAAGACCGCCCGATGCGCCGACATCCCGATAGGAGCTGCACATATCTCGTTCTCAGGGCAACATCGGATGAGACATCCTACGAGTAAAACCAATCCTCAAGTTTCCCCAAGGTGGCCCCGCAGTCTACTCGTTTCGGGCCAACACTTAGACAAGCATTGGCCCGGGGGGGCTAAATAAAGATGACCCTTGGGTTAATTACTCCCAAGGGAAAATAGGTGGTGGTGAGGCAAATGGTAAAACCAAGGTTGGGCCTTGCTGGAGGAGTCTTATTCAAAGCGAACTGTCAAGGGGGTCCCATAAATCACCCGACCGCGTTAGGGATGCAAAATCCGGTAACATAATACCGATATGACGGAAACTAAGGCGGCAAGAGTGGAACAAAACACCAGGCATAAGGCCGAGCCTTCCACCCTTTACCAAGTATATAGATGCATTAATAGTATAAGAGATATTGTAATATCCCAACATAAACATAAACATAATCCAACATGGAGCAATCTTCATCTTCACCTGCAACTAGCAATGCTATAAGAGGGGCTGAGCAAATAGGTAACATAGCCAAACAACGGTTTGCTAGGAAGGGTAACAAAGGTCAGAGGTTCGTGGCAATTTGGGAGGCTTGAGCAGCAAGTGGTAGGTAACGCGGCATAGCGATAGAACGAAGCATCTAGCATAGCCATGATAGTAGTGAGATCCAAGGTGACGGTCATCTTGACTGAAATCCCGCAAGGAAGACGAACGAGTCCATGAAGAAGATGAAGCCACGAAGACGAACCAAGCATAGACGAACGAATCCTCACGATCGCAACGAAACGGGAACTAGCGAGAAGAAGCACACAACACGGTAAACACACCACACATGAACAAGGCATGATGCTCAACCAAGTATGATGCATGACAAGGCTAAAAGAAGCTACTCATGGAAAGGTACAATGTATACAAGAGCAACACATCAAAGCAAGTTTAAATGAGGCCGGAAACAACATATAACAACTCCGGTAAGTCCTCATATGCAAATTTCGAAATTGGTCCAGATCTGAATAACCTTATGTTCAAGTTTGTTAAACATCAAGTTAAGATGCACCAACATGATCTACACAAAATTCTAGTCAAGTTACATATAAAGTTCATTAGATTCGGAGCTACGGCCTAGAAGATATGAGCAAAACAAGTTAAGCATGGCATTGATGCAAAATGCATACAAACATCAAACAAACACCTCAAAACAAGGATGCAACATGATAATATGAAGCTACATGCAAAACTAAGCAAGTTTCATATAGAGCACACCCAAAACGGAGCAACGGTTCAACACATACACCCTATACAAGTTATAACAACAATCTGTCCAAAACAGCAAGTAGGCATCTAGCAAGCATCAAAACAACATGCTACAGGATCTCAAAATGAAAACAAAAGGCATGGACATGATGTACAGGTAATGCATGACAAAACATGAACACTGAGCTATCTCCATAAACTACTAGAACATGCTCAAAAGGACATGGAAAGATTGCAAGTAATAACAGGTTCACAGACTTCGCAGAATTCACAGGACATGGCAGAAATAACATCAGGTTAGCATGTTTGGAGCTATCAAACGACATGTTACAGCAAGCTATCATGTCAAACTAGAGCACGACATGAATCTACTCAAAGCATATAACAAAAGTCCCTTACCGACCATAAACCAAAAGGGATCAGAAAATACAATTGCAAGCACGTGAACATAGCAAAAACATAAACAGATTCAGACTTAGTAAAAAACTGGAGCATGGCAAAACAGATAACAGGTAGGCATGTTTAAGAGCTCGATGCACTCACGATGAGGCATCGCATGACAAACTAAGTATACACCCAGCAACTAGACATGACATAGAATCTAGACATGGTAAGAACAATAACATAGCATGCAAGGATCAACTACAACAAGCTTGGCAAAATTGAATAACATGTAAACAATCTGCCAGGAACATTTTATAGCCAAAGTAGAGCAAGATTAAGACATGCTAGGGTGCTACATAAATGCAAACAGAGGCATGGATGGATAGAACATAACCATATGTACAACACATCCTTACTGATCATCCTCAAAAGAGGCATGGATCTCACTGTAGCAACATGAATACATGGCATAAAAATAACAGCAGACAAGGACTTGGTGAAATTCTAAGTCCTGAAATCAGCAACATCATGGAGGCTACTTTGCAAGCTTGAAACAAACAATACATGGCATATCATGACAAATGGATTGCACCACAGCAAATATGGCATGTTGTAGAACATAACATATGTAGACTTCGTGCTCAAAAGAAAATCACACAAAAAAGATACAAAAATAACAGAAGAGCATGTTCTGATAAACTACAGCAGACAACATCACATAGCAGTTTTGCAACGATGATTAGGGCATCAAGATCACCTCAAACAAACATGGCACGATGGAACCAAATGTAAAGCATCTCACTATGAACAATACGACATATCATGCATGCGAAACGGAGTAGTATGCGGCAAGTTATGATGCGATGAACAAGGGACCAGAATGCAAATAATTTCGGGACTTAGAGAAAAATCAACCTCCGAGATCTAGGGTTTGACCCGGCGCGGAAAACGAGGCAGGCGGCGGCTCTCGCCGGTTTTGTCGCCGGAAATGGAGAGGAGGTGGCCAGAGAGGGTCGAGGACGAGCTGGCCCGGCCGGATCTCGCCGGATCCGGCGCCGGCGGAAGCGAGGACGAGGCCGGGCGGCGAGGAGCTCCGGCGGCGCGAGGCTCGGGCGCGCTGGGGGCGGGGTCCAGCGAGCGGCGCCGGTGGAGGCGGGTGGAGGAGCAGTTGGCGGCGGAGTGTGGCGCCGGCGGGAGGCGAGCGGTGGCCCGCGCGGGGCGATGCGGCGGAGGGAGCTGGCGAGCTCGGGCGGCGCGAGCGGGCGGCACGCTCGGGGCGCCTCGGGCCCGGTCACGGTCGGGGCGGGCCTGGCCCAAGCCTGGGCGGGCCGGCAGCGGAGGGGACAGGTGGCGGCTCGCTATAGGCGCAGTTCGACGGTGGCGGTTGTCCGGCCAGGGGTTGACATTGTTCGGCGCGCGTGATGTGGAATTTAGGGTTAAGGGAAAGAGGAGACCCGGGATTTGGAAATGGGGGTCTTTATATAGAGGTAGAGGAAGCTAGGAAGCTCCAAATGAGGTGCGGTTTGCGGCCACGCGATCATGATCGAACGAACGAGAGGAAGGAGGGGATTTGGATGGGTTTTTGGGCCACTTTGGAGGGGTGTTGGGCTGCACACAAAAGAGGCTTTGCGGTTACCCGGTTAACCGTTGGAGCATCAAACGACCTCCGATTGACCCGAAACTTGACAGGCGGTCTACCGATGCTATACCAAGGCCGCTTGACAAACCTCGGTTCATTCCGAGAAAGTTTAACACCCACACACGAAAAGAGGCAAAAGGGGCATTGGGGGGACATAGGAGTGCGGATTGCGAAACGGACAACGGGGAAAATGCTCGGATGCATGAGACGAAGACGTATGCAAAATGAGATGCACATGATGTCATGATATGAAATGCAGATGATGACATGGCAAAGTGCAACACGCAAGCACATGACCTGGCAATGACGGCGAATAACTGGTGGACACCTGGCGCATTAAAACCGGGGCGTTACAAGCTTCCCCGTTTTATTTATGATATGTTCCTAGAGGAAACTAAGTTGAAAGTTGATAGTAGCAATGATGCGGACTAGGTTCGTGATATGAGGATTATCCTCATTGCTGCACCGAAGAATTATGTCCTTAATGCACCGCTAGGTGACAGACCTATTGCAGGAGCAGATGCAGATGTTGTGAATGTTTAGCAAGCTCGGTATGATGACTACTTGATAGTTTAGTGCACCATGCTTTACAGCTTATTACCGGGGCTTCAAAAACATTTTGAACGACAAGGAGCATATAAGATGTTCCAAGAGCTGAAATTGGTATTTCAGACTCATGCCCGAGTCAAGAGGTATGCGACCTCTGACAAGTACTTTGCCTACAAGATGGAGGAGAATATCTCAGCTAGTGAGCATGTGCTCAGAATGTCTGGGTACTACAATCACTTGAATCAAGTGGGAGTTTATCTTCGAGATAATATAGTGATTCACAGAGTTCTATAGTCACTATCACCAAGTTACTAGAACTCTGTGATGAACTATAATATGCAAGGGATGACGAAAACGATTCCCGGGCTCTTCGTGATGCTGAAATCGACGAAGGTAGAAATCAAGAAAAGCATCAAATGTTGAAGGTTGACAAGACCACTAGTTTCAAGTAAAAGGGCAAGGGAAAGAAAGGGAACTTCAAGAAGAATGGCAAGCAAGTTATCACTCCCATGAAGAAGCCCAAAGCTAGACCCAAGCCTGAAACTGAGTGCTTCTACTGCAAAGGAAATGGTCACTAGAAGCGAAACTGCCCCAAATACTTGGCGGATTAGAAGGATGGCAAAGTGAACAAAAGTATATATGATATACATGTTATTGATGTGTACTTTACTAGTATTCATAGTAGCCCCTGGGTATTTGATACTGGTTCAATTGTTATGAGTAGTAACTTGAAACATGAGTTTTAAAATGAACAGAGACTAGTTGAGGGCAAGGTGACGATGTGTGTTGGAAGTGATTCCAATGTTGATAAGATCACCATCGCACACTCCCTTTACCTTCGGGATTAGTGTTGAACCTAAAATAAATGTTATTTGGTGTTTGCGTTGAGCATAATATGATTGGATCATGTTTATTGCAATACAATTATTCATTTAAGTCAAAGAATAATTGTTATTCTGTTTACATGAATAAAACCTTCTGTGGTCATACACCCAAGGTGAATGGTTTATTGAATATCGATTGTAGTGATACACATATTCATAATATTGAAGCCAAAAGATGCAAGGTTAATAATGATAGTGCAACTTATTTGTGGCACTGCCGTTTAGGTCATATTGGTGTAAAGCGCATGAAGAAACTCCATACTGATGGGCTTTTGGAATCACTTGATTATGAATCACTTGATGCTTGCGAACCATGCCTCATGGGCAAGATGACTAAGACTCCGTTCTCCAGAACAATGGAGCGAGCCACTGACTTACTGGAAATAATACATACTAATGTATGCAGTCCGATGAGTGTTGAGGCTCGCGGCGAGTATCTCTATTTTCTGACCTTCACAGATGATTTGAGCAGATATGAGTATATCTACTTAATGAAACACAAGTCTGAAACATTTGAAAAGTTCAACGAATTTCAGAGTGAAGTGGAGAATCATCGTAACAAGAAAATAAAGTTTCTACAATCTGATCGCAGAGGCGAATATTTGAGTTATGATTTTGGCCTTCATTTAAAACAATGTGGAATAGTTTCACAAACTCACGCCACCTGGAACACCATAGCCTAATGGTGTGTTCGAACATCGTAACCGTACTTCATTGGATACAGTGCGATTTATGATGTCTCTTACTAATTTACCACTATTGTTTTGGGGTTATGCATTAGAGACAGCTGCATTCACATTAAATAGGGCACCATCTAAATCCGTTGAGATGACACCGTATGAACTGTGGTTTGGCAAGAAACCTAAGCTGTCATTTCTTAAAGTTTGGGGTTGTGATGCTTATGTGAAAAAGCTTCAGCCTGATAAGCTCGAACCCAAATCGAAGAAATGCGTCTTCATAGGATATCCAAAGGAGACTATTGGGTACACTTTCTATCACAGATCCGAAGGCAAGATATTCATTGCTAAGAATGGATCCTTTCTAGAGAAGGAGTTTCTCTCAAAAAAAGTGAGCGGGAGGAATGTAGAACTTGATGAGGTAATTGTACCTTCTCCCGAATTGGAAAGTAGTTCATCACAGAAATCAATTCCAGTGATTCCTATACCAATTAGTGAGGAAGCTAATGATGATGATCATGAAACTTCAGATCAAGTTACTATCGAACCTCGTAGGTCAAACAGTGTATGGTCCGCACTAGAGTGGTACGGTAATCCTGTTCTGGAAATCATGTTACTAGACCATGACGAACCTACGAACTATCAGGAAGCGATGATGAGCCCATATTCCGCGAAATGGCTTGAGGCCATGAAATCTGAGATGGGATTCATGTATGCAGAACAAAATGTGGACTTTGGTTGACTTGTCAGATGATCGGCAAGCCATTGAGAATAAATGGATCTTCAAGAGGAAGACGGACGCTGATAGTAGTGTTACTATCTACAAAGCTCGAATTGTCACAAAAAGGTTTTCGACAAGTTCAAGGTGTTGACTACGATAAGATTTTCTCACTCGTAGCGATGCTTAAGTCTGTCCGAATCATGTTAGTTGCCACATTTTATGAAATCTGGCAAATGGATGTCAAAACTACATTCCTTAATGGATTTCTTTAAGAAGAGTTGTATATGATACAACCAGAAGGTTTTGTCAATCATTAAGGTGCTAACAAAATGTGCAAGCTCCAGTGATCCATCTATGGACTGGTGCAAGCATCTCGGAGTTGGAATATACGCTTTGATCAGTTGATCAAAGCATATAGTTTTATACAGACTTGTGGTGAAGCCTGTATTTACAAGAAAGTGAGTGGGAGCACTACAACCTTTCTGATAATTATATGTGAATGACATACTGTTGATCGGAAATGATGTAGAATTTTCTGTAAAGCATAAAGGAGTGTTTGAATGGAGTTTTTCAAAGAAAGACCTTGGTGAAGCTGCTTACATATTGGGCACCAAGATCTATAGAGATAGATCAAGACACTTGATAAGATTTTTCAATGAGTACATACCTTGACAAGATTTTGAAGTAGTTCAAAATGGAACAGTCAAAGAAGGAGTTCTTGCCTGTATTGCAAGGTGTAAAGTTGAGTAAGACTCAAAACACGACCACGACAGAAAATAGAAAGATAACGAAAGTCATTCCCTATGCCTCAGCCATAGGTTCTATAAAGTATGCTTTGTTGTGTACCAAACCTATTGTGTACCTTGCCATGAGTTTGGCAAGGGGTACGATATTGATCCAGGAGTGGATCACTTGACAGCGGTCAAAATTATCCTTAGAAGACTAAGGAGACATTTCTTGGTTATGGAGGTGATAAAGAGTTCGTCGTAAAGAGTTACGTTGATGCAAGATTTGACACCGATCTGGATGACTCTGTGTCTCGATCTAGATACATATTGAAAGTGGGAGCAATTAGCTAGAGTAGCTCCGTGCAGAGCATTGTAGACATAGAAATTTGCAAAATACATACGGATCTAAACGTGGCAGACCCGTTGACTAAACTTCTCTCACAAGCAAAACATGATCATTGCTACCTCTTGAGCTTGCGTTGGATTTCCCCGAAGAGGAAAGGATGATCCAGCAGAGTAGCGTAAGTATTTCCCTCAGTTTTGAGAACAAAGGTATCAATCGAGTAGGAGGCCACGCTCAAGTCCCTCGTACCTTCACAAAACGATAGCTACTCGCAACCAACGCGATTAGGGGTTCTCAATCCCTTCACGGTCACTTACGAGAGTGAGATCTGATAGAGATGATAGATAATATTTTTGGTATTTTTGATATAGAGATGCAAAGTGAAAAGTAAAAGGCAAAGTAAAAAAGCAAAGCAAAATTAAAGTGATGGAGATTGATATGATGAGAATAGGCCCGGGGGCCATAGGTTTCACTAGTGGCTTCTCTCAAGAGCATAAGTATTCTACGGTGGGTGAACAAATTACTGTTGAGCAATTGACAGAATTGAGCATAGTTATGAGAATATCTAGGTATGATCATGTATATAGGCATCACATCCGAGACAAGTAGACCGAAACGATTCTGCATCTACTACTATTACTCCACTCGTCGACCGCTATCCAGCATGCATCTAGAGTATTAAGTTAAAAACAGAGTAACGCCTTAAGCAAGATGACATGGTGTAGAGAGATAAATTCATGCAGTATGAAATAAACCCCATCTTGTTATCCTCGATGGCAACGATGCAATACGTGCGTTGCTGCCCCTTCTGTCACTGGGAAAGGACACCGCAAGATCGAACCCAAAGCTAAGCACTTCTCTCATGGCAAGAAAAACCAATCTAGTAGGCCAAAAGAAACTGATAATTCAAAGAGGCTTGCAAAGATAACCAATCATACATAAAAGAATTCAGAGAAGATTCAAATATTATTCATAGATAGACTTGATCATAAACACACAATTCATCGGTCTCAACAAACACACCGCAAAAGAAGAAGATTACATTGAATAGATCTCCACGAGAGAGGGGGAGAGCTTTGTATTGAGATCCAAAAAGAGAGAAGAAGCCATCTAACTACTAACTATGGACCCGAAGGTATGAGGTAAACTACTCACACTTCATCGGAGGGGCTATGATGATGTAGAAGCCCTCCATGATGATGGCCCTCTCCGGCGGAGCTCCGGAACAGGCCCCAAGATGGGATCTCGTGGATACAGAAGGTTGCGGCAGTGGAATTACGTTTTTTGGCTCATGTTCTGATCGTTTGGGGGTACGTAGGTATATATAGGAGGAAGAAGTACGTCGGTGGAGCTCCGAGGGGCCCACAAGGCAGGGGGCGCGCCCTAAGGGGGGCACGCCCCCCACCCTCGTGACCGCCTCTCTGATGCCTTGGTCTAGGGTCCAAGTCTCCTGGATCACGTTCGGTGAGAAAATCACGTTCCCAAAGGTTTTATTCCGTTTGGACTTCGTTTGATACTCCGTTTCTTCGAAACACTGAAATAGGGGGCTGGGCCTCCGGTTAATAGGTTAGTCCCAAAATAATATAAAAGTGGAAAATAAAGCCGAATATAGTCCAAAACAGTAGATAATATAGCATGGAGCAATCAAAAATTATAGATACGTTGGAGATGTATCAGGCATCCCCAAGCTTAATTCCTGCTCGTCCTCGAGTAGGTAAATGATAAAAAGAGAATTTTTGATGCAGAGTGCTACTTGGCATAATTTCAATGCAAATCTTCTTAATTGTGTATGAATATTCAGATTCAAAAGATTCAAGACAAAATGTTATGTTGACATAAAAATAATAATACTTCAAGCATACTAACAAAGCAATTATGTCTTCTCAAAATAACATGGCCAAAGAAAGTTATCCCTACAAAATCATATAGTCTGGCTATGCTCTATCTTCACCACACAAAGTATTTAAATCATGCACAACCCCGATGACAAGCCAAGCAATTGTTTCATACTTTAACATTTTCAAAACTTTTTCAATCTTCACGCAATACATGAGCGTGAGCCATGGATATAGCACTATATGTGGAATAGAATGGTGGTTGTGGAGAAGAAAAAAAGAGGGGAAGATAGTCTCACATCAACTAGGCGTATTAACGGGCTATGGATATGCCCATCAATAGATATCAATGTAAGTGAGTAGGGATTGCCATGCAACGGATGCACTAGAGCTATAAGTATATGAAAGCTCAACAAAAGAAACTAAGTGGGTGTGCATCCAACTCGCTTACTCATGAAGACCTAGGGAATTTTGAGGAAGCCCATCATTGGAATATACAAGCCAAGTTCTATAATGAAAAATTCCCACTAGTATATGAAAGTGACAAAATGAGAGACTCTCTATCATGAAGATCCTGGTGCTACTTTGAAGCACAAGTGTGGTAAAAGGATAGTAACATTGTCCCTTCTCTCTTTTTTCTCTCATTTTTTTGGGCCTTTTCTTTTTTATGGCCTCTTTTTTTTCTTTCGTCCGGAGTCTCATCCCGACTTGTGGGGGAATCATAGTCTCCATCAACCTTTCCTCACTTGGGACAATGCTCTAAAAAATGATGATCATCACACTTTTATTTTTATTACAACTCAACAATTACAACTCGATACTTAGAACACAATATGACTCTATATGAATGCCTCCGGCGGTGTACCGGGATATGCAATGATTCAAGAGTGACATGTATGAAAGAATTATGAATGGTGGCTTTGCCACAAATACGATGTCAACTACATGATCATGCTAGCAATATGACAATGATGGAGCGTGTCATAATAAACGGAACGGTGGAAAGTTGCATGGCAATATATCTCGGAATGGCTATGGAAATGCCATGATAGGTTGGTATGGTGGCTGTTTTGAGGAAGGTATATGGTGGGTGTATGATACCGGCGAAAAGTGCGCGGTATTTGAGAGGCTAGCAATGGTGGAAGGATGGGAAAAGGTGTGTATAATCCATGGACTCAACATTAGTCATAAAGAACTCATATACTTATTGCAAAAATCTATAAGTTATCAAAGCAAAGTATTACGCACATGCTCCTAGCGGGATAGATTGGTAAGAAAAGACCATCGCTCGTCCCCGACCGCCACTCATAAGGAAGACAATCAATAAATAAATCATGCTCCGACTTCATCACATAACGGTTCACCATACGTGCATGCTACGGGAATCACAAACTTCAACGCAAGTATTCTTTAAATTCACAACTAATCAACTAGCATGACTCTAATATTACCACCTCCATATCTCAAAACAATTATCATGCTTCAATCTTTTCTTACTATTCAACGCACTCAAAAGAAAGTTTCACAAATCTTGAATACCAAGCATATTGTTATTAAGCAATTTACCATGCTATTAAGACTCTCAAAATGATCTAAGTGAAGCATGAGAGATCAATAGTTTCTTTAAAACAAATCCACCACCGTGCTCTAAAAGATCTATGTGAAGCACTTAGAGCAAAATTATAACACTCAAAGGATATAAGTGAAGCACATAGAGCAAAACTACATAGCTCAAAAGATATAAGTGAAGCACATAGAGTATTCTATCAAATTTTAATTCATGTATGGCTCTCTCAAAAGGTGTGTACAGCAAGGATGATTGTGGCACACTAACAAACAAATACACAAATAATAAAAGACGCTCCAAGCAAAACACATATCATGTTGGTGAATAAAAATATAGCTCTAAGTAAAATACCGATGGAAGTAGACGAAAGAGGGGATGCCTTCCGGGGCATCCCCAAGCTTTGAATTTTTGGTGTCCTTGGATTATCTTTGGGGTGCCATGGGAATCCCCAATCTTTGGCTCTTGCCACTCCTTGTTCCATTATCCATCAAAAGATTTCACCCAGAACTTGAAAACTTCACAACACAAAACTCAATAGAAATCTCGTGAGCTCCGTTAGAGAAAGAAAACAAAAAAACCACATCAAGGTACTATAATGAACTCATTATTTATTTATATTGGTATTAAACCTACTGTATTCCAACTTCTCTATGGATTATAAACTATTTTACTAGCCATAGATTCATCAAAATAAGCAAACAACACACGAAAAACAGAATCTGTCAAAAACACAACAGTCTGTAGTAATCTGTAACTAACGCAAACTTCTGGAACTCCAAAGAATCTACCAAAATTGTAAGGCCTAGACAATTTGTTTATTGATCAGTAGAAATTGTAATAAGTATTTTATCACGTTCTGGTGATTTTTAATAATTCGGGCACTGAGCGCAAAGTTTCTGGAAATTACAGCAAGATCAAATAACTATCATCCAAGAAAATCCAATAGGTCTAACTTGGCACAAACACTAATTAAAACACAAAACCACATCCAAACAGAAGGTAGATGGGTTATTTATTCCCTAACATAAGAAAAACACAAAAAACTAAAAATAAAATTGGGTTGCCTCCCAACAAGCGCTATCGTTTAACGCCCCTAACTAGGCATAAAAGCGAGGATAGATCTCGGTATTGCCATCTTTGGTAGGCAATCCATAAGTGGCTCTCATGATAGTTTCATATGGAAATTTTATTTTCTTTCTAGGAAAGTGTTCCATGCCCTTTTTTAATGGAAATTTAAATCTAATATTCCCTTCCTTCATATCAATAATCGCACCAACCGTTCTAAGGAAAGGTCTACCAAGAATAATAGGGCAAGAAGGATTGCAATCTATATCAAGAACGATGAAATCTATGGGCACATAATTCCTATTTGCAACAATAATAACATCATTAATCCTTCCCATAGGTTTCTTAATAGTGGAATTCGCAAGATGCAAGTTTACAGAGCAATCATCAAGATCACGGAAAATCTAGCAAATCACACAAAGTTTTGGGGATAGTGGAAACACTAGCACCCAAATCACACAAAGCATAAAACTCATGATCCTTAATTTTAATTTTAATAGTAGGTTCCCACTCATCATAGAGTTTTCTTGGGATAGAGACTTTCAACTCAAGTCTTTCTTCATAGGATTGCATGAAGGCATCAACAATATGTTCGGTAAAGGCTTTCTTTTGACTATAAGCATGAGGAGAATTTAGCGCGGATTGCAACAAGGAAATACAATCAACTAAAGAGAAACTTTGATAATTAAATTCCTTGAAATCCAATATAGTGGGTTTAGCCACATCTAGGGTTTTATTTCTTTCAATCCCAATTTCATCAATTTCGTCATAACGATCTAAATACTTCGAATTTTTGGAACGCCTTCTAGGTAAAGGAAGATCATATTCGGTTTCATCAAGATTCATATTGCAAAACAAAGATTTGATAGGGGACACATCAATAACTTTTAGATCTTCATCTCGATTTTCATAGGAATTGGAAGAACACGCTTTAATAAAGGCATCTTTGGAAGCACGCATCCTAGCGGTTCTTTCCTTGCACTCATCAATGGAAATTCTCATGGCTTTGAGAGACTCATTGATATCTTGCTTTGGAGGAATAGATCTAAGCTTTAAAGAATCAACCTCAAGAGAAATTCTATCAACGTTCCTAGCCAAATCATCAACCTTAAGCAATTTCTCTTCAAGCAAAGCATTAAAATTCCTTTGTGAATTCATAAGCTCTTTAACACTACTCTCAAATTCAGAGGGCATCTTATTAAAATTTCCATAAGATTTGTTGTAGGAATTTCCATAATTATTAGAAGGATTACTAGGATAAGTCCTAGGATTAAAATTCCCTCTATACGTGTTGTTACCAAAATTATTCCTACCAACAAAATTCACATCCATAGATTCATTGTTATTCTCAATCAAAGTAGAGAAAGGCATATCATTAGGATCATAATAAACACTCTTAGTAGCAAATAATTTCAGAAGTTCATCCATCTTTCCGCTCAAAACATTAATTTCTTCTATCGCATGCACTTTTTTTATTAGAAGATCTTTCAGTATGCCATTGAGAATAATTAACCATGATATTATCTAGGAGTTTAGTAGCATCTCCTAAAGTGATTTACATAAATGTGCCTCCCGCGGCCGAATCTAAAAGATTTCTAGAAGCAAAATTCAATCCGGCATAAATTTTTTGTATAATCATCCACAAATTCAAACCATGAGTAGGGCAATTACGTGTCATTAATTTCATTCTCTCCCAAGCCTGTGCAACATGTTCATGATCAAGTTGCTTAAAATTCATAATATTGTTTCTAAGAGAGATGATCTTAGCGGGAGGAAAATACTTAGAGATAAAAGCATCTTTGCACTTGTTCCAAGAATCAATACTATTTTTAAGCAAAGACGAAAACCAAGCTTTAGCACGATCTCTAAGCGAAAAAGGAAATAGCTTCAATTTAACAACATCATTATCGACATCTTTTTCCTTTTGCATATCACATAAATCAATGAAGCTATTAAGATGAGTAGCGGCATCTTCACTAGGAATGCCTCCGAATTGATCTTTCATAACAAGATTCAACAAAGCAGTATTGATTTCACAAGATTCAGTATTGGCAAGAGGAGCAATCGGAGTGCTAAGGAAATCATTATTATTGGTATTGGTGAAGTCAAACAATTTGGTAGTATCTTGAGCCATCGCGACAAACAAACAATCCAACACACGAGCAAATAGAAAGGCAAGCGAGAAAAAGGCAAACAGAAAGAGAGGAGGAGATTGGGAAAGAGAGGGCAAATAAAACGGCAAGGATGAAGTGGGGGAGAGGAAAACGAGAGGCAAATGGCAACTAATGTAATGCGAGAGATAGGGATTGTGATGGGTACTTGGTATGTTGACTTTTTGCTTAGACGCCCCAGCAACGGCGCCAGAAATTCTTCTTGCTACCTCTTGAGCTTGCGTTGGATTACCCCAAAGAGGAAAGGATGATGCAGCATAGTAGCGTAAGTATTTCCCTCAGTTTTTGAGAACCAAGGTATCAATCCAGTAGGAGGCCACGCTCAAGTCCCTCGTCCTGCACAAAACGATAGCTACTCGCAACCAACACGATTAGGGGTTGTCAATCCCTTCACGGTCACTTACGAGAGTGAGATCTGATAGAGATGATAGATAATATTTTTGGTATTTTTGATATAGAGATGCAAAGTGAAAGGTAAAAGGCAAAGTAAAAAAGCAAAGCAAAATTAAAGTGATGGAGATTGATTGATGAGAATAGACCCGGGGGCCATAGGTTTCACTAGTGGCTTCTCTCAAGAGCATAAGTATTCTACGGTGGGTGAACAAATTACTGTTGAGCAATTGACAGAATTGAGCATAGTTATGAGAATATCTAGGTATGATCATATATATAGGCATCATGTCCGAGACAAGTAGACCAAAACGATTCTGCATCTACTACTATTACTCCACTCATCGACCGCTATCCAGCATGCATCTAGAGTATTAAGTTAAAAACAGAGTAATGCCTTAAGCAAGATGACATGATGTAGAGAGATAAATTCATGCAATATGAAATAAACCCCATCTTGTTATCCTCGATGGCAACGATGCAATACGTGCCTTGTTGCCCCTTCTATCACTGGGAAAGGACACCGCAAGATCGAACCCAAAGCTAAGCACTTCTCCCATGGCAAGAAAAATCAATCTAGTAGGCCAAATGAAACTGATAATTCGAAGAGACTTGCAAAGATAACCAATCATACATAAAAGAATTCAGAGAAGATTCAAATATTATTCATAGATAGACTTGATCATAAACCCACAATTCATCGATCTCAACAAACACACCGCAAAAAGAAGAAGATTACATCGAATAGATCTCCACGAGAGAGGGGGAGAACTTTGTATTGAGATCCAAAAAGAGAGAAGAAGCCATCTAACTACTAACTATGGACCCGAAGGTCTGAGGTAAACTACTCACACTTCATCGGAGGGGCTATGATGATGTAGAAGCCCTCCGTGATGAAGGCCCTCTCCGACGGAGCTCCAGAACAGGCCCCAGGATGGGATCTCGTGGATACAGAAGGTTGCGGCGGTGGAATTAGGTTTTTTGGCTCCTGTTCTGATCGTTTGGGGTACGTAGGTATATATAGGAGGAAGAAGTACATCGGTGGAGCTCCGAGGGGCCCACGAGGCAGGGGGCGCGCCCTAAGGGGGGGGCGCCCCCACCCTCGTGACCGCTTCTCTGATGCCTTGGCGTAGGGTCCAAGTCTCCTGGATCACGTTCGGTGAGAAAATCACGTCCCCGAAGGTTTTATTCCGTTTGGACTCCGTTTGATATTCCATTTCTTCGAAACACTGAAATAGGCAAAAAATAGCAATTCTGGGCTGGGCCTCCGGTTAATAGGTTAGTCCCAAAAATAATATAAAAGTGGAACATAAAGCATAATATAGTCCAAAGCAGTAGATAATATAGCATGGAGCAATCAAAAATTATAGATACGTTGGAGACGTATCAATCACACCTTAGTACTCTTTGGGTGTTAATCACATGGCGATGTGAACTAGATTATTGAATCTAGTAAACCTTTTGAGTGTTGGTCACTTGGCGATGTGAACTATGGATGTTAATCACATAAAGATGTGAACTATTGGTGTTAAATCACATGGCGATGAGAACTAGATTATTGACTCTAGTGCAAGTGGGAGACTGAAGTAAATATTCCCTAGAGGCAATAATAAAGTTGTTATTTATATTTCCCTATATCATGATAAATGTTTATTATTCATGCTAGAATTGTATTAACCAGAAACTTAGTACATGTGTGAATAGATAGACAAAACAGAGTGTCCCTAGTATGCCTCTACTTGACTAGCTCATTAATCAAAGATGATTAAGTTTCCTGACCATGGACATGTGTTGTCATTTTATGAACAAGATCACATCATTAGGAGAATGATGTTATGGACAAGACCCATTCGTTAGCTTAGCATTATGATCGTTACAGTTTGATTGCTACTGCTTTCTTCATGACTTGTACATGTTCCTCTGACTATGAGATTATGCAACTCCCGAATACCGGAGGAACACCTTGTGTGCTATCAAACGTCACAACATAACAGGGTGATTATAAAGATGTTCTACAGGTGTCTCTGATGATGTATGTTGAGTTGGCATAGATCGAGATTAGGATTTGTCACTCCATGTATCGGAGAGGTATCTCTGGGCCCTCTCGGTAATGCAGATCACTATAAGCCTTGCAAGCAATGTGATCAATGAGTTAGTCACGGGATGATGCATTACGGAACGAGTAAAGAGACTTGCCGGTAACGAGATTGAACTAGGTATGATGATACCGACGATCGAATCTCGGGCAAGTAACATACCAACGACAAAGGGAACAACATATGTTGTTATGCGGTTTGACCGGTAATGATCTTCGTAGAATATGTAGGAACCAATATGGGCATCCAGGTTCTGCCATTGGTTATTGACCAGAGATGAGTCTCGGTCATGTCTACATAGTTCTCGAACCCATAGGGTCCACACGTTTAACGTTCGATGACGATTGGTATTATGAGTTTATGTGTTTTGAAGTACCGAAGGTAGTTCGGAGTCCCGGATGTGATCACGGACATGACGAGGAGTCTCCAAATGGTCAAGAAATGAAGATTGATATATTGGAAGGTTATGTTTGGACACCGGAATGGTTTCAGATGAGTTCACGCATTTACCGGAGTACCGGGAGGTTACCGGAAACCCCTGGGGGCTTAATGGGCCTACATGGGCTTTAGTGGAAGAGAGAGGAGGTGGCCAAGAGGTGGGGCGTGCCCCCCAAGCCCAATCTGAATTAGGAGGGGGGCCGGCCCCCCTTTCCTTCTTATCCCCTTCGCCTTCCTTCCCCCACCAAGCTGAACGTGTGTAGATCGCAGAGGTGCCGTGCGTTCAGTACTTGATCGGTTGGATCACGAAGACGTTCGACTACATCAACCACGTTACTGTCGGGGGATATCTGCCTCCACGAGCACCTATGGGGACGGAGCCCCTTGTCGGTTCGGCGGGGGCGGAGGATGCACGAAGAGCAGATCGAGGCGACACACACACACAACGATTTTACCCAGCTTCGGGCCGCATCGATGCGTAAAACCCTACTGCTGCATGTCTGGTTGATTAGGGTTCTTGCTCTGGAGCGCAAGAAGCTACAGTAAGTTGGAGCTGGACGTAGGCGAGGGCCTCTTGGGTCCGATCTCCTTCCTCTCCCTCTACGTGCGCATGGGCCTCCTTTTATATGCCAAGGGGTTTCCCACAGGGAGCGACGCAGGTGAGGGTAAAAATGGTAAGGGATTGTGTGAATAGTGGCCGCACAGTGCTATCGCACCTAACTCTGACGGCGGGGGACAAAGGCATTAAATGCCCGTCTGGATCGCCTGAACAGTGCCGAGGCGGACCGTTAGGAGCGCCTCCGCTCGCCACGGGGGCGACTCTGCCAACGTCGCATGCCACCGCGCGTCTCAGGTTGCGCGGCGCCCCGCCACGTGCCTCCCGGGAAGCCCCAGAGCGACGCGTGGGCAGGTGAGCTGGAGCGCGGGCCTGACGTGGTGGTTTGCCGCGGCAAGTGGCTTGCCGCGGTAGTTGCCATGCCGCACCTGGGAGCTTGCCGCTCGCCAGGCCTTGCCGGGGCGCGCGGCACGCCGCGGCGGGCTTCTCTTGGGGTGCCCTGGCTGGCCGTCCCGGCGAGCTCCTCCCGCCGGGGCCTTGGTGCTTCGGCTCAGTCGTCCTGGCAAGCTCCTCTTGCCGGGGCCTTGTCGCTTTGGCCCGGCAAGCTCCTCTTGCCGGACCTTGCCTTCTCGACCCGGCAAGCTCCTCTTGCCGGGGCTTGGTCTTCTAGGCTCGATCACTTGGCCTTCGTCTGCCCGGAAAGGGCCGTGGAGACTCTTGTCGCTCCCCTGGCAGGCCTTGCCGCGGGAGGCTGCTACTGCCCGTGCACAAGTTCGGGGTACTAAGGTACCCCTACTTTAGTACACCGACAGGAGCCCCCGGGTCTGGGCCATTCACGGTGCCGAGCGTTGTTGGGCCAGGCCCTAACAGTGCACGGGCACGCGTGGCCTGGGTTGCGCTGCTCCTTAACTCCGTGCTCGTCGCGCCCTCCCCAAGTGGCGCGCGCTTATCGCGGCGTCGTGGGGGGGGGGGGGCGAGGCGTGCGAGGCGTGCGTGACGTGGGTGGTGTGCGCGGGGCTTGAGGCCCGCAGGCATGCGTCACGTCGGGCACGATCTCTTTATCTGGGAAGGCGGAGCGTCCGCCCCCGCTCCTTCCCCCCTTTATAAGCGGAGGGGAACAGGGGCAGCTCGCCATTCCGCCGATTGCTGTTCCTCGAAAATCTCCGCCGCCTCCTCCTTGTTAGAGAAAGCAGCGATTCGCTCTCGCAGCCCCCGGCGCCGCCAACGCCGACAACACCCCCTCCCTGTTTCGGCCATGGCCCCGAAGAGCGACAAGGCGAAGGGGAAGGTCGTGAAGTCAGCCGAGGCGCTGCGGCTGGAAGCGCTTCAGAAGGAGACGACGACGTTCCCTCCTCAGCTTGACACGCTGAGGATGAAGAACGAATACCTCCTCTTCTGGTCGACGGCGACGCGAGCGCATCCGCGCACGCGAGTTCTTCCCGCCATCGCCCAGAAGCTGTACCCGACCGGCGAGGACGTCCCGCCAAGCGCCAAGCTCACTTCCTTCTTCAAGGGCTTGGTGGGGGTGCTCCGGCACCTCCGGGAATCGATCCCAGAACAGCTGGCCGAGGAGACGCGGGAAGCCGTCTCCGGGGCCCTCGAGAGGGTGTTGGTGAAGATCGTCTTCCGCAACCCCACCATCAGGCTCACCAACGTCCTCAGGCACTTGCCGGAAGATGCTGATCTGACGGAGATCAGGGCCCTCGTCACCCCCATCGTGGAAAGGGTGGCGGGGATCAGGCGGGTCGAGGGCGACCGCACAGATTAGGCCGCCCACCTCTTTCTTTTCTTCTCTCGTTGCTGCCGAGCATGCCACTGAAATAGCTGATTAGAGCAGCGGCAAGTTATTTTGTAATATAACTTTTATCTTAGGCAGTTCATTGCGCTGTTATCTCCCTCGTTTGACTTTATGCTTCGTACGTTCGCGCCCTACGCTCACGGGAACTTGTCGGCAAAAGTCTCCGCCTTGCCACGGGTGCTGAGTGCGGGACGTCAGCGACCCGCTGACGGGGCTCCCACCGGCAAGAAACCTTGCCGCGGCTGGCGCAACTCACTTAAATGTTGAGCAGGCTCGGGGCGCGGTAGGCGTGGCGACCGCAGTCGCGGCACGCTCAAGCTGCCGAGCGAGCTCGAAACAAGTAAGGACGCTACTCGGGATGTAGCACACTTAAGTCGTTGAGCGGGGCTCGAAACGAAATAAGGGCGCAACCAGCCACGAGCCGGCCCCTCCGCGCACAGGTTTCCCATACGAAGCTCGGTCGTTCGAGGAAGATAATTTAAGAATAAAAAGGAGCTTAGTCGCTCAAACTTTGGCAACTTAGCTTCTCTGTCGTTTGCTGTCCGGCAAGGCGCAGCTTCCTCGGGCGGCGCCCAGTCCAGGCTTGGGGCCTGACGGCCTGCCACCGCTTGCCGGAGACGAGTGCTGCACAATCGTGTCGAATGATGCCTGCGCCAAGCAGAGAGGCGCGAAATCGACAAGACGTGCGGGGCACATAGGCTATGCTCGGGCTCTGCGCCCGCCTCTGTACCAAGGATTACATGCAACTGCGGCAAGACTTGGACGGAGAGGATGGCCGACGAAACGGTTCCGACCGCCGCGCGGGACAAGGCCCCTCCCACGGTCGGCGTCGACTCGTTTAGATCTTGGCGGCCTGGGCTCGCCGAAGAACGAGGTCGCCTTTCCTGCAACTTCCGGCGCTAACTTCTGCGGCTACGGGAGCGGCGCAAAGTTTGCTGGAGGCGAGAGACTCGCTCAGCGGCCGGAAGGCGGTCCTCCTCAAGGAGCAGCTGCTCTTGCCCGGACTCTGCGCGAGTGGGTACTCGAGGAGGGCCGTGCACGGGTCCGTGAGGAGGAATGCCTCCGCTCCGCGGGCTGGAGCGGAAAGGTACCTGGCCATACCTGAGCTTGCCTGTGGTCGCCGAATCTGGTTCGCACAACCTCGACGCACCCCCTACCTGGCGCGCCAAAGATGTCGGGGGATATCTGCCTCCACGAGCACCTATGGGGACGGAGCCCCTTGTCGGCTCGGCGGGGGCGGAGGATGCACGAAGAGCAGATCGAGGCGACACACACACACAACGATTTTACCCAGCTTCGGGCCGCATGGATGCGTAAAACCCTACTGCTGCATGTCTGGTTGATTAGGGTTCTTGCTCTAGAGCACAAGAAGCTACAGTAAGTTGGAGCTGGACGTAGGCGAGGGCCTCTTGGGTCCGATCTCCTTCCTCTCCCTCTACGTGCGCATGGGCCTCCTTTTATATGCCAAGGGGTTTCCCACAGGGAGCGACGCAGGTGAGGGTAAAAATGGCAAGGGATTGTGTGAATAGTGGCCGCACAGTGCTATCGCACCTAACTCTGACGGCGGGGGACAAAGGCATTAAATGCCCGTCTGGATCGCCTGAACAGTGCCGAGGCGGACCGTTAGGAGCGCCTCCGCTCGCCACGGGGGCGACTCTGCCAACGTCGCATGCCACCGCGCGTCTCAGGTTGCGCGGCGCCCCGCCACGTGCCTCCGGGGAAGCCCCAGAGCGACGCGTGGGCAGGTGAGCTGGAGCGCGGGCCTGACGTGGTGGTTTGCCGCGGCAAGTGGCTTGCCGCGGTAGTTGCCTTGCCGCACCTGGGAGCTTGCCGCTCGCCAGGCCTTGCCGGGGCGTGCGGCGCGCCGCGGCGGGCTTCTCTTGGGGTGCCCTGGCTTGGCCGTCCCGGCGAGCTCCTCCCGCCGGGGCCTTGGTGCTTCGGCTTAGTCGTCCCGGCAAGCTCCTCTTGCCGGGGCCTTGTCGCTTTGGCCCGGCAAGCTCCTCTTGCCGGACCTTGCCTTCTCGACCCGGCAAGCTCCTCTTGCCGGGGCTTGGTCTTCTAGGCTCGATCACTTGGCCTTCGTCTGGCCCGGAAAGGGCCGTGGAGACTCTTGTCGCTCCCCTGGCAGGCCTTGCCGCGGGAGGCTGCTACTGCCCGTGCACAAGTTCGGGGTACTAAGGTACCCCTACTTTAGTACACCGACAATTACATAACTCTTCCGCTTTCGGTCGACGAGGGTATGTGGACACACACTCTCGCTTATTGTTATGCATCACATAGATATATCTTGCGTGATCGTAGGTAAATTTTTGGAAATACTGCGTTCCCCAATAGGAAGCTACCATAAATCCATCCGCGGTGACAGCACAAGCACTGCTGGCCGAGGAGGAGGAAGAAGATATCCTTAAGCCTTACCTTAATCATCTTACCCCTGCTGAGATTGAAGCTTTTCACGTCACTGAAATAGTTCGCATACAAAATAAGTATCGCACTCGCGAAAATATTCTGCATCAAGAGCATATTATCCATCTCTGGAGCGTCATCCGTCGGCTGCAGGATCTCTTGACCCTTAAGGACAGGATTGCTTCATCACCTTCTTCACCACCAAAGGAGAACTGAGTATTGGGTATGGGCACTCCCCTTGGCTTCCGCCAAGCTTGGGGGAGGTGCCCCGGTATCTAATCATCCCACTATCTTTTTTCTTTTACTTATCTTAGTTTGATCTTTTTGCTTTAGATGAAATAAAGTTTAGTTCGATCTTTTCTTCTTTGAGAGTTTGCTTAGTGATCTATCATTGTTATCGTGTGCAAGTTATATCATAAAGTTAGTTCGAGTTTTCAGTTTCTTTACTTTCATGTTGCAAATAAAGAAAAGAGAAAGAGAAAGAAAGTAAACAAAAGAAAGGAAATAAATCAATAAGGTCGTATACTAATCCTATGGTAGGTGATAGCACCGCATAAAGGAAAGTATAAGTAAAAAAAACTTATTAGAGATTGAAAAACATAGCATTGGTCAGTGATGCAACTCATGAAAGAATTAATAAGGGAAGGGAAGATTCACATATAAATATACTATCCTAGAAATCTTTTGTGATTGTGAGCCCTCAACAAAATATTATATGCCAAAATTGTTGACGTTGGAGAAGGAAGACAATGTAGTGGTTTATGTATGTTTATATTCACACAGAAGTCATATTGTCATAGATCCTTTAACATGTGATGCTTGCCCCCTATCTTTGCTAGCCGAAAATTTCGCACTAAGTAGAGATACTACTTGTGCATCCAAAAACCCTTAAACCCAAATCTTTTTCAAGTGTCCACCATACCTACCTATGAATTGAACAAGATACCTCAAGTAAGTTGTCATCGGTGCAAAAAGGCAATAAAAATTGCTTCTAAATATGTGAGATCATTTAGTCTAAGAGAAAATTGTGTGTTGTATGAACTTGGATGACAAAGAATAAAAGCGACAGACTGCATAATAAAGGTTGTCATATTAAGGGGCAATACAACGTGACGTTCTCTTGCACTAAGGGATTGAGCATGCAAACAAATAAGCGCATGGCAACCTATGCTTCCCTCCGCGAAGGGCCTATCTTTTACTTTTATGTATTTACTTTTATGCAAAGAGTCAAAGTTTTCCTTCTATTCCTTTTTATTTTCTCTTTTGGCAAGCATCATGTGGTGAAGAAAGATCTACGCACATATGTCCAGTTGAATATAGATAGCATGAGTTATTATTGTTGACATCACCCTTGAGGTGAGTATGTTGGGAGAGGAAACTATAAGCCCCTATCGTTCTATGTGTCTGGTTGAAACATTTTGCTCATGGGTAGGAGGTGAGTGTTAGCAATCATAGAAGACTATATGATGGTTGAGTATGTGGACTTGCTTAAAAGGCCCCGACACGTGAACCTTCCTGAAAAGATGATGAATTGTAGTTGCAAAGTTGACCGAGAACATAGTTTGTTGGTTTCTAATAGAGTTTTTGCTTTATACTTCGATTGTGTGATGAACTGTTACTTATTCATGATAAGTGTATGATAAAAGTTCTATGATAAAAGTCCTATGTTTAATTTTGTTTCTGTTATAATAATCAACATGATGCCTCTATGTCCATATTTTGTTTTTATCGACACCTCTCTCTCAAAGCATGTGGACATGTTTTGAGATTTCGGTTTTCACTTGAGGACAAGCGAGGTCTAAGCTTGGGGGAGTTGATACGTCCATTTTGCATCATGTTTTCTTACTGTTATTTATAATGTTTTTATCCATCATAATGCTTTTTGGAGTAATTCTAATGCCTTTTCTCTCATAATTTGCAAGGTACACACCAAGAGGGAGAATTCTGGCAGCTGGAAATCTGGACCTGAAAAAGCTACGTCAGGCCACCTATTCTTCACAAATTCAAATGAGCTGAAACTCCATGAGGATTTTTTATGAAATATTTAAAAAATACTGAAGCCAATAAACACTAGAGGGGGCCACCAGGTGGGCATAGCCCACCTGGGCGCGCCAGGGCCCCCTGGCGCGCCCTGGTGGGATGTGGCCTCCTCGGCCCACCTCCGGTGCCCATCTTATGGTTTTTAAGTGATTTTTACCTAGAAAAAATAAGGAGAAGGCTTTCGGGACGGAGCGTTGCCGTCTCGAGGCGGAACTTGGGCAGGAGAACTTTTGGCCTCCGGCGGAGCGATTCTGCTGGGGGAACTTCCCTCTCGGAGGGGTAAATCATCGTCATCATCATCACCAATAACTCTCCCATCTTGGGGAGGGCAATCTCCATCAACATCTTCACCAGCACCATCTCATCTCAAATCCTAGTTCATCTCTTGTATTCAATCTTGTTACCGAAACTATAGATTATTGCTAGGGGTGACTAGTAGTGTTGATTACTTCTTGTAGTTGATTACTATATGGTTTATTTGGTGGAAGATTATTTGTTCAGATCCATTATGCATATTAATACCCCTCTGATCATGAGCATGTTTATTGTTTGTGAGTGATTACTTTCGTTCTTGAGGTCACGGGATAAATCATGTTGCAAGTAATCATGTGAATTTGATATGTGTTCGATATTTTGATGGTATGTATGTTGTGATTCCCTTAGTGGTGTCATGTGAACGTCGACTACATGACACTTCACCATATTTGGGCCTAAGGGAATGCATTGTAGAGTAGCAAATAGATGGTGGGTTGCGAGAGTGACAAAAACTTAAACCCCAGTTTACGCACTATGCCGTAAGGGACCGATTGGATCCTTGAGTTTAATGCTATGGTTAGAATTTATTCTTAATACTTTTCTCATAGTTGTGGATGCTTGCAGGAGGGTTAATCATAGGTAGGAGGTTTGTTTAGGTAAGAACAACACCTAAGCACCAGTCCACCCACATATCAAGAAATCATCTGAAATCATCTGATTTGCTATAGAAAGAAGAATCAATGTTTGGAATATGAAATCTGGTCCACAAATACTTTGTGCACTAGTTAGTACATTGTCAGGAAGAGCAATGAGCTCTAGATTGATACAACATTAGAAGGGCCGAGTGTGCTTCGTTGTCCTGTCGGTGCTGTTGGGATTTTAATTTTTTTATTTGGTTTGGCATGTGGAGAAGATGGTGTGTTTTATTTTTATATAATTGGTGTTTTGGTGGTTTTTTTTTGTGTTTTCTTCAAACTTATATGGGAAATTTACTGTGCCGGTGGCGGCATGTATTATATTAGTGCTACAGTGCCACATTTGAAGCTTCTTATTTCTAGGCGGTGAGAGGATGTGCGGGACTGATGTGTTTTTTTAGGCTGGTTTGTGAACGTGTTGTCCCATATACTCCTTATGTGACTTCTATGGATTAACTTATGCCCAAATAAATATTTTAATTGTTACCAAATTTTGTAATTCAAAATTATTCACTAAACCTTTTAGGGTTCATTCTGCTTTCCTAAATCTCAAACAAGGGTTTCAAATGTGGCCATAGGGTCCTTGACCCTCTAGGTGATCAAACAAGACAAACAAGGCAATCATCAAGCATTTTGTCTAGGCAATGTTAGTTGACTAGCAAGAAACAATGGTAAATTGCAGTCAATGTCAAGCAGTTTCTGGAAAGTTTTAATTTCTTGTGAAAAATTGAACATACTAGATTTGAGAAAAATATGGGATGTGACAGCAAGGTTGCTGTCTGGGTAGGCGGCGTCAACGTCGGCAGAGAAGGGGAGGAGACTAACGGCCCCCTCGTAGCCCTGGCTGGACCCCCTCCCCCCCTCCTGCGAGAGCCACTCTGATACGTCGAGGTGTCGCGCCACCGTAGCCTCTCGCCACACCAATGTTGCCATGTCGCGTCGTCGTCGTGGAGGAGGTGCCCGCGTTGCCCTGCCGCGTCGCCGTCGAGGAGGAGGAGAAGAGATGGGTGAAATGGGGACTGGAGTTTGCGGCGCGTGGGAGTGAGAGGATAAGCCTCCTGTGGTGTGAGGGTGTTCGCGGCAGAAAGCAGCGAACGATTCCTTTCGGCTGAAGTGTCGAGTAAACTACTTTAAGATTCATGCAAAAGGATCGAACGGTGGCTGGGGCGTTCGCTGGGACTTTCCTGAGAATGTCAGCCGGATAATAAGACTTCCAAAAAGAAAGAAAAAGAAAACTAACGAAACGAACCGAGCTCACCTACGTCACCGCTCTTCCCGTTTTCACTTTGGCACGCGTTTTCCCGTCCCCGAACCAAATTTCAAAAGGAAAGCCTTCGACCGGGCAGATCCTCTTTTCTTTCGATCCCTCTCCCGCGCACGCGCCGTCAAACCCTAGCTGGCTAGCTCCGTCCCTCCTCCTCTCATGGCGTCCCCGCGTGCGCCCGACTGGCCCCGTGGCCTTATCTTCGCCCCCGGCGACGCCGATCTCATAACAATCCACCTCTAGCGCAAGATGTCCGGGTCCTCGATCCCCGTCGCCGACGCCCGGTACATCCACAATGCGGACGTGTACGCGGCCGAGCCCGCCGCGCTCGTCACCGGCCTCTTCTCCGCCTCGGCAAGGAGCGACGGGGAGGGCAGGGAATGGTACTTTTTCACCTCCGTGCGGGCCCAGAGCAGCCGGGACACCCGCAGGTGCCGAGCCGTCGCGGGTGGGGTCGGCACCGGGCATTCCGAGAAGGCGCGGTGCGTCGTGCTCGACGGGGGCGGCGCCGTCATCGGGTACCGCCAATCCTTCACCTACGAGCCCAAGAACGGCTGGCTGATGCTCGAGTTCAGCCAACAAGACCCCCGCCGCGGCGAGGCCATGCTCGTCATCTGCAAAATCTACCAGAAGCGTCGTGCCGGCCGGTCCACCTCGAAGACGATTTCGTCTGGGTCATCGTCGATGTCGGGATCCAAGAGGAAGGCGGCGGCCGCGGACGAGCGCTCCGTCGAGGGTTCCTCGGCCCGCGTGAGGCGATGCCTGCAGTTCCGCCCGCCTCCTGCCGCACGAAATCCGCCCGCACTAGTTGCTACATCGGAGATTCAAGAAGCGTTCTTGCTTTCAGCCCAGCGGCCGCAGGCAGAGCAAGAACCAGAGGAGCCGCAAGAACCGCCGGTACGCATAGCACACACAGCCACACCGCTGATTCCCAGCTTCTCCATGGCCGCCGACCACGCCCTGACCTTCGACCGCACCACCTTCCTCCGCCCCGCCCAAGATTGGCCCATGCCTGCAGGGAATTCGGACCTGAGCGACACGTCACCGGCACTACTGGGCAATTATGGCTTCGTCTCACCAGCCACCTCCGAGCTGAGCTGCTACAATGCCACGACACCCTTGAGAGATAACACCGGCGCTTGGGCCTTCCTGCCGTCCGCCCTGACCTCCTCCTATGGCACCACCTTCCTCCTCCCTGGCCAAGATTGGGCCACACCAGAGTCGTCACAAGTTAGTGAGGCATCGACGCTGGACAGCTATTACGGCTGCTTCTCGCCCGACCACGCCACATCCAGGCCCACCACACAGCCGATCAGCAACGGCACCGGCTATGGTTGGTCTTTCCCGCAGCACAGCGAGCTATCGGCAATTTTTGGCGCCTGATTGAATGCTTTGATATGCTTCCACGCTAGGCTGAGAGAAGTGTGGGCCTGCCTCCTTTAGTTTCTAGGGATTTTTTGCCATACTTGATTGTTCTTGGTAGAATTTTTCAGCAGCAACTCTGCTTTCTGTTGGAACCGAGGCTTGGTTCAGTTAACTGACATCTTAGCGGTCCTCCGGCGATGTAACTGGGATGCACACAACACACATAGCTATGGATCCTTCGTTGTGCACTCTTCCTATAGCCGTGGTTTAGTACAAGATTTTATTTTTTAGGCCTCCAATTGATTTAGTTTTTTAGATTATTGTGCTTTTGTTGCTACTGCACACACACTGAATAATTCAGAAATGGAGCGCTTCTTGTTTACCTGGCCCACGCAGCGTTATAAGGTGAAGAACTTTTTAAGCAAGGGGCCTCGTAGTCTGCTATTCATATGTTTTTGGGGTGATGATTCTTAAATCTTAATGTGGTCTATCCTTCATTATGAACTGACACACATCAAGCGATTTGCATGTTTTCACCCAGTTGGTTAATCTGGGTAGAACAATGGTTTTCCTTCTGCGTATCCGAAAATGAAAAAGTTCAGTGCTCTAAGTGATACTTACATACTCCCCCCGTCTGAAAAAGCTGGTCCCAAGTTTGTCCCTCAAATGGATGTATCTAGCACTAACTTGATGCTGGATACATCCATTTGAGGGACAAGCTTTTTCGGACGGAGGGAGTATATAATTAGTAGAGCCCCAATATAATTAGTCATACTTCGAGGTATATAATATGAGTAGAGCCTGGATATAATTATCTTTTTTTTGTCTATCAATAGCAGTTCATTCTGTTCTGGTTTGAATTAGCAATACCTGTACCTTTAATGATGTTTTACTTATTACTCTACTTAGCTATTACTGTTATTGACACAACAAAGTCATGCCATCAATAGTCACTCTTTTTGCAGATTCAGAAACAATGTAGAGCTTACTGAAGTAAAACAAAGTACTCCCTCCGTCCGGAAATACTTGTCATACAAATGGATAAAATTAGATGTATCTAGAATTAAAATACGTCTAGATACATCCATTTCCCCGACAAGTATTTCCGGACGGAGAGAGTATATGTTATTAGCTGTCATAATGTTCAAGTCAAAGTTGTCTTGTTTCATACCACTGACCGCACCTTTGGTCGTGACGCGTCAAAATAAGTCTTCTATGTTGTATATCATATCAGTTCTCTGTATTTTCAAATAGTACCTAAACCAGTTGATCTTATATCTTATGAATGTAGCTTCGTTTTTGGTCTAATCGGCGTCGGTTCATTCTCTTCTAGTTCTCATTTGTGCAGGCATTGAGCTTTCTAAGGAGGAACAAGGCCTTAGATGATGCACTGTTTGGTTTCTTCATCAAACAGTTCTCCCCCTCCACTGTGACATCACAATGAAATTTTTTGTTTTATTTCTGTGATTCATGCGCCTTCATTTGTTCTTGTGTGCTTTTTTTAGGCAGGAATGCAGTCCGTGAAATACTTTAAAAGAAATTTCATCCACTTCTGAGGACTCCTCACTAGTGAACATAGTTTTTGTTCTATATATCCTCTGCACCCTGCCCCACCCTCTATGTTTCGTACTAGCCAGATGCAAAAATGCATTACATCTTTTTCCTGGTAGCTATGGGGCGTGTTATCTTTCTCTGCGATGTTTTCTTTTTAAAGCGCCTATTAATTTTGTAGGCTAAAAAGAACAAAGTAGATGGTGTGGGCAGGGATGCTTTTAGCAGATTTTCAAATTAGTACTCCTCGCAAGTGCTGAAAAATCTGACTCCATACCAGAGCATTGTTATTGGTTCAGGTTTGGATGGCTCCTTGTGTATGGGAAGCATGAAATTCCGTCAGAGTTTGCCAGATGGGTGGCTGACTAGAAGATGCACAAGCTGCAGACACTCAAGCAAGGTTGTTCCTACCTTAGTCCGCAGTCACGAAGATGCCGAATTCCTTGATTCCTTGATCAACTTATCCCCTTTGCGCACATAAATATGTCTGTCATCAGACAGGTCTTGTCATTCACTTTGTTTTCTGACCTTTTGTTGCTAATAATAAAGAGTCGTTCTTGCTTATTTCATGTTGTTGCATATCTTTTTTACTACGCCCTCTTAAAAAATCTTGATCTCAAAGCAATTTTTGAAGGGTATTTTCGTACTTGCATTGTGATGGATGTGTTAAAAAGGTAAAAATTTGTCTGATTTCGTGCAAAATAAAATTTGCACGTGTTCCAAAATATTTAAATTAGAGTGTGCAATTTGGTCTAGAAATTGAGACATCCATTTTGCATCATATTTTCTTACTGTTATTTAGAATGTTTTTATCCATAATAATGCTTTTGGAGTAATTCTAATGCCATTTCTCTCATAATTTGCAAGGTACACACTAAGAGGGAGAATTCTGGCAGCTGGAAATCTGGACCTGAAAAAGCTACGTCAGGCCACCTATTATGCACAACTCCAAATGAGCTGAAACTCCATGAGGAATTTTTACGGAATATTTAAAAAATACTGGAGCCAATAAACACCAGAGGGGGGCCACCAGGTGGGCACAACCCACCTGGGCGCGCCAGTCCCCCCTGGCGCGCCCTGGTGGGTTGGGGCCTCTTCGGCCCACCTCCGGTGCCCATCTTCTGGTATTTAAGTGATTTTGATCTAGAAAAAAATAAGGAGAAGGCTGTCGGGAGGGAGTGTCGCCGTCTCGAGGCGGAACTTGGGTAGGAGCACTTTTGCCCTCCGGCGGAGCGATTCCGCCGGGGGAGCTTCCCTCCCAGAGGGGGAAATCATCGTCATCATCATCACCAACAACTCTCCCATCTTGGGGAGGGCAATCTCCATCAACATCTTCACCAGCACCATCTCATCTCAAACCCTAGTTCATCTCTTGTATTCAATCTTGTTACCGAAACTATAGATTATTGCTAGGCGTGACTAGTAGTGTTGATTACATCTTGTAGTTGATTACTATATGTTCAAATCCATTATGCATATTAATAACCTCTGATCATGAGCATGTTTATTGTTTGTGAGTAATTACTTTCGTTCTTGAGGTCACCGGATAAATCTTGTTGCAAGTAATCATGTGAATTTGATATGTGTTCGATATTTTGACGGTATGTATGTTGTGATTCCCTTAGTGGTGTCATGTGAACGTCGACTACATGACACTTCACCAAATTTGGGCCTAAGGGAATGCATTGTGGAATAGTAAATAGATGGTGGGTTGCGAGAGTGACAGAAACTTAAACCCAAGTTTATGCACTATTCCGTAAGGGACCGATTGGATCCTAGAGTTTAATTCTATGGTTAGAATTCATTCTTAATACTTTTCTCGTAGTTGCGGATGCTTGCGGGAGGGTTAATCATAAGAGGAGGTTTGTTCAAATAAGAACATCACCTAAGCACCGGTTCAACCACATATCAAATTATCAAATTAGCGAACACAAATCAAACCAACATGATGAAAGTGACTAGATGAAATTCCTATGTATCCTCAAGAACGCTTTGCTTATTATAAGAGACCGTTTTGGCCTGTCCTTTGCCTCAATAGTATTGGGCTATCTTGCTGCATACTTGTTACTATTATCGTTACTTTCTCATTACAAATTATCTTGCTATCAAACTACTGCGCTACTTAATTACAATTTCAGCACTTGCAGACATTACCTTACTGAAAAGTACTTGTCATTTCCTTCTACCCCTCGTTAGGTTTGACACTCTTACTTATCGAAAAGAGCTACAATTGATCTCCTATACTTGTGGGTCATCAAGGCTATTTTCTGGCGCCTTTGCCAGGGAGTGAAGCGCCTTTGGTAAGTGGAATTCGGTAAGGAAACATTTATATAGTGTGCTGAAAATTATTGTCACTTGTTACTTCATACGTCTCCGTCGTATCTATAATTTTTGATTGTTCCATGCCAATATTCTACAACTTTCATATACATTTGGCAACTTTTTATACTATTTTTGGGACTAACATATTGATTCAGTGCCCAGTGCCTGTTCCTGTTTGTTGCATGTTTTTTGTTTCAGAGAAAATCCATATCAACTGGAGTCCAAACGGGATAAAAACTGACGGATATTTTTATTGGAATATATGTGATTTTTGGGAAGAAGAATCAATGGATACAATGCCCGAGGGGGCCACGAGGCAGGGGGGCGCGCCCCAGGAGGTTAGGCGTGCCCTGGGCCCCTAGTGGCCACCCCTTAAGGCGGTTGGAGCCCTTCTTTCGCCGAAAGAAAGCTAATATCCGGATAGAGATCTCTTCCAAAATTCAGCCCAATCGGAGTTACGGATCTCCGGTTATAAAAGAAACGGTGAAAGGGCAGAATCCGAAACGTAGAAACAGAGAGAGATAGAGAGACAGATCCAATCTCGGAGGGGCTCTCGCCCCTCCCACGCATGGAGACCATGGACCAGAGGGGAAACCCTTCTCCCATCTAGGGAGAAGGTCAAGGAAGAAGAAGAAGAAGAAAGAGGGGGGCTCTCTCCCCCTCGCTTCTGGTGGCACCGGAGTGCCGCAGGGGCCATCATCGTCACCGCAATCTACAACAACAACTTCACCGCCCTCATCACCAACTCTTCCCCCCTCCATGCAGCGGTGTAACCCCTCTTTTACCCGCTGTAATCTCTACTTAAACATGGTGCTCAACACTATAGACTATTTCCCAATGATGTATGGCTATCCTTTGATGTTTGAGTAGATCCGTTTTGTCCTACGGGTTAATTGATTATCGTGATTGATTTGAGTTGCATGTTTTATTATTGGTGCTGTCCTATGGTGCTCTCTGTGTCGCGCAAGCATGAGGGATTCCCGCTGCAGGGTGTTGCAATACGTTCATGATTCGCTTATAGTGGGTTGCGTGAGTGACAAAAGCATAAACCCGAGTAAGGGGGTTGTTGCGTATGGGATAAAGAGGACTTGATGCTTTAATGCTATGGTTGGGTTTTACCGTAATAATCTTTAGTAGTTGCGGATGCTTGCTAGAGTTCCAATCATAAGTCCATATGATCCAAGAAGAGAAAGTATGTTAGCTTATGCCTCTCCCTCAAATAAAATTGCAATAATGATTACCGGTCTAGTTATCGATTGCCTAGGGACAAATAACTTTCTCGTGACAACAAGCTCTCTACTAAAACTAACTTAGTTGTGTCTTTATCTAAATATCCCCTACCTTTTATTTACGCGCTCTTTATTTTTTCTTGCAAACCCATCCAAAAACACCTACAAAGTACTTCTAGTTTCATACTTGTTCTAGGTAAAGCAAACGTCAAGCGTGCGTAGAGTTGTACCGGTTGTCGATAGAACTTAAGGGAATATATATTCTACCTTTAGCTCCTCGTTGGGTTCGACGCTCGTACTTATCGAAAGAGGCTACAATTGATCCCCTATACTTATGGGTTATCAAGACCTTCTTCTGGCGCCGTTGCCGGGGAGTCATAGTGTGGGGTGAATATTCTCGTGTGTGCTTGTTTGCTTTATCACTAAGTAGATTTTATTTGCTGTTCTAAGTTGTTCTCTATCTTTAGGTATGAATATGGGACAAGAAATACCAAAAAATTTAGGTGTACTTGCTACTCATGGAGATGGGGAACCTCATAAAACCCTCGATGCTCATTATGTGAAAGATATTATGTATTGCTTTGATAATCCTGAGAAAACCCCATTCAATTTTGTTATGGGAGACACATTGGATCAACGTGAATACTTTAGGGATTATCGCTTGACTCAGAAATGGAAACTGTTATGGGATCAAATTCATATGTGTTGCATTGGTATGCTTGAGAACTATGCTTGAGATATGATTATACTTGTTGCTCTAGGATGAAGGCTCCACACCTTCCCTTTTCATGCACATTTAATGATGATAAAACCTTGGCTTCTTATGCTAATGGTATATGTGATTACTATGATGTGGAACAAATAGAAGAATTCGTTGCTTTTATGGGTGCTATTTACATACCTGAAATTGAATCTTTGTTTAAAGAGTTGCTCTAGGATGAAGGCTCCACACCTTCCCTTTTCATGCAAATAGAAGAATTCGTTGCTTTTTACTATGATGAAATTGAATCTTTGTTTAAAGAGTGTGAAAATCTTGATGATGCTATTTACATACCTGAAAATTTTGCTATACTTAAATATTTCTATGAGAATTATGAATTCAATTCCAATATTGATGATTTTATTGAGAGAGTCTCCGCTGTCCAAGAAGAGACTAATATTTTGCAGGAGTCTATGGAAGAAGAAATTAATGACACTGTGAGTTCATTAGATGAAAAAGATGACGAGGAGAGCAAAGAACAAAAGGAGGAAGAACGGATTAGCTACCCGTGCCCACCTTCTAATGAGAGTAACCCTCCAAATCATACATTGTTTAATTTCCCTTTGTGCTTACTAAAGGATGATTGCTATGATGATTGTTATGATCCTGTTGATTCTTTTGAAATATCCCTTTTTGATGATGCTTGCTATGCTTGTGGCCAAGATGCCAATATGAATTATGCTTATGGAGATATACTTGCTATAGTTCCTTATGTTAAACATGAAATTGTTGCTATTGCACCCACGCATGATAGTCCTATTATCTTTTGAATTCTCCAAACTACACTATATCGGAGAAGTTTGCCCTTATTAAGGATTATATTGATGGGTTGCCTTTTACCACTACACATGATGATTTTGATAGATATAATATGCATGTGCTTGCTGCTCCTACTTGCAATTATTATGAGAGAGGAACT
This sequence comes from Aegilops umbellulata, assembly GCA_032464435.1. Classification (NCBI taxonomy): domain Eukaryota; kingdom Viridiplantae; phylum Streptophyta; class Magnoliopsida; order Poales; family Poaceae; genus Aegilops; species Aegilops umbellulata. The sequence goes on along the minus strand of CP136056.1, from coordinate 64,573,093 downwards.
ATATCTCCACCTCTCTATGTTTTCCCATATCTTAAAATTGCAAGAAACTCTTTATACTATGCATTGGCCTTTACTATGTGTGCATGAATTGTTCTTTTATGACATGACGATGCATAAGAAGAGAGTTAGACTTCATTGTTGCATGATATATGTTACTTTGTGCTCACTACTAAATCACAAATCATTGTTAATTAAAATTGGCTTTGATATACCTTGGGATCCGGGTGGATCCATTACTTGACCACTATATGCCTAGCTTAATGGCTTTAAAGAACGGAAATGTTAACGCCCACACGTGTGGGCGTTTGCACATCGCCCACACGCCTCCATCACCACTCATTTCGCCACGTATGAATAGATGACATCAGTAGATTTTTTTTGGTTTTCGACTTAAAAATGTTGTATCTCCTAAATAAAAAGGGAACTAAAAATCCGTTTTCACCATTAAATCCGTCTCGACGAGATCTTCAAAACTAGACCCCATGTTGATATGTTTCGACGAAATTTTCTTTTGCCAGAAGTTGCCATGATGTTTACACTGCAGTTGCCATAGGGCTTAAACTAAAGTTGCCATGTGGAAATTTTAGTTTGTAGATCATGGCAATTTTAGTATTTTGATGATGGCAACTCCAGTACTTTGACCATGAAAATTATTTTTTGTATGAACCATGGCAATTTTACGTGCATGTATCATGGCAATTTTAATTTATGGTTCATGGCAAGTCTAGTTTCTTAATTCCCCGTTTTATAAATGTAAAAATTTACTTTTAAATGTAGAAGAAAATAGCTGAAACATATCATGGCAACTTCAGTGTAAACATCATGTCAATTCATATGCAATAGACATGGCAACTTTTAATCCAAAAAAATTTTCATCAAAACATATCAACATGGGATCTAGTTCTGAAGATCTCATCGCGAGGGATTTAATGGTGAAAACGGATTTTCAATCGGATTTTTCGTTTAAGAGATAAAACATTTTAAAAACTAAAAATCCAAAAAGATTCCTACATGCATGCATGCGATTACGTGGCAATCTGTTTACATTAGAGACGTGTGGCGCGTCTCCCTTCCTGCCACATGTGTGTTAGTTAGCATGACCCTTAAAGAAAGCGCTGCCAGGGAGACAACCCGGAAGTTTTAGAGAGTCATTTATTTCTGTTGTGTGCTTTTATATAGTTTAAAAACAAAAAAATAAAGAGGGGAACCTAAAATTTTTCAAAAAAGGAAAGTGAAAGTGAGAAAGACGAGCATGTTTAAAGTGGGAGCAAGCCTTGAACTTTGTTCATGCTCACGGAAACTTTGTGAATCTTGATTACAGAAACTTTTCAACAAGAAGTATTATCCCCTTGTACAATTCCATTGTATCATAAAAAATAATGTGCCAAGATTTGGCTTTAGGATGTTTACATTGCTTGTTGGTTTGTGTGGTGCAGAACAGAAACTTTGGCTGTAGTGTGTGATTTTACATTTTTTACTGGAACTTCAAACGGTTCTGAAACTTTTTGCACTGTCTTTATATACAATTTGTTTATTTTTCCTAATTTTTGTAGAATTGTTGGAGTACCAGAGGTATGGTGAATGTTCAGATTACTACTGACTGTCCTGTTTAAGACAGATTCTGTTTTTGATGCATAGTTTGCTTGTTTTGATGAAACTATCGATTTATATCATTGGATTAAGCCATGGAAAACTTATATTAAAGTAACTACAATGCAAAAACAAAATATGAATTGGTTTGCAACAGTACTTAGAGTAGTGATTTTCTTTATTATACTAACGGATCTTACCGAGTTTTCTGTTGAGTTTTGTGTGGATGAAGTGTTCGAAGATCGAGGAGGTCTCGATGTGAGGAGAAGGAGGAGAGGCAAGAGCTCAAGCTTGGGGATGCCCAAGGCACCCCAAGTAAATATTCAAGGAGACTCAAGCGTCTAAGCTTGGTGATGCCCCGGAAGGCATCCCATCTTTCTTCAACAAATATCGGTATGTTTTCGGATTCGTTTCGTTCATGCGATATGTGCAAATCTTGGAGTGTCTTTTGAATTTAGTTTCGAATGCTCTTTTGCTTCACTTATATTTGTTAGAGCGTGGGCCTATCTTTTGTAGAAAGAATTAAACTCTCTTGCTTCACTTATATCTATTTAGAGAGTTGACAGGAACTGGTCATTCACATGGTTAGTCATAAAATCCTACGTAAAACTTGTAGATCACTGAATATGATATGTTTGATTCCTTGCAATAGTTTTGCGATATAAAGATGGTGATATTAGAGTCATGCTAGTGGGTAGTTTTGGATTGTAGAAATACTTGTGTTGAAGTTTGTGATTCCGGTAGCATCCACGTATGGTGAACCGTGATATGTCGCCGTCGTATCTACTTTTCCAAACACTTTTGCCCTTGTTTTGGACTCTAACTTGCATGCTTTGAATGGAACTAACCCGGACTGACGCTGTTTTCAGCAGAATTGCCATGGTGTTATTTTTGTGCAGAAACAAAAGTTCTCGGAATGACCTGAAACTTCACGGAGATTATTTTTAGAAATAATAAAAAATACTAGCGAAAGAATCAAGGCCAGGGGGGCCACACCTTGTCCACAAGGGTGGTGGGCGTGCCCCCTGCCTCGTGGGCCCCCTGGTGCTCCACCGACCTCAACTCCAACTCTATATATTCGTTTTCAGGGAGAAAAAAATCAGAGAGAAAGATTCATCGCGGTTTACGATACGGAGCCGCCGCCAAGCCCTAATCTCTCTTGGGAGGGCTGATCTGGAGTCTGTTCGGGGCTCCGGAGAGGGGAATCCGTTGCAATCATCATCATCAACCATCCTCCATCACCAATTTCATGATGCTCACCGCCATGCGTGAGTAATTCCATCGTAGGCTTGCTGGACGGTGATGGGTTGGATGAGATTTATCATGTAATCGAGTTAGTTTTGTTAGGGTTTGATCCCTAGTATCCACTATGTTCTGAGATTGATGTTGCTATGACTTTGCTATGCTTAATGCTTGTCACTAGGGCTCGAGTGCCATGATTTCAGATCTGAACCTATTATATTTTCATGAATATATGTGAGTTCTTGATCCTATCTTGCAAGTCTATAGTCACCTACTATGTATATGATCCGGCAACCCCGAAGTGACAATAATCGGGACCACTCCCGGTGATGATCGTAGTTTGAGGAGTTCATGTATTCACTATGTGTTAATGCTTTGGTCCGGTACTCTATTAAAAGGAGGCCTTAATATCCCTTAGTTTCCAATAGGACCCCGATGCCACGGGAGGGTAGGACAAAATATTTCATGCAAGTTCTTTTACATAAGCACGTATGACTATATTCGGAATACATGCCCACATTACATTGATGAATTGGAGCTAGTTCTGTGTCACCCTATGTTATAAATGTTGCATGAATAATCGCATCCGGCTTAATCATTCATCACCGATCCAATGCCTACGAGCTTTTCACATATTGTTCTTCGCTTATTTATTTGCCACTATTACAATCACTACAAAACTATCATTGTTACTTTTACCACCGTTACCGTTACTTCCATACTACTTTTCTACTAAATACTTTGTTGTAGATACTAAGTTATCCAGGTGTGGTTGAATTGACAACTCAACTGCTAATACTTGAGAATATTCTTTGGCTCCCCTTGTGTCAAATAAATAAATTGTGGTTGAATACTCTACCCTCGAAAACTGTTGCGATCCCCTATACTTGTGGGTTATCAAGACTATTTTCTGGCACCGTTGCCGGGGAGCATAGCTCTATTCTTTGAGTTACTTGGGATTTATATCTGCTGGTCACTATGAAGAACTTGAAAGATGAGAAAACCAAAATTTATCCCTCAACTACGAGGGGAGGTAAGGAACTGCCATCTAGCTCTGCATTTGATTCACCTTCTGTTTTGAGTAAGCTTGCGACAACTAAACCTGCTTTTGCTATTAATTCGGATATGTCGCATGTTATTGATGATGCCACTTCTGCTATGCATGATACTTATGATGAAACTACTTCTATGCTTGATACTACTGTTCCACTTGGTGAACTTCTTGATGAACAACTTGCTAGGGCTAGAGAGAATGAAATTATTGAAACTGATAATATTGATGAAAGTGATGATGAAGATTCTCCCCCTAGATATGAATTGCCTGTTGTGCATGAGGGTTATGTTATGGATGAAGAAACTGCTAGAGACTTTCTTGCTTGCAATGATAAAAGTGATCTTAAGAAATTATTAGCTAAGCTGAAAGAAAAATCTCTGAATGCTAGAATGAAATATGACCCTGCTTATGGTACTTCACCTATCTTTGTCACTGATAAGGATTATGAATTCTCTGTTGATCCTGATATAATTACTTTGGTTGAATCTGATCCTTTTTATGGCTATGAATCTGAAACTGTTGTGGCACATCTCACTAAATTAAATGATAAAGCTACCCTGTTCACTAATGATGAGAAAACTCGCTAATATTATATCCTTAAATTATTTCCATTCTCATTAAAGGGTGATGCTAAGATAAGGTTTAATTCTCTTGATCCTGGTTGTGTGCGTAGTCCCCAGGATATGATTTATTACTTCTCTGCTAAATATTTCCCTGCTCATAAGAAACAAGCTGCTTTAAGGGAAATATATAATTTTGTGCAAATTGAAGAAGAGAGTCTCCCACAAGCTTGGGGGAGGTTTCTCCAATTACTTATTGCTTTGCCTGATCATCCTCTCAATAAAAATGAAATACTTGATATCATTTATAATGGACTAACTGATGCTTTCAGAGACCACCTGGATAGTTGTGCTGGTTGTGTTTTCAATGAAAGAACTATTGATGAAGCTGAAATTCTATTGAATAATATGTTGACCAATGAAAATAATTGGACACTTCCTGAACCAACTCCTAAGCCAACTCCAAAGAAAAGGGGTATACTATTTCTTAGTCTTGAAGATATGGAAGAGGCAAAGAAATCTATGAAAGAAAAAGGTATTAAAGCTAAAGATGTTAAGAATTTACCTCCTGTTGAAGAAATACATGGTCTTAATTCATCACCTATTGAAGAAACACACGGTCCTGATAACCCGACATAGGTAGTAATGAAGGAAATATGCCCTAGAGGCAATAATAAAGTTATTATTTATTTCCTTATATCATGATAAATGTTTATTATTCATGCTAGAATTGTATTTACCGGAAACATAATACATGTGTGAATACATAGACAAACATAATGTCACTAGTATGCCTCTACTTGACTAGCTCGTTAATCGAAGATGGTTATGTTTCCTAACCATAGACATGAGTTGTCATTTGATTAACGGGATCACATCATTAGGAGAATGATGTGATTGACATGACCCATTCCGTTAGCTTAGCACACGATCGTATAGTATGTTGCTATTGCTTTCTTCATGACTTATACATGTTCCTATGACTATGAGATTATGCAACTCCCATTTACCAGAGGAACACTTTGTGTGCTACTAAACGTAACAACGTAACTAGGTGATTATAAAGGTGCTCTACAGGTGTCTCCGAAGGTACTTGTTGGGTTGGAGTATTTCGAGATTAGGATTTGTCACTCCGATTGTCGGAGAGGTATCTCTAGGCCCACTCGGTAATGCACATCACTTAAGCCTTGCAAGCATTGCAACTAATGAGTTAGTTGCGGGATGATGTATTACATAACGAGTAAAGAGACTTGCCGGTAACGAGATTGAACTAGGTATTGAGATACCGACGATCGAATCTCGGGCAAGTAACATACCGATGACAAAGGGAACAACGTATGTTGTTATGTGGTCTGACCGATAAAGATCTTCGTAGAATATGTAGGAGCCAATATGGGCATCCAGGTCCCGCTATTGTTTATTGACAAGAGAGGTGTCTCGGTCATTCCTACATAGTTCTCGAACCCGTAGGGTCCGCATGCTTAACGTTCGTTGACGATATAGTACTATGAGTTATGTATGTTGGTGACCGAATGTTGTTCGAAGTTTCGGATGAGATCACGGATATGACGAGGAACTCCGGAATGGTCTGGAAGTAAAGATTGTATGTGGATAGTAGTGTTTGATCTCCAGAAGGATTCTGGAATCCATCAGAAGGGGTTTCGGATGTTTCCCGAAATGCTTGGGCACGAGAACACTTTATCTGGGCCAAAGGGGAAAGCCCACAAGGTTTTTGGAAAGCGCAAAAGGAAGTTTTGCGGAGTCCAGGGGCCAGATGCCAGGGTCCCTGGCGTCTGGGTCCAAACGCCGGGAACCCTGGCGTCTGGCCCTGGAGTCCGAGAAGGACTCTTGCCTTTCGGGTGAAACCGACTTTCTGGAGGCTTTTACTCCAAGTTTCGACCCCAAGGCTCAACATATAAATAGAGGGGTAGGGCTAGCACCCAAGAGAGATAAAGAAACACCAAGACGTGTGCCGGCAATCCCGTCTCCTCTAGTTTATCCTCTGTCATAGTTTTCGTAGTGCTTAGGCGAAGCCCTGCGAAGATTGTTCTTCACCAACACCGTCACCACGCTGTCGTGCTGCTGGAACTCATCTACTACTTCGCCCCTCTTGCTGGATCGAGAAGGCGAGGACGTCACCGAGCCGAACGTGTGCAGAACTCGGAGGTGCCGTTCTTTCGGTACTTGGATCGGTCGGATCGTGAAGACGTACGACTACATCAACCGTGTTGATACAACGCTTCCGCTTACGGTCTATGAGGGTACGTAGACAACACTCTCCCCTCTCGTTGCTATGCATCACCTTGATCTTGCGTGTGCGTAGGAAAATTTTGCAATTACTACGTTCCCCAACAGTGGCATCAGAGCCAGGTTTTATGCGTTTATGTTATATGCACGAGTAGAAGACAAGTGAGTTGTGGGCGATATAACTCATACTGCTTACCAGCATGTCATACTTTGGTTCGGCGGTATTGTTGGATGAAGCGGCCCGGACCGACATTACGCGTACGCTTACGCGAGACTGGTTCTACCGACGTGCTTTGCACACAGGTGGCTGGCGGGTGTCAGTTTCTCCAACTTTAATTGAACCGAGTGTGGCTACGCCCGGTCCTTGCAAAGGTTAAAACAACACCAACTTGACAAACTATCGTTGTGGTTTTGATGCATAGGTAAGAACGGTTCTTGCTAAGCCCATAGCAGCCACGTAAAACTTGCAACAACAAAGTAGAGGACGTCTAACTTGTTTTTGCAGGGCATGTTGTGGTGTGATATGGTCAAGACATGATGCTAAATTTTATTGTATGAGATGATCATGTTTTGTAACCGAGTTATCGGCAACTGGCAGGAGCCTTATGGTTGTCGCTTTATTGTATGCAATGCAATCGCCCTGTAATGCTTTACTTTATCACTAAGCGGTAGCGATAGTCATGGAAGCATAAGATTGGCGAGACGACAATGATGCTACGATGGAGATCAAGGTGTCGCGCCAGTGACGATGGTGATCATGACGGTGCTTCAGAGATGGAGATCACAAGCACAAGATGATGATGGCCATATAATATCACTTATATTGATTGCATGTGATGTTTATCTTTTAAGCATCTTATCTTGCTTTGATTGACGGTAGCGTTATAAGATGATCTCTCACTAAATTTCAAGATAAAAGTGTTCTCTCTGAGTATGCACTGTTGCCAAAGTTCGTCGTGCCCAGACACCACGTGATGATCGGGTGTGATAAGCTCTACGTCCATCTACAACGGGTGCAAGCCAGTTTTGCACACGCAGAATACTCAGGTTAAACTTGACGAGCCTAGCATATGCAGATATGGCCTCGGAACACTGAGATCGAAAGGTCGAGCGTGAATCATACAATATATATGATCAACAAAGTTCCTTGAGAAAGCAAAGTTCCTTGAGGATTATCCTCATTGTTGCACAGAAGAATTACGTCCTGGAAGCACCGCTGGGTGCCAGGCCTGCTGCAGGAGCGACACCAGATGTTATGAACGTCTGGCAGAGAAAAGCTGATGACTACTCAATAGTTCAGTGTGCCATGCTTTACGGCTTAGAACTGGGACTTCAACGACGTTTTGAACGTCATGGAGCATATGAGATGTTCCAGGAGTTGAAGTTAATATTTCAAGCAAATGCCCGGATTGAGAGATATGAAGTCTCCAATAAGTTCTATAGCTGCAAGATGGAGGAGAATAGTTCTGTCAGTGAGCATATACTCAAAATGTCTGGGTATAATAATCACTTGATTCAACTGGTAGTTAATCTTCCGGAGCGTCATTGACAGAATTCTCCAATCACTACCACCAAGCTACAAGAGCTTCGTGATGAACTATAACATGCAAGGGATGGATAAGACGATTCCCGAGCTCTTCGCAATGCTAAAGGCTGTGGAGGTAGAAATCAAGAAGGAGCATCAAGTGTTGATGGTCAACAAGACCACCAGTTTCAAGAAAAAGGGCAAAGGAAAGGAGGGAAACTTCAAGAAGAACAACAAGCAAGCTGCTGCTCAGGAGAAGAAACCCAGTTCTGGACCTAAACCTGAAACTGAGTGCTTCTACTGCAAGCAGACTGGTCACTGGAAGCGGAACTGCCCCAAGTATTTGGCGGATAAGAAGGATGGCAAGGTGAACAAAGGTATATGTGATATACATGTTATTGATGTGTACCTTACTAGAGCTCGCAGTAGCACCTGGGTATTTGATACTGGTTCTGTTGCTATTATTTGCAACTTGAAACAAGGACTACAGATTAAGCGAACACTAGCCAAGGACGAGGTGACGATGCGTGTGGGAAATGGTTCCAAAGTCGATGTGATCGCGGTTGGCACACTACCTCTACATCTACCTTCGGGATTAGTTTTAGACCTAAATAATTGTTATTTGGTGCCAGCGTTGATCATGAACATTATATCTGGATCTTGTTTGATGCGAGACGGTTATTCATTTAAATTAGAGAATAATGGTTGTTCTATTTATATGAGTAATATCTTTTATGGTCATGCACCCATGAAGAGTGGTCTATTTTTGATGAATCTCGATAGTAGTGATAAACATATTCATAATGTTGAAGCCAAAAGATGCAGAGTTGATAATGATAGTGCAAATTATTTTTGGCACTGCCGTTTAGGTCATATCGGTGTAAAGCGCATGAAGAAACTCTATACTTATGGACTTTTGGAGCCACTTGATTATGAATCACTTGGTACTTGCGAACCGTGCCTTATGGGCAAGATGACCAAAACACCGTTCTCCGGTACTATGGAGAGAGCAACAGATTTGTTGGAAATCATACATACAGATGTATGTGGTCCGATTAATATTGAGGCTCGTGGCGGATATTGTTATTTTCTCACCTTCACAGATGATTTGAGCAGATATGGGTATATCTACTTAATGAAACATAAGTCTGAAACGTTTGGAAAGTTCAAAGAATTTCAGAGTGAAGTTGAAAATCATCGTAACAAGAAAATAAAGTTTCTACGATCTGATCGTGGAGGAGAATATTTGAGTTATGAGTTTGGTTTACATTTGAAACAATGCGGAATAGTTTCGCAGCTCACGCCACCCGGAACACCACAGCGTAATGGTGTGTCCGAACGTCGTAATCGTACTTTACTAGATATGGTGCAATCTATGATGTCTCTTACTGATTTACCGCTATCATTTTTGGGGTTATGCTTTAGAGACGGCCGCATTCACGTTAAATAGGGCACCATCGAAATCCGTTGAGACGACGCCTTATGAACTGTGGTTTGGCAAGAAACCAAAGTTGTCGTTTCTTAAAGTTTGGGGCTGCGATGCTTATGTGAAAAAGCTTCAACCTGATAAGCTCGAACGCAAATCAGAGAAATGTGTCTTCATAGATACCCAAAGGAGACTATTGGGTAGACCTTCTATCACAGATCCGAAGGAAAAACATTCGTTTCTAAGAATGGATCCTTTCTAGAGAAGGAGTTTCTCTCGAAAGAAGTGAGTGGGAGGAAAGTAGAACTTGATGAGGTAACTGTACCTGCTCCATTATTGGAAAGTAATTCATCACAGAAACCGGTTTCTATGACACCTACACCAATTAGTGAGGAAGTTAATGATGATGATCATGGAACTTCAAATCAAGTTGTTACTGAACCTCGTAGATCAACCAGAGTAAGATCTGCACCAGAGTGGTACGGTAATCCTGTTCTGGAAGTCATGCTACTAGATCATGATGAACCTACGAACTATGAAGAAGCGATGGTGAGCCCAGATTCCGCAAAATGGCTTGAAGCCATGAAATCTAAGATGGGATCCATGTATGAGAACAAAGTGTGGACTTTGGTTGACTTGCCCGATGATCGGCAAGCAATTAAGAATAAATGGATCTTCAAGAAGAAGACTGACGCTGATGGTAATGTTACTGTCTACAAAGCTCGACTTGTTGTGAAAGGTTTTCGACAAGTTCAAGGGATTGACTACGATGAGACCTTCTCACCCATAGCAATGCTTAAGCCTGTCCGAATCATGTTAGAGATTGCCGCGTTTTATGATTATGAAATATGGCAGATGGATGTCAAAACTGCATTCCTGAATGGATTTCTTGAAGAAGAGTTGTATATGATGCAACCGGAAGGTTTTGTCGATACAAAGGGAGCTAACAAAGTGTGCAAGCTCCAGCGATCCATTTATGGACTGGTGCAAGCCTCTCGGAGTTGGAATAAATGCTTTGATAGTGTGATCAAAGCATTTGGTTTTATACAGACTTTTGGAGAAGCCTGTATTTACAAGAAAGTGAGTGGGAGCTCTGTAGCATTTCTGATATTATATGTGGATGACATATTGCTGATTGGAAATGATGTAGAATTTCTGGATAGCATAAAGGGATACTTGAATAAGAGTTTTTCAATGAAAGACCTCGGTGAAGCTGCTTACATATTGGGCATCAAGATCTATAGAGATAGATCAAGACGCTTAATTGGACTTTCACAAAGCACATACCTTGACAAAGTTTTGAAGAAGTTCAAAATGGATCAAGCAAAGAAAGGGATCTTGCCTGTGTTACAAGGTGTGAAGTTGAGTAAGACTCAATGCCCGACCACTGCAGAAGATAGAGAGAAAATGAAAGATGTTCCCTATGCTTCAGCCATAGGCTCTATCATGTATGCAATGCTGTGTACCAGACCTGATGTGTGCCTTGCTATAAGTCTGGCAGGGAGGTACCAAAGTAATCCAGGAGTGGATCACTGGACAGCGGTCAAGAACATCCTGAAGTACCTGAAAAGGACTAACGATATGTTTCTCGTTTATGGAGGTGACAAAGAGCTCATCGTAAATGGTTACGTTGATGCAAGCTTTGACACTGATCCGGGCGATTCTAAATCGCAATCCGGATACGTGTTTGCATTGAACGGTGGAGCTGTCAGTTGGTGCAGTTCTAAACAAAGCGTCGTGGCGGGATCTACGTGTGAAGCGGAGTACATAGCTGCTTCGGAAGCAACAAATGAAGGAGTCTGGATGAAGGAGTTCATATCCGATCTAGGTGTCATACCTAGTGCATCGGGTCCAATAAAAATCTTTTGTGACAATACTGGAGCAATTGCCTTAGCGAAGGAATCCAGATTTCACAAGAGAACCAAGCACATCAAGAGACGCTTCAATTCCATCCGGGATCTAGTCCAGGTGGGAGACATAGAAATTTTCAAGATACATACGGATCTGAATGTTGCAGACCCGTTGACTAAGCCTCTTCCATGAGCAAAAAATGATCAGCACCAAGGCTCCATGGGTGTTAGAATCATTATTGTGTAATCTAGATTATTGACTCTAGAGCAAGTGGGAGACTGAAGGAAATATGCCCTAGAGGCAATAATAAAGTTATTATTCATTTCCTTATATCATGATAAATGTTTATTATTCATGCTAGAATTGTATTTACCGGAAACATAATACATGTGTGAATACATAGACAAACAGAATGTCACTAGTATACCTCTACTTGACTAGCTCGTTAATCGAAGATGGTTATGTTTCCTAACCATAGACATGAGTTGTCATTTGATTAATGGGATCACATCATTAGGAGAATGATGTGATTGACATGACCCATTCCGTTAGCTTTGCACACGATCGTATAGTATGTTGCTATTGCTTTCTTCATGACTTATACATGTTCCTATGACTATGAGATTATGCAACTCCCGTTTACCGGAGGAACACTTTGTGTGCTACCAAATGTCACAACGTAACTGGGTGATTATAAAGGTGCTCTACAGGTGTCTCCAAAGGTACTTGTTGGGTTGGCGTATTTCGAGATTAGGATTTGTCACGCCGATTGTCGGAGAGGTATCTCTGGGCCCACTCGGTAATGCACATCACTATAAGCCTTGCAAGCATTGCAACTAATGAGTTAGTTGCGGGATGATCTATTACGGAACGAGTAAAGAGACTTGCCGGTAACGAGATTGAACTAGGTATTGAAATACCGACGGTCGAATCTCGGGCAAGTAACATACCGATGACAAAGGGAACAACGTATGTTGTTATGCGGTCTCACCGATAAAGATCTTTGTAAATATGTAGGAGCCAATATGGGCATCCAGGTCCCGCTATTTCTTATTGACAAGAGAGGTGTCTCGGTCATGTATACATTGTTCTCGAACCTGTAGGGTCCGCACGCTTAACGTTCGTTGACGATATAGTACTATGAGTTATGTATGTTGGTGACCGAATGTTGTTCGTAGTTTCGGTTGAGATCACGGATACGACGAGGAACTCCGGAATGGTCCGGAAGTAAAGATTGATGTGTGGATAGTAGTGTTTGATCTCCAGAAGTGTTCTGGAATCCATCGGAAGGGGTTCCAGATGTTTCCCAAAATGTTTGGGCACGAGAACACTTTATCTGGGCCAAAGGGGAAAGCCCACAAGGTTTTTGGAAAGCGCAAAATGATATTTTGCGGAGTCCAGGGGCGGGTCCAGACGCCGGGAACCCTGGCGTCTGGCCCTTGAGTCCGAGAAGGACTATTGCCTTTTGGGTGAAACCGACTTTGTGGAGGCTTTTACTCCAAGTTTCGACCCCAAGGCTCAACATATAAATAGAGGGGTAGGGCTAGCACCCAAGAGAGATCAAGAAACACCAAGCCATGTGCCGTCAACCCCGTCTCCTCTAGTTTATCCTCCATCATAGTTTTCGTAGTGCTTAGGTGAAGCCCTGCGAAGGTTGTTCTTCACCAACACCGTCACCACGCCGTCGTGCTGCCGGAGCTCATCTACTACTTCGCCCCTCTTGGTGGATCGAGAAGGCGAGGACATCACCGAGCCGAACGTGTGCAGAACATGGAGGTGTCGTGCTTTTGGTACTTGGATCGATCGGATCGTGAAGACGTACGACTACATCAACCGCGTTGATACAACGCTTCCGCTTACGGTCTACGAGGGTACGTAGACAACATCTCCCCTCTCGTTGCTATGCATCACCATGATCTTGCGTGTGCGTAGGAAAATTTTGAAACTACTACGTTCCCCAACAAGTAAAGGTAAATTCTCTCTATAGATATGATAAGGCTGAAATCCCTCCTACTAAGTTTGCTAGCCAATGCTTTGATGAGTTTGAAAATTTTATTGTTAAACAAGAAAACTTCAATGCTTATTTTGGTAGAGAATTAAAACGCAATGCTTATATGAATGAACACTTGAGTGATTATATGTCTAGAGTTAAAGGAGAACTTAAACTCATTAGTAAACATGCTTCTATGGTTACGACTCAAGTAGAACAAGTACTTAAAGCTCACAATGATTTGCTCAATGAATTGAATAGTAAGAATAATGACTATGCTATTAGAGTTGCAACTAGAGGGGGTAAAGTGACTTAGGAACCTTTGTATTGTGAGGGCCACCCTAATAGAATTGAGCAAGATTCTCAGAGAACTAATGTAGACGCACCTAGTCCTTCTAAAAAGAAGAAAAAGAAAAATGATAGGACTTTGCATGCTTCTAGTGAACCTGTTATAGACACACCTGAGAATCCCAATGATATTTCTATTTCTGATGCTGAAACACAATCTGGAAATGAACATGAACATAGTGATAATGTTAATGATGATGTTCATGTTGATGCTCAACCTAGTAATGATAATGATGTAGAATTTGAAGCTGCTATTAATCTTGATAACCCACAATCAAAGAATCAACGTTATGATAAGAGAGACTTTGTTTCTAGGAATCACAGTAAAGAAAGGGAGCCATGGGTTCAGAAACCCATGCCTTTTCCTCCCAAACCATCCAAGAAGAAGGATGATGAGGATTTTGAGTGCTTTGGTGAAATGATTAGACCTATCTTTTTACGCATGCGTTTGACTGATATGCTCAAAATGAATCCCTATGCTAAGTATATGAAAGAAATTGTTACTAATAAAAGAAAGATACCGGAAGCTGAAATTTCCACCATGCTTGCTAATTATACTTTTAAGGGTGGAATACCAAAGAAACTAGGAGATCCAGGACTACCTAGTATACCATGCTCCATCAAAAGGAATTATGTTAGAACTGCTTTATGTGATCTTGGAGCCGGTGTTTGTGTTATGCTTCTCTCTTTATATCGTAGACTTGATTTGAATAAGTTGACACCTACTGAAATATCTTTGCAACTGGCTGATAAATCAACTGCTATACCTGTCGGTATTTGTGAGGATGTGCCTGTTGTGGTTGCGAACGTTACTATTTTAACGGACTTTGTTATTATTGATATTCCCGAGGACGATAGTATGTCTATTATTCTTGGAAGACCCTTTTAGAATACTGCAGGGGCTGTTATTGACTGCAAGAAAGGCAATGTCACTTTTCATGTTAATGGCAATAAGCACATGGTACACTTTTCGAGGAAACAACCTCAAGTCCACAGTATCAATTCTATTGGAAAAATTCCATCGATTACTATTGGAGGTTTTGAATTTCCTCTTCCTACTGTCAAAAAGAGATATGATATTCTTATTGTTGGGGATGTGCATATCCCCGTTGAGGTAACGTAGTGTTATTCAAAATTTCTCCGGTTCCATATTATTCGGAATGAGTTTGTTAACAAGACTTGATCAACCTTGTTAGTGGATTCCTTTTGATGAGCATGAGATGGATGAAGTTAGAAAGCCCAACCTTCTGTAACATCCTTTTACTTTCTGTTATTTAGAATAAATAAAGTAAAAATAGTATTTTCTATCAGTTTTTTGAATTATCCGTGCAATAAAAAATACCCCAAAAATAAAAGTTCTCCTAATGCCCTGAAATTGAAATATGATTTTTTCTGGAATATTTGAGAATATCTAGCACTGAGAACACAACAGGGGGAGCAAGCACCTGGCCACGAGGGTCCAGGGCGCACCCCCTGCCTCGTGGGCCCATGGTGGCTCCCCTCCACTTATTCCAGCCACCACACACTCCTTCCTCCCAAAAAAATCACCAACCAGCTCAAGCATGAGTTCTAGCTCATTTTGCTGCGATTTTCGATCTCCTTGCTCAAAGCATATGTAGCGACTAGTCCTCAAATAGTCTGATCTCTGTGCATCAGTGTCATCCCTGGATCAATAATGTTGACACGCACAGTACTTGAAGGATTTATAACAGAGTAGCAATCACACACTTATTACATCGAATGTCTCAAAAGAGAACTTATTACAATAAATATGGCTTAAGGCCATCTAAATACGATAACAACGGAATGCTAGGAAGATAAGAGAGTAAATCAACTCCAACGACATCACTGAGTAGAGGACCACGACCTAAAGGCACCTTACTTGTCGTCTGAAAAGTCTGCAACATGAACGTTGCAGCCCGAAAATGGGTCAACACATGGAATATGCTGGCAATATAACACATAGAGAGTAATGGAAGAAATAAGCTATACTACATGCATATATGGCTGGTGGAAAGCTCTATGGTTACAATTTTTGCGTAAAGCCAATTTTTCCCTACTGCAAAGGAATAAATTTATTTACCTATCATGGTGGCTGTTAAACATTGAGAGTGTAGACACCCTCTCAATCCCAATTAAGCATCATCATTAAAACCCAACAAAGTAAATTAAAGTAACATGATGAGATTCACATGATAATCCAAGTACTAGATACTCAAGACGTCCATAACTGGAGACACGGCTAACCATGATTAGTTTATACACTATGCAGAGGTTTGCGCACTTTTCCCCACAAGACTCGATCTCCTCCGTTGGATTTCTCGCACTACATGGTGTTTGAGAAACGGATGACCGAGATATAGTCTTTTAGAAGCGCTAGCACCTTACGATCGGGTAGACCGTACCACCTACATCCCCTACATCTGCTAGTCTACCACTGTAAGAGTTTCCACGACTTAATCAACTATGCTAGAGCCCATAGTAGCTTGTGGCTGCACACAGAAGTTTCTAGTATGAATAATCTCAGGATCCCTTTGAGCCTGGGTGGCGGTCCATAAAGAAAAACAAGCAATCCTGAAATACCCAGGTACCTCAATCCACCAAGATGTGTGTTTAAGTTGCCACCTTAAATAAACCATTAATTTAACAATCTCATATCTGTCATGGATAAACTCACCCAATCCACGTCTACTAGCATAGCATGGCATGATAGGCAAACGTAGAAGTAACTCCCAAAGGTTTAATAATAAAACAGGTAATAGGTACTACCTCAACTACTTCCCATCCCACCAGTCGCAAAAAAAGATCCTAATCATGCAATGTTTGAGGATTGATCTAATGCAATAAAACTGGGTAGTAAGAGGTATGATCAAAGTGTTACTTGCCTTGCTGATGATCCGCGAAACCTAGAGATTCGAAGTAACAGGCGGCGCACTCCGGGTACTCTATCACAGACAAACAAACAAGCATACAATAAGCACTCATCTAATGCACATGTAAAACTCAAATAAGAGATCTAACCAGAAATTTCAACTTAAAAACTCCGGTTTGCAAAAAGAATCAAATCAAACGAAGCAACGAAAGTCAAACGGCGAAAGAAACAAACTTTTTTTTACTAATCTGGACCTAAGTCAAATTTTACAGAAGCAAAAACTTGTTTGAGTTGGTTAAACGGAAAGAGGGTTTCGAGACGAAACTCCAGGCGCTTGAATCGCCTGATTCCGATAAACGAGCGAAAAGTTATACTAAAACGAAAATCGGATCAGAAATCGCGATAAAAAATAATCGCGGAAAATCCAAGAAAAAGAAAAATGACGAATAGATTAACGAACGAACGTTCGTTATCTGGATCTAAACGATGAACGCGTTCGTTAAAACGAACGAACGAGCGAACGCTCGCTAATTAAACTAAACCGGAAAATAAACCGATCTAATAAAAAATTGAAAACTTAAAAAAAACCAAACGAACCAAACGGAAAACCGAACGGTTTTCTCGAGGAAAACCGCCGGCGGCAGGGCGGTGGCTACCTCCGCCGAGGGGGCGGCAGGGTCCGGCGGGGCGGCGGCGGCGTCTAGCGGGGTGGCGGTGGGCGGCGGCGTTCGGCGGGGTGGCGGCGGGCGGCGGCGTTCGGCGGGGCGGCAGGGCGGCTGCGTCCGGCGGCGGCGGCGGCTGGGGCTAGGGTTAGGGTTTGGCGCGGGGCGGTGGCGACTTGGGATGATTCGGGCCCCGGGGCGCTATATAAAGGCCCAGCCAGGCGGAGTCCTGGCCGAACACGGCCCAAAGTCGGTTCCGTTTTCTTAAATAATTACACGCAGAAAAAGGAACAAAATAAATACTAAACGGACTCCAAAAATCCCGAAATAAATTTTCCCCGACTTCTAAAATCAAGCCGGACAGGATGAACATTTATTTGGGGCCTAAATGCAATTTTTAAAAACGCACATTTTTCCTAAATTCAAATAAAATACCAAAAAACTCCGAAATAAAATCTTATTTGATTTTATTATTAAATCCTCAATATTTCTTTATTTTGGGAAGTCATTTTATTCCCTCTCTCATATTTTTATAATAGAAATAATTGAAGATAAAATAATTAAAATCAAATGATCCTATTCTCAAAATTTGAGAAAACTCAAATATGAAAATAACGAAATCCCCAACTCTCCCCGTGGGTCCTTGAGTTGCGTAGAATTTCTAGGATAAAAAACAAAAGCAAATAAAATATGATATGCAATGATGATCTAATGTATAAGATTCCAAATTGAAAATTTGGGATGTTACAAACCTACCCCCCTTAAGATGAATCTCGTCCTCGAGATTCGGGTTGGCTAGAAAATAGGTGAGGGTGGTCTTTCAACAAATCTTCCTGTCGCTCCCAGGTGGCTTCATCCTCGGTGTGGTGGCTCCACTGAACTTTACAAAACTTGATAACCTTGCTGCGGGTGACTCGGCTGGCATACTCAAGAATCTTAACTGGTTTCTCTTCATAGGTCAAATCACTGTCCAACTGAATTGCTTCCAACGGCACGGTATCTCTCAATGGTGTATCAGCCATCTCCGTGTGGCACTTCTTTAACTGGGAAACATGGAATACATCTTGAACTCCTGACAATCCTTTGGGCAATTCCAACTTGTAGGCCGCTTCTCCCATACGCTCCAAAACTCGGTATGGTCCTACAAAACGTGGCGCTAACTTTCCCTTAACTCCAAAGCGCTTAACTCCCCGAAGTGGAGATACTCGAAGATAAACTTGGTCTTCGACTTTGTAAACTGTCTCCTTGCGTTTAGAATCTGCGTAGCTCTTCTGCCTGGACTGGGCTACCTTGAGCCTATCGCGAATCAACTTCACCTTCTGTTCAGACTCTTTAATCAGATCCGGTCCAAACAACTGGCGGTCTCCAACTTCATCCCATGACAACGGGGTCCGGCACCTCCTTCCGTACAAGTCTTCCAAAGGGGCCATCTTCAAACTGGATTGATAGTTGTTGTTGTAAGAGAACTCTGCATATGGCAAATTGTCGTCCCAACTAGATCCGTAATCTAGCGCACAAGCTCTCAGCATATCCTCCAAAATCTGATTGACTCTCTCGGTCTGTCCATCTATTTGTGGATGAAAAGCGGTGCTGAACTCTAGCCTGGTTCCCAAAGTTTCGTGCAACTGATTCTAGAACTATGAGGTAAACTGGGTTCCTCTATCTGATACGATACTCCTCAGAACTCCATGCATACATACTATCCTGGTCATGTATATCTTTGCCAACTTAGCACTGGTGTAAGTGGTCTGTACTGGGATGAAATGAGCTACTTTCGTCAATCGATCGACTACAATCCAAATCGAGTCATAGCCTGAACGGGTCCTGGGTAATCCCGTGATAAAATCCATGCCTAGCTTATCCCACTTCCATTCGGGTATCGACAATGTCTGTAGAAATCCTGTTGGCTTCTGATGCTCTGCCTTTACTCTTTGACATACATCACAAACTGCTACATACTCCGCAATATCTTTCTTCATTCCGGTCCACCAGAAAGTATCCTTCAAATCCAAATACATCTTGGTATTTCCTGGGTGAATCGAATATGGTGAATCATGGGCCTCTTGCAGAATTAACTTCCTGATCTCCGGGTCCTTTGGCACATAAATACGATCTTAAAACCATAGGGTAGCGTGCTCATCCTCACTAAATCCCTTAGCCTTTCCCTTGCTCATTTTCTCCTTTATAGAGGCAATCTCCTTGTCAGTCTTCTGAGCTTCTCTGATCTTATCCATCAAAGTTGACTGAATCTCCAATGCTGCTACATAGCCTCTCGGAACTATCTCAAACATAGCTCACGAAGATCCTCGGCTAACTCCTTTGGTAAATCTCCGGTCATTAGTGTATTGACATGGCTCTTACGGCTCAGTGCATCGGCTACTACGTTAGCCTTTCCGGGATGATAATGCAATCTCATATCATAATCCTTGATGAGCTCCAACCATCTCCTTTGCCTGAGGTTTAGCTCCTTTTGCGTAAAATATACTTCAAGCTCTTGTGATCCGTGTACACTTCACAATGATTTCCAATGAGAAAATGTCTCCAAGTCTTTAATGCGTGCACTACGGTTGCTAACTCCAAATCATGCATAGCATAATTCAACTCATGAGGTTTCAACTGTCGTGAAGCATACGAAACAACTCTTCCCTCCTGCATAAGCACAGCTCCAAGTCCTCGACGTGAAGCGTCGCAGTATACCTCATAATCCTTGTTCTGATCTGGCAGAATCAACACTGGTGAGGTAACCAAACGTTTCTTCAACTCCTGGAAACTGGCCTCACATTCCTCAGTCCATTTGAACTTGGTATCCTTTTTCAACAAATTCGTCATAGGCTTCACAATCTTTGAGAAATTCTCAATGAACCTCCTATAGTATCCAGCGAGTCCAAGAAAACTCCGGATTTCTCCAACTGTTGTTGGGGCTTCCCAATTTGTCACAGTGACAACCTTGGTGGGATCAACTGCTATTCCTTCTCCGAATATAACGTGTCCGAGGAATCCTACTTCCTTCAAACAAAACTCACATTTGCTGAATTTGGCATATAACTGATGTTCTCTGAGCTTCTCAAGTACCAATCGCAAATGCTCCTTATGTTCCTCTTCATTCTTTGAGTAAACCAGAATATCATCAATGAACACTACGACGAACTTGTCCAAAAACTCTATAAACACCTTGTTCATCATGTTCATAAAATAGGCAGATGCGTTAGTCAGACCAAATGACATAACGGTATACTCATACAGCCCATACCTTGTGGTAAAAGCGCTCTTAGGTATATCCTGTTCTCGAATCTTCAACTGATGGTACCCCGATCGTAGATCGATCTTAGAAAGTACCTTAGCTCCTTGCAATCGATCAAACAGATCATTGATCATCGGTAGTGGGTACTTGTTCTTGATTGTTACTTCATTCAATCCACGATAATCAACAACCATCCTTAACGATCCATCCTTCTTCTCCACTAGAAGTACTGGCGATCCCTAAGGCGAAGAACTTGGGCGAATATAACCTTTATCCAGTAACTCCTTAGTCTGGTTCTTAATATCTTCCAAATCTTTTGCGGGCATCCTGTATGGTCTCTTCGATATTGGCCCTGTGCCTGGCAAAAGCTCAATCAAAAACTCGATGTCTCTATCTGGTGGGATGCCTGGCAACTCCTCTGGAAATACGTCAGGGAAATCCTTTACCACTGGTACTTCCTCCTGCACAACTCCTGTTAAGGAGTTTACTTGAGTCCTCTTCGGCACATGCCGGGATACATACTTGATCCTTCTTCCTTCTGGCGTTGTAAGCAAAATTGACTTGCTGGCGCATTCAATGTTCCCTTCATACTTTCATAACCAATCCATGCCTAATATCACATCCAATCCTTGAGATTCCAATACTATTAGGTCCGAGGGAAACACATAGTTACCAATCCTTAATGGTAACCGATCACACCATAGACTAGCCATATACTCTGCTCCTGGCGAGGTTACTAACATGGGTGACCTAAGGGCTTGGGTTGGCAGTTTATACTTATCCACAAATCCCCTTGAGATGTATGAATGCGATGCACCAGTATAAAAAAGAACGAGTGCAGTAAATGACTTAACCAAAAACTTACCTATTACTGCATCAGGCTGAGCTTCAACCTCCTCCACGTTAACGTGGTTCACCTGTCCCCTGTTGAAAGGGTTCGGCTTCTTCCCAGAGCTTCCATTGCCATTTCCTTTCTGGGATTCAGGACATCGTTGGCGTAATGCCCGGTCTTCTGGCACTTGAAGCAAGTGACTTGGCTCAGGTCTCTCTTGGCTAGGGTTGATGGGTTAGTACGGTTCTGGCCGTTGTTTCCTCCATTCCCATTCCCATTCTTGGGGCCATTATGATTATGCGAGCCTCCTCCTCCGTGGGTATGCTGGAAAGGTCCTCCCGGTTTAGGTGTGAAACGTGGCTTCTGCTGAGCTCCAGAATTGTACTTCCCTTGTCCATACTTCCTCTTGCGATTTTCAATCTGTTGCTGCTTCCCTTCAATCATAAGAGCGTGATCTACCAACTCCTGGTAGTTGTTGAAGCTTGCTACCATCAACTGCATGCTCAGCTCATCATTCAGTCCTTCCAGAAACTTCTCCTGCTTAGCTGCATCCGTAGCAACGTCAATAAGAGCATAACGTGCTAGCTTACTAAAATCATCCACATACTGGCCAACTGTGCGTCCTCCTTCCGCAAGTTGCGAAACTCACGCTTCTTCATGGCCATAGCTCTTGCTGAAACATGGGCAGTACGGAAAGCCTGCTGAAACTAAACCCATGTGACAGTGTCTACAGGGTAAGTGGCTGTGAAATTCTCCCACCATGCTGCTGCTGGTCCTTCAAGATGATGTGCGGCAAATTTCACCTTTTCCGCATCTGTGCATCCTGCTATGGTCAATTCCCTTCCTGCCTTGCAGAGCCAATCATCTGCAACAATCTGCTCGGTGCTACTGGAGAACACCGATGGATTCAGCCTAAGAAAACGGGTTAAGTGATCAACAGGTGGTGGTGGCGGTGGGTTGTTGTTGTTATTGTTGTTGTTCCCCTGATTCTGATTCTTGACTAGAAACTGCATCAAGGCATTTTGCTGCTGGATCAACTAAGTGAGCTTAGGTGGAAAAGCAAATCCATTGTCATGTCTTGGAGGCATCTGAGGGTTTAGAAAAGATGAGAATTAAGAATAGATTGAGGTCTAGAGAGAAAACACTACCCAATGCACATGAGGCAAATGCACACAAAATCACTCCATTCAATCAAACAAGGCATACAATCGGTCTAGAACTATCGTAAAGAGTGCTTGGACTATGCTATATACATGGTGGAATACTACTACTGTTATGGTGGTCTACTAGAAAAACTGCTCCGATGAAGAGTCCATGATATCTGCTCCAGCTTCATCAACATAGTCATCATCGCTGTCGTCTGGATCCGAGTCGGTGTCGTCGATGATGATGTAGTTCCCCGGGCAAGTGGAATCGTCATCTTCTCCTCCAGGTGCTAGTCCTCCCATAAATACTCCGATCTTCTTAACTAGGTCGTCATTCTTCTCCAGTAGTGTCTTGATTTCCTCCTCATATCCACCGCGTGTAAACTTGAGTTCTTCCTCCAGCTCTGTGATTATTGTCATTGCCTTCCTTATATCTATCATGCCTGCGCACATCTGGTTCTCCTGGCATCGAATGTGTTGGTTTTAATTCCTGGATGAAAGCTGCAAATGATCGGTCCTTCCTGGTGCTGATCATCTCCCAATGCTCATCTCGGCGCCCACAAATCTGGTAGATAGTATCCTTGAGATTATTGCGGTAGACTTCTCCAATGCGTCCCATGGTGATGTGGGCTGCCATGCTCTTTCCTAGACTCCAGGTTGGTGCATCAAAGGTAAACTCTATGGGCTCAGTGACTGGCGCGAACGTCCTTCCTGGAACTTGAACTTGAATCATCCAGCGCTCCTCTTTAGGTAAAGTGGCGTTGTAGGTCCCGGTGAAGCTTGGTACTCCAATGTTCAGGTACTTAGTGACTTCCTTCAGGTGGCGTCCAAAGGGTGTATCTTCATCCGGTTGTGTGAACTTGTTCTTTGCATCTGCCATCCTAAAAGAGTAGAAAAGATGAGGAGTCGGAAATGAGAAGAGAATAGTGATCTAGGGCTTTAGCTTAGTGGTCGTGTCCTACAGTCAGCATGTGCTCTGATACCATCTTGTAGCGACCAGACCTCAAACAGTCTGATCTCTGTGCATCAGTGTCATCCCTGGATCAGTAATGCTGACACGCACAATACTTGAAGGATTTATAACAGAGTAGCAATCACACACTTATTACATCGAATGTCTCAAAAGAGAACTTATTACAATAAATATGGCTTAAGTCCATCTAAATACGATAACAGTGGAAGGCTTGGAAGATAAGCGAGTCCATCAACTCCAACGGCATCACTGAGTATAGGACCACGACCTAAAGGCACCTTACTCGTCGTCTGAAAAGTCTGCAACATGAACGTTGCAGCCCGAAAATGGGTCAGCACATGGAATATGCTGGCAATATAACAAATAGAGAGTAATGGAAGAAATAAGTTATACTACATGCATATATGGATGGTGGAAAGCTCTATGGTTACAGTTTTTGCGTAAAGCCAATTTTTCCCTACTGCAAAGGAATAAATTTATTTAACTATCATGGTGGTGGTTAAACATTAAGAGTGTAGACACCCTCTCAATCCCAATTAAGCATCATCATTAAAACCCAACAAAGTTAATTAAAGTAACATGATGAGATTCACATGATAATCCAAGTACTAGATACTCAAGACGTCCATAACCGGGGACACGGCTAACCATGATTAGTTTATACACTCTACAGAGGTTTGCGCACTTTTCCCCACAAGACTCGATCTCCTCCGTTGGATTTCTCGCACTACATGGTGTTTGAGAAACGGATGACCGAGACATAGTCTTTCAGAAGCGCTAGCACCTTATGATCGGGTAGACCGTACCACCTACATCCCCTACATCTACTAGTCTACCACTGTAAGAGTTCGCACGACTTAATCAACTATGCTAGAGCCCATAGTAGCTTGTGGCTGCACACGGAAGTTTCTAGTATGAATAATCTCATGATCCGTTTGAGCCTGGGTGGCGGTCCATAAAGAAAAAGAGGCAATCCTAGAATACCTAGGTACCTCAATCCACCCAGATGTGTGCTTAAGTTTCCACCTTAAATAAACCATTAATTTAACAATCTCACATCTGTCATGGATACACTCACACAATCCACGTCTACTAGCATAGCATGGCATGATAAGCAAACGTAGAAGTAACTCCCAAAGGTTTAATAATAAAATAGGTAATAGGTACTACCTCAACTACTTTCCATCCCACAATTTAATTAGATCCTAATCATGCAATGTTTGAGGATTGATCTAATGCAATAAAACTGGATAGTAAGAGGTATGATCAAAGTGTTACTTGCCTTGCTGATGATCCGCGAAACCTAGAGATTCAAAGTAACAGACGGCACACTCTGGGTACTCTATCGCAAACAAACAAACAAGCATACAATAAGTAATCATCTAATGCACAGGTAAAACTCAAATAATAGATCTAACCAGAAAGTTCAACTTAAGAACTCCGGTTTGCAAAAAGAATCAAATCAAACGAAACAACGAAAGTCAAACGGCGAAAGAAACAAACTTCGTTTTACTAATCTGGACCTAAGTCAAATTTTACAGAAGCAAAAACTTGTTTGAGTTGCTTAAACAAAAAGAGGGTTTCGAGACGAAACTCCAGGCGCTTGAATCGCCTGATTCCGATAAACGAGCGAAAAGTTATACTAAAACGAAAATCAGATCAGAAATTGCGATCAGAAATAATCGCGGTAAATCCGAGAGAAAGAAAAACGACAAACAGATTAACGAACGAATGTTCGTTATCTGGATCTAAACGATGAAAACGCGTTCGTTAAAACGAACGAACGAGCGAACGCTCGCTAATTAAACTAAACCGGAAAAATAAACCGATCTAATAAAAAAACGAAAACTAAAAAAAACCGAACGAACCAAACGGAAAACCGAACGGTTTTCTCGAGGAAAACCGCCGGCGGCGGGACAGTGGCTACCTCCGGCGAGGGGGCGGCGGGGTCCGGCGGGGCGGCGGGCGGCGGCGGCGTCCGACGGGGTGGCGGCGGGCGGTGGCGTCCGGCGGGGCGGCAGGGCGGTGGCGTCATGCGGCGGCGGCGGCTGGGGCTAGGGTTAGTGTTTGGCGTGGGATGGCGGCAGCTTGGGCTGATTCGGGCCCCGGGGCGCTATATAAAGGCCCAGCCAGGCGGAGTCCTGGCCGAACATGGCCCAAAGTCGGTTCCCTTTTTTTAAATAATTACGCGTAGAAAAACAAACAAAAGAAATACTAAACGGACTTCAAAAATCCCGAAATAGTTTTCCCCAACTTCTAAAATCAAGCCGGACAAGATGAACATTTATTTGGGGCCTAAATGCAATTTTGAAAAATGCACGTTTTGCCTAAATTCAAATAAAATACCCAAAAACTCCGAAATAAAATCTTATTTGATTTTATTATTAAATCCTCAATATTTCTTTATTTTGGGAAAGTCATTTTATTCCCTCTCTCATATTTTTATAATAGAAATAATTGAAGATAAAATAATTAAAATCAAATGATTCTATTCTCAAAATTTGAGAAAACTCAAATATGAAAATAACGAAATCCCCAACTCTCTCCGTGGGTCCTTGAGTTGCGGAGAATTTCTAGGATAAAAAACAAAAGCAAATAAAATACGATATGCAATGATGATCTAATGTATAACATTCTAAATTGAAAATTTGGGATGTTACAGCATCTCTCACAAAACTACTTTGGGGGATTGTTCCTTGGTATGTAACTCCTCCAATGTTCCAATTAGTTTTTGTTCTAGTGCTTTATTCATTGCAAATTTTTTCTGCCTAGGTGACCCTATTCTTGAGCTTGCATGTCAAATTTATATGGTCCCAAGTAGTTCTAATGCATGATATAGTCTCTAGGCACTTCTAGGAGTAGTTGCTATCAATTTTGTTGAGTTTGGTTCACTTTTATTTGAAGTTACTAAATTTTTCAGAAATTTTTTGGAGGAAGAAATATGCTTAGGAAAATGTACCAAGGTGGCCCTTCAAGGAAGCAAGGACCCAGGCTCGCAATGCGCGATGCAGACGATGAACCACCAAGGGAAGCTCAAGTGCGGGCTTGTGAATGGCCTTCAGAGGACTTCATGGATCGAGCAGGATTCAAGGAAGAATTTAACACATATATGCGTAACGCTGATCTTGTGAGCCTCGAGGCAGATAAGTGCCGCCAGGCTGATCTTGTGAGCCTCGAGGCAGATAAGTGCTGCCAGTACCACTATCTCACTGATTCCTTTGTGAGAAGGTTTGAATTTTCATCTTCACGCAATTCTCAAACTGTCCTGTTTGATCTTTATGAAAATTCTTATACTATGGACTTAGAGGATCTTAATACTGCTTGCAAACTTCCACAATGGGGTAGCACTACTGAGCCTCTCAAATCCGAGTTTAGAGATTTTCTTGCTAGTATAACTATGGGGGAGTCTAGAGATATAACACAAGCTACCATAGGGAGCATTCATTTTCCTGCTATACATTATTTTGCTCTCTTCATAGGTAGGTGCATAAATGGTAAGGATGAAGCATGTCACATGTGTGTCCCTGATCTCAGTGTTCTCAAGAGTGTTGTATTAGGAGATAAACATTATAATTTGGGATCCATTGTTGCACGTAGGTTGCATAATAATAGATTTAACGGAGATTTCTTTGGTGGAATTTATGCAACTCGTTTAGCTAATTTTCTTGTTATCCCCATACGTGAGTATGATATTGAGTTGCCTCCTGTTTATTTAGATTATGAGGCTATGGTTCGTCATCAGTTTGTTGAGAGGAACGATCAGTTCCTCCAGTACCGACTAATCTTTGACAAACGGCGCACCTATCACATCGCTCTCCCTGCTCCTGCTTTCTTTGACTTTCAGGCAAAAGGGAGATATTTTATAACTAGAGAGGAGGCAGACGAGTATAAGAGGAGGACGGAGACAGCCCGCCTCCAAGTTGCTGCCCACGATGCAATAGCCGCTGCATCTCAGTACGACCCCAGTTACAATTTCGAATATCCGCCAGGCCAACCGTGGCCATAGACCAACTTAGGCCAAAAGCCTAAGCTTGGGGGAGTACGTATTTCTCACCGACATTACATTTATGTTCACACACTCATTGCTAGATGTCGGTGCTCATACTTTTTCACTGTAATATCCATGCTAGTTTATTTTCCTTTTTATGTTTTCTTCTTGTGTGTTTGAAAAACCTTAAGAAAAACAAAAAATTAGTAGTAGCTTTTAGCTAGTTTATTTTCATGTTGTAGTAATAGTTAAAAAGAAAACCAAAAAAGACTCCTTGTTCTTCTTTTGCTTGTTGGGAGCTTTCCCGTGTAAATAGTTTTATTTCTTTTCTGTTCTTTTGGGGTCGAGAGGAGAAGAACATGATGAAAATGTGAAAGTGGCTCTCATTTGCATTATTGTTGATTTAACAAAGAGCCCATATTGCCTTGTCTTCTCCTGTTTATTGAATGCTCGCAAATTCCAGCTTAGCCCAATGCACGTGCACTATTATTATTTTCCACATCGTTCGGTCGTGCAAGTGAAAGGCAATTATGACGATATATGATGGACTGATTGAGATGAGAGAAGCTGGTATGAACTCGTCCTCTCTTGTTTTTGTAAATATGATTAGTTCATCGTTCCTGATTCAGCCTATTATGAATAAACATGTTTGCAATGACAATTAGAGATTATAGTTGCTTGTGCCATGCTTAATTAGCTAGGAGTTTGTAATGGTTTACATTGCATGCCAACATGCCATTAAAATGGTTGTGATGTGGTATGATAGGGTGGTATCCTCCTTTGAATGATTCAAGTGACTTGACTTGGCACATGTTCACACATGTAGTTGAAACAAATCAACATAGCCTTCATGATATTTATGTTCATGGTGGATTATATCCTACTCATGCTTGCACTCAATGTTGATTAATTTTAATGCATGTTCATGACTGTTGTCGCTCTCTAGTTGGTCGCTTCCCAGTCTTTTGCTAGCCTTCACTTGTACTAAGCGGGAATACAAATTGTGCATCCAATCCCTTAAACCCCAAAGTTATTCCATATGAGTCCACTATACCTTCCTATATATGCGGTATCTACCTGCCGTTCCAAGTAAATTTGTATGTGCCAAACTCTAAACCTTTAAATGAAATTCTGTTTTGCATGCTCGAATAGCTCATGTATCAACTAGGGCTGTCTGTATCTTCCATGCTAGGCAGGTTATTCTCAAGGGGAGTGGACTCCGCTCCTCACTCACGAGAAAATGGCTGGTCACCGGGATGTCCAGTCCCATGCTTTATGCAAATCAAATCAAAATAATTGCAAGCAAAACTTCCCCGGGATTCTTGTTAGTTGGAGGCACTCGTTGTTTCGAGCAAGCCATGGATAGATGCTTGTTGGTGGAGGGAGAGTATAAACTTTACCATTCTGTTTGGGAACCACCTATAATGTGTGTAGCATGGAAGATATCGCCATCTCTTGGTTGTTATGTTGACAATGAAAGTATGCCGCTCAAAATATTATTTATCTCTCTTTCAAAATCGAGCTCTGGCACCTCTACAAATCCCTGCTTCCCTCTGCGAAGGGCCTATCTATTTACTTTTATGTTGAGTCATCACCCTCTTATTAAAAAGCACCAGCTGGAGAGCACCACTGTCATTTGCATCCATTACTATTAATTTATAATGGGTATGACTATGACTGGATCTCATTTACTATGAATTACAATGTTTAGTCAGTCCTTGATCTTTAAAGGTGCTCTGCATTTATGTTTTGCGGTCTCAGAAAGGGCTAGCGAGATACCATCTTGTTATATCATATCATGATTGTTTTGAGAAAGTCTTGTCATCCGAGATTTATTATTATTGCTCGCTAGTTGATTATGCCATTGACATGAGTAAACATGAGATCTAAATGTTATTGTGAATATGGTTAGTTCATAATCTTTGCTGGAAACTTGAATGCTGGCTTTACATATTTACAACAACAAGAGAAAATAGAGTTTGTAAAAGTTTTTCTGTATCACTTTCAGTTTATCAACTGAATTGCTTGAGGACAAGCAAAGGTTTAAGCTTGGGGGAGTTGATACGTCTCCGTCGTATCTACTTTTCCAAACACTTTTTCCCTTGTTTTGGACTCTAACTTGCATGATTTGAACGGAACTAACCCGAGCTTACGCTGTTTTTAGCAGAATTGCCATGGTGTTATTTTTGTGTAGAAACAAAAGTTCTCGGAATGACCTGAAACTTCACGGAGATTATTTTTGGAAATAATAAAAAATACTGACAAAATAATCAAGGCCAGGGGGCCCACACCCTGTCCACGAGGGTGGGGCGCGCCCCCTGCCTCGTGGGCCCCCAGGTGCTCCACCGACCTCAACTCCAACTCCATATATTCGTGTTCAGGGAGAAAAAATCAGAGAGAAAGATTCATCACGTTTTACGATACGGAGCCGCCGCCAAGCCCTAATCTCTCTCGGGAGGGCTGATCTCGAGTCCGTTCGGGGCTCCGGAAAGGGGAATCCGTCGCCATCGTCATCATCAACCATCCTCCATCACCAATTTCATGATGCTCACCGTCGTGCGTGAGTAATTCCATTGTAGGCTTGCTGGACGGTGATGGGTTGGATGAGATTTATCATGTAATCGAGTTAGTTTTGTTAGTGTTTGATCCCTAGTATCCACTATGTTCTAAGATTGATGTTGCTATGACTTTGCTATGCTTAATGCTTGTCACTAGGGCCCGAAGGCCATGATTTCAGATCTGAACCTATTATGTTTTCATGAATATATGGGTTGGATCCTATAGTCACCTACTATGTGTTATGATCTGGCAACCCCGAAGTGACAATAATCGGGACCACTCCTGGTGATGACCATAGTTTGTGGAGTTCATGTATTCACTATGTGTTAATGCTTTGGTCCGGTACTCTATTAAACGGAGGCCTTAATATCCCTTAGTTTCCAATAGGACCCCGCTGCAACGGGAGGGTAGGACAAAAGATGTCATGCAAGTTCCTTTACATAAGCACGTCTGACTATATTCGTAATACATGCCTACATTACATTGATGAATTGGAGCTAGTTCTGTGTCACCCTATGTTATAACTGTTGCTTGAATAATCGCATCTGGCTTAATCGTTCATCACCGATTCAATGCCTACGAACTTTCCACATATTGTTCTTCGCTTATTTACTTTTCCGTTGCCACTATTACAATCACTACAAAACTATCACTGTTACTTTTACCACCGTTATCGTTACTTCCATACTACTTTGCTACTAAATACTTTGTTGCAGATACTAAGTTATGTAGGTGTGGTTGAATTGACAAATCAACTGCTAATACTTGAGAATATTCTTTGGCTCATCTTGTGTCGAATCAATAAATTTGGGTTGAATACTCTACCCTCGAAAACTGTTGCGACCCCCTATACTTGTGGGTTATCAAACCGTTATGTAACGAAGTTGGAGCATGAGGTATTTATTGATTGTCTTCCTTCTGAGTGGCGGTCGGGGACGAGCGATGGTCATTTCCTACCAATCTATCCCCCTAGGAGCATGTGTGTAGTACTTTGTTTCGATGACTAATAGATTTTTGCAATAAGTATGTGAGTTCTTTATGATTAATGTTGAGTCCATGGATTATACGCACTCTCACCCTTCCATCATTGCTAGCCTCTTCGGTACCGTGCATTGCCCTTTCTCACCTCGAGAGTTGGTGCAAACTTCGCCGGTGCATCCAAACCCCGTGATACGATACGCTCAATCACACATAAGCCTCCTTATATCTGATAAGCCACGAGTATAGGGATCGCAACAGTTTTCGAGGGTAGAGTATTCAACCCAAATTTCTTGATTCGACACAAGGGAAGCCAAAGAATATTCTCAAGTATTAGCAGTTGAGTTGTTAATTCAACCACACCGGGAAACTTAGTATCTGCAGCAAAGTGTTTAGTAGCAAAGTAATATGATAGTGGTGGTAACGGTAACAAAAGATCAATGCGAGCAGTAGTAAATATTTTTGGTATTTTGTAGTGATTGTAACAGTAGCAGCGGGAAAGTAAATAAGCGAGAACCAGTATATGGAGAACTCGTAGGCACCGGATCAGTGATGGATAATTATGCCGGATGCGGTTCATCATGTAACAGTCATAACATAGGGTGACACAGAACTAGCTCCAGTTCATCAATGTAATGTAGGCATGTATTCCGAATATAGTCATACGTGCTTATGGAAAAGAACTTGCATGACATCCTTGTTGGGGAATGTTGCAAAAAATAAATTTTTTTCTACGGTTTCACCAAGATCTATCTATGAGTTCATCTAGCAACGAGTGATCGGAGTGCATCTACATACCTTTGTAGATCGCGAGCGGAAGCGTTCAAGAGAACGGGGTTGAAGGAGTCGTACTCGTCGTGATCCAAATCACCGGAGATCCTAGCGCCGAACGGACGGCACCTCCACTTTCAACACACGTACGGAGCGGATGACGTCTCCGGCACCTTGATCCAGCAAGGAGGAGGGAGAGGTTGATGAAGATGGCTTCAGCAGCAGCACAACGACGTGGTGGTGGTGGAGAGGCAGTACTCCGGCAGGGCTTCGCCAAGCTCTACGGAGGAGGAGGAGGTGTTGGAGTGGGAGAGGGAGGCGCCAGGGGCATGGGTACGGCTTCCCTCCCTCCCTCTATATATAGGGTCCCCAGGGGGGCGCCGGCCCTAGGAGATGGGATCTCCTGGGGGGGCGGCGGCCAAGGGGGTGGAGTGCCCCCCAAGGCAAGTGGAGGCGCCACCTCCCCTAGGGTTCCCAACCCTAGGCGCAGGGGGCCCAAGGGGGGGCGCACCAGCCCACTAGGGGCTGGTTCCCCTCCCACTTCAGCCCATGGGGCCCTCTGGGATAGGTGGCCCCACCCGGTGGAGCCCCGGGACCCTTCTGGTGGTCCCGGTACAACACCGGTGACCCCTGAAACTTTCCTGATGGCCGAAACTCGACTTCCCATATATAATTCTTTACCTTCGGACCATTCCGGAAATCCTCATGACGTCCGGGATCTCATCCGGGACTCCGAACAACTTTCGGGTTACTGCATACTCATATCTCTACAACCCTAGCGTCACCGAACCTTAAGTGTGTAGACCCTACGGGTTCGGGAGACACGTAGTCATGACCGAGATGGCTCTCCGGCCAATAACCAACAGCGGGATCTGGATACCCATGTTGGCTCCCACATGCTCCTCGATGATCTCATCGGATGAACCACGATGTCGAGGATTCAAGCAACCCCGTATGCAATTCCCTTCGTCAATCGGTATGTTACTTGCCCGAGATTCGATCGTCGGTATCCCAATACCTCGTTCAATCTTGTTACCGGAAAGTCACTTTACTCATACCGTAATGCATGATCCCGTGACCAAACACTTGGTTACTTTGAGCTCATTATGATGATGCATTACCGAGTGGGCCCAGAGATACCTCTCCGTCATACGGAGTGACAAATCCCAGTCTCGATCCGTGTCAACCCAACAAACACTTTCGGAGATACCCGTAGTATACCTTTATAGTCACCCAGTTACGTTGTGACGTTTGGTACACCCAAAGCACTCCTACGGTATCCGGGAGTTACACGATCTCATGGTCTAAGGAAAAGATACTTGACATTGGAAAAACTCTAGCAAACGAACTATGCGATCTTTGTCCTATGCTTAGGATTGGGTCTGGTCCATCACATCATTCTCCTAATGATGTGATCTCGTTATCAATGACATCCAATGTCCATAGTCAGGAAACCATGACTATCTGTTGATCAACGAACTAGTCAACTAGAGGCTTACTAGGGACATGTTGGTGTCTATGTATTCACACATGTATTATGATTTCCGGATAACACAATTATAGCATGAATAAAAGACAATTATCATGAACAAGGAAATATAATAATAATCCTTTTATTATTGCCTCTAGGGCATATTTCCAACAGTCTCCCACTTGCACTAGAGTCAATAATCTAGTTACATTGTGATGAATCGAACACCCATAGAGTTCTGGTGTTGATCATGTTTTCCTCGCGGAAGAGGTTTAGTCAATGGATCTGCGACATTTAGATCCGTATGCACTTTGCAAATTTCTATGTCTCCATCTTGAACATTTTCACAATTGGAGTTGAAGCGACGCTTGATGTGCATGGTCTTCTTGTGAAACTTGGGCTCCTTGGCAAGTGAAATAGCTCTAGTGTTGTCACAGAAAAGTTTGATCGGCCCCGACTCATTGGGTATGACTCCTAGGTCGGTGATGAACTCCTTCACCCAAATTGCTTCATGCGCTGCCTCCGAGGCTGCCATGTACTCCGCTTCACATGTAGATCCCGCCACGACGCTCTGCTTGCAGCTGCACCAGCTTACTGCTCCACCATTCAACATATACACGTATCCGGTTTGTGACTTAGAGTCATCCAGATCCGTTTCGAAGCTGGCATCGACGTAACCCTTTATGACGAGCTCTTCGTCACCTCCATAAACGAGAAACATGTCCTTAGTCCTTTTCAGGTACTTCATGACATTCTTGACCGCTGTCCAGTGTTCCTTGCCGGGATTACTTTGGTACCTTCCTACCAAACTTACGGCAAGGTTTACATCAGGTCTGGTACACAACATGGCATACATAATAGACCCTATGGCTGAGGCATAGGGGATGACACTCATCTCTTCTATATCTTCTGCCGTGGTCGGACATTGAGCTGAGCTCAATTTCACACCTTGCAACATAGGCAAGAACCCCTTCTTAGACTGATCCATATTGAACTTCTTCAATATCTTATCAAGGTATGTGCTTTGTGAAAGACCTATGAGGCGTCTTGATCTATCTCTATAGATCTGGATGCCTAATATGTAAGCAGCTTCTCCAAGGTCTTTCATTGAAAAACTCTTATTCAAGTAGGCCTTAATGTTGTCCAAAAGTTCTATATCATTTCCCATCAAAAGTATGTCATCTACATATAATATGAGAAATGCTACAGAGCTCCCACTCACTTTCTTGTAAACGCTGGCTTCTCCATAAGTCTGCATAAACCCAAATGCTTTGATCATCTCATCAAAGCGAATGTTCCAACTCCAAGATGCTTGCACCAGCCCATAAATGGATCGCTGGAGCTTGCATACCTTGTTAGCATTCTTAGGGTCGACAAAACCTTCCGGCTGCATCATATACAGTTCTTCCTTAAGATAACTGTTAAGGAATGCCGTTTTGACGTCCATTTGCCATATCTCATAATCATAGTATGCGGCAATTGCTAACATGATTCGGACGGACTTCAGCTTCGCTACGGGAGAGAAAGTCTCATCGTAGTCAACCCCTTGAACTTGCCGATAACCCTTAGCGACAAGTCGAGCTTTATAGATGGTAACATTACCATCCGCGTCCGTCTTCTTCTTAAAGATCCATTTGTTTTCTATCGCTCGCCGATCATCGGGCAAGTCTTTCAAAGTCCATACTTTGTTTTCATACATGGATCCTATCTCGGATTGCATGGCTTCAAGCCATTTGTTGGAATCTGGGCCCGCCATCGCTTCTTCATAGTTCGAAGATTCACCGTTGTCTAAAAACATGATTTCCAGGATAGGGTTGCCATACCACTCTGGTGTGGAATGTGTCCTTGTGGACCTACGAAGTTCAGTAGTAACTTGATTCGAAGTATCTTGATCATCATCATTAATTTCCTCTCTAGTGGATGTAGGCACCACAGGAACATTTTCCTGAGCTGCACTACTTTCCGATTCAAGAGGTAGTACTTCATCGAGTTCTACTTTCCTCCCACTTACTCCTTTCGAGAGAAACTCTTTTTCCAGAAAGGATTCGTTCGTGGCAACAAAGATCTTGCCTTCGGATCGAAGGTAGAAGGTATACCCAATGGTTTCCTTAGGGTATCCTATGAAGATGTATTTTTCCGACTTGGGTTCGAGCTTTTTAGGTTGAAGTTTCTTGAAATAAGCATCGCATCCCCAAACTTTTAGAAACGACAGCTTAGGTTTCTTCCCAAACCATAATTCATACGGTGTCATCTCAACGGATTTAGACGGTGCCCTATTTAAAGTGAATGTAGCTGTCTCTAGAGCGTATCCCCAAAATGATAGCGGTAGATCAGTAAGGGACATCATAGATCGCACCATATCCAATAGACTGCGATTACGACGTTCAGACACACCGTTACGTTGAGGTGTTCCAGGCGGCGTGAGTTGTGAAATGATTCCACATTTCCTTAAGTGTGTGCCAAATTCGTGACTTAAATATTCTCCTCCACGATCTGATCGTAAGAACTTTATTTTTCGGTCACGTTGATTCTCTACCTCATTCTGAAATTCCTTGAACTTTTCAAAGGTCTCATACTTGTGTTTCATCAAGTAGACATACCCATATCTACTCAAGTCATCAGTGAGAGTGAGAACATAACGATATCCTCCGCGAGCCTCAACGCTCATTGGACTGCACACATCCGTATGTATGATTTCCAAAAAGTTGGTTGCTCGCTCCATTGTTCCGAAGAACGGAGTCTTGGTCATTTTACCCATGAGGCATGGTTCGCATGTGTCAAATGATTCATAATCGAGAGACTCTAAAAGTCCATCAGCATGGAGCTTCTTCATGCGCTTGACACCAATGTGACCAAGGCGGCAGTGCCACAAGTATGTGGGACTATCGTTATCAACTTTACTTCTTTTGGTATTCACACTATGAATATGTGTAACATCACATTCGAGATTCATTAAGAATAAACCATTGACCATCGGAGCATGACCATAAAACATATCTCTCATATAAATAGAACAACCATTATTCTCGGATTTAAATGAGTAGCCATCTCGTATTAAACGAGATCCAGATACAATGTTCATGCTCAAACTTGGCACCAAATAACAATTATTGAGGTTTAAAACTAATCCCGTAGGTAAATGTAGAGGTAGCGTGCTGACGGCGATCACATCGACCATGGAACCATTCCCGACGCGCATCGTCACCTCGTCCTTTGCCAGTCTCAGCTTATTCCGCAGCTCCTGCTTTGAGTTACAAATATGAGCAATGGCACCGGTATCAAATACCCAGGAGCTACTACGAGCACTGGTAAGGTACACATCAATTACATGTATATCACATATACCTTTAGTGTTGCCGGCCTTCTTGTCCGCTAAGTATTTGGGGCAGTTTCGCTTCCAGTGACCCTTTCCTTTGCAATAAAAGCACTCAGTCTCAGGCTTGGGTCCATTCTTTGACTTCTTCCCGGCAACTGGCTTACCGGGTGCGGCAACATCCTTGCCGTCCTTCTTGAAGTTCTTCTTACCCTTGCCTTTCTTGAACTTGGTGGTTTTATTGACCATCAACACTTGATGTTCCTTTTTGATTTCTACCTCCGCTGATTTCAGCATTGAAAATACTTCAGGAATGGTCTTTTCCATCCCCTGCATATTGTAGTTCATCACAAAGCTCTTGTAGATAGGTGGGAGCGACTGAAGGATTCTGTCAATGACCGCCTCGTCTGGGAGGTTAATGTCCAGCTGGGACAAGCGGTTGTGCAATCCAGACATCTTGAGTATGTGCTCACTGACAGAACTATTTTCCTCCATCTTACAACTGTAGAACTTGTCGGAGACTTCATATCTCTCGACCCGGGCATGAGCTTGGAAAACCATTTTCAGCTCTTCGAACATCTCATATGCTCCGTGTTGCTCAAAACGCTTTTGGAGCCCCGGTTCTAAGCTGTAAAGCATGCCGCACTATACGAGGGAGTAATCATCAGCACACTTCTGCCAATCGTTCATAACGTCTTGGTTCTCTGGGATGGGTGCTTCACCTAGCGGTGCTTCTAGGACATATTGTTTCCTGGCAGCTATGAGGATGATCCTCAGGTTTCGGACCCAGTCCGTATAGTTGCTGCCATCATCTTTCAGCTTGGTTTTCTCTAGGAACGCGTTGAAGTTGAGGTTGACATTAGCGTTGGCCATTTGATCTACAAGACATTTATGCAAAGATTTTTAGACTAAGTTCATGATAATTAAGTTCATCTAATCAAATTATTTAATGAACTCCCACTCAAATTAGACATCCCTCTAGTCATCTAAGTGAAACATGATCCGACTCGACTAGGCCGTGTCCAGTCATCACGTGAGACGGACTAGTCATCATCGGTGAACATCTCCATGTTGATCGTATCTTTCATACGACTCATGTTCGACCTTTCGGCCTCTTGTGTTCCGAGGCCATGTCTGTACATGCTAGGCTCGTCAAGTTAACCTAAGTGTTTGCATGTGTAAATCTGTCTTACACCCATTGTATGTGAATGTTGGAATCTATCACACCCGATCATCACGTGGTGCTTCGAAACAACGAACTGTCGCAACAGCGCACAGTTAGGGGGAACACTTTCTTGAAATTACTATGAGGGATCATCTTATTTACTACCGTCGTTCTAAGTAAACAAGATGCAAAAACATGATAAACATCACATGCAATCAAATAATAGTGACATGATATGGCCAATATCATATAGCTTCTTTGATCTCCATCTTGGGGCTCCATGATCATCTTGTCACCGGCATGACACCATGATCTCCATCATCGTGTCTCCATGAAGTTGCTCGCCAACTATTACTTCTACTACTATGGCTAACACGTTTAGCAATAAAGTAAAGTAATTTACATGGGGTTTCTCAATGACACGTAGGTCATACAAAAAAATAAAGACAACTCCTATGGCTCCTGCCGGTTGTCATACTCATCGACATGCAAGTCGTGATTCCTGTTACAAGAACATGATCTCATACATCACATATATATCATTCATCATTCATCACAACTTTGGCCATATCACATCACAAAACACTTGCTGCAAAAACAAGTTAGACGTCCTCTAATTGTTGTTGCAAGTTTTACGTGGCTGCAATAGGGTTCTAGAAAGAATGTTTTCTTTCCTACGTAAAAGCCACAACGTGATTTGTCAACTTCTATTTACCCTTCATAAGGACTGACGGTGTCCTGGACTAGGGGGTACTCACCACGTCGTCCCCCAATCGGTTAGATTGGGTCGAGGACCCCCAGGGCCGCATACTCATGGGCCAGTCCGGACAGGTGCCGCATACAAGGAAGATTCCACAAGACTTGGCGATCAAGACAAGGACTCCTCCCCCACCGGCGTATTCGGCTAGGACTCTTGTTATCCTGGGCCTCTGGTGTATTATATAAACCGAGGCCAGACTAGTCGATAGAGGAGGATGAGATGACTCATCATACCTCTAGGGTTTAGACCACAACATATGATCTCGAGGTAGATCAACTCTGTACTACACCCATATGAATACAATCAAAAGCAGCATGTAGGGTATTATCTCATCAAGAGAGCCCGAAGCTGGGTAAAACCCTGTGTACATGTTACCATCGATCCTAGACGCATAGTTCGGGTCCCCCTACCCGAGATCCGCCGGTTTTGACACCGACATTGGTGCTTTCATTGAGAGTTCCGATGTGTGATCGACAAAAGGATCGATGGCTCGCCTGCAGATCAACTGCGACATCGGCATCTTCGTCACCAGCTCGACTGGTCACCTTGGTTCGACCAAGAATTGCACCCCGTGTTCGGATCACCATGTTCGGACGAGGGCCTTCATCAAACATCAACTCTGATCTCTATCAAGATCACGGAGGAGTCATCCATGAAGCTCGGGGGCTCAACGTCAACATTGCCCTGAAGCGACCGTGCTGTTTTTCCAGACAACGAACTCGTATCTGCTGCCACCACCTCCTCGAGTATCACTTTGACGATCTCTTTGGTGTAATTGTGCGGAATTGAGTCTACAACAACCATGGAAAATTTCGTCGAGTTCCGATGGAGAAATCTCTGGCAATCCATGATATACTGGAGCCCTGTCAAATCTGGATGGGAATCTGGACGAGTTTAGGGCGTGGTATCCAGCTTCTAACTCGGACGTCCTTTGGAAGATCCAACCGTTGATCGGCTGCGGAATTCCTATATCTACCACCCCTCCAAATTTCAGCTCGATCACTTTTCGGATCTGTTTTCTGCGCGAGAACGAATCCGACCCGAATTCATCTTTTTTATGAACGGGATTTCGGACATACTTTTTGAAGGAAGTTTTGTATGGGATATTGTGTATTATTCCCGAACACATCCCACTAACTTTAAGATCTTTTGAACATGATCTTCGGCATCATGCTGGTGTCAAACCAGTTCGGCAATATTGCTCCACGGTTGCCGACCTGCGGTAGACACGTCGTCACTTTGTTGAGCCGAGCTCAACTTCTTCGGATCATCATCTCGGCAAGCCGAACAAGAGTCCGGCATCGCGAAGTACAAATCATCACCAACATCGCCGCCCCATGAATTACACGGAGCGGGCATACCGGCATCGCGGCACGGTCGCTTCATCAAGCCGACATCGACCACGTCACGACCTGCATCGGCGGGGCCGCACTGTTGCCCCTTCAAGCCGGTGTCCATCACGCCGGACTACTTCGACTCATCGACTGGCCTCGAGGCTTCGACATCTCGGCTGGACCGGAGGATTCATCATCCCTTCATCAACCTACTCCGGACACTTCGGCGTCACTAGCCGACCAGCTTCGTCACAATTGGCTAGACCGAGGGCTTTGCCTTGGCGAGCCAACCTTTGCCAGCATCATCTTCCTTTGGATTACTACAACAAATAAACCAGGTGCTATTAATCCTAATATTTTTTGCATGTTTGGGTTCATTTTTTCCAAGGAATTATTACTCTGGTTTGTCCATCATATGTTCACAGGTCTATCAAATGGTGGCCGCATTAACGAGGTCGCATGCTGGTTCGGTCAGTCTCCGTACATAGTCCGGCGAACGCCGCATCCGGAGCGCGGACCGACCTATGAATTCAGGCTTTGCCACGCCTTTACCGCATCGCGCCGACGCCCTGCGTCGACATCGACTTCGGCGCCAGGCCATATTTCTTTTATTACTCACTTTGCATAAATTATTCATTATGCAACGATTTTTTTATCATTATTACTATTATCTCCCGTTTTGCACTATTTTTTGTGCACAGGAAAATGATCCGGGGACTTCGGCGTCACTCTGCCGGTCTGCATCGACCGTGCTATGTCACCACTTCGGCATGTCAAGCTCTCCGCTCCGCCACCTCGGGACCAGCTTGGGGGATAGAACCTTGTCCCGCATCAAGCTCGGACTGCGAACACATTAACCAGCTAAGTCGCTTTCATGCTCAAAGCTTTAATTTCTAACTTGTGTTCGGTTTGACCAAGCGTTATACTTTTTTGGAAAAAAAAGTTGCTTGTAAAGAAATTTTCTTGTCCAAACTTTGTTCACACATACTTGACGCGCTACCCGCGCTCATTATACCTGGGGGCTTCTTTAACAGAAGCTTATTAATACGGGCTTTATGCCCAACACATGTGTCACACTTCCGCATGTACCTTTTATTCACCATTATATGCATCGATATGACTTAAGTTTTGGCCAAGCTGGGTTGCCTGGCTCCTGTGCTTACCCCTACGTTCCCGATTGTTCGACTAGGTGGTAAAGGGAGCACCTCTGCGATTGTTACTGCCGGGTCAGCCGGATGTGTACCTCAGACTGGGTGAAGCCGAAAGCTAGCGTTCTTAAGGGAATACTTGGTCGGTGAACTAAAACATGATTTCTTACCTATTTATTTACCTGCCCCCAGATGTTTTTCTGCTCTTTTCACAGTCCGGACATGCACTTTAGGGCATGCCTCCCAGGGAAAGGAACCCCTAACGGAACTATTCTCCCTGGAAGATGTTTCTTACTAACCATGTAATATAACATAACTAGTTGGGCACTTGTCTGATAAAGCACTAATGACCCCTACGCCTGGTCTCCACGCATGCCCCGGTTTTTATAACCGCGAGGGTATTCGGACACACTCCGGACTATTGAGTCCACAGGTTGAAGCGAAAAGGTCCGCTACGACAAACGATCTACAATCCGGCTAGAAGGCATTCTACATGTCACCTTACATTATATAGTCAACTTTTACCCAAGTCACTTGGGGGCTCTTATGTTTATTTGAGTCGTTTCATACTAAGTGTTTTTCTTCTTAGTCGTTGCAAAGTTATTATTATTTATCACTCCTTTTTTCGACACGAGTGTGCGGTCACTAGCCGGGGAGCCTAATTTCTCTTCAAAAGCCGCTAGAGTTTAGTTTGCTAAACTGGCCTGATGAGAAGTACTCCGCCCTCGGGATAGGAGGTTGAAGCCGTAGGCTGACCCGCTCGAAGTCTTGAGATAGAATGTATCATGTTAAAGCACGACAGAAGCACTTCTTTTTTCTAAGACCAATTTTCGGGTTGGCATCGAACACTTGATATTGTTCGGATGTCATGTTTTTACTGACGTTTCTTGGTTTTCCAAGATTTTTGGCACTTTTAAACTATTTGTGGTTTTTCAGCACAAGTCTCGCAGTGCAATGCTGGACACCTTTATAGATTCGGCAAAAATATTCTCGGATACTGCTATACATGCATCGGTTTCGAATTGTGTCTTCGGTTAATAGTTAGGTTGCCCGGCTCCTGCACTTGCTTCCTATGTTCCACTTTATTCGGCTAGGCGTGCAAAGGGAGAACCACTGCGATCGTGCTTCCAGCTCACACGGTTAAGCACCTCAGTGGAGAAAGCCGAAAACTGACTGTCACAATAAGCGTAAACTGGTCAGTGATCTGATGACTGTGTTAAATAACAGGCCGTTCATAACATTGGCCGAAGTGTTTTCGGCTTGACCTCGACTGTCGCCGAACACTACCGGGGGCTATTAACTAGCCTCCCAGACTAAATCCTCGATATTTTGCTCTTACATTGGAGCTGAGGTTTTATGATCATGCTTAGCATGGCAACCCAAAGAAAGGAACCAATAGCGGGACTATTTTCTTTGGAAGACATTTCTTCTGTTAAACAGTAATATAACATATCTCTCCGCGTACCTTTGTTTATAAAACCGTATGGCCAGATTGCCTTGTTTGTCATAAATCTTTGCCCTCATAAAGTCTTTATAAAGTAAGACAAACACTCCTCGGCTACTGGCCGAGGAGGTGGAAGCCGATGGTCGGTCAACAAAGTTTTGTACAATGCGGATCCGAGCATTAATGATGTAAAGTACTTGGATACATAGAGTCATTACACATAATTTGTGATTTTTTACTAAGGATATTGATCCTTAATTCGGCCACCCGTGCCCGCATTAAGGCTCGGGGGCTACTGGGCTTCGGGATTATTATTTAAACATATTAAAGGGGCATATTGATCCCCTGATCTGGTGTTGCCACCCGACCAGTGTCTCGGGGGCTACTGCATTGCTTGTCCAATGCAGAAAATTTTATGTGCAATATAGTTTCCGAGGAGATTTTGATCCTCATGTTGGTCGGCCGCACCCAACCTGAGTCTCGAGGACTAAGCACGCCGCTTTTTGTGTCTCGAAGTATTCTGCCGAGCTAGGACTTGATCCTCAAACCGATTTTGCAAATCAACCTGAGTCTCAGCGGCTACGGGGATCAGCGGTCTTATGTCATCCTTCATGTGCACCTCGGGTTTTAGACCCATACCCACCTTGAGGGCTACTGGCTATATATTTCGGCAGAGAATAAATTGCACCGATCAAAAATATTGACAAAAATCGGCCCACATTCGGGGTGGTGCACCACCTCGAAAGCAGTCCGGCATAAAGTTCGGGCGCTAGTGGTTGGCTCCATAGAGGACATTTCCGGCATTGAGCTCGGCTAAATCTCCTTCAAACTTCTTTGAACCAAGGTGATTTACGACACCTCGGATACAGTCCGGCGTTGGAGCTCGGATACATAGTCCGGCGTTGGAGCTCGGATACATAGTCCGGCGTTAGAGCTGGGAAGCAGTCCGGCATTGTTGCTCGGCTGCAAAAAATACCTCGAATGTAGTCCGGCGTTAGAGCTCGGACGCAAGAGGGAACTGCCTCCCGGGAACAACTTCAAACCTGAGGTGTGGCATAAAAATAACAAGGCATTGATAAAGGCCGAAAACTTAAAGGGGCTCCTCGGATACCTGACGTGTAAACCCGTCGAATGCATTTCGGCGATCCTCAAGATCGAAGATAAAGAAGATTCGTTGAACCAGTTTTCAAGACCGACGACCGAAGATGAAGAACAGTTCGGAAGAATCGAGGAGCGTCCCTAACTTGAAGACCGGTTCAGGGGGCTACTGACGATGTCCTGGACTAGGGGGTACTCACCACGTCGTCCCCCAATCGGTTAGATTGGGACGAGGACCCCCAGGGCCGCATACTCATGGGCCAGTCCGGACAGGTGCCGCATACAAGGAAGATTCCACATGACTTGGCGATCAAGACAAGGACTCCTCCCCCACCGGCGTATTCGGCTAGGACTCTTGTTATCCTGGGCCTCTGGTGTATTATATAAACCGAGGCCAGACTAGTCGATAGAGGAGGATGAGATGACTCATCATACCTCTAGGATTTGGACCACAACATATGATCTCGAGGTAGATCAACTCTGTACTACACCCATATGAATACAATCAAAAGCAGCATGTAGGGTATTATCTCATCAAGAGAGCCCGAAGCTAGGTAAAACCCCGTGTACATGTTACCATCGATCCTAGACGCATAGTTCGGGACCCCCTACCCGAGATCGGCCGGTTTTGACACCGACATTGGTGCTTTCATTGAGAGTTCTGCTGTGTGATCGACAAAAGGATCGATGGCTCACCTGCAGATCAACTGCGACTTCGGCATCTTCGTCACCAGCTC
This sequence comes from Aegilops umbellulata, assembly GCA_032464435.1. NCBI lineage: Eukaryota > Viridiplantae > Streptophyta > Magnoliopsida > Poales > Poaceae > Aegilops > Aegilops umbellulata. The sequence goes on along the minus strand of CP136056.1, from coordinate 64,528,769 downwards.
GACTGGTCACCTTGGTTCGACCAAGAATTTCGCCCCGTGTTCGGATCACCATGTTAGGACGAGGTCCTTCATCAAACATCAACTCCGGTCCCTATCAAGATCACGGAGGAGTCATCCATGTAGCTCGGGGGCTCAACGTCAACATTGCCCTCAAGCGACCGTGCTATTTTTCTGGACAGCGAACTCGTATCTGCTGCCACCACCTCCTCGAGTATCGCTTTGACGATCGCTTTGGTGGAATTGTGCGGAATTGAGTCTACAACAACCCTGGAAAATTTCGTCGACTTCTGATGGAGAAATCTCTGGCAATCGACGATATACCGGAGCCCTGTCAAATTTGGACGGGAATTTGGACGAGTTTAGGGCGTGGTGTCCAGCTTCTAACTCGGACGTCCTTTGGAAGATCCAGCCGTTGATAGGCTGCGGAATTCCTATATCTACCATGCCTCCAAATTTCAGCTCGATCCGACCGTCCGAACTCCGGGAACCTTCCGATTAGTGCATCACTTTTCGGATCTGTTTTCTGCGCGAGAACGAATCCGACCCGAATTCATCTTTTTTATGAACGGGATTTCGGACATCCCTTTTGAAGGAAGTTTTGTATGGGATATTGTGTATTGTTCCCGAACACATCCCACTAACTTTAAGATCTTTTGAACATGATCTTCGGCATCATGCTGGTGTCAAACCAGTCCGGCAATATTGCTCCACGGCTGCCGACCTGCGCTAGACACGTCGTCACTTTGTTGAGCCGATCTCAACTTCTTCGGATCATCATCTCGGCAAGCCGAACAAGAGTCCGGCATCGCGAAGGACAAATCATCACCAACATCGCAGCCCCACGGATTACACGGAGCAGGCATACCGGCATCACGGCACGGTCGCTTCATCAAGCCGGCATCGACCACGTCACGACCTGCATCGGCAGGGCCGTACTGTTGCCCCTTCAAGCTGGTGTCCATCACGCCAGACTACTTCGACTCATCGACTGGCCTCGAGGCTTCGACATCTCGGCTGGACCGGAGGATTCATCATCTCTTCATCAACCTACTCCGGACAGTTCGGCGTCACTAGCCGACCACCTTCGTCACGATTGGCTGGACCGAGGGCTTTGCCTCGGTGAGCCAACCTTTGCCAGCATCTTCTTCCTTTGGATTACTACAACAAATAAACCAGGTGCTATTAATCCTAATATTTTTTTGCATGTTTGGGTTCATTTTTTCCAAGGAATTATTACTCTGGTTTGTCCATCATATGTTCACAGGTTAATCAAATGGTGACCGCATTAACGACGGTCGCATGCTGGTTTGGTCAGCCTCCGTACATAGTCCGGCGAACGCCGCATCCGGAGCGCGGACCGACCTATGAATTCAGGCTTTGCCACGCCTTTACCACATCACGTCGACGCCCTGCGTCGACATCGACTTCGGCGCCAGGCCATATTTCTTTTATTACTCACTTTGCATAAATTATTCATTATGCAACGATTTTTTTATTTATCATTATTACTATTATATCCCGTTTTGCACTATTTTTTGTGCATAGGAAAATTATCCGGGGACTTCGGCGTCACTCTGCCGGTCTGCATCGACCGTGCTATGTCACCACTTTGGCGTGTCGAGCTCTCCGCTCCGCCACTTGTGGACCAGCTTGGGGGATAGAACCTTGTCTCGCATCAAGCTCGGACTGCGAACACATTAACCAGCTAAGTCGCTTTCATGCTCAAAGCTTTAATTTCTAACTTGTGTTCGGTGATTGCAAGTTTTACGAAGCTGGGCAAAAACAAGTTAGACGTCCTCTAATTGTTGTTGCAAGTTTTACGTGCCTGCAATAAGGTTCTAGAAAGAACGTTTTCTTTCCTACGTAAAAGCCACAACGTGATTTGTCAACTTCATAAGGACCCTTTTCGTCGAATCCACTCCAACTAAAGTGGGAGAGACAGACACCCGCTAGCCACCTTATGCAACTAGTGCATGTCAGTCGGTGGAACCTGTCTCACGTAAGCGTACGTGTAAGGTCGGTCCGGGCCGCTTCATCCCACAATACCGCTGAAGCAAAATAAGACTAGTAGCGGCAAGAAAGTTGACAACATCTACGCCCACAACAAATTGTGTTCTACTCGTGCAAAAAGAACTACACATAGACCTAGCTCATGGTGCCACTGTTGGGGAACGTTGCAGAAAATAAATTTTTTTCTACGGTTTCACCAAGATCTATCTATGAGTTCATCTAGCAATGAGTGATTGGAGTGCATCTACATACCTTTGTTGATCGCGAGCGGAAGCGTTCAAGAGAACGGGGTTGAAGGAGTCGTACTCGTCGTGATCCAAATCACCGGAGATCCTAGCGCCGAACGGACGGCACCTCCACGTTCAACACACGTACGGAGCGGATGACGTCTCCGGAACCTTGATCCAGCAAGGAGGAGGGATAGGTTGATGAAGATGGCTCCAGCAGCAGCACGACGGCGTGGTGGTGGTGGAGAGGCAGTACTCCGGCAGGGCTTCGCCAAGCTCTACGGAGGAGGAGGAGGTGTTGGAGTGGGAGAGGGAGGCGCCAGGGGCATGGGTGCGGCTGCCCTTCCTCCCTCCCTCTATATATAGGGTCCTCGGGGGGCGCCGGCCCTAGGAGATGGGATCTCCTAGGGGGGCGGCGGCCAAGGGGGTGGAGTGCCCCCCAAGGCAAGTGGAGGCGCCCCCTCCCCTAGGGTTCCCAACCCTAGGCGCAGGAGGGCCCAAGGGGGGGCGCAACAACCCACTAGGGGCTGGTTCCCCTCCCACTTCAGCCCATGGGGCCCTCCGGGATAGGTGGCCCCACCCGGTGGACCCCCGGGACCCTTCTGGTGGTCCCGGTACAACACCGGTGACCCCTGAAACTTTCCCGATGGCCGAAACTCGACTTCCCATATATAATTCTTTACCTCCGGACCATTCCGGAACTCCTCATGATGTTCGGGATCTCATCCGGGACTCCGAACAACTTTCGGGTTACGGCATACTCATATCTCTACAACCCTAGCGTCACTGAACCTTAAGTGTGTAGACCCTACGGGTTCGAGAGACACGTAGTCATGACCGAGACAGCTCTCCGGCCAATAACCAACAGCGGGATCTGGATACCCATGTTGGCTCCCACATGCTCCTCGATGATCTCATCGGATGAACCACGATGTCGAGGATTCAAGCAACCCCGTATGCAATTCCCTTCGTCAATCGGTATGTTACTTGCCCGAGATTCGATCGTCGGTATCCCAATACCTCGTTCAATCTCGTTACCGGCAAGTCACTTTACTCGTACCGTAATGCATGATCTCGTGACCAAACACTTGGTTAATTTGAGCTCATTATGATGATGCATTACCGAGTGGGCCCAGAGATACCTCTCCGTCATACGGAGTGACAAATCCCAGTCTCGGTCCGTGTCAACCCAACAGACACTTTTGGAGATACGCGTAGTATACCTTTATAGTCACCCAGTTACGTTGTGACGTTTGGTACACCCAAAGCACTCCTACGGTATCCGGGAGTTACACGATCTCATGGTCTAAGGAAATGATATTTGACATTGGAAAAGCTCTAGCAAACGAACTATACGATCTTTATGCTATGCTTAGGATTGGGTCTTGTCCATCACATCATTCTCCTAATGATGTGATCTCGTTATCAATGACATCCAATGTCCATAGTCAGGAAACCATGACTATCTATTGATCAACGAGCTAGTCAACTAGAGGCTTACTAGGGACATGTTGGTGTCTATGTATTCACACATGTATTACGGTTTCCGGATAACACAATTAAAGCATGAATAAAAGATTGTTATCATGAACGAGGAAATATAATAATAATCCTTTTATTATTGCCTCTAGGGCATATTTCCAACAATCTTTTGTCCTACCCTCCCGTGGCAGCGGGGTGCTATTGGAAACTCAGGGATATTAAGGCCTCCTTTTAATAGAGAACCGGAACAAAGCATTAGCACATAGTGAATACATGAACTCCATAAACTATGGTCATCACCGGGAGTGGTCCCGATTATTGTCACTTCGGGGTTGCCAGATCATAACACATAGTAGGTGACTATAGACTTGCAAGATAGGATCAAGAACTCACATATATTCATGAAAACATAGTAGGTTCACATATGAAATCATGGCCTTCGGGCCCTAGTGACAAGCATTAAGCATAGCAAAGTCATAGCAACATCAATCTCAGAACATAGTGGATACTAGGGATCAAACCCTAACAAAACTAACTCGATTACATGATAAATAACATCCAACCCATCACCGTCCAGCAAGCCTATGATGGAATTACTCACGCACGGCGGTGAGCATCATGAAATTGGTGATGGAGGATGGTTGATGATGACGACGGTGACGAATCCCCCTCTCCGGAGCCCCGAACGGACTCCAGATCAGCCCTCCCGAGAGGTTTTAGGGCTTGGCGGCGGCTCCGTATCGTAAAACGCGATGATTTCTTCTCTCCTATTTTTTTCTCCCCGAAAGCCAATATATAGAGTTGGAGTTGGCGTCGGAGGGTCTCCAGGGGGCCCACGAGGTAGGGGGACGTGCCCTAGTTGGGGGGGCGCCCCCACCCTCGTGGACAGGGTATGGGCCCCTTGGTCTTCATCTTTGGCGAGGATTTTTTTTATTTTTTATAAGACGTCCCGTGGAGTTTCAGGTCATTCCGAGAACTTTTGTTTTCTGCACATAAAACAACATCATGGCAATTCTGCTGAAAACAGCGTCAGTCCAGGTTAGTTCCATTCAAATCATACAAGTTAGAGTCCAAAACAAGGGCAAAAGTGTTTGGAAAAGTAGATACGACGGAGACGTATCAACTCCCCCAAGCTTAAACCCTTGCTTTTCCTCAAGCAATTCAGTTGACAAACTGAAGAGAAGGAAAAACTTTTACAAACTCCATTTGCTCTTGTCGTTGTAAATATGTCAAGCCAGTATTCAAGTTTTCAGCAAATATTATAACTAACCACATTTGCAATAATTCTCAGGTCTCATAATTACTCATATCAATAGCATAATCAACTAGCAAGCCATAATAATAAATCTCGGATGACAACACTTTCTCAAAACAATCATAATATGATATAACAAGATGGTATCTCGCTAGCCCTTTCTGAGACCGCAAAACATAAATGTAGAGCACCTTTAAGGATCAAGGACTGACTAGACATTGTAATTCATGGTAAAAGAGACCCAATCATAGTCACACCCAATATAAATTAATAGTGATGAATGCAAATGACAGCTGTGCTCTCCAGCTAGTGCTCTTTAATGAGAGGGTGATGGCTCAACATAAAAGCAAATAGATAGGCCCTTCGCAGAGGGAAGCAGGGATTTGTAGAGGTGCCAGAGCTCGGTTTTGAAATAGAGATAAATTGTATTTTGAGCGGTATACTTTCATTGTCAACATAGCAACTAAGAGATGGCGATATCTTCCATGTCACACACATTATAGGCAGTTCCCAAACAGAATGGTAAAGTTTATACTCCCCCTCCACCAACAAGCATCAATCCATGGCTTGCTCGAAACAACGAGTGCCTCCAACATACATCAGGTCCCAAGGGGAGTTTTGTTTGCAATTAATTTTGATTTAGTTTGCATAAAGCATGGGACTGGGCATCCCGGTGACCAGCCACTTTCTCGTGAGTGAGGAGCGGAGTCCACTCCTCTTGAGAATAACCCGCCTAACATGGAAGATAAGGGCAGCCTTGGTTGATACATGAGCTATTTGAGCATACAAAACATACTGTTTATTTGAAGGTTTAGAGTTTGGAACATACAAATTTACTTGGAACGGCAGGTAGATACCGCATATAGGAAGGTATAGTGGACTCATCTGGAATAACTTTGGGGTTTAAGGGATTGGATGCACAAGCAGTATTCCCGCTTAGTACAGGTGAAGGCTAGCAAAAGACTGGGAAGCGACCAACTAGAGAGCGACAACAGCCATGTACATGCATTAAAATTAATAAACATTGGATGCAAGCATGAGTAGGATATAATCAACCATGAACATAAATATCGTGAAGGCTATGTTGATTTGTTTCAACTACATGCATGAACATGTGCCAAGTCAAGTCACTTAAATCATTCAAAGGAGGATACCACCCCATCATACCACATCATAATCATCTCAATAGCATGTTGGCACACAAGGTAAATCATTATAACTCATAGCTGATGAAGCATGGCACAAGCAACTATGATCTCTAATTGTCATTGCAAACATGTTTATTCATAATAAGCTGAATCAAGAACGATGGACTCATCATATTTACAAAAACAAAAGAGGTCGAGTTCATACCAGCTTATCCCATCTCAGTCAGTCCATCATAAATCATCATAATTGCCTTTCACTTGCACGGCCGAACGGTGTGAATAATAATAAGAGTGCACGTGCATTGGACTAAGCTGGAATCTGCGAGCATTCAATAAACAGGAGTAGACAAGGCTATATGGGCTCCGGGTTAATTCAACAATAATGCATATAAGAGCCATTTCAACAATTTAATTATGGTCTTCTCCTACTCACCCCCAAAGAAAAGAAAAGAAATAAAACTATTTACACGGGAAAACTCCCAACAAGCAAAAGAAGAACGGGAAATATTTTTGGGTTTTCTTTTTAATTACTACTACAGCAAGAAAGTAAACTACTACTATTTTTTTGGTTTTTCTTAAGGTTTAACAAACACACAAGAAGAAAGCAGGAAAAAGAAAATAAACTAGCATGGATACTACAGTGAAAGAGTATGAGCACCGACATCTAGAAATGAGTGTGTGTGAACATAAATGTAATGTCAGTGAGAAATTAGTACTCCCCCAAGCTTAGGCTTTTGGCCTAAGTTGGTCTATTGCCAGGGATAGCCTGGCGGATACCCGTAGGTGTAGCTGGGGTCGTACTGCGACGAAGAATATCTAGGATCATACTGTGATGCTGCGGTTATCGCCCGTTGAGCTGCAGCATGGAGTCGGGCCGCTTCCGCTCTCCTCTCGTACTCATCTGCCTCCTCTCTGGTAATAGTATATCTTCGTTTTGTCTGAGAATCAAAGAAGGCAGGAGCAGGGAGAGTAATATGGACAACGTGTCGTTTGTTAAATATTAAACGATATAAGAGAGGTGATTTAGGCCTCTCGACAAACTGGTGCGAAGCCATGGAGTTATAACCTAAATATGCAGGAGGCAATTCCACATCTCCCTCACGAATGTCTATCTCAAGAAATTTAGCTAAGCGGGTTGCATAAATTCCTCCAAAGAAATCTCCATTATATCTATTATGATGCAACCTACGAGCTACAATGGCTCCCATACGATAAGATTGGTCTCCTAACACAGCACTCCTAAGAATGCTAAGATCAGCGACACACATGTGACATGCTTCATCCTTAGCATTTATGCATCTACCGATGAAGAGAGCAAAATAATGTATAGCAGGAAAGTGAATGCTCCCTATGGTAGCTTGCGTTATATCTCTAGATTCCCCTACAGTTATACTGGCAAGAAAGTTTCTAAATTCAGATTTAGGGGGATCTCTAATACTACCCCATGATGGAAGTTTGCAAGCAAAAGTGAAATCCTCTAAGTCCATGGTATAAGATTTGTCATAAAGATCAAACATGACTGAAGGAGAATTACGCGAAGATGAATACTCAAACCTCCTCACAAATGAACTTGTGAGATCATGATATTGGGGGCATTTGTCAGCCTCAAAATCCTCAAGACCGGCATTGCGCAAATATGCTTTGAATTCTTCTTTAATTCCCGCACGATCCATAAAATTTTGCGACGGCCATTCGCAAGGCCGCACTGGAGCGTCTCTTGGTGGTTCCTCGTCAGCATCACACATAGCAATCCTGGGTCCTTGCTTCTTAGAATAACCACCCTGGAACATATTCCTAAGCATATTGTTTTTCTCTGAAAAATTCTAAAATTTTTAGTAACTTCAAACAAAAGTGAACCAACTTCAATAAAACTGATAGCAACTACTCCTACAAGTGCCTAGAGCCTATATCAGGCATTAGAACTACATGGAATCATATAAATTTGGCATGCAAGATCAAGAACATGGTCACCTATGCAGCACAAATTTGCAAAGAATAGAGCACTAGAACAAAAACTAATTGGACCAATGGAGGAGTCACATACCAAGGAACAATCTCCCCAAGCAGTTTTCCGAGAGGTGCTTTGAGCAAGGAGATCGAAAATCACAGCAAAAGTGGCTGGAACTCGTGCTTGAGTTGGTTTTTTGGGTTTGTGTGAGGCAGAGGAAGAAAATGGGTGCTGGAATAAGTGGAGGAGGGCCACCGTGGGCCCATGAGGCAGGGGGCGTGCCCAGGGGAGTAGGGCGCGCCCTCCACCCTCGTGGCAGCTCCCCCTGCGGTAATTTTTGCACCGTAAATCCTCAAATATTCCCGAAAAAATCATATTAAATTGGCATGTCATTCTGAGGACTTTTATTTTCGAGATATTTTTATTGCACGGATAAGTCAGGAAACAGACAGAAAAATACTATTTTTACTTTAATTCTACTAAATAACAGAGAGTATAGGTTGATCAAGTCTTGTTAACAAACTCATTCTGATAATCATGGAACCGGAGAAATTTCGAATGACGCTAGGTTACCTCAACAGGGATATGCACATCCCCAATAATAAGTATATCATATCTCTTTTTGACCGTAGGAAGAGGAAATTCAAAACCTCCAAATATAATCGATGGAATTTTTCCAATAGAGTTGATACTGTGGACTTGAGGTTTTTTCTTCGGAAAGTGTACCGTATGGTCATTACCATTAACATGAAAAGTGACATTGCCTTTGTTGCAATCAATAACAGCCCCTGCAGTATTAAGAAAAGGTCTTTCAAGAATAATAGACATACTATCATCCTAGGGAATATCAAGAATAACAAAGTCCGTTAAAATAGTAACGTTTGCAACCACAACAGGCACAGCCTCACAAATACCGACAGGTATTGCAGTTGATTTATCAACCATTTTCAAAGATATTTCAGTAGGTGTCAACTTATTCAAGTCAAGTCTACGATATGAAGAGAGATGCATAACACTAACACCGGCTCCAAGATCACATAAAGCAGTTTTAATATAATTTCTTTTAATGGAGCAAGGTATAGTAGGTACTCCTGGATCTCCAAGTTTCTTTCGTATTCCACCCTTAAAAGTATAATTAGCAAGCATGGTGAAAATTTCAGCTTCCGGTATCTTTCTTTCATTAGTAACGATATCTTTCATATATTTTTCATAAGGATTTGTTTTGAGCACATCAGTCAATCGCATACGCAAAAAGATAGGTCTAATCATTTCAGCAAAGCGCTCAAAATCCTCATCATCCATTTTCTTGGATGGTTTGGGAGGAAAGGGCATGGGTTTCTGAACCCATGGTTCTCTTTCTTTACCATGTTTCCTAGAAACAAAGTCTCTTTTATCATAACGTTGATTCTTTGATTGTGGGTTATCAAGATCAACAACAGGTTCAATTTCTACATCATTATCATTACTAGGTTGAGCATCATCATGAACATCATCATTAATATTCTCTCTAGGTTCATTTTCATTACCAGATTGTGTTTCAGCATCAGACATAGATATATCATTTGGATTATCTGGTGGTTCAGCAATAGGTTCACTACAAGTTTGCACGGTTCTATCATTTTTCTTTTTCTTCTTTTTAGAAGAACTAGGTGCATCAATATTATTTCTTTGAGAATCTTGCTCCATTCTCTTAGGGTGTCCTTTAGGATACAAAGGTTCCTGAGTCATTCTACCAGTTCTAGTAGCCACTCTAACAGCATAATCATTTTTCTTACTATTCATTTCATGGAGCACTTCTTTTTGAGCTTTAAGTACTTGTTCTACTTGAGTGATAACCATAGAAGCATGTTTGCTAAAAATTTTAAGTTCACCTCTAATATTAGCCATATAATCACCCAAGCGTCTAATCATATCGGAATCATATTTCAATTGTCTACCAAAATAAGTATTGAAATTTTCTTGTTTGACAATAAAATTGTCAAGCTCTTCTAAGCATTGTCTAGCAGACTTGTAGTGAGGAATATCACCTTCATCAAATCTATAGAGAGAATTTACCTTTACTACCTGTGTCGGGATATCGGGATTAAGAGGTTCTTCAATAAATAAAGGATTAAGATCATATGTTTATTCAATAGGCGGTAAATTAAGACCGTGTATTTCTTCAATAGGAGGTAAATTCTTAACGTCTTCGGCTTTAATACCTTTTTCTTTCATAGATTTGTTTGCCTCTTGCATATCTTGGGGACTGAGAAATAGGACACCTCTCTTCTTCGGAGTTGATTTAGGAATAGGCTCGGTAATTGGAGCAGGAACTGGCTCAGGAGGTGCCCAATTATTTTCATTTGTCAACATATTATTCAATAGAATTTCAGCTTCATCCGGTGTTCTTTCCCTGAAAAGAGAACCAGCACAACTATCCAGGTAATCTCTGGAAGCATCGATTAGTCCATTATAAAAGATATCAAGTATTTCATGTTTCTTAAGAGGATGATCAGGCAAAGCATTAAGTTACTTGAGAAGCCTCCCCCAAGCTTGTGGGAGACTCTCTTCTTTAATTTGCACAAAGTTGTATATTTCCTTTAAAGCAGCTTGTTTCTGATGAGCAGGTAAATATTTAGCAGAGAAGTAATAAATCATTTCCTGGGGACTACGCACACAACCAGGATCAAGAGAATTAAACCATATCTTAGCATCACCCTTTAATGAGAACGGAAATATTTTGAGTATATAAAAGTAACGCGATCTCTCATCATTAGTAAACAGGGTGGCTATATCATTTAATTTAGTAAGATGTGCCACAACAGTTTCAGATTCATAGCCATGAAAAGAATCGGATTCAACCAAGGTAATTAGATCAGGATCAACATAGAATTCATAATCCTTATCAGGAACACAGATAGGTGAAGTAGCAAAAGCAGGGTCAGGTTACATTTTATATCTAAGTGATTCTTTGTTCCATTTAGCTAATAACCTCTTGAGCTCATATCTAACTTTGCAAGCTAAAATAGCGGCAGAAGATTCCATATCAAAAACATAACCCTCAGGAATAATAGGCATATCTTCATCATCACTTTTGTCGGTGGGAAATCTGCCTCCACCAACACCTATGGGGACCGAGCCCCTTTCTTGGTTCGGCGGGGGGCGGAGGTCGCGCGAAGAGCGGATCGAGGCGGTGCACACGAGGGGTTTACCCAGCTTCGGGCCGCAAGGATGCGTAAAACCCTACTGCTGCTTTGTGGTTTGGTATTGTGTTCTTGCTCGAGAGCGTGTGGTGCTACAGTACGGGCGAGCTGCTGGCGAGACCGAGCGTGAATGGCCTCTTCCCCCTCGTTGCGCATGGGGCCTCCTTTTATATGTGCAAGGGGTTACCCACAGGTGGCAACGTAGGCGGGGGCAAAACTGGAAAACGCTGTGTTGGGTACAGCTGTTTGCACAGTGCTATCATACCTAACTCTGACGGCAGGGGACAAGGGCATTAAATGCCCGTCCGCGTCTCCCACACGGTGCAGGGAAGGGACCGCCAGGAGCGCCACCGTTTGCCACGATGGCTACTCTGTCAGCGTTGCCTTGCCACCGCATGCCCCTGGCTGCCCAGCCTCTCGCCACGTACGCCTGGAATGGCCCCAGAGCGACGCGTGGGTGGATGAGCTGGAGCGCAGGCGCGGGGTGGTGACTTGCCGCGGCGAGCGCCTTGCCGCGGCTGATGTCTTGTCGCGCCCGGGAGCTTGTCGCTCACCGGTCCTTGCCGGGACGCGGGGCGCGTCGCAGCAAGTATCTTGTCGTGCCTCGGTCGGCCTTCCCAGCAAGATCCTCTTGCCGGGGCCTTGTGCTTCGAGCGGGCGTCCCGGCAAGCTCCTCTTGCCGGGGCCTTGCTCTCTTCGGGTGGCCTTCCCGGCAAGCTCCTCCTGCCGGGGCCTTGGCTCAAATACTTTGTTCTTGGATGGCCCAAAAAGGGACCACGGAGAGTCTTGGCGATCGCCTGGCAAGCCTTGCAGCGGGGTGCTACGACTGCCCGTGCACAAGTTCGGGGTACTAAGGGACCCCTACTTTAGTACACCGACAGGAGCCCCCGGGCCTGGGCCATACACGGTGCCGAGCGCTGTTGGGCCAGGCCCAAAACAGTGCACGGGCACGCGTGGCCTGGGTCACGCTGCATCTGCTTCTGCGTCCACCACGTTCTCCCTGAACGGCACGCGTCGAACGCGGCATCGTGGGGAGAGGCGTGCGTGACGTGGGCGGCGTGCGTGGGGCTGAGCCCCGCGGGCGTGCGTCACGTCGCAGGTGATTTGTTTATTCGGAAAGGCGAAATGCCCCCCTCTTCCCCCTTATAAGCAGGTGAAACAGGGGCAGTCCGCCCACCCGCCAGTTGCGATTCCTCGAAATCCTCCGCCACTTCCCAAGAGAAGCAACGCTCTGCCCCTTCCGCCGCCACCAGTGCTACCGACACCGTCGACCTCCCTCCCTCTTTCCGCCATGGCCCGAAGGGCGACAAGGGGAAAGGGAAGGCCGTGAAGTCGGCTGAGGCGCAGCGGCTTGAGGCGCTGCAAAAGGAGCAGGCGACCTTCCCCCCTGAGCTCGACGCGTTGGTCCTGAGGGAGGAATACTACCTCTTCTGGTCGACGGGGACGCGAGCGCATCCGCGCACGAGGGTTCTTCCCGCCGCTGCCCAGAAGGAGTATCTGACCGGGTATCCTTTCTTTGCTCTGTTCTTCTATTGCGGGCTCTGCCCGCCCTTCTCTGAATTTTTCTGCGACATCATGAACACCTACGGGTTCCATCTCCTTGATTTCACCCCCAATGCTGTCCTGACCATGGCAATTTTCGCACATCTTTGCGAAAATTTCGTCGGAGTCTTTCCAAACGTAGCTCTCTTCCGCCATTTCTTCACGCCTCGAGTAGAGAGAGGAGAGCCCCTCTCCGGCGGGATCGCCTGGATCTCGAAGCTCGGTAAGAAGGATGCTTATCTAGAGGGAGAGCTCCGCAGCAAATGGGAGGAATGGAGAGCAAACTGGTGCCTGATCGTCGAGGAGAACCCGCAGCCATTCACTGTCGTGCGCCAAACTCCTGTGGTGCACGGCAGGGATTGGAGCGATGTGGCTTCGGACGACGACAAGCTGCAGATTGCCGTCACCCGGATCCTGCGGCTCAGGCGTGCCGGGCTCATAGTTGGCTCCGTTGGCGTAGATTTCCTACGCCGCCGCATCGCTCCCCTGCAGGAGAAAGGGAGACCCGCCTGGGAGTTCCAGAATGCGGCGGACATCATGAGGCTGCGCCCTGGCCTCAACATCAATTTCACCATCTTGGAGCTTGACAGGATGCTCAGGGAGCTGTTCAAGCACGACCCCGAGCACCCCGAATGGTTCAAGCTGCCGCGAGGCGTCATCCCGCTGTGCAATAATTCGTCGCTTAGCCGCATCCTTGCAATGATGCCGCTGTGTGACTCGCACGGGATCGACTCCACTTGGTAGGAGCCCACTGACGATGTCGTGCGGGCGTTCTTCGACGACTTGGTGGAGAGGCCAGTCGATGCCGACGAGCAGAAGGGCCTCACCTGAGACACCACCGAGGCGGAGTTGGCGCGCATCGCCTCCAGGATGGAAGAGGCGGCGGCAGCCGCGGCCGCGGGCGAATTTGGCTTCACATTGGCGGAGGCGGACGCAGCGGAGGCGGAAAGCCTTGCCGATCGAGCGGAGTTTGCCGGCGAGGAAGATCTTGCCGGGCACGATGCAGGGGCGGACGAGTCCACCGAGGGCACGAGCGGCTTGCCGGAGGCTGACGCCTCTTCCTCCCGACCTTCGGGCAGCTCGTCGCAAGCGGAGCCCCCGGCTCAACCACGGAGGCGTCTCCGCAAGGCCGGAGAGGTGGTACGGCAAGCGAGCCAACAGCCGCAGCGCCGCGTGACGCGCTCCGCTGTTTCAGCAGGAGCGGGGTCTTCGCAGGCCGCTGCTTCTGCTCCTGCCGCCCCTCGCGCCACGACGGCGGCCGGGGCAGAGCCGTCTCGGGCTAGCGCCACCACTGCCTCCGCCAAGCGGCCGAGGGAGCCTACTCCTCCGCCTCCTCGCGCCAGAAGCGGGCCAGTCTTCGACTTCTCCGCGCTTAGCTCCGACGAGGAAGAGGGAGAGGAGTAAGATCCCCGGTGTTCTTGTGTTTCTTCAATTCTTGTAGTTGTGTCTCGCATCTCATTTGCCTTCCTCCGAATTTGATCCTTTTCAGGACTCTGGCTCAGAGGATGGCAAAGAGAGCCAAGGTCCCGGTGGTCATCCTCGACGACGAGCCCACCGTGACGGCAGGGGGTGCGCCTGAGATGATCTTGTCGGAGCCGCCAACTGATCCTCTGAGCAGCCCCCAGCGTAAGCATATGGCTTGCTTTATGCCGTTGGGCGCGCCCGGGTACCCTTCGTTTTTCTTGACATCTGGCTGACGATTTGTGTAGGAGCAGAGCAGCCCCACTAGGAGCGTCCGGAGACCGCCCCTGATACGCCACCCGCTACAACCACACCGCCAAGGGGGAGTTCCCCGGCGAGGAAGGAATCCCCGACAAGGGAGCAGTCTCCGGCGAGGGAGCAGTCCCCGGCAAGGGAGCAGTCTCCGGCGAGGGAGCAGTCCCCGGCAAGGGACGGCACCGGCGGCCCCTTGGCGACGGAGACCGTGACTGCAGACCCTGGCCCAGGTAACCTTCTTGCCTCGAAACTCCCCTGGGGTTCTTCTTCTTTGGATAGTTGCTTGACTTCTCCCTTTCTTTCGGCCTTCAGACCCGCCCGCCACGGACCCGATGGAGACCGAGGTCGTCGTCGAGGAGGACGCGCGTGGCCATACTGACGACATGGCCACCACCGGAGAGATGAATGGTGCTGAAGATCCGGCCGGCGAAGAGGCCGCCAAGGCTGCCGCAACAGCCGCGGGCGAGGGGGGCGGCGATCGTACTGACGGCCCTGAGGCCGCAGGAGCGCCAGGCGCTGCGCCGACCGCCGATCCTGCCTCCGCAGCGGCGTCGGGCCCCGAGGAGCCCCAGCCAGGCGCCTATCTGAAAGCCGGCGATGATATCTTCATCAAGCTCCCCTGGGAGTCGACTTCCAGGGCGCCGGTCGAGGGGGAGACCTTGGATGGAGAGGTGCTCGCCTCCGCCGGGCTGACGCTGGTTGACGCGCCAAGCAGCAGCGGCGGCGAGCCTGAGGAGGAGCGGCTGCTCCGGAAGCTGGTGTCACTCTACCGCGCCCGACAAGCCCAGGTGGAACGCCGGGAAGCGCTTGTCGCGAAGGCGGGAGCAGACATGGAGAAACGTGCCGGGGAGCTCCAAGAGCTCAACCAGGAGGCCCTCCGATCCTTGGCGGAGGAGCGAAGGCAGCTCGACGAGGCGCGGACGGCCTTCATCCTCGAGAAGGCAGAGGCCGAAGAACAGCAAAGGCTTGCCGCCGCGGGGCTAGCCGTGTGGGAGGGCGAGCTGGCACAGCAGAAAGCCAGCCTCGCCAGCCACGAGGAGGAGGTCGCCGCGCGCGAGCAAGCGCTCGGCGGAGCCCTCAAGGAGGCGCAAGATGCTGCCGCGGCCGCCGAGGCTGCCAAGGAGGCACTGGAGGCGAAGGTGGCGCAGCTCGACACTGATCTCAAGGCGAGCGGTGAGGAGCTCGCCGTGCTCAAGCAGGAGCGCGAGAAGGGTGCCCACACCCTCGGCGAGCTGCAGGGCCGCTTCGCCGAGAAGATCAAGGAGCTCGACGCCGCCAAGGACTCCAACGCTGACCTCGAGCTGAAGCTGGACACCTTGTCCAAGGCGCTGGACAGCGCCAAGGAGCAAGAGGTGACCTTGCGGAAGGAGGTCGCGGACAATGAGGCGCTGTTGGAGAGCGCCGCAGTCACCCAGAACGAATTCAGGGCGATGGTGGAGCAGTGGACGGAGGGTCTGGTGGACATCGCCGCCTCCATCGACAAGGAGCTGTCGCTGCTGGGGATGGAGGGTCACGAGTATCCCTCCGACGCGAACCTCCCACCCAGCGCCAAGCTCACCTCGTTCTTCAAAGGCGTGGTGGCGGCCCTTTAGCATCTCCGAAACGCGATCCCAGAGCAACTGGCCGACGAGACGCGCGACGCCATCGCCGGAGCCCTCGAGAAGGTGTTGGTGAAGATCGCCTTCCGCAACCCCGGCATCAGGCTCACCAACGTCCTCAAATCCCTGCCGGCAGACACTGACCTCGAGGAGATCAGGGCCCTCGTCGCGCCCATTATGGAGAAGGTGGCGGGGATCAAGAGGATCGAGGGCGACCGCGTGGATTAGGCCGTCTGCCCCCCCTTTTTTTTTCTTTTCTTGTCGCTGCTGGCCAAGTCATGAAAGCGGTTCATTAGGGCTGCGACAAGCTTATCTTTGTAATATAACTCTATCTTAGGTAGTGATTGCACTGTTATTTCCTCTACTTGACTCCGTGCTTTGTATGTTTTTGCCCTACGCTTTTGGGGACTTGTCGGCGTAGGCCTCCGCCTTACCGCGGGTTCTGAGTGCGGGACATCAGCAGCCCGCCAGCGGCGCCACTACCGGCAAGAAACCTTGCCGCGGCTAGCTGCAGCTCACTTAAATTGTTGAGCAGGCTCAAAGTAAAGTAAGTGTTGCGACTGCAGTCGCAGCATACTTAAGCTGCCGAGCGAGCTCGAAACAAAGTAAGGATGCCACTCTGGTTGTAGCACACTTAAGTCGTTGAGCGGACTCGAAACGAAGTAAGGGCGCAACTAGCCACGAGCTGGTCCCTCCGCGCACAGGTTTTCCATACAAAGTATGGTCGTTCGAGGAAGATAACCTCAAAATTTTAAAAACTCGATTGCTCAAACTTTGGCAACTTAGCTTTTTCGTGGCTCACTGCCCGGCAAGGTCGCTTTTCCGGCAAGGCGAAACATGGAGCTCGCCGTCGCTTACCGGGGGTCAGTGCTGCACAGAGTGTCAGATAATGCACGCAAAGGATAAAGAGCATGAGATCGACTAGGTGCGCGGAGCACATGAACTCAATCTGCGCACAGGGTCTGCGCCTGGCTCTGTACAAAGGATCACATGCAACAGCGGCAAGACTTTGTACAGAAGGGTGGTTGCCAGACGAGGTCCGACAACCGCGCCTTACAGGCGAAACTTACGAAGATGCCCAACGTTCCAGGAGTTGCTCACCGGAGTGGTATCTTCGGTCTCAAGGCGGACAGCGCCAGGCCTAGCGACTTGTTTCACCCGGTAAGGGCCTTCCCACTTCCTCGAAACTTCTGGCACTAACTTTGCGGCTATGAAAGCGGTGCAAAGCTTGCTGGTAGCGAGCAGCTCGCACAGCGGCCTGAAGATGGTCCTCCTCGAGGAGCAGCGCGTCAAAGATGTCGCAGCTGCTCTTTCTCGAGCTCAGCGTGAGCGAGCACTCGAGGCGGCCCGTAAGTGAGATCCGTGGGGCTAATTGCCTCTGCTCCATGGAATGGAGCGAGAGGTTGCCTGGTCATACCAGGGCTTACCTGCGTCGAGAGGTGCCGGCGTATGTTCGGACGTCGTGGCGCCATGAGCTGGCTCGGTGGCGCCCGTTCCGCCGCCGGTGCCGTCCCCACCACCCGCTTGCTCCAGGGGCGGTGGGTTCGACGCAGACGGACCAGCCACCTCCGGAACCTTCTTCTTCGCTGGCATGTCGACGAAGATGATGGAGATCTAGCCTGTGCAGACGCCGGATCAGGTTCGCACAACTTCGACGCCCCCTACCTGGCGCGCCAAGGATGTTGGTGGGAAATCTGCCTCCACCAACACCTATGGGGACCGAGCCCCTTTCTTGGTTCGGCGGGGGGCGGAGGTCGCGCGAAGAGCGGATCGAGGCGGTGCACACGAGGGGTTTACCCAGCTTCGGGCCGCAAGGATGCATAAAACCCTACTGTTACTTTGTGGTTTGGTATTGTGTTCTTGCTCGAGAGCGTGTGGTGCTACAGTACACGC
Organism: Aegilops umbellulata; assembly: GCA_032464435.1. NCBI lineage: Eukaryota > Viridiplantae > Streptophyta > Magnoliopsida > Poales > Poaceae > Aegilops > Aegilops umbellulata. The sequence continues at coordinate 64,510,768 of CP136056.1, read as the reverse complement.
GAGCTGCTGGCGAGACCGAGCGTGAATGGCCTCTTCCCCCTCGTTGCGCATGGGGCCTCCTTTAATATGTGCAAGGGGTTACCCACACGTGGCAACGTAGGCGGGGGCAAAACTGGAAAACGCTGTGTTGGGTACAGCTGTTTGCACAGTGCTATCATACCTAACTCCGACGGCAGTGGACAAGGGCATTAAATGCCCGTCCGCGTCGCCCAGACGGTGCAGGGAAGGGACCGTCAGGAGCGCCACCGTTTGCCACGATGGCTACTCTGTCAGCGTTGCCTTGCCACCGCATGCCCCTGGCTGCCCAGCCTCTCGCCACGTACGCCTGGAATGGGCCCAGAGCGACGCGTGGGTGGATGAGCTAGAGCGCAGGCGCGGGGTGGTGACTTGCCGCGGCGAGCGCCTTGCCGCGGCTGATGTCTTGTCGCGCCCGGGAGCTCGTCGCTCACCGGTCCTTGCCAGGACGCGGGGCGCGTCGCAGCAAGTATCCTGTCGTGCCTCGGTCGGCCTTCCCAGCAAGATCCTCTTGCCGGGGCCTTGTGCTTCGAGCGGGCGTCCCGGCAAGCTCCTCTTGCCGGGGCCTTGCTCTCTTCGGGTGGCCTTCCCGGAAAGCTCCTCCTACCGGGGCCTTGGCTCAAATACTTTGTTCTTGGATGGCCCAAAAAGGGACCACGGAGAGTCTTGGCGATCGCCTGGCAAGCCTTGCCGCGGGGTGCTACGACTGCCCGTGCACAAGTTCGGGGTACTAAGGGACCCCTACTTTAGTACACCGACAACTTTCATCATTATATTTAGATTCAATAATTTCTTTCTCTCTAGCCCTAGCAATTTGTTCATCAAGAAATTCACTAAGGGGCACAGTAGTATCAAGCATAGAAGTAGTTTCATCATAAGTATCATGCATAGCAGAAGTGGCATCATCAATAACATGCGACACATTAGAACGAATAGCAGAAGCATGTTTAAGTGTCGCTAGCTTACTCATAACAGAAGGTGAATCAAGTGCAGAGCTAGATGGCAGTTCCTTACCTCCCCTCGTAGTTGAGGGATAAATTTTGGTTTTCTCGTCTTTCAAGTTCTTCATAGTGACCAGCAGATATAAATCCCAAGTAACTCAAACAATAGAGCTATGCTCCCCGGTAACGGCGCCAGAAAAAGGTCTTGATAACCCACAAGTATAGGGGATCGCAACAGTTTTCGAGGGTAGAGTATTCAACCCAAATTTATTGATTTGACACAAGGGGAGCCAAAGAATATTCTCATGTATTAGCAGTTGAGTTGTCAATTCAACCACACCTGGATAACTTAGTATCTGCAGCAAAGTGTTTAGTAGCAAAGTAATATGATAGTGGTGGTAACGGTAACAAAAGAGTAATGCGAGCAGTAGTAAATATTTTTGGTATTTTGTAGTGATTGTAACAGTAGTAGCGGGAAAGTAAATAAGCGAGAACCAGTATATGGAAAACTCGTAGGCATCGGATTAGTGATGGATAATTATGCCAGATGCGGTTCATCATGTAACAGTCATAACATAGGGTGACACAGAACTAGCTCCAGTTCATCAATGTAATGTAGGCATGTATTCCGAATATAGTCATACGTGCTTATGGAAAAGAACTTGCATGCCATCTTTGGTCCTACCCTCCCGTGGCAGCGGGGTCCTATTGGAAACTAAGGGATATTAAGGCCTCCTTTTAATAGAGAACCGGAACAAAGCATTAGCACATAGTGAATACATGAACTCCTCAAACTATGGTCATCACCGAGAAGTATCTCGATTATTGTCACTTCGGGGTTGTCGGATCATAACACATAATAGGTGACTATGACTTGCAAGATAGGATCAAGAACTCACATATATTCATGAAAACATGATAGGTTCAGATCAGAAATCATGGCACTCGGGCCCTAGTGACAAGCATTAAGCAAAGTCATAGCAACATCAATCTAAGAACATAGTGGATACTAGGGATCAAACCCTAACAAAACTAACTCGATTACATGATAAATCTCATCCAAACCATCACCGTCCAGCAAGCCTTTGATGGAATTACTCACGCACGGCGGTGAGCATCATGAAATTGGTGATGGAGGATGGTTGATGATGACAACATCGACGAATCCCCCTCTCTGGAGCCCCGAACGGACTCCAGATTAGCCCTCCCGAGAGGTTTTAGGGCTTGGCGGCGGCTCCGTATCGTAAAACGCGATGATTTCTTCTCTCCTATTTTTTTCTCCCCGAAAGCCAATATATAGAGGTGGAGTTGGCGTCGGAGGGTCTCCAGGGGGCCCACGAGGTAGGGGGCGCGCCTTAGGAGGGGGGGGGGGCGCCCCCACCCTCGTGGACAGGGTGTGGGCCCCCTGGTCTTCATCTTTGGCGAGGATTTTTTATTATTTTTTATAAGACATCCCGTGGAGTTTCAGGTCATTGCGAGAACTTTTGTTTTCTGCACATAAAACAACATCATGGCAATTCTGCTGAAAACAATGTCAGTCTGGGTTAGTTCCATTCAAATCATACAAGTTAGAGTCCAAAACAAGGGCAAAAGTGTTTGGAAAAGTCGATTCTACGGAGACGTATCAATATCTTCCTCAAAATAGCCACCATACCTACCTATCATGGCATTTCCATAGCCTTTCCGAGATATATTGCCATGCAACTTCCATCATCATCATATACATGACTTGAGCATTTATTGTCATATTTCTTTGCATGATCGTAAGATAGCTAGCATGATGTTTTCATGGCTTGTCCGTTTTCTGATGTCATTGCTACGCTAGATCATTGCACATCCCGATACATTGCCGGAGGCATTCATATAGAGTCATATCTTTGTTCTAGTATCGAGTTGTAAGTAAATAAAAGTGTGATGATCATCATTATTATAACATTGTCCCATGTGAGGATATCAAAATAAAAGTGGCCAAAGAAGCCCCCCAAAAAAAGAGAGAGGCCAAAGAAGCCTACAAAAAAGAAAAAAAGAAAAAAAGAAAAAAAGAAAAAAATAAAAAAAGAGAGAAAAGAGAGAAGGGACAATGTTACTATCCTTTTACCACACTTGTGCTTCAGAGTAGCACCATGTTCTTCATATAGAGAGTCTCTTGAGTTATCACTCTCATATACTAGTGGGAATTTTCATTATAGAACTTGGCTTGTATATTCCAACGATGGGCTTCCTCAAATGCCCTAGGTCTTCATGAGCAAGCAAGTTGGATGCACACCCACTTAGTTTTTAGTTTGAGCTTTCATATACATATAGCTCTAGTGCATCCGTTGCATGGCAATCCCTACTCCTCGCATTGACTAATTAATGGGCATCTCCATAGCCCGTTGATTAGCCGCATCAATGTGAGACTTTCGCCTTTTTGTCTTCTCCACACAACCTCCACCAACATATTCTATTCCACCTATAGTGCTATATCCATGGCTCACGCTCATGTATTGCGTGAAAGTTGAAAAGGTTTGAGGACATCAAAAGTATGAAACAATTGCTTGGCTTGTCATCGGGGTTGTGCATGATCTGAATATTTTGTGTGGTGAAGATGCAGCATAGCCAGACTATATGATTTTGTAGGCATAACTTTCTTTGGCCATATTATTTTGAAAAGGCATGATTGCTTTATTAGTATGCTTGAAGTATTATTGTCTTAATGTGAAATGGTAGACTATTGCTTTGAATCACTCGTGTCTTAATATTCATGCCATGAATAGATACATGATCAAGATTATGCTAGGTAGCATTCCACATCAAAAATTATCTTTTTTATCATTTACCTACTCGAGGAGGAGCAGGAATTAAGCTTGGGGATGCTGATACGTCTTCATCGTATCTATAATTTTTTATTGTCCCATGCCAATATTCTACAACTTTCATATACTTTTGGCAACTTTTTATACTATTTTTGGGACTAACATATTGATCCAGTGCCCAGTGTCAGTTCCTGTTTGTTGCATGTTTTTTGTTTCGCAGAAAATCCATATCAAACGGAGTCCAAACGGGATAAAAACCGACGGAGATTTTTTTTGAATATATGTGATTTTTGGGAAGAAGAATCAATGCGATACGATGCCCGAGGGGGCCACGATGCAGGGGGCGCGCCCAAGGGGGTCAGGCGCGCCCTGGGCCCTCATGGACACCCCGTAAGGTGGTTGGAGCCCTTCTTTCGCTGCAAGAAAGCTAATATCCGGATAGAGATCGTGTCCAAAATTCAGCCCAATCGGAGTTACGGATCTCCGTTTTTAAAAGAAAACGGTGAAAGGGCAGAATTTGAAACGTAGAAACAGAGAGAGACTCAGAGACAAATCCAATCTCGAAGGGTCTCTCGCCCCTCCCACGCCATGGAGACCATGGACCAGGGGGGAAACCCTTCTCCCATCTAGGGAGAAGGTCAAGGAAGAAGAAGAAGGAGGGGGGCTCTCTCCCCCTCGCTTCCGGTGGCACCGGAGTGCCGCCAGGGCCATCATCGTCACCGCAATATACACCAACAACTTCACCGCCCTCATCACCAACTCTTACCCCCTCTATGCAGCGGTGTAACCCCTCTTTTACCCGCTGTAATCTCTACTGAAACATGGTGCTCAACACTATATATTATTTCCCAATGATGTATGGCTATCCTATGATGTTTGAGTAGATCTGTTTTGTCCTATGGGTTAATTGATGATCGTGATTGATTTGAGTTGCATGTTTTATTATTGGTGCTGTCCTATGATGGTGCTCTCCGTGTCACGCAAGCGTGAGGGATTCCCGCTATAGGGTGTTGCAATACGTTCATGATTCGCTTATAGTGGGTTGCTTGAGTGACAGCAGCATAATCCCGAGTAAGGGGGTTGTTGCATATGGGATAAAGAGGACTTGACGCTTTAATGCTATGGTTGGGTTTTACCTTAATGATCTTTAGTAGTTGGATGCTTGCTAGAGTTCCAATCATAAGTGCATATGATCCAAGAAGAGAAAGTATGTTAGCTTATGCCTCTCCCTCAAATAAAATTGCAATAATGATTACCGGTCTAGTTATTGATTGCCTAGGGACAAATAACTTTCTCGTGACAACAAGCTCTCTACTAAAACTAACTTAGTTGTGTCTTTATCTAAATAACCCCTGCCTTTTATTTACAGGCTCTTTATTTTCTTGCAAACCTATCCAAAACACCTACAAAGTACTTCTAGTTTCATACTTGTTCTAGGTAAAGCGAACGTCAAGTGTGCGTAGAGTTGTATCGGTGGTCGATTGAACTTGAGGGAATATTTGTTCTACCTTTAGCTCCTCGTTGGGTTCGACACTCTTACTTATCAAAAGAGGCTACAATTGAGCCCCTATACTTGTGGGTTATCTTTACTATGGAAAACAATCCTTTGAGGGGTTTGTTCGGGGTATCTTCACCTCGTCCAGAACCACAATTAGCTACCCCTCAACCTACTGCACCTATGGAAAATATTGAATATGAAATTCCTTCAGGTATGATAGAACAACTACTAGCTAATCCTTATGCAGGAGATGGAACAGAACATCCTGATATGCACTTGATATATGTAGAACAATTTATGGATTGTTCAAGCTTGCAGGTTTACCTGGAGATGAGGTGATGAAAAAGGTTTTCCCTTTATCTTTGAAGGGAAAAGCATTGGCATGGTATAGGCTATGCAATGATGTTGGATCATGGAATTGGAATCGTTTGAAATTGGAGTTCCACCAAAAAATTTATCCTATGCATCTAGTTCATCGTGATCGGAATTATATATATAATTTTTGGCCTCGTGAAGGAGAAAGTATCACTCTAGCTTGGGGGAGGCTTAAGTCAATGTTATATTCATGCCCCAATCATGAGCTCACAAGAGAAATTATTATTCAGAACTGTTATGCTTGGCTTTCTCGTAATGATCAAACCATACTGGATACTTCTTGTGTTGGTTCTTTTATGAAGAAAACTATTGAATTCCGGTGGGATCTTTTGGAAAGAATGAGATGCAACTCTGAAGATTGGGAACTCAACGAAGGTAAAGAGTCAGGTATAAAGCTTAAGTATGATTGTGTTAAATCTTTTATGGATACCGATGCTTTTCAAAAGTTTAGCACTAAATATGGACTTGACTCTGAGATAATAGCCTCCTTTTGTGAATCATTTGTTACTCAAGTTGAACTCCCTAAAGAGAAGTGGTTTAAATATCACCCACCTATTAAAGAAGAAACTAAAGAACCGGTACCAGTTAAAGAAGAAACTATATTCTATAATGTTGATCTAGTTGTTCCTACTACTTATATTGAGAAACCACCTTTTCCTGTTAGGATAGAGGTAATGCTAAAGTTTCAACTGTGGTTAACAAAATCTTTGTTGGAACACCTAAACCAGATGAACAAATTAAAGTAGAACCTAATGTTGCTATGGTTAAAGATCTCTTAGAAGAAGACATAGATGGGCATGTTATTTACTTCTATGCAGAAGCTGCTAGAATTGCTAAACCCAAAAAAGGGATAAAAATAGACCAGTTGTTGGCATGCCTGTTGTTTCAGTTAAATAGGAGATCACTGTTATCATGGTTTATGTGACATGGGTGCTAGTGTGAATGCTATTCCTTACACTTTGTATCAAGAAATTAGGAAAGATATAGCACCTATAGAGTTAGAAGACATAGATGTTACTATTAAACTTGCAAATAGAGACACCATATCACCTTTCGGGATAATTATAGATGTTGAACTCTTTTGTGCAAAAATAAAACACCCTATTGATTTTCTTGTTCTTGGTTCCCCACAAGATGACTTCTGCCCCATTATCTTTGGTAGACCTTTCTTGAACACAATCAATGCTAAGATAGATTGCAAGAAACAAAATGTTGGTGTTAGCCTTGGTGATGAGTCTCATGAGTTTAATTTTTCCAATTTTAGTAGAAATCATCATGAAAAAGAATTGCCTAGTAAGGATGAATTAATTGGTCTTGCTTCTATTGTTGTGCCACCTACTGATCCTTTAGAACAATACTTGCTAGACCATGAAAATGATTTACATATGCATGAAAGAAATGAAATAGATAAGATTTTATCTGAACAACGTCCTCTGCTTAAACACAATTTGCTTATTGAAACTCTAGGGGTCCACCTCCACCTAAAGGTGATCCTGTGTTTGAATTAAAACAATTTCCAAACACTTTGAAATATGCTCATCTTGACGAAAAGAAGATATATCTTGTTATTATTAGTGCTAACCTTTCAGAACATGAAAAAGAAAGATTGTTGAAAGTTCTAAGGAAGCACCGAGCTGCATTGGATATACTCTTGATGATTTAAAGGGCATTAGTCCCACTCTATGTCAGCACAAAACTAATATGGAACCTGATGCTAAACCAGTTGTTGATCACCAACGTCGGTTAAATCCGAATATCAAAGAGGTGGTAAGAACGGAAATATTAAAACTTCAGGAAGCATGTATAATCTATCCTATAGCTGATAGTAGATGGGTAAGTCTTGTTCATTGTGTCTCTAAGAAAGGAGATATTACTGTTGTTCCTAATGATAAGAATGAACCTATCCCACAAAGAATTGTTACAGGCTATAGAATGGTAATTGATTTTAGAAAATTAAATAAAGCTACTAGAAAAGATCACTTTCCTTTGCCTTTTATTGATCAAATGCTTGAAAGATTATCTAAGCACACACACTTTTGCTTCCTTGATGGATATTCTGGCTTTTCACAAATACCTGTTTATCAACATGATCAAGAAAAGACCACTTTTACTTGTCCTTTTGGAACCTATGCTTATAGACGTATGCCTTTTGGTTTATGTAATGCACCTGCTACCTTTCAAAGATGCATGATGGCTATATTCTCTGATTTTTTGTGAAAAGATTGTTGAGGTTCTCATGGATGACTTCTCTATCTATGGGAAGTCTTTTGATGATTGTTTAAGCAATCTTCATCGAGTTTTGCAGAGAGGTGAACAAACAAATCTTGTCTTGAATTGGGAGAAGTGCCACTTTATGGTTAATGAAGGCATTGTCTGAAGGAAATATTCCCTAGAGGCAATAATAAAGTTGTTATTTATCCTTATATCACGATAAATGTTTATTATTCATGCTAGAATTGTATTAACTAGAAACTTAGTACATGTGTGAATACATAGACAAACAGAGTGTCACTAGTATGCCTCTACTTGACTAGCCCGTTAATCGAAGATGGTTAAGTTTCCTAGCCATAGACATGAGTTGTCATTTGATGAACGGGATCACATCATTAGAGAATGTTGTGATTGACAAGACCCATCCGTTAGCTTAGCACTATGATCGTTTACTTTGTTGCTATTGCTTTCTTCATGACTTATACATGTCCCTATGACTATGAGATTATGCAACTCCCGAATACCGGAGGAACACTTAGTGTCCTATCAAACATCACAACATAACTGGATGATTAAAAAATGCTCTACAGGTGTCTCCGGTGGTGTTTGTTGAGTTGGCATAGATCGAGATTAGGATTTGTCACTCCGATTGTCGAAGAGGTATCCCTGGGCCCTCTCGGTAATGCACATCACTATAAGCCTTGCAAGTAATGTGACTCATGAGTTAGTTGTGGGATGATGCATTGCGGAACGAGTAAAGAGACTTGCCAGTAACGAGATTGAACTAGGTATGATGATACCGACGATCGAATCTCAGGCAAGTAACATACTCATGACAAAGGGAACAACGTATGTTGTTGTGCGGTTTGACCGATAAAGATGTTTGTAGAATATGTAGGAACCAATATGAGCATCCAGGTTCCGCTATTGGTTATTGACCGGAGATGAGTCTCGGTCATGTCTACATAGTTCTCGAACCCGTAGGGTCCGCACGCTTAACGTTCGATGACGATATGTATTATGAGTTTTGTGATTTGATGTACCGAAGGTTGTTCGGAGTCCCGGATGTGATCACGGACATGACGAGGAGTCTCTAAATGGCCGAGACATAAAGAATGATATGTTGGACGATGTTATTCGGACACCGGGTGAGTTCCGGGGATCACCAGATAAATATGGAGTGCCGGAAGAGTTATCGAAACCACCAGAGAAATAATGGGCCTTATTGGGCCTAGGGGAGAGAGAGAGGGGCAGCCAAGGGCTGGCCACGCTCCCCCCATGGGCCGAGTCCGAATTGGACTAGGGGGAGGGGCGGCGCCCCCTCCTTCCTTCTCTTTCCCCTCTCCTTCCTTCTTCTCGTAGTTGGACTAGGAAAGGGGGGATCCAACTCCTACTTGTAGTAGGATTGCCCCCCTTGGGCACGCCCTATGATGGCCGGCCAGCCTCCTCCTTGCTCCTTTATATACGGGGGCAGGGGCACCCCATAGACACAGAAGTTGATTCTTAGCCGTGTGCGGTGCCCCCCTCCACAGATTTCCACCTAAGTCATATTGTCCTAGTGCTTAGGCGAAGCCCTGCGTCGGTAACTTGATCATCACTGTCACCACGCCGTCGTGCTGACGAAACTCTCCCTCGGCCTCAGCTAGATCTAGAGTTTGTGGGACATCACCGGGCTGAACGTGTGCAGATCACGGAGGTGCCATGCATTCGGTACTTGATCGGTTGGATCACGAAGACGTTCGACTACATCAACCGCGTTACTTAACGCTTCCGCTTTTGGTCTACAAGGGTACGTGGACACACTCTCCCCGCTCGTTGCTATGCATCTCCTAGATAGATTTTGCGTGATCATAGGAAATTTTTCAAATACTGCGTTCCCCAACAGTGGCATCCGAGCCAGGTCTATGCGTAGATGTTATTTGCACGAGTAGAACACAAAGAGTTGTGGGAAATAATAGTCATACTGCTTACCAGCATGTCATACATTGATTCGGCGGTATTGTTGGATGAAGCGGCCCAGACCGACATTACATGACCGCGTTCATGAGACTGGTTCTACCGTCGTGCTTTGCACACAGGTGGCTAGTGGGTGCCTGTTTCTCCAACTTTAGTTGAATCGAATGTGACTATGCCCGGTCCTTGTTGAAGGTTAAAACAGCACACTTGACAAAAAATTGTTGTGGTTTTTGATGCGTAGGTAAGAACGGTTCTTGCTAAAGCTCGTACCAGCCACGTAAAATTTGCAACAACAAAGTAGAGGACGTCTAACTTGTTTTTGCAGGGCTTGTTGTGATGTGATATGGTCAACAAATGATGATATATAAATTGTTGTATGAGATGATCATGTTTTGTAACAGTTATGTAAACTGGCAGGAGCCATATGGTTGTCGCTTTATTGTATGAAATGCAATTGCCATGTAATTACTTTACTATATCACTAAGCGGTAGCGATAGTCATAGAAGCAATAATTGGCGAGACGACAACGATGCTTCGATGGAGATCAAGGTGTCAAGCTGGTGACTATGGTGATCATGACGGTGCTTTGGAGATGGAGATCAAAGGCACAAGATGATGATGGCCATATCATATCACTTATATTGGTTGCATGTGATGTTTATCCTTTGTGCATCTTATTTTACTTAGTACGGTGGTAGCATTATAAGATGATCTCTCACTAAATTTCAAGGTACAAGTGTTCTCCCTGAGTATGCACCATTGCTATAGTTCATCGTGCCGAGACACCACGTGATGATCGGGTGTGATAAGCTCTACGTTCACATACAATGGGTGCAAGATAGTTTTGCACACGCAGAATACTCGGGTTAAACTTGATGAGCCTAGCATATGCAGATATGGCCTCGGAACACTGAGACCGAAAGGTCGAGCGTGAATCATATAGTAGATATGATCAACATAGTGATGTTCACCAATGAAAACTACTCCGTCTCATGTGATGACCGGACATGGTTTAGTTGATATGGATCACGTGATCACTTAGATGATTAGAGGGATGTCTATCTAAGTGGGAGTTCTTAAGTAATATGATTAATTGAACTTTAATTTATCATGAACTTAGTCCTGGTAGTATTTGCATAACTATGTTGTAGATCAATAGCTCACGATGTAGCTCCCCGTTTATTTTTGATATGTTCCTAGAGAAAAACTACGTTGAAAGATGATAGTAGCAATACTGCGGACTAGGTTCATGATATGAGGATTATCCTCATTGCTGGACAGAAGAATTATGTCCTTGATGCACCGCTAGGTAACGAACCTATTGCATGAGCAGATGCAGACGTTATGAATGTCTGGCAAGCTCGGTATGATAACTACTTGATAGTTTAGTGCGCCATGCTTTACGGCTTAGAAACGGGACTTCGAAAACATTTTGAACGCCATGGAGCATATAAGATGTTCCAAGAGCTGAAATTGGTATTTCAGACTCATGCCCGAGTCGAGAGGTATGAGACCTCTCACAAGTACTTTTCCTACAAGATGGAGGAGAATAGCTCAACCAGTGAGCATGTGCTCAAATTGTTTGAGTACTAGAATCGCTTGAATCAAGTGGGAGTTAATCTTCAAGATAAAATAGTGATTGGCAGAGTTCTCTAGTCACTATCAACAAGTTACTAGAACTTCGTGATGAACTATAATATGCAAGGGATGACGAAAACGATTCCCAAGCTCTTCGTGATGCTGAAATCTATGAAGGTGGAAATCAAGAAAAGCATCAAATGTTGATGGTTGACAAGACCACTTGTTTCAAGTAAAAGGGCAAGGGAAAGAAAGGGAACTTCAAGAAGAATGGCAAGCAAGTTGCCACTCCCATGAAGAAGCCCAAATCTAGACCCAAGCATGAAACTGAGTGCTTCTACTGTGAAGGAAATGGTCACTGGAAGCGAAACTGCCCCAAATACTTGGCGTATAAGAAGGATGGCAAAGTGAACAAAAGTATATATGATATACATGTTATTGATGTGTACTTTACTAGTGTTCATAGTAGCCCTTGGGTATTTGATAATGGTTCAATGGCTATGATTAGTAACTCGAACCTGGAGTTACAAAATGAACAAAGACTAGATGAGAGCAAGGTGGAGATTGATACGTCTCCAACATATCAATAATTTTTGATTGCTCCATGCTATAGTATCTACTGTTTTGGACTATATTGGGCTTTATTTTCCACTTTTATATTATTTTTGGGACTAACCTATTAACCGGAGGCCCAGCCCAGAATTGTTGTTTTTTGCCTATTTCAGTGTTTCGGAGAAACATAATATCAAACGAGTCCAAACAGAATGAAACCTTCGGGAACGTGATTTTCTCATTAGATAAGACCCAGGAGACTTGGACCCTCCGTCAAGAAAGCCACGAGGCGGCCACGAGGGTGGAGGGCGCCCCCCCCAGGGCGCGCCCCCTGCCTCGTGGGCCCCTCGAAGCTCCACCGACGTACTCCTTCCTCCTATATATACCTACGTACCCCCAAACGATCAGATACGGAGCCAAAAACCTAATTCCACCGCCGCAACCTTCTTTACCCACGAGATCCCATCTTGGGGCCTGTTCTGGAGCTCCGCCGGAGAGGGCCATCATCACGGAGGGCTTCTACATCATCCTAGCCTCTCCGATGAAGTGTGAGTAGTTCACCTCAGACCTTCGGGTCCATAGTTATTAGCTAGATGGCTTCTTCTCTCTTTTTGGATCTCAATACAATGTTCTCCCCCTCTCTCGTGGAGATCTATTCGATGTAATCTTCTTTTTGCGGTGTGTTTGTTGAGACCGATGAATTGTGGGTTTATGATCAAGTCTATCTATGAATAATATTTGAATCTTCTCTGAATTCTTTTATGTATGATTGGTTACCTTTGCAAGTCTCTTCGAATTATCAGTTTGGTTTGGCCTACTAGATTGGTTTTTCTTGCAATGGGAGAAGTGCTTAGCTTTGGGTTCAATCTTGCGGTGTCCTTTTGCCAATGACAGAAGGGGCAGCAAGGCACGTATTGTATTGTTGCCATTGAGGATAACAAGATGGGGTATTTATCATATTGCATGAATTTATTCCTCTACATCATGTCATCTTGCTTAAGGCATTACTCTGTTTTTAACTCAATACTCTAGATGCATGCTGGATAGCGGTCGATGAGTGGAGTAATAGTAGTAGATGCAAGCAGGAGTCGGTCTACTTGTCTCGGACGTGATGCCTATATACATGATCATACCTAGTTATTCTCATAACTATGCTCAATCCTGTCAATTTCTCAATAGCAATTTGTTCACCCACCGTAGAATACTTATGCTCTTGAGAGAAGCCACTAGTGAAACCTATGGCCCCCGGGTCTATTCTCATCATATCAATCTCCATCACTTTATTATTGTTTTGCTTTTTATTTTGCCTTTTACTTTTCACTTCGCATCTCCATACCAAAAATACCAAAAATATTATCTATCATCTCTATCAGATCTCACTCCCGTAAGTGACCATGAAGGGATTGACAACCCATAATCGTGTTGGTTGCATTGAGCTATTGTTTTTGTGTAGGTATGAGGGACTCGAGCGTAGCCTCCTACTGGATTGATACCTTGGTTCTCAAAAACTGAGCGAAATACTTACGCTGCTTTGCTGCATCATCCTCTCCTCTTCGGGAAATCCAACGCAGTGCTCAAGAGGTAGCAAGAAGAATTTCTAGCGCCGTTGCCGGGGAGTCTGCGCAAAAGTCAACATACCAAGTACCCATCACAATCCCTATCTCTCGCATTACATTAGTTCCCATTTGCCTCTCGTTTTCCTCACCCCCACTTCACCCTTGCCATTTTATTCGCCCTCTCTTTTTTCCGTTTGCCTTTTTCTCGCTTGCCTTTTGTTTGCTCGTGTGTTGGATTGCTTGTTTGTCGCGATGGCTCTACCTAGATTTGGTGATCTTCACCTTAAAAGGTTCGATCGAAAACAACATCAGGAAGTTTATGGTTTTGCAATTTTAGCATAATAATTTCTTCAGAAACGTGCTTAAGGAACAAAAAAGTTTTATGAGTTATATGAACAAAGAGCTTGATGATATTTCTAAAGAATTTGATGGTGTAAGATCTCAAATTGCTCGTCTTGAAAAATTAACTGCTGAAATTTCGGATATGCAAGCTACCTTAGTCAATAAGATGGCTGCTAAACCGAATTCCTATGAAAATCAAGATGAAGATCTAAAGGTTATTGATGTGTCCCCTATTAAATCTTTGTTTTGCAATATGAATCTTGATGAAACTGAATATGATCTTCGTTTACCTAGAAGGCGTTCCAAAAATTTGGAGTACTTAGATCTTGATGATGAAATTGATAAAAGTGGGATTGAAACAAATAATACCCGAAACTTTAAACGAATCGTTTGTTTGGAGTATGGCTCCCACCCCCACCCCGGCAATCTATACCCCCTTCCGGCGATCTCCTCCGAGATCTACACGCTCATACCCATCTTCAATGGGTTCCATGGAGGGTTCCACCCTTGGCTTGGACTTCTCCAAGGGTTTGGTTTTTGCGGAGAAGGTTTTCCAATCTATGGGCTTTTCGGTACACCCCATGGAGGACTCATACATCTTCACCATGGTGGTTTCGTTTGGACGCCACAATTTTCGTTTGAACGAAGATTCTGTGGCTGCGGCTCTGGAAGCTGCTATTGGTGGTTCGGGCATTGATTTCATGGTGTTTCTGATAAAGGATAATGTATTTGGATTTCAAGTCTCTTGCAAGGTTGTTGCCATGATTATTCTTCACCTTCGGTCTTTTTCTTGCGATCAATTCAAATGTTACTTTCATCTTTGGAGTAATGGTGGTCCTAATTGGAGTCGTGAGTTCAAGATCTGGAATTTCGAGTGTGATGCTGAATGGATCCTAGGGAGTCCCTCAAAGAGACGCGCTGCTCTTGGGGTTTTAGCCCTGCGTTCTAAGCCATCTAAGTCTTCTTTCAAATCTGCTCATTCAATTGGCAAGAAGCTTTCATTTGCACTTTTTCAGAAATATGGTGCTTGCCAGGACTATCGTTATCCAGCTACGGAAAGTTGCATTCGTGAAGTTGAACAGGCGGGTTACTCAATTTCTTCTCATGAGCGGGTTATTATTCATCCAACATTACCGGCGACTCTCCGGTGGACGTCGGCGAGGCCATCTATCCCGTTTGGTACGGTGCATGATCTTAGGCCCCATGCTGATCGCACGCCACCAATCTCGGGTGGGAATTCTGTTATTTTGAATGAGGACGTGTCGTGCCATGTTGGGCCTGCTTCCGTGGCCTCGGTGGGCCTTGATCAGCCCTCATCGTCGGGCCAGGTTTCACCGGTTCACTCTGGGGAGCAGCTGGATATCCCCTCGTCTCAACAAGCCAGGGAAGATTTTGATAATTTAATTGCTGATATGGTCGATGAAATTTCTACGTGTCAGACGTGCCTTGAGAAGGGTCATTTTGCCTCTGCGTGTACATCTAAGCTTTCTGTATCTCTTGCCTCCGGTCTGGTCACGTCAAAAAAGATTGCAACAAGTTTGCTAGAATCTTGGGCCTCGTATGGCAAGCCAAACCCGTTAATGCTCCATCTTCCGAGGCGCGCTGCGGGAATATCTCACTGACAAATCTTTTACCAAACTTGGACCTCCCTTGCACTTCCGCATTTACGCCGTCGTCCAGTTCCATCAGCCCCGGCCCCAAGACACCATCAGCCTCGCCGCCTGCAACCCCTCCTCCACCTCTTCACTCGCCGTCCTTGGAGGCGGAGCTCCCGGCTCTGATGGCCAACTTCCATTTAGATCCCCTGCTCTACGTACCTGCTGGTCACCACATCGTCTATGGTGGGGAAGATCGTCTGCCGCGAACCTTTGTGACACCACATATCCCAATTGTGCGCCGTCATGAGGAGTTCATGCTTGCGGAGGTAATGCCTATTCCTCAACCAGATGAGATTGGTGCTGCTAGAGAAGAAGTTATGCAGTGGCTGCAAGGGCATGGTGTTCTTGTTCGGTCAGCTCAGCCTTGGATCCGTTCTGTTGGGCTCTTTGAGCTTCGGGACGCTGCCGTTAGATTTTCTTTGCTACAACTTCCGCCTTAGCCGCTGGGAAATGACCGATTTGTGCAATTTATGAAGCACGACGAGGGTGAAACTTTTCGTGGAGTTCAGGGTTTTCGTCAGGGACTTCTTATGTTTCTTGGAATTCCATTGGACCTTCGCAACACTGAATGCATTAGGGCAGCCGTGAATACTTTTGGCAAGTTTCACCACTGGGTCAGTGAGGACCCGTACATGGTTCGCTCTTTGGTTTTTGCTTCATTCCCAGAGGATATCCTGGTGCCACGTGATGTGGTTTTCATGGATTATGCGGCTTATGGTGGTGCTCGGCTTTCTTGGACTGCGCCTCTGTACATTTTGGGAGCGAACTTTGCTGAGAAGATGCCCCAGGACGAAGATTGGATGCCTCTCAATGGAAATCCGCATCCAGTTCCTTTCCCTGAGTTGCCTCCGTTTAATCTTCCTGCCTACCCCGCCCTGGGATGGAATGCAGTCCCTCCTCCACCGCCAGAGCCTATGATCAATGAAGTGGCCGAAGACAATTGGGGGAATTGGCAAGACAATGTAGAGCCTGAAACTGTTCAAGATCAAGAATCAATGGTGGTGGATCTGTCCGCCCAGCCAAGCTCTGCTGCTGACCAGGATCCACCCGTCATTGTGGTGGAGGATGATCTGTCTGAAGCACCTGTGATACCTTTGGTCAATGAATATGCAGCTAACAATTGGGCCATTGTGGTCTATCAGCCTCCTGTTGTCAGGGAGGAGATTGCTCTGCCTGCGATTCCTTTTGGGCCTCCTTTGCCCCCGGATATGATTTGGAGGAGGTCTTTTGAGAGCCTTCTGCAAGCTCCTATAGCTTTTTCTGTACCAAGGCCAGTGCTGCTGCAACCTTTGTCACCGGTTGTCCTGTCTAAGAGGAGCTGGGATTTGGCTTTTAGCGATTCTGATCTGCCATGCCTTACTTGGAGGGAAGAGGAGCCAGCTAGGCCAGTTGCCAGGGCGCTTTTTTCTGATCCTGTTGATGTGCAACCTGTGCAGGTTCCCTCTCCTGTTGCGGTTAAAGCTCACAGGCCACGGAAGACTTTGGCGCCAACCCCAATTGTTGACACGGTAGTTCGTCGCTGCACTAGAAGCTAGGCTCAGCATGATGGATTCAAGCCCACATTTCAAGAGCTCGCACTGCAGCCCAAGAGGAAGAAGCCCAAGCCCAAGCCTTTCACGGCCCAGATGCATGAAGAGCCTGCTTCTGAAGGAATTCCTCCTGCAACCCCTGTCAGTCGACTCCAAGAAGTTGGGCGTGAGCTTGAGATTGATGCTGCTCTGCTCTCTGTGGATGCACTTATGGTGGATCCACCTGCTGTTGCTTCGCCTAAACATAATGATTAGAGTGTCCCTGGCATGTTGGGTTTCGCAAGCCCTTAACTTTGCTTTATCTTTATGTTTAGGCAATTCTCTGCTTCTGGAACTTTGGTGTGTGTTAATGTTGGGTACGATTAGACTGTGCTCTTTTGGACATGTGGTATTGTGTGCCATGTGGTTTTTGGTCTTTATCTTATGCTTTAATGAGTAATATCTGTAGAAACTGGAATGTTCTTTGTTGGAATGTATGAGGCCTGAATTCTGAAGCTAGACAGAGAGCTGTTAGGCAGAAAATTGAGGAAAGCTAATGCTCAATAGCCTGTCTGCAAGAAACAAAATGCACTTATTTTGACTCTAGGTCAATCAAATCTTTCTGCCCTAAAAGGTTTGATGCTTTTGTCTGTTCTCCTTCAATTGGAGCTTCTGGAGGAATTATTGTTGTTTGGAATTCTTCTATTTTTAGTGGCACTATAATTGAAGTGCAACAGTTTGCTATGGTTGTTCAGTTTACTTCCAGGCAGAATAATGAATCTTGGACTCTTGTGGCTGTTTATGGCCCTTGTCAGGGTGAAGCCAGGGACAACTTTGTTAATTGGTTATACAACCTGGTTATACCTATCAATGAGCACTGGTTGTTACTTGGCAATTTTAATTTCCTTCGATCTGTGGATAACAGAAACTTACCTGGTGGGGACATAAATGACATGTTCATCTTCAATGAGATTATTGGTCACCTGGGCCTCCTTGAGCTTCCAATCAAAGGCAGATCCTACACATGGTCCAATATGCAGGATAGCCCACTTCTTGAGCAGCTGGACTGGTTCTTTACTTCTGTTGATTGGATTTCTGATTACCCCATGACTGAAGTTCTGCCTTTGGCTAGGACTGCATCGGGTCATGTGCCTTGTTTAGTCTCCATCAAGACTTCCATTCCAAATCAAATCTCTTTAGGTTTGAAAACTATTGGCTTGAACTTGAGGGTTTCATGGACTGTGTTGAATCCTCTTGGAAGTAGCCCTCTCGAAAAACACACATAACTGCTAAAATTGCAGACAAATTTAAATGTTTGAGAATGTGCCTTAAGAGGTGGCAAATGAATGTTTCCAAATTGAGGCTATTGATCAGCAAATGCAATCATGTCATTTTCCTTCTGGATGAATTAGAGGAGTGGAGGCCTCTTTTTATTCAGGAGAACAACTTCAGAAGAATTGTCAAAACCCATTTGGAAAAGCTTCTGCACTTACAGTTTCTGTACTGGAAAAAGAGATGCTCTATCCGGTATTTTAAGGTGGGGGGAGAAAACACCAAATTCTTCCATGCTATGGCCACTGAGAGGCATAGGAGGAACTCTATAGCTTGTTTAAGACTACCTGATGGATCTGTAGTCTTTGATCACTCCCAAATGGCTGGAATTTTCTGGAGTTGCTTTAAGAATAGAATGGGCACCTCTAGAGGGATTGTGATGGGTTTTGATTTGTCTTCACTTATCTCACCTGTGTCTGGCCTTGAGGTGCTCACTAGGCCTTTTGAAAAGGAGGAAATGGACAATGTGGTCAAGCATATGCCTGTGGATAAAGCACCTGGTCCTGATGGATTTAATGGCTTGTTTTTCAAGAAATGCTGGCACCTAATTTCTGGGGATTTTTATGAGCTAGCTCAGGCTTTTTATGAAGGAGCTCCTGTCTTGGAGAACATTAATAGTTCTTTTATTACTCTTGTGCCCAAAAAACTTTCACCTAAGGAAGTGGGTGACTACAGGCCTATCTCTCTCACTAGTACGGGGCTTAAATTTCTGTCCAAAATGGCTGCAAATAGATTCCAAGCAGTGATTATGCAGTGCATCCATAAGAACCAATATGGTTTCATTAAGACCAGAACAATACAGGATTGTCTGGGTTGGACATTTGAATACTTGCACCAATGTCACCAGTCAAAGAGACCTATAGTAATCCTTAAATTGGATTTTGAAAAGTCCTTTGACTCTATTGAGCATGAAGCTATCTTTCAAATTCTCAGATATAAGGGTTTTAATGATAAGTGGATTCTATGGATGAAACAGCTCCTTGCCACTGGTACTTCTTCTGTTCTGCTCAATGGGGTCCCTGGGAGGAAGTTTGTTTGTAAGAAAGGAGATAGACAGGGTGACCCTGTATCTCCCCTGCTTTTTGTCATAGCTGCTGATCTGCTACAAACAGTGATTAATGATATGTTCAGAAAAGGAATTCTGCATTTACCTATACCTTGCCATGATGCAGACTTCCCTGTGATCCAGTATGCTGATGATACTTTGATCATCCTCCCTGCAGACATGGTTCAACTTCTGGCTCTGAAGGATATGCTGAAGGTGTTCTCTCAGTCCACTGGTCTGGATGTCAACTATCATAAGTCCTTCATTATTCCAATCAATGTTGACTCTGCTGTAATGGAGGATTTGGCCACTGCTTTTGGTTGCAAAATTGGTAAAATGCCATTTACTTATCTGGGATTACCTGTGGGGACCACAAGACCCAAAATGGTAGACTTCATGCCACTGGTTGACTATATGGAGAGAAGAATGACTGCCAGTTCTTCTTTCCTTAACCAAGGAGAAAGCCTGCAGTTCCTTAACTCTGCTCTATCCTCATTGCCAATATTCTTTATGGGTAGTCTTGCTCTCCCAGCTGGTATTCTCAAGCAGTTGGAAAGAATCCAAAGGCAGTGCTTGTGGAGAAAGCAAAGAGATGAGCCAGCTCCATCTCTTGCTGCTTGGGAACTCATATGTAGGCCAAAAAACAAAGGAGGTCTTGGTATTCTTAATCTGGGGGTTCAGACTGTGTCTCTCCTTCTCAAGCATGCTAGTAACTTCCTGAACAAACGAGATATTCCTTGGGTATCCCTAGTTTGGGACTCATATTATTTTGAAAGAATGCCCCAGGGAACAAATGATTGTGGCTCCTTCTGGTGCAGGGATATTTGTAAAGTCATGCAACATTTTAGGGACTGCTCCTGGGTGCAGATCAATGAAGGGGACACTGCTCTCTTTTGGTCTGATAATTGGAAACTTGGCTCTGAAACATCTAGTCTGCAGACAAGATTCCCATGGCTTTTCTCTTTTGCCAAGGACCCCTGGGTCTCAGTAAAGGAAATTTTCACTACCCAGGATATGCACCAACTTTTCCACCTTCCCTTATCTGCTCAGGCTTTTGATGAGTTAAATTTGATAAAGGATTTGATGGACTCACACAGCAGAGACCCCAGTTCAAAGGATTCTTGGTTCTGGCAGGGCTCTTCCAAGTTTTTCAAGCCCAAGATGTTTTACTCACACATCTTTCAGTCTGACTCATTCAATCCTTTGCTCTGTTGGATTTGAAAATCCTCCTGTACTCTCAAGATCAAGGTCTTTGCTTGGATGCTTATTATGGACAGGTTGAATACCAAGGATATGGTTGAGAGAAGGCACTGGCACATGGAGGATGGAGTCCACTGTAGGCTTTGCCCCCTGCAGGCTAGAGAAACCAGGGATCACTTGTTCTTCAACTGCAATTTCAGTGTAAGGGTCTGGAATTATATGCAGATTGATTGGTCTACTGGCACCTCCATGATTGAGCTGGTTAATCAGGCAAGGAGAAGTTTTGATAGGCCTTTCTTCTCTGAAGTGGTGTTCATTGCTTGCTGGAATATTTGGATCATCAGAAATGCCAAAGTGTTCAGAAATGAGAGAGCTAGTTTCAATAAATGGAAGTTTGCTTTTAGGCATGATATTAGCCTCATGCAGCACAGAATCAGATCTGCTTACAAGGATGACCTGCTCAAGTGGATATCTTACCTCCCCCCTTAAGCTAGTTTTGTAGGACTCTCTTCTACCTTGTACTCTGGTTACTCCTTGTAATCAACTTGTTGTATCTGTTTTTTATTTCAATAAAGTTTTGATCTGCTGTGGGGGTCTTGCCCCACAATTCACAGTCAAAAATAAAATAAAATAATACCCTAGATGTTGCTAAACCCACTATATTGGATTTCAAGGAATTTAATTATGAAAGTTGCTCTTTAATTGATTGTATTTCCTTGTTGCAATCCGTGCTAAATTCTCCTCATGCTTATAGTCAAAATAAAGCCTTTACCGAACATATCGTTGATGCCTTGATGCAATCTTATGAAGAAAAACTTGAGTTGAAAGTTTCTATCCCTAGAAAACTTTATGATGAGTGGGAACTTACTATTAAAATTAAAATCAAAGATTATGAGTTTTATGCTTTGTGTGATTTGGGTGCTAGTGTCTCAACTATCCAAAACTTTGTGTGATTTGCTAGATTTCCGTGATTTTGATGATTGCTCTCTAAACTTGCATCTTGCGGATTCCACTATTAAGAAACCTATGGGAAGAATTAATGATGTTCTTATTGTTGCAAATAGGAATTATGTACCCGTAGATTTTATCATTCTTGATATAGATTGCAATCCTTCTTGCCCTATTATTCTCGGTAGACCTTTCCGTAGAACGGTTGGTGCAATTATTGATATGAAGGAAGGGAATATTAGATTTCAATTTCCATTAAAAAAGGGCATGGAACACTTCCCTAGAAAGAAAATAAAATTTCCATATGAATCTATCATGAGAGCCACTTATGGATTGCCTACCAAAGATGGCAATACCTAGATCTATTCTCGCTTTTATGCCTAGCTAGGGGCGTTAAACGATAGCGCTTGTTGGGAGGCAACCCAATTTTATTTTTAGTTTTTTAGTTTTTTCTTATGTTTAGGAATAAATAATCCATCTACCTTTTGTTCAGATGTGGTTTTCTGTTTTAATTAGTGTTTGTGCCAAGTTGGACCTATAGGATCTTCATGGATGATAGTTATTAGATCTTGATGAAACAGTGAGCGTTGCGGGGGGGGGGGGGGGGGGGTTGGATGAACAGTGAGCGGTGGCGTTCCCTCTGGATGAACAGGACCCCGTGGTGTGGTGGAGGGATGGATGAACAGTAGACAGTGGAGGGGTGCCCGTGGATGGGTGGATGAACAGGACCCCGTGGTGTGGAGTGCTGGATGAACAGTAGACGGTGGAGGGGTGCCCGTGGAGGGGTGGTTGAACAGGACCTCGTGGTGTGGAGGGTTGTAGACGGTGGAGGGGTGCCCGTGGAGGGGCAGTTGAACAGGACCCCGTGGTGTGGAGGGCTGGATGAACAGTAGACGGTGGAGGGGTGCCCGTGGAGGGGTGGTTGAGCAGGACCCCGTGGTGTGGAGGGCTGGATGAACAGTAGATGGTGGAGGGGTGGTTGAACAGTAGCCGGTGGAGTAGCGCGCGGTGGAGGCTGGATGAACAGGAGCCCGTGGAGGCTGGAGGAGGTCGACGATGGAGATGAACAGTATCCCGTGGAGTCCCATTTTGCGGTACGCCATACCCCTCCTGATGAACAGGACCCCGTTTCTACCGTAGCGCTCCAACACAAGTCCGTTTCCTCCATTTTGCGGTACGCCACACCCCTCCCGATGAACAAGACCCCCGTTTCGACCGTAGCGCTCCAACACAAGTCCGTTTCCTCCGTTTTGCGGTACGCCACACCCTTCCCGATCAACAGGACCCCCGTTTCGACCGTAGGAGGTCCGTTTCCTCCATTTTGCGGTACGCCAGACCCCTCCCGATGAACAGGATCCCGTTTCGAACGTGGCCAGTCGAACACAAGGCCGTTTCCTCCGTTCTGCGCTACGCCAGGCCTCATTTCCATCGCCTGTTCCGTCCAAGCCCTCTTGATGAACACGACGCATTCCGTTGCCTCCCCATGAACACGACGACGACGCTGTTTCTCCGTTCCGACCCAGCCATGTACACGAGCCCTCGTCGTACGTAGGCGCGAGTAGGCGTTCGAGACCCCGCCTGTATGTACACATACGTGGCCGTATTTTCTTTCTTGCACCCTGGCCGTTGTACGTACGTGTACATGCTACGTGCGCGCCTCTACTACGACACGTGCGCGCCTCTACATCGACCAGTATATATGTACGTACACGTTCGCGACCAGAATGACAACGCTACGTACGCTTCGACCAGGTGGGTCCTAACTGTCAGGCACTTCCTTGCGTGCGAAGATGTAGTTGGTGGGTCCCAGCAGTCAGGGGGGCGAAATACGGTGGCCCGTCCGGTGGGTCCCCGCTGTCAGGTGGAGGAATAACTATTTTGCACGTAATAAGGAGGCACTTCATTGCTGCGGCCGTGGACCCAGCTGTCAGCCTCTCCACGTACAATCCATGTCCGATGGAAGCCGTTCCTTGACCACGTTGACCATGCCGCGCCGAGAGCACCAGGGCGGTGGACGACGGCGAGGCCTAGGAAGGGGATGACACGGAGCCGGGGAAGACGCGGCAGTGGATGCCCACGCGTAGAGGAGTACGAGGGTTCGCTGGTTCGCTGCGGTGTGAGGCTGCCGTCGCCGCAGAGTAACAAGGGGTGTGGGTGAGTAGAGGGATGGCCTGGCTAGCGGTGGGAGTAGTAGGGGCGGTGAGGCCTCCGCCGCATCACAGCCGGCCACAGGAGGCAGGAGCACGAGGCACGACCGACGCTAGTTTGGGCGGCTGGAGCAAGAAGACCAGAGGTTGAAGAAGCACTACGGCCATTGGATGGACATCATACGGTCACTGGAGCTAGAATCGTGCATATTGACTAAGTTGACAAAGCCCTCCGTCCCCGTCAACTTAGTAGGCCCACAAGTCAGCCTGCCACTATGCTGGGTCCCAGCTAAGAGGGGAGTATTCTCTTTTTGCGTAATAAGGAGGCACTTCCTTGCGTGCGAAGATATAGCTGGTGGGTCCGAGCTGTCAGCGGCGGTAACGTTTTTTTGCGAAATACAGATGCCCTTTCGGTGGGTCCCTGATGTCAGGTGGAGGAATCATTATTTTGTGCGTAATAAGGAGGCATTTCCTTGCATGCGGCCGTGGACCCAGCTGTCGGCCTCTCCACGTACAGCCCACTTCAGATGCATGTCGGTCGTTGACCATGTTGACCAGGCCGCGCTGAGAGCACCAGGGCGTTGGACGACAACGAGGCCTATGAAGGGAACGACACGGAGGCAGGGAAGACTCGGCAGTTGTTTCCCACGCGGAGGGGAGTACGACCGTACGAGGGTTTACTGGTTTGTCTGCCGTCGCCGGAGAATAATAGCAGGTGTGGGTGAGTAGAGGGATGGCTAGGCCAACGATGGGAGTACGGTGGGGCGGTGAGGCCTGCGCGGCAGCACAGCCGGCCGAGGGGAGGAGGGAGCAGGCAGTCCCGTCGGCGCTTGCTTGAGCGGCTGGGGCAAGAAGAGCAGAGATTGAAAAAGCATGACGGCCGTTGGATGGACATCCAACAGTCACTGCTTGTGCGTCAACCTTTTTTTAAGAAAGCCTCAAATCTGTGGAAAACAGCATACAACCCATCTACCATTATTTCTAATAATTTTCAGCCCATTTGCTAATTCTTATGGTTCTTTTTGGAGCCCATATTCTTTTTGTAAGCATTACATCCCATATTGTGACCACGGTTAAAAATTTATATGAAATTTTGCATATT
This sequence comes from Aegilops umbellulata, assembly GCA_032464435.1. NCBI lineage: Eukaryota > Viridiplantae > Streptophyta > Magnoliopsida > Poales > Poaceae > Aegilops > Aegilops umbellulata. The sequence goes on along the minus strand of CP136056.1, from coordinate 64,486,008 downwards.
TCGGTGCGGTCCGAACTGTTTTTAATCCCGAAATTTCGACTCACATTCAAACTAATTTTAAAAATAAATTTATATCGATATAAAATCCAATAAATTCTCCACGCATAAAAATTAATGTAATTTAAAATCTTGAAAAAAAAAGATATTTGAAACTAATTGTCGGTTTGATGTGTTTTAAAAACGTACATCCCATTTCTCATTACTAATGCGCCATTTTCTCGGCCAGCTGAATGAAAGCTCTCCTCGTCTTGAAAGATTTGCAGCCCAACAGGCCTGACAAAGCGACTTACTTGGGAAATCACAAAAAAACAAGGCTGTGGCCGTGGACCCAACTGTCAGCCTCTCCACATACAGTACTCTTCTGATGGAAGTCGTTCCTTGATCATGTTGACCACATCGCGCGGAGAGCACCACGACGGTGGACGACGGCGAGGCCTAGGAAGGGGACGACGCGGAGCCGGGGAAGACGCGGCAGTGGAAGCCCGCGTGGAGAGGAGTACGAGGGTTCACTGGTTCAGCTGCGGTGTGAGGCTGTCATCGCCGCAGGGCCTGGCCAGCGGTGGGAATAGTAGTGGGCAGTGAGGCCTCCGCGGTAGCACAGCCGACCACGGGAGGCAGGAGCATGCGGCACGACCGGCGCTGCTTTGGGCGGCTAGAGCAAGAAGACCAGAGGTTGAAGAAGCACTACGGCCGTTGGGTGGACATCGTACGGTCACTGGAGCTAGAATCGTTCATATTGACTAAGTTGACAAAGCCCTCCGTCCTCGTCAACTTAGTTGGCCCACAAGTCATCCTCCCACTATGGTGGGTCCCAGCTAGCAGGGGGTATTCATTTTTTTGTGTAATAAGGAGGCACTTCCTTGCGTGCGAAGATATAGCTGGTGGGTCCGACATGTCAGCGGGGGAACGTTTTTTTCGCGAAATAAAAAGGCCCATCCGATGGGTCCCAGCTGTCAGGTGGAGGAATCATTATTTTGCGCGTACAGTCCACGGCCGATGGATGTCGTTCGTTGACCAAGTTGACCAGGCCACACCGAGAGCACCATGGTGGTGGACGACGACGAGGCCTAGGAAGGGAACGACACGGAGCCGGGGAAGACTCGGCAATGGTTGCCCACGCGGTGGGGAGTACGAAGGTTTATTGGTCCGGCTGCCGTCGCCGGAAAATAACAGGAGGTGTGGGTGAGTAGAGGAATGGCCTTGCCAGCAATGAAGTAGGGTGGGGCGATGCGGCCTGTGCGGCGGCACAGCTGGCCATGGGAGGCGGGAGCACGCAGTCCCACCGGAGCTAGTTTGGGCAGCTGGAGCAAGAAGGTCAGATATTGAAGAAGCAGCACGGCCGTTGGATTAACATCCAACGGTCACTGCTGCTAGAATCGTTTGTGGACTAACTTGACAAAGCCAAAGTACACGTCAACCTAGTAGACCCACAAGTCAGCCTCCAAATCTGTCCCAAACAGCATACAGCCCGAAATTTCTAGCCAGATTCAAATTAATTTTAAATCTAAATATACCTTAATTTAAATTCAATGAAAATTTACCCGCACAAAAACAATGAAATTTAAAATATCAAAATCCAAAAGAAAACAGTATTTTGGAACTAATTGCCTGTTTGCTGTATTTTTTTCATTTTACAGCCCATTTATTATTACTTATAGCCCATTTCTTATTACTTATAGCCCATTTTCTGGGCAAAATGCATCCCTCCTTGTCTTGAAAGATTTCCGGCCCAGCACGGTGTAGAAAAGCAAGTAGGCCTACGTTGGTTATTCTGCAAAAAACAAAATAGCTGGCTAGCCATTTTCAAAAAGGTAAAAAACAAATTGGGCTGGTCATGTGCTAAACATATGAAATAAAAGCCTGGGCTAGATGGGCCACGGTTCCCGCACAACCCAGTTGATACCCTTCTCCGTCCCAAAAAAAACAAAATTACTGCGCGCGCTGCTGGGTCCCTACTATCATCCTCACCATGTACAGTCATCTCCTTATTCCTCTCGGTTGTTGACCATAAGGACAACACCGGAGGGCGGCGCCGCGGAAAGCGAACCAAGGCGAAGGACGATGGTGAGGCCTCGGACGGGAACGAACAGGAGCCGGGGAAGATCACAGCCAGCCGTGGGAGGCGGGAGCAGGCGGTCCCACCGGCGCTGGTTTGGCTTTGGCGGCTCGAGGAAGAAGAGACTGAAGAAACAAGACAGACGTTGAATGTCAATCCAACGGTCAAGGTTGGCACAACTGTTTGTTGACTAAGAGGACACCAAGTAGCATACTTTTTTATATATAGGAAGAAAACTGCGAGGAAAATGCGTTCGTCTGCCATCCTCCTCACAGGGAACGTTCACCACATAAGTGACTAGCACCCTTGGTTTTCAACCGAGAGGTCTTGGGTTCGAGTCCCAGGAACTCTCAATTTTGTCCTCCTTCCTTCCTCGCAAAAAAGGGAAAGAAAATCAAAGACTTGGGAAGGCGTACAGAACAAGCTACTGTACCACTAAAGAGACATTGCCGAGTTTTAGAAAAAAGAAAGACGTGATCCTGTAGCTGGTTCAAATCCAAACCTAGACTATGACTATATATGGTGCTATGCTACTCTGCAAGTAATGAAACTGACATATCCAACGTTCGCTTCTCCTCTTCTCTACTTAATCTGCCTAGCATCAGAAGCTCCGGCCGCAGCAACCATGTCCGCTGGCTGCTCGTCCACCTGCTCTTCAGCATGCAACAACGAGATATGCGCCAAGTCGCCACCCGCACCATCGCCTGTGGGTCTCATCACACCCTCGTCGGCACGCGCACTGCAGCCGATTGCTCATCGCAACCCGCTGCCGCTGGTGTGGTGGCACTACTGCAAATCACGCAGAGTCATCCATCGCATCTCAACCACAATCCGCAACCCTGGCCGAGTCTTCTACAAATTCCCGAATCATGGGGTAATAATATGGTTAAGTGTTGTTCTGCTGCTTTCAGTTGCTGATTTTTTTAATAGTTTGGTTGATGATCTACCAATTTGATTCGTGTAGAAAAGGGAAGATTCGTGTGATTTGTATTTCTGGGAAGTTGCTGATGTGGGGTAATGCAACTACGCTGATTATTTGGTTAGCCAAGGAATCCCAATACCAGTAGGTTGGGGTGTTGGACAAGTAACTGAAGGAACGGCAGAAGAGGAAGATGCAGAGCAGAAGGTTAAAGATGCAGTTCCTCTGATCATGGCCAAGCAACAACTGCTGAACGGCCTTGACAGCAATGAGGAGATGAAAGAGCTTGTGAAGATAATGGGCAAAATCGATGTGCTCCGTAGGATGATTGTCTCTTTATTTGCAGTGTATGTAGCAGTCGTGATGTATTCAGTGGCTACGACATGAGCACTTTGCTGAAACTAGTAATGAATGAAACCTGTGTAGCAGGCTGGGCGTAGTGTTGTGAACATCTAATGATTTCTATTAACGGAAATCAGGGGGTATCCCACTTTGCTCATATAAATAAATAAATAGCAGAGGCCCTGTCGGGTCAGCTTTGTTCTCATTCGAAGACGTCCAGCAAATTGCAGTCCAATAGCAAATTATGTCATCAAATTCAAGTTTCATAGACATATGAGTACAATTAAACAACAATGTCATCATGTTTTAGTTGTCATACAATCACCAAACACAAATCAGCATACATAACAAGTGATGTTCTCACGGCAAAATACTAAACAACATGTTCATCAGGTTTAAGTTGTCATAGCAAACACAATTTCACATAGTAGATAAAAATCGTCTTCTGACAAGCAAATACGACAAAAGCAATGTAATCATCATCCACAGCAGCAGCGTCAACATCTTCGCCATGTGTATCAGTCTGAATCGTAATTAGCCACGGTGTCATCTTCTTCTTCGTCCTCAACGTCCTCGAACATTGGCTTCTTCTTGATCAACTCTTGTATGTCCACAGCACGATAGGCAATCTTTTCACCGTTGTCATTGACGTGATGGTTCTCAAAGATATTAGGAACATCTGTGTTATCTTGTACATCAGGAGCAGTGTAAGCATCATCTAGTTGTGCAACTTCATTAAACGAATTCCTCTGCTCAAACCTTTGCAATACTCTCCAGTCATCGCTACGTGCAAATGTGTCTTCCAAGAAAAATATCTGTGTTGCTTGATTTGCCAAAATAAAAGGCTCGTTGGTCTGGTATGCCGCCTTGACATTGATGGATTTGAAATAATCATCAGCTCTGGGTTTTGCGATCCTGGAAAACAGGTTATACCAACGACAACACAACAGAACCACACACCAATGATCCTCGAAACTGGAGATATACTGCAACTGAATAATGTCTGTTATGTTAGCATACATTTCAGTTGTCTCTTTGTCATACGTATCCGTGCTAATGATGGCACTGTTTTGTGTCTTCCTGCCTTCGTCTCGTGCAAGGGTGTTGTAGTGCACATCTCCAACAACGTAAGATTCATAATGTCTTACCCGAGTATCAGGACCCATTGCTAGTGAGTAAAGGGCATCATCAACTGCCTACCCATCCTCCCGTATCTTCTTAACCTATGGTTAGAAAATAGACAAGATGATCATCTTATGTACTCAATATATTAAAAAAACTGACAGTGCACTTCAAAAGCTTACATGGTTCTTGAACCATTTCGCAAATATTCCATAACCAGTTTGTCAATGTTTCTTGGATTTTGCAGCAGTAACTCCTCTTTGTAGATGTTGCACAACATAGTGATCGCGTCAAACATCTAAATATATAAGAATGTGCTGCAAGTTTAGTAGATTACGATGTATAAGCTGCAGTACTGCACTTACTTGATATAAGGTAGTATCTCAGGACAGTTATTCAACACATACCAAACCATTTTGTCCAAATCTTTAAGTTTGTCCTCTTGTCGACTCTTCCCTGTAACTCGAACAGAATAATCGAAAACATTGAGCCCGGGATTGTTTTCACCCACCTCTTTGCTAAGCTGATCAGCTGTTTCAATGTATTTTGAGCAGAATGTCAACGCTTCTGTAGCAATGTAGGCCTCTGCAATGGAACCCTCGGGTCTAGCTCTGTTCCTAACATAGCCTTTGAAAGTGCCTAGCCGCCTTTCAATAGGGTACATCCAGCCATACTGTACTGGACCTCTAAGTAGTGCCTCATCAGGTAGATGAACAGCCAAATGCACCATCACATCAAACAAGGCTGGAGGATATATCTTCTCAAGGTCGCATAGGATAGCTGGTATCTTGTCTCTAAGATGCTCCAAAGCATCTATCCTGATATTCCTACTACAGAGTTCCCTGAAGAATTGTCCCAACTCTACAACTGCTCTATATAAGTCAGGGCGGCCCAATCCTCTAAGGATAATAGGTAAAACCCTTTGAAGTAGGACGTGGCAGTCATGAGTTTTCAACCCTTGTACCTTGTTTCCATCTGCACTGTCTCTCCTTTCAAGGTTGGAAGCAAATCCATGTGGGAATCTCACACGTGACAGGACTGTCGACGTTCTAGGAACGGGGGTCCCCAGACTTGCCTGCGTGCGGCCTGCGGCGTGGCTCAAGTGGGGGCCCAGCGAGGCCCATCTCCATCAACACAAGCTCAAGACCCTCGCGAGGGGCCAAGCCTCGCGGGGTGGACTACAGAGAGCTTCCTCAAGTACGTCCTCATCAGGCAGGGCTCGCGAGGAGGCGGAGAGATCAATGCAGGGGTACCTCGCGAGGATCCAGTCACGCAAGCCATGACGATCAAGGCCAGACGGGAGCCAGGCGGGCGCCGACCTGTGCAGAGTCCTTGTTTCCCCTTTGGTGCAAAGGGGCAAGCGCATGCCAAGGTATCAGGCAAAGGTTACCATTCTAGTGCAACGAGACCAAGACCAGCCGGACGGCCGGGCGGAGGTCACCGTGGAGCCCAAGACGGCGTCACCACCGGAGCTTTTGGCAGCCGAAGACCACCTTTGGTCAGGATAACTTGTACTAGATGTTCCCCTTCAAAATTGCCAATAGTTGGCGCCCTTCCCGCTCAATTATTTTGGGGAGAGGCCTAGGGCCTCTATAAATAGAGCTAGCCACCACAGGGTAGAGGATCCATCTAGCCATCCGGCCATAAGCATAGAGGAATCGGATAGAGCCTAAGCATAGAGATAGAGAGAGAGGCGACTGAACTGACCCAAGCAGTTCATCGCACCAGCCCAAGAACACCTCTTGCGAGGCTGTTCTTCCTTTGTACTGTTCATCATCAGCCCAGAGGCAATCCACCACACCACACACTGGAGCAGGGTATTACACCACAATGGTGGCCCGAACCATTATAAATCTCGTGTACCTTGTGTTGTTCATCGTTTTCATCTTAGTTCGCACGAGAAGATATGACGTAGATCGGTAGGGGAGAGATCTCCACGCGCACCCTAGTGTTCGAACCTCAAGGGTCTGCCGGAACCCGAAATCCGACATTTAGCGTGCCAGGTAGGGGTGCGCCGGAATCCTTTTTTCCGCCGTTTGCGTCAGGTCTTCCGTCGTGTCCATGGCTGACGCTCGTCGGGCTCGCACCGAGCGCCGAGCTGCTCTCGCCATCCTCATCGCCCAGAAGGCGCCCGTCGGCGGTCCCCCTCGTCGTTCCCCATCACTCGCCGCCAACGCCGCCACCGGCCCGGCGGGGAACGAGCAGCAGGCTTCGTCCCAACATCCTTCAGTGTGGCGGGATGGCTGCACTGCCACCCCGTCGCTCACCCCGGCTGGCTCGTCGTCCCACGCCCGGCGCGCCCCCATGGACGCGCGCGCCTCCCTGCTCTTAGCAAAAGAGCTTCTCCGTTACCGCCCCGTCGACGACCTCTACGAGGACTGACTCGCCCGCATCACCGAGCTCGTCAGCGCCACAGGGGGCTCCCCCTTGAGGTCCCCCTCGCTACCACGCCCTCTGTTCCGTGCAGGAGGCGATGATCACGAGGTGCCTCCACCACCTCCTCCCCAAGAACGCGCCTTGGCTACAAGGCGTGCAGCTCCAGGGAGAGACCCTCTACGTCCAGCACCTGCGCAGCAAGAAAGGAGCTGACAAGAGATACCGCATCCCCGAGATGGTGCTCGCGCGCTCCCGGCGCCGGCGCGCCAAGATCGCGTCCCGGCGCTTCCACAACAAGACCCTGCGCTGCTCCCAGCGGCGGCGCGTGGTGACCTGCAACAGCAAGATCGGCACCAACCAAGGGCGCCAGTAGCCACAGTGGGCTGCCTCGCTTTCACCCCCGAGCTGCGCGGCGTCACGTGGCCAGGCAAGTTCAAGCCTGACCTCCCTCCTTGCTACGATGGCACAGCGGACCCCGCGGAGTTCCTGCAGCTCTACGAGTTGGGCATTCTGGCCGCCAGCTGGGACGAAACGGTCATGGTGAATTGGTTCCCCGTGGTGCTCAAGGACGGAGCCCGCACCTGGCTCCTGAACCTGGCCCCCGGCACCATCTCCTCCTAGAGCGAGATGCGCACCCGCTTCATCGCCAACTTCCAGAGCACTCGTGACCGGCCCCCGGCCGTGAGCGACCTACGCCGCATCAAGCAATAGCCAGGGGAAACCCTGCAGAAGTACATCCAATGCTTGAACTATGCTCACCTCAAGATCCCCAAGGTGACTGAGGAAGCCATCATCTCAGCTTTCTCCGACGGCGTGCACGACATCAAGATGAAGGAGGAGCTAGCCATCCATGAAGACCTGTGCACATCCCTGGAGCTATTCAACTTGGTGACCAAGTGCGCCAAGGCTGAGGAAGGGCGCCTTTCCCTTCTCGAGCTCCCGGCAGCAGGCCCAAAGGAAAAGAAGCTCAAGGCCAAAGACATGAAGCGCAAGGGGGCTGCCGTGCTAGCAGCAGAGACGGACACCAAGCGAGGCGGGGATCAGCCTGAGTCATCCAAGGGCGGACGCTACTATGTGTACCACGACCTCCACACCCACAACATCAATGAATGTCAGGAGCTCAGAGCCGTGCGAGACGGGCGAACCGGCCGACGCCCCGAGCGCAACGACAAGGGCTATGGCCGAGGAGGAGGAAGAGGTGGAGGACGATGGGAAGACCGTGGCCTGCGCCAGGGATGGCGTGACCGCCCTCGCGAGGACCGCTGGCAGGACTAGCCTCGCGAGGGGGGCTGGAGGGACCAGCCTCGCGAGGATCGCCCGCACGACAATGCACGCCTCCCGCCTCTGCCGCCACCACCAAGAAGGAATGAAGACCAGCATCATGACAACGGAATTGGGGGCTTCCAGGAGCCGCGCGCAATTGCCTGCATCTTGGGTGGCGCTCAGGCTCCGGCCTCACAGCGCATCTTCCAGCAGTTTGCTCGCGAGGTGAACGCAATTCTTCCCAAGCTTGAGGTCACGCGCCCTCTCAGGTGGTCTATGTGCACTATCACGTTCAGCTCAACGGATCAGCTCAAGTGCGCGGCAACGGTTGGAGCCCTCCCGATGCTTTGCTCCCCAGTCATCAGCAATGTGCAGGTCACCAGGACCCTCATCGATGGCGGTGCTGGACTCAACGTCCTATCCGTCGAAATGTTCGACAATCTCCATGTGCCATGCGATCAGCTTCAGCCAACCAAGCCTTTCTCGGGAGTCACCGATGGTTCTACTGTTCCGATTGGGCAGGTGCGCCTTCCAGTCACCTTCAGGCAGCACAACAACTACCGCACCGAGCTCATCGACTTTGACGTCGCGCACATCCGCCTATCGTACAACGCCATCCTCGGGTACCCGGCCCTAGCCAAGTTCATGGCAGTGACTCACCATGGTTACAATGTCCTCAAGATGCCTGGAAGTGGTGGAGTCATCACCGTGCCCTGTGAAGAAAGAGATGCAGTGTGTTCACTAGAGCGTGCGTACCAAGCTGCGGCAATCGAAGACCCAGACCACAGGGCGGGAGACCTCTCGAAGCGACCCTGAAGAAGAAGAAGACCTTGTCGGGCTCAAGCCACAAGGGGGCTGGCGCCTCAGGAGGTGTTGCGTCAAGCTCCGCGCTCGATCAGGGAGCGCCACCCTCTCACGCATAGGAAAGCGCGCCCAGCGCCCTCCTCAGGCGAGACTCGGGGTCTCCTCCTTCGAGAGCCACCGACCTTGCCAGGGTCGCGAGGGAGGTGCTGGGGCATCACTTGGAGGGGCGCTTTCAGGCGCTTTTCCTTCAGGAAGGTACAAGGGAAGGGAGACCAAACCCTCAGGAGTTCGTCGCAAGAAACACTCAAGAGCTGCAAGAGTCAAGAGTCATGCGCGGCAGCCGCCGCCTACCTGTCGTAGCCCCACATCCAGGCGAGGATGGTGGGCTGCGCGTCTGCATCGATGTCCCAGGGCTCAACCGAGCTGCGTCTCATGAGCACCTCTGGCCTTCGTGCGTGGAGCGTTTTCTGGGGCCACCTCACAGCTATGTTCGCGTGCCCTTCGGCCTGCCGAACGCGCCCGCCGCTCACCAGCGCCTTCTGAGGAGCATTCTGGAGGCTCAAGAGGCCAGGCACCACGCGGTCCTAGCAGACATGGAGATGGCTCTCGAAGACCCGCTTGGGCCCGCAGAGCCTCCCGAGGCCCCAGGGCCTGGGGGCTCGTAAGGGCCGACGTCTCCACCACGCACTGCTCGCTTCCTCAGCATCACTTCATCTTCAACGGCGTTGGGTAACATCTTTCAGAGTTTTACTTTCAGCTGGGAGCGCCCGCAGGGCCGCACCATTCCCAGGCCGCATGGGTCCGTCCCCGCGGCATGTATCCATTTTGCTTATGTTTTTTACTTACCTTGTTGGGGGCGCCCCTCGGGCTGCATCACCCCCACGCCACTCGGGCCCGACCTGGCGGCAGCTGCATCTTTAATATTTGCCTTAGGATGAAGTGTTCTCTCGTGTTAATTTCGGTTCTCGTAAGTTATCGCCTACTGCTTATTTTCATGCAAAGCGCTTGCACGTTAAAGGGGGGCACCTAGGCATCGCGACCCATGGGCTCCTACTGGCTCTCCAGCCCTCACCCCCTGGCCTTGACCCACGGCATCGCGACCTGTCATACCAACGGCGGCTGAGCTCGCTCGAGGGCCGGGACCTGAGGACGTAGAGCATTTGCATTCTAACAATCCTGCAAGAACACACCAGTTGATAAAGGCCCAGAGCCAGGCGCAACCCGCCTCGAGGTAGGGCCTCGTGAGTCCCACGCTGGCTCACGGGTGCCCAGATACACCTCTCCTAGCCCTACCGTGCCGGCCAGGTGTCAGGGCGGGGCTGTACACGCCCTGGGGGCTCCTCCCGGAGGGGAGCCCCCTCCCACGCACCAGTGGAAGCACCATGCTCCGCGCTGGCTGACGAAACTGCCGAGGAGCGGCTATGCCCGTACACATACGGAAGCACTATGCTCTGCGCTCGTGATAAACAACTGAGGGCGGCCCACAGCCGTACCAACCTCAGGGAGCCCAGAGCTCAGTGTCCGGCACCATCGCAACGCCTCCCCTCGGGAGTGCTGCGCGAGGGGGCTGGACACAGGGGCTGCAACGCAGGAGGCTCCCCCTTGTGGTCCCCCTCGCCAACACGCCCTCTGTTCCGCGCAGGAGGCAATGATAAGGAGGTGCCTCCACCACCTCTTCCCCAAGAACGCGCCTTGGCTGCAAGGCATGCAGCCCCAGGGAGAGACCCGCTACGTCCAGCACCTGCGCAGCAAGAAAGGAGCTGCCAAGAGATACCGCATCCCCGAGATGGTGCTCGCGCGCTCCCGGCGTCGGCGCGCCAAGATCGCGTCCCAGCGCTTCCACAACAAGACCCTGCACTGCTCCCAGCGGCGGCGCGTGGTGACCTGCAACAGCAAGATCGGCACCAACCAAGGGCGCCAGTGGCCACAGCGGGCTACCTCTTCTTCACCCCCGAGCTGCGCAGTGTCACGTGGCCAGGCAAGTTCAAGCCTGACCTCCCTCCTTGGTACGATGGCACAGCGGACCCTTGGAGTTCATGCAGCTCTAAGAGTTGGGCATCATGGCTGCCAGCTGGGACGAAAAGGTCATGGCTAATTGGTTCCCCATGGCGCTCAAGCACGGAGCCCGCACCTGGCTCCTGAACCTGGCCCCCGGCACCATCTCCTCCTGGAGCGAGATGCGCACCCGCTTCATCGCCAACTTCCAGGGCACTCGTGACCGGCCCCCGGCCATGAGCGACCTGCGCCGCATCAAGCAACAGCCAGGGGGAACCCTGCAGAAGTACATCCAATGCTTGAACTATGCTCACCTCAAGATCCCCAAGGTGACTGAGGAAGCCATCATCTCAGCTTTCTCCGACAGCGTGCACGACATCAAGATGAAGGAGGAGCTAGCCATCCAAGAAGACCGGTGCACATCCCTGGAGCTGTTCAACTTGGCAGCCAAGTGCGCCAGGGCTGAGGAAGGGCGCCTTTCCCTTCTCGAGCTCCCGACAGCAGACCCAGAGGAAAAGAAGCTCAAGGCCAAAGACGTGAAGCGCAAGGGGGCTGCCGTGCTAGCAGCAGAGACGGACACCAAGCGAGGCAGGGATCAGCCTGAGTCATCCAAGGGCGGATGCTACTGTGTGTACCATGACCTCCACACCCACAACACCAATGAATGTCAGGAGCTCAGAGCCATGTGAGACGGGCGAATCGGCCGACGCCCCGAGCACAACGACAGGGGCTATGGCCGAGGAGGAGGAAGAGGTGGAGGACGATGGGAAGACCGTGGCCCGCGCCAGGGATGGCGTGACCGCCCTCGCGAGGACCGCTGGCAGGACCAGCCTCGCGAGGGGGGCTGGAGGGACCAGCCTCGCGAGGATCGCCCGCACGACAATGCAGGCCTCCCGCCTCTGCCGCCACCACCAAGAAGGAATGAAGACCAGCATCAGGACAACGGAATTGGGGGCTTCCAGGAGCCGCGCGCAATTGCCTGCATCTTGGGTGGCGCTCAGGCTCCGGCCTCACAACGCATCTTCAAGCAGTTTGCTCGCGAGGTGAACGCAATTCTTCCCAAGCTTGAGGCCACGCGCCCTCTCAGGTTGTCTAAGTGCACTATCACGTTCAGCTCAGCGGATCAGCTCAAGTGCGCGGCAACGGCTGGAGCCCTCCCGATGCTTTGCTCCCCAGTCATCAGCAATGTGCAGGTCACCAGGACCCTCATCGATGGTGGTGCTGGACTCAACGTCCTATCTGTCGAGATGTTCGACAATCTCCAAGTGCCATACGATTAGCTTCAGCCAACCAAGCCTTTCTCGGGAGTCACCGATGGTTCTACTATTCCGATTGGGCAGGTGCGCCTTCCAGTCACCTTCGGGCAGCGCAACAACTACCACACCGAGCTCATCGGCTTTGACGTCGCGCACATCCTCCTAGCATACAACGCCATCCTCGGGTACCCGGCCCTAGCCAAGTTCATGGCAGTGACTCACCATGGTTACAATGTCCTCAAGATGCCTGGAAGTGGTGGAGTCATCACCGTGCCCTGTGAAGAAAGTGTAACGCCCTCGATGCGGCTATATCTCCCACGTGTCGAAGCACGACTTAGAGGCATAACCGCATTGAAAGCAATGTCGCAAGTGAGGTAATCTTCACACAACCCTTGTAATACATAAGGGAAAGAGATACATAGTTGGCTTACAGTCGCCACTTCACACAATACATAAATAAACGTCCATCATCCAGATTACACTCAAGGTCCGACTGCGGAACCAAAATGAAAGAAGACTACCCCAAATGCTACACAGATCCCCGATCGTCCCAACTGGGCTCCACTACTGATCGTCAGGAAAAGACACATAGTAACGACCACGTTCCTCGTCGAACTCCCACGTGAGCTCGGTTGCGTCATCTGCACTGGCATCGTTGGCACCTGCAACTGTTTTGGTAGAATCTATGAGTCATGGGGACTCAGCAATCTCACACCCGCGAGATCAAGACTATTTAAGCTTAAAGGTAGGATGGGGTTGTGAGGTGGAGCTGCAGCAAGCGACTAGCATATATGGTGGCTAACAACGCAAAAGAGAGCGAGAAGAGAAGCAAAGCACGGTCGTGAAGCTAGAAGTGATCAAGGAGTGATCCTAGAACAACCTACGTCAAACATAACTCCAACACCGTGTTCACTTCCCGGACTCCGCCGAGAAGAGACCATCACGGTTACACACGCGGTTGATGTGTTTTAATTAAGGTCAACTTCGGGTTTTCTACAACCGGACATCAACAAATTCGCATCTGCCTCATAACCGCGGGCACGGCTTTCGAAAGATAATACCCTGCAGGGGTGTCCCAACTTAGCCCATTATAAGTTCTCACGGTCAACGAAGGATATTCCTTCTACCGGGAAGACCCGATCAGCCTCAGAATCCCGGACTACAAGACATTTCGACACTGGTAAAGCAAGACCAGCAAGACCACCCGACTGTGCCGACAAATCCCGATAGGAGCTGCACATATCTCGTTCTCAGGGCACACCGGATATGCGAAGCGTACAGGTACCAACGTGACCCAAGTTGCCTAGGGACGGTCCCGCACGGTGCTCTAGTTTGGACCAGCACTCAGAGGAGCACTGGCCCGGGGGTTAAAATAAAGATGACCCTCGGGATCGCGAAAACCCGGGGGAAAAAGGCTTGGGTGGCAAATGGTAAAACCAAAGTTGGGCCTTGCTGGAGGAGTCTTATTCAAGGCGAACTGTCAAGGGGGTCCCATAAATCACCCAACCGTGTAAGGAACGCAAAATCAAGGAACATAACACCGGTATGACGGAAACACCAGGCATAAGGCCGAGCCTTCCACCCTTTACCAAGTATATAGATGCATTAATTAAATAAGAGATATTGTGATAACCCAAAATAATCATGTTCCAACATGGAACAAACTTCATCTTCACCTGCAACTAGCAACGCTATAAGAGGGGTTGAGCAAAGCGGTAACATAGCCAATCAACGGTTTGCTAGGACATGGTGGGTTAGAGGTTTGACATGGCAATATGGGTGGCATGATATAGCAAGTGGTAGGTATCACAGCATAGGCATAGCAAAAGAGCGAGCATCTAGCAAGCAAAGATAGAAGTGATTTCGAGGGTATGGTCATCTTGCCTACAAAGTTCTCAGGGTTGTCGAAAGCTTGATCCTCGAAAGTGTTCTCAACAGGTTCCTCGTTCACGTACTCGTCTCCCGGCTCTACCCAAACAAGAACACAAGCAAAGGAACAACTATCAACCACGATGCAATGCGCAAGCAACATGATGCAAAACATGGCATGATATGCGAGATGTGGTATGCAATGCATATGCGTGCTCCGGAAGGAAAAGATGAACAAGGCATAATCTTGGAAAACCAAGTATGCCACAGGAAAGGTGAGATGATTTCGGTTGAAATCAATATAAAGATCACCGGAATCGGATGGACGGTTTGCAAATGACAAGCAAAACAAGAATGACATATTTCTGTGATTAACAGCATGATGCCACTTAGCATGCAACAAGAACTTAAACATATCAAAAAAGCATATGGCCGTGTTCTACTCAAGATGCTCGACAAACGATGAACACTGAGCTACGGCTAAATCACACCATAACATGTTCCAACAAGCATAGTAAAAGTGCAAAAGATAACAGGTTCACAGACTTGCTGAAAATACTATCATGCCAGAAATTAACATCAGGATGACATGTTTAGAGCAAGGAAACAACCTGCTACATGGACAGGACATAGCAAAACAAGGCAGGGCATGAATCTACTCAAAACATTGAACAAAAGTCCCTTACTGACCATGAGCCAAAAAGGACTAGAAAATATAATAGCACCCATGTCAATTAAGCAAGTTTCGTTACAGTTTTCAGACTTAGCAGAAAACTGGACATGTCAAAAACAGATAGCAAGTAGACATGTTTACGAGCTCGATGCACTCACTACAGAGCATTTCATGATAAACTAAGCATACACCCACGAATAAGACATGGCATAGAAGCTAATCATGGCAAGAACAACATCATAACATTCAAGGATCAACTACAACAAGCTTGGCAAAATCGAATAACATGTAAACAATCTGCCAGTAACATTTTATAGCAAAAGTAGAGCTCGATTGACTCAAGCTATGGCACTCCATAATTACAAACAAAGGCATGGGTGGATAGAGAAAATCCATATATTCAAAACACCCTTACTGATCATGCTCAAAATGGGCATAGATCTCTCTGTAACATCATGAACACATAGTATAACAATAACAGCAGGACATGACTTAGTGAAATTACTAAGTCCCTGAAATCAGCAACAATATGATCCCTAGTTAGCATGCCTGTGCTAGTCACCACAAAGATCACAAAAATACATAGCATGCACCCCTGTAAAGATAGCATGGCATATTACAAAACACATGTAGGACTCAACTTCATAGGATGCACACATCAATCATGGCAAAAATGACAAAAGTGCAAGTCCTGGTAAGAATCTGTAACTAACATCACATAGCCCACTTCTAACAGCACTTATGGCATCAAGATGAGCTCAACTGAAAATGATGCAATGAGAAGAAAATATGTACTCATCGAGGCGAACAATTCGATATGCTAAACGCCCAAAACGGAGACACGGGTGCAAAGTTATGGTGCAATGAACAGGGCAATATGATGCAAAACTAAAAATGACTTAGAGAGAAATCGGGGCCAACCTCGTTCTACATCTAGGGTTCGACCCGAGGCGGCGGCGGATCTCGCCGGAGAAGAACCCGGAGCTCGCCGGAGGAGACCGGGGTGGCCGGATTCGGCGCGGGAGGGGTCGGGGAGGCGCGGGGCGCGGCGGAGGACGCCGCTCGCCGGCGCCGGAGAGGTCGGCGGGGGCGGCGCGCGGAGCACGGGAGGCGCGAGGCGGCCGGGCGGCGTGGCGCGCGTGGCGGCGGAGGCGCGAGGCGGGGCGGACGTCGGTGGCAGGGCGGCGTCGGGGAAGCAGACGAGGGCGCGGGCGGCTGGGCCTCGGGGGCCGGCCGCGGGCTCGGCGGGCCGCGGATGGCGCGCGGTGGCCGGGGCCACGTGGCGGCGCGGGAGTGGCTGCGGGCGGCGGCGCGATTTCGTCCGGTGCGGACCGGACGTGTCCGGCGGCGGCGAGAGGAGCGGGGCTAGGGTTAGGGTAGGTTTGGACCCGGGATTTCGGGGGAGAGGGTATATTTATAGGTAGGAGGGGCTAGGAGGCTCCAAATTGAACACGGTTTGCGGCCACGCGATCGTGATTGAATGACTTAGACGATGGGAGTGACTTAGATGGGTTATTGGGCTGTTTTGGAGGGGTTTTGGGCTGCAACCCACAAGAGGCTTTCGTGGTTACCCGGTTAACCGTTGGAGTATCAAACAACCTCCAAATGACCCGAAACTTGACAAGCGGTCTACCGGTGCTATACCAAGGCCGCTTGGCAAACCTCGGTCCATTCCGAGACCGTTTAACACTCGCACATGAAAATAGGTAAAAGGGGGCGCCGGAGGACGTAGGAGCGTCGGATTGCAAAACGGACAACGGGTAAAAGGCTCCGATGCATAAGACGAACACGTATGCGAATGCGATGCACATGACGACATGATAAGAAATGCATGACAAGGACAAAATGCAAAATGAAGGGAAACCCAACCACGGAGGGAATATCATATCACATTCCCGAAAATGGCAAGAGTTGGAGTTACAAATATGGCAAGTTACATCCGGGTGTTACAGAAAGAGATGAAGTGTGTTAACTAGAGCGTGCGTACCAAGCTGCGGCAATCGAAGACCCAGACCACAGGGCGGGAGACCTCTCGAAGCGACCCTGAAGAAGAAGAAGACCTCATCGGGCTCAAGCCACAAGGGGGCTGGCGCCTTAGGAGGTGTTGCGTCAAGCTCCGCGCTCGATCAGGGAGCGCCACCCTCTCACACATAGGAAAGCGCGCCCAGCACCCTCCTCGGGTGAGACTCGGGGGCTCCTCCTTGGAGAGCCACCGACCTTGCCAGGGTCGCGAGGGAGGCGCTGGGGCATCACTTGGAGGGGCGCTTTCAGGTGCTTTTCCTTCAGGAAGGTACAAGGCAAGGGAGACCAAACCCTCAGGAGTTCGTCGCAAGAAACACTCAAGAGCTGCAAGAGTCAAGAGTCATGCGCGGCAGCCACCGCCTACCTGTCGTAGCCCCACATCCAGGCGAGGATGGTGGGCTGCGCGTCTGCATCGACGTCCCAGGGCTCAACCGAGCTACGTCTCAGGAGCACCTCTGGCCCTCGTGCGTGGGGCATTGTGTGGGGACACCTCACAGCTACGTTCTCCCTTCGGCCTGCCGAACGCGGCCGCCGCTCACCAGCGCCTGCTGAGGAGCATTCTGGAGGCTCAGGAGGCCAGGCACCACACGGTCCTGGCAGAGATGGAGATGGCTCTCGAAGACCCGCTTGGGCCCGCAGAGCCTCCCGAGGCCCCAGGGCCTAGGGGCTCGTGAGGGCCGACGTCTCGACCACGCATTGCACGCTTCCTCAGCATCACTTCATCTTCAACGGCGTCAGGTGACATCTTTCAGAGTTTTACTTTCAACTGGGAGCGCCCGCAGGGCAGCACCATTTCCAGGCCGCATGGGTCCGTCCCCGCGGCATGTATCCATTTTGCTTATGTTTTTTACTTACCTTGCTGGGGGCGCCCCTCGGGCTGCATCACCCCCACACCACTCGGGCCCGACCTGGCGGCAGCTGCATCTTTAATATTTGCCTTAGGATGAAGTGTTCTCTCGTGTTAATTTCGGTTCTCGTAAGTTATCGCCTACTGCTTATTTT
Source organism: Aegilops umbellulata (assembly GCA_032464435.1). NCBI lineage: Eukaryota > Viridiplantae > Streptophyta > Magnoliopsida > Poales > Poaceae > Aegilops > Aegilops umbellulata. Next base: position 64,468,309 of record CP136056.1, on the reverse strand, counting down.
CATGCAAAGCGCTTGCACGTTAAAAGGGGGGCACATGGGCATCACGACCCATGGGCTCCTACTGGCTCTCCAACCCTCACCCCCTGGCCTGGACCCACGGCATCGCGACCTGTCATACCAGCGGCGGCTGAGCTCGCTCAAGGGCCGGGACCTAGGGACGTAGAGCATTTGCATTCTAACAACCCTGCAGGAACACACCAGTTGATAAAGGCCCAGAGCCAGGCGCAACCCGCCTCGAGGTAGGGCCTCGTGAGTCCCGCGCTGGCTCACGGGTGACCAGATACACCTCTCCTAGCCCTACCGTGCCGGCCACGTGTCAGGGCGGGGCTGTACACGCCCTGGGGGCTCCTCCCGGAGGGGAGCCCCCTCCCACGCACCAGTGGAAGCACCATGCTCGGCGCTCGCTGACGACACTGCCAAGGAGCGGCTATGCCCGTGCACATACGGAAGCACTATGCTCTGCGCTGGTGATAAACAACTGAGGGCGGCCCACGGCCGTACCAACCTCAGGGAGCCCAGAGCTCAGTGTCCGGCACCATCGCAACGCCTCCCCTCGGGAGTGCCGCGCGAGGGGGCTTGACACAGGGGCTCCGCCCGAGCCTCGCCCGAGCATGCCACCCAGCCGGGTCCCTCGGACCTGGTCGTCGCACGCCACTCCCCGAGCGGAGCCAAGGTACGAAACCCGTTTGAGCGTCAAGGGGGACTCCTGAGCATCACGACTCAGGAGCCTAACTGGTCACGTGGCCCCTCACTCCTTAGTCTCGTCCTGGTTTCCGGTCGGGGCTAATGTCGGGTGAGGTACGCGCGGGGCCGGGCCCTGCCGACATAGAACGGCCAATCCATGCTCCCCCCTTCCCTACTTGTTGCTCGCGCGTCAAGGGGGACTCCTGAGCATCGCGACTCAGGAGCCTAACTTGTCACGTAGCCCCTCACTCCTTAGTCTCGTCCTGGTTTCCAGTCGGGGCTAACGCTGGGTGAGGTACCGCGGGGTCGGGCCCTGCCGATGTAGAGCGCAAGCAAGTAGGAGAGGAAAATGCAAATTTCAGGAAATTCAAAGCAAATATTACAAGCCATAGACTGTTCCATAACACCAAACACAAGTTTAAACGCCTCCGCGAGGCATGGTGCATGTTGCAGGAATAATAAACAGGACAAAAGCTATGAGGGGATCATTCTCCAGTGGCATCGCCACCTGTGGTGGAGTCGTGCTGGACGGGTTCGCCTCTCGAGGTCGCAACACCGGCGGTGCCGCGTCCGGGCAGGACGCTACGGGAGCGGAACTTCCCCAGCAAAATCTCGGCTCGACCTTTCACGACCTCAGCAGCAGCGGTGGCACGGTCGCCGCTCACGGGCTCCAGCAGGCTGTCGAAGTCAACGTCGGGGTCGCGCAAATAGACGTGGATGAGAACATGCGTCAGCACCGCGGAAGACAGGGCGCGTGCCTCGGCCTCGACCGTGGGGCCAAGGCCGTCTGCGACGTCCTTGAGCGCGTCAACCAAGAAGGGGAGCTGCTTGGCAGGGCCATCCTCCGCACCAGCTAACGGATCCTCCAGGCCGCTCTCATACAACGTCTTCAGTATGCCGCGGGCCTTCTTCTCCTCCTTCGCAAAGGCCGCCCGGTCCTCTGCCAGGACCTTCGCCTTGGCGTCCAGCTTGACCCTCTCCGCCTTCAACGACCGCTCCAGCATCTCCAATTGGCGATGGCGGTCGTCGAGCTTGGCATCCCGGTCCTTAGCGGCGGCCTCCTTGGCCTTCATCTCCTTCTCCTTCTCCTCCCGGCTGTGCACCTCCTTGGCGAGCTCATCGCGCAGGCCCTGCAGCTCGGCCTCGAGCGCCTTGCAGTGGCCCTGGGCGGCTGCAACATCGCCCAGGGCAGCGTCGCGAGCGGCCTTGGCTTGGTTGGCGGCCCGCTTCTCCTCGTCGGAAGACGACACAACCTGGCTCAGCGCCGCTCGGACGGAGGCAGCAGAACGAGCCCAGCCAGAAGCCAACTCCAGGCGCCCGACCACAAGACGAGGATCCGCGCTCAGGAGATCCTCCCGCAGCTGGCTTAGCTCATTGGCAACCTGATCCAAGACAACAGCAGAGGGAGCAGAAGAGACGATGACCTGTGGAGCAGGCGGAGAGGACGGCAGCGTGACCACGGCTTGGCAAGAAGGGACCTCCTGAGCCTTGGTTGCGTCGACCGCAGCGTCAGGCATAGTCGACTCTAGGCCTAGCGGGGCCACGGGGGCTGACTCCTCGCCAAGGTGCCCCGGTTGGCCTCGTGAGGGCGGCGCGATCAGGGAGGTGCGAGCTTTGCCGTCCCCTCCCCTAGCAGCCGAAGGCGTCACCTCGACGGACGGGTTCGCCCGAAGCGGGGCCGTAGAGTCCTGTTTCAACCTCTTGGCCACGTGTGCCGACCTGGCAAGGAGCGCAAACGTCAAGTTTTAGCAGCAGAGACCGAGCAGAGCATAAATCGAGCACTTACTGGGTGTCATCCGTGGGCTCAAGCAACCTCCGACCATACTTGAAGCCCGAGAGCCTGCTGCGGGGATCGGTCCTTGGTGGCCCGGAAGCAGAAGGTGCCTCGGGAGGGATGGCGTCGACCTTGGACCCCTCGGGGACCAGAGCAGACCCTGGGGAAACCAGGCTCGACCTGCCCTTCCTCGTGACCGAGGAGGAACCCTGCCCTCCTCGCCTGGCGTCGGCCTCGTCGTCGTCCGACATGGAGCGGAGGGCCCGGGACCTGCGCTGAAGGAGCGACTCCCCCAGTCCTCGCCAGTCTCCTCCGAGTCAGGCGCTTTCTCCTCCACCTCTTCTTCCCCCTCTCCCCCGCTGGATCTGCTGGAGGACAAGTTCACCGTAGCCAGAATCGGCAGGTCATCAGGGGCTGCTGCGGGCACCAGCCCCTCGCCATTGAAGGTGGTCATGGCGTTTACCACCTGCTCCTAGTCGTCACGAGGAACAGGGGGACGGGGGCGCCCGCAGGGCTCGCTACGTCTCCCCCAACCAAGCAATGAAGGGCCGCAGCCAGATCCTCATCGGTCAGCGCCTCAGAGCTCAGACGCATGACGGCGTCCGCCCTTCCAAGCTTCCACAGTGGGAGCGGGTGCTCCTGGAGCGGAGCCACCCGGTGCTCCAGGAACTCCCTCAGGAGCGAGGCCCCGGTCAGCTTTGCCGCCCCCAAGTTGCTTGGCTTCAGGTCCGCGTTCATCCTCCTCAGCACCGCCTTCGCGCTAGCGTCGACGAGCTCCATGCGGGACCACGCATCGACGGACTTAGGCTGCCCTATGGGAAATACCAGACGAGGGTGGAGGCGCCCGACGTCCATCATGACCCACTTGCTCCGGTAGCCCTCGATCCTCTTCCCAGGCTTCGAGATGGCGTTGGAACTGGAGTATGCAATGAAGCTCGCACATGCAGACACCTGTGCGCCGGAGACCCGGAGGGAGAAAAAGTGGCGCAGCAAGGCCATCGAGGGCTTGACACCAACATGAGCCTCACAGTAATAGGCGAAAATTGCTAGGAGAAGGACGGAGTTGGGGTGGAGATGCAGAGCCTGCAAGTTGTACTGGCAGAGAACGGCATGGAAGAACTCAGAGAAAGGAGGCACCAGACCAGCGACAATGGTGCTCACGAAGAACAGATAGAAGGTGCTCCCCTTGCCCTTAGGCTGGTCGGAGCCAACCTTGAGCGCAGTCGCCCCCTCGCTGCCCTGCGCCACCGTCATCAGGCGCGCGAGGGCGAGGTTCTTCTCCGACAAATTCGGGGAATCCAAGGCCGGCGAGTACCAGGCATCAGCCGAGGACTTGTGAGGCGCCATGGCGTGCTGGATGCGAAGGATTGAGACGGATCTGGAGGATTTCGGGAGCAAGAGGAAGGAGAGCGAGAAAGTGGATCTAGGGCAAGACAGACGAGAGCAGGGTAAGCAAGCCTGGCCCGCGCATCCCCTTTTGTCAGTCACGTAGTTGCCAAGGCATCGTGCGGAAGCGCAGACGCCCACGTCCAATCAACCGCCATGCGGCGCCCAAGGCCGCAGGCTGTTAGGGCCCGCGGCGCTTCGTGCTTGCCCCTTCGCTTCTTTGCTAAGCCAATCCTGCGCGCGCCTTGGGCCCGGGGGCTACTGTCGGCGTTCTGGGAACGGGGGTCCCCAAACTTGCCTGCGTGCGGCCTGCGGCGTGGCTCAGGTGGGGGCCCAGCGAGGGCCATCTCCATCAACACAAGCTCAAGATCCTTGCGAGGGGCCAAGCCTCGTGGGGCGGACGGCAGAGAGCTTCCTCAAGTACGTCCTCATCAGGCAGGGCTCGCGAGGAGGCGGAGAGATCAATGCAGGGTTACCTCGTGAGGATCCAGTGACGCAAGCCATGATGATCAAGGCCAGGCGGGCGCTAGGCGGGCGCCGGCCTGTGCAGAGTCCTTGTTTCCCCTTTGGTGCAAAGGGGGCAAGCACAGGCCAAGGTATCAGGCAAAGGTTACCATTCCAGTGCAACGAGACCAAGACCAGCCGGACGGCCGGGCGGAGGTCACCGTGGAGCCCAAGACGGCGTCAGCACCGGAGCTTTTGGCAGCCGAAGACCACCTTTGGTCAGGATAACTTGTACTATATGGTCCCCTTCAAAATGGCCAATTGTTGGCGCCCTTCCCGCTCAATTATTTCGGGGAGTGGCCCAGGGCCTCTATAAATAGAGCTAGCCACCACAGGGTAGAGGACCCATCTAGCCATCCCGCCATAAGCATAGATGAATCTGATAGAGCCTAAGCATAGAGATAGAGAGAGAGGCGACTGAACTGACCCAAGAAGTTCATCGCACCAGCCCAAGAACACCTCTCGCGAGGCTGTTCTTCCTTTGTGCTGTTCATCATCAGCCCTAGAGGCAATCCACCACACCACACACTGGAGTAGGGTATTACACCACAACAGTGGCCCGAACTAGTATAAATCTCGTGTCCCTTGTGTTTTTCATCGTTTTCATCTTAGTTCGCACGAGAAGATCTGACGTAGATCGGTAGGGGAGAGATCTCCGCGCACACCCAGTGTTCAAACCTTAAGGGTCTGCCGGAACCCAAAATCCGGCAAGGACCTCGCAGAATTCTTTTCTTTTTACCTTGTCCAAGACGTACACAGCTTGAGCCATATCCCGTGGTTTACCTTCATCTTGCACCTGCAAATCCTTTCTGATACCCAGGTGTGTCAAATCAATCCTAGATTTTAAGGTATCTTTCGTCTTGCCTTCAATATTAAGAAGTGTGCCAATAATGCTGTCACATATATTTTTCTCGATGTGCATCGCATCAAGATTATGCCGCAGATCCAAATCTTTCCTATACTCCAAGTCCCACAAAGTGGACCTGCGGGTAAACAATAATCTCTCTTCTAGCCTTCCACGCTTCCTTTTCCCGCTACCATTACCAGGATGGTTTCCTGGTGTAATATGCCTGACCTTCTCTAATTCCACTTGCAACTCATAGGCGGTGATCCTCTTTGGCGCATCATAGTTTTCATGCTTTGCATTGAACACATGTCTTCGTTATTTTCTAGGATGCGGCTTGTCCTTGGCAAGGAAACGACGGTGTCCAATGTAACAGATCTTGCTAAGTATTGCGTGTGACAGCGGATTCCTGTCACAGCGAACACATGCATTGTAACCATGTGTCGTTCGCCCTGACATAGTGCCCAAAGCTGGATAATCATGGATGCACCAAATTATAACAGCACACAGAAAGAAATCAGTTGGTGGGCTGCTATATAGGTCTCGAGTGAGAAAACCCTTCCATAGCTGTTGAAGTTCCTCCACAAGAGGCTCCATGAACAAATTAAAATCCTTTCCAGGACTTTTTGGACCTGGGATGAGCAAGGCCATCATGTAGTTTGATTCTTTGGTGTGCAAACATTTGGAGGCATGTTGTAAGGGATAACAAGCACTGGCCACATGCTATATGTGGCGCTCTGGTGGCCAAATGGGTTAAATCCATCTGAAGCTAAGCCAAGTCTAATGTTTCTCGGGTCAGCAGCAAACTCTTTGTGTTTATCATTGAAGCTTTTCCACTCACTACCATGAGATGGATGGCTCATTAAATTATGATCTCTGTACTCCTGGTTCCTAGAATTCCACAGTACATCCTCTCTAGTTTCAGCATCATGAAACAACCTCTGCAATTTTGGTGTAATTGGAAAATGTCTCAGAACATTACGAGGAATCCTCTTCATAGCATTGCCATCTTTCCATCTTGATGATTTGCATTTCGGGCATTCACTTAAGTTGGCATAATCCTTCCGGAACTAAACACAATTATTCTTACAAACATGGATCATATTATATCCAATTCCAACTGCACGAAGGAAATTCTTCATTTTACTGTAGGTGTGTGGCAGCTCAGACGCATTTGGGAAAGATTCGCGGAAAGCAGCCAACATCGCATCGAATGATTTGTTGGTCATCCGCTCAGATGTCTTCACCTAAAGAAAGGTGACCATAGCTGAGAATACTGACAGCTTATTTCCTGGGGTGACAGCAACGTTGCATTGTTCCAACATGCGGGCCCACCATTTTTCTTCTGCAGGTGAAAGTTCACGGAATGCACGAGCATTTCGTAGCATTGTTTCAATGTTGGTCAAACTCACTGGCTCCGCCACCACCACCTCTTCCTCCTCTTCCACCTGAGCATCAGGCAGATCAAGATGGTGATCTGCTGCTTCCACGTAGTCAATAACAGTAACATTCACAGCTTCACCATGATGAACCCACCTAGTATATGTGACCGACATCCCATACAAGTGTAGATGATTTTGCACAGTTGACTGGGGTCTTGTAACTGAATTCATACAACTACTACACGGGCAGAGCACATCTGATTTCGGACCACCGTACTCAGCTCTGATAAAGTTCATGAAGTTTTCAACCCCCTCGACATATGCAGCGGAGAATCTTCGAGCAGAAGTTATCCAAGTCCTGTCCATCTGTTAGACATACAAATTAGTTCTTCTACTAGATATTATAGGAAAAACATATATGCTTTTTTATGAAGTCTAGAAAAAAATACCTAGGTCGATGTCTAAAGCTATGGCAAGATATTTGGACGAGCAGATCTAAGTAACGAAATATATGTAAAGCTAATTCAGCAAACAGATTTGAGTGCCAAATTATGGCAGGCTGTTTCAGCAGTTAATGAGGCCGAGCACACAACCATCGAACTATCGGAGGCCATCGCAGCAACAAAGATCGAGTATAAAACGGTGTAGAGCTATTTCAGCTAACAGATTGGCTACTAGACCATGGCAATCTACGTCACAATAAATATATGGCAGGATATTTTAGCAACTAATCGTCCTTGGCATGCCATCTCAGCTAAGCAGATTGAGTGCAGAACAGGGCAAGGAAGCTTCTTAAGCAGAGCATATTGACAGTAAACTACTTCGACAAATAGTGAGATTAACAGCGTCTATCAGCTAACATTCAGCGCTACACCGACATGAACGGGGCCTCAGTCTAAAATGTGTGTACCGTGGGAGAAGCTGATCGCCGTGCGTCTCCACACGAACGCATGGCGGGGAGGGCGGCTTTGGCAGAGCGAATGGAGTGGAGGGGACAGGGGGGAGGGGGTTTGGGGAATATTATTGGCTAGTTGGCCGAAGGGCGGTTGAATCGGATTTGGGGGGAATTTTTGGGTGTGGGGGGGAGGATTTTCGCGCGGTGGGCAGGGGGAGTTTGGCACATGGTCGGTTTCTCCAAGTGCAGTCCCACGTGTCAGTGAAGAGGCAAGCCGAAGAGCATTCCGTTTGCGTGAGCCGTGTGCAGGATCGAAAGTGTGTGGGGTGCAATGCGAGCGCGACAGAAGTGCCGTGAGTGTACCGCCTTTTTCCTTTTAAACTAGGTGCTTCACCCCCTCAAAAAAATTTTGTTGCTTCGCGCGTGTTGGTGTACAAAAAGGGGGGTACACTTTTTGTACCCCTATAACTGTGCACGGGCAATCTGAGCCATGGGCGCCGCCACACTGAGCACGGCAAGGGAGGTAAGCCAAGGTAAGGCCGAAGCTGAAGAGAAGCGGAACGACGCCAAGACCAAGACCACAAAGAGCAAAAGGGACAGAGCAGACCCCCCAGCAAGATCCTTGCCGGGGGGCGGCTTTAGCTGACCCGGCAAGACCCTTGCCGTGGCAGCTCGCCCCACACCTACGGAGCGGGTCACCCTTGAGTCCACTGCCCCCATGGGGCAAGGATTCGGGAGGCATCCCCGTGGTGGTATGCAGATCTTTGTGAAGACATTCAAGATCAGATGCACACTTTGGAAGGCGATGATCCTTGGCGGGATCCCAGCCAAGGAGGACCACAAGGCCCCGGGCAAGAGCCTTGCTGGGGATGACAGCAGGCGCCGCGGCAAGACCCTTGCCGGGGCCGCGGCAAGGCCCTTGCCATGAACACCCATGGGGCCACCATCAGGCCCACGCCAGTCGCACCTCCGCCACCGTTCGCATACAGCTGCCGACCCAACCAGCTGGGCAGGCACCTGCGTGGCGGCATGCAAATCCTCGTGGAGACCCACCGCTGCGCCACCTCAACTGCCTGCCTGCCTACATGGCATCGCGGGCACTGCTGGCCAGGGCGCATGTCGACGCGGGAGGGAGCTGCGACGGACAAGACGGGGCTCTCCCTCGCCCCCGATAAAGCAAAGACACCTAAGCAAGGCGCATTAAATGCACCTTGTCATGTAATGCGAGGGATAACCTCGCATCACTGTACCCTTTCCACCTCCTGTGTGCCACTGTGGCAACCTCTTTCCCTATAAAAGGAGGCCCCAGGCGACCAGGAAGAGGATTTGGCTTTTTGGAGCTCTCGACGCCCCATAGCTAGGTCAAGAACACAGATATACAATCCACCAAAGCAGGAGTAGGGTTTTACGCATCCCTGCGGCCCGAACCTGGGTAAAGGAATCGCGTGCTATCTGTTTGATCCGCTCTTTTCACAACCCCGCGCCCCGCAACCGTAGTAGGGATTCTTGTGATCCCATAGGTGTCGTTTCCACCGACATCTTTGGCGCGCCAGGTAGGGGGCGCAGTTGTGAGAATCGGCTTTAGCAGTTAGTTCGATGCTTCTTCATCGTCATGGCGCCCAAGAAGAAGACGATGGTGGAGGTTGGCCCGTTGGAAGCCGGGCATCCCGTCCCGACGCGGGCGAGCAACGGACCGGTCGCAGAAAGGACCCGGGACGTTGTTCGCGAGCACCAACACCATCCCAGCAGCTGGAGTTTGGGAGGCGGCGATGTTCGTGCGCCTGGTAACGGGCCGCACGCTGCCAAATCCAAAGACAGAGCCGGGCCCTCCGCGGGTGGCGCGGGGCCTTCCAGGATCGTTGTCGCCCCGCTCAAAGGCGGCGCGAGGGCCTCCAAGACTCCCACGCCGGCGCCGACGGCGCGCTCCTCTCAAGCGGCGCGCGACGAACGGCGTAATCACCCCGAAGACCCCGGGCATCGCCGCGGGAAGAGCCCTGAGCGCCACTCCGAGGATGTAGAAGACCTACCCGCTCGCCGAGGCTCTGGTGAAGATGGCATGCGACCGCGCGGTCGTGGTAGAGCTCCTTCTGACATGGTCAGAAGTCGAAGCGTGTCGCGATCTGTGCAGGTTTCGCTGCCACCGACGCCAGCAGAAGCCCTGGCGCGCGTGCAGTTGCTCCTCGATTTTCCTCCCACTACGGGGAAACTCGACGAATGGAGAGCCACCATCCGAAGCCTTGTTGCGGTGGCCAACAAAGATGAACAAGTCCAGCGGAGCCCCCGGGTCGACGCTCCAACGGAGTCCCGTGTACCAGTGGCAGGAAAGCCGGCGGCGCCGCGACCATGGTGCACTTGCCTCCTCCTCGCCCGGTACCACGGACACCTGCCCGTCGCGATGTTACGGGTGACGAAATCTCCATAGCGTCGTCCGACCCGCGGACCCGCTGTGACCAACGCCAGGTCCTTCGGGATCGGGAACATGAAGACGCTCGAACCACTATCGAGCGTCGGCGCGGAGCGCGCCACCAGGCAGACAGGCGAGCGGGGCCTGCTGTGAACCACCCGGCACCAGAGAGCCCTGGAGGCCTGCCTTATGAGGTAGGTTGTACGGCTTTTACCCGTGAGCTGCGGTAGTTCCATTGGCCCACTCACCGCACCTTCAAACCTGACGTGGGCGAGAAGTACGGTGGCAAGACCCACCCGTCCGAGTTCCTCAACATCTACACCATCGCGATGCAGGCTGCCGGAGCCCGCGACAATAAGGTGCTTGTGAATTACTTTCCGTTGGCTCTTAAACCCAACGCCATGTCGTGGTTGATGCACTTGTCGGTAGACTCCATTTCCTCCTGGTCAGATTTGTGCCATGAGTTCGTGGGCGCCTTCACTGGCGGTCACCAAGCTCATGGCCAAGCGAGCGATCTGCACGTCATTCCCCAGAAGGGAGGCGAGAATCTCCGCAAGTATATTCAGAGGTTCAGCCGGATACAGTACAACATCCCTGATGTTCATCCTGCCGCCATCATCAGCGCGTTCCATCAGAACGTGCGTAACCGCAAGATGCGTGAAGAGCTGGCAATGAACAAGGTGAAAGATGTGGCAGAACTCTATGTTCTTGCTGACAGGTGTGACCGAGCTGAAGAGGGAGGAAGTACCCCGGCGAAGATGCCGGCGTGGAAACCGACTCCTCAGATGAGGATACTGCCGCCCCGGCGAAGAAAGGCCGGCGCCGCAACAGGAAGCGCAAAGGGAAAGCAGTGCTTGCCATCGAGGGATCTGATGACACCGGCTCCACCAAGAAAACCAAGGCAGATGACCCCGGCAAGGAAATTGCCGGATGTGTCGCTTGCCGGGCCTTGGCGGCTGCCGAGAAGTCAGGAAACTCCGACAAGCGATACTGCAAGATCCATCGCACCAAAGGCCACGCTCTCCAAGACTGCCGACAGGTTGAGCTCCTCACTGAGAAGCAGAGGGCTGAATATGAGAGGCAGGACAAGGAGAAGGGCCAAGATGGTGCTGAAGGGTCCGGCAAGAAGTGTGATGGCCAGGCGGGCCATCGCGGCAAGGATAAGCAACAGGAAAGGCCCGCCCGGGGCCGTGACAGAATGCCAGAAGACGACGATCATGAAGAGGACGACGAGTCCGGCGACCAAGAGTTTCAGAAAGCTACAGAGGCCATGTGCGTCGACGGCGGCGCCTCGCTGCATACTTCTCACCGCCGGCTTAAACAGTGGGCGCGAGAGATTACAGCGGCAGAGCCGTCGTTCGATGCCCAAAGGCCGCTGAAGTGGTCTAGCACACCTATCATCTTTGACACTGAGGATCACCCTGATCGCACCACTGCGGTCGGGTGCTTCCCATTGTTGGTTTCGCCAACAATACGCAACCTCAAGGTGACGAAGATGCTAGTCGATGGCGGGGCCGGTCTGAACTTGATCTCGCCTGCCGTGATCGAGAAGCTGCAGATTCCTGATGGAGACCTCGAAGAGACGGGCACGTTTCAAGGGGTCAACCCGGGAAGGAGCCAACCCAAGGGAAAGGTCACGCTGCTCGTGACCTTTGGAAGCGACCTGAACTACAGGATGGAGAGGATCGTGTTTGATGTTGCCAAGTTCCCCTTGCCTTACAACGGGATCCTTGGCCGCCCAGCGCTGGCCAATTTCATGGCGGCGTCACACTATGCCTACAACACCCTGAAGATGCTAGGCCCTGTGACGATCATCAACATCCCCTCCGATAAGAAAGACGCGCTGATTTGCGCTGATCAACAATACCGGCAAGCAGTTGTAGAAGTTGCCACCACCAGAGCACTTGCTCCTGCCGCTGGGAATCCGGGAGGGAAGAAGAAGAAGAAGGCCGGCGAGACCTCGGACACCCACTCCGGCAAGTGCTCCTCTTTGGAGTGTAGTCCTGCCGTCGAGTACGTGCCAAAGAGCTCCGCCGGCGGGAACAAGAAGCCCAGGGTCATTCCGCCGGGAACCAAGAAGGTTTCTGTCAATGAGGACGGCATGGGTGGAGCTTTCACCATAAGCTCCACCCTCGACGACAAATAGGAAGACGCGCTCATCACCTTCCTGTGGGCGAATGTCGATGTGTTTGCATGGCAAGCTTCCGACATCCCCGGCGTTCCCAGGAAGGTGATTGAGCACCACCTTGCTGTCTGTCCTCATGCGCGGCCCGTCAAGCAGAAGGTCAGAAAGCAAGCTTTGGAACGACAAGAGTTTATCACAGAAGAAATCCGGAAACTGGAGGCAGCAGGTTTGGTAAGAGGAGTGCTCCATCCAACGTGGTTGGCCAATCCGGTCGTAGTGCGCAAGGCAAATGGGAAGTGGAGGTTGTGTATTGATTACACAGATATCAATAAGGCTTGTCCTAAGGACCCCTTCCCGTTGCCGCGCATCGACCAGATTGTTGACTCCACGGCTGGGTGTGATCTGTTGTCATTCCTCGATGCCTACTCCGGCTACCACCAGATATTCATGACAAGAGAAGACGAAGAGAAAACAGCATTTATCACCCCATGTGGTATGTATTAATTCATACGGGTGCCTTTCGGGTTGAAGAGTGTTGGGTCGACGTTTGCAAGGGCGGTCCAGATTGGTTTTGAACCCTAGCTCCATAGAAATATGGAAGCTTATATGGATGACATAGTGGTCAAAACCAAGGACAGGGCAACCCTCATCGCTGATTTGCAAGAAACATTTGCAAACCTGCGCAAGATCAACCTCAAGCTGAACCCTGAGAAGTGCGTCTTTGGCGTCCCGTCCGGCAAGCTTCTCGGGTTCTTTGTGTCAAAGCGTGGGATAGAGGCCAATCCGGACAAGATCAAAGCTATAGAGCAGATTGAAAGTATGTCTAGAGGGGGGTGATTAGACTACTTGACCAAATAAAAACTTAACCTTTTCCCAATTTTAGTTCTTGGCAGATTTTAGCTACTTTAGGACAAGTCAAGCAATCATCACACAATTCAAGAAAGCATGCAAAGAGTATATAGGCAGCGGAAAGTAAAGCATGCAACTTGCAAGAATGTAAAGGGAAGGGTTTGGAGAATTCAAACGCAATTGGAGACAAGGATGTTTTTGCCGTGGTTCAGATAGGTGGTGCTATCCTACACCCACGTTGATGGAGACTTCAACCCACGGAGGGTAACGGTTGCGCGAGTCCACGGAGGGCTCCACCCATGAAGGGTCCACGAAGAAGCAACCTTGTCTATCCCATCATGGCCGTCGCCCACGAAGGACTTGCCTCACTAGCAGTAGATCTTCACGAAGTAGGCGATCTCCTTGCCCTTACAAACTCCTTGGTTCAACTCCACAATCTTGTCGGAGGCTCCCAAGTGACACCTAGCCAATCTAGGAGACACCACTCTCCAAGAAGTAATAAATTGTGTGTTGATGATGAACTCCTTGCTCTTGTGCTTCAAATGATAGTCTCCCCAACACTCAACTCTCTCTCACAGGATTTGGATTTGGTGGAAAGAAGATTTGAGTGGAAAGCAACTTGGGGAAGGCTAGAGATCAAGATTCATATGGTAGGAATGGAATATCTTGGCCTCAACACAAGGTTAGGTGGTTCTTTCTCAGAACATATGAGTTGGAAGTGTAGATGTGTTCTGATGGCTCTCTCCACGAGTGAAGAGGAGGTGGAGGGGTATATATAGCCTCCACACAAAATCCAACCGTTACACACAATTTACCAATCTCGGTGGGACCGAATCAACAAACTCGGTCGGACCGAAATAGTAAACCTAGTGACCGTTAGAGATTTTCGGTGGGACTGATATGCAACTCAGTAAGACCGATATGGTTAGGGTTAGGGCATAACGTAATCTCGGTGAGACCGATTACACAAACTCGGTGAGACCGATTTGGTAATAAGCTAACTAGAGAGTTGGTCAGGCAAACTCGGTGGGACCGATTTGCTCTTTCGGTGAGACCAAAAAGTTACAAAAAGGAAATAGAGAGTTTGCATTGCAATCTCGGTGGGACCAATCCGCTCTTTCGGTGAGACCGAAAAGTTATGAAAAGGAAACAGAGAAATTGCAATCCCATCTCGGTGAGACCGAGATCCCTATCGGTAGAACCGATTTGCTAGGGTTTGGCAGTGGCTTATGACATGTGAAACTCGGTGGCGCCGAATAGGAATAATCGGTAGGACCGAGTTTGGCTTTGGGTTTAGGTCAAGAGTGGATATGAGAAAGTAGCTGAGGATTTTGGAGCATATCATTAAGCACATGAAGCAAAGGGCTCATTAAGCAACACCTCATCCCTCCTTGATAGTATTGGCTTTTCCTATGGACTCAATGTGATCTTGGATCACTAAAATGTAAAATGAAGAATCTTGAGATTTTGAGCTTGAGCCAATCCTTTGTCCTTAGCATTTTGAGGGTTCCACTTTCACCATCCATGCCATGCCAATCATTGAGCTTTCCTGAAATAATCATCTTGGAATAGCATTAGCTCAGTGAGCTATATCTTGTTATGAATTACCAAAACCACCTAGGGATAGTTGCACTTTCCATATCCCCCTTTTTTGGTAATTGATGACAACATATAGATCAAAGCTTCGACAAATGATAATAAGAATGATATATACCGTCGCTTTGACAAGTATGTGATAAGTAAGAGCTATCCCTAAATTTGTGCATATTTAAAATTTGCTTTGGACTGCAAATGCACAAAGAGTTAGAATCATGGGTTACTCTTCCATGTCACATACATCTTGGTGGAGAGCTCAAAATGATAAGAATGAAACACATGCACTCATCACCAAGAAAAGTGAATGATCACATAAGATAGATAAGATATATCAATCATGCATAAGTGTAGCTTATGATAAAACACATGATCATCAATGTCTCACAAGCATATCATAGTATCTCAACCAAAAGCAAACAAAGTTTGAAAAACCACCAAATAAAGCAAGAGAGAATAAAAGCAACACTCTCTCTCGAAGCCTACGATCTATACATTTTTCTCCCCCTTTGGCAACAAGTTACCAAAAAGTTCCTAGAAAATGCATAGTGCTAGATCGACACTCAGGCTTGATCTTCTGGTGGTGGTGGAGTCTGGATCACTCCAAGGACGAAGGCTTCTGTAGACGTGGTCGGAGCTGGAGCTGAAGTAGATGCTGGAGCTGGTTGGGCTGGTGCTGTGGCTGGAGCTGAGGTGGTGGCTCTGGTGTCAGGAACTGGCACTGCAGACGACCTCTGAGCTCGTGGCACTCTGGCAAATGCATCAGTGGTAGTCTTCCCTTTCCTCTCCTGCATGTCATCTTGAAGTTGCTCCACTGTAGACTAAATCTCTGTTACTTTGACATCCAAGTCATAGAACTTTTGTTCTACGATCCTCTCTAAGCTCTCCTGATTCTGAGTGAGGGTGGCCAGTCCTTTCTCAATCCTCAGTGTGGATGCAATCAAGTAACTAAGATGCTCTTGCTTGGTTTTCAAGAAATACTCAGATGCCTCCTCTTGAGTTGGCATCTTGGCAGCTTTCTCCTCCTTGCCTTCTCCTTCTGTGCTTAAGCATGAGCTAAAGATGGTTCATCCTTGTTCATCACAACTTGATTATCCTCAAAGTCTGGATGAATAGGCAAATGTTCCTTGTCCAATAAGTATATGCATGTGCCCATCTTGGAGTTGATCAGCTCTTGGATCTAAGGGGCATATCCACATATCCTCTTCTGATCTGCTGCAGTCCTCTTGATTGTTTCTACCATGAGGCTCATGACTTTGAATTTTTGTGGCACATCAAAGATATGAAGCAAGTTTATTGCATGGCCTCTGATCATCTTGTGATCACCTGACTTGGGTAACAGAGTGTGCCTCAGAATCCAATTGATGGTTGGCAACCCTGACAGAAGATAATGTACTGATCCAAACTTGAAAGTATCAAGTGCCTTGTTTGGGATCTCCTTGTACATGTTTGACATAGAGTTGTGTTCCATCTTCTTCTTGGCATATATATCTAGGTCATCCTCATGCTCCTCTGGGGCATTGATGAGCTGTGCCCACTCAGCAACTGTTGATTGATACCTCATTCCTTCTGACATCCACACAATCCTTCCATCTGGATAGAAGTGTGATGTGGAGTAGAACTGCATGATCAGCTCTTCATTCCACTTTGTGAGCTTCTGCCCAACAAAGTCAGCTACTCCACATGCCTTGAAGCTGTCTTGCACTCCAGGATAGTGCTCTTCATTGTCCTTGATGTATTTCCAGTCAACCCATCTCATGTCACAAACAAAGGGCTTCTTATCAAGCAACACAGTCTCATAGAAGTCCTGTTGTTCCTTTGTGTGGAACCTGTAGTCAACAACAGTTCTTCTTCTGGTAGCATATGGGTCTTCTGCTCTCCACTTTCTCAACCCTGAGTCTCTTTTGATCTTCATGTCCTCAGCCACAGGATGAGCATCATTGTGGTCTGGGATCTTGGGCTTCAACTTTCTGAGTACTTGTCCTTCTTCCTCTTCTGCAGTGTCAGGCACTGGGGCCTTGTTCTTCTCAGCAGCTGGTATGCTCCTTGTGTTCCTCTTGGGAGCCGTCTTGGCCTTTGATGCAGCCTTGGGTGCTTCCTTGGGCTTGGATGCAGTAGCCCCTGATTTGATAGCATCACCCATCAGCTTTGGCATCTTAGGTGCTGGTGCAGCAACCTCTTCTTCCTCTTCTTTAGAAGAATCTTTCCTCATAGAAGGTTTGCCAACAACTCTGGAAGTGGTAGTTCTGACTCTCTTCTTTTTCTTGTCCTGGCCAATATCTTCTTCAGATTCCATGGTGAACTTTATAGTTCCTTCAGGTGCAGCCTTCCTAGGCTTGGAGGTAGGAACTCTCCTAGCAGGTGCCTTTTTGTGCAATCCTGGATTGATGCCTGCAGCTGAGCCATACTCCTTCTTAAGCACAACTCTCTTGGAAGTGGCTTCCTCTTCTGCCACATAGTCCTCATCCTCTGATTCTGAGGTTCTTTTCTTCCTGTGTCTGGTGGCAGCTTTAGGCAAGTTACTAGGGGTGCCCCTGGTGCCTTCATCTGAAGAACTGGAGGGACTACTGCCCTCACTCATGTGCACTTGTTGTTCTGACACATTCTGGCTGTCACTCTGATCTGACATGATGAACAAGCTGACTGCTGATCCTCTGAATAGTTTATAGATGAGGTAGAGTGGATGAGCATCACAAAATGCAGAGATTTTTGCAAAAGAATGATTCAAAATCTTAGTTTTAGTTTCCCACAGAAATCATTTTGGATCTCCCAATTTTTAAACTCGGTGATACCGAAGCAGTTTTTGGAACCTAAACTAGTGAACTCGGTCGGACCGAGTCACAGTTCGGTGGCACCGAGACTGCTAGGGTTTCACAAAATTCCAAAATCGGTCACACCGATTAGTAATTCTCGGCCAGACCGAGTCTCACTTGTGCAATGGCATGAGCCAAATCAGTGGGACCGAATTTTTCAACTCGATGGGTCCGAGATGGTTTCGGCGGAAACCTAACCCTAAAATTTCCGAATCAAACCTATTCTACGAATGCATTGATTGGATAGGAGTGTTTCAAATGTGGCTAGAATCAATATGATCACAATGTGCTAGGAATCAGATTGGGAATAGCACAAAGATCAAGTCCATACCCTAGTTCGGCGAAGACTCACTACGGCGGCAACGGCGGGGTTGAATCCCGTTGACGGCGACGGAGACCAGCGACTGGAGGCGGCTGGCGGCGAGGAGACGATCCGGAGACCACGTAGGCAGAGCGAGCTATCGCGCGGGCGAAAGTGTTCGGAGAAATTTCCAAATTTTTGCCCGTGTCTATATATAGCCCGACCCTGTCGGTGTGACCGAGTGGAACAACTCGGTGGCACCGAGATGCAAAACTGTATGCAGTTATTGCAACTTGGTGTAACCGAATGGTTCAAATCGGTTGCACCGAGATCGAAAACATAGATCGACTTAATGATCTCGGTAGGACCGAAAGGGAGGTATCGGTCAGACCGAGAATCACAAAGAAGTTTTGGAAGTTTAAGTCTATGATGAATCGGGGACTCCGAGTGCTCCTCACACAGAGTGGTTCGAATCTGACTTGATCAAATTTTGTGATGTAGCATGAATATAGTTTGAGACGAGAAAAGCATAGATAGCTAGAGAAGGTTCTTAGGCATTCTTTTCCATCCACTTGGCAAGAGAAGACAAGACCAAACAATCAAAATAGCAAGTGGATGTCCTCGAATGAGTAAAATATGCAACCAACATGCTCACACAATAAAATGGCAATTGAAATATGTGACAAGGCATGCACAACCAATTCTAGCATCTATCAAGCAATTGGCAATGACTAGGTCATCCATATATGAGTATATTGACTTAGGAGTCAAATGAGAACACTTGATCATAGGTCATACTCATCGTTTAAGCTCAAGTGGGGTTACCACTTTTACATAAAGCATTGTTGTGTTCACATCATTAGAGTTGCTTTAGCTCACGTCTTGAGTAAAGCTCCCCCTAGATGTGATATCCCCCCTAAGAGGGATAAACTAACCTTAGGTTTTGTCGATGATGACTTCATGTAGATGTTGAAGATGTGGATGCTCAATGTTGATGTAGATCACTTGGAGCTATCCATTTGAGTGAATTGCACTTTCAATACCTACATGGGTTAGTCCCACAAGGAACAAACAAGTATATCCATAGACATAGAATGATGCACACACAAGATGATGTCTATGAAAGCTTTTAGGTTACCTTGTCCCTTGACTTACCAACAAGAGGGTTTGTGACTCCTTGAACTAGTGCAAGATGTGGAAGTTGATTGCACTTGTTCTTGCCAAAATGATAAGAGTGAAGTATGTTGGCGGAGTTACCCTCAAGAACTTTCTAGTTCTTCTTCTTTTGGATCCACACCATCTTGATGGGAATCCTTGGAGTTGTAGTCGTACTTGATGAAGTGGAACTTGAAGTAGTCTTGGGAATCCACTTGACTAAGCTCTTAGGAGCTTCTTCAAATGCATCAATTTCCACTTGAAGCTTGTCCTTGCCTTTTTGCTTGTAGTCTTGTGGTGGAAGATCATCTTGAGTTTGTGTCCCCTTGAAAGAAGTAGGATCATACTTCTCTTGTTGTGGAACAAACTTTGTCTTGGGGTATTGATCTTCTTCCCACTCAACTCCATTGGCATTGAACTTTCGTTCAAAACCAACACCTTGATTCTTCCGGTGCCTTCCTTGCTTGCGTACAATTTCCTCGAACTGCTTACTTCCGGCAAGGCTTTTGTACACTCCTTTCTCTATAATTCCCTTCAATAGGCTATTTTCTTGCTCAAGTGTAACTTGGCTAAGAGAATCATTAGTGGAATCAAGAGAACTACTAGAAGCAACAACATTGGATTTAACATGACCATTGTTACTACTAGAGAAAGAATCTTTCTTGTTCTTGTTACTAGACTTGACTTGAGGCATGTAAGTGGATAAGAGTAAACGCTTGGCAATGTAAGTATAAATTTTCTTGCGGAGATCATCATTGGTTGCCTTTAAAAACTCATGCTCTTGCTCAAGATTGAGCTTTTCAAAGCGTAACTTCTCATGAGCTCTTAAAAGTTCTCGATGATCTTCGAAGATAGTTTCATGAACTAACTTAAGAGTGTTTAGTTCTTTAGTTAGAGCCTCAATTTTCTCCTTATCATTGTCATTCGTTTTTGTTGGGGAACGTAGTAATTTCAAAAAAAAATCCTACGCACACGCAAGATCATGGTGATGCATAGCAACGAGAGGGGAGAGTGTTGTCTACGTACCCTCGTAGACCGAAGCGGAAGCGTTGACACAACGTAGAGGAAGTAGTCGTACGTTCTCCTCGCGATCCAACCGATCACAGCACCGTTACTCCGGCACCTCCGAGTTCTTGGCACACGTTCAGCTCGATGACGATCCCCGGGATCCGATCCAGCAAAGCTCGAGGAAGAGTTCCGTCAGCACGACGGCGTGGTGACGATCTTGATGTGTTACCGGCGCAGGGCTTCGCCTAAGCACTGCAACGATATTATCGAGGTGGAATTTGGTGGAAGGGGGCACCGCACACGGCTAAGGAACGATCCGTAGATCAACTTGTGTGTCTCTGGGGTGCCCCCTGCCCCCGTATATAAAGGAGCCAAGGGGGAGGGGCTGGCCGGCCAGGCCTTGGCGCGCCAGAGAGTCCTACTCCCTCTGGGAGTAGGATTCCCCCCCCCCCCCAATCCTAGTTGGACTAGGATTCTCCAAGGGGGAGAGAGAGAGGGGGGGGCGCCCACCTCTCCTAGTCCTAATAGGACTAGGGGAAGGGGGGAGGCGCGCAGCCCATGGGGCATCCCTCTCACCTCTCCTCCAAGGCCCATGTTGGCCCATTATGCTCCCGGGGGGTTCCGGTAACCCTCCCGGTATTCCGGTAAAATCCTGATTTCACCTGGAATGCATCCGATGTCCAAACATAGGCTTCCAATATATAATTCTTTATTTCTCGACCATTTCGAGACTCATCGTCACGTCCGTGATCACATCCGGGACTCCGAACTCCTTCGGTACATCAAAATGCATAAACTCATAACAACTGTCATCGTAACGTTAAGCGTGCGGACCCTACGGTTCGAGAACAATGTAGACATGACCGAGACACGTCTCCGGTCAATAACCAATAGCGGGACCTGGATGCCCATATTGGCTCCTACATATTCTACGAAGATCTTTATCGGTAAGACCGCATAACAACATACGTTGTTCCCTTTGTCATCTGTATGTTACTTGCCCGAGATTCGATCGTCGGTATCCAATACCTAGTTCAATCTCGTTACCGGCAAGTCTCTTTACTCGTTCTGTAATACATCATCTCGCAACTAACTCATTGGTTGCAATGCTTGCAAGGCTTTATGTGATGTGCATTACCGAGAAGGCCCTGAGATACCTCTCCGACAATCGGAGTGACAAATCCTAATCTCGAAATACGCCAACCCAATATGTACCTTTCGGAGACACCTGTAGAGCACCTTTATAATCACCCAGTTACGTTGTGATGTTTGGTAGCACACAAAGTGTTCCTACGGTAAATGGGAGTTGCATAATCTCATAGTTAAAGGAACATGTATAAGTCATGGATAAAAGCAATAGCAACATACTAAACGATCGGGTGCTATGCTAATGGAATGGGTCATGTCAATCAGATCATTCAACTAATGATGTGATCTCGTTAATCAAATAACAACTCTTTGTTCATGGCTAGGAAACATAACCATCTTTGATTAATGAGCTAGTCAAGTAGAGGCATACTAGTGACACTCTGTTTGTCTATGTATTCACACATGTATTATGTTTCCAGTTAATACAATTCTAGCATGAATAATAAACATTTATCATGATATAAGGAAATAAATAATAACTTTATTATTGCCTCTAGGGCATATTTCCTTCAGTCTCCCACTTGCACTAGAGTCAATAATCTAGATTACAAAGTAATGATTCTAACACCCATGGAGTTTTGGTGCTGATCAAGTTTTGCTCGTGGAAGAGGCTTAGTCAACGGGTCTGCAACATTCAGATCCGTATGTATCTTGCATATCTCTATGTCTCCCACCTGGACCAAATCCCGGATGGAGTTGAAGCGTCTTTTGATGTGTTTGGTTCTTTTGTGAAATCTGGATTCCTTTGCGAAGGCAATTGCACCAGTATTGTCACAAAAGATTTTCATTGGACCCGATACGCTTGGTACAACACCTAGATCGGATATGAACTCCTTCATCCAGACTCCTTCATTAGCTGCTTCCGAAGCGGCTATGTACTCAGCTTCACATGTAGATCCCGCCACGACGCTTTGTTTAGAACTGCACCAACTGACAGCTCCACCGTTTAATGTAAATACGTATCCGGTTTGCGATTTGGAATCGTCCGGATCAGTGTCAAAGCTTGCATCGACGTAACCGTTTACGACGAGCTCTTTGTCACCTCCATAAATGAGAAACATATCCTTAGTCCTTCTCAAGTACTTAAGGATGTTCTTGACCGCTGTCCAGTGATCCACTCCTGGATTACTTTGGTACCTGCCTGCTAAACTTACAGCAAGGCACACATCAGGTCTGGTACACAGCATTGCATACATGATAGAGCCTATGGCTGAAGCATAGGGAATATTTTTCATTTTCTCTCTATCTTCTGCGGTGGTCGGGCATTAAGTCTTACTCAACTTCACACCTTGTGCCACAGGCAAGAACCCTTTCTTTGCCTGATCCATTTTGAACTTTTTCAAAACTTTGTCAAGGTATGTGCTTTGTGAAAGTCCTATTAAGCGTCTTGATCTATCTCTATAGATCTTAATGCCCAATATGTAAGCAGCTTCACCGAGGTCTTTCATTGAAAAACTCTTATTCAAGTATCCCTTTATGCTATCCAGAAATTCTATATCATTTCCGATCAGTAATATGTCATCCACATATAATATCAGAAATGCTACAGAGCTCCCACTCACTTTCTTGTAAATACAGGCTTCTCCAAAAGTCTGTATAAAACCAAATGCTTTGATCACACTATCAAAGTGTTTATTCCAACTCCGAGAGGCTTGCACCAGTCCATAAATGGATCGCTGGAGCTTGCACACTTTGTTAGCTCCCTTCGGATCGACAAAACCTTCTGGTTGCATCATATACAACTCTTCTTCCAGAAATCCATTCAGGAATGCAGTTTTGACATCCATTTGCCAAATTTCATAATCATAAAATGCGGCAACTGCTAACATGATTCGGACAGACTTAAGCATCGCTACGGGTGAGAAAGTCTCATCGTAGTCAATCCCTTGAACTTGTCGAAAACCTTTTGCAACAAGTCGAGTTTTATAGACAGTAACATTACCATCAGCGTCAGTCTTCTTCTTTAAAATCCATTTATTCTCAATTGCTTGCCGATCATCGGGCAAGTCAACCAAAGTCCATACTTTGTTCTCATACATGGATCCCATCTCAGATTTCATGGCCTCAAGCCACTTTGTGGAATCTGGGCTCACCATCGCTTCTTCATAGTTCGTAGGTTCATCATGGTCTAGTAACATGACTTCCAAAATAGGATACCGTACCACTCTGGTGCGGATCTTACTCTGGTTGATCTACGAAGTTCAGTAGAAACTCGATCTGAAGTTTCATGATCATTATCATTAGCTTCCTCCCTATTTGATGTAGGTGTCACAGAAACAGATTTCTGTGATGTACTACTTCTCAATAAGGGAGTAGATACTGTTATCTCATCAAGTTCTACTTTCCTCCCACTCACTTCTTTCGAGAGAAACTCCTTCTCTAGAAAGTTTCCGACTATAGCAACAAAAATTTTGCCTTCGGATCTGTGATAGAAGGTATACCCAATAGTCTCCTTTGGGTATCCTATGAAGACACATTTTTCCGATTTGGGTTCGAGCTTATCAGGTTGAAGCTTTTTCACATAAGCATCGCAGCCCCAAACTTTAAGAAACGACAACTTTGGTTTCTTGCCAAACCACAGTTCATAAGGCGTCGTCTCAACAGATTTTGATGGTGCCCTATTTAACGTGAATGCGGCCGTCTCTAGAGCATAACCCCAAAAAGATAGCGGTAAATCGGTAAGAGACATCATAGATCGCACCATATCTAGTAAAGTACGATTACGACGTTCGGACACGCCATTACATTGTGGTGTTCCGGGTGGCGTGAGTTGCGAAACTATTCCGCATTGCTTCAAATGTAGACCAAACTCGTAACTCAAATATTCTCCTCCACGATCAGATCGTAGAAACTTTATTTTCTTGTTACGATGATTTTCCACTTCACTCTGAAATTCTTTGAACTTTTCAAATGTTTCAGACTTGTGTTTCATTAAGTAGATATACCCATATCTGCTTAAATCATCAGTGAAGGTGAGAAAATAACGATATCCGCCACGAGCCTCAACATTCATTGGACCACATACATCAGTATGTATGATTTCCAATAAATCTGTTGCTCTCTCCATAGTACCGGAGAACGGTGTTTTAGTCATCTTGCCCATAAGGCACGGTTCGCAAGTGCCAAGTGATTCATAATCAAGTGACTCCAAAAGTCCATCAGTATGGAGTTTCTTCATGCGTTTTACACCGATATGACCTAAACGGCAGTGCCACAAATAAGTTGCACTATCATTATCAACTCTGCATCTTTTGGCTTCAACATTATGAATATGTGTATTACTACTATCGAGATTAAGTAAGAACAAACCATTCTTTAATGGCGCATGACCATAAAAGATATTACTCATATAAATAGAACAACCATTATTCTCTGATTTAAATGAATAACCGTCTCGCATCAAACAAGATCCAGATATAATGTTCATGCTCAACGCTGGTACTAAATAACAATTATTTAGATCTAATATTAATCCCGAAGGTAGATGTAGAGGTAGCATGCCGACTGCGATCACATCGACTTTGGAACCATTTCCCACGCGCATCGTCACCTCGTCCTTAGCCAATCTTCGCTTAATCCGTAGCTCCTGTTTTGAGTTGCAAATATTAGCAACAGAACCAGTATCAAATACCCAGGTGCTACTGCGAGAATTAGTAAGGTACACATCAATAACATGTATATCATATATACCTTTGTTAACCTTGCCATCCTTCTTATCCGCCAAATACTTGGGGCAGTTCCGCTTCCAGTGACCAGTCTGCTTTCAATAGAAGCACTCAGTTTCAGGCTTAGGTCCAGACTTGGGTTTCTTCTCTTGAGTAGCAACTTGCTTGCTGTTCTTTTTGAAGTTCCCCTTTTTCTTCCCTTTGCCCTTTTTCTTGAAACTAGTGGTTTTGTTAACCATCAACACTTGATGCTCCTTTTTGATTTCTACCTCCGCGGCTTTTAGCATCGCGAAGAGCTCGGGCATAGTTTTGGTCATCCCTTGCATATTATAGTTCATCACGAAGCTCTTGTAGCTTGGTGGCAGTGATTGGAGAATTCTGTCAATGACGCAATCATCCGGAAGATTAACTCCCAGTTGAATCAAGTGATTGTTATACCCAGACATTCTGAGTATATGCTCACTGACAGAACCGTTCTCCTCCATTTTACAGCTATAGAATTTATTGGAGACTTCATATCTCTCAATCCGGGCATTTGCTTGAAATATTAACTTCAACTCCTGGAACATCTCATATGCTCCATGGTGTTCAAAACGTCGTTGAAGTCCCGGTTCTAAGCCGTAAAGCATGGCACACTGAACTATAGAGTAGTCATCAGCTTTGCTTTGCCAGACGTTCACAACATCTGGCGTAGCTCTTGCACCAGGCCTGGCACCCAGCGGTGCTTCCAGGACGTAATTCTTCTATGCAGCAATGAGGATAATCCTCAAGTTACGGACCCAGTCCGTGTAATTGCTACCATCATCTTTCAACTTTGCTTTCTCAAGGAACGCATTAAAATTCAACGGAACAACAGCACGAGCCATCTATCTACACAACATAGACAAGCAAGATACTATCAGGTACTAAGTTCATGATAAATTTAAGTTCAATTAATCATATTACTTAAGAACTCCCACTTAGATAGACATCCCTCTAATCCTCTAAGTGATCACGTGATCCAAATCAACTAAACCATGTCCGATCATCACGTGAGATGGAGTAGTTTCTATGGTGAACATCACTATGTTGATCATATCTACTATATGATTCACGCTCGACCTTTCGGTCTCTGTGTTCCGAGGCCATATCTGTTATATGCTAGGCTCGTCAAGTTAAACCTGAGTATTCCGCGTGTGCAACTGTTTTGCACCCGTTGTATTTGAACGTAGAGCCTATCACACCCGATCATCACGTGGTGTCTCAGCACGAAGAACTTTCGCAACGGTGCATACTCAGGGAGAACACTTCTTGATAATTTAGTGAGAGATCATCTTATAATGCTACCGTCAATCAAAGCAAGATAAGATGCATAAAAGGATAAACATCACATGCAATCAATATAAGTGATATGATATGGCCATCATCATCTTGTGCTTGTGATCTCCATCTTCGAAGCACCGTCATGATCACCATCGTCACCGGCGCGACACCTTGATCTTCATCGCAGCATCGTTGTCGTCTCGCCAATCTTATGCTTCCATGACTATCACTACCGCTTAGTAATAAAGTAAAGCATTACATCGCGATTGCATTGCATACAATAAAGCGACAACCATATGGCTCCTGCCAGTTGCCGATAACTCGGTTACAAAACATGATCATCTCATACAATAAAATTTAGCATCACGTCTTGACCATATCACATCACAACATGCCCTGCAAAAACAAGTTAGACGTCCTCTACTTTGTTGTTGCATGTTTTACGTGGCTGCTACGGGCTTTAAGCAAGAACTCATCTTACCTACGCATCAAAACCACAACGATAGTTCGTCAAATAGACTCCGTTTTAACCTTCTCAAGGACCGGGCGTAGCCACACTCGGTTCAACTAAAGTTGGAGAGACAGTCTTCCGCAAGCCATCTATGTGCAAAGCACGTCGAGGGAACCGGTCTCGCGTAAGCGTACGCGTAAGGTTGGTCCGGATCGTCTCGTCCAACAATACCGCTGAACCAAAGTATGACATGCTGGTAGGCAGTATGACTTGTATCGTCCACAACTCACTTGTGTTCTACTCGTGCAAATAACATCAAACCATAAAACATGGCTCTGATACCACTGTTGGGGAACGTAGTAATTTCAAAAAAAATTCCTACGCACACGCAAGATCATGGTGATGCATAGCAACGAGAGGGGAGAGTGTTGTCTACGTACCCTCGTAGACCGAAGCGGAAGCGTTGACACAACGTAGAGGAAGTAGTCGTACGTTCTCCTCGCGATCCAACCGATCACAGCACCGTTACTCCGGCACCTCCGAGTTCTTGGCACACGTTCAGCTCGATGACGATCCCCGGGCTCCGATCCAGCAAAGCGTCGAGGAAGAGTTCCGTTAGCACGACGGGGTGGTGACGATCTTGATGTGTTACCGGCGCAGGGCTTCGCCTAAGCACTGCAACGATATGATCGAGGTGGAATTTGGTGGAAGGGGGCACCGCACACGGCTAAGGAACGATCCGTAGATCAACTTGTGTGTCTCTGGGGTGCCCCCTGCCCCCATATATAAAGGAGCCAAGGGGGAGGGGCTGGCCGGCCAGGCCTTGGCGCGCCAGAGAGTCCTACTCCCTCTGGGAGTAGGATTCCCCCCCCCCCCCCCAATCCTAGTTGGACTAGGATTCTCCAAGGGGGAGCGAGAGAGAGGGGGCGCCCACCTCTCCTAGTCCTAATAGGACTAGGGGAAGGGGGGAGGCGCGCAGCCCATGGGGCATCCCTCTCACCTCTCCTCCAAGGCCCATGTTGGCCCATTATGCTCCCGGGGGGTTCCGGTAACCCTCCCGGTATTCCGGTAAAATCCTGATTTCACCTGGAATGCATCCGATGTCCAAACATAGGCTTCCAATATATAATTCTTTATGTCTCGACCATTTCGAGACTCATCGTCACGTCCGTGATCACATCCGGGACTCCGAACTCCTTCGGTACATCAAAATGCATAAACTCATAACAACTGTCATCGTAACGTTAAGCGTGCGGACCCTACGGTTCGAGAACAATGTAGACATGACCGAGACACGTCTCCGGTCAATAACCAATAGCGGGACCTGGATGCCCATATTGGCTCCTACATATTCTACGAAGATCTTTATCGGTCAGACCGCATAACAACATACGTTGTTCCCTTTGTCATCGGTATGTTACTTGCCCGAGATTCGATCGTCGGTATCCAATACCTAGTTCAATCTCGTTACCGGCAAGTCTCTTTACTCGTTCTGTAATACATCATCTCGCAACTAACTCATTGGTTGCAATGCTTGCAAGGCTTTATGTGATGTGCATTACCGAGAAGGCCCTGAGATACCTCTCCGACAATCGGAGTGACAAATCCTAATCTCGAAATACGCCAACCCAATATGTACCTTTCGGAGACACCTGTAGAGCACCTTTATAATCACCCAGTTACGTTGTGACGTTTGGTAGCACACAAAGTGTTCCTACGGTAAATGGGAGTTGCATAATCTCATAGTTAAAGGAACATGTATAAGTCATGGATAAAAGCAATAGCAACATACTAAACGATCGGGTGCTATGCTAATGGAATGGGTCATGTCAATCAGATCATTCAACTAATGATGTGATCTCGTTAATCAAATAACAACTCTTTGTTCATGGCTAGGAAACATAACCATCTTTGATTAATGAGCTAGTCAAGTAGAGGCATACTAGTGACACTCTGTTTGTCTATGTATTCACACATGTATTATGTTTCCAGTTAATACAATTCTAGCATGAATAATAAACATTTATCATGATATAAGGAAATAAATAATAACTTTATTATTGCCTCTAGGGCATATTTCCTTCAGTTTTATCTTGATTAGCATGATTTATTGACGTTTCATCATAGTATTCATCACTAGAGTTGTCGACAAGTAAATCATCATCACCTAACAAGTCATCTTCATGACTATTAAAATCAACATACTCGGGGTGTGCTACCTTAGGACCTTTGGCCATGAGGCATCTTCCAATTCCTTCATTTGGTGAGTCAAATATGTCGTAGGAGTTGGTTGACACAAGTGCTAGACCGGCAACACCTTCATCTTGAGTATATTCGAAATCGGAGTGATAACTTCTCTCGGAGTGGTTGTCGGAGTCGGAGCCGGATACCCATTCACCAACATGAGCTTGATGTCTTCATTTTGTGTAGCTCCTTGATGATTTTTCCTTTCTTTCCGAATCCTTGTTTCTCCGTGAGTATCTTCGTTCATAACGATCATCTCTACTCCTTTCTCTTGACGGTGATTCTTCTCTTTTGCTTCTTCTTTTTAGAGAATCTTCTCTTCTTTTGTAGGGAGCCGTACACTCATTGGAATAGTGTTCGGGTCTTCCACAATTGTAGCAGTATCGCTCTCGACTAGAAGATCTTTTGTCATTGTAGGACCTTGTCTTGGAGCTTCTATCTTTGCTTCTATTCTTGTAGAACTTGTTGAAGTTCTTCACCATTAAGCTCAATTCTTCATTGAAGGTTTGTTTCTCACTTGATGATGTGGGGGCTTCACATGAGGCTTTGTAGGCACCACTTGATTTGTTGTGAAGTTCCTCTTTATCCTTGAGTGACATCTCATGAGCAACAATCCTTCCAATGACCTCCGTTGGCTTGAGATCTTTGTAATTGGTCATCATTTGGATCAATGTGCACACGGTATCATATTTTCCATCCAAGGCTCAATTCCGCACAATTCCACCAAAGCGATCGTCAAAGTGATACTCGAGGAGGTGGTGGCAGCAGATACGAGTTCGATGTCCAGAAAAACAGCACGGTCGCTTGAGGGCAATGTTGACGTTGAGCCCCCGAGCTTCATGGATGACTCCTCCGTGATCTTGATAGAGATCGGAGTTGATGTTTGATGAAGGCCCTCGTCCGAACATGGTGATCCGAACACGGGGCGCAATTCTTGGTCGAACCAAGGTGACCAGTCGAGCTGGTGACGAAGATGCCGAAGTCGCAGTTGATCTGCAGGCGAGCCATCGATCCTTTTGTCGATCACACAGCGGAACTCTCAATGAAAGCACCAATGTCGGTGTCAAAACCGGCGGATCTCGGGTAGGGGGTCCCGACCTGTGCGTCTAGGATCGATGGTAACATGTACACGGGGTTTTACCCAGCTTCGGGCTCTCTTGATGAGATAATACCCTACATGCTGCTTTTGATTGTATTCATATGGGTGTATTACAGAGTTGATCTACCTCGAGATCATATGTTGTGGTCTAAACCCTAGAGGTATGATGAGTCATCTCATAATCCTCATCGACTAGTCTGGCCTCGGTTTATATAATACACCAGAGGCCCAGGATAACAAGAGTCCTAGCCGAATACGCCAGTGGGGGAGGAGTCCTTGTCTTGATCGCCAAGTCTTGTGGAATCTTCCTTGTATGCGGCACCTGTCCGGACGACGTGGTGAGTACCCCCTAGTCCAGGACAGCGTCAGGACCGATTTGCTCTTTCGGTGAGACCGAAAAGTTACAAAAAGGAAACAGAGAGTTTGCATTGCAATCTCGGTGGGACCGATCCGCACTTTCGGTGAGACCGAAAAGTTACGAAAAGGAAACAGAGAAATTGCAATCCCATCTCGGTGAGACCGATGTCCCTATCGGTAGAACCGATTTGCTAGGGTTTGGCAGTGGCTTATGACATGTGAAACTCGGTGGTGCCGGATAGGAAGAATCGGTAGGACCGAGTTTGGCTTTGGGTTTAGGTCAAGAGTGGATATGAGAAAGTAGATGAGGATTTTGGAGCATATCATTAAGCACATGAAGCAAAGGGCTCATTAAGCAACACCTCATCCCTCCTTGATAGTATTGGCTTTTCCTATGGACTCAATGTGATCTTGGATCACTAAAATGTAAAATGAAGAGTCTTGAGCTTTTGAGCTTGAGCCAATCCTTTGTCCTTAGCATTTTGAGGGTTCCACTTTCACCATCCATGCCATGCCAATCATTGAGCTTTCCTGAAATAATCATCTTGGAATAGCATTAGCTCAATGAGCTATATGTTGTTATGAATTACCAAAACCACCTAGGGATAGTTGCACTTTCACGAATCAAGGATGTGCGTCGGCTTGTTGATTGTGTCGCCGCCATGGGCAGGTTCATTTCCAAGTCTGCCGAGCGCGCCCTCCCCTTTTTCAAGATCCTGAAAAAGGCGGGCCCGGTGGAGTGGACGCTAGAAGCCGAAGCAGCACTGCAAGATTTGAAGAAGTACCTCTCCTCCGCGCAAACACTACTTGCACCTAGGCCCCAGGAGCCATTGCTGCTATGCCTGGCGGCAACGAACCAGGTGGTCAGCGCCGCACTAGTGGCGCAGAGAGAGGTTGACGACGAGGAAATGCCAGCGACAGAGCCCGACACCACTAATGAAGAGACGACACGACCAGTTGAAGTGTTGCCGAGGAAGAAAATGATGCAGCATCCGGTCTACTTTGTTAGTTCCCTCCTGCAGGGGGCTAGATCAAGGTACTCAGGTGTGCAGAAACTGCTCTTCGGCCTTCTTATGGCCTCGAGGAAGCTGCGTCATTACTTCCAGGCACACGAGATCACTGTCGTCACTCGCCTCCCTTTGCAACGGATATTGCACAATCCGGATGCAACGGGAAGGATTGTGGAATGGGCACTGGAGCTGTCCAGCTTTGGCCTCAAGTTTGAAAGCACTTCGATGATTCAGAGCCGAGTCCTGGCGGAGTTCATTGCAGAGTGGACCGCAACGCCCGACGAAGGAGCCCAAGAGACTGCTCTCCCCGGCAAGGAGGCAAATTGCGATTGGATCATGTACTTTGATGGAGCTTTCTCCTTACAAGGCGCCGGGGCTGGCGTACTGCTAGTCGCACCCACCGAAGGGCACCTCAAGTACGTGGTCTAGATGCACTTCCCCAGGGAGGCGTCGACCAACAACACAGCAGAGTACGAGGGGCTGCTTTCCGGTCTCAGGATCGCGGCGGACCTCGAAATCAAGAAACTCATCATCAGGGGTGACTCGCAGCTTGTCGTCAAGCAAGTCAACAAGGATTACCAGAGCCCGTTGAAGAAGGCCTACTGTCAGTACTAGAGTAGGGTACCCTAGTATCCCGAACTTGTGCACGGGCAGTCGCAGCGTCCCGCGGCAAGGCTTGCCGGGTGACCGCCAATATCCTCTGTGGTTCCTTTGGAGCCATTCAAGAACAAAGTATTCAAGCCAAGGAGACAAGGCCCCGGCAAGAGGAGCTTGCCGGGAAGGCCACTCAAGACACAAGACCCCGGCAAGAGGAGCTTGCCGGGGAGGCCACCCAAGGCATCTCAAGGAACTTGCCGCGACGCGCCACGCGTCCCGGCATGACCCGGCGAGCGACAAGCTTCCGGACGCGACAAGACAACGACCGCGGCAAGGCGTTTTGCTGTGGCTAGCAACCACTCTGTACCCGCGCTCCAGCACACCCACCAACGTGTCGCTCTGGGACCCTTCCAGGCATACGTGGCGGGAGGCTGTGCAGCCAGGGGTGCACTGTGGCAAGCGGCGCTGACAAGATCGCCATCGTGGCGAGCGGTGGCGTCCCTGATGGTCCCTTTTCTGCACTGTTTGGGTGACGTAGATAGGCATTTAATGCCCTTGTCCCCTGCCGTCAGGGTTAGGTAGGATACACTGTACATGTAGTTGTACCAACCGCAGCACCTTTCCATTTTTACCCTTGTCTACGTTGCCACCTGTTGGAGACCCCTTGAGCATATAAAAGGAGGCCCATGCACAACGTAGAAGGGGAGGACAGAAGAACGCTCATGCTCGGTCTCGTTAGCTGGTGGTGCGTACTGTAGCACTCAGCGCTCCCGAGCAAGAACTCAATGCAAACCGCAAAGCAGCAGTAGGAGTATTATCTCTCCGGAGAGCTCCGAAGCTGGGTAAACTGCTCGTGTGCTCCGCCCCGATCTGCTCTTCGTGCGACCTCCGCCCCCCCCCCCCCCCCCCCGCTGAACCGAAAGGGGCTCCGTCCCCATAGGTGCTCGTGGATCAGTTTCCCCGACATCTTTGGCGCGCCAGGTAGGGGGCGTAGAGGTTGTGTGAACCTGATCCGCCGTTCACATGAGCTAGATCTTCATCATCTTCATCGACATGCCGCCGAAGAAGAAGGCTTCGGAGGCGGCTGCTCCGTCCGCAACAGACCCACCGCCGCTAGAGCAAACGGCTAGTGGGGAAGACGCCGGCGGAAAAACGGGCGTCGACGAGGGAGCCCACTGTGCCGCCAGGTCCAAGGACAAGGCTGCGCTGCCCATCGGCGGTGTAGCCGGCTCCCACGACGACCGAGCGTCCGTAGATGCACCGCGCCCATCTCAGGAGGCGCAGAACCGGCAGCGTCATGGTACTCAAGGTACCATACGCTCGCTGGACCCAGATCGAGCTGGCGGATCTCGGGATGCTCCAGGCCAGCATGCGTGCCAACGTGCTGGCGCGAGCGAGGCACGGTCGCCTGGACGGGATATTGCTCCTTCTAACGCAGTTAGAAGTCCGAGCATATCCCGCTCCTCGCACCGTTCGCCACCGCTACCCGCCACTCCAGCAGAAGCTTTGGCGCGAGCTCAATTGCTCCTAGACTTCCCTCCAACACCAGACAAGATCGACGACTGGAGGGCCACCATTCAGAGTCTCATCGGCTTCGCCAACGGCGACACTCCACGGCAGCCGACTACGTCGCAGCCGCGGCAAGTCAGGTAGGCGCGACCCGATGGCGACAAGACCGGTGGGGGTGCAACCACCGTGCACTCTCCGCCCCGAAGGCCAAGATCGCCGACTCGCCGGGTCCACCGCGACAGCGACTCCACTGCTTCATCAGATCCACGAGCTCGTCGCGATCAACGGCAAGTTCTTCACGAACGACAGCAAGAAGACGCTCGTACCCGCATCGAGCGCCGAAGAGAAGCGCGACGTCAGTCAGACCAGCGCGCTGGGCCCACTGTCGACATGCGTGCGCCAGGGGAACCAGGCGACCTGCCGTACGCGGTAGGTTGCCCTGCGTTTACCCGTGAGCTGCGGCAAGTCCAGTGGCCCAGCACGAAGAATTTCAAGCCAGACATTCCCGAGAAGTACGACGGCAAGTTGCATCCGTCGGAGTTCCTCAGCATCTACACCATCGCGGTGCAAGCTGCTGGGGGGCGGGACGACAAGATCCTTGCCAACTACTTCCCGCTGGTGCTCAAGCCCAACGTCAGGTCCTGGCTCATGAACTTGCCGGACAACTCCATATCTTCCTGGGCAGACCTATGCCATCAGTTTGTCGGCGCCTTTACAGGCCGCCAGAAACCTCATGGCCAGGAGAGTGATCTTCATCTGCTTGCCCAGAAGGAAGGAGAGCCCCTGCGCAAGTACATCCAGAGATTCAGCCATGTGCAACGCAACATCCCAGATGTCCACCCTGCCGCAGTCATCAGCGCGTTCCATCAGAACGTGCGTAACCGCAGGATGCGGGAGGAGATGGCAATGTGCAAGATCAGAGACGTCAGTGAGCTGTATGCCCTGGCCGACAAGTGTGCACGTGCTGAGGAAGGGAGGAAACTCCCTGGAGAGAATACAGGAACAGGAGGATCTGACAGCGATGATGCTGCCCCGGCAAAGAAAAGCCGGCAGCGGAACAACAGGAAGAGGAAAGGCAAAGATGTACTAGTTGTTGAGCAGTCCGGCAACGAAGGTGGTGCCAAGAAAGCCAAGGCTGGTAGCTCCGGCAAGGAGGTTGCCGCATGCACCAACTGCCAGGCTGTGGCAGCCGCCGACAAGCAGGACGGCACCAACAAACAGTACTGCAAGATCCACCGCACCAAGGGCCATGACCTCCAGAGATGCAAGAAGGTCGAGCAGCTCGTCGGGCTGCAAAAGGCCGAATACGAGCGACGCAACAAGGAGAAAGCCCAAGGAGGTGCTGGAGGATCCGGCGCGAAGCGTACCGGCCGGGGAGGACGCCGCGGCAAGGCCAAGCAGCGGCAAGGAGATAGACCTCCCCGCGACCGCGACAAGGATGAAGATGACGACGATGATGAAACCAGTGAGCAGGAGTTCCAGAAAGCCACAGAGGTCTTGTGCGTTGACGGCGGTGCTTCTCTGCATACTTCACACCGCCAACTCAAGCAGTGAGTGCGAGAAGTCAATGCGGCAGAACCACCCGTTGAGTCACACAAGCTTATGAAATGGTCCAGCACGCCTATCATCTTTGATATTGAGGACCACCCTGATCGCACAACTGTCGTCGGGTGCTTGCCGATGTTGGTTTCACCAACTATCCGCAACCTCAAGGTCACTAAGATGCTAGTTGACGGCGGGGCCGGCTTGAACCTGATCTCCTCCGCTGTGCTCAAGAAACTCCAGGTCCCTGACAGCGAGCTCGAAGAGACCGGCACATTCCAAGGAATCAACCCGGGAAGGAGCAAGCCAAAGGGGAAGATCACGTTGCCGGTAACATTTGGCAGCGAGTTGAACTTCACGACTGAGAGGATCACTTTTGACGTTGCCGATTTTCCATTGCCTTACAACGGGATTCTCGGCCGTCTAGCGCTCGCCAAGTTCATGGCAGCCTCTCACTACGTGTACAACATGCTGAAGATGCCAGGCCCGATAAGTGTCATCTCTGTCCCTGGCGACAAGAAAGATGCTCTTATCTGTGCCGACAAGATCTACCGAGAAGCAGCAGCCGCAACGGATCGCGAGACACTTGCCGCTGAAGCTCCCGGGGGGAAGAAGAAGACCAAGTCCGGCAAGAGTTCTGATGCCCACTCCGGCAAGCGCACCTTTTCGGAGTGCTGCGCTACCGTCGAGGACGCAAAATCGAGCTCCACCGGCAAGTGTAAGAAGACAATGGCAGATCCGCCAGCGACCAAGAAGGTGTCCGCCAAGGAGGACGGCACTGGCGGTACTTTCACCATCAATGCCACTCTTGACCCTAAATAGGAAAGCGCGCTCATTGCTTTCCTGCGGGCGAATGTTGATGTGTTTGCGTGGCAACCGTCTGACATCCCCGGTGTTCCCAGGAAAGTAATTGAACACCACCTTGCCGTCTGTCCTCATGCGTGGCCCGTCAAGCAGAAAGTCAGAAAGCAAGCAGTGGAGCGCCAAGAATTCATCGCAGAAGAGATCAAGAAGTTGGAAGCAGCAGGCCTTGTCAGAGGAGTGCTCCATCCTACGTGGTTGGCCAATCCTATAGTCGTGCGCAAGGCAAACGGGAAATGGAGGCTTTGTATCGACTTTACCGATGTTAATAAGGCTTGTCCCAAAGACCCATTTCCCTTGCCGCGCATTGAATAGATTGTTGACTCCACGGCCGTATGTGACTTGCTTTCATTTCTTGACGCATACTCAGGATACCATCAGATCTTCATGGCAGAAGAGGATGAGGAGAAAACCGCATTCATCACTCCCTGTGGCACGTACTGTTTCGTACGGATGCCTTTCGGTTTAAAGAATGCTGGTTCAACATTTGCAAGGGTCGTCCATACTGCTTTTGAGCTGCAAATACACAGAAATGTGGAAGCCTACATGGATGATATAGTGGTCAAGAGTAGGAACAAAGCAACTCTGATTCAAGATTTAGAAGAGACTTTTGCAAATCTACGCAAGATCAGCCTCAAGCTCAACCCCGAGAAGTGCGTGTTTGGAGTCCCTTTCGGCAAACTTCTCGGGTTCTTCGTGTCTCAGCGGGGAATTGAAGCCAATCCCGACAAGATCAAGGCCATTGAGCAGATTGAAGCACTGAAGCGCGTCAAGGATGTACGAAGACTTGCCGGCTGCGTGGCGGCTCTCAGCAGGTTTATCTCTAAGTCTGCTGAGCGCGCCCTGCCGTTTTTCAAATTTTTGAAAAAGGCAGGTCCAATGAAATGGACTCCGGAAGCGGAGGATGCGCTACAGGACTTGAAGAGATACCTGTCCTCCACTCCGATACTTGTCGCACCTAAGCCACAAGAGAAGTTGCTGCTGTATCTGGCGGCAACCAATCAAGTGGTTAGTGCTGCATTAGTAGCGGAGAGGGAGGCAGATGATGAGCCAGCAACCATGGCGAGCGCATCCAGCGACAAGCAGGGGGCTTCCCCGACAAGCTCTGGTCCCGGCAAAGATGGATCTGCGCAGGCGCCTGAGGAGATACAGAAGAAAATGGTGCAGCGCCCAGTCTACTTTGTCGGTTCCCTTCTGCAGGGGGCTAGGTCAAGGTACTCTGGTGTGCAGAAATTGCTTTTCGGCCTTCTCATGGCCTCGAGAAAGCTGCGCCATTACTTCCAAGCACATGAGATAACAGTTGTCACTCGTTTTCCGCTGAAGAGGATACTGCAGAATCCACAAGCGACAGGCAGGATTGTTGAGTGGGCACTGGAACTGTCAAGCTTTGGCCTCAAGTTCGAGAGCACTTCAACTATCCAAAGCAGAGCATTGGCAGAATTCGTAGCAGAGTGGACGCCAACACCAGATGAAGAAATTCCAGAAACGAGCATCCCCGTCAAGGAGGCAAGCAAAGAGTGGCTGATGTACTTTGATGGTGCTTTCTCGCTACAAGGCGCCGGTGCTGGCGTACTACTTGTCGCACCCACCGGAGAGCACCTTAAGTACGTAGTCCAGATGCACTTTCACAAGGAGCAAGCAACAAACAATACTGCAGAGTATGAAGGATTGCTTGCCGGTCTCAGGATCGCGGCAGACCTTGGGATCAAGAAGCTCATTGTCAGGGGTGACTCGCAGCTTGTCGTCCGCCAAGTGAATAAGAGTTATCAGAGTCCGTTGATAGAAGCTTACGTTGATGAAGTGAGGAAGCTAGAAGAGCACTTTGTCGGCCTACAGATGGAACATGATCCAAGAGCTCAGAACGACATTGCCGATGGCCTGTCAAAGTGCGCAGCACTTAAGTTACTTGTGGAACCAGGAATCTTTGTGCTCAAGCTGACTCAACCGTCTGTGACGCCAACAACTGGACAGAGCAAGAAGAGGAAGTTAATTTCTGGTGACTATTTTCCGGCAGAGCTTCCCTAAGCCGACGCCAAGAAGGTCCCCAAGATCAACACCAAGAGTGCTGGGGAGCAGTCTGCTCCGACAAACCCCAGGGTTTGTTCCGTTGAAGCAGACGCTCCCGACAAGTTTTGCTCTGGCAAGCTTGCCGGGGAACGTCAAGCTCCGGCTGAGCCACCGTTTCTCGCCGTAGAAGCGGATGTTCCCACAGCAGCAGATGTGCCTTTAGTCCTTGTTGTCGAGCCACAATCTCCAGCATGGGCACAGCAGATCGTCCGTTTCCTTCAGACAGGAGAACTTCCCGAAGAGCAGGAAGAAGCGGAAAGAGTAGCCCGGCAGTCAAGTATGTACCAGTTTGTTGACAACGCACTGTACAGAAGAAGACTCAATGGGGTGAAATTGAAGTGTATTCACCGGGAAGACGGACAAAAGCCGTTGGCAGAGATACATGGAGGCATATGTGGTCACCACATTGGCGCAAGAGCGCTTGCCGGCAAAGCTTTCCGGCAAGGTTTCTTTTGGCCGACAGCCCTCCAGGATGCAACTGCACAAGTAACCAAGTGTGAAGCGTGCCAGTTCC
Organism: Aegilops umbellulata; assembly: GCA_032464435.1. NCBI lineage: Eukaryota > Viridiplantae > Streptophyta > Magnoliopsida > Poales > Poaceae > Aegilops > Aegilops umbellulata. The sequence continues at coordinate 64,430,225 of CP136056.1, read as the reverse complement.
ATTCCAAGCAAATACGCCAGCCAGCTCAAGCTCTCCAGACGATCCCTTTATCCTGGCCATTTTCGGTCTGGGGGCTCGACATCCTCGGCCCCTTCCCCCGAGCAGTCGGGGGCTTTGAGTACTTGTACGTCGCAATCGACAAGTTCACAAAGTGGCCGGAAGTGGAAGCAGTGAGGAAGGTGACAGCACAGTCAGCAGTCAAGTTCTTCAGGTTGATTGTTTGCCGCTCCGGGATCCCTAACAGGATCATCACCGACAATGGTACGCAATTCACGAGCCGCACCTTCATGCAGTACGTCCAAGATCTTGGCGCCAAGGTCTGCTTCGCTTCTGTTGCTCACCCCAGGAGCAATGGTCAAGCGGAGAGGGCAAATGCTGAAGTGTTGCATGGACTCAAGATCAGGACTTTCGACAGGCTGCACGGGTGCGGAAGAAACTGGATTGAGGAGTTGTCGGTGGTTCTTTGGTCGATCAGGATGACGCCAAATCGAGCCACTAGCCAGACACCTTTCGCTCTAGTCTATGGAGCAGAGGCAGTTCTCCCCACGGAACTCGTATACGGGTCACCTCGAGTGCTCGCTTATGATGAGCTTGAGCAAGAGCAGCTGCGGGAAGATGACGCGCTGCTCCTTGAGGAGGACCGTCTTCAGGCTGCTGTACGAGCTGCTCGCTACCAGCAAGCTTTGCGCCGCTACCATAGCCGCAAAGTTAACGCCAGAAGTCTCGAGGAAGGCGACCTTGTTCTTCGGCGCGTTCAGTCCGCCAAGAATTCCAACAAGTTGACACCAAAGTGGGAAGGCCCTTACCGGGTGAAACGAGTCACTAGGCCTGGCGCTATCCGCCTTGAGACCGAAGATGGCATTCCGGTGAGCAACTCCTGGAACATTGAGCATCTTCGTAAGTTTTACCCGTAAGGCGCGGTTGCCGGACCCTGCTTCGGCAACCACCTTTTGTACAAGTCTTGCCGCTGTTGCATGTAATCCTTTGTACAAAGCCAGGAGTAGCCAAAGTTTGAGCAATCAGATGTTTTTAAATTTTTTTAAGTTATCTTCCTTGAACGACCATGCTTTGTATGGAAAACCTGTGCGTGAAGGAACCGGCTCGTGGCTAGTTGCGCCCTTACTTTGTTTCAAGTTCGCTCAACAGTTTAAGTGTGCTGCGACTAGAGTCGTGCCCTTACTTTGTTTCGAGTTCGCTCAACAACTTAAGCGAGCTGCGGCTAGTTACGACAAGGTTTCTTGTCGGCAACGGCACTGCCAGCAGGCTGCTGACGTCCCGCACTCAGCGCTCGCGGCGAGGGTGCCTGCGCCGGCAAGTTCCCTAAATGCATAGGGCAAAAACATACAAAGGAAGGAATCAAGTAAAGGAAATTAGCATTGCAATCACTACCCAAAATAAAGTTATATATTACAAGATAGCTTGTCGCGGCTCTAATAGACTGTTTTCGTAACATGATCAGCAGCGACAAGCAAAGAAGAAAATAGGCGGCCTAGTCCACGCGATCGCCCTCAACCCTCTTGATCCCGCTCACCTTGTCCACAATGGGTGCGACAAGGTCCTTGAGCACCTCCAGATCAGCTTCCGCCGGCAGGGATCTGAGGACGTTGGTGAGGTTGGGGCCCGGGTTGCGGAAGGCTACCTTCACCAACACCTTCTGAAGAGCTCCTGCGCATATCTTGCGCAACTCGTCGACCAGCTGCTTAGGGATCCTCTCCCGGAGTCGCTGGAGGGCCGTCGCCACGCCTTTGAAGAACAGAATGAGCTTGGCGCTGGATGGGAGGGTCTCATCGGAGGGATACCCGAGATCCTCCATCCCCAGCTGCGCCAGCTCCTTGTCGATGTCTGTGGCAGCATTCACAAGACCCTCCGTCCACTGCTCCACAGTTTCTCTAAAATCGTTCTGGGTGGCGGCAATGCTCTCCAACAGCGCCTTGTCGGCCTTGATCTCCTTCTTCAGGGCCGCCTCCTGCTCCCTAACGCCGTCCAGCGTCTTGGTCAAAGCGGTAAGCTTCAACTCAAGATCGGCGTTGGAGTCCTTGGCGGCGGCAAGCTCTTTGATCTTCTCGGCGAGACGACCCTGCACCTCGCCAAAGGTGTAGGCGTCCTTCTCGCGCTCATGCTTGAGCGCGGCAAGATCTTCACCGCTCGCCTTGAGATCAGTCTCCAACTGCACCACCTTCGTCTCTAGCTCCTTCTTGGCGGCCTCGGAAGCTGCGGCAGCGTCCTTTGCTTCCTTGAGAGCTCCGCTGAGTGTTTGCTTGCACGCAGCAAGCTCCTCTTCGTGGTTGTCCAGGCTGACCTTCAGTTGCGCCAACTCGCCCTCCCGCGCAGATAGCTCCTCGGCGGCAAGCCGTTGTTGCTCTGCAACTTCTGCCATCTCGAGGATGAAGGCCTTCTGCGCCTCATCGAGCTACACACGCTCCGCCGCCAGCGACCGGAGAGCTGCCTGGTTGAGACCTCGGAGCTCCTCCGCGCGCTTCTCCATGTCCACCCCTGCCTTCGCGACAAGCGCTTCGCGGGACTCCAGTTTGGCTTGTCGAGCGCGGTAGAGCGACACCAGCCTCCGGAGCAGCCGCTCCTCCTCAGACTCGCCGCTGCTGCTGCTCGGCGCATCAACCAACGTCAGCCCAGCGGAGGCGAGCACCTCTCCATCCAAGATTTCTCCTTCGACCGGCGCCCTGGAGCTTGACTCCCAGGGAAGCTTGATGAAGACACCATCGTCGGCCTTCAAGTATACACCTGGCTGGGGCTCTTCGGAGCCTGACGCTGCGGCAGCGGCGGGAGGATCGGCGGTCGGTGTAGCGCCCGTCGCTCCTGCGGCCTTAGGGTCGTCAGTGCGATCGCCAGACCCCTCGTTAGCTGCTGCGGCGGCAGCCTTGGCGGCCTCTTCGCCGGCGGGATCATCAGCACCGGCCACTTCTTCGGTGGCGGCGGCATCATCAACAGCAACCTCGGTCTCCATCGGCTCCGCAGTAGATGGATCTGACGGCCGGAAAAGGAAGAAAAGTCAAGCAAATATCCAAAAAGAAGATCAAAAGAAGAAGAACCCAAGGGAAGTTTCGAAGCAAGAGGTTTACCTGCACCAGGCTTGGCAGTTGTGGTCTCCACCACCGGAGGACCGCTGGTGCTGTCCCTTGCCGGAGACTCCTCCCTTGCCGGAGAGCTCCCCCTTGCCGGAGAGCTCTCCCTTGTCGGAGGATCCTCCCTTGCCGGAGAACGCTCCCTTGGCGGTGTAGTTGAAGCAGATGGCAAGTCAGGGGCGGTCTTCGGGTGCTCCTGGTGGGGCTGCTCTGCTCCTACACAAACCAACAGTCATATATCAGCAAACAAAGAGTATCCATGCGCGCCTAACAGCGGGAAGCAAACCATATACGTACGCTGGGGGCTGCGCTGGGGGCTGCTCTGAAGAGCAGCTGCCGGGTCCGGCAAGTTTGTCTCGGGCGCACCCCCTGCTGACACGGTGGGATCGTCCTCGATGACAATCACCGGGACCTTGGCTCTCTTTGCCGCTCTCTGGGCCAGAGTCCTAAAAAGGAATAAGTTCAGAGTAAAGGAAATGAGATACAAGACAAGACAGCAAGTATTGAAGACATACAAGTACAACAAGAATCTTAGTCTTCTTCTTCCTCGTCGGAGCTGAGCGCGGAGAAGTCAAAGTCTGGCCCACCTTTGGCGCGAGGAGGCAGAGGAGTAGGATCCCTTGGCCGCTTGGCGGGAGCTGGAGCGGCGGACCGGGAGGACCCCGCTCCAGTTGCCGCTGCAGCGTGAGGTGCTTCCGCGGCAACAGAACTTGCCGCGGTGGAGCGTGTCGTGCCGCGCGGCGGGGGTTGACTCATCCGCCGCTCCGCTATGTCCCCGGCCTTGCGAAGACGCCTTCTTGGTGGGGCCGGGGGCTTTGCTTGTGGAGCCGGGGGCTCTGCTTGCGGCAAGCTGCCCGAAGACGAAGAGGAAGAGGAGCCGATCTCCAACGAGCCGCTCGGCCGACGTAATGCCCGGCGGTCCTCTCCTCGCCGGCAAGATCCTCTCGCTCGGCAAGGCTTGCCGCCTCTGCTGCCTCTGCCTCCTCCACGGTGAACCCAAACTCGCCCGCAGCTGCGGCTGCTGCCGCCTCTTCCAGCCTGGTGGCGATGCGCTTGTGCTCCTCGTCGGTGGTGTCCCGAGTGAGGCCCCTCTGCTCATCGGCGTCGATCGGCACTTCTACCAAGCCATCGAAGAACGCCCGCACGACATCATCTGCAGGTTCTATCCAGGCTGGGTCAATTCCATGCGAGTCACACAGCGGTATCATTGCATGGATGCGGTCGAGTGAGGAGTTGTTGCATAGCGGAACGACGCCCCTCGGCAACCTGAACACTTCGGGATGCTGAGGGTCATACTTGAACAGCTCCTGGAGCATCGCGTTGAGCTCCAGGACAGTGAAGTTGAAGTTGAGGCCCGGCCGCAGCCTCATGATATCCGCCGCATTCTGGAACTCCCAGGCAGGTCTCCTCCTCTCCTGCAGGGGGGCGATGCGGCGGCGAAGGAAATCTGCGCCAACCGCTCCTACAGTAAGCCCGGCAAGCCTGAGGCGTAGGATCCGGGCGACGACAATCTTCAGTCTGTCATCTTCCAGGGCCAAGCTACTCCAATCACTGCCGCGCAGTACTGGAGTTTGGCGCAGGGCGGTAAACGGCTGCGGGTTCTCCTCGACAATCAGGCACCAGTCCGCCCTCCACTCCTCCCACTTGCTGTGGAACTCTCCATCCAGATAAGCATCCTTCTTGCCGGCTTTTGAGATCCAGGCGATTCCGCCGGATAAAGCCTCTCCTTTCCCAACTCGAGGCGAAAAGAAGTGGCAGAAAAGGGCTACGTTTGGATGGATTCCGACAAAGTTTTCGCAGAGATGTGCAAAAACTGCCATGGTCAGGATAGCATTGGGGGTGAAGTCAAGGAGACGGAGCCCGTAGGTGTTCATGACGTCACAGAAAAATTCAGAAAATGGCGGGCAGAGCTCGCAGTAGAAGAACAAGGCGAAGAAAGGGTACCCAGTGGGAGCCTTTTTCCAAGCAGCAGCTGGGAGTACTTTCGTGCGCGGATGCGCTCGCGTCCCCGTCGACCAGAAGAGGTAGTAGCACTCGTTCAGCTCTTCCGCGGCAAGCCTAGGAGGGAAGATTGCCCGCTCCTTTCACAGCGCTGCGAGCCACTGCGCCTCGGCCGACTTCACCTTCTCGGCTTTCGGAGCCATGGCGGGAGTGGTGAGGGAGGACGACGGCGTTGGTGGTGCTGGTGGCGATGGGAGCGGGGCGTTGCTCTCCTTCGGATTTGGGAAGAAGGGGAGTGGCGGAGATTCTCGGGGAAGGAACAGCAACGGGCAGATGGGCGAACTGCCCCTATTTCCCCTGCTTATAAGGAGGAAGGGAGCGGACGTTCCGCCTTTCCGAATAAAGAAACCACCCATGATCTCTCCCACGATGCCGCAATCGACGCGTGCCATTCAGGGAGGGCGCGGTGGATACGGAGTAAGATACGGCGTGATCCAGGCCGCGCGTGCCCATGCCCTGTTTTGGGCCTGGCCCAACAGCGCTCGGCACCGTGTATGGCCCAGGCCCAGGGGCTCCTGTCGGTGTACTAGAGTAGGGGTACCCTAGTATCCCGAACTTGTGCACGGGCAATCGCAGCATCCCGCGGCAAGGCTTGTCGGGTGACAGCCAATATCCTCTGTGGTTCCTTTGGAGCCATTCAAGAACAAAGTATTCAAGCCAAGGAGACAAGGCCCCGGCAAGAGGAGCTTGCCGGGAAGGCCACTCAAGACACAAGACCCCGGCAAGAGGAGCTTGCCGGGGAGGCCACCCACGGCATCTCAAGGAACTTGCTGCGACGCGCCACGCGTCCCGGCAAGACCCGGCGAGCGACAAGCTTCCGGACGCGACAAGACAACGACCGCGGCAAGGTGTTTTGCCGCGGCTAGCAACCACTCTGTACCCGCGCTCCAGCACACCCACCAACGTGTCGCTCTGGGACCCTTCCAGGCATACGTGGCGGGAGGCTGTGCAGCCAGGGGTGCACTGTGGCAAGCAGCGCTGACAAGATCGCCATCGTGGCGAGCGGTGGTGTCCCTGACAGTCCCTTTTCTGCACTGTTTGGGCGACGTAGATAGGCATTTAATGCCCTTGTCCCCTGCCGTCAAGGTTAGGTAGGATACACTGTACAGGTAGCTGTACCAACCATAGCACCTTTCCATTTTTACCCTTGTCTATGTTGCCACCTGTTGGAGACCCCTTGAGCATATAAAAGGAGGCCCATGCACAACGTAGAAGGGGAGGACAGAAGAACGCTCACGCTCGGTCTCGTTAGCTGCTGGTGCGTACTGTAGCACTCAGCGCTCCTGTTGGGGATATTGCTATTTGGGGTAAACCGGCCTACAGGGCCCGGGTTAGCTCCGTCCATGGACCCGAGATGTTAAAGCCTAAGGAGAAATAGAAGGGCCCAAGGCCTGTAATCGGTTTAGAGGTTTACGGTGTAAACCGGCCTGAGGTAAACTTGCATTGTAAGTTAGGAATAGAGAGACCGACCCGGGCACGTTTATAAGCCGGAGGTCGGGACTTTGCAGACCGACGGGTGTCACCCGTGTATATAAGGGGACGACCCGACGGCGGTTTGGGGACAGAGAACAACAACTCGAGGTTTAGGCGAAGCTTATCGCTCCCTAGCCCTCGAAACCCATCAATTCCATCACAACTAGACGTAGGCTTTTACCTTCATTGAAGGGGCCGAACTAGTATAAACTCTGTGTCCTTGCGTCCGCTCTAACCCCTTCAAACTAACCCGTTGCGATGGCTCCACGACTAAGTCCTTTTGCCAGGACATCTGCCGTGACAAATCCACGACAGTTGGCGCCCACCGTGGGGCTATCGCAAGATGCTTTCAAGTTTTTGGAGGGCCGCTTTGAAGGACTCGAGGGTTACGCTGTGGGTCGGATGACCAAGAGCCGCCGCGGAAAACTCTACATCGACAGCACAGGCTGGGGCCCCGACGCCGGCTCGATCGAGTACGGGTACCGGGTCCCCTTTGGCGGCATCCATGTTTTCATCGGCAAGATCGGAGAACCAGGCCCCGAGTTAGGCGTCTACGCCGACCTCGTCGAGACAGCTCAGTGCACGAGATCGGCCCTGGCTAAACCGACCAGGAAGCACGCCTTCGTGGGAGTCATCCACGGAGGAGGCTACGAGGAAGGATCCGAATCCGGTGACGAAACCGCCATCTACTCCGGCGATGAAACGTCGACCGGGGAAACCGAATCTCTTTACCAGTTGCAAGATGATCGGATTGGGGGCGGCTCCAATGGCAACAGTATTCCGGACCCCTCTGATCTGCCCTATCGGGTTGGGATCTTCATGGCTGGAACACAGGCGGTGCCACGATCATCAACTGCAGCAGCAGCGATCTCCGGATCGGCAACGGCAACGGCTGCGCGGGCAGGAGGCCCTACGGGTTCACCAGCCCAAATTTTGTCAGACCTGTTTGACGCACTGGCAGCGCTCATGGCGGAAGCCAACCCGGTGGATCAGGAGGTTCATAATGTTGAGATTGCCAAAGTGAGAGAGCAGATCACTCAAGCTAAAGCGGAGCTGGCAGCAGAAGAGATCAGGATGACGGCGGAGCGCGCCGCTTTGGATGCACAGGCTTACAGGCTCATGATGGACCAGAATGCGTCTCAGGAAGTCCTGAAGAGGAAATCCCGATCTCGATTGCCCGCAGCCCTCGACGCCCGAAATCTCTTCAACACCCCGGGGGTAAACCGTGCGGAGGCGACAGTTGGCGCCCCGGTTCAGCACCGGATAATAAACCTGCCTCGTCACAACACTGGTACACCACAGGCCGTGCCAACACCGTCAGGTCATTATTCCAACCCGATGGATAACCTCGTCGCGGCGGCAGCTCGGCTGGAAGCCATTCCGATCGAAGGCGATTCACCGCAGGACGTAGAGACACGCCGGGTCAAGGAGCTCCTTAGGACCGTGTTGGCCCAACAAGAAGCATATTCACAAAGCCATGATCGGATTCACTCCACCCCTCGCCCCAGCGGGAGCCATAGTAGGCGCATGGAGGAGCCGGCTGTGTCAAGCAATGCCAGGCGTGAAGCGCTCCGCGGCAACAACCCGACGGGCGTCGACAATGCTCAAGAGAATGTGGATCGCATCCGTGCGCGGGAGGCCGGATTAGCAGCGCAGCATCAGGCTCGTCAGCTTACACCTATCTTCCCAACGGCTACGGTTGAACCGGGGGTGGTCTCCAGTTCTTTGGGAGTACTGTGCCTTGTTCCCGCTTTGCGCAACGTACGCCTGCCCAAAGACTTCAAAGGCCCCCGCAAGGTACCAAACTACACGGCAGATCAGCCTCCGGAGACATGGGTGGAGAGCTATGAAATGGCTATGGAGATGCTGGATGTGGATGACACGGCGTGTGCCAAGTATTTTACTATGATGTTAGAAGGAACGGCCCGGACTTGGCTAAAAAGCTTACCGCCTAATTCAATCAGTTCGTGGGCCCAATTGCGCGCCCAGTTTATCAAGAATTTCAAGGACACGTGCAAACAGCCAATGTCGATTGTTGACCTAGCAGCCTGCATTCAGCAAGAAGGGGAATCAACTACCCATTGGGTGCGGCGGGTGTCAGAAGTTTTGCACTCATCAGATCGCATCAATGCAGACACCGCCGTGGTGCTGTTGGAAAGCAACTGTCGGTTTGGCCCTTTGAAGCTAAAGCTGGGCCGGATGAAGCGTGATTGTACGGACATAGGAACGCTCATGACCGCTTTAGTGAAGTATGCGGATTCTGACAGTACCAAGGATCCTGACTCTGGTGATGACAAAGCAGGGAAGGGAAAGAAGAATAGCAACTCCAAAGGCCAGCAATATCGACCGACAGGTAATGGAGCCGGAGGTAAGCGTAAACCGGACGGGGGCATGGACTTTGTGGCCAACACAAGTGCACAGAATAAAGGCCAGCGGCGTAAGGGGAAACAGCCAAGTTTCCGCGCAAATCCCGGTCCTAATCCGGAGCGTTTGAACTTTTTCTTAAACCAGCCCTGTCCGAAGCACGGAACAAAAGAGGAACCAGCAACCCATCTTTGGAAGGATTGTTATATCATGAAGGAATTCAAAAGCTCAAACACTTTCCAATATGATCACAGCTCCGGCGGCGGTTCAGGATCCGGATCAGGATACGGTGGCGGAAATCCCGGTCCAGGGGTCCAGGGTAATCCGGGCGGACAGGACAGCCGAAATAATCAAAATAATCAAAGTGGTTACGGACAGCAGCAATCAGGTTATCAGAGCAACCCGAAACAGTTGAGTGGTGGACAGTATCATGTCTTCACTACAAGCTTGGATAAACGGGATAGAAAGCTTCAGAGGCGGGCAGTCAGTGCTATCGAACCGGCCATGCCTCACTATCTGCGCTGGTCGGAACAGCCTATCATATGGAGCCGAGAAGATCACCCTCCCAGGGTTTATAATCCGGGTCAGTTAGCATTGGTGGTGGCGCCTCAGGTGGGAGGTTATAAGATCACCAAGGTGCTCATGGACGGAGGGAGCAGCATTAACATCTTGTATTATGAGACCTTCCGTCGCATGGGACTGGTGGATAAGGATCTCAAACCAACCAATACCGTGTTCCACGGGGTGGTGCCTGGCAAGTCTGCATACCCGGTTGGTAAGATAGCCCTTGAAGTGGTCTTTGGCGATAGTCACGATTCCAGATCAGAGACGCTGACGTTCGAAGTGGTTAAAATCCAGAGTCCGTACCACGCTTTGTTCGGACGGCCAGCCTATGCAAAATTTATGGCACGGCCCTGCTACGTGTATCTGCAACTTAAGATGCCGGGTTACAAGGGCACTATAACGGTTCATGGCAGCCGTCGAATCGCTCTGGAATGCGAGGAAGGAGATGCGACTTATGCAGAATCGGTTTGTGCTACGGAGGAGCTAAAGCAGTACAAAGACAGTGTTGACCCGGAGGACATGACTTCGTTGAAGAAGCCAACCACGGACCACGATCCGGCCTTGAAGTTCAAATCGGCTGCCAAAACTAAGCTTGTTGACTTCATACCTGGCGATTCGTCCAAGCAGTTCAGCATCAGTGCAAACCTGGATCCAAAATAGGAAAGCGCGCTCATCGAGTTCATCCGTGAGAATCGGGACATCTTTGCATGGAAGCCGTCTGACATGCCTGGTGTACCGAGGCGACTCGCTGAGCACACCCTTAATGTGGATCCTAAGTATAAACCGGTAAGGCAATTCTTACGCCGGTTTAACGAAGAAAGACGTAAAGCGATTGGCGAGGAAGTGGCCAGGCTCCTGGCAGCTGGGTTTATCATTGAGGTTTTTCATCCCGAATGGCTTGCTAATCCGGTGCTGGTTCTTAAGAAAAACGGCACCTGGCGCATGTGTGTGGATTACACAGACTTAAATAAAGCTTGTCCAGCGGATCCTTTTGCTCTCCCCCGGATTGATCAGATCATTGATGCTACGGCAGGTTGCGAGCGTTTGAGTTTTTTGGATGCCTATTCGGGTTATCACCAGATTAAGATGGCAGTTAAGGACCAGGAGAAGACGGCGTTCATTACTCCCTTTGGAGCCTTCTGCTATGTGTCTATGCCCTTCGGGCTTAAGAGTGCGCAGGCTACTTATCAACGATGTGTGCAAAATTGCCTCCACGAGCAGATTGGTCGTAATGTGCATGCTTATGTGGATGATATTGTGGTCAAGTCACGAAAGAAGGAGACCCTGGTTGACGATTTGAAGGAGACTTTCGATAACTTAAGAGTGTACCAAATGATGCTCAACCCAGCTAAATGTGTTTTTGGTGTACCTGCAGGCAAGTTGTTGGGATTTTTAGTGTCCCATAGAGGAATTGAGGCCAATCCGGAAAAGATCACAGCCATCACCTCCCTGGCCAAACCGAAATGCGTCAATGATGTTCAACGCATGGCCGGGCGGATTGCAGCGTTAAGCCGGTTTATCAGTCGCCTCGGTGAAAAGGCGATCCCCTTGTATCAAATGCTCAAGAAGACGGATCAATTTGTCTGGAGTCCGGAGGCTGATAAAGCGTTTGAGGACTTGAAGCGACAGCTAGTCAATCCGCCAGTGTTGGCAGCCCCTGTAGATAAAGAGCCACTCCTGTTATATGTTGCAGCGAATGCCAGAGCGGTTAGTGTGGCGATGGTGGTAGAACGAAAGGAGGCTGGAAAGGAACATCCGGTTCAGCGACCGGTTTACTACATCAGTGAAGTGCTTATCGAGTCCAAACAAAGGTATCCGCATTGGCAGAAGCTGGTATATGGTGTTTTTATGGCAAGCCGGAAGCTGAGGCAGTATTTTCAAGGACACCCCATCACGATGGTCAGTTCTGCTCCTTTGGGTGACATCATACAGAACCGGGAGGCGACCGGTCGGATTGCCAAGTGGGCTATCGAGCTCGGGCCGCACGATTTAAGATACGTACCCCGGACGGCCATAAAGTCACAAGCACTTGTTGATTTCATAAACGATTGGACAGAGTTACAAGCGCCTGAGGAGAAGCCAGATAACACCTATTGGACCATTCATTTTGACGGGTCAAGACAATTGGAAGGCTCGGGGGCTGGAGTCGTTTTAACTTCCCCACGAGGTGATAAGTTTTGTTATGTCCTCCGTTTAATGTTCCCCTGTACAAATAATGCGGCTGAGTATGAAGCTTTGCTGCATGGTCTTCGGATGGCTAAAGAGATGAATCTGAGCAGAGTTAGGTGCTTTGGTGATTCGGATCTGGTGGCTCAGCAGGTATCTGGCACCTGGGATTCAAAGGACCCGCTCATGGCTGCATACCGACGTGAGGTGGATATAGTAGCCGGGCATTTCAAAGGCTATCAAGTGGACAATGTGGACCGCAGAAAGAATGAGGCAGCAGACGCTTTAAGCCGCTTGGGCTCTCAGCGTAAACCTGTCCCACCCAATGTTTTCTTGGATGTATTGTATCACCCATCGGTACAGCTACCCGGTGAGCTGGAGTTGGCTGTTCCTGATCCGGAGGCTCAACTAGTGGCGGCTCTTCACGTCACCCCGGATTGGACGCTCCCTTATCTGGCATATATGAACCGGGGTGAGTTGCCAGAAGACGAAAGCTTGGCTCGACAGATAGTACGGCGGTCCAAGTCTATGACCATCCTTAAAGGAGAGCTACATCATCGCAGCGTGTCAGGAGCACTACAACGGTGCGTATCCCCTGAGGAGGGGTGCGAGATATTACGTGAAATACATGAAGGGGATTGCGGCCACCACGCCGGTTCAAAATCATTGGTGGCTAAAGCGTTCCGCCACGGTTTCTACTGGTTAACTGCTCATGTTGATGCAGAGGACCTGGTCAGGTTATGTGATGGTTGCCAGAAATTTTCCAGGCGAGCGCACATACCGGCTCAAGAATTGAGGATGATTCCGATCACTTGGCCGTTTGCGACTTGGGGGCTTGATATGGTTGGGCCTTTTAAGCGTTCCAAAGATAAGAAGACCCACCTACTGGTGGCGGTTGACAAATTTACAATGTGGGTGGAGGCAGAACCTGTCAGTAAATGTGATGCGGCCACGGCGGTTCGGTTTATAAAGAAGGTGATCTTCCGGTTTGGCTTTCCACACAGCATCATCACAGATAATGGTACCAATCTATCCAAGGGGGCCATGAGAGAGTTCTGTGCACGGGAGCATATACGGCTTGATGTTTCTTCGGTAGCGCACCCACAATCTAATGGTCAGGCAGAACGAGCGAATCAAGAGATCTTGAGAGGTATCAAACCCCGGCTTCTGGTCCCTTTGCAAAGGACGCCGGGTTGTTGGGTGGAGGAGCTACCGTCTGTATTATGGAGCATCAACACCACGCCTAACAGATCCACGGGGTTTACGCCGTTTTTTATGGTCTACGGAGCAGAGGCGGTTCTCCCAAGTGATATACGACATGATTCACCTCGTGTGGCAGCGTATGTTGAAGCGGACAACGAGCAGGCATGGCAGAACGCTCTTGACTTGTTGGATGAGGAACATGACTTAGCAGCTGCCCGTTCAGCGATTTACCAGCAAGATCTTCGCCGTTACCACAGCCGTCGGGTTAGGACCAGAACCTTTCAGGAGGGGGATTTGGTGCTTCGGCTCATCCAGGATCAGTCTGATCAGCATAAATTATCCCCGCCTTGGGAGGGACCTTTTGTGGTCAGCAAGAATCTGAATAATGGGTCATACTACCTGATTGATATTCGACAGCACAAAGATTCGCGCACATCAGAGGAGGAGACCAGCAGGCCGTGGAACATAGCTCATCTTCGACCCTATTATGCATGAGCCATGGGCTCTGTTTATGTACATATCATGACCATGTATATATTATGATTAATACAATAAACCGGAGCCTCGAGTAAAGCGGGGTCTCTGCTGTTCTTCACATCATGCGTGTTCTTCCCCTTGAGGTCGCTTCACAGAAGATCAAATTAAAGATTCCGGTTTAAAAGCCGGTTCAAGGGAAGATGTCTCCCGCAAAGCTGTGAAGCTCTTAATATCCGGTTCAATATCCCGGTTCAAGCATGGGGCTTCCTGTTCAAACATAGGTCGTATTCGAACCAAAGAGAACATAGCTATTCAGACATGGGGCTTCCTGTTCAAACATAGGTCGTATTCGAACCAAAGAGAACATAGCTATTCAAACATGGGGCTTCCTGTTCAAACATAGGTCGTATTCGAACCAAAGAGAACATAGCTATTCAAACATGGGGCTTCCTGTTCAAACATAGGTCGTATTTGAACCAAAGAGAACATAGCTATCCCTATAAAGTCAGTTGGGGACCTAGTCGGCCTGAACCGTAGCTACACCTCCGGGGGGCTTGGTCGTGTCTTGACGACGGTAATGCCTTCTGGCTGGCACATTTGCCACTGAATCAGTTGGGGACCTAATCGACTTGAACCGTAGATTACGCCTTATGGGAGCTCGGTCATGTCTTGATGATGGTAATGCCTTCTGGTCGGCTTTTTAGCCAATGAATCATTTGGGGGCTTGGTCGTGTCCGAACCAACGCAATGCCACTTGATCGGCCCTTGGCCACTGAGTCACTTGGGGGCTTGGTCGAATCCGAACCAATGCAATGCCATTTGACCGGCATATTTGCCACGATTCAGTTAGGAACCTAGTCGACCTAAACCGTAGCTACACCTCTTGGGGGCTTGGTTTATTTTGTCTTGACGATGGTCACGCCTTCTGAACGGTTCATAGCAACCACTATTTGCATGCGTTTTACTATCGCGTTGGCCTCTCGTATTTGGTTTTTGTTTTTTGCCTTTATTGTGGTATTTTTTGTTCTTCGGAACGTCAAGTGCTTTTAAACCGATTCTGCTGACACAGCCTGGTCCGTTTTGGGAAAGAGCATCAGTACCCGTGCGCAAAGGCACATTCAAATGCAGAGGTATTAAACTATCTTATTACAAGGCAGCGTACTGCCTGAAATTATTGTTCTTTGACGGATTAAACGTCACCAATTAAGGTGAACCGGAGCGTTGATTACGCCTGTTCGCCGCCTCGGTTCGAAGGCTGTGGATCATCTTGCGCCGCATCCTCTTGGCTACCCATTGGCTGGAAATCAGCAGTGGTCCAGTCGATTCCCATTAGCGCTTGAAAGACAGCTTCTTCGTGAATCAGCAAAGACGGTTCAATGTCAGGGGCGTAGGTATGCTTACGGATTGGAGGAATAAGGTTTTCCACTTCAGGGACCGGGGCAGCTACTCGCCTATTCTGGCTATCATATTGGGCTTGGTAATGGTTCAGATCTGCTTCTTCAGCCAATTGACAAGCTAGGGGGCGCACCGCCCGGTTTATCGCCCTCAAATCATCTTCACCAAAGTCTGAACCATCTTCTTTCAAGCTGGGGTATCCTTGGGCCGCTTCGACAGGATCGAAGTCTGGTACCCACGCTTTGGCCCGGATCAAGGCAGTGATGGCTCCAGTTCGAGCAGCTGATCTTTTCAACTCTTCAATCCGGGCTGGAAGCATGGATAGCCTCTTCAACGTGTCTTGAATCAGAGACGGTGCAGGGTGGTTGTGCGACGCAGTGGTGATAGCTCTCTGTGCTCCGGTGTACAACTGTTCAATCAGAGTATAGGCAGCTTTGAGTTTCATCCGCACATCAGAACCCAAGTGTCCAATACGTGAGCCTGCAGTGTTTCAAGATGGATTACAAACCGGACATAGGATATAGCAGACAAGGTACAAATTGGAAGAAGGGCATCGAAAGAAATTTACCAAAGACGGCAGAGGTCATGGAGTGTATTTGTCGCTTCACGGTGGATAATTCATCGACCACCGGTTTGAGAGCAGCTTCAGCATTTTCAGCCCTCTTCGTCAAAAGAGCTTTTTCAGTAGCCCAAACAGCTTGCTCCTTTTTGCGGTTTTCTTTCAGCTGTTCCATAACGGTTAAGGCATTGGTCAATTCCTCCTTCGCTTTTTCAGTTTCAGCCTGCTGGGTTTTTAAAGTTTCCTGAAGGTCCGAGACTTGTTTCTCTTTGGTCTTCAAATCCCCCTGCAGCAGGTCATCAGCAGTGTTCAGAAAGTAGTGCACGGTTTGGAAGTATCAACCACACAAGCAAGTTATGCGCTCGATACTTGGGGGCTAATGCATACTTGATTTTAACGCATGTTTTCCATTACAAAAAGTCCCAAGATTAATACAAGTATTTAAACTTGGCACTTGGGGGCTAATGGTTATTTGACGATGTTTCTGGATCTTAGTGGTCAAGGTAGCATGATTCGAGTTACCATCTCGGATTTGGATCAAACTGATAAGCTAGGGTGCAACAGAAGGAAGCACAAGAGAGTTACCTCAAGTTTTTCTTTCATCATCCTGATCATACCAGCTTCATAATCGCGACTGGTGTACAGTCGGTTCAGGTACCCAGAATAAAGATCTGGGGCGCTTAAAGCGGCGTATGTTGAGGAGTCAACATCCCATTTGCCCTTTATGGCCGAGATTTCGTCCTTGGCAGTATGCTTGGCTAAAGTGGCAGTGTTCCCCGGTTCAGAGCGACCAATGCCGGTAATCACAACATCATCATCCTTGGAGTCACTGCTCTGCATTGGCCCTGTCGGTTTATCAACAGTTCCAGAAGGGGGGATGGATCCCTCAACCCGAACAGGGCTAGCAGGCGGATCAGTACGGCTGGCAGGGTTGGTAGGCCTTTCTTCAACACAGGTGTCATCTTGTGGAGATAGATAATTCTGAACATCTTCACGACCCAGAGCGTCAGAACCAGGCGTTTTCTCCGGTTCAGGAGCGGCGGTTCCTTCGGCCGGGTTGTCCAGACGAGCCTTCTTGCTCGGTCTAGGTTTAGCCCTGGGAAAAACCCAAAGATTGAAAAAACGGTGTAAGATGGATTAAGAGACTCATACAGAAATATGTTGTGATCAGTCCAACTTACCCAATAACCGTCTTTAGCGGTGGCAGTTGAGTGGCTGAGGATTCACCAGAAGATGAATGGGAAGTGACCTGATAATCGGAGTCAGATGGATTAAGAGGCTGACGAGTTAAACCTGCTTTAGGAGGAAAGCTAGCGCATAAATCGGAGACCTCTGAGCGGCGTTTCCGAACCGGGTTGTTCGGTAAACCGGCGGAGGTAACTACCTGGCCGCTATGCCGGGTGGTGCGTCGAGCTTCATGTTGCTGGGTCTTCACAAGAAATTGGGGATCCATGTAAGCAAGAGGATGAGAAAATTTAATTTTCCGGTTTGCTTGGCGAGGTTTTTTCAAAGGCAAAGGAACTGCATCAGAAGAAAGAATAGTTACCTCTGGGCCTTCAGCATTGCTCGCTTCAGCGTCGTCCTGACAAATATCATCATCAATAAGACGTATAAAAAGTAAGCCAACAGAATCGAGGTCTACCCCAAGGTCCGGATTACCCACATCATCCTCCTCTAAATCCGGGGTAGAGGAAGCGGTGTTCCTTTTCTTCTGAGCGGGTTTCTTCACCCTCGTTTTGGGTCGGGTTACCTTTTCGGTCGGCTCTTGAAACTTCTTGCTCCAAAACGGATCATCTCCCTGTCTCAGAAAGGACCGGTGTTAGCAATATGTGTATAAGGAGATCATAAATTTTATAACAAACCGAGGGGAGGTACTTACAGCAGGTGGTTTGTTTGTGGCACAAAATGGAAGCAGGCCGGTTCGGGCGCACACGTATTCCGGTTCATTCAGCATCTTTTTCACAGCCTCAGTGACTTCATCTTCCGTCAGCTGAATGTTGCAGTGCCTCAAAGGATCATCAACCCGGCCCGTGTATTGGCACATTAAACCGGAGCGGATGCTAAGGGGCAGGATGCTCCATGAAATCCAGCAACGGGCAAGATCTACCCCCGTTAAACCGTTAGCCATGAAGGCTCTGAGCTTGGACAGCTGAGGGGCATACTTACTCCTCTCTTTGGCGGTTAGTCTTGGGGGGAAGGGGTGTGTATTGCTAAGTCTCTCCGGATGAAAGCCAGGCAGAGGATTTTCTTCAGCAGGAGAAGTATCCTTGCAATAGAACCAAGTGTAATTCCATTCTTGCGGATGACTATGCAACTTGGCGTGAGGATAAGTCACCTCTTTCCTCTTTTGAATCGTCATACCACCCAGTTCCATATTAGGGCCGTCGGTGAATTCAGTACGTCGGTTCAAATGAAACAGGTCCCGGAACAGCTCTACGGTAGGTTCCTCCTGGAAGTACACCTCGCAAAGCACATGAAAATGGCAGATATTCGTGACTGAGTTTGGACCAACGTCTTGTGGGCGCAACCTAAAGTTAGCCAGGACGTCCCGATAAAATTTTGAACCGGGTGGGTTAAAACCCCGGGCCAGGTGATCCGCAAACACCACCACTTCTCCCTCCTGTGGGGTAGGAGGACATTCGTTTCCTGGAACCCTCCAATGGATGGCATTTTTGCTACTGAAAGCGCCAGTCAGAACTAAGTTGTTTAGTTGGGTCTCAGTGATGCGAGAGGGAACCCAGTTGCATTCGTACACCTGTTTTGCCATGAGGAAATCTACAAGACAAAGGTGTTCCGGTTTGAGAACAAGTGTGAATGTAAACCGAAGATGCTCTTATATACAGTAAGGTTATCTACGATGATATCATCCAGCGGTTGATCAAGGGGACTAATGGATGTGTGGATTGGTTTGCTCGCTTTGCTAGAAGTTAAACCGACCAGATCTAACAGTTGTGAATATGAAAGCAGAAACAGATCCCATACAGATTCTTTCAAAGCAATGGATCTACAGCTAGGGCGAAAAAGAAGTAAAAATATGAGGTTTGGCTCACAGCAGAACAGCATAAGTTCGACAAGCAGGGAAATGAGTGGGATCTAAGGAGATGAGTACAGATTTATAGAGATGAGTACATAGCATCATCATCTGTTCGCAAAAGCTCTCAGCGGGTATCGAACTGACGATGTCGTCCTAGCGTCAAAGCTACTATGGGGATGAACAAAGAACAGTGGCAGGATGACGAACCCTAGAACAGATCTAAAAGCAAGAAGAACAGGGGCCTTACCGGGATCCAAACGGATGTGAAAGGTCGCCGCGGTGCTCTGGTCCGATCAGGCTGATGCAGCGGCCGGAGTTGATGCAGTAGCTGACGGCGGCGGCGGAGCTCCAAGGTCTGGGTCGCGAGGAAGACGAAGAAGGGGGCGAAAGGGAGGAAAGGAAGATGGCCTTCAAGTCCTATTTATAAGGCACGGCGCGCGTGTCAGGCGCGCGAATCCAGGGGCCGGAGATTTCGGGAGCCCAGCCGTCGACCTGATTATTGCGGATTAGCAAAAGGAGACGGTAACTTTGCACTGACGTCATATCGGTTTACCGCAGCAAAAGGAGATGAAGAAACGGCGGTTCAACAGTTACCGGAAGACATTTGAAGACAGAAATTCTTATTAAGGATTGACATGAACCTGTTCAAATCAATCTGGGGCCTAATGTTGGGGATATTGCTATTTGGGGTAAACCGGCCTACAGGGCCCGGGTTAGCTCCGTCCATGGACCCGAGATGTTAAAGTCTAAGGAGAAATAGAAGGGCCCAAGGCCTGTAATCGGTTTAGAGGTTTACGGTGTAAACCGGCCTGAGGTAAACTTGCATTGTAAGTTAGGAATAGAGAGACCGACCCGGGCACGTTTATAAGCCGGAGGTCGGGACTTTGCAGACCGACGGGTGTCACCCGTGTATATAAGGGGACGACCCGACGGCGGTTTGGGGACAGAGAACAACAACTCGAGGTTTAGGCGAAGCTTATCGCTCCCTAGCCCTCGAAACCCATCAATTCCATCACAACTAGACGTAGGCTTTTACCTTCATTGAAGGGGCCGAACTAGTATAAACTCTGTGTCCTTGCGTCCGCTCTAACCCCTTCAAACTAACCCGTTGCGATGGCTCCACGACTAAGTCCTTTTGCCAGGACATCTGCCGTGACAAATCCACGACAGCTCCCGAGCAAGAACTCAATGCAAACCACAAAGCAGCAGTAGGAGTATTATCTCTCCGGAGAGCTCCGAGGCTGGGTAAACTGCTCGTGTGCTCCGCCCCGATCTGCTCTTCGTGCAACCTCCGCCCCCCGCCGAACCGAAAGGGGCTCCGTCCCCATAGGTGCTCGTGGATCAGTTTCCCCGACACCTACGTTGATGAAGTGGGAAAGCTGGAAGAGCGCTTCGACGGTATACAGGCTGAACACGTTCCCCGAGGGGAGAACGACATCGCCGATTACCTGTCAAAGTGCGCTGCCCTCAAGCTACCTGTGGAACCAGGTACCTTTGTGCTTCAGCTAACTCAGCCATCCGTTGATCCATCAACATAGCAGAACAAGAGGAGGAAATCAGGGCCCGGCAAGTACTTTCCCGCCGAGCTCTCCGGAGCCGCCGGCAAGGATGTTGCCGGGAACACTGAGCCCACCACGGGACGGCTGGCCCCGGCGGAGCGTCAAGCTCTTGCCGTCGAGACATCCGCCCCTCTGGCAGAGGAAATGCCTTTAGTCCTCGCCGTCGAGCCCCAGGCTCCAACGTGGGCGCAGCATACCGTCCAATTCCTCCAAATGGGGGAACTTCCTAAGGAGCAGGAAGAAGCGGAAAAAGTAGCCCGTCGCTCTGCCATGTACCAGTTCGTCGATGACGTCCTGTACAGGAAGAGGCCGAACGGTGTGAAATTGAAGTGTATCCCTCGAGAGGAAGGACTGGAGCTGTTGGCGGAAATACACGGAGGCATATGTGGATCCCACATTGGGTCGAGGGCCCTTGCTGGCAAGGCATTTCGGCAAGGCTTCTTCTGGCCCATCGCCCTCGAGGATGCAACGACACTAGTCACCAAGTGTGAAGCGTGTCAGTTCCATTCGGAGAAGCTTCATCAGCCAGCTCAAGCCCTTCAAACCATTCCTCTCTCCTGGCCCTTCTCGGTTTGGGGGCTCGACATACTGGGCCCTTTCCCCCGCGCTGTCGGGGGCTTTGAGTACTTGTACGTTGCAATCGACAAGTTCACAAAGTGGCCGGAGGTGGAGGCAGTGAGGAAGGTCACAGCTCAGTCAGCCGTCAAATTCTTCAAGGGACTAGGTGCCGTTTTGGCGTGCCCAACAGGGTCATCATCGACAACGTCACACAGTTCACAAGCCGCACCTTCATGCAATATATCAAAGACCTCGCCAGCAAAGTCTGTTTCGCTTTCGTTGCTCACCCGCGGAGCAATGGTCAAGCTGAGAGGGCAAATGCTGAAGTACTGCGAGGACTACGGACCAAGACCTTTGACAGGCTACACAAGAGCGGAAGGCGCTGGATTGATGAGTTGCCAGCGGTTCTTTGGTCGATCAGGACGACGCCAAATCGAGCCACCGGCCAGACACCCTTTGCCCTGGTATACGGGGCAGAAGCAGTTCTCCCCACTGAACTCATATACGGGTCACCTCGAGTGCTCGCTTATGATGAGCTTGAGCAAGAGCAACTGCGGCAAGATGACGCAATGCTCCTTGAGGAAGATCGTCTTCGGGCGGCTGTGAGAGCAGCACGCTACCAGCAAGCCTTGCGCCGCTACCATAGCTGCAAGGTCCATGCTCGAAGCCTTGAGGAAGGCGACCTTGTTCTTCGGCGCGTTCAGTCGGCCAAGAATTCCAACAAGTTGACGCCAAAGTGGGAAGGCCCTTATCGGGTAATACGAGTCACCAGGCCCGGCGCTGTCCGCCTGGAGACCGAAGATGCCGTTCCGGTGAGTAACTCCTGGAACATTGAGCATCTTCACAAGTTTTACCCGTAAGGCGCGGCTTGCCGGGCCCCCCGGCAAGCCACCTTTTGTACAAGCATTGCCGATGATGCATGTAACCCTTTGTACAAAGCCAGGCGCAAACCCTGAGCATAAATAAATGAAGCGCTAGCGCCCCAAGTTATAGCATGCATGCTAGGTCAAGTCTCGTCCTTGGTTAGGGTTGATAGTGCTTTGCAGTGACTAACCCCTAGCTTAGAGGTCGAGTGTGCGTCTCGTTGCCGTTCTTTTGTCCTCATTGATTCGCAGGACCCACAGAAATCCTTGCCGGATCACTTGAGGACGAAAAGGAGAAGAGGGACGGATCAGCATCTAGACCCTGGCAAGCTAGTACTGCCAGGGGCTCCAAGAGCAGAGATTCACCCACGGCAAACCAGAGTTGCCAAGGGTTATAGCTTCAGATAAGTTCTTCATCCCTTATCATGCATTCTTTTATGGACTGAGGTATGTGAAACCTCGTTTCTTCCTAAAGCTACCGTGCTCCCCTAACTCTAGGCCCTAGGGCCCGTCCCTGGGGCCAGGTTTGGTCGTAGCCGCGGCAGCGAAAGGATGAAATGAGGAGCCTGAACCCGCCTCATCCCTGCCTCCGCCGAAAGCGCGAGAAAGGTCGAGCGACGTGGGGAGACGGCAAGGCCTGCTGCCGGGCAAGGAAATGTTTATCTTAAAGATATCAAGGATTTACTCCTTGACATGGGTTCTACCCGCAAACAAATGACCCGGCAAGCATCCCTTTTTCATTAAAAACATTCCACTCAGGTACAGTTCATAGAGAATGGAAAACATGAATGATGGGATTACAAGCTTTAAATTCAGCTAAGGCCCGAAGGCTTACAAACTAAAAAGAGATGAGGTGCCCGTAATCCCTTTCTTGTCCCTCTCCTCAGGAGGCAGGTCAAGGAGGCAAAAGGGGCAAAAGGGGCGCCTAGACGAGCTACGGGTGGCAGAATACACCAAGAGAACATCTCGGTGGTCGTCCGAAGGCTGGATGGTGATGGCAGCGCTGGAGGCAGAGCTGGAAGATGAGGCGGCAGGACGTCAGCATGCGTCGAAGGCGTCGGTGCCCGCGTACTCCGAGTTGATGGCCTTGCCGCCCACCCTCTTCCTCTTCCGCAGCCTCCCAACGCCAGCCACCCAAGGAGACGACCCTGAGAAGTTCGGGGAGCCGGCGACACGGATGATGGGGTCGCCGGTGCCGCACGAGGCGGCGCCCGGCACCTAGTCGGACCCGTCATCCTGCCGCCTGCTACCCTCGTCGTCACTGCCGCTGTCGTCCTCGTCACTCCCGCTCGAGGAGGAGTCTTCGCTATCAGAAGAGCTCTCCACACAGCACCTTGCGCGGGTCCCGAAGCATCCGAAGACCTTGACGGAGTGGAGGCCGCCCTCCATCAGCTTGAAAAGGAGAGTGAGCCCCTCTGTCAAGCGGTGGATACAAGCAAACGACTTCCATCCCCGACGAAGATACATCACGTGAGGGGCTGGGAAGTCAACGTGAACCCGCGTGCCGCTGATCCCGCAGCCCCTCATGTGCAGCCGCAGCGATTCCGGCGGATCCAGCTCCATCTCCCGCCCAAATGGAGTCGGGAGACGAAGGGGACGGCGAGGTGGCCGGCGCAGCCTGACGAAGAACTCGCATGGGTCATCTCCGACGTGGCCCTCCATGGGGAGGGGAACTGCTGGCGGAGGCGAAGCCGGCGTGCCGCCCCGTCCTCCTCTTCCCCGAGCACCTCGGCCTCGCCCACGGCCTCGCCCTCTCCCCCTTCCCCTCGCGGCTGGCTCTGCCACCGCAGGTGCAGGAGGAAGAGGGATGCGTTGTCAAGCGGCGACCCTCGTCGCCACCGTCGAAGGACCAGGATTCCCTCTCTCCATGGCGGATGGAAGGGGAAGCAGAAGCTGAAGGAAGGAGGAGATGAAAGAATGTGGGACGCCATCCCCCCTCCCGCTCCTTATAAAGTAACGGGGTGGGGGCTCGGCCGCCCCACTCAGCCAATCAAGACGCGGAAGGCGCAGGGAACTGGGACCGACCCGCTGCCCCGGCCCGCGGTGGCCCGGTTTCCCGCCTCCACTGTTCGCCACCCCAAGTGCATGAAAGCCACGTGGCGGGCGTGCAGAACCGAGGCGACGGGTGAGGAGACCCCTCCCTACCCCGTGATCGTGGGGAGTGGACGCCTTGAAGACCCCGCCTCGGACCCGTTCAGTAATTGGGCCGCGCCTCCACGCCTCCCTCCGTTTATGGGGAAGGCGCGAACCCCCCCCCCCTTTACTACGACGTGACGCATGCGCGCAGAGCTCAGCCCCACGCATGCCACCCACGTCACGCACGCCTCCCCACGCCGCGCCAGCGCGCAAAGGAACTTACCGCGGTAAAAACCGCCCCGCCTGCCCGCGCACCGTTTTTGGGCCTGGCCCAACAACGCGTTGCGCTTATGTGTGGCCCAGGCCCGGGGGCTCCTATCGGTGTACAAAAAGGGGGGGGTACACTTTTTGTACCCCTATAACTATGCACGGGCAGTTTGAGCCACGGGCGCCGCCACACTGAGCACGACAAGGGAGGTAAGCCAAGGTAAGGCCGAAGCTGAAGAGAAGCGGAACGACGCCAAGACCAAGACCACAAAGAGCAAAAGGGACAGAGCAGACCCCCCCCGGCAAGATCCTTGCCGGGGGGTGGCTTTAGCTGACCCGGCAAGACCCTTGCTGTGGCAGCTCGCCCCACACCTATGGAGCGGGTCACCCTTGAGTCCACTGCCCCCATGGGGCAAGGATTCGGGAGGCATCCCCATGGTGGTATGCAGATCTTTGTGAAGACATTCAAGATCATATGCACACTTTGGAAGACGATGATCCTTGGCGGGATACCATCCAAGGAGGACCACAAGGCCCCCGGCAAGAGCCTTGCCGGGGATGACAGCAGGCGTCGCGGCAAGACCCTTGCCGGGACCCCGGCAAGGCCCTTGCCGGGGCCGCGGCAAGGCCCTTGCCATGAACACCCGTGGGGCCACCATCAGGCCCACGCCAGTCGCACCTCCGCCACCGTTCGCATACAGCTGCCGACCCAACCAGCTGGGCAGGCACCTGCGTGGCGGCATGCAAATCCTCGTGGAGATCCACCGCTGCGCCACCTCAGCTGCCTGCCTGCCTACATGGCATCGCGGGCACTTCTGGTCAGGGCGCGTGTCGACGCGGGAGGGAGCGGCGACGGACAAGACGGGGCTCTCCATCGCCCCCGATAAAGCAAAGACACCTAAGCAAGGCGCATTAAATGCACCTTGTCATGTAATGCGAGGGATAACCTCGCATCACTGTACGCTTTCCACCTCCTTTGTGCCACTGTGGCAACCCCTTTCCCTATAAAAGGAGGCCCCAGGCGACCAGGAAGAGGATTCGGCTTTTTGGAGCTCTCGACGCCCCATAGCTACCTCAAGAACACAGATATACAATCCACCAAAGCAGGAGTAGGGTTTTACGCATCCCTGCGGCCCGAACCTGGGTAAAGGAATCGCGTGCTATCTGGTTGATCCGCACTTTTCACAACCCCGCGCCCCGCAACCGTAGTAGGGATTCGATCCCATAGGTGTCGTTTCCATCGACATCGCGATCCATCAATACTACTACTAGTAATTCGGTAATCCCGACTAAAACGGCGCGGCCGGGTCTTTTCCTGCGCGATATGCTGGCAGGTTGGCTTAGTTGGCTTTCTTAGGACGAGTAATGCTACACCTACGTAATCCCAGTTACGTAATTAACGTAATGTGAAATGTGTGAGTTGTTGATTGTAGATTGGGGGGAGGGAGGGGCCCACCACCATGAAAATCAGGGGAGGAGAGAGAGATGCAATTTACGTTAACCCTTTCATAGGTTCCTGTAGATGTAGAAAGATGTGAAATGCATGAATGTGTAGTGGGCGTACTATTGGAGTGCCTAAGATAATTTGTGTATGTATAGACCCTATGTGTTTATTTTACTTCGCATGTTAGATTTGTCTCGGTTCAATAAAAAGCAGAGTTGGTGATGATGGTGTGCCTGTCATCCTGCAATATAGGTCGTCCAATCTATATCTAACGGATAGGAAGGAAACTATGAAAATTTACCCGCACTCCTCTCCACATTTGCAAATAAGGCTTTCCCTCGTTCATCCTTTTCTGCCACAAGATCTTGATCTTCCGTGCAATGCATGGGCATATTGCTAGTACTCCTACAATATGTATATTATTGTGAAAGTTCATATACACCGGCCGAGATTAATGCAAACACGGCAGATTTTCATTACATTTCGAACTTTTATAGGACAAAAAAATAAAAGAAACCCGACCCTAAACCTATTCTACGGCGGCGACCAACGTCCTCCATCTGTGATCTCCATGTACGGGGGCGGGGTTCAAGACCCGTGAAGTGAAGGTGTGGTCTCCGGCGAGGAAAAGTAGAACACGGGAGACAGACCGGCCAGTTGGCACACCATGCCCTGCCGCCTCCCATGCCCTACTCATCCTTGGAGGAGTCCCCAACCTCGGCGGTGCCGGACGTTGGACGACGGCAAGGAGGACGTGTGGCTAATAGTGCTCCCGTTGTCGGCCGCCAGCGTGGCCAACGATTGTGCGGCGACTTGAGCGAGGGTGGCGAGCTCGAGCTCCATCCCCGAAGACAAGCTCTCCCACAGAGCGTTCGTGCTTGCGGTCAAGGAGGATGTGGTTCCAGGTAGGAGGACGATGCGCTATGGTGTGGAGGTTAGCTGGGCGTTTCCGCCCTAAGTAGCGCATTTCGGTGAGGCCAAGCGTCCGGGTGCGTCATTAAGTCACCGGAGTTGTGTAGGATCTAGAAGTAGGTGTGTCTAGAGGGGGGGTGATTAGACACTTAGTATTAAAGTTGCAGTTTTTAAGCCTTTTTGGTTTGAGTGAAGTTTTAGGCACAATTTCAGCACATACAATACATATCAAGCAAGCATGCAAAGAGTATATAGGCAGCGGAAAGTAAAGCATGCAACTTGCGAGAATGTAAAGAGAAGGGTTTGGAGAATTCAAACGCAATTGGAGACACGGATGTTTTTCCCATGGTTCGGGTAGGTGGTGTTATCCTACATCCACGTTAGTGGAGACTTCAACCCACGAAGGGTAACGGTTGCTCGAGTCCACGAAGGGCTCCACCCATGAAGGGTCCACGAAGAAGAAACCTTGTCTATCCCACCATGGCCATCGCCCACGAAGGACTTGCCTCACTAGCGGTAGATCTTCACGAAGTAGGCGATCTCCTTGCCCTTACAAACTCCTTGGTTCAACTCCACAATCTTGTTGGAGGCTCCCAAGTGACACCTAGCCAATCTAGGAGACACCACTCTCCAAGAAGTAACAAATGGTGTGTTGATGATGAACTCCTTGCTCTTGTGCTTCAAATGATAGTCTCCCCAACACTCAACTCTCTCTCACAGGATTTGGATTTGGTGGGAAGAAGATTTGAGTGGAAAGCAACTTGGGAAAGGCTAGAGATCAATATTAATATGGTAGGAATGGAATATCTTGGTCTCAACACATGAGTAGGTGGTTCTCTCTCAGAACATATGAGTTGGAAGTGTAGATGTGTTCTGATGGCTCTCTCCACGAATGAAGAGGAGGTGGAGGGGTATATATAGCCTCCACTTAAAATCCAACCGTTACACACAATTTACCAATCTCGGTGGGACCGAATCAACAAACTCGATCGGACCGAAAAGGTAAACCTAGTGACCGTTAGAGATTTTCGGTGGGACTGACATGCATCTCGGTAGGACCGATATGGTTAGGGTTTGGGCATAACGTAATCTCGGTGAGACCGATTACACAAACTCGGTGAGACCGATTTGGTAATTAGCTAACTAGAGTGTTGGTCAGGCAAACTCGGTGGGACCGATTACTAAACTCGGTTGGACCGAATTTGGTAATGAGTTATCCAGAGAGTTTGCATTGTAATCTCGGTAGTACCGATTGCCTAAACTCGGTGAGACCGATTTTGACAATGGACATACACAGTGAGATTGCAATCCCATCTCGGTGAGACCGAGATCCCTATCGGTAGAACCGATTTGCTAGGATTTTGGCAGTGGCTTATGACATATGAAAACTCGGTGGCGCCGGATAGAAAGAATCAGTAGGACCGAGTTTGGCTTAGGGTTTAGGTCATATGTGGAAGTGGGAAAGTAGCTGAGGGTTTTGGAGCATATCATTAAGCACATGGAGCAAAAGGCTCATTAAGCAACACCTCATCCCTTCTTGATAGTATTGGCTTTTCCTATAGAC
The DNA here is from genome assembly GCA_032464435.1 of Aegilops umbellulata. NCBI lineage: Eukaryota > Viridiplantae > Streptophyta > Magnoliopsida > Poales > Poaceae > Aegilops > Aegilops umbellulata. The sequence goes on along the minus strand of CP136056.1, from coordinate 64,402,666 downwards.
TCAATGTGATCTTGGATCACTAAAAGTGTAAAATGAAGAGTCTTGAGCTTGAAGCTTTAGCCAATCCTTTGTCCTTAGCATCTTGAAGGAGTTCCCACAACCTTTAGTCCATGCCACTCCATTGTTGAACTTATCTGAAATATACTAGATAAAAGTATTAGTCCAACAAGAGATATGTTGACATTAATTACCAAAACCACCTGAGGAGCACTTGTGCTTTCAATCTCCCCCTTTTTGGTAATTGATGGCAACATACATCAAAGCTTTAGATAAAGATACAAAGAATAACAAGTAAAGCTTTGGAAGAACATGTAACAAGCATAGGCTCCCCCTACATGTATGCAATCATGTAAATATAAGATATAGAGGCATGTGAGAGCATAACCATGACAGAGAAGGCAATGTGTTACATGTATCTTGGCCATATGCATCAGAGCAAAATATTATTAAGAGAAATACCTTCATGCTTATGAGTCCTTCTTGCAAACAGTATGTACAAAAGCAAGAATTCCACATACTCATGATTCTGATGCATATACTTACCTTGTAGTCTTGAGTTGGCTTAGGATGGAATGAACCTGCATAAACAAGGTTAGATAACACAGGTGCATCCACTAGCCAGAGCAAACCAAGGAAAACCACAAGAATACCAAGACTGGGATGACATGTAGAGAGTGAGTACAAGGTACCACATTAGATTAGACATGTCCCCAAGAGTAAAGATTTGCAATGAATTTGAGTGATTTCTTTCCCTTAGATGTCTTGCTCCCCCTGAATTTGACATGGGATATTGGGAGAAGATAGGGAACAGAAAATCAGAGCTGAAATATACTGAAATATATGAATGAATAGAAGCACTATGTTCTATGAGCATGTCTTTCCCCCAAAAAGACATGTGGCATCTCTCCTCTTAAACATCAAGCATTTGGGATCCTTGAGTATTCTCTCCCCCTGGAGATCTCTTTCTCCCCCTTAATACTTTCTCTCTTTTTCTCCCTGATGATAAGCTTTGATGTGATCTCTCTCTCCCCCTTTGACATCCATTTCCAAGAAGGTTCTTCTGGAATCTGTCGAATAGGTTTGGTCCTTGAGATTCAGCATAAAGCAATGGATAAAACTGTGATGCTTGTAGAGGATAAGATTCATTGAGTGGAGTTGGATCAGAAGAAATATAAAATAAGTGACAAACTGTTTTCCTGTTGCGAAATCGGTGGCACCGAGCGTCATGTTTCGGTGGTACCGAAGGGATTCGGTTGATCCGAAACGTTCAATTCGGTGAAACCGAGTTTACTACAGAGAAAACACTTGTCACCTAAGCTCACTAGTCAAATAAGATCTCACAAAGATTTGCAATGAATTAACTGAAAGATTTGCAAGGAATTTGATGCAGAAATATGCAGGACAAAAAAGAATCAAAAAGAAAAGAATAGAAGTTCTAGATGAAGTTTTCTTTTTGATAAAGAGGGAAACAAATATGCAAGGGACTAATGCAACAACACTCAAAGAAAGGAGACTCAAGAGAACTTCATCTAGATTTGGGCGGTGACAAAGTCGCCTATGTTAGAGTATATTGACTTAGGAGTCAAGTGAGAACACTTGATCATGGGTCATACTCATCGTTTAAGCTCAAAATGGGGTTACCATTTTTCGTTTAAGCATCTTGATGTATTCACATCTTGTCGAGTTGCTTTGACTCATGACTTTGAGTAAAGCTTCTCTAAGATGGAATATCATACCTTGGGTGGTGGAGTGGATCTTGCTCATGTAGTTGAACTTGTGTGGGTGCTCGAAGTTGATGTAGTTCATCATGAGTCAGGAGCACCCCTTGGAATTTGAGTTCATCTTCCTACATGGGTTAGTTCTTGCAAGGAAAAGCACTTAAAAAAATGACAATCATGAAGCTCAACATAGAATTTGTCAAAGGATATGTTTGAATGGTTTCGTGCTTCCTTGTCTTCAACCACCGTCGTGTAGAGACTTGGTGATGTAGAGATTTCTCAAGATGTGAGAGAGTTGCAATCTCATAGAAATAGATTCATCCAAGTACCTACATGGATTAGATAACATGCAAGATGCAAATATATCCAAGACATTAGATAGTCATCAAGAGATATATCAAGGTTTAGTCATAAGCTCATGTCTTGCATGTATCCAATGGAGTTTCTACTCCAAGTTTGAAGCATCAATGATGTTCAATTCTCCTCTCAACCTGCAAAACACTTTCTCATCAAGCGGTTTAGTGAATATATCCGCTAATTGCTTATCGGTGCGAACATGTTTAAGATCAATGTCACCCTTTGCAACATGGTCTCGAATGAAATGATGACGAACTTCAATATGCTTAGTTCGAGAATGTTGCACAGGATTTTGACCAATTTTGATAGCACTTTCATTGTCACAAAGCAATGGAACATGTTTCACATAGACCCCATAATCTTTAAGAGTTTGGGTCATCCAAAGTAATTGAGCACAACATGAACCAGCGGCAATGTATTCCGCTTCGGTGGTGGATAAGGATACCGAGTTTTGTTTCTTGGACGACCAAGAAACAAGAGATCTACCAAGAAATTGACATGTACCCGAAGTGGACTTTCTACCGACCTTGTCTCCGGCATAATCCGAGTCGGAATACCCAACAAGATCGAAAGAGGACCTCTTAGGATACCAAATGCCAAAATGTGGTGTATGGATTAAGTATCTCACTATCCTTTTCACGGCCTTAAGATGACATTCTTTAGGAGCATCTTGATATCGTGCACACATGCACACACTTAGCATAATGTCGGGACGAGAGGCACATAGGTATAACAATGAACCAATCATAGAGCGATAAACCTTTTGATCAACCGGTTCACCATCTTTGGTCAAATCATTATGTCCACTAGTAGGCATGGGTGTAGACATACCTTTGCATTCTTGCATATTGAACTTATTGAATAGGTCTTTGGTGTACTTCGTTTGGGATATAAATGTACCTTCCTTAGTTTGCTTGATTTGCAAACCGAGAAAGAATTTGAGTTCACTCATCATAGACATCTCAAACTTCTTTGACATAAGCTTTCCAAACTTTTCACTAAAAAGAGGGTTAGTAGAACCAAATATGATATCATCAACATAAATTTGGCATACAAATAGTTCTCCATTAACTCTTTTAGTAAAAAGTGTAGAATCAATTTTTCCAATTTCAAAACCACTTGCAATAAGGAACTTAGTCAAGCATTTATACCATGCTCTAGGAGCTTGTTTAAGACCATAAAGTGCTTTGTGAAGTTTGTAAACATGATTAGGTTTCTTAGGATTGACAAAGCCGGGAGGTTGTTTGACATAAACTTCCTCCTCTACTTCACCATTTAGAAAAGCACTTTTAATGTCCATTTAGTACAAGGTGATATTATGATGATTAGCAAAGGCAAGTAAGATGCGAATGGACTCAAGTCTAGCAACGGGAGCATATGTCTCACCATAGTCCATACCTTCGACTTGTGTGTATCCTTGAGCAACGAGACGTGCTTTGTTGCGAACCACTTGTCCATCTTCACCTTGCTTATTGCAAAACACCCGTGGTTGTTGTCGGGCTTCTAAACCAATGTCCAAACTTGGTTTCTCTCAAAGTTGTGTAGCTCTTCATGCATAGCGTTTATCCAATCCGGATCTTCCAACGCTTCTTCGACCTTCATAGGTTCAATGCTAGATATGAATGAATAGTTTTCACAAAAGTTAGCTAAACGATTTTTAGAGCGAGTGATTCTCCCGGTTTGGATATCATTGTAGATTTGCTCGACGGGATGATCTTTGGCAATTCTTGCTCGAACTCGTGAAAGCTTTTGCTTGGGTCTTCGTTGAACTTCTTCTTCATCTTGTTCTTCTTCATGTCCTTCTTCATTGTTGGCATTGTCGTTCACTTGTCGTGGTGGAGAAGGAGGTTGTTGATGTTCGTCTTGACGCATTTCCTCGTTTTCTTCATATTGGTGTGTCCCACTTGTGGATGCTTCCGTGTCGATTCTTGGTTCACCTTGTCGTGAAGTAGAAGCTTCCACTTGGATGGACGAGGTACTCTCCTTCACCTCCGTTGGACGAATTTTGCCAATAGACAAGTCTTGAATTGCTTCCGAAGGGTCTTTATCTCCTACATCAATTGGCAATTGCTCTACTTGCGAGCCATTAGATTCACCAAACTTCACATCTACCGTTTCTTCAACCTTTCGGGTGAAATTGTTGTAGACACGGTAAGTGTGAGAGTTTGAGCCATAACCAAGTAGGAAACCTTCATGAGATTTAGGAGCAAACTTTGAACAACGATGCTTATCTAGAATGTAGCACTTTGAGCCAAATACTCGAAAGTATCCAACTTGGGGTTTGTTACCGGTGAGGAGCTCGTATGCCGTCTTGCCGAGTAGCTTGTGAAGATACAAGCGATTTGTTGCATGACAAGCCGTCTCAACTGCTTCTGCCCAGAAGTGCTTCGGCGTCTTGTACTCATCAAGCATCGTTCTCGCCATTTCGATGAGCGTCCGGTTCTTCCTCTCAACAACTCCATTTTGTTGAGGTCTGTACGTAGCCGAGAACTCATGTGAAATCCCTTCTTCTTCAAGAAAGGTATCCACATTTGCGTTCTTGAACTCCGTTCCGTTGTCGCTCCGAACCTTCTTGATCTTCACGTCAAACTGATTTTGGGACTTTGTAGCGAAGTTTTTGAAGATCTTTTGGACCTGCGATTTATCATCAAGAAAGAACACCCAGGTAAATCTTGAAAAATCATCAACTATGACTAGACCAAAAGAATTTCCACCGAGACTCTTGTAGGCATTGGGACCAAAAAGATCCATATGAAGTAGCTCAAGTGGCCTCCTTGTGGTCATGATGTTCTTCACGGGATGCCTTCCTCCAACCTGTTTACCTGCTTGACAAGCACTGCAAAGTCTATCCTTATGAAATATGACATCGTTAACTCCAAGGATATGATTTCCTTTAATAAGCTTGTCAAGGTTTCTCATGCCAACATGACCTAGTCGTCTATGCCACAACCAACCTTTTGAGGATTTAGCAATAAAGCAAGTTTTAGGTTGTGCCTTTTTAGAGAAATCGACAATATAAAGGTCACCTCTACGTATACCGGTAAAGACCATTTTATGATTATCTCGACGAAACACTTGGCAATCTACCTCAGTAAATAGGACATTTAATCCGAAATCAGCAAGTCTAGATACTGAAAGTAAGTTGTAGCCAAGAGATTCAACAAGCATGACATTTTGAATGGAGCTATCGTGTGAGATGGACACCTTACCTAGGCCAACCACCTTACCCTTTGAATTATCACCAAAGGTGACATACTTTCGAGGGCCGTCATTTTCAGCAAGCTCACGGAACATCTCTTCGTCTCCGGTCATATGATCAGTACATCCACTGTCGAGAACCCATTCCTTTCCTCCTGACACATATCCTCGAAGGTTTGCCATAAGACCAAAGTGTCTCATTGCATCATCAAGATCCAAGTCACTATCATCATTCTCATCGTAGTATCCATGATCTTGTGATTCATCATTTCCTAGAGAAAGTGATTCATTAGATAAATGATCATCAAAGTGGTCACTTTTATGAATTTTTATAGCTTCGGACATGATATCACTAATGATTCCAACCTTTCCTTTAGCATGCATAAGATTAGTAAGCTCAAGTAGACAATCACCAAAACTAGGATCACTAGAGTTCATTTTACTCATGGCAATAGATTTATGGAGAATTTCATCCATGTTTTTCAAGGAATAATCGGGGAATCGTTCCTCAAGAAATTTCCATATAGTATAGGCGCATTTAAGAGTAGGTAAACTAGCAATCAAGTATTTGGGCAATCCTCTAATGATGAGCTCAACGGTTCTAAGATTGCGAACCATGTCAATATCTTCATTTAGAGTGGGATGCATGGGATCAACATGAGGAGCACAAGGACTAGCAATATACTTGTTCAAATGATATTGAGTGAAAATCACAAGCATCTCATTTTTCCATTCATGAAAATACTCTCCATCAAGAATAGGCACTCTATGTCTAAGACTCCCTAAAGTAGACACATCCATCTTCCTCCAATGGTGATTAAACCAAGGCAATGGAGACCAAAGCTCTGATACCACTTGTAGGATCTTGAAGTAGGTGTGTCTAGAGGGGGGTGATTAGACACTTAGTACTAAAGTTGCAGTTTTTAAGCCTTTTTGGTTTGAGTGAAGTTTTAGGTACAATTTCAGCACATACAATACATATCAAGCAAGCATGCAAAGAGTATATAGGCAGCGGAAAGTAAAGCATGCAACTTGCGAGAATGTAAAGAGAAGGGTTTGGAGAATTCAAACGCAATTGGAGACACAGATGTTTTTCCCGTGGTTCGGATAGGTGGTACTATCCTACATCCACGTTAGTGGAGACTTGAACCCACGAAGGGTAACGGTTGCGTGAGTCCACGGAGGGCTCCACCCACAAAGGGTCCACGAAGAAGCAACCTTGTCTATCCCACCATGGCCATCGCCCACGAAGGACTTGCCTCACTAGCGGTAGATCTTCACGAAGTAGGCGATCTCCTTGCCCTTACAAACTCCTTGGTTCAACTCCACAATCTTGTCAGAGGCTCCCAAGTGACACCTAGCCAATCTAGGAGACACCACTCTCCAAGAAGTAAAAAATGGTGTGTTGATGATGAACTCCTTGCTCTTGTGCTTCAAATGATAGTCTCCCCAACACTCAACTCTCTCTCACAGGATTTGGATTTGGTGGGAAGAAGATTTGAGTGGAAAGCAACTTGGGAAAGGCTAGAGATCAAGATTAATATGGTAGGAATGGAATATCTTGGTCTCCACACATGAGTAGGTGGTTCTCTCTCAGAACATATGAGTTGGAAGTGTAGATGTGTTCTGATTGCTCTCTCCACGAATGAAGAGGAGGTGGAGGGGTATATATAGCCTCCACTTAAAATCCAACCGTTACACACAATTTACCAATCTCGGTGGGACCGAATCAACAAACTCGGTCGGACCGAAAAGGTAAACCTAGTGACCGTTAGAGATTTTCGGTGGGACTGACATGCATCTTGGTAGGACCGATATGGTTAGGGTTTGGGCATAACGTAATCTCGATGAGACCGATTACACAAACTCGGTGAGACCGATTTGTTAATTAGCTAACCAGAGAGTTGGTCAGGAAAACTCGGTGGGACCGATTACTAAACTCGGTTGGACCAATTTTGGTAATGAGTTATCCAGAGAGTTTGCATTGTAATCTCGGTAGTACCGATTGCCTAAACTCGGTGAGACCGATTTTGACAATGGACATACACAGTGAGATTGCAATCCCATCTCGGTGAGACCGAGATCCCTATCGGTAGAACCGATTTGCTAGGGTTTTGGCAGTGGCTTATGACATATGAAAACTCGGTGGCGCCGGATAGAAAGAATCGATAGGACCGAGTTTGGCTTAGGGTTTAGGTCATATGTGGAAGTGGGAAAGTAGCTGAGGGTTTTGGAGCATATCATTAAGCACATGGAGCAAAAGGCTCATTAAGCAACACCTCATCCCTTCTTGATAGTATTGGCTTTTCCTATAGACTCCATGTGATCTTGGATCACTAAAAGTGTAAAATGAGAAGTCTTGAGCTTGAAGCTTTAGCCAATCCTTTGTCCTTAGCATCTTGAAGGAGTTCCCACAACCTTTAGTCCATGCCACTCCATTGTTGAACTTATCTGAGATATACTAGATAAAAGTGTTAGTCCAACAAGAGATATGTTGACATTGATTACCAAAACCACCTGAGGAGCACTTGTGCTTTCAAGTTGGTTCCTCGGGCACCGAGCCTCTTAACAATGACATATGAACGGACGGCATGAATGCGGGCAGCTGGCGCCGGCTGGGAACGCACCGCGCGACGACGCGAGGGACGAGGGTTTTGGTGTGCCAGGGTAGTCAACTGCAGTCGTGGCAACGTTGGAGATGCCCTTTGCTCACATGCATGCAATCCCCGCATGTCATTGAAAAAGCAAGATGACCCGGCATGGTCTCAGGTCCAGAGGATGCAGTTGGCCGCGCTAGACCACTCCGCGGACGCGTCGCGGCGCCCCGTGCATCCTCGACGAGCTGGGTGTTGGGGTGTGTTTGGATTGTGGCCAAAGTGCACCTAACCAAAATTTTGGTCATGACCCAAAGATTGGTCTTTGTTTGGATGGTTGCCATTTTTTTGGCATGCCAATGAACTCTAGCCAACTCTAGTTCATTTTTCTTGCCAATGTCGGCCAAATCATGGGCAACCAATACCTCAACCAAAATTTTGGTCATGACCCAAAGATTGGTCTTTGCTTGGATGGTTGCCATTTCTTTAGCATGCCAATGAACTCTAGCCAACTCAAGTTCTACCTCAACCAAAATTTTGGCTACCCAATGCTTTGATGGGGCAACCTTGGGCACAAACCAAACATACCATTGGTCGTGCCACAACACTAACGCCACCCTCGGCAAACTGAAACCGACCGTGTCTAGCGACGATATGAGTGTGTCGCTCACCGCGGTCGCCGTGTCCAGAGGCGATGCTGGAGTTGCGCCCCGTTGTTGGCCCCAACGACCCACATGAACGGTTGTCGGTGGCGAGGAGGTCGTGGGCCAGCTCCTCCATTGGACTAGTCTGCGCTACGTCGTCCCGACCGGTGTGCCCCACATGTCTGTTTCCCTGTTTTCCCGGCCATATTCGAGCGTCAGTGCTCCGCGTTGCGCATTAGGCCTTTCACTATGTAGGCCAAGCGAGACAACTTATTGTTTATTTGAGCCGTTCAAGTATAATCATGTGGCGTTTGCTTATTTCTCATTCCTCTCCAACCCTCTTCTCCATCGATCATGTCGCCATCCAGTCGAGTCCATCCTCCCGCATGCCTCATTTGAACATTCCACCGAGTATCATTCGCATGTACCCACCCTAGTCCTCTTTCAATAGATCTCCGGACCCCGAGATGAAATCGAGAGGAAACGAGTGGGGGCACGTGATACCTAAGGCTGATTCAAAATTTTGAACCGGTGATCATAGCATCCGCAAATCATATATAAAGGGTATTCAATGTTCGTTTCATTTTTGAACGTACAATATACTCCCTCCTATCCTTTCTAGTTTACATATAAGTTTTATGCGTAGTCAAAGTATATCTACTTTGATCAAAAAGGTATCAACATTCAACAACGCCCAATCAATATTGTTAGATTCGTACGTACTCCTAGATTTGTACTCGAGATGGTTTCCAATTTGACTATTGACAAGATTAATAGTACATGAGATGTATAATGTGAAAATTATATCATTGGAAACTCCTTTCACATACGAATTTGATCGTCTGCTTTGTGTAAGTTGCATGTCATATATTATTACTCTAACATTTGGTCAAAATTAGCCTCGAAAAACGCATTAGACCATGTATGCTTTCTGTAAGTTGCATGTCATATATTATTACTCTAACATTTGTGTAAGTTGCATGTCATATATTATTACTCTAACATTTGGTCAAAGTAGTATAGTGGAAGTGGATCATCTGACGTAGGTATCCCTGCCTTACCCTCCCTTTCCGTCATTTACTGGCGGACCCCATGCTTGCTAGGCCCCGCATGTCAGTTACTCAATGGGTTCGGCCACGTCAGGGGATCCTCATCCATAGTATACTCCCTCTATTTTTATTTACTCCGCATAAAACAGAGGGAGTGGTGGTATAATAAATGACGCGGGCGGGGGAGGGGGAGGGACGTCGATTTGCTCTCAACTGCGGTCCCATAAGAGAGCGAAAACGCAAGACGAAGCGTGTTCCATTCAGTGAGCGACGTGGAGGGTCCAGCATGCCGGGCTGCAACGCAAACGCGACAAGAGCGATGTATAGTCAAAACCGATTGACCGGTCGTCACCGGAACCACTATTCACACCAGAACCTTCGATGCTCGGCCTACGCCAGCCACTGCCCTAAAACCACACCAAATCTCCAGCCCATTCCCCCACCTTTCGATCCCCTAGCCCGCATCAAGTGTCCCCTAGTTCGCCGGAAAGCCATGGTGCGCCGCAAGATCACTTACTACAAGATGCTGATGCCGGAGCGCCGCGCTGAAATCGCAGCGGCGGTCGGTGCCACAGACCTCCGTTCCCAAGCTCTCTTTGCGGCGGGCCAATCCCTGAGTTCTCTGGAGCCAAGCTACGAGGAGGAGGAAGCCGATCCAATGTTCATGGCGGAGGTCGTGGTGCAGAAGGCCCGCGATGGGTATGAGACGATGGACGTCGACTTCATGCCGGCGTCCGAGTACCCCATGGTGCAGGCGGACCAGCGGTTCAACATGGCGATACTAAAGGAGGACCGGGAGGCAGAGGCTCAACTCGACGCGGAGCGCACGCATGCTGCTGCCATCGAGGCTCTCCTGCAGGTGGAACCGGATGTCGTGGATGTGAACCGGGCGGCGGAGGCTCAACTTGAGGCGGAGCGCGCGGATGCCGCTGCCATCGAGGCCCTCCTGCAGGCGGAACCGGACGTCCTGGACTTGAACCGGGCGGCAGAGGCTCGACTCGACACAGAGCGCACGGATGCTGCTCTCATCGACGCCCTCCTGCAGGCGGAACCGGACGTCCTGGACTTCAATCAGGCAGCGGAGGCTCAACTTGACGCAGAGCGTGTGGATGCCGCTGCCATCGAGGCCCTCCTACAGGTGGAACCGGACGTCCTCGACTTGAACCAGGTTGTGCTCTCGTCCGTGCAGAGCGCCCGCACGCTCCGCTTGAACGAGTAGCTGGAGGCCGAGGACAACCACGGTGTGGAGACACACGTCGACAGCGACGGCTGGTTCGCACTGGCAGCCAAAGACGACGAGGCCATCTCTTTCCGTGAGCAGTGATAGTTTTTCTTTATGTTGTTGTTTTCATGCATCTTTTGCTGTGTAAAAACATATATTTGTTATGCAAGTCGCCTGACTTGGGTCAGTCTACCATTTCAGGCGGTTGGATGATAACCTACGTCTCCTAACCCTTCTTTCCTTCTTCCTCACCTCTTCTTCTTCCCCAACAGACCACCGCACGGGCCATACGGATACTCCCCAACATGCGATGGATAAACATACACTATGAACGAAAATTATGTGTCAGCGATAGGATGGCTGAGTTTGGTTTGTTCACATGCCACAGCGCGTGTCAGTGAGGGTGTGTTCCCTTGGTTGGGTTTGCGGCGTGCAGGAGCGATTGTGTGAGAGTGCGGTGCGCCCGCGGCGTGCAGGAGCGACCGTGTGAGGGTGCGGTGCGACCGCGACAGCCGTGCGCAAGTGTACCTCCTTCTCATTTTGAAAACTTTAGGCAAGCTTGGCAAAAATGTGTGGCGAAGTTTGGCAATGCAAGGCCTAGACCCAAACAGGATAAGTACGTACGTACTAGGAGTACTAGTGTTAAAAAAGAAAGGCGGGGTTTTCCTTCGCAGGATTTAATCGATACAAATCCTCATTTCACGTGTCAATTAATGCATTTTTTTCTCCAAAGACCAAAGAGCTAACCATCTCACTCCTCATCTCTTGATTAATGCAACGCCATGCAAACCAACCTTCTCACTTCCGCATGCATGCAGGGGATATTAATGTCCTTGGTTGCTAACCCCATCAATTTTGCCTCGATTAGTGTTAGTGGCCCTTTGCAAATTGTAATTTTGATATACTGGCCTTGTGTACAAAAAAATGGAGGTAGTAACTATATTTGACTTCCTTCCCCATTGCGGTGACGTCGATGATATCTTTTTTTTGGTGGTTTGGCGAAGTGCGTTCGACGAAGAACACCATTGAGGGAGACCACGGTAAGTCGTTCGCAAGTGCCGCCTGCAAGCTGAGACAACCGCCTTATTTGCATCCAGGAAGTCCTTTACTAGTACTACTAGGAGTACTAATGCGATGAGATGGCTTCTCGAAGAAGACGATGGAGAAGCGGAGTCAGCGAAGAGTGAAATGATGGTTGCTTCGTCCGTGCTTTTGTGATTTGACGCCTTACTGCTTTGTGATTTGTGATAGAAGGGACAGGGGAGTAGACTCTGTGCTCTATACTGTATTACATGCGCCCAAGCATGGGAGAAAGAGGAGAGATGTTGCATTTTTCTATTCCTTCAATCAATCAATCAGGGAGCTTCGATTCCATCTTTTTGGCTTTGGCAACACCGTCCACAATGGTTCCCACGATGCCAAAAGCTATTTTCACATTTGGCTACACATTGTGGATGCCCTTAACTGTACCACTTGGTTTTGCTCCTGTGTGCTATCTATACAAATCTCAATTATATTGATCTAAAAAATTATAGAATCGGGATTAGTAAAAAGGAGGTGATTTTGCTGCGCGGATGGCGGGGGAGGTTTCTTATTTGAGCAATGCTACATCCACGTAATGGTTTATGTAAAATTACGAAATGATGTGATGTGGGACTATTTGATTGGATTAAAGGAGAGGATTAGGCCCACCCCACCTGAAAATCAGGGGGGCATATATAGATTAGATGGAAAGTATACGTAGCAGCTACGTAGCCCTTTGTAAGTCTAGGATTAGGCTTCTTATTTTCGGAGGACGTTGTCCTTGCGGTTTGCTAACATGTGGTCCCACGTGTCAGTGCTTTACCAAGCCGATCCGCGTCCCACATGAGGCAGAACAACGGCAGAAGCAACACGTGGTTAAGTTGAAGAAGATGAGGGAGAAGCGTATTCAGCAACGAGTGAAATGATGGTTGCTTCGTCCCTCCAACTTAACTGCGGGAAAGGTGCAACTTTGTGATTTGACGCCTCATTGCTCATTACTACGTCGGCGCCATGACTGGGGTGCTTCACCCCGGTTGCTCTGCACTGTATTCCGGTATGGCACTTGGACCCGGTAGCTTGATGTCCCACATGTCGGCGAAAGGGACTAGAAGATTTATGAAAGCGAGCGCTCCACTCTTACGATGGAGGAGTAGACGACACAACAGCCCAGTGAACTGTCACGTGTACTGTATAGTACTATAGTTTTGTTGTTTCGCACAATCCATCGATACAAAACCGATTAAATAGGAAAGGGCGGGATTTTTCCCGCGCGGTAGATGATACTGGCCATACATTTCAAAGGCAATTTTAATGTATGCAAACTGAATAATTATAAGTAACAATATGATATCTAGTAAAACTAAAAACACATATGATTTATTGTGTTAGAGTGTAGTAGTAGTGCTGTATTGCATAGTTGTTAGATGTAACATGCGAGAACGTGTAGAGATGTAGTTTTGGAGGGCCTACAGAGAGAAAAGCGTAATACGGTCACCGAACTTCAGAATAAGCTGATTACGGTCACTATATACATTTTGTGGTGATTATACGGTCACTTGCTCACAGTTCAGCATCGCTCTATTGACCGGCCAAATAGTCTGTGTGGTGCCATGTTGACTAGTTAAATTGACCATGTTCCTTGTGGGTCCCACCTGTCAGTTTGCATAGGCAAAAGGTCAGATAAACACAAATTTACGTAGGCGCGACAAGGCTCCAACCCGTGCGCGGGAATCACCTGGTTGTGTATGTGTCTGTCAGGGCCTGATGTGTGCGCATGCACGTGTAGGTTGAGCACTTGAGCGTGAGAGTGTGTGTTCATCGTGTGGTGTACTGGTATGTGCATGCATGCGTGCGTGTGCGTGTTGCGTGCGTGCGTGTGAGTGTTGCGTGCGTGCGTGGCTGTGTGTGTATGTGTGAGTGTTGCATGCGTGCGTGGGTGCATGTATTTGTGTGAGTGTTGCGTGGATGCAGTTTGTGTGCATGCGTGCGTGTGTGTATAATCACCACACTAGCTCCTGTGTGTTAAAACAGATGGCTCAGCATACCAATACAAGGCCACCTTGTCTGTTGTGCCCGCAGTCATGACTTCGAACCACCGTCCAAATATTTTTTTGTCGTTTGTTTTCATTCTTACTAGCAAGATGCCTGTGCGTTGCACGTAACATCAAGATGCATTTGTATGACTTGTTTATCTTGTGAGAGAAAAGGATGAACGAGGGAAGGCCTTATTTGCAAATGTGGAGAGGTGTGTGGGTACATTTTTGCAAAATCGCCATAGTTTCTTTCCTATCCATCAGATATAAATCGGACGGCCTATATTGCAGGATGGCAGGCACACCATCATCACCAACTCTGTTTTTTATGAGAGTGTATTTTATGTATTTTATAAGAGTGTAGATGTAGAGTAGATACAAGTCGACAGGTGGGCACGATGGTAGTGAGATAATGTGATGCAACAGTAGAGGTGCAACGTGGAGCGTTTAACTAGTCAACTAGTCATGTCATGAGCAAATACAGAGTTGTACGGTGAGCCCGTGACTGTATAATAACCACTAAACGTAAATGGTGACCGTGGATTCTAAAGTCCAATGCACGTATCGTGCTTTCGCATCAAATACAATGATCATCATTGCATATATCGTGAGAGAAAGATGAAACATGCGTGAATTTTCTGGGGCTTACTTTTAGAGGACCTGGAGATAGTTTTGTGTGCATACGTGAAAGGGGCGTACGGGGGGTATGCGATGGAGAGAGAGATGCTCTTCATTTCTCTTTATTATGACTAACTTTGTATATAGTATAAAAATATACAAATTCACAGTGCGGAATAAATATCATTGTGGGCACCATGCAATGCAAATTAGCGTTCGTACTCCTCCATATAACTTTGTAATGTTGTATATATGTAGAAACTCTAAAATAATTTTTTGGCCACACTTTATTCAAAAGGAATGTTGTATGCGAAATAAACGTGAAGAGAGGGCTTTTTTAGATCAATGGGGTACGTGATGTAACATGTGTGAATGTGTAGTTGATGCATTTGGCGGGGCCTAGAGAGGTATGTGTGTGTATTACATATTCGAGAGAGGCATAGATAGAGGGGCCGACGGGGGGTGTGGGAGAGATAGCACGAGAAATGAGAGTGGTCTAGAGAGAGAGACGAATATGACGTCACGACAAGACATTCCATTCCCTTGAGTGTGTATATGCAAGGGGGAGGGAACAGAGGCACCAGGAGAATTTTTTTGTGTGTGTGGTGTTTGTGTTGGTATGTGTGGGTGTGAGAAGATAATGAGACATGGGGGCAGAGGGTGTGTCACCGTGTGAGGTCCGGTGGGTCGAGGTGAGGCCCTTCGTTCGGTTCCGTCCTGCGCCACATTGGTCGGCCCGTGACGCATTTAGGAAGACCCATGGATGACTAGTCGTACTAGACAAAGATAGCAGAATTGTGAAGGACTCTGTGTCCACTGACAAAGCCGGCTAGGATATGTAACCCTAGGTTCTCGGACTAAGGTAAACCCTTTATCTCTGATATTACTATTCATCAAACCTAACTTTAAGGGGCATCCTACAGAATGCTCTGCTAGAATCATACTCGTCGATTAGGAAGAGAGGTGTGAGACAATGCGTGAGCGAGAGACAGGCGTAAAGATAATGTGCGTACATGAGACACGTAGGCAGGTCCATGTATATAGAAAGGGTCGATGAAGATTGTGCGTGTGTATGTTTGCGAGAGGAAGAGTGCTTGTCATAAAGGTTAGTGAAAACAGTTGTAAATGGTTACGATAGGGAGGGAGGGTTATATCTAGAGCATGTGTCCGAGAAAGACACCTCGGGAGAGAGTGTGTGAGCATGTGTGAGAGAGACCATCAATGGAGAGTGAAACTACACGTAAAAGACTACTCTACACATTGATTAAAGATATAAATTGTATCCAAATATTAGGATGGGATCATGATATTTGCAATTCGCGTAAGGAGCGGTCATTGATCCATCAGACATCTAGATTCTATCGAATTTGAGCATGTCTATGTTATTATTCGACACAATTGATCCACATAGTTAGTATTTTGAACTCCAGACAATGCATCGCTTTAGCAATCGAATATAAACGTGAGTATAGTTCATGTTGTGTGTGTAAAGCACATTATACATACGAAAGTTACACAATGGACATTGTAAATAGCTAGTACCTATGAACTAGCATACATTTGAATTCAACTTAAGGTGGTTTCAAACAATCGAATTCAACATGAAGTCCATTCAATTATTTGAATTTGATACCATGGCATTTGTAAACCATACCTAAATTATGGGGCCACCAATCTTTTCTCTGATTTTGTACATAATAGCATATGTAGTCATGTACAAAATAGATTCAAATTTAGCTCCTCCATTCCAAAATAATCGTAGTTATAGGATTTTCAAGTGTCAAAATTTCAAAAAGAAGCGGATAATTTAATGAGGTTTTCAAACATACAAGGTCAAATATAACGTTGTATATTTAGGTCAATCCTCATAGTTCAAGAGTACTCTAAACGTGAATGCTTGTGTTTCAAAATTTCAAACGAAGCGCCAAAAGAGCCTCTACTCGCCCGAAACCGCGTGAGACCAATGTTTGGTAGTACAAGGAAATTACTTTTCTAATAACTCCGACCCGTGAAACCTACCGGCCCGACGTCCAAAGGTCTAAACCGGGGTAGGTTTGTAGCTTCATCTAGACGCCACGCAACCGCATCCGAAAAACATTCATACACAATGGTCGCCTAAGCACACATGCGCGCGGCCGAAATCGCTCCTGCCCACTATTTGGGACACTTGGGATTACCATCCTACCCCCGACCCGTAGTAGGTCCGAAATTTAAGAGGGGGCAAAGTTTGTACTTTCCCCAATTTTCAAACAAGCGCGTCCCATCTTCTGTTCAAAAAAGACAAAAACAAGCGCGTCCCAGACCGAAACATGGTTCCCCCCACCCGTCTGATTCCCCATTCGTACTCCATGGGTGCCAAAACTACCTCTCCACCAGCTGCGAAACCCCAGCGTCCTCCGTCCGCCACCCCATCCCACCCATCAACCGCCGTCCTCCTCCATCATGCCAGAGTCGACACCCCGACGCCGTCGTCCACCGCAACCTCAACCGCAACGCCCTCCACGGCTAGTAGTTGAAGCCGAGGCCGAGCCATCCGTACCCGAGCCAGTTCAACCACGCCGTCCTGCGCCTCATCGCTGCCGCTCCAACTTCGCCACCCTCCACTGCACCGGAGTTGTTCCTGCTACACCGTCCTTCGCCGCCTCGGATCTGCTTCCCCTCCGCCGACATACGGCCACAGCAACACATTAAACAATTTGGCCATGGGTTCGTCCAAGCCTGCACCCTCCAGAACATTGGTTTCCCCGGTAAAAACAAGAAGATCGGCGCGACATGTGGGGGTGACCACACCGGTAACCGAAAAAGGTACTCCTCTTCCCTTATTCGTGCAAATCTTACGTCTCTGCTTCCACGGTATTCATCCCATAGAATACACTAGTTGACCACTTCTTCTTGATACTAGATGTTCCTAGTAACTTGCGATGCACATGGTTTCTCCTCATATACTATTTCACCTTAGCTAGAGGTCCATCGCCCCCCTGAATTTCAATTTCTGGCTAGTTGATTCCCAATTAACGGAAGCATTCCCCGGCGTAACAAGCGCTAGTACGCCTATTACGCCGGGGAAGCAGCGCCTTGGTGTTTATCTTAGGGGCGTGTGCGGCCTAGAGCTACTGGCGCCCGATCTGGTGGTCGGCCGGGATTAATGGGATGGCTTGGGGGTGCTGCCAAGCACGGCGGTGGTGTGAGGTCGATAGGAGGGGGGCGGCGGAGGCAGGGGTCTGGGTCGGTGGTCGCCGGTGGTTCGAGAAAGATCGTCAACAGTGACTGGTGGGAGGTAGACGAAGGCCATCTGCCTGTTCCTTATAGATCGGACGGTTCATTAAAAAAATCGACTGGCCTATTTATTTTCAGTCGACTGTTATCTTATATATGACCACATGTGGTGGTCTGCTGAAGGAGTACCTGCATTTCCTGTGCTCATATATTACAAAATCATACGGAGTAGAATCTAATTTTGTTTGCCATGCAATGTTGTAGAGCTATCATATGTCTCCTGTCATTTATTTTTCAGCCACCTACTATCTGCTACTTTTACAGTGCACTAGTTCTGCACACACTTCACCCTTACTCTCACTGTTGTGTTTTTATGCAAGGGTATTTCAGACTCTGCTGCCATGACAGAAGCCAAAAAGAAAAGAGAGAAGTCGCTCCAGCTTGGTGTGCGGCTAGGCAAGACACGTTTCAAGGCTATAAAGGGTGTAGTGTCAGCAGATGGAGACGGGGAACGTAGCTCTGGAGTTGATGACCTCGCTCGCAATGAACCACCATCCCAGGTGCTTGCTTTAACTTCGCGGTGTCATATGTGGTTGCATGTTCCATATGGTGTCTAGCTTGTATTCGAAAGGCCGAAGTCGGTAAGATAAGGATAGATATATTTTTTTACATGAACCACCATCCCGTGAGCACCAGAAGACAAATAGCTAGTCAGGGCACTGGCCGAGCCAGTGACAAGCCCAGCAAAGATAGGCATCACCTGGAAGCCAACTAAAAAGCTGCGATGGTGGCGAAGCAGCCCGCCTCCCACCAGGCTCTCAGGTCCTAGATGATCATGCTCACCACTCCAGCCGGATGTCTAGCTTGTATTGCTTCCAATTTGGTTAAATTGCATCTGCTTAGCTTGCACATTATACCTTTGAATATGACATGCCTTTCTGTTTTGGTACATACTAGTACATATGTGTATTAACCATGTTCTTACATCAAACTAATGTTCTTGTGTATCCCTCATCAATCACTAATGACGAGGCAGGCAGGCAAGGGGACTACTCCTATTTAAAGAATGCAGCGTCAGCCTCCCGACATGATTCTCAAGAAACAGAAATGCTAGATGAAGATAGTGAACGTAGCTCTGTAGTTGATTACAGCATTTCCCCTACACTAGCATCGTAGGTGCTTGCTCTAACTTAGCAGCGTGATATGTGGTCGCATGTTGCATATGGTGTCTAGATTGTAATTCTTCCAATCTGGTTAAACTGCATGTGCTAGTCTGCTTAGCTTATACATTATACATGTTAATGTGACATGCCTTCCTGTATTTAGTACATAGTACATCTGTCTATTAAGCATGTCCTTACATAAAACTATTGCTTTTTTGTATCCCGCATCAATCAACATGACGAGACACCTTTAGTATATGCAGTGAGATATTAGTTGCATCTTTCATATGATTTATAGCATGCGCTGCTTCTAATTTGTTGAAATTCCACTTATGATGGGACGCTTTTAACTTGGCAGAGTCATATTGGTTGCATCTTTCATGTGGTGTCTAGCATGCATTGCTTCTTATTTGCTGGAATGATTTCTGCTTAGTTTACACAAACAGTTGTGAACATGCCATGCCGTCCTGTTTTTCGTACATATTCCATCCTGGTATCATGTGTTTGCCTTACATCAAAGTAGTGATTGTCAGTATCATGCATGAATGAGTTCTGAAGAGAGAATTTTATTGCCTTTTCTTGTCAGTTTTACTTGACAATTCAAAATCAATAAAGCGGAAGGAAGTTAGCAAGGCAGCGGATAAAGGTGCTCCTTCCGAATGAAGGGCCTCTACAGTTTCTACTCCTCCACACCCCCAAGATGATTTCCAAGACAACACATGCATAGAGACTCAACAAAGCTGTGTTTATGATGAGCACGTCTCCCCTAGTGCAGCATCACCGGTGCTCCCTCTAACTTGGCACTGTTATATGTGGTTGCATTTTATGTGTGATGTCTAGCTTGTATTGCTTCTAATTTTGTTGAATTCCATCTACTTACTTTACACATTATACTTGAATAAGACACGTGTTCCTGTTTCTAGAACATACAATATCTGTCTATCACACCATGTTCTTACATCAAATTACTACTGTTGTGTAACCTGCAACAATCACTTATCATAAGACACGTTTGACTTCGGAGTGTGATATAGGTTACATCTCACATTCTTTTCTAGCTTGTACTACTAATTTGTTGAAATGGCACTTATGACGAGACAGTTTTAACTTGGTAGAGTGATATTCGTTGCATCTTTCATATGGTGTCTAGCTTTCATTGCTTCTAATTTGTTGAAATGCCTTCTCCTTAGTTTACACATCATAAGCTGTGAATATGCAATGCTGTGAATATGCAATGGCACTAATGTCGAGAGACCTCTAACATCGTAGTGTGATGTTGTTTGCATATTGCATATGATTTATTTCTTGTACTGCTTCACATTTGTTTAAACGCCATTTATGATGAGACAAAGTTAACTTGGCAGAGCGATATTTGTAGCATCTTTCATATGGTGTCTACCTTCCATTGCAATTCTTCTAATTTGGTGAAATGTCTTCTTCTTAGTTTACACATCATAGTTCTGGTTCTCTCTTCCGTCCTGTTTTTCATACATATTACATCCTCCTATCATGTGGTTGTCTAACATCAAAGTTCAGTTCGTCTGCATCACGCATCAATTTGTTCTGAAGAACTAAATTTTTATTCGTATTTCTTGTTGGCTTGACTTAACATGGCATAGAGAAAGAGGAAGAAACACAGAATGGCAGGGAATGAGAAGCGGATGAAACCTGCAGATTCTGCTGGTACTGATGGTGCAATAGAAGGTCAAAGTCCAGCAGAAAGTTCTACAAACACGACATCCCATGCTACACGAGTTGCAAAAAAAGACAAACAGAAACAAATAGCTGCCACCAAACAAGCAGAGACAGCCCTAGTTCTTGCAACACCTACCACAGTACTACCAGCTGCACGATGTACTCGTGCGTCAACTGAGCTAGCAGCACGTTCCCAAGCTCCCTTGCCACCTGACACTACTTCCCAAGCACTCTTGACACAAGACAAGTTGGCAATATCAGATGAACCTTGTGAGCTTCAACAGCAAGAAGGTAGTTGATGGAGTCAAGTTACAGTTGCATGCTTCTTTATATGTAGTCTCACAGTTTGATGTACACTAACACTCCTGTGTTTGTTGTTGGACTAGCACCTTGGCGCAAGAGGAAACAGACATCAGGGATAATGCTCGATAGGTTAACTAAATCTAGAGGAGGAAGAATGGAGATCCGTTTTGAGGCAGGTTTAAAAAGGACACGTGATGCTACAGAGTCAGCCAAGTTAGTATCAGAGGCAGCGGTTGTTGTTAGGTGTCATGTACGTATCCTCCCAACATGGATTCAGTACAGGAATGACAAAGACGAAACCCAGTTCAACACCTTCCTCGACCATTTATCTATAAGTATGGTTATGTATGGAAACTAGTAATATCGTCTTGCTTTGTCCAATACTTTCTAGGTTGCTCATAATGAGACTCCCATAATTTTCAACAGATGAGGTTCAAGTTGGATAGCCAAGATGATGCAACCAGACAAGCTTGCACCCATGTTTTCAAGTCTGCTCTGCGATAGTATCGGTATAACCTGAGGAAAACTTACTTTGAAGGCAAGGCTAACAGTGAACTTTCCCAAACATCTCCAGTGGAAAATATATCTGATGAAGACTGGAGAGGCCTCGTTAAACACTGGTCCAATCCGAAGTATCAGGTACATTATATATATGTCATCAGATCACATGTTGAAGTCCTATTTACGCATGTGCCACACAAATCTATCTTCTTGTTGGTGAACTGTTCAAAGAACAAGGCCAACCGTACGAAAGTGAAATTCCAACAGACGACAGGATCTCGTAGCTATATTGCACACTTCGAGGCTCTTGTAATTAGCTGATGTTTCACTCTTTTTGCTATACCATATTATCAGATCTATATTGACTTGTTCCAAATGCAGAGGAAAGCCCGCAAGGACCAAAAAGTACCTGAACCAAATGTTGTGTAAATCTTCAAGGACTGTCACACCAACAAGAAGAAGGGCATGACTACACCAGTCAAAGCCGCTGTTGTAAGTCCTTAATCCTCATGCCTTTTAACTACTACTTACTCTGACTTGTGCCTTGAACTGCATGGTTTGCAGCCAATGTCTATTACTCTTTTCAATTTTATACACAATTGTCTTAGCGTATCATTGCACATTACAAGGTTTAAAAGAGAGGAGTGATGTTCCTTTGATCTTGACCCGTAATCTAGTTCCGTGCTGGACTTGCCCACACAACGTTACAATTGCCTGTTTGTCTGTTCTCAGTTCTTTTGTGATATGAATGATGCAATACTATGCTTACCGTATTATAAACTTCATCTCTTTATCCTTAGCCCTCAATACAATGTGAAGAAATAGACAATACATTAGCGATGATACATGGTCATATGTTTGGAACCTAGTTTTATAATGTACGTTGCAATAAAATACAGCTAATATTTTACATGGGTTCACCAGAATAAGTTCTGTATATAGACCAAAGCTATTTTGTTTGGTTTTGCTGCCTCCTTAATATCTTCTGTTCTGGTACTACTAATGTAAAACCTCAACTTTTCAGTGAGCTATGGAAAAAATGGTGGAACCGCCACCTTCTGAAGGTGGTGAGGCAACTATAACCACAATGTCAACTCTTGCTGCAGTGGGTCAGTACCTGTCCACTAACAGTGCCAAAAGCACGTTCCTGCGTAATACTGGGTTGGTTGTTAAGGAAATATCGTCCAAACTGCCTCATGATCAAGATATGCAAGCTCAAAGCAATGTTGTATCTGCGCTCCAGACACAAGTCCATTCCCTAACAGAGACCCTTTGTGAAACAAGGAGAAACATTGCTCAATGTCGTCAAGATATGCATGGTTTTGAAACCAGACTATCAGATATTTGCTATGTTGTTCAGGAGCCTAGGGTAAATGAAGGCGAGGGTTATGGTGCTCCATCGGACAATACATCATGAAAACGTAACAGTCAGGTCAAATGAACTAAGCTTCTGAACTTCTGGTGATGCATTTATTTGCTAGACTGTTAAGTTTTATGCCAACCTTCCTTTTGTTATATAGTTGTAATTTGTTTTGGTGCGATATAAAATTTATTCTTAACATGCAGCCACCGGCTGAAGAAAACAACAAGCCATTTTTGTATAGTGTATGGTGTTCCCTATATTTGCACTGGTGGCGATCTTTGATGCCGAGTGGACGTAATCTGTGCAATCGCCTTAATAGCCTAGCGCTAGTTTCGGCCTTATTTATTTCCTAGTCTTCCTTTTCCCTGGTTTGCTAGTGGCCGCAACTACCATGGGCCATATACGGGCCGTAGGATCCATGGGTCTCCTATGAGCCGTCGATAAATGGGCCTGTAATCGGTGGGCCTCGGGTCGTCGGATAAATGGGTCTACATGGGCCGTAATCGGGCGTAATTGGTATCGGCCCAGCACGGTAACAGGCCGTTAACAGGCCGTAAGAAAGCAAAGGCTAATTATGTCACAGGCATAACGGGTCGTTAATGGGCCAGAATACAGGACGGGCTGGAAACGGCGCAACGGGTTAACAGGCCAGAAACGGGCCGACTCTTGCCATGGGCCGAATTTGGCCCATTTGGGTAACAAGCCAGTAACGGGCCGACTCTTGCCATGGGCCGAATTTGGCCCATTAGGGGAACAGGCCAGTAACGGGCCGACTCTTGCCATGGGCCAAATTTGGCCCATTAGGGGAACAGGCCAGTAACGGGCCGGAAGTAATCGTGGGCCGAAAAGGAGCCCAAGAACGTATGGGCCGTCAATAGGCCGAAAGTTAACACGGGCTGGAAACGGCCCATGTAAATCACGGGCCGTTAACGGGTATAAAGAAAATTACTGTTCATTATGGGCTAGAGTCACCGTTTGCCTGTAAAGGGCCGAAAGATACGAAGGCCTCATATGGGCCGAAAGACGTCGTGGGCCATACATGGGCCAAAAGTGAAATGGGCTGGTATTATATTCGACGGACCACATGACGTTGTTGGGATGATTTCCTTTAGGGCCTAACGGGTCGTGAGTTAACGGCCGTAAAATGGGCTACTTGCGAAGAGACCGTTAACAGGCTTTTCATGGGCCAACCCGTTAACTTTTGACCAAGTCAAACGGGCCGGCTTTGTAAGCTAAGTGGGCCACTGTTGGGTTGTGCCACGTGTCGACATATCATAGGCGCCTATCTGACCCACTGACGAGCTGACACGTGTTTCGTCCGGCCAATAAGAATTTTACACGTGGAAATTTCCCATTGGTCGGGGCTGTTAACGGGTTATCGGATCCAAAACCCGACCCGATAGGTTAACGGCGTTCCGTTACAGTGGATGCCACATGTCGGTCACCCTTGACGAAAGCACTTCTGTGACACACGATTTATCGTCATGGAAGTGGACACTTCCGTGATGATAATTTTCGTAATGTCATGGAACACTTCTACGACAGCACAGGTATGACTATCTTGATTCTGTCATAAATTTGTCATGGATGTACATGCATGACAAAAAACGCGACCTACTATGACAAACACGTATCATCACGGAAGTGTATTTTTTTGTAGTGAATGGAGCGAGCAACTGACTTATTGGAAATAATACATACTGATGTATGCGATCCGATGAGTGTTGAGGCTTGCGGGGGTATGGTTATTTTTCTGACCTTCACAGATGATTTGAGCAGATATGGGTATATCTACTTGATGAAACATAAGTCTGAAACATTTGAAAAGTTCAAAGAATTTCAGAGTAAAGTGGAAAATCATCGTAACAAGAAAATAAAGTTTCTACGATCTGATCGCGGGGACGAATATTTGAGTTACGAGTTTGGTCTTCATTTGAAACAATGTGGAATAGTTTCGCAACTCACGCCATCTGGAACACCACAGCGTAATTGTGTGTCCGAACATCATAACCGTATTTTATTAGATATGGTGCAATCTATGATGTCTCTTACCCGATTTATCACTATCGTTTTGGGATTATGCATTAGAGACAACTCCATTCACGTTAAATAGGACACCATCTAAATCCGTTGAGACGACACCATATGAACTGTGGTTTGGCAAGAAACCCAAGCTGTTGTTTCTTAGAATTTGGGCTGCGATGCTTATGTGAAAGACTTCAACCTAATAAGCTCGAACCCAAATCGGAGAAATGTGTCTTCATGGGATACCCAAAAGAAACTGTTGGGTATACCTTCTATCACAGATCTGAAGGTAAGATCTTTGTTGCTAAGACTAAATCCTTTCTAGAGAAGGAGTCTCTCTTGAAAGAAGTGAGTGGGAGTAAAGTAGAACTTGATGAGGTAGTTGTACCTTCTCCCTTATTGGAAAGTAGTTCCTCACAGAAATCAGTTCAAGTGATTCCTACACCAATTAGTGAGGAAGCTAATGATGATGATCATGAAACTTCGGATCAAATTACTACCGAACCTCGTAGGCCAACCAGAGTATGATCCGCACCAGAGTGGAACAGTAATCCTATTCTGGAGGTCATGTTACTTGACCATGACAAACCTACGAACTATGCGGAAGCGATGATGAGCCCAGATTCCGTGAAATGGCTTGATGCCATGAAATCTGAGATGGGATCCATGTATGAGAACAAAGTATGGACTTTGATTGACTTGCCCGATGATCGGCTAGCCATTGAGAATAAATGGATCTTCAACAGGAAGACGGACGTTGATAGTAGTGTTACTATCTACAAAGATCGAATTGTCGCAAAAAGTTTTCAACAAGTTCAAGGTGTTGACTACGATAAGATTTTCTCACTCGTAAGCGATGCTTAAGTTTGTCCGAATCTTGTTAGCAATTGCCACATTTTATGAAATCTGGCAAATGGATGTCAAAACTACATTCCTTAATGCATTTCTTAAAGAAGAGTTGTATATGATACAAACAAAAGGTTTTGTCAATCCTAAAGGTGCTAACAAAATGTGCAAGCTCCAGCGATCCATCTATGGACTGGTGGAAGCATCTCGGAGTTGGAATATACGCTTTGATAAGTTGATCAAAGCATATAGTTTTATATAGACTTGCGGTGAAGCCTGTATTTACAATAAAGTGAGTGGGAGCACTACAGCATTTCTGATAAATATATGTGAATGACATATTGTTGATCAGAAATAATGTAGAATTTTTTGTAAAGCATAAAGGACTGTTTGAAAGGATTTTTTTCAAAGAAAGAACTCGATGAAGCCGCTTACATATTAAGCATCAAGATCTATAGAGATAGATCAAGACGCTTGATAAATTTTTCAAATGAGTACATACCTTGACAAGTTTTTGAAGTAGTTCAAAATAGAACAGACAAAGAAGGAGTTCTTGCGTGTGTTGCAAAGTGTGAAGTTGAGTAAAGACTCAAAACCCGACCACGGCAGAAAAGAGAAAGAGAATGAAAGTCATTCCCTATGCCTCATTCATAGGTTCTATAAAGTATGCTATGTTGTGTACCAGACCTATTGTGTACCTCACCATGAGTTTGGCAAGAGGGTACAATAGTGATCCAGGAGTGGATCACTGGACAGTGGTCAAAATTATCCTTAGTGGAATAAGGACATGTTTCTCAGTTAGGGAAGTGACAAAAAGTTCGTCGTAAAGGGTTATGTCAATGAAAGCTTTGACACTGATCCAGATGACTCTAAGTCTCAATCTGGATGCATATTAAAAGTGGGAGCGATTAGCTAGAGTAGCTCCGTTCAGAGCATTGTAGACATAGAAAATTTGCAAAATACATACG
The DNA here is from genome assembly GCA_032464435.1 of Aegilops umbellulata. Taxonomy (NCBI): domain Eukaryota; kingdom Viridiplantae; phylum Streptophyta; class Magnoliopsida; order Poales; family Poaceae; genus Aegilops; species Aegilops umbellulata. Next base: position 64,376,130 of record CP136056.1, on the reverse strand, counting down.
ACTCTGAATGTGGCAGACCCGTTGACTAAACTTCTATCACAAGCAAAACATGATCACTCTTTGGGTGTTAATCACATAGCGATGTGAACTAGATTATTGACTCTAGTACACCTTTGGGTATTAGTGACATGGAGATGTGAACTAATCACATAAAGATGTGAACTATTGGTGTGAAATCACATGATGATGTGAACTAGATTATTGACTCTAGTGCAAGTGGGAGACTGAAGGAAATATGCCCTAGAGGCAATAATAAAGTTGTTATTTATATTTCCTTATATCATGATAAATGTTTATTAGTCATGCTAGAATTGTATTAACCGGAAACTTAGTACATGTGTGAATACATAGACAAACAAAGTGTCAATAGTATGCCTCTACTTAACTAGCCTATTAATCAAAGATGCTTAAGTTTCCTAGCCAAAGATGGTTAAGTTTCCTAGCCATAGACATGAGTTGTCATTTGATGAACGGGATCACATCATTAAAGAATGATGTGATTGACAAGACCCATCCGTTAGCTTACCACTATGATCGTTTAGTTTGTTGCTATTGCTTTCTTCATGACTTATACATGTTCCTATGACCATGAGATTATGCAACTCCCGAATACCGGAGGAACATGTAGTGTGCTATCAAATGTCACAACGTAACTGGGTGATTATAAAGATGCTCAACAGGTGTCTCAGATGGTGTTTGTTGAGTTGGCATAGATCGGGATTAGGATTTGTCATTCCGATTGTCAGAGAGGTATCTCTGGGCCCTCTCGATAATGTACATCACTATAAGCCTTGCAAGCGATGTGACAAATGAGTTAGTTGTGGGATGATGCATTGAAGAACGGGTAAAGAGACTTCTCGCAACAAGATTGAACTAGGTATGATGATACCAACGATCAAATCTCTGGCAAGTAACATACCGATGACAAAGGGAATAACGTATGTTATTGTGCGGTTTGACCGATAAAGATCTTCGTAGAATATGTAGGAACCAATATGAGCACCTAGGTTCTGCTATTGGTTACTGACCGGAGATGAGTCTCGGTCATGTCTACATAGTTCTCGAACCCGTAGGGTCCGCATGCTTAACGTTCGATGACGATATGTATTATGAGTTTTGTGATTTGATGTACCGAAGGTTGTTTGGAGTCCCGGATGTGATCAGAGACATGATGAGGAGTCTCGAAATGGTCAAGACATAAAGAATGATATATTGGACGATGTTATTCGGACACCGGATGAGCTCTGGGGATCACCGGACATATCAGGGTGCCGGAAGGGTTATCGGAACCACCGGAGAAGTAATGGGCCTTATTGGGCCTAGGGGAGAGAGAGAGGGGAAGCCAATGGCTGGCCGCGCGCCCCCCATGGGCCTAGTCCGGATTGCACTAGGGGGTGGGGCGGCGCCCCCTCCTTCCTTCTCTTTCCCCTCTCCTTCCTTCTTCTCCTAGTTGGACTAGGAAAGGGGGGATCCAACTCCTACTTGAAGCAGGATTGCACCCCTTGGACACGCCCCATGAGGGCCGGCCGGCCTCCCCTTGCTCCTTTCTATACGGGGGCAGGGGCACCCCATAGACACATAAGTTGATTCTTAGCCGTGTGCGTTGCCCCCCCCTCCACAGATTTCCACCTTGGTCATATTGTCGTAGTGCTTAGGCGAAGCCCTACGTCGGTAACTTCATCATCACCGTCACCACACCATCGTGCTGACAAAACTCTCCCTCGGCCTCAGCTGGATCTAGAGTCCGTGGGACGTCACCGAGCTGAACATGTGCAGATCGCGGAGGTGCCGTGCGTTCAGTACTTGATCGGTTGGATCGCGAAGACGTTCGACTACATCAACCGCGGTGCTTAATGCTTCCGCTTTCGGTCTACGAGGGTACATGGACACACTCTCCCCGCTCGTGGCTATGCATCTCCTAGATAGATCTTGCGTGATCGTAGGAAATTTTTGAAATACTGCATTCCCCAACATTGTCTTGGGTCACAAAATTTCTGAAAGAGGTATTGAAGTGGACCAAGCTATGGTTGATGCAATTGAGAAAATGCAATGTCCTAAGGACATAAAAGGTATTCATAGTTTCCTAGGTCATTATTGTTTCTATAGGAGGTTTATCAAGGACTTTTCTAAAACTTCTAGGCCTCTTACTAATCTTTTGCAAAAGGATATTCCTTTTGTTTTTTTTTGATGATTGTCTTGAAGCCTTTGAAACACTCAAAAAAGCTTTAATCTCTGCACCTATTGTTCAACCACCTGATTGGAACTTGCCTTTTGAAATTATGTGTGATGCTAGTGATTATGTTGTTGGTGCTGTTCTAGGACAAAGATTTGATACGAAATTGAATGTTATTCATTATGCTAGTAAAACTCTAGACACTGCTCAAAGAAATTATGCTACAACTGAAAAAGAATTCTTAGCAGTGGTGTTTGCTTGTGATAAGTTTAGACCTTATATTGTTGATTCTAAAGTAACTGTTCACATAGAGCATGCTGCAATTAAATATCTTATGGAGAATAAAGGTGCTAAACCTAGAATTATTTGTTGGGTTCTCTTGTTACAAGAATTTGATTTACATATCATTGATAGAAAACGAGCTGAGAACCCCGTAGCTGATAACTTGTCTAGGCTTGAAAATGTTCTTGATGACCCACTACCTATTGATGATAGTTTTCCTAATGAGCAGTTAGCTGCAATAAATGTTGCTAATAGTACTCCTTGGTTTGCTGACTATGCTAATTGCATTGTTGCTAAATATTTACCACCTAGCTTTACTTACCAACAAAACAAAAAATTCTTCTATGATTTAAGACATTACTTTTGGGATGACCCACATCTATATAAAGAAGGAGTAGATGGTATTATTAGACGTTGTGTACCTGAGCATGAATAGGAACAAATCCTACGGAAATGTCACTGCGAACCTTATGGAGGTCATCATGCTGGAGATAGAATTGCTCATAAGATATTGCAATCTGGATTTTATTGGCCTACTCTCTTCAAGGATGCTCGTAAGTATGTCTCATCTTGTGATGAATGCCAAATAATAGGTAATATTGGTAAGCGTCAAGAAATGCCTATGAACTATTCTCTTGTTGTTGAACCATTTGATGTTTGGGGATTTGATTACATGGGACCTTTTCCTTCCTCTAATGGGTATACACATATTTTGGTTGCTGTTGATTTTGTTACTAAATGGGTAGAAGCTTTTCCAACCAGTAGTGCTGATCACAACACCTCTATTAAAATGCTTAAGGAAGTTATTCTCCCAAGGTGGAGTCCCTGGATATTTAATGACTGATGGTGGTTCACACTTTATTCATGGTGATTTCCGTAAGATGCTTGCTAAGTATGATGTTAACCATAGAATTTCATCACCCTATCATCCTCAGTCTAGCGGTCAAGTTGAGCTTAGCAATAGAGAAATAAAATTAATTTTGCAAAAGACTGTTAATAGGTCCAGGAAGAATTGGTCTAAGAAATTAGATGATGCACTTTGGGCCTATAGAACAGCATATGAAAATCCTATGGGTATGTCTCCTTATAAAATGGTTTATGGAAAAGCTTGTCATTTGCCTCTTGAGTTAGAACATAAAGCATATTGGGCAGTTAAAGAACTCAATTATGATTTCAAACTTGCTGGTGAAAAGAGGTTATTTGATATTTGCTCATTAGATGAAAGGAGAACCCAAGCTTATGAAAATGCAAAGTTATTCAAAGAGAAAGTTAAAATATGGCATGACAAAAGAATCCAAAAGCGTGAGTTTAAAGTCAGAGAATATGTTGTTTTGTACAACTCTCGTTTTAGATTTTTTGCAGGAAAGTTCCTCTCAAAATGGGAAGGCCCATATGTCACCGAGGAGGTTTACCGGTCTGGAGCCATCAAAATAAATAATTTCGAAGGCACTAACCCGAAGTTTGTCAACGGGCAACGAATAAAACATTATATCTCAGGTACGCCTATTAATGTTGAAAGCAATATTGTCCAAACTTTGACACCGGAAGAAGACATAAAAGAGTCCTTCCAGAACACTCCAGAATCGTCAAAATAAGGAGGTACATAGTACGGTAGGTAAACAGACTCCGAAAAATATGCAAGAATATTTTTTGTCAATTTTGGAGTAATTTAGAATTTTGGGAATAAAGAAACTCCCAGGAAGCATCCCCTGGTGGGCACAAGACACCAGGGCGTGCCAAGAATGCTTGGCGCGCGCAGGTGGGTTGTGCCCATCTGGGGCACCTTCCGGACTCCGTTTTTCTTCTATATACTTGTCCTGCAAGATGAAAACTCTATTTATACTTCCGAACCTGTTTACCACTGTATCGCGAAGAAGACCTTTGTTCTCTTTTCTTGCTGTTTCTGGTCAGATTTATCAAGCTAGGCATCATGTCTCTGTGCTCCTCCAACAACATGGAAGAAGATGCTTGGCTGATGAAGATCGAGACAAAGAGGGAGGAGCCCACGGACGCAGTCAAGGGAGGCAAGGGCAAGGAAGTGAAGGAAATATGCCCTAGAGGGAATAATAAAGTTGTTATTTATATTTCTTCATATCATGATAAATGTTTATTATTCATGCTAGAATTCTATTAACCGGAAACTTAGTACATGTGTGAATACATAGAGAAAACAGAGTGTCCCTAGTATGCCTCTACTTGACTTGCTCGTTAATCAAAGATGGTTAAGTTTCCTGACCATGGACATGTGTTGTCATTTTATGAACGGGGTCACATCATTAGGAGAATCATGTGATGGACAAGACCCATTCGTTAGCTTCGCATTATGATTGTTACAGTTTCATTGCTACTTCTTTCTTCATGACCTATACATGTTCCTCTGACTATGAGATTATGCAACTCCCGAATAGCGGAGGAACACCTTGTGTGCTATCAAACGTCACAATGTAATAGGGTGATTATAAAGATGCTCTACATGTGTCTCCGATGGTCTTTGTTGAGTTGGCATAGATTGAGATTAGGATTTGTCACTCCGTGTATCGGAGAGGTATCTCTGGGCCCTCTCATTAATGTACATCACTATAACCCTTGCAAACAATGTGACTAATGAGTTAGTCACGGGATGATGCATTACAAAATGAGTAAAGAGACTTGCCGGTAACGAGATTGAACTAGGTATGATGATACCGACGATCGAATCTCAGGAAAGTAGCATACCGATGATAAAGGGAACAATGTATGTTGTTATGCGGTTTGACCGATAAAGATCTTCGTAGAATATGTAGGAACCAATATGGGCATCCAAGTTCTGCTATTGGCTATTGGTTACTGACCAAAGATGAGTCTCGGACATGTCTACATAGTTCTCGAACCCATAGGGTCCGCACGCTTAACATTCGATGACGATCGGTATTATGAGTTTATGTGTTTTGATCTACCGAAGGTAGTTCGGAGTCCCGGATGTGATCACGGACATGACGAGGAGTCTCGAAATGGTCGAGAAATGAATATTGATATATTGTAAGGTTATGTTTGGACACCAGAATGGTTTCAGATGAGTTCGGGCATTTATCGGAGTACCGGGAGGTTACCGAAACCCCCCGGGGGCTTAATGGGCCTACATGGGCTTTAGTGGAAGAGAGAGGAGGCGGCCCAGAGGTGCCCCCCAAGCCCAATCCAAATTGGGAGGGGGGCCGACCCCCCTTTCCTTCTTCTCCCCTTCCCCTTCCTGCACCTCCTAGTTCGACTAGGAAAGGGGGGAAACCTACTCCTAGTAGGAGTAGGAATCCCCCCTTAGGGGCGCACCATGAGGCCGGCCGGCCCCTTCCTCCCCTCTTTTATATACGGGGGAGGGGGCACCCCAGAGACACACAACTTGATTGTTTAGCCGTGTGCGGTGCCCCCCTCCACATATTTCCACCTTGGTCATATCGTTGTAGTGCTTAGGCAAAGCCCTGCGTCCGTAACTTCATCATCACCGTCATCACGCCGTCGTGCTGATGAAACTCTCCCTTGACCTCAGCTGGATCTAGAGTTCGAGGGACGTCACCGAGCTGAACGTGTGCAGGTCGCAGAGGTGTCGTGTGTTTGGTACTTGACCGGTTGGATCGCGGAGACGTTCGACTACATCAACCGTGTTACTTAACACTTCCGCTTTCGGTCTACGAGGGTACGTGGACACACTCTCCCACTCGTTGCTATGCATCACATAGATAGATCTTGTGTGATCGTAGGTAATTTTTCTGAAATACTGTGTTCCCCAACAGTGGCATCCGAGCCAGGTCTATGCGTAGAGCAGAACACAAAGAGTTGTGGGCGATAATAGTCATACTGCTTACCAGCATGCCATACTTTGATTCGACGGTATTGTTGGATGAAGCGGCCCAGACCGACATTACATGATAGCATTCATGAGACTGGTTGTACTGCCATGCTTCACACACAAGTGGCTAGTGGGTGTCTGTTTCTCCAACTTTAGTTGAATCGAGTGTGACTACGCCCGGTCCTTGTCTAAGGTTAAAACAACACACTTGATGAAAAATCGTTGTGGATTTGATGCGTAGGTAAGAACAGTTCTTGCTAGAAGCCCCTAGCAGCCACGTAAAACTTGCAACAACAAAGTAGAGGACATCTAACTTGTTTTTGCCGGGCTTGTTGTGATGCGATATGGTCAAGACGTGATGATATATAATTTGTTGTATGAGATGATCATGTTTTGTAACAGTTATCGACAACTGGCAGGAGCCATATGGTTGTCGCTTTATTGTATGAAATGCAATCGCATTGTAATTTCTTTACTTTATCACTAAGCGGTAGCAATAGTCGTAGAAGCAATAGTTGGCGATACAACAACGATACTTCGATGGAGATCAATGTGTCAAGCCGGTGATGATGGAGATCATGATGGTACTTTGCAGATGGAGATCAAAAGCACAAGATGATGATGGCCATATCATGTCACATATTTTGATTGCATGTGATGTTTTATATTTTATGCATCTTATGTTTCTTAGTACGATGGTAGCATTATAAGATGACCCCTTACTAAAATTTCAAGGTATAAGTGTTCTCCCCGAGTTTGCGCCGTTGTGATAGTTCTTTGTGCTGAGACACCACGTGATGATCGTGTGTGATAAGCTATACGTTCACATACAACGGGTGCAAGCCAGTTTTGCACGTGCAGAATACTCGGGTTAAACTTGAAGAGCCTAGCATATGCAGATATGTCCTTGGAACATTGAGACCGAAAGATCGAACGTGAATCGTATAGTAGATATGATCAACATAGTGAAGTTCACCATTGAAAATTACTCCATCTTAGGTGATGATCAGACATGGTTTAGTTGATATGGATCACGTGATTATTTAGATGACTACAGGGATGTCTATCTAAGCAGGAGTTCTTAAGTAATATGATTAATTGAACTTAAATTTATCATGAACTTAGTCTTGAAAGTATTTGCATATCTATGTTGTAGATCAATTGCTCGCGTATAGCTTCCCCGTTTTATTTATGATATGTTCCTAGAGAAAACTAAGTTGAAAGTTGATAGTAGCAATGATGCGGACTAGGTTCGTGATCTGAGGATTATCCTCATTGCTGCACCGAAGAATTATGTCCTTAATGCACCGCTAGGTGACAGACCTATTGCAGGAGCAGATGCAGACGTTGTGAATGTTTAGCAAGCTCGGTATGATGACTACTTGATAGTTTAGTGCACCATGCTTTACAGCTTATTACCGGGGCTTCAAAAACGTTTTGAACGACAAGGAGCATATAAGATGTTCCAAGAGCTGAAATTGGTATTTCAAACTCATGCCCGAGTCAAGAGGTATGCGACCTCTGACAAGTACTTTGCCTACAAGATGGAGGAGAATATCTCAGCTAGTGAGCATGTGCTCAGAATGTCTGGGTACTACAATCACTTGAATCAAGTAGGAGTTTATCTTCCAGATAATATAGTGATTCACAAAGTTCTCTAGTCACTATCACCAAGTTACTAGAACTTTGTGATGAACTATAATATGCAAGGGATGACGAAAACGATTCCCGGGCTCTTCGTGATGCTGAAATCGACGAAGGTAGAAATCAAGAAAAGCATCAAATGTTGATGGTTGACAAGACCACTAGTTTCAAGTAAAAGGGCAAGGGAAAGAAAGGGAACTTCAAGAAGAATGGCAAGCAAGTTATCACTCCCATGGAGAAGCCCAAAGCTAGACCCAAGCCTGAAACTGAGTGCTTCTACTGCAAAGGGAATGGTCACTAGAAGCGAAACTGCCCCAAATACTTGGCGGATTAGAAGGATGGCAAAGTGAACAAAAGTATATATGATATACATGTTATTGATGTGTACTTTACTAGTATTCATAGTAGCCCCTGGGTATTTGATACTGGTTCAATTGTTATGAGTAGTAACTTGAAACATGAGTTATAAAATGAACAGAGACTAGTTGAGGGCAAGGTGACGATGTGTGTTGGAAGTGATTCCAAGGTTGATAAGATCACCATCGCACACTCCCTTTACCTTCGGGATTAGTGTTGAACCTAAAATAAATGTTATTTGGTGTTTGCGTTGAGCATAATATGATTAGATCATGTTTATTGCAATACAATTATTCATTTAAGTCAAAGAATAATTGTTATTCTGTTTACATGAATAAAACCTTCTGTGGTCATACACCCAAGGTGAATGGTTTATTGAATATCGATTGTAGTGATACACATATTCATAATATTGAAGCCAAAAGATGCAAGGTTAATAATGATAGTGCAGTCCAATGTATGCAGTCCGATGAATGTTGAGGCTCGCGGCGGGTATCGCTATTTTCTGACCTTCACAGACGATTTGAGCAGATATGAGTATATCTACTTAATGAAACACAAGTCTGAAACATTTGAAAAGTTCAACGAATTTCAGAGTTAAGTGGAGAATCATCGTAACAAGAAAATAAAGTTTCTACAATCTGATCGCAGAGGCGAATATTTGAGTTATGATTTTGGCCTTCATTTAAAACAATGTGGAATAGTTTCACAAACTCACGCCACCTGGAACACCATAGCCTAATGGTGTGTTCGAACATTGTAACCGTACTTTATTGGATACAGTGCGATTTATGATGTCTCTTACTAATTTACCATTATTGTTTTGGGGTTATGCATTAGAGACAGCTGCATTCACATTAAATAGGGCACCATCTAAATCCGTTGAGATGACACCGTATGAACTGTGGTTTGGCAAGAAACCTAAGCTGTCATTTCTTAAAGTTTGGGGTTGTGATGCTTATGTGAAAAAGCTTCAGCCTGATAAGCTCGAACCCAAATCGAAGAAATTCGTCTTCATAGGATATCCAAAGGAGACTATTGGGTACACCTTCTATCACAGATCCGAAGGCAAGATATTCATTGCTAAGAATGGATCCTTTCTAGAGAAGGAGTTTCTCTCAAAAAAAGTGAGGGGGAGGAATGTAGAACTTGATGAGGTAATTGTACCTTCTCTCGAATTGGAAAGTAGTTCATCACAGAAATCAATTCCAGTGATTCCTATGCCAATTAGTGAGGAAGCTAATGATGATGATCATGAAACTTCAGATCAAGTTACTATCGAACCTCGTAGGTCAACCAGTGTATGGTCCGCACTAGAGTGGTATGGTAATCCTGTTCTGGAAATCATGTTACTAGACCATGACGAACCTACGAACTATCAGGAAGCGATGATGAACCCATATTCCGCGAAATGGCTTGAGGCCATGAAATCTGACATGGGATTCATGTATGCAGAACAAAATGTGGACTTTGGTTGACTTGCCCGATGATCGGCAAGCCATTGAGAATAAATGGATCTTCAAGAGGAAGACGGACGCTGATAGCAGTGCTACTATCTACAAAGCTCGAATTGTCACAAAAAGGTTTTCGACAAGTTGAAGGTGTTGACTACGATAAGATTTTCGCACTCGTAGCGATGCTTAAGTCTGTCTGAATCATGTTAGCAATTGCCACATTTTATGAAATCTGGCAAATGGATGTCAAAACTACATTCCTTAATGGATTTCTTAAAGAAGAGTTGTATATGATACAACCAGAAGGTTTTGCCAATCATTAAGGTGCTAACAAAATGTGCAAGCTCCAGTGATCCATCTATGGACTGGTGCAAGCATCTTGGAGTTGGAAAATACGCTTTGATCAGTTGATCAAAGCATATAGTTTTATACAGACTTGTGGTGAAGCCTGTATTTACAAGAAAGTAAGTGGGAGCACTACAGCCTTTCTAATAATTATATGTGAATGACATACTGTTGATCGGAAATGATGTAGAATTTTCTGTAAAGCATAAAGGAGTGTTTGAAAGGAGTTTTTCAAAGAAAGACCTTGGTGAAGCTGCTTACATATTGGGCACCAAGATCTATAGAGATAGATCAAGGCACTTGATAAGATTTTTCAATGAGTACATACCTTGACAAGATTTTGAAGTAGTTCAAAATGGAACAGTCAAAGAAGGAGTTCTTCCATGTATTGCAAGGTGTAAAGTTGAGTAAGACTCAAAACACGACCACGATAGAAAATAGAAAGAGAACGAAAGTCATTCCCTATGCCTCAGCCATAGGTTCTACAAAGTATGCTTTGTTGTGTACCAAACCTATTGTGTACCTTGCCATGAGTTTGGCAAGGGGGTACGATATTGATCCAGGAGTGGATCACTTGACAACGGTCAAAATTATCCTTAGAAGACTAAGGAGACATTTCTTGGTTATGGAGGTGATAAAGAGTTCGTCGTAAAGAGTTACGTTGATGCAAGATTTGACACCGATCTTGATGACTCTGTGTCTCGATCTAGATACATATTGAAAGTGGGAGCAATTAGCTAGAGTAGCTCCATGCAAAGCATTCTAGACATAGAAATTTGCAAAATACATACGGATCGAAATGTGGCAGACCCGTTGACTAAACTTCTCTCACAAGCAAAACATGATCACTGCTACCTCTTGAGCTTGCGTTGGATTTCCCCGAAGAGGAAAGGATGGTGCAGCAGAGTAGCGTAAGCATTTCTCTCAGTTTTGAGAACCAAGGTATCAATCCAGTAGGAGGCCACGCTCAAGTCCCTCGTACCTGCACCAAACGATAGCTACTCGCAACCAACGCGATTAGGGGTTGTCAATCCCTTCACGGTCACTTACGAGAGTGAGATCTGATAGATATGATAGATAATATTTTTGGTATTTTTGATATAGAGATGCAAAGTGAAAAGTAAAAGGCAAAGTAAAAAAGCAAAGCAAAATTAAAGTGATGGAGATTGATATGATGAGAATAGGCCCGGGGGCCATAGGTTTCACTAGTGGCTTCTCTCAAGAGCATAAGTATTCTACGGTGGGTGAACAAATTACTGTTGAGCAATTGACAGAATTGAGCATAGTTATGAGAATATCTAGGCATGATCATGTATATAGGCATCATGTCCGTGACAAGTAGACCGAAACGATTCTGCATCTACTACTATTACTCCACTCATCGACCGCTATCCAGCATGCATGTAGAGTATTAAGTTAAAAACAGAGTAATGCCTTAAGCAAGATGACATGATGTAGAGAGATAAATTCATGCAGTATGAAATAAACCCCATCTTGTTATCCTCGATGGCAACGATGCAATACGTGCCTTGCTGCCTCGTCTGTCACTGGGAAAGGACACCGCAAGATCGAACCCAAAGCTAAGAACTTCTCCCATGGCAAGAAAAACCAATCTAGTAGGCCAAAAGAAACTGATGAAGAGACTTGCAAAGATAACCAATCATACATAAAAGAATTCAGAGAAGATTCAAATATTATTCATAGATAGACTTGATCATAAACACACTATTCATCGGTCTCAACAAACACACCACAAAAGAAGAAGATTACATCAAATAGATCTCCACGAGAGCGGGGGAGAACTTTGTATTGAGATCCAAAAAGAGAGAAGAAGCCATCTAACTACTAACTATGGACCCGAAGGTCTGAGATAAACTAGTCACACTTCATCGGAGGGGCTATGATGATGTAGAAGCCCTCCGTGATGATGGCCCTCTCTGGCGGAGCTCCGGACCAGGCCCCAAGATGGGATCTCGTGGATATAGAAGGTTGAGGCAGTGGAATTAGGTTTTTTGGCTCCTGTTCTGATCGTTTGGGGGTACGTAGGTATATATAGGAGGAAGAAGTACGTTGGTGGAGCTCCGAGGGGCCCACAAGGCAGGGGGCGCGCCCTAAGGGGGGCGCGCCCCCCACCCTCGTGACCGCCTCTCTGATGCCTTGGTGTAGGGTCCAAGTCTCCTGGATCACGTTCGGTGAGAAAATCACGTTCCCAAAGGTTTTATTCCGTTTGATATTTCATTTCTTCGAAACACTGAAATAGGGGGCTGGGCCTCCGGTTAATAGGTTAGTCCCAAAAATAATATAAAAGTGGAAAATAAAGCCCAATATAGTCCAAAACAGTAGATAATATAGCATGGAGCAATCAAAAATTATAGATACGTTGGAGACGTATCAGGCATCCCCAAGCTTAATTCCTGCTCGTCCTCGAGTAGGTAAATGATAAAAAGAGAATTTTTGATGTAGAGTGCTACTTGGCATAATTTCAATGCAAATCTTCTTAATTGTGTATGAATATTCAGATTCGAAAGATTCAAGACAAAATTTTATGTTGACATAAAAATAATAATACTTCAAGCATACTAACAAAGCAATTATGTCTTCTCAAAATAACATGGCCAAAGAAAGTTATCCCTACAAAATCATATAGTCTGGCTATGCTCTATATTCACCACACAAAGTATTTAAATCATGCACAACCCCGATGACAAGCCAAGCAATTGTTTCATACTTTAACATTTTCAAAACTTTTTCAATCTTCACGCAATACATGAGCGTGAGCCATGGATATAGCACTATATGTGGAATAGAATGGTGGTTGTGGAGAAGAGAAAAAGAGGGGAAGATAGTCTCACATCAACTAGGCATATTAACAGGCTATGGATGTGCCCATCAATAGATATCAATGTGAGTGAGTAGGGATTTCCATGCAACGGATGCACTAGAGCTATAAGTATATGAAAGCTCAACAAAAGAAACTAAGTGGGTGTGCATCCAACTCGCTTACTCATGAAGACCTAGGGCATTTTGAGGAAGCCCATCATTGGAATATACAAGCCAAGTTCTATAATGAAAAATTCCCACTAGTATATGGAAGTGACAAAATGAGAGACTCTCTATCATGATGATCCTGGTGCTACTTTGAAGCACAAGTGCGGTAAAAGGATAGTAACATTGTCCCTTCTCTCTTTTTCCTCTCATTTTTTTGGGCCTTTTCTTTTTTATGGCCTCTTTTTTTTCTTTCGTCCGGAGTCTCATCGCGACTTGTGGGGGAATCATAGTCTCCATCAACCTTTCCTCACTTGGGACAATGCTCTAAAAAATGATGATCATCACACTTTTATATTTATTACAACTCAACAATTACAACTCGATACTTAGAACAAAATATGACTCTATATGAATGCCTCCGGCGGTGTACCGGGATATGCAATGAATCAAGAGTGACATGTATGAAAGAATTATGAATGGTAGCTTTGCCACAAATACGATGTCAACTACATGATCATGCTAGCAATATGACAATGATGGAGCGTGTCATAATAAACGGAACGGTGGAAAGTTGCATGGCAATATATCTCGGAATGGCTATGGAAATGCCATGATAGGTAGGTATGGTGGCTGTTTTGAGGAAGGTATATGGTGGGTGTATGATACCGGCGAAAAGTGCACGGTATTTGAGAGGCTAGCAATGGTGGAAGGATGGGAAAAAGTGCGTATAATCCATGGACTCAACATTAGTCATGAAGAACTCATATACTTATTGCAAAAATCTAGAAGTTTGTAACGCCCTCGATGCGGCTATATCTCCTACGTGTCGAAGCACGACTTAGAGGCATAACCGCATTGAAAGCAATGTCGCAAGTGAGGTAATCTTCACACAACCCATGTAATACATAAGGGAAAGAGATACATAGTTCGCTTACAGTCGCCACTTCACACAATACATAAATAAACATTCATCATCCAGATTACACTCAAGGTCCGACTACGGAACCAAAATGAAAGAAGACTACCCCAAATGCTACACAGATCCCCGATCGTCCCAACTGGGCTCCACTACTGATCATCAGGAAAAGACACATAGTAACGACCACGTTCCTCGTCGAACTCCCACTTGAGCTCGGATGCGTCATCTGCACTGGCATCGTTGACACCTGCAACTGTATTGGTAGAATCTGTGAGTCACGGGGACTCAGCAATCTCACACCCGCGAGATCAAGACTATTTAAGCTTAAAGGTAGGATAGGGTTGTGAGGTGGAGCTACAGCAAGCGACTAGCATATATGGTGGCTAACAACGCAAAAGAGAGCGAGAAGAGAAGCAAAGCACGGTCGTGAAGCTACAAGTGATCAATAAGTGATCCTAGAACAACCTACGTCAAACATAACTGCAACACCGTGTTCACTTCCCGGACTCCGCCGAGAAGAGACCATCACGGTTACACACGCGGTTGATGTGTGTTAATTAAGGTCAACTTCGGGTTTTCTACAACCGGACATTAACAAATTCCCATCTGCCTCATAACCAGGGGCATGGCTTTTGAAAGATAATACCCTGCAGGGGTGTCCCAACTTAGCCCATTATAAGCTCTCACGGTCAACGAAGGATATTCCTTCTACCGGGAAGACCCGATCAGTCTCGGAATCCCGGACTACAAGACATTTCGACAATAATAAAACAAGACCAGCAAAGTGTAACACACCGGATGTAACTTGCCATATTTGTAACTCCAACTCTTGCCATTTCCGGCTATGTGATATGATATTCCCTCCGTGGTTGGGTTTCCCTTCATTTTGCACTTTGTCCTTGTCATGCATTTCATGTCATGTCATCATGTGCATCGCATCCGCGTACGTGTTCGTTTCATGAATCCGAGCATTTTCCCCGTTGTCCGTTTTGCAATCCAGCGCTCCTATGTTCCCCGGCATCCCCTTTTACCTTTTTCCGTGAGCGGGTATTAAACTTTCTCGGAATGGACCGAGGTTTTTCAAGCGGCCTTGGTATAGCACCGGTAGACCGCCTGTCAAGTTTCGGGTCATTCGGAGGTCGTTTGATACTCCAGCGGTTAACCGGGCAGCCGCAAATCCCTCTTTTGTTGCAGCCCAACACCCCTCTGGCCCAAAACCCACCTAAACCCCCTCCATCCTCTAGGCCGTTCGATCACGATCGCGTGGCCGCAAACCGCTCTCCATTTGGAGCCTCCTACCTCCTCCTACCTATAAATATGTGATCCCCTCCCGAAATTCGCGGATGAACCCTAGCTTTCTTCTTCCCCGCGCCGCCGGACATGTCCGCCCGGCGGCCGGACACGTCCGCCGCCTCCCGCACCCACTCCCGCGCCGCCACGTGGCCCCAACCACCGCGCGCCGCCACCGGCCCGCAGGCCCAGCGCCGGCCCCCGCGGGCCCGTACGCCGCCGCCCGCGCGCGCGCCTCCCCGCCTGCCTCGCCCGCGCGCCCCTGCGTGCCCCCGCGAGCCTCTACTCCTCGCCGCCCGCGCCTCCTCCTCGCCGGCGCGGCTCCCCGCTACGCCGCCGCCGAGGCTCCGCCGCACCGCCGCCCCGCGCCTCTGCTCCTCCCCGCGCCGGAGTCCGGCCAGATCCGGGGAGCCCGCGCCCGGATCCGCCTCCCCCGGCCTCCTCCGCCCCTACCCGCAGCTCCGGCCACCTCCTCCCGCAACTCCGGCGGATCTCTCCGGCGAGATCCGCGCTGCATCAAAAACCGTGCAACCCTAGATCGGAGTGGTATATTATCTAAGTCCCAGGATTTCAGTATTATGTGCCTCTGTTCATTGCGTCATAACTCCCTACATACTGCTCCGTTTCGTCCGTTCGCCTCGATGAGTACATCATTTCTTCTAATTGCATCATTTTCATTTGAGCTCATCTTGATGCCCGAAATGCTGTTGGAAGAGGGCTATGTGATGTTAGATTCAGATCTGTTTCAGTAGATGCACTTTTGTCATTTTTGCCATGATTGATGTGTGCATCCTATGAACTGGAGCCCTACATGTGTTTTTTAATATACCATGCCATCTTTATAGGGGTGTATGCCATGTGTTTTTGTGATCTTTATGGTGACTAGCACAAGCATGCAAACTAGGGATCATAATGTTCCTGATTTCAGAGACTTAGTAATTTCACCAAGTCATTCCCTGCTGTTATTTTTATGCCATGTGTTCATGTTGTTTCAGAGAGATCTATGCCTCTTTTGAGAATGATAAGTAAGAGTGTTTTGAACATATGGATTTTCTCTATCCATCCGTGCCTTTGTTTGTAATTATGGAGTACCATAGCTTGAGTCAATCGAGCTCTACTTTTGCTATAAAATGTTACTGGCAGATTGTTTACATGTTATTCGATTTTGCCAAGCTTGTTGTAGGTTATCCTTGCATGCTATGATGTTATTCTTGCCATGATTAGTTTCTACGTCATGTTTTCTTGGTGGGTGTATGCTTAGTTTATCATGAAATGCTCGGTAGTAAGTGCATCGAGCTCGTAAACATGCCTACTTGTTATCTGTTTTTGACATGTCCAGTTTTCTGCTAAGTCTGAAAACTGTAACGAAACTTGCTTAATTGACAAGGGCACTATTTTAGTTTCTGGTCCTTTTTGGCTCATGGTCAGTAAGGGACTTTTGTTCAATGCTTTGAGTAGATTCATGCCATGCCATATTTTGCTATGTCCTGTTCATGTAGCAGGTTGTTTCCTTGCTCTAAACATGTAATCCTGATGTTAATTTCTGGCATGTTGTTATTTTCACTAAGTCTGTGAACCTGTTATCTTTTGCACTTTTGTCATGCTTGTTTGAACCTGTTATGGTGTGATTTAGCCGTAGCTCACTGTCATATGCTTTTCTGGTACGTTTGAGTGCAGTAGCTTAATTTCTTGTTGCATGTTAAGTGGCATCATGCTGTTAATGGCAGAATCTTGTCATTCTTGTTTTGCTTGTCATTTGCGAACCGTGCATCCGGTTCCGGTGATCTTTATATTGATTTCAACCGAAATCACCTCACCTTTCCAGTGGCATACTTGGTTTGCCAAGATTATGCCTTGTTCATATTTTTCCTTCCGGAGCACGCATATGCATTGCATACCACATCTCGCATATCATACCATGTTTTGCATCATGTTGCTTGCGCATTGCATCGTGATTGATAGTTGTTCCTTTGATTGTGTTCTCGTTTTGGGTAGAGCCGGGAGATGTGTACGTGAACGAGGAACCTGTTGAGAACACTTACGAGGATCAAGCTTTCGACAACTCTCAGAACCTTGCAGGCAAGATGACCATACCCTCGAAATCACTTCTATCTTTGCTTGCTAGTTGCTCGCTCTTTTGCTATGCCTATGCTGCGATACCTACCACTTGCTTATCATGCCTCCCATATTGTTAAACCAAGCCTCTAACCCACCTTGTCCTAGCAAACCGTTGTTTGGCTATGTTATCGCTTTGCTCAGCCCCTCTTATAGCGTTGTTAGTTGCAGGTGAAAATGAAGTTTGTTCCTTGTTGGAACATGGAGATGTTGTTCCTTGGTTGGAACATGTTTACTTGTTGGGATATCACAATACCTTATATATTATTAATGCATCTATATACTTGGTAAAGGGTGGAAGGCTCGGCCTTATGCCTGGTGTTTTGTTCCACTCTTGCCGCCCTAGTTTCCATCATATCGGTATTATGTTCCCGGATTTTGCGTCCCTAACGCGGTTGGGTGATTTATGGGACCCCCTTGACAGTTCGCTTTGAATAAAGCTTTTCCAGCAAGGCCCAACTTTGGTTTTACATTTGCCTCACCACCACCTACTTTTCCCTTGGGAGTCGCTCTCTCGAGGGTCATCTTTATTTAGCCCCCCGGGACAATGCTTGTCTAAGTGTTGGTCCAAAACAGAGCCACTTGCGGTGCCGCCCCTAGGCAACTTGGGGTATCGTCGGTTGCCGTACGTACTGCTCATCCGGTGTTGCCCTGAGAACGAGATATGTGCAGCTCCTATCAGGATGTCGGCGCATCGGGAGGTCTTGCTGGTCTTGTTTTATTATTGTCGAAATGTCTTGTAGCTGGGATTCCGAGACTGATCGGGTCTTCCCGGGGAGAAGGAATATCCTTCGTTGATCGCGAGAGCTTATCATGGGCTAAGTTGGGACACCCCTGCAGGGTTTGAACTTTCGAAAGTCGTGCCCGCGGTTATGTGGCAGATGGGAATTTGTTAATGTCCGGTTGTAGAAAACCCGACGTTGATCTTAATTAAAATACACCAACCGCGTGTGTAACCGTGATGGTCTCTTCTCGGCGAAGTCCGGGAAGTGAACACGGTGTTGGAGTTATGCTTGACGTAGGTTGTTCTAGGATCACTTATTGATCCTAGTTGTTTGATCGTGCTTTTGCCTTCTCTTCTCGCTCTCTTTTGCGTATGTTAGCCACCATATATGCTAGTCGCTTGCTGCAGCTCCACCTCATACCTTTTACCCTACCTATAAGCTTAAATAGTCTTGAGCTCGCGGGTGTGAGATTGCTGAGTCCCCGTGACTCACAGATACTTCCAAAACCAGTTTGCAGGTGCCGATGAAACCGTGCAGGTGACGCACCCAAGCTCAAGGAGGAGCTCGATGAAGATCTTCTTCATTGTGTTGTTTCTTTTCAGTTGATCAGTAGTGGAGCCCAGTCGGGACGATCGGGGATCTGTGTAGCATTTGGGGTAGTCTTCTTTTATTTGGTTCCGTAGTCGGACCTTGATTGTATCTGTATGATGTAATGCTTTACTCATGTATTGTGTGAAGTGGCGATTGTAAGCCAACTATGTATCTCTTTCCCTTATGTATTACATGGGTTGTGTGAAGATTACCTCACTTGCGACATTGCTTTCAATGCGGTTATGCCTCTAAGTCGTGCTTCGACACGTGGGAGATATAGCCGCATCGAGGGCGTAACAAGTTGGTAATCAGAGCCTTCCCCGACCTTAGGAGCCCCCACTGATTGATCGTTTTTAGCGGCCGAGTTGTGTCTAGAAAAATGTTTTGAGTCATTTAGGAATTATGTATCGGAGAGTTTAGGAATTCTGTTTACTTCCCAGTCTCCTCATCGCTCTGGTAAGGCATCCTGACGTAGAGTTTTGACTCTTCTCTTCTCAAATTTCACTAAATTTTTTTTAGGATCACGCGGGTATCTTAGAATCGTTCCGATGGTTTTGTGATGACAACATTGTCTTGGTGCCTCCTGTCAGCAGGGGTTTAGTGGAAGTGTCCCGGGGAGTTGAGCTCTGAGGTGTTGTCGTCATAATTTTATCGTTGCAGTTCTGGAATACCTGAGTTTAGTACGCCGACATCGAAAATCTCTTTTGTACAGTTGTTGGTGAGATAACCCTGAGGCGAGTGCGGGAGTATTGCCATAACTCGTATAACGGATGCTTTCCGAAGGTTGAGGTAAGCGATTTCTGGAGTTTTCTTGGTTATGTGTTGAAGGATGGATACAGCTGGATCTAGGTATTGTTAGTTTGGGTGATATATTTTGTGTCCCCTGTATCCCCAACACCTGATTGCATAACCAGAAAGTTTCGGGAGTTTATAGGTGGGAATTCAAGTAGCTCCTAGAATATCTTTCCGACAGATGCATGATATGGGATTGGGTAAATCTCTATCATATGTATTTGTTACGGCTTATTCTGCAAGCCAAATCCTTTGTTTTGTTTTATTTGTGGTATTCGAGTTGCTTCGATGTCAAGTGTTGATTCCATACCTTATTTTAAACGGTGTTCTCATACTTCCTTGTGAATACCAATCCTTCGTGATAATCAAGATTGTCATGTCAATCCTTTTCAACCGGCGTGTTTCTCTTCAAGTGGATCCGATCATTTCAACATCCGCAAGATCACCTCTTGGTTTTTCCCAATGTTGTTCGTTTCATCCGTCCTAAGTTGTCTTTGTTTTCCCGCCCTCCCACCCTTTTTCTTCAAGGACTCGTATTTCTTAATCAAGTATCCATCTTATAGATGGGAAGTCTCTCCATTCTTTTCCGTCAATGTTCTTATCCGGTGATTCTCAGGAAGATACTAACGGAGCCTTAACTTCATCATTATTCGTTCTCTTTCTTCTCCGGTGGATTCAATTCAAGCTTTGTCGATCATATCTTTCCCTCATTTCATATGCTTTCTCATGCCAGTGCCCCCCCTAATCATTCACCTCTCGTTATTCATTTGTTCCGAAGTGCTGAAGATATCTCTGAAGATTCGTGTTTTTCACTCCGCATCAATTCTTACAATTTCGAGATGGTTATCTTATTCAAGACATTTAAATCAACCGGTGCAACCTCCCTGTCAAGTAATCTTTTCCAACGGTGTTTTCTTTTCAGTGGGCCTTAACCCACAGGTCTTTTCCCAGGATCTTACCTAACTCTTCTAATTTTCCCGGAGTTATTCTCAAACTCTTTTCCAATTTTGACGTAAGAATGAATTATCATCAGTCAAATGTATTTCTCCAAGATCTTTCAAATTATTTTCATTGTTGGTTCAACCTTTCTAATTTTCATACCAGAGTATCTCAACAATTCATGGTGGTCTTTATCATCATCATTCTCTACATTTGAAGACCGAAGAAGAGTTTCTCTTAAATCTTGCTCCATTCTCTTCAAGATTCATGGTTCTAGCTTCATGCCATCCTCTCATAATTGTTTTCAATTGTGAGAATTATTTTCACCCATCCAGAGCAATTCAGGAGTCTTTTCAGTTTGATTCTCCGGAGCCCATCATCTCAGAATTATTCATCCTCAGCTTTCAGCTCTCGTTCTCCAAATCATACCGGTGCATCATTCAAGTATTCTCTAACCAGCTCGTGATCTATTCGTTCATTTGTATCTAAATTCTCTCAAGTATCTTCCTTCATTTTCTAATTCTTCCCGGTGTTTCTTTATATTTTCTTTATTCATTTCCAATTCTTCATGGTGGTTCGTTCAAGATTTCACTTCCTTCGTTATCATATTAATTCATTCATTGTTTCAATCCTACCGGTGGTTCGTTGAAGACCTTCTCAAGTTTACGCTATATATCTCTAAATCCTTTATACGGGAATAAGTAGTATGCCAAATCCATTGCTTGTCATCAATTTAATTGGTGAAGGATGAGCATAATGTAATTCTTATTCTTGTTTCATCGAGTAAATTCAATTCTTTATTCCGGAGGTTCATCAAAATTCTTGACTTCATTTGTTCATCTTTCTTTTCGGAGTTCAAAGTTTTCTCGGTTACATCGTCCTGAAGCTCCATCTAAATCATTGCAAGGATTCACCTTGTGTTTTCAACTTCTCTCTCTTTCTATCATCCTTGTTTTACCGGAGTTCTTCATGGAAGGTTCACATGATGGTTCATCAAGGATTCCTTTCATTCTCGTTTTCTTCTTCAAGTTTTTTTTCTCGGAGATAAGATCCGCCAAGCTTCACTCAAGATTTAACATGGTGTTCAACACGTGTCTTGTTTTGAGGAGTTCAAGCATTTTCATCTTCCATTCCATGGTGCAATTCTTTCTACCTTATCTTTTGAGGTGGTGTTATGTCATTCTTGACAATTTCCCTTCATGCTTCATGATTCACATGTTGTCAAGAATGAGGTATTTTAAATCCATCAATCTCTTCATTGGAGTTATCTTGGGATATATTTCACCTAAAGCCTTCCCTTAGGTTTGTTGCTATTATGGTGCTTATCAATGACCCAAGTTCTTCTTTTATCCTCCCGGCGAAATAGTTTCTAGTCTCCTTGTTTTTATCAACCCAATCTCTTCCGTGAGTGGCAGGTTGTCACCTCATAATTTTGGGATGTCTTCCATAAGTCCACATCAAGTTTAAGCTTTCGTTGTTGATAATCCAACAACTCCGTTCCATCCTACTTCATAAGGATGCTCTTTCAAATTCATTTATGGTAGGAGATGTTGGTTTCATTCTTCGTTCTATTCATTCCAACTATCTAACTATCATGCATTGTTTTCGGAGGCATTGTGATGTTGCTCTTTTCTCCCATCACCTCGTTTTGTAAAGATCATGTTCTTTTTCGTGCTTATCCATTTAACCGGAGTGTTATGTTTATCATTCCTCTTTTAACCGGAGTCTCATCCAAGTGCTTTCATTTTGCCAAGTTCATATTCTATTCCTTCCATTTCCAACCGGAGTGTGGTGTTCTCTTTTCAAGTTCTTTCCATCTTATCAAGTTTTCCTTCTCTTTTCAACCAGAGTGCTGTCCAAATTCTGTCATTCTTGTTCCTTGACTATCTCATTATACCGAGGTGGTCATATTCTTTTCGTTCGTGAAGCTCTTTTTTCCATGTCTTTCAACCTACAAGGTTCTAGTAATGTTCCTTGTTCCTTTTCTAACGAAGTGTTTTCAACTTTGTTAATCTTCGTTGTATTCTGTCAATTTGTTCAACCTTTCAAGGTTCTTTGGTTTCACTATTTTGTCAAAGAAGCAACTTAGTTTTACCTCTTCTCTTCCTCTTCCGTTTTCCCTCCGGTGCCATTCTAGATCTCGGGACGAGATCCTCTCGTAGTGGTGGAGTGTTGTAACACCCCGGATGTAACTTGCCATATTTGTAACTCCAACTCTTGCCATTTCTGGCTATGTGATATGATATTCCCTCCGTGGTTGGGTTTCCCTTCATTTTGCATTTTGTCCTTGTCATGCATTTCATGTCATGTCATCATGTGCATCGCATCCGCATACGTGTTTGTTTCATGAATCCGAGCAATTTTCCCGTTGTCCGTTTTGCAATCCGGCGCTCCTATGTTCCCCGGCGTCCCCTTTTACCTTTTTCCGTGAGCGGGTATTAAACTTTCTCGGAATGGATCGAGGTTTGTCAAGCGGCCTTCGTATAGCACTGATAGACCGCCTGTCAAGTTTCGGGTCATTCGGAGGTCGTTTGATACTCCAGCGGTTAACCGGGCAGCCCCAAATCCCTCTTTTGTTGCAGCCCAACACCCCTCTAAAGTGGCCCAAAACCCACCTAAACCCCCTCCATCCTCTAGGCCGTTCGATCACGATCGCGTGGCCGCAAACCGCTCTCCATTTGGAGCCTCCTACCTCCTCCTACCTATAAATATGTGATCCCCTCCCGAAATTCGCGGATGAACCCTAGCTTTCTTCTTCCCCGCGCCGCCGGACATGTCCGCCCGGTGGCCGGACACGTCCGCTGCCTCCCGCACCCACTCCCGCGCCGCCACGTGGCCCCAGCCACCGCGCGCCGCCACCGGCCCGCAGGCCCAATGCCGGCCCCCGCGGGCCCGTACGCCGCCGCCTGCGCGCGCGCCTCCCCGCCCGGCTCGCCCGCGCGCCCCTGCGCGCCCCCGCGAGCCTTTGCTCCTCGCCGCCCGCGCCTCCTCCTCGCCGGCGTGGCTCCCCGCTCCGCCGCACCGCCGCCCCGCTCCTCTGCTCCTCCCCGCGCCGGAGTCCGGCCAGATCCGGGGAGCCCGCGCCCGGATCCGCCTCCCCCGGCCTCCTCCGCCCCTCCCCGCAGCTCCGGCCACCTCCTCCCGCAACTCCGGCGGATCTCTCCGGCGAGATCCGCGCTGCATCGAAAACCGTGCAACCCTAGATCGGAGTGGTATATTCTCTAAGTCCCAGGATTTCAGTATTATGTGCCTCTGTTCATTGCATCATAACTCTCTACATACCGCTCTGTTTCGTGCGTGTAATATGTCAAATTGTTCGCCCCGATGAGTAAATCATTTCATCTCATTGCATCATTTTCATTTGAGCTCGTCTTGATGCCCGAAATGCTGTTGGAAGAGGGCTATGTGATGTTAGTTTCAGATCTGTTTCAGTAGATGCACTTTTGTCATTTTTGCCATGATTGATGTGTGCATCCTATGAACTGGAGTCCTACATGTGTTTTGTAATATGACATGCTATCTTTACAGGGGTGTATGCCATGTGTTTTTGTGATCTTTATGGTGACTAGCACAAGCATGCAAACTAGGGATCATAATGTTGCTGATTTCAGAGACTTAGTAATTTCACCAAGTCATTCCCTGCTGTTATTTTTATGCCATGTGTTCATGTTGTTTCCGAGAGATCTATGCCTCTTTTGAGCATGATCAGTAAGAGTGTTTTGAACATATGGATTTGCTCTATCCATCCGTGCCTTTGTTTGTAATTATGGAGTACCATAGCTTGAGTCAATCGAGCTCTACTTTTGCTATAAAATGTTACTGGCAGATTGTTTACATGTTATTCGATTTTGCCAAGCTTGTTGTAGTTGGTCCTTGCATGTTATGATGTTGTTCTTGCCATGATTAGTTTCTACGTCATGTCTTCTTGGTCGGTGTATGCTTAGTTTATCATGAAATGCTTTGTAGTAAGTGCATCGAGCTCGTAAACATGCCTACTTGTTATCTGTTTTTGACATGTCCAGTTTTCATGTCTAGTTTATCTGTGTGCATCCTATGAGCTGAAAACTGTAACGAAACTTGCTTAATTAACAAGGGTGCTATTTTAGTTTCTAATCCTTTTTGGCTCATGGTCAGTAAGGGACTTTTGTTCAATGCTTCGAGTAGATTCATGCCACGCCATATGTTGCTATGTCTTGTTCCTGTAGCAGGTTGTTTCCTTGCTCTAAACATGTCATCATGATGTTAATTTCTGGCATGTTATTTTCACTAAGTCTGTGAATCTGTTATCTTTTGCACTTTTGTCATGCTTATTTGAACCTGTTATTGTGTGATTTAGCCGTAGCTCAGTGTTCATCTTTTGTCAAGCATCTTGAGTAGACCACTGTCATATGCTTTTCTGGTATGTTTGAGTGCAGTAGCTTAATTTCTTGTTGCATGCTAAGTGGCATCATGCTGTTAATGGCAGAATCTTGTCATTCTTGTTTTGCTTGTCATTTGCAAACCGTGCAACCGATTCCGGTGATCTTTATATCGATTTCAACCGAAATCACCTCACCTTTCCAGTGGCATACTTGGTTTGCCAAGATTATGCCTTGATCATCTTTTTCCTTCCGGAGCACGCATATGCATTGCATACCACATCTCGCATATCATGCCATGTTTTGCATCATGTTGCTTGCGCATTGCATCGTGGTTGATAGTTGTTCCTTTGATTGTGTTCTCGTTTTGGGTAGAGCCGGGAGACGTGTACGTGAACGAGGAACCTGTTGAGAACACTTACGAGGATCAAGCTTTCGACAACTCTGAGAACCTTGCAGGCAAGATGACCATACCCTCGAAATCATTTCTATCTTTGCTTGCTAGTTGCTCGCTCTTTTGCTATGCCTATGCTGCGATACCTACCACTTGCTTATCATGCCTCCCATATTGTTAAACCAAGCCTCTAACCCACCTTGTCCTAGCAAACCGTTGTTTGGCTATGTTACCGCTTTGCTCAGCCCCTCTTATAGCGTTGTTAGTTGCAGGTGAAAATGAAGTTTGTTCCTTGTTGGAACATGGAGATGTTGTTCCTTGATTGGAACATGTTTACTTGTTGGGATATCACAATACCTTATATATTATTAATGCATCTATATACTTGGTAAAGGGTGGAAGGCTCGGCCTTATGCCTGGTGTTTTGTTCCACTCTTGCCGCCCTAGTTTCCGTCATATCGGTATTATGTTCCAGGATTTTGCGTCCCTAACGCGGTTGGGTGATTTATGGGACCCCCTTGACAGTTCGATTTGAATAAAGCTTTTCCAGCAAGGCCCAACTTTGGTTTTACATTTGCCTCACCACCATCTACTTTTCCCTTGGGAGTCGCTCTCTCGAGGGTCATCTTTATTTAGCCCCCCGAGCCAATGCTAGTCTAAGTGTTGGTCCAAAACAGTGCCACTTGCGGTGCCGCCCCTAGGCAACTTGGGGTATCGTCGGTTGCCGTATGTACTGCTCATCCGGTGTTGCCCTGAGAACGAGATATGTGCAGCTCCTATCAGGATGTCGGCGCATCGGGAGGTCTTGCTGGTCTTGTTTTATTATTGTCGAAATGTCTTGTAGCCGGGATTCCGAGACTGATCAGGTCTTCCCGGGGAGAAGGAATATCCTTCGTTGATCGCGAGAGCTTATCATGGGCTAAGTCGGGACACCCCTGCAGGGTTTGAACTTCCGAAAGCCGTGCCCGCGGTTATGTGGCACATGGGAATTTGTTAATGTCCGGTTGTAGAAAACCCGAAGTTGATCTTAATTAAAATACACCAACCGTGTGTGTAACCGTGATGGTCTCTTCTCGGCAGAGTCCAGGAAGTGAACACGGTGTTGGAGTTATGCTTGATGTAGGTTGTTCTAGGATCACTTATTGATCATAGTTGTTCGACCATGCTTTTGCCTTCTTTTCTCGCTCTATTTTGTGTATGTTAGCCACCATATATGCTAGTCGCTTGCTGCAGCTCCACCTCATACCTTTTACCCTACCTATAAGCTTAAATAGTCTTGAGCTCGCGGGTGTGAGATTGCTGAGTCCCCGTGACTCACAGATACTTCCAAAACCAGTTTGCAGGTGCCGATCAAACCGTGCAGGTGACGCACCCGAGCTCAAGGAGGAGCTCGATGAAGATCTTGTTCATTGTGTTGTTTCTTTTCACTTGATCAGTAGTGGAGCCCAGTCGGGACGATCGGGGATCTGTGTAGCATTTGGGGTAGTCTTCTTTTATTTTGGTTCTGTAGTCGGATCTTGATTGTATCTGTATGATGTAATGCTTTACTCATGTATTGTGTGAAGTGGCGATTGTAAGCCAACTATGTATCTCTTTCCCTTATGTATTACATGGGTTGTGTGAAGATTACCTCACTTGCGACATTGCTTTCAATGCGGTTATGCCTCTAAGTCATGCTTCGACACGTGGGAGATATAGCCGCATCGAGGGCGTAACACAAAGCCGCCCGATTGTGCCGACAAATCCTGATAGGAGCTGCACATATCTCGGTCTCAGGGCACATCCGGATAAGTCAAGCTACGAGTAAAACCAGGCCTCGAGTTTCCCCGCGGTGGCCCCGCAGGCTGCTCGGTTCGGGCCAACACTCGAAGGAGCACTGGCACGGGGGATTAAAATAAAGATGACCCTCGGGCTCGCGAAACCCCGGGGGAAAAAGGCTTAGGTGGCAAATGGTAAAACCAAAGTTGGGCCTTGCTGGAGGAGTCTTATTCAAAGCGAACTGTCAAGGGGGTCCCATAAATCACCCAACCGTGTAAGGAACGAAAAATCAAGGAACATAACACCGGTATGACGGAAACTAGGGAGGCAAGAGTGGAACAAAACACCAGGCATAAGGCCGAGCCTTCCACCCTTTACCAAGTATATAGATGCATTAATTAAAATAAGAGATATTGTGATATCCCAACATAATCATGTTCCAAAATGGAACAAACTTCATCTTCACCTGCAACTAGCAACGCTATAAGAGGGGCTGAGCAAAGCGGTAACATAGCCAATCAACGGTTTGCTAGGAAAGAATGGTTAGAGATTTGTCATGGCAATATGGGTGGAATGATATAGCAAGTGGTAGGTATCGCAGCATAGGCATAGCAAAAGAGCGAGCATCTAGCAAGCAAAGATAGAAGTGATTTCGAGCGTATGGTCATCTTGCATGCAAGGTTCTCAGAGTTGTCGAAGGCTTGATCCTCGTAAGTGTTCTCCATAGGTTCCTCGTTCATGTACTCGTCTCCCGGCTCTACCCAAACAAGAACACAAGCAAATGAACAAGTATCAACCACGATGCAATGCGCAAGCAACATGATGCAAAACATGGCATGATATGCGAGATGTGGTGTGCAGTGCATATCCGTGCTTCGGAAGGAAAAAGATGAACAAGGCATAATCTTGGCAAACCAAGTATGCCACTGGAAAGGTGAGGTGATTTCGGTTGAAATCGATATAAAGATCACCGGAAACGGATGCACGGTTTGCAAATGACAAGCAAAACAAGAATGACAAGATTCTGCCATTAACAGCATGATGCCACTTAGCATGCAACAAGAAATAAAGCTACTGCACCCAAACATATCAGAAAAGCATATGACAACGAACTACTCAAGATGCTTGACAAAAGATGAACACTGAGCTACGGCTAAATTCCACCACAACAGGTTCAAACAAGCATGGCAAAAGTGCACAACATATCAGCTTCACAGACTTAGTGAAAAATGAAAAATACTATCATGCCAGAAATTAACATCAGGATGACATGTTTAGAGCAAGGAAACAACCTGCTACAGGAACATGATATAGAAAAACAAGGCATGGCATGAATCCACTCAAAACATAGAACAAAAGACCCTTAATGACCATGAGCCAAAAAGGACCAGAAGATATAATAGCACCCATGTCAATTAAGCAAGTTTCGTTACAGTTTTCAGACTTGGCAGAAAACTGGACATGTCAAAAACAGATAGCAAGTAGGCATGTTTACGAGCTCGATGCACTCACTACAGAGCTTTTCATGATAAACTAAGTATACAATCACCAATAATACATGGCATAGAAGCTATACATGGCAAGAACAACATCATAGCATGTAAGTATCAACTACAACAAGCTTGGCAAAATCGAATAACATGTAAACAATCTGCCAGCAACATTTTATAGCAAAAGTAGAGCTCGATTGACTCAAGCTATGACACTCCATAATTACAAACAAAGGCATGGATGGATAGATCAAATCCATATGTTCAAAACAGCCTTACTGATCATGCTCAAAAGAGGCATAGATCTCTCTGAAACAACATGAACACATGGCATAAAAATAATAGCAGGACATGACTTAGTGAAATTACTAAGTCTCTGAAATCAGCAACATTATGATCCCTAGTTTGCATGCTTGTGCTAGTCACCACAAAGATCACAAAAATACATGGCATACACCTCTGTAAAGATGGCATGGCATATTACAAAACACATGTAGGGCTCAAGTTCATAGGATGCACAAATCAATCATGGCAAAAATGACAAAAGTGCAAGTTCTGATAAGCATCTGCTACTAACATCACATAGCCCTCTTCTAACAGCATTTCGGGCATCAAGATGAGATCAAATGAAAATGATGCAATGAGATGAAATGATGCACTCATCGGGTCGAACAAATATATATGCTACACGCCCGAAACGGAGCCACGGGTGCAAATTTATGATGCGATGAACTTGGATAAAAATATATGCAGATCCGAGGACTTGGAGGATTTCGGGGATCGGGGAAAGTCAACCTTCGGTGGTTCCCGAGGAGCTCGCCGGAGAGAGCTCGCCGGAGATGGCGAGGGTGCAGATCCGGCGGGAAGGGACAAGGGAGGCGCCGGAGACGTCGGGGAGGCCGAGGGGCGGCGGGATCCGGCGACGGAGGCGCGATCTGGCCGGAGGGCGCCGAAGACGGGCGCGGCGGCTCAGCGACGGGGACGGCGTGGTGGCTCGGCGGGATTCGGCGATGGAGCAGGGCGGCGAAGGCAGCGAAGGTGCGGGAGGTCGCGCGGGGCGGCGACCGGGCGCGGGACGGCGGCGCGCGGGCCGGGGGGAGGCGCGGGCGTACGGGCCGCGGGGGCCCCGCACGGGCCGAGCGGGCCGGCGGCGAAGTGGGCGCGGGGGCACCACGTGGCGGCTCCCGGTTGGACGGGCGGCGGCGGATGGACGCGTCCGGTCCGATCCGGACGTGTCCGGCGGCGGAGGAGGGATTTCGTCTAGGGTTTGCGCGAAAATTTCGGGAGGAAGCTATATTTATAGGTAGGAGGGGCTAGGAGGCCCCAAATTGAGCACGGTTTTCGCCCACACGATCGTGATCGAACGACTTAGACGATGGGAGTGACTTACATGGGTTATTGGGCTGTTTTGGAGGGGTTTTGGGCTGCAACCCACAAGAGGCCTCTGCGGTTACCCGGTTAACCGTTGGAGTATCAAACAACCTCCAAATGACCCGAAACTTGACGAGCGGTCTACCGGTGCTATACCAAGGCCGCTTGGCAAACCTCGGTCAATTCCGAGAAAGTTTAATACCTGCTCACGGAAAAAAGGTAAAAGGGGACGCCGGAGGACGTAGGAGCGCCGGATTGCAAAACGGACAACGGGGAAAATGCTCGGATTCATGAAACGAACACGTATGCGAATGCGATGCACATGATGACATGATATGAAATGCATGACAAGGACAAAATGCAAAATGGCGGGAAACCCAACCACGGAGGGAATATCATATCACATTGCCGAAAATGGCAAGAGTTGGAGTACAAATATGGCAAGTTACATCCGGGGTGTTACAACACTCCACCACTACGAGAGGATCTCGTCCCGAGATATAGGACTGAAAGAACTCTGGATATTCGGAACGGGGGTGGTCCTCGCGTTCCCGGGTGGCTTCTCGGTTTGAATGGTGAGGCCACTTCACTTTCAGGAATTTGATAGACTTGTTGCGAGTCTTGCGCTCAGTTTCTTCAAGTATAGCAACGGGATGCTCATGATAGGATAAATCTTCTTGAAGATCAATCTCTTCAAAGTTGATGGTGCGCTCAGGCGTCTTGAAGCACTTGCGAAGCTGTGACACGTGGAACACATCGTGCACATTTGCAAAGTTGGGGGGAAGCTCAAGTTGATAGGCGAGTTCGCCTCTTTTGCCAATGACCTTGAAAGGACCCACGTATCTAGGGGCAAGTTTCCCTTTGATACCGAAGCGACGAGTGCCTTTCATTGGAGAGACGCGGAGGTAGACATGATCTCCGATCTCGAATGCCAAATCACGGTGTTTGCTATCATAATAGCTCTTCTGGCGCGATTGAGCGGCTTTGAGATTCTCACGAATGACTTTACACATATCTTCAGCCTCTGTGATCAAGTCGTTGCCAAGAAGTTGGCGTTCGCCCGTCTCTGACCAATTGAGAGGAGTACGACACTTTCTGCCATAGAGAAACTCGAATGGGGCTTTGCCCGAGCTCGCTTGAAAGCTGTTGTTGTAAGAGAACTCAGCATATGGAAGACAATCCTCCCACTTCATGCCGAAAGAGATAACACAAGCCCTGAGCATATCTTCAAGAATTTGGTTGACACGCTCGACTTGTCCACTAGTTTGAGGATGGAAAGCTGTGCTGAAGCGAATGTTTGTGCCCATAGCCTTCTGAAAAGAATCCCAAAACTTGGAGGTAAAGATGCTGCCACGGTCTGAAGAGATCAATTGTGGAATGCCGTGCAAGGAGACAATTCTGGAGGTGTAAAGCTCTGCCAGCTGCGCTGCTGTGATAGACTCTTTGATAGGAAGAAAATGAGCCACTTTAGTGAGCTTGTCGATGACGACGAAGATGGCATCATTTCCACGCTTGGACTTAGGAAAACCAGTCACGAAGTCCATTTCGATATGATCAAACTTCCATTCTGGAATAGCAAGAGGTTGGAGTAGCTGGTCGTTGGTGTTCTGCTTTCACCCTTCTACAGACATCACATTCATTCACGAATTGAGCAATTTCTCGCTTCATTCGAGTCCACCAATACGACTGCTTGAGGTCATGGTACATCTTCATACTTCCAGGATGAATGGATAGGAGTGAATTGTGCGCCTCGTTCATAATGACTTTACGAAGATCACCCTTAGGAACCACAATCCGGTCCTCGAAGAATTAGAGTATCTCTGTCATCAACGCGATAGCACTTGTATTTGGAAATGCCCTTGTCAATACCACGTTTCACCTTCTTCACCATGGTATCCATCAGTTGTGCCTCACGAATTGGATCTTCCAAAGTAGGAGAGACTATGAGGTTGGAAAGAAAACCTTGAGGAACAACTTGGAGATTCAACTTGCGGAAAGCTTCACAAAGATCTGGTTGAAAGGGCTTGAGGATTAAGCTGTTGCAATAAGCCTTCCTGCTCAATGCATCTGCAATCACATTAGCCTTGCATGGAGTATATTCAATACTCGGATTATACTCTTGAATCATTTCGACCCATCGAGTTTGCTTGAGGTTGAGGTTGGGTTGAGTGAAGATGTACTTGAGACTCTTGTGATCGGTGAATATGTCCACTTTCCTTCCCAACAGGAGATGTCTCCATGTTATTAATGCATGGACAACTGCCGCCAACTCAAGATCATGAGTGGGGTAGTTCTTTTCATTGGGCTTCAACTGACGAGAGGTATAGGCCACAACCTTCTTCTCTTGCATTAACACAGCACCTAGACCTTGAAGAGAAGCATCACAGAAAACTTCATAAGGCTTGGATTCGTCAGGAGGAGTCAAAACTGGAGTAGTGACGAGTTTCTCTTTGATAGTGTTGAAAGCAACGTCACACTCAGGAGACCAGACATACTTCACATGCTTCTGGAGGAGGTTGGAAAGAGGCTTTGCAATCTTTGAGAAATTCTCAACGAATCTTCGGCAATAGCTTGCAAGTCCAGGAAAACTGCGAAGCTGCTTGACATTCTGAGGAGGTTCCCAATTCAAAACTGCAGACACCCTCTCGGGATTAATAGCAATGCCCTTGGCAAAGATAATATGACCAAGGTAAAGAACTTCATCAAGCCAGAATTCACATTTGGAGAACTTCGCATAGAATTGATACTCTCTGAGCTTGTCGAGCACCAATCGCAAATGTTTGGCATGATCCTTCTTATTCTTGGAGAAGACCAATATATCATCAAGATAGACCAAGACGAATTCATTGGTGTAGGGGTTGAAGATGAAGTTCATCATTCGAGAGAAAGTTGGAGGAGCATTGACAAGGCCGAATGACATGACAGTATATTCATAAGAACCAAAGCTTGTTCTGAATGCTGTCTTGGGAATATCCTCTTCACGAATGTGAATCTGATGATAACCCATACGAAGGTCAAGCTTGGAGAACACTTTAGCACCTTTAAGTTGCTCGAATAGCTCATTGATGTTGGGAAGTGGGTACTTGTTCTTGATAGTCTTCTTGTTCAAAGGACGGTAATCGACGCAAAGTCGGTCCGTGCCATCCTTCTTCTGGACAAAAAGAACACCACAACCCCAAGGAGAAGAACTCGGTCTGATCAGACCCAGGCGCTCTTGTTCATCGAGTTGTTTCTTCAATTCCTTCAACTCTTTTGGTCCAAGCTTGTAAGGATGCTTGCAAACGGGTTTCGTGCCAGGCTCAAGATCAATAACGAATTCAACTGGCCGGTGAGGAGGCATACCCGTAAGTTCTTCTGGAAAGACATCTTGGTACTCACAAACGACTGGAATCTGAGAGATAGCATCCAATTCGCCCTTCTCATTGAGAGAAAACAACCGAATGGTCTCATCAAGAGCGGCATAGATGATCACATCGTCAGAAGAGTGAGTCAATTGAATTTCCCTGGCAGCACAATCAAGCTGAGCCTTGTGCTTAGAAAGCCAGTCTATCCCGAGAATTAGATCAATATCAGAGTCACCAAGAACAATTGGTTTAGCCAAGAATCTATAGTCTCCCATCTTGATGGAAACATCCGGAACCACCAAACTAGAGCTCAAACGCTTGCCCGGAGAAACGATATCCATGGGTTTACCCAAATTTGAATAAGTGAACTCATGCTTGGCAAAAAATAGTCTTGACATGAAACAATGCGAAGCACCAGTATCAAATAAAACTTTTGCAGGAATATCATTAACAGGAAGGTTACCCATGATCACTTCTGAAGAATCCTCTGCCTGAGCCGCGTTCATCATGTTCACTTTGGCATGCTTAGGATTATGCTTGACCACTTCATTGCTTGAAGATCTCACAGGAGGAGGAGGCGGAAGGCGCCTTTGGTTGAAACACTTGTTCGCATAGTGACCCTTTTGCTGACATTTGTTGCAAGTCACCTCTGAGAGCGGACGGTGATAAGGAGTGTCGTGGATTTGTCACGGCAGATGTCCTAGAAAAAGGACTTAGTCGTGGAGCCATCGCAACGGGTTAACTTGAAGGGGTTAAAACGGACGCAAGGACACAGAGTTATACTAGTTCGGCCCCTTCGATGAAGGTAAAAGCCTACGTCTAGTTGTGATGGGATTGATGTGTTTCGAGGGCTAGGGAGCGATAAGCTTCGCCTAAACCTCGAGTTGTTCTTCTCTGTCCCTAAACCGTCGTCGGGTCGTCCCCTTATATACACGGGTGACGCCCGTCGGTCTACAAAATCCCAACCTCCGGTTCATAAACGTGCCCGGGTTGGTCTCTCTATTCCTAACTTACAATGCAAGTTTACCTCAGGCCGGTTTACGGCCATAAACCTCTAAACCGACTATAGGCCTTGGGCCCTTCTATTTCTCCTTGGGCTTTAACATCTTGGGTCCATTGACGGAGCTAACCCGGGCCCTGTAGGCCGGTTTACCCCAAATAGCAATATCCCCAACATTAGGCCCCAGATTGATTTGAACAGGTTCATGTCAATCCTTAATAAGAATTTTTGTCTTCAAATGTCTTCCAGTAACTGTTGAACCGCCGCTTCGTCGTCTCCTCTTGCTGCTGTAAACCGATATGACATCAGCACAAATCCGCAATAATCAAGGCGACGGCTGGGCTCCCGAAATCACCGGCTCCCGGATTCGCGCGCCTGGCACGCGCGCCGCGCCTTATAAATAGGACTTGAAGGCCATCTTCCTTTCCTCCCTTTCATCCCCTTCTTCGTCTTCCTCGCGACCCAGTCTTCGGAGCTCCGCCGCCGCCATCAGCTACTGCATCAACTCCGGCCGCTGCATCAACCTGACCGGACCAGAGCACCGCGGCGACCCTCCGCATCCGTTTGGATCCCGGTAAGGCTCCTGCCCTTCTTGCTTTAGATCCGTTCTAGGGTTCGTCATCCTTATCCTGCCGCTGTTCGTTGTTCATCTCCATAGCAAGTTTTTTGTGAACAGATTATGATACTTATATTGTGATTTGTAGTCACTCTCAGTATTCGCCATAAATCTGTACTCATCTCCTTAGATCCCACTCATTTCCCTGCTTGTCGAACTTGTGTTGTCCTGCTGCGAGCCAAACCTCATATTTTTACTTCTTTTTTGCCCTAGCTGTAGATCCATTGTTTTGAAAGAATCCGTACGGGATCTGTTTCTGCTTTCATATTCATACCTGTTAGATCTGGTCGGTTTAACTTTTAGCAGAGCGAACAACCCAAACTATATATCCATTAGTCCCCTTGATGAACCGCCAGATGATATCATTCTAGATAACTCCAGTCTATATAAGAGCATCTTCGGTTTACAATCACACCTGTTCTCAAACCGGAATACCTTTGTCTTGTAGATTTCCTCATGGCAAAACAGGTATACGAATGCAACTGGGTTCCCTCTCGCATCACCGAGACCCAATTAAACAACTTAGTTCTGACTGGCGCCTTGAGTAGCAAAAATGCCATCCATTGGAGGGTTCCAGGGAATGAATGTCCTCCTACCCCACAGGAAGGAGAAGTTGTTGTGTTTGCGGATCACCTGGCCCGGGGCTTTAATCCACCCGGTTCAAAATTTTACCGGGACGTCCTGGCCAATTTTAAGTTGCGCCCACAAGATGTTGGTCCAAACTCAGTTACGAATATCTGCCATTTTCAAGTGCTTTGTGAGGTGTACTTCCAGGAGGAACCTACTGTAGAGTTGTTCCGAGACTGTTTTCATTTGAACCGACGTACTGAATTCACCGACGGCCCTAATATGGAACTGGGTGGTATGGCGATTCAAAAGAGGAAAGAAGTGACTTATCCTCACGCCAAGCTACATAGTCATCCGCAAGAATGGAATCACACTTGGTTCTATTGCAAGGATACTTCCCCTGCTGAAGAAAATCCTCTGCCTGGCTTCCATCCAGAGAGACTTAGCAATACACACCCTTTCCCCCCAAGGCTAACTGCCAAAGAGAGGAGTAAGTATGCCCCTCAACTGTCCAAGCTCAGAGCCTTCATGGCTAACGGTTTAACAGGAGTAGATCTTGCCCGTTGCTGGATTTCATGGAGCATCCTGCCCCTTAGCATCCGCCCCGGTTTAATGTGCAAATACACGGGTCGGGTGAATGATCCTTTGAGGCACTGCAACATTCAGCTGACGGAAGACGAAGTTACTGAAGCTGTGAAAAAGATGCTGAATGAACCGGAATATGTTTGCGCCCGAACCGGCCTGCTTCCCTTTTGTGCTACAAATAAACCACCTGTTGTAAGCATCTCACCCCTGTTTGTTATAGAATTTATGATCTCCTTATATGTATACTGTTAACTCCAGTCCTTTCTGAAACAGGGAGATGATCCGTTTTGGAGCAAGAAGCTTCAAGAGCCAACAGAAAAGGTAACCCGACCCAAAACAAGGGTGAAGAAGCCTGCTCAGAAGAAAAGGAACACCGCTTCCTCTACCCCGGATTTTGATGAGGATGATGTGGGTAATCCGGACCTTGAGGTAGACCTCGATTCAGTTGGCTTACTTTTTATACGTCTTATTGATGATGATATTTGTCAGGACGACGCTGAAGCGAGTAATGTTGAAGGCCCAGAGGTAACTATTCTTTCTTTTGATACAGTTCCTTTGCCTTTGAAAACACCTCGCCAAGCAAACCGGAAAGTTAAATTTTCTCATCCTCTTGCTTACTTGGATCCCAAATTTCTTGTGAAGACCCAGCAACATGAAGCTCGTCGCACCACCCGGCATAGCGGCTAGGTAGTTACCTCCGCCGGTTTACCGAACAGCCCGGTTCGGAAACGCCGCTTAGAGGTCTCCGATTTATGCGCTAGCTTTCCTCCTAAAGCAGGTTTAACTCGTCAGCCTCTTAATCCATCTGACTCCGATTATCAGGTCACTTCCCATTCATCTTCTGGTGAATCTTCAGCCACTCAACTGCCACCGCTAAAGACCGTTATTGGGTAAGTTGGACCGATCACAACATATTTCCATATGGGTTTCTTACTCCCATCTTACACCGTTCTTTCAATCTTTGGGTCTCTCCCAGGGCTAAACCTAGACCGAGCAAGAAGGCTCGTCTGGATAATCCGGCCGAAGGAACTGCTGTTCCTGAACCGGAGAAAACTCCTGGTGCTGATGCTCTAGTTCGTGAAGACATTCAGAATTACCTACCTCCACAAGATGACGCCTATGCTGAAGAAAGGACTACCAATCCTGCCAGCCATACCGATCAGCCTACCAGTCCTGTTCGGGTTGAGGAATCCATCCACCCTTCTGGAACTGTTGATAAACCGACAGTGCCAATGCGGAGCAGCGATTCCAAAGATGATGATGTTGTGATTACCGGCATTGGTCGCTCTGAACCGGGGAACTCTGCTACTTTAGCCAAGCATACTGCTAAGGAAGAAATCTCGGCCATAAAGGGCAAATGGGACGTTGATTCCTCGACGTATGCCGCTTTAAGCGCCCAAGATCTTTATTCTGGGTACCTGAACCGACTGTACACCAGTCGCGATTATGAAGCTGGCATGATCAGGATGATGAAAGAAAAACTTGAGGTAACTCTCTTGTGCTTCATTCTATTGCAACTTAGATTCTCAATTTCTTCCAATCCGAGATGGTAATCCGAATCGTGCTGCCTTGACAACCAAGGTCCGTTTTGACAAAAAACAGGGCTTCCACATAGGTCGTAACCAGAAAACATCATCAAATAACCATTAGCCCCCAAGTGCCAAGTTTAAATACTTGTATTAATCTTGGGACTTTTGTAATGTAAAACATGCGTTAAGATCAAGTACGCATTAGCCCCCAAGTATCGAGCACATAACTTGCTTGTGTGGTTGATACTTCCAAACCGTGCAATATTTTCTGAACACTGCTGATGACCTGCTGCAGGGGGATCTGAAGACCAAAGAGAAACAAGTCTCGGACCTTCAGGAAATCCTAAAAACCCAGCAGGCTGAAACTGCAAAAGCGAAGGAAGAATTGACAAATGCCTTAACCGTTATGGAACAGCTGAAAGAAAACCGCAAAAAGGAACAAGCTGATTGGGCTACTGAAAAGGCTCTTTTGATGAAAAGGGCTGAAAATGCCGAAGCTGCTCTCAAACCGGTGGTTGATGAATTATCCACCGTAAAGCGACAAATACACTCCATGACCTCTGCCGTATTTGGTAAATTTCTTTCGATGCCCTTCTTCCAATTTGCACTTTGTCTGCTATATCCTATGTCCGGTTTGTAATCCATCTTGAAACACTGCAGGCACATGTGTTGGACACTTGGGTTCTGATGTGCGGATGAAACTCAAAGCTGCTTATACTTTGATTGAGCAGTTGTATACCGGAGCACAGAGAGCTATCACCACTGCATCGCATAACAACCCCGCACCGTCTCTGATTCAAGACACGTTAAAAAGGTTATCCATGCTTCCAGCCCGGATTGAAGAGTTAAAAAGATCAGCTGCTCGAACCGGAGCCATCACTGCCTTGATCCGGGCCAAAGCGTGGGTACCAGATTTTGATCCTGTCGAAGCGGCCCAAGGATACCCCAGCTTGAAAGAAGATGGTTCAGATTTCGGCGAAAATGACTTGAGGGCGATAAACCGGGCGGTGCGCCCCCTAGCTTGTCAATTGGCTGAAGAAGCAGATCTGACACATTATCAGGCCCAATATGATAACCAGAACAAGCGAGTAGCTGCCCCGGTCCCTGAAGCGGAAAACCTTATTCCTCCAATCCGTAAGCATACCTACGCCCCTGACATTGAACCGTCTTTGCTGATTCATGAAGAAGTTGTCTTTCAAGCGTTAATGGGAATCGACTGGACCACTGCTGATTTCCAGCCAATGGGTAGCCAAGAGAAAGCTGAAGCGGCGCAAGATGATCCACAACCTTCGAACCGAGGCGGCCAACAGGCGTAATCAATGCTCCGGTTCACCTTAATTGGTGACGTTAATCCGTCAAAAAACAATATATTCAGGCACTACGCTGCCTTGTAATAAGATAGTTAATACCTCTGCCTTTGAATGCGCCTTTGTGCACGGGTACTGATGCCCTTGCCATGACTTTTTCCAACTTGTGTTTCCTGTCTTTACTGGGTACAAAGGACGGTCTTTCGACCATACGAACCGTGCTGCGCCTTTGCCAAACCGGGCAACTTGCCTCCGGGTTAAAAAATGGACCAGGCTGTGTCAGCTGAATCGGTTTAGAAGTACTTGTCGTTCCAAAGAACAAAAAACACCGCAAGAAGGAAGATAACAAACAACCAAATACGAGAGAAAAACGCAATAGTAAAACGCATGCAAAGGGTGGTTGCTATGAACCGTTCAGAAGGCGTTACCATCGTCAAGACAAAAAACCAAGCTCCCAAGGGGTGTAACTACGGTTTAAGTCGACTAGGTTCCTAACTGAATCGTGGCAAATATGCCGGTCAAATGGCATTGCATTGGTTCGGATTCGACCAAGCCCCCAAGTGACTCAGTGGCCTAGGGCCGATCAAGTGGCATTGCATTGGTTCGGACACGACCAAGCCCCCAAATGACTTATTGGCTATTTAAAAGCCGATCAGAAGGCATTACCATCATCAAGACATGACCGAGCTCCCATAAGGTGTAACTACGGTTCAAGTCGATTAGGTCCCCAACTGACTTAGTGGCAAATGTGCCAGCCAGAAGGCATTACCGTCGTCAAGACATGACCAAGCTCCCCGGAGGTGTAGCTACGGTTCAGGTCGACTAGGTCCCCAACTGACTTTGTTGATCTTCTGTGAAGCGACCTCAAGGGGTAAACCGGAGGTTGCACTAAAGCGAATTAACTCCATGTAACCACGCATGATGTGAAGAACAGCAGAGACCCCGCTTTACTCGAGGCTCCGGTTTATTATATTGATCATAATATATACATGGTCATGATATGTACATAAACAGAGCCCAAGGCTCATGTATAATAAGGTCGAAGATGAGCTATGTTCCACGGCCTGTTGGTCTCCTCCTCTGATGTGCGTGAATCTTTGCGCTCTCGAATATCAATTAGGTAGTATGACCCGTTATTCAGATTCTTGCTGACCACAAAAGGTCCTTCCCAAGGCGGGGATAATTTATGCATATCAGATTGATCCTGGATGAGCCGGAGCACCAAATCCCCCTCCTGAAAGGTTCTGGTTCTAACCCGACGGCTGTGGTAACGGCGAAGATCTTGCTGGTAAATCGCTGAACGGGCAGCTGCTAAGTCACGTTCCTCATCCAACAAGTCAAGAGCGTTCTGCCGTGCCTGCTCGTTGTCCGCTTCAACATAAGCTGCCACACGAGGTGAATCATGTCGTATATCACTTGGGAGAACCGCCTCTGCTCCATAGACCATAAAAAACGGCGTAAACCCTGTGGATCTGTTAGGCGTGGTGTTGATGCTCCATAATACAGACGGTAGCTCCTCAACCCAACAACCCGGCGTCCTCTGCAAAGGGACCAGAAGCCGGGGTTTGATACCTCTCAAGATCTCTTGATTCGCTCGTTCTGCTTGAACATTAGATTGTGGGTGAGCTACCGAAGAAACATCAAGCCGTATATGCTCACATGCGTAGAACTCTTTCATGGCACCTTTGGATAGATTGGTACCATTATCTGTGATGATGCTGTGTGGAAAACCAAACCGGAAGATCACCTTCTTTATAAACCGAACCGCCGTGGCCGCATCACACTTGCTGACAGGTTCTGCCTCCACCCACTTTGTAAATTTGTCAACCGCTACCAATAGGTGGGTCTTCTTATCTTTGGAACGTTTAAAAGGTCCAACCATATCGAGCCCCCAAGTCGCAAACGGCCAAGTAATTGGAATCATCCTCAATTCTTGAGCCGGTATGTGCGCTCGTCTGGAAAATTTCTGGCAACCATCACATAACCTGACCAGGTCTTCTGCATCAGCATGAGCAGTTAACCAGTAGAAACCGTGGCGGAACGCTTTAGCCACCAATGATTTTGAACCGGCGTGGTGGCCGCAATCCCCTTCATGTATTTCACGTAATATCTCGCACCCCTCCTCAGGGGATACGCACCGTTGCAGCGCTCCTGACACGCTGCGATGATGTAGCTCCCCCTTGAGAATGGTCATAGACTTGGACCGCCGTACTATCTGCCGAGCCAAGGTTTCGTCTTCTGGCAACTCACCCCGGTTCATATATGCCAGATAAGGAAGCGTCCAATCTGGGGTGACGTGAAGAGACGCCACTAATTGAGCCTCCGGATCAGGAATAGCCAACTCCAGCTCACCGGGTAGCTGTACCGACGGGTGATACAATACATCCAAGAAAACATTGGGTGGGACCGGTTTACGCTGAGAGCCCAAGCGGCTTAAAGCGTCCGCTGCCTCATTCTTTCTGCGGTCCACATGGTCCACTTGATAGCCTTTGAAATACCCAGCCACCATATCTACTTCACGACG
Source organism: Aegilops umbellulata (assembly GCA_032464435.1). Lineage (NCBI taxonomy): Eukaryota > Viridiplantae > Streptophyta > Magnoliopsida > Poales > Poaceae > Aegilops > Aegilops umbellulata. The sequence goes on along the minus strand of CP136056.1, from coordinate 64,334,853 downwards.
GTATGCAGCCATGAGCGGGTCCTTAGAATCCCAGGTGCCAGATACCTGCTGAGCCACTAGATCCGAATCACCAAAGCACCTAACTCGGCTCAGATTCATCTCTTTAGCCATCCGAAGACCATGAAGCAAAGCTTCATACTCAGCCGCATTATTTGTACAGGGGAACATAAACCGAGGACGTAACAAAACTTATCTCCTCGTGGGGAAGTTAAAACGACTCCAGCCCCCGAGCCTTCCAATTGTCTGGATCCGTCAAAATGAATAGTCCAATATGTGTTATCTGGCTTCTCCTCAGGTGCTTGTAACTCTGTCCAATCGTTTATGAAGTCGACAAGTGCTTGTGACTTTATGGCCGTCCGGGGTACGTATCTTAAACCGTGCGGCCCAAGCTCGATAGCCCACTTGGCAATCCGACCGGTCGCCTCCCGGTTCTGTATGATGTCACCCAAAGGAGCAGAACTGACCACCGTGATGGGGTGTCCTTGAAAATATTGCCTCAGCTTCCGGCTTGCCATAAAAACACCATATACCATCTTCTGCCAATGCGGATACCTTTGTTTGGACTCGATAAGCACTTCGCTGATATAGTAAACCGGTCGCTGAACCGGATGCTCCTTCCCAGCCTCCTTGCGTTCTACCACCATCGCCACACTGACCGCTCTGGCGTTCGCAGCAACATATAATAGGAGTGGCTCTTTATCTACAGGGGCTGCCAATACTGGCGGATTGACTAACTGTCGCTTCAAGTCCTCAAACGCTTTATCAGCCTCTGGACTCCAGACAAATTGATCTGTCTTCTTGAGCATTTGATACAAGGGGATCGCCTTTTCACCGAGGCGGATGATAAACCGGCTTAACGCTGCAATCCGGCCGGCCATGCGCTGAACATCATTGACGCATTTCGGTTTGGCCAGTGAGGTGATGGCTGTGATCTTTTCCGGATTGGCCTCAATTCCTCTATGGGACACTAAGAATCCCAACAACTTGCCTGCAGGTACACCAAAAACACATTTAGCTGGGTTGAGCATCATTTGGTACACTCTCAAGTTATCGAAGGTTTCCTTCAAATCATCAACCAGGGTCTCCTTCTTTCGTGACTTGACCACAATATCATCCACATAAGCATGTACATTACGACCAATCTGTTCGTGGAGGCAATTTTGCACACACCGTTGATAAGTAGCCTGCGCACTCTTAAGCCCGAAGGGCATAGAAACATAGCAGAAGGCTCCAAAGGGAGTAATGAACGCCGTCTTCTCCTGGTCCTTAACTGCCATCTTGATCTGATGATAACCCGAATAGGCATCCAAAAAACTCAAACGCTCGCAACCTGCCGTAGCATCAATGATTTGATCAATACGGGGGAGAGCGAAAGGATCCGCTGGACAGGCTTTATTCAAGTCTGTGTAATCCACACACATGCGCCAGGTGCCATTTTTCTTAAGAACCAGCACCGGATTAGCAAGCCACTCGGGATGAAAAACCTCAATAATAAAACCAGCTGCCAGGAGCCTGGCTACTTCCTCACCAATCGCTTTACGTCTTTCTTCGTTAAACCGGCGTAGGAACTGTTTTACCGGTTTATACTTAGGATCCACATTAAGGGTGTGCTCAGCGAGTCGCCTCGGTACACCAGGCATGTCAGACGGCTTCCATGCAAAGATGTCCCGATTCTCACGGATGAACTCGATGAGCGCGCTTTCCTATTTTGGATCCAGGTTAGCACTGATGCTGAACTGCTTGGACGAATCGCCAGGTACGAAGTCAACAAGCTTAGTTTCGGCAGCCGATTTGAACTTCAAGGCCGGATCGTGGTCCGTAGTCGGCTTCTTTAACGAAGTCATGTCCTCCGGATCAACACTGTCTTTGTACTGCTTTAGCTCCTCCGTAGCACAAACCGATTCTGCATAAGTCGCATCTCCTTCCTCGCATTCCAAAGCGATTCGACGGCTCCCATGAACTGTTATATTGCCCTTGTAACCCGGCATCTTGAGTTGCAGATATACATAGCAGGGCCGTGCCATAAATTTTGCATAGGCTGGCCGTTCGAACAAAGCGCGGTATGGACTTTGGATTTTAACCACTTCGAACGTCAGCGTCTCTGATCTGGAATCATGACTATCGCCGAAGACCACTTCAAGGGCTATCTTACCAACCGGGTACGCAGACTTGCCAGGCACCACCCCGTGGAACACTGTATTGGTCGGTTTGAGATCCTTATCCACCAGTCCCATGCGACGGAAGGTCTCATAATACAAGATGTTAATGCTGCTCCCTCCGTCCATGAGCACCTTGGTGAGCTTATAACCTCCCACCTGAGGCGCCACCACCAATGCTAACTGACCCGGATTATAAACCCTGGGAGGATGATCTTCTCGGCTCCATATGATTGGTTGTTCCGACCAGCGCAGATAGTGAGGCGTGGCCGGTTCAACAGCACTAACTGCCCGCCTCTGAAGCTTTCTATCCCGTTTATCCAAGCTTGTAGTAAAAACATGGTACTGTCCACCACTCAACTGTTTCGGGTTGTTCTGATAACCTGATTGCTGCTGTTGCTGCTGGCTGTGACCACTTTGATCGCCTTGATTATTTTGGCTGTTCTGTCCGCCCGGATTACCATGGAACCCTGGACCAGAATTTCCGCCGCCGTATCCTGATCCGGAACCTGAACCGCTGCCAGAGCCGTGATCATATTGGAAAATGTTTGAGCTTTTGAATTCCCTCATGATGTAACAATCCTTCCAAAGATGGGTTGCTGGCTCCTCTTTTGTTCCGTGCTTCGGACAAGGCTGGTTTAAGAAAAAGTTCAAACGCTCTGGATTAGGACCGGGATTTCCGCGAAAACCTGACTGTTTCCCCTTACGTCGCTGGCCCTTGTTCTGTGCACTGGTGTTGGCCACAAAATCCGCGCTCCCATCCGGTTTACGCTTACCTCCGCCTCCATTGCCTGTTGGTCGATGCTGCTGGCCTTTGGTGTTGCTATTCTTCCTTCCCTTCCCTGCTTTGTCGTCACCAGAGTCAGGATCCTTGGTACTGTCAGAATCCGCATACTTCACTAAAGCGGTCATGAGCGTTCCCATATCCGTGCAATCACGCTTCATCCGGCCTAACTTTAGCTTCAAAGGGCCAAACCGACAGTTGCCTTCCAACAGCACCACGGCGGTGTCTGCGTTGATGCGATCTGACGAGTGTAAAACTTCTGATACCCGGCGTACCCAATGGGTAGTTGACTCCCCTTCTTGCTGAACGCAAGCTGCTAGGTCGACTATCAACATTGGCTGTTTGCACGTGTCCTTGAAATTCTTGATAAACCGGGCTCGCAACTGGGCCCACGAGTTGATGGAATTAGGCGGTAGGCTCTTTAGCCAAGTCCGGGCCGTCCCTTCTAACATCATGGTAAAATACTTCGCGCACGCCGTGTCATCCACATCCAGCATCTCCATAGCCATCTCATAGCTCTCCACCCATGTCTCCGGAGGCTGATCTGCCGTGTAGTTTGGTACCTTGCGGGGGCCTTTGAAGTCTTTAGGCAGGCGTACGTTGCGCAAAGCGGGAACAAGGCACGGTACTCCCAAAGAACTAGAAACCACCCCCGGTTCAACCGTAGCAGTTGGGAGGATAGGTGTAAGCTGACGAGCCTGATGCTGCGCTGCTAATCCGGCCTCCTGCGCACGGGCGCGGTCCGCATTCTTCTGAGCATTGTCGTGGCCCGCCGGATTGTTGCCGTGGAGCGTTTCACGCCTGGCATTACTTGAAACAGCCGGCTCCTCCATGCGCCTATTATAGCTCCTGCTGGGGCGAGGGGTGGAGTGAATCCGATCACGGCTTTGTGAATATGCTTATTGTTGGGCCAAAGCGGTCCTAAGGAGCTCCTTGACTCGGCGTGTCTCTACATCCTGCGGTGAATCGCCTTCGATCGGAATGGCTTCCAACCGAGCTGCCGCCGCAACGAGGTTATCCATCGGGTTGGAATAATGGCCCGATGGTGTCGGCACGGCCTGTGGTGTACCAGTGTTGTGACGAGGCAGGTTTATTATACGGTGCTGAACCGGGGCGCCAACTGTCGCTTCCGCACGGTTTACTCCCGGGGTGTTGAAGAGATTTCTGGCGTCGAGGGCTGCGGGCAATCGAGATCGAAATTTCCTCTTCAGGACTTCCTGAGATGCATTCTGGTCCATCATGAGCCTGTAAGCCTGTGCATCTAAAGCGGCACGCTCTGCCGTCATCCTGGCCTCTTCTGCTGCCAGCCCCGCTTTAGCTTGAGTGATTTGTTCTCTCACTTTGGCAATCTCGGCATTGTGAACCTCCTGATCCACTGGGTTGGCTTCCGCCATGAGCGCTGCCAGTGCGTCAAACAGATCTGACAATACTTGGGCTGGTGAGTCCGCAGGGCCTCCTGCCCGCGCAGCTGTTGCCGCTGCTGATCCGGAGATCACTGCTGCCGCAGTTGATGAATGTGGCGTCGTCTGTGTTCCAGCCATGAAGATCCCAACTCGATAGGGTAGATCAGAGGGGTCCGGAATACTGTCGCCATCGGAGCTGCCCCCAATCCGATCGTCTTGCAGCTGGTATAGAGACTCGGTTTCCCCGGTTGACGTTTCATCGCCGGAGTAGATGGCGGTTTCGCCACCGGATTCGGATCCTTCCTCGTAGCTTCCTCCGTGGATGACTCCCACGAAGGCGCGCTTCCCGGTCGGTTTAGCCAGGGTTGATCTCGTGCACTAAGCCGTCTCGACGAGGTCGGTGCAGACGCCCAGCTCGGGGCCCGGTTCACCGATCTTGCCGATGAAAACATGGATGCCGCCAAAGGGGACCCGGTACCCGTACTCAATCGAGCCGGCGTCGGGGCCCCAGCCTGTGCTGTCGATGTAGATTTTTCCGCGACGACTTTTGGTCATCCGGCCCACAGCGTAGCCCTCGAGTCCTTCAAAGCGGCCCTCCAAGAACTTGAAACCATCTCGCGATAGCCCCACGGTGGGCGCCAACTGTCGTGGATTTGTCACGGCAGATGTCCTAGAAAAAGGACTTAGTCGTGGAGCCATCGCAACGGGTTAACTTGAAGGGGTTAAAACGGACGCAAGGACACAGAGTTATACTAGTTCGGCCCCTTCGATGAAGGTAAAAGCCTATGTCTAGTTGTGATGGGATTGATGTGTTTCGAGGGCTAGGGAGCGATAAGCTTCGCCTAAACCTCGAGTTGTTCTTCTCTGTCCCTAAACCGTCGTCGGGTCGTCCCCTTATATACACGGGTGACGCCCGTCGGTCTACAAAATCCCAACCTCCGGTTCATAAACGTGCCCGGGTTGGTCTCTCTATTCCTAACTTACAATGCAAGTTTACCTCAGGCCGGTTTACGGCCATAAACCTCTAAACCGACTATAGGCCTTGGGCCCTTCTATTTCTCCTTGGGCTTTAACATCTTGGGTCCATTGACGGAGCTAACCCGGGCCCTGTAGGCCGGTTTACCCCAAATAGCAATATCCCCAACAAGGAGCATTTGGCCTTGGAGCTTGGTTCTGAGACTTGTTGTGATAGCCAGGGTTGGGTGGGTGGGAAGATCCACGACCACCTGAGTTCTTCTGCTGGTAAGGCTGACGGAACGGAGGAGGAGGAGGCAACCAAAACTTCTGTTGCTTGGCCGCCACTAGTGAGGAAGAAGAGGACTGAACTGCGTCCCTAACTCTCTTCTTAGATGCCTCACACTTGAGCTGAGCAGCTTCTTGTTTCAGTGCCATGTTGTAGAATTCATCATACTTTAACGGCTCAAAAAGCACGAGAGCTAGTTGCAGATCTTCTCTGAGGCCACACCTGAATTGGTAAATCATGCTCTTCTCATCAGGGATGTCTTGCTTAGCAAAACGAGAGAGCTTCTGGAACTGAGTGTTGTATTGATACACAGACATGTTGCCTTGCTTGAAATTGCGGAACTCCTCACGCTTACTCTAAACAACACTTTCTGGAATGTGATGAGCTTTGAAGTCACGGCGGAAATCATCCCAGGTAATCACACGACCTCCTCTGGAATCTTTGTATTGTTGGAACCACTCAGCAGCTTGATCCTTGAGTTGAAAAGAGGCAAACTTGACAAAGTCCTCAGGTCTGACATTGCTGCATTCAAAATGCTTGTTGATGTCCACGAGCCAATCATCGGCGTCTGTGGCCTCGACACAGTAGCTGAAATTCTTTGGCTGATTTGCAAGGAATTGATTGAGGGTGGCGAAGTGCGGCTGATTGTTGCCTTGGCCTTGATTTCCCTGATTACCTTGCCCTTGGTTGCGATCTTACAAGAGCTGAATCAGAATCTGAGCATTGGCATTGGTGGCTGTCATCAAGGCTTGCCATGCCTCCGGAGGCGGAGGTGGTGGCGGAGGGTTAGCCTGACTCCCTTCATTGTGTTCCGGATTCTGACGCGTTGGCGGAGCCATCCTGAAGAGGGTGACATCCATTAGCATCTTGAAAGACATATATTCAAGCTGAATCAAAGGATCGAAATTCCAACATATAGTCTTCACAATAAACATTCGAACAAGAATGAAGGAATGAATTCCAAAGTAAAGCATCACACTTCCATAAGCTGAGAAGCCATTTAGAAAAAGGTATGGAATCACCATCTGCCTTCGAAACAACTCGAATGTCACAACTGAAAACAAAACAAAGGATTGGCTTGTAGAATAAGCAGGAACAAACATATGATAGATCCCATATCGTATCATGTGTCTGTTGGAAAGATATTCTAGGAGCTACTTGAATTCCCACTTATAAACTCCCGAAACTTTCTGGTTATGCAATCAGGTGTTGGGGATACAGGGGACACAAAATATATCACCCAAACTAACAATACCTAGATCCAGCTGTATCCATCCTTCAACACATAACCAAGAAACCTTCGGAAATCGTCTACCTCAACCTTCGAAAAGCATCCGTTATACGAGTTATGGCAATACTCCCGCACTCGCCTCAGTACTGGGCTATCAGGGTTATCTCACCAACAACTGTACAAAAGAGATTTTCGATGTCGGCGTACTAAACTCAGGTATTCCAGAACTGCAACGATAAAATTATGACGACAACACCTCAGAGCTCAACTCCCCGGGACACTTCCACTAAACCCCTGCTGACAGGAGGCACCAAGACAATGTTGTCATCACAAAACCATCGGAACGATTCTAAGATACCCGCGTGATCCTAAAAAAAATTTAGTGAAATTTGAGAAGAGAAGAGTCAAAACTCTACGTCGGGATGTCGTACCAGAGCGATGAGGAGACTGGGAAGTAAAAAGAATTCCTAAACTCTCCGATACATAATTCCTAAATGACTCAAAACATTTTTCTAGACACAACTCGGCCGCTAAAAATGATCAATCAGTGGGGGCTCCTAAGGTCGGGGAAGGCTCTGATTACCAACTTGTAACGCCCTCGATGCGGCTATATCTCCTACGTGTCGAAGCACGACTTAGAGGCATAACCGCATTGAAAGCAATGTCGCAAGTGAGGTAATCTTCACACAACCCATGTAATACATAAGGGAAAGAGATACATAGTTGGCTTACAGTCGCCACTTCACACAATACATAAATAAACATTCATCATCCAGATTACACTCAAGGTCCGACTACGGAACCAAAATGAAAGAAGACTACCCCAAATGCTACACAGATCCCCGATCGTCCCAACTGGGCTCCACTACTGATCATCAGGAAAAGACACATAGTAACGACCACGTTCCTTGTCGAACTCCCACTTGAGCTCGGATGCGTCATCTGCACTGGCATCGTTGACACTTGCAACTGTATTGGTAGAATCTGTGAGTCACGGGGACTCAGCAATCTCACACCCGCGAGATCAAGACTATTTAAGCTTAAAGGTAGGATAGGGTTGTGAGGTGGAGCTGCAGCAAGCGACTGGCATATATGGTGGCTAACAACGCAAAAGAGAGCGAGAAGAGAAGCAAAGCACGGTCGTGAAGCTAGAAGTGATCAATAAGTGATCCTAGAACAACCTACGTCAAACATAACTCCAACACCGTGTTCACTTCCCGGACTCCGCCGAGAAGAGACCATCACGGTTACACACGCGGTTGATGTGTGTTAATTAAGGTCAACTTCGGGTTTTCTACAACCGGACATTAACAAATTCCCATCTGCCTCATAACCGCGGGCATGGCTTTCGAAAGATAATACCCTGCAGGGGTGTCCCAACTTAGCCCATTATAAGCTCTCACGGTCAACGAAGGATATTCCTTCTACCGGGAAGACCCGATCAGTCTCGGAATCCCAGACGACAAGACATTTTGACAGTAATAAAACAAGACCAGCAAAGCCGGCCGATTGTGCCGACAAATCCTGATAGGAGCTGCACATATCTCGGTCCCAGGGCACATCCGGATAAGTCAAGCTACGAGTAAAACCAAACCTCGAGTTTCCCCGCGGTGGCCCCGCAGGCTGCTCGGTTCGGGCCAACACTCGAAGGAGCACTGGCCCGGGGGGTTAAAATAAAGATGACCCTCGGGCTCGCGAAACCCCGGGGGGAAAAGGCTTAGGTGGCAAATGGTAAAACCAAAGTTGGGCCTTGCTGGAGGAGTCTTATTCAAAGCGAACTGTCAAGGGGGTCCCATAAATCACCCAACCGTGTAAGGAACGAAAAATCAAGGAACATAACACCGGTATGACGGAAACTAGGGAGGCAAGAGTGGAACAAAACACCAGGCATAAGGCCGAGCCTTCCACCCTTTACCAAGTATATAGATGCATTAATTAAAATAAGAGATATTGTGATATCCCAACATAATCATGTTCCAAAATGGAACAAACTTCATCTTCACCTGCAACTAGCAACGCTATAAGAGGGGCTGAGCAAAGCGGTAACATAGCCAATCAATGGTTTGCTAGGAAAGAATGGTTAGAGGTTTGTCATGGCAATATGGGTGGAATGATATAGCAAGTGGTAGGTATCGCAGCATAGGCATAGCAAAAGAGCGAGCATCTAGCAAGCAAAGATAGAAGTGATTTCGAGCGTATGGTCATCTTGCATGCAAGGTTCTCAGAGTTGTCAAAGGCTTGATCCTCGTAAGTGTTCTCCACAGGTTCCTCGTTCATGTACTCGTCTCCCGGCTCTACCCAAACAAGAACACAAGCAAATGAACAAGTATCAACCACGATGCAATGCGCAAGCAACATGATGCAAAACATGGCATGATATGCGAGATGTGGTGTGCAGTGCATATCCGTGCTTCGGAAGGAAAAAGATGAACAAGGCATAATCTTGCCAAACCAAGTATGCCACTGGAAAGGTGAGGTGATTTCGGTTGAAATCGATATAAAGATCACCGGAAACGGATGCACGGTTTGCAAATGACAAGCAAAACAAGAATGACAAGATTCTACCATTAACAGCATGATGCCACTTAGCATGCAACAAGAAATAAAGCTACTGCACCCAAACATATCAGAAAAGCATATGACAACGAACGACTCAAGATGCTTGACAAAAGATGAACACTGAGCTACGGCTAAATCCCAACACAACAGGTTCAAACAAGCATGGCAAAAGTGCAAAACATATCAGCTTCACAGACTTAGTGAAAAATACTATCATGCCAGAAATTAACATCAGGATGACATGTTTAGAGCAAACAAAAGACCTGCTACAGGAACACGATATAGCAAAACAAGGCATGTCATGAATCCACTCAAAACATAGAACAAAAGACCCTTAATGACCATGAGCCAAAAAGGACCAGAAAATATAATAGCACCCATGTCAATTAAGCAAGTTTCGTTACAGTTTTCAGACTTGGCAGAAAACTGGACATGTCAAAAACAGATAGCAAGTAGGCATGTTTACGAGCTCGATGCACTCACTACAGAGCTTTTCATGATAAACTAAGCATACAAACACCAATAATACATGGCATAGAAGCTATACATGGCAAGAACAACATCATAGCATGTAAGGATCAAGTACAACAAGCTTGGCAAAATCGAATAACATGTAAACAATCTGCCAGCAATATTTTATAGCAAAAGTAGAGCTCGATTGACTCAAGCTATGGCACTCCATAATTGCAAACAAAGGCAGGGATGGATATAGCAAATCCATATGTTTAAAACACCCTTACTGATCATGCTAAAAAGAGGCATAGATCTCTCTGAAACAACATGAACACATGGCATAAAAATAATAGCAGGACATGACTTAGTGAAATTACTAAGTCTCTGAAATCAGCAACATTATGATCCCTAGTTTTCATGCTTGTGCTAGTCACCACAAAGATCACAAAAATACATGGCATACACCTCTGTAAAGATGGCATGGCATATTACAAAACACATGTAGGGCTCAAGTTCATAGGATGCACAAATCAATCATGGCAAAAATGACAAAATTGCAAGTTCTGATAAGCATCTGCTACTAACATCACATAGCCCTCTTCTAACAGCATTTCGGGCATCAAGATGAGATCAAATGAAAATGATGCAATGAGACGAAATGATGTACTCATTGATTCGAACAAATATATATGCTACACACCCAAAACGGTGCCACGGGTGCAAATTTATGATGCGATGAACTTGGATAAAAATATATGCTGATCCGAGGACTTGGAGGATTTCGGGGCTCGGGGAAAGTCAACCTTCGGTGGTTCCCGAGGAGCTCGCCGGAGATGGAGAGGGCGCGGATCCGGCGGGAGGGGACGAGGGAGCGCCGGAGACGTCGGGGAGGCCGAGGGGCGGCGGGATCCGGCGACGGAGGCGCGGATCTGGCAGGAGGGGGCGAAGACGGGCGCGGCGGCTCGGCGACGGGGACGGCGCGGCGGCTCGGCGGGATCCGGCGACGGAGCAGGGCGGCGAAGGCGGCGGAGGCGCGGGAGCTCGCTCGGGGCGGCGACCGGGCGCGGGACGGCGGCGCGCGGGCCGGGGGGAGGCGTGGGCGTACGGGCCGCGGGCCCCGCACGGGCCGAGTGGGCCGGCGGCGAAGTGGGCGCGGGGGTGCCACGTGGCGGCTCCCGGTTGGACGGGCGGCGGCGGATGGACGCGTCCGGTCCAATCCGAACGTGTCCGGCGGCGGAGGAGGGATTTCGTCTAGGGTTTGCCCGAAAATTTCGGGAGGAAGCTATATTTATAGGTAGGAGGGGCTAGGAGGCTCCAAATTGAGCACGGTTTTCGCCCACACGATCGTGATCGAACGACTTAGACGTTGGGAGTGAGTTAGATGGGTTATTGGGCTGTTTTGAAGGGGTTTTGGGCTGCAACCCACAAGAGGCCTCTGCGGTTACCCGGTTAACCGTTGGAGTATCAAACAACCTCCAAATGACCCGAAACTTGACGAGCGGTCTACCGGTGCTATACCAAGGCCGCTTGGCAAACCTCGGTCCATTCCGAGAAAGTTTAATACCTGCTTGCGGAAAAAAGGTAAAAGGGGACGCCGGAGGACGTAGGAGCACCGGATTGCAAAACGGACAACGGGGAAAATGCTCGGATTCATGAAACGAACACGTATGCGAATGCGATGCAAATGATGACATGATATGAAATGCATGACAAGGACAAAATGCAAAATGACGAGAAACCCAACCACGGAGGGAATATCATATCACATTGCCGAAAATGGCAAGAGTTGGAGTACAAATATGGCAAGTTACATCCGGGGTGTTACAAAGTTATCAAAGCAAAGTATTACGCGCATGCTCCTAGGGGGATAGATTGGTAGGAAAAGACCATCGCTCCCCGACCGCCACTCATAAGGAAGACAATCAATAAATAAATCATGCTCTGACTTCATCACATAACGGTTCACCATACATGCATGCTACGGGAATCACAAACTTCAACGCAAGTATTATTTAAATTCACAACTAATCAACTAGCATGACTCTAATATTACCACCTCCATATCTCAAAACAATTATCATGCTTCAATCTTTTCTTACTATTCAACGCACTCAAAAGAAAGTTTCACAAATCTTGAATACCAAGCATATTGTTATTAAGCAATTTACCATGCTATTAAGACTCTCGAAATGATCTAAGTGAAGCATGAGAGATCAATAGTTTCTTTAAAACAAATCCACCACCATGCTCTAAAATATCTAAGTGAAGCACTTAGAGCAAAATTATAACGCTCAAAGGATATAAGTGAAGCACATAGAGCAAAACTACATAGCTCAAAAGATATAAGTGAAGCACATAGAGTATTCTATCAAATTTTAATTCATGTATGGATCTCTCAAAAGGTGTGTACAGCAAGGATGATTGTGGCACACTAACAAACAAAGACACAAATAATACAAGATGCTCCAAGCAAAACACATATCATGTTGGTGAATAAAAATATAGCTCTATGTAAAATACCGATGGAAGTAGACGAAAGAGGGGATGCCTTCCGGGGCATCCCCAAGCTTTGAATTTTTGGTGTCCTTGGATTATCTTTGGGGTGCCATGGGCATCCCCAAGCTTAGGCTCTTGCCACTCCTTGTTCCATTATCCATCAAAAGATTTCACCCAGAACTTGAAAACTTCACAACACAAAACTCAATAGAAATCTCATGAGCTCCGTTAGAGAAAGAAAAAAGACCACTTCAAGGTACTGTAATGAACTCATTATTTATTTATATTGGTGTTAAACCTACTGTATTCCAACTTCTCTATGGATTATAAACTATTTTACTAGCCATAGATTCATCAAAATAAGCAAACAACACACGAAAAACAGAATCTGTCAAAAACAGAACAGTCTGTAGTAATCTGGAACTAACGCAAACTTCTGGAACTACAAAAAATCTACCAAAATTGGAAGGCCTAGAAAATTTGTTTATTGATAAGTAGCAATTGGAATAAGTATTTTATCACGATCTGGTGATTTTTAATAATTCAGGCACTGAGCGCAAAGTTTCTGGAAATTACAGCAAGATCAAATAACTATCATCCAAGAAAATCCAATAGGTCTAACTTGGCACAAACACTAATTAAAACAAAAAACCACATCCCAACAGAAGGTAGATGGGTTATTTATTCCCTAACATAAGAAAAACACAAAAACTAAAAATAAAATTGGGTTGCCTCCCAACAAGCGCTATCGTTTAACGCCCCTAACTAGGCATAAAAGCGAGGATAGATCTAGGTATTGCCATCTTTGGTAGGCAATCCATAAGTGGCTCTCATGATTGTTTCATATGGCAATTTTATTTTCTTTCTAGGAAAGTGTTCCATGCCCTTTTTTAATGGAAATTTAAATCTAATATTCCCTTCCTTCATATCAATAATCGCACCAACCGTTCTAAGGAAAGGTCTACCAAGAATAATAGGGCAAGAAGGATTGCAATCTATATCAAGAACGATGAAATCTACGGGCACATAATTCCTATTTGCAACAATAAGAACATCATTAATCATTCCCATAGGTTTGTTAATAGTGGAATCCGCAAGATGCAAGTTTATAGAGCAATCATCAAGATCACGGAAATCTAGCAAATCACACAAAGTTTTGGGGATAGTGGAAACACTAGCACCCAAATCACACAAAGCATAAAACTCATGATCCTTAATTTTAATTTTAATAGTAGGTTCCCACTCATCATAGAGTTTTCTTGGGATAGAGACTTTCAACTCAACTTTTTCTTCATAGGATTGCATCAAGGCATCAACAATATGTTCGGTAAAGGCTTTCTTTTGACTATAAGCATGAGGAGAATTTAGCGCGGATTGCAACAAGGAAATACAATCAACTAAAGAGAAACTTTGATAATTAAATTCCTTTAAATCCAATATAGTGGGTTTAGCAACATCTAGGGTTTTATTTCTTTCAATCCCACTTTCATCAATTTCGTCATAACGATCTAAATACTTCGAATTTTTGGAACGCCTTCTAGGTAAAGGAAGATCATATTCAGTTTCATCAAGATTCATATGGCAAAACAAAGATTTGATAGGGGACACATCAATAAATTTTAGATCTTCATCTTGATTTTCATAGGAATTGGAAGAACACGCTTTAATAAAGGCATCTTTGGAAGCACGCATCCTAGCAGTTCTTTCCTTGCACTCATCAATGGAAATTCTCATGGCTTTGAGAAACTCATTGATATCATGCTTAGGAGGAATAGATCTAAGCTTTAAAGAATCAACCTCAAGAGAAATTCTATCACGTTCCTAGCCAAATCATCAACCTTAAGCAATTTCTCTTCAAGCAAAGCATTAAAATTCCTTTGTGAATTCATAAACTCTTTAACACTACTCTCAAATTCAGAGGGCATCTTATTAAAATTTCCATAAGATTTGTTGTAGGAATTTCCATAATTATTAGAAGGATTACTAGGATAAGGCCTAGGATTAAAATTCCCTCTATACGTGTTGTTACCAAAATTATTCCTACCAACAAAATTCACATCCACAGATTCATTGTTATTCTCAATCGAAGTAGAGAAAGGCATATCATTAGGATCATAAGAAACACTCTTAGTAGCAAATAATTTCATAAGTTCATCCATCTTTCCGCTCAAAACATTAATTTCTTATATCGCATGCACTTTTTTTATTAGAAGATCTTTCAGTATGCCATTGAGAATAATTAACCATGATATTATCTAGGAGTTTAGTAGCATCTCCTAAAGTGATTTACATAAAAGTGCCTCCCGCGGCCGAATCTAAAAGATTTCTAGAAGCAAAATTCAATCCGGCATAAATTTTTTGTATAATCATCCACAAATTCAAACCATGAGTAGGGCAATTACGAATCATTAATTTCATTCTCTCCCAAGCTTGTGCAACATGTTCATGATCAAGTTGCTTAAAATTCATAATATTGTTTCTAAGAGAGATGATCTTAGCGGGAGGAAAATACTTAGAGATAAAAGCATCTTTGCACTTGTTCCAAGAATCAATACTATTTTTAGGCAAAGACGAAAACCAAGCTTTAGAACGATCTCTAAGCGAAAAAGGAAATAGCTTCAATTTAACAACATCATTATCGACATCTTTTTCCTTTTGCATATCACATAAATCAACGAAGCTATTAAGATGAGTAGCGGCATCTTCACTAGGAAGGCCTCTGAATTGATCTTTCATAACAAGATTCAACAAAGCAGTATTGATTTCACAAGATTCAGTATTGGCAAGAGGAGCAATCGGAGTGCTAAGGAAATCATTATTATTGGTTTTGGTGAAGTCACACAATTTGGTAGTATCTTGAGCCATCGCGACAAACAAACAATCCAACACATGAGCAAACAGAAAGGCAAGCGAGAAAAAGGCAAACGGAAAGAGAGGAGGAGATTGGGAAAGAGAGGGCAAATAAAACGGCAAGGATGAAGTGGGGGAGAGGAAAACGAGAGGCAAATGGCAACTAATGTAATGCGAGAGATAGGGATTGTGATGGGTACTTGGTATGTTGACTTTTTGCGTAGACGCCCCAGTAACGGCGCCAGAAATTCTTCTTGCTACCTCTTGAGCTTGCGTTGGATTTCCCCGAAGAGGAAAGGATGATGCAGCAGAGTAGCGTAAGTATTTCCCTCAGTTTTTGAGAACCAAGGTATCAATCCAGTAGGAGGCCACGCTCAAGTCCCTCGTCCTGCACAAAACGATAGCTACTCGCAACCAACGCGATTAGGGGTTGTCAATCCCTTCACGGTCACTTATGAGAGTGAGATCTGATAGAGATGATAGATAATATTTTTGGTATTTTTGATATATAGATGCAAAGTGAAAAGTAAAAGGCAAAGTAAAAAAGCAAAGCAAAATTAAAGTGATGGAGATTGATATGATGAGAATAGACCCAGGGGCCATAGGTTTCACTAGTGGCTTCTCTCAAGATCATAAGTATTCTACGGTGGGTGAACAAATTACTATTGAGCAATTAACAGAATTGAGCATAGTTATGAGAATATCTAGGTATGATCATGTATATAGGCATCATGTCCGAGACAAGTAGACCGAAACGATTCTGCATCTACTACTATTACTCCACTCATCGACCGCTATCCAGCATGCATCTAGAGTATTAAGTTAAAAACAGAGTAACGCCTTAAGCAAGATGACATGATGTAGAGAGATAAATTCATGCAATATGAAATAAACCCCATCTTGTTATCCTCGATGGCAATGATGCAATACGTGCCTTGTTGCCCCTTCTGTCACTGGGAAAGGCACCGCAAGATCGAACCCAAAGCTAAGCACTTCTCCCATGGCAAGAAAAACCAATCTAGTAGGCCAAACGAAACTGATAATTCGAAGAGACTTGCAAAGATAACCAATCATACATAAAAGAATTCAGAGAAGATTCAAATATTATTCATAGATAGACTTGATCATAAACCCATAATTCATCGATCTCAACAAACACACCGCAAAAAGAAGAAGATTACATCGAATAGATCTCCACGAGAGAGGGGGAGAACTTTGTATTGAGATCCAAAAAGAGAGAATTAGTCATCTAACTACTAACTATGGACCCGAAGGTCTGAGGTAAACTACTCACACTTCATCGGAGGGGCTATGATGATGTAGAAGCCCTCCGTGATGACGGCCCTCTCCGGCGGAGCTCCGGAACAGGCCCCAGGATGGGATCACGTGGATACAGAAGGTTGCGGCAGTGGAATTAGGTTTTTTGGCTCCTGTTCTGATCGTTTGGGGGTACGTAGGTATATATAGGAGGAAGAAGTACGCCGGTGGAGCTCCGAGGGGCCCACGAGGCAGGGGGCGCGCCCTAAGGGGGGGTGCCCCCACCCTCATGACCGCTTCTCTGATGCCTTGGCGTAGGGTCCAAGTCTCCAAGATCACGTTCGGTGAGAAAATCACGTCCCCGAAGGTTTTATTCCGTTTGGACTCCGTTTGATATTCCATTTCTTCGAAACACTGAAATAGGCAAAGAATAGCAATTCTGGGCTGGGCCTCCAGTTAATAGGTTAGTCCCAAAAATAATATAAAAGTGGAAAATAAAGCCCAATATAGTCCAAAACAGTAGATAATATAGCATGGAGCAATCAAAAATTATAGATATGTTGGAGACGTATCAATCACACCTTAGTACTCTTTGGGTGTTAATCACATGGCGATGTGAACTAGATATTGAATCTAGTAAACCTTTTGAGTGTTGGTCACTTGGCAATGTGAACTATGGGTGTTAATCACATAAAGATGTGAACTATTGGTGTTAAATCACATGGCGATGAGAACTAGATTATTGACTCTAGTGCAAGTGGGAGACTGAAGGAAATATGCCCTAGAGGCAATAATAAAGTTGTTATTTATATTTCCCTATATCATGATAAATGTTTATTATTCATGCTAGAATTGTATTAACCGGAAACTTAGTACATGTGTGAATAGATAGACAAAACAGAGTGTCCCTAGTATGCCTCTACTTGACTAGCTCGTTAATCAAAGATGGTTAAGTTTCCTGACCATGGACATGTGTTGTCATTTGATGAACGAGATCACATCATTAGGAGAATGATGTGATGGACAAGACCTGTCGTGGGTTTGTCACGGCAGATGTCCTAGCCAAAGGACTTAGTCGTGGAGCCATCGCAACGGGTTAACTCGAAGGGGTTAAAGCGGACACAGGGACACAGAGGGTTTATACTAGTTCGGCCCCTTCGATGAAGGTAAAAGCCTACGTCTAGTTTGTGGTGGAATTGATGAAGTCTCGATGGCTAGGGAGCAGATAAGCTTCGCCTAGGCCTCGAGTTGTGGTTGTCTGTCCTTGAACCGATATCGGGTCATCCCCTTATATACACGGGTGATGCCCGTCGGTTCATAGAGTCCCAATCTCCGGTTTATACTCATACCCGGGTTGGTCTCTTCCTTATCCCTAACTTACAATACAAGTTGTACACAGGCCGGTTTACGGCTACAGATGTTAAACCGACTACGGCCTCGGGCCTTTACATAGCCTCCTGGGCTTTACCATTCTTGAACTACAGATGAAGTTAACCCGGCCCGTATAGGCCGGTTTACACTCAGTAGTAATATCCCCAACATTAGGCCCCAGGCTGATTTGAATGAGTTCATGTCAACCCTTAGCATAAATCTTCATATTCAGCACCTTCCCTTCGTCGCTAAACCGCTATGTCGTCATCTTCGTCGGTGGCCGTAAACCGGCATGATGTCATCATGAAGCTAGCTTTTATGATGCCTTCTTTGTTTAACCAATTCGCAATACCCGAGGCGACAGCTCTGCTTCCGAAATCTGTGGCTCCTGGATTCGCGCACTTGACACATGTGTTTTGCCTTATAAATAGGGGCGAAGGGTCATTTCTTTTTCCCCTTCACCCCTTTCCTCTTCGTCTTCTCCGCGTCGACCGCTTCGTAGCTCCACCGCTGTCGCTGACCTCCGCATCGTCTCGGGCCGCTGCATCAACCTGCCTGGACCAGAGAAACTGCGGCGTGCTTCCGCATCCCTCCGAGCTCCGGTGAGATCCCCACCTTCTCAACTCAGATCTGCCTCTAGGGGTTACTATGTTCTTCACGTTCTTCACGTTCTTCGCGTTCTTCGCGTTCTTCGCATTCTTCGCACTTAAACTGAGATGCACCTTCATAGGACCCCACGACCTTTGCTCCGTTCAGTAGTAGTTTTCGGCATCTGTTTTCATTGCTATATACCTGGACCGTAGATCTGATCCATAGCTTGACCTTGCTGTTCTTGCACAATTTTCTTTAAATCATGAGTATTTTACCCCTTTTCCGAGATCGCCCCAGATCCAATATCATACTGAGATAATGTGAAACCTGTTTCCGTACACTTGCTCTTTTGCAATTTCCACTGTTTCACGGTCTTAGGTCCAGCGGTTCAACCTTGTTGTAGAATATCACCAAATCGGTACATACCATTAGTCCCCTTGTTGAACCGCCAGTAATCCCTTGATAGACCACACCGCTTTACCAACGTCGGTTTGTAATTGATTCCCTCCGGTTTAACATTGATAGTATCAACATGAAAAACCTGTGCACCACATAGTCCTGAACCGGAATCATTTTCATTTTGTAGACTTCCTCATGGCTAAGCAAGTGTATGAGTGCAACTGGGCTCCTTCCCGGGTCACGGAAACTCAACTGAATAATCTGGTTCTGACCGGTGCTTTGAGCAGCAGAAAAACCATTCATTGGAGGGTGTCGGGCAAAGAGTGCCCCCCTACACCCCAAGACGGCAAAGTCGTTGTTTTTGCGGATCACTTAGCCCGCGGTTTCAACCCGCCCGGTTCAAAATTTTATCGTGACGTTTTGGCTAATTTCCAACTCCATCCACAAGATATTGGCCCCAACTCTGTCACTAACATATGCCACTTTCAAGTGCTCTGTGAGGTGTTTTTTCAAGAGGAACCTACAGTTGAGTTGTTCCGAGATTGCTTTCACCTAAACCGCCGCACAGAATTTACTGATGGCTCCAACATGGAACTGGGTGGCGTGTCAATCCAGAAAAGGAAAGAGGTCACTTACCCTCATGCGAAACTGCATAGTCACCCCCAAGAGTGGAATAACTCCTGGTTTTATTGTAAAGACACCTATCCAGAGAATGAGAATATCCTGCCCGGCTTTCGTCCAGAACGGCTCAGCAACACTCACCCCCTTCCTCAGAGGCTGACTGCTAAAGAGAGGAGTAAATACGCTCCCCAACTGTCCAAGCTCAGAGCCTTCATGGCCAACGGTTTAACAGGAGTCGACCTCGCTCGTTGCTGGATATCTTGGAGTATACTGCCACTCAGTCAATGCTCCGGTTTGATGTGTGAATACACAGGCAGTGTTGATGATCCGTTACGTCATGTAAACATCTAGCTTACGGATGACGAGGTCACTGAAGCCGTAAAGAAGATTTTAAATGAACCGGAACGCGTCTGTGCACGAACTGGCCTTCTTCCCTTCTGCGCCATCAACAAACCACCAACGGTAAAAATTTCTTCTCATTAAGTCTGATGTTATTTTGTGCGCGTATGACTGATTCTAATGTCTTGTTGACGCAGGGTGATGACCCGTTCTGGAGCAAAAAACTCCCTCAAGGAAAGGCGGATAAACCGGAGCAATCGACCCGGCCTAAGACGAGAGTCGTCAAAAAGTCTGCTCACAAGAGGAAAACCACGGCCTCTTCCGATCCTGCCGATGATGAGGTGGGTAAGCTGGGTTTTGAAGCTGATCTTGACTCCCTCGGTTTGTTGTTCGTACAGCTTATTGACGTTGCAATTTGTCAGGATGATGCCGAAGCGAGCCATGCTGATGATGCAGAGGTAATTACCATTTCTTCTGATTCAAGCCTTCTGCCTTTCTACAAAATCCGTCAGGCGAACCGTAAAGTTAAATTTTCCCATCCTCTTGCTTACTTGGATCCCAACTTTCTTATGAAGACCCGTCAACACGAGGTGCGCCGTACAACCCGACACAGCGGTCAGGTAGTTACCTCCGCCGGTTTACCGAACAGTCCGGTTCGGAGACGTCGTTCAGAGGTCTCTAACTTGCTTGTCAAATTTTGTCCTAAAGCGGGCTGTTTTTGTCAACCGCTTAATCCGTCTGACTCCGATTATCAGGTCACCTCGCATTCATCCTCTGGCGAGTCAACTGGTACTCAGCTGCCTCCGCTCAAAACCGTGCTTGGGTAAGCTTACTTTTCTCATCAAGTTGTCCATTGTTGTAATCTTCACCGTATGCTGTCTTCAACTTTGCTGCTTCTTTCAGAGCTAAACCAAGGCCGAGCAGAAAAGCTCGCCAAGACAAAACAGGAGAAGAAAACGCTCCTCCTGAACCGGACACTGCCCCGAACGTTGAAACGACCACCCCTGAGGATGTAATTGATGACCCATTAGTCCGAGATGAAGTCATTGTTCCTGAAGAAGGCTCTGTTAACCCCTCCGGCCCAACGGATCAACCAGCCAGCCCGATTCGTGCTGAGAAAACCATTAGTTCCTCAAAGCCTGTCGAGAAACCGACCGTGCCAGTCCAGACCGATGACCACAACGATGATGAAGTCATGATTACCGGCGTAGGTCGTACTGAACCGGGAAATCCCATCGCTTTGGCCAAGCACACTGCTAAAGAAGAAATTTCTGCTTTAAGTAAAGGTAAATGGGATGTTGATCTGGCCACGTACTCCACTCTTGGCGCTCAAGACATTCATTCTGGCTATTTAAACCGGCTATATACTAGCCGCGACTATGAAGCCAATCTTGTGAAGATGATGAAAGACAAATTCGAGGTAACTTCCATGCCCTCACTCCTGCTTCTTACCACCGTAGCCCCCAAGGGTCGGTTTAACTTTATCATAATTGAACTGACACTTGCAATCATCATACCGTAGCATCCGAAATATCATTAAAGCAAATAGCCATTAGCCCCCAAGTGCCAAGTTGAATATTTGTATTGAACTTGGGACTTTGATAATGACCTGAGAACTTGAGATCAAATAAGCATTAGCCCCTAAGTACAAAGTATCTAACTTGTTATGTGCTTGGTACTTTCTTTGCTTAAACTGTATAACTTGTCGGACTGCAGGCTGAACTGAAGGTCAAAGAGAGCCAAATCGCTGATCTTCAAGAGAATGTGAAGTCCCAGCAAGCAGAATCTTCCAAAGCCAAGGAGGAACTATCCAGCGCTTTGGGCAGCATGGAACAATTGAAGGAAGGCTTTAACAAGGAGCGGGCAGACTGGGCTACAGAAAAGGCCGCTTTAACCAAGAAGATTGAAACCGCAGAAGCTGCCCTTAAAACGGTAACGGATGAATTGACCAGTGTGAAGCGACAGGTGCACGCAATGGCTGCAGCCATCTTTGGTAAGCCCCCTATAACATGTGCAATGCCCTTGATTCTTCTACAAAACAGCTCGGTTTACGACCTGCTGATCGTATTACAGGCACTCGCATCCATCACTTGGGATCAGACGTGCGTATGAAGCTGAAAGCGGTCTATACCTTAGTCGAGCAGCTGTATACGGGCGCTCAGCGGATTATCACCACTGCTTCACACAACAATCCGGCACCCACATTGATCCAGGACACACTGAAGAGGTTGTCGATGCTCCCTGCTTGGATTGAAGAGCTAAAAAGATCTGCTGCTCGAACCGGAGCCATTAATGCCTTAATCCGGGCCAAAGCATGGGTGCCTGATTTTGATCCCGTTGAAGCGGCTCAAGGCTATCCTAGCTTAAAGGAGGATGGCTCCGAATTCGATGAAGAAGAATTGAGAAAGATAAACCGGGCAGTGCGCCCTCTGGCCTGCCAATTGGTAGAAGAAGCAAACTTGTCTCATTATCAAGCCCAGTATGACGATCAGAACAAGCGGGTAGCTGTGCCAATCCCTAAAGCGGAAAACTTAATTCCTCCAATCCGTAAGCACACTTATGCCCCTGATATTGAACCGTCGTCACTGATACATGAGGAAGCCGTTTTTCAAGCATTAATGGGGATTGATTGGACCACTGTTGACTTCCAGCCGCTGGGTAGGGAGGAGGACGCTGAAGTGGAGCAGGATGATCTAGAACCATCAAACCGAAACGGCACGCAGGCGTGAACCGAGGGCAGTTTTAACTGGTTTCCTTTTGATACTTTGTCAAGAAACAATCACCTTATTCGGGCACCGTGTTGCCTTGTAATAGGATAGACCGTACCTTATGCTTCATGAGATGCCTTCGCGCATCAGCACTGATATCCTCCTTTGGAAAATCATTATTGCCAACTTATATCTCCTGCGATCACAAATTTTTAAACTACCAGGGCGGTTGTACCGTCATCCAGTTTGCGAATTATTATAGTTACGCAAGGAAACGTGCAAGTATGATCAAACTTTTGTGATACGAAATACCTGTCATATAATGGGCATGAAATAGGCGTTCGTAGCCAATATTGAAGCGGGAGTTGATAACTCTTAAACCGTCATGGGAGAATCGAACCCTTGTGTATATAACACCGGTTTACAATGTAAACCGTCTTTTAATAACAGCAGCCTTTCGTTGCTCGAAAGAGGATATTTAGCAGAAAAAACTCAAACCGAGCCAACAATCTCAGATTTTTGCAAAAGAGGGCCGTGTTCCTGCCAACTTGGCTATGTTGGACCGGTGCCGAATGTTGTCGGTTTAAGAGAAAAGCAATAAACTATCAACTCTTTGCAAAAAAGGAAAAAGATCAAAATACGGCGACAAAAACCTTTTGCAAAAGAAGAGCTCTATTGAGCTTGGTCAGACGGAATCACCATGGTCAGACGCAACCAAGCCCCCCTAAGGTGTAGCGATGGTGCCAGTCAGCCAGGACCCCAAAATGACGTGTGGCATTATGCCGGCCAAGTGGCATTGCTATGGTTCGGGTTCGACCAAGCCCCCAAATGACTCTAAGGCCCGTAGGCCGACCAAGAGGCGTGACCGGTTCAGACGTGACCGTGTCCCCAAATGATTCTAGTGGCTTTCGCCGGCCAAGAGGTATTGCATCAGTTCGGACACGACCAAGCCCCCAAATGACTCTGGTGGCTTTCGCCGGCCAAGAGGTATTGCATCGGTTCAAACATGACCGAGCCCCCAAATGACTCTGGTGGCTTTCGCCGGCCAAGAGGTATTGCATCGGTTCAAACATGACCGAGCCCCCAAATGACTCTGGTGGCTTTCGCCGGCCAAGAGGTATTGCATCGGTTCAAACATGACCGAGCCCCCAAATGACTTATAAGGATAGCCATGTTCTCTTTGGTTCGAACACGACCTATGTTTGAACAGGAAGCCTCAAGTGATCTCGTTAAGACTTGCAAGGGGTAAACCGGCTGTTGCTTAAAGACAACCCCGTGTAACCACACATGATATAAAGGAACAGATACCCCGCTTTAGCTGAGGATCCGGTTTATTATAATATATACATATTCATGATATATACATAAGCAGAGCCCATGGCTCAGGTATAGTAAGGCCGAAGATGAGCTATATTCCACGGTCTGTCGGTCTCTTGTCCGGATTTGCGTGAATCCTTGTGCTCTCGAACATCTACCAGGTAGTATGAACCATTGTGTAGATTCTTGCTGACCACGAAAGGCCCTTCCCAAGGCGGAGACAATTTATGCATCTCGGTTTGATCTTGAATAAGTCGAAGCACCAAATCTCCCTCTTGAAAGGTTCTGGTCCTGATCCGACGACTGTGATAGCGACGAAGATCCTATTGGTAGATCGCTGAACGGGCAGCTGCTATGTCTCGTTCTTCATCTAGCCGGTCCAAAGCGTCCTGTCTGGAACTTTCGTTGTCTGCTTCAACGTAAGCCGCCACACGAGGTGAATCGTGTCGTATGTCACTAGGAAGAACTGCCTCTGCCCCATAAACCATGAAGAACGGCGTATATCCAGTTGACCTGTTAGGCGTGGTGTTGATGCTCCATAACACAGAGGGTAACTCTTCGACCCAACAACCCGGCGTCCGCTGCAAAGGAACCATAAGCCTGGGCTTAATTCCTCTCAAGATCTCCTGATTAGCTCTTTCTGCTTGACCATTGGACTGTGGGTGTGCCACTAAAGACACATCAAGGCGGATGTGCTCTCGTTCGCAAAACTCCTTCATGGCACCCTTAGATAAATTGGTACCATTGTCTGTGATGATGCTGTGTGGAAAACCAAACCGGAAAATCACTTTTTTGATGAACCAAACCGCAGTGGCCGCATCACACTTGCTAACGGTCTCTGCTTCTATCCACTTTGTAAATTTGTCCACCGCCACCAGAAGGTGGGTATTCTTGTCCTTGGACCGTTTGAAAGGCCCAACCATGTCCAGCCCTCAGGTTGCAAACGGCCAAGTAATTGGAATCATCCTCAATTCTTGAGCCGAGACGTGAGCGCGTCTTGAGAATTTCTGACAACCATCACACCGCCTGACCAGATCCTCCGCATCCGCATGAGCAGTCAGCCAATAGAAACCGTGATGAAAAGCTTTTGCCACTAAAGACTTTGAACCGGCGTGGTGACCACAATCTCCTTCGTGGATCTCACGCAAAATTTCACGGCCTTCCTCAGGAGATACACACCGTTGAAAGGCTCCTGTCACACTGCGATGATGTAGTTTGCCGTTTTCCACTACCATGGACTTGGACCGCCGTACTATCTGCCTGGATAGAACCTCGTCCTCTGGCAACTCCCCTCGGTTCATGTACGCCAGGTAAGGGAGCGTCCAATCCGGGATGACATGTAATGCCGCGACTAATTGAGCCTCTGGGTCAGGAACCGCCAAATCTGCTTCGCCAGGCAGTTGAACCGACGGGTTGTAAAGCACATCAAGGAACACATTAGGTGGTACCGGTTTACGTTGTGACCCCAGTCGACTTAAAGCATCCGCCGCCTCGTTCTTTCGTCGGTCCACATGGTCCACCTGATAACCTTTGAAGTGACCTGCGACCACATCAACCTCACGACGATAAGCAGCCATGAGTGGATCTTTTGAATCCCATGTACCAGACACCTGCTGGGCCACCAAATCAGAGTCGCCAAAGCACTTAACCCGGCTTAAATTCATCTCCTTAGCTATCCGGAGACCATGGAGCAAGGCCTCATATTCTGCTGCATTGTTAGTACAAGGGAACATTAAACGGAGAACATAACAAAACTTATCACCTTGTGGGGAAGTTAGTATGACTCCAGCCCCCGATCCTTCTAATTGACGTGATCCGTCAAAATGAATGGTCCAGTAAGTGTGATCCGGCTTCTCTTCAGGGACTTGCAACTCCGTCCAATCATTGATAAAATCCACCAACGCTTGAGACTTTATCGTAGTGCGAGGCGCATACTTTAAACCGTGCGGTCCAAGCTCTATAGCCCACTTGGCAATCCGACCAGTCGCTTCCCGGTTTTGGATGATATCACCCAAGGGAGTAGAGCTGACCACCGTGATAGGGTGGCCATGGAAATACTGCTTCAGCTTCCGGCTTGCCATAAAAACTACATATACTAGCTTTTGCCAATGCGGATATCGTTGTTTGGATTCAATCAGCACCTCGCTGATGTAATAAACCGGATGCTGAACCGGGTATTCTTTGCCTGCCTCCTTCCGCTCTACCACAATAGCCACACTGACCGCGCGAGCGTTAGCAGCTACATACAACAGCAATGGTTCCTTATCAGTGGGAGCAGCGAGTACGGGCGGATTGACCAGCTGTCGCTTTAAATCCTCGAACGCCTGATCAGCAGCAGAATTCCAGACAAACTGATCTGTCTTCTTCAACATTTGATACAGAGGAATTGCTTTCTCTCCGAGGCGGCTAATAAACCGGCTTAACGCAGCAATTCTGCCTGCCAGACGTTGGACGACATTGATGCATTTCGGTTTAGCTAGAGAGGTGATAGCCGTAATTTTGTCCGGATTAGCCTCAATTCCCCTGTTGGACACCAAGAAACCCAACAGCTTACCAGCTGGTACCCCAAAGACACACTTGGCTGGATTGAGCATCATCTTGTATATCCTTAAGTTATCAAAGGTCTCCTTTAAATCATCGACCAACGTTTCCTTCTTCCTTGACTTGACCACAATGTCGTCCACATAAGCGTGCACATTACGGCCAATCTGCTTGTGGAGACAATTTTGCACACACCGTTGATAAGTTGCCTGGGCACTTTTGAGCCCAAAAGGCATAGATACATAGCAGAAGGCTCCAAAGGGAGTAATGAACGCCGTCTTCTCCTGGTCCTTAACCGCCATCTTAATCTGATGATAACCAGAGTATGCATCCAGAAAGCATAAACGCTCGCAACCCGCCGTAGCATCAATGATTTGATCAATACGGGGGAGGGCAAAAGGATCTGCAGGGCAGGCCTTATTAAGATCTATATAGTCCACACACATACGCCAAGTGCCGTTTTTCTTAAGGACCAGCATCGGATTAGCAAGCCATTCAGGGTGAAAAACTTCAACGATGAAGCCGACCGCTAAGAGCCTGGCCACCTCTTCTCCAATAGCCTTTCTTCTCTCCTCATTGAACCGACGGAGGAACTGTTTCACCGGTTTGTATTTAGGATCCACATTAAGGGTGTGCTCAGCGAGTCGCCTCGGTACACCTGGCATGTCAGAGGGCTTCCATGCAAAGATGTCCCGATTCTCACGGAGGAACTCGATGAGCGCGCTTTCCTATTTTGGATCCAAATTGGTACTGATGCTGAATTGCTTGGACGAATCACCAGCTACGAAATCAACAAGCTTGGTCTCCGCGGCTGACGTGAATTTTAAAACCGGATCATGCTCTGTGGTAGGCTTCTTTAAAGGAGTCATATCCGTTGGATCAACATTATCCTTGTAGTATTTGAGTTCCTCCGCAGCACAAACCGATTCCGCATAGGCGGCATCTCCCTCTTCACACTCCAAAGCGATCCTGCAGCTCCCGTGAACCGTGATGGTTCCCTTGTGGCCTGGCATCTTGAGCTGCAGATATACATAACAGGGCCGTGCCATGAATTTGGCATAAGCCGGCCGACCAAACAAGGCATGGTACGGGCTTTCGATCTTCACCACCTCAAAAGTCAGTGTTTCTGACCGGGAATCGTGATCATCACCAAAAGCCACCTCCAATGCTATCTTGCCCACGGGATACGCAGACTTGCCTGGCACCACGCCATGAAAAACCGTGTGTGAAGGCCGTAGATCTTTATCCTTGAGCCCCATACGTCGAAAGGTCTCATAGTACAGGATGTTAATACTGCTGCCCCCATCCATGAGCACCTTGGTGAACTTATAACCTCCTACCTGAGGCGCCACCACTAAAGCCAGTTGACCCGGATTATCCACCCGAGGAGGGTGATCCTCTCTACTCCAGGTGATCGGCTGCTCTGACCATCGTAGATATCGGGGCACGGCCGGTTCAACAGAGTTAACTGCCCTCTTCCGGACCTTCTGGTCTCGCTTGTCCAAGCTAGTGGTGAATACATGGTACTGGCCACTGTTTAACTGCTTCGGATTGCTCTGGTATCCCGACTGCTGCTGATTATAGCTCCCTTGATCATTCTGGTTATGCTGGTTACCATGTCCGCCCGGATTACCAGCCCCGCTCGGATTACCATTAAACCCTGAACCGGAGTTTCCTCCACCGTTGTTTGGCCCGGATCCTGAACCGCCACCGGGATTATGATCATACCGGAAGGCGTTGGAATTCTTGAACTCTCGCATGATGTAACAATCCTTCCATAGATGGTTTGCTGGTTCCTCCGTCGTTCCATGCTTTGGGCAGGGCTGATTCAACAAACTATTCAAGCGCTCTGGATTGGGGCTGGGTCCGCCACCGCGGCCCTTGCCCCTACGCGGCCGGCCCCTATTCTGCACATTGGTGTTAGCCACAAAATGCATGGAACCATCCGCTTTACGCTTGCCTCCAACGCCGCTCCCTGGGTGATGCTGCTGTCCTCTGAAATTGCCGTTCTTCTTTCCCTTCCCTGCCTTTTCATCGTCAGACTCGGGATCCTTGGTACTATCAGAATCAGCATACTTTACCAAAGCCGCCATGAGCATCCCTATGTCAGTGCAATGGCGCTTCATTCGTCCTAATTTCAGTCTCAAGGGCCCAAACCGGCAATTGCTTTCCAAAGTCACAACTGCAGTGTCAGCATTGATGCGGTCTGATGAATGCAAGATCTGCGAAACGCGGCGCACCCAATGAGTGGTTGATTCTCCTTCCGCCTGGACGCAGGCGGCTAAGTCCACTATCGACATGGGCTGCCTGCACATATCTTTGAAATTACTGATAAACCGTGCTCGCAATTGAGCCCATGAACCGATGGTATTGGGCGGCAGGCTTTTTAACCAAGTGCGGGCCGTTCCTTCAAGCATCATAGAGAAATATTTTGCACATGCAGCTTCATCTACGTCAAGCATCTCCATTGCCATCTCATAACTCTCCACCCACGCCTCCGGGGGTTGATCTGCTGTGTATTTTGGTACCTTGCGTGGCCCCTTGAAATCCTTAGGCAGGCGCACATTGCGCAAAGCCGGTATAAGGCAAGGCACCCCCAAAGCGCTAGAAGCAAGCCCTGGTTCGACCGAAGTGGTAGGACGAACCGGCATAGTCTGATGTGCTGCCAATGCGGCTTCTCTGCGTGCCCGGGCCTGGTCTACCAACTCCTGAGCATCAGGAGCCGGATTGTCGCCGCGGGGCCCTCCATGCCGTGCATTGCTGGACTCAGCTTGTTCTTCCAGGTGCCTGTTATAACTCCGGATTGGACGAGTAGAATGAATCCGCTCGCAGCTGTATGAATACGCCTCCTGTTGGACCAGCGCCGTTCTGAGGAGCTCCTTGACCCGGCGCGTCTCTACGGCCTGTAACGAATCTCCTTCGACCGGAATAGCCTCTAGACGCGCTGCCGCAGCAACAAGATTATCCAGCGGGTTGGAGTAATGATCCAGGGGTGTGGTCACAATCCGCGGCTCCGGGTTATAACGGGGTAGATCTATTACGCGCGGCTGAACCGGCGCGCTTGTCCCGGGCGCCTCTGCTCGGTTTACCACTGGCTGATTACAGGTCCCTGCTCCAGGAGTTTTGAAAAGATCCCTTCCTTCAAAAACCGGTGGCAGGCGGGACCGATATTTCCTCCTCATGACCTCCTGCGAAGCGTTCTGATCCAGCATGAACTTATAGGCTTGCGCGTCCAAAGCGGCCCGTTCCGTAGTCATCCTGACCTCCTCGGCTGCCAGATCGGCCTTGGCCTGACTAATCTGCTCTCTCACCTTTGCAATCTCTGCGTTATGAGCATCCTGATCCGCCGGATTAGCCTCTGTCAAGAGCACCGCCAGTGCGTCGAACAGATCGGATAATACTTGAACCGGGGGGCGCACAGAACCTCCTGCTCCGGCAGCCGTTGAACCGGAAATCATTGCTGCGGCCGTCGATGAATGAGGCGCTGCCTGGGTGCCAGCCATGAATATGCCGACCCGACTAGGCAGATCGGAGGGTTACGGAATACTGTTGCCATCGGAACAGCCCCCAATCCGATCATCATGTACTTGATACAGGGACTCAGTTTCCCCGTTTGACAACTCATCACCGGAATAAACAACGGTTTCGCCACCAGATTCTGATCCGTCCTCATAGTCTCGCCCGTGGATGACTCCCACAAAGGCACGCTTTACGGCTGGCTTAATCCGGTCAAGTCGCCCACGCTGAGCTGTCTCGATGAGGTCGGTGCAGGTGTCCAGCTGAGGGCCTGGTTCACCAATCTTGCCGATGAAAACATGTATTCCGCCAAAGGGGACCCGGTACCCGTACTCAATTGAGCCGGCCTTAGGGCCCCAGCTTGCGTCGTCGATGTAGATCTTGCCGCGGCGGCTCTTGGTCATCCGGCCCACGGCATATCCCTTGAGTCCTTCAAAGCGGCCCTCCAAGAACTTGAAACCATCGTGTGATAGCCCCACGGTGGGCGCCAACTGTCGTGGGTTTGTCACGGCAGATGTCCTAGCCAAAGGACTTAGTCGTGGAGCCATCGCAACGGGTTAACTCGAAGGGGTTAAAGCGGACACAGGGACACAGAGGGTTTATACTAGTTCGGCCCCTTCGATGAAGGTAAAAGCCTACGTCTAGTTTGTGGTGGAATTGATGAAGTCTCGATGGCTAGGGAGCAGATAAGCTTCGCCTAGGCCTCGAGTTGTGGTTGTCTGTCCTTGAACCGATATCGGGTCGTCCCCTTATATACACGGGTGATGCCCGTCGGTTCATAGAGTCCCAATCTCCGGTTTATACTCATACCCGGGTTGGTCTCTTCCTTATCCCTAACTTACAATACAAGTTGTACACAGGCCGGTTTACGGCTACAGATGTTAAACCGACTATGGCCTCGGGCCTTTACATAGCCTCCTGGGCTTTACCATTCTTGAACTACAGATGAAGTTAACCCGGCCCGTATAGGCCGGTTTACGCTCAGTAGTAATATCCCCAACAAGATCCATTCGTTAGCTTAGCATTATGATCGTTACAGTTTGATTGCTACTGCTTTCTTCATGACTTGTACATGTTCCTCTGACTATGAGATTATGCAACTCCCGAATAGCGGAGGAACACCTTGTGTGCTATCAAACGTCAAAACATAACAGGGTGATTATAAAGATGTTCTACAGGTGTCTCCGATGGTGTATATTGAGTTGGCATAGATCGAGATTAGGATTTGTCACTCCGTGTATCGAAGAGGTATCTCTGGGCCCTCTCGGTAATGCAGATCACTATAAGCCTTGCAAGCAATGTGATCAATGAGTTAGTCACGGGATGAAGCACGGAACGAGTAAAGAGACTTGCCAGTAACGAGATTGAACTAGGTATGATGATACCGATGATCGAATCTCGGGCAAGTAACATACCAATGACAAAGGGAACAACATATGTTGTTATGCGGTTTGACCGGTAATGATCTTCGTAGAATATGTAGGAACCAATATGGGCATCCAAGTTCTGCCATTGGTTATTGACCAGAGATGAGTCTCGGTCATGTCTACATAGTTCTCAAACCCGTAGGGTCCGCACGCTTAACGTTCGATGACGATCGGTATTATGAGTTTATGTGTTTTGAAGTACCGAAGGTAGTTCGGAGTCCCGGATGTGATCACGGACATGACAAGGAGTCTCTAAATGGTCAAGAAATGAATATTGATATATTGGAAGGTTATGTTTGGACACCGAAATGGTTTCAGATGAGTTCACGCATTTACCGGAGTACCGGGAGGTTACCGGAAACCCCTGGGGGCTTAATGGGCCTACATGGGCTTTAGTGGAAGAGAGAGGAGGTGGCCAAGAGGTGGGGCGTGCCCCCCAAGCCCAATCTGAATTAGGAGGGGGGCCGGGCCCCCTTTCCTTCTTCTCCCCTTCGCCTTCCTTCCCCCACCAAGATGAACGTGTGTAGATCGCAGAGGTGCCGTGCGTTCAGTACTTGATCGGTTGGATCAGGAAGATGTTCGACTACATCAACCGCGTTACATAACTCTTCCGCTTCCGGTCGACGAGGGTATGTGGACACACACTCTCTCCCGTTGTTATGCATCACATAGATAGATGTTGCGTGATCGTAGGTAAATTTTTTGAAATACTGCGTTCCCCAACAGGAAGCTACCGTAAATCCATCCGCGGTGACAGCACAAGCACTGCTGGCCGAGGAGGAGGAAGAAGATATCCTTAAGCCTTACCTTACTCATCTTACCCCTGCTGAGATTGAAGCTTTTCACGTCACTGAAATAGTTCGCATACAAAATAAGTATCGCACTCGCGAAAATATTCTACATCAAGAGCATATTATCCATCTCCGGAGCGTCATCCGTCGGCTGCAGGATCTCTTGACCCTTAAGGACAGGATTGCTTCATCACCTTCTTCACCACCAAAGGAGAATTGAGTATTGGGTATGGGCACTCCCCTTGGCTTCCGCCAAGCTTGGGGGAGGTGCCCCGGTATCTAATCATCCCACTATCTTTTTTCTTTTACTTATCTTAGTTCGATCTTTTTTGCTTTAGATGAAATAAAGTTTAGTTCGATCTTATCTTCTTTGAGAGTTTGCTTAGTGATCTATCATTGTTATCGTGTGCAAGTTATATTATAAAGTTAGTTCGAGTTTTTAGTTTCTTTACTTTCATGTTGCAAATAAAGAAAAGAAAAAGAGAAAGAAAGCAAACAAAAGAAAGGAAATAAATCAATAAGGTCGTATACTAATCCTATGGTAGGTGATAGCACTGCATAAGGAAAAGTATAAGTAAAAAAACTTATTAGAGATTGACAAACATAGCATTGGTCAGTGATGCAACTCATGAAAGAATTAATAAGGGAAGGGAAGATTCACATATAAATATACTATCCTAGAAATCTTTTGTGATTGTGAGCCCTCATCAAAATATTATATGCCAAAATTGTTGACGTTGGAGAAGGAAGACAATGTAGTGGTTTATGTATGTTTATATTCACATAGAAGTCATATTGTCATAGATCCTTTAACATGTGATGCTTGCCCCCTATCTTTGCTAGCCAAAAATTTCGCACTAAGTAGAGATACTACTTGTGCATCCAAAAACCCTTAAACCCAAATCTTTTTCAAGTGTCCACCATACCTACCTATGAATTGAACAAGATACCTCAAGTAAGTTGTCATCGGTGCAAAAAGGCAATAAAAATTGCTTCTAAATATGTGAGATCATTTAGTCTAAGAGAAAATTGTGCGTTGTATGAACTTGGATGACAAAGAATAAAAGCGACAGACTGCATAATAAAGGTTGTCATCTTAAGGGGCAATACAACGTGACGTTCTCTTGCACTAAGGGATTGAGCATGCAAACAAATAAGAGCATGGAAACCTATGCTTCCCTCTGCGAAGGGCCTATCTTTTACTTTTATGTATTTACTTTTATGCAAAGAGTCAAAGTTTTCCTTCTATTCCTTTTTATTTTCTCTTTTGGCAAGCATCATGTGGTGAAGAAAGATCTAGGCACATATGTCCAGTTGAATATAGATAGCATGAGTTATTATTGTTGACATCAACCTGGAGGTGAGTATGTTGGGAGAGGAAAGTATAAGCCCCTATCTTTCTATGTGTCCGGTTGAAACATTTTGCTCATGGGTAGGAGGTGAGTGTTAGCAATCATAGAAGACTATATGATGGTTGAGTATGTGGACTTGCTTAAAAGGCCCCGACACGTGAACCTTCCTGAAAAGATGATGAATTGTAGTTGCAAAGTTGAACGAGAACATAGTTTGTTGGTTTCTAATAGAGTTTTTGCTTTATACTTCGATTGTGTGATGAACTGTTACTTATTCATGATAAGTGTATGATAAAAGTTCTATGATAAAAGTCCTATGTTTAATTTTGTTGCTGTTATAATAATCAACATGATGCCTCTATGTCCGTATTTTGTTTTTATCGACACCTCTCTCTCAAAGCATGTGGACATGTTTTGAGATTTCGGTTTTCACTTGAGGACAAGCGAGGTCTAAGCTTGGGGGAGTTGATACGTCCATTTTGCATCATGTTTTCTTACTATTATTTATAATGTTTTTATCCATCATAATGCTTTTTGGAGTAATTCTAATGCCTTTTCTCTCATAATTTGCAAGGTACACACCAAGAGGGAGAATTCTGGCAGCTGGAAATCTGGACCTGAAAAAGCTACGTCAGGCCACCTATTATGCACAACTTCAAATGAGCTGAAACTCCATGAGGATTTTTTATGAAATGTTTAAAAAATACTGAAGCCAATAAACACTAGAGGGGGCCACCAGGTGGGCACAACCCACCTGGGCGCGCCAGGCCCCCCTGGCGCGCCCTGGTGGGATGTGGCCTCCTCGGCCCACCTCCGGTGCCCGTCTTATGGTTTTTAAGTGATTTTGACCTAGAAAAAATAAGGAGAAGGCTTTCGGGACGGAGCGTTGCCGTGTCGAGGCGGAACTTGGGCAGGAGAACTTTTGGCCTCCGGCGGAGCGATTCTGCTGGGGGAACTTCCCTCTCGGAGGGGGAAATCATCGTCATCATCATCACCAATAACTCTCCCATCTTGGGGAGGGCAATATCCATCAACATCTTCACCAGCACCATCTCATCTCAAATCCTAGTTCATCTCTTGTATTCAATCTTGTTACCGAAACTATAGATTATTGCTAGGGGTGACTAGTAGTGTTGATTACATCTTGTAGTTGATTACTATATGGTTTATTTGGTGGAAGATTATTTGTTCAGATCCATTATGCATATTAATACCCCTCTGATCATGAGCATGTTTATTGTTTGTGAGTGATTACTTTCGTTCTTGAGGTCACGGGATAAATCATGTTGCAAGTAATCATGTGAATTTGATATGTGTTCGATATTTTGATGGTATGCATGTTGTGATTCCCTTAGTGGTGTCATGTGAACGTCGACTACATGACACTTCACCATATTTGGGCCTAAGGGAATGCATTGTAGAGTAGCAAATAGATGGTGGGTTGCGAGAGTGACAGAAACTTAAACCCCAGTTTACGCACTATTCCGTAAGGGACCGATTGGATCCTAGAGTTTAATGCTATGGTTAGAATTTATTCTTAATACTTTTCTCGTAGTTGTGGATGCTTGCGGGAGGGTTAATCATAAGTAGGAGGTTTGTTCAGGTAAGAACAACACCTAAGCACCGGTCCACCCACATATCAAATTATCAAAATAGCGAACACAAATCAAACCAACATGATGAAAGTGACTAGATGAAATTCCCGTGTACCCTCAAGAACGCTTTGCTTATCATAAGAGACCGTTTTGTCCTGTCCTTTGCCTCAAAAGGATTGGGCTACCTTGCTACATACTTGTTACTATTATCGTTACTTGCTCGTTACAAATTATCTTGCTATCAAACTACTCTGCTACTTACAATTTCAACACTTGCAGACATTACCTTACTGAAAACTACTTGTCCTTTCCTTCTGCTCCTCGTTGAGTTTGACACTCTTACTTATCAAAAAGAGCTAGAATTGATCCCTATACTTATGGGTCATCAGAAATCATCTGATTTGCTATAGAAAGAAGAATCAATGTTTGGAATATGAAATCTGGTCCACAAATACATTGTGCACTAGTTAGTACATTGTCAGGAAGAGCAATGAGCTCTAGATTGATACAACATTAGAAGGGCTGAGTGTGCTTCGTTGTCCTGTCGGTGTTGTTGGGATTTTAATTTTTTTATTTGGTTTGGCATGTGGAGAAGATGGTGTGTTTTATTTTTATATAATTGGTGTTTTGGTGGTTATTTTTGTGTTTTCTTCAAACTTATATGGGAAAGTTTACTGTGCCGGTGGCGGCATGTATTATATTAGTGCTACAGTGCCACATTTGAAGCTTCTTATTTCTAGGCGGTGAGAGGATGTGCGGGACTGATGTGTTTTTTTAGGCTGGTTTGTGAACGTGTTGTCCTATATACTCCTTATGTGACTTCTATGGATTACCTTATGCCCAAATAAATATTTTAATTGTTACCAAATTTTGTAATTCAAAATTATTCACTAAACCTTTTAGGGTTCATTCTGCTTTCCTAAATCTCAAACAAGGGTTTCAAATGTGGCCATAGGGTCCTTGACCCTCTAGGTGATCAAACAAGGCAATCATCAAGCATTTTGTCTAGGCAATGTTAGTTGACTAGCAAGAAACAATGGTAAATTGCAGTCAATGTCAAGCAGTTTCTGGAAAGTTTTAATTTCTTGTGAAAAATTGAACATACTAGATTTGGGAAAAATATGGGATGCGACAGCATGGTTGCTGTCTGGGTAGGCGGCGTCGACGTCGGCAGAGAAGGGGAGGAGACTAACGGCCCCCTCGTAGCCCTGGCTGGACCCCCCCCCCTCCTGCAGGAGCCACTCTGATAAGTCGAGGTGTCGCGCCACCGTAGCCTCTCGCCGCACCAATGTTGCCATGTCGCGTCGTCGTCATGGAGGAGGTGCCCGCGTTGCCCTGCCGCGTCGCCGTCGAGGAGGAGGAGAAGAGATGGGTGAAATGGGGACTGGAGTTTGCGGCGCGTGGGAGTGAGAGGATAAGCCTCCTGTGGTGTGAGGGTGTTCGCGGCAGAAAGCAGCGAACGATTTCTTTCGGCTGAAGTGTCGAGTAAACTACTTCAAGATTCATGCAAAAGGATCGAACGGTGGCTGGGGCGTTCGCTGGGACTTCCCTGAGAATGTCATCCGGATAATAAGACTTTCAAAAAGAAAGAAAAAGAAAACTAACAAAATGAACCGAGCTCACCTACGTCACCGCTCTTCCCGTTTTCACTTTGGCACGCGTTTTCCCGTCCCCGAACCAAATTTCAAAAGGAAAGCCTCCGACCGCGCAGATCCCCTTTTATTTCGATCCCTCTCCCGCGCACGCGCCGTCAAACCCTAGCTGGCTAGCTCCGTCCCTCCTCCTCTCATGGCGTCCCCGCGTGCGCCCGACTGGCCCCGTGGCCTTATCTTCGCCCCCGGCGACGCCGATCTCATAACAATCCACCTCCAGCGCAAGATCTCCGGGTCCTCGCTCCCCGCCGCCGACGCCCGGTACATCCACAACGCGGACGTGTACGCGGCCGAGCCCGCCGCGCTCGTCACCGGCCTCCTCTCTGCCTCGGCGAGGAGCGACGGGGAGGGCAGGGAATGGTACTTTTTCACCTCTGTGCGGGCCTAGAGCAGCCGGGACACCCGCAGGTGCCGAGCCGTCACGGGTTGGGTCGGCACCTGGCATTCGGAGAAGGCGCGGTGCGTCGTGCTCGACGGGGGCAGCGCCGTCGTCGGGTACCGCCAATCCTTCACCTACGAGCCCAAGAACGGCTGGCTGATGCTCGAGTTCAGCCAACAAGACCCCCGCCGCGGCGAGGCCATGCCCGTCCTCTGCAAAATCTACCAGAAGCGTCGTGCCGGCCGGTCCGCCTCGAAGACGATTTCGTCTGGGTCGTCGTCGATGTCGGGATCCAAGAGGAAGGCGGCGGCCGCGGACGATGCCTGCAGTTCCGCCCGCCTCCTGCCGCACCAAATCCGCCCGCACTGGTTGCTACATCGGAGATTCAAGAAGCGTTCTTGCTTTCAGCCCAGCGGCCGCAGGCAGAGCAAGAACCAGAGGAGCCGCAAGAACCGCCGGTACGCATAGCACACACAGCCACACCGCTGATTCCCAGCTTCTCCATGGCCGCCGACCACGCCCTAACCTTCGACCGCACCACCTT
This sequence comes from Aegilops umbellulata, assembly GCA_032464435.1. NCBI lineage: Eukaryota > Viridiplantae > Streptophyta > Magnoliopsida > Poales > Poaceae > Aegilops > Aegilops umbellulata. The sequence continues at coordinate 64,297,278 of CP136056.1, read as the reverse complement.
CCTCCGCCCCGCCCAAGATTGGCCCATGCCTGCAGGGAATTCGGACCTGAGCGACACGTCACCGGCACTACTGGGCAATTATGGCTTCGTCTCACCAGCCACCTCCGAGCTGAGCTGCTACAATGCCACGACACCCTTGAGAGATAACACCGGCGCTTGGGCCTTCCAGCCGTACGCCCTGACCTCCTCCTATGACACCACCTTCCTCCTCCCTGGCCAAGATTGGGCCACACCAGAGTCGTCACAAGTCAGTGAGGCATCAACGCTGGACAGCTACGGCTGCTTCTCGCCCGACCACGCCACATCCAGGCCCACCACACAGCCGATCAGCAATGGCACCGGCTATTGTTGGTCTTTCCCGCAGCACAGCGAGCTATCGGCGATTTTTGGCGCCTGATTGAATGCTTTGACACGCTTTCACGCTAGGCTGAGAGGAGTGTGGGTCTGCTTCCTTTAGTTTGTAGGGATTTTTTGCCCCTGATACTCGATTGTTCTTGGTAGACTTTTTCAGCAGCAACTCTGCTTTCTGTTGGAACCGAGGCTTGGTTCAGTTAACCGACATCTTAGCGGTCCTCCGGCGATGTAACTAGGATGGACACAGCACACATAGCTGTGGATCCTTCGTTGTGCACTCTTCCTATAGCCGTGGTTTAGTACAAGAGTTTATTTTTTAGGCCTCCAATTGATTTAGTTTTTTAGATTATTGTGCTTTTGTTGCTACTGCACACACACTGAATAATTCAGAAATGGAGCGCTTCTTGTTTACCTGGCCCACGCAGCGTTATAAGGTGAAGAACTTTTTAAGCAAGGGCCCTCGTAGTCTGCTATTCATATGTTTTTGGGGTGATGATTCTTAAATCTTAATGTGGTATATCCTTCATTATGAACTGACAAACAAAGCAGCACATCAAGCGATTTGCATGATTTCACCCAGTTGGTTAATCTGGGTAGAACAATGGTTTTCCTTCTGCGTATCTGAAAATCAAAAAGTTCAGTGCTCTAAGTGATACTTACATACTCCCTCCGTCCGAAAAAGCTGGTCCCTCAGCTTTTTCGGATGGAGGGAGTATATAATTAGTAGAGCCCGAATATAATTAGCCATACTTCAAGGTATATAATATGAGTAGAGCCTGGATATAATTATCTTTTTTTTGTCTATCAATAGCAGTTCATTCTGTTCTGGTTTGAATTAGCAATACCTGTACCTTCAATGATGTTTTAATCTGTTACTCTACTTAGCTATTACTGTTATTGACACAACAAAGTCATGCCATCAATAGTCACTCTTTTTGCAGATTCAGAAACAATGTAGAGCTTACTGAAGGAAAACAAAGTATATGTTATTAGCTGTCATAATGTTCAAGTCAAAGTTGTCTTGTTTCATACCACTGACCGCACCTTTGGTCGTGACGCGTCAAAATAAGTCTTCTATGTTGTATATCATATCAGTTCTCTGAATTTTCAAATAGTACCTAAACCAGTTGATCTTATATCTTATGAATGTAGCTTCATTTTTGGTCTAATCGGCGTCGGTTCATTCTCTTCTAGTTCTCATTTGTGCAGGCATTGAGCTTTCCAAGGAGGAACAAGGCCTTAGATGATGCACTATTTGGTTTCTTCATCAAACAGTTCTCCCCCTCCATTATGACATCATAATGAACTTATTTGTTTTATTTCTGTGATTCATGCGCCTTCATTTGTTCTTGTGTGCTTTTTCTGAGGCAGGAATGCAGTCCGTGAAATACTTGAAAAGAAATTTCAGCCACTTCTGAGGACTCCTCACTAGTGAACAGAGTTTTTGTTCTATATATCCTCTGCACCCTGCCCCACCCTCTACATTTCGTACTAGCTAGACGCAAAAATGCATTACATTTTTTTCCTGGTAGCTATGGGGCGTGTTATCTTTCTCTGCGATGTTTCCTTTTTAAAGCGTCTATTTATTTTGTAGGCTAAAAAGAACAAAGTAGATGGTGTGGGCAGGGATGCTTTGAGCAGATTTTCAGATTAGTACTCCTCGCAAGTGTTGAAAAACCTGACTCCATACCAGAGTGCTGTTATTGGTTCAGGTTTGGATGGCTCCTTGTGTATGGGAAGCATGAAATTCCGTCAGAGTTTGCCAGATGGGTGGCTGACCAGAAGATGCACAGGCTGCAAACACCCAAGCAGGGTTGTTCCTACCTTAGTCCGCAGTCACGAAGATGCCGAATTCCTTGATGCCTTGATCAAATTATCCCCTTTGCACACATAAATCTGTCTTGGTCGTCACACGGGTCATGTCATTCACTTTGTTTTCTGACCTTTTGTTGCTAATAATAAAGAGTCGTTCTTGCTTGTTTCCTGTTGTTGCATATCTTTTGTTACTACGCCCTCTTAAAAAAATCTTGATCTCAAAGCAATTTTTGAAGGGTATTTTTGTACTTGCATTGTGATGGATGTGTTAAAAAAGTAAAAATTTGTCTGATTTCATGCAAAATAAAATCAGCATGTGTTCCAAAATATTTAAATTAGAGTGTGCAATTTGGTCTAGAAATTATCTGATTTGCTATAGAAAGAAAAATCAATGTTTGGAATATGAAATCTGGTCCACAAATACATTGTACACTAGTTAGTACATTGTCAGGAAGAGCAATGAGCTCTAGATTGATACAACATTAGAAGGGTTGAGTGTGATTCGTTGTCCCGTCGGTGCTGTTGGGATTTTAATTTTTTTTGTTATTTGATTTGGCATGTGGAGATGATGCGGACATGCACATATCAAACACATTGACAGATGACAACTATGTGGCCGTAGGGGAGGACAAGCTGAGAGAGCTAAACAAAATACACCTTAGTCGTGGAAAGGATGACAGGTTACGTGTGCTTTGTGGTTCGAGGATTGCTAAGACAGCAGATTATGTACCTAGCTATGCTGTATATGCGAGGCGACTAGAACAGAAGCAAAGCGACAGGCAAGTAAGAAAGATCCGCTGTAGAGACCGACCAACAAAACCACCTAAGAAGACAAAACAAATATGGTGGAAGAAGCCAGCCCGTGCAAGTGTTGAGGAACCAAAGCCAGAAGAAATAATGCCCAGGTTTCGGACGCTTCCATGCTGGATTTTTATTGGATCCATTCCAATACGTATAGATTTAGGTACTTAGTTAAGTCTAGCTAGAAGCAACGTGAATATTTGATGGAGTCCAGATCTTGTGCGTTCAGTTTTGGTTTGGTGAGAGAACCTAGGAGATCAACGTGGCCGAATCATTTAGAATAAAATCCATGATTAGTTTAGATAGGAAAGGAGAGTCCGTCTCAATTTGGGTTAGTTACGCGTGTCACGTAATATGTGCGTAGCCTATATAATGGGCTGGAGACGGCCAAAGTAGGGGAGTTTTGAGTTTTATTCGTGAGTTATGAACAAGGTTCAGAAAACGTCCAGTTTTGGGGCGATCCAATCTTGAGTATTTTCTGTGATTTTCCCATCAAGGAAATTATTAGCGACGGAGGGTTGATCATCACATCAACGCCTACGTGCTGATCCGAGGGGGTCATTATCTTTGTTCGTGTACTGTTCGTGCACGGGTAGAGATTGTTATTGGAGGTTGCGAGTTGGAACACGGGGAAAGGACTACTGATCTTGCATCGCCGTGAAAGGTCGGGCCGTCTACACGCACGAATTAGCATCTCGCTAGTCCGTGCCTCGTCAAATGGTATTCAGAGCTAAGGTTAGTCACGGCGATTTAGTTTGCAATATCGTCTATGGAGGCGAGTATGGATGCATTGAGCAGGAACGTATTGTTGGAGGAGGAAGCCATCGGCGAAGTTGTCCTTTTTCACACACGTTGCGTCGTGAAGGAACGGTGTGTCAATTTGACGATCGATGAAGGTTCCGCGGTCAACATGGTGAGCATCGAAGTGGTGGAAAAATTGGGGCTGAAGATGGCACCTCTTGAAAGACCGTACACGTTGAAGTGGTTCAAAGGTGACATCAAAATTACTCATCGGATTTTGCTAATTTTTTATTTGGGAAAATATTGTTGTGCGGAATTTTATCACGTTTGTCCAGTGCCCATGGTGTCGTGTCATCTGCTACTTGGGAGCCCATGGTGCACGCGTGTCGGGGCTGTTCGGAATCTCAAGAAAAATAGTTTATCTTTATCATGGAAGGGTCAAAGAGTTTGTTTTATTCCTATGCCAGTGAATGTGTTCACGAATGATTGGAAAAGTCGTTTGCTGAAAAGAAAAGAAGAACAAGAAGAAATAAAGGAAGAAATCGATGCACCGGTAGAAGGGCTGGATCTTTTGCTAGAGAAGGTGCAAGAGGATGGTGGTGCAAAGAGGCAGCGGTGGAGTGTTTTTAGAACACAATGTCAGATCAAGAATCGTGCTTGCAAGATGATAATTGATGGTGGCAGCTTTACCAATGCCATTAGCAAAGATCTAGTGCAAACTATGGGTTTGTCCATGTGGCGGCATCCACAGCCGCACCATGTGGAGTGGTTGTACAATTCTGGTAAATTAAAAATCACACACAAGGTACGTATAACATTTGCGGTTGGAGATTATATTGACAAGGTTGACTGTGATGTCATGCCGATGGATGCTTGTCAGTTGTTATTGGGAAGGCCATGGCAGTTCGATCGTGATGCAGTGCATGCAGGAAAATCCAACACATACATGTTCATGCATGATGGAAGGCCCCACGTACATTGATGTTGGAAAGGCGGAAAGCTAAATTTGATGTTGCCCACTATGCACAACTGAGCAGTAGCGAAGTACTCTCTGGCTATCTCAACCAAGTACACACCAACCATGATCTTGAAATCGATATGGTGACGTAGATGCACCAAAAGTATGATGTATGAATCTTTCTTAAATAAGTTATGTACATCCTGCCAGCCCCCAAGTCTACTGGGTATGATAAGATTTGAATATGTTGTAGACTTGGAATAATCTATAAGCATCTGTAGTAGAATCCTTCCAAGGCTGGCTTTTAGCATTATAGTTAAACCGGATTTAAGCAATTAGCATTGCATCCGTAGTCCCTAAGGGCCGGTTTAATCAGCATAAATGAGTCGGTCCTGTTTACCATTGTTTATAAAGGAGAGCTTATCTGTGTAGCCCCCATGAGCCGGCTGTGATTGTTTACTACACAACCGGGTCATCATAAAGTAGTAAAGAGACACAATCGATATGCATTAGCCTCCAAGTGCCAAGTACTCTTGCTTGCAAAGTGCTTGGGACTTATTCACATGAGCCGTTTGTATGAAGAATTTTTTCGGCAGACATTAGCCCCCAAGTGCCAAGTGTTGTTGCTTGCAAAAGACTTGGGACTTACACTCCTGTAACCCTGATATAAATGTGTTGACAACTCTGTGCTTTATACAGGCCGCTACTGCTGAACTTGAATCACAATTGGCTGATGCAAAGACCCGGCTGGAGAATCAAGAATCTGAGACCCGGAAATCTGAGTCAAAATTCCAATTTAGCGTGGCTGAAATAGAAAAGCTAAAGACCAGTTTTGAGGCGGAGAAAAACACTTGGGCTGAAGAAAGACTGCTTTGACACAACGAGCTGAGAAAGCGGAGGCAGCTCTTCAAGAGGTGGCCACTGAGCTCACCGGTTTAAAACACTGTGTATCTCAGATGGATTCTGCTATCTTAACCAATCTATGAGTCGCCTTGCTAATCATCAAGAGTGAATATTTTCCTTGATAATGTAAACCGCCGCTAACCAATCTATGACTTATTCAGGTCCCAGGAGCAGCAATCTTAACAAATATATGCTTGTGAAGCTCAAGGCTGTCTACACACTTGTCGAACAGCTATACACTGGAGCTCAGCGTGCATTGGCCACAATTTCTCCAACGAATCAAGCACATACTCTTTTGATAGATGTCTTGAAAAAACTTTCTATGCTGCCTGCTAGGTTTGATGAGATGAAGCGGTCGTATGCAAGAGTCGGTGCCGTGACGGCTTTGAGCCGGGCCAAGGCATGGTTACCAGAGCTAGACCCGTGTGAGGTAGCTACTGGATATCCAAGCCTGAAAGAAGACGGCACTGCATTTGACCAACAGGACTTTGCTGCCTGCGTGAAAGAAATATGTCCTCTGGCCGGTCTGATTGCCAATGAAATGGACCTGTCAAAATACTAACCGGCTTATAGTATGGAGAATCAGAAGATGCTGACGCCGGCTTATAAAGTGATGGATTTAATCCCCCCAATCCATAAGCATACTTTTGCCCCTCAAGTTGAGCCGTCTGGTCTTATAGATGATGAGGCTGAATTTCAAGCTTTGTCTGGCATCGATTGGTCATCACCAAATTTTCAAACGGTGGCGGAGGACGAAGAACCAGAAAGGGATGACCCAGAAGCCTCAAATCAGGAAGGCCAAGAAGAGTGAACCGTCAGGCGGTTTATAGAGTTGATCCTTGAAAAATAGTTGATCTTTGCTTGGCTCATGTAGTCATGTAATAGGGTAGTAAAACTTTAATCTGTCGTGCCATCGTGCACGTTTTTGTTTTGTGCAACAATACTTGACTCGCCATTTGAAGAGCTATCTTCTGATACTTTATGATGACGTCGATTTATGCAGAGGAGATTTATCATTATCCTGCACACACGTAAATCACAAGCGCCCCGGCGGTTTATCGCGAGGCGGGTCATAATATCCTATATAAACCATTGGCAACTGAAATAGTTTTTAACCAGGCTGGTTTAATCATGATCGAATATATCATACCTGTGATATGAAATTAAACATTGTCGGCTTACTGCATCAAAGCAGTTAGGGTATTAACCCAAAACTTAGAAGACAATACTCCCAAGTACTTAATACCATCATATGCTACCGGTTCACTATAGACCTATGTTTGAGCTGTGTTGTGCAACAGACTCTCTTTGGTCTTTGTAACCCGGTCAGTAATCCTCCGAGTAAGTTAGAGCTATGCTCATATGAAGTTATAATATTGGCTTGATAGCAGAAATCCCAAGGTAATTAGAGATGTGTTCTCATGAAATTATCATATTGGCTTGATAGCCGAATTATCAAGGTAATCAGAGCTGTGCTCTTATGAAATTATCATATTGGCTTGATAGCCGAATTATCAAGGTAATCAGAGTTGTGCTCTTATGAAATTATCATATTTGGCTTGATAGCCGAATTACCAAGATAACCAGAGCTGTGCTCTTATGAAATTATCATATTGGCTTGATAGCCAAATTACCAAGATAACCAGAGCTGTGCTCTTATGACATTATCATATTGGCTTGATAGCCGAATTACCAAGGTAAACAGAGTTGTGCTCTTATGACCTTATCATATTGGCTTGATAGCCGGAATCAAGAGGGGAGTACGCTATGCTCTCTTTGGTGAATACACCTATGTTTGAATAGGAAGCCCCCAAGTGATTTATAAGAACGGTGTTGCGCTGGATCAAGAGGGTAGTAACGCTATGTTCTCTTTGGTGAATACACCTATGTTTGAACAGGAAGCCCCCAAGTGACCATTGGAAATGATAAAGACTCATCACTTTTAGAAATGAAACGACAGAGGCCCTGCTTTATCAGGGATGCCGGCTTTATTATAATCATCATAATATACATTGTAAGAGCCGGTGGCTCAAGTATAGTAAGGGCGAAGATGAGCAATATTCCACGGCCGATGGGTCTCCTCCTCTGACTTACGTGAATCCTTGTGTTCTCGAATGTCAATAAGGTAGTATGATCCATTATTTAGATTTTTGCTGACCACAAAGGGTCCCTCCCAAGGTGGGGATAACTTGTGCTTATCGGTTTGATCCTGGATTAGCCGGAGCACCAGGTCACCTTCTTGAAAAGTTCTGGTTTTAACCCGACGGCTGTGATAACGACGCAGATCTTGCTGGTAAATCGCTGAACGAGCCGCCGCAAGGTCACGCTTCTCATCCAATAAGTCAAGTGCATCCTCACGCGCTCTTTCATTATCAGCTTCAACATAAGCCGCCACACGAGGCGAATCATGACGGATGTCACTGGGGAGAACCGCCTCTACCCCGTAGACCATGAAGAAAGGCGTGTAACCCGTAGATCTGTTGGGGGTAGTATTGATGCTCCATAAGACCGAAGGTAACTCCTCCACCCAACAACCCGACATCCTCTGCAAGGGAACCATAAGCCAGGGCTTGATGCCTCTTAGGATCTCCTGATTGGCTCTGTCGGCTTGACCATTAGACTGGGGTGAGCCACTAATGATACATCAAGCCGGATATGCACACATTGACAAAATTATTTCATAGCACCCTTGGATAGATTAGTGCCATTATCAGCTATGATACTGTGGGGAAAGCCAAAATGGAAAATCACCTTTTTGATGAATTGAACTGTCGTCATCGCGTCACATTTACTGACCGGCTCTGCCTCAACCCACTTTCTAAATTTGTCAACCGCCACCAAGAGGTGTGTCTTCTTATCTTTGGACATTTTGAAAGGCCAAACCATATCAAGCCCCCAGACTGCAAACGGCCAAGTAATTGGAATCATCCTCAATTCTTGAGCCGGCACATGAGCTCGTCAGGAAAACTTCTGACAACCATCACATTTACTGACCAGATCCTCAGCATCAGCGTGAGCCGTCAGCCAATAAAACCCATGACGGAAGGCTTTGGCCACAAGAGACTTAGAACTGGCATGATGACCACAATCACCTTCATGAATTTCACGCAGAATCTCACGGCCCTCCTCTGGAGAAACACAACGTTGATAAGCCCTTGTGACACTGCGATGGTGCAACTCTCCATGAACGATAGTCATTGACTTGGACCGCCGGGTTATCTGCCTGGCCAAAGTCTCATCCTCAAGTAACTCGCCCCGGGTCATATAAGCCAAATATGGAATTGTCCAATCAGGAATCGCATGAAGAGCAGCCACGAGCTGTGCTTCCGGGTCAGGAATAGCCAGATCTTCCTCTGTAGGTAATTTAACACAAGGATTATGCAGAATATCCAGGTAAGTGTTGGGTGGCACCAGCTTACGCTGAGAGCCTAACCGGCTTAAGGTATCTGCCGCTTCATTTTTCCTGCGATCAACAAGTTCAACTTGATAACCCTTAAAGTGACCCGCAATAGCATCAACCTCTCGACGGTAAGCCGCCATGAGTGGATCATTAGAATCCCAAGTACCAGAAACTTGCTGAGCCACCTGATCTAAGTCGCCGAAACACCTCACCCGGCTTAAGTTCATCTCCTTAGCCATTCGAAGACCATCGAGTAAGGCCTCATACTCAGCTGCATTGTTAGTACAAGGGAACATCAGCCGGAGAACATAAGAAGATTTATCACCTTGTGGGGAAGTTAATACAACTCCAGCCCCCGAGCCTTCCAACTGCCTGGATCTATCAAAGTGAATAGTCCAATATGTGTTATCCGGCTTCTCCTCAGGCATCTGTAACTATGTCAAATCATTGATAAAATCAACAAGTGCTTGAGACTTGATGGCCATACGAGGCACATATTTTAAACCATGAGGCCCAAGCTCAATGGCCCACTTGGCTACCCGGCCTGTGGCTTCCCTATTTTGAATGATATCCCCCAAGAGGGCAGAACTAACCACAGTGATAGGATGACCCAGAAAATACTGCTTAAGCTTCCGGCTAGCCATGAAAACCCCATACACAAGCTTCTGCCAATGTGGATACCGCTGTTTGGACTCAATAAGGACCTCACTGATATAGTAAACAGGCCGTTTGAAAGATCAAGGATGTCGCCTAGAGGGGGGTGAATAGGCACTTTAAAATAATTACAGTTTAGGTTTGAACAAATGCGGAATAAACCTAGTGGTTAATTTGTCAAGCACAAAACCTACAACAACTAGGCTCACCTATGTGCACCAACAACTTATGCTAAACGAGATGAACAACTAGGTGATAGCAATAAATATGACAAGAAACAATATGGCTATCACAAAGTAAAGTGCATAAGTAAAGGGCTCGGGTAAGAGATAACCAAGGCACGCAGAGACGACGATGTATCCCAAAGTTCACACCCTTGCGGATGCTAATCTCCGTTTAGAGAGGTGTGGAGGCACAATGCTCCCCAAGAAGCCACTAGGGCCACCGTAATCTCCTCACGCCCTCGCACAATGCAAGATGCCGTGATTCCACTAAGGGACCCTTGAGGGCGGTCACCGAACCCATACAAATGGCAACCCTTGGGGACGGTCACCGAACCCGTACACTTTGGCAACCCTTGGGGGCGGTCATCGGTACCCGTCAAATTGCTCGGGGCAATCTCCACAACCTAATTGGAGACCCCGACGCTTGCCCGGAGCTTTACACCACAATGATTGAGCTCCGAACACCACCAACCGTCTAGGGCACCCAAGCACCCAAGAGGAACAAGCTCAAGGGTACCAAGCACCCAAAGAGTAATAAGCTTCTCAACTATTAAATTCCACGTACCACCGTGGAGAACTCAAACCGATGCACCGAATGCAATGGCAAGGGCACACGGAGTGCCCAAGTCCTTCTCCCCCAAATCCCACCAAAGCAACTAATGCTAGGGAAGAAAATGAGAGGAAGAACAAGAAGGAGAGCACCAAGAACTCCAAGATCTAGATCCAAGGGGTTCCCGTCACATAGAGAAGAAAGTGATTGGTGGAAATGTGGATCTAGATCTCCTCTCTCCTTTCCCCCCCAAACTAGCAAGAATCCATGGAGGGATTGAGAGTTAGCAAGCTCGAAGAAGGTCAACAATGGGGGAAGAACACGAGCTCAAAAAGGATAAGGTTCATTGGGGAAGAAGACCACCTTTTATAGGAGGGAAAAAATCCAACCGTTATGCAGCCCGCAGCTGATGACCTACAAGTGTAGGGGATCTATCGTAGTCCTTTCGATAAGTAAGAGTGTCGAACCCAACGAGGAGCAGAAGGAAATGATAAGCGGTTTTTAGCAAGGTACTCTCTGCAAGTACTGAAATAAGTGGTAACAGATAGTTTTGTGATAGGATAATTTGTAACGAGCAACAAGTAACGAAAGTAAATAAAGTGCAGCAAGGTGGCCCAATCCTTTTTATAGCAAAGGACAAGCCTGGACAAACTCTTATATGGAGAAAAGAGCTCCCGAGGACACATGGGAATTATCGTCAAGCTAGTTTTCATCACGTTCATATGATTCGCGTTCGGTACTTTGATAATTTGATATGTGGGTGGACCGGTGCTTGGGTGCTGTTCTTACTTGAACAAGCATCCCACTTATGATTAACCTCTATTGCAAGCATCCGCAACTACAACAAAAGTATTAAGGTAAACCTAACCATAGCATGAAACATATGGATCCAAATCAGCCCCTTACGAAGCAACGCATAAACTAGGGTTTAAGCTTCTGTCACTCTAGCAACCCATCATCTACTTATTGTTGGGGAACGTAGTAATTTCAAAATTTTCCTACGCACGCGCAAGATCATGGTGATGCATAGCAACGAGAGGGGAGAGTGTTGTCTACGTACCCTCGTAGACCGAAGTAGTCGTACGTCCTCCCGATCCGACCGATCCAAGCACCGTTACTCCGGCGCCTCCGAGTTCTTGACACACGTACAGCTCGATGACGTTCTCCGGGCTCCGATCCAGCAAAGCTCTCGGGGACGAGTTTCGTCAGCACGACGGCATGGTGACGATCTTGATGAACTACCGACGCAGGGCTTCGCCTAAGCACCGCGACAATATGACCGAGGTGGAATATGGTGGAGGGGGCACCGCACACGGCTGAGGAACGATCACGAAGATCAACTTGTGTGTCTTGGGGTGCCCCCCTGCCCCCGTATATAAAGGAGCAAGGGGGAGGCCGGCCGGCCCTATTGGGGCGCGCCAAAGGGAGGGGGAGTCCTCCTCCTAGTGGGAGTAGGACTCCCCTTTCCTAGTCCAACTAGGAAGAGAGGGGGGGGGAAGGAAAGAGAGGGAGAGGGAGAGGGAAAGGGGGGCCGCGCCCCCCCTCCTTGTCCAATTCGGACTCCCATGAGGGGGGGCGCGCGCCACCTCCTGGCTGCTGCCCTCTCTCTCCCCTTGGGCCCAATAAGGCCCATTACTTCCCCGGGGGGTTCCGGTAACCCCTCCGGCACTCCGGTTTTATCCGAAACCACTCGGAATCATTCCGATGTCCGAATATAGTCGTCCAATATATCAATCTTTACGTCTCAACCATTCCGAGACTCCTCGTCATGTCCGTGATCTTATCCGGGACTCCGAACTAACTTCGGTACATCAAAATGCATAAACTCATAATAAATGTCATCGTAACCTTAAGCGTGCGGACCCTACGGTTCGAGAACAGTGTAGACATGACTGAGACAAATCTCTGGTCAATAACCAATAGCGGGACCTGGATGCCCATATTGGCTCCTACACATTCTACGAAGATCTTTATCGGTCAGACCACATAACAACATACGTTGTTCCCTTTGTCATCGGTATGTTACTTGCCCGAGATTCGATCGTCGGTATCCAATACCTAGTTCAATCTCGTTATCGGCAAGTCTCTTTACTCGTTCCGTAATACATCATCTTGCAACTATCTTATTGGTTGCAATGCTTGCAAGGCTTATGTGATGTGCATTACCGAGAAGGCCCTGAGATACCTCTCCGACATTCAGAGTGACAAATCCTAATCTCGAAACACGCCAACCCAACAAATACTTTCGGAGACACCTGTAGAGCTCCTTTATAATCACCCAGTTACGTTGTGACGTTTGGTAGCACACAAAGTGTTCCTACGATAAACGGGAGTTGCATAATCTCATAGTCAAAGGAACATGTATAAGTCATGGAGAAAGCAATAGCAACATACTAAACGATCGGGTGCTAAGCTAATGGAATGGGTCATGTCAATCAGATCATTCAACTAATGATGTGACCTTGTTAATCAAATGACAACTCCTTTGTCTATGGTTAGGAAACTTAACCATCTTTGATTAACAAGCTAGTCAAGTAGAGGCGTACTAGTGACACTCTGTTTGTCTATGTATCCACACATGTATTATGTTTCCGGTTAATACAATTCTAGCATGAATAATAAACATTTATCATGATATATAAGGAAATAAATAATAACTTTATTATTGCCTCTAGGGCATATTTCCTTCAGTCTCCCACTTGCACTAGAGTCAATAATCTAGATTACACAGTAATGATTCTAACACCCATGGAGTCTTGGTGCTGATCATGTTTTTCTCGTGGAAGAGGCTTAGTCAACGGGTCTGCTACATTCAGATCCGTATGTATCTTGCAAATCTCTATGTCTCCCACCTGGACCAAATCCCGGATGGAATTGAAGCGTCTCTTGATGTGCTTGGTTCTCTTGTGAAATCTGGATTCCTTTGCCAAGGCAATTGCACCAGTATTGTCACAAAAGATTTTCATTGGACCCGATGCACTAGGTATGACACCTAGATCGGATATGAACTCCTTCATCCAGACTCCTTCATTTGCTGCTTCCGCAGCAGCTATGTACTCTGCTTCACATGTAGATCCCGCCACGACGCTTTGTTTAGAACTGCACCAACTGACAGCTCCACCGTTTAATGTAAATACGTATCCGGTTTGCGATTTAGAATCGTCCGGATCAGTGTCAAAGCTTGCATCAACGTAACCGTTTATGACGAGCTCTTTGTCACCTCCATATACGAGAAACATTTCCTTAGTCCTTTTCAGGTACTTCAGGATATTCTTGACCGCTGTCCAATGATCCACTCCTGGATTACTTTGGTACCTCCCTGCTAAACTTATAGCAAGGCACACATCAGGTCTGGTACACAGCATTGCATACATGATAGAGCCTATGGCTGAAGCATAGGGAACATCTTTCATCTTCTCTCTATCTTCTGCAGTGGTCGGGCACTGAGTCTTACTCAACTTCACACCTTGTAACACAGGCAAGAACCCTTTCTTTGCTTGATCCATTTTGAACTTCTTCAAAACTTTATCAAGGTATGTGCTTTGTGAAAGTCCAATTAAGCGTCTTGATCTATCTCTATAGATCTTAATGCCCAATATGTAAGCAGCTTCACCGAGGTCTTTCATTGAAAAACTCTTATTCAAGTATCCCTTTATGCTATCTAGAAATTCTATATCATTTCCAATCAGTAATATGTCATCTACATATAATATCAGAAATGCTACAGAGCTCCCACTCACTTTCTTGTAAATGCAGGCTTCTCCAAAAGTCTGTATAAACCCAAATGCTTTGATCACACTATCAAAGCGTTTATTCCAACTCCGAGATGCTTGCACCAGTCCATAAATGGATCGCTGGAGCTTGCACACTTTGTTAGCTCCCTTTGGATCGATAAAACCTTCTGGTTGCATCATATACAACTCTTCTTCCAGAAATCCATTCAGGAATGCAGTCTTTACATCCATTTGCCAAATTTCATAATCATAAAAATGCGGCAATTGCTAACATGATTCGGACAGACTTAAGCATCGCTACGGGTGAGAAGGTCTCATCGTAGTCAATCCCTTGAACTTGTCGGAAACCTTTCGCGACAAGTCGAGCTTTGTAGACAGTAACATTATCGTCAGCGTCAGTCTTCTTCTTAAAGATCCACTTATTCTCTATTGCTTGCCGACCCTCGGGCAAGTCAACCAAAGTCCATACTTTGTTGTCATACATGGATCCCATCTCAGATATCATGGCTTCTAGCCATTTTGCGGAATCTAGGCTCACCATCGCTTCTTCATAGTTCGTAGGTTCGTCATGATCTAGTAGCATGACTTCCAGAACGGGATTGCCGTACCACTTTGGTGCGGATCTTACTCTGGTTGATCTACGAGGTTCTGTAGTAACTTGATCTGAAGTTTCATGATCAATATCATCAGCTTCCTCACTAATTGGTGTAGGTGCTACAGAAACAGATTTCTGTGATGTACTACTTTCCAATAAGGGAGCAGGTACAGTTACCTCATCAAGTTCTACTTTCCTCCCACTCACTTCTTTCGAGAGAAACTCCTTTTCTAGAAAGGCTCCGAATTTAGCAACAAAAGTCTTGCCTTCGGATCTGTGATAGAAGGTGTATCCAACAGTTTCTTTTGGATATCCTATGAAGACACATTTTTCCGATTTGGGTTCGAGCTTATCAGGTTGAAGCTTTTTCACATAAGCATCGCTGCCCCAAACTTTAAGAAACGACAACTTTGGTTTCTAGCTAAACCATAGTTCATAAGGCGTCGTCTCAATGGATTTCGACGGTGTCCTATTTAACGTGAATGCGGCCGTCTCTAAAGCATAACCCCAAAACGATAGCGGTAAATCTGTAAGAGACATCATAGATCGCACCATATCTAGTAAAGTACGATTACGACGTTCGGACACACCATTGCGTTGTGGTGTTCCGGGTGGCGTGAGTTGCGAAACTATTCCGCATTGTTTCAAATGTAGACCAAACTCGTAACTCAAATATTCTCCTCCACGATCAGATCGTAGAAACTTTATTTTCTTTTTACGATGATTTTCAACTTCACTCTGAAATTCTTTGAACTTTTGAAATGTTTCAGATTTGTGTTTCATTAAGTAGACATAACCATATCTGCTTAAATCATCTGTGAAGGTGAGAAAATAACGATATCCGCCACGAGCCTCAACATTCATCGGACCACATACATCTGTATGTATGATCTCCAATAAATCTGTTGCTCTCTCCATAGTACCGGAGAACGGTGTTTTGGTCATCTTGCCCATGAGGCACGATTCGCAAGTGCCAAGTGATTCATAATCAAGTGGCTCCAAAAGTCCATCAGTATGGAGTTTCTTCATGCGTTTTACACCGATATGACCTAAACGGCAGTGCCATAAATAAGTTGCACTATCATTATCAACTCTGCATCTTTTGGCTTCAACACTATGAATATGTGTATCACTACTATCGAGATTCATCAAAAATAGACCACTCTTCAAGGGTGCATGACCATAAAAGATATTACTCATATAAATAGAACAACCATTATTCTCTGATTTAAATGAATAACCGTCTCGCATCAAACAAGATCCAGATATAATGTTCATGCTCAACGCTGGCACCAAATAACAATTATTCAGGTCTAATACTAATCCCGAAGGTAGATGTAGAGGTAGCGTGCCGACTACGATCACATCGACTTTGGAACCGTTTCCCACGTGCATCGTCACCTCGTCCTTAACCAATCTTCGCTTAATCCGTAGTCCCTATTTCGAGTTGCAAATATTAGCAACAGAACCAGTATCAAATACCCAGGTGCTACTGCGAGCATTAGTAAGGTACACATCAATAACATGTATATCACATATACCTTTGTTCAACTTGCCATCCTTCTTATCCGCCAAATACTTGGGGCAGTTCCGCTTCCAGTGACCAGTCTGCTTGCAGTAGAAGCACTCAGTTCAGGCTTAGGTCCAGACTTGGGTTTCTTCTCTTGAGCAGCAACTTGTTTGCTGTTCTTCTTGAAGTTCCCCTTCTTCTTCCCTTTGCCCTTTTTCTTGAAACTAGTGATCTTATTGACCATCAACACTTGATGCTCCTTCTTGATTTCTACCTCCGCAGCCTTTAGCATTGCGAAGAGCTCGGGCATTGTCTTATCTATCCCTTGCATATTATAGTTCATCACGAAGCCTTTGTAGCTTGGTGGCAGTGATTGGAGAATTCTGTCAATGACACAATCATCCGGAAGATTGACTCCCAGTTGATTCAAGTGATTATAATACCCAGACATTCTGAGTATATGCTCACTGACAGAACCATTCTCCTCCATCTTGCAGCTATAGAACTTATTGGAGACTTCATATCTCTCAATCCGGGCATTCTGTTGGAATATTAACTTCAACTCCTGGAACATCTCATATGCTCCATGATGTTCAAAACGTCGTTCAAGTCCCGGTTCTAAGCCGTAAATCATGGCACACTGAACTATCGAGTAATCATCAGCTTTGCTCTGCCAGACGTTCATAACATCTGGCGTTGCTCCAGCAGCAGGCCTGGCACCCAGCGGTGCTTCCAGGACGTAACTCTTCTGTGCAGCAATGAGGATAATCCTCAAGTTATGGACCCAGTCCGTGTAATTGCTACCATCATCTTTCAACTTTGCTTTCTCAAGGAACGCATTAAAATTCAACGGAACAACAACACGAGCCATCTATCTACAATCAACATAAACAAGCAAGATACTATCAGGGACTAAGTTCATGATAAATTTAAGTTCAATATATCATATTACTTAAGAACTCCCACTTAGATAGACATCTCTCTAATCCTCTAAATGATCACGTGATCCAAATCAACTAAACCATGTCCGATCATCACGTGAGATGGAGTAGTTTCAATGGTGAACATCACTATGTTGATCATATCTACTATATGATTCACGCTCGACCTTTCGGTCTCTGTGTTCCGAGGCCATATCTGTTATATGCTAGGCTCGTCAAGTTAAACCTGAGTATTCTGCGTGTGCAACTATTTTGCACCCGTTGTATTTGAACGTAGAGCCTATCACACCCGATCATCATGTGGTGTCTCAGCACGAAGAACTTTCACAATGGTGCATACTCAGGGAGAACACTATTACTATGATAATTTAGTGAGAGATCATCTTATAATGCTACCGTCAATCAAAGCAAGATAAGATGCATAAAAAGATAAACATCACATGCAATCAATATAAGTGATATGATATGGCCATCATCATCTTGTGCTTGTGATCTCCATCTCCGCAGCACCATCATGATCACCATCGTCACCGGCGCGACACCTTGATCTCCATCGTAGCATCGTCGTCGTCTCGCCAATCTT
Organism: Aegilops umbellulata; assembly: GCA_032464435.1. Classification (NCBI taxonomy): domain Eukaryota; kingdom Viridiplantae; phylum Streptophyta; class Magnoliopsida; order Poales; family Poaceae; genus Aegilops; species Aegilops umbellulata. Next base: position 64,279,515 of record CP136056.1, on the reverse strand, counting down.
ATGCTTCTACGACTATCGCTACCGCTTAGTGATAAAGTAAAGCATTACAGGGCGATTGCATTGCATACAATAAAACGACAACCATACGGCTCCTGCCGGCTGCCGATAACTCGGTTACAAAGCATGATCATCTCATACAATAAAATTTAGCATCATGTCTTGACCATATCACATCACAACATGCCCTGCAAAAACAAGTTAGACGTCCTCTACTTTGTTTGTTGCAAATTTTACGTGGCTGCTACGGGCTTAAGCAAGAACCAATCTCACCTACACATCAAAACCACAACGATAGTTTGTCAAATAGACTCCGTTTTAACCTTCTCAAGGACCGGGCGTAGCCATACTCGGTTCAACTAAAGTTGGAGAAACTGACACCCGCCAGCCACCTGTGTGCAAAGCACGGCGGTAGAACCAGTCTCGCGTAAGCGTACGCGTAATGTCGGTCCGGGCCGCTTCATCCAACAATACTGCCGAACCAAAGTATGACATGCTGGTAGGCAGTATGACTTATATCGTCCACAACTCACTTGTGTTCTACTCGTGCATAACATCAAACCATAAAACACCTAGGCTCGGATGCCACTGTTGGGGAACGTAGTAATTTCAAAATTTTCCTACGCACAAGCAAGATCATGGTGATGCATAGCAACGAGAGGGGAGAGTGTTGTCTACGTACCCTCGTAGACCGAAGCGGAAGCGTTGACACAACATAGAGGAATTAGTCGTACGTCCTCCCGATCCGACCGATCCAAGCACCGTTACTCCGGCGCCTCCGAGTTCTTGACACACGTACAGCTCGATGACGTTCTCGGGCTCCGATCCAGCAAAGATCTCGGGGACGAGTTTCGTCAGCACGACAGCGTGGTGACGATCTTGACGAACTACCGACGCAGGGCTTCGCCTAAGCACCGCGACAATATGACCGAGGTGGAATATGGTGGAGGGGGGCACCGCACACGGCTGAGGAACGATCACGAAGATCAACTTGTGTGTCTTGGGGTGCCCTCCTGCCCCCGTATATAAAGGAGCAATGGGGAGGCCGGCCCGCCCTATTGGGGCGCGCCAAAGGGAGGGGGGAGTCCTCCTCCTAGTGGGAGTAGGACTCCCCTTTCCTAGTCCAACTAGGAAGAGAGGGGGGGAAGGAAAGAGAGGGAGAGGGAGAGGGAAAGGGGGGCCGCGCCCCCCCTCCTTGTCCAATTCGGACTCCCATGAGAGGGGGCGCGCGCCACCTCCTGGCTACTGCCCTCTCTCTCCCCTTGGGCCCAATAAGGCCCATTACTTCCCCGGGGGTTCCGGTAACCCCTCCGGCACTCCGGTTTTATCCGAAACCACTCGGAACCATTCCGATGTCCGAATATAGTCGTCCAATATATCAATCTTTACGTCTCGACCATTCCGAGACTCCTCGTCATGTCCGTGATCTTATCCGGGACTCCGAACTAACTTCGGTACATCAAAATGCATAAACTCATAATAACTGTCATCGTAAACTTAAGCGTGCGGACCCTACGGTTCGAGAACTGTGTAGACATGACTGAGACAAATCTCTGGTCAATAACCAATAGCGGGACCTGGATGCCCATATTGGCTCCTACACATTCTACGAAGATCTTTATCGGTCAGACCGCATAACAACATACGTTGTTCCCTTTCTCATCGGTATGTTACTTGCCCGAGATTCGGTCGTCGGTATCCAATACCTAGTTCAATCTCGTTATCGGCAAGTCTCTTTACTCGTTCCGTAATACATCATCTTGCAACTATCTTATTGGTTGCAATGCTTGCAAGGCTTATGTGATGTGCATTACCGAGAAGGCCCTGAGATACCTCTCCGACATTCGGAGTGACAAATCCTAATCTTGAAATACGCCAACCCAACAAATACTTTCGGAGACACCTGTAGAGCTCCTTTATAATCACCCAGTTACGTTGTGACGTTTGGTAGCACACAAAGTGTTCCTACGGTAAACGGGAGTTGCATAATCTCATAGTCAAAGGAACATGTATAAGTCATGGAGAAAGCAATAGCAACATACTAAATGATCGGGTGCTAAGCTAATGGAATGGGTCATGTCAATCAGATCATTCAACTAATGATGTGACCTTGTTAATCAAATGACAACTCCTTTGTCTATGGTTAGGAAACTTAACCATCTTTGATTAACAAGCTAGTCAAGTAGAGGCGTACTAGTGACACTGTGTTTGTCTATGTATCCACACATGTATTATGTTTCCGGTTAATACAATTCTAGCATGAATAATAAACATTTATCATGATATATAAGGAAATAAATAATAACTTTATTATTGCCTCTAGGGCATATTTCCTTCACTTATTACTTCCCAATGCCTTCCTCTAGGCCCAAATAATGGTGAATTGTTATGTAGTCGACGTTCACATAACACCACTAGAGGATAGACAACATACATCTCATCAAAATATCGAACGAATACCAAATTCACATGACTACTAATAGCAACACTTCTCCCATGTCCTCAGGAACAAACGTAACTACTCACAAAGCATATTCATGTTCATAATCAGAGGGGTATTAATATGCATAAAGGATCTGAACATATGATCTTCCACCAAATAAACCAACTAGCATCAACTACAAGGAGTAATCAACACTACTAGCAACCTACTAGCACCAATCCCGGACTTGGAGACAAGAATTGGATACAAGAGATGAACTAGGGTTTTGAGAGGAGATGGTGCTGGTGAAGATGTTGATGGAGATTGCCCTCTCTCGATGAGAGGAGCGTTGGTGATGACGATGGCGATGATTTCCCCCTCCCGGGGGGAAGTGTCCCCAGCAGAACAACGCTACTGGAGCCCTAGATTGGTTCCGCCAAGGTTCCGCCTCGTGGTGGCGGAGTCTCGTCCCGAAAGGTTGCTTATTATTTTTCCCTTGACGAAAGACTTCATATAGCAGAAGATGGCCATCGGAGAGCCAACAGGGGGCCCACGAGGCAGGGGGCGCGCCCTGGGGGGTAGGGCGCGCCCCCACCCTCGTGGACAGGTGGTGGCCCCCCTGACGTATTTCTTCCGCTCAGTATTTTTTATTATTTCCAAAAATGACTTTCGTGGAGTTTCAGGACTTTTGGAGTTGTGCAGAATAGGTCTCTAATATTTGCTCCTTTTCCAGCCCAGAATTCCAGCTGCCGGCATTCTCCCTCCTTATGTAAACCTTGTAAAATAAGAGAGAATAGGCATAAGTATTGTGACATAATGTGTAATAACAGCCCATAATGCAATAAATATCGATATAAAAGCATGATGCAAAATGGACGTATCAGCAGCCCGCATCTGGGCGGTACTACCGCTGTGGCAAGCAGGCATAGGGCAACCAGGGCTGAGGGAGAAGAAGTACACGCACTAGGGCGGTACTACCGTCCCGCAGGTGGTACTACCGCCTATAGACGGTGCTGCCGCTCCCTATAGTCGTTGGAAAATAGAGGAGGGCAGCGAGCTGAGCGGCAGTTGGAGCAATAGTAGGAGTGATACTACCGCTTATAAGCGGTACTACCGCGCCCTACTTCCGTCCCTACTAGCGCTCCCCTGCGAGGTCCTTTACGGAAACCCGACACGAAAAAATTGAGACCACAGTAGGGGCGGTAGTACCAGCAGCACTAGCAAGCGGTACTACCGCCTATAGACGGTACTACCATCCTGACCGCGGTACTACCGCTTAGCACTTGGATGCCTTCAAAAGGCAGCTAAAGATAGCATACGGATCCAATAAAACCAGAACTGCCATAACTTCTGCAAATGAGCCCTGAATTGAGCAAACTCAAGCTTGTTGGATACAAGACAACGAGTAGCATAACAAAAAGAGGCAGGGGAGGTATGCCTAACAAAAAGAAGAGTGAAACCTCCAACAGAGAAGAACTGGCAGAACCTCCAACATCGAAAACATCATAGAAGATGCATGTGAACTCCGTTTTCGATGAATTCAAGCTTGTCATCAAGATGACCATAAGCTCTAAGACTCACACAGAGAATCAAACAAGAACCAATAAATATGATGCAAGGATGCAATGGTTTGAGCTCTCTATGAATGATACAATCAAGCTACTCATCGAGAGCCCCCCTTGATAGTACGGCAAACGATCCTATAACCCGGTCTCCCAACTGTTGGAAATATGCCCTAGAGGCAATAATAAAAGGATTATTATTATATTTCCTTGTTCATGATAATTGTCTTTTATTCATGCTATAATTGTGTTATCCGGAAATCGTAATGCATGTGTGAATACATAGACACCAACATGTCCCTAGTAAGCCTCTAGTTGACTAGCTCGTTGATCAACAGATAGTCATGGTTTCCTGACTATGGACATTGGATGTCATTGATAACGAGATCACATCATTAGGAGAATGATGTGATGGACAAGACCCAATCCTAAGCATAGCACAAGATCGTATAGTTCGTTTGCTAGAGCTTTTCCAATGTCAAGTATCTTTTCCTTAGACCATGAGATCATGTAACTCCCGGATACCGTAGGAGTGCTTTGGGTGTACCAAACGTCACAACGTAACTGGGTGACTATAAAGGTATACTACGGGTATCTCCGAAAGTATCAGTTGGGTTGACACGGATTGAGACTGGGATTTGTCACTCCGTATGACGGAGAGGTATCACTGGGCCCACTCGGTAATGCATCATCATAATGAGCTCAATGTGATCAAAGTGTTTGATCACGAGATCATGCATTACGGTACGAGTAAAGTGACTTGCCGGTAACGAGATTGAACGAGGTATTGGGATATCGACGATCGAATCTCGGGCAAGTAAAATACCAATTGACAAAGGGAATTGTATACGGGGTTGCTTGAATCCTCGACATCGTGGTTCATACGATGAGATCATCGAGGAGCATGTGGGAGCCAACATGGGTATCCAGATCCCGCTGTTGGTTATTGGCCGGAGAGCTGTCTCGGTCATGTCTACGTGTCTCCCGAACCCGTAGGGTCTACACACTTAAGGTTCGGTGACGCTAGGGTTGTATAGATATGAGTATGCAGTAATCCGAAAGTTGTTCGGAGTCCTGGATGAGATCACGGACATCACGAGGAGTTCCGGAATGGTCCGGAGGTAAAGAATTATATATAGGAAGTGCAGTTTCGGCCATCGGGAAAGATTTGAGGTCACCGGTATTGTACCGGGACCACCGGATGGGTCCCGGGGGTCCACCGGGTGGGGCCACCCATCCCGGAGGGCCCCATGGGCTGAAGTGGGGAGGGGAACCAGCCCATAGTGGGCTGGTGCGCCCCCCCTTGGGCCCCCCTGCGCCTAGGGTTGGAAACCCTAGGGTGGGGGCGCCCCACTTGCCTTGGGGGGCACTCCACCCCCCTTGGCCGCCGCCCCGAGGAGATCCCATCTCCCAGGGCCGGTGCACCCCCCTAGGGGCCTATATAAGGGGGGGGAGGGCAGCCGCACCTCAAGTCTTGGCGCCTCCCTCTCCCCTGCTACACCTCTCCCTCTCGCAGAAGCTCGCGAAGCCCTGCTGCGGTGACTGCTGCATCCACCACCACGCCGTCGTGCTGCTGGATCTTCATCAACCTCTCCTTCCCCCTTGCTGGATCAAGAAGGAGGAGACATCATGCTGACCGTACGTGTGTTGAACGTGGAGGTGCCGTCCGTTCGGCGCTAGGATCTCCGGTGATTTGGATCACGACAAGTACGACTCCCTCAACCCCGTTCTTTGAACGCTTCCGCTCGCGATCTACAAAGGTATGTAGATGCACTCCGATCACTCGTTGCTAGATGAACTCATAGATAGATCTTGGTGAAACCATAGAATTTTTTTATTTTCTGCAACGTTCCCCAACACCAACTACCAAAATGAGACCGGTAAAATAGAAAACCTATCAAGGGCAAACCTTTGCCTTGCACATGATCTACTTGAGCTAGATGATGACGATCTCCTCCTCCTCAAGATGGACCACCTTTCTTGATTGCGTTGGGTCGATGGAGACTAGATGATTGCTCCCCCATACTCCACTATGGGTGAGCCATTCTTCGGCACATCTTCACCAGTCCATTGACACCACAATGGATGGCAAGCTTCAAGCACTTGATCTCTTTGTGATGCTCCACTTGAACTTGCACACGTCAATCTTGATGACGATCACACTTGATGTCATCCTTTCCATGGGTTGTATGATATCTTCCTCTTGATGCAAGCCCATGGACATGTACCTAACCCCACATAGAACTCTCACATAGACCATGGGTTAGTACACAAAGTGCAATGGACAATGCTTACCATACCATGGGGTCACTTGATCCCTCTCGGTACATATTCTACGCTTTGTGAGTTGATCAACTTGATTCACTCTTGACTTAGTCTTGATCAATCTTGAATCTTTCCAACTCTCTTCATTTGGATGATGTCTTGAAGGTAAACATGAATGATCACACAATCTTCTTCTTCAAGACATGCTTGCAATAAGCTCAACTCTCACATGACCAATCTTTGGATAATTCCTTAATAGCACCTTGGTCGACACAAACTCTCCTTCAAACCAACACATGTATTCCAATAAAAGCCTATGGACAAAACCTTCAAATATAACTCAAGGCAACCATTAGTCCATAGAGATTGTCATCAATTACCAAAACCAAACATGGGGGCACCGCATGTTCTTTCACCGTTGAACCGGATATTCCTTGTCTGTCTCCTTCCTTTCTGCCATAATAGCTACACTGACAGCTCGGCTGTTGGCAGCCACATATAACAGCAATGGCTCTTTATTAATGGGAGCAGCCAGAATAGGCAGCTTAGCCAACTGCTTCTTCAAGTCCTCAAATGCTTGATTAGCAGCATCACTCCAGACAAAGTGGTTTGTTTTGTTCATCATCTGGTACAGCGGTATAGCCTTTTCACCCAGCCGGCTTATGAACCGGCTTTAAGGCCGCAATACGACCTGCCAGACGTTGAACACCATTAACACACGCCAGCTTTGCCAAGGAAGTGATGGCCTTGATCTTCTCCGGGTTGGCCTCAATGCCTCTGTTGGAAACCAAAAAACCCAAAAGCTTACCAGCTGGCACACCAAAAACACATTTGGCCGGGTTAAGCATCATCTTATAAAACCGAAGATTGTCAAAGGTTTCCTTCAAATCATCAATCAGGGTCTCCTTCTTTCTGGATTTCACCACAATGTCATCCACATAAGCATGAACATTATGCCCGATTTGATTATGAAGGCAGTTTTGCACACACCCTTGGTAAGTCGCCTGGGCACTCTTGAGCCCAAAAGGCATGGACACATAGCAAAAGGCTCCAAATGGAGTGATGAAAGCTATCTTCTCCTGGTCCTTAACTGCCATTTTGATCTAATGATAACCAGAATAAGCATCCAAAAAGCTCAAACGCTCACAACCCGCCGTAGCATCAATAATTTGATCAATACGAGGGAGAGCAAAAGGATCAGCCGGACAAGCTTTATTTAAGTCCGTGTAATCCACACACATATGCCAATTGCCTTTCTTCTTAAGCACCGACACCGGGTTAGCCAACCACTCCAGATGAAAAACTTCAATAATGAACCCAGCCGCCAAGAGTCGGGCCACTTCTTCACCGATGGCCTTGTGCCTCTCTTCATTAAAACGACGAAGAAACTGCTTGACTGGCTTAAATAATGGATCAATATTGAGAGTGTGCTCAACAAGTTCTCTCGGTACACCCGGCATGTCAGAAGGTTTCCATGCAAAGATGTCCCGGTTCACACGGATGAACTCGATGAGCGCGCTTTCCTATTTTGGATCTAGATTAGCACTGATGCTGAACTGCTTGGATGAATCACCGGGAACGAAATCAACTAGCTTGGTGTCATCCGCCGACTTAAACTTCAAGACCAGATCATGCTCCGTAGTTGGTTTTTCAAAGACATCATATCTGCCGGGTCAACATTGTCTTTGTAAAACTTCAACTCCTCTGTAGTGCAGACAGATTCAGCATAGGCTGCATCACCTTCCTCGCACTCCAAAGCTATCTTCCGGCTTCCATGCACCGTAATGGTCCCCTTGTGACCCGGCATTTTGAGCTGTAGATAAACATAACAAGGCCTTGCCATGAACTTAGCATAAGCCGGCTGTCCGAACAGGGCATGATAAGGGCTCTTGATCTTCACCACTTCAAAGGTCAACGTCTCGGACCTGGAATCATAATCATCCCCAAACGCAACCTCCAGAGCTATTTTACCAACCGGAAATGCTGACTTACGAGGCACCACACTGTGAAAGACAGTATTTGACGGTTTAAGACTTTTATCCGTCAACCCCATGCGACGGAAGGTTTCATAATAAAGGATATTGATGCTACTACCTCCGTCCATGAGTACCTTAGTGAATTTATATCCTCCAACCTGAGGCGCTACTACCAAAGCCAAGTGACCCAGATTGTCGACCCGGGGCGGGTGATCCTCACGACTCCACACAATGGGCTACTCAGACCATCGCAAGTAATGGGGAACTGCCGGCTCAACGGTGCTCACAGCCCTTTTATGGAGCTTTTGATCCCACTTGCATAAACTTGTGGTGAAGACGTGGTATTGCCCAGTATTCAATTGCTTCGAGTTACTTTGATATCCAGATTGTTGTTGTTGATTCCCCTGACCGGACTGCTGATGATAACCGCCCTGATTGCCTTGGTTGCTTTGGTGACCATGAAAGCCATAATTAGAACCGCCACCACCGTAACTCGGGCCATGAGGACCGGAACCTGAGCCGCCGCCTGGCCCATGATTGTACTGGAACAAGTCGGAAGTTTTGAACTCCTTCATAATGTGGCAGTCCTTCCAAAGGTGTGTGGAAGGCCTTTCCCGTGAACCATGCTTTGGGCAAGGCTGATTCAACATCTGCTCCACATTTATACCTGACCCTCCTACCCGAGGAGGTGGCTTTCCTTTTCGACGCTGACTATTGTTCTGCGTGTTGGTATTGGCCACAAAATCGGAATTATTATCAGCCTTGCGTTTACCATTGCCCCCCTGACTCGCCGGGTTATGATGCTGGCCCTTAGTGTTGCCACTCTTCTTTCCCTTTCCTAGCTTTTCATCATCTGACTCGGGGTCCTTGGTACTATCAGAATCGGCATATTTAATTAAAGCGCCATCAGCTCCCCCATATCATTGCAGTGGCGCTTGAGCCGCCCTAACTTTTGTTTAAGAGGCAAAAAACGGCAATTCTTCTCTAACATGAGAACCGCTGAACCGGCGTTAATGTTATCCGATGAATGTAGGATGGCTTTGACCCAGCACACCCAATGGGTTGTTGACTCGCCCTCCTCTTGAGCGCAGGCATCTAAATCCACAATGGACATGGGCTGTTTGCACGTGTCTTTAAAATTCTGGATGAACCGGGCCTTCAACTCAGCCCACGATCCAATTGAATTGGCAGGCAGTCCCTTTAGCCAAGTACGGGTCGTCCCATCCAACATCATGGTGAAATATTTAGCACACGCTGCGTCACTAACATCCATCAGGCAGCAGTTCCATGGCCATCTCATAACTTTCAATCCACGCCTCAGGGGGTAAGTCGGCTGTGTAGTTGGTCACCTTATGAGGTCCTTTGAAATCCTTGGGCAGATGCTCATTACGCAGAGCCGGTACCAAACATGGTACGCCCGTGCTTCTAGAGGTCACGCCTGCTTCCACCGAAGTTGTCGGATAAACCGGCGATGGTTGATGAGCCGCGTACTGAGCCGCCGGCTCAGCCTCCCGACGTGCTCTATCCTGATCCATCAGGGCTTGAGTATTACGGGGCGGGTCATGTCCACGGGGTAGGTTGCGACGCTTCTCACTGCTTGACACCGCTGGGGAGTCCATGTGTCTACTATAACTCCGACTTGGGCGGGGGTTGAATGGATCCTCTCACTGCTGTAAGAGTAAGCCTCCTGCTGAACCAATGATGTCTGAAGACGCTCTCTAGCCCTCCGCGTCTCAACCACAGTTGGAGACTCACCTTCAACTGGGACCGCCAATCGTGACGCCGCAGCGATCATGTTATCCAAGGGGTTAGAGTAATGACCCGTTGGTGTCGGCACATGTTGTGGTGGGACATTGTTCTAACGAGGTAGGTCCATCGTCCGTGGTTGGGCCGGTACTCCAGTCCCACGCGTGGTTACTGCTCGGTTTACCCCTGGCGGGTCACTGGTCCCCGCACTGGGTGTACTGAAGAGGTTCCTTGCCTCGTAAACTGGAGGCAGACGAGTCCGATGTCTTCTCCTCATGACGTCGTTTGAAGCATTCTGATCCAATGAGAGCCGTAAGGAATCAGCCTGGATCCGTTGTGCTTGGGCAACCAGAGCGGCTCGCTCCGCAGTCATCCTTGCATCCTCAGCTGCTAAATCTTCCTTGGTCGGAGCTATCTCATCCGCAGTTTTGCAACCTCCGTGTTATGTTGAGCTTGATTTGCCGGGTTAACCTCTGCTGCCAACAACGTGGTCAACAGGTCCAATAAGTCAGACAGGACCTGAGTCGGCGGGCCCGCGGGGCCTCTTGCCCCAGCCGCCATCACCGTCGCTGACCCGAAAACCATTGCCGCTACCGTCGAAGAATTCTGTACTGACTGCGTACCGGCCATGAAAATCGCGCCCCGGTTCGGCGGCTCATAGGGGTTCGGAATACTGTCACCATCGGAACAGCCCCCAATCATGTTGTCCTGCAGTTGATACAATGAAGTAGTCTCGCATGTGGACGCCAACTGTCGTGGAATAGTCACGGCAGATGTCCTAGTGAAAGGACTTAGACATGGAGCCATTGCGACGTAGTTAGCTTAAAGGGGTTAAAACGGGACAAAGGACACGAGGAGTTTATACTGGTTCGGCCCCTTATGGTGAAGGTAAAAGCCTAATCTAGTTTGAGGTGGTATTGGTAGGGTTTCGATTAATAGGGAGCGAATATGCTTAGCCCGGCTTTCGATCTGTTCTCTCTTGCCCTAAGCCGCTGCCGGGTTGTCCCCTTATATACATGGGTTGACACCCCGCGGCTCTCAGAGTCCCAGCCGGCTCATACAAACGTGTCCGGACCGGTGACTTATCTTACATGCCTTACAATACAAGTTACATATACATGGCGGTTTACACTTACGGGCCTTAAGCCGCCTTTGGGTTTGGACCCTTTAACAAACCTACTTCATGAACCGCCATCTTCAACATACTTATGGGCTTTGTTTAGATGAACCGCCAATGGGATAACCCGGCCCCTCCTGGGCAGGTCATATCCAATAGTCATATCCCCAACAGGTGTTGATCCCAATCCACGTAATAGTAGCTAAGAGACAACACGATGGTTACAAGACAAGGTAAATGGACCTAAGTTTTCAACTACTAGGTGTTGTTCCACTTGCCTGGTATTGACGATTTTTCATTCTCACAATCTTGATCGATTTATTCTTCGCTCTCCGTACAATCTAATGTAACTAAAGAGTAATCATAAACAACCATACAATACAAAACCAACATACAACAAGTGCAGTGCATGATGTCAGTGTCATTGTGTTATGAGATCATGTGTCAGTGTTAACCCTTAAGAGTTTGGAAAGCAACATAGTGGTTGTCACTTGGAGTACATGTGACATAACAGTTCACATGCAAGTTTCAATAACAAAAGGGTTTATCACATAAGGAGTATGTGATGCCAAGTTGTGGTTGCCAGACTTATCAAAAGGAATCCTCCATCTGGAGTCATGTACTATGGACAATGGATAACCAAGTCCATGTTTAAGTTTGAATGACAATCCAAACTTGTTGACCTTTCATGAGTTTGAATGCACACAAGTTGTTTGGCTTCAATAACCTCGTTCGCCTTACATTTTGAATTTAAACTAAAATATTTTTTAAATTAATACTCTCCCAGATTCCCCCTCAGGTTTTAATTAAATTAAGGTTATAATTATTCTACTAAAGTCAAAGACAAACCCAAAACAATTACTAGTTTAATTTATCTTAATTCAAGTTTAGACCAAGTCAATAAAATCCAAGATCATTCACTAAGTTCAAATAATACCCAAGTCTTAATTTAGTTCAAACTAGACACAATTAAGTTTAATTCCCTAGAGTCAATTATTAACTCCAAATAAAAGCTAGGTTTTAAATTATAGCCAAATTAAAGTTGAACTGAAACAAAATAATAATGGAATCCTAAAGTCACTATAAATGCAAGAACATTTACTAGTCAAATTATAGGATACTAAACTATGTTGCAAACTAATTATTCCATTAAACATTTTTTACAAGGTTAAACTAAATTAGATCTTAATACTATTTGAATTATGGGTACTGCAAAACTATATTTAAACTCAAAGTTTAAATTATTTAAAATTAAACTACAATAAGCTAAGTTAAAACTACATTTCACTAGGTTCATTTTGCAAAAAAAATCAATTAATTTGGATTTATAAATGAGCAAGTTATGTCATATTTAAATTTAAACACATTATGTTAGAATTCAAATTCTAAACTATTCAAATTCTAAATTTTATTAGTCTAGGTGAAAGTTCAATTCATAAGGATCATTTAGCAAAAATATCACTAATTTTGGACTTGCAAAATAAAAGTTATGATGTTTCTAAGTTACAGAGGTTTTCCTGCAAAACTACCAATTAATTAAATTAAAGTGAAGTCAGGTGGATAAGGCAGGGCCACGTGGCGCAATGTGATTGCCCCGCACCGATTTGCGCAAGTGAGTGCGTGTGGAAAGTTTGATCTAAATCCAACGGCCAGAAATAGATCGGCTCACCTCGAGGTGGTTACGTCACCAAAGTTCTGTCGGAAAACTCAAACGCGACAACGTAGCTCTTGGATCTCATCGGAAACGGCACTCCGGCAGTCTCCAGGGCGGCCATGGGCACAGATGGACGCGACAGATCACGGGGAGGACAGCAGTGGTGTTGGTCGGCCTCATGCACGACGGCAATCGACGTTAACAGGGTCACCGAAGACCACACATGCATCGGAGCTCTTAGGTGTTGGCGGATTTCTCCAAAGCGAGCTCCTCTAGATGAACCAAGTGGACCAGGAGATGTGCACAAGCAACAGAAACACGATGTACATGGTGCACTGGATGGGCGCAAGCTTACCTCATCGGGAACAATGGCGGGGCGGCGGGGAGCTTTGGCCTCCAATGAACTCACTGCTCCAGAGGGCCACGGGCACACGGACAATGCCTGAGAGACTCACCGATGTGCAGTGGATCTCCTGGTGGCAACGACGCGGCTCGGGGTGGGCCTTGCCTACCGAAATTTGGCCGGAGGCAGTTAGGAACGAGGCAGAGCTAGGGGGTGCACGATGGAGCAGCCTGCCGGTGATGTCGAGGGGAGGGAGAGGGGAAATGAAGAGCGGGTTAAGGGGAATTTATAGGACACTACCACGGGCTCGGGAGTGCACGGAGAGCGCGTGGACGTGCGACGTGGGTGAGGGAGTGCGTCGGTTGCGAGCGAGCTCGTGGGCGCGTCAGGAGGTTGGGGATGATGTGGGTGGGTCCCATGTGTCAGCGAGAGAGAATAGAGAAGAGAGGGAGAAATGCATGCTCGTGTGCTGGCTAGCTGGGCCGGGGTGGCTTAGCTAGGTGGCCCCCCTTTTTCAAATTTTCTTTTTTTCTGTTTCTTTCGTTGTTTCCATTTGATTTTGAATTTTGTTTTGTTTCAAAAACAAACCTTCTCTAAATTTCAAATGGAATATTTCTGAGCATGTTAACATTTTATTTGCCCTTTTTAGGAAAATTAACATTTGTCACCGTATTTTCCTTTCTGTTTTATTTTCCTTTTGAACTTCAGGTTGGTTTTAAAACAAATATGTTTTGAATCGAATTAGAATATTAAGAAAAGGTCCAACATTCATCTGGACTTATGGCAATTATTTTTCCTACCAAACAACGCAAAGCCCTTATAAATATTTTCCCTTTTGATTTTTCAATTGATTCCAACATGAATACATTTCAACCATTTTGCGAAATTTATCAAGGGCTTAAATACTATATGGGACTTCAATGGATAACCTTATGCCCAAATAAATATTTTAATTGTTACCCAATTTTGGAATTCAGTAGTATTCACTAAACCTTTTAGGGTTCATTCTGCTTTCCTAAATCTCAAACAAGGGTTTCAAATGTGGCCATAGGGTCCTTGACCCTCTATGTGATTAAACAAGGCAAACAAGTCAATAATTTCTTGACCCTCTAGGTGATTGAACTCTCATGTCCAGAATTATTTCTCTCATCTGTTTACTTCAGAGGTGCAGCACACAAACCCAGAATTCCTATAGAGAATCCAGTGTAAAGTTACAGATCACATGAATAATTTCTTGTTAGCACCTTTCACCACTGATGATGTTAAGAAGGTTGTTTTCAGCATTGGGGATTAAAAGGCACCGGGGCCCGACGGTATGCATGCAATATTTTTCAAGAAATATTGGCACATCCTTGGGGATGAAATAAGGCATGAAGTGTTGACTGCTATCAACACCAGACAGATTCCGGCTGAATGGAATGATACTACAATTGTCATGATACCGAAGGTTGATAGTCTAGAACTGGTAACACAATTCCGCCCCATAAGTTTGTGCAATGTAATTTACAAAATTATTTCTAAGATGCTAGTGTTGAGGCTGAAAAATAGTTTGCCTGAGATGATTTCCCCAACTCAAAGTGCATTTGTACCTAGAAGAATGATTACAGATAATATCCCAATTGCCTATGAATGTGTCCACAAGATAAAGAACAAGAGAAGAGGTCAATCGGGCCTATGTGCAGTTAAACTGGACATGCACAAGGCATATGACAGATTTGAGCTGCCATTCTTGCATGATATGATGGTCAAGTTTGATTTTCATTAGCAATGGATCCAAATGAGATGGCTTGTGTGAGTTCTGTTAAATACAAAGTAAGATTCAATTCCCAGGAAACACAGGCGTTCTACCCATCTAGGGGCATCAGGCAGGGTGACCCCCTATCTCCCTACTTATTCCTTCTTTGTGCAGAAGGTCTCTCTAGTCTATTGCAGTTTGAAGAAGAAGCTGGTGGCATAGAGGGGGTTAGAGTGTGCAAAAATGCACCATCGGTATCACACCTTTTATTCGCTGATGATTCTCTGATCCTCAAGAAAGTAGATGTTCTAAATGCAGCTTCCTTACAACATGTTCTAGAGGCCTATTGTGAAAGTTCAGGACAGTTGGTGAGTCTTGCGAAATCAAGTATGTTCTTCAGCCCCAACACCCCAGCTTCTTCGAGGACTAAAATATGCCAAGAACTACACATTGATACAGAGGCTTTATCTGATAAATATCATGGGCTGCCAGCTATGGTAGTAGCAGATAGGAGTGATTGATTCGGACACTTTTATGAACGAATCAAGGAAAAACTGAATGGATGGATGGTGAAGCAACTCTCCACGGGAGGAAAGGAAATTCTATTAAAATCCATGGCCCGGGCCATCCCAATTTTTGCAATGTCAGTTTTCTCTCTACCAAAGGGTCTTTGCAAGGAGATAACAGATTTGGTAGCACAATTCTGGTGGGGAGATGACGAGGATCATAAGAGAATGCATTGGTACACATGGTGGAAACTTTGTTATCCTAAATGTGATGGAGGGATGGGATTCGGAGATCTATACTCATTCAACCTGGCAATGTTATTGAAGCAGTGTTGGAGGCTCATTACTAACCCCGACTCCTTATGTGCTAAAGTTCTAAAAGCCAAATACTACTCGAATGTGAGTCTTATTCAAGCCACTTTGAAAAATGGGGCCTCTTTCACCTGGCAGAGTCTAATGAAGGGGCTGGACACCTTCAAGCTAGGATATATTTGGCGGATTGGCACGGGAGAAAACGTGAATATTTGGACAGACCCGTGGATCCCTTCGAGTCAGGATAGGAAAATCATATCACATCGAGGACAAACCATTCTTTCTTCCGTGAGTGACTGAGGGAGTCCTAGACTAGGGGGTCCTCGGGCGTCCGGGCTATGTGACATGGGCCGAACTGATGGGTCGTGAAGATACAAGATCGAAGACCTTCCCCTGTGACCGGATGTGACTCTCCTTTGCGTGGATGGCAAGCTTGGCATTCGGATGTATAGTTTCCTTCCTTTGTAAACCGACCTTGTGCAACCCTAGCCCCCTCCGGATTCTATATAAACCGGAGGGTTTAGTCCTTATGGGGAATCATAATCCTACAGGCCAGACATCTAGAGTTTAGCCATTACGATCTCGAGGTAGATCAACTCTTGTAACCCCTATACTCATCAAAGTCAATCAAGCAGGAAGTAGGGTATTACCTCCATTAAGAGGGCCCGAACCTGGGTAAACATCGTGTCCCCTGCCTCCGGTTACCTTTAATCCTTAGACGCACAGTTCGGGACCCCCTACCCGAGATCTACCGATTTTGACACCGACATTGGTGCTTTCATTGAGAGCTCCTCTGTGTCGTCCACAGAAGGATTGATGGCTCGCCTTGTCATCAAGGACAGTATCACTTCCGGAGGAGCCCTAGTTTCAGGGCAAACCCTCTAGCTTGGCAGCTTCACCATGGGCGCCTGTTCGGCCGTTAAGCCAAAGGCAACCCCCAAGTCACCGAAAATCATCTCTGTGTCGGCCCCGAATACTCTGACAAGATGGATCCGGTAGATGTATCATCTTTAAATGAACTCCTAGACCGCATTGCCGCCATGGGGGTCGCATCTGACTATGATCAGATTGGGCTTAAACCCGATCAGAGAGAAATCAAATCTCTGCCGATCACCCATCAGGTAGCGGTTGTGGAGGAACAAGCCGACAATAACTCTTCTCCTACGTTGAGAACAAACTATATGTTCGGATTTCCGAGCTCGGAGAGCCGAATACCCATCTTCGAGGGGACACTCCCTGTCCTCCGAACATAGAATCGGGCGTTGAGCCTAAGAACTCACCGGACACTCTGGAGCCCGGGCTGGTAACCTCGGGAATTCTTCAAACTCCGGACTCCACAGTGGGTCTGGGTCCAGATTTAACCCCGCCCACCCACCACAAGCAATATTCCCCAAGAAATTCCGGTCCTCCGGATATTTGCGACATAATGTATGTGCGGCAGCAGCCTCAAGAGACAGTCCATCACTTTTGGGCTAGATTTCTCCTTGTTAAAAACAAAATCAAAGATTGTTGTGATTACGACGCGATTTCAGTATTTTGCAACAACTGTACGGATGAGGGGCTCCTTAATGCCCTCAACCGCTATTGCGTACCGCACTTTGCAGATTTGGCATGCATAGTACAAAAATACTGCGCAATGGAAATCGCCTGGAAAACTCAGGCAGCCCGCTGGGAATCGCAGGCCTTTAAGCCATCTCCCGGACGGGCGAAAAGGATGCACCCTCATGGGGTATCTCATCATCATCCTGTGGACAAAAAAATAAAGCCCTTTACGGGACATAAAACTGTCCTTGAGGAATGGCTAGACAGGCCCTGTCAAATACACATGACGCCGAATATCGAACCAACACACAGCCTCCCAGCATGTTGGATACTCCGGCAAGTGGCCAAGAGCGGCGAGGGTATCCTCACCAACACTACCCCAGAGAAGTACTCTTCGGAGGACGACGATCTCAAAGTATTTACGGTCTTCGAGACCTTTCCCTCAAATAATCAGCGTAAAAGGGCGCTCCGCAACCTCGCCGAAGTCTACCAAGTAGCAGCAATAAATCCTTGGAACAATACAACGATAACTTTCAATGCCGATGATGAACCATGACCCCGAACAGTCCGGGCACCAGCCGCTTTGGTCCTAAACCCAATTGTGGACGGCTTTCGGCTCACTTAAGTGCTCATGGACGGCCGCAGCGGACTGAACCTCATCTACGAAGACACGCTCAATAAAATGCAAATGAACAGGAGTCGCATTGAGCAAAGTAATACAACCTTTCAAGGAACTATTCCCAGTCAGGAAGCAAGATGCTCGGGGAAAAATAAACTCGACATGGTATTCGGCACACAGAGAACTATAGGACCGAAGAGTGACTCTTCCATGTGGCACCTTTCAACAGCGGGTATCACACCCTGTTGGGGTGAGACGCATTCACAGGCTTTCAAGCCATACCCCATTATGGGTACATGAAGCTCAAAATGCCCGGGCCCACCGGAGTTATCACTATCACCAGTGATCTGGACATAGCACTCCGCGCTGAAAACAAAACCGCCTCTCTGGCCCTCGAGGCACTATCTGAGGCCCTTGCGGCTGAAGAATTAACCACCCTACGTTCCACAGTGGATAAGGACGACGTAATCCTTGATAAGAGACCTAAGTCCACTTCCTTCAAACCAGCAGTCGAAATAGCCAAATTTCAAGTTCACCCGACGGACCCCAAGAAGACAGCTTCCATTGGGGCACAGAAGGATCCGACGGTCGACGCCGCATTACGCACGTTCCTGCGTGATAATTGGGACATCTTTGCCTGGTACCCTTCGGATATGCCAGGAATCCCACGTGCGCTAGCCAAATATAGTCTCAATATACTGAAGGGATACAAAACAGTCAAGCAAACGCTGTGGCGATTTTCCGAACCCAAACGATAGGCTATGGGGGAGGAGCTAGCCAAGCTACTTGAAGCCGGGTTTATCAGAGAGATCAAACATCCGGACTGGCTAGCAAACTTGGTCATGGTGCCGAAGAAGGATAAATCCTAGCGCATGTGTGTCGATTTCAAAGACCTTAATAAGGCCTGCCCTAAGGATCCCTTCCCACTACCTCGCATCGACCAGATTATTGATGCAACTGCAGGACACGATTCACTATGTTTCCTTGATGCATCCTCCGGATACCATCAAATCAAAATGAAGGAATCCGACCAAGCCGCAACGGCATTCATCACCCCATACGGGCCCTTCTGCTTCAACACTATGCCTTTCAGACACAAAAATGCCAGTGCCACTTACCAATGCATGATTCAAACGTGCCTGGAAAAGCAAATCGGCAAGACAGTTGAGGCATATGTAGATGATGTAGTCATCAAATCTAAGCATGTCGAGTCATTGGTGGACAACTTACGCCTTACATTCGACAACCTCCGAACATACATACGTCTCAATCCGGAAAAGTGCGTTTTCAGCGTTCCCACCGGAAAACTTCTTGGGTTCATTGTTTCCAATAGAGGAATTGAAGCAAACCCAGCCAAAATACGAGCCCTGTCACAATTGGCTACACCAACAGACCTCAAGCAGGTCCAAAAAGTAGCCGGGTGCGTGGCAGCTTTGAGCCATTTTATCTCCAAATTAGAAGAAAAGGCATTGCCATTGTATCACGTGCTCTGACGCACCAACCACTTTGTGTGGACGGATGCTGCAACAGCCGGACTAGAAGAAATAAAATATTTGTTAGCAAGCAACCCAATCCTGGCCGCACCAAACGCCGGCGAACCCATGTTGCTCTACATATCTGCAACTCACCAGGTGGTGAGTGCGGTGCTCGTCGTCGAACAAGAAGAAGAGGGACATAAATTCCCACTTAAAAAATCAGTATACTACGTATCGGCGGTCCTTACACCATGCAAATCCCGATACCCACATTATCAAAAGATAGCGTATGCGGTCTTTATGGCACCCCGGAAGCTGCGGCACTACTTTCAAGAGTGCTCGATCACGGTGCCTTTCGAAGTACCACTTAATGATATCATAAAAAACCGGGACGCCACTGACTTAATTGCCAAATGGGCCATTGAGCTCTTACCATTTGAAATAACATATAAGCCATGCCGAGCCATTAAATCTCAGGTGTTGGCTCACTTCGTCGCCGAATGGACAGAGGCCGAACTCCCTAAAGAGTACGACACATATTCCAACTGGGTGATGCACTTCGACGGCTCTAAAATGCTAGCCGAACTGGGGGCTGGTGTTGTCCTGACATCCCCCACAGGAGACACAGTCTGTTATGTGATCCAAATACTGTATACAGACACTAACAATGCAGCCAAATATGAGGCCCTATTGCACGGTCTCCGGATGGCCGTCTCTATGGGCATACATCACCTCGAGGTGCGCGGGGATTGAAACCTCGCAATATCCCAAATAAACGGAGAATTCGATGCCAAAGATCCGAAGATGGCGGCTTACCACAACGCCGTACTCAAAATATCAGCTCGGTTTGAGGGGCTCGAGTTTCATCACGTGGCTCAAGAGAGTAATCAAGCAGCGGACATCCTTACTCGCATGGGCGCTAAACGCGACACCGTCCCACCTAACACCTTTGTGGAGAGGCTCTTCAAGCCATCCATGGTGTGGCAGGATGAGAGCGGCAATACCAGTCTGGAGCCGATCATACCCCCATCGGGGGCTCGGGCTCCGAAATAACACCATCGGCCCATGAAATCATGGTTGTAATTGTCCATTGGACTGAACCTCTCCTCGCCTACCTCACCAAGAAGGAGCTCCCTGATGATCAGACTGAGGCCCGTCATATTGTTCGACGCTCGAAAGCCTACAAAGTTCATGAAGGAGAGCTGTCGTGGAATTGTCATGGCAGATGTCCTAGGGTGAGGACTTAGTCATGAGGCCAACGCATCTATGTGGTAGCTTGAGAGGGGTTGAGCGGAATCGAGAGACGCAACACAAGACAGGGATTTAGACAGCTTCGGGCCCCGGGAAACATCATCCGGTAACAACCCTACATGATGTTTGAGGCTAGGTCTCATTATCATCACGAGGGAGTCGTCGTAAACCGGCTCTTCTCTTTGTGTCTAGCCCTAAGATTGTTTCTCTTGCTTGTAGCTTGTCCCTCTTTGGGGAGCCCTGCCCCTCCTTATATATGTTGAAGGGGCGGGTTACATGTGGAGTCCTATTAGGATTAGGACTAGTCTATCTCTAATACAAACCGGATACAAGTCCAGGTCTTAACTCCTTGTAAGACAAATATTCCTCACGCCCTTCCTCTTAAACCGTCCCACCATAACGTGAACCGGCCTCCTGGGCCTTAGGCCTTGTCACCGTCTGTCCCGCCCGCCAGGTTACCAGTGAATCATAATGTTCAGTCAGGTCTTGTAAACCGTCTGGTCTGTGCGGGTCACCGGTGAATCGCCAAGTCCGGCTAGTTTATACTTCCGGCCTCACCAAGAAGGAGGCAATGATAAAACCATTTGCATAAACAGGCTATTAAGCCGATCAAGTGGCATTACCATGGTCGGACATGACCAAGCCCCCAATACGCGTAGCTATGGTTCAAGTCAGTCAGGTCCCCAAATGATGCAGTGGCATTATGCCGATCAAGAGGTGTAGCGATGGTTCGGGTTCGACCAAAGCCCCCAAGTGATTCTGTGGCCTTAGGCCGATCAAGAGGTGTGACAGGTTCAGACGTGACCAAGTCCCCAAGTGATCTTGTGGCTTTCGCCTATCAAAAGGTGTTGCATTGGTTCGGATACGACCAAGCCCCCAAGTGATCTTGTGGCTTTCACTTATCAAAAGGTGTTGCATTGGTTTGGATACGACCAAGCCCCCAAGTGATCTTGTGGCTTTCACTTATCAAAAGGTGTTGCATTGGTTCGGATACGACCAAGCCCCCAAGTGATGTTGTGGCATTGAGCCGATCAAGAGGTGTAGCTATGGTTCGGATACGACCAAGCCCCCAAGTGATCAATAATATGATAAGCCAATAAGGCATGATACCTATGTTTGAACCGCGCATCATGGCAGCAGGTCCTCTTTGGCACCCTTTAACTTTTTGCAAGAGATAAATCCTTCTTGAACCGGATGTTAAACCAGATATTGAGAGCTTTAAAGCTTCGTGGGAGACATCTTCCCCTTGAACCAGATTTTAAACCGGAATCTTCATTTTCAGTCGGAAAATTTCTGACGGCCTTTAAACTCGAACTTGCGAGAAGTTAATTCCTTTTTGAACCGGACATTGTTAAACCGGATCTGAGTGCTTCAGAGCTTTGTGGGAGAATAGATTTGTCTTGAACCATATTGTAAACCGGATATTTGAGAGCTTTAGTGAGACTGACTTCCCTTGAGCCGGATTTTAAACCGGAATCCTTTCTGATGACCCGGATCTTCTTCATTGAGCCAGGATTTTGTAACTGTCATATACTTTCTAAGCCGGAAATTTTCGGACGGCCTTTAAATTTTCATCAATATAACAGTAGCATCCGGGACCGGGTTATCTTTCCCTCCATCGTCTTGGGTTTCTTAAACTGGCTAAAACTGGCAAGATTTGCCGAGTCATGTCATCGTAGCCCCCGAGTCTCAAAGGTGACTCAAGGAGTTGGCTTGAGACTCTCCATATTTGACCGTGATATAAACCGGCATAACTTGTATATCATTGATGTTGATAGCACGATGTGAATCCACAGAAGGTTGAGGTGACTGCGGCGGGTTATAAATGATCCCGTATGAGCCGTGTCAGCAACTCGGCCAATGGTTCCTTCCAACTGGCGATTTGAAGTTAACCAAACTGTAGTGGCGGCGACTTGTGCGCCTGCCCATTGAGCCATCCAGTGCAGACGGCGGTTGATAGTATATGATAATTTGCCTCCATTTTGTTGAAAGAAAACCGGGCTACCCAAGCTGTGACTTGCTCATATTCAATAAACAACTTCATGTGGACAGGTGCGGCCCGGTATGTTGATGTAGACCAGGCCGCGAGAGACGGACGACAAAGGCGACCGCAGCATCAGAGGCAGCTCAAACAGATGAACCGGCCGCGATATTGTAAGCCGGTGCGGACGGGGGAAAATCGGCACCAGTGTCGTAAACCGGCACGGACGAGCGAGTTAATCGCGGGCGCGGTCCCGGCAAGCTGATGTAAACCGGGCCACAGGGACGGCGGCTTGCGCACGTTCATTCACCGGGTGGTATGACACGGACGAAACGCCGGTGCAGAACGTTGCTAGCGCGTGCTCCGTGCCCGTAATATAACGCCTCATTTGTAATGAACAATTGTCCTGTATGAACAATATTGCAGACCAAGGCAAAGATAAACTGATCTTTGACAAAAAAAGAATATGTGCTAAATTTTTTTTAGATGGATATCACCTGATGTGTTTAGGCCGGAAGTAACCCGCCATGAAGCTGATGACCACTAGGTGAAACTGAAACACTCACGGGTGAATCGGCCGCGGGAGCAGACATATAATTCGGCCACGGCGTTTGTAAGCCGGTGCGGACGAGCAAGTTATCCTCCGCGTTGTAAGCCGGCGCGGATGCGAGAACCGGCGGCGAAGGCGGACGGGCGAGTCGTCCGTGGCGTTGTAAGGTGGTGCAGACGGGCGAGTCGGCCGGCGCGTTGATGTAACCGGTCTGCGGGGGCGACGGCTGTATATAACAACACTATAGGGCAGAGTGGTTGTTTTCAAAAAATTAATAAGTACTGATAAAAAATAAACTGGACGGATATCACCTGGTCGTTTTTACTTGCGGCAACTTTGGCCGGCCAGTGGCGACTTGGGCTGCAGCGAGAGAGCCCCGGCGAAGTAGAGCAGGAGCGACTGGAAGCTAGGCACTGTCTTTGATCCGCCACCACTGCTGCCCATGAGCCGCTCGTCGCGTGAGGGGTCCTTGTTGCATACTGAAGTAGCTGACTGCTGACGCGACCGTAGTCCAGAGTGACCACCATTTAATATTCCCAGGCGTGTCACAACAGAAGGCGAGGCCGGCTTGAGAAAAAACCACCGTGGCGAAACCGGGTCGCAGCCGTATCCGTATCTGGTTCGTGGCATTTTTTTTCTAAGGGTAGTAACAGCCGCGAACACAGGAAACAACAACAGTAACTTTCGGGCAACAGATCGACGTATCAAGCCTGGTTGAAAAGGAGAAACTCACGTGAGCAACCTCTTGGAAAGCTTTACTATGTGAGATCAATTGTAAGGTAATGATTGGCCTAGGAATCTGTGCCCTTGAGGGATTTGCTTCTCCGCATAACAAATAGAGACTTTCTCAAAGAAAATTGATTTGGAGATGACTTCAAGGGTCCGAGTAATAATAGAAGTTGTACTTGCTCATTGCTGTAGGGTTGTTTCTGTACGTAAAAGTACGTGTCAATCAACCTGCAGCAGGATTCAATCTTCACGTCAGAGGACAGCAATCAGACCTGGTCACTAAATCGGACCAGTTGACGTATACTGTGGAAAAACTCCGGTTGATCTTGGCGACTTGCGGCCGCGTACAGACGCAGCCCTAACTCCCGATCTCAATCTCGTATCCTTCCAAAATTGATGAGCGGAATTAATTAATCCGGCTGATGGCAGACTTCCTACGCGATTGTTTCATGTCGGCTCTTCTTTATCCTTTCAATTGCAAATTTCTCCATCTCTGAAGAGCTCCCTCCAAGAACTTAACACCACCATGCGCAGGCCCCATGGTGGGCGTCAACTGTCGTGGAATTGTCACGGCAGATGTCCTAGGGTGAGGACTTAGTCGTGAGGCCAACGCATCTATGTGGTAGCTTGACAGGGGTTGAGCAGAATCGAGAGACACAACACAAGACATGGATTTAGACAGCTTCAAGCCCCGGGAAACATCATCCGGTAACAACCCTACATGCTGTTTGAGGCTAGGTCTCATTATCATCACGAGGGAGTCGCCGTAAACCGGCTCTCCTCTTTGTGTCTAGCCCTAAGATTGTTTCTCTTGCTTGTAGCTTGTCCCTCTTTGGGGAGCCCTGCCCCTCCTTATATATGTTGAAGGGGCGGGTTACATGTGCAGTCCTATTAGCATTAGGACTAGTCTATCTCTAATACAAACCGGATACAAGTCCAGGTCTTAACTCCTTGTAAGACAAATATTCCTCACGCCCTTCCTCTTAAACCGGCCCACCATAACGTGAACCAGCCTCCTGGGCCTTAGGCCTTGTCACCGTCTGTCCCGCCCGCCGGGTTACCAGTGAATCATAATGTTCAGTCAAGTCTTGTAAACTGTCTGGTCTGTGCGGGTCACCGGTGAATCGCCAAGTCCGGCCGGTTTATACTTCCGGCCTCACCAAGAAGGAGCTCCCTGATGATCAGACTGAGGCCCATCGTATTGTTCGACGCTCGAAAGCCTACAAAGCTCATGAAGGAGAACTATACAAGAAAAGCACTACCGGAGTCCTTCAAAGATGCATCTCCGTGTTGGGGAACGTAGTAGAATTTTAAAATTTTCTACGCATCACCAAGATCAATCTATGGAGTCATCTAGCAACGAGGGAGAGGGGAGTGCATCTACATACCCTTGTAGATCGCTAAGCGGAATCGTTCAAGTGAACGGGGTTGATGGAGTCGTACTCGTCGTGATCCAAATCACCGATGATCCTAGTGCCGAACGGACGGCACCTCCGCGTTCAACACACATACAGCCCGGGGACGTCTCCTGCTTCTTGATCCAGCAAGGGGAGAGGAGAAGTTGAGGGAAAACTCCGACAGCACGACGGCATGGTGGTGATGGAGCTCATGGTTCTCCGGTAGGGCTTCGCCAAGCACTACGGAGGAGGACGACGTGTTGGAGGAGGGAGAGGGCTGCGCCAGGGGAAGGGTCCGGCTGCCCTCTCTCTCCCTCACTATATATAGGGGAAGGGAGGAGGGGGAGGCGCCCTAAGGTTCCCTAGGGGAGGGGCGGCGGCCACAGGGGAAACCCTAGATGGGTTTGGGCGCCCCCACCCCCTAGGAAACTTGCCCCCCAAGCCGGGAGGGGCGGCTGCCCTAGGGGTGGCGCCCCCACCTCTCCTGGTTACGTGAGATGGGGTGAGAGGGGCGCTCAGCCCCTTAGTGGGCTGATGTGCCCTCTCGCCTTGGCCCATAAGGCCCCCCAATGCTTCCCGGGGCCTCCGAAACCCCTTTCGGACACGCTGGTCATCACCTGGTACCCCCGGAACAATTCCGGACTCCAATACCCTTCGTCCAATATATCGATCTTCACCTCCAGACCATTTCGGAGCTCCTCGTCATGTCCGGGATCTCATCCGGGACTCCGAACAACCTTCGGTAACCACATACTATTCCCCATAACAACTCTAGCGTCACCGAACCTTAAGTGTGTAGACCCTACGGGTTCGGGAACCATGCAGACATGACCGAGACAACTCTCCGGCCAATAACCAACAACGGGATCTGGATACCCATGATGGCTCCCACATGTTCCACGATGATCTCATCGGATGAACCACGATGTCGAGGATTCAATCAATCCCGTATATAATTCCCTTTGTCCAGCGGTATTGTACTTGCCCGAGATTCGATCGTCGGTATCGGATACCTTGTTCAATCTCGTTACCGGCAAATCTCTTTACTCGTTCCATAACATATCATCCCGTGATCAACTCCTTGGTCACATTGTGCACATTATGATGATGTCCTACCGAGTGGGCCCAGAGATACCTCTCCGTCACACGAAGTGACAAATCCCAGTCTCGATTCGTGCCAAACCAACAGACACTTTCGGAGATACCCGTGGTGCACCTTTATAACCACCCAGTTACGTTGTGACGGTTAGTACACCCAAAGCATTCCTACGGTATTCGGGAGTTGCACAATCTCATGGTTTAAGGAAATTATACTTGACATTAGAAAAGCTTTAGCATACGAACTACACGATCTTTGTGCTAGGCTTAGGATTGGGTCTTGTCCATCACATCATTCTCCTAATGATGTGATCCCGTTATCAACGACATCCAATGTCCATGGTCAGGAAACCGTAATCATCTATTGATCAACGAGCTAGTCAACTAGAGGCTTACTAGGGACATGGTGTTCTCTATGTATCCACACATGTATCTGAGTTTCCTATCAATACAATTCTAGCATGGATAATAAACGATTATCATGAACAAGGAAATATAATAATAACTAATTTGTTATTGCCTCTAGGGCATATTTCCAACACTCCGAAGATGAGGGACGACAACTCTTGGCTGAAATACACACCGGTCTTGGTGGCCATGACGCCGCAGCTCGGGCCCTTGTAAGCAAGGCCTTTCGCACGGGTTTCTTTTGGCCCACGGCCCGAGCAGACACACATGACCTCGTACAACGCTGCGTTGGATGCCAGCTCTTTGCCAATCAAAGCCATATGCCGCCCACTGCCCTACGGACCATCCCCATTACTTGGCCTTTTGCGGTCTGGGGCTGGACATTGTCAGACCCCTTAAAGGGGGAAGCCATAAGAAGAAATATTTGTTGGTTATGGTCGACAAGTTCACTAAGTGGATAGAAGCCAAACTAGTCAAAACGGCTGAAGCCGGATCGGTGATAGACTTTATATCCGGTGTCGTACACCATTATGGTGTCCCGCACAGTATTATTACTGAAAACGGCTCTAACTTTACGGCCGACGAGGTGAAAACTTGGTGCGCCAATTTGGGCATGAAGCTCGATTACGCCTCTGTATATCACCCTCAGACAAACGGTCAGGTCGAACGGGCTAACGGCCTGATAATGAGCAGCATCAAACCCAGACTAGTGTGATCCCTGCAAGAATCAGACAAGCACTGGGTTGAGGAACTCGATTCAGTACTCTGGGTGTTGCGGACCACGCCCAATCGCACGACCGGATATACACCTTTCTTCATGGTGTACGGCGCGAAGGCGGTCTTGCCTTGCGACATTATTCATGACACACCTCGCGTGTGCATGTACGAAGAGAGAGAAGCCAAGCTTGATCGACACGACTATCTGGACAGCCTGGAGGAGGAGCGCGATGCCATGAAGGCCCGTTCCGCATTCTACCAACAGCAGGCTCGGCGATATCAAAGCAGAGAAGTACGGGCAAAGACTTATAATGTCGGGGAACTCGTTCTATGCCTTCCAGAGAGGAAAAAGGACAAACTCAAGCCCAAATGGGAGGGTCCCTTCATTATAGATGAAGTTCTCACTGGAGGAGCCTACGCCTTCGCAATGCTTCGGATAATCGCTTGGAACCAAACCCATGGAACACTGATGTCTACTACGCAACCTTCTTCCTGTAGACGTTGTTGGGCCTCCAAGTGCAGAGGTTTGTAGGACAGTAACAAATTTCCCTCAAGTGGATGACCTAAGGTTTATCAATCCGTGGGAGGCGTAGGATGAAGATGGTCTCTCTCAAGCAACCCTGTAACTAAATAACAAAGAGTCTCTTGTGTCCCCAACACACCCAATACAATGGTAAATTGTATAGGTGCACTAGTTCGGCGAAGAGATGGTGATACAAGTGCAATATGGATGGTAGATATAGGTTTTTGTAAACTGAAAATATAAAAACAGCAAGGTAACAAGTGGTAAAAGTGAGCGTAAACGGTATTGCAATGCTAGGAAACAAGGCCTAGGGTTCATACTTTCACTAGTGCAAGTTCTCTCAACAATAATAACATAATTGGATCATATAAAAATCCCTCAACATGCAACAAAGAGTCACTCCAAAGTCACTAATAGCGGAGAACAAACGAAGAGATTATGGTAGGGTACGAAACCACCTCAAGGTTATTCTTTCCAATCAATCGTTGGGCTATTCCTATAAGTGTCACAAACAGCCCTAGAGTTCGTACTAGAATAACACCTTAAGACACAAATCAATCAAAACCCTAATGTCACCTAGATACTCCAATGTCACCTCAAGTATCCGTGGGTATGATTATACGATATGCATCACACAATCTCAGATTCATCTATTCAACCAACACATAGAACCTCAAAGAGTGCCCCAAAGTTTCTACCGGAGAATCAAGACGAAAACGTGTGCCAACCCCTATGGATAAGTTCATGGGCGGAACCCGCAAGTTGATCACCAAAACATACATCAAGTGAATCACGTGATATCCCATTGTCACCACAGATACGCACGGCAAGACATACATCAAGTGTTCTCAAATCATTAAAGACTCAATCCGATAAGATTACTTCAAGGGGAAAACTCAATCCATTACAAGAGAGTAGAGGGGGAGAAGCAACATAAGATCCAACTATAATAGCAAAGCTCGCGATACATCAAGATCATGCCAAATCAAGAACACGAGAGAGAGAGAGAGAGAGATCAAACACATAGCTACTGGTACATACCCTCAGCCCTGAGGGTGAACTACTCCCTGCTCATCATGGAGATCGCCGGGATGATGAAGATGGCCACCGGTGAGAGTTCCCCCCTCCGGCAGGGTGCCGGAACAGGGTCCCAATTGACTTTTGGTGGCTATAGAGGCTTACGGCGGCGGAACTCCCGATCTATTCTGTTCCCCGGTCGTTTTAGGGTATATGGGTATATATAGGAGGAAGAAGTACGTCAGGGGAGCCACGAGGGGCCCACGAGGGTGGAGGGCACGCCCTAGGGGGTGTGCGCGCCCCCCTGCCTTGTGGCTCCCTCGTTTCTTTCCTGACATGCACTCCAAGTCTTTCGGGTAGCTTTCCTTCCAAAAATAACTTCTCCAGAAGGTTTCATTCCGTTTCGACTCCGTTTGATATCCCTTTTCTTCGAAACACTGAAACAAGGGAAAAATAGGAACTGGCACTGGGCTCTTGGTCAATAGGTTAGTCCAAAAAATAATATAAAAGTGCATAATAAAGCCCATAAACATCCAAAACAGATAATATAATAGCATGGAACAATAAAAAATTATAGATACATTGGAGACGTATCAAACGCCACCCGGCTCCGAAGATTCTACGCCTAAGTCCGCACATATACCTTTTTCTCATACCTTCTTTTCTCCTTTTCACCTTTTTCTTTTTTCTCGTTTTTATATCACTTCCAGCTCGTGTTCGGATAAACCGCACACTCAAGGGATATACATCCCTAAATGTACATACCCCACAATACCTGGGGGCTTCTTTTCACAGAAGCTTATTATTATTCTTTTTCGAGCATCGAGCTCACCGTATGTATGTGCCGTCTTCTCATATATGTCTTTCCTTCGCCATTATATGCACCTTTATCACTTAAGTTTTTGCCAAGCTGGGTTGCCTAGCTCCTGTGCTTATGCCCTACGTTCCCGCTTGTTCGGCTAGGGCCTAAAGGGAGCACCTCTGCGATTGTTACAACCGGGTTATCCGGACGTGTACCTCAGACGGGTGAAGCCGAAAGCTAGCTTTCTTAAGGGAATAATTGGTCGGCGAACAACAGATGAACGGCCCTCGTTGCAATACAAGCCCCCAAAATATAACGTGTACTGTGATTTTTAGCATCACAGCTTAGGCATGCACAACAACGCATGCTGGCCCAGGGAGAGGAACCCTTAATGGAACTATTCTCTCTGGAAGATGTTTCTTACGATCAAATTTAATATAACATAACTCCCCGAATACAACTTGTCTGTTCAAGCAACTATGACCGGACTACCTGGTTTCCGAACATACTTCAGTGTTTACCGATGGTATGGTATTCGGAAACACTCCAAACCTTGGGTTTCAGAGGTTGAAGCAGAAGGTCTGCCATGACAATCGTTTTACAATTTGGCTGGAGATCTTGCCGATAAAAGTACATTACTACTTGGACTCAAAAACTTCTTCCTCCTCTAGACCATCTAATAGATTGTCTAGTTTACAATCCTTTTGTGAAAACTTGGCGGCTATCTTTACTTGGTTGTACACCAAGCTAACAGGAATTTCTTTTCCATCTGGTCCCCGAGGTCTGACCCGGGCCATATGATTCAGGTCAAGTCCGGTGTACCGCATTTTCACCATGGCCCAGGCCTCTCGTGCGCCTTCTCGGCATGCTGATATCTTCCATAGCCCAAAACGGCGACGAGATCCCTTGAATAAATTCACGAGTTCCTCCATACTTCCTGGAGGAGAATCGGCTGGCCATAAAGCCTTAGCGATGTTCCTCATTGCCTTCCGAGCTCGCTCATGCACTTTGGACAGCTCTTGTAGCAGATTGCCTTGAAATCCGGACACTTCTCCTTCAGGCGCCCAGTTAGCACACCTACAGAAATAAACTTGTTAAACTTTCCATCAGGGGACCGTATGAAAGTGAGGTTAAAGAGCATACTGAATATGCCGCCTTTCAGCTTTCTGTTCTCCTTCAAGACATCCGCCAGTTGGGCTCGTATGTCCTTCAGCTCTTTGGCTTGCTTGGTGTTTGCATCTTGTAGTTTGTTCTTCTCATTAATGGTCCCTGTTAATACACGTTGACTAGCGGCTTCTTGCCGTTTGTCATGTTCTTTGTCCGCCTGAGCAGCCCTTAGCTTCTCGTCCAACCGGTCTGATGATCCTGTCATTGCATGCAAAAACAATGCATAGTTAGAATCATTGTGGGTACGGAATAATATTATCCGGATACTGTTGTGCTTACCATCGGGTACCCCTTGGATTTCTTTAAATTTTCAAGTTCGGCGGTGGCAACAGTCAGCTTAGTTCGACATTCTTCCAGCTCCTTGGATAATGTGTTATTCTTCTCCGTGAGTACCTGATGGTGTAACGACCTTTAAATCAGTTGGGCCAACTGCTTCAAGGCTCGGGGGCTACTGGCCTATGATTATTAAATTTACACAACAGTTCTTACCCATGTATCCTTTGAAAGCTGGTGAGTGGCTCCAGCAAGTCCATCCCGAGCAGCTCGGATGTATGCATCCGCTGAGCTGGAGGCATTAAATGCCTCTTCGGTGAAATTTGGGTCGCGCATGGCCGCCCTCCGGCGTCGATGGTTCATCGCACTCTCCACTTCGGAGTCGGTGACGGATACATTATCTGAATCCTCAGGGAGAGGACAATCCGACATTGCACCCGTATCAACCCTAGTCCTTGGGGCAAGGTCCGGGGTCGGATTGGTTGATGCATGACTGGCGAGGTCTCCGTACATAGTCCGGCATATGCTCTTCCTAAAAATGTGGCACAGCAGGAAACGTCGCAATCTCGTATGTCCGCCTAGTGCATATTAAAAACCATACCTCTTTGGTGAAGGCGGGGGCTCGGTAGTACCGCCATCCGCCTTTATTTTCGAAGACCCGCCCTGCGCAGGCGCCTCCCTCTTAAGGGACTCCTTTGATACGGCGTGGCGATACGAGCACCGCCCCTTTGGATGACGAGACAGTGCGGTTGGTGAGGCGCAATGAGAAAACTCTTTTGGAGGAGACGTCTCCTGGGTACTTACGTGGGAGGAGGGGAGAAGGCCGGGGTAATCGACTATAATGGCCACTTCCGTGCCGTCATAGCTCGCCTGATAAAAGACCCCCCTCCTTGAGCTCTATAAATATATTTGGATCTTCTTCATATCTGGGATCTAGGTCTCTAATGTGGACCTCTGGTTGCGGAGCGGGGCTGTGGATCCCCTCAACGACCTTTCTCCACTCCTGTTAAAAATAGCTGGATTAAATTTGACTAGTGCAACTCGGTAAAGAGATTAAGTGAAGCCAATGATCGACCAACACTTACCCAGGGGATGGGGTTGTACATGGAAAAACCTTCCCGACATTTCAAATGAGTGAAGTCTTCCTTCTCCCCTTTAAAAAGATCAGCCACATGGCGGCCAGGGCGGCGAAATTTGAAGGAAATATGCCCTAGAGGCAATAATAAAGTTATTATTTATTTCCTTATTTCATGATAAATGTTTATTATTCATGCTAGAATTGTATTAACCGGAAACTTGATACATGTGTGAATACATAGACAAACATAGTGTCACTAGTATGCCTCTACTTGACTAGCTCGTTGATAAAAGATGGTTATGTTTCCTAGCCATTGACATGGGTTGTCATTTGATTAATGGGGTCACATCATTAGGAGAATGATGTGATTGACATGACCCATTCCGTTAGCTTAGCACCCGATCGTTTAGTATGTTGTTATTGCTTTCTTCGTGACTTATACATGTTCCTATGACTATGAGATTATGCAACTCCCGTTTACCGGAGGAACACTTTGTGTGCTACCAAACGTCATAACGTAACTGGGTGATTATAAAGGTGCTCTACAGGTGTCTTCGAAGGTACTTGTTGGGTTGGCATATTTCGAGATTAGGATTTGTCACTCCGATTGTCGGAGAGGTATCTCTGGGCCCTCTCGGTAATGCACATCACTTAAGCCTTGCAAGCATTGTAACTAATGAGTTAGTTGCGGGATGATGTATTACAGAACGAGTAAAGAGACTTGCCGGTAACGAGATAGAACTAGGTATTGAGATACCGACGATCGAATCACGGGCAAGTAACATACCGATGACAAAGGGAACAACGTATGTTGTTATGCGGTCTGACCGATAAAGATCTTCGTAGAATATGTGGGAGCCAATATGAGCATCCAGGTTCCGCTATTGGTTATTGACCGGAGACGTGTCTCGGTCATGTCTACATAGTTCTCGAACCCGTAGGGTCCGCACACTTAACGTTTCGATGACGGTTATATTATGAGTTTATGTGATTTGATGTATCGAAGGTAGTTCGGAGTCCCGGATGAGATCGGGGACATGACGAGGAGTCTCGAAATGGTCGAGACGTAAAGATCAATATATTGGACGACTATATTCGGACATCCGAAAGGTTCCGAGTGATTCGGGTATTTTTCGGAGTACCGGAGAGTTACAAGAATTCGTTTGGGCCTTAATGGGCCATACGGGAAAGGAGAGAAAGGCCCCAAAGGGTGGCCGCACCCCTCCCCATGGACTAGTCCGAATTGGACTAGGGAGGGGGGGCACCCCCTTCCTTCCTTCTCCTTCCCCCTTCCCTTCTCCTACTCCAACAAGGAAAGGAGGAGTCCTACTCCCGGTGGGAGTAGGACTCCCCCCTTGGCGCACCCTCCTTGGCCGGCCGCCTCTCCCCCCTTGCTCCTTTATATACGGGGCAGGGGGCACCCCAAAGAGACACCAATTGATCTCTTGATCTCTTAGCCATGTGCGTTGCCCCCCTCCACCATAATCCACCTCGATAATATCGTAGCGGTGCTTAGGCGAAAACCTGCGTCGGTAGAACATCATCATCATCACCACGCCGTCGTGCTGACGAAACTCTCCCTCAACACTCGGCTGGATCGGAGTTTGAGGGACGTCATCGAGCTGAACTCGGAGGTGCCGTGCATTCGGTACTTGATCGGTCGGATCGTGAAGACGTACGACTACATCAACCGTGTTGTGCTAACGCTTCCGCTTTCGGTCTAGGAGGGTACGTGGACACACTCTTCCCTCTCGTTGCTATGCATCACCATGATCTTGCGTGTGTGTAGGATTTTTTTTGAAATTACTATGTTCCCCAACAAAATTATCCGGACCCTTGCGGTCACAGCGGAAGGCGTCGTCCTCCCCATTGTAATGTCACATGGGAAGCCCTCTGGATTGGAGTGGCTGAACACATTGTGTTACTGAAATCGCCATTACCTCGATTATGGACAGTTCAGAGTTGGCAAGGACTCTGATCTTGCTTGCTAGCCTCCTAACCTCCGCACTGTCCTCTTCCTCGAGGCTTCGGGGAAGCCAGCTGGTGCACTTCTTTAAAGGAGCGGTGGAGAATTCGGGAAGACCATGCCGGATTGGATCCAGGAGAACAACGTCTTCGATGTAGAACCATTCCGAGGGCCACTCTTCGGACGCCTTCTTCGGAGTGCCTTACAGATATCCTGCCCCGGCTATGCGCCATACTTCGACGCCGCCCACCTCGAATATGGATCCCTTTTGGGAGCGAGGGACGAGGCAGAAAAATTTCCTCCATAGCTCGAAATGGGCCTTGCAGCCCAGGAACAGCTCGCAAAGAGCAACAAAACCCTCGATGTGCAGGATAGAGCCCGGCGTGAGATTGTGCAGTTGGAGGCCATAATACTCCAAGAGATCTCTGAGGAAAGGGTGGATCGGAAATCCTACGCCTCTCAGCAGGAAGGAAACAAAGCACATCCGCTCCCCTTCGATGGGATTGGGGAAATTCTCCGCCAGGGCTTCGCCGTTGTTGGAAGTTAATCCAGCCCGAACGGGAACTAGATCCGCGGGAGGCAGGTATCCTTGTATCTGAAGTTTATTTAGATGAGCGTGGGATACCAAACATCTTTCCCAGTCGCCTTTTCGAGGACCGTGAGGGCGTGAGGAGGAGCTAGGAGCGCTGGCCATGTTTGGGCGATTTCCTTTGGGAAGATCTACAGATTTCTGTGTGGTGTGGAATGGCATCTGAGATCTCGTCTCTTTAAATAGATGCCTTCCCTGCATGGTCAAAGGGTTATTTGTAAAAATGTTTGGACTCTTCGTATTCGTCTGACGCGTGGAAGCCAAGACGGCGGCGACATGGAAGCTGAAGAGTGTGGTATTTAATGTAAAGCCGAACTATCCAAGGTACAATGGAGAACCTGCCTTGCAAAGCCTAAGACATAAAAACCGGATGTAACGTCATCATTGAAGGCAAGTTCGGGGGCTACTGAGGGAGTCCTGGACTAGGGGGTCCTCGGGCGTCCGGGCTATGTGACATGGGCCGGACTGATGGGCCGTGAAGATACAAGATCGAAGACCTTCCCCCATGTCCGAACGGGACTCTCCTTTGCGTGGATGACAAGCTTGGCGTCTGGATGTATAGTTTCCTTCCTCTATAAACCGACCTTGTGCAACCCTAGCCCCCTCCGGTGTCTATATAAACCAGAGGGTTTAGTCCGTAGGGGGAATCATAATCCTACAAGCTAGACATCTAGGGTTTAGCCATTACGATCTCGAGGTAGATCAACTCTTGTAACCCCTATACTCATCAAAGTCAATCAAGCAGGAAGTAGGGTATTACCTCCATTAAGAGGGCCCGAACCTGGGTAAACATCGTGTCCCCTGCCTCATGTTACCTTCGATCCTTAGACACACAGTTCGGGACCCCCTACCCGAGATCTGCGGTTTTGACACCGACAGTGACCTCATCGATCCAAGGACAGAAACATGGGACAAAGAATTGGTCCGAACAATCTTTAATCCAGTGGATGTTAGGAGAATACTCCAAATCCCTCTGAGTGTCGGAGCTTTTGTGGATTTCATTGCGTGGAACCCAGACGGTAAGGGTATTTTTCTGTCAAATCGGCCTACAAATTGCAGTGGAACCATTCTTTACAGGCTCACATAAATGTTCTACGTCGTTCGGGGGCCTCAAGATCACCAGAAATATGGAGCACGCTATGGAAAATAAATGTTCCATGAAAAGTTCTCATTTTTGGCTGGCGCGTCCTTCATGGAATTATCCCGCTAAAATCTATACTTACAAACAGACACATCGACTCGGATGCGGCATGCCCGGTCTGTCATCAAGATGCAGAGGATATCTGTCATCTTCTGTTTGATTGTTGCCATGCTGGGGAACTCTAGAACAACCTCGACATTTCATAAATTGTGGATGAGGCCAAGGAAATTGATAGATCGGGCTCTGTTATCATGGAACATCTATTAACAGTACCGGACAAGATCCTGCCAACTAAGCCGAACTTGAATATCAAACAGGTGTTGCTGGTTGGCGCATGGTATCTGTGGTGGATCAGGAGAGAACTTACTCATAATGGTAAGCCACCACCCTCTATGAGATGGCATATGTCAGTTCTAGCTATTGCAGGTAACTTCCATGAGGCGAATAGAAACACAAGTGTATAAGTGATCACAAATGGTGCAAACCTGAACCGACGTTTGTGAAGTTGAATGTGGACGTTGCTTTCTTTGTTGAAGAAGGTGTGGGAGCTACTGCAGCAATTATCAGGGATGACAAAGGACACTTCCTAGCAGGCCAATGTGAGTATCTCATCCACGTACCAGATGTAGAAGCAGCTGAAGCAACAACAATGAGGGATGGTCTTCTTTTAGCCAATTCTTTGGGATTTCCGAGCGTGGAAGCTGAATCTGATTGTCTCAGTGTCATAAACTTCTGTCAAGGTCAGTCAAGATGGTGGAATGCAGCAGCACCGATATATGCAGAGTGTCTGGATCTTACGTCTTCAATTAGGAAGCTCGTTTTTAAACATTGTTTACGTTTGAGCAATCAAGCGGCGCATGTGCTAGCTAATTTTTGTTATTGTAATAAGATCTCTACTAGTTGGACTGAGGAGCTCCCGAGCTGCCTTGTCTCTAGTCTCGTGGACGATGTATTACCTTTGTTGAATCAATAAAGCTAGCCATGATGGCCTTCCTTAAAAAAATGGTAAACAAGTCAATCATCAAGCATTTTTTCTAGGCAATGTTGGTTGACTAGCAAGCAACAATGGTAAATTACAGTCAATGTCAAGCAATTTTTGGAAAATTTTAATTCCCTGTGAAAAATTGAACATACTAGATTGGGGGAAAATATGGGACGTGACAGTGAGGTTGCTGTCTGGGTAGGCGGCGTCGACGGCGGCGGAGAAGGGAAGGAGACTAACGGCCCCCTCGTAGCCCTGGCTGGACCCCCCCACTCCCCCCGCGGAGCCACTCTGATACGTCGAGGTGTCGCGCCACCGTAGCCTCTCGCCGCACCAGCGTTGCCATGTCGCGTCGTCGTCGTGGAGGAGGTGCCCGCGTCGCGTCGAGAAGGAGGAGAAGGGATGGGTGAAGGTGTTCGTGGTAGAAAGCACACAAAGCGAACGATTCCTTTCGGCTGAAGCGTCGAGTAAACTGCTTCAAGATTCATGCAAAAGGATGGAACGGTGGCTGGGGCGTTCGCTGGGACTTCCCTGAGAATGTCAACCGGATAATAAGATTTCCAAAAAGAAAGAAAAAAAACTAACAAAACGAACCGAGCTCACCTACGTCACCGCTCTCCCCGTTTTCACTTTGGCACGCGTTTTCCCGTCCCCGAACCAAATTTCAAAAGGAAAGCCTTCGACCGCGCAGATCCCCTCTTCTTTCCATCCCTCTCCCGCGCACGCGCCGTCAAACCCTAGCTGGCTCGCTCCGTCCCTCCTCCTCTCATGGCGTCCCCGCGTGCGCCCGACTGGCCCCGTGGCCTCATATTCGCCCCCGGCGACGCCGATCTCATAACAATCCACCTCCAGCGCAAGATCTCCGGGTCCTCGCTCCCCGCCGCCGACGCCCGGTACATCCACAACGCGGACGTGTACGCGGCCGAGCCCGCCGCGCTCGTCACCGGCCTCCTCTCCGCCTCGGCGAGGAGCGACGGCGAGGGTAGGGAGTGGTACTTCTTCACCTCCGTGCGGGCCCAGAGCAGCCGGGACACCCGCAGGTGCCGCGCCATCGCGGGTGGGGTCGGCACCTGGCATTCGGAGAAGGCGCGGTGCGTCGTGCTCGACGGGGGCGGCGCCGTCGTCGGGTACCGCCAATCCTTCACCTACGAGCCCAAGAACGGCTGGCTGATGCTCGAGTTCAGCCAACAAGAACCCCGCCGCGGCGAGGCCATGCCCGTCCTCTGCAAAATCTACCAGAAGCGTCGTGCCGGCCGGTCCGCCTCGAAGACGATTTCGTCTGGGTCGTCGTCGATGTCGGGAACCAAGAGGAAGGCGGCGGTCGCGGACGAGCGCTCCGTCGAGGGTTCCTCGGCCCGCGTGAGGCGATGCCTGCAGTTCCACCCGCCTCCTGCCGCACCAAATCCGCCCGCACTGGTTGCTACATCGGAGATTCAAGAAGCGTTCTTGCTTTCAGCCAAGCGGCCGCAGGCAGAGCAAGAACCAGAGGAGCCGCAAGAACCGCCGGTACGCATAGCACACACAGCCACACCGCTGATTCCCAGCTTCTCCATGGCCGCCGACCACGCCCTGACCTTCGACCGCACCACCTTCCTCCGCCCCGCCCAAGATTGGCCCATGCCTGCAGGGAATTCGGACCTGAGAGACACGTCACCAGCACTACTGGGCAATTATGGCTTCGTCTCACCAGCCACCTCCGAGCTGAGCTGCTACAATGCCACGACACCCTTCAGAGATAACACCGGCGCTTGGGCCTTCCAGCCGTCCGCCCTGACCTCCTCCTATGACACCATCTTCCTCCTCCCTGGCCAAGATTGGGCCACACCAGAGTCGTCACAAGTCAGTGAGGCATCGACGCTGGACAGCTACGGCTGCTTCTCGCCCGACCACGCCACATCCAGGCCCACCACACAGCCGATCAGCAACGGCACCGGCTATGGTTGGTCTTTCCCGCAGCACAGCGAGCTATCGCAATTTTTGGCGCCTGATTGAATGCTTTGATACGCTTCCACGCTAGGCTGAGAGGAGTGTTGGTCTGCCTCCTTTAGTTTGTAGGGATTTTTTGCCATACTCGAATGTTCTTGGTAGACTTTTTCAGCAACTCTGTTTTCTGTTGGAACCGAGGCTTGATTCAGTTAACCGACATCTTAGCGATCCTCCGGCGATGTAACTGAGATGCACACAGCACACATAGCTGTGTATCCTTCGTTGTGCACTCTTCCTATAGCCGTGGTTTAGTACAAGAGTTTATTTTTTAGGCCTCCAATTGATTTAGTTTTTTAGATTATTGTGCTTTTGTTGCTACTGCACACACACTGAATAATTCAGAAATGGAGCGCTTCTTGTTTACCTGGCCCATGCAGCGTTATAAGGTGAAGAACTTTTTAAGCAAGGGCCCTCGTAGTCCGCTATTCATATGTTTTTGGGGTGATGATTCTTAAATGTTAATGTGGTCTATCCTTTATTATGAACTGACAAACAAAGCAGCACATCAAGCGATTTGCATGATTTCACCCAGTTGGTTAATCTGGGTAAAACAA
Organism: Aegilops umbellulata; assembly: GCA_032464435.1. Taxonomy (NCBI): domain Eukaryota; kingdom Viridiplantae; phylum Streptophyta; class Magnoliopsida; order Poales; family Poaceae; genus Aegilops; species Aegilops umbellulata. Next base: position 64,240,035 of record CP136056.1, on the reverse strand, counting down.
TGGTTTTCCTTCTGCGTATCTGAAAATGAAAAAGTTCAGTGCACTAAGTGATACTTACATACTCCCTCCGTCCTAAAAAGCTGGTCCCAAGCTTGTCCCTCAAATGGATGTATCTAACACTAACTTGATGCTAGATACATCCATTTGAGGGACAAGCTTTTTTGGACGGAGGGAGTATATAATTAGTAGAGCCCCAATATAATTAGTCATACTTCGAGGTATATAATATGAGTAGAGCCTGGATATAATTATCTTTTTTTTGTCTATCAATAGCAGTTCATTCTGTTCTGGTTTGAATTAGCAATACCTGTACCTTCAATGATGGTTTAATCTGTTACTCTACTTAGCTATTAGTGTTATTGACACAACAAAGTCATGCCATCAATAGTCACTCTTTTTGCAGATTCAGAAACAATGTAGAGCTTACTGAAGTAAAACAAAGTATGTTATTAGCTGTCATAGTGTTCAAGTCAAAGTTGTCTTGTTTCATACCACTGACCGCACCTTTGGTCGTGTCGCGTCAAAATAAGTCTTCTATGTTGTATATCATATCAGTTCTCTGAATTTTCAAATAGTACCTAAACCAGTTGATCTTATATCTTATGAATGTAGCCTCGTTTTTGGTCTAATCGGCGTCGGTTCATTCTCTTCTAGTTCTCATTTGTGCAGGCATTGAGCTTTCCAAGGAGGAACAAAGCCTTAAAATGATGTACTGTTTGGTTTCTTCATCAAACAGTTCGCCCCCTCCATTATGACATCATAATGAACTTTTTTGTTTTATTTCTGTGATTCACATGCCTTCATTTGTTCTTGTGTGCTTTTTTTGAGGCAGGAATGCAGTCTGTCAAATACTTGAAAAGAAATTTCAGCCACTTCTTAGTCTTAGACTCCTCACTAGTGAACAGAGTTTTTGTTCTATATATCCTCTGCACCCTGCCCCACCCTCTACATTTCGTACTAGCTACTCCCTCCGTTCCGAATTACTTGTCTTAGATTTGTCTAGATACGGATGTATCTAGCACTAAAATAAGTCTAGATACATATGTATCTAGACAAATCCAAGACAAGTAATTCGGAACGGAGGGAGTAGATGCAAAAATGCATTAGATTTTTTTCCTGGTAGCTATGGGGCGTGTTATCTTTCTCTGCGATGTTTTCTTTTTAAAGCGTCTATTTATTTTGAAGGCTAAAAAAAACAAAGTAGATGGTGTGGGCAGGGATGCTTTTAGCAGATTTTCAGATTAGTACTCCTCGCAAGTGCTGAAAACCCTGACTACATACCAGAGCGCTGTTATTGGTTCAGGTTTGGATGGCTCCTTGTGTATGGGAAGCATGAAATTCTGTCAGAGTTTGCCAGATGGGTGGCTGACCAGAAGATGCACAGGCTGCAAACACCCAAGCAGGGTTATTCCTACCTTCACGAAGATGCCAAATTCCTTGATGCCTTGATCAACTTATCCCCTTTGCGCACATAAATCTGTCTTGGTCATCACACGGGTCTTGTCATTCACTTTGTTTTCTGACCTTTTTTTGCTAATAATAAAGAGTCATTCTTGCTTGTTTCCTGTTGTTGCATATCTTTTGTTACTACGCCCTCTTATAAAAATCTTGATCTCAAAGCAATTTTTGAAGGGTATTTTTGTACTTGCATTGTGATGGATGTGTTAAAAAAGTAAAAATTTGTCTGATTTCGTGCAAAATAAAATATGCATGTGTTCCAAAATATTTAAATTATAGTGTGCAATTTGGTCTAGAAATTATCTGATTTGCTATAGAAAGAAGAATCAATGTTTGGAATATGAAATCTGGTCCACAAATACATTGTACACTAGTTAGTACTCCCTCTGTTACAGAATATAAGGTGTATTGGTTTGCGTGCAAGTCAACCATTCGAATGTTTGACCAAGATTATAGAATAAAATAACAACATCTGCAATACCTAGTAGATAAAATATGAAACTACTTTTCATGATGGATCAAATGATATAAAATTCGTATTGTGAATGTTGATATATTTTTCTAAAAACTTGGTCAAACTTGCATTCGTTTGACTTTTCAAAAACAAAATACACCTTATATAAAGGAACGGAGGGAGTACATTGTGAGGAAGAGCAATGAGCTCTAGACTGATACAACATTAGAAGGGTTGAGTGTGCTTCGTTGTCCCGTCGGTGTTGTTGGGATTTTTTTTTTGTTATTTGGTTTGGCATGTGGAGAAGATGGTGTGTTTTATTTTGAGTAAAATGCATTGGTGGCCACTGGACTTGTCGTGTACATTCACTTTGGTCACTGTACTCAAGAATACGGTCAATACGGTCACTAAATACGAGTTGTCGTGATTATACGGTCACTGTCACATCGTATATCTTCGTATTTTGTTGAGTTGACTAGTCAAACAGTTTGAATGGTGCCTCCTCAGCTCATTTTTTTTCTCTATACCGCAGACAAAATAAAATAGTGACGCGGTGGGGATTCGAACCCCAAACAGTGTACACTTATAACAACCGTTATGATTCCTTATTGTACATTAGCGTGCATGCACACAGTGCACACACAGTATGCGGCAATTTTAGCCAAAAAAAATTGAGCTGAATTTCAGCAATTTTAAACTAAAGATATGCATGAAAACGTTGTGTAGATGCAACACACACGAAGTGTTAGAGATAATTTTTTGCTGCTACGTTCAAGTTATGTGGTATTTTTTCTCTTATATTAAGATTGTTTCAAGTCAGCCGAAACATCCTAGTGTACCTCATGATCGAACTGACGGCCGCGCCATTCAACAGGTACTTTCCAATTGGATACTAAACAGCCTTGTCTACCTTGGTTTCGTGCCATCCCACCAACGCTTACATAGCGGCGAGCTAGCTATATGCAAGAAATAGAAACGAGGCAATGTGAACAAGGCTAGGGGCTCACGCTACATGCTCTCTTAATCTGTGACGAAACTGAAGAAATATTAGTGCCTAGCAGCCGGAACGTGCAGCTTGGTTAACAGACTAACAGGGTAAATGAGACGAGCTTGAGAGTTGAGAGGTGCATCAGAGTAATTGGCTGTCGCGTGAATGCATAGCGTTACAGCTGGATGCCTTTCTCCAGTTTAGACACAAGGAGAGATGAGCACAGCGGGCTAGCTTGCTGACATCCTAGCGCTATGTTTGGATTTGATTCTACACTACGTCACAATTTTATTTTACCTCTACTTCTTTCTACCACTCACAGACAAGTGGGGTATGCGTCCATAGAGAAAAAAGAGAGCTGACAAGGCATCATTCAAACTGTTTGACTGGTCAACTTAATAAAGTATGAAGCTATACAAAGAGACAGTGACCGTATAATCACCGTAACTCGTATTTAATGACCGTATTGATCGTATTCTTAAGTACAGTGACCAAAGTGGGCGTACACGACAAGTTCAGTGACCACCAATGCATTTTACTCTTTTATTTTTATAATTTGGTGTTTTGATGGGCTTTTTTTTGTGTTTTCTTCAAACTTATATGGGGAAGTTTACTGTGCCAGTGGTGGCATGTATTATATTAGTGCTACAGTGCCACATTTGAAGCTTCTTATTTCTAGGCGGTGAGAGGATGTGTGGGACTGATGTGTTTTTTAGGCTGGTTTGAGAACGTGTTGTCCCACACAAAATCGTGAATCAGATCTAAAGTCAAATACCTTAACTGAATGAGAGAGTCCCTTGAGAAATTGTTGACCCGGTAAAAATTACGGGCCAAATCCAAATGTAAGGGCATCTACAGCCGTTGGAGCCCCCCAGTATAATCGCCGGGCCAAAACTAGCACGTCGTGGGGGAAGGGGGCAAAACGCTTCCACCGGATGAAACGCGAGTCCGTTTTTCCAGCCGTTGGTGCCCCCAGGACAATCGCCGGTCAAAAAGTAATTAGGTGGGCCAAGAGAAAGGACGAGTGGGGAATAGGATTGGTTGTTGCTTTCATTGGCACCCCCAATAGCCCCCCAGTGTGCTGGTTTTGGCCTTGGTTCGCCCGCGCCATTTTGAGGTATTGGGGGGCACGACTGGGCCATTTTTTGCCCTTTTTACATTGCCGACGAAAAAAAGGGCTCATGGGGGGCGCACTCGGGGGCGGCTAGAGATGCTCTAATGTTGGGGATCGTAGCAGAATTTAAAATTTTCTACGCATCACCAAGATCAATCTATGGAGTACTCTAGCAACGAGGGGAATAGGAGTGCATCTACATACCCTTGTAGATCGCGAGCGGAAGCGTTCAAGTGAACGGGGTTGATGGAGTCGTACTCGTCGTGATCCAAATCACCGATGATCCTAGCGCCGAACGGACGGCACCTCCGCATTCAACACACGTACGGTTGGGGAAGACGTCTCCTCCTTTTTGATCCAACAAGGGGGAAAGAGAGGTTGATGGAGATCCAGCAGCACGACGGCGTGGTGGTGGATGCAGCAGGGTCTCGGCAGGGCTTCGCCAAGCACCAACGAGAGGGAGAGGTGTTACGGGAGGGAGAGGGAGGCGCCAGGGGCTAGGGTGCGCAGCCCTCCCTCCCCCCTCTTTATATAGGGGCCCTGGGGGGGCGCCGGCCCCTCTAGATCCCATCTAGAGGGGGGCGGCGGCCAAGGGGGTGGCTTGCCCCCCAAGCCAAGCGGGGCACCCCCACCCCTAGGGTTCCCCAACCCTAGGCGTAGGGGAGGCCCAAGGGGGGCGCACCAGCCCGCCTAGGGCTGGTTCCCCTCCCACTTCAGCCCATGGGGCCCTCCGGGATAGGTGGCCCCACCCGGTGGACCCCCCGGGACCCTTCTGGTGGTCCCGGTTCAATAGCGGTGACCCCCGAAACATTCCCGATGGACGAAACTGGATTCCCTATATATAAATCTTTACCTATGGACCATTCCAGAACTCCTCGTGACGTCCGGGATCTCATTCGGGACTCCGAACAACTTTAGGGTTGCTGCATACTAATATCTCTACAACCCTAGCTTCACCGAACCTTAAGTGTGTAGACCCTACGGGTTCGGGAGACACGCAAACATGACCGGGACGCCTCTCCGGTCAATAACCAACAGCGGGATCTGGATACCCATGTTGGCTCCCACATGCTCCACGATGATCATCATCAACATTCTGAGTGTTTCCAGGATATCAATCGAACTCTTGATGAGAAATAGCATCATTTGCCCTCGATGATTTGGGTTATTATCGACAACCTTATTGCATTCCCTCCAACATAAAACTTGTTCCTGATTTGTGTTGTACCTTGAGTTCCTTGTTATCCGACTTATGATATGTTCTACCACGGAGTATTACCATCTTTAATGTCAAGAAGGTTGTGAGGATTGCTCCACCTCTTAAGAATTCTTGCTATAATGATACTTCTCACCATCACCATTCTTTCTTGGTCCTCGTGTTGATTCCAACCAGGGTACCCACAAGTGAACGGTGTTGTATGGATTCTGCACTTCTAGCAACCTGATTGCTTTGAAGTTAATGGTCGATATTTCATTCTTAGACCATTTGTTATCGAATCACTAGCCTAACATTGATCATGCTACCTAAGTCCATATTTCGGGTGGACCTTTCAACCAATGTTTAACTGTGTATGCTTTTCTCGAGTATACCTCTTTATATCATTTGATATGACAAAGGTTATCTCCTTGTTCACATAAGTGTGGAAATCCATCTTTTGGAAATCTCAATAAATTGTCGTTGAGTCGATCAGCCACCCCTCATTCTCTCCTTGGTTTAATGATGAGCTCTTGTTCCGGGACTCGCTTCCATAGTTCAATTCCCGGGAATCTTACAATGTCATCTCGACAATTTACGTTGCACTTTCTTCTCAGGCATCCTGAGTCTGACGTATCCTAACACCGATCAGATCTGAAGCTCGGTCAGATATGATGGTTGGAATATATTTGCAAGGGTAATAACAATGTTCTTTCATGACCCGGTAAGGTGATGTCATGCCCGGCACACCTGGCCGGAGGACCTACTGTTATAGTTTCCTTTTAGCAAGGTTATCCATCCTTCCATGAGGAAATTGAAAGACTTATTCTATGAGTTGTTCCTGATGGATCCTTTGTGTATCCCAAAGTCTGACCTTTGCTTGAATACCATGTCAATGCTACCTCGAAGCATGTCTATGGTACCCCGATTTTCAACAGGAATATTTGAACCCGATGCTAAGTGTTTCCTGCTCAATTATCCAAACACCGTTGTATGTGTAATGTCATGAAATTCCCCCCCCCTTACCTAAAGGGTTTTCTACTTTCTATCCTGTCATGGATATCATGCTCCGCTTGTCCTTGGGAAGGGTATACCCCTGGTATATGTGTCAAACACATTTTCCTTTCGATTGTTCTGTCTGATATGATGATCACATTTTCCTTTCCATTGATTTGTTTAACTTTCCTTGTGATCCATAGGATCTAAGCAGTAATATTCTTCTGCTTATGTAAACACCTTGGTGTACAACCGTGTTAGTAAGACCCTGTTGAGATTGTTGATAGCATTCTGGTCACCACCGATGGACGAGAACTTTGCCTATTGGTCCGCCTCGTTCAACGAGCAGGAAAATGGTTCTCTTCGTCCCTCGCCCTTGGTGCCAACATTGTTGCCGACATAACAGACATGGTACTCTCTGACATGCCTTGCTATCATGACCGTGCAAGATGTCACTGCTCCTATTAAAAAAAAACCACATGGTGGGCCCATAACCCACAGTTCCACAGGATCGAAACCTGACTCTCCTGTACACCCCCTGTTCCCAAAGTTATTCCTCGCGGGTGGCCTCGTATATAATTCAAGGGCCGCCGTCCCAAGTGATCTATTCTGGTAACAGACGCAATACTCAATCTCGTTGCTCTGGACCCCTTTCGCATGTTGTTTCAGACATCGAACGATTGCCTATCCGTTTGAAACTTCACATGGTACCTTCTTACTTTGCTCTCGATAATTTCTTAAGTTTCAATTCGAGAGTTACTTCTGCCACCTTCCGCGATGTTAACGACCAGATAGTCGACCTTGCAGGGGCCTGTTCTCCCGGAATGCCCACCCTTATCCCTTTCATAGGTACGATGGAGTTCGTGAAGAAAGGACGACACCCTCATCATGATGCATTGATGCATAAGAATGAAGATATCAGCGCTATGGATCGAACTCTTGGAGAAGAGCAACTATAACCGAGAAGAATCGTTAGAATTTCGTAACCAGATCCCTTCCCCCTTATAACCGCTCCTAAATCTCGGGACGAGATTTCTTGTAGTGGAGGAGATTTGTAACGCCCGGATAATTTGGCTACAGTAAAACTTTTCTGATGATGCCATGTCATCTGTGTTACTGTTGCTAACCTCGCAATAACCCGAAACCACTCAAAACTCAGATTCAAATTACTGATAACAATAATAGTTTTCAAAAATTAAAACAAAATTGTTCGGTGGTTGCCGAATATTACAAAGGTAATTGTGGTGAAGTAAATACATTTTTATAAAATGGCTAAATGGATTAAACAATTTAAATAGAAAATAAAATACAAAAAAAAGAAAGAAAGGGAAACACCCCCCCCCCGCTGGGCCACCCGGCCCAGCCAGCGGCCACCGGGCCGCCAGGCCGGCCCACCCCCGCGCCCATATCCCTCACCCCCTGGAAACCCTAACCACACCCCGAACCCCCCCCACTCGCGCCCCCACTCTCCCCCTCTCCCCGATCCAGATCGGATCGGGGCACGACCCCGCCGCCTCGCCAAACGACGCCGCCAGGAGCCCTCTCCGCCGCCCTGCCTCCTCCTCGTCGACGCCGCCCGCCGACCCCGTCGCCCTGGACCTCGTCGCCCCATCGCCGGAGCTCCCTCGCCGGCCTGCTACCTCCTCGCCGCGTCGTCCCCGTCCCTCCACCTCGACCCCCGCTTCCCTAGACCCGACAGGCACCCGGTGAGGCCCCGGCCTCTTCCTCCCCCTCGTCCCCGCGTGCCGTTCCCTCCCGCGTGCGCGCCCCGCCTCCCGCGGCCACCACGGCCACGGCCGTGCCCGCCCGGCCGCGCGTGCTCCCGCGCCCCGCCCGCATGGCCCTGCTCGTCCCGCGCGACGCGCGCGCTCGCGCTGACCACGCCCCTCCGCATCTGCTCGCCGCATACCGCGGCGCAGCTGCCGCGGCCCACCGCGACCTTGCCCCGCGCGGCCCCTGCTTCTGCTCTGCTGCCGCTGCCCACCGCTCGCAGGGCCTCGCCCCCTCCCCTTGCTCACCCACGCGCGTCCGCGCTTGCCGCTGCCGCGGCCACGCCGACGCCGCGCCCCGTCGGACGCCCCCGGTCACGGCCATGCCCCGGCCCTCCTCGCCCCGGAGTTTTGGGCGAACGCCCAACCGTGCGCCGCAGCGCCCGAACCCGCTAGGCCGTAGGGCCATTGACATGTGGGGCCCCACCCCCAGAAACGTTAAATAATAATAATAATAATAATAATAATAATTAAATAAATAAATGGTTAATTAATTAATTAATTAAGTTATCTAACCATAATTAGGTTAACCTAAATAACTATTTAGTCTAATTAAACAGTAATTAGTTAGTTAACCCTGATTAACCTAATCAGAGAATGACAGGTGGGTCCCACTGGACCCACACGTCAGTTTGACCAGTCAACGCCCCTGTTGACTGCTGACGTCATGCTGACGTCAGCAAACACTGTTTTGGATAATGTTAGATTTAACTAATTATTTAAATTGCAGAAATTAATAAAATCTTTAGAAAATCATATCTTTTAATCGGTAACTCGGATTAAAATATTTTCAACATGAAAGTTGCTCAGAACGACGAGACGCTTCCGGATACGCAGCCCGTTCATCCGCCGCACACCCCTAACATATCAAACTCGCAACTTTCCCCCTCCGGCTCCTCTGCCCGAAAACGCGGAACACCGGGGAAACTTTCCCGGATGATTCCCCCCTTCACCGGTATCATCCCATACCGTGTTAGGGTACCTCTAACGCCGTTACTTGTCATGTCATGCATCACTATGCAACTGCTTGCTTAAATATTTGTTGTTCTCCCCCCTCTTCTCTCGATAGACACCGAGACCGACGCTGCTGCTGCCCCGTTCGACTACGGTGTTGACGACCCCTCTCTCTTGCCAGAGCAACCAGGCAGGCCCCCCCTTGATCACCAGATATCGCCTACTCTCCTCTATACTGCTTGCATTAGAGTAGTGTAGCATGTTACTGCTTTCGTTATTCCTACCCTGATGCATAGCCTGTCTTTATACTGCTGTTGATACCTTTACCTGCAATCCTACTTGCTTAGTATAGGATGCTAGTGTGCCATCAGTGGCCCTACACTCTTGTCCGTCTGCCGTGCTATACTACTGGGCCGTGATCACTTCGGGAAGTGATCACGGGCATATTCTATATACTTTACACTGTTACATTACCTGTGATACTGTTCGGAGTTGGGGGCTGAAGGGGCAGGTGGCTCCATCCCGGTAGAGGTGGGCCTGAGTTCCCGACGGCCCCCGACTGTTACTTTGTGGCGGTGAGATAGGGAAGGTTCAGACCACCTAGGAGAGAGGTGGGCCTGGCCCTAGTCGGCGTTCGCGATACTTAACACGCTTAACGAGATCTGGGTATTTGATCTGAGTCTGGCCATTTGGTCTATACGCACTAACCACCTACGCGGGAGTAGTTATGGGTATCCCGACGTCGTGGTATCAGCCGAAGCACTTCTTGACGTCAGCGACTGAGTGGCGCGCGCCGGATTGGACTGGAACGCCACTAGGCTAGGTCTGCTTCCGGCCGCGTTCGCAACGTGCAGGTGTGCTCAGGGCGATGGGCCCAGACCCCTGCGCGCTTAGGTTTAGACCGGCGTGCTGACCGCTCTGTTGTGCCTAGGTGGGGCTGCGACGTGTTGATCTTCCGAGGCCGGGCATGACCCAGGAAAGTGTGTCCGGCCAAATGGGATCAAGCGTGTTGGGCTATGTGGTGCACCCCTGCAGGGAAGTTTATCTATTCGAATAGCCGTGTCCCTCGGTAAAAGGACGACCCGGAGTTGTACCTCGACCTTATGACAACTAGAACCGGATACTTAATAAAACACACCCTTCCAAGTGCCAGATACAACCCGGTGATCGCTCTCTAACAGGGCATCGAGGAGGGGATCGCCGGGTAGGATTATGCTATACGATGCTACTTGGAGGACTTCAGTCTACTCTCTTCTATATGCTGCAAGACGGAGTCGACCAGAAGCGTAGTCTTCGATAAGACTAGCTATCCCCCTCTTATTCTGGCATTCTGCAGTTCAGTCCACTGATATGGCCCCTTTACACATATATCCATGCATATGTAGTGTAGCTCCTTGCTTGCGAGTACTTTGGATGAGTACTCACGGTTGCTTTTCTCCCTCCTTTTCCCCCTTTCCCTTCTACCCGGTTGCCGCAACCAGACGATGGAGCCCAGGATCCAGACGCCACCGTCGACGACGACTCCTACTACTCTGGAGGTGCCTACTACTACGTGCAGCCCGCTGACGACGACCAGGAGTAGTTAGGAGGATCCCACGAAGGAGGCCTGCGCCTCGTTCGATCTGTATCCCAGTTTGTGCTAGCCTTTTTAAGGCAAATTTGTTTAACTTATATCTGTGTTCAGATATTGTTGCTTCCGCTGACTCGTCTATGATCGAGCATTTGTATTCGAGCCCTCGAGGCCCCTGGCTTATATTATGATGCTTGTATGACTTATTTATGTTTTTAGAGTTGTGTTGTGATATCTTCCCGTGAGTCCCTGATCTTGATCGTACACATTTGTGTGCATGATTGGTGTACGATTGAATCAGGGGCGTCACACCCCAGGACAATCGCCGGTCAAAAAGTAATTAGGTGGGCCAAGAGAAAGGACGAGTGGGGAATAGGATTGGTTGTTGCTTTCATTGGCACCCCCAACAGCCCCCCAGTGTGCTGGTTTTGGCCTTGGTTCGCCCGCGCCATTTTGAGGTATTGGGGGGCACGACTGGGCCATTTTTTGCCATTTTTACATTGCCGACGAAAAAAAGGGCTCATGGGGGGCGCACTCGGGGGCGGCTAGAGATGCTCTAATGTTGGGGATCGTAGCAGAATTTAAAATTTTCTACGCATCACCAAGATCAATCTATGGAGTACTCTAGCAACGAGGGGAATAGGAGTGCATCTACATACCCTTGTAGATCGCGAGCGGAAGCGTTCAAGTGAACGGGGTTGATGGAGTCGTACTCGTCGTGATCCAAATCACCGATGATCCTAGCGCCGAACGGACAGCACCTCCGCATTCAACACACGTACGGTTGGGGAAGACGTCTCCTCCTTTTTGATCCAACAAGGGGGAAAGAGAGGTTGATGGAGATCCAGCAGCACGACGGCGTGGTGGTGGATGCAGCAGGGTCTCGGCAGGGCTTCGCCAAGCACCAACGAGAGGGAGAGGTGTTACGGGAGGGAGAGGGAGGCGCCAGGGGCTAGGGTGCGCAGCCCTCCCTCCCCCCTCTTTATATAGGGGCCCTGGGGGGGCGCCGGTCCCTCTAGATCCCATCTAGAGGGGGGCGGCGGCCAAGGGGGTGGCTTGCCCCCCAAGACAAGCGGGGCGCCCCCACCCCTAGGGTTCCCCAACCCTAGGCGTAGGGGAGGTCCAAGGGGGGCGCACCAGCCCGCCTAGGGCTGGTTCCCCTCCCACTTCAGCCCATGGGGCCCTCCGGGATAGGTGGCCCCACCCGGTGGACCCCCCGGGACCCTTCTGGTGGTCCCGGTTCAATAGCGGTGACCCCCGAAACATTCCCGATGGACGAAACTGGATTCCCTATATATAAATATTTACCTATGGACCATTCCAGAACTCCTCGTGACGTCCGGGATCTCATTCGGGACTCCAAACAACTTTAGGGTTGCTGCATACTAATATCTCTACAACCCTAGCTTCACCGAACCTTAAGTGTGTAGACCCTACGGGTTCGGGAGACACGCAAACATGACCGGGACGCCTCTCCGGTCAATAACCAACAGCGGGATCTGGATACCCATGTTGGCTCCCACATGCTCCACGATGATCTCATCGGATGAACCATGATGTCGAGGATTCAATCAATCCCGTATACAATTCCCTTTGTATCCCAATACCTTGTTCAATCTCGTTACCGGCAAGTCACTTTACCCGTACCGTAATGCATGATCCCGTGACCAACCCCGTGGTCACATTGAGCTCATTATGATGATGCATTACCGAGTGGGCCGAGAGATACCTCTCCGTCATACGGAGTGACAAATCCCAGTCTCGATCCGTGCCAACTCAACAGACACTTTCGGAGATACCCGTAGTGCACCTTTATAGCCACCCAGTTACGTTGTGACGTTTGGCACACCCAAAGTACTCCTACGGTATCCGGGAGTTGCACAATCTCATGGTCTAAGGAAATGATACTTGACATTGGAAAAGCTCTAGCAAACGAACTACATGATCTTTTGTGCTATGCTTAAGATTGGGTCTTTTCCATCACATCATTCTCCTAATGATGTGATCCCATTATCAATGACATCCAATGTCCATAGCCAGGAAACCATGACTATCTGTTGATCAACGAGCTAGTCAACTAGAGGCTCGCTAGGGACACGTTGTGGTCTATGTATTCACACATGTATTACGATTTCCTGATAACACAATTATAGCATGAATAATAGACAATTATCATGAACAAGGAAATATAATAATCATTTTATTATTGCCTCTAGGGCATATTTCCAACAGTCTCCCACTTGCACTAGAGTCAATATTCTAGTTACATTGTGATGAATCGAACACCCATGGAACTCTGGTGTTGATGATGTTTTGCTCTAGGGAGAGGTTTAGTCAACGGATCTGCTACATTCAGGTCCGTATGTACTTTACAAATCTCTATGTCTCCATTTTGAACACTTTCACGAATGGAGTTGAAGCGACGCTTGATATGCCTGGTCTTCCTGTGAAACCTGGGCTCCTTGGCAAGGGCAACAGCTCCAGTGTTATCACAGAAGAGAGTCATCGGGCCCGACGCATTGGGTATGACTCCTAGGTCGGTAATGAACTCCTTCACCCAGACTGCTTCTTGTGCTGCCTCCGAGGCTGCCATGTACTCTGCTTCACATGTAGATCCCGCCACGGCGCTTTGCTTGCAACTGCACCAGCTTACTGCCCCACCATTCAAAATATACACATATCCTGTTTGTGACTTAGAGTCATCCAGATCTGTGTCGAAGCTAGCGTCGACGTAACCCTTTATGACGAGCTCTTTGCCACCTCCATAAACGAGAAACATATCCTTGGTCCTTTTTAGGTACTTCAGGATGTTTTTGACCGCTGTCCAGTGTTCCTTGCCGGGATTACTTTGGTACCTACCTACCAAACTTACGGCTAGGTTTACATTAGGTCTGGTACACAGCATGGCATACATAATAGACCCTATGGCTGAGGCATAGGGTATGACACTCATCTCTTCTATATCTTCTGCCGTGGTCGGGCATTGAGCCGTGCTCAATCGCACACCTTGCAATACAGGCAAGAACCCCTTCTTGGACTGATCCATATTGAACTTCTTCAATATCTTGTCAAGGTACGTACTTTGTGAAAGACCGATGAGGCGTCTCGATCTATCTCTATAGATCTTGATGCCTAATATATAAGCAGCTTCTCCAAGGTCCTTCATTGAAAAACACTTGTTCAAGTAGGCCTTTATGCTCTCCAAGAATTCTATATCATTTCCCATCAATAGTATGTCATCCACATATAATATGAGAAATGCCACAGAGCTCCCACTCACTTTCTTGTAAACGCAGGCTTCTCCATAAGTCTGCATAAACCCAAACGCTTTGATGATTTCATCAAAGCGAATGTTCCAACACCGAGATGCTTGCACCAGCCCATAGATTGAGCGTTGGAGCTTGCACACCTTGTTAGCATTCTTAGGATCGACAAAACCCTCCGGCTGCATCATATACAATTCTTCCTTAAGAAAGCCGTTAAGGAATGTCGTTTTGACGTCCATTTGCCATATCTAATAATCATAGAATGCGACAATTGCTTACATGATTCGGATGGACTTTAGCTTCGCTACGGGTGAGAAAGTCTCATCGTAGTCAACCCCTTGAACTTGTCGATAACCCTTAGCGACAAGTCGAGCCTTATAGATGGTCACATTACCATCCGCGTCTGTCTTCTTATTAAAGATCCATTTATTTTCTATGGCTCGCTGATCATCGGGCAAGTCAGTCAAAGTCCATACTTCGTTTTCATACATGGATTCTATCTCGGATTTCATGGCTTCTAGCCATTTGTCGGAATCTGAGCCCGCCATCGCTTCTTCATAGTTCGAAGGTTCACCGTTTTCCAACAACATGATTTCCAGGACAGGGTTGCCGTACCACTCTGGCGTGAAACGTGTCCTTGTGGACCTACGAAGTTCAGTAGGGGCTTGATCCGAAGTATCTTGATCATCATCATTAACTTCCTCTCTAATCGGTGCAGGCACCACAGGAACAATTTCCTGAGCTGCGCTACTCTCCGTTTCAAGAGGCAATACTTCATCAAGCTCTACTTTCCTCCCACTTACTTCTTTCGAGAGAAACTCTTTCTCTAGAAAGGATCCATTCTTGGCAACAAAGAACTTGCCTTCGGATCTGAGGTAGAAGGTATACCCAATGGTTTCCTTAGGGTATCCTATGAAGACGCATTTTTCCGACTTGGGTTCGAGATTTTCAGGTTGAAGTTTCTTGACATAAGCATCGCATCCCCAAACTTTTAGAAACGACAGCTTAGGTTTCTTCCCAAACCATAATTCATACGGTGTCGTCTCAACGGATTTCGACGGAGCCCTATTTAAAGTGAATGCGGCAGTCTCTAAAGCATAGCCCCAAAATGAGAGCGGTAGATCGGTAAGAGACATCATAGACCGCACCATATCCAATAGAGTGTGATTACGACGTTCGGACACACCGTTACGCTGAGGTGTTACAGGCGGCGTGAGTTGTCAAACGATTCCACATTTCCTTAAGTGTGTGCCAAATTCGTGACTCAAATATTCCCCCCCATGATCTGATCGTAAGAACTTTATTTTTCTGTCACGTTGATTCTCAACCTCACTCTGAAATTCCTTGAACTTTTCAAAGGTCTCAGACTTGTGTTTCATTAAGTAGACATACCCATATCTACTCAAGTCATCAGTGAGGGTGAGAACATAATGATAGCCACCGCGAGCCTCAACACTCATTGGACCGCACACATCAGTATGTATGATTTCTAATAAGTTGGTTGCTCGCTCCATTGTTCCGGAGAACGGAGTCTTGGTCATTTTACCCATGAGGCATGGTTCACACATGTCAAATGATTCGTAATCAAGAGACTCTAAAAGTCCATCTGCATGGAGCTTCTTCATGCGTTTGACACCTATGTGACCAAGGCGGCAGTGCCACAAGTATGTGGGACTATCGTTATCAACCTTACATCTTTTGGTATTCACACTATGAACATGTGTAACATTACGCTCGAGATTCATTAAGAATAAACCATTCACCAGCGGGGCATGACCATAAAACATATCTCTCATATAAATAGAACAACCATTATTCTTGGATTTAAATGAGTAGCCATCTCGAATTAAACGAGATCCTGATACAATGTTCATGCTCAAAGCTGGAACTAAATAACAATTATTGAGGTTTAAAACTAATCCCGTAAGTAAATGTAGAGGTAGCGTGCCGACGACGATCACATCGACCTTGGAACCATTCCCGACGCGCATCGTCACCTCGTCCTTCGCCAGTCTCCACTTATTCCGCAGCTCCTGCTTTGAGTTACAAATACGAGCAACCGCACCGGTATCAAATACCTAGGAGCTACTACGAGTACTGGTAAGGTACACATCAATTACATGTATATCACATATACGTTTAGTATTGCCGGCCTTCTTGTCCGCTAAGTACTTGGGGCAGTTCCGCTTCCAGTGACCACTTCCCTTGCAATAAAAGCACTCAGTCTCAGGCTTGGGTCCATTCTTTGGCTTCTTCCCGGCAACTGGCTTACCGGGCGCGGCAACTCCCTTGCCTTCCTTCTTGAAGTTCTTCTTACCCTTGCCTTTCTTGAACTTAGTGGTTTTATTCACCATCAACACTTGATGTTCCTTTTTGATCTCCACCTACGCTGATTTTAGCATTGAATATACCTCAGGAATGGTCTTTTCCATCCCCTGCATATTGAAGTTCATCACAAAGCTCTTGTAGCTCGGTGGAAGCGACTGAAGGATTCTGTCAATGACCGCGTCATCTGGGAGATTAACTCCAAGCTGAGTCAGGCGGTTGTGCAACCCAGACATTTTGAGTATGTGCTCACTTACAGAACTATTTTCCTCCATCTTACAACTGAAGAACTTGTTGGAGACTTCATATCTCTCGACCCGGTCATGAGCTTGGAAAACCATTTTCAGCTCCTCGAACATCTCATATGCTCCGTGTTGCTCAAAACGCTTTTGGAGCCCCTGTTCTAAGCTGTAAAGCATGCCGCACTAAACGAGGGAGTAATCATCAGCACGTGACTGATAAGCATTCATAACTTCTTGGTTTGCTGGGAATGGTGCTTCACCTAGCGGTGCTTCTAGGACATAATCTTTCTTGGCAGCTATGAGGATGATCCTCAGGTTCCGGACCCAGTCCGTATAGTTGCTGCCATCATCTTTCAGCTTGGTTTTCTCTAGGAACGCGTTGAAGTTGAGGGCAACATTAGCGTGGGCCATTTGATCTACAAGACATATTGTAAAGATTTTAGACTAAGTTCATGATAATTAAGTTCATCTAATCAAATTATTCAATGAACTCCCACTCAGATAGACATCCCTCTAGTCATCTAAGTGAAACATGATCTGAGGCAACTAGGCCGTGTCCGATCATCACGTGAGATGGACTAGTCAACATCGGTGAACATCTACATGTTGATCACATCTGCTATACGACTCATGCTCGACCTTTCGGCCCTCCGTGTTCTGAGGCCATGTCTGTACATGCTAGGCTCGTCAAGTCAACCTAAGTGTATTGCGTGTGTAAATCTGTCTTACACCCATTGTATTCAAACGTTAGAATCTATCACACCCGATCATCACGTGGTGCTTCGAAACAACGAACCTTCGCAACGGTGCACAGTTAGGGGGAACACTTTCTTGAAATTACTACGAGGGATCATCTTATTTAATCTACCGTCGTTTTAACCAAATAAGATGTAAAACATGATAAACATCACATGCAATCAAACAGTGACATGATATGGCCAATATCATTTTGCTCCTTTGATCTCCATCTTCGGGGCGCCATGATCATTGTCGTCACCGGCATGACACCATGATCTCCATCATCGTGTCTTCATGAAGTTGTCTCGTCATCTATTACTTCTACTACTATGGCTAACGGTTTAGCAATAAAGTAAAGTAATTACATGACGTTATATGTTGACACGCAGGTCATAAATAAATTAAGACAACTCCTATGGCTCCTGCCGGTTGTCATACTCATCGACATGCAAGTTGTGATTCCTATTACAAGAACATGATCATCTCATACATCACATATGTCATTCATCACATCCTTTGGCCATATCACATCACAAAACACTTGCTACAAAAACAAGTTAGACGTCCTTTAATTGTTGTTGCAAGTTTTTACGTGGCTGCTATAGGTTTCTAGCAAGAACGTTTCTTACCTACGCAAAACCACAACGTGAATTGCCAATTTCTATTTACCCTTCATAAGGACCCTATTCATCTAATCCGATCCGACTAAAGTGGGAGAGACAGACACCCGCCAGCCACCTTATGCAACTAGTGCATGTCAGTCAGTGGAACCAGTCTCACGTAAGCGTACGTGTAAGGTCGGTCCAGGCCGCTTCATCCCACAATGCCGTCGAATCAAGATAAGACTAGTAACGGCAAGATAATTGACAATATCGACGCCCGCAACTGCTTTATGTTCTACTCGTGCATAGAAACTATGCATAGACCTACCTCATGATGCCACTGTTGGGGATCGTAGCAGAATTTCAAATTTTCTACGCATCACCAAGATCAATCTATGGAGTATTCTAGCAATGAGGGGAATAGGAGTGCATCTACATACCCTTGTAGATTGCGAGCGGAAGTGTTCAAGTGAACGGAGTTGATGGAGTCGTACTTGTCGTGATCCAAATCACCGATGATCCTAGCGCCGAACGGACGACACCTCCGCGTTCAACACACGTACGGTTGGGGAAGACGTCTCCTCCTTCTTGATCCAGCAAGGGGGAAAGAGAGGTTGATGGAGATCCAGCAGCACGACGGCGTGGTGGTGGATGCAGCAGGGTCTAGGCAGGGCTTCGCCAAGCACCAACGAGAGGGAGAGGTGTTACGGGAGGGAGAGGGAGGCGCCAGGGGCTAGGGTGCGCAGCCCTCCCTCCCTCCTCTTTATATAGGGGCCCTTGGGGGGCGCCGACCCCTCTAGGTCCCATCTAGAGGGGGGGCGGCGGCCAAGGGGGGTGGCTTGCCCCCCAAGCCAAGTGGGGCGCCCCCACCCCTAGGGTTCCCCAACCCTAGGCGCAGGGGAGGCCCAAGGGGGGCGCACCAGCCCACCTGGGGCTGGTTCCCCTCCCACTTCAGCCCATGGGGCCCTCCGGGATAGGTGGCCCCACCCGGTGGACCCCCAGGGACCCTTCTGATGGTCCCGGTTCAATACCGGTGACCCCCGAAACATTCCCGATGGCCAAAACTGGACTTCCGATATATAAATCTTTACCTCCGGACCATTCCAGAACTCCTCGTGACGTCCGGGATCTCATCCGGGACTCCGAACAAATTTCGGGTTGCTGCATACTAATATCTCTACAACCCTAGCGTCACCGAACCTTAAGTGTGTAGACCCTACGGGTTCGGGAGACACGCAGACATGACCGGGACGCCTCTCTGGTCAATAACCAACAGCGGGATCTGGATACCCATGTTGGCTCCCACATGCTCCACGATGATCTCATCGGATGAACCACGATGTCGAGGATTCAATCAATCCCGTGTACAATTCCCTTTGTCAAATGGTA
Organism: Aegilops umbellulata; assembly: GCA_032464435.1. NCBI lineage: Eukaryota > Viridiplantae > Streptophyta > Magnoliopsida > Poales > Poaceae > Aegilops > Aegilops umbellulata. Next base: position 64,220,975 of record CP136056.1, on the reverse strand, counting down.
CGTTACTTGCCCGAGACTCGATCGTCGGTATCCCAATACCTTGTTCAATCTCGTTACCGGCAAGTCACTTTACTCGTACCGTAATGCATGATCCCGTGACCAACCCCTTGGTCACACTGAGCTCATTATGATGATGCATTACCGAGTGGGCCCAGAGATATCTCTCCGTCATACGGAGTGACAAATCCCAGTCTCGATTCGTGCCAACTCAACAAACACGTTTGGAGATACCCGTAGTGCACCTTTATAGCCACCCAGTTACGTTGTGACGTTTGGCACACCCAAAGCACTCCTACGGTATCCGGGAGTTGCACAATCTCATGGTCTAAGGAAATGATACTTGACATTGGAAAAGCTCTAGCAAACGAACTACACGATCTTTTGTGCTATGCTTAAGATTGGGTCTTTTCCATCACATCATTCTCCTAATGATGTGATCCCGTTATCAATGACATCCAATGTCCATAGCCAGGAAACCATGACTATCTGTTGATCAACGAGCTAGTCAACTAGAGGCTCACTAGGGACACGTTATGGTCTATGTATTCACACATGTATTATGATTTCCTGATAACACAATTATAGCATGAATAATAGACAATTATCATGAACAAGGAAATATAATAATCATTTTATTATTGCCTCTAGGGCATATTTCCAACATCTAACACCTTAATTAAATTGGAGGACTCTAAAATTAGAGTGGAGTGTATTAAAAATTAAACACCTTACTTGAAGGGGAGTGCTCCTTGAAACATTGTTGGCCAATTCAAAATTGGGAACCCAATAAACACATCCATCCCATAGGAATCCTTTTTCTCCTTTTTACATAGGGTCCTGATAACGCCCACACGTGTGGCATACTAGATATTCGCCCACACACCGTGTGTTGCGTGAGCAGGAGGCAGCCACACAGGTTGTGTGTGGGTGAACATTAGAATTGCACACACATGTGGGCATAGCTACTTCGTGCCACATGCCCAACAAGTACTACTCATTGATACGTCCATTTTGCATCATGCTTTTATATCGATATTTATCGCATTATGGGCTGTTATTACACATCATGTCACAATACTTATGCCTATTCTCTCTTATTTTACAAGGTTTACACGAAGAGGGAGAATGCCGGCAGCTGGAATTCTGGGCTGGAAAAGGAGCAAATATTATATACCTATTCTGCACAACTCTAAAAGTCCTGAAACTCCACGGAAGTTATTTTTGTAATTAGTAAAAAATAGTGAGCGAAGAAAGTACCAGAGGGGGGCCACCCACCATCCATGAGGGTGGGGGCGCGCCCTACCCCCCTGGGCGCCCCCTGCCTCGTGGGCCCCCTGGCAGGCCTCCTGTGCCCATCTTCTGCTATATGAAGTCTTTTACCCTGGAAAAAAAATCATAAGTAATCCTTCGGGAAGAAACTCCGCCGCCACGAGGCGGAACCTTGGCGGGACCAATCTAGGGCTCCGGCAGAGCTGTTATGACGGGGAAACTTCCCTCCGAGAAGGGGAAATCATCGCCATTGTCATCACCAACGATCCTCTCATCGGGAGGGGATCAATCTCCATCAACTTCTTCACGAGCACCATCTCCTCTAAAACCCTAGTTCATCTCTTGTATGCAATCTTTGTCCCAAAGGCTCAGATTGGTACCTGTGGGTTGCTAGTAGTGTTGATTACTCCTTGTAGTTGATGTAGTTGGTTTATTTGGTGGAAGATCATATGTTCAGATCCTTTATGCATATTAATACCCCTCTGATTATGAACATGAATATGATTTGTGAGTAGTTATGTTTGTTCCTGAGGACATGGGAGAAGTCTTGCTATAAGTAGTCATGTGAATTTAGTATTCGTTCGATATTTTGATGAGATGTATGTTGTCTCTCCTCTAGTGGTGTTATGTGAACGTCGCCTACATGAAACTTCACCATTGTTTGGGCCTAGAGGAAGGCATTGGGAAGTAATAAGTAGATGACGGGTTGCTAGAGTGACAGAAGCTTAAACCCTAGTTTATGAGTTACTTCGTAAGGGGCTGATTTGGATCCATATGTTTCATGCTATGGTCAGGTTTACCTTAATACTTCTTTTGTAGTTGTGGATGCTTGCAATAGGGGTTAATCATAAGTGGGATGCTTGTCCAAGAAAGGGAAGCACCCAAGCACCGGTCCACCCACATACCAAATTATCAAAGTAACGAACGCGAATCATATGAGCGTGATGAAAACTGGCTTGACGATAATTCCCATGTGTCCTCGGGAGCGTTTTCCTTCATATAAGAGTTTGTCCAGGTTTGTCCTTTGCTACAAAAAGGACTGGGCCATCTTGCTGCACCTTATTTACTTTCATTACTTGTTACCCGTTACAAATTACCTTATCACAAAACTATCTGTTACCGATAATTTCAGTGCTTGCAGAGAATACCTTACTAAAAACCGCTTGTCATTTCCTTCTGCTCCTCGTTGGGTTCGACACTCTTACTTATCGGAAGGACTACGATAGATCCCCTACACTTGTGGGTCATCAAGACTCTTTTTTGGCGCCGTTGCCGGGGAGTGAAGCGCCTTTGGTAGGTGGAATTTGGTAAGGAAAAATTTATATAGTATGTTGAAATTTACTATCACTTGTTACTATGGGAAGTAATCCTCTGAGGGGTTTGTTCGGGGTATCTTCACCCCGACCAGTAGAGCAAAGAGTTGCTCCTCAACCTACTGAACCTACTGAAAATGTTTACTTTGAAATTCCTTCGGGTATGATAGAGAAACTGCTAGCTAATCCTTTCACATGTGATGGAACATTGCATCCCGATTTACACCTAATCTATGTGGATGAAGTTTGTGGATTATTTAAGCTTGCAGGTATGCCCGAGGATGTTATCAAGAAGAAGGTCTTCCCTTTATCTTGGAAGGGAGAGGCATTGACATGGTTTAGGCTATGTGATGATATGGGATCATGGAACTACAACCGATTGAAATTGGAATTTCATTAGAAGTTTTATCCTATGCATCTTGTTCATCGTGATCGTAATTATATATATAATTTTTGGCCTCACGAAGGAGAAAGCATCGCTCAAGCTTGGGGGAGGCTTAAGTCAATGTTATATTCATGCCCCAATCATGAGCTCTCAAGAGAAATAATTATTCAAAAAATTTATGCTCGGCTTTCTCTCAATAATCGCTCTATGCTCGATACTTCTTGTACTAGCTCTTTTATGATGAAGGCTGTTGAATTCAAATGGGATTAATTGGAAAGAATTAAACGCAACTCTGAAGATTGGGATCTCGACAAAGGTAAGGAGTCAGGTATAACACCTAAGTTTGATTGTGTTAAATCTTTTATGGATACCGATGTTTTCCGTGAATTTAGCACTAAATATGGACTTGACTCTGAGATAGTAGCTTCTTTCTGTGAATCCTTTGCTACTCATGTTGATCTCCCTAAGGAGAAGTGGTTTCAATATAATCCTCCCATTGAAGTAAAAGTGGTTGCACCTATTAAAGCTGAAGAAAAGAATATCACTTATAATGATCCTATTGTTCCTACTTCTTATATTGAGAAACCACCTTTCCCTGTTAGAATAAAGGATCATGCTAAAACTTCAACCGTGGTCAACAAAAGTAATATTAAGACACCCAAAATCCCTAAGAAAATTAAATTTGAGCCTAGTATTCCTATGGTTAAAGATCTCTTGGCTGATAATATTGATGGGCATGTTATTTACTTATGTGAGGAAACTGCTAGAATTGCTAGACCTGATACTAAAAATAAACATAGACCTGTTGTAGGCATGCCTATTATTTCTGTTAAAATAGGAGATCATTGTTATCATGGCTTATGTGTTATGGGTGCTAGTGCAAGTGCAATACCTCATTCCTTATACAAAGAAATTATGCATGATATTGCACCTGTTGAGATAGAAGAAATTGATGTTACAATTAAGCTTGCCAATAGAGACACTATTTCACCAGTTGGGATTGTTAGACATGTTGAAGTCTTGTGTGGGAAAGTTAAATATCCTGTTGATTTTCTTGTTCTTGGTTCCCCACAAGATAACTTTTGCCGCATTATATTTGGTACACCCTTCTTGAATACTGTTAATGCTAGGATAGATTGCGAAAAGGATGTTGTTACTATTGGTTTGGGGGATATGTCTCATGAGTTTAACTTTGCTAAATTTCGTAGACAACCCCGTGATGAGGAATTGCCTAGTAAAGATGAAATTACTGGTCTTGCTTCTATTGCCGTGCCTCCTAATGACCCTTTAGAACAATATTTGCTAGACCATGAAAATGATATGTTTATGAATGAAAGAAGGGAAATAGATGAAGTATTCTTTAAACAAGGACCTATTTTGAAACACAACTTGCCTGTTGAAATACTAGGGGATCCCCCTCCACCCAAGGGTGATCTCGTGTTTGAGCTTAAACCATTACCGGATACTCTTAAATATGCTTATCTTGATGAAAATAAGATATATCCTGTTATTATTAGTGCTAACCTTTCAGAGCATGAAGAAAAGAAATTATTGAAAACTCTGAAGAAGCACCGTGCTGCTATTGGATATACCCTTGATGATCTTAAGGGCATTAGTCCCACTCTATGCCCACACAAAATAAAATTGGAGAAAGACGCTAAACCAGTTGTTGATCACCAACGATGGTTAAATCCTAAGATGCAAGAAGTGGTAAGGAAAGAAATACTGAAGTTTCTGCGGGCAGGTATAATTTATCCTATTGCTGATAGTCAGTGGGTAGGTCCTGTCCATTGTGTCCCTAAGAAGGGAGGTATTACTGTTGTTCCTAATGATAAAGATGAATTGATCCCACGAAGAATTGTTACAGGGTATAGAATGGTAATTGCTTTCTGCAAATTAAATAAAGCTACTAAAAAGGATCATTACCCTTTACCCTTTATTGATCAAATGCTAGAAAGATTATCCAAACATACACATTTTTGCTTTCTAGATGGTTATTCCGGTTTCTCTCAAATACCTGTGTCAAAAGAGGATCAAGAAAAGACCACTTTTACTTGCCCTTTCGGCACCTTTGCTTATAGACATACGCTTTTTGGTTTATGCAATGCACCTGCTACCTTTCAAAGATGCATGATGGCTATATTCTCTGATTTTTGTGAAAAGATTGTTGAGGTTTTCATGGATGATTTCTCCATATATGGAACTTCTTTTGATGATTGCTTGAGCAACCTTGATAGAGTTTTGCAGAGATCTGAAGAAACTAACCTTGTCTTGAATTGGGAGAAGTGCCACTTTATGGTTAATGAAGGTATTATCTTGGGGCATAAAATTTATGAAAGAGGTATTGAAGTTGACAAAGCTAAAGTTGATGCTATTGAAAAGATGTCGTGTCCCAAGGGCATTAAAGGTATAAGAAGTTTCCTTGGTCATGCCAGCTTTGATAGGAGGTTCATTAAGGACTTCTCCAAAATCTCTAGGCCTCTGACTAATCTCTTACAAAAAGATATTCCTTTTGTCTTTGATGATGATTGTGTAGAAGCATTTGAAATACTTAAGAAATCTTTGATTTCTGCACCTATTGTTCAGCCACTTGATTGGAATTTACCCTTTGAAATTATGTGTGATGCTAGTGATTATGCTGTAGGTGATGTTCTAGGACAAAGAGTTGATAAGAAATTAAATGTTATACAATATGCTAGTAAAACTCTAGACAATGCCTAGAGAAATATGCTACTACTGAAAAAGAATTTTTAGCAGTTGTTTTTGCTTGTGATAAGTTCAGACCTTATATTGTTGATTCTAAAGTAACTGTTCACACTGATCATGCTGCTATTAAATATCCTATGGAAAAGAAAGATGCTAAACCTAGACTTATTAGATGGGTTCTCTTGATGCAAGAATTTGACTTGCATATTATTGATGGAAAGGGAGCTGAGAACCCCGTTGCAGACAACTTGTCTAGGTTAGAGAATGTGCTTGATGACCCACTACCTATTGATGATAGCTTTCCTGATGAACAATTAGCTGTCACAAATGCTTCTCGTACTGCTCCATGGTATGCTGATTATGCTAATTACATTGTTGCCAAATTTATACCACCTAGTTTCACATACCAACAAAAGAAAAAGTTTTTCTATGATTTAAGACATTACTTCTGGGATGACCAACACCTTTATAAAGAAGGAGTAGATGGTGTTATTAGACGTTGTATACCTGAGCATGAACAGGAACAGATCCTACGCAAGTGTCACTCCGAAGCTTATGGAGGACACCACGCTGGAGATAGAACTGCACATAAGGTATTGCAATCCAGGTTTTATTGGCCTACTCTCTTCAAAGATGCCCGTAAGTTTGTCTTATCTTGTGATGAATGTCAAAGAATTGGTAATATTAGTAGACGTCAAGAAATGCCTATGAGTTATTCACTTGTTATTGAACCATTTGATGTTTGGGGCTTTGATTACATGGGACCGTTTCCTTCCTCTAACGGGTATACACATATTTTAGTTGTTGTTGATTACGTTACTAAGTGGGTTGAAGCTATTCTAACTAGTAGTACTGATCATAACACCTCTATTAAAATGCTTAAAGAAGTTATTTTTCCGAGGTTTGGAGTCCCTAGATATTTAATGACTGATGGTGGTTCACATTTTATTCATGGCGCTTTTCGTAAAATGCTTGCTAAGTATGATGTTAATCATATAATTGCATCTCCTTATCACCCGCAGTCTAGTGGTCAAGTAGAATTGAGTAATAGAGAGCTCAAATTAATTTTGCAAAGGACTGTTAATAGATCTAGAAAGAATTGGTCCAAGAAACTTGATGATGCATTATGGACCTATAGAACTGCATATAAAAATCCTATGGGTATGTCTCCGTATAAAATGGTTTATGGAAAAGCATGTCACTTACCTCTTGAACTAGAACATAAGGCATGTTGGGCCATTAAAGAGCTCAATTATGATTTCAAACTTGCCGGTGAGAAGAGGCTATTTGACATTAGCTCACTTGATGAATGGGGAACTCAGACCTATGAGAATGCCAAACTGTTTAAAGAAAAGATTAAAAGATGGCATGACAAAAGGATACAAAAGCATGAGTTTAATATAGGTGATTATGTGTTGCTATTCAACCCTCGTTTAAAATTTTTTGCAGGAAAACTTCTCTCTAAATGGGAAGGTCCTTACATTATCGAGGAGGTCTATTGTTCCGGTGCCATAAAAATCAACAACTTCGAAGGCACAAATCCAAAGGTGGTGAACGGTCAAAGAATCAAACATTATATCTCAGGTAATCCTATAAATGTTGAAACTAATGTTATTGAAACCGTAACCCCGGAGGAATACATAAGGGACACTTTCTAGAACGTTTCAGACTCCGAAAAGGAATAGGTATGTGGTACGGTAAGTAAACCGACTACAAAACTGTTCTAATGGTAAATTTTCTCCGTTTTGGAATATTTAAGAAAATAGGAAAATAAAGAGTAGTCCGGGAAGGACACGAGGCTTCCACGAGGGTGGAGGGCGCGCCCTACCCCCCTGGGCGCCCCTTGCCTCGTGGGCACCTCGTGTGCCCTACGGACTCCGTTTTCTTGCCCGATACTTCTTTTGGTCGGTAAAAAATTCATTATATAATCTCTCGAAGGTTTTGACCACCGTACCATGCAAATATCCCCTGTTTTGGTTTCGAGCTGTTTCTGTTGCAGATTTAGAGCAAGATGTCTTCTCAAGAGTCAGTCGGGGAGAGCCGGGTGTCTAATCCGACACCGGGACCAAGAGCAAACATCGATGCTGACCACTTTGGGCCATCGATGGAGGAAGAGATGGAGGCCGACTTGAAAAGGATAGATGCCATGGAGGAGGATCAAGAAGTTACTTCCCGTTTCCGAGCCGGATTCACAATGGGGGAACTACAAAGCTCAGCCATTCCAACCTCGGTCATCCCTTCCAATGTTAAATTCCTCTCTTATGAAAATATGAAAAAGAGTGTTACTTGTTCTCCCGCAGCTATGCAACATCCATGGGTGAAAGGAGCTTTAACTGTCACGGTTAAGCTCCGTAAGGAAATAATCGATCTCAAGCAGCAAGTCAATAAGCTCGAGGAGGAGAATCATATCCTGAGGGGCATCATCGCCAAGAATATCACATCACCACCTCCGAAGAAAGAGCAATAAATACATGGGTATGGGAACTCCCCTTGGCAACTGCCAAGCTTGGGGGAGGTGCCCCAGTATCGTATCACCATCACACTCCTATCTTACCGCTTTTTTTAGTTCGATCCTTTTGGTAATATCTTGATCTAGTAGAATAAAGCATTAGTATGATATAGTTTTGAGTTTTGCCTTATGATCCTTCTATGTAATCGAGTCCATGAGCTATATATAAGAAAGATTAGTGTTGAGTCAAGGGCTTGATTATCTTGCTATGATCGTGAGGGAATAAAAGAAAAGAGAAAGAATAAAAAGAAGTAAAGAGATCATATTGATCTTATGGAGAGTAATGACTTCACATATAAAGAGTATGATGAATAAAAGTTGTTGAGAGTTGAAAAACATAGTTTTGGTCATCGTTGCAATTAATAGTAAGTAATAAAGCAAGAGAGGTTTTCACATATAAATATACTATCTTGGACATCTTTTATGATTGTGAGCACTCATTAAAATATGACATGCTGAAGAGTTGATGTGGGACAAGGAAGACAACGTAATGGGTTATGTTTTCTTATATCTGAAATAAAGTATATTGTCATGGATCATCCAACATGTTGAGCTGGCCTTTCCCCCTCATGCTAGCCAGATTCTTTGCACCAAGTAGAGATACTACTTGTGCTTCCGAATACCCTTAAACCCAGTTTTGCCATGAGTGTCCACCATATCTACCTATGGATTGAGTAAGATCCTTCAAGTAAGTTGTCATGTTGCATGCAATAAAAAATTGCTCTCTAAATATGTATGATTTATTAGTGTGGAGAAAATAAACTTTATACGATCTTTTGATATGGAAGCAATAAAAGCGACGGACTCCATAATAAAGGTCCATATCACAAGTGGTAATATAAAGTGACGTTCTTTTGCATTAAGATTTCGTGCATCCAACCATAAAAGCTCATGACAACCTATGCTTCCCTCTGCGAAGGGCCTATCTTTTATTCTTATCTTTTACCTTATGCAAGAGTCATGGTGATCTTCACCTTCCCTTTTTACATTTATCCTTTGGCAAGCACCTTGTGTTGGAAAGATCCTGATATATATCATCCAACTGGATGTAAGTTAGCATGAATTATTATTGTTGACATTACCCTTGAGGTAAAAGGTTGGGAGCCAACACTATAAGCCCTTATCTTTCTCTGTGTCCGATTAAAACTCCATACCCATAAGTATTGCGTGAGTGTTAGCAATTGTGAAAGACTATATGATAGTTGAGTATATGGACTTGCTGAAAAGCTCTTATATTGAATCTTTCCGATTTTATGATAAATTGCAATTGCTTCAATGACCGAGATTATAGTTTATTAGTTCTCAATGAAGTTTCTGATTCATACTTTACATTGTGAATAGATTATTACTTGAGCATAAGAGATCATATGACAATATCCATATATGTTGATGTTATAAGAATGATCATGATGCCCTCATGTCCGTATTTTATTTTATTGACACCTATATCTCTAAACATGTGGACATATTTATCATTATCGGCTTCCGCTTGAGGAGAAGCGAGGTCTAAGCTTGGGGGAGTTGATACGCCCATTTTGCATCATGCTTTTATATCGATATTTATTGCATTATGGGCTGTTATTACACATTATGTCACAATACATATGCCTATTCTCTCTTATTTTACAAGGTTTACACGAAGAGGGAGAATGCCGGCAGCTGGAATTCTGGGCTGGAAAAGGAGCAAATATTAGAGACCTATTGTCGGTGTACAAAAAGAGGGGTACACTTTTTGTACCCCTATGACTGTGCATGGGCAGTCTGAGCCACGGGCGCCGCCGCACCGAGCCCGGCAAGGGAGGTAGAACCAAGGTGAGGGCGAAGCCAAAGAGGAGCAGAACGACGCCAAGACCAAGACCACAAAGAGCAAAGGGTACAAAGCGCCCCCCGGCAAGATCCTTGCCGGGAGGCGGTTTTTGCCAACCCGGCAAGACCCTTGCCGTGGCAGCTCGCCCCACACCTACGGAGCGGGTCACCCTTGAGTCCACTACCCCCATGGGGCAAGGATTCGGGAGGCATCCCCGTGGTGGTATGCAGATCTTTGTGAAGACATTCAAGATCAGATGCACACTTTAGAAGATGATGGTACTTGGCGGGATCCCAGCCAAGGAAAACCACAAGGCCCCCGGCAAGAGCCTTGCCGGGGATGACAGCAGGCGCCACGGCAAGACCCTTGTCGGGACCCCGACAAGACCCTTGCCGAGGCCGCGGCAAGGCCCTTGCCAAGGACACTCGCGGGGCCACCATCGGACCCACACCAGTCACGCCTCCACCACCGTTCGCATGCAGCTGCCGACCCAACCAGCTGGGTAGGCACCTGCGTGGCGGCATGCAGATCCTCGTGGAGACCCACCGCTGCGCCACCTCAGCTGCCTGCCCGCCTACATGGCATCACAGGCACCGCTGGCCAAGGCGCGTGTCGACGCGGGAGAGAGCGGCGACGGACGAGACAGGGCTCTCCCCCGCCCCCGATAAAGCAAGGACTGAAGGAAATATGCCCTAGAGGCAATAATAAAGTTATTATTTATTTCCTTATATCATGATAAATGTTTATTATTCATGCTAGAATTGTATTAAATGGAAACATAATACATGTGTGAATACATAGACAAACAGAGTGTCACTAGTATGCCTCTACTTGACTAGCTCATTAATCAAAGACGGTTATGTTTCCTAACCATGAACAAAGAGTTGTTATTTGATTAACGAGATCACATCATTAGTTGAATGATCTGATTGACATGACCCATTCCGTTAGCATAGCACTCGATCGTTAGTATGTTGCTATTGCTTTTTATCCATGACTTATACATGTTCCTTTAACTATGAGATTATGCAACTCCCGTTTACCGTAGGAACACTTTGTGTGCTACCAAACGTCACAACGTAACTGGGTGATTATAAAGGTGCTCTACAGGTGTCTCCGAAGGTACATATTGGGTTGGCGTATTTCGAGATTAGGATTTGTCACTCCGATTGTCAGAGAGGTATCTCAGGGCCTTCTCGGTAATGCACATCACATAAAGCCTTGCAAGCATTGCAACCAATGAGTTAGTTGCGAGATGATGTATTACAGAACGAGTAAAGAGACTTGCCGGTAACGAGATTGAACTAAGTATTGGATACCGACGATCGAATCTCGGGCAAGTAACATACCGATGACAAAGGGAACAACGTATGTTGTTATGCGGTCTGACCGATAAAGATCTTCGTAGAATATGTAGGAGCCAATATGGGCATCCAGGTCCCGCTGTTGGTTATTGACCGGAGACGTGTCTCGGTCATGTCTACATTGTTCTCGAACCGTAGGGTCCGCACGCTTAACGTTACGATGACAGTTATTATGAGTTTATGCATTTTGATGTACCGAAGGAGTTCGGAGTCCCGGATGTGATCACGGACATGACGAGGAGTCTCGAAATGGTCGAGACATAAAGAATTATATATTGGAAGCCTATGTTTGGACATCGGATGCATTCCAGGTGAAATCAGGATTTTACCGGAATACCGGGAAGGTTACCGGAACCCCCCGGGGAGCATAATGGGCCAACATGGGCCTTGGAGGAGAGGTGAGAGGGCTGACCTAGGGGCTGCGCGCCTCCCCCCTTCCCCTAGTCCTATTAGGACTAGGATAGGTGGGCGCCCCCCCCTCTCTCTCTCTCCCCCTTGGAGAATCCTAGTCCAACTAGGATTGGGGGGGGAATCCTACTCCCAGAGGGAGTAGGACTCTCCTGGCGCACCAGAGTTGGCCGGCCAGCCCCTTCCCCTTGGCTCCTTTATATACGGGGGCAGGGGGCACCCCAAAGACACACAAGTTGATCTACGGATCGTTCCTTAGCCGTGTGCGGTGCCCCTTCCACCAAATTCCACCTCGGTCATATCGTTGCAGTGCTTAGGCGAAGCCCTGCGCCGGTAACACATCAAGATCGTCACCACGCCGTCGTGCTGACGGAACTCTTCCCCAACGCTTTGCTGGATCGGAGCCCGGGGATCGTCATCGAGCTGAACGTGTGCCAAGAACTCGGAGGTGCCGGAGTAACGGTGCTGTGATCGGTTGGATCGCGATGAGAACGTACGACTACTTCCTCTATGTTGTGTCAACGCTTCCGCTTCGGTCTACGAGGGTACGTAGACAACACTCTCCCCTCTCGTTGCTATGCATCACCATGATCTTGCGTGTGCGTAGGAAAATTTTGAAATTACTACGTTCCCCAACAGTGGCATCCGAGCCTACGTTTTATGGTTTGATGTTATTTGCACGAGTAGAACACAAGTGAGTTGTGGACGATACAAGTCATACTGCCTACCAGCATGTCATACTTTGGTTCAGCGGTATTGTTGGACGAGACGATCCAGACCAACCTTACGCGTACGCTTACGCGAGACCGGTTCCCTCGACGTGCTTTGCACATAGATGGCTTGCGGAAGACTGTCTCTCCAACTTTAGTTGAACCGAGTGTGGCTACGCCCGGTCCTTGAGAAGGTTAAAACGGAGTCTATTTGACAAACTATCGTTGTGGTTTTGATGCGTAGGTAAGATGAGTTCTTGCTTAAGCCCGTAGCAGCCACGTAAAACTTGCAACAACAAAGTAGAGGACGTCTAACTTGTTTTTGCAGGGCATGTTGTGATGTGATATGGTCAAGACATGATGCTAAATTTTATTGTATGAGATGATCATGTTTTGTAACCGAGTTATCGGCAACTGGCAGGAGCCATATGGTTGTCGCTTTATTGTATGCAATGCAATCGTGATGTAATGCTTTACTTTATTACTAAGCGGTAGTGATAGTCGTAGAAGCATAAGATTGGCGAGACGACAACGATGCTGCGATGAAGATCAAGGTGTCGCGCCGGTGACGATGGTGATCATGACGGTGCTTCGAAGATGGGGATCACAAGCACAAGATAATGATGGCCATATCATATCACTTATATTGATTGCATGTGATGTTTATCCTTTTATGCATCTTATCTTGCTTTGATTGACGGTAGCATTATAAGATGATCTCTCACTAAATTATCAAGAAGTGTTCTCCCTGAGTATGCACCGTTGCAAAAGTTCTTCGTGCTGAGACACCACGTGATGATCGGGTGTGATAGGCTCTACGTTCAAATACAACGGGTGCAAAACAGTTGCACACGCGGAATACTCAGGTTATACTTGACGAGCCTAGCATATAACAGATATGGCCTCGGAACACGGAGACCGAAAGGTCGAGCGTGAATCATATAGTAGATATGATCAACATAGTGATGTTCACCATTGAAACTACTCCATCTCACGTGATGATCGGACATGGTTTAGTTGATTTGGATCACGTGATCACTTAGAGGATTAGAGGGATGTCTATCTAAGTGGGAGTTCTTAAGTAATATGATTAATTGAACTTTAATTTATCATGAACTTAGTCCTGGTAGTATTAGCATATCTATGTTGTAGATCAATAGCTCGCATTGTTGCTTCCCTGTGTTTATTTTGATATGTTCCTAGAGAAAATTGTGTTGAAAAATGTTAGTAGCAATGATACGGATTGGATCCGTAATCTGAGGTTTATCCTCATTGCTGCACAGAAGAATTTTGTCCTTGATGCACCGCTAGGTGACGGACCTTTTGCAGGAGCAGATGCAGACGTTATGAACGTTTTGCTAGACTCAATATGATGACTACTTAATAGTTTAGTGCACCATGCTTAACGTCTTAAGAATCGGGACTTCAAAGACGTTTTGAACATCATGGACCATACAAGATGTTCCAGGAGTTGAAGTTAATATTTCAAGCAAATACCCGAGTTGAGAGATATGAAGTCTCCAACAAGTTCTATAGCTAAAAGATGGAGGAGAATCGCTCAACTAGTGAGCATGTGCTCAGATTGTCTGGGTACTACAATCGCTTGAATCAAGTGGGAGTTAATCTTCCAGATAAGATAGTGATTGACAGAATTCTCTAGTCACCATCACCAAGTTAGTAGAACTTCGTGATGAACTATAATATGCAAGGGATAACGGAAAATATTCCCAAGCTCTTCGCGATGCTAAAATCGGCGAAGGTAGAAATCAAAGAAAAACATCAAGTGTTGATGGTTGACAAGATCACTAGTTTCAAGAAAACGGCAAAAGGAAAGAAGGGGAACTTCAAGAAGAACGGCAAGCAAGTTGCTGCTCAAGTGAAAAAGCCCAAGTCTGGTCCTAAGCCTGAGACTAAGTGCTTCTACTGCAAAGGGACTGGTCACTGGAAGCGGAACTACCCCAAGTGATTGGCGGATAAGAAGGATGGCAAAGTGAACATAAGTATATTTGATATACATGTTATTGATGTGTACTTTACTAGTGTTCATAGCAACCCCTCAGTATTTGGTACTAGTTCAAGTTGCTAAGATTAGTAACTCGAAACGGGAGTTGCAGAATGAACAGAGACTAGTTAAAGGGTGAAGTGACGATGTGTGTTGGAAGTGGTTCCAAGATTGATATGATCATCATCGCACACTCACTATACTTTCGGGATTAGTGTTAAACCTAAATAAGTGTTATTTGGTGTTTGCGTTGAGCATGAATATGATTTGATCATGTTAATTGCAATACAGTTATTCATTTAAGTTAGAGAACAATTGTTGTTCTGTTTACATGAATAAAACCTTCTATGGTCATACACAGCAATGAAAATAGTTCATTGGATCTCGATCGTAGTGATACACATATTCATAATATTGAAACCAAAAGATGCGAAGTTAATAATGATAGTGCAACCTATTTGTGGCACTGCCGTTTAGGTCATATTGGTGTAAAGCGCATGAAGAAACTCCATGCTGATGGGATTTTGGAATCACTTGATTATGAATCACTTGATGCTTGCGAACCATGCCTCTTGGGCAAGATGACTAAAACGCCGTTCTCCGGAACAATGGAGCAAGCAACAGATTTGTTGGAAATCATACATACTGATGTATATGGTCCGATGAATATTAAGGCTCGCGACAAGTATCATTATTTTCTAACCTTCACAGATGATTTGAGCAGATATGGGTATATCTACTTGATGAAACATAAGTCTGAAACGTTTGAAAAGTTCAAAGAATTTTAGAGTGAAGTGAAAATCATCGTGACAAGAAAATAAGGTTTCTACGATCTGATCGCGGAGACAAATATTTGAAGTTACGAGTTTGGCCTTCAATTAAAACAATGTGGAATAGTTTCACAAACTCATGCCACCTGGAACACCACAGCATAATGGTGCGTCCGAACATCATAACCGTACTTTATTAGATATAGTACAATCTATGATGTATCTTACCGATCTACCACTATCGTTTTTGGGATTATGCATTAGAGACAGCTGCATTCACATTAAATAGGGCACCATCTAAATCCGTTGAGATGACACCGTATGGTTTAGCAATAAACCTAAAGCTGTCGTTTCTTAAAGTTTGGAGTTGCGATGCTTATGTGAAAAAGTTTCATCCTGATAAGCTCGAACCCAAATCGGAGAAATGCGTCTTCATAGAATACCCAAAGGAAATTGTTGGGTACACCTTCTATCACAGATCCAAAAGCAAAAATCGTTGCTAAAGAATGGATCCTTTCTAGAGAAGGAGTTTCTCTCGAAAGAAGTGAGTAGGAGGAAAGTAGAAAACTTGATAAGGTAATTGTACCTTCTCCCTTATTGGAAAGTAGTTCATCACATAAATCTGTTCTTGTGACTACTACACCAATTAGTAAGGAAGCTAATGATGATGATCATGTAACTTCAAGATCAAGTTACTACCGAATCTCGTAAGTAAACCAGAGTGAGATCCGCACGAGAGTGGTACGGTAATCCTATTTTGGAAGTCATGTTACTAGACCATGATGAACCTACGAACTATGAAGAAGCAATGGTGAGCCCAGATTCCGCAAAGTGGCTTGAGGCCATGAAATCTGAGATGGGATCCATGTATGATAACAAAGTGTGGACTTTGGTTGACTTGCCCGATGATCGGCAAGCAATTGAGAATAAATGGATTTTTAAGAAGAAGACTGACGCTGATGGTAATGTTACTATCTATAAAGCTCGACTTGTTGCAAAAGGTTTTCGACAAGTTCAAGGGATTGACTACGATGAGACTTTCTCACCCGTAGCGATGCTTAAGTCTGTCCGAATCATGTTAGCAGTTGCCGCATTTTATGATTATGAAATTTGGCAAATGGATGTCAAAACTGCATTCCTGAATGGATTTCTGGAAGAAGAGTTGTATATGATGCAACCAGAAGGTTTCGTCGATCCGAAGGGAGCTAACAAAGTGTGCAAGCTCCAGCGATCCATTTATGGACTGGTGCAAGCCTCTCGGAGTTGGAATAAACGCTTTGATAGTGTGATCAAAGCATTTGGTTTTATACAGACTTTTGGAGAAGCCTGTATTTACAAGAAAGTGAGTGGGAGCTCTGTAGCATTTCTGATATTATATGTGGATGACATATTATTGATCGGAGATAATGTAGAATTATTCTGTAAAGCATAAAGGAGTATTTGAAAGGAGTTTTTCGAAGAAGGACCTCGGGGAAGCTACTTACATATTGAGCATCAAGATCTATAGAGATAGATCAAGACGCTTGATAAGTTTTTTAATAAGTACATACCTTGAAAAGATTTTGAAGTAGTTCAAAATGGAACAGTCAAAGAAAGAGTTCTTGCCTGTATTACAAGGTGTGAAATTGAGTAAGACTCAAAGCCCGACCACGGCAGAAGATAGAAAGAGAATGAAAGTCATTCCCTATGCCTCAGCCATAGGCTCTATGAAGTATGCCATGCTATGTACCAGATCTATTGCATACCCTACCACTGAGTTTGGCAAGGGAGTACAATAGTGATCTAGGAGTAGATCACTGGACAGCGGTCAAAATTATCCTTAATGGAATAAGGATATGTTTCTCGATTATGGAGGTGACAAAAGGTTCGTCGTAAAAGATTACGTCGATGCAAGTTTTGACACTAATCTAGATGACTCTAAGTCTCAATCTAGATACATATTGAAAGTGGGAGCAATTAGCTAAAGTAGCTCCGTGCAGAGTATTGTTGACATAGAAATTTGCAAAATACTTACGGATCTGAATGTGACAGACCCGTGGACTAAAATTATCTCACAAGCAAAACATGATCACACCTTAGTACCCTTTGGGTGTTGGTCACATATCGATGTGAACTATGGGTGTTAATCACATGGTGATGTGAACTATTGCTATTAAATCACATGGCGATGTGAACTAGATTATTGACTCTAGTGCAAGTGGGAGACTGAAGGAAATATGCCCTAGAGGCAATAATAAAGTTATTATTTATTTCCTTATATCATGATAAATGTTTATTATTCATGCTAGAATTGTATTAAATGGAAACATAATACATGTGTGAATACATAGACAAACAGAGTGTCACTAGTATGCCTCTACTTGACTAGCTCATTAATCAAAGATGGTTATGTTTCCTAACCATGAACAAAGAGTTGTTATTTGATTAACGAGATCACATCATTAGTTGAATGATCTGATTGACATGACCCATTCCATTAGAATAGCACTCGATCGTTTAGTATGTTG
Source organism: Aegilops umbellulata (assembly GCA_032464435.1). Lineage (NCBI taxonomy): Eukaryota > Viridiplantae > Streptophyta > Magnoliopsida > Poales > Poaceae > Aegilops > Aegilops umbellulata. Next base: position 64,203,225 of record CP136056.1, on the reverse strand, counting down.
CTATTGCTTTTTATCCATGACTTATACATGTTCCTTTAACTATGAGATTATGCAACTCCCGTTTACCGTAGGAACACTTTGTGTGCTACCAAACGTCACAACGTAACTGGGTGATTATAAAGGTGCTCTACAGGTGTCTCCGAAGGTACATATTGGGTTGGCGTATTTCGAGATAGGATTTGTCACTCCGATTGTCGGAGAGGTATCTCAGGGCCTTCTCGGTAATGCACATCACATAAAGCCTTGCAAGCATTGCAACCAATGAGTTAGTTGCGAGATGATGTATTACAGAACGAGTAAAGAGACTTGCCAGTAACGAGATTGAACTAAGTATTGGATACCGACGATCGAATCTCGGGCAAGTAACATACCGATGACAAAGGGAACAACGTATGTTGTTATGCGGTCTGACCGATAAAGATCTTCGTAGAATATGTAGGAGCCAATATGGGCATCCAGGTCCCGCTGTTGGTTATTGACCGGAGACGTGTCTCGGTCATGTCTACATTGTTCTCGAACCGTAGGGTCCGCACGCTTAACGTTACGATGACAGTTATTATGAGTTTATGCATTTTGATGTACCGAAGGAGTTCGGAGTCCCGGATGTGATCACGGACATGACGAGGAGTCTCGAAATGGTCGAGACATAAATAATTATATATTGGAAGCCTATGTTTGGACATCGGATGCATTCCAGGTGAAATCAGGATTTTACTGGAATACCGGGAGGGTTACCGGAACCCCCCGGGGAGCATAATGGTCCAACATGGGCCTTGGAGGAGAGGTGAGAGGGCTGCCCTAGGGGCTGCGCGCCTCCCCCCCTTCCCCTAGTCCTATTAGGACTAGGAGAGGTGGGCGCCCCCTCTCTCTCTCTCTCCCCCTTGGAGAATCCTAGTCCAACTAGGATTGGGGGGGGAATCCTACTCCCAGAGGGAGTAGGACTCTCCTGGCGCACCAGAGTTGGCCAGCCAGCCCCTTCCCCTTGGCTCCTTTATATACGGGGGCAGGGGGCACCCCAAAGACACACAAGTTGATCTACGGATCGTTCCTTAGCCGTGTGCGGTGCCCCCTTCCACCAAATTCCACCTCGGTCATATCGTTGCAGTGCTTAGGCGAAGCCCTGCGCCGGTAACACATCAAGATCGTCACCACGCCGTCGTGCTGACGGAACTCTTCCCCGACGCTTTGCTGGATCGGAGCCCGGGGATCGTCATCGAGCTGAACGTGTGCCAAGAACTCGGAGGTGCCGGAGTAACGGTGCTGTGATCGGTTGGATCGCGATGAGAATGTACGACTACTTCCTCTATGTTGTGTCAACGCTTCCGCTTCGGTCTACGAGGGTACGTAGACAACACTCTCCCCTCTCGTTGCTATGCATCACCATGATCTTGCGTGTGCGTAGGAAAATTTTGAAATTACTACGTTCCCCAACAAGGACACCTAATCAAGGCGCAGTAAATGCACCTTGTCATGTAATGCGAGGGATAACCTCGCATCACTGTACCCTTTCCACCTCTTGTGTGCCACTGTGGCAGCCCCTTTCCCTATAAAAGGAGGCCCTAGGCGACCAGGAAGAGGATTCACCTTTTTGGAGCTCCTCACGCCCCATAGCTAGCTCAAGAACACAAACATATAATCCACCAAAGCAGGAGTAGGGTTTTACGCATCTTCGCGACCCGAACCTGGGTAAAGGAATCATGTACTGCCTGCTCGATCCGCTCTTCTCACGACCCTCGTGCCCCGCAACCGCAGAAAGGGATTCTCGTGATCCCATTGGTGTCGTTTCCCACTGACATCTTTGGCGCGCCAGGCAGGGGCGGCGCAATTGTGAGAATCGGCTTTAGCAGTTAGTTCGACGCTTCTTCATCGTCATGGCGCCAAAGAAGAAGACGACGGTGGCGGTTGGCCCGTCGGACGCCGGGCATCCCGTCCCGGCACGGGCGAGCAGCGGACCGGTCGCCGAAAGGACCCGGGGCGCTATTCGCGAACACCAACACCGTCCCAGCAGTCGGAGTTTGGGAGGCGGCGATGTTCGTGCGCCCGATAACGGGACGCACGCAGCCAAATCCAAAGACGGAGCCGGGCCCCCCGCAGGTGGCGCGGGACCTTCCGAGGTCACTGCTTCCCCGCCCGCTGGCGGCGCGAGGGCCTCCAGGACTCCCACTCCGGCGCCGATGGCGCGTTCCTCTCAAGCAGCGCGCGACGAGCGGCGTGATCACCCCGAAGACCCCGGGCGTCGCCACGGGAAAAGCCCCGAGCGCCACTCCCGGGATGTAGAAGACCTGCCCGCTCGCCGAGGCGCTGGTGAAGACGGCGTGCGACCGCGCGGTCGTGGTAGAGCTCCTTCTGACATGGTCAGAAGTCGAAGCGCGTCGCAATCCGTGCAGGTTTCGCTGCCACCGACGCCAGCAGAAGCCCTGGCGCGCGCGCAGTTGCTCCTCGACTTCCCTCCCACTATGGGGAAACTCGACGAATGGAAAGCCACCATCCGAAGCCTTGTTGCGGTGGCCAACAAAGATGAGCCGACCCCGACGGAGCCCCCGGGTCGACGTTCCGGCGGAGTCCCGCGTACCAGTGGCAGGAAGGCTGGCGGCGCCGCGACCACGGTGCACTCGCCTCCTCCTCGCCCGGTGCCACGGACACCTGCCCGTCGCGACGTTGCGGGCGACGAAATCTCCATAGCATCGTCCGACCCGCGGACCCACCAGGACCAACGCCAGGTCCTTCGGGATCGGGAACATGAAGACGCTCAGACCACCATCGAGCGCCGGCGCGGAGCGCGCCACCAGTTAGATAGGCGAGCGGGGCCTGCTGTGGACCACCCGGCATCGGGGAGCCTTGGGGGCCTGCCTTACGAGGTAGGCTGCCCGGCTTTTACCCGTGAGCTGCGGCAGTTCCAGTGGCCCACTCACCGCACTTTCAAACCTGACGTAGGCGAGAAGTACGGCGGCAAGACCCACCCGTCCGAGTTCCTCAGCATCTACACCATCGCGATGCAGGCTGCCGGAGCTCGTGATGATAAGGTGCTTGCAAATTACTTCCCGTTGGCTCTTAAACCCAACGCCATGTCATGGTTGATGCACTTGCCGGTAGACTCCATTTCCTCCTGGTCGGATTTGTGCCATGAGTTCGTGGGTGCCTTTACTGGCGGTCACCAAGCTCATGGCCAAGCGAGTGATCTCCACGTCATTCCCCAGAAGGGAGGCGAGAGTCTCCGCAAGTACATACAGAGGTTCAGCCGGGTACAGTACAATATCCCAGATGTTCACCCCGCCGCCATCATCAGCGCGTTCCATCAGAATGTTCGGAACCGCAAGATGCGCGAAGAGCTGGCGATGAACAAGGTGAAAGATGTCGCGGAGCTCTATGTTCTCACGGACAAATGTGCCCGGGCTGTAGAGGGGAGGAAGTACCCCGACGAAGATGCCGGCGTGGAAACCGACTCCTCTGAAGAGTACACCACCGCCCCGGCGAAGAAAGGCCGGCGCCGCAACAGGAAGCGCAAAGGGAAAGCTGTGCTTGCCGTCGAGGGGTCTGACGACACCGGCTCCACCAAGAAGACCAAGGCAGGTGGCCCCGGCAAGGAAATCGCCGGATGTGTCGCCTGCCAGGCCTTGGCGGTTGCCGAGAAGCCAGGCAATTCCGACAAGCGATACTGCAAGATCCATCGCACCAAAGGCCATGCTCTCCAAGACTGCCGGTAGGTTGAGCTCCTCGCTGAGAAGCAGAGGGCTGAATACGAGAGGCGGGACAAGGAGAAGGGCCAAGACGGTGCTGAGGGATCCGGCAAGAAACGTGACGGCCAGGCGGGCCGTCGCGGCAAGGATAAGCAACAAGAGAGGCCCGCTCGGGGCCGTGACAGAAAGCCAGAAGATGACGATCATGAAGAGGACGACGAGTCCGGCGACCAAGAGTTTCAGAAAGCTACAGAGGCCATGTGCGTTGACGGCGGCGCTTCGCTGCATGCCTCTCGGCGCCGGCTTAAACAGTGGGCACGAGAAATTACAGCAGCAGAGCCGTCGTTTGATGCCCAGAGGCCGCTGAAGTGGTCCAGCACACCTATCATTTTTGACTTTGAGGACCAGGTGGTCAGCGCCGCGCTAGTGGCGCAGAGGGAGGTCGACGACGAGGTAATGGCAGCAACAGAGCCCGACGCCACCAGTGCGGAGGCGACACATTTGGTCGAGGTGCCGCTAAAGAAGAAAGTGATGCAGCGCCCGGTCTACTTCGTTAGCTCCGTCTTGCAGGGGGCTAGGTCGAGGTACTCCGGTGTGCAGAAACTGCTCTTCGGCCTCCTCATGGCCTCGAGGAAGTTGCGTCACTACTTCTAGGCGCACGAGATCACTATCGTCACTCGCCTCCCTCTGCAGCGGATATTGCACAACCCAGATGCGACGGGGAGGATTGTGGAATGGGCACTGGAGCTGTCCAGCTTTGGCCTCAAGTTTGAAAGTACTTCGACGATCCGGAGCCGAGTCCTGGCAGAGTTCATTGCAGAATGGACCGCCACACCTGACGAAGAAGCCCAAGAGACTGCATTCCCCGGCAAGGAGGCAAGTTGCGATTGGATTATGTACTTTGATGGGGCTTTCTCCCTCCAGGGTGCCGGGGTTGGCGTACTGCTCGTCGCCCCCACCGGAGAGCACCTCAAGTACGTGATCCAGATGCACTTCCCCAGGGAGGCGTCAACAAACAACACAGCGGAATACGAAGGGCTGCTTGCCGGTCTTAGGATTGCGGCGGACCTCGGAATCAAAAAGCTCATCGTCAGGGGCGACTCGCAGCTTGTCATCAAGGAAGTCAATAAGGATTACCAGAGCCCGTTGATGAAGTGAGAAAGCTGGAAGAGCGTTTCGACGGTATCCAGGCTGAATACGTTCCCCGGACAGAGAATGATATCGTCGATTACCTGTCGAAGCGCGCTGCCCTCAAGCTACCTGTGGAACCAGGTACCTTTGTGCTTCAGCTGACTCAGCCATCCGTTGATCCATCAACAGAGCAGAACAAGAGAAGGAAATCAGGACCCGACAAGTACTTTCCCGCCGAGCTCCCTGGAGCCGTCGGCAAGGATGTTGCCGAGGACACTGAACCCGCAACGGGACGGCTAGCTCCGGCAGGACGCCAAGCTCTTGCCGTCGAGATAGCCGCCCCTATAGCGGAGGAAATGCCTTTAGTCCTCGCCGTCGAGCCTCAGGCTCCAGCATGGGCACAACATACCGTCCGATTCCTCTAGACAGGGGAGCTTCCTGAGGAGCAGGAAGAAGCGGAAAAAGTAGCCCGTCGCTCTGCCATGTACCAGTTCGTCGATGACGTCCTGTACAGGAAGAGATCGAACGGTGTGAAACTGAAGTGCATCCCTCGAGAGGAAGGACTGGAGCTATTGGCAGAGATACATGGAGGCATATGTGGATCCCACATTGGGTCGAGAGCCCTTGCCGGCAAGGCGTTCCGGCAGGGTTTCTTCTGGCCCACCGCCCTCCAGGATGCAACGACGCTCGTCACCAGGTGTGAGGCGTGTCAGTTCCATTCAAGAAAGCTGCATCAACCAGCTCAAGCCCTTCAAACCATTCCTCTCTCCTGGCCCTTCTCGGTCTGGGGGCTCGACATACTGGGCCCTTTCCCCCGCGCTGTCGGGGGCTTTGAGTACTTGTACGTAGCCATCGACAAGTTCACAAAGTGGCCAGAAGTGGAGGCAGTGAGGAATGTCACAGCTCAGTCAGCCGTCAAGTTCATCAAGGGGCTAGTGTGCCGTTACGGTGTACCCAACCGGATCATCACCGACAACGGTACACAGTTCACAAGCCGCACCTTCATACAATATACTCAGGACCTCGGCAGCAAAGTCTGTTTCACTTCCGTCGCTCACCCGCGGAGCAACGGGCAAGCTAAGAGGGCAAATGCTGAAGTGTTGCGAGGCTTAAGGACCAAGACCTTTGACAGGCTGCACAAGAGCGGAAGGCGCTGGATTGATGAGTTGCCGACGGTTCTTTGGTCAATCAGGACAACACCAAATCGAGCCACCGGCCAGACATCCTTTACCCTCGTATACGGGGCAAAAGCAGTTATCCCCACTGAACTCATATACGGGTCACCTCGAGTGCTCGCTTATGATGAGCTTGAGCAAGAGCAACTGCGGCAAGACGACGCACTGCTCCTTGAGGAAGATCGTCTTCGGGCGGCTGTGAGAGCAGCACGCTACCAGCAAGCCTTGCGCCGCTACCATAGCTACAAGGTTCATGCCCGGAGCCTTGAGGAAGGCGACCTTGTTCTTCGGCACGTTCAATCGGCCAAGAATTCCAACAAGTTGATGCCGAAGTGGGAAGGCCCTTATCGGGTAATACGAGTCACCAGGCCCGGCGCAGTCCGCCTGGAGACCGAAGATGCCGTTCCGGTGAGTAACTCCTGGAACATCGAGCATCTTCGCAAGTTTTACCCATAAGGCGCGGCTTGTCGGGCCTCTCGGCAAGCCACCCTTTTGTACAAGCATTGCCGATGATGCATGTAACCCTTTGTACAAAGCCAGGCGCAGACCCTGAGCGTAAATGAAGCGCTGGCGCCCTAAGTTATAGCATGCATGCTAGATCGAGTCTCGTCCTTGGTTAGGGTTGATAGTGCTTAGCGGCGGCTAACCCCTAGCTTAGAGGTCGAGTGTGCGTCTCTTTGCCGTTCTTTTGTCTCCCTTGGTTCGCAGGGCTCGGATATCCTTGCCGGATCACTTGAGGATGAAAAAAAAGGAGAAGAGGGATGGACCAGCATCTGGACCCTGGCAAGCCAGTGTTGCCAGGGGCTGCAAGTACAAAGATTCACCCACGGCGAACCAGAGTTGCCGGGGGCTGCAGTTTCAGATAAGTTCTTCATCCCTTATCATGCATTCTCTTATGGACTGAGGTATGCGAAACCTCGTTTCTTCCTAAAGCTACCGTGCTCCCCTAACTCTAGGCCTAGGACTCGTTCCTGGGTCCAGGTTTGGTCGTAGTCATGGCAGCGAAGGGACGAAACGAGGAGCCTGAACCCGCCTCATCCCTGCCTCCGCCGAAAGCGTGAGAAAGGTCGAGCGACGTGGGGAGACGGCAGGGCCTGCTGCCGGGCAAGGAAGTGTCTATCTTAAAGATATCAAGGATTTGCCCCTTGACGTGAGTTCCACCCGCAAGACAAGTGACCCGGCAAGCATCCCTTTTTCATTAAAAACATTCCACTCAGGTACAGTTCATGGAGAATGAAAAACATGAATGATGGGATTACAAGCTTTAAATTCAGCTAAGGCCCGAAGGCTTACAAACTAAAAGGAGATAAGGTGCCCGTAATCCCTTTCTTGTCCCTCTCTTCAGGAGGCAGGTCAAGGAGGCGAAAAGGGCAAAAGGGGCGCCTAGACGAGCTACGGGTGGCAGAAGACACCAAGAGAACATCTCGGTGGTCATCCAAAGGCTGGATGGTGATGGCAGCGCCAGAGGCAGAGCTCAAAGACGAGGCGGCAGGACGTCAGCACGCGTCGAAGGCGTCGTGCCCACGCACTCTGAGTTGACGGCCTTGCCGCCCGCCCTCTTCCTCTTCCGCAGCCTCCCAATGCCAGCCGCCCAAGGAGACAACCCCGAGAAGTTCGAGGAGCCGGCGACACGGATGATGGGGTCGCCGGTGCCGCACGGAGCGGGGCCCGACACCTAGTCGGACCCGTCATCCTGCCGCCCGCTACCCTCGTCGTCGCTGCCGCTGTCCTCCTCGTCACTCCCGCTCGAGGAGGAGTCTTCGCTATCAGAGGAGCTCTCCACGCAGCACCTTGCCCGAGTCCCGAAGCACCCGAAGACCTTGACGGAGAGGAGGCCGCCCTCCATCAGCTTAAAATGGAGGGTGAGCCCCTCCGTCAGGCGGTGGATACGGGCAACGTCTTCCACCCTCGACCAAGATACATCACATTAGGGGCTGGGAAGTCGACGCGGACTCGCGTACCGCTGATTCCACAGCCCCTCATGTGCAGCCTCAGTGTCTCAGGCGGGTCCAACTCCATCTCGCTCGCGAATGGAGTCGGGAGACGAAGACGACGGCGAGGCGGCCGCCGCAACCTGACAAGAACTCACAAGGGTCGTCCCCAACGTGGCCCTCCATGGGGAGAGGAACTGCTGGCGGAGGCAAAGCCGGCGCGCCGCCCCGTCCTCCTCTTCCCCGAGCGCCTCGGCCTCGCCCACAGCCTCGCCCTCTCCCCCTTCCCCTCGCGGTTGGCTCTGCCACCGCAGGTGCAGGAGAAGGAGGGACGCGTTGTCGAGCGGTGACCCTCGTCGCCACTGTCGAAGGACCAGGGTTCCCTTTCTCCATGGCGAATGAGAGGGAGGGGAGCAGAAGCTGAAGAAGTGAGATGGAGGAATGCAGGGCACCGACCCCCCCCCCCCGCTCTTTATAAAGGAGCAGGGTGGGGGCTCGACCGCCCTGTTCCGCCAATGAGGACGTGAATGGCGCAGGAGGCCGGGGCCGATCCGCCGCCCCAGCCCGCGACGGCCCGGCTTCCCACCTCCACCAACTGCCATCCCAGGCGCATGAGCGCCGCGTGGCGAACGTGCAGGACCGAAGCGACGGGTGAGGTGACTTCTCCCTGCCCCGTGACTAAAGGGAGTGGGCGCCTCGAAAGACCACGCCTCGGCCCCGTCCAGTAAATGGGCCGCGCCTCCACGCCTCCCTCCGTTTATGGGGAAGGCGCGAGCCGCCCCCTTTTTTCTACGACGTGACACATGTGTGCAGAAGCCAGCCTCACGCATGCCGCCCACGTCGCGCCCGCCTCCCCACGCCACGCCACGCGCGGGAAGCATGGGGGGGCGCAGCGCGCGAAGAAACTTACCGCGGTAAAAACCGCCCTGCCTGCCCGCGCACCGTTCTTGGGCCTGGCCCAACAACGCGTAGCGCTCATGTGTGGCCCAGGCCCGGGGGCTCCTGTCGGTGTACAAAAAGAGGGGTACACTTTTTGTACCCCTATGACTGTGCACGGGCAGTCTGAGCCACGGGCGCCGCCGCACCGAGCCCGGCAAGGGAGGTAGAACCAAGGTGAGGGCGAAGCCAAAGAGGAGCAGAACGACGCCAAGATAAAGACCACAAAGAGCAAAGGGGACGAAGCGGGGCCCCCCCGGCAAGATCCTTGCTGGGAGGCGGTTTTTGCCAACCCGACAAGACCCTTGCCGTGGCAGCTCGCCCCACACCTACGGAGCGGGTCACCCTTGAGTCCACTGCCCCCATGGGGCAAGGATTCGGGAGGCATCCCCGTGGTGGTATGCAGATCTTTGTGAAGACATTCAAGATCAGATGAACACTTTAGAAGATGATGGTCCTTGGCGGGATCCCAGCCAAGGAAAACCACAAGGCCCCCGGCAAGAGCCTTGCCGGGGATGACAGCAGGCGCCACGGCAAGACCCTTGTCGCGACCCCGACAAGACCCTTGCCGGGGCCGCGGCAAGGCCCTTGCCAAGGACACCCGCGGGGCCACCATCGGACCCGCACCAGTCACGCCTCCACCATCGTTCGCATGCAGCTGCCGACCCAACCAGCTGGGCAGGCACCTGCATGGCGGCATGCAGATCTTCGTGGAGACCCGCCGCTGCGCCACCTCAGCTGCCTGCCCGCCTACATGGCATCACAGGCACCGCTGGCCAAGGCGCGTGTCGACGCGGGAGAGAGCGGCGACGGACGAGACAGGGCTCTCCCCCTCCCCCGATAAAGCAAGGACACCTAAGCAAGGCGCATTAAATGCACCTTGTCATGTAATGCGAGGGATAACCTCACATCACTGTACCCTTTCCACCTCCTGTGTGCCACTGTGGCAGCCCCTTTCCCTATAAAAGGAGGCCCCAGGCGACCAGGAAGAGGATTCGGCTTTTTGGAGCTCCTCACGCCCCATAGCTAGCTTAAGAAAACAAACATATAATCCACCAAAGCAGGAGTAGGGTTTTACGCATCTTCGCGGCCCGAACCTGGGTAAAGGAATCGTGTACTGCCTGCTCGATCCGCTCTTCTCACGACCCCCGCGCCCCGCAACCGCATAATGGGATTCTCGTGATCCCATAGGTGTCGTTTCCCACCGACATCTATTCTGCACAACTCCAAAAGTTCTGAAACTCCACGGAAGTTATTTTTGGAATTAATAAAAAATACTGAGCGAAGAAAGTACCAGAGGGGGCCACCCACCATCCACGAGGGTGGGGGCGCGCCCTACCCCTAGCACGCCCCCTGCCTCGTGGGCCCCCTGGCAGGCTTCCAGTGCCCATCTTCTGCTATATGAAGTCTTTTACCCTGGAAAAAATCATAAGCAAGCTTTCGGGAAGAAACTCCGCCGCCACGAGGCGGAACCTTGGCCGAACCAATCTAGGGCTCCGGTAGAGCTGTTCTGTCGGGGAAACTTCCCTCCGGGAGGGGGAAATCATTGCCATCGTCATCACCAACGATCCTCTCATCGGGAGGGGGTCAATCTCCATCAACATCTTCACTAGCACCATGTCCTCTAAAACCCTAGTTCATCTCTTGTATCCAATCTTTGTCCCAGAGCCTCAGATTGGTACCTATGGGTTGCTAGTAGTGTTGATTACTCCTTGTAGTTGATGCTAGTTGGTTTATTTGGTGGAAGATCATATGTTCAGATCCTTTATGCATATTAATACCCCTCTGATTATGAACATGAATATGATTCGTGAGTAGTTACATTTGTTCCTGAGGACATGTGAGAAGTCTTGCTATAAGTAGTCATGTGAATTTAGTATTCGTTCGATATTTTGATGAGATGTATGTTGTCTCTCCTCTAGTGGTGTTATGTGAACGTCGACTACATGAAACTTCACCATTGTTTGGGCCTAGAGGAAGGCATTGGGAAGTAATAAGTAGATGATGGGTTGCTAGAGTGACAGAAGCTTAAACCCTAGTTTATGAGTTGCTTCGTAAGGGGCTGATTTGGATCCATATGTTTCATGCTATGGTTAGGTTTACCTTAATACTTCTTTTGTAGTTGCGGATGCTTGCAATAGGGGTTAATCATAAGTGGGATGCTTTTCCAAGAAAGGGCAGCACCCAAGCACCGGTCCACCCACATACCAAATTATCAAAGTAACGAATGCGAATCATATGAGCGTGATGAAAACTAGCTTGACGATAATTCCCATGTGTCCTCGGGAGCGTTTTCCCTCATATAAGAGTTTGTCCAGGCTTGTCCTTTGCTACAAAAAGGATTGGGCCATCTTTCTGCACCTTATTTACTTTCATCACTTGTTACCCGTTACAAATTACCTGATCATAAAACTATCTGTTACCGATAATTTCAGTGCTTGCAGAGAATACCTTACTGAAAACCGCTTGTCATTTCCTTCTGCTCCTCGTTGGGTTCAACACTCTTACTTATAGAAAGGACTACGATAGATCGCCTACACTTGTGGGTCATCACTCATCCCCACCCCGCGAGTGTGGCACGAAGCAAATATGCCCACACGTCCTGGTGCAGCTATGTTAGGTACCCGTGGGGTGACGATTTAGTTGCCATCCGTGATGGCAGATGTAGTTATCCGGGATGACAAATAAATTTGTAAAAGCACGAAAACTCTCTCTGCTTTGGTTAACTATAGTTGCCATGTCTAATTTATGGTAGTTGTCACGTGTAATCAAACCATAGTTGCCGTGTGTGATTAATTACTTGCCACATATGGTCAAACAATAGTTTCCATGTGTGTTTACCTAGTTGCCACGTTTGGTCCAACCATAGTTTCCATGTATGGTTAATCACAATTGCCATGTGTGTTTATCTGGTAATGAGCCGAGCCAAAGCCTAGTCGCCATCTACTGTTCCTCTCTCTGTGCTGCTTGCGACGACCGCTCGGGAGAACGACAGAAGGTTTTTGGGAAGCGTCTCGACATGACTGCTCTTGATCCGTCTCCGTCCGCCTCTGTTTCCACTACTTCCCTTGCATCGACTCCATGGTTGCCGACGAAGCCGCCAAGAATATCTCGGTCGATGCCGAGGCTTCCGCCGCCGCGTTGTCCTGGCCAACCAGAGGGTATGAGATGCATATCGTATTTACCATGTTTACTGCTTACTCGTGGATTAGATTAGTCGGAAAAGTGCTAATATTTCCAACAACACAAAAACCTTATTCTAGGCACTTTTTGACTCATGGCTTCACTGCTACTCTGAAATCAGAAAAGTTTACTCGGACGCATTTTAAGTGTTGGCAGACCAGGACCACCTTGTGGCTCACAACAATGAACGTGTTCTGGGTTGGTGGTGTGTCTCCCACGGCAACGATTGCTCCTGAACAGGAGAATGCATTTAGGGAAGCAACCACCATATTTGTGGGAGCCGTTCTTACTGTGATCGAAGACAAGCTGGTAGACATGTATCTCCATATGTGTGTTGCCAAAAATTTGTGGGATGTGCTCGAAGCTACGTTCAGCGTAACCGATGCTGGGAGCGAATTGTATGATATGGAGCAGTTCCATGCTTACAAAATGGTTGATATCTGTTCTATATTGGACCAGGCCCATGAGATACAAAGCATTGCTAAGGAGCTAGAGCTCTTGAAGTGTGAGTTGCCGGACAAATTTGTCGTGGGTTGCATAATTGCAAAACTCCCTCCTTGATGGAGGAACTTTGCTACTTCTCTCAAGCACTTGAGACATGAATTCTCTGTTGAGGATGTCATCGGTCATCCAAGTGTTGAGCAGAACTCCAGAGCAAAGGACTCACACGTAAAAGGGGCAGAAGGTCCTTCTAGTGCCAATGTGATGCAAAAGAATTTCCACAAGTTCTAGGGAAAGAACTCCGTTCAGCAGAATACTACCTTTAATAATATATATTTTTTGACCTCAAAAAGACCTCTTTATTCAATAGATAATAATGATACATCGTTCACCATGAGAGGTACAATAAAGGGGAGAGGATCATCCAACCAGACCCTACTGTCTGGAACTTAGCTAACTGGGCTAGTTCATGAGCTATAGAATTTGTTTCCCTATTCGCATGATCATACTTGACCCTAACAAATTCTGGCTCCATAGAAAAACAATCATGAAGAATCTCTGCAGCAATACCTGTAGGAGGCCTCTCATTCATCATAATTTCTATTAATTCACTATTATCAGAACTCATAACAACTCTATTACAACCCATGGATTCAGCTAAGAACAAACCATGCTTGAGAGCGAGAGCCTCAGCCGAAAGAACATCTTGAACCATATCCAAACGTGCATTACAAGTGGCGATGAATGCTACCTTATAATAGATTCATAAGGCAATTTAATTTTCTTTCTAGGCAAGTGTTCCATGCCTTTCCTTAACAGAAATTGAAATCTAATGTTTCCTTCTTTCATATCAATAATTGCACCAATCATTCTAAGGAAAGGTCTACCAAGAATAATAGGACATGTAGGATTGCAATCTATATCAAGAACAATGAAATCTATGGGCACATAATTCCTATTTGCAACAATAAGAACATCATTAATCCTTCTCATAGGTTTCTTAATGGTGGAATCCGCAAGATGCAAATTTAAAGAACAATCATCAAATTCACGAAAACCTAACACGTCACATAAAGTTTTTGGAATCATGGAAACACTAGCACCCAAATCACACAGAGCATGACATTCATAATCTTTAATCTTAATCTTAATAGTAGGTTCCCACTCATCATAAAGTTTTCTAGGGATAGAAACTTCCAATCCAAGCTTTTCTTCAAAAGATTGCATCATAACATCAACGATGTGTTTAGTAAAAGCTTTGTTTTGATTATAAGTATGAGGAGAATTCAACATGGATTGCAACAAGGAAATAAAATCTATTAAAGAACAATCATCATAATTAAATTCCTTAAAATCCAAAAGAGTGGGTTCATTGCTACTTCAAGTTTTGACCTCTCTAATCCCACTTTTATCAATTTTTGCATCAAGATCTAAAAACTCCAAATCATTGGGATGCCTTTTAACTAAAGTTGACTCATCTCCAGTCCCATCTTTATCAAAATTTGTATTGAAAAACAAAGATTCAATAGGAGTTACATCAATTACTTTAAGATCTTCATCATTATTCTCACGGAAACTAGAAAACATGCTTTTTATAAACCAATCTTTTTAGCACGCATCTTAGCGGTTTGTTCTTTGCACTCATCAATGGAAATTCTCATGGCTTTGAGAGACTCATTGATATCATGCTTAGGAGGAATAGATCTAAGTTTCAAAGAATCAACATCATGGGAAATTCTATCCATGTTCCTAGCCAAATCGTCAATCTTAAGCAATTTTTCTTCAATCAAAGCATTGAAATTCTTTTGTGAACTCATAAATTCTTTAACACTATTCTCAAAATCTAAGGGCATCTTATTATAATTTCCATAAGAATTGTTGTAGGAATTACCATAATTATTAGAGGAATTACCAGTAAACGACCTAGGAGTAAAATTACCTCTATACGCGTTATTACCAAAATTGTTCCTACCAACAAAATTCACATCAGTAGATTCATTATTATTCTCAATCAAAGTAGACAAAGGCATATCATTAGGATCAATAGGAGCATTCTTGCTAGCAAATAATTTCATAAGCTCATCCATCTTTCCACTCAAAACATTAATCTCTTCAATTGCATGCACTTTTTTACTAGTGGAAAATCTTTCGGTATGCCATTGAGAATAATTAACCATAATATTATCTAGGAGTTTGATAGCTTATCCTAAAGTAATTTCCATAAGGTGCCTCCCGCGACCGAATCTAAAAGATTTCTAGAAGCAAAATTCAATCCTGCATAATTTTTTTAATAATCATCCACAAATTCAAACCATGAGTAGGGAAATTTGGTATCATCAATTTCATCCTCTCCTAAGATTGTGCAACATGTTCATGATCAAGCTGCTTAAAATTCATAATATTGTTCCTAAGGAAGATGATCTTAGCGGGAGCAAAATACTTGGAAATAAAAGCATCTTTACACTTATTCCATGAATCAATACTAACTTTAGGCAAAGATGAAAACCAAGTTTTAGCACGATCTCGAAGCGAGACTGGAAATAGCTTCAATTTAACAATATCATTATCCACAACATTTTTCTTTTGCATATCACACAAATCAACGAAATTATTAAGATGGGATGCGGCATCTTCATTGGGAAGACCGGAAAATTGATCTTTCATAACAAGATTCAGCAAAGCGGTGTTGATTTCACAAGATTCCACATTAGTAGAGGGAGCAATCGGAGTACTAATAAAATCATTATTATTGGTGTTGGAAAAGTCACACAATTTGGTATTCTCTTGAGTCATCGTGACAAAGCAAGCAATCCAACGCACGAGCACACAAAAAGCAAGCGGAGAAGGCGAACGGAAGAGGGGTGAAGGAAAAGGCAAATCTTTTTGAAAATCGATTTAGAGGTGGGGGAGAGGAAAACGAGAGTCGAATGGCAAATAATGTAATGCGAGAGATGAGAGTTTATGATGGGTACTTGGTATGTCTTGACTTGGCGTAGATCTCCCTGGCAATGGCGCCAGAAATTCTTCCTGCTACCTCTTGAGCTTGCGTTGGTTTTTCCCTTGAAGAGGAAAGGGTGATGCAGCAAAGTAGAGTAAGTATTTTCCTCAGTTTTGAGAACCAAGGTATCAATCCAGTAGGAGACAATGCGCAAGTCACCGAATACCTGCACAAACAAACACCAACTTGCACCCAACGCGATAAAAGGGTTGTCAATCCCTTCACGCTTATTTGCAAAGTGAGATCTAATAGAGATGGATAAACGGTAAAGTAATATTTTTGGTATTTTTTGGTTTATGGAACGGAAAGTAAAAGATTGCAAAGGAAGTAAATCGGGAACTAAAATTGTATATCAGAAAGTTATATGATGGAAAATAGACACGGGGGGCCATAGGTTTCACTAGAGCTTCTCTCAAGATAGAAAGTATTACGGTCGGCGAACAAATTACTGCCAAGCAATTGATAGAAAAGCGCAAAGTTATGACGATATCTAAGGCAATGATCATGAATATTGGCATCACGTCCATGTCAATAGACCGACTCCTGCCTACATCTACTACTATTACTCCACACATCGACCAACTCCTGCCTGCATCTAGAGTATTAAGTTCATAAGAACAGAGTAACGCATTAAGCAAGATGAAATGATGTAGCGGGATTAACTCAAGCAATATGATGAAAACTCCATCTTTTTATCCTCGATGGCAACAATACAATATGTGCCTTGTTGCCCCTGCTGTCACTAGGAAAGGACACCACAAGATTAAACCCAAAGCTAAGCACTTCTCCCATTGAAAGAAAAACTAATCTAGTTGGCCAAACCAAATCGATAGTTCGAAGAGACTTGCAAAGATATCAAATCATGCATATAAGAATTCAGAGGAGATTCAAATAATATTCATAGATAAGCGGATCATAAATCCGCAATTCATCGGATCTCGGCAAACACACCGCAAAAAAGTATTACATCGAATAGATCTCCAAGAACATCGAGGATAACTTTGTATTGAAAATCAAAGAGAGAGAAGAAGCCATCTAGCTACTAGATATGGACCCATAGGTCTGAAGTAAACTACTCACGCTTCATCGGAGAGGCAATGGTGTTGATGTAGAAGCCCTCCATGATCGATTCCCCCTCCGGCAGGATGCCAAAAAAGGCCCCAAGATGGGATCTCACGGGTATAGAAGGTTGCGGCGGTGGAAAAGTGGTTTCGTGGCTCCCTTGGATGTTTTTGGGGTATAAGAGTATATATAGGAGGAGTAATTAGGCCAGGGGAGCTACGAGGGGCTCACAAGACAGGGGGGCGTGGCCCACCCCCCTGGGCGCGCCCTCCACCCTTGTGGCCGCCTCGAGGCTCCTCTGACTTGCACTCCAAGTCTCCTGGGTGTTTTCTGGTCCAAGAAAAATCATCGCGAAAGTTTTATTCCGTTTGGACTCCGTTTGGTATTCCTTGTTTGCGAAACTCTAAAACAAGGAAAAAACAGAAACTGGCACTAGGCTCTAGGTTAATAGGTTAGTCCCAAAAATCATATAAAATAGCATATTAATGCATATAAAACATCCAAAACAGATAATATAATAGCATGGAACAATAAAAAACTATAGATACGTTGGAGACGTATCAAGCATCCCCAAGTTTAATTCCTGCTCGTCCTCGAGTAGGTAAATGATAAAAACAGAATTTTGATGTGGAATGCTACCTAACATATTTATCCATGTAATTCTCTTTATTGTGGCATGAATGTTCAGATCCCATAAGACTCAAAACAAAAGTTTAATATTGACATAAAAGCAATAATACTTCAAGCATACTAACAAAATAATTATGTCTTCTCAAAATAACATGGCCAAAGAAAGCTCATCCCTACAAAA
Source organism: Aegilops umbellulata (assembly GCA_032464435.1). Classification (NCBI taxonomy): domain Eukaryota; kingdom Viridiplantae; phylum Streptophyta; class Magnoliopsida; order Poales; family Poaceae; genus Aegilops; species Aegilops umbellulata. The sequence continues at coordinate 64,185,880 of CP136056.1, read as the reverse complement.
TCATATAGCCTGGCTATGCTCCATCTTCATCACACAAAATATTCAAATCATGCACAACTCCGATGACAAGCCAAGCAATTGTTTCATACTTTTGACGTTCTCAAACCTTTTCAACTTTCACGCAATACATGAGCGTGAGCCATGGACATAGCACTATAGGTGGAATAGACGGTGGTTGTGGAGAAAACAAAAAGAGGGAGATAGTCTCACATCAACTAGGCGTATCAACGGGCTATGGAGATGCCCATTAATAGATATCAATGTGAGTGAGTAGGGATTGACATGCAACGGATGCACTAGAGCTATAAGTTTATGAAAGCTCAAAAAGAAACTAAGTGGGTGTGCATGTTATTTGAGGATGACACTTTGATTGCCATCGCAGATCTTTCTGGGGACTGCACCTGAATATCACGGCTAATTTGCCTCCTCTCCCACCATAGATACCAACATGCCACCGCAACAAGCTCTGGCAATGGGGCCTGTCCCAAAACCAGTGACTGATCAGGGCTTGAGTATAACAATTCCTCTAGCATAGACTGTCTTGGACAAGGAACAAGACAAGATCTCTCAATTAAGTCGTGGATGCCCAGTGCTTCCCATACGTGTTTGCTTAGCTACACTTGAACAGGAGATTCTTAATGTCTTCCGCTCCAATCTTACATACTGGGCACTGCCCGCTCACTTTGATATGGCGGTTTGCCAGGGCAACCTGACAAGGAATAGTATTATGCATAGCTCTCCAAAGAAAGATTTTAACCTTTGCGGGCACTTTGAGACCCCAAATTTTATCCAAAATTGGATGTGGATTGATACCAAATGCTTGATGGCCTATGTTTAACCTTTGACCATATTGGCCCTCCCATTCTGCATAATATGTTGAACACACAGAGAATGTGTTCGTACGAGTCAGGTTCCAAGCAACAAAGTCTTGCATGCCAGAAGATGATAAAGGGATAGCAAGAATCCTTTGAACACCCACTTGCCAAAAAGTCTGCCTCACTAGATCCACATCCCGGTGATTTGTGTTAGGGTCAATAAGGTCGCTCATCTTGCTAAGAATGTTCTGGCCCCTTCTAGTTATAACTTTACGTGATGCACTATTAGAGATCCATTCGTCTTTCCAGATATCAATATTACTACCTTTAAGAATAAGTGTAAGAAGAAAGACAAAAAGAGAGATGGTTTGCTTTACTTGTGGTTCAGAGGAATACTGGGCAAACAAGTGCCCAAAACAGTACAAGAAGCCAGGACAGGACTCCAAGTCTGTCAATGTCACTCTAAGCAACAATGATGGTGCACCTGGGTATGGTAATATGTTTACCATACTTTCAGTTTGTCAGTCCACCGATTGGTGGGTTGACACTGGGCCAATATTCATATGTGTGCCGATGTGTTTGTTTTCTTCTTACCAAGTCGCACGAGATTGTTCTGTCCTGATGGGAATGACTCGCATGCTTCTGGTCATGGTGTTGGCACGGTGGATCTGAAGTTTACTTCGGGAAAGATCGTGCAACTGAAGAATGTGCAGCATGTCCCCGCCATCAAGAAGAATCTTGTTAGTGGCTCCCTTCTATGTAAAGAAGGGTTTAAGTTAGTATTTGAGTCCAACAAAGTAGTCGTATCTCGATATGGACTATTTGTTGGAAAATGATATGATTGTGGTGGTTTATTCCACCTTTTCCTGGAGGATTTCTGTAATAAAGTTGTGAACCAAATTCATTCTAATGTGAACGAATTCAAGGTTTGGCATTCGCGTCTTTGTCACATAAATTTCGATTGTATGATGCGGCTAGCGAAGATGGATCTAATCTCAAGTTTCACTTTAGCCAAAGGCTCTAAGTGCCATGCGCGTGTGCAAGCTAAGCAACCTCATAAGCCTCATAAGCCTGCGAAGGAGAGACACCGGGCACCATTAGAGCTCATACATTTAGATCTCTGTGAGATGAATGGTGCGTTGATTAAAGGTGGAAAGAAATATTTCATGACTTCGATTGATGATTCCACTAGATTCCGTTATGTGTATTTGTTAAATACAAAGGATGAGACTCTACACTACTTTAAAATCTATAAGACAGACGTTTAGAACTAACTTGAGAAGAAAAATAAAACGAGTCATGTCTCATCGTGGTGGAGAGTACTTTTCTAGTGAGTTCGATTTATTCTGTGCGGAACATGGTATTATTCATGAGAGGACGCTCCCTATTCATCCCAGTCAAACGAGGTTGCCGAACAGAAAAAACCATACTCTAACAGATTTGGTTAACGCCATGTTAGATACATCGGGTTTATCCAAGGCATGGTGGGGGAGATTGTATTGACATCATGTCATGTTCCGAATAAAGTTCCCGCAAAGGATAATGAGACTACTCCCTATGAGAAATGGAAAAAGAAAAGAACTACACTTTCTTACTTGCGCACTTGGGGCTGTTTGGTGAAAGTCAACGTGTCGATCCCCAAAAAGCAGAAGCTTGGTCCAAAGACTGTGGAATGCATTAATTTGGGCTACGCTAAAATAGCGTTGGCTATAGATTTCTAGTAGTGAAATCCAAGATACCTGTCCAGAATGTTGATACAATAGTCTAAGAATGCTACATTCTTTGATAATATTTTCCTCTTAAGAAATATGCAAAACACTTCTAGACTAGAATGTGATGAAACTCCTGAACCTGCAATTCTGATGGAAATGATGAAAGTTCCACGGAGGCACCCTGTTCATTCATTTAACATTTAACAAAGGGAACACGCAGAGTACTGTTTAATCAGCGATGGCATGGCAGGATCTCGAACCAGCACACATGCACGTACGCGTAGCAGCCTGATCGATCTGCATCAAACGTGTGCATGCGTGCGTGTTGAAGACATGTGGCCTACGGTGTACTGCTACTACATGCGTGTTTAAGACATGAAAATCCAAATCTACTTATCTCACAGAAAAACAACCGAGTTGTTACAGCAGGCTACCAACTTGCGAGACCTTCCCGTCGACCTATACTCCGAACAAGAAATCAACATGCGCTACGGTGCGGGACATGAAAATCAAACTTTCTTTCTTCCGTTAAAAAAAAGACTTTCTTTCTTGTTCTCGAACGAAAAATCCAATTTTTAGCTATCCATCTGCCATCTCCATGGTTAATTCAAGGACTTTCTATGCGCTACGGTGTAGTACATGCGTCCTGAGATCATTTTTTTTTCTTTCTTCATCTCGAACGATTTTCTCCCCCGTTCTTTAGGCAAGGTTTAGATCCATCTGAGTCTTTTTTTTTTGCAGAAATAGATCCATGTGAGTCTGACCATCTCCATAGTTAAATCCAAATCCATCTCAAACAAAACAGGTTTGCTATTTCACATCTAGATGTGAAATAGCTATCTCACGTCTAAGTCTAGAGCCATTAGATTATGTGTCTTTAATATTCGTGCAAAACGCCATGATCTGGCTGCTGCGCTCGCTCGGCGGCGCGTTGTCTCAGGCGTTGCCTGTGTCCAGGTCCTTGCTAGTGCTAGGTCGTTGTTGGTTTTTCCAAGTCTATGCTACTCAAGGTCGTTGCTACTGCGAGGTTGATTGCCTTTTTTTTCACAAGTCTGTGCTACACTCAGTCCTAGTTCTTCTCATTTTTCTCCACTCTTATTTGATACCTAGTATTTGTTTTCTTGTTCGTTTTCGTTTTATTTTCCTTTTTTGTTTTCTTTTTTCTATTTTATTATTTGTTTTAAACTATAAACTATTTTATATTCATGATTTTTTGTTTTTATTTATATTTTCTATATCCTTTTTTTCATTTTTATTTTCCCCTTTTTTTTTTAAATTCATGAACTTGTTTTTACTCTGTCATATGTTCACTTTAAATGTCGTGCAAATCTTGATTGCGGGTTATTTTGTCACACGCGCTCTGTGTCGAATCTGTGTTTGGTGTCTACTTGTCAACCGGGTCGCGCATGTGTCCTTTGTTGGACCCTTTTTTGCCGCGCAGTCGGAGGTCCCGTTTCGGATTAGTTTGCTAATTATCATCTAAATAAGAGTTAACAATGTTTCATCTAACTCATATACGTTAGATACACATACTTCTGAGTCATTCTCGTCGTTTTGTGTCGTGTTTTTTTGGTTTGTCCCTCGTGAAGTAGTGAGAGCCGATATGACATTTTTCTAGTAAACCGTTGTTATGTTTTGTGTATTGGTTTTTTTATGGGCTTAGCTTTTTTGTGTAGCGACACATGTCTTTTCATTCTCTGTTTTCTATTATTTTTGGTTTGACCGTGTAGCTAGAGTGGAGTGTAACTCGATTTTTCGTTTCCAAATTTGCGAAATCTAATCTAGATAAAATTTAGCTCATCTAAATTTAATGTTTGCACAAATTGAATCATGTACGTTCGTGTTAGCTTGTTCTTTTTTGTCATGTGTCCTCTTTATCCCATTTGTTCTGTGTCGTCATGTTCTCGTGTTTATTTTTCACAGGGGCCTATATATATTGTCATTTGGGGGGCTCAACTATGAAGCTTATCTCCCATCTTCTCACTGACCCACATTTGACCCCGGTTATTTTGCCTGTGTTTTATTTTCATTCAGTTATAGGCCCATCACAACTGGCATATAGTTTGTTTCATCCTAGTTACAAGTCGACCATTGACTCGCAACTAGGCTCGTAGTTTCATAATTGTCCCAAGTGCAAGTCCACCCTTAACTCGTAACTGGAGCATGTGTTTTTGTTTTTCATCTCAGTTGCAGGTCCACCATTGGCATGCAATCGAGCATGTAGTTTGTCTCACCTAGTTGCAAGTCGCCCCTTGACTCGTAACTAGGCTCATAGTTTCGTAGTTGTCTCATTTGCAAATCCACCCTTGACTCGTAATTGGGCTCATAGTTGCCAGACTTGTAAGCCCACCCTCGCCCCGCAAATGGAGCATGTATTTTGTTTTTTCATCCCAGTTGCAAGTCGATCCTTGACTTGCAACTGGGCCCATAGCTTGTTTCATCCCAGTTGCAAGTCGATCCTTGACTCGCAACTGGCTCGTAGTTTTGTAGTTGTCCCAGGTGCAAGTCCCTCTCAAGTCACAACGAGGTTCGTAGTTGTCCAAGTTGCAAGCCCATCCTCTACTCACAACTAGAGCATGTGTTTTGTTTTTTATCCCAGTTGCAAGTCTGCCTTTTGATTGCAACTTGCTCATAGCTTGTTTCTCCTAGTTGCGAGTCAACCTTTAACTCGCAACTGGGCTTGTAGTTTCGTATTTGTTCGAGTTACAATCCACCCTTGACTCGCAATTGGTCTCGTACTTGTCCGAGTTGCAAGTTCACCCTCTGAGTTGCAAGCCCACCTTATGACCCATAACTAGGCATGTGTTTTGTCTTTCATCTCATTTGCATGTTCACCATTGACTCACATATGGGACTGTAGTTTGTTTCGTCCTAGTTGCAAGTTGACCCTTGACTCGCAACTGGGCTCATAGTTCTCCTAGTTGCAAGCTCACCCTTGACTTGCAACCAGGCATCTGTTTTGTTTTTCATCCCAGTTGCAAGTCCAGCCTTGACTCGCAACTGAGACTGTAGTTTGTTTCATCTTAGTTGCACGTTGTCTGGTCACGAGAAGGATAAGCTCGGCCCTTTTTTGGTTTGTTTGTCTATAGGGCTTGGCAACTATTTGTTTTTTCATTCGTTTGTTTCACAAATGAAGAGTTGGCTGATCGACTCTCCTCTCACTATCTATCATTACTCTCTCTTTCATCTACCGTTCTCCTTTCTTCATTATCATTTTATTTCTCTAATGTCTCTATATAACTTTTCTTTTTGTGTTAGTTTCATTTTATTTTATTTTTCTTTTTTCATTTTATCTTTTATTTCCCCCCTTTTTCAAATTCATGAATAAGATTAGTGTGAATATTTTTTTATAGAATTTGGAAAAAAGTTTAAGTATGTGAAAAAATCTAAATTCAAAAATATTTTTCATCTTAATTTGTTTTTCATTTCAGTTGCAAATCCACCCTTGACTCGCAACTGGGGCCTAAACTTTTTTTCTTAGTTGTAAGTGCACCCTCGACTCGCAACTGGGGCTCGATCTTTTTTTGTCTAAGTCGCAATTCCACCCTCGACTCATAACTGTGGTTCATCCTTTTTGTACCAGTTGCATGTCCACCTTTGACTCGCAACTCGGGCCCGGCTTTTTTTGTCCGGTTGCAACTCCACGCTTGACTCGCAACTGAGATTCGACCTTTTCTTGTCCCTGTTGCAAGTCCACCATCAACTCGCAACTGGGGCCCGACCTTTTTTTTCTTCCAGTTGCAAGTCCACCCTCGACTCGCAACTAGGCCCCAACATTGTTTTGTTTCAGTTGCAACCCACCCTCAACTTGTAACTGGGACAAGACTTTTTTTTTCTTAGTTGCAAGTCCACCCTCAACTCGCAACTAGGGTACGCTTTTTTTGTTCTAGTTGCAAGTCTACCCTCGACTCGCAATTGGGATCCGACCTTTTTTCCCCAGTTGTAAAATCCTACTCTCGACTTGTAACTGACCCCGACATTTTTTGTGCTAGTTGCAAGGCCACCCTCGACTTGCAACCAGGGTCCGACCTTATTTTGTCCCCGTTGCAAGTCCACCCTCGACTTGCAACTGGGACCCAACCTTTTTGTCCGAGTGGCAAGTCCACTCTCCACTCACAACTAGGGTCTGACCTTTTTTATCCCAGTTTTGCAAGTCCACCCTCGACTCGCAACTACGACCCAACCTTTCTTGTCAGAGTTGCAAATCCACCATTGACTTGCAACTTGGGCAGAGGTTTTTTACTTCCAACTGCAAGTCCACCCTCGACTCGCAACTGAGGTTGGACCTTTTTTGTCCCAGTTGCAAGTCCACCCTCGACTCGTAACTAGGCCCCGACCCTTTTTTGTCCCAATTGCAAGTCCATCATCGACTCGCAACGGCGGGCCAACATTTTTTTAATAGTTGCAAGTCCAACACGACTCGCAACTAGGGCTCGGCCTTTTTAGTTCCAATTCTGAGTCCACCGTCAACTCGCAACTAGGGGTCCGACCTTTTTCTATCCTAGTTGCAAGCCTATCCTCGACAGCGAGCAAACCGCAGACGGGTTGACCCAAGTAGTTAGGATACTTTTTTTTCTTCATGTTTTTTTCTTTTTTTTTCTTTTATCATTTTGTCTTCACTGGTTTTCCTTTCTTTTTAGTTTTACGATTTTGTCATTTTTATCATTTTTGTCATTTTTATTTTATTTTTTTATTTGTCTGATTCTTTTTGTCTGTTTCTTCGTAAATTTAGAAATTTCAAAAAATGTTCCAAATTCATAAATTTGTTCAAGTTTCTAGAATTGTTCGTGTCTATCAATTTTTTTTGGAAATTCTAAAATGCATTCATATTTTTCAAAAATTGTTCACTAGTTATAAAAAAGTTTGAAACAAAAAATTGTTTGCCATTTTCAAAAACTGTTTGAAAAGTGTACGCATTTTTTTAAACGTTTGAAAGTTTGGAAAAAAATTCTTCTTTCTAAAAAAATGTTTATCAATTTTTAAAATTTGTTCTCTTTTTTTCAAAAACATATCTCAGTTTTGAGAATTGTTCGACTCAATTAAAAATCACAATTTCATGAAATGTTCGAATTTTTTGAATTGTTCAACCTGCGGCGGAATTGTCTTTAGTGTTTCACGGTGGCAAGATGTAACTAACGCGCTATAGCTCTAGTGGCTAACTACAGGAGTGCCTCTGTCAGATTGTGAGTGGTAACATTTCTTTTTTTCTGGAATTTTGTACGTTGCACTATCCACCACCGTACGCCGCGTGACAGTCAAACACATCTCCCAGCTGCTGCACAACCTAACAAAAAAGTTGAGACAAACAAACATGCCCGAGAGAAACAAAAAAGGAAAAATAAACAAACAAACAAAAGTGGCCACATAAAAAAAAGATGCTACTTAGATGTGAGATATTATTTCACATCTGGATGAGATATAGACAGACCCCAAAACAAAAACAAGCGCCACCCCAACCAAGCAGAGTGCACGTCAGGCTGCGGCCAACTCCAAGGTGCCAGTGGCACAACGCGCCGCGCTCCTGCTTGTGAAGAAGCTGGGCCTGCTGGGGCCAAAGGAGGCCATGACGGCTCAGGTTGCCGAGGCGCTGATCAAGCACTTCGACGAACCCCTCTCTGACGACAACATCTCCATCATCGCCAAGCTCACCCGCCTCGACCCGGAGGCGCTTCTCATCGTCGGCGGCATTGGCCGGCCCGGACGGAGAAGCTGCAACTGCAGCTGTTTAGTTATGTTAGATCATCATCACTTCGAAATTAGCCAGCAGCGATCGGCCTTAAGCCGTTCCAAGTTAGGATCAATGTTAGCCGTCTGTAGTCTCCGTGTTAGGACCTGTTGGCCCACTTCGCGCCAGAGATTCTTGGGGCCTGTTGGTGGTCTCTGGCGCGCCCGGGATAGGTTGGATGTGTACCTGTATTTGCTTTGCATCAATGAAATTCAAATGCTGCTGGAGTTTCTACTTGTGCCCAATGATTAGTACGCCCATTTCTATCATGAGTTGGAATGTCAGAGGACTAAACTGGCCAGCGAGAAGAGCTGTTGTCAAAGAACTAGCTGAATCCCACAGGACCTGTATCCTTTGCCTGCAAGAGACAAAGCTCGAAGCCTGATCTGCTGAAATCGTCCGTGAGCTGGGTGGTAGTACCCTGGACGGTTGTGCGGTCCTGCCGGCCATGGGCACCCGTGGTGGCGCAGCGATCTTGTGGAATAAGTAGTTGCTAGACCTCGTCACGCACGCCGTTGGTGCCTTCTCCATCACGGCCAGAGTCTCAGTCATTCAACAAAACTGCTCTTTCTGGTTGACGACGGTGTATGGCCCGGTTGACGACGCCCTCAAGGATTCCTTTCTCGCTGAACTAGTTCAGACAGCTCCTCCAGCAGGGCAACCATGGCTTATCAACGGTGATTTCAACATCATCTACGAGGTCAGGGACAAGAGCAATCTAAATCTGAACAGAAGGATCATGGGGCAGTTCAGGAGAGCAATCGATTCTGCAGGCTTGAAGGAGATAAAATGCAAGAACAGGCGTTACACCTGGACAAATGAGAGGACTAACCCGACAATGGTTAGCATTGACAAGGTGTTTTGCAACACAGAATGGGACGATCTCTTCCCCTCGCACATGCTCATGGCCGCGTCAACTGCTTGCTCCGACCATTGCCCGCTCCTCTTAGCAGATGCGGCTGCGCCCAACAGGAAGGCTACATTCAGATTTGAGTCTTTCTGGCCGCGGTTTCCACACTTCCGGGAAACGGTCGAGCGGGCCTGGCTGCGGCCAGTCGACTGCACCTGTCCTCTGGCCAGACTGAAGATCAAGATGCAGCGAGCAGCCCATGATCTGAAGATTTGGTCCAAGTCATTGTTCAGCGATGCAAAAGTACAGTTCCACTTGGCAGCAGAGATCATTCTCAGGCTTGATGTTGCACAAGAAAAGCGCCAGCTGACAACGGCAGAATTCAACCTACGCAAGAAACTCAAGCAGAGGCTCGTGGGGCTGGCAGCAATCGAGCGCGCGTGCAAAAGGCAGGCAGCAAGAATCACCTGGCTCCGGGCTGGAGACGCCAAAACTGCATTTTTCCAGGCCAAGATCAACGCGAGAAGAAGGAAGAACTTCATCCACTCCCTTCAGACTGATTCGCACACTGCAACCTCGCATGCTGATAAAGCAGCCATCGCCCATGATCACTTCGTTAACCTGCTGGGCACCAAGCGGGACCGTGGCTGTGCAATGAACTGGGATGGAATTGACCTGCCCTCTGTCAGCAACACTGGCCTGGATAATCTCTTCACCGAGCAGGAGGTTTGGGCTGCTGTCATCGCCTCGCCCGCCGACAAGGCGCCAGGGCCGGATGGTTTCTCGGGCGCTTTCTTTCGCACCTGCTGGAGCACAATCAAGCATGATATCATGGTCGTATTTGACCATTTCTACAGCCCGGGGGGCAACTTCTCCACCCTTAACTCTGCCATGATCGCTTTACTGCCGAAGAAAGACGGGGCTTCATGGATGCGCGACTTCAGACCGATCAGCCTCATCCATTCGATCGCCAAGCTGATCTCCAAAGTACTGTCAATGCGATCTGGCGTCGGTCATCGGGACGATCATTTCCCAGCGCAGTCAGCTTTCCAGAAGATGAAGTGCATACATGACAGTTTCTTATTCGTTCAGAACAACGTACGATCTCTGCATCGCCGTAAAACCCCGGCTCTGTTACTGAAGCTTGACATTGCAAAGGCGTTCGACAGTATCTCATGGGAATTTCTTCTCGAGCTGCTTGATAAAATGGGCTTTCCGGCGCGCTGGCGCGATTGGGTAATCCTGATCCTCTCCACATCCTCGTCCTCCTGCCTCCTGAATGGCGTCCCGGGCAGCGCGTTCATACACCTGTGTGGGCTGAGGCAGAGCGACCCCCTCTCTCCGTTGTTGTTCATCCTCTGCATCGACCCCCTGCACCGGCTCCTTCAGGCTGCAACGCTGCAAGCCTCCTGACCCCGGTGCCAGGGATGGGTGCGCTCATGCGCACCAGCCTCTACGCCGACGACACCGTCATCTTCATCAACCCAGTCAAGCAAGAACTAGACGAGCTGTTGCTCATCCTGCACCTCTTCGGCGAAGCTACAGGACTGCGAGTAAACTTAGAAAAATCTTCAGTCATCCTCATTGCCTGTGAAAGTATAGACCTCGGCGCGATTCTGCTTAGCTTCAGGGGGGTCGTCGCAACGCTGCCCACTACATACCTAGGGCTGCCGATCACTGCTGGAAAAATTAGGCTTGTACACCTTCAATTCATCCTCGACGGGATACGAGTGCGTCTGGTCGGTTGGAAAGGCCGGCTCATGCACATCGCGGGCAGAAGAGTGCTGGTGCGGTGCGTCCTCTTGGCCATGCCCACCTTCGCCATCACGGCCCTTCGAGCACTGAAGCAATTCTTCAAGGACGTCGACAAAGCAAGACGGCGCTTCCTATGGGCGCATGACGAGGAGATCTCTGGTGGAAAATGCAAGGTGCGCTGGTCGGCGATCACCTCGCCGGAGCGCAACGGTGGACTGGGCATCCATGACCTAGACAAATTCGCCAGGCCTTTCCGGCCGTCTTCGCGCACTCCATCAGAAAAAACCGTTCGGTCAGGGACGCGTTGCACGAGGACAGATGGGTCCTAGACCTGCGTCACGGCGACCACGAGAGCATCATGCCCATGGTGTTGCAGCTGGCCAGAGAGATCCGTGCAGCCAACATCACAATGGAAGACTGAGTGGAAGACACGATCAGATGGACGATCAGCAACTCAGGCCAGTACTCGGCGCGATCAGCATACGACATCCAGTTCCCACCTACGACTGCAGCAGAGCCCACCAATTTCAGAGGATCGATCTGGAAAATTTGGGCGCTAGGCAAGATCAAGATTTTCTTCTGGCTCCTGCACCTGAACAGGTTATGATGTTGCGACAGATTGCAACGCCGCGAATGGCCCAACAACTAGTTCTGCCAGTTATGTTTCCGAAGCCTCGAGACTTCCTCGCACCTCTTCTTGGAGTGCCCGACCGCCGTCCAAGTCTGGGACCAAGTGGCCTCATGGTGCGGATGCAGCGCCTTGGCACATTCATGCTGGAGCTCAGGAACAACCACTGCTGATCGGGTCAAAAGGATGATCGACCAAGCCTCCCCAAGATTCCCCGAGGAACAAAATCGATGTTGGCCCTTGTTTGCTGGCACATTTGGCTCGCACGCAACGCATGCACATTCAGAGGAAAGACTGCATGCGTGAGAAGCATCACTGAGGCTTGCAGGCGAGACATGAAGCAATGGAGGATCGCTGGAGCTAAATGCATGGAGCACCCGTTCGGGGATGTACCGTGAGAGATAGCGCTAGTTTAGCACTGCTGCCTGTACGCAGGCCTGTAACCTCCCCCTCATCCCATGATCACTTGATCAACACTTGTTTTCCCGCCTTCTCTCTACTTAATGAATGAAACGCCAGCCGAGCTGGATCTTAAAAAAAAAAAAAACAAGCGCTTTCTATGCGTACGTGCATGCATGTTGACGAGCCCGATACTGTGCCGGTGGGAACAGCAGCAGGGGGGCGCGCGGGAGAGAGATACCGTGCCGGTGGTGGCAGCCGAGCGCCGGCGCCTGCGCCCGCACCAGCTCCAGTGCAGAGCACCCGGCAAAGCCCAAGGTGAGGAGGCACACGGCCAAGGCCTGGCCGCCGCACCAGCGCCGTCGACACCAACTTGAAAGCTGCCGAAGCCATGGCCTCTGCTTGGTCTCTCTCTCGCTCGCAATGCCGGGGAGGGGCGGTGAGGAAAGGTGAGCTTTTATTTGAAAAATGCATGGGGATTGGCTCAAGCAGAGGAGAAGAGAGAAAGGCAGGGAAGAGGACGATCGCTCGCACAGAGCTTTTGACCATAAAACTTGCCTGCTTTTTTTACCTTCCCCGGGGGCCGGGGTTGATCGCACAGTGCAGAGCGCCAAAGCAGGCTGTACGCTTCAGCCAAAGCACCCTGCAGCGGGGAGGGGAGGGGAGGCTTCTAGTGTGTTCAGCTGCAGGTGCAGGTGCAGGTGCAGGCGCAGGCGAGACAAACGGCGTCGGAGCTCCAACAAGCCGAATCAGCAGCGACCAAGAAGAAAACAAGTAAAGCAGCTGCATGCACAATACTCGTACTAGCAAAACGCAGGGAAACACACATTCAAATGCACTCAACAAATACTCAAAGCAAACTGCATCTCTTGCATTTTTCATTTCAGCACTGTCACAGCGCAGTTCCGCGGAATTACACAGGGGGGATAGGATGGGATGGGATGGAGATAGGTCACACCACTTGATGTGTAACAAAAAACAGCATCCTAGTTGCTGCACAAGAAGTGTAACCAAGATGGCACACAGATGACAACTACTCTCAAGTTGCATTTATACAAAAAAGAAGTGGTCACTCTGAAAACCAAATACTGCCGCCACAATGCAGTTCTAATCTTCTGTATACTGAACTGCCATGTCGCCCAGGATATTTATTGTCTGCGGCAGCGACCGAAGCCGCGTGCACACTGCTACCATGGCGCGGTCGCTAACAGCTGCATCATCTCATCCACTATCTTCGCGCTGGACTCCATCTCCTCCATCTCCACGTCAATCTCCTCCAGAGTGTCCTTCACACTCGAAATCCTGGACTCGACCTTAATTTTCACAACGGTGCGTGCCGGCTCCAGTTTTAACTCAGCAGGGTCTCTGGGTCGAGCAGGGAGGCTGAGGAGATCATCGATGCGTTTCAGCAGGAAGTCTACATTCATGCCCAGGAGCTTCAAGGCCTGCAAGTTCTTCTTCCAGACCACAAAGTGCTTGCGGGAAGGAGCACGCGCCTTGCAGGCCCTGATGCCCTCCGCGATGTCGATAGTCTCCATGATCGCTCCCACCACGAGTGTGAGGTTTAGCCCTTTGAGCAGATCCTTGTGAAGGAACGACTTCTGGGCACAGCACAGCTCGTAGTACGTCTCGCGTAGGTGGTCAGGAAACTCGCAGTCGATGACCAGACCGTCTGCGACGATGCTGAAGCTGCTGAAATCTTTCACGTCGTCGAAATCGATGGCTGCGTCTGAAAATTTGATGCCATCTGTTATTGATTCACTGGCTAGGTTGCTGCTATCGCTCTGAGCAACCTTTGGCTTCTTCTCAGATTTGACATCAATGGAACTTTCTTCTTCTGCATTGCATAACGAAAAACATGATTCAGAAGATTCAATGGTTAACTTATCCATGTATAATAAATTCACAAGTGCAGACAATGAAATTTGACTCACTCGGTATCTTCTCCTTGCCAGCTTCAGATTTGACATCATTAGAACTTTCTCCTTCTGCATTGCATACCACAAAAAATGATTCAGAAGATTCAATGGTTAAGTTATTCATGTATATATTCGCAAAAAAAAAGTTATCCATGTATAATAAATTTACAAGTGCAGAATCAACACAATGAACTTTGACTCACTCGGTATCTTCTCCTTGCCAGCTTCAGATTTGACAACATTAGAACCTTCTTCTTCTGCATTGCATAATACAAAAAATGACTCAGAAGATTCATTGGTTAAGTTATCCATGTATAATAAATTCCCAAGTGCAGAATCAACACAATGAACTCTGGCTCACTCGGTATCTTCTCTTTGCCAGCTTCCAGACACAGGAGACCAAGTGCTCCATCAGTTGTAGTGAAGTTGTTTGCTCTTAATATATAGACCTGAATGAAAAGCGCAGAAAAAACAAGAGAAAATTTTAATAATGGATAAGTGCGGACAGAGCATGCAAGGAACAATTCAAGAAATGTGTGTCCTGCACACACTAGTGCATATGTAGTGCCTGTCAATCAAGTGTAAAAGAATGATCAAGCAATTGAAAATTTATCAGGAAACACTTGCCTTAAACTTTGCTGAACTGACAAGTTGAAAGACTACAACATCTCCAACCTTGAGATCATGATTAATCGCAAAAGCTCTCCAACCAGCACTAAGTCCTTGCTTGGCACCTAGATATTTTGCATCATAATTGTGCCCATCCTCATCTTCTAGTACAAAAGTAGTGTTCTTCTTTGGGAGATGCTTGTTGCAGAAGTCAGATGGTAGACCCTGGGAGACAAACGTAAAATTCAAATGCAGAGGAAGCAAAAACAAAGAGAAGGAAATGTTTTCATTAATCCCATCCTCATGTACACCAAGTGACACTCAGGAAGCGTCCACACATGTACTAAGCTTATGAGATTGCTCTACCTGAAACTAAATTTCACAAACCACGACGTGCTCTAAGTTGTGCAGTTCACACTTTTGCAGTGCACATTTTTTGCCCAGTAATTTGATTATCTTCTGATACAAAAGAAAAGGCAATCTGCATTTTCGTTTAGCAGGTGTTTCCTCCCCTTCGATATTTGGGTTCTTGGGTCCACATGTTGTTCATAAGAAATGATCGCCTAATTCTTCAGCTTTGGACAAATATGTGAATAGCTAATAAATAGACTTACCAGCCAAAAACCATGAACAACATGTGAATGTAGCATATACTTGACAAAGCTAGGATGTTCGGCTGGTAACTTCACAAGTACCTCCTCAGCTCTCTCCATAGCAGACCCAAAGTTACCCTGAACGCTGCAGTTTGCTCAAAGATTGAAGTGCATAAGTGGACAGGCTTTTCAGGAACTGTTAATGCATCCTACTGTCGAGAAAACAATAAAAGTTTGAAGTACCTTGCACATGTATTTTTGAAATTAACAGCAACTACCTGTCAAGTCAAAGCTTGTTCATAGTTAGTACATGTCTTGAACTAATCGAAAGTGAAGAAAGTAGAGGTTAAAAACCCAACAGCTACATAGACTACATGAAGCAATGCATATGATGCAGAGTTCATAAATGTTTAGAAACACATTCAGTATTGTGTCCAGAAATTAAGCCCATTAAGAATTTTTTTAGCAAGTCGTCTGAATCCTTAAGTGTGACATACACATGACCTGCTCAAACCAAATTATGACATCATTTTGTTTAAATGAAGGTGTGTAACATATGTATGTTCACAAAAAAAAGGTATGTAAAATATGACAATCTGCTTCTTTCAAGCTTTGAACAACAAGAATGTCCTAAAGACGGAATGCAGAATCATACCACAGGTCTCACCATCGGCACAAGATCATCATCTACATCGCTCTTGCTGCTGTTACTACCGCCGCTCTCAACCAAGGCAAGCCCCGGCGTTGACATATTCAACTTCTGCTCCATGTTACTCTTGGCGTTGACAGGCTTCCCTCTCTTCTTATGAAACCCAACCAGCCAAAATCTTTAAACCATTTTATGCAATTATTGAAGAAAAGAAAATTAGTGAAATTTTTGGGTGTCAAAATCTCTGAAGCATTATGTGCTTATAAATGAATTTTTTGGAAGAACTGTTTACTAGCTGTAATTTTCCACGATAACGATCTGAGTGGAGCTTAAGCTGAAGGACCTCACCATTGTGGCCGTCGGCACAACATCAGTATCCTTGTCGCTCTCGCTGTCAAGCAAGGCGAGCCTTCGATGCACCAGTGCTATCTTCTGCTCCATGACCATCTTATCTCGCTCGCTCTTGTTGACAGACGGGGAACCTCCTCCTGCTGGCCTCCCTCTCTTCTTCTGAAAGGAGGACGACCAAAACAGATACATAAGTTCAACATTCAATCAACAACCAATCCTTCTGTATTAATAATCCCATCTAGCAATATGCCGTAGAGAAACAAAATCTGTTCTGGTTGGATGGTCGAAATGTTCTTTTTTTTTTCAAGAAAAGTTTCTTTTTTATGTTCCAAACAAGAATCACTTTCTCCAAGGCTTATCACAGGATATGACGAAATAAAACAAAATGAGCCCTCCATATGTGATGAGATTGCAGTATGCAGCGCTCCATTAGCCAAAGATTCAACAGAACGCCGAGAAATCAAGAAACCCTCGACCGATAACTGCATAATACTATAAATCAACAGCCGCACGAATCAAAGAAAGTGAAGGAGATGAACTTGCCTTGAGGGACTGATCGATCGCCATTGCCTCCGCCTCAGCCTCGGCGCTCGTGGAGTCCTTGTGGTCGGGGTGCACAGACGGCAGAGAGGAGGAGGGTGGAGGAAGGAGGGGCGAAGGAACAGTACTGGGCTGGGGTAAATAAATAATGTGGAAGAATGGTAAAAGCGGAAACAGATTACCGTTCGGCTACAGTGATTGAATGACGCCGTGTATGTCGGTTGATTGGTTTTCACCGAGGCGCGGTTTGAAAAGTGTCCAGTACACATTTGGAAAGTGCATTTACCATTTTCCCTGTCAAAAAAAAAGTGCATTTACCATTCCACCCAACTTCTCCAACGGAACGCAAAACAGCCCGTGAAAAAAGTTCATTACTCGTCTCAAGGCAGGTTCGTAAAAACCTTTATTTTAAATAAAAAAAGAAATGTACAGTCACGACATATACGAACCGATTTGATTGGGTTTCACCAGGACCCGGCCATCGCGGAATTTATGACCAGGTTCTGGTGATCATCTCAATCAGAGGCAGGATTTATGACCGGGTTCTGACGTATATGAACTACTTCCAATATCTTTGTATAAATTTATTAAAGAAATACCCATGACATTATTTTCTTCAACTCATATCATACATTTTCAACGATGGCGCTGACAAGAGAAGCAAGATATGCAGTGTGAGTTAGGTTCAAAAGTTGTTCCAAGACCCACATAACTATTGGTTAGGATGACCCGCATGGTCTCGGTGATAAACCTATGTCATTCCGGCGGGAATAATATGTTTGTCATCTCGCAACAATGGTGAGGAAGAATAGACAACGAAAGAGAGGCAGCGACGACATGGTTTTCTCGGTGTTGGTGGGGTGGAGAGGGTAGTATGGTGCATTGGTTGACCTTACGAGACATCAATTTACCGGGCATACAACTTTCACAATCAAACATATGAGAAACTTGACAATGTGTTTAGATGCAAAAAAAAGTTGACATCTGCAAAAAATATTTTTGGTGCGCAGGAACATATGCTTCCAAGAGCCGAGTTGGATTTCCGGTGTGTTTATGACTAATGTATGAGAAGAAAAATTCTCGCAAGTATCCATCATCTAACACTCTCGAATGGTTAAGCTGGTTATCATATCATGCCCCCCCTCCTCTTGGATACCAAAACAATAACATTTCAAGCTAGTAGCCGCCTTTTAAAGTTCATATCGGGTCTGCTGGATCGTGATGATTTTGTTGATCAAGTTGCCAAGGTATGGGGAAAATGAAGTGGGAGAAATCTCACTAAAGGTGGAACGATAATTAACTTAGACCACGCCGCATCAGGACCTATATAGTTGAGCTGCCTACATCAACAACATTAACAAAAGAAGATTGCATCTCTCGGCTACTATTGACTAGCTTGACAAAATAGGATGAAGTTTGTGGCCTTGCCACTCGGGAGGTTTAAAAATAATCAACAAGGCAGTACCAAACTTAAGCATGATGAGGAGCTAATATGGTTACCAACGTTCCAAAGTTCAGCACCTCGTGAAAGATGATAACAACATCAAGTTTTTTCACATGACAGGTAATGAGAAGTATCATAAAAAGTGTATCTTTGGCCTCCATCAAGGTGAAGTGGTTATTAAGGTTGCTGCTCCCCTAAATGATTACAACACAAAGTATTACAAGGCCTCTCCGGCATGCTGAAAACTAGGTTTCCTTGGCAGATTTGTTTAGGGACAATATCCCTCAAGTTTCAGAGACTGAGAATGATTTCTTATTGACCCTATTTACAGAGAAGGCTGTCTGGGAGGTGATGTTCCAAACAGAACATAACAAAGCTTCGGGTTGAATGTTCGCATGCCGAGTTTAACCGGGTGCTTTGGGACATCAAGGATGACCTTATGGTTATGTTCCGTGATTTTTATGTCAGCATACTTCCACTATTTTGACTCTAGTTCGGAGAGATTACTATTTTTGTGGAAGGTGCAAGAAGCTAGCATTCAACCATCATATCCGCTTTATAAATGTATAAGCTTTATTCTTCCCCGTAAAAGTAGCGAATAATTGCATTAATAGTGTGATAGATCATGTGGTTTGGCCTACACAAATGGGTCACACGTGAGTGAAATATCCTAGGAGTAGTTGATCTCCATGAAACAACACATGAGCTTCGCCAGAAAAAAGATGAATGGAGTCGCATATTTAAAATCTACTTCAAGAAAGCCTATGACAAGGTCAAATGACCTTTCCGATACAATTATATGGATGGAAGGTTTCTCAATAAGGTGTGTGCTTGGGTCGAGAACTTTGTCTCCAGTCTAAGTGTGGCCATAAAGTTCAATGACGCTATCGATGGTACACTGGTTGATAATAGGGAGTTTCGCAAAGTTGAGATTTTATTACATCATGGAGGGGAGTCATAAATTTACCAAATGTAATCTCTCTATGAGAATGATAGGATGTAAATTTTGATTTTGTCATAATGATGAGGTTATTGAACACATTTTTTAACTTCTAGTACTCTCGCTCTATATGACCATTTTCCCCAAATTATTTCCAAAGTACATCCACCATGAATGTTGCTCAGATGTTTGAAAATTTGCTATGTGGTGTAGATAAAAGGTTGAGATATATCCTTATTGACGCATCATGCTTTGTTAGGCATTTTGGTTCATGTAGGAACTGAAAGCTGAAGGAAATATGCCCTAGAGGCAATAATAAAGTTATTATTTATTTCCTCATATCATGATAAATGTTTATTATTTATGCTAGAATTGTATTAACCGGAAACATAATACATGTGTGAATACATAGACAAACATAGTGTCACTAGTATGCCTCTACTTGACTAGCTCGTTGAATCAAAGATGGTTAAGTTTCCTAGCCATAAACATGAGTTGTCATTTGATTAACGGGATCACATCATTAGAGAATGATGTGATTGACTTGACCCATTCCGTTAGCTTAGCACTTGATCGTTTAGTATATTGCTATTGCTTTCTTCATGACTTATACATGTTCCTATGACTATGAGATTATGCAACTCCCGAATACCGGAGGAACACTTTGTGTGCTACCAAACGTCACAAGGTAACTGGGTGATCATAAAGGTGCTCTACAGGTGTCTCCGAAGGTACTTGTTGGGTTGGCGTATTTCGAGATTAGGATTTGTCACTCCGATTGTCGGAGAGGTATCTCTGGGCCCTCTCGGTAATGCACATCACTATAAGCCTTGCAAGCAATGTGACTAATGAGTTAGTTGCGGGATGATGCATTACGAAACGAGTAAAGAGACTTGCCGGTAACGAGATTGAACTAGGTATTGAGATACCGACGATCGAATCTCGGGCAAGTAACATACCGATGACAAAGGGAACAACGTATGTTGTTATGCGGTTTGACCGATAAAGATCTTCGTAGAGTATGTAGGAGCCAATATGAGCATCTAGGTTCCGCTATTGGTTATTGACCGGAGACGTGTCTCGGTCATGTCTACATAGTTCTCGAACCCGTAGGGTCCGCTCGCTTAATGTTCGGTGACGATTTGTATTATGAGTTTATGTGTTTTGATGTACTAAAGGTAGTTCGGAGTCCCGGATGAGACCGAGGACATGACGAGGAGTCTCGAAATGGTCGAGACGTAAAGATCGATATATTGGACGACTATATTCGGACATCAGAAAGGTTCCGAGTGATTCGGGTATTTTTCGGAGTACCGGAGAGTTACGGGTATTCGTATTGGGCCTTAATGGGCCATACAGGAAAGGAGAGAAAGGCCTCAAAGGGTGGCCGCACCCCTCCTCATGAACTGGTCCGAATTGGACTAGGGAGGGGGGGCGCCCCCTTGCTTCCTTCTCCTTCTCCCTTCCCTTTTTCCTATTCCATGTGGGAGGTGGAATCCTACTAGGACTAGGGAGTCCTAGTAGGACTCCACACTTGGCCGCGCCCTATGAGGGTCGGCCTCCTCCTCCCTCCATCCTTTATATACGTGGCCAGGGGCACTCCATAGACAAACAAGTTGATCAGTTGATCTTTTAGCCGTGTGCGGTGCCCCCTCCACCATAATCCACCTCGGTCATATCGTAGCGGTGCTTAGGCGAAGCCATGCGTCGGTAGCATCATCATCACCGTCATCACACCGTCGTGCTGACGGAACTCTCCCACAAAGCTCTGCTGGATCGGAGTTCGTGGGACGTCATTGAGCTGAACGTGTGCAGAACTCGGAGGTGTCGTGCATTCGGTACTTGGATCGGTCGGACCATGAAGATGTACGACTACATCAACCGCGTTGTCGTAATGCTTCCGCTTTCGTTCTACGAGGGTATGTGGACATACTCTCCCCTCTCGTTGCTATGCATCACCATGATTCTTTGTGTGCGTAGGAATCTTTTTGAAATTACTACGTTCCCCAACAAAAGCGTGAATTATCGACTAGACCAGATGAATCGGAGATTATTAATAAATTCTTTGAGGGAAACAATTTCTTCGAAGACACACAAACTTAGTAGTATGAAGAAATACCTGTGGAGGAAAAATTACGCTCAGCATGCATTCAACTTAAATACAGAGTCATCAGAACAGTGGAAAGCATGCAAACTAAGTAGCAATACAAGTAAGCTAAACGAACATAGAAGCAAACACACTTAAGTACGACTGAGCTAAAGACAAAACAAAACATGCACAATAGAAAGAGTTAGTCTCTAGACAAAGTCTTCAAAGGGAGGAGGAGACAAAGTCTTCACAAAACAAGTATTGAAAGTAAATAAGTGAAGAAATGAAACCAGTAGCTAAAAGAAGACAAAAGTCAAGGACACACCTGATCCCCATAGAATCATCTCCTAGGATTTGTTTAAACAGTTCAAGTTGTTGTGAAAATTTTATGTTTGGTTGGAGAGGCTAAGATTTCACTCAGAAGACCAAGTCTTCACCTTCTTCTCCTTGAGCTAAGGTCACTTAGACCTCGCCCAATCACTCATGGGAAGTCTTCAAGGTAGACTTCCGAAACCTTCACACACTAGTTCTTCGACGTTCCACAGTATGACTCTTGGAAGCTTTGAAATTGACTCCTAACTGTATGGAAGATCATCTTCAGGAGTACAAGTCTTTGGTTCAGTGAGAATAGACCCTTTAGTGATGCTCAATCACTTTGGCTCTGGATATTTGGTTTCCTTTTCCTCACTAGGAATCTCTCAAATGCTTTGGAGGATGGGTTGGTCTGAATGGCGCTTGACATACAATAATTAGGAGAAGCCAACCAACAAATGATGGTCAAGGGTGGATATTTATAGCTGGGGTCGCAACCCAAAGTCCTGATATGACCCTTGGTTATGTGGGACCTGCCAGACAGCTATTGCCAGCTGATACGTCTCCAATGTATCTATAATTTTTGATTGTTCCATGCTATTATATATTCTATTTTGGATGTTTAATGGGCTTATTTATACACTTTTATATTATTTTTGGGACTAACCTATTAACTGGAGGCCCAACCCAAATTGCAGTTTTTTTGCCTATTTCAGAGATTCGCAGAAAAAGAATATCAAACGGAGTCCAAACGGAATGAAACCTTCGGGAACGTGATTTTTGGAACAAACATGATCCAGAGGACCTGGAGTCCACGTAAAGTAATCAACGAGGAGAGCACGAGGCAGGGCCCCCCTGGGCGCGCCCTCCACCCTCGTGGGGCCCATGTTGCTCCACCGACGTACTTCTTCCTCCTATATATACCAACGTACCCCCAAACCATCAGAGGCATCCACGAAAACCTAATTCCACCGCCGCAACCTTCTATACTTGTGAGATCCCATCTTGGGGCCTTTTCCGGCGTCCTGCCGGAGGGGGCATTGATCACGGAGGGCTTCTACATCAACACCATAGCATCTCCGATGATGTGTGAGTAGTTTACCTCAGACCTTCGGGTCCATAGTTATTAGCTAGATGACTTCTTCTCTTTCTTTGGATCTCAATAAAAAGTTCTCCTCAATTCTCTTGGAGATCTATTCGATGTAATCTTATTTTGCGGTGTGTTTGTCGGGACTGACGAATTGTGGGTTTATGATCAAGATTATCTATGAACAACATTTGAATCTTCTCTGAATTCTTTTATGTATGATTGGTTATCTTTAAAAGTCTCTTCAAATTATCAGTTTGGTTTGGCCTACTAGATTGATCTGTCTTGCAATGGGAGAAGTGCTTAGCTTTGGTTTCAATCTTGCGGTGTCCTTTCGCAGTGACAGCAGGGGCAGCAAGGCACGTATTGTATTGTTTCCATCGAGGATAACAAGATGGGGTTTATATCATATTGCATGAGTTTATCCCTCTACATCATGTCATCATACTTAAAGCATTACTTTGTTCTTATGAACTTAATACTCTAGATGCATGCTGGATAGTGGTCGATGTGTGGAGTAATAGTAGTAGATGCAGGCAGGAGTTGGTCTACTTGTCACGGACGTGATGTTGGGGAACGTACTAATTTCAAAATTTTCCTACGCACACACAGGATCAAGGTGATGCATAGCAACGAGAGGGGAGAGTGTTGTCCATGTACCCTCGTAGACCGAAAGCGGAAGCGTTAGCACAACGCGGTTGATGTAGTCGTACGTCTTCACGATTTGACCAATCAAGTACCGAACGCACGGCACCTCCGAGTTCAGCACACGTTCATCTCGATGACGTCCCTCGAACTCCGATCCAGCCGAGCTTTGAGGGAGAGTTCCGTCAGCACGACGGCGTGCTGACGATGATGATGTTCTACCGACGCAGGGCTTCGCCTAAGCACCGCTATGATATTATCGAGGTGGATTATCGTGGAGGGGGGCACCGCACACGGCTAAGAGATCAAGAGATCAATTGTTGTGTCTATGGGGTGCCCCCTCCTCCGTATATAAAAGGGGGAGGAGGAGAGGGCCGACCAAGGGGGTGGCGCGCCCTAGTAGGGGGAAACCTACTCCAAGTAGGTTTGCCCCTCCCTTTCCTAGTCCAAGAAGGAGGGGAAGGAAGGAGTGGGAGAGGGGAAAGGCAAGGGGGGCGCCGCCCCCCTTCCTTGTCCTATTCGGACTCAAGGGGAGGGGGCGCGCCTCTTACCCTAGCCGACCCCTCTCTCTCTCCACTAGGGCCCAACAAGGCCCATTAGTTCCCGGGGGGGTCCGACAACCCCCGGTACTCCGATAAATGTCCGAAACCTTCCGTAACCTTTCCGGTGTCCAAACATAGTCGTCCAATATATCAATCTTTACGTCTCAACCATTTCGAGACTCCTCGTCATGTCCGTGATCACATCCGGGACTCCGAACAACCTTCGGTACATCAAAACACATAAACTCATAATATAACCTTCATCAAACTTTAAGCGTGCGGACCCTACGGGTTCGAGAACTATGTAGACATGACCAAGACACGTCTCCGGTCAATAACCAATAGCGGAACATGGATGCTCATATTGGCTCCCACATATTCTACGAAGATCTTTATCGGTCAAACCGCATAACAACATACGTTGTTCCCTTTGTCATCGGTATGTTACTTGCCCGAGATTC
This sequence comes from Aegilops umbellulata, assembly GCA_032464435.1. Classification (NCBI taxonomy): domain Eukaryota; kingdom Viridiplantae; phylum Streptophyta; class Magnoliopsida; order Poales; family Poaceae; genus Aegilops; species Aegilops umbellulata. The sequence goes on along the minus strand of CP136056.1, from coordinate 64,161,815 downwards.
GACCGTCGGTATCTCAATACCTAGTTCAATCTCGTTACTGGCAAGTCTCTTTACTCGTTCCGTAATACATCATCCCGTAACTAACTCATTAGTTGCAATGCTTGCAAGGCTTATAGTGATGTGCATTACCAAGTGGGCCCAGAGATACCTCTCCGACAATCGGAGTGACAAATCCTAATCTCGAAATACACCAACCCAACAAGTACCTTTGGAGACACCTGTAGAGCACCTTTTTAATCACCCAGTTACGGTGTGACGTTTGGTAGAACACAAAGTGTTCCTCTGGTAAACGGGAGTTGCATAATCTCATAGTCATAGGAACATGTATAAGTCATGAAGAAAGCAATATCAACATACTGAACGATCGAATGCTAAGCTAACGCAATGGGTCAAGTCAATCACATCATTCTCCTAATGATGTGATCCCATTAATCAAATGACAACTCATGTCTATGGCTAGGAAACATAACCATCTTTGATCAACGAGCTAGTCAAGTAGAGGCATACTAGTGACATTCTGTTTGTCTATGTATTCACACAAGTATTATTTTCCGGTTAATACAATTCTAGCATGAATAATAAACACTTACCATGATATAAGGAAATAAATAATAACTTTATTATTGCCTCTAGGGCATATTTCCTCCAGTCTCCCACTTGCACTAGAGTCAAGAATCTAGATTACACAGTAATGATTCTAACACCCGTGGAGCCTTGGTGCTGATCATGTTTTGCTCGTGGAAGAGGCTTAGTCAATGGGTCTGCAACATTCAGATCCGTACGTATCTTGCAAATTTCTATGTCTCCCACCTGGACTTGATCCCAGATGGAGTTGAAGCGTCTCTTGATGTGCTTGGTTCTCTTGTGAAATCTGGATTCCTTTGCCAAGGCAATTGCACCAGTATTGTCACAAAAGATTTTCATTCGACCCGATGCACTAGGTATGATACCTAGATCGGATATGAACTCCTTCATCCAGACTCCTTCGTTTGCTGCTTCCGAAGCAGCTATGTACTCCGCTTCACATGTAGATCCTGCCACGACGCTTTGTTTAGAACTGCACCAACTGACAGCTCCACCGTTTAATGTAAACACGTATCCGGTTTGCTATTTAGAATCATCTGGATCAGTGTCAAAACTTGCATCAACATAACCGTTTACGATGAGCTCTTTGTCACCTCCATATACGAGAAACATGTCCTTAGTCCTTTTTAGGTACTTCAGGATGTTCTTGACCGCTGTCCAGTGATCCACTCCTGGATTACTTTGGTACCTCCCTGCTAAACTTATAGCAAGGCACACATCAGGTCTGGTACACAGCATTGCATACATGATAGAGCCTATGGCTGAAGCATAGGGAACATCTTTCATTTTCTCTCTATCTTCTGCAGTGGTCGGGCATTGAGTCCGACTCAACTTCACACCTTGTAACACAGGCAAGAACCCTTTCTTTGCTTGATCCATTTTGAACTTCTTCAAAACTTTGTCAAGGTATGTGCTTTGTGAAAGTCCAATTAAGCGTCTTGATCTATCTCTATAGATCTTGATGCCCAATATATAAGCAGCTTCACCGAGGTCCTTCATAGAAAAACTCTTATTCAAGTATCCCTTTATGCTATCCAGAAATTCTATATCATTTCTAATCAACAATATGTCATCCACATATAATATCAGAAATGCTACAGAGCTCCCACTCACTTTCTTGTAAATATAGGCTTCTCCAAAAGTCTGTATAAAACCATATGCTTTGATCATACTATCAAAGCGTTTATTCCAACTCCAAGAGGCTTGCACCAGTCCATAAATGGATCGCTGGAGCTTGCACATTTGTTAGCTCCCTTTGGATCGACAAAACCTTCCGGTTGCATCATATACAACTCTTCTTCCAGAAATCCTTTCAAGAATGCAGTTTTGACATCCATTTGCCAAATTTCATAATCATAAAATGCGGCAATTGCTAACATGATTCAGACAGACTTAAGCATCGCTACGGGTGAGAAAGTCTCATCGTAGTCAACCCCTTGAACTTGTCGAAAACCTTTTGCAACAAGTCGAGCTTTGTAGACAGTAACATTACCGTCAACATCAGTCTTCTTCTTGAAGATCCATTTATTCTCAATGGCTTGCCGATCATCGGGAAAGTCAACCAAAGTCCACAGTTTGTTCTCATACATGGATACCATCTCAGATTTCATGGCCTCAAGCCATTTTGCGGAATCTGGGCTCACCATCGCTTCTTCATAGTTCGTAGGTTCGTCATGGTCTAGTAACATAACTTCCAGAACAGGATTACCGTACCACTCTGGTGCAGATCTTATTCTGTTTGACCTACGAGGTTCAGTAACAACTTGATCTGAAATTTCATGATCATTATCATTAACTTCCTCACTAATAGGTGTAGGTGTCACAGGAACCGGTTTCTGTGATGAACTACTTTCCAATAACGAAGCAGGTACAGTTATCTCATCAAGTTCTACTTTCCTCCCACTCACTTCTTTCGAGAGAAACTCCTTCTCTAGAAAGATTCCAAATTTAGCAACAAATGTCTTGCCTTCGGATCTGTGATAGAAGGTGTACCCAACAGTCTCTTTTGGGTATCATATGAAGACATATTTCTCCGATTTGGGTTCGAGCTTATCAGGTTGAAGCTTTTTCACATAAGCATCGCAGCCCCAAACTTTAAGAAACGACAACTTTGGTTTCTTGCCAAACCATAGTTCATAAGGCGTCGTCTCAACGGATTTAGATGGTGCCCTATTTAACGTGAATGCAGCTGTCTCTAGAGCATAACCCCAAAATGATAGCGGTAAATCAGTAAGAGACATCATAGATCGCACCATATCTAGTAAAGTACGATTACGACATTCGGACACACCATTTCGCTGTGGTGTTCCGGGTGGCGTGAGTTGCAAAACTATTCCGCATTGTTTCAAATGAAGACCAAACTCGTAACTCAAGTATTCTCCTCCACGATCAGATCGTAGAAACTTTATTTTCTTGTTACGGTGATTTTCAACTTCACTCTGGAATTCTTTGAACTTTTCAACTGTTTCAGACTTATGTTTCATTAAGTAGATATACCCATATCTGCTTAAATCATCTGTGAAGGTGAGAAAATAACGATACCCGCCGCGAGCCTCAATATTCATCAGACCACATACATCTGTATGTATGATTTCCAATAAATCTGTTGCTCGCTCCATAGTTCCGGAGAACGGCGTTTTAGTCATCTTGCCCATGAGGCATGGTTCGCAAGTACCAAGTGATTCATAATCAAGTGGTTCCAAAAGTACATCAGTATGGAGTTTCTTCATGTGCTTTACACCAATATGACCTAAACAGCAGTGCCACAAATAAGTTGCACTATCATTATCAACTCTGCATCTTTTGGTTTCAATATTATGAATATGTGTATCACTACTATCAAGATTCAACAAAAATAGACCACTCTTCAAGGGTGCATGACCATAAAAGATATTACTCATATAAATAGAACAACCATTATTCTCTGATTTAAATGAATAACCGCCTCGCATCAAACAAGATCTAGATATAATGTTCATGCTCAATGCTGGCACCAAATAACAATTATTCAGGTCTAAAACTAATCCCGAAGGTAGATGTAGAGGTAGCGTGCCGACTGTGATCACACCGACTTTAGAACCATTTCCCACGCGCATCGTCACCTCGTCCTTAGTCAATCTTCGCTTAATCCATAGTCCCTGTTTCGAGTTGCAAATATTAGCAACAGAATCAGTATCAAATACCCAGGTGCTACTGCGAGCATTAGTACGGTACGCATCAATAACATGTATATCACATATACCTTTGTTCACCTTGCCATCCTTCTTATCCGCCAAAAACTTGGGGCAGTTCCGCTTACAGTGACCAGTCTGCTTGCAGTAGAAGCACTCAGTCTCAGGCTTAGGTCCAGACTTGGGTTTCTTCTCCTGAGCAGCAACTTGTTTGTTGTTCTTCTTGAAGTTCCCCTTCTTCTTCGCTTTGCCCTTTTTCTTGAGACTGGTGGTCTTATTGACCTTCAACACTTGATCCTCCTTCTTGATTTCTACCTCTGCAACCTTTAGCATTGCGAAGAGCTCGGGAATCGTCTTATCCATCCCTTGCATGTTATAGTTCATCACGAAGCTCTTGTAGCTTGGTGGCAGTGATTGAAGAATTCTGTCAATGACGCTATCCTCCGAAAGATTAACTCCCAGTTGAATCAAGTGATTGTTATACCCAGACATTCTGAGTATATGCTCACTGACAGAACTATTCTCCTCCATCTTGCAGCTGTAGAACTTATTGGAGACTTTATATCTCTCAATCTGGGCATTTGCTTGAAATATTAACTTCAACTCTTGGAACATCTCATATGCTCCATGACGTTCAAAACGTCGTTGAAGTCCCGGCTCTAAGCCGTAAAGCATGGCACACTGAACTATCGAGTAGTCATCACCTTTGCTCTGCCAGACGTTCATAACATCTGGTGTTGCTCCTGCAACAGGTTTGGCACCTAGCGGTGCTTCCAGGACGTAATTCTTTTGTGCAGCAATGAGGATAATCCTCAAGTTACGGACCTAGTCCGTGTAATTGCTACCATCATCTTTCAACTTTGCTTTCTCAAGGAACACATTAAAATTCAACGGAACAACAACACGGGCCATCTATCTACAACAACATAGACAAGCAAGATACTATCAGGTACTAAGTTCATGATAAATTTAAGTTCAATTAATCATATTACTTAAGAACTCCCACTTAGATAGACATCCCTCTAATCCTCTAAGTGATCACGTGATCCATATCAACTAAACCATGTCCGACCATCACGTGAGATGGAGTAGTTTCAATGGTGAACATTACTATGTTGATCATATCTACTATATGATTCACGCTCGACCTTTCGGTCTCAGTGTTCCGAGGCCTATCTGTTATATGCTAGGCTCATCAAGTTTAACCTGAGTATTCTGCGTGTGCAACTGTTTTGCACCCGTTGTATTTGAACGTAGAGCCTATCACACCCGATCATCACGTGGTGTCTCAGCACGAAGAACTTTCGCAACGGTGCATACTCAGGGAGAACACTTATACCTTGATAATTTAGTGAGAGATCATCCTATAGTGCTACCGCTGATCTAAGCAGAATAAGATGCATAAAAGATAAACATCACATGCAATCAATATAACTGAAATGATATGGCCATCATCATCTTGTGCTTGTGATCTCCATCTCTGAAGCACAGTCATGATCACCATCGTCACCGGCGCGACACCTTGGTCTCCATCGTAGCATCGTTGTCGTCTCGCCAACTATTGCTTCTACGACTATCGCTGCCGCTTAGTGATAAAGTAAAGCAATTACAGGGCGATTGCATTGCATACAATAAAGCGACAACCATATGGCTCCTGCCAGTTGCCGATAACTCGGTTACAAAACATGATCATCTCATACAATAAAATGTAGTATCATACCTTGACCATATCACATCACAACATGCCCTGCAAAAACAAGTTAGACGTCCTCCACTTTGTTGTTGCAAGTTTTACGTGGCTGCTACGGGCTGAGCAAGAACTGTTCTTACATACGCATCAAAACCACAACGAGTTGTCAAGTTGCTGTTGTTTTAACCTTCGCAAGGACCGGACGTAGCCACACTCAGTTCAACTAAAGTTGGAGAAACTGACACCCGCTAGTCACCTGTGTGCATAGCACGGCGGTAAAACCAGTCTCGCATAAGCGTACGCATAATGTCGGTCCGGGCCACTTCATCCAACAATATCGCCGAACCAAAGTGTGACATGCTGGTAAGCAGTATGACTTATATCGACCACAACTCACTTGTGTTCTACTCGTGCATATTACATCATCGCATAAAACCAGGCTCGGATGCCACTGTTGGGGAACGTAGTAATTTCAAAATTTTCCTACGCGCACACAGGATCATGGTGATGCATAGCAACGAGATGGGAGAGTGTTGTCCACGTACCCTCATAGACCGAAAGCGGAAGCGTTAGCACAACACGGTTGATGTAGTCGTACATCTTCACGATTCGACCAATCAAGTACCGCACGCACGGCACCTCCGAGTTCAGCAAACGTTCAGCTCGATGACGTCCCTCGAACTCCGATCCAGCCAAGCTTTGAGGGAGAGTTCCGTCAGCACGACAGTGTGATGACGATGATGATGTTCTACCGACGCAGGGCTTCGCCTAAGCACCGCTACAATATTATCGAGGTGGATTATGGTGGAGGGGGGCACCGCACACGACTAAGAGATCAAGAGATCAATTGTTGTGTCTATGGGGTGCCCCCCTCCTCCGTATATAAAAGGGGGAAGGAGGAGAGGGCCGGGCAAGGGGGTGGCGCGCCCTAGGAGGGGGAAACCTACTCCAAGTAGGTTTGCCCCTCCCTTTCCTAGTCCAAGAAGGAGGGGGAAGGAAGGAGTGGGAGAGGGGAAAGGCAAGGGGACGCCGCCCCCCTTCCTCCAATATATCGATCTTTGTGTCTCAACCATTCTGAGACTCCTCGTCATGTCCGTGATCACATCCGGGACTCCGAACAACCTTCGGTACATGAAAACACATAAACTCATAATATAACCGTCATCGAGCTATAAGCGTGCGGACCCTACGGGTTCGAGAAATATGTAGACATGACCGAGACACGTCTCCGGTCAATAACCAATAGCGGAACCTGGATGCTCATCTTGGCTCCCACATATTCTACGAAGATCTTTATCGGTCAAACCGCATAACAACATACGTTGTTCCCTTTGTCATCGGTATGTTACTTGCCCGAGATTCGATCGTCGGTATCTCAATACCTAGTTCAATCTCGTTACCGACAAGTATGTTTACTCGTTCCGTAATACATCATCCCGCAACTAACTCATTAGTTGCAATGCTTATAGTGATGTGCATTACCGAGTGGCCCCAGAAATACCTCTCCGACAATCGGAGTGACAAATCCTAATCTCGAAATACGCCAACCCAACAAGTACCTTTGGAGACACCTGTAGAGCACCTTTATAATCACCCAGTTATGTTGTGACGTTTGGTAGCACACAAAGTGTTCCTCTGGTAAACGGGAGTTGCATAATCTCATAGTCATAGGAACATGTATAAGTCATGAAGAAAGAAATAGCAACATACTAAACGATCGAGTGCTAAGCTAACGGAATGGGTCAACTCAATCACATCATTCTCCTAATGATGTGATCCCGTTAATCAAATGACAACTCATGTCTATGGCTAGGAAACATAACCATCTTTGATCAACGAGCTAGTCAAGTAGAGGCATACTAGTGACATTCTGTTTGTTGATGTAATCACACAAGTATTATGTTTCCGGTTAATACAATTCTAGCATGAATAATAAAAATTTATCATGATATAAGGAAATAAATAATAACTTTATTATTGCCTCTAGGGCATATTTCCTTCACGTGATGCCCATATACATGATCATATCTAGATATTCTCATAACTATGATCAATTCTATCAATTGCTCGACAGTAATTTGTTCACCCACCGTAATACTTATGCTCTTGAGAGAAGCCACTAGTGAAACCTATGGCCCTCGGGTCTATTCTCCATCATATTAATCTTCCAACAACTTAGCTCTTTCTATTGCCTTTTATCTTACTTTGCATCTTTATTTCTCTTTATCATAAAAATACCAAAAATATTATCTTATCATATCTATCGGATCTCACTCTCGTAAGTGACCGTGAAGGGATTGACAACCTCTTTATCGCGTTGGTTGCGAGGTTCTTTTTTTTGTGTAGGTGCATGGGACTCGAGCGTAGCCTCCTACTGGATTGATACCTTGGTTCTCAAAAACTGAGGGAAATACTTACGCTACTTTACTGCATAACCCTTTCCTCTTCAAGGGAAAAACCAATGCAGTGCTCAAGAGGTAGCACCAGCTCAGCAGTGGTTGGAATATTTGAACTCTCAAATTCCTCACATTAGGAGAACCACATTGATAGTTCATAATTCTTCAGTGAGAACATTGACTACAACATTTTGTAGAACATCGCCTTTGACAATGAAGAAAATGGACTGCATTGCAAGAGGTTTCCAAAGTCTTCACTCGAAGAAATAGGTTTGGTCAAGCATCACTTCATAAATTCAGTCTTTGTATCACTTAGAACCCCTTTACATTTAGGGTGTTTCCTATGGCAGAAGTAAGAAGAAAAAAGGATCCCCAGAAGATAAACTCGCGTTCCAATTCTCCGGGCTACTTATTCAAAGAGTGCACCAATTTCTTTAATATATGTCATACATCTATAGGGGTAGTCTTTCACGGGTTAACCAAATCTTCAGGGACTATCTCCTGTGTATACTTACAAACACATTAGTCCCTTAACCATTTTGTCGTCAATACTCCAAAACCATAAAGAAGGCATTAGATCCACTTGTAGAAATGATATAGTATTTAAGAAGAATAATACTAATTCGTTTATGTAGGTTTTGGGCCTGACGGATTTAATGGAGCTTTTTTAAAGGCGTGTTGGCCGATCATCAAAACATAGTTTTATCAGCTTTGTGATGAATTCCATTCGGGCAAACTCAATCTGGAGAGTCTCAACTATGGCTTCATCACCTTGATACCTAAGAAAAATGCCCCGGAGACTGTCAATTACTATCGACCTATCATGCTCCTTAATTGTTGTCTCAAGTTGATTACCAAAATCCTTGCCAATAGACTTTAGAAAATCATTCTTCAGATCGTCCATCACAACCAGTATGGTTTCCTACGTGGCAGATCCATCCATGACTGCCTATCCTGGGCCTTCGGATACATCTACAAATGCCAAGCCTCCAAACGAGAGATTATATTGCTGAAGTTGGATTTTGCCAAAGCCTTCGATACAAATGAGCACTCGGCCATGCCACAAATCATGAAGAAAATGGGGTTTAACGAGAAATGGCTCCAATGGATTGAATATATCTTTGCCTTAGGGAAATAATCTGTTCTTCTAATTGGAACTCCAGGTAGACAGTTCCAATTCAAGTGTGGAGTTCGACAGGGTGATCCTCTATCTCCCCTGATCTTTGTCTTGGCCGCAGATTTACTCCAAATGGCCATCAATGAAGCTCTTGCCAATAACCTCTTGCAGCACCCGATCCCACCCACATCTGATGAGAATTACCCGGTCATTCAATACACGGATGACACCGTCATAGTCATGCCGGCGTGCCAGGAACAAGTCACTCACATGAAACATATTTTGACTGGCTATGCCGTCTCGATTGAGCTCAAAATCAATTTCCATAAGTGAACTCTGATCCCGATCAACACTACACACGACAAATGCAAAACCTTCACGGACATACTTGGGTGTACCATTGCCAGCATGCCGTTCACCTATCTAGGGCTACCACTTGGCACGACTAAGCCAACTATTCTTGACATGGCCCCCATGGTCTACAAGGCTGAAAGCCGAATCACTGCAGCCATGTCTCTAATGTCGTACGCGGTAAGTTGGCCCAAAAAAATTCTCTTATTACGGCACTTGCGATCTATCCAATGGGAACCCTCAGACTTCCCCCAAAGATCCTCGAGCAATAGGATAAAATCATAAGACACTGCCTCTGGAAAAAGAAGACTGAGTCTGGGGAGAAATGTACCCCCGTTGCTGCTTGGGACAGATCTGCTGTCCCAAGAGATGCAGTGGCCTTGGGGTGCTAAATCTTCACATCCAAAATGATGCCCTACTACTCAAGATGCTACAAAAGTTCTACAATCGGCACGACATTCCATGGTTGAACCTGGTATGGCATACATACTACAATGATAAAATTCCGATTGCGGCAGAGCTTCTGGGGGGAAAGACCTAATCAGGCTCATGCTACATACTGGATTGATACCTTGGTTCTCAAAAACTGAGGGAAATACTTACGCTACTTTACTGCATCACCCTTTACTCTTCAAGGGAAAAACCAACGCAGTGCTCAAGAGGTAGCAAGAAGGATTTCTGGTGCCGTTGCCGGGGAGTCCACGCAAAAGTCAACATACCAAGTACCCATCACAAACCCTTATCCCTCGCATTACATTATTTGCCATTTGCCTCTCGTTTTCCTCTCCCCCACTTCACCCTTGCCGTTTTATTCGCCCTCTCTTTTCCGTTCGCCTCTTTCTCGCTTGCTTTTTGTTTGCTCGTGCGTCGGATTGCTTGCTTGTCATGATGGCTCAAGATAATACTAAATTGTGTGACTTTACCAATACTAACAACAATTATTTGCTTAGCACTCCGATTGCTCCTCTTACCGATACTGAATCTTGTGAAATTAATACTGCTTTGTTGAATCTTGTCATGAAAGATCAATTCGCCGGCCTTTCTAGTGAAGATGCCGCTACCCATCTAAATAGCTTCATTGATTTGTGTGATATGCAAAATAAGAAAGATGTGGACAATGATATTGGTAAATTGAAGCTATTTCCTTTTTCGCTTAGAGATCGTGCTAAAACTTGGTTTTCGTCTTTGCCTAAAAATAGTATTGATTCTTGGAATAAGTGCAAAGATGCTTTTATCTCTAAGTATTTTCCTCCCGTTAAGATCATCTCTCTCAGAAACGATATTATGAATTTTAAGCAACTTGATCATGAACATGTTGCACAATCTTGGGAGAGAATGAAATTAATGGTACGTAATTGCCCTACTCATGGTTTGAATTTAAGGATGATTATACACATTTTTATGCTGGATTGAATTTTGCTTCTAGAAATTTTTAGATTCGGCCGCGGGAGGCACTTTTATGGAAATCACTTTAGGAGAGGCTACTAAACTCCTAGATAATATTATGGTTAATTATTCTCACTAGCACACTAAAAGATCTACTAGTAAAAAAGTGCATGCGATAGAAGAAATTAATGTTTTGAGTGGAAAGATGGATGAACTTACGAAATTATTTGCTAATAAAAGTGTTTCTTCTGATCCTAATGATATGCCTTTGTCCACTTTGATTGAGAATAATAATGAATCTATGGATGTAAATTTTGTTGGTAGGAATAATTTTGGTAACAACGCTTCTAGAGGAAACTTTAATCCTAGATCGTATCCTAGTAATTCCTCTAATAATTATGGTAATTCCTACAACAATTCTTATGGAAATTTTAATAAGTTGCCCTCTGATTTTGAAACAAGTGTTAAAGAATTTCAATGCTTTGCTTGAAGAAAAATTGCCTAAGATTGATGAATTGGCTAGGAACGTGGACTGAATTTCTCTTGATAGTGATTCTTTGAAACTTAGATCAATTCCACCTAAGCATGATATCAATGAGTCTCTCAAAGGTCAAAGCCATGAGAATTTCCATTGATGAGTGTAAAGAAAGAACCGCTAGGATGCGTGTTAAAAAAGATTGCTCTGTGAAAGCGTGTTCTTCTAATTTTTATGAGAATAAAGATGAAGATCTAAAATTTATTGATGAGTCCTCTATTAAATCTTTGTTTTGAAATATGAATGTTGATAATGATGGGACTGGAGATGATCCACCTTTACCTAGAAGGCGTTCCAAAAATTCGGAGGTTTTAGATCTTGATGCTAAAATTGATAAAAGTGGGATTGAAGAGGTTATAACTTTAGATAGCAATTAACCCACTATTTTGGATTTCAAGGAATTTAATTATGATAATTGCTCTTTGATAGATTGTATTTCCTTGTTGCAATCTGTGCTAAATTCTCCACATGCTTATAGTCAAAATAAAGCTTTTACTAAACATATCGTTGATGCTTTAGTGCAATCTTATTAAGAAAAACTTGAGTTGGAAATTTCTATCCCTAGAAAACTTTATGATGAGTGGGAACCTACTATTAAAATTAAAATTAAATATCATGAATGCTTTGCTTTGTGTGATTTGGGTGCTAGTATTTCCACGATTCCTAAAACTTTGTGTGATTTGTTAGGTTTCTGCGAATTTGATGATTGCTCTCTAAACTTACACCTTGCGGATTCCACTATCAAGAAACCTATGGGAAGAATTAATGATGTTCTTATTGTTGCAAATAGGAATTATGTGCCCGTAGATTTTATTGTTCTTGATATAGATTGCAATCCTTCATGTCCTATTATTCTTGGTAGACCTTTCCTTAGAACGATTGGTGCAATCATTGATATGAAGGAAGGAAATATTTGATTCCAATTTCCGTTAAGGAAAGGCATGGAACACTTCCCTAGAAAGAAAATTAAATTTCCATATGAATCTATTATGAGAGACACATATGGATTGCCTACCAAAGATGGCAATACCTAGATCTATCCGTCTTTTTATGCTTAGCTAGGGGTGTTAAACGATAGCGCTTGTTGGGAGGCAACCCAATTTTATTTTTTAGTTTTTCTCTTTTTGATTATGTTTAGGAATAAATCTTTCATCTAGCCTCTGGTTAAATTTGTTTTTTTGTTTTAATTAGTGTTTGTGCCAAGTTAAACCTATAGGATCTTCTTGGATGGTAGTTATTTGATCTTGCTGTAAATTCCAGAAACTTTCTGTTCACGAAAACAATTGTTAAAAATTACCAGAAAGTGATATAATATTGATTCCAATTGAATCATATCAATAAACAAATTATTTAGGTCTATTTTGGCAGAATTTTTAGAGTTCCAGAAGTTTGCGTTAGTTACAGATTACTACAGAATGTTCTGTTTTTGACATATTCTGTTTTTCGTGTGTTGTTTGCTTATTTTGATGAATCTATGGCTAGTAAAATAGTTTATAAACCATAGAGAAGTTGGAATACAGTAGGTTTAACACCAATATAAATAAATAATGAGTTCATTACAGTACCTTGAAGTGGTGTTTTGTTTTCTTTCACTAACGGATCTCACAAGATTTTCTGTTAAGTTTTCTGTTGTGAAGTTTTCAAGTTTTGGGTAAAGATTTGATGGAGTATGGAACAAGGAGTGGTAAGAGCCTAAGCTTGGGGATGCCCATGGAACCCCAGGATAATCTAAGGACACCAAAAAGCCAAAGCTTGGGGATGCCCCGGAAGGCATCCCCTCTTTCGTCCTCATCCATCGGTAAATTTACTTGGAGCTATATTTTTATTCACCACATGATATGTGTTTTGGTTGGAGCGTCTTGTATGATTTGAGTCTTTATTTGCTATTTTTCCACAATAATACTTGCTGTACACACCTTTTTGAGAGAGACACACATGATTCAGAATTTTTTAGAATACTCTATGTGCTTCACTTATATTCTTTGAGCTATATAGTTTTGCTCTAGCTAGTGCTTCACTTATAGTTTTTAGAGAATGGCGGTGGTTATATTTTATAGAAATTGTTGAACTCTCATGCTTCACTTATATTATTTTGAGAGTCTTAAACAACATGGTAATTTGCGTTAATCATGAAACTAATTTTCTATATTGAGTTCATTAAATATCATGAGAAGTTAGATACTTGATAAATGTTTTGAGATATAAAGGTAGTAATATTAGAGTGTGCTAGTTGAGTAATTGTGAAATTGAGAAATACTTGTGTTAAAGTTGGCAAGTCCCGTAGCATGCACGTATGGTAAAAGTTGTGTAACAATTTTGACACATAGGTGTTCTTTTATTGCTTTCCTTATGAGAGGCGGTCGGGGACGAGCGATGGTCTTTTCTTACCAATCTATCCCTCTAGGGGCATGCGTAGTAGTACTTTGCTTTGAGGGCTAATAAAATTTTGCAATAAGTATATGAGTTCTTTATGACTAATGTGAGTCCATGGATTATACGCACTCTCAACCTTCCACAATTTTCTAGCCTCTACGGTACCGCGCATTGCCCTTTCTCACATTCAGAGTTGGTGCAAACTTCGCCGGTGCATCCAAACCCCGTGATACGATACGCTCTATCACACATAAACCTCCTTATATCTTCCTCAAAACAGCCACCGTACCTACCTATTATGGTATTTCCATAGCCATTCCGAGATATATTGCCATGCAACTTTCCACCGTTCCGTTTATCATGACACATTTCATCATTGTCATATTGCTTTGCATGATCATGTAGTTGACATCGTATTTTGTGGCAAAGCCACTATTCATAATTTTTTCATACATGTCACTCTTGATTCATCGCATATCCCGGTACACTGCCGGAGGCATTCACATAGAGTCATATCTTGTTCTAAGTATTGAGTTGTAATTGTTGAGTTGTAAGTAATAAAAGTGTGATGATCATCATTATTAGAGCATTGTCCCATGTGAGGAAAGGATGATGGAGACTATGATTCCCCCACAAGTCGGGATGAGATTCTGGACCAAAAAAATGAGAGAAAAAGAGAGAAGGGACAATGCTACTATCCTTTTCCACACTTGTGCTTCAAAGTAGCACCATGATTTTCATGATAGAGAGTTTCCTATGTTGTCACTTCCATATACTAGTGGGAATTTTTCATTATAGAACTTGGCTTGTATATTCCAATGATGGGCTTCTTCAAAATTCCCTAGGTCTTCGTGAGCAAGCAAGTTGGATGCACACCCACTTAGTTTCTTTGTTGAGATTTCATATATTTATAGCTCTAGTGCATCCGTTGCATGGCAATCCCTACTCCTCTCATTGACATCAATTGATGGGCATCTCCATAGCCTATTGATTAGCCGCGTCAATGTGAGACTTTCTACCTTTTTTGTCTTCTCTCATAACCCCCATCATTGTACTTTACTCCACCCATAGTGCTATATCCATGGCTTGCGCTCATGTATTGCGTAAGAGTTGAAATGGCTGAAGTGCGTTAAAAGTATGAACCAATTGCTCGGCTTGTCATCAGGGTTATGCATGATGAGAACGTTTGTGTGACAATATTGAAACATAGCCTAACCATATGATTTTGTAGGGATACGCTTTCTTTGGCTATGTTATTTTGATAGGACATAATTGCTTGGTTAGCATGTTTGAAGTATTATTGTTTTTATGTCAACATTAAACTTTTATCTTGAATCTTTCGGACCTAAATATTCATGCCACAATAAAAAGGATTACATTAAGAAGTATGCCAAGAAGCATTCCACATCAAAAATTCTATTTTTATCATTTACCTACTCGAGGACGAGCAGGAATTAAGCTTGGGGATGCTTGATATGTCTCCAACGTATCTATAATTTTTTATTGTTCCATGCTATTATATATTCTGTTTTAGATGTTTAATGGGCTTATTTATACACTTTTATATTATTTTTGGGACTAACCTATTAACCGGAGGCCCAGCCCAAATTGCTGTTTTTTTGCATATTTCAGATATTCACAGAAAAAAATATCAAATGCAGTCCAAACGGAATGAAACCTTCGGGAACGTGATTTTTGGAACAAACATGATCCAGAGGACTTGGAGTCCACGTAAAGTAATCAACAAGGAGAGCACGAGGCAGGGGGGCGCCCTCCACCCTCGTGGGGCGCACGTTGCTCCACCGATGTACTTCTTCATCCTATATATACCTACGTACCCCCAAACCATCAGAGGCATCCATGAAAACCTAATTCCACTGCCGCAACCTTCTACACCCGTGAGATCCCATCTTGGGGCCTTTTCCGGCGTCCTGCCGGAGGGGGCATTGATCACGGAGGGCTTCTACATCAACACCATAGTTTCTCCGATGATGTGTGAGTAGTTTACCTTAGAACTTCGGGTCCATAGTTATTAGCTAGATGGCTTCTTCTCTCTCTTTGGATCTCAATACAAAGTTCTCCTCGATTCTCTTGGATATCTATTCGATGTAATCTTGTTCTTAGATGTGTTTGTCGGGACCGATGAATTGTGGGATTATGATCAAGATTATCTATGAACAATATTTGAATCTTCTCTGAATTCTTTTATGTATGATTGGTTATCTTTGCAAGTCTCTTCGAATTATCAGTTTGGTTTGGCCTACTAGATTGATCTTTCTTGCAATGGGAGAAGTGCTTAGCTTTGGGTTCAATCTTGCGGTGTCCTTTCCCAGTGGCAGCAGGGGCAGCAAGGCACGTATTGTATTGTTGCCATCAAGGATAAGAAGATGGGGTTTATATCATATTGCATGAGTTTATCCCTCTACATCATGTCATTATACTTAAAGCATTACTCTGTTCTTATGAACTTAATACTCTAGATGCATGCTCTATAGCGGTCGATGTGTGGAGTAATAGTAGTAGATGCAGGCAGGAGTCGGTCACTTGTCACGGACGTGATGCCTATATACATGATCATACCTAGATATTCTCATAACTATGCTCAATTCTATCAATTGCTCGACAGTAATTTGTTCACCCACCGTAATACTTATGCTCTTGAGAGAAGCCACTAGTGAAACCCATGGCCCCCAGGTCTATTCTCCATCATATTAGTCTTCCAACACTTAGCTATTTCTATTGCCTTTTATTTTACTTTGCATCTTTGTTTCACTTTATCATAAAAATACCAAAAATATTATCTTATCATATCTATCAGATCTCACTCTGTAAGTGACCGTGAAGGGATTGACAACCCCTTTATCGCGTTGGTTGCGAGGTTCTTATTTGTTTTGTGTAGGTGCGTGGGACTCGAGCGTAGCCTCCTACTGGATTGATACCTTGGTTCTCAAAAACTGAGGGAAATACTTACGCTACTTTACTACATCACCCTTTCCTCTTCAAGGGAAAAACCAACACAGTGCTCAAGAGGTAGCACCAGCTCAACAGTGGTTGGAATATTTGAACTCCCAAATTCCTCACATTAGGAGAACCACATTGATAGTTCCTAATTCTTCAGTGAGAACATTGACTATAACATTTCGTAGAACATCACCTTTGACAATGAAGAAAATGGACTACATTGCAAGAGGTTTCCAAAGTCTTCACTCGAAGAAATAGGTTTGGTCAAGCATCACTTCATAAATTCAGTCTTTGTATCACTTAGAACCCCTTAATATTTAGGGTGTTTCCTATGGCCGAAGTAAGAAGAAAAAAGAATCCCCAAAAGATAAAGTCGTGTTCCAATTCTTCGGGCTACTTATTCAAAGAGTGCACCAATTTCTTTAATATATGTCGTACATCTATAGGGGTAGTATTTCACGGGTTAACCAAATCTTCAGGGACTATCTCCTGTGTATACTTACAAGCACATTATTCCCTTAACCATCTTGTCGTCAATACTCTAAAACCACAAACAAGGCATTAGATCCACTTGTAGAAATGATATAGTATTTAAGAAGAATAATACTAATTCGTTTATGTAGGTTCTGGGCCTGACGGATTTAATGGAGCTTTTTTAAAGGCGTGTTGGCCGATCATCAAAACAGAGTTTTATCAGCTTTGTGATTAATTCCATTTGGGCAAACTCAACCTGGAGAGTCTCAACTATGGCTTCATCACCGTGATACCTAAGAAAAATGCCCCGGAGACTATCAATTACTATCGACCTATCATGCTCCTTAATTGTTGTCTCAAGTTGATTACCTAAATCCTTGCCAATAGACTTCAGAAAATCATTCTTCAGATCGTCCATCGCAACCAGTATGGTATTCTACGTGGCAGATCCATCCATGACTGCCTAGCCTAGGCCTTCAAATACATCCACCAATGCCAAGCCTCCAAACGAGAGGTTATATTGCTGAAGTTGGATTTTGCCAAAGCCTTCGATACAATTGAGCACTCGGCCATGCTGCAAATCATGAAGAAAATGGGGTTTAACGAGAAACGGCTCCAATGGACTGAATGTATCTTTGCCTTAGGGAAATAATCTGTTCTTCTAATTGGAACTCCAGGTAGACAGTTCCAATGCAAGTGTGGAGTTCGACAGGGTGATCCTGTGTCTCCCCTGATATTTGCCTTGGCCGCAGATTTACTCCAAATGGACATCAATGAAGCTCTTGCCAATAACCTCTTGCAGCACCCTATCCCACCCACATCTGATGAGAATTACCCGGTCATTCAATACACGGATGACACCGTCATAGTCATGCCGGCGTGCCAGGAACAAGTCACTTGCATGAAATAGATTTTGACTGGCTATGCCGTCCCGATTGTGCTCAAAATCAATTTCCATGAGTCAACTCTGATCCCGATCAACACTACACACGACAAATGCAAAACCTTCACGGACATACTTGGGTGTACCATTGCTAGCATGTCGTTCACCTATCTAGGGCTACCACTTGGCACAACTAAGCCAACTATTCTTGACATGGCCCCCATGGTCTACAAGGCCGAAAGCCGAATCACTGCAGCCATGCCTCTAATGCCGTACGCGGTAAGTTGGCCCTAATGAATTCTCTTATCACGACACTTGCGATCTATCCAATGGGAACCCTCAGACTTCCCCCAAAGATCCTCGAGCAATAGGATAAAATCAGAAGACACTGCCTCTGGAAAAAGAAGACTGAGTCTAGGGAGAAATGTACCCCCCTTGCTGCTTGGGACATGATCTGCCGTCCCAAGAGATGCGGTGGCCTTGGGGTGCTAAATCTTCACATCCAAAATGATGCCCTACTACTCAAGATGCTACACAAGTTCTACAATCGCCACGACATTCCATGGGTGAACCTGGTATGACACACATACTACAATGATATAATTCCGCATGCGACAGAGCCCTGTGGATCCTTCTGGAGGAAAGACCTAATCATGCTCATGCCTACCTATCGTGGGGTTACAACTGTCCAAATCAACTGTGGTAAAACAGCGTTGTTCTGGAAAGATGATTGGAACGAGTCTATCTACACCACATCCTTCCCACGAGCGTTCTCCTACATTGCCAATGAAGATATCTCAGTACATGATTTCCTAGCAATCACCGAGCTGGCTACAACCTTTCACCGGCCACTATCCATGCAAGCTCATGAGGAACTGAGACAAATCCAACATGAAGTTTCCTCTGTCGCCCTAAATGATTCAAGTGATAAATGGATATGTGCATGGGGGCCCAAGACGTTCAAGACCTCTGCATATTACAATTCTGTTTTTCGGGACATAGAAGCCCATGATGGGTTCAAATGGTTATGGAAGGCCAAGTCAATCCCCAAAATCAAGGTGTTCGGATGGTTTTTACTATCTAACCGACTCAACACATCCAACATGCTAAGAAGGAGACACTACAATATTGGGGAGGACCTTGACTGCCTCTTGTGTGGTCAACACATCGAGGAGACTATGGAACACCTGTTCTTTTGCTGCACCTTTAGCAGATATGTTGGCAACTTTTGGACATACACTGGCTGACGCAAGGAACTAGGCTGGATATGATTTCACACCTAAAGGGGAGGCACAAACACAAAATGATCATGGACATATTCTTGGTAGCTTCTTGGAGCCTCTGGAAGGAACACAATAATAAATTCTTTTGACAAGTGGTCCCAACGGTCACATCCTAGAGAGCACGCTTCAAAAAGGACTTCTCTAACATAAGACATAGGTTAGCACTGCATAAGATACACCTAGTGACCACCTTTGTTGATACTCTTAGCTAACTCCCCCCCCCCCTTGTAATTACCATGTACCACTTTCTTTTACCCTTTTAATATATAAGCAGTAGGAAGCTCTCCTACTATCCAATTTTTCAAAAAAAAAACATACTCAAGAGCACAATGGATCTATCTATGCTTCTAAAGCTATAGGATCGAGATATAGCTACAACGAGTTGTCTTAGCCTGAGCAAGCAGTAGCTATTCACCTAGCATGGTGGTCCACTCTTCGAATAGCCACATGAGAGTCATTGTAAAGAAACAATGCGAACGACAAATGAACATTGTCCCTTTATTGATGATTGTTATTACACTTACATAGTTCTTAAACAAACGCGATTTTCCCGAAGGGATGCCTCACATGTTGGTTGGATAAGGTGCACAAGCGAAACTTTGTGCCACCGAGTGAACCGCCACATCCTTTCGATTTGGTAACTACATACTAGTGGTTAGAAATAGGAGAGATTAAACTTTAATTAATATGGGGCTTAATTAATTTTTTAAACTCCCCCTACTCTTGACTATCCTTGTAACATTATCATCATCTTGATAAGTCTCCTCCAAAATCTTGTAGGAAAAATATGAGGAGATTTGTGCAATGCACCATCAAATACTCCTTCCAGAAACACAGTGGGAAAACAAGAAGAAACTGGCATATCACAATACATGTATTACTATTATTGCCTCATTAAAACCTTCCACAAGAAACCATTCAGGGAAAAATCATAAAGGAAAAGCGTATCACAATCCGGTTATCATTTAGGAATGTATTCCGACAGAACTTTGCAAGTTTTGAAGTTGTCAAATACCAATTCCATTAACATATTTCTCAAATAAATAATGGTGTAAGGACTTCGTAAATAAATCAGAAATATTATCACATGACTTTGTTTGCAAAAAATTTTCCTGTTTTCTGCAACTCATTGGGGACAAAACAATTTAGGAGCAATTGCTTTGTAATATTTTCTTTATATAACCTATTTCCACATGTATAATACATGCAACATTATCTTTAATGATAATAGTAGTTAATTCCAATGAACCAATCCTATTTGGACTTCAATAAACTTAGTTTGTTTTGTCGAATTTCAAGAGAAGGTCATACCTCCATTGAAGAAGACAAAACGAGTATGTGATCTGGCATTATAGGGATAAGATAGATATCCATCATCAAATCCCCTATAAATATTTATAGAACAAACCAAGATCTTTGGTGCCTTGAAGATACCTATAAATATTCTCTGCACCAATATAATTCCTCTTTGTTGGAAATGCACTATATCTAGCCAATCCATTTACTACAAATGATATATCAGGCCCGGTGCACTTTGATAGATCCATTAGTGCTCCAATCGCAATGAGGTGTGGAAACTTTGGTCCTAATACCTCTTCATCTCCACCCTTAGGTCTAAATGGGTCTTTATCTCTATCAAGAGATCTGGCAACCATTATAGCTTATCCATGTTAAAATTTCGAAGTATCTTTTGGATATAAGTGAAGGAAATATGCCCTAGAGGCAATAATAAAGTTGTTATTTATATTTCCTTATATCATGATAAATGTTTATTGTTCATGCTAGAATTGTATTAACCGGAAACTTAGTACATGTGTGACTACATAGACAAACAGAGTGTCACTAGTATGCCTCTACTTGACTAGCTCGTTGAATCAAAGATGGTTAAGTTTCCTAGCCATAGACATGAGTTGTCATTTGATTAACGAGATCACATCATTAGAGAATGATGCGATTGACTTGACCCATTCCGTTAGCTTAGCATTTGACCGTTTAGTATATTGTTATTGCTTTCTTCATGACTTATACATGTTCCTATGACTATGAGATTATGAAATTCCCGAATACTGGAGGAACACTTTGTGTGCTACCAAACGTCACAACGTAACTGGGTGATTATAAAGGTGCTCTACAGATGTCTCCGATGGTACTTGTTGAGTTGGCATAGATCGAGATTAGGATTTGTCACTCCGATTATCGGAGAGGTATCTCTGGGCCCTCTCAGTAATGCACATCACTATAAGCCCTGCAAACAATGTGATTAATGAGTTAGTTGCAGGATGATGCATTACGGAACGAGACAAGAGACTTGTCGGTAATGAGATTGAACTAGGTATTGAGATACCGACGATCGAATCTCGGGCAAGTAACATACCGATGACAAAGGGAACAACGTATGTTGTTATGCGATTTGACTGATAAAGATCTTCGTAGAATATGTGGGAGCCAATATGAACATCCAGGTTCTGTTGGTGGTTATTGACCGGAGACCTGTCTCGGTCATGTCTACATAGTTCTCAAACCCGTAGGGTCCGCACGCTTAACTTCAGTGACGGTCGGTATTATGAGTTTATGTGTTTTCATGTACCTAAGATATTTCGGAGTCCCGGATGTGATCACGGAGATGACGAGGAGTCTCGAAATGGTCGAGACATAAATATTGATATATTGGATGACTATATTCGGACGCGAGAAGTGTTCCGGGTGGTCTTGGGTAAAACCGGAGTGCTGGAGGGGTTACCGAAACCCCCCGGGAGAACTAATGGGCCACATGGGCCTTAGTGGAGAGAGAGAGGTCCGGTTAGGGCAGGCCGCGCGCCCCCTCCCCCTCTGGTCCGAATTGGACTAGGGAAGGGGCGCGGCGCCCCCCTTTCCTTCTCCCTCTCCTCCTTCCTTTCCCCATCCTAGTAGGAGTAGGAAAGGGGAGTCCTACTCCTACTAGGAGGAGGAGTCCTCCTCTCCTGACACGCCACAAGGGCCGGCCGGCCTCCCCCCTTGCTCCTTTATATACAGGGGCAGGGGGGCACCCTAGAACACACAAGTTGGTTGTTTCCAGCGTTGTGCAGTGCCCCCCTCCACCATAATCCACCTCGGTCATATTGTCATAGTGCTTAGGCGAAGCCCTGCACCGGTAGCTTCATCATCACCATCATCACGCCGTCGTGCTGACGAAGCTCTCCCTCGACACTCTGTTGGATCGTGAGTTCGTGGGACGTCACCGAGCCGAACGTTGTAGATCGCGGAGGTGCCGTACTTTCGGTGCTAGGATCAGTCGATCGTGAAGACGTACGACTACATCAAACGCGTTCTCATAACGCTTCCACTTACAGTCTACGAGGGTACATGGACCACACTCTCCCCTCTCGTTGCTATGCATCACCATGATCTTGCGTGTGCGTAGGAAAATTTTGAAATTACTACGTTCCCCAACAGTGGCATCCGAGATAGGTTTATGCGTAGATTTTATATGCACGAGTAGAACACAAGTGAGTTGTGGACGATAATAGTCATACTGCGTACCAGCATGTCATACTTTGATTCGGCGGTATTGTTGGATGAAGTGGCCCGGATCGACATTATGCGTACGCTTACGCGAGACTGGTTCTACCGACGTGCTTCACACACAGGTGGCTGGCGGGTGTTAGTTTCTTCAACTTTAGTTGAATCGAGTGTGTCTACGTCCGGTCCTTGTTGAAGGTTAAAACAACACATACTTGATGAAAAACCGTTGTGGTTTTGATGCGTAGGTAAGAACGGTTCTTGCTCAGCCCGTAGCAGCCACGTAAAACTTGCATCAACAAAGTAGAGGACGTCTAACTTGTTTTTGCAGGGCATGCTGTGATGTGATATGGTCAAGACTTGATGCTAAATTTTATTGTATGAGATGATCATGTTTTGTAACAAAATTATCAGCAACTAGCAGGAGCCATATGGTTGTCGCTTTATTGTATGGAATGCAATCGCCATGTAATTGCTTTACTTTATCACTAAGCGGTAGCGATAGTCGTACAAGCAATAGTTGGGAGACGACAACGATGATACAATGGAGATCAAGGTGTCGCGCCGGTGACGATGGTGATCATGACGGTGCTTTGGAGATGGAGATCAAAGGCACAAGATGATGATGGCCATATCATATCACTTATATTGATGGCATGTGATGTTTATCCTTTATGCATCTTATTTTGCTTAGTTCGACGGTAGCATTATAAGATGATCTCTCACTAAATATCAAGGTATAAGTGTTCTCCCTGAGTATGCACCGTTGCTACAGTTCGTTATGCCGAGGCACCACGTGATGATCGGGTGTGATAAGCTCTATGTTCACATACAACGGGTGCAAGCCAGTTTTGCACACGCAGAATACTCGGGTTAAACTTGACGAGCCTAGCATATGCAGATATGGCCTCAGAACACTGAGACCGAAAGGTCGAGCATGAATCATATAGTAGATATGATCAACATAGTGATGTTCACCATTGAAAACTACTCCATCTCACGTGATGATCGGACATGGTTTAGTTGATTTGGATCACGTGATCACTTAGATGATTAGAGGGATGTCTATCTAAGTGGGAGTTCTTAAGTAATATGATTAACTGAACTTAAATTTATCATGAACTTAGTTCCTGATAGTATTTTGCATGTCTATGTTATTGTAGATAGATGGCCCATGCTGTTGTTCCGTTGAATTTTAATGCGTTCCTAGAGAAAGCTAAGTTGAAAGGTGATGGTAGCAACTACACGGACTAGGTCCGTAACTTGAGGATTATCCTCATTGCTGCACAGAAGAATTACGTCCTGGAAGCACCGCTAGGTGCCAAACCCGCTGCAAGGGCAACACCAGATGTTATGAACGTCTGGCAGAGCAAAGGTGATGACTACTCGATAGTTCAGTGTGCCATGCTTTACGGCTTAGAACCGGGACTTCAAGGACGTTTTGAACATCATGGAGCATATGAGATGTTCCAGGAGTTGAAGTTAATATTTCAAGCAAATGCCCGAATTGAGAGATATGAAGTCTCCAATAAGTTCTATAGCTGCAAGATGGAGGAGAACAGTTCTGTCGGTGAACATATACTCAAAATGTCTGGGTATAATAATCACTTGATTCAACTAGGAGTTAATCTTCCTGATGATAGTGTCATTGATAGAATTCTTCAATCACTGCCACCAAGCTACAAGAGCTTCGTGATGAACTATAATATGCAAGGGATGGATAAGACAATTCCC
The DNA here is from genome assembly GCA_032464435.1 of Aegilops umbellulata. Lineage (NCBI taxonomy): Eukaryota > Viridiplantae > Streptophyta > Magnoliopsida > Poales > Poaceae > Aegilops > Aegilops umbellulata. The sequence continues at coordinate 64,137,379 of CP136056.1, read as the reverse complement.
GAGCTCTTCACAATGGTAAAGGCTGTGGAGGTAGAAATCAAGAAGGAGCATCAAGTGTTGATGGTCAACAAGACCAACAGTTTGAAGAAAAAGGGTAAAGGGAAGAAGGGGAACTTCAAGAAGAACGACAAGCAAGTTGCTGCTCAAGTGAAGAAGCCCAAGCCTGGACCTAAGCCTGAGACTGTGTGCTTCTACTGCAAAGGAACTGGTCACTGGAAGCGGAACTGCCCCAAGTATTTGGCGGATAAGAAGGATGGCAAGGTGAACAAAGGTATATGTGATATACATGTTATTGATGTGTACCTTACTAATGCTCGCAGTAGCACCTGGGTATTTGATACTGGTTATGTTGCTAATATTTGCAACTCGAAACAGGGACTACGGATTAAGCGAAGATTGGCTAAGGACGAGGACAATGCGCGTGGGAAATGATTCCAAAGTCGATGTGATCGTCGTCGGCACGCTACCTCTACATCTACCTTTGGGATTAGTTTTAGACCGGAATAATTGTTATATGGTGCCAACGTTGAGCATGAACAATATATCTCGATCTTGTTTGATGGGAGACGGTTATTCATTTAAATATGAGAATAATGGTTGTTCTATTTATATGAGTAATATCTTTTATGGTCATACACCCTTAAAGAGTGGTCTATTTTTTTGAATCTCGATAGTAGTGACACACATATTCATAATATTGAAGCCTAAATATGCAGAGTTGATAATGATAGGGCAACTTATTTGTGGCACTGCCATTTAGGTCATATTGGTGTAAAGCGCATGAAAAACTCCATTCTGATGGACTTTTGGAATCACTTGATTATGAATCACTTGGTACTTGCGAACCATGCCTCATGGGCAAGATGACTAAAACTCTGTTCTCCGGAACAATGGAGCGAGCAACAGATTTGTTGGAAATCATAATACTGATGTATGTGGTCCGACGAATGTTGAGGCTCGCGGCGGGTATCGTTATTTTCTCACCTTCACAGATGATTTGAGCAGATATGGGTATATCTACTTGATGAAGCATAAGTCTGAAACATTTGAAAAGTTCAAAGAATTTCAGAGTGAAGTGGAAAATCATCATAACAAGAAAATAAAGTTCCTACGATCTGATCGTGGAGGAGAATATTTGAGTTATGAGTTTGGTCTTCATTTGAAACAATGCGGAATAGTTTCGCAACTCACGCCACCCTGAACACCACAACGTAATGGTGTGTCTGAATGTCGTAATCGTACTTTACTAGATATGGTGCGATCTATGATGTCTCTTACTAATTTACCGCTATTGTTTTGGGGTTATGCTTTAGAGACGGCTGCATTCACGTTAAATAGGGCACCATCTAAACCCGTTGAGACGACACCTTATGAACTTTGGTTTGGCAAGAAACCAAAGTTGCCGTTTCTTAAAATTTGGGGCTACGATGCTTATGTGAAAAAGCTTCAACCTGATAAGCTCGAACACAAATCAGAGAAATGTGTCTTCATAGAATACCCAAAGGCGACTATTGTGTACACCTGCTATCACAGACCCGAAGGCAAGACATTCATTGCTAAAAATGGATCCTTTCTAGAGAAGGAGTTTCTCTCGAAAGAAGCGAGTGGGAGGAAAGTAGAACTTGATGAGGTAACTATACTTGCTCCCTTATTGGAAAGTAGTCCATCACAGAAATCAGTTCCTGTGACTCCTACACTAATTAGTGAGGAAGCTATTGATGATGATCATGTAACTTCAGATCAAGTTACTACTGAACCTCGTAGGTCAACCAGAGTAAGATCCGCACCAGAGTGGTACGGTAATCCTGTTCTGGAGGTCATGTTACTTGACCATGACGAACCTACGAACTATTAGGAAGCGATGATGAGCCCAGATTCCGCAAAATGACTTGAGGCCATGAAATCTGAGATGGGATCCATGTATGAGAACAAAGTGTGGACTTTGGTTGACTTGCCCGATGATCGGCAAGCCATCGAGAATAAATGGATCTTCAAGAAGAAGACTGACGCTGACGGTAATGTTACTATATACAAAGCTCGACTTGTTGTGAAAGGTTTTTGACAAGTTCAAGGAGTTGACTACGATGAGACCTTCTCACCCGTAGCGATGGTTAAGTCCGTCTGAATTATGTTAGCAATTGTTGCATTTTATGATTATGAAATTTGGCAAATGGATGTAAAGGCTGCATTCCTGAATGGATTTCTGGAAGAAGAGTTGTATATGATGCAACCTGAAGGTTTTATCGATCCAAAGGATGCTAACAAAGTGGGCAAGCTCCAGCAATCCATTTATGGACTGATGCAAGCATCTAGGAGTTGGAATAAACGTTTTGATAGTGTGATCAAAGCATATGGTTTTATACAGACTTTTGGAGAAGCCTCTATTTACAAGAAAATTAGTGGATAGCATAAAAGGATACTTGAACAAGAGTTTTTCAATGAAAGACCTCGGTGAAGCTGCTTATGTATTGGGCATCAAGATCTATAGAGATAGATGAAGACGCTTAACTGGGCTTTCACAAAGCACATACCTTGATAAAGTTTTGAATAAGTTCAAAATGGATCAAGCAAAGAAAGGGTTCTTGCTTGTGCTACAAGGTGTGAAATTGAGTCAGACTCAATGCCCAACCACTGCAGAAGATAGAGAGAAAATGAAAGGTGTTTCCTATGCTTCAGCCATAGGCTCTATCATGTATGCAATGCTGTGTACCAGACCTGATGTGTGCCTTGCTATTAGTTTAGCAGGGAGGTACCAAAGTAACCCAGGAGTGGATCACTAGACAGCGGTCAAGAACATCCTGAAATACCTGAAAAGGACTAAGGATATGTTTCTCATTTATGGGGGTGAAAAAGAGCTCGTCGTAAATGGTTATGTTGATGCAAGCTTTGACACTGATCCGGATGACTCTAAGTCACAAACCGGATACGTGTTTATATTGAACGGTGGAGCTGTAAGTTGGTGCAGTTCTAAGCAAAGCGTCGTGGCGGGATCTACGTGTGAAGCGGAGTACATAGATGCTTCGGAAGTAGCAAATGAAGGAGTCTGGATGAAGGAGTTCATATCCGATCTAGGTGTCATACCTAGTGCATCGGGTCCAATGAAAATCTTTTGTGACAATACTGGTGCAATTGCCTTGGCAAAGGAATCCAGATTTCACAAGAGAACCAACCACATCAAGAGACGCTTCAATTCCATTCGCGATCAAGTCAAGGAGGGAGACATAGAGATTTGCAATATACATACGGATCTGAATGTTGCAAACCCGTTGACTAATCCTCTCTCACGGGCAAAACATGATCAGCACCAAGACTCCATGGGTGTTAGAATCATTACGGTGTAATCTAGATTATTGACTCTAGTGCAAGTGGGAGACTGAAGGAAATATGCCCTAGATGCAATAATAAAGTTGTTATTTATATTTCCTTATATCATGATAAACGTTTATTATTCATGCTATAATTGTATTAACCGGAAACTTAGTACATGTGTGAATACACAGACAAACAAAGTGTCACTAGTATGTCTCTACTTGACTAGCTCGTTGAATCAAAGATGGTTAAGTTTCCTAGCCATAGACATGAGTTGTCATTTGATTAACGGGATCACATCATTAGAGAATGATGTGATTGACTTGACCCATTCCGTTAGCTTAGCATTTGATCGTTTAGTATATTGCTATTGCTTTCTTCATGACTTATACATGTTCCTATGACTATGAGATTATGCAACTCCCGAATACCGGAGGAACACTTTGTGTGCTACCAAACATCACAATGTAACTGGGTGATTATAAAGGTGCTCTATAAGTGTCTCCGATGTGATTAATAAGTTAGTTGCGGGATGATGCATTATAGAACGAGTAAAGGGACTTGCCGGTAACGAGATTGAACTAGGTATTGAGATACCGACGATCGAATCTCAGGCAAGTAAAACACCGATGACAAAGGGAACAACGTATGTTGTTATGCGCTTTGACCGATAAAGAACTTCATAGAATATCTGGGAGCCAATATGAACATCCAGGTTCCGCTATTGGTTATTGACCGGAGACGTGTCTTGGTCATGTCTACATAGTTCTCGAACCCGTAGGGTCCGCACGCTTAACGTTCGATGACGATCGGTATAATGAGTTTATGTGTTTTGATGTACCAAAGATAGTTCGGAGTCCCTGATGTAATCATGGACATGACGAGGAGTATCAAAATGGTCGAGACATAAAGATTGATATATTGGATGACTATATTCGAACACTGGAAGTGTTCCGGGTGGTTTCGGGTAAAACTGGAGTGCCGGAGGGGTTACCGGAACCCCCCGGAGAACTAATGGGCCACCTGGGCCTTAGTGGAGAGAGAGAGAGAGGGCCGGCAAGGGCAGGCCGCGTGCCCCCTCTCCCTCTGGTCCGAATTGGACTAGGGAAGGGGGGTGGCGCCCCCCTTTCCTTCTCCCTCTCATCCTTCCTTTCCCCCTCCTAGTAGGAGTAGGAAAGGGGAGTCCTACTCCTACTAGGAGGAGGGCTCCTCCTCTCCTGGCGCGCCACAAGGGCCGGCCGGCCTGCCCCCTTGCTCCTTTATATACGGGGGCAGGGGCACCCTAGAACACACAAGTTGATTGTTTCCAGCCGTGTGCGGTGCCCCCCTCCACCATAATCCACCTCGGTCATATCGTTGTGCTTAGGCGAAGCCCTGCGCCGGTAACTTCATCATCACCGTCATCACGCCGTCGTGCTGACGAAGCTCTCCCTCGACACTATGTTGGATCGTGAGTTCGTGGGACGTCACCGAGCTGAACATGTGCAGATCGCGGAGGTGCCGTACTTTTGGTGCTAGGATCGATCGATCGTGAAGACGTACGACTACATCAACCGCGTTGTCATAACTCTTCCACTTACGGTCTACGAGGGTACGTGGACAACACTCTCCCCTCTCGTTGCTATGCATCACCATGATCTTGCGTGTGCGTAGGATTTTTTTTGAAATTACTACGTTCCCCAACAATAAGCGGACCGATGAACTAGTATTCCTCAAGGGAAATCTTCAAGTTGTAAGTCCAAATTTTTTTTAGTCTTATCTAGATCTTTAATCTCAAATTTTGTCGTAAGATTATTACTTGCCTCATATATCTGTTATGTAGTCCCAATGATATTCAGATCATACACATACACAGAATAATGTTTTTGATGAACACACATGTTCAATCATCATTATTTGAGTAAGCCTTCTGAAGAAGGAATTCACTCACTCGGTTATACCACATTTTCCCCATCCGCTTCAAGCCATACAACCAGTTTTGGAACTTTATACAATACATGTTTCGATTAACATTCATATTCGGTACTTTCATTACCTCCAGGACTTTCATATAAACATCCAAAACCAGCTATCCATATAAATATTCAGTCACACCATCCATTATTTGGATAGACAAGATCATTTTTGCTGCCAGTGGTATTAAATATCGAAACGTTATTTCACTCACAATAGGAGAATAGGTTCCATCATATCAGTGTTAGGTCTCTGTGTGACCCCTTTTGCTGCAAGTCTCGCCCTGTATCTCACCACCTCATTGTTCTCGTTCCTCTTATGAACAAAAAACCCATTTTTATCCCATAGAGAACACATTCCAAAGAGTGGGTATTACTGCAGTAAATACCCCCTTTTTATGAGCGAGCGCAATTCATCTTCAACAGTTGCCTACCATTTGGACCAGTCTGGGCACTTCCTGCACTCTTCCATGGACCTAGGTCTAGATCCAATTTAAGGTCTTCTACAATTCTAGAGGAGAAATAAATGTCGACGATGTAGTATTTCTATTGTATGATTATCTTGGATCAATATAGTTAGTGGATATCTCATCAATACCTTTTGAGCCTTCACGATTTCCCTCAAAAATTGGATCAAGGTTTTTTGATGTCCTAGCACCAAAATTTGTGTGCACACTCGTGCTAGGTTCTATATGTCCACATCCTTCATGTGTCCTTGCAACCCGATGTATTTGTATGAGGGATCGATGCAATGATTTTAAATTAATGTCACGTATGTGTTAGAAGCCCATCGTAGTTGTCTCTTCTCTCTTTCTCGTTCTTCGACCCTGCAGGTACCCAGGATCACGGTGTTCGATCAAGGAGGAGGTTAGGAGAAGGGAGGATGTGGAACGCTGTTCTGAACACAAGCGAAAGAAAGGCTTAGTACGACAGCGGAAAACCAATCCCTGGGGTGACATGAGGTGTGGTCATTGAATGCCCAATACTTTTGTCTGATTTATTCTTTATAAGCGAGGGATCCCTGCACAACGGTATGGGCCTGCAGTTACACAACTGTCTCTTGATGTCACGAACTGGTCAAGACTTAATTTGGACACATCCCCCACTTTATCTCGTTGCAAGCATATCTTAACAGGTGTCTTCGAGAGCACAAATTAAGATAATTATGATCTCGATCACAAATATATGGTTGTGAGAAACAAGTCCTCGTACCCATGCATGTTTTAATTTTAAGTGTTGACATCCTAAGGTTACTAAGGTCCAGTTGTAAAAACTGGAATTTAGTTCTCTCGCAAACACTTGTTAGAGCCACTAACATAAGTGCACATCCTCCCATGGGTTCGATAACTCTCAAGTCAGTCTCTAGAGGAAAGGCATGGAAACCTTCGCTATCCAAGCCGGATCTCTAAGGGCATCACTAACCGTGGCGGCGGCGGTGAGTTAGCGACCCTGGGTGATGTCCTCCTTCGATCCCAACCCCTCTCCGCACCCCCACCCTTCCCAATCTCTCTTTCCTCCCGTGAAACACTTAGAGGAACCCCAACTGGTCATGGTGACTCCAATATGTTTATTTCATCCTCAGTAACGAGGCTGTCGTGACAAGGATGCCCCCCTGCGCCGTAGAGGTCGCCCATGGAACCTGACGCAGGTTTCAGGGACGGACGCATTAGTGATGACATGATAGTCACCCTCTGCCAATGTAGGCAAGAAGCCAAGGACCTCCTCGTGGTGCAGAGAAACCTGAACCTACTTGCCTCCTTTTCTGTCTTGCTTCAAGGTTTTTTGTTGGCTAAAATTGTTGGGGAATTGTTACTGGCGGTGCGGTTAGTGACTCCATGGAGAGTTGTTCATGTGATGTTGGAGGGTGACCGTGGAGAGGTTCCACTATGTTCATGGTGAGGATCTCGTAATTGCTTATGTACCACAAATATTTCATGGATTTGATTTTGAGGTTTTGTCCCCTGCTTTATTTTGTGGTACTTCTTTAAATAATCCAATGTTGATTCTCTTTGCATGGAGAATGGCATTTCATGCCCCGGCGTGGTCTTTTTTGTGTGTTTCAGGAGTACAACATGTAGATGCCATCAATCTTCTTATCTCTTTTTTGCAGGGGAAATGCCATCAATCTTCATACCCGAGCGTTGCAGCTGAGCTTCATGTGAAGCTTACTATAGAATTTATGTTGTAGGTACAAATGCTTTAGCTCAAGAACCATTGTAATCTTTCTTTTTGCGGGAAACAACCTTGGATTACTCATTTAAGGTTTTACAATCATTCTCGCATAGTTGTGCAACACCCATAGGCCCATTGCCAAGCCATACAACAGTTCAACTAAACGATCTAGCATAACTATCCATAAAATGGCTTACAGAGTTCTGAGCACGTCGAACATGAGTAATATACAAGCTTCTCTTTCTAACAACTTCAATTTGATCTCTCAAACTAAGAAGGCATATCTTGATCTATCCCGCTTCTCACTTTTCACCATATTTATGGCTTCCATACAATCAGATTCCACATGAAACGAAAAATTGTTCCATTGAATTGCGAGATAAATTCTTCAGAAAGAGCATTTAGTTCTGTTTCAAGCGCATCATGGCATGATAAAAGATGACGACAAGCGGTAAAATCTTACCTTCGGTATCCCGAAGGACCATGCTTGTCAAGGACCATTTCCCGAAGAACCATCATAAGTTTCTACTTCTTAATATTTGGATTGTTCTGCTTAGGGAATATATGAGGCATTTGAATCTAGAAATGATTACTTGTAGCTTTGGCGGCCGCTTAGCTGCCCCCCAGGACCGTGATGCCATCTCTGCCTTCATCGCCGACCATCGCTCGATGGCAGTCCGCTTATCGCCGCCGCTTCCTCCACCACCCCCGAGCCGGATTAGGAGCCGTGTTGTGCTCCTCCTCCCCCCTCTTTGTGTTCTTCTTTTTGGGCTTGTTGAGTTGTGCCCTCAGCAGAACCTCAGTACTTGTTGTCGCTCTTTTATGTTAGTTTGAGTGTGTGTGTTGCGTGAACATTTGTATCCTGTGTGGCTCTGACAGTTGCCTTTATCTATAAAGCGGGGCGAAAGCCTTTCTCGGTAATTAAGAAGTGGACCCATGGAGGATCTGCAATGTGATCTCAATGTTAGTTTACATACCACCCTTTTTATTCAGATTGAAGGTATTCTACAGTTATAATAATTCAAACTTTTGTTATGCGTTCCTTCTTCCGACAACAACAGTGACACATCTCCATCCACCACCACACAAATTTGCAGCAAATGATGCTCTCTCGCACCACAGATAGCAGTATGTGCTTGTTGATTTTACAAGTACAGTTGTCCTTACCATAAACATATCCGGCCATTTAAAATTTAGGGAGACAAAGGCAATTGGGCAAGGAATCTTAGTACTTTTGTTGGATGGTAGGAAAATTATGTAGCCATCGTGAAGGAGCCATCACGAGAGGTCCTGCCGTTAATGGCAGATTTGTACAATGATGAACGGTGATCTCTTTACATATGTATGGCTAATATCCGTAGCTGGTCAAAAGATGGTTTGATGAATGGTGAAGATCATGCGAGCAAAACTTGAATATGTACAAAATTAAACACAACTCCTGTGGTCCAACGAAGGTGATGATTCCCTTATTCTACCGTACAATTATTTCCATTTTTTTCATCAAAAGGTGTGAATCCGTTGTTTTTTCCTGCATGGCATAACAATTTAAATGAGTATGTTCTGTCAAATTACGTGCACAGTTGACGAGACACAAATAATCTCCACTAGCCTGTAGTATCTTCGTGGGGCCGTCATCATTTGTTCCTAGAACATATATAAATCATGAAACATGAATCTCGACTCAACAACTAAATACTTAAGTGACCAACTTAGTGTAGCTTAGATTGTTAGATTCTTTGTGGTGGAACCAACCCATCAAGGTTCAAGTCCTAGGCTTGGTATTGTTGCTCGCTTAATGGCGATGTTCATTCAGTGGGAAGAGACATTGCTTCGACTATGAGGCCTTTGTAGTGACTTCGTCAATCTCAACATGTGATGCTGGCTCGGTATTTAGAAGTGCTCATAGGACTGGTGTACGTGGATGGGTGGCATCTGCGATGCTTAATTTTATACATTGCCAACTGTTTTTTCTTAGAAAAAACTTGTGTGCAAGCATCATTAGCATCGGAAGAAAAGTACTGCTCGATTGCTCGTCCGCTAAACCCTCGAGCTTTTACGTACACTTCTTCCACTATATATATAGAACGGTGTGCAGGCAGCTCACCTCACATGATCCCCAAGAAGCACCAGAGTAGTAGTACCAGCGGTAGAAGCATTGAGCTAACCCACCGAGCTAAACCACAGTGGCCTTTTGCCTTCCACTCTTATTTAGCATTCTCACATGGCTCGCTCAAAGGTTCTGTGCACTTGCATTCTGATCATCATCCTCGGCTCAATCCAAGCCGAGGCAAGGCGGTTCACAACTGCGACGGTGGTGGCGGTGGCGAGCAAGGGGAAGGAGCCACGGGGCGCGTTGGAAAGTAACAGCCGAAGCTTGAGAGCAACTTCAAGTGAGACTAGCATAGCAGGGGCACAAGGGCTAGACGGCGAAGCCATGTCGACCGCGACTACGGTGGAATCCCGGGGGACGGCACCTGGGAACAGTCCCGGCATAGGCAACAAAGGGAAGATCAACAACTAGCAACCTAGCAGTATATATTTTGGTTCAAAGGCTGTATAAGGCTGTTTACTTAAGTTGTTTCTAGTTCTCTTTGCATTCTATGTTCTTGAATTATGTTCGTTTGTTGCGCGTACATGTTTTCAGCTCGTTGTGGATCCAAGTGTGTACTCATGTTCTGCTTAGATTTGTTGAGATAAATAAAGTTGCGAGGGGTTGCTAGAATTTATCATCATGTGTTTCCATTTTGAGCTGGTTCTCCTTTTCATTTCTCCTTGAATGTTCGTAAAAAACTATTTTAAGCAACCCACTTATGGTTGTCGCGGTGTGCTCTTATTTCTTATGTCATTGCAGTTTTTTTCTCGATAAAGGTACTTTTATAACTCATAAGATACAAGTATAACGAAAGAAGTGCATATACCCTCTAAACTTTCACGTTTTGGCTACATCACCCCTTAGAACTCCAAACCTGGAATTTTAATCCTCTGAACTACCAAAAACCACATCACCCCCTAGCCCATGTGGCATGGAATAGTCAAAGGAAAAAAAGTTAAAATGGCCACCTTGGAGCTGGGTACACGCGAGAACATATCCAGTGCACCGGTCCAATTAGTGCACCGGATGCTCCGGCCACTTTCCAACCATTAGATGAAAAGGCAATGGGTAGGATTTGGTCATAAGTTGGACCACGCCATTTTTACAGTAACAACCTTATATTCTAATGCATTTAACCCGCACTCTGCACCACACTCTCCCATCTATAAATCTCTAGGTTTAATTTTTTGACCCTAATACAAAAATGGTAATATATTTTGAATCAAATGTTCCATTCTAGATCCGCTTTGACTGTCATCTTTGTTTGACGAGATCTTTGAAACAAGATCAATGTTGATTATGTTTTTGATTTTTTTGCTGTTTGAAACTTGACTCAGAGCTTACCTATTCGGGGCAAAAGCATATGTTTGGGACAGGCATGTGGAGGGAGAGGCAGTGCTACAAATTATAATATACATTTAAGTTTCAATAGAAAAAACTTCTAAAATTTTACGGTTAAGTTTGATAATAAACAAAATTAATTTTGAAAAATATATTTAACATTGATCTTGTTTCGAACCTGTTTTCAAAACAAAAAATGCGGTCAAAGAAAAACTGAATTCGGATGTATGGATCAACATGTGACCATGTTTTTGTTTGAAGAAAGAAAAAAACGGTGATTCATTAACGGAAGAGAACCCCACGTCAGAAAATGCTATGGTTGGAGGAAAGGGTGGAGTGAGGGCTGCTTTTAGCATAGCATGAGGTCTGTTTTGCAAATGTCCCATCAATCTATCTTTCAACGTGCTCTCATCCCTCGGTATCTTATCAAGGGCTCAGATATGACCGCTGCATCCGGTGCACCAATTGAACCGGTGCACTAGATACGTTCTCGGGTACACGCAAGCTCTTCTCTCCGCGAGCGCTGCACACCGAGAGCCGCTCCCGAGCGCGACGCCGGAGCAAGCTCTGCCTCGCCGGCAACATCGTTACCACATTCGACATCGTCCTCTCCGGCTGCGTTGATTTCCGATTCGCCGCACATCATGTGGTTTGGCTGCGACGACCTCTGCCTCGCTATGCGGAAGAATATCGGGACCATTCTCGCGGTCGACGAACCAGGAAGGCTGCAGGAGAGGCCAAGAGCAGCAGGTCCAACAACAGAACGTCCAACAGAAAAAACTTGCCAAAACATTTTTTTTCTCGCACTTTATATGCAAAGCAACAACTATCATACAACCTAGCCATATTTTTTCCGAAAAGGGGAATGACCACGGCCTAAGCATCATCAAGATGCGTCATCATCATACACTTAGCCATATAATTCGACATCATCACACAAGCACACAAGGCAAGATACAAAGGATGCTGGAGAACAACTACACGTCCACACCAGCCCATGCAACTCCAAGAAATGGCAGGTGGGAAAGTGAGGACCGCTTGAAGTGGCTCAAGAACTCAATAGTGAACTAGTCACCATGAAGAGGAGAAGCTGCGCACGACGAACCATGAAATCCAAAGTAGCGCCTTCAGAAAGGTCACGACATCGGAGCGTCGCCGCCGCCTGATCCAAAGATCAGGGTTTCCCTCGAAGCACATGGAGGACTAGAACTAACTGTGACAACGTCTTCAAAAAGGAGACAAAACCCAGATGCGCCGCCACCGTCAGTCTGGCCATAGCCAGAGCAGGTTTTCACCCCGGCAAGAGACCTGAGTCTTCAAGACAAAGTATGGCCAGTCGCAAGGACACCTGCCGTACCACCACCACCGCACGCCGTACCCCGGCCACCACACCACCCACAAGGCCATGATAACCAGCCGGCACCTGAGCCGCGGGATTCGCCCATGAGCACCGCGTCTCCCACCACCAGCACCACCAGGGCTAGCCGCAGGATGTCGTTGGTGAGTGGTGACACAAATGTCGTTGAGGCTACAAATGGTGTTCAGGTCCAGGCCGTGGAGCACAGAACGACCAGTCAGGTCCAGGTCCTTGGGCATTTATTCCTATCAGGAACTCAGTACCATAATTGCTGAATCAATAGTCCAGACGCATACGCGGCTCTCTCACCCTTTCGTCCAGGAGATTGGCATGGCTGTAGTAGGTGAGGCCTAGCAGCAACAGCGGCGGAGCGTTTAGCTGCTTCCGCGCGAATCGATCGGCATCGGGGTGTCGTCGTGGCGAGGACAAAGTACGACATCAACGTGAACAAGTGATCGCATCCTCATAAGCTTCTGCCCATCCATTGTCCTTTAATCACGCTCGCTTTGTTTCCCACAAGTGAAGCAAACCGAAGATCAAAACAGGCCAGGGAATCTCCGAGAGCGACGATGTGTGCGGGTGCAGCTGCATTGGCTAGTTAGAGCATCTCCAGCTGGGTCCCCAACATGTTCCCTTCCCAAGCGATTTTTTAGCATCGGTAGACAAAAATTAGCCCAATCGGGTCTCTAGAAACCCAAAATTAAGGCCGGCGGACTCAAGCCGAACCCAGCGTGCTGGGAAGGCCGGGCGAGCGATTTTAGAGTGCTCCTAGTTACGCTCGCGTGCGTCAAAACGAGTAGCTTCCGCTGAACGCCAAACGGGCCGGCCCATTCCCACAAGCGAACCTAAAAAGAGAAATGCCACGAAAAAAAGCAGCGTTCAGGAGTCGAACCCACGACACATAGCAGACTAACTTGCCACTGCACTAGTGACTGACCGTATGTTTGACTTCAGCGCTCAATTGTAGGTATTACGTACAGCGGTCGATTTTTCTTTTAATCATTCCTTCAAGAAATGAATATCGTTTTCTCAAACAAAATTTTAAAACTTGATTGAACATTTTGCGATATACGCTTAAAATATACATTGATTTTTTTGCGAAAATACACCCAACAACTTTTAACTACACAGTGTAAATTTTTATGATATATGATGCACAAATTTTAAATACACATTGAACATTTTTGTAATATATGTTGAACTATTTTTAACTACACATTGAACAATTTTGCTATATGTATTGAACAAATATTGAATACATATTGAACATTTTTTCATATATGTTGAACAATTTTAAAATTGTGAATCAATTTTTAAAAAGTGAAAAAAAAAATCCATGAACAATTTTTGAAATCATGAACAAACGTTGAAATTCAAACATTTTTCTTAAAATAAAGTATAAAATTAAAACGAAAAAAGGATAAAATGAAAGAAAAGAACAGAAACAGAAAAAGGAAACAAAAGGTAAAAAACAGAAACAAAATCAGAAAAAGGAAACAAAAGGTAAAAAAAGAAACAGGAAAAAAAAGGAAAAACTACAAAAAAAATGGTTCAGAGAACCTACTAGAAGGTTCCCAAAACCAAGTCTCCCTCGAAGTGGGCCGGCCCGTGCGCCTCGTTCGCTCGCTTCACTTCAGCGAAGCAGCGACGAACGGACGCATGCGGGCGTCATATAGGATCTACCGCGATTTTGGCGCAAACTAGCAGCGGGCCCACCGCGTCAACGACAATTGCCTCGTCATCCTCACAACGCCTCGGTTTCCCGCAGGAAATCAATGCCAAGGCTGCCGCCGGTCAGCCTTTCATTGATTCCTCATGGGCGGCGCGGCGACGCCCCCCTCCCGCCATGCGTACACGGCGCCCGGCTATAAAAGCGACGCCTGCCCCTCGCCTCTGGCCACATCCCGCCGTGCTCTGCCTCTCTCTCCCCATGCGCACCCGCCGCTGACGATCCTCCCCTCTCTCCCCCAAGCCCAGCATCGACGATGGGCGAGCGATTCCCCGGCGAAGCGGCGGCGGCCAAGCCAACGGCTTCGGCCGACGCTCGCTGCACGCGTGGGAGGCGTACCTTCTCTTCGAGGTGAACATCCTGGCGCCGCCAGACATGCGCGCAGGGCCGGGCGGGTGGAGGCTCAGCGCCGGTGGCTTCCCCATTCCCCCGGTGCCCGACGTCAACGCGCGCGCCGACTACTTCGCCGACGAGGTCGACCGCGTGCGGGCGTCACTGACGGAGGAGCAGCGCGCCCTCCCGCAGTACGCCGCCGACAACCATGAGGCGTGGGCGGCGTACTTCCAGCACCGGCAGGAGCGCCGGCTGGCCTCCACCAACGGGGCGCCGATTGTGGGGGGGCATCAAGAACAATGAGGGGTGCTGCCTGTGGTGGGGCGCCCCCGGTCGCATGCTGCACAAGGTTCTCCAGCACCTCGAGGGCGGCAACGACCTGCCGCTGACATACCTTGCCGCGGCCGCCGCCCCGGTCCCCCGCCGGAGCGCCGGGCAATGGATGCCCAGGAGGTTTGGCTCTTCCTCGTCCTCCCACTCCTCTTCCCACTCCTCCGGCTCGCCGGCGGTGTTCAACGTCAAGGCCGAGCCCGCAGCGGAGACGCCACTCGTCGGCGCACCCACAGCGTCGGCATCGTCATCAACGAGGGCGGCGGGCGCGCCTCCTCCTCGGCTCCTCCCTGTTACGTCAAACCGAAGATGGAGCCAGGGCTCGCCGCCGTGAAGACGGAGCCAGGGCTCGCCGGCGGTGTGAAGAAGAACCTCGACGACGCGGCGGCCTTGAAGTGGGCGCGTGAAGACTGGGCGCGGATGGAGCTGGAGCGCTAGTGCCTATGAGCAGTTCGCCGCTCGGCGCCGTGGCCGCGATAAGGGAGGCGTCGTCGTCCTCGACGATGCCAGCGACGACGACGCGCCGCCGCCGGTCTGCCAGGGCGACGCCGGGCAGGGTTCTAGCACGGGCGGTCGCGTCAAGGAGGAGGAGGAGGACGACGGGGATGGCGGCGATGTCGGCGACTTTGCCGCACTCAGCGAGTTCTTCGGCCCGTAGGTGTAGTGCGGCCTTTTTTTACTAAACTATGCTATGTAATGTCATGTTTGCCGAACTTTAGCCGAATCTTTGTCCAGTTTGCCAAACTTTAGCCGAATTATTTTTTTAAATGCCTTCTGGGGACGACCCCGAGGCCAACGACTGGGAACCTGAAAGTCCCCACGTCGATTTTTAGCGTCGGCTCGCCCCTAGGCGGCGATTTTACGCGCCCCCTGTGGGGCCAGCGGCTGGAGATGCTCTTAGGCACACGTGTTCGAGTAGTCTATTGCGCGGTTCCGCCGTCTGAGCTGGGCTAAACACCGGCGCACGTGCCTGGGTGCTGGCATCCGGCCACAAACGTACTCCTAGGAGGCGGCACTGGGTGGGGAAGGCCTCATGTGCTTGTTTTGCTCGCCGTGTTGTGGCTCGGTCTCGTTGAGGCCTTGAGGGAGTGCAGATGGATTCATTGGTGAGGTGGATGTGTCCTATGGAGCCACCGAAGAGGCTGCGCACGGCGGTGGGGTGTTTACTAGTTCTTGGACTCAACCAAACCCTCGCTCAGTCTGGTACCGCGATGCGGAAGATCTGGGGGATCGGCGACGAGATGAAGGAAGCATGGGTCCGCATTGCCCGGTGGCTCTTCCAGTAGTAGGGTTGGAACATGGAGGTATGGTGACGTGGCGGTCACCTATCACTATTCACTAGTCAATGTTTGAGCCGTGGTCAAACCTCTCGAAGGTGACTCGGGGGGGGGGACTCATAAAAAAGGTGACACGGGGGTGAGTTGTCTGGTTTTTACAGCTCAAGGTATTAAGTTCATGGTTTTAGAGTTCGGAGGGTGATGTAACCAGGGGCATAGCCAGGCCCCGGGCTGCCCAGGCCATGGCCCTGGTCGTGAAGGGAAAATCCTTCGTTGACTGTAGCTACAGTCACATACTGTAGCTACAGTAACCATTGTAGCGCCAAGGGTGGCCCAGGGCGTGGCCAGATCCTAGCTACCGCACTGGATGTAACCAAAATGAGAAAGTTGAGGAGTTATAATGAGTTCAAGCCCAACCATTATATAGGTAAAATGTACATAGACAACAAGACACATATTCAAAAAGATTAAATGCCAACAAATAATACAATGACTGGACATATCATTGAGGAGGGGGGGACAAGGGCTGACCCGTAGTCTACAACCGCCATCCGTGTTAACCAAAAACTTTCTTGGTCATATGCTCCATATGCACACACACGCCACAGTAAGCAATCATTTTTGCTCTGGTCGTGCAAAATATACCATGAATGGAGATGGTGCATACACGGGTAAACAACATGCAACAGACATAAGTGACTCTTTTTTTCTAAGAAAAATCATTTCAACATATTCAAAGTGACCAAATTAAACTGCCACCTCCCACTCTTAAGGTTGCGATCAATACCGCGTAACCAAGTGTCATTTTTTGTTACATTATGGAACTGATCAAGCTAGAACCCCCTTTGACGATTAACCATGTAGTGCAAGTGAACTTGCATTGAAAAAAGGTCTGTTTGTTTTTCTGTTTAATATTCGTGAGATAAACAACATTTCTTGCTTCCAAGCCAATTACGCTTCATGAAATTACACTTAGTTAGTACTACCCCTTAGGATGCTACCACGGGACATCAAAAGGTTTGGACAAATTTTTTTGTATCCATACTTTTGTATTCCTAAATGGCGCATCACAATGGAGTAAAGCCTGGTACATGGTGTTGACTGTAAGGCACCTATTCGGTCAAATATTCTACCATAACTCATTGTGCCCTTGCGACAATTGGACTTCTGCCAAAAGCCACACAAGGGTGATCAGTGTCTCAAGCCTAGGACCAACTAGGTCTTGCTTGAAAGATGAAGTGGGAGGTGAGGCTTGTTATGCACAGTATGTAACAAGGGTTAGAGCGTGTTTGGTTGCTTATATACTCCTCAGCAAGGCCATGGGGATGCAACTTTGACCCGTTTGGTTGCCTGGCCTGCACTAAAATCTTGGTCCATATTAATGTTAAAGCACCACCCAGCCAGACCCACTAGGAACGACCGAATTGGTTATTTTCTCCCATTTAGGCTCTCAATGTGTAGGGAAGGGGGCATGACGCCAAGCACATGCGGGAAGGAAGATGGCATGAGCTTAATTGTCAAATCAGTATCTTTTATCGAGCAATGTGAAATATCTTCAAAAACTTTTGATAAAGAGAGAAAGGAATAGCATTTATAGTATCTCCAATACCATACAAGCCATGATAACAATGAGTATCAATCTCGAAAGAAATAGTAGAAATGCCAACAACATTGGAATTTCCTTGATGTCTAACAATATTAGTAGCTTCTTCACAATACTCGATAATTTGCCCATCTATTTTTTCAGTCACAAGATCTTTAATCATAATTATTTAAGGTTGTGTTTCAACTAGATCATAAGGTTTATATGTTTCTAATTCACCTTTATTAAGTATAATAGTTACCAATGAGTGTTCTTTAATCCTAACAGAAAATAGTGGCTTCTCAACATAAGTAGAAGCTAACACCGAATTAACATTATGAACTTGCAATTCCCTATTAGCAACAATATTTTCTTCATAAGCATCTGAAATGGGCAATGACATTTCACCCACGTTTACTTCACATGAGCAGCAAAAGTTTCATAAAAGTTGTCAAACATTTTAGAATCAAGTACAAACTTAGCACTAAGTTCATGAAACACATTGGTTTCATCAAAAGATTGACTTAATGCAATCATACACACACACACACACACACACACACACACACACACACACACACACACACATAAACACTATTCTGATCACGGGATCAGAATAATATTCTGATCATAACATGAACTTCCCGAGTAACGCGCCTGACCTTCCCCGAGTACTAGGTTGAACTGCAGCTAAAAGGTGTCCAAATGGGGCTTGCGATATACCGTTGGAAAGCTATGGACACCAGTATCATGACCCAAGTTAATTTTTTGGCAAAATGCAAGCGGTTTAAGAGCAATTTTGAAAACCGTTTTTTCTTCGTACAAAAAATGTGAATCGTATTTTCGATCGCATTTCTAAACCATTTATCAGAATGAGGTAAATAATATGGTGTTGGAAAGCTGCTGCAAAACCGCTCCTTCGACATGTTGAAAGTTTTCTCTAATTCCCTATGGATAAAGAGTAATTTGGAAAATCGTAAAATTACACAAACCGAACAGCCGAGTTCGTATTTTCAACGTAATTTCTAAACGGCTAATCCAATTGAGGCAAATGATATGGCGTTGGAAAGCTTGTGAAAATGCGCTACTTTTTAATGTTGAAAGTTTTTCCTAATTTTGAATGGTTTAAAGTAATTTAGAAAACGGTACAAGTTCCATCGAGTTTGTATTTTCAAGCTAATTTTTTAACCGTACGTCCGAATGTAACAAATGATACGGCATTAGAAAGCATGAGGAAATGCGAAACTTTTTCGTATATATTATTTCTCTCAATTCTGTACTGTTTTAAATCAATTTTGAAAATGGCTAAAACCGTATTTTTGCCGTAATTTCTACAAACTTTATCGGAATTGGGCATATAATATACTGCTGAAAAGCTACGGAAAATGCAAAACTTTTTCATGTTGATGGTTTTCTCTGATTCCTTGCCGTTTTTAAGTAATTTCAAAAACAGCAAGATCATACGTTCTGCCTTTATCGCGAAACGAATTCTTCGAAAATGCACCGCGTGAAGAACTTGAACTTCTCGGCATGTCTACCTGAACTTCACTCTGTTTTTCACGTTTTTTTTGCTCGTAGATCTCCATCCACTTCTAGTAGCTCTCCATCCATTCAGCGGAATTGAGCAGGTGATATACCGATGGAAAGTTGCTGTAAAGACACAACTTTTCCATGTTGATCATTTTTTCATACTCGCGACGATTTTAAAAGTTTTTCATCTAAAATTCATTCAGCATAGTGTTGAACTTCCTGTTGTTTTCACGTTGAACTTATGTGGCGTATTTTTGTTTGTAATTTTCTCATCCATTCGTCAGTGTTACACAAATAATATTCCTTTTGTACAAACGTCTCTCACAATAAATTTTTAACTTTCTCCGACCGAGGACTTGAACTTACACAAATGATATTACTGTCGTTTTGAGGTAAATTAGAAAATGGCGAGATCATGATTTCTGCGTTCATCGCGAACGGAAATGCACTGCGTGAAGTAGTTGAACTTCTGGGGCATGTCTGTTTGAACTTCACTCTGTTTTTGAGGTGCTGTTTTTTGACGTGCTATTTTTTGCAATACGTGAAGTAGTTGAACTTCTGGGGCAGTCTGTTTGAACTTCACTCTGTTTCACTTTATTGTATTTTTCTTATATGAAATACACACCATGTAGTATGTGAACTTCCGGTTGTTATCACTTTGAACTTCTCTCTGGTTTGAGAGAATTATTTTAGAACACAAAAAATAACATGTTTTTAATGTATGTTGGACATCTAAATACATGGTGAACCTCTCTCACAAGACTTTTTTAAACTTTTCCTTGCCGAGCACTTGAACTTGTAGCAACCATTTTTTCCGTTTTTATGAGTTGTTTTTAAAAGTGCAAAAAATGGTGTTGTGTTTTTTATTTTTTGAACAGGTAGATCCTAGGTTTTAATAAACTTGAACTTCTCTATTATTTAAATTTGAACTTCACATTTTCAATTTTTGAGTAAAGAATTCTATTTGATTTTTATACGGAAAAAATCGAACATGGAAATACGAGGTGAACCTCTCTCGCAAGAATTTTTAAACTTCCCCGGACAGAGCACTCAAACTTATTTCAACAAACCTTTTAAGCTTTTATTTTACTATACTTTATTCTCACCTGAAATGCATTCTTTGCAGTACTTGAACTTCTCGTTGTTTTCACTATGACCTTCTGTCGCATTTTTGTGTGTACCTCGAATTACACGCAATTGAAGGTCGGACGTCATTTTAAAACATGTAATTGGAGGTCGGATGTCCCGCAATATAAATTCTGAACCGTGCACGGAGGTGCATGTGAACTTCTTGCAACAAATCTGAGTTTTTTATATACTCTGAATTTCTCTGTTATTTTAATTTTAACTTCTTAGTGCGGATCCATGCCGGCGGCGTGCGGTTGGCCAGATTCTTGGAGGAGTAGGGGTTCCGACCGATGTAGTTGACGACAACTGCACCACCAACATTTTTCTTGTACAAACTTCCAATGTTCTCATATTAGTTGAACCTCTAAAATTATAATTAATGAACTTGATGTGGTTTTTGCTCAAAACTCGCTCACATTTTTTTGTTTTGTTCAATTTTGAACTTCTGTGTTCTTTTAGTTCGAACTTCACATATTTTTTAGTAAAGAATTGTTTTTTTATTTTTAAATAAACATCGAATTTGACAGTTTTTTCAATTTGAACTTCGTGGTTGATTCTTTTAATAACAACATATGTGTGTGTTTTATGGTGACCACTTCGTTGTTTTAGTTTGAACATCGAGTTTCTTAAAAAATGAGGAAAATATTTTTAAACTTTTTTAGTTGTGTCCTTTATTTTGATTTGAACTTCTTCATTTTTATTCTATAGTAACTGTGACGCCCGGATAATTATGCTACAGTAACCCTCTACTAATGATGCCACGTCACCTCGGTTACTGTTGATAAACTCGCGTTGATTCGAAACCGTTCCAAATTCAAATTCAAAATCAAGTCAAATAGTAAAGATTTTCAAATATTAAAACTAAAATGTTCGGGTTGTGCCAAATAATGCATAGGTAATTATGGTGGAGAGACCACACTTTTATAAGAGGTTTGAATGCTCTAAAATGGTTTAAGCGGTAACTAAAACATTATTTAAGTGTCTTTGGTATTTTATAAAATACTAAACTATTTTATTTTGGGTTAAAACCTTTTGTGGCTGAGGGTTATTTTGAAACGTTATTTTAGGAGCTGCTGTCATATTTTACTAAGTAAAAATAATGTGGAACTAAAATGAAAACAGAAAAGGAAAATAAGTAAAAAGAAAAAATAAACGGAAACCCCCCCCCCTAGGCCTTAACCGCCGAACCGGCCCAGGTGGCCTAGCCCAGCCCACTCACTCCCATTCGATCATCCGCTTCCCCATGTTCATCCGACCGAGGCGCGCACCCGCGCGGTCGCCGCCCGACCGCCTCACCATCGGCCTTCTTCCCCAAACACGGCCTTCGTCCTCCTCCTCGTCGATCCGCTCGCCGATGGCCTCCCCGCGCCCACTGCCAAGCCCTACCACCGCATCGTGAGGCCCTCCGTCGATTCCCCTCCTCCCCCTAAGTTCTTCGTCGCCGTAGGGCGCCACCGCCGATGCGACCGAGCTCACTAGAGCTCGTGCCCCCGCCGTGTTCCCCTGCTCCGCTCGATGCCAGCGAGCCCCTAGCCACGTTCTCGTGCCATCCCTGTCCGAGCGCCCGCTGCCGCTAGGTTGTGCCTGCTGCTCCCCGCGCGTGCTCATGGCCCCCACCCACGGCCCGTGCTCGCCCGTGCCGCATCCGCTAGTCGCGCCCCTGTTGCTCCCACATATTGCTTCTGCTGCTGCTACGCCACAGCCGCCCTCGCCGTCCCGGCGTTGAGCTCCAGCCGCCTCCTGGCCATGTCCCGCAGCTCCCAGCGACCTGCTGCGCACTCGCCGAGCTGGCGTCGCCCGCGACCGCTCCACTCCCTGGCCCGCTCCCGGCTTGCCTCGCCGGCGCGCGCGCCGCCGCTTTCGCCTCCCGCCGCGCACTAGCTGCGCCTCGCCTCTGCTGTCACCGGCGCCGCCCGCTTGCCGGCCGCCATGCTCGCCTCCTGGTGCCGGGGCCGCCGCAGCTCCCCCTGTTGCGGGCCCGCGTGCGTGCCTGTCCACTGGAGTCGACCCTGTTAGATTAGCATTAGTGGTTAATTAGTTTAGGTGTATATGACATGTGGGTGCCCCTTATTTTAACTTAAATAAAATCAGTTTAGAAATTATTAGGGCACTGTCATGTGGGACCCTCCTGCACTATTCCCCTTTTGACCAGTCAATGATGACTGGGTCAACCCTGCCACTGGGCCCCACCTGTCAGCCACTTCGTCAAATTTCTGGGTACACTTATGTGTACCCATAGCATTTACCATTTTATTTTCGAATTAATAAATAACCTAGAAAATGATTTAAAACATTAGAAAATCATATAAAATAAATCGTAGCTCATATGAAAATACTTTCTACATGAAAGTTGCTCAGAACGACAAGACGAATCCGGATACGCAGCCCGTTCGTCCGCCACACATCCCTAACCTATCAAACTCGCAACTTTCCCCCTCTGTTTCATCTGTCCGAAAACGCGAAACATCGGGAATACTTTCCCGGATGTTTTCCCCCTTCGCCGGTATCACCTATCCCTGTGTTAGGTCACTCCTATCACCGCGTATTGCCATGTTCTGTTTTGTGATGCTTTGATTGCTCTGTTATTTATTGTGTTCCCCTCTGTTGCTTCTTTCTGGTAGACCCCGAGACCGCTGCTGATAACCCCGTGATCGGCTACATCGATGACGACCCCTCCTCTTGCCATAGCAACTAGGCAAGCCCCCCCTTGATCACCAGATATCGCATATTCTTCTCTATACTGCTTGCATTAGAGTAGTGTAGCATGTTACTGCTTTTCGTTAAACCTATCCTGATGCATAGCCTGTCCTTGCTACTACTGTTGTTACCTTTACCTGCAATCCTACATGCTTAGTATAGGATGCTAATGTTTCATCAGTGGCCCTACATTCTTGTCCGTCTGCCATGCTATACTATCGGGCCGTGATCACTAGGGAGGTGATCACAGGTATATACTATATACTTTATGCATGATACATGTGGTGACTAAAGTCGGGTCATCTCGTGGAGCACCCGCGAGTGATTCACGGATTGGGGGCTGAAAGGACCTTTGTCCCGACAACCCTCTGGGTGGATCTTTGTGGCGGAGCGACAGGGCAGGTTGAGACCACCTGGGAGAGAGGTGGGTCTGGCCCTGGTCGGCGTTCGCGGTTACTTTAGTAACACGCTTAACGAGATCTTGGTATTTGATCTAAGTTGGGTCGTTGACCTTATACGCACTAACCGCCACGTGGGACAAGATATGGGCAACCGGCGTCGTGGTATCAGCCGAAGCTCTTTTTGACGTGAGCGACTGAGCGGCGCGCGCCGGATTGGACTGGAACGCCTGCTAGGCTAGGTCTGCTTTCGGACGCCCTCACAACATGCAAGTGTGCAATGGGCGATGGGCCCAGACCCCTGCGCCATAGGATTTAGACCGGCGTGCTGACCTCTCTGTTGAGCCTAGGTGGGGTTGTGACATGTTGATCTGCCGAGGCCGGACATGACCCAGGAAAGTGTGCCCGGCCAGAGGGATCGAGCGTGTCGGGTAATGTGGTGCACCCTTGCAGGAAAGTTTATCTATTCGAATAGCCGTGATCTTCGGTAACAGGACGACTTGGAGTTGTACCTTGACCTTATGACAACTAGAACCGGATACTTAATAAAACACACCCTTGCTAGTGCCAGATACAACCCGGTGATCGCTCTCTAATAGGGCAACAAGGAGAGGATCGCCGGGTAGATTTATGCTATGCGATGCTACTTGGTGAACTTACCATCTACTCTCTTCTACATGCTGCAAGATGGAGGTGGCCCGAAGCGTAACCTTCGACAGGATTAGCTATCCCCCTCTTATTCTGACATTCTGCAGTTCAGTCCACCGATATGGCCTTTTACACATATACCCATGCATATATAGTGTAGCTCCTTGCTTGCGAGTACTTTGGATGAGTACTCACGGTTGCTTTTCTCCCTCTTTTCCCCCTTTCCCTTCTACCTGGTTATCGCAACCAGATGCCGGAGCCCAGGAGCCAAACGCCACCGTCGACGACTACTCCTACTACACTGGAGGTGCCTACTGCTACGTGCAGGCTGCTGACGATGACCAGGAGTAGTTTAGGAGGATCCCAGGCAGGAGGCATGTGCCTCTTTTGATGCTAGCCTTCTTAAGGCAAACTTTTTAACTTATGTCTGTACTCAGATATTGTTGCTTCCGCTGACTCGTCTATGATTGAGCACTTGTATTCGAACCCTCGAGGCCCCTGGCTTGTATTATGATGCTTGTATGACTTATTTATGTTTTAGAGTTGTGTTGTGATATCTTCCCGTGAGTCCCTGATCTTGGTCGTACACGTTTGCGTGCATGATTAGTGTACGATTGAATCGGGGGCGTCACTTTAACAAGGGAAATTTAAGTTTTTTTATAAATTTGAAATTCTCTATTTTTGTAAATTGGACTTCTTGGTTTATTTCATTTAGTAATGGAAAAATCCTAGTTTTTTATAAATATTGAACCGGTCCATTATTAAAATTTGAACTTCTAGAGTTTTTTGTTTCTGAAACATTGAAAATCTTTTTTTGTGAATTTTGAACTTCTCTATTTTAAAAAATTGAACTTCTTGTTTTTCATTTATTAATTACGAGAAAAAATATGAATTTTGTATAAACATCGAACTACTCCTTTTTTTAATTTGGACTTCTTGGTTTTATTTCTTTTAGTAACGGAAAAATCCTAGTTTTTTTGTAAACTAGTTTTACTATATTTGAATGTGTGCTTTTTATATTCGACCTCCTCACATCATTTACATGTAAATGGTATTTTCTGTCACGTGAATTTATATGAATTTCTAGGTAAACCTAGCTTTTTTTTGGCAAAATGAAATACTTCACTTTGTATATTTTCTAAGACGCTACTTTGATTTATTTTCTGAAAAAACAAAACATCCCTTTTGTGCGTAAGAAAATACTTTGCTTTTTGTTTCTAATTTTTGCATGTTGAACTTTTAGGGCGGATGGGTGTCCATGCGAGCATCGAACTTCTTTGTTTTTTTAAATTGAACTTCTCATTTGTTTTTCTTTTTCCTCTTGAACTCTTTTTCATCCACGTCCATTTTTCTGAGTTTTTTCTGTCTAACCAATGAACTTTTGTTGTTCGTGTCTTTGAAACTTCTTAAGTGTTCTTACTTTCTCCAAAAAATGAACATGATTACATCCTTTTTTGAACTATTCAAAATAATATTATTTGAATGTCTACATTCCATTTGATCTTACCAGTTTCTTTCACATGCATACTCCCCACTTTGTTTTTTTCTTGTGCATTCTTGACAGACCAACAAAACTTGCAGCAAGCAAAAGAATCAGAAACACAATAATACAAAACCCTTTTTCATGCTTCTTTTACATTTCCAAATCCTTCTTGCCTCTTTTGATTTCGCATGCATGGATCGGACCTGATATACAAAACAAAATGAAGAAAGAGTAGCATTTTTTTAGAAAGTGATTTGCTGCCTGTGTTACTACTGACTTTTTTCAGAGAAAATAATTTGCAATCTGTAACCACTGCATCCATCTTCCTTCTCAAACTCACATGCTTGAACTGCTGCATCTGGACGCCATGGGGCCAAACAAAAACTGTGTGCATGAGACAGGGGACCGGGGGCAGAGCATCGGGATCAAGGCGGCGCTCGTCGCGGGGGACATCGTCTGGAGGAGTAGCTGGGCGCGGCGAGGGGAGACTGGGCGACACGGGTCCATCATGGTGGGATCCACCACCACATATATATATTCAGATATCATATCTTGTTATTTACCTTTGTGAATTAACCAATCTGCAATATTCTTTCAATAAGATTCCATTTACTATTTAGTTCTTTATTATTAAAGCAGCATTCGGAAGAAGTATCGAGTCTCCCTTTATTATGTTGATGAAGTCCTGCATATAAATTTGTAATAATCGTCTGTTTCGAGAACTCTTGATGGGGCATTTGAGCATTAGTGATTTAAGCATCACCCAAGTTTGAGTAAAGCTTTCTATGGAATGAGGCCAAAACTTATATTAATATAATGCATATCCTCAGGTACCTGTTTAGCGGGGCATTGGAGCTAAATCATGCATTCTATTTCATAAGGATTATCCAAGAGCCTAAATTACTCCAATGTATTGCCCTCCGAAGATAGGTTTTTTTCTTAACTTCAACATCTGATAAACCTAAAAGTCTAAAAAGGTCACACAAATATTTAAGTTTGAGCAAATGATCTCTAGGTTGAATGATTTTGTCTTATGAATAATGGCTAGTTCTCACATGCTCAAGTAAGCCAATAAGTATTTGATAAGTTTTTCAGAAGTTGGAGGTTCCCTCCTAACTACGGTAGTTGTGTAGGCGATCCCTCCTAACATATTATTTGCAGCCAGGTTTTTCATGGTGGACTGAATGAACAAATGAAAATAAAAACAACAAACACAATAAACACTTTTCTTACTAATTTTCACTTACAAATAATGCTACAACTCCCTGGCTTTGGTGGTAGAAAAAAGTCATGATTGTTGGGGAACATAGTATTTCAAAAAAATCCTACGATCACGCAAGATCTATCAAGGAGAAGTATAGCAACGAGCGTGGAGAGTGTGTCTACATACCCTCGTAGACCGAAAGCGGTAGCGTTTAGTAATGCGGTTGGTGTAGTCCAACGTCTTTGCGATCCAACCGATCCAAGTACCGAACGTACGGCACCTCCGTGATCAGCACACATTCAGCTCGGTGACGTCCCACGAACTCTTGATCCAATTGAGGCCGAGGGATAGTTCCGTTAGGACGATGGTGTGGTGACGGTGATGATGAAGTTACCAGCGCAGGGCTTGGCCTAAGCACTACGATGATATGACCGAGGTGTGTATCTGTGGAGGGGGCACCGCACACGGCTAAAAGATCAACTTGTGTGTTCTAGGGTGCCCCCCTCCCCATGTATATAATGGAGGGAGGAGGGGAGGGCCGGCCGGCCCCTAGGGCGCGCCCAAGAGGGGAGTCCTACTAGGATTCCTAGTCCTAGTAGGATTCCACAAAAAAGGACAGAGGGGGAAGGAAGGAGAGGGAGAGTGTCGGTGTCAGAACCGGCGGATCTCGGGTAGGGGGTACCGAACTGTGCGTCAAGGTCGGATGGTAACAGGAGACAAGGGACACTTTATTTTACCCAGGTTCGGGCCCTCTCGATGGAGGTAAAACCCTACTCCTGCTAGATTAATATTGATGATATGGGTAGTACAAGAGTGGATCTACCACGAGATCAAGGAGGCTAAACCCTAGAAGCTAGCCTATGGTATGATTGTGTATGATGATGGTTGTCCTACGGACTACAACCCTCCGGTTTATATAGACACCGGATAGGGTTAGGGTTACACAGAGTCGGTTACAATGGTAGGAGATCTCGAATATCCGCACGCCTAGCTTGCCTTCCACGCCAAGAAAAGATCCTTCCGGACACGGGACGAAGTCTTCAATCTTGTATCTTCATAGTCCTGGAGTCCGGCTGAAGGTATAGTTTGGCTATCCGAACACCCCCTAATCCAGGACTCCCTCAGTAGCCCCTGAACCAGGCTTCAATGACGACGAGTCCGGCGCGCAGATTGTCTTCGGCATTGCAAGGCGGGTTCCTCCTCCAAGTTCTTCAAGAAGATTAAACACCACAAAATAGTGTCCGGCTCTCCAAAATAAGTTTCCACATATTGCCATACAGAGAATAATATTAACACAAATCGAATCTGCTGACGTATTCCGCAGTGTGTCATAACACTGCGGCCAAGCCCTTTATATAAATTGTTTTCATTGTTCCACCGCAGCTAGTTTAGCGAGGCGGTTTCCTTGGCACGTCTTGTCGAAGCAGAGATCATGTGCCCCCTTTAACGGGATTCTCATTAATACGGACGTGGGTAACCCAACCACGCCATTTATCACGGCTTTTGGGAGGCAAGTGAGTTTTATTAGGTAGGTGAGGACGCCTAACCGTACCTGCTTATATAAAGGGATAAGGATTCACCTTTTTAACCTACGCCTTCTTCCTCCTTTGCCAATCCATCTCTCGCGCACTCAAGCTCCAGCACCCAAGTCCTCTCTTCGTTCCTCAACCTTCTCCAACAATGTCCGGAGCGGGAGGCAAGTGGATGGTCTCCTCCATTACGGAGGCTCAAGTAAAAAGGCTAAGGAAAGCCGGATACATGTCCAAGGACATCCCGCATCGGCTTCCTGATAAGGGGCAGCTTCTTCCTACCCCAAGGCCCCATGAGAGGGTAGTTTTTCTTCCCCACTTCCTCCGCGGACTGGGCTTTCCACTTCACCCATTTGTCCGGGGGCTCATGTTCTACTACGGCCTGGATTTCCACGATCTGGCCCTGAACTTCGTTCTCAACATCTCGGCGTTTATCGTCGTGTGCGAGGCCTTTCTCCGCGTCCGCCCCCACTTCGGCCTCTGGCTCAAGACCTTCAACGTCAAGCCCAAGGTGGTGTCCGTCACCCAGGTGGAGTGCGGAGGCGCTATGGTTGGAAAGATAGCCAACGTCCTCTGGTTCGATGGCTCCCTCGTGGAGTCCCTAAAGGGGTGGCAGGCTGGGTGGTTTTACATCACCGAGCCCCGCGATCCAAAATGGGTCGCGGCCCCCGAGTTCAGATCCGGACCCCCCACGCGGCTCATGTCCTGGAAAGAGACAGGCTTGTCGTGGGGCAACGAGGAAGAAGTGACTGGGTTGCAAACATGCATCTAGTCCCTGGTGAACAAGCCAATCCGGCTTGCCAACATAGTCCAGGTCATGCTCGTTCGCCTGATCCTCCCGTGCCAAGAACGGGATTTTACTTTGTGGGAATTCGACCCGGCGCAGCACCAGACCCTTAGTAGGCTCTTCGACACGACGTATGAAGACGTCTGGAAGGTGCTGACCAAAGGCGCCGAGTCCCCCACATCCGCCTCCGAAGATCGCGGATACAGCTCGCAGCGTAACGCTGGCGAGCTAAGCTATCTATACCTTTGACGGGTTCGTTAAGCTCTTCTTCATAGATTGACTCCATGCGGGATCTAAACTCCCTTTTACCTTTGACAGGCTTGGCAGGAGATATCCGGACCAATTAACTGTCCGGCTCCTCTGCCTGAAGACCCGGCCCCAGCTCTTTTGGTGAAGCTAATGGCTCCGGCACCTTACGTGGTGCCGGAGAGGAAGGCCAAGAAGAAGAAAACCACCGGGACTCGAAAAATTTCCCACAATATGGTGGTGTCAGACTCATCATCCGACGAGTCCGCAACGCCCTCCTCTCGTGAAAACGAGGATGAGGAACAAGG
This sequence comes from Aegilops umbellulata, assembly GCA_032464435.1. Lineage (NCBI taxonomy): Eukaryota > Viridiplantae > Streptophyta > Magnoliopsida > Poales > Poaceae > Aegilops > Aegilops umbellulata. The sequence continues at coordinate 64,107,947 of CP136056.1, read as the reverse complement.
AAGCTCTCCCCCTCCAGCGAGGGGAGCAAAGAAGAAGAAGGCCATCCCAACGGGGGAGGCCGAGGGGTCAAGGAAAATGAAGACCCCTCCGCCGGACTACTCCCACGACGCCGAAGAGGGCGGAGAGGAGTGGCCGGACAGAACCAAGCGTCTGGCGAAATCGTAAGTATTTATATACCAGGGTGATTCATGATATCCTTTTAGTGTGCGGCTTTCCCTGATATCGCACGTAATTTATGCAGCCCGCCCCGGGCCGAACTCGATGACTCGTCGAGCGGCTCCCTGGATTCGTCGGACGTGAACTCTGTTCCGCCCGCGGTCTCCCCCCGCGGGGCGGACGACGCCGAAGTGGCGCCCCGCCAAGCTTCAGGGCAGGAGGGGATGGTCCTGGAGGAGCCACAAGGCAATCCTCCGGACCCAAGGAGTGAAGGGGATGAAACCCCCCAGGGCTCCAAGTCCGGCTTTGTGCCAGACACCGCGCCGGACTCGACAGTCCCGGTCCGCGGTGGGCGAACTCCTTCCAAGAGGAGTAAGCCATCTGAGCCGGCGGCCTCTGTCCAACCGGAAGCGCCGGACGATCTGCTGGAGGTGCTTAAGGGCGCCGCCATCGATGAGGAGCACCGTACTGTTATGAGTACGGTGATCCAAAGGATTCAGTCCGCCAAGAGCGGACTGAATGAAGCTTGCGCTAGCCTTCTAACAGGCTTCGAGGTAAGTAAAAATATGTCAATTTATTTGCCGCATAGACAGTAGCCCCTGATGCTCTGTTCAGTGTTTGGAAAGAAAAGCCGGATAGAGGATCTAATAATTTTCGCAGGAGTCTAACAAAAAAGGTCAAATATGCGTATGCAGGCTTCACTGCTGTCCACCGCTGCATTGACTGCGCAGGTGGATGTCCTGAAACAGGACCTCGGGCGGACTGAGCAAGAGCTCGGCCTTGCCAAACGACAGCTCGAGGAGAAGGAAGGTAAGAAATACCTAAAAAAGGAAAAGAAGAAAAAAGGTGCCTATAGAGAGGCTTGATTGCAGAAAGAAATAACAGGATTGTACTGCTTATTGTAGGGGCCACAACCAAGGTGACAACCCTGAAGCAGGCGCTGGCTGAGGCCGAAAAGAAAACGGCCGAGGAGCGCGCCGAGCGAGAGAGGCTTGGGGTTCAGGTCGGCGAGGTGCAGCAAGAGCCGCAAACTCTCATGAAAAAACATGAGGGTTTGGAGCTTGAGGCGAAAGCGCAAGCATCCGAGCTCGCGTCGGCCGACGAGACCGCCAAGAGTGCCAAGGCCGAAGCCCAAAAGGCCCTCCAAGAGTTGGAGGATGTGAAAAAGATAGCAACGGGTAAGGCATTCTCAATGCAGAGTAGGAATGTAAAAGTAAACTACCTATTACTTACCCGAATCCGGAGTTCTCCAGGGGCGTTCGCCGATCTTCCCCGTAGTGTATCCGCCGCCGCGTTCTACCGAGCTGAAGAGGGCAGCTTGACGGAGAGTGTGTTCTGGTCTCAGTATTCTGAGGCCGGACACCCTGTGCCCTTAAGCGATCAGCTGAAACAGCTGGTCAAGCTCCACAAGGCGGCCGAACAGGCCATGAAGGGCTTACTAGTTCGGCTGTGGCCTGGAGAGGCCCTGCCTGGGAGTTAATTTGGGCTGGTGCGGCGGCTTGTGGAGGCCTGTCCACTGCTTGAGGTCATCAAGCGCTCCGTATGCATTGAAGGTGCCCGGAGGGCCCTTGCCCGTGTAAGGGTACACTGGGGTAAGCTGGACGGAGAGAAGCTGGTGAAGGACGGGCCGCCGCAGGGGAAGGAGCATCGCAAGCCCGAGAACTACTACAAGGACGTTCTTGCCTGAGCCCGCCTTGTCGTGGATGAATGTGCTAAAGATGTAATATTTGAGTAAACTCGCTCGTTTGTATCCTGTGCGCTGAAAACTTGTTCATATGCGCAAAGCAATGCTTGTTTAATTTAAAATATTATTTTTTGTGCGGCTGTTTATCAAAAATTGAGAGATGGCGAGTCGTCGGCTTCTGCCCCCATGCCACTAGTGCTGGGGTGTTCGGGATAAACCTAAGGGCTCTTGTTCCCATAGTTGGGTCCTTCGAGGGAGGCGCTCAGCACAACGAACCAGGCAATCGGACTATAATGCTTGAACACTCTCACTTAGCCATAGAACGTTATAATTTTAAATTTCGGCGAAGCCCCTAGTTCGGAAGGTCGAATTCGGGGCGCTATCCACGCCTTTGGCCGGACATAGCCAGCTCCTCGCTCAAAGCGGCATAAGCCTTTAAGGACTCGAAAAACCTCTCGAACAGTGACCGGTCTCACGCCTTATCATGACAGTCTGTTTTAGCTTTCTCCACTGAGGTGCTCAACCGACCTGATCTGGGGCACAATCGCAGTGGTTCTCCTAGTGCTACCTTAGCCGATAGAGCGGAACGTAAGGTACCAAAACATAGGAGCCGGGCAAACCCAACATGTGACCAAAATCATGACTCGGAGCCGATGCATATAGTGCTATAAGTTCGGGGTGCCGCACTTGTGAAAGTGTACGGACTTCTCACACCAGATAAAAGGGTAATGAAGCCCCTGGCGTGGTTTGCCGTACCATGGTGTACGGGTGCGATCATGTTATGTAATAAACACATATATTCAAAGTGGATAATGCAAAAAATAGACAAAAAGCTATGCATTGTTTACAAAGAGGCTATTTATCAAAGCCGAACGATACAAGTAGTGCGATAAGCAAAAAAGATATTAGACAATTTAACATGTCCTGACCAGGCACAGGCCGCGGAATTTAGAAACAGATATATCGCTCGAAATAGAGACCACCTGAGAGTTCCGGAATGCGGCGTAGCTTTGTCTGCTTTCCTGGATCTTGCATCGTCTGTGCGGCAATACTGCCGAACAGGTTATCCAGAGTATGGAGTCCTGAAAGTAAAAAAGAAAAAATTTGGCAGCCCCTAGTACGTTTGACGCCGTGTTGTAGGCATGCCGTTAATGTGCCCCTCCCCCCGTGCCCATGGAATTTTAAGGGCGTAATTGTGTACTCGAGGTACTTGCTCCGCTATGTTGCGATGGCTGGGGTCGGGGCCGTATTGCTACGCTTGCTCTGATCGTGCCAGGTGGTCTTGTTGCAGGTTACTCCGGGCGCGGTTTGCATTGTCTGGTTTTTTAACGGCCGGACTGGAGAGTTGCCTTGAAGGGCTCCTTTGTACTTTCGCTGCTAGGGCCACCGTGTGCTCTTCCGTTCGGATGGAGCGTTCTGTGTTTCCGCTGACTGTAATTACTCCTCGAGGGCCTGGCATCTTGAGCTTGAGATATGCGTAGTGCGGCACCGCATTGAATTTAGCGAATGCGGTTCGTCCGAGCAGGGCATGATAGCCACTACGGAACGACACTATATTGAAGATTAACTCTTCGTTTCAGAAGTTATCCGGAGATCCGAAGACCACGTCAAGTGTTATCGAGCCTGTGCAATTGGCCTCTACACCTGGTATGACGCCTTTAAAGGTCGTCCTTGTGGGCTTGATCCTTGATGGATCTATGCCCATTTTCCGCACTGTATCCTGATAAAGCAGGTTCAGGCTACTGCCGCCGTCCATGAGGACTCTTGTGAGATGAAATCCGTCCATGGTTGGGTCGAGGACCAGTGCGGCAAAACCGCCGTGACGGATGCTAGTGGGGTGGTCCCTTCGATCGAAAGTGATCGGGCAGGAGGACCATGGGTTGAACTTTGGGGCGACTGGCTCCATCGTGTATACGTCCCGTAGCGCACGCTTCCTCTCCCGCTTGGGAATGTGAGTCGCGTATATCATGTTCACCGTCCGCACTTGTGGGGGAAACCCTTTCTGTCCATTGTTGTTCGGCGGCCTGGGCTCCTCCTCGTCGTCGCTGTTCAGCCCCTTGTCCTTGTGTTTGGCTCTTAACTTGCCTGCCTGCTTGAACACCCAACAATCCCTGTTGGTGTGATTGGCTGGCCTTTCGGGGGTGCCATGAATCTGGCACGAGCGGTCGAGTATCCGGTCCAAACTGGACGGGCCCTGGGTATTCTTCTTGAATGGCTTTTTCCGCTGACCGGATTTACAGCCTCTGAATCCGGCATTGACTGCCGTATCCTCATTGCTGTCGCTGCTAACACGGCGCTTTTGATTATTTCGACGTGACCTGCCACATTTGTCCTTGGTATCCGAATTACCGGGCTTCTTTGATAAGTTGTTGCTGCGAGCTAGCCAGCTATCTTCGCCCGCGCAAAAGCGGGTCATGAGTGTCGTGAGGGCTGCCATGGTTTTCGGCTTTTCCTGTCCCAGGTGCCGGGCAAGCCATTCGTCACGGATGTTATGTTTGAAGTCTGCTAGGGCCTCTGCGTCCGGACAATCGACTATCTGATTTTTCTTTGTTAGGAACCGTGTCCAGAATTGCCTGGCCGATTCTTCTGGCTGCTGAATTATGTGGCTTAGGTCGTCGGCATCTGGTAGCCGCACATAGGTCCCCTGAAAGTTGTCGAGGAATGCGGCTTCCAGGTCCTCCCAAGAACCGATTGAGTCTACTGGTAGGCTGTTAAGCCAGTGCCGGGCTGGTCCTTTAAGCTTGAGGGGTAGGTATTTGATGGCGTGCAGATCATCGCCACGTGCCATGTGGATGTGAGGGAGATAATCCTCAATCCATACTGCCGGATCTGTCGTACCATCGTACGACTCGATATTCACGGGTTTAAAACCCTCTGGGATTTTATGATCCATTACTTCGTTTGTGAAGCATAGTGGGTGTGCGGCGCCCCTGTACTGGGCTATGTCACGACGCAGCTCGGAAGAGCTGTGCCTGCTGTGTTCGGCCCGGCCGGATTTATTGTGTTCGGAGTGAGGATCATCACGTGTCTTCGGGCGTCCGCGCGATCCATAGATCGATCTTGTTTGCTTTGCTTTATCCTCCAGTACGTCTCGCAGGTCTGGCTCGTTTTCCCGTGCCTTATTCGAGCGGCATCGGGGCATAGCTTGCTTAAGGGCTCGACAGGCCTCTCTGTCGCGGCCACGGGGTGGCCGGTCTGCCATGTCATATGCTTCCCCCTCTGATTGGGGTAGCGGCCTGCGCTTAGGATAATTTTTGGAGGGGCGCACGAGTTCATACTCTTCGGCCGCGAGGACTTCAGTCCATCTATCAGCGAGCAGATCTTGATCAGCTCTAAGCTGTTGCTGTTTTTTCTTTAGGCTGTTGGCCGTGGCTAGAAGCCTGCGTTGAAAACGCTCTTGTTCGGCGGGGTCTGATGGTACGACGAGTTCGTCGTCGTCGAGGCTTGCCTCGTCTTCGGAGGGAGGCATGTAGTTATCATCCTCAACCTCTTGCTCTGCCGCTCTCTCCTGCGGGCTGGCTTTTCCATCTTCCTGCGCCGAATCTTGCTGGTTCTGGTGTTCTTCAGCACTGTCCGGGGTAGTATTATCTCCCGTGCCGGAATCACCGTTTCTGCTGTGGCGGGATTTAGAGCGGCGCCGTTGGCGCCGACGTTTTTGCGGTTTTTTCGAGTTGTCATCTTCCACTGCTCCATCGCCATCCGCATCCTTTGGAGCATCCACCATATATATGTCATATGACGAGGAGGCGGTCGAGCGCCCTACAGGTGCTGGTTCTTGTTCGTCTCCTCCTTCGTCGTCCATACCGTCGAAGTCTTCAGAGCCGAAGTCAAGCATGTCGTTTAAATCGTCGACAGTGGCTATTAAGTGGGTGGTGGGTGGTCTTTGAATTTCTTCGTCGTCCGAATCCCAACCTCGCGGACCATAGTCCGGCCTGGGCTCTCCTGATAAAGAGAGAGATTTGAGAGAATTCAGGATATCACCGAAAGGTGAGCACTGAAAAATGTCCGCGGCGGTGAACTCCATTACAGGCGCCCAATCAGATTCGATCGGCGGGGGCGCGGAAGGCTCGGAGTTCGGAGAAGAGTTCGGCTCCTTGGAGTCCTGGGCCATGCGGAGTACGGGGCTGGCGTTCGGCTCGATCGCCTTTGAGATCGCAGCCCCCGAGGTGACGTCCAACCGTTCATCCTCAGAGAACGCAGCGGGCTCCGAGTCAAAGATTGGGGCCGGAGCGTGTGCGGCCTCCAGGGTGCTATTCGGAGACAGAGCTATATCATGCCCCTCGGAATAGCGCGTCGCGCTTGGCTGTGGATCGAACCCGTCGAAGATCAAGTCTCCGCGGATATCAGCCGTGTAGTTTAAGCTTCCAAATCTGACTTGATGGCCAGGGGCGCAGCTATCGATCTGCTCCAGATGACCAAGCGAATTGGCCCGCAGAGCGAAGCCGCCGAAGATGAAGATTTGTCCGGGGAGGAAAGTCTCACCCCGGACCTCATGGTCGTTGATGATCAAAGGAGCCATCGGGCCTAAAAGCGACGACACAGAGGAACTCTCAATGAAAGCACCAATGTCAGTGTCAAAACCGACGGATCTCAGGTAGGGGGTCCCGAACTGTGCATCAAGGTCGGATGGTAACAGGAGACATGGGACACTTTATTTTACCCAGGTTCGGGCCCTCTCGATGGAGGTAAAACCCTACTCCTACTAGATTAATATTGATGATATGGGTAGTACAAGAGTGGATCTACCACGAGATCAAGGAGGCTAAACCCTAGAAGCTAGCCTATGGTATGATTGTGTATGATGATGGTTGTCCTACGGACTACAACCCTCCGGTTTATATAGACACCGGATAGGGTTAGGGTTACACAGAGTCGGTTACAATGGTAGGAGATCTCGAATATCCGCACGCCTAGCTTGCCTTCCACGCCAAGAAAAGATCCTTCCGGACACAGGACGAAGTCTTCAATCTTGTATATTCATAGTCCTAGAGTCCGGCTGAAGGTATAGTTCGGCTATCCGAACACCCCCTAATCCAGGACTCCCTCAGAGAGGGACTAGGAAAGGGGGCGCCGCCCCCCTTCCCTTGTCCAATTCGGACTGCTAGGGGGGGCACGGCCTGCCCTGGCCGCCCTCCTCTCTCTCCAACAAGGCCCATGGTGGCCCTATTTCGACAACCCCCCGGCACTCCGATATTCATCTGGTACCCCTCGAAACTCATCTGGTGTCCGAATAACATCGTCCAATATATCATTCTTTATGTCTCAAGCATTTCGAGATTCCTCGTCATGTCTGTGATCACATCCGGGACTCCAAACAAATTTCAATACATCAAATCACATAACTCATAATACAAATCGTCATCGAACGTTAAGCGTGTGGGCCCTACGAGTTCGAGAACTATGTAGACATGACCGAGACACATCTCCGGTCAATAACCAATAGCGGAACCTGGATGCTCATATTGGCTCCTACATATTTTACGAAGATCTTTATCGGTCAAACCGCATAACAACATACGTTGTTCCCTTTGTCATCGGTATGTTACTTGCCAGAGATTCGATCGTCGGTATCATCATACCTAGTTCAATCTCGTTACCGGCAAGTCTCTTTAATGCATCATCCTACAACTAACTCATTAGTCACATTGCTTGCAATGCTTATAGTGATGAGCATTACCGAGTGGGCCCAGAGATACCTCTCCGTCACTCGGAGTGACAAATCCTAATCTCGATATATGTCAACTCAACAAACACCATCGGAGACACCTGTAGAGCATCTTTATAATCACCCAGTTACATTGTGACGTTTGATAACACACTAAATGTTGCTCCGGTATTCGGGAGTTGCATAATCTCATAGTCATAGGAACATGTATAAGTCATGAAGAAATCAATAGCAATAAACTAAACGATCATAGTGCTAAGCTAACGGATGGGTCTTGTCCATAACATCATTCTCTAATGATGTGATCCCCTTCATCAAATGACAACACATGTCTATGGTCAGGAAACTTAACCATATTTGATTAACGAGCTAGTCTAGTAGAGGCATACTAGGGACACTCTGTTTGTCTATGTATTCACACATGTACTAAATTTCCGGTTAATACAATTCTAGCATGAATAATAAACATTTATCATAATATAAGGGAATATAAATAACAACTTTATTATTGCCTCTAGGGCATATTTCCTTCAGTCTCCCACTTGCACTAGAGTCAATAATCTAGATTACATAGTAATGATTCTAACACCCATAGAGTCTTGGTGCTGATCATGTTTTGCTCGTGAGAGAGGCTTAGTCAACGGGTCTGCAACATTCAGATCCGTATGTAGTTTGCAAATCTCTATGTCTCCCTCCTTGACTTGATCACGGATGGAATAGAAGCGTCTCTTGATGTGTTTGGTTCTCTTGTGAAATCTGGATTCCTTTGCCAAGGCAATTGCACCAGTATTGTCAAAAAAAGGTTTTCATTGGACCCGATGCACTAGGTATGACACCTAGATCGGATATGAACTCCTTCATCCAGACTCCTTCATTTGCTGCTTCTGAAGCAGCTATGTACTCTGCTTCACACGTAGATCCTGCCACGACGCTTTGCTTAGAACTGCACCACCTAACAACTCCACCATTCAATATAAATACGTATTTTGTGACTTAGAGTCATCCGGATCAGTGTCAAAGCTTGCATCAGCGTAACCATTTACGACGAGCTGTTTGTCACCTCCATAAACGAGAAACATATCCTTAGTCATTTTCAGGTATTTCAGGATGTTCTTGACCGCTGTCCAGTGATCCACTCCTGGATTACTTTGGTACCTCCCTGCTAAACTAATAGCAAGGCACACATCAGGTCTGGTACACAACATTGAATACATGATAGAACCTATGGTTGAGGCATAGGGAATGACTTTCATTTTCTCTCTATCTTCTGCAGTGGTCGGGCATTGAGTCTGATTCAACTTCACACCTTGTAACACAGGCAAGAACCCCTTCTTTGCTTGATCCATTTTGAACTTCTTCAAAACTTTATCAAGGTATGTGCTTTGTAAAAGTCCAATTAAGCATCTTGATTTATCTCTATAGATCTTGATGCCCAATATATAAGCAGCTTCACCAAGGTCTTTCATTGAAAAATTCTTATTCAAGTATCCTTTTATGCTATCCAGAAATTCAGTATCATTTCCGATCAACAATATCATCCACATATAATATCAGAAATGCTACAGAGCTCCCACTCATTTTCTTGTAAATACAAGCTTCTCCGAAAGTCTTTATAAAACCATATGCTTTGATCACACTATCAAAGCGTATATTCCAACTCCGAGAGGCTTGCACACGTCCATAAATGGATCGTTGGAGCTTGCACACTTTGTTAGCACCTTTTGGATCGACAAAACCTTCTGGTTGCATCATATACAACTCTTCTTTAAGATATCCATTAAGGAGTGAAGTTTTGACATCCATTTGCCAAATTTCATAATCATAAAATGCGGCAATTGCTAACATGATTCGGACAGACTTAAGCATCGCTACGGGTGATGTTGGGGATATTACTACTGGGCGTAAACTGGCCAGGACAGGCTGGGTTAACTTCATCAGTAGTCAAGTATGCTTGAAGCCCGTGAGGATATTCTATAAGGGCCCAAGGCCCAGAACCGGTTTAAGGCTTGTAGCCATGAACCGGTATGTAACTTGTGTTGTAAGTTAGGAATACTAGAGACCGAACCGGACACGTCTATGAGCCGGTATCGGGACTCTGCAAACCGACGGGCGTCACCCATGTATATAAGGGGACAACCCAGCGGCGGATCGAGGACAACAGACAACAACTCAAGACCTAGGCGAAGCTTGTTTGCTCCCTAGTCATCGAAACCCCATCAATTCCATCACAACTAGACGTAGACTTTTACCTTCATCGAAGGGGCCAAACTAGTATGAAACTCTCTTGCGTCCCTGTGTCTGCTTTAACCCCTTCAAGCTAACCCGTAGCGATGGCTCCACGACTAAGTCCTTTCATGAGGACATCTGTCGTGACAAAACCACGACAGTTGGCGCCCACCGTGGGGCTATCACACGATGGTTTCAAGTTCTTGGAGGGCAACTTCGAAGGACTCAAGGGTTATGCCGTGGGCCGGATGACCAGGAGTCGTCGCGGCAAGCTCTACATCGACGATGCAGGATGGGGCCCCGAGGCCGGCTCAATCGAGTACGGGTACCGGGTCCCCTTTGGTGGCATACACGTCTTCATCGGCAAGATCAGCGAACCGGGCCCTGAGCCGGACATCTGCACCGACCTCGTCGAGATGGCTCAGCGTGCGCGATCTGCCCAGGTCAAACCGGCCGTGAAGCGTGCCTACGTAGGAGTCATCCATGGAGGAGAATACGAGGATAGATCGGAATCTGGTGGTGAGACTGTCGTTTATTCCGGCGATGAGTCATCAACTGGAGAAACCGAGTCATTATATCAGTTACAAGATGGCCGGTTTGGAGGTTGTTCCGATGGCGACAGTATTCTGGACCCCTCTGATCTGCCGAACCGGGTTGGAATATTCATGGCCGGTACACAAGCGGCGATCCACTCTTCGACCGCAGCAGCAATGATCTCCGGGTCAGTAACGGCGACGGCAGCCGGGGCAAGAGGCCCTGTGCACCCGCCGGCTCAAGTTTTGTCGGATCTGTTTGATGCGTTGGCTACGCTCATGGAAGAGGTTAATCCGGTAGATCAGGATGCCCATAATGCGGAAATCGCAAAGGTGACGGATCAGATTACTCAGGTCAAGGCCGACCTGGCGGCTGAGAATGCCAGGATGACTGCAGAGCGAGCCGCTTTGGATGCACAGGCTTATCGACTTATGCTGGATCAGAATGCATCGCATGAAGTCCTGAAAAGGAAGCACCGGTCTCGCCTGCCTCCGGTTTACGAAGCTAGGGACCTCTTCAACACCCCAGGAGCAGGGACTAGTAACCCGCCGGTGATAAACCGGGCGGAACCACCTGGAGCGGGCGCGCCGGTTCAGCCGCGTTTGATGGATCTGCCTCGTCAGAACAACGTTGTGCCTCAGCCTGTCCCGACGCCTCTGGGTCATTATTCTAATCCAATGGACAATCTTGTTGCAGACGCTTCACGGCTGGAGGCCATTCCAGTTGAAGGCGATTCTCCGGCAGTGGTAGAAACGCGCCGGGTTAAGGAGCTTCTTCGGACAGCCTTGATTCAACAGGAAGCATATTCATATAGCCGTGATCGAATTCATTCCACCCCTCGTGCGAGTCGGAGTTACAGCAGGCGTATGGAGGAACCGGCCGTGTCAAGCAATGCACGGAACCGTGAAGCGCCCCGAGGCAATAACCCGGCAGGTGGTATTGGTGATGCTCAGGAAGTGGTAGACCGGGCCCGAGCGCGCAGGGAGGCCGAGTTAGCGGTGCAGTATGGATCTCGTCAACTTACGCCGGTTCGTCCGACCACCTCAGTTGAGCCAGGAGTTACCTCTAGTTCTTTGGGGGTACCATGCCTTGTCCCCGCTTTACACAATGTGCGCCTGCCCAAGGATTTTAAGGGCTCACACAAGGTGCCAAATTACACTGCCGATTTATCTCCAGAAACGTGGGTGGAGAGATACGAGATGGCCATGGAGATGCTTGATGTGGATGATGCGGCATGTGCAAAATATTTCACCATGATGCTAGAAGGAACGGCCCGTACTTGGTTGAAAAGTTTACCAGCCAACTCTATCAGTTCATGGGCCGAGTTGAGAGCCCGGTTTATCCAGAATTTCAAGGATACATGCAAGAAGCCTATGTCGATAGTGGATTTAGCAGCTTGTGTCCAGGAAGAAGGAGAATCGACGACCCGTTGGGTGCGCTGGGTCTCGAAAATTTTGCACTCATCAGACCGCATAAATGCTGTTGCCGCAGTCATAACCTTGGAAGGCAACTACCGGTTTGAACCTCTGAAGTTGAAATTGGGACGGCTAAAGCGCCATTGCAACGATATGGGGACCCTCATGGCTGTGTTAGTGAAGTATGCTGATTCTGGTAGTACCAAGGATCCCGAGTCTGACGATGACAAGACAGGGAAGGGAAAGAAGAAGAACAACTCCAAGGGGCAGAATCACAACACGGCGGGTCAGGGAAACAGCGGCAAGCGTAAAGCAGATAACAACATGGATTTTGTGGCTAATACCAGCGCGCAGGACAAGGGCCAGCGATGCAAGGGTAAACCACCGAATCGCAGCGGAGCGCCTAATCCTAACCCGGACCGCTTGACTTACCTGTTAAACCAGCCCTGTCCAAAGCATGGGACGAAGGAGATGCTGGGCAATCACCTTTGGAAGGACTGCTACATCATGCAAGAGTTTAAAAATTCTAATGCTTTCCGGTATGATCACGGATCAGGTGGTGGTTCAGGATCCGGATCTCATGGGCCGGGTTATGGCGGAGGAAATTCCGGTTCAGGCTTCAATGGTAATTAGGGTGGACATAACAATCAGAGTAATCAGAGTAGCCAGGGTGGTTACAATCAGCAGCAGCAGCAGTTGGGTTATCAAAGCAACCCAAAGCAGTTGAATAGTGGGCAATATCATGTCTTCACCACTAGTTTGGACAAGCGGGACCGGAAGGTTCATAAGCGGGCGGTAAACTCTGTTGAACCGGCCGTGCCCCATTATTTACGCTGGTCTGAGCAACCTATCGTATGGAGCAGAGAGGATCATCCTCCCCGGGTTGACAATCCAGGTCAGCTGGCGTTGGTGGTGGCGCCTCAGGTGGGAGGCTATAAGTTCACCAAGGTACTCATGGATGGAGGAAGCAGTATCAACATCCTCTACTATGAAACCTTCCGTCGAATGGGATTAACAGATAAAAATCTTAAACCGTCCAATACGGTGTTCCATGGTGTGGTACCTGGTAAGTCAGCATATCATGTTGGCAAGATAGCTTTGGAAGTGGCCTTTGGAGATGATCATGATTCCAGGTCAGAGATATTGACCTTTGAGGTGGTGAAGATCCAGAGTCCATATCACGCCCTGTTTGGGCGGCCGGCTTATGCCAAATTTATGGCACGACCCTGCTATGTTTATTTGCAGCTCAAGATGCCGGGTCATAAGGGAACAATAACTGTTCATGGAAGCTACAAGATTGCTTTGGAGTGTGAAGAAGGAGATGCGGCCTATGCAGAGTCGGTTTGTGCCACGGAGGAGTTGAAATACTACAAAGATAATGTTGATCCCGTAGACATGACTCCGTTGAACAAGCCAACTACAGAGCATGATCCGGCCCTGAAATTCAAATCGGCAGCTGAGACTAAGCTTGTTGACTTCGTACCCGGTGATTCGTCCAAGCAGTTCAGTATCAGTGCCAACTTGGATCCGAAATAGGAAAGCGCGCTCATCGAGTTCATCCGTGAGAATCGGGACATCTTTGCGTGGAAGCCTTCTGACATGCCTGGTGTACCAAGAGAACTCGCTGAGCACACTCTTAATGTTGATCCTAAATACAAACCGGTGAAGCAGTTTCTCCGCCAGTTCAACGAAGAAAGACGCAAAGCCATTGGAGAGGAAGTGGCCAGGCTCTTAGCGGCTGGATTTATCATCGAAGTTTTCCATCCTGAATGGTTAGCTAATCCGGTGCTAGTCCTTAAGAAAAATGGCACCTGGCGTATGTGTGTGGATTACACAGACCTTAACAAAGCTTGTCCAGCAGATCCTTTTGTCCTCCCCCGTATTGATCAAATTATTGATGCTACGGCGGGTTGTGAGCGTTTGAGCTTTCTGGATGCATATTCTGGTTATCATCAGATCAAGATGGCAGTTAAGGACCAGGAGAAGACGGCCTTCGTAACTCCCTTTGGAGCCTTCTGCTATGTGTCTATGCCCTTTGGGCTCAAGAGTGCCCAGGCGACTTATCAACGGTGTGTACAGAATTGCCTTCATAAGAAAATTGGCTGTAATGTGCATGCCTATGTGGATGATATTGTGGTTAAGTCAAGGAAGAAGGAAACTCTGGTTGACGATTTGAAGGAAACCTTTGATAACCTGCGGACATACAAGATGATGCTCAACCCGGCCAAGTGCGTTTTCGGTGTACCGGCAGGCAAGTTATTGGGCTTCCTGGTGTCCAACGGGGGAATTGAGGCTAATCCGGAGAAGATCACAGCTATCACCTGCTTGGCTAAACCAAAGTGTATCAATGACGTTCAACGCTTGGCAGGCCGGATTGCCGCGTTGAGCCGGTTTATCAGCCGCCTCGGTGAGAAGGCGATTCCTTTGTATCAGATGCTAAAGAAGACGGATAACTTCATCTGGAGTTCTACCGCTGATGAAGCGTTTGAGGACTTGAAGCGGCAGCTCGCCCATCCGCCTGTTCTTGCCACTCCGATTGACAAGGAACCATTGTTGTTATATGTGGCAGCCAACGCTCGAGCAGTTAGCGTGGCTATTGTGGTGGAGCGCAAGGAGGCAGGCAAAGAATATCCGATTCAGCGTCCGGTTTACTATATCAGTGAGGTACTTATTGAATCCAAGCAATGGTACCTGCATTGGCAGAAGCTGGTGTATGGAGTTTTCATGGCAAGCCGGAAGCTTAAACAGTACTTCCAGGGACATCCCATCACAGTGGTCAGTTATGCTCCTTTGGGAGATATAATACAGAACAGGGAAGCAACTGGCCGGATTGCCAAGAGGGCTATGGAGCTTGGGCCTCACGGATTGAAATACATACCTCGGACGGCGGTCAAATCTCAAGCACTTGTGGATTTCATCAATGATTGGACAGAATTGCAAGCACCTGAAGAAAAGCCGGATCACACCTATTGGACTATTCATTTTGATGGGTCCAGGCAATTGGAGGGCTCGGGGGCTGGAGTCGTGTTAACTTCCCGACGAGGTGATAAGTTCTGTTATGTTCTCCGCTTAATGTTCCCTTGTACTAACAATGCAGCTGAGTATGAAGCTTTACTCCATGGTCTTCGGATGGCTAAGGAGATGAATCTTAGCTGAGTTAAGTGCTTCGGTGACTCGGACTTGGTGGCTCAACAAGTGTCTGGCACTTGGGATCCGCTCATGGTAGCATATCGTCGTGAAGTGGATATTGTTGCAGGTCACTTCAAGGGTTATCAGGTGGATCATGTGGACCAGCGGAAGAACGAAGCGGCGGACGCTTTGAGCCGATTGGGTTCTCAACGTAAACCGGTCCCGCCTAATGTCTTCTTGGATATACTGCATAATCCGTCTGTCAAGCTCCCTGGTGAGGAAGATTTGGCTATCCCTGATCCGGAAGCGCAATTGGTGGTAGCTCTTCATGTTATCCCAGATTGGACGGTTCCTTACCTCGCGTACATGAACCGAGGAGAGTTACCAGAGGATGAGACCCTCGCAAGGCAGATAATCCGGTGGTCCAAATCCATGACTATTTTCAACGGAGAGCTGCATCATTGCAGTGTGTCAGGGGCGTTTCAACGTTGTGTGTCTCCTGAGGAAGGCTGTGAAATTTTGCATGAGATCCACGAAGGAGATTGTGGTCACCATGCCTGTTCAAAGTCTTTGGTGGCTAAGGCATTCCGCCACGGATTCTATTGGTTGACTTCTCATGCTGATGCGAAGGACCTGGTCAGACGATGTGATGGCCGTCAGAAGTTCTCAAGGCAGCTCATGTGTCGGCTCAAGAATTGAGGATGATTCCAATTACTTGGCCGTTTGCGACTTGGGGGATGGATATGGTTGGGCCTTTCAAAAGGTCCAAGGACAAGAAGACCCACCTTTTGGTGGCGGTTGACAAGTTTACAAAGTGGGTAGAGGCAGAACCCGTTAGCAAGTGTGACGCAGCCACGGCGGTTCAATTCATTAAGAAGGTGATTTTCCGGTTTGGCTTTCCACATAGCATTATCACTGATAATGGTACCAATCTGTCCAAAGGTGCCATGAAGGAGTTCTGTCAACGTGAGCACATCCGACTTGACGTATCATCAGTGGCTCACCAACAGTCTAATGGTTAGGCGGAGAGGGCCAATCAAGAGATTTTGCGAGGTATCAAGCCCCGGCTTATGGTTCCTTTGCAGATGACGTCGGGTTGTTGGGTTGAAGAACTGCCATCTGTGTTATGGAGCATCAACACCACACCCAACAGATCGACAGGATACACCCCGTTCTTCATGGTTTATGGAGCGGAGGCGGTTCTCCCCATTGACATCCGTCATGACTCACCTCGTGTAGCGGCATATGTTGAAGCGGACAACGAGGAAGCATGACAAGACGCTCTCGACCTGTTGGATGAGGAACGTGACATAGCGGCTGCCCGTTCGGCGATTTATCAGCAAGATCTCCGCCGCTATCATAGTCGCCGAGTTAGAACCAGAACCTTTCAAGAAGGAGATCTGGTGCTACGGCTCATCCAAGATCAAACAGATATGCACAAGTTATCCCCACCTTGGGAAGGACCTTTTGTGGTCAGCAAGGATCTGCACAACGGGTCATACTACCTCATTGATATTCGAGAGCATAAAGACTCACGCACATCGGAGGAGGAGACCAACCGGCCATGGAACATAGCTCATCTTCGGCCCTATTATACTTGAGCCATAGGCTCTACTTATGTACATATTATGACAATGTATATATTATGATCAATACAATAAACCGGAACCTCAGCTAAAGCGGGGTCTCTGTTATTTTTACATCATGTGTGGTTACACGGATCTTCTGTCCTTCAAAGCGGCATCCGGTTTACCCCTTGAGTTAGATTTTCAAAAGCTTTATATTATATCACTTGGGGGCTTGGGCGTGTCCGAACCAACGCAACACCTTTTGATAGGCGAAAGCCACAGCATCACTTGGGGACTTGGTCACGTCCGAACTAGTCACGCCTCTTGATCGGCCTAGTGCCACAGCATCACTTGGGGGCTTTGGTCGAACCCGAACCATCGCTACACCTCTTGATCGGCGTAATGACAATGCATCATTTGGGGACCTGGCTGACTCGAACCATAGCTACGCCTGTTGGGGACTTGGTCGTGTCCGACCATGGTCATGCCTCTTAATCGGCTATAAGCCTCATTTGCAAATGATTTTATCTTTGCCTTTGTTTCAATTTGTAACATCCCCAGCATCACCCTACAGTGATCTCCTATTAATCATGATAAGTCATCATCATTGCAATGCTTTATCACAGTGGTGAAACATCTTATTTCAAAATCCTTATCTGAATTCAATTTCAAATGCAAGTGGAATTTGAACTTGCTCAAATATTGCTGCAAAAATGTTCATCATTTGTCAAAAAATCCATAACAAATTATTGTTAAGTAAAACATCATCACCATATACTACAAAATGGTCCTAAGCATTTTAAACAGTGCCAAAATAGCACTATTAATGCCTTTTCCATTTTTGAAAATCCCAAATGGAATCAAAACTTGTCCATACTTCTTATGGCAGAGCACATTATTCCCTAGTAATTGTTTTGGCCAGGCACACAATTTTGCTAAGTCATTTGGTGGCTAGTTTAATTGCAAAAGCCTGCTGCTAAAAAAAGAAAAAGAAAAAGGTAAAGGGAGGAAAGAAAAACCCTGACCTCCCCTCTCACTGGGCCTCGGCCTAGCTGGACCGCCAGGCCAGCCCACCATCTCCGGTCCCTCCCCTCTTCTCCTGTTCGTGCGACCGAATCGCTACAGGGGCTTGGTCGCCGCCGCACCCTCTCGCCGGCAGCACCGGGAGGGGATAAGGGCGCCACGCCCCGACCCCTCGATCCCTTCCCCTCCCACTCGCTAACCACTCCCCTCGCTCTCTCCGCCTCTCCCCTCCTCCAGATCCGCCTCTCGCCGACGCGCCCACTGCCGCCACCGCTCGCCGTGGACACGACCATGGTGCCCTCCGCGCGGCCTCCCCGTGTCTGTCCGCCTCGCCGCGGACCGCCTCGTCCCGTGGTGCAACCCGTTGGAGACGGGAAGCCCTGCAACACCAGAACGCCGTCGTCGTCATCCTCGAACCACAACGAGCTCCGTCTGCTTCTTCCTCTTCGTCCGATGCCATCCTTTGGAGACGGGGTGCACAACAGCGACGGGATCGAGCTCATCCTCGTCTTCGGCCACCATCACCTCTCCGCCGCCCTCACCGCGGCCTCTTCCTCAACCTCGGGTCGCCGCCGTCCACCTCGTCGATCCGCTGCTCCGGTGCCTCCCCGACCCTTCCCCGAGCCCGTCTCGCTCGACTACAGGGCCCTGCGAGCCCTCATCCCCTTCCCCTCCCCCTCCCGTCGCCGTAGGACGCCACCACCGACGCGCCTGAACCTTCCCGTCCGCTCCCGCGCACATGGTCTCGCCTGTAGCTGCATCTGCCGCGGCTCCCGGCCACTCCGCGCTCGCTGAACCTGCTGCCGCCAGCCATGCTCCGGCCATGGCCTCGTCGTCCCGCGCTGGACGTGCGCAGACGCAACCCCTGCGCTGGCCACCGCTGCCCCTTCACCTACGTGCCGCCTTTGCCGCTCGCGCACTGCGCCCCTTGGCAAGCGTCGTGACCGTCGGCGTGCCCGTGTGCATGCGTGTTGTGTGTGGTATGTGCGTGCAGTGTGTGTGTGTGTGTGTGTGTGTGTGTGTGTGTGTATGTGTGTGTGTGTGTGTGGCCGTGCCCACCTCCGGCCGCGTCTGCCTCTGGCCTCGCCCGCCTTCGGCTGCCGCCGCTCGCTGCTCCGCTGCCTGCTACTAGTGCAGCGCTGCTACACTAACATTCAGTTACTGTAGCAGCTGCTAGCTTTTGTAAAACAACATTGGTTAGCCTCCTAAACAACCTCAAAACAGCAGCAAGACAAGCTTGAACTTAGATAAAAATTATATGGGCGTGTAGTACACTAGGCATGGTTCAATTCTTTCCATTGGACCAAATTCAAAAGTCGCCTAGATTAATTCCTATAAAAATGACAAAAGTCTATGTTCTGTTAACTGGAAGAACTGAAAACAGATTCTAGAACTGACATCCAGTAGCACTTTTCAAACAAAGCTTTGGACAGGCAAATGGGCACTAACGTAGATGAATTTGAAACTGTCATGTAGATCATGGAAAGATGTTAAAAATTGGTAAAGGGCACTAAGCCATAGGATGAGCAGAACAATAGTTATAGCCTTTTGAAAACAGCCAAGTCATGTTTAAAACTGAGGACTTAGCAGAATTTCAGCAATTCCAGAAAATGCTTTGAACTTTGATATATCATAGAAAATAAACCATAGCTCGGATCGAAAAACTTTATACATGAAAATTGCTCAGAACGACGAGACGAATCCGGACACGCGGTCCATTCCTCTACCACACGTCCCTAGCATAGCAAACCTGCAACCTTTCCCCTCTGTTTCATCTATCCGGAAATGCCTAACTTCGGGAAAACTTTCCCGGATGTTATTTCCCCTTCCCCGGTATCACGTAGTACTATGTTAGAACACCCCTAGCTCCGTGTATTGTCATGCTATGCACTTGTTTGCTCTGTATTTACTGTTTCTTCCCCCTCTTCTCTCCGGTAGACCTCGAGACCGATGCCGATGCCCTTGTGATCGACTACGTCAACGACGACCCCTCCTTGCAAGAGCAACCAGGCAAGCCCCCCCCTTTGATCATCCCGATATCGCCCATTCCTTTCTCTCATGCTTGCATTAGATTTTGCTACTGTTATTGTTTGCTCCTATTCTAATGCATAGCCTGCTTTTGTATCTGCTGTTGTACCTTATCTGCTTATCCTACACTACTTAGTATAGGTTGGTTAGTGATCCATCAGTGACCCCCACTTGTCCTTGTTGCCCCTGCTTCATCATCGACAACTCGATCTACGTGATCGAAGACCATGCCCCGACACCGCACATCACTTTCCCCTTAGTTGCTCGACACTACTAGGTTACTATCGAGTGCCGAGGGTGAGCCCTCTACAGCACTTCTGATGTTAACCTGTAGTGTAGCTATTCGTTCGTGGTCATCGAGGGTGATTTCCTCCTTAACCACTTCCGATACGGCTCTGTCGTGCAACCCCTCAAGTGTGAACCTCGGGGGTGGTTCCTCTTACGTTCACCTTGATGATTACATCGAGTGGAATTCACCGGGGGTGATTCCTCAGGTTTTCCCCTTGATGTTTGAACACACAATTACTATGGTTACTATGACTTTGCACTGGACCCTGTTACTAAAGACGGGTTGGCCCTGAGGGGTACCCGCGCGAGCTTAATTGCGAGTGATGTGGAGTCGGGCGGACCTGAAAGGTGCCCGTGAGATAATTACGAGGCGTGGACGGGCATTCCTCGCCCTTGCCGCAAGTCCTCGAGACAGGGCAACGGGGTCACATCTTTCGTGAGTCTCTGCTTGTTACCGCGCGTTCCTAATCCACTACGATTTGGATATTTGATCCGAGGGGCCTCTGGCCTGATAGCACTAACCATCACGTGGGCATAGTATGGGCGTTCTGCGTCGTATGCATCAGCCGAAGCTTAATAGACGTCAGCGACTGAGTGGCGCGCGCCGGTTTGGACTGCGTAAGCGCCTGCCTTGTTGAAGGAGGTAGCTAGGTCTGCTCACCGGCCGCGTACGCAACGTGCAGGAGTTCCCGGGGAGATGGCCCATGACCCCTGGGGGCATAGGTTTAGTCCGGCGTGCTGGCCTCTCTATTAAGCCTAGGTCGGGTTGCGGCGTATTGTTTGGCCGAGGCCGAGCATGACCCAGGAAAGTGTGTCCGGCCGGAGTCAATCGAGCGTGGTGGGTAAGTTGGTGCATCCCTGCAGGGAAGAAAACATCTATCGATAGCCTGTCCTACGGTAACGGACACTTGGAGTTGTATCCCGATCGATACAACTAGAACTGGATACTTGTGATGAGAACTGGATGATGATGAGAATTGGATTGTGATGATAACTGGATAGTATGGCTCTGGGATTGCTTTCTCGCAGGGAGTCGAGAAAGGATCTCCGGCCGAGGTTGCTAACACTACTACTACTTTACTTTATGCTACTCTACTCCCTCCGGTTGCTGCAAGATGGTGGTTTCCAGAAGATGCTAGTCTTCGGTAGGACTAGGCCTTCTCTCTATTCTAGCATTTCTGCGGCCCAGTCCACATATACAGCCTTCCTTTGATAATGTTGCATATGTAGTGTAGATCCTTGCTTGCGAGTACTTTGGATGAGTACTCACAGTTGCTTTGCTCCCCCCTTTCCCCCTTTTCTTCTTTCCGGTTGATGCAACCAGATGTCGGAGCCCAGGAGTCAGATGCCACCGTCGATGCCTACTACTACGTGGAGACCGCCGACGACCAGGAGTAGTTAGGAGGCTCCCAGGCAGGAGGCCTTGCCTTTTCGATCGATGTTGCTTTTGTGCTAGCCTTCTTAAGGCAAACTTGTCTAACTCATGTCTGTACTCAGATATTGTTGCTTCCGCTGACTCTTGTGTATTCGAGCTTATGTATTCGAGCCCTCGAGGCCCATGGCTTGTAATATAAAGCTTATATTATTTTATTTGTGTCTAGAGTTGTGTTGTGATATCTTCCCGTGAGTCCTTGATCTTGATCGTACAAATTTGCGTGTATGATTAGTGTACGATTGAATCGAGGGCGTCACAAGTTGGTATCAGAACTGACTGCCTGTAGGTAGCCCCCTTTCCAACTCCTTGGCCGAAGTTGAGTCTAGAAACCGGAAACCGTTTTTATAACTTGGCTGTGTGGCTTACCGACCCACGTCGCCATTGGGTGCTATTAGGATCTTTTATTCCTCGTCTATACTCTGGGACTCTAATATCTCGTCTATTCGGGTTAAACATTTATTAACTCTAACATTAGGATCTCGTATCCACTTTCTCTCGGAGAACCCCTTCAGTCCAGATGATCGCTTGCTGCTTCCTCCGATGTTTCCCCGAAACCCTTGTGCCCTTCGCCGTTGCAATTTCATATCACTGATAAATCCCTATGGACAGCTGCATACACTTGTCGTCCATACCTTCTTTTCCAATTGTTCTTGTTATTACAAGATACCTTGAAATACTTTGGAATTTCCGGGAATCCTTTGTGCCTGCTGCCTTGCAGCTTCTTTTCCGCCTGAATACCCCCCTACGAATAATTCCTCACACTTATCGAGGATTCTTTCATCCCCAGTTGTTCACATGTCTCACAAAAGTCTTTGAAATACTATTCGATCTTTCGATAATCCTCAATAGCATGTAGTTGTTACAATTCTTACTTGCTTGCATTATGGATAATCCCATAAGTCTAGTAATCTTATTGGCATCCTTTGTCACTATCCTTTTGAGTCCGTTGATTCAATATGTTGCGGATGCTCACAATCCTCAGTCGGATCATAGAATTCATCCTTCCGACTTGGACGTCATTTGACCAAGAGTTGATTCTCGACCAATCAAATTACCATCGATTGTACCTCTAAGTTTATTCAATTTATCCGTCCTTAATCAGAGTGTTTGCTTCTGATCCTTTGGTTTGGAAATCATAATTCCTTTGTATTTGGAATTATCCAGATATTTCTATAATCCGATGCCTTTGCATTCTTTCTTCCTCTGATTGAGCACCGATACTCACCTCAGATCCACTTTGGATCACCAGATCATTTTTTGGATTTTATCCGACAGTGTCCATCATATTCTATCACCTTGTGAATTCTCCCCCGACACATAATGCCATTGGTAAATTGTATCTTATGCTTTTGTCAATCATGCTCTGCTTCAAGCATGTATTAATTGGTCCTGAAGTTTGTGGTATTTGTTCCTAAGATGCCCCGATGGGTTGAACCAACGCCTTCCCTAATATGTGTGCACCCGAAAGTTTTCACTGGTCATACTTATCTGGTATTGCACCATTTAAAACTTTCAACAACTAATGCCATTTTTCGAAAAACGAGAAGTGAATGGAAGGTTATACATTGAAGAAGTGGGAGTCGACCTTGAACTTTGTGTTCATGCCCATGGACACGATGTGGAACTTATCATGGAAGCTTCTTGTAATAATAACTATTTCCTTGATATGATATCATCTGGTATTGATGAATTGATCCTTTGCAACCGTGGTTCCGACCATGAGTGTTCTTCTTTGGTCCCATTCTCTTGGACAAGTTAAATCACTTGTCTTCTGCAGGTCAATATGCCTGCCCAACCTCTATTATGATCTACCTTCGAGTATTACCCCTGGTATCTCGAGGATATCATGCCATTGCACTACATCTTATGAACTTTTGATGGAGTACTACCTTACCCTGTCTTTGTCACTTCATGGGTTCTGGGTTGTTTGTCAACCGAGAACACCGATAAGTGAATCGATTCCGCACTCCGATTCAACGACTCTAAGTAATTTTTCGTTGCTTACGAGTTTAATAAACCTTCAAGTCATTCCTAACCTGGCCGACTATGTCAATATCGTGCCAAATTTTAATTGTGCTACCTGGTTCTTCTTCCCGGAACAGAATTTTCGACGATGAGCTAAGCTTATGTCGATCTTCTTCGTCATACCATTTCGCCTTGAAAAGCAAGCTTGCTTTCGAGTTTGTGTCATATCCGTGGTTCCAATAGCCTTCGCTTCATCATTCCTTTTGCTTGATGTCGTTGCTGCTCGATAGCATCTTCATAGAGCCTCTCGACAAATGCGTCGTGATCAGCATCAACATTTTCACTTCCGTTGAGATGACAATTGAATTCATGGTGAGAAATACCATCCTTGACCTTCGATGATTTGAGTTATCATCGACAACCCCCTTGTCTTCCTTCCAACACATGTTTGATCATGTCTTGGTTATACCATGGACTCCATGCTATTCCTGCAATTGTTCCTTGAGTATTTCTTGTCATCTTCAGCTCCAACCCCTACTTGTAACACCATGTTAATGCTACCTCGAAGCATGACTGAGGTATTCCGAATACCAACAAGAACATTGGAAGCACATTGTCGAATGTTTCTTGATCTATTATCCAAACACCGTTGTATGGGTAATATCATGATTCTTCCCTCGCCACCTTTATCTAAATGCTTTTGAACTTGCTGTCATATCATGTATATCCTGCTCTGCTTCCCCTTGGGAAGTATATAATACCAATTCTTGTGTGTAAACACATTTTCCTTTCCATTGGTCTGATTAATCCGATAATTTCATTTTCCTTTCCATTGGTTTGTTTAACCTTCTTGTGATTATATGATATAAGTAGAAATAATTCCCTGCTTATAAAACACCTCGATGTACAACTTTGTTAGCAAGACCCTGTTACTATTGTTGATGACATTCCGGTAGCCACCGATGGACGAGAACTTAGCCTATTGGTCCGCCTTGTTTCAACGAGCAGGAAAATGGTTCACTTCGTCCCTCGCCCTTGGTATTGACGTTGTTGGCAACATAACTGACAGTCTATCATCTGACATGCCTTTCTATCGGTCCCCTTTCTACTTCTATCCCACATGATGGGCCCATAACCCACAGTTCCACAGGATCGAAACCTGACTCTCTTGTATACCCCCTGTTTCTAAAAGTTTTTCCTCACGCTTGGTTTCGTATGTAATTCACGAGCCACCTTCCGAGAGATCACCAATTCTGGTATCAGACAAGATACTTATTCCCGTCGCTCTGAAACTCTTTCACACTCTGTTTCACGCAACGAACGATTGCCTACCCGATTGAAGCTTTTTATTGCACCTTCTTACCTTGCTCTCGATGACTTTCTTGAATTTCAACTCGAGAGATGCCTCTTTGCCAATTTCACTGAGATATTCCCCAGATAACTATCTTGTGCTAAGCTCCATTTTTTTCGAGTCTTTCCCCCTTACTCCACCCCATAAATCTCGGGACGAGATTTCTTGTAGTGGAGGAGATTTGTAAGATCCCCAGCATCACCCTACAGTGATCTCCTCTTAATCATGATAAGTCATCATCATTGCAATGCTTGATCACAGTGGTGAAACATCTTATTTCAAAATCCTTATCTGAATTCAATTTCAAATGCAAGTGGAATTTGAACTTGCTCAAATATTGCTGCAAAAATGTTCATCATTTGTCAAAAATTCCATAACAAATGATTGTTAAGGAAAACATCATCACCATATACTACAAAATGGTCCTAAGCATTTTAAACAGTGCCAAAATAGCACTATTAATGCCTTTTCCATTTTTGAAAATCCCAAATGGAATCAAAACTTGTCCATACTTTTTATGGCAGAGCACATTATTCCCTAGTAATTGTTTTGGCCAGGCACACAATTTTTCTAAGTCATTTGGTGGCTAGTTTAATTGCAAAAGCCTGCTGCTAAAAAAGAGAAAAAGAAAAAGGTAAAGGGAGGAAAGAAAAACCCTGACCTCCCCTCTCACTGGGCCTCGGCCTAGCTGGACCGCCAGGCCAGCCCACCATCTCCGATCCCTCCCTTCTTCTCCTGTTCGTGCGACCGAATCGCTACAGGGGCTTGGTCGCCGCCGCACCCTCTCGCCGGCAGCACCGGGAGGGGATAAGGGCGCCACGCCCCGACCCCTCGATCCCATCCCCTCCCACTCGCTAACCACTCCCCTCGCTCTCTCCGCCTCTCCCCTCCTCCAGATCCGCCTCTCGCCGACGCGCCCATTGCCGCCACCGCTCGCCGTGGACACGACCATGGTGCCCTCCGCGCGGCCTCCCCGTGTCTGTCCGCCTCGCCGCAGACCGCCTCGTCCCGTGGTGCAACCCGTTGGAGACGGGAAGCCCTGCAACACCAGAACGCCGTCGTCGTCATCCTCGAACCACAACGAGCTCCGTCTGCTTCTTCCTCTTCGTCCGATGCCATCCTTTGGAGACGGGGTGCACAACAGCGACGGGATCAAGCTCATCCTCGTCTTCGGCCACCATCACCTCTCCGCCGCCCTCACCGCGGCCTCTTCCTCAACCTCGGGTCGCGGCCGTCCACCTCGTCGATCCGCTGCTCCGGTGCCTCCCCGACCCTTCCCCGGGCCCGCCTCGCTCGACTACAGGGCCCTGTGAGCCCTCATCCCCTTCCCCTCCCCCTCCCGTCGCCGTAGGACGCCACCACCGACGCGCCTGAACCTCCCCGTCCGCTCCTGCGCACATGGTCTCGCCTATAGCTGCATCTGCCGCGGCTCCCGGCCACTCCGCGCTCGCTGAACCTGCTGCCGCCAGCCACGCTCCGGCCATGGCCTCGTCGTCCTGCGCTGGACGTGCGCAGACGCAGCCCCTGCGCTGGCCACCGCTGCCCCTTCACCTACGTGCCGCCTTTGCCGCTCACGCGCTGCGCCCCTTGGCAAGCGTCGTGACCGTCGGCGTGCCCCGTGTGCGTGCGTGTTGTGTGTGGTATGTGCGTGCAGTGTGTGTGTGTGTGTGTGTGTGTGTGTGTGTGTGTGTGTGGCCGTGCCCACCTCCGGCCGCGTCTGCCTCTGGCCTCGCCCGCCTTCGGCTGCCGCCGCTCGCTGCTCCGCTGCCTGCTACTAGTGCAGCGCTGCTACAGTAACATTCAATTACTGTAGCAGCTGCTAGCTTTTGTAAAACAGCATTGGTTAGCCTCCTAAACAACCTCAAAACAGCAGCAAGACAAGCTTGAACTTAGATAAAAATTATATGGGCGTGTAGTACACTAGGCATGGTTCAACTCTTTCCATTGGACCAAATTCAAAAGTCGCCTAGATTAATTCCTATAAAAATGACAAAAGTCTATGTTCTGTTAACCAGAAGAACTGAAAAACAGATTCTGGAATTGACATCCAGTAGCACTTTTCAAACAAAGCTTTGGACAGGCAAATGGGCACTAACGTAGAAGAATTTGAAACTGTCATGTAGATCATGGAGAGATGTTAAAAATTGGTAAAGGGCACTAAGCCATAGGATGAGCAGAACAATAGTTATAGCCTTTTGAAAACAGCCAAGTCATGTTTAAAACTGGGGACTTAGCAGAATTTCAGCAATTCCAGAAAATGCTTTGAACTTTGATATATCATAGAAAATAAACTATAGCTCGGATCGAAAAACTTTATACATGAAAATTGCTCAGAATGACGAGACGAATCCGGACACGCGGTCCATTCGTCTGTCACACGTCCCTAGCATAGCAAACCTGCAACCTTTCCCCTCTGTTTCATCTGTCCGGAAATGCCTAACTTCGGGAAAACTTTCCCGGATGTTATTTCCCCTTCCCCGGTATCGCGTAGTACTACGTTAGAACACCCCTAGCTCCGTGTATTGTCATGCTATGCACTTGTTTGATCTGTATTTACTGTTTCTTCCCCCTCTTCTCTCCGGTAGACCTCGAGACCGATGCCGATGCCCCTGTGATCGATTACGTCAACGACGACCCCTCCTTGCAAGAGCAACCAGGCAAGCCCCCCCTTTGATCATCCCGATGTCGCCCATTCCTTTCTCTCATGCTTGCATTAGATTTTGCTACTGTTATTGTTTGCTCCTATTCTGATGCATAGCCTGCTTTTGTATCTGCTGTTGTACCTTATCTGCTTATCCTACACTACTTAGTATAGGTTGGTTAGTGATCCATCAGTGACCCCCACTTGTCCTTGTTGCCCCTGCTTCATCATCGACAACTCGATCTACGTGATCGAAGACCATGCCCCGACACCGCACATCACTTTCCCCTTAGTTGCTCGACACTACTGGGTTACTATCGAGTGCCGAGGGTGAGCCCTCTACAGCACTTCTGATGTTAACCTGTAGTGTAGCTATTCGTTCGTGGTCATCGAGGGTGATTTCCTCCTTAACCACTTCCGATACGGCTCTGTCGTGCAACCCCTCAAGTGTGAACCTCGGGGGTGGTTCCTCTTACGATCACCTTGATGATTACATCGAGTGGAATTCACCGGGGGTGATTCCTCAGGTTTTCCCCTTGATGTTTGGACACACAGTTACTATGGTTACTATGACTTTGCACTGGACCCTGTTACTAAAGACGGGTTGGCCCTGAGGGGTACCCGCGCGAGCTTAATTGCGAGTGATGTGGAGTCGGGCGGACCTGAAAGGTGCCCGCGAGATAATTACGAGGCGTGGCCGGGCATTCCTCGCCCTTGCCGCAAGTCCTCGAGATGGGGCAACGGGGTCACATCTTTCGTGAGTCTCTGCTTGTTACCGCGTTTTCCTAATCCACTACAATTTGGATATTTGATCCGAGGGGCCTCTGGCCTGATAGCACTAACCATCACGTGGGCATAGTATGGGCGTTCTGTGTCGTATGCATCAGCCGAAGCTTAATAGACGTCAGCGACTGAGTGGCGCGCGCCGGGTTGGACTGCGTAAGCGCCTGCCTTGTTGAAGGAGGTAGCTAGGTCTGCTCACCGGCCGCGTACGCAACGTGCAGGAGTTGCCGGGGAGATGGCCCATGATCCCTGGGGGCATAGGTTTAGTCCGGCGTGCTGGCCTCTCTATTAAGCCTAGGTCGGGTTGCGGCGTATTGTTTGGCCGAGGCCGAGCATGACCCAGGAAAGTGTGTCTGGCCGGAGTCAATCGAGCGTGGTGGGTAAGTTGGTGCATCCCTGCAGGGAAGAAAACATCTATCGATAGCCTGTCCTACGGTAACGGACACTTGGAGTTGTATCCCGATCGATACAACTAGAACTGGATACTTGTGATGATAACTAGATGATGATGAGAATTGGATTGTGATGATAACTGGATAGTATGGCTCTGGGATTGCTTTCTCGCAGGGAGTCGAGAAAGGATCTCCGGCCGAGGTTGCTAACGTTACTACTACTTTACTTTATGCTACTCTACTCCCTCCGGTTGCTGCAAGATGGTGGTTTCCAGAAGATGCTAGTCTTCGGTAGGACTAGGCCTTCTCTCTATTCTAGCATTTCTGCGGCCCAGTCCACATATACAGCCTTCCTTTGATAATGTTGCATATGTAGTGTAGATCCTTACTTGCGAGTACTTTGGATGAGTACTCACGGTTGCTTTGCTCCCCCTTTTCCCCCTTTTCTTCTTTCCGGTTGATGCAACCAGATGTCGGAGCCCAGGAGTCAGATGCCACCGTCGATGCCTACTACTACGTGGAGACCGCCGACGACCAGGAGTAGTTAGGAGGCTCCCAGGCAGGAGGCCTTGCCTTTTCGATCGATGTTGCTTTTGTGCTAGCCTTCTTAAGGCAAACTTGTCTAACTCATGTCTGTACTCAGATATTGTTGCTTCCGCTGACTCTTGTGTATTCGAGCTTATGCATTCTAGCCCTCGAGGCCCATGGCTTGTAATATAAAGCTTGTATTATTTTATTTGTGTCTAGAGTTGTGTTGTGATATCTTCCCGTGAGTCCTTGATCTTGATCGTACAAATTTGCGTGTATGATTAGTGTACGATTGAATCGAGGGCGTCTGACTCGAACCATAGCTACGCCTGTTGGGGGCTTGGTCGTGTCCGACCATGGTCATGCCTCTTGATCGGCTATAAGCCTCATTTGCAAATGATTTTATCTTTGCCTTTGTTTCAATTCTGCTTCTTTTTTGATAAATATTTCTTTTGTTGCATTTTAAATCATTTTAAATCAACAATTGTTAAACCGGTTCGACTGTCAGTTACAAATTGACGGCACACGGTCAATTCTTAATCCGGAGACTATTTGTCCGGTTTGATATTTTGTTAACATCATATTATGGAGTTGAACCGGTGTTCATCATAACCCGGAATGGTTTACATTGTAAACCGGCCTTATATTAACAGGAGTTGTTTTCTCCCCCAAAGTGTGGGTTATCAAGCCCGCTTCAAGGTTGGCCAGCCAACATCATGCCTAACGATGGCAGGTATTATCTATTTCCATATCTGGTTATACGCTTTAACATAAATTATTATCTTTTGTCTTGTACACATGGTTATCATGACCCGCCTGGCGGTAAACCGCCAAGGCCTTTCCGACTTCTTAACTGTAGAAAATAGTTTGGACAAATATGATTCAAACAAGCATCAGTTGAGGATAAATATGCACGAAGGCATACCAAGACAAAGTATATAAGGTGGCCTATTACAAGGCGTTCCAGTGCCCAAAAAACGGTCATTGTTTTTTCTCAAATACAGGTCACAGCCTGCAATAGTTTAAACCGGCCACCGTTTCACGCTTGGTCTCCGGCTTGACCTGATGGTTGCGGGTCATCCTGCGCCGGTTCAGCTTCTTCCTCTCTACCCAGTGGCTGGAAATCAACAATTGACCAGTCAAATCCAGTTAATGCTTGAACGACAGCTTCATCACTGATCAGCAACGACGGTTCAATGTCAGGAGCGTAAGTATGCTTACGGATGGGCGGGACAAGATTCTCCGCTTCAGGGATTGGTGCAGCAACCCGCTTGTTCTGACCATCATAATTGGCTTCATAGTGGGACAGATCCGCTTCTTCCGCCAGTTGACAAGCCAGAGGGCGCACGTCCCGGTTTATGGCTCGGAGATCCCCTTCATCAAACTCTGTCCCATCTTCTTTCAAGCTGGGATAGCCTTGGGCCGCTTCAACAGGATCAAAGTCAGGCACCCACGCCTTTGCCCGGATTAAGGCGTTTATGGCACCTGTTCTAGCGGCAGATCTCTTCAGCTCTTCAACCCGGGCAGGAAGCATGGATAGCCTTTCAAGGGTGTCTTTGATCAAAGTGGGCAGCGGATTATTATGGGACGCTGTATAGATGATCCGTTGGGCACCCGTGTACAGTTGCTCTATCAAGGTATAAGCAGCTTTTAGCTTCTTCCGTACATCCGATCCCAAGTGGCCTATACGAGTTCCTACATCATTATAAGGGTTATTAAACCGGCAGATACATATAGAGGTCTGCTGGAATCAGGAGAATAAAGGATACTTACCAAGTATAGCCACAGTCATGGCATGAACTTGTCGCTTCACACTGGTTAATTCATCCACCACCGGTTTGAGAGCGGCTTTGGCTTTCTCAGCCCTTTGCGTTAAAGCGGCTTTCTTAGTGGCCCAATTCGCCCGCTCTTTGTTGAAGCCCTCTGTAACATCCCAAATTTTTCAATTTGGAATGTTATACATTAGATCATCAATGCATATCATATTTCATTTGCTTTTGGTTTCGATCCTAGAAATTCTACGCAACTCAAGGACCCACGGAGAGAGTTGGGGATTTCGTTATTTTCATATTTGAGTTTTCTCAAATTTTGAGAATAGGATCATTTGATTTTAATTATTTTATCATCAATAATTTCTATTACAAAAATATGAGAGAGGGAATAAAATGACTTTCCCAAAATAAAGAAATATTGGGGATTTAATAATAGAATCAAACGAGATTTTATTTCGGAGTTTTCGCTATTTTTATTTGAATTTAGGAAAAATATGCGTTTTTCAAAATTGCATTTAGGCCCCAAATAAATGTTCACTTTGTCCGGCTTGATTTTAGAAGTCGGGGAATATTTATTTCGGGATTTTTGGAGTCGTTTAGTATTTCTTTTATTTGTTTTTCTGTGCGTTATTATTTAAAAAAAACGAACCGACCTAACGGGTCGTGTCCGACCCGGACACCTGGCCCGTCCGGCCTTTATAAGCCGGGAAAGGCCCGCCCGAGACCCCAGCCGCCCTAACCCTGGCGCCCCGCCGCCTTGCCGCGCCTGCCGCCCGCGGCGCCGCCGCTGCCGCCCGCCGCCTCGCCGTATCCGCCGTCCGAAGTTGCCTCGTTTTCCGCGCCGCCGGTTTTCTCGAAAAACCGTTCGGTTTTTCCGTCGGTTTTTTTAGTTTCCGTTTTTTTGATTTAGACCGTTTTTTTTCAGTTTAGGTTAATTAGCGAGCGTTTGCTCGTTCCTTCGTTTTAACGAACGTGTTCGTCGTTTAGATCCAGATAACGAACGTTCGTTCGTTAAATCCGTTCGTCGGTTTTCTTTTTCTCGGATTTTTCCGCGATTATTTCTGATCGCGATTTCTGATCCGATTTTCGTTTTAGTACAACTTTTCGCTCGTTTATAGGAATCAGGCGATTCAAGCGCCTGGAGTTTCGTCTCGAAACCGTCTATCCGTTTAACCAACGTAAACAAGTTTTTGCTTCTGTAAAATTTGACTTAGATCCAGATTAGTAAAACGAAGTTGTTTTCTTTTGCCTTTTGACTTTCGTTGCTTCGTTTGATTTGATTGTTTTTGCAAGCCGGAGTTCTGAAGTTGAACTTTCTGGTTAGATCTTTTATTCGAGTTTTACCTGTGCATTAGATGAGTACTTATTGTATGCTTGTTTGTTTGTGTGCGATAGAATACCCGGAGTGCGCCGCCTGTTACTTCGAGTCTCTAGGTTTCGCAGATCATCAGCAAGGCAAGTAACACTTTGATCGTACCTTTTCTACTACCCAGTTTTATTGCATTAGATAAATCCTCAAACACTGCATGATTAGGATCTAATTAAATTGTGGGATGGGAAGTAGTTGAGGTAGTACCTATTACCTGTTCTAATATCAAACCTTTGGGAGTTACTTCTACGTTTGCTTATTATGCCATGCTATGCTAGTAGACGTGGATTGGGTGAGTGATATCCATGACAGATGTGAGATTGTTAATTAATGGTTTAACTAAGGTGGCAACTTAAACACACATCTGGGTGGATTGAGGTACCTGGGTATTCCAGGATTGCCTATTTTTTTCATGGACCGCCACCCAGGCTCAAAGGGATCATGAGATTATTCATACTAGAAACTTCCGTGTGCAGCCACAAGCTATTATGGGCTCTAGCATAGTTGGTTAAGTCGTGCGAACTCTTACAGTGGTAGACTAGCTGATGTAGGGGATGTAGGTTGGTACCGTCTACCCGATCGTAAGGTGCTAGCGCTTATGAAAGACTATGTCTCGGTCATCCATTTCTCAAACACCATGTAGTGCGAGAAATCCAACGGAGGCGATCGAGTCTTGTGGGGAAAAGTGCGCAAACCTCTGCAGAGTGTATAAACTAATCATGGTTAGCCGTGTCCCCGGTTATGGATGTTTTGAGTATGTAGTACTTGGATATCATGTGAATCTCATCATGTTACTTTAAAATAATTTTGTTGGGTTTTAATGATGATTACTTTAAT
Organism: Aegilops umbellulata; assembly: GCA_032464435.1. Classification (NCBI taxonomy): domain Eukaryota; kingdom Viridiplantae; phylum Streptophyta; class Magnoliopsida; order Poales; family Poaceae; genus Aegilops; species Aegilops umbellulata. The sequence goes on along the minus strand of CP136056.1, from coordinate 64,075,157 downwards.
GGGATTGAGGATGCTGTCAACCATTCCCAATGTTTAACAACCACCATGATAGTTAAATAAATTTATTCCTTTGCAGTAGGGAAAAACTGGCTTTACGCAAAAACAGTAACCATAGAGCTTTCCACCAGCCATATGTGCATGTAGTATAGCTTTGTTCTTTCATTACTCTCTATGTGTTACATTGCCAGCATATTCCATGTGCTGACCCGTTTTCGGGCTGCAACGTTTCATGTTGCAGACTTTTCAGACGACGAGTAAGATGCTTTTAGGTCGTGGTTCTATACTCGGTGATGCCGTTGGAGTTGATGGACTCGCTTATCTTCCAAGCCTTCCGCTGTTATCGTTATTAGATGGCCTTAAGCCATATTTATTGTAATAAGTTCTTTTTTGAGACATTCGATGTAATAAGTGTGTGATTGCTACTCTGTTATAAATCCTTCAAGTACTGTGTGGTGTCAGCATTACTGATCCAGGGATGACACCTGAGCACAGAGATCAGACTGTTTGAGGTCTGGTCGCTACACCCTCCTTAAGCTTCTCCATGACGCTTAAAGCGCTGGTTAATTCCTCTTTTGCTTTAGAGGTTTCGGCTTGTTGGGACTTCAGGTTTTCTTGCAGGTCGGCGGTTTGACTTTCTCTTTTGCTCAGCTCAGCCTGCATATAGATAATCATATGATGAAAATGATCGTACAGAATTGAAGTACCAACCACATAACAAGTTATGCCCTTGGTACTTGGGGGCTAATGCATATTTGCTCTTCTTCATACAATTTCTACAAAGTCCCAAGCTCAATACAAGTATTCAACTTGGCACTTGGGGGCTAATGGCTATTTGCTCAATGACTACTAATACCGGAATTTTTTTTATTGAAAGTCCCGGTTGAACTGCAGTAAGTTGAACCGGCCCTTGGAGGCTACGTCAGCAAAATACAGATGAGTTGACGTTTACATTAGAAAGTCTCGGTTTAAGCTGATATCTTAAACTGTCACTTGGGGGATATTAGAGTTGGTACAGTATAACATACAAGTAGAGAAGCATATAAGAAATTACCTCATATTTGTCCTTCATCATATTGACCAGACCGGCTTCATAATCACGGCTGGTATATAGCCGGTTCAGATAGCCGGAATGGAGATCTTGGGCGTTCAGAGCAGCATAGGTGGCTAAATCAGCATTCCACTTGCCTTTACCAATTGCAGCAAATTCATCTTTGGCAGAGTGCTTGGATAAAGCGACATGATTACTTGGCTCGGTACGACCAATGCCAGTGATAAGGACTTCGTCATCTTTTTCTTCACCAGTTCATACTGGGGTCGCCGGTTTGTCAGTATTCTTCGGTGGACTAGCTGTTTTGTCAATCCGGATAGGACTTGTGGGCTGATCAATAGGGCCTGTGGCATCAACATGTGCCTCTTCAGCGACGAAGTCATGGTCTTGCGGTGGTGGGTTGTTCAGCACGTCATCACAATTGGCTTTTTTAGGATCTGATGTTTTATCCGGTTCAGGGGCGATATTTTCCTCTGCCGCTTTGTCCAGGCGAGCTTTCTTGCTTGGCCTAGGCTTGGCCCTAAGAAAAAATAAGAAGGATCAGTACAGCGTATGTTAAGACTAATATGTCAAAGGTATAATAAAGACATGTGGCTTACCCAAGCACCATTTTAAGCGGTGGAAGCTGGGTGGTTGATGACTCGTCGAAAGATGAATGAGAAGTACCCTGATAATCGAAATCAGATGGATTAAGAGGTTGACGAAAACAACCCGCTTTAGGGCAAGCATTGACAAGAGAGTTAGAGACCTCTGAATGGTGTTTCCGAACCGGACTATTCGGTAAACCGGCAGAGGTAACTAGCTAGCCGTTGTGCCGGGTTGTGCGGCGAGCTTCGTGATGTTGTGTCTTCACAAGGAAGTTTGGGTCCAAATAAGCAAGAGGATTAGAAAATTTAACTTTCCGGTTTGCTCGACGGATCTTTATTGAAGGCAAAGGGTTTGAATCGGAGGAAAGAACGATTACCTCTGCAGCATTAGCATGACTGACTTCGGCGTCATCCTGGCAATAATCATCATCAATAAGGCGTATGAAAAATAAACCAACTGAGTCAAGCTCTACCTCAAGGTCCGGGTTACCCACATCATCGTCAGCTGGTGGATCGGAGGACGCAGTGGTTTTCTTCCTATTAGCGGGTTTCTTCACAACTCTGGTTTTTGGCCGGGTTGTTTTCTCCGGTTTCTCTTGCGGAGGCTTCTTGCTCCAAAACGGATCATCGCCCTATTTTAAAAGATATTAAAATTGTCAAAGGATATTTTGAACAAAGGCAGATTCAGTAAAAGCATAAGGTATGAGTCTTACAGCTGGCAGTTTGTTAATGGCGCAGAAGGGAGATAGGCCGGTTTGAGCACAGGCAGCTTCCGGTTCATTTAATATCTTTTTCATAGCCTCAGTCACTTCGTCATCTGTCAGCTGGATATCAATGTGCCGTTGAGCATATTTTACATTTCATGTGTATTCGCACATCAAACCGGAGCGCTGGCTTAAGGGCAATATGCTCCAAGATATCCAGCAGCGAGCAAGGTCAACCCCTGTTAACCCGTTTGTCATGAAGGCCCTAAGCTTGGATAATTGAGGAGCATGTTTGCTTCTTTCCTTAGCAGTCAACCTCTGTGGAAAGGGATGTGTATTGCTTAGACGTTCCGGACGGTAACCCGGCAGGGGATTTTCTTCAGAAGGAGACGTGTCCTTGCAATAAAACCAAGTTTAGTTCCATTCTTTGGGGTGGCTGTGCAGTTTGGCGTGAGGATAGGTGACTTCCTTCCTTTTCTGAATTGCCATACCGCCCAGTTCTGTATTGGGTCCGTTTGTGAATTCAGTACGGCGGTTCAGGCGAAAGCAGTCCCGGAATAACTCTACTGTAGGTTCCTACTGAAGGTACACTTCACAGAACACTTGAAAATGACACATATTTGTTACAGAGTTGGGGCCAATATCTTGTGGACGCAGTTGGAAGTTGGCTAAGACATCCCGATAAATCTTGGAACTGGGAGGGTTGAAGCCCCGGGCTAGATGATTAGCAAAAACAACAACCTCTCCATTTTGGGGTTCTGGAGGACATTCCAGGCCAGGGACCCTCCAGTGAATGGCATCTTGCTTACTTAAAGCGCCAGTTTTGACTAAGTTGTTCAGTTGGTTTTCGGTCACTCGAGAAGGGACCCAGTTGCACTCGTACACTTGTTTGGCCATGGCAAGATCTACAAGGCAGTAATTACTGGTTCAAGAATATGTCGGAAAGATACACACTGATGAATACTTTGCTAAACCGGAGGCAGTTATTTATAAACCGGAGTTCTAGGAAGCGATAGTGCCTTACTAAAGGATTCTGGCGGTTCAACATGGGGACTAATGGTATATGCTGGTTTGTCAATTTTCTACAAATTTAAACCGCTTGGTCTAAACATTGAAGAGTCAAGATTGCAGGTGAGTAAGTAAACAAAAACAGATTTCACAAAGTTATATTACAGTTTTGGATCTGGAGCATGTTTAGAAAAGAGATAAATATTCAAAGCCTAGAAGAAGCAATACTGAATCAATGAGCAAAGGTACAAGTAAGATCTATGTTCTTGAGATGCGTAAGTAAAGACGGAGGTTAAGACTACCACTACGCAGAGCAGAGATTCAGAAGTTCATCCGAGAACCATTATATGAACAAGAAGCAAACGATGAACGATGAAGAACTTGGAAACCCTAGAACAGATCTATGATGGAAAGGACAGGAGACTTACCGGAGCTGAGGAAGACGCGGAAGGTTGCCGCGATGTTCTGGTACGCTCAGGATGATGCAGCGGCCAAGGTTGGAGCAGAAGTCGACGGTGGCGGCGGAGCTCTGGAAGCTGAGCGGCGCGAGGAAGACGACGCAGAAGGGCACGAAGGGGAAAAGAAAATGACCCCTTGGTCCCATTTATAAGGGCAATGGATATATGTCAGGCGCGAAAATCAAGGGGCCGCAAGTTTGGAAGCAGAGCTGTCGCCTCGATTGTTGCAGACCCATTAAGGAAAAATGTTATATACAGTTCTTTATGACAGATGACGTCACGCCGGTTCACCACAATCTGAGAAGATGATGTCACGGCGGTTTAACCAAGAAGATGTTGAAGACGAAGCTTTTTACTAAGGATTGACATGAACCTGTTCAAATCAATCTGGGGCCTAATGTTGGGGATATTACTACTGGGCGTAAACCGGCCAGGACAGGCCGGGTTAACTTCATCAGTAGTCAAGTATGCTTGAAGCCCGTGAGGATATTCTATAAGGGCCCAAGGCCCAGAACCGGTTTAAGGCTTGTAGCCATGAACCTGTATGTAACTTGTGTTGTAAGTTAGGAATACTAGAGACCGAACCGGACACGTCTATGAGCCGGTCTCGGGACTCTGCAAACCGACGGGCGTCACCCATGTATATAAGGGCACGACCCGGCGGCGGTTCGAGGACAACCGACAACAACTCGAGACCTAGGCGAAGCTTGTTTGCTCCCTAGTCATTGAAACCCCATCAATTCCATCACAACTAGACATAGGCTTTTACCTTCATCGAAGGGGCCGAACTAGTATAAAACTCTCTTGCATCCCTGTGTCCGCTTTAACCCCTTCAAGCTAACCCGTAGCGATGGCTCCACGACTAAGTCCTTTCATGAGGACATCTACCGTGACAAAACCACGACAGGTGAGAAGGTCTCATCGTAGTCAAATCCTTGAACTTGTCGAAAACCTTTCGCAACAAGTCGAGCTTTGTAGACAGTAACATTACCGTCAAGGTCAGTCTTCTTCTTGAAGATCCATTTATTCTCTATGGCTTGCCGATAATCAGGCAAGTCAACCAAAGTCCACACATTGTTCTCATATGTGGATCCCATCTCAGATTTCATGGCCTCGGGCCATTTCGCAGAATCTGGGCTCATCATCTCTTTCTCATAGTTTGTAGGTTCATCATGGTCAAGTAACATGACCTCCAAAACAGGATTACCCTACCACTCTGGTGCGGATCTTACTCTGGTTGACCTACGAGGTTCGGTAGTAACTTGATCAGAAGTTTCATGATCATCATCATTAGCTTCATCACTAATTGGTGTAGGAATCACTGGAACTGATTTCTATGATGAACTACTTTCCAATAAGGGAGCATGTTGGGGATATAACTATTTGTGTAAGCCGCCCATGAGGGGACGGGTTACGCAAAGAGGAATTCATCAGAAGAAGCCCAAGACCAAGCATGAAGATGGCGGTTCAATAAGGAGGCTAAAGCCCACAGGCGACTTAAGGCACGTAGTGGTAAAACTGCCATGATGGCATGACTTGTATCATAAGGTAGAATTAACTAGTCACCGAGCCGGACACTGTCTATGAGCCTGTCGGGACTCTGTAGGCCGCGGGGCGTCAACCCGTGTATATAAGGGGACGACCCGCCGGCGGCTTAGGGCAAGAAACAACTCATCGATAGCCGGGCATAGCGTATCTCGCTCCCTGGTCATCGAAACTTCAGCAATACCAACCGAACTAGACGTAGGCCTTACCTTCACCGTAAGGGGCCGAACTAGTATAACTCTCTCGTGTCCTTTGTCCCGATTAACCCCTTTAAGCTTCCTAGTTGCGATGGCTCCACGACTAAGTCCTTGCAAGAGGACATCTGCCGTGACAATTCCACGACAGTTGGCACCCACCATGGGGCCAGCGCACGGTGGATTTGAGTTCTTGAAGGGAAACTTCGAAGGGCTCAAGGGATACGCTATGGGCCGAATGACCAAGAGTCGTCGCGGCAAGATCTACATCAACGACGAAGGCTGGGGCCCCGACGCCGGCTCAATTGAGTACGGGTACCGGGTCCCCTTCGGCGGAATCCACGTCTTCATCGGCCGGATTAGTGAGCCGGGCCCTAAGCCGGACAACTGCACCGACCTCGTCGAGACGGCTCAGCGTGCGAGACCCGCCCAGGCTCAACCCGTCGTGAAGCGCGCCTTCGTGGGTTGCATCCACGGAGGGGAACTTTCTGAAAGATCTGTAGATGGTGGTGAGACGGCCGTCCCCTTCGATGGTGATTCATCCGCCGGTTCAAAAAATTCGTTGTATCTGTTACAAGGTGGCGGGCTTGGGGGATGTTCCGATGGCAGCAGTATTCCAGACCCCTATGAGCCGCCAAGCTGGGCAGGAGTCTTCATGGCTGGTACTCAACCCGGGCAAAACTCTACAGCCGCAGCAGCAATAACGTCCGGGTCAGGAGCGGCCGGGGCAGGAGGCCCTGTGCGCCCGCCGGCTCAGGTGCTGATGGACCTCATGGATAAACTTACGACCCTGTTAACCACCACAGTCATTCCCGCGAATCAAGACGAGCATAATGCAGAGGTGGCACAGGTCCATGAGGAGATAGCTTGGGCCAAGGAGGCCTTAGCAGCTGAGGACACCAGATTGGCCACGGAATGGGCGGCTTTGGATGCACGGGCGTAGCAGCTCCAGTCAGAGGCTTTCCAGCTTACGATGAGCCTGAACGCATCTAATGAGGTGATGAGGAGGAGGCACCAGAAGACTCAATCCCGTTTGCCTCTGATTTATGACCCTCGGAACCTTTTCGCCACACCCGGAGACGGCCCTAGTAACCCGCCAGAAGCAAATCAGTTCATGACAGCTGGAGCGGGAGGACCGGTTCAGCCTCGGGAGATGGCACCTCCTCATGGGAATATGGCCCCGCCCCGCTATGTACCGATACCACCGGGTCACTTTTCCAACCCCATGGAGAACTTAATTGCAGCATCGGCACGTTTGGCGGCTCTCCCAGTGGACGGTGACGATCCAACAGCAGTGGAGACACGGAGGATCAGAGAACTTGTTCAGACGGCTTTGGCTCAGCAAGAGACTTATTCCTATAGCCGGGACATGATTCATTCAACTCCTCCGCCTTGGTTGGCTCCGTCTCGTCCAAACCGGAGCCCGAGTTACAGCAGGCACATGGAATCAGAGGCTTTGTCAAGCAATGCCCAGCGTTGTAACCAGACTGGCGGTTAAAACCCGGTGCAGGACCGGATACGTCAAGAGGATGAGTGGGCGACTCAGCTAGCGGCTCAGCTAGCGACTCAGCAAACGACTCACCCGGCCTTTCCGGATTATCCGACGACTTCTGTTGAGGCAGGAGTAGCCACCAGAACCGGTGGCGTCCCGTGTCTAGTGTTGGCTTTACGCAATGTGCGTTTACCTAAAGGTTTTAAAGGACCTCGAAAGGTGCCAAATTATATGGCCGACTTACAGCCTGGGACATGGATTGAAAGCTATGAGATGGCCATGGAGCTGTTGGAGGTTAGTGACGCAACAATGGCTACGTACTGCACCATGATGTTGGATGGAATGGCCCGGACGTGGCTAAAAGGGTTACCACCCAATTCTATTAGCTCATGGGTGGAGTTAAAGGCCCGGTTCATTCAGAACTTCAAGGATACTTGCAAGCAATCTATGTCAATTGTGGACTTAACTAATTGTAAGCAAGAGGAGGGCGAATCTACCACTCATTGGGTGCACCGGGTCAAGGAGATAATACATTCATCTGACAAGATGGATGCCAGCTCTGCAGTCCTCATGCTGGAGAAGAATTGCCGATTTGAACCACTGAGGCAGAAGCTGGGACGACTCAAGCGTGATTGTAATGATATGGGTCAGCTGATGGCGGCTCTAGTCAAGTATGCCGATTCTGATAGTACCAAGGATCCCGCGTCTGATGAGGAAAAGACAGGGAAGGGAAAGAAGAACGGGAATGGAAAGGGCCAGCAACACAACCCGACAAATCAAGGAGGTAATAAGCGTAAAGCTGATGGCAACCCGGAGTTTGTGGCTAATGCTAACGCTCAGGGTAACAATCAGAGACGCAAGGGGAGGCCGCCTCCTCGGTCCGGCGGGTCAGGTCCATCTCTTGAGCAGTTACTCAATGAGCCCTGCCCAAGACACGGCACCCGGGAACGACCAGCCACCCACTTATGGAAGGATTGCGCAATCATGAAGGCTTTCAAGAATTCCAACACGTTTGATGGCAATCATGGGTCAGGCGGCGGCTCAGGTGCCGGCGGTTTTCATGGCCCGGGCGATGGTTCAAATTCTGGTTTTCAAGGAAATCAAGGCGGCTATAACGAGCAGCAGTCTGGCCAAGGAGGACAACAGCAGCAACAATCTGGTTATCAAAGCCATCCAAAGCAGCTGAATAGTGGACAGTATCACGTGTTCACCACTAGCCTATGCAAACTTGACCAAAAGGTTCATAAGAGGGCCGTGAACTCTGTTGAGCCGGCAATTCCCCATTATTTGAGGTGGTCAGAACAGCCTATTGTGTGGAGCAGAGACGATCACCTTCCCCGGGTTGACAATCCGGGTCAGCTAGCCTTGGTGGTAGCACCCCAGGTTGGAGGATATAAATTCACCAAGGTATTCATGGATGGAGGTAGCAGCATCAACATCATCTATTACGAGACCTTCCGACGCATGGGTTTGACTGACAAAAATCTTAAGACATCCAACACCGTTTTCCATGGGGTGGTGCCTGGTAAGTCGGCGTACCCAGTCGGTAAGATTGAGCTGGAGGTGGCCTTTTGAGATGAGTACGATTCTAGGGCTGAAAAATTAACCTTCGAGGTGGTCAAAATTAAAAGTCTGTATCATGCTCTGCTTGGGCGGCCGGCTTACGCCAAGTTCATGGCTCGGTCTTGTTATGTTTATTTGCAGCTTAAGATGCCGGGTCACAAGGGTACCATCACTGTACATGGGAGCCGTAAGATTGCCCTGGAATGCGAAGAAGGTGATGCGGCTTATGCTGAATCGGTTTGCGCAGTGGAGGAGTTGAAGTTTTATCTAGATAATGTTAACCCGGCGGATATGACCTCTCTGAAGAAGCCAACCACAGAGCATGACCCGGCAATGAAGTTTAAATCGGCTGCTGAAACCAATCTGGTTGATTTTACTCCAGACGACTCGTCTAAGCAGTTCAGCATCAGTGCCAACTTGGATCCCAAATAGGAAAGCGCGCTCATCGAGTTCATCCGTGAGAACCGGGACATCTTTGCATGGAAACCTTCTGACATGCCGGGTGTACCGAGAGAACTCGCTGAGCACACTCTTAATATTGATCCAAAGTATAAGCCGATCAGGCAATTTCTTTGGCGGTTCAACGAAGAGAGACGGAAGGCTATTGGAGAGGAGGTGGCCCGGCTCTTGGCGGCCGGGTTCATTGTTGAAGTTTTTCACACGGAGTGGTTGGCTAACCCGGTGCTTGCGCTAAAAAAGAACGGCACCTGGCGGATGTGTGTGGATTACACGGACTTAAATAAAGCTTGTCCGGTTGATCCCTTTGCTCTCCCCCGTATTGACCAAATCATTGATGCTACGGCGGGTTGTGAGCGTTTGAGCTTTTTGGATGCTTACTCTGGTTATCATCAGATCAAGATGGCAGTGAAGGACCAGGAAAAGACGGCTTTCATCACTCCGTTTGGAGCCTTCTGCTATGTATCTATGCCGTTTGGGCTCAAGAGTGTCCAGGCGACTTACCAGCGGTGTGTACAGAACTGTCTCCACGATCAGATTGGGTGCAATGTTCACGCTTGCGTGGATGATATAGTGGTGAAGTCCAGAGAGAAGGAAACCTTTGATAATCTCCGGGTTTATAAGATGATGCTTAACCTGGCCAAGTGTGTATTTTGTGTACCTGCAAGCAAGCTTTTGGATTTTCTGGTCTCAAACAGGGGCATTGAAGCTAATCTCGAGAAGATCAAGGCTCCTCTTTGGCTAAACCGGCGTGCATCAATGATGTTCAGCGACTGGCGGGTCGTGTTGCTGCTTTAAGCCGGTTCATAAGCCGGTTAGGTGAGAAGGCCCTGCCGCTGTATCAGATGATGAAGAAAACAGACACTTTTGTCTGGAGTGATGCTGCTAATACTGCATTTGAATATTTAAAGAGACAATTATCTGAGCCGCCGGTCCTTGCGGCTCCCATTGATAGAGAGCCATTGCTGTTGTATGTGGTTGCTAACTCACGAGCTGTCAGTGTTGCAATCGTGATGGAGCGCAAGGAGGCTGGCAAGGAGCATCCGGTTCAACAATCGGTTTACTACATCAGTGAGGTGCTCATTGAGTCTAAGCAAAGGTATCCACATTGGCAGAAGCTTGTTTACGGGGTGTTCATGGCAAGCCGGAAGCTGAAGCAATACTTCCAAGGTCACCCTATTACTGTGGTAAGTTCTGCCCCCTTGGGGGACATCATCCAGAATAGAGAGGCCACGGGACGAGTCGCCAAGTGGGCCATTGAGCTTGGGCCTCACGGTTTGAAATACATGCCTCGGACTGCTATTAAGTCTCAAGCCCTGGTGGACTTTATTAATGATTGGACAGAGTTGCAGGCACCTGAGGAGAAGCTAGATAACACATATTGGACTCCACTTTGATGGATCCAGGCAGTTAGAAGGCTTGGGGGCTGGAGTCATCTTAACTTCCCCTCGAGGTGAAAAATTTTGTTATGTGCTCCGGCTTATGTTTCCTTGTACTAACAATGCAGGTGAGTATGAGGCCTTACTCCATGGTCTCCGGATGGCCAAAGAGATGAATTTGAGCCGGGTAAGGTGCTTGGGTGACTCAGATCTCGTGGTTCAAAAGGTGTCAGGCAAGTGGGACTCCAAGGATCCCCTTATGGCAGCTTATCGTCGGGAAGTTGATGCTGTGGCTGGGCACTTCAAGGGTTATCAAGTGGAACACATTGATAGAAGGAAGAATGAGGCGGCGGATGCTTTAAGCCGGCTGGGATCTCAGCGTAAGCCGGTGCCGCCTAACACCTTTCTCGATGTTTTGCATAATCCTTCTGTCAAGTTACCCACAGAGGAAGACCTAGCGGTGCCAGACCCGGAGGCGCAGCTAGTAGCAGCTCTTCACGTCATCCCAGATTGGACAGTGCCATATTTGGCTTACATGACCCCGGGGGAGTTTCCTGAGGATGAGACCTTGGCGAGACAAATCATACAGCGGTCCAAGTCCATGACAATTGTTCATGGTGAATTACATCATCGCAGCGTCACTGGGGCATTTCAGCGTTGTGTGTCACCTGCGGAGGGTCAGGAGATACTTCGTGAGATCCATGAAGGGGATTGCGGTCATCATGCCGGTTCAAAATCTCTTGTGGCCAAAGCCTTCCGTCATGGGTTTTATTGGCTGACGGGTCATGCTGATGCGGAAGATCTGGTTAGTAAATGTGATGGATGTCAGAAATTCTCATGACGAGCTCATGTGTCGGCTCAAGAATTGAGGATGATTCCAATTACTTGGCCGTTTGCAGTCTGGGGGCTTGATATGGTCGGGCCTTTCAAAAGGTCTAAGGATAAAAAGACACGCCTCCTGGTGGCAGTGGATAAATTTTCAAAGTGGGTTGAGGCAGAGCCGGTCAGTAAGTGTGATGCAGCCACAGCGGTTCAGTTCATAAAAAAGGTGATTTTTCGTTTTGGCTTTCCACACAGCATCATAACTCATAATGGCACTAATCTCTCCAAAGGTGCCATGGAAGAGTTCTGTCAATGAGAACATATCTGGTTTGATGTTTCGGTAGTGGCTCATCCTCAATCCAATGGTCAAGCAGAAAGAGCTAATCAGGAGATCTTGAAGGGTATCAAACCCCGGCTCTTGGTCCCCTTACAACGGATGCCGGGTTGTTGGGTGGAGGAATTACCTTCTGTACTTTGGAGCATCAACACTACACCTAACAGATCTATGGGTTACACACCTTTCTTCATGGTGTACGGAGCAGAGGCGGTCCTGCCAAGTGACATCCGTCATGACTCACCCCGCGTGGCGGCTTATGTTGAGGCTGACAACAAAAAAGCTCGTCAAGATGCACTTGAATTGTTGGATGAAGAGCGAGACTTGGCAATAGCTTGCTCGGCGATTTACCAGCAAGATCTGTGCCGCTACCACAGCCGCCGGGTTAGGTCCAGAACCTTTCAGGAAGGCGACTTAGTGCTCCGGCTCATCCAGGATCAGTCTGATATGCACAAGCTATCCCCCCCTTGGGAAGGACCCTTCATGGTCAGCAAGAACCTGAACAACGGGTCATACTACCTCATCGATGTTCGAGAGCACAAAGACTCACGTAAGTCGGAGGAGGAGACCCGCTGGCCGTGGAATACCGCTCATCTTCAGCCTTACTATACTTGAGCCATCGGCTCTCAGGATGTATATATTTTGATGATGTACATATTATGAAAAGCAATAAAGCAGGACCTCTGTCCTTTTCATCTTCAAAAGTTTACATGCTTTCTTTATCACATTGTTGAAACAGCCAACAGGGAGCGGATCATATCTGAATCCGGCTTTCCCTTTGGTCCGGCTTATGATCATATCTGAATCTAGCCAGGATCACTTGGGGGCTTCCTGTTCAAACATAGGTCATATTCGAATCAAAGAGAACATAGCTGTCGATACCCACTTGATCGGCATACTGCCAAACCCACTTGGGGGCTTCTTGATCATATTTGAATCATAGCTTAACCCCTTTGGGTCTGACGTGGATCGTATTCAAATCAGCGTCATTAAACAACTCTCATGGTCACTTGGGGGCTTCCTGTTCAAACATAGGTCGTATTCGAACCAAAGAGAACACAACTGTCGATACCCACTTGATCGGCATCGCCAAAGCCACCGGGGGCTATATGATCGTATCCGAATCTTATCTTAACCCCTTTGGAACGGTTCACCGATCGTATTCGAATCAGAAGCCTTTGAAGTTTTAGTTATTGACTCATTTTACTTTGCGGTCACATTTGATTGACTATTCTGAAAGCATTTACGAGGTGGTCTTTATTCCACCGGTTTAATGCTGATCATATAACATTGCTAGCAAAGGAACAAGTATTAAGCGTGCCAGGTTTATAAGGTTTGCCTTCATTGGTCGGGTCACATAAGCCGGCAAAGGTAATCAAAGGATCACAGGTATGCTGTTACGATTATATCTAACAGGTATAATATTGTAAATCAGCCTTGACATGATTTTTTGGTTCACATTCCGGGTTATCAATACCTTATGTGACCCCTGATGCGATAAGTCACCAAGGGAATTCTGTTTATTTTATATGCAGGACAATGCAAGCAGGTTTCTGTTTAAGGAAATAGAAGATCAATATAAACTGGAAGTGTATACCGATGGCGGCTTAAGAAAGTGTTGAGTGCCATAAACATGCGCGAAGGCATGGCAAAAATCAAGGAGTTTTTCTACGCTATTACAAGACTCCACGAGTCTGGATCATGAGGCATTGTTTTTTCATAAGACATAAGCATATGACGCCTGCTGGTTCACTCCTTCAGTTGGCTTGAAGATTCCGGGTTATCCTTCTCCGCTTCTCCGTCGGTTGCCTTGTCCTGGAAGGTTGACGATGTCCAGTCAATGCCATTCAAAGCTTCAAACTCAGCTTCATCATCTATTAAACCGGCTGGGTCGACTTTAGGGGCAAAGGTATGCTTACGGATTGGAGGGATCAGGCTGACTTCATCATAGTGTGGCGTTGGGAGTCTCCGATTCTCGTTGTCATAACCCGGCTGATACTTGGTAAGGTCAGTATCGTTCCCAATGAGGGTGGCCACAGGGCATATATCCTTCACGCAGGCGGTGAAATCTGTCTCATTGAACAAGGTGCCATCTTCCTTCAAGCTTGGATACCCAAGAGCAATGTCATCTGGGTCTAGCTCTGGAAGCCACGCCTTGGCCCGGCTCAATGCGGCTATGGCTCCGGCTCTTGCAGATGCCCGTCTTAACTCTTGGACTCGCTAAGGTAGCACAGCGAGCCGCTTTAGCACGTCTTGCAGGAGATGGGAACATCATTTGATAAAGCCACAACGGCCAGAGCACGTTGTGACCCGGTGTAGAGCTGTTCCACCAGAGTATAAACTGCCTTCAGCTTGATCAACATGTTCTGCTTGAGGTTTGTGCTCCTGGGGCCTGCGTTATTAAGCATAAGGTGAGCCGGAGGTAACAATTGAAATAGTCATTGAAAGGAGGTTTGCAGTGTTTAAGGTTTGTATAAGTAACTTACCAAAGATTGCTGAGACCATTTGAGATATCCGGCGCTTTAAGCCGGACAGCTCGGCCGTTGCTTCTGCAAGTGATACCTCTGCTATCTCGGCCTGGGTCACCAGTGAGGCCTTTTCATCAGCCCAGGTTTTCTTCTCCGCCTCAAAGCTCTTCTTCAACTTCTCTTGTTCATAGACGCTGAATTCAAACTTGGAGTTGGCTTTTTGGATTTCAAGTTCTTGAGCTGCCAGGCGACTCTTCAGGTCAGCAATCTCTGACTCAAATTGACTCATGGTGGCCTGCATTGATGACGGGTTATAGTTAGAATCATTATAAGATAACATTAAGTCCCAAGCACTTTGCAAGCAAAGGTACTTGACACTTGGGGGCTAATGTATACTGAAGAACTCTAAATTGCTACACCGGTTCATGGAAATTAAGTCCCAAGCACTTTGCAAGCAAAGATACTTGACACTTGGGGGCTAATGTGTATCGCAAGTTCAAAGTATCATGCTACAACCGGGTTAAATATCTTCTTTCTAAGCCGGACAAGCAGTGCTAGGCAGTTTTCTAAGTCTACAGCATATTTACTTATAAGCAATAGACTTGGGGGCTGGTAAAGTAAGTATGGTTAAGAAAAAGTAGCATAAGTCATACCTCAGATTTTTGCTGTATCTGCTTCACCATGTCAATTTCCAGGTCACGGCTGCTATGTACTTGATTGATATAGCCTGAGACGATCTCTCCAATACTCAAATGAGTGTAGTCAGCGACGTCCAGCTTGGCATTTCGGCGTTCCAAATATTCCTCTTTGGCAGAGCACTTAGCCAGCACAGTGGGCCTTCCCGGTTCAATAAATTGAGTTTTGGTAATCTCAACTTCCGGGTCATCTGCTTTAGCCAGGCTAGGAGCCTCCGGGTTATCAGAGTCGTTGAGAACTTGCTCAACGGGCGGGTCAGAGGTAGTTACTGAAATGTCTTGAGATGGTTCAGGCGGCGGCTCGAGAGCAGAAACATCAGGAGCAGTCGTTCCGAGCTCCGGTTTAGTCACGACTGGCTCTTGGGACGGCTTATTCTTTTTTGCCCTTTTGTTGGGCTTTACTTGCACACTGTGGGAAAGACAGACAGGATGAATACAAAAACATGAGTTAAATAAGGCATAAGGTAAGACAAGTTTATATTACCCGGGGGCAGTTTTGAAGGCCGGCATGTTGGATTGCATAGACTCGCTGGAGGAAGGTGAAGTATCCTGATAATTGGAGTCGGATGAATTGAGAGGTTGACGAATTAAACCCACCAAAGGTAAAACAGAACATAAATCGGAGATAACCTCAGTCCGGCGCTTCCTGGTTACGTCAACTAAGCCGGAGGAGAGTTCTGTGTCCTTGCTGGTTCGGGTCTGCCTCCGGCTCTCATGAGTCTGTCGCTTCAAAAGAAATTGAGGGTCTTGGTAAGCTAAAGGATGTGAAAATATTACTTTCCGGGTCACTCTTCGGACTTTCAACTTTGGCAAAGGTTCTGAGTCAGAGGAGATTATAGTTACCTCTTCCTCAACGGCTTGGCTGTTTCATGTATCCTCCTGAAAGGAATTAATGTCAATAAGATGACGATAAAAGAGTCAGGGGAGTTAGGAGTTACCTCTTCTTCATCGTCATCGGTATCATCCAGTTTCAGCATATCCGAGGCGCTGGGCTTCTTCTTCCTTGAAGTTCCAGTCTTAGTGGTTCTCCTTTCGGCTCTCTTTGCCGCTCTGCCTTGTTTGGCAGCCTCATGGTCGTACTTGACCTTCCAGAAGTTGTCATTTGCCTGTGAATAATGATAAAGGATTATGAGTACAAAGTAAAGTATAATACATTGAGGATATCAATTGTTGAGATGGATGACTTACAGCAGGAGCCGGGTTCTTCTTACAGAAAGGAAGTAAGCCAAAGGCATTACTAACCACCGTGCTCTCTTTCAACAAAGACTGGGTCATAACTTCAACCATGTCATCTGGTAAGTCGTCAGGGCTATGGCGCAGCGGGTCATTCTTCTCGCCAGAGTAAGTGCACATTAAGTCGGGGCGACGGCTTAACGGAATCACTCGCCAAGAAATCCAGACTCGGACCAGGTCGATGCCATCTAAACCGTTCCCCAAGAGAGCTTTGATTTTCTTAATAGTGGGAGTGAGTGGCAGACGTTCAACAACAGTTAGCTTGTCTGGCAGCGGATGATTGGACTCAAGGCGCAGAGCACGAAAGCCGGGAAGCGGGTTTTCATCAGCCGGAGAAGTGTCCTGGTAGTAGAACCATGTCTGATTCCAATCCTTTGGATGGCTTGGCAGTTCAGCATAAGGGAAAAGGCAGTCTCTCCGCCGCTGAATTGAGATACCGCCAAGTTCCAGACTAGGCCCGTTAGCACGTTCGTTCTGCCGGTTTAAATAAAAAAAATTCTCTAAACAAAAGTAAGCTGGGCTCTTCTCCAAGGTACACCTCGTAGAAGACCTGGAAGTTGCAAATATTTGACACGGAATTGGGCCCGATGTCTTGAGGTCTTAGATCAAAGAATTGCAAAACGTCCCTGAAGAATTTTGAACCGGGTGGAGCAAATCCCTGGCTCATATGATCAGTAAAAATGATCACCTCCCCCTCTTTGGGTTGAGGTTTCTCCTCGGACGGGTCAGGAGCACGATAAGACATGACCTCCTTCTTGGACAGATGGCCAGACTTCACAAATTCAGACAGTGTGCTTTCCATGACAGTGGACTTGACTCAATTACAGGTCACAGGAGCCTTGGGAGCCTTAGGTGCCATTTCGCAAGTGGAAGCCTATGACAAAATAAGAATTTCCGGTTCAACTTTAACCCGGACGGAAAACATTTTTAAGTCTATTCAAGATGGCGGCTTAAGATGGGGCCTAATGACATATGGCTAAAAGTGAAGTGATGCTTAAGCCGCTGCGGGCATCAGAAGCAGTTAAGTTATCTTAAGTCGCCGGAAGTAAGCAAGGCTGATAATCAGTATTGTCTTTTTAAACCGCCTACGCAGGCTACCGTGATTAAACAGATCTAACAGATGCAGTTTCTTGGCTAAGTGTGGAACAAACAGGTTTCACAAGTTACGGGTATTATTTTGGATCAAATGGTCGTTTTGAAAAGAAAAATTTCTAGACCTAAAAATAGTGCAGAGGAGTTCATATGCTCGAAAGAAGTTTCTGAACAAAGGAAAAGGGATCCGTTTGCATTTAAATTAGGAGTGAAACAGCTACCGCAGCAGTTCTATACCATGTGATGATCGGAAAGATACGTCGGGGGTGAAATCTATCAAGCGTTTGTCGCGGGCGGCGATGAACACCGACGAACTCGAAGAAACTATAATGCAGATCTAAGACAGGAAAGGAAAGGGACTTACAGATGCAGGGCTGTGGCGGAGATTCGTCGTGTTTCTCTGGTCAGATTCAGGTCGATAAAGCGGCCTGAGTTGGTGAAGACGAGGAGCTCGGTGGCGGCGGTAGCGGAGCTCGAGCGACAGGGAGACAGTGAGCGGAGGAAGACGACCGAGAGGGGAGAATGAAGAAAACCTAGGTTGTGCCTATTTATAAGGAAGGGCCGACTGAGACGGCGCGATAAACGAGGAGGCCGAACATCATTATCCAGCGACCCCGACGCCTCGGTTTTCGGAACGGTTAATAGGCAAAGATCCGTTGGGGGGTTTGACGGAGTAAAATATGAATTTAATTGAAGATGACGTCACGGCGGTTTAACGCAGAATCAGCGGATGACATCATGGCGGGTTAAAACCTTTGCACAGATAGAAGACTGAAGGCTTGATTTTTAAGGAATTTTAAGATTGACATGAACCGGTTCAAATCAATCTGGGGCCTAATGTTGGGGATATAACTATTTGTGTAAGCCGCCCATGAGGGGTCGGGTTACGCAAAGAGGGATTCATCAGAAGAAGCCCAAGACCAAGCATGAAGATGGCGGTTCAATAAGGAGGCTAAAGCCCACAAGCGACTTAAGGCCCGTAGTGGTAAAACCGCCATGATGGCATGACTTGTATCATAAGGTAGAATTAACTAGTCGCCGAGTTGGACACTGTCTATGAGCCGGCCGATACTCTGTAGGCCGCGGGGCGTCAACCCGTGTATATAAGGGGACGACCTGCCGGCGGCTTAGGGCAAGAAACAACTCATTGAGAGCCGGGCATAGCGTATCTCGCTCCCTGGTCATCGAAACTTCAGCAATACCAACCCAACTAGACGTAGGCCTTACCTTCACCGTAAGGGGTCGAACTAGTATAACTCTCTCATGTCCTTTGTCCCGATTAACCCCTTTAAGCTTCCTAGTTGCGATGGCTCCACGACTAAGTCCTTGCAAGAGGACATCTGCCGTGACAATTCCACGACAGAGCAGGTACAATTACCTCATCAAGTTCTACTTTCCTCCCACTCACTTCTTTCGAGAGAAACTCCTTCTCTAGAAAGGATCCATTCTTAGCAACGAATATCTTGCCTTTGGATCTGTGATAGAAGTTGTACCTAACAGTCTCATTTGGGTATCCTATGAAGACACATTTCTCCGATCTGGGTTCGAGCTTATCAGGTTGAAGCTTTTTCACATAAGCATCGCAGCCCCAAACTTTAAGAAACGACAACTTGGGTTTCTTGCCAAACCACAGTTCATATGGTGTCATCTCAACGGATTTAGATGGTGCCCTATTTAACGTGAATGCAGCCGTCTCTAAATCATAACCCCAAAATGATAGCGGTAAATCAGTAAGAGACATCATTGATTGCACCATATCTAATAAAGTATGATTACGACGTTCGGACACACCATTACGCTGTGGTGTTCCAGGTGGCGTGAGCTGCGAAACTATTTTGCACTGTTTCAAATGAAGACCAAACTCATAACTCAAATATTCACCTCCACGATCAGATCGTACAAACTTTATTTTCTTGTTACGATGATTTTCCACTTCATTCTGAAATTCTTTGAACTTTTCAAATGTTTCAGACTTATGTTTCATCAATTAGATATACCCATATCTGCTCAAATCATCTGTGAAGGTCAGAAAATAACGATACCCGCCGCGACGCTCAACACTCATCGGACCGCATACATCAGTATGTATTATTTCCAACAAGTCTGTTGCTCGCTCCATTGTTCCGGAGAATGGAGTCTTGGTCATCTTCCCCACGAGGCATGCTTCGCAAGCATCAAGTGATTCATAATTAAGTGATTCCAAAAGCCCATCAGCATGGAGTTTCTTCATGCGCTTTACACCAATATGACCTAAACGGCAGTGCCACAAATAATTTGCACTATCATTATTAAACTTATATCTTTTGGCTTCAATCCTATGAATATGTGTATCACTACTATCGAGATTAAATAAAAATAGACCACTCATCAAGGGTGCATGCCCATAAAAGATATTACTCATATAAATAGAACAACCATTATTCTCTGATTTAAATGAATAACCGTCTCGCATCAAACAAGATCCAGATATAATGTTCATGCTTAACGCTGGCACCAAATAACAGTTATTCCGGTCTAAAACTAATCCCAAAGGTAGATGTAAGGGTAGCGTGCCAACGGCGATCACATCGACTTTGGAACGATTTCCCACGCGCATTGTCACCTCATCCTTAGCCAATCTTTGCTTAATCCATAGCCCCTGTTTCGAGTTGCAAATATGAGCAACATAACCAGTATCAAATACCCAGGCGCTACTACGAGCATTAGTAAGGTGCACATCAATAACATGTATATCAAATATACCTTTCACTTTGCCATCCTTCTTATCCGCCAAATACTTGGGGCAGTTCCGCTTCCAGTGACCAGTCCCTTTGCAGTAGAAGCATACTAATAAAGCAATCATGTCTTTTCAAAATAACATGGCTAAAGAGAGTTATCCCTACAAAATCATATAGTCTGGCTATGCTCCGTCTTCACCACACAAAATATTCAAATCATGCACAACTCCGATGACAAGCCAAGCAATTGTTTCGTAGTTTTGATGTTCTCAAACCTTTTCAACTTTCATGCAATACATGAGCATGACCCATGGATATAGCACTATAGGTGGAATAGAGTATGATGGTGGAGGTTGAGTGGAGAAGACAAAAAGGAAGAAAGTCTCACATCGACGCGGCTAATCAACGGGCTATGGAGATGCCCATCAATTGATGTCAATGCGAGGAGTAGGGATTGTCATGCAACGGATGCACTAAGAGCTATAAGTGCATGAAAGCTCAGACTGAAAACTAAGTGGGTGTGCATCCAACTTGCTTTCTCATGAAGACCTAGGGCATTTGAGGAAGCCCATCGTTGGAATATACAAGCCAAGTTCTATAATGAAAATTCCCACTAGTATATGAAAGTGATAACTCAAGAGACTCTCTATATGAAGAACATGGTGCTACTCTGAAGCACAAGTGTGGTAAAAGGATAGTAACATTGTCCCATCTCTCTTTTCTTTCATTTTTTATTTTTTATTTTTTCTTCTTTTTTTTGTAGGCTTCTTTGGCCTCTCTCTCTCTCTCTCTCTCTCTCTCTCTGTTGGGGCTTCGTTGGCCACTTTTATTTTTTATAACCTCACATGGGACAATGTTCTAATAATGATCATCACACTTTTATTTACTTACAACTCGATACTAGAACAAAGATATGACTCTATATGAATGCCTCCGGCGGTGTACCGGGATGTGCAATGATCTAGCGTAGCAATGAAATCAAAAAACGGACAAGCCCTGAAAACATAATGCTAGCTATCTTACGATCATGCAAAGAAATATGACAATAAATGCTCAAGTCATGTATATGAAGATGATGGAAGTTGCATGGGAATATATCTCGGAATGGCTATGGAAATGCCATAATAGGTAGGTATGGTGGGTTTTGAGGAAGATATAAGGAGGCTTATGTGTCATAGAGCGTATCGTATCACGGGGTTTGGATGCACCGGTGAAGTTTGCACCAACTCTCGAGGTGAGAAAGGGCAATGCACGGTATCGAAGAGGCTAGCAATGATGGAAGGGTGAGAGTGCGTATAATCCATGGACTCAACATTAGTCATAAAGAACTCACATACTTATTGCAAAAGTCTATTAGCTATCGAAACAAAGTACTACGCGCATGCTCCTAGGGGGGTAGATTGGTAGGAAAATACCATCGCTCGTCCCCGACCGCCACTCATAAGGAAGACAATCAATAAATAAATCATGCTCCGACTTCGTTACATAACGGTTCACCATACGTGCATGCTACAGGAATCACAAACTTAAACACAAGTATTTGTACAATCCACAATTACCCACTAGCATGACTCTAATATCACCATCTTTATATCACAAAACTATTGCAAGGAATCAAACATATCATATTCAATGATCTACAAGTATTATGTAGGATTTTATGACTAACCATGTGGATGACCAATTCATGTCAACTCTCTAAACAGATATAAGTGAAGAACGAGAGTTTAATTCTTTCTACAAAAGATATGCCCACGCTCTAACAAATATAAGTGAAGCAAAAGAGCATTCTACAAATGGCGGTTTTCTGTGTGTAGGGAAACAGGCAATCCAAACTTCAAAAGATATAAGTGAAGCACATGAAGCATTCTATAAATCCATACTCAAAAGATATAAGTGAAGTGCAAAGAGCATTCTATAAATCAACCAAGGACTATCTCATACCAGCATGGTGCATCAAATAAAAGTAAAAATAAATGCAAAATAAGCTCCAAGATTTGCACATATCACATGAACGAAACGAAACCGAAAACATACAGATACTTGTTGAAGAAAGATGGGATGCCTTCCGGGGCATCCCCAAGCTTAGACGCTTGAGTCTCCTTGAATATTTACTTGGGGTGCCTTGGGCATCCCCAAGCTTGAGCTCTTGCCTCTCCTCCTTATCCTCATATCAAGACCTCCTCGATCTTTGATCACTTCATCCACACAAAACTCAACAGAAAACTCGGTAATGTCCGTTAGTATAATAAAGCAAATCACTACTCTAAGTACTGTTGCAAACCAATTCATATTTTGTCTTTGAATTTTAGCTACTGTAATATAACTTTTCCATGGCTTCATCCACTGATAGAAATTGATAGTTTCATCAAAACAAGCAACAATGCATCAAAAACAGAATCTGTCTTAAACAGGACAGTCTGTAGTAATCTGAACATTCACCATACCTCTGGTACTCCAAAAATTCTCAAAAAATTAGGAAAAATAAACAATTTGTATAGAAAGACAGTGAAGAAAGTTTTAGAACCGTTTGATGTTCCAGTAAAAAAGGTAAAATAGCGCACTACAGCCAAAGTTTCTGTTTTGCACTGCACAAAACAACAAGCAATCTAAACATCCTAAAGGCAAACCTTGGCACATTATTTTTATAATACAATGGAAATGTACAAGGGGATAATTATTTTTTTTGAAAATTTCTGTAATCAAGATTCACAAAGTTTCCGTGAGCATGAACAAAGTTCAAGGAGCTCCCCCACTTCAACAATGCTTGTCTCTCTCACTTTCACTTTCCTTTTTGAAAAGTTTTGGGTTCCCCTCTTTATTTTTATTTTTTTAAACTCTATAAAAGCACTCAACAGAAATAAATGACTCTCTAAAACTTCTGGGTTGTCTCCTTGGCAGCGCTTTCTTTAAAGCCATTAAGCTAGGCATAAGGTGCTCAAGTAATGAATCCACCCGGATCCCAAGGTATATCAAAGCCAATTTGAATTAACAATGATTTGGCATTTAGTAGTGAGCACAAAGCAACATATATCAAGCAATGACGAAGTCTAACTCTCTTCCTATGCATCGGCATGTCATACAAGAACAATTCATGCACATCAAGTAAAGGCCAATGCATAGCTTAAGAAGTTTCTTGCAATTTTATCATGTTGGAAACATAGAGAGGAGGAGATGTAGTTCCTCTCTCATAATAATTGCAAGTAGGAGCAGCAAGCACATGCATTTATATTCATCAAAATTATCATGTGCACCGGGAAAAGGCCACACATCAATATAATCCTTAATAAGTGCAAACTTCTCCGATATAGTGTAGTTTGGAGAATTCAAAAAGATAGCAGGGCTATCATGTGTGGGTGCAATAGCAACAATTTCATGTTTAACATAAGGAACAATAGCAAGTTCATTTCCATAAGCATAATTCATATTGGCATCTTGTCCACAAGAATAGCAAGCATCAAGTTCATCAAAAAGGGATATTTCAAACGGATCAACAGGATCATAGCAATTATCATGGCATTCATCCTTCGGTAAGAATGAAGGGACATTAAATAATGTATGAGTTGGAGAGTTACTCTCATTAGAAGGTGGGCATGGGTAGCTAATCTGATCTTCCTCCTTTTGTTCTTCGCTCTCCTCATCATCTTTTTCATCCAATGAGCTCACAGTTTAATCAATTTCTTCTTCCATAGACTCCTGCAAAATATTAGTCTCTTCTCGGACAGCGGAGACTTTCTCAATAAATTCATCAATATCATAATTGTATTTATAATTCTCATAGAAATATTTAAGGATAGCTAAGTTTTCAGGTCTATAAACTGAATCATCAAAATCTTCAAACTCTTTAAACAAAGATTCAATTTCACATGCACCCTTAAAAGCAACAAATTCTACTATTCGTTCCACATCATAGTAATCATATATACCTCTAGCATAACAAGCCAAGGTTTTATTATCATTAAATTTGCATGAAAAGGGAAGGTGTGGAGCCTTCATCCTAGAGCAACAGGTATAATCATATCTCAAGCATAGTTGCTGAGCATACTAATGCAACATTTAAATTTGATCCCATAATAGTTTCCCTTTTTGAGTCAAGCGATAATCCCTAAAGTATTTATGTTGATCCAACATATATCCCATTATATAATTGAATGGGGTTTTCTCAGGATTATTAAAGTAGTGCATAATATCTTTCACATAATGAGCATCGAGGGTTTTAGGAGGTTCCCCAGCTCCATGAGTAGCAAGTAAACCTAATTTTTTTGGTATTTTGTGTTCCATATCCATAACTAAAGATAGAGAACAACTTAGAACAGCAAATAAAATCCACTTAGTGATAAAGAAAACAAGCACTGTCGGGGAAAACTGATCCGCGAGCACCTATGGGGACGGAGCCCCTTTCGGTTCGGCGGGGGGCGGAGGTCGCACGAAGAGCAGATCAAGGCGGAGCACACGAGCAGTTTACCCAGCTTCGGAGCTCTCCGGAGAGATAATACTCCTACTGCTGCTTTGTGGTTTGTATTGAGTTCTTGCTCGGGAGCACTGAGTGCTACAGTACGCACCAGCAGCTAACGAGACCGAGCGTGAGTGTTCTACTGTTCGTCCTCCTCCTACGTTGCGCATGGGCCTCCTTTTATATGCTCAAGGGGTCACCGACAGGTGGCAACGTAGGCAAGGGCAAAAATGGAAAAGGTGTTGCGGTTGGTACAGCTACCTGCATAGTGTATCATACCTAACCCTGACGGCAGGGGACAAAGGCATTAAATGCCTATCTACATCGCCCAAACAGTGCAGAAAAGGGACCGTCAGGGGCGCTACCGCTCGCCACGATGGCGATCTTATCAGCGCCGCTTGCCACAGTGTACCCCTGGCTGCACAGCCTCCCGCCACGTACGCCTGGAAGGGTCCCAGAGCGACACGTTGGTGGATGCGCTGGAGCGTGGGTACAGAGTGGTTGCTCGTCGCGGCAAGCGCCTTGCCGCTGCCGTTGTCTTGTCAAGTCCGGAAGCTTGTCGCTCACCGGACCCTGCCGGGACGCGTGGCGCGTCGCGACAAGTTCCTTGAGATGCCCTGGTTGGCCTTCCCGGCAAGCTCCTCTTGCCGGGGTCTTGTGCCTTGAGTGGCCTTCCCGGCAAGCTCCTCTTGCCGGGGACTTGTCTCCTTGGCTTAAATACTTTGTTCTTGAATGGCTCCAAAGGAACCATGGAGGACCTTGGCGGTCACCCGGCAAGCCTTGCCGCGGGGTGCTGCGACTGCCCGTGCACAAGTTCGGGATACTAGGGTACCCTTACTCTAGTACACCGACAGGATCCCTGGGCCTGGGCCATACACGGTGCCAAGCGCTGTTGGGCCAGGCCCAAAACAGGGCACGGGCACACACGGCCTGGGTCACGCCGTATCTTACTCCGCATCCGCCGCGCCCTCCCCGAACGGCACGCGTCGATTGCGGCATCGTGGGAGAGATCGTGGGTGGTTCTTTATTCGGAAAGGCGGACCGTCCACCCCTCCCTCCTCATAAGCAGGGGAAACAGGGGCAGAGGCATGGTTTTCGAGGCATCCACTCCCCACGATCACGGGGTGAGGAGAGGTCGCCTCATCCGTCGCCTCGGTTCTGCACGCCTGCCACGCGGCTTCCATGCGCTTGGGGTGGCGAACGGTGGAGGCGGGGAACCGGGCCGTCGTGGGTCGAGGCAGCGGGCCGGTCCCAGTTCCCTGCTCCTTTTGTGTCTTGATTAGCTGAGCGGGGCGGCCGAGCCCCCACCCTGTTCCTTTATAAGGAGCGGGGGGGACGGAGGTCCGCATTCTTTCATGTCCTCTTTCCTTCAGCTTCTGCTCCCCTCTCTCTCATTCGCCATGGAGAAAGGGAACCCTGGTCCTTCAACGGTGGCGGCGAGAGTCGCCACTAGACAACGCGTCCTTCCTTCTCCCACACCTGTGGTGGCAGAGCCAGCCGTAAGGGGAAGAGGGAGGGGGTGAGGCCGTGGGCGAGGTCGAGGGCGAGGCCGAGGCGCTCGGGGAAGAGGTGGACGGGGCGGCGCGCCGGCCTCGCCTCCGCCAGCGGCTCCTCTTCCCATGGCGATCCATATTGGGGACGACCCTTGCGAGTTCTTTGTCAGGCTGCGTCGGCCGCCTCGTCGTCGCCTTCGTCTCCCGACTCCATTTGCGAGCGAGATGGAGTTGGATCCGCCCGAGACACTGAGGCTGCACATGAGGGGCTGTGAAATCAGTGGTACGCCAGTCCGCGTTGACTTCCCGGCCCCTAATGTGATGTATCTTGGTCGAGGGTGGAAGACGTTCGCCCGTATCCACCGCCTGACGGAGGGGCTCACCCTCCATTTTAAGCTGATGGAGGGCGGTCTCCTCTCCGTCAACGTCTTCGGGTGCTTCGGAACTCGGGAAAGGTGCTGCGTGGAGAGCTCCTCTGATAGCGAAGACTCCTCCTCGAGCGAGAGTGACGAGGAGGACAGCAGCAACGACGAAGGGGGTAGCGGGCGGCAGGATGACGGGTCCGACTAGGTGTCGGGCGTCGCTCCGTGCGGCACCGGCGACCCCATCATCCGTGTCGCCGGCTCTTTGAACTTCTCGGGGTCGTCTCCTTGGGCGGCTGGCGTAGGGAGGCTGCGGAAGAGGAAGGGGGCGGGCGGCAAGGCCGTCAAGTCGGAGTACGTGGGTGTGACGCCCTCGACAGCGTGCTGACGTCCTGCCACCTCGTCTTCGAGCCCTGCTTCCGGCGCCGCCATCACCATCCCGCCTTTGGACGGCCACCGAGATGTTCTCTTGCTGTCTTCTGCTTCCCGTAGCTCGCTTAGGCGCCCCTTTTGCCCTTTTCGCCTCCTTGACCTATCTCCTGAAGAGAGGGACAAGAAAGGGGATTACGGGCACCTTATCTCTTTTTAATTTGTAAGCCCCCGGGCCTTAGCTGCATTTAAAACTTGTAATCCCATCATTCATGTTTTTCATTCTCTATGAATTGTACCTGAGTGGAATGCTTTTTTTAGTGAAAAGGGGATGCTTGCCGGGTCACTTGTCTTGCGGGTGGAACCCACGTCAAGGAGTAAATCCTTGATATCTTTAAGATAGACACTTTTTTTTCCCGGCAGCAGGCCCTGCCGTCTTCCCACGTCGCTCGACCTTTCTCACGCTTTTGGCGGAGGCAAGGATGAGGCGGGTTCGGGCTCCTCGTTTCGTCCCTTTGCTGCCGCGACTACGACCAAACCTGGCCCCAGGAACGAGCCCTAGGGCCTAGAGTTAGGGGAGCACGGTAGCTTTTAGGAAGAAACGAGGTTTCGCATACCTCAGTCCATAAGAGAATGCATGATAAGGGATGAAAAACTTATCTGAGATTGCAGCCCCCGGCAACTCTAGTTCGCCGTGGGTTAATCTTTGTACTTGCAGCCCCCGGCAACACTGGCTTGCCGGGGTCCAGATGTTGGTCCGTCCTTCTTCTCCTTTTCGTCCTCAAGTGGTCCGGTCAGGATATGCGAGCCCTGCGAACTAAGGGAAACGAAAGAACGGCAAAGGGACGCATACTCGACCTCTAAGTTAGGGGTTAGCCGCTGCTAAGCACTGTCAACCCTAACCAAGGACGAGACTCGATCTAGCATGCATGCTATAACTTAGGGCGCCAGCGCTTCATCTATGCTCAGGGTCTGCGCCTGGCTTTGTACAAAGGATTACATACAACAGCGGCAAGACTTGTACAAAAGGTGGTTGCCGGAACAGGGTCCGGCAACCGCGCCTTACGGGTAAAACTTACGAAGATGCTCAATGTTCCAGGAGTTGCTCACCGGAATGCCATCTTCGGTCTCAAGGCGGACAGCGCCAGGCCTAGTGACTCGTTTCACCCGGTAAGGTCCTCCCCACTTCGGCGTCAACTTGTTGGAATTCTTGGCAGAATGAACGCGCCGAAGAACAAGGTCGCCTTCCTCGAGACTTCTGGCGTTAACTTTGCGGCTATGGTAGCGGCGCAAAGCTTGCTGGTAGCGAGCAGCTCGTACAGCAGCCTGAAGACGGTCTTCCTCAAGGAGCAGCGCGTCATCTTGTCGCAGCTGCTCTTGCTCAAGCTCATCATAAGCGAGCACTCGAGGCGACCCGTATACGAGTTCTGTGGGGAGAACTGCCTCTGCTCCATAGACTAGAGCGAAAGGTGTCTGGCCAGTGGCTCGATTTGGCGTCGTCTTGATCGACCAAAGAACCACCGACAGCTCCTCAATCCAGTTTCTTCCGCACCCATGCAGCCTGTCGAAAGTCCTGGTCTTGAGTCCACGCAGCACTTCAGCATTTGCCCTCTCCGCTTGACCGTTGCTCCTGGGGTGAGCAACAGAAGCGAAGCAGACCTTGGCGCCAAGATCTTGGACGTACTGCATGAAGGTGCGGCTCGTGAATTGCGTACCGTTGTCGGTGATGATCCTGTTAGGGATCCCGAAGCGGCAAACAATCGACCTGAAGAACTTGACTGCTAACTGTGCTATCACCTTCCTCACTGCTTCCACTTCCGGCTACTTTGTGAACTTGTCGATTGCGACGTACAAGTACTCAAAGCCCCCGACTGCTTGGGGGAAGGGGCCGAGGATGTCGAGCCCCCAGACCGAAAATGGCCAGGATAAAGGGATCGTCTGGAGAGCTTGACCTGGCTGGCGTATTTGCTTGGAATGGAACTGGCACGCTTCACACTTGATTACTTGTGCAGTTGCATCCTGGAGGGCTGTCGGCCAAAAGAAACCTTGCCGGAATGCTTTGCCGGCAAGTGCTCTGGCGCCAATGTGGTGACCACATATGCCTCCATGTATCTCTGCCAACAGCTTCTGTCCATCTTCCCGGTGAATACACTTCAATTTCACACCGTTGAGTCTTCTTCTGTACAGTGCGTTGTCGACAAACTGGTACATACTTGACTGCCGGGCTACTCTTTCCGCTTCTTCTTGCTCTTCGGGAAGTTCTCCTATCTGAAGGAAACGGACGATCTGCTGTGCCCATGCTGGAGCTTGTGGCTCGACAACAAGGACTAAAGGCACATCTGCTGCTGTGGGAACATCCGCTTCTACGGCGAGAAACTGCGGCTCAGCCAGAGCTTGACGTTCCCCGGCAAGCTTGCCGGAGCAAAACTTGTCGGGAGTGTCTGCTTCAACGGAACAAACCCTGGGGTTTGCCAGAGCAGACTGCTCCCCAGCACTCTTGGCTTTGATCTTGGGGACCTTTTTGGCAGCGGCTTCGGGAAGCTCTGCCAGAAAATAGTCACCAGAAATTAACTTCCTCTTCTTGCTCTGTCTATTTGATGGCGTCACGGACGGTTGAGTTAGCTTGAGCACAAAGATCCCTGGTTCCACAGGTAGCTTAAGTGCTGCGCACTTTGACAGGCCATTGGCAATGTCGTTCTGAGCTCTTGGAACATGTTCCATCTGTAGGCCGACAAAGTGCTCTTCTAGCTTCCTCACTTCATCAACGTAAGCTTCCATCAGCGGACTCTGATAACTCTTATTCACTTGGCGGACGACAAGCTACGAGTCACCCCTGACAATGAGCTGCTTGATCCCAAGGTCTGCCGCGATCCTGAGACCGGCAAGCAATCCTTCATACTCTGCAGTATTGTTTGTTGCTTGCTCCTTGGGAAAGTGCATCTGGACTACGTACTTAAGGTGCTCTCCGGTGGGCGCGACAAGCAGTACGCCAGCATCGGCGCCTTGCAACGAGAAAGCACCATCAAAGTACATCAGCCACTCTTTGCTTGCTTCCTTGACGGGGATGCTTGTTTCTGGAATTTCTTCATCTGGTGTTGGCGTCCACTCTGCTATGAATTCTGCCAATGCTCTGCTTTGGATAGTTGAAGTGCTCTCAAACTTGAGGCCAAAGCTTGACAGTTCCAGTGCCCACTCAATAATCCTGCCTGTTGCTTCTGGATTCTGCAGTATCCTCTTCAGCGGAAAACGAGTGACAATTGTTATCTCATGTGCTTGGAAGTAATGGCGCAGCTTTCTCGAGGCCATGAGAAGGCCGAAAAGCAATTTCTGCACACCAGAGTACCTTGACCTAGCCCCCTGCAGGAGGGAACTGACAAAGTAGACTGGGCGCTGCACCATTTTCTTCTGTATCTCCTCGGGCACCTGCGCAGATCCATCTTTGC
This sequence comes from Aegilops umbellulata, assembly GCA_032464435.1. Classification (NCBI taxonomy): domain Eukaryota; kingdom Viridiplantae; phylum Streptophyta; class Magnoliopsida; order Poales; family Poaceae; genus Aegilops; species Aegilops umbellulata. The sequence goes on along the minus strand of CP136056.1, from coordinate 64,045,242 downwards.
CGGGACCAGAGCTTGTCGGGGAAGCCCCCTGCTTGTCGCTGGATGCGCTCGCCGTGGTTGCTGGCTCATCGTCTGCCTCCCTCTCCGCTAATAACGCAGCACTAACCACTTGATTTGTTGCCGCCAGATACAGCAACAACTTCTCTTGTGGCTTAGGTGCGACAAGTATTGGAGTGGAGGACAGGTATCTCTTCAAGTCCTGCAGCGCAGCCTCCGCTTCCGGAGTCCATTTCATTGGACCTGCCTTTTTCAAAATTTTGAAAAACGGCAGGGCGCGCTCAACAGACTTAGAGATAAACCTGCTGAGAGCCGCCATGCAGCCGGCAAGTCTCCGTACATCCTTGACGCGCTTCGGTGCTTCAATCTGCTCAATGGCCTTGATCTTGTCGGGATTGGCTTCAATTCCCCGCTGAGACACGAAGAACCCGAGAAGCTTGCCGGAAGGGACTCCGAACACGCACTTCTCGGGGTTGAGCTTGAGGCTGATCTTGTGCAGATTTGCAAAAGTCTCTTCTAGATCTTGAATCAGAGTTGCTTTGTCCCTGCTCTTGACCACTATGTCATCCATGTGGGCTTCCACATTTCTGTGTATTTGTGGCTCAAAAGCAGTATGGACTACCCTTGCAAATATTGAACCAGCATTCTTCAAACCGAAAGGCATCCGTATGAAACAGTATGTGCCACATGGAGTGATGAATGCGGTCTTCTCCTCATCCTCTTCTGCCATGAAGATCTGATGGTATCCTGAATATGCATCAAGAAATGAAAGCAAGTCACATCCGGCCGTGGAGTCAACAATCTCGCTCGCGCCAGCGCGTTGGCGTGCATGCTAGCCTTGAGCATCTCGAGATCCGCCAGCTCGATCTGGGTCCAGCGAGCGTATGGTACCGTGAGTACCACGACGCTGCCGGTCCTGCGCCTCCTGAGATGGGCGCGGAGCATCCACGGACGCCCGGTCGTCGTGGGAGCCTGCTACGCCGCCGACGGGCAGCGCAGCCTTGTCCTTGGACCTGGCGGCACCGTGGGCTCCCTCGTCGATGCCCGTTCTTCCGTCGGCGTCTTCCCCACTAGCCGTTTGCTCCGGCGGCGGTGGGTTCGACGCGGACGGAGCAGCCGCCTCCGAAGCCTTCTTCTTCGGCGGCATGTCGATGAAGTTGATGAAGATCTAGCTCGTGTGAACGCCGGATCAGGTTCACACAACCTCGACGCCCCCTACCTGGCGCGCCAAAGATGTCGGGGAAAACTGATCCGCGAGCACCTATGGGGACGGAGCCCCTTTCGGTTCGGCGGGGGGCGGAGGTCGCACGAAGAGCAGATCGAGGCGGAGCACATGGGTAGTTTACCCAGCTTCGGAGCTCTTCGGAGAGATAATACTCCTACTGCTGCTTTGTGGTTTGTATTGAGTTCTTGCTCGGGAGCGCTGAGTGCTACAGTACGCACCAGCAGCTAACGAGACCGAGCGTGAGTGTTCTACTGTTCGTCCTCCTCCTACGTTGCGCATGGGCCTCTTTTTATATGCTCAAGGGGTCACCGACAGGTGGCAACATAGGCAAGGGCAAAATGGAAAAGGTGCTGTGGTTGGTACAGCTACCTGCACAGTGTATCATACCTAACCCTGGCGGCAGGGGACAAAGGCATTAAATGCCTATCTACATCGCCCAAACAGTGCATAAAAGGGACCGTCAGGGGCGCCACCGCTCGCCACGATGGCGATCTTGTCAGCGCCGCTTGCCACTGTGTACCCCTGGCTGCACAGCCTCCCACGACGTACGCCTGGAAGGGTCCCAGAGCGACACGTTGGTGGATGCGCTGGAGCGTGGGTACAGAGTGGTTGCTCGTCGCGGCAAGCGCCTTGCCGCGGCCGTTGTCTTGTCGCGTCCGGAAGCTTGTCGCTCACCGGACCCTGCCGGGACGCATGGCGCGTCGCGGCAAGTTCCTTGAGATGCCCTGGTGGGCCTTCCCGGCAAGCTCCTCTTGCCGGGGTCTTGTGTCTTGAGTGTCCTTCCCGGCAAGCTCCTCTTGTCGGGGACTTGTCTCCTTGGCTTAAATACTTTGTTCTTGAATGGCTCCAAAGGAACCACGGAGGACCTTGGCGGTCACCCGGCAAGCCTTGCCGCGGGGTGCTGCGACTGCTCGTGCACAAGTTCGGGATACTAGGGTACCCTTACTCTAGTACACCGACAAGCACACACGAGAATATTCACCCACGCTATTGCTCCCCGGCAACGGCGCCAGAAAAAGGTCTTGATAACCCACAAGTATAGGGGATCAATTGTAGCCTCTTTCGATAAGTAAGAGTGTCGAACCCAATGAGGAGCTAAAGGTAGAACAAATATTCCCTCAAGTTCTATCGACCACCGATACAACTCTACGGACGCTTAACGTTCGCTTTACCTAGAAAAGTATGAAACTAGAAGTACTTTGTAGGTGTTATTGGATAGGTTTGCAAGATAAACAAAAGCACCTAAATAAATTCTAGGGGTTATTTATATAAATACGCAACTAAGTTAGTTTCAGTAGAGAGGTTTTTTTCATGAGAAAGTTATTTGTCCCTAGGCAATCGATAACTAGACCGGTAAACATTATTGCAATTTTATTTGAGGGAGAGGCATAAGCTAACATACTTTCTCTTCTTGGATCATATGCACTTATGATTGGAACTCTAGCAAGCATCCGCAACTACTAAAGATCATTAAGGTAAAACCCAACCATAGCATTAAAGGCATCAAGTCCTCTTTACTCCCATACGCAAACAACCTACTTACTCAGGTATGTGCTTCTGTCACTCATGCCACCCACCATAAGCAAATCATGAACATATTGCAAACCCTACAGTGGGGATCCCTCACGCTTGCGCGACACGGAGAGCACCATAGGACAACACCAATAATAAAACATGCAACTCAAACCAATCACGGTCATCAATTAACCCATAGGACAAAACGGATCTACTCAAACATCATAGGATAGCCATACATCATTGGGAAATAATATATAGCGTTGAGCACCATGTTTAAGTAGAGATTACAGCGGGTAAAAGAGGGGTTACACCGCTGCATAGAGGGGGGAAGAGTTGGTGATGACGGCGGTGAAGTTGTTGGTGTAGATCGTTGTCGCGATGATGGCCCGGACGGCGTTCCGGCGCCACCAGGAGAGAGGGGGAGAGAGACCCCCTTCTTATTCTTCTTACTTGACCTTCCCCCTAGATGGGAGAAGGGTTTCCCCTCTGGTCCATGGCCTCCATGGTGGCGGAGGGGCGAGAACCCCTCCGAGATTGGATCTCTCTCTCTGTGTGTGTTTCCTTCTGTTTCTGCGCTCCCTGATTCTGCCCTTTCACCGTTTCTTAAATTCCCGGTGATCCGTAACTCCGATTGGGCTGAAATTTGGACACGGTTTTTATCCGGATATTGGATTTCTTGCAGCGAAAGAAGGGCACCAACCACCTTACAGAGTGGCCACGAGGGACCAGGGCGTGCCCCTCACCCTCGTGGGCCCCTCGGGCATCGTCTCGCGTTGATTCCACTTCCCAAAATTCACATATATTCCCAAAAAAATCGCCGTAAGTTTTTATCCCGTTTGGACTTCGTTTGATATGGATTTTCTGTGAAACAAAAAACATGCAACAAACAGGAACTGGCACTGGGCACTGGATCAATATGTTAGTCCCAAAAATAGTATAAAAAAGTTGCCAAAAGTATGTAAGAATTGTACAATATTGGCATGGGACAATCAAAAATTATAGATACGACGGAGACGTATCATAGAACTTATTGCAGACTTCATATCTCTCAATTCGGGCATTTGCTTGAAATATTAACTTCAACTCCTGGAACATCTCATATGCTCCATGACGTTCAAAACGTCGTTGAAGTCCCGGTTCTAAGCCGTAAAGCATGGCACACTGAACTATCGAGTAGTCATCAGCTTTTCTCTGCCAGGCGTTCCTAACGTCTAGCGTTGCTCCTGTAGCGGATCTTGCACCTAGCGGTGCTTCCAGGACGTAATTCTTCTGTGCAGTAATGAGGATAATCCTCAAGTTACGGACCCAGTCCGTGTAGTTGCTACCATCGTCTTTCAACTTAAGCTTTCTCTAGGAACGCATTAAAATTCAAAGGAACAGTAGCACGGGCCATTGATCTACAACAACATAGACATGCAAAATACTATCAGGTACTAAGTTCACGATAAATTAAAGTTCAATTAATCATATTACTTAAGAACTCCCACTTAGATAGACATCCCTCTAATCATCTAAGTGATCACGTGATCCATATCAACTAAACCATGTCCGATCATCACGTGAGATGGAGCAGTTTTCAATGGTGAACATCACTATGTTGATCATATCTACTATATGATTCTGCTCGACCTTTCGGTCTCAGTGTTCCGAGGCCATATTTACATATGCTAGGCTCGTCAAGTTTAACCTGAGTATTCTGCGTGTGCAAAACTGGTTTGCTCCCGTTGTATGTGAATGTAGAGCTTATCACACCTGATCATCACGTGGTGTCTCGGCACGACGAACTGTAGCAACGGTGCATACTCAGGGAGAACACATATACCTTGAAATTAAGTGAGGGGTCATATTATAATGCTACCGCCGTACTAAGAAAAATAAGATGCATAAAGGATAAACATCACATGTAGTAAAATAAGTGATATGATATGGCTATCATCATCTTGTGCCTTTGATCTCCATCTACAAAGCACCGTCATGCTCACCATCGTCACCGGCTTGACACCTTGATCTCCATCGAAGCAGCGTTGTCTTCTCACCAACTATTGCTTCTACGACTATCGCTACCGCTTAGTGATAAAGTAAAGCAATTATATGGCGATTGCATTTCATACAATAAAGCGAAGACCATATGGCTCCTGCCAGTTGCCGATAACTGTTACAAAACAAGATCATCTCGTACAACAATTTATATATGATCACGTCTTGACCATATCACATCACAGCAAGCCCTGCAAAAACAAGTTAGACGTCTGCTACCTCTTGAGCACTGCGTTGGATTTCCCCGAAGAGGAGAGGATGATGCAGCAAAGTAGCGTAAGTATTTCCCTCAGTTTTTGAGAACCAAGGTATCAATCCAGTAGGAGGCTACACGCAAGTCCCTCGTACCTACACAAAACAATAGGTCAACGCAACCAACGCGATTAGGGGTTGTCAATCCCTTCACGGTCACTTAGGGGAGTGAGATCTGATAGAGATGATAGATAATATTTTTGGTATTTTTGGTATAGAGATGCAAAGTGAAAAGTAAAAGGCAAAGTAAAAAAGCAAAGCATTAATAAATCGATGGAGATTGATATGATGAGAATAGACCCGGGGGCCATAGGTTTCACTAGTGGCTTCTTTCAAGAGCATAAGTATTCTACGGTGGGTGAACAAATTACTGTTGAGCAATTGATAGAATTGAGCATAGTTATGAGAATATCTAGGTATGATCATGTATATAGGCATCACGTCCGAGACAAGTAGACCAACTCCTGCCTGCATCTACTTCTATTACTCCACTCATCGACCGCTATCCAGCATGCATCTAGAGTATTAAGTTAAAAATAGAGTAACGCCTTAAGCAAGATGAGATGATGTAGAGGGATAAATTCATGCAATATGATATAAACCCCATCTTGTTATCCTCGACGGCAACAATACAATACGTGCCTTGCTGCCCCTTCTGTCACTGGGAAAGGACACCGCAAGATTGAACCCAAAGCTAAGCACTTCTCCCATGGCAAGAAAAACCAATCTAGTAGGCCAAACCAAATTGATAATTCGAAGAGACTTGCAAAGATAACCAATCATACATAAAAGAATCCAGAGAAGATTCAAATATTATTCATAGATAGACTTGATCATAAACCCACAATTTATTGGTCTCAACAAACACACTGCAAAAAGAAGATTACATCAAATAGATCTCCACAAGAGAGGGGGAGAACATTGTATTGAGATCCAAAAAGAGAGAAGAAGCCATCTAGCTACTAACTATGGACCCGAAGGTTTGAGGTAAACTACTCACACTTCATCGGAGAGGCTATGATGATGTAGAAGCCCTCCGTGATGACGGCCCTCTCCGGCGGAGCTCTGGAACAGGCCCCAAGATGGGATCTCATGGATACAGAAAGTTGCAGCGGTGGAATTAGGTTTTTGGCTTCGTGTCTAATCGTTTGGGGGTACGTAGGTATATATAGGAGGAAGAACTACATCGGTGGAGCTACGAGGGGCCCATGAGGCAGGGGGAGCGCCCTCCACCCTCGTGGCCGCCTTGTGGCTTTCTTGATGGAGGGTCCAAGTCTCATGGGTCTTATTTGATGAAAAAATCACATTCCCAGAGGTTTCATTCTGTTTGGACTCCGTTTGATATTCCGTTTCTTCGAAACACTGAAATAGGCAAAAACACCAATTCTGGGTTGGGCCTCCGGTTAATAGGTTAGTCCCAAAAATAATATAAAAGTGGAAAGTAAAGCCTAGTATAGTCCAAAACAGTAGATAATATAGCATGGAGCAATCAAAAATTATAGATACGTTGGAGACGTATCAACGTCCTCTACTTTGTTGTTGCAAGTTTACGTGGCTGCTACGGGCTTCTAGCAAGAACCGTTCTTACCTACGCATCAAAACCACAATGATTTTTCGTCAAGTGTGTTGTTTTAACCTTCAACAAGGACCGGGCATAGTCAAACTCGATTCAACTAAAGTTGGAGAAACAGACACCCACTAGCCACCTATGTGCGAAGCATGTCAGTAGAACCAGTCTCATGAACGCGGTCATGTAATGTCGGTCTGGGCCGCTTCATCGAACAATGCCGCCGAATCAAAGTAAGACATGCTAGTAAGCAGTATGACTATTATGGCCCACAACTCATTGTGTTCTACTCGTGCATATAACATCTACGCATAGGCCTGGCTCTGATGCCACTATTGGAGAACGTAGTATTTGAAAAAAAATCCTACGATCACGCAAGATCTATCTAGGAGAAGCATAGCAACGAGCGGAACCGAAAGCGTAAGCATTTAGTAATGCGGTTGATGTAGTCGAACATCTTCGCGGTCCAACCGATCCAAGTACTGAACGTACGGCACCTCCGCGATCAGCACACGTTCAGCTCGGTGACATCCCTCGAACTGTTGATCCAGTTGAGGCCAGTTATGTTGTGACATTTGATAGCACACTAAGTGTTCCTTGATATGTCCATTTTGCATCATGCTTTTATATCAATATTTATTGCATTATGGGCTGTTATTACACATTATGTCACAATACTTATGCCTATTTTCTCTTATTTTACAAGGTTTACATAAGGAGGGAGAATGCCGACAGCTGGAATTCTGGGCTGGAAAAGGAGCAAATATTAGAGACCTATTCTGCACAACTCCAAAAGTCCTGAAAGTCCACGAAAGTCATTTTTGGAAATAATAAAAAATACTCAGCGGAAGAAATACTAGAGGGGGCCCACATCCTGGCCACGAGGGTGGGGGCGCGCCCTACCCCCCTGGGCATGCCCCCTGCCTCGTGGGCCCCCTGTTGGCCCTAAGGTGCCCATCTTCTGCTATATGAAGTCTTTCATCCGAAGAAAAATCATAAGCAAGCTTTCGGGACGAGACTCTGCCGCCACGAGGCGGAACCTTGGCGGAACCAATCTAGGGCTTCGGCAGAGCTGTTCTGCTTGGGACACTTCCCTCCGGGAGGGGGAAATCATCGCCATCGTCATCACCAACGCTCCTCTCATCGGGAGAGGGCAATCTCCATCAACATCTTCACCAGCACCATCTCCTCTCAAACCCTAGTTCATCTCTTGTATCCAATTCTTGTCTCTAAGTCTGGGATTGGTACCTGTAGGTTGCTAGTAGTGTTGATTACTCCTTGTAGTTGATGCTAGTTGGTTTATTTGGTGGAAGATCATATGTCCAGATCCTATATGCATATTAATACTCCTCTGATTATGAACATGAATATGCTTTGTGAGTAGTTACATTTGTTCCTGAGGACATGTGAGAAGTCTTGCTATTAGTAGTCATGTGAATTTAGTATTTGTTCGATATTTTGATTAGATGTATGTTGTCTCTCCTCTAGTGGTGTTATGTGAACGTGGACTACATGACATTTCACCATTATTTGGGCCTAGAGGAAGGCATTGGGAAGTAATAAGTAGATGATGGGTTGCTAGAGTGACGAAAGCTTAAACCCTAGTTTATGCGTTGCTTCGTAAGGGGCTGATTTGGATCCATATGTTTCATGCTATGGTTAGGTTTACCTTAATACTTCTTTTGTAGTTGCGGATGCTTGCAATAGGGGTTAATCATAAGTGGGATGCTTGTCCAAGTAAGGACGGCACCCAAGCACCGGTCCACCCACATATCAAATTATCAAAGTATTGAACGTGAATCATATGAACGTGATGAAAACTAGCTTGACGATAATTCTCATGTGTCCTCGGGAGCGCTTTTCTCTATATAAGAGTTTGTCCAGGCTTGTCCTTTGCTACAAAAAGGATTGGGCCACCTTGCTGCACTTTATTTACTTGTTGCTCGTTACCAATTATCTTATCACAAAACTATCTGTTACCTATAATTTCAGTGCTTGCAGAGAATACCTTGCTGAAAACCGCTTATCATTTCCTTCTGCTCCTCGTTGGGTTTGACACTCTTACTTATCGAAAGGACTACGATAGATCCCCTATACTTGTGGGTCATCATTCCTCCGATATTCGGGAGTTGCATAATCTCATAGTCATAGGAACATGCATAACTCATGAAGAAAGCAACAACAATAAACTAAACGATCATAGTGCTAAGCTAAAGGATGGGTCTTGTCCATCACATCATTCTCTAATAATGTGATCCCGTTTATCAAATGACAACACATGTCTATGGCTAGGAAACTTAACCATCTTTGATTAACGAGCTAGTCTAGTAGAGGCATACTAGGGACACTCTGTTTGTCTATGTATTCACACATGTACTAAGTTTTCGGTTAATACAATTCTAGCATGAATAATAAACATTTAGCATGATATGAGGAAATATAAATAACAACTTTATTATTGCCTCCAGAGCATATTTCCTTCATGATCTCCATATCCAAAGCACCGTCATGATCACCATCGTCACCGGCTTGACACCTTGATCTCCATCGAAGCATCGTTGTCGTCTCGCCAACTATTGCTTCTACGACTATCGCTACTGCTTAGTGATAAAGTAAAGCAATTACATGGCGATTGCATTTCATACAATAAAGCGACAACCATATGTCTCCTGCCAGTTGCCGATAACTGTTACAAAACATGATCATCTCATACAAAAAGTTATATATCATCACATCTTGACCATATCACGTCACAACAAACACTGCAAAAACAAGTTAGACGTCCTCTACTTTGTTGTTGCAAGTTTTACGTTGCTGCTACGGGCTTCTAGCAGGAACCGTTCTTACCTACGCATCAAAACCACAACGATTTTTCGTCAAGTGTGTTGTTTTAACCTTCAACAAGGACCGGGCGTAGTCAAACTCGATTCAACTAAAGTTGGAGAAACAGACACCCACTAGCCACCTGTGTGCGAAGGACGTTCGTAGAACCAGTCTCATGAACGCGGTCATGTAATGTCGGTCTGGGCCGCTTCATCGAACAATGTCGTCGAATCAAAGTAAGACATGCTGGTAAGCAGTATGACTATTATCGCCCACAACCCATTGTGTTCTACTCGTGCATATAACATCTACGCATAGACCTGGATCTGATTCCACTGTTGGGGAACGTAGTATTTCAAAAAAAATCCTACGATCACACAAGATCTATCTAGGAGAAGCATATCAACGAGTGGGGAGAGTGTGTCTACGTACCCTCATAGACCAAAAGCGGAAGCGTTTAGTACTGCGGTTGATGTAGTCGAACATCTTCGCGATCCAACCGATCCAAGTACCGAACATACGACACCTCCGCGATCAGCACACGTTCAGCTCGGTGACGTCCCTCGAACTCTTGATCCAGTTGAGGACGTGTGAGAGTTCTTTTGGCAGAACGACATGGTGACGGTGATGATGAAGTTACCGGCGTAGGGCTTCGCCTAAGCACTATGACGATATGACCGAGGTGTGTATCTGTGGAGGGGGGCACCGCACACGACTAAAAGATCAACTTGTGTGTTCTAGGGTGCCTTCCTCCACACGTATATAAAGGAGGGAGGAGGGGAGGTCCGGCCGGCCCCTAGGGCGCGCCCAAGAGGGGAGTCCTACTAGGACTCCTAGTCCTAGTTGGAGTCCACAAAAAGCGAGAGAGGGGGAAGGAAACAGATGGAGAGCTAGTAGGAAAGGGGGCGCCGCCCCCCCTTCCCTTGTCCAATTCGGACTGCTAAGGGGGGGCGGCCTGCCCTAGCCGCCCTCCTCTCTCTCCAACAAGGCCCATGGTGGCCCATTAGTTCCCCCGGGGTTTCCGATAACCCCCCGGCACTCTGATATTCATCCGGTATCCCTCGGAACTCATCCGGTGTCTGAATAACATCATCCAATACATCATTCTTCATGTCTCGACCATTTTGAGACTCCCCGTCATGTCCATGATCACATCCGGGACTCCGAACAAATTTCGGTACATCAAATCACATAACTCATAATACAAATCGTCATCGAACGTTAAGCGTGCGGACCCTACGGGTTCGAGAACTATGTAGACATGACCGAGACACATCTCCGGTCAATAACCAATAGCGGAACCTAGATGCTCATATTGGCTCCTACATGTTCTACGAAGATCTTTATCGGTCAAACCGCATAACAACATATGTCGTTCCCTTTGTCGTCGGTATGTTACTTGCCCGAGATTCGATCGTCGGTATCATCATACCTAGTTCAATCTCGTTACCTGCAAGTCTCTTTACTCGTTCCCTAATGCATCATCCCGCATCTAACTCATTAGTCACATTGCTTGCAAGGCTTATAGTGATGAGCATTACCGAGAGGGCCCAGAGATACCTCTCCGACACTCGGAGTGACAAATCCTAATCTCGATCTATGCCAACTTAACAAACACCATCAGAGACACCCGTAGAGCATCTTTATAATCACCCTATTACGTTGTGATGTTTGATAGCACACTAAGTGTTTCTCCGGTATTCGAGAGTTGCATAATCTCATAGTCATAGGAACATGTATAAGTCATGAAGAAAGCAACATCAATAAACTAAACGATCATAGTGCTAAGCTAATGGATGGGTCTTGTCCATCACATAATTCTCTAATGATGTGATCCCCGTTCATCAAATGACAACACATGTCTATGGTCAGGAAACTTAACCATCTTTGATTAACGAGCTAGTCTAGTAGAGGCATACTAGGGACACTCTGTTTTGTCTATGTATTCACACATGTACTAAGTTTCCGGTTAATACAATTCTAGAATAATAAACATTTATCATGATATAAGGAAATATAAATAACAACTTTATTATTACCTCTAGGGCATATTTCCTTCAGTGATGACCCACAAGTGTAGGGATCTATTATAGCCCTTTTTCAATAAGTAAGAGTGCCAAACCCAATAAGGAGCAGAAGAAATTGGTTGATGGAAAGTAATAAAGAATCACTGTAAAAGCTATAGAGATTGTTTGATGGGTCATTTGATTACATGAGTATTGTAAGAACGAAATTTGCGACAAAAGCACAATGAAGTAGCAAGTTGCCCAATCCTTAACTATGCTAAGAACAAACCATTTGTATTACTTGTAGGGATTAAACCGCTCTCTGGGACACATGGGAATTCCACCAAGTTATTTCCATCTAGTTCTATTGGATAATGTTCATTGCCTTGATAATTGTTGTGTGGTGGAACCTATATTAATGTGTTGTTCTTACTTCAACAGAAAACATACTTACGATTATGCCCTTTATGCAAGCATCCGAAAATACAGTAGAGTAATTAAGATACCATCTAAGAATACCATTAAACTCTAGGGTTCTAACACCCCTCATTCAACAGTTCATAAACTCAGGGTTTGGTAATTTCTCTCACTCCAGCTACACGTCGTAAACAAATTAATCACACAATTCTCTTCTCTCGGACCATAATGGTGAAGCGATATGCAGTTGAAGTTTGCACATCACAACTAGAGAACTACACCACAACATAATATCAAACATTGAACTTTTATTTAACTTCACATGATTACTAGCAGCAAGGCTTATCCCATGTCCCCAAGAACATAACAGACTACTCACAAGACATCATATGGATCATGATCAGTGGGGATGATAATTTGATTAACAATCTGAACATATGATTCTTTTAACAATAAAACTTCTAAGAATCAACTAAAAGTAGTAATCAACACCAGTAAGTATTGTTAGCAAAGGATTTGAGGCAATTGTTCTAGATTGGAAAGTAAGGGGAGATGGAGATGATGCTGATGATGGTGCTGATGCAGATGGTGATGGAGATGATGATACCAATGATGATTGAAGCATTGGTAATGACGATGACTTTGATTTCCCCCCTCCCATATGTATGGAATATCGGCAGCTTAGCCCGCAGAAAGTGAAAAGGTGATCTTCTCTGTTCCGCCTCATGGACAGCGGCAGAAAAATCCCATAAAATAAACCAGGCATTTTAAGGGTAATAAAGGACCAGGGTCATCGAAGGCACCCAGGAGGACACTTGTGGGCCCCAAGCACCGCGTGGACCCCATAGGCCTCTCCCCAAGAGGTGCCAGACACGCTAAGCCTCTTCTCACGAGACAATTGCGAATATGTTTTTCTTGTTCTTTTTTATGTTCGTAAAAATAATTTCATGCCCTTGTTTTGATACTTTTCCGCAGCTTTCCGGCAATTTCTCTTTTCCGGCGAAACATGTAAACTAAGAGGAAACATGCATTTAGAATCCTTCAAATTTGTGAACTTACATCATCGATAAGGAGTAATTTATTGTAAGAAATAGTAATACAAAATAGGCGTATCATGTGTACACCACCTGATTATCATGTACGTTCTAGGCTCCTCCGTCTACACCCCTTTACTTACTGTGAGCAAAATACCCACAAGGAACTGCTTTTGGCATTCCCAAAACAACTTTAACTTAATAATGTGCTAAAACAAAGGAAAAGGAACAAGTCATGAGTACTGAGTTGTGTCACTAGTTGTGACCAATGATATTAAGCATACTTGAAAGTTAGGGTCATGTCCTACCCGGTTATATATCCTTTGATTTTTTTTCTGTAAGTTGACAACTTTGTATTTGATTCATTAAAAATGGCAGAAGAGAGTTGCCTAGTTATTTACGGAAAGCTGGATGAAAAGTGTTGGAACATGCACATAAGACAGGGCACGCCAACCGATCGTACAAGTAGAATGGAGTTGTTCAAGTAATTTTCAAAAAACCGGATGAAAACCGTTAACATGCCCACAAGATGAAGGCACTCCAACCGATCTGACTACACCCCAGATCCCCACCCACCGCTGAGGAGAGGAACGCTGCCGATATAGTCTATAATGTCATTATCATCGTTTCTCCCCCGAGCAAGTGATTCTCACCCTTCAGCACAGAGGACCAACCAAAAGCCATTAGACGAGTGACACACGAGAACCCCGTCAAACCATGCAAAACAATCGACCGAATGCGTCGAGGACCGGCCAACTCCCGCTTCGGTGACAAGTCCCCTCGGAGAAAGAAGTAGCACCAACATAGATCAACCTGATCATCACATGACACCGTTGCTATCACGTCGCCCTGCGACGCTACATCTCCGGTTTCATGCCTAGAAACATGTTGAATGGCCGATGATAAAGGACATGCCGCGACCCTACTCCTCTTGGCACTGCGACATAAGCTACAACTTCACCGGATGTGAGACACCAACCATGACATCTGCACCCGCACCGTCGGTTAGCCATCTGCCTGAGTGCGATGTTGGGCAAGTCCAGCACCAAGAGAGCGGAAAAGGGAAGGTGACCTTGAAGGCGACACCCCAAAAGCGGGGCGACGTGGAAATGACCCGGTGGCTTGACCTGACCCACACCAAAGACCTAGGCTTTCGCTTGAAGACATGACCAGAGGGTGGAGGAAGAGTGAGAGCTCCACAATCGGCCCTCATGATGGAAACATCACACGCGCGCGTCATGCTCTCGAGGCTTTCGCCCCCCCTTTATAGATGAAATAACCACCACATCCATACAACAAATTTGGAGACGCCTTTGGGAATTAGGAAGGATGGATGTAGCGGTTGGCTCTTTTTTAATCGGAGGAGGAATAATTGGCACCATCAAAAAAATTCTTGTGTTTTTTTAGGGTAAAAAAATTTCTTGTGTTTATTCGTGGTCTGATCTGGTGCCGAAACTCCAGGCCAGAGTATGGACAGCGCATGTGACACGCTGCCATAGACGCGGAAAGGAGCAGTGGCCACTTGCACGAATTTACCAGCATAGCAGCAGGCAGGGAGCGTAGGCACGAGACGGCAGCAGATCAGTCGCTGCCTTTGCTATTGCCATTGCCATTGCCGTTACTCTCTCTTCCTTTCACGAAGAAAGCACCCCGCGCTCCGCTCCCAAAATCGAGCAGGATTTCCACCGGACGACAGCACACGCCCCTTACAATACGACCCGTCACGTAGCCGGAGAGACCCCGAATCGGCATCCACCGAACGTGCCGGGAAAAATCTCTTCTCGCCGTCTCGATCAGTCGGACAGGAGGCGCCATCTGGGTGTGGTTCCACCCGCGCCGTTCGTCCCTCCCCTGGCACGTCCGTCGAGTCCAGTCGCACATTCGTGTGGTGTGGTGTGGGGTGGTGTGGTGTGACGCCCGCATTCCCCGCCGCGCCACCCCGCGAATCTTGCCTACTAAACCCTACCTCCTTCCTCCCGACCTTCCCCCGGTGCGACCTCCACCCGGCTCACGACACGAGCGGCACCAGGAAGGACGAGACGACTGGTTGGTTTCGTCTGTTTTTTCCTCGCCTTCCGCTGCGTTTCTTGGTGGCCTGCAATCCTGGATCGTTTTGGGGGTTTCTCGCGCTGATCTTTCGTTTCCTTTCTGGCATCGTGGGATCTTTCCTTTCCTTTGCCGCATTGTAGGGTTCTGATGATGCGGTGATACTCCTGCTCATGGCCGCGCCCTTGCCTGCATTTTCTTTTTCATGTTCATCCATGGGTTTGTTGTGGTGTCGCGGGTCCTTTGGTCCTGCCATGGCATCGCTCATGCACTGACTGAGATTAGAGTGTTGGGTTGAGGCCGATGAGCAGATTTCTTGGGGGAAAAGGGGCTCCTCGCGCCATGGCGATTCTCCAAGATTTTGAGCTTAATTTCTCTTGTTTTCTTTTCTCCACTAGTCTTTACTCCTGGCGAGGAAATTGTTTATACTCTGAATGTTACGATGTTTATTCACCTTTCTAGCAATTGGTTCCAAATCCGTTGGCCCTTCATGTTTTTTCAGGTGCTTCTTGTGCGGGGTGGATTAAAACATTGGAGGATGGTTCTGAACAAGTTGCTTCAGCTGTTTGGAGTAGGCAAGAAGAAGAAGAAGAACGATTCTAAGAAGAAAGGTGATCCGCCCCTTCCCGATCCAACATGATTTATTTGTCACTACTAGACTACTATCGATGATTCACATGGTCGATCGGGCTTTGTTCATTTAATAATGAGTATTTCCATCTTCAAGAGAATAACCTAGTTTGTTCAATGCTGTTCTCATCCGATGGGGTTGCCACTCTTTCTTCCAGCAACTCTGGTATGAATATGTTTTCGGGGTGCAGGGAGACTGACTGCATATCGACCGTGCAGTTCTAATGGATAACATTCTTCAGTTACTTTGGTTGCCTGCTCTGTGGTCCAGATTTTATATCAGGATGGTTGGGCGTTTAATTTGCATTACTTTGTCTTGCTTGTGTTGCAACTACTGAACCGTATGGATTAACTCTTAGGAACCCGACAAGTTCTAAGCTGATGTCTTGCCGGTTAAGAGACACACAGCAAATGCCACATTGTGGTGTGGGACATGCATTTTCACAGGAAAAGTGAAAGAATGATATCTTGGTGTAGTTAGAGTGCTACTAGAGTTTTGTTTATGGAGGAATACCCAGGGTTGGGCAAGCCGGCATGGGACTGAATCTTAACACTGTCATATTACTTGGTTGGCCAGTCCCCTCCTAGCCAACCTATCCGTTTTTTTAGTTTGGTTAGACGTGAAATGGCACTATGAATCCATGTCTCTCTGTGGTTAACAATGTCTGAAGTTTGTTATATTAATTAACCCATCATGTAATAAATAAATGATTTTTTGTTATTTCGTCAATTTTCTTCTAACAAATGAATGAATCATTTTATGCAGGAAAGTCCGTCAACCCTGTTTCGCAAGGTAGCCTTCCATGCCAAATGTAAAATCTTGAAATGTTCCATATGCGCCTTCTGATTAGATATAAACCTTATCAGCAGTTATCTGAAAATGTATATGACACTTTCAGTTGGTTGAGTACTGACTACTGAGTAAAGTAAGCCCTGAAATGGATCTAGGAGTTGCGGAAGTCTTGACTAATAAATTACTCATGGTCTTACTGAATGCGGTGCAGCCACTTGGGAGTTGTATTTCCATTGTCTAAAACATATGTAACCACATGTAGAAGGAAGCAATTAGTTTGGTGATCTACAGAATGAGGACTGAATTACATGCATATATTATACATGTTGTATTCGCAGCCTGAGGAAATCACAGCTATTTATATATTTTAATTTATGCATGTCGTGCCAGTTTTATTGACACTGTAGGATTACTTCGAAACGGCATCCAACTTTCACAAAAGTTAACATGGAAACTAGCTCGCAATCACTTGGGGGGGTGGGTGCAGCGATACAGAAAATTGAGGTAACTGGGCTTACTAGATTGAACCAGTAGATTTTTAACCTGCCACAGAGATGTGCTTTCACACTAATATCAGTTGTAATGATACCTTATTCACAACAAATAAATACAATACTTTCAGTTGAAAACTACAGAGGCATTGTCGCAATGAACCTCGGTATAGGCTGCATCAGATGGAATCTCATTCTATATCTCCGGCCTAAACTTGTATGTACATGTTTGGTGACAGCATACGTCATTAGTCAACGTTTTACTGGATTTCAGGTGCTGCTCCACACTCTACTCTTAATATCCTTGCGAGTAACAGTCTCTTGGATCCATGTTCAAGTGGGGCTGGTACGGTGCTATCAGTGCCAAAGGACGAGCCTGAATGTTCGAGTAATATCTCATCGATGGCAAAGGAAGGACATGGATCTGGAAATGAGGACCACAAGTCATTTAACCAGTTTGATGTTGTTCAAGATTACTCCGACCACCACTATGCAAAGACTTCACCAGGGAAGGTATGCTATGTCCTTTCTTGAACTCTGTTTCTGTTAGACCCAACTGCAAACTAATTTCCCGCCTCCTATCTGTGACCAGACCACGAAAGATTGGGCGAGAACAATCCAAAATGAATGGAAGCTTCTGCAGAGAGATCTACCTGGTCAGTACATATGTAATATCTTTTATATGATAAAATTGGTATGCTTGTTTTGATCAGACTATGTCAATTTGATAACGATATGTTCATTGATTCTTCTGACTTGATTGTACGGGTGGGAGTTTTAAAAATGGCTGTTGATTCCCACATTAACTCCTGGCATTATTCATGTTTGCCTCAATGTATTCAAAAAATTCCATGATGCCATTTCTGTGCGTATGAATGCCCCCCGCCCCCCTACTTTAACTATATAAAATTTAAAGGATGGTACTATTATTTCCATGCAGTCAATCATTCATCATTCTCTGCACTTGGTGTATGCCGATTATATCTTATTAATTTTCCTGCTAAAAGTTAAGTATATTAAATTTGCATTAACTTCAAGGTAGTATCCGTACATTCTACCTTGAGTAGCTGAACTCTGAAAGTTTTGATGGCTGTTCAGTTCAAACTTGACACAATTCAAGCTCAAATTATTTAAATATTCCTTGATGCTATTTTTGTTTATACTAACGTCCTACAGACTGCCACTATAGAAACTTCAAAGGATATACTGCTGTTTCTATACAACCATTATTTTCTGCATTTATTGGCCCTTTCATACAGTTTCTCATAATGGATTGTTGACACCTTTCTATGCTATCTTGTCATAGTGGATATATCATGTTCAGAAACTAATCATTTATATTTGAAATGAATGGGAAAACTGGGAACTACTCACAACTCCTAAACTAATGGGTAGTATGGGGGGTCCTAGTGTCAACACATGTGTCATTTCATATTTGCAACTGCAGTCTTTCTTTTAGCTCCTTAATCAGTTGATTTCTTGTATTAACAACACTTGGATCTGAATTTTGTTTGAATATGCAGAATCTATTTATGTTAGAGTTTATGAAGATAGGATTGATCTGATTAGGGCTGCCATTGTTGGGCCTGCTGGAACTCCATATCATGATGGTCTGTTCTTCTTTGATGTTTGTTTTCCTCCTGAATACCCGCGATGTCCACCGGTATGTTTACCAATTCACAGCCGCCTTCCCCTTGTTTTTACCACTTCACACTGGTCCTCCAAAATTGCAATATCTTAGCAGAAACCTATTCAATGTGCACAGAAAGTTCATTTCCATTCGAGTGGGCTTCGGCTTAATCCAAACTTGTACGAGAGTGGTAAAGTTTGCCTCAGCCTGCTGAACACTTGGTTAGGTTCTGGATCTGAGAAGTGGGGCAAGTCAAATTCCACCATGCTGCAGGTGTTGGTCTCCATCCAGGGCCTTGTGTTGAATGATAAACCATACTTTAATGAGCCAGTCATCTTTAGCTCTAAAGAAAAGCATTCCCTTGGATATAATCAGACTGCATTTGTCCTAACCTGCAAGTTGATGTTGTATTTACTTCAGAAGCCTCCAAAGGTAAGTATAGAATCCTCATTTCTTGCCAGGGTAAAAATGGTGTCTTTGGTGGTCATCATGCTGTGAAAGAAGATTTTGAGTTTTCATGGTTACAACATTGCTCACACGCATTCAGAAAAAACTGCATAGATCCAAAAGCATCTAAATTCAGTGTTATGTTTAAACCAGTTCCTACCATAGTTAACTAAGTCGAGTCTTTAATGTTTTTATTACTTACAGAGAAGAGAGAACTTGGAAGCAACTTCATTTTAATACTGATTAATTTGATGAATATCTTGTATAATAGTACTTGTCATCTCCATAAACTCTTTTCAGTGGCGCAGTACTCCCAACCCATATAGGAGATGTTTTTGTGAGTTGTGACATGGAATTACCAACTCCCAAGTTTTGCTCATTTTAGTTGCACTATTAAGAAGTGTACACCTCTTATGAACAGTATACTTGTATGGAAAGTTGAACATACTTCTATGAAGTGTACACCTATTTCTTTAGGGGCTGAATTCATTGTTACAGTTCGTTTTTCCTTTTATGCAGCATTTTGAGACCCTCATTGTGTGCCATTTCCATGAGCGGGAGCGGGCCATCCTAGAGGCATGCCGTGCATATGCTTCTGGCATGGTCGTCGGATCATCGGTCATGGATGGCCGGACTTACCTCCGCAACAAGTGCTTTGCAGGTTTCAAGAAGTCCCTGGATGCACAGACTGAACTTCTCGCGAAGGAGCTATCCGCGAACAGACTTCGTGCGCTACAAGCCTACAACTGAAGAGAGAGGTGGATGCTGCAGATAAGACCATGTCTACCAGCTAGGCTTCTCGTGTTTCAGAAGACACCTGACCATTGGCTGCGTTTAGCACTTGCTCGCTATTTGTTAGCTATTTGATGAAGAAAATTTGCCCCTTGATTTCTGTCTACCCACTTTTGTGGTTTTAACATGCAACCTTAGTGCAATACATGTTGGTAGAAACTTGTTACACTAGCTTCGGTGCCTGCATAAAGATGGCAATAGAACCTGTGCCGCTTTGATGAGCAGCACGAATTGACTTTTTTTGTGTGTGCAACTCAAGACAGTTTGTGATGTTTTAAACATGATTTGTTCATTTGGTGAGTTACAAGCACGCTGAATGTAGCATTTTTAAAAGTTGACCTCAAAGGATCTCGATCCATTTAAGTAAGAAGAGAGTTGGCCGGCTAATTAATGGAAAATAGGGCAAAAACCGTCACAACACACCACAAAAACAGGCACCATGGGCGAACTAGTAGCCTAACGCACACACGCCTTCGAAGAGATAAGCGTCGTTAAGGTTGCAACCCGGTAGCATTGTCATCACACCTCTGCGAAGGTGACTCGGACTTCTTCATTGACGACCACCAACTAGCTTGCACCGCAAACAAGCACTAAGGCATGCGCTGATCGAAGCCAAACAGTCAACTGACGACCAGGCAGTTCCAACTTTGTCGACAAGCATTGCAGGAGAAAAGCGTTGGGCCTATGATGAGCCAGCACCGAAATCGACCACCCACCTCGTGTCATTGTCACCGCAAGCTCCTCCTCAGTAGCTCTGACTTTCATAGAGACAAAGTGAGACACAGCGACCCCTTGAACACGACGGAAGAGGCCGACTACCAGAGCACAACTGTAACCCTGACTCCACCCTAAGCCGCCATCGTTGCCACAAACAGGAAGCCACACAAACCTCTGCATCACTGGAGGGACACCTGCCAACCGCAATGCCGCGAACATCCGCCCCCGGAAGCGCACAAACGGGATCCAAAACTTTTCAACATGACGCCCCAAAGAGGGAAGCGACAATGTCGATGGCGTCTCCCAACCCGGCGGGGCCTTAGGCTTTCACCTGAAGACCTGGATTCGAGGGTATGCAGGGGGTAAAGTCCACGACGATGCCTCCAATGAGGTAACACGACGTCCACAGAAGCTGACGCCATCGGGCAGCCAAAGCCCAACAAGCTTTCGCCAGGATCACCGCCGAACACCCCACCCCACGCACCACACCTCTGCCTAGCCTGCACACCTCTCACGAAGCAGCCACGACGTAGGAGACACAACAATCATCACCGCAGGCTAGAGAAACCAATGAGCCTGATCCGTCCAGAACCTGCAGATCCGCCACCCACCTCATGTTGCACCACCACAAGCTCTCCTTGCAACACCGAAGCCGGGGGGACTCCCGTAACCCGCCGTGGCGAGCTGCCTGCAGCCCCCGCTGCACTGCCAAGCCACGCCACAACCACCAGGCATAGCCAAGCTAGCACAGCCACCCCACCACCATGAAGGAGCTGGATACAGTTGCAGCCGAAGCATTGTTGTTTGGCTACACACAAAGCCTCCATTTATTGAGGAAGTCTTACCTCTAGATTTTTCGACTGTATTTAACCCTTTAGAGCAACTCCAACCAGACGACTCATTTCGTCCACTCACGTTTGGGTCGCCGCGGAAAAAAACAACGACCCAACGCGCCGACCCATTCCCAAGACCGGTCCGCTTCGCGTCCGCATGGACCCCTTTCTGGCCCAAATACGCGTCCCCTCGGTGTCGTCCCCTCAGTGTCTGTCGTGGCCCCACATATCGATCGGCCAACAACCCAAGCGGTCATAATTAACGCGGCCATCTAACGAGGGCCCGCCTGACAGTGTGTGCATGGAAGCCTTTTCCGGGGGGGGCTACTCCCGTAACCCACCGTGGCGAGCTGCCTGCAGCCCCCGCCGCACTACGAAGCCACGCCACAGCCGCCCCACTACTATGAAGGAACCGGATACAGTTGTAGCCGAAGCATTGTTGTTTGGCTACACACAGAGCCTCCATTTATTGAGGAAGTCTTACCTCTAGATTGTTCGACCATATTTAACCCTTTAGAGCAACACACCAACCAGACGACTCATTTCGTCCGCTCGCGTTTGGGTCGACGCGGAAAAAATGATGGCCCAACGCGCTGACCCATTCCCAAAACCGGTTCGCTTCGCGTCCGCGCGGACCCCTTTCTGGCCCAAATATGCGTCCCCTCGGTGTCGTCCCCTCAGCGTCTGTTGCGGCCCCACATGTCGATCGGCCAACAACCCAAGCGGTCATAATTAATGCGGCCACCTACCGAGGGCCTGTCTGACAGTGTGTGCATGCCCGCCTTTTCCTGGGGGGGGGGGGTACTCCCGTAACCATCCGTGGCGAGCTACCTGCAGCCCCCGCCACACTGCCAAGCCACGCCACAACCGCCAGGCATAGCCAAGCTAGCACAGCCGCCCCACCACCATGAAGGAGCTGGCTACAGTTGCAACCGAAGCATTGTTGTTTGGCTACACACAAAGCCTCCATTTATTGAGGAAGTCTTACCTCTAGATTTTTCGACTGTATTTAACCCTTTAGAGAAACTCCAACCAGACGACTCATTTCGTCCACTCACGCTTGGGTCGCCGCGGGAAAAAACGACGACCCAACGCGCTGACCCATTCCCAAGACCGGTCCGCTTCGCGTCCTCATGGACCCCCTATCTGGCCCAAATACGCGTCCCCTCGGTGTCGTCCCCTCAGCGTCCGCCGTGGCCCCACATGTCGATCGACCAACAACCCAAGCGGTCATAATTAACGCGGCCATCTAATGAGGGCCTGCCTGACAATGTGTGCATGGCAGCTTTTTCCGGGGGGGAGGGGGGCACATACATCTCATCAAAATATCGAACGAATACCAAATTCACATGACTACTAATAGCAAGACTTCTCCCATGTCCTCAAGAACAAACATAACTACTCACAAAGCATATTCATGTTCATAATCAGAGGGGTATTAATATGCATATAGGATCTGAACATATGATCTTCCACCAAATAAACCAACTAGCATCAACTACAAGGAGTAATCAACAGTACTAGCAACCTACCAGTACCAATCCCGGACTTGGAGACAAGAATTGGATACAAGAGATGAACTAGGTTTTTGAGAGGAGATGGTGCTGGTGAAGATGTTGATGGAGATTGCCCTCTCCCGATGAGAGGAGTGTTGGTGATGACGATGGCGATGATTTCCCCCTCCCGGAGGGAAGTGTCCCCGGCAGAACAGCTCTCCCGGAGCCCTAGATTGGTTCCGCCAAGGTTCCGCCTTGTGGCGGCGGAGTCTCGTCCCGAACGGTTGCTTCTGATTTTTCCCTTGACGAAAGACTTCATATAGCATAAGATGGCCACCGAAGAGCCAACAGGGGGCCCACGAGGCAGGGTGCGCGCCCTGGGGGGTAGGGCGCGCCCCCCACCCTCGTGGCCTGGTGGGTCCCCCTCTGGCATACTTCTTCCGCTCAATATTTTTTATTATTTCCAAAAATAACTTTCGTGGAGTTTCAGGACTTTTGGAGTTGTGCAGAATAGGTCTCTAATATTTGTTCCTTTTCCAGCCCAGAATTCCAGCTGCCGGCATTCTCCCTCCTTATGTAAACCTTGTAAAATAAGAGAGAATAGGCATAAGTATTGTGACATAACGTGTAATAACAGCCCATATTGCAATAAATATCGATATAAAAGCATGATGCAAAATGGACGTATCAACTCCCCCAAGCTTAGACCTCGCTTGTCCTCAAGCGGAAGCCAATAACGAAAAATATGTCCACATGTTTAGAGGTAGAGGTGTCGATAAAATAAAATACGGACATGAGGGCATCATGATTATTCTCATAACAGCAACATGTGTGGATATTGTCATATGATTTCTTATGCTCAAGTAATAATCTATTCACAATGCAAAAGTACGAATCAGAAACTTTATTGAGGACTAACAAACTATAATCTCAGTCATTGAAGCAATTGCAATTTATCATAACATCAGAAAGAGTCTATGTCAGAGCTTTCTAGCAAGTCCACATACTCAACTATCATTTAGTCTTTCATGATTGCTAACACTCACGCAATACTTGTGGTTACGGAGTTTTAATCGGACACAGAGAAAGATAGGGGCTTATAGTTTCGCCTCCCAACCTTTTACCTCAAGGGTAATGTCAACAATAATAATTCATCCTAACCCATACCCAATTAGATATATGTATCAGGATCTTTCCAACACCCTGTGCTTGCCAAAGGACAAAATGTAAAAAGGAAAGGTGAAGATCACCATGACTCTTGCATAAGGTAGAAGATAATAATAAAAGATAGGCCCTTCGCAGAGGGAAGCAGAGGTTGCCATGTGCCTTTATGGTTGGATGCACAAAATCTTAATGCGAAAGAACGTCACTTTATATTGCCCCTTGTGATATGAACCTTTATTATGTAGTCTGTCGCTTTTATTTCTTCCACATCACAAGATTGTATAAAGCTTATTTTCTCCCACACTAATAAGTCATACATATTTAGAGAGCAATTTTTATTGCTTGCACCGATGACAACTTACTTGAAGGATCTTACTCAATCCATAGGTAGATATGGTGGACTCTCATGGCAAAATTGGTTTAAGGGTTTTTGGAAGCACAAGTAGTATCTCTACTTGGTGCTAAGAATTTGGCTAGCATGAGGGGGAAAGGCAAGCTCAACATGTTGGATGATCCATGACAATATACTTTATCTCAGATATAAGAAAACATAACCCATTACGTTGTCTTCCTTGTCCAACATCAACTCTTTAGCATGTCATATTTTAATGAGTGCTCCCAATCATAAAAGAAGTCCATGATAATATATTTATATGTGAAACCTCTCTTTCCTTATTACTTCCTATTAATTGCAACGATGACCAAAGCTATGTTTGCCAACTCTCAACAACTTTTAATCATCATACTCTTTCTATGTGAAGTCATTACTCTCGATAAGATCAATATGATCTCTTTATTTCTTTTTATTCTTTTTCTCTTTTATTTTATTCACTCTAGATCATGGCAAAATAATCAAGCCCTTGACTCAACACTAATCTTTATTATATATAGCTCACGGACACGATTACTTAGAGAGATCATAAAGCAAAAACTTAAAACTAGATCATGCCATACACTTTATTCTACTAGATCAAGATACTACTAATAGGATCGAACTAAGGAAAACGGTAAAGATAGGAGTGTGATGGTGGTACGATACCGGGGCACCTCCCCCAGGCTTGGCAGTTGCCAAGGGGATTGCCCATACCCATGTGATTATGTCTCCTTTGCTGATGAAGAAGGTGGAGGTGATGATGGATAGTCGCACATCGAATGTAAGAGGTCCTCCAGCTTGCGGATAATGCCCTTGAGTGCAACGATATGCTCCTCAACAAAATATTTTCATGTGTGAGATACTTGTTCTGTATACGAGCTAACTCAATCATCTTGAAAGCTTCGATCTCAGTTGGGGAAAGAATATTGTGATCAAGTTGAAGGGTGTCTTCTACTGCCAGAGCTTGGTCCTCCATGGCCTTCTTGATCCCTTCGTCCTTGTTGATCTCCATGGGTTCTTCCCTCTTAAGCTCTATCTTCATTAGCCAAGCATCGTTGTCACCATCGTTGGAGGAGGGGGACGACATGATGCCCGGCCTTGACAACCCTGACAAAAAACAGCTCGAAACAAGAACAGAGGATAATTGCGTGATACGGGAGTCAAAACCTACGGGAGATTATATAATGAATTTTTACTGACCAAAATACGTATCGTGCAAGAAAACGGAGTCCGGAGAGCACACGAGGTGCCCACGAGGTAGGGGGGCGCGCCCTCCACCCTCGTGGAGGCCTCGTGTCCTTCCCGGACTGCCTCTTATTTTTCTATTTTTCTAAATATTCCAAAACGGAGAAATATTGCCTTAAAAACTGTTTTGGAGTCGGTTTACTTACCGTACCACATACCTATTCCTTTTCGGAGTCTGAAACGTTCCGGAAAGTGTCCCTTATGTATTCCTCCGGGGTTACGGTTTCAATAACATTGGTTTCAACATTTATGGGATTACCTGAGATATAATGTTTGATTCTTTGACCGTTCACCACCTTCGGATTTGTGCCTTCGAAGTTGTTGATTTTGATGGCACGAGAACGATAGACCTCCTCGATAACGTAGGGGACTTCCCATTTAGAGAGAAGTTTTCCTGCAAAAAATCTTAAACGAGAGTTGTATAGCAATACATAATCGCCTACATTAAACTCACGCTTTTGTATCCTTTTGTCATGCCATCTTTTAACTTTTTCTTTAAACAACTTGGCATTTTCATAAGCTTGGGTTCTCCATTCATCAAGTGAGCTAATATCAAATAACCTCTTCTCACCGGCAAGTTTGAAATCATAATTGAGCTCTTTAATAGCCCAATAAGCCTTGTGTTCTAGTTCGAGAGGTAAGTGACATGCTTTTTCATAAACCATTTTATACGGAGACATGCCCATAGGATTTTTATATGCAGTTCTATAGGCCCATAATGCATCATCAAGTTTCTTGGACCAATTCTTTCTAGACCTATTGACAGTCTTTTGCAAAATTAATTTGAGCTCTCTATTACTCAATTCTACTTGACCACTAGACTGAGGGTGATAAGGAGATGCAATTCTATGATTAACATCATACTTAGCAAGCATTTTACGGAAAGCACCATGAATAAAATGTGAACCACCATCAGTCATTAAATATCTAGGGACTCCAAACCTCGAAAAAAATAACTTCCTTAAGCATCTTAATAGAAGTGTTATGATCAGCACTACTAGTTGGAATAGCTTCTACCCACTTAGTAACGTAATCAACAGCAACTAAAATATGTGTATACCTATTAGAGGCAGGAAAAGGTCCCATATAATCAAAGCCCCAAACATCAAATGGTTCAATAACAAGTGAATAATTCATAGCTAGGCATTCCTTGACGTCTACTAATATTACCAATTCTTTGACATTCATCACAAGATAAGACAAACTTACGGGCATCCTTGAAGAGAGTAGGCCAATAAAAACCGGATTGCAATACCTTATGTGTAGTTCTATCTCCAGCGTGGTGTCCTCCATAAGCTTCGGAGTGACACTTGCATAGGATCTGTTCCTGTTCATGCTCAGGTACACAACGTCTAATAACACCATCTACTCCTTCTTTATAAAGATGTGGGTCATCCCAAAAGTAATGTCTCAAGTCATAGAAAAACTTTTTGTTTTGCTGGTATGTGAAACTAGGTGGTATAAATTTAGCCACAATATAATTAGCATAATCAGCATACCATGGAGCAGTGCGAGAAGTACTTATGACATTTAATTGTTCATCAGGAAACCTATCATCAATAGGTAGTGGGTCATCAAGAACATTTTCTAACCTAGACAGGTTGTCTGCAACGGGGTTCTCAGCTCCCTTTCTATCAACAATATGCAAATCAAATTCTTGTAGCAAGAGAACCCATCTAATGAGTCTAGGCTTAGCATCTTTCTTTTCCATAAGATATTTAATAGCAGCATGATCCGTGTGAATAGTTACTTTAGAATCAACAATATACGGCCTGAACTTATCACAAGCAAATACAACTGCTAAGAATTCTTTTTCAGTAGTAGCATAATTTCTTTGAGAATTGTCTAGTGTCTTACTAGCATATTGAATAACATTTAATTTCTTATCAACTCTTTGCCCTAGAACAACACCTACATCATAATCACTAGCATCACACATAATTTCAAAGGGTAAATTCCAATCAGGTGGTTGAACAATAGGTGCAGAGATCAATGCTTTCTTAAGTGTTTCAAATGCTTCTACACAATCATTATCAAAGACAAATGGTATATCTTTTTGTAATAAATTAGTCAGAGGCCGAGAAATTTTTGAGAAGTCGTTAATGAACCTCCTATAAAATCCGGCGTGACCAAGGAAACTTCTTATACCTTTGATGTCCTTGGGACATGGCATCTTTTCAATAGCATCAACCTTAGCTTTATCAACTTCAATACCTCTTTTAGAAACTTTATGCCCCAAGACAATACCTTCATTAACCATAAAGTGGCACTTCTCCCAATTCAAGACAAGATTAGTTTCTTCACATCTCTTCAAAACTCGATCAAGGTTGCTCAAGCAATCATCAAAAGAGGATCCATAGACGGAAAAGTCGTCCATGAAAACCTCACAAATCTTTTCACAAAAGTCAGAGAATATAGCCATCATGCATCTTTGAAAGGTAGCAGGTGCATTACATAAACCAAAAGGCATACGTCTATAAGCAAAAGTACCAAAAGGGCAAGTGAAAGTAGTCTTTGATTGATCATTGGCTGACACAGGTATTTGAGAGAAACCAGAATAACCATCTAGAAAGCAAAAGTGTGTATGTTTGCATAATCTTTCTAGCATTTGATCGATAAAAGGTAAGGGGTAATGATCTTTCTTAGTAGCTTTATTTAATTTGCGGAAATCAATTACCATCCTATAATCTGTAATAATTCTTTGCGGAATCAATTCATCTTTAACATTCGGAACAACAGTAATACCTCCCTTATTAGGGACACAATGGCCAGGACTTACCCACTGACTATCAGCAACGGGATAAATTATACCTGCCTCAAGGAGCTTTAGTATTTCCTTTCTTACCACTCCTTTCATTTTAGGATTCAGACGTTGTTGATGATCAACAACCGGTTTGGCATCTTCTTCCAAATTTATTTTATGCTGACATAGAGTGGGACTAATGCCCTTAAGATCATCAAGAGTATATCCAATAGCGGCACGGTGCTTCTTCAGAGTTTTCAATAATCTCTCTTCTTCATGCTCTAAAAGGTTAGCACTATGGATATATCTTCTTTTCATCAAGATAAGCATATTTAAGAGTATCAGGCAACGGTTTAAGCTCAAACACGGGATCACCCTTGGGTGGAGGAGGATCCCCTAGGATTTCAACAGGCAAATTGTGTTTAAGAATAGGTTCCTGTTTAAAGAATACTTCATCTATTTCCCTTCTTTCATTCATAAACATATCATTTTCATGGTCTAGCAAATATTGTTCTAAAGGATCACTAGGAGGTACAACAATAGAAGCAAGACCAATAATTTCATCCTTACTAGGCAATTCTTCTTCACGGTGTTGTCTACTAAATTTAGAGAAATTAAACTCATGAGACATATCACCCAGACCAATAGTAACCACATTCTTTTCGCAGTCTATCCTAGCATTAACTGTGTTCAAGAAAGGTCTACCAAAAATAATGGGACAAAAGCTATCCTTGGGGAACCAAGAACAAGAAAATCAGCAGGATATTTAGTTTTCCCACACAAGAATTCAACATCTCTAACAATTCCCATTGGTGAAATAGTATCTCTATTGGCAAGCTTAATTGTGACATCAATATCTTCTAACTCAGCAGGTGCAATTTCATGCTTAATTTCTTTGTATAAGTCAAAGGGTATTGCACTAACACTAGCACCCATATCACACAAGCCATGATAACAATGATCTCCTATTTTAACAGAAATAACAGGCACGCCTACCACAAGTCTATGTTTATCTTTAGCACAAGGTTTGGCAATTCTAGCAGTTTCACCGCAGAAATAAATAACATGCCCATCAATATTATCAGCCAAGAGATCTTTAACAATAGCAATATTAGGTTCAACTTTAACTTGCTCAGGAGGTGTATAAGTTCTAATATTGCTTTTACGAACCACAGTTGAAGCTTTAGCATGATCCTTTATCCTAACAAGGAAAGGTGGTTTCTCAACATAAGAAGTAGGAACAACAGGATCATTATAAGTGACAGTCTTTTCTTCAACTTTAGTAGGTGCAGCTACTTTTACTTCTATGGGAGGATGATATTTAAACCACTTCTCCTTGGGGAGATCAACATAAGTAGCAAAAGATTCACAGAATGAAGCTACTATCTCAGAGTCAAGTCCATATTTAGTGCTAAATTTACGGAAAACATCGACATCCATAAAAGACTTAACACAATCAAACTTAGGTGTCATACCTGACTCCTTAGCTTCTTCGAGATCCCAATCTTCAGAGTTGCGTTTAATTCTATCCAATAAATTCCATTTGAATTCAATAGTCTTCATCATAAAAGAGCCAGCACAAGAAGTATCGAGCATGGATTGATTATTACGAGAAAGCCGAGCATAAAAACTTTGGAGAATTATTTCTCTTGGGAGCTCATGATTGGGGCATGAATGTAACATTGATTTAAGTCTCCCCCAAGCTTGAGCGATGCTTTATCCTTCGCGAGGCCAAAAATTATATATATAATTGCGATCACGATGAACAAGATGCATAGGATAATACTTCTGGTGAAATTCCAATTTCAATCGTTTGTAGTTCCATGACCCCGTATCATCACATAGCCTATACCATGTCGATGCATCTTCCTTCAAAGATAAAGGGAAGACCTTCTTCTTAACAACATCATCGGGTATACCAGCAAGCTTAAATAACCCACAAACTTCATCCACATAGATTAGGTGCTCATCAGGATGCTTTGTTCCATCTCCTACAAAAGGGTTAGCTAGCAATTTTTCTAACATACCCGAAGGAACTTCAAAGGGAACATTTTCATTTTCAGTAGGTTCAGTAGGTTGAGGAGCAACTCTTTGCTCTACTGGTCGGGGTGAAGATACCCCTAACAAGCCCCTCAGAGGATTACTTTCCATAGTGACAAGTGACAGTAAATTTTAGCACACTATATAAATTTTTCCTTACCAAATTCTACCTACCAAAAGCGCTTCACTCCCCGGCAACGGCGCCAAAAAAGAGTCTTGATGACCCACAAGTATAGGGGATCTATCGTAATCCTTTCAATAAGTAAGAGTGTTGAACCCAACGAGGAGCAGAAGGAAATGATAAGCGGTTTTCAGCAATGTATTCTCTGCAAGTACTGAAATAAGTGGTAACAGATAGTTTTGTGATAGGATAATTTGTAACGAGCAACAAGTAAAAAAAAAGTGCAGCAAGGTGGCCCAATCCTTTTTGTAGCAAAGGACAAGCCTGGACAAACTCTTATATAGAGAAAAGCGCTCCCGGGGACACATGGGAACTATCGTCAAGCTAGTTTTCATCAAGTTCATATGACTCGCGTTCGGTACTTTGATAATTTGATATGTGGGTGGACCGGTGCTTGGGTGTTGTTCTTACTTGAACAAGCATCCCACTTATGATTAACCTCCATTTCAAGCATCCGCAACTACAACAAAAGTATTAAGGTAAACCTAACCATAGCATGAAACATATGGATCCAAATCAGCCCCTTACGAAGCAACGCATAAACTAGGGTTTAAGCTTCTATCACTCTAGCAACCCATCATCTACTTATTACTTCCCAATGCCTTCCTCTAGGCTCAAATAATGGTGAAGTGTTATGTAGACGACGTTCACATAACACCACTAGAGGCTAGACAACATACATCCCATCAAAATATCGAACGAATACCAAATTCACCTGACTACTAATGGCAAGACTTCTCCCATGTCCTCAGGAACAAACGTAACTACTCACAAAGCATATTCATGTTCATAATCGGAGGGGTATTAATATGCATATAGGATCTGAACATATGATCTTCCACCAAAATAAACCAACTAGCATCAACTACAAGGAGTAATCAACACTACTAGCAACCTACTAGTACCAATCCCGGACTTGGAGACAAGAATTGGATACAAGAGATGAACTAGGGTTTTGAGAGGAGATGGTGCTGGTGAAGATGTTGATGGAGATTGCCCTCTCCCGATGAGAGGAGCGCTGGTGATGACGATGGCGATGATTTCCCCCTCCCGGAGGGAAGTGTCCCCGGCAGAACAGCTCTGCCGAAGCCCTAGATTGGTTCCGCCAAGGTTCCGCCTCGTGGCGGCGAAGTCTCATCCCGAAAGGTTGCTTCTGATTTTTCCCTTGACAAAAGACTTCACATAGCTGAAGATGGCCACCGGAGAGCCAATAGGGGGCCCACGAGGCGGGGGGCACGCCCTGGGGGTAGGGCGCGCCCCCACCCTCGTGGCCAGGTGGGTCCCCCTCTGGCGTACTTCTTCCGCTCAATATTTTTTATTATTTCCAAAAATAACTTTCGTGGAGCTTCAGGACTTTTGGAGTTGTGCAGAATAGGTCTCTAATATTTGCTCCTTTTCCAGCCCAGAATTCCAGCTGTCGGCATTCTCCCTCCTTATGTAAACCTTGTAAAATAAGAGAGAATAGGCATAAGTATTGTGACATAACGTGTAATAACAACCCATATTGCAATTAATATCGATATAAAAGCATGATGCAAAATGGACATATCAGGGGCTGCTCCCGTAACCCGCTGTGGCGAGCTGCCTGCAGCCCCCGCCGCACTGCCAAGCCACGCCACAACCGCCCCACCACTAGGAAGGAGCGGGATACAGTTGTAGCCGAAGCATTGTTGTTTGGCTACACACAGAGCCTCCATTTATTGAGGAAGTCTTACCTCTAGATTATCCGACCGTATTTAACCCTTTAGAGCAACTCCAACCAGACGACTCATTTCGTCCGCTCGCATTTGGGTCGCCGCGGAAAAAATGATGGCCCAATGCGCTGACCCATTCCCAAAACCGGTTCGCTTCGCGTCCGCGCGGACCCCTTTCTGGACCAAATATGCGTCCCCTCGGTGTCGTCCCCTTAGCGTCTGTTGCGGCCCCACATGTCGATCGACCAACAACCCAAGCGGTCATAATTAATGCGGCCACATACCGAGGGTCTGCCTGACAGTGTGTGCATGGCTGCCTTTTCCTGGGGGGGGGCTACTCCCGTAACCCTCCGTGGCGAGCTACCTGCAGCCCCCGCCACACTGCCAAGCCATGCCCCAGCCGCTAGGCATAGCCAAGCTAGCACATGCGCCCCACCACCATGAAGGAGCCGGATACTGTTGCAGCCGAAGCATTGTTGTTTGTCTACACACAGAGCCTCCATTTATCAAGGAAGTCTTACCTCTAGATTGTCCGACCGTATTTAACACTTTTAGAGCAACTCCAATCGGACGACTCATTTCGTCTGCTCACATTTGGGTCACCGCGAATAAAATGATGGCCCAACGCGCCGACCCATTCCCAAAGCTGGTCCGCTTCGCATCCACGTGGACCCCTTTCTGGCCCAAATACGCGTCCACTCGGTGTCGTCCCCTCAATGTCCGCCGCCGTGGCCCCACATGTCGGTCGGCCAACAACCCAAGCAGTCATAATTAACGCGGCCACTGATACGTCTCCAACTTATCTATAATTTTTTATTGTTCCATGCTTTAAATTATCTGTTTTGGATGTTCGATGGGCTTTATTATACACTTTTATATTATTTTTGGGACTAACATATTAACCGGAGGCCCATCCCAAATTGTTCTTTTTTTTCCTATTTCAGTGTTTCAAAGGAAAGGAATATCAAACGGAGTCCAAACGGAATGTAACCTTCGGGAACGTGATTTTTGGAACAAACGTGATCCAGAGGACTTGGAGTGGACGTCAAGCAATCAACAAGGAGGCCACGAGGCAGGGAGGCGCGCCTATCCCCTGGGCGCGCCCCCACCCTCGTGGGCCCCTCATAGCTCTCCTGACCGACCACTTTCGCCAATCTATACTCATATACCCTGGAAACATCAGAACAGGAGCCAAAACCCTATTTCCACCGCCGCAATCTTCTGTACCCGTGAGATCCCATCTTGGGGCCTTTTCCGGCGCTCCGCCGGAGGGGGCATTGATCATGGAGGGCTTGTACATCAACACCATAGCCCCTCCGATGATGTGGAGTAGTTTACCTCAGACCTTCGGGTCCATAGTTATTAGCTAGATGGCTTCTTCTCTCTCTTTGGATCTCAATACAAAGTTCTCCTTGATCTTCTTGGAGATCTATTCAATGTAATCTTCTTTTGCGGTGTGTTTGTCGAGATCCGATGAATTGTGGGTTTGTGATCCAGATTAACTATGAACAATATTTGAATCTTCTCTGAATTCTTTTATGTATGATTGGTTATCTTTGCAAGTCTCTTCGAATTATCTGTTTGGTTTGGCCTACTAGGTTGATCTTTCTTGCAATGGGAGAAGTGCTTAGCTTTGGGTTCATTCTTACGGTGCTCGATCCCAGTGACAGTAGGGGAAACGACACGTATTGTATTGTTGCCATCGAGGATAAAAAGATGGGTTTATATCATATTGCATGAGTTTATCCCTCTACATCATGTCATCTTGCTTAAAGCGTTACTCCGTTCTTATGAACTTAATACTCTAGATGCATGCTGGATAGCGGTTGATGTATGGAGTAATAGTAGTAGATGCAGGCAGGAGTCGGTCTAATTGTCACGGACGTGATGCCTATATACATGATCATACCTAGATATTCTCATAACTATGCTCAATTCTATCAATTGCTCGACAGTAATTTGTTCACCCACCGTAATACTTATGCTATCTTGAGAGAAGCCACTAGTGAAACCTATGGGCCCCCGGGTCTACTTTTCATCATATTAATCTTCCATCAACTAGCTATTTCTTTCGCCGTTTATTTTGCTTTCTTTACTTTTAATCTTTGTCATAAAAATACCAAAAATATTATCTTATCATCTCTATCAGATCTCACTTTTGCAAGTGGTCGTGAAGGGATTGACAACCCCTTTATCGCGTTGGTTGCAAGGTTCTTATTTGTTTGTGTAGGTACAAGGGACTTGTGCGTGGCCTCCTACTGGATTGATACCTTGGTTCTCCAAAACTGAGGGAAATACTTACGCTACTTTGCTTCATCACCCTTTCCTCTTCAAGGGAAAACCAACGCAGTGCTCAAGAGGTAGCAAGAAGGATTTCTGGCGCCGTTGCCGGAAAGTCTACACACAAGTCAACATACCAAGTACCCATCACAAACTCTTATCCCTCGCATTACATTATTTGCCATTTCTCGTTTTCCTCTCCCCCACTTCACCTTTGCCGTTTTATTCGCCCTCTTTTCCATTCGCCTCTTTTTCCTTGCTTCTTGTTTGCTCGTGTGTTGGATTGCTTGCTTGTCACGATGGCTCAAGACAATACTAAATTGTGTGACTTTACCAATACCAACAACAATGATTTTCTTAGCACTCCGATTGCTCCTCTTACCGAAGCTGAATCTTGTGAAATTAATGCTGCTTTGTTGAATCTTGTCATGAAAGATCAATTCGCCGACCTTCCTAGTGAAGATGCCGCTACTCATCTAAATAGATTTGTTGATTTGTGTGATATGCAAAAGAAGAAAGATGTGGATAATGATATTGTTAAATTGAAGCTATTTCCTTTTTCTCTTAGAGATCGCGCTAAAACTTGGTTTTCGTATTTGCCTAAAAATAGTATTGATTCTTGGAATAAGTGCAAAGGTGCTTTTATCTCTAAGTATTTTCCTCCTGCTAAGATCATCTATCTTATAAACGATATTATGAATTTTAAGCAACTTGATCATGAACATGTTGCACAAGCTTGGGAGAGGATGAAATTAATGATATGTAATTGCCCTACTCATGGTTTGAATTTGTGGATGATTATACAAAAAAATTATGCCGGATTGAATTTTGCTTCTAGAAATCTTTTAGATTCGGACCCGGGAGGCACTTTTATGGAAATCACTTTAGGAGAAGCTACTAAACTCCTAGATAATATTATGGTTAATTATTCTCAGTGGCACACTGAAAGATCTACTAGTAAAAAGGTTCATGCGATTGAAGAAATTAATGTTTTGAGTGGAAAGATGGACGAACTTATGAAATTGTTTGCTAATAAGAGTGTTTCTTCTGATCCTAATGATATGCCTTTGTCTACTTTGATTGAGAATAATAATGAATCTATGGATATAAATTTTGTTGGTAGGAATAATTTTGGTAACAATGCATATAGAGGAAATTTTAATCCTAGGCCGTTCCCTAATAATTCCTCTAATAATTATGGTAATTCCTACAACAATTCTTATGGAAATTTTAATAAGATGCCCTCTGAATTTGAAACTAGTGTTAAAGAGTTTATGAATTCACAAAAGAATTTCAACGCCTTGCTTGAGGAAAAAATGCTTAAAGTTGATGAATTGGCTAGGAACGTGGATAGAATTTCTCTTGATGTTGATTCTTCGAAACTTAGATCTATTCCACCTAACCATGATATCAATGAGTCTCTCAAAGCCATGAGAATTTCCATTGATGAGTGCAAAGAAAGAACCGCTAGGATGCGTGCTAAGAAAGATTGCTTTGTGAAGGTGTGTTCTTCTAGTTTTTATGAGAATAAAGATGAAGATCTAAAAGTTATTTATGTGTCCCCTATTAAATCCTTGTTTTGCAATGTGAATCTTGATAATTATGGGACTGGAGATGAGTCAACTTTAGTTAGAAGGCGTCCCAAAAATTCGGAGTTTTTGGATCTTGATGCAAAAATTGGTAAAAGTGGGATTGAAGAGGTTAAAACTTTAGATAGCAATGAACCCACTATTTTGGATTTCAAGGAATTTAATTATAATAATTGCTCTTTGATAGATTGTATTTCCTTGTTGCAATCCGTGCTAAATTCTCCTCATGCTTATAGTCAAAATAAAGCCTTTACTAAACATATCGTTGATGCTTTGATGCAATCTTATGAAGAAAAACTTGAGTTGGAAGTTTCTATCCCTAGAAAACCATATAATGAGTGGGAACCTATAATTAAAATTAAAATTAAAGATCATGAATTCTATGCTTTTGTGTGATTTGGGTGCTAGTGTTTCCACAATCCCAAAAAATTTGTGTGATTTGCTAGGTTTCCGTGAATTTGATGATTGTTCTTCAAACTTACATCTCACGGATTCTACTATCAAGAAACCTATGGGTAGAATTAATGATGTTCTTATTTTTGCAAATAGGAACTATGTTCCCGTAGATTTCATTGTTCTTGATATAGATTGCAATCCGTCATGTCCTATTATTCTTGGTAGACCTTACCTTAGAACGATTGTTGCAATCACTGATATGAAGGAAGGGAATATTAGATTCCAATTTCCG
Source organism: Aegilops umbellulata (assembly GCA_032464435.1). Taxonomy (NCBI): domain Eukaryota; kingdom Viridiplantae; phylum Streptophyta; class Magnoliopsida; order Poales; family Poaceae; genus Aegilops; species Aegilops umbellulata. Next base: position 64,008,494 of record CP136056.1, on the reverse strand, counting down.
TTAAGGAAAGGCATGAAACACTTCCCTAGAAATAAAATTAAATTACCATATGAATCTATTATGAGAGCCACTTATGGATTGCCTACCAAAGATGGCAAGACCTAGATCTATCCTCGCTTTTATGCCTAGCTAGGGGCGTTAAACGATAACGCTTGTTGGGAGGCAACCCAATTTTATTTTAGTTTTTTCTTTTTGGTTCTTTTTAGGAATAAATAATCCATATAGCTTATGTTTAGATGTGGTTTTGGTTTTAATTAGTGTTTGTGCCAAGTAGAATCTTTGGGAAGACTTGGGGAAAGTCTTTGCGATCTTGCTGTAAAAAACAGAAACTTTAGCGCTCATGAGATTAGCTACAACTTTTTACTGGAGAGTGTTATTTAGTTGATTATTTTTTAATATGATTAATAGATAAATTCCTCACGTCCAACAATTTATTTTAGATTTTTTGGAGTTCCAGAAGTTTGCGTTAGTTACAGATTACTACAGACTGTTCTGTTTTTGACAGATTCTGTTTTTCGCGTGTTGTTTGCTTATTTTGATGAATCTTTGGCTAGTAATGGAGTTTATGAACCTTAGAAAAGTTGGAATACAGTAGGTTTAACACCAATATAGATAAAGAATGAGTTCATTACAGTACCTTGAAGTGGTGTTTTGTTTTATTTCGCTAACGGAGCTCACGAGATTTTCTGTTAAGTTTTGTGTTGTGAAGTTTTCAAGTTTTGGGTAAAAGATTTGATGGATTATGGAACAAGGATTGTCAAGAGCCTAAGCTTGGGATGCCCAAGGCACCCCAAGGTAAAATTCAAGGATAACCAAAAGCCTAAGCTTGGGGATGCCCCGGAAGGCATCCCCTCTTTCGTCTTCGTCTATCGGTAACTTTACTTGGGGATATATTTGTATTCACCACATGATTTGTGTTTTGCTTGGAGCGTCTTGTATGATTTGAGTCTTTTCTTTTTAGTTTATCACAATCATCCTCACTGTACACACCTTTTGAGAGAGACACACATGATTCAGAATTTGTTAGAATACTCTATGTGCTTCACTTATATCTTTTGAGCTATATAGTTTTTGCTCTAGTGCTTCACTTATATCTTTTAGAGCACGGTGGTGGTTTTATTTTATAGAAATTATTGATCTCTCATGCTTCACTTATATTATTTTGAGAGTCTTAAACAACATGGTAATTTGATTGTGAAATTAATCCGAATGTGATAGGCATCCAAGATGAGCATAATAAAAACTTCCATATTGAGTTCATTGAATATCATGAGAAGTTTGATACTTGATAAGTGTTTTGAGATATAAAGGTGGTAATATTAGAGTGTGCTAGTTGAGTAATTGTGAAATTGAGAAATACTTGTGTTAAGGTTGGCAAGTCCTGTAGCATGCACGTATGGTAAAAGTTGTGTGACAATTTTGACACATAAGGTGTTCTTTTATTGCTTTCCTTATGAGTGGCGGTCGGGGACGAGCGATGGTATTTTCCTACCAATCTATTGTTGGAAATATGCCCTAGAGGCAATAATAAATAGGTTATTATTATATTTCCTTGTTCATGATAATCGTTTATTATCCATGCTAGAATTGTATTGATAGGAAACTCAGATACATGTGTGGATACATAGACAACACCATGTCCCTAGTAAGCCTCTAGTTGACTAGCTTGTTGATCAATAGATGGTTACGGTTTCCTGACCATGGACATTGGATGTCATTGATAACGGGATCACATCATTAGAAGAATGATGTGATGGACAAGACCCAATCCTAAGCCTAGCACAAGATCGTGTAGTTCGTATGCTAAAGCTTTTCTAATGTCAAGTATCATTTCCTTAGACCATGAGATTGTGCAACTCCCGGATACCGTAGGAATGCTTTGGGTGTTCCAAATTTCACAACGTAACTGGGTGGCTATAAAGGTACACTACAGGTATCTCCGAAAGTGTCTATTGGGTTGGCACGAATCGAGACTGGGATTTGTCACTCCGTGTGACGGAGAGGTATCTCTGGGCCCACTCGGTAGGACATCATCATAATGTGCACAATGTGTTCAAGGAGTTGATCACGGGATGATGTGTTACGGAACGAGTAAAGAGACTTGCCGGTAATGAGATTGAACAAGGTATCGGGATACCGACGATCGAATCTCGGGCAAGTACAATACCGCTAGACAAAGGGAATTGTATACGGGATTGATCGAATCCTCGACATCGTGGTTCATCCGATGAGATCATTGTGGAACATGTGGGAACCAACATGGGTATCCAGATCCCGCTGTTGGTTATTGACTGGAGAACGTCTCGGTCATGTCTGCATGGTTCCCGAACCCGTAGGGTCTACACACTTAAGGTTCGATGACGCTAGGGTTATAAAGGAAGTTCGTATGTGGTTACCGAATGTTGTTCGGAGTCCCGGATGAGACCCCAGACGTCACGAGGAGTTCCAGAATGGTCCGGAGGTAAAGATTTATATATAGGAAGTCATCATACGGTCACCGGAATAATTCGAGGGGTTGCCGGTATTGTATCGGGACCACCGAAGGGGTTCCGGGGGTCCACCGGGAGGGTCCACCTGCCCTGGAGGGCCCTATGGGCTGTATGTGGAGAGGGACCAGCCCCTTAATGGGCTGGGGGACTCCCCCCTAGGGCCCATGCGCCTAGGGTTTGGGGGAACCCTAGAAGGGGGCGCCCCCTTGCCTTGGGGGGCAAGGGAACCCCCCTGGCCGCCGCCCCCTCCTCAGATTGGTTCTGAGGGGGCCGCCCCCCCTCTCCCTTGCCCCTATATATATGTGGGGGTTGGGAGGGCAACCGCACCAATGTGCTGGCGCAGCCCTTCCCCTCTCCCAAGTCCTCTTCCTCTCCCGCGGTGCTTGGCGAAGCCCTGCAGGATTGCCACGCTCCTCCACCACCACCACGCCGTTGTGCTGTTGCTGGACGGAGTCTTCCTCAACCTCTCCCTCTCTCCTTGCTGGATCAAGGCATGGGAGACGTCACCGGGCTGTACGTGTGTTGAACGCGGAGGTGCCGTCCGTTCGGCACTTGGTCATCGGTGATTTGGATCACGGCGAGTACGAATCCATCAACCCCGTTCACATGAACGCTTCCGCTTAGCGATCTACAAGGGTATGTAGATGCACTCTCCTTCCCCTCGTTGTTGGTTTCTCCATAGATAGATCTTGATGACACGTAGGAAAATTTTGAATTTCTGCTACGTTCCCCAACAGTGGCATCATGAGCTAGGTCTATTGCGTAGATTCTTTGCACGAGTAGAACACAAAGTAGTTGTGGGCATTGATTTTGTTCAATATGCTTACCGTTACTAGTCCAATCTTGATTCGACGGCATTGTGGGATGAAGCGGCCCGGACCGACCTTACACGTACACTTACGTGAGACAGGTTCCACCGACTGACATGCACTAGTTGCATAAGGTGGCTAGCGGGTGCCAGTCTCTCCCACTTTAGTCGGATCAGATTCGATGAAAAGGGTCCTTATGAAGGGTAAATAGCAATTGACATATCACGTTGTGGTTTTGCGTAGGTAAGAAACGTTCTTGCTAGAAACCCATAGCAGCCACGTAAAACATGCAAACAACAATTAGAGGACGTCTAACTTGTTTTTGCAGGGTATGCCATGTGATGTGATATGGCCAAAAGGATGTGATGAATGATATATGTGATGTATGAGATGATCATGTTCTTGTAATAGGAATCACGACTTGCATGTCGATGAATATGACAACCGGCAGGAGCCATAGGAGTTGTCTTAATTTATTTATGACCTGCGTGTCAAACGTAAACGTCATGTAATTACTTTACTTTATTGCTAACCGTTAGCTGTAGTAGTAGAAGTAATAGTTGGCGAGACAACTTCATGAAGACACGATGATGGAGATCATGATGATGGAGATCATGGTGTCATGCCGGTGGCGATGATGATCATGGAGCCCCGAAGATGGAGATCAAAAGGAGCAATATGATATTGGCCATATCATGTCACTATTTGATTGCATGTGATGTTTATCATGTTTATACATCTTATTTGCTTAGAACGACGGTAGTAAATAAGATGATCCCTCATTAAAATTTCAAGAGAGTGTTCCCCCTAACTGTGCATCGTTGCGAAAGTTCGTCGTTTCGAAGCACCACGTGATGATCGGGTGTGATAGATTCTTACATTCACATACAACGGGTGTAAGCCAGATTTACACACGCGAAACACTTAGGTTGACTTGACGAGCCTAGCATGTACAGACATGGCCTCGGAACACAAGAGACCGAAAGGTCGAGCATGAGTCGTATGGTAGATACGATCAACATGAAGATGTTCACCGATGATGACTAGTCCGTCTCACGTGATGATCGGACACGGCCTAGTTGACTCAGATCATGTAATCACTTAGATGACGAGAGGGATGTCTATCTGAGTGGGAGTTCATAAGATGAACTTAATTATCCTGAACATAGTCAAAAGATCTTTGCAAATTATGTCATAGCTTACGCTGTAGTTCTACTGTGTTAGATACGTTCCTAGAGAAAATATAGTTGAAAGTTGACAGTAGCGATTATGCGGATAGTAGAAAGCTTATGTCCTTAATGCACCGCTCAGTGAGTTGAACCCCGAACATGGTCTGTTGATGTTGCGAACATCTGACATACATGATGACTACATGATAGTTCGGTAATGTTAAACGGTTTAGAGTTGAGGCACCAAAGACGTTTTCAAAACGTCGCGGAACATATGAGATGTTTCGAGGGCTGAAATTGGGATTTCAGGCTCATGCCCACGTCAAAAGGTATAAGACCTCCGACGATTTTCTTAGACTGCAAACTAAGGGAGAAAAGCTCAATCATTGAGCTTGTGCTCAGATTGTCTGAGTACAACAATCACTTGAATCGAGTGGGAGTTGATCTTTTAGATAAGATAGTGATGTTTCTCCAAAGTCATTGCCACCAAGATGCTAGAGCTTCGTAATGAACTATAACATATCAGGGATAGATATGATGATCCTTGAAATATTCGCGATGTTTGACACCGCGAAAGTAGAAATCAAGAAGGAGCATCAATTGTTGATGGTTAGTGAAACCACTAGTTTCAAGAAGGGCAAGGGCAAGAAGGATACTTCATGAAACGGCAAATCAACTGCTGCTCTAGTGGAGAAACCCAAGGTTGAACCCAAACCCGAGACTGAGTGCTTCTGTAATAAGGGGAACAACCACTGGAGCAGAATTACCCTAGATACTTGGTAGATGAGAAGGCTGACGATAGAAGTATATTGGATATACGTTATGTTAATGTGTACTTTACTAGTATTCCTAGTAGCACCAGGGTATTAGATACCGATTCGGTTGCTAAGTGTTAGTAACTCTAAATAAAAGCTACGGAATAAACGGAGACTAGCTAAAGGTGAGCTGACGAGATGTGTTGGAAGTGTTTCCAAGGTTGATATGATCAAGCATCGCTCGCTCCCTCTACCATCGAGATTGGTGTTAAACCTAAACAATTGTTATTCGGTGTTTGCGTTGAGCATAGACATAATTGGATTATGTCTATCGCAATACGGTTATTCATTTAAGGAGAATAATGGTTACTCTATTTATTTGAATAATACCTTCAATGGTCTTGCACCTAAAATGAATGGTTTATTGAATCTCGATCATAGTGATACACATGTTCATGCCAAAAGATATAATATAGTAATGATAGTATCACCTACTTGTGGCACTGCCGTGTAAGTCATATTGGTATAAAGCGCATGAAGAAGCTCCATGTTGATGGATCTTTGGACTCACTCATTTTTGAAAAGGATTGAGTAATGTGAACCATGTCTATTGGTATATACGCATGAAGAAACTCCATGCAGATGGACCGTTTGGACTCACTTGATTTTAAATCACTTGAGATATGCAAATCTTACCACATGGACAAGATGACTGAAAGACCTCGTTTTCAGTAAGATGGAACAAGAAAGCAACTTATTGGAATTAATACATCTTGATGTGTGCAGTCCAATGAGTGCTGAGGCATGTAGTGGATATCGTTATGTTCTTACTTCACAGATGATTTGAGTAGATGCTGAGTATATTTACTTGATGAATCATGAGTCTGAATTATTGAAAGGTTCAAGTAATTTCAGAGTGAAGTTGAAGATCGTCGTGACAAGAGGATAAAATGTCTATGATATGATCATAGAGATTTATATCTGAGTTACGAGTTTGGCACACAATTAAGACATTGTGGAAATTATTTCACGACTAATACCGCCGGGAACACCATAGTGTGATGGTGTGTCCGAACATCATAACTGCACCCTATTGGATATGGTGCATACCATGATGTATCTTGTCGAATTACTACTATCGTTTATGGGTTAGGCATTAGAGACAACCGCATTCACTTTAAATAGGGCACCACGTAATTCCGATAAGATGACACCGTATGAACTATGGTTTAGATAAACCTAAGTTGTCATTTCTTAAAAAGTTTGGGGCTGCGACGCTTATGTGAAAAAAGTTTCAGGCTAATAAGCTCAAACCCAAAGCGGATAAATGCATCTTCGTAGGACACCCAAAACAGTTGGGTATACCTCCTGTCTCAGATCCGAAAGCAATAGGAATTGTTTCTGAAATCGAGTCCTTTCTCGAGAAAAGTTTCTCTCGAAAGAATTGAGTGGGAGGATGGTGAGACTTGATGAGGCTATTGAACCGTCACTTCAACTAGAGTGTAGCGGGGCACAAGAAGTTGTTCCTGTGGCACCTACACCAATTGAAGTAGAAGCTTATGATAGTGATCATGAAACTTCGGATCAAGTCACTACTAAACCTCGTAGGACGACAAGGATGCGTGCTAGTTTAGAGTGGTACGTAGTCCTGTCTTGGAAGTCATGTTGCTAGTCAACAATGAACCTATGAGATATGGAGAAGCGATGGTGGACCCTGATTCCGAAAAATGGCTCGAGGCCATAAAATCCGAGAGAGGATCCATGTATGAAAACAAAGTGTAGACTTTGAAAGAACTACTTGATGGTCGTAAGGCTGTTGGGTACATATGGATTTTAAAAGGAAGACAGACAATGATGGTAAGTATCACCATTGAGAAAGCTCGACTTGTCGTTAAGGTGTTTCTCGACAAGTTCAAGGAAGTTGACTACGATGAGACTTTCTCACTTGTAGCGATGCTAAGAGTCTGTTGGAATTAGCAGGCACTGCATTATTTATGAAATCTTGCAGATGGGATGTCAAGATATTGTTTCCTTGTTCTTGAGGAAAGGTTGTATGTGATACAACCAGAAGATTTTGTCGATCCTGAAAGATGCTAACAAGTATGCAAAACTCCAGCAATCCTTCTAAGGACTGGAGTAAGCATCTCGGAGTTGGAATGTACACTTTGATGAGATGATCAAAGATTTTGGGTTTATACAAAGTTTATGAGAAACTTGTATTTCCAAAGAAGTGAGTGGGAGCACTATATAATTTCTGATGAGTACATGTTGTTGACATATTGATGATCAGAAATAATGTAGAATTTCTGGAAAGCATATAGGGTTATTTGAAAAGTGTTTTTCAATGGAAAACCTGGATTAGGCTGCTTAAACATTGAGCATCAAGATCTATAGGGATAGATCAAAACACTTAATGGTACTTTCAAATGAGCACATACCTTGACATGATCTTGAAGGTGTTCAAGATGGATCAGTCAAAGAAGGAAGTTCTTGCCTGAGTTGTAAGGTACGAAGTTAAGACTTAAAGCTCGACCACGGCAGAACAGAGAGAAAGGACGAAGGTCGTCCCCTATGCTTAGACATAGGCTCCATAGTATGCTATGCTGTGTACCGCACCTGACATGTGCCTTGCCACATGTCTGGCTAGAGGGTACAAAGGTGATCTAGGAGTAGATCACCAGATAGCGGTCAAGATTATCCTTAGAGGAATAAGGATATGTTTCTCGGTTATGGAGGTGATAAAGAGTTCGACGTAAAGAGTTACGTCGATGCAAGCTTAACACCTATCCGGATAGCTTTGAGTAGTGATGCCGGATACGTATAATGGAGCAACAATTTGGAATAGCTCCAAGTAGAACAGTTATTTGAAATGGCTCCAAATATAGATTAGAGATTTGCGAAGTACATACGGATCTGAATGTTGCAGACCCGTTGACTAAAACCTCTCTCACAAGCAACATGATCAAACCCAGAACTCATTGAGTGTTAATCACATAGTGATGTGAACTAGATTATGAATTCTAGTAAACTCTTTGGATGTTGGTCACATGGCGATGTGACCTGTGAATGTTAATCACATGGCGATGTGAACTAGATTATTGACTCTAGTGCAAGTGGGAGACTGTTGGAAATATGCCCTAGAGGCAATAATAAATAGGTTATTATTATATTTCCTTGTTCATGATAATCGTTTATTATCCATGCTAGAATTGTATTGATAGGAAACTCAGATACATGTGTGGATACATAGACAACACCATGTCCCTGGTAAGCCTCTAGTTGACTAGCTCGTTGATCAATAGATGGTTACGGTTTCCTGACCATGGACATTGGATGTCATTGATAACGGGATCACATCATTAGAAGAATGATGTGATGGACAAGACCCAATCCTAAGCCTAGCACAAGATCGTGTAGTTTGTATGCTAAAGCTTTTCTAATGTCAAGTATCATTTCCTTAGACCATGAGATTGTGCAACTCCCGGATAGCGTAGGAATGCTTTGGGTGTGCCAAACGTCACAACGTAACTGGGTGGCTATAAAGGTACACTACAGGTATCTCCGAAAGTGTCTATTGGGTTGGCACGAATCGAGACTGGGATTTGTCTCTCCGTGTGACGGAGAGGTATCTCTGGGCCCACTCGGTAGGACATCATCATAATGTGCACAATGTGTTCAAGGAGTTGATCATGGGATGATGTGTTACGGAACGATTAAAGAGACTTGCCGGTAACGAGATTGAACAAGGTATCGGGATACCGACGATCGAATCTCGGGCAAGTACAATACCGCTAGACAAAGGGAATTGTATACGGGATTGATCGAATCCTCAACATCGTGGTTCATGCGATGAGATCATTGTGGAAAATGTGGGAACCAACATGGGTATCCAGATCCCGCTGTTGGTTATTGACTGGAGAACGTCTCGGTCATGTCTGCATGGTTCCCGAACCCGTAGGGTCTACACACTTAAGGTTCGATGACGCTAGGGTTATAAAGGAAGTTCGTATGTGGTTACCGAATGTTGTTTGGAGTCCCGGATGAGACCTCGGACGTCACGAGGAGTTCCGGAATGGTCCGGAGGTAAAGATTTATATATAGGAAGTCATCATACGGTCACCGGAATAATTCGAGGGGTTGCCGGTATTGTACCGGGACCACCGAAGGGGTTCCGGGGGTCCACCGGGAGGGTCCACCTGCCCTGGAGGGCCCTATGGGCTATATGTGGAGAGGGACCAGCCCCTTAAAGGCTGGGGGCCTCCCCTCCTAGGGCCCATGCGCCTAGGGTTTGGGGGAACCCTAGAAGGGGGTGCCCCCCTTGCCTTGGGGGGGGCAAGGGAACCCCCCTGGCCGCCGCCCCCTCCTCAGATTGGATCTGAGGGGGCCGCCCCCCCTCTCCCTTGCCCCTATATATATGTGGGGGTTGGGAGGGCAACCGCACCAATGTGCTGGCGCAGCCCTCCCCCTCTCCCAAGTCCTTCTACTCTCCCGCGGTACTTGGCGAAGCCCTGCAGGATTGCCACGCTTCTCCACCACCACCACGCCGTTGTGCTGCTGCTGGACGGAGTCTTCCTCAACCTCTCCCTCTCTCCTTGCTGGATCAAGGCATGGGAGACGTCACCGGGCTGTACGTGTGTTGAACGCGGAGGTGTCGTCCGTTCAGCACTTGGTCATCGGTGATTTGGATCACGGCGAGTACGACCCCATCAACCCCGTTCACATGAACGCTTCCGCTTAGCGATCTACAAGGGTATGTAGATGCACTCTCCTTCCCCTTGTTGCTGGTTTCTCCATAGATAGATATTGGTGACACGTAGGAAAATTTTGAATTTCTGCTACGTTCCCCGACATCTATCCCTCTAGGGGCATGCGTAGTAGTACTTTGCTTTGAGGGCTAATAAATTTTTGCAATAAGTATATGAGTTCTTTATGACTAATGTGAGTCCATGGATTATACGCACTCTCAACCTTTCATAATTTTCTAGCCTCTACGGTACTGCGCATTGCCCTTTCTCGCCTTGAGAGTTGGTGCAAACTTCGCCGGCGCATGCAAACCCCGTGATATGATAGGCTCTATCACACATAAACCTCCTTATATCTTCCTTAAAACAGCCACCATACCTACCTATCATGGCATTTCCATAGCCATTCTGAGATATATTGCCATGCAACTTTCCACCGTTCCGTTTATTATGACACGCTCCATCATTGTCATATTGCTTTGCATGATCATGTAGTTGACATCGTATTTGTGGCAAAGCCACCATTCATAATTTTTCATACATGTCACTCTTGATTCATTGCATATCCCGGTACACCGCCGGAGGCATTCACATAGAGTGATATTTTGTTCTAAGTATTGAGTTGTAATTCTTGAGTTGTAAGTAATAAAAGTGTGATGATCATCATTATTAGAGCATTGTCCCATGTGAGGAAAGGATGATAGAGACTATGATTCCCCCACAAGTCGGGATGAGATTCCGGACTAAATAAAAAAATGAGGCCAAAGAAAAAAAGAGAAGGCCCAAGAAAAAAAAGGAAGAGAAAAAAATGAGAGAAAAAGAGAGACGGGACAATGTTACTATCCTTTTTCCACACTTGTGCTTCAAAGTAGCACCGTGATCTTCATGATAGAGAGTCTCCTATGTTGTCACTTTCATATACTAGTGGGAATTTTTCATTATAGAACTTGGCTTGTATATTCCGATGATGGGCTTCCTCAAAATGTCCTAGGTCTTCGTGAGCAAGCAAGTTGGATGCACACCCACTTAGTTTCTTTTGTTGAGATTTCATATATTTATAGCTCTAGTGCATCCGTTGCATGGCAATCCCTACTCCTCTCATTGACATCAATTGATGGACATCTCCATAGCCTATTGATTAGCCACGTCAATGTGAGACTTTCTACCTTTTTCTCTTCTCACATAACCCTCATCATTATACTTTATTCCACCCATAGTGCTATATCCATGGCTTGCGCTCATGTATTGCGTAAGGGTTGAAAAGGATGAAGCGCGTTAAAAAGTATGAACCAATTGCTCGGCTTGTCATCGGGGTTATGCACGATGAGAATGTTTTGTGTGACGAAATTGAAGCATGGCCTAACTATATGATTTTGTAGGGATAAGTTTTCTTTGGCTATGTTATTTTGATTAGACATAATTGCTTGGTTAGCATGTTTGAAGTATTATTGCTTTTATGTTAACATTAAACTTCTATCTTGAATCTTTCGGATATAAATATTCATGCCACAGTAAAAAGAATTACATTGAAAATTATGCTAAGAAGCATTCCACATCAAATATTCTATTTTTATCATTTACCTACTCGAGGACGAGCAGGAATTAAGCTTGGGGATGCTTGATACGTCTCCAACGTATCTATAATTTTTTATTGTTCCATGCTATTATATTATCTGTTTTGGGTGTTCAATGGGCTTTATTATACACTTTTATATTATTTTTGGGACTAACCTATTAACCGGAGGCCCAGCCCAAATTGCTGTTTTTTCTTGCCTATTTCAGTGTTTCGAAGGAAAGGAATATCAAACGGAGTCCAAACGGAATGAAACCTTCGGGAACGTGATTTTCGGAACAAACGTGATCCAAAGGACTTGGAGTGGATGTCAGGCAATCAACGAGGAGGCCACGAGGCAGGGAGGCGCGCCTGCCCCCTGGGCGCGCCCCCACCCTCGTGGGCCCCTCGTAGCTCTCCTGACCGACCTCTTTCGCACATATATACTCATATACCCTGGAAACATCAGAGCAGGAGCCAAAACCCTATTTCCACTGCCGCAACCTTTTGTACCCGTGAGATCCCATCTTGGGGCCTTTTCCGGTGCTCCGCCGGAGGGGGCATTGATCACGGAGGGCTTCTACATCAACACCATAGCCTCTCCGATGATGTGTGAGTAGTTTACCTCAGACCTTCGGGTCCATAGTTATTAGCTAGATGGCTTCTTCTCTCTCTTTGGATCTCAATACAAAGTTCTCCTCGATCTTCTTGGAGATCTATTCGATGTAATCTTCTTTTGCGGCGTGTTTGTCGAGATCCGATGAATTGTGGGTTTATGATCCAGATTATCTATGAACAATATTTGAATCTTCTCTGAATTCTTTTATGTATGATTGGTTATCTTTGCAAGTCTCTTCGAATTATCAGTTTGGTTTGGCCTACTAGATTGATCTTTCTTGCAATGGGAGAAGTGCTTAGCTTTGGGTTCAATCTTACGGTGCTCGATCCCAGTGACAGTAGGGAAAACGACACGTATTGTATTGTTGCCATCGAGGATAAAAAGATGGGGTTTATATCATATTGCATGAGTTTATCCCTCTACATCATGTCATCTTGCTTAAAGCGTTACTCCGTTCTTATGAACTTAATACTCTAGATGCATGCTAGATAGCGGTTGATGTGTGGAGTAATAGTAGTAGATGCAGGCAGGAGTCGGTCTACTTGTCACGGACGTGATGCCTATATACATGATCATACCTAGATATTCTCATAACTATGCTCAATTCTATCAATTGCTCGACAGTAATTTATTCACCCACCATAATACTTATGCTATCTTGAGAGAAGACACTAGTGAAACCTATGTCCCCCGGGTCTACTTTCCATCATATTAATCTTCCATCAACTGGCTATTTCTTTCGCCGTTTATTTTGCTTTCTTTACTTTTAATCTTTATCATGAAAATACAAAAAATATTATCTTATCATCTCTATCAGATCTCATTTTTGCAAGTGGTCGTGAAGGGATTGACAACCCCTTTATCGTGTTGGTTGCAAGGTTCTTATTTGTTTGTGTAGGTACAAGGGACTTGAGCGTGGCCTCCTACTGGATTGATACATTGGTTCTCAAAAACCGAGGGAAATACTTACGCTACTTTGTTGCATCACCCTTTCCTCTTCAAGGGAAAACCAACGCAGTGCTCAAGAGGTAGCAGCCACCTCTTGGGGGCCCACCTGGCAGTGTGTGCATGGCAGTATGGCCGCCTTTTTAATGGACGTGTGTGGCGGGGCCGGCCTCATCCACTCCTCCCGTCCACATCTTGCCACCTTTTCTCCCTCGTCGGCGACCAGGAAACCCTAGCCGGCCAGCCAACCCCAAACCCTAGCAAAGCCGTGGGCATCTTCAAGGGAGAGGGAGGAAGCGGAGGTTCAACACCGGAGCGAGCTCTTCCCGCGGGCTCCCTCCTCCACCGCCGCCGGCTAGACGCGGCACGCGCCCACGGGAGCAGGAGCGGTTGTACATCCCAGTCCACCAGGCGCGGTGGCACTGGGAGCACTGCCAACCCCTGCCGTATCCTGATGTGAACTTGTCGCACGACTGGTATTTGGACCTTGAGCGCATCCCCATCCCGGTGGCGCCGTGGTCTGTTGGGGATACACATAACATGTAGGCCCATGAAGGGTCGAAATATCGTAAAGCATGGGGTCCACACATCATGTGGGTCCTGATAAATCTCATATAGACGTACTATCCACTCAGACATATCATCATACCGTCCACTCGGAAGACAATCAGCCACTCGGTCGTATGGCTCACTCGGAAGGCAGTCAACCATTCGGTCGTATGGCTCACTCGGATATGCGAAGACCAACAGTCGACAAGGCAGTCAAAGCATCATCTGACTTTACAGCATCAATGCCCCACTTTGTAACGTAGGAGGTGAGGGAGGGGGCACTCTATATAAGCCACTCCCCACCACTAGACTAGGCAGGCTCATTCTTCTCTCATTCTTCCCCTCGCTCTCATCTCTCTTGCCATTAGTCTCAGGACTACGAAGATCCGTTCTCCTCCCCCTCTCTCAAATACACCATATAACTCCGTGTTCATGACAGATAAAAGAAAGCCTCTCCGGAGCACGAGAAGTAGGGTTGTTATCTCCACCATGAGAGGCCCGAACTCGCTAAAACCACTGTGTCACCCATTTGCATCTCGATAGATCATGCTCCTTTACCCTACCCTTCCTATTATCGGAATCGTTCCAACGACACGGCCCGCGAGGGCACACGCGGAGGAGGTTTCCCGGCGGCGTGAGCTCCTTGCGCTGAAGCAGCGCGCTGTACATGCCTACGCGCCAGACTCTCCTAACTGGGAGCGCTGGTTTGTGCTAGAGCACGAGGAGGAGTGCCGCTTCAGCGCCCACATCGACCATGACGTTCCACCGCTGCTGTAACGCCCGGATAATCTTGCTACACTAATCCCACGCTAATCGTGCCATGACACCTCGGTTACTGTTGCTATCCTCGCCAAATTCGAAACCGTTCAAAATTCAAATTCAAATTAATGACAATAATAAAAGTTTTCCACAATTGAAACAAAAATGTTCGGTGGATGCCAAATATTACAAGGGTAATTATGGTGCAACAAACACATTTTTATAAAATGGCTAAATGGATTAAATGATTTAAACAGAAAAGAAAGATAATACAAAAAGGGAAAAAAAGAAAAAAAAGAAAAGAAAAGAGAAAGGCCCCCTGGACAACTGGGCCAGACGGCCCAGCTCACCGGCCAGGCCAGCCCACCTGGCCCAGCCGGCCCACCCCACCTCCTTATCCACTCACTCACCCAAACCCTACCCACCCCGTCGCCCCACTCGCCCCCACTCCCCTCGTTTGGATCTGGATCGGGAGGAGATCCCGATCCCCTCGCCCTCTCCCCCGCGTGCACGTCGCCGCTGGACCGCGCCTCCGCCTCGACCTCCCCGGCGCCCGGAGCTCCTCCCTCGCCGGACTGCCTCCCGCTCCGCCGCGCGTCCCCGTCGGCCTCCCCAAGCTTCCCCGAGCCCGCTACCACTGACCCCGCGAACCCCCTGTGAGGCCCCCTCCTTCTCTCTCCCCCGCACGCGCCCGCACCGGCCGCGCTCACCGCGGCCACCCGGCGTCCCCCCTCGCGCGTGCCCGCACTTGCCTGCCGCCAAGCCCGCTTTTGCTTTTCCCCCGCGCTCGCCCGCGCGCACGGGCTGCTCGCGCACAGCCCCTGGCCGTCGTGGCTTTGCCTCCGCCTCGCCGCGTCCTTCTTCACCTGCAGACCGCGTCCCGCGTGCCCGGCGTCGCCTCTGGCCATGGCCTGGCTGCGCCCGCGCCACGCCCACGCCGCGTCTGCCAACCGCCCTCCCTCCCCCCCGCGCGCGTGCAGCCGCCGCTTGTGCTGCTGCGCGCCTGCTTTGCTGCTCCATTGCCGCTCGCGCCCGCCTGCCTCCCACCGGCGCCTGAGCGCTGCCGCTGCCTACACCTCCCCTTCGCCTGACCTGCGCGCCCGCTCCGCCCGGCTCGCGCCGCTGCTCCCCCTGCTGCTACTCGCCGTCGCCATCGCCTGTCGCGTCGGGGCTGCCCACGCCCGCGCCGTGCGGCCCCGCCACGCTCACCTGTCGCCCCGCCCACGCGTGCCTACTCCGTGGCCGCAACCTGGCCGCCGCTCCCCGTGCCACGCCTGCCCTTGCTGCCTGGCCCGCCCCCCGCCTGTCCCTGCCCCGCGCCGGCGCCCTGCCATGGCTGCTGCCGGCGGGCAGCACCTAACCAGGCGCAGGCGCCCGCACGCCCCTACAAGCCCGGTGCGCCCGAACCCGCTAACGCTGTTGCGCCCGCTCGGGCAGTGCCCGCAGCCCACACCCGTTAGGCCCCTGGGGCCTATGACATGTGGGGCCCCAACCCCCCAGAACGTTTTTAAATAAATAAATAAATATAATTAAAAATAATTAATTAATTAAAGAATTAATTAAGTTAATTAATCATAATTAGATTAACCTAATTAACTAATTAGTTTAATTAAATAGTAGTTAGATTAGTTAAACACTGATTAGGCTAAACAGTTAATGACCAGTGGGACCCACACGTCAGCGAACCAGTCAACACCTCTGTTGACTGCTGATGTCATGCTGACGTCATGATGACGTCAGCAAACACTATTCTGGATAATGTTAATTTAATTAATAATTAATAAATTAGAAAATGATTTAAAACTTTAAATATTAATATAAATTAAACCGTAGCTCGGATGGAAAAACTTTGTACATGAAAGTTGCTCAGAACGACGAGACGAACCCGGATACGCAGCCCGTTTGTCTGCCACACATTCCTAACATATCAAACTCGCAACTTTTCCCCCTCCGGCTCCTCTGCTCGAAAACACGAAACCCCGGGAAAACTTTCCCGGATGTTTCCCCTCTTCACCGGTATCATCCCATACCGCGTTAGGGCACCTCTAACACCGTTACTTGTCATGTCATGCATCACTATGCATCTGCTTGCTTAAATATTTATTGTTTCTCCCCCTCTTCTCTCAATAGACACCGAGACCGACGCTGCTGCTGCCCCGTTCGACTACGGAGTTGACGATGCCTCTCTCTTGTCAGAGCAACCAGGCAAGCCCCCCCCCCCTTGATCACCAGATATCGCCTACTCTTCTCTATACTGCTTGCATTAGAGTAGTGTAGCATGTTACTGCTTTCCGTTATTCCTATCATGATGCATAGCCTGTCCTTGTTACTACTGTTGATACCTTTACCTGCAATCCTACCTGCTTAGTTTAGGATGCTAGTTTACCATCAGTGGCCCTACATTCTTGTCCGTCTGCTGTGCTATACTATCGGGCCGTGATCACTCGGGAGTTGATCACGGGTATATACTATACATTAAACATGATACATGTGGTGACCAAAGTCGGGTTGGCTCGAGGAGTACCCGCGAGTGATTCACGGATTGGGGGCTGAAAGGACCTTTGTCCCGACGGCCCTTTGTGTGGATCTTTGTGGCGGAGCGGCAGGGCAGTTCGAGGCTACCTAGGAGAGAGGTGGGCCTGGCCCTGTCGACGTTCACGGATACTTAACACGCTTAACGAGATCTGGGTATTTGATCTGAGTCTGGCCAATTGGTCTATACGCACTAACCAACTACGCGGGAAAGATATGGGCACTCGGCGTCGTGGTATCAGCCGAAGCCTTCGTGACGTCAGCGACTGAGCGGCGCGCGCCGAATTGGCTGGAACGCCACTAGGCTAGGTCTGCTTCCGGCCGCCCACGCAACGTGCAGGTGTGCTCAGGGCGATGGGCCCAGACCCCTGCGCTTAGGTTTAGACCGGCGTGCTGACCTCTCTGTTGTGTCTAGGTAGGGTTGCGACGTGTTGATCTTCCGAGGTCGGGCATGACCCAGGAAAGTGTGTCCGGCCAAATGGGATCAAGCGTGTTGGGTTATGTGGTGCACCCCTGCAGGGAAGTTAATCTATTCGAATAGCCATGTCCCTCGGTAAAAGGACGACCCGGAGTTGTACCTTGACCTTATGACAACTAGAACCGGATACTTAATAAAACACACCCTTCCAAGTGCCAGATACAACCCGGTGATCGCTCTCTAACAGGGCATCGAGGAGGGGATTGCCGGGTAGGATTATGCTATGCGATGCTACTTGGAGGACTTCAGTCTACTCTCTTCTATATGCTGCAAGACAGAGGCTGCCAGAAGCGTAGTCTTCGACAGGATTAGCTATCCCCCTCATATTCTGGCATTCTGCAGTTCAGTCCACTGATATGGCCCTTTACACATATATCCATGCATATGTAGTGTAGCTCCTTGCTTGCGAGTACTTTGGATGAGTACTCACGGTTGCCTTGTTTCCCCTTTTCCCCATCTCTCTACCCGATTGCTGCAATCAGACGATGGATCCCAGGAGCCAGACGCCACCGTCGTTGATGACTACTACACTGGAGGTGCCTACTACTACGTGCAGCCCGCTGACAACGACCAGGAGTAGTTAGGAGGATCCCAGGCAGGAGGCATGCGCCTCGTTCGATCTGTATCCCAGTTTGTGCTAGCCATCTTATGGCAACCTTGTTTAACTTATGTCTGTACTTAGATATTGGTGCTTCCGCTGACTCGTCTATGATCGAGCACTTGTATTCGAGCCCTCGAGGCCCTGGCTTGTATTATGATGCTTGTATGACTTATTTTATTTGTAGAGTTGTGTTGTGATATCTTCCCGTGAGTCCCTGATCTTGATCGTACACATTTGCGTGCATGATTAGTGTACGATTGAATTGGGGGCATCACAAGTTGGTATCAGAGCCGACTGCCTGTAGGAATCCCCCTTCCACACTCCTTGGCCGAAGTCGAGTCTAGACATTGCAAAAACTTTTACTAACTTGGCTGTGTGCCTTACGGGCCCACGTCGCCATCGGGTGGTACTAGGATCTTTTACTCCTCGACCTTTACTCTAGGACTCTAAACTCTCTTCTACTCGGGTTAAACGAATTTACTAACTCTAACACTAGGGTCCCGTGAGGACATTCACCCCAAAGTTGGATAAAAGCCATAGTTATTCCTTAGTATAGTGTTTTGAACAATTTTCACACTGTCATTTGACTCCATTGAAACATATTTGTTTTCAGATGGAACCCACGAGGCAGGTCGTGCGCCACACGGCGGCCATTGGTGCCTCCGGATCATCGGCTGTGCTAGCTGAGATGATGACCTATCTGGGTTATCGCTGGCACCCCGAGTACACCGTCATCGAGGAGTACCAGGACTTTAACCAGGAGCAGTACCGTGCCATCGTCCACTTCTACTCTTGGGAGTATGACTCCACTACTGTGCTGCACACCGCTTATGGTGTTGGAGTGACCATCGATATGGCAGTTCACGATGCTGCCTATGGTGCTCTGACACGCCTTCGTTGGGAGTACCGGGAGTTGGACACCTCCCCCTTCAGGCACATTGCTATCGCGTCTGATATTGGTGCGGAGGGCTACTACACTGCTGCCTACTCCACTGTCACCCGAGAGCCCTTCTACCATCAGAACCTGGTTCTGCATGCTGATGGGCTAGATCGAGCTAACCGAGCTCTTCGCCACGAGTTGTACACCACTCGTCAGCACCTCTACCGTGCTCTGACGACGTTGCACCCCTTTGTCGGATCTGGGGAGTTGCCGCGTTCTGCTATCTACCCAGCCAGGACCGTGATGCCCCAGGGTGTCGGTTGGCCAGAGGTGGGAGGCTACTCTCCCGCACTTGGTCCTCTTCTACCGCCTGAGCGTCGGGTTTAGCACCAGAGCACCCGCGGACCCCAGGTTGCCGACGTGGTGTACCCGTTGCCACACTACCAGCTTTCAGGCTACACCTACCTCCGCAGTGTCGCGTGGGACTGATGTAGACTTGCTTGTTAGTGTTAGATGCATTCGCCGCGAGCCTGCGTGCCGCCTATGATGTCTTAGTCTATGTACTGAACTCTGTGTACCGAACCCTATGCATGATCTCTTTTGTAAGATGTGCCGACTATTATGTGGTATCTATCGTGCTGCTTTCGTTATGCATGTTTCATCTTGAATGATTCTTGTCTTTGCAAATATTCTCAATGCTGAACTACCCCTGTTCTATATTAGCAGGATGGTTAGACCAGGTGGTCGTGGTCGTGGTGGCAACTTCCCACCACCGCCTGAGTACATGGCTGGTATGATCCAACAGCTTGAGATGAATCGCCAGTTCATGGAGAACATGATGGCTCAGTTTCCTCGCCCCAATATGAACCAGCAGCCAAACACAGTAACTCTATAGGATTTCGTTTGCCTCAACCCAAGTGTGCACCGCAGCTCAACTAAGCCCCTGGATGTTGATGACTGGCTCCGTGACATCACCTATGAGATGGAGTAGGCTGATGTAGCCCCTGCCAGCTATGTCACTTTTGCTTCCTTCTTCCTGAAGGGACCCGCAGCTCAATGGTGGGACAGCCACAGGCGCACTCTGCCAGTTGGAACAATCATCTCCTGGCCAGACTTCCAAGCTGCTTTCCGTGCCCGCTTCATCCCTCAAGGAGTCATGGACCGGAAGAAGCGTGAGTTCCGCAACCTCACCCAAGGCAACATGATAGTTGAAGCTTATCAGCGAGAGTTTCTGGACTTGTCTTACTATGCTGAAGAGGACATTGCAACTGATGCACGCAGATAGGAGAAGTTCCGTGATGGCCTTCAAGCTGACATCAAGCTCGCACTTCTAGTGCATGACTTTACTGATTTTGCCACCTTGGTGAACAAAGCCATCAACGTCAAAACTGGTTTGCAGGAATACCAGAGCTCTCACGGGCGCAGCCGTGACACGGGCTCATCTTCGGGCCCGTCCTCGTAGAAGCGCAAGATATGGATTCCCAACAGCATGTACCAGCCGAATGCACCTGCCCCAAGGTAGTCCTATGCTGCACCTCGTCTACCTACTGCTCCTGCTAGGCAGCCCAAACTACCAGCACCGCCACCCCAAGCTCCTGTTCCTACTCCCGAGAATGGTTTGTGCTTCAGGTGTGGACAACCAGGGCACCGTGCTAGGGAATGCAACCAGAAACAAAATCAACTGGCCCTTCCAGCAACTGGCCGTGGAAACAATCATGCCCGCAACAACAACGCCAAGTCCTATGGTCGTGTTCATGCCAACCATGTTGATCTGAACGAAGCTCAAGACCAGCCTGCTACTGTGATGGGTACACTCCTCGTAAATTCCGTACCTGCATCTGTTTTATTCGATACAGGTGCATCGCATTCATTCATGTCAGAAGATTTTGCATGCTTTCACGACATTAAATGTGAGGACATGAATGCTTCACTATTAGTACACACCCCTGCGGGCCAATGTCGAACCTCCATGATTTGCAACGACATCCCTGTAGAAATCGAAGGCCTGAAATTCCTTGTCTCTCCCATCGTACTGAAGTCCTGTAGCATTGATCTCATTCTGGGGATGAATTGGTTAAAAGCGCATACTGCTTCTATCGTTTGCGCCACCAAGACCATCCATCTGCTACACCCTTCTGATGAAATAATAAGCTACAATGCCCGTCTGGTTCAGAATGCCGAGGCAAGGCTCTATGCATTGAATGCATTGAACGCTGCACCCCTCGAGGGCATTGAAAACATTCCCGTCGTGCGTGACTTCCTCGACGTCTTTCCTGAAGAACTTCCAGGGATTCCCCCTGCTAGAGCTGTCGAATTCGTCATCGACTTGAAACCAGGCACCACTCCTATTGCCAAGCGACCCTACAAGATGCCGCCGCATGAACTCCTTGAGCTTAAGGAGGAAATCGACAAGTCTCTTCAAAATGGTTTCATTCGCCCGAGTTGCTCTCCTTGGGGAGCACCTTCTCTCTTTGTCAAGAAGAAGGATGGGACAAACCGACTGGTCCAAGACTACCGTCCTATTAACCAAGCTACCATTCAGAACAAGTATCCTCTTCCTCGGATCAACGATCTGTATGATCAACTGGCTGGTTCATCAGTGTTCTCTAAACTCGACTTGAGATTGGGTTACCACCAGATCCGTGTTCGTGAAGAGGATATCCCAAAGACCGCCTTTGTGACTCGTTATGGTTCATATGAGTACACTGTCATGTCCTTCGGCTTAACCAATGCCCCAGCCACCTTCTCTCGCCTGATGAACTATACATTCATGGATTACCTCGACAAGTTCGTCGTGGTTTTATCTGGATGATATCCTGGTATTCTCCAAGAACGAAGAAGAACATGTTGAGCATCTTCGACTTGTGCTGGAAAAGCTACGAGAGCATCAGCTGTATGCCAAATTCTCTAAATGTGAATTCTGGCTTCCTGAAGTAACCTATCTTGGACATGTCATCTCTAAGGATGGTATTGCCGTTAACCCTAAACGAGTTCAGGCTATTCTTGATTGGACTCCTCCGAAGAATGTCAAGCAAGTCAGAAGTTTTCTCGGTCTCACCAGCTATTGCCTTCGATTCGTCGAGAACTTCTCCAAGATTGCCAGGCCTCTGACTAATCTGTTGCATAAGGGAGTCAAGTTCCAATGGACAGACAAATGTCAGGAAAGCTTCTAGGCACTCAAAGACAAGTTGACTTCTGCCCCAGTGCTAGCTCCACCTGATACTAAGAAGGACTTCGTCATTTACTGCGACGCTTCCCGTCAAGGATTAGGCTGTGTCCTAATGCAAGAGCGCAGAGTGATTGCCTATGCCTCTCGTCAATTGCGCCCTCACGAAGAGAACTACCCAGTTCACGATCTCGAGCTTGCTGCCGTCATTCATGCACTGAAGCAGTGGCGACATTACCTTCTCGATAATCGTTGCGAGATCTTCACCGACCATCAAAGTCTGAAGTATCTGTTTACTCAGCCAGACCTGAACCTCCGTCAGCAGAGATGGATGGAGACCGTAGCAGACTTTGACTTCGGTATTTCCTATACACCAGGCAAGGCTAATGTAATGGCTGATGCCTTGAGCCGCAAGTCTTACTGCAACCACCTCCAGGTTCACAAAGTTCAGCCCTCGCTTGTTGAAGAATTCAGAAAGCTGAACCTCCATATTGTTCCTCCGGGTGCACTCGCTCCCCCTCCTAAGGAGTTTCGCAAGATGAACCTCCATGTTTTTCCCAAAGGTTATCTCAATACGCTGGTTGCTAGGCCAGATCTTGTGGACACCATCAAATGGATACAGAAATGTGACGATGAAGTGGGGAGGATTAAACTTTATCTCGCACAAGGAAAGCCCTCATTATTCACTATTGCTGATGATGGCGCCTTATTGTTCAAAGGTCGCCTAGTAGTTCCGAGTAAGAGGGAAAACCTGGATATGTCTCAGAAGGTTATGAAAGAGGCTCATGATACACCCCTATGTATCCATCCTGGTAGTACAAAGATGTATCAGGACATTCGTCAAAGATTCTGGTGGTCTAACATGAAGCAAGACATTGCTCGCTATGTTGCCGAGTGTGACGTTTGCCGTCGTATCAAAGTTGAACATCAAAGGCCTGCTGGAACTCTGCAACCTATATCTATTCCTGAATGGCAATGGGACCATGTTGAAATGGACTTCGTCACTGGATTTCCCAAATCGCAGAAAGGTAATGATGCTATTCTTGTCGTCATTGACCGGCTTTCTAAAGTTGCACATTTTCTGGCGGTCAAGGAAACGATCACTGTTAGTCATCTTGCAACCCTCTACATGTCCAGAATTGTTTCACTTCACGGTATTCCCCTGGTTATCAGTTCGGACCGTGGCAGCTTATTCACTTCAAGATTCTGGGCAAGTTTCCAAGAAGCTATGGGGACTCACTTATCTTTCAGTACTGCGTTTCATCCGCAGTCACAAGGGCAAGTTGAACGTGTCAACCAAGTTCTCGAAGACATGCTTCGAGCTTGTGTTATTTCCTTCGGCAAGAAATGGGAGGAATCTCTCCCGTATGCTGAGTTCTCTTATAATAATAGCTATCAAGCTAGTCTAAAGATGGCCCCCTTCGAAGTGTTATATGGACGAAAGTGCCGAACCCCTCTGAACTGGTCAGAAACTGGGGAACGTCCACTCTTTGGTCCGGATATTATCCAACATGCCGAAGAACAAGTCCGCATTATTCGCGAGAATCTCAAGACTGCTCAGTCACGCCAAAAGAGTAATTATGACCGTCATCATAAAGACATGGTCTATCAACCTGGCGAAAAGGCCTATCTTCGAGTTACACCAATGAAGGGTGCACACCGCTTCGGGATCAAAGGAAAGCTAGCTCCCCGCTATATTGGTCCTTTCACTATTCTCGAGAGGCATGGAAAAGTGGCATATCAACTGGAGCTTCCGTCGAACCTTTCTCAGGTTCACGATGTGTTCCACGTGTCACAGCTCCGTCGCTGCTTCAAGGACCCAATCTGAGCAGTGGATCATGAAGTGCTCGAATTGCAACAGGACCTCTCCTATAAAGAGCATCCGGTCCGCATTCTTGACCAAGCTGAACGCCGCACCCGCCAGAAGGCGATCAAGTTCCTCAAGGTCCAGTGGTCGAATCGCTCTGAAGACGAAGCCACCTGGGAACGCGAGGATCGTCTTCGTGATGAATACCCCGCACTGTTCCCTTCTACCTCCTAAATCTCGGGGCGAGATTTCTTGTAGTGGAGGAGATTTGTAACGCCCGGATAATCTTGCTACAGTAATCCCACGCTAATCGTGCCATGACACCTCGGTTACTGTTGCTATCCTCGCCAAATTCGAAACCGTTCAAAATTCAAATTCAAATTAATGACAACAATAAAAGTTTTCAACAATTGAAACAAAAATGTTTGGTGGATGCCGAATATTACTAGGGTAATTATGGTGCAACAAACACATTTTTATAAAATGGCTAAATGGATTAAATGATTTAAACAGAAAAGAAAGATAATACAAAAAGGGGAAAAAAGAAAAAAAGAAAAGAAAAGAGAAAGGCCCCCTGGACAACTGGGCCAGACGGCCCAGCTCACCGGCCAGGCCAGCCCACCTGGCCCAGCCAGCCCACCCCACCTCCTTATCCACTCACTCACCCAAACCCTAACCACCCCGTCGCCCCACTCGCCCCCCACTCCCCTCGTTTGGCTCTGGATCGGGAGGGGATCCCGATCCCCTCGCCCTCTCCCCCGCGTGCACGTCGCCGCTGGACCGCGCCTCCGCCTCGACCTCCCCGGCGCCCGGAGCTCCTCCCCCGCCGGACTGCCTCCCGCTCCGCCGCGCGTCCCCGTCGGCCTTCCCAAGCTTCCCCGATCCCGCTACCACTGACCCCGCGAACCCCCTGTGAGGCCCCCTCCTTCTCTCTCCCCCGCACGCACCCGCACCGGCCGCGCTCACCGCGGCCACCCGGCGTCCCCCCTCGCGTGTGCCCGCACTTGCCTGCCGCCAAGCCCGCCTTTGCTTTTCCCCCGCGCTCGCCCGCGCGCACGGCGCTGCTCGCGCATAGCCCCTGGCCGCCGTGGATTTGCCTCCGCCTCGCCGCGTCCTTCTTCACCTGCAGACCGCGTCCCGCGTGCCCGGCGTCGCCTCTGGCCGTGGCCTGGCTGCGCCCGTGCCACGCCCACGCCGCGTCTGCCAACCGCCCTCCCCCACCGCGCGCGTGCAGCCGCCGCTTGTGCTACTGCGTGCCTGCTTTGCTGCTCCATTGCCGCTCACGCCCGCCTGCCTCCCGCCGGCGCCTGAGTGCTGTCGCTGCCTACACCTCCCCTTCGCCTGACCTGCGCGCCCGCTCCGCCCGGCTCGCGCCGCTGCTCCCCCTGCTGCTACTCGCCGTCGCCACCGCCTGCCGCGTCGGGGCTGCCCACGCCCGCGCCGTGCGGCCCCGCCACGCTCACCTGTCGCCCCGCCCGCGCGTGCCTACTCCGTGGCCGCAACCTGGCCGCCGCTCCCCGTGCCGCACCTGCCCTTGCTGCCTGGCCCGCCCCCCGCCTGTCCCTGCCCCGCGCCGGCGCCCTGCCATGGCTGCTGCCGGCGGGCAGCACCTAACCAGGCGCACGCGCCCGCACGCCCCTACAAGCCCGGTGCGCCCGAACCCGCTAACGCTGCTGCGCCCGCTCGGGCAGTGCCCGCAGCCCACACCCCTAGGGCCTATGACATGTGGGGCCCAACCCCCAGAACGTTTTTCTAAAATAAAATAATAAATGAATAAATATAATTAAAAATAATTAATTAATTAAAGAATTAATTAAGTTAATTAATCATAATTAGATTAACCTAATTAACTAATTAGTTTAATTAAATAGTAGTTAGATTAGTTAAACACTGATTAGGCTAAACAGTCAATGACCAGTGGGACCCACACGTCAGCGACCCAGTGAACACCTCTGTTGACTGCTGATGTCATGCTGACGTCAGCAAACACTATTCTGGATAATGTTAATTTAATTAATAATTAATAAATTAGAAAATGATTTAAAACTTTAAAAAATAATATAAATTAAACCGTAGCTCGGATGGAAAAACTTTGTACATGAAAGTTTCTCAGAACGACGAGACGAACCGGGATACGCAGCCCGTTCGTCCGCCACACATTCCTAACATATCAAACTCGCAACTTTTCCCCCTCCGGCTCCTCTGCTCGAAAACACGAAACCCCGGGAAAACTTTCCCGGATGTTTCCCCTCTTCACCGGTATCATCCCATACCGCGTTAGGGCACCTCTAACGCCGTTACTTGTCATGTCATGCATCACTATGCATCTGCTTGCTTAAATATTTATTGTTTCTCCCCCCTCTTCTCTCGATAGACACCGAGACCGACGCTGCTGCTGCCCCGTTCGACTACGGAGTTGACGATTCCTCTCTCTTGTCAGAGCAACCAGGCAAGCCCCCCCCCCCTTGATCACCAGATATCGCCCACTCTTCTCTATACTGCTTGCATTAGAGTAGTGTAGTATGTTACTGCTTTCCGTTATTCCTATCCTGATGCATAGCCTGTCCTTGTTACTACTGTTGATACCTTTACCTGCAATCCTACCTGCTTAGTTTAGGATGCTAGTTTACCATCAGTGGCCCTACATTATTGTCCGTCTGCTGTGCTATACTATCGGGCCGTGATCACTCGGGAGTTGATCACGGGTATATACTATACATTAAACATGATACATGTGGTGACCAAAGTTGGGTTGGCTCGAGGAGTACCCGCGAGTGATTCACGGATTGGGGGCTGAAAGGACCTTTGTCCCGACGGCCCTCTGTGTGGATCTTTGTGGCGGAGCGGCAGGGCAGTTCGAGGCTACCTAGGAGAGAGGTGGGCCTGGCCCTGTCGGCGTTCGCAGATACTTAACACGCTTTAACGAGATCTGGGTATTTGATCTGAGTCTGGCCAATTGGTCTATACGCACTAACCAACTACGCGGGAAAGATATGGGCACTCGGCGTCGTGGTATCAGCCGAAGCCTTCGTGACGTCAGCGACTGAGCGGCGCGCGCCGGATTGGACTGGAACGCCACTAGGCTAGGTCTGCTTCCGGCCGCCCACGCAACATGCAGGTGTGCTCAGGGCGATGGGCCCAGACCCCTGCGCGCTTAGGTTTAGACCGGCGTGCTGACCTCTCTGTTGTGCCTAGGTAGGGCTGCGACGTGTTGATCTTCC
The DNA here is from genome assembly GCA_032464435.1 of Aegilops umbellulata. Taxonomy (NCBI): domain Eukaryota; kingdom Viridiplantae; phylum Streptophyta; class Magnoliopsida; order Poales; family Poaceae; genus Aegilops; species Aegilops umbellulata. The sequence continues at coordinate 63,981,421 of CP136056.1, read as the reverse complement.
GAGGCCGGGCATGACCCAGGAAAGTGTGTCCGGCCAAATGGGATCAAGCGTGTTGGGTTATGTGGTGCACCCCTGCAGGGAAGTTAATCTATTCGAATAGCCATGTCCCTCAGTAAAAGGACGACCCGGAGTTGTACCTTGACCTTATGACAACTAGAACCGGATACTTAATAAAACACACCCTTCCAAGTGCCAGATACAACCCGGTGATCGCTCTCTAACAGGGCATCGAGGAGGGGATTGCCGGGTAGGATTATGATATGCGATGCTACTTGGAGGACTTCAGTCTACTCTTTTCTATATGCTGCAAGACGGAGGCTGCCAGAAGCGTAGTCTTCGACAGGATTAGCTATCCCCCTCATATTCTGGCATTCTGCAGTTCAGTCCACTGATATGGCCTTTTACACATATATCCATGCATATGTAGTGTAGCTCCTTGCTTGCGAGTACTTTTGATGAGTACTCACGGTTGCCTTGTTTCCCCTTTTCCCCATCTCTCTACCCGATTGCTGCAATCAGACGATGGAGCCCAGGAGCCAGACGCCACCGTCGTTGACGACTACTACACTAGAGGTGCCTACTACTACGTGCAGCCCGCTGACGACGACCAGGAGTAGTTAGGAGAATCCCAGGCAGGAGGCCTGCGCCTCGTTCGATCTGTATCCCAGTTTGTGCTAGCCATCTTATGGCAACCTTGTTTAACTTATGTCCGTACTCAGATATTGTTGCTTCCGCTGACTCGTCTATGATCGAGCACTTGTATTCGAGCCCTCGAGGCCCTGACTTGTATTATGATGCTTGTATGACTTATTTTATTTGTAGAGTTGTGTTGTGATATCTTCCCGTGAGTCCCTGATCTTGATCGTACACATTTGGATGCATGATTAGTGTACGATTGAATCGGGGGCGTCACAGCTGCCCCTGCGGGTAAAACCGGAGGAAGAGCAGGCGGAGGCGGACTACCAAGCCGCCCTCGAGGAGGCCCTGCAGCACGCGCTGGAGGTGAGCCGGCTCGAGGAGGACGACCATTGGGATAGGATATAAGCCAACCCCACCACTAGACTAGGCAAGCCCTTGCTCTGTGCGTAGCGAGGGACTCCGTCCACGCGCCCCTGTTCGTGCCGCCACCGCCGCCAGCGCCGACCCTCGTCGAGCCAAAGTCCGAGCCGGAGCGCGAGCCAACGCCCACGTGGAAGTGGTCACCGCCACCCCTACTTGGTCCGGGGAGTCCTATTTGTGGACGACCAGCTCCACGAGTGGGTGAGCGCGCCTCCCTGCTACTTCGCCTCCACGCTGGAAGAGGAGGCGGCCCACCTTGAGTGCTGGAAGGCGCATTGGATCGCAAAGGAGGGGGCCGACGCCGAGTAGCAGATGCGCCGGGAGCAGCAGTTGCGGCGCGAGGAGGAGGAGGAGCGCGCCCGCCTCGCCGCAATGCCGCCGCCGCAGCAAATGCCGGAGGAGGCTGACCTGGCGGCCTATCAAGCCTCGTTCGGTTGGGATGGGCCGCCTCCCGTTTTCATCGACCTCACCGGCGGCGCCGACGACGGCGGCAGGGCAAGGGCAAGGCGGTCTACTAGGGCAGCGTGTGGGCGTTTATTAGAGTTTTTTAATTTTTTGTATGTTTAAGTGGACTTTGGCCGGCGTTTGACCGGCCATTTATGTATAATTATGCTTAATTACGTCAGTGTCGGGTACGTCGGCAAAAATGTGTATGCCTCTCAATGGACGTACCTGCCGAACCGAATGGAAACGGGTTGGAGTTGCTCTTACCCTGAATTTTTTTAGCAATTTTATCCTTGAGGTTGCCTACAAGCACCTCCATGCAATTTTACGAGAATAACCCGTGGAAAAGTAGACTACACAAAGTTAATTAAAGAGATAGAAGAGAGTCGTAAAATACAAGTAACTCTCTCTCTTCTCTCCTCCCCGAACTCTCTTGTCTTTCTCTGTCAAAGAGCGCATGATATGTGTTGAAAAAGATGGGTGGGCTGAAGAGAGTGCAGGATGAGTACTATGCCTATCATCGTCGTGCGACAGTGATCGCTGGACTGAAGTGTCCCAAGCCGACGACCGGTCCACGCTCCGGGCTTGGCCATGTCTTCCGTCAGACGAAAGCCAAGCTGCGTGCGTGCGTGTGATGTTCGGCTGGATGCGTCCATGCGTGCCTCTCTTTTCCCGAAAAAGAGAAAATGTTTCCATTTCCCGTTTCCACGTCCTGTCTTCTTCTTATCTCGTGCTTATCTTGCCGAGCCCGCATATATACATGGAAAAGGGAATCGCGGGCAGGTTGGCACTTTCCACTCCTGTATTCACGCGAGATTCCCGGCCTTTTTTCCTAGCATAGCACAGGGCACGCACAGCGCAGGTACTAGGTCCTATGGCCCTAGGAGCAGGGCTACGGATCACATGCCGGATTTCGCCATTGTCGCTTCCTTTCCAGGGAAGAGAAAGGCATCCCAAAACGAGCAGGAGAATCACCGGACGCGCGCCCCCGATCACGGCCGCGATGCCAAATATGCGTACGGCGTATGGTAGCCCCGGCTGGATCGAACGGAAAGAGATGATGGAGCACCGTGCTTGCGGTTGCGGAGGGGGACGCGGTGCACCGTGCTTGGGGCCGGTCCGTCTGGTCTGGTCTTGCGGGGCAGGCAAAAGCGCCGGTTGGGGTCGAGCTTTGCCTCCCCGGCACGCAAGCTTCCCTCCCATCCGTGTGGTGTGACCCCGCGTTCCCCTCCTTGCAAACCCGGGCTCGGGCTCGCGCACGCAGCCACCACCCCCACCCCCACCCTGACCGACCGCCTCCTGCACTTCGTCCCCCCTCGCCCTTTTTCTCGCCTACTACTGGCGACTGCACCACTACTACTGACTGTTCCCCTTCGGCCCTTCTCTTCCCTTCCCCGGCGACCGGTGGCGCCAGGACCGACGGAGCAAGCGAGGGTTCCGGTCTGCTCCTCCGACTCCTCCGTCCTGCTCTGCTCTGTTCTCCTCCCTGATCGTGCTGGTTTGCTCGCTTCTTTCTTCAGTCGCTCGCGATTGTTCTCTACTCTTTTGATTGATTGTGCGATCTGAGGAAGCGGCAGGGAGGGATGCCCCCCGAGATTCTGCAATCTCTCGTTTTCTTTCTGGCCTTGTGGAGTTATTATCATGATGCGATGATACTCTTTGCCCCCATGGTGTGATGTTCTTGCGTGCTTTGCTTCGTTTTGTCTGTTGCTGGGTTTGGTCGTGTCGTGGGTCCATTGGCCCGACCATGGCGTCACTCCTGCACTGATTGGAGTGCCTCGGTTTTGTTTTGTACTACATATAAACAACTCACTGGGGCCGACGAACATGAGTTCTTCTTAATTAAAGGGAAAAGGGGAACAAGAAATCAACCAAGTGGGAAAAAAAGTTCCTCCTGTCCAAGATTGTCATGTTCTTCAATTTCATGCATATATGTCGTTCATGCGCATGCCTTGATTTACATCTGTTATCCGCCTAATTGCGTCATCTTTCTTTCTAGCTGTTGGTTCCAAATCCAATGGCGTTTCATGCTTTTCAGGTGCTTTCTCTGTGGGCTGGATTGGATTAGAGGATGGTTCTCAAGAAGCTGCTTCAATTCTTTGGAGTTGGCAAGAAAAAGAAGAAGAGTTCCAACAAGAAAGGTGATGATATACCTTCCCTGGTTAACTTGGTTTATTTGTCAGCGGGGATGCATCACATGATCACTGGATAGGATACCCCTTGCCCTCTTTAAAACAATAACCTGGTTTGTCCAATGGTGGTCTCATCCGATAACCATGTGTTTCTTTTTTTGGATAATGATGATGCATCTGTGTGTTCTTGGTGAAACTGCATACCAATGGGGCAGTCGTAATTTGTTGGAATAACAGAATAATTAGAGGCTGCTGTATGGTCCAGATAGTTATGTCAGGATGTTTATATCTTTATACACTTATTATTTGTCTTGATTGTGTTGGAGCTACTGAAGTACGATATCATCGATAGAATCTGAATGCTACTGTATTTTAGTTGGATATAAACTGGCATATGAATGCATGTCTGTGATGATCGATGATGTTTTGGAGTTTGTTATATCAAGCCAATTATTTGTTGGAAAAACATTTTATAGAACTTGTTATTTCCCTGAATGTTCTAATGAATGGTTCTATTTATGCAGGCAAGTCCATCGACCCTCTTTGGCAAGGTAGCTTCGGATGACCAATGTTAATGTTCTGTTTGTGCCTCCTGATTGGTTTTTTTTATTTTTACTTTAAATGGCATCTGATAGTACTATCTGAGAAATATCTATTACAATTTAGTTTTCACTTGCAGTACTGATTACAGCCCTCAAATGGGTATCTGAGTTGTGACTCTTGACTATAAAATACTTATGTCATTCTTACTACATGCAAAAGAAGATGCGTGATGCAGCTACTTCAGTGGTTGTACTTCCATTATCTGAAGAAAATGCAGCCTCTTAGAAATATAGGAGTCTGTATCACTGGTTTAAGGAAGCAATTAGTTTAGTGCTCTGTGTAAACAAGGGCTGGATGTCAGGGATATACTACATGTATTGTTTCATGCTTGAGGAAATTACAACTATTAGCTTAATGTTACGTAGATTTTACACTGTACCATTCCTTTAAAACGGCGTCTTGCTTTCACTAAATTTAACATGACAATTAGCTGGCTTTCATTAGGAATGAGAGCAGGCATTAATGAAATGGCAGTAACTTGTCGTTGAACTGGTAGAGATTTCAGACCATTTTTAATCAAACCTTGATGTTAGTGCTCCCAGCAAAGGAATACTACTATACTTTGCAATTGGCAGGGATAGCACCGTTAAGAAAGCTGATAACCAGCTACTAGTAAACTTTTGGAATGTGTCTTTTATCCTTGATGATGGGCAATCCATGTGATGGAGGAACCACATAGGCATTGTTGCTGTGCCCCCCAACGAGATGAGTGATCTTGGCTGCATTAGATGGGATCCCATCCTGTACAGGCTTGTTCTTCTTCTAAATTAAAATGCTGTAGTTGCTAGTGCCTGTTGGTCGAGTTTCTCCCCCTCTGTATCTGTCCTAAACTCTAAAAGTATGTACATATGTGGTGATAACATTCATACTTAGGTCATAATCTTCTGGATTCAGGTGCTAGTGCTGCTCCACACTCCACTGTAAATGTCCTTGCAAGTAACATTCTTTTGGATCACTGTTCAAGTGGGTCTGGTAATGTGCTGTCACTGCAAAAACATGAACCTGAATGTTCAAGTAACATCTCATCGACGATAAAGGCCGTAGATGGATCTAAAAATAAGGACCAGAAGTTATTTGACCAATTTGACGTTGTTCAAGATTACTCTGACCACCACTATGCAAAGACCTCACCAGGGAAGGTATGCTATGTCCTCTTTTGAACTCTATCTCTATAAGGTTCAACTGTGAATTAATTTCCTGCCACCAATATGTGACCAGACGAGCAAAGATTGGACGAAAACAATCCAAAATGAATGGAAGCTTCTACAGAGAGATCTACCTGGTCGGTACATATATTTCTTTATGATAAGTATATATTTTTTATCATCCAACTATCATGACATTGATGGTGAATACTGAAAGCATCCAAAGGTCCTTTATTATTGTCATCAAACTGTTGTTTGTGCTGATTTCTTATTAATTTGACCTGCTAAATATAGTATGCTAAATATTTGTTGACTTCAACGTAGTATCACATTCACAACACCGTATCTGAACTTTATTAGGATATGCTCATTGATCCTTCTAACTAGATTGAGTTGTGTGTGCTTTTACTAATGTCCCCCCAGTGGAAGAATTCCTTGATGCCATTTTTGTATGTACTAATGTCCCCCCAGTCTGTAACTATAGAAACTTTAGTGGATGCTACTATTGTTTCCATATAGTCAACGTTCTCTGCATTTCTTGGCCCTTTTCTGGCAACATCTTGTATGTACGCCGGGGTTTAGGTGCACTCCTGCAATAAGCCCCTAATGCAACAATTAAAAAACTCATGATTATTTTAGAACTCCTTTCCTATCATATTGGATATACCGTGTCAGATAGTATCATTCGATATACTTGGAGAAGAATGGGAAAAATGAAAAAATTTAGCAACTGTCAAATCATGTTGGCATGTAACTTAGCCTAACCTAATGTGTCAGCGACTCATGTCATATTTGCACTGCAGTCTTTCTTTTAGAGGATTTACACCTGAAATCAGTTTTTTATTAACAACTCATGATTATTTTAGAACTCCTTTCCTATCATAGTGGTGGTCTCAATTTGGTTTCAAATTATGCAGGATCTATATATGTTAGAGTTTATGAGGACAGGATTGATCTGCTAAGGGCTGCTATTGTTGGGCCTTCTGGAACTCCATATCATGACGGTCTTTTCTTCTTTGATGTTCGTTTTCCTCCTGAGTACCCGCGATGTCCACCGGTAAGTAGGCACTTCACACCCACCTCCCCCTTCTTTTTCAACTTTATCACCACAAATGCAATCTCTTAACAATTACCTATCCAATATGCACAGAAAGTGTACTACCATTCAGGTGGGCTTCGGCTGAATCCAAACCTGTATGAGAGTGGAAAGGTGTGCCTTAGCCTACTGAACACTTGGTGGGGTTCTGGATGTGAGAAGTGGAGCAAGTCAAATTCCACCATGTTGCAGGTGTTGATCTCCATTCAGGGCCTTGTGTTGAATGATAAACCATACTTTAATGAGCCAGGCTACAAAAACACAGTTAATACACCTGTTGGTGAAAAGCATTCCATGGCATATAATCAGACTGCGTTTGTACTATCCTGCAAGACTATGTTGTATTCACTTCGGAACCCTCCAAAGGTAATTACAGAACCCTCATTTCTTGCCATGGTAAAAAGATGTCTTGGTTACTCTCCATGGTGTAAAAGAAGATTCTCAGTTGCCATGGTTACAAAATTGCTGATGCCCGTCCTGGAAATAAACTGCATATATGCATATTGGGTTAGAATAAGCTCCTACGATACATAAGTAAATCAAATCATTTGTGTATTCATTTTTTAAGCTGAATATGGAAGCATAAATTCTTTTTATTCTGAACAATTTGAGAAACAATCACAGATTACTGGGACACCCTAATAGCTGAATTTTGTTTCTCTTGTAACAATTGTACCTGCCATCTCCTTAATTCCTTTTTAGCTGTGATAAGTCGGCTCTGTGAAGTTAGACAATCTGCACCCATAGAGAGAGGAATTGTTTCTTGTGAGTTGTGACATGAAATTACCAACTTCAAATGTTTCACATCTTCATAACATTTTATACTTTTATTTATGGAACGTTGAACAAATAGAGCAAGAAAAATCAGTTTCTGACATATCACCACCGTTGTGCACCAGTATTTTCTAAAGAAAACCGAGGTCCCATCCCAAGTGGAACTGGTTTGTAGCACATAGCAAAAAATACATCCTTCAGATTTGTACGGCGTGTGCATTGTTCTTCATGCCACCGAATTCATTCTTACAAGCCTTTCACCCGGTGCAGCATTTTGAGACCCTTGTCGTGCACCATTTCCACGAGCGGGAGCGTGCCATCCTGGACGCATGCAGCGCATACGCGTCTGGCATTATCGTCGGATCATCGGTCAGGGATGGCGCGAAGTACGCCTGTGATAAGTGCTTTGCCGGTTTCAAGAAGTCCCTGGATGCACACACCGAACTTCTCGCAAAGGAGTTGGCTAAGAACAGAGCTCAAGCGCCGGAACCGAAGGGAGACACGCCAGCCGCAGATGAGATCGCGTCTACCAGCTTGGGCCAGACCTGACCATTGCTAAATTCACCTACGTAGGGAGTAGCTTGGAAGAAAAAGGGTGTGTAAATCACAATCCACACGGAAGGTATGGAATAACTCTAGGGGTGATGAATTGACTGTAGATGAATTGGTTGTAGCTTAGCACTTGCCGTTTCTGGAAGATGAAATTTCGCCACGTTATATGTCTACTCCACTTTGTGGTTTTATACATGCTTGGTGCGTGCTGCACTTAGCTTCAGTTGCCTCTGCAAGTGTGAATACAACATGCATGTGCCACTTTGATGACCAGCACAACTCGATGTTTATTTTATGTTTCATGTTTCAGCCTGCTTAATCAAAAGTAAATAGCAAAACAAAAACAAGGAAATTACAGGTTCAGTCATGTGCACAGTCTTCAGCTTTCAGCTTAGAAAGATTTAAGCAGACATGTTTCCATCTAATCTATCTAATCTAACTAAAAAAAAATGTCTGCATCTATGCTCACAACTGGCTTACGAGCAGAGGTACAAAACTTGATAGTTCAGTTAGCAGCCGTTAGCAAATGAGACATCTCATCAGGTATATAACGGAAATCACCACAGTACAGTACAGGAGGGTTTACAGTGATATACGAACACGGGGTATCTGTATCTATGGTGTCCAGTAGTCCTACAAGCACTCAAAAAACCCGATGCAGCTCTAGAAATACTCGAACTGGCCGGAGCCCGTCTTGGCTGCCGCAACAGCGCCAGCCGATAAGCTGCTCGGAACGTTGCCAAGGCCACGCTCCGCCGCCTTCTTCTCCTTGCCTAGGTACTCCCTGAAGTCGACGGGGTCCGGCACCGACGGCGGGTGCGCGCTCCGGACGAGCGCCCAGTTCACGCCCTCGAAGAACGGGTGCTGCTTGATCTCCGTGGCGCCCCTCTTGGTGGCGATCCTCTTCTGGGGGTCCTTGGTGAGCAGTCCCCGGATGAGGTCCCGCGCGACGTTGCTCACCGGCGGGCTCTCCGGGAACCGCAGCGGCTGCTCCACCACGTTGCTCAGCGTGGCGCGGTTGCCGTTCCCTTTGAAGGGCGTCATGCCGTGCAGCAGCTCGTAGAGGAAGATGCCGAAGGTCCACCAGTCCACCGCGCTGCCGTGGCCCTCCCCTCGGATGATCTCCGGCGCCAAGTACTCGTGGGTGCCCACGAACGACATGGACCGCGCGTCCGTCGGCTCCGCGTTGAACTCCATGGTCTGCAGCCCGTGGAGGCTGAGGTCCGACTTGGTCTTGTTGCGGTTCCTCTTGCTCATGCTCATGCTCAGCATCCGCGGGAAGAACGCCGACGGCTGGATGCACCCGTTGCTCACGCCCTCCATGTTGGCCAGCCCTTTCTCGATGCCGTTGGGGCCTGCGTGCACCGACGACGACTTGACGAGCATCGGGCTCACCGAGCACCGCAGCGACAGGTCGAAGTCGGACAGCATGATGTGCCCACCGTCTCGGACGAGCACGTTCTCCGGCTTGAGGTCTCGGTACACAATGCCGAGCATGTGGAGGTACTCCAGTGCCAGCAACACCTCAGAGGCATAAAACCTAGGCAAATACAATCCGAGAAAGAGAATTATGATGAGCAATCGAGCTATATCTCATCGCACAAACACCGAACCCGAATGGAGTGCCACCAACAAGGTAATACTAAACACAGTAATCTGAAGTGAACCAACCTGGCTGCATGCTCGGAGAAGTGCTTGTGCAGCTGCTTCTGCCGAAGCGAATGGAGATTACCGCCGCAGCAATACTCCATGACAAGGCAGTAGAACTTGTCGGTCTCGAAATGCGAGTACAGCGTGGGCAGAAAAGGGTGATCGAGAAGGCCGAGTATCTCCCTCTCCGTTTGCGCCCTGATCAGCTTGTTCCTGCTGATGAGCGACTCCTTGTCCATCACCTTCATCGCGAAGAACGTGTCTGTACCCCTGAGCTCCACAAGGTAAACACTGCCAATGTCCCCGTATCCAAGGCGCTTCAGAAGTCTGAAGTGGACTAGGCTGAGAGGGGAGTCCCTGGAGGTGGCCAACTGGACAGCCTCCCATCGGCAGTCCCCTCCGGTGTGATGCTTGACATGGCCGGACATGCAGCTATCCAAGCTGTTACTTCTTGGACTGTCAGCGCAACCTTGACGAATGGTTAGAGCGGAATCACTAAGTTTCTCTTGTGTATTACTGTTCATGCCTCTGGATGCTCCTTTTGTTGGTGTCAGCACAGGGCTCTCCGCAGGATTACCTAGACGTTTTGTCATGTGGTTTGGGTTTCCTTTGTCAGCAAAATCTTCTTTCTTGGGACGTGGTTTCTTATCCGAAGGGATCTGCGAGTGTGCAGCCTGTTTGGATGATGTAGATGGATTGGCTGAGACACCTGGTTGATTCCGGTCTAACGCGGCATTGAACGCTGTATTTCCACGAGTGCTGAAGTCCATTGGGATCTGCGAGTGTGCAGCTGGTTTGGATGCTGTGGATGGCTTGGCAGACACACCTGATTGATTCCGGCCTAAGGTGCCATTGAACGCGGCATTTCCACGGGTGTTAAAATCCATTTTGTCATTCGCGGCGTCCAGTTTGTTGTATGACCTGGAGTTCATCTGAAACTTCAGAAAAATAGTTCATTATTACAGTAAGAATGTGCAATAGTAGAATCATTTAACTCTAGAAGTAGAATTTGGAAGACCAAATGGTGCATTATAATTCCAAACAAAACAACACCTTCACAATGATCATGATCACTAGGCATTAATCAACTACCCAGGAAGAAATAAAAAAACTGAAGAACTTTTTTGCTGTCATAACCATTGCTCTAATTCTGTATTCCTGGGTAAAGCCTTCTCATATGACACATCGTTTTAAAGACATAATACATTGTTTTAGACCGACAATGTCTAAAATGATAATAATGCATTACCTAATAATAATGAACTTGTACAAGGATAAAAATACAATTGTATTGATCATTAATTCCAAAAGCTTATGTTGACATTGTTACCTTAATAAGCTGTATATACATCACAGTCCTCTAACTATCACATATGCCATTTTAAAATAAATTCAGTACATAAGTATGCATATTCATCAACATGCAAGAAGAGTAATTTAGAGGCAGAACATGCACATACAGGCTACTAGTTAACTATATGAAGTCATGTATCTCCTAGACTCCTAGCTCAGAAGTTACACATTTGTCTGTCATGGCATTACATAACTGTCACGGACAGGCATACATATGTAGAATACGATTATAAAATCCGTGAGCAGTTATCTGAAGGTGTTTAAGTAGCAAAATTGGCCTAGCTGGGAACTGTATGCAGTACACCCCTCTTTGACTTTCTCTGAACATAACAACGCTGTGTCAAACTGGCATGTGAGCGTGCGTGATCATGTATGCAAGCACTGAACAATCGCAAAGGAACATATTCAAAACCAATCAAATTGAAGCGCCAAACCAAGCAGACATGTCGTCCACACCTTGCATTTTGCAACGCATTGGAATTAAAAAAAAAACTCCGGTTTAATCCGGAATTTACTGATCTACTATCTAGCACATTGGAACAGGCTAGCAGGGGTGGCTGATCGGCGGGGGAAGAGGCACAAACAAACCTGAGACGATGGATGATCAGGTGAGGCGGACCAAGCCCCGGCGGCCCCCGCAAACGCCACGGCAAGGCACCGTCTGGAAAGGGGACAGACGCGAGGTCACCCTCCCATGGGCGGGGAGGCGGCGACGGTGGAGGTGGTTGTTTCGCGGGGAGGCGACGGGGCCTGGAGGAGGCTGGGGCGGGACGGGGAAGGCGCGCGGGAATGGGTGGAGAGGAGGCATTGCTAAATTTAAGAAGGAGCACGCGCAGGCGCGGCGGAAGTGGGAGGCGGTGGAGAGAAGAGGAGGAAGGGGTCGAAAGAGGTGACGGCCGGGGCGGTGTTTCCCAAGGCGGGCCGGACTGTGGAAGACGAGCCGGCATTTGGAACGGTGTGGTTGCGTGATTTTGAGGTTTGGAAATAGTAACTGGGAACACGACATGTCTCAATTTTTTTGTTTTTTTCAAAGCGGGTTAGAGCATCTGCACGAGTCTCCCAAAAAACCTCTTCCTACACAGGTGTGCCCTTTAGCAGTTTCACTGTAAACCTTTCCTTATACTACTTGTACTACCCTGGCATATGCGCCCCCATATGTCAGTGACTAATTTCTCTTCTTTCTCTTTCTTGCATCCATGTTAGACATAGACGGGGCTCCAGCGACCCGCGGCACCGCGGTTGAGGTGGCAAGGGGATTGCAACTCCCCGTATTTGAGGAGAGATTGGACGCTTTTTTCTGGGAGACTACTGGAGATGCTCTTAGACTCGACCTCTGTATCATTGTAACGCAGAGCTAATTCGCTATGCGTCACTCAGCACTGTGCATGAGGTAACTCAGCTGACATCATACATTTTGCGATCTCGTCCCTTCGCTCATCACCCTCTCTATTTAGGACCATATAGGGCTAAACACACATTTCCCTCCGGGCTCTCTCAAATCCCTTGGCGGTCCTTCGCGTGTGTGATCACCTCGTCCTTGGATCTCCACTCGGCATGTCTGTGGCTAGCTCTTTCCAGTCCGACCAGCGGCCTCGCTTCCCAACGATTCCCCTCATGCACTGCCCAAACTATCAAAGCAAGGTGAAGTTACCTGTCTCACAGGCATGTGAGCATGAAGGTTGGGTCTTCTACAAGTACGACAGTGATGGAATAAGTCGTTGGCGCTAATCTCTGTTGGTCTTGTTTCAGTTGGTGTCCATTTGTAATGTATTGCTACTTGTGAGCTGCGTTGAGATTTTCCCGAAAAGGAGAGGATGATGCAGTACAATAGAGATAAGTATTTTCCTCGGTTAGAAACCAAGGTTATCAATCCAGTAGGAGAACCACGCAACAACTCTTTAGCAATACCCTACACAAAATAACAAATACTTGCACCCAACGCAAACAGGGGGTTGTCAATTCCTTGGCGGTTAATGGCAAAGATTAGATCTCGTAGTGATAAATAGATAAATAGAAACGCAAAATAAAATAACATAAACAAAATTGCAAGAAAGTATTTTTGGGTTTTTATATATGATTAAATAGACCCGACCTCTATTTGAGGAGAGATTGCAACTCCCCCTCTATTTGAGGAGAGATTGGGTGCTTCTTTCTGGGAGTCTACTGGAGATGCTCTTAGACCCGACCTCTGTATCGTTGTAACATAGAGCTAATTCGCTATGCGCCACTTAGCACTGTGCATGAGGTAGCTCGGCCGACATCATACATTTTGCGATCTCGTCCCTTCGCTCATCACTCCCTCTCTGTTTAGGACCATATAGGCCTAAACACACATTTCCCTTCGGAATCTCCCAAATCCCTTGGTGGCCCTTCGCGTGTGTGATCACCTCGTCCTTGGATCTCCACTCGGCATGTCTGTGGCTAGCTCTTTCCAGTCCGACGAGCGGCCTCGCTCCCCAACGGTTCCCCTCATGCACTGCTCCAACTGTCAAAGCAAGGTGAAGTTACATGTCTCAGGGGCATGTGAGCATGAAGGTTGGGTCTTCTACAAGTACGACAGTGATGGACTAAGTCGTTAGCGCTAATCTATTTTGGTCTTGTTTCAGTTGGTGTCCATTTGTAATGTATTGCTACTTGTGAGCTGCGTTGAGATTTCCCTGAAGAGGAGAGGATGATGCAGTACAGTAGAGATAAGTATTTTCCTCAGTTATAAACCAAGGTTATCAATCCAGTGTTGGGAAACGTAGCATGCAATTTCAAAAAAAAATCCTACGCTCACACAAGATCTATCTAGGAGATGCATAGCAATGAGAGGGGGAGAGTGTGTCCACGTACCCTTGTAGACCGAAAGTGGAAGCGTTTGACAACGCGGTTGATGTAGTCGAACTTCTTCTCGTTCTGACCGATCAAGTACCGAACGTACGACACCTCCGAGTTCTGCACACGCTCAGCTCGATGACATCCCTCGAACTCTTGATCCAGCAAAGTGTCAAGGGAGAGTTCCGTCAGCACGACGGCATGGTGACGGTGATGGTCAAGTGATCCGCGCAGGGCTTCGCCTAAGCACTATGAAGATATGACCGGAGGCGTAAACTGTGGAAGGGGGTGCCACACATGGCTAGGAATCAATGTCCTATGTTCTAGCGGTGCCCCCCTCATATATATAGGTTGGAGGGGAGGAGAGGCAGCCAAGGGGGTGCCCCGAGTAGGAGGAATCCTACTTGGGCGCCTCCCAATTCGGCCTCCCCCCTTCCATATTCATCCGGAGGGGGAAGGAAGGAGGAGGGAGGAGACAAGCAAGGGCAAGACCGAATCCCTTCCCTTCCTTTCCCTCTTCTCCTCTTTCCTCCCCCCTTATTTTGGCCTACATGGGGCGCACCAGCACCCTAGGGGCTGGTCTTTCTCCTTCTTGGCCCATTAGGCCCATGTAGTTTGCCGCGGGTTGCCCGGAACCCCTTCCGGTGACCCGATACATACCCGGTACCCCCGGAACACTTCCGGTGTCCGAATGCTATCGTCATATATATATGAATCTTTACCTCTCGACCATTTCGAGACTCCTTGTCATGTCCGTGATCTCATCCGAGACTCCGAACAACATTTGGTCACCAAATCACATAACTCATATAATACAAAATTGTCGTCGAACGTTAAGCGTGCGAACCCTACGGGTTCGAGAACTATGTAGACATGACCGAGACACCTCTCCGGTCAATAACCAATAGTGGAACCTAGATGCGCATATTGGTTCCCAAATATTCTACGAAGATCTTTATCGGTCGTACCGTAATGACAGCATACGTATTCCCTTTGTCATCGGTATGTTACTTGCCCGAGATTCGATCGTCGGTATCTTCATACCTAGTTTAATCTCGTTACCGGCAAGTCTCTTTACTCGTTCCATAATACATCATCCCGTAACTAACTCATTAGTCACATTGCTTGCAAGGCTTATTATTATGTGTATTACCGAGAGGGCCCAGAGATACCTCTCCGATACTCGGAGTGACAAATCCTAATCTCGATCTATGCCAACCCAACAAACTCCTTGTAGATACCTGTAGACATCTTTATAATCATCCAGTTACGTTGTGACGTTTGATAGCACACAAGGCATTCCTCCGGTATCCGGGAGTTGCATAATCTCATAGTCGAAGGAATATGTATTTGACATGAAGAAAACAATAGCAATAAAACTAAACGATCAATATGCTAAGCTAACGGATGTGTCTTGTCCATCACATCATTCTCCTAATTATGTGATCCCGTTCATCAAATGACAACACATGTCTATGGTTAGAAAACTTAACCATCTTTGATTAACGAGCTAGTCTAGTAGAGGCTTACTAGGGACACGGTGTTTTTGTCTATGTATTCACACATGTATCAAGTTTCTGGTTAATACAATTCTAGCATGAATAATAAACATTTATCATGATATAAGGAAATATAAAATAACAACTTTATTATTGCCTCTAGGGCATATTTCCTTCAGTCTCCCACTTGCACTAGAGTCAATAATATAGTTCACATCGCCATGTGATTTAACACCAATAGATCACATCGTTATGTGATTAACACCCATAGTTCACATCGCCATGTGACCAACACCCAAAGGGTTTACTAAGTCAATAATCTAGTTCAGATTGCCATGTGATTAACACCCAAAGAGTACTAAGGTGTGATCATGTTTTGCTTGTGAGAGAAGTTTAGTCAACAGGTCTGCCACATTCAGATATGTATGTATTTTGCAAATTTCTGTGTCTACAATGCTCTACACGGAGCTACTTTAGCTAATTGCTCCCACTTTCAATATGTATCTAGATTGAGACTCAAAGTCATCGGACCAGTGTCAAAGCTTGCATCGACGTAACCCTTTACGACGAACTCTTTGTCACCTTCATAACCGAGAAACATTTCCTTAGTCCTCTTTAGGTACCTAAGGATAATTTTGACCGTTGTCCACTGATCTACTCCTGGATCACTATTGTACCCTCTTGCCAAACTCATGGCAAGTACACAATAGGTCTGGTATACAGCATAACATACTTTATAGAACCTATGGCTGAGGCATAGGGAATGACTTTCATTCTCTCTCTATCTTCTGCCGTGGTCGGGTTTTGAGTCTTACTCAACTTCATACCTTACAACTCAGGAAATAACTCCTTCTTTGACTGATCCATTTTGAACTCCTTCAAAATCTTATCAAGGTATGTACTCATTGAGAGTCTTATCAAGTGTCGTGATCTATCTCTATAGATCTTGATGCCCAATATGTAAGCAGCTTCACCGAGGTCTTTCTTTGAAAAACTCCTTTCAAACACTCCTTTATGCTTTCCAGAAAATTCTACATCATTTTCGATCAACAATATGTCATTCATATATACTTATCAGAAAAGCTATAGTGCTCCCACTTACTTTCTTGTAAATATAGGCTTCACCGCAAGTCTGTATAAAACTATATGCTTTGATCACCTCATAAAAGCGTATATTCCAACTCCGAGATGCTTGTACTAGTCCATAAATGGATCACTGGAGCTTGCACACTTTGTTAGCACCTTTAGGATCGGCAAAACCTTCTGGTTGCATCATATACAACTCTTCTTTAAGAACTCCATTAAGGAATGCAGTTTTGACGTCCATTTGCCAGATTTCATAATCATAAAATGCGGCAATTGCTAACATGATTTGGATAGACTTAAGCATCGCTACGGGTGAGAAGGTCTCATCGTAGTCAACTCCCTGAACTTGTCGAAAACCTTTTGCAACAAGTCGAGCTTTGTAGACAGTAACATTACCATCAGCGTCAGTCTTCTTCTTGAAGATCCATTTATTCTCTATGGCTTGCCAATCATTGGGCAAATCAACACTACAAAAAATAGACACATCCGTGACATTTTGGGCCGAAAGAAATTTTTTTCTGTCATACATATGACACTTCTATGACGACAATTGTGACAAAACCCGGTATCATCATAGATGTGGTGGGCTCCTACTTCTATGACAAAAAATCATGACAGAAAATGGGCTTTTCGTCCTGGGCGGGCCGGAGACGCAGCTGCGTGACATTCTTTGGGTCGTCCATGACGAAAAAAACCATGGTAGAAGCGAGGGCGAGGAAAATTTCGGGGAGTTCCCGGTTACGGTGGGAGGTCGGGGGCCGAGCGATGCGCGTTTCTCTCGTACACGTACACGCGTGTGTGCGAGGCGTTGGCTCTAACTGAACCCGAGCGAGGCATTGGGATCTAACTGAACCCGAGCGATTGCACTGCAGGCTACGCGTTACTGAACCTGAGCGAGCGATCGATGGCTGTTAACTGAACCCGATCGAGCGATTCCTTCGCTACTGCTGCTAACTGAAGCCGATCGATGCTGCCTCTGGGATGAACAATGAGCGCAGCGGGGGGGGGGGGGGGGGTTGGATGAACAGTGAGCGGTGGCGTTGCCTCTGGATGAACAGGACCCCGTGATGTGGTGGAGGTCTGAATGAACAGTAGACGGTGGAGGGGTGCCCATGGTGGGGTGGATGAACAGGACCCCGTGGTGTGGATGGCTGGATGAACAGTAGACGGTGGAGGGGTGCCCGTGGAGGGGTGGTTGAACAGGACCCCGTGGTGTGGAGGGCTGGATGAACAGTAGACGGTGGAGGGGTGGTTGAACAGTAGCCGGTGGAGTAGCGCGCGGTGGAGGCTGGATGAAGAGGAGCCCGTGGAGGCTGGAGGAGGTCGACGGTAGCCCGTGGAGGCTGGAGGAGGTCGACGGTGGAGATGAACAGTATCCCGTGGAGTCCCGTTTTGCGGTACACCACACCCCTCCCGATGAACAGGACCCGCGTTTCGACCGTAGCGCTCCAACACAAGTCCGTTTCGTCCGTTTTGCGGTACGCCACACCCTTCCCGATCAACAGGACCCCCGTTTCGACCGTATGAGGTCCGTTTCCTCCGTTTTACGGTACGCCAGACCCCTCCCGATGAACAGGATCCCGTTTCGAACGTGGCCGGTCGAACACAAGGTCGTTTCCTCGGTTGTGCGGTACGCCAGGCCTTGTTTCCATCGCCTGTTCCGTCCAAGCCCTCCCGATGAACACGACCACGCATTCCGTTCCGACCCAGCCGGTTGGCTCCCACGCGTTCCGTTGCCTGCCGATGAACACGACACATTCCGTTGCCTCCCGATGAACACGACGCATTCTGTTGCCTCCCCATGAACACGACGCATTCCGTTGCCTCCCCATGAACACGACGACGATGCTATTTATCTGTTTTGACCCAGCCATGTACACGAGCCCTCGCCGTATGTATGCGCGAGTAGGCGTTCGAGACCCCGCCCGTATGTACACATACGTGGCCGAATTTTCTTTCTTGCACCCTGGCCGTTGTACGTACATGTACATGCTACGTGCGCGCCTCTACTACGACACGTGCGCGGCTCTACATCCACTAGTAAATATGTACGCACACGTTCGCGACCAGAATGACAACGCTACGTACACTTTGACCAGGTGGGTCCCGACTGTCAGGCACTTCCTTGCCTGCAAAGATGTAGCTGGTGGGTCCCAGCAGTCAGGGGGGCGAATCGTTTTTTTTGCCCGGACGCACTTCCTTGCATGCGAAGATGTAGCTGGTGGGTCCCAGCAGTCAGGGGCAAACGTTTTTTTCGTGAAATACGGTGGCCTGTCCGATGGGTCCCCGCTTTCAGCCGTGGACCCAGCTGTCAGCCTCTCCACGTACAGTCCACGTCCGATGGAAGTCGTTCCTTGACCATGTTGACCACGCCGCGTCGAGAGCACCAGGGCGGTGGACGACGGCGAGGCCTAGGAAGGGGACGACGCGGAGCCGTGGAAGACGCGGCAGTGGATGCCCACGCGTAGAGGAGTACGAGGGTTCACTGGTTTGCTGCGGTGTCAGGCTGCTGTCGCCGCAGAATAACAGGGGGTGTTGGTGAGTAGAGGGATGCTCTGGCCAGCGATGGGAGTAGTAGGGGGCGCTGAGGCCTCCGCCGCATCGTAGCTGGCCACGGGAGGCAGGAGCACGAGGCACGACCGGCGCTGGTTTGGGCGGCTGGAGCAAGAAGACCAGAGGTTGAAGAAGCACTACGGTCGTTGGATGGACATCGTACGGTCACTGGAGCTAGAATCGTGCATATTGACTAAGTTGACAAAGCCCTCCGTCCCCGTCAACTTAGTAGGCCCACAAGTCAGCCTGCCACTATACTGGGTCCCAGCTAACAGGGGGAGTATTCATTTTTTTGTGCGTAATAAGGAGGCACTTCCTTGCGTGCGAAGATATAGCTGGTGGGTCCGAGCTGTCAGCGGCGGTAACGTTTTTTTTGCGAAATACAGAGGCCCTTTCGGTGTGTCCCTGATGTCAGGTGGATGAATCATTATTTTGCGCGTAATAAGGAGGCATTTCCTTGTGTGCGGCCGTGGACCCAGCTGTCGGCCTCTCCACGTACAGTCCACTTTAGATGCATGTCGGCCATTGACCACGTTGACCAGGCCGCACCGAGAGCACCAGGGCGGTGGACGACGGCGAGGCCTAGGAAGGGAACGACGCGGAGGTAGGGAAGACTCGGCAGTTGTTTCCCACGCGGAGGGGAGTATGACTGTACAAGGGCTTACTGGTTCGTCTACCGTCGCCGGAGAATAACAGCAGGTGTGGGTGAGTAGAGGGATGGCTAGGCCAGCGATGGGAGTACGGTGGGGCGGTGAGGCCTGCGCAGCAGCACAACCGGCCGCGGGGAGGAGGGAGCAGGCAGTCCCTCCGGCGCCTATTTAAGCGGTTGAAGCAGGAAGAGCAGAGATTCAAGAAGCACGACGGCCGTTGGATGGCCATGCAACAGTCACTGCTTGTGCGTCTACCTTTTTTTTAGGAAAGACTCAAATTTGTGGAAAACAACATACAACCCATCTGCCATTATTTCTAATAATTTACAGCCCATTTGCTAATTATTAAGGTTTTTTTTTGGAGCCCATATTCTTCTTGTTAGCATTACAACCCATATTGTGGCCACGGTTAAAAAATTATACAAAATTTTGAATATTTCGGTGCGGTCCGAATTGTTTTTAATCCCGAAATTTCGGCTCACATTCAAGCTGATTTTAAAAATAAATATATATCAATATAAAAACCAACAAATTCTCCACGCACAAAAATTAATGTAATTTCAAATCTCGAAACGAAAAAAAGGTATTTGAAACTAATTGCCGGTTTGATGTGTTTTAAAAATGTACAACCCATTTCTCATTACTTATGGGCCATTTTCTCAGCCAGCCGAATGAAAGCTCTCCTCGTCTTGAAAGATTTGCAGCCCAACAGGCCCGACAAAGCGACTTACTTGGCAAATCACAAAAAAACTGGGCTGTGGTCGTGGACCCAGCTGTCAGCCTCTCCACGTACAGTACTCTTCCGATGGAATGTCGTTGACCACGTTGACCACGCCGCACTGAGAGCACCAAGACGGGGGACGACGGCGAGGCCTAGGAAGGGGACGACACGGAGCTGGGGAAGACGCGGCACTGGATGCCCACGCGGAAAGGAGTACGAGGGTTCACTGGTTCGGCTGCGGTGTGAGGCTGCCGTCATCGCAGGGCCTGACTAGCGGGCCACAAGAGGAGGGAGCAGGCAGTCTCGCCGGCGCTAGTTTAGGCGGCTGGAGCAGGAAGATCAGAGATTGAAGAAGCACGTCGGCCGTTGGATGGACATCCAACACTAACTGCTGCTAGAATCGTGTGTTCACTGACAAAGCCTTGCGTAAACAAGTCAGCCTCGAAATCTGTGGCGCGTACAGCCCATTTGCTATTATTTTTATAATTTTTACTCATTTTTAATTCATATGTAATTTATTGCAGCCCGTTTTCCATTTTTAGAATTGCTGGCCATTTTCTGGTCAGTACCAGGGTCAAAAAGTTAACTAAATATGTGGGAATTTTTGAAAATTCGCAAATTTTTGCTGGGGAACGAATTATTCTTAATCCAAAAATTAATAGCCATACTAAAACAAATTTAAAAATAAATTAGTACTATGTCATGTTAAATCCAATGAAATACGTATAAGATATTAGTGAAGAACAAAAACAAAAAAAGAAACTTATATCCCATTTGCTATAATTTTTTTGGAATTTTCAACCCTTTTGATATTACTTTTAACAGACATTGACCATACTCTTAAGCCAGGCCGGAATGCATCCCTCCTCGTCTTGAAAGATTTGCAGCCCAGTAATTCGGAGAAAACAAATAGGCCTAGCTTGGGTATTCATCAAAAAGAAATACTGGGCTACCTATTTTCCCAAAGAACTGGTGCATGAGCATTTAGCTTTATTTATTGATTTATTTACTTATTTATGTTTAGGGGACCATGAGCATGTACCTGGGCCGGATTCATGTGAGAGCCTCCCTTCCAGTTAATTATGGGCTTCTCTATTCGGCCTTCATCAGTGGGCTGCATGTTATCAACAAGTGGAAAATGTGTTCCGTACGGAAAATAGTATGCGCTACGTACAGTACGGGGCACTAAAGGATCAAACCATGCAACAATTTCCAAAGCATTGTGTTTGTCGTTCTAACAACACATTTATTCAACCAACAGATGAAATATACTACTGATTGTACATTGAAAACAGCAGCAGCAGCAACCAGGGCTGGGGGTGCAACAGAAGTAGTAAGCAGGCCAGAAGAGTGAAGACGCAACTCTCTCTTCCAAACCAAACATCAGTCATCATTACAAAAGGGCTACCAAAAAAGAACAAGTGTATGCATCAAACTAAATAAAGATCCTACCACACCAAGTGTACGCATCTAACTAACTGGCTCAGTTAGACGTTACTATTTATTAAGCTGTGGAGATTGGCTGACGGCTTGAACCAGATGGGTGCCTGACGGGGGAAACTCCAGCCAGTAGGTCGAAGTCTGATACTTGCGACCCTCTCTCCTACTTTGGGCTGCAGAGCGTGGCGGCACATATCAGGGTATGGTGCATGCAGAGACGTATGGTACGCTGTGTACACACAGTTTTGCCTGATGAACGAAACCGCGCTGCCATTATGATCCTTGCCGTCGGTTTTCTCCTGGTTAATCGGATAATTCAGTCCGACAAACAGAGAGCGTGTACCAAGGCTACTTACTAGCCTCCAGTCAAAAATTCCTGATGGCCCAGAGAAGCTGGGATCCTGCTCAAAGACCTTGCAGTGACTGTGATTGTATTCCGCGAAACAACATGTCCGGTACGTGCGAACGATCATCAATCTTTCATCGTCCTCTGATCGAGCCAGGAACCACCTGCAACTGCCATGCCGCTTTTCTTTGAAAGGTTCTGGGATTAGGAAGGTTAGGGACACCAGGCGGCCTACAACATCATATCAAGTTGGAGTCAAATAAAAAAGGGCTCTTGGTTTACTCAATCTTAAGAACAACATGTTATGAGCATGAATATTTTTTCAGCAAATGTTGACAGTAATATAAGCAAGCCATCATGATATCATAGGAAAGTAACATACTGCTGTAACAGCCATTTGTAGCGATGACTGGAGTAGGCCAGCAATACGTCCATCCATAGAAGGAGTCGACAGCGTAAATGAAGCCCTTGTGTTCAATGGTATCAGAGAACCATGGAGGATGTATGATCCTGCGATGGACGTGCATATTTATCCACTTACCGCAGTGACCTGTCAGATAGGCGAGACCGCGGTTGAAGAACGCAATTAGCCTGAAGTCTTTATAATTCACAGATCTTGTGGGCACTTGGCAGACTACAACCTTGAGAAAATCGAACTTGGTATCATGTTGGGTACTGTAAGATTCCGAGTATTCTGGGCCACGGTGCCAAAGCAGTGCAGTGTTAATCGAAGGAAGGAGGATCAATCGCCGGGTGTAGACCTCCACAAGCATCCAACTGCCGCGACCGTCAACGAGCACCATCCAAGACGTGTTCATGCCGACCCAGTACATACCGTTAATGTAGTTGAGGCTGACGGGGATCAGATCGCAGTCAAGGGGGTTGATGCTTGCCACCCTATGATCGTTATGCTGCGTGACACGCCGTTTCTGAAGATCAGGCGGCATCAGCAAGCAAGGAGCTGGCTTAAAAAGCTCCGGCCTTAGGGATTTGAGTAAACGGTACAGCCCTGACGAGCACGCAGCGAGCGGCATGGTACTGAGATTGTCCACACGCGAAACAATGAGCTTGATTACCTCTGTGGGGAGCGAATTCCAGCCACTCTTTCGGCGGATGCTGCTCGGTTCTGCCATAGTTAGTGCTTGGGTTTCGGACGAGGGGGGGAGGTGCCTTAGCGGGGATGGAAGATTGGACGAGATTATGTGCGGACAAAGATGGAGAAGCGAATATGTGCTGCGGGAAGTGGACAGGTGATGATGACTACAGCACGCCGCTTGACTTACGAGACACATACCAGCTGCGTAGGGTCATGTCAATGCCATACAACTTGCTTGAGTGATCACAATACTGGTACTCCCTACAGTGCTATGCCCTAACTTGCTTGAGTAGAGTAGTAGAGTAGGACTCTGATCTACTACTAGCACCGTAGGAGTAGTATATTCTAATATAAAATAGTTACAAACTTCAATGCCCGAGCGTGGAACGACTATGAACCGTGCTCAAAGACCGTGTCTACGTGGTGTTTGGACATGGGCGACAACCTCAACGCCAACGGTGTTGCTCCCATTGCACCGTATGTGTTTCTGTCCTTCCTGTTTGAAATCGTGGTAGAATTCATGTTTCTACCCTGTATCCTACTACTATGCTAGTCCACATGATTAGTTTCATCTCTGTTATAGCCGTCATAATCTATTTTGTGCTTATTTGGATTAAATCTTGTAGTAACTTGCTCATATATTCAACTGGCGCAACGTCCCCTACAGCCACTCCAGTTTCATGGACGGCCTGGTCGATGTTGGAATTTTGCTAGTAGGCCTTTATAAGGTGAGTTCTTCTACCACTTGTATGAGCATGAGAAGAGGAGACCTACACGCGCGCTCCTCCTCCTCATTCGCCTCGCCACGCCATGCCTCGTCACGACGCGCCGCGGGTTGCGGGATTGAGCCGAGCCGAGGAAAGAGCTATACTCCCACGACCTACCTCGGCAACCTCATCCTCAACGACATGGGCGACAACGTCAACGCCGGCGGTGCTGCTCCCGCTGCATCGTATGTGATTCTATCCTTCCTGTTCGAGATCGTGGTAGAATTCATGTTTCTAGTATGTGATCTGTTCATCTGCTATGCTAGTTCACATGATCTATTTCCTATTTATTCGGATTAAATATCATAGTAATTTGCTCATATTTCCAACAATCCAAAAACCTGATAATAGGCCCTTCGTCCACTGCTATGAGTGCGCGATGCCGTTTTGTGGCTCGCCGGCGGACATGGTGCATCACCTCACGAATGCGTGCAACGATCACTGCTGGCCCTTGGCAAAGAACATCAAGTACGAGACGTGCTACCCGTTCACCATGCCGGAGTCGCTGGAGGATCACCGCCGCCTGCTAGTCTCGGAGGAGGACGATGGCGTCTTCCTCTTGATCGTGGGCACCGGCGAGGCCCGCGCAGGCCGCCGCCCCGTCTCTGTAATGTGCGTCAGGGGCGACCCCGCTGACGCTGACACTGACACGAGGCCTATGTACGGGTGCGTGGTCAGTGTTACTACCCCTCCGGGTCGCGTGGGCGGCGACACCGGCCTCATCGAACGGACTTGGACTCTGGGGAGCTGGGACTATCCCGCCAATGTGGACTTGGAAAACCCATGGCATCCTTTACCCGCCGACGCGGTGCACGGGGACTCCAAGGAGGTTCACCTGGACATACGCATTATCAAGTTAAATGTTGATCATTAGTCTTCGCTCAATGTAATCCGCTGTCTAAGCATGTGGAGACTTCCATGCAGGTTCTTGCTCTATTGGAGTATCGTGCATGAATAAAAGTGTATCCGTTTATGGTTTAGTCTAGAATCTTCCATGTATGAATTTTTACTACAGTACTGGTGAAAGACTTACGATGAACCATTTCTTACATCTCCTCTGCCCGCTTACAAGTCATCCTGATTTAATCCCTCCGTCTAGGTGTATAAGGGCATGGTTAATATTACTTAATAGTATAGCCAACTGTTGACTATAAGAAAGTGCCATGTCATCTGTAGCCAACATGTATAACGATCGATACTCAAAAACTAATTCTTAAAGATCATTTCTTGCAAAGCACAATAAGTGTTATTTCTTCACAAGTTTTGGATGCAGGTTGAACAGTTGAACGCTTTTGTTTGCAAAAGATACCTTTTTATCTATTTCACCCGGATGTTTGTGAGCTCTAGAGATGAAATAATATCCGAAGAAACCTATCGATACCCGTAACACATGAGATGACCCCCACATCCTTTGTCAAAATAAACAGCTCCCCGATCAATGCATTTCACTCTTCGGTGCAACGCACGGGCACCTTACTACTATAGATTAATACGACCAAAAATTGAACTAACATTATATATAGTACGATAAATGCTGATGCATGTCACCGAAGATTATATCATTCAAAACTATGTTCAAGTACGAATCCAACGATATAGTTTTTGTTGACATGCACTAACATTTTGTCAGTTAAATCTTCAGTCAAATTCAATGGGGGACTAATAAACCACGACCGATGTAGTACAAGTGTAGAGGGCGGCGCTGCACGGGAGTCTCACCTCTCACCCCGCTCGTGGCGCGGCAGTAAAGCCGTCATATCACAAAACCCAACCACTCCCAGTAATAAGTACACTGTAGCCAGCATGCAAGTCATGTACACTGTACTGACAGTGGAACCCACAGAGTACTTAGAATACAAGATTAAGGGTGCAATTAACTTTTTATAGAGGGAGAATCATACACGCAATTAACTCAAATGGATTGGACGTGACTCTATTATTCTCCAACGACAAACGGCAAATTTCCTCCTGCGGGTCGGAGTAGGTTTCTCGGTTTGCATGCGGGTTTAACGGAGGGGTTTGATGGAGGCGAGGAGGCGTGTTCAGCCGGGCGTGTAGTGGACGGCGTAGTACTATTCGATTTGACAACTACAACTAGTATATTATAAAAAACAAAGAAGAGTAGTAGAGATAGAGATAAGAATAGAGACTAGGGAGGAGCACCATCTAGTACTTCGTGGGCTACTCCTGCGCTCCATTCGGCAGCCGCAACGTCCCCTACAGCCACTCCCTCCTGCGCTCCATTCGGCGGGTGCTGTTGAAATTTGGGGAGCGCACTCTCGTGACTGCTAGCAGCGACGACTTCACCAACGACGACTTCTTCCCTGACCTCGGCAACCTCTTCCTCAACGACATGGGCGACAACCTCAACACCAATGGTGCTGCTCCTGTTGCACCGTATGTGATTCTGTCCTTCCTGTTTGAAATCGTGGTAGAATTCATGTTTCTAGTCTGTGTCCTAGATTCGATCTGTTCATCTACTATGCTAGTCCGCATGATTAGTTTAATCTCTGTTATAGCCGTCATGATTTATTTTGTAGTAAATCTCGTAGTAACTTGCTCATATATTCAACTGGCGGAACGTCCCCTACAGCCACTCCCGTTTCATGGACGGCCTGGTCGATGCCTCCAAGGAGCCCTTCGTCTGCTGCTATGAGTGCTCGGTGCCGTTTTGGGGCTCGCCGGCGGACATCGTGCATCACCTGACGCAGGCGTGCGGCAATCACTACTGGCCCTTGGCGAAGAACATCAAGTACGAGACGTGCTACCCGTTCACCGTGCCGGAGTCGCTGGAGGATCAGCGCCGCCTGCTAGTCTCGGAGGAGGACGGCAGCGTCTTCCTCTTGATCGTGGCCACCGGCGAGGCCCGCGCAGGCCGCCGCCACATCTCTGTAGTGTGCGTCAGGGGCGACGCCGTTGACGCTGACACTGACACGAGGCCTATGTACGCGTGCGTGCTCACTATTACTACCCCTCGGAGGTACGTGGCGGTGACACTGGCTACGCCAAGTATACTTGGACTCTGCCGAGCTGGGACCTTCCCGCCGACGTCGACATGGAAAAACCATGGTGTTATTTGAACTCCAACAATGTGCACGGGGACTCCAAGGAGGTTCACCTGGACATCTGCATTTTCAAGTTAAATGTTGATCATTAGTCTTCGCTCAATGTAATCCGCTGTCTAAGCATGTGGAGACTTCCATGCATGATCTTGCTCTATTTGAGTATCGCGCATGAATAAAAGTGTATCCATTTATGGTTTAGTCTGGAATCTTCCATGTATGAATTTTTACTACAGTATTGGTGAAAGACTTATGATGAACCATTTCTTACATATCCTCTGCCCCCTCCCAAGTCATCCTGATTTAATCCCTCCGTCTAGGTGTATAAGGGCATGGTTAATACTTAAATAGTATAGCCAACTGTTGGCCATAAGAAAGTGCCATGTCATCTGTAGCCAACATGTATAACAATGGATACTCAAAAACTAATTCTTGAAGATCATTTCCTGCAAAGCACAATAAGAGTTATTTCTTCACAAGTTTTGGATGCAGGTTGAGCAGTTGAACGCTTTTGTTTGCAAAAGATACTTTTTATCTATTTCACCAGGATGTTTGTGAGCTCTAGAGATGAAATAATATCCGAACATACCTATCGATACTCGTTACACATGAGATGACCCCCACATCCTTTGTCAAAATAAACAACTCCCCGATCAATGCATTCCACTCTTCTGTGCAACGCACGGGCACCTTACTATAGATTAGTACGACCAAAAATTGAACTAACATTATATATAGTACGATAAATGATGATGCATGTCACCTAAAATTATATCATTGAAAACTATGTTCAAATACGAATCCAACGATATTGTTTTTGTTGACATGCACTAACATTTTGTCAGTTAAATCTTCAGTCAAATTTAATGGGGGATAAACCACGACCGATGTACAGTAGTAGTACTAGTGTAGAGGGCGGTGCTGCACGGGAGTCTCACCTCTCACCCCGCTCGTGGCGCGGCAGTAAAGCCGTCATATCACAAAACCCAACCACTCCCAGTAATAAGTGGCCTGGTAAAATAAATGGACAAGCAACCATCACATCCCTCCGTCTTTTTTGCATTTCATCTCTCCGCATTTACTTTCTCCGGTTCATCTCGCACACTCGATACCTAGCTACTACTCCTAGGGTCAGTTCTTTTGGCGGCTTCCCCAGCTTTTCCCACAAGACTAGTCACAGTGGAGAGTAACAATAAGGCGCCTCACTCATTTATTTGGGCTTCTAAACTACTATTTCGTCCTGGTTTATTCCTCACCATTGTAATTTGTGCTAAATTTTGACCAAAAATTTAACTGGTTTATTCTTCGCCATTGTAATCCCTCCGTCTAGGTGTGTAAGTCATCTTACGAAAACCAAATAATTCCAAAACACTTAGGCGCGGTGCATTAACTTCTACCTCGTTTCTTGTTTCTTGACATATCAACCAATAAGAGATAAAGAGTGTGCATGCTTTTAATGACTTGAGATATCAAACATGACATGCAGTGGTTAGTTCATTGCATGCAATACTATTAATTAGCAAATAAACATTAACGTTTCTTGTTTTCTCCTCCTCCTTGGTCACGGTGCACAACCTAAGATGACTTACTCACCTGGACGGATGGAGTAGTGCATGTGACATGCACTAACATTTCATTAGTTAAATTTATGATCAAAATTTGACACAGATTACAATGGGGACCAATAAACTAGGACGGAGGTAGTAGTTATGGGATTACTAATCTAGAAGCCTAAAAGAACTGGCCCCTGGTACTCCTACTAGTAGTAGTACTCAAGTTGGAATTCCAATTGCACGACACAACTTGTTAGGCAAAAAATTTGATACAGGGTGTAGGAAGCGGTTTGGGAATTTGCATGCCTTTCCAACCAGTGAGATACTCCGTACAAAGTATGACAGAGAAATAACCACAGAGAAGGAAGCTAAAAGTAAACAATCAAACGAGCATTTTTGCATTTGTTTTGCATTGAATCGTTTCACAAGCTTGACTAGTGCTATTTTTCTACTTTTACAAAAACTGCATCGTAATATTAAAGCATGCATTTGCACGTACATAAGTAATAGTAGTACTCCCTCTGTCTAGGTGTATAAGTCGTCCCTCCTTCTTGGTCCCGGTGCACAACCAAAGATGACTTATTGACCTGGACGGAGGGAGTAGCACAGTCTGCAAGCATATATCGAGAGAGACGTGTAGTGCGATAGTATACAGTAAAGTTTGTGCTATATGCACGTACTTGCAAAATGCGTATGAATACATAAGGTTTCCAAACTTTCCCTTTTACATACTTAATTAAGGACGCTAAAAATTCCTGAACGTTTGGGATTTATCATTTGAGTCCCAAAACTAATGAGATCGCCTTACGAAACAAAAATTATACTCCTCCTAAAAGCCACGGCGCTCGCAGGAGCGCTTGCGACGCGCCACGAGTGCCCTGCTGCGCGGCCGTTTCCCAGCGCGCCGACACAACGCCTCTTCCTCAGCCTCGCAACTCGCGAGGTGCTGATTGGCGGCTTGCCGGCGGGCGAGCGCGATCTCACCGGTGTGGTGATCCGGCGCCAACAGGTACTCCTCCTCGCTGGAAGCGTGCACCCGGTCCACGTACCGCCAAGCGTAGATGAGGTGCTTGGGCCCGACTGCACTCAGGGCATCGGCACGGGCGTCCTCCGCCACCCTCACGACCCTCGCACGAGCCTCCTGCCATAGGCCTCCCAGGCAGCTTGTTCCGCGGTGCACTTCTCTTCCTCAGCCTTCTTCTCCGCCTCTATTTTGGCGTGCTTTGCTGGAGGCAAACCCTCCCACAAGGCGACATCCATTTCTTTCCAAAGCTCCTCAAGTCTGGGGGGCTCGGCGGGCGGCGCGGCGTTTTCCTCGTACCGGGGAGCCGACGCGTCCTCCGGCGTGCGTGCTGGCGAGATTTGGAACGCCGAAGCGTCCACCTCGACGCGTCGCGGCGAGGAGCGGAATGCCGACGCGTCCTCCTCGACTAGTGGCGGCGAGGAACGGAATGGCGACGTGTCGCGTCGCGGCGAGGAGCAGAACACCGACGCGTCCTCCTGGACTTGCGGCGACGAGGAACGGAACGGCGATGCGTCGCGTAGCGGCGAGGAGCAGAACACCGACGCGTCCTTCTCGACTAGTGGCGGCAAGGAACGAAACGGCGACACGTGACCGTCCGCACGGTGCAGCGAGGGGTTCCTAGGGCTTGGGAGGGGTGATGCCATGGTGGTCGACGTGAGAGGGAGGGGGAGGAGATAGCGATGAACGTGAACGTGAGGGGGAGGAGATAGCGATGTCGTGGGAGGTGCAGTATTTATAGCGAGCAATGGCACACCTACGTAAGATATGGACCGAGCTGCACTGACTTAACTGCAGGTCCAGTTGCGTCTCTGACATGTGGGCGAGACCCCTGTTGGGCCCATATGTCAGTGACCTAATGCACCTGCAGTTAAGTAACAACTACGTGAGCATATTTGTTGGAGAAAATTACGGGGGAGCGAAGGGGTGGAAATATTGCTGGTCACAACAGATTGGACGAGCGTGGGGGGAGGAGAGTCATGCATGCAAAATTTTTCACACGGGGTGGAGTGGTGGGACCGCCGGAGGGAGAAGGAGAGTTTGGCAGGCATATTGTTTCCACACATGGAGAGGAAAAGATTTGGAGACGAACGGGCTTCCTGCAGGTATGGGGAACGGTGCATAATAAGTCATCTTGCATGCCGGGCTAGGTATAGTCCCAAGTCATTAAAAACATACACGCCCCACACATGTTTATATTTCAAGGTGCACTAAATTATTGCATGCGATGATTAAGGCTGGCCATAATGGTGGTATCTTAGCTGGTATCATGCACACGGGAATAGCAAACATGCTGATGTGGCAAAGAATCAAAGAAGAGAGGGGGGTTAGAGTAACTAGTGTTCATGCATGCATTGATAAACACATTTTTTTGTGAAGAACGACAACACTAGTTGAGTACTTTTGCAGACTTCAAAAACTATTCCACCGCCTCTACTATCTTGCTAAGAGTAGGTGAAATTTTTGAATCGAGCCCTTTAAACTCGAAGGGAGGTAGTGGTACTCTAATAGCTAACCTTATTGTGATGACAAGATAGGACATGGTACGCACCTGGACGGAGGAACTAGTCTGCATTGTGCATTTAAGTTTTGTATGAAGTCAATGTACCTCTACTTTCACCAGACTTACAGAAAAATGTGTCAACATTCACAATGTCAAATCAATATTTTTACACTCATTATAAAACGTAGTTCTTATACTCATTATAATCAGTATTGTAGATGATATTTTTAGTATAAATTTGGTCGTGGGATTTCATTGATGCCTGTCAAAGCATGGAGGAAGCGGAGCTTAGGGCTTGCATTGCCGTTCTCTACATAGGTATTTCTCTTCATAATCCTGTAATTTTAGAGTCTGATTGCGCTTTTGTGGTAGCGTCTCTTGCACCGGGGGACTATGACAGGTCTGCTATGCGTGACCTGAAGATGAAAACGTTGAGCATCTCGAAGTTGATCAACAATTTTCAATTGTCAAAGATTAGCCGTTCAGCCAAAAAGGTGGCACACTTAATCGCTAAGTATAGCTTTGACAATAGATTAGATGGTATTCTTATAAATAATGTACCGCCCTGTATGGTGAATATTGTGTCGAATGAGTGTACTGGTGTGGCTGGTTAATTAATATAAGGTGGTGTTAAAAAAAGTATAAATTTGGTCAAACACTTTGCAAACGGTTGACGGGAGTAAAAAGGACCAGAGGGAGTATCATGCATGCGGAGTAGGCAAAAAAAATTGCTTGTCTAAAAAAAAGGCAAAAAAATGCTCATTTATAGCCGGTCGAAGTCTCAAAGGGTGCGACCGCGCGAGGGAGGCGAAGGTCGTGGGAGGCGCGACGTTTGACGGAATTAAGTGAAGTTACATCCACGCGCCGGCATGGAGTGCGAACAGGCAGAAGCTATACTGTCAGGCCTACGATATGGGTCTAGTAGACCTGACATCTAGTGGGTCCCGCATAGTTCTCGAGAACTCTTTGGGGGCTTGCAGCCGTTTATCCACCGGGCAAGCCAGCAACCCCACGCCGTTCGCACGCCCTACTCATCCCTGTGTTCTACCTTACAACAGTTCGCTCCCAGTCGTCCCGTCCTTTCACATTAGTTCGCTCCCAGTTTTTTTTGCGGGGTACGACAGTTAAACTTCTCCTAACCCTCCTCCAAAATACATGGCCTCCCAAATCTCCATGGTCGCTGCTGAGTACCAGGTTAGAGCCATCACCAACGATCGGTTCATCGTCATCTACACACGTGGATCCGAGACGGTGAAAGCATGTCTTGCTCGCTTCCTACGCATGTTCAACAGTTCAACGGATGAGTGGGTCGCTGGGCTAGATGTTGAGTACACCACAGTCCTAGGACGAGAGAAGGATCTAAAGGACGAAGAGATGAAGAAGCCCGCCATGATCCAGGTTTGCGTACATAACGTTTGCTTGGTCTACCACATATGCCATGCCGACGTTGAGTGCCAGGATTTTAAGAACTACCTCAAGGACAAAAGAGTGAAATTCGTTACTGTAGGCTTTAAGAACAACAGTGACGTCCTGCGTCGGATAGGTCTCGTTGTAGGCCAGCCCTTCGATCTCCAGAAGGCAAGCCTGGTGTCCTCCTCTCAACCTTCAATGCTGACCCTGGCAGCAGCCATGATTGATCCTTCGTACGCTAAACTGAAGAAACCTCATCACGAGTTTCATCATGCATGGGAGTCGAAGACATTAGATGAAGATCACATCCTGCACGCAGCAATGGATGCCTACCTTTGTTTAAATATCTACAAGGGTTGGATGAAGAAGCAGAGCCCAGTGTCCGGTTCAAGCAAAGAAGTGTCGGCGAAGAGGAAGAGGAAGAGGGACGAGGACGAAGTCGAGGACGTGGACTCGGACTCCGAGTAGGTGGCAGTGCCGTCTCTCATGGTGGTTCTACTGCAGTGTCAAGCGGACTAGTTGATTAGTTTATTTTCAAGGGTGTGTTGTGCTGAGGCCTCAACAGAACTATGTTTATGTTCTTTCTCGTTATTTGAACTCTTTAGTACGTACAGTAGTACTAGTACTATGTCTTACTACTGTTCTTCTTGTAGTTGGTACTATTGCTCGTATCTTTGTGTTCCTACTTTACTTAATACGTTCGTACTAGTAGTATAATTTGGGTCAGTTGATTTGTAAAATAAGTTCGATGGAGCGAAGGAAGAAGACGGCAGAAGAGGTGGAAGAAGCCCTTCTAGCCATCCATGTTGCATCAAACGGCTCACATGAGTCGACTAACCCAAATTGCTCCTTCAGATTGCAGGATCCACGTGGCATTCAAGGTCTCGAAGGTAGATTCCGCGTCCGCACCCGGTTTGCGGGCTCGAAGCGCGCGCGACTGGCTTTCGCTGCGACAGCCACCATGCGCGCCTCCTCCGCGCGGGCGCAGACAACAATGACACGCTAGTTCCTCCTCGCCGGCGTGCTGGAGCACGCGCTCGTCCTCCTCTTCGTACGCTGCATGCATAGACGCGGCTCCACCAGCTGCTCGCGTTCTTGGCAGTGCGACGGCATCGCGAGGAGGGACTGTAGACGACGTGAGCGGGCGAGCCTTCGGCTTCATGGCACAGGGATGGCAGCGACACGGCGGTGATGGGCGAGAAATTGTTGGCCGGAGCAGGCGGGCGCCGACATGCGCAACGGCGGCGGCGGCATATTGATGAGTGCACGTGTGGGAGCTTACTTTAGTTTTATATATAAGGTTGGTCAAACTTAAAAGAAAACCGTACTAGTACATGTAAACATTAGACTTAGGCAGCGGTTTTATTAGTTAGTACCACATCCACGATAGAGAATCCTGTGCAAGCGCGTGAACCGCGGCCGCGTGGTCGATCGAACGGTGCGTCACCGTGTCGCGCTCGAAGGACATCTTTTTGTGTGTGTGAAAACAATCCTCGAATATTACTCAACGTTTTTTCCTGTGAAAGTTCTTGACGCTACAATTCCATATATTTGAATTTAGCTCCAGTTCATGTTTTTTTGGATTTGGACGTTTTAGGTGCGCCCTAGTTTTTTAATACTGATTTTGTGTGTGTGACTGAGAGAGAACGTGTGTATGTGTCCATATGTGTGTTGTGGCAGAAGGGCAATGTGGAGACGGTGTGCGTGTGATACAGACATAGAGAGGTGTGAATGTGCAAATGATCATGCATGAGTGAGACATAGACAGATGCCGATACGTTGTGTATACATGAGAGAACGGTCTTCTAGTTTACTTGTGTGTGTGTGAGAGAGAGAGAGGGGGGGGGGGAGAGACAGAGAGAGGAGCATCCGTAACACAACAACCATCTCTCTCGATTCGTCCGTCCCTCGCACGGTCGCATGTGACACATGCATCAACGCGCACATTTTGACACCCTCTGTAACGCCCTCGATGCGGCTATATCTCCCACGTGTCGAGGCACGACTTAGAGGCATAACCGCATTGAAAGCAATGTCGCAAGTGAGGTAATCTTCACACAATCCATGTAATAAATAAAGGGGAAAGATACATAGTTGGCTTACAATCGCCACTTCACACAAGTACATAAATAACATCCATCATACAGATTACACTCAAGGTCCGACTACGGTACCAAAATGAAAGAAGACTACCCCAAATGCTAACAGATCCCCGGATCGCCCCAACTGGGCTCCACTACTGATCATCTGGAAAAGAAACATAGTAACGGCCACGTTCCTCGTCGAACTCCCAAGTGAGCTCGGACGCGTCATCTGCGCTGGCATCGTTGGAACCTGCAACTGTTGTGATAATATCTGTGAGTCACGGGGACTCAGCAATCTCACACCCGCGAGATCAAGACTATTTAAGCTTAAAGGTGGAAAAGGGGTTTGTGAGGTGGAGCTGCAGCAAGCGACTAGCATATGGTGGCTACGATGCAAAAGAGAGCGAGAAGAGAAGGCAAAGCACGATCTTAAAACTAGTAGTGATCAAGAAGTGATCCTGAAACGACCTACGTCAAACACAACTCCAACAACCGTGTTCACTTCCCGGACCCCGCCGAGAAGAGACCATCACGGTTACACACGCGGTTGATGTGTTTTAGTTAAGGTCAACTTCGGGTTTTCTACAACCGGACATCAACAAATTCCCATCTGCCTCATAACCACGGGCACGGCTTTCGAAAGATAATACCCTGCAGGGGTGTCCCAACTTAGCCCATGATAAGCTCTCATGGTCAACGAAGGATATTCCTTCTACCGGGAAGACCCGATCAATCTCGGAATCCCGGACTACAAGACATCTCGGCTGTAATAAAACAAGTCCAGCAAAACCGCCCGATTGTGCCGACAAATCCTGATAGGAGCAGCACATATCTCGGTCTCAGGGCACATCCGGATAAGTCAAGCTACGAGTAAAACCAGGCCTCGAGTTGCCACAAGGTGTCCCCACAGGTTGCTCGGTTCGGGCCAGCACTTAGAGAAGCACTGGTCCGGGGGGGGGGGGGGCTAAAATAAAGATGACCCTCGGGCTCGTGAAAACCCGGGGGAAAAAGGGGTAGGTGGTGGCAAATGGTAAAACCAATGTTGGGCCTTGCTGGAAAAGTCTTATTCAAAGCGAACTGTCAAGGGGGTTCCATAAATCACCCAACCGTGTAAGGAACGCAAACTCCGGGAACATAACACCGGTATGACGGAAACTAGGGTGGCAAGAGTGGAACAAAACACCAGGCATAAGGCCGAGCCTTCCACCCTTTACCAAGTATATAGATGCATTAATTAAATAAGAGGTATTGTGATATCCCAGCAAGTAAACATGTTCCAACAAGGAACAACAAGTCCATGTTCCAACAAGGAACAAACTTCATCTTCACCTGCAACTAGCAACGCTATAAGAGGGGCTGAGCAAAGCGGTAGCATAGCCAATCAACGGTTTGCTAGGACATGGATGGTTAGGGGCTGACATGGCGATATGGGTGGCATGATATAGCAAGTGGTAGGTATCGCAACATAGGATAGCAAAAGAGCGAGCAATCTAGCAAGCAAAGATAGAAGTGATTTCGAGGGTATGGTCATCTTGCCTGCAAGGTTCTCAGAGTTGTCGAAAGCTTGGTCCTCGAAAGCGTTCTCAACAGATTCCTCGTTCACGTACTCGTCTCCCGGCTCTACCCAAAGCAAGAAAAACAAGCAAAGGGGACAAATATCAATCACGATGCAATGCGCAAGCAACATGATGCAAAACATGGCATGATATGCGAGAAGTGATATGCAATGCATATGCATGCTCCAGAAGGACAAGGATGAACAAGGTATAATCTTGGCAAACCAAGTATGCCACTGGTGAGGTGATTTCGGTTGAAATCGATATAAAGATCACCGGAATCGGATGCACGGTTTGCAAATGGCAAGCAATACAAGAATGACACCAATCTGCCATAAACAGCATGATGCTACTTAGCAAGCAACAATTAATTAAGCTACTGCACCCAAAC
The DNA here is from genome assembly GCA_032464435.1 of Aegilops umbellulata. NCBI lineage: Eukaryota > Viridiplantae > Streptophyta > Magnoliopsida > Poales > Poaceae > Aegilops > Aegilops umbellulata. The sequence goes on along the minus strand of CP136056.1, from coordinate 63,945,057 downwards.
GTGGCAACAAAGCATATGATAGTAATCTAGACAAGATGCACGGCAAAAGATGAACACTGAGCTACGGCTAATTCACATCATTACAGGTCCAAACAATCATGGCAAAAGTGCACAAGATAACAGGTTCACAGACTTTGTGAAAATATCAACATAGCAGAAACTAACATCAGGATGACATGTTCAGAACAATGAAACAACATGCTACAGGTTCAGAACTAAGCAAAGTAAGGCATGGCATGAATCTACTCAAAGCACTTGACAAAAGTCCTTTACTGACCATAAGCCAAAAAGGATCAGAAAACATGATTACACCCATGCCAATTAAGCAAGTTTCGTTACAGGTTACAGACTTAGCAGAAAACTGGACATGGCAGAAACTAATAACAAAGGCATGGATGGATAGAGCAAATACTCAAGTTCAAAACACCCTTACTGATCATGCTCAAATTATGCATAGATCTCTCAGAAACAACATGAATACATGGCATGAAAATAACAGCAGTCAGGGACTTGGTGAAATCACCAAGTCTCTGAAATCAGCAACATCAAGTGACCTAGTTTGCATGCTTGTGCTAGTCACCACATAGATCACAAAAATACATGGTAAAATACTCTGGATAGGTAACATGGCATATTACAAAACTAATGTAGGACTCAACTTCATAGGGGTTACATATCAATCATGGCAAAAATGACAAAAGTGCATGTTCAGATAAAATCCAACAACTAACATCAACTAGCCCTCTTCTAACAGCATTTCGGGCATCAAGATGACCTCAAATGAAAATGATGCAATTGTACAAAATGATTTACTCTTCGAGGCGAACAATTTGACATATTAAACGAGCGAAACGGAGCTACGGATGCAAAGCTATGGCATGACGAACATGGCATGATGATGATGAAAATAAAAGAACTTAGAGAAAATCGGGCTCGGGGAAGTCGACCCTTGCCGGGCACGCGGATCGAGGCGGCGGCGCGGCTCGCCGGATCCGCGCCGGAGTTGGCCGGTGGGGGTCGCGGGGTCACCGGAGCGACCGGATCGGACCGGATCCGGCGCCGGCGACGGAGGCAGCGGCGGGACGGAGACGGCGCGGGACGGCGCGGCACGGCGGCGGGCGGCGGCGGGAGGAGACGGCGGCGCGGGGCGGCGCAGTCGGCGGCGGGGCGGAGCCGGGCGCGGGAGCGGGAGGGCGCGCGCCGCGGGAGGCGACGGGCCTCGCGGGCCCGCTGCGGGCTCGCGGGCCGGCGGCAGTGGGCGGCGGCACGGGGACACGTGGCGTCCCGCGAGTGGCTGCATGCGGCGGCGGGATTCGTCCGGCGCGGGACGGACGCGTCCGGCGGCGGCGGGGCTATTTCGCTAGGGTTAGGGTGGATTTCATCCGGGATTTAGAAGGGGGAGGCCTTTCCATAGCTAGAAGGAGCTAGGAGGCTCCAAATGGAGAGCGGTTTTCGCCCACGCGATCGTGATCGAACGGCGGAGGACATGAGAGTGTCTTAGATGAGTTATTGGGCTGTTTTGAAGGGGTGTTGGGCTGCAACACACACGAGGCCTTCACGGTTACCCGGTTAACCGTTGGAGTACCAAACGAACCCCGATTGACCCGAAACTTGACAGGCGGTCTACCGGTGCTATACCGAGGCCACATGTCAAGCCTCGGTCCATTCCGAGAATGTATAATACCCGCTCACGAAGAAATGTAAAAGGGGACGCCGGGAGACATAGGAGCGCCGGATTGCAAAACGGACAACGGGAAAGATGCTCGAATTCATGAGACGAACACGTATGCGAATGCGGTGCACATGATGACATGATATGAAATGCATGACATGACCAAAAATGTAAAACGAAGAGAACCCAACCACGGAGGGAATATCATAACACATAGCCGGAAATGGCAATAGTTGGATTACAATTATGGCAAGTTACATCTGGGACGTTACACCCTCACCCGGCCCCTGCCCACCTCAAGGCCCGCACAATCTCTTCGTGAATACCCATTTCTCTCCTTAGGTTTGTTTTCTCTCAATATCTGACACACACACACAGACACACGCAGCACAACACACACACACACACACACACACACACACACACTCCCCCGAGCACACAATTCATCCCCATCCAAGGTCATACGGCGACCACTCTCGCTTGTGCTTCTTTGCACCCCAACATGCACAACACCTCAATCTTCAAAGAGGGCATCGAGCAGATCGAAGACGGCGACCACACCGCGCTAGATAATGCGGGGTCATTTGGAAGCAGGGTGATGTGACGACGGCTGACTGATTCCTCCCCCACCCTCTCTCTCTCTCTCTTGCACAAAATTACCAATCCCTCTCTCCCCCGCACAAAATTGTCAATCCCTCAACCCACGAGATCCTTCCCCTCTCGTCCATGTTTTTCCAGCTCTCTCATCAAACATGTTGTCTCTTCTCCTTCCACGTATACAGAATCCAGATGCACACGCATCTCATGTATATTACATGTATCCATCTTTCTCACAGACCTAACTTCTTCCTCTCTCTTTCTCTCTCTATCTCTCTCTCTCTCTCTGTCTCGTTAGGTTTGTCTCCTACTCTCTCGTCCACATACATACAATCTTTCCCGCCCTATCTACTCCATCTTCAAAAGCTCTCTCTGCATGTTTCATTCACACATTGGGATATGTCAAAATGTTGCTTCTATAATGGCTGATGTAGAGTTATGGTTGTTTTTGTTGCATCCTACAAAGTAATAACTATGAAATGCATTTTGATTCTCATTTGACTAGGATTATGTGAGTTCGAGCATGTTGTGAAGTACTATAGACCTTGTATACATCTTGGGATTCAATAATGATTGTAACTATTGAATTGTATAGACCATTACATTCGAAGTCAATAGCCTAATATATTTATTTCACAATTTCAACAAATGATTAGTTCACTACAAACTAAGAAAACAAATGTGTACTCCCTCCGTTTTTATTTAAGTCCGCGTATTAGCATTGGTCAAAGTTAAGTTTTGTAAACTCTCAGAAATCTTATAACAAAAAATATTAACATATACAATAAAAATAAATACCATTATATTCATTATTGAATGTACTTTCACATCATACATATTTGTTATGGTAAATGTTTATATTTTTCTATAAACTTGGTCAAACTTTAGGAAGTTTGACTTCGGTCAAACCTAATATGCAGAGTTTACTACTACTACTCGCTAGTTGCTTAGCCGAATCACTCAACACGCCACACGGGGAGTCCAGTGTCACAAAATTTTGAGGTCGGCGGGAAAATCTCCCGCGACCCTGATTCGAGCAGTGGGAAGTTACCATCATAGCCTTCGGAAGAGGCCTACGGATGACGCTTGGTAGGGGGCTGTTTTCATAACTTCAAGTTCACCTTACCCAGCCAACCCCACCACGGCACCCAAAGTAGTACACCTGAATACTCCCCAATTTCTATCCCCACCGCAAAATAGACTTCTCCACGGCACCGCAGCCTTCATGCTCCTCCCCTTTACACCGGCGCACTCGTCCACCGCAGCGCATCTGCCTCATCGACGACCTTGTACGCCGCACTAGAGCCGGTCCACCGTCGTTGTCATACACGGAGCCTCTTCCCCGGCATCGTCTTCCACGGTCTCGAATCTGCTTCCCGGAAGCCGACGCCAAGCGCAGAAGTACCACCATCGTGGACAATGAACTGACTCTCGTTGCCGACCATGACTCACAGAGGCCGCCGCGACCATCGTTCTCCTCCTCGATTGGTAATGTGTGTATTGAACCACTTAGCAGTACATGCGCAGTTCCAATTTTGTTCATACCTACCCTTCAAATTTCCTGGGTGTTATTGTTCCCGTAAAAGTTATTGGTTATAGCCTCCATTGTCCAACAGAAAATCAGCTTGTAATTGTGCGACGCTCCTGTATCGCGCTGTGCTTCGGTAAGTTTTTGATCTGCAACCAGTAGTGTGGCAAATGATGGAAAGGTTTTTAGAACTAGCAAGATGCCCATGCGTTGCACGCATCAAGATGCATTTGTATGAGTAGTTTATCTTGTGGGAGAAAAGGATGAAAGAGGGAAGGCCTTATTTGCAAATCTGGAGAGGGGTATGGGTATCTTTTTGCAAAATTCCCATTCTTTCCTTCCTATCTGTCAGATATAAATCGGACGGCCTATATTGCAAGAAAAAAAAGTATAGAGAAAAAAAGTAGACAGTAAAGGAAGTAGAGATAAATATTAAATATAAAATAAATATAACAGTAGAGAAGAGAGTAGAGATAGCAGAGACGACGGGAAAGGATCGCGCGTGCGCGGGAAAAAGCGGCCGGGCGTGGGCTAGTTTTGGCTCATGGCGTCCAGCGCGCTTTATAAAATCCAACGCCCTCCCATCGCTCTGTGCCTTGCCACCGCTCTCTCCCCACTCTGTGCCTCGCCACCGCTCTCTCCCCACTCTTTTTCGCCTCGCCGCCGCCGCGTCGCCGGGAAACTTGGGGATACCGCGGCATCCGCCCGCGCCCCTCTGGCGGCTTCTCCGCCGAGATCCGGTTCCGCAGGATGCGCCTCGGCCTCGGCAATTTTGACACCGCCAACGAGGCCGCCCACGCGTACGACGCGGCGGTATGGCGCCTCCGGTGGCCTCATAGAACATTGAACTTCCCCAACGTGCCGACGCGGGAGCGGGCGCAGGAGCTCGCGCCTCTGCCACGGCTTAGCACCGACGAGGATCGTCGCGACAACCGGAGGCGGGAGCACCGTCTCGTCATTGCCGAGATGGACGAGGAAGCCATGGCGCTTTGGTGCCAACACTTCCCGAAGGACATCATCAACGAGCGCGAGTCTACGCGCAAAGGAGGGCGGAGAGGGATAAGAGGAGGGCGGAGCGAGCCGCCTATCGCGAGGACAAGCTTAGGCGAAAAGCGGACGCTCAATTCAACATGAGTCTAGGAGCAGCGTCGCCCTGGGAATCCGACGACGATCGGTATCTTCACGCCTACAGTCAGACGTCGGAGGAGGACATCACCGAGGAGGAGTCGGACGACGAGGAGTAGTTGAATTATCTTTTTTTTATCTATCTATGCTGAGAACTATCCTCTACTCTCTAGTATCTACTTCTCGATCTCAGCACTGTAAATGCTTTTTTAAAGCGCCGCGCGTTGCAATTCTGTTGGAGATGCTCTAACATGGCAGACGAGTGCTTTAATGTTGCCCACAAGATGCGCGAGTATTACTAGTAGTATATTTTTCTTGCCATGTTGAGATTTTAAAACCACGAGTGCGAACATGCAGAGGAGCAATGAAGACCAAACATGGGATATTCGGGACATCTTCAAGGAGCGTGGCAAGTTAAAGAGGATCTGCACTAAACCTGTAAAACGAGCTTTGGTAAGTAACACCCTCTCAATTACTTTCATGTAGCCTCGTGTTCTTCGATGTGTATATGTTGTAGTTTCTATTTCTCTTAGGCGTGGTGTTCTTCGATGTGTAATAAGAAGAGTCTTAATTGTCCTAATGCTTTCATTTTTAGCTTGATGTAGGAAGTGGGTGTTCTCTCACCTTGTAGTCTGTTTTTATTTATTTTTCCTTTTGAATTCACTTCTCCGAGTTCTGTTTATCTAGCTTCTACTAAATGGATCTAGGTTGCTCTGAGTATTGATCTAAAAAAGAAGTAACTTCATGTCAGGATGCAGTTCCTGCGAGGAGGGAAGTATGGTCAACCTCGAGATCATGTTTCCAAAATGAGGCTGGATTACAAACAAGGTGCCAGTTCCCTAATGATGATGGATTAGACACAAGGTGCAAATTCCCAGATGATGCTGGATTACACACAAGCCAGGTGGAGTCGTCAGCTGTTCGTGTCCTCGTGGCATTAGTAAAGGCTAAAAGAAAGCGTGCAGCAGCCCCTGAGAATGTAGCTGAGTTCCTGAAGAAGCGAAAAGAGCAATCAGATGCTCTCTTCACCCAAGCCAAAGAAGAGATGGAAGAAGCCAGAAATAAGCTAGCAGAGGCAGAGCAGGCTAGGCGTCTCCTGCTATCTAAAACTGTTGTCAATACAAAATTTCCTTCATAATAGCTAGGTTCAAATGTTTATCCAGTCAGCATGCCTGTTGTGATGTCCGTGCATCTACTGATGTGGCACAAAATGTTTTTTTCGGGTCATGTAATAACAACAATTACTTTCCAAACAATAACAGACGAAGCATTGGACATGGTATAGTTCACGCGCAAGCCCGACATTCCAAGTTCAACTTCCACATCAAACTCATGTTCACAGATATCTGCACATTCATACATAATGTCCACAACCATGGTTCACTTCAAAGCCAAAAAAATGTGAGGAGAGTTATAAATAAAGAAAATCCTCTACTAGTTCCTGCTACCAGTGCGAGCACAACAAGTCAAGACCATGCGTAAATTCATTATATTTTAGTCATTTTTTGTGTTCTAAAATGCCTGCCGGCTCGCGGAAGGACGTGTTGCCGGCACACGCGCGGATTCAATGAAGGCAGGCGGGGCAGTCTTAAGCTGGTTGCACGCGGCGAGGAGGCGTGCTCAGCTGGGCCTGCAGCGAGTGCGGCCCTCTTGGCCGGCGCGCCGGTTCAATGCCTGCGCTATGAGAGGTCGCGTTCGTGTCAGAGCAATCACTCCCTCTAGTCCTTTCTTGTTTGGGTATAACAAAATCTCATTTTCCATTCACATTTTACAAGTAAAATTCATGGACAAACTTTGACCCAAAGTACGATGGGGACTAGTAAACCAGAATGGAGGTAGTAGTTTTTTTAATCAAAGAAGGGTTTCCCCTTCCGATTTTCATTACTGGAAACCAGCATCTAAATCTAAACCATAGTATTTGCCCTAGAACTACCAGGTTCAACATCTCGCAACATAAACCCATACAGCCTCCATCGTAAAAAAAACATACAACCATACGCCAAGGAGGTACGTAATACTATGAATTCCATTTTCGCTCCATACCAATCGTTCTAAAAGCAACTTACTACTTATAACGCGCCATTGAAAATCGGAACTCTTAACCCCGCTAAAAACGATATTTTAAACGTGGCTACTTGATCTGTGGCAACTGGCGAGCCACCGCGCTCCAAGTCGTTCACCTGTGGTCCCGACCATCAACTCCTACGGATCAAATTATCATGCGAGCTAACTATTCCTACAAAGGTGCTCCACCACGTACCTGGTACCCGTGAATGCATCAATCGTGCACCTAGGGTTTTAGGGTTTATTTGTTAACGTCGCATTTACATAACACTCATGTGTGCGAGACAGCGAGAGGCCGACTGCGTGCGTGCGCCTCTTCTCTTCGTGTATGTACTCCACCGTTTGTCTGGTGTCGAAAAAATTATAATAACTACTAGCAATGTGCCAATGCGTTGCCACACGATCAAAGTAGATTAATACATTTTCACCGATTTGATAGAAAAAAAAGTCTAGTTTTGAAATATGTATATCACTAAAAATATGTTATGTTTCACTCAAAATATATTCCTTTGGCGGTTTTGATGAGATAAGGGAGGAATGTTGCTGGTTTCAAGATTCGAGAAGTGGTATATGTCTAATTTCTACTCTTACTAGCAAGATGCCCGTGCGTTGCAGGAACATCAAGATCTTGTGGGAGAAAAGGATGAACGAGAAAAGAAAGCTTAGGTACCGAGTAATACCAGAGAACAGTAGAGACATGAGAGATAATGAAAACCGTGTAATGTATAATGATAGGGAGAGTGTGACACTTCTCAAGGGAGACGTCGAGAGACCATGTTTGCGAGGATAGGAGAAACATGAAGTGAGCGTGCGGGTGAGCTGGAGAAAAGAGAGTGACAGCTACCTGAAGGAGCATGCATGCGAGGGAGATGGGCGTGAAAGGAGTGAACAAAAAAGGGATTCAAATATTTGAATTCGAGATGATGATACATGTAATCCATACTCGAACCAAAATTGATCTATCAAACATGCATACTCATATGAATTCACACACATCTATGTTATTTAATATGTAGATATTACTGATCCATACATTTTAGTAGAACATAATTTGGTTAAATTTTTTCGAATTCAACCTTAAGATTTCGAGATCGTTGTATTTGTAAATCATATTATACATATAAAGGAGCAAAATTCTTTGTTGTGCTTTTGAAAGTATATATAAAAAATGATGTATATAGAATGTAATTCCAATTGAAAGTGGATCCCGCCCGAAAAAATAATAGAATACAAACGGGATTCAAATTGAGTTGGCACGGTAAACGTGGGCTCTGCAAAATTTGAACGAAGCGGGGAAAGTCGCAGTAACTGCCCAAAACCAAAATCTGCGAGATGGAAATCACTACTGCCTATCCCTGCCACGCAAAGCCTATCTGCTGGATTTCTATAGGTTTCGATAGGGGTAGGTTTGTAATTTCACCCAAACGCGCCTCTCACCCGGATTCATACACGGTGGGCACCAAAACACAGTGTGTCCTTGGCCAAAATCGACTCCCTCCCCGATTCATATTCATACACGGTGGGCGCTAAAAACAAACTCTCGTCGGCAAATATTCGGTGTATGCGAGATTACCGTCCTATCCCCAACCGACTAATGTTGCTGTGATGTAGTAGAAATTTGAAACGGGGGCTAAGTTTGTAAATTTCCTCGCATTTGAGACAAGCGCGCCCTGAATACATGGTTCCCCCCTTCCTCTCTACCTCCCTTTTCCCCATTTGTACTCCGTGGGCGCCAAAACACCCTCTCCACCCCGCCATCCTTCGTCCGCCACCGTCCGCCACCCCATCCACCACCGTCCTCCTCCACCATGCCGGAGCTGATACCCCGACGCCGCCGTCCATTACAAGAGATCGACCTATCTCATCCACGGCTTCGAACCGAGATCCTTGCATCCCGTCCTCTCGCTTCATCCCCGCCGTCGTCCACCTTGCCGGCGCCGCTCCTACGACCGTATCGTCCACCGCGCCCCGCCGCCACCGTCTACCCTCCTAGATCTGCTTCCACGCCGCCGACAGCCATCGCTACCGTAGCACCGTCAAATTCTTAGCAGATGCGTACACGGCGCCGCACCAGAGGCGGTACTCTTTCGCATATGCTCAACTTATTTATCGCAGCAAGAAAATAGATCGCCACTGCTTTACTCTGATTTCTTGTCTTGGTTGCGCAGTTGCCTTTGTCCAGTTTGCACCTTCAGATCCGCCATGGCACGCTCAACACCATACTCGCAATGCTTATGGTTTTCCCCTTTTATATTCCACACTAGTTAAATCACAGTAGACTAAATTTCAAAATTGGGCCAGTCGATTTTTGAGAGCTCGCCAGAGTTCGCCGGTGCGAAGGAAGGGGCTCGGGTGGGGACGGTGGTTGTGGGGGGCGGTGGTGGGGCCTCGTCGAATGAAGAAAACTCGACGCGGGTGGGGGCGGGGGTGGGGGTGGCGGAGGAACACAGGCGGTGGGGCCGGTGGTTCGGTCGGCGGCCCGTGCGGTGTTCTGTATGGGAAGCACAGTATGTTCCTTGTCAGGAAGGGGAGCAGGGACATCTGCAGTCAATAGCTGATAGAGCTTGCCTGTACGTGATCGATAGGCTTTCAATTAGTAGCGGCAATACAACACCGTAATTTCCAGCCAGTTCCACTTTCTCGATTTATATATCCTGGTTATGGTGTAACACTGTTATGTACACTATGATCTGCCTAGTTGTTGTGTGCTCTTGTTATCATGGTTTGGCAATAAACTCTCTATACAATATATTATGAACCTATCATCTGCCAGCTATCCTTACTTCTGGAGCCTATTTTTTGTGTACTTCTGCCAGATTATATAAATGCACGCACCATATTACAACACACATGAACTCTCTCATCAGAATCCAGTGATAGCACACAAGTGTTTACAGGGGCGCCCCTATATTAGAATATGATCTTCATTACAAAGATAATCTCACAACTATTTATGTTTTCATGGTTCTCAGATATTATACGCAATTACAATGAATATCAGAAACCGCGCATCAGAAGAATATTGTGGAACACTGCAATGACTTACAAAATTGGCAGCAAGGCATTGAGTGCCATTCTGGAAGCAATGAAACTCGTACGCTCCCCACCTGTTGATTCTTGTTCAGAATATCATCCTAATGACTGTTCTAACCTCGAGGAGGCAAAGGCAGATGGCCTGTCCTGTTCACCCATCAAGGTGCCTATTCTAATTTGGCAAGGTTTTATTGATTGCGCGTATCTTGCATATGTTGTCTTGCATTTCTTCTACTTTGTTGCACCGCCATCTGCTTAGTTTACTCATCATATAACTCGAGATGCCATTCCCATCCATTATCAATACATATTCCATCTGTCATCATACCATGTTTTTCCACTCAAATGCTGTTCTTGTGCATCAGACATCAAAAAGGAAGAGGGTGATTTCCGAACCTGAAGGAGCACCAGCAAAGTCCTTGAAAATCGTGGTGGTGCCGGAGAAATCAGACAGCGCCCCACTTATATTGGCTGTACAACCAGTGACACAAAATGTAGGACCGACTCCAGCAGACTGTACCCATACTTCACTGGCCACACCACTAGCCCCACCACACAGGACCTGCACTCTAGCAAAAGGTATACCGATTTCATTTGCCATAGCACCAGCCGTACCACAGAAAAATCCCACTCCAGCAAAAAGTACAGCAAGTCCACCGGCCGAAGACCTATCCCAACTGCAGAGACGGCCAATTCCTGTAGATTGGAACCCCATTCCATTTATTCCTAGTTTAAAAGACAATGCTTTCAATGTTGTTAGGGACTACGTGCATATATTCCCATCATGGGAAGATTATAGTGAAGACAAACACCATTTTCACATCTTCCTGTCCCACTTACGTGTAAGTGCTATAATTCACAGTGATTATTTTCCTATTTTCTGCTGATTGAACACATCAGTGATTTACATTACATTGTTGTAAGTAGGTGAGGGTCAATCTGGATAGTCATGACGAGGAAAGCTTGCTTGCGCTTTTCAAGGAAGCATTGCAGCAGTACTGATGTTACTTGAGGAAATCACACTTCGATGGCAAGTCTATAAACGAATTTCCGGTGAAGTCTCCTGTGCTAAATTCAGAAGACGTTGAATGGAAAAACCTTGTTATGCACTGGTCTCATTCCCAGGATGAGGTACTGTCTATGAAATCACATGACAATTTGAACTTCAACTTTTCCGCATGTGCCTTATGTATCTTTTCTGCAGGAAATCTGCTCGAAGAAGAATTCCGGTTTGACAAGAACGACAGGATATCGCAAATATGCTGCCCGCTGCTTTGCTCTTGTTAGTACCTGTTGTCCTGTTTCACTGTACTTGCATACATACCTGGTTCATTATGTGACAACAGTATGCATGATAGCTTGCTTATCAATTGTTCGCTCCAAATTATCTGATCTGTATGAGTGGTTGCATTAGTGTAGAATATATCCAATGCCAATGTTTTTTAGCTCGGCATAGTTCTTGTAAGTACATGCTGTCCTTTATCAGTGTACTTATAATGACAGGTAGTTGTTCATGTACCTTCACTCTACAACTTATTTTCCTTTGCCCTCCATTTTTCTACACATCAGATCTATATTTACTCTTACCATAAGGTTGGTACTAAAGAAGTTTAGCTGTGCATTGCTCTTGGCTGTACCTTTTGCCTGTATCGTTACACTTACATTTATAGCTACTTGGTTATGTAGCATCACTCTTCATCTTATCTTAAATATTCTCCATTTTTTCGTATATTATCACATCTATATTTACTCTTAACAAAATGTAGAATAAAGGCAATGCTTTTGAAGAAGATTCTGTGGTAAACTTCTTGAATTGCCCCCCATCAGCATGGACAAGGCCTTTATAGAGCCTGTTTTCACCAATAATGTAAGTTTGTTCATCTCAAGCCTTCAAACTTTGTTGTATATATTTGGTTAGGCATGACTGCAACAGCTGTTTATTTTTGGTGTTTGCATCAAATTGCTTGTTTAAACTTTATTATATAGTTCATAAACAAAAGTTTGTCCTTTCTCAATTTAAGTTTTCAGTTGTACAACCAAGTTCCTTCTTCATACCATGTAAATTAAAATATACATAGCAAGTGATCTTCTTTTGCACTGCATGTATGCTTCTGTTCTTCATCCGTAATCCAGTGGTGTGGTGAACCTGCCCACTACAGCACAATGTCATATTCTGCAATGTCTTAACTATGAACAATGTCATACATTCTACTATTATTTAAAACGTCTCTTTATTTGCCAATCTGAAATGGTATAAATTGACAGCACACTAACCATTGATACTTATGAGTTCTCGATCTGTAATCCAATGGTGTCGTGAAGCTGCCAACTCCTTCACAATGTCATTTCCTGCCATGCCTTGACCTGAACAATACCATATTGTGTTAATGCAAATTTAAACTGTGTCACTTTATTCGTCAGTAATAAATGTGATGAATTGTCAGCACCGATACTTTTATGTGCAAAACCTGTCATCTGTCTGCTTTTTTATCTTTTAGAGTGAGGAAGATATAAGTGTTGAACAAGCGCAGTCTCATCATCTTTCTCAGCTGCTTGTGCTGCAGCTCCCCAGCAGGGCTAACCTTTCTTGAACTCTATTGAAGTGCTGTCGGTTTTGTATATTATTTTGTCGGCGTGTTTATTTGCACTGGTGGCGATCTTTGATGCCCAGTGTATGTAATCTGTTGTCTACTTGTGCTTTATTATCATAGTGGCGAACTTTGATGCCTAGTGGATGGAATATGCCGTAATTTCTTTATTGTATAGACTAGGTTTTTCTTATTCATGATGCTGCAGTTATTTTACTGTATATATATCCTGTCTTCGCAGTTTTTTAGGCCAAACCGTAAAATTATAGTACATAATCGGGCCGTCATGCAATCATGATGTAGGTTGGGCCTGAAACGTGCCGAACTGCCCACGGGCCAGCAGCGGCCCGAAATGAACCCTGGCCCATGATTGTGCGAATCAAATCACGGGCTTTTAACAGGCCAAAATTGTCTCGATCCTTGTTTGGCCCAATCAGATATCGGCTGCGAGCAGGCCGGATGCAAACCGGGCCGTAGTTAGGCCCAACTATATGACGGGCTTTTAACAGGCCAAAATTAATATAGGGCTGAAATGTTAAACGGGCCCTTAACAGGCCAAAAGTAATATCAGGTTGAATTACTAAGTGGGCCTTTAGCAAGTGGGCCAGAAAGCATAGTTTCCAGTTGACGGGCCGAATCTGATATGGGCCATAATTGAGCCCAAAGCCTCTTAAAGGGTCGGACCTGATTTGGGCCGTAATTTGGCCCAGAACGTGGTAGGCTTTTAACGGGCCGGATCTCATATGGGCCACTATTAGGCCCGGAGCGTGGCAGGCCATTAATGGACCAGATCAAATATGGGCCGGCATTTGGCCCAAAACATGGCAGCTAGTTAATGGGCCGACCTACTAGGTTCCTCAAAATCTTGTGGGCCTACAGCTGGGCCGGCCCATTAATGTCGGCGAAATCTCGTGGGCCTTTAGCTGGGCCGGCCCATTATGATCCGCAATAATCTTGTGGGCCTTTACCTGGGCCGGCCCATTATGGCACACAAAAATCTTGTGGGCCTTTACCTGGGCCAACCCATTATGGCCCGCAAAATCTTGTGGGCCTTTAGCTGGGCCAGCCCATTATGGTCCGCAAAATCTCATGGGCCTTTAGCTGGGCCGGCCCATTATGGTCCGCAAAATCTTGTGGGCCTTCAGTTGGGCCGGCCCATTTAAACTTAATGGGCCAGTCCACGTGTCAACATATCATAGGCGCGTCACGCCCATTGGATGAATGACACCTGTGCCAACGCGGACCTGACATGTGTCTCCTCCAGCCAATGATGATTTTACACGTGGAAAATCCCCATTGGTCGGGGCTGTTAACGGGTTATCGGATCCAAAACCCGACCCGATAGCTTAACGGCGTTCCGTTACGGTGGATGCCACGTGTCGGTCACCCTTGACGAAAGCTCTTCTGTGACGCGCGATTTATCGTCATGGAAGTGGTCACTTCCGTCATGATAATTTTGGTAATGTCATGGAACACTTCTACGACAGCACAGGTATGACTATCTTGATTCTGTCATAAATTTGTCATGGATGTACATGCATGACAAAAAACGCGACCTACTGTGACAAATACGTATCATCATGGAAGTGTATTTTTTTTGTAGTGCAACCAAAGTCCATACTTTGTTCTTATACATGGATCCTATCTCAGATTTCCTGGCCTCAAGCCATTTTGCGGAATCTAGGCTCATCATCGCTTCCTTATAGTTTGTAGGTTCATCATGGTCTAGTAACATGACTTCCAAAACAGGATTACCATACCACTCTGGTGCAGAACGTGCTCTGGTTGACCTACGAGGTTTGGTAGTAACTTGATGTGAAGTTTCATGATTATTATCATTAGCTTCCTCTCTAGTTGGTGTAGGCATCACGGGAACGGTTTTCTGTGATGAGCTACTTTCCAGTTCTACTTTCCTCCTACTCACTTCTTTCGAGAGAAACTCCTTCTCTAGAAAGGGTCCATTCTTAGCAACAAAGATCTTGCCTTCGGATCTATGGTAGAAGGTGTACCCAACAGTTTCTTTTGGGTATCCTATGAAGACGCACTTCTCCGATTTGGGTTCGAGCTTATCAGGTTGAAGTTTTTTCACATAAGCATCGCAACCCCAAACTTTAAGAAACGACAGCTTAGGTTCCTTGCCAAACCACAGTTCATACAGTGTCGTCTCAACGGATTTAGATGGTTCCCTATTTAACGTGAATGCAGCTGTCTCTAATGCATAACCCCAAAACGATAGTGGTAAATTGGTAAGAGACATCATAGATCGCACCATATCTAATAAAGTACGGTTACGACGTTTGGACACACCATTACGCTGTGGTGTTTCAGGTGGCGTGAGTTGTGAAACTATTCCACATTGTTTTAAATGAAGGCCAAACTCGTAACTCAAATATTCGCCTCCGCGATCAGATCGTAGAAACTTTATTTTTCTTGTTATGATGATTCTCCACTTCACTCTGATTTTTTTTTGAACTTTTCAAATGTTTCAGACTTGTGTTTCATTAAGTAGATATACCCATATCTGCTCAAATCATATGTGAAGGTCAGAAAATAACGATACCCGCTGCGTGCCTCAACACTTATTAGACCGCATAAATTGGTATGCATTATTTCCAATAAGTCATTGGCTCGCTCCATTGTTCCGGAGAACAGAGTTTTAGTCATCCTGGCTATGAGGCATGGTTCGCAAGCATCAAATAATTCATTATCAAGTGATTCCAAAAGCCCATCTGTATGGAGTTTCTTCATGCACTTTACACCAATATGACCTAAACGGCAGTGCCACAAATATGTTGCACTATCATTAACAACTTTGCATCTTTTGGCATCAATATTATGAATATGTTTATTACTACGATCAAGATTCAATAAACTATTTACGTTGGGTGTATGACCATAGAAGGTTTTATTCGTGTAAACAGAATAACAATTATTCTCTGACTTAAATGAATAACCGTATCGCAATAAACATGATCCAATCATATTCATGCTCAACGCAAACACCAAATAACATTTATTTAGGTCCAGCACTAATCTCAAAGGTAGAGGGAGTGTGCGATGGTGATCTTATCAACCTTGGAATCACTTCCAGCACACATCGTCACCTCGCCCTTAACTAGCCTCTGTTCATTTTGCAACTCCTGTCTCGAGTTACTAATCTTAGCAACTGATGCAGTATCAAATACCCTGGGGTTACTATGAACACTAGTAAAGTACACATCAATAACATGCATATCAAATATACCTTTGTTCACTTTGCCATCCTTCTTATCCGCCAAGTATTTGGGGTAGTTCCGCTTCAAGTGACCAATTCCTTTGCAGTATAAGCACTCAGTTTCAGGCTTAGGTCTAGCTTTGGGCTTCTTCACGGGAGTGGCAACTTGCTTGTCATTCTTCTTGAAGTTCCCTTTCTATTCCTTTGCCCTTTTTCTTGAAACTAGTGGTCTTGTTAACCATCAACACTTGATGTTCGTTCTTGATTTCTACCTTCGCCGATTTCAGCATCGCAAAGAGCTTGGGAATTCCTTTTTCGTTATCTCTTGCATATTATAGTTCATCACGAAGTTCTAGTAGCTTGGTGATAGTGACTAGTGAACTCTGTCAATCACTATCTTAACTGGAAGATTAACTCCCACTTGATTCAAGCGATTGTACTACCCAGACATTCTGAGCATATGCTTACTGGCTGAGCTATTCTCCTCCATCTTGTAGGCAAATTACTTGTCAAAGGTCTCATACCTCTCAACACGGGCATGAGTCTGAAATACCAATTTCAGCTCTAGGAACATCTTATATGCTCTGTGGCGTTCAAAACATTTTTGAAGTACCGGTTCTAAGCCGTAAAGCATGGTGCACTAAACTATCAAGTAGTCATCATATCTTGCTTGCCAAACATTCATAACATCTGCATCTGCTCCTGCAACAGGCCTGTCACCTAGCGGTGCATCAAGGACATAATTCTTCTATGCAGCAATGAGGATAATCCTCAGATCACGGACCCAGTCCGCATCATTGCTACTATCATCTTTCAACTTAGTTTTCTCTAGGAACATATCAAAAACATAGGGGAGCTACAACGCGAGCTATTGATCTACAACAGAATTTGCAAATTCTATCAGGAGTAAGTTCATGATAAATTAAGGTTCAATTAATTAAATTACTTAAGAACTCCCACTTAGATAGACATCCCTCAAGTCATCTAAATGATACGTGATCCAAATCAACTAAACCATGTCCGATCATCACGTGAGATGGAGTAGTCTTCAATGGTTAACATCTCTATGTTGATCATATCTACTATATGATTCATGTTCGACCTTTTGGTCTCCAGTCTTCCGAGGTCATGTCTGTACATGATAGGCTCGTCAAGTTTAACCCGAGTATTCCGCATGTGCAAAACTGTTTTGCACCTGTTGTATGTGAACGTAGAGCCTATCACACCCGATCATCACGTGGTGTCTCAGCACGAAGAACTTTCACAATGGTGCATACTCACGAAGAACACTTATACCTTGAAATTTAGTGAAGGGATCATCTTATAATGCTACCGTCGTTCTAAGCAAAATAAGATGCAGAAAAGATAAACATCACATGCAATCAAAATATGTGACATGATATGGACATCATCATCTTGTGCTTTTGATCTCCATCTCCAAAGCACCGTCATGATCTCCATCGTCACCGGCTTGACACCTTGATCTCCATCATAGCGTCGTGGTCGTCTTGCCAACTATTGCTTCTACAACTATCGCTAACGCATAGTGATAAAGTAAAGCAATTACATGGCGTTTGCATTTCATACAATAAAGCAACAACCATAAGGCTCCTGCCAGTTGCCGATAACTTTTACAAAACATGATCATATCATACAATAACGTATATCACATCATGTCTTGACCATATCACATCACAACATGCCATGCAAAAACAAGTTAGACGTCCTCTACTTTGTTGTTGCAAGTTTTACGTGGCTGCTACGGGCTTCTAGCAAGAACCATTCTTACCTACGCATCAAAACCACAACAGTGTTTCGTCAAGTTTGCTATTTTAACCTTCAATAAGGACCGACTGCAGTCAAATTCGATTCAACTAAAGTAGGAGAAACAGACACCCGCCAACCACCTTTATGCAAAACTAGTTGCATGTCTGTCGGTGGAACCGGTCTCATGTGCGTGGTCATGTAAGGTTGGTTCGGGCCGCTTCATCCCACAATACTGCCGAATCAAAATAAGACGTTGGTGGTAAGCAGTATGACTATCACCGCCCACAACTCTTTGTGTTCTACTCGTGCATATCATCTACGCATACACCTGGCTCGGATGCCACTGTTGGGAAATGTAGCATGCAACTTCAAAAAATTTCCTACGCTAACGCAAGATCTATCTACGAGATGCATAGCAACGAGAGGGGGAGAGTGTGTCCACGTACCCTTGTAGACCGAAAGCGGAAGCATTTGACAATGCGGTTGATGTAGTCGAACTTCTTCTCGTTCTGACCGATCAAGTACCGAACGTACGGCACCTCCGAGTTCTGCACACGTTCAGATCGGTGAAGTCCCTCGAACTCTTGATCCAGCAAAGTGTCGAGGGAGAGTTCCATCAGCACGATAGCGTGGTGACGGTGATGGTGAAGTGATCCGTGCACGGCTTCGCCTAAGCACTACGAAGATATGACCGGAGGCGTACACTGTGGAAGGGGGTGCCGCACACGGCTAGGAATGAATGTCGTATGTTCTAGAGGTGCCCCCCTCATATATATAGGTTGGAGGGGAGGAGAGGCAGCCAAGGGGGCTCCCCAAGTAGGAGGAATCTTACTTGGGCGCCTCCCAATTTGGCCTCCCTCGTTCCATATTCATCCGGAGGGGGAAGGAAGGAGGAGGGAGGAGAGAAGGTAGGGGAAGGCCAAATCCCTTCCCTTCCTTTCCCTCTTCTCCTCTTTCCTCCCCCCTTATTTTTGCCTACATGGGGTGCACCAGCCCCTAGGGGCTGGTCTGTCCCCTTCTTGGCCCATTAGGCCCATGTAGTTTGCCGGGGGTTGCCCGGAACCCCTTCCAGTGACCCGATACATACCCGGTACCCCCGAAACACTTCCGGTGTCCGAATACTATCGTTCTATATATGAATCTTTACCTATCGACCATTTCGACACTCCTCATCATGTCCGTGATCTCATCCGGGACTCTCAACAACATTCGGTCACCAAATCACATAACTCATATAATACAAAGTTGTCATCGAGCGTTAAGCGTACGGACCCTACGGGTTCAAGAACTATGTAGACATGAACGAGACACCTCTCCGGTCAAAACCAATAGTGGAACCTGGATGCTCATATTGGTTCCCACATATTCTAAGAAGATCTTTATCGGTTGTACCGTAATGACAAACGTTATTCCCTTTGTCAACGGTATGTTACTTACCCGAGATTCGATCGTCGGTATCTTCATACCTAGTTTAATATAGTTACCGGCAAGTCTCTTTACTCGTTCGTAATACATCATCCCGTAACTAACTCATTAGGCACATTGCTTGCAAGGCTTATTATGATGTGTATTACCGAGAGGGCCCAGAGATACCTCTTCGATACTCGGAGTGACAAATCCTAATTTTGATCTATGCCAACCTAACAAACACCTTCGGAGATACCTATAGAGCATCTTTATAATCACCCAGTTACATTGTGACGTTTGATAGCACACACACTAGTACACGTCGGTGCTATACAAACGGTTTTTAACCCCTTTCCGTGACGACATTTGGAACCATCGCCTAGTGAGTGACGGCGATAGGGGGTCCTTCCCACATGACCCAGAAACTATAGTACTCCTACTCATTTCTGCTTGCATTGCCGTTGTAGTAGGTATTCTGTGGTGCTACTTTTATGATGCGCGAACCATCACAAACGGTTCACTATTATAGAACGTGTATGACGCGCAACCCATCACAAACGGTTCACCATTAATAAGATTAGCTAATCGTCGTACGAGTGTCGGACAGGATTACGAAACGTCGGACCATCGTAACATTGTCGTACACGACAACTATCGCACACGCTATTCTGTGGTGCAATGTTTATGATGCATACTTCATCAGAAACAATTCATGGTTGCGAATCGTGTACGATAAGGCAACTAACACAAATGTTTAGTTTTTCCGCACCGTTTGTGATATTGTCTGACATCGCACACGCTTTGCAAATAGCAACTGTGTGCATGCTTGCACGCGTTTCCTCTCTATGAATCGTCTCAGATTATGGTGTATATCGCAAACGTTTGTGTTTTACCAACCGTGTGTGCCGTAACAACCTGGAGAGCGTAATTTCACCGGAATTTAATTGCTGCTATTTCAAATTGTATCGGATTTGAATTTGAATTGGAATGTATGCTACAACTTTATTCATATCCATCAGGTTCAAACAACCAATGCATTATTCGATTCATAGGTACATATGTTCAAGAATTACATAAGAACCAAATAAAGAATGATGAACCATACTTGCATACTTGTATTATTAAAGATGGTAAAGAAAGAGGAGAAATACATTCTGGTTGCTGAACAAGGTGAAGCGGAATGCCCATATTGTGCCCTCCTTCATGCAGAAGGCACGCACGACTCTAGTCCAACCCCTTGTGATGGCTGACCGCCCATCCTTCACGGTCTTGATGAAAACATCTAGAAAATCATCGTGTTCTGGTAGAAATACTTTAAAACCTTTGCATGCCCACCAATCATGTAGTTTGAGAGGTAATCTTGAGTAAACTGCTTTGGCAACCACTGCAAAGGAAAAAGATTCAGACATTGTCATCTAACACAACTCATTATGGGCAGTAAAAAGAAGGCTGCAGAGTTCTTACTTACCATCCTGCAGTTCGCTGTTGTCTTGGATAAAGTGTAAACAAATAGTCTAATTTCCATCATTGGACCCATTTTACTAACAATCTTTATTAGCTTCCTCACTTGATGCTGGTTCATCGATATCTCATTGCCCCATAAGCAGAAAGGGTCGAAGCGTGGATCTTTACCCATGACATATGTACCTAAAAGCACCAAGTTAATATTAGAAGCTAAACAACAATTGCACAATGATGTAGTACAACACTCTTTTATAATACTCCCTCCGTTCCTAAATATTTGTCTTTCTAGCGATTTCAACAAGTGACTACATATGGAGCAAAATGAGTGAATCTACACTCTAAAATATGTCTATATACATCTGTATGTGGTAGTCCATTTGAAATCTCTAAAAATACAAATATTTAGGAACAGAGGGAGTATCTTATAACATCCAATATACTCACATATTAGATGAATTAACATCTTATATTATGGGTCGGAAGGAGTTTAGCGCATTCTTACAAATTATCGGCTGATTAACTGCTGTTGTATCCATGGGTTACAGTTAGTTTGAGCTAGTTCGGGCTCAAATAGCCCTAAAGTATATCTAAACATGAGGGCTAGTTTGAGCTAGTTGCATCCATAACCCACCCAAAAAACTATCCAACCCAAGATGTGCTAATTGGAGCTAGTTCTCCTAGTGCATTTATTGTCAATCTAACCCTGCCATCCAAACAACTCTTTGGATGGAGTTAGTTCCGGGTTAGTCATGAGCTAGAAACTAACTCTAACCTCTAGCTAAGTTGAGTATCCAAATAGGGTTGTGTTGTTGTCGTCGTTGCTGCTGCTCTTCTACGTATATCTGGACATCATCAGAACATTAATGTAACACCCTTCCTTGTTGCTATGTAGCCCAGGATTGCATATTTAGACATTAAGTACAGTGCATGTTGCAATGTAGCCTTAGATATATTACATATAGTTAACCTAACGATAAATGGGTTGCAGGTATATTCAGTTAATAGTCCGATTCATCGATTAGTCCCTTATCAGCCCCCGGCCTATATGGTACCAGCTACCGATATCCTAAACGGTGAGCAGATATAAGCCATGGGATGAAACTAACCTCGATGGAAAACTACAATCGTTCCCAAAATTGTCCCATGTAGGTACATCGAGAAGCATGTTAAGCGCAAGAGGCTAAACATCAACCAAAATTATCCATGGCAGACAAAATAATCTCCAAAAGATAGCTTCAGTGTGCAGGTTTAAGCACACTAGTAAAGCAAAACAAGTGGAAAGGTGTGTTAACTGCAACACGCCTAAAATTTAACAACAAGCAAACATGGTCATTCAAACTGCTATTGTGCCGGTCTAAGTACACTGGTTATTGTTAAATAAAAATGGAAAGGCGTGTTAACTACAAGATGCAGCAACCAAATGTAATCATCCATAGAGGTACTGTTGAAACCGGTACTGATGAAATTGAACTGCACAGTTCATACTTGCACATATAGTACATCACGTTGTGAATAACTGGAATAAACAAGGCATACTACAAACAACCAATGATAGCATTTGAAACCGGACATATGCTAACTACAAACAACCGAACAATAAAAAAACTTTAAAAGAGGCATATGCTAGCTATAACAGGCTTAACAACAAGCAAATATATGCATTCCTATCGGTATGTTTAAAACTGGATTGATGAAATGTACTGCACAGTAAATAATTGCACATATAGAGCATCACATTGTGAACAACCGAAATAAATAAGGCATACTGCAAACAACCAGATATAGCAATTAAAACTGGACATATTTTCACTACACTACAAAAGGGACTCGACAAAACAAATCATGGGTTTCCCCCTGTGAAGAGGCACGGCAAAACAAATCATGGGTTTCCTCACTTGTCACAGATGGGCTCGTTCCCATGAGAAGAGCATGGACCCTGGATGCGCTCCATGTTGTCGCAGATGGGCTCCTTCCCCTTGGAAGAGCATGGCTGTAGGGTGCCCTCCCTGATGTCGCGGACGGGCGCATTCCCCTTGGAAGAGCAGATGGGCTCTTTCCCCTTGGAAGAGCCGGAGAGGGTGCCCTCCTCGTGGTCGCTGTCGATGAGGTCTGACTTGGAAGCTGTGGATCCCAAGCCAGCGTTGCAGAACGTGTCCTTCAGAAATAACAAAAGGGGCTTGATGGCAATGTAGGATGGTAAATTGTTGACAGCGAGCCAGAGGAGATCAGCGGCGGGGCCATGGATGAGATCGACGGCGGTTGAACCCGAGGGGTTGGGGGTGGGCCACTTAACCAGTGACATAGCCCGCCTCAAGCCGTCGCTGTCGATGACCTCGATGTCATAGCCGGCGGCCGAGACATTTACCGCATACTCTAGCCCGCTGCTTGAGTGCCTGCCGCCAGTAATGGTCGTCAGCTTCCTCAGCGACGTCGGGCGAAGAGACCACGATACACCTCTTTTGGGCCAGTCGCTCCTCGAGCTCCATTGGAAGCGTAGCCGGGCTTAGGTTGCGACGCTTTGGAGTGGGGGATGGGTATGGGGATGGGGATTTGTGGGAAAGGGGGAATTTGGCAGGCGTCATCTAAGAAACTCAGGGCGTCCTGGGTATGGAGATCGGTGGGTAAGCTGCACGGGAAAACCGGCAGATGTTGACAATGGAGGCCTTGCTGTGGCGGCGGCGGCAGCGGCGGCGGGGACCTTGCTAGGGTTTCGAGCGAGGAAGGGTGTGTGTGTGTGTGTGCGCACGCCCGAGGAGGTTTTGGTGTGTGTGTGTGTGTGTGCAGGGGGGGGGGTGTTTGAGGAAATGACGCGGGTACTGAAAATTTTACTACGCGGGAGTCAAAAGCGGGAGTGAAATGCCAGGCCTATTGAAAATTTTGATGATAGTGCATCGCACACGGTTCGGAGATAACAATCGTGTGTTATGAAACAGAAAAACCCTCGAGGCGGGCAGATATTTTCTAGGGATGCAGGCGGGATTGGGAACAAGAAACATCGCACACGGTCCGGAGATAACAACCGTGTGTTATGAAACAGAAAAACCCTCGAGGCGGGTAGATATTTTCTAGGGATGCAGGTGGGATTGGGAACAAGAAACATCGCGCACGGTCCGGAGATAAAAACCGTGTGTTATGAAAGAGAAAAAATCCTCGAGGCAGGCAGATATTTTTGAGAGGGGGAGCCTCATGGAGCCCAATGTACTATGCGGAAGTGTGCGTTACCGGGGCACCGGCGTGGTACACGGTTAGTTTGAGTGAGCCGTGTCTGTTGCGTCATCCGACTTGTCTAATGTTCATAAATTTGGTGAAAAATGACGCGGGAGAGGGTCAGAACACGAACACACTTGCATGTGGACCAAATTTATGTATGAAAAGGGTGGTTTGATTTTCAAATACCAAATGCAACTTCGATGTGGCACCTATCTCGCAAAGCGCACGGTATTGCTTGCCCCCACCCCTCCCCCTCATGTCGGCACGAAGGGAATCCTAAGCTATGAATGCATGCCGCCTCCCCCCCCAACCGAGGTTCACCTAGCAAAGTGCAAAGTAGCTAGCAGCCCCCTCCTCCCTCGTGTCGGCATGAAGGGAATCCTAAGCTATGAATGCATGCCTCCCAACCGAGGTTCACCTAGCAAAGTGGAAGTAGCTAGCAACCCCCTCCCTCATGTCGGCACGAAGGGAATCCTAAGCTATGAATGCATGCCCCCAACCGAGGTTCACCCTAGCAAAGTGCAAAGTAGCTAGCAGCCCCCCTCCCTCGTGTCGGCACGAAGGGAATCCTAAGCTATGAATGCATGCCCCCCGACCGAGGTTCACCTAGTAAAGTGCGAGGTAGCTAGCAGCCTCCCTCCCTTGTGTCGGCACGAAGGGAATCCTAAGCTATGAATGCATGCCCCCCAACCGAGGTTCACCTAGCAAAGTGCAAAGTAGCTAGCAACCCCCCTCCCTCGTGTCGGCACGAAGGGATTCCTAAGCTATGAATTCATGCCCCCAACCGAGGTTCACCTAGCAAAGTGTGAAGCAGCTAGCAGCCCCCCTCGTGTCGCCACGAAGGGAATCCTAAGCTATGAATGCATGCCTCCCCAACCGAGGTTCACCTAGCAAAGTGCGAAGTAGCAACCCTCCCCCCCACACACTTTCAGTCGGCGGGCCAGAGAGGCATATCTCACCAAGATGGATCATAAAACGGACCAAGAATAATCCACCTTGGTCGTACAACCTCTCTCTTGTTGTTGGTCAAAGTGATAGCCATCCATGCGACCCCGGAGATTGGCTAGCTCGCCAATAATCACGCAAGTAGCTAGTCCCCGAAGACAACCACTACATGCGTGTGGCCCAAACATATGTATGGAGAGGTGTGTTTTTGAGTAACAATGGAACAACTTTGATGTGGCACCGTGATTTCAAACTAGAAATCCCCACACTGAGTGAGGGTTAGGTTGACGATGCATATGTATGTTACACCACACTTCAAGCCAACGACGGGGATTCATGCATGTGTGCATAGTATATGCGCTCAAACTTAAGGTCTGAATCTCACCATGACCTATACTACGATAACACGAACCAAATGAAGATCTGCCATGGTAACCTATCTTGTTGTTGGTCAAGGTGATCATGGATGTCCACACGGGCCCACGAATATATAGGCTTGTAGCCAATAACCACATGAGGGAGTGTACCCTTCGAAGGCAACCACTAATGCATATGTATGAAGGTGATGCGTGCATGCATGTTTGAATACCATTTCACAACATTGATGTGGCGCGTGCGTGAAAAGTCGTACACTAGCTCCCCACATAGAGCGAGATCGGTTCATGACGTGTCGTTGTACTAGCCACTTCGACTCGATGGGAGGGATTCATGCGTACACATGCATGTGTGTGTGCTCAAACTGTATCATGCATGTCATACCGTATTACAAGCAAAAATAATAATCCCCTCCTAAGTCAAATTAACCTCTCTTGTTGTCAGGCAAAAAGTAGTGATGGACCAAGCGGGCCCACAGATGGAAAGCATCAATATCGCTGATAACTGCTTAAGTGGGTGCGAGAGGACAACAACCACCGCTTTGCATGTGGGCCAAACATATATATGTTGAATACCCAAAATGCACAACTTTGATGTGCCACATGCCTCAAAAACTGTAAACCATGCACCCACACAGAGCGAGGTTCATGAAGCGTACTACATATGATGGTCCCCTCCCCCACTTCACCGCATACTATATGCTCCTGCCATAATATGTACAACCCAAAACAATCCTCATCGATGGTGAAATTAATTAACCTCTCCCGATGTAGGTCAAAGTGATGCATGCATGCATCGACATTGGCCTCGTGGGCCCATAGATGGAACCATCACACGTGAGTGTCCTAGCTAGGATAACCACCACGTGTATGCATGTGGGCCAAAAAGATGTTGTGTGATGTTTGAATAGCCAATTTCACAATTTTGATGTGGCACGTGCCTCGGGAACCAAAAAGTCCCGGCACTGAGTGAGGTGTACTTGTTCACGGACGCGTACGTATAGTATATATGCTAGTCTCCTCCCAGCTCTCCCACGCATACTATATACCACCATAACACAAACAAAAAAGATTCTATCTTGTTGGTCAAATTAGCCTCACTGCCGGCTATTTGTCAAAGTGATGGACGACAACCTCGCGGGCCCACAGAAAGCGTCACACGCGAGTATCGAGTGTCGTGTAGGACAACCATCGACTGCATGTGGCCAAAACATGTATGCATGAAAGGGTTGTGTAATGTTTTAAATAACGATTTCACGACTCTAGTGTGGAACCGGTCTGCCTAACAAAACGGCCAACCCACACGGTGGCTCACAACTCGTAGTGTACTGCGAGACACCCACTACCCCCAAACGCACACACCCACACACACACCGCGAATCCAGCACGACTATGATGCATGTTAAATTAATTACCCCACGGTGAACATATGTTACCAAAAGAGACGTTTTAATTTTGAAAAAACCACAGAGATCATTAAGAAGTTTTAGTACATTAATTGATTGATTTTCTACGGGTATAATGTGCAAAAATCAAATTTGAACTACTTGCACACGTGACAGTGCACCTAAATGGATTGCAAAAACAAGTGTCTCACTCGGTGCATGTTTACTCCCCGTGCAACAAATTTCAAACATTGAGAATCTTGATTTTTAAATTCTAGTACATCCAAAACTTATTTGAAGTTCATTAAACTTATCGTGTTGTCATATGGACACCAATACAAAGTGGCATTGTACTTTTTTTTGACAAATTTGAGACCAGTTTTGATGTAATCTTTATCTAATTACAAACGGGAGATTATTAATAATTGGGAACCAATATCCCAAACGGATTATTTATTCGAACCGTGAGCGTTAGACCAACAATGAATACGTGCCATGCTTCGGTTAAGCAATAAAGCGGCAACATTAATCATCCAAATAGAAAAAAACGTGCCGCCGCGCGACCCGCGTGCCGTGCGAGCAGGCGTGAGTTGACGGGACGCATGTGAGCAGTCCGCCGCACAGGGAGACGAGGAGACGTGCGTGCAGGTGTGTGAATTGACGGAGGCGTGCTCACTGCGCAGTGTCATCGGGAGGCGTGCGAGTAGCTGTGTGAAACTTTGGTAGGCATGCCAGCAGTCCGGTGCGCCGACACACCGGGAGGAGAACCATCGGTTTGACCGCCGCTCGCCTCTCTCCCACAACTCCATATTAATGGTGCGCCCAAGCGGCCGCACCCCCCATCCTCGCCACACACACAATCCTCTCTCTCCGCTTGCATCCTCGACGCCGCTCTCAGTCCTCAAAGCCGTCGGTGTATGAGGATGCAGCCGAAGCACCCCATCGGAGGGAGTGGCGACGCCGGGGCTGCTAATGCACTAGAGCACGGCGTGGAGATGGAGACAGAGGTTGCCGTCATCGCCGACGAGTTATCGTTGCACCCTGACGTCGTCGATGGCGTCGAGCTTCCACAGCCGGAGGCGGAGTTCCACACCGACTCTAGTGACGACCCCGGCGACGACTCCGACGACCACTCTGGCGATGACGGACAACTGGTTAGTCATCTATACCCATTTATGTGGCAAATATATCATAGGGTTTCTCTGGTTACTCCTGCCTCCCCCTTTTTGGAATAGAAATCCTATGCTTATGTTCTCCCAATCCATGAAATCTGAGTAAGTTTCGTTAGATCTGTGTAGTGTATTGATTGTTTGAATGGTACAAGTGATAAGTGATTAGTTGTTTCATCTGTGCAAATGATTTCTTCTAGTAATCCGACTAGGGTTAGTGTCGTGCTAATAATTCCTAGCCAGGACTTGACAATTGATTCTGAATGACCTACATATGTTTATGCCATTATTTTCTTCCAGATTGGTCTATACATAGACGACTGTGCTTAAAAATCGAACCATAATCTCTGGATATGTATAAATAAATAGCCATAAATTCCTAATCCTACTTCACGGCATGTAATCATTGATTTGTTGCCAAATTTGTTTTACTATTTGTATAGGTGCTGTCTGATGATGTGGACAGCGAGGATGAAGATGGCCAGAGGAGGTACAAGAGGCAAATCACACACAATTGGCTCTAGCAAACCGTCGCCTCCAAAATTCTTTGTGGGACAGAAAACCCTTACCACCAAATTTAGAAAAGAAAAAAGAAAACCCTCACCATCCCTACGTCACAAAAACCCTCACCCCGCACGCTACCCCCTCTGGTCCCCATTCACACCTGCACAAGCTCCTCCGCGTCTATGCCATGGCACCGCCTATCGTGGCGATATACACTTAGCTCGATGCCTGCCGTCGCCATGCTGCCGGCAAAGCCCACCGCATTTCGCCACTTCCGCTTGCCGCTATCACCATCGACTTTCTCGATGCTGCCCGCGGTTGACCCAGCTCCGCTCGGTTGGGAAATCTATCGTACTGAGGATTATTTATTGTGGACAACAAGGTAACTAATTTAATGAGATATTATCTCATCTCTTATCCCAGTTCATCTGCCTCCTTGAATCACCCGGCTGAAATCTCCGTGAGTTCATTTTTATTCGAGCTGATTTGAGGGTTTTGTTCCATTCATAGAGTGTACAGTGTGAGGACACATCAGGACCTTGCGGCCTCCGCCAGACATTCCATCTCACCATACCAGATGACTTCAGGATGTGCGCGGTATGTTCAATCTCACCCTAAATCGGCTGGCATGGCCTACTTTCCTGAACATATTCTAAATATTACTACATTTGGATAAAAGGTGCCACATGCAGCATATACGTCAAAGGGGATTTTCCCCTCTTCTCTCAATATTAGGAAAATTAATGATGTATTGTTCTTTCGATTACTCTCATATTTCCATGACATCATGTTTACCCTATCTGTTTAATTATAAATTTTTGTCCTTCGATTTTGACTGCTGTACAGTTCAATTTGGGCACATATTTGCATGTTACCATATTTTATTTTACAATCCTACCATTTTCTGCAGCGCGTCCCTTGCTATGCAACAGAATCTGTAGTGCACAATCTTTCCCTTTACATAAGTCAAGACTGCAGGGATGTCATAGTGCACACAAACCATGGATTTACAATTGTTGCTACTATAAGACGATGAACGCGGTGACTCCTATTTTGGCACTGGCTTTTGGAAATAAATTTCTAAGTTTTATGAACTGAAAGCTGGCACTACAATTGCACTGCACATAAAAGGGCCTGGTCATGAGATATATGGTAACTTCCCTGACGATATCATCCGTCCATACTTTGTTCGAAGTAAGTTTTCTTTTCAACTATCTGCATGTTGACTTACCCAGTAGTATCAAATGAATTGTGTATTATTTAAGAAACCAACCGTTTTTCCTTTTTCTTACTATATTCCTACCTAATAACTTCTACTTACCAATACACTTTTCTATTGCCCTGTTTTTAACTAAATATTCCCTGTACTCCCATGTCTTGCAGAAAGCGTTGCTGACAAGGAGACTCCAGAGGTGGAGAACAGGGCTGCCAACAAGCGGAGGCGGGGCGAGCTAGAACCGCAAGCGACTCCAGCAGGCCTAGACTTCATCAGCAGCCTCCCCGATTATATGTTGAAAGTCATCATCTCCCTCCTCCCAATCAAATATGGGGTGCGGACAACCGTCCTTTCCCGACGGCGGCGCCCCCTATGGAACTCCAGCCCTCTCGACATCATCGACACCCACGAGCTCTGCAATGGCTATCGCAAAAGCTTGGATGCATTCTCCAAGATCCTCGGTAGTAATCTTGGCCCAACCAGAGGCCTTAGAATGGGCAAGTTCCGTTCCAACGGCAAGGACCGAGCCAAGCTTGACGACTGGTTCCGATCCCCCGCCCTAGATTAGCTCGAGGAGCTCACTTTTGATGATGGGCATATGCGGTCGCTGCCAACATCCGCACTCCGCCTCGCACCCACGCTGTGCGTCGCCAAGTTCAAGAACTGCCATTCCGCCCCTTATGACGCGCCCGCTCTTATTCTACCATGACTGAAGCACCTCGAGCTCGTCGCCGTCTGCCTCTCAAACTGTGACATGGAGCGTCTGCTCCGTGGTTGTACTGCACTCGAGTACCTTCGCCTTCAGGCGATCAATGGGTTGAGTACCTTCCACATCACCTCCATGACTCTCCGGACTATTTATGTGTGTTGCTGGTGCGGCAGGAAGACATCATAAGATGTGTACCACGGTATGGTCAATGAGGACACACCTGCACTTGAGAGATTACTTATAGTTGATCAAGAAGGTCCAACAAGAATCAATGTCATTTCTGCGCTGAAATTGACAGTGGTGTGCTACTTGTCTGACAAATACTCCAAACTTGTTATTGGATCCACACACGTTCAGGTACAACAGCCGCCTTGTACCTCTCCCTCTACAAATTAACATTATTTCTAATTTTGAAGAAGTTTGTTCGTCTATCATTCAGAAAATGGTTCCGACAATCTTGACCCCAAAACTGCCCAAAGTGAAGGTCTTGGCACTAGAAATCTATTGGCCCCAACCTGGAGCAAGTTGTCAGTTTCCTGAGATGCTTTCCATGCCTGGAGAAGCTATATATCGAGGTAATGTTCATTTCCTATTAAATGTTAACCATAAGGGAGTTCAATTTGTGAGACCTTTTTCCAAGTTTACAATGACAATGTACTACGATTTCTGAAGGATTCTTTTGGAGGATTTCAGTACATACATGTTCCACCCCCCATATTGGCTGCTTGATCCATATGGTTACAATCAATAAGCATTTCTCCTTTGGATTCATCTGTACTAGTTTTCTTAGGGAACTTTTCATCCACTCCAAGCTCTTGTGAAGAAGGCTACATTTTTTCTAGAATGTAATCAAATGCCCATGTTAATCATGTCAGATCGAAGATGGCATGTTCGTGCATTTTACAAATCCTACAAACCAAATAGGCCTGTAGTAATGTTCAAAACTGCATGTAGGCACTAACACGTTTTCTTCTTTTGCACATGAGATTAGGCCCAGTGGTGGATAATGTGATACAATATAACAATCACGTCGAATGCCTAGATCTGCATCTCTCAGAAATTACTTTGAACTCCTACCGAGGGACCTTACCGGAGATTATATTCGCCAGGTTCTTTGTTCTCAGAGCAAGGGTGCTGAAGGAAATGAGATTTGCCCTACGTTTATTTCACAAAAATGAATGGTTTGTTGATCAGCGCCGGTGCCTGCGGCGGAATGGAAAAGGCTCCAAAAATGCTGAATTTCATTTTGGAACTTCGGATGACAGAGTAATCGGAAGTCATCCTGTCAACCGCATACATGACTTCTCAGTGGTTGACCCCTTTGCAAAAATTGTGAGGTTTCGAAACCAGACTTATAAGTGGTAATATTAGTTTGAACCTCTCTGATATCCATGTTCAGCGGATCAGCACGAGCGTTTGCAGCTAATGAGCTGAATTTCATTTCTAATATCAGTTTGAACCTTGTAATCCTCGAATTTGAGCCATATAACTCTGGAATTTGAACCTTGTAATATATCGAGCTTTTGTGGCCCGATCATTGAAATGGCATCGTATGAGACTCGTATATTGGTAGCACCCTTTTGACCTTAATATGCAATGGTCTTAGATTTTATTAACCATTCTCGAATCTGTTTACCTTGTCGATCTCACAACACACGATCTGTATAGCTAACTCGACTGCGATCTTCGACATTATTGCACACAGTTGGTTTCTTCCACCGTGTGCTGTGTAGAGCGCAGAATTAATTATCGCACTCGACTTGAGTGTCCATCCTTACCCTTCTGTGTAACTTTGACCTTATCACCCATGGGTAAACTTATGACCAAAGTCATTCCACACACCTCGTTTTTACAAAGCTTTTTGCTAATAGACGCCCACGATTTGTCCCTCTTCTAGCCGACGCATGGCCAAACTAGCCGGGCAGGAACCTT
The DNA here is from genome assembly GCA_032464435.1 of Aegilops umbellulata. Taxonomy (NCBI): domain Eukaryota; kingdom Viridiplantae; phylum Streptophyta; class Magnoliopsida; order Poales; family Poaceae; genus Aegilops; species Aegilops umbellulata. The sequence goes on along the minus strand of CP136056.1, from coordinate 63,913,154 downwards.
GCGCTGTAAACAGCGCGGTAGCGCGGGAACAGGCTCACTGACGTTACATTTGGCGCCTCTTCGAGCTAACGCGTGCGGTGCAATGTTGTCAAGCGTGCACTGGAATCCGCCGCTATGAACGCCGTGATAAGACATGACGATTATAGGCTGGCCAGCCCCCATTTATTACAGCGGCCAACCTTTCGATCGCGCCCCACCATTGCAAGCACACCCACCACGAGAAATTCTTAGAGGGTATCCTACACGGCTCCAATGGCGCTCCGAGCGGCTGCCAACGACGAGCAGCAGTTCACCATGCGTGTCGTGGTGGACACCCACATAAGGTTCATGGACATCTCGGTGGTGTACACCAACGACCCGGTCTGGGTGGAGCACTCCATCCACATCATGGAGTTGTTGCTTACCGAGAAGTACAAGGTGGTCGGGTTCGACCTCGAGTACACCCGCGCTCGTGCCGGGTCTCATCCCAAGGTCGTCGTCGCCCAGATGTGCGTGCGCCACCACGTCCTCGTCTACCACTACTGCCTGGCCACAAGGCCTTGCGAGCGTTTTGCCAGGTTTGTCAACAGTCCCCACTACATGTTCGCTACGGTGGACATCACCAACGATGTAAAGGCGCTCGAGAATTTGGGCATCGCCTGCCGGAATCTTGTCGACATCCAGGGTCAATACAAGATCTGGGGCAGCAAGGAGCATGAGAAGGACTCACTGGTTCACCTCACCGAGGACATCATCGACCCCTACTACATAGACATGAAGGATTCGTGCAACAAGGACAAGCGTGCCTAGCACTCGGCCTGGATGGAGAAACTCGACAAAGCTCACGTCGTGTACACGGCCAAGGAGGCGTACACGAGCTACGGCATGTACAGGCGGATCATTGACATGAGGAAGTGCCTCCTTCCCCAAAACGGCGAGGGATCCAGCCGTAAGCAGAGCAATGGCAAGCATCGTCGCAACAATAAGTAGATGATTAGATTCTCGTTTCTCCTACTTTAGTATGCATGTAATTGCTTACTTTGGTGTGTGGAAATGTTATGTGTGTAGTCACTTGTGTAATTGTATGCTTAATTTGGTTATGCAATGTTGTCTTTTTAAGTATATATGTTGATGCTCTGTAGATAGAGCGTAGATGTTGTGCGAACAAAGAAAATCACATTGCACATGGACTAAACAATGGAACCCGTCGGTGATGTTTTCATCAATCACTCATAATTGTATACCAACTATCGTTTGCTCACAACACACACGGCTTGTTAGCAGTAATCATCCGTGTTGTTATCGGTTTTCACACATGTTTCTGATTACAGACCTGTTTGCCGCGTATCACACACATCTTGTTAAGTTGAACCGTTTATGTTCTCATGTCTCAACGCAAACAGTTCATCTGAGTGAACCGCATGACGTATATCACACACACCTTGATCTGGCTGACCGTTTCTTTTGTGTTTCCCAATCACAAACTGTTCATCCGAGTGAACCGTATGTTGTATATCGCACACACCTTCATCTGGTTGCCCGTTTCTTTTGTTCCTCCTCATCGCAAACTATTAATTGAGCTGAACCGTATGCCCTACATCGCACACGCAACTAAAATCTGAACCGTGTTTGATGCATCCTCCATCGCAAACGTTTTGCACCTTTTTTGATGGTTTTTTACACCACCGTTTGCGATTATAGTATCGCACACAGTTTCATCGAAGGGTCTCTGATCATAGTGTCGCGTTAGCAGCATCTGATACGTCTCCATCGTATCTATAATTTTCGATTATTCCATGCCAATATTCTACAACTTCTGCATACTTTTGGCAACTTTTTATACTATTTTGGGACTAACATATTGATCCAGTGCCCAGTGCTAGTTCTGGTTTGCATGTTTTTCTTTCGCAGAAAATCCATATCAAACGGACACCAAACGGGATAAAAACTTACGGATATTTTTTCTGGAATTTATGTGAAACTTGGGAAGTGGAATCAACACGAGATGATACCTGAGGGGCCCACGAGGGTGAGGGGCGCGCCCTGGGCCCTTGTGGACACTCCGTAAGGCGGTTGGTGCCCTTCATTTGCCGCAAGAAAGCCAATATCCGGATAAAAAATGTGTCCAAATTTCAGCCCAATCGGAGTTACGGATCTCCGGGAATTTAAGAAACGATGAAAGGGCAGAATCAGGGAGCATAGAAACAGAGAGAGAGATCCAATCTCGGAGGGGCTCCCGCCCCTCCGCTACCATGGAATCCAAGGACTAGAGGGGAAACCCTTCTCCCATCTAGGGGGAAGGTCAAGGAAGAAGAAGAAGAAGAAGGGGGGCCCTCTCCCTCTCTCTCCCGGTGGCGCTGGAACGCCGCCGGGGCCATCATCGCGACAACGATCTACACCAACAACTTCACCGCCATCATCACCAACTCTTCCCCCCTCTATGCGGCGGTGTAACCCCTCTTTTACCTGCTGTAATCTCTACTTAAACATGGTGCTCAATGCTATATATTATTTCCCAATGATGTATGGCTATCCTATGATGTTTGAGTAGATCCGTTTTGTCCTATGGGTTAATTGATGATCGTGATTGGTTTGAGTTGCATGTTTTATTATTGGTGTTGTCCTATGGTGCTCTCCATGTAGCGCAAGCATGAGGGATCCCTGCTGTAGGGTTTGCAATATGTTCATGATTTTCTTATGGTGGGTGGCGTGAGTGACAGAAGCACAGACCCGAGTAAGTAGGTTGTTTGCGTATGGGAGTAAAGAGGACTTGATGCCTTATAATGCTATGGTTGGGTTTTACCTTGATGATCTTTAGTAGTTGCGGATGCTTTCTAGAGTTCCAATCATAAGTGCATATGATCCAAGAAGAGAAAGTATGTTAGCTTATGCCTCTCCCTCAAATAAAATTGCAATAATGATTACCGGTCTAATCCCTAATTAATCTGTAATTTGAAAATCATATGTTTTGAATTTGATAGTAGGCAATCACTTATTTCATATCCAACCATGTTTATTACAAATATAGGTTGAACCACAAATGCATAATTTGATGCACAGGTACATATATTGAAGAGCTACAGAAGCACCAAGTAAAGAATGATGAACCACAGTTGTACTAAAGACTGTAAATAGATATGCGAAAGACATTCTGGTTGCTGGAGAAGCTGAAGCGGAATGCCCATATTGTGCCCTCCTCCATGTGTAATGTGTGCACGACTCTTGGCCAACCCCTTGTGATGGCTGCCCGTCCATCCTTCACTGTCTTCATTACGACTTCTCGATGCTCATTGTAGCGTGGATGAAATACTTTAATCTTCATTGCGTGTCCACCAATCATGTACTTTGCGAGGTAATCTTGAGTGAACTGCTTCAGGAACCACTGGGAAAGAAAAAGATTCAGACATTGTTGTCTAACAACTCATTATGGGCAATAAAAAGAGAAGGCTGAAGAGTTTGTAGTTACCATCCTACAGCTCACTGTTGTGTTGGATAGAGCATAAACAAATAATTTGCTTGCCACCATTCGTATCTTTTTGCTAATAATCCTTATCCGTTTCTGATACATCTCCAACATATCTATAATTTTTTATTGTTCCATGCTGTTATATTATCAATCTTGGATATTTTATAATCATTTTATAGTCGTTTTATATCATTTTTTTCGTACTAACCTATTGATATAGTGCCAAGTGCTAGTTGCCATTTTCTGCATGTTTTTTACATCGTAGGAAATCAATACCAAACGGAGTCCAAATGCAACGAAACTTCACAGAGATTTTTTATGGACCAGAACACACCCAATGGGCCAAGGCAGTGCTTGGGGGGGTGCTTTGAGGGGAGCGCAACCCACCAGGGCGCGCAAGGAGGCCCAGGCGCGCCTTGGTGGGTTGTGCCCACCTCAGGTGCCCCCCGGACCGCCTCTTTGCTCTATAAATACCCCAATATTCCAAAAACCCTAAGGGAGTCGACGAAAATCAATTCCAGCCGCCGCAGAGTCAGGAACCACCAGATCCAATCTAGACACCATCATGAGGGGTTCACCACTTCCATTGGTGCCTCTCCGATGATGCGTGAGTAGTTCTTTGTAGACCTTCGGGTCCGTAGTTAGTAGCTAGATGGCTTCCTCTCGCTCATTTGATTCTCAATACAATGGTCTCTTGGAGATCCATATGATGTAACTCTTTTTGCGATGTGTTTGTTGGGATCGGATGAACTTTGAGTTTATGATCAGATCTATCTTCTTATATCCATGAAAGTTATTTGAGTTTATTTTATCTCTTATATGCATGATTTCTTATAGCATCGTATTTCTTCTCCGATATTTGGGTTGTGTTTAGCCAACTTGATCTATTTATCTTGCAATGGGAAGAGGTGCTTTGTAGTGGGTTCAATCTTACGGTGCTTGATCCCAGTGACAGAAGGGGAATCGACACGTATGTATCATTGCTACTAAGGATAAAAAGATGGGGTCTATATCTACATAGATAGATCTTGTCTACATCATGTCATCGTTCTTATTGCATTACTCCATTTCTCCATGAACTTAATACACTAGATGCATGCTGGATAGCGGTCGATGTGTGGAGTAATAGTAGTAGATGCAGGCAGGAGTCGGTCTACTAATCTTGGACGTGATGCCTATATAATGATCATTGCCTGGATATCGTCATGATTATTTGAAGTTCTATCAATTGCCCAACAGTAATTTGTTTACCCACCGTTTGCTATTTTTCTCGAGAGAAGCCACTAGTGAAACCTACGGCCCCCGGGTCTCTTTCTCATATTATTTTCCTTTGCAATCTACTTTTCCTTTGATTTTATTTTCAGATCTAATAAACCAAAAATACAAAAATACCTTCCTGCAATTTATTCTTATTTATTTTATTTGGCGTTCGATCTATCAATCTACTAAAATTTATTTCACGTCCGTTTGCCTATCTTGGGGTGCCGCTACCCGAAAGGGATTGACAACCCCTTTTACATGTCGGGTTGCGAGTATTTGTTATTTCTGTGTAGGGGTGATGTCTACTACGCAACCTTCTTATTGTAGACTCGTTTGGGCCTCCAAGCGCAGAGTTTTGTAGGATAGTAGCAAATTTCCCTCAAGTGGATGACCTAAGGTTTATTAATCCGTGGGAGGCGTAGGATGAAGATGGTCTCTCTCAAACAACCCTGCAACCAAATAACAAAGAGTCTCTCTTGTGTCCCCAACACACCCAATACAATGGTAAATTGTATAGGTGCACTAGTTCAACGAAGAGATGCTAATACAAGTGCAATATGGATGGTAGATATAGGTTTTTGTAATCTGAAAATATGAAACAACAAGGAAGCAAGTAACAAAAGTGAGCAAAAACGGTATTGCAATGCTTAGAAACAAGGCCTAGGGTTTATACTTTCACTAGTGCAAGTTCTCTCAACAATGATAACATAATTGGATCATATAATGTCGGTGTGGAACGACACCTATGGGATCACAAGAATCCCTACTACGGTAGCCGGGGCGTAGGGTTGCGAGAAGAGCAGGATTAGTAGTCAACACGAGGATCGTTTACCCAGGTTCGGGCCGCGAGGATGCGTAAAACCCTAGTCCTGCTTTGGTGGGTGTATTTCAGAGAATTCTTGAGCTCTCGAACTAGCTATGGTGAGTGCGTGGTTTGAAAGAGCCGAATCCTTCTCCAGTATGCCATGGGCCTCCTTTTATAGTCGAAAGGGGCTGCCACAGTGGCATACAGGAGGTGGAAAGGCGCACAGTATTGTGAGCTTATCGCTCGTATTACAAGACAAGGCGCATTTAATGTGTAGCTGAGGTGTCCTCTTACTTTATTGGGGACGGGAGCGAGGCCTGTCCCGTCCGTCGCCGCTCCTCCTCGCTCTGACACGCGCCCAGGCCATTTGGTGCATGCGGTGCCTGATGTCTACTACACAACCTTCTTCTTGTAGACGTTGTTGGGCCTCCAAGTGCAGAGGTTTGTAGGACAGTAGCAAATTTCCCTCAAGTGGATGACCTAAGGTTTATCAATCCGTGGGAGGCGTAGGATGAAGATGGTCTCTCTCAAACAACCCTGCAACCAAATAACAAAGAGTCTCTTGTGTCCCCCAACACACCCAATACAATGGTAAATTGTATAGGTGCACTAGTTCGGCGAAGAAATGGTGATACAAGTGCAATATGGATGGTAGATATAGGTTTTTGTAATCTGAAAATATAAAAACAGCAAGGTAATTAATGATAAAAGTGAGCACAAACGGTATTGCAATGCTAGGAAACAAGGCCTAGGGTTCATACTTTCACTAGTGGAAGTTCTCTCAACAATAATAACATAACTGGATCATATAACTATCCCTCAACATGCAACAAAGAGTCACTCCAAAGTCACTAATAGCGGAGAACAAACGAACAGATTACGGTAGAGTACGAAACCACCTCAAAGTTATTCTTTCCGATCAATCCATTGGGCTATTCCTATAAGTGTCACAAACAGCCCTAGAGTTCATAGTAAAATAACACCTTAAGACACACATCAACCAAAACCCTAATGTCACCTAGATACTCCAATGTCACCTCAAGTATCCGTGGGTATGATTATACGATATGCATCACACAATCTCAGATTCATCTATTCAACAAACACATAGAACCTCAAAGAGTGCCCCAAAGTTTCTACCGGAGAATCAAGACGAAAACGTGTGCCAACCCCTATGCATAAGTTCATGGGCGGAACCCGCAAGTTGATCACCAAAACATACATCAAGTGAATCACGTGATATCCCATTGTCACCACAGATACGCACGGCAAGACATACATCAAGTGTTCTCAAATCATTAAAGACTCAATCCGATAAGATTACTTCAAAGAAAACTCAATCCATTACAAGAGAGTACAGGGGGAGAAGCAACATAAGATCCAACTATAAAAGCAAAGCTCGCAATACATCAAGATCATGCCAAATCAAGAACGCAAGAGAGAGAGAGAGAGATCAAACACATAGATACTGGTACATACCCTCAGCCCCGAGGGTGAACTACTCCCTCCTCGTCACGGAGAGCGTCGGGATGATGAAGATGGCCATCGGTGAGGGTTCCCCCCTCCGGTAGGGTGCCTGAACAGGGTCTCGAGAGGTTTTTGGTGGCTATAGAGGCTTGCGGCGGCGAAACTCCAGATCTATTCTGCTCCCAGAAGTTTTTAGGGTATATGGGTATTTATAGGTGAAAGAAGTATGTCAGGGGAGCCACGAGGGGCCCACGAGGGTGGAGGGCGCGCCCTAGGGGGGTGGGCGCGCCCCCCTACCTCGTGGCTCCCTTGTTTCTTTCATGACGTGCACTCCAAGTCTTTCGGGTAGTTTTCCTTCCAAAAATAACTTCTCCAGAAGGTTTCATTCCGTTTCGACTCTGTTTGATATTCCGTTTCTTCGAAACACTGAAACAAGGGAAAAACAAGAACTGGCACTGGGCTCTGGGTCAATAGGTTAGTCCCAAAAATAATATAAAAGTGGATAACAAAGCCCAATATTGTCCAAAACAGTAGATAATATAGCATGGAGCAATCAAAAATTATAGATGCGTTGGAGATGTATCAGCATCCCCAAGCTTAATTCCTGCTCGTCCTCGAGTAGGTAAATGATAAAAAAGGATAATTTTTGATGTGGAGTGCTACTTGGCATAATTTCAATGTAATTCTTCTTAATTGTGGTATGAATATTCAGATCCGAAAGATTCAAGACAAAAGTTTAATATTGACATAAAATAATAATACTTCAAGCATACTAACAAAGCGATCATGTCATCTCAAAATAACATGGTCAAAGAAAGTTATCCCTACAAAATCATATAGTCTGGCTATGCTCTATCTTCATCACACAAAGTATTTAAATCTTGCACAACCCCGATGACAAGCCAAGCAATTGTTTCATACTTTTGATGTTCTCAAACTTTTTCAGTCTTCACGCAATACATGAGCGTGAGTCATGGACATAGCACTATAGGTGGAATAGAATGGTGGTTGTGGAGAAGGCAAAAATGAGAAGATAGTCTCACATCAACTAGGCGTATCAACGGGCTATGGAGATGCCCATCAATAGATATCAATGTGAGTGAGTAGGTATTGCCATGCAACGGATGCATTAGAGCTATAAGTATATGAAAGCTCAGAAAGAAATTAAGTGGGTGTGCATCCAACTCGCTTGCTCACGAAGACCTAGGGCATTTTGAGGAAGCCCATCATTGGAATATACAAGCCAAGTTCTATAATGTAGGATTCCCACTAGTATATGAAAGTGACAACATAGGAGACTCTCTATCATGAAGATCATGGTGCTACTTTGAATCACAAGTGTGGTAAAAGGATAGTAGCATTGCCCCTTCTCTCTTTTTCTCTCCTTTTTTATTTTTTATTTGGGCCTTTTCTCTTTTTTTTATGGCCTCTTTTTTTTAGTCCGGAGTCTCATCCTGACTTGTGGGGGAATCATAGTCTCCATCATCCTTTCCTCACTGGGACAATGCTCTAATAATGATGATCATCACACTTTTATTTACTGACAACTCAAGAATTACAACTCAATACTTAGAACAAGAGATGACTCTATATGAATGCCTCCGGCGGTGTACCGGGATGTGCAATGACTCATGAGTGACATGTATGAAAGAATTATGAAAGGTGGCTTTGCCACAAATACGATGTCAACTACATGATCATGAAAGGCAATATGACAATGATGAAGCGTGTCATAATAAACGGAACGGTGGTAAGTTGCATGGCAATATATCTCGGAATGGCTATGGAAATGCCATGATAGGTAGGTATGGTGGCTGTTTTGAGGAAGGTATATGGTGGGTGTATGATACCGGTGAAAAGTACGCGGTATTAGAGAGGCTAGAAATGGTGGAAGGAAGAAGAGTGCGTATAATCCATGGACTCAACATTAGTCATAAAGAACTCATATACTTATTGCAAAAATCTACAAGTTAACAAAGCAAAGTATTACGCGCATGCTCCTAGGGGGATAGATTGGTAGGAAAAGATAATCGCTCGTCCCCGACCGCCACTCATAAGGAAGGCAATCAATAAATAAATCATGCTCCGACTTCATCACATAACGGTTCACCATACGTGCATGCTACGGGAATCACAAACTTTAACACAAGTATTTCTGAAATTCACAACTAATCAACTAGCATGACTCTAATATCACCATCTTCATATCTCAAAACATATATCAAGTATCAAACTTCTCATAGTATTCAATGCACTCATAAGACTTCTTACAAATCTTGTATGCTTAGAATATTAGGATTATTTAAGCAAATTAACATGCTATTTAAGACTCTCAAAATAATATAAGTGAAGCATGAGAGTTCATATATTTCTTCAAAAGAAATCCACCACCGTGCTCTAAAAGATTTAAGTGAAGCACTAGAGCAAACAACAAACTACTCCGAAAGATATAAGTGAAGATCAGTGAGTAGTCGAATAATTATACAACTATGTGAAGACTCTCCCATTTAATAATTTCAGATCTTAGTATTTTATTCAAACATCAAGCAAAACAAAAGAAAATAAAGTGACGCTCCAAGCAAAACACATATCATGTGGTGAATAAAAATATAGCTCCAAGTAAAGTTACCGATGAACGAAGACGAAAGAGGGGATTCCCCAAGCTTAGGCTCTTGGTCATCCTTGAATATTACCTTGGGGTGCCTTGGGCATCCCCAATCTTAGGCTCTTTCCACTCCTTATTCCATAGTCCATCGAATCTTTACCCAAAACTTGAAAACTTCACAACACAAAACTTAACGGAAAACTCGTAAGCTCCGTTAGTGAAAGAAAACAAAACACCACTTCAAGGTACTGTAATTAACTCATTCTTTATTTATATTGGTGTTAAATCTACTGTATTCCAACTTATCTATGGTTTATAAACTATTTTACTAGCCATAGATTCATCAAAATAAGCAAGCAACACAATGAAAACAGAATCTGTCAAAAACAGAACAGTCTGTAGTAATCTGTATCAAACGTATACTTATGGAACTCAAAAAATTCTAAAATAAATTTATGGACCTGAGTAATTTGTCTAGTAATCATCTAAAAAAATAATCAACTAAATATCACTCTCCAGTAAATTTTTTTAGCTAATCTCATGAGCGCTAAAGTTTCTGTTTTTTTAAAGCATAATCATAAAGACTTCACCCAAGTCTTCCCAAAGGTTCTACTTGGCACAAACACTAATTAAAACACAAAACCACATCTAAAAAGAAGCTAGAAGGATTATTTATTCCTAAACAGAACCAAAAAGCAAGAAACTAAAATAAAATTGGGTTGCCTCCCAACAAGCGCTATCGTTTAATGCCCCTAGCTAGGCATGATGATTTCAATGATGCTCACATAAAAGATAAGAATTGACACATAAAGAGAGCATCATGAAGAATATGACTAGCACATTTAAGTCTAACCCACTTCCTATGCATAGGGATTTTGTGAGCAAACAACTTATGGGAACAATAATCAACTAGCATAGGAAGGCAAAACAAGCATAACTTCAAAACTTTAAGCACATAGAGAGAAAACTTGATATTATTGCAATTCCTACAAGCATATGTTCCTCCCTCATAATAATTTTCAGTAGCATCATGAATGAATTCAACAATATAACCAGCACCTAAAGCATTCTTTTCATGATCTACAAGCATAGAAAATTTACTACTCTCCACACACACAAAATTCTTCTCATTCGAAATAGTGGGAGTATCATAAGAGACTTGAATACTATAAATTGTTTCCACATTAAAAAAGTAATGTTCAGAAAAAGGGTAATCACAATCATGACAAGTTTTATAAATATAATCATCACTACTCTTTATAGCATAAGTTTCATCACAATAATCATCATAAGTAGCAACTTTGTTCTCATCATAATCAATTGAAACCTCTTCCGAAATAGTGGATACATCACTAAATAAAGTAATGACCTCTCCAAATCCACTTTCATAAATATTATAAGATTCAACATCCTCCAAAATAGTGGGATCGTTACTTCCTAAAGTTGACACTCTTCCAAACCCACTTTCATCAATATAATCATCATAGGTAGAAGGCATGCTATCATCATAACAACTTTGCATATCAAAACTTGGGAGGCTAGAAATATCATCATTATTAAACATAGCATCCCCAAGCTTGGGACAAACATTTATTTCAGCAAATATATTCTCAAATATGTCATCCTCATCAAACATAGCTTCCCCAAGCTTGGGCCTTTTCATATCATAAGCATAATCACTCTCATCATTAATAGTATGGATAGCAACAATAGTATAGCAATTGTCATATTCCAAGCAAGTACCAAAAAGATTTTAAAGATCATAAGAAGTATCATTATCTTCCCAATCATAATCATCATAACAAGCAATAGGCATAGCGAGATCATCATCAAGTGCATCATCTTCATTTTCATGTGGCACAACAATAATAGGAGCAACATTATTTGGGAGAGTATTTTCTTCTTATTCACCACATCATGTGTCGGTTCATTCCTCTTTTTTGAGCTCCTTATTAATGAGATTGGTTGAGTAGAAGGCTCCTCCTTGTTACCTGATTCACCATAAGAAACAATAGGAGAATATTGGGAAGTCTCTTACCTTTCGTTAGTATTCTCTTCATCCTCTATTTGTTTTCTTTTCTTTATGTAATTGGCAATATAAGGATATTCAATGCAATTCACCGCACAATACATATAAATTTCTTCTAGATCAAAACCAAGAAGTTTATAACGGGCCAATTCTGGAAGATGCCTAGTTATATGTTTCATTTCTTCGCAACCCATAAGCAAGCTAAGTTCATTATAATGTGCAAGGGAAATCAAGTCATCAAAATTTTTGGACATGATTAGATCATGAAACAATTTGCATCGGATAGCTAAATGACCCCGTTCATTGCAAAGTCCACAAGTACGGCCAAGGAAGTTCAAATTTTCAGCACAAGCATCTAGCCTTTCATGCAACAATTTAGTTTCTAAATGCTTATGCTTCTTGCAATATCTATCTTCCTTATTTGATGTGTACTTGCAAACCCAATGCACTCCACAAAAATTGACATGCTTATAGGAGATATTTTCATCATGACTAGTGCAATCATCATTAGTACTATGGATATTCAAGGAGTTCATACTAACAACATTGCAATCATGCTCATCATTCAAAGATTTAGTGCCAAACTTTTTAACGCATTCTTCTTCAAACACTTTGGCACAATATTCTTTTCCATCATACTCACGAAAGATATTAAAAAGATGAAGCATATGAGACAAACTCAATTCCATTTTTTGTAGTTTTCTTTTATAAACTAAACTAGTGATAAAAAAAGAAACAAAAAGATTTGATTGCAAGATCTAAAGATATACCTTCAAGCACTCACCTCCCCGGCAATGGCGTCAGAAAAGAGCTTGATGTCTACTACACAACCTTCTTCTTGTAGACGTTGTTGGGCCTCCAAGTGCAGAGGTTTGTAGGACAGTAGCAAATTTCCCTCAAGTGGATGACCTAAGGTTTATCAATCCGTGGGAGGCGTAGGATGAAGATGGTCTCTCTCAAACAACCCTGCAACCAAATAACAAAGAGTCTCTTGTGTCCCCAACACACCCAATACAATGGTAAATTGTATAGGTGCACTAGTTCGGCGAAGAGATGGTGATACAAGTGCAATATGGATGGTAGATATAGGTTTTTGTAATCTGAAAATATAAAATCAGCAAGGTAACTAATAATAAAAGTGAGCACAAACGGTATTGCAATGCTAGGAAACAAGGCCTAGGGTTCATACTTTCACTAGTGCAAGTTCTCTCAACAATAATAACATAATTGGATCATATAACTATCCCTCAACATGCAACAAAGAGTCACTCCAAAGTCACTAATAGTGGAGAACAAATGAAGAGATTATGGTAGGGTACGAAACCACCTCAAAGTTATTCTTTCCGATCAATCCATCGGGCTATTCCTATAAGTGTCACAAACAGCCCTAGAGTTTGTAGTAAAATAACACCTTAAGACACACATCAACCAAAACCCTAATGTCACCTAGATACTCCAATGTCACCTCAAGTATCCGTGGGTATGATTATATGATATGCATCACACAATCTCAGATTCATCTATTCAACCAACACATAGAACCTCAAAGAGTGCCCCAAAGTTTCTACCGGATAATCAAGACGAAAACGTGTGCCAACCCCTATGCATAAGTTCATGGGTGGAACCCGCAAGTTGATCACCAAAACATATATCAAGTGAATCACGTGATATCCCATTATCACCATAGATACGCACGGTAAGACATACATCAAGTGTTCTCAAATCATTAAAGACACAATCCTACTTCAAAGGGAAAACTCAATCCATTACAAGAGAGTAGAGGGGGTGAAGCAACATAAGATCCAACTATAATAGCAAAGCTCGCGATACATCAAGATCATGCCAAATCAAGAACACGAGAGAGAGAGAGAGAGAGAGAGAGAGATCAAACACATAGCTACTGGTACATACCCTCAGCCCCGAGGGTGAACTACTCCCTCCTCGTCATGGAGAGCGCCGGGATGATGAAGATGGCCACCGGTGAGGGTTCCCCCCTCCGGCAGGGTGTCGGAACAGGGTCCCGAGAGGTTTTTGGTGGCTACAGAGGCTTGCGGCGGCGGAACTCCAGATCTATTCTGCTCCTAGAAGTTTTTAGGGTATATGGGTATATATAGGTGGAAAAAAGTACGTCAGGGGAGCCACGAGGGGCCCACGAGGGTGGAGGGCGCGCCCTAGGGGGTGGGCACGCCCCTACCTCATGGTCCCTCGTTTCTTTCTTGGCGTGCACTCCAAGTCTTTCGGGTAGCTTTCCTTTCAAAAATAACTTCTCCATAAGGTTTCATTCCATTTCGACTCCGTTTGATATTCCTTTTCTTCAAAACACTGAAACAAGGGAAAAAACAGGAACTGGCAGTGGGCTCTGGATCAATAGGTTAGTCCCAAAAATAATATAAATATGGATAATAAAGCCCAATATTGTCCAAAACAGTAGATAATATAGCATGGAGCAATAAAAAATTATAGATACGTTGGAGACATATCAGTGCCATGTAGGCAGGCTGGCAGCTGAGGTGGCGCGGTGGTAGGGTCTTCACGAAGATCTGCATGCCGCCACACAGGTGTGTGCCGAGTTGGCCTGGAAGCTGCATGTTGCCACGCAGGCGCCTGCCCAGCTGGTTGGGCTGGCAGCTACATGCGAACGGCGGCGGAGACTTGGTTGATGCGGGCCTGGCAGTGGCCCTGCTACGTCCTTGGTGAGGGCCTTGCCGGGGCGCACTGTCGTCCCCGGCAAGGATCTTGCCGAGGGTCTGGCGGCCTTCCTCGGCAAGGATCTTGCCGAGGGTCGTCATCTTCTAATCCTCATCTGATCTTGAGTGTTCCTTGTCTTCACAAAGATCTGCATGCCACCATGGAGGTGCCTCCCGAGCACTGGCCCAACGTGGTTGATGATGTTGGAGACCGTGGGCTCAAGGGTGGCTCGCTCTATGGGGGTGGGGTGAGCTGCCCCGACAAGGGTCTTGCCGGGGCTGCCGAGGCTGCCCCCGACAAGGGTCTTGCCGGGGAAGAACCTGCTTCGTCCCTCTACTCTTTGTGGTCTTTGGCTTTGGTTTTACCTCGATTTACCTCCCCTTCTCTGCTTGGTGCGGCCGTGGGCGTGGCTCCGACTGCCCGTGCACAGGTAAAGGCGTACAAAGGTGTGCCCCTTCTTTTGTACACCGACAGAAGCCCCCGGGCCTGGGCCACACATAAGCGCGACACGTTGTTGGGCCAGGTCCAAAACGGTGCGCGGGCAGGCGGGGCGGTTTTTTACCGCGGTAAAACTTTTCACGCGCTTCACTTCCCACGACCCGCGTGCGGCGTGGCGCGGCGTGGAGGGGTGCACGTGACGTGGCCAGCATGCGTGGGGCGGTTCCCGTACGCGTGCGTCACATCGTGGTAAAGAGGCGGCTCGCGCCTTCCCCATAAAAAGAGGAAGGCGTGGAGGCGTGGCTCATTTATCGCGCGTGGCCGGGTCGCGGTCTTCAAGGCGTCCACACCCCATGATCACGGGGTGAGGAGAGGTCGCCTCACCCGTGCCCTTGATTCTGCATGTTTGCCACACGTCCACCATGCGCTTGGGGTGGCAAGCGATGGAGGCGGGAAACCGGGTCGTCGCTGGTTGGGGCAGCGGGTCGGTCCCGATTCCCTGCGCCTCTGGTGGCTGGATTGGCCGAGCGGGGCGGCCGAGCCCCGACCCCACCCCTTTATAAGGAGGGGGAAGGGGGGATGGCATCCTGCACTCTTCTGTCATCTATGTCCTCTCGCTTCTGCTTCTTCCTTTCACTTGCTATGGAGAAAGGGAATCCTGGTCCCTCGACGGCAGCGACAAGGGTCGCCGCTCGACAGCGCATCCCTCCTCCTCCTGAGCCCGCGGTGGTGGAGCCGGCCGCGAGGGGAAGGGGGAGGGGGCGAGGCTGTATGCGAGGCCGGGGCAGAGGTTGTGGTGCTCGGGGAAGAGGAGGACGGGGCGGCGCGCCGGTTTCGCCCCTGCCAATGATGCCCTTTCTGATGGAAGGCCATGTTGGAGACCCGCCCCACGAGTTCTTCATCTGGCTGCGCCGGCCTCCGTGTCGCCGTCTTTGTCTTCCCGCCCTGTTTGCTCGGGAGATGGAGCGTGACCCGCCCCAATCCCTCAGATTGCACATGAGGGGTTGTGGTAATGGGGGCACGCGGGTCGACGTCGACTTCACGGCTCCTTGGGTCATGTACCTCCATCGTGGATGGAAGACGTTTGCTCGCATCCACAGCCTGACGGCGGGGCTCGTCCTCTACTTCAAATTAATGGAGGGCGGCCTGCTCTCCTTCAAGGTCTTCGGAGACTTTGGGACTCGCGTGAAGTGTTGCTTGGAGAGCTCCTCCGACGGAGATTCCGACGATGGAAGCCCTTCCTCGAGCGAAAGTGATGAGGAGGACAGCGGGGCAGATGACGGGGACGAGTCCGACTAGGCGTCGGACACCCCGTGCCTGGGCAGGTGCAGTAGCAGCAACATCTGCACCTGGCCGCTCCTCCGGTAGAGCTTTACCGGGGGAGGGGCCAACTCCTTGAACTTCTCGGGGCCGTCTCCTTGGGCTGCTGGCATCGGGAGGCTGCGGAAGAGGAAGAGGGTGGGCGGAAAGTCCGTCAACTCGGAGTACGCGGGCATCGACGCCTTCATCGCGTATTGCCGATCCTGCCGCCTCGTCTTCCAGCTCCTTTCCCTGCACCGTCATCACCGGCCCACCCGTGGGCGGCCATCGAGGTATTCTCTTGGTGCTTTCTGCTGCTCGTAGCTCGCCTTGGCGCCCCTTTTGCCCTTTTGCCTGCTTGACCTGCCTCCTGAGGAGAGGGACAAGAAAGGGATTACGGGCATCTCACCTCTTTTTTTAATCTGTAAGCCTTCGGGCCTTGTTAAATTTAAAGCTTGTAATCCCCCTTGCTCATGTTTTTCATTACGTATGAACTGTACCTGTACGGGATGTTTTTAATGAAAAAGGGGTGTTTGCCGGGGTTTTCGTTCGTGGATGGAACCCACGACAAGTAAGGAATCCTTGTTACTATTTAAGATAAACATTTCCCGCCCGACAACAGGCCTTGCCGTCCCCCCACTTTGTTCGACCATTCTCGCGCCCTTGGCGGAGGCAGGGACGAAGCGGGTTTGGGCTCCTCGTTCTATTTCCTTGCCGCCGCGGCTACAACCAAATTCAGGCCCAGGAGATAATACTTGGGTATAGAAAAGGGGAGCACGGTGGCCTAGAAATAAAACGAGGCTTCATGTATCCTAGTTTCATAACAAAATGCATGACAGAGGATAAAAGACTTATCTGGATCTGCAGCCCCCGGCAACCTCATCTCGCCGCGGTTGGATCCTTGTACTTGCAGCCCCCGGCAACTTTGGTTTGCCGGGGTTGGGATGCCGGTCCATGCCTTTTCTTCCAAGTAGCTCAGCAGAAGTGCTCATGTGCCCTGCGAACCAAAAGAGGATAGAAAAGAAACAAAGAGACGCGCACTCGACCTCTAGGCTATGGGTTAGTCGCCGCTAAGCACTATCAACCCTAACCAACGAAGAGACTCAACCTAGCATGCATGCTATAACTTACTCCCTCCGTCCTTTAAAAAGTGTACTTCCAACTTTCTTGGAAAGTCAAACTTTTTTAGATTTGACCGTGTTTATATAATAATACATCAACATTTATGCCATCAAATTAATTGCATTAGATTCATGATAAAATATACTTTCACCATATACCTATTTGATTTCACAAACATTGGTATATTTTTGTACAAATTCGGTCAAACTTTGAGATAGTTTGACCCTCCAATAAAATTGGAAGTACACTCTTTAAAGGACGGAGGGAGTAGGGCGCCAGTGCTTCATTTATTTATGCTCAGGGTCTATGCATGGATTTGTACAAAGGGTTACATGCCTTGCCGGCAAAGCTTGTATAAAAGGTGGCTTGTCGGGTGGCTCGGCAAGCCGCGCCTTATGGGTAAAACTTGCGAAGATGCTCGATGTTCCAGGAGTTGCTCACTGGGACAACATCTTCGATCTCCAGGCGGATTGTGCCGGGCCTGGTGACTCATATTACCCGATAAGGGCCTTCCCACTTTGGCGTCAACTTGTTGGAATTCTTGGTCGACTGAACGCACCGAAGAACAAGGTCGCCTTCCTCAAAGCTTCGGGCATGAACCTTGCGGCTATGGTAGCGGCGCAAGGCTTGCTGGTAGCATGCTGCTCTCACAGCCGCCCGAAGATGATCTTCCTCAAGGAGCGTCGCGTCATCTTGGCGCAACTGCTCTTGCTCAAGCTCATCATAAGCGAGCACTCGAGGTGACCCATATATGAGTTTCGTGGGGAGAACCGCTTCTGCCCCGTATAGCAGGGCAAAAGGTGTCTGGCTGGTAGCTCAATTTGGCGTCGTCCTGATCGACCAAAGAACCGCCGGTAATTCATCAATCCAATGCCTTCCGCTCTTGCGCAACTTGTCAAAAGTCTTTGTTCTTAGGCCTCGCAACACTTCAGCATTTGCCCTCTCCGCTTGGCCGTTGCTCCGTGGGTGTGCCACGGAAGCAAAACAGACCTTGCTGTCGAGGTCTTGAATGTGTTGCATGAAGGTGTGGTTTGTGAACTGCGTGCCGTTGTCGGTGATGACTCTATTTGGCACACCAAAATGGCAGACCAGTTCCTTGAAGAACTTGACAGCTGACTGAGCATTCACCTTTCTCACTGCTTCCACCTCCGGCCACTTTGTGAACTTGTCGATTGCAACGTACAAGTACTCAAAGCCCCCGACAGTGCGGGGGAAAAGGGCCCAGTATATCGAGCCCCCAGACCGAGAATGGCCAGGAGAGAGGGATTGTTTGAAGGGCTTGAGCTGGTTGATGAAGCTTCTTTGAATGGAAGTGACACGCTTCACACTTGGTTACTAGTGTCGTCGCATCCTGGAGGGCGGTGGGCCATAAGAAACCTTGCCAGAACGCCTTTCCGGCAAGGGCCCTCGACCCTATGTGGGAGCCACATATGCCTCCATGTATCTCTGCCAACAGCTCCAGTCGTTCCTCCCGGGGGATGCTCTTCAATTTCACGCCGTTCGGCCTTCTCCTGTACAGGACGTCGTCGATGAACTGGTACAGGGCGGACTGGCGGGCTACTTTTTCCGCTTCCTCCTGCTCCTCAGGAAGTTCCCCTGTTTGGAGGAATCGGACAGTATGTTGTGCCCATGCCGGAGCCTGGGGCTCGACGGCAAGGACCAAAGGCATTTCCTCAGCCATGGGCGCGACTGTCTCCATGGCCAGGGCTTGACGCCCTGCCGGAGCCAGTTGCCCTATGGCAGGCTCAGCGTCCGTGGCAGCACCCTTGCCAGGACCTGACTTCCTCCGCTTGTTCTGGCCCGTTGATGGTTTGACGGATGGTTGAGTTAACCGAAGCAAAAAGGTACCTAGTTCCATAGGTAGCTTAAATGCAGCACGCTTCGACAGGTAATCGGCGATGTCGTTCTCCATTCGGGGGACATGCTCCGCTTGGATACCGTCAAAGCGTTCCTCCAGCTTCCTCACCTCATCTACGTAAGCCTCCATCAATGGGCTCTGATAATCCTTGTTGACCTATCTGACAACAAGCTGCGAGTCACCCCTGACGATGAGCTTCTTAACCCCGAGGTCTGCCGCGATCCTGAGATCGGCAAGCAACCCTTCGTACTCCGTAGTGTTGTTGGTGGACATCTCCCTGGGAAAGTGCATCTGGACCACGTACTTGAGGTGCTCTCTGGTGGGTGCGACGAGTAGCACGCCGGCACCGGCGCCTTGCAGCGAGAAAGCCCCATCAAAGTACATGATCCAGTCGCGGTCTACTTCCTTGCCGGGGAGAGCGGTTCCTGAATTTCTTCGTCAGGCGTTGAGGTCCATTCTGCAATGAACTCCGCCAAGACTCTACTCTGGATTGTCGAGTTACTTTCAAACTTCAAACCAAAACTTGACAACTCCAAGGCCCATTCCACAATCCTTTCGGTTGCATCTGGGTTATGCAGTATCCGTTGCAATGGGAGGCGGGTGACGACAGTGATCTCGTGGGCTTGGAAGTAATGACGCAGCTTCTTCGAGGCCATAAGGAGGCCGAAGAGCAATTTTTACACACCGGAATACCTCGACCTAGCCCCCTGCAAGAGGGAGCTGACAAAGTAAACCGGGTGTTGCATCATCTTCTTCCGCACCACCTCGCCTGACTGCGCAAGCACTGCCTCGGTGGGGTCAGATCCTGCCGGGGGCCCTGCCTTGCCGGCACCAGGCCCTGCCGGGGGGATCTTTGGCTTTCCATCCACTGGTTCCGCTGCCGCCACTGCCTCTTCGTCAACCTCTCTCTGCGCCACCAGTGCGGCGCTGACCACTTGATTCGTCGCCGCTAGATACAGCAGCAACGGTTCTTATGGTTTAGGAGCAGCCAGTATTGGCATGGAGGAAAGGTATTTCTTCAGATCCTGCAATGCCGCCTCGGCTTCCGAGGTCGACTCCATTGGGCCTGCCTTCTTCAAGATTTTGAAGAAGGGAAGGGCACGCTCGGCGGACTTGGAGATGAATCGGCTCATGGCGGCGACGCAGCCAGCGAGACGACGCACGTCTTTGATCCGCTTGGGCGCCTCAATCTGCTCAATAGCTTTGATTTTGTCTGGGTTTGCCTCGATCCCACGTTGTGACATAAATAATCTGAAAAGCTTGCCGGACGGAACATCGAAGACACACTTCTCAGGGTCCAGCTTAAGGTTGATCTTGCGCGGGTTGGCAAATGTCTCTTCCAGATCTTGCACAAGAGTTGGCCCGTCCTTGGTTTTGACCACTATGTCATCCATGTATGCCTCCATGTTTCCATGCAGTTGAGGTTCAAAACCAATTTGGACTGCTCTTGCAAACATCGAGCCAGCACTCTTCAACCCGAAAGGCATCCGTAAAAATCAATACGTACCACATGGGGTGATGAATGTTGTCTTTTCTTCATCCTCTCTTGTCATGAAGATTTGGTGGTAGCCCGAGTAGGTGTCGAGGAATGATAACATATCGCACCCGGCCGTGGAGTCAACAATCTGGTCGATGCGCGGCAACGGGAAGGACAAGCCTTATTGATATCTGTGTAATCAATACACAGCCTCCACTTCCCATTCGCCTTGCGCACCACTACCGGATTGGCCAACCACGTCGGGTGGAGCACTCCTCTCACCAAACCTGCCGCTTCCAACTTCATGATCTCCTCTGTGATGAACTCCTGCCTCTCCAGAGCCTGCTTTCCGACCTTCTGCTTGACGGGCCGTGCATGAGGGCAGACAGCTAGGTGTTGCTCAATCACCTCCCGAGGAACACCGGGGATGTTGGATGCTTGCCACGCAAACACGTCGACATTTGCCCGCAGGAAGGTGACGAGTGCACCTTCCTATTTGCTGTCGAGGGTGGAGCCTATGGTGAAGGCCCCTCCCGTGCCATCCTCCCTGGCGGACACCTTCTTGGTCTGCGGTGGCTCGGCTTTGGATTTCTTGCTCTTGCCGGTAGAGCTCTCTGGCACGTCCATGACGATAGTGTAGCACTCCGAAGAGGCGTGCTTGCCGGAGTGGGTGCGAAAGGTCTTGCCGGGCTTTTTCTTCCCTTCCGGGCCTTCAGCGGCAGGAGCAGGCGCCTTGATGGCAGCTGCCGCAACTGCTTCCCGATAGAGTTGGTCAGCGCAGATCAGCGCGCCCTTCTTATCGGAGGGGACAGAGATGATGGTCAATGGCCTGGGCATCTTTAGCATGTTGTAGGCGTAGTGTGATGCTGCCATGAACTTGGCTAGTGCCGGGCGGCCGAGGATCCCGTTGTAGGGCAAGGGGATCTCGGCCACGTCGAAGATGATCCTCTCCGTCCTGTAGTTCAACTCCCCTCCAAACGTCACGGGCAATGTGACCTTCCCCTTCGGCTGGCTCCTCCCTGGATTGACCCCTTGAACCTACCCGTTTCCTCGAGGTCTCCATCCGGAATTTGCAGTCTTTTGACCACGACAGGCGAGATCAAGTTTAGGCCGGACCCGCCATCAACCAACATCTTGTTCACCTTGAGGTTGCGTATCGTTGGTGAGACCAACAATGGCAAACACCTGACCGCGGTTGTGCGGTCAGGGTGGTCCTCGGCGTCAAAGATGAGGGGCGTGCTGGACCACTTCAGCGGCTTCTGAGCGTCGATCGACGGCTCCGCTGCTGTAATCTCACGCACCCACTGCTTGAGCTGGCGGTGAGAAGTATGCAGCGAGGCGCCACCATCGACGCACATGGCCTCCATAACCTTCTGGAACTCTTGCTCACCGGACTCGTCGTCCTCGTCATGATCATCGTCTTCTTGTTTCTTGTCACGGCTCCGGGCAGGCCTCTCTTGCTGGTTGTCCTTGCCGCGGCGGCCTCCTTGGCCGCCA
This sequence comes from Aegilops umbellulata, assembly GCA_032464435.1. NCBI lineage: Eukaryota > Viridiplantae > Streptophyta > Magnoliopsida > Poales > Poaceae > Aegilops > Aegilops umbellulata. Next base: position 63,891,164 of record CP136056.1, on the reverse strand, counting down.
CGCTTCTTGCCGGATTCCTCGGCACCATCCTGGTCCTTCTCCTTGTCCCGCCTCTCGTACTCGGCTTTTTGCTTCTCAGCAAGCAGCTCGACTTGTCGGCAGTTCTGGAGGTCGTGGCCCGTGGTGCGGTGGATCTTGCAGTATTGCTTGCCGGAGCTTCCTGGCTTGTCGGTAGCCGCCAAGGTCCGGAGGCAGCGCACTCGGCAATCTCCTTGACGGGGGCGTCTGCCTTGACCTTGTTGGCAGCGCCGGTGTCGTCAGATCCTTCAACGGCAAGCACGGCCTTGCCTTTGCGTTTCCTGTTGGAACGTAGGCCCTTCTTCGTCGGGGTGGCGGCGTCTTTGTCGGTAGAGTCGGCTTCTGCACTGGTGTCTTCGCCGGGGTACTTCCTTCCCTCTTCAGCCTGGGCGCACCTATCAGCCAGAACGTAGAGCTCAGCCACATCCTTAACCTTGGTCATCGCCAGCTCTTCGCGCATCTTGCAGTTGCGCACGTTCTGATGGAACGCGCTGATCACATCGGTGGGATGAACATCGGGGATGTTGTACTGCACCCGGCTGAATCTCTGGATGTATTTGCGCAGGGTTTCCCCTTCCTTTTGGGGAATGATATGCAGATCACTGGCCTGGCCATGAGCTTGGTGGCCTCCTATGAAGGCGCCAACGAACTCATGGCACAAATCCGACCAAGAAGAAATGGAATCTGCTGGCAAGTGCATCAACCAAGACATAACATTGGGCTTCAGTGCCGGCGGGAAATAATTGGCAAGCAACTTGTCGTCGCGAGCTCCAGCAGCCTGCATCGCGATGGTGTCGATGCTGAGGAACTCGGACGGATGGGTCTTGCCAGTGTACTTCTTGCCAACATCGGGCTTGAACGTGCGGTGGGACGGCCACTGGAACTGCCGCAGCTCACGGGTAAAGGCCGAGCAACCCACCTCGTAAGGTAGGCCGCTGGAGCCCCCCGGTGCTGGGTGGTCCATAGCGGGTCCCGCCCGCTTGTCCGACTGGTGGCGTGTTTCGCGCCAACGCTCGATGGTGGTCCGAGCGTCTTCATGAGCTCGTTCCCGGAGAACTTGGCGCTGGTCGTGGAGGGTCCGCGGGTCGGACGACGCTATGGAGATGTTATCACAAGCGTCGTCATGACGGGCCGACGCCCGCGGCGGCTGGCGAGGAGGAGGAGAGTGCACCGTGGCTGCAGCTCCCCCGGTCCTCCTAGCGCCGGCATGTGGTGGCTCGATGGAGCGCCGACCCGAGGGCCCTCCACTCGTCGAGCTTCTCTACAGCAGGAGGGAAGTCGAGGAGCAGCTGCGCGCGCGCCAAAGCTTCTGTTGGCATGGGCGGCGGCGACAGCTGCGTGGATCGCGGCACGCTTCAACTTTTAACCATGTTAGAAGGAGCTCCGTTATGACCCAACGGCCGCGTGCCATTTTCGCCAGCACTTCGGCGGGCATGCTGAACTCCTTCATCCCGCGAACGACCCACAGGGCTCTTTCCACGGAGGTGCCCAGGGTCACCGGCGTGGTGACACTGCTCATCGCACACAACATGGGAAGAGCGCGCAGTGGTTGACGACGTGGGCGTCTTGGAGGTCGATGCGCCGCCCGGGGGTGGCACAACGACACTCCTGGAGGGCCTCGCGCCGCCTGCGGGGGGTCCAGCTCCGTCTTTGGATCTGGCGACGTGCGGCCGGTCGTCTGGCGCGCGAGCGACGCCGCTGGCCAGGCTCTGACTGCCAAGGCGATGCTGGTGTTCGCGGACCGCGGCCCGGGTCCTGTCCGCGACCGGCCCACTGCTCGCCCGCACTGGCACAGGCCGTTCGGCTCCCAACGAGTCGATCGTCGTGGCCGTCTTCTTCTTGGGAGCCATGGCGACGAAGAACTGCTAGGCTAGCTACTAGACCGGATTCTCACAATTGCGCCCCCTACCTGGCGCGCCAAAGATGTCGGTGTGGAACGACAACTATGGGATCACAAGAATCCCTACTACGGTTGCCGGGGCGCAGGGTTGCGAGAAGAGCAGGATTAGTAATCAGCACGAGGATCGTTTACCCAGGTTCGGGCCACAAAAATGCGTAAAACCCTAGTCCTGCTTTGGTGGGTGTATTTCAGAGTGTTCTTGAGCTCTCGAACTAGCTATGGCGAGTGCGTGGTTCGAAAGAGCCGAATCCTTATCCAGTATGCCATGGGCTCCCTTTTATAATCGAAAGGGGCTGCCACAGTGGCATACAAGAGGTGGAAAGGCGCACAGTATTGCGAGCTTATCGCTCTATTACAGGACTAGGCGCATTTAATGCGTAGCTGAGGTGTCCTCTTGATTTATTGGGGACGGGAGCAAGGACTGTCCTGTCCGTCGCCGCTCCTCCTCGCTCTAACACGCGCCCTAGCCATTTGGTGCATGCGGTGCCATGTAGGCAGGCCGACAGCTGAGGTGGCGCGGTGGTAGGGTCTTCACGAAGATCTGCATGCCGCCACGCAGGTGTGTGCCGAGTTGTCCTAGAAACTGCATGTTGCCACGCAGGCGCCTGCCCAGCTGGTTGGGCTGGCAGCTGCATGCGAACGGCGGCGGAGACTTGGTTGATGCGGGCTTGGCAGTGGCCCTGCTAGCGTCCTTGGCAAGGGCCTTGCCGGGGCGCGCTGCCGTCCCTGGCAAGGATATTGCCGAGGGTCTGGCGGCTTTCCTCGACAAGGATCTTGCCGAGGGTCGTCGTCTTCTAATCCTCATCTGATCTTGAGTGTTCCTGGTCTTCACAAAGATCTGCATGCCACCATGGAGGTGCCTCCCGAGCCCTGGCCCAACGTGGTTGATGATGTTGGAGACCGTGGGCTCAAGGGTGGCTCGCTCTATGGGGGTGGGGCGAGCGGCCCCGACAAGGGTCTTGCCGGGGCTGCCGAGGCTGCCCCCAGCAAGGGTCTTGCTGGGGGAGAACCTGCTTCATCCCTCTGCTCTTTGTGGTCTTTGGCTTCAGCTTTACGTCGGTTTACCTCCCCTGTTTTGCTTGGTGCGACCGTGGGCGCGGCTCCGACTGCCCGTGCACAGGTAAAGGGGTACAAAGGTGCGCCCCTTCTTTTGTACACCTACATATAACTATCCCTCGACATGCAACAAAGAGTCACTCCAAAGTCACTAATAGCGGAGAACAAACGAAGAGATTATTGTAGGGTACGAAACCACCTCAAAGTTATTATTTCCGATCAATCCATTGGGCTATTCCTATAAATGTCACAAATAGTCCTAGAGTTCGTAGTAAAATAACACCTTAAGACACACATCAACCAAAACCCTAATGTCACCTAGATACTCCCATGTCACCTCAAGTATCCGCGGGTTTGATTATACGATATGCATCACACAGTCTCAGATTCATCTATTCAAACCAACACAAAGGACTTCAAAGAGTGCTCGAAAGTTTCTACCGGAGAGTCACGACGAAAACGTGTGCCAACCCCTATGCATAAGTTCACAAGGTCACAGAACCCGCAAGTTTATCACCAAAACATACATCAAGTGGACAACGTGAATATCCCATTGTCACCACAGATAAGCACATGCAAGACATACATCAAGTGTTCTCAAATCCTTAAAGACTCAATCCAATAAGATAACTTCAAAGGGAAAACTCAATCCATTACAAGAAGGTAGAGGGGGAGAAACATCATACGATCCAACTATAATAGCAAAGCTCGCGATACATCAAGATCGTGTCAAATCAAGAACACAAGAGAGAAAGAGAGATCAAACACATAGCTACTGGTACATATCCTCATCCCCGAGGGTGAACTACTCCCTCCTCATCATGGAGGGTGCCGGGATGATGAAGATGGCCATCGGTGATGGATACCCCCTCTGGCAGGGTGCCAGAACAGGGTCCCGATTGGATTTTGGTGGCTACAGAGGCTTGCGGCGGCGGAACTCGCGATCTCGATTCTGTTCTGGAAGTTTGGGGTTATATAAGAGGTGTTGGTGTCGGGAACAAGTTGGGGGGGTCCACGAGGCAGCCACGAGGTAGGGGGGCACGCCAAGGGGGTAGGGCATGCCCTCCACCCTCGTGATGGCCTCGGCACTCTTCTGGTCCTTCTCCGATGCTCTGTGGGCTTCTTCTAGTCCAAAAATAATCTCCGTAAATTTTCAGGTCAATTGGACTCCGTTTGATATTCCTTTTCTGCGAAACCCAAAAACAAGGAAAAAACAGAAACTGGCACTGGGCTCTAGGTTAATAGGTTAGTCCCAAAAATCATATAAAATAGCATATAAATACATATATAACATCCAAGATGGATAACATAATAGCATGGGACAATCAAAAATTATAGATACGTTGGAGACGTATCAAGCATCCCCAAGCTTAATTCCTGCTCGTCCTCGAGTAGGTAAATGATACAGAGTTTTTGATGTGGAATGCTACCTACATATTTATCCATGTATTTTCTCTTAATTGTGGCAAGAATATTCAGATCCATAAGATTCAAATCAAAATTTTAATATTGGCATAAAAACGATAGTACTTCAAGCATACTAATAAAGCAGTCATGTCTTCTCAAAATAACATGGCCAAAGAAAGTTATCCTTAGAAAATCATATAGTCTGGCTATGCTCCATATTCAACACACAAAATATTCAAATCATGCACAACACCGGTTTCAGCCAAGCGATATTTTCATACTTTAGTATTCTCAAACTTTTTCAACTTTCACGCAATACATGAGCGTGAGCCATGGACATAGCACTATAGGTGGAATAGAACATGGTGGTTGTGCAGAAGACAAAAACAAGGAGATAGTCTCACATCAACTAGGCGTATCAACGGGCTATGGAGATGCCCATCAATAGATATCAATGTGAGTGAGTAGGGATTGCCATGCAACGGATGCACTAGAGCTATAAGTTTACGAAAGCTCAAAAAGAAACTAAGTGGGTGTGCGTCCAACTCACTTGCTCACGAAGACCTAGGGCAATTTGAGGAAGCCCATCATTGGAATATACAAGCCAAGTTCCATAATGAAAAATTCCCACTAGTATATGAAAGTGATACCAAAAGAGACTCTCTATCATGAAGATCATGGTGCTAATTTGAAGCACAAGTGTAAAAAGGATAGTAGCATTGCCCCTTCTCTCTTTTTCTCTCATTTTTTGTTTTTTGTTTTTTGGGGCTTCTCTCTTTTATTGGCTGTCGGGGGGAATCGGCTTCCTCGAACACCTATGGGGACCGAGCCCCTTACTGGTTCGGCGGGGGGCGGAGGTTGCACAAAGAGCAGATCGAGGCGGTGCACACAGGGGGATTTTACCCAGCTTCGGGCCGCAAAGATGCGTAAAACCCTACTGCTGCTTGGTGGATTGTATTGTATTCTTGCTCGGGAGCGCGCGGTGCTACAGTACACGCGGGCTGCCGGCGAGGTCGAGCGTAAAGATTGGTCTCCCTTCTCTACATGCGCATGGGGCCTCCTTTTATATCCTCAAGGGGTTACCCACAGGTGGCAGCGTAGGTGAGGGCAAAAATGGTAGAATGTTGTAGTGGGTACAGCTGCCTGCACAGTGGCTGTACAGTGCTATCATACCTAACTCTGACGGCGGGGGACAAGGGCATTAAATGCCCGTCCGCGTCGCCCAGACGGAGCAGGGGAGTGGACCGTCAGGAGCGCCACCGTTTGCCACGATGGCTACTCTGTCAGCTTCGCTTCGCCACGGCATGCCCCTCGCTGCTCAGCCTCCCGCCACGTGCGCCTGGGATGCCCCCCAGAGCGACACGTTGGTGGGTGAGCTGGAGCGCAGGCACGAGGTGGTAACTTGCCGCGGCAAGCGCCTTGCCGCGGTGGATGTCTTGTCGCGCCCGGGAGCTTGTTGCTCACCGGGCCTTGCCGGGGCGCGGGGCGCGCCGTGGCAGGGTCCTTGTCGGGCCATGGATGGCCTTCCCGGCAAGCTCCTCTTGCCGGGGTCTTGTGCTTCGAGCGGCAGTCCCGGCAAACTCCTCTTGCCAGGGCCTTGCTCTCTTCGGGTGGCCTTCCCGGCAAGCTCCTCTTGCCGGGGCCTTGGCTCAAATACTTTGTTCTTGAATGGCCCAAGAGGGGACCATTGAGGGTCTTGGCGATCGCCTGGCAGGCCTTGCCGCGGGGTGCTACGACTGCCCGTGCACAAGTTCGGGGTACTAAGGTACCCCTACTTTAGTACACCGACAGGAGCCCCCGGGCCTGGGCCATACACGGTGCCGAGCGCTGTTGGGCCAGGCCCAAAACAGTGCACGGGCACGCGCGGCCTGGGTCACGGTACATCTTTTTCTGCGCCCACCACGTCCTCCCCGAACGGCACGCGTCGAATGCGGCATCGTGGGGGAGAGGCGTGCGTGACGTGGGTGGCGTGCGCGGGGCCGAGCCCTGCAGGCATGCGTCACGTCGCAATAAATGGGGACGGATCGTGCCATCTTCATAAGTAGAGGGAGGTGTGGAGGCGTGGCTCCTTCGCTGGATGGGGCTGAGGCACGGTTTCCGAGGCGCCCGTTCCCCACGATCACGGGGTGGGGGAGAGGCCGCCTCACCCGTCGCCTCGGCCCTGCACGTCAGCCACGCGGCCTCCATGCCCCTGGAGTTGCGGACGGTGGAGGCGGGAAACCGGGCCGTCGTGGGTCGAGGCAGCACGCCGGTCCCGGTCGCCTGGCCTCCCTGCGCCCTGATTGGTCGAGCGGGGCGGTCGAGTCCCCACCCAGCTCCTTTATAAGGAGCAAGAGGGGGGGCGACGGGAACCCACACTCCTCCATCTCTTCCTCCTCTGACCCCCTCTCTCCATTAGCCATGGAGAAAGGGAATCCGGGTCCTTCATCGGTGGCGGCGAGGGTTGCCGCCAGGCAGCGCACCCCTCCTCCCCTTGCACCCGCGGTGGCGGAGCCAGCCGCAAGGGGAAGGGGGCGAGGTCGTGGACGAGGGTGTGGACGAGGCCGTTGTGCTCAGGGAAGAGGCGGGCGGGGCGACGCGCCGGCCTCGCCTCCGCCAGCGGCCCTTCTTCCCACGACGGTCCATCTCGGGGACGATCCTTGCGAGTTCTTCGTCAGGCTGCGCCGGGCGCCTCGTCGCCGCCTCCGCCTTCCTGCTCCTTTCGCGAGAGTGATGGAGATGGAGCAACCCGAAACGCTAAGGTTGCGCATGAAGGGCTACGGGATCAGCGGCACGCGGGTCCACGTCGAGTTCCCAGCCCCCGGCATGGTGCATCTTGGCCGAGGGTGGAAGACATTCGCCCGTATCTACACCTTAACGGAGGGGTTCACCCTCTATTTCAAGTTGATGGAGGGCGATCTCCTCTCCGTCAAGGCCTTCGGGGACTTCGGGACCCAGGCCAGGTGCTGCGTGGATAGCTCCTCCAACAGCGAAAGCTCCTCCTCGAGCGAGAGCGATGAGGAGGGGAGCGACAGCGACGATGAGGGCAGCGGTCGTCGGGATGACGGGTCCGACTAGGCGCCGGTCGCAGCTCCGTGTGGCACCGGCAACCCCATCATCCGGGTCGCCGGCTCCTTGAGCTTCTCGGGGTCGTCTTCCCGGGCGGCTGGAGTGGCGAGGCTGCGGAAGAGGAGGAGGACTGGCGGCAAGGCCGTTAACTCGGAGTACGAGGGCTAGGTGCCCCCGACAGCGTGTTGATGTCCCGCTGCCTCATCTTCGAGCTCCATCTCTGGCGCCACTGCCACCATCCAGCCTCCGGAGCCCCCGGGGCGTTCTCTTGGTGTCTTCTGCCACCCGTAGCTTGCCTAGGCGCCCCTTTTGCCCTTTTCGCCTCCTGGTCCAACCTCCTGAGGAGAGAGACAAGAAAGGGATTACGGGCACCTCATCTTTTTTCAATCTGTAAGCCTTCGGGCCTTAGTTGCATTTAAAGCTTGTAATCCCATCTATTCATGTTTTTCATTCTCTCTGAACTGTACCTGAGCGGAATGTTTTTGATGAAAAGGGGGAGTTTGCCGGGCCATTTGTCCCGTGGGTGGAACCCACGCCAAGGAGTGAACCCTTTGTATCGTTAGGATAGACATTTCTTCGCCCGGCAACTGGCCCTGCCGTCTTCCCGCGCCGCTCGGCCCTCCTCACGCCTTTGGCGGAGGCGGGGAGAAGGCGGGATCCCCCCCCCCCGCTTCGCCCCTTTGCCGCCGCAACTACTACCAAGACGGGCCCCAGGAACGCGCTCTGGGGCCTGTCGTCGAGGGAGCACGGCAGCTTTTAGGGGGAAAAAGGGTTTTCGTATTCCACAGTTCATGAGAGAATGCATGACAAGGGATGCGAAAACTTATCTGGGATTGCAGCCCCCGGCAGCTTTGGCTTGCCGCGGACGAATCTTCGTACTTGCAGCCGCCGGTAATACTGGCTTGCCGGGGACCAGATGCTGGCCCGCCCTTCTTCCTTTCTTCGCCTTTAACTGGTCTGGCCAGGATGTGCAAACCCCTGCGAACCAAAGGGATCGAAAGAACAGGAAAAAGGACGCAGACTCGACCTCTAAGCTAGGGGTTAGCAGTTGTTAGGCACTATCAACCCTAACCAAGGACGAGACTCGACTCAGCATGCATGCTAAAACTTAGGGCGCCAGCGCTTCATTTACTGCTGCTCAGGGTCTGCGCCTGGCTTTGTACAAAGGATTACATGCAACTGCGGCAAGACTTGTACAAAAGGTTGGTTGCCGAACAGGGTCCGACAACCGCGCCTTATGGGTAAAACTTACGAAGATGCTCAATATTCCAGGAGTTGCTCACCGGAGTGCCATCTTCGGTCTCGAGGCGGATAGCGTTGGGCCTCGTGACTTGTCTCACCCGGTAAGGGCCTTCCCACTTCGGCGTCAACTTGTTGTGTCTCCTGGCGGACGGAGCGCGCCGAAGAACAAGGTCGCCTTCCTCGAAGCTTCTGGCTCTAACTTTGCGGCTATGGTAGCGACGCAAAGCTTGCTGGTAGCGAGAGGCTCGCACAGCAGCCTGAAGACGATCTTCCTCGAGGAGCAGCGCGTCATCTTCACGTAGCCGCTCTTGCTCAAGCTCATCATAAGCGAGCACTCGAGGTGACCCGTATACGAGTTCCGTGGGGGTAACTGCTTCTGCTCCATAGACTAGAGCAAATGGTGTCTGGCCGGTGGCTCGATTTGGCGTCGTTCTGATCGACCAAAGAGCCGCCGGCAGCTCCTCGATCCAGTTCCGTCCGCACTTGTGCAGCCTGTCAAAGGTTCTGGTCTTGAGCCCGCGCAGTACCTCAGCATTGTCCCTTTCCGCTTGACCGTTGCTCCTGGGATGAGCAACAGAAGCGAAGAAGACCTTGGCGCCGAGGTCTTGGACATACTGCATGAAGGCGCGGCTCGTGAACTGCGTGCCGTTGTCGGTGATGATCCTGTTGGGGATCCCGAAGCGGCAAACAATCGACCTGAAGAATTTGACCGCGGACTAAGCCGTCACCTTCCTCACTGGTTCCACTTCCGGCCACTTTGTGAACTTGTCGATTGCGACGTACAAGTAATCAAAGCCCCCGACAGCTCGGGGGAAAGGGCCGAGGATATCGAGCCCCCAGACCGAAAATGGCCAGGATAAAGGGATCGTCTAGAGAGCTTGAGCTGGCTGGTGTATCTGCTTGGAATGGAACTGGCACGCTTCACACTTGGTTACTTGTGCAGTTGCATCCTGGAGGGCTGTCGGCCAGAAGAAGCCTTGCCGGAACGCTTTGCCGGCAAGTGCTCTTGCGCCAATGTGGTGACCACATATGCCTCCATGTATCTCGGCCAACAGCTGCTGTCCGTCTTCCCGGGGAATACACTTCAATTTCACACCGTTGCGCCCTCTTCTGTATAGTGTGTTGTCGATGAACTGGTACATACTCGAGCGCCGGGCTACTCTTTCCGCTTCTTCTTGTTCTTCGAGAAGTTCTCCGTACTGGAGGAAATGGACAGTCTGCCGCACCCATGCTAGAGCCTGCGGCTCGACAACAAGGACTGAAGGCACTTCTGCCGCTACGGGAACGTCTGCTTCTACGGCGAGGATCTGGGGCTCGGCCGGAGCTTGACGTTCCCCGGCAAGCTTGCCGGAACAAAGCTTGTCGGGAGCGCCTGCTTCTACGGAGTAAACCCTGGGGCTTTCCGGAGCAGACGGCTCCTCAGCGCTCTTGGTGTCGATCCTGGGAACCTTCTTGGCGGCGGCTCCGGGGAGCTCTGCCGGAAGATAGTCGCTGGTGACCAACTTCCTCTTCTTGCTCTGTCTGGTTGATGGCGTTACGGATGGCTGAGTCAGCTTGAGCACAAAGGTCCCTGGTTCCACAGGTAACTTAAATGCTGCGCACTTTGACAGGCCGTCAGCGATGTCATTCTCAGCTCTTGGAATGTGTTCTATCTGCAGGCCGTCAAAGTGCTCTTCCAGCTTCCTCACTTCATCAACGTATGCTTCCATCAACGGACTCTGGTAATCCTTGTTCACTTGGCGGACGACGAGCTGTGAGTCACCCCTGACAATGAGCTTCTTGATCCCAAGTTCTGCCGCGATCCTGAGACCGGCAAGCAAACCTTCATACTCTGCAGTATTGTTGGTTGCTTGTTCCTTGGGGAAGTGCATCTGGACTACGTACTTGAGGTGCTCTCCGGTGGGAGCGACAAGTAACGCGCCGGCGCCGGCGCCTTGCAGCGAGAAGGCACCATCAAAGTACATCAGCCACTCTTTGCCTGCTTCTTTGGCGGGGATGCTCGTCTCTAGGATATCTTCGTCCGGTGTCGGTGTCCACTCCGCTATGAACTTCGCCAAAGCTCTGCTTTGGATAGTCGAGGTGCTCTCGAACTGGAGACTGAAGCTCGACAGTTCTAGTGCCCACTCGACAATCCTGCCTGTTGCTTCTGGATTTTCCAGTATCCTCTTCAGCGGAAAGCGGGTGACAACTGTAATCTCGTGTGCTTGGAAGTAATGGCGCAGCTTTCTCGAGGCCATGAGGAGGCCGAAAAGCAATTTCTGCACACCAGAGTACCTTGACTTGGCCCCTGCAAGAGGGAGCTGACAAAGTACACTGGGCGCTGCACCATTTTCTTCTTCCGCACCTCCACTTGCTCCTGCGCAGATTCATCCTCGTCGGGGCCAAAGCTTGTCGGGGAAGCCCCCTGCTTGTCGCTGGACGTGCTTGCCGCGGTCGCTGGCTCATCATCGGCCTCCCTCTCCGCTACTAACGCATCACTAACCACTTGATTAGTTGCCGCTAGGTACAGCAGCAGCTTCTCTTGTGGTTTAGGCGCGACAAGTATCGGAGCGGAGGACAGGTATTTCTTCAGGTCCTGCAGCGCAGCCTCCGCTTCCGGAGTCCATTTTACTGGACCCGCCTTTGTCAAAATTTTGAAAAATGGCAGGGCGCGCTCTGCAGACCTAGAGATAAACCTGCTGAGAGCCGCGACGCAGCCGGCAAGCCTTCGCACGTCCTTGACACGGGTTGGTGCCTCAATCTGCTCGATGGCCTTGATCTTGTCTGGGTTGGCTTCTATCCCTCGCTGAGACACGAAGAACCCGAGAAGCTTGCCGGAAGGAACTCCGAACACGCACTTCTCGGGGTTGAGCTTGAGGCTGATCCTGCGCAGATTCACAAAGGTCTCTTCTAAGTCTTGAATCAGGGTTGCCCTGTCTCTGCTCTTGACCACTATATCATCCATGTAGGCCTCCACATTCCTGTGGATTTGTGGCTCAAAAGCGGTGTGGACAACCCTTGCAAATGTCGAACCGGCGTTCTTTAGTCCGAAAGGCATCCGTACGAAAGAGTACGTGCCACATGGAGTGATGAACGCGGTCTTCTCTTCATCTTCTTTAGCCATGAAGATCTGATGGTATCCAGAGTAGGCATCAAGAAATGAAAGCAGGTCACATCCGGCCGTGGAGTCAACAATCTGGTCAATGCGCGGCAAGGGAAAGGGATCTTTGGGACAAGCTTTATTAACATCAGTGAAGTCGATGCAAAGCCTCCATTTCCCATTTGCCTTGCGCACGACAACAGGATTAGCCAACCACGTCGGATGGAGCACACCTCTGACGAGGCCTGCTGCTTCCAACTTCTTGATCTCTTCTGCGATGAACTCTTGGCGCTCCACTGCTTGCTTCCTGACTCTTTGCTTGACGGGCCGTGCGTGAGGACAGACGGCGAGGTGGTGCTCAATCACTTTCCTGGGAACGCCGGGGATGTCAGATGGCTGCCAGGCAAACACATCGACATTCGCCCGCAGGAAAGTAACGAGCGCGCTTTCCTATTTGGGGTCGAGCGTGGCACTGATGGTGAAGGTACCACCAGCGCCGTCCTCCTTGGCGGGCACCTTCTTGGTCGTTGTTGGAGCCGCCATTGTCTTCTTACTCTTGCCGGTGGGGCTCGATGGCGCGTCCTCGACGGTAGCGCAGCACTCCGGAGAGGTGCGCTTGCCGGAGTGGGCGCTAGAGCACTTGCCGAGCTTGGTCCTCTTCTTTCCTCCGGGAGCTTCAGCGGCAAGCGGCTTGTGATCCGCTGCGGCTGCTGCTTCCCGGTAGATCTTGTCGGCACAGATAAGGGCATCCTTCTTGTCGCCGGGGACAGAGATGACGCTTATCGGGCCTGGCATCTTGAGCATGTTGTAGGCGTAGTGAGAGGCCGCCATGAACTTGGCGAGCGCTGGACGGCCGAGAATTCCATTGTATGGCAATGGAAAATCGGCGACGTCAAAGGTTATCCTCTCAGTCCTGAAGTTCAGCTCGCTGCCAAATGTTACTGGCAACGTTATCTTCCCCTTCGGTTTGCTCCTTCCCGGGTTGATTCCTTGGAACGTGCCGGTTTCTTCGAGCTCGCTGTCGGGGACTTGGAGTTTTCGGAGCACAGTGGAGGAGATCAGGTTCAAGCCGGCCCCGCCGTCAACCAGCATCTTTGTGACCTTGAGGTTGCGGATTGTTGGCGAAACCAACATCGGCAAGCACCCGATCGCAGTAGTGCGATCAGGGTGGTCCTCAATATCAAAGATGATAGGCGTGCTGGACCATTTCAGAGGCTTGCGCGACTCGACGGGTGGCTCCGCTGCATTGACTTCCCGCGCCCACTGCTTGAGCTGGCGGTGAGAAGTATGTAGGGTGGCACCACCGTCTACGCACAAGACCTCTGTGGCTTTCTGAAACTCCTGCTCACTGGTCTCGACGTCATCCATGTCTTCGTATTCGTCGTCGTCTTCGTTCTTGTCGCGGCCACGGGGAGGTCGCTCCGCTTGCCGCTGCTTGTCCTTGTCGCGGCGTCCTCCCTGGCCGGGGCGCTTCGTCCTTGATCCTCCGCCACCTCCTCGGGCTCTCTCCTTGTCGCGCCGCTCATACTCGGTCTTTTGCAGCTCGACGAGCCGCTCGACCTGCTTGCAGCTCTGGAGGTCATGGCCCTTGGTGCGGTGGATCTTGCAGTATTGTTTGCTGGTTCCGTCCCGTTTGTCGGCGGCCGCCACGGCCTGGCAGTGGACGCATCCGGCAATCTCCTTGCCAGAGCTGCCAGCCTGGGCCTTCTTGGCGGCGCCTTCATCGCCGGACTGCTCAACAACCAGTACCTCTTGGCTCTTCTTCTTCCTGTTGCTCCGCCGCCGGCCCTTCTTCGCCGAGGCGGTATCCTCACTATCAGATCCTCCCTCTCCAGCACTCTCTCCGGGAAGTTTCCTCCCTTCCTCAGCACGGGCACACTTGTCGGCCAGGGCGTATAGCTCGCTGACGTCCTTGATCTTGCACATCGCCATCTCCTCCCGCATCCTGCGGTTACGCACGTTCTGATGGAACACGCTGATGACCGCGGCGGGGTGGACGTCTTGGATGTTGTAGTGTACACGGCTGAATCTCTGGATGAACTTGCGCAGAGGTTCTCCCTCCTTCTGGACGAGCTGGTGAAGGTCGCTCGCTTGGCCGTGGGGTTTGTGGCCACCCATGAAGGCGCCAACAAACTGATGGCACAAGTCTGTCCAGGAGGTTATGGAGTTGTCCGGCAAGTGCATGAGCCAGGATCTGACGTTGGACTTGAGCACCAGCGGGAAGTAGTTGGCAAGGATCTTGTCGTCTCGCCCCCCCGGCAGCCTGCACCGCAATGGTGTAGATGCTGAGGAACTCCGACGGATGCGACTTGCCGTCGTACTTCTCTGGCACGTCTGGCTTGAAATTCTTTGTGTTGGGCCAATGGACTTGCCGCAGCTCACGGGTGAACGCAGGGCAGCCCACCGCGTACGGCAGGTCGCCTGGTTCCCCTGGTGCATGCATGTCGACAGAGGGCCCAGCGCGGTGGTCTGATTGACGCCGCGCTTCTCTCCGACGCTCGATGCGAGTACGAGCGTCCTCTTGCTCTCGCTCGTCAAGAACTTGGCGTTGATCGCGACGAGTTCGCGGATTTGACAACGCGGTGGAGTCGTTGTCGTGGTGATTCCGGCGAGTCGGCGATCTTGGCCTCCGGGGCGGGGAGTGGACGGTGGTCGCACCCCCGCCGGTCCTGGCGCCATCGGTCCTCACCTGGCCGTCCCGCCACGGCTGCGACGCGCTGTGCTGCCGCGGGGTGTCGCCATTAGCGAAACCGATGAGGCTCTGTATCGTGGCCCTCCAGTCGTCGAGCTTGTCCGCCGTTGGAGGGTAGTCTAGGAGCAGTTGGGCTCGCGCCAGAGCTTCTGCTGGAGTGGCGGGCAGCGGCAGCGAACGGCGCGTGGAGCGGGATGTGCTCGAACTTCTAACTATGTTAGAAGGAGCAACACCCGGGCCAGGCAGCCGCGCCACGCTCGCGCCAGCGCGTTGGTGCGAGTGTTGGCCTTGAGCGCCCTGGGATCCGCCGGCTCGATTTGGGTCCAGCGAGCGTATGGTACCGTGGGCGCCAAGACGCTGCTGGTCCCACGCTTCCTGAGAGGGGCGCGATGCATGTTCGGACGCCGTGGCGCCGTGAGCTGGCTCGACGACGCCCGTTCCGCCGCCGGTGCCGTCCCCGCCACCCGTTTGCTCCAAGGGCGGCGGGTTCGACGCGGACGGACCGACCACCTCCGGAGCCTTCTTCTTCGGTGGCATGTCGCTGAGGATGAAGGAGATCTAGCTGGTGCAGACGCCGGATCAGGTTCCCACAACTTCGACGCCCCATACCTGGCGCGCCAAAGATGTCGGGGGGAATCGGCTTCCTCGAACACCTATGGGGACCGAGCCCCTTACTGGTTCGGCGGGGGGCGGAGGTTGCACAAAGAGCAGATCGAGGCGGTGCACACAGCGGGATTTTACCCAGCTTCGGGCCGCAAAGATGCGTAAAACCCTACTGCTGCTTGGTGGATTGTATTGTGTTCTTGCTCGGGAGCGCGCGGTGCTACAGTACACGCGGGCTGCCGGCGAGGTCGAGCGTAAAGATTGGTCTCCCTTCTCTACGTGCGCATGGGGCCTCCTTTTATATGCTCAAGGGGTTACCCACAGGTGGCAGTGTAGGTGAGGGCAAAAATGGTAGAATGCTGTAGTGGGTACAGCTGCCTGCACAGTGGCTTTACAGTGCTATCATACCTAACTCTGACGGCGGGGGACAAGGGCATTAAATGCCCGTCCACGTCGCCCAGACGGAGCAGGGGAGTGGACCGTCAGGAGCGCCACCGTTTGCCACGATGGCTACTCTGTCAGCTTCGCTTCGCCACCGCAAGCCCCTCGCTGCTCAGCCTCCCGCCACGTGCGCCTGGGATGCCCCCTAGAGCGACACGTTGGTGGGTGAGCTGGAGCGCAGGCACGAGGTGGTAACTTGCCGCGGCAAGCGCCTTGCCGCGGTGGATGTCTTGTCGCGCCCGGGAGCTTGTTGCTCACCGGGCCTTGCCGGGGCGCGGGGCGCGCCATGGCAGGGTCCTTGTCGGGCCGTGGATGGCCTTCCCGGCAAGCTCCTCTTGCCGGGGTCTTGTGCTTCGAGCGGCAGTCCCGGCAAACTCCTCTTGCCAGGGCCTTGCTCTCTTCGGGTGGCCTTCCCGGCAAGCTCCTCTTGCCGGGGCCTTGGCTCAAATACTTTGTTCTTGAATGGCCCAAGAGGGGACCATTGAGGGTCTTGGCGATCGCCTGCCAGGCCTTGCCGCGGGGTGCTACGACTGCCCGTGCACAAGTTCGGGGTACTAAGGTACCCCTACTTTAGTACACCGACATTGGCCACTTTATTTATTTATTTTTTATTTTTTCGTCCGGAGTCTCATCCCGACTTGTCGGGGGATCATAGTCGCCATCATCCTTTCCTCACTAGGACAATGCTCTAATAATGAAGATCATCACACTTTTATTTACTTACAACTCAAGAATTACAACTCGATACTTAGAACAAAAATATGACTCTATATGAATGCCTCTGGCGGTGTACCAGGATGTGCAATGAATCAAGAGTGAAATGTATGAAATAATTATGAACGATGGCTTTGCCATAAATATGATGTCAACTACATGATCATGCAAAGCAATATGACAATGATGAAGCGTGTCATAATAAACGGAACGGTGGAAAGTTGCATGGCAATATATCTCGGAATGGCTATGGAAATGCCATAATAGGTAGGTATGGTGGCTGTTTTGAGGAAGGTATACGGGGGTGTATGGTATCGGCAAAAGTTGTGCAGTACAAGAGAGATTAGCAACGGTGGAAGGGTGAGAGTGCATATAATGCATGGAGTCAACATTATTCATAAAGAACTGACATACTTATTGCAAAAATCTATTAGTCATCGAAACAAAGTACTATGCGCATGCTCCTAGGGGAAGGGTTGGTAGGAGTTAACCATCGCGCGATCCCGACCTCCACACAAAGGATGACAATCAATAAATAAATCATGCTCCGACTTCATCACATAACGTTTCACCATACGTGCATGCTACGGGAATCACAAACTTTAACACAAGTATCTCTCGAATTCAGAACTACTCACTAGCATGACTCTAATATCACCATCTTCATATCTCAAAATAATCATAAAGAATCAAACTTCTTATAGTATTCAATGCACTTTTTATATGAAAGTTTTTATTATATCCATCTTGGATGCCTATCATATTAGGACTAATTTTATAACCAAAGCAAATTACCATGTTGTTTAAGACTCAAAATAATATAAGTGAAGTATGAGAGTTCATCAATTTCTTCAAAATAAATCCATCGCCGTGCTCTAATAACATATAAGTGAAGCACTAGAGCAAACTACTCCGAAAGATATAAGTGAAGATCAATGAGTAGTCAAATAATTATGTAACTATGTGAAGACTCTCTAACATTTAATAATTTCAAATCTTGATATATTATTCAAACAGCAAGCAAAACAAAATAAAATGACATTGCAAGGATAGCACATATCATGTGAAGAAGCAAAAACTTAGGCTCAACCAAAACTGACCGATAGTTGTTGAAGAAGAAAGGTGGGATGCCAACCGGGGCATCCCCAAGCTTAGATGCTTGAGACTTCTCGAAATATTAATTAGGGATGCCTTGGACATCCCCAATCTTGAGCTTTTTTGTCTGCTTAATTCCTTTTATATCACGGTTTTCCTAAATCTTAAAAACTTCATCCACACAAAACTCAACAAGAACTCGTGAGATAAGTTAATATAAATCAACGCAATAACCTTATCATTCTCTACTGTAGAAAATCACTAAAATTATTATTTTATATTGCTACTAGATGCCTCTGTATATTTAACACTCCTATCCTCAAATAGAATCATTAATAGGCAAACATATGCAAACAATGCACACATAACAACAATCTGTCTAAACATAACAGTCTGTAAAGAATGCAAGAGGAATCATACTTTCCTAACTCCAAAAATTCTGAAAATTACCACACTTTAGATAATTTGTCATAGCTTTCTGTGCAAAAAAATTCAACATTTTATCACTTTCTGACTTTTCTCAGGAATTTTCGCAACAGCGATAAACTTTCTGTTTCCAAACAGCAACATATAGACTTGTAAAATAAGCATGGTAAAGGCTATTCTTGAATTTTTATTGAACTAAAAGATAGAAAACATGTCTCTGAATAACAGCAAGCAAATATAAACAAAAGAAAACGATGCTCCAAGCAAAACACATATCATGTGGTGAATAAAAATATAGCTCCAAGTAAAGTTACCGATGAACGAAGACGAAAGAGGGGATGCCATCCGGGGCATCCCCAAGCTTAGGATCTTGGTTGTCCTTGAATATTACCTTGGGGTGCCTTGGGCATCCCCAAGCTTAGGCTCTTGCCACTCCTTATTCCATAGTCCATCGAAACTTCACCCAAAACTTGAAAACTTCACAACACAAAACTCAACAGAAAACTCTTAAGCTCCGTTAGTATAAGAAAATAAAATCACCACTTAGGTACTGTTGTGAACTCATTCTAAATTCATATTGGTGTTATATCTACTGTATTCCAATTTTTCCATGGTCCATACCCTCCGCTACTACTCATAGATTCATCAAAATAAGCAAACAACACATAGAAAACAGAATCTGTCAAAAACAGAACAATCTCTAGTAATCTGGAAACTCCAAAAAATCTGAAAAATTAAGACAATCTAGGAAATTTTAATATCAATCTTGTGTAAAAAAATTCAGATCAAAAGCACGTTCCAGTAAATTTTCAAATTTCCTGGACTGAGCGCAAAAGTTTCTGTTTTTGCACAGAATCAAGTCAACTATCATCCACACTATCCCAAAGGCTTCACTTGGCACTTTATTGAAACAAACGCTATAAGACATGATTACTAAAGTATAATAATCATGTGAACACAAAAAAAAAGTAGGGTTAAATATTTGGCTGTCTCCCAACAAGCGCTTTTCTTTAATACCTTTCTAGCTAGGCATGATGATTTCAATGATGCTCACATAAAAGATAAGAATTGAAACATAAAGAGAGCATCATGAAGCATATGGCTATCACATTTAAGTCTAACCACTTCCTATGCATAGGGATTTTGTGGGAAAACAACTTATGGGAAAAATAATCAACTAGCATAGGAAGACAAAACAAGCATAACTTCAAGATTTTCAACACATAGAGAGGAAACTTGATATTATTGCAATTCCTACAAGCATATATTCCTCCCTCATAATAATTTTCAGTAGCATCATGAATGAATTTAACAATATAACTATCAAATAAATCATTATTTTCATGATGCACAAGCATAGAATTTTTATTACTCTCCACATAAGCAAATTTCTTCTCATTCATAGTAGTGGGAGCAAACTCAACAAAATAAATATCATGAGATTGAAAATTATAATCAAGATGACAAGTTTCATGGTTATAATTATTATTTATAGCATACATGTCATCACAATAATCATCATAGATAGGAGGCATGCTTTCATCATAATAAATTTGCTCATCAAAACTTGGGGGACTAAAAATATCATCTTCATCAAACATAGCATCCCCAAGCTTGTAGGCTTGCATATCATTAGCATCATGGATATTCAAAGAATTCATACTAACAACATTGCAATCATGACCATCATTCAAATATTTAGCTCCAAACATTTTATAGACTTCTTCTTCTAATAACTGAGCACATTTTTCCTTTCCACCATTTTCACAAAAGACATTAAAAAGATGAAGCATATGAGGCAACCTCAATTCCATTTTTTTGTAGTTTTCTTTTATAGACTAAACTAGTGATAAAAAAAGAAACTAAAAGATTCGATTGCAAGATCTAAAGATATAACTTCAAGCACTCACCTCCCCGGCAACGGTGCCGGAAAAGAGCTTGATGTCTACTACGCAACCTTCTTCTTGTAGACTCGTGTTGGGCCTCTGATGTCTACTACACAACTTTATTCTTGTAGACACGTGTTGGGCTTCCAAGCGCAGAGTTTCGTAGGATAGTAGCAATTTTCCCTCAAGTGGATGACCTAAGGTTTATCAACCCGTGAGAGGTGTAGGATGAAGATGGTCTCTCTCAAAGACCCTGCAACTAAATACAAGAAATATCTTGTGTCCCGAACACTCCCAATACAATGGAAAATTGTATAGGTGCACTAGTTCGGCAAATAGATGGTGATAGAAGTGCAATATTGATGGTAGAAATATTTTTTGTAATCTGAATAAATAAAAACAGCAAGGTAGAAAATAGTAAACAGGCACAAAAACGGTATTGCAATGCTTGAAAATGAGGCCTAGGGTCTGTACTTTCACTAGTGCAACTTCTCAACAATGCTAACATAGCTGGATCATATAATTATCCCTCAAAGTGCAATAAAGAATCGCTCTCGAGTCCCTATTAGCAGAGAACAAAAGATAGAAATTTGTTTGTTGGGTACAAAACCACCTCAAAGCTATTCTTTCCTATCAATCTATCATGGAGTTCGTACTAAAATAACACAAGCCATTCTTTCCGATTGATCTAATCAAGAGTTCGTACTAAAATAACACCAAAGCAAATTTATATTCATAATACTCAATCCACACAAAGAACTACAAGGGGACCCCAAAGTTTCTATCGCAGAAAAGATAATAAAAACATGCATCAACCCCTATGCAAAAGATTACCCCAACGTCACCTCGGGAATCCGCAAGTTGAGTGCCATAACATGTTGGAAATATGCCCTAGAGGCAATAATAAAAGCATTATTATTATATTCCCTTATTCATGATAATTGTCTTTATTCGTGCTATAATTGTGTTAACCAGAAATCGTAATACATGTGTGAATAACAGACAACAATATGTCCCTAGTGAGCCTCTAGTTGACTAGCTCGTTGATCGACAGATAGTCATGGTTTCCTGACTATGGACATTGGATGTCATCGATAACGGGATCACATCATTAGGAGAATGATGTGATGGACAAGACCCAATCCTAAACATAGCATAAGATCGCATAGTTCGTTTGCTAGAGTTATCCAATGTCAAGTATCCTTTCCTTAGACCATGAGATCGTGTAACTCCCGGATACCGTAGGAGTGCTTTGGGTGTGCCAAACGTCACAACGTAACTGGGTGACTATAAAGGTATACTACGGGTATCTCTGAAAGTGTCTGTTGGGTTGACATGGATCGAGACTGGGATTTGTCACTCCGCTTGACGGAGAGGTATCACCGGGCCCTCTCGGTAATGCATCATCACAATGAGCTCAATGTGATCAAAGTGTTTGATCACGGGATCATGCATTACGGAACGAGAAAAGTGACTTGCCGATAACGAGATTGAACGAGGTACTGGGATACCGACGATCGAATCTCGGGCAAGTAAAATACCGATTGACAAAGGGAATCGTATACGGGATTAATTGAATCCTCGACATCGTGGTTCATCCGATGAGATCATCATGGAGCATGTGGGATCCAACATGGGTATCCAGATCCCGCTGTTGGTTATTGCCCGAGAGCCGTCTCGGTCATGACTGCATGTCTCCCGAACCCGTAGGGTCTACACACTTAAGGTTCGGTGACGCTAGGGTTGTGAAGATATGTATGTGCAGTAACCCGAATGTTGTTCGGAGTCCCGGATGAGATCCCGGACGTCACGAGGAGTTCCGGAATGGTCCGGAGGTAAAGAATTATATATAGGAAGTGCTATTTTGGCCATCGGGACAAGTTTCGGTGTTATCGGTATTGTACCGGGACCATCGGAGGGGTCCCGGGGGTCCACCGGGGGGGTCCACCTGCCCCGGGGGGGCACATGGGCTGTAGGGGGTGCGCCTTGGCCTATATGGGCCAAGGGCACCAGCCCCAAGAGGCCCATGCGCCAAGAGAGAAAAAAAGGGGAGAGTCCTACAAGGGGAAGGCACCTCCGAGGTGCCTTGGGGAGGATGGACTCCTCCCCACCCTTGGCCGCACCCTTCCTTGGAGGAAGGGGCAAGGGCTGCGCCTCCCCCTCTCCCTTGGCCCTATATATAGTGGGGAAAAGGAGGAGCAAACGAACCCTATTGCCCTGGCTCCTCCCTCCTCCCTGCAACACCTCCTCCTCCTCCCGTAGTTGCTTAGCGAAGCCCTGCCGGAGTTCTGCTGCATCCACCACCACACCGTCGTGCTGGATCTTCCTCAACCTCTCCTTTCCCCTTGCTGGATCAAGAAGGAGGAGACGTCTCCCATCCCATACGTGTGTTGAACGCGGAGGTGCCGTCCGTTCGGTACTACATCATCGGTGAATTGGATCACGGCAAGTACGACTACCTCATCCACGTTCACTCGAACGCTTCCGTTGCGATCTACAAAGTGGTATGTAGATGCTATCTAATCTGAATACTCGTTGCTAGATGAACTCATAGATGGATCTTGGTGAAACCGTAGGAAATATTTTAATTTTCTGCAACGTTCCTCAACAGTGGCATCATGAGCTAGGTCTATGCGTAGTTCTTCTTGCGCGAG
This sequence comes from Aegilops umbellulata, assembly GCA_032464435.1. NCBI lineage: Eukaryota > Viridiplantae > Streptophyta > Magnoliopsida > Poales > Poaceae > Aegilops > Aegilops umbellulata. The sequence goes on along the minus strand of CP136056.1, from coordinate 63,868,903 downwards.
TAGAACACAATTTGTTGTGGGCGTAGATGTTGTCAACTCTTCTTGCCGCTACTAGTCTTATCTTGCTTCAGCGGTATTGTGGGATGAAGCAGCCCGGACCAACCTTACACGTACGCTTACGTGAGACCGGTTCCACCGACTAACATGCACTAGTTGCATAAGGTGGCTGGCGGGTGTCTGTCTCTCCTACTTTAGTTGGAGCGGATTCGATGAAAAGGGTCCTTATGAAGGGTAAATAGAAGTTGACAAATCACGTTGTGGTTTTAACGTAGGTAAGAAAACGTTCTTGCTAGAACCCTAATTCAGCCACGTAAAACTTGCAACAACAATTAGAGGACGTCTAACTTGTTTTTGCAGCAAGTGCTTTGTGATATGATATGGCCAAAGTTGTGATGTATGATGAATGATCTATATGTGATGTATGAGATGTTCATGCTATTGTAATAGGAATCTCGACTTGCATGTCGATGAGTATGACAACCGGCAGGAGCCATAGGAGTTGTCTTTATTTTTTGTATGACCTGCGTGTCATTGAGAATCGCCATGTAAATTACTTTACTTTATTGCTAAACGCGTTAGCCATAGTAGTAGAAGTAATAGTTGGCGAGCAACTTCATGGAGACACGATGATGAAGATCATGATGATGAAGATCATGGTGTCAAGCCGGTGACAAGATGATCATGGAGCCCCAAGATGGAGATCGAAGGAGCTATGTGATATTGGCCATATCATGTCACGTTTATTATTTGATTGCATGTGATGTTTATCATGTTTTGCATCTTGTTTACTTAGGACGACGGTAGTAAATAAGATGATCCCTCATAATAATTTCAAGAAAGTGTTCACCCTAACTGTGCACCGTTGCTAAGGTTCGTCGTTCCGAAGCACCACGTGATGATCGGGTGTGATAGGTCCTTATGTTCGCATACAACGGGTGTAAGACAGATTTACACACGCAAAACACTTAGGTTGACTTGACGAGCCTAGCATGTACAGACATGGCCTCGGAACACAGAAGACCGAAAGGTCGAGCATGAGTCGTATAGAAGATACGATCAACATGAAGATGTTCACCGATGTTGACTAGTCCGTCTCATGTGATGATCGGACACGGCCTAGTTGACTCGGATCATGTAATACTTAGATGACTAGTAGAGGGATGTCTATCTAAGTGGGAGTTCATTAAATAATTTGATTAAATGAACTTTATTATCATGAACTTAGTCTAAATATTTACAATATGTCTTGTAGATCAAATGGCCAACGTAGTCCTCAACTTCAACGCGTTCCTAGAGAAAACCAAGCTGAAAGACGATGGTAGCAACTATACGGACTGGGTCCGAAACCTGAGGATTATCCTCATAGCTGCCAAGAAAGATTATGTCCTAAGAGCACCGCTGGGTGACGCACCTATTCTCCCTGCAGAACAAGACGTTATGAACGCTTGGCAGTCACGCTGCGATGATTACTCCCTCGTTCAGTGCGGCATGCTTTACAGCTTAGAGCCGGGGCTCCAAAAGCGTTTTGAGAGACATGGAGCATATGAGATGTTCGAAGAGCTGAAAATGGTTTTCCAAGCTCATGCCCGGGTCGAGAGATATGAAGCCTCCGACAAATTCTTTAGCTGTAAGATGGAGGAAAATGGCTCTGTCAGTGAGCACATACTCAAAATGTCTGGGTTGCACAACCGCTTGACTCAACTGGAAGTTAATCTCCCGGATGAGGCGGTCATTGACAGAATCCTCCAGTCGCTTCCACCTAGCTACAAGAGCTTTGTGATGAACTACAATATGCAGGGGATGGTAAAGACCATTCCTGAAGTATATGCTATGCTGAAATCAGCAGAGGTAGAAATCAAGAAGGAGCATCAAGTGTTGATGGTGAATAAAACCACTAAGTTCAAGAAGGGCAAGGGTAAAAAGAACTTCAAGAAGGACGGCAAGGAAGTTGCCGCGCCCGGTAAGCAAGTTGCCGGGAAGAAGCCAAAGAATGGACCCCAAGCCCGAAACTGAGTGCTTTTATTGCAAGGGAAGTGGTCACTGGAAGCGGAACTGCCCCAAATACTTAGCGGACAAGAAGGCCGGCAAAACCAAAGGTATATGTGATATACATGTAATTGATGTGTACCTTACCAGTACTCGTAGTAGCTCTTGGGTATTTGATACCGGTGCAGTTGCTCACATTTGTAACTCAAAGCAGGAGCTGCGGAATAAACAGAGACTGGCGAAGGACGAGGTGACGATGCGCGTCGGGAATGGTTCCAAGGTCGATGTGATCGCCGTCGGCACGCTGCCTCTACATTTACCTACGGGATTAGTTTTAAACCTCAATAATTGTTATTTAGTGCCAAGTTTGAGCATGAACATTGTATCTGGATCTCGCTTAATTCGAGATGGCTACTCATTTAAATCCGAGAATAATGGTTGTTCTATTTATATGAGAGAAATGTTTTATGGTCATGCTCCGATGGTTAATGCTTTATTCTTAATGAATCTCGTACGTGATGATACACATATTCATAGTGTGAATACCAAAAGAGTTAAAGTTGATAACAATAGTCCCACATATTTGTGGCACTGCCGCCTTGGTCACATAGGTGTCAAACGCATGAAGAAGCTCCATACAGATGGACTTTTAGAGTCTCTTGATTATGAATCATTTGACACGTGCGAACCATGCCTCATGGGTAAAATGACCAAGACTCCGTTCTCAGGAACAATGGAGCGAGCAACCAACTTATTGGAAATCATACATACCGATGTGTGCGGTCCAATGAGTGTTGAGGCTCGCGGAGCCTATCGTTATGTTCTCATCCTCACTGATGACTTGAGTAGATATGGGTATATCTACTTAATGAAACACAAGTCTGAGACCTTTGAAAAGTTCAAGGAATTTCAGAGTGAGGTTGAAAATCAACGTGATAGAAAGATCAAGTTTCTACGATCAGATCGTGGAGGAGAATACTTGAGTCACGAATTTGGCACACACTTAAGAAAATGTGGAATAGTTTCACAACTCATGCCGCCTGGAACACCTCAGTGTAATGGTGTGTCCGAACGTCGTAATCACACTCTATTGGATATGGTGCGATCTATGATGTCTATTACCGACTTACCGCTATCTTTTTGGGGCTATGCTTTAGAGACTGCCGCATTCACTTTAAATAGGGCTCCGTCGAAATCCGTTGAGAAGACACCGTATGAATTATGGTTTGGGAAGAAACCCAAGCTGTCGTTTCTAACAGTTTGGGGATGCGATGCTTATGTCAAGAAACTTCAACCTGAAAAGCTCGAACCCAAATCGGAAAAATGCGTCTTCATAGGATACCCTAAAGAAACTGTTGGGTATACCTTCTACCTCAGATCCGAAGGCAAGATATTTGTTGCCAAGAATGGATCCTTTCTGGAGAAAGAGTTTCTCTCGAAAGAAGTAAGTGGGAGGAAAGTAGAACTTGATGAAGTGTTACCTCTTGAACCGGAAAATGGAGAAACTCAAGAAAACGTTTCTGAGGTGCCTGCACCGACTAGAGAGGAAATTAATGATGATGATCAAGATGCTTCTGATCAAGCTCCTACTGAAATTCGAAGGTCCACAAGGACACGTTCCGCACCAGAGTGGTACGGCAACCCTGTCTTGGAAATCATGTTGTTAGACAACGGTGAACCTTCGAACTATGAGGAAGCAATGGCGGGCCCGGATTCCGACAAATGGCTGGAAGCCATGAAATCCGAGATAGGATCCATGTATGAAAACGAAGTATGGACTTTGACTGACTTGCCCGTTGAACGGCGAGCCATAGAAAATAAATGGATCTTTAAGAAGAAGACAGACGCGGATGGTAATGTGACCATCTATAAAGCTCGGCTTGTCGCTAAGGGTTATCGACAAGTTCAAGGGGTTGACTACGATGAGACTTTCTCACCGGTAGCGAAGCTGAAGTCCGTCCGAATCATGTTAGCAATTGCCGCATACTATGATTATGAGATATGGCAAATGGACGTCAAAACGGCATTCCTTAATGGTTTCCTTAAGGAAGAATTGTATATGATGCAACCGGAAGGTTTTGTCGATCCTAAGAATGCTGACAAGGTGTGCAAGCTCCAACGCTCGATTTATGGGCTGGTGCAAGCATCTCGGAGTTGGAACATTCGCTTTGATGAGATGATCAAAGCGTTTGGGTTTACACAGACTTATGGAGAAGCCTGTGTTTACAAGAAAGTGAGTGGGAGCTCTGTAGCATTTCTCATATTATATGTAGACGACATACTCTTGATGGGAAATGATATAGAACTCTTGGACAGCATTAAGGCCTACTTGAATAAGAGTTTTTCAATGAAGGACCTTGGAGAAGCTGCTTATATATTAGGCATCAAGATCTATAGAGATAGATCGAGACGCCTCATAGGTCTTTCACAAAGCACATACCTTGATAAGATATTGAAGAAATTCAATATGGATCAATCTAAGAAAGGGTTCTTACCTGTGTTACAAGGTGTGAAATTGAGCTCAGCTCAATGTCCGACCACGGCAGAAGATATAGAAGAGATGAGCGTTATCCCCTATGCCTCAGCCATAGGTTCTATTATGTATGCCATGCTGTGTACCAGACCTGATGTAAACCTTGCCGTAAGTTTGGTAGGAAGGTACCAAAGTAATCCCGACAAGGAACACTGGACAGCGGTCAAGAATATCCTGAAGTACCTGAAAAGGACTAAGGAAATGTTTCTCGTTTATGGAGGTGACGAAGAGCTCGTCGTAAAAGGTTACGTCGATGCTAGCTTCGACACAGATCTGGATGACTCTAAGTCACAAACCGGATACGTGTATATTTTGAATGGTGGGGCAGTAAGCTGGTACAGTTGCAAGCAAAGCGTCGTGGCGGGATCTACATGTGAAGCGGAGTACATGGCAGCCTCAGAGGCAGCACATGAAGCAATTTGGGTGAAGGAGTTCATCACCGACCTCGGAGTCATACCCAATGCGTCGGGGCCAATCAAGCTCTTCTGTGACAACACTGGAGCTATTGCACTTGCAAAGGAGCCCAGGTTTCACAAGAAGACTAGGCACATCAAGCGTCGCTTCAACTCCATTCGTGAAAATGTTCAAGATGGAGACATAGAAATTTGTAAAGTGCACACGGATCTGAATGTCGCAGATCCGTTGACTAAACCTCTCCCTAAGGCAAAACATGATCAGCACCAGAACTCTATGGGTGTTCGATTCATCACAGTGTAACTAGGTTATTGACTCTAGTGCAAGTGGGAGACTGTTGGAAATATGCCCTAGAGGCAATAATAAAAGCATTATTATTATATTTCCTTATTCATGATAATTGACTTTATTCGTGCTTTAATTGTGTTAACCAGAAATCGTAATACATGTGTGAATAACAGACAACAATATGTCCCTAGTGAGCCTCTAGTTGACTAGCTCGTTGATCGACAAATAGTCATGGTTTCCTGACTATGGACATTGGATGTCATCGATAACGGGATCACATCATTAGGAGAATGATGTGATGGACAAGACCCAATCCTAAACATAGCATAAGATCGCATAGTTCGTTTGCTAGAGTTATCCAATGTCAAGTATCCTTTCCTTAGACCATGAGATCGTGTAACTCCCGGATACCGTAGGAGTGCTTTGGGTGTGCCAAACGTCACAACATAACTGGGTGACTATAAAGGTATACTACGGGTATCTCTGAAAGTGTCTGTTGGGTTGACATGGATCGAGACTGGGATTTGTCACTCCGCTTGACAGAGAGGTATCACCGGGCCCTCTCGGTAATGCATCATCACAAGGAGCTCAATGTGATCAAAGTGTTTGATCACGGGATCATGCATTACGGAACGAGAAAAGTGACTTGCCGATAACGAGATTGAACGAGGTACTGGGATACCGACGATCGAATCTCGGGCAAGTAAAATACCGATTGACAAAGGGAATCGTATACGGGATTAATTGAATCCTCGACATCGTGGTTCATCCGATGAGATCATCGTGGAGCATGTGGGAGCCAACATGGGTATCCAGATCCCGCCGTTGGTTATTGCCCGAGAGCCGTCTCGGTCATGACTGCATGTCTCCCGAACCCGTAGGGTCTACACACTTAAGGTTCGGTGACGCTAGGGTTGTGAAGATATGTATGTGCAGTAACCCGAATGTTGTTCGGAGTCCCGGATGAGATCCCGGATGTCACGAGGAGTTCCGTAATGGTCCGGAGGTAAAGAATTATATATAGGAAGTGCTATTTTGGCCATCGGGACAAGTTTCAGTGTTATCGGTATTGTACCGGGACCACCGGAGGGGTCCCGGGGGTCCACCGGGGGGGTCCACCTGCCCCGGGGGGGGCACATGGGCTGTAGGGGGTGCGCCTTGGCCTATATGGGCCAAGGGCACCAGCCCCAAGAGGCCCATGCGCCAAGAGAGAAAAAAAGGGGAGAGTCCTACAAGGGGAAGGCACCTCCGAGGTGCCTTGGGGAGGATGGACTCCTCCCCACCCTTGGCCACACCCTTCCTTGGAGGAAGGGGCAAGGGCTGCGCCTCCCCCTCTCCCTTGGCCCTATATATAGTGGGGAAAAGGAGGAGCAAACCAACCCTATTGCCCTGGCTCCTCCCTCCTCCCTGCAACACCTCCTCCTCCTCCCGTAGTTGCTTAGCGAAGCCCTGCCGGAGTTCTGCTGCATCCACCACCACACCGTCGTGCTAGATCTTCCTCAACCTCTCCTTTCCCCTTGCTGGATCAAGAAGGAGGAGACGTCTCCTGTCCCGTACGTGTGTTGAACGCGGAGGTGCCGTCCGTTCGGTACTAGATCATCGGTGAATTGGATCACGGCAAGTACGACTACCTCATCCACGTTCACTCGAACGCTTCCGTTGCGATCTACAAAGTGGTATGTAGATGCTATCTAATCTGAATACTTGTTGCTAGATGAACTCATAGATGGATCTTGGTGAAACCGTAGGAAAAATTTTAATTTTCTGCAACGTTCCCCAACATAACATACATCAAGTGAATCAATATGACACCCCAATTGTCACCTCAAGTATTCATACCGCAAGACATACATCATGTGTTCTCATCTCTGAATATTCAATCCAACAAGACAAAACTTCAAAGGGTAAAGATTCAATTCATCACAAAAAGAGTATAGTGGGGAGAAACATCATATGATCCATCTATATTAACAAAGCCCATGATATAGATCATGAGAGAGAGAGAGAGAGATTAAACACATAGCTACTGGTACAAACCCTCAACCTCGAGGGTGGACTACTCCCTCCTCATCGTGGTGGCCGTCGAGATGATGAAGATGGCCACCGGAGATGATCCCCCCTCCTAGCAGGTTGCCGGAACAGGGTCTAGATTGGATCTTGTGGATACAGAGGCCTTGCGGCGACAGAACTTCTCGTATAGGGAAACCTCGAAGGGGTTCGGAATATTTGGGGATTTATAGTGCAAAGAGGTCGTGCGGGAGCCCACCAAGGTGGTCACAACCCACCTGGGCACGCCAGGGGGGCCTAGCGCGCCCTGGTGGGTTGTGGCCCCCTTGGGGCACCCCCCAGGTGCTGCCTTGGCCCATCGGGAGTCTTCTGGCCCATAAAAAATCTCTGTGGAGTATCACAGTGTTTCGACTCCGTTTGATATTGATTTCCTGCCATGTAAAAACAAGCAAAAAATAGCGACTGACACTGGGCACCGGGTCAATAGGTTAGTCCCCAAAAATGATATAAAGTTGCTATAAAATGATTGTAAAACACCCAAGAATGATAAAATAACAGCATGAATACTTCATAAATTATAGATATGTTGGAGACGTATCAGCATCCCCAAGCTTAATTCCTACTCGTCCTCGAGAAGGTAAATGATAAAAGAAATAATTTATGAAGTGTGAATGCTAGCAAAGTGCACAAGTTTGATCAATGATAATTTCAATCACTTTTCCTAGCATCATAACAACAATTCTTTCTCATGAAACTTCTCATGTTATAGTGCCAACAAATTTACATGTTAAGGTTTAAACAACAAACTCTCTTGAAACCCAACAACCTATGTTCTTAGTCACCCAGCAATTGCAATTCAACTTATTCAACAGAGACTAAGAAAAAGCTCCACATACTCAACCACCATATAGTCTTCCATGATTGCTAACACTCACCGCATACACATGAGCAAAACGTTTCAACTGGACACATAGAAAGATAGGGGCTTATGATTTCGCATCCCAACGCATTCACCTCAAGGGTCATGTCAACAATAATAACTCATGCTACCCATATTCAACTGGACATATGTGCCCAGATCTTTCCTCACCACATGATGCTTGTCAAAATAGAAAAATAAAAAGGAATAGAGAGAAAAACTTTGACTCTTTGCATAAAAGTAAATACATAAAAGTAAAAGATAGGCCCTTCGCAGAGGGAAGCAGAGGTTGCCATGCGCTTATTTGTTTGTATGCTCAATCCCTTAGTGCAAAAAATGTCATGTTATATTGCCCCTTATGATAGCAACCTTTATTATGAAGTCCGTCGCTTTTACTGCTTTGCCATCATAAGTTCGTACAACGCTCAATTTTCTCTTACACTAAATGATCTTACTCTTTTAGAAGCAATTGTTATTGCCTTATTGCACCGGTGACAACTTACTTGAAGGATCTGACTCAATCCTTAGGTAGGTAAGGTGGACACTTGAAAATAAGATTTGGGTTTAAGGGTTTTTGGATGCACAAGTAGTATCTCTACTTGGTGCGGAATTTTTGGCTAGCAAAGATGGGGGGCAAGCACCACATGTTGAAGGATCTATGACAATATGATTTCTATGTGAATATGAACAAACATAAATCATTACGTTGTCTTCCTTGTCCAATGTCAACAATTTTGGCATATAATATTTTGATGGGGGCTCACAATCACAAAATATTTCCATGATAGTGTATTTGCATGTGAAAGTTCTCTTCCTTATACTAATTATTCGTGAATTGCTTGTATGAACAAAATTGTGATTGTCAAGCCTCAAAAGATTTCATTTTATAAACCCAATGTGAAGCTACCACTAGGCATGATATAATTTCAACTTCATGACATTCAATTTATTCAACAATTTACTCATAGGATATAAGTGAAGATCATGCGAGTAGTTAATTAAATAGGTAACTATGTGAGGACTCTTTCATTTAAAAGTTTCATATCTAAGTATTTTACTAAAACAGCAAGCAAAAACAAAATAAAAATACATTCTAAGAATATCACAACTCATGTGAAGAAGCAAAAACTTAGGCTCAACCGATACTAACCGATAATTGTTGAAGAAGAAAGGTGGGATGCCTACCGGGGCATACCCAAGCTTAGATGCTTGAGACTTATTGAAATATTATATTAGGGTGCCTTGGGAATCCCCAAGCTTGAGCTTTTGTGTCTCCTTAATTCCTCTCATATCACTGTTTTCCTAAATCTCAGAAGCTTCATCCACACAAAACTCAACAAGAACTCGTGAGATAAGTTAGTATAAACCAATGCAAAAACCTTATCATTCTCTATTGTAGAAAATTACCAAAATTATTATTCAACATTGCATACTAAATGCCTCTTCATATTTAATACTTCTATCCTCAAATAGAATCATTAAACAAGCAAACATATGCAAACAATGCAAACATAACAGCAATCTACCAAACCAGTACAGTCTATAAAGAATGCAAGAGTATCAATACTTATTTGACTCCAAACATTATGAAATTCTACCAAACTGTAGAAAATTTATAGGAGCTTATTATGCAAAAAGTTTCAACATTTTATCACACTCTGACTTTTCTAGGGAATTTTTGCAATAGCGGTAAACTTTCTGTTTTCAAACAGCAACATGTATACTTGGAAAATAAGCATGGTAAAGGCTATCCTTGACATTTTTGTTGAAGTAAAAGATGCAAAAAAATTTATTCTAAATAACAACAAGCAAATTCTAACAAAATAAATTGACGCTCCAAGCAAAACACATATCATGTGACGAATGAAAACATAGCTCCAAGTGAGGTTACCGATAATGTTGGAGACGAAAGAGGGGATGCCTTTCGGGGCATCCCCAAGCTTGGTTTCTTGGATATTAACTTGGGGTGCGTTGGGAATCCCCAACCTTAGGGTATTTTCAGAAGGCATCCCCAAGCTTAGTTTCTTGGATATTAACTTGGGGTGCCTTGGGAATCCCCAACCTTAGGGTATTTTCACTCCTTGTTCTCCTCATATCGACATATCACCCAAAACTTGAAAACTTCAATCACAGAAAACTTAATTAACGGAACTTTGTGAGATAGGTTAGTATGATAAAAAGCAAACAGTTAACTTTGGTATTGTCAAAGACAAGATTCATAATTGTTTCCACACAATTCCTACTATAGCATATCATTTCCACAATTTATATTGAGCAATATAAGCCATAGAAACTAGAAAACAAGCAAACTATGCATTGAAAACAGAATCTGTCAAAAACAGAACAATCTGTAGTAATGTGTACTCCAACCATACTTCTGCTACTCCAAAAATTCTGAAAAATTAGGACAACTTAGATAATTTGTATATCTATCACCTTTAAAAACTTTAGATCAAAAGCACGTTCCAGTGAATTTTTAAATTTCCTGGCCTGAGCGCAAAAGTTTCTGTTTTTGCACAGATTCAAGTCAACTATCATCCACACTATCCCAAAGGCTTTACTTGGCAATTTATTGAAACAAAAGAAATAAAACGTGATTACTACAGTAGCATAATCATGTGAACACACAAAAACATTAGGTAAAAGTTTTGGGTTGTCTCCAAACAAGCGCTTTTCTTTAATGCCTTTTAGCTAGGCATGATGAGTTCAATGATGCTCGAATAAAAGATAAGAATTGAAACATAAAGAGAGCATATTGAAGCACATGTCAAGCACATTTAAGCCTAACCCACTTCCTATGAATGGGATTTTGTGAGCAAACAACTTTTGGGAACAAGAATCAACTAGCATAGGAAGGCAAAACAAGCATAACTTCAAAACTTTCGACGCATAGAGAGGAAACTTGATATTACTGCAATTCCTACAAGCATAACTTCCTCCCTCATAATAATTTTCAGTAGCATCATGAATGAATTCATCAATATAGATATCACATAAAGCATTCTTTTCATGACACAAAAGCATAGAAATTTTGTTACTCTCCACATAAGCAAATTTATTCTCATGAATGGTAGTGGGAGCAAACTCAACAAAATAACTATCATGAGATTGAAAATTAAAATCATGATGACAAGTTTCATGATTATCATGATTCAATATAGCATACATGTCATCACCATAATCATCACAGATAGGAGGCATGCTTTCATCATAATAAATTTTCTCACCAAAACTTGGGGGACTAAAAATATCATCTTCATCAAACATAGCATCCCCAAGCTTATGGCTTTGAATATCATTAGCATCATGGATATTCAAAGAATTCATACTAGCAACATTGAAATCATGCCGATCATTCAAATATTTTGTGCCAAATATTTTGTTGACTTCTTCTTCTATCAATTGAGCACAATTTTCCTTTCCATCATTATCAAGAAAGATATTCTAAAGATGATCAATAATATGAGGCAACCTCAGTTCCATTTTTTGTAGTTTTCTTTTATAAACCAAACTAGTGATAAAACAAGAAATTAAAGATTTGATTGCAAGATCTAAAGATATACCTTCATGCACTCACCTCCCTGGCAACAACGCCAGAAAAGAGCTTGATGTCTACTACGCAACTTTATTCTTGTAGGCACGTGTTGGGCCTCCAAGCGTAGAGTTTTGTAGGACAGTAGCAATTTTCCCTCAAGTGGATGACCTAAGGTTTATCAATCCGTGAGAGGTGTAGGATGAAGATGGTCTCTCTCAAACGACCCTGGGACCAAATACAAGAAATCTCTTGTGTCCCCAACACACCCAATACAATGGCAAATTGTATAGGTGCACTAGTTCGGCGAAGAGATGGTGATAAAAGTATAATATTGATGGTAGAAATATACTTTATAATCTGAATAAATAAAAACAGCAAGGTAGCAAATAGTAAACGGGCACAAAAATGGTATTGCAATTCTTGAAAATAGGAATTATGTGCCCATAGATATTATCGTTCTTGATATTGATTGCAATCCGTCTTGTCCAATTATTCTTGGTAGACCATTTTTACGCACTATCGGTGCCGTGATTGACATGAAAGAAGGCAATATTAAGTTTCAATTTCCACTAAGGAAGGGAATGCAACACTTCCCTAGAACAAGAATTAGGCCACCATATGAATCAATCATGAGGGCATCTTATGGATCTCGAAATAAATATGACAAAACTTAGATCCTTGCTTTATGCCTAGCTAAGGGCGTAAAACTATAGCGCTTGTTGGGAGGCAACCCAATGAATAAAATTTATTTTTGCTTTTTGCTTTCTGTTATTGAGTGTTTGCACAATTATGCTACTGTTATGATTGTGTTTTTATGTTTAATTTAGTGTTTGTGCCAAGCAAAGCCTTTAGGATCTTCTTGGGTAATAGTTAATTGATCTTGCTGAAAAACAAAAACTTATGCACTCACGAAAATAATTTTCATAAATCATATAAACTTGATTTTTCCCTGATTCTTTTTGTAGAAGATTAATATATAAATTTCTCAGGTCGTTCTAATTTTTCAGAATTTTTGGAGTTTCAGAAGTATTCGAAATATCCAAATTGCTACACACTATTCTGTTTTTGACAGATTCTGTTTTCTTTGCGTTGTGTGCTTGTTTTGATCGCTCTATGGTTTTCTTTGATGAGTTTTTGCCATAGAAAAGTTGGAATACAGTAGATATAATGCAAGAACAAAATATGAATTGGTTTTCTACAATACTTATAGCAGTGATTTGCTTTCTTATACTAACGGATCTCACGAAGGTTTTGTTGAGTTTTGTGTGATTGAAGTTTTCAAGTTTTAGGTTATCTTACGATGGATGAAGGAATAAGGAGTAAGAAGAGGCTAAGCTTGGGGATGCCCCGGCATCCCAAGCTATTATCCAAAAGAGAGCAAGCAACTAAGCTTGGGGATGCCCCGAGTGGCATTCCCTCTTTCTGCTAACGACCATCGGTATTTTACTCGAAGCTATATTTTTATTCATCACATACTATGTGTTTTTCTTGGAGCGTCTTGTATGATAAGAGACTTTGCTTGTTTTATTTCGTGTTTTTAGTCTTGATTCCTTGCTGGACACACCTATTTGAGAGAGCCAAAATTATGTCATGACTTGTTAGAATTGCTCCCTATGCTTCACTTAATTTTTTTATGAGCTATGGACTTGCTCTAGTGCTTCACTTATATCTTTTTGAGCACGGTGTGCTTTAGTATTTTTGAAGAAATGCTCTCTTGCTTCACTTAGATTTATTTGAGAGTTAGTAAAATTTTCAAGAAATTATCTTTTTCATCACTTAAATTAATTTGAGAGAAAGAAATTTTATGCTCATGATCTTCACTTATATTTGTTTGAGCTTATCGAAAGCAACATATGAAAATTAGTTCCAAAGTGATAGATATCCAAGAAGGATATAATAAAAACTTTCATGAAGATCATTGGACAAAATAAACTTGATTCTTAGTAATAGTTTTGAGATATGATGATGTGATATGTGAGTCATGTTGATGAGTAATTATGCTTTAGTAAAAATATTAGTGTTAAGGTTTGTGCTTCCCTATGCAAGCACGAAAGTCAGTAATTATGCAATGAAATTATATCCTATTTGTGGTGCATTATTCGGTGTTAATTATGCTTAATGGTCGTTTATGAGATTATTCATTTCTTGGTTGGTCGCTTCTCAATCTTTTGCTAGCCTTCATTTTGCACTAAGTATGATCACTACTTGTGCATCCAAAATCCTTTAAACTAGTTTTGCCACATGAGTCCACTATACCTACCTATATGCGGTATTCTTTTGTCGTTCTAAGCAAATTTTTATGTGCCATCTCTAATTTTCAAAATAAACTTCTCGTTTGTGTGCTCATACCGCTAACAAGGCGGTGAGGGGTGGCTAATATTTTCCATGCTAGATGTGTTATTCTCACGATGAGTGTTATTCACTTGTCATTGCACGAGAGTAAGGCAAAGGTATTAGGGATGCCCAATCCCGAAATAAAAAATGAATTTACTTTATGTTGTCAAATAATAAATTCCTTGGAAAGTGTTGGTATGGAGAGAAACCGTGGATACGGCTCGCCATGGAAATTGAAAGTATGGTTGAAAAAGGAATAAACTTTATTTTCTGTTTGGGAACCGCCTATGATATATCTAGCATGGAAAGTGTTGGGAACTCTAAGTCATTTTCGTTGGTAGGAAAGGCACACCTCCCAAATTTTTTTTATCTCTCAATTTTCGCTTTGAGCTCTGGCACCTCTACAAATCAGTACTTACCTCTGCGAAGAGCCTTTCTTTTACTTTATGCAATTTTTTATTTTGAATTTGAGTCTCCATCTTCTCTTATAAAAGCACCAACTAGGAGGCACTATGATCGTACTTGAGTATTGGGTGTCGTTAATATGCGAGTGTGTTTCATGAATGGATCAATGATTGAGCATGATGGGATAGCGATAGATTATTTTAGCGTTGATATTTTGAAAGACATGGTTGCTTGTTGCTATGCTTGAGTATTTAAGTCATCATGTCAAAAGTAGACTATTGCTTTGAACCATATAAAAGTCCAAATGTCCATGCTATAAAGAAAAGAATATGAGTTGACATGTTAGGCAACATTCCACATAAAAAATTCTGTTTTGTTCACTTACCTACTCGAGGACGAGCAGGAGTTAAGCTTGGGGATGCTGATACGTCTCCAACATATCTATAATTTTTTATTGTTCCATGCTGTTATATTATCAATCTTGGATGTTCTATAATCATTTTATAGTCATTTTATATCATTTTTTGGTACTAACCTATTGACATAGTGCCAAGTGCCAGTTGTTGTTTTCTGCATGTTTTTTACATCGCAGGAAATCAATACCAAACGGAGTCCAAAGGCAACGAAACTTCACGGAGATTTTTTTATGGACCAGAAGACACCCAATGGGCCAAGGCATACCAGCGACGGCTGAGACCAGCTCGAGGGCCGGGACCCGAGGACGTAGGGCAGAAAGGGGAGCAAAGGCGAGGGAGAAGGGGCACGCGAGGACCTCGGCCAGTGACTCCGCTCAAGCTACCCCCCGGACCCGACGACGCGCTGGGGATGATCCATGACCCCCAAAGATAAGTCACCCTCCGAAACATTGGATACCATATCACTACCCCCCTCACCTAAAGCGACTCCGTGCTAGCAAGGTTGCTTCCCTTTCTCACCAAGCGACGGCTGCTTGGGCGCCAAAGGGGACCTCCTGAGCATCGCGACTCAGGGGCTCTTACCGGACCCCGGGTCGCTCACCTCCTGGCCTTGACCACGGCACCGCGACCTGGCATACCAGCGACGGCTGACGCCGCCTTGGGACTGGGACCTGTCGACGCAGAGCACCAAGCCCTCGCGAGGTGTCAAAGGGAGAACCAAACTATGACGGAATTTGCAATTCGCACAGATCCATAGCAAGGGTTACATATTAACAACAAGGATCACAGCCGCCTTACAAGCCCCTATGGGACACAATGTGATTCCTCGCAGGGAACGGATCCTAAAGGGTGCTAACTACACGCGCCCTTGCAAAAGATGCCATCATCAACAGTGGGCCGTCAAGCACCGGCGCCAACCCCATCCAGATCAGGATCGGCGGCGACCAAGCGAGCCTGCCCTGCTCCGGGAGCGGCGTTGGCTCGTAGGCTCGTAGCTGTCATCGCTCGTCTCCGGAGTCGCGAAGACTTCGCTGGAGTCACTGGATCCTCCGATGCTCCCGTCGCTTGTGGAGCTGTCCGGGGAGCGGCCGGCGGGCCCCCCTCGCCGTGGCAGGGTCCTGGCTGCCTCTCCTGGGGCAGCACTCCAGCCGGCGCCCGATCGCGTCGAAGATCTTGAAGAACATCACCGAAGTGCCATCGTACTCCAGGTGGATCGTGAGGGCGCCCCTCGTTCTGCAGCCCTGAGCGATTTCGCCCTAGCCGCGAGTCATGAAGACCTCGCCCGAGGCAGTGATCGCGACCTCTGCCTCGGTCGCAGGAGTGCTGCAGTCGGCGTGCTGCAGCCACAGCTCCAGGAGTCTCCCCTGCCGGAAGACGGAGGTGAAGAAGGGAGGAAGGCGAATCCAGGTTCGAGGAGGCATGGCGGCGTGGAGCACAAGCTCGCGGGAGGAGACCTCGGCATGGACCCCAGGAGGGACGACCAACACCCTTGTGACTCGTCGGCGTCGACGACGGCGCTGGCTACGGGGACCGGCACCGTCCCCCTCAAGGTCCGCGGCATGCAAAGGAAGCGGGAATCCCGGCGGAGGCCGCTCGTACCAATGCCTCGGCGCCACCTGACGGCCCTCCTCATCGCGGCCGCGGAGAGCAGGTCGCTTCTTTGGCGGGAGAGGGTCCGGCCCCTCTCAGGGAGCCTTTCCCTTCTCCGCCGCAAAAAACCGGCGAATTGGAGCCATCACACCAAGACGGAGCAAGAACTGAGGCGGAGGAGGAAACAAGGAGAGATGGACTAGAAGGGCACGCCCAGTGCCGTACATATAGCCGGCGAAGGCCAACCGTCGGCCTCCGTGATCGCAGGTAATCATGACACGATTTGCATGCAGGAACTTGTCAAATCCGCGTGGTCACCAAGGCGTCGTGGGGAAACGGAGACGCCCACGTCCAATCAACCGCCACGTGGTGCCCAAGGCCGCAGGCTGTTAGGGCCCGCGGCGCTTCGCCCTTGCCCTTTCGCCCCTCGGCACGGCCAAGTCCATTCGCGCCTTGGGCCCGGGGGCTACTGTCGGCGTTCTGGGAACGGTGGTCCCCAGACTTGCCTGCCTGCGGCCTGCGGCATGGCTCAAATGGGAGCCCAGCGTGGCCCATCTTCATCAACACAAGGCTCAAGACCCTCGCGAGGGGCCAAGCCTCGCGAGGCGGACGACATGGCGCTTCCTCAAACACGGCCTCCTTAGGCTGGCTCGCGAGGAGGCAGAGAGATCAAGGCGGGTACCTCACGAGGTGCCCATGACGCAAGCCATGACGACCAAGGGTGCCAGGCGGGCGCCAGCTCGCGCAGCATCTCCCTTTCCTCTTTGGTGCAAAGGGGGCAAGCGCAGGCGAGAGGATCAAGCAAAGGCACCCATTTCGGTGCAACGAGACCAAGACCAGTCCAACGGTGGGAAGGAGGTCACCATGGAGCCCAGGACGGCGTCACCACAGGGCCTTTGGCAGGCGAAGACCAACTTTAGTCAGGATAAGTGTACCAGATGTTCCCCTTCGAATTGGCCAATTGTTGGCGCCCTTCCCGCTCAATATTTGGGAAGAGGCCCAGGGCCTTTGCCTATAAATAGGACTAGCCACCCCCAGGGTAGAGGGACGAACTGGACGAACTGGGCGAACTGAACTGAACTGATCTGATCTAGCATCTGGTAGAAGCATCTGATCGAGTACCAAGAAACCAGTAGAGCAAGTAGAGAGAGAGAAAGAGAAGGGCGATCGAACTCCCCCTAGCAGTTCATCCCCTAGCCAAGAACAGACCCTCACGAGGTTGTTCTTCCTTGTACTATTCTTCCTCATCAGCCCAAGAGGCAATCCACCCACCACAAACTAGAGTAGGGTATTACACCACAATGGTGGCCCGAACTAGTATAAACCCTGTGTCTCTTGTGTTGTTCTTCTTGTAGTTAGTTCTTTGCGAGACGGTGAGGTAGAGGGCACGATCTCCGCGCGCACCCCAGAGTTCGAACCTTAAGGGTCTGCCGGAACCCGTGATCCGACAACGACTCAGGGCTCTTGCTGGCTCTCCAGCCCTCACCCTCTGGCCTTGTCCACGGCATCGCGACCTGGCATACCAGCGACGGCTGAGACCAGCTCGAGGGCCGGGACCCGAGGACGTAGAGTGCCGGCTTCTAACCCAATTTGCAGGAACACATCACAAGATAAGGCCCAGTGCCAGGCGCAACCCGCCTAGAGGTAGGGCCCCATGAGTCCCGCGTTGGCTCACGGGTGCCCAGATACACCTCACCAGGCCCTACCGTGCCAGCCACGTGTCAGGGCGGGGCTATACACGCCCCGGGGGCTCCTCCCGGAGGGGAGCCCCCTCCCACATACCAGTGGAAGCACCATGCTCCGCACTGGCTGACGACACTGCCGAGGAGCGGCTATGCCCGTACACATACGGAAGCGCTATGCTCCGCGCTGGTGATAAACAATTGAGGGTGGCCCCGGGGCCGCATCAACCTCAGGGAGCCCAGAGCTTAGTGTCTAGCCTCATCGCAATGCCTCCCCTCGGGAGTGCCGCGCGAGGGGGCTGGGCACGGGGGCTGCGCCTGGGTCAGGCCCAGACGCACGCCACCCAGCCAGGCCCCCCCGGGCCTGGTTCGTCGCGCGTCTCTCCCCGAGCGGAGCCAAGGTACGAAGGCCGTTTGAGCGTCAAGGGGGACTCCTGAGCATCACGACTCAGGAGCCTAACTGGTCCCGTAGCCCCTCACTCCTTAGTTCCGAAAGGCTAACGTTGGGTGAGGTACGCGCGGGGCCGGGCTCTGCAGACGTAGAACGGTAGATCCACTTGCATCTCACCTCCTTACTTGCTGTTTGCGCGTCAAGGGGGACTCCTGAGCATCGCGACTCAGGAGCC
The DNA here is from genome assembly GCA_032464435.1 of Aegilops umbellulata. NCBI lineage: Eukaryota > Viridiplantae > Streptophyta > Magnoliopsida > Poales > Poaceae > Aegilops > Aegilops umbellulata. Next base: position 63,850,168 of record CP136056.1, on the reverse strand, counting down.
TAACCGGTCCCGTAGCCTCTCACTCATTTGGTCCCGTCCTGGTTTCCGGTCGGGGCTAATGCTGGGTGAGGTACACGCGGGGCCGGGCTCTACAGACGTAGAACAGTAGATCCACCCACATCACACCTCCCTACTTGTTGTTCGTGCGCCAAGGGGGACTCCTGAGCATCGCGACTCAGGAGCCTAACTTGTCACGTAGCCCCTCACTCCTTTCATCTCGTCCTGGTTTCCGGTCGGGGCTAATGTTGGGTGAGGTACGCGTGGGGCCGGGCTCTGCCGGCGTAGAACATAAGCAAGTAGGAAGGAAAAGCGTAAATTTCAAGGAATTCAAAAGCAAATATTACAGTCCATACTGTTATCCCAATGTCAAACGCAAGTTTAAACGCCTCCCCGAGGCATGATACATGTGCAGGAATTAAAAGCAGGACAGGAGCCACGACGGAGTCATTTGACGGCGGTGGAGCAGCGCGGAGTGGGTTCGCCTCACGGAGCAGCGGGGTCGGCAGCGCCTTGCTTCGGCTTAGTGCTGAAGGCCCGGAACTTCCCCAGCAGAGCCTCCGCGCGACCCTTCACGGCCTCGGCAGCGGCGGCGGCACCCTCGCCGCTTACTGGCTCCAACAGGCTGTCGAGGTCGACGCTGGGGTCGCGAAGGTAGATGTGGGCGAAGACCCGCGTCAGCGCTGCAGAAGACAGGACACGCGCCTCGGCCTCGGCCGTGGGGCCAAGGCCAAGGGCGACATCTTTAAGAGCACGAACCAGGAATGGAAGCAGCTTGGCGGGGCCGTCCTCAGCGCCGGCTAGCGGGCTCTCCAGGCCGCTCTCGTAAAGGGTCTTCAGCGAGGAGCGAGCCTTCTTCTCCATCTCCGCGAAGGCCACGCGATCCTCGGCAAGAACCCGGGCCTTGTCGTCCAGCTCGACCTTCCTCGCCTTCAACTCCTGCTCCAGCGCGCCTAGGCGGTCATGGCGCTTCCCGAGCTTGGCCTCCCGATCCTTGACGGCCGCCTCGCGAGCCTTCACGCCTTCTTCCTGCTCTTGGCGAAGACGGGCCTCTTTCGCGAGCTAGTCCCGCAGACCTTGCAGCTCGTCCTCCAGCACCTTGCAGCGACCACGGACGTCAACCACCTCCCCCAGGGCTGCGTCACGAGCAGCCTTCGCCTCAAGAACGGCTTGCCTCTCCTCATCGCAGGCCGTCGAGGCCTGGACCAGCGCTGCCCGAACCAAAGCGTCGGAGCGAATCCATCCTAAAGCCAGCTCCAAGCGCCCGGCCACCAAGCGAGGGTCGGCGCCAAGAAGATCCTGCCGCAACCGGTCCAGCTCAGCAGCAGCACGCTCCAGAACGGCAGGAGGAGTCGGAGAGACAGCAGTCGGTGGAGTAGGAGGAGAAGGCGACGGCACGACCACAGCGTCGTGAGATAGAGTCTGCTGCGCCCCAACGGCTGTGGTGGCGGCAGCAGGCAAAGGCACCTCGAGAGTCGCCTGGGCCATGGGGGCTGAGCTCGCCCCAGCCAGCTCAGCCAGGCCTCGCGAGGACGACCGGGCAGGAGAGGCCCGTGCGTCGCGGTTACCTTCCACCACGAGCAGAGGCGCTGTCGCGGCTGGAACCTCAGGAGCCCCCTTCGGCTTCTTTGCTGCGGGCGCCAACCTATCCAAGAGATGCGGACGTCAAGCCTCGGCAGCAGAACAAGAAATAAAGACAAAGAATCAAGCGCTTACGGGTCGTCGCCAGCGAGCTCAAGCAGCCTCCGGCCATACTTGAAGCCCAAAAGCCGGCAGGAAGGGTCACCCTCAGGAAGCTCGGAAGCAGGAGGCGCGTCTGCAGTTCGCCTTCGAGCAGGGGCAGACCCGCGGGAGATCAGCCCGGTTCTGTCCTTCTTCGGGATCGGGGGCAAGCTCCCGCCGCCCTGCTCATCGTCATCCTCGTCGTCATCGCTCTAAGAGAGGTGGAGAACGCGGTACCTGCGCCGGGGAATGGGATCCCTCGACTCTCCATCAGTCGCTTCGGAGTCAGACCCCTTTTCCCTCTCCCCTCTGTCCTCCTCCTCGCCGGAGTCGTCGGAGGACACGTCCACCAGATCCTCGGGAGCTTCTGCGGGCACGGGCCCGTCCCCGTTGAAGACGGGCATGGACTCCACTACCTGCTCCCAGTCGTCGCGGAGTAACAAGGGTGTGGGAGCGCCCTCCAACCTCGCCACGTCGCCCCCAACCAGAGATTGGAGGACCGCAGCCAGATCTCCGTCGGCCAGGGCCGCAGGGCTCGGATGGGGCCTCCACATCGGAAGTGAGTACTGCCGAAGCGGAGCCAGCTGGTGCTCCAGGAATTCCCTCAACAGCGACGCGCCGGTCAGCTTCACCGCCGCCATGTTGGCCGGCCTCAGATCCGCGTCCATCTTCTCCAACACCAGCTTCGCGCGGGGGTCTATGAGCTCCGCTCGACCCCAATCACTGGAGCTCGTGGGTAGCTCCGTGGGCAAGATCATCCGAGGGTGGATGCGCCCAGCATCTGCCAGCACCCACTTGCTCCTGAAACCCTCAATCCTCTTCCCGAGTTTCGAAATGGCAATTGCGCCACCATACGCGATGAAGCTCGCGCACGTGGAGGCAGAACCGTGAGAGGTCTGGAGGTAGAAGTAGTGGCACAACAAGGCCACTGAGGGCTGCACCCCTACGTGAGCCTCGCAGTAACAGGCGAAGATTGCCAGGAGAAGGATGGAGTTGGGTGGAGATGCAGAGCCTGAAGCTTATAATGGCGGAGGACAAAGAAGAAGAACTCAGAGAAGGGAGGCACCATGCCAGCAGCAATGGAGCTTACAAAGAGCGGGTAGAAGGTGCTCCCTTTGCCCTCAGGGGTGGTGGAGCCGGCCTTGAACACCTTCGCCCCGTCGAGGCCCTGCGCCGCGCCATCCGGCGCAACTGGGCGAGGCTCACCTCCGACACATTCGGCGATTCCAGGGCAGACGAGTACCAAGCTTCGGCTGAGGACTGACGAGGCGCCATGGCTTCCTAGGTCACGCGGTCGAAGTAGATCTGGAAATTTTAAGGAAGGAGAGGCGCAAGAAAGTGGATCTGAGCAGCAACCGAAGAAAGCAGAAAGAAAAGCCTAGGCAGATGCCGCTCCTTTATCAACTCGCGTGGTTGCTGAGGCGCCCACGTCCAATCAATCGTCACGCGGCGCCCAAGGCCACGGGCTGTTAGGGCCCGCGGCGCTTCGCCCTTGCCCTTTCGCCTCTCTGCACGGCCAAGTCCGGGCGCGCCTTGGGCCCGGGGGCTACTGTCGACGTTCTGGGAACGGGGGTCCCCAGACTTGCCTGCCTGCGGCGTGCGGCGTGGCTCAAAGGGGGGCCCAGCGCGGCCCATCTTCATCAACACAGACCCAAGACCCTCGCGAGGGGCCAAGCCTCGCGGGGCGGACGACACGGAGCTTCCTCAAGCACGGCCTCATCAGGCTGGCTCGTGAGGAGGCGGAGAGATCAAGGCGGGGTACCTCACGAGGTGCCCGTGATGCAAGCCATGACGACCAAGGGCGCCAGGCGGGCACCAGCCCGCGCAGTGTCCTCCTTTCCTCTTTGGTGCAAAGGGAGCAAGCGCAGGCGAGAGTATCAAGCAAAGGCACTCGTTTTGGTGCAACAAGACCAAGACCAGTCCAACGGCCGGGAAGAAGTCATTGTGGAGCCCAAGCCAGCGTCACCACCAAAGCCTTTGGCAGGCGAGGACCAACTTTAGTCAGGATAAGTGTACCAGATGTTCCCCTTTGAAATGGCCAATTGTTGGCGCCCTTCTCGCTCAATATTTGGGAAGAGGCCCAGGGCCTTTGCCTATAAATAGGACTAGCCACCCCCAGGGTAGAGGCATCTAGAAATCAGAGAGAAGGGCGACTGAACTCCTCCCAGCAGTTCATCCCCCCAGCCAAGAACAGACCCTCGCGAGGCTGTTCTTCCTTGTATTGCTCATCATCATCAGCCCAAGAGGCAATCCACACACCACACACTGGAGTAGGGTATTACACCACATCGGTGGCCCGAACCAGTATAAACCTTGTGTCTCTTGTGCTGTTCTTTCGATAGCTTAGATCTTTGCGTGGCGGTGGGGAGCCGGTAGGTAGAAGGCGTAATCCCCGCGCGCACCCCAGAGTTCGAACCTCAAGGGTCTGCCGGAACCCGAAATCCGACAGCAGCAGCGGCAGCACGGGCATGGCATCGAGCTTGCGCAAACGGACAGTCGCTAATTGCAAGAGTAGCATGCGCAACGAGCAGGTACATCACATCCCTGATTATATCTAATTCAACTCTTCAATTTCTGGCCAATAGTTAAACCTGACGGTGTTGTAAAACTGCTTGTATGTAGGGAATCTATGAGAAAATCAAACCAATTTCTACTTATTTTATAACTCCCCCAATCAATACTGAACTGACTGAATCTGATGTATCTAATCAAGTTTCCGGTGCAAACATACAAGCTCATGTTGTTCTTGAGCCTGAAGTGTCTAATGAACAGACTGCTAATGAAGGATTTGATGCAAACATTTTACATGCTCCTGGTGATGAACATATAGTGTCTAATGAGGGATCTAATGCAATCATTTTGCAAGCTCATTGAAGGATTTAGTGTCTAATGATGATCTACTATGTTGAGAGAGACAGAGATTTGCAGGCATTGATGACAAGCAAATTATAGTGCATTTTCATAGCTTGAGGAAACGTCGAGGCTATCTACCAGAAAGTCCCCGTATCATGACAACATAGCATAAATACTTTTCTAATATGTTGTTTGAAACTATTGGCATACTTGTGCAGGATAGATATATCGATATGCAGTTAGTGCACTGGTTATACGTGCAATTACACTTCGATATTTTCAGCCAGAGAACGAATAATTCAAGCAGGTACATACCATGTTTGTAGCCCTTGTACACCATGTTGCATTTTGTGTTTTTTGGTGCTTGCATCATTTAGTGTTTATAATCTGAACTACTTTGGATCATTAGCTAGTTTTCAAAGTGCATGTAGCTTCACATTTCTCAAGTTATGTTGATTTCCGGAGTGCAAGTGCCTTCGTATTTTTCAAGTTAAATGTTCGCCCCTGGTAACTTGAATTCGTGGATCAGCCACTACACACAAATCATACACGAATGCCAGTATGAATTAAATGAAATGCAGGGACTTACGCTAGCTCGTTGTACAGGCTCACTACAGCTCTGCTTGCGCTTGGGATGTTCCATGTACAAGTCCATGTTACCACTTGCTTGGATGTGCAGGCCTTGTGCTCCTTGCATCCCCCTCTCTGCATTTTTGACACGGTGAATGGTTGATCAAATAAGAGGAATCGACCTTGATGTTGTACCGGAGGACAGATACTTACAAGGTTATACGGGGTGTGCAGGATGTGTACCAGATCCCGTAGCGCTGTCATGGTTCGCTAAAATATGGACTTGCTTGTTTCAGATGATATCTCCAGAAGAAATAATAGTTAAGGTCAGAGTTGCATAGGTGTGTAAGCTAAGAGAGCAGTGAAAGGATATCCAAACATCGTCGGAACAGTGCACAAGGGAGTGATGTGTGGATACCTAGTTTGGGACGGCGTTTGGGCATGCTCGCCTAGCTAGAGTGCGGGTCACTTCAGAGCCGTTTAGGGCGATGCGCTGGCGTTGGCTGGCCACGCACGGATGCAGATCTTGAGTGGCAGCGGAGCGCTACTATGCGGTGGACGAGACCATTGGTGAAGCCCCAACGGCCTCGGGGGGCGGAGGTGCGACGATGTGCTCGGTGAAGTAGCCCCGGTGAGCTGGGAGACGGCGTCGGTGAAGCGCACCTGATGCGGTGGAAATCGGTGTCTGTGAGGCACGTCGGTTGCGGCGGCCGGCGTTGTCGTGGACCACCCGGTGCGGTGGACGAGGTCGTAGATGAGGTAGCTCCGGTGCGGTGGTGAAGCGCTGCGTCGTCGTCGTCGGGCATAGAGGTGGGGAACGGTGGGGAAAGAGACGAGACGGGGGGCGATTCGAGGGTTGGCGGCGAATTAGGGATTTGAGCAATCTGGGAGCGGAAGGGGACGGTGGAGAAGAGAGATTTTGCAGGGCTGGAATTGGGGCCGCCAGATATTTCAATCCGAAACGTGGAAGCGCAAACTTATATTGGCGTCGTCCTTTTTTTGGGGGGGAGGGGAGGGGGGTGGGTGGCTGGGTGCTACGCGTCCGTCCGACACACGCGACCACCCCGACCGGACTATGCTTCGTTGCCTTAAGGCACCTGCCTTTCTGTCCATGACATATGGGCCCAACAGGTGGTTGGTCCACATGTCAGTGACCCAAAGGCAGTTGCCTTTAAGGCACCGAAGCAGCGTCCACCCAGACACGACCCTGGTTTGCCTGGTGCGCCTACATTTGAGAATGCAAACGAATCTTCTTTCATTTGCAAATGAACCTGTATGTATTACCATGCCCGTGTTTTCCTTGCAATAATTAGTCATTCGAAATGAGATACTCCATCCGTTCACTTTTGTAAGTCATTTCAAAAAACTTAAAATGAACTGTTTTGCACATTGTCTGAAATGTCTTCAAGGTCTTATAAAAGTGAACAGAGGGAGTACTATAAATTAATTAATGACGAGTTATTTGAAAAAAAATAAAAACGGTACCCACGCTAACGTGGATTAGAGTGTGTCTCACATAATTAGTTATTTGAATTAGAGTGTGTGTCACGTAGTTAGTTATTTGAATTAGAGTGTGTGTCACGTAGCGTTCTCCAATTCTAACGTGGATTTCGCATTTCACTGTATCCACACTACTTTTTTAACACAAATTCATATGTATATGATGAACACTATGGTAGTGAGAAAACTTTTGGACGGATTCAAACATATGGCCTACAAAATAGCAAAACAAACTGAGTCAATGTCAACTTTTCGAAACTTAGTATGGCACGAATTCAAAATAATTACCTGTATGTCTGGTCCTCGGTTCAAATCTTACAATGTACACCGAATTGAAACATCGATATTAAGTCTCGTACTATGTACATTCAAATGTTGTTTTTAGCCCCCCCCCCCCCTCCACAAACGCTACATACTTCCTGTATCGGTCAATCTTCGTCTCCTAACCACCTTAGGAAGCTATCGGTTTCCAACACACGTTCATTCTTTCTCTCCATGTTTCGATCTCTAAGTCTCTCAACTACACAACCCCTTTTTCCACTCTGTTACCAAATGTATTTACCTCACACACCCGCCATTGCACCCCATGCCGAGCTCTCTCTCTCTCCCGCTCTCCCTCTCACCCTCTCGCGCTAAATACATGCATTGCCTATCTAGCCCCCAACCTCTCGTGCATGCGCACGCACGCACGTTGTATATCTAGGTCACTCCCTCGAGACTGTCTCACTCTTTCTTCCGCACGGCGGGCCACACTCGCTCAATCTTGCTCTCTTTATCCGAGTCTTGTTTAACCTCATTTTCTTTCACACACAAATGATATATCTCCCTGTTCGGGCCTCGGTCGACACACTCTATACTCTCTCACGCAGATTGACTATATAGGTCAGACCATCCAAGCTGCCACCACTCTTTCGACCTCATGGTCGGCCACGCTCACTCAATCTCTCTCTCTCTCTCTCTCTCTCTCTCTCTCTCTCCGTATGTCTCGATTGACCTCGCTCTTTCTCGGACAAAAACGATATATCACCATGTTTGAGCCCAATTCGACCTATTCACATTGTATACTCTCTCACGCACATCGTCTATATAGGTCACTCTCTCCAACCCGTCTCACTCTTTTGATCTCACGGCGACCCTATGTGATCGGTTGACCTTGCTTCCTCCCATGCACAAAATATATCTACACTTCTGTGACCGGATCATCTCTCAAGCTCTATCTTACAGCCCTCACCCTTGCCAAAAAGCTCAATCGGACAATATCTCTCCAGAGCATATATATTTGTTCAATGAATGTCGGACCACACTCACTTTGTTTCTCACACCGTATCTTCCACGCATTGAAGCTACTACCTCTCCATCCCTCGCAAAGCCGGAGCAATTTACATTGCGAGGGGCACTCCAACCTTGGATTAATTTGTGTAGGCATTTATTCCGGTCGTTTTAGATTATATTTTCGTAGCATTCGCCCCACAACTACTCCAAACACCGTTGCAACCCACGCAACTACCCTACTTGATTTCCCTCTGGCTCGGTCATCGCTCTCTCGCACGTCCTTTCTCGCCTTCAACATCGCACCATGGTATTATTGAAAAAACCATGTTGTTCTCTTTAATTATTATAAATAAGCTACAAAACTACACACTAATAGTCCACTTGGAATGGAACAAATTTCGACCCACAAATTAAAGTGGTACAAACTAAATGTTGTTCTCTTTAATTATTATAAATAAGCTACAAAACTACACACTGATAGTCCACTTGGAATGGAACAAATTTCGACCCACAAATTAAAGTGGTACAAACTACACACCGGGGGGCCCACATGTCATGAAACGAATTTGGACCCATATACAAACTAAAAAATAAAGGACGAGGATCGAACATGCGACCGGGCCTTCAAGCCGCATGTCAAGAGTAGGCAGCATACGTAGAATAGCAATGTTTGTTGTACCCCCTTTGTTCACATAATGTTTTTATATTACCATAGCCTAATTAATGGATAACATGTAATATTATTTTTAGTACTATTCGCCTTCACTTACTGGTGGGTTCCATGTGTGCTCTCTCTCTCTCTCCTCCCCTTCTGCGTTTAGACGCACGGGCAAACAGGAAGAACTCGCGGGCGATGTTGCCGTTGACCATATCTGGACGCGTTCACAAGTCACGGCACCAATTTCACGTACTATCAGCACTAGTCACTGTGTACGTGCAATGCACGTTAATTTGGATGTATATTAAGTGCATGCAGATATTAACTACTAGGATATTATTTGCGTGTTGTCATGTGATTAGCACTATTTTTGGCATGAAATTAATTGCACGCTAAACGTGTTGAGCACTCGACATTGAAGCAGTCTAGGTCGTTGGATGACAAGGAATACATGTGGCTTGATGATGTTTTATATTTAGTTTGATACGGCTCTAGCAGAACATTCAATCGATCAAACCATACATTTCGTTCAGTCTGACTCCGACTTTAAATTATACGACGATCGATATAAAATAAACGGAAATGGTAAACATTCGGATTTTAAGCATGGCAATCCGAATGTTTTTCATGGCAAATTTAGATTACGCGGCGACGGCGGGGGCGTCTCGCGGTGGGAAGCGGCTCCTCTGCCGTGCTCTGTGTGTCGTCGGGCCACTGACCGACGGCGACGGCGGCGTCTTGCGCCGTTGTTGGCGTACTCCTGGACGTTGGCCTAGCTTCAAGGAAGGCCAAAATGTTCTGGACTTCGGAGCGAGTCGACTGGCGGGAGGAGGCGACTGGCGTTGGTGCAAGGAAGCAGTCGACGATGGCCATCCATGCTGCTGAGGGGGGCATTGGCACCCACGCGGGGACACGCGCTGTCAACGGCGCGGCGGAGACATTCGTGTGCACGGGCACCGGCACAGGCGCACACGTGAGTGCACGCGCAGGCGTAGGCGCTGGCAGGTGCACGGGCACCGGCACGGGCGTGCGCGTCAGTGCACGCGCAGGTGCATGCGCTGGCAGGTGCACGGGATAGTGAAAGTCGGCGGGCACCTCGTGGAACCCCGTGGGATCAAGCTCGGCGACAATGTGCGGCTCCCAGCCCATCAATCCCACGGGGATGGGCGCTGGCGTAGTCGGGGCGACGGGAGCCGGAACGGGAGCGGGGACAGGCGCGGCGTCTTCCCGCTAGGCCAGTTCAAGCTCGTCCCAAAGCGCCGTATGTTCTTGAGACTCCGGCTGGGTGTCTTCCTCAGGAAACTAGAACAATAAGGGCAGACCATCGTGATGCGGCATGGCGTACGTTTAGGTCAAGCTAGTTGGAGGTAGACGACAGGAGAATCGGAGAGGAAGAGAGAACATTGTAGCGATACTCCCTCCTTTCCGGTTTATAAGGCTCAATTCAAAAATCTCACCAACCAAGGTAGATGGTGAATGGTGGAATACTTTTTGTAGTTTGCAAAAGCACCCAATTAATGCTCTTGTTTTTCTCAAAAAAATATGTTTACCAATGCATTAATTGCAATGCATGCATGCATAAATTACATGCATTGGTCAATTTTCTCTTAATACTTGCATGCAATGATTTAATTTACCTTGGAATCTAAACATGTGATGGGAAACAACAAAATTGAGCCTTATAAAATGGAAAAACTAATATTTTGAGACAAGCCCTATAAACCGGAAAGGAGGGAGTACCGGGTAGTGCGGGGTTGATTTTAAACCTCGGCGCCGGCGACATTAAAAGTGGGAGCAGTTGGGACGACGGTGGGTGGTGGAGCCTGGTCAAAGGGCTCGCCTCCCGGTGAGCCTGCACAGCGGTCTGCTCGCACGCCTCCTTGACAGCCGGCGCAGCGGTCTGCTTGCACGCCTCCCATCGACTCACACGCTTGCTCGGACGTCACCTGCCGATTGCCGATGAGAAGCGGGGACTCGTGGCGGCACGTAAACGCCCACGGTTTCAATAGTGAAAGCGTTCGCCTTAACGTGACAGGTCTTTCTTCCAAAATACCTTGGCTCTTCATTTGTGCAACTTGTCATAAGCAGCTTGTCTCAAATTGAAGAAAAAACTTACGAAGTAATATTTGTGCCATATCACGTGACCATGCTTAGTTTCAAGAACTTATGCTCACTTTTGGATTTTCTGAAATTTAAGATCCAGGAATCGAAACAATATCATAACCTGCATCATGCAATAAATTTTCAAGCCGTACATCTGTCCTGTTGTATTTCTTAAGAAAGGATTTGGTCAAACATTTTGCTTAGTTAGACTTCAGACAAGTTATATATGCAGAGTAAAAGGATAATCCCTCTATACCAGTGCATTGCCTGATATATTAACTCAAGTACTAGGCACGAACAAACGGGCTCAATTCTGTGCTCATCCTGGTGTAGTAGTAGTAGTAGTAGTAGTAGTAGTACTAGGCAATGCAGTTGATGGGTGACCTTGACGAGCGGCGACCGAGGGAATTGAACCGTTCTCGGCACGGTAGGTAACATTGTCTAGTTACTAAAGCATCCCTTCGTTGTTCATCGGTAGTCATTATGGACCGGGGACATGAGGGGAATTTCCTAGGGCTGGAATTCTGGCCGCCAGATATTTCGACTTGAAACACTGAGGCTCGACTGCTTGGGGTGATGGGGTTGCCCAATGTGCGTACCACGCACGCCACCGAAGGACACGAGCCCGCTTTTTTTTTAGGATCAACACGAGCCAAGGTCTGGCTGGTACGCCGTTGGGTCCTACCATTCGAGAATACGAAAGGAACCTTTTAAATTGACGAACGAATCTATGTGTATTACAATACCCGTATTTTCCTTGCAAATACTAATCTCAACGTGGTAATTGATTTTGACGAGTTGTTGAATTAGAGTGAGTGTGATATAGTGATCTCAACGTGGATTTCACATTTCATGGTATCCCTAGTAAGTTTTCCAATGCAAATTCAAATTTAAAAGATGAACAATATGGAGGTGAGAAAACTTTGTGTGTATCAAGCATATGACCACACACACACACACACACACGCACGCACGAACACAACAACAATCCAGTAAGTATAGTGCATCTATTTTTCCAAACCATGCATGTATGACACGAATTCAAAAATACTCCTTCTATTCCTAAATAGTAGTCTTTTAGAGAGTTCAACAAGTGACTACATACGGAGCAAAATGAGTGAATCTAGACTCTAAAATATGTCTATATACATCCGTATGTGCCAGTCCATTTGAAGCCTCTAAAAAGACTAATATTTGGAAACGAAGGGAGTAAAATGTAAGACATCCATGGTCCTCAGTTCAATATTTAAAATGAACATGAAACTGAAACATGAATACTAAGTCTATTACTACAGTACATGCAAATGTTCTGTTTAGGCGGAGCTATGATTGTCGGGGGTCAATGTCACGCCCTCGATGCGGCTATATCTCCCACGTGTCGAGGCACGACTTAGAGGCATAACCGCATTGAAAGCAATGTCACAAATGAGGTAATCTTCACACAACCCATGTAATACATAAAGGGAAAGAGATACATAGTTGGCTTACAGTCGCCACTTCACACAATACATAAATAAACATCCATCATTCAAGTTACACTCAAGGTCCGACTACGGTACCAAAATGAAAGAAGACTACCCCAATGCTACACAGATCCCCGGATCACCCCAACTGGGCTCCACTACTGATTATCAGGAAAAGACACATAGTAACGGCCACGTTCCTCGTCGAACTCCCACGTGAGCTCGGTCGCGTCATCTGCACTGGCATCGTTGGCACCTGCAACTGTATTGGCAGAATCTGTGAGTCACGAGGACTCAGCAATCTCACACCCGCGAGATCAAGACTATTTAAGCTTATAGGAAGGAAAGGATTGTGAGGTGGAGCTGCAGCAAGCGACTAGCATATATGGTGGCTACAACGCAAAAGAGAGCGAGAAGAGAAGCAAAGCACGGTCGTGAAGCTAGAAGTGATCAAGAAGTGATCCTAGAACAACCTATGTCAAACATAACTCCAACACCGTGTTCACTTCCCGGACCCCGCCGAGAAGAGACCATCACGGTTACACACGCGGTTGATGTGTTTTAGTTAAGGTCAACTTCGGGTTTTCAACAACCGGACATCAACAAATTCCCATCTGCCTCATAACCGCGGGCACGGCTTTCGAAAGATAATACCCTGCAGGGGTGTCCCAACTTAGCCCATTATAAGCTCTCACGGTCAACGAAGGATATTCCTTCTACCGGGAAGACCCGATCAGTCTCGGAATTCCGGACTACAAGACATCTCGGCAGTAATAAAACAAGTTCAGCAAAGCCGCCCGATTGTGCCGACAAATCCTGATAGGAGCTGCACATATCTCGGTCTCAGGGCACATCCGGATAAGCGAAGCGTACAGGTACCAACATAACCCAAGTTGCCAAGGAACGGTCCCGCACGGTGCTCTAGTGTGGACCAACAATCGAAGGAGAACTGGCCCGGGGGGGTTAAAATAAGATGACCCTTGAGTCTGCAGAACCCAAGGGAAAAAGGCTTAGGTGGCAAATGGTAAAACCAAAGTTGGGCCTTGCCGGAAGAGTCTTATTCAAAGCGAACTGTCAAGGGGGTCCCATAAATCACCCAACCGTGTAAGGAACGCAAAATCCGGGAACATAACACCGGTATGACGGAAACTAGGGTGGCAAGAGTGGAACAAAACACCAGGCATAAGGCCGAGCCTTCCACCCTTTACCAAGTATATAGATGCATTAATTAAATAAGAGGTATTGTGATATCCCAACAAGTAAACATGTTCCAACAAGGAACAACAAATCCATGTTCCAACAAGGAACAAACTTCATCTTCACCTGCAACTAGCAACGCTATAAGAGGGGCTGAGCAAAGCGGTAACATAGCCAATCAACGGTTTGCTAGGACATGGATGATTAGGGGCTGACATGGCAATATGGGTGGAATGATATAGCAAGTGGTAGGTATCGCAGCATAGGCATAGCAAAAGAGCGAGCATCTAGCAAGCAAAGATAGAAGTGATTTCGAGGGTATGGTCATCTTGCCTGCAAGGTTCTCAGAGTTGTCGAAAGCTTGGTCCTCGTAAGCGTTCTCAACAGGTTCCTCGTTCACATACTCGTCTCCCGTCTCTACCCACAACAAGAACACAAGCAAAGGGGACAAACATCAATCACGATGCAATGCGCAAGCAACATGATGCAAAACAAGGCATGATATGCGAGATGGGATATGCAATGCATATGCGTGCTCCGGAAGGAAAAAGATGAACAAAGCATAATCTTGGCAAACCAAGTATTCCACTGGATAGGTGAGGTGATTTCGGTTGAAATCGATATAAAGATCACCGGAATCGGATGCACGGTTTGCAAATGACAAGCAATACAAGAATGACAAGAGTCTGCCATTAACAGCATGATGCTACTTAGCAAGCAACAAGAAATTAAGCTATTGCACCCAAACATAACAACAAATCATATGACAGTAATCTAATCAAGATTCTTGACAAAAGATGAACACTGAGCTACGGCTAAATCACACCACAACAGGTTCAAACAAGCATGGCAGAAGTGCAAAAGATAACAGGTTCACAGACTTAGAGAAAATAACATGCCAGAAATTAACATCAGGATGACATGTTTAGAGCAAGCAAACAACATGCTACAAGATCAGAACATAGCAAAGTAAGGCATGGAATGAATTTACTCAAAGCACTTAACGGAAGACCCTTACTGACTATAAGCCAAAAAGGATCAGAAAATATGATTACACCCATGTCAATTAAGCAAGTTTCGTTACAGGTTTCAGACTTAGCAGAAAACTGGACATGTCAAAAACAGATAACAAGTAGGCATGTTCATGAGCTCGATGCACTCACTAAAGAGCATTACATGATAAAATAAGCATGCATACATCAAGAAGACATGGCATAGAAACTATTCATGGCAAGAATAACATCATAGCATGGAAGGATCAACTACACCAAGCTTGGCAAAATCGAATAATATGTAAACAATCTGCCAGCAACATTTTATAGCAAAAGTAGAGCTCAATTGACTCAAGCTATGGCACTCCATAATTACAAACAAAGGCATGGATGGATAGAGCAAAACCATAAGCTCAGATCACTCTTACTGATCATGCTCAAAAGAGGCATAGATCTCTCTGAAACAACATGAACACATGGCATAAAAATAACAGCAGGCAGGGACTTTGTGAAATTACCAAGTCTCTGAAATCAGCAACATTAAGTACCCTACTTTGCATGCTTGTGCTAGTAACCACAAAGACCACAAAAATACATGGCATAATTCTGTGGAAAGGTAACATGGCATATTACAAAACTCATGTAGGACTCAACTTCATAGGATGCACACATCAATCATGGCAAAAATGACAAAAGTGCATGTTCTGATAAGAATCAGAAACTAACATCACATAGCCCTCTTTCAACAGCATTTCGGTTATCAAGAAGAGCTCAAATGAAAACGACGCAATGGAATGAAATGATGTACTCTTCCAGACGAACAATTTTACATATTATACGCACGAAACGAAGTTATGGATGCCGAGATATGATGCGATGAACAAGTGACAATAATCTGAAATTTCGGGACTTAGTGGAATTTAGAGGGGGAGAGAAAGTCAACCCAGGTGTGGATCCAGATCCGAACGGGGGCGCGGAAGCCGAGGCGGGTGGCGGCCGGAGCGGGCACCGGCGAGGAGGAGGACTCCGGCGTGGAGGGGTCGCCGGATCCGGCGCCGGCGAGGCCGGATCCGCGGCGAGGCGCGGAAGGCGGGGCCGGAGAGGCGAAGTGCGGCGGCACGGCGAGGTGCGGTGCGGCGGCGCGCGCCGGCGAGGTGCGGCGGCACGGCGAGCGGGAGCGGCGGCGCGGCAAGCGGGCGGCGAGGCGGGCGCTCGGGTGCGGGGGCGCGGAGGCGCTGCGGGCTGCGGGGGCCGGGCCCGGGCCCGGCGGGCTTCGGCGGGCGGGGCGGCGGCGGCCACGTGGCAGGCCCGGAGTGGCCACGGGCGGTGGCGCGGACGGTGTCCGGCGCGGCCCGGACACGTCCGGCGGCGGCGGGGCGATTTCGTCTAGGGTTAGGGTGGGTTTGATCCGGGATTGGAAATGGGGGGGGGGGGTCTTTAAATAGAGGTAGAGGAGGCTAGGGAGCTCCAAATGGAGTGCGGTTTTTGGCCACGCGATCGTGATCGAACGGCGGTGGACATGGGAGTGTCTTAGATGGGTTGTTGGGCTGTTTTGGAGGGGTTTTGGGCTGCAACACACACGAGTCCTTCACGGTTACCCGGTTAACCGTTGGAGTACCAAACGACCTCCGATTGACCCGAAACTTGACAGGTGGTCTACTGGTGCTATACCAAGGCCGCTTGGCAAACCTTGGTCCATTCCGAGAAGGTTTAATACCCGCTCACGAAGGAATGTAAAAGGGGACGCCGGGGGACATAGGAGCGCCGGATTGCAAAACGGACAACGGGGAAAATGCTCGGATTCATAAGACGAACATGTATGCAAATGCGATGCACATGATGACAAGATATGAAATGCATGACATGAACAAAATGCAAAACGACGGGAAACCCAACCACGGAGGGAATATCATATCACATAGCCGAAAATGGCAAGAGTTGGATTACAAATATGGCAAGTTACATCCGGGGTGTTACAGTCAACCCCTCGACCTTAGATAAAATTGTGGAGCTCTGTTTAGGGTTGTTTAGATTATATTTGTCCCCACCCTCCCAGCCACCGATTGGTTGTGCACCCCCACCCCTCCTCCCCGGGAGAATATCATGTGCCCCCATACCTTGGATGCTATATGCCGATACGAGTTGCTTGGAGCTTGTAGATCTGAGATATAGCAGCTCACAAGATGTGTCTTAATATTTCTGCAGGAAACCTTGATGAGTTTGAGAATTGCACACAATTTGTACAAAAACTACTTAGATGCCCTTTGATCCCATATCCCACGACCTCGAAGCTCGTATCACGGTAGCATCTAAGATGAAGGAGGACATCATATTCTCCTGTATGTAAGAATATCATGTTCTACCACACCTTAGATGCTTTGGTGATACAAGCTCTTCGGAGGCGTTGGATTTGTGACCCAACACCTCCTCGGTGGTTCGAATGGTGCAGAAAAGCCCCAAAAGAGTTTGGCCACTGCTTACAAGCACAAAGACTGCTCAAATGCCATTGGATCTCAGATCAAACGACCTCCAAGCTCGTATCACCGTAGCATCCAAGCTGCGATAGCACCTTATGTTTTCTCGCACGGGAGAGTATGAGGTGATCCCGCACCGTAGATTCTATGGTGATACGAGTTCACTGAGATCTAACGGCCCACAATAGGAGGTTTGAATGTTTTTGCAATATACGGCTGGTAGAGTTTGGGA
Source organism: Aegilops umbellulata (assembly GCA_032464435.1). Taxonomy (NCBI): domain Eukaryota; kingdom Viridiplantae; phylum Streptophyta; class Magnoliopsida; order Poales; family Poaceae; genus Aegilops; species Aegilops umbellulata. Next base: position 63,833,135 of record CP136056.1, on the reverse strand, counting down.
AATGCGCAGAAAGTACAAGTACTACGCATGTGCCATCTGATCACTGATCATACGACCTAGATGCTCATATCACCGTAGCGTGTAATTAAGCTACGGGGAGCACCTAATATGAGCACCGGGGAGCCGTTGGATCGAAGATGCAGTGGCACACACGAGGCCTGAATGTTTTATTTGCAAAAAAAAACCTTTGGAGAGTTTGGAAATTGCGCATAACTACAAAGACTACTCCCAAGCCATTGGATCTCACTTCCAACGGTGTAAAAACTCGTATCACCATAGTATCTAAGCTGCATGGTGGATGTGATATTATATGCCGCTGTCATTTTTGTTCGTAAACTTGCAAAATACGTGTAACTCGTGCCGTTACTTGTCTAACCGCGCAAAGTGTTTGTTCAAAAAAACCAACCTACACTGAAATATCGGAACAACACACGGGGGTCCCACTTGTCATTAATCAAATTTGGACCTAAAACTAACAAATCTGAAAGACGAGATTCGAACTGGCAACCTGGACTACAAAGCGTAAGTCGATAGCCTGAAAAAACGAATGGTTGTTGGCTTTGGCCCATAACTTGATTTTATTTATATAGTACTTTCGTTGAGTAGAGTAGAGGGAGTGCCTCGTCAACATGTGCATGACCGTTGTCTCACTTACTGGTGGGTCCCAGGTCTGCGATCTCAATCTCTCTTCTCTCCATCGTCTAACCCTTGCACGGGCACACACGAAGAGCGGCGCTAGCTTGCCGTGGTGTTATTACAACTAAAAAAAGCTTGGAAAATAGAAGAATCGCCTAGAACAAGAGACGTTGTGGCTGGTCGAGACGGAGCTAACCACATCTATCCTCCGTGCCACATTTGCATGATGAAGCTGTGTGGCTAGTGGGGTGTTTTCGACCGACTGGCTGGGTCCCGAGGTCGAACCATAGGTACTACGTCTAGTGGGGTGTACACGCACATTTTTCCTCCGTGCCGAGACGTGGCACACCCTACCACGCGGTTTCAGGGTCCTCCCGGGTGGTGCACGCATATATTCTTCTTGACATGGGACGCCCTACCGCGCGTTTTCTGGGTCCTCCTCGGTCATAGTGCCGAAGCAAGTAAATGAGTCGTCAAATCACGAAAGACCACCTTTCCCGTCGAGTACATCAGTGAAGCACGGTGGCTAGCTAGTTGGGCTAGTTCGATCAATTAGCTAGGCCGCCGCCACATTTGGTTTTTCACCCCTTTTTTATCTACTTGCCGGCAGGTAAATATAAATATCCACCGCGTCGTTGCTCTGGTGTTTGGGTGCGGCAGGATTTTTTATTTTTTGATTGACGGGAGCAAGCGCGGCAGGACTTTTAATTTTTTGATTGACGGGAGCAGGCGCGGCAGCAATTAGTCACGATGACTCCGCCTGTAAAAACCCACTGCTCCCTGATGTGAGAAGTCGTCGACTGGTATTTTACCGTGGTGAAAACCAAAAGATTCCCCGCTCCCTCCGCCTTCCCGTAGATTGCATTGCCTTTCAGCTGTTCCGCCCCCTTTGCTTCCTCTCCCCATTGCTTCTACCTGGTGCCATGGCGGCGCAGAAGATCACGAAATCCAAGGTGAGGCTCCTGACACAGGAGCTCCATGCCAAGGATGCGGAGCTCAGGGCCAAGGACGTGGAGCTCCGTGAGCTCAAGGAGGAGAGGAGTGCCATGCTCCTCCGTTATGTGCAGGAGTTCAGGGAGCTTCAAAAGCAGCAGTCGTCCACCACAAAGATGCTCGAGGCATCGACGACGTTGCTGCAGAAAGCGGGAGATATGATAGGCCATCAGGGGAGCCGGCTGGAGCACAAGCGGGCCGGTCGTAACAAGGTCCAGGATCGCCTCAGCCACTTGGTGAACCAAGTTGCCATGCACGTGTTGCGGCTGCGCGATGCCTACCGTCGTGCCAGCGCGACGATGCCGGCCGTCGGGCTAAATCCGTTCGACCACCCGGTCGACTTCAACAAGCTGCGGCTTCCTGACCTGGTCTCCTTCTTCACCTATATCTTCGAGGAGCTGAGTCGTCTCCGCGCGATGGTGGGGGCTGAGCTGGACAAGGAGGGGTTGCGGGCTGTCGTCGCCGTTGCCGGGTGAATCCTTTCAGGGCTCCATCACCAGAATCCATTCGTGCCATTGGACGCCGTCTTTGACGAGCTGGCTCCTGTCGACCGGGAGCGGGCTCTGCGAGCGGTTGCACCCTGCATCACCAACGTCGTGCGCCTCGAGAAGCAGAGGGACTTCGGTGGTGTTTAGGCGCCCTCTGCATGGGCATGTCCATGTCTCGGCGCAACATGACCGTTGGATCAAACTCAGACGGTGCAGATCAGTCACTGTAGCACAAAGAGTGTGGGTGTGTTTGGTTGCATTCTCATCTCAATATAGTTGTTTCCTCTTCGTGTATTTTTGTCAACCTACTAGTGTGGACTCATGCACCCTTCATGCACTCTGCCAAACACCCAAAATTGGGTCGACATGGGAACTTTTGCTCCCATCCCGTTCACCCTTCATACACCCTGCCTAACACTATTCGTGCTTCATATGGTTCATGTTTCGTGGAGTAGTGTAGCACCGTACTCTCTATGCGCTGTGGACCTATTCCTGTTAACATTGATCTCACCGTTCATTCTCGACCGGACAGTCGAAAAAGCGGTACTATGTTACATATAGGAGTAGTTGATATGCGCACAACATCATTTGTTATCGTCATATATACTACACTAGCAACGATATTGTGTAGTACTGACGTATGAACCACTGCACATGCCTAGTAGTAGGAGCACTGTGTATGTTCAAGTGGCTGCCGTGTTTCGCACTCCTCCGTCGTAAGAATGGAAACGCTTGTTGTAATCATTTTTTTTCTTTTGAAAAATAGTGGACACGCTCTACCGTGCGGATCCTCCTCCAGCCATGCACTAAATTACTCACTTTCACCGACGTGTGGGACAGCCAGCATCGGGGTCCACCAGCCATGCACTAAATTACTCCATAGTAGAGTGACGGTAGACTACCCCGATCGAAGCGCCGCAGTAATGCCCAATGAGCCGTCAAATCACAAAACCCCCTCCTTTCCAGCAGTAAGTTGGACGGACGAAGCAACCATCATTTCACTCTTCTCTCTCAGCTTCCTCTCTACCCAACCCTCGCTTCTACCTCATCTTGTTCCTCATTTCTTCAAGAAAACCCCGACCTGCTTCTGCCATTGTTCTTCTCTCCCAAAGAAGGAAAGGTGAGCGCATCAATGGTGTTGATTCTGGCCAAGGCCCGGTCTTGCAACCCCGAGACTGATCCTATAACTCCCTCTCTTTTCTTCTTTTGGGATTGTGATTATGGTTTCTTTTCTTTTATTTCTATTTGACAGTTTCTTGATGGATGCTGGAGCACCGGCCGAAGTGATGTCTATGGCTCCGGCCAAAACCGTCGAGGCTCATGGTACGAAGAAGCGCAAGCACCCCGCTGAGACTACCGTTGACAAGCTCAAAGCCATCGCCCTGTCCAAGTCCCCCCTCTCCGGGATCCCTCATTAAGCAAGTCCAGGTAATATCTCTTCTTGACGATCTTTTTCTCGATCTTGATCGTGTTTTTTCATCTAACATGCAATACTAGTACTAGTAGTACAACTTTCTGGGCGATCTTGCATGTGATTTTTGTGTGCCAAATGACGGTTCTAAATTCCTCTTTTGACCAAAACATGCGAGAGGTTGAGACTGATTTCTTATAGATCACTTTCAACTACTCCCTCTGTCCCAAATTTCTTGTCTTAGATTTGTCTATATACGGATGTATCTAATACTAAAATGTGACTTGATACATCCGTATCTAGACAAATCTAAGACAAGAATTTTGGAACGGAGGGAGTACTTTATGAACATCAATGCTACCTTTTAAGAGGGTATATTTGCCTCAGTAACTTGTGTTATGGATTTTGCATGTAATCCCTCTGCTCTCATGCCTTTGAAGACATGTTCTAGTGTATTTGTTCACTCATTTTTGTGCGTATATGTAGTCATATATGGAGTATAATATCGAAAATCATCTTATATTTCTGAACGGAGGTAGTAATAAAATATGGTTTCTGTTTGAATTAAAACCAGGTCCGCGGTGGAGATGAAGTTCTCAAAGTCATGCCGTGTGAACTGGAAGACCTGATGATGAGTTCTACTGCTGAACTATCCTGCTGTTGTGTCCTTGTCGCCACGTGTCCTGAACTAGTGTTTTCCTGTAGCATTGTTGTCAGGCATGTTCTCGAGGCTGTACTTGACCACAACAATTTCCTGGCTGTGCCTTCGATTACGAAGGGTGTGGTTCTTGTAAAGCTTCCCAACAAATCTGATGTGGCATGTCTTCATCATCATGTTTATCAGTGGAAAGACCACTCTGTTAGGTTCTCCAAGGTTGACAAGATGGTGATGGTGCGTGTAGACATCTCACACGAAGTCCATGGCCTAGTCAGTTATGCGGGGTTCATCCCGTAGGTCGGTGGCAAGAAATAGTCTGCAGAGTTTAATTAGTGCAAGTTTGCTTGTCTGTAGTAAGTACTATTGTTCAGTACTTGATTTGTGTTTGTGAACCCTGTATTATTTATTAGTACTGTCGCTTTTGGTGTGTGGTCAGTCCTGAGAACAGTCTATGTTAATGTTTGTCCACTCAATTCAGTCTGTATATTTTGAAGCATCCAGATCATATTTTTTGTGAGGACGGTTTATCAATTATGGTTACACTCCAATATCTATATGCATTGCAGGGTTTATCGCACCCACCAGGATTTCCAGTCCCATGGATGTTCGGTCCATACGATTTGTCATGACCTTTGGACTGTCCTGCTTGTGGGATTAGGCAGGACCCGTGCATGCCACGCGTAGTTGGACGATCAATCTTCTGTTTAGTACTTCAACATAGTGATTTCCTGGTAAGGATTCACTCGTGTCACATCAAGTAAATCTTATTGATTTACTGTCTAAATCTTATTGATTTAATGTCATGTTTTCTTTCTTTTCCTGCAATTTTATGATGCAGGTTTTGCCATGTGACATTCATCACAGAATAAACCGTTTGGTTTGCTCTACGATGGCTATTTTTGCAGGTTTCACTTCTTATGCCGTGTCAGTAACGAAGGCACTGTCCATCACTTATATTACTGGAAAAAATTGGATCAGTCTGTTGTTTGAGTACAAGCTGAATCCCTATGATGAACTGCAGTTTGGTTTAACAAAAACGCCACAATTAGTCCTTCTCGCGTTTAAAAGAAATGAAGAAAAAAACTGGAACACGGTCACGGATCCTAGTCAAGTTAGAAAGTTGATCATAGCAGACCAGACACGATCGCCGCTGTCTCGCACAGATCGAGCACCGGCAGTTGCTCTAGCACTGACAGCGGCAGCAGCTCAGTCTAATCCAGCTAAGGATTGGGCACCGACCGCGTCAGCGGATCAGTCTGATGTACCGGAGGATCGGGCATCGACACCGGCACCAGCTCTACAAGGAGCACCATCTCCCGCAGCAGCAGCGGCTTCGGCACCTGCACCAACACTTGCACTTGCATCTGCTCTGGCCCGTGCAGTTGCACTTTCAACAGACTAGGCTGCAGTTCGCACTTCATATACCAAAGTCCTTAAAAAACCAACATGTCCACCTTCTTGGTAAGCATTGGCCGCCCAAGTGCTTTGTTCTTTTTTCTTTCCATGTTGTTTCACATGATTCACTGTGTTGATCTAACTGTTTGGGTATGTCTTCTTGTTTGCAAACAGAGAATTCCTAGAGCAACGAGGGAGTCGTTCAACAATCCGGGCGACCGCGGCCAAGTTTCTCTTACCATGCGCAGCCTTGGTGTGAATGAACCTGCTCAATATACCGTAAGTACAAAGGATGGTCGCATGATGATTGATGCTAAAGGATGGTCAGGGTTCAAATCTAAATCATATCTTGCGGTAGGGGATGATGTCAAAATCGAATTTTCTCGGCAAGGAGAGCTGGTCCAAATCAACTTTGAAATTAGCAGCACGCAACTGCCAAACTGATCTATCCTCCGAGAGATTTTGATGTAATAATCTGGCATGCTGAAACAAGTGTCCTGTGTGTATAAGTAGTACGACAGTATTATTTATCACATGGTATATCGTTGATAGAATTGCAACTCTGATTGCTGGTTAGGAACTGTCGTTCGATTTCATTCCAGCAGCTGCCGTGCTTTATTGAATTTTGTGTATTCGCCTTGCGACAGCATCTAAAACCAGCGCCGTATCGATCGCTCGCAATATGAAAAGCGCTGAGGTAGAACACATGGGCCCCCAAACATGCAGGGTCGGCCTGCGGCCCAAAGTCCAGAACCGTGAGCCTATCTGAGTATTATATTCTCAGCTGAACCCCCATAAAAAAAGCTGAACCCCCATAATGCCCGTGCGTTGCAGAGGGAGTATATTTCTCGTCAAGGTGAGCCTGTGATATAAAAGATTTGTATATTTCTTTAGAGAGGGAGTACCTCTCTGTCAAAAGATATCTATATGTGTAACTAGTTACTCCTGTCTTTCTACTTCCTTTCGCTGATATGTGGGGCAACCGGCAACGGGGTCCACGTGCCATATGCACAAATTAGAGTGACAACTTCACGGTAGACACACCCCGGTCGTAGCGCCATAGTAATGCCCAATGAGCCGTCAAATCACAACCCCCCCCCCTTTCCAGCTTTAGCAGTAAGCTGGACGGACGAAGCGGCAATATTTCACTGGGCCTGAATCCCCTTCTCCCTCGTCTGCTTGTTCAGAGAAAACCCCCTCTCGGCGATTGCATAGGGTTTTCTCATGGAGAACCAGGTACGAATTCTTCATGCATCCCCGATAAACCCAAGTCCCTTGGTCGCATGTAATCCTAGGATGGCAGCCGTCGTCGTTGATGCATTTTTCTTCCTACTGAATCTAGTGTGTTTCATTTGCAGTGCCCAAAGTGCGAGTACCCTACAGGTTTCTGTGCCCTTGGCGAGACGCCACACTTGTTCCTTCTCATCCTAACACAACATTTTGAAACGCGCACAGTATGTTCCTAGAATCCTCTTTTCTATCCGGGAGGGTGGGGTTTTTTTGAACATGCTGTGTTCTCATATTATTTTTCTTGCAGTGTATTATTTGCTCTGCCAGAACACATGTACTCAAGATGCTCGGCCTTGCCATAACTGAATACACTAGTTTAATGGTCACAGTGAAGACAAGCCATGGATATAAGTTCCGAGTTGGGTTCATGAACCAAGAAGATCGCTACTTTTTTTATGGCCGAACTTGGATAAACTTTCTCAAGTGTTACGGAATGAAAGTTGGCGCACGAATGTTGATGGAAATAGCAGAACCTGGTCTCATCTTCACTGCGATCTTCCACCCCGACGTCGTTCCAATTGTTCATCCATGTTAGTTTTGTATCTGGTTCTTGCTTGTTGCCTCGATTACTTCTTAATCCACCTATTCTGTCTAACTAATCACAATTTAACTTTAGAAGTAGCAACGAATCTCTCACGCTACTTCTAACTAATATTTTCTTATAATTGGTGGCACGTGTAGGTTTTTTCAGAGTTAAGCAGTCTGCTCGTTTGTTACTCTGTAATAACTCGGCTGTTACTAATGGCACTGAAGTTGACTGGATCGACATCCACAAGTTCCTACACTTTATTGATCGTCTTGAGGTCCTTGTGGGACGTTTCAATGGTGGAAGGCCATGTGGGATATGTGTGCCACTGCTGCACTCGTTGAACAGGTCCAACTGTGTCGAGAAACTTATGGTACAAGCTGTTTTCTGTTATATATGTTGTTCATAAACTATTGCTTATACACAGTTTTACAGCTGTGATCTTCTTGAAACAGGAACTGCCGAGTTCTATTGTTCCTATACAGATGCCTGACCATGGTCGGGTCAGACTTGTGCTTGGTCACAACATGATGTTTATGTCGACCTACTCAGGGGAATTGATACTTATTCATGGGTGGTCTCAAATAATGAAGGCCCGTCCATCTTGGAGAATTGGACAGAAGATTATGTTCATGCTTTCCCATGCCTCTAAAGCAAATATCCTGTTTATTGACCACGTTGCGAGATGAAGCTGCTTTCAGAAGGTTGTGGATGCGCGGGGTGGCACCTGGGCCTTGTCCTGGGGCTTGGCGGCCTCACCCTTGGTTAACTGTAGGCAAAGTAGCATTGTTCGAGGCGTGCTTTGTATGGTTGAACCTGTATAAGTACTCATACTGCTTTCAGCTTTGGTTGTTAAGTGCCCCTGCTGGTTTTAGTTAAGGTAGTTAAGTACTCCTGCTGCTTTTATAGTCTGTCGTGTTTCTTCAGTCCTGTCTTCATCCAGCCGCCAAAACCAAACCAGCGCCGGTGGGGCCGCCTGCTTCTGCCTCCCACGGCTGGCTGCGCCTCAGCGCACGCATCGCCGCCCCACCGTCTCCTAAATCGTTAACGCCGACGTCCTCCGCGCGCTTTGGTGCGCTCGCCGCGGCCCCCCCTATCGCGTTGTCAACATGGTCAACAAACAACAGGAATCGGCAGAAGTACGTGGAGAGGATGACAGTAGTGGCCCACCACGTCAGCGTATGGAAAAATAAAATGCTTCCTCCTAGTGTTTTCCTGACAACTGGGACCCACGACATTGTGAGCGTATATAGTCAATAGACAAGAGAACAGCACAAGATCGACTGACACCTGGGACGTAGCTACTCGAGCAGTATTTTTTTTGTTTGGTATTGTTGAGACGGAGCAGGGTTTGAACTGGGCTGTGGCCCGTCTAGCCAAGGCTTATATTTTATGTTCACCATGTGACCAGCCTAGCTATTTTTTCTTTGTAAAAATGAGCCCAGTTTATTTTTTCTGAAGAATACCCAATCCAGGCCTACTTATTTTTCTACGCCCTGCTGGGCTGCAACTCTTTCAAGACGCGTGCAAATCTTGAAAGTAATATGAAATGTGTTGTAAATATAAAAACAAATGAAAAATTGGCAATTACTTTATAATTTCTGAATTTTATCACATTTTCAGATTCCTATTTCACTGGGCATTAACCTAATTTAAATATATCTTCAAAGTACTTTAAATATGGCTGGACATTTCGGTATTAAAAATAGTTTGGAACCCACAGAAATATGTGAAATTGGCCATGGCCAACCAAAAAAACGAATGCAATAAATTGCATAAGAAGTTGCCATGAGCTATATATAAATTATTAAAAAAAGAGGGAGTGGTCTGACTTGTGGGCCTGTTTAGTTGACGCGTATGCAATATATTTTTAGTTATTATATACGTCAACAAACGATTCTAGCAGACGTAACCGTTGGATGTCAATCCAACGGCCGTCGTGTTTCTTCAATATCTGATCTTCTTGCTCCAGCCGCCAAAGCAGCGCCGGCAGGACCGCCTACTCCCGCCTCCCGTGGCCTGCTGTGCTGCCACGCAGGCCTCAGCGCCCCCTACTACTCCCACCGCTGGCCAGGGCATCCCTCTACTCACCCACACCCCCTGTTATTCTGCGGCAACAGCAGCCTCACACCGCAGCCGAACCGGTGAACGCTCGTACTCCTCTCTGTGTGGGCATCCACTGCCGCGTCTTCCCCGGATCCGCGTCGTCCCCTTCCTATGCCTTGCCGTCGTCCACCGCCGTGGTGCTCTCGGCGTGGCGTGGTCAAAGTGGTCAACGACCGACTTCCATCGGAAGAGTACTGTACATGGAAAGGCTGACAGCTGGGTCCACGGCAGCCGCAAGGAAGTGCCTCCTTATTACGCAGAAAATAATTATTCCTCCACCTGACAGTAGGGACCCACCGGACGCCCACCAGTATATCACGAAAAAAACGTTTGCCCCTGACTGCTGGGACCCACCCAATGGGCCACCGTATTTCGCGAAAAAAATGTTCCCCCTGCTGTCAGCTCGGACCCATCGGAAGTGCCTCCTTATTACGCACAAAAAAATGAATACCCCCTGCTAGCTGGAACCCACCTTGGTGGGAGGCTGACTTGTGGGCCTACTAAGTTGACGGGGACGGAGGGCTTTGTCAACTTAGTCAACATGCACGATTCTAGCTCCAGTGACCGTAGGATTTCCATCCAACGGTTGTAGTGCTTCTTCAACCTCTGGTCTTCTTGCTCCAGCCGCCCAAACCAGCGCCGGTTGTGCCTCGTGCTCCTGCCTCTCGTGGCCGGCTGCAATGCGGCGGAGGCCTCACCGCCCCCTACTACTCCCACCGCTGGCCAGGCCATCCCTCTACTCACGCACACCCCTGTTATTTTGCGGCGACGGCAGCCTCACACCGCAGCGAACCAGTGAACCCTCGTACTCCTCTACGCGTGGGCATCCACTGCCGCGTCTTCCCCGGCTCCGCGTCGTCCCCTTCCTAGGCCTCGCCGTCGTCCACCGCCCTGGTGCTCTCGGCGCGGCGTGGTCAACGTGGTCAAGGAAAGACTTCCATCAGATGTGGACTGTACGTGGAGAGGCTGACAGCTGGGTCCACGGCCGCAGCAAGGAAGTGCCTCCTTATTACGTGCAAAATAATTATTCCTCCACCTGACAGCGGGGACCCACCGGACGGGCCATCATATGTCGCGAAAAAAATGTTTCCCCCTGACTGCTGGGACCCATCAGCTACACCTTCGCACGCAAGGAAGTGCATCCGGGCGAAAAAATGATTCGCCCCCTGACTGCTGGGACCCACCAGCTACATCTTCGCACGTAAGGAAGTGCGTCCGGGCAAAAAAAAACCAAAATGATTCGCCCCCCTGACTGCTGGGACCCACCAGCCCCCCGACTGTTGGGACCCACCAGCTACATCTTCGCACGCAAGGAAGTGCGTCCTGGCAAAAAAAACGATTCGCCCCCTGACTGTTGGGACCCACCAGCTACATCTTCACATGCAAGGAAGTGCCTGACAGTCGGGACCCACCTGGTCGAAGCGTACATAGCGTTGTCATTCTGGTCGCGAACGTGTACGTACATATATACTGGTCGATGTAGAGGTGCGCACGTGTCGTAGTAGAGGCGCGCACGTAGCATGTACACGTACGTACAGCGGCCAGGGTGCAAGAAAGAAAATACGGCCACGTATGTGTACATACGGGCGGGGTCTCGAACGCCTACTCACGCATACGTACGGCGAGGGCTCGTGTACATGGCTGGGTCGGAACGGAGAAATAGCGTCGTCGCCGTGTTCATGGGGAGGCAACGGAATGCGTCGTATTCATTGGGAGGCAACGCGGCTGGGTTGGAATGGAATGCGTGGTCGTGTTCATTAGGAGGGCTTGGATGGAACAGGCGATGGAAACGAGGCCTGGCATACCGCAGAACGGAGGAAACGGCCTTGTGTTCGACCGGCCACGTTCGAAACAGGATCTTGTTCATCGGGAGCGGTCTGGCGTACCGCAAAACGGAGGAAACGGACCTCCTACTGTCGAAACGGGGGTCCTGTTGATCGGGAGGGGTGTGGCGTACCGCAAAACGGAGGAAACGGACTTGTGTTGGAGCGCTACGGTCGAAACGGGGGTCTTGTTCATCAGGAGGGGTGTGGCGTACCGCAAAACGGGACTCCATGGGATACTGTTCATCTCCACCGTCGACCCCCTCCAGCCTCCACAAGCTACTGTTCATCCACCGTCGACCTCCTCCAGCCTCCACGGGCTCCTGTTCATCCAGCCTCCACCACGCGCTACTCCACCGGCTAATGTTCAACCACCCCTCCACCGTCTACTGTTCATCCAGCCCTCCACACCACGGGGTCCTGTTCAACCACCCCTCCACGGGCACCCCTCCACCGTCTATTGTTCATCCTGCCCTCCACACCACGGGGTCCTGTTCATCCACCCCTCCACGGGCACCCCTCCACCGTCTACTGTTCATCCAGCCCTCCACCACACCACGGGGTCCTGTTCATCCAGAGGCAACACCACAGGGTCCTGTTCATCCACCCCCATTGGGAACTGTTCATCCAACCCCCCCCCCCCCCAGCAAAGCTCACTGTTCATCCAGAGGCAGCATCGATCGGCTTCAGTTAGCAGCAGTAGCCAAGGAATCGCTCGATCGGGTTTAGTTAACAGCCATCAATCGATCGCTCGGGATCAGTAACGCGTAGCCTGCAGTGCAATCGCTCGGGTTCAGTTAGAGCCCAACGCCTCGCTCGGGTTCAGTTAGAGCCAACGCCTTGCACACACGCGCGTACGTGTACGAGAGAAACGTGCATCGCTCGGCCCCCGACCTCCCACCATAACCGGGAACTCCCCGAAATTTTCCTCCCCCTCGCTTCTACCACGGTTTTTTCCGTCATGAACGGCCCAAAGAATGTCATGCAGCTGCGTCTCCGGCCCGCCCAAGACGAAAAACCCATTTTCTATCATGATTTTTTTGTCATAGAAGTAGGAGCCCACCACATCTATGATGATACCGGGTTTTGTCACAATTATCGTCATAGAAGTGTCATATGTATGACAGAAAAAAATTCGTTCGGCCCAAAATGTCACGGATGTGTCTTTTTTTGTAGTGCACCTATTTGCTCTATAAATACCCCAATATTCCATAAACCCTAGGGGAGTCGACGAAAATCAATTCCAGCCGCCGCAGAGTCCAGAACCATCAGATCCAATCTAGACACCATCACAGAGGGGTTCACCACTTCCATTGGTGCCTCTCTGATGATGCGTGAGTAGTTCTTTGTGGACCTTCGAGTCCGTAGTTAGTAGCTAGATAGCTTCCTCTCTCTCTCTCGTTTGATTCTTAATACAATGGTCTGTCGGTGTACTAAAGTAGGGGTACCTTAGTACCCCGAACTTGTGCACGGGCAGTAGTAGCGTCCCGCGGCAAGGCTTGCCAGGGGAGCGACAAGAGTCTCCACGGCCCTTTCTGGGCCGGACGAAGGCCAAGTGATCGAGCCTAGAAGACCAGGCCCCGGCAAGAGGAGCTTGCCGGGCCAAGGAGGCGAGGTCCGGCAAGAGGAGCTTGCCGGGCCAAGGCGACAAGGCCCCGGCAAGAGGAGCATGCCGGGACGACTAAGCCGAAGCACCAAGGCCCCGGCGGGAGGAGCTCGCCGGGACGGCCAAGCCAAGGCACCCCAAGAAAAGCCCGCCGCGGCGCGCCGCGCGCCCCGGCAAGGCCTGACGAGCGGCAAGCTTTCAGGCGCGGCAAGACAACCACCGCGGCAAGCCACTTGCCGCGGCAAACCACCACCTCAGGCATGCGCTCCAGCTCACCTGCCCACGCGTCACTCTGGAGCTTCCCCAGAGGCACGTGGCGGGGCGCCGCGCAACCTGGGGCGCGCGGTGGCATGCGACGTTGGCAGAGTCGCCCCCGTGGCAAGCGGAGGCGCCCCTAACGGTCCGCCTCGGCACTGTTCGGGCGATCCAGACGGGCATTTAATGCCTTTGTCCCCCGCCGTCAGAGTTAGGTGCGATAGCACTGTGCGGCCACTGTTCGCACAGTTCCTTGCCATTTTTACCCTCACCTACGTCGCTATCTTTGGGAAACCCCTTGGCATATAAAAGGAGGCCCATGCGCACGTAGGGGGGGAACGGGGACCAGACCCAGAAGGAGAAGACCCAGTAGACCCTCGTCTACGTCCAGCTCCAACTTACTGTAGCTTCTTGCGCCCCAGAGCAAGAACTCGAATCAACCAGACAAGCAGCAGTAGGGTTTTACGCATCCGTGCGGCCCGAAGCTGGGTAAAATCGTTGTGTGTGTGTCGCCTCGATCTGCTCTTTGTGCAACCTCCACTCCCCGCCGAACCGAAAAGGGGCTCCGTCCCCATAGGTGCTCGTGGAGGCCGATTTCCCCCGACATCTTTGGCGCGCCAGGTAGGGGGAGCGTCGAGGTTGTGTGAACCAGATCCGGCGTCCGCGCGAGCCAGACTCTCATTGTTTGCGCCGGCATGGCGCCGAAGAAGAAAGCTCCGGAGGTGACCGGTCCGTCAGCGTCGAACCCACCGCCCATGGAGCAGACGGGTGGTGGGGAGGACGTCGGTGGAGGAACGGGCGCCGTCGAACCAGTTCTTGGTCCCGCGACGTCCGAGCTCGCCCCGCGCCCCTCTCAGGAGGCGCGGAACCAGCAGCGTCATGGTACCCATGGTACCATACGCTCGCTGGACCCAGACCGTGCTGGTGGGTCCCAAGGCGCTCAGGACCAGCATGCGACCCAGCGTGCCGGAACGAGCGTCGCGCGGCTGCCTGGACCGGGTGCTGCTCCTTCTAACATAGTTAGGAGTTCGAGCACATCCCGCTCCTCGCGCCGTTCGCCGCCTCTGCCCGCCACCCCAGCGGAAGCTCTCGCGCGAGCTCAGCTACTTCTAGACTACCCTCCGACGGCGGACAAGCTCGACGACTGGAGGGCAACCATCCAGAGCCTCATCAGTTTCGCCAACGGCGACACTCCGCGGCAGCACAGCGCATCACAGCCGCGGCCAGTCACCCAGGCGAGAACCGATGGCGCCAATAATGGCGGGGGTGCGACCACCGTGCACTCCCCGCCCCAGAGGCCGCGGTCGCCGACTCGCCGGGCTCACCTCGGCAACGACTCCACCGCGTCATCGAACCCGCGAACTCGCCGCGACCAACGCCAAGTCCTTCACGAACGAAGGGAAGAAGACGCTCGAACCCGCATCGAGCGCAGAAGAGAGGCGCGGTGTCAATCAGACCAGCGCGTTGAGCCCTCTGGAAACATGCACGCACCGGGGGAACCAGGCGAACTGCCGTATTCGGTAGGCTGCCCCGCGTTCACCCGCGAGCTGCGGCAAGTCCAGTGGCCCAGCACGAAGAACTTCAAGCCCGACGTGCCCGAGAAGTACGACGGCAAGTCGCACCCGTCGGAGTTCCTCAGCATCTACACCATTGCGGTGCAGGCTGCCGGGGGACGGGACGACAAGATCCTTGCCAACTACTTCCCGCTGGTACTCAAGCCCAACGTCAGATCCTGGCTCATGCACTTGCCAGACGGCTCCATCTCCTCCTGGCCAGATCTATGCCATCAGTTCATTGGCGCCTTCACGGGCGGCCACAAACCCCATGGCCAGGCAAGCGACCTTCATCTGCTTGTTCAGAAGGAGGGGGAGCCTTTGCGCAAGTTCATCCAGAGGTTCAGCCGTGTGCACTACAACATCCCAGACGTCCACCCCGCCGCGGTGATCAGCGCGTTCCACCAGAACGTGCGCAACCGCAGGATGCGGGAGGAGATGGCGATGTGCAAAATCAAGGAGGTCAGCGAGCTTTACGCCCTGGCCGACAAGTGTGCACGCGCTGAGGAGGGGAGGAAGCTCCCCGGAGAAAGTGTTGGAGAAGGAGAATCCGACAGTGAAGGTACCGCCCCGGCAAGGAGAGGCCGGCGGCGGAACGGCAAAAAGAAGAAAAACCCAGAGGTGCTGGTTGTCGAAAAGTCCGGCAGCAAGGGCTCCGCGAAGAAAGCCCAGGCGGGAGGCCCCGGCAAGGAGGTTGTCGGGTGCGCCAACTGCCGGGCGGTGGCTGCTGCCGATAAGCGGGACGGTACCGACAAGAAGTACTGCAAGATCCACCATACCAGGGGCCACGACCTCCAGAGTTGCAAGCAAGTCGAGCGACTCGTCGAGCTGCAGAAGGCCGAGTACGCACGACGCGACAAGGAGAGAGCCCAAGCAGGCGGCGGGGGATCCGGCACGAAGCGTCTCGGCCCGGGGGAGCGCCGCGGCAAGGACAAGCAGCGGCAAGCAGACAGACCTCCCCGGGGACGCGACAAGGACGAAGACGATGACGACGACGAAGACATGGAAGACCCCGAGACTAGCGAGCAGGAGTTTCAGAAAGCCACTGAGGTCTTGTGTGTGGACGGCGGTGCCTCCCTGCACGCTTCCCACCACCAGCTTAAACGGTGGGTGCGGGAGGTCAATGCAGCGGAGCCACCCGTCGAGTCACGCAGACCCCTGAGATGGTCCAGCACGCCTATCATCTTCAACATTGAGGACCACCCTGATCGCACAACCGCGGTCAGGTGCTTGCCGATGTTGGTTTCCCCAACGGTCCGCAACCTCAAGGTCACTAAGATGCTAGTTGACGGCGGGGCCGGCTTGAATCTGATCTCCTCTGCTGTTCTCCGGAGACTCCAAGTTCCCGACAGCAAGCTCGAAGAAACCGGCACATTCCAAGGAATCAACCCGGGAAGGAGCAAGCCGAAGGGAAAGATCACGCTGCCGGTAACATTTGGCAGCGAGCTGAATTTCAGGACCGAGAAGGTCACCTTTGACGTCGCCGACTTTCCGTTGCCTTACAACGGGATCCTCGGCCGACCAGCGCTCGCCAAGTTCATGGCGGCCTCTCACTACGCGTATAACATGCTCAAGATGCCTGGCCCGATAAGCGTCATTTCTGTCCCCGGCGACAAGAAGGATGCCCTTATCTGCGCCGACCAAATATACCGGGACGCAACAGCAGCAACGGCCCGCGGCCCACTTGCCGCTGGAGCTTCCGGGGGAAAGAAGAAGTCCGGCAAGTGCTCTGGCGCCCACTCCGGCAAGCGCGCCTCTTCGGAGTGCTGCGCTGCCGTCGAGGACGTGCCATCGAGCCCCGCCGGCAAGAAGACCAAGCCCGGAAAGTGCTCTGGCGCCAACTCCGGCAAGCGCGCCTCTTCGGAGTGCTGCGCTGCCGTCGAGGACGTGCCATCGAGCCCTGCCGGCAAGAAGACCAAGCCCGGCGAATGCTCTGGCGCCCACTCCGGCGAGCGCGCCTCTTCGGAGTGTTGCGCTGCCGTCGAGGACGTGCCATCGAGCTCTCCCGGCAAGAAGACCAAGCCCGACGAATGCTCTGGCGCCCACTCCGGCGAGCGCGCCTCTTCTGAGTGCTGCGCTGCCGTCGAGGACGTGCCATCGATTTCTCCCGGCAAGAAGGCCAAGCCCGGCGAATGCTCTGGCGCCCACTCCGGCAAGCGCGCCTCTTCGGAGCGCTGCGCTGCCGTCGAGGACGCACCATCGAGCCCCGCCGGTAAACATAAGAAGACGACGGCTGCTCCACCAGCGACCAAGAAGGTGCCCGCCAAGGAGGACGGCACTGGTGGTACCTTCACCATCAGCGCCACTCTCGACCCCAAATAGGAAAGTGCGCTCGTTGCTTTCCTGCGGGCGAATGTCGATGTGTTTGCCTGGCAACCATCTGACATCCCCGGCGTTCCCAGGGAAGTGATTGAGCACCACCTTGCCGTCTGTCCTCTTGCGCGGCCCGTCAAGCAAAAAGTCAGGAAACAAGCAGTGGAGCGCCAAGAGTTTATCGCGGAGGAGATCAGGAAGTTGGAAGCGGCAGGCCTCTTCAGAGGCGTGCTCCATCCGACGTGGTTGGCCAATCCTGTTGTCGTGCGCAAAGCAAACGGGAAGTGGAGGCTTTGCATCAATTTCACCGATGTCAACAGAGCTTGCCCTAAAGATCCATTTCCCTTGCCGCGCATCGACCAGATTGTTGACTCCACGGCCGGATGTGACCTGCTTTCATTCCTCGACGCCTACTCCGGGTACCACCAGATTTTCATGACCAAAGAAGATGAAGAGAAGACTGCGTTCATCACTCCATGCGGCACGTACTGTTTTGTGCGGATGCCTTTTGGACTGAAGAACGCAGGCTCGACGTTTGCGAGGGTTGTCCACACTGCTTTCGAGCCACAGATCCACAGAAATGTGGAGGCCTACATGGACGACATTGTGGTCAAGAGCAGGGACAAGGCAACCTTGGTCAAGACTTGGAAGAGACCTTTGCGAACTTGCGCAAGATCAGCCTCAAGCTCAACCCCGAGAAGTGCGTGTTTGGAGTTCCCTCCGGCAAGCTTCTCGGGTTCTTCGTGTCTCAGCGTGGGATCGAAGCCAACCCCGACAAGATCAAGGCCATCGAGCAGATTGAAGCACCAACGCGTGTCAAGGACGTGCGAAGACTTGCCGGCTGCGTGGCGGCTCTCAGCAGGTTTATTTCCAGGTCTGCGGAACGCGCCCTGCCGTTTTTCAAAATCTTGAAAAAGGCAGGTCCAGTAAAATGGAATCCGGAAGCGGAGGCTGCGCTGCAAGACTTGAAGAAATACCTGTCCTCCGCTCCTATACTTGTCGCGCCTAGACCGCAAGAGAAGTTGCTGCTCTACCTAGCGGCAACCAATCAAGTGGTTAGTGCTGCGTTAGTAGCGGAGAGAGAAGCTGATGACGAGCCAGCAACCACGGCAAGCGCGTCCGACGACAAGCAGGGGGCTTCCCCGACAAGCTCTGGCCCCGGTAGAGGCGAATTCGCGCAAGCGCAAGGGGAAGTGCAGAAGAAGAGCATGGTGCAGCGCCCAGTTTACTTCGTCAGTTCCCTCCTGCAGGGGGCTAGGTCGAGGTACTCTGGTGTGCAGAAATTGCTCTTCGGCCTCCTCATGGCCTCAAGGAAGCTGCGCCATTACTTCCAAGCACACGAGATCACAGTGGTCACTCGCTTTCCGCTTAAGAGGATACTGCAGAATCCCGAAGCAACAGGCAGGATTGTCGAGTGGGCACTAGAACTGTCAAGCTTTGGCCTCAAGTTCGAGAGCACATCGACCATCCAGAGCAGAGCATTGGCAGAGTGGACGCCGACACCGGACGAAGAAATTCCAGAGACGAGCATCCCCGGCAAGGAAGCAACCAAAGAGTGGCTGATGTACTTTGATGGTGCCTTTTCGCTAGAAGGCGCCGGTGCCGGCGTGCTGCTCATCGCGCCCACCGGAGAGCACCTCAAGTACATCGTCCAGATGCACTTTCCCAAGGAGCAAGCAACCAACAATACGGCAGAGTATGAAGGTTTGCTCGCCGGTCTCACGATCGCGGCGGAACTTGGGATCAAGAAGCTCATTGTCAGGGGTGACTCGCAGCTCGTCGTCCGCCAAGTGAACAAGGATTACCAGTGCCCGTTGATGGAGGCTTACGTTGATGAAGTGAGGAAGCTGGAAGAGCGCTTTGACGGCCTGCAAATGGAATACGTTCCAAGAGCAGAGAACGACATCGCCGACGGCCTGTCAAAATGCGCCGCACTAAAGCTACCTGTGGAACCAGGGACTTTTGTGCTCAAGCTGACTCAGCCATCCGTGACACCATCGACTGGGCCAAGCAAGAAGATAAAATCGGTCTCCGGTGACTATCTCCCGGCGGAGCTTCCCGAAGCCGCCGCCAAGAGAGTCCCCAAGATCGACGCCAAGAGTGCTGAGGAGTTGCCCGCTCCGGCAAGCCCAGGGTTTGTCCCGACGAAGCAGGCGCTCCCGGCAAGCCATGCCCCGGCAAGCTTGTCGGGGAACGTCAAGCTCCGGCTGAGCCCCAAGTCCTCGCCGTAGAACCTGATGTTCCCACAGCCGCCGACATGCCTTTAGTCCTCGTCGTCGAGCCACAGGCTCCGACGTGGGCACAGCAGATCGTCCGTTTCCTCTAGACAGGAGAACTTCCCGAAGAACAAGAAGAAGCGGAAAGAGTAGCCCGGCAGTCCAGTATGTACCAGTTCGTCGACGACGAACTGTACAGAAGAGGACGCAATGGGGTGAAATTGAAGTGCATTCACTGGGAAGACGGACAGGAGCTGTTGGCGGAGATACACGGAGGCATATGTGGACACCACATTGCCGCCAGAGCACTTGCCGGCAAGGCGTTCCGGCAAGGTTTCTTCTGGCCAACAGCCCTCCAGGATGCAACTGCACAAGTAACCAAGTGTGAAGCGTGCTAGTTCCATTCCAAGAAGATACACCAGCCAGCTCAAGCTCTCCAGACGATCCCTTTGTCCTGGACCTTCTCGGTCTGGGGGCTCGATATCCTCGGCCCCTTTCCCCGAGCCGTCGGGGCTTTGAGTACTTGTTCGTTGCCATCGACAAGTTCACAAAGTGGCCAGAAGTGGAACCGGTGACGAAGGTGGCAACCCAGTCCGCGATCAAATTCTTCAGGTCGATTGTTTGCCGCTTCGGGGTCCCCAACAGGATCATCACCGACAACGGTACGCAGTTCACAAGCCACGCTTTCATGCAGTACACCCAAGAACTCGGCACCAAGGTCTGCTTCGCTTCTGTTGCTCATCCCCGGAGCAACGGTCAAGCGGAAAGGGCCAACGCCGAGGTACTGCGCGGGCTCAAGACCAGAAGTTTTGACAGGCTGCTCAAGCGCGGACGGAACTGGATCGAGGAGCAGCCGGCGGTTCTTTGGTCGGTCAGAACGACGCCAAATCGAGCCACCGGCCAGACACCATTTGCTCTAGTCTATGGAGCAGAAGCAGTTACCCCCACGGAACTCGTATACGGGTCACCTCGAGTGCTCGCTTATGATGAGCTTGAGCAAGAGTGGTCGCGTGAAGATGACGCACTGCTCCTCGAGGAGGATCGTCTCCAGGCTGCTGTGCGATCCGCTCGCTACCAGCAAGCTCTGCGTCGCTATCATAGCCGCAAAGTTAAAGCCAGGAGCCTCGAGGAAGGCGACCTTGTTCTTCGGCGCGTTCAGTCGGCCAAGATACACAACAAGTTGACGCCGAAGTGGCAAGGCCCTTACCGGGTGAAACGAGTCACGAGGCCCGGCGCCGTCCGCCTCGAGACCGAAGATGGTACTCCGGTGAGGAATTCATGGAACATTGAGCATCTTTGCAAGTTTTACCCGTAAGGCGCGGTTGTCGGACCCCGTCCGGCAACCAACTCTTTGTACAAAAGTCTTGCCACAGTTGCAAGTAATCCTTTGTACAAAGCCAGGCGCAGACCCTGGCAGCAGACAATGAAGCGCTGGTGCCCCCAAGTTTTAGCATGCATGCTGAGTCGAGTCTCGTCCTTGGTTAGGGTTGGTAGTGCCTAACAGTCGCTAACCCCTAACTTAGAGGTCGAGTCCGCGTCTTTTTCCCGTCCTTCCCCTTTGGCTCGCAGGAATTGCATACCCTTGCCGAGTCGCTCAAGGACGAAGAAGGGGAGAAGGGCGAGCCAGCACCCGCGCCCCGGCAAGCCAGTGTTGCCGGGGGTTGCAACCTCAGATAAGTCTTTACATCCCTTATCATGCATTCTCTCGTGAGCTGCGGAATGCGAAAACCTTGCTTCCTCCTAAAAGCTGTCGTGCTCTCTTAAGCGACAAACCCTGGAGCGCGTTCCCGGGGCCCGCTTCTGATAGTAGCCGTGGCGGCAAGAGGAGGAAGCGAAGGGCCAGAACCCGCCTCCTCCCTGCCACCGCCAAGAGCGTGAGGAGGGCCAAGGGGCGCGGGGAGACGGCAGGGTCCGTTGCCGGGCGGGGAAGTGTCTATCTTAAACGATGCAAAGGGTTCGCTCCTTGCCGCGGGATGTACCCGCGAGACAAATGGTCTGGCAAACACTCCCTTTTCATTAAAAACATTCCACTCAGGTACATCTCAGAGAGAATGAAAAACATGAAAGATGGGATTACAAGATTTAAACACAATTAAGGCCCGAGGGCTTACAAGATAAAAAGAGATAAGGTGCCCGTGATCCCTTTCTTGTCTCTCTCCTCAAGAGGTAGGGCAAGGAGGCGAGAAGGGCAAAAGGGGCGCCTAGACGAGCTACGGGTGGCAGAAGACGCCAAGAGAGCATCCGGGGCTCCGCCCGGGGGCTCCGGAGGCCGGATGGAGACGGCGACGCCGGAAGCGGAGCTCGAAAAGGAGGCTGCGGGAAGTCAACACGCTGTCGAGGGCATCTAGCCCTCGTACTCCGAGTTGACAGCCTTGCCGCCGGCCTCTTCCGCAGCCTCGCCACTCCGGCCGCCCGAGAAGACGAAGCCCCGGCAAGAGGAGCTTGCCGGGCCGGAGAGAAGACCCCGGTGGTCGTCGCCGCGAGCAGGGGTGGTGACGGCGTCTGGGGCGAAGCTGGAAGACGAGGCAGCGGCCTTGCCGCCCGCCCTCTTCCTCTTCCGCAGCCTCCCTACGCCAGCCGCCCAAGGAGACGACCCCGGGGAGTTCACGGCGCTAGCGACGCGGACGATGGGGGTCGCCGGTGCCACGCGGAGCTGCAACCGGCACCTAGTCGGACCCGTCATCCTGGCGACCGCTCCCCTCGTCGTCGCTGTCGCTCCCCTCCTCATCACTCTCGCTCGAGGAGGAGCCTTCGCTGTCGGAGGAGCTATCCACGCAGCACCGGGCCCGGGTGCCGAGGTCCCCGAAGACCATGACGGAGAGGAGATCACCCTCCATCAGCTTAAAATGGAGGGTGAACCCCTCCATCAAGCTGTGGATCTGGGCGAACGACTTCCACCCTCGGCCAAGATACATCACACCGGGGGCTCGGGATTCGACGTGGACTCGCGTGCCACTGATTCCGCAGCCCCTCATGCGCAGTCTCAGCGTCTCGTGTTGCTCCGCTTCTAGGACGTCCGCGAAGGGAGCCGGGAGGCGGAGGCGACGGCGAGGCGCCCGGCGCAGCCTGATGATGAACTCGCAGGGGTCGTCCCCGAGATGAACCGCCGGGAGAAACGGAGCCGCCGGCGGAGGCGAGCCGGGCGCGCCGCCCCGCCCGCCTCGAGCGCCCCGGCCCCGTCCACGGCTTCGTCCACGACCTCGCCCCCTCCCCCTTCCCCTTACGGTTGGCTCCGTCACCACGGGTGCAAGGGGAGGAGGGGCGCGCTGCCTGGCGGCAACCCTTGCCGCCACCGAAGAAGGACCAGGGTTCCCTTTCTCCATGACAGTTGGGGAGAGGGGACCCGGGATCTAAGAGAAGAAAGAGGGAAGGAGTGCGGACCCTCGTCACCCCCTTCCGCTCCTTATAAAGGGGCGGAGTGGGGGCTCGGCCGCCCCGCCCAACCAATCAAAGCAAAGGAAGGGCAGGCGACGGGGCCGACCCTCTACTTCGACCCGCGTCGGCCCGGTTTCCTGCCTCCGCCACCGCAACCCCAAGCGCATGGAGGACGCGTGGCAGGCGAGCACGGCCGAGGCGACAGATGAGGCGACCTCTCCCCACCCCGTGATCGTGGGGGCGGGCGCCCCGAAAGCCGCGCCTCGACCCCGTTCGTTCACCAAGCCGCGCCTCCACGTCTCCCCCCACTTGAAAGTGGGGGGCGGGCGTTTCGCCTTTCCAAATAAAGGAATCATGCCCGACGTGATGCATGCCTGCGGGCCTCAAGCCCCGCGCACGCCACTCACGTCACGCACGCCTCGCCCCCCCCCCCCCCCATGACGCCGCGATAAGCGCGCGCCACTTGGGGAGGGCGCGACGGGCACGGAGTTAAGGAGCAGCGCAACCCAGGCCACGCGTGCCCGTGCACTGTTAGGGCCTGGCCCAACAACGCTCGGCACCGTGTATGGCCCAGACCCGGGGGCTCCTGTCAGTGTACTAAAGTAGGGGTACCTTAGTACCCCGAACTTGTGCACGGGCAGTAGTAGCGTCCCGCGGCAAGGCTTGCCAGGGGAGCGACAAGAGTCTCCACGGCCCTTTCTGGGCCGGACGAAGGCCAAGTGATCGAGCCTAGAAGACCAGGCCCCGGCAGGAGGAGCTTGCCGGGCCAAGGAGGCGAGGTCCGGCAAGAGAAGCTTGCCGGGCCAAGGCGACAAGGCCCCGACAAGAGGAGCTTGCCGGGACGACTAAGCCGAAGCACCAAGGCCCCGGCGGGAGGAGCTCGCCGGGACGGCCAAGCCAAGGCACCCCAAGAAAAGCCCGTCGTGGCGCGCCGCGCGCCCCGGCAAGGCCTGACGAGCGGCAAGCTTTCAGGCGCGGCAAGACAACCACCGCGGCAAGCCACTTGCCGCGGCAAACCACCACCTCAGGCATGCGCTCCAGCTCACCTGCCCACGCGTCACTCTGGAGCTTCCCCAAAGGCACGTGGCGGGGCGCCGCGCAACCTGGGGCGCGCGGTGGCATGCGACGTTGGCAGAGTCGCCCCCGTGGCAAGTGGAGGCGCCCCTAACGGTCCGCCTCGGCACTGTTCGGGCGATCCAGACGGGCATTTAATGCCTTTGTCCCCCGCCGTCAGAGTTAGGTGCGATAGCACTGTGCGGCCACTGTTCGCACAGTTCCTTGCCATTTTTACCCTCACCTACGTTGCTATCTGTGGGAAACCCCTTGGCATATAAAAGGAGGCCCATGCGCACATAGGGGGGGGAACGGGGACCGGACCCAGAAGGAGAAGACCCAGTAGACCCTCGTCTACGTCCAGCTCCAACTTACTGTAGCTTCTTGCGCCCCAGAGCAAGAACTCGAATCAACCAGACAAGCAGCAGTAGGGTTTTACGCATCCGTGCGGCCCGAAGCTGGGTAAAATCGTTGTGTGTGTGTCGCCTCGATCTGCTCTTTGTGCAACCTCCGCCCCCCGCCGAATCGAAAAGGGGCTCCGTCCCCATAGGTGCTCGTGGAGGCCGATTTCCCCCGACATGGTCTCTTGGAGATCCATATGATGTAACTCTTTTTGCGGTGTGTTTGTTGGGATCGGATGAACTTTGAGTTTACGATCAGATCTATCTTTTTATATCCATGAAAGTTATTTGAATTTCTTTGATCTCTTATATGTATGATTGCTTATAGCCTCATATTCCTTCTCTGATATTTGGGTTTTGTTTGGCCAACTTGATCTAGAAGAGGTGCTTTGTAGTGGGTTTAATCTTATGGTGCTTGATCCCAGTGACAGAAGGGGAACCGACACGTATGTATCATTGCTACTAAGGATAAAACGATGGGGTCTATCTCTACATAGATAGATCTTGTCTACATCATGTCATCGTTCTTATTGCATTACTCTGTTTCTCCATGAACTTAATACACTAGATGCATGTTGGATAGCGGTCAATGTGTGGAGTAATAGTAGTAGATGCAGGCAAGAGTTGGTCTACTAATCTTGGACGTGATGCCTATATAATGATCATTGCCTGGATATCGTCATGATTATTTGAAGTTCTATCAATTGCCCAACAGTAATTTGTTTACCCACCGTTTGCTATTTTTCTCGAGAGAAGCCACTAGTGAAACCTACGACCCCGGGTCTCTTTCTCATATTATTTGCCTTTGCGATCTACTTTTCCTTTGCTTTTATTTTTAGATCTATTAAACCAAAAATACAAAAATACCTTGCTGAAATGTATTCTTATTTTTATCTTATTTTGCGTTCGATCTATCAATCTACTACAATTTATTTCACATCTGTTTGCCTATCTTGGGGCGCCGCTACCCGAAAGGGATTGACAACCCCTTTTACACGTTGGGTTGCGAGTATTTGTTATTTGTGTGCAGGGGCTGTTTACGTTGTGTTGCTTGGTTCTCCTACAGGTTCGATAACCTTGGTCTCATAACTGAGGGAAATACCTACCGCCACTGTGCTGCATCATCCCTTCCTCTTTCGGGAAATACCGACGTAGCTTCAAGCCGCAATCAGTTTCCTCACTTGATGCTTGTTCATGAATATCTCATTGCCCCATACGCAAAAAGGGTCGATGCGTGGATCCTTGCCAAGGGCATATGTACCTACAAGCAACAAGTCAATATTAGAAGCTAACAAGTGTCCAGGCCTGGATCTATATGCACTACATTATGGAACGACGGGGGAGTAAAAGCCAAGGGTTGAAGCTAACCTCGACGGAAAATGGTGGCCACTCCCGTTGTTGTCCTGCATAAGTACTGGAAAGGCATGATAAGTACAACAACCTTAACAATAAATAAATATAGCAAAGGTAAACAACATCATCTCCAAATGATAGCTTAAATGTGTTGGTTTCAGCATGCTGTTAAAGCATATATAAAATGGAAGGCAATGTTACCGACAGCAGGCTTAACAGCCATCAAATATTGCAATTCAAACTGGTATTGTTGAAAATGAATAGAACGTAGGTAATGCTCAAACATCACACAGGATAAATGTGTAAAACGGAAATAAAGGGCATGTGTTAACTACACCAGGCATGACTGGAACCAAATATAGCCGTTCAAACTGGTATTGATGCAGTCAAGCGACATAGTTCCAACTTGCACATAATGAACAACACATTGTGAATGACTGAAATAAACAAGGCATAAATGATCAGTATAACAACCAAATATAGCCATGAAAGCTGGACAGAGTCTCACTGCAACCAACCTAACAAGCAAATACAGATAAACATGGTGTATGCTTGAAAACTGGACAGATGCTCACTGCAACCAACCTAACAAGAAAATACAGATAAACAAGGCATCTGCTTGAAAACTGGACTAATGCTAAAAAAAGCAACCTAACAACCAAATACATATAAACAAGGCATCTGCTTGATAACTGGACAAATGTTCACTGCAACCAAACTAAGAACCAAATACATATAAACAAGGCATCGGCTCGATAACTGACAAAATGCTCACTGCAACCAACCTAACAACCAAACACAGATAAACAAGGCATCTACTCACTATAAACAACCAAATATAGCCATTCGTGAAACTGAAGTGGATAACTCATACTTAAACATCACATAGCCCTATTGAACAATACATTTTTGCATAACTGAAATAATTAAACATGGCACAGTTATAGCACCACATGGAGAATGCTACAACAACAAAGGGTACGGGTTCGAAAGCTAGAAAAGGTAAGATTTGCTGATAGGATGTTGCCTCACATTCATCGATGGGGTCCTTCCAGTTGGAAGAGCACGGACCCATGGTGCGCTCTCTGATGTCACAGATGGGTTGTTTCACCTTGGAAGAACCTTTGTGGGTGCCCTCCTTGTGGTCGTGGTCGATGAGATCTGACTTGACAATTGAGGATCCCAAACCGCCGCCGTAGAACGTGTCCTTCAGAAATGACAAAATGGGCTCGATGGCGTACAAGGATCGCAAATCCTTGACCGCTTGGCGGAGGATATCAGCGGCAGGGCCGTCGAAGAGATCGACGACGGTTGAACCAGAGGGGTTGGGGATGGACCACGTAACCTGTGACATGGCCCGCGTGAAGCCATCGCTGTCGACGAGCTTGATGTCATAGCCAGCTTTCCTGAGATATAGTAATACGCAAGCCCACTGACATGGAGCCTTCGATATGGCAACGTAGTCAACTTCTTCGCCGGCTTCCGTGACGACATGTTGCTTCGGGATCACCGGGTCGAGGCGAACTGCGGCTACCTCGCCAACGTCCGCTAGAGAGGCCATGGTAAATCTCTTCTTGGCCGAATGCTCCTTGGGATCCCCGGGATACGTGGTCGAGCTTAGGCTGCGACATTCTGGAGTAGGGGATGTGGATCTGGTGGGGAGGGACACCGCAGGCCTCATCTAAAAACTCAGGGGAGTGGGGCGACAGTATGGGAATTGCTGGGTAACCTGAACTTTATTATCTATGCTAGGAGGAACGGGCAAACCGGAATGGGTTGGCGGCGGCACCGATGGTGCCGGCGGCAGCCGCGAGCTAGGGTTCAAGGGGGGGAGGGGCCGGGTGGGGGACTGTGGAGGGGGTGGTGGTGTTTGAGGATACGCCACGGCTACTGAAAATTATAGAAATGGTGGGTGGAGATGGTGGTGGACGAGGAAGGGCAACGGTTCAAATGCCTCGGCTACTGCAGTTTTACTATAAGGTCGGTGCTGGAGGAGTGTGGGCGACGGTTGAAGTATGACGGCTACTAAAATTTGGGTAAAGGAATTGATGCGGGGCGGGAGTGCCCAAGACCTCGCACGGTCCAATAAGAATATGCGTGTATGATAATAAGGGAAAGTGGCAGAACCGCCGATTTTTGCAATGCTCAAGGCTGGTAGTTTGTTTCTATATTTCTAGCTAGCTGGTCAATCGCACACGGTTCGTCCTAATTTCTAAATAAACTTACCCGCCTTTAGCTTGCGTAGTCGTGGTGATTTTACAGTGCACTTGCATCGCACACGGTTAAGCCAGTTCCTCCACCATTTGCTAGTGTTTGCGTGATACGTCCATTTTGCATCATGCTTTTATATCGATATTTATTGCATTATCGGCCGTTACTTCACATTATGTCACAATATTTTATAAGGTTTACATAAGGAGGGAGAATGCCGACAACTGGAATTCTGGGCTGGAAAAGGAGCAAATATTAGAGACCTATTCTGCACAACTCCAAAAGTCCTGAAACTCCACGGAATATCTTATAATAAATAATAAAAAATCCTCGCCAAAGATGAAGACCAGGGGGCCCTCACCCTGTCCACGAGGGTGGGGGCGCCCCCCACCCTAGGGTGCGCCCCCTACCTCGTGGGCCCCCTGGTGGCTCTCCTATGCCCATCTTCCGCTATATGAAGTCTTTCGTCGAGAAAAAAATAAGAAGCAACCTTTCGGGACGAGACTCCGCCGCCACAAGGCGGAACCTTGGCAGAACCAATCTAGGGCTCCGGCAGAGCTGTTCTGCCGGGGACACTTCCCTCCGGGAGGGGGAAATCATCGCCATCGTCATTACCAACGCTCCTCTCATCGGAGAGGGCAATCTCCATCAACATCTTCACCAGCACCATCTCATCTCTAAACCCTAGTTCATCTCTTGTATCCAATTCTTGTCTCCAAGTCCGGGATTGGTGCTAGTAGGTTGCTAGTAGTGTTGATTACTCCTTGTAGTTGATGCTAGTTGGTTTATTTGGTGGAAGATCATATATTCAGATCCTTTATGCATATTATTACCCCTCTGATTATGAACATGAATATGGTTCGTGAGTAGTTACGTTTGTTCCTGAGGACAAGGGAGAAGTCTTGCTATTAGTAGTCATGTGAATTTGGTATTCGTTCGATATTTTGATGACATGTATGTTGTCTAGCCTCTAGTGGTGTTATGTGAACGTCGACTACATGACACTTCACCATTATTTGGACCTAGAGGAAGGCATTGGGAAGTAATAAGTAGATGATGGGTTGCTAGAGTGCCAGAAGCTTAAACCCTAGTTTATGCGTTGCTTCGTAAGGGGCTGATTTGGATCCATATGTTTCATGCTATGGTTAGGTTTACCTTAATACTTTTGTTGTAGTCGCGGATGCTTGCAATAGAGGTTAATCATAAGTGGGATGCTTGTTCAAGTAAGAACAGCGCCCAAGCACCGGTCCACCCACATATCAAATTATCAAAGTACCGAACGTGAATCATATGAACGTGATGAAAACTAGCTTGACGATATTCCCATGTGTCCTCGGGAGCGCTTTTCCTTATATAAGAGTTTGCCCAGGCTTGTCCTTTGCTACAAAAAGGATTGGGCCACCTTGCTGCACTTTATTTACTTTTGTTACTTGTTGCTCATTACAAATTATCTTGTCACAAAACTACCTGTTACCACTTATTTCAGTACTTGCAGAGAATACCTTATTGAAAACCACTTATCATTTCCTTCTGCTCCTCGTTGGGTTTGACGCTCTTACTTATTGAAAGGACTACGATAGATCCCCTATACTTGTGGGTCAACAAGACTCTTTTCTAGCACCGTTGCCGGCGAGTGAAGCGCCTTTGGTAGGTGGAATTTGGTAAGGAAAAATTTACATAGTGTCCTGAAATTTACTGTCACTTGTTACTATGGAAAGTAATCCTCTGAGGGGCTTGTTCGGGGTATCTTCACCCCGACCAGTAGAGCAAAGAGTTGCTCCTCAACCTACTGAACCTATTGAAAATGAAATTACTTTTGAATTTCCTTCGGGTATGATAGAAAAACTGCTAGCTAATCCTTTTACAGGAGATGGAACAAAGCATCCTGATGAGCACTTAATATATGTGGATGAAGTTTGTGGATTATTTAAGCTTGCAGGTATACCCAATGATGTTGCTAAGAAGAAGGTCTTCCCTTTATCTTTGAAGGGAGACGCATTGACATGGTATAGGCTATGTGATGATACGATATCATGGAACTATAGAAGATTGAAATTGGAATTTCATCAAAAGTATTACCCTATGCATCTTGTTCATCATGATCGCAATTATATATATAATTTTGGCCTCGTGAAGGAGAAAGCATCGCTCAAGCTTGGGGGAGGCTTAAATCAATGTTATATTCATGCCCCAATCATGAGCTTCCAAGAGAAACAATTATTCAAAATCTTTATGCTCGGCTTTCTGAAAATAATCGCACCATGCTCGATACTTCTTGTGCTAGCTCTTTAATGATGAAGACTATTGAATTTAGATGGGATTTATTGGATATAATTAAACGCAACTATGAAGATTGGGATCTCGACGAAGGTAAGGAGTCAGTTCTGACACCTAAGTTTGATTGTGTTAAATATTTTATGGATACCGATATTTTTTGTAAGTTTAGCACTAAATATGGACTTGACTCTGAGATAGTAGCTTCTTTCTGTGAATCTTTTGCTACTTATGTTGATCTCCCTAAGGAGAAGTGGTTTAAATATCATCCTCCCATAGAAGTAAAAGTAGCTGCACCAATTAAAGTTGAAGAAAAGACAGTCACTTATAATGATCCTATTGTTCCTACTTCTTATGTTGAGAAACCACCTTTCCCTGTTAGAATAAAGGATCATGCTAAAGCTTAAAATATGGTTCGTAAAAGCAATATTAGAACTTATACACCTCTTGAACAAGTTAAAGTTGAACCTAATGTTGCTATTGTTAAAGATCTCTTGGCTAATAATATTGATGGGCATGTTATTCAGTTCTGCGGTGAAACTGCTAGAATTGCTAAACCTTGTGCTAAAGATAAACATAGACCTGTGGTAGGCGTGCCTGTTATTTCTGTTAAAATAGGAGATCATTGTTATCATGGCTTATGTGATATGGGTGCTAGTGCTAGTGTTATACCTTATGACTTGTATAAAGAAATTAAGCATGAAATTGCACCTGCTGAGTTAGAAGATATTGATGTCACATTTAAACTTGCCAATAGAGATACTATTTCAGCAATGGGAATTGTTAGAGATGTTGAAGTCTTGTGTGGGAAAACTAAATATCCTGCTGATTTTCTTGTTCTCGGTTCCCCACAAGATAGATTTTGTCCCATTATATTTGGTAGACCCTTCTTGAACACTGTTAATGCTAAGATAGATTGCGAAAAGAATGTTTTTACTGTTGGCTTGGATGATATGATTCATGAGTTTAATTTCTCTAAATTTAGTAAACAACACCGTGAAGAAGAATTGCCTAGTAAGGATGAAATTATTGGTCCTGCTTCTATTGCCGTACCTCCTAGCGATCCTTTAGAACAATATTTGCTAGACCACGAAAATGATATCTTTATGAATGAAAGAAGGGAAAGAGTTGAAATATTCTTTAAACAGGAACCTATTCTGAAACACAATTTGGCTGTTGAAATCCTAGGGGATCCCCCTCAACCTAAGGGTGATCCCGTGTTTGAGCTTAAACCGTTGCCTGATAATCTTAAATATGCTTATCTTGATGAAAAGAAGATATATCATGTTATTATTAGTGCTAACCTTTCAGAGCATGAAGAAGAAAGATTATTGAAAACTCTGAAGAAGCACCATGCTGCTATTGGATATACTCTTGATGATCTTATGGGCATTAGTCCCACTCTATGTCAACATAAAATAAAATTGGAAGCAGATGCCAAACCAGTTCGTGATCCTCAACGATGTCTGAATCCTAAAATGAAAGAAGTGGAAAGGAAAGAAATACTAAAGCTTCTGGAGGTAAGTATAATCTATCCCGTTGTTGATAGTCAGTGGGTAAGTCCTGTCCATTGTGTCCCTAAGAAGGGAGGTATTACTGTTGTTCCTAATGATAAAGATGAATTAATTCCACAAAGAATTATTACAAGTTATAGGATGGTAATTGATTTTTGCAAATTAAATAAGGCTACTAAGAAAGATCATTACCCCTTACCTTTTATTGATCAAATGCTAGAAATATTATGCAAACATACACACTACTGCTTTCTAGATGGTTATTCTGGTTTCTCTCAAATACCTGTGTCGACTAAAGATCAATAAAAGACTACTTTTATATGCCCTTTTGGTACTTTTGCTTATAGACGTATGCCTTTTGGTTTATGTAATGCACCTGCTACCTTTCAAGGATGCATGATGGCTATATTCTCTGACTTTTGTGAAAAGATTTGTGAGGTTTTCATAGACGACTTTTCCGTCTATGGATCTTCTTTTGATGATTGCTTGAGAAATCTTGATCGAGTTTTGTAGAGATGTGAAGAAACTAATCTTGTCTTGAATTGGGAAAAGTGCCACTTTATGGTTAATGAAGGTATTGTCTTGGGGCATAAAGTTTCTGAAAGAGGTATTGAAGTTGATAAAGCCAAGATTGATGCCATTGAAAAGATGCCATGTCCCATGGACATCAAAGGTATAAGAAGCTTCCTTGGTCACACCGGATTTTATAGAAGGTTCATTAAGGACTTCTCAAAAATTTCTCGGCCTCTGACTAATTTATTACAAAAAGATATACCATTTGTCTTTGATGATGATTGTGTAGAAGCATTTGAAATACTTAAGAAAGCATTGGTCTCTGCACCTATTGTTCAGCCACCTGATTGGAATTTACCCTTTGGAATTATGTGTGATGCTAGTGATTATGTTGTAGGTGTTGTTCTAGGGCAAAGAGTTGATAAGAAATTAAATGTTATCCATTATGCTAGTAAGACTCTAGACAATGCTCAAAGGAATTATGCTACTACTGAAAAAGAATTCTTAGCAGTTGTATTTGCTTGTGGTAAGTTCAGACCTTATATTGTTGATTCTAAAGTAACTATTCACACTGATCATGCTGCTATTAAATACCTAATGGAAAAGAAAGATGCTAAACCTAGACTTATTAGATGGGTTCTCTTGCTACAAGAATTTGATTTGCATATTGTTGATAGAAACGGAGCTAAGAAACCCCGTTGCAGACAACTTGTCTAGGTTGGAAAATGTTCTTGATGACACATTACCTATTGATGATAGCTTTCCTGATGAACAATTAAATGTTATAAGTACTTCTCGTAGTACTCCATGGTATGCTGATTATGCTAATTATATTGTTGCTAAATTTATACCACCTAGCTTCACATACCAGCAAAAGAAAAAGTGTTTCTATGATTTGAGACATTACTTTTGGGATGACCCACATCTTTATAAAGAAGGAGTAGATGGTGTTATTAGATGTTGTGTACCTAAGCATGAACAGGAACATGTCCTACGCAACTGTCACTCCGAAGCTTATGGAGGACACCACGCTGGAGATAGAACTGCACATAAGGTATTGCAATCCAGTTTTTATTGGCCTACTCTCTTCAAGGATGCCCGTAAGTTTGTCTTGTCATGTGATGAATGTCCAAGAATTGGTAATGTTAGTAGACGTCAAGAAATGCCTATGAATTATTCACTTGTTATTGAACCATTTGATGTTTGGGGCTTTGATTATATGGGACCTTTTCCTGCCTCTAATGGATATACACATATTCTAGTTGCTATTGATTACATTACTAAGTGGGTAGAAGCTATTCCAACTAGTAGT
Organism: Aegilops umbellulata; assembly: GCA_032464435.1. Taxonomy (NCBI): domain Eukaryota; kingdom Viridiplantae; phylum Streptophyta; class Magnoliopsida; order Poales; family Poaceae; genus Aegilops; species Aegilops umbellulata. The sequence goes on along the minus strand of CP136056.1, from coordinate 63,799,860 downwards.
GCTGATCATAACACTTCTATTAAAATGCTTAAGGAAGTTATTTTTTCGAGGTTTGGAGTCCCTAGATATTTAATGACTGATGGTGGTTCACATTTCATTCATGGTGCTTTCCGTAAAATGCTCGCTAAATATGACGTCAATCATAGAATTGCATCTCCTTATCACCCGCAGTCTAGTGGTCAAGTAGAATTGAGTAATAGAGAGCTCAAATTAATTTTGCAAAAGACTGTTAATAGGTCTAGAAAGAATTGGTCCAAGAAACTTGATGATGCATTATGGGCCTATAGAACTGCATATAAAAACCCTATGGGTATGTCTCCGTATAAAATGGTTTATGGAAAAGCATGTAAATTACCTCTCGAACTAGAACATAAGGCATATTGGGCTATTAAAGAGATCAACTATGATTTCAAACTTGCCGGTGAAAAGAGGTTATTTGATATTAGCTCACTTGATGAAAGGAGAACCCAAGCTTATGAAAATGCCAAGTTGTTTAAAGAAAAAGTTAAAAGATGGCATGACAAAAGCATACAAAAGCGTGAGTTTAACGTAGGTGATTATGTATTGCTATACAACTCTCGTTTAAGATTTTTTGCAGGAAAACTTCTCTCTAAATGGGAAGGCCCCTATGTTATCGAGGAGGTCTATCGTTCCGGTGCCATAAAAATCAACAACTTTGAACGTACAAATCCGAAGGTGGTAAACGGTCAAAGAATTAAACATTATATCTCAGGTAATCCTATAAATGTTGAAATCAATGTTATTGAAACCGTAACCCCGGAGGAATACATAAGGGACACTTTCCGGAACGTTTCACACTCCGAAAAGGAATAGGTATGTAGTACGGTAAGTAAACCGACTCCAAGACAGTTTTTAAGGCAATATTTCTCCGTTTTGGAATATTTAGAAAAATAGAAAAATAAGTAGCAATCCGGGAAGGACACGAGGGCCCCATGAGGGTGGAGGGCGCGCCCTACCCCCCTGGGCGCGCCCCCTACCTCGTGAGCACCTCGTGTGCCTTCCGGACTCCGTTTTCTTGCACGATACGTATTTTGGTCGGTAAAAATTCATTATATATTCTCCCGAAAGTTTTGACTCCCGTATCACACGAATCTCCTCTGTTCTTGTTTCGAGCTGTTTTTCTGACAGATCTAGATTATCATGACATCCCCAAGTGCTTCCAAGGACAAGTTCTTCAAGAAGGTCATCAACCCTTACCTCGCGGAGGTGCTGCGACACCCTCAAACCATTGAGTTACATGATGGGTTGCTGCACATCCGCGATGAAGAGGGACCGAAGGGGACCGGAAGCATGGAGACAAGGCTCGAAGCAATGGAGCAACAAGTTTTCAAGTGCCAAGGGATGGTGGAACATGGACTCAACTCCAACCACATGATGATCGCAGAGTTCACTAGCAACCATAAGCTGGATGCTGACAACATCGGGGAGGCCATCTTCAAGCTTCATGAGAAGATCGAGCACCTCCAAGCCCAAATCTATGACCTGCAAAACCAAAACTGTGAGTATGAATATAGATTCAAAAGGATGAGTTTGGCTGCAGATTTGAGGATCCTGGAGACTCGATCATCCTTCTATGATGGTGAGCCTATGCCTTGGAAGATGGACGCCAAGCCTGCATCATCGACAACACCTCCACCTTCTTCACCAACAAAGGAGACATAATCACATGGGTATGGGCACTCCCCTTGGCAACTGCCAAGCATGGGAGAGGTGCCCCGGTATCGTATCACCATCACAACTCCTATCTTTACCATTTTTCCTAGTTCGATCCTATTAGTAGTATCTTGATCTAGTAGAATAAAGTTTATGGCATGATCTAGTTTTGAGTTTTGCTTTATGATCTCTCTATGTAATCGAGTCCGTGAGCTATATATAATAAAGATTAGTGTTGAGTCAAGGGCTTGATTATTTTGCCATGATCTTGGGTGAATAAAAGAAAAGAGAAAAAGAATAAAAAGAAACAAAGAGTTCATATTGATCTTATTGAGAGTAATGACTTCACATAGAAAGAGTATGATGATTAAAAGTTGTTGGGAGTTGGCAGACATAGTTTTGGTCATCATTGCAATTAATAGAAAGTAATAAGGAAAGAGAGGTTTCACATATAAATATACTATTATTGATATCTTTTATGATTGGGAGCACTCATTAAAATATGGCATGCTAAAGAGTTGATGTTGGACAAGGAAGACAACGTAATGAGTTATGTTTTCTTATATCTGAGATAAAGTATGTTGTCATGGATCCTCCAACATGTTTAGCTTGCCTTTCCCCCTCATGCTAGCCAAATTCTCAGCACCAAGTAGAGATACTACTTGTGCTTCCAAAACCCTTAAACCAGTTTTGCCATGAGAGTCCACCATATCTACCTATGGATTGAGTAAGATCCTTCAAGTAAGTTGTCATCGGTGCAAAGCAATAAAAATTGCTCTAAATATGTATGATTGATTGGTGTGGGAGAAATAAGCTTTATACGATCTTGTGATGTGGAAGTAATAAAAGCGACGGACTACATAATAAAGGTTCATGTCACAAGGGGCAATATAAAGTGACGTTCTTTCGCATTAAGATTTTGTGCATCTAACCATAAAAGCGCGTGGAAACCTCTGCTTCCCTCTGCGAAGGGCCTATCTTTTATTATTATCTTCTACCTTATGCAAGAGTCATAGTGATCTTCACCTTTCCGTTTTCATTTTATCCTTTGGCAAGCCCAGCATGTTGGAAAGAACCTGATATATATATCTAATTGGATGTAGGGGAGCATGAGTTATTATTGTTGACATTACCCTTGAGGTAAAAGGTTGTGGGGCAAAACTATAAGTCCCTATATTTCTCTGTGTCCGATTAAAACTCCATAACCACAAGTATTGCGTGAGTGTTAGCAATTATGAAGGACTAGATGATAGTTGAGTATGTGACTTGCTTTTTAAGCTCTGACATAGACTCTTTCTGATGTTATGATAAATTGCAATTGCTTCAATGACTGAGATTATAGTTTGTTGGTTCTCAATAAGGTTTCTGATTCATACTTTTGCATTGTGAATAGATCATCACTTGAACATAAGTAATCATATGACAATACCTATATATGTTGTTGTTATGAGAATAATCATGATGCCTTCATGTCCGTATTTTATTTTTATCGACGCCTCTACTTCTAAACATGGGGACATATTTATTGTCGTCGGCTTTCGCTTGAAGACAAGCGAGGTCTAAGCTTGGGGGAGTTGATACGTCCATTTTGCATCATGCTTTTATATCGAAATTTATTGCATTATGGGCTGTTACTTCACATTATGTCACAATACTTATGGCTATTCTCTCTTATTTTACAAGGTTTACATAAGGAGGGACAATGCCGGCAGCTGGAATTCTGGGCTGGAAAAGGAGCAAATATTAGAGACCTATTCTGCACAACTCCAAAAGTCCTGAAACTCCACGGAATATCTTATAATAAATAATAAATAATCCTCGCCAAAGATGAAGACCAGGGGGGCCCACACCCTGTCAACGAGGGTGGGGGCGCCCCCCCTAGGGCGCTGTGACACTCCAAAAAAATTTCATTTGGTTTTTAGCAAAATCTTTGTTGGTTTTGAAAAGAGGCCATTTAATTATTATTTTTTCAGAAAAACCTTCCTCTCAAAAACTTCCTTTTCTTTGGCAAGGATTTTTAATCTTCATCAAACTATGGTGATTGATCATTTAAAACTTTTCTCTGATGACTCCCCTCGTAAAACATGTTTTTGGAAGTTAATTATTTTCCTTTTAAAAAGAAACTCCATGAAAATTGGGATTTTTCATATCTTGAAGACCACCCATGATTTTTGTTTTTGCCCATGTGGTAAAACCTCTCCAAAACCTCCCCTCCTCTTTGAAAACAATCTAAGTCCTCTATCCCAACAAGTCCAAACAAGTTTTGGATTTTATTTCAATTTGTTTATCTCTCAATTCTTTTCTGACTATTATTTTTGAGCCTGAGTGATTTTCAAAGCAAGTACCCTATTGCAATTGAGATTTGACCTCAAACCAATTCCTCTGGATTGTCCTTAGCATCCACAACTCAAAACCATCTTGATCCACTCTTCCTCTTTTCAAATTTTTCAAATTTCAGCCTCTGCAAGTTTGGACCAGATTTGCCAAATTTGGTGAAATTCATATTTTCACTTTTCCAAAAATTCTACCAAAAATCAGGCAGCCTACTGGTGCAATGAGAAGCCACTCCACCAAAAACCAGCTCAAGGAAAAATACCTACATGCCAGAATCATTATGTCGAACACCTGGCGTGCACTGTTGCTGTTCATATTCAGTAAAAGTCAGAGTTCAGTGTCGTTTATTCGTCAGAGTTTCAGTCACGAGGAAACTGTGCATTTAGCTCGTGCTCGCCGCCTCTTCTTCCTATCTGGAGCACCACACGCGCGCTTGGCGCCTTCCTGGCGTTGGTGGCGCCCTGGCCCGTCAGCGCCGGCGTGTCCCCCGGCGGCAGAGCCACCGTAGCGGCCGACAGGGGGCAGCACTGCGGCATAACGCCGTTCAGCACCGCCCAAACCTCCTGAGGGCTCCACGTGGCCACCTCCTTGCCAGCGCACGCATGCAGCACCGCCGCCGTGGCCTGGCACGCGCAGAGCGCGTTCTCTGCCGCCGGCGTGCCGTGCGGCCGTTCCGTCGAGGGCAGGCCGTAACCCTCCCTCCCGTGTTGAGTTCGACACTGGGATGGCACCAGCGCTCCACCTAGTTGATGATCAAGCCCGTAAGCCGGCCGTCCACCCACAGCTCCGCCGTAATCGCCCGCCGGACTTATCCGTTCACGGCAACCGCCTCGGACCGCCTATATATAGCCCCCCCCCCCCCCCGAGCTTGCTCTTGCCCCCGCACAACTCCACCACCTCGCCAGACCCTGCCTAGCCACTGGAAGGGCCTTGAGGGGCCTTTCTTCCTTGACTCCGGCCACCTCCGCCCGCCTCGGGCTCCGACAACGTTCTCTTCGCCCTCTCCGGCGAGCTCCATCCACGCTCGAACCGCCGTCCGCCGGAGCAGGAGCCACCATCGACGTGGTGCTCACCGGCGACCACCACCACCACCACCCGATGCGGCATGGCGCCCTGAGCACGGAGATACCGAAGGAGGTGACGGGACCGCGAACTTCACCGAGCTAGGCTCCGACTAATCTGAACCAGGCAAGCATGTTTGATCTTTTCATATGATGGGTGTCTTGGCATGTTTTGCATTTAGCAAGATTCATGGCATGTTAATGCGCATACCGATGAACATTATTTTCATGCATGGTTGAGGCAAGTGAGTTCGATGATCCAAACGTTGTTGGATGTGTATATGCATGGCCATGTGTTGGCATGAGGATGGGTAAGACGGCAGTGTTGTAGCATGCCAGTCTTATGCCATACTACTTGACTTCAGTGTCAGCCCGTACCAGTTCGGTTCCCGTCCATATTCCCTTCCTGTACTACCATATGTTTTCCGCAAGGAATATGGTTTAGTAAGTTGCAAACCGCTTTCCTGGTACACACCAAGAGGAGAGGCCGGGATGATGGTTCCATGGCCCTGGATTAAAGCCAGTCATCCGGTCAGGGGGCATGGGTGTTTCCGGTTGGGACCGAGAGGGGGGCACCCCTTAGAGCGCGCGTATATAAATTTGATCCCATGCTATTCGAGATTGTGATCTCCCCGTCTCAAAAGTTTTTCTTGGACGATGTCTAGGGTGATTCCTGACATCGAGAGGTAGGATGGGTGTGTACTGGTTAGCTGTGTTTTCTTCCGAAATACCGTAAACGGAAGTAGTCCTTCATGGCTACGGAAATCCGTTGGCTGTGGGAAATTTTTGTACAAACTCTGCAGAGTCATAATTCTTCAAATCATCCTATCCATATCCAAGTTCTGCGCTAACTTATTCTGACAAGTGCCAGTTTTGGTGACAGATACTCCGGTGAATCACAAGAGTGCTGAGTCCGGTTAAATGTTTATTCCCATGATGGACTAACCCGTATATTACCTTGAGCTGATTAATCTAACATGTGTATTATATTTCCTTATGAAGAAAGCCCTTTCTGTGATGTCGCTCAGACGTCCGACTGCGGCAGTACTGTTATTTACTTTCCTCATAAGCCCTTTCTGTGATGTCGCTCAGACGTCCGACTGCGGCAGTACTGTTATTTACTTTCCTCATAAGCCCTTTCTGTGATGTCGCTCAGACGTCCGACCGCGGCAGTACTGTTATTTACTTTCCTCATAAGCCCTTTCTGTGATGTCGCTCAGACGTTCGACTGTGGCAGTACTGTTATTTACTTTCCTCAGAAGCCCTTTATGTGGTGTTCCTAAGGCGCCCGACTGTGGCATTTCTTTTAAAGCCCTTTATGTGGTGTCGCTAAGACGCCCGACTGTGGCATTTCTTTTAAAGCCCTTTATGTGGTGTCGCTAAGACGCCCGACTGTGGCATGAATTTTCTTTTATATAGTTGTTCACCTTTCGAGGCGTCGCTTCAGACACCCGATCGGTTCCCATTTATATTTCTGTTGGGATTTCTAGCGGACTACCGCCGATTCCCATTTTTACTCACCTTGCCTGCTAATATTTGAATGTGCTTTGGTAAATTAATCATGACGCATTCATGCATGCATTTGTTATTTCTTACGTCCGAACTGTCTTGCGAGTACTTTCAAAGTACTCACTGGCTTGTTGATTTGGCCAGATGCTGACGAAGGTGATCTCATGGATGAAGAGTTCGATAGCGAGTCCGACGCCTAGAGGAATCCCAGTCAGTCTCGTGCGACCCTGGATTTGGTCACTGTATTATATCCGCTTCCGCAATCCGAATAAATTCATCGAGCCTCACCTCGACGCTCGATGAGATGCTAGTTTGAGAGCCATGTTATCCACTCCCCACTGTATTATTCCACCATCGCTTTATTCCCGAGTCAGTAATATGCCACCACTCCCTTGTGTTATATCCGCCTTTATGTATAATTATTGGCGCGCTTGTAATAAATTGTTGAGCACCCTTAGCTCAACCCTGTAATATATTCTATGCTACTGGCTTATTGTATTAAGAGTTTGTCTACCAGTGAGGAAGATTTTCTCTCATACTGGACTCAAAAGATTGGTTTCTCAATAAATATCTTTATTGGAAAACCGGCCGTGACAAGCTTGGTACCAGAGCCAGGTTGACTGTAGGAAGCCACTAGGTGCGATCGCTAATTGGTTATTAGCATAATAGAGCTAATTTGTACTTTTGCAATTGTAGTCATTTTTCTGACAGTCAGCATATATTTATGATCTAACCATTCAGAATTTTTGCCTACTTTTGTAGATGGCCGACAACAGCTGCGAGTCTCAGACCTTCGCCAACGTACCCGATGGGTTCGTCAAGCTTCTGTCCTTCATCGTTCAGGTCGCGATGGGGCCATCTGTGCGCCCAGTCGTCTCACTCTGCCAGCACAAAGTCAGCGACAGTCTGACCATGCACCAGGCCTTGGTGCAATTCAGGGGAGGGCGTGGTGAGTTACGCCGCTTCCGGTTCGTGGGAAGAGCCATGCCCACGGAGAAGCATGCTATTCAGATGGCAGCCCGCGAGTCGATAGCTCGTCTCAGAGATATCCTTCTTGTGATGAAGGCTCGTCGTTACCGCTATCTTCCATGCCACGTGCCCTACACCTGTCACTACGCATACTCCTGCCCCAGAGGAGAACGAGACGAGGCCTTTGAGATGCTTATTGAGTATCTTTGGGCCCTGGAGGCCGCCTTCGACAACTTGGTGGACGACTTCGTGGCCGCCCGCATGGACTCAGTCCATCGCTGTGCTGCCAACAGGAGGGAGCTCCTGCCCACCGCACCGCCATTGACTTTTGTCTCATCATCAGCATCTTATGCACCTACTCGTCGCCTGCCTTCTACTGAAGAGTTCAACCAAGTCATTGCGCCCACTCCAGCGCGCACTGCACCGCCCCTCACGCCAACTCCTGTTCGTGTTATTCCGCCCCTGGCACCCGCTCCATCTACTCAACGCAGCACTACTCGTATGGAGCCTATTAGCGAGGAGGAAGTCGAGTCCCCAGCCTCGCTACGCCTCACCCTTGGCAGGGCCAAGGACATCATCAACATCTCCGACTAAGTACGCTTAGCCGTCATGCGATGTACCTCCATGTAAGATATGGGAAGTAGCCTGTTTGCGCATCATGTAGGAAGTGGAGAAGTGCACTAGCCTAAATAACATGTCAGGATTATGTACGCATATCCTGAGTGATGTATTGTATAATTATCGCCTGCGTGTAAGATACGTAATGAGCAGTCCTTCTCCATGCGCAAATCGAATATTTTTTCATTAAGTGATCTTGGCTATTTAATTTATTTGCCAACCTTGTGCATTTATGGATTTGTTTTTGCGACCCTTTTCGTTTTTCTTATGGGTTTTACAAAATATATCCCCAGAGTGAAAAATGTCTCGTCCTTGGACTCGCTCCATGCCAGCTCCGCCAGAGGAAAATTATGGCACTCAACCGGACAACAATTTTGCACAAGGGCAGTCAAGTCAATATCATGACACTCAACCAGGCAACAATTTCACTCAAGGTCAGTCAAGTCAACAAGGCAGTGAAACGACACTTTCTCAAATGTGCCGCCTTTATGAACAGAGTCAGCAACAACATCGGGAAATGATGAACCAAGTCATCAACATGGGAAGTCACCATGGGCAGTATCGGCAGCATTCCAAGTTATCTGAGCTACAGAAGACGCGTCCCCCAACATTTTCTCATACTGACAAGCCTCTTGAGGCCGAAGACTGGCTTCAAGATATGGAGAGAAAATTAATTATTGCAAAATGTTCAGACCCCGAAAAGGTACTTTATGCTCCGCACTATCTCACAGGAGCAGCCGCATCTTGGTGGGAGAATTTCCTGCACATGCATCCCAACGAAAATGATATAACCTGGGATGATTTCAAGGAAGGCTTCCGTGGCGCACACATTCCTAAGAGTATTATGAAAATTAAAAAGGGAGAGTTCGATGACCTCAAACAAAGGAACATGACAGTGTCAGATTACAACGGTCAATTCACTCTATTATCTCGCTACGCCAATGAAGATCGTATGACTGAGAGCAAGAAGATGGAGAAATTCCTTGACGGTCTAGCGCCCGCGCTTAAGTGCCAACTAGTCGTGCACACTTTTCCAGATTTTAAGACGCTAGTGGACAAAGCTATTACTCTGGAAAATGAGAGGCGCAGTTTGGAAGATTTCGGCAAGCGAAAAAGGGACCAGACCAACCATGCTCGCAATCATCGAAGCAAGACAGATTTTCAAAAGGGTGGGACACACAAGTCCGCGTCCAACGTCTCACGCCCAATTAAGAATTTCCATGCAAGGGACAAGGAGTTCACATATCTCCCCGGCATTACTCGCTACGCCTGTGGAGAGGAAGGACACTATGCCAAGCAGTGTCCCAAGCCTAGAAACTCAGCCCCAAAGCCGAACAACGGCGGCAATAATTCAGCGCCCAAGCGGAACAATTTCAATCCCAACAACAACCACAGGAAGGGTCATCTGAACCACGTAACCAAAGAGGAGGCACAAAATGCTCCGGATATCGTACTCGGTACGTTTCCTGTCAACACAACACCTGCAATGGTTTTGTTTGATTCTGGAGCTTCTCACTCTTTTATTTCGAAAAGTTTTGCTTTGCAAAATAATTTTTCGATGCTTCCTTTGGAGAAATCCATGATCATCAAGTCCCCTGGGATTCAGCAAGTCACTCAGAGTTACTGTCAGGATGTGGTTATTGAGTTCAAAGGATTGAAGTTCCACGCCAATCTTATTGTGTTGGAAAATAGGGGACTGGATGTCATCCTCGGGATGGACTGGCTAACCACCAACAAGGGTTTCATTGACTGCTTCAACCGGACCGTAATTCTCACACACCACCACGGGAAGACAATAAGGGTATCCGCCAAGGAAAGAAAAATACCCCGGCAACCGAGATTAAATAAGGTGGACGTTTCTGAGTTAAACAAGGTTCCAGTAGTATGTGCATTTCCAAACGTATTCCCCGAAGAGCTTCCAGGCATGCCACCAGACCGAGAGATAGAGTTCAGCATTGAGCTCACACCAGGAACCACCCCCATATACAAGAAACCATACAGAATGGCACCATCCGAGTTGGATGAATTGAAGAAACAAATAAAGGAATTGCTGGACAAAGGATACATTCGAGCCAGTTCCTCACCTTGGGGATCACCAATTTTATTTGCCAAAAAGAAAGATGGAACACTGAGATTGTGTATTGACTATCGAGCACTTAACATGGTCACAGTCAAGAACAAATACCCAATGCCAAGGATAAACGATTTGTTTGATCAACTCACTCAGGCCAAGGTATTCTCAAAAATTGACCTAAGGTCAGGATACCATCAATTGAAGGTGCGAACAGAAGATATCCCCAAGACAGCTTTCACCTCCAGATATGGATTGTGTGAGTTCACAGTAATGCCATTTGGATTAACGATCGCCCCCGCATATTTTGTTCACCTCATGAACAAAGTATTTATGAAGTTTATGGACAAGTTCGTTGTGGTATTCATCGGCGATATTCTGGTATACTCCAAGACACCAGAAAAGCACGCGGAACATCTCAGAATTGTGCTAGGAGAACTCAGGAAACATCAATTGTATGCCAAATTCAGCAAGTGCGAATTTTTGCTAAGACAAGTAGGCTTTCTAGGCCACGTACTGACCCAAGACGGTATCGCTGTGGGCCCGGAGAAAGTCAAGGCCGTACTTGGCTGGAAGTCACCAGCCAGCGTAACGGACATACAGAGTTTCTTGGGAATGGCAGGATATTACCGCAGATTTATTGAAGGATTCTCCACCATAGCCAAGCCTATGACCCAGTTACTCAAGAAAGACAAGAAGTTTGAATGGACAGAAGCCTGCGAGAAGAGTTTCCAAGAGCTAAAGAGGAAGTTAACGACAGCACCGGTATTAATTGTGCCAGACATACACAAGAATTTTGAAGTATATTGTGACGCGTCCAGAAAGGGCCTCGGATGCGTATTGATGCAAGAAGGCTAGGTTGTCGCCTACGCTTCAAGGCAGCTTCGCAAGCATGAGGAAAATTATCCCACTCATGACTTAGAAATGGCAGCTGTCATTCATGCACTTAAGGAATGGAGGCATTTCTTACTTGGAAATCGATGTGAAATATACACGGACCATAAAAGTCTCAAATATATTTTCACACAGCCAGAACTAAATTTACGGCAACGACGCTGGTTGGAATTGGTAAAGGATTATGATGTTGGTATCCACTACCATCCAGGTAAAGCAAATGTAGTGGCCGATGCTCTTAGTCGGAACCCCAGCCCCGACGAGAACAGTCTGCAAGGCTTGAGACCCGAATTCCAACAAGAATTTGCCAAGCTCAACTTGTTAATAGTAGCAGAAGGTACCATAACAAACCTGGAGATACAACCCGACCTTGTGGAGAAAATTAAAGGAGCTCAGCCTGGTCACCCCAGCATAGAAGGCATAAAAAGAAAAGTGAGTATGGGCAAGGCCTCGGAATTCGTCGTAGACGGTGGAGGGATATTATGGTACGGAGAAAGACTCTGCGTGCCAAACATAGAAGACCTAAAACAACAAATTTTAGTTGAAGCCCACACCGCCCCATATTCAATCCACCCTGGAGGAACCAAAATGTATAAAGATATTCAGGAAAGATTTTGGTGGCACGGTATGAAGAGGGACATAACTACCTTCACTGCATGTTGCGACTCATGTCAACGCATAAAAGCTGAGCATCAGAGACCAGCCGGACTACTGCAACCGAACAAAATACCTGAGTGGAAATGGGATGAAATAGGGATGGATTTCATTGTCGGACTACCTCGGTCACGACACGGGAATGATGCCATATGGGTCATCACCGACAGGTTAACCAAGGTGGCACATTTTATTCCAGTAAGGACGACCCACACCACCCAGAAGCTTGCCAGGATTTACCTCTCCCGCATAGTCTGTCTACACGGTGTCCCGGAGACTATAATATCCGACAGAGGCACTTAGTTCGTTTCGAGATTTTGGGATCATTTACAACAGGCTCTGGGAACTCAACTAGCCTTCAGTACAGCTTACCACCCCCAGACAGATGGACAAACAGAACGCGTAAACCAGATTTTAGAGGACATGCTGAGAGCATGTGTCCTCACATATGGAACCAGTTGGGAAGAAAGCCTACCATACGCCGAGTTCGCATACAACAACAGTTACCAGGCCAGCCTGCAAATGGCACCATTTGAGGCTTTATACGGACGGAGATGTCGTACCCCGTTAAATTGGTCAGAGACCGGAGACAGCCGCATCTTCGGGCCAGACATGCTCAGAGAAGCCGAGGAAAAGGTCAAGCTAATCAGAGATCGACTCAAGACCGACCAAAGCCGACAGAAGAGTTATTACGATCAGAAACATAGTGGGGTCAACTTCGAACCCGGTGAGTTTGTGTACCTACGAGTATCCCCTATGAGAGGACTGCAACAATTCAAGATTAAAGGAAAGCTAGCACCAAGATTCATCGGACCATTCTATATAATGGCACGAAGAGGCACAATAGCCTACCAGCTAGACTTACCTGAGGAACTATCAGATGTCCACAACGTGTTCCACGTTTCGCAGTTAAGAAAGTGCTTGAGCAACCCAGAGAAACAAGTATCCCATGAGAGCATTGACGTGCAGCCAGACCTCACCTATCGGAAACGTCCCGTAAAAATATTAGAGGAGTCTGAAAGGAGGACCCGACAGAAAACCATCAAATTTTTCAAAGTTCAGTGGAGCAATCACACCAAAAACGAAGCAACTTGGGAAAGAGAGGATTTTCTTCGGGTAGAGCATCCACACTTATTTAAGGATCAGCTGAAATCTCGGGGACGAGATTTTTCCTATGGGGGTAGGTGTTGTGACACTCCAAGAATTTTTCATTTGGTGTTTAGCAAAATCTTTGTTGGTTTTGAAAAGAGGCCATTTAAAAAAATTCATAAAAACCTTCCTCTCAAAAACTTCCTTTTCTTTGCCAAGGATTTTTAATCTTCATCAAGCTATGGTGATTGATCATTTAAAACTTTTCTCTGATGACTCCCCTCTTAAAACATGTTTTTGGAAGTTAGTTATTTTCCTTTTAAAAAGAAACTCCATGAAAATTGGGATTTTTCATATCTTGAAGACCACCCATGATTTTTGTTTTTGCCCATTTTGTAAAACCTCTTCAAAACCTCCCCTCCTCTTTGAAAACAATCTAAGTTCTTTGTCCCAACAAGTCCAAACAAGTTTTGGATTTTATTTCAATTTGTTTATCTCTCAATTCTTTTCTGACTATTATTTTTTAGCCTGAGTGATTTTCAAAGCAAGTACCCTATTGCAATTGAGATTTGACCTCAAACCAATTCCTCTGGATTGTCCTTAGCATCCACAACTCAGAACCATCTTGATCCACTCTTCCTCTTTTCAAATTTTTCAAATTTCAGCCTCTGCAAGTTTGGACCAGATTTGCCAAATTTGGTGAAATTCATATTCTCACTTCTCCAAAATTTCTACCAAAAATCAGGCAGCCTACTGGTGCAATGAGAAGCCACTCCACCGAAAACCAGCTCAAGGAAAAATCCCTACATGCCAGAATCATTCTGTCGAACACCTGGCGTGCACTGTTGCTGTTCATATTCAGTAAAATTCAGAGTTCAGTGTCGTTTATTCGTCAGAGTTTCAGTCACGAGGAAACTGTGCATTTGGCTCGTGCTCGCCGCCTCTTCCTCCCGTCTGGAGCACCACACGCGCGCTTGGCGCCTTCCTGGCATCGGTGGCGCCCTGGCCCGCCAGCGCCGGCGTGTCCCGCGGCGGCAAAGCCACCGTAGCGGCCGACAGGGGGCAGCACTGCGGCATAATGCCGTTCAGCACCGCCCAAACCTCTTGAGGGCTCCGCGTGGCCACCTCCTTGCCAGCGCACGCATGCAGCACCGCCGCCGTGGCCTGGCATGCGCAGAGCGCGTTCTCTGCCGCCGGCGTGCCGTGCGGCCGTTCCGTCGAGGGCAGGCCGTAACCCTCCCTCCCGTGCTGAGTTGGACACTGGGACGGCACCAGTGCTCCACCTAGTCGATGATCAAGCCCGTAAGCCGGTCATCCACCCACAGCTCCGCCGTAATCGCCCACCGGACTTATTCGTTCATGGCAACCGCCTCGGACCGCCTATATATAGCCCCCCCCCCCCCCCCGAGCTTGCTCTTGCCCCCGCACAACTCCACCACCTCGCCAGACCCCGCCTAGCCACTGGAAGGGCCTCGAGGGGCCTTTCTTCCTCGACTCCGGCCACCTCCGCCCGCCTCGGGCTCCGGCAACGTTCTCTTCGCCCTCTCCAGCGAGCTCCATCCACGCCCGAACCGCCGTCCGCCGGAGCAGGAGCCACCGTCGACGTGGTGCTCACCGGCGACCACCACCACCACCACCCGACGCGGAATGGCGACCTGAGCACGGAGATACCGAAGGAGGTGACGGGACCGCGAACTTCACTGAGCTAGGCTCCGACTACTCTGAACCAGGCAAGCATGTTTGAACTTTTGATATGATGGGTGTCTTGGCATGTGTTGCATTTAGCAAGATTCATGGCATGTTAATGCGCATACCGATGAACATTATTTTCATGCATGGTTGAGGCAAGTGAGTTCGATGATCCAAACGTTGTTGGATGTGTATATGCATGGCCATGTGTTGGCATGAGGATGGGTAAGACGGCAGTGTTGTAGCATGCCAGTCTTATGCCATACTACTTGACTTCAGTGTCAGCGCGTACCGGTTCGGTTCCCGTCCATATTCCCTTCCTGTACTACCATATGTTTTCCGCAAGGAATATGGTTTAGTAAGTTGCAAACCGCTTTCCTGGTACACACCAAGAGGAGAGGCCGGGATGATGGTTCCATGGCCCTGGATTAAAGCCAGTCATCCGGTCAGGGGGCATGGGTGTTTCCGGTTGGGACCGAGAGGGGGGCACCCCTTAGAGCGCGCATATATAAATTTGATCCCATGCTATTCGAGATTGTGATCTCCCCGTCTCAAAAGTTTTTCTTGGACGATGTCTAGGGTGATTCCTGACATCGAGAGGTAGGATGGGTGTGTACTGGTTAGCTGTGTTTTCTTCCGAAATACCGTAAACGGAACTAGTCCTTCATGGCTACGGAAATCCGTTGGCTGTGGGAAATTTTTGTACAAACTCTGCAGAGTCATAATTCTTCAAATCATCCTATCCATATCCAAGTTCTGCGCTAACTTATTCTGACAAGTGCCAGTTTTGGTGACAGATACTCCGGTGAATCACAAGAGTGCTGAGTCCGGTTAAATGTTTATTCCCGTGATGGACTAACCCGTATATTACCTTGAGCTGATTAATCTAACATGTGTATTATTTTTCCTTATGAAGAAAGCCCTTTCTGTGATGTCGCTCAGACGTCCGAATGCGGCAGTACTGTTATTTACTTTCCTCATAAGCCCTTTCTGTGATGTCGCTCAGACGTCCGACTGCGGCAGTACTGTTATTTACTTTCCTCATAAGCCCTTTCTGTGATGTCGCTCAGAGGTCCGACTGCGGCAGTACTGTTATTTACTTTCCTCATAAGCCCTTTCTGTGATGTCGCTCAGACGTTCGACTGCGGCTGTTGGGGATATCACTACTGGGCGTAAACCGGCCTGCTTGGGCTGGATTAACTTCAATAGTAGTTCAAGGATGTTAAAGCCCAATAAACTTGTAAAGGCCCAAGGCCGTAGTCGGTTTAGTATCGGTTGCCATAAACCGGCTTGTATAAACTTGTACTATAAGATAGGGAAAGAAAGAGACCAACCCGGGTATGAGTATAAACCAAAGATTGGGACTCTGTGAACCGACGGGCGTCACCCGTGTATATAAGGGGACGACCCGACAGCGGTTTAGGGAGAGACAACCACAACTCGAGGCCTAGGCGAAGCTTGTTTGCTCCCTAGTCATCGAGACTTCGTCAATTCCACCACAAACTAGACGTAGGCTTTTACCTTCATCGAAGGGGCCGAACTAGTATAAACTCTCTGCGTCCCTGTGTCCGCTTTAACCCCTTCGAGTTAACCTGTTGCGATGGCTCCACGACTAAGTCCTTTGGCTAGGACATCTGCCGTGACAAACCCACGACAGTTGGCGCCCACCGTGGGGCTATCGCACGATGGTTTCAAGTTCTTGGAGGGCCGCTTTGAAGGACTCAAGGGATACGCCGTGGGCCGGATGACCAAGAGTCGTCGCTGCAAGATCTACATCGACGATGCAGGCTGGGGCCCCGAGGCCGGCTCAATTGAGTACGGGTACCGGGTCCCCTTTGGCGGTATACACGTCTTCATCGGCAAAATCGGTGAACCGGGCCCTGAGCTGGACACCTGCACCGACCTCATCGAAACAGCTCAGCGTGCGCGACCTGCCCGGGTTAAGCCAGCCGTGAAGCGTGCCTTTGTGGGAGTCATCCATGGAGGGAACTATGAGGACGGATCAGGATCTGGTGGCGAAACCGTCGTTTATTCCGGCGACGAGTCGTCAACTGGGGAAACTGAGTCCTTGTATCAAGTACAAGATGGTCGGATTGGGAGCTGTTCCGATCGCGACAGTATTCCGGACCCCTCTGATCTGCCTAGCCGGGTCGGTATATTCATGGCCGGTACCCAGGCAGCACCTCAATCATCAACGGCCGCAGCAATAGTTTCCGGTTCAGCGGCGGCAACGGCTGCCGGAGCAGGAGGCTCTGTGCGCCCACCAGCTCAAGTGTTATCCGATCTGTTCGACGCGTTGGCTGCGCTCATGGCAGAGGCTAATCCGACGGATCAGGATGCTCATAATGCAGAGATTGCAAAGGTGAGAGAACAGATTAACCAGGCCAAGGCAGATCTGGCAGTTGAGGAGGTCAGGATGACCGCGGAGCGGACCGCTTTGGACGCGCAAGCCTACAAACTTATGCTGGATCAGAACGCTTCGCAGGAAGTCATGAGGAGAAAGTTCCGACCTCGCTTGCCCTCGGTCTTTGAAGGAAGGGATCTTTTCAATACCCCTGGGGCAGGGACCAGTAACCAACCGATGGTGGACCGGGCGGAGGCGCCCGGGACGGGCGCGCCGGTTCAGCCTCGTGTGATAGATCTGCCCCGTCATAACCCGGGAGAGCCACGGGTTGTGCATACCCCTCCGGATCACTATTCTAACCCGCTGGACAACCTTGTTGCAGCGGCGGCACGGTTGGAAGCTATTCCGGTCGAGGGAGATTCACTGCAAGCGAGAGAGACACACCGGGTTAAGGAGCTCCTCAGAACAGCATTGGTTCAGCAGGAGGCGTATTCGTATAGCCGCGAACGGATTCACTCCACCCCGCGTCCAGGCCGGAGTTACAGTAGAAATATGGAAGAACCAGCCGAGTCAAGTAATGCACGGCATAGGGCTCCCCACGGCAACAATCCGGCCCCCGACGCCCAGGAGGTGGTAGACCGGGCCCGGGCGCGTAGGGAAGCTGAGTTAGCAGCACCGCATCAAGCTCATCAGATTACACCGTTTCGTCCCACCACTTCAGTTGAACCGGGACTCACTTCTAGCGCTTTGGGAGTACCTTGCCTCGTCCCAGCCCTCCGCAATGTGCGCCTGCCCAAGGATTTCAAAGGCCCGCGCAAGGTGCCGAACTATACGGCGGATCAACCCCCAGAGTCGTGGGTGGAGAGTTATGAGATGGCCATGGAGATGCTGGACGTGGATGATGCGGCGTGCGCAAAATATTTCACCATGATGCTTGAAGGGACAGCCCGTACTTGGTTAAAAAGCTTGCCGCCCAATTCTATCGGTTCATGGGCACAGTTGCGAGCCCGGTTCATAAGCAATTTTAAAGACACGTGCAAGCAACCCATGTCGGTGGTGGATTTAGCGGCTTGTGTCCAGGAGGAAGGAGAGTTAACAACTCATTGGGTGCGCCGAGTCTCAAAGATCCTGCATTCATCAGACCGTATCAATGTGGACATCGCGGTTGTAACCCTGGAAAGCAATTGTCGGTTTGGGCCTTTAAAGTTAAAATTAGGACGGATGAAACGCCATTGTACCGACATGGGAACGCTCATGACTGCTCTGGTAAAGTATGCTGATTCTGATAGTACCAAGGATCCCGAGTCTGATGATGAAAAGACAGGGAAGGGAAGGAGGAACGGCAACCCCAGAGGTCAGCAGCATAACTCGGCAGGAAACGTTGGTGGTGGCAAGCGTAAGGCGGATGGCAACACGGATTATGTGGCTAACACTAATGTGCAGGACAGAGGCCGACGACGTAGAGGCAAAAACCACAGTGGCGGACCTGGACCCAATCCGGAGCACTTAAATTATCTGTTGAATCAGCCTTGTCCAAAGCATGGGACCAGAGAGGAGCCAGCAAACCACCTTTGGAAGGATTGTTATATCATGCAAGAGTTTAAGAGCTCCAATGCTTTTCGGTATGACCCCAGCTCCGGTGGCGGTTCAGGATCCGGGTCGAGTCATGGTGGAGGAAATCCCGGTTCAGGGTTTAACGGTAATCCGGGCGGACATGGCAATCAGCATAATCAAAACAGTCAGCAACAGCAGCAGTCGGGTTACCAGAGTAATCCAAAGCAGTTAAACAGTGGACAATATCATGTGTTTACCACCAGCTTGGACAAGCGGGACCGAAAGGTCCAGAAGCGGGCGGTTAACTCTGTTGAACCGGCTGTGCCACGGTATCTGCGCTGGTCAGAGCAGCCAATTGTATGGAGTAGAGAAGATCACCCTCCCCGGGTTGACAATCCGGGTCAGCTAGCTTTGGTGGTGGCGCCTCAGGTGGGAGGTTATAAGTTCACCAAGGTACTCATGGACGGGGGTAGCAGTACTAATATCCTATACTACGAGACCTTTCGACGTATGGGGCTAAAGGATAAAGACCTCCGTCCTTCAAACACGGTTTTCCATGGTGTGGTGCCTGGCAAGTCAGCATACCCCGTGGGCAAAATAGCCTTGGAAGTAGTCTTTGGAGATGATCACGATTCCCGATCAGAGACACTGACGTTTGAGGTGGTGAAAATCCAAAGCCCGTACCATGCCCTATTTGGCCGGCCAGCCTATGCCAAGTTCATGGCTCGGCCCTGCTATGTGCATCTACAGCTCAAGATGCCGGGTCATAAGGGGACCATCACGGTTCACGGAAGCCATAAGATCGCTTTGGAGTGCGAGGAAGGAGACGCCGCGTATGCGGAGTCGGTTTGTGCTACCGAGGAGCTCAAGTACTATAAAGACAACGTTGATCCGACGGATATGGCTCCTTTAAAGAAGCCCACTACAGAGCATGATCCGACCCTGAAACTCACATCGGCGGCTGAGACCAAGCTTGTTGACTTCGTACCTAGCGATTCGTCCAAGCAGTTCAGCATCAGTGCCAATCTGGATCCGAAATAGGAAGACGCGCTCATCGAGTTCATCCGTGAGAATCGGGACATCTTTGCATGGAAGCCTTCTGACATGCCAGGTGTACCGAGGCAACTCGCTGAGCACACCCTTAATGTGGATCCTAAATACAGACCGGTGAAACAGTTCCTCCGCCGGTTCAATGAGGAGAGGAGAAAAGCTATTGGAGAAGAGGTGGCCAGGCTATTGGCAGCTGGTTTCATCATTCAAGTTTTTCACCCTGAGTGGCTTGCTAATCCGGTGCTAGTCCTTAAGAAAAACGGCACCTGGCGCATGTGTGTGGATTATACGGATCTTAATAAGGCCTGCCCTGCAGATCCTTTTGCCCTCCCCCGTATTGATCAAATCATTGATGCTACGGCGGGTTGCGAGCGCTTATGTTTCTTGGATGCATACTCCGGCTATCATCAGATCAAAATGGCAGTTAAGGACCAGGAGAAGACGGCGTTCATAACTCCATTTGGAGCCTTCTGCTATGTGTCTATGCCTTTTGGGCTCAAAAGTGCCCAGGCGACTTATCAACAGTGTGTGCAAAATTGTCTCCACAAACAGATTGGCTGTAATGTGCATGCTTATGTGGATGATATTGTGGTCAAGTCAAGGAAGAAGGAGACTTTGGTCGATGATTTGAAAGAGACCTTTGATAACCTCAGGACGTACAAGATGATGCTCAATCCGGCCAAATGTGTCTTTGGTGTACCAGCTGGCAAGCTATTGGGTTTTCTGGTATCCCATAGGGGAATTGAGGCTAATCCGGAGAAGATTACGGCTATCACCTCTCTGGCTAAACCGAAGTGTATTAACGATGTTCAACGCCTGGCGGGTCGGATCGCTGCACTTAGTCGGTTTATCAGCCGCCTCGGGGAAAAAGCGATTCCTTTGTATCAAATGTTGAAGAAGGAGGATCGGTTCGTCTGGAATTCTGCTGCGGATCAGGCATTGGAGGACTTAAAGCGGCAGCTGGCCAATCCGCCCGTGCTCGCCGCTCCCATTGATAGGGAACCATTGCTGCTATATGTAGCTGCTAATGCTCGTGCAGTTAGTGTGGCTATTGTGGTGGAGCGGAAGGAGGCGGGCAAAGAGTACCCGGTTCAGCGTCCGGTTTACTATATCAGCGAGGTGCTTACTGAATCCAAACAGAGATATCCGCATTGGCAGAAGCTGGTATACAGAGTTTTTATGGCGAGCCGGAAGTTGAAGCAATATTTCCAAGGGCATCCCATCACAGTGGTCAGCTCTGCTCCTTTGGGTGATATCATCCAAAACCGAGAAGCAACTGGTCGGATTGCCAAATGGGCTATTGAGCTTGGACCGCACGGTTTAAAATACGTGCCTCGCACTGCGATAAAGTCTCAGGCACTTGTTGACTTCATCAATGATTGGACGGAGTTGCAAGTCCCTGAAGAGAAGCCGGATCACACATATTGGACCATTCATTTTGATGGATCACGTCAATTGGAGGGCTCGGGGGCTGGAGTCATATTAACTTCCCCGCGAGGTGACAAGTTTTGTTATGTTCTCCGTTTAATGTTCCCTTGTACTAACAATGCAGCAGAGTACGAAGCCTTGCTCCACGGTCTCCGGATGGCTAAGGAGATGAATTTAAGCCGAGTTAAGTGCTTCGGAGACTCGGATCTGGTGGCCCAACAGGTGTCTGGTACATGGGATTCTAAGGATCCACTCATGGCTGCATATCATCGTGAGGTTGATGTGTTCGCAGGTCACTTCAAGGGGTATCAGGTGGACCACGTGGACCGACGAAAGAACGAGGCGGCAGACGCTTTAAGCCGGCTGGGTTCACGGCGTAAACCGGTACCACCTAATGTGTTCCTTGATGTGCTTTACAACCCATC
Source organism: Aegilops umbellulata (assembly GCA_032464435.1). NCBI lineage: Eukaryota > Viridiplantae > Streptophyta > Magnoliopsida > Poales > Poaceae > Aegilops > Aegilops umbellulata. Next base: position 63,778,497 of record CP136056.1, on the reverse strand, counting down.
GGTTCAACTACCTGGGGAGGCGGATTTGACGGTTCCTGACCCGGAGGCTTAGTTGGTGGCGGCGCTACACGTCATCCCGGATTGGACGCTGCCTTACCTAGCGTACATGAACCGAGGCGAGTTGCCAGAGGACGAGACTCTGGCCAGACAAATAGTACGGCGGTCCAAATCCATGGTAATTGAAAACAGCGAGCTGCATCATCGCAGTGTAACAGGAGCGTTTCAACGGTGTGTATCTCCTGAGGAGGGCCGTGAAATTTTGCGTGAAATCCACGAAGGAGATTGTGGTCACCACGCCGGTTCAAAATCTTTAGTGGCGAAGGCATTTCGTCACGGTTTCTATTGGTTGACTGCCCATGCTGATGCGGAAGATCTGGTTAGACGATGTGATGGTTGCCAAAATTCTCAAGACGCGCTCATGTTCCGGCTCAAGAATTGAGGATGATTCCAATTACTTGGCCGTTTGCAACCTGGGGGCTGGATATGGTCGGGCCTTTCAAAAGGTCCAAGGACAAGAAGACCCACCTTCTGGTGGCGGTTGACAAATTTACAAAGTGGATAGAGGCAGAGCCCGTTAGCAAGTGTGATGCGGCCACCGCGGTTCAGTTCATCAAAAGGGTGATTTTCCGGTTTGGTTTTCCACACAGTATCATCACAGATAATGGTACCAATTTATCTAAAGGTGCCATGAAGGAGTTCTGCGAACGAGAGCACATCCGCCTTGATGTTTCATCGATGGCACACCCACAGTCCAATGGTCAAGCAGAAAGAGCTAATCAGGAGATCTTGAGAGGCATCAAACCTCGGCTTATGGTTCCTTTGCAGAGGACGCCGGGTTGTTGGGTCGAAGAATTGCCCTCTGTGTTATGGAGCATCAACACCACGCCTAACAGGTCCACTGGGTACACGCCGTTCTTCATGGTTTATGGGGCGGAGGCAGTTCTCCCTAGTGACATCCGTCACGATTCACCTCGTGTTGCGGCTTACGTTGAAGCGGATAACGAGACGGCTCGACAGGACGCTTTGGACCGGCTGGATGAAGAGCGAGACATAGCAGCTGCCCGCTCGGCGATCTACCAACAGGATCTTCGTCGCTATCACAGTCGTCGGGTCAGGACCAGAACCTTTCAAGAAGGAGATTTGGTGCTTCGACTTATTCAAGATCAAACTGAGATGCATAAGTTGTCTCCGCCTTGGGAAGGGCCTTTCGTGGTCAGCAAGAATCTGCACAACGGGTCATACTACCTGATCGATGTTCGAGAGCACAAAGACTCACGTAAATCAGAGCAGGAGACCAACAGGTCGTGGAATATAGCTCATCTTCGGCCTTACTATACTTGATCCATGGGCTCTGCTTATGTACATATTATGACAATGTATATATTATAATAAACCGGATCCTCAGCTAAAGCGGGGTATCTGTTCTTTTGTATCATGTGTGGTTACATGGAGTTGTTTGTTGTAAAACGACCTCCGGTTTACCCCTTGCAAAGTTTATCAATATCACTTGGGGGCTCGGTCATATTTGAACCTATGCAATGCCTTTTGATAGGCGAAAGCCACCAGATCATTTGGGGGCTCGATCGTGTCCAAACCGATGCAACGCCTCTTGATCGGCGAAAGCCACCAGATCACTTGGGGACACGGTCAAGTCTGAACCGGTCACGCCTCTTGGTCGGACTACAGGCCTTAGAGTCACTTGGGGGCTTGGTCGAACCCAAACCAATGTCATGCCACTTGGCCGGCGTAATGCCACGAGTCTTTTGGGGACCTGGCAGACTGGCACCATTGCTACGCCTTCGGGGAGCCTGGTTGCGTCTGACCATGGTAATACCATCTGACCAGCTCATTAGAGCCTTTCTTTTATAAAGAGTTGTCGCCATTGCTTTTGCTTTCATAGCCTTTCTTAAGGAATTGCTAGTTTATCTTTGTTCCGTTTTTTAAAAACCGACGGTATTTTGTGCCGGTTCATACAGCCAATTTGGCAGAACACGGTCTCTTTTTTAAGCCGGAGTTTGTTTGCTCGGTTTGATTTTTCTTATGAAACATCCTTTTTGGAGCAACAAGGATCTCATGATCAAAAAGGAGCTGTTTTCTCCTCCGACGGTTTAGGGCTGTTAAGCCCCCGTCTCAAGATTGGCTAAAAACGCCTACTTCATGCCCATTGCATGGCAGGTATTTCGTATCACAAAATTTGATCGTACTGGCAAGTCTCCCTGCGTATCTATCTAAAGGTTCACAAACCGGATGGCGGTACAACCGCCCTGGCAGTTTAAAATTTTGTGATTGCAGGAGATATAAGTTGGCAAGAAAGATTTTCCAAATGAAGGTTTCAGTACTGATGCACGAAGGCATCTCACAAAGCACAAGTACGGTCTATCCTATTACAAGGCAACATGGTGCCTCAATAAGACAATTGTTTTTCCTGACAAGATATAACACGGAAGCTAACTAAGGCTGCCCTCGGTTCACGCCTGCGTGCCATCCCGGTTTGATGGTTCTGGATCATCCCGCGCCGTGTCAGCTTCCTCCTCCCTACCCAGCGGCTGGAAGTCAACAGTGGTCCAGTCGATCCCCATTAATGCTTGAAAAACAGCCTCTTCATGTATCAGTGAAGACGGTTCAAGATCAGGGGCGTAAGTGTGCTTACGGATTGGAGGAATTAAGTTTTCCGCTTCAGGGATTGGTGCAGCCACTCGTTTGTTCTGGTCATCATACTGGGATTGATAATGTGACAAGTTTGCTTCTTCTACCAACTGGCAGGCCAGAGGGCGCACTGCCCGGTTTATCTTTTTTAACTCTTCTTCGTCGAATTCGGAGCCATCCTCCTTCAAGCTAGGATAGCCTTGAGCCGCTTCAACGGGGTCAAAATCGGGCACCCATGCTTTGGCCCGGATTAAGGCATTAATGGCTCCGGTTCGGGCAGCAGACTTTTTTAACTCCTCAATCCGAGCAGGGAGCATAGACAATCTCCTCAGTGTATCCTGGATCAACGTGGGTGCTGGATTGTTATGGGACGCAGTGGTGATGATCAGCTGCGCACCACTATACAGCTGCTCGACTAAAGTATAGACGGCTTTCAGTTTCATCCGCACATCCGACCCCAAGTGATTAATGCGGGTGCCTATAATACAATCAGCAGTTTACAAACCGAGCTGTTTATAGGAGAATCAAGATTATTACACAAGTCACAGGAAGCTTACCAAAGATGGCGGCAGTCATTGCGTGCACTTGTCGTTTCATGCTGGTTAATTCATCGGTTAACGGTTTGAGGGCAGCTTCTGCATCTTCAATCTTTTTGGTTAAAGCGGCCTTTTCTGTGGCCCAGTCAGCCCGTTCCTTCTTATAACCTTCCTTCAGTTGCTCCATACTGCCTAAAGCGCTGATTAATTCCTCTTTGGCCTTGGAAGTTTCTGCTTGTTGGGATTTTAAATTCACTTGAAGGTCGGCGACTTGGTTCTCTTTAACTTTCAGTTCAGCCTGCAGACCAACAGTTATACGGTTTAACAAAAGAAGTACCAACCACATAACAAGTTAGGCGCTTTGTACTTGGGGGCTAATGCCTAATTGATCTACACCTACCAGTTAATTATTAAAAGTCCCAAGCTGAATACACATATTCCAACTCGGCACTTGGGGGCTAATGGCCATTTGATCAGGCGGTCTTACGGATGTTATTAAAAGTCCCGATTCAATTATACTACAAGTTGAACCGACCCTTGGGGGCTACAGCGGCAAGAAGCAAGAACAAATGCATGGAAATTACCTCAAGTTTTTCCTTCATCATCTTTACCAGATTGGCTTCATAATCACGGCTAGTATATAGCCGGTTTAAGTAACCAGAGTGAATGTCTTGAGCACTGAGAGCAGAGTATGTTGCCAGATCAACATCCCATTTTCCTTTGCTCAGGGCGGAGAATTCTTCTTTAGCAGTATGCTTGGCTAAAGTGATGGGATTTCCCGGTTCAGTACGACCTATGCCAGTAATTACGACTTCATCATCCTTAAGCTCGCCGGTCTGAACTGGCATAGTCGGTTTATCAGCAGGCTCGGAGGGACTGATAGTTTTCTCAATCCGGATTGGACTGGCTGGTTGGTCAGCAGGACCGGAGGGGTTCATAGAACTTTTTTCAGGAAGAACAACTTCATCTCTTACTGGTGGGTCATCAACCACATCTTCATGGATGATCGCTTCAACATTTGGGGTAGCATCCGGTTCAGGAGAAGCATCTCCTTCAGTTGCCTTATCCTGGCGAGCTTTCTTACTTGGCCTCGGTTTGGCCCTGAAAGAAGCAGCAAAATTAAAGACAGTATATATGGAAGGCTACGAAAATCAACAACTTGATGATAAAGGCAAAAGCTTACCCAAGCACGGTTTTGAGTGGAGGCAGCTGAGTACCAGTTGACTCACCGGAAGATGAGTGCGAGGTGACCTGATAATCAGAGTCAGATGGATTAAGCGGTTGACAAAAACAACCCGCTTTAGGACAAATATTGACAAGCAAATTAGAGACCTCTGAACGACGTCTCCGAACCGGACTGTTCGCTAAACCGGCGGAGGTAACTACCTGGCCGTTGTGTCGAGTTATACGACGCGCCTCATGCTGACGGGTCTTCATAAGAAAGTAGGGATCCAAGTAAGCAAGAGGATGGGAAAATTTAATTTTGCGGTTTGCCTGACGGATTTTTTGAGAAAGCGGAAGGCTTGAATCAGAAGAAAGAGTAATTACCTCAACATCGTCAGCATGGCTAGCTTCAGCATCATCCTGACAAATTGTATCATCAATAAATTGCATAAACAGTAAACCGAGAGAATCAAGTTTAGCTTTAAAATCCGGATTACCCACATCATCATCAGTAGGTGGATCAGAGGAGGCTGTAGCTTTCCTTTTATGAGCAGACTTTTTGATGACCCTTGTCTTAGGCCGGATTGGTTTCTCCGGTTTATCCACCTTTCCTTGCGGGAGCTTTTTGCTCCAAAACGGATCATCACCCTGCACCAACAGATATCGGTATCAGTCATAAGCACGTACAATAGTATCAGACTCGGTGAGAAGGAAGTTCGGTTTACCGCTGGCGGTTTATTGGTGGCACAGAAGGGAAGAAGGCCGGTTCGGGCACAGACGTGTTCCGGTTCATTCAGAATTTTCTTTACAGCTTCGGTGACCTCTTCATCAGTAAGCTGGATGTTTACGTGACGCAACGGATCATCAACGCTGCCTGTATACTCGCACATTAAACCGGAGCGTTGACTAGGCGGCAGTATACTCCAGGATATCCAGCAACGAGCAAGATCGACTCCTGTTAATCCGTTAGCCATAAAAGCTCGGAGTTTAGACAGTTGAGGAGCGTATTTCATCCTCTCTTTGCCAGTCAGCCGCTGAGGAAAAGGACGTGAGTTGCTGAGCCGTTCTGGGCGAAAACCGGGCAAGATATTCTCATTATCCGGGGAGGTGTCTTTACAATAAAACCAAGAGTTATTCCACTCTTGGGGATGACTATGCAGTTTCGCATGAGGGTAAGTGACCTCTTTTCTCTTTTGGATTGCCACGCCACCCAGCTCCATGTTGGAACCGTCAGGGAATTCTGTGCGGCGGTTTAAGTGAAAGCAGTCTCGGAACAGCTCCACTGTGGGTTCCTCTTGGAAGAATACCTCGCAGAGCACTTGGAAGTGGCAGATGTTGGTGACAGAATTAGGGCTGATATCTTGCGGATGGAGTTGGAAGTTGGCCAAAACATCACGGTAAAATTTTGAACCGGGTGGGTTAAAACCGCGGGCTAAGTGATCTGCAAAGACTACAACTTCTCCGTCTCGAGGTGTAGGGGGACACTCTTTGCCTGGGACCCTCCAATGAATGGTTTTTCTGCTGCTTAAAGCGCCGGTAAGAACCAGATTGTTCAGTTGCGTTTCCGTGACCCGAGAAGGAGCCCAGTTGCACTCGTACACTTGTTTAGCCATGAGAAAGTCTACAGAAGGAAAATGATTCCGGTTCAAGATTGTGTTGTGCACAGGTTACATGTTGATATTATCAATGTTAAACCGGAGGAAGTCAATCATAAACCAACATTGGTAAAGCGGTGCGATTCATCACGGGATTATTGGCGGTTTAACAAGGGGACTAATGCTATGTACTAATTTGGTAATCCTCTTCTAGGTTAAACCGCTAGATCTAAAACCGCGAAACATTGGGAATTACAAATAAACAAGTGTGCAGAAACAGGTTTCACACAATCTCATTTTAGAATTGGATCTGGGGTGATTTCATAAAAAGGATAAATATTCATGATTTAAAAGAAGTTATGCAAGAGCAGCAAGGGAAAATTATGGATCAGAACTACGGTCCAGCTATACTGCAGTAAAAACAGATGCGGGAAACTACCGCTGTACGGAGCAAAGGATATGGGATCATCTGAAGGGGCATCTCAGCCGAAGTTTGAGGCGGACGAAGAACACGAAGAACGCGAGGAACACGGTAACCCTAAAAACAGATCTATATGGAGAGGACGGAGATCTTACCGGAGCTCGGAGGGATGCGGAAGGATGCCGCAGTTCTCTGGTACGGTCAGGTTGATGCAGCGGCCCGGGATGATGCGGAAGTCAGTGACGGCGGCGGAGCTCCGGAGTTGGCGACGCGGAGAAGACGAAGAGGAAAGGGGTGAAGGGGAAAAGGAAATGACCCTTCGGCCCTATTTATGAGGTAGAAAACATGTGTCAGGCGCGCGAATCCAGGAGCCGCAGATTTCGGAAGTGGAGTTGTTGCCTCGATTATTGCGGATCTGTTAAACAAAGAAGGCATCATAAAAGCCAGTTTCATGATGACGTCATGCCGGTTTACAGCAACCAAAGAAGATGACGACATGGTGGTTTAGCGATTAAGGGAAGATACTGAATGTAAAGATTTCTGCTAAGGATTGACATGAACTCATTCAAATCAATCTGGGGCCTAATGTTGGGGATATCACTACTGGGCGTAAACCGGCCTGCTTGGGCCGGATTAACTTCAACAGTAGTTCAAGGATGTTAAAGCCCAATAAACTTGTAAAGGCCCAAGGCCGTAGTTGGTTTAGTATCGGTAGCCATAAACCGGCTTGTATAAACTTGTACTATAAGATAGGGAAAGAAAGAGACCAACCCGGGTACGAGTATAAACCGGAGATTGGGACTCTGTGAACCGACGGGCGTCACCCGTGTATATAAGGGGACGATCTGGCAGCGGTTCAGGGAGAGACAACCACAACTCGAGGCCTAGGCGAAGCTTGTTTGCTCCCTAGTCATCGAGACTTCGTCAATTCCACCACAAACTAGACGTAGGCTTTTACCTTCATCGAAGGGGCCGAACTAGTATAAACTCTCTGCGTCCCTGTGTCCGCTTTAACCCCTTCGAGTTAACCCGTTGCGATGGCTCCACGACTAAGTCCTTTGGCTAGGACATCTGCCGTGACAAACCCACGACAGCGGCAGTACTGTTATTTACTTTCCTCATAAGCCCTTTATGTGGTGTCGCTAAGACGCCCGACTGTGGCATTTCTTTTAAAGCCCTTTATGTGGTGTCGCTAAGACGCCCGACTGTGGCATGAATTTTCTTTTATATAGTTGTTCACCTTTCGAGGCGTCGCTTCAGACACCCAATCGGTTCCCATTTATATTTCTGTTGGGATTTCTGGCGGACTACCGCCGATTCCCATTTTTACTCACCTTGCCTGCTAATATTTGAATGTGCTTTGGTAAATTAATCATGACGCATTCATGCATGCATTTGTTATATCTTACGTCTGAACTGTCTTGCGAGTACTTTCAAAGTACTCACTGGCTTGTTGATTTGGCCAGATGCTGACGAAGGTGATCTCATGGATGAAGAGTTCGATAGCGAGTCCGACGCCTAGAGGAATCCCAGTCAGTCTCGTGCGACCCTGGATTTGGTCACTGTATTATATCCGCTTCCGCAATCCGAATAAATTCATCGAGCCTCACCTCGACGCTCGATGAGATGCTAGTTTGAGAGCCATGTTATCCACTCCCCACTGTATTATTCCACCATCTCTTTATTCCCGAGTCAGTAGTATGCCACCACTCCCTTGTGTTATATCCGCCTTTATGTATAATTATTGGCGCGCTTGTAATAAATTGTTGAGCACCCTTAGCTCAACCCTGTAATATATTATATGCTACTGGCTTATTGTATTAAGAGTTTGTCTACCAGTGAGGAAGATTTTCTCTCATACTGGACTCAAAAGATTGGTTTCTCAATATATGAAGTCTTTCGTCGAGAAAGAAATAAGAAGCAACCTTTCGGGATGAGACTCCGCCGCCATGAGGCGGAACCAATCTAGGGCTCCGGCAGAGCTGTTCTGCCGAGGACACTTCCCTCCGGGAGGGGGAAATTATTGACATCGTCATCACCAATGCTCCTCTCATCGGGAGAGGGCAATCTCCATCAACATCTTCACCAGCACCATCTCATCTCTAAACCCTAGTTCATCTCTTGTATCCAATTATTGTCTCCAAGTCCGGGATTGGTGCTAGTAGGTTGCTAGTAGTGTTGATTACTCCTTGTAGTTGATGCTAGTTGGTTTATTTGGTGGAAGATCATATGTTCAGATCCTTTATGCATATTATTACCCCTCTGATTATGAACATGAATATGCTTTGTGAGTAGTTACGTTTGTTCCTGAGGACAAGGGAGAAGTCTTGCTATTAGTAGTCATGTGAATTTGGTATTCGTCCGATATTTTGATGACATCTATGTTGTCTAGCCTCTAGTGGTGTTATGTGAACGTCGACTACATAACACTTCACCATTATTTGGACCTAGAGGAAGGCATTGGGAAGTAATAAGTAGATTATGGGTTGCTAGAGTGACAGAAGCTTAAACCCTAGTTTATGCGTTGCTTCGTAAGGGGCTGATTTGGATCCATATGTTTCATGCTATGGTTAGGTTTACCTTAATACTTTTGTTGTAGTTGCGGATGCTTGCAATAGAGGTTAATCATAAGTGGGATGCTTGTTCAAGTAAGAACAGCACCCAAGCACCGGTCCACCCACATATCAAATTATCAAAGTACCAAACGCGAATCATATGAACGTGATGAAAACTAGCTTGACGATATTACCATGTGTCCTCAGGAGCGCTTTTCCTTATATAAGAGTTTGTCCAGGCTTGTCCTTCGCTACAAAAAGGATTGGGCCACCTTGCTGCACTTTATTTACTTTTGTTACTTGTTGCTCATTACAAATTATCTTGTCACAAAACTACCTATTACCACTTATTTCAGTACTTGCAGAGAATACCTTGCTGAAAACCGCTTATCATTTCCTTCTGCTCCTCGTTGGGTTCGACACTCTTACTTATCGAAAGGACTACGATAGATCCCCAATACTTGTGGGTCATCATTGCGCAGTCATGGTGATTTTACAGCGCACATGGTTAAGCCAGTACCTGCACCATTTGCTCGCGCTTGTGCAGTCATGGTGATTTTACAGCAAAAAATTAACCTATAAGTACATAGTCTACAAATTAGCAAAACAAGGATCCCAAGGTTTATATAATCATCATGTCATGTCACTATAGAGATATTTATCTCTTTATCTCTATAATGACCGTGTCATGGCAATCAAATTTATCTTGAGATATGCAACTTCTCACTGGGTCACCCATCCTTGGACTACTCCAGCTCGAGCACACTTAACTTCTGCTTTCTATTCGACTAGGCTAGTGGATGGGAAGTGGCACCTTGCTGATAGGAATTGCCTCCTTGCCTTTAAGGCATTTCACGCTAGTCAACCTATGGGACCTACTCCCTCCTATCACGCACATTTGTTCTTCTAGAAACTATGTGCGATATTTACATGGCTGGTGTGTCGCCACCTAGCCTTCAATGAGCACTGACACTGGTAGCGGGAAACCGATGGGAGAAGAGGCAGGAAACCGATGAGAGGAGTGGTGGGAAACGGTAGCCTGTTTAGAAAACGTAGAAGAGAAGGAAGCGTGAGATAGCACGACGCATGCGCACAATGCTTACCCATGTACTAAATGTGCTGTCGAAAGGGCTAAGGGTTGTCGTTCGATCTTGGAGCACCCAATGGTGCAGACGTACGATCCGTGGGGTTTGGGTTCTGGCCAATCAAAATGCACGACTCAGACCGCGAGCACAGCAGGGGGAGGGGGCATCAGCCACAATTTGGTAGGCACATGGCTTTCGTGAGTGAATCGTGTGCTATTTGAAAACATTTCATGAGAAGAATCTCAGTTTTTAAATCCCAGTAAATCCAAAACTCACCCGAAAATCGTGAAACTTGGCATGGTGTCACGACATGGCACATATATGTCAAGGAATTTTTTTTGTCCATTTTGGCGCAAGTTTTATTACAAGCCTCTTACAACCGGAGCTTCTCTCAAAGAAAGCCTCGTGGTTCTGATAGGGAAACGTGTCCCCCTTGTGGGGGAAACAATAATCACTGCCTCTTTTTGCCTTTTATTTTCTTCTCCCGGCTGAGGGAGTCCTGGATTACGGGGTGTTCGGGTAGCCGGACTATACCTTCAGCCGGACTCCAGGACTATGAAGATACAAGATTGAAGACTTCGTCCCGTGTCCGGATGGGACTTTCCTTGGCGTGGAAGGCAAGCTTGGCGATGTGGATATTCAAGATCTCCCACCATTGTAACCGACTCTGTGTAACCCTAACCCTATTCGGTGTCTATATAAACCGAAGGGTTCTAGTCCGTAGGACAACTCCATCATACAACATTCATACCATAGGCTAGCTTCTAGGGTTTAGCCTCCTTGATCTCGTGGTAGATCTACTCTTCTACTACCTATATCATCAATATTAATCAAGCAGGAGTAGGGTATTACCTCCATCGAGAGGGCCCGAACCTGGGTAAAAACATCGTGTCCCTTGTCTCCTGTTACCATCCGGCCTAGACGCACAGTTCAGGACCCCCTACCCGAGATCCGCCGGTTTTGACACCGACATTGGTGCTTTCATTGAGAGTTCCTCTGTGTCGTCACTTTCAGGCTCGATGGCTCCTTCGATCATCACCAACGATGCGGTCCAGGGTGAGAGTTTTCTCCCCGGACAGATCTTCGTCTTCGGCGGCTTCGCACTACGGGCCAATTCGCTTGGCCACCTGGAGCAGATCGAAAGCTATGCCCCTGGCCATCAGGACAGGTTTGGAAGCCTAAACTACACGGCAGACATCCGCGGAGATTTGATCTTCGATGGATTCGAGCCACAGCCAAGCGCGCCGCAGTGTCTCGCAGGGCATGATCTAGTTCTGCCGCAGAACAGTACCCTGGAGGCCGCAAACGCACCGGCTCTGACCCTTAGTTCGGAGCCAGTTGCGCCAATCAAGGATGAGCGGTTGGACGTCACCTTGGGGGCTGTGATCTCAAAGGCGATCGAGCCAAACGCCAGCCCCACGCTCCGCATGACCCGTGACTCCGAGGATCCGGACTCCTCCCCGGACTCCGAACCCCCCGTGCCCCTGCCGATCGAATCCGATTGGGCACCGATAATGGAGTTCACCGCCGCGGACATCTTTCAGCACTCGCCTTTTGGCGACATCCTGAATTCTCTCAAGTCTCTCTCTTTATCAGGAGAGCCCTGGCCGGACTACGGTCAGCGGGGATGGGATACGGACGACGAAGAAATTCAAAGCCCACCCACCACCCACTTGGTAGCCACTGTCGACAATTTAAACGACGTGCTCAACTTCGACTCCGCAGACATCGACAACATGGATGACGATGCAGGAGATACCGATGAACCAACGCCCATAGGGCATTGGACAGCCACCTCATCTCACAATGTGTACATGGTGGATACTCCTAAAGGAAGCGACAACGAGGAAAAAGGGGATGGAATGGGAGATCGACCCCCCGAAAAGCAATCAAAGCGTCGGCGTAAACGCTGACCCAAGCCCTGCCTCGATAAAGACCCAGCCATAGAGCAGGATGAGCCGGTAGACGACGAGCAGGCCTTAGAGCAACCGTCTGAATAGGGCAACACGGACAGAGAAACCGAACATCCCTCCCCCGGCGAAAAAGGCACTCCGGACGACCTTACGCCGGATAAACCCACGGAGCAGAAGAATCTCCACAAAAGGCTCGTTGCAACAGCACGCAGCCTGAAAAAGCAGAAGCGGAAGCTAAAAACAGCGGAAGATGCACTCAAAATTAGATGGAGCAAAGTAATCAATACCGCAGATAAATACGGCGACAGTCGCCGCACGAAAAGCTATCCGAAGAGAAAGCTACTGCCTGAATTCGACGAAGAGGCCCTAGAGCCCTCGCATTCAAAAAATAAGAAAGCCACACGGTCGGATAGACGACCCCATAAAGCGGCAAGCGGCGCCGCACTTAAATCGGCATGCGCCCCCCTTAAGGATTCGCATCATGGCCCAGTCAGGTCCATTTACGGGCCAAGAAAGCAAGCTCTCGTAAGCAATGCAATAAAGCCATCATCAGAATCCGGCACACCCAAATACAGGGGCGCCGCACACCCCCTATGTTTCACCGATGAGGTCCTGGACTATGAATTTCCAGAGGGATTCAAACCCGTAAACATAGAGGCATATGATGGAACAACAGACCCTGGAGTCTGGATCGAGGATTATATCCTCCACATACATATGGCTAGAGGAGATGATCTCCACGCCATTAAATATTTACCCCTTAAGCTTAAAGGGCCAGCCCGGCATTGGCTTAAAAGCCTTCCTGAAAACACAATTGGAAGTTGGGAAGAGCTCGAGGATGCTTTCCGAGCAAATTTTCAAGGGACCTATGTCCGCCCTCCGGATGCAGACGATCTTAGTCACATAACTCAACAGCCCGGAGAATTAGCTTGGCAGTTCTGGAATAGATTCCTCACTAAAATGAATTAGATAGTCGACTGTCCGGACGCCGAAGCCTTAGCAGCTTTCAGGCATAATGTCCGAGACGAATGGCTCGCCAGACACCTCGGCCAAGAAAAGCCAAGAACAATGGCCGCACTAACAAGCCTCATGACCCGCTTTTGTGCTGGAGAGGACAGCTGGTTGGCAAGATGCAGCCCCAGTGAACCAAGTACATCCGAAACTAGGGATGGAAACGGAAAACCGCAACACAACAAGGACCATCGCCGGACTAAGGAAAAAAGTCCGAAGAGCATGGCAGTCAACGCCGGATTGAAAGGCTCACGACAGAATCAGACAAAACCGCCCCTCCAGGATAACAGGGATGATCCATCCAACTTAAATAAAATCCTGGACAGGATATGTCAAATACACAGTACTCCCGGGAAGCCTGCTAACCATACCCACAGGGACTGTTGGGTTTTCAAACAGTCCGGCAGACTCAACGCCGAACGCAAGGGGCTCGACACACCAAGCGAAGACGAGGACGAACCCCAAAAGTAGAGCACCAGGAAACAAAAGAATTTCCCACAAGAAGTAAAAACAGTGAACTTACTTCACATAACAAAACATGCGGCACCCATAAAGGTACGCACCACACGACCTATCCCAAAGGGGTCCCGCCACTGGTTGTCAAAACCAATTGTTTTCGATCAGCTGGATTATTCTAGAAGTATCAAGAACGCAGGCTAGACTGCCTTGATACTCGATCCAATAATTGGCGGACTCCAGTTTTCAAATGTCCTTATGGACGGCGGCAGTGGACTAAACCTGATGTATCAGGACACAATCCATCACATGGGGATAGACCCAGCAAGAATCCGCCGCAGCAAAACCTCCTTTCAAGGGGTAACACCTGGTCCGGACACCCATTGCATGGGTTTTCTCCGGCTCGAAGTTATATTCGGCTCTACCGATAACTTCCGCCGCGAAAAGCTGACCTTCCATGTCGTCCCGTTCTCAAGTCGTTATCAAGCACTACTGGGACGCGAAGCTTTCGCTCGCTTTAACGCAATACCGCATTATGCATCACTCACGCTTAAGATGCCCGGTCCACGAGGCATCATCTCTTTGCAGGGGAAGCACTAAAGTGCGCCTCCCCCAAGTGGAGGACTGTGCGGCCGCTTTGACAGCCCCACAGCAAAATGGCCTCACCGGTCAAAAAACTTTGGAATAGGTCATTAAAGACCACGAACGCGGATAGACGAGTTCGGTGCGAAATCATCATTGATGCAGGCTTAGTGGCCATATACCCCTGCACTAGGGGCTCCATGCATATACAATAAGAGACAATAAAGCTCAGTTTTATATATTTTACTTTATACTTTGTTTATTTTAAACTTTTGCTCGGCACGACCCATTTTTAACTCAGTTCCTCTCTTTTACAGATGAACATCGTGCGGCGCCCGTCCAGGATTCGGCACAACGGAGACACAGGCGCAGACATGCAGTAGGGACCCGTCCTAAAGGATTCTTTTTAGATTAAGACCCTGCGTAAACCTTTTTTACTGTCTCTTGTTGCTACACATCCCCTGGTTTTCTCTGATATAACCAAGGAGGAGGCTGGCGTCTTGGCATGTGGCCACGTCAGAATTTTTGCACGTACCTGGACACTAGGGGCTTTTTTAATAATAAAGAGTGTTGTTTCGCCCGCACTCATAAAGACCGAACACCTTAGGGAGTGTTCGGCGTCGCGAGTTTTGGCATTATATGCATTAGCTCCGAATCATGTCTTTGGTCAAATGTTGGGTTGCCCGGCTCCTGAGTTTGGCTACCTTACGTTCCGCTCTATCGGCTAAGGTAGCACCAGGAGAACTACTGCGATTGTGCCCTAGTTCGGCCGGGCGAGCACCTCAGTAGAGAAAGCCAAAAACTGATTGTCATGATGTAGCATGAGACTGGTCAGCCACTCGATGACCTATCGGAATCTATCGGATTCCTCCGCTTTAACGAAGGGTCGTTTCCCGGCCAGGCACATACGCGCCCCGAACTCGGGCGAGCGCAGTCGCCACCAAAGGGCTACCTAAATAGTCCCACTGTCAAGCTCCTATGGCTAAGTGAAAGTGTTAAAGCATTATAGTCCGGTTGCCTGGCCCGCTGCGCTATCACCTCCTTTGTAGGACCAAGACGCTGGGTTAAGTGTGAAAATGCGTCTTCCGCGAGCACCCCCGCACTATGTGCGTGGGGGCTGAAGCCAACGACTGCCATCTTTCAGATTTTGTATATATATATATATATATATATATATATATATATATCTTAAAACGGCCACACAGGAGGTGTTCCAAATACTTGAAGGCACAAGTATAAAAGGCCACTACAATTTATGAAAATATTACTTTATAATTACATATGCTATCATAACATAGCATTCTTCCAGCACTGCGTCTCTATTACACGAGCGCCTTCAAGGACTTCCTGAAAATAGTGCTCGGAGGGTACTCGGCTTTCGTCCGAATCTCGGGACGCAACAACGGTGGTCTCCATCTCTGCCCGGTATGTTTTGACACGGGCAAGAGCTATCCGTGCGCCCTCTAAGCATGCTGACCTCTTCATCGCATCAATACGCGGCACTGCGTCAAGGAATTGTTGCACCAAGCTGAAATAACTCTTCGGCTCCGATCTCCCCGGCCACAGATGACCCATGACGTACTTCATGGCTAGTCCGGACAACCTATTCAGTTCGGCCCATTGAGCCAACCGGTCGTCTACCGCTAGTGGACGCTCTGGATTGTGAAACTGCGACCAGAAAAGCTTTTCCACTTCGCGATCTTTTTGATCTCGAAAGTGTTCGGTTGCATGTGCAGCACTCGCTACCAAATCCAGATAGGTGTCCTCCACACTCCACATCCGGTCCAATGGAGCAAACTTTGGATCGCAAAACTTCCTCCGCGGCATAAAAGGCTTTCCAGCCGCAATCTGTGCGGCCTGACACAGCTCCTCCTTCGCAGCTCTCATCGCAGAGCGCGCGTCCTTGGCATCGGCAACGGCCTTCTCTAAGTCCGTCTGTCTCGCCTGGTCTTCTTTCTCAAGAAGTTTGCAACGGTCTGCAGCACTCTTCAACTTCTCAGCCATCTCGGCCATCTCTTCCTTGCTTCGGCAGTGAGCAGCCTGTTCGGCTCTCAGCTCTTCAAGGGCTTTCTCGGCAACCGCATCGCTTTTTCTGGCTTGTTCCTTAGCTCGGGCAAGTTCTGCCCTAAGACTCTCCACGGCGGCCGCACCATCTGCGTCAAGCACACACATTGTAAGATACTGGCATAAAGCTCCTCTTACCAGATGCCGCCCGACGAATTACATACCTTGAGCCTCGTCAAGCTGCTTGTTGACAAGCACGATGTCGGCATCTGCCACGTCAAGTTGCCGCTTTAGTTCGGCAAAATCTTCAATCCAGCTCGACTCCGGACAATCCGCCGCCTACATTCAAAGGCGACATCTTAGACCTGGGATTATGATCCTCTGCATGCCGTCATTTCTTGACGACGCACAGAGTCTCAGGGGCTACTATCTACACAGGGCGCATTTTACTTATGCGCAACTGACAAAAGTGTACATTATCAAAACGTACCTCAAAACCCGTCAGTAAACTTTTGACGGCCTCATGCAATCCGCTTTCTGCGGATGAAATCCTTTCAATCATCGTGCCCATCAATGCACGGTGCTCCTCTGAGATAGAAGCTCGCCCCAGCAGAATCTTTAGCTCCTCCGACCGAGAGCCAGACGGTGCCGGATTTGTCCCATGACCTCTTTCGAAGGCCGGACGCGGAGAACCTCGGGGGGGGCACATAGCTATCTTCCGCCCCTGCCGGATTCGGAGAAACCCTCCGCGACGACACCTCAGGGTCGCCCGCCTCGCTAGGCGGTACGGCAGGGGGAGGCATCCCGCTCTCCATCATCTCCGGAAGAAGATCCCCCGAAGACGAGCTCTGCTGAGAAGGGCTGAGGTCCGAGCTACAAGGTAAAATTTCGATTAATCTTCTCAGATATAAATCAAGGATTTCTCTCATCTCTCAAAAGGAATTTCTTTCTCTACTTATGGCTCGCTGGAGGGCTGATCCCTTTGAGGTCGTAGTTCGGCCGAGGAACTCCCCGGCGTCGGACCCTCTGACGAGGATTTCTTCCCCCGCTTCAAGGCCATGGTCTCCGGGTCGTCAGAGGCGGCCCTCTTCTTCCCCTTAGGAGAGGAATTGTCGGTTCCTCCCTTCGGAGTAGCCTCCTTCGAGGAGGCCATAGTTTCCTTGTCCTCCCCCTTACTTCCCTCCAAAGGCATTATCTTCAGCATCCTGACCAGCACGGGATCCGGCCTGGTTTCGGGAAGGGGAGCCGGACACCTGATCAGCTCTGCCTTCACTATCCACTCATGTTTAAAAGGATAGCTCTTTTAGGGGCAAGTTTATGACGATTAAACGGATAGCAGGTCCGGGCACAAGGTTACTTACTTGAGTATTCGGGCGATTGCAGCTTAGGCCTGCGTCCTCGGTTAAATCCGGACACATCTCTTGTGATCCGAAGAACAGTTTATACATCTCCGCGGGCGTTGCGCCCATGAAATTCTGGAGAGCTCGCGGTCCCTCTGGATTAAACTCCCACAGGCGAAGGGAGCGACGTTTGCCGGGCAGTATTTGGCGAATCAGCATGACCTGCGTCACCTTGACTAGGCTGAGGTCTCCTTCTAAGAGATCCTTAATACGGCCCTGCAGCAGGGGCATGTCTTTGGGTAACCCCCAATCTAACCCTTTGTTGACCCACGACGCTAGCCGTGGTGGGGGACCCGAGCGAAAGGCAGGAGGCACCATCCATGGTGCCCCGAGCAGCAGTTATATAAAACCACTCTCGTTGCCACAAGCCTAGCTCCTCTTGAAAAGATCCCTCGGGCCATGGAGCATCAGCATTCTTGCTTATAATAGCGCCTCCGCACTCTGCGTGCCGTCCCTCGATCATCTTCAGCTCCACTTTAAAGGTCTTGAGCCATAATCCGAAGTGAGGGGTAACACGAAGGAATGCTTCACACACTACAATAAATGAGGAGATATGGAGGATGGACTCCAAAGCTAAGTCGTGAAATTCCAGCCCGTAATAAAACAGCAGCCCCCTCACAAAGGGATCCATTGGGAAGCCTAACCCCCGGAGGAAGTGAGACATGAACACCACGCTCTCACCGGGCTGGGGGCTGGGAGCGGCCTGCCCTTGAGCAGGCAACCTGTGCGGAATTTCGTCGGTCAGGAACTTATCCTCTCTTAACTTTAGTACGTCCTCCTCCGTCCGTCGGCCTTGAAGGTCAGAGCCGGACATTGTCGAAGGTCCGAAGCGCCTGGAATCTAGAGCCTAGGGTGTTGGAACTCGAGGCGACGGGCGAACTCGTTTGAGATTGAAAAAAGGAGTAAGGCCTTGGTCTCTTTATAAGAGGTCGAATACCAAGAGCCCTCCCCGTAACCATTTGGGACTCGCCTTTAATCAAGGAAACGTGCTAGCAGGCACGGTTGGGTTACCCACGTCCGTATTGATGAGAATCCCGTAAAAAGGGGACACGATCTATGCTTTGACAAGACGTGCCAAGGAAACCGCCTCGCCAAACGTGCTGAGGTGGAAAAGTAAAGTGATTCGACTAAAGAACTTGGCCGTAGTGTGATGACGCACTGCGGAATACGTCAGCAGATTTGATTTGTGTTAATATTATTCTCTCTATGGCAATGTGTGGAAACTTATTTTGCAGAGCCGGACACTACTCTTGGTGTTTACAATCTTCTATGAAGGACTTGGAGGAGGAACCCGCCTTGCAATGCCGAAGACATTCTGCGACTCGTCGTCATTGAAGCCTGGTTCAGGGGCTACTGAGGGAGTCCTGGATTAGGGGGTGTTCGGGTAGCCGGACTATACCTTCAGCCGGACTCCAGGACTATGAAGATACAAGATTGAAGACTTCGTCCCATGTCCGGATGGGACTTTCCTTGGCATGGAAGGCAAGCTTGGCGATGCGGATATTCAAGATCTCCTACCATTGCAACCGACTCTGTGTAACCCTAACCCTATTCGGTGTCTATATAAACCGAAGGGTTCTAGTCCGTAGGACAACTCCATCATACAACATTCATACCATAGGCTAGCTTCTAGGGTTTAGCCTCCTTGATCTCATGGTAGATCTACTCTTGTACTACCTATATCATCAATATTAATCAAGCAGGAGTAGGGTATTACCTCCATCGAGAGGGCCCGAACCTGGGTAAAAACATCGTGTCCCTTGTCTCCTGTTACCATCCGGCCTAGACGCACAGTTCGGGACCCCCTACCCGAGATCCGCCGGTTTTGACACCGACACCGGCAAAATGGAATGACAAGATATCTGTGCTAAAATTTAAATTTATTCAGGGTTCATTTGGCCTTTTTATACACTAATTGAGTTTCCTAGGCATTTAATGTCCATAATTCAAATCTGAACTTCAAATACATGATCCAGTTCACTAAAATGGCTAGAAAATTATACATGTGTCCTTGGGTGCATGTTTAGGTCCCATGCCAGGAATGGAAAGGAATTACAATCGTACCGGCATCCCGGCTAGTCCTCAAACATTTAGAATCTCGGTTTTTAAATCCCCGTAAATCCTAAACTCACCAGGAAGTCATGAAAGTTGGCATGGTGTCATGTCATGGCGCATATATGTCATGGTAAAAACATTGTCCAATTTGGGTCAATCTTTATTACAAACCTCTTACAAACTAGAGCTTCTCTCAAAGAAGCCTCGTGGTTCCGATTGGGAAACGTGTTCCCCTTGTGGCGAAACGTAATCACTGCCTCTTTTTGCCTTGTATTTTCTTCTATGGGCAACATGGAACGACAGGATATCCATGCTGAAATTTAAACTTATTCAGGGTTCGTTTGGCCTTTTTATACACTAATTGAGTTTCCTAGGCATTTAATGTCCATAATTCAAATCTGAACCTCAAATACATGCTCCAGTTCACCAAAATGGCTAGAAAAATTATACATGCATGTGTCCTTGGGTGCATGTTTAGGTCCCATGCCAGGAATGGGAACAAATTACAACCGTACCGGCGTCCTGGCTCGTCCTCAAACATTTGGAATCTCAGTTTTTAAATCCCCGTAAATCCAAAATTCACCAGAAAGTCATGAAAGTAGGCATGGTGTCACATCATGGCACATATATGTCGTGGTAAAAACATTGTCCAATTTGGGCCAAGCTTTATTACAAACCTCTTACAAACTGGAGCTTCTTTCAAAGAAGCCTTGTGGCTCCGATAGGGAAACGTGTTCCCCTTGTTGTCAAAACGTAATCACTGCCTCTTTTCGCCTTGTATTTTCTTCTACGAGCAACATGGAACGACATGATATCCATGCTGAAATTTAAACTTATTCAGGGTTCTTTTGGCCTTTTTATACACTAATTATGTTTCCTAGGCATTTAATGTCCATAATTCAAATATGAACTACAAATACATGCTCAAGTTCACCAAAATGGCTAGAAAAATTGTACATGTGTCCTTGGGTGCATGTTTAGGTCCCGTGCCAGGAATGGGAATGAATTACAACCGTACCGGTGACCTGGCTCGTCCTCAAACATTTGGAATCTCGGTTTTTAAATCCCCATAAATCCAAAACTCACCAGAAAGTCATCAAAGGTGGCATGGTGTCACGTCATGGCACATATATGTCGTGGTAAAAACATTGCCAATTTGGGCCAAGCTTTATTACAAACCTCTTACAAACCTGAGCTTCTCTCAAGGAAGCCTGGTGGTTCCGATAGGGAAACATGTTCCCCTTGTGGCGAAACATAGTCGCTCCCTCTTTTCGCCTTGTATTTTCTTGTACAGGCAACATGGAACAACATGATATCCATGCTGAAATTTATATTTATTCAGGGTTTGTTTGGCCTTTTTATACACTAATTGAGTTTCCTAGGCATTTAATGTCCATAATTCAAATCTGAACTACAAATACATGCTCCAGTTCACCAAAATTGCTAGAAAAATTATACATGTGTCCTTGGGTGCATGTTTAGGTTCCATGCTAGGAATGGGAACGAATTACAACCTTACCGGCATCCTGGCTCGTTCTCAAACATTTGGAATCTTGGTTTTTAAATCCCCATAAATCCAAAACTCACCAACAAGTCATGAAAGGTGGCATGGTGTCACGTCATGGCACATATATGTCGTGGTAAAAACATTGCCAATTTGGGCCAAGCTTTATTACAAACCTCTTACAAACCGGAGCCTGTCGCAAGAACCCTTGTGGGTCAAACGATAATCGCTCCCTCTTCTAGCCTCGTGTTTTCTTCTACACGCAACACGGAACAATGGGAGATTTGCCCTGAACTTTGAAATTATTCAGGGTTCGTTTGGCCCTTTTTATTCAGTAATTGAGTTTCCTAGGCATTTAATGTCCATAATTCAAATCCGAACTACAAATACATGCTCCAGTGCACCAAAATGGCTAAGAAAAACATACATGTGCCCTTGGGGTGCATGTTTAGGTCCCATGGAACAAATGGGAAAGAATTCAACCGTCTCGCCGTCCTGCCTTGGCCACAAACATTGCCAATCTCGGTTTATAAATCTTTGTAAATCCAAAACTCACCAGGAAATCATGAAACTTGGCAGGGTGTCACTACATGGTCCATATAATTGTCCAATTTGGCGAAGCTATGTTACAAGCCTCTTACAAACCGAAGCTTCTCGCAATCCTCGTGGTTTCGGTGGGCGAAACGATAATCGCTGCCTCTTCAAGCCTTGAACTTTGTTTTCTACAGGCAACATAGAACAACAGGAGTGCCGTGCTGAAATTTGAAATGTCCAAGGTTCGTTTGGCCATTGTATATATTACTAATTAAGTTTTCTATGCATTTAGTGTAGTCCATAATTCAAATTTGAACTACAAGCACATGCTCCAGTGAAGCAAAATGGGCGGGAAATCGTACATGTGTCATTGGGTGCATGTTTAGGTCTCATTTAAGGAATGGGAATGAATTACAAACTTGTTGTCGTCCTAAAACATTGAGAATCTCGGTTTTTAAATCCTAGTAAATCAAAAATTCGCCCAAAAACATGAAATTTGGCATGGTTTCATGACATGGCACATATATGTCGTGGTAAAAAAATCGTCCAGTTTGAGAAGAGGCGCACACATTAGTAGCCAACGAATTCCTTTTTGAAACAAAAAGCTTACACGTTAATATCGCAAACGGTTGTACTATATGAATCGTGTCAAAATTTAACCATACTCAGTGGCGTGCGTGCAGCTGTTTGATTAGACGGGACGAGCGCGAGAAGTTCGCCATGCAGTGTTGATGGGATGCGTGCGAGTAGTCCGCCGCGCGGGCTCGGCGGGACGCGTGCATCCTGTCCACCTTGCAGGCTCGACGGGACACATGCGAGGAACAAGGCCGCCCATGCTCACTGGGAAGCAAGCTCTTTGACCTCCATGCACCAGCCGCCGCCCGCCTCGCTCACAACTTCTCCATTAGTGGGTTAATTAAAGCGCCTGGACGGAAGTTTTTTTTAGGGGTGGACGGAGGGTGTTTGCTTGTGATCCCATGGCAACATTTGATTTGTTCATGTTTTCAACTCGTATTCCGGCCTAATTTAAATTGCCACATAGGGCAACGGATAATACGACGACAAATAAAATGGCAACGGATAGTACGGCAACAAATTTATAATGGTGCAGATAATAATTGTCTTACATATTCCAGATAATTTAAAATGCCACATGCGGCAAAGCCCGGGAGACATAGGAGCAAGAGAAGAAGGAAATTGCAGACAACGATCTGGATCGCTACTGTATCTACTCTTCGATGGATCGCCGGGCGATGACATCCTCCAGCTCCTTCTTCAATTCCTCACGACTTTGCTTGAAAGCAGCCACGGATTCCTCCACCTCCTTCTCGTGCTCGATCCGGAGCTTCCTCAAGTCACCCATCAGTTCCTCGATGACCGCTGTCAGCATCATCCTCGAGGCACTGCTCTGCTCTTGCAGCATCTTCCAGCTAGCAGCCTCCTCCTCCTTCTCGGCGAGCGCCTTGAGGAGCTTCGCATTGTCACCCATGAGTTGCTCGACGATGCCCGTCGCCTTGTCAACCGAGGCATCGCTGATCTCGAGCAGCTTCATCAAGCCGTCGACCAGCTCCTGCTGCTTAATGAGGCCAGCGAGAATGTCATCGTCGCCGACCAAGGACTTCAGCAACGCCAGCTCGTTGCGATTGCCGACGCGGCGAGTGCACTTGTGAGAGCCCTCGCGTGCCCGTGAGAGCTCGTTCGAGGGCTCCACAGCGTGCCGGGACATCTCTGCTACGGCTGCCGCTTCGCGGCGGGACCTCTCTAGTGCTTCCGTGGCCTTGGTCTTTGCTGCCTGGTTATATGCCCACCCGAAACTCCTCCTACCGGTCATGGCGGAACGACTTGACAGGAAAGACCAGTTTTGTGGGTGATGAGGAGAGGAACTGTGAAGTAATTTTCAAGTGGGTAGTTTTTATAGCCCGGTGCTAAGTGTGAACACATATTAGTTTGATCGGTGTGAACAGATTTGCAATTACTTCTTGCGTTGTAATCTGCAATGTGACGAGAAACAAAGTCAAAATTTATTGATGGTTCTGGGCCTACGAAGCCCCGTTTATGTTTTTCTACGTCATCGCAAACAGTTCTTTTGGATCAACCGTATGCCACACATCGGAAGCCCGAAACGTGGGCCCTTGTTCTCGGATGTACTTGTACGTGTTTGCCCACTATCACACATGGTCATGATATCACCATCGTATCCTATGCATGCATCGTCGCGTCTCCCATGGGGTGCCAGAAGGTTGACCGCGTGGTTGCTCACCATGGCATCCCTACGCGCGCTCTGCTCGCCGTTGAGGCAAATTTACAATGGCAACGGTTAATAATTGTCGTACATATTTAGGATAATTTAAAATTCTACATGCAGCAAGGCGCAAAACACTCACAACCTACTTATGCATACAATTATAATAAAATATAGGCTAAAAAAGCTGAGCATGCGGCCTTCCGACGACGGTCTTCTCGGACTCCATGATCAGCATATCACCCTTGCGGCCGTTCATTATGTGTAACTTACTAATCATCGCACACGAGTACTCGCAGACGCATCGTGTGCGATACTCTTAACCACCGCAAGCAACTAGTTTGCATTTTTCAAAGTTTTTTGTACGAACAAAATCGCACACGAACTTACTATAGTAACCGTCTGTGTTATAATTTCTCATCGCAAACAGTTCATCCGAGTGGGTTGTTTGCTGCGTATCACACACATCTGGTTTACACGAATCGTTTGTGTTCTTTTGGCTCATCGCAAATGCCGCATATCACACACATCTTGTTAAGATGAACTGTTTCCGTTCTCTTGCCTAATCGAAAACAGTTTGTTTGAGTGAACCGTATGTCGTATATCACACACACCTTGACCTGGCTGACCGTTTCTGTTGCATTCCCTAATAGCACACAGTTCATCGGAGCGAATTGTATGCCGTATATCGCACACACATTGATATGGCTGCCCGTGTCTGTTGTTCTTCCTCATCGCAAACAGTTCTGCTGGATCAACCGTATGCCCAGCATCGCACACGTAACTAAAATCTGAATCGTGTTTGATGTCTCCGCCATCGCAAACGTTTTGCATCTTTTTTGACGGTTTTTTCACACCGCTGATTGCGATTATTGCATCGCACACAGTTTTGTCAAAGGGTCTCTGATCGTAGTGTCGCGTTAGCAGCATCCCGCGGTAGTGAATATCCATCACATTAGGACCAAATTCATATCTTGTGCATATTACCATTACTATTATCAACTCTCAAAATAATATAAGTGAAGCATGAGAGTACATGTATTCCTTCAAAATATAATCACTGCCGTGCTGAAAAAGATATAAGTGAAGTACTAGAGCAATTGCCTAACTCAAAAGATATAAGTGATGCACATAGAGTATTCTAACAAATCACGATAAATGTGTGTCCCTCTCAAATAGGTGTGTCCAACAAGGATGAATATGACAAACTAAAAAGAAAACAAAGCAAAGACTCGTATAGTACATGATGCTCCAAGCAAACTCATATCATGTGATGAATAAAAATATAGCTCCAAGTAATGTTACCGATGGTTGGTAGAAGAAAGAGGGGATGCCTTCCGGGGCATCCCCAAGCTTAGGCTCTTAGGAGTCCTTGAATATTACCTTGGGGTGCCTCGGGCACCCCCAAGCTTAGGCTCTTGCCACTCCTTGTTCCTTCATCCATCGTGGTCTCACTCGAAACTTGAAAACTTCAGCACACAAAACTCAACAAAAGCTTCGTGAGATCCGTCAGTATAATAACCAAATTAAAAACTTTAGGTACTGTCGTAAACCCATTCATAGTTTATTATTGCATTATACCTACTGCATTCCAACTTCTCCATGGCCTATACCCCCCGATACAATCCATAGTTTCATCAAAACAAGCAAACAATGCAACAAAAACAGAATCTGCCAAAAACAAAACAGTTTGTATTAACTTGAATTATGACTATACTTATGTAACTCCAAAAATTCTGAAAAGTTAGGAGAACATGGGAAATTTGTATATCAATCATGTGTAAAACATTCAGATCAAAATCACGTTCAAGTGAATTTAAACAATTTTGCTACTGGGCGCAAAAGTTTTTGATTTTTCACAAAATCAAATCAACTATCACCCAAATCATCCCAAAGGCTTTACTTGGCACAAACGCTAATTAAAACACAAAAGCAGAACCATAACAGTAGCATAATTGTGTGCACACTCTTAATTTTCTTTCTATGGTAGTGTTCTATACCCTTCTTTAATGGAAATTGAAATCTTATATTCCCTTCTTTCATATCAATAATCGCACATATGGTTCATAAGAACGGTCTACCAAGTATTATGCGACAAGACGGATTGCAATCAATATCAAGAACAATGAAATCAGCAGGAACATAATTCCTATTTGCAAGAATAATAACATCATTTATTCTTCCCAAAGGTTTCTTAATGGCGGAATCCGCTAAGTGCAAATTAAGAGAACATTCATCCATATTGGTAAAATCGAGCACATCACATAGAGATTTTGGTATTGTGGACGCTAGCACCCAAATCACATAAAGTATTTCACTCATAATTTTTAATCTTAACTTTAATGGTTGGTTCCCACTCATCATATAATTTCCTAGGTATTGAATCTCCAATTGTAGCATTTCTTCGGAAGCTTTCATCATAGCTTCTACGATATCTTTAGTAAAAGCTTTATTTTGCTCGTAACCTTTGGGTGAATTTAGCATGGATTGCAACAAGGAAATGCACTCAATTAGAGAACAACTATCATAATTAAAGTCCTTGAAATCCAAATTAGTGGGCACATCGCTATTTAAAGTTTTGACCTCTCCAAACCCACTTTTATCGATTTTTATTAAGATCATCACCCTCCAAATTATTATTATTATTATTATTATTATTATTATTATTATTATTATTATTATTATTATTATTATTATTATTATTATTATTATTATTATTATTATTATTATTATTATTATAAGAATTACCATAGGAATTTCCATAATTATTAGAGGAATTTCCTCGAAATGGCCTAGGATTAAAATTACCTCTATAAGCATTACTATTAAAATTGTTTAGCGAGACAAAATTCACATCTATGGGATCATTATTTCTCTCAATCAAAGTAGACAAAGGCACATCATTAGGATCAACATGGGTACTTTTACTAGCAACCATTTTCATAAGCGCATCAACTTTATCACTCGAAGTGCTAATTTCTTCAACACAGTTTACTTTTTTACTAGTAGGAGTTCTTTCACTATGCCATTGTGAATAATTTGCCATAATATTATCAAGAAATTGTGTAGCTTCTCCTAGCGTAATTTCCATAAAGGTACCATTGCGGCGGAATCCAAAAGATTTTTGATAGATGTTGATGATGTCTCCCCGATAATGGCGCCATAAATTCTTCCTGCTACTTATCAGCTGTGTTGGGATTTCCCCGAAAAGGGGAGGATGATGCAGTATAGTATAGATAATTATTTCCCTCGGTGTGAAACCAAGGTTATCAATCTAGTAGGAGAACCATGCAACAACTCTTTAGCAATACCTACCAAACAAAATAACAAATACTTGCAAACAAGGGGTTGTCAATCCCTTGGCAGTTAATTGCAAAGATTAGATCTCATAGTGATAAATAGAAACACAAAATAAAATAATAGAAATAAAATTGCAGCAAAGTAATTTTGAGTTTTTATATATGATTTAAAAAGACCTGGGGGCATAGGTTTCACTAGAGGCTTCTCTCTTGAAAATAGCATGCGGTTGTTAAACAAATTACTGTTTGGCAATTGATAGAAAAGTGAATAATCATGATGATATCTAAGGCAATGATCATGTATATAGGCATCCTGTCCGAGACATGTACACCAACTCCTGCCTGCATCTACTACTATTGCTCCACACATCGACCGCTATCCAGCATGGTATTAAGTTCATAAAGAACGAAGTAACGCCGTAAGCAAGATGACATGATGTAGACAAAGTAAGCTCAATCAATATGAATAAACCCTATCTTTTTATCCTTAATGGCAATGATACAAATACGTGTCATGTCTCTTTCTATCACTAGGATTGAGCACCGCACGATCGAACCATCACAAAGCACCTCTCCCATTGCAAGGAAAATCAATCTAGTTGGCCAAACCAAATCAATAGATCGAAGAGAAATACAAATATATAATAATCATGCATAAAATAGTTTAGAGAAGACTCAAATAATATTCATAGATAATCTAATCATTAACTCACAATTCGTCGGATCCCAACAAACACACTGCAAAAAGTGATTACATCAAATAGATCTCCAAGAACATCAAGGAGAGCATCGTATTGAAGATCAAAGAGAGAGAATAAGTCATATAGCTACTAGCTATGGACCCGTAGGTCTGTCGTAAACTACTCACACATCATCGGAAGGGTAGCAAGGTTGATGTAGGGACCCTCCATGACCAATCCCTCCTCCGGCAGAGTGTCGGGGAAGACCTCCAGATGGGATCTCACGTGAACAAAAACTTGCCGCAGAAAAATGCAAATAAAAAGAAGCTTCAATGAGATGAGGGGGAGTTAGGGAATGGTGGCTGTGGAAATGCAAATGATACAGGATCAGAGGCACCCCGCGAGGGTGACCGCCGGGAGCAATGAAACTCCTCGCTTGGAACTGTCGGGGTTTGGGCGGCAAGCCAGCAGTTCGATCGCTTCTGGATATTCAAAGGCAATG
This sequence comes from Aegilops umbellulata, assembly GCA_032464435.1. Lineage (NCBI taxonomy): Eukaryota > Viridiplantae > Streptophyta > Magnoliopsida > Poales > Poaceae > Aegilops > Aegilops umbellulata. The sequence continues at coordinate 63,750,313 of CP136056.1, read as the reverse complement.
TGTAGGATCGGAAGTATGTCTAGAGGGGTGGTGATTAGACTACTTGACCAAATAAAAACTTAACCTTTTCCCAATTTTAGTTCTTGGCAGATTTTAGCTACTTTAGGACAAGTCAAGCAATCATCACACAATTCAAGCAAGCATGCAAAGAGTATATAGGCAGCGGAAAGTAAAGCATGCAACTTGCAAGAATGTAAAGGGAAGGGTTTGGAGAATTCAAACGCAATTGGAGACACGGATGTTTTTCCCGTGGTTCAGATAGGTGGTGCTATCCTACATCCACGTTGATGGAGACTTCAACCCACGGAGGGTAACGGTTGCGCGAGTCCACGGAGGGCTCCACCCACGAAGGGTCCACAAATAAGCAACCTTGTCTATCCCACCATGGCCATCGCCCACGAAGGACTTGCCTCACTAGCGGTAGATCTTCACGAAGTAGGCGATCTCCTTGCCCTTACAAACTCTTTGGTTCAACTCCAGAATCTTGTCGGAGGCTCCCAAGTGACACCTAGCCAATCTAGGAGACACCACTCTCCAAGAAGTAACAAATGGTGTGTTGATGATGAACTCCTTGCTCTTGTGCTTCAAATGATAGTCTCCCCAACACTCAACTCTCTCTCACAGGATTTGGATTTGGTGGAAAGAAGATTTGAGTGGAAAGCAACTTGGGGAAGGCTAGAGATCAAGATTCGTATGGTAGGAATGGAATATCTTGGCCTCAACACATGAGTAGGTGGTTCTCTCTCAGAACATATGAGTTGGAAGTGTAGATGTTTTCTGATGGCTCTCTCCCATGAGTGAAGAGGAGGTGGAGGGGTATATATAGCCTCCACACAAAATCCAACCGTTACACACAATTTACCAATCTCGGTGGGACCGAATCAACAAACTCGGTCGGACCGAAATAGTAAACCTAGTGACCGTTAGAGATTTTCGGTGGGACTGACATGCAACTCGGTAGGACCAATATGGTTAGGGTTAGGGCATAACGTAATCTCGGTGAGACCGATTACACAAACTCGGTGAGACCGATTTGGTAATTAGCTAACCAGAGAGTTGGTCAGGTAAACTCGGTGGTACCGATTTGCTCTTTCAGTGAGACCGAAAAGTTACAAAAGGGAAACAGAGAGTTTACATTGCAATCTCGGTGGGACCGATCCGCTCTTTGCGTGAGACCAAAAAGTTACGAAAAGGAAACAGAGAAATTGCAATCCCATCTCGGTGAGACCGAGATCCCTATCGGTAGAACCGATTTGCTAGGGTTTGGTAGTGGCTTATGACAAGTGAAACTCGGTGGCGCTGGGTTGAAAGAATCGGTAGGGCCGAGTTTGGCTTAGGGTTTAGGTCATTTGTGGATATGGAAAAGTAGCTGAGGATTTTGGAGCATATCATTAAGCACATGAAGCAAAAGGCTCATTAAGCAACACCTCATCCCTCCTTGATAGTATTGCCTTTTCCTATGGACTCAATGTGATCTTGGATCACTAAAATGTAAAATGAAGAGTCTTGAGCTTTTGAGCTTGAGCCAATCCTTTGTCCTTAGCATTTTGAGGGTTCCACTTTCACCATCCATGCCATGCCAATCATTGAGCTTTCCTGAAATAATTGTCTTGGAATAGCATTAGCTCAATGAGCTATATGTTGTTATGAATTACCAAGACCACCTAGGGATAGTTGCACTTTCAATCTCCCCCTTTTTGGTAATTGATGACAACATATAGATCAAAGCTTCGACAAATGATAATAAGAATGAATTATATCATTGCTTTGAGAAGTATGTGATAAGTAAGAGCTCCCCCTAAATTTGTGCATATTTAAAATTTGCTTTGGACTGCAAATGCACAAAGAGTTAGAATCATGGGTTACTCTTCCATGTCACATACATCTTGTTGGAGCACTCAAAATGATAAGAATGAAATACATGCACTCATCACCAAGAAAAGTGAATGATCACATAAGATAGATAAGATATATCAAGCATGCATAAGTGTAGCTTATGATCAAACACATGATCATCAATGTCTCACAAGCATATCAAAGTATCTCGACCAAAAGCAAACAAAGTTTGAAAAACCACCAAATAAAGCAAGGGAGAATAAAAGCAACACTCTCTCTCTCTCGAAGCCTATGATCTATACATTTTTCTCCCCCTTTGGCAACAAGTTTCCAAAAAGTTCCTAGAAAATGCATAGTGCTAGATCGACACTCAGGCTTGATCTTCTGGTGGTGGTGGAGTCTGGATCACTCCAAGGACGAAGGCTTCTGTAGACGTGGTTGGAGCTGGAGCTGAAGTAGATGCTGAAGCTGGTTGGGCTGGTGCTGTAGCTGGAGCTGAGGTGGTGGCTCTGGTGTCAGGAACTGGCACTGCATTGGACCTCTGAGCTCGTGGCACTCTGGCAAATGCATCTGTGGTAGTCTTCCCTTTCCTCTCCTGCATGTCATCTTGAAGTTGCTCCACTGCAGACTGAATCTCTGTTACTTTGACATCCATGTCATAGAACTTTTGTTCTATGATCCTCTCTAAGCTCTCCTGATTTTGAGTGAGGGTGGCCAGTCCTTTCTCAATCCTCAGTGTGGATGCAATCAAGTAACTGAGCTGCTCTTGCTTGGTTTTCAAGAAATATTCAGATGCCTCCTCTTGAGTTGGCATCCTGGCAGCTTTCTTCTTCCTTGCCTTCTCCTTCTGTGCTTGAGCATGAGCTGAAGATGGATCATCCTTGTTCATCACAACTTCATTATCTTCAAAATCTGGATGAATAGGCAAATGTTCCTTGTCCAAGAGATATATGCCTGTGCCCATCTTGGAGTTAATCAGCTCCTGGATCTGAGGGGCATAACCACAACTCCTCTTCTGATCTGCTGCAGTCCTCTTGATTGTTTCTACCATGAGGCTCATGACTTTGAATTTTTGTGGCACATCAAAGATATGAAGCAAGTTGATTGCATGGCCTCTGATCATCTTGTGATCACCTGACTTGGGCAACAAAGTGTGCCTCAGAATCCAGTTGATGGTTGGCAACCCTGACAGAAGATAATGTACCGATCCAAACTTGAAAGTATCAAGTGCCTTGTTTGGGATCTCCTTGTACATGTTGGACATAGAGTTGTGGTCCATCTTCTTCTTGGCATATATATCTAGGTCATCCTCATGCTCCTCTGGGGCATTGATGAGTTGTGCCCACTCAGCAACTGTTGATAGATACCTTGTACCTTCAGACATCCATACAATTCTGCCATCCGGATAAAAGTGTGCTGTGGAGTAGAACTGCATGATCAGCTCTTCATTCCACTTTGTGAGCTTCTGCCCAACAAAGTCAGCTACTCCACATGCCTTGAAGCTGTCTTGCACTCCAGGATAGTGCTCTTCATTGTCCTTGATGTATTCCCAGTCAACCCATCTCATATCACAAACAATGGGCTTCTTATCCAACAAGACTGTCTCATAGAAGTCCTGTTGTTCCTTAGTGTGAAATCTGTAGTCAACAGCAGTTCTCCTCCTGGTAGCATATGGATCTTCTGCTCTCCACTTTCTCAGCCCTGAGTCTCTTCTGATCTTCATGTCCTCAGCCACAGGATGAGCATCATTGTGGTCTGGGATCTTGGGCTTTAACTTTCTGAGAACTTGGCCTTCCTCTTCTTCTGCAATGTCAGGCACTGGGGCCTTCTTCTTCTCAGCAGCTGGGATGCTCCTTGTATTCCTCTTTGGAGTTGTCTTGGCCTTTGATGCAGCCTTGGGTGCTTCCTTGGGCTTGGATGCAGTAGCCCCTGATCGTATAGCATCACCCATCAGCTTGGGTGCCTTAGGTGCTGGTGCAGCAACCTCTTCTTCTTCATCTTCTTCTTCCTCAGAAGAATGTTGTTCAAATTCAGCCATGGGATCAACTTTCTTGCACCATCTGCCTCTTTTCCTTTCCTTCTTCCCTTCAGTAGCAACTGGCTCTTTGGTTGCAGGCTTTTGGCAAGTTACTGGGAGTGCTCCTGCTGCCTTCATCTGAAGAACTGGAGGGACTAGTGCCCTCACTCATGTGCACTGGCTGTTCTGACAGGTTCTGGCTATCACTCTGGTCTGACATGATGAACAAGCTGACTGCTGACCCTGTGAACAGTTTATAGATGAGGTAGAGTGGATGAGCATCACAAAATGCAGAGACTTTTGCAAAAGAATGATTCAAAAACTTAGTTTTAGTTTCCCACAGAAATCATTTCGGATCTACCGATTTTTAAACTCGGTGATACCGAAGCAGTTTTGGAACCTAAACTAGTGAACTCGGTCAGACCGAGTCACAGTTCGGTGGCACCGAGACTGCTAGGGTTTCACAAAGTTTCAAAATCGGTCACACCGATTAGTAATTCTCGGTCAGACCGAGTCTCACTTGTGCAATGGCATGAGCTAAATCGGTGGGACCGAGTTTTTCAACTCGGTGGGTCCGAGATGGTTTCGGCGGAAACCTAACCCTGAAATTTCGAATCAAACCTATTCTACGAAGCGCATTGACTGGATTGGAGTGTTTCAAACGTGGCTAGAATCAATATGATCACAATGTGCTAGGAATCAGATTGGGGAATAGCACAAAGATCGAGTCCATACCCTAGTTCGGCGGAGACTCGCTACGGCAGCAACGGCGGGGTTGAATTCCGTTGACGGGGACGAAGACCAGCGACTGGAGGCGGCTGGCGACGAGGAGACGATCCGGAGACCACGTTGGCAGAGCGAGCTATCGCGCGGGCGAAGGGGTTCGGAGAAATTTCCAAATTTTTGCCCGTGTCTATATATAGCCCGACCCTGTCGGTGTGACCGAGTGGAACAACTCGGTGGCACCGAGATGCAAAACTGTATACAGTTATTGCAACTCGGTGTGACCGAATGGTTCAAATCGGTTGCACCGAGATCGAAAACATAGATCAACTTAGTGATCTCGGTAGGACCGAAAGTGGGGTATCGGTCAGACCGAGAATCACAAAGAGGTTTTGGAAGTTTAAGTCTATGACGAATCGGGGACTCCGAGTGCTCCTCACACAGAGTGGTTCGAATCTGACTTGATCAATTTTGTGATGTAGCATGAATAGAGTTTGAGACGAGAAAAGCATAGATAGCTAGAGGAGGTTCTTAGGCATTCTTGTCCATCCACTTGGCAAAAGGAAATAAAGCCAAACAATCAAAACAACAAGTGGATGTCCTCGAATGAGTAAAATATGCAACCAACATGCTCACACAATAAAATGACAATTGAAATATGTGACAAAGCATGCACAACCAATTCTAGCATCTATCAAGCAATTGGCGATGACTAGGTCATCTATATATGAGTATATTGACTTAGGAGTCAAATGAGAACACTTGATCATAGGTCATACTCATCGTTTAAGCTCAAGTGGGGTTACCACTTTTACATAAAGCATTGTTGTGTTCACATCATCAGAGTTGCTTTAGCTCAATTCTTAGAGTAAAGCTCCCCCTAGATGTGATATCCCCCCTAAGAGGGATGAACTAACCTTGGGTTTTGTCGATGATGACTTCATGTAGATGTTGAAGATGTGGATGCTCAATGTTGATGTAGATCACTTGGAGCTATCCTTTTGAGTGAATTGCACTTTCAATACCTACATGGGTTAGTCCCACAAGGAACAAACGAGGATATCCATAGACATAGAGTGATGCACACACAAGATGATGTCCATGAAAGCTTTTAGGTTACCTTGTTCCTTGACTTACCAACAAGAGGGTTTGTGACTCCTTGAACTAGTGCAAGATGTGGAAGTTGATTGCACTTGTTCTTGCCAAAATGATAAGAGTGAAGTATGTTGGCGGAGTCACCCTCAAGAACTCTCTAGTTCTTCTTCTTTTGGATCCACACCATCTTGATGGGAATCCTTGGAGTTGTAGTCGTACTTGATGAAGTGGAACTTGAAGTAGTCTTGGGAATCCACTTGACTAAGGTCTTAGGAGCTTCTTCAAATGCATCAATTTTCTCTTGAAGCTTGTCCTTGCCTTTTTGCTTGTAGTCTTGTGGTGGAAGATCATCTTGAGCTTGTGTCCCCTTGAAAGAAGTAGGATCATACTTCTCTTGTTGAGGAACAAACTTTGTCTTGGGGTATTGATCTTCTTCCCACTCAACTCCATTGGCATTGAACTTCCGTTCAAAACCAACACCTTGATTCTTCCGGTGCCTTCCTTGCTTGCGTACAGTTTCCTCGAATTGCTTACTCCCGGCAAGGCTTTTGTACACTCCTTTCTCTATAATTCCCTTCAATAAGCTATTTTCTTGCTCAAGTGTAACTTGGCTAAGAGAATCATTAGTGGAATCAAGAGAACTACTAGAAGCAACGATATTGGATTTAACATGATCATTGTTACTACTAGAGGAAGAATCTTTCTTGTTCTTGTTACTAGACTTGACTTGAGGCATGTAAGTGGATAAGAGTAAACGCTTGGCAATGTAAGAAGAACTTTTCTTGCGGAGATCATCATTGATTGCCTTTAAAAACTCATGCTCTTTCTCAAGATTGAGCTTTTCAAAGCGTAACTTCTCATGACCTCTTAAAAGTTCTCGATGATCTTCGAAGATAGTTTCATGAGCTAACTTAAGAGTGTTTAGTTCTTTAGTTAGAGCCTCAATTTTCTCCTTATCATTGTCATTCGTTTTAGCATGATTTATTAACGTTTCATCATAGTATTCATCACTAGAGTTGTCAACAAGTAAATCATCATCACCTAACAAGTCATCTTCATCACTATTAAAATCAACATACTCGGGATGTGTTACCTTAGGACCTTTGGCCATGAAGCATCTTCCAATTCCTTCATTTGGTGAGTCAAATATGTCATAGGAGTTGGTTGACACAAGTGCTAGACCGGCAACACCTTCATCTTGAGTATATTCGGAATCGGAGTGATAACTTCTCTCGGAGTGGTTGTCGGAGTCGGAGCCGGATACCCATTCACCAACATGAGCTTGATGTCTTCGTTTTGTGTAGCTCCTTGATGATTTTTCCTTTCTTTCCGAATCCTTGCTTCTCCGTGAGTGTCTTCGTTCATAATGATCATCTCTACTCCTTCTCTCTCTTGGTGGTGATTCTTCTCTTTTGCTTCTTCTTTTTGGAGAATCTTCTCTTCTTTTGTAGGGAGCCGTACACTCATTGGAATAGTGTCCGGGTCTTCCACAATTGTAGCAGTTTCGCTCTCGACTAGAAGATCTTTTGTCATTGTAGGACGTTGACTTGGAGCTTCTATCTTTGCTTCTACTCTTGTAGAACTTGTTAAAGTTTTTCACCATTAAGCTCAATTCTTCGTTGAAGTTTTGTTTCTCACCTGATGATGTGGGGGCTTCACATGAGGCTTTGTAGGCACCACTTGATTTGTTGTGAAGTTCCTCTTTATCCTTGAGTGACATCTCATGAGCAACAATTCTTCCAATGACTTCCGTTGGCTTGAGATCTTTGTAATTGGGCATCATTTCGATCAATGTGCACACGGTATCATATTTTCCATCCAAGGCTCTTAGGATCTTCTTGATGATGAATCTGTCGGTCATCTCTTCACTCCCTAAGCTGGCAATCTCATTTGTGATGAGAGCAAGCCTAGAGTACATTTCAGCGACGCCTTCACCATCCTTCATTTTGAACTTGTCAAGTTGACTTTGAAGCACATCCAATTTGGATTCCTTGACGGAGTGGGTACCTGTGACGCCCCCGATTCAATCGTACACTAATCATGCACGCAAACGTGTACGATCAAGATCAGGGACTCACGGGAAGATATCACAACACAACTCTAAAACATAAATAAGTCATACAGGCATCATAATACAAGCCAGGGGCCTCGAGGCCTCGAATACAAGTGCTCGATCATAGACGAGTCAGCGGAAGCAACAATATCTGAGTACAGACATAAGTCAAACAAGTTGCCTTAAGAAGGCTAGCACAAACGGGGATACAGATCGAACGAAGCGCGGGCCTCCTGCCTGGGATCCTCCTAACTACTCCTGGTCGTCGTCAGCGGGCTGCACGTAGTAGTAGGCACCTCCAGTGTAGTAGGAGTCGTCGTCAACGGTGGCGTCTGGATCCTGGGCTCCATCGTCTGGTTGCAGCAATCGGATAGAGGTATGGGGGAAAGGGGGAAACAATGCAACTGTGAGTACTCATCCAAAGTACTCGCAAGCAAGGAGCTACACTACATATGCATGGGGATATGTGTAAAGGGGCCATATCAGTGGACTGAACTGCAGAATGCCAGAATAAGAGGGGGATAGCTAATCCTGTCGAAGACTACGCTTCTGGCAACCTCCGTCTTGCAGCATGTAGAAGAGAGTAGACTGAAGTCCTCCAAGTAGCATCGTATAGCATAATCCTACCCGGCGATCCCCTCCTCGATGCCCTGTTAGAGAGCGACCACCGGGTTGTATCTGGCACTTGGAAGGGTGTGTTTTATTAAGTATCCGGTTCTAGTTGTCATAAGGTCAAGGTACAACTCCGGGTCGTCCTTTTACCGAGGGACACGGCTATTCGAATAGATAAACTTCCCTGCAGGGGTGCACCACATAGCCCAACACGCTTGATCCCATTTGGCCGGACACACTTTTCTGGGTCATGCCCGGCCGCGGAAGATCAACACGTCGCAGCCCCACCTAAGCACAACAGAGAGGTCAGCACGCCGGTCTAAACCTAAGCGCGCAGGGGTCTGGGCCCATCGCCCTGAGCACACCTACACGTTGCGAACGTGGCCGGAAGCAGATCTAGCCCCCTTAATACAAGAGCGAGTTTACGATCCAATGCGGCGCGCGCCACTCAGTCGCTGACGTCACGAAGGCTTCGGCTGATACCACGACGTCGGGATACCCATAACTACTCCCGCGTAGATGGTTAGTGCGTATAGACCAAATGGCCAGACTCAGATCAAATACCCAGATCTCGTTAAGCGTGTTAAGTATCCGCGAACGCCGACCAGGGCCAGGCCCACCTCTCTCCTAGGTGGTCGCAAACCTGCCCTGTCGCTCCGCCACAAAGTAATAGTCAGGGGCCGTCGGGAACCCAGGCCCACCACTACCTGGGTGGAACCACCTGCCCCTTCAGCCCCCAACTCCGAACAGTATCACAGGTAATGTAACAGTGTAAAGTATATAGTATATGCCCGCGATCACTTCCCGAAGTGATCACGGCCCAGTAGTATAGCGTGGCAGACGGACAAGAGTGTAGGGCCACTGATGGAACACTAGCATCCTATACTAAGCAAGTAGGATTGCAGGTAAAGGTATCAACAGCAGTATCAAAGACAGGCTATGCATCAGGATAGGAATAACGAAAGCAGTAACATGCTACACTACTCTAATGCAAGCAGTATAGAGGAGAGTAGGCGATATCTGTTGATCAAGGGGGGGCTTGCCTGGTTGCTCTGGCAAGAGAGAGGGGTCGTCAACTCCGTAGTCGTACTGGGTAGCAGCAGCGTCGGTCTCGTGTCTAGCAAGAGAAGAGGGGGGAGAAACAATAAATATTTAAGCAAACAGATGCATAGCGATGCATGACATGACAAGTAACGGTTTTTGGGGTGCCCTAACGCGGTATGCGGTGATACCGGTGAAGGGGGAAACATCCGGGAAAATATCCCCGGTGTTTTGCGTTTTCGGGCAGAGGAGCCGGAGGGGGAAAGTTGCGAGTTCGATAGGTTAGGGATGCGTGGCGGACGAACGAGCTGCGTATCCGGGTTCGTCTCGTCATTCTGAGCAACTTTCATGTATAAAACATTTCCATCCGAGCTACGGATTAATTTCTATGAATTTCTAAAGTTGTAATGTTTTTTTCTGAAATTATAATAAATTCGAAATAAAAGCAGTATATACTTTTGTCACCTAATGTCTAGCCCATGTGTATGACAGTGGGGCCAGTAGGGTTAGGTTGACCCAGTCAAAGTTTGACTGGTCAACAAATGAATAGTGTAAGTGGGTCCCATGCGTCATTGTCTTTACTTCAATTAGATGATTTTACTTGTTTTATTTGGATAGTGGGGCCCAGCATCAGTGACTATTATTAGTAAGATAACACTAACAGTAATTAACATTTAATCTAATTAGTCCCAGCCCCATAGGCAATGGCACTAGCCAGCCTTTGTGTGGCTATACATGGAGCTCACGCACAAGCACACACATACGGCGCTCGTGGCCACGGCCAAGCAGCAACAACAACTAGCGGCAGTATTTGAGCAGAAGTGGCAGTGCAAGGGCAGCAGCAGTAGTGCGCCGTAGAGCAGCTAGTACAGCAGTGCAATAGCAGGCACGCGGAGCAGCGGCTGGCGGCGGCAGCGCCAATGGCGCAGTACATACAAGCAGCAGCGAGCGGCAGTACGAAGCAGCAGCAGCTAGCAGGAAAGCAGCAGCGCATCACACGGGCGCGCGCGTGCAGGGCGCAGTCAAGGCCCGATAGGGGCGTGGTGAACGCAGGGCTGGACGCGGTGAGCGCAGTCTGGTGTGGCCGGGCGCCCGCCGGAGGCGAGGCCAGGCAGTGGGTAGCACGGCGCAGGCGCGCGCGGGCGGTCTGCGGCGGCAGGGAGGCGGTGCGCGGGCGCGGTAGAGCGGCCAGCACGGGGGAACCGGGCACGGGCAGGTGCGGCGCGGGACGGACGCGATGCGAGCTGGCGGCGGCGGCGGCAACAAGCGGCAAGAGCAGCAGCAGGCCGCGGCGTGGCTACGCGCTGGCGCGCGCGCAGCAGCGGCAACCGCACACACGTACGCGTACACAGGGGTTCGGGCACGACGGTGATGGCGGCCTACGGCCTACAATTCGAAGGAGGGGAAATGGGGAATCGACGGAGGGCCTCACTGATAGCGCGGCGGCATGGTCAGGGAGGCCGGGGAGGTTGTGGTGGTGTAGATCGACGGCGACGACGGCGAGGCAGTGGCGGGGCTGAACGGAGAGAAGCACTCGATCCCGACGGTGTGGCGGCTCCCGGCTCATACGCGTGGTCGGGGAGGAAGCAGCGGACGTCGGGGATTCTCCGGAACTCGGCGGTGCGGCGCGGGGCAGCCGGTGGCCATGGCAACGGCGACGGCAACGAGCGGCTGCGCATGCGAAGAAGAGAACGACCGAGGGGAGGGGAAAGTGGGCGCTAGGGTTCGTCAAGGGTGGGAGGAGGGCGTCGAGGCTGTCTTATAGACGACGGGGAATCGCACGATGGCCGCCACGCACTCACAGCCACGGCCATGGTGGTCGGATGCGTGCCACCACCTCTGATGAACAAGAAGGAGCAGGAGGGTGGGGTAGATGGGCCGGCCTAGTGGTCAAGTGGGCTGAGGCCTGGGGGAGGCCTTTTCTCCTCTTTTTTTTTTGTTTTCTTCATAAACTTTCCTGTTTTATGTTTTAGCTCTCGTTTTGCATTTAGTTGACCCACCAAACAATTTTTTGTAAAATCGGAAGCATGTCATACACATACTAGACAATGTTCTTAGATGGCACAAAAAGTTTGGTCTTAAATAAAATAGTTCAATATTTTATAAATTAGAAAAGGCATCTATTTAATTGTTAAAGCAACTGTTCTAATCATTTTTAATCCCTTAAACACTTTATAAAAATTTGGTTTCTACACCAATAATATTTATTAATTATTTGGCACAGTTTGAACATTTTAGTTTTGACAACTTGAAAACTTTAAATTTTGACTTTATTTTAAATTTGAATTTGGAGTGGATTCAAATCAACGCGAGTTTAACAATAGTAATCGTGGTGACATGGCATCGTTAGTAGAGGACTACTGTAGCTTGATTATCTGGGCGTTACAGTACCTTCGTGCATATCAATCAAAGTATCCCAAATTTCCTTTGCATTCTCAAGACGGCTGATTTTGTTGAATTCTTCGGGGCACAATCCGTTGAAGAGAATATCACAAGCTTGAGCGTTGTATTGCAGCATCTTCAACTCATCCGCGGTAGCTTCACGGTTTGGTTCTTTCCCATCGAAGAAGTCACCTTGCAAACCAACACACACAATAGCCCAAACGGCGGGGTTATGTCCGAGAATATGCATTTTCATTTTATGCTTCCAACTAGCAAAATTAGTACCATCAAAGTAAGGACCTCTACGGTGATAATTTCCCTCGCTAGACGCCATACTCTCCTAGGTTGTGAAACCAAGGCTATGACCACCAAAAGCTATGGAAATCAAAGCAAATGGAGATCAAAGCTCTGATACCACTTGTAGGATCGGAAGTATGTCTAGAGGGGGGTGATTAGACTACTTGACCAAATAAAAACTTAACATTTTCCCAATTTTAATTCTTGGCAGATTTTAGCTACTTTAGGACAAGTCAAGCAATCATCACACAATTCAAGCAAGCATGCAAAGAGTATATAGGCAGCGGAAAGTAAAGCATGCAACTTGCAAGAATGTAAAGGGAAGGGTTTGGAGAATTCAAACGCAATTGGAGACACGGATGTTTTTCCCGTGGTTCAGATAGGTGGTGCTATCCTACATCCACGTTGATGGAGACTTCAACCCACGAAGGGTAACGGTTGCGCGAGTCCACGGAGGGCTCCACCCATGAAGGGTCCATGAAGAAGCAACCTTGTCTATCCCACCATGGCCATCGCCCATGAAGGACTTGTCTCACTAGCGGTAGATCTTCACGAAGTAGGCGATCTCCTTGCCCTTACAAACTCCTTGATTCAACTCCAGAATCTTGTCGGAGGCTCCCAAGTGACACCTAGCCAATCTAGGAGACACCACTCTCCAAGAAGTAACAAATGGTGTGTTGATGATGAACTCCTTGCTCTTGTGCTTCAAATGATAGTCTCCCCAACACTCAACTCTCTCTCACAGGATTTGGATTTGGTGGAAAGAAGATTTGAGTGGAAAGCAACTTGGGGAAGGCTAGAGATCAAGATTCATATGGTAGGAATGGAATATCTTGGTCTCAACACATGAGTAGGTGGTTCTCTCTCAGAACATATGAGTTGGAAGTGTAGATGTGTTCTGATGGCTCTCTCCCACGAGTGAAGAGGAGGTGGAGGGGTATATATAGCCTCCACACAAAATCCAACCGTTACACACAATTTACCAATCTCGGTGGGACCGAATCAACAAACTCGGTCGGACCAAAATAGTAAACCTAGTGACCGTTAGAGATTTTCGGCGGGACTGACATGCAACTCGGTAGGACCGATATGGTTAGGGTTAGGTCATAACGTAATCTCGGTGAGACCGATTACACAAACTCGGTGAGACCGATTTGGTAATTAGCTAACCAGAGAGTTGGTCAGGTAAACTCGGTGGGACCGATTTGCTCTTTCGGTGAGACCGAAAAGTTACAAAAGGGAAACAGAGAGTTTACATTGCAATCTCGGTGGGACCGATATGCTCTTTCGGTGAGACCAAAAAGTTACGAAAAGGAAACAGAGAAATTGCAATCCCATCTCGGTGAGACCGAGATCCCTATCGGTAGAACCGATTTGCTAGGGTTTGGTAGTGGCTTATGACAAGTGAAACTCGGTGGCGCCGGGTTGAAAGAATCGGTAGGGCCGAGTTTGGCTTAGGGTTTAGGTCATTTGTGGATATGGGAAAGTAGCTGAGGATTTTGGAGCATATCATTAAGCACATGAAGCAAAAGGCTCATTAAGCAACACCTCATCCCTCCTTGATAGTATTGGCTTTTCCTATGGACTCAATGTGATCTTGGATCACTGAAATGTAAAATGAAGAGTCTTGAGCTTTTGAGCTTGAGCCAATCCTTTGTCCTTAGCATTTTGAGGGTTCCACTTTCACCATCCATGCCATGCCAATCATTGAGCTTTCCTGAAATAATTGTCTTGGAATAGCATTAGCTCAATGAGCTATATGTTGTTATGAATTACCAAAACCACCTAGGGATAGTTGCACTTTCACAATGCAACCCCGAGGTGGTGTTTTTGTCGGAGACTCACCTGGATGATTATCCGACAACTTGTTTTTGACGTCGTATGAAGACGGATTTCAAGGCATTTTTTCCAGTAATGGTAGGAGTGGTGGGCTGATTATTTTCTGGAAAAGAGAAGTAAATGTTCAAGTTCTGTATGCTCATTCAAACTATATAGATGTTCGTATAATTGAAGATTCACAGCGGGAGTGGAGGTTCACTGGAATATATGGGAAATTTAGTTGGGCAAATAAATACTTGACATGGCAACAGTTAAGAACTTTGAAGTCGCAATATAATCTCCCATGGCTACTAATGGGTGATTTTAATGAAATCCTGTACAACCATGAGAAGGAGGGTGGTAATCCGAGACCGAGCAGATACATGCAGGACTTCCAAGAATCTTTGCATGACTGTAATTTGGAGGATGTAGGTTATGTGGGAGATAAATTCACCTAGAGACGTGGTCGCATTTGCGAGCGTCTGGACAGGGGAGTGGCAAACAATGATTGGCCCATAATGTTCCCGGATGCAACAGTAATTCATATGGGCTTTGGGGATTCTGATCACAGACCATTACTACTGGATACAATGTATCATCGAGAGGGGCGGGAGCTGGCCCAAACCCACAAACCCCGGTTCGAAGCACGTTGGCTACAGGAGCCAACCTTTTTTAGAAGAGGCCAGTGAAGCTTGGACGGTTGCACAGCAACGGGCAGCAGGGGAGGGAATCCTAAGTAAATTAAGCAATCTGCATGAGAGTTTGCATGCATGGGACCGGTTCGTATTAAAACAACTGATGAAGAAGCTTAGGAAGAAACAAAAACAACTAGAATGGGTTATGCAGGCCCCAATGACTGATGCAAACGAAGAGAAAAAGAAGAGATTGATGTTAGAAATAAAAGATCTATTGGAACAAGAGGAGATTCATTATAAACAGGGCTCACGGGTTACTTGGCTGAGGAATGGAGATAGGAATACACAGCTTTTTTCAAGGCTTTGCATCAAAACGGAGAAAGAAAAGTTTCATAAAGAGACTGAAAATGACCGAGGGGTCTGGTTGGAAGGTACAAATTTATTAAATCCTCATATTCGAGATTATTTTACTAATATTTTCTCCTCTGAAGTACAAGATGTAGATCCCATTTTGTTGGAAAAAATAGTGCCAAAAGTAGATGAGGTTATGAATGAACACCTCATGAAACCTTTCACGGCTGAAGATGTAAAACAAGCTGCCTTTAGCATTGGAGATTTGAAGGCTCCAGGTCCATATGGACTACATGAAATCTTCTTCAAGCGTTGTTGGCATCTTATTGGAGAGGAGATCACGGTGGAGGTATTGTCTACTATTAACAATGGGCGAATACCGGATGGCTGGAACGATACTAATATTGTGTTGATTCCGAAAGTGGGTTCTCCTGAATCTATCACACAGTATTGTCCTATCAGTTTATGCAAAGTGGTCCATAAGATTATCTCAAAAATGTTGTTGAGTCGGCTTAAAGCTATTCTACCTGATATCATTTCACCCACTCAAAGCGCTTTTGTTCCAGGCAGACTCATAACAGATAATGTACTAGTTGCTTATGAATGCATGCATACATTTAAGAACAAGAAGAAAGGGAAAACTGGCATGTGTGCTGTAAAGTTGGATATGCACAAGGCCTATGATAGAGTTGAATGGATCTTCTTAAGAGAAATGACGTTGAAATTGGGCTTTAATGAGCATTGGGTAAATCTTATTATGAAATGTGTCTCCTCTGTAAAATATAATCTCGGATATAACTCTCAGTAGACAGAACAATTCACTCCCACAAGAGGCTTACGGCAGGGTGATCCTCTATCACCATACCTATTTTTCTTATGTTCAGAGGCTTTATCTAGTGTGTTGTTGTTCTAAGAAGAAGTTGGTGGCAACGATGGGATCAGCGTGTGCAGAAATGCACCATCAGTTTCACACCTCTTATTTGTTGATGACTCCCTTATTCTCATGAAGGCAGATATGAACAATGCAACTTCCTTACAACAAGTACTTGATACTCACTATACAAATTCAGGACAAATGGTGAGTGTGGCGAAATGTAGTATTTTATTCAGCCCAAACACCAAAGTGGATATGAGAACGGATATATGTTTGCATCGGAATATAGATAATGAAGCTCTGTCAGATAGATATTTGGGACTCCCGGCTCTTGTGGGTATTGACATAAGTGACTGTTTTAAACACCTTGTAGAGAGAATCATGCAGAGAATTAATGGCTGGAAAGAAAAGAACCTTTCTATTGCTGGTAAAGAAACTTTGTTGAAGTTAGTGGCGCAAGCCATTCCAGTTTATGCTATGGGAGTTTTTAAATTACCAAAAGGTATCTGTAAGCATATGATGGATGTCATAGCAAAATTCTGGTGGGGAGATGGAGAAAATGAAAGGAAGATGCATTGGTTTGCTTGGTGGAAATTGTGTTTCCCCAAATCTCAAGATGGGCTAGGTTTTCGTGATTTCCATTCCTTCAACCTAGCCATGTTATCAAAACAAGTCTGGAGGTTGATAGAAAAACCAAAATCTTTATGTGCACAAATCTTAAAAGCTAAATACTATCCAAACCAACATATTTTAGATGCTGGTCCAAAGAGGGGCTCTTCTTTCACATGGCAAAGCATCGTCGCGGGAATCCAAACATTCAAACGAGGTAATATTTGGCAGGTAGGCAATGGTGAAGCAATAAATAGATGGCGTGATCCCTGGATACCAACAAGCCCTTCCAGAAAGGTGGTAACCGAGCAAGGGGGCATTTTGATTAACAAAGTTTCTGATGTGATTGATCCCGGAACAGGACAGTGGGATGAAATGTTAATTCATGACATCTTTTCAGTTCTAGATGTGGACAGGATCTTGAGGATACCCTTGAGTCCTAATGGTTTGATGATTTCATTGCATGGCACTACAACAAATCAGGGACCTTTTCAGTTAGGTCTGCATACCATGTGGAGTGGAAACACCAGTTTGGAAGTGCCATTTTAGCTCCATCTTCTTCACTGGGAACAAACCGTATATGGAACAAAATTTGGCAGCTATCAATACCGGAAAAAATAAAGATATTTTGCTGGCTTACTCTCCATGCTACAATCCAGGTAAAAGGAGTGTTGGTTCATCCCCATGTTGGTTCTGATCCTTCTTGCCCTATCTATCATACAGAGTTGGAAGATATCTCGCATCTTTTATTTGCATGCACACCGGCAAAACAATTATGGAAAGATCTTAGCTTGGAGGATAGAATTCTGGGAGTTTTTTCGATGGAAAGATTGAAGGAAATATGCCCTAGAGGCAATAATAAAGTTATTATTTATTTCCTTAATTCATGATAAATGTTTATTATTCATGCTAGAATTATATTAACAGGAAACATAATACATGTGTGAATACATAGACAAACAGAGTGTCACTAGTATGCCTCTACTTGACTAGCTCATTAATCAAAGATGGTTATGTTTCCTAACCATGAACAAGGAGTTGTTATTTGATTAATGAGGTCACATCATTAGTTGAATGATCTGATTGACATGACCCATTCCATTAGCTTAGCACCCGATCGTTTAGTATGTTGCTATTGCTTTTATCCATGACTTATACATGTTCCTATGACTATGAGATTATGCAACTCCCATTTACCGTAGGAACACTTTGTGTGCTACCAAACGTCACAACGTAACTGGGTGATTATAAAGGTGCTCTACAGGTGTCTCCGAAAGTATTTGTTGGGTTGGCGTATTTCAAGATTAGGATTTGTCACTCCGAATGTCGGAGAGGTATCTCAGGGCCTTCTCGGTAATGCACATCACATAAGCCTTGCAAGCATTGCAACCAATGAGTTAGTTGCGAGATGATGTATTACGGAACGAGTAAAGAGACTTGCCGGTAACGAGATTGAACTAGGTATTGGATACCGACGATCGAATCTCGGGCAAGTAACATACCGATGACAAAGGGAACAACGTATGTTGTTATGCGGTCTGACCGATAAAGATCTTCGTAGAATATGTAGGAGCCAATATGGGCATCCAGGTCCCGCTATTGGTTATTGACCGGAGATGTGTCTCGGTCATGTCTACATTGTTCTCGAACCGTAGGGTCCGCACGCTTAAGGTTTCGATGACAGTTATATTATGAGTTTATGAGTTTTGATGTACCGAAGGAGTTCGGAGTCCCGGATGAGATCGGGGACATGACGAGGAGTCTCGAAATGGTCGAGACGTAAAGATCGATATATTGGACGACTATATTCGGACTTCGGAAAGGTTCTGAGTGATTCGGGTATTTTCGGGAGTACCGGAGAGTTACGGGAATTCGTAATGGGCCTCATTGGGCCATACGGGAAAAGGAGAGAAAGGGCCAAAAGGTGGCCGCGCCCCTCCCCTTGCTCTAGTCCGAATTGGACTAGGGAAGGGGGGCGCCCCCTTCCTTCCTTCTCCTTCTCTCTTCCCTTTCATTCTCTCATACTTCAAGGATTCCTAGTTGAACTAGGAAAAGGGGAATCCTACTCCCGGTGGGAGTAGGACTCCCCTTGGCGCGCCAAACCTAGGGCCGGCCTCCTCCCTCCCTTGCTCCTTTATATACGGGGGCAGGGGGCACCCCATATACACACAAGTTGATCCTTGAGATCGTTCCTTAGCCGTGTGCGATGCCCCCCTCCACCATATTCCACCTCGGTCATATTGTCGCAGTGCTTAGGCGAAGCCCTGCGTCGGTAACACATCAAGATCGTCACCACGCCGTCGTGCTGACGAAACTCTTCCCCGAGAGCTTTGCTGGATCGGAGCCCGGAGAACGCCATCGTGCTGAACGTGTGCCAAGAACTCGGAGGTGTCGGAGTAACGGTGCTTGGATCGGTCGGACCGGGAAGACGTATGACTACTTCCTCTACGTTGCGTCAATGCTTCCGCTTCGGTCTACGAGGGTACGTAGACAACACTCTCCCCTCTCGTTGCTGTGCATCACCATGATCTTGCGTGTGCGTAGGAAATTTTTGAAATTACTACGTTCCCCAACAAAGATCGGGATCACAAATGCTGGGAGAACTGCTAGATTCATCAGAGGACCAATACCAAAGCCTGCAAGGGGTCAGTACAACGGGAGTAATAGCAACAACATGTTGGTACTTATGGTGGATCAGGAGGCTAAAAAGACACAACGAGAGTGTTCCCCCATAGTGCAAATCAGAAGGTTGTTGTGAGGCCCTTAATAAGATGGGAGAAGCCAGGGAGAGATGTTCTTAAACTGAATGTGGATGGTTCTTTCCATGGTGATACGAATACGGGTGCAACAACTGCAATCACCAGGGACAACCACACCAATTTCGTGGCTGCACCTTGCTCCTTCATTCCTTGGGCTTCAGATGCATCAACTGTTGAGGCTTTGGCTATGAAGTTTGGTCTTAACTCTGGCATCAAAGTTTGGTTTCAATAATATCATGGCGGAATATGATTGGACAGAAGTTATAAATGCATGTACAAGCAGTACATGGTGTGAAAATGAACAAAACTGGCCCTTATCTGAAACTTCAACACAAAATGACCCAAATCTGAAAATATTTCACGAAATTGCCCTCTTTTGCATGACGCCCGGCGCTAGGGCGCCATGCTAGAGAGCATGACGCCTCGGGCTACGGCGCCATGGTAGCGACATGTAGCATGGCGCCCCGACCTAGGGTGCCATGCCAAATAGCATGACGCCCTAGCCCGGGGCGTCGTGCTATCTAGCATGGCGCTCTAGCCCCGGGCGTCATGCAAAAGGGGCCATTTCGTGAATTTTTTTCAGATTAAGGTCATTTTATGTTGAAGTTCCAGATAAGGGCCAGTTTTGTACATTTTCACGTACATGGTGGAGCGAAGGGGCACATATATATGCTGATTGCATGGATCTTATTGCCTCGATTGGGAACGTTCAGTTCAATCATGTCTTACGAGAAGCAAACCAAGCTCGCATGAGATAGCTAAATATAGTTTTGAGAATAATTCTTCTGTTATTTGGGCGGATGAACCTCTAATTTTATTTCTTGGCTATCTTGTGAACGATGTAAGCTTGTGCTAATTTTAATAAAGTAAGCCATGATGGCGTTTCCCCCAAAAAACAGTTACTGACTGGCTCCGAAGGGCATGGAGGCAGGCATCTACGTAGTCTACTTTTTTCATTCAAACTCAAAGTTCGAACTCAGAGGATCCCATCACCCGTGGACGGACGCTCCTCTCCGTTTGCATGCCGTGCACTCTCGCTCTATCTCGGGGCACCGGTTGGCTCCACCTCCAAGGGGGGCAAAGCAAACGTACACGACCAACGGCGACCTGGCTGGTCACGCCTGTAGAGTGAGATGCCGTGGCCCATGGGAGTGAGTCCGAGTAGAAAGTGTCGAGATCGAGCTCGCTGGTCAAACGACCACACTGTGGCTAATTTGAATCGCTTCTCTTAATCTGTAGCATCAATGTGGCTAACGAGCATACGAGTCACCACCCTGCAACGTGGTTTGCAAAACACGATCGATAATATGGAGGCCATGTCGAAGTACAGGCACGGACGCATGAGCTAGCCGTGAATGCTCAAGTACGGCCGGGCGGTCACCGGCCGGCATGACTGAACGGTCACTGACAGCAACGGCATCAGCATTATCCAAAAATGGCACGGACCTACCTAGCCCGGAGGCAGCATTAGTAGTTCAGCAGACAGATGCGGGCCCCACTCCTACCTTGCCTACTGTGACGTTACCGTAGTGCCTAGTCCATACAGTGGCTTTCGGCTTTTCGCACAGCACAGCACACTCTGAGATCTTTGCTTGCTTTCCAGCCCTACGGCTGGTCGTAATGATAGTATCATAGCTAGTATCATGCATGCCAACTAGGCAATTTTGATGATGTGTCATATCATTAAATGAATAAAGAGAGGGTGTAGTATCATATCATGATACCGTATCATATTAAATGCCATGTTATTTTATGTCATGCATGGCAATAAATAGAGTACTACATGATACTAATATATGATACTATGCATTAGGGAGGTAGTATCATACACTAGTATTATATGCATGATACTAGTATATGATACTCCCCACTACAACCAGCCTACTAGAGAACTCGGACTACCTGTGCGAAAAAATTTAAAACCCAAAGCCCTCCGCCGAGAGCCCGCTGGTGGCACGTGCGGTTTGCGGCCCGTTGGTGGCCGGTGAGGAGGAGGAGGAGGGCAGCGCGCATCAGCGTTTCAAAGTTCAAACCGGGAGGAGGAGCAGCAAAAGCCGACGGACGGGGCCCACCCGCTCCCCCCTGACCTCGAGCGCACGCACGCTCCCCAAGCCAGGAAGCCGTTGCCGTCCCGACGGACGGACGCGATCTGTTGAAGGTTCAAAACGCGCCAGTTTCCCTCCACTGCACTAGACACTAATCCCGTAATTAGTTATCGCTGCTTGAAGAAATAATAAAGAAAATGTGGAAGGGCGCTGGAGGCAGCCTTCGCTTTTCTTTCTTCTTTGGATGGACGCGTTGGATATCATGCCACGTACTGTACTAGGAGGGCAGGAGGAGTGTGCATCGAGCGCTTCCCTAAATTGCACCGTGACAAAAGGAGACCCCCACCCCACCGCACGCCGATTTCAAATTTCGAAATTTGAATGGGGAGAGCCGTGGGGCAATCTGTAACGGCAATAAACACATGCATGGCATTGGCAGCAGCGGCCTTGGTTCTCTAACTCACACAGTGCACTAGTACTCCTGGTTTCAAAAGAAGAACCCTGCTGTGACACAATCTGGCCCGAGCTAATCCACGTGACATTTTCTCTTGTGCAATTTTTGTACTACTGCAAAAACCAAACTATATACTACTACAATCTCTTACAGAATATGCGTAATTCTATTTTCTCATGCTAAAGTTAATCTTACTCCACGCCCTCTAAGTAACTACCACCACCACAGTGGAAGTTCAATCCAGGCTACTATATTTTCTGCGTTGGCACACCGCGGAATAAACTTTTTTTAAAATAAACTTGAAATCCTACGTAGTACAGGGCAGTTTGAAATTTAGGCGATTAGTTAATTGGCAGCCTAAATAGGTAAGTAGCCCCCAGGTAGGAAACTATTTTGAAAGGACAGGGTGTTTTTCCTAATATAGCCACCCCCTCCCCCCACCTCTTCTTCTCCCCCCCCGTCGCCCTCCCCAGTCCCAAACCCCAGGGCTCTGTCTGCCGTGCTCGTGCCGGGACACCAAACCCTCGCTCGCCTCTCCCCTCCTCCGCTCCGCTGCCCCTGTCCCCATACAAATCCCGCCCGAGGTCGGTGGTTGTGGTGGCAGCGAGCGAGCTCCCCCGGCGTCACGCCCGCGCCCCGATGTCGAGCAACTCCGCCGCCCCCCGCCGCTTCTCGTCGGCGATGTCGACCTCGGCGGCGAAGCGCCCGGCCGCGCCGGAGGGCGCCAGGGCGGCGGCGGGCCCCGCGGCCGCGCAGCAGCAGGCCAAGAAGCGCGTGGCGCTCGGCAACCTCACCACCAACGTCGCCGCGGCGGCCGCGGGCAGGGCCGGCTGCGGGAAGATCGCGGTCGTCACGGCGGGCAATGCGGTA
Organism: Aegilops umbellulata; assembly: GCA_032464435.1. Lineage (NCBI taxonomy): Eukaryota > Viridiplantae > Streptophyta > Magnoliopsida > Poales > Poaceae > Aegilops > Aegilops umbellulata. Next base: position 63,727,842 of record CP136056.1, on the reverse strand, counting down.
CGGATCCGAACCCCTGAGGGATTGCCTTTTTTGTTTGTTGGTTGTTGTGGGATGAAATGGTTGCCGTCTGGGGTTGAGATCGTGGGCCGGTTTAATTTGAATTTTGAATGGCTATGGTTGGAGCCCCTGTAGAGGGCACGAGCGCAGGTTGCAGTCGCTCCTGCTGTTGCTTCTGTCCATGGGGCTCTACGGATGGATCAAGTGCATTGCCCTGTTCCTCGGATGTGTTGTCCATCCTTCGGGGCGATAAGTCAAACGTTTAGTAGTTTCTCTGGTATCAGAGGACATACGCTGCGATTTATTGCCTCCTGTACCCAATCAGCAGCGTGTTTTGTGCTCTTGAAACTACAATGTTTCTGGGTTGATTTTGGCTTGTGATGTTTTCCATTTCATGGATTTCTCATCTTCCACTTTTCCTAAAATTGATTTTGCTTTGTACTGTTTTCCATTTCTGGGACATACTCTGCGATTGCTAATCTTCCACTTTTCCCAAATTTTGATGCCTCTTTTCTGTGCGTTTCTGGCTGCTATGTCCACTCAATTTTGCGCCTTTACCAGTACTGCTCTTTCTGTTGCGGATCATATTTCAGGAGTTTGGCTCATTTTATGGCAAGAGTTCTTGCCGAGCGTTTATGGTTAAAATCTTACACTGTGCTAGAACAGTTTAGCATAAAGTTACTCTGGAATTTTCTAATATCACACTAGTATTATCCACGTTTGTTATTTGTACAATTTGTAATTCAAACTGTGCTTACTGATGCATGCGTGAGAGCAAGAGATTTGGAATCGGTTATTTACCTTTTCTGAATTTGTAATGCAGAGGTTGAATTCAGCTACCTCAGCTGCACCTGTGAAGAAGGGAGCTTTGCCAAGTGCTCGGAATGCAAGCGCAAATCGTGGCTCGGCTGTGAAATCGGCTTTCACCAAGCCAGCTCCTGTCACATCTCGCCATGAGAGCTCCGTACAGAAGGAGAGTGTTCCTCCTCGTAAGGTGCCTACTGTGGTGCCGATTGCCGTGCCTGCCGTTATACCCTTCAGCAGCTTCGTGTCTCCTGGACATTCAGGAGATTCGATTTCCACTGACGAGACTATGTCGAGTTGCGATTCTATGAAGAGCCCCGATTTCGAGTACATTGATAACGGTGACTCCTCATTGCTCGATTCTCTACAGCGACGGGCAAATGAAAACCTGCGCATTTCAGATGATAGAACTGTGGAAGGTTTGTTTTCCTTTCTGAACATTGACAGTTATGTCTAGGGCGTGTCCTCTTATAGTGTACTCTTTTGTTAGACCTTTTGTCATTAATGTAGTGCCTTTCTTCTTTCGCAGGAGCTAAGTGGAAGAAGGATGCTGCTGCCCCAATGGAAATTGACAACGTTTGTGACGTTGATGATAACTACGAGGATCCACAGCTGTGTGCTACTCTTGCTTCTGATATCTATATGCACTTGCGAGAGGCTGAGGTGCGCATTCTTTTCTTCAGCATCTTCTTTCAGCCTGCTCCTTCAAATGTTTAGATCAGAACAGATTAGTATATCTTCTACATTACATGATGACATGATTATTGGACTTAAAAACCTTCTTCAGTTTGCGCATGTTTCTTATTGTTGCTTGCCCTTCTCAGCTTGTGGTCTAGAGGTCTGTCGGTGTCATCATAGACCTTATTGTCAATTACCAGGAATGTGTCGAAAGAACTAGTAGCAAATGCCAAATGCTTGTTGTCAGTTGCCGAAAACATCAATCATAGACACTACAGTAACATTTTCTAAGATCAAATTCACATAAACGATTAAACCAGCCTCTGAAGAAATTATAAACCAAAGCTATTGTCAGTACAAACACCATATAATATGTGTTACATTTTTCCAAATTGATGTTAGGATGTCAAAAGGTAGTGTTAAAATAATGTTAGGTGGTGTATGATAGAGGAATTCATGCAGGATGGAGTAGCCCTGTTGTAGTATGATACCCTTGAAGTCGTAATGGAGTAATGTTCTCCTCAATGAACTAAATTAAGTTCAATAAAAATGGATGTGAACTTGATCAACAAAAAGTAGATGTATACTACATGTCTCTATATTTTGTTGTAATGCTTTATTTATTTCTCAACAGACGAGGAAAAGACCATCAACTGATTTTCTGGAAACAATTCAGAAGGATGTGAACCCAAGCATGAGGGCTATCCTGATTGACTGGCTTGTGGAAGTAAGCTTTTCCAGCTGACAAAGCAAATTGAGTAACAGTTTATAAGCCTGGAGGTCACTCTTTTTCATTGTATTAATGTGTTACTTCGTGCAGGTTGCTGAAGAATATCGTCTTGTTCCTGATACCTTATACCTGACAGTCAACTATATTGACCGTTACCTTTCCGGCAACGAGATCAATCGGCAAAGGCTGCAATTACTTGGTGTCGCTTGCATGCTTATAGCTGCGTAAGATATTAAGATCCAGCCACTTCATTTTTTATTTTACTTTCATTTACTCTTGATTGGCATTTCATTGTTAGCGTACTAATTTTGTTCTTCGATTTTCAGTAAATATGAGGAGATTTGTGCACCCCAGGTAGAAGAATTCTGCTACATCACTGACAATACATACTTCAAGGATGAGGTTAGTGATATATTGCATCAGATCGTTCAGTGTTTGTCACTTTGTCTCTGCCATTCTCTAATTCATAGATAAACAGGTTCTGGATATGGAAGCTTCCGTCCTCAATTACCTGAAGTTTGAGATGACCGCGCCTACAGCAAAGTGCTTTTTAAGGTTTTGCTCTCTTTCATGCATTGGCAAATTTCATGGGTTCATACCAACTGAATCTCACTTTCTGTATTTCTTGCTTACCATAGGAGATTTGTCCGGGCTGCACAAGTCTGTGACGAGGTATAGCTCTCTTGATCAGCTTCTGCTTGCTTTCTGCAATTCCATATTTTGTAGCATTTTACTGATTACTTTTGTTTCTACAGGATCCACCTTTGCATCTTGAGTTCCTAGCCAATTATGTTGCTGAGCTATCACTGCTTGAGTATAGTCTACTTGCTTACCCTCCTTCACTTGTTGCGGCCTCCGCAATTTTCTTGTCGAAGTTCATACTGCAGCCAGCAAAACACCCCTGGGTAAGTGCAGCTTTCACAAATCTTTGCAGTATCAAAATGTTGCTTGCTTGAGCTAACATGTACTACTTCCCATTGTGAACTGGAAGCAGAACTCCACCCTTGCCCACTACACACAGTACAAGCCGTCGGAGCTATGCGATTGTGTGAAGGCGCTGCACCGCCTTTTCAGTGTTGGTCCTGGGAGTAATCTTCCTGCAATCAGAGAAAAGTACAGCCAACATAAGGTAACCAAATAGCCTTGATACTATACCACCAAATTTCCTCAGTTATTAGGCAAGCTTATGCTGATGCTGACCTCCTCTACACCATTCTTTCCTCAGTACAAATTTGTCGGGAAGAAGCAATGCCCAACTAAAGTGCCCGCAGAATTCTTCCGGGACGCTGCATGCTAGGGGATAAAAATGCCCAGGAGTAGTTGCAGTTGCTTACTGAATTATTCATCTTGTGGCGGGCTCAAATTGGAGCTGCGCCACTGATCCTCGCGGGCAGTATAGCTCCATCCCAAGACATGCCGCCGGTGCCTCACGCTTGTTTCGGGTGATCGGCAGTGTAGATTCTAGATTGATGCTGATGTCGTTGTGGTAGTGGTATTGTAGTGGTGTGCCTTTTGTTTTCCTTGACTTCTCCTTCCTCTGCTCTCTGCTGTTTTCTTTCTTCCTTTCTTTCTGTACCTATAGTCTAGAGCCCAGGTTTTTCAGGTGCATGTACATTGGAGAGCGCTGCAGCAGAAGCATAAACATCTTGTTTGTAATGGCATAATACTGGAGTCACTTGGCTGCCATGATGTATGAGAATGTGGTGGCATAGTCTGATACAGTATCTTAATAAGAGCACCACATTTTGACAGTGTCAATTCTGAATAAGCTCCTGCATGATGCTGTATAGAACAAATGGCAACATTTCGTACGGTACAGATATCGCTCTGTGTTCCAAATCATGAGTCTTCATAGTTGTTTTCAAGATTTCTGCTTGAAGCCGCAGGTGACGGACAGCAGATGGTGGCTGGGGCTTTTGTGTTGGATGGGATCCTCTATTCCCAGAATATGTCATGCAGATGTTTTCTCGTCCTGAATGTGCAATGGAAAATTTGTAGGGCTTCCAGATTACTGTCAACGTACCGCTTGTTGACCATTAAGTTGCTTGCGAAAAGATCATCTTCCTCTAGTGGCTGAAGACTATAAGTCACATTTGGCATTTGACAGTTACTATGGTAGCATTCAGTTTGTATTTAGGCAAATATTTAAATCAAGTCCGTGACATATATAATATAACAATATCTAAAACTTCGCAGCTTTGCCCAGAGGCCGGCAATCGGAACCCGTGGGTATCCTAACGCTTTGAGACGATGCTCTGTCCATGTCACCGACATATCCACAAGACCACAACAGAGTTTTGCCTCTCGGCGATGGTCATGGTTTTAAACTGATCACTTCTGTTTATGGGCCTACCGCCTTCACTAGGAAGAATGACTTCAATGAGCTCTATGCGATTTCAACCAAATCTACCGGGCTAGAGACGAAAACATAAATCGTAGCCGCGTCAATCATTTCTGTGCCGCATTTGACACATGCGAGCTTAAAGAGATACACCTTCAAAACCACAGCTTCACCTGAAGCAACGAGAGACTGAATCCTACCCTCTGTAAGCTCGACTCTTTTTTCAACAATGTCGAGTGGGATATGCGGTTCAACTCCGATGTGCTCCATGACATCTCCTCTTCGTTATCAGATCACTTTCCGCTCCTTCCGGCGGATAGCAGGGGACCAAAAAGACTGAGGTGTTTCAAATTTGAGAATTTTTGGAGCAGCATTCCGGGCTTCACGGAGATTGTGCAAAAGGCTTGGGATGAGAACAACGTTTATGAAGAGCGGTGCCAAAGGTTATTTCACAAGCTCAGAAAACGGGGCTGGAGCTCACAAAATGGAGTAGAAAGCTTTTCTCTAAGGCTAAGGTGCACTTCCATGCGACCCTCATTGTCATTCTCAACATCGCTTAGGAAACCCGCCTTCTATCGACCGAGGAGCACGACCTTCGGAATAGGCTCAAGCGCCAAGTAGTTAGTTTGGATGTGGTGGAAAGGGCCAGAAAAAAAAAGCAATTTGCTTGCATAGCCAACATCAGAGAGGGCAACGCCAACACTAAGTTTTTTCACCAAAGGGTCAAAGCAAGACCAAGAAAAAATCACATCCACCGCTTAAATCGAGGAAATGGATGGGTCACTGACCACAACCTCACCGAGAAAATCTTTTATGAGCACGGCCACCTAGGCCGCTGGACCTCAATTGGGAGAGCGTGGAGTTTGGCTTTGTCGGCATGGCTGGCATTGATGATGCCAGCACAGAGGAGGAAGTCATGACAGACATTGACCAAATGCTAGGCGACAAGGCTCCGAGGCCGGATGGGTTCACCGGCTACTTCTTCAAGAAATATTTGGCACATAATAAAAGGTGATGTCATGAGAGTTATCCACCAATTCGACAACCTTCATTCGGCAAACTTCCATTGGTTCAACTCCGCCTATCGACCACTGAGAGGAGGAGGTGATAGCCGACTATCGCCAGTCTCATCCACAGTATCGCCAAGATCATCGCCCACGTGCTAACTATTCAGCTTGGGCCTCTCACGAACAATCTGGCTTCCAACATGCAAAGTGCTTTCATCAAGAAGAGGAGCATTCACGATAACTTCATTTACGTCAGAAATCTCACTCGACAGCTGCATGGAAACAAGACTCCGTCACTCCTCTTGGAGCTTGACATCTGGAAAGCCTTCGACTCTGTGCGTGGGGAGTTCATTCTGGATCTTCTTCGGCATAGGGGCTTCCCGAACCGCTTATGGAATTGGATCACCGCCCTTCTCGACACTTCTTCCTCTAGGGTCCTTCTCAATGGGATTGCTGGCCCCCTAATATGGCATGCTTGTGCGCCTCCGGTAGGGTGACCGCCTCTCAGTGTTACATTTCGTAGCTTCTAACAGGGGTACATTTCAGGATAGGGTCGCGGTTAGTCTTTGGATTGTGACATTTGAAAAGAGCTAGTAACCAGCCAGTTAACAGAAGTAACTTGTACAGCATAATAACTGGAGTGAGGAACATTTCACATTTCGATGTCATACCGGGAACTGGAATATTGTGGGGTAAATCAAATCAAATCAGGAACTTCCTGATTGTGATTGGAGAGACTCGTTGGCACGACGTGGTTCAGGCCGACCAAACAGACGGCGCGTTTGCTGCTGCTCATCTCGGCTTCCCCGGATTGAACGGGCACGCATCCATGATCCATCCGGCCGCCGCAACTGTTCCGTGCCGCGCGCCGCTCTCGCCTCATTGTGCTGGAGGAATATCTCGAGGAATCCCATCACACCTGGTCACCCGATGCTGACCACAGCCACAGCCGCTTAGGTGTGTGCGTGCCTACGTGCAAGGCAATCAAGCTAGGCATAGATTGCAGCAATAATATACTAGTAGGAAAACCGTATCATCGAGAGATATGATCGTGCCAGCTCAGCCGCGTGATCAGCTAGCAAATGACGGAGCTGTATATCGGTGTCTTCTGGTTGCTGTCACAGCTTGCTAGCTAGTCGGCGGCCTGAAGCTTGCAGAAATTCGCGGCGCACGTCCGCTATGAACGTGCGTGATTGATTGGATTTGGCACCGGTTTATGGTAGGTGCTTAATTTGCGATTACTTTGCTGTTTAGGCACGTCGGAGCATATGCCTTGAGATACAGCAGCTAGCTAGATTTTCGTTTCGGCAGCGGGCATAATGTAAGCTCGTAGCTCGTGGAAAAAGATTGAAGACCCCGTTGAGGCAACCGAAACCGCACTTGATCCTTGCGAAAGAATGTGATTTAGAGCATTTCTAGCCGGACTTTGCAAATCCGACCCCTCAAACGTCCGCGGATGCGAGACACGCCTCAAATTAGTCAATTTGCATTCGCCTCTTTCATATTTCATCCCTCAAATCCATATACAAAACATGCAAAAAAAATCCTATGTACTACACCTACATACTACGCTAGCTACTCTTCGTCGTTGGAGATGTCCACGACGACGGTGTCGGGCGCCGGCTGGACAGACAGGTAGGAGGGCTCCGACTCATCCTCCTCCTGCTCGACCTCATCCATGTAGGCGCACATCTCCGCCTCCTCCGTGGCCTCTTACCGGCGATGGCGTCTTGCCTCCGCAGCCGACTCCGACCAGAGGGAATCGAGGATGGCCTGCTGCTCCAACTGCAAATCCATGTCGCCAGCCTCCCCCACATACTCCTCCTTCGGCTGATCCCCCTCCTCCTCAAAGTCCTCCTCCTCCAACTTCCTTCTCCGGATCCAGTGCATCCGGAGGTAGCCCCGCGGCGATCCGGGCTTCGTGCCTAGCCCGGATCTGCTCAAGGAGCTCGACCCGGTGCTCTGGCGTCAGAAATGGCTCGCTCCTCACCCGACGACGTGGGGCATGGCTACTAGGTGTACGAGTGGAGTGGAAAGTGGCGGCGGCGGTGGACAGGAGGAGGAAAATTTGGACGGATGGTAGGGTTTCGGTGCCGCCAGTTGACTTAAATAGGCGGGCGATGCACTACGTGGCCCGCCGGAGCTAGCGGTCCGACGGAGGAGAAGAGCTTCATACCGCCGGGTTTGAGGGTGTTTCCGCGTGGGACCCCTTTGTCAGTCCGACGTGACGGGCGTGCCCGGGCGCCCCCATATTCACCCCATATTTGAGCTGGATATGGGGAGTGCTGGTCAGCCCGAGCGTTTGGGGCCCGTTTGAGGCGTCCGCCTGGGTCGAAAAAACGTGACCGGTCAGTGACCGGGTAGCCCGCCCGGGCGTCTGAGGCGGGTTTAAGGCGCCCGGCTGTAGATGCTCTTACAGAGCATCTTTAGTCATGGTAAGATGATACTAGATCAAGTGCATACAAAGTACATACTTACTATACTAGAAAGATGTCATGAAATTAGGCAGATTTTGTTTAAGCTTAAATTTAGATTAGCATGAATGCATGATAACAAGATTATGCGGGCGTATGGATCAAACGCAAATGTGATGAGAGAGGGTAAGATCTTACGAGGGCACCGAAAACTCCGGTGTAGCAGCATGTTCGATCATGATGGTGAAGACAAGGTGGTCGTCCACCGTAAAGCAAGTAGTCAGAGTAGGCAGACGAACATAAACTATGTAGTCTAACTTACACGACTAAAGCTCCCCAAAAAAACTTTATCGCCCCTCACCCGATGCAGGTTCTCAAGGGTTCAAAGGCCTGCTCTCCCGGATGGTTGTGCACGCAATCATTGGGATGGGATCACCGGAGAAGCAACTCATCATAGAGAGAACTCGACAAGTGTGTGTGTTCTGCTAGGCGTTGCCTCTCTCCTCTGTATCTCGTCTACATCGAGGGGACATATTCGGAGAGTGAGAGATGCAACTGAATATAGTGGAAGAACTCTCTGGAAGTACAAAACGTGTCCACAACGAGCTTGAGTACTGCCATGCAAAAAATTAGTTCTTCCAGTAAGACACATAACATTAGCTCGAACTCAAACTCGATTCACGGAACGCGCCGCGCCGCGCGCACATTGCTAGACATGGCATGATAATTCACCTTTTATGTGTCTTACTACGTGAATATTTCGCCTTTTATGTCATTGCTCTCTTTTCTCATGCTACAAAGGGTAGCAGAACAATTCACCTTTTATGTTGGTGATTCTTCCACTCCACTAGCAATATGGTACTAAACTAACACACTTTGATGCGACTCAAATAGGCCCTTGAGATTTTAACATTTCAACTAGGTCGAGGTATAAGATTTAGTGGGACAAGACCCATAAAATCTAACCACCCCCCATCATATCTCATAGGCATATTGGATGCATTTGTTTCAAATGTACTGTTTGATATACTTGCAGTTTAGCAGAAATAGGTTAAGATTGAGCTCCACCTACACAAGCAGCTACACTTATCCACCACTCAACAATGGACAATAACTGCGTGGAAGCTCTAGAATTGCGTGGTATAGATTATCCAATGAGGGATTATATTTTTTTTCTACCATGTTACAACAAGACATGCTTAGATTTGAATGTTATTTATACTAACCTATCTTACAAGGGAAACACTTCCTAGTCATGTGGATGAACTTTTTAAGACCTAGGTGAGCTAGTGAAATTACTCCTATAAAGGATGATGGAGTACATGTCTCCCTGGGCCCCTCACGGGCGAGAGTGCCCCTCAAGCCGTCGATTTCCGGCTGGCGTGCCTCGGGGTCCTCGGGGGGCGCTCTAAGCTGCCGATCTGCTCGGACGGCTCGGACCCGGGCAGCCCGGCTAGGCGGCCCATGACGGGTGGACCGCTAGGGGCTGATGACCCACAAGTATAGGGAATCTATCGTGGCCCTTTCGATAAGTAAGAGTGTCGAACCCAACGAGGAGCAGAAGAAAATGACAAGTGGTTTTCAGCAAGGTATTCTCTTCAAGCACTAAAATTATCGGTAACAGATAGTTTTGTGATAAGATAATTCGTAACGGGTAACAAGTAGCAAGTGTAACAAAGGTGCAGCAAGGTGGCTCAATCCTTTTTGTAGCAAAGGACAAGCCTGGACAAACTCGTATGTAAAGCAAAGCGCTCGCAAGGACACATGGGAATTATTGTCAAGTTAGTTTTCATCATGCTCATATGATTCACGTTCGTTACTTTGATAATTTGATATGTCGGTGGACCGGTGCTTGGGTGCTGTCCTTACTTGGACAAGGCTCCCACTTATGATTAACCCCTCTCACAAGCATCCACAACTACGAAAGAAGAATTAAAATAAATCTAACCATAGCATGAAACATGTGGATCCAAATCAGCCCCTTACGAAGCAACACATAAACTAAGGTTTAAGCTTCTGTCACTCTAGCAACCCATCATCTACTTATTACTTCTCAATGCCTTCCCCTAGGCCCGAATCATGGTGAAGTGTGATCTAGTAGACGTTCACATAACACCACTAGAGGAAAGACAACATACATCTCATCAAAATATCGAATGAATACCAAATTCACATGATTCCTTATAACAAGATTTCTCCCATATCCTCAGGAACAAATGTAACTACTCATAAAGCATATTCATGTTCATAATTAGAGGGGTAATAAATATCATTAAGGATCTGAAGATATGATCTTCCACCAAATAAACCAACTAGCATCAACTATGGGGAGTAATCAACACTACTAGCAACCTACATGTACCAATCAGAGGTTCTGAGACAGAGATCGGATACAAGAGATGAACTAAGGTTTTAGAAGAGATGGTGCTGGTGAAGATGTTGATGGAGATTGACCCCCTCTCAATGAGAGGATCATTGGTGATGACGATGGCTTCAATTTCCTCCTCCGGGAGGGAAGTTTCCTCGGTAGAATCGCTCTGCCGGAGCTCTAGATTGCTCCTGCCCAGGTTCCGCCTCGAGAAAGTGGCGCTTTGTCCCGAAAGCTATCTGATAATCCCCAAGTGCAAGTAATCATCGTAGCAATTTTCAAAGGTGGAAGTGATAAGTATGGAGTGTCGAACCCACAAGGAGGTAAAGGTAAGATCAATATTCTCTCAAGTCCTATCTGCCACTGATACGACTCTACGTACACCGAACGTTTGCTTCCATCTAAAAATGAGAAATAAAACTATATTGTGGGTATGAAGCAGATAGCTTTGCATGATATCGGAGAACTAAAATTTAAAAATAGGTGTTGTTATCATAAAGTTAGAATATATCACAATATATTACAAATAGTGAGTGTGGAATAATGATGGATCGGTGTGTGGAATTATCCTAGGCAATTGTTAACAAGATCAGTAATCATTATTGCAATTTTATATGAAGGAGAGGCATAAGCTAACATACTTTCTCTACTCGGATCATATGCACTTATGACTGGAACTCTAGCAAGCATCCGCAACTACTAAAGATGATTAAGGTAAAAACCAAGCATATCATTAAAGTATCAAGTCCCCTCTGTCCCATACGCAACAACCCCCTTACTCGGGTTTAAGCTTCTATCACTCTAGCAACCCACTATAAGCAAATCATGAACGTATTACAACACCCTACAGCAGGAATCCTTCACGTGTGCGCGGCACGGAAGGCACCATAGGACAACACCAAAATAAAACATACAACACAAACCAATCAAGATCATCAATCAACTCAAAGAACAAAAGAAATCTACTCAAAACATCATAAGATGACAACACATCATTGGATCATAATATGTGGCATAAAGCACCATATTCAAGTAGGCGATCACAGTGGGGTGCGGGAGAGTGGACCGCTTAAAAGAGATGAGGAAGGTGATGAAGATGGTGATGTTGTTGAAGACGATCACCGTGGCGATGGTTCTCCCGGCGGCCCTCCAGCGCCACCAAGAGAGAGAGGGAGAGAGTCTCCCCTTGTGATTCCTCCTCCATGGCCTCCCCCTAGATGGGGAGAGGTTCTCCCTCTGGTCCTTTGCCTCAATGGTGATGATGGCCCCCTCCGGGGTGCTCCTCCATGGCCTCCGGTGATGTTGGCCCCCTCCGGCAGGGTGCCAGAGAGGATCTAGATTGATTTTTCATGGCTACCGAGGCTTGCGGCAGCGGAACTTCCGATCTAGGGTTCTTTCTGGGGGTTTTGGTATTTATAGGATTTTGGGCGTCGGAAACAAGTCAGGGGGGTGCCCGAGGGACCCACAAGGCAGGGGGCACGCCCCCCTGGCGCGCGCCCTGCACCCTTGCCATCGCCTCGGGAATTTTCTGGCCCAACTCCAGTGCTTCGGGGGTCTCTTTTGGTCCATAAAAATCACCGTAAATTTTCAGCCCATTCCGAGAACTTTTATTTCTGCACAAAAATGACACCACGGTAGTTCTGTTAAAAACAACGTCAGTCCAGGTTAGTTCTAATAAAATCATACCAAAACCATATAAAATTGTTGTAAACTTGGCATGAATACTTCATAAATTATAGATATGTCGGAGACGTATCAACATCCCCAAGCTTAATTCCTACTCGTCCTCGAGTAGGTAAACGATAAAAGAAATAATTTATGAAGTGTGAATGCTAGCAAGTGCACAAGTTTGATAATGATAATTCCAATCACTTTTTCTAGCATTATTATATATCATAAACAATAGCTCATCTCATAAAACTTCTAATGATCAAGTAATAAGCTATTCACATGTTAAAGTATAGACCATAAGGTTTCTTGAAAACTAACAAACCATGTTCTTAGTCATCAAACAATTGCAGTTCATCTTATTTTCAGGAAGGGTCTATGTAAGAGATTTGATTTAGCAAATTCCACATATCAACTATCATATAGTCTTCCATGATTGCTAGCACTCGGAGCATATTTTTAGAACATATAGCATTCGTCGAACACAAAGAAAGACAGAGGCTTAATGTTTTGCCTCCCAACTTACTTATCATATAGATAATTGTCAACAATAATAGTTCATGATCAAATACATTTGAGTGGCCATATATGCTTGGATCTTTCCCCACCATATGTTGCTTGCCAACTAAAGAATAATTGAGGTTGAAATAAGAAGGAATGCTATTGACTCTTGCATAAAAGTAAATACATGAAAGTACAATATAGGCCCTTCGCAGAGGGAGGCAGAGGTTGTCATGCGCTTTTTAATTTTGGATGTGCAAACTCTTAATGCAAAAGAACATCACGTTGTATTGCCGTTTGTGATAGCCACCTTTATTATGCAGTCTGTTGCTTTTATTTGTTTACCATCACAAGTTCGTACAACGCTTATTTTCCCTTACAATAAAATATCATACATAATTAGGAGCAATTTTTATTGCTTTTTTCACTGATGACAACTTGCTTGAAGGATCTTATTCAATCCATAGGTAGATATGGTGGACGCTTATGGCAAGAAACTGGGTTTAAGGGTTTTGGATGCACAAGTAGTATCTCTACTTAGTACAAAATTTTGGCTAGCAGAAGATCCCAAGCAAGCACCACATGTTGGAGGATCCATAACAATATAACTTCTATACAAATATACCCAAACATAACTCATTACGTTGTCATCCTTGTCCAATTTCAACTAATTTGCTCAAGTTTGAAAATAATAATAGGCCTCACAATCATAGAAGATGCCCAAGATATTATATTTATATGTGAAATCTCTCTTCCTTCAATGTTCTTTCATGAATTGTTCAAGTGACCATTGTTGAGTTTGCTAACTTCCAATAAATTTTACCACCTATACTTCTTATATGTGAAGACATTACTCCTCATGGTATAAGCATACAAAACATATATAATTTCAGATTTATAATATTCAATTCATTCAACCATTTACTCATAAGATATAAGTGAAGCACGAGAGTAAATGACAAAACTACTCCAGACAGATATAAGTGAAGAACGATGAGTAGTCAAATAGCCATGTGAGGACTCTCTCCCATTCAAGATTTCAGATCCAATGATCTTATTCAAACAGCTAGTAAAATGAAAATACACTCCAAGCAAAACACATATCATGTGACGAATAAAAATATAGCTCCGAGTAAGGTATGCCGATAGTTTTGAAGACGAAAGAGGGGATGTCTTCCGGGGCATCCCCAAGCTTAGGCGCTTGAGTATTCCTTGAATATTACCTTGGGGTGCCTTGGGCATCCCCAAGCTTAGGGTTTTTTCACTCCTTATTCTCCTTATATCGACATCTCACTCGAAACTTGAAAACTTCAATCACACAAAACCTAACGGAACTTCGTGAGATGGGTTAGTATGATAAAGGCAAATCATTTACTTTGGTACTGTCAAGATAAGATTCATAATTGTTCCTACTATACCATATCATTTCTACAATTTATGTTGAGTAACATAAGCCATAGAAACTAGAAAACAAGCAAACTATGCATTGAAAACAGAATCGTCAGAAACAGAACAGTCTGTAATGATTTGAACAACAACCATACTTCTGCTATTCCAAAAATTCTGAAAAATTAGGAAAACATAGGCAATTTGTGTATAAATCTTGTGTAAAAAATTCAGATCAAAATCACGCTTCTGTGAGTTTTTGAAATTCTGGCAATGAGCGCAAATTTTTTTGTTTTTCAGCAAGATCAAATCAACTACCACCACAAATCATCCCAAAGGTCTTAGTTGGCACTTTATTGAAAAAAGATATAAAAAATGATTAATATAGTAGCATAATCATGTGAACACACAAAAATTAGGGTTAAATATTGGGTTATCTCCCAACAAGCGCTTTTCTTTAATGCCTTTTTAGCTAGGCATGACATTTTAATGATACTCCTCCAAGCCCAATTCCAATGATAATTTTATTCATACTCTAAAAGATATAAGTGAATTTCATAGATAATTCTACAATTAATATAGATTGACCAATATCCGAGCTCAATATATATAAGTGAAGCACATGAAGCATTCTATAAAGCCATACTCAAAAGATTTAAGCGAAACACAAAGAGCATTCTATAAAGTCATACTCAAAAGATTTAAGTGAAGCGCATGAAGCATTCTATAAATCAATGAAAAGGAATATCTCATAATAGCATGGTGCATAAAGGAAAATAAAATAAAAATAAACACAAAAGATGCATATCATGTGAACAAAACAAAAAACCAAGTATACCGATAATTGTTGAAGAAGAAAGATGGGATGCCAACCTGGGCATCCCCAAGCTTAGATGCTTAAGTATCCTTGAAATATTTACTTGGGGTGCCTTGGGAATCCCCAAGCTTGAACTCTTGTCTCTCCTTATTCTTCTCATATTGATAACTCCTCGATCTTAGAACACTTCATCCACACAAAACTTAACAAAACCCTTATGAGATCCGTTAGTATAATAAAACAAATCACTACTTTTAGGAACTGTTGTAAACTCGTTCCAGTTTGATATTAGCATTATATCTACTGCATTCCAACTTCACCGTGGTTCATACCCGCCGATACAACCCATAGATTCATCAAAATAAGCGATCAACACATAGAAAACAGAATCTGTCAAAAACATGACAGTCTGTAGCAATCTGAAAACTTCGTATACTTCTGTAACTCCAAAATTCTAAAAAATTATGACAATCTGAAATATTTGCATAGCAGTACTGTGTAAAAATTTCGAGATTTTACTATGCTCCAGTAAAAAATGTATATTCAACCACTACAGCAAAAGTTTCTGTTTTTGCACCGCACACACCAAACGAGCAATTTAAACATCCTAATCGTAAACCTTGGCTCATTATTTTTATGGTACAGTGGTATATACAAGGGGATAATTATTTTTGAGAAACTTCCATGAAAAATTCTACATTGTTTCCATGAGCATGAACACAAATCTTCAAGGTCGACCCTCACTTCTCCAATGCATTACTTTCCAATCACTTCTCTTTTTGAAAAAGTTTTTAGGCATAAGAGGAAAGTAATTTTTTGTATTTTGATTCTTTTAATTTTTTTGTTTGTTTCACCCAAAACTAAAGAAAACAAAAACAAAAGGGAAACAAAATCTACTTAGTGAAGAAAGCAAACAAGCACACACGAGAATATCAACCCCACGCTATTGCTCTCTGGCAACAGCGCCAGAAAACAGCTTGATAATCCATAAGTGCAAGGAATCATCGTAGCAATTTCCAAAGGTGGAAGTGATAAGTATGGAGTGTCGAACCCACAAGGAGCTAAAGGTAAGATCAATATTCTCTCAAGTCCTATCTGCCACTGATACGACTCCACGTATACCGAACGTTTGTTTCCATCTAGAACCGGGAAATATAACTACGTTGTGGGTATGAAGACGATAGCTTTGCATGATATCGGAGAACAAAAATATAAAAATAGGTGTTGTTATCATAAAGTTATAATATATCACAATATATTATAAATAGCGAGTGTGGAATAATGATGGATCGGTGTGCAAAATTATCCTAGGCAATTGTTAAGAAGATCGGTAATCATTATTGCAATTTTATATGAGGGAGAGTCATAAGCTAACATACTTTCTCTACTTGGATCATATGCACTTATGATTGGAACTCTAGCAAGCATCTGCAACTACTAAAGATCATTAAGCAAATGTTATGAAACAATTGAAATAGAACTCTGATATGATTGCTCGCTTGAGTGACTTGTTATTTAGAATCTCAAATGATGTTAGAGGTGTGGGGAAGCATGCTTCTATGGTTCGAACTCAGTTAGAACAAGTTGCCAAATCTCAAAGAGAGTTGCTTGATGAAATGAATAGTAATATCAATGATCATGTTGTTAGAGTAATGACTAGAGGAGGTAGAATGACTCAGGAACCACTTTATCCCGAGGGACACCCAAAAAGAATTGAACAAGACTCCCAAAGAGTTAACACTAATGCACATAGTCCTTCTAAAAAGAAAAAGAAGAAGAAAAAGATAGGACTTTGCATGCCTCTAGTGAACCTGAAGTAGAAAAATCTCCTGATAATGAAGTTTCTATCTCTGATACTGAAACTCAATCTGGTAGTGAACACTCACCTTCTGATAATGAAAAAGATAATGATGAGGTTCATGAATACACTCAAATAAATAATAAAGAATCAGACAATGATGTTGAGATAGAACCAATAGTTGATCTTGATAACCCACAACCTAAGAATAAAAGATATGATAAAAGAGACTTTGTTGCTAGAAAACATGGTAAGGAAAGAAAACCATGGGTTCAAAAACCTATGACCTTTCCACATAAGTCAACTAAAAAGAAAGATGATGAAGAATTTGAACACTTTTCTGAAATGCTGACGCCAGTCTTTTTGCATACTCGCTTGACTGATATCCTTAAAATGCCTCCTTACGCAAAGTACATGAAAGACATCATCACCAATAAGAGAAAAATACTGGAAGCTGAAATCTCCACAATGCTTGCTAATTATACTTTTAAAGATGGAGTACCTAAAAGACTTGGAGATCCGGGGATACCAACTATACCTTTGTGACGCCCTTGATTCAATCGTACACTAATCATACACGCAAATGTGTACGATCAAGATCAAGGACTCACGGAAAGATATCACAACACAACTCTAGACACAAATTAAAATAATACAAGCTTTATATTACAAGCCAGGGGCCTCGAGGGCTCGAATACATAAGCTCGAAAACACAAGAGTCAGCGGAAGCAAGAATATCTGAGTACAGACATGAGTTAGACAAGTTTGCCTTAAGAAGGCTAGCACAACGATCGAAAAGGCAAGGCCTCCTGCCTGGGAGCCTCCTAACTACTCCTGGTCGTCGGCGGTCTCCACGTAGTAGTAGGCATCAGCGGTGGCATCTGGCTCCTGAGCTCCGACATCTGGTTGCATCAACCGGAAAGAAGAAGAAAGGGGGAAAAGGGGGAGCAAAGCAACCGTGAGTACTCATCCAAAGTACCCGCAAGCAAGGATCTACACTACATATGCATCGGTACCAATGAAATGGGCTGTATCTGTGGACTGAACTGCAAAATGCCAGAAGAGAAGGGGAAAGCCTAGCCTGTCGAAGACTAGCATCTTCTAGAAACCACCATCTTGCAGCAACAAGAGGGAGTAGAGTAGCATAAAGTAAAGTAGTAGTAATGTTATCAACCTCGGCCAGAGATCCTTTCTCGACTCCCTGCGAGAAAGGCATCCCAGAGCCATACTATTCAGTTATCATCACAATCCAATCCTCATCACCATCCAGTTCTCATCACAAGTATCCAGTTCTAGTTGTATCGATTGGGATACAACTCCAAGTGTCCGTTACCGTAGGACAGGCTATCGATAGATGTTTTCTTCCCTGCAGGGGTGCACCAACTTACCCACGACGCTCGATTAACTCCGGCCGGACACACTTTCCTGGGTCATGCCCGGCCTCGGCCAAACAATACGTCACAACCCGACCTAGGCTTAATAGAGAGGCCAGCACGCCGGACTAAACCTATGCCCCTAGGGGTCATGGGCCATCTCCTCGGGAACTCCTGCACGTTGTGTACGCGGCCGGTGAGCAGACCTAGCTACCTCCTTAAAAAGGAAGGAGCTTACCAGTCCAACCCGGCGCGCGCCGCTCAGTCGCTGACGTCTATTAAGCTTCGGCTGATGTATACGACGCAGAACGCCCATACTATGCCCACGTGATGGTTAGTGCTATCAGGCCAGAGGCCCCTCAGATCAAATATCCAAATCGTAGTGGATTAGGAACGCGCGGTAACAAGCAGAGACTCACGAAAGATGTGACCCCGTTGCCCCGTCTCGAGGACTTGCGGCAAGGGCTAGGAATGCCCGACCACGCCTCGTAATTATCTCGCGGGCACCCTCCAGGTCAACCCGTCTCCACATCACTCGCAATTATGCTCGCGCGGGTACCCTTCAGGGTCGACCCGTCTTTAGTAACATGGTTCAGTGTAAAGTCATAGTAACCATAGTAACTGTGTGTCCAAACATCAAGGGGAAAACCCGAGGAATCACCCCCGGTGAATTCCACTAGATGTAATCATCAAGGTGAACGTAAGAGGAACCACCCCCGAGGTTCACACTTGAGGGGTTGCACGACAGAGCCGTATCGGGAGTGGTTAAGGAGGAAATCACCCTCGATGACCACGAACGAATAGCTACACTACAGGTTAACATCAGAAGTGCTGTAGAGGGCTTACCCTCGGCACTCGATAGTAACCTAGTAGTGTCGAGCAACTAAGGGAAAAGTGATGTGCGGTGTTGGGGCCTGGTCTTCGATCCCGTTGATCGGGTCTTCAATGATGAAGCAGGGGCAACAAGGACAAGGTGGGGGTCACTGATGGATCACTAACCAACCTATACTAAGCAGTTTAGGATAAGCAGGTAGGTAACAATAAGCAGGTTACAAAAGCAGGCTATGCATCAGAATAGGAACAATCAATTACAGTAGCAAAATCTAATGCAAGCATGAGAGAATGGAATGGGCGATATCGGGATGATCAAAGGGGGGGCTTGCCTGGTTGCTCAAACAAGGAGGGGTCGTCGGTGATGTAGTCGATCACAGGGGCAGCATCGGTCTCGGGGTCTACCAGAGAGAAGAGAGGGAATAAACAGTAAATACACGCAAACATAAGCATAACAAGACAATAAGCGGTGCTAGAGGTGTTCTAACGCAGCGCTAGGCGATACTGGCGAAGGAGGATAACATCCAGGAAAGTTTTCCCGGTTCCGGACGTCTGTCAGACAGATGAACCGGAGGGGGAAAAGTTCAACGTTTGCTATGCTAGGGACGTGTGGCGGACGAACGGACTACGTATTCAGATTCATCTCGTCGTTCTGAGCAACTTTCATGCACAAAGTATTTTCATCCGAGTTATGAATTATTTTATATGAATTTGTAAAGTTTAAATGAATTTATAAATTACCTGGATGTAAATTAATTTGAAAAATCATTTAATGTTAAATGCTAAGTGTTCATAGAAAAAGTAAACAACAGTGTGCTTGTGAGGTTGGTAATGGGACCCAGGGGCGTGCTGAGTCAGCAGTCAAAGTAAAAGTTGACCAGTCAACTTGGCACGTGGGGGTCCTGTAACGCCCCAGATGTAACTTGCCATATTTGTAATCCAACTCTTGCCATTTTCGGCTATGTGATATAATATTCCCTCCGTGGTTGGGTTTCCCTTCGTTTTGTATTTGCTCATGTCATGCATTTCATATCATGTCATCATGTGCATCGCATTCGCATACGTGTTCGTCTCATAAATCCGAGCATTTTCCCCGTTGTCCGTTTTGCAATCCGGCGCTCCTATGTTCCCCGGCGTCCCCTTTTACATTTACTCGTGAGCGGGTATTAAACTTTCTCAGAATGGACCGAGGTTTGCCAAGCGGCCCTGGTATAGCACCGGTAGACCGCCTGTCAAGTTTCGGGTCAATCGGAGTTCGTTTGGTACTCCAACGGTTAACCGGGTAACCATGAAGGCCTCGTGTGTGTTGCAGCCCAACACTCCTTCAAAACAGCCCAATAACCCATCTAAGACACTCCCATGTCCTCCGCCGTTCGATCACGATCGCGTGGCCGAAAACCGCTCTCCATTTAGAGCCTCCTAGCTCCTCCTATCTATAAAAGGCCTCCCCCTTCTCTAATCTCGGGCAAAAACACCCCAAACCCTAGTCCTATTCGCCCCGCCGCCGCCGGACGCGTCCGTCCCGGGCTGGACGAGTTGCCGCCGCCACCCGCGCCAATCGTGGTCTGCCACGTGTCCGCCCCGCCCGCCGGCCACCGCGTGCCCGCCCGCGGCCCGCTCGGCCCGGGGTAGGACCCCGCGGCCCAGCCTCCCCGCGCCGCCCGCTCGCCTCCACCGCCGCCCGCGCGCCCCGACCGCGCCGCTGCAGCGCTCGCCGGCGCCGCCCGCGCTCCGCCGCCCCGCCGTCCGCCGGCGTCGCGCCGCTCCCCGCCAGCGCCGCCTCCGCGCCTCCCGGCCGCTTCCGCCGCCCGCGCCGCCCGGATCCGGTGCCGGACGACCGGATCCCGCCGCCGCCGCCTCCCCGAGCCCAGATCCGGCGAACTCCGGCCTCCCTCCGGCCATCCTCGGCTTCCGCACTGACGGGGTTGACTTTTTCTCTCCCCCCCCCCGATTTCTTCTAAGTCCCAGTTTTTCATCATTATCATCGCATCTTCATCATGCCATAACTTTGCATCCATAGGTCCGTTTCGCGCGTATAATATGTCAAATTGTTCGCCTCGAAGATTAAATAATTTTATTCCATTGAATCATTTTTATTTGAGGTCATCTTGATGCCCGAAATGCTGTTAGAAGAGGGCTAGTTGATGTTAGTTGCTGGATCTTATCTGAACATGCACTTTTGTCATTTTTGCCATGATTGATGTGTACCTCCTATGAAGTTGTGTCCTACATGAGTTTTGTAATATGACATGTTACCTATCCAGAGGATATTGCCATGTATTTTTTTGATCTATGTGGTGACTAGCACAAGCATGCAAACTAGGTATCTTGATGTTGCTGATTTCAGAGACTTAGTGATTCCACTAAGCCCCTGACTGCTGTTATTTTTATGCCATGTGTTCATGTTGTTTCTGAGAGATCTATGCATAATTTGAGCATGATCAGTAAGGGAGTTTTGAACTTGAGTATTTGCTTAATCCATCCATGCCTTTGTTTGCAATTATGGAGTGCCATAGCTTGAGTCAATCGAGCTCTACTTTTGCTTCAATATGTTGCTGACAGATTGTTTGTGTGTTATTCGATTTTGCCAAGCTTGGTGTAGTTGATCCTTGCATGCTATGATGTTATTCTTGCCATGTCTAGTTACTATGCCATGTCTTCTTGATGTATGTATGCTTATTTTATCATGCAATGCTCTGTAGTGAGTGCATCGAGCTCACGAACATGCCTACTCGTTATCTGTTTTTGACATGTCCAGTTTTCTGCTAAGTCTGAAACCTGTAACGAAACTTGCTTATTTGACATGGGTGTAATCATATTTTCTCGTCCTTTTTGGCTTATGGTCAGTAAGGGACTTTTGTCAAGTGCTATGAGTAGATTCATGCGGTGCCTCTCTTTGCTATGTTCTGAACCTGTAGCATGTTGTTTCGTTGCTCTGAACATGTCATCCTGATGCTAGTTTTCTGCTATGTTGCTATTTCACTAAGTCTGAGAACCTGTTATCTTTTGCACTTTTGCCGTGCTAGTTCGAACCTGCTATGTTGTGATTTAGCCGTAGCTCAGTGTTTATCTTTTATCGTGCATCTTGTGTAGATTACTACCATATGCTTTGTTGCCATGTTTGGGTGCAGTAGCTTAATTAATTGTTGCCTGCTAAGTAGCATCATGCTGTTTATGGCAGATTCGTGTCATTCTTGTATTGCTTGCCATTTGCAAACCGTGCATCCGATTCCGGTGGTCTTTATATCGATTTCAACCGAAATCACCTCACCTATCCAGTGGTATGCTTGGTTTGCCAAGATTATGCCCTGTTCATCCTTGCCCTTCCGGAGCATGCATACGCATTGCATATCACCTCTCGCATATCATGCCATGTTTTGCATCATATTGCTTGCGCATTGCATCGTGGTTGATTTTGGTTCCTTTGCTTGTTCTCTTGTCTTGGGTAGAGCCGGGAGACGAGTACGTGAACGAGGATTCCGTTGAGAACGCTTACGAGGACCAAGCTTTCGACAACTCTGAGACTCTTGCAGGCAAGATGACCATACCCTCGAAATCACTTCTATCTTTGCTTGCTAGATTGCTCGCTCTTTTGCTATGCCCATGCTGCGATACCTACCACTTGCTATATCATGCCTCCTATATTACCATGTCAGCCCCTAACCACCCATGTCCTAGCAAACCGTTGTTTGGCTATGTTACTGCTTTGCTCAGCCCCACTTATAGCGTTGCTAGTTGCAGGTGAAGATGAAGTTTGTTCCTTGTTGGAACATGGACTTGTTGTTCCTTGTTGGAACATGTTTACTTGTTGGTTTATCACAATACCTCTTAATTAATTAATGCATCTATATACTTGGTAAAGGGTGGAAGGCTCGGCCTTATGCCTGGTGTTTTGTTCCACTCTTGCCACCCTAGTTTCCGTCATACCGGTGTTATGTTCCTGGAGTTTGCGTTCCTTACACGGTTGGGTGATTTATGGGACCCCCTTGACAGTTCGCTTTGAATAAGACTTTTCCAGCAAGGCCCAACATTGGTTTTACCATTTGCCACCTAGCCTTTTTTCCCTTGGGTTCTGCAGACTCAAGGGTCATCTTTATTTTAAACCCCCGGGCCAGTTCTCCTTCGATTGCTGGTCCAAACTAGAGCCCTTTGCAGCGCCACCTCGGGGCAACTCGAGGGCTGGTTTTAGTTGTACGGAGTGTTCATCCGGATGTGCCCTGAGACCGAGATATGTGCAGCTCCTATCAGGATTTGTCGGCACAAACGGGCGGCTTTGCTGGACTTGTTATGTTGCTGTCGAAAAGTCTTGTAGTCCGGGATTCCGAGATTGATCGGGTCTTCCCGGTAGAAGGTATATCCTTCGTTGACCGTGAGAGCTTATCATGGGCTAAGTTGGGACACCCCTGCAGGGTATTATCTTTCGAAAGCCGTGCCCGCGGTTATGAGGCAGATGGGAATTTGTTGATGTCCGGTTGTAGAAAACCCGAAGTTGACCTTAACTAAAACACATCAACCGCGTGTGTAACCGTGATGGTCTCTTCTCGGCGGGGTCCGGGAAGTGAACACGGTTGTTGGAGTAATGTTTGACGTAGGTCGTTTCAGGATCACTTCTTGATCACTTCTAGTTTCACGACCGTGCTTTGCCTTCTCTTCTCGCTCTCTTTTGCGCTGTAGCCACCATATGCTAGTCGCTTGCTGCAGCTCCACCTCACAAACCCCTTTCCCACCTTTAAGCTTAAATAGTCTTGATCTCGCGGGTGTGAGATTGCTGAGTCCCCGTGACTCACAGATATTATCACCACAGTTGCAGGTACCAACGATGCCAGTGCAGATGACGCGACCGAGCTCACTTGGGAGTTCAAAGAGGAACGTGGCCGTTACTATGTTTCTTTCCCAGATGATCAGTAGTGGAGCCCAGTTGGGTGATCCGGGGATCTGTTAGCATTTGGGGTAGTCTTCTTTCATTTTGGTACCGTAGTCGGACCTTGAGTGTAATCTGTATGATTGATGTTATTTATGTACTTGTGTGAAGTGGCGATTGTAAGCCAACTATGTATCTTTCCCCTTTATTTATTACATGGATTGTGTGAAGATTACCTCACTTGCGACATTGCTTTCAATGCGGTTATGCCTCTAAGTCGTGCCTCGACACGTGCGAGATATAGCCGCATCGAGGGCGTTACAAGTCCACCTGCCATTGACTGAAGTTGACAGATTTATTTAAATGGGTTTATATATTGGTGGGGCCGGCATGTAATAGGAACAAGTTATATCAAAGGTTATTTAATAGGAGGGGTCCCACATGTCATTTGCTATAGATTAAATTAGCACTAATTTAGTCCTAAACTAACCTTTAATTAGGCCCTAGCTAATTGGGCTCACAAGCTGGCCAGTGTGTGGCTGTGCATCACGCACAAGCACACACAAGCGCACGGCCATGGCTAGCAAAAGGCGGCGGCATCATCTAAATTACAGCGGCAACTAAGCAGCGGCAGTAACGAGAGCAGCTCCAGCGTAGAGCCGCAGCAAGCGCAGCTAGCAAGCAGAGCAGACGCAAGCAAGCAGCATAGCAGGGCAGCCGCATCTAGGGGCAACAGTAGGCGAGTGCCAGCATCAAGGGAAGAAGCGCAGCAGCAGGCAGTGCAGCGTAGCAGCCGCGGCAAGGCAGCATGCAGTAGCAGGCGAACAGGCAGCGTGAGTGGCGGATACGGCAAAGGCCGAGCGGTAGTAGGGGCGGAGCTCAACGCCAGGACGGTGGGTCGCGGGCTCGCGGCCATGAGCAGGAGGGCGCGCGCGGGCGATGCAGGAGCGACGCGTACGAGGCGTGGCTGCGGGACGCGGTGAGCACGGCCAGCGGCGGGGTGAGCGGGCGCGGGCGCGAGCGCCGGCTCGTAGAGGTGCGAGGTCCGCACGCGCGGGACGCGGGCGCGGTGAGGAGCAGTAGCAGTGTTGCGCAGGAGAGGCAGCAGTACTAGCGTGTAAGGAGTAGCAGCAGCTTAGAGAACGCACGCACACATACATGGAAGCTCTCGGGGGCTCGGTCCACGGCGAACAGTGGGGTAGAACGGCACAGATCGAAGGGGAAAACGAGGGGAATCGGTCGAGGAGCTCACCACAGAGGCGCACGGAGGCCTGTTGGTGGCTTAGGAGCTGCAGAGGCGACGGATCGACGAAGAACGACGGAGACGACCGAGGAAGGAGATGGTGTCGATCCGGCCGATGCGGTGGCTCCGGGCTTGAGCTCGTGGGCGAGGAAGACGAAGTAGAAGACGGCGGTTCCGCGGGACCTCCCAGCTCGGCGTGGGGGCGACGATGGCCGCCAGGTCGACGGCAAGAGCGGCGTCGGAGGCATTCGAGAGTGGGGCAGAACTGGAGAAGGGAATGTCTGGGAGAGGGAGGAAGTGGATGAGAGCGGGAGTGAGGCCAGGGGGAACCGAGGCGCCAGGGGGCGGCCTTATCCTCCCGTCGGTGGCGTACGGGGCGCGGTGCCGGGTCCGGCGGGGACGAGCGGGAGCCCCCTCCCGGTCGGTCGTACAGGGGAGGAGAGGGAGAGACGACCCGGGGAAGGGTTGGCCGGTTGGTCCAGTAGGGCTGCCTTGGCCTTTTGGACCAGGGGGTCCTTTTTTTTTCTTTTCACCTTTTCTCCTTTTAGGCTTGTGTTTGCTTTTTGTTTTATTAAAACAAAGACAGAGGGAGAAGTTTGGGCTACCAAAATACCTTGAAAAAGGTGGGACTAGACCACTTAAATTCTTTGTAGTATTTGGCACTGCCACAAATAGTTTGAGGGACAATTGAATTAAATTTGAATTTTTACAAATAAAATAGCATTTTAAAATGGTGAAATGGCACTGTTCTAAACGCTAAAGTCCATCTTGGCTTGGAGTGATGTTGTTTTCCTTAACAATTAAATGTTATGGAATTTTGGGTAAAAGATGAACTATTTTGCAGCAACTTTTGTGCAAATTCATATTTCACTTGCAAATTGAATTTGACTTGAAAGTGGAAATTTCAAAGGATATTTGAATCAAAGGTGATCAAGCACTGTTTAGTAAAATGATTGGCTTAATCACAGTGGGTTACTGTACCATGACACTGGGGATGTTACATCCTTGCTCCATTAAAGGAAATTATGTGAAAACTGCTTTATGTGAGTTGGGTGCTAGTGTTAGTGTTATGCCTTTATCTTTATATAAAAGACTTGATTTGAATAAACTTACACCTACTGAAATATCTTTGCAAATGGCTGACAAATCAACTGCCATACCTATTGGTATTTGTGAAGATGTGCCCATTGTTGTTGCTAATGTTACTATTTTGACTGACTTTGTTATACTTGAGATGCCCGAGGACGACAACATGTCGATTATCCTTGGTAAACCCTTCTTGAATACTGCAGGGGCTATTATAGATTGCAATAAAAGCAAGATTACTTTTCATATCAATGGTAATGAACATACGGTGCACTTTCCGAAGAAACAATTCCAAGTGAATGGTATTAATGTTATTGAAAAATCGCCGACAATCACTATTGGAAGTTTTCAACTACCTCTACCTACTGTTAAAAAGAAATATGAAATGCTTATTGTTGGGGACATTCGTATCCCGGTTGAGGTAACTTGGTGATTTACGAAAGTTCTTCGGTTTCATGCTAATCGAAAGTGGTTGTTATAAGACTTGATCAACCTTATTAATGGATCATTTGAGATGTATGAAGTTGATGAATTTAGTAAGCACTACCTTATGTCCCTTCCTTTTGTTTTCTGTTTTTATTAGTTAAATAAAATAAAATTCCAAGTTTTTTCTGTTTTCCGAATTTCCCGTGCAATAAAAAATGACCCAAAAATAAAAGTTCTCGGAATACTCTGAAAATTTAATATGATTTTTTTCTGAATATTTAAGAATTTTTGGTGCAAATAACATCAGAGGGAGGTGCACCTGGTGGGCACAACCCACCTGGGCGCGCTAGGACCCCAGGCGTGCCCTGGTGGGATGTGGTCCCCACGTGGGCCCCCTCACTTATCTCTTCATCCCACATCACCACCTACCTCCAGAAAAAATCACCATTGCTCTCTCTCTCTCTCTCTCTCGTGTTCTTGCTCTCAAACCCGCGGATTTCGATCTCTTTGCTCGAAGCTCCATTTCCAAAACTGTTTCGGGGGATTGTTGCTTGGTATGTGACCCCTCCGGTGTTTCCAATTAGTTTTTGCTTTAGTGGTTTATATTTTGAATAATTAGCGACTCTTGGTGGTGCTGTAGATGAGCTTGCATGTTGAATTCTTAGAGTTTTAAGTATTTTGAATGATTGCTATGGCCTCTATGCATATCTATGAGTAGTTTCTACCAATATTGTGAAGTTTTGTTGACAATTTTTTGTCCCAAAAGTTTTCAGAAAATTGTATGCGAATTTGATGAACCTCTTTGGAAGGATTTCTTCGAGGAGGAGATCCTCGAAGGCATCTTCTAGTGATAGTTCCGTTCGTCGGTCTTATGTTGAACCAAGTGAAAGTTCCATACGAGATGCCGCCCCCAAAACATGCTTATGGCCATGTGACGATTATATGGTGAGTGTGGGTATTAAGGAGGAATTTGAGCAATATGTTCACAATGCCGATCTCGGTCCCTACATTTTAGATAAGTGCAACCAACACCTCACTCTCACTGAATCATTTGTCAAAGGATTTAAATTCCATCCCCATGAGTCTAGGGTGTCATTTAAACTGTATGAAAATACTTTTACCATATCGTTATAGAGATTTGCTCACCATTGTAAAATCCCATTCTGGGGTTCGCTAGACCAACCACCATGATCTGAGTTTCAAGCGTCCTTGACTAGTCTTTGCTACGGTGAGACTAGGGGAGTGACGCAAGGTAGAATAAAGAGCATTCATTTTCCCGCAATCCAGTACTTTGCATTATTTAATGGAAAATGTATTGTAGGAAAACAAGATTGTAGTACACTCTCTGCTCCAGACTTGAGCCTCATACGCACCGCTCTCACCGGTGACAGAAGTTATAATCTTGGAGCGATTGTTGCACGCAGGTTGCAACACAACACTAATAGTGGTTATTTCTATGGTGGAATTTATGCCACACGCTTAGCAAGAGAGTTGGGTGTTTCACGTTTGCCTATGACCCTATTTTACCTACGCAGTATTTGGACTTTGATGCTACGAAACTTCGTAATATCCTTAGAGGTGATCCCCATAATTTCACCTATAAATTATTGTTTATTCAAAGTTCTGTTGTGTACACTTATTTTCCCGCGCCTGCTCTCTTTGATGCTCACAGTACGTGAAGATATTTTGTTCTTGAGAGCGAGGCCCGAGCTCATAACGCGGAGATTGTGGCCGCACGGCAGGCTGAGGCATCCGCATCGAGAGCCTCAGTGAGCTATCACCCCGACCATTATGCAGGCTATTGACTGATTACCAAGTTAGTCCAAAAGCCTAAGATTGGGGGAGTACGTATTTCCACCGACATTAGATTCATGTTCACACATTTCATTTCAGTTGTCGGTGTTCACACTCTTTCATTGTATTATCCATGTTAAATTTATTTTCTCGCTTTATTCTTGTGTGTTTGAAAAACTTTGAGAAAATACAAAAATATTTCTTGTTTCCTTTTGCTTTTTCTTCCTAGTTTAAATTTCGGTAGTAGTAAAAAGAAAACCCAAAAAGATTTCCTTGTTCTTCTTTTGCTTGGTGGGAGTTTTCATGTGTAAATAGTTTTTCTCGTTTTTGTTTTTCCCTTTTATTTGTTTTCGTCAAAGAAAAACCAAAAACTCCAAAAATATTTCAGTGTGTTCCTCTGAATTTCTTTTCTTTTTATTTGAGTCATATCGAGGAGAAGACCACGATGAAAATGTTGAGTGGCTCTCATATGCATTATTGTTGATCTAACAAATAGCCCATTTTACCTTGTCTTCTCCTGTTGAATAAAATGTTTCAGATTCCATCTTAGCCCGCGATGCTCTTGCACTATTATTATTTTCATATCGTTCGGCCATGCAAGTGAAAGGCAATAATGACGATATTTGATGAATTGGCCGTGGCAGAGAGAAACGGGTATGAACTCAACTTGTTCTGTTTTTTGTAAATATGTTTAACCTAGTATCCATGATTCAACCCATTATGATTAAACATGTTTGCAATGACAATTAGAGATTATAGTTTCTCATGCCATGCATAAGTAGCTAGGAGTGGATAATGATTTATCTTGGATGTCAACATTGCGTTAAAATGATTGTGATGTAGTATGATGATATGGTATCCTCCTCTGAATGTCCGAGTGGCTTGACTTGGCACATGTTCATGCATGTAGTCGAATCAAAACCAACATAGCCTCTATGATATTTATGTTCATGGTGTCCATATCCTACTCATGCTAGTATCCGATGCTACTTATGCATAATGCATGTTCATGACCGTTGTTGCTCTCTAGCTGGTCGTTTCTCAACCTATTTGCTAGCCTTTGCCTGTACTAAGTGGCAATTCTGCTTGTACATCCAAAAGCTTGAACCCAAGCTATTCCAGACGAATCCACCATACCTACCTATATGCGTTATTACCCTGCCGTCCTAAGTAAATTTGCATGTGCCACCTCTAAAAAATTCAAATAAATATCATTTTTGTGTGCCTGGATTGTTCATAGAGCGATAGGAGGTAGTCGGTATCTTCCATGCTAAGCGGGTTATTCTCAGGTTGAGTGTTTATTCACTCGCCATTGCACGAGAAAGGGGCGGTAATAGGGATGCCCAGTCCCAAACTGCAAAAAGAATTGAGCTTACAAATAATCAAACAAAAACTCATACAGAGTAATAACCTTTACTTTATCGCTTGAGAACCGCCACTAGCGTGTTTAGCATGGAAGATATAGATAACTGGTGGTCGCGCCTCTGTTTTAAAAACTTGAGCTCTCGCATGGCTGCAAATCACTGCTTTCCTCTGCGATGGGACTATCTATTTACTTTTATGTTGTGTCATCACCTTCTAAAATAAGCGCCAGAACCTGAGAGCATTGTTGTCATGCTTATGCATTGTATGTAGCTAATGTTGGGTGCATCATGACTGGATCTTTTCTACCATGAATAACAATGTTTAGTCGTTGCTTGAACTTTGGAGGTGCTCTGCATTTATGTTTTGCGGTCTCAGAAAGGGCTAGCGAGATACCACTATTGTCATATTATATCATGGTTGTTTTGATAAGGTGTTGCTGTTTGAGATATCTTATTATTGTTCGCTAGCTGATTATGTCATTGATATGAGTTAATATAATTTTAAGAGTTATTGTCGACATGGTTAGTTATAATACTGGCTAAAAACCTGGATGTTGTTTAAGCTTATTTATGCAAACAAGAGCAAAAGAGTTCATAAAAGTTTTTCTTTTTCACTTTCAGTTTATCAACTGAATTGCTTGAGGACAAGCAAAGGTTTAAGCTTGGGGGAGTTGATACGTCTCCGACGTATCTACTTTTCCTAACACTTCTCCTCTTGTTTTGGACTCTAATTTGCATGATTTGAATGAAACTAACACGGGCTGACGCTATTTTCAGCAGAACTACCATGGTGTTGTTTTTGTGCAGAAATAGAAGTTCTCTGAATGGAACGAAACTTTGCAAGGATTTTTATACAATAAATGAGAATTTCTGGAGCCAAGAACCACCGAAGGGGGGCACCTAGGTGGGCACAACCCACCAGGGCGCCCCCCTCCAGGCACGCCCAGGTGGGTTATCCCCACCTAATGGCCCCGCAGACCTTGAAACCGACGCTATAAAATCCTATTTTTCTAGAAAAAATCAGGGAGAAAGAATTATCGCGTTCCATGAGACGAAGCCGCCGCCTGATACGTCTCCAAGGTATCTATAATTTTTGATTGCTCCATGCTATATTATCTACTGTTTTGGACCATATTGTGCTTTATTTTCCACTTTTATATTACTTTTGGGACTAACCTATTAACCGGAGGCCCAGCCCAGAATTGATGTTTTTTGCCTATTTCGGTGTTTCAAAGAAACGGAATATCAAACGGGGTCCAAACGGAATGAAACCTTTGGGAACGTGATTTTCTCACCGAATATGATCCAGGAGACTTGGACCCCCCATCAAGAAAGAAAGGAGGTGGCCACGAGGGTGGAGGGCGCCCCCCCTAGGGCGCGCCCCCTGCCTCGTGGGCCCCCCTTTGCTCCACCGATGTACTCCTTCCTCCTATATATACTTACGTACCCCCCAAACGATCAGATACGGAGCCAAAAACCTAATTCCACTGCCGCAACCTTCTGTATCCATGAGATCCCATCTTGGTGCCTGTTCCGGAGCTCCGCCGGAAGGGGAATCCACCACGGAGGGCTTCTACATCATCACCATAGCCTCTCCGATGAAGTGGGAGTAGTTTACCTCAGACCTTCGGGTCCATAGTTAGTAGCTAGATGGCTTCTTCTCTCTTTTTGGATCTCAATACAATGTTCTCCCCCTCTCTCGTGGAGATCTATTCGATGTAATCTTATTTTTCCGGTGTGTTTGTTGAGATCGATGAATTGTGGGTTTATGGTCAAGATTATCTATGAACAATATTTGAA
This sequence comes from Aegilops umbellulata, assembly GCA_032464435.1. Lineage (NCBI taxonomy): Eukaryota > Viridiplantae > Streptophyta > Magnoliopsida > Poales > Poaceae > Aegilops > Aegilops umbellulata. Next base: position 63,696,555 of record CP136056.1, on the reverse strand, counting down.
TCTTCTCTAAATTCTTTTATGTATGATTGGTTATTGTAAGTGCATCTAGTGCCACCCCTAGTTGGTTTTGGAGTATTGACGACAAATTTGGTTGAGGAACTAATGTGTTTGTGAGAATTGCAGGATAACACAGGTAGTAGTCCCTCATTGATTCGGTTTACCTACCGGAGATGACCCCTAAAAATGTATGAAGACATTGACGACAATGGTGGTATGTGAAGATATTCATATTGAAGACTATGACATGAGAAGACATTCATTGAAGACTATGGAGCACGAAGACTGAGTCGTCTCGTTGTTTCTTTTTCTTCCTTGTTGAGTCATAGGAACCACCGTACTGTTAAGTGGGGTCCAAGTGAACAAAGTCAGAATGACTGAAGTGATGCTCAACCCAAATCCTATGTCTTCAAGCGAAGACAATGAGAGCAAATCTTATCTAGAGCTGGATGAGTCAGCTTTGCTTGTAGCCCAAGTAAAGTTGCCGTGTGTGTTTGAAATCTGACCGTGGAACACGTGTCAGTTCCTTAGTGACCCAGGGTCATTTCAGACATATCAGGTCAGGGTTGCCTAGTGGCTATAAATAGCCCACCCCCTACACCATAAATTGGTGGCTGCTCAGAGTTAGTGCACGGCTTTTGTCGTTTGAGAGAAACCCACCTCGAAGCCTTTGAGAGAGAGAAATCCTTGCGAGGACAAAGCCCAAACACCCAGAGCCAAAGAGTGTTAGGCATCACTGAAGTCTTTCTGTCTGCGTGACCTGAAGACTTATTACACTTGAGGACTGTGAATCCTCCAGCCGGTTAGGCGTCGCGTTCTGAGCATCCAAGAGGTTTGGAAGTCAACCTTGAAGACTTACCAGAGTAATTGGGCGAGGACTGGGTGTCCTTAGCTCAAGGGGAATAAAGTGAAGACGCGGTCTTCTGAGTTGAATCTCAGCCTCCGTAACCAGACGTACAGTTGTCACAGCAACTGGAACTGGTCCAACAAATCATGTGTCCTCAACAAGTGACTGGTTCTATCCTCTCCCTCCCTTTACTTAGAGTTTGTCTTCGTGAAGTCATTGCCTGTTTGTCGTACCTGTTTGACTTCATTGCTTGACTACTATTGTTGTTTGGCTTCATACCATCTTCCATCCTGATCCTTACTACCTAGCTGCTATTAGTCTTCGTACTCTCACGTTATTGCACACTTGACTATGGCTTGCTTAGTGTAGTTTATCTTCCGCTGCATTTCAATAGGTTCATTTCTATAGTCTGTCTTCGAAACTTCCATGTTTTGAAGACTTTCATAAAAATCACCTATTCACCCCCCTCTAGTCGATAACTAGCACTTTCAATTGGTATGAGAGCAAGGTACTCCCTTGTTCTGTGTGATTCGGTTTAACCACCTGGAGTTTTAGCTATGTCAACTGTAGGGATAATCAAAGTCTCCGCTGCTTGCCCCGTGTTCGATGGAACTGAATATCCCTACTGGAAGAATAAGATGCGCATGCATCTTGAAGCCATTGATGTCGACCTATGGTATGTTGTCAAGAATGGCGTTCCCAAGACTGGTGAAGGTGTCACCCCGCTGATGTCAAGAAGTTCATTCAACTGGACTCCACTGCCAAGAACATCATTTGTGGTCATCTGACCAAAGGACAGTATGGCTGCGTGAGTGCTCTGGAAACGTCGAAGCTAGTCTGGGACTGGCTGTCCAAGGTCAATGAAGGCGTCTCAACCCAGAGAGATCAAAGGATCAGTGTTCTTCGCAACCTCTTCAACCGCTTCAATAGAAATGACAATGAAAATGTCCAGCTCACATTTGATCGCCTCACTGACATCACAAATGAGCTTCGTGCTCTAGGCGCCACTGAGATTACCAAGCATGAAATCGTCAAGACACTACTGAGATCACTTGACAGCTCCTTTGACACCCTTGCCCTCATGATACAAGAACGTCCTGATTTCAAGACACTCGATCCGTATGATATACTTGAGAGGCTCAACACACATGAGTTCCAGCTATTTGAGAAAAGAGATATCTATGGTCCCAACTATGGTCGAACTTGTGCTTTGAAGGCAAAAGTTGTTTCCTCATCTGAAGAAGAATCTAACTGCAGTTCTGATGATCCTGAAGACATTGGAAAGGAACTTGCTATGCTTGTGAAGAAGTTCCAGAAGTTCACTAAGAAGAAGGGCTTCAGAAAGTCTTCACGATCCATCTCAAGAAATGATGAAGCTTCCACTCATGACTACAAGAAGAGAACATGTCACAAGGGCAAGAAACCTGGACACTATATCTCTGAGTGTCCACAGTGGGACAATGAGAAGAAGAAGAAGAAGAGCAAGGAATATGATTCTGATGACAAGAAGAAGAAGAAATCTTCAAAGTCTTCTTCCAAGTCCTCATCAAAGTCTAGTCTTCATCTCATAAGAAGAGCTCATCTGGCAAGGCTCGTGCTTTTGTTGGCAAGGAGATGGATTCAGAGGAGGAGTCTGCTTCTGAGGAGGCGGAGGTGGAGTCTGAGGAGGAGTCCGACCCTGGCGTTGCAAGTCTGGATCTAGCCACAACCTATGTTGCCAAGTCCATCTTCAACACTGAAGACAATGACTTCCACACCAACGCTGAAGCTGATGACAAGGACGACCCTGCTCCCACCTACTGCTTCATGGCACGTGGTGCCAAGGTAAAATCATGTGATGCTTACTTTCAAACATCAAGTGAAGATGACTCTGATTGTGAATCCAAACCCAACTACAAAACACTTGCTAAAATTGCAACTGAACAACAAAAAGCTATGGAACATACTCAAAAAATGTTAGACAAAAGCGATGACCTGTTGGACGCGGAAATGACTCGTTCACAGTCCTTAGTTGAAGACATAAAAATCTTCATGCTAAGTACCAAGAACTTGAAAGTCGTCACGAAACGCTCTCAACCACTCATGAAAAGCTCTCCTATGATTATCTTCGAAGGAAGCAAGAGCTTGAGAAATTGAGAGCGGCTCATGAAGATCTTCAAAAAGAGAATGAGTCACTTCACGCTCAACAGATCAGTCCCGCCCAGGAAGGATTTGAACCACCATGTCTAAAATGCCTTGAGCGTGACAATGCTGCCTCCGTTGCTGAATGTTCTACTGCTGCCACTGTTGCATTATCTTCAACTACTAATGTGGTAACTAACCCCTCTGCGGAGGATACCACTACTATTGCTGATGAAAATGCTAGGTTGAAGACATTGCTTGAAACAAGGATGTATAAAAGTCTGAAAGGGCATCAGACACTTTGCGATGTCCTCAAAAAGCAGATTCTGAACCGAAACCCTAGGAAAGAGGGTGTTGGGTTCGAGAGGAAAATGAATGTTGATGGTTCCTACTGGAAGCCTGAGCAGTATCCCAAAACCACATGGGTTGCTGCAAAGAGACCTTCAGTGGATCCATCCCCTTATCTGGCTTTACCTGTGCTAACCCTGTTGTCATTGATGAATCCTTTGATGCAAACTATAAACTGTTCAAGAATCAAAATGGTGAAGTGTTTGCCAGATATATTGGTACTAACTGCAGGAATGGGACACCTATGAAGAAGATCTGGGTTCCCAAAAGCTGTCTTGAGAATCTTCCAGTGAATGTCATCATGACACCACCTGGGAAGAAGACAAACCCCAGACCTAAGGCTTCATATGGTCCAAAGGCTTCATACAGACCGAGGACTCACCTGAGTCACCCTAACGCCAATGTTTTGCAGGGAAACCATACTCAGACTTATGAATATGAGTGTGTGTCTTCAAACCGCTATGCTCATAGAACTAAGAATTTTTTTGCTTATTCATATGAGTATCATTCATCTCCTGCAAGGCTATTTGCTAGGGCTCCAAAGCCGAAATTCTCAGATGCTTCACTTAGACTCATTGCTTCTAAGCCACCCCTGAAGATGTGGGTGGTTAAGAAGAATTAACTTTCTCTTGCAGGGAAAGGTCTCCAGCCAGAAATCAAAGGCGTCTGATGCTATTGCTGGGGACCTAAAACATCTTGTAGGGCGCAAGATCAAATTCCCAAATGGTCTTACTATGTATTTTGTTCCTGAATCATTTGCCATTCATCCTATCAGTCCTAATCTTGATCTGAGCTTCAATAATCCTCTTGCCCGTCAAATGTTTATGCTTCACAATGGTCTTTGTGAAGCCTATCCCCCTAAATGTACTGTAGGGTATGACACCTCGTGCTTCAGAATGGATTATGGACAGTGGATGCACTAATCACATGACTGGTGATCGAAGTCTTCTCATGGACTCAACTTTACGTCCATCTGATAAGAGTCACATCACATTTGCTGACACTGGTAAAAGCAAGGTATGGGTCTAGGTAGAGTTGCAATCTCAAGGGATCAGCACATGGATAAAGTGATGCTTGTTGAATCCCTTGGTTTCAACTTAATGTCTGTCTCTATGCTTTGCGACTTGAACATGATTGTGATATTTGGAAAATATCGTTGCCTTGTACTTATGGAATCTAACAAATCTCTAGTCTTTGAAGGGTACCGGAAATATGATCTGTACATGGTAGATTTCTCAGCAGGACCACAACTTGCCATATGTCTTCTTACAAAAGCTCCAGAATGCTGGCTATGGCATCGGAGGCTGGGGCATGCTGGCATGAGGAACTTACACACTCTCGCCAAGAAGAAGCATGTCATAGGTATTGAGGACGTCAAGTTCAAGAAGGATCATTTGTGCGGTGCCTGTGAAGCTGGAAAGATGACAAGGGCAAAGCATCCCTCGAAGACAATCATGACGACATCTCAACCCTTCAAGTTGCTGCACATGGACTTATTTGGCCCTACTCACTACTCTACCCTCACAACAACTGCCTGTCTCTATGGCTTCGTCATTGTTGATGATTATTCAAGATATACATGGGTGCACATAATTCTCTACAAGACTGAAGTGCAAGATGTCTTCAGACGCTTCGCCAATCGAGCCATGAACAATTATGGCGTCAAGATCAAGCATATCAGAAGTGACAATGGCACTGATTTCAAGAACACCGAACTTGATCTTTATCTGGATAAAATGGGAATCACTCATGAGTTCTCTGCTCCATACACACCTCAGCAAAATGGCATCGTAGAACGCAAGAACAGAACCCTCATTGAGATGGCTCGAACGATGCTCGACGAATACAACACACCAAGAAAGTTCTGGCCTGAAGCTATTGATACAACATGTCACGTCATCAACCGTGTTTAGATCCATAAGCTTCTGAACAAAACATCCTATGAGCTCCTCACTGGCAAGAAGCCAAATGTCGGTTACTTCAGAGTATTTGGACCTAGGTGCTGGATCAAGGATCCCCATCACAAGTCAAAATTTGCACCTAAAGCTCATGAAGGATTCATGCTCGGTTACAGAAAGGACTCGCACTCTTATAGAGTCTTCAACCTCTATCTCTACAAAATCGTTGAAACTGTGGACGTGCGGTTTGATGAAACCAATGGTTCACAAAGAGAGCTCCTGCCAAGTACACTAGATGAAGCTCCACCTAGCGAATCTATCAAGCTAATGGGAACTGGTGAAATCATGCCTTCTGAAGCATAGCCTGAAGAGGAACTTATCATTTCTGCACCTAACCAACCTGAAGACAATGCTCAGCCTGAAGACAATCCTCCCAATGATGACAATGATCAGCAAGAGCAAAGTCTTTGTCCAGTTCATCCTCGTGTTGCAAATGAAGTATAGATTGAGAAGATAATTGATAGCATCAATGCACCTGGTCCACTTACTCGCTCAAGAGCAATGCAGTTAGAAAATTCTGTGGGCATTTTGCCTTTGTGTCAATAACAGAACCCAAGAAAGTTGCTGAAGCCTTTATGGAACCTGAATGGATTCAAGCTATGCAAGAAGAACTTCATCAGTTCAAGCTGAACAATGTTTGGGAACTTGTCAAGCGTCCTAACCCTCGCAAGCATAACATTATTAGCACAAAATGGATATATCGAAACAAGCAAGATGAGCATGGTCAAGTCGTCAGAAACAAAGCATGTCTTGTGGCTCAAGGATATACTCAAGTTGAAGGAATTGACTTTGATGAAACATTTGCTCGTGTGGCTAGGCTTGAAGCTATTCGGATACTGCTAGCCTATGCAAATTATCACAACATCCTGCTATATCAAATGGATGTGAAGAGTGCTTTTCTCAACGGCAAGATTGAAGAAGAAGTATACGTCGCTCAACCACCTGGCTTTGAAGATCCAAAACATCCTGATATGGTGTACAAGCTAAACAAAGCACTGTATGTGTAACGCCCCGGATACAACTTTCCATATTCGTAACTTCAACTCTTGCCTTTTCCGGAGATGCGATATTTTATTTCCTTCGTGGTGGGGTTTTGTCTTTGTTTTGCATTTTTGTTCATGTCTTGCATCTCATCTCATGTCATCATTCACATTGCATCTGCATGTTTTCATAAAACTCGTAACCGTTCGTAGTTGCCGCCTCTCCTTGTCCCCGTGGCATGTCGTCAGACCGTTTGTCTTCTTTGACCATTCTCAGTTCAACCATACACTTGACCTCGTCCAACTAACCTCTCTCGTCATCCCGCAAACCCCTCGCCCGTGTCCGAAACTGCCCCGAACCCGACCCGCTCTGTCATTACCAATGGATTCAAATCATCCCCAAACATCTATAACACATCTCCGTTTTCTTGTTTGGACTCCCTACCTATTAATTTCTTGATGGTCCGATTACGATCGTAGGGACGAGGTAGTCCCTAACCTAATCCAGTGCTATATATAGACCAATCCCTAGGCAGCAACCCTAAAATCTAGCCCCTTGTCCCATCGCGCCGCCGCCAGACTTCTCTCTTTCCTCGGGATCTTCCCCGATCCAAAATTCCACCCAACCAGAGCAGCCAGCCCCGCTCCTCGTGCCCGAGCCCTCCGAGCCACTCCTCGCCGGCAACTAGCAGGACCGTCGCGTCCTTCTCCTCTGATTCTTCCCGTGCTTCTTCTTTCCCCTATCTCTCGCTCACATCTCTCTCTCCCGTGCACAGGAACGCCAGGACCGTCGCGCCGCCAGCCCGAGCGCTCGATCCCGAATGGATCGAGGCGCTACCTCCAGCCCGCAGCCGCGTGGAGCTCCTCTGCGCCCGAGCTGCACCAGGCCCCGAGCAACGTCGCTCCCCTACCGTCTCCGGCACCGCGCCCGAACCTGCCCAACCACCCGAGCCGCCTCGAGCTCCCCTCGCCTCAACCTCATCGCTGCCTCGCTTCCCCGTCCGACTTCGGCGACCGACTGACGACCCGTTGGAGCACCACGACCGTCGCCTCTCCCTTTCCCTCCTTTTCCCCCATCCCTTCAAGCTCTCTCTTTCTCTCATGGCAGCCTCTCGGTGTTATTCTCCACAGCGCCGCCGCCATGGACCAAGACGCCGTCTGTGCCCTTCCCCGCCCCAGATCCGGTGGATCCGCCTCCTCCTCCAGCCACGGCCGCATCGCCGGGATCCACCTTCCCTCATCCAGATCGGCCTCCGCCACCATCTTCTTCATGGAGCCCCGCCAAGTCCATCTGCGTTGCCCGCAAGTCCCTTGCTTCGCCCCCTGCATCTCTGCTTCGAGCAGGAGGACGAACGGGCGCCTCTCGCGTGGACCGCGACCACCCCGCGTCTGGTCGCTGCCCCGTTGACCAGCGCGCCCTCAGATCCGCGCCCAGGCCCAGCGTCGCCAGCGCATGGCCCAGCGCCCCTTCCAGCCTCCCTCTCCACCGAACTGGGCCGAAGCCCATGGGTGAGCTCCCCGCAGCCCCTCCTCTCTGTTGGCCCAGTTCAGCAGATTCAGCCCTATAGTGTTTTTTTCCTCTGGACGGATTTAATCAATTATCCCAGGATTTGCTGTTTTACAGAAAAACCCCTAGTGTTCATGCATCAATAATTCACAAACCGTGCATTAAAATTAAATAAATTATATATGAAAATTGCTTAGAATTTCATCTAGTTTCATAATATACCACTTTCATCCATGTTAAAAATGTTTAAATTGCTGTTTGTTTAAATTTGCATAAATGCCATGCTAAAATGTTTTATTTCATAACTAAATAACCGTAGCTCGGTTTTAAATAAACTTTATATGTAAATGGGGTAGAAAAATGCATAGATTAGCTTGTTGCACTTTATTTTCCTGTTTAACAAAAATAAAATATGATTTTAGGCAGAACAGTACCAAATTTGAAATATGCATATGAGGATTTTCCGGAATTGTTGTTTGTTGTTCCGGCCTCATTTAAACTTGCCTAAATAGTTAGTTTACTTATGCTTCACCCCTTGCCATGTTAACCAACATTTAATCTTGTCTTGTTCATAACCGAGAGTAACTAAATAATTAAATGTGGTGTTCCGTCAATATGCAACCCGTTGCATATTGAGCTCCACTTAACTTGTAGTTTTGCTTGTGCATTTTGCCATGCCATGAATCATTAAACCGGGCATGCATCATACTTGATTGTGCATCATGCCATGTTTATGTGTAGTGTGTTTACTATGTTGCTTGTTTCTTTCCTGGTTGCTTCTCTTGTTAGCTTCGGTTTCCTCCCGGAGTTGTGAGGATTCGTTTGACTACATCCATTTGTCTTCTTCATGGACTCGTTCTTCTTCCTTGCGGGATTTCAGGCAAGATGACCATACCCTCGAAATCACTTCTATCTTTGCTTGCTAGATGCTCGCTCTTTTGCTATGCCTATGCTGCGATACCTACCACTTGCTTATCATGCATCCCATATTGTTAAACCAAGCCTCTAACCCACCTTGTCCTAGCAAACCGTTGTTTGGCTACGTTACCGCTTTGCTCAGCCCCTCTTATAGCTTTGTTAGTTGCAGGTGAAGATGAAGTTTGTTCCCTGTTGGAACATGGAGATGTTGTTCCTTGATTGGAACATGTTTACTTGTTGGGATATCACAATACCTTTTATATTATTAATGCATCTATATACTTGGTAAAGGGTGGAAGGCTCGGCCTTATGCCTGGTGTTTTGTTCCACTCTTGCCGCCCTAGTTTCCGTCATATCGGTATTATGTTCCCGGATTTTGCGTCCCTAACGCGGTTGGGTGATTTATGGGACCCCTTGACAGTTCGCTTTGAATAAAGCTTTTCCAGCAAGGCCCAACATTCGTTTTACATTTGCCTCACCACCACCTACTTTTCCCTTGGGAGTCGCTCTCTCGAGGGTCATCTTTATTTAGCCCCCCCGGGCCAATTCTTGTCTAAGTGTTGGTCCAAACTAGAGCCACTTGCGGTGCCACCCCTAGGCAACTTGGGGTATCGTCGGTTGCCGTACGTAGTGTTCATCCGGTGTTGCCCTGAGAACGAGATATGTGCAGCTCCTATCGGGATGTCGGCGCATCGGGCGGTCTTGCTGGTCTTGTTTTATTACTGTCGAAATGTCTTGTTGCCGGGATTCCGAGACTGATCGGGTCTTCACGGGGAGAAGGAATATCCTTCGTTGATCGCGAGAGCTTATCATGGGCTAAGTTGGGACACCCCTGCAGGGTTTGAACTTTCGAAAGCCGTGCCCGCGGTTATGTGGCAGATGGGAATTTGTTAATGTCCGGTTGTAAAAACCCGAAGTTGATCTTAATTAAAATACATCAACCGCGTGAGTAGCCGTGATGGTCTCTTCTCGGCGGAGTCCGGGAAGTGAACACGGTGTTGGAGTTATGTTTGACGTAAGTAGTTTCAGGATCACTTCTTGATCATAGTTGTTCGACCGTGCTTTTGCCTTCTCTTCTCGCTCTCATTTGCGTATGTTAGACACCAGATATGCTAGTCGCTTGCTGCAGCTCCACCTCACTACCCTGTCCTACCTATAAGCTTAAATAGTCTTGATCTCGCGGGTGTGAGATTGCTGAGTCCCCGTGACTCATAGATACTTCCAAAACCAGTTTGCAGGTGCCGATGAAACTATGCAGGTGACGCATCCGAGCTCAAGGAGGAGCTCGATGAAGATCTTGTTCATTGTGTTGTTTCGTTTCAGTTGATCAGTAGTGGAGCCCAGTTGGGACGATCGGGGATCTGTGTAGCATTTGGGCTAGTCTTCTTTTAGTTTGGTTCCGTAGTCGGACCTTGTTTGTATCTGTTTGATGTAATGCTTTACTCATGTATTGCGTGAAGTGGCGATTGTAAGCCAACTATGTATCTCTTTCCCTTATGTATTACATGGGTTGTGTGAAGATTACCTCACTTGCGACATTGCTTTCAATGCGGTTATGCCTTTAAGTCGTGCTTCGACATGTGGGAGATATAGCCGCATCGAGGGCGTTACAAGTTGGTAATCAGAGCCTTCCCTGACCTTAGGAGCCCCCACTGATTGATCGTTTTTTAACGGCCGAGTTGTGTCTAGAAAAATGTTTTGAGTCATTTAGGAATTATGTATCGGAGAGTTTAGGAATTCTTTTTACTTCCCAGTCTCCTCATCGCTCTGGTAAGGCATCCTGACGTAGAGTTTTGACTCTTCTCTTCTCAAATTTCACTAAATTTTTTTAGGATCACGCGGGTATCTTAGAATCGTTTCGATGGTTTTGTTATGACAACATTGTCCTTGTGCCTCCTGTCAGCAGGGGTTTAGTGGAAGTGTCCCGGGGAGTTGAGCTCTGAGGTGTTGTCGTCATAATTTTATCGTTGCAGTTCTGGAATACCTGAGTTTAGTACGCCGACATCGACTCTTTTGTACAGTTGTTGGTGAGATAACCCTGATAGCCCAGTACTGAGGCGAGTGCGGGAGTATTGCCATAGCTTGTATAACGAATGCTTTTCGAAGGTTGAGGTACACGATTTCCGGAGTTTTCTTGGTTATGTGTTGAAGGATGGATACAACTGGATCTAGGTATTGTTAGTTTGGGTGATATATTTTGTGTCCCCTGTATCCCCAACACCAGATTGCATAACCAGAAAGTTTCGGGAGTTTATAGTTGGGAATTCAAGTAGCTCCTAGAATATCTTTCCGACAGATGCATGATATGGGATTGGGTAAATCTCTATCATGTGTATTTGTTCCGGCTTATTCTGCAAGCCAAATCCTTTGTTTTTGTTCCGTTTTGTGGTATTCGAGTTGCTTCAATGCCAAGTGTTGATTCCATACCTTATTCTAAACGGTGTTCTCATACTTCCATGTGAATACCAATCCTTCGTGATAATCGAGATTGTCATGTCAATCCTTTTCAACCGGCGTGTTTCTCTTCAAGTGGATCCGATCATTTCAACATCCGCAAGATCACCTCTTGGTTTTTCCCAATATTGTTTGTTTCATCCGTCCCAAATTGTCTTTGTTTTTCCCGCCCTCCCACCCTTTTTCTTTAAGGACTCAGATTTCTTAACCAAGTATCCATTTTATTGAGTGAAGTTTCCTCATTCTTTTCCTTTAATGTTTTATCCGGTGATTCTCAGGAAGATACTAACGGAGCCTTAACTTCATCATTATTCGTTCTCTTTCTTCTCCGGTGGATTCAATTCAAGCTTTGTCGATCATATCTTTTCCTCGTTTCAAATGCTTTCTCGTACTGGTGCACCTCTTAATCATCCACTTCTCGCTATTCAATTGTTCCAGAGTGATGAAGATATCTTAGAAGATTCAAGTTTCCATTCTCAATTCACTCAATTTCTTTTGAGGATGCTATCTCATTCAAGCCATTTAATTCAACCGGTGCAATCTCTCTTTTCAAGGAATCGTTCAACCATTCTTTTGAGTGGGCCCTAACCCACAGGTCTTTTTCCAAGATCTTACCTGACTCTTTTTATTATCCCGTTGCTATTCCCAAATTTTTCTCGAAGTTTGACGTAAGAATGAATTATCATCAGTCATATTCCTTCTCCAAGATCGCTTTCAAATTCTTTTCATCGTTGCTTCACCCTTTTCAATTTTCATTCCGGAGTGCCTCAACATATTATGGTGGTGTTTCTTGTCGTCATTCTCAGATTTTGAAGACCGAAGAAGTGCTTCCTCTAAATTTTGTCCGTTCCATTCAAGATTCAGGGTTCTAGCTTCATGCCATCCTCTCATAATTGTTTTTGATTGTGAGAATAATTTTCACCCATCCGGAGCATTTCAAGAGTCTTTTCAGTTTGATTCTCCGAAGGCCATCATTTCAGAAGAATTATTCATTCTCAGCTTCGTCTATCGTTCTCCAAATCTTACCGGTGCATCATTCAATATTCTCTAATCAGTTCATGATCTCTTCGTTCTCATGTATCTAAATTCTGTCAAGTATCTTTATTCGTTTTTTATTTCTTCCCGGTGATTTGTGCCTTGCTACTTTCATTTTCAATTTTTACGGTGGTTCATTCAACATTCCTCTTCCTTTGTTACCATATCAATTAATTCGTTCTTTCCGAACCCTACCGGCGGATCGTTGAAGACCTTCCCAAGTTTGTGCTATATCTCTCTTGATCCTTTCTACGAGAATAAGTAGTATGCCAAATCCGTTGCTTGTCATCAATCTAAATTGGTGAAGGATAAGCATAACATAATTCTTGTTCTTGTTTCATCCAAGTGATTAATTCCTTCTTTCGGAGTTTGTTCATGATGAATAAATTCTCGATTTCAATTGTTTCATCTTTTCTTTTCCCGGAGTTCCAAACTCTCATCATCATGAAGCTCCATCTAAATCATTGCAAGGCTTCACCTTGTGTTTTCAACTTCTCTCTCTTTCTATCATCCTTGTTTTACCGGAGTTCTTCATCGAAGGTTCACATGGTGGTTCATCAAGGATTTAATTCATTCTCGAAGTGTTCTTCAAGATTCTTGTTTTGAGGAGTTCAAGCATTCTTCATCTTGCATTACGAAGTGCAATTCTTCCTACTTTATCTTTTGAGGTGGTAATATATCATTCTTCATTCACAAGAATGAGGTATTTAAACCCATCACTTTCTTCCGTGGAGTTATCTTGGTATAAATTTCACCTAAAGCCTTCCATTGGGAATGTTGCTCTTTTGTGGTGATTATCTATGATCCAAGTTTTATCCTTATCACCTCGGTGGAAGAAGATTTCTATCTTTTTCTAGCTCCCAATCAAATCTTTTCCGTGAGTGGCAAGTTGTCACCTCATAATTTTGAGATGTCTTCTATAAGTCCATATCAAGCTTATCCTTTTCGTTGTTGATTATCCAACAACTCACTTCTAGCTTTTTGTTGTAAGCATGCTCCCTCAAGATCTTGTTTCCCTCCGTTCATTCTATTTTCTTTCTTTCATTTCTTTCGGAGGCATTGTGATGTTGCTCTCTTCACCCATCATCCCATTTCTTTGTGAAAATCATGTTCTATTCCTTCCATTTTCAATCAGAGTGCTGTCCAAATTATATCATTCTTAATCCTACTCTATCTTCTTTTAACAGGAGTGGCTTCTAAATCTATCTTGTCCCCTAAAATCTTGGTTCTCGCAATGTTCCTTGTTCCTCTTGCTGAACAGAGTGTTTTAAATTTTGTTCACCTCCGTCGTGTCATTTCTTCAAGCTTTGGGACCTCTCAACGTTCTTTGGTTTCACTCTTTTGTCAAAGAAGCAACTTTGTTTTACCTCTTCCTCTTCCGTTTTCCCCTCCGGTGCCATCCTAGATCTCGGGACGAGATCCTGTCGTAGTGGTGGAGTGTTGTAACGCCCCGGATACAACTTTCGATATTCGTAACTTCAACTCTTTCCTTTTCCGGAGATGCGATATTTTATTTCCTTCGTGGTGGGGTTTTGTCTTTGTTTTGCATTTTTGTTCATGTCTTGCATCTCATCTCATGTCATCATTCACATTGCATCTGCATGTTTTCATAAAACTCGTAACCGTTCGTAGTTGCCGCCTCTCCTTGTCCCCGTGGCATGTCGTCAGACCGTTTGTCTTCTTTGACCATTCTCAGTTCAACCATACACTTGACCTCATCCAACTAACCTCTCTCGTCATCCCGCAAACCCCTCGCCCGTGTCCGAAACTGCCCCGAACCCGACCCGCTCTGTCATTACCAATGGATTCAAATCATCCCAAACATCTATAACACATCTCCATTTTCTTGTTTGGACTCCCTACCTATTAATTTCTTGACGGTCCGATTACGATCGTAGGGACGAGGTAGTCCCTAACCTAATCCAGTGCTATATATAGACCAATCCCTAGGCAGCAACCCTAAAATCTAGCCCCTTGTCCCATCGCGCCGCCGCCAGACTTCTCTCTTTCCTCGGGATCTTCCCCGATCCAAAATTCCACCCAACCAGAGCAGCCAGCCCCGCTCCTCGTGCCCGAGCCCTCCGAGCCACTCCTCGCCGGCAACTAGCAGGACCGTCGCGTCCTTCTCCTCTGATTCTTCGCGTGCTTCTTCTTTCCCCTATCTCTCGCTCACATCTCTCTCTCCCGTGCACAGGAACGCCAGGACCGTCGCGCCGCCAGCCCGAGCGCTCGATCCCGAATGGATCGAGGTGCTACCTCCAGCCCGCAGCCGCGTGGAGCTCCTCTGCGCCCGAGCTGCACCAGGCCCCGAGCAACGTCGCTCCCCTATCGTCTCCGGCACCGCGCCCGAACCTGCCCAACCACCTGAGCCGCCTCGAGCTCCCCTCGCCTCCACCTCATCGCTGCCTCGCTTCCCCGTCCGACTTCGGCGACCGACTGACGACCCGTTGGAGCACCACGACCGTCGCCTCTCCCTTTCCCTCCTTTTCCCCCATCCCTTCAAGCTCTCTCTTTCTCTCATGGCAGCCTCTCGGTGTTATTCTCCACAGCGCCGCCGCCATGGACCAAGACGCCGTCTGTGCCCTTCCCCGCCCCAGATCCGGTGGATCCGCCTCCTCCTCCAGCCACGGCCGCATCGCCGGGATCCACCTTCCCTCATCCAGATCGGCCTCCGCCACCATCTTCTTCATGGAGCCCCGCCAAGTCCATCTGCGTTGCCCGCAAGTCCCCTGCTTCGCCCCCTGCATCTCTGCTTCGAGCAGGAGGACGAACGGGCGCCTCTCGCGTGGACCGCGACCACCCCGCGTCTAGTCGCTGCCCCGTTGACCAGCGCGCCCTCAGATCCGCGCCCAGGCCCAGCGTCGCCAGCGCATGGCCCAGCGCCCCTTCCAGCTTCCCTCTCCACCGAACTGGGCCGAAGCCCATGGGTGAGCTCCCCGCAGCCCCTCCTCTCTGTTGGCCCAGTTCAGCAGATTCGGCCCTATAGTGTTTTTTTCCTCTGGACGGATTTAATCAATTATCCCAGGATTTGCTGTTTTACAGAAAAACCCCTAGTGTTCATGCATCAATAATTCACAAACCGTGCATTAAAATTAAATAAATTATATATGAAAATTGCTTAGAATTTCATCTAGTTTCATAATATACCACTTTCATCCATGTTAAAAATGTTTAAATTGCTGTTTGTTTAAATTTGCATAAATGCCATGCTAAAATGTTTTATTTCATAACTAAATAACCGTAGCTCGGTTTTAAATAAACTTTATATGTAAATGGGGTAGAAAAATGCATAGATTAGCTTGTTGCACTTTATTTTCCTGTTTAACAACAATAAAATATGATTTTAGGCAGAACAGTACCAAATTTGAAATATGCATATGAGGATTTTCCGGAATTGTTGTTTGTTGTTCCGGCCTCATTTAAACTTGCCTAAATAGTTAGTTTACTTATGCTTCACCCCTTGCCATGTTAACCAACATTTAATCTTGTCTTGTTCATAACCGAGAGTAACTAAATAATTAAATGTGGTGTTCCGTCAATATGCAACCCGTTGCATATTGAGCTCCACTTAACTTGTAGTTTTGCTTGTGCATTTTGCCATGCCATGAATCATTAAACCGGGCATGCATCATACTTGATTGTGCATCATGCCATGTTTATGTGTAGTGTGTTTACTATGTTGCTTGTTTCTTTCCTGGTTGCTTCTCTTGTTAGCTTCGGTTTCGTCCCGGAGTTGTGAGGATTCGTTCGACTACATCCATTTGTCTTCTTCATGGACTCGTTCTTCTTCCTTGCGGGATTTCAGGCAAGATGACCATACCCTCGAAATCACTTCTATCTTTGCTTGCTAGATGCTCGCTCTTTTGCTATGCCTATGCTGCGATACCTACCACTTGCTTATCATGCCTCCCATATTGTTAAACCAAGCCTCTAACCCACCTTGTCCTAGCAAACCGTTGTTTGGCTACGTTACCGCTTTGCTCAGCCCCTCCTATAGCGTTGTTAGTTGCAGGTGAAGATGAAGTTTGTTCCCTGTTGGAACATGGAGATGTTGTTCCTTGATTGGAACATGTTTACTTGTTGGGATATCACAATACCTTTTATATTATTAATGCATCTATATACTTGGTAAAGGGTGGAAGGCTTGGCCTTATGCCTGGTGTTTTGTTCCACTCTTGCCGCCCTAGTTTCCGTCATATCGGTATTATGTTCCCGGATTTTGCGTCCCTAACGCGGTTGGGTGATTTATGGGACCCCTTGGCAGTTCGCTTTGAATAAAGCTTTTCCAGCAAGGCCCAACATTCGTTTTACATTTGCCTCACCACCACCTACTTTTCCCTTGGGAGTCGCTCTCTCGAGGGTCATCTTTATTTAGCCCCCCCGGGCCAATTCTTGTCTAAGTGTTGGTCCAAACTAGAGCCACTTGCGGTGCCACCCCTAGGCAACTTGGGGTATCGTCGGTTGCCGTACGTAGTGTTCATCCGGTGTTGCCCTGAGAACGAGATATGTGCAGCTCCTATCGGGATGTCGGCGCATCGGGCGGTCTTGCTGGTCTTGTTTTATTACTGTCGAAATGTCTTGTTGCCGGGATTCCGAGACTGATCGGGTCTTCCCGGGGAGAAGGAATATCCTTCGTTGATCGCGAGAGCTTATCATGGGCTAAGTTGGGACACCCCTGCAGGGTTTGAACTTTCGAAAGCCGTGCCCGCGGTTATGTGGCAGATGGGAATTTGTTAATGTCCGGTTGTAAAAACCCGAAGTTGATCTTAATTAAAATACATCAACCGCGTGAGTAGCCGTGATGGTCTCTTCTCGGCGGAGTCCGGGAAGTGAACACGGTGTTGGAGTTATGTTTGACGTAAGTAGTTTCAGGATCACTTCTTGATCATAGTTGTTCGACCGTGCTTTTGCCTTCTCTTCTCGCTCTCATTTGCGTATGTTAGACACCAGATATGCTAGTCGCTTGCTGCAGCTCCACCTCACTACCCTGTCCTACCTATAAGCTTAAATAGTCTTGATCTCGCGGGTGTGAGATTGCTGAGTCCCCGTGACTCATAGATACTTCCAAAACCAGTTTGCAGGTGCCGATGAAACTATGCAGGTGACGCATCCGAGCTCAAGGAGGAGCTCGATGAAGATCTTGTTCATTGTGTTGTTTCGTTTCAGTTGATCAGTAGTGGAGCCCAGTTGGGACGATCGGGGATCTGTGTAGCATTTGGGCTAGTCTTCTTTTAGTTTGGTTCCGTAGTCGGACCTTGTTTGTATCTGTTTGATGTAATGCTTTACTCATGTATTGCGTGAAGTGGCGATTGTAAGCCAACTATGTATCTCTTTCCCTTATGTATTACATGGGTTGTGTGAAGATTACCTCACTTGCGACATTGCTTTCAATGCGGTTATGCCTTTAAGTCGTGCTTCAACATGTGGGAGATATAGCCGCATCGAGGGCGTTACAAGTTGGTAATCAGAGCCTTCCCTGACCTTAGGAGCCCCCACTGATTGATCGTTTTTTAGCGGCCGAGTTGTGTCTAGAAAAATGTTTTGAGTCATTTAGGAATTATGTATCGGAGAGTTTAGGAATTCTTTTTACTTCCCAGTCTCCTCATCGCTCTGGTAAGGCATCCTGACGTAGAGTTTTGACTCTTCTCTTCTCAAATTTCACTAAATTTTTTTAGGATCACGCGGGTATCTTAGAATCGTTTCGATGGTTTTGTTATGACAACATTGTCTTGGTGCCTCCTGTCAGCAGGGGTTTAGTGGAAGTGTCCCGGGGAGTTGAGCTCTGAGGTGTTGTCGTCATAATTTTATCGTTGCAGTTCTGGAATACCTGAGTTTAGTACGCCGACATCGAAAATCTCTTTTGTACAGTTGTTGGTGAGATAACCCTGATAGCCCAGTACTGAGGCGAGTGCGGGAGTATTGCCATAGCTTGTATAACGAATGCTTTTCGAAGGTTGAGGTACACGATTTCCGGAGTTTTCTTGGTTATGTGTTGAAGGATGGATACAACTGGATCTAGGTATTGTTAGTTTGGGTGATATATTTTGTGTCCCCTGTATCCCCAACACCAGATTGCATAACCAGAAAGTTTCGGGAGTTTATAGTTGGGAATTCAAGTAGCTCCTAGAATATCTTTCCGACAGATGCATGATATGGGATTGGGTAAATCTCTATCATGTGTATTTGTTCCGGCTTATTCTGCAAGCCAAATCCTTTGTTTTTGTTCCGTTTTGTGGTATTCGAGTTGCTTCAATGCCAAGTGTTGATTCCATACCTTATTCTAAACGGTGTTCTCATACTTCCATGTGAATACCAATCCTTCGTGATAATCGAGATTGTCATGTCAATCCTTTTCAACCGGCGTGTTTCTCTTCAAGTGGATCCGATCATTTCAACATCCGCAAGATCACCTCTTGGTTTTTCCCAATATTGTTTGTTTCATCCGTCCCAAATTGTCTTTGTTTTTCCCGCCCTCCCACCCTTTTTCTTTAAGGACTCAGATTTCTTAACCAAGTATCCATTTTATTGAGTGAAGTTTCCTCATTCTTTTCCTTTAATGTTTTATCCGGTGATTCTCAGGAAGATACTAACGGAGCCTTAACTTCATCATTATTCGTTCTCTTTCTTCTCCGGTGGATTCAATTCAAGCTTTGTCGATCATATCTTTTCCTCGTTTCAAATGCTTTCTCGTACTGGTGCACCTCTTAATCATCCACTTCTCGCTATTCAATTGTTCCAGAGTGATGAAGATATCTTAGAAGATTCAAGTTTCCATTCTCAATTCACTCAATTTCTTTTGAGGATGCTATCTCATTCAAGCCATTTAATTCAACCGGTGCAATCTCTCTTTTCAAGGAATCGTTCAACCATTCTTTTGAGTGGGCCCTAACCCACAGGTCTTTTTCCAAGATCTTACCTGACTCTTTTTATTATCCCGTTGCTATTCCCAAATTTTTCTCGAAGTTTGACGTAAGAATGAATTATCATCAGTCATATTCCTTCTCCAAGATCGCTTTCAAATTCTTTTCATCGTTGCTTCACCCTTTTCAATTTTCATTCCGGAGTGCCTCAACATATTATGGTGGTGTTTCTTGTCGTCATTCTCAGATTTTGAAGACCGAAGAAGTGCTTCCTCTAAATTTTGTCCGTTCCATTCAAGATTCAGGGTTCTAGCTTCATGCCATCCTCTCATAATTGTTTTTGATTGTGAGAATAATTTTCACCCATCCGGAGCATTTCAAGAGTCTTTTCAGTTTGATTCTCCGAAGGCCATCATTTCAGAAGAATTATTCATTCTCAGCTTCGTCTATCGTTCTCCAAATCTTACCGGTGCATCATTCAATATTCTCTAATCAGTTCATGATCTCTTCGTTCTCATGTATCTAAATTCTGTCAAGTATCTTTATTCGTTTTTTATTTCTTCCCGGTGATTTGTGCCTTGCTACTTTCATTTTCAATTTTTACGGTGGTTCATTCAACATTCCTCTTCCTTTGTTATCATATCAATTAATTCGTTCTTTCCGAACCCTACCAGCAGATCGTTGAAGACCTTCCCAAGTTTGTGCTATATCTCTCTTGATCCTTTCTACGAGAATAAGTAGTATGCCAAATCCGTTGCTTGTCATCAATCTAAATTGGTGAAGGATAAGCATAACATAATTCTTGTTCTTGTTTCATCCAAGTGATTAATTCCTTCTTTCGGAGTTTGTTCATGATGAATAAATTCTCGATTTCAATTGTTTCATCTTTTCTTTTCCCGGAGTTCCAAACTCTCATCATCATGAAGCTCCATCTAAATCATTGCAAGGCTTCACCTTGTGTTTTCAACTTCTCTCTCTTTCTATCATCCTTGTTTTACCGGAGTTCTTCATCGAAGGTTCACATGGTGGTTCATCAAGGATTTAATTCATTCTCGAAGTGTTCTTCAAGATTCTTGTTTTGAGGAGTTCAAGCATTCTTCATCTTGCATTACGAAGTGCAATTCTTCCTACTTTATCTTTTGAGGTGGTAATATATCATTCTTCATTCACAAGAATGAGGTATTTAAACCCATCACTTTCTTCCGTGGAGTTATCTTGGTATAAATTTCACCTAAAGCCTTCCATTGGGAATGTTGCTCTTTTGTGGTGATTATCTATGATCCAAGTTTTATCCTTATCACCTCGGTGGAAGAAGATTTCTATCTTTTTCTAGCTCCCAATCAAATCTTTTCCGTGAGTGGCAAGTTGTCACCTCATAATTTTGAGATGTCTTCTATAAGTCCATATCAAGCTTATCCTTTTCGTTGTTGATTATCCAACAACTCACTTCTAGCTTTTTGTTGTAAGCATGCTCCCTCAAGATCTTGTTTCCCTCCGTTCATTCTATTTTCTTTCTTTCATTTCTTTCGGAGGCATTGTGATGTTGCTCTCTTCACCCATCATCCCATTTCTTTGTGAAAATCATGTTCTATTCCTTCCATTTTCAATCAGAGTGCTGTCCAAATTATATCATTCTTAATCCTACTCTATCTTCTTTTAACCGGAGTGGCTTCTAAATCTATCTTGTCCCCTAAAATCTTGGTTCTCGCAATGTTCCTTGTTCCTCTTGCTGAACAGAGTGTTTTAAATTTTGTTCACCTCCGTCGTGTCATTTCTTCAAGCTTTGGGACCTCTCAACGTTCTTTGGTTTCACTCTTTTGTCAAAGAAGCAACTTTGTTTTACCTCTTCCTCTTCCGTTTTCCCCTCCGGTGCCATCCTAGATCTCGGGACGAGATCCTGTCGTAGTGGTGGAGTGTTGTAACGCCCCGGATACAACTTTCGATATTCGTAACTTCAACTCTTTCCTTTTCCGGAGATGCGATATTTTATTTCCTTCGTGGTGGGGTTTTGTCTTTGTTTTGCATTTTTGTTCATGTCTTGCATCTCATCTCATGTCATCATTCACATTGCATCTGCATGTTTTCATAAAACTCGTAACCGTTCGTAGTTGCCGCCTCTCCTTGTCCCCGTGGCATGTCGTCAGACCGTTTGTCTTCTTTGACCATTCTCAGTTCAACCATACACTTGACCTCATCCAACTAACCTCTCTCGTCATCCCGCAAACCCCTCGCCCGTGTCCGAAACTGCCCCGAACCCGACCCGCTCTGTCATTACCAATGGATTCAAATCATCCCCAAACATCTATAACACATCTCCATTTTCTTGTTTGGACTCCCTACCTATTAATTTCTTGACGGTCCGATTACGATCGTAGGGACGAGGTAGTCCCTAACCTAATCCAGTGCTATATATAGACCAATCCCTAGGCAGCAACCCTAAAATCTAGCCCCTTGTCCCATCGCGCCGCCGCCAGACTTCTCTCTTTCCTCGGGATCTTCCCCGATCCAAAATTCCACCCAACCAGAGCAGCCAGCCCCGCTCCTCGTGCCCGAGCCCTCCGAGCCACTCCTCGCCGGCAACTAGCAGGACCGTCGCGTCCTTCTCCTCTGATTCTTCGCGTGCTTCTTCTTTCCCCTATCTCTCGCTCACATCTCTCTCTCCCGTGCACAGGAACGCCAGGACCGTCGCGCCGCCAGCCCGAGCGCTCGATCCCGAATGGATCGAGGCGCTACCTCCAGCCCGCAGCCGCGTGGAGCTCCTCTGCGCCCGAGCTGCACCAGGCCCCGAGCAACGTTGCTCCCCTACCGTCTCCGGCACCGCGCCCAAACCTGCCCAACCACCTGAGCCGCCTCGAGCTCCCCTCGCCTCCACCTCATCGCTGCCTCGCTTCCCCGTCCGACTTCGGCGACCGACTGACGACCCGTTGGAGCACCACGACCGTCGCCTCTCCCTTTCCCTCCTTTTCCCCCATCCCTTCAAGCTCTCTCTTTCTCTCATGGCAGCCTCTCGGTGTTATTCTCCACAGCGCCGCCGCCATGGACCAAGACGCCGTCTGTGCCCTTCCCCGCCCCAGATCCGGTGGATCCGCCTCCTCCTCCAGCCACGGCCGCATCGCCGGGATCCACCTTCCCTCATCCAGATCGGCCTCCGCCACCATCTTCTTCATGGAGCCCCGCCAAGTCCATCTGCGTTGCCCGCAAGTCCCCTGCTTCGCCCCCTGCATCTCTGCTTCGAGCAGGAGGACGAACGGGCGCCTCTCGCGTGGACCGCGACCACCCCGCGTCTAGTCGCTGCCCCGTTGACCAGCGCGCCCTCAGATCCGCGCCCAGGCCCAGCGTCGCCAGCGCATGGCCCAGCGCCCCTTCCAGCTTCCCTCTCCACCGAACTGGGCCGAAGCCCATGGGTGAGCTCCCCGCAGCCCCTCCTCTCTGTTGGCCCAGTTCAGCAGATTCGGCCCTATAGTGTTTTTTTCCTCTGGACGGATTTAATCAATTATCCCAGGATTTGCTGTTTTACAGAAAAACCCCTAGTGTTCATGCATCAATAATTCACAAACCGTGCATTAAAATTAAATAAATTATATATGAAAATTGCTTAGAATTTCATCTAGTTTCATAATATACCACTTTCATCCATGTTAAAAATGTTTAAATTGCTGTTTGTTTAAATTTGCATAAATGCCATGCTAAAATGTTTTATTTCATAACTAAATAACCGTAGCTCGGTTTTAAATAAACTTTATATGTAAATGGGGTAGAAAAATGCATAGATTAGCTTGTTGCACTTTATTTTCCTGTTTAACAACAATAAAATATGATTTTAGGCAGAACAGTACCAAATTTGAAATATGCATATGAGGATTTTCCGGAATTGTTGTTTGTTGTTCCGGCCTCATTTAAACTTGCCTAAATAGTTAGTTTACTTATGCTTCACCCCTTGCCATGTTAACCAACATTTAATCTTGTCTTGTTCATAACCGAGAGTAACTAAATAATTAAATGTGGTGTTCCGTCAATATGCAACCCGTTGCATATTGAGCTCCACTTAACTTGTAGTTTTGCTTGTGCATTTTGCCATGCCATGAATCATTAAACCGGGCATGCATCATACTTGATTGTGCATCATGCCATGTTTATGTGTAGTGTGTTTACTATGTTGCTTGTTTCTTTCCTGGTTGCTTCTCTTGTTAGCTTCGGTTTCGTCCCGGAGTTGTGAGGATTCGTTCGACTACATCCATTTGTCTTCTTCATGGACTCGTTCTTCTTCCTTGCGGGATTTCAGGCAAGATGACCATACCCTCGAAATCACTTCTATCTTTGCTTGCTAGATGCTCGCTCTTTTGCTATGCCTATGCTGCGATACCTACCACTTGCTTATCATGCCTCCCATATTGTTAAACCAAGCCTCTAACCCACCTTGTCCTAGCAAACCGTTGTTTGGCTACGTTACCGCTTTGCTCAGCCCCTCCTATAGCGTTGTTAGTTGCAGGTGAAGATGAAGTTTGTTCCCTGTTGGAACATGGAGATGTTGTTCCTTGATTGGAACATGTTTACTTGTTGGGATATCACAATACCTTTTATATTATTAATGCATCTATATACTTGGTAAAGGGTGGAAGGCTTGGCCTTATGCCTGGTGTTTTGTTCCACTCTTGCCGCCCTAGTTTCCGTCATATCGGTATTATGTTCCCGGATTTTGCGTCCCTAACGCGGTTGGGTGATTTATGGGACCCCTTGACAGTTCGCTTTGAATAAAGCTTTTCCAGCAAGGCCCAACATTCGTTTTACATTTGCCTCACCACCACCTACTTTTCCCTTGGGAGTCGCTCTCTCGAGGGTCATCTTTATTTAGCCCCCCCGGGCCAATGCTTGTCTAAGTGTTGGTCCAAACTAGAGCCACTTGCGGTGCCACCCCTAGGCAACTTGGGGTATCGTCGGTTGCCGTACGTAGTGTTCATCCGGTGTTGCCCTGAGAACGAGATATGTGCAGCTCCTATCGGGATGTCGGCGCATCGGGCGGTCTTGCTGGTCTTGTTTTATTACTGTCGAAATGTCTTGTTGCCGGGATTCCGAGACTGATCGGGTCTTCCCGGGGAGAAGGAATATCCTTTGTTGATCGCGAGAGCTTATCATGGGCTAAGTTGGGACACCCCTGCAGGGTTTGAACTTTCGAAAGCCGTGCCCGCGGTTATGTGGCAGATGGGAATTTGTTAATGTCCGGTTGTAAAAACCCGAAGTTGATCTTAATTAAAATACATCAACCGCGTGAGTAGCCGTGATGGTCTCTTCTCGGCGGAGTCCGGGAAGTGAACACGGTGTTGGAGTTATGTTTGACGTAAGTAGTTTCAGGATCACTTCTTGATCATAGTTGTTTGACCGTGCTTTTGCCTTCTCTTCTCGCTCTCATTTGCGTATGTTAGACACCAGATATGCTAGTCGCTTGCTGCAGCTCCACCTCACTACCCTGTCCTACCTATAAGCTTAAATAGTCTTGATCTCGCGGGTGTGAGATTGCTGAGTCCCCGTGACTCACAGATACTTCCAAAACCAGTTTGCAGGTGCCGATGAAACTATGCAGGTGACGCATCCGAGCTCAAGGAGGAGCTCGATGAAGATCTTGTTCATTGTGTTGTTTCGTTTCAGTTGATCAGTAGTGGAGCCCAGTTGGGACGATCGGGGATCTGTGTAGCATTTGGGGTAGTCTTCTTTTAGTTTGGTTCCGTAGTCGGACCTTGTTTGTATCTGTTTGATGTAATGCTTTACTCATGTATTGCGTGAAGTGGCGATTGTAAGCCAACTATGTATCTATTTCCCTTATGTATTACATGGGTTGTGTGAAGATTACCTCACTTGCGACATTGCTTTCAATGCGGTTATGCCTTTAAGTCGTGCTTCGACATGTGGGAGATATAGCCGCATCGAGGGCGTTACAAGTTGGTAATCAGAGCCTTCCCTGACCTTAGGAGCCCCCACTGATTGATCGTTTTTTAGCGGCCGAGTTGTGTCTAGAAAAATGTTTTGAGTCATTTAGGAATTATGTATCGGAGAGTTTAGGAATTCTTTTTACTTCCCAGTCTCCTCATCGCTCTGGTAAGGCATCCTGACGTAGAGTTTTGACTCTTCTCTTCTCAAATTTCACTAAATTTTTTTAGGATCACGCGGGTATCTTAGAATCGTTTCGATGGTTTTGTTATGACAACATTGTCTTGGTGCCTCCTGTCAGCAGGGGTTTAGTGGAAGTGTCCCGGGGAGTTGAGCTCTGAGGTGTTGTCGTCATAATTTTATCGTTGTAGTTCTGGAATACCTGAGTTTAGTACGCCGACATCGAAAATCTCTTTTGTACAGTTGTTGGTGAGATAACCCTGATAGCCCAGTACTGAGGCGAGTGCGGGAGTATTGCCATAGCTTGTATAACGAATGCTTTTCGAAGGTTGAGGTACACGATTTCCGGAGTTTTCTTGGTTATGTGTTGAAGGATGGATACAACTGGATCTAGGTATTGTTAGTTTGGGTGATATATTTTGTGTCCCCTGTATCCCCAACACCAGATTGCATAACCAGAAAGTTTCGGGAGTTTATAGTTGGGAATTCAAGTAGCTCCTAGAATATCTTTCCGACAGATGCATGATATGGGATTGGGTAAATCTCTATCATGTGTATTTGTTCCGGCTTATTCTGCAAGCCAAATCCTTTGTTTTTGTTCCGTTTTGTGGTATTCGAGTTGCTTCAATGCCAAGTGTTGATTCCATACCTTATTCTAAACGGTGTTCTCATACTTCCATGTGAATACCAATCCTTCGTGATAATCGAGATTGTCATGTCAATACTTTTCAACCGGCGTGTTTCTCTTCAAGTGGATCCGATCATTTCAACATCCGCAAGATCACCTCTTGGTTTTTCCCAATATTGTTTGTTTCATCCGTCCCAAATTGTCTTTGTTTTTCCCGCCCTCCCACCCTTTTTCTTTAAGGACTCAGATTTCTTAACCAAGTATCCATTTTATTGAGTGAAGTTTCCTCATTCTTTTCCTTTAATGTTTTATCCGGTGATTCTCAGGAAGATACTAACGGAGCCTTAACTTCATCATTATTCGTTCTCTTTCTTCTCCGGTGGATTCAATTCAAGCTTTGTCGATCATATCTTTTCCTCGTTTCAAATGATTTCTCGTACTGGTGCACCTCTTGATCATCCACTTCTCGCTATTCAATTGTTCCAGAGTGATGAAGATATCTTAGAAGATTCAAGTTTCCATTCTCAATTCACTCAATTTCTTTTGAGGATGCTATCTCATTCAAGCCATTTAATTCAACCGGTGCAATCTCTCTTTTCAAGGAATCGTTCAACCATTCTTTTGAGCGGGCCCTAACCCACAGGTCTTTTTCCAAGATCTTACCTGACTCTTTTTATTATCCCGGAGCTATTCCCAAATTCTTCTCGAAGTTTGACGTAAGAATGAATTATCATCAGTCATATTCCTTCTCCAAGATCGCTTTCAAATTCTTTTCATCGTTGGTTCACCCTTTTCAATTTTCATTCCGGAGTGCCTCAACATATTATGGTGGTGTTTCTTGTCGTCATTCTCAGATTTTGAAGACCGAAGAAGTGCTTCCTCTAAATTTTGTCCGTTCCATTCAAGATTCAGGGTTCTAGCTTCATGCCATCCTCTCATAATTGTTTTTGATTGTGAGAATAATTTTCACCCATCCGGAGCATTTCAAGAGTCTTTTCAGTTTGATTCTCCGAAGGCCATCATTTCAGAAGAATTATTCATTCTCAGCTTCGTCTATCGTTCTCCAAATCTTACCGGTGCATCATTCAATATTCTCTAATCAGTTCATGATCTCTTCGTTCTCATGTATCTAAATTCTGTCAAGTATCTTTATTCGTTTTTTATTTCTTCCCGGTGATTTGTGCCCTGCTACTTTCATTTTCAATTTTTACGGTGGTTCATTCAACATTCCTCTTCCTTTGTTATCATATCAATTAATTCGTTCTTTCCGAATCCTACCGGCGGATCGTTGAAGACCTTCCCAAGTTTGTGCTATATCTCTCTTGATCCTTTCTACGAGAATAAGTAGTATGCCAAATCCGTTGCTTGTCATCAATCTAAATTGGTGAAGGATAAGCATAACATAATTCTTGTTCTTGTTTCATCCAAGTGATTAATTCCTTCTTTTGGAGTTTGTTCATGATGAATAAATTCTCGATTTCAATTGTTTCATCTTTTCTTTTCCCGGAGTTCCAAACTCTCATCATCATGAAGCTCCATCTAAATCATTGCAAGGCTTCACCTTGTGTTTTCAACTTCTCTCTCTTTCTATCATCCTTGTTTTACCGGAGTTCTTCATCGAAGGTTCACATGGTGGTTCATCAAGGATTTAATTCATTCTCGAAGTGTTCTTCAAGATTCTTGTTTTGAGGAGTTCAAGCATTCTTCATCTTGCATTCCGAAGTGCAATTCTTCCTACTTTATCTTTTGAGGTGGTAATATATCATTCTTCATTCACAAGAATGAGGTATTTAAACCTTTCACTTTCTTCAATGGAGTTATCTTGGTATAAATTTCACCTAAAGCCTTCCATTGGGAATGTTGCTCTTTTGTGGTGATTATCTATGATCCAAGTTTTATCCTTATCACCTCGGTGGAAGAAGATTTCTATCTTTTTCTAGCTCCCAATCAAATCTTTTCCGTGAGTGGCAAGTTGTCACCTCATAATTTTGAGATGTCTTCTGTAAGTCCATATCAAGCTTATCCTTTTCGTTGTTGATTATCCAACAACTCACTTCTAGCTTTTTGTTGTAAGCATGCTCCCTCAAGATCTTGTTTCCCTCCGTTCATTCTATTTTCTTTCTTTCATTTCTTTCGGAGGCATTGTGATGTTGCTCTCTTCACCCATCATCCCATTTCTTTGTGAAAATCATCTTCTATTCCTTCCATTTTCAATCAGAGTGCTGTCCAAATTATATCATTCTTAATCCTACTCTATCCTGTTTTAACCGGAGTGGCTTCTAAATCTATCTTGTCCCCTAAAATCTTGGTTCTCGCAATGTTCCTTGTTCCTCTTGCTGAACAGAGTGTTTTAAATTTTGTTCACCTCCGTCGTGTCATTTCTTCAAGCTTTGGGACCTCTCAACGTTCTTTGGTTTCACTCTTTTGTCAAAGAAGCAACTTTGTTTTACCTCTTCCTCTTCCGTTTTCCCCTCCGGTGAAATCCTAGATCTCGGGACGAGATCCACTCGTAGTGGTGGAGTGTTGTAACGCCCCGGATACAACTTTCCATATTCGTAACTTCAACTCTTGCCTTTTCCGGAGATGCGATATTTTATTTCCTTCGTGGTTGGGTTTTGTCTTTGTTTTGCATTTTTGTTCATGTCTTGCATCTCATCTCATGTCATCATTCGCATTGCATCTGCATGTTTTCATAAAACTCGTAACCATTCGTAGTTGCCGCCTCTCCTTGTCCCCGTGGCATGTCGTCAGACCGTTTGTCTTCTTTGACCATTCTCAGTTCAACCATACACTTGACCTCGTCCAACTAACCTCTCTCGTCATCCCGCAAACCCCTCGCCCGTGTCCGAAACTGCCCCGAACCCGACCCGCTCTGTCATTACCAATGGATTCAAATCATCCCCAAACATCTATAACACATCTCCATTTTCTTGTTTGGACTCCCTACCTATTAATTTCTTGACGGTCCGATTACGATCGTAGGGACGAGGTAGTCCCTAACCTAATCCAGTGCTATATATAGACCAATCCCTAGGCAGCAACCCTAAAATCTAGCCCCTTGTCCCATCGCGCCGCCGCCAGGCTTCTCTCTTTCCTCGGGATCTTCCCCGATCCAAAATTCCACCCAACCAGAGCAGCCAGCCCCGCTCCTCGTGCCCGAGCCCTCCGAGCCACTCCTCGCCGGCAACTAGCAGGACCGTCGCGTCCTTCTCCTCTGATTCTTCCCGTGCTTCTTCTTTCCCCTATCTCTCGCTCACATCTCTCTCTCTCCCGTGCACAGGAACGCCAGGACCATCGCGCCGCCAGCCCGAGCGCTCGATCCTGAATGGATCGAGGCGCTACCTCCAGCCCGCAGCCGCGTGGAGCTCCTCTGCGCCCGAGCTGCACCTGGCCCCGAGCAACGTCGCTCCCCTACCGTCTCCGGCACCGCGCCTGAACCTGCCCAACCACCCGAGCCGCCTCGAGCTCCCCTTGCCTCCACCTTATCGCTGCCTCGCTTCGCCATTCGACTTCGGCGACCGACTGACGACCCGTTGGAGCACCACGACCATCGCCTCTCTCTTTCCCTCCTTTCCCCCCATCCCTTCAAGCTCTCTCTTTCTCTCATGGCAGCCTCTCGGTGTTATTCTCCACAGCGCCGCCGCCATGGACCAAGACGCCATCTGCGCCCTTCCCCGCCCCAGATCCGATGGATCCGCCTCCTCCTCCATCCACGGCCGCATCGCCGGGATCCACCTTCCCTCTTCCAGATCGGCCTCCGCCACCATCTTCTTCATGGAGCCCCGCCAAGTCCATCTGCGTTGCCCGGAAGTCCCCTGCTTTGCCCCCTGCATCTCTGCTTCGAGCAGGAGGACGAACGGGCGCCTCTCGCGTGGACCGCGACCACCCCGCGTCTGGTCGCTGCCCCGTTGACCAGCGCGCCCTCAGATCCGTGCCCAGGCCCAGCGTCGCCAGCGCATGGCCCAGCGCCCCTTCCAGCCTCCCTCTCCACCGAACTGGGCCGAAGCCCATGGGTGAGCTCCCCGCAGCCCCTCCTCCCTGTTGGCCCAGTTCAGCAGATTCGGCCCTATAGTGTTTTTTTTCCTCTGGACGGATTTAATCAATTATCCCAGGATTTGCTGTTTTACAGAAAAACCCCTAGTGTTCATGCATCAATAATTCACAAACCTTGCATTAAAATTAAATAAATTATATATGAAAAGTGCTTAGAATTTCATCTAGTTTCATAATACACCACTTTCATCCATGTTAAAAATGTTTAAATTGCTGTTTGTTTAAATTTGCATAAATGCCATGCTAAAATGTTTTATTTCATAACTAAATAACCGTAGCTCGGTTTTAAATAAACTTTATATGTAAATGGGGTAGAAAAATGCATAGATTAGCTTGTTGCACTTTATTTTCCTGTTTAACAACAATAAAATATGATTTTAGGCAGAACAGTACCAAATTTGAAATATGCATATGAGGATTTTCCAGAATTGTTGTTTGTTGTTCCGGCCTCATTTAAACTTGCCTAAATAGTTAGTTTACTTATGCTTCACCCCTTGCCATGTTAACCAACATTTAATCTTGTCTTGTTCATAACCGAGAGTAACTAAATAATTAAATGTGGTGTTCCGTCAATATGCAACCCGTTGCATATTGAGCTCCACTTAACTTGTAGTTTTGCTTGTGCATTTTGCCATGCCATGAATCATTAAACCGGGCATGCATCATACTTGATTGTGCATCATGCCATGTTTATGTGTAGCGTGTTTACTATGTTGCTTGTTTCTTTCCGGGTTGCTTCTCTCATTAGCTTCGGTTTTGTCCCGGAGTTGTGAGGATTCGTTCGACTACATCCATTTGTCTTCTTCATGGACTCGTTCTTCTTCCTTGCGGGATTTCAGGCAAGATGACCATACCCTCGAAATCACTTCTATCTTTGCTTGCTAGATGCTCGCTCTTTTGCTATGCCTATGCTGCGATACCTACCACTTGCTTATCATGCCTCCCATATTGTTAAACCAAGCCTCTAATCCACCTTGTCCTAGCAAACCGTTGTTTGGCTATGTTACCGCTTTGCTCAGCCCCTCTTATAGCGTTGTTAGTTGCAGGTGAAGATGAAGTTTGTTCCCTGTTGGAACATGGAGATGTTGTTCCTTGATTGGAACATGTTTACTTGTTGGGATATCACAATACCTTTTATATTATTAATGCATCTATATACTTGGTAAAGGGTGGAAGGCTCGGCCTTATGCCTGGTGTTTTGTTCCACTCTTGCCGCCCTAGTTTCCGTCATATCGGTATTATGTTCCCGGATTTTGCGTCCCTAACGCGGTTGGGTGATTTATGGGACCCCCTTGACAGTTCGCTTTGAATAAAGCTTTTCCAGCAAGGCCCAACATTGGTTTTACATTTGCCTCACCACCACCTACTTTTCCCTTGGGAGTCGCTCTCTCGAGGGTCATCTTTATTTAGCCCCCCCGGGCCAATGCTTGTCTAAGTGGTTGTCCAAACTAGAGCCACTTGCGGTGCCACCCCTAGGCAACTTGGGGTATCGTCGGTTGCCGTACGTAGTGTTCATCCGGTGTTGCCCTGAGAACGAGATATGTGCAGCTCCTATCGGGATGTCGGCGCATCGGGCGGTCTTGCTGGTCTTGTTTTATTACTGTCGAAATGTCTTGTAGCCGGGATTCCGAGACTGATCGGGTCTTCCCGGGGAGAAGGAATATCCTTCGTTGATCGCGAGAGCTTATCATGGGCTAAGTTGGGACACCCCTGCAGGGTTTGAACTTTCGAAAGCCATGCCCGCAGTTATGTGGCAAATGGGAATTTGTTAATGTCCGGTTGTAAAAACCCGAAGTTAATCTTAATTAAAATACATCAACCGCGTGAGTAGCCATGATGGTCTCTTCTCGGCGGAGTCCGGGAAGTGAACACGGTGTTGGAGTTATGTTTGACGTAAGTAGTTTCAGGATCACTTCTTGATCATAGTTGTTCGACCATGCTTTTGCCTTCTCTTCTCGCTCTCATTTGCGTATGTTAGACACCAGATATGCTAGTCGCTTGCTGCAGCTCCACCTCACTACCCTGTCCTACCTATAAGCTTAAATAGTCTTGATCTCGCGGGTGTGAGATTGCTGAGTCCCCGTGACTTACAGATACTTCCAAAACCAGTTTGCAGGTGCCCATGAAACTGTGCAGGTGACGCATCCGAGCTCAAGGAGGAGCTCGATGAAGATCTTGTTCATTGTGTTGTTTCGTTTCAGTTGATCAGTAGTGGAGCCTAGTTGGGATGATCGGGGATCTGTGTAGCATTTGGGGTAGTCTTCTTTTAGTTTGGTTCCATAGTCGGACCTTGTTTGTATCTGTTTGATGTAATGCTTTACTCATGTATTGCGTGAAGTGGCGATTGTAAGCCAACTATGTATCTCTTTCCCTTATGTATTACATGGGTTGTGTGAAGATTACCTTACTTGCGACATTGCTTTCAATGCGGTTATGCCTCTAAGTCGTGCTTCGACACGTGGGAGATATAGCCGCATCGAGGGCGTTACAGTATGGCCTCAAACAAGCTTCTCGCGCTTGGTATGATACGATCAGAGACTTCCTGAAGAGCAAAGGCTTCAAACCTGGATCCCTCGATCCCACACTCTTCACGAAGACATATGATGGTGAACTATTTGTGTGTCAAATCTATGTGGACGATATTATATTCGGCTGCACCAATCAGAAATACAGTGATGAGTTGGGATACATGATGCAAGAGCAATATCAGATGTCCATGATGGGCGAGCTGAAGTTCTTCCTTGGTCTTCAAATTCGTCAGCAAAGGAATGGCATCTTCATATCTCAAGAAAAATACCTCAAAGATTGCCTGAAGAAGTTCGGAATGTAAGATTGCAAAGGTTACACGACGCCAATGCCAGCCAAACACCATCTGGGTCCCGACGACAATGGTAAAGAGTTCAATCAAAAGGTATACCGCTCCATGATTGGTTCTTTACTTTACCTATGTGCATCTAGGCCAGATATTATGCATAGTGTTTGCATGTGTGCTCGATTCCAAGCGGCACCAAAGGAATCACATCACTTAGCTGTGAAGCGAATTCTTCGATATTTGGCTTACACCCCAACACTAGGATTATGGTATCCAAAGGGCTCAGAATTTGATCTGGTTGGATTCTTGGATGCTGATTATGCTGGTGACAAGGTGGATCGCAAGTCTACATCAGGCACATGTCACTTTCTAGGACGATCACTTGTCTGTTGGTCTTCAAAGAAGCAGAACTGTGTATCACTCTCAACTACTGAATCTGAATACATTGCTGCTGGATCTTGCTGCCCTCAGCATCTATGGATGAAGAAAACTCTCAAGGACTATGGCATCAATCTAAAACAAGTACCTCTCTTCTGCGACAATGAAAGTGCCATCAAGATTGCCAACAACCCAGTCCAGCACTTGAAGACAAAGTACATTGAAATTCGTCATCACTTCCTCAGAGATCATGTCATGATGAAAGATATTGATATCATTCACGTCAACACTGAAGAGCAATTGACAGATATCTTCACAAAGCCCTTGGATGAGAAAAGGTTTTGCAAGTTATGGTGTGAGCTAAATATCTTGGAATCCGCAAATGTCCTGTGATCAGGCACACATCCTAACACTTATGCATGTTGATGACTTAGATGTGCAACACACGAAATAAAGTATATCTTCAATCAATGAAGACTTACATTCTGAGTGTGAATACGTTAACGTGGAATTTGACTTCGGAGCGCCACGATAATTGTGCGCCGTGTCTGGGTCTAATACTTCCTATACGGTGGGTAGCGCCACCACCAAATTTTTTTGTTTGAAGTGTTTCACTCATGGCGTTACATTTGCTATGTCTTCACATTTGATTTGTCTTCAATTTCTACCTGCTTTCATGATTATCTTCACTATGTTGATTTGATTGTCTCATGATATATACCTATTAGTGTTCTGTCCTCTACAGCATTCACTTATAGCTATGTCTTCCTTGTTGGAATCTTTTGAACTAAGTGAATGTGATCGGACCCTAATCTCTCTATGCTCTCTATCTCAAACTCTATCTGTCCAAATCATATGCATTCTATTGAAACTGTCGAATGTCCTCTCTGCATCCTTGTCAGCAGAAGACACAGAGACAAACATTAAGTCTATTTTAAATGCTCTATCCTTATTGCCTGAAATCCGTAGAAGCCGGAACGACCATCCGACAAACCTGGTGGGCGTGGGAACGTGGGACAACTCTGAGTATGTTACATGCTTGCCACGTGCCCCTCGGATGTGAACCGCCAGGGTCACCTGCGTAATTGCACTGTGCCGCACACCTCCTTATAAATACATGTCCCCTGCGGTAAAGAAAACCTTCTTCCACCTCTCCACCTCGTCAAAACCCTAGCGCCATCGCTAACTCTCGATGAAGCCGGCGACGAAGCGCTTAGCTGCCGTGACTTCTCCGACGCCGTCCTCATGCCGGCCGCGGACATCGTCCTCTCCGCCATCGCCTTAGGTGTCCTCCGTTGCCAAGTTAGGGCACGGTGGATTGAACTGCTCGGTCTCCTACTCTTCCCATCTAGCAGTTCTTCGCGTGGTAAATACAACTCTATTTTTACCGTCTTTTTGATCCTCAAAGTACCAAAATAGGTTTCTGCCTATACAATGTTAGATCTATCCTGTCTGCATCTCATATTGCCTAGTATATTCACTTAAGCTTCATATCTAGTTAGATTTCTCACTTGTACTTATTCGCGGATTCGTACAAATCTGGAACCAACTCTCAACATATAAGTGAATGTCTTCGCATCATGAGGTCAATGTCTTCAAACTGATTTATCTTCAAAATCTTCTAAGAATGCATATGACCTCTTCCCCTTCCCTCGCATCTCTAATGCTGTCACAGGTACATGTCCGTGGGAGAATCCCGTGGTTCTCATAGTCTGCATTCGTTTGCAGAATTCTTACAGCATCACATTAACTCTCCCGAAGCCAGTTCCTGTTTGTCCAGCAAGCAAAAGCCTTTGAACGTATTGAAGCCATTCAGTTTGAAGTTCATGGCTGCAGAGAAATCAGTAAGGAAGGGTGGCAGACAGCGACGTGGGGGAACATCAAGACATTTTCCTGATGACCTCTCAGAGCTTTACAAGACAGATCCAGAAGAGGATTATAATCAGCGCAAGACTCGAATCCAGTGGATTCGAAGATATTGGGCAGAACAGTGGTACAAGTACAGATTTGTGACCCAGGAATATGCAGAGAAAAATGCCATCAAGCGACCATGGGGAGATATTTTGTACAGAAATCTTCCACCCAGGTCCAGAGCTGAAGCCATTGAGCAAGGCTTCTATCCTTGCATGGCCCGTGGGCCACAACCAGCTGATGCAGACCCATCATCTTTACTCTGGTGTCGCGAAGACAATCTGTTCAAACGCAACTTTCAGTTTGCAAAGAACTCAGCCAAGGAGAACAAGAAATATTGGGGGTTAGACTTCAACCCGGGTCCCTCTGCGCCTCGTGCCGATGGCACACGCGAAGCTGAACCAAATCTAGTTGGGCCCTTCTATGACTTGGAAGGTCTCATTACTCATATCAAGGTTCAAGGGGCAGATGTGGATCGACCTGCAGATGATGTTGATTCTGGTGAAGCCCCTGCTCCCACTCCAAAACCGCAGAAGTAGAAGAAGACTAAAGCCTCAAGGTCAGCTCCTCCTCCTAAAGTTTCACGTGCGAAGCCACTGGCCACTGCACCTCCTGAAGATAGTGTGTAGTCTGAAGATCTATCACGTATCTCCAAGAAGACGGAGAATAAAAAGAAAATCATCAATAATACTGATCAGACATTGACTCCTGCTGCCATTCTGCGAGAAGAGCACATTGATCTGTCCAACGATGAAGATCTTGCAGATGACGCTCTTGAGCAACTGATCAAGAGCAAGGAAGAAGCAGAGATCTTCAATGATTTGCCTCTCTTTGATGTGGCAATCATCCATAACTTCATTGATGAGTGGTTTGACACCCCAAATCTCAGCTTTGAAGATCTGCAATTTCCCATTGGCCTCAGCGTCTCCTTCAATGGCGCCATTGCTTCCGAGCTAGCTCTTGCTTAGTGCATCGTTGAACTGAAGCACAAGATCGACTATGAGAAAGCTCAGTTCAAGAAGCATGTGGCAAAGATCAGCGTGCAAGATGTCAAGAACTTCAAGATCATGTTGCACGAGCTCAAAGAAGCCTTTCTCAAGAAGCGTGAAGAAGCTAAAGGTTCTCGTGAGCGCATGAAGAGCCTGGCTGACAAGTGTGTGCAAGCCTACAATGAGGCTGAGAAGCGCAAGGCTCTTGGCCGTCCTAGCATCGACCCCAGAATGGCTGCAAAGAAGAAGAAGAAGCTGTCAACTGATCAATCTGCACCTTCAAGGCGGGAAGAGCCACAAATAGTCTTCCCAAGCAGCATGACCGGCTCGAAGCCAAAGGTTAAGTCAACCGCTTCAGAACTGAAGAAGACAAGGGCTGCCGAGGCTGAAGCTAGAAAAAGGAAAAATCCTGAAGCCTCTGATGCTGCTCCCTCCAAGAAGAAGCGCAAAACCAAGAAGGATCGGGCTGCTCCCACAGAGCCCTTAGTTGTTGAACCTATCTCAATGGTTCGCCATGCATCTGAACAACAAGAACGACGAATGATTGTTCATGAGCCTGGTTCCACAGAGGATCATGAAGCTGAAAACATTCCAGCAGTTGACCCCACCGCTGCTGAATACATTGGTCACCATGACAATGTTGAAGATGATGTTGTTCTTCCTCAGATCGAACACAACTTGGTATCATTGCCTGTTCTCACGAACAGCGAACTCATCAGCATTGGTCGTCCTCTGACGCCAATTGCTCATGATGCTTCATGGGCTGATCACCCACAACAACAAGACACTCCAAGTACTCCCCAAGAACAACAAGTCACATCACCTGTGCAAGAAGAAGAGGATGACTTTGAGGCCCAGCTAACTCCGTCTCCAAAGGCATCGCTAGCGTTTCGCAGGCTTCGCAAAGGACCAAGGCCACAAGTCCCTCTTTCAAGCGTTCCAGAAGGAGAAGTGCACCACCAATCTCTTGCACGTCAAGTGTTTCCAAAAGCCACTCCTACTGTGAATGTCTCCGAGTCTGAAGCTAAAGCTGCTGAAGAC
This sequence comes from Aegilops umbellulata, assembly GCA_032464435.1. Classification (NCBI taxonomy): domain Eukaryota; kingdom Viridiplantae; phylum Streptophyta; class Magnoliopsida; order Poales; family Poaceae; genus Aegilops; species Aegilops umbellulata. Next base: position 63,659,616 of record CP136056.1, on the reverse strand, counting down.
AATCCGGCTGCATCAGCCGAAGACAAACAAGAAGAAGATCGTGTCCCTACACCCCCAATCTCTGAAGAAGTTATTCCTATTGTGAACGTGTCTGTGTCCGACCCTCCAGCTCATCAAGTGGAGGTTGAGAATCTTGAGGCTGCCACCACCAAAACCAATGAAGCCAATGATGTAGTCATGGCTGAAGGAAATGTGGAGCCTGCACCAACCAATGTGCCAGAAGCTAATGAAGCCAATGATGCACCTGCAACAAATGTGCAGCCTGACGCCTCTGTTGATGCCACTACTCCTGTTCCGCCACCAAGGCCACACACTATCGAGCAAGCATTCAACTAGGGCCAGCTTATCACTGCCAAATGGCCTCTTCTTGTTCCTCCGCCTGCTGCTGGCCCCCAATTTGACTATCACGTCAAGCACATGCCTCAGGTTCAGAAGCCAATGCCAAGGTTGCCCAGGTTTCCAGGTACTGCATCAGCACCCGGATCTTTTAATATCAATGGTTTCAAGGCACACAACACCTTCTTTGATAGCGCCAAGAACCCCTACTCCAAGGCAAGAATATCTTCGGATCGGTTCTGGAGCTATCAGCAGCGAAGTTATTACTCATGCATTTTGTACAATCAAGGTCGCATTTTCCCACATATGCGTCTTGACACTGAAGCTATAACTGGTCTGCCCTGTTTGGAAGAAGCTCTGGACTGCTTCAGAGAGTCTGGCTTGCTGCACTTCGTCACTGATAAGGAGCACTAGAATGAAGAATTACTGCTCCAATTTTATGCTACTCTTCATATTCGTGGCTACAACAGGGATCCGAAGACTTGGGTCCTTGAGTGGATGACAGGCAATGTTCATCATGAAGCCAAAGCCTTTGATGTCATTGAGCTTACTTGCCTACCCACTCCAGGTGATCTTTATGAACCTGGTTGTCAGCTTCACAATACTGCTATGGAGAGCATCTTCCACAAGCCTGAACCCAATATGAGTCAGATGCTTAGCATGATGAAGCCTTTGCCTCCAGATGTTGAATACCCTAAGGAGTTCTTTGTTGAAGACCTTGAATGTTTGCCCCGCACAATCTATCATATTATCAGGCAAACTCTCTGGCCCATCAAAGGACATTCTCCACATGCCAAGCTGGAAGGCGCAATGAAGACTTTAGTCTTTCATATTCTTCATGGCAAAAGCTTCAATGCACAAGACTTCTTTATCCGCCAACTTGCTGCATCGGGATCTGACATATTTGGTCTGAAGTTCTATGCTCCCTGGATCATGCGTGTGATCAAGCTCCACTCTGCCTTCAACTATCAACCCTTTGCACGCAATCATATCATCTTTTTGCCAGAAGTTGATCTGTCTATTGAAGCCATATACCCAGAGCCTGCCAAGGAGCCCCTTAGTTTTCACAATGCTGATCACCAAAGCCTCACGCAGAACATTGAAGGGGTTCAAGCTGTTGCACGTGTCTATCCATTGGCTGGAATTACTCGCTTGCCTCACCGTGTGCATACTGAAGCGACTGAAAGCACCATTGCCCAAAGGCCTAAGAAACGATCTCGTGTTCTCAATGACCGAGAGCTTCAGGTTGCCCTTCATCAGAAACAAGATAAGCATCATGACTGGCTGAAGCGCCAAATGCAAATCCTCTTGGTGGACGTCGACAGGATTTGCAACCTTGCTACCAAAAATGCCTTTGTCGCCCATGAAACTTGTCGTCGATCATGGAAGAGTTTGACCCTACTCAGTGCTGAAGCAGATCTTCAAGACGATGGCTTCACTGAAAAATTCAAGTTTGACTCCACTCCTCCACGGAATGTTGTCCTATGTCGAACTCCATCCCTTGGAGACTCTAACTATTCTTCCTCCGCGGCAACTGTGAATGCCAGAGTGATCGATGATGAAGACGATGCTACTTCACCGCCCCCTACTTCTGCACGCATCGACACTGCACCAAGATCGTCTACACCGCCAAACAACGCCGACGACCCTGCTGCTTCACCTACTCCTCATGGGAACGAGTAGATGCTCTATGTATTCAAACCTTTTTGGTCATTACTGACAAAAGGGGGAGAAGCATATGAGTTTGATAGTCTTCAAGCGGGTCCATATGGGCGGTTGCTTTATAATTTTGCCTAGTGTTTACAACTCTCGTTTTGATACATTTGGTTCTTTGAGTTGTAACACTTAAACTCGATGGTCGTCTGCTACTTATTTGCTATTCTGTGATACGATGATAAATTCCGCATGTGCGATGATAACTTCCGCACTTAGGTCATCATACAGATGTCCATTTTTCATTATGCATGTCATTCTCTTTGTTAAATCAAATCATGCATGATGAATTATCTTCATAAGTTGAAGAGGATCTCCACAAGTACAACCTGCCATGTGCATTTGCATTCCAAAAGCAAATTTCTTATATGCACATCTTCAGGGGGAGCCTTTGCCACTTATGAAGACAATATTCTATCCTTTACAATGTCACATACTTTATCCCCATTGAAAACTTCAACCAGTTTGTCATCAATCACCAAAAAGGGGGAGATTGTAAGTGCACCTAGTGCCACCCCTAGTTGGTTTTGGAGTATTGATGACAAATTCGGTTGAGGGACTAATGTGTTTGTGAGAATTGCAGGATAACACAGGTAGTAGTCCCTCATTGATTCGGTTTACCTACCGGAGATGACCCCTAAAAATGTATGAAGACATTGACGACAATGGTGGCATGTGAAGATATTCATATTGAAGACTATGACATGAGAAGACATTCAATGAAGACTATGGAGCGCGAAGACTGAGTCTCTCGTTGTTTCTTTTTCTTCCTTGTTGAGTCATAGGAACCACCGTACTATTAAGTGGGGTCCAATTGAACAAAGTCAGAATGACTGAAGTGATGCTCAACCCAAATCCTTTGTCTTCAAGCGAAGACAATGAGAGCAAATCTTATCCAGAGCTGGATGAGTCAGCTTTGCTTGTAGCCCAAGTAAAGTTGCTGTGTGTGTTTGAAATCTGACCGTTGGAAAACGTGTCAGTTCCTTAGTGACCCAGGATCATTTCGGACATATCAGGTCGGGTTGCCTAGTGGCTATAAATAGCCCACCCCCTACACCATAAATTGGTGGCTGCTCAGAGTTAGTGCACGACTTTTGTCGTTTGAGAGAAACCCACCTCGAAGCCTTTGAGAGAGAGATATCCCTGCGAGGACAAAGCCCAAACACCCAGAGCCAAAGAGTGTTAGGCATCACTGAAGTCTTTTTGTCTACGTGACCTGAAGACTTATTACACTTGAGGATTGTGAATCCTCCAGCCGGTTAGGCGTCGCGTTCTGAGCATCCAAGAGTCATTGTGGATCGCCGGTGAACGAAGTCTGTGAAGGTTTGGAAGTCAACCTTGAAGACTTACCAGAGTAATTGGGCGAGGACTGGGTGTCCTTAGCTCAAGGGGAATAAGGTGAAGACGCGGTCTTCTGAGTTGAATCTCAGCCTCCGTAACCAGACGTACAATTGTCACAGCAACTGGAACTGGTCCAACAAATCATGTGTCCTCAACAAGTGACTGGTTCTATCCTCTCCCTCTCTTTACTTAGAGTTTGTCTTCGTGAAGTCATTGCCTGTTTGTCGTACCTGTTTGACATCATTGCTTGACTACTATTGTTGTTTGGCTTCATACCATCTTCCATCCTGATCCTTACTACCTAGCTGCTATTAGTCTTTGTACTCTCACGTTATTGCACACTTGACTATGGCTTGCTTAGTGTAGTTTATCTTCCGCTGCATTTCAATAGGTTCATTTCTATAGTTTGTCTTTGAAACTTCCATGTTTTGAAGACTTTCATAAAAATCGCCTATTCACCCCCCTCTAGTCGATAACTAGCACTTTCAGTTATCTTTGCGAGTCTCTTCAAATTATCAGTTTGGTTTGGCCTACTAGATTGGTTTTTCTTGCAATGGGAGAAGTGCTTAGCTTTGGGTTCAATCTTGCGGTGTCCTTTCCCAGTGACAGTAGGGGCAGCAAGGCACGTATTGTATTGTTGCCATCGAGGATAACAAGATGTTTTTTTATCATATTGCATGAATTTATCCCTCTACATCATGTCATCTTGCTTAAGGCATTACTCTGTTTTCTTGAACTTAATACTCTAGATGCATGCTGGATAGCGGTCGATGAGTGGAGTAATAGTAGTAGATGCAGGCAGGAGTCGGTCTACTTGTCTCGGACGTGATGCCTATATACATGATCATACCTAGATATTCTCGTAACTATGGTCAATTCTGTCAATTGCTCAACAGTAATTTGTTGACCCACCGTAGAATACTTATGCTCTTGAGAGAAGCCACTAGTGAAATCTATGGCCCCCGGGTGTATTCTCATCATATCAATCTTCCATCACTTTATTATTGCTTTGCTTTTTTACTTTGCCTTTTATTTTACTTTGCATCTTTATACCAAAAATACTAAAAATATTATCTATCATCTCTATCAGATCTCACTCTCGTAAGTGACCGTGAAGGGATTGACAACCCCTAATCGCGTTGGTTGCATGGAGCTATTTGTTTTGTGTAGGTACGAGAGACTTGCGTGTAGCCTCCTACTGGATTGATACCTTGGTTCTAAAAAACCGAGGGAAATACTTACTCTACTCTGCTACATCACCCTTTCCTCTTCAAGGAAATCCAACGCAGTGCTCAAGAGGTAGCAGGAAGATTTCTGGCGCCGTTGCCGGGGAGGTCTACGCAAAAGTCAACATACCAAGTACCCATCACAATCCCTTATCTCTCGCATTACATTATTTGCCATTTGCCTCTCGTTTTCCTCTCCCCCACTTCACCCTTGCCATTTTATTCGCCCTCTCTTTTCCGTTCGCCTTTTTTTCGCTCGTTTTTCTCTCGCCATGTCGGAACCAAAAAGAATTAGGGGATCTCTCCCAAGTTCTAGTGCTTTATACAATCCTGCTATCTTATCTAAACTCGTAAATAAAAATACTATGGAAAAACCTGCCGGAATTATCAATGAAAACCCTAGCAATTTTGATGAAGAAGATTCTGGAATATTTCGTTATTTACTTGATGAATCTTTGAAAGATGCTTGGGATAGGCTATTAAGGATCCGTGCTAGCTATGTACCTGAATACCAAATTGATGTTTACTTAAAAAGCTTTTAGGTTGGGTTGCCCGTTTCGATCAAACAAGTTTTGGATTCTATCTTTGAAGAGGGTTTTCTTGAAGGGGACCCTATAGATACCTATGAAAAGATGAAAACTATATTTGGGCATCCCGTTAACGAGAAAGTTGAAATTACATCTCTTTTGCTTTCGTACCAAAATGAATCTATCAAAGAGATAAAAGCTAGCCTAGATGCCAATTTCCGCAGCATACTTAATCTTTCTTCTACCATTAATAGCCATGTACTTTGTCAAAATAGAAGGATTAATTCCACAGATAGCAAGTTTGCTCTCTTCTTCCCAAAAACCAAAGATGGCAAAACCTAGATCTATCTTTGCTTTTATGCCTAGCTAAGGGCGTTAAACGATAGCGCTTGTTGGGAGGCAACCCAATTTTATTTTTAGTTTTTTTGCCTTTTGCTTCTGTTTAGGAATAAATAATCCATCTACCTTCTGTTTAGATGTGTTTTTATGTTTTAATTAGTGTTTGTGCCAAGTTAAACCTATAGGATCTTCTTGGATGATAGTTATTTGATCTTGCTGTAATTACCAGAACCTTTCTGTTCACGATTTTTTTTATTAAAAATCACCAGAACGTGATAAAATAGTGATTCCAATTGCTGCTGATCAATAAACAAATTGCCTAGGTCGTCCTATTTTGGCTGATTTTTTGGAGTTCCAGAAGTTTGCGTTAGTTACAGATTACTACAGACTGTTCTGTTTTTAACAGATTCTGTTTTTCGTGTGTTGTTTGCTTATTTTGATGAATCTATGGCTAGTAAAATAGTTTATAAATCATAGATAAGTTGGAATACAGTAGGTTTAACACCCATATAAATAAAGAATGAGTTCATTACAGTACCTTGAAGTGGTCTTTTGTTTTCTTTCGCTAACGGAGCTCACGGGATTTCTGTTGAGTTTTGTGTTGTGAAGTTTTCAAGTTTTGGGTGAAATCTTTTGATGGATTATGGAACAAGGAGTGGCAAGAGCCTAAGCTTGGTGATGCCCATGTAACCCCAAGATAATCCAAGTACACCAAAAATTCAAAGCTTGGGGATGCCCTGGAAGGCATCCCCTCTTTCGTCTACTTCCATCGGTAATTTTACTTGGAGCTATATTTTTATTCACCACATAATATGTGTTTTGCTTGGAGTGTATTGTATGATTTGAGTCTTTGTTTTCTAGTTTACCACAATCATCCTTGATGCACACACCTTTTGAGAGAGCCATACATGATTTGGAATTTGATAAAATACTCTATGTGCTTCACTTATATCTTTTGAGCATGGTGGTGGATTTGTTTTATAGAAACAATTGATCTCTCATGCTTCACTTAGTTTATTTTTAGAGTCTTAAATAGCATGGTAATTGGTTAATAATAATAATATGCTTGGTATTCAAGATTTGTAAAACTTTCTTTTGAGTGCGTTGAATACTAAGAAAAGTTTGATGCTTGATAATTGTTTTGAGATATGAAGATGGTGATATTAGAGTCATGCTAGTTGTGTAGTTGTGAATTTGAGAAATACTTGTGTTAAAGTTTGTGATTCCCGTAGCATGTACGTATGGTGAACCGTTATGCAATGAAGTCGGAGCATGATTTATTTATTGATTGTCTTCCTTATGAGTGGTGGTCGGGGACGAGCGATGGTCTTTTCCTACCAATCTATCCCCCTAGGAGCATGCGCATAATACTTTGCTTTGATAACTTCTAGATTTTTGCAATAAGTATATGAGTTCTTTATGACTAATGTTGAGTCCATGGATTATACGCACTTTTCCCATCCTTCCACCATTGCTAGCCTCTCTAATACCGTGCACTTTTCGCCGGTATCATACACCCACCATATACCTTCCTCAAAACAGCCACCATACCTACCTATCATGGCATTTCCATAGCCATTCCGAGATATATTGCCATGCAACTTTCCACCGTTCCATTTATTATGACACGCTCCATCATTGTCATATTGCTAGCATGATCATGTAGTTGACATAGTATTTGTGGCAAAGCCACCATTCATAATTATTTCATACATGTCACTCTTGATTCATTGCATATCCCGGTACACGACCGGAGGCATTCATATAGAGTCATATTTTGTTCTAAGTATCGAGTTGTAATTGTTGAGTTGTAAGAAAAATAAAAGTGTGATGATCATCATTTTTAGAGCATTGTCCCAAGTGAGTAAAGGATGATGGAGACCATGATTCCCCCACAAGTCGGGATGAGACTCCGGACGAAAAATAAAAAAAAGAAGAAAAAAAAAGAGGCCATAAAAAAAGAGAAAAGGCCCAAATAAAAACAAATAAGAGAAAAAGAGAGAAGGGACAATGTTACTATCCTTTGACCACACTTGTGCTTCAAAGTAGCACCATGATCTTCATGATAGAGAGTCTCTCATTTTGTCACCTTCATATACTAGTGGGAATTTTTCATTATAGAACTTGGCTTGTATATTCCAATGATGGGCTTCGTCAAAATGCCCTAGGTCTTCGTGAGCAAGCGAGTTGGATGCACACCCACTTTGTTTCTTTTGTTGAGCTTTCATATACTTATAGCTCTAGTGCATCCGTTGCATGGCAATCCCTACTCACTCACATTGATATCTATTGATTGGCATCTCCATAGCCCGTTGATACGCCTAGTTGATGTGAGACTATCTTCCCCTCTTTTTGTCTTCTCCACAACCACCATTCTATTCCACATATAGTGCTATATCCATGGCTCACACTCATGTATTGCGTGAAGATTGAAAAAGTTTTGAGAATGTCAAAAGTATGAAACAATTGCTTGGCTTGTCATCGGGGTTGTGCATGATTTAAATACTTTGTGTGGTGAAGATAGAGCATAGCCAGACTATATGATTTTGTAGGGATAACTTTCTTTGGCCATGTTATTTTGAGAAGACATAATTGCTTTGTTAGTATGCTTGAAGTATTATTATTTTTATGCCAACATTAAACTTTTGTCTTGAATCTTTCGGATCTGAATATTCATACCACAATTAAGAAGAATTACATTAAAACTATGCCAAGTAGCACCTTGGGCCCGGTTGTCATGATTTCAGATCTGAACCATTTATGTTATCACCATTATATCTATGTTCTAGATCCGATCTTGCAAGTTATAGTCACCTACTACGTGTTATGATCCGGCAACCCCAGAGTGACAATAGTCGGGACCACTCCCAGTGATGACCGTAGTTTGAGGAGTTCATGTATTCACCATGTGTTATGCTTTGTTCCGGTTCTATATTAAAAGGAGGCCTTAATATCCCTTAGTTTCCAATAGGACCCCACTGCCACGGGAAGGTAGGACAAAAGATGTCATGCAAGTTCTTTCCATAAGCACGTATGACTATTTACGGAGTACATGCCTACATTATATTTATGAACTGGAGCTAGTGCTGTATCACCCTAGGTTATGACTGTCACATGATGAATATCATCCAACAAATGATCGATCCAATGCCTACGATTTTCCTACATATTGTTCTTGCTATGTTACTACTGCTATTGTTACTGTTGCACTTGCTACAAAATCACCGTTATCACTATTACCGTTAACATTGCTGTTCCTGTTGCTGCTATTATCAAAACTATCATACTACTTTGCTACTATTCACTTTGTTGTAGATAATTAATCTCCAGGTGTAGTTGAATTGACAACTCAGCTGCTAATACTTACAAATATTCTTTGGCTCCCGTTGTGTTGAATCTATAAATTTGGGTTGAATACTGTACCATCAAAAATTGTTGCGATTCCCTATACTTGCGGGTTATCACCTATTAACTTAGTGCCCTATGCCACTTGCTGTTTTTTGCTTTTTTACTTTGCAGAATATCAATACCAAACGAAGTCCAAATGCCCCGAAACTTTTTGGAGATTTTTTCTGGCAAGAAGAGACCCTGGAAGCTCCTCAAGGCCATGAGAAAGATGGGCCAGTGGGCCGCTAGGCACCAGGACGCGCTAGGGGCCTCTTGCGCCATGGTAGGTAGTGGGGCCCATGTGGCTCTGTTTGACCTACCTCCACCTCTATAAATACTCTAAAATCCCAAAACCCTTAGGGTAGTCGACAAAATACTTTTTCGCCGCCGCAAGTTCTAGAACCACGAGATCCAATCTAGAGGCATTTTCCGGCACTCTGCCGGAGGGGTAATGATCACGGAGGGGTTCTTCATCATCCTTGTTGGCCCTCCGATGATGCATGAGTAGTTTACCACAGACCTACGGGTCCGTAGTTAGTAGCTAGATTACTTCTTCTCTCTTTTTGATCTTCAATACTATGTTCCTCAGTGTTCTTGAAGATCTATTTGATGTAATGACTTTTTGCGGTGTCTTTGTTGGGATCCAATGAATTGCAAGTTTATGATCAGATCTATCCATGAATATTATTTGAGTTTTCTCTAAACTCTTTTATGCATGATTGTTATAGCCTCGTATATCTTCTCCGATTTATTGGTTTGGTTTGTCTAACTAGATTGATTTATCTTGCCATGAAAAGAGGTGCTTTGTGATGGGTTCGATCTTGCAGTGCTTAGTATCAGTGATAGAAAGAGACATGACACACATGTATCGTTGCTTTTAAGGGTAAAAAGCCGGGGTTTATTCATATGTGAGTTTATCTTGTCTACATCATGTCATCTTTCTTAATGCATTACTCCGTTTTTCCACGAACTTAACACACTAGATGCAAGCTGGATAACGGTCCATGTGTGGAGTAATAGTAGTAGATGTAGGCAGGAGTCGGTCTACTAATCTTGGACGTGATGCCTATATACATGATCCTTGGATATTGTCTTAATTATTTGCGTTTGTTTCAATTGCCCAACAGTAATTTGTTTACCCACCGGATGCCATTTTCTCGAGAGAAGCCTCTAGTGAAAACTATGCCCCCAGGTCTATCTTTTATCATATAAAAATCCTAAAAATACCTTGCTGCAATTTTCTTTTATTTATTTCATTTTGTGTTTTAGTTAGACTATTTATCAAATCCTATACCATTGAGGGACTGACAACCACTCTATGCGTTGGGTTGCAAGTATTTGTCGTTTGTGTGCATGTGTTGTTTAGATAGTGTTACTTGGTTCTCCTACTGGATTGATAACCTTAGTTTCATAACTGTGGGAAATACTTATCTCTACTGTGATGCATCATCCCCTCCTCTTCGGGGAAATCCCAACGCAGCTCACAAGTAGGAGAACATAGGACACTATGCCAATGATTGCCCAAAAAAGAAGCAAAGAACCCAAGGAGCCAGGATAATCAGCAAGAAGCCCCGGGATTTGTCCGATGTCATTTTTTTTACGCTCTAAGGAAGTAGGACATTTTACCAGAGAATGTTCGGAACCGAGGTAAGCTTAAAGTTGAGTAGTTGAGATTTTTTATACTGGAATAAAGAATGCAATAGATGTACTACACATTTTTATTTTCATTGAGGATTTGGAGTTGAATTATGTAATGGAAATCTCAGATATTCTAATGAATTCATGCATCAACAAAATTAATGTGTCGTGATTTCATATGTCGAATTGTATGAGTTGTTACTCTATGAACAAAGCGTTTTGACCATTTTCAAGGATATGAGAAATATGGTCTATGGATGAATTTGTGCAATTTAATTTTAAGGGTGGTAATTCCCTATGAGAACACTTGAACAATGGAAAGGAAAATGTATTCTAGAGAATGGTGTTTGGACAAAATAAGTTTGAGTTTTATTTCAATATATGTGTGTTACGCCAAGAGTATGAAGGAAAGAAGTACTATTGGATTTAAATGAGGTGTAATGTTGAAATATGGAAAAGTAGTAAGTCTAAGGATGAGTTAAAGCTATACAACTATTGAAGTGGGCTCGTGAGCCACAGGCCCAGGAGTTAATAAGGATCAAGCACTACCTTGTTGAAGGAATAAATTTGAAAGAAGTTGTGATTTGATCAGCAGACGATTCTTAGGAGGATACAAAAACTTGAGAGTTGTGAAGAAAGGATAGATGTTTTGTTCGGCTTGCAGAATCAAAGAATTTACCCGAACCAGTTCGAGGACAAGAGGAATTCTGCAATGTTTGTGTGGATGGCCAAGTGTTAGAACACGTGATTCACTGTCTGCGTATGAAGTAATGATTCAAGTATGGGATAGATTGGCCCCCATACCAGAGACTTCTATCATGAACTATCATTTGTTGATGGAAAATCAGAGAGCCTTGAACTCCTATTATAGTGTCGGTATGACAAGCCAAAAACCTTACAATGGCACGATGATGGAACCCTGTACAAGCACTTTTATATTATTTTTGGGACTAACCTATTAACCGAAGGCCCAGTGCAAATTGCTTTTTTTTGCCTATTTTAGTGTTTCGCAGAAAAGGAATATGAAACGGAGTCCAAACAGAATGAAACCTTCGGCAGAGTTATTTTTGGAACAAACGTGATCAGGAGAACTTGGAGTGGACGTCAAGAAAGAAGCAAGGAGGCCACGAGGCAGGGAGGCACGCCCGCCCCTGTAACATCCCAAATTTTCAATTTGGAATGTTATACATTAGATCATCATGCATATCATATTTTCTTGCATTTTGGTTGATCCTAGAAATTTCACGCAACTCAAGGACCCTCGGAGAGAGTTGGAGATTTCGTTAGTTTCATTTTTGAGTTTTCTCAAATTTTGAAAAAGAGGATCATTTGATTTATTTATTTTATCTTCAATTATTTTTCCAAATATCAAATATATGAGAGGGAATCATATGACTTTCCCAAATTTTAGGAAAAATAAAGATTTAATAAATAAATCAAATTTTGGAATTTTTCCGGAGTTTATTTGCATTTTATTTGAATTAGGGAAAATGCGTGTTTTCAAAAATTGCATTTAGGCCCCGAGAAAAAGTTCATTTTGTTTGACTCATTTTTTGGAGTCGGGGAAAATTTACTTTGTAAATTTTGGAGCCCGTTAGATATCCTTTTTCTGTGTTTTTCTGCTCACGATTTTTAAAAAAAAAAACCTGCAGCGCCGACTGGGCCAAAGGCCCAGCCAGCTGAGCCGGCCCGCGCCTGCCGCCGCCCGCCGCCGTGAGTCAGAGTCTGACTCGGACCCTGTTTTTTTGCCCCCTCCCCCAAGCCACCCTCCCCCCTTTATATACCGCCGCCCCCCTCTCCTCCCCACACCGCCGCCGTTCGCCCGCGCCGCCGCCGCCCGCCGCCGCCGCCGCTTGGCGCCCCGCCGCCGTAGCCCCGCCGCCCCGCCGGAGCCCCGCCGCCGAGGTAGCCGCGCCGCACCCCCTCGCCCGGTTCATTTTTTTTATAAAACCGTTCCGGTTTATTTTCCGATATTTTGGTTTTTTTCGAAAAGCCTAGATCGGTTTTTTTTTCGGTTTTGTTTAATTGCGAGCATTCGCCGGACCGTTTGTCTTAACGAACGTGATCACCTGTTAGCCCTGGTTAACGAACGTCCATTCGTTTAACCGTTCATCGTTTTCTTTTTCGTCGGATTTATTCCGCGATTTTTCAGATCCGATCTTCGTTTTAGTTTATCTTCTCGCTCGTTTATCAGAATCAGGTGATTCAAGCGCCTGGAGTTTCGTTTCGAAACCGCCGTTCATAATAATCAACTTAAACAAAGTTTTGCTACGATAAAATTTGACCTAGTTTCACTTTGCTAGAACCGAGTTGTTTTCTTTCGCCGTTTGTTTTCCGTTGCTTTGTTCGATTCGTTTCTTTTTGCAACCGGAGTTCTTAAGTTGAACTTTCTGGTTCGATCTTTTGTTCGAGTTTTACCTGTGCATTAGATGAGTACTTATTGTATGCTTGTTGTTTGTCTGCGATAGATCACCCGGAGTGCGCCGGTTGTTATTTCGAAGCTCTAGGTTTCGCGGATCCTCAGCAAGGCAAGTAACACTTTGATCATACCTTTTCTACTACCCAGTTTTATTGCATTAGATCAGTCCTCAAACATTGCATGATTAGGATCTAATTAATTTGTGGGATGGGAAGTAGATGAGGTAGTACCTATCACCTGTTTTACCTATGAAACCTTTGGGAGTTACTTCTACGTTTGCTTATTTTGCCATGCTATGCTAGTAGACGTGGATTTGGGTGAGTGATATCCATGACAGATGTGAGTATTGTTAATTAATGGTTTATCTAAGGTGGCAACTTAAACACACATCTGGGTGGATTGAGGCACCTGGTTTCTATCAGGACTTGCCTGTTTTTTTTTGGACCGCCACCCAGGCTCAAAGGGATCATAAGATCATTCATGCTAGTAACTTCCGTGTGCAGCCACAAGACATTATGGGCTCTGGCATAGCTGACTAAGTCGTGCGAACTCTTACAGTGGTAGACTAGCAGATGTAGGGGATGTAGGTTGGTACGGTCTATCACAACGTAAGGTGTGAGCGCTTCTGAAGGACTATGTCTCGGTCATCCGTCTCTCAAACATCATGCAGTGCGAGAAACCAACGGAGGCGATCGAGTCTTGAGGGGAAAAGTGCGCAAACCTCTGCAGAGTGTACAAACTAATCATGATTAGCCGTGTCCCCGGTTATGGACATCTTGAGTATCTAGTACTTGAATATCAAGTGAATCTCATCATGTTACTTCTAATAAATATTGTTGGGTTATTAATTGTTCACTTAAATTGGGATCGGAATGCTATCAACCATTCTCGATGTTTCAACCACCATGATAGTTAAATAAAATCTATTCCTTTGAAGTAGGGAAAAATTGGCTTTACGCAAAACTGTAACCATAGAGCTTTCCACCAGCCATATATGCATGTAGTATAGGCTTATCATTCATTATTCTCTGTGTGTTACATTGCCAGCATATTCCATGTGCTGACCCATTTCGGGCTGCACCTTTCATGTTGCAGACTTTTCAGACGACGAGTAAGGTGCTTTTAGGTCGTGGTTCTATACTCAGTGATGCCGTTGGAGTTGATGGACTCACTTATCTTCCAAGTCTTCCGCTGTTATCGTTTATAGATGGCCTTAAGCCATATTTATTGTAATAAGTTCTCTTTGAGACATCGTTGTAATAAGTGTGTGATTGCTACTCTGTTATAAATCCTTTGAAGTACTGTGTGGTGTCAGCATTACTGATCCAGGGATGACACCGGAGCAAAGAGACTTGACCATCTGAGGTCGGGTCGCTACAGAGATGGTATCAGAGCACACACTGACTGTAGGACACGACCACTAAGTTAAAGCCATAGATCACTATTCTCCTCTCATTTTCTAACTCCTCATCTTTTCTACTCTTTTAGGATGACGGACGCGAAGATCAAGTACGCTCAACCGGATGAAGGCACACCTTTTGGATTTCACTTGAAGGAAGTCACCAAGTACCTGAACATTGGACTACCAAGCTTCACCGGGACCTTCAACGCCACTCTGCCTGAAGAGGAGCGCTGGAAGTTTCAAGCTCACATTCCGGGAAGGACATTCGCGCCAATCACAAAGCCCATAGGTAGTGTTTTCAGTGCACCAACCTGGAGTCTGGGAAGAGCATGGCAGCTCACATTACCATGGGACGCATTGGAGAAGTTTATCAAGAAGACCTCAAGGACACTATCTACCAGATTTGCGGATGCCGAGGTGAACAATGGGAGATAGTCAGCACCAAGAAGGATAGATCCATTGTAGCGTTCATCCAGGAGTTAAACCATCACATTCGACGCCAAGAGAACCAGATGTGCAATGATATGATAGAGTTGAAGAATGCAAAGGCAAGGATCATCGAGCTAGAAGGAGAACTGAAGGGTACGCGCAAGGACTACATGGACGAGATCGTAGCTCTAGCAAGGCACAATCGCGATCTTAAGCAGGAGATTGAAGACCTCAAGGGGAAATTAGCATTCAAGAATGAAGACAAGTACGTCGCATGCCCGAGCAACTACATCATCATCGACGACACTGATTCGGATCCAAGTGAACCCGACTTTGAAGACGAAGCTGGAGCAGACATCATGGAGTCTTCCACTGATTCAAATTAGTAGATGACCACCATATATTAGTAGCATTATTTCCTCCATGTAAACATTATAGTCCACGCACTTTTGCAATAGTTCTAGACCGTTTGTAAGCCCTTGTTTGATTGAATGAAGTGATTTTGTGTGAATTTGTCTCATGTGCATTTGGGTAGTGTTTTCCCCTTAGACCTCACTCTATTCTTAATTCTCATCTTTTCTAAACCCTCAGATGCCTCCGAGACGTGACAATGGATTTCCACCGGAGCTCACCCAGTTGATCCAGCAGCAGAACCAATTAATGCAGCTGTTAGTCCAGAATCAGCAGAACAACAACAACAACAACAACCCTCCGCCACCGCCACCTGTTGATCACCTAGCCTGTTTCCTTAGGCTAAATCCGCCGGTGTTTTCTAGTAGCACCGAGCCAATAGTAGCAGACGATTGGCTCCGCAAGATAGGAAGGGAGTTGACCACTGCAGGATGCACAGAGGTTGAGAAGGTGAAGTTTGCCGCACATCAGCTTGATGGACCCGCGGCAGCATGGTGGGAAAATTTCACAGCCACTTACCCAGTTGACACTGTCACATGGGATTAATTTCAGCAAGCTTTCCGCACTGCCCATGTTTCAACAGGAGCTATGGCCATGAAGAAGCGTGAGTTTCGCAATTTATGCCAAGGAGGAAGGACAGTTGGTCAGTACGTTGACGATTTCAGCAAGTTAGCACGTTATGCCCCAGATGACGTTGCTACGGATGCAGCTAAGGAGGAGAAGTTTCTAGAAGGCCTGAATGATGAGCTAAGCATGCAGTTGATGGTAGCAAGTTTCAACAACTACCAGGAGTTGGTAGATCGTGCCATCATGATTGAAGGGAAGCAACAACAGATTGAGAACCACAAGAGGAAGTATGGACAGGGGAAGTATAACTCTGGAGCCCAGCAGAAGCCCCGTTTTACCCCTAAACCGGGAGTTCAGTTTCAGCATACCCATGGAGGAGGTAGCTCGCACAACCATAATGGCCACAAAAATGGTAATGGGAATGGAGGAAGCAACGGCCAGAACCGTACCACCCCATCAACCCCAGCCAAGAGAGATCTGAGTCAAGTCACCTGTTTCAAGTGTTCCAAGACCGGACATTACGCCAATGAATGTCCTGAAGGCCAAAATGGCAATGGAAGCTCTGGGAAGAAGCCAAACCCTTTCAACAGGGGACAGGTGAACCACGTTAGCGTAGAGGAGGTTGAAGCTCAGCCTGATGCAGTAATCGGTAAGTTTTTGGTTAAGTCATTTACTGCACTCGTTCTTTTTGATACTGGTGCATCACATTCATACATATCAAGGGGATTTGTGGACAAGTATAACCTGCCAACCCAAGCCCTTAGGTCACCCATGTTAGTAACCTCGCCTGGAGCAGAATATATGGCTAGTCGATGGTGTGATCGGTTACCATTAAGGATTGGTAACTATGTGTTTCCCTCAGACCTAATAGTATTGGAATCTCAAGGATTGGATGTGATATTAGGCATGGATTGGTTGTCAAAGTATGAAGGGAACATTGAATGTGCCAGTAAGACAATTTTGCTCACAACGCCTGAAGGAAGAAGAATCAAGTATGTATCTCGACATACGCCAAACAGGACACAAGTAAATTCTTTATCAAGAGTCGTATAGGAGGAAGTACCAGTGGTGAAGGATTTTCCTGATGTATTTCCTGAGGAATTGCCAGGCATGCCACCAGATAGAGACATTGAGTTCTTGATTGAGCTTTTGCCAGGCACTGGGCCAATATCGAAGAGACCATACAGGATGCCCGCACAGGATTTGGTGGAAATTAAGAAGCAGATCAAGGAGTTACTGGATAAAGGTTACATTCGCCCAAGTTCTTCGCCTTGGGGATCACCAATACTTCTAGTAGAGAAGAAGGATGGATCGTTAAGGTTGGTTGTTGATTACCGAGGATTGAATGAAGTAACCATCAAGAACAAGTACCCACTGCCAATGATAAATGATCTGTTTGATCGTTTGCAAGGAGCTAAAGTGTTTTCCAAGATCGATTTGCGATCAGGGTACCATCAGTTGAAGATTCGAGAGCAGGACATGCCCATGACCGCTTTTACCACGAGATACGTATTGTATGAGTATACTGTTATGTCATTTGGACTGACTAACGCACCTGCCTATTTCATGAACCTGATGAACAAAGTATTTATGGAGTTTTTGGATAAGTTCATCGTAGTGTTCATTGATGACATTCTGATTTTCTCAAAGAATGAAGAAGAGCATAAGGAACATTTGCGTTTGGTTTTGGAGAAGCTAAGAGAACATCAGTTATATGCCAAATTCAGCAAATGTGAGTTTTGGTTAAAGGAAGTTGGATTTCTTGGACATGTTATATGCGGAGAAGGGATAGCAGTTGACCCCACCAAGGTTGAGACCGTAACCGAATGGGAAGCGCCAATGACAGTTGGAGAGGTCCAGAGTTTTCTTGGACTCGCAGGATACTACCGGAGATTCATTGAGAATTTCTCAAAGATCGCAAAGCCTATGACTGAATTGTTGAAGAAGGATACTAAGTTCAATTGGACTGAGGAATGTGAGGCCAGTTTTCAGGAGTTGAAGAAACGATTGGTTTCCTCACCAGTGTTGATTTTGCCCGATCAGACCAAGGATTATGAGGTGTATTGCGACGCTTCACGTCGAGGACTTGGAGCAGTGCTTATGCAGGAAGGAAGAGTTGTTTCATATGCCTCACGACAACTGAAACCTCATGAACTAAATTATGCTATGCATGATTTGGAGTTAGCAGCCATAGTGCATGCATTGAAGACATGGAGACATTTCCTCATTGGAAATCATTGTGAAGTATATACGGATCACAAGAGTTTGAAGTATATTTTCACGCAGAAGGAGTTGAACCTCAGAAAAAGGAGATGGTTGGAGCTCATCAAGGATTATGATATGAGATTGCATTACCATCCAGGAAAGGCTAATGTAGTAGCTGACGCATTGAGCCATAAGAGCCATGTCAATACATTGATGACGGGAGAAATACCAAAGGAGTTATCCGAGGATCTTCGTGAGCTATGTTTGGAAATAGTTCCGAGAGGCTATGTAGCAGCATTGGAGATTGAGTCAACATTGATGGATAAAATCAGAGAAGCTCAGAAATCTGACAAGGAGATTGCAGACATAAAGAAGAAAATGAGTGAAGGAAAAAGCAAAGGGATTTCATGAGGACGAGCACGATACCCTATGGTTTGAGGACCGTGTTTATGTGCCCAATAACCCGGAGATCAGGAAGTTGATTCTGCAAGAGGCACATGATTCACCCTATTCGATTCACCCCGGAAATACCAAGATGTATTTGGATTTGAAGGAAACATTCTGGTGGACCGGAATGAAGAAGGATATTGCAGCATATGTAGCAGTATGTGATGTGTGTCATAGAGTGAAGGCAGAACATCAGAAGCCAGCCGGATTGTTACAACCATTGCCGATACCCGAATGGAAGTGGGATCAGATAGGCATGGATTTTATCACAGGACTACCCAGGACAAAAGCAGGCTATGACTCGATATGGGTAGTAGTTGATCGTTTGACGAAGGTAGCACATTTCATCCCAGTTAAGACCACTTACACCAGTGCTAAGTTGGCAAAGATATACATGACTAGGATCATTTGTTTGCATGGAGTTCCGAGGAGTATCGTATTAGATAGAGGAACCCAATTTACCTCAAAGTTTTGGAATCAGTTGCATGAAACTTTGGGAACCAGACTAGAGTTTAGTACAGCTTTTCACCCACAGACGGATGGACAGACTGAGAGAGTCAATCAGATTTTGGAAGATATGCTGAGAGCCTGTGCACTAGATTATGGATCTAGTTGGGACGATAATTTGCCATATGTGGAGTTTTCTTATAACAACAGTTACCAAACCAGTTTGAAAATGGCACCTTTCGAAGCTTTATACGGAAGGAGGTGCAGGACACTGTTGTCATGGGACGAAGTTGGAGACCGTCAGTTCTTTGGACCAGATCAGATCAAGGAGTCTGAACGGAAAGTTAAGTTGATTCGCGATAGGCTCAAGATAGCCCAATCAAGGCAGAAGAGCTACGCATATTCTAAACGCAAGGAGACAGTTTATGAAACCGGAGGCAGAGTTTATCTCCGAGTATCCCCACTTCGAGGAGTTAAGCGCTTTGGAGTTAAGGGAAAGTTAGCACCGCGTTTCGTTGGACCGTATAAGATTTTGCAACACATGGGAGAAGTCGCTTATAAGTTGGAATTACCAGAAGGACTGTCAGGAGTTCATGATGTATTCCATGTTTCTCAGCTGAAGAAATGTCACGCCAAAATGGCGGAGGTACCACTAAGAGATACAGTGCCGCTTGAAGCGATTCAGTTGAAGGATGACTTAACCTATGAAGAGAAGCCAGTTAAGATTCTCGAATATGCCAGCAGAGTTAGCCGCAGCAAGGTTATCAAGTTTTGCAAAGTTCAGTGGAACCACCACTCAGAGGATGAAGCCACCTGGGAGAGAGAAGAAGAATTGCTCAAGGACCACCCTCACCTATTTTCTAGCCAACCCGAATCTCGAGGACGAGATTCATCTTAAGGGGGGTAGGTTTGCAACATCCCAAATTTTCAATTTGGAATGTTATACATTAGATCATCATGCATATCATATTTTCCTGCATTTTGGTCGATCCTAGAAATTTCACGCAACTCAAGGACCCTCGGAGAGAGTTGGAGATTTCGTTAGTTTCATTTTTGAGTTTTCTCAAATTTTGAAAAAGAGGATCATTTGATTTATTTATTTTATCTTCAATTATTTTTCCAAATATCAAATATATGTGAGGGAATCATATGACTTTCCCAAATTTTAGGAAAAATAAAGATTTAATAAATAAATCAAATTTTGGATTTTTTCCGGAGTTTATTTGCATTTTATTTGAATTAGGGAAAAATGCGTGTTTTCAAAAATTGCATTTAGGCCCCGATAAAAAGTTCATTTTGTTCGACTCATTTTTAGGAGTCGGGGAAAATTTACTTTGTAACTTTTGTAACTTTTGTAACTTTTGAGACATCGTTGTAATAAGTGTGTGATTGCTACTCTGTTATAAATCCTTCGAAGTACTGTGCGGTGTCAGCATTACTGATCCAGAGATGACACCGGAGCACAGAGACTTGACCATCTGAGGTCGGGTCGCTACAGAGATGGTATCAGAGCACATGCTGACTGTAGGACACGACCACTAAGTTAAAGCCATAGATCACTATTCTCCTCTCATTTTCTAACTCCTCATCTTTTCTACTCTTTTAGGATGACGGACGCGAAGATCAAGTACGCTCAACCGGATGAAGGCACACCTTTTGGATTTCACTTGAAGGAAGTCACCAAGTACCTGAACATTGGACTACCAAGCTTCACCGGGACCTTCAACGCCACTCTGCCTGAAGAGGAGCGCTGGAAGTTTCAAGCTCACGTTCCGGGAAGGACATTCGCGCCAATCACAAAGCCCATAGATAGTGTTTTCAGTGCACCAACCTGGAGTCTGGGAAAGAGCATGGCAGCTCACATTACCATGGGACGCATTGGAGAAGTTTATCAAGAAGACCTCAAGGACACTATCTACCAGATTTGCGGACGCCGAGATGAACAATGGGAGATAGTTAGCACCAAGAAGGATAGATCCATTGCAGCGTTCATCCAGGAGTTAAACCATCACATTCGACGCCAAGAGAACCAGATGTGCAATGATATGATAGAGTTGGAGAATGCAAAGGCAAGGATCATCGAGCTAGATGGAGAACTGAAGGGTACGCGCAAGGACTACATGGACGAGATCGTAGCTCTAGCAAGGCACAATCGCGATCTTAAGCAGGAGATTGAAGACCTCAAGGGGAAATTAGCATTCAAGAATGAAGACAAGTACGTCGCATGCCCGAGCAACTACATCATCATCGATGACACTGATTCGGATCCAAGTGAACCCGACTTTGAAGACGAAGCTCGAGCAGACATCATGGAGTCTTCCACTGATTCAAATTAGTAGATGACCATCATATATTAGTAGCATTATTTCCTCCATGTAAACATTATAGTCCACGCACTTTTGCGATAGTTCTAGACCGTTTGTTAGCCCTTGTTTGATTGAATGAAGTGATTTTGTGTGAATTTGTCTCATGTGCATTTGGGTAGTGTTTTCCCCTTAGACCTCACTCTATTCTTAATTCTCATCTTTTCTAAACCCTCAGATGCCTCCGAGACGTGACAATGGATTTCCACTGGAGCTCACCCAGTTGATCCAGCAGCAGAACCAATTGATGCAGCTGTTAGTCCAGAATCAGCAGAACAACAACAACAACAACAACCCTCCGCCACCGCCACCTGTTGATCACCTAGCCTGTTTCCTCAGGCTAAATCCGCCGGTGTTTTCTAGTAGCACCGAGCCAATAGTAGCAGACGATTGGCTCCGCAAGATAGGAAGGGAGTTGACCACTGCAGGATGCACAGAGGTTGAGAAGGTGAAGTTTGCCGCACATCAGCTTGACGGACCCGCGGCAGCATGGTGGGAAAATTTCACAGCCACTTACCCAGTTGACACTGTCACATGGGATCTTTATAATCACCCAGTTACATTGTGACGTTTGATAGCACACAAGGTGTTCCTCCGGTATTCGGGAGTTGCATAATCTCATAGTCCGAGTGTCGGTGTCAAAACCGGCGGATCTCGGGTAGGGGGTCCCGAGTTGTGCGTCTAGGCGGATGGTAACAGGAGACAAGGGACAAGATGTTTTACCCAGGTTCGGTCCCTCTCGATGGAGGTAAAACCCTACTCCTCCTTGATTAATATTGATGATATGGGTAGTACAAGAGTAGTTCTACCACGAGATCAGAGAGGATAAACCCTAGAAGCTAGCCTATGGTATGATTGTTGTTGTTGTTGTTGTTGTTGTTGTTGTTGTTGTTGTTGTTGTTGTTGTTGTTGTTGTTGTTGTTGTTGTTGTTGTTGTTGTTGTTGTTGTTGTTGTTGTTGTTGTTGTTGTTGTTGTTGTTGTTGTTGTTGTTGTTGTTGTTGTTGTTGTTGTCCTACGGACTAAACCCTCCAGTTTATATAGACACCGAAGGGGGCTAGGGTTACATAGAGTTGGTTACAATGGGAGGAGATCTACATATCCGTATTGCCAAGCTTGCCGATATAGCAGAACGTAAGGTACCAAAACATGGGAGCCGGGCAAACCCAACTATTGACCAAAGACATGATTCGGAGCCGATGCATATAATGCTATAAGTTCGGAGGGCCGCACTTGTGAAAGTGTTCGGACTTCTCACGCTGCATTATGGGGTGCTTGAGCCCCTCGCGTATTGAACGTACCAAAGTGTACGGGTGCTAAATGTCATAACTGAACACACACATACATATATATATATATATAAGGGATGAATAGAGAATGCAATAATAAGCTGAAGCTAAGCATTGTTTATTCAAAAAGGGTGCGTTAAAAGCAGAACGATACAAATAGTGCGATAAGCAGGAGATGGGACTATTTAACATGTCCCCTCCAGGGGCGAGCTGCGGAATGGCATGTAAAACAGGTATTTTGCTCGTTATAGAGACCACCTGGGAGTTCCATAATGCGGCGCAGCTTTCTGCCTTCTTGGTTGTTATATCGTTTGTTCGGCAATTGTACTGCCGATCAGGTCTTCCGGAGAGTGGAGTCCTGAAAGTAAGAAAAAATAACAAAACCGGCAGCCCTTAGTGCGGTTAAGCCGCGTTTCGGGCGCGCCATGATCGTGCCCCTCCCCCTGTGCCCATGGTATTTTCAGGGCGTAATTATGTACGCGTAGCACGGATTTCGCTGTTTCGCGAGGGCTGGGGTTGGGGCCGCATTGCTACGTTTTCTTGGAACGTGCCAGGCGTTCTTGTTGTAGGTTACTCCGGGCGCGCTTGACGGTGTCCAGACGTTTTATCGCCGGACTGGAGAATTGCCTTGAGAGGCTACTTTGTACTTCCGCTGTGAGAGCCGTCGTGTGCTCCTCCGTTCGGAGATAGCGTTCGGTGTTTCCATTGACCGTAATAACTCCCCGAGGTCCTGGCATCTTGAGCTTGAGGTATGCATAGTGCGGCACCGCATTGAACTTTGCAAATGTGGTTCGCCCGAGTAGTGCGTGATAGCCACTGCGGAACGGGACTATGTCGAAGATTAACTCCTCGCTTCGGAAATTATCCGGGGATCCGAAGACCACTTCAAGTGTAACTAAGCCTGTAAAGTTGGCCTCTACACCTGGTATGATGCCCTTAAAGGTCGTTTTTGTGGGTTTAATCCTTGAGGGATCTATGCCCATTTTCTGCACTGTGTCATGATAAAGCAGGTTCAGGCTGCTACCACCGTCCATAAGGACTCGAGTGAGGTGAAATCCGTCAATGATTGGGTCTAGAACCAATGCGGCGAATACGCCAAGGAGGATACTAGTGGTGTGGTCCCTTCGATCGAAAGTGATCGGGCAGGATGACCATGGGTTGAACTTTGGGGCAACTGGCTCCAACGCATATACGTCCCTTAACGCACGCTTCCGCTCCCTCTTGGGGATGTGGGTTGCGTATATCATGTTCACCGTCCGCACTTGTGGGGGGAAACCCTTCTGTCCTTTATTGTTCGGCAGCCGGGGCTCCTCCTCGTCATCGCTATGTAGCCCCTTGTCTCTTTTTTCGGCATTAAACTTGCCGGCCTGCTTTAACACCCAACAGTCCCTATTGGTGTGATTGGCTGGCTTTTCGGGGGTGCCATGTATCTGACACGAGCGATCGAGTATACGGTCCAAACTGGACGGGCCCGGAGTGCCTCTTTTGAATGGCTTCTTCCGCTGACCGGGCTTGGAGCCGCTGAATCCGGCATTAACTGCCGTATCTTCAGCATTGTCACTGTTAATGTGGCGCTTGTGTTTGTTGCGTCGCGACCTGCCATTGCTGTCCTTGGTATCCGAATTACCAGGGTTCTTTGACATGTTATTGCTGCGAGCCAGCCAGCTGTCTTCTCCCGCGCAAAAGCGAGTCATGAGTGTCGTGAGGGCTGCCATAGATTTCGGCTTTTCATGTCCAAGGTGCCGGGCTAGCCACTCGTTGCAGATGTTATGCTTGAAAGCCGCTAGGGCCTCTGCGTCCGGACAATCGACGATTTGATTTTTCTTGGTTAGGAACCATGTCCAGAATTGTCTGGCCGATTCCTCTGGCTGTTGAATTATGTGGCTCAGGTCATCGGCGTCTGGTGGTCGCACATAGGTGCCCTGGAAATTTTCGAGGAATGCGGCTTCCAGGTCTTCCCAACAACCAATGGATTCTGCTGGCGGGCTGTTAAGCCAATGCCGACCTGGTCCTCTAAGCTTGAGTGGGAGGTATTTGATGGCATGTAGATCATCGCCACAGGCCATGTGGATATGAAGGAGATAGTCCTTGATCCATGCCGCAGGATTTGTTGTGCCATCGTATGATTCAATGTTTACGGGTTTGAAACCCTCTGGGATTTGATGATCCATTACTTCATCTGTGAAGCATAGCGGGTGTGCGACACCTCTGTACTGGGCTATATCACGACGTAGCTCAAATGAGCTTTGTCTGCTGTGCTCGGCCCGACCGGATTTACTGTATCCGGCGTGACGGTTATCATATAGTGTCCTGGGGCGCCCGCGTGATCCGTAGATCGATCTTATTTGCCTTGCCTTGTCCTCCAACATATCTTGCAGGTTTAGCACATTTCCCCGTGCCTTGGTATTTTTGGAGCGACGCCGGGGTGCGGCTTGAGTTGTGGGCCAAGAGGCCTCTCTGTCGCGGCCACAAGGTGGCCGGTCAGCCGCGTCATGCGCTGGAGATGTAGGTTTAGGGGCTTCTTCCTCTAATCGGGGTAGCAACCTGCGCTTTGGATAGCTCTTGGAGGGGCGTTCGAGTTCGTATTCCTCGACCGCGAGGACTTCAGTCCATCTGTCGGCTAGCAAGTCTTGATCAGCTCTAAGCTGCTGCTGTTTTTTCTTAAGGCTACTCGTCGTGGCCATAAGCCCACGCTTGAAGTGCTCTTGTTCGACGGGATCCTCAGGCACGACAAATTCGTCATCGCCGAGGCTTGCCTCGTCTTCAGAAGGAGGCATGTAATTATCATCCTCTTCCTCTCTGTCTGCCGCTCTCTCAGGGGGGCTGGCTTCTCCATCCTCTTGTGCTGAATCTTGCTGGAGGGAGTTGTCTTAGGCACTATCCGGTGTGTTATTATCTCCCGTGTCGGTATCACCGTTTTTGCTTTGGCGGGACTTAGAGCGGCGCCGCTGACGCCGGAGTTTAGGTTGCTTCTTGGAGGGGTTATCCCCTGTTGTTCCGTCGCCATTGCCTTCTTTGGGTGTATCCACCATATATATGTCATATGACGAGGTGGCTTTCCAGTGCCCTATAGGCGCTAGTTCTTGTTCGTCTCCTACATCCGTCCATACCGTCGATGTCTTCGGAGTCGAAGTCGAGCATGTCGGTCAAATCATCGATAGTGGCTATGAAGTGGGTGGTGGGTGGGTGTCGAATTTCTTCGTCGTCCGCGCCCCAATCCTGCCAGTCATAATCCGGCCAAGACTCTCCTGACAAAGAGAGAGACCTTAGTGAATTCAGTATATCGCCCAAGGGCGAGTGCTGAAAGATATCCGCGGCGGTGAACTCCATGATCGGCGCCCAATCGGATTCGATTGGCAGGGGCGCGGAGGGTTCAAAGTCCGTAGAGGAGTCTGACAATGTGGAGTCACGGGCCTGGAGAAGGATGAGGCTGGTGTTTGGATCGATCGCCGTTGAGGCTGCGGCCTCCGCGGCGGGGTCTAACCACCCGTCCTCGGATGGCGCAGTTGGCTCCGAACTGAAGGTCGGAGCGGATGCAGGTGCGGTCTCCAGGACACTGTTCGGCGGCAGAGCTAGATCATGCCCATTGAGACAGTGCGACGTGCTCGGCTGTGGCTCGAATCCGTTGAAGATCAAGTCTCCGCGGATGTCGGCCGTGTAGTTCAAACTTCCAAATCTGACCTGATGGCTAGGGGCGTAGCTTTCAATCTGCTCCAGATGGCCAAGCGAATTAGCCCGCAGTGCAAAGCCGCCGAACACGAAGATCTGTCCGGGGAGAAAAGTCTCACCCTGGAATGCATCGCTGTTGATGATCGAAGGAGCCATCGGGCCTAAAGATGACAACATAGAGGAACTCTCAATGAAAGCACCAATGTCGGTGTCAAAACCGGCGGATCTCGGGTAGGGGGTCCCGAACTGTGCGTCTAGGCGGATGGTAACAGGAGACAAGGGACACGATGTTTTTACCCAGGTTTGGGCCCTCTCGATGGAGGTAAAACCCTACTCCTGCTTGATTAATATTGATGATATGGTAGTACAAGAGTAGATCTACCACGAGATCAGAGAGGCTAAACCCTAGAAGCTAGCCTATGGTATGATTGTTGTTGTTGTTGTTGTCCTACGGACTAAACCCTCCAGTTTATATAGACACCGGAGGGGGCTAGGGTTACACAGAGTCGGTTACAACGGGAGGTGTCGGTGTTAAAACCGGCGGATCTCGGGTAGGGGGTCCCGAACTGTGCGTCTAGGCAGATGGTAACAGGAGACGAGGGACACAATGTTTTACCCAGGTTCGGGCCCTCTTGATGGAGGTAAAAACCTACGTCCTTATTGATTAATATTGATGATATGGGTAGTACAAGAGTAGATCTACCACAAGATCAAGGAGGCTAAACCCTAGAAGCTAGCCTATGGTATGATTGTTGTATGTTGAGGTTCGTCCTATGGACTAAAACCCTCCGGTTTATATAGACACCGGAGAGGGTTAGGGTTACACAAAGTCGGTTACAATGGTAGGAGATCTAAATATCCGCATCGCCAAGCTTGCCTTCCACGCTAAGGAAAGTCCCTTCCGGACACGGGACGGAGTCTTTAATCTTGTATCTTCATAGTCCAGGAGTCCGGCCAAAGGTATAGTCCGGCTACCCGGACACCCCCTAATCCAAGACTCCCTCAGTAGCCCCTGAACCAGGCTTCAATGACGACGAGTCCAGCACGCAGATTGTCTTCGGCATTGCAAGGCGGGTTCCTCCTCCAAGTACTTCATACAAGATTGTAAACACCAAGGATAGTGTCCGGATCTGCAAAATAAGTTTCCACATATTGCCGTAGAGAGAATAATATTTACACAAATCTAATCTGCTGACGTATTCCGTAGCGTGACATCACGCCACGGCCAAGCCTTTATTCGAATCATTTTTACTTCCCCACCTCAGCGTATTTTGCGAGGCGGTTTCCTTGGCACGTCTTGTCAAAGCAGAGATCGTGTCCCCTTTATTTACGGGATTCTCATCAATACGGACGTGGGTGACCCAATCGTGCCCGTTAGCATGTTTTCTAGATTAAAGGCGAGTCCCAAACGGTTATGGGGAGGGCCCTTGGTATTCAACCTCTTATAAAGAGACCAAGGCCTTACTCCTTTCTTTCAATCTCAAACGAGTTCTCCCGTCGCCTCGAGTTCCAACACCCAAGGCTCTAGATTCCAGGCGCTTCGGACCTTCGACAATGTCCGGTTCCGACCTTCAAGGCCGATGGATGCCCTCCTCCGTCACAGAGGAGGACGTGCTAAAGTTGAGAGAGGCCAAGTTCTTGACCGGCGAAATTTCGCATAGGCTGCTTGCTCAAGGGCAGGCTATTCCCAGTCCCCAGCCGGGTGAGTGCATGGTGTTCGTGTATCACTTCCTTCGGGGGTTAGGTTTCCCAATGGATCCATTCGTGAGGGGGCTGATGTTCTATTATGGGTTGGAATTCCACGACTTAGCTCTGGAGTCCATCCTCCATGTTTCCTCATTCATCGTCGTGTGTGAAGCGTTCCTCCGTGTTACTCCTCACTTCGGATTATGGCTCAAGACCTTTAAGGTAGAGCCGAAGGTGATTGAGGGACGGCACGCAGAGTGCGGAGGCGCTGTTATAAGCAAGAATGCTGATGCTCCATTGCCTGAGGGCCCTTTTCAAGAGGAGCGCGACTTATGGCAACGAGAGTGGTTCTATATCACTGCTCCCAGGGGCACCAAGTGGGTGGCGCCGCCTGCCTTTCGCTCGGGTCCCCCAAAGCAGCTGGGGTCGTGGGTCAATAAAGGCCTATATCAGGGGCCATCCCAGGACGTGCCTTTGTTGCAGAGCCGCATTAGGGATCTCTTAGAAAGAGGTCTCAGCCTGGTCAAAGTGACGCAATTCATGCTGATCCGCCGAACACTGCCCGACAAACGTCGCTCCCTTTGTTTGTGGGAGTTTAATCCGGAGGGACCACGAGCTCTCTAGCATTTTATGGGCGCAACGCCCGCGGAGATGTATAAACTATTGTTCGGATCACAAGCAACGTGTCCGGATTTGACCGAGGACGCAGGTCTAAGCTGCAATCGCCTGGATACTCAAATAAGTAGCCTTGTACCCGGACTCGTTATCCGTACATTAGTCATAAACTTGCCCCTAAAAGGGCTGTCCTTTTAAACAAGAGTGGATAGCGAAAGCAAAGCTGATCAGGTGTCCGGCTCCCCTCCCCGAGACCAGGCTGGATCCCGTGCTAGTCAGGATGTTGAAGATTGTGCCTTTGGAGGAAAGTGAGGGAGGGGACAAGGAAACTACGACCTCCTCAAAGGAGGCTGTTCGGAAGGAAGGAACCGAAAATTCCTCTCCTCAGGGGAAGAGGAGGACCGCCTCTGAAAACCCCGAGACCGTGGCCTCAAAGCGGGGGGGGGGGGGGATCCTCGTCAGAGGGTCCTACGCCGGGGGGTGCCTCGGCCGAACTATGCCCTCAAGGGGATCAGCCCTCCAGCGAGCCGTAAGTAGAGAAAGATTTTCTTTTTGAGAGATGAGAGAAATCCTTGCTTTATATCTGAGAAGATTAACCGAAATTTTACCTTGTAGTTCGGACCTCAGCCCTTCTCAGCAGGGCTCGTCTTCGGGGGACCTTCTTCCGAAGATGATGGAGAGCAGAACGCCTCCCCCTACCGTACCACCTAGCGAGGCGGGCGACCTTGAGGTGTCGTCGCGGAGGGTTTCTCCGAATCCGGCAGGGGCGGAAGGTAGCCGTATGGACCCCCAAGGTTCTCCGCGTCCGGCCTTCGAAAGAGGTCATAGGACGAGTCTGACACCGTCCGGTGCTCGGTCGGAGGAGCTGAAGAATCTGCTAGGGCGAGCTTCTATCTCAGAGGAGCACCATGCATTGATGGCCATGGTGATTGAAAGGATTTCATCCGCGAAAAGCGGATTGCACGAGGCTGTCAGAAGTTTACTGATGGGTTTTGAGGTACACGAAATAATGTACATTTTTTGACAGTTGCGCATAAATAAGATGCGCCCTGTGTAGATAGTAGCCCCTGAGACTCTGTGCGTTGTCAAAATTGATGGCGCGCAGAGGATCATAATCCCAGGTCTAAAATGCCGCCTTTGTATATAGGTGGCGAAGTGTCCGGAATCCAGCCGAACCGATGAATTTGCTGAGCTAAAGCGACAACTTGACGTGGCAGATGCCAACATCGTGCTCATCAACAAGCGGCTTGATGAGGCACAAGGTATGTAATTCCTCGGGCAGCACCTGGTAAGAGGAGCTTTATGCCTGTATCTTACATCGTGTATGCTTGACGCAGATGGTGCGGCCGCCGTGGAGAGTCTTCGGGCGGAACTTGCCCGAGCCAAGGAACAAGCAAGAAAAAGTAATGCGGTTACCGAGAAGGCCCTTGAAGAGCTGAGAGCCGAACAGGCTGCTCACTACCAAAGGACAAAAGAGATGACCGAAATGGCCGTGAAGCTGAAGAGCGCTGCTGACCGTTGCAAGCTTCTTGAAAAAGAAGACCGGGCGGAACAGACGGACTTGGAGAAGGCCGTTGCCGATGCTAGGGATGCTCGCTCTGCGATGAGAGCTGCGAAGGAGGAGCCGTGTCAGGCCGGAGAAATCACGGCTGGAAAGCCTTATATGCTGCGGAGGAAATTTTGTGATCCTAAGCATGCTCCGTTGGACCGACTGTGGAGTACGGCGGACACCTATCTGGATTTGGCGGCAAGTGCTGCTGATGCAACCGAACACTTTCGAGATCAGAAGGATTGTGAAGTGGAGAAACTCTTTTGGTCGCAGTTCCACAATCCAGAGCGTCCACTATCTGTGGCCGATCGTCTGGCCGAATGGGCCGAGCTGAATAGGTTGTCCGGAATCGCCATGAAGTGCGTCATGAGTCATTTGTGTCCGGAGAGATCGGAGCCGAAGAGTTATTTCGGCTTGGTGCAGCAATTCCTTGGTGCGGTACCGTGCATCAATGCGATTAAGAGGTCAGCATGCATAGAGGGTGCGTGGATGGCTCTCGCCCGTGTCAAGACATACTGGGCAGAAATGGAGACCACCGCTGTTGCATCCAAAGATTCGGACAGAAGCCGAGTACCTGCCGAGCACTATTTTCAGGAAGTTCTCCAGGGCGCTCGTGTAATAGAGACGCAGTGCTTGAAGGATGCTACATTCGAATAGGCTATGCGATTGTAAAACGATATTTTTGATAAATTATAGGAACTTTTTATACTTGTGCCTGCAAGTATTGTAACACCTCCTGTGCGGCCGTTTTAAAATATATAAAATCTGAAAGATGGCAGTCGTCGGCTTCAGCGCCCACGCAAATAATGCAGGGGTGTTCGCAGAAAGCGCATTTTCACACTTGATCCAACGTCTTGGTCCTACAAAGGAGGTGATAGCGCAGTGAACTAGGCAATCGGACTATAATGCTTTATCACTTTCACTTAGCCATAGGAGTTTGACAGTGAGGCTACTTAGATAGCCCCTGGTGGCGACTGCGCTCGCCCGAGTCCGGGGCGCGTATGTGCCTGGCCGGGAAACGGCCCTTCATTAATGCGGAGGAATCCTATAGATTCCGGTAAGTCATCGAGTGGCTAACTAGTCTCGCGCTATATCATGACACTCAGTTTTCCGCTTTCTCTACTGAGGTGCTCGCCTGGCCGAACCGGGGCACAATCGCAGTAGTTCTCCTGATGCTACCTTAGCCGATAGAGCGGCACATAAGACAGCCGAACACAGGAGCCGGGCAACCCAACATTTGACCAAACACATGATTCGGAGCTGATGCATATAAGGCCAAAACTCTCGACGCCGAACACTCCCTAAGGCATTCGGTCTTTATGAGTGCGGGCAAGACAACACCCTTTGTTAAAAGCCCCTAGTGTCCAGGTACGCGCAAAAGTTCTGACATGGCCACATGCCAAGACGCCAGCCTCCTCCTTGGTTATATCGGATAAAACCAGGGGATGTATATCAACAAGAGACAGTAAAAAAGGTTTACGCAGGGTCTTAATCTGAAAAGAATCCTTGGAACGGGTCCCAACTGCATGTCTGCGCCTGTGTCTCCGTTGTGCCGTATCTTGGACGGGCGCAGCATGATGTTCATCTGTAATAGAGAGGAACTTAGTTGAAAAGAGGTCTTGCTGAACAGAAGTTATGTAAAATAGACAAAATAGAAATTGAGATGGGTAAAATTGAGCTTGACTGTCTCTTAGTTTGCAGGTGTGGAGCCCCTAGAGCAGGGGTGTATGGCTATTAAGCCTTTATCAATGATATTTTTGTGCCGGACTCGTCTATCCGTGTCCGTTGTTTTAATGACCTGTTCAGATGTTTTGGCTGGTGAAGACATTTTATTGTGGGGCTGTTAAAGCGGCCGCACAATCCTCCGCTCGGGGGAGGCACACTCAGTGCTTCCCCTTCAAAGAGATGATGCCTCGTGGACCGGGCATCTTAAGTGTAAGAGATGCATAATGCGGTATTGCGTTAAAGCGGGCGAAAGCTTCGCGTCCCAGCAGTGCTTGATAGCGACTTGAGAATGGGACGATGTGGAAAGTCAGCTTTTCGCGGCGGAAGTTATCGATAGAGCCGAATATAACTTCGAGCCGGAGAAAACCCATGCAATGGGTGTCCGGACCTGGCGTTACCCCTTGAAAGGAGGTTTTGCTGTGGCGAATTCTTGTTGGGTCTATCCCCATGTGGCGGATTGTGTCCTGATATATCAGGTTTAGTCCACTGCCGCCGTCCATCAGGACATTTGTAAATTGGAGTCCGCCAATTATTGGATCGAGTACCAAGGCAGTGCAGCCTGCGTTCCTGATACTTCTAGAATAATCCAGATGATCGAAGATGATTGGTTTTGACAACCAGTGGCGAGACTCCATTGGGATAGGCCGTATGGCGTGTACCTTTATGGGCGCCGCACGTTTTGTTATGTGAAGTAAGTTTACTGTTTTTACTTCTTGTGGAAAATTATTTTGTTTCCTGGTGCTCTGCTTTTGGGGTTCGTCCTTGTCTTCGCTTGGTGTGTCGAGCCCCTTGTGTTCGGCGTTGAGTCTGACGAATTGTTTGAAGTCCCAACAGTCTCTGTGGGTATGGTTAGCAGGCTTCCCGGGAGTACTGTGTATTTGACATATCCTGTCCAGGATTTTGTTTAGGTTGGATAGGTCGTCCCTGTTATCCGGGAGGGGCGGCTTTTTCTGATTCTGCCGCGAGTTTTTAAATCCGGCATTGACTGTCGTGCTCTTCGGACTGTTTTCCTTAGTCCGGCGACAGTCCTTTTTGCATCGCGGTTTTCCGTTTCCATCCCTAGTTTTGGATGTACTTGGGTCGCTGGTGCCACATCTTGCCAACCAGCTGTCTTCTCCTGCGCAAAAGCGGGTCATGAGGCTTGTTAGTGCGGCCATTGTTCTTGGCTTTTCTTGGCCGAGGTGTCTGGCGAGCCATTCGTCTCGGACATTATGCCTAAATGCTGCTAAGGCTTCGGCGTCCGGACAGTCGACTATCTAATTCTTTTTAGTAAGAAATCTGTTCCAGAATTGCCGAGCTGATTCTCCAGGTTGTTGAGTTATGTGATTGAGATCGTCTGCATCCGGAGGGCGGACGTAGGTGCCTTGAAAATTTGCTCGGAAAGCGTTCTCGAGCTCTTCCCAACTTCCAATGGTGTTTTCAGGAAGGCTTTTAAGCCAATGCCGGGCTGGCCCTTTAAGCTTGAGGGGTAAGTATTTTATGGCATGGAGGTCATCTCCTCTAGCCATATGTATGTGGAGGATATAATCCTAGATCCAGACTCCAGGGTCTGTTGTTCCGTCGTATGCCTCTATGTTTACGAGTTTAAATCCCGCAGGAAATTCGTAATCCAGGACCTCATCGGTGAAACATAGGGGGTGTGCGGCACCCCTGTATTTGGGTGTGCTGTGATGTTCGGATACTGGTTTTGTTGCATTGCTTACGAGAGCTTGCTTTCATGGCCCATAAATAGATCTAGCTGGGCGTCTTTCTGATGCAAATCCTTGAGTGGGACGCATGCCGGCTTGAGTGCGGCGCCGCTTGCCGCTTTATGCTGGCCATGGGGTCATCTATCCGACCGGATGGCTTTCTTACTTTTTGAATGCGAGGGCTCTAAGGCCTCTTCGTCGAATTCGGGCAGTAGCTTTCACTTTGGATAGCTTTTGGTGTGGCGACTACCGCCGCATTTGTCTGCAGTATTGATTACTTTACTCCATCTGATTATGAGTGCATCTTCCGCAGTTTTTAGCTTCCGCTTCTGCTTTTTCAGGCTGCGTGCGGTTCCAACGAGCCTTTTGTGGAGGTTCTTCTGCTCCGTGGGCTGATCCGGAGTAAGGTCGTCCGGAATGCCATTTTCGCCGCGGACGGTTTGTTCGGTTTCTTTATCTGAGTTGCCCTGTTCGGACGGTTGTTCTAAGGCATGCTCGTCGTCTGCCAGCTCATCCTACTCTATGGCTGGGTCTGTATCGAGGCGGGGCTTGGAGCGGCGTTTACGCCGCCGCTTTGTTTGCTTTTCGAGAGATCGATCCCTCATTGCATCCCTGTCTTCCTCGTTGTCGCTTCCTTTAGGGGTATCCACCATGTACACATCATGAGATGAGGTGGCTGTCCAATGCCCTACAGGCGTTGGTTCATATGCATTTCCTGCATCGTCGTCCATGCCGTCGATGTCTTCGGAGTCGAAGTTGAGCACGTCGTTTAAACTATCGACGGTGGCTACCAAATGGGTGCTGGGTGGGTTTTGAATTTCTTCATCACCCGTATCCCATCCTTGCTGACCGTAGTCCGGCCAGGGCTCTCCTGATAAAGAGAGAGACTTTAGTGACTTCAGGATGTCGCCGAAGGGCGAGTGCTGAAAGATGTTTGCGGTAGTGAACTCCATGACTGGCGCCCAATCGGATTCGATTGGCAGGCGCGCGGGGGGCTCGGAGTCCGAAGAGGAATCCGGCTCCTCGGAATCATAGGCCATGCGGAGTGCGGGGCTGGTGTTCGGCTCGATCACCTTTGAGATCACAACCCCCGAGGTGATTTCCAACCACTCTTCCTCGATCGGCGCAGTAGGCTCCGAATTAAGGGTCGGAACAAATGCGCGTGCGGCCTCCAGGACACTGTTCGGCGGCAGAGCTAGATCATGCCCATCGAAACAGTGCGGCGCACTTGGTTGTGGCTCGAATCCGTCGAAGATCAAGTCCCCGCGGACGTCAGCCGTGTAGTTTAAACTTCCAAATCTGACCTGATGGCCAGGGGCGTAGCTTTCGATCTACTCCAGGTGGCCAAGCGAATTGGCCCGCAGTGCGAAGCCGCCGAAGATGAAGATCTGTCCGGGGAGAAAAGTCGCACCCTGGACCGCATCGTTGTTAATGATCAAAGGAGCCATCGGGCCTAACAGCGACGACACATAGAAACTCTCAATGAAAGCACCAATGTTGGTGTCAAAACCGGCGGATCTCGGGTAGGGGGTCCCGAACTATGCGTCTAGGTGGATGGTAACAGGAGACGAGGGACACAATGTTTTACCCAGGTTCGGGCCCTCTTGATGGAGGTAAAACCCTACGTCCTGCTTGATTAATATTGATGATATGGGTAGTACAAGAGTAGATCTACCACGAGATCAAGGAGGCTAAACCCTAGAAGCTAGCCTATGGTATGATTGTTGTATGTTGAGGTTCGTCCTACGGACTAAAACCCTCCGGTTTATATAGACACCGGAGAGGGTTAGGGTTACACAAAGTCGGTTACAATGGTAGGAGATCTAAATATCCGCATCGCCAAGCTTGCCTTCCACGCCAAGGAAAGTCCCTTCCGGACACAGGACGGAGTCTTCAATCTTGTATCTTCATAGTCCAGGAGTCCGGCCAAAGGTATAGTCCGGCTACCCGGACACCCACTAATCAAGGACTCCCTCAGGAGGAGATCTACATATCCGTATTGCCAAGCTTGCCTTCCACGCCAAGGAAAGTTCCATCCGGACACGGGACGAATTCTTCAATCTTGTATCTTCATAGTCCAAGATTCTGACCAAAGGTCATAGTCCGGCTATCCAGACACCCCCTAATCCGGGACTCCCCCACCGAGGAACATGTATAAGTCATGAAGAAAGCAATAGCAATAAACTAAACGATCATAGTGCTAAGCTAACGGATGGGTCTTGTCCATCACATCATTCCTACTGATGTGATCTCGTTCATCAAATGACAACACATGTCTATGGCTAGGAAACATAACCATCTTTGATTAATGAGCTAGTCAAGTAGAGGCATAGTAGGGACACTTTGTTTGTCTATGTATTCACACATGTACTAAGTTTCCGGTTAATACAACCCTAGCATGAATAATAAACATTCATCATGATATAATGAAATATAAATAATAACTTTATTATTGCTTCTAGGGCATATTTCCTTCAGTCTCCCACTTGCACATCGTCATGTGATTTCACACCAATAGTTTACATCTTTATGTGATTAGCTCACATCTCTATGTGACTAATACCCAAGGGGTTTACTAGAGTCAATAATCTAGTTCACATCGCTATGTGATTAACACCCAAAGGGTGATCATGTTTTGCTTGTGAGAGAAGTTTAGTCAACGGGTCTGCCACATTCAGAGCCGTATGTATTTTGCAAATTTTCTATGTCTACAATTCTCTGCACGGAGCTACTCTAGCTAATCGCTCCCACTTTCAATATGTATCTAGATCGAGGCTTAGAGTCATTCAGATCGGTGTCAAAGCTTGCATCAACGTAAATATTTACGATGAACTCTTTGTCACCTCCATAACCAATAAACATTTCCTTATTCCACTAAGGATAATTATGACCACTGTCAAGTGATCCACTCCTGGATCAATATCGTACACCCTTGCCAAACTCATGGCAAGGTACACAATAGGTTTGGTACACAACATAGCATACTTTATAGAACCTATGGCTGAGGCATAGGGAATGACTTTCATTCCCTTTCTATTTTCTGCCGTGGTCGTGTTTTGTGTCTTACTCAACTTTACACCTTGCAATACAGGCAAGAACTCCTTCTTTGACTATTTCATTTTGAACTACTTCAAAAATCTTGTCAAGGTATGTACTCATTGAAAAATCTTATCAAGCGTCTTGATCTATCTCTATAGATCTTGATGCCCAATATGTAAGCAGCTTCACCGAGGTCTTTCATTGAAAAACTCCTTTCAAACACTCCTTTATGCTTTCCAAAAAGTTCTACATTATTTCTGATGAACAATATGTTATTCACATATACTTATCAGAAAGACTGTAGTGCTCCCACTCAGTTTCTTGTAAATACAGGCTTCACCGCAAGTCTGTATGAAACTATATGCTTTGATCAACTTATCAAAGCGTATATTCCAACTCCGAGATGCTTGCACCAGTCCGTAGATGGATCGCTGGAGCTTGCACATTTTGTTAGCACCTTTAGGATTGATAAAACCTTCTGGTTGTATCATATACAACTCTTCTTTAATAAATCCATTAAGGAATGCAATTTTGATATCCATTTGTCAGATTTCATAAAATGTGGCAATTGCTAACATGATTCAGACATACTTTAAGCATCGATACGAGTGAGAAAATCTCATCGTAGTCAACATCTTGAATTTGTAAGAAACACTTTTCGAAGAGTCGAGCTTTGTAGATAGTAACACTACTATCAACGTCCGTCTTCCTCTTGAAGATCCATTTATTCTCAATGGCTTGCCGATCACCAGGCAAGTCCACCAAAGTCCACACTTTGTTCTCATACATGGATTCTATCTCAGATTTCATGGCCTCAAGCCATCTGTCGGAATCTGGGCTCATCATCGCTTCCTCATAGTTCGTAGGTTCATCATGGTCTATCAACATGACTTCCAGAACAGGATTACCATACCACTCTGGTGCGGATCATACTCTAGTTGACCTACGAGGTTCGGTAGTAACTTGATCTGAAGTTTCATGATCATCATCATTAACTTCCTTACTAATTGGTGTAGGCATCACTGGAACTGATTTCAGTGATAGGATACTTTCCAATTCAAGAGAAGGTACAATTACCTCATCAAGTTCTACTTTCCTCCCCCTCACTTCTTTCAAGAGAAACTCCTTCTCTAGAAAGGATCCACTATTAGCAATAAAGATCTTGCCTTCGGATCTGTGATAGAAGGTGTACCCAACAGTTTGTTTTGGGTATCC
Source organism: Aegilops umbellulata (assembly GCA_032464435.1). Taxonomy (NCBI): domain Eukaryota; kingdom Viridiplantae; phylum Streptophyta; class Magnoliopsida; order Poales; family Poaceae; genus Aegilops; species Aegilops umbellulata. The sequence continues at coordinate 63,621,946 of CP136056.1, read as the reverse complement.
TATGAAGATGCACTTCTCCGATTTGGGTTTGAGCTTATCAGGATGAAACCTTTTCACATAAGCATCGCAACCCCAAACTTTAAGAAACGACAGCTTAGGTTTCTTACTAAACCACAGTTCATACGGTGTCGTCTCAACGGATTTTTAGATGGTGCCCTATTTAATGTGAATGCAGCTGTCTCTAATGCATAACCCCACAACGATAGTGGTAAATCGGTAAGAGCCATCATAGATCGCACCATATCTAATAAAGTACGGTTACGACGTTCGGACACACCATTACGCTATGGTGTTCCAGGTGGCATGAGTTGCAAAAATATTCCACATTGTTTCAAATGAAGGCCAAACTCATAACTCAAATATTCGCCTCTGCGATCAGATTATAGAAACTTTATTTTCTTGTTACGATGATTCTCAACTTCACTCTGAAATTCTTTGAACTTTTCAAATGTTTCAGACTTGTGTTCCATTAAGTAGATATACCCATATATGCTCAAATCATCTGTGAAGGTCAGAAAATAACGATACGCGCCGCGAGCCTCAACACTCATCGGACCACATACATAATTATGTATTATTTCCAATAAGTCAGTGGGTCGCTCCATTGTTCTAGAGAACGGAGTCTTAGTCATCTTGCCCATGAGGCATGGTTCGCAAGCATCAAGTGATTCATAATCAAGTGATTCCAAAATCCCACCAGCATGGAGTTTCTTCATGCGCTTTACACCAGTATGACCTAAACGGCAGTGCCACAAATAAGTTGCACTATCATTATTAACCTTGCATCTTTTGGCTTCAATATTATGAACATGTGTATCACTACAATCGAGATTCAATAAACCATTCACCTTGGGTGTATGACCACACAAGGTTTTATTCATGTAAACAGAATAAAAATTATTCTTTGACTTAAATGAATAATCGTATTGCAATAAACAAGATCCAATCATATTATGCTCAACGCAAACACCAAACAACATTTATTTTAGGTTCAACACTAATCCCGAAGGTAAAGGGAGTGTGCGATGGTAATCTTATCAACCTTGGAATCACTTCCAACACACATCGTCACCTTGCCCTCAACAAGTCTCCGTTCATTTTATAACTCCTGTTTCAAGTTACTAATCATAGCAACTGAACCAATATCAAATACCCAGGGGCTACTATGAATACTAGTAAAGTACACTGATACGTCTCCAACGTATCTATAATTTTTTATTGTTCCATGCTATTATATTATCTGTTTTGGATGTTTAATGGGATTTACCAAGCACTTTTATATTATTTTTGGGACTAACCTATTAACCGGAGGCCAAGTGCAAATTGCTGTTGTTTGCCTATTTCAGTGTTTCGCAGAAAAGGAATTTCAAACAGAGTCCAAACGGAATGAAACCTTCGGGAGAGTTATTTTTGGAACAAACGTTACCCAGGAGACTTGGAGTGGACGTCAAGAAAGAAGCAAGGAAGCCACGAGCCAGGGAGGCGCGCCTGCCCCCCTGGGCACGCCCCCACCCCCGTGGGCCCCTCGCAGCTCCACCGACCTACTTCTTCCTCCTATATATACCCATATACCCGAAAACATCCAGGAGCACCACGAAACCCTATTTCCACCGCCGCAACCTTCTGTACCCGTGAGATCCCATCTTGGGGCCTTTTTCGATGCTCCGCCAGACGGGGAATCGATCACGTAGGGCTTCTACATCAACACCATAGCCTCTCCAATGATGTGTGAGTAGTTTACCACAGACCTTCGGGTCCATAGTTATTAGCTAGATGGCTTCTTCTCTCTCTTTGGTTCTCAATACAAAGTTCTCCTCGATTCTCTTGGAGATCTATTCGATGTAATTCTTTTTGCAGCGTGTTTGTCGAGATCCGATGAATTGTGGGTTTATGATCAAGATTATCTATGAACAATATTTGAATCTTCTCTGAATTCTTTTATTTATGATTGGTTGTCTTTGCAAGTCTCTTCAAATTATCAGTTTGGTTTGGCCTACTAGATTGATCTTTCTTGCAATGGGAGAAGTGCTTAGCTTTGGGTTCAATCTTGCGGTGTCCTTTCCCAGTGACAGCAGGGGCAGCAAGGCGCGTATTGTATTGTTGCCATCAAGGATAAAAATATGGGGTTTATATCATATTGCTTGAGTTTATCCCTCTACATCATGTCATCTTGCCTAATGCGTTACTCTATTCTTATGAACTTAATACTCTAGATGCATGCTAGATAGCGGTCGATGTGTGGAGTAATAGTAGTAGATGCAGAATCGTTTCGGTCTACTTGTCGCGGAAATGATGCCTATATGCATGATCATGCCTAGATATTCTCATAATTATGCACTTTTCTATCAATTGCTGGACAGTAATTTTTTCACCCACCGTAATACTTATGCTGTCTTGAGAGAAGCCAGTAGTGAAACCTATGGCCCGTTTCTATTTTCCATCATATAAGTTTCCAATCTATTTTCACTTTGCAATCTTTACTTTCAATCTATATCATAAATATACCAAAAATATCTTATTATCTCTATCTGATCTCACTTTTGCAAGTGGCCGTGAAGGGATTGACAACCCCTTTATCGCGTTGGTTGCAAGGTTCTTATTTGTTTGTGCAGGTATAAGGCGACTTGTGTGTAACCTCCTACTAGATTGATACCTAGGTTCTCAAAAACTGAGGGAAATACTTACGCTACTTTGCTTCATCACCCTTTCCTCTTCAAGGGAAAAACCAACGCAAGCTCAAGAGGTAGCAAGAAGGATTTCTGGCGCCGTTTTATTTAGGGTCAACGACAGTGGGAGAGGCTCCCACTGACTTTTGTATTACTCACAAAGGAACCAGTTACATCATTGTTACATGTGGGTTTTAAGGCCCCCCAGCCAAACTCTACGAGGCTACAAGGGCAAGCGTTACAATTGTTGTATGTATGAGTCTAGGAAAGGACGCAACTCCTCCCTACAACTGTGAACCAAAAGGGTCAGAAGCCCTTTGAGTCTAGCCGGCCATGAACCATAAGAGTGTGGAACCCCTCTGAAGTGTTGGTTATTTCTCTCCTTCCACAAGCTCCATGCAGCCATCAAGAAAATGTCCATAAACAGAGGTCGCCGCCAATGTTCTCTACCAGCATGCAGCAGAGCGAGCCTGGTACCAGTGTTTGGCCAGGTCATCCCGACCTTAGCCCAGCATTGTTGGCTGAATGGGCAAGTGAAAAAGAGGTGTTCCACCGTTTCCTCAGGGGGACGCTGGGAAAGCATGCAAGAGAATGTGTTGCCCGCCACGACAAAGTGCCCGCGTCTCAGCATGTTCCTAGTGTTTAGATGATCAACAAACAGCAGCCAGCCAAACATTTTGAATTTGATCGGGCTTTTAACTTTCCATAGCCAGCAGAAGGCCTCATCAGCAGCTGTATCTCTGAAGCAGTGATCGTAATGTCGCTTGGAGGAGAAAGCCCCACCAATGTTGCATTCCCAGACATCGGTGCACTCCTCATCAATGGTCACATGCATCGTTCCATGCTGGATTTCTCTGACTTCATCTCGAGCTTGTGTGGATAGTGGTAAGTGGAATATCAAGCTCGGGTCCGCAGCTATGAGGATTCTTGCAACCGGCTCATCTTCGTTTAAGCAAAAGGAGAAGGCTCTGGGATAAATCTCCATTAATGATGTGTCACGGTCGTCAAACCAAACATCTTTCCAGAACAGAGAGGAGGATCCGTTGCCCAGAGTGACTTTGGTGATCCCACGGAAAATATTGCTGAGCTGCATTACGTCCCGCCACCAGAAGGAGCCAACATGATCCATCGCATGCGGCACACGATCCGTGTAGTACGTGTCCCAGACCATAGTCACCCAGGGGACGTCATGGTGGTTGTAAAACTTAAACAGATGTTTCAGAAGAAGTGCAACATTCTGTGTCTTTATATCGATGACCCCAAGCCCACCTTTGCATTTTGGTCTGCAGACCAACTCCCAAGCTGCTAGAGAGTTGTTTTTGACACCATCTTCAGAGTTCTTCGCCCAGAGACAGTACCTGCGCAACTTATCAAGGTGTTCAATCACTTTGGGGTGGAGCTTGATTGTACACATGGCATAGATTAACACCGATGTCACTGCTGAGTTAACCAGGGTGAGCTTTGCCCGAGAGGACAACGAAGACAGGGCCGTGGACATTTTCCTCTCCACCCCATGCACAAGTGGCATGAGCTCAAGCAGCGTCGGTCTGGTCGTGCCCATGGGGAGGCCAAGGTAGGTGAACGGCATTGAGCCAACTGAGCAGCCAAGAACTTGATCCAGATGCAAAGCACGCTGTTGATCAAGGTTGATAGGGATGAGGGTGGATTTGTGCAAGTTGATTTTTAGACCAATCGATGATGCGTAGTCCTCAAGGATTGTTTTCATGCGGGCAACTTGATCAGGGCAGGCTGGCATCACCAGGATGGTGTCATCCGCATACTGCACCACCGGATAGTCACTGTCATGATTGCATGGGATGGGCAGCTCGGTCAATCCACGATCAAACGCGTCATTGACCGCGGCTTGTAAGAGATCAGCAGCGAGGGCAAAAATCAGTGGAGAGAGGGGTCACCTTGCCGCACCCCACATTTGCACTGAAACTTTCTGCCGGGGACACCATTAAGGAGGACAGACGACACTCCAGATCCAAAGATTGTTTCCATCCATCCCAGCCATCTGCCATCAAACCCCATGTGTCTCATGATCTCCAACATTGGGTTGTGCTCTATGGTGTCGAAAGCTTTGGCGAAGTCTAACTTGAGCAAGATAATCTCACGCGACGACCTCTGACATTGGTGGATATATTCAAACGACCAAGCAAGACAGTCTTGGATGGTTCTCCCCTTAATGAACCATACTGGTTCCGGTGTATGATTTTCAGAATAACTTTCTGCAGACGATTGGCCAAGATCTTTGTGACAATTTTCAAACAACAGTTTAGCAAGGCTATTGGCCTGTAGTCATTTGCAGTTTCCGGAGATGAGGTTTTAGGTATCAAGGTAATGAACCCCTCACCAATGCTGGTGATATCAAGAGTGCCCTCGTGGAAATCCTGACACATTTTGTAGAAATCCTCCTTAATAATCTGCCAACAGCACTTAAGAAAACAACCATTGAAACCATCGGGGCCCGGATCCCGGTCTGTCGGCATCTCCTTTATTACTGCGTCAATTTCCTCCTTAGAGAAGGGAATTGACAGCTCTTCTAAACTAGGGATTCGTCTGATGATCCGGGGCAGGTCGAGTCGCATGGTGGTTGGCTTGGAAGTGACCAATCGTTCCTTATATGTGTGATACGTCTTCGTCGTATCTACTTTTCCAAACACTTTTGCCCTTGTTCTGGACTCTAACTTGTATGATTTGAGTGGAACTAACCCGGACTGACGCTGTTTTCAGTAGAATTGCCATGATGTTGTTTTATGTGCAGAAAACAAAAGTTCTCGGAATGACCTGAAATTCCACGGGATGTCTTATAAAAAATAATAAAAAATCCTCACCAAAGATGAAGACCAGGGGGCCCACACCCTGTTGTCGGTGTACTAAAGTAGGGGTACCCTAGTATCCCGAACTTGTGCATGGGCAGTCACAGCACCCCGCGGCAAGGCCTGCCAGGTGATCGCCAAGGCTCTCTATGGTTCCTTTGGAGCCATTCGAGAACAAAGTATTTAAGCCAAGGAGACAAGTCCCCGGCAAGAGGAGCTTGCCGGGAAGGCCGCTCGAGGCACAAGACCCCGGCAAGAGGAGCTTGCCGGGAAGGCCAACCAGAGCATCTCAAAGGACCTGCCGCGACGCGCCACGCGTCCCGGCAGGACTCGGCGAGCGACAAGTTCCCGGCTGCGGCAAGGCACTTGCCGCGGCGGGCAACCACCCTGTACCTACGCTCCAGCTCACCCACCTACGTGTCGCTCCGGGACCCTTCCTGGCATACGTGGCGGGAGGCTGTGCAGCCAGGGGTACACTGTGGCATGCGGCGCTGACAAGATCGCCATCGTGGCGAGCGGTGGCGCCCTTGACGGTCCCTTTTCTGCACCGTCAGGGCGACGTAGATAGGCATTTAATGCCTTTGTCCCCTGCCGTCAGGGTTAGGTATGATACACTGTGTAGGTAGCTGTACCTACCACAACATATTTCCATTTTTGCCCTTACCTATGTTGCCACCTGTTGGAGACCCCTTGAACATATAAAAGGAGGCCCATGCACAACGTAGGGGAGGATCGGCCCCCGGAGAGCGATCTCTGAGAGGAAAACAGAAGAACGCTCGGTCTCGTTAGCTGCTTGAGTGTACTGTAGCACTCAGCGCTCCCGAGCAAGAACTCAATACAATCCACAAAGCAGAAGTAGGAGTATTATCTCTCCGAAGAGCTCCGAAGCTGGGTAAAAACCCCCCGTGTGCTTCGCCTCGATCCGCTCTTCGCGCGACCTCCGCCCCCCGCCGAACCGAGAAGGGGCTCCGTCCCCATAGGTGCTCGAGGAGCCAGAAAACCCCGGCATCTTTGGCGCGCCAGGTAGGGGTCGTCGAGGTTGTGTGAACCTGATCTGGCGTTCACGCGAGCTAAATCTTCATCGACTTCATCGACATGCCGCCGAAGAAGAAGGTGGAAGAACGGGCGTCGACGAGGGAGCCCACGGTGCCACCAAGTCCAAGGACAAGACCACGCTGCCCGTCGGCGGCGTAGTCGGCTCCCACGACGACCGGGCGTTCGTAGACGCACCGCACCCATATCAAGAGGCGCAGGGCCGACAGCGTCGTGGTACTCACGGTACCATACGCTCGCTGGACCCAAATCGAGCTGGCGGATCCCGGGTTGCTCAAGGCCAACATGCACGCCAACGTGCTGGCGCGAGCGAGGCACGGTTGCCTGGACGGAATACTGCTCCTTCTAACATCCTTGGAAGTCCGAGCATATCCCGCTCCTCGCACCGTTCGCCACCGCTACCCGCCACTCCAGCAGAAGCTTTGGCACGAGCTCAACTACTCCTAGACTTCCCTCCAATGCCAGACAAGATCGATGACTGGAGGGCCACCATTCAGAGTCTCATCAGCTTCGCCAACGGCGACACTCCACGGCCGGCGACCACATCGCAGCCGCGGCAGGCTAGCCAAGTGCGAGCCGATGGCGACAAAACCGGTGGGGGTGCAACCACCGTGCACTCTCCGCCCCAAAGGCCAAGATCGCCGACTCGCCGGGTCCGCCACGACAGCGACTGCACTGCTTCATCAGACCCGCGAACTCGTCGCGATCAGCGCCACGTTCTTCACGAACGACAACAAGAAGACGCTCGTACCCGCATCGAGCGCCGAAGAGAAACGCGGCGTCAATCAGACTGATGCGCTGGCCCCGCTGTCGACATGCAAGCGCTAGGGGAACCAGGCGACCTGCCGTACGCGGTAGGTTGCCCTGCGTTTACTCGTGAGCTGCGGCAAGTCCAGTGGCCCAGCACGAAGAATTTCAAGCCAAACGTACCAGAGAAGTACGATGGCAGGCTGCATCCATCGGAGTTCCTCAGCATCTACACCATCGCGGTGCAGGCTGCCGGGGGGCGAGACGACAAGATCCTCGCCAATTACTTCCCTCTAGTTCTCAAGCCCAACGTCAGGTCCTGGCTCATGCACTTGCCGGGAAACTCCATATCTTCCTGGGCAGACCTATGCCATCAGTTTGTCGGCGCCTTTACAGGCGTCCACAAACCTCATGGCCAGGAGAGTGATCTTCACCTGCTTGCCCAGAAGGAAGGGGAGCCTCTGCGCAAGTACATCCAGAGATTCAGCCAAGTGCAACGCAACATCCCAGACGTCCACCCTGTCGCGGTCATCAGTGCGTTCCACCAGAACGTGCGTAACCGCAGGATGCGGGAGGAGATGGCGATGTGCAAGATCAGAGACGTCAGTGAGCTGTATGCCCTGGCCGACAGATGTGCACGTGCTGAGGAAGGGAGGAAACTCCCCGGAGAGAACGTAGGAACAGGTGGATCTGATAGCGATGATGCCGCCCCGGCAAGCAAAATCCGGCGGCGGAACAACAGGAAGAGGAAAGGCAAAGATGTGCTAGTTGTCGAGCAGTCCGGCAACGAAGGTGGCGCCAAGACAGCAAAGACTCGTAGCTCCAGCAAGGAGGTTGCCGCATGCGCCAACTGCCAGGCTGTGGCGGCCGCCGACAAGCAGGACGGCACCAACAAGCAGTACTGCAAGATTCACTGCACCAAAGGCCATGACCTCCAGAGCTGCAAGAAGGTCGATCAGCTCGTTGAGCTGCAAAAGGCCGAATACGAGCGACGCGACAAGGAGAAGGCCCAAGGAGGTGCTGGAGGATCCGGTACGAAGCGCACCAGCCGGGGGGGACGCCGTGGCAACGCCAAGCAGCGGCAAGGCGACAGACCTCCCCGCGGCCGCGACAAGGATGAAGATGACGACGACGACGAAGACATGGATGACGCCGAGACCAGCGAGCAGGAGTTCCAGAAAGCCACAGAAGTTTTGTGCGTTGACGGCGGTGCTTCTCTGCATACCTCACACCGCCAACTAAAGCAGTGGGTGCGGGAAGTCAATGCAGCAGAACCACCCGTTGAGTCACGCAAGCTTCTGAAATGGTCCAGCACGCCTATCATCTTTGATATTGAGGACCACCCCGATCGCACAACTGCTGTCGGGTGTTTGCCGATGTTGGTCTCACCAACTATCCGCAACCTCAAGGTCACTAAGATACTAGTTGACGGCGGGGCCGTCTTGAACCTGATCTCCTCCGCTGTGCTCCGGAGACTCCAAGTCCCTGACAGCGAGCTCGAAGAGACCGGCACGTTCCAAGGAATGAACCCGGGAAGGAGCAAGCCAAAGGGGAAGATCACGCTGCCGATGACATTTGGCAGCGAGCTGAACTTCAGGACTGTGAGGATCACTTTCGACGTTGCCGATTTTCCATTGCCTTACAATGGAATTCTCGGCCGTCCAGCGCTCGCCAAGTTCATGGCGGCCTCTCACTACGCGTACAACATGCTGAAGATGCTAGGCCCGATAAGTGTCATCTCTGTACATGGCGACAAGAAAGACGCTCTTATCTGTGCCGACAAGATCTACCGGGAAGCAGCAGCCGCCGCAGATCGCGAGACACTTGCCGCTGAAGCTCCCGGGGGGAAGAAGAAGACCAAGTCCGACAAGAGCTTTGATGCCCACTCCGGCAAGCGCACCTCTTCAGAGTGCTGCGCTATCGTCGAGGACGCACCATCGAGCTCCACCGGCAAGTGTAAGAAGACGATGGCAGCTCCGCCAGCGACCAAGAAGGTGTCCGCCAAGGAGGACGGCACTGGTGGTACCTTCACCATCAGTGCCACTCTCGACCCTAAATAGGAAAGCGCGCTCGTTGCTTTCCTGCGGGCGAATGTCGATGTGTTTGCGTGGCAACCGCCTGACATCCCCGGCGTTCCCAGGAAAGTAATCGAGCACCACCTTGCCGTCTGTCCTCATGCGTGGCCCGTCAAGCAGAGAGTCAGGAAACAAGCAGTGGAGCGCCAAGAGGTCATCGCCGAAGAGATCAAGAAGTTGGAAGCAGCAGGCCTCGTCAGAGGAGTGCTCCATCCTACGTGGTTGGCCAATCCTGTAGTCGTGCGCAAGGCAAATGGGAAATGGAGACTTTGCATCGACTTCACCGATGTCAACAAAGCTTGTCCCAAAGACCCATTTCCCTTGCCGCGCATTGACCAGATTGTCGACTCCACAGCCGGATGCGACTTGCTTTCATTTCTTGACGCATACTCAGGATACCATCAGATCTTCATGGCAGAAGAGGATGAGGAGAAAACCGCGTTCATCACTCCATGTGGCACGTACTGTTTCGTACGAATGCCTTTCGGTTTGAAGAATGCTGGTTCAACATTTGCAAGGGTAGTCCATACTGCTTTTGAACCGCAAATACACAGAAATGTGGAAGCCTACATGGATGACATAGTGGTCAAGAGCAGGGACAAAGCAACTCTGATTCAAGATCTAGAAGAGACTTTTGCAAATCTGCGCAAGATCAGCCTCAAGCTCAACCCCGAGAAGTGCGTGTTTGGAGTCCCGTCCGGCAAGCTTCTCGGATTCTTCGTGTCTCAGAGGGGAATTGAAGCAAATCCCGACAAGATCAAGGCCATTGAGCAGATTGAAGCAACGAAGTGCGTCAAGGATATAGGAAAACTTGTCGGCTGCGTGGCGGCTCTCAACAGGTTTATCTCTAAGTCTGTTGAGCGCGCCCTGCCATTTTTCAAAATCTTGAAAAAGGCAGGTCCAGTGAAATGGACTCCGGAAGCGGAGGCTGCGCTGCAGGACTTGAAGAGATACCTGTCCTCCACTCCAATACTTGTCGCACCTAAACCACAAGAGAAGTTGCTGCTATATCTGGCGGCAACCAATCAAGTGGTTAGTGAGGCGTTAGTAGCAGAGAGAGAGGCAGATGATGAGCCAGCGACCGCGGCAAGCACATCCAGCGACAAGCAGGGGGCTTCCCCGACAAGCTCTAGTCCCGACGAAGATGGATCTGCGCAGATGTGCGAAGGAATACAGAAGAAGAAAATGGTGCAGCGCCCAGTCTACTTTGTCAGTTCCCTTCTGCAGGGGGCTAGGTCAAGGTACTATGGTGTGCAGAAGTTACTTTTAGGCCTTCTTATGGCCTCGAGAAAGCTGCGCCATTACTTCCAAGCACATGAGATCACAGTTGTCACTCGCTTTCCGCTGAAGAGGATACTGCAGAATCCAGAAGCAACAGGCAGGATTGTTGAGTGGGCGCTGGAACTGTCAAGCTTTGGCCTCAAGTTTGAGAGCACTTCAACTATTCAAAGCAGAGCATTGGCAGAATTCATAGCAGAGTGGACGCCAACACCAGACGAAGAAATTCCAGAGACGAGCATCCCCGTCAAGGAAGCAAACAAAGAGTGGCTGATGTACTTTGATGGTGTGTTCTTGCTGCAAGGCGCCGGTGCTGGCGTGCTGCTTGTCGCACCCATTGGAGAGCACCTCAAGTACATGGTCCAGATGCACTTTCCCAAGGAGCAAGCAACAAACAATACTGCAGAGTATGAAGGATTGCTCGCCGGTCTCAGGATCGCGGCAGACCTTGGGATCAAGCAACTCATTGTCAGGGATGACTCACAGCTTGTCGTTCGCCAAGTGAACAAGGATTATCAGTGTCCGTTGATGGAAGCTTACGTTGATGAAGTGAGGAAGCTGGAAGAGCGCTTTGTCGGCCTACAGATGGAACATGTTCCAAGAGCTCAGAACGGCATCGTTGACGGCCTGTCAAAGTGCGCGACACTTAAGTTACCTGTGGAACCAGGGATCTTTGTGCTCAAGCTGACTCAACCATCCGTGACGCCATCAACTGGAAAGAGCAAGAAGAGGAAGTTGATTTCTGGTGACTATCTTCCGGCAGAGCTTCCCGAAGCCGCCGCCAAGAAGGTCCCCAAGATCAACACCAAGAGTGCTGAGGAGCAGTCTGCTCCGACAAGCCCCAGGGTTTGTTTCGTTGCAGCAGACGCTCCCGACAAGTTTCGCTCCGGCAAGCTTGTCGGGGATCATCAAGCTCCGGCTGAACCGCAGGTTCTCGCCGTAGAAGCGGATGTTCCCGCAGCAGCAGATATGCCTTTAGTCCTTGATGTCGAGCCACAGGCTCCAGCATGGGCACAGCAGATCGTCCATTTCCTCCAGTCAGGAGAATTTCCCGAAGAGCCAGAAGATGCGGAAAGAGTAGCCCGGCAGTCTAGTATGTACCAGTTCGTTGACAACGCACTGTACAGAAGAAGACTCAACGGAGTGAAACTGAAGTGTATGCCCCGGGAAGATGGACAAAAGCTGTTGGCAGAGATACATGGAGGCATTTGTGGTCACCACATTAGCGCAAGAGCGCTTGCCGGCAAAGCATTCCGGTAGGGCTTCTTTTGGCCGACAGCCCTCCAGGATGCAGCTGCACAAGTAACCAAGTGTGAAGCGTGCCAGTTCCATTCCAAGCAGATACACCAGCCAGCTTAAGCTCTCCAGACGATCCCTTTATCCTGGCCATTTTCGGTCTAGGGGCTCGACATCCTCGGCCCCTTCCCCCGAGCAGTCGGGGGCTTTGAGTACTTGTACGTCGCAATCGACAAGTTCACAAAGTGGCCGGAAGTGGAACCAGTGAGGAAGGTGACAGCACAGTCAACAGTCAAGTTCTTCAGGTCGATTGTTTGCCGCTTCGGAATCCCTAACAGGATCACCACCGACAACGGTACACAATTCACGAGTCGCACCTTCGTGCAGTACGTCCAAGACCTTGGCGCCAAGGTCTGCTTCGCTTCTGTTGCTCACCCCAGGAGCAACGGTCAAGCAGAGAGGGAAAATGCTGAAGTGCTGCGTGGACTCAAGACCCGGACTTTCGACAGGCTGCACAAGTGCGGAAGAAACTGGATCGAGGAGCTGCCGGTGGTTCTTTGGTCGATCAGGACGACGCCAAATCGAGCCACTGGCCAGACACCTTTCGCTCTAGTCTATGGAGCAGAGGCAGTTATCCCCACGGAACTCGTATACGAATCACCTCGAGTGCTCGCTTATGATGAGCTTGAGCAAGAGCAGCTGCGACAAGATGACGCGCTGCTCCTTGAGGAAGACCGTCTTCAGGCTGCTGTACGAGCTGCTCGATACCAGCAAGCTTTGCGGCGCTACCATAGCCGCAAAGTTAAAGCCAGAAGTCTCGAGGAAGGCGACCTTGTTCTTCGACGCGTTCATTCCGCCAAGAATTCCAACAAGTTGACGCCGAAGTGGGAAGGCCCTTACCGGGTGAAATGAGTCACTAGGCCTGGCACTGTCCGCCTTGAGACCGAGGGTGGCTTTCCGGTGAGCAACTCCTGGAACATCGAGCATCTTCGTAAGTTTTACCCGTAAGGTGCGGTTGTCGGACCCCGTCCGGCAACCACCATTTTGTACAAGTCTTGCCGCTGTTGCATGTAATCCTTTGTACAAAGCCAGGCGCAGACCCTGTGCATAAATAAAACTCACGTGCTCCGCACACTCTGTCAATTTCATGCCTTTATGCATGAATTACCTGACACTTTGTGCAGCGAGCCCCCCTCGGTAAGCAATAACGAGCCATAAGGCTCCATACTATTGTTTTCTCTTTTCTCTTTTTCTCAAGGAAAGGAAGGATCCTTCACCCACAAGTTGGCCGGGGGGGGGGGGAGGGAAGATAATGGTATGGACCCGGCGTCGTTCAGGAAAATTTCGCCTTGCCGGGGAGCAAACGACAGAAAAGCTAAGTGCCAAAGTTTGAGCAATCAGTTTTTTTAACTTTAAGTTACTTTCCTTGAACGACCATGCTTTGTATGGAAAACCTGTGCGCGGAGGAACCAGCTCGTGGCTAGTTGCGCCCTTACCTTGTTTTGAGTTCGCTCAACAGTTTAAGTGTGCTGCGACTAGAGTCGCGCCCTTACTTTGTTTCGAGTTCACTCAGCAACTTAAGCGAGCTGCGACTAGTCGCGACAAGGTTTCTTGTCGGTAACGGCACCGCCAGCAGGCTGCTGACGTCCCGCACTCAGCACTCGCGGCAAAGGTGCCTACGCCGGCAGGTTCCCTAAAAGCGTAGGGCAAAAACATACAAAGGAAGGAATCGAGTAAAGGAAGTAGCATTGCGATCATGACCTGAAACAGAGTTATATTACAAGATAGTTTGTCGCGGCTCTAATAGACTGTTTTCATAACATGACCAGCGACGACAAAAAAGAAGAAAATAGGCGGCCTAGTCCGCGCGGTCGCCCTCAACCCTCTTGATCCCGCTCACCTTGTCCAGAATGGGTGCAACGAGGGTCTCGAGCTCCTCCAGATCAGCTTCCGGCGGCAGGGACCTGAGGATGTTAGTGAGGCGGAGGCCTGGGTTGCGGAAGGCCACCTTCATCAGCACCTTTTTGAGAGCTCCCGCGCAGATCTCGTGCGACTCGTCGGCCAGCTGCTTTGGGATCCTCTCCCGGAGTTGCTGGAGGGCCATCGCCACGCCTTTGAAGAACAAGGTGAGCTTGGCGCTGGATGGGAGGCTCCCGTCAGAGGAATACCCGAGATTCTCCACCCCCAGCAGCGCCAACTCCTTGTCGATGTCTGCGGCAGCATTCACAAGGCCCTCCGTCCACTGCTCCACAGTTCCCCTGAAATCGTTCTGGGTGGCGGTGATGCTCTCCAGCAGCGCCTTGTCGGCCTTGATCTCCTTCTTCAAGGCCGCCTCCTGCTCCCTGGCACCGTCCAGCGTCTTGGTCAAAGCAGCCAGCTTCAGCTCAAGATCAACCTTGGAGTCCTTGGCGGCGTCAAGCTCCTTGACCTTCTCGGCGAGACGACCCTGCAGTCCGCCAAAGGTGTAGGCGTCCTTCTCGCGCTCATGCTTGAGCGTGGCAAGTGCTTCACCGCTCGCCTTGAGATCAGTCTCCAGCTGCGCCACTTTCGCCTCCAGCTCCTTCTTGGCGGCCTCGGTAGCTGCGGCAGCGTCCTTTGCTTCCTTGAGGGCTCCGCTGAGTGCTTGCTCGCGCACAGCTAGCTCCTCTTCGTGGATGTCCAGGCTGGCCTTCAGCTGCACCAACTCACTGTCCCGCGCAGATAACTCCTCGGCGGCAAGCCGTTGTTGCTCTGCAATCTCTGCCTTCTTAAGGATGAAAGCCTTCTGCGCCTCATCGAGCTGTACCCGCTCCGCCGCCAGCGACTGGAGAGCTGCCTGGTTGAGGCCTCAAAGCTCCTCCGCGCGCTTCTCCACGTCCACCCCCGCCTTCGCGACAAGCGCTTCGCGGGACTCCAGTTTGGCCTGGCGAGCGCGGTAGAGCGACACCAGCTTCCGCAGCAGTCGCTCCTCCTCGGGCTCGTCGCTGCTGCTGCTTGGTGCGTCGACCAACGTCAGCCCAGCGGAGGCAAGCGCCTCCACGTTAAAGCTTTCTCCTTCGACCGACGCCCTGGACGTTGACGCCCAGGGGAGGTTGATGAAGATGCCAGCGCCAGCCTTCAAGTAGACGCCTGGCTGGGGTTCTTCGGAGCCTGACGCTGCGGCAGCGGCGGGAGGATCGGCAGTCGGTGTAGCGCCTGTCGCTCCTGCGGCCCCAGGGTCGTCAGTACGATCGCCAGACCCCTCGTCAGCTGCTGCGGCGGCAGCCTTGGCGGCCTCTTCACCGGCGGGATCTTCAGCGCCAGCCGTTTCTTCGGTGGGAGCGGCGTCATCAATAACAACCTCGGTCTCCATCGGCTCCACAGTGGATGGATCTGACGACCGGAAAAGGAAGAAAATTCAAGCAAATATCCCAAAAAGAAGAACCCAAGGGAAGTTTAGAAGCAAGGAGTACCTGTACCAGGCTCGGTAGTTGGGATCTCCGCTGCCGGGGGGTCGCCGGTACTGTCCCTTGCCGGAGACTTCTCCCTTGCCGGGGAGCTCTCCCTTGTCGGAGACTTCTCCCTTGCCGGGGAGCTCTCCCTTGTCGGGGGATTCCCCCTTGCCGGAGAACTCTCCCTCGGTGACATAGTCGAAGGAGGTGGCACGTCAGGGGTGGCCTCCGGGCGCTCCTGGTGGAGCTGCTCTGCTCCTACACAAGCCAACGGTCAGATATCAGCAAGCAAATTGTATCCATGCGCGCCTAACAGCTGGAAGTAAACCATATACTTACGCTGGGGGCTACGCTGGGGGCTGCTCTGAGGGACAGCTGTCGGGTCCGACAAGTTTGTCTCAGGCGCACCCCCTGCTGCCACGGTGGGATCATCCTCGATGACAATCACCAGGACCTTGGCTCTCTTTGCCATTCTCTGGGCCAGCGTCCTAAAAAGGAATAAGTTCAGAGTAAAGCAAATGAGATACAAGACAAGACGGCAAGTATTGAAGACATGCAAGTACAACAAGAATCTTACTCATCTTCTTCCTCGTCGGAGCTGAGCGCGGAGAAGTCAAAGCCTGGCCCACCTCCGGCGCGAGGAAGCGGAGCCCGTAGGTGTTCATGACATCGCAAAAGAATTCTGAAAAGGGCGGGCAGAGCCCGCAATAGAAGAACAAGGCAAAGAAGGGACACCCAGTGGGATACTTATCCCAAGCAGTGGCTGGGAGTACCTTCGTGCGCGGATGCGCTCGCGTCCCCATCGACCAGAAGAGGTAGAAATCCTCCTTCAGCTCTGCCGCCTCAAGCCTCGGAGGGAAGATTGCCCGCTCCTTCCGCAGCGCCGCGAGCCGCTGTGCCTCGGCCGACTTCGCCTTCTCGGCTTTCGGAGCCATGGCGGGAATGGGGAGTGAGGACGGCGACGTTGATGGTGCTGGTGGCGCTGGGGGCAGGGCGCTGCTCTCCTTCGGCTTTGGGAAGAAGGGGAGTGGCGGAGATTCTCGAGGAGGGAATAGGAACGGGCAGATGGGCGAACTGCCCCTGTTCCCCCTGCTTATAAGGAGGGAGGGGGCGGACGTTTTGCCTTTCTGAATAAAGGAACCACCCACGACCTCTCCCACGATGCCGCAATCAACGCGTGCCGTTCGGGGAGGGCGCGGTGGATACGGAGCAAGGTGCAACGTGACCCAGGCCGCGCGTGCCCGTGCCCTGTTTTGGGCCTGGCCCAACAGCGCTCGGCACCGTGTGTGGCCCAGGCCCGGGGGCTCCTGTCAGTGTACTAAAGTAGGGGTACCCTAGTATCCCGAACTTGTGCACGGGCAGTCGCAGCACCCCGCGGCAAGGCCCGCCAGGTGATCGCCAAGGCTCTCTATAGTTCCTTTGGAGCCATTCGAGAACAAAGTATTTAAGCCAAGGAGACAAGTCCCCGACAAGAGGAGCTTGCCGGGAAGGCCGCTCGAGGCACAAGACCCCGTCAAGAGGAGCTTGCCGGGAAGGCCAACCAGAGCATCTCAAAGGACCTGCCGCGATGCGCCACGCGTCCCGGCAGGACTCGGCGAGCGACAAGTTCCCGGCCCTGGCAAGGCACTTGCCGCGGCGGGCGACCACCCTGTACCTACGCTCCAGCTCACCCACCTACGTGTCACTCCGGGACCCTTCCTGGCGTACGTGGCGGGAGGCTGTGCGGCCAGGGGTACACTGTGGCATGCGGCGCTGACAAGATCGCCATCGTGGCGAGCGGTGGCGCCCCTGGTGGTCCCTTTTCTGCACCGTCAGGGCGACGTAGATAGGCATTTAATGCCTTTGTCCCCTGCCGTCAGGGTTAGGTATGATACACTGTGTAGGTAGCTGTACCTACCATAGCATATTTCCATTTTTGCCCTTACCTACGTTGCCACCTGTTGGAGACCCCTTGAACATATAAAAGGAGGCCCATGCACAACGTAGGGGAGGATCGGCCCCCGGAGAGCGATCTCTGAGAGGAAAACAGAAGAACGCTCGGTCTCGTTAGCTGCTTGAGTGTACTGTAGCACTCAGCGCTCCCGAGCAAGAACTCAATACAATCCACAAAGCAGAAGTAGGAGTATTATCTCTCCGGAGAGCTCCGAAGCTGGGTAAAAACCCCCCGTGTGCTTCGCCTTGATCCGCTCTTCGCGCGACCTCCGCCCCCCGCCGAACCGAGAAGGGGCTTCGTCCCCATAGGTGCTCAAGGAGCCAGAAAACCCCGGCACCTGTCCATGAGGGTGGCCCCCCCTAGGGCGCGCCCCCTACCTCGTGGGCCCCCTGGAGACCCTCTGACGCAAACTCCAACTCTATATATTGGCTTTCGGGGAGAAAAAATAGGAGAGAAGAAATCATTGCGTTTTATAATACGGAGCCGCCGCCAAGCCCTAAAACCTCTCGGGAGGGCTGATTTGGAGTCCATTTGGGGCTCCGGAGAGGGGGATTTGTCGCCGTCGTCATCATCAACCATCCTCCATCACCAATTTCATGATGCTGACCGCCGTGCGTGAGTAATTCCATCGTAGGCTTGCTGGACGGTGATGGGTTGGATGAGATTTATCATGTAATCGAGTTAGTTTTGTTATGGTTTGATCCCTAGTATCCATTATGTTCTGAAATTGATGTTGCTATGACTTTCTTATGCTTAATGCTTGTCACTAGGTCCCGAGTGCCATGATTTCAGATCCGAACCTATTATGTTTTCATGAATATATGTGAGTTCTTGATCCTATCTTGCAAGTCTATAGTCACCTATTATGTGTTATGATCCGACAACCCCGAAGTGACAATAATCGGGATACTTCTCGGTGATGACCATAGTTTGAGGAGTTCATGTATTCACTATGTGCTAATTCTTTTTCCGGTTCTCTATTAAAAGGAGGCCTTAATAACCCTTAGTTTCCAATAGGACCCCGCTGCCACGGGAGGGTAGGACAAAAGATGTCATGCAAGTTCTTTTCCATAATCACGTATGACTATATACGGAATACATGCCTACATTACATTGATGAACTGGAGCTAGTTCTGTGTCACCCTATGTTATGACTATTACATGATGAACCGCATCCGGCATAATTATCCATCACTGATCTGATGCCTACGAGCTTTCCATATACTGGTTTACGCTTATTTACTTTCCCGTTGCTATTGTTACAATCACTACAAAATACCAAAAATATTACTTTTGCTGTCTTTACTTTTGTTACCGTTACCACCACTATCATATTACTTTGCTACTAAACACTTTGTTGCAGATACTAAGTTTCCAGGTGTGGTTGAATTGACAACTCAGCTGCTAATACTTGAGAATATTCTTTGGCTCCCCTTGTGTCGAATCAACAAATTTGGGTTGAATACTCTACCCTCGAAAACTGTTGCGATCCCCTATACTTGTGGGTTATCAAGACCTTTTTCTGGCGCCGTTGCCGGGGAGCATAGCTCTATTCATTGAGTCACTTGGGATTTATATCTGCTGGACACTATGAAGAACATGAAAGACGCTAAGACAACATTTTACCCGTCAACTACGAGGGGAGGTAAGGAACTGCCATCTAGCTCTGCACTTGATTCACCTTCTGTTATGAGTAAGGTTGCGACACCTAAACCTGCTTCTGCTATTCGTTCTGATATGTCGCATGTTATTGATGATGCCACTTCTGCTATGCATTATACTTATGATGAAACTACTTCTATGCGTGATACTACTGTGCACCTTAGTGAATTTCTTGATGAACAAATTGCTAGGGCTAGAGAGAAAGAAATTATTGAATCTGAATATAATGATGAAAGTGATGATGAAGATATGCCTGTTATTCCTGAGGGTTATGTTTTTGATATGGAATCTTCGGCCGCTATTTTAGCTTGCAAAGATAGATATGAGCTCAAGAGGTTATTAGCTAAATGGAACAAAGAATCACTTAGAGATAAAATGAAACCTGACCCTGCTTTTGCTACTTCACCTATTTGTGTTCCTGATAAGGATTATGAATTCTCTGTTGATCCTGATATAATTACTTTGGTTGAATCTGATCCTTTTCATGGCTATGAATCTCAAACTGTTGTGGCACATCTTACTAAATTAAATGATATAGCCACCCTGTTTACTAATGATGAGAGATCGCGTTACTTTTATATACTCAAAATATTTCCGTTCTCATTAAAGGGTGATACTAAGATATGGTTTAATTCTCTTGATCCTGGTTGTGTGCATAGTCCCCAGGATGTGATTTATTACTTCTCTGCTAAATATTTCCCTGCTCATAAGAAACAAGCTGCTTGAAAGGAAATATACAACTTTGTGCAAATTGAAGAAGAGAGTCTCCCACAAGCTTGGGGAGGCTTCTCAAGTTACTTAATGCTTTGCCTGATCATCCTCTTAAGAAACCTGAAATACTTGATATCTTTTATAATGGACTAACCGATGCTTCCAGAGATTACCTGGATAGTTGTGCTGGTTCTCTTTTCAGGGAAAGGAATACCGGATAAAGCTGAGATTCTATTGAATAATATGTTGACAAATGAAAATAATTGGGCACCTCCTGAGCCAGCTCCTGCTCCAATTACTGAGCCTATTCCTGAACCAACTCCGAAGAAGAGAGGTGTTCTATTTCTCAGTCCCGAAGATATGCAAGAGGCAAAGAAATCTATGAAAGAAAAAGGTATTAAAGCTGAAGATGTTAAGAATTTACCTCCTATTGAAGAAATACATGGTCTAAATTTACCACATGTTGAAGAAACATATGATCTTAATCCTTTATTTATTCAAGAACCTCCTGATCCCGATATCCCGACACAGGTAGTAAAGGTAAATTCTATCTATAGATTTGATGAAGGTGATATTCCTCACTACAAGTCTGCTAGACAATGCTTTGATG
This sequence comes from Aegilops umbellulata, assembly GCA_032464435.1. NCBI lineage: Eukaryota > Viridiplantae > Streptophyta > Magnoliopsida > Poales > Poaceae > Aegilops > Aegilops umbellulata. Next base: position 63,601,743 of record CP136056.1, on the reverse strand, counting down.
AGTTCGATAATTTTATTGTCAAACAAGAAAATTTCAATGCTTATTTTGGTACACAATTGAAATATGATTCCGATATGATTAAATACTTGGGTGATTATATGGCTAATATTAGAGGTGAACTTAAACTTGTTAGCAAACATGCTTCTATGGTTACCACTCAAGTAGAACAAGTACTTAAAGCTCAAAAAGAAGTGCTTGATGAAATGAATAGTAAGAAAAATGATTATGCTGTTAGAGTGGCTACTAGAACTGGTAGAATGACTCAGGAACCTTTGTATCCTGAAGGCCACCCTAAGAGAATCGAGCAAGATTCTCAGAGAAATAATATTGATGCACCTAGTTCTTCTAAAAAGAAGAAAAAGAAAAATGATAGAACTATGCAAACTTCTAGTGAACCTATTGCTGAACCATCTAATAATCCAAATGATATATCTATGTCTGATGCTGAAACACAATCTGGTAATGAACATGAACCTAATGAAAATGTTAATGATGATGTTCATGATGATGCTCAACCTAGTAATGATAATGATGTGGAAATTGAACTTGCTGTTGATCTTGATAACCCACAATCAAAGAATCAACGTTATGATAAAAGAGACTTTGTTGCTAGGAAACATGGTAAAGAAAGAAAACCTAGCAAGAAAAAGGATGATGAGGATTTTGAGCGCTTTGCTGAAATGATTAGACCTATCTTTTTGCGTATGCGATTGGCTGATGTGCTCAAAACAAATCCTTATGCTAAACATATGAAAGATATCATTACTAATAAAAGAAAGATACCGGAAGCTGAAATTTCTACCATGCTTGCTAATAGTACTTTTAAGGGTGGAATACAAAAGAAACTTGGAGATCCCGGAGTACCTACTATACCTTGCTCCATTAAAAGAAATTATATTAAAACTGCTTTATGTGATCTTGGAGCTGGTGTTAGCGTTATGCCTCTTTCTTTATATCATAGACTTGACTTGAATAAGTTGACACCTACTGAAATATCTTTGCAAATGGTTGATAAATCAACTGCTATACCTGTCGGTATTTTTGAGGATGTGCCTGTTGTGGTTGCAAACGTTACTATTTGAACGGACTTTGTTATTCTTGATATTCCCGAGGATGATAGTATGTCTATTATTCTTGGAAGACCTTTCCTTAACACTGCAGGGGCTGTTATTGATTGCAACAAAGGCAATGTCACTTTTCATGTTAATGGTAATGAGCATACGGTACACTTTCCGAGGAAACAACCTCAAGTCCATAGTATCAACTCTATTGGAAAAATTCCATCGATTATATTTGGAGGTTTTGAATTTCCTCTTCCTACTTTCAAAAAGAAATATGATATACTTATTATTGGGGATGTGCATATCCCCGTTGAGGTAACCTAGTGTTATTCGAAATTTCTCCGGTTTCATGATTATCGGGATGAGTTTGTTAACAAGACTTGATCAACCTTGTTAGTGGATTCTTTTTGATGAGCATGAGATGGATGAAACTAGAAGCACAACCTTCTGTACCCTCTCTATATTTACCGTAATTTAGTAGAAATAAAGTAAAATTGGTATTTTTCTGTCTGTTTCCTATTTTATCCATGCAATATAAAAATATCCCGAAAATAAAAGTCCTCAGAATGACATGCAAATTTAATATGATTTTTTCGGGAATATTTGAGGATTTACTGTGCAAAAATTACCGCGGGGAGAGCTGCCACCTGGCCACGAGGGTGGAGGACACGCCCTACCCCCTGGGCGCGCCCCCTGCCTCGTGGGCCCACGGTGGCCCTCCTCCACTTATCCCAGCACCCATCTTCTTCCTGTGCCTCACACAAACATGAAAAACCAACTCAAGCACGAGTTCCAGCCACTTTTGCTGTGATTTTCGATCTCCTTGCTCAAAGCACCTCTCGCAAAACTGCTTGGGGAGATTGTTCCTTGGTATGTGACTCCTCCATTGGTCCAATTAGTTTTTGTTCTAGTGCTTTATTCTTTGCAAATTTGTGTTGCATAGGTGACCATGTTCTTGAGCTTGCATGTCAAATTTATATGGTTCCAAGTAGTTCTAATGCTTGATATAGGCTCTAGGCACTTGTAGGAGTAGTTGCTATCAGTTTTATTGAAGTTGGTTCATGTTTGCTTGAAGTTACTAAAAATTTCAGATTATTTCAGAAAATAATGAAGATACTTTTGAGGGGCTCATCGAGCCGAACCTCAAAGGAAAAACAAAATGAAGAAGCTCAGAGGCCCAAATATAATTTACCTCGTACCACGGAGATACGGCCGTGTGAATGGCCTTCTGATAATTTCTTGACACAGGCCGGTATTTATGAGGATTTCTATTCATTGATTGATAATTCTGGCCTCACCGACTTCGTACGTGACCAATGTCATCAGTATCTCTTACTCACAAATACTTTTGTGCAAAACTTCTACTTTTTCCCTAAGGAATCACCTCCATCAGTAGAGTTTCATTTATATGACGTTGTTAAGAAGATGCCACTAACTGAATTTTGCAAGGTTTGCAAAATACCCTCTCAGGGTACATTAGATGAACCACACCGTAATGAAGTGGAATCATTTATTAACACTATCTCCGTGGGAGAAACCGGGAAGGTTTCTGATGCAAGAATCACTAGCATACATTTTCCTGTATTACGTTATTTTAGCTTATTTGCTAGTCGTTGCTTGATCGGTCGCGGGAACTGTGGAAACCTTAGTGTTCCTGATATTATTATTTTGTTCCATGGTTTATACCGTGATAACACTGTTAGTATGGGCGGAATTGTTGCTAGACGGTTAAGTCTGAACCATACTAAGGGCCCCATTTTTGGAGGCATTTATGCTTCATGCCTCGCTGCACATTTTAACATAGCTATTAGGCATTATGAGAAAGAAGAAAAATTGCTGCCTAATGCCTATCTAGATTATAAGAGTATGATAGCACATAATTTTCTTGTTAAGGGCAGGGATGGAGAGCTCAAATATAAGTTATACTTTGATAAACATCATCCTGAAACTATTACGCTGCCTGCTCCTTCTTTGTTTAATTTTGTAGGACCCTATCTCATTACGTGGGCTGCCGTTCAAGCTTACCGGAATCCTGCACCAGCCCCGGAACCAGAACCACAAGATGAGCCTCCACGACAATCTGTTTATTCTTGGGATCCAGAGATGGCTGTCAGCCAATGGAAGTCAGAGTCTTCTTCATCACAGTATGATCCCAGCTATTCTTCGTCGCAGTACGACCCCAGCTACACATACGGGTATCCGCCAGGTTATCCCTAGCAATAGACCAACTTAGGCCAAAAGCCTAAGCTTGGGGGAGTACGTATTTCTCACCGACATTACATTTATGTTCACACACACTCATTGTTAGATATCGGTGCTCATACTCTTTCACTGTAATATCAATGCTAGTTTATTTTCTTTTTCCTGCTTTCTTCTTGTGTGTTTGTTAAACCTTAAGAAAAACAAAAAAAATAGTAGTAGTTTACTTTTCTGTTGTAGTAGTAGTAAGTAAAAAGAAAACCCAAAAATATTTCCCGTTCTTCTTTTGCCTGTTGGGAGCTTTCCCGTGTAAATAGTTTTTATTTCTTTTCTTTTCTTTGGGGGTCAGTAGGAGAAGACCATGATTAAATTGTTGAAGTGGCTCTTATATACATTATTGTTGATTTAACCCAGAGCCCATATTGCCTTGTCTTCTCCTGTTTATTAAATGCTCGCAGATTCCAACTTAGTCCAATGCACGCACACTCTTATTATTATTCACACCGTTCGGTCGTGCAAGTGAAAGGCAATTATGATAATATATGATGGACTGACTGAGATGGGAAAAGCTGGTATGAACTCGACCCCTTTTGTTTTTGTAAATATAATGAGTTCATCGTTCTTGATTCAGCTTATTATGAATAAACATGTTTGCAATGACAATTAGAGACCATAGTTGCTTATGCCATGCTTGATTAGCTCTGAGTTATAATGGTTTACCTTGCATGCCAACATGCTATTGAAATGGTTATGATGTGGTATAATGGGGTGGTATCCTCCTTTGAATGATTTAAGTGACTTGACTTGGCACATGTTCACGCATGTAGTTGAAACAAATCAACATAGCCTTCACGATATTTATGTTCATGGTGGATTATATCCTACTCATGCTTGCATCCAATGTTTATTAATTTTAATGCATGTACATGGCTGTTGTCGCTCTCTAGTTGGTCGCTTCCCAGTCTTTTGCTAGCCTTCACTTGTACTCCCTCCGGCCCTTTTTACTCTGCACATTCGATTTGCCGAAAGTCAAACTTAGCTAAGTTTGACCAAATTTATATTAGAAATTATTAGCATCTATAATATCTAATAAATATAATATGAAAATATATTCCAAGATGAATCTAATGATATTGGTGTTGTTATGTAAATGTCAATAATTTTTTATATAAACTTGGTCAAAGTTGGATGAGATTGACTTAAAAAAAACCTAATATGCAGAGTAAAAAGGACCGGAGGGAGTACTAAGCGGGAATATTGCTTGTGCATCCAATCCCTTAAACCCCAAAGTTATTCCAGATGAGTCCACTATACCTTCCTATAAGCAGTATCTACCTGTCGTTCCAAGTAAATTTGTATCTGCCAAACTCTAAACCTTCAAATAAACATTCTGTTTTGTATACTCGAATAGCTCATGTATCAACCAAGGCTGCCCTTATCTTCCATGTTAGGCGGGTTATTCTCAAGAGGAGTGGACTCCGCTCCTCACTCACGAGAAAATGGCTGGTCACCGGGATGCCCAGTCCCATGCTTTATGCAAACTAAATCAAAATTAATTGCAAACAAAACTCCTCCTGGGACCTGATGTATGTTGGAGGCACTCGTTGTTTCGAGCAAGCCATGGATTGATGCTTGTTTGTGGAGGGGGAGTATAAACTTTACCATTCTGTTTGGGAACCGCCTATAATGTGTGTGACATGGAAGTTATCACCATCTCTTAGTTTCTACGTTGACAATGAAAGTATACCGCTCAAAATATAATTTATCTCTATTTCAAAACCGAGCTCTGGCACCTCTACAAATCCCTGCCTCCCTTTGTGAAGGGCCTATCTATTTACTTTTATGTTGAGTCATCACCCTCTTATTAAAGAGCACTAGCTGGAGAGCACATCTGTCATTTGCATTCATCACTGTTAATTTATATTGGGTGTGACTATGATTGGATCTCTTTTACCATGAATTACAATGTCTAGTCAGTCCTTGATCTTTAAGGGTGCTCTGCATTTATATTTCGCGGTCTCAGAAAGGGCTACGGAGATACCATCTTGTTATATCATATTATGATTGTTTTGAGAAAGTGTTGTCATCCGAGATTTATTATTATGGCTCGCTAGTTGATTGTGCTATTGATATGAGTAATTGTGAGACCTGAGAATTATTGCAAATGTGGTTAGTTATGATCTTTGCTGAAAACTTGAATGCTAGCTTGACATATTGTAACGCCCTCGATGCGGCTATATCTCCAACGTGTCGAAGCACAACTTAGAGGCATAACCGCATTGAAAGCAATGTCGCAAGTGAGGTAATCTTCACACAACCCATGTAATACATAAGGGAAAGAGATACATAATTGGCTTACAGTCGCCACTTCACACAATACATAAATAAACATTCATCATCCAGATTACACTCAAGGTCCGACTACGGAACCAAAATGAAAGAAGACTACCCCAAATGCTACACAGATCCCCGATCGTCCCAACTGGGCTCCACTACTGATCATCAGGAAAAGACACATAGTAACGACCACGTTCCTCGTCGAACTCCCACTTGAGCTCGGATGCGTCATCTGCACTGGCATCGTCGGCACCTGCAACTGTTTTGATAGAATCTGTGAGTCATGGGGACTCAGCAATCTCACACCCGCGAGATCAAGACTATTTAAGCTTAAAGGTAGGATAGGGTTGTGAGGTGGAGCTGCGGCAAGCGACTAGCATATATGGTGGCTACAACGCAAAAGAGAGCGAGAAGAGAAGCAAAGCACGGTCTTGAAGCTAGAAGTGATCCTAAAACAACCTACGTCAAACATAACTCCAACACCGTGTTCACTTCCCGGACTCCGCCGAGAAGAGACCATCACGGTTACACACGCGGTTGATGTGTTTTAATTAAGGTCAACTTCGGGTTTTCTACAACCGGACATTAAAAAATTCCCATCTGCCTCATAACCGCGGCATGACTTTCGAAAGATAATACCCTGCAGGGGTGTCCCAACTTAGCCCATTATAAGCTCTCACGGTCAACGAAGGATATTCCTTCTACCGGGAAGACCCGATCAGTCTCGGAATCCCGGACTACAAGACATTTCGACAGTAATAAAACAAGACCAGCAAAGCCGCCCGATTGTGCCGACAAATCCTGATAGGAGCTGCACATATCTCGGTCTCAGGGCACATCCGGATGAGACAGGCTATGAGTAAAACCAGCCATCGAGTTTCCCCGAGGTGGCCCCGCAGGCGGCTCGGTTCGTACCAACACTCGGAGGAGCACTGGCCCGGGGGGGGGGGCTAAAATAAACATGACCCTCGGGCTCGCGAAAACCCAAGGGAAAAGTATGGTGGTAGGTGGTTCAAATGGTAAAACCAAAGTTGGGCCTTGCTGGAGGAGTCTTATTCAAAGCGAACTGTCAAGGGGGTCCCATAAATCACCCAACCCTGTAAGGAACACAAAATCAAGGAACATAACACCGGTATGACGGAAACTAGGGTGGCAAGAGTGGAACAAAACACCAGGCATAAGGCCGAGCCTTCCACCCTTTACCAAGTATATAGATGCATTAATTAAAATAAGAGATATTGTGATATCCCAACAAGTAAAGATGTTCCAACAAGGAACAACATCTCCATGTTCCAACAAGGAACAAACTTCATCTTCACCTGCAACTAACAACGCTATAAGAGGGGCTGAGCAAAGCGGTAACATAGCTAAACAACGGTTTGCTAGGAAAGGATGGTTAGAGGTTGACATGGCAATATGGGTGGCATGATATAGCAAGTGATAGGTATCGTAGTATAGGCATAGCAAAAGAGCGAGCATCTAGCAAACAAAGATAGAAGTGATTTCGAGGGTATGGTCATCTTGCCTGCAAGGTTCTCAGAGTTGTCGAAAGCTTGACCCTCATAAGCGTTCTCAACAGGTTCCTCGTTCACGTACTCGTCTCCCGGCTCTACCCAACAAGAACACAAGCAAAGGAACAACTATCAACCACGATGCAATGCGCAAGCAACATGATGCAAAACATGGCATGATATGCGAGATGTGGTATGCAATGCATATGCGTGCTCCGGAAGGAAAAGATGAGCAAGGCATAATCTTGGAAAACCAAGTATGCCACTGGAAAGGTGAGGTGTTTTCGGTTGAACTCGATATAAAGATCACCGGAATCGGATGCACGGTTTGCAAATGACAAGCAAAACAAGAATGGCATATTTCTGCGATTAACAGCATGATGCCACTTAGCATGCAACAAGAAGTTAAGCTACTGCACCCAAACATATTAGCAAAGCATATGGTAGTGATCTACTCAAGATGCTTGACAAAAGATGAACACTGAGCTACGGCTAAAACACACCATAACAGGTTCAAACAAGCATGGCAAAAGTGCAAAGGATAACAGGTTCACAGACTTGGTGAAATCAACATGCCAGAAATTAACATCAGGATGACATGCTTAGAGAAAGGAAACAACATGCTACAGGAACAGAACATAGCAAAATATGGCATGCCATGAAAGTAATCAAAGCATTGAACAAAAGTCCCTTACTGACCATGAGCCAAAAAGGACCATAAACTATAATAGCACACATGACAATTAAGCAAGTTTCGTTACAGTTTTCAGACTTAGCAGAAAACTGGACATGTCAAAAACAGATAACAAGTAAGCATGTTTATGAGCTCGATGCACTCACTACAGAGCTTTTCATGATAAACTAAGCATACATCCATCAGGAAGACATGGAATAGAAACTAGTAATGGCAATAACAACATCATAGCTTGCAAGGATCAACTACAACAGGCTTGGCAAAATCGAATAACATGTAAACAATCTGCCAGTAACATTTTATAGCAAAAGTAGAGCTTGATTGACTCAAGCTATGGCACTCCATAATTACAAACAAAGGCATGGATGGCTAGAGCAAATCCATATGTTCAAAACACCCTTAATGATCATGCTCAAAAGAGGCATAGATCTCTCCGAAACAACATGGACACATGGCATAAAAATAACAGCAGGTAATAACTTAGTGAAATTACTAAGTCTCTGAAATCAGCAACATTATGATCCCTAGTTTGCATGCTTGTGCTAGTCACCACAAATATCACAAAAATACATGGCATACACCCCTGTAAAGATGGCATGGAATATTACAAAACACATGTAGGACTCCAATTTCATAGGAAGCACACATCAATGATGGCAAAAATGACAAAAGTGCATCTATTGAAACAGATCTGAAACTAACATCACATAGCCCTCTGCCAACAGCATTTCGGGCAACAAGATGAGCTCAAATGAAAATGATGCAATGAGATGAAATGATGTACTCATCGAGACCAACAATTCGACATATTATACGCACGAAACGGAGCTGTTTGCAGCAAGTTATGATGCGATGAACATGCAATGATTATGCAACAATATGGGGACTTGGACGAAAATCAACCTCCGAAAATACCCAGATCTAGGGTTCGTCGGCGCGGAAACCGAGGCGGCGGCGCGAGATCGCCGGAGAACTCGCCGGGGAGGTGCGGGAGGCGGCGGCGAGGCGGATCCGGGCCGGATCCGGCCGAATCCGACGCCGGCGACGGCGACGCGGGGCGGAGGAGGAGCTGCGGCAAACGGCGGCGCTGCGGGACGGCGACGGGCACGGGGCGGCGGAGGAGGCCGTCGAGGCATCGCGGGGCGGCGCCTGCTCGGGCACGGGGAGGCGCGCCAGGGAGCCGCGGGCGGCGGGCGGCGGCGCTGGGCCCGCGGGGGCCGGACGCGGGGCTCGCGGGCCTCGGCGGCGCGCGGTGGGAACGGCGGCGGCGGGGACATGTGGCGGCCTCTCATTGGCTGCGCGGCCGGCAGAGGACGTGTCCGGTGCCGGCGGACGATGTCCGGCGCGCGGAGAGGGAGGTGGCTAGGGTTAGGGTAGGAATTGATCCGGGATTTTCGGGGAAGGCACATATTTATAGGTAGGAGGAGCTAGGAAGCTCCAAATGGAGAGCGGTTTGCGGCCACACGGTCGTGATCGAACGGCGATGGACATGAGAGTGACTTAGATGGGTTATTGGGCTGTTTTGGAGGGGTTTTGGGCTGTAGCCCAAAATAGGCTTTCACGGTTACCCGGTTAACCGTTGGAGTATCAAACGACCTCCGAATGACCCGAAACTTGACAGGCGGTCTACCGGTGCTATACCAAGGCCGCTTGACAAACCTCGTTCCATTCCGAGACCGCTTAACACCCGCACACGGAAGAAGGTAAAAGGGGATGCCGGGGAACATAGGAGCGCCGGATTGCAAAACGGACAACGGGGAAAATGTTCGGATGCATGAAACGAACACGTATGCGAATGCGATGCACATGATGACATGATATGAAATGCATGACAAGGACAAAATGCAAACTGAAAGGAAACCCAACCACGGAGGGAATATCATATCACATTGCCGAAAATGGCAAGAGTTGGAGTTACAAATATGGCAAGTTACATCCGGGGTGTTACAACACTCCACCACTACGAGAGGATCTCGTCCCGAGATCTAGGACTGAAAGAACTCCGGATATTCGGAACGGAGGTGGTCCTCGCGCTCCCAGGTGGCTTCTCGGTCTGAATGGTGAGACCACTTCACTTTCAGGAATTTGATGGACTTGTTGCGAGTCTTGCGCTCAGTTTCTTCAAGAATAGCAACGGGGTGCTCATGATAGGACAAATCTTCTTGAAGATCAATCTCTTCGAAGTTGATGGTGCGCTTAGGCGTCTTGAAGCACTTGCGAAGCTGTGACACGTGGAACACATCATGCACATTTGCAAAGTTGGGGGGGAGCTCAAGTTGAAAGTTGAGATCGCCTCTTTTGCTGACAATCTTGAAAGGACCGACGTATCGGGCAAGTTTCCCTTTGATACCGAAGCGACGAGTGCCTTTCATTGGAGAGATGCGGAGGTAGACATGATCTCCGATCTCGAATGCCAAATCACGGTGTTTGCTATCGTAATAGCTCTTCTGGCGCGATTGCGCGGCTTTGAGATTCTCACGAATGACTTTACACATATCTTCAGCCTCTGTGATCAAATCGTTGCCAAGAAGTTGGCGTTCGCCCGTCTCTGACCAATTGAGAGGAGTACGGCACTTTCTGCCATAGAGAATCTCGAATGGGGCTTTGCCCGAGCTCACTTGAAAGCTGTTGTTGTAAGAGAACTCAGCATATGGAAGACAATCCTCCCACTTCATGCCGAAAGAGATAACACAAGCCCTGAGCATATCTTCAAGAATTTGGTTGACACGCTCGACTTTTCCACTAGTTTGAGGATGGAAAGCTGTGCTGAAGCGAATGTTTGTGCCCATGTCCTTCTGAAAAGAATCCCAAAACTTGGATGTGAAGATGCTTCCACGATCTGAAGATATCAATTGTGGAATGCCATGCAAGGAGACAATTCTGGAGGTGTAGAGCTCTGCCAGCTGTGCTGCTGTGATAGACTCTTTGATAGGAAGAAAATGAGCCACTTTAGTGAGCTTGTCGATGACGACGAAGATAGCATCATTTCCACGCTTGGACTTAGGAAAACCAGTCACAAAGTCCATTTCGATATGATCAAACTTCCATTCTGGAATAGCAAGAGGTTGGAGTAGACCACCTGGTCGTTGGTGTTCTGCTTTCACCCTTCGACAGACATCACATTCATTCACGAATTAAGCAATTTCCCGCTTCATTCGAGTCCACCAATACGACTGCTTGAGGTCATGGTACATCTTCGTACTTCTAGGATGAATGGATTGGAGTGAATTGTGAGCCTCGTTCATAATGACTTTACGAATATCACCCTTAGGAACCACAATCCAGTCCTCGAAGAAAAGAGTATCTCTGTCATCAACGCGATATCACTTGTATTTGGAAATGCCCTTGTCAATACCACGTTTCACCTTCTTCACCATGGTATCCAGCAGTTGTGCCTCACGAATTTGATCTTCCAAAGTAGGAGAGACTATGAGGTTGGCAAGAAAACCTTGAGGAACAACTTGGAGATTCAGCTTGCGGAAAGCTTCACAAAGATCCGGTTGAAAGGGCTTGAGGATTAAGCTGTTGCAATAAGCCTTCCTGCTCAATGCATCTGCAATCACATTAGCCTTGCCTGGAGTATATTCAATACTCGGATTATACTCTTGAATCATTTCGACCCATCGAGTCTGCCTGAGGTTGAGGTTGGGCTGAGTGAAGATATACTTGAGACTCTTGTGATCGGTGAATATGTCCACTTTCCTTCCCAACAAAAGATGTCTCCATGTTATCAACGCATGGACAACTGCCGCCAACTCAAGATCGTGAGTGGGGTAGTTCTTTTCTTTGGGCTTCAACTGACGAGAGGTATAGGCCACAACCTTCTTCTCTTGCATTAACACAGCACCGAGACCTTGAAGAGAAGCATCACAGAAAACTTCATAAGGCTTGGATTCGTCAGGAGGAGTCAAAACTGGAGCAGTGACGAGTTTCTCTTTGGTAGCGTTGAAAGCAACGTCACACTCAGGAGACCAGACATACTTCACATGCTTCTGGAGGAGGTTGGAAAGAGGCTTTGCAATCTTTGAGAAATTCTCAACGAATCTTCGGCAATAGCTTGCAAGTCCAAGAAAACTGCGAAGCTGCTTGACATTCTGAGGAGGTTCCCAATTCAGAACTGCAGACACCCTCTCGGGATTAATAGCAATGCCCTTGGCAGAGATGATATGCCCAAGGTAAAGAACTTCATCAAGCCAGAATTCACATTTGGAGAACTTCGCATAGAATTGATACTCTCTGAGCTTGTCGAGCACCAATCGCAAATGTTTGGCATGATCCTTCTTATTCTTGGAGAAGACCAAAATATCGTCGAGATAGACCAAGATGAATTCATTGGTGTAGGGGTTGAAGATGAAGTTCATCATTCAAGAGAAAGTTGGAGGAGCATTGACAAGGCCGAAAGACATGACAGTATATTCATAAGAACCAAAGATTGTTCTGAATGCTGTCTTGGGAATATCTTCTTCACGAATGCGAATCTGATGATAACCCATACGAAGGTCAAGCTTGGAGAACACTTTAGCACCTTTAAGTTGCTCGAATAGCTCATTGATGTTGGGAAGTGGGTACTTGTTCTTGATTGTCTTCTTGTTCAATGGACGGTAATCGACGCAAAGTCGGTCCGTGCCATCCTTCTTCTGGACAAAAATAACACCACAACCCCAAGGAGAAGAACTCAGTCTGATCAGACCCAGACGCTCTTGTTCATCAAGTTGTTTCTTCAATTCCTTCAACTCTTTTGGCCCAAGCTTGTATGGACGCTTGCAAACGGGTTCCGTGCCAGGCTCAAGATCAATAACGAATTCAACTGGCCGGTGAGGAGGCATACCCGGAAGTTCTTCTGGAAAGACATCTTGGTACTCACAAATGACTGGAATCTGAGAGATAGCATCCAATTCGCCCTTCTCATTGAGAGAAAACAACCGAATGGTTTCATCATGAGCGGCATAGATGATCACATCGTCAGAAGAGTGAGTCAATTGAATTTCCCTGGCAGCACAATCAAGCTGAGCCTTGTGCTTAGAAAGCCAGTCCATCCCGAGAATTAGATCAATATCAGAGTCACCAAGAACAATTGGTTTAGCCAGAAATCTATAGTCGCCCATCTTGATACCAACATTCAGAACACACATGGTAGATCTCAAACGTTTAGCCGGGGAAACAACTTGCAAAGCTTTAGGTAAAGCCTCTGTGTCAAAATTGTGCTTCGATGCAAAAGGATATGACATGAAAGAATGTGATGCACCGGTATCAAATAATACTTTTGCAGGAATATCATTAACTGAGAGATTACCCATGATCACTTCAGAAGAATCCTGCGCTTGAGTTGCATTCATCATGTTCACCTTAGCATGCTTAGGATTATGCTTGACCACTGCATTGCTGGAAGATCTCACAGGAGGAGGAGGCGGAAGGCGCCTTTGGTTGAAGCACTTGTTCGCATAGTGACCCTTTTGCTGACATTTGTTGCAAGTCACCTCTGAGAGCGGACGATGGTAAGGAGCATTTGGCCTTGGAGCTTGGTTTTGAGACTTGTTCTGATAGCCAGGGTTGGGTGGGTGGGAAGATCCACGACCACCTGAGTTCTTCTGCTGGTAAGGCTGACGGAACGGAGGAGGAGGAGGCAACCAGAACTTCTGTTGCTTGGCCACCACTAGTGAGGAAGAAGAGGACTGAACTGCGTCCCTGACTCTCTTCTTAGATGCCTCACACTTGAGCTGACCAGCTTCTTGTTTTAGTGCCATGTTGTAGAATTCATCATACTTTAACGGCTCAAAAAGCATGAGAGCTAGTTGCAGATCTTCTCTGAGACCACGCCTGAATTGGTAAATCATGCTCTTCTTGTCAGGGATGTCTTGCTTTGCAAAACGAGAGAGCTTCTGGAACTGAGTGTTGTATTGATACACAGACATGTTGCCTTGCTTGAGATTGCGGAACTCCTCACGCTTACTCTCAACAACACTTTCTGGAATGTGATGAGCTTTGAAGTCACGGCGGAAATCATCCCAGGTAATCACACGACCTCCTCTGGAATCTTTGTATTGTTGGAACCACTCAGCAGCTTGATCCTTGAGTTGAAAAGAGGCAAACTTGACAAAGTCCTCAGGTCTGACATTGCTACACTCGAAATGCTTGCTGATATCCACGAGCCAATCATCAGCGTCTGTGGCCTCGACACAGAAGCTGAAAGTCTTTGGCTGATTTGCAAGGAACTGATTGAGGGTAGCAAAATGCGGCTGATTGTTGCCTTGGCCTTGATTTCCCTGATTACCTTGCCCTTGGTTGCGATCTTGCAAGAGCTGAATCAGAATCCGAGCGTTGGCATTGGTGGCTGTCATCAAGGCTTGCCATGCCTCCGGAGGCGGAGGTGTTGGCGGAGGGTTAGCCTGACTTCCTTCATTGCGTTCCGGATTCTGACGCGTTGGCGGAGCCATCCTCAAGAGGGTGACATCCATTAGCATCTTGAAAGACATATATTCAAGCTGAATCAAAGGATCGAAATTGCAACATATAGTCTTCACAATAAACATTCGAACAAGAATGAACGAATGAATTCCAAAGTAAAGCATCACACTTCCATAAGATGAGAAGCCATTTAGATAAAGGTATGGAAATCACCATCTGCCTCGAAACAACTCGAATATCACAACTGAAGACAAAACAAAGGATTGGCTTGTAGAATAAGAAGGAAACAAACATATGATAGATCCCATTTCGTATCATGTGTCTGTTGGAAAGATATCCTACGAGATACTTGAATTCCCACTTATAAACTCCCGAAACTTTCTGGTTATGCAATCAGGTGTTGGGGATACAAGGGACACAAAATATATCACCCAAACTAACAATACCTAGATACAGCTGTATCCATCCTTCAACACATAACCAAGAAACCCTCGGAAATCGTGTACCTCAACCTTCGAAAAGCATCCGTTATACGAGTTATGGCAATACTCCCGCACTCGCCTCAGTACTGGGCTATCAGGGTTATCTCACCAACAACTGTACAAAAGAGATTTTCGATGTCGGCGTACTAAACTCAGGTATTCCAGAACTGCAACGATAAAATTATGACGACAACACCTCGGAGCTCAACTCCCCGGGACACCTCCACTAAACCCCTGCTGACAGGAGGCACCAAGACAATGTTGTCATCACAAAACCATCGTAACGATTCTAAGATACCCGCGTGATCCTAATTTATTTTTGTGAAATTTGAGAAGAGATGAGTCAAAACTCTACGTCAGGATGCCTTACCAGAGCGATGAGGAGACTGGGAAGTAAAAAGATTCCTAAACTCTCCGATACATAATTCCTAAATGACTCAAAACATTTTTCTATACACAACTCGGCCGCTAAAAACGATCAATCAGTGGGGGCTCCTAAGGTCGGGGAAGGCTCTGATACCAACTTGTAACGCCCTCGATGCGGCTATATCTCCCACGTGTCGAAGCATGACTTAGAGGCATAACCGCATTGAAAGCAATGTCGCAAGTGAGGTAATCTTCACACAACCCATGTAATACATAAGGGAAAGAGATACATAGTTGGCTTACAGTCGCCACTTCACACAATACATAAATAAACATTCATCATCCAGATTACACTCAAGGTCCGACTACGGAACCAAAATGAAAGAAGACTACCCCAAATGCTACACAGATCCCCGATCGTCCCAACTGGGCTCCACTACTGATCATCAGGAAAAGACACATAGTAACGACCACGTTCCTCGTCGAACTCCCACTTGAGCTCGGATGCGTCATCTGCACTGGCATCGTCGGCACCTGCAACTGTTTTGGTAGAATCTGTGAGTCACCGGGACTCAGCAATCTCACACCCGAGAGATCAAGACTATTTAAGCTTAAAGGTAGGATAGGGTTGTGAGGTGGAGCTGCGGCAAGCGACTAGCATATATGGTGGCTACAACGCAAAAGGGAGCGAGAAGAGAAGCAAAGCACGGTCGTGAAGCTAGAAGTGATCAAGAAGTGATCCTAAAACAACCTACATCAAACATAACTCCAACACCGTGTTCACTTCCCGGACTCCGCCGAGAAGAGACCATCACGGTTACACACGCGGTTGATGTGTTTTAATTAAGGTCAACTTCGGGTTTTCTACAACCGGACATTAACAAATTCACATCTGCCTCATAACCGCGGGCACGGCTTTCAAAAGATAATACCCTGCAGGGGTGTCCCAACTTAGCCCATTATAAGCTCTCACGGTCAACGAAGGATATTCCTTCTACCGGGAAGACCCGATCAGTCTCGGAATCCCGGACTACAAGACATTTCGACAGTAATAAAACAAGACCAGCAAAGCCGCCCGATTGTGCCGACAAATCCTAATAGGAGCTGCACATATCTCGGTCTCAGGGCACATCCGGATGAGACAGGCTACGAGTAAAACCAGCCATCGAGTTTCCCCGAGGTGGCCCCGCAGGCGGCTCGGTTCGGACCAACACTCGGAGGAGCACTCGCCCGGGGGGGGGGGGCTAAAATAAAGATGACCCTTGGGCTCGCGAAAACCCAAGGGAAAAGTATGGTGGTAAGTGGTCAAATGGTAAAACCAAAGTTGGGCCTTGCTGGAGGAGTCTTATTCAAAGCGAACTGTCAAGGGGGTCCCATAAATCACCCAAACGTGTAAGGAACGCAAAATCAAGGAACATAACACTGGTATGACGGAAACTAGGGTGGCAAGAGTGGAACAAAACACCAGGCATAAGGCCGAGCCTTCCACCCTTTGCCAAGTATATAGATGCATTAATTAAAATAAGAGATATTGTGATATCCCAACAAGTAAACATGTTCGAACAAGGAACAACATCCCCATGTTCCAACAAGGAACAAACTTCATCTTCACCTGCAACTAACAACGCTATAAGAGGGGCTGAGCAAAGCGGTAACATAGCCAAACAACGGTTTGCTAGGAAAGGATGGTTAGACGTTGACATGGCAATATGGGTGGCATGATATAGCAAGTGGTAGGTATCGCAGCATAGACATAGCAAAAGAGCGAGCATCTAGCAAGCAAAGATAGAAGTGATTTCGAGGGTATGGTCATCTTGCCTGCAAGGTTCTCAGAGTTGTCGAAAGCTTGATCCTCGTAAGCGTTCTCAACAGGTTCCTCGTTCACGTACTCGTCTCCCGGCTCTACCCAAAACAAGAACACAAGCAAAGGAACAACTATCAACCATGATGCAATGCGCAAGCAACATG
This sequence comes from Aegilops umbellulata, assembly GCA_032464435.1. NCBI lineage: Eukaryota > Viridiplantae > Streptophyta > Magnoliopsida > Poales > Poaceae > Aegilops > Aegilops umbellulata. The sequence continues at coordinate 63,584,720 of CP136056.1, read as the reverse complement.
ATGCAAAACATGGCATGATATGCGAGATGTGGTATGCAATGCATATGCGTGCTCCGGAAGGAAAAGATGAGCAAGGCATAATCTTGGAAAACCAAGTATGCCACTGGAAAGGTGAGGTGTTTTCGGTTGAACTCGATATAAAGATCACCGGAATCGGATGCACGGTTTGCAAATGACAAGCAAAACAAGAATGGCATATTTCTGCGATTAACAGCATGATGCCACTTAGCATGCAACAAGAAGTTAAGCTACTGCACCCAAACATATTAGCAAAGCATATGGTAGTGATCTACTCAAGATGCTTGACAAAAGATGAACACTGAGCTACGGCTAAAACACACCATAACAGGTTCAAACAAGCATGGCAAAAGTGCAAAGGATAACAGGTTCACAGACTTGGTGAAATCAACATGCCAGAAATTAACATCAGGATGACATGCTTAGAGCAAGGAAACAACATGCTACAAGAACAGTACGTAGAAACATATGGCATGGCATGAATCTACTCAAAACATTGAACAAAAGTCCCTTACTGACCATGAGCCAAAAAGGACCAGAAACTATAATAGCACCCATGACAATTAAGCAAGTTTCGTTACAGTTTTCAGACTTAGCAGAAAACTGGACATGTCAAAAACAGATAACAAGTAAGCATGTTTACGAGCTCGATGCACTCACTACAGAGCTTTTCATGATAAACTAAGCATACATCCATCAAGAATACATGGCATAGAAGCTAGTATTGGCAATAACAACATCATAGCTTGCAAGGGTCAACTACAACAAGCTTGGCAAAATCGAATAACATGTAAACAATCTGCCAGTAACATTTTATAGCGAAAGTAGAGCTCGATTGACTCAAGCTATGGCACTCCATAATTACAAACAAAGGCATGGATGGATAGAGCAAATCCATATGTTCAAAACACCCTTACTGATCATGCTCAAAAGAGGCATAGATCTGTCTGAAACAACATGGACACATGGCATAAAAATAACAGCAGGGAATAACTTAGTGAAATTACTAAGTCTCTGAAATCAGCAACATTATGATCCCTAGTTTGCATGCTTGTGCTAGTCACCACAAAGATCACAAAAATACATGGCATACACCCCTGTCAAGATGGCATGGCATATTACAAAACACATGTAGGACTCCAATTTCATAGGAAGCACACATCAATCATGGAAAAAATGACAAAAGTGCATCTACTGAAACAGATCTGAAACTAACATCACATAGCCCTCTGCCAACAGCATTTCGGGCAACAAGATGAGCTCAAATGAACTCATCGAGACGAACAATTTGACATATTACACGCACGAAACGGAGCAGTTTGCAGCAAGTTATGATGCGATGAACATGCAATGATTATGCAACAATATGGGGACTTTGACGAAAATCAACCTCCGAAAATACCCAGATCTAGGGTTCGTCGGCGCGGAAACCGAGGCTACGGCGCGAACTCGCCGGAGAACTCACCGGGGAGGTGCGGGGAGGCGGCGGCGAGGCGGATCCAGGCCGGATCCGGCCGGATCCGACACCGGCGACGGCGACGCGGGGCGGAGGAGGAGCTGCGGCGGGCGGCGGCGCTGCGGGACGGCGACGGGCGCGGGGCGGCGGAGGAGGCCGTCGAGGCGTCGCGGGGTGGCGCCTGCTCGGGCGTGGGGAGGCGTGGTAGGGAGCCGCGGGCGGCGGGCGGTGGCGCTGGGCCCGCGGGGGCCGGACGCGGGCCTCGGCGGCGCGCGGTGGGAACGGCGGCGGCGGGGACACGTGGCGGCCTCCCGTTGGCTGCGCGACCGGCAGAGGACGTGTCCGGCGCCGGCGGACGATGTCCGGCGCGCGGAGAGGGATGTGGCTAGGGTTAGGGTAGGAATTGATCCGGGATTTTCGGGGTAGGCACATATTTATAGGTAGGAGGAGCTAGGAAGCTCCAAATGGAGAGCGGTTTGCGGCCACATGGTCGTGATCGAACGGCGATGGACATGGGAGTGACTTAGATGGGTTATTGGGCTGTTTTGGAGGGGTTTTGGGCTGCAACCCAAAAGAGGCTTTCACGGTTACCCGGTTAACCGTTGGAGTATCAAACGACCTCCGAATGACCCGAAACTTGACAGGCGGTCTACCGGTGCTATACCAAGGCCGCTTGACAAACCTCGTTCCATTCCGAGACCGCTTAACACCCGCACACGGAAAAAGGTAAAAGGGGACGTCGGGGAACATAGGAGCGCCGGATTGCAAAACGGACAACGGGGAAAATGCTCGGATGCATGAAACGAACACGTATGCGAATGCGATGCACATGATGACATGATATGAAATGCATGACAAGGACAAAATGCAAACTGAAAGGAAACCCAACCACAGAGGGAATATCATATCACATTGCCGAAAATGGCAAGAGTTGGAGTTACAAATTTGGCAAGTTACATCCGGGGTGTTACACATATTTACAACAACAAGAGCAAACAGAGTTTGTAAAAGTCTTTCTTTTTCTCTTTCAGTTTGTCAACTGAATTGCTTGAGGACAAGCAAGGTTTAAGCTTGGGGGAGTTGATACGTATCTGTCGTATCTACTTTTCCAAACACTTTTGCCCTTGTTTTGGACTCTAACTTGTATGATTTGAATGGAACTAACCCGGACTGACGCTGTTTTCAGCAGAATTTCCATGATGTTGTTTTATGTGCACAAAACAAAAGTTCTCGGAATGACCTGAAACTCCACGGGATGTCTTATAAAAAATAATAAAAAATCCTCACCAAAGATGAAGACCAGGGGGCCCACACCCTGTCCACGAGGGTGGGGGCGCCCCCCCTAGGGCGCGCCCCCTACCTCGTGTACCCCCCTGGAGACCCTCCGACGCCAACTCCAACTCTATATATTGACTTTCGGGGAGAAAAAAATAGGAGAGAAGAAATCATCGCGTTTTACGATACGGAGCCGCCGCCAAGCCCTAAAACCTCTCGGGAGGGCTGATCTGGAGTCCGTTCGGGGCTCCAGAGAGGGTGATTCGTCGCCGTCGTCATCATCAACAATCCTCCATCACCAATTTCATGATGCTCACCGCCGTGCGTGAGTAATTCCATCGTAGGGTTGCTGGACGGTGATGGGTTGGATGAGATTTATCATGTAATCGAGTTAGTTTTGTTAGGGTTTGATCCCTAGTATCCATTATGTTCTGAGATTGATGTTGCTATGTCTTTGCTATGCTTAATGCTTGTCACCAGGGCCCGAGTGCCATGATTTCAGATCTGAACCTATTATGTTTTCATGAATATATGTGAGTTCTTGATCTCATCTTGCAAGTCTATAGTCACCTATTATGTGTTATGATCCGACAACCCCAAAGTGACAATAATCGGGATACTTCACGGTGATGACCATAGTTTGAGGAGTTCATGTATTCACTATGTGCTAATGCTTTGTTCTGGTTCTCTATTAAAAGGAGGCCTTAATATCCCTTAGTTTCCAATAGGACCCCGCTGCCACGAGAGGGTAGGACAAAAGATGTCATGCAAGTTCTTTTCTATAAGCACGTATGACTATATACGGAATACATGCCTACATTACATTGATGAATTGGAGCTAGTTCTGTGTCACCCTATGTTATGACTGTTACATGATGAACCGCATCCGGCATAATTATCCACCACTGATCTGATGCCTACGAGCTTTCCATATACTGGTTTACGCTTATTTACTTTCCCATTGCTACTATTACAATCACTACAAAATACCAAAAATATTACTTTTGCTGTCTTTACTTTTGTTACCGTTACCACCACTATCATATTACTTTGCTACTAAACACTTTGCTGCAGATACTAAGTTTCCAGGTGTGGTTGAATTGACAACTCAGCTGCTAATACTTGAGAATATTCTTTGGCTCCCCTTGTGTTGAATCAACAAATTTGGGTTGAATACTCTACCCTCGAAAACTGTTGCGATCCCCTATACTTGTGGGTTATCAATGTGTTGTACGAAACCCCTTCTTTGCCAATGTGATCACTAACCACCACGTCTCCATCCCGTAAATTGGCAATCAAATTCTACCTAAACCTCTCAGTCGCTAGGGATTGAAAGAGTTTAGTATTTTCGTCCGCAAATCTGAAATATCTGATAGTGCAACGTTTCCTCCAATGATCATTTTGATATTTCAGCAGCTTATTGAGGTGTAGTTTCAAGATTCGCCTGAAGTTCTTTTCCTGTATGAATAGGGAATGTTTATCTTCAAGGAGATCCAACTAAGCGAGAGCTTCGTTGCTGTTCTGAATCATGATTTTCAGCTTGGAGATCCCCCGACTCCAACGCTTAAGTTCATAAAGTAGAATTTTCAATTTTTTGCAGATAAGATCCGCGGAGTTTGGAGCATGACATGGCTTGGACCAGGACTGTTGAACTACATCAGAGAAGCCCTCATGATTGACACAGCAGTTTTCAAATCGGAAGAGATTGGACTTGGGGATTTTGGACTCAATGGTTACAACACAAGGGATGTGATCAGATACTGGCTTGCCAAGAGGTAAGACCATCGTGTTCGGGAAGACAGTAGTCCAGTTAGATGATGAGAAGAACCAGTCAAGTTGCTCAAGCAGGGGGTCATCCTGCATGTTGCTCCAAGTATACGATCTGCCCTTGACAGGGAGCTCCATCAGAGATTGTGCACAAATGATTTCATTGAACAAGAGCATATCAGCAGCATCACCACCCGGTTTGTTTCTATTAACTGTGGAACGAATGAAGTTGAAGTCGCCCAATACCAACCAATTTTCATTACTGGGTATATGAAGGTCGAAAAGCCATGAACTAAAATCCGCCCGACGCTGGCCAGAACAAGGGCCATAAACATTGACTAAATTCCAAGCCTCATTAGATTGCGTTGAAACAAAGGAAACACCCACAACAAAAAGTCAGTAAACCACGGCGTGCCTGATGTCTACTACACAACCTTCTTCTTGTAGACGTTGTTGGGCTTCCAAGTGCAGAGGTTTGTAGGACAGTAGCAAATTTCCCTCAAGTGGATGACCTAAGGTTTATCAATCTGTGGTAGGCGTAGGATGAAGATGGTCTCTCTCAAGCAACCCTGCAACCAAATAACAAAGAGTCTCTTGTGTCCCCAACACACCAAATACAACGGTAAATTGTATAGGTGCACTAGTTTGGCAAAGAGATGGAAATACAAGCGCAATATGGATGGTAGATATAGGTTTTTGTAATCTGAAAATATAAAAACAGCAAGATAGCAAGCGATAAAAGTGAGCGTAAACGGTATTGCAATGCTAGGAAACAAGGCCTAGGGTTCATACTTTCACTAGTGCAAGTTCTCTCAACAATAATAACTTAATTGGATCACATAATTATCCCTCAACATGCAACAAAGATTCACTCCAAAGTCACTAATAGGGGAGAGCAAACGAACAGATTATGCTAGGGTACGAAACCACCTCAAAGTTATTCTTTCCAATCAATCCGTTGGGCTATTCCTATAAGTGTCACAAACAGCCCTAGAGTTCGTACTAGAATAACACCTTAAGACACAAATCAACCAAAACCCTAATGTCACCTAGATACTCCAATGTCACTTGAAGTATCCGTGGGCATGATTATACGATATGCATCACACAATCTCAATTCATCTATTCAAACCAACACATAGAACCTCCAAGAGTGCCCCAAAGTTTCTAACGGAGAATCACGATGAAAACGTGTGCCAACCCCTATGCATAGGTTCATGGGCAGAACCCGCAAGTTGATCACCAAAACATACATCAAGTGAATCACGTGATATCCAATTGTCACCACAGATACGCAGGGCAAGACATACATCAAGTGTTCTCAAATCTTTAAAGACTCAACCCGATAAGATAACCTCAAAGGGAAAAATCAATCCATTACAAGAGAGTAGAGGGGGAGAAGAAACATAAGAACCAACTATAATAGCAAAGCTCGCGATACATCAAGATCGTGCCAAATCAAGAACACGAGAGAGAGAGAGAGAGAGAGAGAGAGATCAAACACATAGCTACTGGTACATACCCTCAGCCCCGAGGGTGAACTACTCCCTCCTCGTCATGGAGAGCGTCGGGATGATGAAGATGGCCACCGGTGAGGGTACCCCCCCCCCCCTCCGGCAGGGTGCCGGAAAAGGGTCACGATTGACTTTTGGTGGCTACAGAGGCTTGCGGCGCGGAACTCTCGATCTATTCTGTTCCCTGGAAGTTTTAGGCTACGTGGGTATATATGGGTGAAGAAAGTACATCGGTGGATCTTCGGGGGGCCCACGAGGCAGGGGGGCACGCCCTAGGGGGTGGGCGCACCCCCCACCCTCATGGACACCTCCCTTCCTTCCTGACGTGCACTGCAAGCTTTTCTGGTAGCTTTCCTCCCAAAAATAACTTCTCCAGTTGATTTCATTCCGTTTCGACTCCGTTTGATATTCCTTTTCTTTGAAACACTGAAATAGGCTAAAACAACAATTCTGGACTGGGCCTCCGGTTAATAGGTTAGTCCCAAAAATAATATAAAAGTGGATAATAATGCCCAATATTGTCTAAAACAGTAGATAATATAGCATGGAGCAATAAAAATTTATAGATACGTTGGTGACGTATCAAGCATCCCCAAGCTTAATTCCTGCTCGTCCTTGAGTAGGTAAATGATAAAAAAGATAATTTTTGACGTGGAATGCTAGTTGGCATAATTTCAATGTAATTCTTCTTAATTGTGGTATGAATATTCATATCCGAAAGATTCAAGACAAAAGTTCATTTGACATAAAAATAATAATACTTCAAGCATACTAACAAAGCAATCATGTCTTCTCAAAATAACATGGCCAAAGAAAGTTATCCCTACAAAATCATATAGTCTGGCTATGCTCTATCTTCAGCACACAAAATATTTAAATCATCCACAACCCCGATGACAAGCCAAGAAATTGTTTCATACTTTTGACATTCTCAAACTTTTTCAATCTTCACGCAATACATTAGCGTGAGCCATGGACATAGCACTATAGAGGGAATAGAATGGTGGTTGTGGAGAAGACAAAAAGGGGAAGATAGTCTCAGATCAACTAGGCGTATCAACGGGCTATGGAGATGCCCATCAATAGATATCAATGTGAGTGAGTAGGGATTGCCATGCAACGGATGCACTAGAGCCATAAGTATATGAAAGCTCAACAAAAGAAACTAAGTGGGTGTGCATCCAACTTGCTCGCTCACGAAGACCTGGGGCATTTTGAGGAAGCCCATCATTGGAATATACAAGCCAAGTTCTATAATGAAAGATTCCCACTAGTATATGAAAGTGACAACACAGGAGACTCTTTATCATGTAGATCATGGTGCTACTTTGAAGCACAAGTGTGGTAAAAGGATAGTAGCATTGTCCCTTCTCTCTTTTTCTATCATTTTTTATTTTTTTGTTTGGGCCCTTTTTTCTCTTTCTTTATGGCCTCTTTTCTTTTCTCTTATTTATTTATTTATTTTTCGTCCGGAGTCTCATCCCGACTTGTGGGGGAATCATAGTCTCCATCATCCTTTCCTCACTGGGACAATGTTCTAATAATGGTGATCATCACACTTTTATTTACTTACAACTCAAGAATTACAACTCGATACTTAGAACAAAATATGACTCTATATGAATGCCTCCGGCGGTGTACCGGGATATGCAATGAATCAAGAGTGACATGTATGAAAGAATTATGAACGGTGGATTTGCCACAAATACGATGTCAACTACATGATCATGCAAAGCAATATGACAATGATGGAGCGTGTCATAATAAACGGAACGGTGGAAAGTTGCACGTCAGTATATCTCGGAATGGCTATGGAAATGCCATGATAGGTAGGTAGGGTGGTTGTTTTGAGGAAGGTATATGGTGGGTGTATGATACCGGCAAAAGGTGCACGGTATTAGCGAGGCTAGCAATGGTGGAAGGATGGGAAAAATGCGTATAATTCATGGACTCAACATTAGTCATAAAGAACTCATATACTTATTGCAAAAATCTAGAAGTTATCAAAGCAAAGTATTACACGCATGCTCCTAGGGGGATAGATTGGTAGGAAAAGACCATCGCTCGTCCCCGACCGCCACTCATAAGGAATACAATCAATAAATAAATCATGCTCCGACTTCATCACATAACGGTTCACCATACGTGCATGCTACGGGAATCACAAACTTTAACACAAGTATTTCTCAAATTCACAACTACTCAACTAGCATGACTCTAATATCACCATCTTCATATCTCAAAACAATCATCAAGCATCAAACTTCTCTTAGTATTCAACACACTCATAAGAAAGTTTTTACTAGTCTTGAATACCTAGCATATTAGGATTAAGCACATTACCATGCTATTTAAGACTCTCAAAAATAATATAAGTGAAGCATGAGAGTTCATCTATTTCTTCAAAATAAAACTACCACCATGCTCTAAAAGATATAAGTGAAGCACTAGAGCAAACAACAAACTACTCCAAAAGATATAAGTGAAGATCAATGAGTAGTCGAATAATTATGCAACTATGTGAAGACTCTCCCATTTAATAATTTCAGATCTTGGTATTTTATTCAAACAGCAAGCAAAACGAAAGAAAATAAAATGACGCTCCAAGTAAAACACATATCATGTGGTGAATAAAAATATAGCTCCAAGTAAAGTTATCGATGAATGAAGACGAAAGAGGGGATGCCTTCCGGGGCATCCCCAAGCTTAGACTCTTGATTATCCTTGAATATTACCTTGGGGTGCCTTGGGCATCCCCAAGCTTAGGCTCTTTCCACTCCTTATTCCATAGTCCATCGAATCTTTACCCAAAACTTGAAAACTTCATAACACAAAACTTAACAGAAAACTCGTAAGCTCCGTTAGCGAAAGAAAACAAAACACCACCTCAAGGTACTGTAATGAAATCACTCTTTATTTATATTGGTGTTAAACCTACTGCATTCCAACTTCTCTATGGTTTATAAACTATTTTACTAGCCATAGATTCATCAAAATAAGCAAGCAACACAATGAAAACAGAATCTGTCAAAAACAGAACAATATGTAGTAATCTGTATCAAACGTATACTTCTGGAACTCCAAAAATTATAAAATAAATTGGTGGACCTGAGGAATTTGTCTAGTAATCATCTTCAAAAATAATCAACTAAATAGCACTCTCCAGGAAAACGTTGAAGCTAATCTCGTGAGCGCTAAAGTTTCTGTTTTTACATCATGAGTATAAAGACTTCACCCAAGTCTTCCCAAAGGTTCTACTTGGCACAAACACTAATTAAAACACAAAAACCACATCTAAACATAAGCTAGATGGATTATTTATTACTAAATAGAACCAAAAAGCAAGAAACTAAAACAAATTTGGGTTGCCTCCCAACAAGCGCTATCGTTTAACGCCCCTAGCTAGGCATGATGATTTCAATGATGCTCACATAAAGGATAAGAATTGAAACATAAAGAGAGCATCATGAAGAATACGACTAGAACATTTAATTCTAACCCACTTCCTATGCATAGGGATTTTTTGAGCAAACAACTTAAGGGAACAAGAATCAACTTGCATAGGAAGGTAATACAAGCATAACTTCAAGATTTTCAACACATAGAGAGGAAACATGATATTATTGCAATATGTAGAAGCATATGATCCTCTCTCATAGTAATTTTCAGTAGCATCATGAATGAATTCAACAATATAACCAGCACCTAAAGCATTCTTTTCATGATCTACTTGCATAGAAATTTTCCTACTCTCCACGTAAGCAAATTTATTCTCATCAATAGTAATGGGAGCACACTCAACAAAATAACTATCATGTGATTGAAGATTAAGATCAAGATGACAAGTTTTATGGTTATCATTATTCTTTATAGCATACGTGTCATCACAATAATCATCATATATAGGAGGCATGCTTTCATCATAATAAATTTGCACGTCAAAACTTGGGGGACTAAAAATACCATCTTCATCAAACATAGCATCCCCAAGCTTGTGGCTTTGCATATGATTAGCATCATGGATATTCAAAGAATTCATACTAACAACATTGCAATCATGCTCATCATTCAAAGATTTAGTGCCTAACATTTTAATGCATCCGTCTTCTAACACTTTGGCACAATTTTCCTTTCCATCATACTCACGAAAGATATTAAAAAGATGAAGCATATGAGACAAACACAATTCAATTTTTAAATTTTCTTTTATAAACTAAACTAGTGCTAAAACAAGAAACTAAAAGATTCGGTTGCAAGATCTAAAGATATACCTTCAAGCACTCACCTCCCCGGCATCGGCGCCAGAAAAGAGCTTGATGTCTACTACACAACCTTCTTCTTGTAGACGTTGTTGGGCCTCCAAGTGCAGAGGTTTGTAGGACAGTAGCAAATTTCCCTCAAGTGGATGACCTAAGGTTTATCAATCCGTGGTAGGCGTAGGATGAAGATGGTCTCTCCCAAGCAACCCTGCAACCAAATAACAAAGAGTCTCTTGTGTCCCCAACACACCCAATACAATGGTAAATTGTATAGGTGCACTAGTTCGGCGAAGAGATGGTGATACAAGTGCAATATGGATGGTAGATATATGTTTTTGTAATCTGAAAATATAAAAACAGCAAGGTAGCAAGCGATAAAAGTGAGCGTAAATGGTATTGCAATGCTAGGAAACAAGGCCTAGGGTTCATACTTTCACTAGTGCAAGTTCTCTCAACAATAATAACACAATTGGATCATATAACTATCCCTCAACATGCAACAAAGAGTCACTCCAAAGTCACTAATAGCGGAGAGCAAACGAAGAGATTATGGTAGGGTACGAAACCACCTCAAAGTTATTCTTTCCAATCAATCCGTTGGGCTATTCCTATAAGTGTCACAAACAGCCCAAGAGTTTGTACTAGAATAACATATTAAGACACAAATCAACCAAAACCCTAATGTCACCTAGATACTCCAATGTCACCTGAAGTATCCGTGGGCATGATTATATGATATGCATCACACAATCTCAATTCATCTATTCAAACCAACACATAGAACCTCAAAGAGTGCCCCAAAGTTTCTACCGGAGAATCACGACGAAAACATGTGCCAACCCCTATGCATAAGTTCATGGGCAGAACCCGCAAGTTGATCACCAAAACATACATCAAGTGAATCACGTGATATCCCATTGTCACCACAGATACACACGGCAAGACATATATCAAGTGTTCTCAAATCTTTAAAGACTCAATCCGATAAGATAACCTGAAAGGGAAAACTCAATCCATTACAAGAGAGTAGAGGGGGATAAGAAACATAAGATCCAACTACAATAGCAAAGCTCGCGATACATCAAGATCGTGCCAAATCAAGAACACGAGAGAGAGAGAGAGAGATCAAACACATAGCTACTGGTACATACCCTCAGCCCCGAGGGTGAACTACTCCCTCCTCGTCATGGAGAGCGTCGGGATGATGAAGATGGCCACCGGTGAGGGTTCCCCCCCTCCGGCAGTGTGCCAGAACAGGGTCCCGATTGACTTTTGGTGGCTACAGAGGCTTGCGGTGGCGAAACTCCCGATCTATTCTATTCCCTGGAAGTTTTAGGGTACGTGGGTATATATGGGTGAAGAAAGTACGTCGGTGGAGCTTTGGGGGGTCCACGAGGCAGGGGGCGCGCCCCCACCCTCGTGGACACCTCCCTTCTTTCCAGACATGCACTCCAAGTGTTTTCGGTAGCTTTCCTTCCAAAAATAACTTCTTCAGTTGATTTCATTCCGTTTTGACTCCGTTTGATATTCCTTTTCTTCGAAACACTGAAATAGGCTAAAAACAGCAATTCTGGGCTGGGCCTCCGGTTAATAGGTTAGTCCCAAAAATAATATAAAAGTGGATAATAAAGCCCAATATTGTCTAAAACAGTAGATAATATAGCATGGAGCAATAAAAAATTATAGATACGTTGGAGATGTATCAAGCATCCCCAAGCTTAATTCCTGCTCGTCCTCAAGTAGGTAAATGATAAAAAAGATAAATTTTGATGTGGAATACTAGTTGGCATAATTTCAATGTAATTCTTCTTAATTGTGGTATGAATATTCAGATCCGAAAGATTCAAGACAAAAGTTCATATTCACATAAAAATAATAATACTTCAAGCATACTAACAAAGCAATCATGTCTTCTCAAAATAACATGGCCAAAGAAAGTTATCCCTACAAAATCATATAGTCTGGCTATGCTCTATCTTCATCACACAAAGTATTTAAATCATGCACAACCCCGATGACAAGCCAAGCAATTGTTTCATACTTTTGACATTCTCAAACTTTTTCAATCTTCACGCAATACATGAGCGTGAGCCATGGACATAGCACTATAGGTGGAATAGAATGGTGGTTGTGGAGAAGACAAAAAGGAGAAGATAGTCTCACATCAACTAGACATATCAACGGGCTATGGAGATGCCCATCAATAGATATCAATGTGAGTGAGTAGGGATTGCCATCCAACGGATGCACTAGAGCCATAAGTATATGAAAGCTCAACAAAAGAAACTAAGTGGGTGTGCATCCAACTCGCTTGCTCACGAAGACCTAGGGCATTTTGAGGAAGCCCATCATTGGAATATACAAGCCAAGTTCTATAATGAAAGATTCCCACTAGTATATGAAAGTGATAACACACGAGACTCTTTATCATGAAGATCATGGTACTACTTTGAAGCACAAGTGTGGTAAAAGGATAGTAGCATTGTCCCTTCTCCCTTTATCTCTCATTTTTTTATTTTTTTGTTTGGGCCCTTTTTTCTCTTTTTTATGGCCTCTTTTCTTTTCTCTTATTTATTTATTTATTTTTCGTCCGGAGTCTCATCCCGACTTGTGGGGGAATCATAGTCTCCATCATCCTTTCCTCACTGGGACAATGCTCTAATAATGGTGATCATCACACTTTTATTTACTTACAACTCAAGAATTACAACTCAATACTTAGAACAAAATATGACTCTATATGAATGCTTCCGGCGGTGTACCGGGATATGCAATGAATCAAGAGTGACATGTATGAAAGAATTATGAGCGGTGGCTTTGCCACAAATACGATGTCAACTACATGATCATACAAAGCAATATGACAATGATGAAGCGTGTCATAATAAACGGAACGGTGGAAAGTTGCATGGCAATATATCTCGGAATGGCTATGGAAATGCCATGATAGGTAGGTATGGTGGCTGTTTTGAGGAAGGTATATGGTGGGTGTATGATACCGGCAAAAAGTGCATGGTATTAGAGAGGCTAGCAATGGTGGAAGGATGGGAAAAATGCGTATAATCCATGGACTCAACATTAGTCATAAAGAACTCATATACTTATTGCAAAAATCTAGAAGCTATCAAAGCAAAGTATTGCGCGCATGCTCCTAGGGGGATAGATTGGTAGGAAAAGACCATCGCTCGTCCCCGACCGCCACTCATAAGGAAGACAATCAATAAATAAATCATGCTCCGACTTCATCACATAACAGTTCACCATACGTGCATGCTACGGGAATCACAAACTTTAACACAAGTATTGCTCAAATTCGCAACTACTCAACTAGCATGACTCTAATATCACCATCTTCATATCTCAAAAAAATCATCAAGCATCAAACTTCTCTTAGTATTCAACACACTCATAAGAAAGTTTTTACTAGTCTTGAATACCTAGCATATTAGGATTAAGCACATTACCATGCTATTTAAGACTCTCAAAAATAATATAAGTGAAGCATGAGAGTTCATCTATTTCTTCAAAATAAAACTACCACCATGCTCTAAAAGATATAAGTGAAGCACTAGACCAAACAACAAACTACTCCAAAAGATATAAGTGAAGATCAATGAGTAGTCGAATAATTATGCAACTATGTGAAGATCAATGAGTAGTTTAATAATTTCAGATCTTGGTATTTTATTCAAACAGCAAGCAAAAAGAAAGAAAATAAAATGACGCTCCAAGCAAAACACATATCATGTGGTGAATAAAAATATAGCTCCAAGTAAAGTTACCGATGAATGAAGACGAAAGAGGGGATACCTTCCGGGGCATCCCCAAGCTTAGACTCTTGATTATCCTTGAATATTACCTTGGGGTGCCTTGGGCATCCCCAAGCTTAGTCTCTTGCCACTCCTTATTCCATAGTCCATCGAATATTTACCCAAAACTTGAAAACTTCACAACACAAAACTTAACAGAAAACTCGTAAGCCCCGTTAGCGAAAGAAAACAAAACACCACTTCAAGGTACTGTAATGAACTCATTATTTATTTATATTGTTGTTAAACCTACTTTATTCCAACTTCTCTACGGTTTATAAACTATTTCACTAGCCATAGATTCATCAAAATAAGCAAGCAACACAATGAAAACAGAATCTATCAAAAACAGAACAGTCTGTAGTAATCTGTATCAAACGTATACTTCTGGAACTCCAAAAATTATAAAATAAATTGGTGGACCTGAGGAATTTGTCGACTAATCATCTGCAAAAAAGAATGAACTAAATAGCACTCTCCAGAAAAAAGTTGAAGCTAATCTCGTGAGCACTAAAGTTTCTTTTTTTTACAGCATGATCATAAAGACTTCACCCAAGTTTTCCCGAAGGTTCTACCTGGCACAAACACTAATTAAACACTAAACCACATCTAAAAATAAGCTAGATGGGTTATTTATTACTAAACAGAACCAAAAAGCAAGAAACTAAAATAAAATTGGGTTGCCTCCCAACAAGCGCTATTGTTTAACGCCCCTAGCTAGGCATGATGATTTCAATGATGCTCACATAAAGGATAAGAATTGAAACATAAAGAGAGCATCCTGAAGAATATGACTAGCACATTTAAGTCTAACCCACTTCCTATGCATAGGGATTTTGTGAGCAAGCAAATTAAGGGAACAAGAATCAACTTGCATAGGAAGGTAAAACAAGCATAACTTCAAGATTTTCAACACATAGAGAGGAAACATGATATTATTGCAATATGTAGAAGCATATGATCCTCTCTCATAGTAATTTTCAGTAGCTTCATGAATGAGTTCAACAATATAACCAACACCTAAAGCATTCTTTTCATGATCTACTTGCATAAAAAGTTTCCTACTCTCCACGTAAGCAAATTTATTCTCATCAATAGTAGTGGGAGCACACTCAACAAAATAACTATCATGTGATTGAAGATTAAGATCAAGATGACAAGTTTTATGGTTATCATTATTCTTTATAGCATACGTGTCATCACAATAATCATCATAGATAGGAGGCATGCTTTCATCATAATAAATTTGCACGTCAAAACTTGGGGGACTAAAAATACCATCTTCATCAAACATAGCATCCCCAAGCTTGTGGCTTTCCATATCATTAGCATCATGGATATTCAAAGAATTCATACTAACAACATTGCAATCATGCTCATCATTCAAAGATTTAGTGCCAAACATTTTAATGCATTCTTCTTCTAACACTTTGGCACAATTTTCATTTCCATCATACTCACGAAAGACAAACTCAATTCCATTTTTTAATTTTCTTTTATAAACTAAACTAGTGCTAAAACAATAAATTGAAAGATTCGGTTGCAAGATCCAAAGATATGCCTTCAATCACTCACCTCCCCAGCAACGACGCGAGAAAAGAGCTTGATGTCTACTACACAACCTTCTTCTTGTAGACGTTGTTGGGCCTCAAAGTGCAGAGGTTTGTAGGACAGTAGAAAATTTCCCTCAAGTGGATGACCTAAGGTTTATCAATCCGTGGGAGGCGTAGGATGAAGATGGTCTCTCTCAAGCAACCCTGCAACCAAATAACAAAGAGTCTCTTGTGTCCCCAACACACCCAATACAATGGTAAATTGTATAGGTGCACTAGTTCGGCGAAGAGATGGTGATACAAGTGCAATATGGATGGTAGATATAGGTTTTTGTAATCTGAAATATAAAAACAGCAAGGTAGCAAGCGATAAAAGTGAGCGTAAACGGTATTGCAATGCTAGGAAACAAGGCCTAGGGTTCATACTTTCACTAGTGCAAGTTCTCTCAACAATAATAACATAATTGGATCATATAACTATCCCTCAACATGCAACAAAGAGTCACTCCAAAGTCACTAATAGCGGAGAGCAAACAAAGAGATTATGATAGGGTACGAAACCACCTCAAAGTTATTCTTTCCAATCAATCCATTGGGCTATTCCTATAAGTGTCACAAACAGCCCTAGAGTTCATACTATAATAACACCTTAAGATACAAATCAACCAAAACCCTAATGTCACCTAGATACTCCAATGTCACCTTAAGTATCCATGGGCATGATTATACGATATGCATCACACAATCTCAATTCATCTATTCAAACCAACACATAGAACCTCAAAGACTGCCCCAAAGTTTCGATCGGAGAATCACGACAAAAACGTGTGCCAACCCCTATGCATAGGTTCATGGGCGGAACCCGCAAGTTGATCACCAAAACATACATCAAGTGAATCATGTGATATCCCATTGTCACCACAGATACGCACGGCAAGACATACATCAAGTGTTCTCGAATCTTTAAAGACTCAATCCGATAAGATAACCTCAAAGGGAAAACTCAATCCATTACAAGAGAGTAGAGGGGGAAAAGAAACATAAGATCCAACTATAATAGCAAAGCTCGCGATACATCAAGATCGTGCCAAATCAAGAACACGATAGAGAGAGAGAGAGAGAGAGAGAGAGAGATCAAACACATAGCTACTGCTACATACCCTCAGCCCCAAGGGTGAACTACTCCCTCCTTGTCATGGAGAGCGTCGGGATAATGAAGATGGCCACCGGTGAGGGTTCCCCCCCCCCTCCGGCAGGGTGCCGGAACAGGGTCCCGATTGACTTTTGGTGGTTACAGAGGCTTGCGGCGGTGAAACTCCCGATCTATTCTGTTCCCTGGAAGTTTTAGGGTACGTGGGTATATATGGGTGAAGAAAGTACATCGGTGGAGCTTCGAGGGGCCCACGAGGCAGGGGGCGCTCCCTAGGGGGTGGGCACGCCCCCCACCCTTGTGGACACCTCCCTTCTTTCCTAACGTGCACTCCAAGCTTTTCCGGTAGCTTTCCTTCCAAAAATAACTTCTCCAGTTGATTTCATTCCGTTTCGACTCCGTTTAATATTCCTTTTCTTCGAAACACTGAAATAGGCTAAAAACAGCAATTCTGGGCTGGGCCTCCCGTTAATAGGTTAGTCCCAAAATAATGTAAAAGTGGATAACAAAGCCCAATATTGTCTAAAACAGTAGATAATATAGCATGGAGCAATAAAAATTATAGATACGTTCGAGACGTATCAGCGCCCGTAAACAGCGAGCTGTTCCAAATTGTGATAATGCCACCCGAAACACCCATGGAAGGTGCAAACACAAACTTATCAAAACGCTTGGGAGAGAAAGTTCTAATAAAAGCTAAATCGAACGACTCGCGCTTAGTTTCCTGGATACATAGCACAGAACAGCCGCTAGTATCGATAGCATTTCTAAGGGCCAAAAGTTTGTTCTCAGAGTTGATGCCTCTGACGTTCCACGATAACACATTCCAAGATTTATTCATGACGGCCGAAAAGATCAGTTGTACGAAGAGGAAGCCGCCTGCTGGCCATCCAGCAGTTTCTCCGCAGAAAGATCTTCAGGAGCAATCCCGCAACGGCCACCCACCTGTTGGATTTCCTCGACAGAAGTAGGAGGCGAGCAAGGAACATAGGCCACTTGTGCCGGAGCAGCAGCCATGGAGATGGCCTGAACAGAAGGCATCACATGAGATCGCACCCTCAATCTAGTCTGCTTGATGTCATTGGCCTGATTGACTTTGAAGCCATCATACTTGTTGGGCCTGGTGCTCCTTTTGACTGCAGTGGTTTTAAGAGGCACATGAGCATTACGCGAGTTGGTGACCGCAAAGAGAGACGAAGATGCAAGTTGCTGGAGAGAAGTTCCAGGAGCAGGTACATCAACATGGGCTGGCTGAGAATCCACAAGTTCAGAAATGAAATGTGTCGTGAGAGCCTTGAGTCCAGGAGAACGATCAGCCAGGATCCATTCCACCTCAACGACTGTAGCGACCCGACCTCAGACGGTCAAGTCTCTGTTCTTACGTGTCATCCCTGGATCGGTATGCTGACACACACAGTACTTGAAGGATTTACAACAGAGGTAAATCACATGTATAAAGTAACATAAATACTATTACCTCAATCCAATATAGCGGAAGCAACAAGGTTGTGGATTCCCATCAACACCAACGGCAAAGTTGAGTGTAGAAATCGTAACCCTAACGTATCACTTACTCGTCGTAAGAAAACCTGCAACATGAGACGTTGCAGCCCGAAACGGGTCAGTACATTGAATGTACTGGCAAATTCACACCATAGAGAAAATGATGAACAATGGCTATTACTACATGCATAAATGGCTGGTGGAAAAGCTCTATGGTTATAGGGTTTTTGCGAAAAGCCAATTTTTCCCTACTGCAAAGGAATAATTTTATTTAACTATGATGGTGGTTGTTAAACATTGATAATGGTTGACAGCATTCTCAATCCCAATTAAAACTAATCATTAACACCCAACAAAATTAATTAAAGTAACGTGATGAGATCAACAGGATAATCCAAGAACTAGATACTCAAAACATCCATAACCGGGGACACGGCTAATCATGATTAGTTTGTACACTCTGCAGAGGTTTGCGCACTTTTCCCCACAAGACTCGATCGCCTCCGTTTGGTTTGTCGCACTACATGGTGTTTGAGAAACGGATGACCGAGACACAGTCTTTCAGAAGCGCTAGCACCTTACGATGGGTAGACCTGTACACCTACATCCCCTACATCTGCTAGTCTACCACTATAAGAGTTCGCACAACTTAATCAACTATCCCAGAGCCCATAATGGCTTGTGGCTGCACACGGAAGTTACTAGCATGAATAATCTTATGATCCCTTTGAGCCTGGGTGGCAGACCGTAGGATGATCACACGGTATATCCCCGGGATCTCCTAGGACAACACTGGTATATCCCCGGGTGTCCGGGCAAGTCCACTGGTCTATCCCCAGGGTGCCCCTAGCAATCCACCCAGATATGTATTTAAGTTGCCACCTTAAGTAAACCATTAATTAACAATCTCACATCTGTCATGAATACTCTCAAAACCCAATCCACGTCTACGAGCATAGCATGGCAATATAAGTATAACGTAATAGTAACTCCCAAGGGTTTGATAATAAATAGGTAATAGGTACTACCTCAACTACTTCTCAGCCGACAATTTAATTCAGATCCTAACCATGCAATTGTTTCAGGATTGATCTAATGCAATAAAACTGGGTATGAAAAGGGTTATGATCAAAGTGTGAACTTGCCTGCAATGTTGATGAAGATGATTCGCACTCAAAAATCTTGATAGCTCTACTCGTCACACTCCGGTCAATCTACCGCAGACAAACAACAAGCATACAATAAGTACTCATCTAATGCACAGGGAAAACTCGAATAAAAGATCTAACCAGAAAGTTCAACTTAAGAACTCCGGTTGCAAAAAGAATCAAATCGAACAAAGCAACAGAAAACAAACGGCGAAAGAAAACAACTCGGTTCTAGCAAAGTGAAACTAGGTCAAATTTTACCATAGCAAAACTTTGTTTAAGTTGATTAGACGGAACGGCGGTTTCGAAATGAAACTCCAGGCGCTTGAATCACCTGATTCCGATAAACGAGCGAAAAGATAAACTAGAACGAAGATCGGATCTGAGATCGCGATCGCGGAATAAATCCGTCGAGAAGAAAAAGAAGAACGGTTGAACGAACGGACGTTCGTTAACCTAGAAGAATCCGGTGATCACGTTCGTTAGAACGAACGGTCCGACGAACGGTCTCGAGGCAACTAAATCGGAAAAGAAAACGAATCCGATCTAGGGTTTCAGAAAAGAAAACCGGACGAAAAACCGATCTAGAAAACCGGAACGGTTTAGAAAAGAACCGGAAAGAAAAACGAATCGGAAAAGAAGAATCGGAACGATTAGAAGAAAATGATCCGATGAAAAAATAAAAAGACGCGGCGCGGCTACCTCCGGCGAACGGCGGCGTTGGGCGGCGGCGGCGAGGTGCGGCGGCGGCGGTGGCAAGGTGCGGCGGCGGCGCGGGGCAACGGCGGTGTTGGGCGGTGGCGGCGAGGTGCGGCGGCGGCGGTGGCAAGGTGCGGCGGCGGCGCGGGGCAACGGCGGCGTTGGGCGGCGGTGGCGAGGTGCGGCGGCGGCGGCGAGGTGCGGCGACGACGGTGGCAAGGTGCGGCGGCGGCGCGGGGCAACGGCGGCGGCAGCGCGGGCGGCGGCGGCGCGGGTGAGGGGCGCAGGGTGAGGGTTGGGGGCTTTGGGTTTGATGATTTAGAGGGGGGGTGCTTGGGTATTTATATTGGGGAGGGGGGTTTACTTGGAGTAGAGAACAAGAATTAGACTAGTAATAGGAAACAAAAAAAGAGGGAAAAGATCTAGAAAAAGAAAAGGAATAAACGGAAGTAGGACAAAGTCCTACTAGGAATCCTAAAGACAACGGCAGCGGCTCCCTGGCGCCTGGGTCGCGCGCGCGATGGCCTCCTGGCCTTGGTCGGCCGGCGGCTTGGTGGCTTGGGCCTTTGGCCCAAGGCGCTACAGTATTTTTTTAAAAGATTTTTCAAACGAACAAAGATGAATAAAAATAAAAAGAAATAGAAATATTATATAGGCATATAATACATCAAAATTTTCAGAAAAAGAATATCTACAACGTGGACATTTTTCTAGCATTTAATAAAATACACACAATTTTTAATAATTTAAATAATGATCCTGCCCTTATAAAATCCAATAAAAATCATTTTAAAAATACCAAAATGATTTCAAATAAATTTTTCTCCAATTTTCTATTGTAGGGAATCATGTTACCCTATTTTCCATGTATTTTATTTTTGGAGAAAAATAATTTGAATAAAACTCAAATAACTCCAAATTAAATAATAAATTCAAAAGAACTTTGAATTTAATTCTTTGAAACTCCCAACTCATATTTCATATACTTTGAAGAAGTCATTTTATCTTCTCTCGTGAAAATCATTGAGTTGCATAAAGTTTCAGAATTGGAAAATATTTCCAAATGGAATTCAAATATTCTCAACACCCCTTGTCATTTAAATAAATGGAAGAAGTCATGTCATCTTCTCTCCAGGGTTTTGTGATGAAAAGAATTTGAATTCACGGAGATCATAAAAGCAAAAATGAAAGTTTGGGAAAGTCCTTTTATTCCCTCTCATTTAAATTTCAAAAAGTTTCGAATTCACTCACTTTCAATCAATCAATCAAACAATCAATCAAATCTATCTATAAATTATAACATTCCAAAATTTAGAATTTTGGGATGTTACAACGACCAAAGCAGTGCCAGGTGCATGCTCATATAGCAGACTGCGAGGAATAATGTTTGCTCCCAACTAGAAAGATGCACCAAAGACCATAGACATGACATCCTGCTCGGGTACCAGATTTGACAGCCACATTGCGCAAACTGAATTCAGGTGATTCTGAATGACCCTGAAGGGGTTGAGAGGAAGCATGACATGTTCAGACTGTGCACTAGAAAGCGCCCGAGTATATATGCGTTTGATCATATCTCCAATCCAAAGCAGAAAGTCTTGATCAAGAACAACCATGAGATTAACTGACCCACCACCAGCTCTGAAAAAAGCGGAGCGTGCCCGTGAGCTCCCAAGCACAAATCCATCAGCCAACGCTTCAACCTCCTCAATTTCCTCCTCAGATGCCCAGACATCAGACAGATTATCCTGAATGTTATGTTCTGGATCGACCCCATCCATCAACGACGGTCCATCATACTGGAAAAAGGTTCGGAAACTGAACCCTGAATAAGGCGGAGGAACAACTAGCCAAGCACGCCATCCATTTTCCTGAATCTGTTCCTGTTCTTGTGCAAGGGCATTCCAAGCAGCCTCATTCAACGCCTCTTGTGCAGCCATCTCATCTATCCTGGCCTGCTGCATAAGAGTATAAAACGGGAGCTGATACAGGTGTGGTGATGCATTAAGGAGAGGAGGAGCTTCTTCTGTACCAACTAGGTTGGGGATGGTCTTTCTGCCATTAAGAACATACACTGGGACAGACCAAGAACGGCCAAGTCCCGGCAGCAAACCAACACGAGTGACCAAAAGACTATGCGGAACCTCAGCAACATCCTTGATATGACACTTAACTAAAACACGACCTTTGTTCTGTCCTGGTCGCGGCCACACAAGCAGTTTACCAAAATTGGAGACAGCCTTATGAATGTAATGCTCTATCTAATAATCCATAGGGAAAGCAAGAAACATAATCCAAACTTCATACTCAAAAGCAGGCATGCGCATATTAAGACCTTCATCATGCGGGACTAAAGAGAACGTGGAATCATCGGTCAAGGCATGAGGTCCCTCCCGAATCGCAGCATCTCTGCTTTCCATATCCACAAAAACCACACACTCAATCCCAAGCGGATAGACAAAATCATCTAGCAGATCGTACTCCAGATCAACAGTAGTAATGCGGCAAACTTCAGCCTGCCAGAACTCCCTCTGATGATCTGGCACTGGAGGATGGATGGAGATGATGGCATACCTATCGTGATTGAGCGGAGGATCATCCACCACCATGACATGGCGCTGCACGCGATGAGCTGGGCCTCTGTCAAAGGTCGATCTGACCGGAGCAAAGTCGAACCGGCGCACCGGGAAGTTTGCCATGTCTTCAACCCTTTGACGACGAGCAGGAGCAAGAGCCACCAGCGGCGAGGGGCCGAAGGTGGTTTTCGGTGGAGGTGGCAGTGGTGGCGTGCTTGAGGGGGGTGTTTCTGCAGTCGATTGGGGAGGCTGGCAGGCGGAATTGACTACACAAGTGGGAGGGAGTCGTATCGGCAGGTAATGGGAAGGAGCCACGTTCGATAGGCAGGAGATATTCTGTTTCCGAACCCAAACCTTGTGTACCTGTGTATCCCGAATAGTACGGGCCATACCAACTTCCGCAGGGTTATCTGCCATAGAGGATAATTCGATTTTCCTAGGATAATTGGATTTCTGGCGCCGTTGCCGGGGAGGCTTACGCCAAGTCAAGTCAAGATTTGGTCTCCCAGCAACTAGCCATTTCTGGCATAGTTGCCAAGTCAAGTCAAGACATACCAAGTACCCATCACAACTCTTATCCCTCGCATTACATTACTTGCCATTTGCCTCTCATTTTCCTCTCCCCCACTTCACCCTTGCCGTTTTATTCACCCGCTTTTTCCGTTCGTCTCTTTTCACTTGTTCTTTTGTGTTGGATCGTTTGTCACGATGGCTCAAGACAATACTAAATTGTGTGACTTTTCCAATACCAACAATCATGATTTTCTTAGCACTCCGAATTCTCCTCTTATCGATGCTGAATCTTGTGAAATTAATGCTGCCTTGTTGAATCTTGTCATGAAAGATCAATTCTCTGGCCTTCCTAGTGAAGATGTCGCTACCCATCTAAACAACTTTGTTGATTTGTGTGATATGCAAAATAAGAAAGATGTGGATAATGATATTGTTAAATTGAAGCTATTTCCGTTTTCTCTTAGAGATCGTGCTAAAACTTGGTTTTCGTCTTTGCCTAAAGATAGTATTGATTCTTGGAGTAAGTGCAAAGATGCTTTTATCTCTAAGTATTTTCCTCCCGCTAAGATCATCTCTCTTAGAAACGATATTATGAATTTTAAGCAACTTGATCATGAGCATGTTGCACAATCTTGAGAGAGGATGAAATTAATGATACGTAATTGCCCTACACATGGTTTGAATTTATGGATGATTATACAGAAATTTTATGCCGGATTGAATTTTGCTTCTAGAAATCTTTTAGATTCGGCCGCGGGAGGCACTTTTATGGAAATAACTTTAGGAGAAGCTACTAAACTCCTAGACAAAATTATGGTTAATTATTCTCAATGGAACACCGAAAGATCTACTAGTAAAAAGGTTCATGCGATAGAAGAAATTAATGTTTTGAGTGGAAAGATGGATGAACTTATGAAGTTGTTTGCTAATAAGAGTGATCCTATTGATCCTAATGATATGCCTTTGTCTACTTTGATTGAGAATAATAATGAATCTATTGATGTGAATTTTGTTGGTAGGAACAATTTTGGTAACAACGCGTATAGAGGAAACTTTAATCCTAGGCCATATACTAGTAATTCCTCTAATAATTATGGTAATTCCTACAACAGATCTTATGGAAATTTTAATAAGATGCCCTCTGATTTTGAGACTAGTGTTAAAGAATTTATGATTTCTCAAAAGAATTTTAATGCTTTGCTTGAAGAAAAATTGCCTAAAATTGATGAGTTGGCTAGAAACATGGATAGAATTTCTCTTGATGTTGGTTCTTTGAAACTTAGATCTATTCCTCCTAAGCATGATATCAATGAGTCTCTCAAAGCCACGAGAATTTCCATTTATGAGTGCAAAGAAAGAAACGCTAGGATGCGTGCTAAGAAAGATTGCTTTGTAAAAGCGTGTTCTCCTAGTCTTCATGATAATAGGGATGAAGATCTAAAAGTGATTGATGTGTATCCTATTAAAAAAATTTTGCAATATGAATCGTGATAATGATGGGACTGGAGATGAGTCAACTTTAGTTAAAAGGCGTCCCAATGAATCGGAGATTTTAGATCTTGATACAAAAATTGGTAAAAGTGGGATCGAAGAGGTCAAAACTTTACATAGCAATGAACCCAGTATTTTGGATTTCAAGGAATTTAATTATGATAATTGTTCTTTAATATATTGTATTTGCTTGTTGCAATCTGTGTTAAATTATCCTCATGCTTATAGTCAAAATAAAGCTTTTACCAAACATATTGTCGATGCTTTAATGCAATGTTATGAAGAAAAACTTGAATTAGAAGTTTCTATACCTAGAAAACTTTATGATGAGTGGGAACCTACTATTAAAATTAAGATTAAAGATCACGAATGCTATGCTTTATGTGATTTGGGTGCTAGTGTTTCTACGATTCCAAAAACTTTGTGTGATGTGTTAGGTTTTCGTGAATTTGATGATTGTTCTTTAAACTTGCACCTGGCGGATTCCACCATTAAGAAACCTATGGGAAGAATTAATGATGTTCTTATTATTGCAAATAGGAATTATGTGCCCGTAGATTTCATTGTTCTTGATATAGATTGCAATCTTACATGTCCTATTATTCTTGGTAGACCTTTCCTTAGAACGATCGGTGCAATTATTGATATGAAAGAAGGAAATATTAGATTCCAATTTCCGTTAAGGAAAGGCACTGAACACTTTCCTAGAAATAAAATAAAATTACCTTATGAATCTATTATGAGATCCACTTACGGATTGCATACCAAAGACGGTAACACCTAGATCTATCCTTGCTTTTATGCCTAGCTACGGGCGTTAAACGATAGCGCTTGTTGGGAGGCAACCCAATTTTATTTTTGTTTCTTGATTTTTGGTTCTGTCTAGTAATAAATAATTCATTTAGATTCTGTTTAGATGTGGTTTTATGTTTTAATTGGTGTTTGTGCCAAGTAGAACCTTTGGGAAGACTTGGGTAAAGTCTTTATGATCTTGCTGTAAAAAACAGAAACTTTAGCACTCACGAGATTAGCTGCCATTTTTTACTGGAGAGCGCTATTTAGTTGATTATTTTTGCAGATGATTAATAGAAAAATTCCTCACGTCCAGAAATTTGTTTCATAATTTTTGGTGTTCCATAAGTATACGTTTGATACAGATTACTACAGATTGTTCTGTTTTTGACATATTTCTATTTTTCGTGTGTTGTTTGCTTATTTGGATGAATCTATGGCTAGTATCAGAGGGTATAAACCATAGAGAAGTTGGAATACAGTAGGTTTAACACCAATATAAATAAAGAATGAGTTCCTTATAGTACCTTAAAGTGGTGGTTTGTTTTCTTTCGCTAACGGAGCTCGTGAGATTTTTCTGTTGAGTTTTGTGTTGTGAAGTTTTCAAGTTTTGGGTAAAGATTTGATGGATTTTGGAATAAGGAGTGGCAAGAGCCTAAGCTTCAGGATGCCCAAGGCACCCCAAGGTAAAATTCAAGGACAACCAAAATCGTAAGCTTGGGGATGCCCCGGAAGGCATCCCCTCTTTCGTCTTCGTCCATCGGTAACTTTACTTGAGTCTATACTTTTATTCATCACATGATATGTGTTTTGCTTGGAGCATCTTGTATGATTCGAGTCTTTGCTTTTTAGTTTAACACAATCATCCTTGTTGTACGCACCTTTTGGGAGAGACACACTTGAATCAGAATTTATTAGAATACTCTATGTGCTTCACTTATATCTTTTGAGCTAGATAATCTTGCTCTACTGCTTCACTTATATCTTTTAGAGCACGATGGTGGTTTTATTTTATAGAAATTATTGATCTCACATGCTTCACTTATATTATTTTGAGAGTATTTTAGAACAGCATGGTAGTTTGCTTTGGCTATAAAATTAGTCCTAATATAATAAAAACTATCATATAAAGTGCATTGAATATTATGAGAAGTTTGATACCTGATAATTGTTTTAAGATATGAATATGGATATATAAGAGTCATGCTAGTTGAGTAGTTGTGAATTTGAGAAATACTTGTTCTAAAGTTTGTGATTCTCGTAGCATGCACGTATGGTGAACCGTTATGTGATGAAGTCGGAGCATGATTTATTTATTGATTGTTTTCCTTATGAGTAGCGGCCGGGGACGAGCGGTGGTCCTTTTCCTACCAATCTACCCCCCTAGGAGCATGCGTGTAGTACTTCGTTTCGATAACTAATAGATTTTTGCAATAAGTATGTGAGTTCTTTATGACTAATGTTGAGTCCATGGATTATACACACTCTCACCCTTCCACCATTGCTAGCCTCTCTAATACTGCGCACCTTTCGCCGGTATAATACACCCACCATATACCTTGCTCAAAACAGCCACCATACCTACCTATTATGGCATTTCCATAGCCATTCCGAGATATATTGCCATGTAACTTACCACCGTTCCGTTTATTATGACACGCTTCATCATTGTCATATTGCTTTGCATGATCATGTAGTGGACATCGTATTTGTGGCAAAGCCACCATTCATAATTCTTTCATACATGTCACTCTTGATTCATTGCATATCCCTGTACACCGCTGGAGGCATTCACATAGAGTCATATTTTGTTCTAAGTATTGAGTTGTAATTTTTGAGTTGTAAGTAAATAAAAGTGTGATGATCATCATCATTAGAGCATTGTCCTAATGAGAAAAGGATGATGGAGACTATGATTCCCCCACAAGTCGGGATGAGACTCCGGACGAAAAAAAAGAGGCCATAAAAAGGGGAAGAAGGCCCAAATAAAAAAATGAGAGAAAAAGAGAGAAGGGACAATGTTACTATCCTTTTGCCACACTTGTGCTTCAAAGTAGCACCATAATCTTTATGATAGAGAGTCTCCTATGTTTTCACTTTCATATACTAGTGGGAATTTTACAATATAGAACTTGGCTTGTATATTCCAATGATCGGCTTCCTCAAAATGCCCTAGGTCTTCGTGAGCAAGCGAGTTGGATGCACACCCACTTAGTTTCTTTTGTTGAGCTTTCATACACTTATAGCTCTAGTGCATCCATTGCATGGCAATCCCTACTCACTCACATTAATATCTATTAATGGGCATCTCTATAGCCCGTTGATACGCCTAGTTGATGTGAGACTATCTTCTTCTTTTTGTCTTCTCCACAACCACCATTCTATTCCACATATAGCGCTATGTCCATGGCTCACGCTCATGTATTGCGTGAAGATTGAAAAGGTTTGAGAACATCAAAAGTATGAAACAATTGCTTGGCTTGTCATCGGGGTTGTGCATGATTTAAATACTTTGTGTGATGAAGAGAGAGCATAGCCAGACTATATGATTTTGTAGGGATAACTTTTTGTGGCCATTTAATTTGAGAAGACATGATTGCTTTGTTAGTATGCTTGAAGTATTATTATTCTCATGTCAATATTAAACTTTTGTCTTGAATCTTTCAGATCTGAACTTTCATGCCACAATAAATAAGAATACATTGAGAAATATGCTAGGTAGCATTCCACATCAAAAATTCTGTTTTTATCATTTACCTACTCGAGGACGAGAAAGAATTAAGCTTGGGGATGCTTGATACGTCTCCAATGTATCTATAATTTTTGATTGTTCCATGCTATTATATTATTTGTTTTGGATGCTTAATGGGCTTTAGTAAGCACTTTTATATTATTTTTGGGACTAACCTATTAACCGGAGGCCCTGTGCAAATTGTTATTTTTTTCCTATTTCAGTGTTTCGCATAAAAGGAATATCAAACGGAGTCCAAACGGAATGAAACCTTCGGGAGAGTTATTTTTGGAATAAATGTGATCCAGGAGACTTGGAGTGGACGTCAAGAAAGAAGCGAGGAGGCCACGAGGCAGGGAGGCTCGCCCCCCACCCTCGTGGGCCCCTCGCAGCTCCACCGACCTACTTCTTCCACCTATATATACCCATATACCCTGAAAACATCCAGGAGCACCACGAAACCGTATTTCCACCGCCGCAACCTTATGTACCCATGAGATCCCATCTTGGGGCCTTTTCCGGCGCTCCACCGGAGGGGGAATCGATCACGGAGGGCTTCTACATCTACACCATAGCCTCTCCAATGATGTGTGAGTAGTTTACCATAGACCTTCGGGTCCATAGTTATTAGCTAGATGGCTTCTTCTCTCTCTCTTTGGTTCTCAATACAAAGTTCTCCTTGATTCTCTTGGAGATCTATTCGATGTAATTCTTTTTGCGGTGTGTTTGTTGAGATCCGATGAATTGTGGGTTTATGATCAAGATTATCTATGAACAATATTTGAATCTTCTCTGAATTCTTTTATGTATGATTGGTTATCTTTGCAAGTCTCTTCGAATTATCAGTTTGGTTTGGCCTACTAGATTGATCTTTCTTGCAATGGGAGAAGTGCTTAGCTTTGGGTTCAATCTTGCCGCGGACGTGATGCCTATATACATGATCATGCCTAGATATTCTCATAATTATGCACTTTTCTATCAATTGCTCGATGATAATTTGTTCACCCACTGTAATACTTATGCTATCTTGAGAGAAGCCACTAGTGAAACCTATGGCCCCCGGGTCCATTTTCCATCATATAAGTTTCCAATCTATTTTTACTTTGCAATCCTTACTTTCAATCTATATCATAAAAAATACCAAAAATATTTATCTTATTATCTCTATCAGATCTCACTTTTGCAAGTTGTCGTGAAAGGATTGACAACCCCTGTAACATCCCAAATTTTCAATTTGGAATGTTATACATAGGTCATCATATGCATATCATATTTTATTTGCATTTTGGTTGTGATCCTAAAGTCCTAAGCAACTCAAGGACCCACGGAGAGAGTTGGGGATTTTCTTTTCTTTTCATATTTGAATTTTCTTGAATATTGAAAAGAGGATCATTTTGGTTTTAATTATTTTTCTCTCCAAAAATACTTCATATTAACATATATGAGAGGAGATAATATGACTTCTCCAATATAAATGAAATATTGGAGGAAAAATGTTACAATCAAATAAATAACTTTATTTGGATTTTATTGCTATTTTACTTGAATTAGAAAATACGCATTTTTCAACATTGCATTTTTTAGGCCAAGAAAATGTTCACTTTGTTCTAAATATTTTATTTAGACGATGGAAATTGTTTTTGGCATTTTTAGAATTTTTTTATATTTTTTTAGGATTTTTTTCTTTTCAGCAGAATTGTTTAAAAAATTGCGCGCATGACTGGGCCAACGGCCCAGCCAAACGGGCCGAAGCCCAGCGCACCGCCGCCGTGCCGCGCACGGACGCCGAGGGGAGTTCGAGTCGGACTCCTCCCCAGGCCAGCCCCATCCCCAAGCAATGCCGCCGCCCGCCCCTTTATAAGCGCGCCCGGGCCCCCACCAGGAGCCCCAAGCCGCCGCGCCGCCGCCTGCCCTCGCCTGCGCCGCCGCATCGCCTCGCCTCCACAGCCATCCGCCGCCCCGCCTCCCCACAACCGCCCGACGCCATCACCGCTGTCGCGGATCTCGCCGGAGCCGCCGTCGTTGACCCCGTTTGACCGGTCGGTTTCTCTCGGTTAAACCCCGGTTTTTTTAGTTTTCCAGTTTAATTTCTTAGATCGGTTTTCGTCAGTTTATTTTATTTAGCGGACGTTCGTCCGTTCGTTCGTTTTAATGAACGTTGTTCGCCGGTTTGCTTCAGACAGAAAACGTTCGTTCGTTAGTATTTTCTTTTTATTTTATTTTTGGCCAGGGACCTATCCGCGATTATTTTATCGCAGATTAGCCCCTAATCTTCAAACCCTCGCCGTTTCTTAGCCGTTTGTCCAAATCCAGTGAAACCAACGCCAAAATCATCGTCTCGAGACCCTCTTTCTGTTTAATCAACTTGAACAAGGTTTTGACAATTTAAAATTTGGTTTCAAGCAGATTTGGATTCGAAGTTATTTTGACTATAGTTTCAGTTCCGTAGCTCCGATTCGATTGATTCTTTTTGCAGATCGATTCTCTTCAGTTGAACTTTCAGATTGGATCCTCTTATTTGAGTTTTACTCTTGCATCTATGCTTAAGTGCTTATGTATTCTATTGTTTGTTTGCGATAGAATTCCCGGAGTGCGAAGCGTGCTACTACGTGTCTTTAGGATTTGCGGATAGTCAGCAAGGTCAGTAACACTTTGATCATACCCCTTTATTACCCAGTTTTTATGCATTAGTTACAATCCTCAAACACTTCATGATTAGGATGTGGTTAACATGTGGGTATTGGGAAGTATTTGATGAGGTAGAACCTATTGCCCATTTTTATCAAACCCTTGGGAGTTACTTCTACGTGATGCTTATATTGCCATGTTATGCTCGTAGACGTGGATTGGGTTTGAGAGAATCAATGACAGATGTGATATTATTATTTAATGGTTAACTTAAGGTGGCTACTTAACTACACATCTGGGTGGATTGGTTGCGGGCACCTGGAGAATCCAGTGTTGTCCTAGGATATCCCGAAGTACCCGTGTGATCATCCTATGGTTCGCCACCTAGGCAGAAAGGGATCATAACATTATTCATGCTAGAAACTTCCGTGTGCAGCCACAAGCTATTATGGGCTCTAGCATAGTTGAGTATGTTGCATGACCTCTTTCAGTGGTGGGCTAGCAGATGTAGGGGAAAGTAGGTGTAACTGTCCACCCAGAGTAAAGAGTTAATGTTTCTGAAAGACTGTGTCTCGGTCATCTGTTTCTCAAACACCATGTAATGCGAGAAATCCAATGGAGGAGATCGAGTCTTGTGGTGAAAAGTGCGCAAACCTCTGCAGAGTGTACAAACTAATCATGGTTAGCCGTTGAAAGATCGTGGATGTCGCCTAGAGGGGGGTGAACAGGTGCTTTAAAATAATTACGGTTGAGGCTTGAACAAATGGGGAATAAACCTAGCGGTTAATTTGTCAAGCACAAAACCTACAACAACTAGGCTCGCCTATGTGAACCAACAACATATGCTAAGCAAGAAAAACTACTTAGGTGATAGCAAGATATATGACAAGAACAATATGGCTATCACAAAGTAAAGTGCATAAGTAACGGGATTGGGTAAGAGATAACCGAGGTACGCGGAGATGACGATGTATCCCGAATTTCACACCCTTGCGGATGCTAATTTCCGTTTGGAGCGGTGTGGAGGCACAATGCTCCCCAAGAAGCCACTAGGGCCACCGTAATCTCCTCACGCCCTCGCACAATGCAAGATGCCGTGATTCCACTAAGGGACCCTGGAGGGCGGTCACCGAACCCGTACAAATGGCTACCCTTGGGGGCGGTCACCGAACCCGTACACTTTGGCAGCCCTTGGGGGCGGTCACCGGTACCCGTCAAATTTCTCGGGGCGATCTCCACAACCTAATTGGAGACCCTGATGCTTGCCCGGAGCTTTACACCACAATGATTGAGATCCGAACACCACCAACCGTCTAGGGCGCCCAAGCACCCAAGAGGAACAAGCTCAAGGGTACCAAGCACCCAAGAGTAATAAGCTTCTCAACTTGTAACTTCCACGTATCAACGTGGAGAACTCAAATCGATGCACCAAATGCAATGGCAAGGGCACACGGAGTGCCCAAGTCCTTCTCTCTCAAATCCCACCGACGCAAATAATACTAGGGAGGAAAATGAGAGGAAGAACAAGAAGGACAACACCAATAACTCCAAGATCTAGATCCAAGGGGTACCCCTCACATAGAGGAGAAAGCGATTGGTGGAAATGTGGATCTAGATCTCCTCTCTATTTTCCCTCAAAAACTAGCAAGAATCCATGGAGGGATTGAGAGTTAGCAAGCTCGAAGAAGGTCAACAATGGGGGAAGAACACGAGCTCAAAGGATAAGGTTGAATGGGGAAGAAGACCCCCTTTTATAGGAGCTCCCGAATCCAACCGTTATGTGCTCAGTCCATGCATGAGCGGTACTACCGCTCGGGCGGAAGAAGCAGGGAAATGGAGCAACAAAACATGAACCTTGGGGTGGTAGTACCGCATATAAGCGGTACTACCGCTCACCCCAGTGGTACTACCGCTGGAGGGGCAGAACACGGGACCAAAAGAGGCAGGGCAGAGCAGAGGACGGCGGCAGAAATGCAGTAGCGGTACTACCGCCCGACTGGAGCTGTACTACCGCTTATAGGCGGAACTACCGTGCCTTACTGCCGTGCAACTACTACTAAACCCGACACGAAAAGAGCAGGACCCAAAATCGAGGAGGTAGTAGAGCAGTACTGGAGCGGTACTATCGCTTGACGCTATAAGCGGTATTACCGTTGCCGATCGCCATACTACCGCAGGGAGAAAACCAGAACTGACATAACTTCTTCATAAGAGTTACGAAATTAGCAAACTCAAGCTTGTTGGTTATAGTAAGAAGAGGCAGGGGAGGTATGCCTAACAAATAGAGGAGTGAAACCTCCAACCGAGAAGAACTGGCAAAACCTCCAACATCGAAAACATCATAGAAGATGCATGTGAACTCCGTTTTCGATGAACTCGAGCTTGTCATCAAGATGACCATAAGCTCTAAGACTCACAAAGCGAACCAAACAAGAACCAATAAAGATGATGCAAGGATGCAAAGGTTTGAGCTCTCTACGAATGATACGATCAAGCTACTCATCGAGAGCCCCCCTTGATAGTACGACAATCGATCCTATAACCCGGTCTCCCAACTACCACTATGAGACCGGTAAAATAGAAAACCTATCAACGGCAAACCTTTGTCTTGCACATAGTCCACTTGAGCTAGATGATGACGATCTTGACTTCCTCAAGTTGAACCACCTTTCTTGATTGCGTTGGCTTGGTGAGGACTAGTAGATTGCTCCCCCATACTCCACTATGGGTGAGCAACTCTTCCGCACATCCTCACAAGTCCATTGTCACCATAGTGGACGACAAGCTTCAAGCACTTGATCTCTTCATGATGCATCATTGAACTTGCACACGACAACCTAACCCCACACAGAACTCTCACGAAGACCATGGGTTAGTACACAAAGCATAATTGACAATGCTTACCATACCATGGGATCACTTGATCCCTCAGTACATCTTGTATGCTTTGTGTGTTGATCAACTTGATTCATTCTTGACTTAATCTTGATCAACCTTGAATCTTTCCAATTATCTTCATTTGTATGATGTCTTGAAGGTAGACATGAATGATCACACAATCTTCTTCTTCAAGACATGCTTGCAATAAGCTCAACACTCACATGACCAATCTTTGGATAATTCCTTGAGTAGCACCTTGGTCGACACCAACTCTCCTTGAAACCAACACATGTACTCCAAGAAAAGCCTATGGACAAAACCTTCAAATATAACTCAAGGCAACCATTAGTCCATAGAGATTGTCATCAATTACCAAAACCAAACATGGGGGCACCCATGTTCTTTCAGCCGTGTCCCCGGTTATGGACATCTTGAGTATCTGGTTCTTGGATTATCATGTTGATCTTATCACTTTAAATTAATTTTTTGGGTTTTAATACTGCTTAATTGGGATTGAGTTGGAGGAACCTTCGCAATGTTTAACAACTACCATGATAGTTAAACAAAATTTATTCCATTGTTGTAGGGAAAAATTGGCTTTTCGCAAAACACTATAACCATAGAGCCTCCACCAGCCATATATGCATGTAATGATAGCATTTATCCTATTCATTGCTCTATTGTGTTACATTGCCAACATATGACATGTGCTGACCTGTTTCGGGCTGCAACATATCATGTTGCAGACTTTTCAGACGAAGAGTAAGGTGCGGTAGGTCGTTGTCGTGCACTCAGCTATGCCGTTGGAGTTGATGGACTCACTTTATCTTCCAAGCCTTCCACTGTTCTCTTATTTAGTTGGCGTTAAGCCATATTTATTGTAATAAATTCTCTCTCGAGACTATGGATGTAATAAGTGTGTGATTGCTACTCTGTTATAAGTCCTTCAAGTACTGCGTGTGTCAGCATTATCGATCCAGGGATGACACTTAAGCACAGAGATTTGACCGTCTGAGGTCGGATCGCTACAAGATGGTATCAGAGCACACGCTGAATCTAGGACACGACCACTAAGATGAGCCATAGGTCACCCTTCTCTACTCATTTCTGACTCCTCTCCATTTTCTACTCTATATGATGGTGGACTCAAGGAACAAGTTTGCACAACCGGATGAAGACACACCCTTTGGACGGCACTTGAAGGAAGTCACTAGGTACCTGAACATAGGAATACCAAGCTTCATTGGGACCTACACCGCCACTTTACCAGAAGAGGAGCGACAGATGATTCGAGTTCAAGTTCCAGGAAGGACATTCACGCCAGTCACTGAGCCCATAGAGTTTTCCTTTGATGCACCCACCGGGAGTCTAGGTAAGAGCATGGCAGCCCACATCGCCATGGGATGCATCGGTGAAGTTTATCACAAGGATCTTAAGGACACTATCTACCAGATATGTGGGCACCGAGATGAGCAATGGGAGATGATCAGCACCAGGATGGACAGGTCCATTGCAGCTTTCATCCAGGAGTTAAACCAGCACATTCGTCAACAAGATAACCAGATGTGTGCAACCATGATAGACCTGAAGAAGGTGATGACCCGGAACATGGAGCTAGAAGAGGAACTCAAATCTACATGTGACAGATACGAGGAGGAAATCACAATACTAGTGGAGAAGAATGACGACCTGACAAGGAAGCTAGGAGTGTTCATGTGAGACCCTGCGCCAGGAGGAGATGACGACCACCCCGATGACATCCCTTCTGAAGACTACATCATCATCGACGACACCGACTCTGACCCCGACAGTAGTGATGATGACTATGAAGACGAAGCTGGAGCAGATATCATGGAGTCTTCCATCGATTAAAATTTCTAGTAGACCACCATATGATCAGTAGTATTTTCCTCCATGTATATAGTAGTAGTCCGAGCACTGTAACGATAGTTAGATCGATTGTATGACCTTGCTTTGAATTGATTTGGTGTGATATGAATGTGCCTGTCTCATGTGCATATGGGTAGTGCTTTCTCACTAGACCTCACTCTATTCTAATCTCTCCCCTCTAAACCCATCAGATGCCTCCGAAACATGACCCCGAATTTGTCTTCCCACCGGAGCTCACTCAGTTGATCCAACAGCAGAATGCCTTGATGCAGCTACTAGTCCAGAACCAAGGCAACAACAACAACAACAACAACAACAACAACAACAACAACAACAACAACAACAACAACAACAACAACAACAACAACAACAACAACAACAACAACAACAACAACAACAACAACAACAACAACAACAACAACAACAACAACAACAACAACAACAACAACAACAACAACAACAACAACAACAACAACAACAACAACAACAACAACAACAACAACAACAACAACAACAACAACAACAACAACAACAACAACAACAACAACAACAACAACCCACCGCCACCACCTCCAGTTGATAACTTAGCCCGTTTTCTAAGGTTACAGCCACCGGTGTTTTCCAGTAGCACCGAGCCAATAGTTGCTGATGACTCGCTACGCAGGATTGGAAGGGAGTTGACCACTGCGGGTTGCACATATGCTGAGAAGGTGCGTTTTTCCGCACATCAATTGAATGGACCTGCAGCCTCATGGTGGGAGAATTACACAACCACTTTCCCTATAGCCAATATCACTTGGGATCAGTTTCAGCAAGCATTCCGCACAGCACATGTCTCAAATGGATCTATGAGCAAAAAAACTGGAGCTATGAGCATGAAGAAGCATGAGTTTCGCAACTTGCGCCAAGGAAATCGTACTGTGGGGCAGTACGTGGATGAGTTCAGCAAGTTAGCTCGCTATGCCCCAGATGATGTGGCCACAGATGGCGCTAGGCAGGAGAAGTTTATGGAAGGGTTGAATGATGAGATGAGTATGCAGTGATGGTGGCAACATTTAATAACTACCAGGAGTTGGTAGACAAGGCTCTTATGATTAAAGGGAAGCAACAACAGATTGAGAGCCGCAAGAGGAAGTATGGACAAGGGAAGTACAATTCAGGAGCTCAGCAGAAGCCCCGTTTTACCCCGAACTCGGGAGGATATACTCATAACCATGGAGGCCATAACCACAATGGAGGAAGTCCACATAACCACAGGGGCCCTAAGAATGGAAATGGGAATGGAGCAGGCAGCAATCAGAACCGTGATATGTCTCCAACGTATCTATAATTTATGAAGTATTCATGCTATTATATTATCTGTTTTGGATGTTTAATGGGCTTTATTATACACTTTTGTATTATTTTTGGGACTAACCTATTAACCGTAGGCCCATCCCAAATTGTTGTTTTCTTGCCTATTTTAGTGTTTCGAAGAAAAGGAATATCAAACGGAGTCCAAACGGAATGAAACCTTCGGGAGAGTTATTTTTGGAACGGAAGCAATCCAGGAGACTTGGAGTAGACGTCATGGAAGCTTCGAGGAAGCCACGAGGCAGGAAGGCGCGCCCTACCCCCCTGGGCACACCCCCACCCTCGTGGGCCCCTCGTGGCTCCCCTGACCGACTTCTCTCGCCTATATATATCCATATACCCTAAAAACATCGAAAAACACAATAGATCGGGAGTTTCGCCGCCGCAAGCCTCTGTAGCCACCAAAAATCAATCAGGACCCTGTTCTGGCACCATGTCGGAGGGGGGTTCCCTCACCGGTGGCCATCTTCATCATCCCGGCGCTCTCAACATTGGGATATTCACGTGATCCAATTGATGTATGTGTTGGTGATCAATTTGCGGGTTCCGCTCGTGAACTTATGCATAGGGGTTGGCACACGTTTTCATCTTGACTCTCCGGTAGAAACTTTGGGGCACTCTTTGAAGTTTTATGTGTTGGTTGAATAGATGAATCTGAGATTGTTTGATGCATATCGTATAATCATACCCACGGATACTTGAGGTGACATTGGAGTATCTAGGTGACATTAGGGTTTTGGTTGATTTGTGTCTTAAGGTGTTATTCTAGTACGAACTCTATGATAGATCGATCCGGAAGAATAACTTTGAGGTGGTTTCGTACCCTAAAATAACATCTTCGTTTGTTCTCCGCTATTAGTGACTTTGGAGTGACTCATTGTTGCATGTTGAGGGATAGTTATATGATCCAATTATGTTATTATTGTTGAGAGAACTTGCACTAGTGAAAGTATGAACCCTAGGCCTTGTTTCCTACCATTGCAATACTGTTTACGCTCACTTTTATCGCTTGTTACCTTGCTGCTTTTATAAATTCAGATTACAAATACCTATATCTACCATCCATATTGCACTTGTATCACGATCTCTTCGCCGAACTAGTGCACCTATACAATTTACATTGTATTGGGTGTGTTGGGGACACAAGAGACTCTTTGCTATTTGGTTGCAGGGTTGCTTGTGAGAGACCATCTTCATCCTACGCCTCCCACGGATTGATAAACCTTAGGTCATCCACTTGAGGGAAATTTGCTACTGTCCTACAACCTCTGCACTTGGAGGCCCAACAACGTCTACAAGAAGAAGGTTGCATAGTAGACATCAAGCTCTTTTCTAGCACCGTTGCCGGGAAGGTGAGTGCTTGAAGGTATATCTTTAGATCTTGCAATCGAATTTTTTTGTTTCTTGTTATCACTAGTTTAGTCTATAAAAGAAAACTACAAAAAAATGGAATTAAGGTTGCCTCATATGCTTCATCTTTTTAATGTCTTTCGTGAAAATGATGGGAAGGAAAATTGTGCTCAAGTACTAGAAGAAGAATTATATAGAATACTTGGCATAAAATATGTGAATGATGAGCATGATTGCAATGTTGTGAGTATGAATTCTTTGAATATCCATTATGCTAATGATATGCAAAGCCACAAGCTTGGGGATGCTATGTTTGATGAAGATGATATTTTTAGTCCCCCCAAGTTTGATGTGCAAATTTATTATGATGAAAGCATGCCTCCTATCTATGATGATTATTGTGATGACACATATGCTATAAAGAATAATGATAACCATGAAACTTGTCATCTTGATTTTACTTTTCAATCCCATGATAGTTATTTTCTTGAATTTGCTCCCACTATTCCGAATGAGAAGAATTTTGCTTATGTGGAGAGTATTACATTTTCTATGCTTGTTGATCATGAAAATAATGCTTTATGTGATGGCTATATTGTTGAATTCATTCATGATGCTACTAAAAATTATTATGAGAGAGGATCACATGCTTCTACATATTGCAATAATATCAAGTTTCCTCTCTATGTGCTTAAAATTTTGAAGCTCTTCTTGTTTTGCCTTCCTATGCTAGTTGATTATTGTTCCCATAAGTTGTTTTCTCACAAAATCCCTATGCATAGGAAGTGGGTTAGACTTAAATGTGCTAGTCATATTTTTCATGATGCTCTCTTCATGTTTCAATTCTTATCTTTTATGTGAGCATCAATGAAATCATCATGCCTAGCTAGGGGCGTTAAATGTTAGCGCTTGTTGGGAGACAACCCAATTTTATTTTTGTTCTTTAATTTTTGCTCCTGTTTAGTAATAAATAATTCATCTAGCCTCTGGTCAGATGTGGTTTTATGTTTTAATTAGTGTTTGTGCCAAGTAGAACCTTTGGGAAGACTTGGGTGAAGTCTTTATGATCATGCTGTAAAAAACAGAAACTTTAGCGCTCACGAGATTAGCTGCCATTTTTTACTGGAGAGCGCTTTTAGGTTTATTCTTTTTGCATATGATTAATACATAAATTCCTCAGGTCCACCAATTTATTTAAGAATTTTTGGAGTTCCAGAAGTATAAGTTTGATACATATTACTACAGACTGTTCTGTTTTTGACAGATTCTGTTTTTCTATGTGTTGTTTGCTTTTTTTGATGAATCTATGAGTAGTAACGGAGAGTGTGAACCGTAGAGAAGTTGGAATAAACTAGATATTACACCAATATGAATTTAGAATGAGTTCACAACAGTACCTAAGTGGTGATTTATTTTCTTATCCTAACGGAGCTTACAAGTTTTCTGTTGAGTTTTGTGTTGTGAAGTTTTCAAGTTTTAGGTAAAGATTCGATGGACTATGGAATAAGAAGTGGCAAGAGCCTAAGCTTGGGGATGCCCCGGAAGGCATCCCCTCTTTCGTCTTTGGTCATAGGTAACTTTACTTGGAGCTATATTTTTATTCACCACATAATATGTGTTTTGCTTGGAGCGTCAATTTATTTTGTTAGGGTTTGCTTGCTGTTATCTAGAACAATGTTTTGCATCTTTTATTTCAATAAAAGTGGCATTGATAGCCTTTACTATGCCTATTTTACAAGTCTACATGTTGCTGTTTGAAAACAGAAAGTTTACCGCTGTTGCAAACATTCCCTAGAAAAGTCAGAGTATGATAAAATGTTGAAACCTTTTGCATAATAAGACCTGATAAATTTACTACAGTGGGAATTTTCTTTCATAATTTTTGGAGCAAGGGAAGTATGGATCTTGCTGCATTCTTCACAGACTGTCCTGTTTAGGCAGATTGCTGTTATGTTTGTATTGTTTGCATATGTTTGCTTGTTTAATGATTCTATTTGAGGATAGGACTATTAAATTTGCGGAGGCATTTAGTATGCAATGTTGATTAATAATTTTAGTGATTTGCTACAGAAGAGTATAATAAGGTTTTTACATTGGTTTATACTAACTTATCTCACGAGTCCTTGTTGAGTTTTGTGTGGATGAAGCTTTTGAGATTTGGGGAGACCGTGATATGAGAGGAATTAAGGAGACACAAAAGCTCAAGCTTGGGGATGCCCAAGGCATCCCAAGATAATATTTCAAGAAGTCTCAAGCGTCTAAGCTTGGGGATGCCCCAGTTGGCATCCCACCTTTCTTCTTCAACGACTATCGGTTAGTTTCGGTTGATCCTAAGTTTTTGCTTCTTCACGTGATGTTTGCTATTCTTAGAATGTCATTTTATTTTGTTTTGCTTGCTGTTTGAATAAAATATCAAGATCTGAAATTCTTATATGAGAGAGAGTCATCACATAACTACATAATTATTGAACTACTCATTGATCTTCACTTATATCTTTTTGGAGTAGTTTGTCATTTACTCGCCTGCTTCACTTATATCCTATGAGTAAATAGTTGAATGATTTGAATATCATAAATCCAAAATTATATATTTTTCATATGCTTATCCCATGGGGAGTAATGACTTCACATATAATAAGTAGAGGTGGTAAATTTATTGAAGGTTAGCAAACATTGTATTGGTCACTTGAACAATTCATGAAAGAATATTGAGGGAAGAGAGATTTCACATATAAATATACTATATTGGACATCTTTTCTAATTGTGAGCACTCATTAAAATATGACATGCTAAAAGGTTGATGTTGGACAAGGAAGACAACGTAATGGGTTATGTTTTCTTATATCCGAAATAAAGTATATTGTCATGGATCATTCAACATGCTGAGCTTGCCTTTCCCCCTCATGCTAGCCAAACTCTTTGCATCAAGTAGAGATACTACTTGTGCTTCCAAACATCCCTTAAACCAGTATTGCCATGAGAGTCCACCATACCTACCTATGGATTGAGTAAGATCCTTCAAGTAAGTTGTCATCGGTGCATGCAATAAAAATTGCTCTCTAAATATGTATGATCTATTAGTGTGGAGAAAATAAGCTTTATACGATCTTTTGTTGTGGAAGCAATAAAAGCGGTAGACTGCATAATAAAGGTCCATATCACAAGTGGCAATATAAAGTGACGTTCTTTCGCATTAAGATTTTGTGCATCCAACTATAAAAGCGCATGACAACCTCTGCTTCCCTCTGCGAAGGGCCTATCTTTTATTCTTGTTTTATACCTTATGCAAGAGTCATGGTGATCTTCACCTTTCCTTTTTACATTTTATCCTTTGGCAAGCACATAGTGTTGGAAAGATCCTAATATATATATCCAATTTGATGTAAGGCATCATGAACTATTATTGTTGACATTACCCTTAAAGTAAAAGGTTGGGAGGCGAATCTATAAGCCCCTATCTTTCTCTGTGTCTAATTAAAACTTTGAACCCATAAATATCGCATGAGTGTTATCAATTATGAAAGACTAAATGATAGTTGAGTATGTGAAGTTTGCTGAATCAAAGCTCTGACATAGACTCTTCCTGAAAATAAGATGAATTGTAATTGTTTGATGACTAATAACACGGTTTGTTAGTTTTCAAGAAAGTTTATGATCTATACTTTAACATGTGAATAGCTTGTTACTTGATCATGAGAAGTCCTATGAGTTGAGCTACTGTTATGATATATAATGATGCTAGAAAAGGTGATTGAAATTATCATTGATCAAACTTGTGCACCTGCTAGCATTCACACTTCATAATTTATTTCTTTTATCTTTTACCTACTCGAGGACAAGTAGGAATTAAGCTTGGGGATGCTGATACGTCTCCAGCGTATCCATAATTTATGAAGTATTCATGCTATTATTTTATCTGTTTTGGATGTTTAATGGGATTTCTTATACACTTTTATATTATTTTTGGGACTAACCTATTAACCGGAGGCCCAGCCCAAATTGTTGTTTTCTTGCCTATTTCAGTGTTTCGAAGATAAGGAATATCAAACGGAGTCCAAACGGAATGAAACCTTCGGGAGAGTTATTGGAACGGAAGCAATCCAGGAGACTTGGAGTAGACGTCAAGGAAGCTTCGAGGAAGCCACGAGGCAGGGAGGCGTGCCCTACCCCCCTAGACGCACCCCCACCCTCGTGGGCCCCTTGTGGCTCCCCTGACCGACTTCTTTTGCCTATATATATCCATATACGCTAAAAACATCAAAAAACACAATTGATCGGGAGTTCTGCCGCCGCAAGCCTCTGTAGCCACCAAAAACCAATCTGGAGCCTGTCCTGGCACCCTGCCGGAGGGGGGGATCCCTCACTGGTGGCCATCTTCAGCATCCCGGCGCTCTCCATGACGAGGAGGGAGTAGTTCACCCTCGGGGCTGAGGGTATGTACCAGTAGCTATGTGTTTGCTCTCTCTCTCTCTCTCTCTCGTGTTCTTGAGGTGGTACGATCTTGATGTATCGCGAGCTTTGCTATTATAGTTGGATCTTATGATGATTCTCCCCCTCTACTCTCTTGTAATGGATTGAGTTTTCCCTTTGAAGTGATCTTATGGGATTGAGTCTTTAAGGATTTGAGAATACTTGATGTATGTCTTGCATGTGCTTATCTGTGGTGACATTGGGATATTCACATGATCTACTTGATGTATGTTTTGGTGATCAACTTGCGGGTTCCGCTCGTGAACTTATGCATAGGGGTTGGCACACGTTTTCGTCTTGACTCTCTGGTAGAAACTTTTTTGAAGTTCTATGTGTTGGTTGAATATATGAATCTGAGATTGTTTGATGCATATCGTGTAATCATACCCACGGATACTTGAGGTGACATCGGAGTATCTAGGTGACATTAGGGTTTTGGTTGATTTGTGTCTTAAGGTGTTATTCTAATACGAACTCTATGATAG
Organism: Aegilops umbellulata; assembly: GCA_032464435.1. Taxonomy (NCBI): domain Eukaryota; kingdom Viridiplantae; phylum Streptophyta; class Magnoliopsida; order Poales; family Poaceae; genus Aegilops; species Aegilops umbellulata. The sequence goes on along the minus strand of CP136056.1, from coordinate 63,541,409 downwards.
ATCGATCCAAAAGAATAACTTTGAGGTGGTTTCGTACCCTACAATAATCTCTTCGTTTGTTCTCCGCTATTAGTGACTTTGGAGTGACTCTTTGTTGCATGTTGAGGGATAGTTATATGATCCAATTATGTTATTATTGTTGAGAGAACTTGCACTAGTGAAAGTATGAACCCTAGGCCTTGTTTCCTAGCATTGCAATACCATTTACGCTCACTTTTATCGCTTGTTACCTTGCTGTTTTTATAAATCCAGATTACAAATACCTATATCTACCATCTATATTGCACTTGTATCACCATCTCTTCGCTGAACTAGTGCACCTATACAATTTACCATTGTATTGGGTGTGCTGGGGATACAAGAGACTCTTTGCTATTTGGTTGCAGGGTTTCTTGAGAGAGACCATCTTCATCCTACGCCTCCCACCGATTGATAAACCTTAGGTCATCCACTTGAGGGAAATTTCCTACTGTCCTACAAACCTCTGCACTTGGAGGCCCAACAACGTCTACAAGAAGAAGGTTGCCTAGTAGACACCAAACCGCTCTAACCCAGCCACACCCGCCAAGAAGGATCTAAGTCACATTACTTGTTTCAAGTGCGGGAAGACTGGACACTACGCTACCGAGTGTTCTGAAGCAAAGAATGGTAACGACAATGGAAGCTCTGGGAAGAAGCCCAACCCTTTCAACAGGGTACAAGTGAACCACGTGAACGTGGAGGAGGTTGAAGAGCAGCCAGATGCAGTTATCGGTAAGTTTTTGGTTAAGTCGTTTACTGCAATCGTTGTTTTTGATACTGGTGCATCGCATTCATACATTTTAAGGGGATTTGTGGATAAGTATAAGTTGCCCACCAAAGTTCTTAGGACACCCATGTTAGTAAGCTCGCCAGGAGCGGAATATATGCAAGCCAAGGATGTTTTCAGATGCCATTAACCATAGGTAGGCATGTTTTCCCCTCAGACTTGATAATTTTGGAGTCACAAGGATTGGATGTGATACTAGGAATGGATTGGCTATCGATGTATGGGGGAAACATCGATTGCGCTAGTAAGACAATTCTGCTCACTACACTGGAGGGAAAAAGGATCAAGTATGTATCCAGGCATGCGCCAAGGAGAACCCAAGTAAATTCCCCCACAGGTGTTGTGCAGGAGGAAGTGCCTGTAGTGAAGGATTATCCGGACGTATTTCCAGAGGAACTACCAGGTATGCCGCCGGATCGAGACATTGAGTTTTTGATAAAGCTGTTGCCAGGCACTGGGCCAATATCGAAGAGACCATACCAGATGCCCGCAAATGATCTGGAGGAGATTAAGAAGCAGATCAAGGAGTTATTGGAGAAAGGTTACATGCGACGAAGTTCGTCACCATGGGGAGCCCAGTGCTCTTGGTTGAGAAGAAGGATGGATCTTTGAGAATGGTTGTTGATTATCGTGCATTGAATGAAGTGACGATCAAGAACAAGTACCCATTGCCGATGATCAACGATTTGTTTAACCAGCTGCAAGGAGCTAAAGTATTCTCCAAGATTGATCTGCGATCAGGATACCACCAGCTGAAGATTCGAGAACAGGATATACCTAAGACAGCCTTCACCACAAGGTACGGGCTATATGAGTACATGGTTATGTCATTTGGACTAAGTAATGCCCCTGCCTATTTCATGAGTATGATGAATAAGGTGTTCATGGAGTTCTTGGATAAGTTTGTTGTGGTGTTCATTGATGATATCTTGGTATACTCGAAGAATGAAGAGGAACACAAGGAGCATTTGCGTTTGGTTCTCGAGAAGCTCACGGAACATCAGTTATACGCCAAGTTTAGCAAGTGTGAGTTTTGGTTGAAGGAAGTAGGGTTTCTTGGACATCTTATATCAGGAGAAGGTATAGCAGTAGACCCTACCAAGGTTCAGTCCGTCACGGATTGGCTAGCACCCACCTCCGTGGGAGAGATCCGCAGTTTTCTTGGACTCGCGGGATACTACCGGAGATTCATTGAGAATTTTTCTAAGATCGCGCAGCCTATGACGGAGTTGTTGAAGAAAGACACCAAGTTCAAATGGACAGATGAATGTGAGGCAAGTATTCAGGAGCTGAAGAAACGTTTGGTTACAGCCCCAGTGTTGATTCTGTCGGATATACGCAAGGATTTCCAAGTGTATTGCGACGCTTCTCGCTTAGGACTTGGAGGTGTACTTATGCAAGATGGAAGAGTTGTTTCATATGCCTCACGTCAGCTTCGACCGCATGAGTTGAATTATGCCACGCATGATTTGGAGTTAGAAGCTGTAGTGCATGCGCTCAAAACCTGGAGACATTTCCTTATTGAAAACTGATGTGATGTGTACACGGATCATAAGAGTTTGAAGTACATTTTCACACAGAAGGAGTTGAATCTCAGGCAAAGGAGACGGTTGGAGCTTATAAAAGATTATGATATGAAGTTGCACTATCATCCAGGCAAGGCCAATGTCGTAGCAGACGCTTTGAGCTGGAAGAGTTATGCCATACCCTTGTAAGCGGAGGATTGCCAAAGGAGTTAGCCGAAGATCTCAGGGAGCTTCGTTTGGAGATAGTCCCTAGAGGTTTTGTTGCAGCATTGGAAGTTCAGTCGACATTATTGGGAAAGATTTGAGAAGCTCAGAAGGATGACAAATAAATTGCCGAGATAAAGGAAAGGATGAGTAAAGGAAAAGCCAAAGGTTTTCGTGAGGATGAGCACGACACCTTGTGGTTTGAGGACCGTGTTTATGTGCCCAATAATGCAGAGATCAGGAAGTTGATACTTCAGGAAGCTCATGACTCGCCATACTCGATACACCCCGGAAACACCAAGATGTATTTGGATTTAAAGGAGCGTTTCTGGTGGACAGGAATAAAGAAGGATATTGCTGAGTATGCAGCAGTATGTGATGTATGTCAAAGAGTGAGGCAGAACATCAGAAGCCAGCGGGATTATTGCAGCCTATGTCGATACCCGAATGGAAGTGGGATAAACTTGGCATGGATTTTATCACCGGATTACCAAGGACCCGATCGGGATATGATTCTATTTGGGTAGTAGTGGATCGTCTGACCAAAGTAGCTGACTTTATACCAGTGAAAACCATCTATACAAGTGCAAAGTTGGCCAAGATATACATGACCAGGATCGTATGTCTGCACGGAGTTCCAAGGACCATCGTATCAGATAGAGGAACATAGTTCACTTCAAACTTTTGGCATCAGTTGCACCGGACTTTGGGAACCAGACTAGACTTCAGTACAGCCATTCATCCGCAGACCGATGGACAGACCGAGAGAGTCAAACAGATTTTGCAGGACATGTTGAGAGCTTGTGCACTAGATTATGGATCTAGTTGGGTTAATAACTTGCCCTACGCATAGTTTCCCATACAACAACAACTACCAGGCCAGTTTGAAGATGGCACCTTTCGAAGCTTTGTATGGAAGGAGGTGCAGAACATCATTAATGTGGGATGAAGTTGAAGACCATCAATTGTTTGGACCAGATTTGATCAAAGAGTCCGAAGAGAAGGTTAAGTTGATTCGAGACAGACTGAAGGTAGCTCAGTCCAGGCAGAGGAGTTATGCAGACTCGAAATGCAAGGAGGTAGCCTATGAAATTGAAGACAGAGCCTATCTTTGTGTGTCACCTCTGCGAGGAGTTAAACGTTTTGGAGTTAAGGGAAAGTTAGCCCCGAGATTTGTAGGACCGTACCGAGTTTTGGAGCGTATGGGGGAAGTAGCCAACAAGTTGGAGTTACCCGAAGGACTGTCAAGAGTTCATGATGTATTTCACGTTTCCCAGTTGAAGAAGTGCCATGCTGAGATGGCCGATATCCCTCTGAGTGATACAGTGCCACTAGAAGCAATTCATTTGGATAGTGATCGGACCTATGAGGATAAATTAGTCAAGATTCTCGAGTTTGCCAGCCGAATCACATGCAACAAGGTTATCAAGTTTTGCAAAGTTCAGTGGAGCCACCATACCGAGGATGAAGCCACCTGGGAATGAGAGGAAGATCCACGCAAAGACCACCCACACATATTTTCTAGCGAACCCAAATCTCGAGGGCGAGATTCATCTTAAGGGGGTAGGTTTGTAACATCCCAAATTTTCAATTTGGAATGTTATACATAGGTCATCATATGCATATCATATTTTATTTGCATTTTGGTTGTGATCCTAAAAATCCTAAGCAACTCAAGGACACACGGAGAGAGTTGGGGATTTTCTTTTCTTTTCATATTTGAATTTTCTCGAATATTGAAAAGAGGATCATTTTGGTTTTAATTATTTTTCTCTCCAACAATACTTCATATTAACATATATGAGAGGAGATAATATGACTTCTCCAAAATAAATGAAATATTGGAGGGAAAATGTTAAAATCAAATAAATAATTTTATTTGGATTTTATTGCTATTTTATTTGAATTAGAAAAATATGCATTTTTCATAATTCATTTTTTAGGCCAAGAAAATGTTCACTTTGTTCTAAATATTTTATTTCAACGGCGAAAATTGTTTTTGGCATTTTTAGAATTCTTTTTATATTTATTGAGGATTTTTCCTTTTCGCCGGAATTGTTTAAAAAAGATCGCGTGCCCGACTGGGCCAACGGCCCAGCCAAACGGGCCGAAGCCCAGTGCACCACTGCCTTCCCCGCCGCCGTGCCGCGCACGGACGCCGAGGGGAATCCGAGCCGGACTCCTCCCCGGGTGAAAGTGCAACTATCCCTAGGTTGTTTTGGTAATTGATAACAACATATAGCTCATTGAGCTAATGATATTCCAAGATAACTATTTCAGGAAAGCTCAATGATTGGCATGGCATGAATGGTGAAAGTGGAACCCTCAAAATACTGAGGACAAAGGATTGGCTCAAGCTCAAAAGCTCAAGACTCTTCATTTTACATTTTAGTGATCCAAGATCACATTGAGTCCATAGGAAAAGCCAATACTATCAAGGAGGGATGAGGTGTTGCTTAATGAGCTCTTTGCCTTATGTGCTTAATGATATGCTCCAAAATCCTCAACTACTTTCCCATATCCACATATGACCTAAACCCTAAGCCAAACTCGGTCATACCGATTCTTTCTATCCGGCGCCACCGAGTCTTCATATGTCATAAGCCACTGCCGAAACTCTAGCAAATCGGTTTCATCGATAGGGATCTCGGTCTCACCGAGATGGGATTGCAATCTCTCTGTTTCCTTTTCGTAACTTTTCGGTCTCACCGAAAGAGTGGATCGGTCCCACCGAGATTGCAATGCAAACTCTCTGTTTCCCTTTTGTAACTTTTCGGTCTCACCGAAAGAGCAAATCGGTCCCACCGAGTTTGCCTGACCAACTCTCTGGTTAGCTAATTACCAAATCGGTCTCACCGAGTTTGTGTAATCGGTCTCACCGAGATTACGTTATGCCCAAACCCTAACCATATCGGTCCTACCGAGATGCATGTCAGTCCCACCAAAAAACTCTAACGGTCACTAGGTTTACCTTTTCGGTCCGACCGAGTTTGTTGATTCGGTCCCACCGAGATTGGTAAATTGTGTGTAACGGTTGGATTTTAAGTGGAGGCTATATATACCCCTCCACCTCCTTTTCATTCGTGGGGAGAGCCATCAAAACACATCTACACTTCCAACTCATATGTTCTGAGAGAGAACCACCTACTCATGTGTTGAGACCAAGATATTCCATTCCTACCATATGAATCTTGATCTCTAGCCTTTCCCAAGTTGCTTTCCACTCAAATCTTCTTTCCACCAAATCCAAATCCTGTGAGAGAGAGTTGAGTGTTGGGGAGACTATCATTTGAAGCACAAGAACAAGGAGTTCATCATCAACACACCATTTGTTACTTCTTGGAGAGTGGTGTCTCCTAGATTTGCTAGGTGTCACTTGGGAGCCTCCGACAAGATTGTGGAGTTGAACCAAGGAGTTTGTAAGGGCAAGGAGATCACCTACTTCATGAAGATCTACCGCTAGTGAGGCAAGTCCTTCGTGGGCGATGGCCATGGTGGGATAGACAAGGTTGCTTCTTCGTGGACCCTCCGTGGGTGGAGCCCTCCGTGGACTCGCGCAACCGTTACCCTTCATGGGTTGAAGTCTCCACTAACGTGGACGTAGGATAGCACCACCTATCCGAACCACGGTAAAAACATCCGTGTCTCCAATAGCGTTTGAATTCTCCAAACCCTTCCCTTTACATTCTTGCAAGTTGCATGCTTTATTTTCCGCTGCCTATATACTCTTTGCATGCTTGCTTGAATTGTGTGATGATTGCTTGACTAGTCTTAAAGTTGCTAAAATCTGCCAAGAACTAAAATTGGGAAAAGGTTAAGTTTTTATTTGGTCAAGTAGTCTAATCAGCCCCCCTCTAGACATACTTCCTATCCTACAAGTGGTATCAGTGCTTTGGTCTCCATTTGCTTTGATTTCCATAGCTTTTGGTGGTCATAGCCTTGGTTTCACAACCTAGGAGAGTATGGCGTCTAGTGAGGGAAATTATCACCGTAGAGGTCCTTACTTTGATGGTACTAACTTTGCTAGTTGGAAGCATAAAATGAAAATGCATATTCTTGGACATAACCCAGCCGTTTGGGCTATTGTGTGTGTTGGCTTGCAAGGTGACTTCTTCGACGGGAAAGAACCAAACCGTGAAGCTACCGTGGATGAGTTGAAGATGCTACAATACAATGCTCAAGCTTGTGATATTCTCTTCAACGGATTGTGCCCCGAAGAATTCAACAAAATCAGCCGTCTTGAGAATGCAAAGGAAATTTGGAATACTTTGATTGATATGCACGAGGGTACCGACTCCGTCAAGGAATCCAAATTGGATGTGCTTCAAAGTCAACTTGACAAGTTCAAAATGAAGGATGGTGAAGGTGTCGCTGAAATGTACTCTAGGCTTGCTCTCATCATAAATGAGATTGCCAGCTTAGGGAGTGAAGAGATGACCGACAGATTCATCATCAAGAAGATCCTAAGAGCCTCGGATGGAAAATATGATACCGTGTGCACATTGATCCAAATGATGCCCAATTACAAAGATCTCAAGCCAACGGAAGTCATTGGAAGAATTGTTGCTCATGAGATGTCACTCAAGGATAAAGAGGAACTTCACAACAAATCAAGTGGTGCTTACAAAGCCTCATGTGAAGCCCCCACATCATCAAGTGAGAAACAAAACTTCAATGAAGAAATGAGCTTAATGGTGAAGAACTTCAACAAGTTCTACAAGAGTAGAAGCAAAGATAGAAGCTTCAAGTCAAGGTCCTACAATGACGAAAGATCTTCTAGTCGAGAGCGAAACTACTACAATTGTGGAAGACCCGGACACTATTCCAATGAGTGTACGGCTCCCTACAAAAGAAGAGAAGATTCTCCAAAAAGAAGAAGCAAAAGAGAGGAATCACCATCACGAGAGAGAAGGAGTAGAGATTATCGTTATGAAGAAAGATACTCACAGAGAAGCAATGATTCGGAAAGGAAGGAAAAATCATCAAGGAGCTACACAAAACGAAGACATCAAGCTCATGTTGGTGAATGGGTATCCGGCTCCGACTCCGACAACCACTCCGAGAGAAGTTATCACTCCGACTCCGAATATACTCAAGATGAAGGTGTTGCCGGTCTAGCACTTGTGTCAACCAACTCCTACGACATATTTGATTCACCAAATGAAGGAATTGGAAGATGTTTCATGGCCAAAGTTCCTAAGGTAACTCATCCTGAGTATGTAGATTTTAATAGTGATGAAGATGACCTGTTAGGAGATGATGATTTACTTATTGACAACTCTAGTGATGAATCCTATGATGACACGTCAATTCATCATGCTAAAACGAATGACAGTGATAAGGAGAAAATTGAGGCTCTAACTAAAGAACTAAACACTCTTAAGTTAGCTCATGAAACTATCTTCGAAGATCATCGAGAACTTTTAAGGGCTCATGAGAAGTTACGCTTCGAAAAGCTCAATCTTGAGCAAGAGCATGAGCTTTTAAAGGCAATCAATGATGATCTCCGCAAGAAAAGTTCTTCTTACATTGCCAAACGTTTACTCTTATCCACTTACATGCCTCAAGTCAAGTCTAGTAACAAGAACAAGAAAGATTCTTCTTCTAGTAGTAACAATGATCATGTTAAATCCAATATTGTTGCTTCTAGTAGTTCTCTTGATTCCACTAATGATTCTCTTAGCCAAGTTACACTTGAGCAAGAAAATGGCATATTGAAGGAAATCATAGAGAAAGGAGTGTACACAAGCCTTGCCGGAAGTAAGCAATTCGAGGAGATTGTACGCAAGCAAGGAAGGCACCGGAAGAATCAAGGTGTTGGTTTTGAACGGAAGTTCAATGCCAATGGAGTTGAGTGGTGTCGGGGGAAATCTGCCTCCATGAACACCTATGGGGACCGAGCCCCTTTCTGGTTCGGCGGGGGGCGGAGGTCGCGCGAAGAGCGGATCGAGGTGACGCACACAAGGGGATTTACCCAGCTTCGGGCCGCACGGATGCGTAAAACCCTACTGCTGCTTTGTGGTTTGTATTATGTTCTTGCTCGGGAGCGCTGAGTGCTACAGTACACTCAGGCAACTAATCGGACTGAGCGTGAGTGGCCTCCTCCCTTCCCCGCCTCTATGTTGCGCATGGGGCCTCCTTTTATATGCGCAAGGGGTTACCCACAGGTGGCAACGTAGGCGGGGGTAAAACTGGAAAACGCTGTGTCGGGTACAGCTGTTTGCACAGTGCTATCATACCTAACTCTGACGGCAGGGGACAAGGGCATTAAATGCCCGTCTAGGTCGCCCAAACAGTGCAGAAAAGGGACCATCAGGGGCGCCACCGTTTGCCACGACGGCTATCCTGTCAGCGTTGCTTCGCCACCGCATGCCCCTGGCTGCGCAGCCTCTCGCCACGTACGCCTGGAATGGCCCCAGAGCGACACGTGGGTGGATGAGCTGGAACGCAGGCGCGGGTGGTGACTTGCCGTGGCAAGTGCCTTGCCGCGGTTGATGCCTTGTCGCGCCCGGGAGCTTGTCGCTCACCGGTCCTTGCCGGGACGCGTGGCGTGTCGCAGCAAGTCTCTTGTCGTGCCCTGGTCGATCTTCCCGGCAAGCTCCTCTTGCTGGGGCCTTGTGCTTCGAGCGGCCGTCCCGGCAAGCTCCTCCTGCCGGGGCCTTGCTCTCTTCGGGTGGCCTTCCCGGCAAGCTCCTCCTGCCGGGGCCTTGGCTCAAATACTTTGTTCTTGGATGGCCCAAAAAGGGACCATGGAGAGTTTTGGCGATCACCTGGCAAGCCTTGCCGCGGGGTGCTACGACTGCTCGTGCACAAGTTCGGGGTACTAAGGTACCCCTACTTTAGTACACCGACAGGAGCCCCCGGACCTGGGCCATACACGGTGCCGAGCGCTGTTGGGCCAGGTCCAAAACAGTGCACGGGCACGCACGTCCTGGGTCACGCTGCATCTTTTTCTGCATCCACCACGCCCTCCCCGAACGGTACTCATCGAACGCGGCATCGTGGGGAGAGGCGTGCGTGACGTGGACGGCGTGCGCGGGGCTGAGCCCCGCAGGCATGCGTCACGTCGCAATAAAGGGGGATGGTTCGCGCCATCTCCATAAGTGGAGGGAGGCGTGGAGGCGTGGCTCGTTTGCTGGACGGGGCCGAGGCACGGTTTCCGAGGCGTCCGCTCCCCACGATCACGGGGTGGGGGGAGGTCGCCTCATCCGTCGCCTCGGTCCTGCACGCCAGCCACGCGGCTTCGATGCACCTGGAGTTGCGGACGGTGGAGGCAGGAAACCGGGCCGTCGCGGGTCGAGGCAGCAGGCCGGTCCCAGTCGCCTGCTCTTCATGCGTCTTGATTGGCTGCGCGGGGAGGCCGAGCCCCCACCCTGCTCCTTTATAAAGAGCAAGAGGGGGCGACGGAAATCCACACTCCTTCATCTTTTCTTCCCTTCAGCTTCTGATCCCCTCTCTCCATTCGCCATGGAGAAAGGGAACCCTGGTCCTTCATCGGTGGCGGCGAGTGTCGCCGCTAGGCAACGCGCCCCTCCTCCCCTTGCACCCGCGGTGGCAGAGCCAGCCGTAAGGGGAAGGGGGAGGGTGCGAGGTCGTGGACGAGGCCGAGGCGCTTGGGGACGAGGCGGACGGGGCGACGCGCCGGTCTCGCCTCCGCCAGCGGCTCCTCTTCTCACGGCGGTCCACATCGGGGACGACCCTTGCGAGTTCTTCGTCAGGCTGTGCCGGGCGCCTCGTCGTCGCCTCCGTCTCCCGGCTCCCTTCGCAAGCGTGATGGAGATGGAACAACCCGAGACGCTAAGACTGCGCATGAGGGGCTGCGGGATCAGCGGCACGCGGGTCCATGTTGAGTCCCCAGCCCCCGGCGTGATGTATCTTGGTCGAGGGTGGAAGTCGTTCGCTCGTATCCACAGCTTGATGGAGGGGTTCACCCTCCATTTTAAGTTGATGGAGGGCGATCTCCTCTCCGTCAAGGTCTTCGGGTGCTACGGGACTCGGGCCCGGTGCTGCGTGGATAGCTCCTCCGACAGCGAAGGCTCCTCCTCGAGCGAGAGCGACGAGGAGGGGAGCGACAGCGACGACGAGGGTAGCGGTCGTCGGGATGACGGGTCCGACTAGGCGCCGGTCGCGGCTCCGTGTGGCACCGGCGACCCCATCATCTGTGTCGCCGGCTCCTTGAACTTCCCGGGGTCGCCTCCTTGGGCGGCTGGAGTGGCGAGGCTGCGGAAGAGGAAGAGGGCTGGCGGCAAGACCGTCAAGTTGGAGTACGAGGGCGAGGTGCCCTCGACAGCGTGCTGACATCCTGCCGCCCCGTCGAGCCCTGCTTCCGGAGCCGCCATCACCACCTAGTCTTCTGACGGCCCCCCGGGATGTTCTGTTGGTGTCTTCTGTCACCCGCAGCTCGCCTAGGCGACCCTTTTGCCTAGAAAGAGACAAGAAAGGGATTACGGGCACATTATCTCTTTTTAACTTGTAAGCCCTCGGGCTTTAGTTGCATTTAAAGCTTGTAATCCCATCTCTCATGTTTTTCATTCTTTCTGAACTGTACCTGAGCGGAATGTTTTTTTAATGAAAAGGGGATGTTTGTCGGGCCATTTATCCCGCGGGTAAAACCCACGCCAAGGAGCGGATCCTTTATATCATTAAGATAGACACTTCTTTGCCCGGCAACAGGCCCTGCCGTCTACCCGCGCCGCTCGACCTTTCTCACGCCTTTGGCGGAAGTAGGGATGAGGAGGGTTCAGGCTCCTCATTTCGTCCCTTTGCCGCCGCAGCTACTACCAAAACTGGCCCCAGGAACGCGCTCTGGGGCCCAGAGTTAAGGGAGCACGGTAGCTTTTTAGGAAGAAACAAGGTTTTCGCATCCCTCAGTCCATAAGAGAATGCATGACAAGGGATGAAAAACTTATCTGGGGTTGCAGCCCCCGGCAACTTTGGCTTGCCGCGGGTGAATCTTTGTACTTGCAGCCCCGGCAACACTAGTTTGCTAGGGACCAGATGCTGGTCCGCCCTTCTTCTCTTCTTCGTCCTTAAGCGGTCTGGCCAGGATATGCAAAACCCTGCGAACCAAGGGAAACGAAAGAACAGAAAAAAAAGGACGCAAACCCGACCTCTAAGCTAGGGGTTAGCAGCTGTTAGGCACTATCAACCCTAACCAAGGACGAGACTTGACTCAGCATGCATGCTAAAACTTAGGGCGCCAGCACTTCATTTACTGCTGCTCAGGGTCTGCGCCTGGCTTTGTACAAAGGATTACATGCAACAGCGGCAAGACTTGTACAAAAGGGTGGTTGCCGGACGAGGTCCGACAACCGCGCCTTACAGGTAAAACTTACGAAGATGCTCAATATTCCAGGAGTTGCTCACCGGAGTGCCATCTTCGGTCTCGAGGCGGACAGCGCCGGGCCTCGTGACTCGTCTCACCCGGTAAGGGCCTTCCCACTTCGGCGTCAACTTCTTGTGATTCTTGGCGGACGGAGCGCGCCGAAGAACAAGGTCGCCTTCCTCGAAGCTTCTGGCTTTAACTTTGCGGCTATGGTAGCGACGCAAAGCTTGCTAGTAGCGAGCGGCTCGCACAGCAGCCTGAAGACGATCTTCCTCAAGGAGCAGCGCGTCATCTTCACGCAGCCGCTCTTGCTCAAGCTCATCATAAGCGAGCACTCGAGGTGACCCGTATACGAGTTCCGTGGGGGTAACTGCTTCTGCTCCATAGACTAGAGCAAATGGTGTCTGGCCAGTGGCTCGATTTGGCGTCGTTCTGATCGACCAAAGAGCCACCGGCAGCTCCTCGATCCAGTTTCTTCCGCACTTGTGCAGCCTGTCGAAAGTTCTGGTCTTGAGCCCGCGCAGCACTTCGGCATTGGCCCTCTCCGCTTGACCGTTGCTTCTGGGATGAGCAACAGAAGCGAAGCAGACCTTGGCGCCGAGATCTTGGACGTATTGCATGAAGGCGCGGCTCGTGAATTGCGTACCGTTGTCGGTGATGATCCTGTTGGGGATCCCGAAGCGGCAAACAATCGACCTGAAGAACTTGACTGCTGACTGTGATGTCACCTTCCTCACTGCTTCCACTTCCGGCCACTTTGTGAACTTGTCGATTGCAACGTACAAGTACTCAAAGCCCTCGACAGCTCGGGGGAAGCGGCCGAGGATGTCGAGCCCCCAGACCGAAAATGGCCAGGATAAAGGGATCGTCTGGAGAGCTTGAGCTGGCTGGTGTATCTGCTTGGAATGGAACTGGCACGCTTCACACTTGGTTACTTGTGCAGTTGCATCCTGGAGGGCTGTCGGCCAGAAGAAACCTTGCCGGAATGCTTTGCCGGCAAGTGCTCTTGTGCCAATGTGGTGACCACATATGCCTCCATGTATCTCTGCCAACAGCTTTTGTCCGTCTTCCCGGGGAATACACTTCAATTTCACACCGTTGCGCCCTCTTCTGTACAGTGTGTTGTTGATGAACTGGTACATACTTGAGCGCCGGGCTACTCTTTCCGCTTCTTCTTGTTCTTTGGGAAGTTCTCCGTTCTGGAGGAAACGGAAAGTCCGCTGCGCCCATGCTGGAGCCTGTGGCTCGACAACAAGGACTGAAGGCACATCTGCTGTTGCGGGAACGTCCGCTTCTACGGCGAGGATCTGGGGCTCAGCCGGAGCTTGATGTTCCCCGGCAAGCTTGCCGGAGCAAAACTTGTCGGGAGCGCCTGCTTCTACGGAACAAACCCTCAGGTTTGCCGGAGCAGACTGCTCCTCAGCACTCTTGGCGTTGATCTTGGGGACCTTCTTGGCGGCGGCTCCGGGGACCTCTGCTGGAAGATAGTCGCTGGAGACCAACTTCCTCTTCTTGCTCTGTCCGGTTGATGGTGTTACGGATGGCTGAGTCAGCTTGAGCACAAAGGTTCCTGGCTCCACAGGTAACTTAAGTGCTGCGCACTTTGACAGGCCATCAGCAATGTCGTTCTCAGCTCTTGGAATGTGTTCCATTTGCAAGCAGTCAAAGTGCTCTTCTAGCTTCCTCACTTCATCAACGTATGCTTCCATCAACGGACTCTGGTAATCTTTGTTCACTTGGCGGACGACAAGCTGCGAGTCACCCCTGACAATGAGCTTCTTGATCCCAAGTTCTGCCGCGATCCTGAGACCGGCAAGCAAACCTTCATACTCTGCAGTATTGTTGGTTGCTTGCTCCTTGGGGAAGTGCATCTGGACTATATACTTGAGATGCTCTCCGGTGGGCGCGATAAGCAACGCGCCAGCACCGGCGCCTTGCAGCGAGAAGGCACCATCAAAATACATCAGCCACTCTTTGCTTGCTTCTTTGACGGGGATGCTCGTCTCTGGGATTTCTTCGTCTGGTGTCGGTGTCCACTCCGCTATGAACTCCGCCAATGCTCTGCTTTGGATAGTTGAAGTGCTCTCGAACTTGAGACCGAAGCTTGACAGTTCCAGTGCCCACTCGACAATCCTGCATGTTGCTTCTGGATTCTGCAGTATCCTCTTCAGCGAAAAGCGGGTGACAACTGTAATCTCATGTGCTTGGAAGTAACGGCGCAGCTTTCTCGAGGCCATGAGAAGGCCGAAAAGCAATTTCTGCACACCAGAGTACCCTTACCTAGCCCCCTGCAGAAGGGAGCTGACAAAGTAAACTGGGCGCTGCACCATTCTCTTCTTCTGCACCTCCACCCGCTCCTGCGCAGATTCATCCTTGTCGGGGCCAGAGCTTGTCGGGGAAGCCCCCTGCTTGTCGCTGGACGCGCTTGCCGCGGTTGCTAGCTCATCATCTGCCTCCCTCTCCGCTACTAACGCAGCACTAACCACTTGATTGGTTGCCGCCAGGTATAGCAGCAACTTCTCTTGTGGTTTAGGCGTGACAAGTATTGGAGCGGAGGACAGGTATTTCTTCAAGTCCTGCAGCGCAGCCTTCGCTTCCGGAGTCCATTTCACTGGACCCGCCTTTTTCAAAATTTTGAAAAATGGCAGGGCGCATTCTGCAGACTTGGAAATAAACCTGCTGAGAGCCTCCACGCAGCCGGCAAGCCTTCATACATCCTTGACGCGTGTTGGTGCTTCAATCTGATCGATGGCCTTGATTTTGTCTGGATTGGCTTCGATTCCCCACTGAGAAACGAAGAACCCGAGAAGCTTGTCGGAAGGGACTCCAAACAGGCACTTCTCGGGGTTGAGCTTGAGGCTGATCTTGCGCAGGTTCGTAAAGGTCTCTTCTAAATCTTGAATCAGGGTTGCCCTGTTCCTGCTCTTGACCACTATGTCATCCATGTAGGCTTCCACATTTCTATGGATTTGCGGCTCAAAAGCGGTATGGACAACCCTCGCAAACGTCGAACCAACATTCTTCAAACCGAAAGGCATCCGTATGAAACAGTACGTGCCACATGGAGTGATGAATGCGGTCTTTTCCTCAAATTCTTCAGCCATGAAGATCTGATGGTATCCTGAGTATGCGTCAAGAAATGAAAGCAGGTCACATCCGGCCGTGGAGTCAACAATCTGGTCAATGCGCGGCAAGGGAAAGGGATCTTTGGGACAAGCTTTGTTAACATCAGTAAAGTCGATGCAAAGCCTCCATTTCCCATTTGCTTTGCGCACGACAACAGGATTGGCCAACCACGTCGGATGGAGCACCCCTCTGACAAGGCCTGCCGCTTCCAACTTCTTGATCTCTTCTGCGATGAACTCTTGGTGCTCCACCGCTTGATTCCTGACTTTCTGCTTGACGGGCCGCGCATGAGGACAGACGGCGAGGTGGTGCTCAATCACTTTCCTGGGAACGCCGGGGATGTCAGATGGTTGCCAAGCAAACACATCGACATTCGCCCGTAGGAAAGCAACGAGCGCGCTTTCCTATTTGGGGTCGAGAGTGGCACTGATGGTGAAGGTACCACCAGTGCCGTCCTCCTTGGCGGACACCTTCTTGGTCGTTGGCGGGGCTGCCATTGACTTCTTACTCTTGCCGGTGGAGCTCGATGGCGCGTCCTCGACGGTAGCGCAACACTCCGAAGAGGTGCGCTTGCCGGAGTGGGCACCAGAGCACTTGCCGGGCTTGGTCTTCTTCTTCCCTCCGGGAGCTTCAGCGGCAAGTGGCTTGTGATCCGTTGCGGCTGCTGCTTCCCGGTAGATCTTGTCGGCACAGATAAGGGCATCCTTTTTGTCGCCGGGGACAGAGATGACGCTTATCGAGCCTGGCATCTTGAGCATGTTGTATGCATAGTGAGAGGCCGCCATCAACTTGGCGAGCGCTGGACGGCCGAGAATTCCGTTGTAGGGCAATGGAAAATCGGCAACGTCAAAAGTGATCCTCTCTGTCCTGAAGTTCAACTCGCTGCCAAACGTCACTGGCAACGTTATCTTCCCCTTCGGCTTGCTCCTTCCCGGGTTGATTCCTTGGAACGTGCCGGTCTCTTCGAGCTCGCTGTCGGAGACTTGGAGTTTCTGGAGCACAGCGGAGGAGATCAGGTTCAAGCCGGCCCCTCCGTCGACTAGCATCTTAGTGACCTTGAGGTTGCGGACTGTTGGTGAGACCAACATCGGCAAGCACCCAATCGTAGTTGTGCGGTCAGGGTGGTCCTCAATATCAAAGATGATAGGCATGCTGGACCATTTCAGAGGCTTGCGTGACTCGACGGGTGGTTCCGCTGCATTGACTTCCCGCGCCCACTGCTTGAGATGGCGGCGAGAAGTATGCAGAGAAGCACCGCCGTCTACGCACAAGACCTCTGTGGCTTTCTGAAACTCCTGCTCATTGGTCTCGACATCATCCATGTCTTCGTCTTCGTCGTCGTCTTCGTCCTTGTCGCGACCGCGGGGAGGTCTGTCTGCTTGCCGCTGCTTGTCCTTGTCGCGGCGTCCTCCCTGGTCGGGGCGCTTCGTGCCGGATCCCCCGCCACCTCCCCGGGCTTTCTCCTTGTTGCGTCGCTCGTACTCGGCCTTTTGCAGCTCGACGAGCCGCTCGACCTGCTTGCAGCTCTGGAGGTCATGGCCCTTGGTGCGGTGGATCTTGCAGTACTGTTTGTTGGTGCCGTCCCGCTTGTCGGCGACCGCCACAGCGTGGCAGTTGGTGCATCCGGCAACCTCCTTGCCGGAGCTACCAGCCTGGGCCTTCTTGGTAGCGCCTTCATCGCCGGACTGCTCAACAACCAGCACTTCTTGGCTCTTCTTCTTCCTGTTGCTCCTCCGCCGGTTCTTCCTTGCCGGGGCGGTATCCTCACTGTCAGATTCTCCTGCTCCAGTGTTCTCTCCGGGGAGTTTCCTCCCTTCCTCAACGCATGCACACTTGTTGGCCAGGGCATATAGCTCGCTGATGTCTTTGATCTTGCACATCGCCATCTCCTCCCGCATCCTGCGGTTACGCACGTTCTGATGGAACGCGCTGATGACCGCGGCAGGGTGGACGTCCAGGATGTTGTAGTGTACGCGGCTGAATCTCTGGATGAACTTGCGCAAGGGTTCCCCTTCCTTCTGGACGACCAGATGAAGATCGCTCGCTTGGCCATGGGGTTTGTGGCCACCTGTAAAGGCGCCAACAAACTGATGGCACAAGTCTGTCCAGGAGGTTATGGAGTTGTCCGGCAAGTGCATGAGCCAGGATCTGACGTTGGATTTGAGTACCAGCGGGAAGTAGTTGGCAAGGATCTTGTCGTCTCGCCCTCCAGCAGCCTGCACCGCAATGGTGTAGATGCTGAGGAACTCCGACTGATGCGACTTGCCGTCGTACTTCTCTGGTACGTCTGGCTTGAAATTCTTCGTGCTGGGCCACTGGACTTGCTGCAGCTCACGGGTGAACGCAGGGCAGCCTACCACGTACGGCAGGTCGCCTGGTACCCCCGGCGCATGCATGTCGACAGAGGGCTCAGCGCGCTGGTCTGATTGATGCCGCGCTTCTCTTTGACGCTCGGTGCGAGTACGAGCGTCCTCTTGTTTTCGTTCGTGAAGAACTTGGCGTTGATCGCGACGAGTTCGCGGATTTGACGACGCGGTGGAGTCGTTGTCGTGATGGTTCCGGCGAGTCGGCGATCTTGGCCTTTGGGGCAGGGAATGCACGGTGGTCGCGCCCCCACCGGTCTTGGCGCCATCGGTTCTCGCCTGGCCGACCTGTCGTGGCTGCGACGCACTGTGCTGCTGCGGGGTGTCGCCGTTAGCGAAGCCGATGAGACTCTGTATCGTGGCCCTCCAGTCGTCGAGCTTGTCCGCCGTTGGAGGGTAGTCTAGGAGCAGTTGAGCTCGTGCTAGAGCTTCTGCTGGAGTGGCGGGCAGCGGTGGCGAACGGCGCATGGAGCGGGATGTGCTCGAACTTCTCACTATGTTAGAAGGAGCAGCACCCGGTCCAGGCAGTCGCGCCACGCTCGCGCCAGCACGTTGGTGTGTATGCTGGCCTTGAGCACCCTAGGATCCGCCAGCTCGATCTGGGTCCAGCGAGCGTATTGTACCGTGACTGCCAAGACGCTGCTGGTCCCGTGCCTCCTGAGAGGGGCGCGGTGCATGTTCGGACGCCGTGGCACCATGAGCTGGCTCGGCGACGTCCGTTCCGCCGCCGGTGCCGTCCCCACCACCCGTTTGCTCCAGGGGCGGTGGGGTCGACGCGGACGGGCCAGCCACCTCCGGAGCCTTCTTCTTCGGTGGCATGTCGATGGAGATCTAGCCTGTGCGGACGCCGGATCAGGTTCACACAACCTCGACGCCCCCTACCTGGCGCGCCAAAGATGTCGGGGGAAATCTGCCTCCACGAACACCTATGGGGACCGAGCCCCTTTCTGGTTCGGCGGGGGGCGGAGGTCGCGCGAAGAGCGGATCGAGGCGACGCACACAAGGGGATTTACCCAGCTTCGGGCCGCACGGATGCGTAAAACCCTACTGCTGCTTTGTGGTTTGTATTATGTTCTTGCTCGGGAGCGCTGAGTGCTACAGTACACTCAGGCAACTAATCGGACCGAGCGTGAGTGGCCTCCTCCCTTCCCCGCCTCTACGTTGCGCATGGGGCCTCCTTTTATATGCGCAAGGGGTTACCCACAAGTGGCAACGTAGGCGGGGGTAAAACTGGAAAACACTGTGTTGGGTACAGCTGTTTGCACAGTGCTATCATACCTAACTCTGACGGCAGGGGACAAGGGCATTAAATGCCCGTCTAGGTCGCCCAAACAGTGCAGAAAAGGGACCGTCAGGGGCGCCACCGTTTGCCACGACGGCTATCCTGTCAGCGTTGCTTCGCCACCGCATGCCCCTGGCTGCGCAGCCTCTCGCCACGTACGCCTGGAATGGCCCCAGAGCGACACGTGGGTGGATGAGCTGGAACGCAGGCGCGGGGTGGTGACTTGCCGCGGCAAGCGCCTTGCCGCGGTTGATGCCTTGTCGCTCCCGGGAGCTTGTCGCTCACCGGTCCTTGCCGGGACGCGTGGCGTGTCGCAGCAAGTCTCTTGTTGTGCCCTGGTCGGCCTTCCCGGCAAGCTCCTCTTGCCGGGGCCTTGTGCTTCGAGCGGCCGTCCAGGCAAGCTCCTCCTGCCGTGGCCTTGCTCTCTTCGGGTGGCCTTCCCGACAAGCTCCTCCTGCAGGGGCCTTGGCTCAAATACTTTGTTCTTGGATGGCCCAAAAAGGGACCATGGAGAGTTTTGGCGATCACCTGGCAAGCCTTGCCGCGGGGTGCTACGACTGCCCGTGCACAAGTTCGAGGTACTAAGGTACCCCTACTTTAGTACACCGACAAGTGGGAATAAGATCAATACCCCAAGACAAAGTTTGTTCCTCAACAAGAGAAGTATGACCCAACTTCTTTCAAGGGGACACAAACTCAAGATGATCTTCCACCACAAGACTACAAGCAAAAAGGCAAGGACAAGCTTCAAAAGGAAATAGATGCATTTGAAGAAGCTCCTAAGACCTTAGTCAAGTGGATTCCCAAGACTACTTCTAGTTCCACTTCATCAAGTACGACTACAACTCCAAGGATTCCCATCAAGATGGTGTGGATCCAAAAGAAGAAGAACTAGAGAGTTCTTGAGGGAGACTCCGCCAACAAACTTCACTCTTATCATCTTGGCAAGGACAAGTTCAATCAACTTCCACATCTTGCACTAGTTCAAGGAGTCACAAACCCTCTTGTTGGTAAGTCAAGGGACAAGGTAACCTAAAAGCTTTCATAGACATCATCTTGTATGTGCATCAGTGTGTGTCTATGGATATACTTGCTTGTTCCTTGTGGGACTAACCCATGTAGGTATTGAAAGTGCAATTCACTCAAAAGGATAGATCAAAGTGATCTACATCAACATTGAGCATCCACATCTTCAACATCTACATGAAGTCATCATCGACAAAACCCAAGGTTAGTTCATCCTTCTTCGGGGGGATATCACATCTAGGGGGAGCTTTACTCTAAGGCTTGAGCTAAAGCGACTCTAATGATGTGAACACAACAATGCTTTATGTAAAAGTGGTAACTCCACTTGAGCTTAAACATGAGTATGACCTATGATCAAATGTTCTTATTTGACTCCTAAGTCAATATACTCATATATAGATGACCTAGTCATCGCCAATTGCTTGATAGATGCTAGAATTGGCTGTGCATGTTTTGTCACATATTTCAATTGCCATTTTATTATGTGAGCATGTTGGTTGCATATTTTACTCATTCGAGGACATCCACTTGTTGTTTTGATTGTTTGGTTTTATTGTTCTTTTGCCAAGTGGATGGACAAGAATGCCTAAGAACCCCCTCTAGCTATCTATGCTTTTCTCGTCTCAAACTCTATTCATGCTACATCACAAAATTGATCAAGTCAGATTCGAACCACTCTGTGTGAGGAGCACTCTGAGTCCCCGATTCGTCATAGACTTAAACTTCCAAAACCTCTTTGTGATTCTCGGTCTGACCGATACCCCATTTTCGGTCTTACCGAGATCATTAAGTTGATCTATGTTTTCGATCTCGGTGCAACCAATTTGAACCATTCGGTCACACCGAGTTGCAATAACTGTACACAGTTTTGCATCTCGGTGCCACCGAGTAGTTCCACTCGGTCACACCGACAGGGTCGGGCTATATATAGACACGGGCAAAATTTTGAAAATTTCTCCGAACCTCTTCGCCCGCGCCATAGCTCGCTCTGCCGACGTGGTCTCCGGATCGTCTCCTCGCCGCAAGCAGCCTCCAGTCGCTGGTCTCCGTCACCGTCAACGGGAATCAACCCCGCCGTTGCCGCTGTAGCGAGTCTCCGCCGAACTAGGGTACGGACTCGATCTTTGTGCTATTCCCCAATCCGATTCCTAGCACATTGTGATCATAATGATTCTTGCCACGATTGATAAACTTCTATCCAGTCAAAGAACTCGTAGATTAGTTTTGATTCGAAAATTTTAGGGTTAGGTTTCCGCCGAAACCATCTCGGACCCACCGAGTTGAAAAACTCGGTCCCACCGATTTGGCCTATGCCATTGCACAAGTGAAACTCGGTCTGACCGAGTGTAACTAATCGGTGTGACCGATTTTTGAACTTTGTGAAACCCTAGCAGTCTCGGTGCCACCGACCTGTGACTCGGTCTGACCGAGTTCACTAGTTTAGGTTCCAAAAACTGCTTCGGTATCACCAAGTTTAAACATCGGTAGATCCGAGATGCTTTCTGTGGGAAACTAAAACTAAGTTTTTGAATCATTCTTTTTGCAAAAATCTCTGCATTTTGTGATGCTCATCCACTCTACCTCATCTATAAACTATTCACAGGGGTCAGCAATCAGCAGTCAGCTTGTTCATCATGTCAGATCAAAGTGATAGTTAGAATTAGTCAGAGCAGCTTGTGCACATGAGTGAGGGCACTAGTCCCTCCAGTTGCTCAGATGATGGCAGCAGGAGCACCCCTAGCAATCTGCCAAAAGCTGCCACAAGACAGAGAAAGAAGAGAACTTCAGACTCAGAGGATGAAGATTATGTGGCAGAGGAAGAGGCAACTTCCAAGAGAGTTGTGCTGAAGAAAGAATATGGCTCAGCTGCAGCCATCAATCCAGGCTTAAAGGTCAAAAGGCTAGCAGGCAGGCAGCCCATGCCAAAGGCCAGAGCCTCAACAAAGATTCCTGAGAAACCTGCACCCAAAGAGCCAGTTGCAGCTGAAACAAAGAAAGAAAGGAAAAGAGGCAGATGGTGCAAGAAAGTAGATCCCATGGCTGAATTTGAACAGCATTCTTCTGACGAAGAAGAAGAAGAAGAAGAGGAAGGTGCTGCACCAGCACCTAAGGCACCCAAGCTGATGGGTGATGCCATTAGATCAGGAGCAGTTGCATCTAAGCCAAAGGAAGCCCCCAAGTCTGCTTCCAAGGCCAAGCCAGCTCCAAAGCCAAAACCAAAGAGGAATACTAGGAGCATCCCAGCTGCTGAGAAAAACAAGGTCCAAGTGCCTGAACCTGCAGAAGAAGAGGAAGGCCAAGTGCTGAGAAAGTTGAAGCCCAAGATCCCAGACCACAATGATGCTCATCCTGTGGCTGAGGATATGAAAATCAGGAGAGACTCTGGATTGAGAAAATGGAGAGCAGAGGATCCCTATGCTACCAGGAGAAGGACTATTGTAGACTACATGTTCCATACTAAGGAACGGCAGGACTTCTATGAGACAGTCTTGTTAGACAAGAAGCCCATTGTATGTGACATGAGATGGGTCGATTGGCAATACATCAAGGACAACGAAGAGCACTACCCTGGAGTGCAGGACAGCTTTAAGGCATGTGGAGTAGCAGACTTTGTTGGGCAAAAGCTCACAAAGTGGAATGAGGAACTTATCATGCAGTTCTACTCCACAGCACACTTTTACCCAGATGGAAGGATCACATGGATGTCTGAAGGTACAAGGTACCACTCAACTGTTGAGGAATCGGCAAAGTTGATCAATGCCCCAGAGGAAAATGAAGATGACTTGGATGTCTATTCCAAGAAGAAGATGGACCACAACTCCATGATCAACATGTACAAAGAGATCCCTGAGAAGGCACTTGAAACTTTCAAGTATGGATCTGTACACTATCTTCTGTCAGGATTGCCAACCATCAATTGGATCTTAAGGCACACTCTGTTGCCCAAGTCAGGTGATCACAAGATGATCAGAGGCCATGCAATCAATTTGCTTCATATCTTTGATGTGCCTCAGAAGTTCAAAGTCATGAGCCTTATGATAGAAACAATCAAGAGGACTGCAGCAGACCAGAAGAGGAGCTATGGATATGCCCCACAGATCCAGGAACTGATCAACTCCAAGATGGGCACTGGCATATATCTTTTGGATAAGGAACATCTGCCTATTCATCCTGATTTTGAAGACAATGAGGTTGTGATGAACAAAGATGAACCATCTTCAGCCCATGCACAAGCACAGAAGGAGAAGGCAAGGAAGGAGAAAGCTGCAAGGATGCCAACTCAAGAGGAGGCATCTGAATACTTCTTGAAAACCAAGCAAGAGCAGCTTAGTTACCTGATTGCATCCACCCTGCAGATTGAGACAGGTTTGGCCAACCTAACTCAGAACCAGGCAAGCTTAGAGAGAATCGTAGAACAGAAGTTCTATGACTTGGATATCAAGGTGATAGAGATTCAGACAGCAGTGGAGCAACTCCAAGATGACATGCAGGAGAGGAGAGGGAAGACAACCACAGATGCATTTGCCAGAGTGCCACGAGTTCCAAGGTCGTCTGCAGTGCTAGTTCCTGACACAAGAGCAACCGCCTCAGCACCAGCCGCAGCACCAACCCAACCTGCTCCAGCATCCACTTCAGCTCCAACTCCAACAGCATCTACGGAAGCCTTCGTCCTTGGAGTGATCCAGACTCCACCACCACCTGAAGATCAAGCCTGAGTGTCGATCTAGCACTATGCATTTTCTAGGAACTTTTTGGTAACTTGTTGCCAAAGGGGGAGAAAAATGTATAGATCATAGGCTTCGAGAGAGAGAGTGTTGCTTTTATTCTCTCTTGCTTTTATTGGTGGTCCTTAAAACATTGTTTGCTTTTGGTTGAGATACTTTGGTATGCTTGTGAGACATTGATGATCATGTGTTTGATCATAAGCTACACTTATGCATGCTTGATATATCTAATCTATCTTATGTGATCATTCACTTTGCCTTGGTGATGAGTGCATGTATTTCATTATTAATCATTTTGAGCGCTCCACCAAGATGTATGTGACATGGAAGAGTAACCCATAATTTTAACTTCTTGTGCATTTGCAGTCCAAAGCAAATTTTAAATATGCACAAATTTAGGGGGAGCTCTTACTTATCACATACTTCTCAAAGCGATGATGTAATTCATTCTTATTATCATTTGTCGAAGCTTTGATCTATATGTTGTCATCAATTACCAAAAAGGGGGAGATTGAAAGTGCAACTATCCCTAGGTGGTTTTGGTAATTCATAACAACATATAGCTCATTGAGCTAATGATATTCCAAGATAACTATTTCAGGAAAGCTCAATGATTGGCATGGCATGAATGGTGAAAGTGGAACCCTCAAAATACTAAGGATAAAGGATTGGCTCAAGCTCAAAAGCTCAAGACTCTTCATTTTACATTTTAGTGATCCAAGATCACATTGAGTCCATAGGAAAAGCCAATACTATCAAGGAGGGATGAGGTGTTGCTTAATGAGCTCTTTGCCTTATGTGCTTAATGATATGCTCCAAAATCCTCAACTACTTTCTCATATCCACATATGACCTAAACCCTAAGCCAAACTCGGTCATACCGATTCTTTCTATCCGGCGCCACCGAGTCTTCATATGTCATAAGCCACTGCCGAAACCCTAGCAAATCGGTTTCACCGATAGGGATCTCGGTCTCACCGAGATGGGATTGCAATCTCTCTGTTTCCTTTTCGTAACTTTTCGGTCTCACCGAAAGAGCGGATCGGTCCCACCGAGATTGCAATGCAAACTCTCTGTTTCCCTTTTGTAACTTTTCGGTCTCACCGAAAGAGCAAATCGGTCCCACCGAGTTTGCCTGACCAACTCTCTGGTTAGCTAATTACCAAATCGGTCTCACCGAGTTTGTGTAATCGGTCTCACCGAGATTACGTTATGCCCAAACCCTAACCATATCGGTCCTACCGAGATGCATGTCAGTCCCACCGAAAAACTCTAACGGTCACTAGGTTTACCTTTTCGGTCCGACCGAGTTTGTTGATTCGGTCCCACCGAGATTGGTAAATTGTGTGTAACGGTTGGATTTTATGTGGAGGCTATATATACCCCTCCACCTCCTCTTCATTCGTGGAGAGAGCCATTAGAACACATCTACACTTCCAACTCATATGTGCTGAGAGAGAACCACCTACTCATGCGTTGAGACCAAGATATTCCATTCCTACCATATGAATCTTGATCTCTAGCCTTTCCCAAGTTGCTTTCCACTCAAATCTTCTTTCCACCAAATCCAAATCCTGTGAGAGAGAGTTGAGTGTTGGGGAGACTATCATTTGAAGCACAAGAGCAAGGAGTTCATCATCAACACACCATTTGTTACTTCTTGGAGAGTGGTGTCTCCTAGATTGGCTAGGTGTCACTTGGGAGCCTCCGACAAGATTGTGGAGTTGAACCAAGGAGTTTGTAAGGGCAAGGAGATCGCCTACTTCGTGAAGATCTACCGCTAGTGAGGCAAGTCCTTCGTGGGGGATGGCCATGGTGGGATAGACAAGGTTGCTTCTTCGTGGACCCTCCGTGGGTGGAGCCCTCCGTGGACTCGCGCAACCGTTACCCTTCATGGGTTGAAGTCTCCACTAACGTGGACGTAGGATAGCACCACCTATCCGAACCACGGGAAAAACATCCGTGTCTCCAATAGCGTTTGAATTCTCCAAACCCTTCCCTTTACATTCTTGCAAGTTGCATGCTTTACTTTCCGCTGCCTATATACTCTTTGCATGCTTGCTTGAATTGTGTGATGATTGCTTGACTAGTCCTAAAGTTGCTAAAGTCTGCCAAGAACTAAAATTGGGAAAAGGTTAAGTTTTTATTTGGTCAAGTAGTCTAATCACCCCCCCCCCTCTAGACATACTTCCGATCCTACACTGGGCCAGCCCCCTCCCCAAGCAACGGCGCCGCCCGCCCCTTTATAAGAGCGCCCGAGCCCCCCTGGAGCCCCAAGCCGCCGCGCCACCGCAACGCCTCGCCGCCGCAGCCACACGCCGCCCCGCCGCTGTTGGGGAACGTAGTAATTTCAAAAAAAATCCTACGCACACGCAAGATCATGGTGATGCATAGCAACGAGAGGGGAGAGTGTTGTCCACGTACCCTCGTAGACCGAAAGCAGAAGCGTTATGACAACGCGGTTGATGTAGTCGTACGTCTTCACGGCCCGACCGATCAAGAACCAAAACTACGACACCTCCGAGTCCTTGCACACGTTCAGCTCGATGACGATCCCCGGACTCCGATCCAGCAAAGTGTCGGGGATGAGTTCCGTCAGCACGACAGCGTGGTGACGATCTTGATGTTCTACCGTCGCAGGGCTTCTCCTAAGCACCGCTACAATATTATCGAGGATTATGGTGGAGGGGGGCATCGCACACGGCTAAGATATCTCAAGGATCAATTGTTGTGTATAGAGGTGCCCCCTACCCCCGTATATAAAGGAGCAAGGGGGAGGGGGCGGCCGGCTAGGAGGAGGCGCGCCAGGGAGGAGTCCTACTCCTACCGGGAGTAGGACTCCCTCCTTTCCTTGTCCAACTAGGAGAGGGGGAAGGAAGGGAGAGAGAAGAGGAAGGAAAGGGGGGGCGCCGTCCCCCCCCCCTCCTTGTCCAATTCGGACTAGAGGGGGAGGGGGCGCCGCCCCCCTCCTTGTCCAATTCGGACTAGAGGGGGAGGGAGAGCGCGGCCTGCCCTGGCCGCCCCTCCTCTGCTCCACTTTGGGCCCATGAGGCCCATTAACCCCCCGGTACTCCGTTCTATATTCGATAACCCCCGAAACCATTCCTATGTCTGAATATAGTCGACCAATATATCAATCTTTATGTCATGACCATTTCGAGACTCCACGTCATGTCCGTGATCACATCCGGATCTCCGAACAACCTTCGGTACATCAAAACATATAAACTCATAATGAAACTGCCATCATAACGTTAAGCGTGCGGACCCTACGGGTTCGAGAACAATGTAGACACGACCGAGACACGTCTCCGGTCAATAACCAATAGCGGAACCTGGATGCTCATATTGGCTCCTACATATTCTACGAAGATCTTTATCGGTCAGACCGCATAACAACATACGTTGATCCCTTTGTCATCGGTATGTTACTTGCCCGAGATTCGATCGTCGGTATCTTAATACCTAGTTCAATCTCGTTACCGGCAAGTCTCTTTACTCGTTCCGTAATACATCATCTCGCAACTAACTCATTAGTTGCATTGCTTGCAAGGCTTAAGTGATGTGCATTACCCAGAGGGCCCTGAGATACCTCTCCGACACTCGGAGTGACAAATCCTAATCTTGAAATACGCCAACCCAACATGTACCTTCGGAGACACCTATAGAGCTCCTTTATAATCACCCAGTTACGTTGTGACGTTTGGTAGCACACGAAGTGTTCCTCCGGTAAACGGGAGTTGCATAATCTCATAGTCATAGGAACATGTATAAGTCATGAAGAAAGCAATAGCAACATACTAAATGATCGGGTGCTAAGCTAATGGAATGGGTCATGTCAATCACATCGTTCTCCTAATGATGTGATCCCGTTAATCAAATGACAACTCATGTCTATGGTTAAGAAACATAACCATCTTCAATTAACGAGCTAGTCAAGTAGAGGCATACTAGTGACACCCTGTTTGTCTATGTATTTACACAAGTATTACGTTTCTGGTTAATACAATTCTAGCATGAATAATAAACATTTATCATGATATAAGGAAATAAATAATAACTTTATTATTGCCTTTAGGGCACATTTCCTTCAGTCTCCCACTTGCACTAGAGTCAATAATCTAGATTACACAATAATGATTCTAACACCCATGGAGCCTTGGTGTCGATCATGTTTTGCTCGTGGAAGAGGCTTAGTCAACGGGTCTGCTACATTCGGATCCGTATGTATCTTGCAAATCTCTATGTCTCCCACCTGGACTAGATCCCGGATGGAATTGAAGCGTCTCTTGATGTGCTTGGTTCTCTTGTGAAGTCTGGATTCCTTTGCCAAGGCAATTGCACCAGTATTGTCACAAAAGATTTTCATTGGACCCGACGCACTAGGTATGACACCTAGATCGGATATGAACTCCTTCACCCAGAATCCTTCGTTTGCTGCTTCCGAAGCAGCTATGTACTCCGCTTCATATGTAGATCCCGCCACAATGCTTTGTTTAGAACTACACCAACTGACAGCTCCACCGTTTAATGTAAACACGTATCCGGTTTGCGATTTAAAACCGTCCGGATCAGTGTCAAAGCTTGCATCAACGTAACCATTTACGATGAGCTCTTTGTCACCGCCATATACGAGAAACATATCCTTAGTCCTTTTCAGGTACTTCAGGATGTTCTTGACCGTTGTCCAGTGATCCACTCCTGGATTACTTTGGTACCTCCCTGCTAGACTTATAGCTAGACACACATCAGCTGGTACACAGCATTGCATACATGATAGAGCCTATGGCTAAATCATAGGGAACATCTTTCATTTTCTCTCTATCTTCTGCAATGGTCGGGCATTGAGTCTTACTCAACTTCACACCTTGTAACACAGGCAAGAATCCTTTATTTGCCTGATCCATTTTGAACTTCTTCAAAACTTTGTCAAGGTATGTGCTTTGTGAAAGTCCAATTAAGCGTCTTGATCTATCTCTATAGATCCTAATGCCCAATGTGTAAGCAGCTTCACCGAGGTCTTTCATTGAAAACTCTTATTCAAGTATCCCTTTATGCTATCCAGAAATTCTATATCATTTCCAATTAGTAATATTTCATCCACATATAATATCAGAAATGCTATAGAGCTCCCACTCACTTTCTTGTAAATACAAGCTTCTCCAAAAGTCTGTATAAAACCAATTGCTTTGATCACACTATCAAAGCGTTTATTCCAACCCCGAGAGGCTTGCACCAGTCCATAAATGGATCGCTGGAGCTTGCACACTTTGTTAGCTCCCTTTGGATCGACAAAACCTTCCGGTTGCATCATATACAACTCTTCTTCTAGAAATCCATTCAGGAATGCAGTTTTGACATCCATCTGCCAAATTTCATAAGAATAAAATGCGGCAATTGCTAACATGATTCGGACAGACTTAAGCATCGCTACGGGTGAGAAGGTCTCATCGTAGTCAATCCCTTGAACTTGTCGAAAACCTTTCGCAACAATCGAGCTTTGTAGACAGTAATATTACCGTCAGCGTCAGTCTTCTTCTTGAAGATACATTTATTCTCAATTTCTTGCCGATCGTCGCGCAAGTCAACCAAAGTCCACACTTTGTTCTCATACATGAATCCCATCTCAGATTTCATGGCTTCTAGCCATTTTGCGGAATCTGGGCTCACCATCGCTTCTTCATAGTTCGTAGGTTCATCATGATCTAGTAGCATGACTTCCAGAACATGATTACCGTACCACTCTGGTGCGGATCGTACTCTGGTTGATCTATGAGGTTCAGTAACAACTTGATCTGAAGTTTTATGATCATCATCATTAACTTCCTCACTAACTGGTGTAGGTGTCACAGAAACCGGTTTCTGTTATGTACTACTTTCCAATAAGGGAGCAGGTACAATTACCTCATCAAGTTCTACTTTCCTCCCACTCACTTCTTTCGAGAGAAACTCCTTCTCTAGAAAGTTTCTGAATTTAGCAACAAAAGTCTTGCCTTTGCATGTGTGATAGAAGGTGTATCCAATAGTTTCCTTTGGATATCCTATGAAGACACATTTCTCCTATTTGGGTTCGAGCTTATCAGGTTGAAGCTTTTTCACATCAGCATCGCAGCCCCAAATTTTAAGAAATGACAACTTTGGTTTCTTGCCAAACCACAGTTCATAAGGCGTCGTCTCAACGGATTTTGGGGTGCCCTATTTAACGTGAATGCGACCGTATCTAAAGCATAACCCCAAAACGATAGTGGTAAATCAGTAAGAGACATCATAGATCGCACCATATCTAGTAAAGTACGATTACGACATTCAGACACACCATTATGTTGTGGTGTTCCAGGTGGTGTGAGTTGCGAAACTATTCTGCATTGTTTCAAATGTACACCAAACTCGTAACTCAAATATTCTCCTCCACGATTAGATCGTAGAAACTTTATCTTCTTGTTACGATGATTTTCAACTTTCAACTTTGCTACCATCATCTTTCAACTTTGCTTCCTCAAGGAACGCATTAAAATTCAATGGAACAGCAGCACGGGCCATCTATCTACAATAAAACATAAACAAGCAAGATACTATCAGGTACTAAGGTCATGATAAATTTAAGTTCAATTAATCATATTACTTAAGAACTCCCACTTAGAAATACATCCCTCTAATCCTCTAAGTGATCACGTGATACAAATCATGCAAACCATGTCCGATCATCACGTGAGATGGAGTAGTTTCAATGGTGAACATCACTATGTTGATCATATCTACTATATGATTCACGCTTGACCTTTCGGTCTCCGTGTTCCGAGGCCATATCTGTTATATGTTAGGCTCGTCAAGTTAAATATCTTATGGAAAAGAAAGATGCTAGACCTAGACTTATTCGATGGGTTCTCTTGTTACAAGAATTTGATTTGCATATCACTGATAGAAAAGGAGCTGAGAACCCCGTAGCTGATAATTTGTCTAGGCTTGAAAATGTGCCTGATGACCCACTACCTATTCATGATAGTTTTCCTAGTGACCAGTTAGTTGCAATAAATGTTGCTCATAATACTCCTTGGTATGCTAACTATGCTAATTACATTGTTGCTAAATATTTACCACCTAGCTTTACATACCAACAAAAGAAAAAAATATGATTTAAGACATTACTTTTGGGATGACCCACATCTTTATAAAGAAGGAGTAGATGGTATTATTAGACGTTGTGTACCTGAGCATGAACAGGGACAAATCTTATGGAAATGTCACTCCAAAGCCTATGGAGGGCATCATGCTGGAGATATAACTGCTCACAAGGTATTGCAATCTGGATTTTATTGGCCTACTCTCTTCAAGGATGCCCGTAAGTTCGTCTTATCTTGTGATGAATGTCAAAGATTAGGTAATATCGGAAGTGTCAATAAATGCCTATGAATTATTCACTTGCTATTGAACCATTTGATGTTTGGGGACTTGATTACATGGGACCTTTTCCTTCCTCTAATGGGTATACACATATTTTGGTTGCTATTGATTATGTTACTAAATTGGTAGAAGCTATTCCAACCACTAGTGCTGATCAAAGCACCTCTATTAAAATGCTTAAGGAAGTTATTTTCCCAAGGTTTGGAGTCCCTAGATATTTAATGACTAATGGTGGTTCACACTTTATTCATGGTGATTTCTATAAAATGCTTGCCAAGTATGATGTTAACCATAGAATTGCATCACCTTATCATCCTCAGTCTAGTGGTCAAGTTGAATTTAGCAATAGAGAAATAGAATCAATTTTGCAAGAGACTGTCAATAGGTCCAGGAAGAATTGGTCTAAGAAATTAGATGATGCACTTTGGGCTTATAGAACAGCATATAAAAATCCTATGGGTATGTCTCCTTATAAAATGGTTTATGGAAAAGCTTGTCATTTGCCTCTTGAGGTAGAACATAAAGCATATTGGGCTACCAAAGAGCTCAACTATGATTTCAAACTTGCTGGTGAAAAGAGGCTATTTGATATTAGCTCTTTAGATGAATGGAGAACCCAAGCTTATGAAAATGCAAAATTATTCAAAGAAAAAGTTAAAAGATGGCATGACAAAAGAATCCAAAAGCGTGAGTTTAATGTCGGAGAATATGTTCTTTTGTACAACTCTCGTTTCAAATACTTTGCAGGAAAAATCCTCTCAAAATGGGAAGGCCCCTACGTTATCGAGGAGGTCTATCGGTCTGGAGCCATCAAAATTAATAATTCTGAAGGTACTAACCCGAAGGTTGTCAATGGGCAACGAATAAAGCATTATATCTCAGGTACGCCCATTAATGTTGAAAGTAATATTATCCAAACTTTGACATCGGAGGAACACATAAAAGAGTCCTTCCGGAACACTCCAAAATCGTGAAAATAAGGAGGTACGTGATACGGTAAGTAAACGGACTCCGAAAAATCCGCAAATATATTTTTTATCAGTTTTGGAATATTTAGAAAATTAGGAAATAAAGAAACTTCTAGGAAGCGTACCCTGGTGGGCACAAGACACCAGGGCGCGCCAGCCAGGTGGGTTGTGCCCACCTGGGACACGTTCCGGACTCCGTTTTTCTACAGTTTGCTTGTTCCCCAATATAAAAAATCTATATATATACTTCCCGAACCTGTTAATCACCGTATCGCGGAGAAATATTATGTTTTCTTTTCCTTGCTGTTTTCTGACAGATTGAGCTAGACCAAAATCATGTCTTCCTCACCTTTTAATAATGGAGAAGAAGACACAAGGGTGGTTCAGGAGGATCTAAGGAGAGATGAAGCTTGAGAGGCTGCTATGGAGGAAGTGGAGGGAAATCCTTTTGGAGTTCACTCTCCGGCCCCCGAGAGAGGCACACTAGCCGGCATCTCTACTCACCCTAGTCCTCATCAAGCCATGGGACCATCGAACAATCAAGCGAGCCTGGAAGTGCAAGAGGAACTCCCACCGAGGAGGCCCTTACACAGGTTACATCATAACAATTTTCGCAATTTGATTCACAATTATGGGTTCGAGAACACTCCTCGTAAGCACATACCGTCCAACCGGGACATATCCCGGCCAAGAGAAAATAGTGCAGGAAAAAAACCATCGGTCCCGGAGAATAAACACATAATGGCTGAGGTAAAGGAAAATAGTGAATTAATTCATCAAGCCCTTCGGGAGATTCAAGGTTTGAAGGATCTACTCATGCTTATATTGGAGAAGACCACTTCAACATCACCATCATCTTCTTCACCACCAAAAGAAAACTGAGTATCGGGTATGGGCACTCCCCTTGGCTTCTGCCAAGCTTGGGGGAGGTGCCCCGGTATCATATCATCCCACTATCTTTTTGCCTTTACTTATTGTAGTCTGATCTTTTGCTTTAGATGAATAAAAGTTAGTTCGATCCTTTCTTCTTTGAGAGTTTTCTTAGTGATCTATCCTTGTAATCATGTGCAAGTTATATAATAAAGTTTAGTTTGAGTTTTTGCTTTCTTTACTTTCATGTTGCAAATGAAAGAAAACAAATAAGAAAGAAAAGGAGAAAGAGAAAGGAAATAAATAAAAGAAAGGAAATAAATCAAAAAGGTCATATACTAATCTTATGGTAGGTGATGACACCACATAAGGAAAAGTATAAGTAGAAAAATTTATTAGACATTGACAAACATAGCATTAGTCAATGATGCAACTCGTGAAAGAATTAATAAGGGAAGAGAAGATTCACATATAAATATACTATCCTAGAAGTCTTTTGTGATTGTGAGCCCTCATCAATATATTATATGCCAAAATTGTTGACGTTGGACAAGGAAGACAACATAATGGTTTATGTTTGTTTATATTCACATAGACGTCATATTGTCATAGATCCTTTAACATGTGGTGCTTGGCCCCTATCTTTGCTAGCCAAAAATTCCGCACTAAGTAGAGATACTACTTGTGAATCCAAAAACCCTTAAACCCAAATCTTACTTTCAAGTGTCCACCATACCTACCTAGGGATTGAGCAAGATCCCTCAAGTAAGTTGTCATCAGTGCAAAAAGGCAATAAAATTTGGTTCTAAAAGTGTAAGATCATTTAGTGTAAGAGAAAATTGAGCGTTGCACGAACTTGTTATGGTGAAGAATAAAAGCGACAGACTGCATAATAAAGGTCGCTATCACAAGGGGCAATGCAACGTGACGTTCTTTTGCACTAAGGTGTTAAGCATATAAACAAATAAGCGCATGGCAACCTCTGCTTCCCTCTGCGAAGGGCCTATTTTTTACTTTTATGTATTTACTTTTATGCAAAGAGTCAAAGTTTTCCTTCTTTTTGTTTTTTTATTTTTCTCCTTTGGAAAGCATCATGTGGTGAGGAAAGATCTAGGCACATCGAGTTGAATATAGATAGCATGAGTTATTATTGTTGACATCACCCTCGAGGTGAATACGTTGAGAGGCGATACTATAAGCCCCTATCTTTCTATGTGTCCGGTTGAAACATTTTGCTCATGTGTACACGGTGAGTGTTAGCAATCATAGAAGACTATATGATGGTTGACTATGTGGACTTGCATAAAGGCTCTGATACGTGACCCTTCCTGAAAAGATGATGGATTGTAGTTGCAAAGTTGACTGACAACATAGTTTGTTGGTTTTTAATAGAGTTTTTGCGTTATACTTCAATTGTGTGATGAATTGTTACTTATTCATGAGAAGTATATGATAAAATTTCTATGCTAAAAGTCTTATGTTTAAGCTTGTTGCTGTTATAATAATCTACATGATGTTTCTATGTCCGTATTTTTTTTATCAACACCTCTCTGTCAAAGCATGTGGACATCTTTTTCGATTTCAGTTTTCGCTTGACGACAAGCGAGGTCTAAGCTTGGGGGAGTTGATACGTCCATTTACATCATGTTTTCTTACTGTTATTTATAATGTTTTTATCTATGATAATGCTTTTTGGAGTAATTCTAATGCCTTTTCTCTCATAATATGCAAGGTATACACAAAGAGGGAGAATTCCGGCAGCTGGAAATCTGGACCAGGAAAAGCTACGTCAGGCTACCTTTTCTGAACAACTCCAAACAAGCTGAAACTTCATGGAGATTTTTGAATATTTGAGGAATATTGGAGCAAATAACTACCAGAGGGGTGATGTCGCTTGAAGATACGTCGGTATTTCCCCAAAGAGGAAGGGATGATGCAGCACAACAACGATAGGTATTTCCCTCAGATATGAAACCAAGGTTATCGAACCAGTAGGACAACCAAGCAACACAACGTAAACAGCCCCTGCACACAAATAACAACACCTCGCAACCCGACGTGTTAAAGGGGTTGTCAATCCCTTTCGGGGTACAGCGCCAGAAATTGCGTGATGACGGGAGAAAGTTGTAATAGATTAAATAAATAGATCGCAAATAAAATAAAGTGCAGGAAAGTATTTTTGTATTTTTGGTTTAACAGATCTGAATAAAAAAGTGCAAATAAAATAGATCGCAAAGCAAATATATGAGAAAGAAGACCCGGGGGCCGTAGGTTTCACTAGTGGCTTCTCTCGAGAAAAATAGCAAACGGTGGGTAAAAAAATTACTATTGGGCAATTGATAGAACTTCAAATAATTATGACAATATCCAGGCAATGATCATTACATAGGCATCATGTCCAAGATTAGTAGACCGACTCTTGCCTGCATCTACTACTATTACTCCACACATCGACCGCTATCCAACATGCATCTAGTGTATTAAGTTCATGGAAAACGGGGTAATGCAATAAGAACGATGACATGATGTAGATAAGATCTGTTTATCTATATGGTGGTAGATATAGATCTCGTATTTTTATCCTTAGTAGCAATGATACATACGTTTGGGTTCCCTTTCTGTCACTGGGATCGAGCATCGTAAGATCAAACCCATTACCGGGCACCTCTTCCCATTGCAAGATAAATAGATCAAGTTTGCCAAACAAAACCCAAATATAGGAGAAGAAATATGAGGCTATAAGAGAACATGCATATAAGGGATCAAAGAAACTCAAATAACTTTCATGGATATAAAAAGATATAACTGATCATAAACTCGAAGTTCATCAGATCCCAACAAACACACCGCAAAAGAGTTACATCATATGGATCTCCAAGAGACCATTGTATTGAGAATTCAGCGAGAGAGAGAGAGAGAGAGAGAGAGAGAGAGAAAGCCACCTAGCTACTAACTATGGACCCGAAGGTCTACAAAGAACTACTCACGCATCATCGGAGAGGCACCAATGGAGGTGGTGAACCCCATCCGAGATGGTGTCTAGATTGGACCTGGTGGTTCTGGACTCTACGGCGGCTGGATGAATATTTCATCGACGCTTTTAGGGTTCTGGTATTTTTGGAGTATTTATAGAGCAAAGAGGCGGTCCTGGGGCACCCGAGGTGGGCACTGATACGTCCATTTTTGTAACGCCCCGAGACCGATGCTCGAGAAGACTTCCATATATTCCGGGTTTCGCCGTGTGTTTCATTTGTGCCTGCCCTTTTATTTTTGCATTCCATCATGTCATCATGCCATCATCTCATAAATCTTTTGCAACTCTACTAAATAAATGGCGTGGATCTTTGGTCCATTTAAATCGAGGGAATTCACTCGTGATTTCTCTTTATAACATATTAAAGCCTCTTAATATTATTAGGGAGCTATAATAAAATTATTCCATTTATTTGGAATTAACCATAACCCACTTGCAAAATAATCTCAATGCCTTTGTTATCACAACTCTCGACCTCTAACCTTGTCTTTTATTCTTTCATCCTTTTACCGGAGCTCTACCAAAAATCTCAACATTCTGGCCACTCTTAAACCTTGTCCTAATTCAAACCATTTGAATTAAATTCAAACGAGTTTGAATTCAACTCCTCACGTGTGCCCACTTCTATTTTTCCGGGATCAAGCTCATTTTTGAGAGTCCAGGAAAATTGGCCCCATGCGCAAATTCTTTCTTTAATCCCTCTCTTTCTTTTTCTTCTCTCTAGTTCTTTTCTGCCAAAGAAAATAAGAGAGAGAGAGAAGGAGCCCAGCAGCCTGGGCCTCCTAACCTCCCGCGCCGGCCCAAGGCCAAGGCCCAGCCGCCCCCACCAATCCCTACTAACCCTAGCCCGAGCCCCAGCCACCCGATCGATCCCCAACTCCCCTGCCTCCTTCCTCCTAGCGCCGTCACCAGGGAGCGCACGCACGCGCACCCATCTCTCGTCCTCCCCTCAATCCCTCTACTCCTGGCCTGCCTCCTCGTGTTCCCGGCACAGCCGCCTCGTCAGCTCCGCCGCCGGATCTCGCCAGTCGTCGGCCTCAAGCTTGTCCGCGTCGCCGCCGTCCAAGAGCACCATGGCCGCCCCAAGCTCCTCGCCAACTCCACTCGAGCCGGCCCGCCGCCGCCATCGCGACCCCGCGTCCCCGCCTCCGGCGGCCGTCGCTGCCCCGCAACCTCGCCTGCACCCCGCCGGCTCCCGTCGCCGCCCTGCTTCATTCGTCACCGGAGACCACCAGATCCGGCCGCGCTGGGTTGGATCCTCGCGTCCCCGCCATACGCGCGTCGCCAGGGGTCGCCTCCGCACCAAGTTCGCCGCCCGCAGCTCCCCTGCATCGAGCCAGAGCGCTCGTCTTGCTCGTCCACGCCGTCCCGCCCCCGTGCGTTGACGCACACGGCGCAGCACCAGGCCCAGTCGCTCCCCTGCTTCGCCTACAGCAGCCTGCAGCCACGCTGGCAAGCTCCAAGGCCGTCCCCGAAGAACATACCGACGCCAGGAGCACCTCAAGTTCGTCTACAGGAGCAATTTTACATCGCCAAGTACCCTTTGGATTCATCAAGACCCTCATGAACAACTACACCCAATGATGTGACAAGTTCCCCGACAATGTGTACATCTACATCGCCAAGACCGGACCGACTAGTACCCCGACGTCGCGTGCACCACTACCGTCGCCCCGAAGACATTGGAGTCGTCCAGTTCCTCTATGAAAACGTGTACCACTACCGCTGCCACGTGGACCACTACTTCCTCTACCATCGCCGAGTACCACTACTTCCCTCGACGACCCGCGAACGACTACTTCCGCTGAACTTGATCCGCTCCGAAATACACGCTTCAAAGGTATAACCGCTGAGAACGATGACCCGTGGACGAAAGCTTGTTGTCTGAGATGAGCCGCATGTTGGCACTGTGCCCGTTTGCTTCATGCACGTTCCTCCTCGTTTGCCATGCCGTTGACCCGTGGGAACCCGGTAGCCGGGATCACCCCACCATCTTTTGCATGCTCCACACATCCGCACACTTGCTCTTTTGCACCGGTATCTCAATGAGTTGTCGGATCATCGGAATGTTGCCGTGGCACCATTTCCGTTGTCGTTGCCGTGGCACCCCTTTCGTTTCCGCCATGATGACAAATGATTATTAATGCTCTTGTCAACTTTTAATAATATTTGCATAAAACTTGCATATGTCATCCGCATCATAATAACAACATTTAAAAATGTTTATATTTGTTGTTTCCATTAAATTTGCTAAAGGCATATGGGGATTTACCGGATTTGTTGTTTCTTATATCCGGCCCCATTTAAATTGGTTAGATGGTATAGTTTTGTTACGCTTCACCTCTTGCCATGTTAACTAACATTTAATATTGTTGGATACATAACTAAGAGAGAACTAAATAAGTCATGTGGTGTTTCGTCAATATGCAACTCGTTGCATATTGAGCTCCACTTAACTTGTAGTGTTGTTTGTTACACTTTGCCATGCCAGGCTAATTTAAATCGGACATCCATCATACTTGGTTGTGCATCATGCCATGTTTATGTGGTGGTTGTTTACTATGTTGTTTGTTTCTTTCTGGGTTGCTTCTCTCGTTAGCTTCAGTTTCGGAGTTGTGAGGATTCGTTCGACTACATCCATTTGTCTTCTTCATGGACTCGTTCTTCTTCCTTGCGGGATCTCAGGCAAGATGACCATACCCTCGAAATCACTTATATCTTTGCTTGCTAGATGCTCGCTCTTTTGCTATGCCTATGTTGTGATACCTACCACTTGCTATATCATGCCTCCCATATTGTTAAACCAAGCCTCTGACCCACCTTGTCCTAGCAAACCGTTGTTTGGCTATGTTACCGCTTTGCTCAGCCCCTCTTATAGCGTTGTTAGTTGCAGGTGAAGATGAAGTTTGTTCCTTGTTGGAACATGGAGATGTTGTTCCTTGTTGGAACATGTTTACTTGTTGGGATATCACAATATCTCTTATATTATTAATGCATCTATATACTTGGTAAAGGGTGGAAGGCTCGGCCTTATGCCTGGTGTTTTGTTCCACTCTTGCCGCCCTAGTTTCCGTCATACCGGTGTTATGTTCCCGGATTTTGCGTCCCTAACGCGGTCGGGTGATTTATGGGACCCCCTTGACAGTTCGCTTTGAATAAGACTCCTCCAGCAAGGCCCAACATTGGTTTTACCATTTTCCTACCACCTATCCCCTTCCCTTGGGTCGGCCAGCCCGAGGGTCATCTTTATTTTAGCCCCCCCGGGCCAATGCTTGTCTAAGTGTTGGTCCAAACTAGAGCGCTTTGCAGCGCCACCTCAAGGAAACTTGGGGTCTGGTTTTAGTTGTACGGACAGCTCATCCGGTGTTGCCCTGAGAACGAGATATGTGCAGCTCCTATCAGGATGTCGGCGCATCGGGCGGCTTTGCTGGACTTGTTTTATTACTGTCGAAATGTCTTGTAGCCGGGATTCCGAGACTGATCGGGTCTTCCCGGGGAGAAGGAATATCCTTCGTTGATCGCGAGAGCTTATCATGGGCTAAGTTGGGACACCCCTGCAGGGTTTGAACTTTCGAAAGCCGTGCCCGCGGTTATGTGGCAGATGGGAATTTGTTAATGTACGGTTGTAGAAAACCCGAAGTTGATCTTAATTAAAATACATCAACCGCGTGTGTAACCGTGATGGTCTCTTCTCGGCGGAGTCCGGGAAGTGAACACGGTGTTGGAGTTATGCTTGACGTAAGTAGTTTCAGGATCACTTCTTGATCATAGTTGTTCGATCGTGCTTTTGCCTTCTCTTCTCGCTCTCATTTGCGTATGTTAGCCACCATATATGCTAGTCGCTTGCTGCAGCTCCACCTCACTACCCTGTCCTACCTTTTAGCTTAAATAGTCTTGATCTCGTGGGTGTGAGATTGCTGAGTCCCCGTGACTCACAGATACTTCCAAAACCAGTTTGCAGGTGCCGATGAAACCGTGCAGGTGACGCACCCGAGCTCAAGGAGGAGCTCGATGAAGATCTTGTTCATTGTGTTGTTTCATTTCAGTTGATCAGTAGTGGAGCCCAGTTGGGACGATCGGGGATCTGTGTAGCATTTGGGGTAGTCTTCTTTTATTTTGGTTCCATAGTCGAACCTTGATTGTATCTGTATGATGTAATGCTTTACTCATGTATTGTGTGAAGTGGCGATTGTAAGCCAACTATGTATCTCTTTCCCTTATGTATTACATGGGTTGTGTGAAGATTATCTCACTTGCGACATTGCTTTCAATGCGGTTATGCCTCTAAGTCGTGCTTCGACACGTGGGATATAGCCGCATCGAGGGCGTTACAAGTCGGTATCAGAGCCTTCCCCGACCTTAGGAGCCCCACTGATTGATCGTTTTTAGCGGCCGAGTTGTGTCTAGAAAAATGTTTTGAGTCATTTAGGAATTATGTATCGGAGAGTTTAGGAATTATTTTTACTTGCTAGTCTCCTCATCGCTCTGGTAAGGCATCCTAACGTAGAGTTTTGACTCTTCTCTTCTCAAATTTCACTAAAAAAAAATTTAGGATCACGCGGGTATCTTGGAATTGTTCCGATGGTTTTGTGATGACAACATTGTCTTGGTGCCTCCTGTCAGCAGGGGTTTAGTGGAAGTGTCCCGGGGAGTTGAGCTCTGAGGTGTTGTCGTCATCATTTTATCGTTGCAGTTCTGGAATACCTGAGTTTAGTACGCCGACATCGAAAATCTCTTTTGTACAGTTGTTGGTGAGATAACCCTGATAGCCCAGTACTGAGGCGAGAGCGGGAGTATTGCCATAACTCGTATAACGGATGCTTTTCGAAGGTTGAGGTAGACGATTTCCGAAGATTTCTTGGTTATGTGTTGAAGGATGGATACAGCTGGATCTAGGTATTGTTAGTTTGGGTGATATATTTTGTGTCCCCTGTATCCCCAACACCTGATTGCATAACCAGAAAGTTTCGGGAGTTTATAAGTGGGAATTCAAGTATCTCGTAGGATATCTTTCCAACAGACACATGATACGATATGGGCTCTATCATACGTTTGTTTCCGGCTTATTCTGCAAGCCAAATCCTTTGTTTTTGTTCCGTTTTGTGGTATTCGAGTTGCTTTAATGTCAAGTGTTGATTCCATACCTTTTCTAAGCGGTGTTCTCATATTTCTATGTGGATGCTAATCCTTCTTGTTCATCAAGGTTGTCTTTTCAATTCTTTCCAACCGGTGTGCTTCTCTTCAAGTGGATTCGATCATTTCAACATTCTCAAGATCAATTCTAAGCTTTTCTCAACGGTGTTTGTTTCATCCAACCCAAGTTGCTTTTGTTTTCCTGCCCTCCCACCCTTTTTCTTCAAGGACTCAGATCTCTTAATCGAATATCCATTTTATTCATGTGAAATCTCTTCATTCTTTTCCTCAATGCTCTTATCCGGTGATTCTCATGAAGATGCTAAAGGATGCATTGAGTTTATCATTCTTCATTCTTTTTCTTCCCCGGTGGACTAAATTCAAGCTTTCGGTGTTGATCATATCTCTTTCCTCGTCTCGAATGTTTTCTCATGCCGGTGCACCTCTTAATCGTTCACTTCTCGCTATTCAATTGTTCCGGAGTGCCGAAGATAACTCAGAAGATTTGTGTTTCCATTCTTAATCCGTTCAAGTTATTTCGAGATTGTTATCTCATTCACGCCATTTAAATCAACCGGTGCAATCTCCCTTTCAAGTAATCATTCGAAGATGTTTCTTTTGAGTGGGCCCTAACCCACAGGGTTTTTTTCCAGGATCTTACCTGACTCTTCTAATTTTCCCGCAGTTATTCTCAAATGCTTTTCCAATTTTGACGTAAGAATGAATTATCATCAGTCAAATGTCTTTCTCCAAGATCTTTCAAATTCTTTTCATCGTTGGTTCAACCTTTCCAATTTTCATTCCAGAGTGCCTCAACTATTCCTGGTGGTGTTTCTCATCGTCATTTTCAACATTTGAAGACCGAAGAAGAGTTTCTCTTAAATCTTGCTCCATTCTCTTCAAGATTCATGGTTCTAGCTTGATGTCATCCTCTCATAATTGTTTTCGATTGTGAGAATTCTTTTCACCCATCCGGAGCATTTCAGAAGTTTTTTTTTAGTTTTATTCTCTGGAGCCCATCATCTCAGAATTATTCATTCCAGCTTTCAGCTCTCGTTCTCCAAATCATACCGGTGCATCATTCAATATTCTCTAATCAGTTCATGATCTGTTCGTTCTCATGTATCTAAATTCTAGCAAGCATCTTCGTTCATTTGCTAATTCTTCCCGGTGTTTCCTTATCTTTTCTTCGTTCATTTTCAATTCTTACAGTGGTTCGTTCAAGGGTTCTCTTCCTTCGTTATCACATAGATTCATTCATTCGTTCCAATCCTATCGGTGGTTCGTTGTAACGCCCCCGATGTAACTTGCCATAATTGTAATCCAACTCTTGCCATTTCCGGCTATGTGCTATGTTATTCCCTCTGTGGTTGGGTTCTCTCCGTTTTGCATTTTGGTCATGTCATGCATTTCATATCATGTCATCATGTGCATCGCATTCGCATACGCGTTCGTCTCATAAATCCGAGCATCTTTCCCGTTGTCCGTTTTGCAATCCGGCGCTCCTATGCCTCCCGGCGTCTCCTTTTACATTTCTTCGTGAGCGGGTATTAAACATTCTCGGAATGGACCGAGGTTTGACATGTGGCTTTGGTATAGCACCGGTAGACCGCCTGTCAAGTTTCGGGTCAATCGGAGTTCGTTTGGTACTCCAACGGTTAACCGGATAACCGTGAAGGCCTCGTGTGTGTTTTAGCCCTAAACCCCTTCAAAACAGCCCTATAACCCATCTAAGTAACTCCCATGTCCTCCGCCGTTCGATCACGATCGCGTGGGCGAAAACCGCACTCCGTTTGGAGCCTCCTAGCTCCTCCTAGCTATAAAAACGCCTCCCCCGTCCAAATCTGGGAGAGAAACAACCCCGAAACCCTAATTCTCCTCGATCCGCGCGCCTCTCTCTCCTGCCCGCCGCCGGCGCGCCCCGGGCCAGTGGGAGCGCGCCACGTGGCGTCCGCCGCCGCCGCCGCCGCGCCCCGCAGCCAGGGCCCGCGCGGCCCAGATCCGGCCCGAGGGGCCCGGTCGCCGCCGCCCCGCGCCCCGCGCGCAGCTCCGCCGCCCGCCCGCAGGCGCTCGCGCCTCCCCGCCGCCTTCGCCGGGCGCGCCGCCCCGAGCCGCCGTTCCCCGCCGCCGCTCGCCGGAGTCGCCCGTCCGCCGCCCCAGCGCGCCCGCGACCGCGCCTCCCTCCGCCGCGCCCGCGCCCGGCCGCCACTCCGCCGCTCCGCCGCCGTCCCCGCGCTCCGCCGGAGCCGGATCCGGCCAGATCCGGCTCGCCCCGACCCTCCTCCGCCTTCTCCGGCCGGCCGCCGGCGAGATCCGCCCGGCGGACCTCGATTTCCGCGCCAAGGGTTGACTTCCTTTCTCCCCCCCCCCCCGTTTTCTCTAAGTCTCTAAATTTTGTATCATCATGCCATGTTTGCCGTGCCGTAACTTTGCATCGGTAGTTCCGATTCATGCGTACGATACGTCAAACTGTTCGCCTCGAAGAGTACATCATTTTGTTCCATTGTACCATTTTCATTTGAAGTCATCTTGATGCCCGAAATGCTGTTAGAATAGGGCTAGTTGATGTTAGTTGCTGGATCTTATCTGAACATGCACTTTTGTCATTTTTGCCATGATTGATGTGTACCTCCTATGAAGTTGAGTCCTACATGAGTTTTGTAATATGCCATGTTACCTATCCAGAGGATTTTACCATGTATTTTTTTGATCTATGTGGTGACTAACACAAGCATGCAAACTAGGTATCTTGATGTTGCTGATTTCAGAGACTTAGCGATTTCACTAAGTCCCTGACTGCTGTTATTTTCATGCCATGTTTTCATGTTGTTTCTGAGTGATCTATGCATAATTTGAGCATGATAAGTAAGGGAATTTTGAACTTGAGTATTTTCTTAATCCATCCGTGCCTTTGTTTGCAATTATGGAGTGCCATAGCTTGAGTCAATCGAGCTCTACTTTTGCTTCAAAATGTTGCTGGCAGATTGCTTACATGTTATTCGATTTTGCCAAGCTTGGTGTAGTTGATCCTTGCATGATATGATGTTATTCTTGCCATGTTTAGTTATTATGCCATGTCTTCTTGATGTATGTATGCCTAGTTTATCATGAAATGCTCTGTA
The DNA here is from genome assembly GCA_032464435.1 of Aegilops umbellulata. Classification (NCBI taxonomy): domain Eukaryota; kingdom Viridiplantae; phylum Streptophyta; class Magnoliopsida; order Poales; family Poaceae; genus Aegilops; species Aegilops umbellulata. The sequence continues at coordinate 63,497,496 of CP136056.1, read as the reverse complement.
GTGAGTGCATCGAGCTCACGAACATGCCTAGTCGTTATCAGTTTTCTGCCATGTCCAGTTTTCTGCTAAGTCTGAAACCTGTAACGAAACTTGCTTATTTGTCATGGGTGTAATCATATTTTCTGGTCCTTTTTAGCTTATGTTCAGTAAGAGACTTTGGTCAAGTGCTATGAGTAGATTCATTCCGTGCCTTACTTTGCTATGTTCTGAACCTGTAGCATGTTGTTTCGTTGCTCCGAACATGTCATCCTGATGTTAGTTTCTGCTTCTTGTTATTTTCACTAAGTCTGTGAACCTGTTATCGTTTGCACTTTTGCCATGCTTGTTTGGACCTGTTTTGATGCGATTGAGCCATAGCTCAGTGTTCATCTTTTGTCGTGCATCTTGTGTAGATTACTTTCATATGCTTTGTTGCCATGTTTGGGTGCAGTAGCTTAATTATTTGTTGCTTGCTAAGTAGCATCATGCTGTTTATGGCAGATTCGTGTCATTCTTGTTTTGCTTGCCATTTGCAAACCGTGCATCCGATTCCGGTGTATTTTATATCGATTTCAACCGAAATCACCTCATCTATCCATTGGCATGCTTGGTTTGCCAAGATTATGCCCTGTTCCCCCTTGTCCTTCCGGAGCATGCATTCGCATTGCATATCACCTCTCGCATATCATGCCATGTTTTGCATCATGTTGCTTGCGCATTGCATCATGGTTGATATTGGTTCCTTTGCTTGTTTTCTTGTCTTGGGTAGAGCCGGGAGACGAGTACGTGAACAAGGAACCTGTTGAGAACGCTTACGAGGACCAAGCCTTCGACAACTCTGAGAACCTTGCAGGCAAGATGACCATACCCTCGAAATCACTTCTATCTTTGCTTGCTAGATTGCTCGCTCTTTTGCTATGCCCATGCTGCGATACCTACCACTTGCTATATCATGCCTCCTATATTGCCATGTCAGCCCCTAACCATCCATGTCCTAGCAAACCGTTGTTTGGCTATGTTACTGCTTTGCTCAGCCCCTCTTATAGCGTTGCTAGTTGCAGGTGAAGATGAAGTTTGTTCCTTGTTGGAACATGGACTTGTTGTTCCTTGTTGGAACATGTTTACTTGTTGGGATATCACAATACCTCTTATTTAATTAATGCATCTATATACTTGGTAAAGGGTGGAAGGCTCGGCCTTATGCCTGGTGTTTTGTTCCACTCTTGCCACCCTAGTTTCCGTCATACCGGTGTTATGTTCCCGGAGTTTGCGTTCCTTACACGGTTGGGTGATTTATGGGACCCCCTTGACAGTTCGCTTTGAATGAGACTTTTCCAGCAAGGCCCAACATTGGTTTTACCATTTGCCACCACCTACCCTTTTTCCCCCGGGTTTTCGCGAGCCCGAGGGTCATCTTTATTTTAGCCCCCCCGGGCCAGTGCTTCTCTAAGTGCTGGTTCGAACTGAGCAGCCTGCGGGGCCACCTCGTGGCAACTCGAGGGCTGGTTTTACTCGTAGCTTGACTTATCCGGATGTGCCCTGAGACCGAGATATGTGCAGCTCCTATCAGGATTTGTCGGCACAATCGGGCGGTTTTGCTGGACTTGTTTTATTGTTGTTGAAATGTCTTGTAGTCCGGGATTCCGAGATTGATCGGGTCTTCCCGGTAGAAGGAATATCCTTCGTTGACCGTGAGAGCTTATCATGGGCTAAGTTGGGACACCCCTGCAGGGTATTATCTTTCGAAAGCCGTGCCCGCGGTTATGAGGCAGATGGGAATTTGTTGATGTCCGGTTGTAGAAAACCCGAAGTTGACCTTAACTAAAACACATCAACCGCGTGTGTAACCGTGATGGTCTCTTCTCGGCGGGGTCCGGGAAGTGAACACGGTTGTTGGAGTTATGTCTGACGTAGGTTGTTTCAGGATCACTTCTTGATCACTTCTAGCTTCACGACTGTGCTTTGCCTTCTCTTCTCGCTCTCTTTTGCGCTGTAGCCACCATATGCTAGTCGCTTGCTGCAGCTCCACCTCATAAACCCCTTTCCCACCTTTAAGCTTAAATAGTCTTGATCTCGCGGGTGTGAGATTGCTGAGTCCCCGTGACTCACAGATATTATCACCTCAGTTGCAGGTACCAACGATGTTGGTGCAGATGACGCGACCGAGCTCACTTGGGAGTTCGATGAGGAACGTGGCCGTTACTATGTTTCTTTTCCAGATGATCAGTAGTGGAGCCCAGTTGGGTGATCCGGGGATCTGTTAGCATTTGGGGTAGTCTTCTTTCTTTTGGTGTCGTAGTCGGACCTTGAGTGTAATCTGTTTGATGGATGTTATTTATGTACTTGTGTGAAATGGCGATTGTAAGCCAACTATGTATCTTTCCCCTTTATTATTATATGGATTGTGTGAAGATTACCTCACTTGCGACATTGCTTTCAATGCGGTTATGCCTCTAAGTCATGCCTCGACACGTGGGAGATATAGCCGCATCGAGGGCGTTACAAGTTGGTAATCAGAGCCTTTCCCGACCTTAGGAGCCCCCACTGTTTGATCGTCTTTAGTGGCCGAGTTGTGTCTAGAAAAAAATGTTTTGAGTCTTTTAGGAATTATATATCGGAGAGTTTAGGAATTCTTTTTACTTCCCAGTCCCTTCGACCTTCTGGTAAGGCATCCTGACGTAGAGTTTGACTCTTCTCTTCTCAAATTTCACTAAAAAAAAATTTAGGATCACGCGGGTATATTACAATCGTTCCGATGGTTTTATGATGACAACATTGTCTTGGTTGCCTCCTGACATTTAGGGGTTGTGGCAGTGTCCCGGGGAGTTGAGCTCCGAGGTGTTGTCGTCATAATCTTATCGTTGCGGTTTTGGAATACCTGAGTTTAGTACGACCGACATCGAAAATCTCTTTTGTACAGTTGTTGGTGAGATAACCCTGATAGCCTAGTACTGTGGCGAGTGCAGGGGTATTGCCATGACTTGTATAACGGATGTGTTTTCGAAGGTTGAGGTAGACGATTTCCGAAGGTTTCTTGGTTATGTGTTGAAGGATGGATACAGCTGGTTGTAGGATTTGCTAGTTTCGGTGAGATATTATGCTTCCCCTGTATCCCCAACACCTGATTGCATAACCAGAAAGTTTCGGGAGTTTATAAGTGGGAATTCTTGTAGCTTTAGTATTTCTTCCGCAGATATTTGGTTTGTGATTGGGTAATCCTTACCAAGTATTTGTTCATTTCCGTACCTTGTTGATTTTATTCCTTACCATGTTCTAAGTGGCTTCTCAGCTTTGGAAGTGTGATGATTTACATTGGAATTCATTCGTTCATTCTCGTTCGAATGTTAATTGTGAAGACTATATGTTGCAATGTCGTTCCTTTGATTCAACTTCAATATATCTCTGTCAAGATGCTAATGGATGTCACCCTCTTCAGGATGGCTCCACCAACGCGTCAGAATCCAGAATGCAATGACGGGAATCAGGCTAACCCTCCGCCACCGCCTCCACCTCCGGAAGCTTGGCAGGCCTTGATGACTGCCACAAATGCCAATGCTCAGATTCTGATTCAGCTCTTGCAAGATCGCAACCAGGGTCAAGCTAATCAAGAGAATCAAGGCCAAGGCAACAATCAGCCGCATTTCGCTTCACTGAACCAGTTCCTTGCTAATCAGCCAAAGACCTTCAGCTACTGTGTCGAGGCCACTGACGCTGATGATTGGCTCGTGGACATCAGCAAACATTTCGAGTGCAGCAATGTGAGACCTGAGGACTTTGTCAAGTTTGCCTCTTTTCAACTCAAAGATCAAGCTGCTGAGTGGTTCCAGCAATACAAAGATTCCATAGGAGGTCGTGTGATCACTTGGGATGATTTCCGTCGTGACTTCAAAGCGCACCACATTCCAGAAAGTGTTGTTGAGCTTAAGCGTGAGGAATTCCGCAATCTCAAGCAAGGCAACATGACTGTCTATCAATACAACACTCAGTTCCAGAAGCTCTCTCGTTTTGCAAGGCAAGACATCCCTGATGAGAAGAGTATGATCTACCAGTTCAGGCGTGGTCTCAGAGAAGATCTGCAGCTTGCTCTCGTGCTTTTCGATCCATTAAAGTATGATGAATTCTACAACATGGCGCTGAAACAAGAAGCTGCTCAGCTCAAGTGTGAGGCATCTAAGAAGAGAGTCAGAGACGCAGTTCAGTCTTCTTCTTCTTCACTTGTGGCAGCTAAGCAACAGAAGTTCTGGTTGCCTCCTCCTCCTCCGTTCCGTCAGCCTTATCAACAGAAGAACTCAAGTGGTCGTGGATCTTCCCACCCACCCAACCCTGGTTTTCAGAACAAGTCTCAGAACCAAGCTCCAAGGCCAAGCGCTCCTTATCATCGTCCGCTCTCAGAGGTGACTTGTAACAAATGCCAGCAGAAGGGTCACTATGCGAACAAGTGCTTCAACCAGAGGCGCCTTCCGCCTCCTCCTCCTGTGAAATCTTCCAGCAATGCAGTGGTCAAGCATAATCCTAAGCATGTCAAGGTGAACATGTTGAATGCAGCTCAAGCAGAGGAGTCTTCTGAAGTGATCATGGGTAATCTTCCTGTTAATGATATTCCTGCAAAAGTCTTATTTGATACTGGTGCATCGCATTGTTTCATGTCAAGACCATTCTTTGCCAAGCATGAGTTCTCTTCTTCAAATTTGGGTAAACCCATGGATATCGTTTCTCCGGGCAAGCGTTTGAGCTCTAGTTTGGTGGTTCCGAATGTTTCCATCAAGATGGGTGATTACAAATTTCTATCTTCTCCAATGGTGCTTGGTGATTCTGATATTGATCTTATTCTCGGGATGGACTGGCTTTCTAAGCACAAGGCTCAGCTTGAGTGTGCTGCCAGGGAAATCAAATTGACTCACACTTCGAACGATGTGATCATCTATGCTTCTCGTGATGATACCATTCGGTTGTTTTCTCTCAATGAGATGGGTGAAATGGAGGCTATCTCTCAGATTCCAGTCGTTTGTGAGTACCAAGATGTTTTTCCAGAAGAGCTTCCGGGTATGCCTCCCCGTCGGCCAGTTGAATTCGTTATTGAGCTTGAGCCTGGCACGGAACCCGTTTGCAAGCGTCCTTACAAGCTTGGACCAGATGAGCTCAAGGAATTGAAGATTCAACTCGATAAACAAGAACGTCTGGGTCTGATCAGACCAAGTTCTTCTCCTTGGGGTTGTGGTGTTCTTTTTGTCAAGAAGAAGGATGGCACGGACCGACTTTGCGTCGATTACCGTCCATTGAACAAGAAGACTATCAAGAACAAGTACCCACTTCCTAACATCAATGAGCTATTTGAGCAACTCAAAGGTGCTAAGGTGTTCTCCAAGCTTGACCTTCGTATGGGTTATCATCAGATTCGCATTCGTGAAGAAGATATTCCCAAGACAGCATTCAGAACAAGCTTTGGTTCTTATGAATATACTGTCATGTCTTTCGGCCTTGTCAATGCTCCTCCGTATTTCACTCGATTGATGAATTTCATCTTCAACCCCTACATCAACGAATTTGTCTTGGTCTATCTCGATGATATTTTGGTCTTCTCCAAGAATAAGAAGGATCATGCCGAACATTTGCGATTGGTACTCGACAAGCTCAGAGAGTATCAATTATATGCGAAGTTCTCCAAATGTGAATTCTGGCTTGATGAAGTTCTTTATCTTGGTCATATCATCTCTGCCAAGGGCATCGCTGTTAATCCAGAGAGGGTGTCTGCAGTTTTGAATTGGAATCCTCCTCAGAATGTCAAGCAGCTTCGCAGTTTCCTTGGACTTGCAAGCTATTGCAGAAGATTCGTTGAGAATTTCTCCAAGATTGCAAAGCCTCTTTCCAACCTCCTCCAGAAGCATGTGAAATATGTCTGGTCTCCTGAGTGTGACGTTGCTTTCAACACTCTCAAAGAGAAACTTGTCACTGCTCCAGTTCTGACTCCTCCTGATGAATCAAAGCCTTATGAAGTATTCTGTGATGCTTCTCTCCAGGGCCTCGGTGCTGTCTTAATGCAAGAGAAGAAGGTTGTTGCCTATACCTCTCGCCAGTTGAAGCCCAATGAAAGGAACTACCCCACTCACGATCTTGAGTTGGCGGCAGTTGTCCACGCACTAATAACATGGAGACATCTCCTGTTGGGAAGGAAAGTGGACATTTTCACAGATCACAAGAGTCTCAAGTATATCTTCACTCAGCCTCATCTCAACCTCAGGCAAACTCGATGGGTCGAAATGATTCAAGAGTATAATCCGAGTATTGAATATACTCCAGGCAAGGCTAATGTGGTTGCAGACGCTTTGAGCAGAAAGGCTTACTGCAACAGCTTAATCCTCAAGCCTTTTCAACCAGATCTTTGTGAAGCTTTCCGCAAGTTGAATCTCCAAGTTGTTCCTCAAGGTGTTCTTGCCAACCTCGTTGTCTCTCCTACTTTGGAAGATCAGATTCGTGAGGCACAATTGTTGGATACCATGGTGAAGAAGGTGAAACGTGGTATTGACAAGGGCATTTCCAAATACAAGTGCTATCGAGTTGATGACAGAGATACTCTTTTCTTCGAGGACCGGATCATGGTTCCAAAGGGTGATCTTCGTAAAGTCATTATGAATGAAGCGCACAATTCTCTTCTGTCAATTCATCCTGGAAGTACAAAGATGTACCATGACCTCAAGCAGTCGTATTGGTGGACTCGAATGAAGCGTGAGATCGCTCAATTCGTGAATGAGTGTGATGTCTGCAGAAGGGTGAAAGCAGAACACCAACGACCAGCTGGACTTCTCCAACCTCTTGCTATTCCTGAATGGAAGTTCGATCATATCGAAATGGACTTCGTGACTGGTTTTCCTAAGTCCAAGCGTGGAAATGATGCTATCTTCGTCGTCATCGACAAGCTCACCAAAGTGGCTCATTTTCTTCCTATCAAAGAGTCTATCACAGCAGCGCAGCTGGCAGAGCTCTACACCTCCAGAATTGTCTCTTTGCACGGCATTCCACAATTGATCTCTTCAGACCGTGGCAGCATCTTTACCTCCAAGTTTTGGGATTCTTTTCAGACGGCCATGGGCACCAACATCCGCTTCAGCACAGCGTTCCACCCTCAGACTAGTGGACAAGTCGAGCGTGTCAATCAAATTCTTGAAGATATGCTCAGAGCCTGTGTTATCTCTTTCGGCATGAAGTGGGAGGATTGTCTTCCTTATGCTGAATTCTCTTACAACAACAGTTTTCAAGCCAGCTCGGGCAAAGCCCCATTCGAGATTCTCTATGGCAGAAAGTGCCGTACTCCTCTCAACTGGTCTGAAACCGGTGAACGCCAATTGCTCGGCAATGATTTGATCTCAGAGGCTGAGGCCATGTGCAAGGTGATTCGTGAGAACCTCAAAGCAGCGCAGTCGCGCCAGAAGAGCTATTACGACAGCAAACACCGCGATGTGGCATTCGAGATCGGAGACCATGTTTACCTCCGTGTCTCGCCAATGAAAGGAACTCGTCGCTTCGGTATCAAGGGGAAACTTGCTCCGCGATACGTCGGTCCCTTCAAGATCATCGGCAAACGAGGCGATCTCGCCTATCAACTTGAGCTTCCCTCCAACTTTGCAAATGTGCACGATGTCTTCCACGTGTCACAGCTTCGCAAGTGCTTCAAGACGCCTGAGCGCACCATCAACTTCGAAGAGATTGATCTTCAAGAAGATTTGTCCTATCATGAGCATCCAGTTGCTATTCTTGAAACAACTGAGCGCAAGACTCGCAACAAGTCAATCAAATTCCTCAAAGTGAAATGGTCACATCATTCAGACCGAGAGGCCGCCTGGGAGCGTGAAGACCACCTACGTTCCAAGTACCCGGAGTTCTTTCAGTCCTAGATCTCGGGACGAGATCCTCTCGTAGTGGTGGTGTGTTGTAACGCCCCCGATGTAACTTGCCATAATTGTAATCCAACTCTTGCCATTTCCGGCTATGTGCTATGTTATTCCCTCTGTGGTTGGGTTCTCTCCGTTTTGCATTTTGGTCATGTCATGCATTTCATATCATGTCATCATGTGCATCGCATTCGCATACGCGTTCGTCTCATAAATCCGAGCATCTTTCCCGTTGTCCGTTTTGCAATCCGGCGCTCCTATGCCTCCCGGCGTCCCCTTTTACATTTCTTCGTGAGCGGGTATTAAACATTCTCGGAATGGACCGAGGTTTGACATGTGGCCTTGGTATAGCACCGGTAGACCGCCTGTCAAGTTTCGGGTCAATCGGAGTTCGTTTGGTACTCCAACGGTTAACCGGGTAACCGTGAAGGCCTCGTGTGTGTTGCAGCCCTAAACCCCTTCAAAACAGCCCTATAACCCATCTAAGTCACTCCCATGTCCTCCGCCGTTCGATCACGATCGCGTGGGCGAAAAACCGCACTCCGTTTGGAGCCTCCTAGCTCCTCCTAGCTATAAAAACGCCCCCCCCCCCCCGTCCAAATCTGGGAGAGAAACAACCCCGAAACCCTAATTCTCCTCGATCCGCGCGCCTCTCTCTCTCCTGCCCGCCGCCAGCGCGCCACGTGGCGCCCGCCACCGCCTCCGCCGCGCCCCGCCGCCAGGGCCCGCGCGGCCCAGATCCGGCCCGCGGGGCCCGGTCGCCGCCGCCCCGCGCCCCGCGCGCAGCTCCGCCGCCCGCCCGCAGGCGCTCGCGCCTCCCCGCCGCCTTCGCCGGGCGCGCCGCCCCGAGCCGCCGTTCCCCGCCGCCGCTCGCCGGAGTCGCCCGTCCGCCGCCCCAGCGCGCCCGCGACCGCGCCTCCCTCCGCCGCGCCCGCGCCCGGCCGCCACTCCGCCGCTCAGCCGCCGTCCCCGCGCTCCGCCGGAGCCGGATCCGGCCAGATCCGGCTCGCCCCGACCCTCCTCCGCCTTCTCCGGCCGGCCGCCGGCGAGATCCGCCCGGCGGACCTCGATTTCCGCGCCAAGGGTTGACTTCCTTTCTCCCCCCCCCCCCCGTTTTCTCTAAGTCTCTAAATTTTGTATCATCATGCCATGTTTGCCGTGCCGTAACTTTGCATCGGTAGTTCCGATTCATGCGTACGATACGTCAAACTGTTCGCCTCGAAGAGTACATCATTTTGTTCCATTGTACCATTTTCATTTGAAGTCATCTTGATGCCCGAAATGCTGTTAGAATAGGGCTAGTTGATGTTAGTTGCTGGATCTTATCTGAACATGCACTTTTGTCATTTTTGCCATGATTGATGTGTACCTCCTATGAAGTTGAGTCCTACATGAGTTTTGTAATATGCCATGTTACCTATCCAGAGGATTTTACCATGTATTTTTTTGATCTATGTGGTGACTAACACAAGCATGCAAACTAGGTATCTTGATGTTGCTGATTTCAGAGACTTAGCGATTTCACTAAGTCCCTGACTGCTGTTATTTTCATGCCATGTTTTCATGTTGTTTCTGAGTGATCTATGCATAATTTGAGCATGATAAGTAAGGGAATTTTGAACTTGAGTATTTGCTTAATCCATCCGTGCCTTTGTTTGCAATTATGGAGTGCCATAGCTTGAGTCAATCGAGCTCTACTTTTGCTTCAAAATGTTGCTGGCAGATTGCTTACATGTTATTCGATTTTGCCAAGCTTGGTGTAGTTGATCCTTGCATGATATGATGTTATTCTTGCCATGTTTAGTTATTATGCCATGTCTTCTTGATGTATGTATGCCTAGTTTATCATGAAATGCTCTGTAGTGAGTGCATCGAGCTCACGAACATGCCTAGTCGTTATCAGTTTTCTGCCATGTCCAGTTTTCTGCTAAGTCTGAAACCTGTAACGAAACTTGCTTATTTGTCATGGGTGTAATCATATTTTCTGGTCCTTTTTGGCTTATGTTCAGTAAGAGACTTTGGTCAAGTGCTATGAGTAGATTCATTCCGTGCCTTACTTTGCTATGTTCTGAACCTGTAGCATGTTGTTTCGTTGCTCCGAACATGTCATCCTGATGTTAGTTTCTGCTTCTTGTTATTTTCACTAAGTCTGTGAACCTGTTATCGTTTGCACTTTTGCCATGCTTGTTTGGACCTGTTTTGATGCGATTGAGCCGTAGCTCAGTGTTCATCTTTTGTCGTGCATCTTGTGTAGATTATTTTCATATGCTTTGTTGCCATGTTTGGGTGCAGTAGCTTAATTATTTGTTGCTTGCTAAGTAGCATCATGCTGTTTATGGCAGATTCGTGTCATTCTTGTTTTGCTTGCCATTTGCAAACCGTGCATCCGATTCCGGTGTATTTTATATCGATTTCAACCGAAATCACCTCATCTATCCATTGGCATGCTTGGTTTGCCAAGATTATGCCCTGTTCCCCCTTGTCCTTCCGGAGCATGCATTCGCATTGCATATCACCTCTCGCATATCATGCCATGTTTTGCATCATGTTGCTTGCGCATTGCATCATGGTTGATATTGGTTCCTTTGCTTGTTTTCTTGTCTTGGGTAGAGCCGGGAGACGAGTACGTGAACAAGGAACCTGTTGAGAACGCTTACGAGGACCAAGCCTTCGACAACTCTGAGAACCTTGCAGGCAAGATGACCATACCCTCGAAATCACTTCTATCTTTGCTTGCTAGATTGCTCGCTCTTTTGCTATGCCCATGCTGCGATACCTACCACTTGCTATATCATGCCTCCTATATTGCCATGTCAGCCCCTAACCATCCATGTCCTAGCAAACCGTTGTTTGGCTATGTTACTGCTTTGCTCAGCCCCTCTTATAGCGTTGCTAGTTGCAGGTGAAGATGAAGTTTGTTCCTTGTTGGAACATGGACTTGTTGTTCCTTGTTGGAACATGTTTACTTGTTGGGATATCACAATACCTCTTATTTAATTAATGCATCTATATACTTGGTAAAGGGTGGAAGGCTCGGCCTTATGCCTGGTGTTTTGTTCCACTCTTGCCACCCTAGTTTCCGTCATACCGGTGTTATGTTCCCGGAGTTTGTGTTCCTTACACGGTTGGGTGATTTATGGGACCCCCTTGACAGTTCGCTTTGAATGAGACTTTTCCAGCAAGGCCCAACATTGGTTTTACCATTTGCCACCACCTACCCTTTTTCCCCCGGGTTTTCGCGAGCCCGAGGGTCATCTTTATTTTAGCCCCCCCGGGCCAGTGCTTCTCTAAGTGCTGGTTCGAACTGAGCAGCCTGCGGGGCCACCTCGTGGCAACTCGAGGGCTGGTTTTACTCGTAGCTTGACTTATCCGGATGTGCCCTGAGACCGAGATATGTGCAGCTCCTATCAGGATTTGTCGGCACAATCGGGCGGTTTTGCTGGACTTGTTTTATTGTTGTTGAAATGTCTTGTAGTCCGGGATTCCGAGATTGATCGGGTCTTCCCGGTAGAAGGAATATCCTTCGTTGACCGTGAGAGCTTATCATGGGCTAAGTTGGGACACCCCTGCAGGGTATTATCTTTCGAAAGCCGTGCCCGCGGTTATGAGGCAGATGGGAATTTGTTGATGTCCGGTTGTAGAAAACCCGAAGTTGACCTTAACTAAAACACATCAACCGCGTGTGTAACCGTGATGGTCTCTTCTCGGCGGGGTCCGGGAAGTGAACACGGTTGTTGGAGTTATGTCTGACGTAGGTTGTTTCAGGATCACTTCTTGATCACTTCTAGCTTCACGACTGTGCTTTGCCTTCTCTTCTCGCTCTCTTTTGCGCTGTAGCCACCATATGCTAGTCGCTTGCTGCAGCTCCACCTCATAAACCCCTTTCCCACCTTTAAGCTTAAATAGTCTTGATCTCGCGGGTGTGAGATTGCTGAGTCCCCGTGACTCACAGATATTATCACCTCAGTTGCAGGTACCAACGATGTTGGTGCAGATGACGCGACCGAGCTCACTTGGGAGTTCGATGAGGAACGTGGCCGTTACTATGTTTCTTTTCCAGATGATCAGTAGTGGAGCCCAGTTGGGTGATCCGGGGATCTGTTAGCATTTGGGGTAGTCTTCTTTCTTTTGGTGTCGTAGTCGGACCTTGAGTGTAATCTGTTTGATGGATGTTATTTATGTACTTGTGTGAAATGGCGATTGTAAGCCAACTATGTATCTTTCCCCTTTATTATTATATGGATTGTGTGAAGATTACCTCACTTGCGACATTGCTTTCAATGCGGTTATGCCTCTAAGTCGTGCCTCGACACGTGGGAGATATAGCCGCATCGAGGGCGTTACATTCGTTGACGACCTTCTCAAGTTTGCGCTATATCTCTCTTAATCTTTTCTACGAGAATAAGTAGTATGCCAAATCCATTGCTTGTCATCAATTTAATTGGTGAAGGATGAGCATAATGTAATTCTTGTTCTTGTTTCATTCAAGTGATTAATTCCTTCTTTCGAAGTTTGTTCATGATGAATAAATTCTCGGTTTCAATTGTTTCATCTTTCTTGCCGGAGTTCAAAGTTTTCTCGGTTATATCATTTCTAAGCTCCATCTAAATCATTGCAAGGCTTCACTTTGTGTTTTCAACTTCTCTTTCTTCCTATCATCCTTTTATTACCGGAGTTTCTTCATGGAGGCTCTACATGGTGGTTTATCAAGGACCCTTTTCATTCTTCAATTGTTCATCAAGATTTTTCTCGGAGTTAAGATCCGCCAAGCTATACTCTAAAATAAACATGGTGTTCAACACATGTCTTGTTTTGAGGATTCAATCGTTCATCATCTTGTATTTCAAAGTGCTATTCGCTCTACCTTATCATTTGAGGTGGTGTTATGTCATTCTTGACAATTTCACTTCGTGGTTCATGATTCACAAGTTGTTAAGAATGAGATATTTAAACCCATCATTTTTCTCTTCGTTCAGGGGATCCTTTGCAACCCATCAACCTCTTCATTGGAGTTATCTTGGGGTTATATTTCACCTAAAGTCTTCCATTGGGAATCTTGCTATTTGTGGTGATTATGCATGACCCAAGCTTGCTCTTTATCCTCTTGGTGGAAGAAGTTTTCATCTCTTCGTTGATCTCAAGCAAGCAATTGTTTTCGTTAGTGGCAGAAGTTCACCTCAAGTTTTGAGATGTCTCAATAAGCCCACGAGGATCATATCTTTTCGTTGTTGGTTTTCCAACAACTCCGCTCAATCCTTCTTTTTAAAGATTCTCTCTCAAATCCATTTGAGGTAGTACATGTTGTTTTCTTCTCCATTCTTTTGTTCCAATGATCTATCTTCTATTCTTTCTTCCGGAGGCATTGTGATGTTGCTCTCTTCGCACATCATCTCAAATTGTGAGGATCGTGTTCTTTTCATGAATACCCATTTAACCGGAGTGTTGTATCTTCTCTGTTCAAGTTCTTTTCATCTTATCAAGTCTTGCATCTCTTCTCAACCGGAGTGCTGTCTGAAATCTTTCTTACCCCTTGTGCCATTCTTTTAATAGTTCCGGAGGCAGTGTGTTGTTAATTTCAGCAAGTATCCTCTCATCTTGTCAAGATCATGTTCAAATCCCTTCCATTTTCAATCGGAGTGCTGCCCAAATTATATCAATCTTATTCCTTCTCTATCTAGTTTTAACCAGAGTGGTTTCAATATCTATCTTATCACTAAACCGCTGGGTTCTCGTCATATCCCATGTTCCTCTTTTCTAACGGAGTGTTTTCAACTTTGTTCATCTTTGTTGTTTTCGTTCTTTCATTTTGTTCAACCTCTCAAGGTTCTTTGGTTTCACTCGGTTGTCATAGAAGCAACTTTGTTTTACCTATTCTTCTTCCGTTTTCTATCCGGTGCCATCCTAGATCTCGGGACGAGATCCTCTCGTAGTGGTGGAGTGTTGTAACGCCCCGAGACCGATGCTCGAGAAGACTTCCATATATTCCGGGTTTCGCCATGTGTTTCATTTGTGTCTGCCCTTTTATTTTTGCATTGCATCATGTCATTGCCATCATCTCATAAATCTTTTGCAACTCTACTAAATAAATGGCATGGATCTTTGGTCCATTTAAATAGAGGGAATTCACTCGTGATTTCTCTTTATAACATATTAAAGCCTCTTAATATTATTAGGGAGCTATAATAAAATTATTCCATTTATTTGGAATTAACCATAACCCACTTGCAAAATAATCTCAATGCCTTTGTTATCACAACTCTCGACCTCTAACCTTGTCTTTTATTCTTTCATCCTTTTTCCGGAGCTCTACCAAAAATCTCAACATTTTGGCCACTCTTAAACCTTGTCCTAATTCAAACCATTTGAATTAAATTCAAACGAGTTTGAACTCAACTCCTCACGTGTGCCCACTTCTATTTTTCCGGGATCAAGCTCATTTTTGTGAGTCCAGGAAAATTGGCCCCATGCGCAAATTCTTTCTTTAATCCCTCTCTTTCTTTTTCTTCTCTCTAGTTCTTTTCTGCCAAAGAAAATAAGAGAGAGAGAGAGAGAGAGAGAGAGAAGGAGCCCAGCAGCCTGGGCCTCCCAACCTCCCGCGCCGACCCAAGGCCAAGGCCCAGCCGCCCCCACCAATCCCTCCTAACCCTAGCCAGAGCCCCAGCCACCCGATCGATCCCCAACACCCCTGCCTCCTTCCTCCTAGCGCCGTCACCAGGGAGCGCACGCACGCGCACCCATCTCTCGTCCTCCCCTCGATCCCTCTACTCCTCGCCCGCCTCCTCGTGTTCCCGGCACAGCCGCCTCGTCAGCTCCGCCGCCGGATCTCGCCAATCTTCGGCCTCACGCTTGTCCGCGTCGCCGCCGTCCAAGAGCACCATGGCCGCCCCAAGCTCCTCGCCAACTCCACTCGAGCCGGCCCGCCGCCGCCATCACGACCCCGCGTCCCCGCCTTCGGCGGCCGTCGCTGCCCCGCGACCTCGCCTGCACCCCGCCGGCTCCCGTCGCCGCCCTGCTTCGTTCGTCACCGGAGACCACCAGATCCGGCCGCGCTGGGTCGGATCCTCGCGTCCCCGCCATACGCGCGTCGCCAGGGGTCGCCTCCGCACCAAGTTCGCCGCCCGCAGCTCCCCTGCATCGAGCCAGAGCGCTCGTCTTACTTGTCCACGCCGTCCCGCCCTCGTGCGTTGACGCACACGGCGCAACGCCAGGCCCAGTCGCTCCCCTGCTTCGCCTACAGCAGCCTGCAGCCACGCTGGCAAGCTCCAAGGCCGTCCCCGAAGAACATACCGACGCCAGGAGCACCTCAAGTTCATCTACAGGAGCAATTTTACATCGCCAAGTACCCTTCGGATTCATCAAGACCCTCATGAACAACTACACCCGATGATGTGACAAGTTCCCCGACAATGTGTACATCTACATCGCCAAGACCGGACCGACTAGTACCCCGACATCGCGTGTACCACTACCGTCGCCCCGAAGACGTTGGAGTCGTCAGGTTCCTCTATGAAAACGTGTACCACTACCGCCGCCACGTGGACCACTACTTCCTCTACCATCGCCGAGTACCACTACTTCCCTCCACGACCCGCGAACGACTACTTCCGCTGAACATGATCTGCTCCGAAATACACGCTTCAAAGGTATAACCGCTGAGAACGATGACCCGTGGACGAATGCTTGTTGTCTGAGATGAGCCGCATGTTGGCACTGTGCCCGTTTGCTTCATGCACGTTCCTCCTCGTTTGCCATGCCGTTGACCCGTGGGAACCCGGTAGCCGGGATCACCCCACCATCTTTTGCATGCTCCACACATCCGCACACTTGCTCTTTTGCACCGGTATCTCAATGAGTTGTCGGATCATCGGAATGTTGCCGTGGCACCATTTCCGTTGTCGTTGCCGTGGCACCCCTTTCGTTTCCGCCACGATGACAAATGATTCTTAATGCTCTTGTCAACTTTTAATAATAATTGCATAAAACTTGCATATGTCATCCGCATCATAATAACAACATTTAAAAATGTTTATATTTGTTGTTTCCATTAAATTTGCTAAAGGCATATGGGGATTTACCGGATTTGTTTTTTCTTATATCCGGCCCCATTTAAATTGGTTAGATGTTATAGTTTTGTTACGCTTCACCTCTTGCCATGTTAACTAACATTTAATATTGTTGGATACATAACTAAGAGAGAACTAAATAAGTCATGTGGTGTTTCGTCAATATGCAACTCGTTGCATATTGAGCTCCACTTAACTTGTAGTGTTGTTTGTTACACTTTGCCATGCCAGGCTTATTTAAATCGGACATGCATCATACTTGGTTGTGCATCATGCCATGTTTATGTGGTGGTTGTTTACTATGTTGTTTGTTTCTTCCCGGGTTGCTTCTCTCGTTAACTTCGGTTTCGGAGTTGTGAGGATTCGTTCGACTACATCCATTTGTCTTCTTCATGGACTCGTTCTTCTTCCTTGCGGGATCTCAGGCAAGATGACCATACCCTCGAAATCACTTATATCTTTGCTTGCTAGATGCTCTCTCTTTTGCTATGCCTATGTTGCGATACCTACCACTTGCTATATCATGCCTCCCATATTGTTAAACCAAGCCTCTGACCCACCTTGTCCTAGCAAACCGTTGTTTGGCTATGTTACCGCTTTGCTCAGCCCCTCTTATAGCGTTGTTAGTTGCAGGTGAAGATGAAGTTTGTTCCTTGTTGGAACATGGAGATGTTGTTCCTTGTTGGAACATGTTTACTTGTTGGGATATCACAATATCTCTTATATTATTAATGCATCTATATACTTGGTAAAGGGTGGAAGGCTCGGCCTTATGCCTGGTGTTTTGTTCCACTCTTGCCGCCCTAGTTTCCGTCATACCGGTGTTATGTTCCCGGATTTTGCGTCCCTAACGCGGTCGGGTGATTTATGGGACCCCCTTGACAGTTCGCTTTGAATAAGACTCCTCCAGCAAGGCCCAACATTGGTTTTACCATTTGCCTACCACCTATCCCCTTCCCTTGGGTCGGCCAGCCCGAGGGTCATCTTTATTTTAGCCCCCCGGGCCAATGCTTGTCTAAGTGTTGGTCCAAACTAGAGCGCTTTGCAGCGCCACCTCAAGGAAACTTGGGGTCTGGTTTTAGTTGTACGGACAGCTCATCCGGTGTTGCCCTGAGAACGAGATATGTGCAGCTCCTATCAGGATGTCGGCGCATCGGGCGGCTTTGCTGGACTTGTTTTATTACTGTCGAAATGTCTTGTAGCCGGGATTCCGAGACTGATCGGGTCTTCCCGGGGAGAAGGAATATCCTTCGTTGATCGCGAGAGCTTATCATGGGCTAAGTTGGGACACCCCTGCAGGGTTTGAACTTTCGAAAGCCGTGCCCGCGGTTATGTGGCAGATGGGAATTTGTTAATGTACGGTTGTAGAAAACCCGAAGTTGATCTTAATTAAAATACATCAACCGCGTGTGTAACCGTGATGGTCTCTTCTCGGCGGAGTCCGGGAAGTGAACACGGTGTTGGAGTTATGCTTGACGTAAGTAGTTTCAGGATCACTTCTTGATCATAGTTGTTCGACCGTGCTTTTGCCTTCTCTTCTCGCTCTCATTTGCGTATGTTAGCCACCATATATGCTAGTCGCTTGCTGCAGCTCCACCTCACTACCCTGTCCTACCTTTTAGCTTAAATAGTCTTGATCTCGCGGGTGTGAGATTGCTGAGTCCCCGTGACTCACAGATACTTCCAAAACCAGTTTGCAGGTGCCGATGAAACCGTGCAGGTGACGCACCCGAGCTCAAGGAGGAGCTCGATGAAGATCTTGTTCATTGTGTTGTTTCATTTCAGTTGATCAGTAGTGGAGCCCAGTTGGGACGATCGGGGATCTGTGTAGCATTTGGGGTAGTCTTCTTTTATTTTGGTTCCATAGTCGAACCTTGATTGTATCTGTATGATGTAATGCTTTACTCATGTATTGTGTGAAGTGGCGATTGTAAGCCAACTATGTATCTCTTTCCCTTATGTAATAAGTAGATGATGGGTTGCTAGAGTGACAGAAGCTTAAACCCTAGTTTATGCGTTGCTTCGTAAGGGGCTGATTTGGATCCATATGTTTCATGCTATGGTTAGGTTTACCTTAATACTTTTGTTGTAGTTGCGGATGCTTGCAATAGAGGTTAATCATAAGTGGGATGCTTGTTCAAGTAAGAACAGCAGCCAAGCACCGGTCCACCCACATATCAAATTATCAAAGTACCGAACGCGAATCATATGAACGTGATGAAAACTAGCTTGACGATATTCCCATGTGTCCTCGGGAGCGCTTTTCCTTATATAAGAGTTTGTCCAGGCTTGTCCTTTGCTACAAAAAGGATTGGGCCATCTTGCTGCACTTTATTTACTTTTATTACTTGTTGCTCATTACGAATTATCTTATCACAAAACTATCTGTTACCACTTATTTCAGTACTTGCAGAGAATACCTTGCTAAAAACCGCTTATCATTTCCTTCTGCTCCTCGTTGGGTTCGACACTCTTACTTATCGGAAGGACTACGATAGATCCCCTATACTTGTGGGTCATCAAGACTCTTTTCTGGCGCCGTTGCCAGGGAGTGTAGCGCCCTTGGTAGGTGGAATTTGGTAAGGAAAAATTTATATAGTGTGCTGAAATTTACTGTCACTTGTTGCTATGGAAAGTAATCCTCTGAGGGGCTTGTTCGTGGTATCTTCACCCCAACCAGTAGAGCAAATAGTTGCTCCTCATCCTACTGAACCTATTGAAAATGAAACTCCTTTTGAATTTCCTTCGGGTATGATAGAAAAACTGCTAGCTAAACCTTTTACAGGAGATGGAACAAAGCATCCTGATGAGCACTTAATATATGTGGATGAAGTTTGGGGATTATTTAAGCTTGCAGGTATACCTGATGATGTTGCTAAGAAGAAGGTCTTCCCTTTATCTTTGAAGGGAGTCGCATTGACATGGTATAGGCTATGTGATGATACGAGATCATGGAACTATAGAAGATTGAAATTGGAATTTCATCAAAAATATTACCCTATGCATCTTGTTCATCGTGATCGCAATTATATATATAATTTTTGGCCTCGCGAAGGAGAAAGCATCGCTCAAGCTTGGGGGAGGCTTAAATCAATGTTATATTCATGCCCCAATCATGAGCTCTCAAGAGTGACAATTATTCAAAAAATTTATGCTCGACTTTCTGAAAATAATCGCACCATGCTCGATACTTCTTGTGCTGGCTCTTTTATGATGAAGACTATTGAATTTAGATGGGATTTATTGGATAGAATTAAACGCAACTCTGAAGATTGGGATCTCGACGAAGGTAAGGAGTCAGGTATGACACCTAAGTTTGGTTGTGTTAAATCTTTTATGGATACCGATATTTTCCGTAAGTTTAGCACTAAATATGGACTTGACTCTGAGATAGTAGCTTCTTTTTGTGAATCTTTTGCTACCTATGTTGATCTCCCAAAGGAGAAGTGGTTTAAATATCATCCTCCCATAGAAGTAAAAGTAGCTGCACCTATTAAAGTTGAAGAAAAGACTGTCACTTATAATGATCCTATTGTTCCTACTTCTTATGTTGAGAGACCACCTTTTCCTGTTAGAATAAAGGATCATGCTAAAGCTTCAACTGTTGTTCGTAAAAGCAATATTAGAACTTATACACCTCCTAAGCAAGTTAAAGTAGAACCAAATATTGCGATTGTTAAAGATCTCTTGTCGGATAATATTGATGGGCATGTTATTCAATTCTGCGGTGAATCTGCTAGAATTGCTAAACCTTGTGCTAAAGATAAACATAGACCGGTGGTAGGCGTGCCTGTTATTTCTGTTAAAATAGGAGATCATTGTTACCATGGCTTATGTCATATGGGTGCTAGTGCTAGTGTTATACCGCATACTTTGTACGAAGAAATTAAGCATGAAATTGCACCTGCTGAGTTAGAAGGTATTGATGTTACAATTAAACTTGCCAATAGGGATACTATATCACCAGTGGGAATTGTTAGAGATGTTGAAGTCTTGTGTGGGAAAACTAATATCCTGCTGATTTTCTTGTTCTCAGTTCCCCACAAGATAGCTTTTGTCCCATTATATTTGGTAGACCCTTCTTGAACACTGTTAATGCTAGGATAGACTGCGAAAAGAATGTTGTTACTATTGGCTTGGATGATATGATTCATGAGTTTAATTTCTCTAAATTTAGTAAACAACATCGTGAAGAAGAATTGTCTAGTAAGGACGAAATTATTGGTCTTGCTTCTATTGCCGTACCTCCTAGTGATCCTTTAGAATAATATTTGCTAGACCATGAAAATGATATGTTTATGAATAAAAGAAGGGAAATAGATGAAGTATTCTTTAAACAAGAACCTATTCTGAAACACAATTTGCCTGTTGAAATCCTAGGGGAACCCCCTCCACCCAAGGGTGATCCCGTGTTTGAGCTTAAACTGTTGCCTGATCTATTGGATATACTCTTGATGATCTTAAGGGCATTAGTCCCACTCTATGTCAACATAAAATAAATTTGGAAGCGGATGCCAAACCGGTTCGTGATCCTCAAAGACGCTTGAGTCCCAAAATGAAAGAAGTGGTAAGAAAAGAAATACTAAAGCTTCTGGAGGCAGGTATAATTTATCCTGTTGCTGATAGTCAATGGGTAAGTCCTGTCCATTGCGTCCCTAAAAAGGGAGGTATTACTGTTGTTCCTAATGATAAGGATGAATTGATACCACAAAGAATTATTACAGGTTATAGGATGGTAATTGATTTCCGAAAATTAAATAAAGCTACTAAGAAAGATCATTACCCCTTACCTTTTATTGATCAAATGCTAGAAAGATTATGCAAACATACACACTACTGCTTTCTAGATGGTTATTCTGGTTTCTCTCAAATACCTGTGTCGGCTAAAGACCAATCAAAGACTACTTTTACATGCCCTTTTGGTACTTTTGCTTATAGAAGTATGCCTTTTGGTTTATGTAATGCACCTGCTACCTTTCAAAGATGCATGATGGCTATATTCTCCGACTTTTGTGAAAAGATTTGTGAGGTTTTCATGGATGACTTTTTCGTCTATGGTTCCTCTTTTGATGATTGCTTGAGCAATCTTGATCGAGTTTTGCAGAGATGTGAAGAAACTAATCTTGTCTTGAATTGGGAAAAGTGCCACTTTATGGTTAATGAAGGTATTGTCTTGGGGCATAAAGTTTCTGAAAGAGGTATTGAAGTCGATAAAGCCAAGGTTGATGCTATTGAAAAGATGCCATGTCCCAAGGACATCAAAGGTATAAGAAGTTTCCTTGGTCACGCCGGATTTTATAGGAGGTTCATTAAGGACTTCTCAAAAATTTCTCGGCCTCTGACTAATCTATTACAAAAAGATGTACCATTTGTCTTTGATGATGATTGTGTAGAAACATTTGAAATACTTAATAAAGCATTAGTCTCTGCACCTGTTGTTCAGCCACCTGATTGGAATTTACCCTTTGAAATTATGTCTGATGCTAGTGATTATGCTATAGGTGTTGTTCTAGGGCAAAGAGTTTATAATAAATTAAATGTTATCCATTATGCCAGTAAGACTCTAGACAATGCTCAAAGAAATTATGCTACTACTGAAAAAGAACTTTTAGCAGTTGTATTTGCTTGTGATAAGTTCAGACCTTATATTGTTGATTCTAAAGTAACTATTCACACTGATCATGCTGCTATTAAATATCTTATGGAAAAGAAGGATGCTAAACCAAGACTTATTAGATGGGTTCTCTTGCTACAAGAATTTGATTTGCATATTGTTGATAGAAAGGGAGTTGAGAACCCCGTTGCAGACAACTTGTCTAGGTTAGAAAATGTTCTTGATGACCCACTACCTATTGATGATAGCTTTCCTGATGAACAATTAAATGTCATAAGTACTTCTTGTAGTACTCCTTGGTATGCTGATTATGCTAATTACATTGTTGCTAAATTCATACCACCTAGTTTCACATACCAACAAAAGAAAAAGTTCTTCTATGATTTGAGACATTACTTTTGGGATGACCCACATCTTTATAAAGAAGGAGTAGATGGTGTAATTAGACGTTGTGTACCTGAGCATGAACAGGAACAGATCCTACGCAAGTGTCACTTCGAAGCCTATGGAGGACACCACGCTAGAGATAGAACTGCACATAAGGTATTGCAATCCGGTTTCTATTGGCCTACTCTCTTCAAGGATGCCCGTAAGTTTGTCTTGTCATGTGATGAATGTCAAAGAATTGGTAATATTAGTCGACGTCAAGAAATGCCTATGAATTATTCACTTGTTATTGAACCATTTAATGTTTGGGGCTTTGATTATATGGGACCTTTTCCTGCCTCTAATGGATATACACATATTTTAGTTGTTGTTGATTACGTTACTAAGTGGGTAGAAGCTATTCCAACTAGTAGTGCTGATCATAACACTTCTATTAAAATGCTTAAGGAAGTTATTTTTCCGAGGTTTGGTGTCCCTAGATATTTAATGACTGATGGTGGTTCACATTTTATTCATGGTGCTTTCCGTAAATGCTTACTAAATATGATGTTAATCATAGAATTGCATCTCCATATCACCCACGGTCTAGTGGTCAAGTATAATTGAGTAACAGAGAGCTCAAATTAATTTTGCAAAAGACTGTCAATAGGTCTAGAAAGAATTGGTCCAAAAAACTTGATGACACATTATGGGCCTATAGAACTGCATATAAAAATCCTATGGGTATGTCTCCGTATAAAATGATTTATGGAAAAAGCATGTCACTTACCTCTCGAACTAGAACATAAGGCATACTGGGCTATTAAAGAGCTCAACTATGATTTCAAACTTGCCGGTGAGAAGAGGTTATTTGATATTTTAGCTCACTTGATGAGTGGAGAACCCAAGCTTATGAAAATGCCAAATTGTTTAAAGAAAAAGTTAAAAGATGGCATGACAAAAGAATACAAAAGAGTGAGTTTAATGTAGGTGATTATGTATTGCTATACAACTCTCGTTTAAGATTTTTTGCAGGAAAACTTCTCTCTAAATGGGAAGGCCCCTACGTCATCGAGGAGGTCTATCGTTCCGGTGCCATAAAAATCAACAACTTTGAAGGTACAAATCCGAAGGTGGTAAACGGTCAAAGAATTAAACACTATATCTCAGGTAATCCCATAAATGTTGAAACCAATATTATTGAAACCGTAACCCCGGAGGAATACATAAGAGACACTTTCCAGAACGTTTCGGACTCTGAAAAGGAATAGGTATGTGGTACGGTAAGTAAACCGACTCCAAAAAAATTTTTAAGGCAATATTTCTCTGTTTTGGAATATTTAGAAAAATAGAAAAATAAGTAGCAGTCCGGGAAGGACACGAGGGCCCCACGAGGGTGGTGGGTGCGCCCTACCCCCCTTGGCGCGCCCCCCTACCTCGTGAGCACCTCGTGTGCCTTCCGGACTCCGTTTTCTTGCACGATACGTATTTTGGTCGGTAAAAATTCATTATATATACTCCCGAAGGTCTTGACTCCCGTATCACGCAATTATCCTCTGTTTTCATTTCGAGTTGTCCCGCTGCAGAATAGATCAACATGTCTTCCCAGGATTCGGAAGGAGAAAGCTATGTGGATGATTACTTAGACAATCCTAAGGTCTATGGAGATGTGGAACACGATGGTTGGACCACGGAGGAAGAAGAGGACTATGAACCCAAGGGGAAGGAGGAGACGAGTTCAGATGAAGACGAAGCCCCATTACCACAACCTGGGGACATGCACGTGGAGTTCAAAAAGTCAAGTCTCCCTGATAGGGTAAAGAAACCAAAGTTCGAGTTTATCCCTTTTCGTCTCTTGCAGGAAAATAAGCAAGACCTATGCAAAAAGATATTATCCCTGGAGTGGGAGATTGATGATTTGAGGGACCAAAATTCTGTCCTCAAGTGCAAATTAAGGGAGAAGTTGGTGCCATCAACTAAGTCAACATCACCTCCACCTTCTTCAACAACAAAGAAGGAGACATAATCACATGGGTATGGGCACTCCCCGTGGCATCTGCCAAGCTTGGGGGAGGTGCCCCGGTATCGTATCACCATCACACTCCTATCTTTACCGTTTTCTTAGCTCGATCCTATTATTAGTATTTTGATTTAGTAGAATAAAGTTTATGGCATGATCTAGTTTTGAGTTTTGCCTTATGATCTCTCTATGTAATCGAGTTCGTGAGATATATAATAAAGATTAGTGTTGAGTCAAGGGCTTGATTATTTTGCCATTGGGTGAATAAAAGAAAAGAGCAAAAGAATAAAAAGAAACAAAAAGTTCATATTGATCTTATTGAGAGTAATGACTTCACATAGAAAGAGTATGATGATTAAAAGTTGTTGGGAGTTGGCAGACATAGATTTGGTCATTGTTGCAATTAATAGGATATAATAAGGAAAGAGAGGTTTCACATATAGATATATTATCATTGACATCTTTTATGATTGGGAGCACTCATTAAAGTATGACATGCTAAAGATTTGATGTTGGACAAGGAAGACAACGTAATGAATTATGTTTTCTTATATCTGAGACAAAGTATGTTGTCATGGATACTCTAACATGTTGAGCTTGCCCTTCCCCCTCATGCTAGCCAAATTCTCAGCACCAAGTAGAAATACTACTTGTGCTTCCAAATATCCTTAAACCAGTTTTGCCATGAGAGTCCACCATATCTACCTATGGATTGAGTAAGATCCTTCAAGTAAGTTGTCATCGGTCCAAAGCAATAAAAATTGCTCTAAATATGTATGATTGATTGGTGTGGGAGAAATAAGCTTTATACGATCTTGTGATGTGGAAGTAATAAAAGCGACGGACTGTAAAATAAAGGTTCATATCACAAGGGGCAATATAAAGTGACGTTCTTTCGCATTGAGATTTTGTGCATCCAACCATAAAAGCGCATGGCAACCTCTGCTTCCCTCTGCGAAGGGCATATATTTTATTATTATCTTCTACCTTATGCAAGTGTCACGGTGATCTTCACCTTTCCTTTTTCATTTTATCCTTTGGCAAGCCCAGCATGTTGGAAAGAACATGATATATATATATATATATATATATATATATATATATATATATATATATATATATATATATATATAATTGGATATAGGGGAGCATGAGTTATTATTGTTGACATTACCCTTGAGGTAAAAGGTTGTGGGGCAAAACTATAAGCCCCTATCTTTCTCTGTGTCCGATTAAAACTTTGTAACCACAAGTATTGCGTGAGTGTTAGCAATTATGAAGGACTAGATGATAGTTGAGTATGTGGACCTACTTTTTAGCTCTGACATAGACTCTTTCCGATGTTATGATAAATTGCAATTGCTTCAATGACTGAGATTATAGTTTGTTGGTTCTCAATAATGTTTCTAATTCATACTTTTGCATTGTGAATAGATCATCACTTGAACATAAGTAATCATATGACAATATCTATATATGTTGTTGTTATGAGAATAATCATGATGCCCTCATGTCCATATTTTATTTTTATCGACACCTCTACTTCTAAACATGGGGACATATTTATCGTTATCGGCTTCCGCTTGAGGACAAGCAAGGTCTAAGCTTGGGGGAGTTGATACGTCCATTTTGCATCATGCTTTTATATCGATATTTATTGCATTATGGGTTGTTATTTTACGTTATGTCACAATACTTATGGCTATTCTCTCTTATTTTACAAGGTTTACATAAGGAGGGAGAATGCCGGCAGCTGGAATTCTGGGCTGGAAAAGGAGCAAATATTAGAGACCTATTATGCGCAACTCCAAAAGTCTTGAAACTCCACGGAAAATCTTACAATAAATAATGAAAAATACCTGCCAAAGATGAAGGCCAGGGGGGCCACACCCTGTCCACGAGGGTGGGGGGTGCCCCCCTGGGTGCACCCCCCTACCTCGTGGGCCCGCTGGTGGCTCTCCGATGACCATCTTCTGCTATATGAAGTCTTTCGTCGAGAAAAGAAATCAGAAGCAACCTTTCGGGAGGAAACTCCGCCGCCACGAGGCGAAACCAATCTAGGGCTCCGGCAGAGCTGTTCTGCCGAGGACACTTCCCTCCGGGAGGGGGAAATCATCACCATCGTCATCACCAACGCTCCTCTCATCGGAAGGGGGCAATCTCCATCAACATCTTCACCAGCACCATCTCATCTCCAAACCCTAGTTCATCTCTTGTATCCAATTCTTGTCTCCAAGTCCAGGATTGGTGCTAGTAGGTTGCTAGTAGTGTTGATTACTCCTTGTAGTTGATGCTAGTAGGTTTAATTGGTGGAAGATCATATGTTCAGATCCTTTAGGAATATTATTTCCCCTCTGATTATGAACATCAATATGCTTTGTGAGTAGTTACGTTTGTTCCTGAGGACACGGGAAAAGTCTTGCTATCAGTAGTCATGTGAATTTGGTATTCGTTCGATATTTTGATGAGATGTATGTTGTCTAGCCTCTAGTTGTGTTATGTGAACATCGACTACATAACACTTCACCATTATTTGGGCCTAGAGGAAGGCATTGGGAAGTAATAAGTAGATGATGGGTTGCTAGAGTGTCAGAAGCTTAAACCCTAGTTTATGCGTTGCTTCGTAAGGGGCTGATTTGGATCCATATATTTCATGCTATGGTTAGGTTTACCTTAATACTTTTGTTGTAGTTGCGGATGCTTGCAATAGAGGTTAATCATAAGTGGGATGCTTGTTCAAGTAAGAACAGCACTGATACGTCTCCAACGTATCTATAATTTTTTATTGCTCCATGCTATATTATCTACTGTTTGGACTATATTGGGCTTTATTTTCCACTTTTATATTATTTTTGGGACTAACCTATTAACCGGAGGCCCAGCCCAGAATTGCTGTTTTTTGCCTATTTCAGTGTTTCGAAAAAACGGAATATCAAACGGAGTCCAAACGGAATGAAACCTTCGGGAACGTGATTTTCTCACCGAATATGACCCAGGAGACTTGGACCCTGCGCCAAGGAAGCTTCGAGGTGGTCACGAGGTAGGGGGGAGTGCCCTATGCCCCCAAGCGCGCCCCCCACCCTTGTGGGCCCACCGAAGCTCCACCGACGTACTTCTTCCTCCTATATATACCTACGTACCCCCAAACGAACAGATACGGAGCCAAAAACCTAATTCCACCGCCGCAACTTTCTGTATCCACGAGATCCCATCTTGGGGCCTGTTCTGAAGCTCCGCCGGAGAGGGCCGTCATCACGGAGGGCTTCTACATCATCATAGACTCTCCAATGAAGTGTGAGTAGTTTACCTCAGACCTTCGGGTCCATAGTTAGTAGCTAGATGGCTTCTTCTCTCTTTTGGATCTCAATACAAAGTTCTCCCCCTCTCTTGTGGAGATGTATTCGATGTAATCTTCTTCTTTTTGTGGTGTGTTTGTTGAGACCGATGAATTGTGGGTTTATGATCAAATCTATCTATGAATAATATTTGAATCTTCTCTGAATTCTTTTATGTATGATTGGTTATCTTTGCAAGTCTCTTCGAATTATCAGTTTGGTTTAGCCTACTAGATTGGTTTTTCTAGCCATGGGAGAAGTGCTTAGCTCTGGGTTTGATCTTGCGGTGTCCTTTCCCAGTGACAGAAGGGGCAGCAAGGCACGTATTGTATCGTTGCCATAGAGGATAACAAGATGGGGTTTATTTCATATTGCATGAATTTATCTCTCTACATTATGTCATCTTTCTTAAAGCATTACTCTGTTTTTAACTTAATACTCTAGATGCATGCTGGATAGCGGTCGATGAGTGGAGTAATAGTAGTAGATGCAGAATCGTTTCGGTCTACTTGTCACGGACGTGATGCCTATATACATGATCATACCTAGATATTCTCATAACTATGCTCAATTCTGTCAATTGCTCAACAGTAATTTGTTCACCCACCGTAGAATACTTATGCTCTTGAGAGAAGCCACTAGTGAAACCTATGGCCCCAGGGTCTATTCTCAT
Source organism: Aegilops umbellulata (assembly GCA_032464435.1). NCBI lineage: Eukaryota > Viridiplantae > Streptophyta > Magnoliopsida > Poales > Poaceae > Aegilops > Aegilops umbellulata. Next base: position 63,469,560 of record CP136056.1, on the reverse strand, counting down.
CATATCAATCTCCCTCGCTTTAATCTTGCTTTGCCTTTTTACTTTGCCTTTTACTTTTCACTTTGCATCTCTATACCAAAAATACCAAAAATACTATCTATCAGATCTCACTCTCGTAAGTGACCGTGAAGGGATTGACAACCCCTAATCGCGTTGGTTGCGAGTACCTATCGTCTTGTGCATGTACGAGGGACTTGAGCGTGGCCTCCTACTGGATTGATACCTTGGTTCTCAAAAACTGAGGGAAATACTTACGCTACTTTGCTGCATCATCCTCTCCTCTTCAGGGAAAACCAACGCAAGCTCAAGAGGTAGCAAGAAGAATTTCTGGCGCCGTTGCCGGGGAGTCTACCTACGCAAAAAGTCAACATACCAAGTACCCATCACAATCCCTATCTCTCGCATTACATTAGTTGCCATTTGCCTCTCGTTTTCCTCTCCCCCACTTCACCCTTACCGTTTTATTCGCCCTCTCTTTCCCAACCTCCTTCTCCTTATCCTTCTCCTTTTCCGTTTGCCTTTTTCTCGCTTGCCTTTTGTTTGCTCGTGTGTTGGATTGCTTGTTTGTCGCGATGGCTCAAGATACTACCAAATTGTGTGACTTCACCAATACCAACAATAATGATTTCCTTAGCACTCTGATTGCTCCTCTTGCCAATACTGAATCTTGTGAAATCAATACTGTCTTGTTGAATCTTGTTAAGAAAGATCAATTTGCCGGCCTTCCTAGTGAAGATGCCGCTACTCATCTGAATAGCTTCGTTGATTTATGTGATATGCAAAAGAAAAAAGATGTCGATAATGATGTCGTTAAATTCAATCTATTTCCTTTTTCGCTTAGAGATCGTGCTAAAGCTTGGTTTTCGTCTTTGCCTAAAAATAGTATTGATTCTTGGAACAAGTGCAAAGATGCTTTTATCTCTAAGTATTTTCCTCCCGCTAAGATCATCTCTCTTAGAAATGATATTATGAATTTTAAGCAACTTGATCATGAACATGTTGCACAAGCTTGGGAGAGAATGAAATTAATGATACGTAATTGCCCTACTCATGGTTTGAATTTGTGGATGATTATACAAAAAATTTATGCCGGATTGAATTTTGCTTCTAGAAATCTTTTAGACTCGTCCGTGGGAGGCACTTTTATGTAAATCACTTTAGGAGATGCTACTAAACTCCTAGATAATATTATGGTTAATTATTCTCAATGGCATACTGAAAGATCTTCTAATAAAAAAGTGCATGCGATAGAAGAAATCAATGTTTTGAGTGGAAAGATGGATGAACTTATGAAATTATTTGCTACTAAGAGTGTTTCTTTTGATCCTAATGATATGCCTTTGTCTACTTTGTTTGAGAATAGCAATGAATATATGGATGTGAATTTTGTTGGTAGGAATAATATTGGTAACAACGCGTATAGAGGGAATTTTAATCCTAGGCCATATCCTAGTAATCCTTCTAATAATTATGGAAATTCCTATAGCAACTCTTATGGAAATTATAATAAGATGCCCTCTGAATTTGAGAATAGTGTTAAAGAGTTTATGAATTCACAAAAGAATTTTAATGCTTTGCTTGAAGAGAAATTGCTTAAAGTTGATGATTTGGCTAGGAACGTTGATAGAATTTCTCTTGAGGTTGATTCTTTAAAGCTTAGATCTGTTCCTCCTAAGCATGATATCAATGAGTCTCTCAAAGCCATGAGAATTTCCATTGATGAGTGCAAGGAAAGAACCACTAGGATGCGTGCTTCCAAAGATGCCTTTATTAAAGCGTGTTCTTCCAATTCCTATGAAAATCAAGATGAAGATCTAAAAGTTATGGATGTGTCCCCTATCAAATTTTTGTTTTGCAATATGAATCTTGATGAAACTGAATATGATCTTCCTTTACCTAGAAGGCGTTCCAAAATTCGGAGTATTTAGATCTTTATCATGAAATTGATGAAAGTGGGATTGAAAGAAATAAAAATCTAGATGTTGCTAAACCCACTATATTGGATTTCAAGGAATTTAGTTATGAAAGTTGCTCTTTAATTGATTGTATTTCCTTGTTGCAATCCATTCTAAATTCTCCACATGCTTATAGTCAAAAAAAAGCCTTTACCGAACATATCGTTGATGCCTTGATACAATCTTATGAAGAAAAACTTGAGTTGAAAGTTTCTATCCCTAGAAAATTCTATGATGAGTGGGAACCAACTATTAAAATTAAAATTAAAGATCATTAGTTTTATGCTTTGTGTGATTTGGGTGCTAATGTTTCCACTATCCCCAAAACTTTGTGTCATTTGCTAGATTTCCGCGATTTTGATGATTGCTCTCTAAACTTGCATCTTGCAGATTCCACTATTAAGAAACCTATGGGAAGAATTAATGATGTTCTTATTGTTGCAAATAGGAATTATGTGCCCGTAGATTTCATTGTTATTGATATAGATTGCAATCCTTCTTGCCCTATTATTCTTCGTAGACCTTTCCTTAGAACGGTTGGTGCGATTATTGATATGAAGGAGGGGAATATTAGATTTCAGTTTCCATTAAAAAGAGTGCATGGAACACTTTCCAAGAAAGAAAATAATATTTTCATATGAAACTATCATGAGAGCCACTTATGGATTGCCTACCAAAGATGGCAAAACCTAGATCTATCCTCGCTTTTATGCCTAGCTAGGGGCGTTAAACGATAGCGCTTGTTGGGAGGCAACCCAATTTTATTTTATTTTATTTTGTTTTTCTTCTGTTAGGGAATAAATAACCCATCTACCTTCTGTTTGGATGTGGTTTTGTGTTTTAATTAGTGTTTGTGCCAAGTTAGACCTATTGGATCTTCTTGGATGATAGTTATTTGATCTTGCTGTAATTTCCAGAAACTTTGCGTTCATTGCCCGAATTATTAAACATCATCAGAACGTGATAAAATACTGATTCCAATTGCTGCTGATCAATAAAAAAATTGTCTAGGTCTTCCAATTTTGGTAGATTTTTTGGAGTTCCAGAAGTTTGCGTTAGTTACATATTACCACAGACTGTTCTGTTTTTGACAGATTCTGTTTTTCGTGTGTTGTTTGCTTATTTTGATGAATCTATGGCTAGTAAAATAGTTTATAATCCATAGAGAAGTTGTAATACAGTAGGTTTAACACCAATATAAATAAATAATGAGTTCATTAAAGTACCTTGAAGTGGTCTTTTGTTTTCTTTCTCTAACGGAGCTCACGAGATTTCTATTGAGTTTTGTGTTGTGAAGTTTTCAAGTTTTGGGTGAAATATTTTGATGGATTATGGAACAAGGAGTGGCAAGAGCCTAAGCTTGGGGATGCCCATGGCACCCCCAAGATAATCTAAGGACACCAAAAAGTCAAAGCTTGGGGATGCCCCGGAAGGCATCCCCTCTTTCGTCCACTTCCATCGGTAATTTACTTGGAGCTATATTTTTATTCACCAACATGATATGTGTTTTCCTTGAAGCGTCTTGTATTATTTGTGTATTTTTTTGTTAGTATGCCACAATCATCCTTGCTGTACACACCTTTTGAGAGATCCATGCATGAATTGGAATTTGATAGAGTACTCTATGTGCTTCACTTATATCTTTTGAGCTATGTAGTTTTGCTCTATGTGCTTCACTTATATCTTTTGAGCGTTATAATTTCGCTCTATGTGATTCACTTAGATATTTTAGAGCACGGTGGTGGTTTTGTTTTAAAGAAACTATTGATCTCTCATGCTTCACTTAAATTATTTTGAGAGTCTTAATAGCATGGTAAATTTCTTAATAATAACATGCTTGGTATTCAAGATTTGTGAAACTTTCTTTTGAGTGCGTTGAATACTAAGAAAAGATTGAAGCATGATAATTGTTTTGAGATACGGAGGTGATAATATTAGAGTCATGCTAGTTGAGTAGTTGTGAATTTAAAGAATACTTGTGTTAAAGTTTGTGATTCCCGTAGCATGCACGTATGGTGAACCGTTATGTGATGAAGTCGGAGCATAATTTATTTATTGATTGTCTTCCTTATGAGTGGCGGTTGGGGACGAGCGATGGTCTTTTCCTACCAATCTATCCCCCTAGGAGCATGCGCATAATACTTTGCTTTGATAACTTCTAGATTTTTGCAATAAGTATATGAGTTCTTTATGACTAATGTTGAGTCCATGGATTATATGCACTTTTTCCCATCCTTCCACCATTGCTAGCCTCTCTAATACCGCGCACTTTTCGCCGGTATCATACACCCACCATATACCTTCCTCAAAACAGCCACCATACCTACATATCATGGCATTTCCATAGCCATTCCGAGATATATTGCCATGCAACTTTCCACCGTTCCGTTTATTGTGACACGCTCCATAATTGTCATATTCCTAGCATGATCATGTAGTTGACATCGTATTGTGGCAAAGCCACCGTTCATAATTCTTTCATACATGTCACTCTTGATTCATTGCATATCCCGGTAAACCGCCGGAGGCATTCATATAGAGTCATATTTTGTTCTAAGTATCGAGTTGTAATTTTTGAGTTGTAAGAAAAATAAAAGTGTGATGATCATCATTTTTAGAGCATTGTCCCAAGTGAGGAAAGAATGATGGAGACTATGATTCCCCCATAAGTCGGGATGAGACTCTGGACGAAAAAAAAAGAGGCCATAAAATAAAGGCCCAAATAAAAAAAGAAAAATAATGAGAGAAAAAGAGAGAAGGGACAATGTTACAATCCTTTTACCACACTTGTGCTTCAAAGTAGCACCATGATCTTCATGATAGAGAGTCTCTCGTTATGTCACTTTCATATACTAGTGGGAATTTTTCATTATAGAACTTGGCTTGTATATTCCAATGATGGGCTTCCTCAAAATGCCCTAGGTCATCGTGAGCAAGCGAGTTGGATGCACACCCACTTAGTTTCTTTTGTTGAGCTTTCATATGCTTATAGCTCTAGTGCATCCGTTGCATGGCAACCCCTACTCACTCACATTGATATCTATTGATGGGCATCTCCATAGCCCGTTGATACGCCTAGTTGATGTGAGACTATCTTCCCCTCTTTTGTCTTCTCCACAACCACCACTCTATTCCATATAGTGCTATATCCATGGCTCAAGCTCATGTATTGCATGAAGATCGAAAAAGTTTTGAAAAAGTTAGAGTATGAAACAATTGCTTGGTTTGTCATCGGGGTTGTGCATGATTTAAATACTTTGTGTGGTGAAGATAGATCATAGCCAAACTATATGATTTTGTAGGGATAACTTCATTTGGCCATGTTATTTTGAGAAGACATAATTGCTTTGTTAGTATGCTTGAAGTATTATTATTTTTATGTCAATATGAACTTTTGTCTTGAATCTTTCGAATCTGAATATTCATACCACAATTAAGAAGATTTGCATTGAAATTATGCCAAGTAGCACTGCACATCAAAAATTCTCTTTTTATCATTTACCTACTCGAGGACGAGCAGGAATTAAGCTTGGGGATGCCTGATACGTCTCCAACGTATCTATAATTTTTTATTGCTCCATGCTATATTATCTACTGTTTTGGACTATATTGGGCTTTATTTTCCAATTTTATATTATTTTTGGGACTAACCTATTAACCGGAGGCCCAGCCCAGAATTGTTGTTTTTTGCCTATTTTAGTGTTTCGAAGAAACGGAATATCAAACGGAGTCCAAACGGAATGAAACCTTCGGGAACGTGATTTTCTCACCGAATATGACCCAGGAGACTTGGACCCTACACCAAGGAAGCTTCGAGGTGGGCACGAGGTAGGGGGGCGCGCCCTATACCCCCAAGCGCGCCCCCCACCCTCGTGGGCCCACCGAAGCTCCACCGACGTACTTCTTCCTCCTATATATACCTATGTACCCCCAAACGAATAGATACGGAGCCAAAAACCTAATTCCACCGCCGCAACTTTCTGTATCCACGAGATCCCATCTTGGGGCCTGTTCCGGAGCTCCGCCAGAGAGGGCCGTCATCACGGAGGGCTTCTACATCATCATAGCCTCTCCGATGAAGTGTGAGTAGTTTACCTCAGACCTTCGGGTCCATAGTTAGTAGCTAGATGGCTTCTTCTCTCTTTTTGTATCTCAATACAAAGTTCTCCCCCTCTCTTGTGGAGATCTATTCGATGTAATCTTCTTCTTTTTGCGGTGTGTTTGTTGAGACCGATGAATTGTGGGTTTATGATCAAGTCTATCTATGAATAATATTTGAATCTTCTCTGAATTCTTTTATGTATGATTGGTTATCTTTGCAAGTCTCTTCGAATTATCAGTTTGGTTTGGCCTACTAGATTGGTTTTTCTTGCCATGGGAGAAGTGCTTAGCTTTGGGTTCGATCTTGCGGTGTCCTTTCCCAGTGACAGAAGGGGCAGCAAGGCACGTATTGTATCGTTGCCATAGAGGATAACAAGATGGGGTTTATTTCATATTGCATGAATTTATATCTCTACATCATGTCATCTTGCTTAAAGCGTTACTCTGTTTTTAACTTAATACTCTAGATGCATGCTGGATAGCGGTCGATGAGTGGAGTAATAGTAGTAGATGCAGAATCGTTTCGGTCTACTTGTCACGGACGTGATGCCTATATACATGATCATACCTAGATATTCTCATAACTATGCTCAATTATGTCAATTGCTCAACAGTAATTTGTTCACCCACCGTAGAATACTTATGCTCTTGAGAGAAGCCACTAGTGAAACCTATGGCCCCAGGGTCTATTCTCATCATATCAATCTCCCTCACTTTAATCTTGCTTTGCCTTTTTACTTTGCCTTTTACTTTTCACTTTGCATCTCTATACCAAAAATACCAAAAATACTATCTATCAGATCTCACTCTCGTAAGTGACCGTGAAGGGATTGACAACCCCTAATCGCGTTGGTTGCGAGTAGCTATCGTTTTGTGCAGGTACGAGGGACTTGAGTGTGGCCTCCTACTGGATTGATACCTTGGTTCTCAAAAACTGAGGGAAATACTTACGCTACTTTGTTGCATCATCCTCTCCTCTTCGGGGAAAACCAACGCAAGCTCAAGAGGTAGCAAGCACCCAAGCACCGGTCCACCCACATATCAAATTATCAAAGTACCGAACGAGAATCATATGAACGTGATGAAAACTAGCTTGACGATATTCCCATGTGTCCTCGGGAGCGCTTTTCCTTATATAAGAGAGTTTGTCCAGGCTTGTCCTTTGCTACAAAAAGGATTGGGCCATCTTGTTGCACTTTATTTACTATTGTTACTTGTTGCTCGTTACGAATTATCTTATCAAAAAACTATCTATTACCACTTATTTCAGTACTTGCAGAGAATACCTTGCTGAAAACCGCTTATCATTTCCTTCTGCTCCTCGTTGGGTTTGACACTCTTACTTATCGAAAGGACTACGATAGATCCCCTATACTTGTGGGTCATCAGGCACAACCCACCAGGGCATGCGTGGGCCTCCTGGCGCACCCTGGTGGGTTGTGCCCCCCTCGGGGCAGCCCCCCGGGGCAACCAGGGCCCATTGCCTTCCTTCTGGCCCATAAAAGATCATCGTGGAGTTTCGTGGCATTTGGACTTCATCTGATATTGATTTCCTGTGATGTAAAAAACATGGAAAACATCAACTGGCACTTGGCACTATGTCAATAGGTTAGTACCAAAAAATGATACAAAATAATTATAAAACATCCAAGATAGATAATAAAACAGCATGGAATAATCAAAAATTATAGATACGTTGGAGACGTATCAAGGGGGCCCACCAGGTGGGCACAACCCACCTCGGCGCGCTAAGGGAGCCCACGCGCGCCCTGGTGGGTTGTGCTCACCCAGGCCCACCTCCGGTGCCCATCATCTGGTATATAGGTCATTTTGACCTAGAAAAAATAAGGAGAGGACTTTCGGGATGGAGCGCCGCCGTCTTGAGGCAGAACTTGGGCGGGAGCACTTTCGTCATCATCATCACCAACAACTCTCCCATCTTGGGGAGGGCAATCTCCATCAACATCTTCAACAGCACCATCTCATCTCAAACCCTAGTTCATCTCTTGTGTTCAATCTTGTTACCGGAACTATAGATTGGTGCCTGTGGGTGACTAGTAGTGTTGATTACACCTTGTAGTTGATTACTATATGGTTTATTTGGTGGAAGATTATATGTTCAGATCCAATATGCTATTTAATACCCCTCTGATCTTGAGCATGATTATCATTTGTGAGTAGTTACTTTTGTTCTTGAGGTCACGAGATAAATATCATGTTGCAAGTAATCATGTGAACTTGATATGTGTTCGATATTTTGATAGTATGTATGTTGTGATCCCCTTAGTGGTGTCATGTGAATGTCGACTACATGACACTTCGCCATATTTGGGCCTAAGGGATTGCATTGTGGAGTAGCAATTAGATGATGGGTTGCGAGAGTGACAGAAGCTTAAACCCCAGTTTATGCACTATCCCGTAAGGGACTGATTGGATCCAAAAGTTTAATGCTATCGTTAGAATTTATTCTTAATACTTCTATCGTAGTTGCGGATGCTTGCGGGAGGGTTAATTATAAGTAGGAGGTTTGTTCAAGTAAGAACAACACCTAAGCACCGGTACACCCACATATCAAATAATCAAAGTAGCGAACACGAATCAAACCAACATGAAGAAAGTGACTAGAAGAAATTGCTTGCTAAGCTTATAACTTAGATATATTTCTTCAAGAAAGAAGAATCATGTTTATCTTTTATCATAATGATATCATATCTTCATCCTGAATTTCTTTGAACTATTTCAAATATTTTAGTGCTTAAGTAAATCATATGATTTACTTATAATATTTCTGAAGTATAAATATTCAACACGCCCTGTTATATCCATTGGACTTTATACATCACAATGTATTCAGTCAATTCAAATAAAAGACTTTTATACTTCATTGATACGTCTCCAACGTATCTATAAATTTTTTTATTATTCCATGTTGTTATATTATCATTCTTGGATGTTATACATTCATTTTATAGCAAATCGATATCATTTTGGACTAACCTATTGACATAATGCCCAGTACCAGTTGTTGTTTTTTGCTTGTTTTTTACTTCATAGAATGTCAGTACCAAAAAAAGTCCAAATGCCATGAAACATTTTGGACCAAAAGACAACTTGGGAGCCAAGGAAGCACTAGAGGGGAGGCCCACGAGGCCCACCACCCACCTGGGCGTGCCAGATGCCCCTGGTGCGCCCTGATTAGTGGTGGGGCCCATGGAGGTCTCCTCCACCGCCTCTCAGCTCTATAAATTCTCAAATATTCTAGAAACCCTAGGGGAGCGATCGAAATACAATTCCAGCCACCGCAAGTTCCAGAACCACGAGATCCAATCTAGAGCCTTATTCCGACACTCTACCGGAGGGGAACACGATCACGGAGGGGTTCATCATCCTCATTGGTGCTCCTCCGATGATGCGTGAGTAGTTCACCATAGACCTACGGGTCCGTGGGCAGTAGCTAGATGGCTTCTTCTCTCTCTTTTTGATTCTCAATACAATGTTCTCCTCGGTGTTCTTGGAGATCTATTTGATGTAATGACTTTTTGCAGTGTGTTTGTTGGGATCCGATGAAGTGCGAGTTTATGATCAGATCCATCTATGAATATTGTTTTGAGTTTCTTTGATCTCTTATATGCATGATTGCTATAGCTTCGTATTTCTTCTCCGAAACTTTGGTTTGGTTTGGCCAGCTAGATTGATTTTTCTTGCAACTGGAAGAGGTGCTTTGTGATGGGTTCGAACTTGTGGTGTCCTCACCCAGTGACAGAAGGGCTAGCGAGGCACGCATGTATCATTGCTATTAAGGATAAAAAGATGGGATCTATTCCTACATTAATAGATCTTGTCTACATCATGTCATCGTTCTTATTGCATTCTCCATTTTCTCCATGAACTTAATACACTAGATGCATGCTGGATAGCGATCGATGTGTGGAGTAATAGTAGTAGATGCAGGTAGGAGTTGGTCTACTAATCTTGGATGTGATACCTATATACATGATCATTGCCTTGGATATCTTCATAATTATTTGATCTTCTATCAATTGCCCAATAGTAAAAACTATGGCCCCGGGGTCTATCTTTTATCATATTATTTTCAGATCTATTTTTCCAAAAACCAAAAAATACCTTGCTGCACTTTTTCTTTACTTATTTTAATTTGTGTTCTTGCAAAATTATTTATCCAATCTAATACAATTTAATCTATCTTTTTACCATAGAGGGATTGACAACCCCTCTTTTCGTTGGGTTGCAAGTATTTGTTCTTTGTTTGCAGGTACTGTTTACATAGTGTTTCTTGGATCTCCTACTAGATTGATAACCTTGGTTTCATAACTAAGGGAAATACTTGCCGTAGTTGTGCTGCATCATCCCTTCCTCTTTGGGGAAATACCACCGCAGATTCAAGCCACGTCATTCATCTCTATGAAGATTAATTGTCAAATATAACCAAGCAGTGCCACACATAAGTGGTTATATACGTCTTCTTAAGACGTTTAGCTTTAATGTTATATATCACAACCTTCAAGATTCATCATGAATAAACTATCATAAAACAAAGATTTAATCAAAAACCATATTCCCATAATAATCTGAACAACCATTGTTTAAAACTTATAAGAATATCCATCGCATAACCCATGCGATAATGCATTACATAACTTAAAAGAAAAATAACTATTATTTCAATTCTAAGATAAATCTTGAAGACAAACTAAAGGCATGATTTTGTCAGTCTCCGAGTAGCGATCCATCACCATTCTCGATTTGTATCACGACTTATTTCTTCTCTCCTTGTGAGGTCTCTGCAGTCCCTGCGTCGGTTTGCAAAACGAGAGCAACCAATCAATATCAAATACTTATGACATACATAAATTTACAAGTAGAATTACATTAACTTTGTATGACGAGAATACCTTTACCAGAAGAACCACTCTTCTTATCCGCCAAATACTTCTTGTAGTTACGCTTCTAGTGTCCCTTATGTTTGCAGTAGAAACATTCAGTCTCTTTAGTGGCTCCATCCTTGTTCCTCTTCTGAGACTCGGTCTAACCGGCTTCAGTAGATTTCTTCTTCTTGGACTTGCCCTTCTTCTTGAAGATGGCGGTCTTATTGACCATCAACACTATTTTGTTCTTCCGCATTCCAGCTTCCATAGTTTCGAGCATAGCAAACAACCTGTTTGCACTTTTCTCTATCCCATTCGTGTTGTAATTCATGATAAAGCCATCGTAATATGGGAGGAGTGAAACAAGCACAATATATGTACCGAGTGTTGGAGGAATTCCAAATTCCAGAGAAGACAGTCTATTTACATAGCCAACAAGCTTTATTATATGCTCACTCATTGAGAAACCCTCTTTCATATTGCATTCCATAGGCCTTGGTTAATTCAAAACATTCAGTCCTTGCCTGCTTCATGTACAAAACTTCTAGAGGCCCAATTATAAATTGAGTAGTAGATCGTTCAAAATGCTTCCATAGTTCAGGATCCATGCAAGGTAACATGAGACACTGGACTGAATCATAGTCATCACTACGAGCAGTGTAAGCAGCAACTTCTTCTGGTGGTGCATCCATTGCAGGTGCATCATCCAGGGGCTGATCTAGAACGTACTCCTTCTTAGCACCCCTAAGAACAAATCTCAGGTCCCAGATCCAATCTGCATAGTTTCCACCATTAGCAACCAACTTTTTTTCTCTAACATAGGGGCTAAGTTGTACGTATTGCGAGCCATTTGATCTACACCGATAGGCACACAAATAATTGTAGACACAATTTATAATTAATACTGCACTGGTGATTAAAAAATTATTTAAAGTGCACTCAAATTGATATCGCTCATAATTAATAGTGAGTGAGTCAAGATCCAAATCTAGTTCTCAGCCATCGATGTGGATATCATTGATGACGAGAATTTCTATTGGTGGGCAAACTTTTGCCGATCATATCTCTATATGACTCTTGTTCATCTTTTGATGCTTCATTCTTCGAGCTTAGAACGATTCTGCCAGAACTTCAATACAACCGAGTGATATCTGCATACATGGTCTGAACATGTCTATCTTACACCTCTCATCATGTTTGTACTCATGTGGACATGACAAACTCCGAGATGCTAGAATGTCGTAGACAGTCTCAACACTGGGAAGAGGACATTTTAATCATGATTTTAACTGCGAGAGATCGCCCTAACAATTGACTACTATGCAATCAAAGGGTGCAAACAACAAATGGATAAACATCTCAAGCAATTCATAAAAGCATGATATGGTATAGCCCTTGGCACCGAGAATTCTCCATGACCATACTCAATCTTCAGTTGAAGCGTCATGACGGCCAATATTTAGTTCTCGTGGCAACCGTTCCAAAAACGCTGTCGTGGCGGCAATTTTAGAAAAGGTTGTCGTGGCTACTATTTCAGAAAATGTTGTCATGGCACCGAATTCAGAAATTCCGGCGTGGCACAAAATTATAGCTCCTTATCCCGCACCTTAGTACACCTTCTCCACGTCGAGGTCCTCCGAGTACGCTTGCCATCGTCACCTGTAGCATGTTGGCTATCTCTACGATATTTACATTAATGTGGCAATCTCTTGGCTCTAGCCATCATACGTGATGCGCAAGCCACTTAATATTACAACATATAACCATCTCATACATAAACTCATTCTCATGACGAAGGTTATACCACATCATATGCGTACTCTGCAAAGCCAAGTTAGACACCCTCTAATTGGTTTTAGCAAATTTTAGTTACGTGGTTAACCAGTTTCAATTAATAATATTATCTACCTACGTCCTGAACAGAAGGCGATAATTCTTGATGCTATATTAAGTTTTGAGGTGTGTGAGGGAAGAGACGTAAATAAAATCTCTAGCCCCACAGCAAACTTTGTCTAATACGCATGACCCCCTAGAAGATCATCCATCTTTGGCACCCTATCGTGTACGCGATGGTTCACTATTCACGACTATGATGAAGCCCAAGAAACCGTTAGCAGATTGTTGACAGCCAGAGCTGATAGATTGTCAAAACTTTGTAACAAAGCTACATCATATTGTCGATGAACTTAACCGAAGCGACACTCGAGGGAAGCATGGCAAGAACTTCAACCCTCACATCCACATGTGATCTAGATTGCAACCTGCACCTATTCATATAACTGCTCTCATAGCACTGTTGGGAAAGGTAGTAGAAAACAAAAAAATCGCACCTATGCATACCCAAGACGAAGGATCAGAAGCAGACGCTCTGATCAAGGATGGATAAGTTGAAAACACTTAGTTGGACAATCAATAAAGGTTTGAATTGCCGAGAACCAACTCATGTCCGGAATGACGTCTGAGTCGGAAGGAGGAATACTAGGATTCGACTGAGGGATGCGAGCATCCTCAACATATTGAATCAATGGACTTAAAATGATAAAGACAAGGGATGCCAATAAGATTATGGGACTTATGGGATTAACCATAAGTCAAGCAAGCAAGAATTTCAAGAGGAATAGGCTGCTCAGGATTTTTGGAAGATCGAATGGTATTTCAAAGACTGTTGTGAAATACATGAATCAACTAGGAATGAACGGATACTCGATAAGTGCAAGGAATTATCTAGGGTTATTCTTGTGGCAAAGAACTGCAAGGCAGTAAGCTCAAGGATTATTAAAAAGTTTGGAGAATAACTCGATGCATCTTGTAATAACAAGAGCAGCTGGGAATGAAAGTAAGACGACAGGAGCATGTAATTCTCCATAGGGATAACAGTTGTAGGGAATTGTAAAAGCAACAGGAACAAGGTCTCGAGTGAACACTAGAGAGTATCTTCCGAATCTTCTAGCATAGTTGGCGATCATCTGGACTGAAGGTGCTCTCCGGGAGAAAATATTATTGAGAACCTAGAGTTAGAGTTAGTAAAATCGTTTAACCCAAATAGAAGAGATGTCAGAGTCCCAGGGTATAGGTCGAGGAATAAAAGATCCTAATACCACCCAATGGCGACGTGGGCCCATAAGCCACACAGCCATGTTAGTAAAAGTTTTTGTAATGTCTAGACTCGACTTCGGCCAAGGAGTTGGAAGGGGGATTCCTACAGGCAGCCGGCTCTGATACCAACTTGTGACGCCCCCGATTCAATTGTACACTAATCATGCACGCAAACGTGTACGATCAAGATCAGGGACTCACGGGAAGATATCACAACACAACTCTAAAACATAAATAAGTCATACAAGCATCATAATACAAGCCAGGGGCCTCGAGGGCTCGAATACAAGTGCTCGATCATAGACGAGTCAGCGGAAGCAACAATATCTGAGTATAGACATAAGTTAAACAAGTTTGCCTTAAGAAGGCTAGCACAAACTGGGATACAAATCAAAAGAGGCGCAGGCCTCCTGCCTGGGATCCTCCTAACTACTCTTAGTCGTCGTCAGCGGGCTGCACGTAGTAGTAGGCACCTCCGGTGTAGAAGGAGTCGTCGTCAACGGTGGCGTATGGCTCCTGGACTCCATCGTCTGGTCGCAGCAATCGGGTAGAGAAATGGGGAAAAGGGGGAACAAGGCAACCATGAGTACTCATCCAAAGTATTCGCAAGCAAGGAGCTACACTACATATGCATGGGTATAAGTGTAAAGGGCCATATCAGTGGACTGAACTGCAGAATGCCAGAATAAGAGGGGGATAGCTAATCATGTCGAAGACTACGCTTCTGGCAGCCTCCGTCTTGCAGCATATAGAAGAGAGTAGACTGAAGTCCTCCAAGTAGCATCGCATAGCATAATCCTACCCGGCGATCCCCTCCTTGTTGCCCTGTTAGAGAGCGATCACCGGGTTGTATCTGGCACTTGGAAGGGTGTGTTTTATTAAGTATCTGGTTCTAGTTGTCATGAGGTCAAGGTACAACTCCGGGTCGTCCTTTTTCCGAGGGACACGGCTATTCGAATAGATTAACTTCCCTGCAGGGGTGCACCACATAGCCCAACACGCTTGATCCCATTTGGCCGGACACACTTTTCGGGGTCATGCCCGGCCGCGGAAGATCAACACGTCGCAGCCCCACCTAGGCACAACAGAGCGGTCAGCACGCCGGTCTAAATCCTATGCGCGCAGGGGTCTGGGCCCATCGCCCATTGCACACCTGCACGTTGCGTACGCGGCCGGAGAGCAGACCTAGCAACCTCCATTACAAAGGAAG
Source organism: Aegilops umbellulata (assembly GCA_032464435.1). NCBI lineage: Eukaryota > Viridiplantae > Streptophyta > Magnoliopsida > Poales > Poaceae > Aegilops > Aegilops umbellulata. Next base: position 63,454,312 of record CP136056.1, on the reverse strand, counting down.
TCACGTTACGCGGTCCAACCCGGCGCGCGCCGCTCAGTCGCTGACGTCACGAAGGCTTCGGCTGATACCACGACGTCGAGTGCCCATATCTTTCCCACGTAGTTGGTTAGTGCGTATAGACCAAATGGCCAGACTCAGATCAAATACCCAGATCTCGTTAAGCATGTTAAGTATCCGCGAACGCCGACCAGGGCCAGGCCACCTCTCTCCTAGGTGGTCTCAACCTGCCCTGTCGCTTCGCCACAAAGTAACAGTCGGGGGCCGTCGGGAACCCAGGCCCACCTCTACCGGGATGGAGCCACCTGCCCCTTCAGCCCCCATCTCCGAACAGTATCACAGGTAATGTAACAGTGTAAAGTATATAGTATATGCCCGTGATCACCTCCCGAAGTGATCACGACCCAATAGTATAGCATGGCAGACGGACAAGAGTGTAGGGCCACTGATGGAACACTAGCATCCTATACTAAGCAGTAGGATAGCAGGTAAAGGTAACAACAGTAGTAGCAAGGACAGGCTATGCAGCAGTATAGGATTAACTTAAAGCAGTAACATGCTACACTACTCTAATGCAAGCAGTAGAGAAGAATAGGCGATATCTGGTGATCAAGGGGGGGGCTTGCCTGGTTTCTCTGGCAAGAGAGAGGGGTCGTCGTCGACGTAGTCGATAACATGGGGCATCAGCAGCAGTCTCGAGGTCTACCGGAGAAGAAGAGGGGGAAGAAACAGTAAATACACGCAAACATAAGCTTAACAATACAATAATCGGTGCTAGAGGTGTTCTAACGCAGTGCTAGGCGACACTGACAAAGGAGGATAACATCCGGGAAAGTTTTCCCGGTTCCGGACGTCTGTCAGACAGATGAACCAGAGGGAAAAGTTCAACGTTTGCTATGCTAGGGACGTGTGATAGATGAATGGAGGGCGTATTCGGATTCGTCTCGTTGTTCTGAGCAATTTTCATGTACAAAGTATTTTCATCCGAGCTACGGATTAATTTATATGATTTTCCAAAGATTTAAACAATTTCTGCATTTCCCTGGATTTTATTTAATTCGCAAATAAATGGATAAAAAATTAAGTGCACCCAGCATAGTGCATACCAAAATACACTAAGGGGCTCGCAGTGGGTCCAGGGGGGTCCCAGTTGACCAGTCAACATTTGACTGGTCAACAGGGGGTGGGCCCCCCAGTCATTCGCTGATTTACTAATTACGAGTTTTAATTAGCTAATTAGCAGGTTAATTGATGTTAAGTTAATTAAGCCAACTTAACTAACTATTAACTTAATTAATTAATAGTTATATATATTAAAAAAGAATCTTTTACTTTTACTTCTAATTTTCGCTTTTACAGGGGGTGTGGATCCCGTTCGGCACTAGCTTAGGCCGTTTGAGGGCACGGGCGAGGCAGACCCGGGCGAGGTCGCGGCGAGGCCGGCTGGAGCGGCGCCCGGCAGCGGCACTGGCGGGAGAGGGGCTCCGTCAGGCGCCGGATCCGGGCAGCAGGGCCGCGCGTCGGGGCTGAGGACGCGACGGTGGGGAGGGGCGCGCAGAAACAGCGGGGCAAGGCGAGCGGCGATGGCGCGGGCAGGCGGCGGTGCAGCGGTATGAGGGGCGCGGCCACGGGTGGCCTCGCGCGGGTGCAGGCGCGGCTGGCTCGGGGCACGACGAGCAGCAAGCGAGCGCGGCGGGCGGAGCGCGTAGGCGCGGCGAGCGCGGCCGGTGCAGGCGCGTGCGCCGGCGTGGTGGCGTTCGGTACGACGGAGAGAGATGGGAGATGGAGGGGGATCGGCGAGGGGCTCACAACGGAGCGTAGGGGGCGTCAGTGGCTTGGGGAGGCGGACGGGGTAGCGATGTCGAGGGCGCTGGTGTCGGGTGGCGGCGACTTGGGGCGGCGGAGTCCAGGCGGCGGGGCGCGGTTCGATCCGGTGGCATTCGGGGTCATGAGACGGGGCATGGTGGCGCCGGCGAGGGGGCTCGGAGCGACGGCAGGTTCGGGCGGTGATGATGGGGTCCGGGTAGTCCGCTCGGTCCTGAGCCGGTTTGGGAGGGAACGAGAGGAAGGAGGGGATCATGGGGAGTGGGGGAAGTGGAGGTGGGGATCGAGAGCTCTCTCCTGTGACGGCGCTGGAAGGAGAGGGGAGGGAAACGAGAGAGTGGGGGTTCGTGGGGGTGAGTTAGGTCACGGGGTGAGGGGATATGGGAAGTGGGGGGTGGCCGGCTGGCTGGTTGGGCCAGCCGGGCGGCCTAGTGGCCTCCTAAGCCGTGGCCCAGGGGTGTTTTCCCTTTTCTTTTATTTCTATTTTCTTTGCTTTGTTTTGTTTTTATTTATTACTTTCCTTTACTATTTTAATTCGTTTTAAAGTATTTAGACACTTTGTAAAAGCATGATTTCTTCACCATAAATACCTAGGCATTAATTGGCACAACCCGAACATTTTAGTTTTAATATTTGAAAATTTTTATTGTTTGCTTGATTTTTAATTTGAATTTGAATGGTTTCAAACTAACGCAAGATTAGCCACTGTAATCGAGGTGACGTGGCATCATTAGTAGAGGTTCACTGTAGCTTAAGTATCCGGGCGTCACAATTCTCCTCCACTACAAGAAATCTCGTCCCGAGATTTAAGAGGGGAGGTAAGGGGGAAGGGATTTGGTTGCGAAATTCTAACGAGTCTTCTCGGTCTTAGTTTCTCTTCTTGAAGAGGTCGATCCATTATGTTGACGTCTTCATTTCTCTGCTTCAGGTCATTATGGTGAAGTCGGCATCCTTTCTTCGGGATCTTCATCGTATTTACGAATAGGTAACGGGCCAGATCGGCAACGACAGAATGCTATAAGGGTAATAATCTGGGATTAACCCATGAATGAGCATATGAGTACCTCTCGAGTTGAACAAATAAAACACATCGAGAGTAAAGTTGGAAGGTACAATAAGAAGTTTCAAGTAGCCAGGCAATCATGCAATGCCTAGACAGAAGGTGAAAGGGGTTTCAAAGCAACGGAATAATTATTGTGTCCGATATCAGACCTGAAGGTGGCTCGTGAATTACATACGAGGCCACGAGCGAGGAGTAACTTTGGAAACCGGGGTTGTCCAGGAGAGTCAGGTTTCGATCCTGTGGAACTGTGGGTTATGGGCCCACCATGCGGGATAAAGGTAGAAGGAGTGGTGACATGTTGCACGGTCATGATAGCAAGGCATGTCAGAGGGTAGCCCGTCAGTTATGTCGAAAACAACGTCGGTACCAAGGGTGAGGGACGAAGAGAACAATTTTCCTTCTCGTTGAACGAGGCGGACCAATAGGCAAAGTTCTCGGCCATCGGTGGTTACCGGGATCCTATCGACAAATGCAACAGGGTCTTACTGACACGGTTGTATGCCAAGGTGTTTATATAAGCAGCAGAATATTACTGCTAAGATCATATGGATCACAAGGAAAGTTGAACAAATTAATGGAAAGGAAAATGTGATCATCAGATCAAACCGAACAATGGAAAGGAAAATGTGTTTGATACATATACCAAGGGTATACTCCTCCCAAGGACAAGCAGAGCATGATATCCATGGCAGGATATGAAGTAGAAAACCCTTCAGGAAAGGGGAGAGAAATTTCATGACATTACCCATACAAGGTGTTTGGATAATTGATCAAGAAACATTTAGCATTGTGCGACAAATGTTCTTATTGTAAAATCAGAGTACCAGAGACACGCTTCGAGATAGCATTGACATGGTATTCAAGCAAAGGTCGAACTTGCATACACAAAGGAGTCCTCAGGAACAACATATAGAATAAGTCTTACGATTTCCTCATGGAAGAATGGTTAACCTTTCTAAATAGGAAACTATAACAATAGGTTCTCCCGCCAGGTGTGCTAGGCATGACATCACCTTACCGGGTCATATAAGGATCAATGTTATAACTCTTGAAAATATGTCCAAACCATCATATCTGACCGAGATTCAGATCTGAATGGTGTGAGGATACCTCAGGCTCAGGATGTCTGAGACGAAAAGGTGTGACAAAATGACGAGAAGACATTAAGATTCTCGGGAAATGAACTATGGAACCGAGTTCCGAAACAAGAGTTCATCAGTAAACCAAGGAGAGGATGAGGAGGTGGCTGATGGACTCAGCGACAAATCATCGAGATTTCCAAAGGATGGATTTCCACAATCATGTGAACAAAGAGTTAACATTTGTCAGATCAAATGATATAATGAGGTATGCTCGAGGAAAACATACTCAATTAAACATTGGTGGAAAGCTGCACCCAAAATATGGGCTTAGGTAGCATGATCAATGTTGTAACGGTGATTCGATAACCAATAGTCTAAGAATGAAAGGTCGACCATTAACTTCAAAGCAATATGGTTGCTAGAAGTACAGAATCCAAGCAACAGCGTTCACCTGTTGGTATCTCGGTTAGAATCAACACGGGAACCAAGGAAGAAAGATGATGGTGAGGAGTATCTCTATACCAAGAATTATTAAGAGGCGGAGCAATCCTCACAACATACTTGTAATCAAGGACATTGATACTTCAAGGTAGAACATCATAAAAGCTAGATAGCAAGTTGCATCCATAACATGGACAAGTTTGTGTTGGGGGAAGGCAAGAAAGTCGTCGATGATATCACAAATCATCGAGGGCAAGGATGGTACTTCTCATTATGAATTCGATTGATATCCTGGAAGAGCTCAAAATGTTGATGATGATCACGACAATTTTGTCGAGAGGCTCCACAAAGAAGCAATCGAACAGCGACTGCTCAAGCAGAAGGACTAATGCATCAAAAGATTATTAGAACTACGGATACAACACCAACTAGGAATCAAGCTTGCCGTTCGAGGTGAAACGATAAGACAAGGAAGATCGACATAAGCTTAGCTCATCGTCGAAAGTTGTGCTCCGGGAAGAAGGACCAGGTAGCACAGTTAAAAGTTTGCACGATGGTGATATAGCCGATAAGGCTAGGAATGACTTGAAGGATTATTAAACTCGTAAGCAACAAGAATTACTTAGAGTTATTGAATCGGAGTGCGGAATCGATTCACTTATCGGTGTTCTCAAGTGACTAATAACTCAGAACCTGGGGGATCCGAGATCGGTGAGAAGCAATACTAGATGAAGACTCGCAGGAAGTAACACAGTTCTCGAGATACCAGGGGGTAATACTCGAAGGTAGAACATGATAGAAGTAGAACCAGGTCATTGACCTATGACAGTAGATACTTCAACCTTGCCAAAAATAGACGAGGCACTAGAACGAATTCCCATCCGATATATCAGATCAGGACAGCATGGTCGGAACCATAACTGTAAGGAATCAATTTCAAGAATACCGAAAGAATCATACATCTGGATAATCATTTTACAAGAAGCTTCCGAGACGGTCTACATCATTTTCATGGGCATGAACACAAAGTTCAAGGTCGACTCCCACTTCTTTAATGCATATCATTTCATTCACCTCTCGCTTTGATAAAACTGGAGTGTTGGAATTTTATCTGGTAGAACACCGGAAGAGTATGCCTTGTGAAAACTTTCGGGTTCTCACGGATTAGGGGAAGACAAAGGTTCAACCCATCGGGCATCTTAGTAACATATACCACAAGTTTCAAAAGTAAATACACAAGCTTGAAAGCAGAGCATGGTTGGCCAAGCAGATGATACAATTTACCAAAGGCACTATGTATCAGGGGAAGAACTCACAAGGTGAATGAATATGAAGGACACTGTCGGATAACAATCCAACAATGGATCGGGTGATCCACAACGGAGCTGATGTGAGCGTCGGTACTCACTCAAAGGAAGAAAGAATGCAAAGGCATCAGATTCAAGAATCACCTAATTAGTCTGATGCTTAATAGAAACAAATTATGGTTTCCAAAACGAAGGATCAGAAGCAGACGCTCTGATCAAGGATGGATAAGTTGAAAACACTTAGTTGGACAATCAATAAAGGTTTGAATTGCCGAGAACCAACTCATGTCCGGAATGACGTCTGATTCGGAAGGAGGAATTCTAGGATTCGACTGAGGGATGCGAGCATCCTCAACATATTGAATCAACGGACATAAAATGATAAAGACAAGGGATGCCAATAAGATTATGAGACTTATGGGATTAACCATAAGGGAAGCAAGCAAGAATTTCAAGAGCAATAGGCTGCTCAGGATTTTTGGAAGATCGAATGGTATTTCAAAGACTGTTGTGAAATACATGAATCAACTAGGAATGAACGGATACTTGATAAGTGCAAGGAATTATCTAGGGTTATTCTTGTGGCAAAGAACTGCAAGGCAGTAAGCTCAAGGATTATTAAAAATTTGGAGAATAATTCGATGCATCTTGTAATAACAAGAGCAGCTAGGAATGAAAGTAAGACGACAGGAGCATGTAATTCTCCATAGGGATAACGGTTGTAGGGAATTGTAAAAGCAACGGGAACAAGGTCTTGAGTGAACACTAGAGAGTATCTTCCGAATCTTCTAGCATAGTTGGCGATCATCTGGACTGAAGGTGCTCTTCGGGAGAAAATATTATCGAGAACCTAGAGTTAGAGTTAGTAAAATCGTTTAACCCGAATAGAAGAGATGTCAGAGTCCCAGAGTATAGGTCGAGGAATAAAAGATCGTAATACCACCCAATGGTGACGTGGGCCCATAAGCCACACAGCCATGTTAGTAAAAGTTTTTGTAATGTCTAGACTCGACTTCGGCCAAGGAGTTGGAAGGGGGATTCCTACAGGCAGCCGGCTCTGATACCAACTTGTGATGCACCCGATTCAATTGTACACTAATCATGCACGCAAACGTATACGATCAAGATCAGGGACTCACGGGAAGATATCACAACACAACTCTAAAACCTAAATAAGTCATACAAGCATCATAATACAAGCCAGGGGCCTCAAGGGCTCGAATACAAGTGCTCGATCATAGACGAGTCAGCGGAAGCAACAATATCTGAGTACAGACATAAGTTAAACAAGTTTGCCTTAAGAAGGCTAGCACAAACTGGGATACAAATCGAAAGAGGCGCAGCCCTCCTGCCTAGGATCCTCTTAACTACTCTTGGTCGTCGTCAGCGGGCTGCACGTAGTAGTAGGCACCTCCGGTGTAGAAGGAGTCATCGTCAACGGTGGTGTCTGGCTCCTGGACTCCATCGTCTGGTCGCAGCAATCGGGTAGAGAAATGGGGAAAAGGGGGAATAAGGCAACCATGAGTACTCATCCAAAGTACTCGCAAGCAAGGAGCTACACTACATATGCATGGGTATATGTGTAAAGGGCCATATCAGTGGACTGAACTGCAGAATGCCAGAATAAGAGTGGGATAGCTAATCATGTCGAAGACTACGCTTCTGGCAGCCTCCGTCTTGCAGCATATAGAAGAGAGTAGACTGAAGTCCTCCAAGTAGCATCGCATAGCATAATCCTACCCGGCGATCCCCTCCTCGTTGCCCTGTTAGAGAGCGAACACCGGGTTGTATCTGGCACTTGGTAGGGTGTGTTTTATTAAGTATCTGGTTCTAGTTGTCATAAGGTCAAGGTACAACTCCCGGTCGTCCTTTTTCCAAGGGACACGGCTATTCGAATAGATTAACTTCCCTGCAGGGGTGCACCACATAGCCCAACACGCTTGATCCCATTTGGCCGGACACACTTTTCGGGGTCATGCCCGGCCGCGGAAGATCAACACGTCGCAGCCCCACCTAGGCACAACAGAGCGGTCAGCACGCCGGTCTAAATCCTATGCGCGCAGGGGTCTGGGCCCATCGCCCATTGCACACCTGCACGTTGCGTACGCGGCCGGAGAGCAGACCTAGCAACCTCCATTACAAAGGAAGTCACGTTACGTGGTCCAACCCGGCGTGCGCCGCTCAGTCACTGACGACACGAAGGCTTCGGCTGATACCACGACGTCGAGTGCCCATATCTTTCCCACGTAGTTGGTTAGTGCGTATAGACCAAATGACCAGACTCAGATCAAATACCCAGATCTCGTTAAGCGTGTTAAGTATCCGCGAACGCCGACCAGGGCCAGGCCACCTCTCTCCTAGGTGGTCTCAACCTGCCCTGTCGCATTGCCACAAAGTAACAGTCGGGGGCCGTCGGGAACCCAGGCCCACCTCTACCGAGATGGAGCCACCTGCCCCTTCAGCCCCCATCTCCGAACAGTATCACAGGTAATGTAACAGTGTAAAGTATATAGTATATGCCCGTGATCACCTCCCGAAGTGATCACGGCCCAATAGTATAGCATGGCAGACGGACAAGAGTGTAGGGCCACTGATGGAACACTAGCATCCTATACTAAGCAGTAGGATAGCAGGTAAAGGTAACAACAGTAGTAGCAAGGACAGGCTATGCAGCAGTATAGGATTAACTGAAAGCAGTAACATGCTACACTACTCTAATGCAAGCAGTAGAGAAGAATAGGCGATATCTGGTGATCAAGGGGGGGCTTGCCTGGTTGCTCTCGTCATCGACGTAGTCGATCACATGGGGCATCAGTAGCAGTCTCGAGGTCTACCGGAGAAGAAGAGGGGGAAGAAACAGTAAATACACGCAAACATAAGCTTAACAAGACAATAATCGGTCCTAGAGGTGTTCTAACACAGTGCTAGGCGACACTGACGAAGGAGGATAACATCCGTGAAAGTTTTCCAGGTTCCGGACGTCTGTCAGACAAATGAACCGGAGGGAAAAGTTCAACGTTTGCTATGCTAGGGACGTGTGATAGATGAACGGATGGCGTATTTGGATTCGTCTCGTTGTTCTGAGCAATTTTCATGTACAAAGTAGTTTCATCCGAGCTACGGATTAATTTATATGATTTTCCAAAGATTTAAACAATTTCTGCATTTCCCTGCATTTTATTTAATTCACAAATAAATGGATAAAAAACTAAGTGCACCCAGCATAGTGCATACCAAAATACACTAAGGGGCTGGCAGTGGGTCCAAGGGGGTCACAGTTGACCAGTCAACATTTGACTGGTCAACAGGGGGTGGGGCCCCCTGTCATTCGCTGATTTACTAATTACGAGCTTTAATTAGCTAATTAGCAGGTTAATTGATGTTAAGTTAATTAAGCCAACTTAACTAATTATTAACTTAATTAATTAATAGTTATATATATATTTAAAAAATCTTTTACTTTTATTTCTAATTTTCGCTTTTACAGGAGGTGTGGATCCCGTTCGGCAGTGGCTTAGGCCATTTGAGGGCACGGGCGAGGCAGACCCAGGCGAGGTCGCGGCGAGGCCGGCCGGAGCGGCGCCCGGCAGCGGCACTAGCGGGAGAGGGGCTTCGTCAGGCGCCGGATCCGGGCAGCAGGGCCGCGCGTCGGGGCTGAGGACGCGGCGCTGGGGAGGGGCGCGCAGAAACAGCGGGGCAAGGCGAGCGGCGATGGCGCAGGCAGGCGGCGGTGCAGCGGTACGAGGGGCGCGGCCACGGGTGGCCACACGCGGGTGCGGGCGGGGCTGGCTCGGGGCACGATGAGCAGCAAGCGAGCGCGGCGGGCGGAGCGCGTAGGCGCGGCGAGCGCGGCCGGTGCAGGCGCGTGCGCCGGCGTGGTGGCGTTCGGTACGATGGAGAGAGAGGGGAGATGGAGGAGGGATCGGCGAGGGGCTCACAACGGAGCGTAGGGGGCGTCAGTGGCTCGGGGAGGCGGACGAGGTAGCGATGTCGAGGGCGCTGGCGTCGGGTGGCGGTGACTTGGGGCGGCGGAGTCCAGGCGGCGGGGCGCGGTTCGATCCGGTAGCATTCGGGGTCATGAGACGGGGCATGGTGGCGCCGGTGAGGGGGCTCGGAGCGACGGCAGGGTCGGGCGGTGATGATGGGGTCCGGGCAGTCCGCTCGGTCCTGAGCCGGTTTGAGAGGGAACGAGAGGAAGGAGGGGATCGTGGGGAGTGGGGGAAGTGGAGGTGGGGATTGAGAGCTCTCTCCTGTGACGGCGCTAGAAGGAGAGGGGGAGGGAAACGAGAGAGTGGGGATTCGTGGGGTGAGTTAGGTCATGGGGTGAGGGGATATGGGAAGTGGGGGGTGGCCGGCTGGCTGGTTGGGCCAGCCGGGCGGCCTAGTGGCCTACTAGGCCGTGGCCCAGGGGTGTTTTCCCTTTTCTTTTATTTCTATTTTCTTTGTTTTGTTTTGTTTTTATTTATTACTTTCCTTTACTATTTTAATTCGTTTTAAAGTATTTAGACACTTTGTAAAAGCATGATTTCTTCACCATAAATACCTAGGCATTAATTGGCACAACCTGAACATTTTAGTTTTAATATTTGAAAACTTTTATTGTTTGCTTGATTTTTAATTTGAATTTGAATGGTTTCAAGCTAACGCGAGATTAGCCACTGTAATCGAGGTGACGTGGCATCATTAGTAGAGGTTCACTGTAGTTTAAGTATCCGGGCGTCACATCGATTCAATATGATCATTCTTCCAATGTCATAATCTCAATTTTTTCTAGGACTATTGTTTACACTTAGCAATGCCCTAAGATCCGGAAAATGTGATCACCAACAACACTTGAACTAGTCCTAGAGGCAAGACTAGAAACCTTTTATTTAACCGTTTATCATTCCACGTGTGCATATGAGTTGTCCACTGGATCACATATTTCAGGATCATAGCAGTTATAGCATAGAATATAAACTCTTATTATTAAGACAAAAATATAATAATGCAAATATTATTGCCTCTAGGGCATATTTCCAACAGGGACTAAGTATGATTTTAATTTGTGCGTTGGAAGTTATCCTTCGAGATGTGCTTGTTAGGTATCAAAGTGGGGCACGTCTTGACTGGCTTGCATCCTGCATCGAGAGTCAATTGTCCAACCAAAGGCCCTATGCAATTCTTGGGGTTGCCTTGATTATTGAGATTGCAATAACTAGACAAAAGCATTGGACGTTTAATGACTACACCTCTTGAATCCCCGGGGATAGGATTCGTGCACTAGTACACCTGACCGCTATTCACATGGTTTTTACCCCTAATCACAGACAGGTAATGGAACCGTGTGCTCGAGTGGGTTGGCGATGGGGGGGGGTGGAGTCGATCGTCGATGGCAAGGAAAATCGTGTGCACTGGACAAGCATAATAACCACAGTCGGTATAATCCAATCGTGTGGCATTGGTTGGTGGAACACACACAGTTACGGATCCCAAATTGTGTGTGCTAATTGAAGAATCATAAACAGTTGTGTATTATTAATTGTATGTGATAGATAAGTTCATCGCAAACATTTGCACGGGAAATTGTTGGCGATGGTTCAAGTGATCAAACATGATTTCTATGGTAAAATCGTGTGGAATATTTAATCGTCACAAAGCGTTTACAAAGCCTCTTCATATGTGTTCTATTTTTTTGCATACATTTTATTAATGTTGACTGTGTGATATGTTTGTTAGTTCATACGGTTTGTCATCCCATAGCAGTGTGCTTTGTTTCTGAGATCGCACACGATCGACGTGTCATACGGGTGTGCTCCTTTTTATTATCGCACAGTTGATTATTTCAAACAGTGTGCGATTGCTTGAAACCATTTTGGCATTTCAAATTATTAGCTCCGTACATTTGACCAAATAGGCTATTTTGCATAAATCAAGTGTATACCACCAACATATAGTCAAATAATGAATATATATATATATATATGTGGAGTCAAATAATGTGCAGTACACACCGTCATGATGTGTGGTATTTTACAACTCACATGAATATAGAGTCAAATTTTGATGAAGAACATCACACGTAGCAAAGGCACTACATTGAACCACAAAATTAACTAGGAAATGTTTGATATCCTGAATCCATAATGATTACCATGGATTGCATAATTGGTGATGAATGAAGCAATCTTGGTGCTCATCTCCCTCATGTCATCATCAGGCGTCGGTTGCTCATCCATCGATGTTAGGATATGTGTTATTATGTTAAAGATTTGCCACACATGCTTTTAGAGTAGTCAAGTACTAGAGATATAGACACAACGAGGTTAAGGTGTATGCAGTATTCGCATGTGTGCAAAGTCTAGCCATATGTTTGCAAACATAGTGCCACAAAGGCTAGTACTAGCTGGCTCTTGAGGACATTGAAATAATGTTCAAAAACTGAGTTATGCCATAAGGCAACGAAGACCATATAATCGAATTTGGCACTTAATCATGTAACAGAAAATGTGTTTGCGAGGCATCTTCGACACATTGCTACATTACAAGGTTTCTGTAAACTACAGCGTATAAGCCACTATAAATCAGGTATCGATATCTCACGTACCTTTGTATCGGATATGTGTTGCAACTCTTTCTTGTTATTAATGGCCCTCCAGCTCGCTCCTAAACATTGGTTCTACATGACAAATGCTCTACAAAACAAGATGTATAGTTCTGTAATCAACTACAAAATGGGAGATGGGTACGGGTTATGAAACAAAATGCCAATACCTTCCTAAGAATTATTTAATGAATGTCAAATCAGGAGGATGGATAGAGTTCTTGAGAGAATAATCAAGGTAGTAGGCTCTGCTAAGCTTTGCTACATCGCAATCAAGATCCAGTGGACACTACAAGAAGAAATATCTTCATCAGAAAAATATGTTTAAAGAAAACAAGTAATGTAGATGTGTGATGAACTTACTGTTTGAAGTACGGAAGTAGCAAGAATTCTGCAATTGTTTTTGTTATGACGCGCAGTGACAACATGATTGAAGGCAACGTGTTTCTAGATGGTAATAAATTCTCTCGAGGTAATTATTGGGTCGAAGAAATCAACCGTTTGAATCTTTTCTATTGCATGAGTCACCATTAGCCTGAGAGAACAAAGGAATCATCATTTATATCATTTAGAGGCACTTCGACAAAAATGATGAGGACTATATATACTTACAAGACAAAGCATCTCATAAGACTCATCAAAAAGTTTAAAGTTGAAGAGGAAGAACAAACTTCGTAGAAGACAAGGAAGGAGCCTGGGCCGCCTGTTCTAAATTGATTCTGCAAGTGCACTTCAAAGCCTTGTTCATTCAGAAATTCTTGCATTCGCTTGAGGCACCAGTTCTGCAACGCCGTGCAAAGCGAGCCTGCCTTCTTCAAGTCTTCGGGTAGAAGGAATTCCACTCCATGCTTGTACTGACGTGCCCTTGCCACATTGCTCCTGTAAATTTCAGAGTCTTCCATTTTGAAACTTCAAGTTCATCAGTAAGAATTAGGAGATGTACATGAATGTTATCAACCATAGTTCATTGTCCAAATTCACATATACACATGTTTTGTTCAAGAATCTATGAAGTGTTGTACAGGTTAAGAAGAGCAAGAGATAGGAACAAACTTAGTAGTCAAAAAGGTCAGTAGTAGTGATAACCATTATTGATCCTCTTATACATGCAACAAAGCCAGGCAATCATTACTCTTTAAAATTGAGTATGGACTTCCTTGCTATATCAACTTTGTTGCACAAATGAAAAGAGGACCGGCGTATAACCCTACTAATTTTCATCATGGATCGGGTGTATACGTAAGCCAAACTTTCAACATCACTCATGAAATTAAGATATACAGAAGCCATCACAAAATGCTCAGGTAGGTCATAGCCGAGAAAAAGATAAACATAAATTGCTAAGTAAAGAACAAAAAGAATGACACTTGGGATTTAGTAAAATTATCTAGAGAGAAGAAACCTATTCATTGCAAGTAGGTTTTCAAAAGAAACAAAGATGTTTCTCTAATGACGAGGGAAGATATAAAACAAGGTTCATTGCTAATGGAAAGATTCCAGGTAATGATTTTCATGAAGTCTTTTGTCATGTTGTGAAGCATAGCTCTATTCACACTTTACCCAGTATTGTTTCCATGCATGATTTTTAGCTTGAGCAATTAGATGTTAAAACTTCATTCTTACATGGAGAATTAGAAGAGAATATTTATATTGAAGGTTTTACTATTCCTAGAAAAGAAAAGCTTGTCTGTAAGTTAAAGAAATCTCTTTACGGATTGAAGCAATATCCTAGACATTGGTACAAGAGTTTTAACACTTTTATGCTCTCTCAAGGGTTTAAAAAGTCTGATTATGATAGTTGCGTTTATTTGAAAATTGCTAGTGGTTCGGCCATTTATTTTCTCCTTTATGTTGATGATACGTTAATTGCTACAAAGAGTATGACTGAGGTTCATGAACTAAAGAAGCAATTGAGTAATGAATTTGAGATGAAGGATTTGTGTGCAGCAAAAAGAATACTTGGCATGGAAATATCCAGAAATAGATTGTCTGGAAACCTATATGTAAGTCAGAAGGGATATATTAATAAAGTTCTTCATCGTTTTAATATGCATGATGCCGAGTCAGTGAGTATCCCGTTAGCTGCACACTTCAAATTATCGTCAACCTTATGTCTTGGGTCACATGTTGGTATTGAGAACTGTGTCTAGAGTTCCCTATTCGAGAACAGTTGGTTCACTTATGTATGTCATGGTCATGGTTTGTTCTTGTCCTAATTTACCATATGCATTGAGTGTTGTCAGTAGATATATGGCTAATCCTGAAAAAGAGCATTGGAAAACAGCTCAGTGGATTTTCATATACCTGTGAGGTACTTCTAATGCTTATTTCCAGTTTGGGAAATCTATAATGGAATTTTTGGTTTCGTTGATTCTGATTTTGCTGGTGATTTGGATAAGATAAAATCGCTCACAGGTTATGTTTGTTACAGTATATGTGGATTGCACTAACCCTTTCCATCAGTTCGGACTTTTGATTCCGTTGGCTAGTGCATGAAGCTTAACATGGTATCAAAGCTAAAATCTTGAGTTCAAGTCCTGGCTTTCGCAATTTATTAAAAATTTCTGGTAGCCCCCTTTGTGTCCATGTAGAGGCCTCTTGAGTCATATGTGAGTTTTGCGCGTCGTTGCTCTCTTTCGGTTGCACGTGTTGACTTGACTTCCCGTCACACATGAGAGGGGATGTTACTGTATATGTGGATTGCACACCCTTTCCATCAGTTCGGACTTTTGGTTTCGTTGGCTAGTGCACGAAGGTTAACAATGTTTTCACCATTGGTGGTTCTGTTGCGAGTTGAAGAGCAAGTTTGCAGTCTATTGTCGCTTGTTCCACTACTAATGGCAAGTATATGGCTATTCCTGAGGCATGCAAAGAAGCTATCTGGTTGAGAGATTTGTACGTTAAGGTTTGTGGAGATTCATCTTTGCCTACCATATTTTATGACAGTCAAAGTGATATGTGTCTTACAAAGAATCCAATGTATCATAATAGAACAAAGCACATTTATGTTAGATATCACTATATTCGAGATGTTATTGATGAAGGTGACTAGACGGTATGCAAGATAAGTACGCATGGTAATCCTGCTGGTATTTCTCACTAGTCCTATAGATTTTTGCAGCACGAGGTAATTATGCTGATTTGAATGGAGTGGAGATTGTTAAACTGTGATCCTAATTCTGTTACCGTGTTGGTATCGACGTGTATGAGTGCAACTCATTTACTTGTCCTCCAGTGACTCTTATTTGTTACCCCTTATATATACCCATGCGGCCGCGTCTTTACCTAAAGACGATATGTCGTCTCGTGCTTGTAACACTCCATCACAGTGAAGTTGCACCTTCATGTGTCCGTGGTTCTTTACTGCAAGGGATTTCCACGTAAATTGTGTCTCTCGTGTCTCATTGATTCTCATTTTATCTAACAGGTGGAACGGTAATCTTCATGTTCATCAGGCATCTACCAAGGCTCTTGCTTCCTTGATGATGCTTGTCATGGGAGATTTGGTCGTACGTAATGATAGGGTCTTCCATAACAATGTCGCCCCATCGACAGCCATTATTTCCAAGATCAAAGAGGAGACCACCCTTTGGGTTTTGGCGAGCGTCAAGCATTTGTGCATTGTGATGTAGCGAGAGTAGTTTTATTTCCGCCGCTTTGCGGTTTTGCGCCCCCCCCCCCCCAAGCCCTATCAAGGAGTAATACAAGTCCCACATCAGCATTGAGGAAAACTCTTGAAGATGAAGAGTGAGAGACACACCAATCCAGCCAGTTTCTCAAGTGTTGCATAGATCCCTTATTGCTTTCATGTTGCCATATATGGACAAAATACAATATTTCTGAATTCTCTTGCTTTGCTAGGTTTCTACTGCCAAATACAAAGGTTTTGTCTGCCACTTGTCCTCATCCAAACAAAAATCAGGAATCCTTAGACAAGTAGAATTAACATATGCCATGCCACTCCTATACTCTATTTTGTTAGCCACTGTACAGGGGTCTAGGCACACCCAGATTGTTTCTTGGAACAAGTATAGTCTAGTGCATTACTCCCGTGTAAAGTTCCACAACAAAATGATTTTCGTGGTATTCGGAACGAACAAAAATAAAATTGATAGTATATTAAGCCTACTATTCACATAATTTGTACTTGCAAATTTGTCTTTTTTGCCAATAATACTAATTAGTCATTTTGCCCTGAAACTTTGCACATGAGTAATACATTAGACAAGGCTTGTTCCGACAAAGTTTCATATTTTATTATTTTTTAAACATTTTTTAAATATTCTTTTTCCTAAACAGGTGCGTTAAACCCATTTTCTAAGAATCTGGACCGAATACATTGTTGCCGTGGATATAATAAGGAATATACAAGTATTCGAGAAGAAAGTGCAGCACGAAGACGAGGTGTTGCATATGATCAAACAAGGGATCGTGCAGCCAATGCTCTCCTTTCATTGGATTAGTTTTTTTCTTTTTTGGAAAAGGAGGTCCAGACCCCCGGCCTCTGCATCAATCGATGCATACGGCCATCTTTATTTATTATTCAACATAAA
Organism: Aegilops umbellulata; assembly: GCA_032464435.1. Classification (NCBI taxonomy): domain Eukaryota; kingdom Viridiplantae; phylum Streptophyta; class Magnoliopsida; order Poales; family Poaceae; genus Aegilops; species Aegilops umbellulata. The sequence continues at coordinate 63,437,462 of CP136056.1, read as the reverse complement.
AACCTTCATATTTGTCAGCAAAATCAAAATTCATTGTTAGCAAGAAAAACAAACCTTTGTATTTGTTTTACACCTGCTCAACATATAGGCAAATGACCTGCCAGATCCTTAAAAATAAAATAAAAATACGCTTGTTTGGCAAAAGCCAGTTGCCAACATGGAACTAAGCTAGTGGGGATCGACTTATATGCTAAGAAATTCTAGGGATAATCGACATGGCACAAGAAACAGATAACACTGAATCTCAAAAGGAGAAAATGAAGGGGAACAAGACGGAGACAACCCTTTTCTCAAGAAAGAGGCATATGTTTGCCATCTCTAGCAGAACAACACTGTGCACGGTTCCCTTGTCCAACTTTAAGACTTCAACTCTGATATATTCAACAACATGACCTAGATAGTTATCCTAAAGCTTGACTGACTGGATTGATGATAAAAAAAAGGAATCTATATCTGCCCACATAATTTTCACTCATTTTTTTCCGCGAGAAAATCAAAGTTTGATCTTGTTTATACAATAATTAATCAATCTAGTCTTACCCTTAGTGGCGCTTACCTCAGCGTTTGAGTGTTCATTCGCAACAAGTTACTTCTTGAAGTTGAGGTGTGACTCCTTTCCTAGGCTCCAGATTGATTAGTCTGCGAAGGCGCAATTGCATGCTAGCCACATTGCAAAGGAATTAAAAACACATCATGGTGGCTTGTTGTGTGGCACAAATGACTCAAGCATAACTTGCTGGATTTGAACAGGATAAACAAACAGTCGCTGGATTTGAGAAATGGTATTTGTTGGTTGGGGTGCTATCACTGAGCTGGTCTGGTCTTGCAACCTGGCTCGTAATAAAGGAGGTGACAGCAAATTGGGGTTGGCATGTGCCAAGTGGGCTCAAATTGCTATTATCCAACACCAGATGAGGGCCTACATATTTTGAATTCTTTTCTTTTGGGAATAGCTGGCTTTATTTGGACCGAGTTGGCTATTATGGCCAACAAAACAGGTCCCTGTTTTTTCAGTCAATACTTCACTAAAACAAAAAAATGCATGAAAAATATATTTGGTTTGTCACAGATACTGTAGCAATGATCTACGCCTCTAAGGGCTTGTTGATCGATTATTGGCTGTTGGTCTCTTAAAGATATACTCCCTTTGTATCAAAATATAAGATGTTTTCTGATACAAAGGTTTATAAAAAAATGTTTTATATTTTGATACGGAGAGAGTGCAAAATACGCCACTTGGCTCGTCGCCCACACCAAAATACATGGTCGCCTGGGAGTTATACCAGAAAAACCAAAGCTAAAAGATATGGACAAGATCAGTTCCCCGAAACAATGAGGTCACTGTGTGTTCATGGCGTACATCCGACGTGGCGAAATCGTTTCATCGCTGGCCTAGCGAAATGCTGGTGGTCACTTGCGAAATGAGGGAGGAGCTGTCATGCTGGTAGAGGTACCACTCATGCCAGCACGTTGGAGTGCTGCCCCTGCATTGGGTTTTAATTAGTTAGCGAGCCGCGAGAAGATTCCAAGCCCCAAACGTTATAAAAATAATCAGCGGATCGGCCGGATTTTTCTTAATTTTGTCTAATCTGCCTCTCAGCGACAGAAAATGGGATTAGCTAGCTGTACTGGCTTCGGTTCTTCATCAGACTTATGGTTTTTAATCATGCTGTCTTTCTCCGAGGATGAGCGCTGCGATTGGCCGGAGGCGTTGCTTCTTCGAGGAGCTCACGGTACCGTCCCCGGGATGGGCCCACGGGCGAGCAAGTGTGGGCCACACGCAAGGCTGCCAAGTGGTGTGACCTGGCCGTGCTTGATCTCTTGTGGAGCGAGGGTGTGCGGCGTGTCATGGTGCTCCACGTCTCCTGTGGGAGTAGGTTTGTATGGAGGTAGGATGATTCGATGGATGTGGACGCTATTTCACTACTCTAGTGATGGAAAATGACCTGTCTAGAAATGAGATCACGACTTGGAATATTCAAGAGAATATCTATTTATTTATTTATTTTAGTTTGTTATTTTATTCTCATGAAATGAATTGTAGGAATTGGTGCGTTCTTTTAGACTACTCTCTCCATTCTAATTATAGTATGTACTTTGTTTTATCTTTCACTAAGATAATCATTTTCGCCAAGATTTTCTTTGTTGTACATAACACAATTTTTAGCACTAGATTTGTTTTCAGAAATACTTATTTGACACCTGAAATTCCATGTCACGTCTTGGCTCAACCCAACTTCCATTCCATCTCCCACGCGACCTAGTGACGGTGTCTCGGCTAAGGGGCCTCTGGCCGCATCCGGCTAGACGTAGGCGTGGTGCATACTGCTGGTCATGATGACACGAGGTGAGGCAGCGGTGGTACAACCGACCAGGTCCTCAAGTGATCCGGGTGTTGGTGGCCAGGACGGCGATGCGGGGATTCAATGACGCAATACTCTGACAAGTGGCACAGGAAGAGACATGCGACAGACGGAGACGATGCAATCAAGCTGGGGAGCTACATGTTGGTGCTTTATGGACGCACCTCACCTCGGTCCGATTCGTGCAGTAATCGTTGTCCTTCGATTTAGGGGGTGACGATCTTGCTTGGGCGAGCAATGGATGAAAGTCAAGGTCTATTATTGCCTCTAGGGCATATTTCCTTAAAAGATATTACTCATATAAATAGAACAAGCAAGATCGTCAACCCTCTTGGGCGAGCAATTCTAGCATGAATAATAAACATTTATCATGATATAAGGAAATATAAATAATAACTTTATTATTGCCTCTAGGGCATATTTCCTTCAAAAACCCCGGAAGGCTACTAAAGGAGCACATAAGATGCCTCACCAAAGCACCGAACTATAACACTAGAGGCAACTCTGCCACAAAAAGGAGAGAGAAATCAAAAATATTATTGGAGGAGCAGGATTTCCACCCCTCGACTTCAGCATATGTAAAACGTGCAGCAAGGCCCCTGCATCATTCACTAGTTATGAAGCTCCGAAGACCACCATAACTGGGGGATAACGCTCTGGAGTCTCAAAGACCTGCCACACCATTTCGAGACTGCCTTTTATCCATTGCTCGCCCAAGCAAGATCGTCAAAAGATGCAGAGTTGATAATGATAGTGCAACTTATTTGTGGCACTGCCGTTTGGGTCATATCGGTGTAAAGCGCATGAAGAAACTCCATACTGATGGGCTTTTGGAACCACTTGATTATGAATCACTTGGTACTTGCGAACCGTGCCTTATGGGCAAGATGAAAAAAACACCGTTCTCCGGTACTATGGAGAGAGCAACAGATTTGTTGGAAATCATACATACAGATGTATGTGGTCCGATGAATGTTGAGGCTCGTGGCGGATATCGTTATTTTCTCACCTTCACAGATGACTTAAGAAGATATGGGTATATCTACTTAATGAAACATAAGTCTGAAACATTTGAAAAGTTCAAAGAATTTCAGAGTGAAGTTGAAAATCATCGTAACAAGAAAATAAAGTTTCTGCGATCTGATCGTGGAGGAGAATATTTGAGTTACGAGTTTGGTGTACATTTGAAACAATGCGGAATAGTTTTGCAACTCACGCCACCCGGAACACCACAACGTAATGGTGTGTACGAATGTCGTAATCGTACATTACTTGATATGGTGCGATCTATGATGTCTCTTACAGATTTACCGCTATCGTTTTGGGGTTATGCTTTAGAGACGGCCGCATTCACGTTAAATAGGGCACCATCGAAATCCGTTGAGATGATGCCTTATGAACTATGGTTTGGCAAGAAACCAAAGTTGTCGTTTCTTAAAGTTTGGGGCTGCGATGCTTATGTGAAAAAACTTCAACCTGATAAGCTCGAACCCAAATCGGAGAAATGTGTCTTCATACGATATCTAAAGGAGACTGTTGGATACACCTTCTATCACAGATCCGAAGGCAAGACTTTTGTTGCTAAATTCGGAAACTTTCTAGAGAAGGAGTTTCTCTCGAAAGAAGTGAGTGGGAGGAAAGTAGAACTTGATGAGATAACTGTACCTGCTCCCTTATTGAAAAGTAGTACATCACAGAAACCGGTTTCTGTGACACCTACACCAATTGGTGAGGAAGTTAATGATGATGATCATGGAACTTCAGATCAAGTTGCTACTAAACCTCGTAGATCAAACAGAGTAAGATCCGCACCAGAGTGGTACGGTAAGCCCAGATTCCGCAAAATGGCTTGAAGCCATGAAATCTGAGATGGGATCCATGTATGAGAACAAAGTGTGGACTTTGGTTGACTTGCCCGATGATCGGCAAGCCATAGAGAATAAATGGATCTTCAAGAAGAAGACTGACGCAGACGGTAATGTTACTGTCTACAAAGTTCGACTTGTCGCAAAAGGTTTTCGACAAGTTCAAGGGATTGACTATGATGAGACCTTCTCACCCGTAGCGATGCTTAAGTCTGTCCAAATCATGTTAGCAATTGCCGCATTTTATAATTATGAAATTTGGCAAATGGATGTTAAAACTGCATTCCTGAATGGATTTCTGGAATAAGAGTTGTATATGATGCAGCCGGAAGGTTTTGTCGATCCAAAAGGAGCTAACAAAGTGTGCAAGCTCCAGCGATCCATTTATGGACTGGTGCAAGCCTCTCGGAGTTGGAATATAAGCTTTGATAGTGTGATCAAAGCATATGGTTTTATACAGACTTTTGGAGAAGCCTGTATTTACAAGAAAGTGAGTGGGAGCTCTGTAGCATTTCTTATATTATATATGGATGACATATTACTAATCGAAAATGATATAGAATTTCTGGATAGCATAAAGGGATACTTGAATAAGAGTTTTTCAATGAAAGACCTCGGTGAAGCTGCTTACATATTGGGCATTAAGATCTATAGAGATAGATCAAGATGCTTAATTGGACTTCCACAAAGCACATACCTTGACAAAGTTTTGAAAAAGTTCAAAATGGATCAGGCTAAGAAAGGATTCTTACCTGTGTTACAAGGTGTGAAGTTGAGTAAGACTCAATGTCCGACCACTGCAGAAGATAGAGAGAAAATGAAAGATGTTCCCTATGCTTCAGCCATAGGCTCTATCATGTATGCAATGCTGTGTACCAGACCTGATGTGTGTCTTGCTATAAGTCTAGCAGGGAGGTACCAAAGTAATCTAGGAGTGGATCACTGGACAGCGGTCAAGAACATCCTGAAATACCTGAAAAGGACTAAGGATATGTTTCTCGTATATGGAGGTGACAAAGAGCTCATCGTAAAAGGTTACGTTGATGCAAGCTTTGACACTGATCCAGACGATTCTAAATCGCAAACCGGATACGTGTTTACTTTAAACGGTGGAGTTGTCAATTGGTGCGGTTCTAAACAAAGCGTTGTGGCGGGATCTACATGTGAAGCGGAGTACATAGCTGCTTCGGAAGCAGCAAACGAAGTAGTCTGGATGAAGGAGTTCATATCCGATCTAGGTGTCATACCTAGTGCATCGGGTCCAATGAAAATCTTTTGTGACAATACTGGTGCAATTGCCTTGGCAAAGGAATCCAAATTTCACAAAAGAACCAAGCACATCAAGAGATGCTTCAATTCCATCCGGGATCTAGTCCAGGTGGGAGACATAGAGATTTGCAAGATACATATGGATCTGAATGTAGCGGACCCGTTGACTAAGCCTCTTCCACGAGCAAAACATGATCAGCACCAAGGCTCCATGGGTGTTAGAATCATTACTGTGTAATCTAGATTATTGACTCTAGTGCAAGTGGGAGACTGAAGGAAATATGCCCTAGATGCAATAATAAAGTTATTATTTATTTCCTTATTTCATGATAAATGTTTATTATTCATGCTAGAATTGTATTAACCGGAAACATAATACATGTGTGAATACATAGACAAACAGAGTGTCACTAGTATGCCTCTACTTGACTAGCTCGTTAATCAAAGATGGTTATGTTTCCTAACCATGGACAAAGAGTTGTTATTTGATTAACGGGATCACATCATTAGGTGAATGATCTGATTGACTTGACCCATTCCGTTAGCTTAGCACTTGATCATTTAGTATGTTGCTATTGCTTTCTTCATGACTTATACATGTTCCTATGACTATGAGATTATGCAACTCCCGTTTACCGGAGGAACACTTTGTGTGCTACCAAACGTCACAACGTAACTGGGTGATTATAAAGGTGCTCTACAGGTGTCCCCGAAGGTACTTGTTGGGTTGGCGTATTTCGAGATTAGGATTTGTCACTCCGATTGTCCTAGAGGTATCTCTGGGCCCTCTCGGTAATGCACATCACATAAGCCTTGCAAGCATTGCAACTAATGAGTTAGTTGCGAGATGATGTATTACCGAACGAGTAAAGAGACTTGCCGGTAACGAGATTGAACTAGGTATTGAGATACCGACGATCGAATCTCGGGCAAGTGACATACCGATGACAAAGGGAACAACGTATGTTGTTATGCGGTCTGACCGATAAAGATCTTCGTAGAATATGTAGGAGCCAATATGAGCATCCAGGTTACGCTATTGGTTATTGACCAGAGACGTGTCTCGGTCATGTCTACATTGTTCTCGAACCCGTAAGGTCCGCACGCTTAACGTTAGATGACAGTTTCAATATGAGTTTATATATTTTGATGTACCGAAGTTTGTTCGGAGTCCCGGATATGATCACGGATGTGACGAGGAGTCTCGAAATGGTCGAGACATAAAGATTGATATATTGGAAGCCTATATTTGGATATCGGAATTGTTCCAGGTGAAATCAGGATTTTACCGGAGTACCGGGAGGTTACCGGAACCCCCCGGGAGGTAAATGGGCCTTAGTGGGCTTTAGTGGAAGAGAGGAGAGGTGGCCAGGGCTGGGCCGCGCGCCCCTCCCCCCTAGTCCGAATAGGACAAGGAGAGGGGGGCGGCGCCCCCCTTCCTTCTCTCTCTCCTCTTTCCCCCTCACGAATCCTATTCCAACTAGGAAAGGGGGGGAATCCTACTCCTGGTGGGAGTAGGACTCCTCCTGGCGCGCCCTCCTCCTGGCCGGCCGCACCCCCCCTTGCTCCTTTTTATACGGGGGCAGGGGGCACCTCTAGACACAAGTTGATCTTCGTGATCGTTCCTTAGCCGTGTGCGGTGCCCCCCTCCACCATATTCCACCTCGGTCATATCGTAGCGGTGCTTAGGCGAAGCCCTGCGACGGTAGAACATCAAGATCGTCACCATGCCGTCGTGCTGACGGAACTCCTCCCCGACGCTTTGCTGGATCGAAGCCCGGGGATCGTCATCGAGCTGAACGTGTGCTAGAACTCGGAGGTGCCGTAGTTTCGGTGCTTGGATCGGTCGGATCGGGAAGACGTACGACTACTTCCTCTATGTTGCGTCAACGCTTCCGCTTCGGTCTACGAGGGTACGTAGACAACACTCTCCCCTCTCGTTGCTATGCATCACCATGATGTTGCGTGTGCGTAGGAAAATTTTGAAATTACTACGTTCCCCAACAATAAGCCTTGCAAGCAATGTGACTAATGAGTTAGTTGCGGGATGATGCATTACGGAACGAGTAAAGAGACTTGCCGGTAACGAGATTGAACTAGGTATGATGATACCGCGATCGAATATCGAGCAAGTAACATATCAATGATAAAGGGAACAACGTATGTTGTTATGCGGTTTGACCGGTAAAGATCTTCGTAGAATATGTAGGAGCCAATATGAGCATCCAGGTTCTGCTATTGGTTATTGACCGGAGATTTGTCTCGGTCATGTCTACATAGTTCTCGAACCCGTAGGGTCCGCACGCTTAATGTTCGATGACGATTTATATTATGAGTTATGTGATTTGATGACCAAAGTTTGTTCGGAGTCCCGGATGAGATCACGGACATGACGAGGAGTCTCGAAATTGTCGAGACATAAAGATTGATATATTGGACGATGATATGCGGACACCGGATGAGTTCTGTGAGGTACGGGATAAATATCGGAGTGCCGGAGGGTTATCAGAACCCCCCGGGGGAACTAATGGGCCTTCATGGGCCTTACTAGGGAGAGAGTGTGACACCCGGATAATTAGGCTACAGTAATCCCACGTTAACGATGCCACATCACCTCGGTTACTGTTGCTAACCTCGTGTTAGTTCGAAACCAATTCAAATTCAAATTCAAAATCAATCAAACAATTAAAGTTTTTAAATATTAAAACTACAATGTTCGAAGTGATCCAACTAATGCATAGGTAATTATGTTGGAGAAACCACACTTTTATAAAATGTCTAAATACTCTAAAATGGTTTAAACAGTAGCAAAAACCACTATTTAAACGCCTTTGGTATTTTATAAAATACTAAACTATTTTATATCGGGCCAAAACTTATTACAGTAGTGGATTGTTCTGAAACGTTATTTTAGGGGCTATAGTCATATTTTACTAAACTAAAATTAATGTATAACTAAAAATAAAACAGAAACAAAAAAAATACAAAAGAGACAATCTAAACTAACAAAAAAAAAGGAACCCCCCCCCACTGGGCCACAGCCCAGCTGGCCTCTGGGCCAACCAGGCCGGCCCAGCCGGCGCCTATAGCCCCCAGGGGCGACCGAACCCTAGCGACCCCCGCCCCACTCCCGCACGATCCCCACCTCCCCCCTCGTCTCCCTCACCCGCCGCCACCACACAACACACACACGCACGCACGCATCGTGCCGGGGAGAGGAGCTCCCCGCGTCCGATCCCCTCGCGCGCATCGGTGCCCTGCCTCCCTCCGTCACCGGCGACTGCCAGCAGGCCGCCGCCGTACGCCGCCGCCTCGACGCGCCGAACCCCCCTCACCGGATTGCCGCCGCCTGGAGCTGCCCTCGCCGGACCGCCCCGCCCCGCCTCTTCTTCGACGGCCGTCGTCGAGCCTCGCCGGCCCCTGATCCCCTGCAAGCGGGGGTGAGCCACAACCCCTCTGCCTCCTCTCTCCTATAGTCACCGCGTCTCGCCGCGCCGTGCCGCTCGCGCTCCCCACCGTGGCCACCGCCCGCGCCGGCGGCCTGGTCACGCGCCCGCGTCGGCCAATCCCCGCCGTCCCGCGCCCGTGGGGGAAAGGCACTCGCCCGCGACCCTGGCCGCCCTGCGCCGCGCCCTGCATCCGCCGGCGCCCAGCCACGCCGCCAGCCGCGCCGTGCCTCGCTCCGCTCACGGCCCCCTCGGTGGCGCCCCCACACGCGCCCTCCTGCGCCTGGCCATGCCGTCTGCGCCCGTTGCAGGCCCACGCTCGCCGCCCGCACCTACAGCCGCTGCAGCCGCGCTCGCTACTGCCCCCTGCTGCCCGGCCCCGCTGCTCGCCGGAGCTGGCCGGCCCTTTCCCCCCTACCTCGCCGGATTCTGGCGCCCCGCCTCGCCCCTGGTGGCCTCGCGTGCGGGTGCCCCTGCGCCCGCACCGCCCGATCGGGCGCACCCGATCCGCATAGGCCCAGTGGCCCTATGACAACGGGGGCCCACCCCCCAGAACGGTTTAGTAGAAAAATAATAATAATAATAATAATAATAATAATAATAATAATAAAATAATTAAAAAAGGGGTTTAATAAAAAGAGATATAAATAAATAAAATAGTTAAAATATTTATTATTTATTTAATTAATGAATTAATTAACTTAATTAATTCTGATTAGATTAACGTAATCACCTAGTTTAATTAATTAATCTATTAAGTTAATTAACAGTCAATGACATGCGGGACCCACACGTCAGATTGACCCAGTCAACTCCCTGTTGACTGCTGACGTCATGCTGACGTCATGATGACGTCAGCGTGCACTGTTTTGGATAATGTTATATTTAAATAATTAATTAAATTCCAGAAATTATTAAAATCTTTAGAAAATCATATCTTTTAATCCGTAACTCGGATTAAAATATTTTCAACATGAAAGTTGCTCAGAACGACGAGACGAACCCGGATACGCAGCCCGTTCATCCGCCACACACCCCTAACATATCAAACTCGCAACTTTCCCCCTCCGGCTCCTCTGCCCGAAAACGCGGAACCCCGGGGAAACTTTCCCGGATGGTTCCCCCCTTCACCGGTATCATCCCATACCGCGTTAGGGCACCTCTAACGCCGTTACTTGTCATGTCATGCATCATTATGCATCTGCTTGCTTAAGTATTTATTGTTTCTTCCCCCCTCTTCTCTCGCTAGACACCGGGACCGACGCTGTTGCTGCCCCGTTCGACTACGGTGTTGACGATCCCTCTCTCTTGCCAGAGCAACCAGGCAAGCCCCCCCCTTGATCACCAGATATCGCCTACTCTTCTCTATACTGCTTGCATTAGAGTAGTGTAGCACGTTACTGCTTTCGTTATTCCTATCCTGATGCATAGCCTGTCTTTGATACTGCTGTTGATACCTTTACCTGCAATCCTACTGCTTAGTATAGGATGCTAGTGTTCCATCAGTGCCCCTACACTCTTGTCCGTCTGCCATGCTATACTACCGGGCCATGATCACTCGGGGGTGATCACGGGCATATACTATATACTATACACTGTTATATTACATGTGATACTGTTCGGAGATGGGGGCTGAAGGGGCAGGTGGCTCCATCCCGGTAGAGGTGGGCCTGGGTTCCCGACGGCCCCCGACTGTTACTTTGAGGCGGAGCGACAGGGCAGGTTCGGACCACCTAGGAGAGAGGTGGGCCTGGCCCTAGTCGGCGTTCGCGATACTTAACACGCTTAACGAGATCTGGGTATTTGATCTGAGTCTGGCCATTTGGTCTATACGCACTAACCACCTACGCGGGAGTAGTTATGGGTATCCCGACGTCGTGGTATCAGCCGAAGCACTTCGTGACGTCAGCGACTGAGCGGCGCGCCCCGGGTTGGACCGCGTAACGTGACTTCCTTTGAAATGGAGGTTGCTAGGTCTGCTCTCCGGCCGCGTACGCAACGTGCAGGTGTGCTCAGGGCGATGGGCCCAGACCCCTGCGCGCTTAGGTTTAGACCGGCGTGCTGACCTCTCTGTTGTGCCTAGGTGGGGCTGCGACGTGTTGATCTTCCGAGGCCGGGCATGACCCAGAAAAGTGTGTCCGGCCAAATGGGATCAAGCGTGTTGGGCTATGTGGTGCACCCCTGCAGGGAAGTTTATCTATTCGAATAGCCGTGTCCCTCGGTAAAAGGACGACCCGGAGTTGTACCTTGACCTTATGACAACTAGAACCGGATACTTAATAAAACACACCCTTCCCAGTGCCAGATACAACCCGGTGATGGCTCTCCAACAGGGCATCGAGGAGGGGATCGCCGGGTAGGATTATGCTATACGATGCTACTTGGAGGACTTCAGTCTACTCTCTCCTATATGCTGCAAGACGGAGGCGACTAGAAGCATAGTCTTCGATAAGACTAGCTATCCCCCTCTTATTCTGGCATTCTGCAGTTCAGTCCACTGATATGCCCCTTTACACATATATCCATGCATATGTAGTGTAGCTCCTTGCTTGCGAGTACTTTGGATGAGTACTCACGGTTGCTTTCTCCCCCTTTTCCCCTTTCCCTTCTACCTGGTTGTCGCAACCAGATGTTGGAGCCCAGGATCTAGACGCCACCTTCGACGACGACTCCTACTACTCTGGAGGTGCCTACTACTACGTGCAGCCCGCTGACGACGACCAGGAGTAGTTAGGAGGATCCCAGGCAGGAGGCCTGCGCCTCGTTCGATCTGTATCCCAGTTTGTGCTAGCCTTCTTAAGGCAACCTTGTTTAACTTATGTCTGTACTCAGATATTGTTGCTTCCGCTGACTCGTCTATGATCGAGCACTTGTATTCGAGCCCTCGAGGCCCCTGGCTTGTATTATGAGGCTTGTATGACTTATTTTTATTTGTAGAGTTGTGTTGTGATATCTTCCCGTGAGTCCCTGATCTTGATCGTACACGTTTGCGTGCATGATTAGTGTACGATTGAATCGGGGGCGTCACAAGTTGGTATCAGAGCCGACTGCCTGTAGGAATCCCCCTTCCACACTCCTTGGCCGAAGTCGAGTCTAGACATTGCAAAAACTTTTACTAACATGGCTGTGTGCCTTACGGGCCCACGTCGCCATCGGGTGGTACTAGGATCTTTTACTCCTTGACCTATACTCTGGGACCCTGACATCTCTTTTATTCGGGTTAAAATAAATTTTGCTAAATCTAACATTAGGATCTCGTTATCACTTTCACCCGGAGATCACCTACCGATGATCGTCTGCTGCACGTGAAGACCCTGAAGATACCCTCCGCTGTTAACCCTAGAACTTGTGTTCATCGTGTTTGCAATTCCCCTTCCACCGTCAACCCTTATGGATAACTACTTGCAGTTGTTATTCTTACATTCATCCCCAACTGGTCTTGTTATTACAAGATACCCTAAAATACTCGTCGTTGTTTCGATAATCCTTTGAGCTTACTGCCTTGCCGTTCTTGGTCACGTGAATACCCCTACGGATAATTCTCGCACTTATCGAGTATCCGCTCATCCCCAGTTGTTCATGTGTTTCACTTTGGTCATTGAAATACTATTCGTTCCTCCAAAAACCCTTAGTAGCTTATTGCTCTGCAATACTTGCCTGCTTGCATGATGGATGCTTTCCATATGTCTGGCAATATTCGTTAGTATCCTTAGACACCGTGATTTTGATCCTATTGATTCAACATGAGTACGAATGCACGCAATCGTCAGTCGATCCTTTTAATTATCTTTCCGGCTCAGACGTCATGTTAAACATGAGCTGAATCTCGACCAATCAAATTGTTGTCGATTTTACCCCTAAGCTTACCCAACTTATCCATCCTTAATCAGAGGGTTTGCCTCTGATCCCTTGATCGGAAATCCTAAATCTTTTGCATTTGAGCTTTGAATTAGTTAGTTGTATCTATAATCATATGCCTCTGCATTGATTCTTCTTCTAGTTAAGTACCGATGCTCACATCAGTTCTCTTGTGTACCATCAACTCCTTTGTTGGATTTTATCCGACAACGTCCTTCATATTCAATAAGCTTGTGAGCCTTTCCTCGGATACATATTGCCTTTGGTAAATTGTATCGTTTGCTTTCTCAAGCATACTCTATTATCGAGTTGCGTTCTTTAGTCTTGAAATGTGTGGTATTTTCTATTGAAGCTTGTGGTATATGTTTCCACGATACCCTGACCGGTTGAACCTATGCCATCCTTTTATATGTGTGAACTCGGACGTTTTCACGAGTCATACTCTTTTGGTATTTTGCTAGATAAAATATTCAACACTAATGCCATTTTCAAAACGAGAAGTGAATGTAAGGTTTTGCTTTGGAGAAGTGGGAGTCGACCTTGAACTTTGTGTTCATGCCCATGGACCCGATGTGGAATCTATCATGAAAGCTTCTTGTATAAATAATGGTCCCCTTGTTATAAGTTCGTCTTGTAACTATGTTGGTCCCTTGCGACCGTGGTTCCGACGATGATTGATCATCTTTGATCCTTTTCTCGGACAAGTTGAACCACTTGTCCTCTGCAGATCAATGCACCCGTCCAACCTCTACTTTGATCTGTCGTCGAGTATTACCCCCCTGGTATCTCGAGATTATAATGGAATTGCATAACTTCTTATGAGTTCTTCATCAAGTGCTACATTCTCACTGCTTCCAAATTTTTCACGGGCTCCGAGTGGTCAAATACTCGAAGACCCCGATAACTGGAACGAGTCCGCGTTACGGTTCAACAACTCCTGCTGATATTCTTTACTTACGAGTTTGTACCCGATCAAGTCATTCCTAGCCTGATCAACTATATCGTTATCCTGCTATAGTTTAACTGTGCCACCCGGTCCTTCTTCCCGTAGCACAATTATTCGACGCTGAGCTAAGCTTACGTTGATTTCCTTGTCTTATCATTCCACCTCAGACAACAAGCTTGATTCCGAGTTTGTGTCTTACCCATGGTTCCAAAAACCTCTTGCTTCATCATTCTTTTGACTTGATGTGATCACGGATCGATTACATCTTCAGGTAATCTCTTGACAAATGTGTCGTGATCATTATCAACTTTCTGAGCTATTCCAGAATAACAAACAAATTCATGATAAGAATTACCATCCTTGCCCCTCGATGATTTGTGTGTCATCGACTACTTCCTTGCCTTCTTTCCAACACAAACTTGTTCGTGTTGTGGCTATACCTTGAGTTCCTTGTTAACCGACTTATGTTATGTTCTACCTTGAAGTATTACCATCTTCTATGTCAAAAATGTCGTGAGAAATTCACCACCTCTTAAGAATTCTTGGTATGGTGATACTTCTCACTCTCACCATTCTTTCTTGGTCCTCGTGTTGATTCCAACCGATGTACCAACAAGTGAACGGTGCTGTTTGGATTCTGCCCTTCTAGCAGTCCTATTGTTTTGAAGTTAATGGTCGGCCGTTCATTCTTAGACTATTGATTATTGAATCACCATTCCGACGTTGGTCGTGCAACCCAACCCATATTTCGGGTGCACCTATCAACCAATGCTTAAACTGGGTATGTTCTCCTCGAGCATATTCCCTTATATCATTTCATCTGATTAATGATATCTCTTTGTTCACATACTTGTGGAAACCCATCTTTTGGAAGTCTCGATGAATTGTCGTTGAATTCATCAGCTACCTCCTTATCCCATCATTGGTTTAATGATGAGCTTTTGTTTCGGAACTCGCTTCCGTAGTAAATTTCCCGAGAATCTTACAATGTCATCTCGACAATTTATGTTGCACCTTTCTTCTCAGGCATCCTGAGTCCGAGGTATCCTGACACCAATCAAATCTGAATTGCGGTCAGATATGATGGTTGGAACATATTTCCAAGAGTTATCACATTGGTCTTAATGTGACCCGGTAAGGTGTTGTCATGCCTAGCACACTTGGCCGGAGGCCCTATTGTTATAGTTCCCTTTTAGCAAAGTTATCCATTCCTCCATGAGGAAACTATAAGACCTATTCTATAAGTTGTTCCTGATGGATACTTTGTGTTTCCAAAGTCTGATCTTTATCTGATGACCATGTCAATGCTATCTTGAAGCATGTTGGTTGTACTCTGATTTTCAACAAGAACATTTGTAGCCAATGCTAAATGTTTCCTGCTAAATTACCCAAACACCGTTGTATGGGTAATGTCATGATATTTCTCTCTCCCCTGACCTAAAGGGTTTTCTACATAATATCCTGTCATGGATATCATGCTCTGCTTGTCCTTGGGAAGGATATACCCCTGAATTATGTGTTTAAATTTCCTTTCCATTGTTCTGTTTAGCCTGATGATCACATTTTTCTTTTCATTGGGTTGATTAACCTTTCTTGTGATCTATATAATCTAAGCAGTAAAGATTCACTGCTTATGTAAACACCTCGGCGTACAATTCCGTCAGCAAGACCCTGTTACTATCGTTGATGACATTCCGGTAGCCGCCGATGGACGAGAACTTTGCCTATTGGTCCGCCTCGTTCAACGAGCAGGAAAATGGTTCTCTTCGTCCCTCGCCCTTGGTATCGATGTTGTTGCCGACATAACTGACGGACTATCCTCTGACATGGCTCGCTTACATGATCGTGTAAGACGTCATCACCTTCCTACTTTTAACCCACATGGTGGGCCCATAACCCACAGTTTCGCAGGATCAAAACCTGACCCTCCTGTGCACCCTGTTGTCAAAGTTATTCCTCTCGCTTGACTTTGTATGTAATTCACGGGCCACCTGCCTGTTGATCTATTCGGGTATCAGATGCAATACTTATTCTCCTTGCTCTGAACCCCTTTCACCTTCTGATAGGCAACAAACGATTGCCTATGGGCTTGAAACTTCCATTTTGCACCTTCTTACGTTGCTCTCGATAATTTGTTAAGTATCTATTCAAGAGTTACTTCTCGCCACCTTTCCTGATGTTATCTACCAGATAAGCAACATTGTAGCGGTCCGTTCTTCCGAAGTTACCCCTTGACCTTCATACGTACGATGGAGTTCCCGAAGAAAGGATGATGACTTCATCATGATGACCTAAATCAGAGAAATGAAGACATCAACGTAATGGATCGACCTCTTTGAGAAGAGCAAGTATGACCGCGAGGGTTCATTAGAATTTCGTAACCAGACCTTACCCCCTAGTCCCCCTCTTAAATCTCGGGACGAGATTTCTTGTAGTGGAGGAGAATTGTGACACCCGGATAATTAGGCTACAGTAATCCCACGTTAACGATGCCACATCACCTCGGTTACTGTTGCTAACCTCGTGTTAGTTCGAAACCAATTCAAATTCAAATTCAAAATCAATCAAACAATTAAAGTTTTTAAATATTAAAACTACAATGTTCGAAGTGATCCAACTAATGCATAGGTAATTATGTTGGAGAAACCACACTTTTATAAAATGTCTAAATACTCTAAAATGGTTTAAACAGTAGCAAAAACCACTATTTAAACGCCTTTGGTATTTTATAAAATACTAAACTATTTTATATCGGGCCAAAACTTATTACAGTAGTGGATTGTTCTGAAACGTTATTTTAGGGGCTATAGTCATATTTTACTAAACTAAAATTAATGTATAACTAAAAATAAAACAGAAACAAAAAAAATACAAAAGAGACAATCTAAACTAACAAAAAAAAGGAACCCCCCCCCCACTGGGCCACAGCCCAGCTGGCCTCTGGGCCAACCAGGCCGGCCCAGCCGGCGCCTATAGCCCCCAGGGGCGACCGAACCCTAGCGACCCCCGCCCCACTCCCGCACGATCCCCACCTCCCCCCTCGTCTCCCTCACCCGCCGCCACCACACAACACACACACGCACGCACGCATCGTGCCGGGGAGAGGAGCTCCCCGCGTCCGATCCCCTCGCGCGCATCGGTGCCCTGCCTCCCTCCGTCACCGGCGACTGCCAGCAGGCCGCCGCCGTACGCCGCCGCCTCGACGCGCCGAACCCCCCTCACCGGATTGCCGCCGCCTGGAGCTGCCCTCGCCGGACCGCCCCGCCCCGCCTCTTCTTCGACGGCCGTCGTCGAGCCTCGCCGGCCCCTGATCCCCTGCAAGCGGGGGTGAGCCACAACCCCTCTGCCTCCTCTCTCCTATAGTCACCGCGTCTCGCCGCGCCGTGCCGCTCGCGCTCCCCACCGTGGCCACCGCCCGCGCCGGCGGCCTGGTCACGCGCCCGCGTCGGCCAATCCCCGCCGTCCCGCGCCCGTGGGGGAAAGGCACTCGCCCGCGACCCTGGCCGCCCTGCGCCGCGCCCTGCATCCGCCGGCGCCCAGCCACGCCGCCAGCCGCGCCGTGCCTCGCTCCGCTCACGGCCCCCTCGGTGGCGCCCCCACACGCGCCCTCCTGCGTCTGGCCATGCCGTCTGCGCCCGTTGCAGGCCCACGCTCGCCGCCCGCACCTACAGCCGCTGCAGCCGCGCTCGCTACTGCCCCCTGCTGCCCGGCCCCGCTGCTCGCCGGAGCTGGCCGGCCCTTTCCCCCCTACCTCGCCGGATTCTGGCGCCCCGCCTCGCCCCTGGTGGCCTCGCGTGCGGGTGCCCCTGCGCCCGCACCGCCCGATCGGGCGCACCCGATCCGCATAGGCCCAGTGGCCCTATGACAACGGGGGCCCACCCCCCCAGAACGGTTTAGTAGAAAAATAATAATAATAATAATAATAATAATAATAATAATAATAAAATAATTAAAAAAGGGGTTTAATAAAAAGAGATATAAATAAATAAAATAGTTAAAATATTTATTATTTATTTAATTAATGAATTAATTAACTTAATTAATTCTGATTAGATTAACGTAATCACCTAGTTTAATTAATTAATCTATTAAGTTAATTAACAGTCAATGACATGCGGGACCCACACGTCAGATTGACCCAGTCAACTCCCTGTTGACTGCTGACGTCATGCTGACGTCATGATGACGTCAGCGTGCACTGTTTTGGATAATGTTATATTTAAATAATTAATTAAATTCCAGAAATTATTAAAATCTTTAGAAAATCATATCTTTTAATCCGTAACTCGGATTAAAATATTTTCAACATGAAAGTTGCTCAGAACGACGAGACGAACCCGGATACGCAGCCCGTTCATCCGCCACACACCCCTAACATATCAAACTCGCAACTTTCCCCCTCCGGCTCCTCTGCCCGAAAACGCGGAACCCCGGGGAAACTTTCCCGGATGGTTCCCCCCTTCACCGGTATCATCCCATACCGCGTTAGGGCACCTCTAACACCGTTACTTGTCATGTCATGCATCATTATGCATCTGCTTGCTTAAGTATTTATTGTTTCTTCCCCCCTCTTCTCTCGCTAGACACCGGGACCGACGCTGTTGCTGCCCCGTTCGACTACGGTGTTGACGATCCCTCTCTCTTGCCAGAGCAACCAGGCAAGCCCCCCCCCTTGATCACCAGATATCGCCTACTCTTCTCTATACTGCTTGCATTAGAGTAGTGTAGCACGTTACTGCTTTCGTTATTCCTATCCTGATGCATAGCCTGTCTTTGATACTGCTGTTGATACCTTTACCTGCAATCCTACTGCTTAGTATAGGATGCTAGTGTTCCATCAGTGCCCCTACACTCTTGTCCGTCTGCCATGCTATACTACCGGGCCATGATCACTCGGGGGTGATCACGGGCATATACTATATACTATACACTGTTATATTACATGTGATACTGTTCGGAGATGGGGGCTGAAGGGGCAGGTGGCTCCATCCCGGTAGAGGTGGGCCTGGGTTCCCGACGGCCCCCGACTGTTACTTTGAGGCGGAGCGACAGAGCAGGTTCGGACCACCTAGGAGAGAGGTGGGCCTGGCCCTAGTCGGCGTTCGCGATACTTAACACGCTTAACGAGATCTGGGTATTTGATCTGAGTCTGGCCATTTGGTCTATACGCACTAACCACCTACGCGGGAGTAGTTATGGGTATCCCGACGTCGTGGTATCAGCCGAAGCACTTCGTGACGTCAGCGACTGAGCGGCGCGCGCCGGGTTGGACCGCGTAACGTGACTTCCTTTGAAATGGAGGTTGCTAGGTCTGCTCTCCGGCCGCGTACGCAACGTGCAGGTGTGCTCAGGGCGATGGGCCCAGACCCCTGCGCGCTTAGGTTTAGACCGGCGTGCTGACCTCTCTGTTGTGCCTAGGTGGGGCTGCGACGTGTTGATCTTCCGAGGCCGGGCATGACCCAGAAAAGTGTGTCCGGCCAAATGGGATCAAGCGTGTTGGGCTATGTGGTGCACCCCTGCAGGGAAGTTTATCTATTCGAATAGCCGTGTCCCTCGGTAAAAGGACGACCCGGAGTTGTACCTTGACCTTATGACAACTAGAACCGGATACTTAATAAAACACACCCTTCCCAGTGCCAGATACAACCCGGTGATGGCTCTCCAACAGGGCATCGAGGAGGGGATCGCCGGGTAGGATTATGCTATACGATGCTACTTGGAGGACTTCAGTCTACTCTCTCCTATATGCTGCAAGACGGAGGCGACTAGAAGCGTAGTCTTCGATAAGACTAGCTATCCCCCTCTTATTCTGGCATTCTGCAGTTCAGTCCACTGATATGCCCCTTTACACATATATCCATGCATATGTAGTGTAGCTCCTTGCTTGCGAGTACTTTGGATGAGTACTCACGGTTGCTTTCTCCCCCTTTTCCCCTTTCCCTTCTACCTGGTTGTCGCAACCAGATGTTGGAGCCCAGGATCTAGACGCCACCTTCGACGACGACTCCTACTACTCTGGAGGTGCCTACTACTACGTGCAGCCCGCTGACGACGACCAGGAGTAGTTAGGAGGATCCCAGGCAGGAGGCCTGCGCCTCGTTCGATCTGTATCCCAGTTTGTGCTAGCCTTCTTAAGGCAACCTTGTTTAACTTATGTCTGTACTCAGATATTGTTGCTTCCGCTGACTCGTCTATGATCGAGCACTTGTATTCGAGCCCTCGAGGCCCCTGGCTTGTATTATGAGGCTTGTATGACTTATTTTTATTTGTAGAGTTGTGTTGTGATATCTTCCCGTGAGACCCTGATCTTGATCGTACACGTTTGCGTGCATGATTAGTGTACGATTGAATCGGGGGCGTCACAGAGAGAATGGCCACAAGGGGCTGGACGCCCCCCTTTGGGTCCGAACTCGACTAGGGGAAGGGGGCGGCGCCCCCCTTTCCTTCCCTTCCCCCTCTCCCTTCCTTCTTCCCCCTTTCCTCGAGGTGGAATCCTACTAGGACTTGGAGTCCTAGTAGGACTCCCCTTTCCTGGCGCGCCCTACAGGGCCGGCCGGCCTTCCCCTCCCCTCCTTTATATACGGGGGCAGGGGGCACCCTAGAACACACAAGATTAATTGTCTTAGCCGTGGTGGTGCCCCCTCCACAGTTACACACCTCGGTCATATCGTCGTAGTGCTTAGGTGAAGCCCTGCATCGGTAAGTTCATCATCACTGTCACCATGTCGTCGTGCTGATGGAACTCTCCCTCGTCCTCAACTGGATCAAGAGATCGAGGGACGTCAAGGAGCTGAACGTGTGCTGAATGCGGAGGTGCCGTACGTTCGGTGCTTGGATCGGTTTGATCGCGAAGACGTTCGACTACATCAACCGTGTTACTAAATGCTTCTGCTTTTGGTCTATTAGGGTACGTGGACACACTCTCCCCGCTCGTTGCTATGCTTCTCCTAGATAGATCTTGCGTGATCGTAGGTAAATTTTTTGAAATACTGCGTTCCCCAACAGTGGCTTCCGAGCCAGGTCTATGCGTAGATGTTATATGCACGAGTAGAACACAATGAGTTGTGGGCGATAATAGTCATACTGCTTACCAGCAACGTCATACTTTGATTCGGCGGTATTGTTGGATGAAGCGGCCCGGACCGACATTGCATGACCGCGTTCATGAGACTGGTTCTACCGACGTGCTTCGCACACAGATGGCTAGCGGGTGTCTGTTTCTCCAACTTTAGCTGAATCGAGTTTGACTACGCCCGGTCCTTGTTGAAAGTTAAAACAACACACTTGACGAAAAATCGTTGTGGTTTTGATGCGTAGGTAAGAACGGTTCTTGATAGAAGCTCGTAGAAGCCACGTAAAACTTGCAACAACAAAGTAGAGGGCATCTAACTTGTTTTTGCAGGGCTTGTTGTGATGTGATATGGTTAAGACGTGATGATATATAAATTGTTGTATGAGATGATCATGTTTTGTAAAAATTATCGGCAACTGGCAGGAGCCTTACGGTTGTGGCTTTATTGTATGAAATGCAATCGCCATGTAATTGCTTTACTTTATCACTAAGCGATAGCGATAGTCGTAGAAGCAATAGTTGGCAAGACGACAACGATGCTTCGATGGAGATCAAGGTGTCAAGCCGGTGACGATGGTGATCATGACGGTGCTTTGGAGATGGAGATCAAAGGCACACGATGATGATGGCCATATCATATCACTTATTTTGATTGCATGTGATGTTTATCCTTTATGCATCTTATTTTGCTTAGTATGGAGGTAGCATCATAAGATGATCTCTCACAAAATTTCAAGTTATAAGTGTTCTCCCTGAGTATGCACCATTGCTGCAGTTCGTCGTGCCGAGACACCACGTGATGATCGGGTGTGATAAGCTCTACGTCCACATACAACGGGTGCAAGCCAGTTTTGCACACGCAGAATACTCAGGTTAAACTTGACGAGCCTAGCATATGCAGATATGGCCTCGGAACACTGAGACCGAAAGGTCGAGCATGAATCATATAGTAGATATGATCAACATAGTGATGTTCACCATTGAAAACTACTCCGTCTCATGTGATGATCGGACATGGTTTAGTTGATATGGATCACGTGATCATTTAGATGACTAGAGGGATGTCTATCTAAGTGGGAGTTCTTAAGTAATATGATTAATTGAACTTTAATTTATCATGAACTTAGTACCTGATAGTATTTTGCATATCTATGTTGTTGTAGATCAATGGCCCGTGCTACCGTTCCTTTGAATTTTAATGCGTTCCTAGAGAAAGCTAAGTTGAAAGATGATGGTAGCAACTACACGGACTGGGTCCGTAACTTGTGGATTATCCTCATTGCTACACAGAAGAATTACGTCCTGGAAGCACTGCTAGGTGTACCACCCGCACCAGCAACTGCAGACACTGTGAATGCCTGGCAGTCGCGTGTTGATGACTACTCAATAGTTCAGTGTGCCATGCTTTACGGCTTAGAACCGGGACTTCAACGATGTTTTGAACGTCATGGAGCATATGAGATGTTCCAAGAGTTGAAGTTAATATTCCAAGAAAATGCCCGGATTGAGAGAAATGAAGTCTCCAATAAGTTCTACAGCTGCAAGATGGAGGATAATAGTTCTGGCAGTGAACATATACTCAGAATGTCAGGGTACCACAACCACTTGACTCAACTGGGAGTTAATCTTCCTGATGATAGTGTCATTGATAGAGTTCTTCAATCACTGCCACCAAGCTATAAAAGCTTCGTGATGAACTATAATATGCAAGGGATGGATAAGACAATTCCCGAGCTCTTCGCAATGCTAAAGGCTGCAGAGGTAGAAATCAAGAAGGAGCATCAAGTGTTGATGGTTAACAAGTCCACTAGTTTCAAGAAAAATGGCAAAGGGAAGAAGGGGAACTTCAAGAAAGAATGGAAAGCAAGTTGCTGCTCAAGTGAAGAAGCCCAAGTCTGGACCTAAGCCTGAGACTGAGTGCTTCTACTGCAAAGGGACTGGTCACTGGAAGCAGAACTGCCCCAAGTATTTGGCGGATAAGAAGGATGGCAAAGTGAAAGGTATATTTGATATACATGTTATTGATGTGTACCTTACTAATGCTCGTAGTAGCATCTGGGTATTTGATACTGGTTCTATTGCTCATATTTGCAACTCAAGACAGGGGCTACGGATTAAACAAAGATTGGCTAAGGACGAGGTGACGATGCACGTGGGAAATGGTTCCAAAGTCGATGTGATCGTCATCGAAACGCTACCTCTACATCTACCTTCGGGATTAGTTTTAGACCTGAATAATTGTTATTTGGTGCCAGCGTTAAGCACGAACATTATATCTGGATCTTGTTTGATGTGAGACGGTTATTCATTTAAATCAGAGAATAATAGTTGTTCTATTTATATGAGTAATATCTTTTATGGTCATGCACCGTTGATGAGTGGTCTATTTTTGTTGAATCTTGATAGTAGTGATACACATATTCATAGTATTGACGCCAAAAGATATAAGTTTAATAATGGTAGTGCAACTTATTTGTGGCACTGCCGTTTAGGTCATATTGGTGTAAAGCGCATGAAGAAACTCCATGCTTATGGGCTTTTGGAATCACTTGATTATGAATCACTTGATGCTTGCGAACCATGCCTCAAGGACAAGATGACTAAGACTCCGTTCTCCGGAACAATGGAGCGAGCAACAGACTTGTTGGAAATAATACATACTAATGTATGCGGTCCGATGAGTGTTGAGGCTCGCGGCGGGTATCGTTATTTTCTGACCTTCACAGATGATTTGAGCAGATATGGGTATATCTACTTGATGAAACATAAGTCTGAAACATTTGAAAAGTTCAAAGAATTTCAGAGTGAAGTGGAAAATCATCGTAACAAGAAAATAAAGTTTCTACGATATGATCGTGGAGGTGAATATTTGAGTTATGAGTTTGGTCTTCATTTGAAACAGTGCGGAATAGTTTCGCAGCTCACGCCACCTGGAACACCACAGCGTAATGGTGTGTCTGAACGTCGTAACCATACTTTATTGGATATGGTGAGATCTATGATGTCTCTTACCGATTTACCGCTATCATTTTGGGGTTATGCTTTAGAGACGGCTGCATTCACGTTAAATAGGCACCATCTAAATCTGTTGAGATGGCACCATATGAACTGTGGTTTGGCAAGAAACCGAAATTGTCGTTTCTTAAAGTTTGGGGCTGCGATGCTTATGTGAAAAAGCTTCAACCTGATAAGCTCGAACCCAAATCGGAGAAATGTGTCTTCATAGGATACCCAAAATAGACTGTTGGGTACACCTTCTATCACATATCCGAAGGCAAGATATTCGTTGCTAAGAATGGATCCTTTCTAGAGAAGGAGTTTCTCTCGAAAGAAGTGAGTGGGAGGAAAGTAGAACTTGATGATGTAATTGTACCTGCTCCCTTATTGGAAAGTAGTTCATCACAAATATCAGTTCCAGTGATTCCTACACCAATTACTGAGGAAGCTAATGATAATGATCATAAAACTTCTGATCAAGTTATTACTGAACCTCGTAGGTCAAGCAGAGTAAGATCCGCACCAGAGTGGTACGGTAATCCTGTTCTGGAGGTCATGTTACTTGACCATGACAAACCTACGAACTATGAGGAAGCGATGATGAGCCCAGATTCTGTGAAATGGCTTGAGTCCATGAAATCTGAGATGGGATCCATGTATGAGAACAAAGTGTGGACTTTTGTTGACTTGCCCGATGATCGGCAAGCCATAGAAAATAAATGGATCTTCAAGAAGAAGACTGACGCAGACGGTAATGTTACTGTCTACAAAGCTCGACTTGTTGCGAAAGGTTTTTGACAAGTTCAAGGAGTTGACTACGATGAGACCTTCTCACCCGTAGCGATGCTTAAGTCTGTCCGAATCATGTTAGCAATTACCGCATTTTATGATTATGAAATTTGGCAAATGGATGTCAAAAACTGCATTCCTTAATGGATATCTTAAAGAAGAGTTGTATATGATGCAACCAGAAGGTTTTGTCGATCCAAAAGGTGCTAACAAAGTGTGCAAGCTCCAGCGATCCATTTATGGACTGGTGCAAGCCTCACGGAGTTGGAATATAAGCTTTGATAGTGTGATCAAAGCATATGGTTTTATACAGACTTTTGGAGAAGCATGTATTTATAAGAAAGTGAGTGGGAGCTCTGTAGCATTTCTGATATTATATGTACATGACATATTGTTGATCGGAAATGATACTGAATTTCTGAATAGCATAAAAGGATACTTGAATATGAATTTTTCAATGAAAGACCTCGGTGAAGCTGCTTATATATTGGGCATCAAGATCTATAGAGATAGATCAAGATGCTTAATTGGACTTTCACAAAGCACATACCTTGATAAAGTTTTGAAGAAGTTCAAAATGGATCAGTCAAAGAAAGGGTTCTTGCCTGTGTTACAAGGTGTGAAGTTCAGTCAGACTCAATGCCCGACCACTTGAGAAGATAGAGAGAAAATGAAAGTCATTCCCTATGCCTCAGCCATAGGTTCTATCATGTATGCAATGCTGTGTACCAGACCTGATGTGTGCCTTGCTATTAGTTTAGCAGGGAGGTACGAAAGTAATCTAGGAGTGGATCACTGGACAGCGGTCAAGGACATCCTGAAATACCTGAAAAGGACTAAGGATATGTTTCTCGTTTATGGAGGTGACAAAGAGCTCATCGTAAATGGTTGCGTTGATGCAAGCTTTGACTCTGATCCGGATGACTCTAAGTCACAAACCGGATACGTATTTATATTGAATGGTGGAGCTGTCAGTTGGTGCAGTTCCAAGCAGAGCGTCGTGGCGGGATCTACGTGTTAAGCGGAGTACATAGGTGCTTCGGAAGCAGCAAATGAAGGAGTCTGGATGAAGGAGTTCATATCCGATCTAGGTGTAACACCTAGTGTATCGGGTCCAATGAAAATCTTTTGTGACAATACTGGAGCAATAGCCTTGGCGAAGGAATCCAGATTTCACAAGAGAACCAAGCACATCAATAGACGCTTCAATTCCATCTACGATCTAGTCAAGGAGGGAGACATAGAAGTTTGCAAAATACATACGGATCTGAATGTTGCAGACCCGTTGACTAAGCCTCTTCCACGAGCAAAACATGACCAGCACCAAGACTCCATGGGTGTTAGAATCATTACTATGTAATCTAGATTATTGACTCTAGTGCAAGTGGGAGACTGAAGGAAATATGCCCTAGAGGCAATAATAAAGTTGTTATTTATATTTCCTTATATCATGATAAATGTTTATTATTCATGCTAGAATTGTATTAACTGGAAACTTAGTACAAGTGTGAATACATAGACAAACAGAGTGTCCCTAGTATGCCTCTACTAGACTAGCTCGTTAATCAAAGATGGTTAAGTTTCCTGACCATAGACATGTGTTGTCATTTGATGAACGGGATCGCATCATTAGAGAATGATGTGATGGACAAGAACCATCCGTTCGCTTAGCATAAATGATCGTTTATTTTTATTGCTATTGCTTTCGTCATGACTTATACATGTTGCTCTGACTATGAGATTATGCAACTCCCGAATACCGGAGGAACACCTTGTGTGCTATCAAACGTCACAATGTAACTGGGTGATTATAAAGATGCTCTACAGGTGTCTCCGATGGTGTTTGTTGAGTTGGCATATATCGAGATTAGGATTTGTCACTCCGTGTATCGGAGAGGTATCTCTGGGCTCTCTCGGTAATGCTCATCACTATAAGCCTTGCAAGCAATGTGACTAGTGAATTAGTTGCGGGATGATGCATCACGGAACGAGTAAAGAGACTTGCCGGTAACGAGATTGAACTAGGTATGATGATACCACGATCGAATCTCGGGCAAGTAACATACTGATGACAAAGGGAACAACATATGTTGTTATGCGGTTTGACCGATAAAGATCTTCGTAGAATATGTAGGAGCCAATATGAGCATCCAGGTTCCGATATTGGTTATTAACCGGAGATGTGTCTCGGTCATGTCTACATAGTTCTCGAACCCGTAGGGTCTGCATGCTTAATGTCCATTGGCGATTTATATTATGAGTTATGTGATTTGATGACCGAAGTTTGTTCGGAGTCCCGGATGAGATCACGGACATGGCGAGGAGTCTCGAAATGGTCGAGACATAAAGATTGATATATTGGACGATGTTATTCGGACACCAGACGAGTTCCGGGAGGTACGGGATAAATATCGGAGTGCCGGAGAGTTATCGGAACCCCCCGGGGGAACTAATGGGCCTTCATGGGCCTTAATGGGGAGAGAGAAGGGCCACAAGGGGCTGGCCGCACGCCCCCCCCCTTGGTTTCGAATTGGACAAGGGGAAGGGGTGGCGCCCCCTTTCCTTCCCTTCCCCCTCTCCCTTCCTTCTTCCCCCTTTCCTCCAGGTGGAATCCTACTAGGACTTGGAGTCCTAGTAGGACTCCCCTCTCCTGGCGCGCCCTACAGGGCCGGCCGGCCTTCCCCTCCCCTCCTTTATATAAGGGGGCAGGGGGCACCCTAGAACACACAAGATCAATTGTCTTAGCCGTGTGCGATGCCCCCCTCCATAGTTACACACCTCGGTCATATCGTCGTAGTGCTTAAGTGAAGCCCTGCACCAGTAACTTCATCATCACCGTCACCACGCCATCATGCTTAAGGAACTCTCCCTCGTCCTCAACTGGGTCAAGAGATCAAGGGACGTCATCGAGCTGAACGTGTGCTAAACGCGGAGGTGTCGTACGTTCGGTGCTTGGATCGGTTGGATCGCGAAGACGTTCGACTACATGAACTGCGTTAATAAACGCTTCCGCTTTTGGTCTACGAGGGTACGTGGACACACTCTCCTCGCTCGTTGCTATGCATCTGCTATATAGATCTTGCGTGATCATAGGTAATTTTTTTGAAATACTACGTTCCCCAATAGTTTTGCCGGATTTGTCTCTCCTCATGGAGATTACAATCGATGTGGAGGGAATATTCTCTGACGATGGATGTTGGTGAATGTGATTGTAGTGTGGTTTGTGTTAACCGAGCAATTCTCTTCTTCTATAATGAACTGCACAAACTCCTTGCCCCCTTCGTGCCCTTGAGAAAAAATACTTAATTATGTCATATAAGCCAAATATTAGCGAAAAAAATTGTCATCATATTTTCTTACTGAAATCTACACCCTACATACTAGAAGAGGGGATAAATTAGTGAAATGTTCCCAATTTCCCTCTAACTTGTTGGTTGTAAGTATTTCATATTTTGATGGCTTAACATAAACTAGCACTATCAAGAGATTATAGCAAGAGCATCTACAATTGGACACATCCCTCCCCCAAATGTCTAGGCAGATAGCTCAGATTGATAAATGCCATCCAACCGGAGCCCCCAAAGCCAGCCCAAACATCCGGTTTGTGGGGCACCCCTCAAAACCATCCCATATGTGGGGAGGTATCGGACGCCCAGATGCGTCTGCCACATAGGATCCGATAGGCCGGACCCATCCCATATCTTTCTAAATTGTCCCCAATCCTAGCTCAACCAACCCTCTTCATCTCCTCTCCTGCCCCCGTCAGCATCGCCCATTCCCTAGTTCCACAGCCACCCTCCCCAACCCACCGCGCCTACCACCACTGGCCTGAAACCCCTCCTGGTCGTCCTTGCCACCACGCCATACATGGTCGCTGCCACCACGCACCGCCTTGGTATGCCATACTCCTTAGGACATACACCTCGCCCTCTCTGTGTTCGGCAAAATGTTGAACCTATTTTTTAATATAGTTTTGCTCATTTGTAGGCAAATGATAGCTTTATCGGATGATGACTCTTAGAATAAGGAGCTTGATGTATTCATATACAAATAGTTCATCGATTCATCAGATTCACATGACGTAGATGTTGAAATGATGTTCACGATGAGTATCAGGAAGAAATGGAGAGGCAAGTGGATCATGTCCAGAGTTTCAAGGGTTCAATAAAGTTCAGGAGATTTGTTCCTCGGGATAGAATTGTTGGTGCATGACTCCCTACAAGTACTACTTCAAACCCATTCCAACATACCATGAGGGTTTTCCGGTGTCGCTTCCAGATGAGTAAACCTTTGTTTTTGCGCACAGTGAATGTTGTGGAGGAATATGACCCTTACTTCAAACTGAGGAAGGGTTTTTGTAGAAATGGTCGTTCTCTCCGATGTAGAAATACATGGTTGTTGTGAGGATGCTTGCATATGGTAAAGCTATAGATGTCGTTGATGAGATTGGCCAAATTGGTGAGAGCACATGCCTTTAGACCATGGTGGAATTTGTTTGCACCTTGGTGAAGGTGTTTTGGGCGGGGTACTGAAGAGAACCAACTGTCGAGGTCACAGAAAAGTTATTGGCAATTAGAGCATCAAGTGGTTTCCCGGGTATGCTTGGTTCAATTAATTGCATGCATTAAAAATGGAAAAAACTTCCTGCGCGCAGTACCAAGGTCACACCAAAGAGGCCACCATCATACTGGAAGTAATGGAATCAAAGGACTTGTGGATTTGTCATTCTTTCTTTGGCTTGTCTGGTTCTCACGGTGACATCAATGTGTTGCAGCGACCTCCGCTGTTCAAGAGACTACGTGATGGGGATTCTCCGGCATGCAACCACACCGTCAATGGGCCCCACTGTAACATAGGGTACCACCTTACCGATTGTATCAAGCCTTAGTGCGCGGGTAAGGACTATATCCGAGGCCCAATGAAACAAACAATGTATCTTTGAACAAATTCAAAAAGGTGCTAGGAAGTATGTGGAAAGGGCAGTCAAAGTGCTCCAAACTCGTCAGGGTATTGTTCGTGGAGCTGCAATGATGTGGAAATCGAAGACACTGTCGCACCCGATGACATGTTGTGTAATCTTGCACAACATGATTGTGGAGGATGCGGGCGAAGGGGCAGCTCGTGAAATAAGATGTGCAGTATATTGTGAACTTTCTAGAGATGCCTCAGCAACTTCGAGATCAACGGGTGCACGTACAGCTACGCGATGATCTCGTGAAGCATATGTGGGTCCACACAAAAAAACATTGGATTTTATGTTTGATTATGCATTCCGAATAAATTTTAGAACTATGTATTTTTCTTTACGAATAAAATTTATTTGAGCATGGTTTGTTATGTGTATTCGTATCATCAAATGATCGACGTGTATGTGGTTGCATGTATTTGAGATTTCGAAATGTGATTGCACGGGCAAACATTTGAGGGGAGCTATCTGTGATGCATCCGCGAACATATAGTGGGTCAAATTTATACATTGTTGTAGATGGTCTAACATGTTGGAAGAGAACAAGTATATATTTGTACTCCAACATGCATAGGTAAATTCCATTTTGAGAATATTTTTGAGGTGAAAATATAAGATAAATATTTAATATTCCATTTCACAACTTTTTTTGTGAGGATCCATTTCGCAACATAAATTAAAATGAGGTATATATTTCTCCAAGTACAACAAGTTTTTGCCAGGAGGATTTTTTAATTCTTGACAGCTCTCCCATCCAATTATAAAACAAATTAAATCATTAACCGTCTCAAATCATTTGTGCAACTTGCAGGACACTTAACCGATTACCAAAGTCATAGCACAGAGGATCCTACACTCGCTGTAGCCTGCAGCCTGTACCCCTCCAGCGCAGCTTGCAAGCCTCCACGACCCATTCATCATTTTCTGGCTGCTGGCTTAATGAAACCCCTTCCATAACCTTCTCCTCATTTGACGTCCATGCCCCTGCCTCCCTCCAACAACCCGAGCCCCCTCACGCGGGGGCACCCACGTAATTTCTCCAAGGGCCAGGGCGGCCTATCTGGCCAGCCCATTATATATCGCTCTCATGGCACCGTGGCTCATGTACTGCTGCCCATTGATAGGCTGGTGATCACTGCTGTCGAGAGGAACTACGCATCCATCCCTTCCGCCCCCAGCTACCTCGCTTGCTCCACGTAAGTTTCCGCTCCTTCTAGCTTCCCTTGCTGTCCGATGGGAAAACATCTCATGGAGTTTTGTGCTTTTGTTCTTCTGCTGGGGTAGGCATCGTCTTTGAAGGAAGAGGAAGATGACGAGCGTATGGAAGACCAAGGTTCTCCCCGGGCTCAACAAGATCTTCGACAAGGATGGCAAGAAGGCCGCTGCCGCCGAGTTCTTGAAATCATTCAACAAGGTATGTCGAGTTCCGGGTTCTTGTAAAATTCTTGTGAAATTTGTGCGTTCCGAAATTTGAAATGGTAGATGACGATGTCTACATGTGCTTTGTTTGCTTGTTGATTGTGTGGGCGTGCTCTGTGTGTGTAGGAGGAGATTGACAAGGAGATTGAGGACAAGAAGACGGAACTAGAGCCCAAGGTTGTGGAGACCATTGAAGCATCTCCTCCAGAAATTAAGGTGAAAAGATTTTTGTTTCGGTACCTAATTAGTATTGGTTTTGTGTGGTTGCTTAGGACATAACAGTAGGAGGTAGCCACCTTAATTAGTGCTAATCATACTGTTATCTTGTTGTAGGGCTTGATAAAGGATAAGAAAACATCCAAGATCAAGAAGAACTCAGTTGCCGTCACCAAGTTCCTTGACGATTTGGCCAAGATTGGTAATGTTTTTTGTTGCTTAAATTTTGCAAAATAAAATATTGTGAAAAAGGATTAAATACATAAATGGAATTACTTTTAGCAATCTAATCAGGTTATTTCTTAGGGTCCATATCCTAAATAACCTTTATTCCTTGCCTTTTGAACAAAATGACCTTCATTATCCTGCTTTCACATAACTAAACTTTAGAGGAATCTTGTTAGAACAAAAAGAAGACAAAGTAATGGAATCTTCTCACATATGTTTCTTCCAACAGAAGTTCCCATGCAAACAGCACCGTTGCTTTTGGGCGATGCAGACAAAACCATAACATGTGCAATTAACAAAAGATGAACAAATTAACAGTAACTAATTAAGCTGCACAAATTTTCATTGCTGCCACAGGTACACTCAGCTGTCGAGCATACTGCTGAGAGTTTTGTGCGTTCTAGAATAAAGAACATTCTTAATCATTAGTTAATCAAATTAATTATATCTAACTGACATATACTAATGAAACTATATAGCTAATCAGTTTTGGTTAATATGCAGATTTCCCCGGAGCCAAGCTGGTGAGCGACGCGGTGGCCAAGTCCGGCACCACGCCCCTCTCCCCCGCCATCGTCTTCATCTTGGACAAGGTTGCGCCTTTCGTCCCCGCGCCCAAGGAGGAGCCCAAGGCCGAGCCCGAGGCCGCCGCTCCGGCAGAGGAGACCACCACCCGCGAGGTGGCCGTGGAGGAGGAGAAGAAGGAGGAGGCCGAGCCCTCCGCAGCACCGGCAGAAGCGGCCGCGCCGGCAGAGGCAGCCGCCCCCGCTGAGGTAGTGGAGGAGAAGAAAGAGGAGGAGAAACCCGCCGAAGCCGCCGCACCTGCTACCGAGGAGCCAGAGAAGAAGTGATTGGTCGCCGCCGGCCGGAGTCCAAGAGCAACCCAAGCTACCACCTAGCTTGCTGCTGGTAATGAAAACATTTTAAGTTATTGTGAATTTGTGGTCGCTCTCTGTGTCAAGGTAGCTGCACAAAAGTAAGCACGTACGTACGACGACACACACTGCACTTGCCATGCATATCACGCATGCAAACGTACACGCATGGAACATTTGTTATTCTTTCGATGGATTGGTCTCCTCACCGTATGTGTACATTTTACGTGGGGCTTTCTTGCTTTTTGTGGTGATTAAAACCTGTGTAATTATGATTATGTTGGTGTGTTAATTTGTTGGTCATGGTAAGCAGGACCTTGTGCATTCTTCTTCTTGAACTTTTGCAAACCCTGGCTGTTGATATGGTTGATTTTACCGCCGTTCACATCAGAGTGGATTAACAACAATGGCTTTGCATGCATACGCCTCCTCCCAAGTGGAGTACTAACTAGAAACCTCGATCATTCCGGTCAAGTTTCACAAGATGTGTAGATAAGCACGAGAGAAGTCGGTAGGAAACTGATGGAGGTGGCGTACCAAATCGTGGCACGAAACCTAGAGACCGCTCGATGGAGATAGATAGCTTTGGGATATATATACTGACATTGCACATACTTATCTCGTTTGCTTAGCCAGATCAGTGAAAAAAATCAATCAGTGCCGGTCGAAAGGGACGTGAGCTCAATCCTATCGCCCGACCGCACGACACGCCTCTGGCTCATCAGCCGGAGATCTCGATCTCTCAGAGGCCCCGCACGGCCGGGCCTGCGTGACGTACGTGCCTGCGTGCACCCAAATTATTACTAGTAATTAACAAGGCTCGCTCACCATTGATCCCTCCACTGATGGGTACACGCAGGATGATAAAGGAGACGTTTCAGTCGAAATAAAAGGGGTTGATTGTGATCTTTTCTGGGTTGGTGTTCCGTTCTGTCCGTCCGGGCAAAGCAGTGAACCACGCACGGTGCCTTCTGCCTTTGTCCAGTACCTCGGCTTGGTCGCTGTTGCTGGGCTCTGTCACGTACGTACGATACGAACCATGGCAGCGTGCCACGAGACGTGCACGCCGCAGCAATGCGGACGCGCCCACAAGGACGTGACACGACAGGCGCGCCACAGAATATTTAATCAGAACGGGCAATTTTCAGTGGATTTTCCCAGGCGTACACGTCGATTTTGTTGCTCTCCTGAACCACGGATGTGCAGGCATGCGGTTGTGGCGCCAAGTGCCGACCACTGTGAATGAAGTAAGCTTTGTGGCGCCAACTGAGCTGGGAAGATGGCATTGCCGGCAGCCTCATCAAGCATGGACAGGGCCTTCCGCAGGGAGACCCCGTATCCCTGCTCCTCTTCGTCATCGCCATCGATCCATTATAAAAAAAATTAGATGTGGCAACACGGAGGGGTCTCCTCCATAAAATTCGAGGGCGGGGAGCCATGTTGAGGACCTCCCTCTATGCGGACGATGCGGCCGTTTTCTTGGCTCCAATCAAAAAGGATGTTGACAACCTTGCAAGCATTTTGGAGGGGTTCGGGGAGGTCACGGGCATTTGCACCAATTTTCAGAAGAGCTCGGTGGTGCCCATTCGTTGCAACCACCTTGATTTGGGTCGCTTAACTCAAAGTTTGCCGGCTGCACGGACCTCTTTCCCACTGCGATACTTGGGGCTCCCCCTCTCCGTTTGGAAGCTAAAGTTGGTGGATCTCCAATTTCTTGTGGACAAAGTTGCAAGCAAGTTATCAACGTATGATGGCCAGAACATCACCATCATTGGACATACGGCCCTTGTCAAGTCCGTGATCACTTCTCAACTGGTCTACCCCGCCACCCCGTTGGTCATCCCACCAACCACCCTTCACAGTGTCAACAAGCTCGAGAGAGCTTTCCTTTGGTCCGGTACAGACAAGACAACGGGGGCCAAATGCAAGGTGAATTGGGAGAATGTTTGTCGTCCCCTTGAGTACGGAGGTCTCGGGGTCCTCAACACTGACAAGTTTACGAGGGCTCTCCGTTTGCGATGGCCGTGGTACGAATGGAAGGAGCCCACCAAAATATGGGTGGGAATGGGAAACCCATGTAATGAGGAGGACCTCAACTTTTTCTATGCTTCCACCACCATCACCGTTGGTAACGGTGCGAGGACCCCTTTTTGGGACTCTCCTTGGCTCCTTGGGAGAATGCCTAAAGACATTGCCCCGCTCATCTATGAAGCCTCCAAGAGAAAGAATTGGAAGGTGAGGGAGGCCATGAAGCACAACGCTTGGATTCTCAAGATCACCCCCCCCCCCCCAACGTCTCTGTTAAGCACATCACGCAATTCTTCGCTCCATGGATGATACTAAATGAGGTCCATCTTGACGAGCTCAACGAAGATGATATCCTCTGGAAACACACTACCTGTGGGCAATACTTGGCGGCCTCCGCGTATAGGGCGCAATTCCTTAGGGACGGTCCTTTCCCCCATGGACAAAATGGTTTGGAAGGTTTGGGCACCCCCCAAAGTCAAATTGTTTGCTTGGTTGGCCCTTCAAGACAGAGTTTGGACGGCGGATAGATTGGCAAAGCGTGGGTGGCCAAATTGCAATCTCTGCCCTCTTTGCAGCACGGTGCAAGAGTGTGGACCTCACCTCTTCTACAAGTGCCGCTACACCCGGCGTCTTTGGTCTTTGGTCATTGAGAAATTCCTCATGCACGGGCTTGACACTTCCGCTTGGCCCCTGTTCGACTCGGTGGACGAGTGTTGGGCTAGCACCTGCGCCGATGGTACGCCGAACCGCCAAGCCAAGGCCTCCCTCACTATGCTCGTCTCATGGACGATTTGGAACGAGCGTAACGCAAGAGTGTTTAAGCATAAGAGTGCTCCACCGTCAATCTTGCTCTCCTCCATCTCTACCGAGGCCAACCTTTGGATCATCGCTGGCGCAAAGAAGCTAGGGTCCTTTATTTCACGCGAGTAATCCACATGCCGTGTTTGTTGGCTGTCTTGTAACAAACTCTTTTCTATCTTAATTAATGGATGAGGCAAAGCTTTTGCCTCGGTTTCAAAAAAAAACTGAGCTGGGAAGAAGATTCAAGGGAATCTGGCGTGACGGCGTGAACAGCCGCGAGAACAAGATTCCTGCCGTTGGTCAGCCTCGGAGCGGACGGGTGGTAGGTTTAGGACAAGACAAGGAACGGAACGGAATCTCTTCTCCCGTTTTTGGCGTTTCTTGCTTCCCACTCTATGTACCTACTCCTATTTTTCCCGTTGGTGAGTGAGAGATTTCAAGTGCTGGTTCACCATATTCATCGTTAACTACGTGGGCACGGTACTCCAATGATGAATAGGAGTAAAATAAAAGGACTCGAAAAAGGTGTTTTTCCTTTGCGTCGTGCTGACCCGATATCATGTTCTCGTCCTTGGCTGGGGTCTAGTAGCTGGACAAGGCTACAAAGGTTCAGCTGTCTCGAGTGATTGGGCTACATGCATAGGTTGGCTGGTAGCTGGCTCAGGCCAGGGACGGGGCCACTTGGACAGCTAACGAGAATCACAACTTGGAGTTTGGTTTCATATATGGATTTTTTAAATGTTGTCTTAAGAAATTCGGAAAATGTATGCCCTAATTTGTAAATTTTAAAAGTATGACCCCGTCGGCCTTGCTAAGGCTGAAGAGGAGCTTTTCGGTCTCCCTTAGACCGAACTAGTACACTTAGGCCATGCTTAGGCTGACGAGTGCATTTCGGTCTACCTTAGACCGAAAACCGGCGCCCAAGGCCGAAGAGACCTCTTCGGTTTTCGCTCAACTGAAGAGTGCTACAGGGCCCACCACTTCGCGTAAATGGAAGGCCGAAGTTGCATGTTGGCCTAAACCAGGCCGAAGGGTATTCTTTGGCTTTCTCGTGACCGAAGAGTCATTTTTTCCCCTTTCTCCATCCACCATTCTTCTTGCCCAATTTCCCCCCAGCCCTTATCCTTATTCTATAACCCCCCCCCCCTCCCCCTCGCATGTTGCCCGGGCTTCCGGAGAAGTGCCCGGAAAGGAACCCAGAGGAAATTCAACAAGAACTTTTTCATTTGCGTGGAAGGTGGGATAGGATTGTTGAACTCAAACATATGAGTGCCCGCATTACTGGTAGGCCTTTACTTCCTGACAATCCAAAATAAATTTTCCACATAAGGGATATGAGGACCACGTTAAGGTAATTGATATTTCATTTAAGGTTGCCACCAGTTAGACCATATGCGCATTCGTTGATGTAATTATGTTTTATTATTGTTTCTTATTTCCGAAGGTACCCTGTCGACGTGAAATTGTTGAACAAGGACATATTCAACTTTGAGTGTATGAAGTGTATCTGGGGCCCTATACCAGAGTTGAGGATGTCGCGGGATAGTGTTGCATCGGCGAGGGGTGATGCAAGCTCAAAGAAAGTGAGTGAAGATGATGATGACTTTATGCCAAGCAAACGAGCTCAGAACAAAGGCAAGACTCCTGTTGCATCTGAGAAGGGTGGCGGTAGTTCTAGGAAAGTGAAGAGTGATGATGATGACTTTATGCCAAGCAAAAAATCTCAAAATAGATCGAAGGGTTGTGCAAGCTCAAAGAGTGGTATATCAAGTAACAATGTAGCATAATTGACGGGCGCCGTTGCTGGTTATGATTCCGCTGATGAGTTTATGCTTGTGAAACCAGTTCAGGTAACATTTGTACGCAACCGTAAAGATCTTTGGAAGAACCATGTAAGCGAGAATAGTGATGATGACTTCATGTAGTGGTTGTTCGAACATTATGTTGTATCTTAATTTTCTGTTGAAGCGTGTCATAATTTCTATTGTTTTGCAATATCTTCATGAGAATTTTCATATCAACTAGCAAACTTGAAAGTAACATGGAAATAAATATGTCTCATACATAGATAATGGGCCTCACACATGTAAGCAAGTGCAGAAGTAACATAGACAGAAGCATGTCTCATAGATAGATAATGGCTCACACATGAAGAAAAGACTTAAACTAAATATGGATAGATGTATGTGAAAATTGGTCCTCGACATCGTCAAAGCCCTCAAAGAACGAAGCACCACTAGTGAGCATTGGTGACTACACAGATTGCATGAATTGTGGCGACGGGTGCTACTTGAGAGCTACGTTGGGATTTTCCCCGAAGAGGAAGGGTGAAGCAATATAGTAGCAGATGGTATTTCCCTCAGTGGAGAACCAAGGTTACCGAACCAATAAGAGAACTACACAAACACCCGTCAACAGTACCTACACACACAAGAGCAAATACTTGCACCCAACGCGGGCAAGAGGGTTGTCAATCCCCTTGTACTCATTAATTGCAAGGATCAAATCTGGTAATAGGTGATAGATAAATTGCAAGGTAAAATAAAAGAACAAATTGCAGCAAGGTATTTTTGGTTTTCATAATATGATTAAAATAGACCCGGGGCATAGTTTTCACTAGTGGCTTCTCTCTCATAAAGATAGCATACGATGGGTAGACAAATTACTGTTGGGCAATTAATAGAAAAGCGCATAGTTATGATGTTATTCATGGCATGATCATGTACATAGGCATTACTTCCATGACAAGTAGCCCGACTCCTGCTTGCATCTACTAATATTACTCCACTTTGAGAGCACTTCTATGCTTGCCTCTCTATGTATTAAGTTCATAACAAACAGAGTAATGCATGAGGTATGATGACATAACATAGACAGAATAAAACCAAGCAATATTATTAAACCCTGTCGTTTTCCCCTTGGTAGCAACAATACAATACGTGTCTCGCTACCCCTTCTGTCATGAGGCGAGGACACTGCAAGATTGAAACTACCACAAAGCACCTCTCATACTTAAGATAAATCAATCTAGTTGGCC
Source organism: Aegilops umbellulata (assembly GCA_032464435.1). Taxonomy (NCBI): domain Eukaryota; kingdom Viridiplantae; phylum Streptophyta; class Magnoliopsida; order Poales; family Poaceae; genus Aegilops; species Aegilops umbellulata. The sequence continues at coordinate 63,399,287 of CP136056.1, read as the reverse complement.
AAACCAAACAGATAGATCAAAGAGAAGTACAAAGCTATAACAACCATACATAATAAAATTCAGAAAAAACTCAATTACTTCCAATTAATAATCTGATCATAAACCCACAATTCATCGGATCCCAACAAACACACCGCAAAACAAGATTACATCAGATAGAACTCCAAGGAAAACATTGTATTGAAGATCAAAGAGAGAGAAGAAGTCATCTAGCTAATCACTACGGACTCATAGGTCTGTTGAAAACAACTCACTCATCATCTGAGGTGCGGCAAGGTTGATGTAGAAGCCCTCCGTGATCGATGCCCCCCTCTGGCAGAGTACCGGCGGAGGCCTCCAGATGGGATCATGGAAGAACAAAGGCTTGGGGCGGCGGAATAATTGTTTTGGGTCTCGCTTTGGTGTTTTTGGGATTTATGGGAATTTATAGAAGTGGAATTAGGGCAAACAGAGTTACGAGGGGCCCACAAGCTCAGGTGGCGCCCCCTCGTGGCGCGTTGTGTGAGCTTGTGGCCCTCTCGTACATCTTCTGGCCTCCTCCCAAAACTTCTAGGGTCCTTTCTAGTTCAGAAAAAATCATTGTAAAGTTTCATCGTGTTTGGACTTCATTTTGTATTGATTTTCTGCGGAACAAAATAATAGGCAAAACCAACAAGTCGCACTAGGCACTAGGTTAATATGTTAGTTCCAAAAATGATCTAAAATTGCATATAAAATTACACGAGATAGAAATTTCAAGAGATTCAGAAAAGATCAATGAATAATCTGGTCATAAACCCGCAATTCATTGAATCCCAACAAACACACATCAAAAGATTATATTGGAATTATCTTAGAGAAGATCGCTGTATTGAAGATCAAAAGAGAGATAGAGAGAGAGAGAGAGAGAGAGAGAGAGAGAGAGAGAGAGAGAGAGAGAGATAAAGCCATATAGCAACTGCTATGGACCCGTAGGTCCTAACAGAACTACTCACACATCATCATGAAGGCAACAAGGTTAATGAAGATGGCCTCCCCAATGGTCCCCCCCTTAGGTAGAGTACCGAAACAGGGCTCCAGATGGGATTGCTTCAGAACAGAGGCTTGCGACGATGATAAAATTCTTCTGGGTCTCGCTTTGAGGATTTCTGAATAATTGGGAATATATAGGCCAGGAATTAGGGCAAAAGGAGCTATGACGGTCCCACAAACCAGGGTGGCATGGCCTAGCCCGTAGGGCGCGCCCCCAGCCTTGTGGGACCCTCGTGGGTCTTCTCGTCCTTTCCCGGAGCTTCTAGGGTCTCTTATTGTCTAAAAAAACTGTCAAAAAGTTTCATCGTGTTTGGACTTCTGTGGGTATTGATTTTCGACAAAACCAAAAGCATGAAAAAAAACTAGATCTGACACTGGGCATTAAATTAATAGGTTAGTCCAGAAAAATAATATAAAATGGCATAAGCATACAAAAGTGATAATTTAGTAGCATTTAACAATAACATACTATATTACACGTTTGAGATGTATTAAAGGGCCACAAATTGTCCAGTGAGTTTGCATTATCCATGAACTTCACTTCTACCCACTTTGGGGCCTTTCGGATCCTAACTAATATTTATGGGGCATGTGGAGGCTAGGAATAATTGTATCCATTTATTCAAAAATATACATATGTTTGATGACATTGATGGACTGATTCAGGGAGGCTTTAATTATATAAGATATCCAAATAATAAAAACTCTAGCCATGGTGACCATAATATGGTGATTTTGAATGAAGCCAATGGTGAGCTTGGCCAGGTTGAAATTCCACTGAAAGGTAGAAACTTCACATGGAGCACCTTGCAGGAAGCCCCCCTTTTTGGAAGATTGGACTCGTTCTTTACCTTTGAAGCTTGGATTATAAAATTCCCTAGTAAAATTACTTTGCCCCTTGCTAGATCCATATTCGACCATACTCCATGTGTAATTCAAGTTAGAAAAAATATTCCCAACTCCAGTCTTTTCATATTTGAAATTTCCTGGCTATGGCGTTCTGAATTCAAAGATATTGTCCAGAGGATTTGGGAGAATAATGTTAATGAGTAAGATAGTTCCAAAATTCTCATTGTCAAATTAAAAAGGCTCGGGAAGGGCCTAAAAATCCGGTCCAAAGATATTTCCAAGCTTGTTGCTTCCATAAAAACCTCTAATTATCTTATCTCTCACTGGGACACCATTGATGACCCACAAGTATAGGGGATTGATAACCCACAAGTATAGGGGATCGCAACAGCTTTCGAGGGTAGAGTATTCCACCCAAATTTATTGATTCGACACAAGGGGAGCCAAAGAATATTCTCAAGTATTAGAAGCTGAGTTGTCAATTCAACCACACCTGGAAACTTAGTATCTGCAGCAAAGTGTTTAGTAGCAAAGTAATATGATAGTGGTGGTAACGGTAACAAAAGAGTAATGAAAGCAAAGTAATATTTTTGGTATTTTGTAGTGATTGTAACAATAGCAACGGGAAAGTAAATAAGCGTAAACCAGTATATGGAAAACTCGTAGGCATCGGATCAATGATGGATAATTATGCTGGATGCGGTTCATCATGTAACAGTCATAACATAGGGTGACACAGAACTAGCTCCAATTCATCAATGTAATGTAGGCATGTATTCCGAATATAGTCATACGTGCTTATGGAAAAGAACTTGCATGACATCTTTTGTCCTACCCTCCCGTGGCAGCGGGGTCCTAATGGAAACTAAGGGATATTAAGGCCTCCTTTTAATAGAGAACCGGAACAAAGCATTAGCACATAGTGAATACATGAACTCCTCAAACTATGGTCATCACCGGGAGTGGTCCCGATTATTGTCACTTCGGGGTTGCCGGATCATAACACATAGTAGGTGACTATAGACTTGCAAGATAGGATCAAGAACTCACATATATTCATGAAAACATAATAGGTTCAGATCTGAAATCATGGCACTTGGGCCCTAGTGACAAGCATTAAGCATAGCAAAGTCATAGCAACATCAATCTTAGAACATAGTGGATACTAGGGATCAAACCCTAACAAAACTTACTCGATTACATGATAAATCTCATCCAACCCATCACCGTCCAGGAAGCCTACGATGGAATTACTCATGCACGGCGGTGAGCATCATGAAATTGGTGATGGAGGATGGTTGATGACGACGACGACGATGAATCCCCCTCTCCGGAGCCCCGAACGGACTCCAGATCAGCCCTCCCGAGATGTTTTAGGGCTTGGCGGCGGCTCCATATTGTAAAACGCGATGATTTCTTCTCCTCTATTTTTTTCTCCCCGAAAGCAAATATATAGAGTTGGAGTTGGCGTCGGAAGGTTTCCAGGGGGCCCACGAGGTAGGGGGGCGCGCCCTAGGGGGGCACCCCCCACCCTCGTGGACAGGGTGTGAGCCCCCGGTCTTCATCTTTGGCAAGGACTTTTTATTATTTATTGTAAGATATTCCGTGGAGTTTCAGGTCATCCCGAGAACTTTTGTTTTCTGCACATAAAACAACATCATGGCAATTCTGCTGAAAACAGCGTCAGTCCGGGTTAGTTCCATTCAAATCATACAAGTTAGAGTCCAAAACAAGGGCAAACGTGTTTGGAAAAGTAGATACGACAGAGACGTATCAACTCCCCCAAGCTTAAACCTTTGCTTGTCCTCAAGCAATTCAGTTGACAAACTGAAAGAAATAAAGAAAAACTTTTACAAACTCTGTTTGCTCTTGTTGTTGTAAATATGTCAAGCCAGCATTCAAGTTTTCAGCAAAGATTATAACTAACCACATTTGCAATAATTCTCAGGTCTCATAATTACTTATATCAATAGCATAATCAACTAGCGAACCATAATAATAAATCTCGGATGACAACACTTTCTCAAAACAATCATAATATGATATAACAAGATGGTATCTCGCTAGCCCTTTCTGAGACCGCAAAACATAAATGCAGAGCACCTTTAAAGATCAAGGACTGACAGACATTGTAATTCATGGTAAAAGAGATCCAACCATAGTCACACCCAATATAAATTAACAGTGATGAATGCAAATGACAGATGTGCTCTCCAGCTAGTGCTTTTTAATAAGAGGGTGATGACTCAACAGAAAAGTAAATAGATAGGCCCTTCGCAGAGGGAAGTAGGGATTTGTAGAGGTGCCAGAGCTCAGTTTTGAAATAGAGATAAATAATATTTTGAGCAGCATACTTTCATTGTCAACATAACAACTAAGAGATGGCGATATCTTCCATGTCACACACATTATAGGCGGTTCCCAAACAGAATGGCTTGCTCAATCCATGGCTTGCTCAAAACAATGAGTGCCTCCAACAAACATCAGGTCCCGGGGGGAGTTTTGTTTGTAATTATTTTAATTTAGTTTGCATAAAGCATGGGACTGGGCATCCCGATGACCAGCCATTTTCTCGTGAGTGAGGAGCGGAGTCCACTCCTCTTGAGAATAACCTGCATAACATGGAAGATAAGGACAACCATAGTTGATACATGAGCTATTCAAGCATACAAAACAGAATGTTTATTTGAAGGTTTAGAGTTTGGCACATACAAATTTACTTGGAACGACAGGTAGATACCGCATATAGGAAGGTATAGTGGACTCATCTGGAATAACTTTGGGGTTTAAGGGATTGGATGCACAAGCAGTATTCCCGCTTAGTACAGGTGAAGGCTAGCAAGAGACTGGGAAGCGACCAACTAGAGAGCGACAACAAGCATGTACATGCATTAAAATTAATAAACATTGGATGCAAGCATGAGTAGGATATAATACACCATGAACATAAATATCGTGAAGGCTATGTTGATTTGTTTCAACTACATACGTGAACATGTGCCAAGTCAAGTCACTTAAATCATTCAAAGGAGGATACCACCCCATCATACCACATCATAACCATCTCAATAGCATGTTGGCACGCAAGGTAAACCATTATAACTCATAGCTAATCAAGCATGGCACACGCAACTATGCTCTCTAATTGTCATTGCAAACATGTTTATTCATAATAAGCTTAATCAAGAACGATCAACTCATCATATTTACAAAAACAAGAGAGGTCGAGTTCATACCAGCTTTTCTCATCTTAGTCAGTCCATCATATATCATCATAATTTCCTTTCACTTGCACGACCGAATGATGTGAATAATAATAAGAGTGCACGTGCATTGGACTAAGCTGGAATCTGCGAGCATTCAATAAACAGGAGAAGACAATACAATATGGGCTCTTGGTTAAATCAACAATAATGCATATAAGAGTCACTTCAACAATTTAATCATGGTCTTCTCCTACTGACCCCCAAACAAAAAAAAAGAAAAAAACTATTTACACGGGAAAGCTCCCAACAAACAAAAGAAGAACGGGAAATATTTTTGGATTTTTCTTTTTTAATTAATACTACAGCAGAAAACTAAACTAGTACTATTTTTTTTGTTTTTCTTAAGGTTTATCAAACACACAAGAAGAAAGCAGAAAAAGAAAATAAACTAGCATGGATATTACAGTGAAAGAGTATGAGCACCGACATCTAGCAATGAGTGTGTGTGAACATAAATGTAATGTCGGTGAGAAATACGTACTCCCCCAAGCTTAGGCTTTTGGTCTAAGTTGGTTTATTGCCAGGGATAGCCTGGCGGATACCCGTAGGTGTAGCTGGGGTCGTACTGCAACGAAGAATAGTTGGGGTTGTACTGTGATGCAGCGGCTATCGCCTCCTGAGCTGCAGCGTGGAGTCGGGCTGCCTCCGCTCTCCTCTCGTACTCATCTGCCTCCTCTCTGGTAATAGTATATCTTCCGTTTGCCTAGTAATCAAAAAAGGCAGGAGCAGGGAGAGTAATACGGACAACATGCCGTTTGTTAAAGATTAGTCAATATAAGAGAGGCGACTCAGGCCTCTCGACAAACTGGTGCGAAGCCATAGAGTTATAATCTAAATATGCAGGAGGCAACTCCGTATCACCCTCACGAATGTCTATCTCAAGAAAATTAGCTAAGCGGGTTGCATAAATTCCTCCAAAGAAATCTCCATTATATCTATTATTATGCAACCTACGTGCTACAATGGCTCCCATATGATAAGATTGGTCTCCTAACACAGCACTCCTGAGAATGCTAAGGTCAGGGACACACATGTGACATGCTTCATCCTTAGCATTTATGCATCTACCTATGAAGAGAGCAAAATAATGTATAGCAGGAAAGTGAATGCTCCCTATGGTAGCTTGCGTTATATATCTAGATTCCCCTATAGTTATACTAGCAAGAAAGTTTCTAAATTCAGAAGGGGGGTCCCTAACACTACCCCATTATGGGAGTTTGCAAGCAGAAGTGAAATCCTCTAAGTCCATGGTATAAGATTTGTCATAAAGATCAAACATGACTGAAGGAGAATTACGCGAAGATGAATACTCAAACCTCCTCACAAATGAGCTTTTGAGATCATGATACTGGGGGCATTTGTCCGCCTCAAAGTCCTCAAGACCGGCATTACGCAAATATGCCTTAAATTCTTCTTTGATTCTTGCATGATCCATAAAATTTTCCGATGGCCATTCGCAAGGTCGCACTAGAGCGTCTCTTGGTGGTTCCTCATCAGCATCACGCATACCAAGCCTAGGTCCTTGCTTCTTAGAAGAACCACCTTGGAACATCTTCCTAAGCATATTGCTTTTCTCTGAAAAATTTCTGAAATTTTTAGTAACTTCAAACAAAAGTGAACCAACTTCAATAAAACTGATAGCAACTACTCCTACAAGTGCCTAAAGCCTATATCAAGCATTAGAACTACTTGGAACCATATAAATTTGACATGCAAGCTCAAGAACATGGTCACCTATGCAGCAAAAATTTGCAATGAATAAAGCACTAGAACAAAAACTAATTGGACCAATGGAGGAGTCACATACCAAGGAACAATCTCCCCAAGCAGTTTTGCGAGAGGTGCTTTGAGCAAGGAGATCGAAAATCACAGCAAAGAGGGCTGGAACTCGTGCTTGAGTTGGTTTTTTGTGTTTGTGTGAGGAATAAGAAAAGGATGGGTGCAGGAATAAGTGGAGGAGGGCCACCGTGGGCCCACGAGGCAGGGGGCGCGCCTAGGGGGGTAGGGCGCGCCCTCCACCCTTGTGGCCAGGTGGCAGCTCCCCTCGCGATAATTTTTGCACCATAAATCCTCAAATATTCCCGAAAAAAATATTAAATTGGCATGTCATTCTGAGGACTTTTATTTTTGAGATATTTTTATATTGCATGGATAAATCAGGAAACAGACAGAAAAATACTAATTTTACTTTATTTCAACTAAATAACAGAAAGTATAGAGAGGGTACAAAAGGTTGTGCTTCTAGTTTCATCCATCTCATGCTCATCAAAAGGAATCCACTAACAAGATTGATCAGGTCTTGTTAACAAACTCATTCCGATTAACATGGAACCGGAGAAATTTCGAATAACACTGAGTTACCTTAACGGGGATATTCACATCCCCAATAATAAGTATATCATATTTCTTTTTGACAGTAGGAAGAGGAAATTCAAAACCTCCAAATAAAATCGATGGGATTTTTCCAATAGAGTTGATACTGTGGACTTGAGGTTGTTTCCTCGGAAAATGTACCGTATGCTCATTACCATTAACATGAAAAGTGACATTGGCTTTGTTGCAATCAATAACAGCCCTTGTATTATTAAGAAAAGTTCTTCCAAGAATAATAGACATACTATCATCCTCGGGAATATCAAGAATAACAAAGTCCGTTAAAATAGTAACGTTTGCAACCACAATAGGCACATCCTCACAAATACCGATAGGTATAGTAGTTGATTTATCAGCCATTTGCAAAGATATTTCAGTAGGTGTCAGCTTATACAAGTCAAGTCTACGATATAAAGAGAGAGGCATAACACTAACACCGGCTCCAAGATCACATAAAGCAGTTTTAACATAATTTCTTTTATTGGAGCATGGTATAGTAGGTACTCTTGGATCTCCAAGTTTCTTTGGTATTCCACCCTTAAAAGTATAATTAGCAAGCATGGTGGAAATTTCAGCTTCCGGTATCTTTCTTTTATTAGTAATGATATCCTTCATATATTTAGCATAAGGATTAGTTTTGAGCACATCAGTCAATCGCATACGCAAAAAGATAGGTCTAATCATTTCAGCAAAGCGCTCAAAATCCTCATCATCCTTTTTCTTGGATGGTTTGGGCGGAAAAGGCATGGGTTTCTGAACCCAAGGTTCTCTTTCTTTACCATGTTTCGTAGCAACAAAGTCTCTCTTATCATAACATTGATTCTTTGATTGTGGGTTATCAAGATCAACAGCAGGTTCAATTTCTACATCATTATCGTTACTAGGTTGAGCATCCTCATGAACATCATCATTAACATTTTCATTAGGTTCATGTTCATTACCAGATTGTGTTTCAGCATCAGACATAGATATATTATTTGGATTATCAGGTGTTTCAGCTATAGGTTCACTAGAAGTTTGCATAGTTCTATCATTTTTCTTTTTCTTCTTTTTAGAAGAACTGGGTGCATCAATATTATTTTTCTGAGAATCTTGCTCAATTCTCTTAGGACGGCCTTCAGGATACAAAGGTTCCTGAGTCATTCTACCAGTTCTAGTAGCCACTCTAACAGCATAATCATTTTTCTTACTATTCATTTCATCAAGCAATTCTTTTTGAGCCTTAAGTACTTGTTCCATTTGAGTGGTAACCATAGAAGCATGTTTGCTAACAAGTTTAAGTTCACCTCTAATATTAGCCATATAATCACCCAAGTGTTTAGTCATATTGGAATCATATTTCAATTGTCTACCAAAATAAGCATTGAAGTTTTCTTGTTTGACAATAAAATTATCGAACTCATCAAGGCATTGTCTAGCAGACTTATAATGAGGAATATCACCTTCATCAAATCTATAGAGAGAATTTACCTTTACTACATGTGTCGGATTATCGGGATCAGGAGGTTCTTCAATAAATACAGGATTAAGATCATATGTTTCTTCAACAGGCGGTAAATTAAGACCATGTTTCTTCAATAGGAGGTAAATTCTTAACATCTTCAGCTTTAATACCTTTTTCTTTCATAGATTTCTTTGCCTCTTGCATATCTTCGGGACTAAGAAATAGAACACCTCTCTTCTTTGAAGTTGGTTTAGGAATAGGCTCAGTAATTGGAGCAGGAGCTGGCTCAGGAGCTGGCCAATTATTTTCATTTGTCAACATATTATTCAATAGAATTTCAGCTTCATCCGGTGTTCTTTCCCTGAAAAAAGAACCAGCACAACTATCCAGGTAATCTCTGGAAGCATCGGTTAGTCCATTATAAAAGATATCAAGTATTTCATTTTTCTTAAGAGGATGATCAGGCAAAGCATTCAGTAACTTGAGAAGCCTCCCCCAAGCTTGTGGGAGACTCTCTTCTTTAATTTGCACAAAGTTGTATATTTCCTTTAAAGCGGCTTGTTTCTTATGAGCAGGGAAATATTTAGCAGAGAAGTAATAAATCATATCCTGGGGACTACGCACACAACCAGGATCAAGAGAATTAAACCATATCTTAGCATCACCCTTTAATGAGAACGGAAATATTTTAAGGATATAAAAGTAGCACGATCTCTCATCATTAGTAAACAGGGTGGCTATATCATTTAATTTAGTAAGATGTGCCACAACAGTTTCAGATTCATAGCCATGAAAAGGATCAGATTCAACCAACGTAACTATATCAGGATCAACAGAGAATTCATAATCCTTATCGGGAACACAGATAGGCGAAGTAGCAAAAGCGGGGTCAGGTTTCATTTTATCTTTAAGAGATTCTTTGTTCCATTTAATTAATAGCCTTTTAAGCTCGTTTCTATCTCTGCAAGCTAAAATAGCGGCAGAAGATTCCATATCAAAAACATAACCCTCAAGAATAACAGGCCTATCTTCATCATCACTTTCATCATTATAATCAGATTCAATAATTTCTTTCTCTCTAGCCCTAGCAATTTGTTCATCAAGAAATTCACTAAGGGGCACAGTAGTATCAGGCATAGAAGTAGTTTCATCATAAGTATCATGCATAGCAGAAGTGGCATCATCAATAACATGCGACATATCAGAACGAATAGCAGAAGCAGGTTTAGGTGTCGCAAGCTTACTCATAATAGAAGGTGAATCAAGTGCAGAGCTAGATGGCAGTTCCTTACCTCCCCTCGTAGCTGAGGGATAAATTTTTGTTTTCTCGTCTTTCAAGTTCTTCATAGCGTCCAGCAGATATAAATCCAAGTGACTCAAAGAATAGAGCTATGCTCCGCGGCAACGGCGCCAGGAATTGGTCTTGATAACCCACAAGTATAGGGGATCGCAACAGCTTTCGAGGGTAGAGTATTCAACCCAAATTTATTGATTCGACACCAGGGGAGCCAAAGAATATTCTCAAGTATTAGAAGCTGAGTTGTCAATTCAACCACACCTGGAAACTTAGTATCCGCAGCAAAGTGTTTAGTAGCAAAGTAATATGATAGTGGTGGTAACGGTAACAAAAGAGTAATGAAAGCAAAGTAATATTTTTGGTATTTTGTAGTGATTGTAACAATAGCAATGGGAAAGTAAATAAGCGTAAACCAGTATATGGAAAACTCGTAGGCATCGGATCAGTGATGGATAATTATGCCGGATGCGGTTCATCATGTAACAGTCATAACATAGGGTGACACAGAACTAGCTCCAATTCATCAATGTAATGTAGGCATGTATTCCGAATATAGTCATACATGCTTATGGAAAAGAACTTGCATGACATCTTTTGTCCTACCCTCCCGTGGAAGCGGGGTCCTAATGGAAACTAAGGGATATTAAGGCCTCCTTTTAATAGAGAACCGGAGCAAAGCATTAGCACATAATGAATACATGAACTCCTCAAACTATGGTCATCACCGGGAGTGGTCCCGATTATTGTCACTTCGGGGTTGCTGGATCATAACACATAGTAGGTGACTATAGACTTGCAAGATAGGATCAAGAACTCACATATATTCATGAAAACATAATAGACTCAGATCTGAAATCATGGCACTCGGGCCCTAGTGACAAGCATTAAGCATAGCAAAGTCATAGCAACATCAGTCTTAGAACATAGTGGATACTAGGGATCAAACCCTAACAAAACTAACTCGATTACATGATAAATCTCATCCAACCCATCACCGTCCAGCAAGCCTATGATGGAATTACTCACGCACGGCGGTGAGCATCATGAAATTGGTGATGGAGGATGGTTGATGATGACGACGACGACGAATCCCCCTCTCCGGAGCCCCGAACGGACTCCGGATCAGCCCTCCCAAGAGGTTTTAGGGCTTGGCGGCGGTCCGTATCGTAAAACGCGATGATTTCTTCTCCTCTATTTTTTTTCTCCCCGAAAGCAAATATATGAGTTGGAGTTGGCGTCGGAAGGTTTCCAGGGGGCCCACGAGGTAGGGGGGCGCGCCCTAGGGGGGCGCCCCCCCACCCTCGTGGATAGGGTGTGGGCCCCCTGGTCTTCATCTTTGGCGAGGATTTTTTATTATTTATTGTAAGATATTCCATGGAGTTTCAGATCATTCCGAAAACTTTTGTTTTCTACACATAAAACAGCATCATGGCAATTCTGCTGAAAACAGCGTCAGTCCAGGTTAGTTCCATTCAAATCATACAAGTTAGAGTCCAAAACAAGGGCAAAAGTGTTTGGAAAAGTAGATACGATGGAGACGTATCAGGGATCAATTGTAGTCCTTTCAATAAGTAAGAGCATCGAACCCAACGAGGAGCAGAAGGAAATGACAAGTCGTTTTTAGCAAGGTATTTTTTGCAAGCACTGGAATTGTCGGTAACAGGTAGTTTGGTAGCAAGATAATTGGTAACGAGCAAGTAACGGTAACAATAAATAAAGTGTAGCAAGGTAGCCCAATCCTTTTGTGGCAAAGGACGGGCCAAAACGGTCTCTTATGATAAGCAAAGTGTTCTTGAGGGTACACGGGAATTTCATGTTGGGGAACGTAGTAATTTCAAGAAAAATCCTACCCACACGCAAGATCATGGTGGTGCATAGCAACGAGAGAGGAGAGTGTTGTCCACGTACCCTCGTAGACCGAAAGCGGAAGCGTTATATCAACGCGATTGATGTAGTCGTACGTCTTCACGATCCGACCGATCCAAGTACCGAACGTACGGCACCTCCGAGTTCTGCACACGTTCAGCCCGATGAGGTCCCTCGATCTCCGATCCAGCAGAGTGTCGCGGGAGAGTTTCGTCGGCACGACGGCATGGTGACGATGATGATGTTCTACCAACGCAGGGCTTTGCCTAAGCACTGCTACAGTATTATCGAGGTGGACTATGGTGGAGGGGGGTACCGCACACGGCTAAGAGACAATCAACTTGATCAACTTGTGTGTCTACAGGTGCCCCCCAGCCCCTGTATATAAAGGAGCAAGGGGGAGGATGTGCGGCCAGGCTAGGGGCGCGCCAGGAGGAGTCCTACTCCTACCGGGAGTAGGACTCCCTTCCTTTTCCATGTTGGACTAGGACTTGGGGGGGAAGAGAGAGAGAGGAAAGGAAAGGGGGGGGGCGCCACCCCCCCTCCTTGTCCAATTCGGACTTGGGGGGGAGGGGCGCGCGGCTGCCCCTTGGCCTCCTCTCCTATTCCTCCACTAGGCCCATTAAGGCCAATTAGGTTACCGGGGGTTCCGGTAACCTCCCGGTACTCCGGTAAAATCCCAATTTCACCCGGAACACTTCCGATGTTCAAACATAGGCTTCCAATATATCAATCTTCATGTCTCGACCATTTCAAGACTCCTCGTCATGTCCGTGGTCACATCCAGGACTCCGAACAACCTTCGGTACATCAAAACATATAAACTCATAATGAAACTGTCATCGTAACGTTAAGCGTGCGGACCCTACGGGTTCGAGAACTATGTAGACATGACCGAGACACGTCTCCGGTCAATAACCAATAGCGGAACCTGGATGATCATATTGGCTCCTACATATTCTACGAAGATCTTTATCGATCAAACCGCACAACAACATACGTTGTTCCCTTTGTCATCGGTATGTTACTTGCCCGAGATTCGATCGTCGTTATCTCAATACCTAGTTCAATATCGTTACCGGAAAGTCTATTTACTTGTTCCATAATACATCATCCCGTAACTAACTCATTAGTTACAATGCTTGCAAGGCTTGAGTGATGTGCATTACTGAGAGGGCCCAGAGATACCTCTCCGACAATCGGAGTGACAAATCCTAATCTCGAAATACGCCAACCCAACATGTAACTTCGGAGACACCTGTAGAGCACCTTTATAATCACCCAGTTATGTTGTGACGTTTGGTGGCACACAAAGTGTTCCTCTGGTAAACGGGAGTTGCATAATCTCATAGTCATAGGAACATGTATAAGTCATGAAGAAAGCAATAGCAACATACTAAACGATCGGGTGCTAAGCTAACAGAATGGGTCATGTCCACATCATTCTCCTAATGATGTGATCTCGTTAATCAAATGACAAATCATGTCTATGGTTAGGAAACATAACCATCTTTGATCAACGAGCTAGTCAAGTAGAGGGATACTAGTGACACCCTGTTTGTCTATGTATTCACACATGTATTATGTTTCTGGTTAATACAATTCTAGCATGAATAATAAATATTTATCATGATATAAGGAAATAAATAATAACTTTATTATTACCTCTAGGGCATATTTCCTTCATTTCATCTAGTCACTTTCATCATGTTGGTTTGATTCGTGTTTGCTACTTTGATAATTTGATATGTGGGTGGACCGGTGCTTAGGTGTTGTTCTTACTTGAACAAACCTCCTACTTATGATTAACCCCCTCGCAAGCATCCGCATGTACGAGAAAAGTATTAAGATAAAATCTAACCATAGCATTAAACGTTTGGATCCAAATCGGTCCATTACAAAGTAGCGCATAAACTAGGGTTTAAGCTTCTGTCACTTAGTAACCCATCATCTAATAACTACTCCAGAGTGCATTCCCTTAGGTCCAAATATGGTGAAGTGTCGTATAGTCGATGTTCACATGACACCATTAAGGGAATCACAACATACATATCGTCTAAATATCGAACACATATCAAGTTCACATGATTACTTGCAACATGACTTCTCCCGTGACCTCAAGAACAAAAGTAACTACTCACAAATAATAATCATGCTCAAGATTAGAGGGGTATTAAGTAGCATAATGGATCTGAATATATAATATTCCACCAAATAAACCATATAGTAATCAACTACAAGATGTAATCAGCACTACTAGTCACCCACAAGCCCAATCTGAAGTTCTGGTATAAAGATTGAACACAAGAGATGAACTAGGGTTTGAGAGGAGATGATGATGTTGAAGGTGTTGATAGAGATTGCCCTCCCAAAGATGAGAGGGTTGTTGGTGATGACGATGACGATGATTTCCCCCTCTGGGAGGGAGGTTCCCCCGGCGGAATCGCTCTGCCAAAGGGCAAAAGTGCTCCTGCCCAAGTTCCACCACGAGACGGCAGCGCTTTGTCCCAAAAGTCCCCCTCTGATTTTTCTAGGTCAAGATGACCTATACACCAGAAGATGGGCACCGGAGGTGGGCCGAGGAGGGCACAACCCACCAGGGCGCGCCTGGGGGCCCAGGCGCGCCCTGATGTCTTGTGCTCACCAGGGTGGCCCCCTCCGGTAGTTATTTGCTCTGGTATTTTTTATATATTCCAAAACAACTCTCTGTAAATTTTCAGCTCATTTGGAGATGTGCAGAATAGGTAACTCTGACGTAGCTTTTTCAGGTCCAGAATTCCAGTTGCCGACATTCTCCCTCTTTGTGTAAACCTTGCATGTTATGAGAGAAAATGCATTATAATTACTCCATAAAGCATTATTATGCATAAAAACATTGTAAATAACAGTAGGAAAACATGATGCAAAATGGACTTATCAACCATTGAAGAATTCGGAAGTTTTTTCCATTATTGAATGTAATGACAAAGAGATTGTTAAAGAGAACCACCTCAAACGTCTTGCATTTCAGAGAGCTTACTGAAAATAAAGAGCCACTATTAGGTGGGATACTATGGGTGATGAATATTGAATGTTCTTTTAGGCTAAAGCCCTATTAAATGTAGACAAACATTTTTCTTATGAATGATGAGCCTGTTTCTGAATTCCATAATCATCAACCTAAATCTGCTCTCGTTTGGAGGGCCTTTAAGGCTAAACTTGCGACTTCCATGCAAACTTGTTATCTGCTGGATTTTGGTGGGAAACGTTGCATGGAAAATAAAAAAATTCTACGCACACGCAAGATCTATCCATGGAGATGCATAGAAACGAGAGGAGAAGAGTGTCTCTACGTACCCTTGTAGACCGTAAGCGGAAGCGTTTCACAACGAGGTTGATGTAGTCGAACTTTCTTTGTGCTCCAACTGATCTAGTACCGAACGCACGGCACCTCCGCGTTCTGCACACGTTCAGCTCGGTGACGTCCTACGCCTTCTTGATCCAGCAAGACAACAAGGTAGTAGATGAGTTCTGGCAGCACGACGACATGGTGACGGTGATGGTGATGTGATCTCCGCAGGGCTTCGCCTAAGCACTATGAAAATACGACTCAGGGAGTAAACGGTGGACCGGGGCGCTGCACACGGCTAAGACAATGTTGTGTCCTTGTGTGGCTCCCCCTCCCCATGTATATATAGGTGGGAGGGGAGGAGGCAGCCCCTAGGGCGCCCCAAGAGACCTGGCGGCAGCCCTAGGGCTGCTGCCTTACCCTGCGCCCCCACCCCCCTTTCCTTATTTGGACATGCGGGGGAAAGTAAAGGGAGATGGCTGCCTTAGGGCGCCTCCCCTTTCCTTCCCTCCCTCCTTTGGTTCGTGGGCAGGAGGTAGAGGGGTGCACCAGCCCCTTGTGGGCTGGTGTGCTCTTCCCCTTTTGGCCCATAAGGCCCAATAACCTACCAGGGCTGCCCGGAACCCCTTCCGGTGACCCGATAAGTACCCGGTACCACCCGAAACACTTTTGGTGTCCAAATACCATCGTACTATATATCAACCTTTACCTCTCGACCATTTCGAGAGTCCTCTTCATGTCCGTGATCTCATCCGGGACTCCAGACAACATTCGATCACCAAATCATATAACTCATATAATACTACATTGTCATCGAACGTTTAGCGTGCGGACCCGACGGGTTCGAGAACTATGTAGACATGACCGAGACACCTCTCCGCTCAATAACCAATAGCGGAACCTGGATTCTCATATTGGCTCCTACGTATTTTACGAAGATCTTTATCGGTCGAACCGTTATGACAACATACGTAATTCCCTTTGTCCATCGGTATGTTACTTGGCCGAGATTCGATCGTCGGTATCTTCATACCTAGTTCAATCTCATTACTGCAAAGTCTCTTTACTCGTTATATAATACATCACCTTGTGACCACCTCCTTAGTCATTTGCTTGCAAGCTTATGATGTGTATTACCGAGAGGGCCCAAAGATACCTCTCCGATACTCGGAGTGACAAATCCTAATCTCGATCTATGAAAACTCAACAAACACCTTCGAAGATAGCTGTAGAGCATCTTTATGATCACCCAGTTATGTTGTGACGTTTGATAGCACACAAGGTATTCCTTCGGTATCCGGGAGTTGCATAATCTCATAGTCGAAGGAATATGTATTTGACATGAAGAAAGCAATAGCAATAAACTGAACGATCATTATGCTAAGCTAATGGATGGGTCTTGTCCATCACATCATTATCCTAATGATGTGATCCCGTTATCAAATGACAACTCATGTCTATGGTTAGGAAACCTTAACCATCTTTGATCAATGAGCTAGGCTTGTAGAGGCTTAATAGGGACACGGTATATGTTTATGTATTCACACATGTATTTAAGTTTCCGATCAATACAATTCTAGCATCAATAATAAACCTTTATCATGAAATATGGAAATATAAAATAACAACTTTATTATTGCCTCTAGGGCATATTTCCTTCAGATTTGAACTCTCTTATTCAAATATGTGATGATCTTCACTGTCTAGAGGTCCTGTTTCCAAGACTAAAATTGATGACGCTGGGAAAATGCCTATGGACAAAGCTCCTAGACCAGATAGATTTAGTGGTGCTTTCATCAAAGCTTACTGGAGCATTACTTGTCAAGACCCAATCTCATTGTGGATTTTTATCATGACAGGGTCAACTTGCAAAGCATCAATGCTTCATATATTACCTTGTTTCTTAATAAAGATACCCCCTTGACTACTGGAGACTTCAGGCCTACCTCCTTGCTCAATTGCACAAATAAGATCATTACTAATTGTTGACTAATAGAATGCACTCTATCATTCTTAAACTCATTTACATTAATCAGTATGGATTTATCCAAACAGGACCATTCAAGACTTCCTTGGTTGGGCTTTTGAATATATCATCAGTGCCATCACTCCAGGAAAAAAAATTGGTCCTAAAATTGGACTTTGAAAAGGCCTTTGACCTGGTTGAACATATAACTTTTGAATATTATTAGAGCTAAAGGTTTTGGAGATAGATGGACGATACGGATGCAAATGATCTTTTTGCACTTCATCTATTTTGCTTAAAGCCATCCCTCGTAAGTAATTCCAATGTAAAGGAGGTGGCAGGCAAGGGGAACCTATGTCATCCCACCTCTTTATCTTGGCTGCTGACCTTCTTCAAAATGTGTTCAATGAAGCCATGGACACAAATCTCTCGGTCTCCTTTACAAGTTCATTCTTGCCCTAATTTTCCAATTATTCAGTATGGTGATGATACTATTCTTGTCCTTCCTTCTGAGAAGTTTCAACTATGTAAAATCAAGATGCACACTCTAGTTTAAAAATTAACTACAACAAGTATGTCTTAGTTCCAATTGCAACTAATGTACCTGATGAGAGAATGGCAACCTTGACAACAATTTTAGCATGCCAGCATGGGTCATTTCCAGTCACCTATATTGGCTTGCCTATGCATAGATCCAAGCCAAAGATTGAAGACTTTAATCCCATTGTGTAGCGACCTGAGAAAAGGTTGTCTAGGTGCTCTACCATGTTTTCATATGATGGAAGACCCCTCTTGAACAAATATGTTTTCTCGTCTCTGGCCACCTTCTTCATGTGACTCTTTCCTTGCTTGTGGGAGTGGTCAATCAAATTAATTAATATTTAAGGCATCGCCTTTGGTGAAAATTTGGTATGGAAGATAAGGGTACTATGCTCATTGCCTGGGAGAAGGTTTCTAGGACAAAAAATTCAAGGTGGTCTTGGTGTTCTGGAGGTCTCAACTTATAACAAGGTCCTTCTCATCAAATATTTGCATAAGTTCTTTAAAAAAGACGATCTGCCCTAGGTGAAACTAGTATGGAAGAAACATTATAGTTCTGGGCCACCTATTGACAAGTAGAAAGGCTCCTTCTGGTGGAAGGACATTCTGAAACTCTTATGTGTTTTAAAGCTTCTACAGTCTGCCAATTAAGGGAAGGGGACACTATTTTGTTTTGGCATGGCAAATGGCTACATGAACCTTTGGTTCACCAATTCCCCGAGCTTCATTCTTTTGGCACAGTGTCTATGGTAATGTCTTCTGAGGGCAGGACCGAACTTTTTCATAGGCCTCTATCTACTAAAGCTTTTGGCTAGCTTCTTGAGCTTCCAAACAGTTTTCCTTTTAGCAATTCTACTACTCGGAAAGATGTTTGGATTTGGAATGGAGAGCTCAAAAAACATTCATCAATTAAAACATATAAAGATCTCATGGGAAATTTGGAGGTCCTCGGATCTTTAACATCCTCTGGGTCAGTGCCAACACACTCAAGCACAAGATTTGATTCTGGTTGGCACTACATGACAGAACTAACACAAGAGCACTTCTAAAAAAGAATAGTTTTTTATGCAAGATTGTTGTTGTTTTCTTTGTGCTATTAATATTGAATTAACCCTGCTCCATCTTTTATGGGACTGTGACTTTGCTAAGAGATTTTAGGATTCTTAATCCCCAATACAAAGAGAGGCCTCCCTTTCTATGATGATACTATATTGGCATTTGGACATGTCCCAACTCATTTTTTGTAGGAAACGCGGACAGGAATTTCGTAGGAATACTATTCATTTTCTGTGTATTTGGAGAAAAGTACAGTTTCACTCAAAGTTCATTCTTTTGCATAGGAACAAGACAAGACAAATCCTTAGCATGACAAGTGTCATCCTATCAAATTCCCATACTACTCCTAATTCCTAGGTTTTAGTTTTCTCGGAACCGAATAAGGCTTAAACATTTCGGATTTGTGAGCGTGCGTCTGTGGAGGCGGCGCCGCCCATTTGCCGTCCGTCGCCAATACGCAAAGGTTCATTTTAAGTTTCTGTTCTGCCGCGGCTGTTTTCATTCCGTGTCCGAGGCATGCCGCGAACTGTAAACTCATTTTACAGGTTCACGAAATAAAGGATCAGCTAGAGATGCTTTTAATGTGGACAAAATTTTCAAAGACAGGATGATTAGCCGGTGCAAGCACACATGCGCCGGGCCTCCCCTGCCTCTCGAATGTCGCGGCGCCGATCGATCGCAGCCGGTCAATCTTCTAGCGGGATGGCGTGCATGCCATGTGCGCCGTTAATAATGCCACATCTGACCACATATCCTTCTACAGTAGCAGTACATATATGGTCCATGAGATTAAGCTAACTACGAGAGCAACAGTGTACACTCGCTCGTGCAACTATGGGAGCATGCCATGTTACATCGTGACAAGTTCCAGCCCTACTACGCTCGAAACTCCTGCACACCTGCTGAGCTGCACCAGAGCATGTAGTCGTGTGGATGGGACTCGAAGTTTTTTTGGTCTTTTTTCCTTCGAAGAACAAAACATGCACGGTAATCGTATGTCCACGTCGTTAACGAGTCTTGTTCCCGAGTCCTAGAACTATTGGAGTGCTGCCAACGTCCAAGGCCATCTTCAACGCTAACCCGCAAATTTTTTCTGTATCCGTCCGCGGATAGGGGGATCAGTCCGCGGAAAGAATTCGGTAGGACGACATCCAATGCTAGCCGACACATTTTCAACCTTTTTTTAACAAACCGGATGAATTTCATGCAAATACGATCAGATTTCATACAAACATGACGGATTTCATTACATTTGAACATTTAGAATAGAAAAAGATCCGCCCCTAAACCTATCCTACAGCGGCGGCGGTAGGCATCCAGCCCGTGTCGTCCTTCATCCGCAGTCTCCATGAGCACCGGCAATAAGACTGATGAAGTGAAGGTGCAGTCCCCGGCGAAGAAAAATAGAACACGGGAGACGGGTCGGCCCACATGGGACACAAGGCACCGCTGCCTCCTGTGGCCTACTCATACTTGGAGGTGTCCGCGACATGTCCGTCGCTGGTGGATGTGAGGTCAACGATGAAAATGGCGGCGTCGGCGTTGTCTTCGTCCCGCCGGGCCTGTTGATGGTTCATCGATGGCGCGTAGGAGGCGTAGCTGGCGTTGTTCTCCTCCGCGATCGCCTGCAGCTGCGCCTCCGCGGCGGCCGCTTCCTGACGAGCGGCGGCTTGAGCGCAGACAGCATCATATATGGCACGCTGCTCCGCCACGAAGTTGGGGTTCGCCGCGGCCATGGCCGCCACAGCCTCCTCGCTTGCGCGCTCGCCGTAGATCTAGCTCTCCGCCAGCCGGTGCTGCTTCTAGAGGAACAGGTTGTACCATTGTTCCTTCTGCACCTACTGGAACGCCGACAGAGGCGTCGGCGCAGGCTGCACCTCCGCCGTGACGGCGTTGAAGTGCGCCTGTGCCTGCTCCATGGTGAAGTCGGCGTGCACAGGAGGCGCGGGAGCCGTGACGGAGTCGTAGGAGCATGCCGTCCTCGTTGTCTGAGACCTCGGGCGAGCTGGCCGGCAAGTCGGCCTCGATCCGCCTGGCATGGCGGCTATGCCAAGCAACGGCAAGGGCGGCCACCGCATGCTTCATCTCCGGCCACAGACTGTCCCACAGTGTTTTCCCGCTGGCAGTCATTGCGGATACAGTGCAAGGAAGGAGGATGTGGAGGGACTGGTGTTGTGGTGTGTAGTTAGTCAGGTGTGGCCGCTTTTATATAGCGGATTCCGGTGAGGCGAGGCGTCCGGATGCGTTAATGCGCGGCGCCGGAGTGGGTTTCTCGGCCAGCCAGACTACTCCGGCAGACGGAGGACAGTGACATTGAACGGGTGTGGTAGATATCCGTCCCGTCCCATCCAGTCACACGTCTCCAGCATGGAACAGGCGTGGACACCGAAGACGCGTCGCGGGTGGCGCCCTCGGCCGGCGCACCGCTTCAATGGCGGAGGCAATGAGAGGTCACATCCGCTCTGAGCCGTCTTCAATGGTTAGCGTCGCGCTCTATAACGGCATGAATGCGGGCAGCTGACGCTGGGCGGGAGCGCATGCGGGAGGGGGAAGGGTTTTTGGTGGGCCAGTGTGGTCAGAAGCGGGCCTGAGATCAGTCCGGACTCCCGCAAACCTCCCTCATTATTGTCTCCGGTTTGCGAAAAAAATCGTGTCCGGACCGCTCGGCGGACCGATACAGGTCGGCGTTGGATGGCTTCTTCAATCCGGACAGCGCGGTCCGGATGGTTGCGAGAGGGTTACTGGTCCGCTTTAAAGATGTCATAAGGCTTTCTTCTTTGTTCATAGGTAGAAAGATATAGGAATAAAAAAGTCACAGAAAAAAAATGGTATGTGTCTCAAATCCTGTACCAGGTGCAGGTTTCATTTTGCGGCTTTCGTTTCGATGGCCGATCAAAGGAGGGCCTGAACTACTGTTGCCTGATTCTGTGGACAATCATAATCTATCAAGCGGGGTGTATGCATACATGGGTTAAAAAAAAGAACATACTTCTTATGCAATGAGGAGAACGGTCGTGGGTGTTTCTCCTCACTGAATGATCGTTCAGCTGCGTTGTGTTTCTGAACACTAGTGATCATACAACCTGCTCCATTCTTCAGAAGGTACACAGTGTACCTGGAACAAAATGAAACGGAATGGCAGTGGTGCTAGGCTTGAGTCTTCGGACCAGTTCGGAGTAATTAACACCTAAAAGTCAGTATGTACATGATTTGCGTGTGCGAACCCAGAGTAAATTCAAGAACTGAAGTCCTATCGTGTGAGAACGCCCTCACGCACAACACACAACCTTTTGTGACAGTCAAATGAGATGACAAGTCTATCGTGCCAAGTGAGAGCTAGAATTTCAAGTTTTAGTTCGCATTTTGCTTTTGCCTCTCCCCTTCAATCCAAAAAGATGGAACGAGTGAATCCACATTGAGAATTTAAATATTTGAATTTGACGAAAATCGGACACGGACTTCGGCCTCTCCACCGGGCGCGTCTATATCTAGCTTATAGCGAGACAAACGGATGCCTCGCGCGGGAGCTATGTCTCGCTTACAACGAGACTGAAGGAGCTGTAGCCTGGAGCGTCCACAGTAACAAACCGACCAAATAGCGCACACTTAAAAGAAATAGAGAAAAAGAAAAAGAAAAAGGGAGCAGGCTGGGATTGATTGCACCCGAATCCTCGGCGCCAAATAGATTACATTTTTTTTAGGTAACCGAATAGATTACACTTGATACGCGGAGTGAAGAACGTTGACCTTATTCCAAAATCCATGAACCTTTTCCAAATTAAGAAATTTTTATGAAAAGCGGTGAAGTTTTTTTTAAATTTGTCAACTTTTCATCCAAAATCAGATGAACTTTTTGTCGGTTTATGGTTTTTTCAAAAAAATTGATGAAACTTTTTTCAAATTTTTTAAAGTTGATGAAGTTTTTTCAAATTCAAAGAACTTTTTTTGAGAATCAATGAACTTTTTTTCAAAATTGATGAACTTTGTTCAAAATCGATGAAGTTTTTCAAATCGGTGAACAGTTTTTCAAATTTGATGAACTTTTCTAAATTCGATGAACTTTTTTTCCAAATTTGTGAACTTTTCTATAAAATTGATGAACTTGTTTTAAAGTTCATGAAACTTTTCCAGAATTTGGTGATTTTTTTTCGAATTTCATGAACTTTTTCAAATTTTGAACTATTTTGTCATACAGTCGAACATTTTTTATAGCAACTCTATGATATTTCCCGATTTCACGTTTTTATTTTTTTCAAATGATTTATATGTAGTCAGTGTTGTACTAAAACAATTGTTAAATAGAACTGTTTTCGGATTGTAATCAGCAAAGTATTATTGGTCCATTGGCTGTTGCGTCAAGTCTTCAGCTGTTGGACCTGCGTCCGAATCCCAGGGGAGCTCCTATAGGGCGCCTTATGCGCCGGTTGAAGCAACGGGACAGGCGAACATTTTTTATAGCGACTCTATGATATTTCCCGATTTCACGTTTTTATTTTTTTCAAATGATTTATATGTAGTCAGTGTTGTACTAAAACAATTGTTAAATAGAACTGTTTTCGGATTGTAATCAGCAAAGTATTATTGGTCCATTGGCTGTTGCGTCAAGTCTTCGGCTGTTGGACCTGCGTCCGAATCCCAGGGGAGCTCCTATAGGGCGCCTTATGCGCCGGTTGAAGCAACGGGCGCTCACTGCTGCACCCAGCTGGGCCGGCCCATGAACACGCAACACTGCAAACGCGCGCAAAAAACAAAACCAGAAATTACGCGCATGACCTGGAATCGAACTCGTGCCCTGACATCCAGTATGTGGTTGGCCGACCACTAGAGCAACTCGGCACTTATGAAAAATAGTAGCGCGACAGTATACAAGTACAAAGTATTACACCCACGCTATTTATAGCACACGCATTGAAAGGTAACTGTTGAATTATTTTAAAAAAATAGAAAACGTGATTTCTTTTGACAAATACGTGAACAAAATTCGAAAGTCCACGGATTGAAAAGAGAATCACGAACTGGAAAATAGTTCATGTATTCAAAAAAGTTCACGAATTCAAAAAAAGTTCATTAAAATTGAAAAGTTCACAAAATCTGGAAAAGTTCATCGATTCTCAAAAAAGTCATCACTTTTCTAAAAGAGTCATCGATTTTTGAGAAATTTCAAAAAAATATATAAAAAATGTTCATCAATTTAAAAAAGAGTTAATCGGTTACAAAAATAGTTCATTGATTTTTAAAAAAAGTTCATAAAATCGGAAAAAGTTCATCTATTTTGAAGAAAGTTCATCGAATTCGAAAGTAGTTCATCTAATTTAAAAAAACTTCACTGATTTTCAAAAAAAGTTCATTGAATTTGAAAAAAGGTTCATTCATTTTGGAAAAAAGTTCATCTAATCTGAAAAAAGTTCATGAAATTTGGAAGAAAAGTTCATCGATTTTGCAAAAAGCTCACCGAATATGAAAAAAGTTCATCGATTTTAAAGAAAACTTCATCAAATTTGAAAGAAAGTTCATAAAATTGAAAAATTGTTCGCCGATTTTGAAAACAACTCGCAAGTTTAAAAAACAAAGAAAAAATAAAAGGCAAAAAGAAAGAAAACAGGAACAAAATAAAATAAAAGCGAGAAGATAAGAGGAAGGAAGATTGATATCTTCACAGAAGGTGGCTTGGCTGTTGTGTTTAGCGTGTTCTACACAGAAGCCCGCGCCGCGGGTTCGATCCCTCCGTCATGCCCTTTTTTGCAGCAAGTTCGGAAAACGAAAAAAAAGATGAAAATGGGCCAGCCCATCCCGGAGAGAGGGTGTGCGCCAGTTTGTGGAAATCGAAGAAACGGGCGCAACGGGCGCCGTTTAGGGGCGTTTCCTATTTGACGCTCGCGAGCGTCCAGATGCTGAGCTTCCGCTGAAGCGCTCGACAGAGCACTGCGAAACGGGCCAGCCCAATTCCAGCGTCAAAGCAGGCAAACTGGTTTTGGGAACCTTCTAGAAGGATCCCTCAACCGATTTTTTTTCTATTTCTTTCCCTTTTGCCGGCTTTCTGGTTTTCTCTGTTTTCCTTTTTTTCCTTTTTTCTTTTTCTTTTTTTGTTGTGTTTTTTTCTGTTTCTGCTTATATTTTTTTTCTTTTTCCCTTTCCTTTTATTTATCCTTTTCCGTTTTTATTTTATACTTTGTTTTCTAAAACGTTTCATTTTGTTCATGATTTAAAAATTTGTTCACAGTTTCAAATTTGGTTCACTTTTTTTAAAAAAATTCACAATTCAAAAAATTGTTCATCGTATATCACAAAATTATTCAATATGTATTTACAATTTGTTTAGCGTATATCAAAAAAATGTTCAATGTATATTTAAAAGTTGTTCAGCGTATATCACAGAAAAGTTCAATGTGTTTTAAATATTGTTCAGTGTTTATCACAAAAATGTTCAATGTGTAGTTAAAAGTTGTTCAGTGTATATTACAAAAAGCTCAATATATAACAAAAAATTGTTTATCCTACATAAAATAATTAATAAATGTTTGAATTCATAATTGTATTCATGTTTTTTTAAATACGTTTTAAAATTTGTTTAAAAAATATTCATTTTTTAAGGAAGATTAAAAATCGATCTGCCGGTGCACATAGCACTTCAAGGGTAGCGCCGTTATTAAAGACATGCCCAGTCCCTTGATGCAGTGGTTGGCTACACTGTTATCCAGTGTGAGGTCGAGAGCTCGACTCCATCCTACGCTTGTATTTTTTCAGTTTTCATTATGTTCCCTCGACCCCTAGTAATGGGCCGGCCCGCTTGCGAGAAACCTTCAGCTAAACCTCCTCTGTTTGACGCTAACGAGCGTCGAACAGGAGCTCTCCCGTTTAGGATTTCCCGAATCCCAGGTACTTCGCGTCTGTTTTTTCTGCAGGTTGCTGGGCCAGCCCGCTAGACGTCGCGCGTGGGCGCCAGCAGCGGAGATCGAAGAAACGGGCGCAACGGGCGCCGTTTAGGATTTCCCGAATCCCAGGTACTTCGCGTCTGTTTTTTCTGCAGGTTGCTGGGCTGGCCCGCTAGGCGTCGCGCGTGGGCGCCAGCAGCGGAGCGGCGCTAAAAGCGCCGTATAGGAGCTCCTCCCAGGGAGCTCCTATTTAGCGCACTGCAGTCGACCGAGCCAACGCGCACCCTCTCCCTTCCACAAAAATAATTTACTGTTTAATATTTTTTATTCTTTATTAAAATAATTTGGGATTACGAACAGGTTCTAAAATACCATTATTCTTAAAAGAAGTAAAAGTGTTCACCAAAAATGCTCATGTATTAAAATAATGTTCACATATTTAAAATAGTTAATGAGTGTCAAACAAAAATAGTGAATTAAAAAATGTTCATGAATTTACAAAATAATGTGTATTAAGAAATTTTTATGTTTTCATAAAAAATATTAACTTATTCAAAATATCTTTTTAAATTCTTGAAATGTTCAAAAATAAAAAAAATACGCATGATTTTTCTAACATGTTTCGCAAAAGTCAAACCCTGTCCGCGAACTACTGTAAATTGTTCCAAATTTACAGAAAAAAAATCATTGACTCAAAAAAGTTTGTCGATTGAAGAAAATGTTCATTAATTTATGAATAATATTCACAATTTCCAAAATATCATAAAGTTTTCAAAAACAAATCACAATTTTATTAAATGTTTATGATTTTAGAAAAACACTAATTAAAAAAATGTTTATGATTTCGAGAAAAAAAATAGAAAAATGTTCACAAATTTGAAAAAAGTTTTAAAAAATAGAAAAAAGGAAAAAGGTGAAAAGAAAGAAAAATGAAATGAAAAATAAGACAAAAGAACAAAATGATACCGGTTTGGAAAATATTTCTAGGACCTTCCCAAGCTGAAACAAGCTAGTTAGGTCGACTGAAGCGTACGCAGCTGGAAGCGGGATGGGGGGGGGGTGTTAGTGTCAAAACCGGCCGATCTCGAGTAGGGGGTCCCGAACTGTGCGGCTGAGGATCGAAGATAACAGAAGACAAAGGGGACACGATGTTTACCCAGGTTCGGGCCCTCTTAATGGAGGTAAAACCCTACTTCCTGCTTGATTGACTTTGATGAGTATAGGGGTTACAAGAGTTGATCTACCTCGAGATCGTAATGGCTAAACCCTAGCTGTCTAGCCTATGTAAATTCTGATAGGCTCTATGGACTAAACCCTCTGGTTTATATACATACGGAGGGGCCTAGGGTTGTACAGAGTCGGTTCACAGAGGAAGGAAATTACATATCCGAACACCAATCATGTCATCCACGCATTGGAGAGTCCTATCCGGACACGGGGGGAAGGTCTTCTGCCTAGTATCTTCACGGCCCATCAGTCCGGCCCATATCACATAGCCCGGACGCCCGAGGACCCCCTAATCCAGGACTCCCTCATTAGCCCCCGAACCGATCTTCAATGATGATATATTCGACACGCGGGTTGTCTTCGGCATTGCAAGGCAGGTTCCCCTCCTGAATACTCGAAAGCAATCTTCTAAATAAAAGAACTATATCTGGCTCTGTATAATAGCCACAACCCTCAGTCACGAAGGCACGATACTTAATCAAAAATAATGTCTGTCAACTGACAACTTTTCGGTGAAACATCACGTTTGGCCTCTTTAACATTTCAAACCGTTTATTCGCCTCCCGCTTCGTGTTTCGAGACACAGCCTCTATTGACACGTCTTGTCAAAACAGAGATCGTGTCCGCTTATCGCGGGATCCTCATCTACACGGTTTTGGGTAATCCAACCGCGCCATTCGCACGACCCCTTGGGAACATGCAAGTTTTAAGGCCGGATGGGGGCGTTTAATATTCATTGCTTATATAAGGGGATACAGATCCCTCTTTTCTCCCCACGCCTTCTCCCTTCTCCTGTTTCCCATCCTCAAGCTCCAGCGCCCAAGCTTCAATATTTTCCACCACCACCAACTTCTCCAGCCATGTCCGGATCTGGTTCGAAGGGCAAGTGGAAGACCTCCTCCGTCACGGAGAAGAACGTCAAGGAGCTCCGGGAGGCAGGATATCTGTCTGCGGACATCACACACAGGCTCCCTGCTAAGGAGCAAATCATTCCCACCCCAGAGCCTGGCGAAAGGGTTGTGTTCATCCCTCACTTCCTCCGTGGGCTAGGGATTCCTCTGCACCCCTTTGTCTGCGGCCTCATGTTCTAATATGGGCTAGATTTCCATGATCTAGCCCCAAACTCTTTCATACATATCTCGGCGTTCATCGTCGTGTGTGAGCGCTACTCTGCATTCCCCCACACTTCGGCCTATGGCTAAAAGTCTTCAATGTGAAGCCGAGGGTGGTCGACGGGCAGCACGCGGACTACGGCGGCGGCATGGTGAGCAAGCTCCCCAACATCACTTGGCCTAAAGGGGCCTTTGTGGAGACCGTCAAGGTGTGGTAGAAGGAGTGGGTCTATATCACCGAACCCCATGACACCAAGTGGGCGGCTGCTCCTGAGTTCAGATCCGGGCCCCCTATGCGGCTCGCGTCGTGGACCAACAAGGGTCTGGACTGGGGATCCACGGCAGAAGTGTTGATGCTGCAAAAGCGCATCACAAACATGATAAGTAGGAACACCAGTCTCACAAACGTGATTCAGGTGATGCTCTTTCGTCGGATCCTTCCCTGCCAACTCTGACCCTCCCACATGTGGGAGTTCAATCCAGAAGATCCGCAGACCCTGAAGTACTTCTTCGGCACAACGCACAAAGATATCTGGAAGCTACTTTTCAAGGCCCAGAAAGCGTGGCCGAAGAAGAACGAAGACACCAGCCTCGACAGCGAGAACCCGGCCACACCGGTAAGTGTGTTATTCCCGAACATACATTCAGTCCATAAATTCTTAGGCATACTGAGCTTTCCATTCCACATTCAAGGCTAGATAGCGAAGGCGGAGCGGATCAAGTGTCTAGCACCGCTACCTGAAGATCCAGCCACTCCCCAGCGGATGAAGATGCTGGTTTCGGCGCCTTATCGGGCACCGGAGAAAAAGGCCAAGAAGAAGAGCAAGGAGGCCAAGGGCGGCCTCCGCCGTAAGGGTACTTCGGACGCAGTGTCCGAAGAGACCGAAGTCCCCTCCTCCCACGAGGGAGATGAAGACGAGGAGGAGGAGGAGGAGGAGGAGGCAGAAAGTGACTCCCCTCTCAAGGGGAGGAGGAAGAAAAGGGCAGCCTCCATAGACCTGGAGGAGGGGGCGTCCAAGAGGGGGAAGATAGCCCTCTCGGATGGTTCGGATTCAGAAACCGAACCCATTCCCGAGAGACTCCCCAGGGTGAAGCCCCTGGCCACATCATAAGTATCAAAAGATTTATTGTATGTCTTCGGCCCTTTATGTTTTTATAGTATAACATATTACATCGCATGCCTTTCAGCCCTACTCGCGACCTCCCCCACCCTTCACTATCTGAGGGGAGTTCTCTATCGCCCGAGGCAGCAGAGAGTGAGCCGCCTCCGCGAGCCTCTCCGCGAGGTGTGGTCCCGAAGGACCTCTCCAGGGCGCGGAGGGGTGGGCGAGGCTACCGAAACGGTGCCCGAGGGTAATACCTCGGCTGCCGAAAACATGGGGGGTGCGACCCCCATGGAGACCGACGGCAGGGGCCCTGACCAGTCCGACCCCGAGTCGGACATCATTCCGGAGACCCATGCAGCTCGGGAATT
The DNA here is from genome assembly GCA_032464435.1 of Aegilops umbellulata. NCBI lineage: Eukaryota > Viridiplantae > Streptophyta > Magnoliopsida > Poales > Poaceae > Aegilops > Aegilops umbellulata. Next base: position 63,369,606 of record CP136056.1, on the reverse strand, counting down.
GGGCGAGCAACCCCCTTTGAAAGAGGGGGGCATCATCTCCGGTGGTGACCTCCACTAATCCGAAGGCGCCGAATGCTCTAGTGGAAGCACTACGACGTGCTTCCATCATGGAGGAACACCGCACCCTGATGGGTTCGGTGGTTGAGAAGGTTTAGTCCGCCAATAGCGGGCTGCACGAAGCCTTCACCAGCCTACTAACAAGCTTCGGGGTATGCGACGTAATGCTCTTAGACGCTTTTTATATAAAGGAAATATACCTGTATATAGATAGTAGCCCCTGAGACTTTGTCCGGTTTTTGAAAGGCGCCAAACAGAGGATCACATAGTATACGGTAGAGGTGAGGTGACGTACTTATCTATTTTATAACAGGATTCCCTGTTGGCGGCAACCACCCAGGCCGCTGAAGTTTCGAACTCAATCGGAGACTGAAGCTGGCTGATGATGAGATCGACCGCGTTAACAAGCGGTTCGATGAGGCGCAAGGTATGTGCATATTTGAAAAGAGTTTGACCAGATATCTTGAAATGATATGTAGATTCAGAGTGTAACTCATGTACATCTTTGATTATGGGTGCAGGTATCACAGCCGAGGTCAAGACCCTCAAGAGCGCCCATACACAAGCCAAGGAGGAGGCGAAGGCGAGCGAAGCGGCCGCTAACAAAGCGGCTGCAGAATTAAAGACCGAACAGGTCGCCCAGCGCCAGCACAGAGAGAGGGTGGCCGAAGTGGAGCAAGAGCTGAAGGACGCCATCGGAAAATGTGAAGCCCTGGAGGAGAATATTATGGCCCAAGAGGGCGAACTTGCCAAAGCCCTCCAAGAGGCCAAAGAGGTGCGGACTGAGTCCCGGAGTGCCCGTGAGGAGATCCGGCAGGCCGAATAGATAGCGGCTCGTAAGCCCTTTCTTTTGCAGAGTATATTTGGGGGTCAAAGATATGCCTTGCTCACTTGACTGTGGAGTTCTCCAGACGCCTTTGCGAATCTTCGGAGGAGTGCCTCCGACGCCGCACAGTTCTTCTGAGCCCAGGAGGGGAGCTCGACAGAGAAGCTATTCTGGTCACAGTTCCTGGCACCGGAGCACCCGGTGCTGTTGAACAACCAGATGAAGCAACTAGCGGAGCTGCATAGGATGTCTGGCTTGGCCATGAAGGACATCATAGTCCGGCTTTGGCCAGCCGAACCCATTCCGAGCAGCTACTTCAGCCTGGTGAAGCGACTCGTCGATGCGCTGCCCCGAGTTGAAGCTGTGAAGCGCTCGGCGCGCATGGAGGGTGCGCGGATGGCCTTTTCCCGTGTCAAGATGCATTGGGCGAAGATGAAGGCCACCTTCGTCGCAACCGAAGGCCCGCCCGAAGGCAAGGACCACCGCAAGCCGGAGCAATACTTTGAGGAAGCTCTAGCGGGTGCCCGAATAGTAGGGGGCCAATGCTCAAAGGATGTTATGCTTGAGTGAATGTAGAGGGGCTGTCCAGACTTTGTTTTATGAACCAAGGCTTGTAATATATTATGCCTTTATCTGAAATTATTTTCCTCCTATGCGGTCGTTTCAATTTTGAAAGTTTGCCAGTGGTCGTCTTAAGTCCCCACGTAGATTCTATGGGGGTGTTCGGTATAGCGTGCGATCACACTTAACCCAACGTCTTGGCCCGTGAAGGAGGTGTCTACGCAGCGAACCAGGCAATCAGACTATGCGGCTTTACTACTTTCACTTAGCCATAGGAGTTTGACAGTGGGGCTAAGTACTAGCCCCTGGTGTGTATGCGGCCATCCGAACTAGGATGCCTTAAGCGCATGACTGAGCGAATGCTAGCCCCTTGTATAGTACAGAGTAAATCGCAAAAGATTTGTAGCAAGTCGCCGAATCGCCAACCAGCTCTCGCCATATCATGACGGTTAGTTTTCGGCTTTCTCTACTTAGGTGTTTTAAGTGGACGAACCAGAAACACAATCACAGTAGTTCTCCCTTTACTACCTTAGCCGAACGAGCGGAACGTAAGGTGGTAATCACAGGAGCCGGTCAACCCAACTATTGACCAAAGACATGATTTGGAGCTGATGCATATAATGCAATATTCGGGACGCCAAACTATTCCCTAGAAAGTGTCCGGACTTTTGAAAATATATGTGGCCGAATAGAGCCCCCGACATTTAGGCCGGGACAAAGTATATCTGGCAATCTGAAGCAAGGAGGGAATACAAATGGTAAAATAAAAAATACTGAACAGGGGCAATAAAATGTTTCCTTTATACTCTTATTAATACGTTAAGACATGCTATTACAAATAATGCCATGAACGTCAAGTCTATTTTACATGCCAAGAATTTGTACACAAGGGGAAGCTGTATACAGGGCCTAAAAGAAAACTTAGTCTTGAAGATCCCAATGATGCCCTGCCGCACGTCTGCGCCATTTCTCCTTGGTAAGAAGTCCTTTGAGAGGAGCAGTCAACAGTGGTTTATACAAAAGGGGCCCGAAAAGAGCCCTTGCACAATAGTAGGGTAGCTAGGTTTTAATGAACCTATAGTATGGGAAAAAGGATCAAAGAAGAAAAGTTAAGGTCAAATAGGGTCAAGCCGCACTATAGACCTTGTCCGCAGTGTGCCTCCGCCATTGCCCAAGGTATTTTAAGTGTGTAATTATGCACACACGGTACATATGCCGCGGTTGTGTGGGGCGATCGGCGGAGGCGAAACTGCTAGTCTAGCTCTGGATCCACCGAGCTTTCATTCTACAGGGTAGGCCAGACTCACTTAGCAGTGTCCAGGGTCTTGATGGACGATGAAGTGTTCGTCTTGGTGAGGCCGCTCTGCACCTCGGCTGCGAGGGCCGCGGTGTGCTCCTTAGTATGGAGGGAGCGCTCCATGTTTTCCATTGACTATGATAACACCACGTGGTCCAGACATTTTGAGCTTTAAGTAAGCATAGTGCGGGACTGCGTTGAAATGGGCAAAGGCAGTTCGTCCAAGCAGTGCGTGATAACAACTGCGAAAGGGGACAATGTCGAAGATCAAATCTTTGCTTTGGAAGTTATCCGGTGAGCCAAGACTACTTCCAATGTTAATGAATCCGTGTAGCGGGCCTCCACGCCGGGTATCACCCCTTTAAAGGTGGTGTTACTAGGCTTGATTCTTGACGGGTCGATACCCATTTTATGAACAATGTCTTGATAGACCAGGTTAAAACTGCTGCCGCCGTCCATAAGGACTCGAGTGAGATGGTATTCATCGATGATTGGATCGAGGACCAGGGCTGCCGAACCTCCATGACGGATACTGGTCGGGTGGTCCCTGCGATCGAAGGTGATCGGGCAAGCCGACCATTAGTGCGCGCTTGCGCTCCTTTTTGGGGATATACGTGACATATATCATATCCATTGTTTTCACCTCAGGGGGGAATTTCTTCTGTCCTCCTATGTTCGATGGGCGGGGCTCATCATCGTCCTTGCTTGGCGGCCCTTTCCCCTTATGTTCGGTATTTAACTTACCGGCATGTTTAAAGACCCAACAGTTTCTGTTGGAATGATTTGTAGGCTTGTTGGGGGTGCCATGGATCTGGCAAGGCCGGTCGAGTATTTTTTCCAAATTAGATGGACCGTCTCTATTTCCTTTGAATGGCTTCTTCCGCTGACCGGGTTTAGAGCCACTAAATCCGGCATTGACCGTTGTATCTTCAGTTTCTTCATTGTTGTTCCGACGCTTATGTTTATTACGTTGTGGCCTTCCGTTGCCATCCCTGGCCTCGGAGGTGCCGGGGTCGCTGGTACTGTTGCTTCTACGAGCTAACCATCTATCTTCTCTCGCGCAGAAACGGGTCATGAGTGCGTTAAGAGCTGCCATAGACTTTGGCTTTTCTTGACCGAGGTGTCGGGCGAGCCATTCGTCGCGGACACTATGTTTAAAGGCCGCTAGGGCTTCGGCGTCCGGACAGTCGACGATTTGGTTCTTTTTAATTAAGAACCAAAAGTCCAGAGTTTACGGGTTGACTCTCCGGGTTGCTGGACTATGTGACTAAGGTCACCGGCGTCCGGTGGCCAGACATAAGTACCTTGGAAGTTGTCTCGAAAGGCATCCTCCAAATCTTCCCAGCTGCCTATAGAGTTCTCCGGGAGGCTATTTAACTAGTGTCGTGCTGGTCCCTTTAGCTTTAGGGGGAGGTATTTGATGGCGTGGAGATCATCGCCGCGGGCCATGTGAATGTGGAGAAGAAAGTCTTCAATCCATACAGCGGGATCTGTTGTTCCATCGTATGCTTCAATGTTTACGGGTTTAAACCCTTCTGGAAACTGGTGCTGCATTACCTCATCGGTAAAGCACAAGGGGTGTGCGGCGCCTCTGTATCGGGCAACGTCACGACGGAGTTTGGATGACATCCGTGTTTGGTTTTCAGCCCGAGTTTGGTTATGCTTATCGCGCCAAGCTTGATGGTCGTCATCTCTTGTTGGAGCGCGTCCCCTTGATCCGTAGATCGATCTGGTCTGGCCGGCTCTATTGTCCAGGTCCTGACGTAAGTCGTAGGTGTATCCCGGAGCCGCTACCTCTTTGCCTCGACGGCGAGGTGGCGCGGGCTGGTGTTCGGCATAAGCAGCCGATCTGTCTCGTCCACGTGGTGGTCGGTCTGGTTCATCAACATGATTATATCTTGATGGAATTGGCTCAAGGGCCTCGTCATCAAATTGTGGTAGTAGCCGACGCTTCGGATAACTCTTTGTTGGGCGCTCGAGGCCGTATTTCTTCGGCAGCCAGGACCTTGGTCCATCTGTCATTGAGCGTATCCTGTTTGGCTTGAAGTTGTTGCTATTTCTTTTTAAGGCTCCTCGCGGTGGCGATTAGCTGTCACTTGAAGCACTCTTGCTCGAGGGGTTCCTCTGGCATGATGAAATCTTCGTTGCCGAGGCTGACATCCTCCTCAGAGACCGGTAGATAGTTACTATCTTCTGAATCCTCATTCTGACAGGTTCGTCGGGGTTGACTTGTCCCTCCTCCCATTCATCCTGCTCGGATGCAGGTTCGACGGGGTCTTTGGGGTGCTCGGCGTCATCCGGAGTGTTATTGTCTCCGGTGCCGGTATGGCTCTCCTTTTCGCGACGTGATTTAGAGCAGCGTCGCTGACATCGGTGTTTTGATCGTGCTTCGACAGGTTTGTCCTCAATCGGGTCTTGCCTGCCGTCGTCGTCGTTCTTTTTAGGTGTATCTACCATATACACATCATAAGTGGAAGTGGCCGTCCAGCGCCCGGTGAATGGTGGGTTTTGGCCTAGTTCAGCTCTAGCATCGTCGTCCTTACCGTCAATGTCTTCGAAGGCGTAATCTAGCATGTCAGTCAAGTCCTCGACAGTGGCTATTAAGTGGGTGGTGGGTGGGACGCAAAATTCCCTGCTCTGAGCCCCTAATTCGGGCTGGGCGTAGTTCGGAGGTGATACTCCCGTAATGGCGAGAGATCGCATTAAGTCCAGAGCCTCGTTTAGGAGTGAAGGCTAGACGGGAAACCGAGGACCTGCGGAGCTGGGCATGGTGAACGCCACCTGACTGTGCTCAATGGACGCAAACCTCAAGAGTTTGGAGTTAGCATCCAAAGGTGAGTTCGGCTTTCTGATGACAGGAAGAGTCTTGTTTGAATTCAGGTCCGCCGATAACCTGGCCGCCTCTGGGTCTCCGGCTGGGAACTCCGTAGCAGGAGAGAGTCCGGTGGGCTTCAAACTCCCATCTTCGGATGAGGTGGTCTGCTCTGGATCTAAGGCCAGGGCAGGGATGACAGTTAATTCTTGAACGGAGCCTGATGGTGGATCGGATAGGTTTCCTACTTGTGGATGAGGAGCGGTCGGGCCGAGAACCTTTGAAGATCAAGTCTCTTCGGATATCAGCGACATAATCCAGGCTTCCGAACCTGATCTGATGACCAGGGGCGTAGCTGTCGATCTATTCAAGGTGGCCAGTTGAGTTGGCACGCAGAGGGAAGCCGCCAAACACAAAAAGTTGACTAGGGAGGAAGGTTTCCCCGGAAACAGCATCATTGTTGATGATCGAACAAGCCATCGAACCTTCTGCCGACGACACAGTGGAACTCTCAATGAAAGCACCAATGTCGGTGTCAAAACCGGCCGATCCCGGGTAGGGGGTCCCGAACTGTGCGTCTGAGGATCAAAGGTAACAGGAGACAAAGGGGACACGATGTTTACCAAGGTTCAGGCCCTCTTAATGGAGGTAAAATCCTACTTCCTGCTTGATTGAGTTTGATGAGTATAGGGGTTACAAGAGTTGATCTACCTCGAGACCGTAATGGCTAAACCCTAGCTGTCTAGCCTATGTAAATTCTGGTAGCCTCTACGGACTAAACCCTCCGGTTTATATACACACCGGAGGGACCTAGGGTTGTACAGAGTCGGTTCACAGAGGAAGGAAATTACATATCTGAACACCAATCTTGCCATCCACGCATAGGAGAGTCCTATCCAGACACGGGGGGAAGGTCTTCTGCCTCATATCTTCACGGCCCATCAGTCTGGCCCCATATCACATAACCCGGACGGCCGAGGACCCCCGTAATCTAGGACTCCCTCAAGAGGGGTGGCGGCGCGGGCAAGGTCGCTAACGAGCTACCCGCGTGCCATATATGATCCCCAGGACGTGGGACGTCATGCTGATGTCACTCCAGTATCGTGTTTCCTTGTTCTAATTTTATTTATATTTTAGATGTGTATATTTAAAAAAAACTAAATTAACTTTAAAAATCTACGCACTAAATTTTAGAAAATATTAACCTAGTATACAACATTTGTTAGCGTAGTTTAAAAATATGCTGATAACTTTCAAGAAACAAATGTCCATGTTTCAAAAAATGTAGGTAAATTTTAAAAAATATGCATAAACTGTAAAAAAATCATAATGTAAAAAAAGTTTCTTATCATTTAAAAAATGTACATGACATTTTGAAGAAATATTCCAGTGTTTCAAAAGAATGTTTGCGACACTTAAAAAAGTATTTACACAAGGAAAAAAATGTTTGCATAGGTAAAAAATGTTTTACTTCCATGTACAACGTGACAACTAAAAAATATCCAGGTGTTTACCAAAAATGTCCATGAAATTTTAAAAAATATTTCTATAGTGTTAAAAAATGTAAGTGTAGTTTAGAAAATCATTACAACGAAAAATGTACAATATGTATTTGGAAAATGTTATCGTATATTCAAAATAGTGTTCAAAACTTACATTTTTTTTTACAAATATACCTCATGTATTGGAAAACTTTCCAAGATGTATCAAAAAATATTTCACCCATGCTCTAAAATTATACTCCCTCCGTCCGGAAATACTTGTCTTAGAAATGGTTACAACCATTTCTAAGACAAGTATTTCCGGACGGAGGGAGTACCATATGTGTACTGAGAAAAGTAGACACGTGTTAGAAAAAATATATAAACCCGACAATGAAACAAAAATAAAACAAAGAATACCAAAGTATAACAAAGAAAGAAGAAAATCAGTCCCCCCCCCCCCCCCCCCCTCCAAAAAAAAAAGCTGAAGCTGATCTGTTTCTTTCAAATTTGAGCGGAGCGGGTAAGTACCCGATGCTGTTCTACGGATTTTATCGTACTATGGATTAGGACTAGAAAAATAGCAAAGTCAGACTGGGACAAAAAGTGTTCGGTTATACATACACTTGTATGCAAACGATATAAATACATTTTACTACGTGTAATTTTTTAGTGTGTGCAGATAGAGAGAATAGAAACATCGTGTATGTACTAGTAGCACGCATATGCATTGCTACAGGCTATATTGCATATATAAAGGAATAAAACAATGATTAAGATCGTCTCCAAGGTCAAAACTCATTTCTTCTTTATATGTATGGGCATGTTCGGACATCAAACGGGCGCCGAGTAGGTTTTCCAAAATTCGACCATCTGTGGGCTGCCCCAAATCCAGACCATATGCGGGGGGAAATATAGTGGTCACGACTATTTGCCATGTTATGTCCAACAAGCGGGCCCAACACAAAAACCCCACCCCATAACACACCCTTCCTTTTTCCTATCGAACCCTTCCCTTTCCGATCGGTTTCCTGCCGTAGCAGTACATTTTTAGCTGCAGCCCTCTTCTCTAAAACAGGATGACCCCATGCCACTTTTGTCGTGCGTTGCAACGGGGTCGAAAAATTTCATATTTATAATATAATAGACTGGGTTAAACTAACACATACTATTGCCAGAAAACAACAAATAATTATATAGAGATCATTCTCTCTCAGAAGTCCATTCAACTTTGCAAATGCACACCAACGTAAGAGGAAGTGTCAACCTGAACATACTCCTCGTCACCAATAAGCTCCACCTTCAGCCCACATACCATTCATTGCTAGAAGGGATACTTGTCGTTCTTCTCTTCCTTGTCCTCCCCTATTGTTGGGAATCATTGCATGGAAAACAAAAAAAATTCTACACACACGCAATGATCTATCCACGGAGATGCAGAGCAACGAAGGGATAGTGTGTCTACGCACCCTTGTAGATCGTAAGCGGAAGCGTTTCACAACGCGGTTGATGTAGTCGAACTTCTTCGCGCTTCAACCAATCAAGTACCGAACGCATGGCACCTCCGTGTTCTGCACACGTTCAGCTTGGTGACGTCCCTTGCCTTCTTGATTCAGCAAGACGTCGAAGTAGTAGATGAGTTCCGTCAGCACGACATCGTGGTGACAGCGATGGTGAAGTGCTCTCCACAGGGCTTTGCCTAAGCACTACAAAAATATGACCGGGGGTGTAAACGGTGGAGGGGGCACCGCACACGGCTAGGCACTTTGTCTGGGGTGTGCTAGGCGCCCCCCTCATATATATAGCTGGGAGGGAGAGGGAAGAGGCCAAGGGGCACCCCAAGTAGGTCTGAATCCTACTTGGGCTCCTGCCCTTGCCCCCCGTGCCATGTTTGTCGGAGGGGGAAGGAAAGGGGGGAGAGAGAAGGAAGTGGGAATCCTAATCCACAGTTACCTTTCCCTTCTCCCCTTTCCTTCTCCTCCTTAGGCCGGCCCATATGGGGGGCGCACCAGCCCCTTGTGGCTGGTGCGTTTCCCCTCTTGGCCCATAAGGCCCATATCTTTTGTCGGGGGTGTCCGGAACCCCTTCCGGTGACCCGATAAGTACCCGGTACCCCCCGAAACACTTCTGGTGTCCGAATACCATCGTCCTATATATCAATATTTACCTCTCGACTATTTCGAGACTCCTTTTCATATCCATGATCTCATCCGGGACTCCAAACAACTTTCGGTCACCAAATCACATAACTCATATAAGACTATATCGCCATCGAACGTTAAGCGTGCGGACCCTACGGGTTCGAGAACTATGTAGACATGACCGAGACACCTCTCCGATCAATAACCAATAGCGGAACCTGGATGCCCATATTGGCTCCTACATATTCTACAAAGATCTTTATCGGTCGAACCGTTATGACAACATACGTAATTCCCTTTGTCCATCAGTATGTTACTTGCCCGAGATTCGATCATCGGTATCTTCATACCTAGTTCAATCTCGTTACCGGCAAGTCTCTTTACTCATTCCGTAGTACATCACCTCATGAGTAAATCCTTAGTCGTTTGCTTGCAAGCTTATGATGTGTATTACCGAGAGGGCCCAGAGATACCTCTCCGATACTCGGAGTGATAAATCCTAATCTCGATCTATGCCAACTCAACAAACACCTTAGGAGATACCTGTAGAGCATCTTCATAATCACCCAGTTATGTTGTGACATTTGATAGCACACAAGGCATTCCTTCGGTATCCGGGAGTTGCATAATTTCATAGTCGAAGGAATATGTATTTGACATGAAGAAAGCAATGGCAATAAAACTGAATGATCATTATGCTAAGCTAACGGATGGGTCTTGTCCATCACATAATTCTCCTAATGATGTGATCCTGTTATCAAATGACAACTCATGTCAATGGTTAGAAAACCTTAACCATCTTTGATCGACGAGCTAGTCTAGTAGAGGCTCACCAGGGACATGGTGTTTGTTTATGTATTCACACATCTTTTAAGGTTTCCGATCAATGCAATCTAGCATGAATAGTAAACCTTTATCATGAATAAGGAAATATAAAATAACAACTTTATTATTGCCTCTAGGGCATATTTCCTTCAGTCTCCCACTTGCACTAGAGTCAATAATCTAGATTACATTGTAATGAATCTAACAACCATGGAGGTCTTGGTGTTGATCATGTTTTGCTCGTGGAAGAGGCTTTAGTCAACGGGTCTGCCACATTCAAATCCATATGTATCTTGCAAATTTCTATGTCTTCATCCTTGACTTGTTCACGAATGGAGTTGAAGCGTCTCTTAATGTGTTTGGTTCTCTTGTGAAACCTGGATTCCTTCGCCAAGGCAATTGCTCCAGTGTTGTCACAAAATATTTTCATTGGATCCGATGCACTAGGTATTACACCCAGATAGGATATGAGCTCCTTCATCCAGACTCCTTCATTTGTTGCTTCCGAAGCAGCTTTGTACTCCGCTTCACACGTAGATCCTGCCACGACGCTCTACTTGGAACTGCACCAACTAACAGCTCCACCATTCAATATAAGTACGTATCCGGTTTGTGACTTAGAGTCATCCGGATCAGTGTCAAAGCTAGCATCGACGTAACCATTTACGACGAGCTCTTTGTCACCTCCATAAACGAGAAACATATCCTTGGTCCTTTTCAGGTACTTCAGGATGTTCTTAACCGCTGTCCAGCGATCCATTCCTGGATTACTTTGGTACCTCCCCGCCAGACTTATGGCAAGGCACACATCAGGTCTGGTACACAACATTGCATACATGATAGAACCTATGGCTGAGGCATAGGGAATGACTTTCATTTTCTCTCTATCTTCTGTAGTGGTCGGGATTTGAGTCTGACTCAACTTCACACCTTGTAACACAGGCAAGAACCCTTTCTTTGCCTAATCCATTTTGAACTTCTTCAAAACTTTGTCAAGGTATGTGCTTTGTGAAAGTCCTATTAAGCGTCTCGATATATCTCTATAAATCTTGATGCCCAATATATACGCAGCTTCACCGAGGTCTTTCATTGAAAAACTCTTATTCAAGTATCCTTTTATGCTATCCAGAAATTATATATCACTTCCAGTCAACAAGATGTCATCTACATATAATATTAGAAATGCTACAGAGCTCCCACTCACTTTCTTGTAAATACAGGCTTCACTATAAGTCTGTATAAAACCATATGCTTTGATCACCTCATCAAAGCATATATTCCAACTCCGAGATGCTTGCACCAGTCCATAGATGGATCACTGGAGCTTGCACACTTTGTTAGCACTTTTAGGATCGACAAAACATTCTGGTTGCATCATATACAATTCTTCTTTAAGAAATCCATTAAAGAATGCATTTTTTACGTCCATTTACCAGATTTCATAATCATAAAATGCGGCACTTGCTAACATGATTCAGACGGACTTAAGCATCGCTATGGGTGAGAAAGTCTCATCGTAGTCAACCCCTTGAACTTGTCGAAAACCTTTTGCGATAAGTCGAGCTTTGTAAACAGTAACATTACCATCAGCGTCAGTCTTCTTCTTGAAGATCCATTTATTCTCTATGGCTTTCCAATCATAGGGCAAATCCACCAAAGTCCACACTTTGTTCTCATATATGCATCCTATCTCAGATTTCATGGCGTCAAGCCATCTGTCAGAATCTGGGCTCATCATAGCTTCTTCATAGTTCGTAGGCTTGCCTTGGTCTAATAACATGACTTCGAGAACATGATTACCATACCACTTTGGTGCGGATCATGCTCTGGTTGACCTACGAGGTTCAGTAGCAACTTGATCTGAAGTTTTATGATCATTATCATTTGCTTCCTCTCTAGTTGGTGTAGGCATCACGGGAACGGATTTCTCTCATGTGCTACTTTCCAATTTGAGAGAAGGTACGATTACCTCATCAGGTTCTACTTTCCTCCCACTCACTTCTTTCGAGAGAAACTCCTTCTCTAGAAAGGTTCCATTCTTGGCAACAAAGATCTTGCCTTCGGATCTGTGGCAGAAGGTGTACCCAATTGTTTTCTTAGGTTATCCTATGAAGATGCACTTCTCCGATTTGGGTTCGAGCTTATCAGGCTGAAGCCTTTTGACATAAGTGTCGCAACCCCAAACTTTAAGAAACGACAACTTAGGTTTCTTGCCAAACCATAGTTCATACGGTGTCGTCTCAACGGATTTAGACGGTGCCCTATTTAATGTGAATGCAGTTTTCTCTAACGCATAACCCAAAAACGATAGTGGTAAATCGGTAAGAGACATCATAGATCGCACCATATCTAATAAAGTACGGTTACGACGTTCGGACACACCATTACGCTATGGTGTTCCAGGTGGCGTGAGCTGTGAAACTATTCCACATTGTTTTAAATGAAGGCCAAACTCGTAATTCAAATATTCGCCTCTATGATCAGATCGTAGAAACTTTATTTTCTTGTTATGATGATTCTCCACTTCACTCTGAAATTCTTTAAAGTTTTCAAATGTTTCATACTTGTGTTTCATTAAGTAGATATACCCATATCTGCTTAAATCATTTGTGAAGGTCAGAAAATAATGATACCCGCCGCGTGCCTCAACACTCACCGAACCGCATACATCGGTATGTATTATTACCAACAATTCATTGGCTCGCTCCATTGTTCCGGAGAACAGAGTTTTAGTCATCTTGCCCATGAGGCATGGTTCGCAAGTATCAAATGATTCATAATCAAGTGATTCCAAAAGCTCATCTGCATGGAGTTTCTTCATGTGTTTTACACCAATATGACCTAAACGGCAGTGCCACAAATATGTTGCACTATCATTATCAACTTTGCGTCTTTTGGCATCAATAATATGAATATGTGTATCACCACAATCGAGATTCAATAGAAATAGACCACTCTTCAAGGGTGCATGACCATGGAATATATTACTCATATAAATAGAACAACCATTATTCTCTGATTTAAATGAATAACCGTCTCGCACTACACAACATCCAGATATAATGTTCATGCTCAACGCTAGCACCAAATAACAATTATTCGGGTCTAAAACTAATCCCGAAGGTAGATGTAGAGGTAGCGTGCCAACGGCGATCACATTGACCTTGGAACCATTCCCGATGCGCATTGTCACCTCGTCCATAGCCACTCTTCGTTTAATCTGTAGCTCCTGTTTCAAGTTACAAATACGAGCAACCGAACCAGTATCAAATACCCAGGCGCTACTACGAGCATTAGTAAGGTACACATTAATAACATGTATATGAAATATGAAGGAAATATGCCCTAGAGGCAATAATAAAGTTATTATTTTATTTCCTTATATCATGATAAATGTTTATTATTCATGCTAGAATTGTATTAACCGGAAACTTGATACCTGTGTGAATACATAGACAAAACAAAGTGTCCCTAGTATGCCTCTACTAGACTAGCTCGTTAATCAAAGATGGTTAAGTTTCCTGACCATAGACATGTGTTGTCATTTGATGAACGGGATCACATCATTAGAGAATGATGTGATGGACAAGACCCATCCGTTAGCTTAGCATTATGATCGTTGAGTTTTATTGCTATTGCTTTCTTCATGACTTATACATGTTCCTCTGAATATGAGATTATGCAACTCCCAAATACCGGAGCAACACCTTATGTGCTATCAAATGTCACAACGTAACTGGGTGATTATAAAGATGCTCTACAGGTGTCTCCGAAGGTGTTTGTTGAGTTGGCATATATCAAGATTAGGATTTGTCACTGTGTGTATCGGAGAGGTATCTCTGGGACCTCTCGATAATCCACATCACTATGTTGTCAAATAATAAATTCCTTGGAAAGTGTTGATATGGAGGGAACCCGTGGATACAGTTAGCGATGGAAAGTGAAAGAATGGTGGAAAAAGGAATAAACCTTATTTTCTGTTTGGGAACCGCCTATGACATATCTAGCATGGAAAGTGTTGGGAACTCTAAGTCATTTTCGTTGGTGGGATGGATACACCTCCCAAAATGTTTTTACCTTTAAAATTTTCGCTTTGAGCTCTGGCACCTCTACAAATCCATACTTCCCTCCGCGAAGGGCCTTTCTTTACTTTATGCAATTTTTATTTTGAGTCTCCATCTTCTCTTATAAAAAGCACCAACTAGGAGGCAATATGATCATACTTAAGTATTGGGTGTAGCTAATATTCGAGTGTGTTTCATGAATGGATCAATGTTTGAGCATGATGGGCTAGGGATAACTTATTTTAGCATTGATATTTTGAAATACATGGTTGCTTGTCGATACGCTTGAGTATCTAAATTATTATGTCAAAACTAGACTATTGCTTTGAATCACATAAAATTCCAAATGTCCATGCTACAAAGAAAATAATATGATATGACATGATAGACAGCACTCCACATCAAAAATTCTGTTTTTATCACTTACCTACTCGAGGATGAGTAGGAGTTAAGCCTGGGGATGCTGATGCATCTCCAACGTATCTATAATTTTTGATTGTTCCATGTTGTTTTATTATCAATCTTGGATGTTTTATAATCATTTTATATCATTTTTTTGGTACTAACCTATTGACATAGTACCAAGTGCCAGCTGTTGTTTTTTCCATGTTTTTTACATCGCAGGAAATCAATATCAGACGGAGTCCAAATGCAACGAAACTTCACGATGATTTTTTGTGGACCAAAAGAAAGAAGTTGGGCCCTGGTTGCACCTAGGGGGAGTCGCAAGGAGGGGACAACCCACCAGGGCGCGCCAGGAGGCCTAGGCGCGCCCTGGTGGGTTGTGCCCACCTCGGGTGCCCCCCGGACCGCCCCTTTGCTCTATAAATACCCCAAAAGTCCCAGAACCCTAGGGGAGTCGAAGAAATATTCATCCAGAAGCCGCAGAGTCCAGAACCACCAACTAGGAGGCAATATGATCGTACTTAAGTATTGGGTGTAGCTAATATTTGAGTGTGTTTCATGAATGGATCAATGTTTGAGCATGATGGGCTAGGGATAACTTATTTTAGCATTGATATTTTGAAAGACATGGTTGCTTGTCGATACACTTGAGTATCAAAATTATTATGTCAAAACTAGACTATTGCTTTCAATAACATAAAATTCCAAATGTCCATGCTACAAAGAAAAGAATATGATATGACATGATAGACAGCACTCCACATCAAAAATTCTATTTTTATCACTTACCTACTCGAGGACGAGTAGGAGTTAAGCTTGGGGATGCTGATACGTCTCCAAGGTATCTATAACTTTTGATTGTTCCATGTTGTTTTATTATCAATCTTGGATGTTTTATAATCATTTTATATCATTTTTTGGTACTAACCTATTGACATAGTGCCAAGTGCCAGTTGTTGTTTTTTCCAATTTTTTTACATCGCAGGAAATCAATATCAGACGGAGTCCAAATGCAACGAAACTTCACGATGATTTTTTATGAACCAAAGGAAAGAAGTTGGGCCCTCGTTGCACCTAGGGGGAGTCCCAAGGAGGGGACAACCCACCAGGGCGCGCCAGGAGGCCCAGGCGCGCCCTGGTGGGTTATGCCCACCTCGGGTGCCCCCCGGACCGCCTCTTTGCTCTATAAATACCCCCAAATCCCAGAACCCTAGGGGACTCGAGGAAATATTCATCCAGAAGCCGCTAGAACCACCAGATCCAATGTAGACACCATCTCGGATGGGGTTCACCACCTCCATTGGTGCCTCTCCGATGATGCGTGAGTAGTTCTTTGTGGACCTTCGGGTCCGTAGTTAGTAGCTAGATGGCTTCCTCTCTCTCGCTGAATTCTCAATACAATGGTCTCTTGGAGATCCATATGAGGTAACTCTTTTGCGGTGTGTTTGTTGGGATCTGATGAACTTTGAGTTTATGATCAGTCATATCTTTTTATATCCATGAAAGTTATTTGAGTTTCTTTGATCTCTTATATGCATGATCTCTTATAGCCTCGTATTTCTTCTCTGATATTTGGGTTTTGTTTGGCCAACTTGATCTATTTATCTTGCAATGGGAAGAGGTGCCGGGTAGTGGGTTCGATCTTACGGTGCTTGATCCCAGTGACAGAAAGGGAACCGACACGTATGTATCGTTGCTACTAAGGATAAAAAGACGAGATCCATATCTATGCAATAGATAAACGGATCTTGTCTACATCATGTCATCGTTCTTATTGCATTACTCCATTTTTCTGTGAACTTAATACACTAGATGCATGCTGGATAGCGGTCGATGTGTGGAGTAATAGTAGTAGATGCATGCAGGAGTCGGTCTACTAATCTTGTACGTGATGACTATGTAATGATGATTGCCTGGATATCGTCATAATTATTTGAGGTTCTATCAATTTCCCAACAGTAATTTGTTTACCACCGTTTGCTATTTTTCTCGAGTGAAGCCACTAGTGAAACCTACGGCCCGCGGGTCTTCTTCCTCATATATTTGCTTGTGATCTACTTTTCCTTTGCATTTTTATTCAGATCTATTAAACCAAAAATACAAAAATACTTTGCTGCACTTTATTTATTTGCGATCTATTATTTCAATCTACTACAATTTTCTGGCATCGTTACCCGAAAGGGATTGACAACCCCTTTAACACCTCAGGTTGTGAGGTGTTTTTATTTGTGTGCAGGTGCTATTTACGTTGTGTTGCTTGGTTCTCCTACTGGTTTGATGACCTTGGTTTCTTCACTGAGGGAAATACACACCGTCGCTGTGCTGCATCATCCCTTCCTCTTTGGGGAAATACCGATATAACCCTAGCAGACAGGAGTTTTTCTGGCGCTATAGTCAGAGAGCCATCAAAAGGAATTTCTAGCGCTGTTCCCGAGGAGGATCTTCAACATAACCAGGTTCCTAATCACAAATCTCATCTCCACGCAATTTGCATTATTTGCCATTTGCCTCTCGTTTTCCTCTCCCCCACTTCACAAGATTTGCCGTTTTATTCGCCTCTCTTTTTCCGTTTGCCGTTTTCTTGCCAGATCTGTTTTGTGTGCTTTCTTGTTTGCCGTTATGGATAGTTCTTCCTCTATTTCTTACACTCCCAAGGACGAGGTCCTCTCAACTTTAAACAAAGGGGAGGAGAAAATTTGAAAGATGCTTGGTATAGAATTTGCAATGCTCATAATCTACCATTGTTTTTATGTTGGCATCACCACTTGGTATAGATTCGTCCTTGATACGATTACCGGTGGAAATTTCTTAATGAGTCCTCCTTTTGATGCTCTTAGTGCTATGGGAAATTTAGTGGGCTCACCACCTCTTATGGTTAATGAAACAATTTTGACTCTTGAGCATGTTATGGAAAGACTAGATGCTATTGAAAAGAAAATGCTCACCGAAGATCATATGGGAATTATACATAAAAAGATGCATAATTTTGCTACTAATCTTGGCTCAAAAGCGGGAGATATTTTTAAGTTGTTAAAAGAGAGGGGTACCTTAATCCATGAAATAATAGAAGAAAGTCCGTCTCAAATCGATAAATTGGAAGAAATCTTTGGTAATCTAAGCACGGTTTTTACTACCACTAAAATTATTGAGGAAACTCCCATAAAGAGTAGGAGATCCAGGAACAAGGGTGCAACTTCTAGTGATAGCAATAAAGGAGATCTTAAGTTGATTAGTATCCACCCTGATTTTGTTGAAGTAATAAGAGATCCTTTTTGCAAGAATTAAATCTTTAAATTTACCCCTAGAAGTATTGCCATTGAAAATCTTTATGCTAAATCTTTGAAGGATTCTAAGTGTTTGATTGAAGAGCTGGACAAGGATGACAAAACTTAGATCATTGTTTTATGCCTAGCTAAGGGCGTAGAACTATAATGCTTGTTGGGAGGCAACCCAATGAATAAATTTTATTTTTGCTTTTTGCTTTCTGTTATTGTGTGTTTACACAATTATGCTACTGTTATGATTGTGTTTTTTGTGTTTTAATTAGTGTTTGTGCCAAGTAGAACCGATCGGATCTTCTTGGGTGATAGTTGTTTGATCTTGCTGAAAAAGACAGAAACTTTGTGCTCACGAAAATAATTGTTAAAATTCACCAAACAGTTATAAAACGACAATTATTTTTGAATGATATCAATAAAAATTATCCAGGTCGTCCTAGTTTTTCAGAATTTTTGGAGTTCCAGTAGTATTTGAACAAATCGGATTGCTACAGACTGTTCTGTTTTGACAGATTCTGTTTTCTTTGTGTTGTGTGCTTATTTTGATGGCTCTATGGTTTTCTTTGATGAGTTTTTGCCATAGAAAAGTTGGAATACAGTAGATATAATACAAAAAAATATGAATTGGTTTGATACAACACTTAGAGTAGTGATTTATTTTTCTTACACTAACAGATCTCACAGAGGTTTTGTTGAGTTTTGTGTGATTGAAGTTTTCAAGTTTTGGGTTATCTTACGATGGATGAAGGAAGGATGTAAGAGCCTAAGCTTGGGGATGCCCCGGCATCCCAAGCTATTATCCAAAAATGAGCAACCAACTAAGCTTGGGGATGCCCCCGAGTGGCATCCCCTCTGTCTTCCAACAACTATCGGTATTTTACTCGAGGCTATATTTTTATTCGTCACATGATATGTGTTTTGCTTGGAGCGTCTTGTATGATATGTGTCTTTGCTTGTTTTATTTTGTGTTTTAAGTCATCAATCCTTGCTGCACACACCTATCTGTGAGAGCCAAAATTATATCATGACTTGTTAGAATTGCTCTCTATGCTTCACTTAAATCTTTTAAGAGCTAGGACTTGCTCTAGTGCTTCACTTATATCTTTTTGAGCACGGTGTGCTTTGTTATTTTTGAAGAAATTCTCTCTTGCTTCACTTAGATTTATTTGAGAGTTAGTAAAATTTTAAAGAAATTCTCTCTTACTTCACTTAAATTATTTTGAGAGAAAGAAAATTTGGTATGCTCATGATCTTCACTTATATTTGTTTGAGGTTATGAAAAGCAACACATGAAAATTAGTCCCAAAGTGATAGATATCCAAGAAGGATAAAGAAAAAGAAAGAGAAAATGTTGTGAAGATCATTGAACAAAATAAACTTGATTCTTAGTAATAGTTTTGAGATATGATGATGTGATATGTGAGTTATGTTGATGAGTAATTGTGCTCTAGTGAGAATATTGGTGTTAAGGTTTGTGATTCCCTATGCATGCACGAAAATCAGTAGTCATGCAATGAAAATTATATCCTACTTGTGGTGCATTATTCAATGTTAATTATGCTTAATGCTTGCTTATGAGATTATTCGTTTCTTGGTTGGTCGTTTCTCAATCTTTTTGCTAGCCTTCATTTTGCACTAAGTATGACCTCTACTTGTGCATCCAAAATCCTTTAAACTAGTTTTGCCACATGAGTCCACTATATCTACCTATATGCGGTATTCTTTTGCCGTTCTAAGCAAAGTTGCATGTGCCATCTCTAATTTTAAAAATAAACTTCTCTTTTGTGTGTTTTTTCGCTCGCGGAACGATAACGGGTGGCTAATATTTTCCATGCTGGATGTGTTATTCTCAAGATGAGTGTTTATTCGCTTGTCATTGCACGAGAGTAAGGCAAAGGTTGTAGCGATTCCCAGTCCCGAATGCAAAAAAATGAATTTACTTTATGTTGTCAAATAATAAATTCCTTGGAAAGTGTTGGTATGGAGGGCACCCGTGGATACGGTTAGCCATGGAAAGTGAAAGAATGGTGGAAAAAGGAATAACCCTAATTTTCTGTTTGGGAACCGCCTATGGCATATCTAGCATGGAAAGTGTTGGGAACTCTGAGTCGTTTTCGTTGGTGGGATGGATACACCTCCCAAAATGTTTTTACCTCTAAAATTTTCTCTTTGATCTCTGGCACCTCTACAAATCCCTACTTCCCTCTGCGAAGGGCCTTTCTTTTACTTGATGCAATTTTTATTTTGAGTCTCCATCTTCTCTTATAAAAAGCATAAACTAGGAGGCAATATGATCGTACTTAAGTATTGGGTATAGCTAATATTCGAGTGTGTTTCATGAATGGATCAATGTTTCAGCATGATGGGCTAGGGATAACTTATTTTAGCATTGATATTTTGAAAGACATGGTTGCTTGTCGATATGCTTTAGTATCTAAATTATTATGTCAAAACTAGACTATTGCATTGAATCACATAAAAGTCCAAATGTCCATGCTGCAAAGAAAAGAATATGATATGACATGATAGACAACACTCCACATCAAAAATTCTGTTTTTATCACTTACCTACTCGAGGACGAGTAGGAGTTAAGCTTGGGGATGCTGATACATCTCCAACGTATCTATAATTTTTGATTGTTGCATGTTGTTTTATTATCAATCTTGGATGTTTTATAATCATTTTATATCATTTTTTGTACTAACCTATCGACATAGTGCCAAGTGCCAAGTGCCAGTTGCTGTTTTTCCATGTTTTTTACATCACAGGAAATCAATATCAGACGGAGTCCAAATGCAACGAAACTTCACGATGATTTTTTATGGACAAAAAGAAAGAAGTTGGGCCCTGGTTCCACCTGGGAGGAGTCCCGAGGAGGCGACAACCCACCAGGGCGCGCCAGGAGGCCCAGGTGTGCCCTGGTGGGTTGTGCCCACCTCGGGTGTCCCCCCGGACAGCCTCTTTGCTCTATAAATACCCCAAAAATCCCAAAATCCCAGGGGAGTCGACGAAAGCCGCAGAGTCTAGAACCACCAGATCCAATCTAGAAACCATCTCGGATGGGGTTCACCACCTCCATTGGTGCCTCTCCGATGATGCGTGAGTAGTTCTTTGTAGACCTTCAGGTCCGTAGTTAGTTGCTAGATGGCTTCCTCTCTCTCGCTGAATTCTCAATACAATGGTCTCTTGGAGATCCATATGATGTAACTCTTTTGCGGTGAGTTTGTTGGGATCTGATGAACTTTGAGTTTATGATCGGTCATATCTTTTTATATCCATGAAAGTTATTTGAGTTTCTTTGATCTCTTACTTGCATGATCTCTTATAGCCTCGTATTTCTTCTCTGATATTTGGGTTTTGTTTGGCCAACTCGATCTATTTATCTTGCAATGGGAAGAGGTGCCCGATAGTGGGTTTGATCTTACGGTGCTTGATCCTAGTGACAGAAAGGGAATCGACACGTATGTATCATTGCTACTAGGTATAAAAAGACGAGATATATATCTACGCAATAGATAAACGGATCTTGTCTACATCATGTCATCGTTCTTATTGCATTACTCCGTTTTTCTATGTACTTAATACACTAGATGCATGCTGGATAGCGGTCGATCTGTGCAGTACTAGTTGTAGATGCAGGCAGGAGTCGGTCTACTAATCTTGGACGTGATGCCTATGTAATGATCATTGCCTGGATATCGTCATAATTATTTGAGGTTCTATCAATTGCCCAACAGTAATTTGTTTACCCACCATTTGCTATTTTTCTCGAGAGAAGCCACTAGTGAAACCTACGGCCCTCGGGTCTTCTTCCTCATATATTTGCTTGCGATCTACTTTTCCTTTGCATTTTTATTCAGATCTATTAAACCTAAAATACAAAAATACTTTTCTGCACTTTATATATTTGCAATCTATAATTTCAATCTACTACAATTTTCTGGCATCGTTACCCAAAAGGGATTGACAATCCCTTTAACACGTCGGGTTGCGAGGTGTTGTTATTTGTGTGCAGGTGTTGTTTATGTTATGTTGCTTAGTTCTCCTACTAGTTCGATAACCTTGGTTTCTTCATTGAGGGACATACCTACCGTTGCTCTGCTGCATCATCCCTTCCTCTTTGGGGAAATACCGACGTAGTCCTAGCAGACATGAGCTTTTCTGGCGCTATAGTCAGAGAGCCATCACGTGCGCCCCCCTATGGCCGGCCTCCTCTCCTCCCCCTTTATATACGTGGGAGGGGCACGCCAAATACACACCAAGTCTTCTCTTAGCCGTGTGCAGTGCGCCCCTCCACAGTTACACACCTCGTTCATATCATCGTAGTGCTTAGTCGAAGCCCTGCGCCGGTAACTGTTGGAAATATGCCCTAGAGGCAATAATAAATTGATTATTATTATATTTCCTTGTTCATGATAATCGTTTATTATCCATGCTAGAATTGTATTGATAGGAAACTCAGATACATGTGTGGATACATAGACAACACCATGTCCCTAGTAAGCCTCTAGTTGACTAGCTCGTTGATCAATAGATGGTTACGGTTTCCTGACCATGGACATTGGATGTCGTTGATAACGGGATCACATCATTAGGAGAATGATGTGATGGACAAGACCCAATCCTAAGCCTAGCACAAGATCATGTAGTTCGTATGCTAAAGCTTTTCCAATGTCAAGTATCGTTTCCTTAGACCATGAGATTGTGCAACTCTCGGATACCGTAGGAGTGCTTTGGGTGTGCCAAACGTCACAACGTAACTGGGTGGCTATAAAGGTACACTACAGGTATCTCCGAAAGTGTCTGTTGGGTTGGCACGAATCGAGACTGGGATTTGTCACTCCGTGTGACGGAGAGGTATCTCTGGGCCCACTCGGTAGGACATCATCATAATGTGCACAATGTGATCAAGGAGTTGATCACGGGATGATGTGTTGCGGAACGAGTAAAAGAGACTTGCCGGTAACAAGATTGAACAAGGTATCGGGATACCGACGATCGAATCTCGGGCAAGTATCGTACCGATAGACAAAGGGAATTGTATACGGGATTGATCGAATCCTCGACATCGTGGTTCATCCGATGAGATCATCGTGGAACATGTGGGAACCAACATGGGTATCCAGATCCCGCTGTTGGTTATTGACTGGAGAACGTCTCGGTCATGTCTGCATGGTTCCCGAACCCGTAGGGTCTACACACTTAAGGTTCGATGACGCTAGGGTTATAAAGGAAGCTTGTATGTGGTTACCGAATGTTGTTCGGAGTCCCGGATGAGATCCTGGACGTCACGAGGAGTTTCGGAATGGTCCGGAGGTAAAGATTTATATATAGGAAGTATGGTTTTGGCCACCGGAAGTGTTCTGGGCATCACCGGTAGTGTACCGGGACCACCGGAGGTGTCCGGGGGTCCACCAAGTGGGGCCACCATCCTCGGAGGGCTACTTGGGCTAAGTGTGGGAGAGGACCAGCCCCAGGTGGGCTGGTGCGCCCCCCCACAAGGCCCAAGGCGCAAGGAAGAGGGGAAAGGGGGCAAACCCTAGGGCAGATGGGCCCTAAGGCCCACTCCTGGTGCGCCTCCCTCTCCCCTCCCCTTGGCCGCCTCCCTTAGATGGGATCTAGGCTGGCCGCCACCCCTAGGGGTGAAAACCCTAAAGGGGGCGCAGCCCCTCCCCTTCCCCTATGTATAGTTGAGGTTTGGGCTGCCCACAACACACGAGTTCCTCTCCTGTTAATGGCGCAGCCCTGCATCTCTCCTTCCTCCTCTCCCGCGGTGCTTGGCGAAGCCCTACAGGATTGCCACGCTCCTCCACAACCACCACGCAGTTGTGCTGCTGCTAGACGGAGTCTTCCTCAACCTCTCCCTCTCCCCTTGCTGGATCAAGGCATGGGAGACGTCACCGGGCTGTACGTGTGTTGAACGCGGAGGTGCCGTCCGTTCGACACTTGGTCATCGGTGATTTGGATCACGGCGAGTACGACTCCATCAACCCCGTTCACTTGAACGCTTCCGCTTAGCGATCTACAAGGGTATGTAGATGCACTCTCCTTCCCCTCGTTGCTGGTTTCTCCATAGATAGATCTTGGTGACACGTAGGAAAATTTTGAATTTCTGCTACGTCCCCCAACAGTGGCATCATGAGCTAGGTCTATTGCATAGATTCTTTGCACGAGTAGAACACAAAGTAGTTGTGGGCGTTGATTTTGTTCAATATGCTTACCGTTACTAGTCAATCTTGATTCGGCGGCATTGTGGGATGAAGCGGCCCGGACCGACCTTACACGTACACTTAAGTGAGACAGGTTCCACCGACTGACATGCACTAGTTGCATAAGGTGGCTAGCGGGTGCCAGTCTCTCCCACTTTAGTCGGATCGGATTCGATGAAAAGGGTCCTTATGAAGGGTAAATAGCAATTGACATATCACGTTGTGGTTTTGCGTAGGTAAGAAACGTTCTTGCTAGAAACCCATAGCAGCCATGTAAAACATGCAAACAACAATTAGAGGACGTCTAACTTGTTTTTGCAGGGTATGCCATGTGATGTGATATGGCCAAAGGATGTGATGTATGATATATGTGATGTATGAGATGATCATGTTCTTGTAATAGGAATCACGACTTGCATGTCGATGAGTATGACAACCGGCAGGAGCAATAGGAGTTGTCTTTAATTTATTTATGACCTGCGTGTCAACATAAACGTCATGTAATTACTTTAGTTTATTGCTAACCGTTAGCCATAGTAGTAGAAGTAATAGTTGACGAGACAACTTCACGGAGATCATGATGATGAAGATCATGGTGTCATGCCGGTGACGATGATGATCATGGAGCCCCGAAGATGGAGATCAAAAGGAGCAAAGTGATGATGGCCATATCATGTCACTATTTGATTGCATGTGATGTTTATCATGTTTTTTGCATCTTATTTGCTTAGAACGACGGTAGTAAATAAGATGATCCCTCATTAAAATTTCAAGAAAGTGTTCCCCCTAACTGTGCACCGTTGCGAAAGTTCGTCGTTTCGAAGCACCACGTGATGAACGGGTGTGATAGATTCTTACGTTCGAATACAACGGGTGTTGACGAGCCTAGCATGTACAGACATGGCCTCGGAACACATGCGGAACACTTAGGTTGACTTGACGAGCCTAGCATGTACAGACATGGCCTCGGAACACAAGAGACCGAAAGGTCGAGCATGAGTCGTATGGTAGATACGATCAACATGAAGATGTTCACCGATGATGACTAGTCCGTCTCATGTGATGATCGGACACGGCCTAGTTGACTCGGATCATGTAATCACTTGGATGACTAGAGGGATGTCTATCTGAGTGGGAGTTCATAAGATGAACTTAATTATCCTGAACATAGTCAAAAGATCTTTGCAAATTATGTCGTAAAGCTCGCGCTTTAGTTCTACTGTTTTAGATATGTTCCTAGAGAAAATATAGTTGAAAGTTGATAGTAGCAATTATGCGGACAATAGAAGGCTTATGTCCTTAATGCAACGCTCGGTGTGCTGGACCTCGAACGTGGTCTGTGGATGTTGCGAACATCTGACATACATGATTTGATGACTACATGATAGTTCGGTAATGTTGAATGGTTTAGAATTGAGGCACCGAAGACATTTTTGAAATGTCGCGGAACATATGAGATGTTTCGAGGGCTGAAATTGGGATTTCAGGTTTGTGCCCACGTCAAGAGGTATAAGACCTCCGACGATTTTCTTAGCCTGCAAACTAAGGGAGAAAAGCTCAATCATTGAGCTTGTGCTCAGATTGTCTGAGTACAACAATCACTTGAATCGAGTGGGAGTTGATCTTCCAGATAAGATAGTGATGTTTTTCCAAAGTCATTGCCACCAAGCTGCTACAGCTTTGTGATGAACTATATCAGGGATGGATATGATGATCCTTGAAATATTCGCGATGTTTGACACCGCGAAAGTAGAAATCAAGAAGGAGCATCAATTATTGATGGTTAGTGAAACCACTAGTTTCAAGAAGGGCAAGGGCAAGAAGGGATCCTTCATGAAACGGCAAATCAGCTGCTGCTCTAGTGGAGAAACCCAAGGTTGAACCCAAACCCGAGACTAAGTGCTTTTGTAATGAGGAGAACAGCTACTGGAGCAGAATTACCCTAGATACTTGGTAGATGAGAAGGCTGTCGATAGAAGTATATTGGATATACATTATGTGAATGTATACTTTACTAGTACTCCTAGTAGCATCAGGGTATTAGATACCGGTTCGGTTGCTAAGTGTTAGTAACTCGAAATAAAAGCTACGGAATAAACGGAGACTAGCTAAAGGTGAGCTGACGAGATGTGTTGGAAGTGTTTCCAAGGTTGATATGATCAAGCATCACACGCTCCCTCTACCATCGAGATTGGTGTTAAACCTAAATAATTGTTATTTGGTGTTTGCATTGAGCATAGACATGATTGGATTATGTCTATCGCAATACGGTTATTCATTTAAGAAGAATAATGGTTACTCTATTTATTTGAATAATACCTTCAATGGTCTTGCACCTAAAATGAATGGTTTATTGAATCTCGATCATAGTGATACACATGTTCATGCCAAAAGATATAAGATAGTAATGATAGTACCACCTACTTGTGGCACCGCCATGTAAGTCATATTGGTATAAAACGCATGAAGAAGCTCCATGTTGATGGATCTTTGGACTCACTCATTTTAGACATGTGAACCATGTCTATTGGTATATACGCATGAAGAAACTCCATGCAGATGGACCATTTGGACTCACTTGATTTTGAATCGCTTGAGACATGCAGATCATACCACATGGGCAAGATGACTGAAAGCTTCGGTTTCAGTAAAATGGAACAAGAAAGCAACTTGTTGGAAGTAACACATTTTGATGTGTGCAGTCCAATGAGTGCTGAGGCACGCATTGGATATCATTATGCTCTTACTTCACAGATGATTTGAGTAGATATTGAGCATATTTACTTGATGAAACACAAGTCTGAATTATTGAATGGTTCAAGTAATTTCAGAGTGAAGTTGAATATCGTCGTGACAAGAGGATAAAATATCTATGATATGATCATAGAAATGAATATCTGAGTTACGAGTTTGGCACTGTGGAAATTGTTTCACGACTAGTACCTCCTGGAACACCATAGAGTGATGGTGTGTCCGAACATCATAACTATTGGATATGATGACGTCTCTTATCGAATTACCACTATCGTTCATGGGTTAGGCATTGGAGACAACCGCACTCACTTTAAATAGGGCACCATGTAATTCCAATAAGATGACACCGTATGAACTATGGTTTAGAGAAACCTAAGCTGTCATTTCTTAAAAGTTTGGGGCTGCGACGCTTATATGAAAAAGTTTCAGGCTGATAAGCTCGAACCCAAAGCGGATAACTGCATCTTCATAGGACACCCAAAACAGTTGGGTATACCTCCTGTCTCAGATCCGAAAGCAATAGGGATTGTTTCTAAAATCGGGTCCTTTCTCGAGGAAAAGTTTCTCTCGAAAGAATTGAGTGGGAGGATGGTGGTGACTTGATGAGGTTATTGAACCGTCACTTCAACTAGTGTGTAGCAGGGCACAGGAGTTGTTCCTATGGCACCTACACCAATTGAAGTGGAAGCTTATGATAGTAATCATGAGACTTCGGATCAAGTCACTCCCAAACCTCGTAGGATGACAAGGATGCGTACTACTTCAGAGTGGTACGTAATCCTGTCTTGGACGTCATGTTGCTAGACAACAATGAACCTACGAGCTATGGAGAAGCGATGGTGGGCCCGGATTCCGATGAATGGCTCGAGGCCATAAAATCCGAGAGAGGATCCATGTATGAAAACAAAGTCTAGACTTTGGCAGAACGGCTCGATGGTCATGAGGCTGTTGAGTACAGATGGATTTTAAAAGGAAGACAGACAATGATGGTAAATGTCACCATTAAGAAAGCTCGACTTGTCGTTAAGATGTTTCCCGACAAGTTCAAGGAGTTGACTACGATGAGACTTTCTCACTCGTAGCGATGCTAAGAGTCTGTTGGAATTAGCAGGTACTGCATTATTTATGAAATCTTGCAGATAGGATGTCAAAATATTGTCTCCTTGTTCTTGAGGAAAGGTTGTATGTGATACAACCAGAAGTTTTTGTCGATCCTAAAAGATGCTAACAAGTATGCAAAGCCCCAGCAATCCTTCTAAGGACTGGAGTAAGCATCTCGGAGTTGGAATGTACGCTTTGATGAGATGATCAAAGATTTGGGTTTATACAAAGTTTATGAGAAACTTGTATTTCCAATGAAGTGAGTGGGAGCACTATAGAATTTCTGATGAGTATATGTTGTTGACATATTGTTGATCAGAAATGATGTAGAATTTCTGGAAAGCATATAGGGTTATTTGAAAAGTGTTTTCAATGGAAAACCTGGATTAAGCTACTTAAAGATTGAGCATCAAGATCTATAAGGATAGATCAAAATCGCTTAATAGTACTTTCAAACAAACACATACCACGACAAGATTTTGAAGGAGTTCAAAATAGATCAGCAAAGAAGGAGTTCTCGGCTGTGTTACAAGGTGTGAGTATTGAGCAAGACTCAAGACATGACCACGGCAGAATAGAAAGGACGAAGGTCGTCCCCTATGCTTTAGTCGTAGGCTCTAGAGTATGCTATGTTATGTACCGCACTTGAAGTGTGCCAAACCATGAGTCAGTCAAGGGGTACAAGTGTGATCTAGAAATGGATCACAGGACAACGGTCAAAGTTATCCTTAGTAACTAGTGGACTAAGGAATTTTCTCGATTATGGAGGTGGTAAAAGAGTTCGTCGTAAAGGGTTACGCCGATGCAAGCTTTGACACTAATCCAGATTATTCTGAGTAGTAAACTGGATTCATATAGTAGAACAGTTATTTGGAATAGCACCAAATAGAGCGTGGTAACTGCATCTAGGAGATGACATAGATATTTGTAAAGCACACACGGATCTGAAAGGTTCAGACCCGTTGACTATAACCTCTCTCACAAGCATAAGATGATCAAACCCAGAACTCTTGGGTGTTAGTCACATAGGGATGTGACCTTGAGTGTTAATCACATATCGATGAGAACTAGATTATTGACTCTAGTGCAAGTGGGAGACTGTTGGAAATATGCCCTAGAGGCAATAATAAATTGATTATTATTATATTTCCTTGTTCATGATAATCGTTTATTATCCATGCTAGAATTGTATTGATAGGAAACTCAGATACATGTGTGGATACATAGACAACACCATGTCCCTAGTAAGCCTCTAGTTGACTAGCTCGTTGATCAATAGATGGTTACGGTTTCCTGACCATGGACATTGGATGTCGTTGATAACGGGATCACATCATTAGGAGAATGATGTGATGGACAAGACCCAATCCTAAGCCTAGCACAAGATCATGTAGTTCGTATGCTAAAGCTTTTCCAATGTCAAGTATCGTTTCCTTAGACCATGAGATTGTGCAACTCTCGGATACCGTAGGAGTGCTTTCGGTGTGCCAAACGTCACAACGTAACTGGGTGGCTATAAAGGTACACTACAGGTATCTCCGAAAGTGTCTGTTGGGCTGGCACGAATCGAGACTGGGATTTGTCACTCCGTGTGACGGAGAGGTATCTCTGGGCCCACTCGGTAGGACATCATCATAATGTGCACAATGTGATCAAGGAGTTGATCACGGGATGATGTGTTGCGGAACGAGTAAAAGAGACTTGCCGGTAACGAGATTGAACAAGGTATCGGGATACCGACGATCGAATCTCGGGCAAGTATCGTACCGATAGACAAAGGGAATTGTATACGGGATTGATCGAATCCTCGACATCGTGGTTCATCCGATGAGATCATCGTGGAACATGTGGGAACCAACATGGGTATCCAGATCCCGCTGTTGGTTATTGACTGGAGAACGTCTCGGTCATGTCTGCATGGTTCCCGAACCCGTAGAGTCTACACACTTAAGGTTCGATGACGCTAGGGTTATAAAGGAAGCTTGTATGTGGTTACCGAATGTTGTTCGGAGTCCCGGATGAGATCCCGGACGTCACGAGGAGTTCCGGAATGGTCCGGAGGTAAAGATTTATATATAGGAAGTATGGTTTTGGCCACCGGAAGTGTTCTGGGCATCACCGGTAGTGTACCGGGACCACCGGAGGTGTCCGGGGGTCCACCAAGTGGGGCCACCATCCCCAGAGGGCTACTTGGGCTAAGTGTGGGAGAGGACCAGCCCCAGGTGGGCTGGTGCGCCCCCCCACAAGGCCCAAGGCGCAAGGAAGAGGGGAAAGGGGGCAAACCCTAGGGCAGATGGGCCCTAAGGCCCACTCCTGGTGCGCCTCCCTCTCCCCTCCCCTTGGCCGCCTCCCTTAGATGGGATCTAGGCTGTCCGCCACCCCTAGGGGTGAAAACCCTAAAGGGGGCGCAACCCCTCCCCTTACCCTATATATAGTTGAGGTTTGGGCTGCCCACAACACACGAGTTCCTCTCCTGTTAATGGCGCCACCCTGCATCTCTCCTTCCTCCTCTCCCGCGGTGCTTGGCGAAGCCCTGCAGGATTGCCACGCTCCTCCACCACCACCACACCGTTGTGCTGCTGCTAGACGGAGTCTTCCTGAACCTCTCCCTCTCCCCTTGCTGGATAAAGGCATGGGAGACGTCACCGGGCTGTACGTGTGTTGAACGCGGAGGTGCCGTCCGTTTGGCACTTGGTCATCGGTGATTTGGATCACGGCGAGTACGACTCCATCAACCTCGTTCACTTGAACGCTTCCGCTTAGTGATCTACAAGGGTATGTAGATGCACTCTCCTTCCCCTCGTTTCTGGTTTCTCCATAGATAGATATTGGTGACACGTAGGAAAATTTTGAATTTCTGCTACGTCCCCCAACAGTAACATCATCATCACCATCACCACGCCGTCGTGCTGATGGAACTCTCCCTCGTCCTCAACTGGATCAAGAGCTCGAGGGACATCATCGATCTGAACGTGTGCTGAACACGGAGGTGCCGTAAGTTCGGTGCTTGGATCGGTTGGATCGCGAAGACGATCGACTACATCAACCGCGTTACTAAATGCTTCTGCTTTAGGTCTATGAGGGTACGTGGACACACTCTCCCCGCTCATTGCTATGCTTCTCCTAGATAGATCTTGCGTGATCATAGGCAAATTTTTCAAAATACTACGTTCCCCAACAGTGGTATCACTATGAGTAGATGTTATATGCACAAGTAGAACACAAAGAGTTGTGGGCGATAATAGTCACACTGCTTACCAACAACGCCTTATTTTGATTCGGCGGTATTGTTGGATGAAGCGGCCCGGACCGACATTACATGACCACGTTCATGAGACTGGTTCTACCGACGTGCTTCGCACACAGGTGGCTAGCGGGTGTCTGTTTCTCCAACTTTAGTTGAATCGTGTTTGACTATGCCCGGTCCTTGTTGAAGGTTAAAACAACACACTTGACAAAAAATTGTTGTGGTTTTGATGCATAGGTAAGAACGGTTCTTGCTAGAAGCCCATAGCAGCCACATAAAACTTGCAACAACAAAGTAGAGGATGTCTAACTTATTTTTGCAGGGCATGTTGTGATGTGATATGCTCAAGATGTGATGACATATAAATTGTTGTATGAGATGATCATGTTTTGTAAAAGTTATCGGCAACTGGCAGGAGCCTTATGGTTGTTGCTTTATTGTATGAAATGCAATCACCATGTAATTGCTTTATTTTATCACTAAGTGGTAGCGATAGTTGTAGAAGCAATAGTTGGCGAGACGACAACGATGCTACGATGGAGATCAAGATGTCAAGCCGGTGACGATGGTGATCATGACGGTGCTTTGGAGATGGAGATCAAAGGCACAAGATTATGATGGACATATCATATCACTTATTTTGATTGCATGTGATGTTTATCCTTTATGCATCTTATTTTGCTTAGTACATCGGTAGCATTATAAGATGATCTCTCACTAGATTTCAAGCTATAAGTGTTGTCCCTGACTATGCACCGTTGCTACAGTTCATCGTGCTGAGACACCACGTGATGATCGGGTGTGATAAGCTCTACGTTCACATACAACGGGTGCAAGCCAGTTTTGCACACGCAGAATACTCGGGTTAAACTTGACGAGCCTAGCATATGCAGATATGGCCTTGGAACACTGAGATCGAAAGATCGAACATGAATCATATAGTAGATATGATCAACATAGTGATGTTCACCATTGTAAACTACTCCATCTCACGTGATGATCGGACATGGTTTAGTTGATTTGGATCACGTGATCATTTAGATGACTAGAGGGATGTCTATCTAAGTGGGAGTTCTTAAGTAATATGATTAATTGAACTTTAAATTTATCATGAACTTAGTCCTGATAGTTTTTGCATATCTATGTTGTAGATCAATAGCCTGCGTATAGCTCCCCTGTTTTATTTTTTGATATGTTCCTAGAGAAAAATAAGTTGAAAGATGATAGTAGCAATGATGCGGACTAGGTCCGTGATCTGAGGATTATCCTCATTGCTGCACAAAAGAATTATGTCCTTGATGCACCGCTAGGTGACGGACCTATTGCAGGAGCAGATGCAGACGTTATGAACGTTTGGCAAGCTCGGTATGATGACTACTTGATAGTTTAGTGCGCCATACTTTACGGCTTAGAATGGGGGCTTCAAAAACGTTTTGAATGACAAGGAGCATATAAGATGTTCCAAGATCTGAAATTTGTATTTCAGACTCATGCCCGAGTCGATAGGTATGAGACCTCTGGCAAGTATTTTGCCTACAAGATGGAGGAGAATAGCTCAACCAGTGAGCATGTGCTCAGAATGTCCGAGTACTACAATCACTTGTATCAAGTGGGAGTTAATCTTCCAGATAAGATAGTGATTGACAAAGTTCTCTAGTCACTATTACCAAGTTACCGGAACTTCGTGATGAACTATAATATGCAAGAGATGGATAAGACAATTCCCGAGCTCTTCGCAATGCTAAAAGCTACGCAGGTAGAAATTGAGAAGGAGCATCAAGTGTTGATGGTTAACAAGACCACTAGTTTCAAGAATAAGGGCAAAGGGAAGAAAGGGAACTTTAATAAGAACGGCAAGTAAGTTGCTGCTCAAGTGAAGAACCCCAAGTCTAGACCTAAGCCTGAGACTGAGTGCTTCTACTGCAAACGGACTGGTCACTGGAAGCGGAACTGCACAAAGTATTTGGCGGATAAGAAGGATGGCAAAGTGAAAGGTATATTTGATATACATGTTATTGATGTGTACCTTACTAATGCTCGTAGTAGCGCCTGGGTATTTGATACTGGTTCTGTTGCTCATATTTGCAACTCGAAACAGGGGCTACAGATTAAATGAAGATTGTCTAAGGACGAGGTGACGATGCGCGTGGGAAATGGTTCCAAAGTCGATGCGATCGCCATCGGCACGCTACCTCTACATCTACCTTCGGGATTAGTTTTGGACCTGAATAATTGTTATTTGGTGCCAGCGTTAAGCATGAACATTATATCTGGATCTTGCTTGATGCGAGATGGTTATTCATTTAAATCAGAGAATAATGGTTGTTCTATTTATATGAGTAATATCTTTTATGGTCATGCACCCTTGATGAGTGGTCTATTTTTGTTGAATCGATTGTAGTGATACACACATTCATAATATTGAAGCCAAAAGATGCAAGGTTAATAATGATAGTGCAACTTATTTGTGGCACTGCCGTTTAGGTCATATTGGTCTAAAGCGCATGAAGAAACTCGATGCTTATGGGATTTTGGAATCACTTGATGCTTGCGAACCATGCCTTATGGGCAAGATGACTAAGACTCCATTCTCCGGAACAATGGAGCGAGCAACAGACTTGTTGGAAATAATACATACTGTTGTATGCGGTCCGATGAGTGTTGAGGCTCGCGGCGAGTATCATTATTTTATGACCTTCACAAATGATTTGAGCAGATATGGGTATATCTACTTGATGAAACATAAGTCTGAAACATTTGAAAAGTTCAAAGAATTTCAGAGTGAAGTGGAAAATCATCGTAACAAGAAAATAAAGTTTCTACGATCTGATCGTGGATGTGACTATTTGAGTTATGAGTTTGGTCTTCATTTGAAACAATGCGGAATAGTTTCGCAACTCATGCCACCTGGAACACCAAAGTGAAAATGGTGTGTCCGAACGTCGTAACCGCACTTTATTATATATGGTGTGATCTATGATGTCTCTTACCGATTTACCGTTATCATTTCGGGGTTATGCTTTAGAGACGACTGCATTCACGTTAAATAGGGCACCATCTAAATCCGTTGAGACGACACCATATGAACTGTGGTTTGGCAAGAAACCGAATTTGTCATTTCTTAAAGTTTGGGGTTGCGATGCTTATGTGAAAAAGCTTCAACCTGATAAGCTCGAACCCAAATCGAAGAAATGTGTCTTCATAGGATACCCAAAGGTGACTGTTGGGTACACCTTCTATCACAAATCCGAAGGAAAGATATTCATTGCTAAGAATGGATCCTTTCTAGAGAAGGAGTTTCTCTTGAAAGAAGTGAGTGGGAGGAAAGTAGAACTTGATGAGGTAATTGTACCTGCTCCCTTATTGGAAAGTAGTTCATCACAGAAATCAGTTCTAGTGATTCCTACACCAACTAGTGAGGAAGCTAATGATGATGATCATGAAACTTTTGACCAAGTTACTACTGAACCTCGTAGGTCAACCAGAGTAAGATCCTCACCAGAGTGGTACGGTAATCCTGTTCTGGAGGTCATGTTACTTGACCACGACGAACCTACGAACTAAGAGGAAGCGATGATGAGCCCAGATTCCGTGAAATGGCTTGAGGCCATGAAATCTGAGATGGGATCCATGTATGCGAACAAAATATGGACTTTGGTTGACTTGCTCGATGATCGGCGAGCCATAGAGAATAAATGGATCTTCAAGAAAAAGACTGATGCTGACGGTAATGTTACTGTATACAAAGCTCGACTTGTTGCAAAAGGTTTTCGATAAGTTCAAGGTGTTGACTACGATGATAGTTTCTCACTCGTATCTATGCTTAAAGTCTGTCTGAATCATGTTAGCAATTGCCGCATTTTATGAAATTTGGCAAATGGATGTCAAAACTACATTCCTTAATGGATTTCTTAAAGAGTTGTATATGATGCAACCAGAAGGTTTTGTCAATCCAAAAGGTGCTAACAAAGTGTGTAAGCTCCAGTGATCCATTTATGGACTGGTGCAAGCATCTCGGAGTTGGAATGTACGCTTTGATGGTGTAATCAAAGTATATGGTTTTATATAGACTTTTGGAGAAGCCTATATTTACAAGAAAGTGAGTGGGAGCTCTGTAGCATTTCTGATATTATATGTGGATGACATATTGTTGATTGGAAATAATACAAAATTTCTAGATAGCATAAAAGGATACTTGAATAAGAATTTTTCAATGGAAAACCTCACTGAAGCTACTTACATATTGGGAATCAAGATCTATAAAGATAGATCAAGACGCTTGATAAGACTTTCGATGAGTACATACCTTGATAAGATTTTGAAGGAGTTCAAAATGGATCAGTCAAAGGAGTTCTTACCTGAGTTGTAAGGTGTGAAGTTGAGTAAAGACTCAAAACCCGACCACGACAGAAACTAGAAAGAGAATGAAAAGTCATTCCCTATGTGAAAGTGCAACTATCCTTGGGTGGTTTTGGTAATTCCTAACAACATATAGCTCATTGAGCTAACATTATTCCAAGATGAATATTTCAGAAAAGCTCAATGGATGGCATGGCATGGATGAGGAAAGTGGATCCCTCAAAATTAAGGACAAAGGATTGGCTCAAGCTTCAAGAACAAGACTCTACATTTCATACTTTAGTGATCCAAGATCACATTGAGTCCATAGGAAAAGCCAATACTATTAAGGAGGGATGAGGTGTTGCTTAATGAGCCTCTTGCTTCATGTGCTTAGTGATATGCTCCAAAATCCTCAACTACCTTTCCATATCCACATATGACCCAAACCTAAAGTCAAACTCGGCCCCACCGATTCTTTCTATCCGGAGCCACCAAGTTTCACATGTCATAGCCACTGCCACAAACCCTAGCAAATCGGTTTCACCGATAGGGATCTCGGTCCCACCGAGATGGGATTGCAATTTCTCTGTTTCCCTTCGTAACGTTTCGGTCCAACCGAAGTGAGCGATCGGTCCCACCGAGATTGCAATGTAAACTCACTGTTTCCCTTTCGTAACATTTCGGTCTCACCGAAAAGAGTGAATCGGTCCCACCGAGTTTACCTGACCAACTCTCTAGTTAGCTTATTACCAAAATCGGTCTCACCGAGTTTGTGTAATCGGTCACACCGAGGTTACGTTATGCCCTAACCCTAACCATATCGGTCCTACCGAGTTGCATCTCAGTCCCACCGAAAATCCTAACGGTCACTAGGTTTGCTGAATCGATCCGACCGAGTTTAACAATTCGGTCCCACCGAGTTTAGCAAATTGTGTGTAACGGTTAGATTTTGTGTGGAGGCTATATATACCCCTCCACCCACTCTTCATTCATGGAGAGAGCCATCAGAACAGATCTTCACTTCCAATACACATTTTCTGAGAGAGAACCACCTACCCTTGTGTTGAGCTCAAGATATTCCATTCCTACCATATGAATCTTGATCTCTAGCCTTGCCCAAATTGCTTTCCACTCAAATCTTCTTTCCACCAAATCCAAATCCTGTGAGAGAGAGTTGAGTGTTGGGGAGACTATCATTTGAAGCACAAGAGAAAGGAGTTCATTATCAACACACCATTTGTTACTTCTTGGAGAGTGGTGTCTCCTAGATTGGCTAGGTGTCACTTGGGAGCCTCCGACAAGATTGTGGAGTTGAACCAAGGAGTTTGTAAGGGCAAGGAGATCGCCTACTTCGTGAAGATCTACCGCTAGTGAGGCAAGTCCTTCGTGGGCGACGGCCATGATGGAATAGACAAGGTTGCTTCTTCGTGGACCCTTCTGGGTGGAGCCCTCCGTGGACTCGCGCGGCCATTACCCTCCGTGGGTTGAAGTCTCCATCGACGTGGATGTACGATAGCACCACCTATCGGAACCACGACAAAAACATCCATGTCTCCAATTGCGTTTGAATCCTCCAGACCCTTCCCCTTTACATTCTTGCAAGTTGTATGCTTTACTTTCCGCTGCTCATATACTCTTTGCATGCTTGCTTGAATTGTGTGAAGATTGCTTGACTTGTGCTAAGAGAGCCAAAATCTGCCAAGAACTAAAATTGGGAAAAGGATAGATTTTTATTTGGTCAAGTAGTCTAATCACCCCCCTCTAGACATACTTCCGATCCTATAAGTGGTATCAGAGCTTTGGTCTCCATTTGCTTTGATTTCCATAGCTTTTGGTGGTCATAGCTTTGTTTCACAACCTAGGAGAGTATGGCGTCTAGCGAGGGAAATTATCACCGTAGAGGTCCTTACTTTGATGGTACTAATTTTGCTAGTTGGAAGCATAAAATGAAAATGCATATTCTTGGACATAACCCCGCCGTTTGGGCTATTGTGTGTGTTGGCTTGCAAGGTGACTTCTTCGATGGGAAAGAACCAAACCGTGAAGCTACCGCGGAAGAGTTAAAGATGCTGCAATACAACGCTCAAGCTTGTGATATTCTCTTCAACGGATTGTGCCCCGAAGAATTCAACAAAATCAGCCGTCTTGAGAATGCAAAGGAAATTTGGGATACTTTGATTGATATGCACGAAGGTACCGACTCCGTCAAGGAATCCAAATTGGATGTGCTTCAAAGTCAACTTGACAAGTTCAAAATGAAGGATGGTGAAGGTGTCGCTGAAATGTACTCTAGGCTTGCTCTTATCACAAATGAGATTGCCGGCTTAGGGAGTGAAGATATGACCGATAGATTCATCATCAAGAAGATCCTAAGAGCCTTGGATGGAAAATATGATACCGTGTGCACATTGATCCAAATGATGCCCAATTACAAAGATCTCAAGCCAACGGAAGTCATTGGAAGAATTGTTGCTCATGAGATGTCACTCAAGAATAAAGAGGAACTTCACAACAAATCAAGTGGTGCTTACAAAGCCTCATGTGAAGCCCCCACATCATCAAGTGAGAAGCAAATCTTCATTGAAGAATTAAGCTTAATGGTGAAGAACTTCAACAAGTTCTACAAGAGTAGAAGCAAAGATAGAAGCTCCAAGTCAAGGTCCTACAATGACAAAAGATCTTCTAGTCGAGAGCGAAACTGCTACAATTGTGGAAGACCCGGACACTATTCCAATGAGTGTACGGCTCCCTACAAGAAAAGAGAAGACTCTCCCAAAAGAAGAAGCCGAAGAGAGGAATCACCATCTAGAGAAAGAAGGAGTAGATATGATCGTTATGAACGAAGATACTCACGGAGAAGCAAGGATTCAGAAAGAAAGGACAAGTCATCAAGGAGCTACACAAAATGAAGACATCTAGCTCATGTTGGTGAATGGGTATCCAGCTCCGACTCCGACAACCACTCCGAGAGAAGTTATCACTCCGATTCGAATATACTCAAGATGAAGGTGTTGCCGGTCTAGCACTTGTGTCAACCGTCCTACGACATATTTGACTCACCAAATGAAGGAGTTGGAACATGCTTCATGGCTAAAGGCCCAAAGGTATCACACCCCGAGTATGTTGATTTCAATAGTGATGAAGATGACTTGTTAGGTGATGATGATTTACTTGTTGACAACTCTAGTGATGAATGCTATGATGAAACGTCAATTAATCATGCTAATCAAGATCAAACGAATGACAATGATAAGGAGAAGATTGAGGCTCTAACTAAAAACTAAACACTCTTAAGTTAGCTCATGAAACTATCTTAGAAGATCATCGAGAACTTTTAAGAACACATGAGAAATTAGGCTTTGAAAAGCTCAACCTTGAGCAAGAGCATGAGTTCTTAAAAGCAATCAATGATGATCTTCGTAAGAAAAGTTCTTCTTACATTGCCAAGCGTTTACTTTTATCCACTTACATGCCTCAAGTTTAGTCTAGTAACAAGAACAAGAAAGATTCTTCCTATAGTAGTAACAATGATCATGTTATATCCAATATTGTTGCTTCTAGTAGTTCTCTTGATTCCACTAATGATTCTCTTAGCCAAGTTACACTTGAGCAAGAAAATAGCCTATTGAAGGGAATTATAGAGAAAGGAGTGTACAAGAGCCTTGCCGGGAGTAAGCAATTCGAGGAAATTGTACGCAAGCAAGGAAGGCATCGGAAGAATCAAGGTGTTGGTTTTGAACGAAAGTTCAATGCCAATGGAGTTGAGTGGGAAGAAGATCAACA
Organism: Aegilops umbellulata; assembly: GCA_032464435.1. Taxonomy (NCBI): domain Eukaryota; kingdom Viridiplantae; phylum Streptophyta; class Magnoliopsida; order Poales; family Poaceae; genus Aegilops; species Aegilops umbellulata. The sequence continues at coordinate 63,330,423 of CP136056.1, read as the reverse complement.
CCCCAAGACAAAGTTTGTTCCTCAACAAGAGAAGTATGATCCTACTTCTTTCAAAGGGACACAAGCTCAAGATGATCTTCCACCACAAGACTACAAGCAAAAAGGCAAGGACAAGCTTCAAGAGGAAATTGATGCATTCGAAGAAGCTCCTAAGACCTTAGTCAAGTGGATTCCCAAGACTACTTCAAGTTCCACTTCATCAAGTACGACTACAACTCCAAGGATTCCCATCAAGATGGTGTGGATCCAAAAGAAGAAGAACTAGAGAGTTCTTGAGGGTGACTCCGCCAACATACTTCACTTTTATCATTTTGGCAAGAACAAGTGCAATCAACTTCCACATCTTGCACTAGTTCAAGGAGTCATAAACCCTCTTATTGGTAAGTCAAGGGACAAGGTAACCTAAAAGCTTTCATAGACATCATCTTATGTGTGCATCACTCTATGTCTATGGATATCCTTGTTTGTTCCTTGTGGGACTAACCCATGTAGGTATTGAAAGTGCAATTCACTCCAATGGATAGCTCCAATTGATCTACATCAACATTGAGCATCCACATCTTCAACATCTACATGAAGTCATCATCGACAAAACCCAAGGTTAGTTCATCCCTCTTAGGGGGGATATCACATCTAGGGGGAGCTTTACTCTAAAAATTGAGCTAAAGCAACTCTAATGATGTGAACACAACAATGCTTTATGTAAAAGTGGTAACCCCACTTGTGCTTAAACGATGAGTATGACCTATGATCAAATGTTCTCATTTGACTCCTAAGTCAATATACTCATATATAGATGACCTAGTCATCGCCAATTGCTTGATAGATCCTAGAATTGGTTGTGCATGCTTTGCCACATATTTCAATTGCCATTTTATTGTGTGAGCATGTTGAGAGCATATTTTACTCATTCGAGGACATCCACTTGTTTTTTTGATTGATTGGTTTTTCTTTTCCTTGCCAAGTGGATGGACAAGAATGCCTAAGAACCTTCTCTAGCTATCTATGCTTTTCTCGTCTCAAACTCTATTCATGCTACATCACAAAATTTGATCAAGTCAGATTCAAACCACTCTGTGTGAGGAGCACTCGGAGTCCCTGATTTGTCATAGACTTAAACTTCCAAAACTTCTTTGTGCTTTTCGGTCTGACCGATTCCTCCATTTCGGTCATACCGAGATCACTAAGTTGATCTAGGTTTTCACCTCGGTGCAACCGATTTGAACTTCTCGGTCACACCGAGTTGCTATAACTCTCAACTGTTATGCATCTCGGTGCCACCGAGTTGTTCCACTCGGTCACACTGTCGGATCATGGGTTCCGGCAGACCCTTAAGGTTCGAACTCTGGGGTGCCCGCGGAGATTATGTCCTCTACCTCTCCGTCTCGTAAGGGTCTAAACTACAGAAAGAACAACACAAGAGACACAGAGTTTATACTGGTTCGGGCCACCGATGTGGTGTAATACCCTACTCCAGTGTGGTGTGTGGATTGCCTCTTGGGCTGATGATGATGATGAACAGTACAAGGGAGAACGGCCTCGCGAGGGCCTGTTCTTGGCTAGGACGATGAACTGCTAGGAGGAGTTCAACCGCCCTTCTCTCTCTTTCTCTACGTGTTCTCTGCTTGCTCGGATTCTAGGTTCTGCTGGCCAGATTGCCCAATGCTGACTTGCTAGACTCCTCGATCTCTAGATGCCCCTACCCTGGGGGTGGCTAGTCCTATTTATAGGCAAAGGCCCTGGGCCTCTTCCCAAATATTGAGCGGGAAGGGCACCGACAATTGGCCAATTCGAAGGGGAACATCTCGTACACTTATCCTCACTAAAGTTGGTCCGCGCCTGCCAAAAGCCCTGTGGTGACGCCGTTCTGGGCTCCATGGTGACCTCCTTCCCACCGTTGGACTAGTCTTGGTCTCGTTGCACCGAAATGGGTGCCTTTGCTTGATCCTCTCGCCTGCGCTTGCCCCCTTTACACCAAAGAGGAAAGGGGGACGCTGCGCGGGCTGGCGCCCGCCTGGCACCCTCGATCGTCATGGCTTGCGTCATGGGCACCTCGCGAGGTACCCCGCCTTGATCTCTCCGCCTCCTCGTGAGCCAGCCTGAGGAGGCCGCGCCTGAGGAAGCGCTGTGTCGTCCACCCCGCGAGGCTTGGCCCCTCGCGAGGGTCTTGAGTCTTATGTTGATGAAGATGGGCCGTGCTGGGCCCCCATTTGAGCCACGCCGCAGGCCGCAGGCAGGCAAGTCTGGGGACCCCCGTTCCCAGAACGCCGACAGTAGCCCCCGGGCCCAAGGCGCGCATGGACTTGGCGGTGCCGAGAGGCGAAAGGGCAAGGGCGAAGCGCCGCGGGCCCTAACAGCCTGCGGCCTTGGGCGCCGCGTGGCAGTTGATTGGGCGTGGGTGCTTCTGCAACTGCGCTGGTTATTAAAGGCATGGCATCCGCCCCGGCTTTGCTCTTCTCTTTCTCCGGTTGCTGCTCAGATCCCCTTTCTTGCGCCTCTCCTTCCTTCCTCCTAACTCCCAGATCTGCCCTTCCTGTGTAACCTAGGAGTCATGGCGCCTCGTCAACCTCCGTCTGCTCTGGACTCGCCGAATGTGTCGGAGGCGAGCCTTGCCCAGTTGCGCCAGATGGCGGCAGCGCGAGGCATCGACGGGGCGCGGGTGTTCAAGGTCGGCTCCGCCACCCCTGAGGGCCGAGGAAGCACCTTCTACCCTCTCTTCGTAAGCTCCATTGCTGCGGGTCTGGTGCCCCCTTTCTCTGAGTTCTTCCTCTCTGTCCTCCGCCATTACGACTTGCAAGCTCTGCATCTCCACCCCAACTCCATCCTTCTTCTGGCGGTCTTCGCCTATTACTGCGAGGCTCACGTGGGGGTGCAACCCTCAGTGGCCTTGCTGCGCCACTACTTCTACCTCCGGGTCACCCGTGGTTCCCCTTCCGCATGCGCGAGCTTTGTCGCGTGCGGCGGTGCCATTGCTATCTCGAATCCCGGGAAGAGGATCAAGGGCTTCAGGAGCAAGTGGGTCTTGGTGGACGCCGGGCGCATTCACCCTCGGCTGATCCTACCCACGGAGCAGCCCGTGAGTTCCGGCGACTTGTCCCGGGCGGAGCTTACGAACCCCCGCGCGAAGCCGGTGCTGGAGAAGATGGACGCGGACCTGAAGCCGGCCAGCGCGGCGGCGGCTAAGCTGACCGGTGCATCGCTGCCGAGGGAGTTCCTGGAGCACCAATTGGCTCCACTCCGTCAGTACTCTCCTCCAATGTGGAGGCCTCATCCGAGCCCCGCGGCTGTGGGCGAAGAGGATTTGACCGCGGTTCTCCAATCTCTGGTCGGGGGCGAGGTAGCAAGGTTAGAGGGCTCACCTGCGCCCTTGTTCCTTCGCGACGATTGGAAGCAGGTGGTGAAGTCCATGCCTGTCTTCAACGGGGACGGGCTTGTGCCCGTGGTGGCTCCCGAGGGACTGGTGGATGTGTCCTCCGGCGACTCTAGTGGAGAGGGGGGTGAGGAGGAGCGGGGAGAGGGCCTTGACTCTGAGACAACCGAGGGAGAGTCTAGGGCTCCCCTTCCCCGGCGCAAGTACCGCACTCTCCGCCTCTCGTTGAGCGATGATGATGAGGGTGACGACGTGCTGGGTAGCGGGAGCTCGCCCCGATCCCGAAGAAGGACAGGACCGGGTTGATCCTCCGCGGGTCCACCCCGGCTCCGGGGTGATCCGCGGATGCGCCTTCTGCTTCTAAGGTTGACCCCTGCAGCCGGCTCTCAGGCTTCAAGTACGGCCGGAGGCTGCTCGAGCCCTCCAGCGACGACCTGTAAGTGCTTGATCCCTCATCTGTTGTTCCTTGTTCTGCCGCTGAGGCTTGATGTTCGCTCCTCTTGGATAGGCTAGCGCCCACGGCGAAGAAACCAAAGGGGGCTCCTGAGGCCCCATCCGCGGCAACGCCTCCGCCTGCAGGTGAGGGCAATCGTGAGGCACGGGCTTCTCCTGCCCGCTCATCCTTGCGAGGCTTGGCTGGGGAGAGCCCAGCCCCCATGGCCCAAGTGACTTCCGAGGTGCTCCTGCCTACTGCCGCCGCCACGGCCGTCGAGGCGCAGCAGACTCCGCCTCAGGACACTGTGGTCTCGCCGCCGCTACCTTCTCCTCCCGTTCCACCGACCGCTGCTTCCCCGACTCCTCCTATTGTCTTGGAGCGCGCCGATGTTTCTCCGCCTTCTTCTTCCATCCTGGAGCGTGCCGCTGCTGAATTGGACCGGCTGCGGCGGGATCTTCTCGGCGCCGACCCTCGCCTGGCTTCGGGGTGGATTCGCTCTGACGCCTCGATTCGGACGGCATTGGTTCAGGCCTCAATGGCTTGTGACGGAGAGAGGGAGGCCACCCTCGAGGCGAAGGCTGCCCGAGACGCGGCCCTCGGAGAGGTGATTGGAGTCCGTGGTCGCTGCAAGGAGTTGGAGCACGAGCTGCAAGGCTTGCGAGGCCAACTTGCGGAGGAGGTCCGCCTTCGCCAAGAGCAGGAAAAGGGGACGAAGGCTCGCGAGGCGGCGCTCGAGGACCGGGAGGCCAAGCTCAAGAAGCGCCTTGACCATCTAGGTGCGCTGAAGAAGGAGCTGGGGGTGACGAAGGCCGAGCTGGACACCAAGGGCCGGGTCCTTGCCGAGGATCGCGTGGCCTTCGTGGACATGGAGAAGGATGCCCGCGCTTCGCTGAAGACGCTTTATGAGAGCAACCTGGAGGGCCCGCTGGCCGGTGACGAGGATGGCCCCGCCAAGCTGCTTCCCTTCCTGGTTAAGGCCCTTGGAGATGTTGCCCTTGGCCTCGGCCCCACGGCCGAGGCCGAGGCGCGCGTCCTGTCTTCCGCTGCGCTGACGCGGGTCTTCGCCCACATCTATCTTCGCGATCCTAGTGCCGACCTCGACAGCCTGCTGGAGCCGGTGAGCGGCGAGGGTGCTGCCGCCATTGTCGAAGCCGTGAAGGGGCGTGCGGAGGCGCTGTTGGGGAAGTTCCGGGCCTTCAGCACCAGGCCAAAGCAAGGCGCTGCCGGCCCTGCTGCTCCACGAGGCGAAGCCACTCCATGCAGCTCCACCACCGACAAGTGACTCCGTTTCCATCCCTGTTCTTCTTTTAATTCCTGCACATGCACCACGCCTCGGGGAGGCATTTAAACTTGCGTTTGGTATTAAGACAACAGTATGGGTTGTAATATTTGCTTTTAAATTCCTTGAGTTTTATGCTTTTCTTCCCTACTTGCTTGTGTTCTACGCCGGCAGAGCCCGGCCCCGCGCGTGCCTCACCCAGCATTAGCCCCGACCGGAAACCAGGACGGGACCAAAGGAGGGAGGGGCTACGTGACAAGTTAGGCTCCTGAGTCGCGATGCTCAGGAGTCCCCCTTGGCGCACGAACTACAAGTAGGGGAGCGTGATGTAGGTGTATCTTCCGTTCTACGTCTGCAGAGCCCGACTCCACGCGTACCTCACCCAGCATAGCCTTTCGGAACTAAGGAGTGAGGGGCTACGGAACCAGTTAGGCTCCTGAGTCGTGATGCTCAGGAGTCCCCCTTGACGCGCAAACAGCGAGTGACGAGGTGAGATGTAAGCGGGGCTACCATTCTACGTCTCCAGATCCCGGCCCCGCGCATACCTCACCCAGCATAGCCTTTCAGAACTAAGGAGTGAGGGGCTATGGAACCAGTTAGGCCCCTGAGTCGCGATGCTCAGGGGTCCCCCTTGACGCTCAAATGGCCTTCATACCTTGGCTCCGCTCGGGGAGAGGCGCGCGATGAACCAGGCCCGAGGGGCCTGGCTGGGCGACGTACGTCTGGGCGTGACCCAGTCGTAGCCCCCGTGCCTAGCCCCCTCGCGCGGCGCTCCCGAGGGGAGGCGTTGCGATGAGGCCAGCCACTGAGCTCTGGGCTCCCTGAGGTTAATGCGGCCCGGAGGCCACCCTCAGTTGTTTATCACCTGCGCGGAGCATAGCGCTTCTGTATGTGTACGGGCATAGCCGCTCCTCGGCAGTGTCATCAGCCAACGCGGAGCATGGTGCTTCCACTGGTACGTGGGAGGGGGCTCCCCTCCGGGAGGAGCCCCCGGGGCGTGTACAGCCCCGCCCTGACACGTGGCCGGCACGGTAGGGCTAGGTGAGGTGTATCTGGGCACCCATGAGCCAGCGCGGGACTCACGAGGCCCTACCTCTAAGCGGGTTGCGCCTGGCACTGGGCCGTATCTTGAGATGTGTTCCTGCAAAATTCGGTTAGATGCCGGCACTCTACGTCCTCGAGTCCCGGCCCTCGAGCTTGTCTCAGCCGTCGCTGGTATGCCAGGTCGCGATGCTGTGGACAAGGCCAGAGGGTGAGGGCTGGAGAGCCAGTAAGAGCCCTGAGTCGCGATGCTTAGGCACCCCCCCTTTAACGTGCAAGTGGTCGGCATGGAGAAGAAGAGGTGTAGTGGACAGACATCAGGTGATCAAGCATGATAGGCGAATGCATAGTTGGAAATAAACGCGAGGGAGATACACGCCGCTGGGCCTAGCCCAAGCGGCTTGGGGATGATGCAGCCCGAGGGGCGCCCCCAACAAGGCAAACTAACGACCGAAAAATAAAAAGGGATACATGCCGCAGGGACGGAGCCACGCAGCCTGGGAGTGATGCAACCCTGGGAGGGCGCTCCCAGCTGGGAATGAAGCTTGAAAGATGTCACCTGAAGATGTCGACGGCGAAGTGGCGTTGGTGCGGCAGACTCGGTAGGCTGCGGAAGCCGATCCTCACGAGCCCCCAGGCCCTGGGGCCTCGGGAGGCTCCGGAGGCACTGGTGGATCCTCGCGAGCTGTCTCCATCTCCGCCAGGGCCGCGGAACACCTGTCTTCCTGAGCCTCCATGATGCTCCTCATGAGGCGCTGGTACGCCGCAGCCATGTTCGGCAAGCCGTAAGGCATGCGAACATAGCTGTGGGGTGGACCCCCGCAGCGCCCCACTTGCGAGGGACAGAGGCGCTCTGTCGTGGCGATCTGATTGAGCCCTGGTATGTCGACGCAGACGCACAGCCCTCCATCCTCGCCTGGATGAGGAGCCACATCCGGTGGACGACGACAACCTCTCATGGTCCTTGACTCCTGTAGCTCTTGAGTGACCTTGTTAACGAACTCCTGCTGGTCTGACCTTCCTTGCCTGGCTCCTTCTCGAGGGAAACGTGCTTCAAAACACACCTCCACATGGTGCCCAAGCGCCTCCCTCGTGACCCTGGCTAGGTCGGTGGCCCTCAAGGCGAGAGCCCCCGAGCCCTGCCTGAGGTGGGCGCCGGGCGCGCTTTCCTATGCGATGGAAGGAGGGTCCCCCTGGGCAGGCATGGGCCCTGAGGGGCCTGCCTCCTGAGGGGTTGAGCCTGACGACGTCTTCTTCTTCTTGGGGGTGGTCTCGGGAAGCCTCCTGCTTCCGCGATCTGGGTCTTCTAGCGACGCGGCCTGAAAGGCTCGCTCCAGGGAACACACTGCATCCTTCTCTTCACATGGCAACGTAATGACGCCGCCACTCCCTGGCATCTTGAGGACGTTGTAGCCGTGGTGAGTTACGACCATAAACTTGGCCAGCGCTGGGTACCCGAGGATGGCGTTGTACGGCAGGCGGATGTGGGCGGCGTCAAAGTCGATGAGCTCAGTGCGGTAGTTGCTGCGGGCCCCGAAGGTGACAGGGAGGCGGACCTGCCTGATCGGGATTGTGGAACCGTCGGTGACTCCGGAGAAAGGCTTGGTTGGCTGAAGCTGGTCATATGGCACTTGGAGGTTGTTGAATGTTTCCATGGACAGGACGTTGAGCCCTGCTCCACCATCGATGAGGGTCCTGGTGACTAGTACGTTGCTGATGACTGGGGAGCAAAGCATCGGGAGGACCCCGGCTGTGGCCGCGCACTTGAGCTGATCTGCTGAGCTGAACGTGATGGCGCACGCCGACCACCTGAGGGGGCGCATTGCTTCGAGCTTGGGGAGGACTGCATTCACTTCACGGGCAAACTGCTTGAAGATGCGTTGAGAGGCTGGGGTTTGAGCTCCGCCCAGGATGCAGGTGATTGCGCGCGGCTCTTGGAAGTCCCCAGCCCCCTCGTCTTGATGGCGATCTTCGTTCCTCCTTGGCTGAGGCAGCAAAGGAGGGAGGCCTGCGTTTCCATGAGGGCGATCCTCACGAGGTTGATCCCTCCAGTCCCCCTCGCGAGGCAGGTCCCGCCAGCGGTCCTCGCGAGGTTGGTCGCACCACCCTTGGCGCGGGCCGCGATCTTCCCAGCGTCCTGGGTTTCTTCCTCCTCCTTGGCCGTAGCCCCGGTCAGCGCGGTCAGGGCGACGGCCGATCCTTCCTTCTCGCACGACGCAGAGTTCTTGACATTCGTTGGTGTTGTGGGTGTGGAGGTCGTGGTACACACAGTACCGGCTGCCCCTGGAGGATTCAGGCAGATCCTTGCCCCGCTTGGTGTACGGTTCTGCTGCGAGTACGGCAGCCCCCTTGCGCTTCACGTCCTTGGCCTTGGGCTTCTTCTCTTCTGGGTCTGCGGTGGGCAGCTCGAGGAGGGAGAGACGTCCCTCCTCAGCCCTGGCGCACTTGGTCGCCAAGTTGAACAGCTCCAGGGAGGTGCAGAGGTCTTCATGCATCGCCAGCTCCTCCTTCATCTTGACGTCGCGCACGCCATCGGAGAAGGCCGAGATGATGGCTTCCTCGGACACCTTGGGGATCTTGAGGCACACACTGTTGAAGCGCTGGATGTACTTTTGCAGGGTCTCCCCAGGTTGCTGCTTGATGCGGCGCATGTCGCTCACGGCGGGCGGCCGGTCGCGGGTACCTTGGAAGTTGGCGATGAAGCGGGTGCGCATCTGGTCCCAGGAGGAGATCGTGCCTGGAGCCAGATTCAGGAGCCAGGTGCGAGCTCCTTCCTTCAGCGCCATGGGGAACCAGTTCGCCATGACCTTTTCATCCCCGCTGGCAGCTTCGATGCCCAGCTCGTAGAGCCGGAGGAACTCTACGGGATCAGTTGTGCCGTCGTAGCGAGGAGGCAGGTCTGGCTTGAACTTGCCGGGCCACGCGACGCTGCGCAGCTCGGTGGTGTAGGTGCGGCAGCCTGCGGTGGCCACGGGAGGCTTTGGTTGAGGGAGAGCTTGGCCTTGCGGGTCCCCTTGCACTGCAGCTGGGAGTAGCGCGGGGTATTGACGTGCCGGAGCTGGAGCAGGGTCACGGCGAGCTGGTGCAGGAAGCGCCCGGGAGCCTCTTGCGGCCGAGGGACTTCTTGGCAGCTCCGATCTTGCCGGGCCGGCGCCTGACGGAGCGGGTTCCGCCCAGGGGCCGCGCGCCTTGGAGCCATGGCGTCTTCTTGGAGAGGAGGCGGTTGGTACGCCCCCGGAGCTTCATTGCCCACGCGGGGCGGGGTGCGGCGCAGCGGAGCGGACGGCGTGGGAGAGCCCCCTGCGGCGCGGACGAGCTCGGCGACGCGGTCGAGCCACTCTTCGTAGACGTCGTCGACGGGACAGTAGTGCAGGAGCTCGTTTGCTGCGATGAGAGCAGCTCGAGCCTCCAAGGGTGCGCGGAGCGCGCGGGACGAAGAGCCAGCGGGGGTGAGCGATGGAGTAGCGGTGCAGCCGTCTTGCCGCACGGACGGGTGCTGAGACGATGCCTGCTGCTCGTTCCCCGCCGGACCGGTGGCGGCGTTGACGGCGGGCGACGGGGAACGACGAGGACGCCCACCGACAGGAGCCGTCTGGGCGACGCGGGAAGCGATGGCGGCCCGGCACTCGGCGCAGGCCCGACGAGCGTCAGACATGGACGCGACGGTCGGAGGAGAGCGGAGCGCTGGAAGACAGATTCCGGCGCACCCCTACCTGGCGCGCCAAATGTCGGATCACGGGTTCCGGCAGACCCTTAAGGTTCGAACTCTGGGGTGCGCGCAGAGATTATGCCCTCTACCTCTCCGTCTCGTAAGGATCTAAACGACATAAAGAACAACACAAGAGACACAGAGTTTATACTGGTTCGGGCCACCGATGTGGTGTAATACCCTACTCCAATGTGGTGTGTGGATTGCCTCTTGGGCTGATGATGATGATGAACAGTACAAGGGAGAACGGCCTCGCGAGGGCCTGTTCTTGGCTAGGGCGATGAACTGCTAGGAGGAGTTCAACCGCCCTTCTCTCTCTTTCTCTACTTGTTCTCTGCTTGCTCGGATTCTAGGTTCTGCTGGCCAGATTGCCCAATGCTGACTTGCTAGACTCCTCGATCTCTAGATGCCCCTACCCTGGGGGTGGCTAGTCCTATTTATAGGCAAAGGCCCTGGGCCTCTTCCCAAATATTGAGCGGGAAGGGCGCCAACAATTGGCCAATTCGAAGGGGAACATCTCGTACACTTATCCTCACTAAAGTTGGTCTGCGCCTGCCAAAAGCCCTGTGGTGACGCCGTTCTAGGCTCCATGGTGACCTCCTTCCCACCGTTGGACTGGTCTTGGTCTCGTTGCACCGAAATGGGTGCCTTTGCTTGATCCTCTCGCCTGCGCTTGCCCCCTTTGCACCAAAGAGGAAAGGGGGACGCTGCGCGGGCTGGCGCCCGCCTGGCACCCTCGATCGTCATGGCTTGCGTCATGGGCACCTCGTGAGGTACCCCGCCTTGATCTCTCCGCCTCCTCGTGAGCCAGCCTGAGGAGGCCGCGCCTGAGGAAGCGCTGTGTCGTCCGCCCCGTGAGGCTTGGCCCCTCGCGAGGGTCTTGAGTCTTATGTTGATGAAGATGGGCCGTGCTGGGCCCCCATTTGAGCCACGCCGTAGGCTGTAGGCAGGCAAGTCTGGGGACCCCCGTTCCCAGAACGCCGACACACACCGGCAGGGTCGGGCTATATATACTCACGGGATTTTTTTTGGAAATTTCTCCGAAACCTCTTCGCCCGCGCATAGCTCGCTCTGCCTCCTGGGTCTCCAGATCGTCCTCCTCGTCGCCAGCCGCCTCCAGTCGCTGGTCTCCGCCGCCGTCAACGGAATTTTGTCTCCACCATTGCCGCCGTAGCGAGTCCGCCGCCGAACTAGGGTATGGACTCGATCACAGTGCTATTCCCCGTCCAATTCCTAGCACATTGTGTTCTTAATGAATCTTGCTACGATTGAAACACTCCTATCCAGTCAAAACAATCCTTAGAATAGTTGAGATTCGAAAATTTAGGTTTAGGTTTCCGCCGAAATCATCTCGGACCCACCGGGTTGCGGAACTCGGTTCCACCGATTCGGCCACGGCCATTGCACATGTGGTTCTTGGTCTGACCGAGAATCGGTGAGACCGAGTTCCTTTGTGAAACCCTAGCAGTCTCGGTGCCACCGAACTGTGGCTCGGTCTGACCGAGTTCACTAGTTTTGGTTCCAAAAGCTGCTTCGGTATCACCGAGTTTGCAAATCGATCGATCCGAAATGCTTTCTGTGAAAAACTGAAACTAACTTTTTGACTCATTCTTTTGCAAAAATCTCTGCATTTTGTGATGCTCATCCACTCTATATCATCTATAAACTATTCATAGTGTCAGTAGTCTGAACTTCAACATGTCTGATCAGAGTGATAGCCAGAACAGATCTGAGGAGCAGGCTCATTTGAGTGAGGGCACTAGTCCCTCTAGCAGTTCTGATAAGGGTAGCAGGAGCACCCCAAGCAATCTGCCCAAAGCTGCCACTAGAGTAAGCAAGAAGAGAACCTATGAATCAGAGGATGATGACTATGTGGCAGAAGATGAAGCCACATCCAAGAAGAAGGTGCTCAAGAAAGAATATGGCTCAGCTGCAGCCACAAAGCCAGGACTGAAAATCAAAAGGACAACAGGGAGACAACCAATGTCCAAAGCCAAGGCATCCTCTCAGAAATCTTCCAAGTCAACTAGAGAAGATGAGGCTGTGAAAGAAAAGAAGGAAAGAAAAAGGGGCAGATGGTGCAAGAAGGTTGATCCAATGGCTGAGTTTGAAAAACATTCATCAGAATAAGAAGAGGAAGAAGAGGTTGCTGCACCAGCACCTAAGGCACAGAAACTCATGGGAGATGCCATAAGGTCAGGGGCTACTGCATCCAAACCCAAGGAAGCACCCAAAGCTGCATCTAAGCCCAAGAGTGCACCAAAGAGAAACACTAGAAACATATCTGCTGCTGAAAAGAACAAGGCCCCAGTGCCTGACATTGCTGAAGAAGAAGAAGGTCAAGTGCTCAGGAAGCTTAAGCCCAAGATCCCAGACCACAATGATGCTCATCCTGTGGCTGTGTAACATCCCAAATTTTCAATTTGGAATGTTATACATTAGATCATCATGCATAACATATTTTCTTGCATTTTGGTTGATCCGAGAAATTTCACGCAACTCAAGGACCCTCGGAGAGAGTTGGAGATTTCGTTATTTTCAAATTTGAGTTTTCACAAACTTTGAAAAGAGGATCATTTGATTTTATTTATTTTTTTCTTCAATTATTTTTCCAATAACAAAATTATGAGAAGGGAATAATATGACTTTCCCAATTTTAGGAAAAATGAAGATTTAAATAAATAAATCAAATTTTGGATTTTTCGGAGTTTATTTGCATTTTATTTGAATTAGGGAAAAATGCGTGTTTTCAAAAATTGCATTTAGGCCCCAAGAAAAAGTTCATTTTGTTCGACTCATTTTTAGGAGTCGGGGAAAATTTACGTCGTAAATTTTGGAGCTCGTTAGATTTTATTTTTCTTCGTTTTTCTGCTCGTGAAATTATTTAAAAAAAATCCCGCAGCGCCGACTGGGCCAAGGGCCCAGCCAGCCGGCCCAGCGCCCCGCCTTCCCTCGCGCGCCAGCCGCCGCCGCCGCCAGAGTCCGGCTCGGACTCCCCCTCCTCCTCCCTTGCCCCTCCCCCAAGCCACCCTTTCCCCCTTTATATACTCCCCCACCCCTCCCCCTCTCCTCCCAAGCCGCTGCCCCTCCCTGCCTCGCAGCAGCAGCAGCAGCGCGCAGCACCCGCCGCCGCCGCCGCAAGCCGCCGCCGCCGTCGCCCCGCCGCCGCCCGCGCCGCCATCGCCCCGCCGCCAAGCCGCCGCCCTCGCCGGAGCCCCGCGCTGACGAGGTACCCGCCGCGCCGCGCCACCCGCCCCTCGCCCCGGTTCGTTTTTTTAAAAAAATCGTTCCGCTTTATTTTTTTGTTTCGTTTTTTTTCAAAACCCTAGATCGGTTTTTTTCTTTTCCGGTTTTGTTGGTTAGCGAGCGTTCGCCGGACCGTTCGTCTTAACGAATGCGATCACTGGTTAGTCTCAGTTAACGAACATCCGTTCGTTTAACCGTTCGCCGTTTTTCTTTTTCGTCGGATTTATTCCGCGATTTTCTGATCGCGATTTCACTTCCGATCTTCTTTCTAGTTTATCTTCTCGCTCGTTTATCGGAATCAGGTGATTCAAGCGCCTGGAGTTTCATTTCGAAACCGCTGTTCCGACTAATCAACTTAAACAAGATTTTACAACTGTAAAATTTGACCTAGTTTCAAATTGCTAGAACCGTGTTGTTTTCTTCCACCGTTTGTTTTCCGTTGCTTTGTTCGAATTCGATTCTTTTTGCAACCGGAGTTCTTAAGTTGAACTTTCTGGTTAGATTTTCCGTTCGAGTTTTACCTGTGCATTAGATGAGTACTTATTGTATGCTTGTTGTTTGTCTGCGATAGATCACCCGGAGTGTGCCGCCTGTTATTTCGAAGCTCTAGGTTTCACAGATCCTCAGCAAGGCAAGTAACACTTTGATCATACCTTTTCTACTACCCAGTTTTATTGCATTAGATCAATCCTCAAACATTGCATGATTAGGATCTAATTAAACTGTGGGATGGGAAGTAGTTGAGGTAGTACCTATTACCTGTTTTACTTATGAAACCTTTGGGAGTTACTTCTACGTTTGCTTATTATGCCATGCTATGCTAGTAGACGTGGATTGGGTGAGTGATATCCATGACAGATGCGAGTATTGTTAATTAATGGTTTTATCTAAGGTGGCAACTTAAATACACATCTGGGTGGATTGAGGCACCTGGTTTCTATCAGGACTTGCCTGTTTTTCTTTGGACCGCCAGCTAGGCTCAAAGGGATCATAAGATCATTCATGCTAGTAACTTCTGTGTGCAGCCACAAGCCATTATGGGCTCTGGCATAGTTGACTAAGTCGTGCGAACTCTTACAGGGTAGACTAGCAGATGTAGGGGAAAGTAGGTGTATCGGTCTATCCAAACGTAAGGTGCTAGCCTTCTGAAAGACTATGTCTCGGTCATCCGTTTCTCAAACACCATGTAGTGCGAGAAACCAAACGGAGGCGATCGAGTCTTGTGGGAAAAGCGCGCAAACCTCTGCAGAGTGTACAATCTGATCATGATTAGCCGTGTCCCCGGTTATGGACAACTTGAGTATCTAGTACTTGAATATCATGTGAATCTCATCATGTTACTTCTAATTAATATTGTTGGGTTTTAATTGTTCACTTAATTGGGATCGGAATGCTGTCAACCATTCTCGATGTTTCAACCACCATGATAGTTAAATAAAATCTATTCCTTTGCAGTAGGGAAAAATTGGCTTTACGCAAAACTGTAACCATAGAGCTTTTCCACCAGCCATATATACATATAGTATAAGCTTATTCATTCAATATTCTCTATGTGTTACATTGCCAGCATATTCCATGTGCTGACCCGTTTTCGGGCTGCAACTTTCATGTTGCAGACTTTTCAGACGACAAATAAGGTGCTTTTAGGTCGTGGTTCTATACTCAGTGATACCGTTGGAGTTGATGGACTCACTTATCTTCCAAGTCTTCCGCTGTTATCGTTATTAGATGGCCTTAAGCCATATTTATTGTAATAAGTTCTCTTTGAGACATCGATGTAATAAGTGTGTGATTACTACTCTGCTATAAATCCTTCGAAGTACGGTGTGGTGTCAGCATTACTGATCCAGGGATGACACCGGAGCACAAAGACTTGACCATCTGAGGTCGGGTCGCTACATGTATGTAATTTGCTGTTTGTGTATGCTTTATTATCACTTGTGCCGAACCATAATGCCCAGTGGGTAGAATCGGCTGTAATTTCTTTATTGTATAGTGTAGGATTATTCTACCTTTCTATGCCTTGATCTCTTTGTTGTAATAGTGTAGGCTTTTTAGAGGTGATAGTATTGAGTAGGATAATTCTTTGAATATGCTATATCATTCAAACGGGGGCCAATTCGCCCGACCATGGCCCTTCACGGGCCGTCGGACCCATGGGCCTTCTACGCCTCGTAGGATCCGTGGGCCTTCTACGTCTCGTAGGATCCATGGGCCTTGTACATCTCGTAGGATCGATGGGCCGCTGGCTCATTTATGGGTCTTGCACGGGCCTTTAATGGGGTCCCATAAATCACCCGACCGCGTTAGGGACGCAAAATCCGGGAACATAACACCGGTATGACGGAAACTAGGGCGGCAAGAGTGGAACAAAACACCAGGCATAAGGCCGAGCCTTCCACCCTTTACCAAGTATATAGATGCATTAATTAAATAAGATATATTGTGATATCCCAACAAGTGAACATGTCCCAATCAAGGAACAACATCTCCATGTTCCAACAAGGAACAAACTTCATCTTCACCTGCAACTAACAACGCTATAAGAGGGGCTGAGCAAAGCGGTAACATAGCCAAACAACGGTTTGCTCGGACAAGGTGGGTTAGAGGCTTGGTTTAACAATATGGTAGGCATGATAAGCAAGTGGTAGGTATCGCAGCATAGGCATAGCAAAAGAGCGAGCAACTAGCAAGCAAAGATAGAAGTGATTTCGAGGGTATGGTCATCTTGCCTGAGATCCCGCAAGGAAGAAGAACGAGTCCATGATGAAGACAAACGGACGTAGACGAACGAATCCTCACAACTCCGGAACGAAACCGAAGCCAACGAGAGAAACAACCCAGAAACAAACAAACAACATAGTAAAACAACCATCACATAAACATGGCATGATATGCGAGATGTGGTATGCAATGCATATGCATGCTTCGGAAGGAAAAGATGAACAAGGCATAATCTTGGCAAACCAAGTATGCCACTGGAAAGGTGAGGTGATTTCGGTTTAAATCGATATAAAGATCACCGGAATCGGATGTACGGTTTGCAAATGACAAGCAAAACAAGAATGACAAGATTCTGCCATTAACGGCATGATGCTACTTAGCAAGCAACAAGAAACTAAGCTACTGCACCCAAACATATCAACAAAGCATATGACAGTAATCTACTCAAGATGCTTGACAAAAGATGAACAATGAGCTATGGCTAAATCACTCCATAAAAGGTTCAAACAAACATGGCGAAAGTGCAAAAGATAAAAGGTTCACAGACTTAGTGAAAATACTAACATGCCAGAAATTAACATCAGGATGACATGCTTAGAGCAAGCAAACAACATGCTACAGGATCAGGACATAGCAGAGCAAGGCATGGAATGAATCTACTCAAAGCACTTAACAAAAGTCCCTTACTGACCATAAGCCAAGAAGGATCAGAAGATATAATAACATCCATGTCAAATAAGCAAGTTTCGTTACAGATTTCAGACTTAGCAGAAAACTGGACATGTCAAAAACAGATAACAAGTGGGCATGTTTACGAGCTCGACGCACTCACTACAGAGCATTGCATGATAAACTAAGCATACAACCATCAAGAAGACATGGCATAGAAGCTAGACATGGCAAGAACAACAATATATCATGCAAGGATCAACTACAACAAGCTTGGCAAAATCGAATAACATGCAAACAATCTGCCAGGAATATTTTATAGCAAAAGTAGAGCTCGATTGACTCAAGCTATGGTACTCCATAATTACAAACAAAGGCATGGATGGATAGAGCAAATCCATATGCTCAAAACACTCTTACTGATCATGCTCAAAAGAGGCATAGATCTCTCTGAAACAACATGAACACATGGCATAAAATAACAGCAGGCAGGGACTTAGTGAAACTACTAAGACTCTGAAATCAACAACAATAAGTACCCTAGTTTGCATGCTTGTGCTAGTCACCACATAGATCACAAAAATACATGGCATAAATCTCTGGAAAGATGGCATGGCATATTACAAAACACATGTAGGACTCAAGTTCATAGGATGCACACATAAATCATGGCAAAAATGACAAAAGTGCATGTACTGAAACAGATCTGAAACTAACATCACATAGCCCTCTTCTAACAGCATTTCGGGCATCAAGCGGAACTCAAATGAAAATTACGCAATGAGATGAAATGATGTACTCATCGAATCAAACAATTTGACATATTACACGCCCAAAACGGAGCAGCGGATGCAGAGATATGGCATGATGAACATGGCAATAAAATGATAGAATTTAGGGGACTTGGTGGATTTTTACCTCCGCGAAAGTCAACGCGGGACGGAGGGATCCGGGATGGAGAGATCCGGGTACGGGGGAGATGTTTGGATGGGCGTGCGGGTGGATCTGATCCACCTCGCGGTGGATCCGGACGGGGCAG
This sequence comes from Aegilops umbellulata, assembly GCA_032464435.1. NCBI lineage: Eukaryota > Viridiplantae > Streptophyta > Magnoliopsida > Poales > Poaceae > Aegilops > Aegilops umbellulata. The sequence goes on along the minus strand of CP136056.1, from coordinate 63,312,910 downwards.
CCGGCGACGGAGCTCGCCGGCCCGGGGCGAGGTCGCCGCGGGGGAGGGAGCAGCGGGCGGCGGCCGGACGGAGGGAGCAGCGTGCGGCGTGCTGGAAGGCGGCGGCGCGGCGCGCAGCGGCGCAAGGCGTCGGCGGGCGGCACCGGCGGGCGGAGTGGCGGCGGCGCGCGGCGGGGCGCGGCGCGCGCGGGCGGCGCGGGGCGGATCGGGCCGGGCGGGCCCGCCCCAGGCCAAGCGGGCCGGCGGCGAAGGAGAGAGAGGCGGGGGCGACATGGCGGTGTGTAAGTGGGCGAGGCGGCGGCGGAGCTGACGTGGCGTCCTCCGATTGGTCGGAGTGAGGTGGCTGGGGCGGCGGACACGTCCGGCGACGGGGGTTTTCGTCCGGTGGCGCGAGGAGGGAAAACGCTAGGGTTGGACTGCGCGAAAAATCCTAGGGGGAGCACATATTTATAGGTAGAGGGGGCTAGGAAGCTCCAAATGGAGTGCGGTTTGCGGCCACACGATCGTGATCGAACGACCGATAACATGGAGATGACTTAGATGGGTTTTGGGCCACTTTGGAGGGGTGTTGGGCTGCAACACGAAAGAGGCCTTCACAGTTACCCGGTTAACCGTTGGAGTATCAAACGACCTCCGAATGACCCGAAACTTGACAGGCGGTCTACCGGTGCTATACCAAGGCCGCTTGACAAACCTCGGTCCGTTCCGAGAAAGTTTAATACATGCTCACAGAAAAAGGTAAAAGGGGACGCCGGGAAACATCGGAGCGCCGGATTGCAAAACGGACAACGGGGAAAATGCTCGGATGCATAAGACGAACACGTATGCGAATGCGATGCACATGAGGACATGATAAGAAATTCAGATGATGACATGGCAAAGTGCGACACGCAAGCACATGACATGGCAACGACGGCGAATAACTGGCGGACACCTGGCGCATCGAACCCGGGGCGTTACAACACTCCACCACTACGAGAGGATCTCGTCCCGAGATCTAAGAATGGCACCGGAGGGGAAAACGGAAGAGAAAGAGAAGAGGTAAAACAAAGTTGCTTCTTTGACAAAAGAGTGAAACCAAAGAACCTTGAGAGGTTGAGCAAATTAAAATAAAGAGTACAACACAGATGAACGAGATTGCAAACAATCCGGTAGACAAAGAGAAACAAGGAGTATTATGAGATCTTGAAGGTTGAAAGACATGGAAAAAAAGAGCTTCACGAACGAAAAGAATATGACCACCTCGGTAAGATGAGATAGCCAAGGAACAAGAATGACCGAATTTGGACGGCACTCAGGTAGAAAAGAGAAGAAAACTTGATGAGATGAAAAGTTATTGAAGAGATGATACAACACTCCGGTTAAAAGGATAAGCAAGAAAAGAAGATGATCTTGACAAAACAAGAAGATGGTTCGAAGAGAGCAATATCACAATGCCTTCGTGAACAAATGAAAGAGTGGAATCAAGAGAACAGAGAAGAGAACAACAACTTCTACCACAATTGAATTTGAAAGAGCCTCCTTAAAATAAGGATTGAACGGAGTTGTTGGAGAACCAACAACGAAACGAATAAGCTTGTAGTGGGCTTATGGAAACATCTCAAAATTATAAGGTGAGCTTCTGGCACCAACGGAAACAAATGATTGGACTGATATCAACAAGGAGACGAGAAACTTATTTCACCGGGAGAACAAACGAAGAACTTGGGTCATTTATAAGCACCATGAATAGCAACAAACCTAAGGGAAGGCTTTAGGTGAAATATATCCCAAGATAACTCCAATGAAGAGATTGATGGATTTAAAATACCTCATTCTTGACAACATGTGAATCCTGAAGCATGAATGAAAATTGTCAAGAGTGATATAACACCACCTCAATGATAAGGTAGAACGAATTGCACTTTAAAATGCAAGATAACGAATACTTGAGCTGCTCTGAAAAGAATCTCGATGAACACTTCGAGAAGGAATTAAATCCTTGATGAACCATCATGTAGAGCCTCCATGAAGAACTCCGGTAATAAAAGAATGATCACAAAGAAATGTAGGATGAAAAGAATAAGATTGAAGCCTTGCAATGATTTAGATGGATCTTCGTGATGATGAGAGCTTGGAACTCCGGGAAAAGAAGATGAAACAATTGAAATCAAGAATTTGAAGAACCTCCGGAATAGGGAATAGAATTTACTCGATGAAACAAGAATAAGAATTACATTATGCTTATCCTTCACCAATTTAAATTGATGACAAGCAATGGATTTGGCATACTACTTATTCTCGTTGAAAAAGGATTGAAGAGAGATATAGCACAAACTTAGGAATGTCTTGAACGAACCACCGGCAGGGTTGGAAAGAACGAATGAATCTATATGATAACAAAGGAAGAAGGATCTTGAACGAACCACCGTAAGAATTTAAAATGGACGAAGAAAAGATAAAGAAACACCGGGAAGAATTAGCAAATGAACGAAGATACTTGAGAGAATTTAGATATAAATGAACGCAGAGATCCCGAGCTGATTAGAGAATACTTGAATGATGCACCGGTATCATTTGGAGAGCGATAGACGAAGCTGAGAATGAATAATTCTTCTGAAATGATGGCCTACGGAGAATCAAAATGAAAATACTACTTGAATGCTCCGGATGGGTGAAACAACCCGGAAACAAACAAACAACATAGTAAAACAACCATCACATAAACATGGCATGATATGCGAGATGTGGTATGCAATGCATATGCATGCTTCGGAAGGAAAATATGAACAAGGCATAATCTTGGCAAACCAAGTATGCCACTGGAAAGGTGAGGTGATTTCGGTTGAAATCGATATAAAGATCACCGGAATCGGATGTACGGTTTGCAAATGACAAGCAAAACAAGAATGACAAGATTCTGCCATTAACAGCATGATGCTACATAGCAAGCAACAAGAAACTAAGCTACTGCACCCAAACATATCAACAAAGCATATGACAGTAATCTACTCAAGATGCTTGACCAAAGATGAACACTGAGCTGCGGCTAAATCACTCCATAACAGGTTCAAACAAGCATGACAAAAGTGCAAAAGATAACAGGTTCACAGACTTAGTGAAAATACTAACATCCAGAAATTAACATTAGGATGACATGCTTAGAGCAAGCAAACAACATGCTACAGGATCAGGACATAGCAGAGCAAGGCGTGGCATGAATTTACTCAAAGAACTTAACAAAAGTCCCTTACTGACCATAAGCCAAAAAGGAAAAGAAAATATAATAACACCCATATCAAATAAGCTAGTTTCGTTACAGATTTCAGACTTAGCAGAAAACTGGACATGTCAAAAACAGATAACAAGTGGGCATGTTTACGAGCTCGACGCACTCACTACAGAGCATTTCATGATAAACTAGGCATACAACCATCAAGAAGACATGGCATAGAAGCTAGACATGGCAAGAACAACAATATATCATGCAAGGATCAACTACAACAAGCTTGGCAAAATCGAATAACGTGTAAACAATCTGCCAGGAATATTTTATAGCAAAAGTAGAACTCGCTTGACTCAAGCTATGTTACACCATAATTACAAACAAAGGCATGGATGGATAGAGCAAATCCATATGCTCAAAACACTCTTACTGATCATGCTTAAAAGAGGCACAGATCTCTCTGAAACAACATGAACACATGACATAAAATAACAGCAGGCAGAGACTTAGTGAAACTACAAAGACTCTGAAATCAGCAACAATAAATACCCCAGTTTGCATGCTTGTGCTAGTCACCACATAGATCACAAAAATACATGGCATAAATCTCTAGAAAGAAGGCATGGCATATTATAAAACACATGTAGGACTCAAGTTCATAGGATGCACACATCAATCATGGCAAAAATGACAAAAGTGCATGTACTGAAACAGATCTGAAACTAACATCACATAGCCCTCTTCTAACAGCATTTCTGGCATCAAGAAGATCTCAAATGAAAATGACGCAATGAGATGAAATGATTTACTCATCGAGGCAAACAATTTGACATATTACACGCCCAAAACGGAGCAGCGGATGCAGAGATATGGCATGATGAACATGGCAAGAAAATGATAGAATTTCGGGCACTTAGTGGATTTTTACCTCCGCGAAAGTCAACGCGGGACGGAGGGATCCGGGATGGAGAGATCCGGGTACGGGGGAGATGTTTGGATGGGTCTGTGGGTGGATCTGATCCACCTCGCGGTGGATCCGGACGGGGCGGCCGGCGACGGAGCTCGCCGGCACGGGGCGAGGTCGCCGCGGGGCGCGGTCGCCGCGGGGGAGGGAGCAGCGGGCGGCGGCCGGCGTGGCTGCGCCGCGGCGGCGGCGGAGGCGGGCGGAGGGAGCAGCGGGCGGCGCGCAGCGGCGCAAGGCGGTGGAGGGCGGCGCCGGCGGGCGGAGTGGCGGCGGCGCGCGGCGGGGCGCGGCGCGCGCGGGCGGATCGGGCCGGGCGGGCCCGCCCCGGGCCAAGCGGGCCGGCGGCGGAGGAGAGAGAGGCGGGGGCGACGTGGCGGCGTGTGAGTGGGCGAGGCGGCGTCGGAGCTGACGTGGCGTCCTCCGATTGGTCGGAGTGAGGTGGCTGGGGCGGCGGACACGTCCGGCGGCGGGGGTTTTCGTCCGGTGGCGCGAGGAGGGAAAAGGCTAGGGTTGGACTGCGCGAAAAATCCGAGAGGGAGCACATATTTATAGGTAGAGGGGGCTAGGAAGCTTCAAATGGAGTACGGTTTGCGGCCACATGATCGTGATCGAACGACCGATAACATGGAGATGACTTAGATGGGTTTTGGGCCACTTTGGAGGGGTGTTGGGCTGCAACACGAAAGAGGCCTTCAAGGTTACCCAGTTAACCGTTGGAGTATCAAACGACCTCCGAATGACCCGAAACTTGACAGGCGGTCTACCGGTGCTATTCCAAGGCCGCTTGACAAACCTCGGTCCATTCCGAGAAAGTTTAATACATGCTCACGGAAAAAGGTAAAAGGGGACGCCGGGAAACATAGGAGCGCCGGATTGCAAAACGGACAACGGGGAAAATGCTCGGATGCATAAGACGAACACGTATGCGAATGAGATGCACATGAGGACATGATAAGAAATGCAGATGATGACATGGAAAAGTGCGACACGCAAGCACATGACATGGCAACGATGGCGAATAACTGGCGGACACCTGGCGCATCGAACCCGGGGCGTTACAGGAGCGCTGGAAGATTCAAGCCCACGTTCCGAGAAGGACATTCGCGCCAATCATGAAGCCCATAGATAGTGTTTTCAGTGCCCCAACCTGGAGTCTGGGAAAGAGCATGGCAGCTCATATCACCATGGGACGCATTTGAGAAGTTTATCAAGAAGACCTCAAGGACACTATCTACCAGATTTGCGGACGCCGAGATGAAGAATGGGAGATAGTCAGCACCAAGAAGGATAGGTCCATTGCAGCTTTCATCCAGGAGTTAAACCAGCACATTCGACGCCAAGAGAACCAGATGTGCAATGACATGATAGAGTTGAAGAATGCGAAGGCAAGGATCATCGAGCTAGAAGGAGAACTGAAGGGTACACACAAGGACTACATGGACGAGATCGTAGCTCTAGCAAGGCGCAATGTTGATCTTAAGCAGGAGATTGAAGAACTCAAGGAGAGATTAGCATCCAAGAAGGAAGACAAGTACGTCGCATGTCCGGACAACTACATCATCATCGACGACACCGATTCGGACCCAAGTGAACCCGACTTTGAAGACGAAGCTGGAGCAGACATCATGGAGTCTTCCACCGATTCAAATTTCTAGATGACCACCAAATATTAGTAGTATTTCCCCCATGTACACATTATAGTTCAAGCACTTTTTGCGATAGTTCTAGACCGTTTGTATGCCCTTGTTTGAATTGAATGAAGTGATTTTATGTGCATTTGTCTCATGTGCATTTGGGTAGTGTTTTCTCTTAGACCTCACTCTATTCTTAATTCTCATCTTTTCTAAAACCCTCAGATGCCTCCGAGACGTGACAATGGATTTCCACCGGAGCTCACCCAGTTGATCCAGCAGCAGAACCAATTGATGCAGTTGTTAGTCCAGAATCAGCAGAACAACAACAACAACAACAACCCTCCGCCGCCGCCACCAGTTGATCACCTAGCCCGTTTCCTTAGGCTGAATCCGCTGGTGTTTTCCAGTAGCACCGAGCCAATAGTAGCAGACGATTGGCTCCGCAAGATAGGAAGGGAGTTGACCACTGCAGGATACTATCGGAGATTCATTGAGAATTTCTCAAAGATTGCAAAGCCTATGACTGAATTGTTAAAGAAGGATACCAAGTTCATTTGGACTGAGGAATGTGAGGCCAGTTTTCAGGAGTTGAAGAAACGATTGGTTTCCTCACCAGTGTTGATTCTGCTAGATCAGACCAAGGATTATGAGGTGTATTGCGACGCTTCAGGTCGAGGAATTGGAGCCGTGCTTATGCAGGAAGGAAGAGTTGTTTCGTATGCCTCACGACAACTGAAACCTCATGAACAAAATTACGCTACGCATGATTTGGAGTTAGCAGCCGTAGTGCATGCATTGAAGACATGGAGACATTTCCTCATTGGAAATCACTGTGAGGTGTATACGGATCACAAGAGTTTGAAGTATATTTTCACGCAGAAGGAGTTGAACCTCCGACAAAGGAGATGGTTGGAGCTCATCAAGGATTACGACATGAGATTGCATTACCATCCAGGAAAGGCTAATGTTGTAGCTGACGCATTGAGCCGTAAGAGCCATGTCAACACATTGATGACGGGAGAAATACCAAAGGAGTTAGCCGAGGATCTTCATGAGCTATGTTTGGAAATAGTTCCGAGAGGCTATGTAGCAGCGTTGGAGATTCAATCTACCTTGATGGATAAAATCAGAGAGGCCCAGAAATCTGACAAGGAGAATGCAGATATAAAGAAGAAAATGAGCGAAGGAAAAGCAAAGGGATTTCGTGAGGATGAGCATGATACCCTATGGTTTGAGGACCGTGTTTATGTGCCCAATGACCCGGAGATCAGGAAGTTGATTCTGCAAGAGGCACATGATTCACCCTATTCGATTCACCCAGGAAATACCAAGATGTATTTGGATTTGAAGGAAACATTCTGGTGGACCGGAATGAAGAAGGATATTGCAGCATATGTAGCAGTTTGTGATGTGTGTCAAAGAGTGAAGGCAGAACATCAGAAGCCAGCCGGATTGTTACAACCATTGCTGATACCCGAATGGAAGTGGGATAAGATAGGCATGGATTTTATCACAGGACTACCTAGGACGAAGGCAGGCTATAACTCGATATGGGTAGTAGTTGATCGTCTGACGAAGGTAGCACATTTCATCCCAGTAAAGACCACTTACACCAGTGCTAAGTTGGCAAAGATATACATGACTAGGATCATTTGTTTGCATGGAGTTCCGAGGAGTATCGTATCAGATAGAGGAACCCAATTCACCTCAAAGTTTTGGAATCAGTTGCATGAAACTTTGGGAACCAGACTAGAGTTCAGCACGACTTTTCACCCACAGACGGATGGACAGACTGAGAGAGTCAATCAGATTTTGGAAGATATGTTGTGAGCCTGTGCACTAGATTATGGATCTAGTTGGGACGATAACTTGCCATATGCGGAGTTTTTTATAACAACAGTTACCAAACAAGTTTAAAGATGGCACCTTTCGAAGCTTTATACGGAAGGAGGTGCAGGACACCGTTGTCATGGGACGAAGTTGGAGACCGTCAGTTCTTTGGACCAGATTTGATTAAGGAGTCTGAACGGAAAGTTAAGTTGATTCGCGATAGGCTCAAGGTAGCCCAATCAAGGCAGAAGAGCTACGCAGATTCTAAACGCAAAGAGACAGTTTACGAAACCGGAGACAGAGTTTATCTTCGAGTATCCCCACTTCGAGGAGTTAAGCACTTTGGAGTTAAGGGAAAATTAGCACCGCGTTTCGTTGGACCGTATAAGATCTTGCAACGAATGGGAGAAGTCGCTTATAAGTTGGACTTACCAGAGGGACTGTCAGGAGTTCATGATGTATTCCATGTTTCTCAGCTGAAGAAATGTCACGCCGAGATGGCAGAGGTACCGCTACGAGGTACAGTGCCGCTAGAAGTGATTCAGTTGAAGGATGAATTAACATATGAAGAGAAGCCAGTCAAGATTCTCGATTATGCCAGCAGAGTTACCCGCAGCAAGGTTATCAAGTTTTGCAAAGTTCAGTGGAACCACCACTCAGAGGATGAAGCCACCTGGGAGAGAGAAGAAGATTTGCTCAAGGACCACCCTCACCTATTTTCTAGCCAACCCGAATCTCGAGGGCGAGATTCATCTTAAGGGGGGTAGGTTTCTAACATCCCAAATTTTCAATTTGGAATGTTATACATTAGATCATCATGCATAACATATTTTCTTGCATTTTGGTTGATCCGAGAAATTTCACGCAACTCAAGGACCCTCGGAGAGAGTTGGAGATTTCGTTATTTTCACATTTGAGTTTTCTCAAACTTTGAAAAGAGGATCATTTGATTTTTTTTTCTTCAGTTATTTTTCCAATAACAAAATTATGAGAAGGGAATAATATGACTTTCCCAATTTTAGGAAAAATGAAGATTTAAATAAATAAATCAAATTTTGGATTTTTCGGAGTTTATTTGCATTTTATTTGAATTAGGGAAAATGCGTGTTTTCAAAAATTGCATTTAGGCCCAAAGAAAAAGTTCATTTTGTTCGACTCATTTTTAGGAGTCGGGGAAAATTTACTTCATAAATTTTGGAGCTCGTTAGATTTTATTTTTCTTCGTTTTTCTGCTCGCGAAATTATTTAAAAAAAAATCCCGCAGCGCCGACTGGGCCAAGGGCCCAGCCAGCTAGCCTAGCGCCTCGCCTCCCCTCGCGCGCCGCTCGCCAGCCGCCGCCGCCGCCAGAGTCCGGCTCAGACTCCCCCTCCTCCTCCCTTGCCCCTCCCCCAAGCCACCCTTCCCCCCTTTATATACTCCCCCACCCCTCCCCCTCTCCTCCCAAGCCGCCGCCCCTCCCCGCCTCGCAGCAGCAGCAGCAGCGCGCAGCACCCGCCGCCGCCGTCGCCCCGCCGCCAAGCCGCCGCCCTCGCCGGAGCCCCGCGCCGAAGAGGTACCCGCCGCGCCGCGCCACCCGCCCCTTGCCCCGGTTCGGTTTTTTTTTTAAAATCGTTCCGGTTTATTTTTTTCGTTTCGTTTTTTTTCAAAACCCTAGATCGGTTTCTTTTTCTTTTCCGGTTTTGTTGGTTAGCGAGCGTTCGCCGGACCGTTCGTCTTAACGAACGCGATCACCGGTTAGTCTCGGTTACTGAACGTCCGTTCGTTTAACCGTTCGCCGTTTTTCTTTTTCGTCGGATTTATTCCGTGTTTTTCTGATCGTGATTTCACTTCCGATCTTCTTTCTAGTTTATCTTCTCGCTCGTTTATCGGAATCAGGTGATTCAAGCGCCTGGAGTTTCGTTTCGAAACCGCCGTTCCGACTAATCAACTTAAACAAGATTTTACTACTATAAAATTTGACCTAGTTTCAAATTGCTAGAACCGTGTTGTTTTCTTCCGTCGTTTGTTTTCCGTTGCTTTGTTCGAATTCGATTCTTTTTGCAACCGGAGTTCTTAAGTTGAACTTTCTGGTTTGATTTTCCGTTCGAGTTTTACCTGTGCATTAGATGAGTACTTATTGTATGCTTGTTGTTTGTCTGCGATAGATCACCCAGAGTGCGTCGCCTGTTATTTCAAAGCTCTAGGTTTCGCAGATCCTTAGCAAGGCAAGTAACACTTTGATCATACCTTTTCTACTACCCAGTTTTATTGCATTAGATCAATCCTCAAACATTGCATGATTAGGATCTAATTAAACTGTGGGATGAGAAGTAGTTGAGGTAGTACCTATTACCTGTTTTACTTATGAAACCTTTGGGAGTTACTTCTACGTTTGCTTATTATGCCATGCTATGCTAGTAGACGTGGATTGGGTGAGTGATATCCATGACAGATGTGAGTATTGTTAATTAATGGTTTTATCTAAGGTGGCAACTTAAATACACATCTGGGTGGATTGAGGCACCTGGTTTCTATCAGGACTTGCCTATTTTTCTTTGGACCGCCACCCAGGCTCAAAGGGATCATAAGATCATTCATGCTAGTAACTTCCGTGTGCAGCCACAAGCCATTATGGGCTCTGGCATAGTTGACTAAGTCGTGCGAACTCTTACAGGGTAGACTTGCAGATGTAGGGGAAAGTAGGTGTATCGGTCTATCCAAACGTAAGGTGCTAGCCTTCTGAAAGACTATGTCTCGGTCATCCGTTTCTCAAACACCATGTAGTGCGAGAAACCAAACGGAGGCGATCGAGTCTTGTGGGAAAAGTGCGCAAACCTCTGCAGAGTGTACAATCTGATCATGATTAGCCGTGTCCCCGGTTATGGACAACTTGAGTATCTAGTACTTGAATATCATGTGAATCTCATCATGTTACTTCTAATTAATATTGTTGGGTTTTAATTGTTCACTTAATTGGGGTCGGAATGCTGTCAACCATTCTCGATGTTTCAACCACCATGAGAGTTAAATAAAATTTATTCCTTTGCAGTAGGGAAAAATTGGCTTTACGCAAAACTGTAACCATTGAGCTTTTCCACCAGCCATATATGCATGTAGTATAGGCTTACCATTCATTATTCTCTATGTGTTACATTGCCAGCATATTCCATGTGCTGACCCGTTTTCGGGCTGCAACTTTCATGTTGCAGACTTTTCAAACGACGAGTGAGGTGCTTTTAGGTCATGGTTCTATACTCAGTGAAGCTGTTGGAGTTGATGGACTCACTTATCTTCCAAGTCTTCCGCTATTACCGTTATTAGATGGCCTTAAGCCATATTTATTGTAATAAGTTCTCTTTGAGACATCGATGTAATAAGTGTGTGATTGCTACTCTGCTATAAGTCCTTCAGAGTACTGTGTGGTGTCAGTATTACTGATCCAGGGATGACACCGGAGCATAGAGACTTGACCATCTGAGGTCGGGCAACTTAAACACACATCTGGGTGGACATGAAAATTAGAAGAGATTCAGGGCTGAAGAAGTGGAGAGAAGCAGATCCATATGCTTCAAGGAGAAGAACTGCTGTGGATTACAGGTTTCATACCAGGGAACAACAGGATTTCTATGAGACAGTGCTGCTTGATAAGAAGCCCATAGTTTGTGACATGAGATGGGTTGATTGGGAGTACATCAAGGAGAATGAACAACACTATCCTGGAGTATATGACAGCTTCAAGGGTTGTGGAGTTGCAGACTTATTTGGGCAGAAGCTCACAAAGTGGAATGAAGAGCTGATCATGCAATTCTACTCCACAACACACTTCTATCCAGATGGCAGGATTGTGTGGATGTCAGAAGGAACCAGATATCAGTCAACAGTTGCTGAGTGGGCACAGCTCATCAATGCCCCAGAAGAACAGGAAGATGACCTGGACATATATGCCAAGAAGAAGATGGATCACAATTCCATGTCCAACATGTACAAGGAGATCCCAAACAAGGCACTTGATACTTTCAAGTTTGGCTCAGTGCATTATCTTCTGTCAGGGCTGCCCACTATTAATTGGATTCTGAGGCATACCCTATTACCCAAGTCAGGTGATCACAAGATGATCCGAGGCCATGCAATAAACATGCTCCACCTATTTGATGTGCCACAGAAGTTCAAGGTGATGAGCCTCATGGTAGAGACCATTAAGAGAACAACAACTGATCAGAAGAGGAGTTGTGGATATGCCCCACAAATTCAAGAGCTGATAAACTCAAAGATGGGCACAGGCACATACCTGCTGGATAAGGAACACCTGCCCATCCATCCAGACTTTGAAGACAATCAGGTTGTCATGAACAAGGATGAACCATCATCTGCACATGCTCAAGCAAAGAAGGAGAAGGCAAAGATGGAGAAAGCTGCCAAGATGCCAACTCAAGAAGAGGCATCTGAGTATTTCTTGAAGAACAAGCAGGAGCAGCTCAGTTACCTGATAGCATCCACTCTAAGGATTGAGAAAGGACTGGCCACCCTAACTCAAAACCAAGAGAGTTTGGAAAGAATCATGGAACAAAAGTTCTGTGACCTAGATGTGAAGGTGACATAGGTCCAGTCTGCTGTGGAACAACTACAAGAAGATATGCAGGAGAGGAAGGGCAAGACCACAACTGATGCATTTTCCAGGGTGCCCAGAGCTTAGAGATCATCTGCAGTGCCAGTTCCTGACACCAGAGCCACCACTTCTGCACCAGCTACAACTTCAGTTCCACCAGCTCCAGCTCCTACCCCAGCAACTCCAACTACTTCTACTGAAGCCTTCGTCCTTGGCGTCATTCGGACTCCACCACCTGAAGACCAAGCCTGAGAGTCGTTTAGTGCTATGCATTTTCTATGAACTTTTTGGTAACTTGTTGCCAAAGGGGGAGAAAAATGTATAGATCATAGGCTTCGAGAGAGAGAGTTTGCATTTGTTCTCTCTTGTCTTCTTGGTTTAACTTTATTTTGCTTTTGAGTGCTTGAGATACTATGCTTTTATCTGCGAGACATTGATGATCATGTATTTGATCATAGGCTACACTTAATGCTTGTTGGATGTTACTATCAGTTTATCCTTATTTTGATCATTCACTTTGCTTGGTGATGAGTGCATGCACTTAATTCTTATCATGTTGAGCGCTCCACCAAGATGTATGTGACATGGAAGAGTAACCCATGATCCTAACTCATTGTGCATTTGCAGTACAAAGCAAATCTTAAATATGCACAAATTTAGGGGGAGCTCTTACTTATCACATACTTCTCAAAGCGACGATATATTCCATTCTTATTATCATTTGTCGAAGCTTTGATCTATATGTTGTCATCAATTACCAAAAAGGGGGGGGATTGAAAGTGCAACTATCCCTGGGTGGTTTTGGTAATTCCTAACAACATATAGCTCATTGAGCTAACATTATTCCAAGATGAATATTTCAGAAAAGCTCAATGGATGGCATGGCATGGATGAGGAAAGTGGATCCCTCAAAATTAAGGACAAAGGATTGGCTCAAGCTTCAAGAACAAGACTCTACATTTTATACTTTAGTGATCCAAGATCACATTGAGTCCATAGGAAAAGCAAATACTATTAAGGAGGGATGAGGTGTTGCTTAATGAGCCTCTTGCTTCATGTGCTTAGTGATATGCTCCAAAATCCTCAACTACCTTTCCATATCCACATAGGATCCAAACCTAAAGTCAAACTCGCCCCCACCGATTCTTTGTATCCGGAGCCACCGAGTTTCACATGGCATAGCCACTGCCACAAACCCTAGCAAATCGGTTTCACCGATAGGGATCTCGGTCTCACCGAGATGGGATTGCAATTTCTCTGTTTCCCTTCGTAACGTTTCGGTCCAACCGAAGTGAGCGATCAGTCCCACCGAGATTGCAATGTAAACTCACTGTTTCCCTTTCGTAACATTTCGGTCTCACTGAAAAGAGCAAATCGGTCCAACCGAGTTTACCTGACCAACTCTCTGGTTAGCTTATTACCAAAATCGGTCTCACTGAGTTTGTGTAATCGGTCACACCGAGATTACGTTATGCCCTTACCCTAACCATATCGGTCCTACCAAGTTGCATCTCAGTCCCACCGAAAATCCTAACGGTCACTAGGTTTGCTGAATCGGTCCGACCGAGTTTAACGATTCGGTCCCACCGAGTTTAGCAGATTGTGTGTAATGGTTAGATTTTGTGTGGAGGCTATATATACCCCTCCACCCACTCTTCATTCGTGGATAGAGCCATCAGAACAGATCTTCACTTCCAATACACATTTTCTGAGAGAGAACCACCAACCCTTGTGTTGAGCTCAAGATATTCCATTCCTACCATATGAATCTTGATCTCTAGCCTTCCCCAAGTTGCTTTCCACTCAAATCTTCTTTCCACCAAATCCAAATCCTGTGAGAGAGAGTTGAGTGTTGGGGAGACTATCATTTTAAGCACAAGAGAAAGGAGTTCATCATCAACACACCATTTGTTACTTCTTGGAGAGTGGTGTCTCCTAGATTGGCTAGGTGTCACTTGGGAGCCTCCGACAAGATTGTGGAGTTGAACCAAGGAGTTTGTAAGGGCAAGGGGATCGCCTAATTCGTGAAGATCTACCGCTAGTGAGGCAAGTCCTTCGTGGGCGACGGCCATGATGGAATAGACAAGGTTGCTTCTTCGTGGACCCTTCATGGGTGGAGCCCTCCGTGGACTCGCGCGACCATTACCCTCCATGGGTTGAAGTCTCCATCAACGTGGATGTACGATAGCACCACCTATCGGAACCACGACAAAAACATCCGTGTCTCCAATTGCGTTTGAATCCTCCAAACCCTTCCCTTTTACATTCTTGCAAGTTGTATGCTTTACTTTCCGCTGCTCATATACTCTTTGCATGCTTGCTTGAATTGTGTGAAGATTGCTTGACTTGTGCTAAGATAGCCAAAATCTGCCAAGAACTAAAATTGGGAAAATGATAGATTTTTATTTGGTCAAGTAGTCTAATCACCCCCCTCTAGACACACTTCCGATCCTACACTATGCCTCAGTCATAGGTTCTATAAAGTATGCTATGTTGTTTACCAGACCTATTGTGTACTTCACCATGAGTTTGGCAAGAGGGTACAATAGTGATCCAGGAATGGATCACTGGACGGCGGTCAAAATTATCCTTAGTGGAATAAGGACATGTTTCTTGGTTATGGAAGTGACAAAAATTTCGTTGTAAAGGGTTACGTTGATGCAAGCTTTGACACTGATCCAGATGACTCTAAGTCTCAATCTGGATACATATTGAAAGTGGGAGCGATTAGCTAGAGTAGCTCCGTGCAGAGCATTGTAGACATAGGAAATTTGCAAAATACTTACGGCTCTGAATGTGGCAGACCCGTTGACTAAACTTCTCTCACAAGCAAAACATGATCACTCTTTGGGTGTTAATCACATAGCAATGTGAACTAGATTATTGACTCTAGTAAACCCTTTGGGTATTAGTCACATGGATATGTGAACTAATCACATAAGGATGTGAACTATTGGTGTTAAATCACATGACGATGTGAACTAGATTATTGACTCTAGTGCAAGTGGGAGACTGAAGGAAATATGCCCTAGAGGCAATAATAAAGTTATTATTTCATTTCTTTATATCATGATAAATGTTTATTATTCATGCTAGAATTGTATTAACCGGAAACTTGATACATGTGTGAATACATAGAGAAAACAAAGTGTCCCTAGTATGACTCTACTAGACTAGCTCGTTAATAAAAGATGGTTACGTTTCCTGACCATAGACATGTGTTGTCATTTGATGAACGGGATCACATCATTAGGGAATGATGTGATGGACAAGACCTATCCGTTAGCTTAGCATTATGATCATTGAGTTTTATTGCTATTGCTTTCTTCATGACTTATACATGTTCCTCTGACTATGAGATTATGCAACTCCTGAATACCGGAGGAACACCTTGTGTGCTATCAAACATCACAACGTAAATGGGTGATTATAAAGATGCACTACAGGTGTCTCCAAAGGTGTTTGTTGAGTTGGCATAAATCAAGATTAGGATTTGTCACTCTGTGTATTGGAGAGGTATCTCTGGGCCCTCTCGGTAATGCACATCTCTATGAGCCTTGCAAGCAATGTGACTAATGAGTTAGTCATGGGACGACGCATTACGGTACGAGTAAAGAGACTTGCCAGTAACGAGATTGAACTAGGTATTATGATACCAAAGATCGAATCGCGGGCAAGTAACATACCGATGACAAAGGGAACAATGTATGTGGTTATGCGGTTTGACCGATAAAGATCTTCGTAGAATATGTAGGAACCAATATGAGCATCCAGGTTCCACTATTGGTTATTGACCGGAGATGTGTCTCGGTCATGTCTACATAGTTCTTGAACCCGTAGGGTCCGCACGCTTAACGTTCAATGACGATTTGTATTATGAGTTATGTGATTTTATGACCGAAGTTAGTTCAGAGTCCCGGATGAGATCACAGACATGACGAGGAGTCTCAAAATAGTCGAGAGGTAAAGATTCATACATTGGAAGGTTACATTCGGACACCGGAATGGTTCGGGTTGTTTCGGATGAGTTTCGCAGTACCGGGGGTTACCGGACCCCCCCCCCCCCCCCCGCCGGGAAGTTCATGGGCCTTGATGGGCCCTAGTGGAAAGGAGATGAGGGCCGCAAGAGAGCCCCCCCATGGCCAGTCCGAATTGGACTACGGAGGGGGGCGGCGCCCCCTCTTTCCTTCTCCCCTTTCTCCTCCTTCCCTCTCTCCCTCTCTTGGAAAGGATGGGGATTCCAACTAGGATCGGGAATCCTAGTTGGACTCCCCTATGGCCCACGCCCCCCTACACTACAAAAAAATACACTTCCGTGATGATACGTGTTTGTCACAGTAGGTCGCTTTTTTGTCATGCATGTACATCCATGACAAATTTATGACAGAATCAAGATAGTCATACTTGTGCTATCGTAGAAGTGTTCCATGACATTAACAAAATTATCATCACGGAAGTGTCCACTTCCATGACGATAAATCGCGCGTCACAGAAGTGCTTTCGTCAAGGGTGGCCGACACGTGGCATCCACCATAACGGAACGCCGTTAAGCTATCGGGTCGGGTTTTGGATCCGATAACCCGTTAACAGCCCCGACCAATGAGAAATTTCCACGCGTAAAATTCTTATTGGCCGGACGAAACACGTGTCAACTCGTCAGTGGGTCAGATAGGTGCCTATGATACGTCGACACGTGGCACGGCCCAACAGAGGCCCATTCCTGTGAAAAGGCCGGCCCGTTTGACTTGGTCAAAAGGTGGCGGGCCGGCCCATGGAAAGCGTGTTAACGGCTTGTTCGCATATAGCCCATTTACAGCCCGCTAAGCCAAGGCCCGTTACGCCCTATCCGAATTAGGCCCAGTAGGTCATCTGGGTCGTCCAATATGATTCCAGTCCGTTTTCACTTTTGGCCCATGTATAGCCCATGACGTCTTTCGGCCCATATGAGGCCCTTTGTAACTCTTGGCCCATTAGCGGCCCGTGCTGAAACTGGCCCGTAATAAACAGTGTATTACTTTACACCCATTAACGGCCCATGGTGAAACTGACCCGTAATGAGCAGTGTATCAATTTATACCCATTAACGGCCCGTTATTCTGTTGGGCCGTTTACAGCCCAAGTTAACTTTCGGCCTTCCGAGGGCCTATTTATTCTTGGGCTCATTTGCAGCATTCGGCTACTTGCGGCCCGTTACTGTCATTTTCTGCTTGTGGGCCAAATTCAGCCCGTCGTTACAGTCGGCCCGTTTGTGGACCGTTAGTCTGTTGGGCCAATTTCATAGCATCACCAAATATGGCCTATTAACGGCCCGCTATTGTCAGCCCATACAACGTCCGATTTCCATTAAAGGCCCGCCTATGACCCATTAAAGGCCCGTGCAAGACCCATAAATGAGCCAGCGGCCCATCGATCCTACGAGATGTACAAGGCCCATGGATCCTACGAGACGTAGAAGGCCCACGGATCCTACGAGGCGTAGAAGGCCCATGGGTCCGACGGCCCGTGAAGGGCCATGGTCGGGCGAATTGGCCCCCGTTTGAACGATATAGCATATTCAAAGAACTATCCTACTCAATACTATCACCTCTAAAAAGCCTACACTATTACAACAAAGAGATCAAGGCATAGAAAGGTAGAATAATCCTACACTATACAATAAAGAAATTACAGCCGATTCTACCCACTGGGCATTATGGTTCGGCACAAGTGATAATAAAGCATACACAAACAACAAATTACATACATGTAGCGACCCGACCTCAGATGGTCAAGTCTCTGTGCTCCGGTGTCATCCCTGGATTAGTAATGCTGACACCACACCGTACTTCGAAGGATTTATAGCAGAGTAGCAATCACACACTTATTACATCGATGTCTCAAAGAGAACTTATTACAATAAATATGGCTTAAGGCCATCTAATAACGATAACAGCGGAAGACTTGGAAGATAAGTGAGTCCATCAACTCCAACGGTATCACTGAGTATAGAACCACGACCTAAAAGCACCTTATTCGTCGTCTGAAAAGTCTGCAACATGAAAGTTGCAGCCCGAAAACGGGTCAGCACATGGAATATGCTGGCAATGTAACACATAGAGAATATTGAATGAATAAGCCTATACTATATGGATATATGGCTGGTGGAAAAGCTCTATGGTTACAGTTTTGCGTAAAGCCAATTTTTCCCTACTGCAAAGGAATAGATTTTATTTAACTATCATGGTGGTTGAAACATCGAGAATGGTTGACAGCATTCCGATCCCAATTAAGTGAACAATTAAAACCCAACAATATTAATTAGAAGTAACATGATGAGATTCACATGATATTCAAGTAATAGATACTCAAGATGTCCATAACCGGGGACACGGCTAATCATGATCAGATTTTACACTCTGCAGAGGTTTGCGCACTTTTACCCACAAGACTCGATCGCCTCCGTTGGATTTATCGCACTACATGATGTTTGAGAAACGGATGACCGAGACATAGTCTTTCAGAAGCGCTCACACCTTACGTTGTGATAGACCGTACCAACCTACATCCCCTACATCTGCTAGTCTACCACTGTAAGAGTTCGCACGACTTAGTCAGCTATGCCAGAGCCCATAATGGCTTGTGGCTGCACACGAAAGTTACTAGCATGAATGATCTTATGATCCCTTTGAGCCTGGGTAGCGGTCCGAAGAAAAACAGGCAAGCCCTGATAGAAACCAGGTGCCTCAATCCACCCAGATGTGTATTTAAGTTGCCACCTTAGATAAAACCATTAATTAACAATACTCACATCTGTCATGGATATCACACCCAATCCACGTCTACTAGCATAGCATGGCATAATAAGCAAACGCAGAAGTAACTCCCAAAGGTTTCATAAGTAAAACAGGTAATAGGTACTACCTCATGTACTTCCCATCCCACAATTTGATTAGAGCCTAATCATGCAATGTTCGAGGATTGATCTAATGCAATAAAACTGGGTAGTAGAAAGGTATGATCAAAGTGTTACTTGCCTTGCTGAGGATCCGCGAAACCTAGAGCTTCGAAATAACAGGCGGCGCACTCCGGGTGATCTGTCGCAGACAAACAACAAGCATACAATAAGTACTCATCTAATGCACAGGTAAAACTCGAATAAAAGATCGAACCAGAAAGTTCAACTTAAGAACTCCGGTTACAAAAGAAAACGAAAACGAACGGAAAACAAACGGCGGAAGAAACAACTTGGTTCTAGCAATTTGAATCTAGGTCAAATTTTACAATAGCAAAAACTTGTTTAAGTTGATTAGACGGAACGGCGGTTTCGAAACGAAACTCCAGGCGCTTGAATCACCTGATTCCGATAAACGAGCGAGAAGATAAACTAGAACGAAGATCGGATCTGAGATCGCGATTGCGGAATAAATCCGACAAGAAGAAAAAGAAGAACGGTTGAACGAACGGGCATTCGTTAACCTAGAAGAATCCGGTGATCACGTTCGTTAGAACGAACGGTCCAGCGAACAGTCTCGAGGCAACTAAATCGGAAAAGAAAACGAATCCGATCTAGGGTTTCGGAAAAGAAAACCGAACGAAAAAACGATCTAGAAAACGAATCAGAAGAGAAGAAAAAGAATCGGAACGATTAGAAGAAAACGATCCGATGAAAGAGAAAGAGACGCGGCGCGGCTACCTCGGCGAGGTTCCGGCGAACGGTGGCATGGGGCGGCGGCGGCGGCGGTGTAGGGCGGCGGCGGTGGCGGTGTGAGGCGGCGGCGTTGGCGTCGGCGGTGCTGGCGGCGGCGGCGAACGGCAGCGGCGGCGAGTGAGGGGCGCGGGTGAGGGGCGCAGTGTGAGGCTTGGGGCTTTGGGTTTGATGATTTAGAGGGGGGGTGTGGGGGTATTTATATTGTGGAGGGGGGGGTTACTTGGAGGAGGGATCAAGGAATAAGAATAGGAGTAGGAAAGATCTAGAAACAAAAAACGGAATAACAGAAGTAGGACAAAAGTCCTACTAGGACTTCCCAAAAGAGGGCGGTGGCGGCGGCGTCCTGCGCCTGGCGCGCGGCGCAGGCGATGGGCTGGCCGGCCGGCCGGCTGGGCCTTTGGCCCAGGGGCGCGCGCGGGATTTTTTTTAAATCGGTTTCGCGCGCGGAAAAACACAGAAAAAGAAAATCTACCGGACTCCAAAACTAATGAAGTAAATTTTCCCCGACTCCTAAAAACGAGTCGAACAAAATTAACTTTTCTCCGGGCCTAAAATGCAATTTTTGAAAATGCGCATTTTTCCCTATCCAAATAAAATGCAAATAACTCCGAAAATCCAAAATTTGATTTATTTATTAAATCTTCATTTTTCCTAAAATTTGGGAAAGTCATATGATTCCCTCTCATATATTTGATATTGGAAAAATAATTGAAGATAAAATAAATAAATCAAATGATCGTCTTTTCAAAATTTGAGAAAACTCAAATATGAAAATAACAAAATCTCCAACTCTCTCCGAGGGTCCTTGAGTTGCGTGAAATTTCTAGGATCGATCAAAATGCAAGAAAATATGTTATGCATGATGATCTAATGTATAACATTCCAAATTGAAAATTTGGGATGTTACAATACACTGGGCAAATACAGCTCATACTTCATGAACGCGCATCAACTTAACTCCATTTGAACTATAATCTCTTCAGAAATTAGGATTGGCCGGATTCAGATAGCACAAATTTCAGTCTGCAAAATCTCCAATTCCTTCATGGTTACCTCAGTGTCTTGTTTCATTTTTTTGACTCCTGCATCTAATACCTGCATGTCCAGTCTCAACTTGTTGCTTATACGTTGACAATCATGTACACGTTGTCTTGCCACCTCTAGTTGATGCTCGAGAACATCAGCACATTCCAATTCCAATCCATAATCACTCGGTAACGGCCATGCCGCACTGCTCGCAGATCATTGTGTTGATGTCACTTCATCCTGAAATGTTTCTGTAAGTACACATGACTAGGGCAAATATATAGTTACAATAGTGAAGCGAACAAGACACTATTTTGTACTACATGGGAAAACAGGACTAACAATAATGTTACATGTCACTTAAAAAAATGTTACACGTCATGAAGCATAAGCGGGTGATATTTTAAAAATTATAAAAAAGATAGTCTGTGCAACCTGCATACAGAAATCCCTCTTAGCTCACCAGAGGAGCATGATGTTGGGGCCCAATCGAAAACACAGACAAGTTACAAATTTAGACAGCACGTTGCATATAAGTAAGCAAGCAGTTGGCCATTCTGTGCCTCAAGTAAAGTCTTAGGGAGCATAATGAATAGCAGAGGGTTTCATACAAACATACTACAGCAGGCAAAACTACGCAATCATTAGCGTAGTATAAACTAGATTGTGAGCCTCATGCAATAATAGTTGGTTAATAGACTTCAAAGCTTCAGGCACACTTCAGCAGAGTAATTAAATGGTAAGGCCTTTAATTATGTCAACTAATAGTGATACAAGTACCAAACATCATGCATGATTATTTGGGCATCTCATTAACTGAGGACAAATGAAGCAATTGAAAAGAGAAAATTAACTATGCCTAAAGCAAACGAGGAATTGAACTGTTGAGTTGCATACAGTGACTTACCTTAGCAGGTTGAAGAGGCTCAGCGCAGCTCCTACTTCTCTTGCAAGGCTCCTTCCTAACATCTTGTACTTGGAAATCCTCAATCTTATCTTCAGTGCACCCCCTCTGCAAGATGACACAAACTAGTTACTCATCTCCTTGGAAGATAAATATGCATACTTTCCCGTCTGTGAACACAAAAGGATGAGATTATAACAAAACAACACCACATAATGAAACATGTCGCATCTCTTGCACTTGCACACAATGAAATGAGCATTTACTATGTCTGCACTATGTAAAAACTAGGCATACCTTCGAACTGGATCTCCAGGTACTCTTGGAGAGCCTAATGTAGTGTACAGCCAAACCTTTATGTCACCTATGAGTTAGACAAGGCCCCACTACAGCAGCCCTTAGTGTTTAAATCGTTGACAAGCTCTGTTAGAGTGTTAGATCAAGAACAACAAGTAATCAAAGCAAACAGTCCTAGTATGGTTGGCTGATGCAAACAAGCAATTGAACAGAAGTGTGAGCAAATCTTACATATGAAGAAAAGAATCAAAGAAGGAGGCTTAAAGACCATCACTTGACTGACCAGATTTAAGGGGCATTTAAACATCATGTGCAACGTATGAACTAACATAAACATTGCATATTCTAGATTCTACAATGGAATGCACATGTATTAGGTTATGCCATGTATGATGATGCCTAAATGTACTGATAGTAGGCAGGAGTGATTCATCATTGCACGCACAATTGAATTGCAGGTTAAGGGCCAGTTCGGTTCTGCCTTTTCAGGGCATATTGTCAAAATAAGCCATAAAAGATGTAAAGAAGTCATTTTTGAGTTATGGGCTTGGGCTTAACTAATTTCGCTTTGGAGGGGGGGTGTTTCGGGTAGAACCTCACTAAAAATTGAAGGGAAGGGGAATAGTGAAATGACTCTATTGTCTGCCTGTATTACACTCAAAATGCAACTGCTGACGCCCGTGTCACACCTGACCCTCAAGTAAAAACAAACACGCAAGCATTCATTGCCCTGCCCGCTTGCATCTCCTCTCCCCTTTCCCTCTACTTCGATCCCCTGCCTGCAGCACTAGGGTTCCTCCAGTGAGCCGTCGCCATTGGTCCCATCTGGCCTTGCCCTCGACGATGCTATGTCCAGCTAGGCTACATGGCCGGCGGGTAGGGGCAAATCTCCCTGGCTTCTGCAGACTGTTGCTGCTGTATGATGAGTTGCTATGAGCTGTTGCTGCTGCTATATGATGCTTTCAGGTGGTGCTGCTATACGATAATAACCAGCCACTTCGACCATCAAATTTCAATAAATAATTGTTCTTCATTTAAATGTGGGTCATGCGTTCTTCGTTTAAATTGGGCAATGGGATCTCTATGGAAAACATTGACCAAAGTAGATTGTGCCAAGTAGATGGTATCTTTGTATTTGCATTTTGAGCAAATAGTGATGGTCTATTTTCCTATCATATTAATTACCGCACTGGGTTCAATTTGTGATGTTTGCAAGTCAAATTAATTTCCATATGGGCAGCAAAATGAAAAAAATATAATGCAATCTAGACTTTCCACTGATCATACCAAAGATAAGCTGAAAATGCAATGAAAAGAACTGGTTGGCTTATTACATGGAACTTATATTCACAGGTGCTTATTTTCTTAGGATAACTCATAATAACTGTCCCTAAGAAACTTGGCTAATAGAACTGGCATACAAATAACATGTCAAGATGATTGCAATGGAGGAGTGACGTACCATAGCACATTGTATAGGCTCACCGCTGCCTCTCCTTTTTTTGTGATGTTCCATGAAATTGCCACATACATCTTGTACTTTTTCATTGTGTAACCCTATCTGCAAGTTGACACGGCTAATTTCAGACATCTCTACATGATACTACATTGCATATCCCTTGCGCATATTTAAACCACCAATTAACGATTGTGTGCGTACCATAAACTAGCCATGACTATGTATGCTGGACTAGCAGGCACTCTAAGGGAGCCTAATGTAGTGCACTGGAATTCCTACATGCCACCTACGATTTTGTGTAATGTACTGCCCCTGTTCCTAAATATATGTCTTTGTAGATATTCCAGTATGGACCACATACAGATGTATATAGATGCATTTTTGAGTGTAGATTCACTCATTTTGCTCCGTATGTAGCCTATAGTGGAATCTCTAGAAAGACTTATATTTAGGAACGGAGGTACGAGGTAGTATCATGTATGACATCTACATATCTAATTTAGCAGCCAGCAGTAGAAATCATTGTCTGCACAAAGGGATTACTGGTCGAAAATCCTAGCAAAGCACGCCGACAGGAACAGAACAATACAAGAGAGAGAGACGCGCTTACAAGATCATAGCAATGCCTCAGTCCAGGATCTTGGTTGGCCAAGCTGTTAGATCCAGAAGAAACATCGTCGTTGTAGTTTTTGCCAGCTGCATAACAGGTAACATCGACCGGTTAGTATATTTGAAGTACATCGGGCAGGTGATGCTGGACGGGTTTAAAGGTGACAAGTTCCTAGGCCGTGGCGGGTGCTTGGCATCTCTCCAGACAGTGGGAATCAGGTTAGAAACGTCGAGGGTGATGACGCTGTGCTGGCTGTCGGGGTCAGGTAAGGAGATCTAGAACCGTCGAGTAGGGTGTTTGTGGAGCGGCTCCGGTAGGGTGGACTATGGTGTGGGCGAAGTGGATCTATGGCCATGGACGAGGGCGTAGGTGAAGCTGCTCCGGTGGTTGGGTTAAGGATGGTGTCCATGATGCGGATCTGCGGCCGTGGACGGGGCGTCAGAAGCTGCTCCGGTGGTTGGGTTAAGGGTGGTGTCGACGATGCGGATCTGCGGCCGTGGATGGGGCGTCAGAAGCTGCTCCGGTAGGTTGGATGAGGGTGCGAGGAAGCAGATCTGAGGCCGTGGACTTGTGAGTTGGCAAAGCGGCCCTGGTAGGGTTGAGAATGGTATAGGCGAAGCTACTCCGGTAGGGTTGAGGAAGGTGTCGGTGAAGCGGCTTTGGTAGGGTTGAGGAAGGTGTAGGCGAAGAGGATCAGAGGCGGTCGACGGGGGCGTCGGTGGGGTGGCTCCGGGGGGTGTGGACGAAGCGTCTCCGGTGGGGAGTATGAATGAGCCACTGCAGATGCACGGCGGTTGACGAGAGTACCGGCGAAGCAGATCCGGTGCCGTGGACAAGGCCGACACTGAATGGGCTGTGGTACAGTGATGGATGAGCAGTCTGCTTGTTTCTAGGGGAGGTGGGAGGGGTAGATGCGGCCGCAGAAGCAGATCCGGCGAGGTGGACGCCGCTGGCAGTGAATGGGCTATGGTACGCTGGTGCATGAGCAGTCTAGAGTTTCGAGAGGGGAGGGGAGAAAGGGCGATGAAGTACGGAGGGCGTGCCGTGTAGTTAGTCGTTTTTGCGGGAGGGGGAGAGGAAATGGGGGTGCCGTGTAGTGGGGGAACCGGAAGTTACCAAAGCAGCCCCGACCTATCATGTAGATGAGGGCGGTATTGTAACTGTTGTTCTCCGTGCACCAAGGACAAAAGGGGGATTTCACATGCTAAAGACTAAGGTGGCGGAAATTTTAGAAGGAGGCGGGAGATTTTGCTGCCCGCGGGATCGTTCGTATCCAATTTCAACTAATTTTGGACTGTGCTAGCGGGAAGGTCATGCTAGACTGTGTACACGAGGCACGCGTCAGCAGTTAATAACTGGTGTGAAGTCCACCCCAGAAAAAAGACAATAACTTGGGACGATGCGCTGATAACTTGGATGTTCACACGGGTGCGGCCAATCGTACGGGTGTAGTGGCACGTTCACAAAAAAGGGATCAAATGCTCAGCCTATGTATTTCTCGTGTAAATAGATAATTTAGTGCCATTGGTTATTTACTTTAAACATAATGCATTGACGTGTTAGTGTAGAGGCACACAAAAAGAAATGGATATTGTAGTCAGCTACTTAAAAGTGTTACCTCATATGATTACATAGCCTCCATTTCATAAATTGTGTATCCGTTGAATTCATATATGAATATTACATATATTACTTCAAAATAGAAACTTAAATCATCCAAGACTAATGAATTTGAATGCAAGAGTAACAATGGTGCATGTTCATGATAGCTACATTGGTTGTTTGAAGAAACATCACTGTAACTTTGGCATGCACAACTAAAAAGGCTTATTTAAATAGAAAAAAATGTGATATGTGAGTGTCCAATCTTTATAGCGTTGAATTGATATTGTACCTTTGGCCACGATACGAAGTAGATATTGACTTATGTTCAAGCGATGCACGTCCACGATCGCTAGATAGTGATACGTCAATGAATTGTGCAATCTCTCTCACACGCATACATATCTCATTTCCCTGTGGGCATCAGAATCACACACGTGCACTTCATGTATTTCTCTCTCTCCGTCAGGGTTAAATTCGTCTTTCTACCCTGTCCTACAAGTCTCTCACACAGAAACACACACGCTCTCTATGTCTAACACGCCCACCCCTTTAATTGCGTCCACCCACAACCACTAATGTCTCTCACACATATGCTATCTACCTATCCCTTAATATAGCTAGATATGTGTCACACAAACTCCTTCTCCCTACTAGCAAGATGCCCATGCGTTGCACGGAACATCAAGATGCATTTGTATGAGAAGTTTATCTTGTGGGAGAAAAGGATGAACGAGGGAATGCCTTATTTGCAAATGCGGAGAGGGGTGTGGGTATCTTTTTGCAAAATTGCCATAGTTTCCTTCATGTCTGTCGGATATAAATTGGATGGCCTATATTGCAGGATGGCAGGAACACCATCATCACCAACTCTGTTTTTTATAAGAGTAGAGATATGTGAGGGTCACTGCCCCCCCCCCCACACCCACACTTCCCAACACCGAAGGAGTAGGGTGACACCTCGATCTTGATACTAATCTATCGACTGGCTTCTCTCTCAAACATACACACACACACTACCCGACACCGAAGGAGTAGGGTGGCACATCGATCTTGACAATAATATATCTACTCCTCTTTGAAACACACACACACACATACACACACTCGCTAGTTGTGCCTCTGTGTCTACCGCACACACTCTCTATACGTCTTTCTCTCCCTCCCCCCCCCCAACAATGACAGCAGAAGGGTGACAACTTGATCTGATCATAATCTGTCAATTGGTTTCTCTCTCAAACATTGTGTCTCGGTGCCTCGCTCAGTAGCCCCCTCGATATGTAGACTTCTCGCGCGCGGACAGCTGTAGTGACGATGACGCTGAACCCAGTGTGCCTTGTTTTTACCGGCCTCATGTCATAGTTTTCACCCTATTTTCTGTTAATTAACAAGGCAACCTTTTCTTTGTTACCACCAGTGAATCTGAAGTCATTCGGGGCAGACATAAAATATATCACTTCAACCCAATTATCGCAGCAACTATTTTAAAAGAAATTAGCTAGCTGCCCGTGCGTTGCACGGAACATCAAGATGCATTTGTATGAGTAGTTTATCTTGTGAGAGAAAAGGTTGAACGAGGGAAGGCCTTATTTGCGAACGTGGAGAGACGTGTGGGTATATTTTTGCAAAATTGCCATAGTTTCTTTCCTATCTGTCAGATATAAATCAGACGGCCTATATTGCAGGATGGCACGCACACCATCATCACCAACTCTTTTTCTACTCCCTCCGTCTGAAAATACTAGTCATCAAAATGGATAAAAAGAGATGTATCTAAAACTAAAATACGTCTAGATACATTTCCTTTTATCCATTTTGATGACAAGTATTTCCGTACGGAGGGAGTATTTGTCTTTTTAGAGATTTCAACAAGTGACTATGACAGGACCTTACCAACATACTCAAAAAAGTAGTCCATAATTTTGATGTTACCGTCTTTTCTTGGTGGTGCAGTGCCATCTGGATACCTCATAAATAAATCAAGGACAAATCTGACCCCTTCCTGAAAAGACATACGGAGCAAAATGAGTGAATCTACACTCTAAAATATGTCTACATACACATCCATATGTGCTAGTCCATTTGAAATCTGAAAAAGACAAATATTTAGGAACGAATGGAGTATATATAAGAGTAGACATGGAGATATATCTCCAGCATGGTCTACAACAAAAATGTGCTGGGCTGGTTAGCGCCGGATGCTCGCAACGCGGTGACATGAGTTCGTATTCTGTCTTTTAACTTTATATTTTTATATTATATATTACTCTACTTATTTGATATATACTTCTTTCGCCACTGTACTGACAGTGGAACCCACAGAGTACTTAGAAAACAAGATTAAGGATGGACTTGTTTCTTTTTAACTTTCTGTACGAAGTTGTAGCCACCCTGCAAGTCACATGTACACTATGCATGCAATTAACTTTTTATAGAGGGACAATCATACAGGCAATTAGCTCAGATGGATTGGATCTCACTCTATTATTTCCGGCATAAAGAGCATCTCCAACGGCAGCCGGCAAATTTCCTCCCGCTTCCTTAAGCGGAGGACGACATCAAACGCCAGCGGCATACATTTTTACAACTCTAACCAACCAGATGAAATTCGTGCAAACACGGACTGATTTCATATAAGCATGAAGGATTTCGTATAAAAAAGCCGGATCTTCATATAAACATCATGGATTTCATTACATTTACATGAACTAAGAGGTGCCAATCCGGCTCTCTTGTATAATTAATACTCCCTCCATCCGGAAATACTTGTCCTAGAAATGGATGTATCTAGACTTATTTTAGTTATAGATACATACAGTTTATCCATTCTTAGAACAAAAATTCCCCGCCAGCTGGAGAGGGAGTACATAATCTAAATGGCCGCCCGCGGATCCCTTTGTCTTCCTCATGCCTGTCAGACACTTGCGGGGTCGAAGAAGGTCCCCGGAAGAGACGAAGCAGCAAAGAAACCACCTGAATCCGCGGTCGTCGCCTCGGCGGTGGCCTTCATGGGTCCCAAGTGGCGGCGGCCTCCCGTGTTCTACTTCTCCTCGATGATGGCGGCGGACACGGAGAAGCTGGCCACCGACTCGTCGCTCTCCATGCACCCGGCTTCTGTCTCTGCCTGCATGGCGCTGCCGCAGGCACGGGAGGCGCGCCCACAGACACGGGAGGCGCGGCCACCGCAGACACTGGTGGCGCGTTACGACGCGGCAACGACGGTGCCTGTACCAGCGTGCTCGCCGCCGTGACGGCGTGGAGCAACTCGCCACTCCTCATCGAGCTGAACTGGAGCGGCGAGTTGCTGAACCACGCGCCTGCTTGGGGCGGCAACTGGTTCCGTCGGGCCAAGCGAGGTTGGTGAAGCACCGAGCGGCCTCGCCCGTATCCGAAGGGCTCGACGGGCCACCCAGCCGGGTAATATGCCGGAGAACGGCTCATCGGAAGACATCAGAGGAGTGGAGAAAATGGTGAAGGAGGAGATGGGGGAGCGGCGGAGGGGTGCGATTCTTGCCCGCTGTCTGTCTGGCCTCGTGTAAATAGAGGGCGGACGGTAGGAGCTTGGCCGGCGTCTGGCCTCGTTTAAACTGAGGGCAGACAAGAGGAGCTCGGCCGGTGTTATGTTTAATTCCGGCCCGCTCATGAACGGACGTGTGGCCGGAGTAGGATTCTCGGTTTGCATGCGGGTTAAACGGAGGGGTTTAATGGAGGCGCCGGGCGTGCAGCGGGCGGCGCAGTACTATTCAATTTGACAGCAGTAATGAGCCGTCAAATCACAAAGGCCCTCGCCTCTCGTGAAACCGACCGAGCTAGACTGCCCCGCCTTCTAGCCTTTTAAAAAATGTACATACTCCACTTTTGTACAGTAGTAGTATCGATGGATTGCGCCATGGAGCAAAACTTGAAATTAAAAAAAGGTGGTACATATAGAGAGCGCTCGTCGCCAAATTATGCATATAGTACTATTAAAAAGGCTTGTCACAATAATGGTGTCCAGCACAAGTGCACAACCCACCCCTCAAATAAAACTAAGCACCCTGGAATTCTTTGACAAAACTAAGCACCCTGAAATTCTTTGACAACTAAACTGCTGGCTATATGATGTTGGCCATATATATTGTACGCATATAATGTGAAGAAACGAGTGGTAGTACTGTACCAACTAAAAGATGAAATGTAAGAAATACTTGTATGTACATACTAAAGAGTTAAAGTAACAAGAAGAAACATAACATAGTTCTGCTGGAGGCTCAGCACAACACACCCCTCATATTAAATTAAGCACACCTGAAATTAAACTTTGCAACTATTCCAGTAGACACTGCATTAGAACCACCATGAGCAACGACACTGCCACCTTACTCGGAGTCCTCGTCCACGTCCTCGACTTCGTCCTTGTCCCACTTCCTCTTGGCCGATACTTCTTTGCTTGAACCGCACACTTGGTTGTTGCTCTTCATCCAACCCTTGTAGATATTGAAGCAAAGGTAGCCATCCATTGCAGCGTACTGGATGTGGTCTATATCTAGTACATTCCGCTGCCATGCATGACGATGAAACGTGTATGAAGGTTTCTCCAATTTACCGTACGAAGGATGAACCATGGCTCCTGCCAGGGTTAGCATTGAAGGCTGAAGAGAGGACACCAGCCGATTCTTCTGGAGGTCGAAGGTGTTGCCTACAACGAGGCCTACCCGACGCAGGACTTCTTTGTTGTTACCAAAGTCTACAGTAACGAATTTGACTAGGTTGCTCCCGAGGAAGTCCTTAAAATCCCGGCACTCAACGTCGGCATGGCATATGTGGTAGACCAAGCATAAGTCATGCACGCAAACCTGGATCACGGCGGGCTTCTTCCTCTCTTCGTCCTTTAGATCCTTCTCTCGTCCCAGGACTATGGTGTACTCCACATCTAGCCCAACGACCCACTCATCATCTGAGTTTTCGAACATGCGTCTGAAGCGAGAAAGGCATCCTTTCACCGTCGCGGAAGAACGGGTGTAGATGACGTCGAACTCATCGCCGGTGATGGTTCTAACCTTGTACTCACCGCCGATCCTGGAGATTTGGGACGCCATGGATTTGGGAGGAGGGTTAGGATTAGTGGAACTGCCGTAATGTGAATGGACGGGACGACTAGGAGCGAACCGCCTTAGTATTGAAGGACGTGTGGGGACGAGTAGGAGCGAACTGCCAGCGTGCGAACGGCAGGGTAGTGGCTTTCCATTCTCCAATGATACGGGCTTCCGAGAGCCCTTGGATCTGAGATCGAACGGTTGCATGGCGTGATTCTAGACCTATGGGTGAATATCCTATCCTGGAGGGTTATTCTACAAATTTTCAGCAACTTAGCATGCGACCGTTTGATCTCAGATCCAAGGGCTACCAGCAGTCCGTATCGTGGTCGCGCCTACCATGACCGTCGCGTCACTCGTGCGGTCGCGCCCTTGGAGATTTAACACGGTGCATTAGGCTATCTGATGTTTGGCATGTTATACATAGTCATCACTTAGTCACTCATACTACAACAAGGTTGGCTATAAGTGTATTTTTTTACTCCTCTCTATCTCTTTCTTCGTACTCCCTCTGTCCCATAATATAAGAACGTTTTTGACACTAGTGTAGTGCCAAAAACGTTCTTATATTATGGGACACAGGGAGTACTAGTATTTATTGCATTTGCCAAGGAGTGACCTCTTCCAATGAAATGGTGTTGCTAAGTTTGCTTCATTTAATTAGCTATAGACTCAAAATTGTCTTTTCACCTAGGTACACGCGCTCAACACCGTTTCTTCCTTGGGTCACCAAACTAGTCTCTCTCTTCTTGAATAACTTGCCACATCAGACTTTATGCCTATGTGGCAAGCTTAAGCACCTGTAGGAGCAAGTAAAAGTAAGTACAATAGTGCGCTTTACATGGCATTTTTGCATATGTGGAGGAAAGAGAGGCAAGGAAAAAGTGGAGAAGTGGGCTCTCATGCAAGAGCCAGCCTCTACTACATGGTGGAGCATTGGGAGAGGCACCTGTATGGAGGTGGTCAGGAATCTGGGAGACTCACGCCGGTCGTAGCGCCGCAGTTAAAATGATAATGGCAA
The DNA here is from genome assembly GCA_032464435.1 of Aegilops umbellulata. Lineage (NCBI taxonomy): Eukaryota > Viridiplantae > Streptophyta > Magnoliopsida > Poales > Poaceae > Aegilops > Aegilops umbellulata. The sequence continues at coordinate 63,281,010 of CP136056.1, read as the reverse complement.
GTCAAATCACGGGGCCCCACCTGTCCAGCAGTAACTCGCTGTCAAATCACATAGCCCTACGTTCGCAACAGCCTACTCCCTCGTCTTCTCGCGTCTCTGTTGAAGCGACTAAAGCGCTATGTTACAGTAACATATTATGTTACCACAAGCACCTCTTTCCTCATTAAATAGTTGCCACATAAGCAAAATTGTCTTGGGATGTGTTAAGTTACTACCTAAGTTACTCCCACTATGGCTAGCCTAAGAAACAACGTGAGAGTTAATGCACCATGCCTATGTGTTTACTATTTGGTTTTCGTAAGATGACTTAATACTCACCTAGACGGAGGGAGTATTCGATTTGAAAGCGGGCGGCGCAGTTCCCGGTATGGCTTTAATGCAGACGTGGGAGGGAGTAGCGGTTCCCGATATGTTGAACGGCCAATGCATCGTCCTCAATTAATGCATGAGGGAAGTAATGGGAGGAGGTCCGGGAAAAGAGGCTGCACGATGTGAATGCAACGCAGTTTGCCCTCATTGCCCTCATATAAAGGCGCCCCTCCATTCCAATGCATCTACCACATCGTACGCACCTAAGCATTTGCCTAAGCACCTACACTAAGCGCAAAAGAGCTCACTCCAGACCCATGGCGGCGATACGCGTGAGCGGCCAGCGGCTGCGCCAGATGGTCCACGACGCCGGCCTGCGGCATGGCGCCGAGGATCGTCTCCAGACGGTGTTGGAGACCGGCTGGTGGATGGCCGCCGTCGACGCCAACTATGACTCTCAGTTGGACCAGATGATCGTTGACACCAGCAACAAGTTCACCGTCATCAACAAGCTCGTGGACGACATCGCCGTACTCCTCCAGCCCGCGCGCCCGGGCTCCTCATTGCCTGCCACCCTAATCAGCCTCCATGGCCGGAACCTCTTTCAAGCATTGGTGGCCCTGCGACTGCCCGCCGACACCACGAAGAATGTCCACCTGGAGGTCGCGCTCGCCGTGAGGCGCCTCGCCCTGCAAGAATTCGTCGACCTACACATCCACGTGTACGAGCAAATCGTGTACATAGGTATCTACAATGCCAGTGAGGACGCTACGAGGTTGGCCTTCCTCAACCGGCTGGAAGCCTTGGATGCCTTTGCTGAGAAGCACCTCGACCTCACCACAAAAGCCGCCGCTCCTTAGCCGCTGGTCGGTGGCCCAGCACACTAAGTTGAGGAGGAGGAGGTCGTACGTTCGTGGATCCATCTTTCTTCTTGCCTTCTGTAACCACCACTGCGATCGCATCATCATGGCCTTAATTCTTATTATGCTGTTGCATTCTCATTCCAGTCAATACCGACATGTGCGATCCCTTTGCTTAATTATATGCATCACTGTAACTAGTACTCGATCCGTCAATTTATATGTTGTGCTTACCTTTTCCATCAACTTCGTGCAACGCGCGGGCATCTTGCTAGAAACACTAGAATATGTCTATATAATCCGCATGTGATAGTCCATTTGAAATCTCAAAAAAGACAAATATTTAGGTACGGAGGGAGTAATATATTAGGAGTATATCATGCACACAAATGCAGAGGAGCGGTGGGGCCGAGAGGGATGAGGGGCACGGCGGGGGGATGAGGATCCCCTGACGCGAACAATCTTACCATTCTTTCACTGACATGTGGGACCCATAAGCGTGCGTCCCACCTGTCAGCGAAGGAAAGGCAGGGCAAGGCAGTGATAGCCACGTCAGAGGATCCATGTCCACGTCGGGGGACGTCGTGTCGTGGGTTGGAGCGGAGTCGTGGGAATCGCGTGTGGGTGTGGCAGTGGTAGAAACAAGAAACGTGATGGTCGCTGAGGGAGTCCTGGATTAGGGGGTGTTTAGGTAGCCGGACTATACCTTCAGCCGGACTCCTGGACTATGAAGATACAAGATTGAAGACTTCGTCCCGTGTCCGGAGGGGACTTTCCTTGGCGTGGAAGGCAAGCTTGGCGATGCGTATATTCAAGATCTCCTACCATTGTAACCGACTCTGTGTAACCCTAACCCTATCCCGTGTCTATATAAACCGGAGGGTTGTAGTCCGTAGAACAATCAACTCCATACACAACAATCATACCATAGGCTAGCTTCTAGGGTTTAGCCTCCTTGATCTCGTGGTAGATCTACTCTTGTACTACCCATATCATCAATATTAATCAAGAAGGAGTAGGGTATTACCTCCATCGAGAGGGCCCGAACCTGGGTAAAAACATCGTGTCCCTTGTCTCCTGTTACCATCCGGCCTTGACGCACAGTTTAGGACCCCCTACCCGAGATCCGTCGGTTTTGACACCGACTTGGTGCTTTCATTGAGAGTTCCTCTGTGTCGTCGCAATCAGGAAGGATGCCTCTTCCCGTCTTTAAAGACGGCGCCGTTACTAAGGGAGCCTTGGCTATCGGCCAAACCCTCCGGCTAGGTGGTTTTCTCATGACCACCTGTTCGGTCGTTGCGCCGACGGTGACCTCTCGGGTCATCGAAAGCAACCTTCACGTCAGCTCGGAGCTTGTCGAGCAGCTAGATCCGATGGAGCTCTCTTCCGTAAATGAGTTCTTGGATTGCATCGCCCCCTGGGGGTCGCTACGGATTACGACCAGGTTGGGCTTAAACCCGATCTAAGAGAAATTAACTCTCCCCAAGTCACCCACCATGTTGCTGTGGTAGAGGCGCAGTGCGGCGACCCTTCATCTATTTTAAGGACTAGCTACGTCCGAATTCTCGACCCCTCCAAGCCGGATACCCGCGGAGGGGAGGATATAACTCAAGACCTGAGCTTAGAATCAGGCAACGGGCTAGATTCATTGGACAACATCCAAGACTCTAAACTTCAGAGTTCGGAAGCTCTTCGGCCCCCGAATCTTAGATGGGGTGAGGTTTTAGATTCAACGCCCCCCGCCCGCCCGAACATAAGCGATCTTTCCCAAATCAGGCAAAAGCCCGAGGAAACAGTACATCATTATTGGGCCAGATTCCTCCTGGTTATGAACAGGATAAAGGATTGCCGCGAGGGAGACGCAATTTCAATCTTTTGCAGTAATTGCACGGACGAGGGAATACTTAACGCCATAAGTCGTCGTGATATTACACGCTTCGCTGACTTGGCGTCCATAGTACAAAAGTACTGTGCGATGGAAAGCACCTGGAAAACCGAAATAAAATTTGGGGATAATCCAGCCTTGAATAGCAATCCCGTCCAAACTAAGAGGTGCATCATAGTAAGACACCTGGGTTAAATATCAAAAAGACAAAACCCTCTACAGGGCATGGAACCGTACTGGAAAGGTGGCTTGATGGACCCTGTAGAATTCACAGTACAGAGGACGCCACACCAACTCACAGCCTTAGAGCATGTTGGATACTCCGGCAGGTGGCCAAAATTGGCGAGGACCTCCTAATTTAAGAGGCCGCAGAAAGCCAGCCCGAGGACACCAGTACCATTGTCACAGTCTTCGAGACTTTTGCATCAAATAATATGCGAAAAAGAACACTCCGCAGCCTCGCCGAAGTCTATCAAGTAGCAACAATAAACCCATGGAGCGACACTGCTATCACCTTCAACGCGAGTGATGAACCTAAATTCCGAACAGCCCGAGCACCAGCCGCATTGGTCCTTAGTCCCATAGTGGACGGCTTTCGCCTCACCATGGTACTCATGGATGGAGGCAGTGGATTGAACCTCATTTACGAGGAAACCCTCCAAAAAATGGATATAGACTGGAACCGCATCGAGTGAAGCAGCACAACCTTTAGAGGAATCATCCCCAGTCGGGAAGCGCGCTGCACGGGAAAAATCACATTAGATGTGGTGTTCGGCACGCGGGATAATTACAGGTCCGAAGAGGTCACGTTCCAGGTGGCCCCGTTCAATAGCGGATACCACGCTATACTAGGGCGGGAGGCATTTACAATCTTCCAAGCAATACCCCATTACGGGTACATGAAGCTCAAGATGCCCGGGCCGAACGGAATTATCACTCTCGCTAGTGATCCGGACATAGCACTCCGCGCCGAGAACAAGATGGCCGCATTGGCCCTTGAGGCACTATCCGAAGCCTTAGTGGCTGAGGAACTGACTGCGCTGCGCTCCATGGTTAATAGGGATGATGTGATACTCGATAAGAGATCCAAGTCCACATCCTTCAAGCCAGCGGACGAAATAGTAAAATTCCAGGTCCATCCAACGGACCCCAATAAAACATCGGGGCACGACTGAACCCTGATGTAGACGCCGCACTGCGAGAGTTCCTACAAGAGAACTGGGACATTTTCTCCTGGCACCCTTCAGACATGCCAGGAATCCCACGCAGGCTGGCCGAACACAGCTTAAATATCCTGAAAGGATTCAAACCTGTCAAACAAGCCCTTCGGCATTTTTCCAAACCGAAGAGACAGGCTATGGGAGAGGAGCTAGCCAAGTTATTGGAGGCCGGATTCATTAGAGACATAAAACATCTGGACTGGCTAGCAAACCTGGTGATGGTACCAAAGAAGGACAAATCCTGGCGCCTGTGTGTCGATTTTAAAGACCTTAACAAGGCCTGCCCAAAGGATCCCTTCCCCCTCCCCCGTATCGATCAAATTATCGATGCCACCGCAGGACACGATTCGTTGTGTTTCCTCGACGCATACTCCGGTTACCATCAAATCAAGATGGAAAAATCAGACCAAGCCACAACAGCATTCATCACACCATATAGCCCATTCTGCTTCAACACAATGCCCTTCGGGCTAAAAAACGCCGGCGCAACATATCAGCGCATGATACAGACATGTCCAGCAAACCAGATCGGCGAAACAGTGGAGGCGTATGTGGATGATGTGGTCGTCAAATCAAAACATGTTGAATCTCTAGTAGATGACTTGAGGCTTACATTCGATAACCTCCGAAAATACGACATCAAGCTCAACCAGGAGAAATGCGTTTTCGGCGTTCCAGCCGGAAAGCTCTTGGGCTTCATTGTATCCGGTAGAGGAATTGAAGCAAATCCAGCCAAGATCCGAGCTTTGTCACAATTGGATGTCCCAAAGGACCTCAAACAAATACAGAAATTAACCGGATGTGTGGCGGCTCTAAGCCGCTTCATCTCCCGCTTGGGAGAAAAGGCACTGCCCCTTTATCGCCTCCTTCGGCGCACCGAACACTTCGAGTGGACGGATGCCTCCACGGCCGGACTCGATGAAATAAAAGCCATATTGGCAACAAACCCAGTCCTGGCCATGCCAAACACCGGCGAGCCAATGCTATTGTACATCGCGGCAACCCATCAAGTTGTCAGCGCAGTGCTCGTCGTCGAGCGGGAAACGAACGGACACAAATTCCCCCTTCAAAGGTCGGTCTACTACGTGTCCACTTTCCTCACTCCATGCAAATCACGGTACCCGCATTATCAGAAGATTGCATACGCGGTATTCATGGCATCCCGGAAGCTACGACACTACTTTCAAGAGTGTTCGATTACAGTAGCCTCGGAAGTACCACTCAATGACATTATCAACAACCGCGATGCAACGGGCCGGATCGCAAAATGGGCCATTGAGCTCCTCCCGTTCGATATAACCTATAAGCCACGACGAGCTATCAAATCGCAAGTTTTGGCCGACTTCGTCGCAGAATGGACGGAGGCCGAACTTCCTAAAGAATACGACACATACTCAAACTGGATCATGCATTTCGACGGCTCCAAAATGTTGGCCGTACTGGGGGATGGCGTCGTTTTGACGTCCCCCACAGGAGACACAGTCCAATATGTACTGCAAATTATGTACAAGGACTCCAACAATGCAGCCGAATATGAGGCCCTTTTACATGGTCTCCGGATGGCAGTATCCATGGGCATTCAACGCCTAGAGGTACGCGGGGATTCGAACCTCGCGATATCCCAAATAAATGGCGACTTCGACGCCAAGGATCCAAAAATGGCAGCTTACCGCAATGCCGTCCTAAAAATGTCAGCCCGGTTCGAAGGGCTGGAGTTTCACCATATAGCCCGAGAAAACAATCAAGCAGCGGATGTCCTGGCACGCATTGGAGCAAAACGCGATGCAGTCCCCCCCAACATCTTTTGGAAAGGTTGTTCAAGCCATCTGTAGCATGGGAGGGGGAACCCGCAATTAACAGCCCGGACTCAGCCGCACCACTCGACGCCGAACAACCTGACATAATTGGAGGTTCTGCCAATGAAATTACACCTTCAGCCCACGTAATAATGGCGGTTATCGCCCCGTGGACAGAACCATTCCTAGCCTAACTTACTAGGCAGGAACTCCCAGAGGACCAAAACGAGGCCCGCTGCATAGTGCGGCGATCTAAAGCCTATAAAGTCCACGAGGGAGAGCTTTATAAGAAAAGCACTACCGGAGTCCTTCAAAGGTGCATCTCCGAAGAGGAAGGGCGGAACCTTCTGGCTGAAATTCATGCCGGATTCGGTGGTCATCACGCTGCTGCTCGGTCCCTTGTTAGCAAGGCTTTCCGTACAGGCTTTTATTGGCTGACGGCCCGGGCAGACGCTCAGAACCTAGTCCAACGATGCGTTGGTTGCCAACTTTTTGCCAACCAAAGCCATATGCCACCCACCGCACTCCAAACTATCCCCATCACCTGGCCCTTTGCGGTCCGGGGGCTTGACATGGTCGGACCCCTTAAAGGTGGGACCCATAAGAAAAAATACTTACTAGTCATGGTGGATAAGTTCACCAAATGGATAGAAGCCAAGCCTGTTAAAACGGCCAAATCCGGACCGGTGATAGACTTCATATCCGGGGTTGTACACCGTTATGGCGTCCCCCACAGCATCATAACCAATAACGGTACAAACTTTACAGCCGACGAGGTAAAACTCTGGTGCAAAAACATGGGCATCAAGCTCAATTATGCTTTCGTCTATCACCCACAAACCAACGGCCAGGTCGAACGTGCAAATGGTCTTATCATGAGCGGCATTAAACCCATACTAGTGCGGTCCCTCAAGGAATCTAACACGCACTGGGTAGAGGAGCTCGACTCCGTGCTCTGGGGGCTACGGACCACGCCAAATCGCACCACCGGATACACACCATTTTTCATGGTGTACGGCGCAGAGGCAGTTCTGCCCTGCGACATAATTCATGACTCACCTAGAATGCGCATGTACGAAGAAAGAGAAGCCGAGCTCGATCGGCAGGACAACTTGGATGCCTTGGAGGAGGAGCGTGACGTGGCAAAAGCCCGTTCCGCATTTTATCAACAGCAGGCCCGAAGATATCAAAGCAGAGAAGTACGGGCCAAAAATTACAATGTTGGCGAACTAGTTCTACGCTTGCCGGATAAGAAAAAGGACAAACTCAAGCCCAAGTGGGAAGGTCCATTCATAATCGACCAAGTCCTGACCGGTGGGGCGTACCGCCTGCGAGATGTGTCGGATAATCGACTCGAGCCGAACCCGTGGAATGCCACCCGTCTCCGAAGATTCTATGCCTAGCGCCGGACTCTGTGTTCTTCTCCTTCCTGTGTCCATTTTTTGCATTTTTCTGTCTTCAATTTCTCTCCTTCCCCTATTATCTTTTATAGCCCTTAAAGGCTCATTAAGTGACGCGCCACTCGCGCTAATTAAACCTGGGGGCTTCTTTAACAGAAGCTTGTTTATATGGGCTTCACGCCCAACACATGTGTCAAACTTCCGCATGTACCTTTTTCTTCACCATTATATGCATCGATATGACTTAAGTTTTGGCCAAGCTGGGTTGCCTGGCTCCTGTGCTTACCCCTACGTTCCCGATTGTTCGGCTAGGCAGTAAAGGGAGCACCTCTGCGATTGTCACTGCCGGGTCAGCCGGATGTGTACCTCAGACTGGGTGAAGCCGAAACCTAGCGTTCTTAAGGGAATATTCGGTCGGTGAAATAAAAGATGATCTTTTTACTTATTTTATGCGCCCCCATGTGCTTCTTTCTGCGTCTTTTCACGCAGTTCGTACATGCACTTTAGGGCATGCCTCCCAGCGAAAGGAACCCCTAACGGAACTATTCTCTCTGGAAGATGTTTCTTACTAACCATGTAATATAACATAACTAGTTGGGCACTTGTCTGATAAAGCACTAATGACCCCTATGCCTCGTCTCCATGCATACCCCGGTTCTTATATAACCGCTATGGTATTCGGACACACTCCGGACCGTCAGGTCCCGAGGTTGAAGCGAAAAGGTCGGCAAGGACAAACAATCTACAATCCGGCTAGAAGGCATTACACATGTCAATTGAAAATTACATAGTCATTCTGACTGATTGTATTCCTCCTCTATACCATCTAACAGGCTGTCTAATTTACAGTCCTGCTGGGAATACTTTGCGGCCAATTCTACTTGGCCGTATACTAAGCTTACAGGGATCTCCTTCCTGTCAGGCCCCACTGGTCCGACCTCGGCCATGTGGTTTGGGCCAGACTTCGTAAAACGGGTCTTCACCATGGCCCAGGCCTCCCTAGCGCCTTGTCGGCAGGCTGATATCTTCCACAACCGGAAGCGCCGCCGAGCTCCCTTCAGCTTCTCCGCAAGCTCTCCAAGGCCCTCGGGCATGGAGTGGGCAAGCCATAAGGCTTGGGGAGCGCCTCGCATCGCCTGCCGAATCCGCTCGTGCAGTTGCAGGAGTTCGGGAAGAAGGTCACCCGTAGAACCGGGCATCTCCTCTGCAGGACGACCTGTGAGCATACCTACAGACAATACTTTGTTAATCGACTTCCTCGCCTAGCCTACTAAATATGTTTGTTCAAGCACCTACTAAATATGCCGCGTCGAAGCCGCTGATTCTCCTTCGTGGAGTCCGACAGCTGGCCACGAACATCTTTAAGTTCGACGTCCATCTTGGTGTTGGCATCCTAAAGATCATTCTTCTCTCGCCTCGCCTTTGTCAACGTACTCTCACTGTCCTTTAGTCGGCGTAAGAGTTGTTGCTTTTCCGGATCGAGTCCAGCGCCATATGCAACATGATTTGTCAGATTTGCACCCAAACCGCACAACACTAATCTTTCGAAGTGTATCTTACCTCAGGGGGTCCCTTTGGGCTCCCCTGCTGCGGCTAGAACGGCCTCTAGTTGGGCCTTGCACTTTTCCAGCTCCTGGGACAGTACGGTGTTCTTCTCTGTAAGAACCTGCGTATTAAATGATCCTTAAATCAGTTACTTTTACTGTTTCAAGTCTCGGGGGCTACTGGTATATATATATTTGACCAAAATTTTCTTACCCGTATGTCTTTTACATACTGCTCCGTGGCTCTGGCTAAACCATTTTTGAGCGGCACGGAGGTACGCATCTCCCGAATTAAAGGCATCTAAAGCCTCTTGGGAGAAACAAGCATCGCGTAGAACTGTCCGGCGACGCCTGTGGTTCATGGCACTCTCCACTTCAGAATTTGTGGCAGACAGCCGGTCCGCATCCTCTGTCGGAGGAGCGTCCGGTGCGCGCCTGGTGCTCGCCTCTGCTTCCTGGCTAGACGTTGGAGCCTGGCTGGTGGAGGCGCAATTGGCAACCTCTCCGGATATAGTCCGGCGAGGTCTCTTCGTTCTGAAGACAGCACGAACGTTAATATGCCCTGACATAATAACACCAGGGAAACAGAGGGTGCGCTATACCTTTGCGCCGGCATCTCAGTCCGGACTACATTCCTTTTTGCCCCATGGGGCCCGGCGGCCCCTCGTGGGCTAGCCGCCGCAGGTTCGGCCTCCCACCTCGGAAATCTCCCCTGCAAAACACGGTTGTCGTTAGAAACGCCGGAATACGTGAGAATGGAATCTCTCTCAAGGGAATAAAAACTCCGGTTTCTGTCACCTGGGAGGCCGGGATTAACCCGGGGTAATCAGCCGTAATGGCTACCAAGGTATTGTCCTTGCTTAACTGATGGAACACCCCGTCGATAAGCTCCACCGATATGTCCGGATCCTCTTTGGAGTCTGGATCAAGTGACCGTTCTGGGTCCTCGGGCTGTGGAGGGCGGCTGTTTATATCCTTTACTTCCTGTCGCAGTTCCTGCATTGAAGTCGTTAGACTACATATCTAACCGTGGGAGTATAAAACAAACGGGCAAGCGCAATTGTTCACTTACCCAACTTGGAGGTTCGTACATAGTGAATCTGGCCCGCGGGTCGATGCAGAGGAATTCCTCCTTTTCTCCCTTGTACAAAGAGGATAAAATCTTTACTAGAGCGGTAGCTGAGGCTGGCCCCTTACGACCGTAACGGGTGGCGTCATCCTCCTCGTTGAAATCCCACATGGTGTGGCCTCTATATTGAAGCGGCTACACCCCCCGCATAATGCATGCGGCCATGACTCCAATCATGGTTAGTCCGGAAAGAGCTAACAGTCTTATCCGGCCCATCAGGTAAAGGACGTCTCTATCGCTTTCTCTCTGAGAGCTCCGCGGACGCCAGCTCAAGCATTTCTTCAATGGAGCACTGTTGAACTCGGGGAGACCGATCCGGATAGGGTCCGGTAGCGGGACGTCATCTATGTAAAACCATTCCGAAGGCCAGTCCTCGGATGCCTTCTTTGGGGTTCCGGATAGGTATCCGGTCCCGGCGATGCGCCATACTTCGGCTCCGCCCACTTGATATATACACCCCTCTTGGGAACGGGGCACCAGGTAGAACAACCTCTTCCACAGTGCGAAATGAGCCTCAACGCCTAAAAATAGCTTGCAAAGGGCGACGAAACCCGCAATATGCAATACGGAGGAGGGCGTGAGATTGTGGATCTGAATCCCCATCCCGTTAAATAGGCGGCTCGTTTGTACGGCTAGGGGTGTGGATGTAAAAACACCCCGCCTTTTCGCATTCGTTTGACACGTGGAAGACAACCATTATTGGGCGTGGAAGCCGAGGAGCGCTACATTACAAAAATCGGACATTATTCCTATAGGTACACAGGATTTGGAGAAGAACCCGCCTTGCAATGCCGAACAATCTGCACGCCGGACTCGTCGTCATTGAAGCCTGGATCGGGGGCTACTGAGGGAGTCCTGGATTAGGGGGTGTTCGGGTAGCCGGACTATACCTTCAGCCGGACTCCTGGACTATGAAGATACAAGATTGAAGACTTCGTCCCGTGTCCGGAGGGGACTTTCCTTGGCGTGGAAGGCAAGCTTGGCGATGCGGATATTCAAGATCTCCTACCATTGTAACTGACTCTGTGTAACCCTAACCCTCTCCGGTGTCTATATAAACCGGAGGGTTGTAGTCCGTAGAACAATCAACTCCATACACAACAATCATACCATAGGCTAGCTTCTAGGGTTTAGCCTCCTTGATCTCGTGGTAGATCTATTCTTGTACTACCCCTATCATCAATATTAATCAAGCAGGAGTAGGGTATTACCTCCATCAAGAGGGCCCAAACCTGGGAAAAACATCGTGTCCCTTGTCTCCTGTTACCATCCGGCCTTGATGCACAGTTCGGGACCCCCTACCCGAGATCCGCCGGTTTTGACACCGACAGTCGCCGTGGTTCAACTTCCATGGACAAGCTGTCATGTCTGTTGACATATGTATATCAAAACTAGAGTGTTTATATTTCAAGCACGTGAACAAGTATTATTCTACTACTTTGGATCCATTGCAACGCACGGGCCAGCACATTGGTAGTAGTAGTGTCCATCTCTATCTCTAGAGGCCTTCCCTCGTTCATCCTTTTCTCTCACAAGATAAACTACTCATACAAATGCATCTTGATGTTCCGTGGAACGCATGAGGATGTTTCCTTGGGGGTCTCTCCAGCGCGGCGTGGCCGTAGTTGCAAGTTGACGCCCCTTGAGATGCCGACGTTGAGGGGCACTCAGATTTCCTCCGATGAGCAGGTAAGATGAGTTTGATCACGTAGTAAATGCATTCTAAATACTACTTCCGTGTCCATTTCCTAATTCTCCCCCTGCCCACTGTTTCACAGGTTAGGCTCGGTGCGAGTGGAGATTGGCTTGCATATGTACGGGAGGGTACTAACATCAATTTGCACAACATTTACAACGGTGACACCGTTCCCGTAGAACCTTTGTCCAACATTGGGATCAGCCATGCAACGGGCCACCGCATGAATTGGTACGATGGAACCACGGTGAGATTGAATAAGAAAGCACGAACCTTGCACATGGCGGTCAAAGGCGGACCATGCTGTCTGCGGCCGATTTGTTGCCGTACGAGTAGGAAGACGTTGTGCTCCTTTCTAACCGCATCTTCGCGGTGACAAACCAGGGGACTTGTTTTGTATGGGACACATCCTACGATATACTCCCTCTTTCCCAGTTTATTTGTTTTGAATCTTTTCGTTTTATAAGTTTCAAATTCAAATTTAGAGCTCCCCATCACATGTTGAGATTACAATGTCCATTAAATCGTTGTGTGCATGTATAGTAAAGAAACAAATCTCGAGTTTGGCACGAGTTCGTGCTGCGGGAGCACCACAAGCCCTGGCGCAGGAGTTACATTTCCCTCTCAGGGCCGTCGGAACTGAGCTTCAGCGCCTTACTACACCTACCTTTGAGTCAATAACATGTGGACCCGATAGGTGACTGGTCCACATGTAATGCTCATGTAGGCAGAGGGGCAGTGGGGCCAAGAGGGGTGAGCCGTAGGTCGGGGGACGTGTGGTTTCATGGGTTCGAGCGGCGTCGTGGGAATCGCGGGTGGCTGTCGTAGAAACTTGATGCCCGCCGCATTTTAGGTGGCCCACATGTCATGCACACAAAGGCAGAGGGGTGAGGCGCACGTCGGGGGGGCGTGGTGTCATGGGTTGGAGAGGCGTCATGGGAATCGCGAGATGAAACATGATGGTCGTCGTAGTTGAACTTCCATGGACAAGCTGTCATGTCTACGGACACATGCACTGCATACCGATCACTGGAAGGAGTAGCAGAGAAAGCTATATATGCGGATAAATAGTTCCTTATAGTCAAGCGGACCCATGCTACTACTCTGTTCCAAAGACATGCACACCATCGAAGTAGTCCATCTATATCAATATACACCAATAGGGAATAATTTTTTTACAAGAGAGGAAATAGTTCAATCAACCATAATGCCCTCCTGCTGGTACAACTCATTCTCTGTGGGAGACGGCTTCGCAACAAGCTCTTTGGACCTTGCAGCTATCTCGAAACTCACACGGGCATCGAGGGCAGCATATTTTATCCGCTCGCGTCAAGGGATAATTCTCCCATCCAGACGACCTTAATGCCACCGTCTCGTCACCCTTCTGAAGATTTGTACCGAGCACAAAATTTGCTACGTCGAATAGGGATGGTGTCTTTTTATCACAAACTTCTACAGGAATTTTGATTCTGGTTTGTAGGTCAGCGATGCTTTTCAAATCAAGGTTGTACGGCTCCAGCTTCTGTTTGTCCCCTTCGATGGCTGCCCCACAGAAGTATACGTCCTCCCGAGACAAGAAATCGTGAAGCTCACCTGGTATGGAGGGCGAGTGTATGATGTGGTACACCAAAACATCATCTTCGAGGCACAGCTGAAGGAGGGCGGCGTGCTGGATCTTCCCAGGGGCACGCTCCGTGTACTCTGCATCGAGACCGATGACCCTCGTCTCTACCTTTTCGAGGGAGTTGGATACATTGTTGATCCACTGCCGAACAACCCTTGGGTGGACGGTGACGGTGGCAACTATGCGCATCGAGCCTTCGACGAGGACATGTTGGGCGCTAAAAACCTGCATCTCGATCTCTTTCGCCATTTGAAACCGCTGGAACGGAGGGTTATGGTTTGGAGAATTGGGTTTAGATGGCTAGTCTAACTGAAGTAGTAGATGATTATTTAAAGAGGTTAAAACAATGTGAACGCAGTGGGGTTTGGATGCAAATGAAGACAAAGGGGAGGTGAAGAAGCCGAGGAGAATCGGTTCCCGATGGAGGAGTAAATGGGAGGAGTGGCGTGCAGGCAGTTGATTAGACGGCTAGGTAGACTAAACGAAAAGGCTATGCAAACTGTTCGTGTACGTGCCCATCCTTCCTGATAGGTGGGACCTATGCAAACAGATAAAAAATGTGTCGTAGTTTTTTTCTGAGCGCGTGAGTGGGAGACACAACATTCTCTGGTTAAGGAATACTCCCTCCGTTTAGGTGAGTATAAGTCACCTCATGAAAATCAGGTTTTTCCCAAAACCTTTAGGCATGGAGCATTAACTTCCTGCTCCTTGACTTCAATCCGATCTCCATTAGCCGAAACTTCTTTGCAGGTATGTAGTGGGTCGCCGTACATCATTTCCCTCGACATCGATCCGATCACCATCGCCCGAAACTTCTTGGCAGGTATGTACTGGGTCGACATGAACTCCCACTGGATGGCTGCCTTCAGAGAAGACGGTAAAAAGTTGGTGCTCGTGAACTTCCAGACCTCCCATGAGATTATCCTTCCTCCGTTGTATTATATAGAGTATTACCATCGCGGTCCAAGTCATCTAGATTACTACGTCAGTTGGACGGACCTTGTTTTGCAGAAGATTGTAATCTGCCAAGTGCCACACGACATGCGAATTATGCAGACTTCAAGCTAATTGCTTTGTTCGACCGCGGACTCACCTATCTTTACGCTGGTGCCTTCTTTAGCTGGAGACAACTCGGCTCGCAGTGGATCATCGTCAAAGCTGATACACACTTCTTTGATGGTATTGAACACAATGGCATCATCTACGCGATCGACAAAGCAGATGGCACCACGTATTGCTGGGACGGGGCGTGTAAGTTGTTTCCTCTCATGTTAGTTTCCTCATTTTCATGATGTAGAAACATGCACCACACTGTTGGTTTCATCTAACCATACATTAGGGAAGTAATTGTGCATATGGAGAACTCTATATTTGGAAGTAGTGAAATCCTGCAATGCTTACCATGTGTACATACCTATATTCGCCCTTCAGCAATCAATGGCTAGAATAATATCCTCACAAAAAATTTGCCCACAGAACACGAGTATATAACAATGCATGGTCTGTTAGTTACCTTGAAGAATTTGTTTGTGAGGACAAAACATGATTACATAACATGCATGACATGGTAGTTTCCTGTGAAGAATCGATTGCGAGATAACATAAGTATAACCATGCATGGCACTTCTATATTTTCGAACCCAGTATACATTTCCCTGTATTTTCCTCCCAGTTCCAACAGGGACATATCAATGTTGTTTCTTGCATTATCCTACTCATACTCTGAACAATGCTGATCTTACATTAACAATGCATGTCCTTTTTGATATGATGCAGTGTCCCTACAGTTACTGCCCTTTGTAATCACACCACCTTTGCCAAAAACAGGGAAGCACAACCGGTTCCTCGCTCGATCAGACGACGGCAAAAGACTGATGATCATTCGGACACATGAGCCGGAAAAGTTATATTGCAAAAAAACCACTGTATACAAGCACCGTGTAATACACGAGTATTCGGACAGTGGTTGTTACGTCTATGAGCAGGATACCAGCTTGTTGGGGCCTTTAGGATTTTTTAGTTGGAGGCGGGTAAACAACCTTGGTTCACACTCTCTATTTCTCGGACTCAATTATCCGATTAACCAGGAGATCACCGTTGGCAAGGACCTTGATGGCGGAGAGGCTCTGTTTGCTATGGAAAACTGTGTCTACAGGGCGAGCCCTAGGAGTTCGGGAGCAAACTCCCCTGATTGTCAAAGATACAGCCTGCAGCCAAAAAAGGTGAGAATGACAAAGGCATCCGGATTAACTTTGATCCTTGGATGTCTCAATTACGACAGGCAGTGATGTGGTTCGAGCCTTCAGGTTGATAGGTAATTGGGCTGTTGCATCGAAAGGGTGGAGTACTGGTGTCTCCGGATCACTGGTCGCTGAAGCGGGGCTATGATGGTGTTGGATCATCTCTTCGAATGACTTTGTTGTCTTTGCTGCTGGTTCTGGATGGGTAGTTCTTTCTTTTTTTATGCATATTCCTTGTCATTTGGTGATCCTCGTCTATGTCACTCTTACTATGTAATAGTTGCTTCTGTTTAGAATGTCATTCTCGTCTGGATCACAAGAGTCTGAGCGCTGCAGATGGGTGCGTTTTGGTGGTGTAGCAAGACTTCTTATGAACTATCATGTCTTGTTGTTTATGTCAGTAGTAGTCACTAGTCAGTTTTTGAATGTTGTCTATATCGTTGTTTCGAACTGTTTATTGTCTCGAACTACTGGTGGGCTAAATGAGGGCATCACCATTCTCCAGTGTTCAGAGTATATCTCCTTTTTTCAAGTTATATAATTTGAGCTCAGTGTATTTTCAATGATGTACACTTGTTTGGGCCAGTGAGGTGTCGTTGAATATGGGCCGAGTAGTAACGCAATGCCAAACAGGTCAATTATGACTCTCAGGCCGGGTTCTCAAAAGATCCTGGAAAAAAAGGCCGGGCTCTCCAAAAAAGAAAGAATAAGGACTCTTAGGCCGACATGTGGGCGCCACTGGTGTTTTCGTGCGCTTGCGCGCCGAGAGCATATTGGCGCGTGCTCGAAATTCATGCTACCTTTTCATCCCCAGTCTCCCGCCCCTCCCCCACCTCTGGAATCTCGATTCCTATTCCAGTTCCCCCAAATCCCCTTCCTGTACTCCCTGTACTCAAGCGCACTATCATGTCACCGGTCAACGCGGATCTCCGAGCCGGAGATCCTGAGGTCCGTCCTGCCTTCGGTCGCTGCGTGCTGTCGGTCAACAGTGGCATGGCGGCGCTTGATGACCAGTTTGCCGACAAAGTGCTGATGGTAACCATCAACGGCGACCGGCCTCCCGTCTCGCCGGATGACCTTGTCAAAGCTCTTGGCATTGCTCACGGCATCCAAATAAGTGACTTGCTCATCGAAGTCTGTCCGCCACCGGCTGATTTCTTCGTCAGGTTCCGGACAACTTTCGACTGCAGTCGTGTGTTCGAATCTTCCCGGCGTTTGTTCTGCGATGGCGCGCTGGTGAGGTTTGATCGGTGGCACCCAGGATGGGGCTCGGTGCCCTTTGAGCTTGAGTTTTTAACAAAGCTTACCTTCCACGGCATGCCTTGACGTGCTTGGAACAGCAAGTCCATGAACGAGCTTATCAACGACCTTGGAGGTGAGCTCGTAAGTATGTTTGTTCCTTGAGACAGCTGGGCTCTGATGGTTATGGCATGGATGAAGAAGCCGTCCACCATATCGAAGGTGATTGGTGTTGAGATACTGGTGCAAGAACCGGGGTTTTACTATTCGTCGCCACCAAGGCCGCCGCGGACCACGTTATGGATGTACCTGTATCGAGTGTTCGTGCATGTCGAAGAAGTGGTCAATCCATCAGTCGAAGTCCTGCCGCCGCCGCTGGTGCCAGGGTCCGTCGATGATGTCCATTACAGGAGTCAACGTCAGACTTTTCCCGTGTTGCTCGGAACGATTGATGGCACAGGGCCTACTCCATCGCGCGGCGGAGGCCATTGCTTCTTTGGGAGAAGAGGCAGGGCAAGCTGCCTGGATGTGCTCTAATTTGAGGTAACAACTGAATCTTGTCAGATACTAGTTAAATCCGAGCTATGGGTGTGAATCACTGATATGCCAGTACATTTGATTGTGACCTGTTCTAATTTTGTACCTGAACTTTTTTTAGAAAGGGTTGTACGTCAACTGAATGTGCTAGCAGAACTTATTGTGTTGTCTGTCTGTTTTCTTTGCACAACATTCAAGATATTTCCCCGTCATTGATAAAGACGATGAACCGTTATGTACGACTTCGTTGGTTTCAACATAGCCCTTCCCGTAGCGATCCACTGCTTCCATCCTGATTGTGCCGCCTGCGTGAAACTTTTGTATGCAAGTTCAGTGTGCTATGATGTTCTATATGATTGTGTCAACTATATAAGTTTTTACTGAGCATCAGCAATGCATATGGCTGAAAGATGTATTTACAAGCATCGGCCGATGGGTCTCTCTCTCTATATCTCTCTCTCTCACTCACTCTCTCTCTCTCACACACACACACGCACACGCACAAGAGGGACCCGTTGAATTATTTATTTGCTCGTGACAGCTTTTAATTAGGTTCCACTTTAATCTAACTTTTTTCTTAAGTTATTAATTAAGCTCAGTGACTTCAAAAAGTTGTACATAAGCCTCGTTTGGGCCTTTCCGGCGTCGCTGAATGTGGGCTGAGTAACCATGTTAGGTTGTACTGTACTACACAGGCCTTTTTTCGCTATTTTTTTTAAATAATACATTTTTTATTAATTTTCATAAATATTATGCTGGGTAAATTTTTTTTTAAAATAATACACCGTCGGCCCGCTGCAGGCCGACTGGGCCTAGTCGGCCCACAGCCGGCCGATTGGATTCTAGACGGCCTACAGCTGGCCGACTGGCCCCTGTCAGCCCACTGTGGGCTGATTGGGTCCTGTCGGCCCACTGTGGGCCGACTAGAGCTAATTGGCTCGTTGTGGGCTAATTGTTTTTGCAAAAGTGTTAAACATGTATTTAAAAAATATGTGTATTGTGACCTCCTCCGCTCGCTGTGGGCCCACTGTTGACTAAAAAATATGTTTTAAAAAGTGTTAATCATGTATTTAAAAAAATATGTGTATTGTGACCTCCTCCGCTCACTGTAGGCCCACTGTTGACTAAAAATATGTTTTAAAAAGTGTTAATCATGTATGTAAAAATTGTTAAATGTGTGTATAAAAAAATGTTCCTTATCTATACAATTTTTTTAAATGTGTGTAAAAAAATAGCTTTTTTTAACATGAGCAATGCAACTGGGCCGATAGTTGTACACAATATCCGGGTCAACTTGTTATTCTCCGCCCCGCTGGGCTGCAAACTTTCCTAGGAGGTATGCATTAGGCTTAACAAGAAAATGGACTTTGAGAAATAATAAATGGGATGTAATTATAATAACTGGACAATTACTATGCACCAAACACGTAATTAGTTTGAAAAATATATTATTTTTGGAATTTGAAAATTTTAATTTCATTACTTGTTGCGCGCGCAATATTTCGTTGGATTTTAACATAATACAACTTTATTTTGAAATTATACTTAACCTGACTAGAAATTTCGGATAAAAATATTTTGGATCCCATCAAAATGTGGGAATTTTTTTTGAATTCTGTTTTGAGCACTTGTTTGAAATTATTAATCGTTGTCCTAGCTAGAAGTTCGGCTGTACTTTTAACGAACTGTAAATGGGTTGTACTAAATTCCATTAGAATTAAAAAATGGGTTGTACATTCTTACAAATCGAAAATGGACTATATGTTCTCTGCCAAATCCGAGCTGTGGGCCTACTATGACGCGTACCAAGGGCTTTATCAACTTAGTCAATATAAACGATTCTAGCTGCAGTGATCGTACGATGTCCATCCAACGGCCGTAGTGCTTCTTCAACCTCTGGCCTTCTTGCTCCAGCCGCCCAAAGCAGCGCCGGTCGTGTCGCGTGCTCCTGCCTCCCGTGGCCGGCTGTGATGCCGCGGAGGCCTCACCGCCCCGTACTACTCCCACCGTTGGCCAGGCCATCCCTCTACTCACCCACACCCCTTGTTATTCTGCGGCGACGGCAGCCTCACACCGCATCCGAACCAGTGAACCCTCGTACTCCTCTCCGCGCGGGCTTCCACTGCTGCGTCTTCCCCGGCTCCGTGTCGTCCCCTTCCTAGGCCTCGCCGTCGTCCACTGCCCTGGTGCTCTCGGCGCGGCGTGGTCAACGTGGTCAAGGAACGACTTCCATCGGACGTGGACTGTACGTGGAGAGGCTGGCAGCTAGGTCCACGGCCGCAGCAAGGAAGTGCCTCCTTATTACGCAGAAAATAATGTTTCCTCCACCTGACAGCAGGGACCCACCGGACGGGCCACCGTATTTCGCGAAAAAAACGTTTCCCCCCTGACTGCTGGGACCCACCAGCTACACCTTCGCACGTAAGGAAGTGCGTCTGGGCAAAAAAACGATTCGCACCCCTGACTGCTGGGACCCACCAGCTACATCTTCGCACGCAAGGAAGTGCGTCTGGGTAAAAAAAGAAAACTAAAACGATTCGCCCCACTGACTGTTGGGACCCACCGGCCCCCCGATTGCTGGGACCCACCAGCTACATCTTCGGACGCACAAGCTACATCTTCGCAGGCAAGGAAGTGACTGACAGTCGGGACCCACCTGGTCGAAGCGTACGTAGCGTTGTCATTCTGGTTGCGAACGTTTACGCACATACTGGTCGATGTAGAGGCGCGCACGTGTCGTAGTAGAGGCGCCCAGGGTGCAAGAAATAAAATACGGCCACGTATGTGTACATACGGGCGGGGTCTCGAACGCCTACTCGCGCATACGTACGGCGAGGGCTCGTGTACATGGCTGGGTCGGAACAGAGAAACAACGTCGTCGTCGTGTTCATGGGGAGGCAACGGAATGCGTCGTGTTCATCGGGAGGCAATGTGGCTGGGTCGGAACGGAATGCATGGCCATGTTCATCGGGAGGGCTTGGACGGAAGAGGCGATGGAAACGAGGCCTGGCGTACCGCACAACGGAGGAAACGGACCTCCTATGGTCGAAACGGGGGTCCTGTTGATTGGGAGAGGTGTGGCGTACCGCACAACGGAGGAAACAGACCTCCTACGGTCGAAACGGGGGTCCTGTTGATCGGAGGTGTGTGGCGTACCGCAAAACGGTGGAAAGGAACCTCCTACGGTCGAAACGGGGGTCCTGTTGATCAGGAGGGGTGTGGCGTACCGCAAAACGGAGGAAACAGACTTGTGTTGGAGCGCTACGGTCAAAACGGGGGTCCTGTTCATCGGGAGGGGTGTGGCGTACCGCAAAACGGGACTCCAGGAGATACTGTTCATCTCCACCGTCGACCCCCTCCAGCCTCCACGAGCTACTGTTCATCCACCGTCGACCTCCTCCAGCCTCCACGAGCTCCTGTTCATCCAGCCTCCACCTCGCGCTACTCCACCGGCTACTGTTCAACCACCCCTCCACCGTCTACTGTTCATCCAGCCCTCCACACAACGGGGTCCTGTTCAACCACCCCTCCATGGGCACCCCTCCACCGTCTACTGTTCATCCTGCCCTCCGCACCACGGGGTCCTGTTCATCCACCCCTCCACGGGCACCCCTCCACCTTCTACTGTTCATCCAGCCCTCCACCACACCACGGGGTCCTGTTCATCCAGAGGCAACGCCACTGCTCACTGTTCATCCACCCCACCCCCCGCAACGCTCACTGTTCATCCAGAGGCAGCATCGATCGGCTTCAGTTAGCAGCAGTAGCCAAGGAATCGCTCGATCGGGTTCAGTTAACAACCATTGATCGATGCCCGGGTTCAGTAACACGTAGCATGCAGTGCAATCGCTCGGGTTCAGTTAGAGCCCAACGCCTCGCTCGGGTTCAGTTAGAGCCAATGCCTCGCACACACGCGCGTACGTGTATGAGAGAAACGCGCATCGCTCGGCCCCCGACCTCCCACCGTAACCGGGAACTCCCCGAAATTTTCCTCCCCCTCGCTTCTACCACGGTTTTTTCCGTCATGGATGGCCCAAAGAATGTCATGCAGCTGCGTCTCCGACCCGCCCAGGACGAAAAGCCCATTTTCTGTCATGATTTTTTGTCATAGAAGTAGGAGCCCACCATATCTATGATGATACCATGTTTTGTCACAACTATCGTCATAGAAGTGTCATATGTATGATAGAAAAAATTTCGTTCGGCCCAAATTGTCACGGATGTGTCTTTTTTTGTAGTGCTACGGCTGGCCTCCTCTCCTCCCCCCTTTATATACGTGGGAGGGGCACCCCAAAGACACAACAAGTCTTCTCTTAGCCGTGTGCGGTGCCCCCCGCCACAGTTACACACCTCGGTCATATCGTCGTAGTGCTTAGGCGAAGCCCTGCACTTGTAACATCATCATCACCGTCGCCACGCCGTCGTGCTGACGGAACTCTCCCTCGTCCTCAACTAGATCAAGAGCTCGAGGTACGTCATCGATCTGAACGTGTGCTGAACGCGGAGGTGCCGTACGTTCGGTGCTTGGATCGTTGGATCGCAAAGACGTTCGACTACATCAACCATGTTACTAAACGCTTCCGCTGTTGGTCTACAAGGGTACGTGGACACACTCTCCCCGCTCGTTCCTATGATTCTCCTAGATAGATCTTGCGTGATCGTAGGCAAATTTTTTGAAATACTATGTTCCCCAACAAAATATACCTTTTTTCACTTTGCCATCCTTCTTATCCGCCAAATACTTGGGGCAGTTCCGCTTCCAGTGACCAGTCCCTTTGAAGTAGAAGCACTCAGTTTCAGGCTTGGGTCCAGCTTTGGGCTTCTTCCCGGGAGTGGCAACTTGCTTGCCATGCTTCTTGAAGTTTCCTTTCTTTCCCTTGCCCTTTTTGTTGAAACTAGTGGTCTTGTTAACCATCAACACTTGATGCTCCTTCTTGATTTCTACCTTCGCGGCCTTAAGCATTGCGAAGAGCTCGGGAATTGTTTTGTTCATCCCTTGCATATTATAGTTCATCATGAAGCCTTTGTAGCTTGGTGGTTGTGATTGAAGAACTCTGTCAATAACACAATCAACCGGAAGATCAACTCCCAGCTGAGTCAAGTGATTATAATACCCAGACATTTTGAGTATGTGTTCACTAACAGAACTATTCTCCTCCACCTTGCAGCTATAGAACTTGTTGGAGACTTCATATCTCTCAACAAGGGCATTTGCTTGAAATATTAATTTCAACTCTTGGAACATCTCATATGCTCCATGACGTTCAAAACGTCTTTGGAGCATGGCACACTAAACTATCGAGTAGTCATCAGATCGAGCTTGCCAGACGTTCAAAACATCAGCATCTACTCCTCCAACAGGCCTTTCAACTAGTGGTGCATCAAGGACATAATTCTTCTGTGTAGCAATGAGGATAATCCTTAAGTTGCGGACCCAATCCATGTAGTTGCTACAATCATCTTTCAACTTAGCTTTCTCTAGGAACGCATTAAAATTCGGGGGAACGGTAGCACGGGCCATTGACCTACAACATAGATATGCAAATACTATTAGGACTAAGTTCATGATAAATTAAGTTCAATTCATAAAATTACTTAAGAACTCCCACTTAAAAAGACATCCTCAAGTCATCTAAGTGATACGTGATCCAATTCAACTAACCCATGTCCGATCATCACGTGAGATGGGGTAGTCATCAATGGTGAACATCTCTATGTTGATCATATCTACTATATGATTCACGTTTGACCTTTTGGTCTCCAGTGTTCAGAGGCCATGTCTATACATGCTAGGCTCATCAAGTTTAACCCAAGTATTCCGCATGTGCAAAACTGTCTTACACTCGTTGTATGTGAATGTAGAGTCTATCACACCCGATCATCAGGTGGTGTCTCAACACGACGAGCTGTAGCAATGGTGCATACCCAGGGAGAACAATTTTATCTTGAAATTTAGTGAAGGGATCATCTTATAATGCTACCACCGTACTAAGCAAAATAAGATGCATAAATAGATAAACATCACATGCAATCAAAATATGTGACATGATATGGCCATCATCATCTCGTGCTTTTTATCTCCATCTTCAAAGCATCGTCATGATCTCCATCGTCACCGGCTCGACACCTTGATCTTCATCGTAGTGTCGTGGTCGTCTCGCCAACTATTACTTCTACAACTATCACTAATGCATAGTGATAAAGTAAAGCAATTACATGGCGTTTGCATTTCATACAATAAAGAGACAACCATAAGGCTCCTGCCGGTTGCCGATGACTTACAAAACATGATCATCTCATACAATAACGTTTATCATGTCTTGACCATATCACATCACAACATGCCCTGCAAAAACAAGTTAGACGTCCTCTACTTTGTTGTTGCAAGTTTTACGTGGCTGCTACGGGCTTCTAGCAAGAACCGTTCTTACCTACGCATAAAACAACAACGGTGTTTCATCAAGTTTGTTGTTTTAACCTTCTTCAAGGACCGGCCGCAGTCAAATTTGATTCAACTAAAGTAGGAAAAACAGACACCTGCCAGCCACCTTATGCAAAACTAGTTGCATGTTAGTCGGTGGAACCGGTCTCATGCGCGTGGACATGTAAGGTTGGTCCGGGTCGCTTCATCCCACAATACCTCCGAATCAAAATAAGACATTGGTGGTAAGCAGTATGAGTAACACCGCCCACAACTCTTTGTGTTCTACTCGTGAATATCATCTACGGATAGACCTGGCTCATGATGCCACTGTTAGGAATCGTTGCATGGAAAAAAATCTACGCACGTGCAATGATCTATCCATGGACATGCATAGCAACGAGGGGAGAGTGTGTCTACGTACCCTCGTAGACCGTAAGTGGAAGCGTTTCACAGCGCGGTTGATGTAGTCAAACTTCTTCACGCTTCAACCGATGAAGTATCGAACGCACGACACCTACACGTTCTGCACACGTTCAGCTCAGTGACGTCCCTCGCCTTCTTGATCCAACAAGACGTCGAGGTAGTAGATGAGTTCTGTTAGCACAACAGTGTGGTGACGCCGATGGTGAACTGATCTCCGTAGGGCTTCGCCTAAGCACTACGAAAATATGACCGGGGTGTAAACGGTGCAGGGGGCGCCGCACATGGCTAGACAATTGTCTGGGGTGTGCTAGGCACCCCCTCCTCATATATATAGGTGGGAGGGAGAGGGGAGAGGCCAAGGGGCGCCCCAAGTAGGTCTGAATCCTACTTGGGCTCCTGCCCTTGGCTGCGCTCCCCTGCCATGTTTGTCGGAGGGGGAAGGAAAGAGGGGGGAGAGGGAAGGAAGTGGGAATCCTAATCCACACTTACCTTTCCCTTCTCCCCTTTCCTTCTCCTCCTTAGGCCGGCCCATATGGGGGGGCGCACCAACCCCTTGTGTCTGGTGCATTTCCTCTCTTGGCCCATAAGGTCCATATCTTTTGCCGGGGGTGTCCGGAACCCCTTGCAATGACCCGATAAGTACCAGGTACCCCCCGAAACACTTCCGGTGTCCGAATACCATCATCATATATATATATCAATCTTTACCTCTCAGCCATTTTGAGACTCCTCATCATGTCCGTGATCTCATCCAATACTCCGAACAACATTCGGTCACCAAATCACATAACTCATATAATACTATATCGTCATCGAACGTTAAGCGTGCGGACCCTACGGGTTCGAGAACTATGTAGACATGACCGAGGCACCTCTCCGGTCAATAACCAATAGCGGAATCTGGATGCCCATATTGGCTCCTACATATTCTACGAAGATCTTTATCGATCAAACCGTTATGACAACATACGTAATTCCCTTTGTCCATTGGTATGTTACATGCCCGAGATTCGACCGTCGGTATCTTTCATACCTAGTTCAATTTCGTTACCGGCAAGTCTCTTTACTCGTTCTGTAATACATCACTGATACGACTCCAATGTATCTATAATTTTTTATCGTTCCATGCTATTATATTATCTATTTTGGATGTTTTATATGCATTAATATGTTATTTTATATTATTTTTGGGACTAACCTATTAACCTAGAGCCCAGTGCAAGTTTCTGTATTTTCCTTGTTTTTGAGCTTCGCAGAAAAGGAATACCAAACGGAATAAAACCTTCACGATGATTTTTCTTGGACTAGAAGACACCCAGGAGACTTGGAGTGCAAGTCAGAAGAGCCACGAGGTGGCCACAAGGGTGGAGGGCGTGCCCCCTACCTTGTGGGCCCCTCAGTGACCCCCTGACCTAGATCTTACTCCTATATATTCACATATATTCCCAAACCACCAGAAGCATCCACGAAAACACTTTTCCACAATCGCAACCTTCTGTTCCCATGAGATCCCATCTAGGGGCCTTTTCAGGCATCCTGCCAGAGGGGGTTTCGATCACAGAGGGCTTCTACATCAACTCTATTGCCCTTCCGATGAAGCGTGAGTAGTTTACCGCAGACCTATGGGTCCATAGATAGTAGCTAGATGGCTTCTTCTCTCTCTCTTTGATTCTCACACTACAAAAAAATACACTTCCGTGATACGTGTTTGTCACAGTAGGTCACGTTTTCTGTCATGCATGTACATCCTTGACAAATTTATGACAGAATCAAGATAGTCATATGTCAGGACCCCGATCCTAAGCCACATCGATCCAGCGTGTAACACATCATATCACTTTGCGGCCTCACGCACGGTACTCCCACGGGTGCCACCTTACCTGGCCCGGGACCGTTTGCGCCTTTTGGCTCACGTATATGATAGTGTCGCTAGCATCCATATGACAGAGAACCCGGGCCGACATGGCTAGTCGTGAACCCAAAGCGGCGCTAGCCTATGAGGACAGGCATACATGAATCACATCGAACATGTCGGTCATCAACGTATTTATTCGGGCTGTAGCACTGGGCTAACAGGACTCCGGTAACCCGGGCTGTAGCAGGCTAGGCAGGACTCCGAATAACAGCACGTGACATTTCCCCGAAGGGACAGACATAGGAACGACGTGAAACACATGCCGGCCAGTCAAGTGTCCAAGCAGTAGTGCTGGACTAGCAGGACTCCGGTGAACCGGGCTGTAGCGGACTACTATCGCTCAGAAGCACAAAACTTACATTTCCCCATATGAAAGGCTGCCAAGGATAAACAACTAGATAGTCGGATCCCACCCATACCAAGCATTTCAATCATACACACAATATGCCCGATATGAGTAAATACAACATGGCGTCACAACAGTACTCTACGACTCAAGTACTTTATTTAGAAGGCTCCGAGGAGCCATACATATCATCCATACAGATAGGGGTCACATGACCCAACACTCAAGTCATACAAACATACAAGCACATGCGGAAGCAAAGTAGTCTGAGTACAGACACTAGAAAGAAAGAAGGCCTGACGAAGTCTGTCTATCTACAACGACCCTTCACAAGTCTTGGATCACCACCTGGGTGATAAGTCACTCGTCAACGTCGAGGTCTACATAGAACCCATCAGAGGGGTTGGTGCAGTCGTCTGAAAAACATGATTAAAGCAACATGAGTACGGAGGTACTCAGCAAGTCTTACAACAGGAACCTATCATACATGCACATTCTCAAAAAGGTAGTGGGGTTATTGCAGCAAGCCAGCTTTGACTCTTGGCTAAGCTATCCTACGATAGACACCACTTGTAAATCATTTGTCGCACACGAGTCCACTATCACCATCACAATACTCCACCGTGGATCCTCTCTCACCATCCTACGAGAGGGCCATCCGCGGTACTCACACTTATCTTGAGATTTTTTAGTAGTATCCATTTAACTTATCTATGAACTGTATAGGTGACCAAGTAGTCCTTTACCGCGGACGCGGCTATTCGAATAGATTTATACCCTGCAGGGGTGTACTTCTTCACACACGCTCTCACCACTTATCGCCGTTTACACGACATGTACTCGGCAACCTTCAAGCGGAAGCCCAGCGAGGGTGTCGGCCACGGCCTACCTAAACACTCAAGTCTCTAGTCCAGGTTTATCGCCTATTCGGGTTCCATCCGCAGGGAGTCCGGCCGAGGTTTCCACTAACGGCCCCGAATGATGTGAATAGGGTTCCCGAGACACCAAACGGGCAAGTCGGTACACCGTGCCACGTGCCTACCGCAACACAGCCCACCCCGATGGTCAGCGCCGCGTGCGGCCCCCAGCATGCTACAAACACCAGAAACTACTTTGCAACTCCTGGACAGAGGACAAGCGTGATCAAGAAGCCGAGAGGGTCCATTGGTTTCGGGCCCAATGCGTGGTAGTAGCTGAGTCTTAAATCACACACACAGATCTCAGTTCTTAAGAAGGGCCTCAATGAAACAACCCACCATGTACTCCTACATGGCCTTCCATTGATTCCTTTACCAAATCGTGTTCAACACTTCCACACCATTGACAACGATACAACCTTTCACTCCGGATCATCATCCCGATGAGCCAGACCTGACACAACTCTAAGCATAGCAAGCATAGCATGGTAGGAACACACACACACATGTATTGGCTCAATCAACTCCTACACATGCTAGTGGGTTTCATCTAGTTACTGTGGCAATGACAGGTCATGCAAAGGAAGTGGGTTCAACTACCGCAACACACAGCAGTTTGGAAACGCGTTGTCTTAATGCAGTAAACGAGGGCAGAAGCGAGAACATGGGTTTGTACCGGAATGATCAACGAGTTGCTTGCCTGATGGAGTGGTCGTGGGATACTGCCCTTCAGTTGGATACTCGGAGATATCCTCGGAGGCAGAACCTACCACGATGAACACATCGGAACACAATCAATACATGGCAATATGCAACAATATGATGCATGCTATGACATGGCAATATGAATGTGTCCTGACCTAGTGCAAGTTAAACCAGAAGGGAATGAACCCATTTGTACCAAAAATTCAAATGGAAACTCATTTATTAAGATCATATTAGTGTATCATCTTGTAGTGCCTAAACAGTGGGTTTAACTTGTTCTGACATGCATGAAACCAGCATCAATGGATAGCTTGGATTTTTCTGATCATTTTTCATATATAGAACTTTGCATTTGGAGTTACAGATAATTTTCTATGAATTTTTGAAGTTGGAACTATTTTCTGGATTTTCCTGTATAAGAATAAATCCAGTAATTAGATAATTGCGTCAGCATGAGATCATGCTGACCTCAGCAGGTCAACAGACCGGTCCAGGTCAAACCTGACGCATGGGTCCCGCGTGTCAGGGTCATTAGCTTAAGCAAAACAGATTAATCTTAATTCTAGTTTAATTAGCATGCGGGGCCCACATGTCATAGACTCAGGAGGAGTCAACTAGGCCCACCTGTCCACGTCAGGGGGTCAAACCCTACCGGTCAAAGGTCAAGGCCCGCCGGCGTTTAGCCGCCGGCGAGGCCAGACGCGGCGGCGCACTGCGGGATTCGCCCACAGGGCTCCGTTTGCAGCGCAGAGAGCGGCTACGGGCAGCTGGTGCTCGCCCGCATCTAGCTGTGGTGGTGGCTGGCCTCGGGGTCGCCGGAAACGACGCCGACGACGAGGTCAGGTGGAGGCCGAAGCTCGGCCAGCTCGTGCGCGTGGCTGCAGTGGCTTAAGCGAGGTGGAACTAGCACCTACGGCCTCTACGTGGCGCGTGGGGTGTGACGGGCACAGGCCCGTGACCAAATGGTCACCGGAGCAACGCCGGCGACGTGGCCAGGCGGCGGCGCGTGCAGGTGAGCTGCGTGTGCTCGCTGTGGTGCACGAGAAGTAGAACGGAGGGGATGGGAAGCTAGCTAGGCTCACCGCGGTTGCGACGGAGCTGAAGGCGGGGTCGGGGACGAGCCGGAGCAAGCGGGCCGGCGATGGCGATCTGGGCGGCCGAAGGTTGAAGACGAGCTCGAGGAGGTCGTTCGCAGGCTCCCGGCGAGGCGTGGCTTGGTGGAACGCTCGAGGAGGAGGTGGCGGAGCTGCAGGACACAGTGGAGCAGCACGGGGGCGACGAGGGGCGTGGATTCACGGCGGCGTGGGCGCGGCAGCGTCGGCCATGGCGGTGAGGGAGCGAGGGAGAGAGGCAGGGGGAAGTGGACGTGTCCACGGGGTCGGGGGCACGACGTGGAGGTCGTCCAGCGCGTCGGGCGGCGAAGCAGCGAGCAGGTGGCGTCGTGGCGAGCTCGCGCTCGTCGGCGTCACCACCCTGCCTGCCTGGCGGGGACGAAGCAGCTGGCTGGCTCGGGCCAGCACAGTGCTGGGCCGCCAGGTGGGCCGGCTGGTGGGTTTGGCCAGGTAAGTCTTTTTCTGATCTTTGTTTCCCTTTTCTATTTCTTTTGTAACTTTGTAGACTTATTAAAAATACTAAAATAACTCCTAAAATCACCAAACTTCATCTGATCCTTAGTTAGAATAATTCCAGCAAGGAACATTTTAGTTTGGAGATATCTGAGCATTTGAAAATTTTTATAAATTTGAAATGCCCAAATTCAAATACTTATGCATTAACTCAATGACCTTCTGTTGACCTAGAAAAATATGCACCATTTTTGCCAGAGGTTTCAACCCAAGACAAAGAGAGTGAACATTTTAGAAGGGCATTTCAGGTTCATTGAAAATATTTTTAGTAACCCTAGTTGATTTCAGAAGGGGTGCTGGGGGTTCTGCCTTCCCCATTTCAAATTTCTGTCAAAAGTAAACATGATGCACACTCTAATGCGTGAGCTAGGTGGGATGTGACAACTCACCCCCCACTCAAAAGAATCTCGTCCCGAGATTTAGGTTCCTCCGGAAAGAAGGTGGGGTACTCGAGTCGAAGACGATCCTCCCTTTCCCATGTAGCTTCTTGCTCGGAATGGTGTGACCATTGAACCTTGAGAAACTTGATATTGTGGCGTTGAGTGGTACGCTCGGCTTGATCAAGGATACGAATGGGGTATTCCCGATAAGTGAGGTTATCTTGGAGATCAAGCGTTTCGTGGTCCACTCCACGGATAGGATCCGCGAAGCAACGCCTGAGTTGAGAAACGTGGAAGACATCATGGACTCTGGAGAGATGCGGAGGTAGTTCCAGTTGGTAGGCAACTTCTCCTCGTTTGGCAAGAATGCGAAAAGGTCCAATGTAACGAGGAGCCAATTTGCCTTTGATACCGAATCGATGGGTTCCCTTTAAAGGTGTAACCCGAAGGTAAGCCATCTCGCCGACTTCATAAGCCATGGGCTTATGCTTGCGGTCATACTGACTCTTTTGTCGGAATTGGGCGGTTTTCAACTTCTCACGAATAATGCGAACCTGCTCTTCTGCATCCTGGATCATGTCCGGGCCAAAGAGTTGTCTCTCGCCGGTTTCTGACCAGTTAAGAGGCGTTCGACATTTTCGTCCATAAAGAACTTCGAAAGGAGCTTTACCCAAGCTAGCTTGATAACTGTTGTTATAAGCGAACTCGGAGAATGGAAGGCACTTCTCCCAATTCATACCGAAAGAGATGACAGAAGCTCGGAGCATATCCTCCAGAATTTGATTGACTCGTTCTACTTGACCACTTGACTGAGGATGGAAGGCGGTGCTAAAGGAGAGACGAGTCCCCATAGCATTTTGGAAACTTTCCCAAAATCGAGAGGTGAAAAGACTTCCACGGTCTGAGTTAATTTCCAATGGGACACCATGGAGAGATACTATTCGAGAGATGTACAAATCAGCTAGCTGGCTAGCGGTTATGCTCTCGCGAACAGGTAAGAAGTGGGCTACTTTGCAGAGACGATCGACAACAACGAAGATAGCATTATTCCCTCTTTTGGTTCTGGGAAATCCGGTGATGAAATCCATACCGATTTTATCCCATTTCCATTCAGGAATCTCCAATGGTTGAAGGGTGCCAGCAGGCCGTTGATGCTCTGCTTTAACACGACAATAGACGTCGCAAGTTGCAATGTATTGAGCGATTTCTCTCTTCATCCTAGTCCACCAAAACCTCTGGCGTAGGTCTTGATACATCTTAGTGCTACCGGGATGAATGGTGAGAGGGGATTCATGAGCTTCCTTAAGGATCAATCGTCTCAAGTTGCGTACCTTGGGAACCACTAGACGGTTTCCAAAGAACACAACACCTTGATCATCAATGGAGAAACAATCTGCAACTCCCTTCTTGATGTTTCTCTTGATACGGGAAATTCCCGGATCCACCTTTTGTGCCTTGATGATCTGATCCGTAAGGTTAGGTTTCGCCACCAGGGTGGAAAGGAATCCTCGAGGAACAATGTGAAGGTTAAGCTTATGAAATTCCTCGTGGAGAAGTGGTTGACCTTGTTGTAACATCAGGTTGTTACAATAAGATTTACGACTTAGTGCATCAGCCATGACATTGGCTTTGCCTGGGGTGTAAGTTATTCCTAAGTCGTAATCCGAGATCAACTCGACCCAACGTCTTTGCCTGAGATTCAAATCCGGTTGGGTGAAGATATATTTCAAACTTTGGTGATCAGTGTAAATTTCGCAACGATTACCCAGAAGGTAATGTCGCCAGGTTTTGAGTGCATGGACTACTGCTGCAAGCTCTAGATCATGTGTGGGATAATTATCCTCATGTGGACGCAACTGCCGAGAAGCGTAGGCAATCACATGACGATCTTGCATGAGTATGCAACCTAGTCCTTGTCGCGAGGCGTCGCAATAGATAACAAAGTCCTTAGAGAAATCTGGTGGTACCAGTACGGGAGCAGATGTCAGGCGTCTTTTCAGTTCCTGAAAGCTGAACTCGCACTGTGGGGTCCACTCGAACTTTTTATCTTTCTTGAGGAGTTCAGTTAGAGGCTTAGCAACCTTGGAGAAATTCTCGACGAAGCGGCGGCAATAGCTCGCTAAACCAAGAAAACTCCGAACTTGCTTGACCGTTTCAGGTGGAGTCCAGTCAAGGACAGCTTGAACTCGCTCGGGATTGACAGCAATGCCCTTGCCAGAGATTACATGGCCCAGATAGGTCACTTCTGGCAACCAGAATTCGCACTTGGAAAATTTGGCATAAAGGCGATGCTCTCGAAGTTTCATCAATACTAGCCTTAGATGTTCGGCATGTTCTTCCTCATTCTTGGAGTACATGAGTATATCATCGAGGTAAACCACAACGAATTTATCCAAATACTCCATGAAGATCGAGTTCATTAACCGAGAGAAGGTGGCTGGAGCATTGGTTAACCCGAAGGACATGACGGTGTACTCGTATTGGCCGTAGCGAGTAACGAAAGC
Source organism: Aegilops umbellulata (assembly GCA_032464435.1). NCBI lineage: Eukaryota > Viridiplantae > Streptophyta > Magnoliopsida > Poales > Poaceae > Aegilops > Aegilops umbellulata. The sequence goes on along the minus strand of CP136056.1, from coordinate 63,248,292 downwards.
CGTTTTGGGAATATCCCCGTTCTTGATTTTGATTTGATGGTAGCCCAACCTCAAATCCATCTTGGAAAAGACTGAGGATCCAGCGAGCTGGTCATACAGGTCATTGATCTTGGGGAGCGGATACTTGTTCTTGATAGTGACCAAATTGACAGGTCGATAATCCACAACCATCCGATCCGTTCCATCCTTCTTCTTGACGAAGAGGACGGGGCAAGCCCATGGAGATGAACTAGGACGGATGAAACCCTTTTGCAAGGACTCATCGAGTTGTTTCTTAAGCTCAGCTAGTTCTAGGGGTGCCATCTTATAAGGTCTCCTAGAGATTGGAACGGTTCCTGGAACAAGGTCTATCACGAACTCGACATCTCTGTCAGGTGGAACACCTAGTAGTTCCTCTGGAAAGACATCCGGGAAGTCACGGACTACCGGAATATCTTCGAGGTCTGGAAGGGGATTGGCATTTAGAGAGTAGAGCTGACGCTCCGATACTCGGGTCAAAACATTGACTGTCTTGCCCGATGGATGGGTAAGTTGAACAGTTCTAGTTGAGCAGTCAATCTTGGCGTAATGAGTTGACATCCAGTCCATACCCAAGATGATGTTTATGTCTGAGGACTTGAGAGCTATTAGTGACGCAAGGAAGACCAATCTGTCAACAAGAATTTCATTTCCATGGCTGATTCTAGAGGTTTGCCACTTAGAACCAGGGGTTTGAATTACCATGGAGGTGGGCATGTCACAAAAGGTGGTGTTGTGCAAACGAGCATAGCTCTCAGAAATAAATGAATGAGATGCTCCAGTATCAAAGAGAACAGTTGCCGGATGGCAATTAACAAGGAGCGTACCGAGAACGACCTTGGGGTCCTCTTGAGTTTCTTCAGCTGAAACGTAGTTGACATGGCCACGAGCAGTGGTGGCTGGCTTGGCGACAAGCACCTTCGCTGTTGACTTACCACGTCCAACAGACTTTCCGAACTGGCTGGGGTTGTTCTGGGGACACTCACGGATGTAGTGGCCCGGCTCACCACACTTGAAGCAAGTTATCATATTGGGGCGTGGAGCAGTATTGACAGTGGGGCCACCAAAAGTCTTGGGCGGCACATGCTGTTGGTTGGGACGAGGCGCCTCAAAGGATGGCCTCGGGGTATACCTGGGTGGCATAGCAGAATTTGGAATCCAGACCCGGCGCTTCTGAGATCCAGAGCCGGATGATGAACCATAGTCACGGGAGTGTTTGCGTGAAGCTTCAAAATCATTCTGCCCTCTCTCGGCACTGATGGCCTTATTGACTAGCTTCGGAAAGGAAGTGCATTCATGCAGACGAAGGTCACGACGGAGCTCAGGGCTAAGTCCCTTGCGGAACCTTGCCTGCTTCTTGGCATCGGTGGATACCTCTTCGGGAGCATAGCGTGCAAGCTTACCAAACTCGCGACTGTATGCATCCACAGTCAGCTTCCCCTGGGTGAAGTTACAGAACTCCTCCCTCTTGTGATCCATGAGACCTTCCGGAATATGATGCTCACGAAAAGCGGCACTGAAATCAGCCCAAGTAGTGAGTTGGCCGACCGGGCGCATAGCTTCATAATTCTCCCACCAAAGGCTGGCAGGGCCTTCAAGGTGATAGGAAGCAAAGGTGACTTTATCATCTTCAGCTACGTTGGCAGAACGTAGCTTGTGAGCGATGCTGCGGAGCCAGTCATCCGCATCGAGAGGTTCGATGGAATGATTGAACTTTGGCGGGTACAGCTTGACAAAGTCATTGATGGACACCGAATTGATCCTCTGCTGGCGTGCAGTGTTCTGCTCAATCCGCTCTAGCAAGCGATTGGTGTCGCGCCTGTTGCGCTCTGCCTCCAGCATCACTTCGGCCAGAGAAGGTGGTTGAGGCAGACTTTCCTCTCTAGGTGCACTAGCTTCTCCCTGCTCCGGAGCAGCAGGGTTGCTGCGGGTGTTGACCATCCTAGGAAAACAAAACAATGATTTAAACCAGGATGGCAAAATCTGGCCAAGGAAGTGCGGAATGTAATGGATAACAAGGAATGCAGAGATGATCATCTGTATGACATGGTAATATAGAAACTGCCATATATACACCAACAGTCATACACACCATACATAGTTTAGTACAAGCCCGGCTGAAGTACCACTATGATGAAAGACGTTACATCTCATCGGAGGCATTCCAAGCTCCTATACATTATTTAACTACACCTCCGGCATTGATACACACTAAGTCATATCCCACAAGTCACGCAGGACGGTGGACATACAACTGTTACAATACTAACAAAGCTACTACTAGCTCAGGCAGCTCCGTAGTAATCCTCATAGAAGTCACCACCCAGACCTGGAAGCGGAACATGGTCATCTGGGAACAGACGGTCCTGCGGTGCTTGTGGACCATAGGGACTTGGGTGCGGCCTCGGTCCAACAGATGGCGGCAGAAGAGGCCCACGAGGAGGGGTGATGCCTCCCACCTCACGCCATTCCATGAAGTCTGGCAGACTAGCCCGCACAGGGTACAAGTCCCTCGTGTCCATGTATCCGGCTTGCACAGCAGGTGCAAACCTCGTCAAGGTGGCCCAATGATCAGCACGAGCATTAAAGAGCTCCATACGCAAGGCCCGGTTTTCACGGTCCTTATCTTCCAACATCTCAGTAGTGGTGCAAAGGAGTGAGTCCTCATGGGATGCATCACTGTACATGCCCTGAAGGTAACCATGCGCCCCAGGGAGGGATGCTGGCATGTAGCAAAACTCAGTGTTGCTCAACAAGGCAGTTCTAGCTCGCATAATGGTCATCATCGAGTAGGCTGCATCTTGAACGGACATCCCAATAGTGATCCCGAGTCCATAAGAACGGTGGAGTGGTTCCGTGGCTCCGGGATAAGATGGATATATCCTGACCGTGCACAGATATTGGCTCTGGTTAAAATCTCTAAACTGCTCTTCGACGGTGTATTCAGGGTACCATCGGTAACCTGCCTCAACCATCACTCGAACCAACATGGCGGTATGACCACATATACCGATGCAACGGGTCAGACGAACCACTTGGTTCTGGGGACGGGTAGCCATCTGAAAGCACAAAATAGTGCAAAGGCATTAGAATTTCTGGATGAAATTGGACAGCATAACGGCTGTAAATGCTCAGAAAAAGACTTGAGACATCCACAACAGTTTGCGAAACCACTCAACAACATCATATCAAGGTTCTGATTCAATTGGCAACATACTAAACTTTAGTAGAACTGAACTAGGTTGTATCCAACAATCCTATAAGTTACTACGGATTTAGTAACACGTGAACCTGATAGAGAGAAAAAGAGCCTAGTCCTTAACCCACGTAGAATGAGAAGAGAATGACTCAGAATAGAGGGCAAAAGGTAAAGGAGTAAAAGAGCCTTACGTTCCCTCCCACAATCAATTCCCCTACATATAACTAAAGCATTTCTAGACTCGACATCGACCAGTTTGGCTTAGCGAACCTACAGGCAGTCCGGCTCTGATGCCAACGCTGTCAGGACCCCGATCCTAAGCCACATCGATCCAGCGTGTAACACATCATATCACTTTGCGGCCTCACGCACGGTACTCCCACGGGTGCCACCTTACCTGGCCCGGGACCATTTGCGCCTTTTGGCTCACGTATATGATAGTGTCGCTAGCATCCATATGACAGAGAACCCGGGCCGACATGGCTAGTCGTGAACCCAAAGCGGCGCTAGCCTATGAGGACAGGCATACATGAATCACATCGAACATGTCGGTCATCAACGTATTTATTCGGGCTGTAGCACTGGGCTAACAGGACTCCGGTAACCCGGGCTGTAGCAGGCTAGGCAGGACTCCGAATAACAGCGCGTGACATTTCCCCGAAGGGACAGACATAGGAACGACGTGAAACACATGCCGGCCAGTCAAGTGTCCAAGCAGTAGTGCTGGGCTAGCAGGACTCCGGTGAACCGGGCTGTAGCGGACTACTATCGCTCAGAAGCACAAAACTTACATTTCCCCATATGAAAGGCTGCCAAGGATAAACAACTAGATAGTCGGATCCCACCCATACCAAGCATTTCAATCATACACACAATATGCCCGATATGAGTAAATACAACATGGCATCACAACAGTACTCTACGACTCAAGTACTTTATTTAGAAGGCTCCGAGGAGCCATACATATCATCCATACAGATAGGGGTCACATGACCCAACACTCAAGTCATACAAACATACAAGCACATGCGGAAGCAAAGTAGTCTGAGTACAGACACTAGAAAGAAAGAAGGTCTGACGAAGTCTGTCTATCTACAACGACCCTTCACAAGTCTTGGATCACCACCTGGGTGATAAGTCACTCGTCAACGTCGAGGTCTACATAGAACCCATCAGAGGGGTTGGTGCAGTCGTCTGAAAAACATGATTAAAGCAACATGAGTACGGAGGTACTCAGCAAGTCTTACAACAGGAACCTATCATACATGCACATTCTCAAAAAGGTAGTGGGGTTATTGCAGCAAGCCAGCTTTGACTCTTGGCTAAGCTATCCTATGATAGACACCACTTGTAAATCATTTGTCGCACACGAGTCCACTATCACCATCACAATACTCCACCGTGGATCCTCTCTCGCCATCCTACGAGAGGGCCATCCGCGGTACTCACACTTATCTTGAGATTTTTTAGTAGTATCCATTTAACTTATCTATGAACTGTATAGGTGACCAAGTAGTCCTTTACCGCGGACGCGGCTATTCGAATAGATTTATACCCTGCAGGGGTGTACTTCTTCACACACGCTCTCACCACTTATCGCCGTTTACACGACATGTACTCGGCAACCTTCAAGCGGAAGCCCAGCGAGGGTGTCGGCCACGGCCTACCTAAACACTCAAGTCTCTAGTCCAGGTTTATCGCCTATTCGGGTTCCATCCGCAGGGAGTCCGGCCGAGGTTTCCACTAACGGCCCCGAACGATGTGAATAGGGTTCCCGAGACACCAAACGGGCAAGTCGGTACACCGTGCCACGTGCCTACCGCAACACAGCCCACCCCGATGGTCAGCGCCGCGTGCGGCCCCCAGCATGCTACAAACACCAGAAACTACTTTGCAACTCCTGGACAGAGGACAAGCGTGATCAAGAAGCCGAGAGGGTCCATTGGTTTTGGGCCCAATGCGTGGTAGTAGCTGAGTCTTAAATCACACACACAGATCTCAGTTCTTAAGAAGGGCCTCAATGAAACAACCCACCATGTACTCCTACATGGCCTTCCATCGATTCCTTTACCAAATCGTGTTCAACACTTCCACACCATTGACAACGATACAACCTTTCACTCCGGATCATCATCCCGATGAGCCAGACCTGACACAACTCTAAGCATAGCAAGCATAGCATGGTAGGAACACACACACACATGTATTGGCTCAATCAACTCCTACACATGCTAGTGGGTTTCATCTAGTTACTGTGGCAATGACAGGTCATGCAAAGGAAGTGGGTTCAACTACCGCAACACACAGCAGTTTGGAAACGCGTTGTCTTAATGCAGTAAACGAGGGCAGAAGCGAGAACATGGGTTTGTATCGGAATGATCAACGAGTTGCTTGCCTGATGGAGTGGTCGTGGGATACTGCCCTTCAGTTGGATACTCGGAGATATCCTCGGAGGCAGAACCTACCACGATGAACACATCGGAACACAATCAATACATGGCAATATGCAACAATATGATGCATGCTATGACATGGCAATATGAATGTGTCCTGACCTAGTGCAAGTTAAACCAGAAGGGAATGAACCCATTTGTACCAAAGATTCAAATGGAAACTCATTTATTAAGATCATATTAGTGTATCATCTTGTAGTGCCTAAACAGTGGGTTTAACTTGTTCTGACATGCATGAAACCAGCACCAATGGATAGCTTGGATTTTTCTGATCATTTTTCATATATAGAACTTTGCATTTAGAGTTACAGATAATTTTCTATGAATTTTTGAAGTTGGAACTATTTTCTGGATTTTCCTGTATAAGAATAAATCCAGTAATTAGATAATTGCGTCAGCATGAGATCATGCTGACCTCAGCAGGTCAACAGACCGGTCCAGGTCAAACCTGACGCATGGGTCCCGCGTGTCAGGGTCATTAGCTTAAGCAAAACAGATTAATCCTAATTCTAGTTTAATTAGCATGCGGGGCCCACATGTCATAGACTCAGGAGGAGTCAACTAGGCCCACCTGTCCACGTCAGGGGGTCAAACCCTACCGGTCAAAGGTCAAGGCCCGCCGGCGTTTAGCCGCCGGCGAGGCCAGACGCGGCGGCGCACTGCGGGATTCGCCCACAGGGCTCCGTTTGCAGCGCAGAGAGCGGCTACGGGCAGCTGGTGCTCGCCCGTATCTAGCTGTGGTGGTGGCTGGCCTCGGGGTCGCCGGAAACGACGCCGGCGACGAGGTCAGGTGGAGGCCGAAGCTCGGCCAGCTCGTGCGCGTGGTTGCAGTGGCTTAAGCGAGGTGGAACTAGCACCTACGGCCTCTACGTGGCGCGTGGGGTGTGACGGGCACAGGCCCGTGACCAAATGGTCACCGGAGCAACGCCGGCGACGTGGCCAGGCGGCGGCGCGTGCAGGTGAGCTGCGTGTGCTCGCTGTGGTGCACGAGAAGCAGAACGGAGGGGATGGGAAGCTAGCTAGGCTCACCGCGGTTGCGACGGAGCTGAAGGCGGGGTCGGGGACGAGCCGGAGCAAGCGGGGCGGCGATGGCGATCTGGGCGGCCGAAGGTTGAAGACGAGCTCGAGGAGGTCGTTCGCAGGCTCCCGGCGAGGCGTGGCTTGGTGGAACGCTCGAGGAGGAGGTGGCGGAGCTGCAGGACACAGTGGAGCAGCACGGGGGCGATGAGGGGCGTGGATTCACGGCGGCGTGGGTGCGGCAGCGTCGGCCATGGCGGTGAGGGAGCGAGGGAGAGAGGCAGGGGGGAAGTGGACGTGTCCACGGGGTCGGGGGCACGACGTGGAGGTCGTCCAGCGCGTCGGGCGGCGAAGCAGCGAGCAGGTGGCGTCGTGGCGAGCTCGCGCTCGTCGGCGTCACCACCCTGCCTGCCTGGCGGGGACGAAGCAGCTGGCTGGCTCGGGCCAGCACAGTGCTGGGCCGCCAGGTGGGCCGGCTGGTGGGTTTGGCCAGGTAAGTCTTTTTCTGATCTTTGTTTCCCTTTTCTATTTCTTTTGTAACTTTGTAGACTTATTAAAAATACTAAAATAACTCCTAAAATCACCAAACTTCATCTGATCCTTAGTTAGAATAATTCCAGCAAGGAACATTTTAGTTTGGAGATATCTGAGCATTTGAAAAATTTTATAAATTTGAAATGCCCAAATTCAAATACTTATGCATTAACTCAATGACCTTCTGTTGACCTAGAAAAATATGCACCATTTTTGCCAGAGGTTTCAACCCAAGACAAAGAGAGTGAACATTTTAGAAGGGCATTTCAGGTTCATTGAAAATATTTTTAGTAACCCTAGTTGATTTCAGAAGGGGTGCTGGGGGTTCTGCCTTCCCCATTTCAAATTTCTGTCAAAAGTAAACATGATGCACACTCTAATGCATGAGCTAGGTGGGATGTGACATCATACCTGTGTTGTCGTCGAAGTGTTCCATGACATTACCAAAATTATCATCACGGAAGCGTCCACTTCCATGACGATAAATCGCGCGTCACAGAAGTGCTTTCGTCAAGGGTGACCAACACGTGGCATCCACCACAAGGGAACACCGTTAAGCTATCGGGCCCGGTTTTGGATCTGATAACCCGTTAACAGCCGGGACCAATGGGAAATTTCCACCTGTAAAATTCTGATTGGCCGGAGGGAACACCTGTCAGCTCGTTAGTGGGCCAGAGTCGCCCGTCCATTGGAGGAAACATGCCTACGATACATCGACACGTGGCTGGGCCCAACAGAGGCCCATATAGGTTAAAAAGGTCGGCCCAGTCAAAGGCCCGTAGTACTTACTCACGTACTAGTGGGCCAGCCCAATAACGGTCTGCTCAATAAAGGCCCATTTACAGCCCGAAGCTAGATCTGGCCCGTTAATTGTTCGCCGAATATTTGGGCCCATTTACGGCCCGAAGCCAGATCTGGCCCGTTAACTGTTCGCCAAATATTTGGGCCCAATTACAGCCCAATGACTTTCGGCCTGTTAGAGGCCCGATGTAGACATGGGCCCATTTCAGCCCGGTGTGACTTTCGGCCTGGGAATGGCCCGTGCTGCCCATGGGCCATATATGGTCCGACGGGACATCGGGCCCACTAACGGCCCGTGATAAAGGTGGCAACAGTTAAGCCCAACGTGACTTTGGGCCTGTTAAAGGCCTATCGCATAATTCGGCCCGTTGATATCTGTACTAAGCTTTCGGCATCTTAAAGGCCCATGATATCAATGGGCTAACTATGGCCCGAGATATGTTTCGGCCTGGTAACTGCCCGTGATATAACTGGGCCCAAAAAGGCCCGGTCTACATTTCAGCCTGTTGAAGGCCCATCGACGACTAGTGAAAATTGAGGCCCAACATGCATTTCGGCCTAGTAAAGGCCCATTGTTTCATTTGGGCCGTAACAGGCCAGTACAATATTCAGCCTCTTAATTTCCCAACGCTACCTGGGCCAAACTAAGCACTGGGTCCACAAAAGGCCCAACTAAAATATAGGCCGCTGTAAGTTGTGGGCCTCACGCAAAGTGTGAAGGCCCCAATCATTCGGGCCCAAGAAAGATACAGTCCGGCCCAATTGTGGCCCGCTAAACACCAGGCCCGTTAGAGGCGAATGTTTCGGCCCGGTCGACTACATCTGATTTTTTTCAGATAGCGAATGATGGCAGTAACTAGTAGGAATTAAGAACAAACCTACTCTATACAATAAAGAAATTATGGCATAGTAACTAAGAATAAACCTACAGTATACAATAAAGGATTTATGGTATATTACATCCACTGGCCATCGAAGTTCACCACTAGTGATCATAAAGCGCAACGAAGAAGCAGAGTACAAAAAACGGGCACCATTGTAGCATAATAAAATAATACTGAACCGAGACCACTTCCAAGACAGTTCAAGAAAGGTTAGCCTTGCGCGGGAACTGATGCGCAAGCTGCTGAGCAAGGCTGTGAGACCGGCCTAGCATGTCGGTCATAGCTTCCAGGTGTAGTTGTTTAGCGATGAGGTTCTCATTGGTGTTCTCCGCAATCTTTCTTAGAGATAGGACTTCAAGTCGAAGTTGAGTTGCAGAATGCCTTTTTACTAGAACTTGGGACTGAAGAAGTCGGACTGATTCAGACAACGAATTCTGTGAGCTTGTCTGACTGCTAGTCTCAAGTAACTTGAACACTGCATCAAGATAAGACTTTGGGATTGTCTCGCTATCTTCAAGATGTTTTGCCTTCTTTGCTGCAATATATGTTGGGTTTGTCTCACAGCCTTCAGCAGACTTGTGCATGCCACCAGACATATCACCCTGAAACAAAGCAGAGAGATGACATGTTTTGCACGTGTATAAACAAAGATGATAACTGTGCTATCAATTCCATCCAATTTCAAATTAGAAAATAAAGAGTAAGTTCAAAATATCAATAGCGTAATTTGGCACTGTTCATAATGCGGGGAGCTTCACCACACTACTGGATTACCATGTCAACATAACAAGCCAAGATGAAGGGCAAAGAAAATCATTGTATCTATTTTGGTTAATGTGCATGGCATGTTGTTCATATCATCAGCCACATCAGTAAGATAAAACAGGAGATGACAAGGTGCAAACATGGGCTGATTCACCACACACTGGATTATAGATCCACAAAAACAAGCATACATATAGGGAGTATTGAGTAATGTGCATGGTATGAATAAGGAATTTGGTTTTACAAGTAAAACTTAGAACTTACGGTTCTTGCGAACATGCATTTTGGTAGAAACAACAAACTAAACAGCAGTAAACGATAGGGAGTATGAGCAAATTAAACAGCAGTTGAGGATAAAGGCTTTAGAAGGACTGACTTACATTAACAGTTAACACCGGCTTTATAATGCCCTTCTCCATGTCAAGGGAAGGATAACTCAAGAATTTCAGCACATAATCTTCTTCATAAGCATTGCATGTACTCTACATTTTGTAGAGAGTAATTATAGATATGATAATACTAGAAGGGATAGAGGATAATGAAGATAAGATGCAGATTGATGCTACATAATCAACTACCAATCCCTGGAAGTACAAGCGTTATAGGACAAAATGTACTGACAAGAGCAATGGGCTACACTTCTGCACTAGCATTGTCTGTGTATTCTACTTTTTGGTAAGATTAAATATAGATCTGATCTTTTTTAGTAAATGGTGGGTGAGGGAGATAAGATGCAGAATGCTACACAATGAACCAATCCCTCTTCCCATAATACAAGAGTGTTTTGAACACTGGTGTACTGTACAAAACATTCTTATATTATGGGACGGAGGGAGTAGCTGTTAATGTAAGTATAGTGATAGACGACGTCCAGTCCTTACAAGAGGACTGCAGAGCTAAACCTCTTCAAAATCATTGGGTTGATTCTAAATTTATGTAAGAGTCCATACGAATCTTATAATGTCCACCAAATGGACGATAACGAGGCTGACATGTGCAGTGATGCTACATAATCAAACAACTATGAAAGTAAGTATGGTCATACAGGGCAAGAGGTACTCACAAGAGCAATGCAGTGTGCAGTATAGTTGCGAGATTCAGTGGTCCCTTGAGAATGAATGTTCTTCTCCTAACAGTTTTCGTACAAGTGAGACATTAAGGCAAATGCAGAAATGTAGTCCAAATTGTGATGTGATATCATAGACAGTACCTTACGCTGTAGCCGAGACCAATGTGTAATAAGATTGTTCTAGTCACCGCCGAATAAATGTAGCACCGTAGACTTATAGAAATTTCGTTTAGAGGCTTGCCATCGAAGTGCGCTTGCCTCAGGTAGGAACGATACTTCATCAATGAGTGCTTGAAAAGCGCAACCAACCCTTGCTCGTCTTCACCATCCAGTTTGGTCCTCGCCTATTTAAAAGAATGAAATCTTGTGTCTTCTGTCAGCAGAAACATATGCATTAATGACCATGAATAACATTAGTGCATTACTTACGCGTAAGTTGCGGAGGAAGACTGGAAATTGTTCTGTGTCCGCGGTATAATCTTTCCATGAAGGAAAGATGCGCACAAAGTTCCTAACAACATTATAAGCTTTGTCTTCTAAACTGGGAAGAAATGGACCAGGGGTCCTATTTGCTGCAATTGGGGCTCTCTCTCGTTCGAAAAGGGATTTGGCAACTGGATTTGGTGTACTCTTTGCTGGAATGGGGGTTTTGCGTCGTAGAGCTGGTGCTATGTCAACTGGCATAATCATAATGTTTGTTGCAGTTGGGGTCTACTGAGTTGGGGCATCAGAAATGACCAGTGTAGTAGGGCTAGAGTCTGCTAGAGTTGGGGTGTTTTGTGGGTCAGGTGATATTGCAACTACACCTAATGGGCTATTTGATTTATCAGATGCCACTACCTTTTCCAAATACTTTTGCTTGTTCTCCTCCATGATCAACAATCGCCCTCTTCCTTTTGAACATCTGATACACAAGAACAACATTTGAATGGATGAATATGGTATGATGACAGATGGAATATGTACTGAAAATGGATAGGCGGGGCGTATTCACATACACGATGTGTAAACTAAGCTAATGGCAGTTCAAAAAAGTAGAAGCAATGCAAAGCATCAGTTTCAATATATGTGCGACCAATATAACCTTGGAAAGTTAGAGCAAGCACCTTGATGGGTGAATAAGATAGGACATCTTCCTCTGACTCCTCCACTAGGGAGCTACATTGACTTAGGTCTCCCTCTAGCTCAAAATCACTGTTAGGATCATATTCTGAGCATGAATCTGTAGGTGGAGAGCGTTTGCATTGCATTGCATCCAGACTTGATTTCAGTCCCTTAATGCCAAGTTTGACAGCCATGGCATTGTTCTGCTTTATTCCTTTCATGCGCGCAAGCTCATAATCATTATGATGCTGTTCAGAATCTGAGATTCATGAAAACATAAAAAGTAGTCAGATTATCTATGGAATGCATCGCGGATTCAACTTGAAGAGTGTTGTCGGTGTTCTGGGAACGGGGGTCCCCAGACTTGCCTGCCTGCGGCGTGGCTCAAAGGGGGGCCCAGCACGGCCCATCTTCATCAGCACAAGACCCAAGACCCTCGCGAGGGGCCAAGCCTCGCGGGGCGGACGACGCGGAGCTTCCTCAGGCGCGGCTTCATCAGGTTGGCTCACGAGGAGGCGGAGAGATCAAGGCGGGGTACCTCACGAGGTGCCCATCACACAAGCCATGACGACCGAGGGCGCCAGGCGGGCGCCGGCCCGTGCAGTGTCCTCCTTTCCTCTTTGGTGCAAAGGGGGCAAGCGCAGGCGAGAGCATCAAGCAAAGGCACCTGTTTCGGTGCAACGAGACCAAGACCAGTCCAACGGTGGGGAGGAAGTCATTGTGGAGCCCAAGCTAGCCTCACCACCAGAGCCTTTGGCAGGCGAGGACCAACTTTAGTCAGGATAAGTGTACCAGATGTTCCCCTTCAAAATGGCCAAGTGTTGGCGCCCTTCCCGCTCAATATTTGGGAAGAGGCCCAGGGCCTTTGCCTATAAATAGGACTAACCACCCCCAGGGTAGAGGGGGGAGAATAGATGAAGGCCATCGAGAAACCTAGTAGTTGAGCATTACACACAGAGAGAGAGAGAGAGAGAAGGGCGACTGAACTCCTCCTAGCAGTTCATCGTCCCAGCCAAGGACAGACCCTCGCGAGGCTGTTCTTCCTTGTATTGTTCATCATCATCAGCCCAAGAGGCAATCCACCACACCACACTGGAGTAGGGTATTACGCGACATCGGTGGCCCGAACCAGTATAAACCCTGGGTCTCTTGTGCTGTTCTTTTGGTAGCTTAGATCTTTGCGAGGCGGAGGGGTGCAGGTAGGTAGAAGGCGTAATCTCCGCGCGCACCCCAGAGTTCAAACATCAAGGGTATGCCGGAACCCGAAATCCGACATTTGGCGCGCCAGGTAGGGGTGCGCCGAAATTCGTCTTCCACCGCCCCGTTCTTCTCCGACCATCGCGTCCATGTCTGACGCTCACCGGGCCCGCGCCGAGCGCCGAGCCGCCCTCGCTTCCCGTGTCGCCCAGACGGCTCCCGTCGGCGGGCGTCCTCGTCGTTCCCCGTCGCCCGCCGTCAATGCCGCCACCGGCCTGGCGGGGAACGAGCAGCAAGCGTCGTCTCAGCATCCGTCTGTGCGGCAAGACGGCCGCACCGCTACTCCCTCGCTCACCCCAGCTGGTTCTTTGTCCCGCGCACTCCGCGTGCCCATGGAGGCCCGAGCTGCGCTCATCGCGGCGAACGAGCTCCTGCGCTACCGTCCCGTCGACGACGTCTACGAAGAATGGCTCGACCGCGTCGCCGAGCTCGTCCGCGCCGCAGGGGGCTCTCCCGCGCCGTCCGTTCCGCTGCACCACCCCCCGCCCCGCGCGGGCGACGAAGCTCCGGGGGCGTCCCAGCCGCCTCCTCATCAAGAAGACGCCATGGCTCCAAGGCGCGCGGCCCCTAGGCGGAACCCGCTCCGTCAGGTGCCGGCGCGGCAATAACAGAGCTACCAAGAAGTCCCTCGCCCGCAAGAAGCTGCCCGGGCGCTCCCTGCTCTGGCACGTCGCGACAACGCTCCTGCTCCCGCATGTCAAGACCCCGCGCTGCTCCCAGCTGCAGCGCACGGGGACCCGCAAGACCAAGCTCTCTGTCACCCAAGGCCTCCCGTAGCCACAGCAGGCTGCCGTGCCTACACCATCGAGCTACGCAGCGTTGCATGGCCCGGCAAGTTCAAGCCAGACCTGCCTCCTCGCTATGACGGCATGGCAGACCCCGCGGAGTTCCTCCAGCTCTATGAGTTGGGCATCGAAGCTGCCAACGGAGAAGAGAAGGTCATGGCGAACTGGTTTCCCATGGCACTCAAGGACGGGGCCCGCACCTAGCTCCTGAACCTGGCTCCAGGCACGATCTCCTCCTGGGACCAGATGCGCACCCGCTTCATCGCCAACTTCCAAGGTACCCGCGACCGGCCGCCTGCCATGAGCGACATGCGCCGCATCAAGCAACAACCCGGAGAGACCCTGCAAAAGTACATCCAGCGCTTCAACAGCGCACGCCTCAAGATTCCCAAGGTGTCCGAGGAGGCCATCATCTCAGCCTTCTCCGACGGCGTGCGCGACGTCAAGATGAAGGAGGAGCTGGCGATGCATGAAGACCTGTGCACTTCCTTGGAGCTATTCAACTTGGCGACCAAGTGCGCCAGGGCTGAGGAAGGGCGTCTCTCCCTCCTCGAGCTGCCAGCCGCAGACCCAGAAGAGAAGAAGTCCAAGGCCAAGGATGTGAAGCGCAAGGGGGCTGCCATACTCACGGCAGAACCAGACACCAAGCGGGGCAAAGATCAGCCCGAATCCTCTAGGGGTAGTCGGTACTGCGTGTACCACGACCTCCACACCCACGACACCAACGAATGCCAAGAGCTCTGAGCCGTGCGAGAAGGAAGGATCGGCCGTCGCCCCGACCGCGCTGACCGGGGCTACGGCCGAGGAGGAGGAAGAAACACAGGACGCTGGGAAGACCGCGGCCCGCGCCAAGGGTGGCGCGATCAACCTCGCGAGGATCGCTGGCGAGACCCGCCTCGCGAGGGGGACTGGAGGGATCAGCTTCACGAGGACCGCCCGCAAGGCAACGCAGGCCTCCCTCCGCTGCCGCCTCAGCCAAGGAGAAACAAGGACCGCCATCAGGATGAAGGGGCTGGGGGCTTCCAGGAGCCGCGCGCGATCGCCTGCATCCTGGGCGGAGCTCAAGCCCCAGCCTCTCAGCGCATCTTCAAGCAGCTTGCCCGTGAAGTGAATGCAGTCCTCCCCAAGCTCGAAGCCACGCGCCCTCTCAGGTGGTCGGCGTGCGCCATCACGTTCAGCTCAGCGGATCAGCTCAAGTGTGACGTCACAGCCGGAGTCCTCCCGATGCTTTGTTCCCCAATCATCAGCAACGTGGTGGTCACCAGGACCCTCATCGATGGCGGGGCAGGGCTCAACGTCCTGTGCGTGGAAACATTCAACAATTTCCAAGTGCCCTACAACCAGCTTCAGCCAACCAAGCCTTTCTCCGGAGTCACCGACGGCTCCACGGTCCCGATTGGGCAGGTCCGCCTCCCTGTCACCTTCGGGGCACACGACAACTACCGCACCGAACTCATCGACTTCGACGTCGCTCACATTCGCCTGCCGTACAACGCCATCCTCGGGTACCCAGCGCTGGCCAAGTTCATGGTTGTGACTCACCACGGCTACAACGTCCTCAAGATGCCAGGAAGTGGCGGAGTCATCACGGTGCCCTGTGAAGAGAAGGACGTGGTGTGTTCCCTGGAACGAGCCTTTCAGGCCGCGTCGCTAGAAGACCCGGATCGCGGAAGCAGGGGGCTTCCCGAGACCACCCCCAAGAAGAAGAAGACATCGTCAGGACCGGCCCCTCAGGAGGCAGGCCCCTCAGGGCCCGCGCCTGCCCAGGGGGAACCCCCTTCCATCGCATAGGAAAGCGCGCCCGGCGCCCTCCTCAGGCAGGGCTCGGGGGCTCTCCCCTGGAGGGCCACCGACCTAGCCAAGGTCACGAGGGAGGCGCTTGGGCACCACATGGAGGCGTGTTTCGAAGCACGTTTCCCTCGAGAAGGAGCAAGACAAGGAGAGTCAGACCCTCAGGAGTTCGTCAGCAAGGCCATTCAAGAACTACAGGAACCAAGAGTCATGAGAGGTTGCCGCTGCCAACCAGTTGTGGCTCCCCATCCAGGCGAGGATGGTGGGCTGCGCGTCTTCATCGACATACCAGGGCTCAATCGAGTCGCCTCTTTGGAGCATCTCTGGCCCTCGCGAGTGGGGCGTTGCGAAGGTCCACCCCACAGCTACGTTCGCATGCCTTACGGTTTGCCAAACGCGGCTGCCATGTACCAGCGCCTCATGAGGGGCATCATGGAAGCTCAAGAGGCCAGGCGTTCCGCAGCCTTGGCGGAGATGGAGATGGTCCGCGAGGAGCGACTAGCGCCTCCGGAGCCTCCCGAGGCCCCTGGGCCTGGGGGCTCGTGAGGACCGGCTTCCGCAGCCCACCGAGTCTGCTACACCAACACTCCTTCGTCCTCAATATCATCAGGTGACATCTTTTTAAGTTTCATTTCCAGCTAGGAGCGCCCCCCAGGGCTGCATTATTCCCAGGCCGCGTGGGTCCGTCCCTGCGGCATGTATCCCTTTTATTTCATGTTGTTAGCTTACTCTGTTGGGGGCGCCCCTCGGGCTGCATCATCCCCAAGCCGCTGGGCCCGACCCAGCGACGTTCACTTTCCCAGCTTCTATTTGAATGAATCCGCTCCTTCGCGGCTAACGTGTTTGACCTAGCTGCCCGCTCAACTGATGCCAACTGACGGAGCTGCTCCCAAAACGGCACGGCGCTTGCGCATGGGTCCGTCCCTGCAATGCCGACAAACCTGGATGGCTGAGCTCTGGCCGCGGCAACCCCGCATGGCGCCACCTCATCAAGCCTTCAGTGCCTCGTCGCCCCTCGGAAGCAACCAACAGCTGACTGTCAATTGTCATGGCAACCCCTCGTTCTTTCTATGATGGTCTATAGGGTCTCCTAAAGGAGCTGCGTCAGGCGAGGCCCATGCGGTGTCTCCTTCACTCTCATCCGCATGAACCGCTTGCACGTTAAAGGGGTGGTGCCTGAGCATCGCGACTCAGGGCTCCTACTGGCTCTCCAGCCCTCACCCTCTGGCCTTGTCCACGGCATCGCGACCTGGCATACCAGCGACAGCTGAGACTCGCTCGAGGGCCGGGACCCGAGGACGTAGAGCAGAAAGGGGAGCAAAGGTGAGAGGAGAAGGGCACGCGAGGACCTCGCCGAGCGATCTCGCGCCTGCCGATGCACAGACTCAGCGACACACCGGGGAGCGGTCCCTGATTCTCGAGATAAGTCACCATCCAGAAGCACCAACTACCGTGGCGCCACCCCCGCACCTAATGCAATCCCGTGTTAGCGACGCCGCTCTCCTTTCTCACCGAACGACGGCTGCTTGAGCGCCAAAGGGGACCTCCTGAGCATCGTGACTCAGGGGCTCTTACCGGACCCCGGGTCGCTCACCTCCTGGCCTTGACCACGGCATCGCGACCTGGCATACCAGCGACGGCTGACGCCGCCTTGGTACTAGGACCTATCGGCGCAGAGCACCAATCCCTCGTGAGGTTCGAAAGGGACAACTGAGCTAAGGCGGAATGAGCAATTCACACAATTCTACGGCAAGAGTTATATTAACAAGCAGGGTCACCGGCACCTTACAAGCCCCACGGGGCGCACCTTTGATTCCTCGCAGGGAACAAATCCTAAAAGGACACTAACTACACGCACCCCTGCAAAAGATGCCATCATCAACAGTGGGCCGTCAAGCACCGGCGCCAACCCCATCCAGATAAGAGTCGGCGACGGCCTGACGTGCCTGCCCTGCTCCGGGAGCGGCGCCGGCTTGGGGGCTCGTAGCTGTCGTCACTCGTCTCTGGAGTCATTGGATCCTCCGACGCCTCCACCGCCTGAGGAGCCGCCAAGGGAGCGGTCGGCGGGCCCGGCCCTCGCCGTGGCAGGGTCCCGATCACCTCTCCCAGGACAGCACTCTAGCCGGCGCCCGTTCGCGTCGAAGACCTTGAAGAACATCACCTAAGCACCATCGTACTCCAGGTAGATCACGAAGGCGCCTCTTGTCCTACAAGCCCGGGCGATTTCGCCCCAGCCTCGAGTCATGAAGACCTCGCCCGGGGCAACCACCGCGACCTCTGCCTCGGTCGCGAGGGTGCTGTAGCCGGCGTGCTGTAGCCAAAGCTCCAGGAGTTCTCCCTGCGGGATGATGGAGGCGAAGAAGGTGGGAAGGCGAATCCAAGACCGAGGAGGAATGGCGGCGTGAAGCACGAACTCTCGGGAGGAGCCCTCGGTGTGGACCCCAGGGGGGATGACCCACACCCTCATGACCCGTCGGCACCGACGTCGGTGCCGCCCACGGCGATCGACATCGAATCCTTCGGCGCCCTCGATGTGGGCGTACAAGGGAAGCGGGAACCCCGGCGGTGGCCGCTCGCACAAGGGCCTCGACACCATCTAAAGGGCCCCCTCGTCCCGACCGCGGAGGGAGGGCTGTTTTTTCGGCGGGAGCGGATCTGGTTCCTCTCGGGGAGCCTTTCCTTTCTCTGCCGCCGAGAACCGGCGGATCGGAGCCATCGAAGCAAGACGGAGCAAGGACCGGGAAGAAGGAAAAGCAAGAAGAGATGGACTAGAAGGACGCGCACCGTTCCGTACTTATAGCCGGCGAAGGCCAACCGTCGGCCTCCACGATCGCAGGTAATCATGACCAGTTTTGCATGCAGGGACTTGTCCAATCCGTGCGGATGCCGAGGCGTCGCGGGGAAGTGGAGACGCCCCCGTCCAATCAACCTCCACACGGCGCTCAAGGCCGCAGGCTGTTAGGGCCCGCGGCGCTTCACCCTTGCCCTTTTGCCTCTCTGCGCGGCCAAGCCCGGGCGCTCCTTGGGCCCGGGGGCTACTGTCGGCGTTCTGGGAACGGGGGTCCCCAGACTTGCCTGCCTGCGGCCTACGGCGTGGCTCAAAGGGGGGCCCAGCACGGCCCATCTTCATCAGCACAAGACCCAAGACCCTCGCGAGGGGCCAAGCCTCGAGAGGCGGACGACGCAGAGCTTCCTCAGGCGCGGCTTCATCAGGTTGGCTCACGAGGAGGCAGAGAGATCAAGGAGGGGTACCTCACGAGGTGCCCATCACGCAAGCCATGACGACCGAGGGCGCCAGGCGGGCGCCGGCCCGCGCAGTGTCCTCCTTTCCTCTTTGGTGCAAAGGGGGCAAGCGCAGGCGAGAGCATCAAGCAAAGGCACCCGTTTCGGTGCAACGAGACCGAGACCAGTCCAACGGTGGGGAGGAAGTCATTGTGGAGCCCAAGCTAGCATCACCACCAGAGCCTTTGGCAGGCGAGGACCAACTTTAGTCAGGATAAGTGTACCAGATGTTCCCCTTCAAAATGGCCAAGTGTTGGCGCCCTTCCCGCTCAATATTTGGGAAGAGGCCCAGGGCCTTTGCCTATAAATAGGACTAGCCACCCCCAGGGTAGAGGGGGGAGAATAGACAAAGGCCATCGAGAAACCTAGTAGTTGAGCATTACGCACACAGAGAGAGAGAGAAGGGCGACTGAACTCCTCCTAGCAGTTCATCGTCCCAGCCAAGGACAGACCCTCGCGAGGCTGTTTTTCCTTGTATTGTTCATCATCATCAGCCCAAGAGGCAATCCACCACACCACACTGGAGTAGGGTATTACACCACATCGGTGGCCCGAACCAGTATAAACCCCGCGTCTCTTGTGCTGTTCTTTTGGTAGCTTAGATCTTTGCGAGGCGGAGGGGTGCAGGTAGGTAGAAGGCATAATCTCCGCGCGCACCCCAGAGTTCGAACCTCAAGGGTCTGCCGGAACCCGAAATCCGACAAGTGCCTCCCTATAAACCCCTACATATGCAAAGTTCACCCCCAACCGTGCTGACCAGACCACACACAGAAATACAAACCCCTTATGTCTCTATAACAGGCAGACACACATTTCAAAACTGAAGTAGGAACATTAGAATCATATGAAAATTGTATTTGAACAAATAAACTAAGGAATTATGAGTAGCATAATTTTTAGCTTCAAGGGTGGAGTGTTGGTAGTGCCACACAAAGCAAGTAGGCAGATTGTATTCCATGTAAAAGATCGAAGCCTATGTAAAAGCTGGGAATGACACTTTCTTTCTATACAATGCAGTGTTCGTTGCCCACACATGATGGAAGAGATCACATAGAGAAATATTATTCACTCATGTCTACGGTTGCAGTATTTAGAAACAGGGTGGTCCACCCTAAAAGAATATTGACAACAAATATGACAAGGCAAGCATAGATGTAGTGAATCAATCATTTACTTGTGAGCTTACTAGGACAAGTATGCAGAATTGTAACTGCAGTAAGAGACCGTCCAAAATCTGAATCAAGAAGTTTGTCTACCACTTATTGTTTGCAACTAATCGACGTGAATAATTGGATATTATATCAAATGAGTAAGAAAGACAAGTAAAATTGTCAACAAACCTGGCTTGCAGTAGTAATCTGGGTCAATGTCACTACGACCAACAATCCAAAATGACTAGTGTCTGTTCCTAGGGCTGGAATTTTGAAAACCCTGTGAACTTTACAGGTACTAAAGATTACCGAAATACATCTGAACCATTAAGTGTAGGTAGCACCGAGCACACAACAAACCCTAATGACAATCCTGCCTAATGAGTAATGAATCAATTAGAAAATGGGTGATGAGGAGTGGCTGCTGAGTGTTGAGGATGTATCTCAGGATAAATCGGGTTTGCTTAGTGGGTGTTGCATGCCTGAGCCCTGAACGGACAGGGAAGGTAGGCACGGCGACACGCCCGGGTAGCGGTGACGCTGTTGGGCGAGCGGCTCCTGACCTCCTGTTAGTCCGGCGTCTCCTCCTAGAGTCATGCCGTCTGGGAACGGCAAGTCGCCGGCGAGGCAGGCGGCTGGGGGCGAGTAGAGATCAGAAGCGCGCAGCAGAACAGAGGGGAATCGGGGCCTGGGACGACCCAAAATCCCAGGGTGGGCCGGCCCACCGTAGGCACCCTGTAGAGATACACACCCGAGCAGTGAACATGCATTTTCCAAACTAATCTAGGAACATTTAGCTGACCAATTAAACGACTTTGTTTTAATAATATCAGATTTGTATTTGAACAACTAAGCTTGTTTAGCTTGATGGGTGGAGCAGTGCTATTATGACACGAAGCACGTATTCTGATCGTATAGTGATCATAAAAGGGGGAAACCGGAGAAATGATATTTAGCAGCCATTGTTAGCTTCGAACTAAGAACTAAATTCTAAGAGCTGAAAAGAAAGTAGAGTAACCAAGTTAAGATCTATTTTCTGGTTGAGATCAAAAAGTTGAGGAGATATGAAGTACCACCTCTCTTGCGGCGCCGTAGGCATCGGGGGTGCGATGGCTGTCGGTGGTGTTGAAGCTGATCTATGACGGTAGAGGGGTGCATCAGGGGATAAGTCCCATTGCGGTGGAAGAGAAGGTCGTGTGAGCGGCCCTAGCAAAGAGGACGACGGCGCCGATGAAGCGAGAGGACGTGATGCAAGGCTCTTGGTCCGGCGCCGTGGATGAGAAACGTCCATCTCTAGCCGTGGACGACGCGGTCTTGGTAGGCGCTCCGGCATGGTGGAGGATGGTGGCGATGGATGTGGTGGAGGACGGCGGCGATGGATGGGATGGAGGACGGCGGCGATGGATGGGGTGGCGGACGGAGGCTGGTGTGGGGATGGTGTTCTAGCACGGATGGTGTATGAATGGGAAAATGAAGGGAGAGGTATGGGGAACCATGTTTTTGGGATGCGCCTGTCTGAAATATGGGAAAGTTACGAACTTAGCCCCCGTTTAAAATTTGGACGTCTCATCGGTTGGGGATACGATGATAATCTCGCATCTCGCCAATATTTGCCCAGAGCGATTTCGGGCGAGGAGAGGGTGGTTGGTGCCCATGGTTGGCACCCAGGGTGTATGAACGGGGCTGACAGCTAGGGCGGTTGTGTCACGTCTGAGTGAAGTTACAAACCTGCCCCTATTGAAAATATTTGCCTACATCGATTCTGGCCGAGTCGAGTTTGTTTTGCCGCCCACCGTGTATGAATGGGGAAATGGAGGGAGAAACAGAGGTCTTTCGGACGAGCTTGAATCAAATGTGTTTTGCCGCCCATGTTTGGCGCCCACCGTGTCGGAATGGGCTCAGAGGCGGTCGTGTCACGTCTAATTGAAGTTACTATCCTACCCCTATTTAGAGCAGTGGAAATCGGGCCGATGGATTGTCCGTGTAATGGGTAGACAGTAATTTCCATCTCCCAAACACTTGGCTTCGGGAAGCCGACGTGCGAGTGGTCATTTTGTCGCTTCTTTCGAATTTTGGGACAATAAGCATCCACGTTTACCCTGGCAACTAAATTCGAATCCATTTTGTATTCCTATACGAATCTTTATAAATCATTCTATGTGTTTTTATATATCTTCAAAAGGACGACAAAGATGTATTCCACTGTCATATATGAATATGGTTTACAAATGCCGATACTCAAATTTAGAAGCTAGAATCCAGTTTAAGGTGAATTTGAATATTTGGAACACTTCATGTCCAACTCAAATGTCACACGCAACATAATGTGTACTCCCATTTAGATATGTACACAAGCGATGTATCAAGATTCAAATACCGAGTCAATCAACCAAGAATATATAGAACTAACAGACATGTAAACACTTATAGAGAATATGGATCAATAATATCAACTAACATACATAAGCCAGGCCGCTATACTTTTTTTTGCTACAACAACATCCTTTTTTTAGCCAAGCTACTACAGCATCTTGGCCCTTTCCGATGCATGCCACTTATGGTCCATCTATACTACTATTATTGCTGAATGCACATTCAGCCCGATTGGCATATTTTTAGGTCTGGCATAGCAATCAATATGAAATGTCTCCGAGTCTTATCAATTAATACAGACTTGTGCTCAAATAAAATTACAAACCAAAAAACAAAAAACAAAAAATAATTATTACATGATCTCTAAAACAAATGGTTTGATTGATTACATGAACAAACAACACAAAGGTTATTGAACAATGGAAAGAACATTTCACCTATGATTTACCAAGTGGGAATTTAATTTCCTTTTTCCTTCAAGACATTAACAATGTGGTCAGTCTCAGCTTCCTTCGTTTTGAAATCCACCAAATATTTAATGGTTGTCTTGAGTACTGCTAGTGATTGTGTTGTTTGCTTCCTCAACATGTCAACTTCATCTCTAAGTGCAGAAGCAAAATCTCTTTCTACCACTAGTTTAGCCTCTAGAGCATCAGCAGTTGGCAATTCATAAAGAACGATTGGGTCGGTGCCACTGCTGTGGGATGATACAACGTCCATGAGGACCTCGCTCTTTGATCTTGGGCTAAACTGTTTTGCCATTAAAGTTCCGATTGGATCCAAAAAAGTTGAAGTTAGCAAAACATCTCAACTGGGAGTTATAGCAGCAAACCAGTTAAACAAACAAGGAATTAAAGAGTTTCAATTCGATGCTCAAAAGTAGTTATTAACATCATTGTAACCCGTTGTTGCAGCAGCAAAGAAGTTAAACAAACAAGTAGCTATTTAAGTTCAGGCAAACAGGTAATTCTTCACAGTAAGTATCAAACACATAGATAGGCGTAGTCTATAATAGGATTAACAGGCTGTGGCATTATGTAATCAATAGCAAACTAAATTAAGCCAAGCAACGTAATTGAACAATTTTGCAATAAGTGGCTAACTAAAATTCCAAGAAGCAGGTAACTGAACTTACGCTAGTTCTTTGTACAGGCACACTGCAACTTCTTTTTCGCTTACAAGGTTGTACGAAGGAGTCCATGGCATCAATTGCTTGGATACGCAGTCCCAATACTTCTTTCTTCCCACACTGCATTGGTAAGTCGAATGGTTAATCTGGTAAGATGGTGCGTCCTTGATATGTTATATGAGGACGTGTAGTCAGACTAGTTGTAGCCACACACATCACATTGGCTCTTACTGTATATTTCATGCGATTACTTTTGGCATATCGTGATCTAAGCAATCTATAATAGGATGAAAAGACTGGCATCCTTCACAATATTGGCGAACTCAGTTCATAGAAACAAGCAATTCAACCATTCTGTGGGTAAATCAAAAGCACCACTGGAATATTTTTTCACTACCCCAATCATACACGCAAAAAGGGGCGACGCCACCATAGGGGCTGGTATGGGTGGCCGCCTCGGGTGGCTCGAAAGTGTGCACCTAGTTTGAGTCGTCCAGGTTGGCCCAGGCTAGTTTTGTTCATCCCAACGCACGAGCAGGCAATGTAAAAAATGAAGAAAAATATTTCAATTTAGATAGGCCAATAACATAAGTGCAAGGCAGGGCCTATAGCAGGCTCGCGGCCCAAACGAGCGCCTCCCATATCGATCGACAGTAGGAAAAATCCAATTTCATCCGCTCCAGACTCCAGTCTGGTTCGCTGCTAACCTAGCCGCCGCTGGACAGAGCGAGACAGCACTTCCTCGCGCCCTCGTTGGAGGGCGGTCGTCGGGCTTCAAGCGAACGGAAGGACAAGAAGATGAAGATCCAACCCTGGGTGTAGCCTGCGTGGGAGGTAGCGGCGGCAGCACGACCATGGCATCGAGCTTGTGCAAACGGACTGTCACAGCTTGCAAGAGTAGCATGCGCAACAAGCAGGTACATCACATCCCTGATTATATCTAACTCAACTCTTCAATTTCTGGCCAATAGTTAAACCTGACGGTGTTGTAAAACTGCTTGTATGTAGGGAATCTATGAGAAAATGAAACCAATTTCTACTTATTTTATAACTCCCCCAATCAATACTGAACTGACTGAATCTGATGTATCTAATCAAGTTTTCGGTGCAAACATCCAAGCTCATGTTGTTCTTGAGCTTGAAGTGTCTAATGAACATACTGCTAATGAAGGATTTGATGCAAACATTTTACATGCTCCTGGCGATGAACATATAGTGTCTAATGAGGCATCTAATGCAAGCATTTTGCAAGCTCCCATTGAAGGATTTAGTGTCTAATGATGATCTGCTATGTTGAGAGACATAGAGATTTGCAAGCATTGTTGACAAGCAAATTATAGTGCATTTTCATGGCTTGAGGAAACGTCGAGGCCATCTACCAGAAAGTCCCCGTATCATGACAACGTAGAATAAATACTTTTCTAATCTGTTGTTTGAAACTATTGGCATACTTGTGCAGGATAGATATATTGATATGCAGTTTGCGCACTGGTTATAGGTGCAATTACACTTCGATATTTCAGCCAAAGAACGAATAATTCAGGAAGGTACATACCATGTTTGTAGTCTGTCGGATTTCGGGTTCCGGCAGACCCTTAAGGTTCGAACTATGGGGTGCGCGCGGAGATTCTGCCCTCTACCTCTCCGTCTCGTAAAGATCTAACTACTGAAAGAACAACACAAGAGACACAGAGTTTATACTAGTTCGGGCCACCATTGTGGTGTAATACCCTACTCTAGTTTGTGGTGGGAGGATTGCCTCTTGGGCTGATGATGATGAACAATACAAGGAAGAACAACCTTGCGAGGGTCTGTTCTTGGCTAGGGGATGAACTACTGGGAGGAGTTTAGCCGCCCTTCTCTCTCACTCTTTGCTGCCTGAGTCTCTCTACTGGCTTCACCCTGATGCGATTGATAGATGGCTCCATCCCTCTATCCTGGGGGTGACTAGTCCTATTTATAGGCAAAGGCCCTGGGCCTCTTCCCAAATATTGAGCGGGAAGGGCGCCAACAATTGGCCAATTCGAAGGGGAACATCTAGTACACTTATCTTGACTAAAGTTGGTCCTCGCCTGCCAAAGGCCCTGTGGTGACGCCGTTCTGGGCTCCACGACGACCTCCTTCCCACCGTTGGACTGGTCTTGGTCTCGTTGCACCGAAATGGGTGCCTTTGCTTGATCTTCTCGCCTGCGCTTGCCCCCTTTGCACCAAAGAGGAAAGGGAGACACTGCGCGGACTGGCGCCCGCCTGGCACCCTTGGTCGTCATGGCTTGCGTCATGGAAACCTCGCGAGGTACCCCGCCTTGATCTCTCCGCCTCCTCGTGAGCCAGCCTGACGAGGCCGCGCCTGAGGAAGCGCCGTGCCGCCTGCCCCGCGAGGCTTGGCCCCTCGCGAGGGTCTTGGGTCTTATGTTGATGGAGATGGGCCGTGCTGGGCCCCCTTTTGAGCCACGCCGCAGGCCGCAGGCGGGCAAGTCTGGGGACCCCCGTTCCCAGAACGCCGACAGTAGCCCCCGGTCCCAAGGCGTGCATGGACTTGGCCGCGCTGAGAGGCGAAAGGGCAAGGGCGAAGCGCCGCGGGCCCTAACAGCCTGCGGCCTTGGGCACCGCCTGGCGGTTGATTGGACGTGGGTGTCTCCACTTCCCCATGACGCCTCGGTGACCGCACGGATTGGACAAGTCCCTGCATGCAGATCGTGTCATGATTACCTGGGTTCGTGGAGGTCGACGGTTGACCTCTGTCGGCTATAAGTACGGCATCGCGCGTGCCCTTCCAGTCCATCTCTCCTTGCTTTTTCCTTATCCTCCATGGCTCCATCGAGGCGGCTCTCGGCTGCGGAAAAGGGGAAGGCCCACCAGGTTGAGCATGCCTCTCCCCCGCCCAAGCGCGGTCGAGGGCGCCCTCGGAAGCATCCCGTAGCCACCCCGGTAGCGTTCAGTTGTCATGGAGACGGCACCCAGCGTGGTGGCGGGCGAGCCGCTGTGGCCGGGGGACGCGCCTAGGTTGCGCGCTCCCCCAGGCCGCGCTTCCGCGCTGTGCAGGTGCTACCGGAGTTCGTCGTTTGGGCGGCGGAGCCGGCTAGCGCCCGGCTCCGTCTCCCTCGCTTCCTCCTTGGTGAGCTCCCTGTTGGTGCCCCGGGCGGCCTCTGGCTTCAGGCGGACGGCTGCTGCAGCCGGGCCTCGTGGGTTGCGCTGGAGGTCTCCGCCACCGGGAGCTTGGCCTTGACGCGTGGTTGGCAGGCGTTCGCCCGTGCTCGCGTCTTGGAGCATAGGTGCACCCTGCACTTCAGGTTTGACGGAGATGCCACCCTCTATGTGAGGGCGTTTGGGGAAGATGGTCGCCGCGCGGGATGTTGCCCCGAGGACGACGACCGCGGCCTGGGGCCCCGCCCGACGATGATGGGGGAGACAGCGCCCGCGCGGATGGCGGTGCCCGAGGCTCCCCAAGCTTCACCAACTCTTCTTCCAGCGACTCCTCCAGCGGTGGCCGCAGTCAGCCCCCACGCCGTCGAGCTTGCTTGGGAGGCGGCGGCTCGTCTGCCCGTCGCCGCGCCCCGGTGAAGCGCGAGAGGGAGTCCGCCTGAGCCCCGGAGGCGTCCTGAGTCGCCGCCGCTGGCCGGAGCGAGGCGAGCCGCGTCGGGCTTGTCCTTTCTTTTCCTTTTGTTTCCTGCGTAAAAGAGAACAGCTGCATGGAGCCCCGCGGGGGCGTGTTGGGGGTTACTGCTGTTAACAATTACCTTGATTTAGCTTTCGCGCTTCTCAGCTGTGTGTCTGCGCGTAAATAGTTCCCGGCCCCAGCCATGGGGGGCGACCGACCCAGGCCATGTGTGTGTGTCGCGGTGCCCGAGGGGCACGGACTGGAGGGGTGCTCCCGCAATGGACCTGGGTCGTGAAACCTTAGAACGATTAGAACAGGAACCCTCGCGAGGGCGTTTGGCTGCCCTCCCTCGCGAGGCCTTTTGCAAGAGGAATCAAAACGAGGAGCAAAAATCGACGAACCACAAATCAACGACGGCGATAGTTTCGATAAGACTTCAAATGCGAACAAACAAGCCAACTGCGGAAAGCAAATGAAAAAAGGCGCGTCCGGCACCTAATCTAGTCTTCGACATCTTCTCACCAGCGCGGAGCTAAGTGCTGCCACTGGGCGTGGGAGGGAGCCCCAGGGCCTGAGGCCGGCGCTCCTGAGACTCCGGGGCGTGTACAGCCCCACTCATTATTACGTGAGAGTGTCACGGGCGGCGAGCTTCACAGGCGTTGGCCTTCTTCACAGGCTCCGGGCCTTTCTTCTTAGGAGAAATGAGCTTCACGGGTGCTTTCCCTCTTCATAGGCTCCGGGCCTTTTCCGAAACGCGGCAGCTTCATAGGCGTTCGCCTTCTTCACAGGCTCTGGGCCTTTTCCAAAAAGGGATAGTCTTCACAGGCGTTCGCCTTCTTCACAGGCTCTGGGCCTTTTCCAAAAAGGGATAGTCTTCACAGGCGTTCACCTTCTTCACAGGCTCTGGGCCTTTTCCAAAAAGGGATAGTCTTCACAGGCGCTCGCCTTCTTCACAGGCTCTGGGCCTTTCCCAAAAAGGGATAGTCTTCACAGGCGTTCGCCTTCTTCACAGGCTCTGGGCCTTTTAGGGGTAGAACCTCCGGAGGTGCTGGATGTTCCATGCGTTCTGGATCGGCTCCCCCTCCTGAGTCTCCAAGCGCACGGAGCCTGGCCTGGAAACATGAGCAACCTTGAACGGGCCCTCCCACATGGGAGAGAGCTTGTGCAGCCCCTCCCTGGAGAGGACCCGCCTGAGCACGAGGTATCCTACCTCGAGAGTCCTGGGGCGGATGTTGCGGCAGTGATATCGTCGTAGCACCTGTTGGTACCTCGCCGCTCGCAACGCGGCTTCTCGGCGGCGTTCCTCCCCCAGCACGAGGTCCATCCCCCGCATGGCGTCCTGCTGCGCCTCATCGAACGCTAGGACCCGCGCGGAGCGATGTCTGACCTCATGAGGAAGGACTGCTTCGGCTCCATAGACCAGGAAGAACGGGGTCTCCCCAATCGGCTTGGTCGCGGTTGTGCGGATGGACCACAACACGGACTGGAGCTCGTCGTACCAGCCTCTGCCGCAGGCCTCCAGCTTCTTCTTGAATGTCCTGGTCTTGAGGCCCCTCAGGACCTCCGCGTTGGCTCGTTCGGCCTGGCCGTTGCTTCGCGGGTGCGCCACCGAAGCGTAGCATATCTGCGTTCCAAGGTTAGCACAATATGTATTGAAGAGGTTACTGGTGAACTGCGAACCGTTGTCTGTGATGATGCGGTTCGGCACCCCGAACCGGCTCACGATGCCCCTGATGAACTTGACCGCGAAACCCGCGGGGATGGTGCGGACAGCCTCCACTTCTGCCCACTTGGTGAATTTGTCAATGGCGACGTAGAGGTAGCGGTAGCCCCCTGGCGCCCGAGGGAACGGGCCCAGAATGTCCAGCCCCCAGACTGCGAACGGCCACGAAAGGGGTATAGTCTCCAGGCCTCCCGCCGGCTGATGGATCTGTTTGGCGTGAAATTGGCAGGCTTCACAAGCCTTTACCAGTTCGACAGCGTCGTTGAGTGCGGTGGGCCAATAGAACCCACTGCAGAATGCCTTGCCGACGAGGGTCCGCGATGACGAGTGATGCCCACAGTCCCCGCCGTGTATGTCCTCCAGCAGTTCCTTTCCTTGCTCCCTGGAAATGCAGCGCAGGGATACGTCGTTCGGCCGCTTCCGGTAGAGCTCTCCATCCCTGATGCAGTATGCCGTAGCTTGCCGCGCCACACGCTCCGCTTCTTCCTCCTTCTCCGACAGGGCCCCTTGCGTTAAATAACTCCGGAGTTCCGTGATCCAGCACTCCTCCTGAGGTTCCATAGTCAGGAGCAGGCGTGCCCCTGAGGCAGGGCCGCAGGCCGGGGCTCCTGAGGCAGGTGGCTGGGGGAGTTCCTCCCGAGGATGAGCAGTGTTTGATAATGACGACTGGGCCAAGGGCTTGAAGAGCCTCTCTTCAAAGACGCCAGGCTCCTGAGGTAACCGCCTGGATGCCCGTCTGGCGATGTCATCGGCTTCCTGATTGGTGCCGCGGGGCACATGCTTCAATTCCAACCCACAGAACTGCTTTTCCATCCTGTGGACCTAGATAGGCCTCCATGTGCTCATCCTTCGGCTCGTACACCTTGTTGGAGAAGTTGACAAGGAGATGTGAATCGCCCTTGACAGTGAGGCGCTTCACCCCCAGAGCTGCTGCGGCCTTCAACCCTGCTATCAGACCCTCATATTCCGCTATGTTGTTGGAGACCTTCTCACCTTGCTGGAAACAGAGCTGTACGGCATAGTAGAGTTTGTCCTGAGCGGGCGATATCTGCACCGCACCAGCCCCAGCGCCGCGCCTGGAGAACGCCCCATCGAAGTACATGACCCAGCCTTCCGGCGCCTCACTCCCTGGGGAGAGGGATCGATCCTCATTGTCCTTGAGGCCTGGCGCCTCCGTCCATTCTGCCACGAAATCCGCTAACGCTGCTCCTTTGATGACCCTGGTCATGCTGAACTCGAGTTGAAACGCCTGCAGTTCTATGTTCCACTCGGCGACCCTTCCGGCTGAGTTGGGGCTCCTGAGCACTCTCTCCAAGGGGTATGACGAGACGACCTTGATGGGGTGACCCTGGAAGTAGTGACGCAGCTTGCGCGAGGCCACCAGTAGCGCGAGGAGGAGCTTCTGAGGCATAGGGTACCGTGCCCTCGCGTCCCGTAACACTGTGCTGACAAAGTAGACTGGATGCTCAACCAAGCTGAGAGCATCAGTGTTCATGGCACCCTCCGGAGGCAAGGGCGCCTCGCGAGGTGACATGACTTCGGGAGGTGGACCGTCCAGGCGAGTGGCCTCTCCTGCTTCTGGTGCACTCTTCGGCGACTGACCTTCCTCAGCCACGGTTACGTCTCCTGTGGGCCTTCCTTGTTCCTGCTTCGCCCTGTCCCGAGCTTCTGATGTGGCTCTGATTTGGCGCTCCTCCCTAACCGCCACCAGGGCTGCGCTGGCAGAGTAGGGTGTGGCAGCGAGGTAGAGCAGCAGGGGCTCTCGAGGGCGCGGAGCCACCATGACTGGGGTACTGGTTAGGTACCTCTTGAGATCTTGAAACGCCTTATCTGCCTCTTCAGTCCATTCAAAAGGCCCCTTCTTCTTCATTAGCTGGAAGAAAGGCAGTGCTCGCTCCCCCAGTTCGGAGATGAAGCGCCCTAGCGTGGTCACGCGTCTAGTGAGCTTCTGCATTTCTCTGAGGGTTTTTGGCGGGCTCATGTCCTCGACCGCCTTGACCTTCTCCGGGTTAGCCTCGATGCCTCGATGGGACACGAGAAAGCCCAAGAGCTTGCCTGAGGGGACCCCGAACACACACTTCTCTGGGTTGAGCCGCAGGTTCACTGCGTCGAGGCTCGCAAAGGTCTCCTCCAGGTCTTGTATCAGGGTCTTGGCCTCCCGAGATTTCACCACAATGTCATCAACGTAAGCTTCGACATTCTTCCCGAGCTGCGGGCCCAAGGTGATGTGCATCAGCCGCTGAAAGGTCGCCCCTGCGTTACGCAGCCCAAATGGCATGCATGTATAGCAGTACACCCTGCATGGGGTTAAGAAGGCGGTCTTCTCGATGTCTTCTACCACCATCTTGATCTGGTGATACCCAGAGAAGGCGTCCAGGAAGCAGAGCAGGTCGCACTCAGCGGTGGAATCGATGATCTGGTCGATGCGGGGGAGCGAGAACGGATCTTGCGGGCATGCCTTGTTGAGGTTGGTGAAGTCAACACACATGCGCTCCTTTCCTCCCTTCTTGGGCACAACGACAGGGTTGGCCAACCAATCCGGGTATCGAACCTCCCCAATGACCCCAGCGGCCTCTAACTTGCGGGTTTCTTGGACGATGAAGGCCTGCTTCTCTGCGGACTGCCGCCTGGCTTTCTACTTCACGGGGCGCACATTTGGGCACACGTTGAGGTGATGCTCGATGACGCTCCGGGGATCCCTGCCAACTGATCAGGCTCCCAAGCAAATACATTCTTATTTGCGCGCAGGAACCTGATCAGGGCCTCCTCCTGCTCAGGCTCGAGGTTGTCGACTATGGTGAAAGTGGCACTGAAGGACCCATCCTCGTCGACAGGTATCTGCTGTGTTTCTGCCTTGTCCTGGGTGAACAACTGCTTCTTCTTGGCCGGTGCAGCCCCCTTGGGCTCGGGGGTCCCTACGTCGGCGGGCTGTGCCGATGCCGCCGTCTTGAAGGCGAGCTTGAGTACCCGCAGGGCGTCCCCGGTGTCCCCGTGCACGGTGAGGACACCGCTGCTTCCGGGCATCTTCATGAGGTTATACGCCAGGTGCGTGGCGGCCATGAACTGGGCCAGCGCTGGGTAACCAAGGAGGGCGTTGTAAGGGAGGCCGATGGGGACGATGTCGAAGTCGACCATCTCCGTGCGGAAGTTGTTGTAGGTGCCGAAGGTTACTGGGAGCCGGATCTGTCCCAAGGAGCTGGATGACCCGCCCCCAACGCCCGAGAAAGACCGACTGGGTTGCAGCCGTTCCAGGGGTATGCAGAGGAGATTGAAGGTCTCGACCGAAAGCACGCTGAGGCCCGCGCCGCCGTCGACGAGGGTTCTGGTGACGGCTACCTGGCAGATGGTGGGGGTGCACAACATGGGGAGCGCGCCCGAGCCGGCCAAGTTGGCGGGGTGGTCCTCCGAGCTGAAGGTCAAACCGGCCTCGCGTGCCACCTGGTCCGAGGGAGCCCCTTGCCGTGCGGAAACGGCGCTGACCCGGCGGACAAACGGCTTGACGTGGCGACTTGTGGGCGGCGCCTGCAAGCCGCCCACGAGGGCCGCGACGACCGGAGGTGTTGATGTAGCGGTGCGGTCACCTCGTCACACAGGCAGATGCTGGGGTGGCGCTTGCTGCTCGTTCCCTGCCGGGCCGGTGGCGGCGTTGACGGCGGGCGACGGGGAACGACGAGGACGCCCACCGACGGGAGCCGTCTGGGCGACGCGGGAAGCGATGACGGCCCGGCGCTCGGCGCGGGCCCGACGAGCGTCAGACATGGACGCGACGGTCGGCGGAGAGCGGAGCGGTGGAAGACAAATTCCGGCGCACCCCTACCTGGCGCGCCAAATGTCGGATTTCGGGTTCTGGCAGACCCTTAAGGTTCGAACTCTGGGGTGCGCGCGGAGATTCTGCCATCTACCTCTCCGTCTCGTAAAGATCTAACTACTGAAAGAACAACACAAGAGACACAGAGTTTATACTAGTTCGGGCCACCATTGTGGTGTAATATACCCTACTCTAGTTTGTGGTGGGTGGATTGCCTCTTGGGCTGATGATGATGAACAATACAAGGAAGAACAGCCTTGCGAGGGTCTGTTCTTGGCTAGGGGGGTGAACTGCTGGGAGGAGTTCAGCCGCCCTTCTCTCTCACTCTCTGCTGCCTGAGTCTCTCTACTGGCTTCCCCCTGATGTGATTGCTAGATGGCTCCATCCCTCTACCCTAGGGGTGACTAGTCCTATTTATAGGCAAAGGCCCTGGGCCTCTTCCCCAATATTGAGCGGGAAGGGCGCCAACAATTGGCCAATTCGAAGGGGAACATTTGGTACACTTATCCTGACTAAAGTTGGTCCTCGCCTGCCAAAGGCCCTGTGGTGACGCCATTCTGGGCTCCACGATGACCTCCTTCCCACCGTTGGACTGGTCTTGGTCTCGTTGCACCGAAATGGGTGCCTTTGCTTGATCCTCTCGCCTGCGCTTGCCCCCTTTGCAACAAAGAGGAAAGGGAGACACTGCGCGGACTGGCGCTCGCCTGGCACCCTTGGTCGTCATGGCTTGCGTCATGGACACCTCGCGAGGTACCCCGCCCTGATCTCTCCGCCTCCTCATGAGCCAGCCTGACGAGGCCGCGCCTGAGGAAGCACCATGCCGCCTGCCCCGCGAGGCTTGGCCCCTCGCGAGGGTCTTGGGTCTTATGTTGATGGAGATGGGCCGTGCTGGGCCCCCTTTTGAGCCACGCCGCAGGCCGCAGGCGGGCAAGTCTTGGGACCCCCGTTCCCAGAACGCCGACATAGTCCTTGTACACCATGTTGCATTTTGTGTTTTTGGTGCTTGCATCATTTAGTGTTTATAATCTAAACTACTTTGGATCATTAGCTGGTTTTCAA
This sequence comes from Aegilops umbellulata, assembly GCA_032464435.1. Taxonomy (NCBI): domain Eukaryota; kingdom Viridiplantae; phylum Streptophyta; class Magnoliopsida; order Poales; family Poaceae; genus Aegilops; species Aegilops umbellulata. The sequence goes on along the minus strand of CP136056.1, from coordinate 63,214,492 downwards.
AGTGCATGTAGCTTCACATTTCTCATGTTATGTTGATTTCCGGAGTGCAAGTGCCTTCTTATTTTTTAAGTTAAATGTTCGCCCCTGGTAACTTGAATTCGTGGATCCGCCACTGCACACAAATCATACACGAATGCCAGTATGAATTAAATGAAATGCAGGGACTTACGCTAGCTTGTTGTACAGGCTCACTGCAGCTCTGCTTGCGCTTGGGATGTTCCATGTACAAGTCCATGTTACCACTTGCTTGGATGTGCATTCCTTGTGCTCCTTGCATCCCCCTCTGCATTTTTGACACGGCGAATGGTTGATCAAATAAGAGGAATCGACCTTGCTGTTGTACCAGAGGACAGATACTTACAAGGTTATACGGGTGTGCAGGATGTGTACCAGATCCCGTAGCGCAGTCATGCTTCACTAAAAAATGGATTTGCTTGTTTCAGATGATATCTCCAGAAGAAATAAGAGTTAAATTCAGAGTTGGATAGGCGTGTAAGCTAAGAGAGCAGTGAAAGGCTATCCAAACATCGTCGGAACAGTGCACAAGGGAGTGATGTGTGGATACCTAGTTCGGGCCGGCGTTTGGGCATGCTCGCCTAGCTAGAGTGCGGGTCACTTCAGATCCGTTGAGGGTGATGCGCTGGCGTTGGCTGGCCGCGCACGGATGCAGATCTTGAGTGGCAGCAGAGCGCTACGATGCGGTGGACGAGACCGTTGGTGAAGCCCCAGCGGCCTGGGGGCGGAGGCGCGATGATGTGCTCGGTGAAGTAGCCCCAGTGAGCTGGGAGACGGCGTCGGTGAAGCGCACCTGATGCGGTGGAAGTCGGTGTTTGTGAGGCACGTCAGTTGCGGCGGCCGACGTTGTCGGTGGACCACCCGGTGCGGTGGACGAGGGCGTAGATGAGGTAGCTCCGGTGCGATGGTGAAGCGCGACCGTCGTCTTCGTCATCGTCGTCGTCCGGCACAGAGGTGGGGAAAGAGACGAGATGAGGGGCGATTCGAACTTTGCTTAGGTTGGTGGGGAATTAGGGATTTGAGCAATCTGGGCGCGGAAGGGGACGGTGGAGAAGGGAGATTTTGCAGGGCTGGAATTGGGGCCGCCAAATATTTCAATCCGAAACGTGGAAGCGCAAACTTATTTTGTCGTCGTCCTTTTTTTGGGGGAGGGGAGGGAGGGGGTGGGTGGCTGGGTGCTAAGCGTCCGTCCGACACACGTGACCACCACGACATGACCCTGGTCTTCCTGGTGCGCCTACATTTGAGAATGCAAATGAATCTTCTTTCATTTTCAAATGAATCTATATGTATTACCACACCCGTGTTTTCCTCACAATAATTAGTCATTCGAAACGAGATACTATAAATTAACTAATGAGGAGTTATTTGAAAAAAAAATCGAAACGGTATTGATGACCCACAAGTATAGGGGATCTATCGTAGTCCTTTCGATAAGTAAGAGTGTCGAACCCAACGAGGAGCAGAAGGAAATGATAAGCGGTTTTCAGCAAGGTATTCTCTGCAAGTACTGAAATAAGTGGTAACAGATAGTTTTGTGATAAGATAAATTGTAACGAGCAACAAGTAACAAAAGTAAATAAAGTGCAGCAAGGTGGCCCAATCCTTTTTGTAGCAAAGGACAAGCCGGAACAAACTCTTATAATAGTGTAACACCCCGGATGTAACTTGCCATATTTGTAACTCCAACTCTTGCCATTTTCGGCAATGTGATATGTTATTCCCTCCGTAGTTGGGTTTCCCGTCATTTTGCTTTTTGTTCATGTCATGCATTTTATATCATGTCATCATGTGCATCGCATTTGCATACGTGTTCGTCTTATGAATCCGAGCTTTTTCCCCGTTGTCCGTTTTGTAATCCGGCGCTCCTATGTCCCCCGGCGTCCCCTTTTACCTTTTTCCGTGAGCGGGTATTAAACCTTCTCGGAATGGACCGAGGTTTGTCAAGCGGCCTTGGTATAGCACCGGTAGACCGCCTGTCAAGTTTTGGGTCATTCGGAGGTCGTTTGATACTCCAACGGTTAACCGGGTAACCGTAGAGGCCTCGTGTGTGTTGCAGCCCAAAACCCCTCCAAAACAGCTAAATAACCCATCTAAGTCACTCCCATGTCCACCGCCGTTCGATCACGATCGCGTGGCCGAAAACCGCACCTCATTTGGAGCTTCCTAGCCCCCTCTACCTATAAATACACCCCCTCCCCCGAAATCCCAGCTCCAAAACTACCCTAAACCTAGTCCCGCTCCTCTCCGCGCCGCCGGACGCGTCCGGATCCGGCCGGACACGTCCGCCCGCCGCCGCCGGACCAACCGTAGCCCGCCACGTGGCGCCTGCCTCCGCCCCGCCGCCGTGGCCCGCGAAGCCCACGGGGAGCCCGCCCCGGGCCGCGACCGGGCCCGACCCCGCGCCGCCCCGCGCTGGTCGCCGGCGTCGCCCCGCCCGCCGTCGCCTCTCCCCGCCGCCAGCGCCCGCCCCGGCCGCGCGCGTCCCCTGCCGCCTCCTCGGCGCTCCGCCCGAGGCGCCCGCGCCGCCGCCGCCCGGCTCCCTCCGCTCCGCGCCACCGCCAACCGCCGCCGTCGCCCGGATCCGGCGCCGGCTAGCCGGATCCGCAGCCCCGCGCCTCTCCGGTGATCTCCCAGCGCTCTGGCGACCCTCTTCTCCCACTCCGGCCGCGTTCGCCGGCGAGATCCACCGGCCACCTCGTCCGTTGACTTTTCGCTAGGTCTAAATTTCGTCGAAGTCCCCGTTTATTTTGCATTCTGTTGTCATGTTCATCACATCATATCTCCATGTGTACTACTCCGTTTCGTGCGTATAATATGTCAAATTGTTCTCCTCGATGAGTACATCGTTTCATTCCATTGCATCATTTTCATTTGAGCTCATCTTGATGCCCGAAATGCTGTTAGAAGAGGACTATGTGATTTTAGTTTCAGATCTGTTTCAGAACATGCACTTTTGTCATTTTTGCCATGATTTATGTGTGCAGCCTATGAATTGGAGCCCTACATGTGTTTTGAAATATGCCATGCCATATTTACAGGGGTGTATGCCATGTATTTTTGTGATCTTTGTGGTGACTAGCACAAGCATGCAAACTAGGGTACTTAATGTTGCTGATTTCAGAGACTTAGTATTTCCACCAAGTCATGTTCTGCTGTTATTTTTATGCCCTGTGTTCATGTTGTTTCAGAGAGATCTATGCCTCTTTTGAGCATGATCATTAAGAGTGTTTTGAGCATATAGTTTTGCTCTATCCATCCTTGCTTTTGTTTGTATTTATGGAGAGCCATAGCTTGAGTAAATCGAGCTCTACTTTTGCTATAAAATATTACTGGCAGATTGTTTACATGTTATTCGATTTTGCCAAGCTTGGTGTAGTTGATCCTTGCATGCTATGATGTTGTTCTTTCCATGTTTAGCTTCTATTCCATGTCTTCTTGATCGATGTATGCTTAGTTTATCACGTAATGTTCTGTAGTGAGTCCATCGAGCTCGTAAACATGCCTACTTGTTATCTGTTTTTGACATGTCCAGTTTTCTGCCAAGTCTGAAACCTGTAACGAAACTTGCTTATTTGACATGGCTGTTATTATATTTTCTGATCCCTTTTAGCTCATGGTCAGTAAGGGACTTTTGTTAAGTGCTTTGATTAGATTCATGCCATGCATTGTTTTGCTATATTGCGTTCCTGTAGCATGTTGTTTCCTTGCTCTAAACATGTCATCCTGATGTTAATTTCTGGCATGTTGTTATTTTCACCAAGTCTGTGAACCTGTTATCTTTTGCACTTTTGCCATGCTTGTTTGAACCTGTTGTGGTGTGATTTAGCCGTATCTCAGTGTTCATCTTTTGTCAAGCATCTTGAGTAGATTACTGTAATATGCTTTGCTGGTACGTTTGGGTGCATTAGCTTAATTTCTTGTTACTTGCTAAGTAGCATCATGCTGTTAATGGCAGAATCTTGTCATTCTTGTTTTGCTTGCCATTTGCAAACCGTGCATCAGTTTCCGGTGATCTTTATATCGATTTCAACCGAAATCACATCACCTTTCCAGTGGCATACTTCGTTTTCCAAGATTATGCCTTGTTCATCCTTGTCCTTCCGGAGCACGCATATGCATTACATATCACATCTCGCATATCATGACATGTTTTGCATCATGTTGCTTGCGCATTGCATCGTGATTGATGTGTGTCCCCTTTGCTTCTATTCTTGCTTTGGGTAGAGCCCGGAGACGAGTACGTGAACGAGGAACCTGTTGAGAACGCTTACGAGGATCAAGCTTTCGACAACTCTGAGAACCTTGCAGGCAAGATGACCATACCCTCGAAATCACTTCTATCTTTGCTTGCTAGATGCTCGCTCTTTTGCTATGCCTATGCTGCGATACCTACCACTTGCTATATCATGCCACCCATATTGCCATGACAGCCTCTAACCATCCATGTCCTAGCAAACCGTTGATTGGCTATGTTACCGCTTTGCTCAGCCCCTCTTATAGTGTTGCTAGTTGCAGGTGAAGATGAAGTTTGTTCCTTGTTGGAACATGGACTTGTTGTTCCTTGTTGGAACAGGTTTACTTGTTGGGATATCACAATACCTCTTATTTAATTAATGCATCTATATACTTGGTAAAGGTGGAAGGCTCGGCCTTATGCCTGGTGTTTTGTTCCACTCTTGCCGCCCTAGTTTCCGTCATACCGGTGTTATGTTCCCGGATTTTGCGTTCCTTACACGGTTGGGTGATTTATGGGACCCCCTTGACAGTTCGCTTTGAATAAGACTCCTCCAGCAATGCCCAACATTGGTTTTACCATTTGCCACCTAAGCCTTTTTCCCTTGGGTTCTGCAGACTCAAGGGTCATCTTTATTTTAACCCCCCCGGGCCAGTTCTCCTTCGATTGCTGGTCCAAACTAGAGCCCTTTGCAGCGCCACCTCGGGGCAACTTGAGGTCTGGTTTTAGTTGTACGGAGTGTTCATCTGGATGTGCCCTGAGACCGAGATATGTGCAGCTCCTATCAGGATTTGTCGGCACAACCGGGCGGCTTTGCTGGATTTGTTTTATTGCTGTCGAAATGTCTTGTAGCCCGGGATTCCGAGACTGATCGGGTCTTCCCGGTAGAAGGAATATCCTTCGTTGACCGTGAGAGCTTATAATGGGCTAAGTTGGGACACCCCTGCAGGGTATTATCTTTCGAAAGCCGTGCCCGCGGTTATGAGGCAGATGGGAATTTGTTGATGTCCGGTTGTAGAAAACCCGAAGTTGACCTTAATTAAAACACATCAACCGCGTGTGTAACCGTGATGGCCTCTTCTCGGCGGGGTCCGGGAAGTGAACACGGTGTTGGAGTTATGTTTGACGTAGGTTGTTCTAGGATCACTTCTTGATCACTTCTAGCTTCACGACCGTGCTTTGCTTCTCTTCTCGCTCTCCTTTGCGTTGTTAGCCACCATATATGCTAGTCGCTTGCTGCAGCTCCACCTCACAACCTTACCCTACCTATAAGCTTAAATAGTCTTGATCTCGCGGGTGTGAGATTGTTGAGTCCCCGTGACTCAAAGATTCTACCAAAACAGTTGCAGGTGCCGACGATGCCAGTGCAGATGCTTCAACCGAGCTCAAGTGGGAGTTCGACGAGGAACGTGGCCGTTACTATGTGTCTTTTCCTGATGATCAGTAGTGGAGCCCAGTTGGGGTGATCGGGGATCTGTGTAGCATTTGGGGTAGTCTTCTTTCATTTTGGTTCCGTAGTCGGACCTTGAGTGTAATCTGGATGATGAATGTTTATTTATGTATTGTGTGAAGTGGCGACTGTAAGCCAACTATGTATCCCTTTCCCTTATGTATTACATGGGTTGTGTGAAGATCACCTCACTTGCGACATTGCTTTCAATGCGGTTATGCCTCTAAGTCGTGCCTCGACACGTGGGAGATATAGCCGCATCGAGGGCGTTACAAATAGGAAAAGCGCTCCCGAGGACACATGGGAATATCGTCAAGCTAGTTTTCATCACGTTCATATGATTCGCGTTCGATACTTTGATAATTTGATATGTGGGTGGACCGGTGCTTGGGTGCTGTTCTTACTTGAACAAGCATCCCACTTATGATTAACCTCTATTGCAAGCATCCGCAACTACAACAGAAGTATTAAGGTAACCCTAACCATAGCATGAAACATATGCATCCAAATCAGCCCCTTACGAAGCAACGCATAAACTAGGGTTTAAGCTTCTCTCACTCTAGCAACCCATCATCTACTTATTACTTCCCAATGCCTTCCTCTAGGCCCAAATAATAGTGAATTGTTATGTAGTTGACGTTCACATAACACCACTAGAGGCTAGACAACATACATCTTATCAAAATATCAAACGAATACCAAATTCACATGACTACTAATAGCAAGACTTCTCCCTTGTCCTCAGGAACAAACGTAATTACTCACAAAGCATATTCATGTTCATAGTCAGAGGGGTAATAATATGCATAAATGGTCTGAACATATGATCTTCCACCAAATAAACCAACTAGCATCAACTACAAGGAGTAATCAACACTACTAGCAACCTACTAGCACCAATCCCGGACTTCGGGACAAGAATTGGATACAAGAGATGAACTAGGGTTTGGAGATGAGATGGTGCTGGTGAAGATGTTTATGGAGATTGCCCTCTCACAATGAGAGGAGCGTTGGTGATAACGATGGTGATGATTTCCCCCTCCCGGAGGGAAGTATCCCCGGCAGAACAGCTTTGCTGGAGCTCTAGATTGGTTCCGCCAAGGTTCCGCCTCGTGGCGGCGGAGTCTCGTCCCGAAAGGTTGCTTGCTATTTTTTTCTCATCGAAAGACTTCATATAGTAGAAGATGGACGTCGGAGACCCACCAGGGGGCCCACGAGGTAGGGGCGCGCCCTAGGGAGGGGGGCATGCACCCCACCCTCGTGAGTAGGGTGTGGTCCCCCTGGCCTTCATCTTTGGTGAGGATTTTTCTTTATTTCTTTTAAGATATTATGTGGAGTTTCAGGACTTTTGGAGTTGCACAGAATAGGTCTCTAATATTTACTCCTTTTCCAGCCCAGAATTCCAGCTGCCGGCATTCTCCCTCCTTATGTAAACCTTGTAAAATAAGAGAGAATGGCCATAAGTATTGTGACATAGTGTGAAATAATAGCCCATAATGCAATAAATATCGATATAAAAGCATGATGCAAAATGGACGTATCAACTCCCGCAAGCTTAGACCTCGCTTGTCCTCAAGCGAAAAGCCGATAACAATAAATATGTCCTCATGTTTAGAGGTAGAGGCGTCGATAAAAATAAAATACGGACATGAAGGCATCATGAGTATTCTCATAACAGCAACATATATAGATTTTGTCATATGATTACTTATATTCAAGTAATGATCTATTCACAATGCAAAAGCATGAATCAGAAACCTTATTGAGCACCAACAAACTATAACCTCAGTCGTCGAAGCAATTGCAATTTATCATAACATCGGAAAGAGTCTATGTCAGAGCTAAAAAGCAAGTCCACATACTCAACTATCATCTAGTCCACATACTCAACACTCATGCAATACTTGTGGTTACGGAGTTTTAATCGGACACAGAGAAAGATAGGGGCTTATAGTTTTGCCCCACAACCCTTTCCTCAAGGGTAATGTCAACAATAATAATTCATGCTCCCCTACATCCAATTAGATATATATATCATGTTCTTTCCAACATGCTGGGCTTGCCAAAGGATAAAATGAAAAAGGGAAGGTGAAGATCACCGTGACTCTTGCATAAGGTAGAAGATAATAATAAAAGATAGGCCCTTCGCAGAGGGAAGCAGAGGTTGCCATGCGCTTTTATGGTTGGATGCACAAAATCTCAATGCAAAATAACGTCACTTTATATTGCCCCTTGTGATATGAACCTTTATTATGCAGTCCGTCGCGTTTATTACTTTCACAACACAAGATCGTATAAAGCTTATTTCTCCCACACCAATAAATCATACATATTTAGAGCAATTTTTATTGCTTTGAACCGATGACAACTTACTTGAAGGATCTTACTCAATCCATAGGTAGATATGGTGGACTCTCATGGAAAAACTGGTTTAAGGGTATTTGGAAGCACAAGTAGTATTTCTACTTGGTGCTGAGAATTTGGCTAGCATGAGGGGGAAAGGCAAGCTCAACAAGTTAGAGGATCCATGACAACATACTTTATCTCAGATATAAGAAAACATAACTCATCACGTTGTCTTCCTTGTCCAACATCAACTCTTTAGCATGTCATATTTTAATGAGTGCTCCCTATCATAAAAGATGTCAATGATAATATATCTATATGTGAAACCTCTCTTTCCTTATCACTTCCTATTAATTGCAATGATGACCAAAGCTTTTTCTGCCAACTCCCAACAACTTTAAATCATCATACTCTTTCTTTGTGAAGTCATTACTCTCAATAAGATCAATATGAACTCTTTGTTTCCTTTTTTATTCTTTTTCTTCTTTTCTTTTATTCACCCAAGATCATGGCAAAATAATCAAGCCCTTGAGTCCACACTAATCTTTATTATATATAGCTCATGGACTCGATTACATAGAGAGATCATAAAGCAAAACTCAAAACTAGATCATGCCATAAAATTTATTCTACTAGATCAAGATACTACTAATAGGATCGAACTAAGAAAAACGGTAAAGATAGGAGTTGTGATGGTGATACGATACCGGGGCACCTCCCCCAAGCTTGGCAGTTGCCAAGGGGAGTGCCCATACCCATGTGATTATGTCTCCTTCTTTGTTGGTGAAGAAGGTGGTGGTGATGGATAATCGCACATAGAGCATAAGAGGTCCTCCAGCTTGCGGATAATGCCCTTGAGTGCGATAATATGCTCCTTCAACAAAATATTTTCACGGGTGAGATACTTATTCTGTATACGGGCTAACTCAATCATCTTGAAAGCTTCAATCTCAGTTGGGGTAAGAAGATTGTGGTCAAGTTGAAGGATGTCTTCTGCTGCCGGAGCTTGATTCTCCGTGGCCTTCTTGATCCCTTCATCCTTGTTGATCTCCGTGGGATCTTCCCTCTTCAGCTCTATCTTCATTAGCCAAGCATCTTTGTCACCATTGTTGGAGGAGGGTGATGTCATGATAACCTAGATCTGTCACAAAAATAGCTCGAAACAAGAACAGAGGAGATTTGCGTGATACGGGAGTCAAAACCTTCGGGAGAATATATAGTGAATTTTTACCGGCCAAAATACATATCGTGCAAGAAAACGGAGTCCGGAGGGCACACGAGGTGCTCACGAGGTAGGGGGCGCGCCCAGAGGGGTAGGGCGCGCCCACCACCCTCGTGGGGCCCTCGTGTCCTTCCCGGACCGCTACTTATTTTTCTATTTTTCTAAATATTCCAAAACAGAGAAATATTGCCTTAAAAATTGTTTTGGAGTCGGTTTACTTACCGTACCACATACCTATTCCTTTTCGGAGTCTAAAACGGTCTGGAAGGTGTCCCTTATGTATTCCTGGGGGGTTACGGTTTCAATAATATTGGTTTCAACATTTATGGGATTACCTGAGATGTAATGTTTAATTCTTTGACCGTTTACCATCTTTGGATTCGTACCTTCGAAGTTGTTGATCTTTATGGCACCGGAACGATAGACCTCCTCGATAATATAGGGGCCTTCCCATTTAGAGAGAAGTTTCCCTGCAAAAAAATCTTAAACAAGAGTGGTATAGCAATACATAATCACCAACATTAAACTCACGCTTTTGTATCCTTTTGTCATGCCATCTTTTAACTTTTTCTTTAAACAACTTGGCATTTTCATAAGCTTGGGTTCTCCATTCATCAAGTGAGCTAATGTCAAATAACCTCTTCTCACCGGCAAGTTTGAAATCATAGTTGAGCTCTTTAATAGCCCAATATGCCTTATGTTCTAGTTCGAGAGGTAAGTGACATGCTTTTCCATAAACCATTTTATACGGAGACATACCCATAGGATTTTTATATGCAGTTCTATAGGCCCATAATGCATCATCAAGTTTCTTGGACCAATTCTTTCTAGACCTATAAACAGTCTTTTGCAAAATTAATTTGAGCTCTCTATTGCTCAATTCTACTTGATCACTAGACTGCGGGTGATAAGGAGATGCAATTCTATGATTAACGTCATACTTAGCAAGCATTTTACGGAAAGCACCATGAATAAAGTGTGAACCACCATCAGTCATTAAATATCTAGGGACTCCAAACCTCGGAAAAATAACTTCCTTAAGCATTTTAATAGAAGTGTTATGGTCAACACTACTAGTTGGAATAGCTTCTACCCACTTAGTAACGTAGTCAACAGCAACTAAAATATGTGTATATCCATTAGAGGTAGGAAAAGGTCCCATACAATCAAAGCCCCAAACATCAAATGGTTCAATAACAAGTGAATAATTCATAGGCATTTCTTGACGTCTACTAATATTACCAATTCTTTGACATTCATCACAAGACAAGACAAACTTACGGGCATCCTTGAAGAGAGTAGGTCAATAAAAACCAGATTGCAATACCTTATGTGCAGTTCTATCTCCAGCGTGGTGCCCTCCATAAGCTTCTGAAAGTGCGTTATATCGACTAGAGGGGGTGAATAGGCGATTTTTATGAAATTCTTCACTGAGGAATTTGCTAGTGAGAAAATTCCTTAGCATAGACTACTTGCAGCGGAATAAGTACTCAGAAGTGAACATAACAGAATACATGCATGGTCATCATGATGAAATGAAGACAAACATAGAGTACAGAAAGTGTAAACACAGGATAGCTCAAGATGAAGACAAACAGACTAAAGAAATTGAACTGAGGAAATTAAGAAAGTCTTCAGTCAAAGTCTTCAAACACAGATATGACAAATGAACAACACAATACGGAGGAAATGAAAGAGTTGAGGAAATAGAACCAGTTGGCTTGGTGAAGACAATGATTTGGTAGACCAGTTACAACTGTTGTCTCAGTTGTACATCTGGTTGGAGCGGCTAGGTATTTAAACCTGAGGACACACAGTCCTCACCGTATTCTCCTTGAGCTAAGGACACACAGTCCTCGCCCAATCACTCGTGGTAAGTCTTCAGGTGACTTACGAACCTTCACAAACTCGGTCACTCGGCGATCCACAATTCCTCTTGGATGCTCTAGACCATGATGCCTAACCGTCTAGAAGAAGCACAGTCTTCAAAGGTAACAAGCGTCGGATCCACTCAGGATCAATCTCTCCAGTGATGCTCAATCACTTTGGGTTTGTAGGTGTTTGGGTTTGGGTTTTGGATTTTCCTCACTTGATGATTTTCGCTCAAAGTCCTCGGAGGATGGGATGCTCTCAAATGACAAGTGTCAGTTTCTCGCGGAGCAGCCAACCAGCTAGTGGTTGTAGGGGCGGCTATTTATAGCCTAGGGAGCAGCCCAACATGATGAGACATAAATGCCCTTCAATGATATGACCGTTGGATGGATAAGATATTTTGGAACAGCTGGCGCGTAGCACAGCAACGGTCGGAAATTTGAGGTAATAATTCCTCAGGGCTATCATGTTCCTCACTGTGTAGGCAATCCGCACTGGTGAATTCCTAACTCCTCAGTCAGAACAAAGTCCTCAGTGACCAGAAGAACTGCGTCTCTGTCACTGAAGAAATTGACTGAACTGTATGAGATTTCCAATGGCTTCACTCGAAGGGATTGGTAGGTGTAGGATTTTGAGTTGAGCATCACATGGAAATTTTTCCTTAGTATTTCCTTGACCCCCTTTAACAGTACGGTGTTTCCTATGACTCAAGAAAGAGAAAATGAAACTACGAAAACAAAAGTCTTCACGCTTCATGTTCCTCGAATGAATTCCAAGTCTTCAAGGTAACACCAATTTCTTCACTTTCAAAGTCTTCATAAAGTCTTCAGAATACCAAAGTCTTCTGTCGAAGAACTTCATTTTTAGGGGTTGACTTTCTCTGTAAATATCAAACTCCTCATAGACTTATAGACATGTGTACACTCATAAACACATTAGTCCCTTAACCTATAAGTCTTCAATACACCAAAATCACTAAGGGGCACTAGATGCACTTACAGCTTCGGAGTGACACTTGCATAGGATCTGTTCCTATTCATTCTTAGGTACACATCGTCTAATAACACCATCTACTCCTTCTTTATAAAGATGTGGGTCATCCCAAAAGTAATGTCTCAAATCATAGAAAAACTTTTTCTTTTGCTGGTATGTGAAACTAGGTGGTATTAATTTAGCAACAATGTAATTAGCATAATCAGCATACCATGGAGTGCTACGAGAAGTGTTTATGACATTTAGTTGCTCATCAGGAAAGCTATCATCAATAGGTAGTGGGTCATCAAGAACATTTTCTAACCTACACAAGTTGTCTACAACGGGGTTCTCATCAATATGCAAATCAAATTCTTGTAGCAGGAGAACCCATCTAATAAGTCTAGGTTTAGCATCTTTCTTTTCCATAAGATATTTAATAGCAGCATGATCAATGTGAATAGTTACTTTAGAATCAACAATATAAGGTCTGAACTTATCACAAGCAAATACAACTGTTAAAAGTTCTTTTTCAGTAGTGGCATAATTTCTTTGAGCATTGTCTAGAGTCTTACTAGCATAATGGATAACATTTAATTTATTATCGACTCTTTGTCCTAGAACAACACCTACAGCATAATCACTAGCATCACACATAATTTCAAAGGGTAAATTCCAATTAGGTGGCTAAACAACGGGTGCAGAGACTAATGCTTTCTTAAGTATTTCAAATGCTTCTACACAATCATCATCAAAGACAAATGGTATATCTTTTTGCAATAAATTAGTCAGAGGCCGAGAAATTTTTGAGAAGTCCTTAATGAACCTCCTATAAAATCCGGCGTGACCAAGGAAACTTCTTATACCTTTGATGTCCTTGGGACATGGCATCTTTTCAATAGCATCAACCTTGGCTTTATCAACTTCAATACCTCTTTCAGAAACTTTGTGCCCCAAGACAATACCTTCATTAACCATAAAGTGGCACTTTTCCCAATTCAAGACAAGATTAGTTTCTTCACATCTCTGCAAAACTCGATCAAGATTGCTCAAGCAATCATCAAAAGAGGAACCATAGACGGAAAATTCGTCCATGAAAACCTCACAAATCTTTTCACAAAAGTCAGAGAATATAGCCATCATGCATCTTTGAAAGGTAGCAGGTGCATTACATAAACCAAAAGGCATATGTCTATAAGAAAAAGTACCAAAAGGGCATGTAAAAGTAGTCTTTGATTGATCTTTAGCCGACAGAGGTATTTGAGAGAAACCAGAATAACCATCTAGAAAGCAGTAATGTGTATGTTTGCATAATCTTTCTAGCATTTGATCAATAAAAGGTAAGGGGTAATGATCTTTCTTAGTAGCTTTATTTAATTTGCGGAAATCAACTACCATCCTATAACCTGTGATAATTCTTTGTGGAATCAATTCATCTTTATCATTAGGAACAACAGTAATACCTCCCTTCTTAGGGACACAATGGACAGGACTTACCCACTGACTATCAGCAACGGGATAAATTATACCTGCCTCCAGAAGCTTGAGTATTTCTTTTCTTACCACTTCTTTCATTTTAGGATTCAAACGTCATTGAGGATCACGAACTGGTTTGGCATCTGCTTCCAAATTTATTTTATGTTGACATAGAGTGGGACTAATACCCTTAAGATCATCAAGAGTATATCCAATAGCGGCACAGTGCTTCTTCAGAGTTTTCAATAATCTTTCTTCTTCATGCTCTGAAAGGTTAGCACTAATAATAACAAGATATATCTTCTTTTCATCAATATAAGCATATTTAAGATTATCAGGTAAAGGTTTAAGCTCAAACACGGGATCACCCTTGGGTGGAGGAGGATCCCCTAAAATTTCAATAGGCAAATTGTGTCGCAGAATAGGTTCCTGTTTAAAGAATACTTCATCTATTTCCCTTCTTTCATTCATGAACATATCATTTTCATGGTCTAGCAAATAGTGTTCTAAGGGATCACTAGGAGGTACGGTAATAGAAGCAAGACCAATAATTTCATCCTTACTAGGCAATTCTTCCTCACGATGTTGTTTAATGAATTTAGAGAAATTAAACTCATGAACCATATCGTCCAAGCCAATAGTAACAACATTCTTTTCGCAGTCTATCCTAGCATTAACAGTGTTCAAGAAGGGTCTACCAAATATAATGGGACAAAAGCTATCTTGTGGGGAACTGAGAACAAGAAAATCAACAGGATATTTAGTTTTCCCACACAAGACTTCAACATCTCTAACAATCCCAATTGGTGAAATAGTATCTCTATTGGCAAGTTTAATTGTGACATCAATTTCTTCTAACTGAACGGGTGAAATGTCATGCATAATTTCTTTGTATAAGTCAATAGGTAAGACACTAGCACTAGCACCCATATCACATAAGCCGTGATAACAATGATCTCCTATTTTAACAGAAATAACAGGCACGCCTACCACAGGTCTATGTTTATCTTTAGCACAAGGTTTAGCAACTCTAGCAGCTTCACCGCAAAATTGAATAACATGCCCATCAATATTATCAGACAAGAGATCTTTAACAATAGCAATATTAGGTTCTACTTTAACTTGCTCAGGAGGTACATAAGTTCTAATATTGCTTTTACAAACGACACTTGAAGCTTTAGCATGATCCTTTATTCTAACAGGGAAAGGTGGTTTCTCAACATAAGAAGTAGGAACAATAGGATCATTATAAGTGACAATCTTTTCTTCAACTTTAATAGGTGCAGCTACTTTTACTTCTATGGGAGGATGATAGTTAAACCACTTCTCCTTAGGGAGATCAAGATAAGTAGCAAAAGATTCACAGAAAGAAACTACTATCTCAGAGTCAAGTCCATATTTAGTGCTAAACTTACGGAAAATATCGGTATCCATAAAAGATTTAACACAATCAAACTTAGGTGTCATACCTGACTCCTTACCTTCGTCGAGGTCCCAATCTTCAGAGTTGCGTTCAATTCTATCCAATAAGTCCCATTTGAATTCAATAGTCTTCATCATAAAAGAGCCAGCACAAGAAGTATCGAGCATGGTGCGATTGTTTTCAGAAAGCCGAGCATAAAAACTTTGAATAATTATTTCTCTTGGGAGCTCATGATTGGGGCATGAATATAACGTTGATTTAAGCCTCCCCCAAGCTTGAGCGATGCTTTCTCCTTCGCGAGGCCAAAAATTATATATATAATTGCGATCATGATGAACAAGATGCATAGGGTAATACTTTTGATGAAATTCCAATTTCAATCTTTTATAATTCCATGATCGCGTATCATCACATAGCCTATACCATATCAATGCGTCTCCCTTCAAAGATAAAGGGAAGACCTTCTTCTTAGCAACATCATCGGGTATACCTGCAAGCTTAAATAATCCACAAACTTCATCCACATATATTAAGTGCTCATCAGGATGCTTTGTTTCATCTCCTGTAAAAGGGTTAGCTAGCAGTTTTTCCATCATACCAGAAGGAAATTCAAAAGGAGTTTCATTTTCAATAGGTTCAGTAGGTTGAGGAGCAACTCTTTGCTCTACTGGACGGGGTGAAGATACACCGAACAAGCCCCCCAGAGAATTACTTTCCATAGTAACAAGTGACAGTAAATTTCAGCACACTATATAAATTTTTCCTTACCAAATTCCACCTACCAAAGGTGCTACACTCCCCGGCAACGGCGCCAGAAAAGAGTCTTGATGACCCACAAGTATAGGGGATCTATCGTAGTCCTTTCGATAAGTAAGAGTGTCGAACCCAACGAGGAGCAGAAGGAAATGATAAGCGGTTTTCAACAAGGTATTCTCTGCAAGTACTGAAATAAGTGGTAACAGATAGTTTTGTGATAAGATAAATTGTAACGAGCAACAAGTAACAAAAGTAAATAAAGTGCAGCAAGGTGGCCCAATCCTTTTTGTAGCAAAGGACAAGCCGGAACAAACTCTTATAATAGGAAAAGCGCTCCTGAGGACACATGGGAATATCGTCAAGCTAGTTTTCATCACGTTCATATGATTCGCATTCGATACTTTGATAATTTGATATGTGGGTGGACCGGTGCTTGGGTGCTGTTCTTACTTGAACAAGCATCCCACTTATGATTAACCTCTATTGCAAGCATCCGCAACTACAACAAAAGTATTAAGGTAAACCTAACCATAGCATGGAACATATGGATCCAAATCAGCCCCTTACGAAGCAACGCATAAACTAGGGTTTAAGCTTCTGTCACTCTAGCAACCCATCTTCTACTTATTACTTCCCAATGCCTTCCTCTAGGCCCAAATAATGGTGAAGTGTTATGTAGTCGACGTTCACATAACACCACTAGAGGCTAGACAACATACATCTTATCAAAATATCAAACGAATACCAAATTCACATGACTACTAATAGCAAGACTTCTCCCTTGTCCTCAGGAACAAACGTAATTACTCACAAAGCATATTCATGTTCATAATCAGAGGGGTAATAATATGCATAAAGGGTCTGAACATATGATCTTTCACCAAATAAACCAACTAGCATCAACTACAAAGAGTAATCAACACTACTAGCAACCTACTAGCACCAATCCCGGACTTTGAGACAAGAATTGGATACAAGAGATGAACTAGGGTTTGGAGATGAGATGGTGCTGGCGAAGATGTTGATGGAGATTGCCCTCTCCCAATGAGAGGAGCGTTGGTGATGACGATGGTGGTGATTTCCACCTCCCGGAGGGAAGTATCCCCGGCAGAACAGCTTTGCCGGAGCTCTAGATTGGTTCCGCCAAGGTTCCGCCTCGTGGCGGCGGAGTCTCATCCCAAAAGGTTGCTTGCTATTTTTTCTCATCGGAAGACTTCATATAGAAGAAGAAGGACGTCGGAGACCCACCAGGGGGCCCACGAGGTAGGGGGCGCGCCCTAGGGAGGGGGGCGCGCCCCCACCCTCGTGAGCAGGGTGTGGGCCCCCTGGCCTTCATCTTTGGCGAGGATTTTTCTTTATTTCTTTTAAGATATTCCGTGGAGTTTCAGGACTTTTGGAGTTGCAATAGTAAAAATACCAAAAGTATTATCTATCATCTCTATCAGATCTCACTCTCGTAAGTGACCGTGAAGGGATTGACAACCCCTAATCGCGTTGGTTGCGTTGAGCTATTTGTTTTGTGTAGGTACGAGGGACTTGCGCGTAGCCTCCTACTGGATTGATACCTTGGTTCTCAAAAACTAAGGGAAATACTTACGCTACTTTGCTCCATCATCCTCTCCTCTTCGGGGAAATCCAACGCAGTGCTCAAGAGGTAGCACATAGTGATATCCAATTCTAACGTGCATTTTGCATTTCACTATATCCACACTACTTTTTTAATACAAATTCATATGTATATGATGACCACCATGGTAGTGAGAAAACTTTTGGATGGATTCAAACATATGACCTACAAAATAGCACAACAAATCGAGTCAATGTCAACTTTTCGAAACCTAGTATGTCACGAATTCGAAATAATTACCAATATGCATGGTCCTCAGTTGAAATCTTACAATGTACACCGAATTGAAACATCGATATTAAGTCTCGTACTATCTACATTCAAATGTTGTTTTTAGCCCCCCCCCCCCCCCCCGCACACACGCTACATACTTCCTGTATTGGTCAATCTTCCTCTCCTAACCACCTTAGGAAGCTATCGGTTTCCAACACACATCCATTCTTTCTCTCCATGTTTCGATCTCTAACTCTATCAACTACACAGCCCCCTTTTTCCACTCTATTACCAAATGTATTTACCTCACACACCCGCCATTGCACCCCATGCCGAGCTCTCTCTCTCTCCCTCTCCCTCTCACCCTCTCGCGCTAAATACATGCATTGCCTATCTAGCCCCCCAACCTCTCATGCTCACACATGCACGTTGTATATCTAGGTCACTCCCTCAAGACTGTCTCACTCTTTCTTCCGCATGGCGGGCCACACTCGCTCAATCTCGCTCTCTTTATCTGAGTCTCGTTTAACTTCGTTTTCTTTCACACACAAATGATATATCTCCCTGTTCGGGCCTCGATCGACACACTCTATACTCTCTCATGCAGATTGTCTATCTAGGTCAGTCCATCGAAGCCGCCCCCACTCTTTCGACCTCATGGCGGGCCACGCTTGCTCTCTCTCTCCCCCTCTCTCTCCCTCCCTCTCTATCTCTCTCTCTCTCTCTCTCTCTCTCTCTCTCTCTTTGTATGTCCTGATTGACCTCGCTCTTTCTCGAACAAAAACGATATATCACCATGTTTGAGCCCAATTCGACTTACTCACATTGTATACTCTCTCACACACACATTGTCTATCTAGGTCACTCTCTCCAACCCGTCTCACTCTTTCGATCGCACGACGACCCTATGTGATCAATTGACCTTTCTTCCTCCCACGCACAAAATATATCTACACGTCTGTGACTGGATCATCTCTCAAGCTCTATCTTACAGCCCTCACCCTTGCCAAAAGCTCAATTGGACAATATCTCTCCAGAGCATATATATCTGTTCAATGAATGTCGGACCACACTCACTTTGTCTCTCTATCTATATGTCTCTCGATTGACCTCGCTTTCTCACGCCGTATCTTCCACACATTGAAGCTACCTCTCCATCCCTCGCAAAGCCAGAGCTATTTACATTGCGAGGGGCACTTCAACCTTGGATTAATTTGTGTAGGCATATATTCCGGTCGGTTTAGATTATATTTTCGTAGCATTCAGCCCATAACTACTCCAAACACCGTTGCAACCCACGCATCTCCCCTAGTTGATTTCCCTCTGGCTCGGTCATCGCTCTCTCGCACGTCCTTTCTCGCCTTCAACATCACACCATGGTATTATTGCAAAAAACTCTGTTGTTCTCTTTAATTATTATAAATAAGCTACAAAACTACACACCAATAGTCCACTTGGAATGGAACAAATTTCGACCAACAAATTAAAGTGCTACAAACTACACACTGAGGGCCCATATGTCATGAAACAAATTTGGACCCATATACAACTTAAAAAATAAAGGACGAGGATCGAACATGCGACCAGGGCCTTCAAGCGGCACGTCAATAGCAACATACGTAGAACAACAATGTTTGTTGTACCTCCCTTTGTTCACATAATATTTTTGTATTACCACAGCCTATATAATGGATAACATGTAATATTATTTTTAGTACTATTCGCCTTTACTTACTGGTGGGTTCCATGTGTGCTCTCTCTCTCTCTCCTCCCCTTCCGCATTTAGACACACGGGCAAACACGAAGAACTCGCGGGTGATGTTGCCGTTGACCATATCTGGACGCGTTCATAAGTTACGACACCAGTTTCACGTGCTAGCAGCACTAGTCAGTGTGTACGTGCAATGCACGTTAATTTGGAAGTATATTAAGTGCATGTGAATATTAAGTAGGATATTATTTGTGTGTTATTATGTGTTTAGCACTATTTTTGGCATGAAATTAAATGCACGCTAAACGTGTTGAGCGCTCAACATTGAGGCAGTCTAGGTCGTTGGATGACAAGGAACACTGAAAGGATCGAGAAGAGGTGTCTAGAGGGGGGGTGAATAGACTCTAATCAAGAAAAGTTGCAGTTTTTAATCTCTTGAGTTGAAGTGGAGTATTAGCACAAGTTTACACATTCACAATACATATCAAGCAAGCATGCGAGCATACAAAGAGTATATGAGCAGCGGAAATTAAGGCATGCAAGTTGCAAGAATGTAAAGGGATGGGATTGGAGTGTGCAAACGCAATTTGAAGACACGGAGATTTTTTATCCGTGGTTCCGATAGGTGGTGCTATCGTACATCCACATTGATGGAGACTTCAACCCACGAAGGGTAACGGTTGCGCGAGTCCACGAAGGGTCCACGAAGAAGCAACCTTGTCTATCCCACCATGGGCGATCACCCACGAAGGACTTGCCTCACTCGGGTAGATCTTCATGAAGTAGGCGATCTCCTTGCCCTTACAAACTCCTTGGTCCAACTCCACAATCTTGACGGAGGCTCCCAAGTGACACCTAGCCAATCTAGGAGACACCACTCTCCAAGAAGTAACATATGGTGTGTTGATGATGAACTCCTTGCTCTTGTGCTTCAAATGATAGTCTCCCCAACACTCAACTCTCTCTCATAGGATTGGATTTTGTAGAAAGAAGATTTGAGTGGAAAGCAACTTGGGGAAGGCTAGAGATCAAGATTTATGTGGTTGGAATGGAGTATCTTGACCTCAACACAAGTGTAGGTGGTTCTCTCTCAGAAAATATGTATTGGAAGTGTAGGCATGTCCTGATGGCTCTCTCCACGAATGAAGAGTGGGTGGAGGGGTATATATAGCCTCCACACAAAATCTAACCGTTACACACAAATCACCAAACTCGGTGGGACCAAATCATGAAACTCGGTCGGACCGATTTGGTTCATAATGTGACCGTTAGGCATTTCGGTGGGACCGACTGGATCAACTCGGTGGGACCGATGTGCTAGGGTTAGGGTAAATCCAAAACTCGGTTTGACCGATTACTCAAACTCGGTGGGACCGATTTGGGTAATAAGTGAAACAGAATGTTGGCCAAGCAAACTCGGTGGGGCCGGTTGCAAATCTCGGTGGGACCGAAATTATTGCAACAGACAACAGAGAGTTTGCAAGCCCATCTGGGTGAGACCGAGATCCCATCTGTGAGACCGAATTGATTAGGGTTTCTGGCAGTGGCTATGACAACTGAACTCGGTGGCTCCGGATATGAAATTTTGGTGGGGCCGAGTTTGACTTTTTGGATTAGGACATATGTGGAAGTGAGAAAGTGGTTGAGGGCTTTGGAGCATATCACTAAGCACTTTGAGCACACAAGCCATTAAGCTTATCAAGATTTCACATACCACATGACCTAGCCTTCTATGCCACAACCAACCCTTAGAAGATTTAGCAATTAAGAAAGTTCTAGGTTGAGCCTTTTTAGTGAAATCAACAATGTAAAGATCACCTCTACGTATACCGGTAAACACAATTTTATGATTGTCTCTATGAAACACTTGGCAATCTACTTCAGTGAATAGGACATTGAAACCGAAATCAGCAAGTCTAGAAACTGAAAGTAAATTCTACCCAAGAGATTCAACGAGCATGACATTTTGTATGAGCTATCATGTGAGATGGCCACCTTACCGAGGCCAACCACCTTACCCTTTGAGTTATCACCAAAAGTGACATATTTTCGAGGGCCGTTGTTTTCAGCAAGCTCCCGGAACATATCTTTATCTCCGGTCATATGATCAGTACATCCACTATCAAGGACCCATTCCTTTCCTCCAGCCATGTAGCCGCGAAGATTTGCCATAAGACCAAAGTGTCTCATTGCATCATCAAGATCATAGTCACTATCATCATCATCCTCATCATAGTATCCATGTTCAACATCATCTTGTGATTGATCAATTCCTAGAGAGGGTAATTAATTAGATAAATGATCACTTCTATGGTTATCTTTATGGATTCTAATAGCTTCAGAAATGATATTGATAATGATCCCAACATCTCCTATGGCACGCATGAGATTTGTAAGCTCAAATAGACAATCACCAAAGCTAGGATCACTAGAATTCATCTTACTCAAGGCAATAGACTTATGGAGAATTCCGTCTAAATTTTTTAAGAAATCTCCATATAGTATAGGCACAATCAAGAGTAGGCAAACTAGCAATCAAATTCTTGGGCAATCCTCTTATGATAAGATTGATAGTTCTAAGATTGTGAATCATGTCAAGATCCTCTTCGGGTGTGGGATGCAAAGGATCAATATGAGGTGCACAAGGGCTAGTAATATACTTGTTCAAATGATATTCATTGAAAATCTCAAGCATTTCATTTTTCCACTCATGAAAATATTCTCCATCAAGAATAGGCACTCTACGTCTAAGACTCCCCAAAGTAGACCCGTCCATCTTCCTCCAAAGGTGTTTAAACCAAGGCAATGGAGACCAATGCTCTAATACCAATTGAAAGGATCGAGAAGAGGTGTCTAGAGGGGGGTGAATAGACTCTAATCAAGAAAAGTTGCAATTTTTAATCTCTTGAGTTGAAGTGGAGTATTAGCACAAGTTTAAACATTCACAATACATATCAAGTAAGCATGCGAGCATACAAAGAGTATCTGAGCAGCAGAAAGTAAGGCATGCAAGTTACAAGAATGTAAAGGGATGGGATTGGAGTGTGCAAACGCAATTTGAAGACACGGAGATTTTTATCCATGGTTCCGATAGGTGGTGCTATCGTACATCCACGTTGATGGAGACTTCAACCCACGAAGGGTAACGGTTGCGCGAGTCCACGGAGGGCTCCACCCACGAAGGGTCCACGAAGAAGCAACCTTGTCTATCCCCCCATGGCCGTCGCCCACGAAGGACTTGCCTCACTCGGGTAGATCTTCATGAAGTAGGCGATCTCCTTGCCCTTACAAACTCCTTGGTTCAACTCCACAATCTTGACGGAGGCTCCCAAGTGACACCTAGCCAATCTAGGAGACACCACTCTCCAAGAAGTAACAAATGGTGTGTTGATGATGAACTCCTTGCTCTTGTGCTTCAAATGATAGTCTCCCCAACACTCAACTCTCTCTCATAGGATTGGATTTGGTAGAAAGAAGATTTGAGTGGAAAGCAACTTGGGGAAGGCTAGAGATCAAGATTTATGTGGTTGGAATGGAGTATCTTGACCTCAACACAAGTGTAGGTGGTTCTCTCTCAGAAAATATGTATTGGAAGTGTAGGCATGTTCTGATGGCTCTCTCCACGAATGAAGAGTGGGTGGAGGGGTATATATAGCCTCCACACAAAATCTAACCGTTACACACAAATCACCAAACTCGGTGGGACCGAATCATGAAACTCGGTCGGACCGATTTGGTTCATAATGTGACCGTTAGGCATTTCGGTAGGACCGACTGGATCAACTCGGTGGGACCGATGTGCTAGGGTTAGGGTAAATCCAAAACTCGGTTTGACCGATTACTCAATCTCGGTGGGACCGATTTGGGTAATAAGTGAAACAGAATGTTGGCCAAGCAAACTCGGTGGGGCCGGTTGCAAATCTTGGTGGGACCAAAATTATTGCAACAGACAACAAAGAGTTTGCAAGCCCATCTGGGTGAGACCGAGATCCCATCGGTGAGACCGGATTGATTAGGGTTTCTGGCAGTGGCTATGACAACTGAACTCGGTGGCTCCGGATATGAAATTTTGGTGGGGCCGAGTTTGACTTTTTGGATTAGGACATATGTGGAAGTGAGAAAGTGGTTGAGGGCTTTGGAGCATATCACTAAGCACTTTGAGCACGCAAGCCATTAAGCAACACCTCATCCCTTCTTAATAGTATTGGCTTTTCCTATAGACTCAATGTGATCTTGGATCACTAAAATAGAAAATGTAGAGTCTTGTGCTTTGAGCTTGAGCCAATCCTTTGTCCTTAGCATCTTAAAGGGGTTCCACATCCTCTTGTCCATGTCACTCCATTGTTGAACTTATCTGAAACATACTAGGTAGAAGCATTAGTCCAATAAGAGATATGTTGACATTAATCACCAAAATCACCTAGGGAGCACTTGTGCTTTCAATCTCCCCCGTTTTGGTAATTGATGACAACATACATCAAAGGTTTAGGTAAAGATATAGAGAGCAATAAGAAAAGCTTTGGAAAGACATGTAACATGCATAGGCTCCCCCTTTATGTATGCAATCATGTAAATATGAAACATAGGAGCATGTGAATGCATAAGCATGACAGAGTAAGCCATGTGTTACATGTATCTTGGCTATATGCATCAGAGCAAATGACGTGAATATAGGAAATGTACCTTCATGCCCATGAGTCCTTCTTGCAAACAGTATGTACATCAGCAAGAAATCCTCATACACATGACTGTGATGCATATACTTACCTTGTGGTCTTGAGTTGGCTTAGGAAGGAATGAACCTGAGTAAACAAGGTTAGACAACACAGATACACCTACTAGCCAGAGCAAACAAAATAAACCACAAGAGAACCAAGACTGGGATGACATGTATAGAGTGAGTATTGAGTACCCCATTGGGTATAGACATGTCCCCAAAGGTAAAGATATGCAATAAAATCAGAGATTTCCTTCCCCTAGATGTCTTGCTCCCCCTGAATCTTGCATGGGATATTGGGAGAAGATAGGGAACAGAAAATCAGAGAAAAAGAAAAAAACATAATTAATACAAGCAATCAAATATGATCAAATATGAACATGTCTTTCCCCTCTTAAAGACATGTAATTTCTCTCCTCTTGAACACCAAGCATCTGAGGTCTGGGGTTTCTTACACACACTCCCCCTGAGTATCCTCTCCCCCTATAGAAATGATTAGGCGTAGAGCTTTGATGTGATCCCTTTCTCCCCCTTTGACATCAATTTCCAAGAAGGGCTATTCTGGATTTTTATTGTTTTATTGCAAAAGGGTTTGGTCCTTGAGTCATAGAGCAAAGCAGCATGTTGCACATGATGTTGGTAGAGGACAAGAATCATTGAGTGGAGCTAGAGCAAAAAGACTGCAGAAAATAAGTGGCAAGTTGTCTTTTCTCTAGTGAAATCGGTAGCACCGAGTTGTGTGCTTTGGTGGCACCGAGAGAATTCGGTTGGGCCGAAGAAAACAGACCGGTGTGACCGAGTTCATCACAGTAAAACACTTGTCACCTCAGCTCACTAGGCACTTTATGATCTCACAAGGATTTGCAAGGAATTAGCTGAAAGATTTGCAAGGAATTTGATGCAGAAAATGCAGAAAAGAAAAGAGAAGAAAAGATCTAGATGAAGAGGAAACACAAGAGAACTTCATCTAGAATTGGGCGGTGACAAAGTCACCTATGTTAGAGTATATTGACTTAGGAGTCAAGTGAGATCACTTGATCTTTGGTCATACTCATCGTTTAAGCTCAAAATGGGGTTACCATTTTTCGTTTAAGCTCCTTGATGTATTCACATCTTGTTGAGTTGCTTTATCCCATGACTTGGAGTAAAGCTTCTCTAAGATGGAATAGCATACCTTGGGTGGTGGTGTTGATCTTGATCATGTAGTCGAACTTGTGTGGGTTGCTCAATGTTGATGTAGCTAATAAAGAGTTGGGAGCACCACTTGGAGTTTGAGTTCATCTTCCTACATGGGTTAGTTTTGCAAGGAAGAGCACTTGTGTATCCAAAATGACAATCATAAAATTTAACATAGAATGAGTCAAAGGATATATTTGAGGAGTTTTGTCCTTCCTTGACTTCAACCACCATTATGTAGAGACTTGGTGATGTAGAGATTGCTCAAGATGAGTGAGTTGCAATCTCATGGATTTAGATTCATCCAAGTACCTACAAGGGTTAGATAGCATGCAAGGGTGCAA
Organism: Aegilops umbellulata; assembly: GCA_032464435.1. Lineage (NCBI taxonomy): Eukaryota > Viridiplantae > Streptophyta > Magnoliopsida > Poales > Poaceae > Aegilops > Aegilops umbellulata. The sequence continues at coordinate 63,188,935 of CP136056.1, read as the reverse complement.
AAGTATCCAAGACATATAGATAGCAACATCAAAGAAAGATCAAGGATTAGTCAAAGGCTCATGCCTTGCATGTATCCAAATGGAGTTCCTACTCCAAGTTTGAAGCATCAATGATGTTCAATTCACCTCTCAAAAGGCAAAAGACTTTCTCATCAAACGGTTTGGTAAATATATCCACTAATTGCTTATCGGTGCGAACATGATTAAGATTAATGTCCCCTTTGGCAACATGGTCTCGAATGAAATGATGACGAACTTCAATATGTTTAGTTCGAGAATGTTGCACGGGATTGTGAGCAATCTTAATAGCACTTTCATTGTCACACAGCAATGGAACATGTTTCACCTATATCCCATAATCTTTAAGAGTTTGGGTCATCCAAAGTAATTGAGCACAACATGAACCAGCGGCAATGTATTCCGCTTCGGCGGTGGATGAGGATACTGAGTTTTGTTTCTTGGAGGACTAAGACACAAGAGATCTACCAATAAATTGACAAGTACCTGATGTGGACTTTCTATCAACCTTGTCTCCGGCATAGTCCGAATCGGAGTAGCCAACAAGATCAAAGGAAGAACTCTTAGGATACCAAATGCCAAAATTTGGTGTATGTATTAAGTATCTCACTATCCTTTTCACAGCCTTAAGATGACATTCTTTAGGTGTCGCTTGATATCGTGCACACATGCACACACTTAGCATAATATCGGGAGGAGAGGCACATAGATATAACAATGAACCAACCATAGAGCGGTAAACTTTTTGATCAACCGGTTCACCATCTTTGGTCAAATCAAGATGTCCACTAGTAGGCATGGGTATAGACATACCTTTGCATTCTTGCATATTGAACTTCTTGAATAAGTCCTTGGTGTACTTTGTTTGAGAGACAAGGGTACCTTCCTTAGTTTGCTTGATTTGCAGACCGAGAAAGAATTTGAGTTCACTCATCATAGACATCTCAAACTTCTCCAACATTATCTTTCCAAACTTCTCACTAAAATGAGGGTTAGTTGAACCAAATATAATATCATCAACATATATTTGGCACACAAGTAATTCTCCATTAACCCTCTTAGTAAAAAGAGTAGAATCAATTTTACCAATTTCAAAGCCTTTTTCAATAAGGAACTTGGTCAAGCATTTATACCATGCTCTAGGAGCTTGTTTAAGACCATAAAGGGCTTTGTGAAGTTTGTATACATGATTAGGTTTCTTAGGATTGACAAAGCCGGGAGGTTGCTTAACATAAACTTCCTCCTCAATTTCACCATTTAGAAAAGCACTTTTAATGTCCATTTGGTACAAGGTGATATCATGGTGATTAGCATAAGCAAGTAAGATGCGAATGGACTCAAGTCTAGCAACGGGAGCATATGTCTCACCATAGTCCATACCTTCGACTTGAGTGTAGCCTTGGGAAACTAGGCGTGCTTTGTTGCGGACGACTTGACCATCTTCATCTTGCTTGTTGCGAAACACCCATTTGGTGCCAATGATGTTGTGGTTGTTGTCAGGCTTCTCGACCAATGTCCATACTTGATTTATCTCAAAGTTGTGTAGCTCTTCATGCATAGCGTTTATCCAATCCGGATCTTCCATTGCTTCTTCAACCTTCATAGGTTCAATGCTAGAGATGAATGAGTAATGTTCACAAAAATTAGCCAAACGAGTTTTAGAGCGAGTTATTCTCCCGGTTTGGATATCATTGTAGATTTGCTCGACGGGATGATCTTTGGCGATTCTTGCTCGAACTCGTGGAAGTTTTGGCTTGGCTCGGGGTGGAACATATTCTTCATCTTGTTCTTATTCTTGGCTCTTGTTTTTCTTCTTGGACTTCTTCATTGTTGACGTTGTCATTCTCTTGTCGTGGTGGAGAAGGAGGTTGTTGATGTTCATCTTGGTGTGCTTCCTCGTTTTCTTCGTCTTGGTGTGTCCCACTTGTGGATGCTTCCGTATCAATTCTTGGTTCACCTTGTCGTGAGGTAGAAGCTTCCACTTGGATGGACGAGGTACTCTCCTTCACCTCCGTTGGACGAATCTTGCCAATAGACAAGTCTTGGATTGCTTCCGAAGGGTCTTTGTCTCCTACATCGATTGGCAATTGTTCTACTTGCGAGCCGTTAGATTCATCAAACTCCACATCTACCGTCTCTTCAACCTTTCGGGTGAAATTGTTGTAGACACGGTAAGTGTGAGAGTTTGAGCCATAACCAAGTAGGAACCCTTCATGAGATTTAGGAGCAAATTTAGAGGAGTCTTGTACTCATCAAGCATCGTTCTTGCCATCTCAATAAGAGTCCGGTTCTTCCTATCAACGACTCCATTTTGTTGAGGTGTGTACGTAGCCGAGAACTCATGTGAAATCCCCTCTTCGTCAAGAAAGGTATCCACATTTGCGTTCTTGAACTCCGTTCCGTTGTTGCTCCAAAACTTCTTGATCTTCACGTCAAATTGATTTTGGGCCTTCCTAGCAAAGTTTTTGAAGATCTTTTGGACCTGCGGTTTGTCATCAAGAAAGAACACCCACGTAAATCTTGAAAAATCATCAACTATGACTAGTCCAAACGAGTTACCACCGAGACTCTTGTAGGCATTTGGACCAAAGAGATCCATGTGAAGAATCTCGAGTGGTCTTCTCGTGGTCATGATGTTCTTCGCGCGATTACTTCCTCCAACTTGTTTCCCTGCCTGACAAGCACTACAAAGACTATCCTTGTCAAATATGACATCTTTTACTCCAAGGATATGATCACCTTTAATAAGCTTATCAAGATTTCACATACCACATGACCTAGCCTTCTATGCCACAACCAACCCTTAGAAGATTTAGCAATTAAGAAAGTTCTAGGTTGAGCCTTTTTAGTGAAATCAACAATGTAAAGATCACCTCTATGTATACCGGTAAAGACAATTTTATGATTGTCTCTACGAAACACTTGGCAATCTACTTCAGTGAATAGGACATTGAAACCGAAATCAGCAAGTCTAGAAACTGAAAGTAAATTCTACCCAAGAGATTCAATGAGCATGACATTTTGTATGAGCTATCATGTGAGATGGCCACCTTACCGAGGCCAACCACCTTACCCTTTGAGTTATCACCAAAAGTGACATATTTTTGAGGGCTGTTGTTTTCAGCAAGCTCACGGAACATATCTTTATCTCCGGTCATATGATCAGTACATCCACTATCAAGGACCCATTCCTTTCCTCCAGCCATGTAGCCGCGAAGATTTGCCATAAGACCAAAGTGTCTCATTGCATCATCAAGATCATAGTCACTATCATCATCATCCTCATCATAGTATCCATGTTCAACATCATCTTGTGATTGATCAATTCCTAGAGAGGGTAATTAATTAGATAAATGATCACTTCTATGGTTATCTTTATGGATTCTAATAGCTTCGGAAATGATATTGATAATGATCCCAACATCTCCTATGGCACGCATGAGATTTGTAAGCTCAAATAGACAATCACCAAAGCTAGGATCACTAGAATTCATCTTACTAAGGCAATAGACTTATGGAGAACTTCGTCTAAATTTTTTAAGAAATCTCCATATAGTATAGGCACAATCAAGAGTAGGCAAACTAGCAATCGAATTCTTGGGCAATCCTCTTATGATAAGATTGATAGTTCTAAGATTGTGAATCATGTCAAGATCCTCTTCGGGTGTGGGATGCAAAGGATCAATATGAGGTGCACAAGGGCTAGTAATATACTTGTTCAAATGATATTCATGGAAAATCTCAAGCATTTCATTTTTCCACTCATGAAAATATTCTCCATCAAGAATAGGCACTCTACGTCTAAGACTCCCCAAAGTAGACCCGTCCATCTTCCTCCAAAGGTGTTTAAACCAAGGCAATGGAGACCAATGCTCTAATACCAATTGAAAGGATCGAGAAGAGGTGTCTAGAGGGGGGTGAATAGACTCTAATCAAGAAAAGTTGCAATTTTTAATCTCTTGAGTTGAAGTGGAGTATTAGCACAAGTTTAAACATTCACAATACATATCAAGTAAGCATGCGAGCATACAAAGAGTATCTGAGCAGCAGAAAGTAAGGCATGCAAGTTACAAGAATGTAAAGGGATGGGATTGGAGTGTGCAAACGCAATTTGAAGACACGGAGATTTTTATCCATGGTTCCGATAGGTGGTGCTATCGTACATCCACGTTGATGGAGACTTCAACCCACGAAGGGTAACGGTTGCGCGAGTCCACGGAGGGCTCCACCCACGAAGGGTCCACGAAGAAGCAACCTTGTCTATCCCCCCATGGCCGTCGCCCACGAAGGACTTGCCTCACTCGAGTAGATCTTCATGAAGTAGGCGATCTCCTTGCCCTTACAAACTCCTTGGTTCAACTCCACAATCTTGACGGAGGCTCCCAAGTGACACCTAGCCAATCTAGGAGACACCACTCTCCAAGAAGTAACAAATGGTGAACTCCTTGCTCTTGTGCTTCAAATGATAGTCTCCCCAACACTCAACTCTCTCTCATAGGATTGGATTTGGTAGAAAGAAGATTTGAGTGGAAAGCAACTTGGGGAAGGCTAGAGATCAAGATTTATGTGGTTGGAATGGAGTATCTTGACCTCAACACAAGTGTAGGTGGTTCTCTCTAAGAAAATATGTATTTGAAGTGTAGGCATGTTCTGATGGCTCTCTCCGTGAATGAAGAGTGGGTGGAGGGGTATATATAGCCTCCACACAAAATCTAACTGTTACACACAAATCACCAAACTCGGTGGGACCGAATCATGAAACTCGGTCGGACCGATTTGGTTCATAATGTGACCGTTAGGCATTTCGGTGGGACCGACTGGATCAACTCGGTGGGACCGATGTGCTAGGGTTAGGGTAAATCCAAAACTCGGTTTGACCGATTACTCAAACTCGGTGGGACCGATTTGGGTAATAAGTGAAACAGAATGTTGGCCAAGCAAACTCGGTGGGGTCGGTTGCAAATCTCGGTGGGACCAAAATTATTGCAACAGACAACAGAGAATTTGCAAGCCCATCTCGGTGAGACCGAGATCCCATCGGTGAGACCGAATTGATTAGGGTTTCTGGCAGTGGCTATGACAACTGAACTCGGTGGCTCCGGATATGAAATTTTGGTGGGGCCGAGTTTGACTTTTTGGATTAGGACATATGTGGAAGTGAGAAAGTGGTTGAGGGCTTCGGAGCATATCACTAAGCACTTTGAGCACGCAAGCCATTAAGCAACACCTCATCCCTTCTTAATAGTATTGGCTTTTCCTATAGACTCAATGTGATCTTGGATCACTAAAATAGAAAATGTAGAGTCTTGTGCTTTGAGCTTGAGCCAATCCTTTGTCCTTAGCATCTTGAAGGGGTTCCACATCCTCTTGTCCATGCCACTCCATTGTTAAACTTATCTGAAATATACTAGGTAGAAGCATTAGTCCAACAAGAGATATGTTGACATTAATTACCAAAATCACCTAGGGAGCACTTGTGCTTTCAAATACATGTGGCTTGATGATGTTTTATATTTAATTTGATACGGCTCTAGCAGAACATTCAATCGATCAAACGATAGATTTCGTTCAGTCTGACTCCGACTTTAAATTATACAACGAACGATCTAAAATAAACGGAAATGATAAACGTTCGGATTTTAACCATGGCAATCCGAACGTTTTTCGTGGGAAATTTAGATTACACGGCGGCGGCAAGGGCATCTTGCGGTGGGAAGCGGCTCCTCTGCCGTGCTCTGTGTGTCGTCGGGCCACTGACCGACGGCGACAGCAGCGCCTTGCGCCGTTGTTGGCGTACTCCTGGACGTTGGCCTAGCTTCAAGGAAGGCCAAAATGTTCTGGACTTCGGAGCGGGTCAACTGGCGGGAGGAGGCGACTGGCGTTGGTGCAAGGAAGCGGTCGACGACGGCCATCCATGCTGCTGAGGGGGGCACTGGCACCCACGCGGGGACAGGCGCTATCAACGGCATGGACGGGCACCGGCACGGGCGCGCACGTCAGTGCACGCATAGGCGCATGCGCTGGTAGGTGCACGGGCACCGGCACGGGCGTGCGCGTCAGTGCACGTGCAGACGCATGTGCTGGCAGGTGCACGGGCGCGTGAAAGTCGGCAGGGACCTCGTGGAACCCCGTGGCATCAAGCTCGCGACAATGTGCGGCTCCCAGCCCATCAATGCCACGGGGATGGGCGCTGGCGCAGTCGGGGCGACGGGAGCGGGAACGGGAGCGGGGACAGGCGTGGCGTCTTCCCGCAAGGCCAGTTCAAGCTCGTCCCAAAGCGCCTTATGTTCTTGAGACTCCGGCTGGGTGTCTTCCTCAGGAAACTGGAAGAATAAGGACAGACCATCGTGATGCGGCATGGCATACGTTTAGGTCAGGCTGGTTGGAGGTAGACGACAGGAGAATCGGAGAGGAAGAGAGAAGATTGTAGCGATACCGGGTAGTGTGGGGTTGATTTTAAACTGCGGCGCCAGCGACATTAAAAGTGGGAGCAGTTGGTACAAAGGTGGGTGGCGGAGCCTGGTCAAAGGGCTTGCCTCCCGGTGAGCCTGTACAGTGGTCTGCTTGCACGCCTCCCTGCCAGCCAGCGCAGCGGTCTGCTCGCACGCCTCCCGTAGACCCACACGCTTGCTCAGACGACACCTGCCGATGAGAAGCGGGACTCGTGGCGGTACGTAAACGCCCATGGTTTCAATAGTGAAAGCGTTCGCCTTAACGTGACAGGTCTTTGTTCCAAAATACCTTGGCTCTTCATTTGTGCAACTTGTCATAAGCAGCTTGTCTCAAATTGAAGAAAAAACTTACGAAGTAATATTTGTGCCATATCATGTGACCATGCTCAGTTTCAAGAATTTATGGTCACTTTTGGATTTTCTGAAATTTAAGATCCAGGATTCGAAACAATATCATAACCTGCATCATGCAATAAATTTTCAAGCCATACATCTGTCCTGTTGTATTTCTTAAGAAAGGATTTGGTCAAACATTTTGCTTACTTAGACTTCAGACAAGTTATATATGCAGAGCAAAAGGATAATCCCTCCGTACCAGTGCATTGCCTGATATATTAACTCAAGTACTAGGCACGAACAAACGGGCTCAATTCTGTGCTCATCCTGGTGTAGTAGTAGTAGTAGTAGTAGTAGTAGTAGTAGTAGTAGTAGTAGTAGTAGTAGTAGTAGTAGTAGTAGTAGTAGTAGTAGTAGTAGTAGTAGTAGTAGTAGTAGTAGTAGTAGTAGTAGTAGTAGTAGTAGTAGTAGTAGTAGTAGGCAATGCAGTTGGCGGGTGACCTTGGCAAGCGGCGACCGAGGGAATTGAACCGTGCTCGGCACGGTAGGTAATGTTGTCTAGTTACTAAAGCATCCCTCCGTTGTTCATCGATAGTCATTATGGACCGGGGACATGAGGGGAATTTCCTAGGGCTGGAATTCTGGCCGCCAGATATTTCGACTCGAAACACGGAGGCTCGACTGGTTGGGGTTGCCTAATGTGCGTACCACGCACGCCACTAGAAGGACACGAGCCTGGTTTTTTTTACTTTTTTAGGATCAACACGAGCCAAGGTCTGGCTGGTACGCCGTTCGGTCCTACCATTCGAGAATACAGAAGGAACCTTTTAAATTGCCGAACGAATCTATGTGTATTACAATGCCCGTATTTTCCTTGCAAATACTAATCTCAACGTGGTAATTGATTTATGACGAGTTGTTGAATTAGAGTGAGTTTGTGATATATTGATTTCAATGCGGATTTAACATTTCATGGTATCCCTAGTAAGTTTTCAATGAAAATTCATATTTAAAAGATGAACAATATGGAGGTGAGAAAACTTTGTATGTATCAAGCATATGACCACACCCACACCCACACACGAACACAACAACAATCCAATAAGTATAGTGCATCTATTTTTCCAAACCATGCATGTATGACACAAATTCAAAAATACTCCTTCTGTTCCTAAATATTAGTCTTTTAGATATTTCAACAGGCGACTACACACGGAGCAAAATGAATGAATCTACACTCTAAAATATGTCTATATACATCCGTATGTGCCAGTCCATTTGAAATATCTAAAAAGACTAATATTTAGGAACGAAGGGAGTAAAATGTAAGACATGCATGGTCCTCAATTCAATATTTAAAACGAACATGAAACTGAAACATGAATATTAAGTCTAGTACTACAGTACATGCAAATGTTGTGTTTAATTACGCAGAGCTATGATTGTCGGGGGTCAACCCATCGACCTTAGATAAAATTGTGAAGCTCTGTATAGGGTTGTTTAGATTACATTTGTCCCACCCTCCCAACCACCGATTGGTTGTGCACCCCCCACCCCTCCTCCCCGGGAGAATATCATGTGCCCCCATACCTTAGATGTTATATGCCGATACGAGTTGCTTGGAGCTTGTAGATCTGAGATATAGCAGCTCACATGACGTCTCAATATTTTTACAGGAAACCTTGATGGGTTTGAGAATTGCACACAATTTGTACAAAAACTACTCAGATGCCCTTGGATCCCATATCCAACGACCTCGAAGCTCGTATCACCATAGCACTAAGATGAAGGAGGACATCATATTCTCCTGTATGTAAGAATATCATGTGCTACCACACCTTAGATGCTTTGGTGATACAAGCTCTTCGGAGCCGCTGGATTTGTGACCAAACACCTCCTCGGTGGTTCGAATGGTTTTTTGCAGAAAAGCCCCCAAAGAGTTCGGCCACTGCTTACAAGCACAAAGACTGCTCAGATGCCATTGGATCTCAGATCAAACGACCTCGAAGCTCGTATCACCGTAGCATCCAAGCTGCGAGAGCACCTTATGTTTTCTCGCACGGGAGAATATGAGGTTCTCCCGCACCATAGATTCTATGGTGATACGAGTTCACGGAGATCTAACGGCCCACAGTAGGAGGTTTGAATGTTTTTGCAATATACGACTGAGAGAGTTTGGGAATTGCACAGAAAGTACAAGTACTACGCATGTGCCATCTGATCACTGATCATACGACCTAGATGCTCATATCACCGTAGCGGGTAATTAAGCTATGGGGAGCACCTAATATGAGCAAGGGGAGCCGTTGGATCCAAGATGCAACGGCACACACGAGGCTGAATGTTTTATTTGCAATAAACCTTTGGAGAGTTTGGAAATTGCGCATAATTACAAAGACTACTCCCAAGCCATTGGATCTCACTTCCAATGGTGTAAAAACTCGTATCACCATAGCATCTAAGCTGCGGGTTGGATGTGATATTCTATGCCGCTGTCATTTTTGTTCGTAAACTTTCAAAATACATGTAACTCGTGTCGTTACTTGTCTAACCGTGCAAAGTGTTTGTTCAAAAAAACGATCCTACACTGAAATATCGGAACAACACATGGGGGTCCCACTTGTCATTAATCAAATTTGGACCTAAAACTTACAAATCTGAAAGACGAGATTCGAACTGGCAACCTGGACTACAAAGCGTAAGTCGATAGCCTGAAACAAAAACAGTTGTTGGCTTTGTCCCATAACTTGATTTTATACAGTATTACGTTGAGTAGAGTAGAGGGAGTGCCTCATCAACACGTGCATGACCGTTGACTCACTTACTGGTGGGTCCCAGGTCTGCAATCTCTCTCTTCTCTCCATCGTCTAACCTTTGCACGGGCACACACGAAGAGCGGCGCTAGCTTGCCGTGGTGTTATTACAACTAAAAAAGCTTGGAAAATAGAAGAATCGCATAGAACAAGAGACGTTGTGGTTGGTCGAGACAGAGCTAACCACACCTATCCTTTGTGCCATGTTAGCATGATGAAGTTGTGTGGCTAGTGGGGTGTTTTTGACCGACTGGCTGGGTCCCGAGGTCGAACCATAGGTACTACGTCTGATACGTAAATTTTTACACGCACATTTTTCCTCCGTGCCGAGACATGGCACACCCTACCGCACGGTTTTGGGGTCCTCCCGGGTGGTGCGCGCATATATTCTTCCTGACGTGGGACGCCCTACCGCGCGTTTTCGCCGAAGCAAGTAAATGAGTCGTCAAATCACGAAAGGCCACCTTTCCCGCCGAGTGCATCAGTGAAGCACGGTGGCTAGCTAGTTGGGCTAGTTCGACCGATTAGCTAGGCCGCCGCCACATTGGTTTTTTCACTCCTTTTTTTATCTACTTGCCGGCAAGTAAATTTAAATATCCACCGCGGCGTTGCTGTGGTGTTTGAGTGCGGCAGGATTTTTAATTTTTTGATTGACGGGAGCAGGCACAGCAGGATTTTTAATTTTTTGATTGACGGGAGCAGGCGCGGCAGCAATTAGTCATGATGACTCTGCCTGTAAAACCCACTGCTCCCTGATGTGAGAAGTCGTCGACTGGTGTTTTACCATGGTGAAAACCAAAAGATTCCCCTCTCCTCGGCTGGCTCCCTCCGCCTTCCCGTAGATTGCATTGCCTTTCAGCCTTTTCGCCCCCTGCATCACCAACGTCGTGCGCCTCGAGAAGCAGAGGGACTTCGGTGGTGTTTAGGCGCCCTCTGCATGGGCATGTCCATGTCTCGGCACAACATGACCGTTGGATCAAACTCATACGGTGCAGATCTGTCACTGTAGCACAAAGCGTGTGGGTGTGTTTGGTTGCATTCTCATCACAATATAGTTGTTTCCTCTTCGTGTATTTGTGTTAACCTACTAGTGTGGACTCATGCACCCTTCATGCACTCTGCCAAACACCCAAAAGTGGGTTGGGTCGAGAAGGGAACTTTTGCTCCCATCCCGTGCACCCTTCATACACCCTGCCTAACACTATCCGTGCTTCATATGATTCATGTTTCATGGAGTACTGTAGCACCGTACTCTCCATGCGTTGTAGACCTAGTTCTGTTAACATTGATATCACCGTTCATTCTCGACCGGATAGTCGAAAAAGCGGTACTATGTTACTACATTACTGTTCATATAGTTGACATGTGCACAACATCATTTGTTGTCGTCATATCTTACTACACTAGCAACAAGATTATGTAGTACTGACGTATGAACCACTGCACATGCCTAGTAGTAGGAGCACTATGTATGTTCAAGTGGCTGCCGTGTTTCGCACTCCTCCTTCGTAAGAGTGGAAACGCTTGCTGTAATCATTTTTTTCTTCAGAGAAACAGTGGACACGCTCTACCGTGTGGATCCTCCTCCAACCATGCACTAAATTACTCACTTTCGCCGACGTGTGGGACAGCAAGCATCAGGGTCCACCAGCCATGCACTAAATTACTCCACAGTAGAGTGACGGTAGACTACCCCGATCGAAGCGCCGCAGTAATGCCCAATGAGCCGTCAAATCACAAAACCCCCTCCTTTCCAGCAGTAAGTTGGACGGACGAAGCAACCATCATTTCACTCTTCTCTCTCAGCTTCCTCTCTACCCAACTCGCTTCTCGCTCATCTTGTTCCTCATTTCTTCAAGAAAACCCCGACCTGCTTCTGCCATTGTTCTTCTCTCCCAAAGAAGGAAAGGTGAGCACATCAATGGTGTTGATTCTGGCCAAGGCCCAGTCTTGCAACCCCGAGGCTGATCCTATAACTCCCTCTCTTTCCTTCTTTTGGGTTTGTGATTATGTTTATTTTCTTTTATTTCTATTTGACAGTTTCTTGATGGACGCTGGAGCACCGGCCGAAGTGATGTCTATGGCTCTGGCCAAAACCGTCGAGGCTCATGGTACGAAGAAGCGCAAGCACCCCACCGAGACTACCGCAGACAAGCTCAAAGCCATCGCCCTGTCCAAGCCCCCCTCTCCGAGATCCCTCATTAAGCGAGTCCACGTAATACCTCTTCTTGACAATCTTTTTCTCGATCTTGATCGTGTTTTTTCATCTAACACGCAGTACTAGTACTAATAGTACAACTTTCTGGGTGATCTTGCATGTGATTTTTGTGTGCCAAATGACGGTTCTAAATTCCTCTTTTGACCAAAACATGCGGGAGGTTGACACTGATTTCTTATAGATTACTTTCAACTACTCCCTCTGTCCCAAATTTCTTGTCTTAGATTTGTCCAGATACGGATGTATCTAATACTAAAATGTGACTTGATACATCCGTATCTAGACAAATCTAAGACAAGAATTTTGGGACGGATGGAGTACTTTATGAACATCAATGCTACCTTTGAAGAGGGTATATTTGCCTCAGTAACTTGTGTTATGGATATTGCAAGTAATCCCTCTGCTCTCATGCCTTTGAAGACATGTTCTAGTGTCTTTGTTCACTCATTTCTGTGTGTATATGTAGTCATATATGGAGTATAATATCGAAAATCATCTTATATTTCTGAACGGAGGTAGTAATATAATATGGTTTCTGTTTGAATTAGAACCAGGTCCGCGGTGGAGATGAAGTTCTCAAAGTCATGTCGTGTGAACTGGAAGACCTGAGGATGAGTTCTACTGCTAAACTATCCAGCTGTTGTGTCCTTGTTGCCACGTGTCCTGAACTAGTGCTTTCCTGTAGCATTATTGTCAGGCGTGTTCTCGAGGTTGTACTTGACCACAACAATTTCCTGACTGTGCCTTCGATTACGAAGGGTGTGGTTCTTGTAAAGCTTTCCAACAAATCTGATGCGGCCTGTCTTCATCATCATGTTTATGAGTGGAAAGACCACTCTGTTAGGTTCTCCAAGGTTGACGAGATGGTGATGGTGCATGTAGACATCTCTCACGAAGTCCATGGCCTAGTCAGTTATGTGGGGTTCATCCCGTAGGTTGGTGGCAAGAAATAGTCTACAGAGTTTAATTAGTGCAACTTTGCTTGTCTGTAGTAAGTACTATTGTTCAGTATTTGATTTGTGTTTGTGAACCCTGTAGTGCAGAAGTCGAGTCTAGACATTGCAAAAACTTTTACTAACATGGTTGTGTGCCTTACGGGCCCACGTCGCCATTGGGTGGTACTAGGATCTTTTACTCCTCGACCTTTACTCTGGGACTCTGATCTCTCTTCTAATCGGGTTAAATGATTTTACTAAATCTAACATTAGGATCTCGTGATCACTTTCACCCGGAGAGCCCCTTATCACAGATGATCGCCTGCTGCACCAGAAGATTCCGAAGATACTCTCCGATGTTCTCTAAAGATTTTGTGCCGTCGCTTTTGCAATTCCCTCCCATCGATAAACCCCCTAGGGATAACCACGTACACTTGTCCTTCATACAATCATTTCCCGTTAATCTTGTTATTACAAGATACCCCGAAATTCTCTCTATTGTTCTGAAAATCCTTTGAGCTACTGCCTTGCAGTTCTTGCCACATGAATATCCCTACGGATAATTTCTCGCACTTACCGAGTATCCACTCATCCCCAGATGATTCATGTATTTTACAAAATTCTTCGAAATACCATTCGGTCTTCCGAAAATCCTGAGCAACCTATTGCTCCTAAAATTCTTGCTTGCTTGCATTATGGTTAATCCCATAAGTATAATAAACTTATTGGCAACCTTTGTCAATATCATTTTGAGTCCATTGATTCAATATGTTGCGAATGCCTGCAATCCTCAGTCATATCCTAGAATGCATCCTTCCGGCTCAGACGCCATTTCAAACGTGAGCTGGTTCTCGCCAATCAAATTGTCGTCGGTTGTGCCCCTAAGTATATTGGACTTATCCATCCTTGATCAGAGCGTCTGCTTCTGATCCTTCGCTTTGAAAATCATAATCCATTTGCAATTGAGATCTAAGTTACTCCGTTGTTTCTATAATCCAATGTCTTTGCATTGATTCTTCCTCTGGTTGTGAGCCGATACTCACATCAGATCCTTTATGGACCATCAGAACCTTGTTGGATTTTATCCGACAACGTCCTTCATAATCAATCACTTTGGAAGTTCTTTCCCTGATACATAATGCCTTTCGTAAATCTTATTCCTTGATTTGGCCAACCATGCTCTGCTTTCGAGCTGCTGATATTTACAATGGAAGCTTGTGGTATATGTTTCCACGATCCCCCGATGGGTTGAACCAACGCCTTCCCTAATCTATGTGAACCCGAAAGATTTCACGGGTCATACTTATCTGGTATTGCACCAGGTAAAACTTCCAACAACTAATGTCATTTACGAAATACGAGGAGGTGAATGGAAGGTTATGCAATGAGGAAGTGGGAGTCGACCTTGAACCTTTGTGTTCATGCCCATGAACACGATGTAGATCCTATCATGGAAGCTTCTTGTAATAATAACTATTTTCCTTGATATAATATCCTTGGTATCGGTGAATTGATCCTTTGCAATCGTGGTTCCGACCATATGTTCTTCTTTGATCCCATTTCTCGGGCAAGTTTAAGCACTTGTCTTCTGCAGAGCATTACCCTAGTCCAACTTCTACTTTGATCTGTCATCGAGTATTACCCTCTGGTATCTCGAGAATATCATGGAACTACATAACTTCTTATGGGTTCTTCATCAACTGTTATTTCTCACCGATCCCAATTTTCCTGGGTTCTGGGTTGTCATCGACCGAGAACACTAATAAGTGGATCAATTCTGCACTCCGAATCAATAACTATAAGTAATTTTTGTTGCTTATGAGTTTATTAATCCTTCAAGTCATTCCTAGCCTGATTGGCTATATCATTATTGTGCTAAATTTTAACTGTGCTACCTGGTCCTTATTCCCAGAGCACAGCTTTCGATGATGAGCTAAGCTTACATCGATCATCCTTGTCATATCATTTCGCCTTGAATATATAGCAAGCTTGATTTCAAGTTTGTGTCATACCCATGGTTTCAATAACCTGTTGCTTCATCATTCCTTTGACTTGATGTCGTCGCTGATTGATTGCATCTTCATGAAATCTCTCGACAAAGTGTTGTGATCATCATCAACATCTTGACTCCTTCGAGGATATTAATTGAATTCATGATGGGAGATACCATCCTTGCCCCTTGATGATTTGTGTTATCATCGGCAACATTCTTGCCTTCCCCCAACACAAAATTGTTCTTGTTTTGTGTTGTATCTTGATTTCCTTGCTATCTAGCTTAGGTTATGTTCTACCTTGTAGTATTACTGTCTTCTATATCAAGAATGTTGTGAGGATTGCTCCACCTCTTAAGAATTCTTGGTATAGTGATACTTCTCACCATCACCATTCTTTCTTGGTCCCCGTGTTGATTCCAACAAGTGAACGGTGTTCTTTGGATTCTACCCTTCTAGCAACCCTATTGCTTTGTAGTTAATGGTCGAACGTTCGTTCTTAGACTATTGATCACAGAATCACCATTCTAACATTTGATCATGCTACCTAAGGCCATATTTTGGGCACACTTATCAACTAATGTTTAATTGTGTACGTTTTTCCTTGAGCATACATCATTATAGCATTTGATCTGACAAATGTTATCTCCTTGTTTACATAACTTTGGAAATCCATCTTTTTGGATACCTCGTTGAATTATCGTTGAGTTCATCAGCCACCTCCTCATCCTCTCCTTGGCTTAATGATGAATCCCTTCGTGTATCCAGAGTCTGACCTTTGCTTGAAGACCATGTCAATGCTATCTTGAAGCAAGTCTGTGGTACTCTGATCATCGATAAGAACATTTGAAGCGCCACGCTAAATTTCCCTTATCAATTATTCAAATACCGTTGTATGGGTATTGTCATGAAATTACTCTCCCCTTACCTAAAGGGTTTTCTACGTTATATCCAGTCATGGATATCATGCTCTGCTTGTCCTTGGGAAGAATATAACCCTGAAAGATGTGTTTAAACACATTTTCCTTTTCATTGATTTGTTTAATCTTTCTTGAGATCTATATGATCTAAGTAGTAATAATTCACTGCTTATGTAAACACCTCGGTGTACAACTCTGTCAGTAAGACCCTGTTACTATTGTTGATGACATTTTGGTAGCCACCGATGGACGAGAACTTTGCCTATTGGTCCGCCCCGTTCAACGAGTAGGAAAATGGTTCTCTTCGTCCCTTGCCCTTGGTACCGACATTGTTGCCGACATAATCGACAGGCTACCCTCTGACATGCCTTGCTATCATGACTATGCAAGACGTCACCGCCCTTCCTACTTTTAACCTACATGGAGGGCTCATAACCCACAGTTCCACAGGATCGAAACCTGACTCTCCTGTACACCTTGTTGACACAGTTATTCCTTGCTCTTGGTTTCGTAGGTAATTCGCGAGCCACCTTCCTAGTGATCTATTCTGGTAACAGATGCAATACTCAATCTCGTTGCTCTGGACCCCTTTCGCATGTTGTTTCAGGCATCGAACGATTGCCTATCCGTTTGAAACTTCTTAGGGTACCTTCTTACTTTGCTCTCGATAACTACTTAAGTTTCAATTCGAGAGATACTTATGCTTCTCCCCCCGAGTTAACCGTTCGATGATCAATTTTGTTAGAATCCGGCCTTATAGAGTTTTCCCCCCTCTTATCCTTTCGTAAGTCCGGTGAAGATCCTGAAGTAAGGACGACAATTTCGTCATGATGCCTTGAGGCATAGGAGTGAAGACATCAATGCTATGGATTGACCTCTTCGAGGAGAGCAACCAAAGACGAGAAGATCCATTAGACATTCCTAACCAGAACTTCCCCCCCCCTTACACCCCTCTTAAATCTCGGGACAAGATTTCTTGTAGTGGAAGAGAATTGTGACGCCCGGATAATTAGACTACAGTAATTCCTTGCTAATGATGCCACGTCGCCTCGGTTACTGTTGATAAACCCGCATTAGTTCGAAACCGGTTCAAATTCAAATTCAAAATCAAGCAAACAATAAAAATTTTCAAACATTAAAATTAAAATGTTCGGAGTGTGCCAATTAATGCTTAGGTATTTATGGTGAAGGAAACACACTTTTACAACGTGCCTAAGTATTCTAAAATGAATTAAAACAAAAAAGGTAATATAAATAAAAGGATAAAGGCAAAACAGAAAATAAAACAAAATTAAAAGAAAGAAGAAAAGACCCCCCCCCCTCTATCCCTGGGCCGAATGGCCTAACTGGCCATCCAGGCCACTAGGCCGGCCCCCCCACTCCCCATAACCCCTAGGGCGACCGAAACCCTAACCCCCCCACGACCGCACGCTCCCCCCACTCCCCACTCGCTCTCCCCCACCCCCTCGCTCTGGATCTAGATCGGTGAGAGGCCCGACCCCGTCGCCCCCAGACCCCGTCGGCCGAAGCACCGCCTCGCCGCCCTCCTCCTCGATGGACCACCTCGCCGGCCTGCTTCCTCCTCCCCACCGGCCTGCCTCCCCGTCGGAACGTCTTCTCCGACCTCCTCCTCAAGCCCCGCTGCCCGAACCCCTACGCCTCCCTGTGAGCTTCCCCCTCTCCTCCCATGTCTTCCACGCGCACGCGCGCACGTCCCGCGAGCCCCGCACCTGCTCGCGCTCGCGCGCCCCGTAGCGCTCGTCGCCGCCTTCGCTCCATATGCCCTCCCGTGGCGCCACCCGGGGCGGCCCTTCTGCCGCCGCCGCCGGCGGCCGGCTGCACCAGCCGCGCCCCTCGGCCCTGCTCCTGCTACGCCTCGCTCCTGGGCGGGCTGCGGCTTCGCCCGCAGCCGCGCCCGCACGCCCGACCCGCTATGGCCCCTCTGGGCCTATGACACGGGGGGCCCACCCCACAGAACGGTTTTAAATAAAAAGAATTAAAAAATATAATAATAATATAAATAATTAAATGAATGATAATAGTTAAATTAATTAATTAATTAAGGAATTAATTATGTTAATTAATCATAATTAGATTAACCCAATTAACTAATTAGTTTAATTAAACAGTAATTAGATTAGTTAAACATTAATTAGGCTAAACAGTCAATGACCAGTGGGACCCACACGTCAGCGACCCAGTCAACACCTTTGTTGACTGCTGATGTCATGCTGACGTCATGATGACGTCAGCAAACACTGTTCTGGATAATGTTGAATTAAAATATTTAAATTAATCCTAAAAATGATTTAAATTTTTTTAAATTAATATAAAATAAACCGTAGCTCTGATGAAAATACTTTCTACATAAAAGTTGCTCAGAACGACGAGACGAATCCGGATACGTAACCCGTTCGTCCGCCACACATCCCTAGCATAGCAAACACGCGACTTTCCCACTCCGGTTCAACTGTCCGAAAACGCGAAACACCGGGGATACTTTCCCGGTTGTTTTCCCCCTTCGCCAGTATCACCTCCTGCTGCGTTAGGTCACCTCTAGCACCGCGTATTGCCGCGTCTTGCTTTGTGTTACATTTGTTTGCTCAGTTATTTATTGTGTTCCCCCTCTGTTACTTATTTCCGGTAGACTCCGAGACCGCTGCCGATGTTCGTGTGTTACACTACATCGAAGACGACCCCTACTACTTGCCAGAACAACCAGGCAAGCCCCCTCCCTTGATCACCAGATATTGCCTATTCTTCTCTATACTTCTTGCATTAGAGTAGTGTAGCATGTTACTGCTTTTGGTTAATCCTATTCTACTGCATAGCCTGTCATTGTTGCTACAGTTGTTACCCTTACCTGCTATCCTACTGCTTAGTATAGGATGCTAGTGTTCCATCAGTGGCCCTACACTCTTGTCCGTCTGCCATGCTATACTACTGGGTCGTGATCACTTTGGGAGGTGATCACGGGTATATACTATATACATACACTGTTACATTACCTGTGATACTGTTCGAAGATGGGGGCTGAAGGGGCAGGTGGTTCCACCCAGGTAGTGGTGGGCCTGGGTTCCCGACGGCCCCCGACTGTTACTTTGAGGCGGAGCGACAGGGCAGGTTGAGACCACCTAGGAGAGAGGTGGCCTGGCCCTGGTCGGTGTTCGCGGATACTTAACACGCTTAACGAGATGTGGGTATTTGATCTGAGTCTGGCCATTTGGTCTATACGCACTAAGCATCTACGCGGGAGTAGTTATGGGTATCCCGGTGTCGTGGTATCAGCCGAAGCCTTCGTGAGGTCAGCGACTGAGCGGCGCGCGCCGGATTGGACTGGAACGCCACTAGGCTAGGTCTGCTTCCGGCCGCCCTCGCAACGTGCAGGTGTGCAATGGGCGATGGGCCCAGACCCCTGCGCCATAGGATTTAGACCGGCGTGCTGATCTCTCTGTTGTGCCTAGGTGGGGCTGCGACGTGTTGATCTTCCGCAGCCGGGCATGACCCAGAAAAGTGTGTCCGGCCAAATGGGATCAAGCGTGTTGGGTTATGTGGTGCACCCCTGCAGGGAAGTTGATCTATTCGAATAGCCGTGTCCACAGTAACAGGCGACCTGGAGTTGTACCTTGACCTTATGACAACTAGAACCGGATACATAATAAAACACACCCTTCCAAGTGCCAGATACAACCCGGTGATCGCTCTCTAACAGGGCAACGAAGAGGGGATCGCCGGGTAGGATTATGCTATGCGATGCTACTTGGAGGACTTCAGTCTACTCTCTTCTAGTTGCTGCAAGACGGAGGCTGCCAGAAGCGTAGTCTTCGACAGGATTAGCTATCCCCCTCTTATTCTGGCATTCTGCAGTTCAGTCCACTGATATGGCCCTTTACACATATATCCATGCATATGTAGTGTAGCTCCTTGCTTGCGAGTACTTTGGATGAGTACTCACGGTTGCCTTGTTCCCCCTTTTCCCCATTTCTCTACCTGATTGCTGCGACCAGATGATGGAGCCCAGGATCCAGACGCCACCTTCGACGACGACTCCTTCTACACTGGAGGTGCCTACTACTACGTGCATCCCGCTGACGATGACCAGGAGTAGTTAGGAGGATCCCAGGCAGGAGGCCTGCGCCTCGTTCGATATGTATCCCAGTTTGTGCTAAGGCAAACTTGTTTAACTTATGTCTGTACTCAGATATTGTTGCTTCCGCTGACTCGTCTATGATCGAGCACTTGTATTCGAGCCCTCAAGGCCCCTGGCTTGTATTATGATGCTTGTATGACTTATTTATGTTTTAGAGTTGTGTTGTGATATCTTCCCATGAGTCCCTCATCTTGATCTACACATTTGCGTGCATGATTAGTGTACGATTGAATCGGGGGCGTCACAAGTTGGTATCAGAGCCGACTACCTGTAGGAATCCCCCTTCCACACTCCTTGGCCGAAGTCGAGTCTAGACATTGCAAAAACTTTTACTAACATGGTTGTGTGCCTTACGGGCCCACGTCGCCATTGGGTGGTACTAGGATCTTTTACTCCTCGACCTTTACTCTGGGACTCTGATCTCTCTTCTAATCGGGTTAAATGATTTTACTAAATCTAACATTAGGATCTCGTGATCACTTTCACCCGGAGAGCCCCTTATCACAGATGATCGCCTGCTGCACCAGAAGATTCCGAAGATACTCTCCGATGTTCTCTAAAGATTTTGTGCCGTCGCTTTTGCAATTCCCTCCCATCGATAAACCCCCTAGGGATAACCACGTACACTTGTCCTTCATACAATCATTTCCCGTTAATCTTGTTATTACAAGATACCCCGAAATTCTCTCTATTGTTCTGAAAATCCTTTGAGCTACTGCCTTGCAGTTCTTGCCACATGAATATCCCTACGGATAATTTCTCGCACTTACCGAGTATCCACTCATCCCCAGATGATTCATGTATTTTACAAAATTCTTCGAAATACCATTCGGTCTTCCGAAAATCCTGAGCAACCTATTGCTCCTGAAATTCTTGCTTGCTTGCATTATGGTTAATCCCATAAGTATAATAAACTTATTGGCAACCTTTGTCAATATCATTTTGAGTCCATTGATTCAATATGTTGCGAATGCATGCAATCCTCAGTCATATCCTAGAATGCATCCTTCCGGCTCAGACGCCATTTCAAACGTGAGCTGGTTCTCGCCAATCAAATTGTCGTCGGTTGTGTCCCTAAGTATATTGAACTTATCCATCCTTGATCAGAGCGTCTGCTTCTGATCCTTCGCTTTGAAAATCATAATCCATTTGCAATTGAGATCTAAGTTACTCCGTTGTTTCTATAATCCAATGTCTTTGCATTGATTCTTCCTCTGGTTGTGAGCCGATACTCACATCAGATCCTTTATGGACCATCAGAACCTTGTTGGATTTTATCCGACAACGTCCTTCATAATCAATCACTTTGGAAGTTCTTTCCCGGATACATAATGCCTTTGGTAAATCTTATTCCTTGATTTGGCCAACCATGCTCTGCTTTCGAGCTGCTGATATTTACAATGGAAGCTTGTGGTATATGTTTCCACGATCCCCCGATGGGTTGAACCAACGCCTTCCCTAATCTATGTGAACCCGAAAGATTTCACGGGTCATACTTATCTGGTATTGCACCAGGTAAAACTTCCAACAACTAATGTCATTTACGAAATACGAGGAGGTGAATGGAAGGTTATGCAATGAGGAAGTGGGAGTCGACCTTGAACCTTTGTGTTCATGCCCATGAACACGATGTAGATCCTATCATGGAAGCTTCTTGTAATAATAACTATTTTCCTTGATATAATATCCTTGGTATCGGTGAATTGATCCTTTGTAATCGTGGTTCCGACCATATGTTCTTCTTTGATCCCATTTCTCGGGCAAGTTTAAGCACTTGTCTTCTGCAGAGCATTACCCTAGTCCAACTTCTACTTTGATCTGTCATCGAGTATTACCCTCTGGTATCTCGAGAATATCATGGAACTACATAACTTCTTATGGGTTCTTCATCAACTGTTATTTCTCACCGATCCCAATTTTCCTGGGTTCTGGGTTGTCATCGACCGAGAACACTAATAAGTGGATCAATTCTGCACTCCGAATCAATAACTATAAGTAATTTTTGTTGCTTATGAGTTTATTAATCCTTCAAGTCATTCCTAGCCTGATTGGCTATATCATTATTGTGCTAAATTTTAACTGTGCTACCTGGTCCTTATTCCCAGAGCACAGCTTTCGATGATGAGCTAAGCTTACATCGATCATCCTTGTCATATCATTTCGCCTTGAATATATAGCAAGCTTGATTTCAAGTTTGTGTCATACCCATGGTTGCAATAACCTGTTGCTTCATCATTCCTTTGACTTGATGTCGTCGCCGATTGATTGCATCTTCATGAAATCTCTCGACAAAGTGTTGTGATCATCATCAACATCTTGACTCCTTCGAGGATATTAATTGAATTCATGATGGGAGATACCATCCTTGCCCCCTGATGATTTGTGTTATCATCGGCAACATTCTTGCCTTCCCCCAACACAAAATTGTTCTTGTTTTGTGTTGTATCTTGATTTCCTTGCTATCTAGCTTAGGTTATGTTCTACCTTGTAGTATTACTGTCTTCTATATCAAGAATGTTGTGAGGATTGCTCCACCTCTTAAGAATTCTTGGTATAGTGATACTTCTCACCATCACCATTCTTTCTTGGTCCCCGTGTTGATTCCAACAAGTGAACGGTGTTCTTTGGATTCTACCCTTCTAGCAACCCTATTGCTTTGTAGTTAATGGTCGAACGTTCGTTCTTAGACTATTGATCACAGAATCACCATTCTAACATTTGATCATGCTACCTAAGGCCATATTTTGGGCACACTTATCAACTAATGTTTAATTGTGTACGTTTTTCCTTGAGCATACATCATTATAGCATTTGATCTGACAAATGTTATCTCCTTGTTTACATAACTTTGGAAATCCATCTTTTTGGATACCTCGTTGAATTATCGTTGAGTTCATCAGCCACCTCCTCATCCTCTCCTTGGCTTAATGATGAATCCCTTCGTGTATCCAGAGTCTGACCTTTGCTTGAAGACCATGTCAATGCTATCTCGCAGCAAGTCTGTGGTACTCTGATCATCGATAAGAACATTTGAAGCGCCATGCTAAATTTCCCTTATCAATTATTCAAATACCGTTGTATGGGTATTGTCATGAAATTACTCTCCCCTTACCTAAAGGGTTTTCTACGTTATATCCTGTCATGGATATCATGCTCTGCTTGTCCTTGGGAAGAATATAACCCTGAAAGATGTGTGTAAACACATTTTCCTTTTCATTGATTTGTTTAATCTTTCTTGAGATCTATAGGATCTAAGCAGTAATAATTCACTGCTTATGTAAACACCTCGGTGTACAACTCTGTCAGTAAGACCCTGTTACTATTGTTGATGACATTTTGGTAGCCACCGATGGACGAGAACTGTTGGGGATATCACTACTGGGCGTAAACCGGCCTGCTTGGGCCGGATTAACTTCAACAGTAGTTCAAGGATGTTAAAGCCCGATAAACTTGTAAAGGCCCAAGGCCGTAGTCGGTTTAGTATCGGTAGCCATAAACCGGCTTGTATAAACTTGTACTATAAGATAGGGAAAGAAAGAGACCAACCTGGGTACGAGTATAAACCGGAGATTGGGACTCTGTGAACCGACGGGCGTCACCCGTGTATATAAGGGGACGACCCGACAGCGTTTCAGAGACAGACAACCACAACTCGAGGCCTAGGCGAAGCTTGTTTACTCCCTAGTCATCGAGACTTCATCAATTCCACCACAAACTAGACGTAGGCTTTTACCTTCATCGAAGGGGCCGAACTAGTATAAACTCTCTGCGTCCCTGTGTCCGCTTTAACCCCTTCGAGTTAACCCGTTGCGATGGCTCCACGACTAAGTCCTTTGACTAGGACATCTGCCGTGACAAACCCACGACAGTTGGCGCCCACCGTGGAGCAATCGCACGATGGTTTCAAGTTCTTGGAGGGCCGCTTTGAAGGACTCGAGGGATACGCCGTGGGCCGGATGACCAAGAGTCGTCGCGGCAAGATCTACATCGACGACGCAGGCTGGGGCCCCGAGGCCGGCTCAATTGAGTACGGGTACCGGGTCCCCTTTGGCGGTATACACGTCTTCATCGGCAAAATCGGTGAACCGGGCCCTGAGCTGGACACCTGCACCGACCTCATCGAAACAGCTCAGCGTGCGCGACCTGCCCGGGTTAAGCTAGCCGTGAAGCGTGCCTTTGTGGGAGTCATCCATGGAGGGAACTATGAGGACGGATCAGGATCTGGTGGCGAAACCGTCGATTATTCCGGCGACGAGTCGTCAACCGGGGAAACTGAGTCCTTGTATCAAGTACAAGATGGTCGGATTGGGGGCTGTTCCGATGGCGACAGTATTCCGGACCCCTCTGATCTGCCTAGCCGGGTCGGTATATTCATGGCCGGTACCCAGGCAGCACCTCAGTCATCAACGGCCGCAGCAATAGTTTCCGGTTCAGCGGCGGCGACGGCTGCCGGAGCAGGAGGCTCTGTGCGCCCACCAGCTCAAGTGTTATCTGGTCTGTTCGACGCGTTGGTTGCGCTCATGGCAGAGGCTAATCCGACGGATCAGGATGCTCATAATGCAGAGATTGCAAAGGTGAGAGAACAGATTAGCCAGGCCAAGGCGGATCTGGCAGCTGAGGAGGTCAGGATGACCGCGGAGCGGGCCGCTTTGGACGCGCAAGCCTACAAACTTATGCTGGATCAGAACGCTTCGCAGGAAGTCATGAGGAGAAATTTCCGATCTCGCTTGCCCTCGGTCTTTGAAGGAAGGGATCTTTTCAATACCCCTGGGGCAGGGACCAGTAACCAACCGGTGGTGAACCGGGCGGAGGCGCCCGAGACGGGCGCGCCGGTTCAGCCTCGTGTAATAGATCTGCCCCGTCATAACCCGGGAGAGCCACGGGTTGTGCATACCCCTCCGGATCACTATTCTAACCCGCTGGACAACCTTGTTGCAGCGGCGGCACGGTTGGAAGCTATTCCGGTCGAGGGAGATTCACTGCAAGCGATAGAGACACGCCGGGTTAAGGAGCTCCTCAGAACAGCATTGGTTCAGCAGGAGGCGTATTCGTATAGCCGCGAACGGATTCACTCCACCCCGCGTCCAGGCCGGAGTTACAGTAGAAATATGGAAGAACCAGCCGAGTCAAGTAATGCACGGCGTAGGGCTCCCCACGGCAACAATCCGGCCCCCGATGCCCAGGAGGTGGTAGACCGGGCCCGGGCGCGTAGGGAAGCTGAGTTAGCAGCACCGCATCAGGCTCATCAGATTACACCGTTTCGTCCCACCGCTTCAGTTGAACCGGGACTCACTTCTAGTGCTTTGGGAGTACCTTGCCTCGTCCCAGCCCTCCGCAACGTGCGCTTGCCCAAGGATTTCAAAGGCCCGCGCAAGGTGCCGAACTATACGGCGGATCAACCCCCAGAGTCGTGGCTGGAGAGTTATGAGATGGCCATGGAGATGCTGGACGTGGATGATGCGGCGTGCGCAAAATATTTCACCATGATGCTTGAAGGGACAGCGCGTACTTGGTTAAAAAGCTTGCCGCCCAATTCTATCGGTTCATGGGCACAGTTGCGAGCCCGGTTCATAAGCAATTTTAAAGACACGTGCAAGCAACCCATGTCGGTGGTGGATTTAGCGGCTTGTGTCCAGGAGGAAGGAGAGTCAACAACTCATTGGGTGCGCCGAGTCTCAAAGATCCTGCATTCATCAGACCGTATCAATGTGGACATCGCGGTTGTAACCTTGGAAGGCAATTGCCGGTTTGGGCCTTTAAAGTTAAAATTAGGACGGATGAAACGCCATTGTACCGACATGGGAACGCTCATGACTGCTCTGGTGAAGTATGTTGATTCTGATAGTACCAAGGATCCCGAGTCTGATGATGAAAAGATAGGGAAGGGAAGGAGGAACGGCAACCCCAGAGGTCAACAGCATAACTCGGCAGGAAATGTTGGTGGTGGCAAGCGTAAGGCGGATGGCAACACGGATTATGTGGCTAACACTAATGTGCAGGACAGAGGCCGACGACGTAGAGGCAAAAACCGCAGTGGCGGACCTGGACCCAATCCGGAGCGCTTAAATTATCTGTTGAATCAGCCTTGTCCAAAGCATGGGACCAGAGAGGAGCCAGCAAACCACCTTTGGAAGGATTGTTATATCATGCAAGAGTTTAAGAGCTCCAATGTTTTTCGGTATGACCCCGGCTCCGGTGGCGGTTCAGGATCCGGGCCGAGTCATGGTGGAGGAAATCCCGGTTCAGGGTTTAACGGTAATCCGGGCGGACATGGCAATCAGCATAATCAAAACAGTCAGCAACAGCAGCAGTCGGGTTACCAGAGTAATCCAAAGCAGTTAAACAGTGGACAATATCATGTGTTTACCACCAGCTTGGACAAGCGGGACCGAAAGGTCCAGAAGCGGGCGGTTAACTCTGTTGAACCGGTTGTGCCACGGTATCTGCGCTGGTCAGAGCAGCCAATTGTATGGAGTAGAGAGGAACACCCTCCCCGGGTTGACAATCCGGGTCAGCTAGCTTTGGTGGTGGCGCCTCAGGTGGGAGGTTATAAGTTCACCAAGGTACTCATGGACGGGGGTAGCAGTATTAATATCTTGTACTATGAGACCTTTCGACGTATGGAGCAAAAGGATAAAGACCTCCGTCCTTCAAACACGGTTTTCCATGGTGTGGTGCCTGGCAAGTCAGCATACCCCATGGGCAAAATAGCCTTGGAAGTAGTCTTTGGAGATGATCACGATTCCCGATCAGAGACACTGACGTTTGAGGTGGTGAAAATCCAAAGCCCGTACCATGCCCTGTTTGGCCGGCCAGCCTATGCCAAGTTCATGGCACGGCCCTGCTATGTGTATCTACAGCTCAAGATGTCGGGTCATAAGGGGACCATCACGGTTCACGGAAGCCGTAAGATCGCTTTGGAGTGCGAGGAAGGAGACACCGCGTATGCGGAGTCGGTTTGTGCTACCGAGGAGCTCAAGTACTATAAAGACAACGTTGATCCGACGGATATGACTCCTTTAAAGAAGCCCACTACAGAGCATGATCCGACCCTGAAATTCACATCGGCGGCTGAGACCAAGCTTGTTGACTTCGTACCTGGCGATTCGTCCAAGCAGTTCAGCAGTAGTGCCAATCTGGATCCGAAATAGGAAGACGCGCTCATCGAGTTCATCCGTGAGAATCGGGACATCTTTGCATGGAAGCCTTCTGACATGCCAGGTGTACCGAGGCAGCTCGCTGAGCACACCCTTAATGTGGATCCTAAATACAGACCAGTGAAACAGTTCCTCCGCCGGTTCAATGAGGAGAGGAGAAAGGCTATTGGAGAAGAGGTGGCCAGGCTATTGGCAGCTGGTTTCATCATTGAAATTTTTCACCCTGAGTGGCTTGCTAATCCGGTGCTGGTCCTTAAGAAAAACGGTACCTGGCGCATGTGTGTGGATTATACGGATCTTAATAAGGCCTGCCCTGTGGATCCTTTTGTCCTCCCCCGTATTGATCAAATCATTGATGCTACGGCGGGTTGCGAGCGCTTATGTTTCTTGGATGCATACTCCGGCTATCATCAGATCAAAATGGCAGTTAAGGACCAGGAGAAGACGGCGTTCATAACTCCATTTGGAGCCTTCTGCTATGTGTCTATGCCTTTTGGGCTCAAAAGTGCCCAGGCGACTTATCAACGGTGTGTGCAAAATTGTCTCCACAAACAGATTGGCCGTAATGTGCATGCTTATGTGGATGATATTGTGGTCAAGTCAAGGAAGAAGGAGACTTTGGTCGATGATTTGAAAGAGACCTTTGATAACCTCAGGACGTACAAGATGATGCTCAATCCGGCCAAATGTGTCTTTGGTGTACCAGCTGGCAAGTTATTGGGTTTTCTGGTATCCCATAGGGGAATTGAGGCTAATCCGGAGAAGATCACGGCTATCACCTCTCTGGCTAAACCGAAGTGTATTAACGATGTTCAGCGCCTGGCGGGTCGGATCGCTGCACTAAGTCGGTTTATCAGCCGCCTCGGGGAAAAAGCGATTCCTTTGTATCAAATGTTGAAGAAGACGGATCGGTTCATCTGGAATTCTGCTGCGGATCAGGCATTGGAGGACTTAAAGCGGCAGCTGGCCAATCCTCCCGTGCTCGCCGCTCCCATTGATAGGGAACCATTGCTGCTATATGTAGCTGCTAATGCTCGTGCAGTTAGTGTGGCTATTGTGGTGGAGCGGAAGGAGGCGGGCAAGGAGTACCCGGTTCAGCGTCCGGTTTACTATATCAGCGCGGTGCTTATTGAATCCAAACAGAGATATCCGCATTGGCAGAAGCTGGTATACGGAGTTTTTATGGCGAGCCGGAAGTTGAAGCAATATTTCCAAGGGCATCCCATCACAGTGGTCAGCTCTGCTCCTTTGGGTGATATCATCCAAAACCGAGAAGCAACTGGTCGGATTGCCAAATGGGCTATTGAGCTTGGGCCGCACGGTTTAAAATACGTGCCTCGCACTGCGATAAAGTCTCAGGCACTTGTTGACTTCATCAATGATTGGACGGAGTTGCAAGTCCCTGAAGAGAAGCCGGATCACACATATTGGACCATTCATTTTGATGGATCACGTCAATAGGAGGGCTCGGGGGCTGGAGTCATATTAACTTCCCCACGAGGTGACAAGTTTTGTTATGTTCTCTGTCTAATGTTCCCTTGTACTAACAATGCAGCAGAGTACGAAGCCTTGCTCCACGGTCTCCGGATGGCTAAGGAGATGAATTTAAGCTGAGTTAAGTGCTTCGGAGACTCGGATCTGGTGGCCCAACAGGTGTCTGGTACATGGGATTCTAAAGATCCACTCATGGCTGCATATCGTCGTGAGGTTGATGTGGTCGCAGGTCACTTCAAGGGGTATCAGGTGGACCACGTGGACCGACGAAAGAACGAGGCGGCAGACGCTTTAAGCCGGCTGGGTTCACAGCATAAACCGGTACCACCTAATGTGTTCCTTGATGTGCTTTACAACCCATCGGTTCAACTACCTGGGGAGGCGGATTTGGCGGTTCCTGACCCGGAGGCTCAGTTGGTGGCGGCGCTACACGTCATCCCGGATTGGACGCTGCCTTACCTGGCGTACATGAACCGAGGCGAGTTGCCAGAGGACGAGACTCTGGCCAGAAAAATAGTACGGCGGTCCAAATCCATGGTAATTGAAAACGGCGAGCTGCATCATCGCAGTGTAACAGGAGCGTTTCAACGGTGTGTATCTCCTGAGGAGGGCCGTGAAATTTTGTGTGAAATCCACGAAGGAGATTGTGGTCACCACGTCGGTTCAAAATCTTTAGTGGCGAAGGCATTTCGTCACGGTTTCTATTGGTTGACTGCCCATGCTGATGCGGAAGATCTGGTCAGACGATGTGATGGTTGCCAAAAATTCTCAAGACGCGCTCATGTTCCGGCTCAAGAATTGAGGATGATTCCAATTACTTGGCCGTTTGCAACCTGGGGGCTGGATATGGTCAGGCCTTTCAAAAGGTCCAAGGACAAGAAGACCCACCTTCTGGTGGCGGTTGACAAATTTACAAAGTGGATAGAGGCAGAGCCCGTTAGCAAGTGTGATGCGGCCACCGCGGTTCAGTTCATCAAAAGGGTGATTTTCCGGTTTGGTTTTCCACACAGTATCATCACAGATAATGGTACCAATTTATCTAAAGGTGCCATGAAGGAGTTCTGCGAACGAGAGCACATCCGCCTTGATGTTTCATCGGTGGCACACCCACAGTCCAATGGTCAAGCAGAAAGAGCTAATCAGGAGATCTTGAGAGGCATCAAACCTCGGCTTATGGTTCCTTTGCAGAGGACGCCGGGTTGTTGGGTCGAAGAATTGCCCTCTGTGTTACGGAGCATCAACACCACGCCTAACAGGTCCACTAGGTACACGCCGTTCTTCATGGTTTATGCGGCGGAGGCAGTTCTCCCTAGTGACATCCGTCACGATCCACCTCGTGTTGCGGCTTACGTTGAAGCGGATAACGAGACGGCTCGACAGGACGCTTTGGACCGGCTGGATGAAGAGCGATACATAGCAGCTGCCCGCTCGGCGATCTACCAACAGGATCTTCGTCGCTATCACAGTCGTCGGGTCAGGACCAGAACCTTTCAAGAAGGAGATTTGGTGCTTCGACTTATTCAAGATCAAACTGAGATGCATAAGTTGTCTCCGCCTTGGGAAGGGCCTTTCGTGGTCAGCAAGAATCTGCACAACGGGTCATACTACCTGATCGATGTTCGAGAGCACAAAGACTCATGTAAATCAGAGCAGGAGACCAACAGGCCGTGGAATATAGCTCATCTTCGGCCTTACTATACTTGAGCCATGGGCTCTGCTTATGTACATATTATGACAATGTATATATTATAATAAACCGGATCCTCAGCTAAAGAGGGGTATCTGTTCTTTTATATCATGTGTGGTTACATGGAGTTTTTGTTGTAAAACGACCTCCGGTTTACCCCTTGCAAAGTTTATCAATATCACTTGGGAGCTCGGTCGTATTTGAACCGATGCAATGCCTTTTGATAGGCGAAAGCCACCAGATCATTTGGGGGCTCGGTCGTGTCCGAACCGATGCAATGCCTCTTGATCGGCGAAAGCCACCAGATCACTTGGGGACACGGTCAAGTCTGAACCGGTCACGCCTCTTGGTCGGCCTACAGGCCTTAGAGTCACTTGGGGGCTTGGTCGAACCCGAACCAATGTCATGCCACTTGGCCGGCGTAATGCCACGAGTCTTTTGGGGACCTGGCAGACTGGCACCATTGCTACGCCTTCGGGGAGCCTGGTTGCGTCTGACCATGGTAATACCATCTGACCAGCTCATTAGAGCCTTTCTTTTATAAAGAGTTGTCGCCATTGCTTTTGCTTTAATAGCCTTTCTTAAGGAATTACTAGTTTATCTTTGTTGCGTTTTTTAAACCGACGGTATTTTGTGCCGGTTCATACAGCCAATTTGGCAGAACACGGTCTCTTTTTTAAGCCGGAGTTTGTTTGCTCGGTTTGATTTTTCTTATGAAACATCCTTTTTGGAGCAACAAGGATATCATGATCAAAAAGGAGCTGTTTTCTCCTCCGACGGTTTAGGGCTGTCAAGCCCCCGTCTCAAGATTGGCTAAAAATGCCTACTTCATGCCCATTACATGGCAGGTATTTCGTATCACAAAATTTGATCATACTAGCAAGTCTCCCTGCGTATCTATATAAAGGTTCACAAACCGGATGGCGGTACAACCGCCGTGGCAGTTTAAAATTTTGTGATTGCAGGAGATATAAGTTGGCAAGGAAGATTTCCAAATGAAGGTTTCAGTACTGATGCACGAAGGCATCTCACAAAGCACAAGTATGGTCTATCCTATTACAAGGCAACATGGTGCCTCAATAAGACAATTGTTTTTCCTGACAAGATATAACACGGAAGCTAATTAAGGCTGCCCTCGGTTCACGCCTGCGTGCCATCCCGGTTTGATGGTTCTGGATCATCCCGCGCCGTGTCAGCTTCCTCCTCCCTACCCAGTGGCTGGAAGTCAACAGTGGTCCAGTCGATCCCCATTAATGCTTGAAAAACAGCCTCTTCATGTATCAGTGAAGACGGTTCAAGATCAGGGGCGTAAGTGTGCTTACGGATTGGAGGAATTAAGTTTTCTGCTTCAGGGATTGGTGCAGCCACTCGTTTGTTCTGGTCATCATACTGGGATTGATAATGTGACAAATTTGCTTCTTCTACCAACTGGCAGGCCAGAGGGCGCACTGCCCGGTTTATCTTTCTTAACTCTTCTTCGTCCAATTCGGAGCCATCCTCCTTCAAGCTAGGATAGCCTTGAGCCGCTTCAACGGGGTCAAAATCGGGCACCCATGCTTTGGCCCGGATTAAGGCATTAATGGCTCCGGTTCGGGCAGCAGACTTTTTTAACTCCTCAATCCGAGCAGGGAGCATAGACAATCTCCTCAGTGTATCCTGGATCAACGTGGGTACTGGATTGTTATGGGACGCAGTGGTGATGATCCGCTGCGCACCAGTATACAGCTGCTCGACTAAAGTATAGACGGCTTTCAGTTTCATCCGCACATCCGACCCCAAGTGATTAATGCGGGTGCCTATAATACAATCAGCAGTTTACAAACCGAGCTGTTTATAGGAGAATCAAGATTATTACAAAAGTCACAGGAAGCTTACCAAAGATGGCGGCAGTCATTGCGTGCACTTGTCGTTTCACGCTGGTTAATTCATCGGTTAATGGTTTGAGAGCAGCTTCTGCATCTTCAATCTTTTTGGTTAAAGCGGCCTTTTCTGTGGCCCAGTCAGCCCGTTCCTTCTTATAACCTTCCTTCAGTTGCTCCATACTGCCTAAAGCGCTGATTAATTCCTCTTTGGCCTTGGAAGTTTCTGCTTGTTGGGATTTTAAATTCTCTTGAAGGTCGACGACTTGGTTCTCTTTAACTTTCAGTTCAGCCTGCAGACCGACAGTTATACGGTTTAACAAAGGAAGTACCAACCACATAACAAGTTAGGCGCTTTGTACTTGGGGGCTAATGCCTAATTGATCTACAGCTACCAGTTAATTATTAAAAGTCCCAAGCTGAATACAAGTATTCCAGCTCGGCACTTGGGGGCTAATGGCCATTTGATCTGGCGGTCTTACGGATGTTATTAAAAGTCCCGATTCAATTATACTACAAGTTGAACCGACCCTTGGGGGCTACAGCGGCAAGAAGCAGGAACAAATGCATGGAAATTACCTCAAGTTTTTCCTTCATCATCTTTACTAGATTGGCTTCATAATCACGGCTAGTATATAGCCGGTTTAAGTAACCAGAGTGAATGTCTGGAGCACTGAGAGCAGAGTATGTTGCCAGATCAACATCCTATTTTCCTTTGCTCAGGGCGGAGAATTCTTCTTTAGCAGTATGCTTGGCTAAAGCGATGGGATTTCCCGGTTCAGTACGACCTATGCCAGTAATTACGACTTCATCATCCTTAAGCTCGCCGGTCTGAACTGGCATAGTCGGTTTATCAGCAGGCTTGGAGGGACTGATAGTTTTCTCAATCCGGATTGGACTGGCTGGTTGGTCGGCAGGACCGGAGGGGTTCACAGAACTTTTTTCAGGAAGAACAACTCCATCTCTTACTGGTGGGTCATCAACTACATCTTCATGGATGATCGCTTCAACATTTGGGGTAGCATCTGGTTCAGGAGCAGCATCTCCTTCAGCTGCCTTATCCTTGCGAGCTTTCTTACTTGGCCTCGGTTTGGCCCTGAAAGAAGCAGCAAAATTAAAGACAGTATATATGGAAGGCTACAAAAGTCAACAACTTGATGATAAAGGCAAAAGCTTACCCAAGCACGGTTTTGAGTGGAGGCAGCTGAGTGCCAGTTGACTCACCGGAAGATGAGTGCGAGGTGACCTGATAATCAGAGTCAGACGGATTAAGCGGTTGACGAAAACAGCCCGCTTTAGGACAAATATTGACAAGCAAATTAGAGACCTCTGAACGACGTCTCCGAACCGGACTGTTCGGTAAACCGGCAGAGGTAACTACCTGGCCGCTGTGTCGAGTTGTACGACGAACCTCATGCTGACGGGTCTTCATAAGAAAGTTGGGATCCAAGTAAGCAAGAGGATGGGAAAATTTAACTTTGTGGTTTGCCTGACGGACTTTGTGTGAAGGCGGAAGGCTTGAATCAGAAGAAAGAGTAATTACCTCAACATCGTCAGCGTGGCTAGCTTCAGCATCATCCTGACAAATTGTATCATCAATAAATTGCATAAACAGTAAACCGAGAGCATCAAGTTCAGCTTCAAGGTCCGGATTACCCACATCATCGTCCGTAGGTGGATCAGAGGAGGCTGTAGTCTTCCTTTTATGAGCAGACTTTTTGACGACCCTTGTCTTAGGTCGGGTTGGTTTCTCCGGTTTATCCGCTTTTCCTTGCGGGATCTTTTTGCTCCAAAACGGATCATCACCCTGCACCAACAGATATTGGTATCAGTCATAAGCACATACAATAGTATCAGACTCGGTGAGAAGGAAGTTCGGTTTACCGCTGGCGGTTTATTGGTGGCGCAGAAGGGAAGAAGGCCGGTTCGGGCACAGACGTGTTCCAGTTCATTCAGAATTTTCTTTACAGCTTCGGTGACCTCTTCATCAGTAAGTTGGATGTTTACGTGACGCAACGGATCATCAACGCTGCCTGTATACTCGCACATTAAACCGGAGTGTTGACTGAGTGGCAGTATACTCCAGGATATCTAGCAACGAGCAAGATCGACTCCTGTTAAACCGTTAGCCATAAAAGCTCGGAGTTTGGACAGTTGAGGAGCGTATTTCATCCTCTCTTTGCCAGTCAGCCGTTGAGGAAAAGGATGTGTGTTGCTGAGCCGTTCTGGGCGAAAACCGGGCAAGATATTTTCATTATCCTGGGAGGTGTCTTTACAATAAAACCAGGAGTTGTTCCACTCTTGGGGATGACTATGCAGTTTCGCATGAGGGTAAGTGACCTCTTTCCTCTTTTGGATTGCCATGCCACCCAGCTCCATGTTGGAACCGTCAGGGAATTCTATACGGCGGTTTAAGTGAAAGCAATCTCGGAACAGCTCCATTGTGGGTTCCTCTTGGAAGAATACCTCGCAGAGCACTAGGAAGTGGCATATGTTGGTAACAGAATTAGGGCCGATATCTTGCGGATGGAGTTGGAAGTTGGCCAAAACATCACGGTAAAATTTTGAACCGGGCGGGTTAAAACTGCGGGCTAAGTGATCTGCAAAGACTACAACTTCTCCGTCTCGAGGTGTAGGGGGACACTCTTTGCCTGGGACCCTCCAGTGAATGGTTTTTCTGCTGCTTAAAGCGCCGGTCAGGACCAGATTGTTCAGTTGCGTTTCCGAGACCCGAGAAGGAGCCCAGTTGCACTCGTACACTTGTTTAGCCATGAGGAAGTCTACAGAAGGAAAATGATTCCGGTTCAAGATTGTGTTGTGCACAGGTTACATGTTGATATTATCAATGTTAAACCGGAGGAAGTCAATCATAAACCAACATTGGTAAAGCGGTGCAATTCATCACGGGATTATTGGCGGCTTAACAAGGGGACTAATGGTATGTACTAATTTGGTAATCCTCTTCTAGGTTAAACCGCTAGATCTAAAACCGCGAAACATTGGGAATTACAAATAAACAAGTGTGCAGAAACAGGTTTCACACAATCTCATTTTAGCATTGGATCTGGGGTGATTTCATAAAAAGGATAAATATTCATGATTTAAAAGAAGTTATGCAAGAGCAGCAAGGGAAAGTTATGGATCAGAACTACGGTCCAGCTATACTACAGTAAAAACAGATGCGGGAAACTACCGCTGTACGGAGCAAAGGATATGGGATCATCTGAAGAGGCATCTCAGCCGAAGTTTCAGGCGGACGAAGAACACGAAGAACGCGAGGAACACAGTAACCCTAAAAACAGATCTAGATGGAGAGGACGGAGATCTTACCGGAGCTCGGAGGGATGCGGAAGGATGCCGCAGTTCTCTGGTACGGTCAGGTTGATGCAGCGGCCCAGGATGATGCGGAAGTCAGCGATGGCGGTGGAGCTCCGGAGTTGGCGACGCGGAGAAGACGAAGAGAAAAGGGGTGAAGGGGAAAAGGAAATGACCCTTCGGCCCTATTTATGAGGTAAAAAACATGTGTCAGGCGCGCGAATCCAGGAGCCGCAGATTTCGGAAGTGGAGCTGTCGCCTCGATTATTGCGGATCTGTTAAACAAAGAAGGCATCATAAAAGCCAGTTTCATGATGACGTCATGCCGGTTTACAGCAACCAAAGAAGATGACGACATGGCGGTTTAGCGATTAAGGGAAGATATTGAATGTGAAGATTTCTGCTAAGGATTGACATGAACTCATTCAAATCAATCTGGGGCCTAATGTTGGGGATATCACTACTGGGCGTAAACCGGCCTGCTTGGGCCGAATTAACTTCAACAGTAGTTCAAGGATGTTAAAGCCCGATAAACTTGTAAAGGCCCAAGGCCGTAGTCGGTTTAGTATCGGTAGCCATAAACCGGCTTGTATAAACTTGTAGTATAAGATAGGGAAAGAAAGAGACCAACCCGGGTACGAGTATAAACCGGAGATTGGGACTCTGTGAACCGATGGGCGTCACCCGTGTATATAAGGGGACGACCCGACAGCGGTTCAGAGACAGACAACCACAACTCGAGGCCTAGGCGAAGCTTGTTTGCTCCCTAGTCATCGAGACTTCATCAATTCCACCACAAACTAGACGTAGGCTTTTACCTTCATTGAAGGGGCCGAACTAGTATAAACTCTCTGCGTCCCTGTGTCCGCTTTAACCCCTTCGAGTTAACCCATTGCGATGGCTCCACGACTAAGTCCTTTGACTAGGACATCTGCCGTGACAAACCCACGACAAGAACTTTGCCTATTGGTCCGCCCCGTTCAACGAGCAGGAAAATGGTTCTCTTCGTCCCTCGCCCTTGGTACCGATGTTGTTGCCGACATAATCGACAAGCTACCCTCTGACATGCCTTGCTATCATGACTATGCAAGACGTCACTGCCCTTCCTACTTTTAACCCACATGGAGGGCCCATAACCCATAGTTCCACAGGATCGAAACCTGACTCTCCTGTACACCTTGTTGACACAGTTATTCCTTGCTCTTGGTTTCGTAGGTAATTCGCGAGCCACCTTCCTAGTGATCTATTCTGGTAACAGATGCAATACTCAATCTCGTTGCTCTGGACCCCTTTCGCATGTTGTTTCAGGCATCGAACGATTGCCTATCCGTTTGAAACTTCTCAGGGTACCTTCTTACTTTGCTCTCGATAACTACTTAAGTTTCAATTCGAGAGATACTTATGCTTCTCCCCCCGAGTTAACCGTCCGATGATCAATTTTGTTAGAATCCGGCCTTATAGAGTTTTCCCCCCTCTTATCCTTTCGTAAGTCCGGTGAAGATCCTGAAGTAAGGACGACAATTTCATCATGATGCCTTGAGGCATAGGAGTGAAGACATCAATGCTATGGATTGACCTCTTCGAGGAGAGCAACCAAAGACGAGAAGATCCATTAGACATTCCTAACCAGAACTTCCCCCCCCCCTACACCCCTCTTAAATCTCGGGACGAGATTTCTTGTAGTGGAGGAGAATTGTGACACCCGGATAATTAGACTACAGTAATTCCTTGCTAATGATGCCACGTCGCCTCGGTTACTGTTGATAAACCCGCATTAGTTCGAAACCGGTTCGAATTCAAATTCAAAATCAAGCAAACAATAAAAATTTTCAAACATTAAAATTAAAATGTTCGGAGTGTGCCAATTAGTGCTTAGGTATTTATGGTGAAGGAAACACACTTTTACAGAGTGCCTAAGTATTCTAAAATGAATTAAAACAGAAAAGGTAATATAAATAAAAGGATAAAGGCAAAACAGAAAATAAAACAAAATTAAAAGAAAGAAGAAAAGACCCCCCCCCTCTCTCCCTGGGCCGAATGGCCCAACTTGCCATCCAGGCCACTAGGTCGGCCCCCCCACTCCCCATAACCCCTAGGGCGACCGAAACCCTAACCCCCCCCCCACGACCGCACGCTCCCCCCACTCCCCACTCGCTCTCCCCCACCCCCTCGCTCTGGATCTAGATCGGTGAGAAGCCCGACCCCGTCGCCCCCGGACCCCGTCGGCCGAAGCGCCACCTTGCCGCCCTCCTCCTCGACGGACCACCTCGCCGGCCTGCTTCCTCCTCCCCACCGGCCTGCCTCCCCGCCGGAACATCGTCTCCGACCTCCTCCTCAAGCCCCGCTGCCCGAACCCCTATGCCTCCCTGTGAGCTTCCCCCTCTCCTCCCATATCTTCCACGCACACGCGCGCACGTCCCGCGAGCCCCGCACCTGCTCGCGCTCGCGCGCCCCGTAGCGCTCGTCGCCGCCTTCGCTCCACATGCCCTCCCGTGGCGCCACCCGGGGCGGCCCTTCTGCCGCCGCCGCCGCCGGCCGGTTGCACCAGTCGCGCCCCTCGGCCCTGCTCCTGCTACGCCTCGCTCCTGGGCGGGCTGCGGCTTCGCACGCAGCCGCGCCCGCACGCCCGACCCGCTATGGCCCCTCTAGGCCTATGACACGGGGGGCCCACCCCACAGAACGGTTTTAAATAAAAAGAATTAAAAAAGATAATAATAATAATATAAATAATTAAATGAATAATAATAGTTAAATTAATTAATTAATTAAGGAATTAATTAAGTTAATTAATCATAATTAGATTAACCTAATTAACTAATTAGTTTAATTAAACTGTAATTAGATTAGTTAAACATTAATTAGGCTAAACAGTCAATGACCAGTGGGACCCACACGTCAGCGACCCAGTCAACACCTCTGTTGACTGCTGATGTCATGCTGACGTCATGATGACGTCAGCAAACACTGTTCTGGATAATGTTGAATTAAAATATTTAAATTAATCCTAAAAATGATTTAAATCTTTTAAAATTAATATAAAATAAACCGTAGCTCTGATGAAAATACTTTCTACATGAAAGTTCCTCAGAACGACGAGACGAATCCGGATACGTAGCCCGTTTGTCCGTCACACATCCCTAGCATAGCAAACACGCGACTTTCCCACTCCGGTCCAACTGTCCGAAAACGCGAAACACCGGGGATACTTTCCCGGTTGTTTTCCCCCTTGCCAGTATCACCTCCTGCTGCGTTAGGTCACCTATAGCACCGCGTATTGCCGCGTCTTGCTTTGTGTTACATTTGATTGCTGTATTATTTATTGTGTTCCCCCTCCGTTACTTATTTCCGGTAGACTCCGAGACCGCTGCCGATGTTCGTGTGTTACACTACATCGAAGACGACCCCTACTACTTGCCAGAACAACCAGGCAAGCCCCCCCTTGATCACCAGATATCGCCTATTCTTCTCTATACTTCTTGCATTAGAGTAGTGTAGCATGTTACTGCTTTTGGTTAATCCTATTCTACTGCATAGCCTGTCATTGTTGCTACAGTTGTTACCCTTACCTGCTATCCTACTGCTTAGTATAGGATGCTAGTGTTCCATCAGTGGCCCTACACTCTTGTCCGTCTGCCATGCTATACTACTGGGTCGTGATCACTTTGGGAGGTGATCACGGGCATATACTATATACATTACACTGTTACATTACCTGTGATACTGTTCGGAGATGGGGGCTGAAGGGGCAGGTGGTTCCACCCAGGTAGTGGTGGGCCTGGATTCCCGACGGCCCCCAACTGTTACTTTGAGGCGGAGCGACAGGGCAGGTTGAGACCACCTAGGAGAGAGGTGGCCTGGCCCTGGTCGGCGTTCGCGGATACTTAACACGCTTAACGAGATGTGGGTATTTGATCTGAGTCTGGCCATTTGGTCTATACGCACTAAGCATCTACGCGGGAGTAGTTATGGGTATCCCGGTGTCGTGGTATCAGTCGAAGCCTTCGTGACGTCAGCGACTGAGCGGCGCGCGCCGGATTGGACTGGAACGCCACTAGGCTAGGTCTGCTTCCGGCCGCCCTCGCAACGTGCAGGTGTGCAATGGGCGATGGGCCCAGACCCCTGCGCCATAGGATTTAGACCGGCGTGCTGACCTCTCTGTTGTGCCTAGGTGGGGCTGCGACGTGTTGATCTTCCGCGGCCGGGCATGACCCAGAAAAGTGTGTCCGGCCAAATGGGATCAAGCGTGTTGGGTTATGTGGTGCACCCCTGCAGGGTAGTTGATCTATTCGAATAGCCGTGTCCACGGTAACAGGCGACCCGGAGTTGTACCTTGACCTTATGACAACTAGAACCGGATACATAATAAAACACACCCTTCCAAGTGCTGGATACAACCCGGTGATCGCTCTCTAACAGGGCAACGAGGAAGGGATCGCCGGGTAGGATTATGCTATGAGATGCTACTTGGAGGACTTCAGTCTACTCTCTTCTAGTTGCTGCAAGACGGAGGCTGCCAGAAGCGTAGTCTTCAACAGGATTAGCTATCCCCCTCTTATTCTGGCATTCTGCAGTTCAGTCCACTGATATGGCCCTTTACACATATATCCATGCATATGTAGTGTAGCTCCTTGCTTGCGAGTACTTTGGATGAGTACTCACGGTTGCCTTGTTCCCCCTTTTCCCCATTTCTCTACCCGATTGCTGCGACCAGATGATGGAGCCCAGGATCCAGGTGCCACCTTCGACGACGACTCCTTCTACACTGGAGGTGCCTACTACTACATGCAGCCCGCTGACGACGACCAGGAGTAGTTCGGAGGATCCCAGGCAGGAGGCCTGCGCCTCGTTCGATCTGTATCCCAGTTTGTGCTAGCCTTCTTAAGGCAAACTTGTTTAACTTATGTCTGTACTCAGATATTGTTGCTTCCGCTGACTCGTCTATGATCGAGCACTTGTATTCGAGCCCTCGAGGCCCCTGGCTTGTATTATGATGCTTGTATGACTTATTTATGTTTTAGAGTTGTGTTGTGATATCTTCCCGTGAGTCCCTGATCTTGATCGTACACATTTGCGTGCATGATTAGTGTACGATTGAATCGGGGGCGTCACACGGTACCACCTTCAGCAATGGATCGAGCACCGGTAGTTGCTCTAGCACTGACAGCGGCAGCAGCTCAGTCTGATCCAGCTGAGGATTGGGCACCGACCGCGTCAATGTATCAGGCTGATCTACCGGAGGATCGGGCATCGACACCGGCACCTGCTCCAACACCGGCACCAGCTCTACAAGGAGCACCATCTCCGGCAGCAGCAGCGGCTTCGGCACCTGCACCTACACTTGCACTTGCATCTGCTCCGGCCCGTGCAGTGGCAACCGAACGAGCAGTTGCGCCGGCAACAGACTAGGCTGCAGTTCACACTTCATATACCAAAGTCCTTACAAAAACCGACATGTCCACCTTCTGGGTAAGCATTGGCCGCCCAAGTGTTTCATTCTTTTTTCTTTCCATGTTGTTTCGCATGATTCACTGTGTTGATCTAACTGTTTGGGTATGTCTTCTGTTTGCAAACAGAGAATTCCTAGAGCAACGAGGGAGTCGTTCAACAATCCGGGCGACAGCGGCCAAGTTTCTCTTACCATGCGCAGCCTTGGTGTGAATGAACCTGCTCAATATACCGTAAGTACAAAGGATGGTCGCATGATGATTGATGCTAAAGGATGGTCAAGTTTCAAATCTAAATCATATCTTACGGTAGGGGATGATCTCAAAATCGAACTTTCTCGGCAAGGAGAGCTGGTCCAAATCAACTTCGAAATTCTTCGGTAGCAGCACGCAACTGCCAAACTGATCTATCCTCCGAGAGATTTTGATGTAATAATCTGGCATGTTGAAACAAGTGTCATGTGTGTATAAGTAATACGACAATATTATTTATCACATGGTATATCATTGATATAATTGCAACTCTCATTGCTGGTTAGGAGCTGTCGTTCGATTTCATTCCAACAGCTGCCGTGCTTTATTCAATTCTGTGTATTCGCCTTGCGACAGCATCTAAAACCAGCATCGTACCGATCGCTTGCAATATGAAAAGCGCTGAGGTAGAACACATGGGCCCCAAACATGTAGGGTGGGTCTGCGGCCCAAAGTCCAGAACCGTGAGCCTGTCTGAGTATTATATTCTCAGCTGAACCCCCATAATGCTCGTGCGTTGC
Organism: Aegilops umbellulata; assembly: GCA_032464435.1. Taxonomy (NCBI): domain Eukaryota; kingdom Viridiplantae; phylum Streptophyta; class Magnoliopsida; order Poales; family Poaceae; genus Aegilops; species Aegilops umbellulata. The sequence goes on along the minus strand of CP136056.1, from coordinate 63,147,373 downwards.
ACGTAACATCAAGATGCATTTGTATGAGTATTTTATCTTGCGAGAGAAAAGGATGAACGAGGGAAGGCCTTATTTGCAAATGTGGAGAGGTGTGTGGGTACCTTTTTGCAAAATTGCCATAGTTTCCTTCCTATCCGTCAGGTATAAATCGGACGGCCTATATTGCACGATGGCAGGCACACCATCATCACCAACTCGTCTATACTGTGTTAAAAACAACTATGTTTTTTATAATTATATATGTTATATATATTCCCCTTGATTTTTCTTATGTATAAAGTTGTGATATAAAAGATTTGTATATTTCTTTACAGAGGGAGTATCTCTCTGTCAAAAATATATTTTTGTGTAACTAGTTACTCCTGTCTTTCTACTTCCTTTCGCTGATATGTGGGGCATCCGGCAACGGGGTCCACGTGCCATATGCACAACTTTGAGTGCACAACTGCACGGTAGACACACCACGGTCGTAGCGCCACAGTAATGCCCAATGAGTTGTCAAATCACAAAACCCCCCTTTCCAGCTTTAGCAGTAAGCTGGACGGACGAAGCGGCAATATTTCACTGGGCCTGAATCCCTTCTCCCCCGTCTGCTTGTTCAGAGAAAACCCCCTCTCGGCGATTGCATAGGGTTTTCTCATGGAGAACCAGGTACGAATTCTTCATCCATCCCTGATAAATCCAAGTCCCTTGGTCGTGGGTAATCCTAGCATGGCAGTTGCCGCCGTTGATGCATTTTTCTTCCTACTAAATCTAGTGTGTTTCATTTGCAGTGCCCAAAGTGCGAGGACCCTATAGGTTTCTGCGCCCTCGGCGAGACGCCACACTTGTTCCTTCTCATCCTAACACAGGATTTTAAAACGCGCATAGTATGTTCCTAGAATCCTCTTTTCTATCCGGGAGGGTGGGTTTTTTTTTAACATGCTGTCGACTAATTTGGAAATTTGGATTGCTATATTCGGATAAAAGGTACTACCAGTACGATGGTCAACACTGACGTGAAGGAGGAAGTTATTTCTAGATTTGGATAGGGGATACATTGTGTTCTCGTATTATTTTTCCTGCAGTGCATTATTTGCTCTGCCAGAACACATGTACTCAAGATGCTCGGCCTTGCCATAACTGAATACACCGGTTTAATGGTAACAGTGAAGACAAGCCATGGATATAAGTTCCGAGTTGGGTTCATGAACCAAGAAGATCGCTACTTTTTTATGGTCGAACTTGGATAAACTTTCTCAAGTGTTACGGACTGAAAGTTGGCGCACGAATGTTGGAAATAGTAAAACCTGGTCTCATCTTCACTGCGATTTTCCACCCCGACGTTGTTCCAATTGTTCATCCATGTTAGTTTTGTATCTGGTTCTTGCTTGTTGCCTCGATTACTTCTTAATCCACCTATTCTGTCTAAGTAATCACAATTTAACTTTAGAAGTAGCAAGAATCTCTCACAAAGATGCTACTTCTAACTAATATTTTCTTATAATTGGTGGCACGTGTAGGTTTTTTCAGAGTTAAGCAGGCTGCTCATTTGTTATTCTATAACAACTCGGCTGTTACTGATGGCACTGAAGTTGACTGGGACGACATCCACAAGTTCCTACACTTTATTGATCGTCTTGAGGTCCTTGTGGGGCGTTTCAATGGTGGAAGGCCACGTGGGATATGTGTGTCACTGCTGCACTCGTTGAACAGGTCCAACTGTGTCGAGAAACTTATGGTACGAGTTGTTTCTGTTATATATTTTGTTCATAAACTATTGCTTATACACAGCTTTACAGTTGTGATCTTCTTGAAACAGAAACTGCCCAGTTCTATTGTTCCTATACAGATGCCTGACCATGGTCGGGTCAGACTTGTGCTTGGTCACAACATGATGTTTATGTCGACCTACTTCATTCCCCTTGGAGGTGAAAAGATACTTATTCATGGGTGGTCTCAAATAATGAAGGCCCGTCCATCTTGGAGAATAGGACAGAAGATTATGTTCCTGCTTTTCCATGGCTCTAAAGCGAATATCCTGTTTATTGACCACATTGCGAGATGAAGCCGCTTTCAGAAGGTTGTGGATGCGCGGGGTGGCGCCTGGGCCTTGTCCTGGGGCTTGGCGGCCTCACCCTTGGTTAACTGTAGGCAAAGTAGCACTGTTCGAGGCGTGCTTTGTACGGTTGAACCTGTATAAGTACTCATACTGCTTTCAGCTATGGTTGTTAAGTGCCCCTGCTAGTTTCAGTTGAGGTTGTTAAGTACTCCTGCTCCTTTTACAGTCTGTCATGTTTCTTCAGTCCTATCTTCCTCCAGCCGCCAAAACCAAACCAGCACCGGCGGGGCCACCTACTTCCGCCTCCCACAGCTAGCTGAGCCTCAGCGCACGCATCGCTGCCCCACCGTCTCCTAAATCGTTAACGCCAATGTCCGAGGCCTCGCCGTCGTCCTCCGCGCGCTTTGGTGCGCTCACCGCGGCGCCGCCCTCCCGTGTTGTCAACATGGTCAACAAACAACAGGAATCGGCAGAAGTACGTGGAGAGGATGACAGTAGGGGCCCACCATGTCAGCGTATGGAAAAATAAAATGCTTCCTCCTAGTGTTTTCCTGACATCTGGGACCCACGGCATTGTGAGCGTATATAGTCAATAGACAAGAGAACAGCACAAGATCGGCTGACACCTGGCACGTAGCTGCTCGAGCAGTAATTTTTTTGTTATTGTTGAGACAGAGCAGGGTTTGAACTGGGATGTGGCTCGTCTAGCCCAGGCTTATATTATATGTTCACCATGTGACCAGCCCAGCTATTTTTTCTTTGTGAAAATGAACCTAGTTTATTTTTTCTGAAGAATACCCAATCCAGGCCTACTTATTGGTCTACGCCCTAATGGGTTGCAACTCTTTTGAGACACCTGCAAATCTTGAAAGTAATATGAAATGGGTTGTAAATATAAAAACAGATGACAAATTGGCAATTACTTTATAATTTCTGAATTTTTTCATATTTTCAAATTCCTATTTCACTGGGCATTAACCTAATTTAAATATATCTTCAAAGTACTTTAAATTTGGCTCGACATTTTGGTATTAAAAATAGTTTGGAACCCACAGAAATATGCGAAATTGGCCCTGGCCAACCAAAAAACGGACTGCAATAAATTGCATAAGAAGTCGCAATGAGCTATATATAAATTATTAAAAAAAGAGGGAATGGTCTGACTTCTGGGCCTATTAAGTTGACGCGTATGCAAGATTTTTTTAGTTATTATATACGTCAACAAACGATTCTAGCAGACGTAACCGTTGAATGTCAATCCAACGGCCGTCGTGTTTCTTCAATCTCTGATCTTCTTGCTCCAGCCGCCAAATCCAGCGCCGGCGGGACCGCCTACTCCCGCCTCCCATGCAGGCCTCACCGCCCCCTACTACTCCCACCGCCGGCCAGGGCATCCCTCTACTCACCCGCACCCCTTGTTATTCTGTGGTGACGGCAGCCTCACACCGCAGCCGAACCAGTGAACCCTTGTACTCCTCTCCGCGTGGGCATCCACTGTCGCGTCTTCCCCGACTCCGCGTCATCCCCTTCCTAGGCCTCGCCGTCGTCCATCGCCCTGGTGCTCTCGGCGCGGCGTGGTCAACGTGGTCAAGGAACGGCTTCCATCAGAAGAGTAATGTACGTGGAGAGGCTGACAGCTGGGTCCACGGCAGCCGCAAGGAAGTGCCTCCTTATTACGCGGAAAATAATTATTCCTCCACCTGACAGCAGGGACCCACCAGACGGGCCACCGTATTTGGCGAAAAAAATGTTTCCCCCTGACTGCTGGGACTCACCGGACGGGCCACCATATTTCGCAAAAAAAATCCCCCCGCTGTCAGCTCTGACCCACCGAAAGTGCCTCCTTATTACGCACAAAAAAATGAATACTCCCCCTGCTAGTTGGGACCCACCTTGGTGGGAGGCTGACTTGTGGGCCTACTAAGTTGACGGGGACGGAGCGCTTTGTCAACTTAGTCAATATGAACAATTCTAGCTCCAGTGACCGTACGATGTCCATCCAACGGCCGTAGTGCTTATTCAACCTCTCGTCTTATTGCTCCAGCCGCCCAAAGCAGCGCTGGTCGTGCCGCATGCTCGTGCCTCCCATGGCCGGTTGTGCTACCGCGGAGGCCTCATCGCCCCTACTATTCCCACCGCTTGTCAGGCCCTGCGGCGACGGCAGCCTCACACCACAGCCGAACCAGTGAACCCTCGTACTCCTCTCCGCGCGGGCTTCCACTGCCTCATATTCCCCGGCTCCGCGTCGTCCCTTTCCTAGGCCTTGCCGTCGCCCACCGCCTTGGTGCTCTTGGCGCGGCGTGGTCAACGTGGTCAAGGAACGACTTCCATCGGAAGAGTACTGTACGTGGAGAGGCTGACAGCTGGGTCCACGGCAGCCGCAAGGAAGTGCCTCCTTATTACGCGCAAAATAATTATTCCTCCACCTGACAGTAGGGACCCACCGGACAGGCAACTGTATTTTGCGAAAAAAAACATTTCCCCCCTGACTGCTGGGACCTACCAGCTACATCTTCGCACGCAAGGAAGTGCATCCGGGCAAAAAAAAACGATTCGCCCCCCTGACTGCTGGGACCCTACGCGTTCGAGAACTATGTAGACATGACCGAGACACCTCACCGTTTAATAACCAATAGCGGAACCTGGATGCCCATATTGGCTCCTACATATTCTACGAAGATCTTTATCGGTGGAACATTATGACAACATACGAAGTTCCCTTTGTCCATCGATATGTTACTTGCCCGAGATTCGATCGGCGGTATCTTCATACCTAGTTCGATCTCGTTACCGGCAAGTCTCTTTACTCGTTCCATAATACATCATCTCGTGACTAACTCCTTAGTCATTTGCTTGCAAGCTTATTATGATTTGTATTACTGAGAGGGCCCAGAGATACCTCTCCGATACACGGAGTGACAAATCCTAATCTCGATCTATGCCAACTCAACAAACACCTTCGGAGATACCTGTAGAGCATCTATATGATCACCCAATTACATTGTGACATTTGATAGCACACAAGGTATTCCTCCGGTATCCGGGAGTTGCATAATCTCATAGTCGAAGGAATAAGTATTTGACATGAAGAAAGCAATATCAATAAACTGAACGATCATTATGCTAAGCTAACGGGTGGGTCTTGTCCATCACATCATTCTCCTAATGATGTGATCCCATTATCAAATGACAACTCATGTCAATGGTTAGAAAACCTTAACCATCTTTGATCAACGAGCTAGTCTAGTAGAGGCTCACTAGGGACACGGTGTTTGTTAATGTATTCACACATGTATTAAGGTTTCCGATCAATACAATTATATCATGAATAATAAACTTTTATCATGAATAAGGAAATATAAAATAACAACTTTATTATTGCCTCTAGGGCATATTTCCTTCACATATATCTTCTACTCCTAGTCTCTTCATCAACCCGTTTTGTTGGCGTCAACCAGCACCACGTCAACATCAGTGTGTTCGTCAGCGATGCCTCATCTTCCTCTTCCTCCTTCCTCGCCAGTTTTAGTTCTCATTCTTACTTATTTCCTAGAATACTCTTCCTTTCCTTTTTCTTTATTTTCTGGAACACTCTTTCCGTTTCCAACTCTACGGACCACTTGGCCACTTTAGTTCTTTTTTCTTTTTATTCTTGGAACACTCTTCATTTCTACTATATCACGACTCACCTGGACAATGTAGTGATTGAAGGAAATATGCCCTAAAGGCAATAATAAAGTTGTTATTTATATTTCCTTATATCATGATAAATGTTTATTATTCATGCTAGAATTGTATTAACCGGAAACTTAGTACATGTGTGAATACATAGACAAACAGAGTGTCACTAGTATGCCTCTACTTGACTAGCTCGTTGAATGAAAGATGGTTAAGTTTCCTAGCCATAGACATGAGTTGTCATTTGATTAACAGGATCACATCATTAGAGAATGATGTGATTGACTTGACCCATTCCACTAGCTTAGCACTTGATCGTTTAGTTTGTTGCTATTGCTTTCTTCATGACTTACACATGTTCATATGACTATGAGATTATGCAACTCCCGAATACCAGAGGAACACTTAGTGTGCTATAAAACATCACAACGTAATTGGGTGATTATAAAGATGCTCTACAGGTGTCTCCGATGGTATTTGTTGAGTTCGCATAGATCGAGATTAGGATTTGTCACTCCGAGTATCGGAGAGGTATCTCTGGGCCCTCTCGGTAATGCACATCAATATAAGCCTTGCAAGCAATGTGATAATGAGTTAGTTTCGGGGTGATGCATTATGGAACGAGTAAAGAGACTTTCCGGAAACAAGATTGAACTAGGTATTGAGATACCGACGATCGAATCTCAGGCAAGTAACATACCGATGACAAAGGGAACAACGTATGTTGTTATGCGGTTTGACCGATAAAGATCTTCGTAGAATATGTAGGAACCAACATGAGCATCCAGGTTCCGCTATTGGTTATTGACCGGAGATGAGTCTCGGTCATGTGTACATAGTTCTCCAACCCGTAGGGTCCCCACGCATAACGTTCGGTGACGATCAGTATTATGAGTTTATGTGTTTTGATGTACCGAAGGTTGTTCGGAGTCTCGGATGTGATCACGGACATGACGAGGAGTCTCGAAATGGTCGAGACATAAAGATCGATATATTGGATGACTATGTTTGGACATTGGAATGGTTCCGGGTGAGTTCAGGCATTTATCGGAGTACCGGGAGGTTACCGAAACCCCCCAGGGAGTATATGGGCCTTATTGGGCCTTAGTGGGAGAGAGGAGGAGGAGGCCAAGTACCCCCCCCCAATCCCAATCCGAATTGGGTGGGGGCGGCCCCCCTTTCCTTCCCCCCTCTCTCCTCCTTCCTTCCTCTCCTACTCCAACTAGGGAAGTGGGAATCGTACTCCCACCGGGAGTAGGACTCCCCCCTTGGGCGCGCCATAGAGGGCCGGCCCTCCCCCTCCTCCACTCCTTTATTTACGGGGGAGGGGGCACCCCATAGACACACAAGTTGATAGTTGTCTTACCGTGTGCGGTGCCCCCTCCACAGATGTTCAGCTCGGTCATATCGTTGTAGTGCTTGGGCGAAGCCCTGCGTCGGTAACTTCATCATCGCCGTCATCACGCCGTTGTGTTGATGAAAATCTCCCTCGACACTCACCTGGATCTAGAGTTTGCGGGACGTCACCGAGCTGAACGTGTGCAAATCACAGAGGTGTCGTACTTTCGGTGCTAGGATCGGTCGGATTGTGAAGACGTACGACTACATCAATCGCGTTGTCATACCGCTTCAGCTTTCGGTCTACGAGGGTACATGGACAACACTCTCCCCTCTCGTTGCTATGCATCACCTAGATGGATCTTGTGTGTGCGTAGGTTTTTTTTTTGAAATTACTGCGTTCCCCAACAATGGCATCCGAGCCAGGTCTATGCGTATATGTTATATGCACGAGTAGAACACAAATAGTTGTGGGCGATAATAGTCATACTGCTTACCAGCATGTCATACTTTGATTCGGCGGTATTGTTGGATGAAGCGGCCCGGACCGACATTACGCGTACGCTTACGCGAGACTGGTTCTACCGACGTGCTTTGCACACAGGTGGCTGGCGGGTGTCAGTTTCTCCAACTTTAGTTGAATCGAGTGTGACTACGCCCAGTCCTTGTTGAAGGTTAAAACAACACACTTGACGAAAAATCATTGTGGTTTTGATGCGTAGGTAAGAACGGTTCTTGCTCAGCCTGTAGCAGCCACGTAAAACTTGCAACAACAAAGTAGAGGACGTCTAACTTGTTTTTGCAGGCATGTTGTGATGTGATATGGTCAAGACATGATGCTAGATTTTATTGTATGAGATGATCATGTTTTGTAACAGAGTTATCGGGAACAGGCGGGAGCCATATGGTTGTCACTTTATTGTATGCAATGAAATTGCCCTGTAATTGTTTTTACTTTATCACTAAGCGGTAGCGATAGTAGTAGAAGAATAGTTGGCGAGACAACAACGATGCTACGGTGGAGATCAAGGTGTCGCGCCAGTGCCGATGGTGATCATGACGATGCTTTGGAGATGGAGATCAAAGGCACAAGATGATGATGGCCATATCATATCACTTATATTGATTGCATGTGATGTTTATCCTTTATGCATCTTATTTTGCTTAGTTCGGCGGTAGCATTATAAGATGATCTCTCACTAAATTTCAAGGTACAAGTGTTCTCCTTGAGTATGCACCGTTGCAAAAGTTCGTCGTGCCAAGACACCACATGATGATTGGGTGTGATAAGCTCTACATTCATATACAAAGGGTGCAAGCCAGTTTTGCACATGCAGAATACTCGGGTTAAACTTAACGAGCCTAGCATATGCAGATATGGAATCGGAACACTGAGACCAAAAGGTTGAGCGTGAATCATATAGTAGATATGATCAACATAGTGGTGTTCACAATTGAAAACTACTCCATCTCACGTGATGATCGGACATGGTTTAGTTGATTTGGATCACGTGATCACTTAGATGATTAGAGGGATGTCTATCTAAGTGGGAGTTCTTAAGTAATATGATTAACTGAACTTTAATTTATCATGAACTTAGTACCTGATAGTATTTTTGCATGTCTATGTTGTTGTAGATCAATGGCTCGTGCTATTATTCCTTTGAATTTTAATGCGTTTCTAGAGAAAGCTAAGTTGAAAGATGATGGTAGCAACTACACGGACTGGGTCCGTAACTTGAGGACTATCCTCATTGCTGCATAGAAGAATTACGTCCTGGAAGCACCGCTAGGTGCCAGGCCTGCTGCAGATGCTGCTGATGATGTTAAGAACGTCTGGCAAAGCAAAGTTGATGACTACTTGATAGTTCAGTGTGCCATGCTTTACGGCTTAGAACCGGGACTTCAACGACGTTTTGAACATCATGGAGCATATAAGATGTTCCAGGGGTTGAAGTTAATATTTCAAGCAAATACCCGGATTGAGAGATATGAAGTCTCCAATAAGTTCTATAGCTGCAAGATGGAGGAGAATAGTCCTGTCAGTGAACATATACTCAGAATGTCTGGGTACCACAACCACTTGACTCAGCTGGGAGTTAATCTTCCTGATGATAGTGTCATTGACAGAGTTCTTCAATCACTGCCACCAAGCTACAAGAGCTTCGTGATGAACTATAATATGCAAGGGATGGATAAGACAATTCCCGAGCTCTTCGCAATGCTAAAGGCTGCGGAGGTAGAAATCAAGAAGGAGCATCAAGTGTTGATGCTCAACAAGACCACCAGTTTCAAGAAAAAGGGTAAAGGGAAGAAGGGGAACTTCAAGAAGAACGACAAGCAAGTTGCTGCTCAAGTGAAGAACCCCAAGTCTGGACCTAAGCCTGAGACTGAGTGCTTCTACTGCAAAGGGACTGGTCACTGGAAGCGGAACTGCCCCAAGTATTTGGCGGATAAGAAGGATGGCAAGGTGAACAAAGGTATATGTGATATACATGTTATTGATGTGTACGTTACTGATGCTCGCAGTAGTGCCTGGGTATTTGATATTGGTTCTGTTGCTAATATTTGCAACTCGAAACAGGGACTACGGATTAAGCGAAGATTGGCTAAGGACGAGGTGACGATGCGTGTGGGAAATGGTTCCAAAGTCGATGTGATCGCTGTCGGCGCGCTACCTCTACATCTACCTTCGGGATTAGTTTTAGACCTGAATAATTGTTATTTGGTGCCAGCGTTAAGCATGAACATTATATCTGGATCTTATTTGATGCGAGACGGTTATTCATTTAAATCCGAGAATGATGGTTGTTCTATTTATATGAGTAATATCTTTTATGGTCATGCATCCTTGAAGAGTGGTCTATTTTTATTGAATCTCGGTAGTAGTGACACACATATTCATAATATTGAAGCCAAAAGATGCAGAGTTGATAATAATAGTGCAACTTATTTGTGGCACTGCCGTTTGGGTCATATTGGTGTAAAGCGCATGAAGAAACTCCATTCTGATGGACTTTTGGAATCACTTGATTATGAATCACCTGGTACTTGCGAACCATGCCTCATGGGCAAGATGACTAAAACTCCGTTCTCCGGAACAATGGAGCGAGCAACAGATTTATTGGAAATCATACATACTGATGTATGTGGTCCAATGAACATTGAGGCTCGCGGCGGGTATCGTTATTTTCTGACCTTCACAGATGATTTGAACATATATGGGTATATCTACTTGATGAAACATAAGTCTGAAACATTTGAAAAGTTCAAAGAATTTTAGAGTGAAGTGGAAAATCATCGTAACAAGAAAATAAAGTTTCTGTGATCTAATCGTGGAGGAGAATATTTGAGTTACGAGTTTGGTCTTCATTTGAAACAATGCAGAATAGTTTCTCAACTCACACCACCCGGAACACCACAACGTAATGGTGTGTCTGAACATCATAATCGTACTTTACTAGATATGGTGCGATCTATGATGTCTCTTACTGATTTACCGCTATCGTTTTGGGGTTATGCTTTAGAGACGACTGCATTCACGTTAAATAGGGCACCATGAAAACCCGTTGAGACGATACCTTATGAACTGTGGTTTGGCAAGAAACCCAAGTTGTCGTTTCTTAAAGTTTGGGGCTGCGATGCTTATGTGAAAAAGCTTCAACCTGATAAGCTCGAACCCAAATCGGAGAAATGTATCTTCATAGGATACCCAAAGGAGACTGTTGGGTACACCTTCTATCACAAATCCGAAGGCAAAATTTTTGTTGCTAAGAATGGATCCTTTCTAGAGAAGGAGTTTCTCTCGAAAGAAGTGAGTGGGAGGAAAGTAGAACTTGATGAGGTAACTATACCAGCTCCCTTATTGGAAAGTAGTTCATCACAGAAATCAGTTCCTGTGACTCCTACACCAATTAGTGAGGAAGCTAATGATGATGATCATGTAACTTCAGATCAAGTTACTACTGAACCTCGTAGGTCAACCAGAGTAAGATCCGCACTAGAGTGGTATGGTAATCCGGTTCTGGAGGTCATGTTACTTGACCATGATGAACCTACGAACTATGAGGAAGCGATGATGAGCCCAGATTCCGCGAAATGGCTTGAGGCCATGGAATCTGAGATGGGATCCATGTATGAGAACAAAGTGTGGACTTTTGTTGACTTGCCCAATGATTGGCAAGCCATAGAGAATAAATGGATCTTCAAGAAGAAGACTAACGCTGACGGTAATGTTACTGTCTACAAAGCTCGACTTGTTGCGAAGGTTTTTGACAAGTTCAAGGAGTTGACTACGATGAGACCTTCTCACCCGTAGCGATGCTTAAGTCCGTCTGAATCATGTTAGCAATTGCCGTATTTTATGATTATGAAATTTGGCAAATGGATGTAAAGACTGCATTCCTGAATGGATTTCTGGAAGAAGAGTTGTATATGATGCAACCCGAAGGTTTTATCAATCCAAAGGATGCTAACAAAGTGTGCAAGCTCCAACGATCCATTTATGGACTGGTGCAAGCATCTCGGAGTTGGAATAAACGTTTTGATAGTGTGATCAAAGCATATGGTTTTATACAGACTTTTGGAGAAGTCTGTATTTACAAGAAAGTGGGTGGGAGCTCTGTAGCATTTCTAATATTATATGTGGATGACATATTGTTGATTGGAAATGATATAGAATTTCTGGATAGCATAAAAGGATACTTGAATAAGAGTTTTTCAATGAAAGACCTCGGTGAAGCTGCTTATATATTGGGCATTAAGATCTATAGAGATAGATCAAGACGCTTAATTGGACTTTCACAAAGCACATACCTTGATATAGTTTGAAGAAGTTGAAAATGGATCAAGCAAAGAAAGGGTTCTTGCCTGTGTTACAAGGTGTGAAATTGAGTCAGACTCAATGCCCGACCACTGCAGAAGATAGAGAGAAAATGAAAGTCATTCCCTATGCTTCAACCATAGGTTCTATCTTGTATGCAATGCTGTGTACCAGACCTGATGTGTGTGTTGCTATAAGTTTAGCAGGAAGGTACCAAAGTAATCAAGGAGTGGATCACTGGACATCGGTCAAGAACATCCTGAAATACCTGAAAAGGACTAAGGATATGTTTCTTGTTTATGGAGGTGAAAAGGAGCTCGTCGTAAATGGTTACGTTGATGCTAGCTTTGACACTGATCCGGATGACTCTAAGTCGCAAACCGGATACGTATTTATATTGAATGGTGGAGCTGTTAGTTGGTGCAGTTCCAAGTAGAGCATCGTGGCGGGATCTATGTGTGAAGCGGAGTACATAGCTGCTTCGAAAGCAGCAAATGAAGGAGTATGAATGAAGGAGTTCATATCTGATCTAGGTGTAATACCTAGTGCATTGGGTCCAATGAAAATCTTTTGTGACAATACTGGAGCAATTGCCTTAGCGAAGGAATCCAGATTTCACAAGAGAACCAAACACATCAAGAGACGCTTCAACTCCATCCGCGATCAAGTCAAGGAGGGAGACATAGAGATTTGCAAAATACATACGGATCTGAATGTTGCGAACCCGCTGACTAAGCCTCTTCCATGAGCAAAACATGACCAACACCAAGACTCCATGGGTGTTAGAATCATTGCAATGTAATCTAGATTATTGACTCTAGTGCAAGTGGGAGACTGAAGGAAATATGCCCTAGAGGCAATAATAAAGTTGTTATTTATATTTCCTTATATCATGATAAATGTTTATTATTCATGCTAGAATTGTATTAACTGGAAATTTAGTACATGTGTGAATACATAGACAAACAGAGTGTCACTAGTATGCCTCTACTTGACTAGCTCGTTGAATCAAAGATGGTTAAGTTTCCTAGCCATAGACATGAGTTGTCATTTGATTAACGGGATCACATCATTAGAGAATGATGTGATTAACTTGACCCATTCCATTAGCTTAGCACTTGCTCGTTTAGTTTGTTGCTATTGCTTTCTTCATGACTTATACATGTTCCTATGACTATGAGATTATGCAACTCCCGAATACCGGAGGAACACTTAGTGTGCTATCAAACGTCACAATGTAAATGGGTGATTATAAAGATGCTCTACAGGTGTCTCCGATGGTGTCTGTTGAGTTGGCATAGATCGAGATTAGGATTTGTCACTCCGAGTATCGGAGAGGTATCTCTGGGCCCTCTCAGTAATGCACATCACTATAAGCCTTGCAAGCAATGTGACTAATGAGTTTGTTGCGGGATGATCCATTACAGAACGAGTAAAGAGACTTACCGGTAACGAGATTGAACTAGGTATTGAGATACCGATGATCGAATCTCGGGCAAGTAACATATCGATGACAAAGGGAACAACATATGTTGTTATGCGGTTTGACCAATAAAGATCTTCATAGAAGTAGTAACCAATATGAGCATCCAGGTTCCGCTATTGGTTATTGACCGGAGACGAGTCTCGGTCATGTCTACATAGTTCTTGAACCCGTAGGGTCCGCACGCTTAACGTTCGGTGATGATCGGTATTATGAGTTTATGTGTTTTGATGTACCGAAGGTTGTTCAGAGTCCCGGATGTGATCACGGACATGACGAGGAGTCTCGAAATGGTCGAGACATAAAGATCGATATATTGGATGACTATGTTTGGACATCAGAATGGTTCTGGGTGAGTTCGGGCATTTACCGGAGTACCGGGAGGTTACCGGAACCCCCTGAGGCGTATATGGGCCTTATTGGGCCTTAGTGGGAGAGAGGAGGAGGCGGCCAAGGAAGGGGTGCACCCCCAAGCCCAATCCGAATTGGGTGGGGGCCGGCCCCCCTTTCCTTCCCCCCTCTCTCCTCCTTCCTTCCTCTCCTACTCTAACTAGGGAAGGGGGAATCGTACTCCCACCGGGAGTAGGACTCCTCCCTTGGGCGTGCCATAGAGGGCCGTCCCTCCCCCTCCTCCACTCCTTTATATACGGGGGAGGGGGAACCCCATAGACACACAAGTTGACAGTTGTCTTAGCCATGTGCGGTGCCCCCCTCCACCGATTTCCACCTCGGTCATATCGTTGTAGTGCTTGGGCAAAGCCCTGCGTCGGTAACTTCATCATCACCATCATCACGCCGTCGTGCTGACGAAACTCTCCCTCGACACTCAGCTGGATCTAGAGTCACGGGACGTCACCGAGCTGAACGTGTGCAGATCGCGGAGGTGCCGTACTTTCGGTGCTAGGATCGGTCGAATCGTGAAGACGTACGACTACATCAACTGCGTTGTCATAACGCTTCCGCTTTCGGTCTACGAGGGTACATGGACAACACTCTCCCCTCTCGTTGCTATGCATCACCTAGATGGATCTTGTATGTGCGTAGGAATTTTTTTGAAATTACTGCGTTCCCCAACAATGACGTGTAGTCCTAGCGAGCAAATATTTCAGCAACCGTCGGCATGCAAACATCCGGCAGAGTATGGTCGTCATCCATCATGGTGAACGTTTGGTTGCCTATATCGCGATCGCATGGTGGTCGTTGTCCATATTGGCAAGTGGTGCTCGGCCATGTTGCTAAGAGCCTGTTGACCGTCCTTGACTACGAGCCCTTTCAAAATGATGTAGCGCGATTAACTACCTGCTTAATTAATTAATTACACAAATAATAAACTAACTACCAAATTCTCTACATGCATACTTAACTGTCAAAAATCAATTAATTATCTGCCAACTTGGAAAAACAATCCCTACCTCTAATTATTTGTAGGCATTATTAATTGTTTACCTAATTAATTAATTACATTAATGACTCGGTTTCCAAATTGATTCGTTGCGAAAATATTCCTGCTTAAATGAACCTAATTAATTGCATATGTAATTAACTATCAAGCTAATTAATTGCATTAATGGTTTGATTTCTAAATTGATTCAACATTTGATTTCCAATTTTTTTTTGTATTGTTGGCTGCTACGTACGACGGCTACGTAAATATTCCCATTGATAATAGAGATATTACACATTTGACGTGCCTCTTGTATTGTTCGATTGAGCCTTGGTGGTAAAGACGCTCTTTGTAGTGGGTTCATTGCCACAATGTCTACCTGGTATTGTAGTACATATTTCTTTATGAATTTCTTGACTTTTGAATGGACACACTTGATTTTGAGAACGTAGCTTGTCTCACTCTCTGTATGACTAACAAGAAATATAATATGACAATGTCCACGAACACATGCACATGGCGGTCCGACGACCCGTCTGCCGTCACAACCGTCCTCAACACCCTGGCATTCTCGAGAATCGCGTTGACATCAGGTCTAGCCACGACATCCTCCATGGTGTCACGCACCGCTTCCTTCCACAGGGGCGCGTGGATGCGGCCTACCAACTCCCCTTTAATGCTAGAGATATATGTGGTTTGGTATGATAAGAAAATACATGTGATTTGGTATGATAAGAAAATATATGCGATTTACTAAGATAAGAAAAATATATTTTATTTTTGTTGTATTAGGAAAGTTGTGATTGCCAGTTAATATTAGATATAATGATAATAATAAATGGCATAGTGTGCGAGATTAGTAATTTGTTATTAAGGAATATCTGATTTTGTTTTGAGATGTTATCGAGAAAAATCTTATGTCTTTCTTTTAGTAATGTGAACTCACGTATATGTTGCGATCTCTGAATTCTTAATTACCTATTATTTACATGACTGAATTAAATCAACACTTGCCAAAACAAGCACGAAATAAGATCTCACCGGTTTAATGAGATTTGTTTTTTAATGGAGGGAGAAAAGTTCAATGGGAGGGGGTGGTATGAGGGGAGACGAAAATAAACCAGACAAAAATAAACTGATGAGAAGAAGTTACCAACTTCTCTTTTAGGAGTAGAGATTATAAATTGTATACACATACTATATATACATGTGCTGATGTATGCGCATAACATGCATGCACATATAGCTTGTGTGCTTGCTCACATGCAACAAGAACTAAGGGCCTCTTTGATTCATATGATTGCAAAAACGCAGGAATAGAAAAATCGTAGGATTAGAATGGCATGCCCATTGGATCCCTATAGGATTTGAGTTAGTTTGATTGTGTCACAGGAAAAATAAAAGATTTTTTCCAAGAGGTTGGAGTGGATGTTAAAATTCCCATGAAATGTAGTACAAAATGAATCCTTAGAAAAAAGATTCTACATGATTCAATCCTATGAATCAAACGACCAACGTAAGAAAAATTCCTATGAATTCTAATCCTTCAAAGATCCTATGAAAATCCTTCGGGGCCTCTTTGATTCATAGGACTGCAAAAACGCAGGAATAGAAAAAACGTAGGATTGGAATGGCATGTCCATTGAATCCCTATAGGATTTGAGTTTGTTTGATTGGTTGTGTCACGGGAAGAACAAAGGATTTCTTCAAGAGGTTGAAGTGGATGTTAAAATTATTGTGAAATGTAGTACAAAATGAATCCTTAGAAAAGAATCCTACAAGATTCAATCCTATGAATCAAACAACCAACATAGGAAAAATTTCTATGGATTCTAATCCTTCAAAGATCCTATGGAAATCCTTTAAATCAAAGAGCCCTAAGACATAGAGTGAAGAGTGCATAGCACTTGGTCAGGGAGATGCGGTCAATGGCGCCTACTACTGGGACGACCACGACTGTAATTGTGGTCATACACTAAGGTGCTATCAGGGTTATGGTTTTACTCTATTTATATGATGTGATTCTAATAAATGGTTTAGTTGGGTGTTTGAGCTCGTCGAATTGGCTAAATTAATCACATATTCATGTTTGATAACCTTGGATAATCTGTAAAAACATATCGGATAATTCTCATCCGTGAGATATTACTGATACCATACCCACTATCATACCCATTGGATATGGGCTGACCAAAATCCATACCTTCATCTATATCTGATGAATTGGTTCAAATAATAAGGACGCGGATGTGCAACGAAAATTATCCATAGCATTTTTTTAGGCTATTTTTATTATCCATACCATTTACAATCTTAGCAGAGAGCGATCTGCGTAATGGGCCGGCCTGATACATCTTGCCTCACTTCACCAGCCTACTCAAGGCCCAGCCCGCAGAATGCTCAGCTCTCTCCAGTCTCCTTCCGGCAACGCTCGCTGGGGAGCAGCTCCACAACCAGAGGGGCGGACGGAGGTCTCCACCAACCTGCCACCGACTCCCCCCAATGGCGGGCTACCGCAGCGCCTCCTCCTCCTCCGCGGCCGGCGCCGGAGGGGCGGCGGTGTTCGCGATGCGCGTGCTCCTCCTCCTCACGCTGCTGCCGCTCGCGCTCGCCGCCTTCGCCTTCGCGCTCCAGTGGCGCGGCGGCATGCGCGACCCCACCGGCACCGTGTGGCCCGCCGACACGCAGCGGTTCCCCGGCATGGAGAACAGCCCGCTCGGCTCCTCCTCCTCCACGGGAGGCCGAGGCTCCTACTTCGCCGTCTCCTCCGCGTCGGCCTCCTCCGCGGCCGCCGACTGCGCCGAGATCCTCGGCCGGAGCGCCTCCTCCCACGGAATCTCTCTCTACCGAGGCTGGAGCTTCGACTCCGACACCGCTATAACCCCCAAGGTGCGGCACGCCCTCTGGCTCCGATCTGATCTGCGCTTAGAGATCCTCCTCGTTTTTAGAGCGGTTCGATGTGATCTCGTGCTACGAAATTGTGACTAGTGTAGATGTGATCCAAGGAGTTGTCATATTGAGCTGCGTGCAGAGAATTTGAAGTTGCACTGGCGATATGATTCGATCCCGTTGCTTTTGAGATTGTGGGGAAGGGATCATATACTGTGGCACAATAGCACTTAGTAGTAATATACTCATGGGAGGGTCTTGAATAGCTGGCTAATAGGCTGACCTTTACTCATCTAAGGTTGTTTTGTTACTTCACAGTGAAAAGGCCCATCTTTTAGAGCAGATTTGTGGTATTTCAAGTGCCACTTAACTGTTATAGAATGTGCCGTTCCTTCCCTTCCATTAACACCGAACATTGCTGATGCGATCTAGAGGTCAGTAGTCGCATTGCCATTTCTTCAAGTGTTGAGTGGTGCAGCCTTCTATGAACTTGGGATGACAGAGTTTTTAGAAAGCTTGATTTGCAATCTTGCATTTGTTCACACAGTACAATCTTTTGGTGAACTTTTCACGGCTCAGTGAGAAATTGTGTTCACTAGGTTCTGCAAGAATGATACTTGCAGAATTGTAGTGGTGACTTAGGAAGTCAAATATTAGGTGCTTGTTCAAATTGTTCATTTGGCGAAATTATGTAATGAAAAAGATTATACTTCTGGGAGCTGGCTTCTTGTTTCTTTGCGGTTGGTGTGGTGTTTAGGCACTGAGAAGGGAACATGGTGGCTCATTGGTGCATGGACCATGCTTCTCATTTTCCTATGTCTATCGTGTGTGCAGAGCTGCCTGACACATTTCCTTGTAACCTTCATGTGTGTGGATTCGCCGGCAATGCTTAATGATGAGCAATTTTGGCTCAGTATAAAGAAACTTGCAGTCGCTATAATCTTATGAAGAAATGGGGCAGTACTGGTGATGGTTTACTAGCACATTTCTCCACTATATGTACATTCCTGTATCATAATCAAGATGGATGGGACTTTAGGCATGTATGCCAAGTATCTTGAATAGCAAGTTTGAAGAACAGGATATATGATGCTCATATGGATTTTAGATATGTGATGAAATAGGGAAGGCTTGCCAAAATCAAACCACAGACCATAATATATTATCACCCAATTCACCTATTTTTTGTCTTTAAAAATAGTAATCAACTTGACTAAAACTACTATTCAACTTCACATCAGATCATGTTTTAATTGTGAGAATCTAGTGCGCATATCTAAGTCTTGAGCAGCACCGCCCGATGCTTATGTTGAACTAATTTTATCCTTGGGTATCTATTCGTGACACTGCAGATCTGTATCACGGGAAGCACATCTGCTAGCTTACACCAAATTCTTCCATGGTTGTATTATCACAAAGTCATTGGTGTTTCACACTTTATTCTATTTGTTGAAGGAGAGGCTGCTAAACCAGCTGTTACTTCTGTTCTCGAATCTATTCGGGTAATTAATTTCTCCATGTCCTTTTGTTATGTGAACTTTGTCTGATCTTGTTCTGACTTTATGTGCCTCTGTTTTAGGGTGTAAAAATTATTTACAGAACTAAAGAACTAAAAGAACAGCAGGACAGAAGGTATGGTGACATGCTCAACAGTTACACGCATTTCCGAACTTAGTTTTTGAAGTAACAGAGCTAGTATGTGTAATTTGTCATAGAAAATTCCATCTACGGCTACCATAAAATTCAAAAACTGTAAATACTAACTTAACAATGAAAACTGATAAGACATGCATTGATAAATTCTGACAGTATTGCCGAAAATGATGCGTGTAGAGGTATAAGAAAGGTTTGAAATTACTTGTATCGCAATGCCGTTAATTGAACTTTGAATGTTCTGAAGCATTGTTGTACATGAATCGTGTACTCTTTTTTTCTTGTGCAAGGGAATTAACGAATTATATGATATATATTTTGCTAACAACTTTGCTGATGTATATTCATGATGCTTTGATTGTCTAAACCTATCTTGTTTCTATCATTTTCAGCCGCATTTGGAATGAAACTTGGCTTTCAGGTTTCTTTTACAAGCCATGCAATTATGAGCTTTTTGTTAAGCAGTCACTTAACATGGAAATGGCTATTGTTATGGCAAGGGTATGAGCTAATTCTTTTCTTGAACACGCACCTGACTGCCTATCATTTTGTATTAGAAGAAAGCGCTTCCAAATGACTTGAGTTTTACAGAGCTAAGCTAAGACAAAACAAAGCACAAGCGAAAAAAGCGACATATCTTAAACCAAGAACAAAGGCCAAAAAACTCAACTGTACAGAAAGCTACTAGGTTAGGTCTGGCAGCTGAGCACGGGGTTAGGAGCTATTTCATTTGATATGTCTGGTAGTACCCGCTTAATTATAAATTTTGACATTCATGTCCTTCTGTAAGATTTATTATAGATAATTGTCATCATTTCATTCACAAACACTGGCTCTCTTCGTGTTATCTATTGTCAGCTACCACCTTACTATTTCAACTCTTTTGTGTGTGTGTGTGTGTGTGTGTGTGTGTGTGTGTGCCAGGGACCATAATCATCATCGAATAATATTCTGGTCTCTGTTGAATTATTTAGCACTAACAACAATATCTATTTATCATCACTAGTACAACATAACATATATAGCTGATAGGGATTTAACTAACACTAGTAAATAGTCCCCCTTTTTAAAATAAGTAAAATATTTTCTCTGGTACAGTGTGTATGTAGAGTACATATAGTACAAAGAGGGAACGTACATACCTGATTTATTCCTTGATAAACAATTGTATTGTGTTTTCTTTTGTGCCCAAAGTCTGTTCACTGTTGTGTAAATCTTGGCCCAAATCTCTACTTCCATTAACTAAAAATTCAAGAAACTCCGGTCGTGTTAATATGCCTTGTTAGTTAGGTAAGGGTGTAACAAGGATGTGAGTTTACATCAGTCACTTGGTTATAAACATCACAAGATTTTAACTATTTGCTATAGCTATGAGGAAATTTTACATGCTTTTGTTGGATTTTGATAAGGCTTTTTGTTTTGCCGTGAGTTTAGCGTGAGCTTCCCTGCTTGATTATCACAGGAGGCTGGAATGGATTGGATCATACATCTTGATACCGACGAGTTAATTCATCCAGCGGGTGCCAGGGAGTACTCTCTGAGGCGGTTGCTTTTGGATGTTCCTGATAATGTTGACATGGTTATCTTCCCCAACTATGTGAGTTGCAGAGCTGATCTGTTGTTGAATTTGGTAATACATTTCACATCTGACTGGTATGATTTCTTTCTCTTAGGAGAGCAGCGTTGAGCGGGATGACATTAAAGATCCTTTTACTGAGGTATGCAGACTATTTGTTACTGGTAACACTTACTCAATAAAAAGGCATAATCCACGCTGTAAAATACCAATCCTTATCTTTACTCTTATAAAAATCTAAGCTGGTGGTGGTCTATTCACTCGCAGAGATTACCTCTCGAGTTGCCAATAAATTAATTACTGCAATTAATTTATACTCCCTCCGTATCATAATATAAAACCCCTTTTGACACTATGACAGTGTAAAAAAATGTCTTATATTTTGATACAGAGGAAGTATAGGGGAATGTTTGGATCCCCGGTTAGGTACTTTGTAGCCTTGCTCAATGTGTTTGGAACCTTACAAATATCCCTCCCTTTTGGTGGCATGGTAGCCTGGTTGGGCTAGACAATACTCGTCTGGTGAAGAGCCAATTCTGCTCAATCGCTCCCATTGGCAAATACTCGAGTGATGCAAAAAAGTCGGTACCTGCCCACCTTAACTGCCAGGTCGTTCTCTTAAGAGGTGGTTACATAATTAAGGGGCAGGGGAGAGTGTGACTTAGCTAAAATGTGCTAGTTTACCCATCTAGGCTATAGCCTGTGCAGCTAAAAATCCAAACACACTCTTATAGTACCATGTTTGTGTACCTGCAGGTTTCCATGTTTAAGAAGAACTACGATCATCTTCCGAAGGATACATACTTTGGCCTATATAAAGAGGCCACGCGGGGTAATCCAAACTACTTCCTCACTTATGGTAATGGGAAATCAGCGGCAAGGGTCCAGGAGCATATGCGTCCGAATGGTGCTCATAGATGGCATAATTACATGAAATCCCCAAAGTATGATGTCAGATATCTGAATTTGTGGAGTTTTTCTTTTCTTCTAGTGTTCAGCTCACAAGTTCAAGTCAATTCTGGGGAAATGTTTCTACTAAATTATTTAGACATCTGTTATCTGTTTTCCTGTAGTGAAATTAAGTTGGAGGAGGCTGCTATTCTGCATTACACTTACACAAAGTTCTCGGACTTAACTTCAAGAAGGGATAGGTGTGGCTGTAAGCCAACAAAGGAGGATGTGAAACGATGTTTTATCTTGGAGTTTGACAGATTGGTGAGTTATGTTTGTTTCTTTCCTTTGCTGCACCTCTGCAGCATTTGTTGGTCACCTGATCAAACAGCATGCATTTTTGTTTATTGGAGTGGTGCATGGGTGTCAGTTAAAAGGACAACAGCTATGCGTTATCTAGAAATAGTATGACACAGAACAAACCAGCTCTTAAGAACGAGAAGCTAACCTTTTCTGAATTTTAGTTTTTTGCTGCTAATGCAGCTTCAGTATGAAATTTTGTTTGGATGAATAACAAAAGTGACAAACCTAATTTGTTTGCCTTTCCTCTGACATGTCAGGCCTTCATAATTGCATCAACAGCTACTGAGCAAGAGATGAGGAACTGGTAACTCCCTTATTATCCATCTGCACAACTGCAGTTCTCCCCTTCCTACCCCTGTCCTGAAGTAGGCCTTATATTTATTTGGATACTTATGTCCAGGTACCGGGAACATGTTGTATGGACTGACAAAGATACAAATTTGAAGCTTTTGAGGAAGGGCGTTTTAACACGCATATATGCACCAATGGTAAACCTTGATCTCAAAATAGAATAAATAGCCGTTTAATTTTAGTAATGAAGGAATTGACTCATAAACGCGACAAGTTACTTGAATGCTGCTAAGCTATGCCTCATCTTTCCAGGCTATTATTCGTGGTCTCAAGGAATCTGGCATCTTCATCGATGCAGTAACTTCTGCAAAAGCACACCCTAAAGCAAACATTGGTCTTGAAAACAATGAGTCTATCCACACCAATGTAACAGCCGCTCAGTCCACAACCTTGAAAGAAGGTGGTAATGACAATTCTCAAGCAACTGCAAGAAAGATTCTGGAAATGATTGATGTCCAGGAAGAAGCGGTGCCGCCAATGTCACCCCCTGGTTTCCTTGAGCTCATGGAAAGCGCATTGTCATGAAATTATGGGAAATGCTGGAGGCTTGCTTGATTCTTGTGGCTGCCAAGAGGTTCCTAACCATGCAGTGTTGACTGTACCTTTGAGCACATACATCTCGTCTTGGGTGCAGGACTATAGATTGTCACCACGTATATGTACAGATAGGGCTGGGGTTGTTGGGCGTTGCGTTGTCTTGTTAACCGCCGATGTCTTATGATGTATCCTGCTGTCAATTTTGAACCTTAGATTGAGGTAAACCTTGTCTCAGTGAGAGGAATGTGATATTTGACCATATTTTATTGGTCGTTGATCCAAATGAAATACTGATGAAACTTTTCTCAAGTTATGATATTCTTAAATCATGGCTGAACAATGGGAGGTTCATATTACAACCCTGAATTTTGTCATTAAAGTCTCAAGACACAATTCCGAACTTCAAAATTGTCAACTTCACAACCTTAAAGTTCCAAAACGTGACAAAAGTCAACCCTTAACTGATTTAGTTTTGACTGGTTTTGACCATTGACTGCCTAGTCAGCATCGTTGTCACCCATCCACTTAATGAAAGTTTCTAGAAAATTTTCAAAACTACAATGTGATTCAATCTGGGAAAGTTTCAAGACGTTTTGCCAAACAGATAAACAATTAGAAGGAAAATACACATTCAAGTCCATTTTAGGTGAAAATTTGGCCAACTAATGTATTTTTTCTTCTTAAAAAACATGATTTTTTTTCTCAAAATGAACACTACCCTCGTATTCAACATGAGAAAGTTTTTTCCAATAGCTAAAAAGTATAATGAAAATGCACATTTAAGACCATTTTTGGTCAACATTGGCCAAAACAAACTAGGAAAGTTCCAAAATGTTTTGCCAAATAGATAAAAAATTAAAAGGTAAATACACATTCAGGGTTAAGAGGGAGGGTGACTTGCGGGGTGACTAGGATGCTGACTAGGCGGTCAATGGTCAAAACTAGTCATAATTGTGTTGAAACCAGCTCAGGGTTGGACTATTTTGAAGTTTGGGATTGTATCTTAGACTTTGGTGACAATGACTTCTCTCTTGAACAATTCCTTTTCTGAAGAAACTTTTCTGGACAATGTGGCATTGGCGTATGACAAACTTGGGAGTACAAGGCAGAGCCCAGTTTTTACCACCAAAATGAGATTTATTGTCATGGCTTATTATTATTATTATTATTATTATTATTATTATTATTATTATTATTATTATTATTATTATTATTCGCAAGTCTATTGTTACAACTCGATCTCTAGGTTTATTTATGACATGCCATATATTTTCTGGCACCTTATTTTCTCTTCATTATTTCATCTCAGTGACATTTGGACGCGCTCCTCTTTCTCTCCTTTTGCGACAAACATGCTCTATACTTTTAGTTAATACTTCCTTCGTTCCAGAATATAAGGTGTATCAGTTTTCGTGCAGGCTAAACTTATATATGTTTGAGCAAGACTATAGAATAAAATGACATCTACAATATCAGATAAATAAAATTTGAAAATGATTTTCACGTTAGATCTAATCATACAAATTTGGTATTCTAGATACTGACACTTTTTTTCTAAAAAAAATTGGTCAAACATGCATGTGGTTGACATTTGGGAAAACCGATACACCTTTATTTTGGAACGGGGGAGTATCACCTTTACTGTAGTGTGAACTTCCGGTCCTTAGCCATTAAAGGTTCTCAAATAGTACCCTTGTTTACCCATTGTAATGCTACAATCTGTCGCGAGTGGATTTTCAACGAGTTCCTCAATACTTCATGATTACTCGATGAGGGCAAGTATTTTGGTGAAATTGTCTTTGATCATTACCCAAGGAAAGCTAATAAGGTTGCACATGAGGTAGCTAGATCAGTGTCTTTTCTTTATGAATGTTGCACTTGGGTCGATGAACCCCTGGCTTCCTCCTAACGCTTCTTATGAATGATGTAACTTTTGTGATTAACAGATAAAGTGTGTTGAATGGCTGACAATAAAAAAAAATCATCTTCCGACAATGTTCCAAGGTAACGATAACGAGTGAAGAGGCTTGATACGTCCATTTTGCATCATGTTTTTCCACTGTTATTTATAATATTTTTATGCAGAATAATGCTTTATGGGGTAATTCTAATGCTTTTCCTCTCATAATATGCAAGGTATGCACAAAGAGGGAGAATACCGGCAGTTGGAATTCTGGACCTGAAAAACCTACGTTAGAGATACCTATTCTGCACATCTCCAAATGAGTTGGAATTTTACGGAGAATTAATTTGAAATATATAAAAAATACTGGAGCAAATAACTACTAGAGGGGGGCTGCCTGGTGCCCACAAGACACCAGGGCACGCCAGGCCCCCCAGGCATGCCCTGGTGGGTGGTGGGCAGCCCAGCCCACCTCTGGTGCCCATCTTATGGTATATAAGGTCTTTCGACCTAGAAAAAAAAGGAGAGGACTTTCGGGACGGAGCACCGCCGTCTCGAGGTGGAACTTGGGAGGAGCATTTTTGCCCTCCGGCGGAGCGATTTCGCCGAGAGAACTTCCCTCCCGGAGGGGAGGGGGGATCGAAGCCATTGTTATCACCAATAAACCTCTCATCTTTGGGAGGCCAATCTTCATCAACATCTTCAACAACACCAACTCATCTCAAACCCTAGTTCATCTCTTGTGTTCAATCTTTGTACCAGAGCCTCAGATTGGTACCTGTGGGTGACTAGTCGTGTTGATTACATCTTGTAGTTGATTACTATATGGTTTATTTGGTGGAAGATCATATGTTCAGATCCATTATGCTATTTAATACCCCTTTGATCTTGATCATAAATATCATTTGTGAGTACTTACCTTTGTTCTTGAGGTCACGGGAGAAGTCACGTTGCAAGTAATCATGTGAATTTGATATGTGTTCGATATTTTGATGATATGTATGTCATGATTCCCTTAGTGGTGTCATGTGAACATTGACTACATGACACTTCACTATCTATAGGCCTAAGGGAATGCATTGTGGAGTAGTTATTATATGATGGGTTGCTAGAGTGACAGAAGCTTAAACCCTAGTTTATGCGCTACTTCATAAGGGACTGATTTGGATCCATATGTTTAATGCTATGGTTAGATTTTATCTTAATACTTTTCTCATAGTTACGGATGCTTGCGAGGGGGTTAATCATAAGTGGGAGGTTTGTTCAAGTAAGAACAACACCCAAGCACCGGTCCACCCACATATCAAATTATCAAAGTAGCGAACATGAACCAAACCAACATGATGAAAGTGACTAGACGAAATTCCCGTGTGCCCTCAAGAATGCTTTGCTTATTATAAGAGAGCGTTTTGGCATGTCCTTTGCTATAAAAAGGATTGGGATACTTGTTGCACTTTATTTACCTATCTTGCTATTAAACTACCTATCACCGACAATTTTAGTGCTTGCAGAAATTACCAAATTACCTTGCCGAAAACCACTTGTCATTTCCTTCTGCTCCTCGTTGGGTTCGACACTCTTACTTATCAAAAGGACTATAATTGATCCCCTATACTTGTGGGTCATCAAGGCTAGAATCGGATGCGGGGGCCCAGTGTCAAACAGAGGTGGTGGTGGTCCCTAGATACCGCAATGGTAGCTCTTCTGGTCTACTTGGTCCTAAAACAATATTAGAAGTTTTAGGTTTGTCCTAGTCAAACTTTTAAAGTTTGACCAAGTTTATAGAAAAAGTTGCTAATATCCACATCATTATATATATATATATATATATATATATATATATAATGAAAATATACTTAAGTATATGAATCTAATGAAATTAATTTGTATTGTATATGTTGGTATACTTTTTATACCTTGGTCAAACTTAAAGAAGTTTGCCTTAGGGCATACATAAAACTTCAAATATTTTGGAATGGAGAGAGTATGTTGACTATTACAGAGTATGGATTGATTCATGGTAGGTGATATTCTAGGCCAAAACGTATGTCGTTGGGAATAAGTCCCCATTTTGAACAAAAGAATTGAATTGTTATCATGCATTCTTTTGAAATTCCTTTGAAACGGGCTATTCTATAGTAAGTTTGTAGGATTTCTATGTTTTTTTTCATCCAAAAAACAATTTTGGTGTTCTCCTTTGGTTTTAGTTCATGTGTGATATCTCAATTGTTGTATTTTTCTTATTCCCGCATTTTTTAGTATGTGTGCCAAACGGTGCTTTAGGAATCAACTAAGTGAGGAATCCCTATGGAGTGCGATAGCATGGGGAGCTCAAGTGTCTTGCTTCATGGGCGTTATCTCCAGGGTTTTGCCTATGGGTGCAAATTGGTGAATCCTAGGGCATGCTCCAATCATTTTAAAATTAAATTTTCAAAATTGCATCATTTCTTTAAAGTACACTCCCAAACTTTAAGAGTTTTTTCACCAATTTATATGTCAAGCTATATTCCCATGTGCATATTATTGGTTATGTTTCACGGGTCTTTGGCACATCAAATTTCGTATTTTTTTCGAGAAGGGGGCCCTATGTTGAACCACATTCATCGTGGCACACACTTGCATCTTGTGTTCTGGAACCCCACATTAATGAATATGAGCACATACACAAAATATGGGAAGTACATATGCATTGACTTGGGAAGTGTACACACCGATTTGGGAATTACATGCAATGATTTGGGAGTACACACTATAAACTGGAAATAACTACACACACTAATGCTATAGACACAAACACATAAAATACACACACAACACATGAAAAATATGCATAGAAAAAACACTTCCATGGGTGAAATACACTCACAAGCACATGGGAAGTACACACACAAAAGACACAGACTAGCATGACTAATATGTGAAGTACACATAGTACGATGGAAAGAACACATACACTATAATGTGAAGTACCCTTCATGTTGAGAAAAAGTTTGCCCCCTAGGCCTTGGGTTGGATAGACAATATGGTCCTCCTAGCCACACCCCTACGACCACCCTTGTACGGAGGGGGAAGATAGTAGGCGACGATGATGAGAGTGGGGCCTTGAAACATTGTAAATGTGGAGGTGGAGAAGACCCGCGAGGGAAAAGTTCAGACAGTAAACAACGTAGAGGAAGTGGTGGTCGCATCCGACCTTGCTTGACCCATTTAGTTGTGATTTTCAAAACTTTCAATCGTCTTCGTGTGTCCAAATCTTAATGCATTCATGGGAATCCATCACTGCAATGCAGCGAGTTACAAGCGTGAGGGACATAATCGTTGCCATGTAATCCATGAAGTCGCCATGATGCCAAGATTGCTGTAGTGACATGTGATCGAGCGACACATGTTACGACGCAAATTAGAACCATGTATTGCATATGTGCTACATGTTTCCCGGTTACCATATTATCATCACATTGTTTGTGTGATTTTATTTGTTGGAGACGTTGTGTGAATTAGGAAATGAAGAAGACCAAGTGCAGAGTAGATCAAGGCAGAAACAGCTCGTGAAGTTTCAGCCCGCTACGTGATGGCCCCTAGCGATACACAACTCACACACCGAGATGGGTTGTACTCGCAACATAGCTCACATTCATTGGGTAGAAACCTAGCCTTAACATGCGTACAGTCGCGTTGTATTGCGCCTTGCGCTATATAATTCTTTATTACTACAAATCAACAGAGAAAGGAAAATAAATAATAAAAGGGTGACTTATCCCCGTTTGCACCACTTAAAATCTCGAGGCAACCATTAGATCTTGAACAAAAATGTTCTTAAATGTTTTACATAGAACAATTTCTCATAGGATAATAGGGCATGACACACATGAGAGAGACCAAATAGGGGCATTCGAACTTTCACCCAAGTTACGTGATAGTTTGATAATTTCCCCTCTCTTACATGGTAAGAGGTCACTTGCCCTATCGTACATATCAACTTTGACCTTTTCTATTTTGAGAATTAATTTGAATGCTTTTATTTTGTATTATTTTGAGGATAAATGGTAAAAAAATGATAAGTGCCACGCATGTGGCACGAAGCACTCTGGGCCTGACCCTTTTACAACTAAATTTGCCATATGAAACGAAAAAATTACCCCCCCCCCCCAAAAAAAACTGAAACTTGTCATCCGAAAAGGAACTTGTCATGCTTGACTACTAAAGTTGCCATCCTTGCATCACTAAACTTGCCATAAAAAATATTCGGAGTTGCCATGTGTTCATGCCACATGTGCGGCACTTATTAGGGTCCAAAAAATATCTAAGTACCTCTCATCCTCTATTCCCTTAATTCAATACCTAATCGGAAGAATCACTTATGCGACTGCACGAACGGAAGTATTACTAGGGTTGCTCGTCCATTTTGTCGGTGGTTGTTGTTGCTCACCACCGTGTGATATGCAACTCATGCACGCCGCAACTGCTTCCCGTCCACCTAGTATCTCTAGCTCCTTGTTGCTTAGCGCCTGCACAAACACATGTACATATGCGTTGTCTTGTAGAAATAGGATAGAGCACACATGAAAGAGACCAGATAGGTATATTTGAATTTTCACCCCAATGTACTTGATAGTTTGATAATTTTCCCTCTCTTGAATCACTTATGCGACCGCACGAATGGAAGGATTACCAGAGCTGCTCATTGTCGGTGGATGTTGTTTGTCCTTTTGAAATTCACTAGCTAATTTCCCCTGCGTTGCAACGAGAACATACATGTTATAGTGATCCTTCATCCAACTAAAAATGATACTTTTCATAATTAACGCGATCTCCCATTCAAAGAATGATACCCCCATAAGTAATGTGATACTCTTGTCCAAAAGATGATATTCTCCATAATTAGCATGAGCCTCCCATCCAACGCTCGATGATACTTTTCATAATTAACGTGCCCATTATGTCGAAATAATGATACTCTCCATAATTAACGTGATCCTCCTGTTCAAAGAATTATACTCTCCACTATTAATGTGAAACAAACAAACATACGAAACCAAACCACGACATATCATCAAGGCCACATACTCCCCTTTGATAGTATAGATAGAGCTGTGATATGTCTCTAGTGTATCTATAATTTTCTATTGTTTGATGCTATTATATTATCAATTTTATATACTTTTGGGGAACTAACCTATTAACTTAATGCCTAGTGCCAATTCCTATTTTCTGTATATTTTTGTTTTTTCAGGAAATCAATACCAAGCAAAGTCCAAACACGATAAAACTTACGATGATTTTTTTACCAGAAGGGACCCTAGGAGCCTCCAGAGGAGACCAGGGGAGCTACAGGAGCACCACAAGCTCACCAGCTGCGCCCCTGAGCTTGTGGGACCCACGGAGCTCCGATTAACCAAATTTCAACTCCATAAATTCCCACAAATCCTGAAACCAACAGAGAGCCACCTGAAACACTTTTTCTACCACCGCAAACTTCTGTTCTTCTGTGATACCATCAGAAGGCCTTTTCTGGTACTCTGCTGGAGGGGGAATCAATCACGGAGGGCTTCTACATCAACCTTGCTGCCCTCCAATGATGTGTGAGTAGTTTACCACAGACCTACAGGTCCATAACTAGTAGCTAGATGGCTTCTTCTCTCTTTGATCTTCAATACAAAGTTCTCCATGATCTTTATGGAGTACTGAAAGTGCGTTATGTCGACTAGAGGGGGGGTGAATAGGAGATTTTTACAAATTCATCACTGAGGAAATACTACTTGAGGAATTTGCTAAGTGACGAACTACAAGCAGCGGAATAAGTACTCAGGTGCATGCATAACAAGACAAACAATGTCATGATGATGAAATGAAACATACATAGAGCACAGGTAGCGTGTAAATAGGATAAGCAGGCAAAAGACAAGATGACTGAAGAAATAGGATTGAGGAAATTGAGAAAGTCTTCAGTCAAAGTCTTCAAACAGTAGCGATCGATTTCATCAACACATGAGCGAGGAAATGAAAGAGTTGAGGAAATAGAACCAGTAGCTCGGTGAAGACAATGATTTGGTAGACCAGTTCCAACTGCTGTGACAATTGTAAGTGTGGTTGGAGCAGTTTGGTATTTAAACCAAAGGACACATAGTCCCAGGACACACAGTTCTTACTGTATTCTCCTTGAGCCAATGTCACACAGACCTCGCCCAATCACCCGTGGTAAGTCTTCAGGTGACTTCCGAACCTTCACAGACTTGGTCACTCGGCGATCCACAATTCCTCTTGGATGCTTTAGACCATGACGCCTAACCGTCTGGAAGATGCACAGTCTTCAAAGGTAACAAGCGTCGATTCCACACAGGAACAATCTCTTTAGTGATGCTCAGTCACTTTGGGTCGTAGGTGTTGGGTTTGGGATTTTCCTCACTGATGATTTTCTCTCAAAGTCCTCGGAGGATGGGATGCTCTCAATGACAGGTGTCAGTTTCTCTCGGAGCAGCCAACCAGCTAGTGGTTGAGGGGGGCGGCTATTTATAGCCAGGGAGCAGCCCGACATGATAAGACATAAATGCCCTGTTGGGGAACGCAGTAATTTCAAAAAAATTCCTACGCACATGCAAGATCATGGTGATGCATAGCAACGAGAGGGGAGAGTGTGTCCATGTACCCTCCTAGACCGATATCGGAAGCGTTATGACAACGCGGTTGATGTAGTCGTACGACTTCACGATCGACCGATCCTCAGTACCGAACGTACGGCACCTCCGTATTCTGCACACGTTCAGCTCGGAGACATCCCGCGAACTCATGATCTAGTAGAGCTTTGCTGGAGAGTTCCGTCAGCACTACGGCGCGATGACGGTGATGATGATGCTACCGACGCAGGGCTTCGCCTAAGCACCTACGATATTACCGAGGTGGATTATGATGGAGGGGGGCACCGCACACGGCTAAGAGATCAATGATCAATTGTTGTGTCTCCAAGGGGTGCCCCCTCCCCATATCTAAAGGAGTGGAGGAGGGGGAGGGTGCCGGCCTCCTATGGCGTGCCCCATGAGGATTCCTACTCCCACCGGGAGTAGGACTCCTCCCTTCCAAGTAGGAGTAGGAGAGGAGAAGGAAGGGAGAGAAGGAGAGAAGGAAAGGGGGGCGCCCCCTCCTTGTCCAATTCGGACTAGAGGGGGAGGGGGCACGCGGCTGCCCTGGCCGCCCCTCCTCTTCTCCCACTAGGGCCCATTAGGCCCAATATACTCCCCGGGGGGTTCCGGTAACGCCCCGGTACTCCGGTATATGTCTGAAACCTCCTGAAACACTTCCAGTGTCCGAGCATAGTCGTCCAATATATCGATCTTTACGTCTCGACCATTTCAAGACTCCTCGTCATGTCCGTGATCATATCCGGGACTCTGAACAACCTTAGGTATGTCAAAACACAAAAACTCATAATACTGATCGTCACCGAACTTTAAGCGTGCGGACCCTACGGGTTCGAGAACTATGTAGACATGACCGAGACACGTCTCCGGTCAATAACCAATACCGGAACCTGGATGCTCATATTGGCTCCCACATATTCTACGGAGATCTTTATCGGTCAAACCGAATAACAACATACGTTGTTCCCTTTGTCATCAGTACGTTACTTGCCCGAGATTCGATCGTCGTTATCTTAATACCTAGTTCAATCTCGTTACTGGCAAGTCTCTTTACTTGTCCCGTAATACATCATCCTGCAACTAACTCATTAGTTGCATTGCTTGCAAGGCTTATTATGATGTGTATTACCGAGAGGGCCCAGAGATACCTCTCCGACAACCGGAGTGACAAATCCTAATCTCGATCTATGCCAACCCAACAAGTACCTTCGGAGACACCTGTAGAGCACCTTTATAATCACCCATTTACGTTGTGACGTTTGGTAGCACACAAAGTGTTCCTCCGGTATTCGGGAGTTGCATAATCTCATAGTCATAGGAACATGTATAAGTCATGAAAAAAGCAATACCAACATACTAAACGATCAAGTGCTAAGCTAACGGAATGGGTCATGTCAATCACATCATTCTCTAATGATGTGATCCCGTTTATCAAATGACAACTCATGTCTATGGTTAGAAAACATAACCATCTTTGATCAACGAGCTAGTCAAGTAGAGGCATACTAGTGACACTCTGTTTGTCTATGTATTCACACATGTATTATGTTTCCAGTTAATATAATTCTAGCATGAATAATAAACATTTATATGATATAAGGAAATAAGTAACAACTTTATAATTGCCTCTAGGGCATATTTCCTTCAGTCTCTCACTTACACTAGAGTCAATAATCTAGTTCACATCGCCATGTGATTTAACACCAATAGTTCACATCACCATGTGATTAATATCCATAGTTCACATCGTCATGTGTCCAACACTCAAAGGGTCTACTAGAGTCAGTAATATAGTTCACATCGCCATGTGATTAACACCCAAAGAGTACTAAGGTGTGATCATGTTTTGCTTGTGAGAGAAGTTTAGTCAACGGGTCTGCTAAATTCAGATCCGTATGTATTTTGTAAATTTCTATGTCTACAATGCTCTGCACAGAGCTATTTTAGCTAATTGCTCCCACTTTCAATATGTATCCAGATTGAGACTTAGAGTCATCTGGATCAGTGTCAAAATTGGCATCGACGTAACCCTTTACGATGAACCTTTTGTCACCTCCATAATCGAGAAACATATCCTTATTCCACTGAGGATAATTTGACCGTTGTTCAGTGATCTACTCCTAGATCACTATTATACTCCCTTGCCAAACTCAGTGTAGGGTATACAATAGATCTGGTACACAACATGGCATACTTTATAGAACCTATGGCTAAGGCATAGGGAATGACCTTCATTCTCTTTCTATCTTCTGCCGTGGTCGGGCTTTGAGTCTTACTCAATTTCACACCTTGTAACACAGGCAAGAACTCTTTCTTTGACTGTTCTATTTTGAACTACTTCAAAATCTTATCAAGGTATGTACTCATTGAAAAAACTTATCAAGCGTCTTGATCTATCTCTATAGATCTTGATGCTCAATATGTAAGCAGCTTCACCGAGGTCTTTCTTTGAAAAACTCCTTTCAAATACTCCTTTATGCTTTCCAGAAAAATTCTACATTATTTCCGATCAACAATATGTCATTCACATATATTTATCAGAAATGTTGTAGTGCTCCCACTCACTCTCTTGTAAATACAGGCTTCACCGCAAGTCTGTATAAAACTATATGCTTTGATCAACTCATCAAAGCGTATATTCCAACTCTGAGATGCTTGCACCAGTCCATAGATGGATCGCTGGAGCTTGCACATTTTGTTAGCACCTTTAGGATCGACAAAACCTTCTGGTTGCATCATATACAACTCTTCTTTAAGAAATCCATTAAGGAATGTAGTTTTGACATCCATTTGCCATATTTCATAAAATGTGGCAATTTGCTAACATGATACGGACAGACTTAAGCATCGCTACGAGTGAGAAAATCTCATCGTAGTCAACACCTTGGACTTTTTCAAAACCTTTTTTGAAATGTCTAGCTTTGTAGATAGTAACACTACTATTAGCTTCGTTTTCCTCTTGAAGATCCATTTATTTTCTATGGCTTGCCGATCATCGGGCAAGTTGATGACCCACAAGTATATGGGATCTATTGTAGTCCTTTCGATAAGTAAGAGTGTCGAACCCAACGAGGAGCAGAAGGAAATGATAAGCGGTTTTCAGCAAGGTATTCTCTGCAAGTACTAAAATAAGTGGTAACAGATAGTTTTGTGATAGGATAATTTGTAACGAGCAACAAGTAACAAAAGTAAATAAAGTGCAGCAAGGTGGCCCAATCCTTTTTGTAGCAAAGGACAAGCCTGGACAAACTCTTATATAAGGAAAAGCGTTCCCGAGGACACATGGGAATATCGTCAAGCTAGTTTTCATCACATTCATATGATTCGCGTTCGGTACTTTGATATTATTATATGTGGGTGGACCGGTGCTTGGGTGCTATTCTTACTTGAACAAGCATCCCACTTATGATTAACCTCTATTGCAAGCATCCGCAACTACAACAAAAGTATTAAGGTAAACCTAACCATAGCATGAAACATATGGATCCAAATCAGCCCCTTACGAAGCAACACATAAACTAGGGTTTAAGCTTCTGTCACTCTAGCAACCCATCATCTACTTATTACTTCCCAATGCCTTCCTCTAGGCCCAAATAATGGTGAAGTGTTATGTAGTCGACGTTCACATAACACCACTAGAGGCTAGACAACATACATCTCATCAAAATATCGAACGAATACCAAATTCACATGACTACTAATAGCAAGACTTCTCCCATGTCCTCAGGAACAAACGTAACTACTCACAAAGCATATTCATGTTCAGAATCAGAGGGGTAATAATATGCATAAAGGATCTAAACATATGATCTTCCACCAAATAAACCAACTAGCATCAAGTACAAGGAGTAATCAACACTACTAGCAACCTACTAGTACCAATCTCGGACTTGGAGACAAGAATTGGATACAAGAGATGAACTAGGGTTTTGAGATGAGATGGTGCTGGTGAAGATGTTGATGGAGATTGCCCTCTCCCGAAGAGAGGAGCGTTGGTGATGATGATGGCGATGATTTCCCCCTCCCGGAGGGAACTGTCCCCGGCAAAACAGCTCTGCCGGAGCCCTAGATTGGTTCCGCCAAGGTTCCTCCTCGTGGCGGCGGAGTCTCATCCCGAAAGGTTGCTTATGATTTTTTCCTCATCGAAAGACCTCATATAGTAGAAGATGGGCATCGGAGAGCCAACAGGGGGCCCACGAGGCAGGGGCGTGCCCAGGGGGTAGGGCGTGCCCCCACCCTCATGGACAGGTGGGCCCCCCTCTGGTGAACTTCTTCCGCTGGATATTTTTTTATTATTTCCAAAAATGACTTTCGTGGAGTTTCAGGACTTTTGGAGTTGTGCAGAATAGGTCTCTAATATTTGCTCCTTTTCCAGCCCAGAATTCCAGCTGCCGGCATTCTCCCTCCTTATGTAAACCTTGTAAAATAAGAGAGAATAGGCATAAGTATTGTGACATAACGTGTAATAACAGCCCATAATGCAATAAATATCGATATAAAAGCATGATGCAAAATGGACGTATCAACTCCCCAAGCTTAGACCTTGCTTGTCCTCAAGCGAAAGCCGATAACGATAAATATGTCCCCATGTTTAGAGGTAGAGGTGTCGATAAAAATAAAATACGGACATGAAGGCATCATGATTATTCTTATAACAGCAACATATATAGATTTTATCATATGATTTCTTATGCTCAAGTAATAATCTATTCACAATGGAGAGGTATGAATCATAAACTTTATTGAAAACCAACAGACTATAATCCCAGTCATTGAAGCAATTGCAATTTATCATAACATCAGAAAGAGTCTATGTCAGAGCTTAATAGCAAGTCCACATACTCAACTATCATTTAGTCTTTCATAATTGCTAACACTCACGCGATACTTGTGGTTACAGAGTTTTAATCGGACACAGAGAAAGATAGGGGCTTATAGTTTCGCCCCACAACCTTTTACCTCAAGGGTAATGTCAACAATAATAACTCATGCTCCCCTACATCCAATTAGATATATCTATCAGGATCTTTCCAACATACTATGCTTGCCAAAGGATAAAATGAAAAAGGAAAGGTGAAGATCACCATGACTCTTGCATAAGGTAGAAGATAATAATAAAAGATAGGCCCTTCGCAGAGGGAAGCAGAGGTTGCCATGCGCTTTTATGGTTGGATGCACAAAATCTCAATGCGAAAGAACGTCACTTTATATTGCCACTTGTGATATGAACCTTTATTATGTAGTCCGTCGCTTTTATTTCTTCCACATCACAAGATCATATAAAACTTATTTCTCCCACACCAATCAATCGTACATATTTAGAGCAATTTTTATTGCTTTGCACCGATGACAACTTACTTGAAGGATCTTACTCAATCCATAGGTAGATATGGTGGACTCTCATGGCAAAACTGGTTTAAGGGTTTCGGAAGCACAAGTAGTATCTCTACTTGGTGCTGAGAACTTGGCTAGCATGAGGGGGAAAGGCAAGCTCAACATGTTGGATGATCCATGACAACATACTTTATCTCAGACATAAGAAAGCATAACCCGTTACGTTGTCTTCCTTGTCCGACATCAACTCTTTAGCATGTCATATTTTAATGAGTGCTCCCAATCATAAAAGATGTCAATAATAGTATATTTATATGTGAACCTATCTTTCCTTATTACTTCCTATTAATTGCAACGATGACCAAAGCTATGTCTGCCAACTCCGAACAACTTTTAATCATCATACTCTTTCTATGTGAAGTCATTACTCTCAATAATATCAATATGAACTCTTTGTTTCTTTTTATTCTTTTTCTTCTTTTCTTTTATTCAGTCAATATCATGGCAAAATAATCAAGCCCTTGACTCAACACTGATCTTTATTATATATATAGCTCACGGACTCGATTACAAAGAGAGATCATAAAGCAAAACTCAAAACTAGATCATGCCATAAACTTTATTCTACTAGATCAAGATACTACTAATAAGATCGAACTAAGAAAAACGGTAAAGATAGGAGATGTGTTGATGATACGATACCGGGGCACCTCCCCCAAGCTTGGCAGTTGCCAAGGGGAGTGCCCATACCCATGTGATTATGTCTCTTTTGTTGGTGAAGAAGGGGAGTGCCAAGGGGAGGCTCCAGAAAAGAGTCTTGATGACCCACAAGTATAGGGAATCTATCGTAGTCCTTTCGATAAGTAAGAGTGTCGAACCCAATGAGGGGCAGAAGGAAATGATAAGCGGTTTTCAGCAAGGTATTCTCTACAAGTATTGAAATAAGTGGTAACAGATAGTTTTGTGATAGGATAATTTGTAACGAGCAACAAGTAACAAAAGTAAATAGAGTGCAGCAAGGTGGCCCAATCCTTTTTGTACCAAAGGACAAGCCTGGACAAACTCTTATATAAGGAAAAGCGCTCTCGAGGACACATGGGAATATCATCAAGCTAGTTTTCATCACATTCATATGATTCGCGTTCGGCACTTTGATAATTTGATATGTGGGTGGACCGGTGCTTTGGTGCTATTCTTACTTGAACAAGCATCCCACTTATGATTAACCTCTATTGCAAGCATCTGCAACTACAACAAAAGTATTAAGGTAAACCTAACCATAGCATGAAACATATGTGTCAGGACCGGTTTTCCAATAAAACATTTATTGAAAAAGCCCCGACCATTATATCAGACCAGTATAGAAGAATCCTCCTTACTGGTAGACAAATCCTTGATACAGATATCTAGAAGTACTAAATATTATACAAGGTTGAGCTGAGGCTGCTCGACCATTTATTACAAACACGCCGATATTATACATAAAGGCGGATATGACACAAAGGGTATGGTGGCATAACTACTGACTCGAAATAAAAGTGGGGGTGGATATGTCACAGTGAAAGGGGTGACATGACTCCAAAAACTTACAACTCATCAAGCGCCGGAGTGAGGCTCGATGATTTTATTTGGGTAGCATAAGCGTATATAGTACAAGTGACCAACTTCAGGATCGCATGGGACTGACTGGGACTCCTCTAGGCATCGGACTCGCTATCGAACTCTTCATCCATAAGATCGCCTTCGTCAACATCTGGCCAAATCAACAAGCCAGCTGAGTACTTTGAATGTACTCGCAAGATAGCTTGGACATAAGAAATAACAAATGCAAACATGATGCACATGAGCAGACTAGTAATGCGCACTCAGATAATAAATTTGCACTGCATGTAAAATAAAAAGGAAGTCAGGCGGTAGTCCTCCCGAAATCCCAATAAAATAGCTGAGGACCGATCGGGTGTCTGAATCGACGCCTCGAAAGGTAAAATAAATTAACATGCCGCAGTCGGGCGACAGGGCGACACCACATAAAGGGCTTATATTGAAATATAAATGACAGTACGTGCCACAGTCGGACGTCTAAGCGACATCTCGAAAAGGGCTTAAAATGAAAGTAAATAACAAGGATGCCACAGTCGGACGTCTGAGCGACATCACATAAAGGGCTTATATCAAAAGTAAATAACGAGAATGCCACAGTCGGACGTCTAAGCGACATCACATAAAGGGCTTATATCAAAAGAAAATAACGAGAATGCCACAGTCAAACGTTTGAGTGACATCACATAAAGGGCTCATATCCAAAAGTAAACAACAGGAATGCCACAGTCGGACGTCTGAGCGACATCACGTAAAGGTCTTATATTTCATCATTCGAATTCAAGTAGCTCATGAATTTAAATCATCCCAAGGAAATACTCAGTACATAATAATAAACTGGTTAGTCCATCCACGGGAATAACATTCAGCCGGGTTTACCACTCTCAGTTTCATGTTTTTACACCGGAGACTCACACTGAGACTGACGCTGAGACTGACGCTGATACTGACATTGATATGTTGATCAAAGTCCTTGACCATGGACACGGTTACTCGAATGCTTTTGACTCTGCAGAGTTTGTACTCTTTACCCACAGCCAACGGATTTCCGTAGTCACAAAGGACTAGTTTCGTTTACGGTATTTTAGAAGAAACACATCCAACCAGTACACACCCATTCCACATTCCGCTGCCAGAAATCACCCTAGGCAACATTCAAGAAAAACTTTAAGACGGGGAGTCCACAACCTCGAATAGCATGGGATCAAATTTATATTGCGTGCTCTAAGGGGTGCCCCCCTCTCGGTCCCAACCGGAAACACCCATGCCCCCTGACCGGATGACGGGCTTTAATCCAGGGCCATGGAACCCTCATCACAGCCCCTCTATTTGGTGTGTACAAGGAAAGAGGTTTGCAACTGACCAGACCGCATTCTTTGCAGAAGACATGTGGCAGCACGAAAAAGGGGACGAACGGGAACATGACTTGATCCACGTTAATATTGGAGTTAAACGGTTGACATAAGACTAACATGCTTCAACAATACCAGCTTACAACCTATCATGCCACCACATGATCAGGTTATCTCACCATCATATGAACACATCAAATTTCGAAGCTCACTTGAAGCTTGCCTTGCATGCAATATAACACTCACTGATGCTTATATAAACATGCCATGAGAAAACTACTCAAACAAACATGCAAAACACTCATCATATCAAAGGTTCAAACATGCTTGCCTAGTTCGGAGTAGTCGGAGTCTAGCTCGGTGAAGTTTGCGGCTCCGTCACCTCCTTCGGTATCTACGTTATAAAAGAAATCGGATACTAACGTAAATACCGTGCATGCATAAAAATTGTTCCAAATATTTTTCAATAAATATGATAAAAAATTAGATAGAAAAATAAAG
The DNA here is from genome assembly GCA_032464435.1 of Aegilops umbellulata. Taxonomy (NCBI): domain Eukaryota; kingdom Viridiplantae; phylum Streptophyta; class Magnoliopsida; order Poales; family Poaceae; genus Aegilops; species Aegilops umbellulata. The sequence continues at coordinate 63,107,043 of CP136056.1, read as the reverse complement.
ATGACAGAAAAAGAATCAATTCAAAATCATCTTTTTTTAAAGTTATTAAGGTTTTAGTCCAGGGACTAATCTGTGATGAAACAAAAACTTTCCAGGGGTTAGTTAAAAAACAACAGAAAACGCTTCGGTTGGAAATATGCCAACCCAAAGGTTACACGTATTTTGCCCGAAGGGGCCTTCAGAAAACGGTTCGAATAAGAGAGGAGAGGCTGACGAGGGGGTCCCACCCGTCAGGTTTAAAAATTTTAAACAGAGCACACCGGCGCCCGAGGATCGCGGTGGTCGCCGGCGTCGATCCACGGCGAGGTAGGGGAAACGGAAAGTACCTACGGACTCATGGAGTTCTTCCGCGTCTGTGGGTGGTGGAGTTGGTCGTCGGCGAGCAGCACGTCGACGGCGGCCTTCACTCCGGCGGACGACGGTTCGGACGAGGATGATTCTCTCCGGAGGGGGCTGCAAACTCCAAATTGAAGCGCGGGTCAGGCAAGCAGGTGCACTAGGAGGCTACTGGCACAGTTTGGGAGGCGGGGGTGCTCTCACCAGAGAGAATCTTTCCGGAGCCCGAAGCGGACCAGGGCGGCCGGAGTTGGGGAAGAAGGCTCTCTCGAGGCCCTCTGATGAGCGTGGCGAGGTTCTGAGGCAAGGAGGGGAGGTGCTGGGTCGAGAACGAGCTCGAGGCCTCCATTTATAGCCGGCCCGAGGCGGTTGCCGAGAACGGGATTTCTCTGCGGCGAGTGATTACGGCGAGGCAGAGGTTGGTTGGGAGGTTAAGGTGACTGGGCAGCTTCGCATTGGTCCAATGGCACCACTCAACGGCTAACCTGGTCGGATTTGGTCTGCTCCCGTGGTTTCGATGGAACGGAGCTCACGGGCTCGTCGGCGGCAGAGAGCGCGCTCTGCCCCTCTCAGGCCACGGCGATGGTTCTGCAGCACGCACAGAGAAGAGGACGGCCACACGGAGGCTCCTCATGGTGTGGGCGGTGCTGGACGGTGCCGTTCTGCAGGGCTAGCCCCTGCTGGCCGCCACGGGCGGTTCTGCCACCGCGGGAGGCGCCGGAGTTGACGCGACACGTCGCCACCGGCGCTCGCAACCGGCCAAGCAACCGTGCGGCACACTGGATAAGAAGGGGGAGCAGTGAGCAAGGCGCCAACGCGCGCACTGGCAAGATCGACGCCGAGGTTCTGAACAAAACGACACTGCCACTGAACTCTGAATATGAACAGGAACAATGCACACGAGCTATTCGACGAAATGATTTAGGCACATGGAAATTTTTTCTTGAGCTGAGACTTGGTGAGGTTATCTCTTGATGCATCTGGAGACTGCCTGAATTATCTCAGAATTTTTGGAAAAGGAAAGGAATGAATTTCACCAAAAAAATGGCAAATCTGGTCCAAACTTGCAGCAAGCAAAATTTGAAAATTTTGAACTGTGGACTAGCAGAACTTGATGGATCTAGGTTGAGGGTACTAAGGACTAGCCAGAGGAGTATATTTGGAACCAAAACTCAAAAGAAATCTGGCAGTTCCTTTGTAAACCACCAAGGTCCAGATAAATGACAGAAAAATGATTTTGAGGTTAAAACAATTAGAAATAAAAATCTAGGAGAAGTTGAACCTTGTTGGACTTGATGCTTGACTTGACCCAAAGTGGGGAGGTGGGTTTTGGAAGAAGATTTTCGACATAGGTCATGGCTAGACAGTAATTTTTTTGAATGGGGAAGAATAAAATTTATAATTTATAGGAGTTCTTTTTAATAAAAAGAATTGTAAAAACCTTCCAAAATTATTTGTGTTGAGCCAACACAAGATGAAAAACCCTTAAGACCAAAGATCAAGATTGGGAAGAACCCACAAAAAATAATACTTGTCATAAAAGAAATTTTTTGAGAAGGAGAGTCTTTTAGAATTTTTTTAAAAATAACCTCCTTCCAAATAATTAAAGAATTTGATAAAACCAAATCAAAATTTTTGGAGTGTTACAACACCTACCCCCTTAGGAAAAATCTCGTCCCCGAGATTTCAGCTGATCCTCAAATAGGTGTGGGTACTCTGTCCGAAGAAAATCCTCTCTTTCCCATGTTGCTTCATCCTCGGTGTGATTGCTCCACTGAACCTTGAAAAACTTAATTGTTTTCTGTCGGGTCCTCCTTTCGGACTCCTCCAATATTTTTATTGGGCGTTCCATGTAGGTGAGGTCTGGTTGCATGTGAATGTTCTCGTGAGATACATGCTTTTCTGGGTTGCTTACACATTTCCTCAACTGTGAGACGTGGAACACGTCGTGGACGTCTGACAGTTCTTCGGGTAGGTCTAGCTGGTAGGCCACTGTGCCTCTTCGTGCAATCACACAGAAGGGTCCAATAAACCGTGGTGCTAGCTTTCCTTTAACTTTGAATCGTTGCAGGCCCCTCATAGGAGATACTCGTAGATACACATATTCACCGGGTTCAAAGCTGATTTCACGATGTTTTTGATCGCAATAACTCTTTTGTCGGCTCTGGGCTGTCTTGAGTCGATCCCTGATTAGTCTAACTTTCTCCTCAGCTTCCTTGAGCATGTCTGGGCCGAAGATACGATTGTCTCCTATTTCTGACCAATTTAATGGGATACGGCATCTTCGCCTGTACAAGGCTTCAAAAGGTGCCATTTGTAGACTGGCTTGGTAACTGTTGTTGTATGCGAACTCGGCATACGTCAAGCTTTCTTCCCAACTGGTTCCATAAGTGAGAACACATGCTCTCAACATGTCCTCTAGAATTTGGTTCACACGTTCAGTTTGTCCTCCAGTCTGGGGGTGGTATGCTGTACTGAATACTAGTTGAGTTCCCAGAGCTTGTTGTAAATGATCCCAAAATCTAGAGATGAATTGAGTGCCTCTGTCGGATATTATAGTCTTTGGAATTCCATGCAGAAAAACTATGCGGGAGAGATAAAGTTTGGCAAGCTTCTGAGTGGTGTGGGTTGTCTTTACTAGGATGAAATGTGCCACCTTAGTTAATCTATCTGTGGTGACCCATATGGCATCATTTCCGTGTCGTGACCGAGGTAGTCCAACAATAAAATCCATTCCAATTTCGTCCCATTTCCACTCAGGTATCCTGTTTGGCTGTAATAGTCCTGCTGGTTTTTGGTGCTCGGCTTTAACGCTGACATGAATCAAAACACGCAATGAATGTGGCTATATCCCTCTTCATACCGTGCCACCAAATTTTTTCCTGAATGCCCTTGTACATTTTGGTTCCTCCAGGGTGGATTGAATATGGAGCGGTGTGGCCTTCGGCTAGAATTTGCTGTTTGAGGTTCTCTATATTTGGTATGCAAAGTCTGTCTCTGTACCATAATATTCCCTTATCGTCTACGACGAATTCTGAAGCCTTGCCCAGACTCACTTTCCTTTTTATGCCTTCGATGCTGGGGTGTCCATGCTGAGCCTTCTTAATTTGTTCCATTAGGGTGGGCTGTATTTCCAAATTTGACACATTGCCTTCAGTGACTATCACCAAGTTGAGTTTGGCGAACTCCCGCTGAAATTCAGGTCTCAAGTTTTGTAAACTGTCGTTGCCCGAGCTAGGGTTTCGACTAAGAGCATCTGCCACTACATTCGCCTTTCCTGGATGATAGTGAATGCCAACATCATAATATTTCACTAATTCCAACCAGCTCCGTTGTCGTAGATTTAGTTCGGGTTGTGTGAAAATATATTTGAGGCTTTTGTGGTCCGTATATATTTCACAAAGATTTCCCAGCAAAAAGTGCCTCCATTCTTTGAGTGCATGAATGACTGCTGCTAATTCCAAGTCATGAGTAGGATAATTTTCTTCATGCCTTCGTAGTTGCCGGGAAGCGTATGCGACTACTTTGCCTTCTTGCATTAGTATGCATCCAAGGCCCTTCCACGATGCGTCACAATATACTTCAAAACTTTTGTGTATGTCTGGTACAACCAATACTGGTGTTGTTGTTAATTTCCTTTTGAGTTCTTGGAAACTTTTCTTGCAAGCTTCAGTCCATACAAATTTCTTATCCTTCTTGAGTAATTGTGTCATTGGTTTTGCTATGGTGGAGAGCCCCTCAATAAACCTTCGGTAATATCCAGCCATTCCCAGGAAACTTCGTACATCTGTTACGTTCGCTGGTGGTTTCCAGCCAAGTACGGCATTGACTTTTTCTGGGTCCACGGCAACACCTTCTTGGGTCAATACGTGGCCTAGAAAAGCAACCTGTCTTAACCAAAATTCACATTTGCCGAATTTGGCGTATAATTGATGTTTCCTTAATTCTCCCAGTACAATTCTGAGATGTTCAGCATGTTCTTCTGGTGTCTTAGAGTATACCAGAATATCATCAATGAACACCACAACAAATTTTTCCATAAATTTCATAAACACTTTGTTCATGAGGTGGACAAAATATGCGGGGGCGTTTGTAAGTCCAAACGGCATTACTGTAAATTCATATAATCCGTATCTGGAGGTGAATGTTGTCTTAGGGATATCTTCTGTCCGTACTTTCAGTTGATGATACCCCGACCTTAAATCAATTTTTGAGAAAACTTTGGCTTGTGCAAGCTGGTCAAATAAATCATTTATCCGTGGCATCGGATATTTGTTTTTGATGGTGACCATGTTGAGTGCTCGATAGTCTATACATAATCGCAGTGTCCCATCCTTTTTCTTGGCAAATAATACTGGTGAACCGCAAGGTGAGGAGCTGGCCCGTATAAATCCTTTGTCCAATAATTCTTTTATTTCCTTCTTTAATTCTACCAACTCGGAGGGTGCCATTCTATAGGGTTTCTTGTAAATGGGGGTGGTTCCAGGTGCTAGTTCAATGATGAACTCTATTTCCCGGTCTGGTGGCATGCCTGGTAGTTCTTCAGGAAATATGTCAGGGTACTCACACACCACTGGAACTTTTCTTAACTCTGAAATGTCCACCTTGTTCAACCTTGGTTGCCGTGATATTGGTCTTTCTTGAGCTGCAATTTTTATCATCTTCCCGTGATGATGAGTAAGAATTACAGTCCGATTGAAGCAGTCGATAAATCGCTTGTTGGTGGTTAACCAGTCCATTCCTAGGATAACATCCAATCCCTTATTTTCCAACACAATGAGGTTTTCTTGAAACTTTAGTCCCTCAATCTCAATAACCACACCTTGGCAATAGCTCTGAGTGATTTGCTTAATCCCAGGGGACTTGATGGTCATGGATTTTTCCAAGGGAAGAATCGAAAAATCATGTTGCAAAGCAAATTTCTTTGAAATGAATGAGTGAGAAGCTCCAGAATCAAACAAAACCATGGCAGGTATTGTGTTGACAGGGAACGTACCGAGTACGATATCCGGGGCATTATGTGCTTCCTCCTTGGTCACATGGTTCAAGTGACCCTTCTTGTGATTGTTATTGGGGTTGAAGTTGTTACGCTTGGGGGCTGGATTATTTCCACTGCTGTTCGGCTTGGGGGCCGAGTTTCTTGGTTTTGGGCACTGTTTGGCATAGTGTCCTTCCTCTCCACAAGCGTAGCAAGTAACACCTAGGTGATATGTAAAATCCTTGTCTCTTGCATGAAAATTTTTGGTTGGGCGTGGAACAAAGGTTGTGGATTTGTTCGCTCCAATTTTCTGAAAATCAGTCTTGTTCCGGTTGTTGCGAGCATGAGTAGTCTTGTCCCTTTTGCGCTTGCGAAAATCCTCCAAGCTGCGGCGCTCATTTTCCAATGTAATAGCTTTGTCCACAAGTGTTTTTAAATCCAAAAAGGTGTGTATGACCAGCTGGCATTTAAGTGCTGGTGCCAGACCGTCCAGAAATTTTTCCATCTTTTTATTTTCAGTCATATTCTCTTCGTTGGCATAACGAGATAATTGAGTAAACTGACTATTGTACTCAGTCACTGTCATGCTTCTCTGCTTGAGGTAATCAAATTCCCTTTTCTTGATCTTCATAATGCTTCTGGGAATGTGCGCCCCACGAAAACCTTCTTTAAATTCTTCCCAGGTGATGTTATTTTCATTGGGGTGCATGTGTAGGAAATTTTCCCACCATGATGCAGCTGCTCCAGTGAGGTAGTGAGGTGCATAAAGTACCTTCTCACGGTCCAAACATTGTGCAATAATTAACATCCTTTCAATGTCCCGAAGCCAATCATCGGCCTCGAGAGGTCTATCAGTGTGAGAGAACGTTGGGGGACGTGTCTTTTGTAGTTCAGACAATTTGGAATGCTGCTGATATGGTTCACGGTGATTTCCCATATTGATAACATGGTTCATCATTTCTTGATGCTGCTGCTGGCTTTGCTCATAAAGGCGGCATACTTGAGAAAATGCTGCTTCACTGCCTTGCTGACTTGACTGCCCCTGTGTGAAATTGTTACTTGTCTGGGTACCATAATTTTCTTCCGGCGGACTTGGCATGGAACGAGTCCAGGGATGAGGCATATTCCACTTTGGGGTATTTTTGCAGAACTCATGAGAAAAACTGAGAGGCAAAATTAAATAATTTTGATAAGGCGAAAATTTTAAGAACTCCAATTTTTTTTCAAGAAAATACTTGATTGCGCATGGAGAAGGACTGCTCAGTACATATCTTACACGCAAGCCGTAATTATACAATACATCACTCAGGATGTGCGTACAAATTCCTGACATGTTATTTAGGCTAGTGCACTTCTCCGGGTTCCTACATGATGCGCACACAAACTACTTCTCACCAAACCTATATACATATAAACATATCATACAAGCTGGTACATCGCACGGCTGCCAGGCGCGCTCAGTCGGAGATGGTAAAAACTTCCCTCGGCCTGCCGAGGGTAAGACCCAGTGATGGTAGAGACTCAACCTCCTCCTCACTAATAGGCTCCAGGCGCGAAGTACTGGGTTGAGGAGCTGGTGCGAGCGCGACAGGTGGTGCAACACTGACTGGAGTAGGAGCAATGACTTGGTCAAACTCCTGAGTGGTAGGCAGGCGGCGAGCGGTGGCTAAGATGGCAGGTGTATAGGATGCTGAGGACGAGACGTAAGTCAATGGTGGTGCTGTATGGAGGAGCTCCCTCCTGTAGGCGGAACAACCCTGAACGAAGTCCATACGAGCAGCCACAAAGTCGTCCACGAGGTTATCAAAAGCCGCCTCAAGAGCCTTGCGATACTCAACCAACATTTCAATAGCCTGATCTCTCTCCCACTAGCGCAAGCGAACGCATAGTGACATGTGTATGGCACGTGGCATGGGAGGTAGCGGTAGCGACGAGCCTTCATCGAAGGGAGGGCATCCCGGAGACGAGCTATCGCCTCACGGGCATCCATCTGCATGGCATGCCTCTCCGTAGGCATGGCCCTTCCCACAAATCGGAAGCGGCGTGACCTAGACCGTCCTCCCTTGAATTACACCGCGGCCTGGTGCATAGACACGCTGTCGCTGATCTCGTGCTGGTAGAGTGTGAACTCCAGACGAGCCGATGGCCCGATCGCGACCTTGGTGATGGAGACGAGAAGCTCGATAAACCCCTCAGGTACATTAGCGAACACCTGTGACTCACAGTCGTTGCCAGCCATCTACAAAGGTAGACAAAAATTCCGAATAGTCAAATCATAAATTTATGATGACTAATAGAAAATTGCTACATTTGCAAAATGTTAAAATAGCACTTATTACGCTAATAACCGATTAGCGATCGCACCTAGTGGCTTCCTATAGTCAGCCTGGCTCTAATACCAAGGTTGCCAGGACCGGTTTTCGAATAAAACATTTATTGAAAAAAAACCCGACCATTATATCAGACCAGTATAGAAGAATCCTCCTTACTGGTAGATAAATCCTTGATACAGATATCCAGAAGTACTAAATATTATACAAGGTTGAGCTGAGGCTGCTCAACCATTTATTACAAACACGCCGATATTATACATAAAGGCGGATATGACACAAAGGGTATGGTGGCATAACTACTGATTCGAAATAAAAGTGGGGGTGGATATGTCACAGTGAAAGGGGTGACATGACTCCAAAATCTTATAGCTCATCAAGCGCCAGAGTGAGGCTCGATGATTTTATTTGGGTAGCGGAAGCGTATATAATACAAGTGACCAACTTCAAGATCGCATGGGACTGACTGGGACTCCTCTAGCCGTCGGACTCGCTATCGAACTCTTCATCCATAAGATCGCCTTCGTCAACATCTGGCCAAATCAACAAGCCAGGTGAGTACTTTGAATGTACTCGCAAGACAGTTTGGACATAAGATATAACAAATGAAAACATGATGCACATGAGCAGACTAGTAATGTGCACTCAGATAATAAATTTGCACTTCATGTAAAATAAAAAGGAAGTCAGGCGGTAGTCCTCCCGAAATCCCAATAAAATAGCTGAAGACCGATCAGGTGTCTGAAGCGACGCCTCGAAAGGTAAAATAAATTAACATGCCGCAGTCGGGCGTCAGGGAGACACCACATAAAGGGCTTATATTGAAATGTAAATGACAGTACGTGCCACAGTCGGACGTCTAAGCGACATCTTGAAAAGGGCTTAAAATGAAAGTAAATAACAAGGATGCCACAGTCGGACATCTGAGCGACATCACATAAAGGGCTTGTATCAAAAGTAAATAACGAGAATGCCACAGTCGGACGTCTGAGCAACATCACATAAAGGGCTTATATCAAAAGTAAATAACGAGAATGCCACAGTCGGACGTCTGAGTGACATCACATAAAGGGCTTATATCCAAAAGTAAACAACATGAATGCCACAGTCGGACGTCTGAGCGACATCACGTAAAGGGCTTATATTTCATCATTTGAATTCAAGTAGCTCATGAATTTAAATCATCCCAAGGAAATACTCAGTACATAATAATAAACTGGTTAGTCCATCCACAGGAATAACATTCAGCCGGGTTTACCACTCTCAGTTTCATGTTTTTACCCCGGAGACTGTCACTGAGACTGACACTGAGACTGACACTGAGACGGACGCTGAGACTGATGCTGATACTGACATTGATATGTTGATCAAAGTCCTTGACAATGTACACGGTTACTCGAATGGTTTTGACTCTGTAGAGTTTGTACTCTTTACCCACAGCCGACGGATTTCCGTAGTCACAAAGGACTAGTTCTGTTTACGGTATTTTAGAAGAAACACATCACACCAGTACACACCCATTCCACATTCCGCTGCCAGGAATCACCCTAGGCAACGTTCAAGAAAAACTTTAAGACGGGCAGGCCACAACCTCGAATAGCATGGGATCAAATTTATATCGCGCGCTCTAAGGGGTGCCCCCTCTCGGTCCCAACCGGAAACACCCATGCCCCCTGACCGGATGACGGGCTTTAATCTAGGGCCATGGAACCCTCATCACGGCCCCTCTATTTGGTGTCTACAAGGAAAGAGGTTTGCAACTGACTAGACCGCATTCTTTGCAGAAGACATGTGGCAGCACGAAAAAGGGGACGAATGGGAACATGAGTTGATCCACGTTAATATTGGAGTTAAACGGTTGACATAAGACTGGCATGCTTCAATAATACCAGCTTACAACCTATCATGCCACCACATGATTAGGTTATCTCACCATCATATGAACACATCAAATTTCAAAGCTCACTTGAAGCTTGCCTTGCATGCAATATAACACTCACTGATGCTTATATAAACATGCCATGAGAAAACCACTTAAACAAACATGCAAAACACTCATCATATCAAAGGTTCAAACATGTTTGCCTTGTTCGGAGTAGTCGGAGTCTAGCTCGGTGAAGTTTGCGGCTCCGTCACCTCCTTCGATATCTACATTATAAAAGAATCAGATACTAACGTAAATACCGTGCGTGCATAAAAATTGCTCCAAATATTTTTCAAATAAATATTATAAAAAACTAGATAGAAAAATAAAGATGACAGAAAAAGAATCAATTCAAAATCATCTTTTTTTAAAAGTTATTAAGGTTTTAGTCCAGAGACTAATCTGTGATGAAACAGAAACTTTCCAGGGGTTAGTTTAGAAAAATAGAAAACGCTTCGGTTGGAAATACGCCAACCCAAAGGGAACACGTATTTTTCCCGAAGGCGCCTTCAGAATAAGAGAGGAGAGGCTGATGAGGGGGTCCCACCCGTCAGGTTTAAAAATTTAAAACAGAGCACACCGGCGCCCGAAGATCACGGTGGTCGCCGACGTCGATCCACGACGAGGTAGGGGAAACGGAAAGTACCTACGGACTCACGGAGTTCTCCCGCGTCTGTGGGTGGTGGAGTTGGTCGTCGGCTAGCACCACGTCGACGGCGGCCTTCACTCTGGCGGACGGCGGTTCGGTCGAGGATGATTCTCTCCGGAGGGGGCTGCAAACTCCAAATTGAAGCGCGGGTCAGGCAAGCGGGTGCACTAGGAGGCTACTGGCGCAGTTTAGGAGGCGGGGGTGCTCTCACTAGAGAGAATCTTGCCGGAGCCCAAAGCGGATTGGGGCGGCCGGAGTTGGGGAAGAAGGCTCTCCCGAGGCCCTCTCATGAGCGTGGCGAGGTTCTGAGGCGAGGAGGGGAGGTGCTGGGTCGAGAACGAGCTTGGGGCCTCCATTTATAGCCGCCCGAGGCGGTTGCCGAGAACGGGATTTCTCCGACGAGTGATTACGGCGAGGCAGAGGTTGGTCGGGAGGTTAAGGTGACTGGGCATCTTCGCATTGGTCCAATGGCACCACTCAATGGCTAACCTGGTCGGATTTGGTCTGCTCCCATGGTTTCGACGAAACGGAGCTCATGGGCTCGTCGGCGGCAGAGAGCGCGCTCTTCGCCTCTCAGGCCACGACGATGGTTCTACAGCACGCACAGAGAAGAGGACGGCCACGCGGAGGCTCCTGGTGGTGTGGGCGGTGCTGGACAGCGCTGTTCTGCAGTGCTGGCCCCTGCTGGCCGCCATGGGCGGTTCTACCACCGCGGGAGGCGCCGGAGTTGACGCGAGACGTCGCCAGCGACGCTCGCAACCGGCCAAGTAACCGCGCGGCGCACTGGATAAGAAGGGGGAGCAGTGAGCAAGGCGCCAACGCGCGCACTGGCGAGATCGACGCCGAGGTTCTGACGAAAACGACACTGCCACTGAACTGAAACACTGAACTCTGAATATGAACAGGAACAGTGCACACCAGCTGTTCGACGAAATGATTTAGGCACGTGGAAAATTTTCCTTGAGCTGGGACTTGGTGAGGTGATCTCTTGATGCATCTGGAGACTGCCTGAATTATCTCAGAATTTTTGGAAAAGGAAAGGAATGAATTTCACCAAAAATGGCAAATCTGGTCCAAACTTGCAGCAAGCAAAATTTGAAAATTTTGAACTATGGACTAGCAGATCTTGATGGATCTAGGTTGAGGGTACTAAGGACTAACTAGAGGAGTATATTTGGAACCAAAACTCAAAAGAAATCTGGCAGTTCCTTTGTAAACCACCAAGGTCCAGATAAATGACAGAAAAATGATTTTGAGGTTAAAACAATTAGAAATAAAAATCTAGGAGAAGTTGAACCTTGCTGGACTTGATGCTTGACTTGACCCAAAGTGGGGAGGTGGGTTTTGGAAGAAGGTTTTCAACATAGGTCATGGCAAGAGAGTAATTTTTTTGAATCGGGAAGAATAAAATTTATAATTTATAGGAATTCTTTTTAATAAAAAGAATTGTAAAAACCTTCCAAAATTATTTGTGTTGAGCCAACACAAGATGAACAACCCTTAAGACCAAAGATCAAGATTGGGAAGAACCCACAAAAAAATACTTGTCATAAAAGAATTTTTTTGAGAAGGAGAGTCTTTTAGAAAAAAATTTAAAATAACCTCCTTCCAAATAATTAAAGAATTTGATAAAACCAAATCAAAATTTTTGGAGTGTTACAATATGGATCCAAATCAGCCCCTTACGAAGCAACGCATAAACTAGGGTTTAAGCTTCTGTCACTCTAGCAACCCATCATCTACTTATTACTTCCCAATGCCTTCCTCTAGGCCCAAATAATGGTGAAGTGTTATGTAGTCGACGTTCACATAACACCACTATAGGCTAGACAACATACATCTCATCGAAATATCGAACGAATACCAAATTCACATGACTACTAATAGCAAGACTTCTCCCATGTCCTCAGGAACAAACGTAACTACTCACAAAGCATATTCATGTTCATAATCAGAGGGGTAATAATATGCATAAAGGATCTGAACATATGATCTTCCACCAGATAAACCAACTAGCATCAACTACAAGGAGTAATCAACACTACTAGCAACCTAATAGTACCAATCCCGGACTTGGAGACAAGAATTGGATACAAGAGATGAACTAGGGTTTTGAGATGAGATGGTGCTGGTGAAGATGTTGATGGAGATTGCCCTTTCCCGATGAGAGGAGCGTTGGTGATGATGATGGCGATGATTTCCCCCTCCCGGAGGGAAGTGTCCCCGACAGAACAGCTCTGCCGGAGCCCTAGAATGGTTCCGCCAAGGTTCCGCCTCGTGGCGGCCGAGTCTCGTCCCAAAAGGTTGCTTGCGATTTTTTCCTCATCGAAAGACCTCATATAGCAGAAGATGGGCATCATAGAGCCAACGGGGGGCCCACGAGGTAGGGGACGCGCCCAGGGGGTAGGGCGCGCCCCACCCTCGTGGACAGGTGGGCCCCCTCTGGTGAACTTCTTCCGCTGGATATTTTTTATTATTTCCAAAAAATGACTTTCATGGAGTTTCAGGACTTTTGGAGTTGTGCAGAATAGGTCTCTAATATTTGCTCCTTTTCCAGCCTAGAATTCCAGCTGTCGGCATGCTCCCTCCTTATGTAAACCTTGTAAAATAAGAGAGAATAGGCATAAGTATTGTGACATAATGTGTAATAATAGCCATAATGCAATAAATATCGATATAAAAGCATGATGCAAAATGGACGCATCACAAGTCAACCAAAGTCCACACTTTGTTCTCATACATGGATCTCATCTCAGATTTCATGGTCTCAAGCCATTTCGCGGAATCTGGGCTCATCATCGCTTCCTCATAGTTCGTAGGTTCGTCATGGTCAAGTAACATGACCTCCAGAATAGGATTACCGTACCACTCTGGTGCCGATCTCACTCTGGTCGACCTACGAGGTTCGGTAGTAACTTGATCTGAAGTTTCATTATCATCATCATTAGCTTACTCACTAATTGGTGTAGGAGTCAGAGGAAAAAATTTCTGTGATGAACTACTTTCCAATAAGTGTAACATCCCAAATTTTCAATTTGGAATGTTATACATTAGACCATCATTGCATATCATATTTTATTTGCATTTTTGTTTGATCCTAGAAATTCTACGTAACTCAAGGACCCGCGGAGAGAGTGGGGGATTTCATTATTTTCATATTCGAGTTTTCTCGAATTTTGAAAAGAGGATCGTTTGATTTTAATTATTTTCTCTTGAATATTTCTTTTATAAAAATAAAAGAGAGAGGATAAAATGACTACCTCAAAATAAACAAATATCGTAGAATTAATGTTAAAATCAAATAATATTTTTATTCGGAGTTTTATCGCTATTTTGTTTGAATTAGGACAAATATGCGTTTTTCAAAATTTCATTTTAGGCCCAAATAAATGTTCACCTTGTCCGGCTCATTTTTAGAGGACGGGGAAAATTTATTTCGAGATTTTTGGAGTCAGTTTAGTATTTCTTTTCTTTCTTTTTCTGCACGGCGTAATTATTTAAAAAAAAGAGAGAGAAACCGACTCCGGACCGTACCTGAGCGGGACTCCGCCCGGTGGGCTTTATAAGCCGCCGCCCCGAGCCGCCCCGAGGCCCAAGCCGCCGCCAGCCCACCCCCGCCCAAACCCTAACCCTAGCCGTAGCCGCCACGCGCCTCCGCCGCCGTTGCCGCCGCCGCCGCTCGCCGTTGCCGGCGCCCGCCGCCGCCACCCGCGCCGAAGCCCGCCGCCGCCGGAGCCACCCCGCCTCGCCGGACCGCCGTCGCCGCCGTTCGTCGCCGTTCTATGTTTTTTTGGTTAAACTTTCGGTTTTTTTAGAAAACCTACACTCGTTTTTTAGATTAGATCGATTCGGTTTTTTTCAGTTTAGTTATTTAGCGAACGCCCGTTCGTACGTTCGTTTTAACGTGCCGTTTAGCCACAGACAGCGAACGTTCGTTTTTTAGCCTGTTCGTCAGTTTTTCTTTTTCTCGGATTTTTCACGATTATTTTCGATCGTGATTTCTGATCCAATTTTTGTTTTAGTTTAGCTTTTCGCTCGTTTATCGAAATCAGGCGATTCAAGCGCCTAGAGTTCCGTCTGGAAGCCCTCTTTCAGTTTAACCAACTTAAACAAGATTTTGCCACTGTAAAATTTGACTTTAGTCCACATTAGTAAACGAAGCTTGTTTCTTTCGCCGTTTGAGTTTTGTTGCTTCGTTTGATTTGGTTCTTTTTGCAAACCGAAGTTCTTAAGTTAAACGTCTGGTTAGATCTCTTATTTGAGTTTTACCCGTGCCCTTGCTTGATTGCTTATTGTATGCTTGTTTGTTTGTGATAGAGTACCCGGAGTGTGAAGCGTGCTACTACGAGTCTCTAGGTTTCACAGATCATCAGCAAGGCAAGTAACACTTTGATCATACCTCTTTACTACCCATTTTTATTGTATTAGATCAATCCTCAAACAATTGCATGGTTAGGATCTGATTTAAATTGTGGGTTTGGGAAGTAGATGAGGTAGTACCTATTCACCTATTTATTATCAAACCTTGGGAGTTACTTCTACGTTGCTTATACTGCTATGCTATGCTCGTAGACATGGATTGGGTTTGAGTGTATTCATAACAGATGTGGGTATTGTTAATTAATGGTTAACTTAAGGTGGCAACTTTAATACACATCTGGGTGGATTGAGGCACCTGGGGAATCCAGTGATTACCTGTATTTTTTGGAAATACCGGGGTACCATGTGATTCTCCTATGGACTGCCACCAAGGCTCAAAGGGATCATAAGATTATTCATGCTAGAAGCTTCCGTGTGCAGCCACATGCCAATATGGGCTCTAGCATAGTTGAGTATGTTGTGGGAAACTTTTCCATGATGGGCTAGCAGATGTAGGGGATTGTAGGTGTATAGGCCTATCTATCGGTTAAAGGGACCTCTTCGGAAAGATTGTGTCTCGGTCATCCCTTTCTCAAACATCATGTAGTGCCAGAAATCAAACGGAGGAGATCGAGTCTTGTGGGGAAAAGTGCACAAACCTCTGCAGAGTGTACAAACTAATCATGGTTAGCCGTGTCCCCGGTTATGGACATCTTGAGTATCTAGTTCTTGGATTATCATGTGGATCTCATCACTCTATTACAGGATTAATTTTGAGTGGGTTATTAATTACCTTTTAATTGGGATTGAGATGGGTTTTACCATTCTCAATGTTTTCAACCAACTTTGTAGTTAAATAAAACATATTCCTTTGTTGTAGGGAAAAATTGGCTTTTCGCAAAACATATTAACCATACAGCCTCCACCAGCCATATATGCATGTAGTGATAGCTTTATTCTGTTCATTACTCTCTTGTGTTACATTGCCAGCATATTCCATGTGCTGACCCGTTTTCTGGCTGGAATGTATCATGTTGCAGACTTTTCAGACGACGAGTAAGGAGCCCTAGGTCGTGGTCTTTCACTCAGTGATGCCGTTGGAGTTGATGGACTCACTTTATCTTCCAAGCCTTTCGTTGTTATCATATTAGATGGTCTTAAGCCATATTTATTGTAATAAGTTCTCTTTTGGGACATTCGATGTAATAAGTGTGTGATTTCTACTCTATTATAAATCCTCAAGTATTGTGCATGTCAGCATTACCGATCCAGGGATGACACAGATGCAGAGAGATCAGACTGTTTGAGGTCTGGTCGCTACAAGATGGTATCAGAGCACATGCTGACTGTAGGACACGACCACTAAGCTAAAGCCCTAGATCACTACTCTCTTCTCATTTCTAACTCGTCTCCATTTTCTACTCTTTAGGATGGCAGATGCAACGATCAAGTTCACGTAACCGGATGAAGACACCTCTTTTGGACGACACTTAAAGGAAGTCACTAGGTACCTGAACATTGGAATACCAAGCTTCACCGGGACTTATAATGCCACTTTACCAGAAGAGGAGCGCTGGATGATTCAAGTTCAAGTTCCAGGAAGGACATTCACGCCAGTCACTGAGCCCATAGAGTTTTCCTTTGATGCACCAACCTGGAGTCTAGGAAAGAGTATGGCCGCTCACATTACCATGGGACACATTGGGGAAGTTTACCACAAGGATCTCAAGGATATTATCTACCAGATTTGTGGGCGTCAAGATGAGCAATGGGAGATAATCAGCACCAGGAAGGATAGATTGATTGCCACTTTCATCCAGGAGTTAAACTAGCACATTTGTCGCTAGGAGAACCAGATGTGCGCAGGCATGACAGATTTGAAGAAGGCGATGACAAGGATCACGGAACTGGAGGAAGAACTCAAGGCTACTCACGAAGATTATATGGAGGAAATCGTCGTACTAGTGGAGAAGAATAATGACCTGACAAGGAAGCTAGGAGTTTTCATGGGAGACCCCGCGCCAGGAGGAGAAGATGACAGTTCCACTTGCCCGGAGAACTACATCATCATCGATGACACTGACTCGGACCCTGACGATAGCAATGATGACTATGTTGATGAAGCTGGAGCAGATATCATGGAGTCTTCGACCGATCAATTTTTCTAGTCGACCACCATATCAGTAGTAGTATTCCACCATGTATATAGTATAATCCAAGAACTTTTGTAATGATAGTTCTAGACCGATTGTATGCCCTTGTTTGATTTGATTGAGTGATATGTTTGTGTTTGTCTCAGGTGCATACGGGTAGTGTTTTCCCCCTAGACCTCATTCTACTCTGTTTTATCATCCTTTTCTAAACCCAGCAGATGCCTCCGAGACGCGACAATGGATTTGCTTTCCCACCAGAGCTCACTCAGTTGATCCAGCAGCAGAATGCATTGATGCAGATACTAGTCCAGAATCAGAATCAGGGAAACAACAACAACAACAACAACAACAACAACAACAACAACAACAACAACAACAACAACAACAACAACAACAACAACAACAACAACAACAACAACAACAACAACAACAACAACAACAACAACAACAACAACAACAACAACAACAACAACCCACCACCACCAGTTGATCACTTAGCCCGTTTTCTTAGGCTGAATCCATCGGTGTTCTCTAGTAGCATCGAGCCGATTGTTGCAGATGATTGGCTCCGCAAGATTGAAAGGGAGTTGACTACTGCAGGATGCACATATGCGGAGAGAGTGCGTTTTGCCGCACATCAACTTGATGGACCCGCAGCATCATGGTGGGAGAATTTCATAGTCACTTACCCCATTGACATTGTGACATGGGACCAGTTCCAGCAAGCTTTTCGCACTGCCCATGTATCAGCAGGAGCTATGGCCATGAAGAAGCGTGAGTTTTACAACTTACGCCAAGGAGGGCGCACTGTTGGCCAGTATGTGGATGACTTTAGTAAGCTAGCACATTATGCCCCGGATGACGTTGCTACAGATGCAGCTAAGAAGGAGAAGTTTCTGGAAGGACTGAATGATGAGTTGAGCATGCAGTTGATGGTGGAAAATTTCAATAACTACCAGGAGTTGGTGGATAGAGCTCTCATGCTTGAAGGGAAGCAACAACAGATTGACAACCGCAAGAGGAAGTATGGACAAGGGAAGTATAATTCTGGAGCTCAGCAGAGACCCCATTTCACCCCGAACTCGGGAGGACTTGTTCATAACCATGGATGCCACACTCATAATGGAGGAAGTTCATACAACCATAGTGGCCCCAAGAATGGGAATGGTAATGGAGGAAGTAGCGAACATAACCGTTCCAACCCGGCAACACCCGCCAAGAAAGATCTAAGCCACGTTACTTGCTACAAGTGTCAGAAGACCGGACATTATGCCAATGAATGTCCTGGAGCTACGAATGGAAACGGTAATGGAAGCTCTGGGAAGAAGCCCAACCCTTTCAATAGGGGACAAGTGAACCACATTAACGTGGAAGAGGTTGAAGCTCAACCAGATGCAGTAATAGGTAAGTTTTGGTTAAGTCATTTACTGCAGTTGTTCTTTTTGATACTGGTGCATCGCATTCATACATATCAAGGGGATTTGTGGATAAGTATAAACTGCCCACCAAAGTTCTTAGTACAAATTTGTTAGTAAGCTCGCCAGGAGCAGAGTATATGGCAAGCCAAGGATGTTTTCAGATGCCATTGACTATAGGTAGGCATGCTTTCCCCTCAGATCTGATAATTTTGGAGTCACAAGGTTTGGATGTGATTCTGGGTATGGATTGGCTATCGATGTATGGAAGAAACATCGATTGCGCCAGTAAGACGATTTTTCTCACCACCCCAGAAGGAAGAAGGATCAAGTATGTATCTCGGCATGTGCCGAATAGGACTCAAGTAAACTCCTTATCACGAGTTGTACAGGAGGAAGTACCAGTGGTGAAGGATTTTCCGGATGTATTTCAAGAAGAGTTGCCAGGCATGCCACCGAATAGAGACATTGAGTTTTTGATTAAGCTTTTGCCAGGCACAGGGCCAATATCTAAGAGACCGTACAGAATGCCCGCAAAGGATTTGGAGCAAATTAAGAAGCAGATTAAGGAGTTACTGGATAAAGCTTATATCTGCCCAAGTTCGTCACCTTGGGGATCCCCAGTACTTCTACTGGAGAAGAAGGATGGATCGTTAAGGATGGTTGTTGATTATCGAGGATTGAATGAAGTGACGATTAAGAACAAGTACCCACTGCCGATGATCAATGATTTGTTTGACCAGCTGCAAGGAGCTAAGGTGTTTTCCAAGATCGATCTGCGCTCAGGGTATCACCAGCTGAAGATTCGAGAGCATGATATACCTAAGACAACTTTTACCACGAGGTACGGGCTATATGAGTATACCGTTATGTCATTTGGCCTGACTAACGCACCTGGCTATTTTATGAACATGATGAACAAGGTGTTTATGGAGTTTTTGCATAAGTTCATCGTGGTTTTCATTGATGACATTCTCGTCTACTCAAAGAATGAAGAAGAACATAAAGAGCACTTGTGTTTGGTACTTGGGAAGCTCAGAGAACATCAGTTATACGCCAAGTTCAGCAAGTGTGAGTTTTGGCTGAAGGAAGTTGGATTTCTTGGACATGTTATATCTGGAGAAGGAATAGTAGTAGACCCCACCAAGGTTGTCACTGTGACAAATTGGGAGTCACCCACGACAGTTGGAGAGATCCGGAGTTTCCTTGGACTTGCAGGATACTACCGGAGGTTCATTGAAAATTTCTCAAAGATTGTGAAGCCCATGACGGAGTTGTTGAAGGACACCAAATTCAAATGGACTGAGGAATGTGAGGCCAGTTTTCAGAAGTTGAAGAGACGCTTGGTTACATCACCAGTGTTGATTCTGCCAGATCAACGCAAGGATCATGAAGTGTATTGCGACGCTTCTCGTCGAGGACTTGGAGCCGTACTTATGCAGGAGGGAAGAGTTGTTTCATATGCCTCACGACAGCTTAAACCCCATGAGTTAAATTATGCTACGCATGATTTGGAGTTAGCAGCCGTAGTGCATGCGTTGAAGACATGGAGACAATTTCTCATCAGAAACCATTGTGAGGTATACACGGATCACAAGAGTTTGAAGTATATCTTCACGCAGAAGGAGTTGAATCTCAGGTAGAGGATGTGGTTGGAGCTCATTAAGGATTATGATATGAGATTGCATTATCATCCCAGAAAGGCTAACGTAGTAGCCGATGCGTTGAGCCACAAAAGTCATGTCAATACACTCATGACCGGAGAATTACCCAAGGAGTTGGCAGAAGACCTTCGCGAGCTATGTTTGGAGATAGTTCTGAGAGGTTATGCGGCAGCTTTGGAGATTCAGTCTACTTTGATGGGTAAGATTAGAGAAGCTCAGAAGACGGACAAGGAGATTGCCGAGATAAAGGAAAGAATGAGCAAAGGAAAAGCTAAAGGATTTCGTGAGGATGAGCATGATACCTTATGGTTTGAGGACCGCGTATATGTGCCAAATGATCACGAGATCAGGAAGCTGATTTTGCAGGAGGCCCATGATTCGCCATATTCAATTCACCCATGAAATACAAAAATGTATCTAGACTTGAAGGATAGTTTCTGGTGGACCGGAATGAAGAAGGATATTGCAGAGTATGTAGGAGTTTGTGATGTATGTCAGAGAGTGAAGGCAGAGCATCAGAAGCCAGCAGGATTGCTACAACCATTGTCGATACCCGAATGGAAGTGGGATAAACTAGGCATGGACTTTATCTGTTGGGGAACGTAGCAGAAATTCAAAATTTTCCTACGTATCACCAAGATCTATCTATGGAGAAAACCAGCAACGAGGGGAAGGAGAGTGCATCTACATACCCTTGTAGATCGCTAAGCGGAAGCGTTCAAGTGAACGGGGTTGATGGAGTCGTACTCGTCGTGATTCAGATCACCGATGATCCTAGTGCTGAACAGACGACACCTCCGCGTTCAACACACGTACAGCCCGATGACGTCTCCCATGCCTTGATCCAGCAAGGAGAGAGGGAGAGGTTGAGGAAGACTCCATCCAGCAGCAGCACGACGGCGTGGTGGTGGTGGAGGAGCGTGGCAATCAGCAGGGCTTCGCCAAGCACCGCAAGAGAGGAGGAAGAAGAGACGCAGGGCTGCACCAACGAGAGATTGAATCACGTGTGTTATGGGCAGCCCCAGGCCTCACTATATATAGGGGAGAGGGAGGAGGGTGCGCCCCCTCTAGGGTTCCCTCCCCTAGGGGGGCGGCAGCCCTAGATGGGAAAAGGGGGGCGACCAAGAGGGGAGGAGAGGGAGGCGCAGGGAGCATGGGCCTTAGGGCCCATCTGCCCTAGGGTTTGCCCCCTTCTCCTCTCCCTTGCGCCTTCGGCACTTGTGGGGGGCGCACCAGCCCACCTGGGGCTAGTCCCCTCCCACACTTGGCCCACGCAAGCCTCCGGGGCTTGTGGCCCCACTTGGTGGACCCCCGGACACCTCCGGTGGTCCCGGTACACTACCGATAAACCCTGAAACCTTTCCGGCGACCAAAACAGGACTTCCCATATATAAATCTTTACCCCCGGACCATTCCGGAACTCCTCGTGACGTCCGGGATCTCATCCGGGACACCGAACAACATTCGGTAACCACATACAAGCTTCCTTTATAACCCTAGCGTCATCGAACCTTAAGTGTGTAGACCCTACGGGTTCGGGAGACATGTAGACATGACCGAGACGTTCTCCGGTCAATAACCAACAGCGGGATCTGGATACCCATGTTGGCTCCCACATGTTCCACGATGATCTCATCGGATGAACCACGATGTCAAGGACTTAGTCAATCCCGTATACAATTCCCTTTGTCTATCGGTACGATACTTGCCCGAGATTCGATCATCGGTATCCCGATACCTTGTTCAATCTCGTTACCGGCAAGTCTCTTTTACTCGTTCCGCAACACATCATCCCGTGATCAACTCCTTGATCACATTGTGCACATTATGATGATGTCCTACCGAGTGGGCCCAGAGATACCTCTCCGTCACACGGAGTGACAAATCCCAGTCTCGATTCGTGCCAACCCAACAGACACTTTCGGAGATACCTGTAGTGTACCTTTATAGCCACCCAGTTACGTTGTGACGTTTGGCACACCCAAAGCATTCCTACGGTATCCGGGAGTTACACAATCTCATGGTCTAAGGAAATGATACTTGACATTATAAAAGCTTCAGCATACGAACTACATGATCTTGTGCTAGGCTTAGGATTGGGTCTTGTCCATCACATCATTCTTCTAATGATGTGATCCCGTTATCAATGACATCCAATGTCCATGGTCAGGAAACCGTAACCATCTATTGATCAACGAGCTAGTCAACTAGAGGCTTACTAGGGACATGGTGTTGTCTATGTATCCACACATGTATCTGAGTTTCCTATCAATACAATTCTAGCATGGATAATAAACGATTATCATGAACAAGGAAATATAATAATAATCAATTTATTATTGCCTCTAGGGCATATTTCCAACAGTCTCCCACTTGCACTAGAGTCAATAATCTAGTTCACATCGATATGTGATTAACACTCAAGGTCACATCCTTATGTGACTAACACCCAAGAGTTCTGGGTTTGATCATTTTATGCTTGTGAGAGAGGTTACTAGTCAACGGGTCTGAATCTTTCAGATCCGTGTGTGCTTTACAAATATCTATGTCATCTCCTAGATGCAGCTACCATGCTCTATTTGGAGCTATTCCAAATAACTGTTCTATTATACGAATCCAGTTTACTACTCAGAATAATCTGGATTAGTGTCAAAGCTTGCATCGGCGTAACCCTTTACGACGAACTCTGTTACCACCTCCATAATCGAGAAAATTCCTCAGTCCACTAGTTACTAAGGATAACCTTGACCGTTGTCCTATGATCCATTTGCTAGATCACACTTGTACCCCTTGACTGACTCATGGTTTGGCACACTTCAGGTGCGGTACATAACATAGCATACTTTAGAGCCCACGACTAAAGCATAGGGGACGACCTTCGTCCTTTCTATTCTGCCGTGGTCATGTCTTGAGTCTTGCTCAATACTCACACCTTGTAACACAGCCGAGAACTCCTTCTTTGCTGATCTATTTTGAACTCCTTTAAAATCTTGTCGTGGTATGTGTTTGTTTGAAAGTACCATTAAGCGATTTTGATCTATCCTCATAGATCTTGATGCTCAATGTTTAAGTAGCTTAATCCAGGTTTTCCATTGAAATCATTTTTCAAATAACCCTATATGCTTTCCAGAAATTCTACATCATTTCTGATCAACAATATGTCAACAACATATACTCATCAGAAATTCTATAGTGCTCCCACTCACTTCTTTGGAAATACAAGTTTCTCATAAACTTTGTATAAACCCAAATCTTTGATCATCTCATCAAAGCGTACATTCCAACTCCGAGATGCTTACTCCAGTCCTTAGAAGGATTGCTGGAGCTTTGCATACTTGTTAGCATCTTTCAGGATTGACAAAATCTTCTGGTTGTATCACATACAACCTTTCCTCAAGAAAATCGTCGAGGAAACAATGTTTTGACATCCTATCTGCACAATTTCATAAATAATGTAGTAATCGCTAACATAATTCCAACAGACTCTTAGCATCGCTACGAGTGAGAAAGTCTCATCACAGTCAACTCCTTGAACTTGTCGGAAAACATCTTAATGACAAGTCGAGCTTTCTTAATGGTGACATTTACCATCATTGTCCGTCTTCCTTTTAAAATCCATCTGTACTCAACAGCCTTACCACCATCGAGCCGTTCTGCCAAAGTCTACACTTTGTTTTCATACATGGATCCTCTCTCGGATTTTATGGCCTCGAGCCATTCATCGGAATCCGGGCCCACCATCGCTTCTCCATAGCTCGTAGATTCATTGTTGTCTAGCAACATGACTTCCAAGACAGGATTACGTGCCACTTTGAAATAGCACGCATCCTTGTCGTCCTATGAGGTTTGGGAGTGACTTGATTCGAAGTCTCATGATCACTATCATAAGCTTCCACTTCAATTGGTGTAGGTGCCATAGGAACAACTCCTGTGCCCTGCTACACACTAGTTGAAGTGACGGTTCAATAACCTCATCAAGTCTCCACCATCCTCCCACTCAATTCTTTCGAGAAAACTTTTCCTCGAGAAAGGAACCGATTTGAGAAACAATCCCTATTGCTTTCGGATCTGAGACAGGAGGTATACCCAACTGTTTTGGGTGTCCTATGAAGATGCATTTATCCGCTTTGGGTTCGTGCTTATCAGCCTGAAACTTTTTCACATAAGCGTCGTAGCCCCAAACTTTTAAGAAACAACAACTTAGGTTTCACTAAACCATAGTTCATACGGTGTCGTCTCAACGGATTTGTGTGGTTCCCTATTTAAAGTGAATGCAGTTGTCTCTAATGCCTAACCCATGAACGATAGTGGTAATTCGATAAGAGACATCATGGTATGCATCATATCCAATAGGGTGCAGTTATGATGTTCGGACACACCATCACTCTATGGTGTTCCAGGCGGTACTAGTCGTGAAACAATTTCCACAATGTCTCAATTGTGTACCAAACTCGCAACTCAGATATTCATCTCTATGATCATATCATAGATATCTTATCCTCTTGTCACGACGATATTCAACTTCATTCTGAAATTACTTGAACCATTCAATAATTCAGACTTGTGTTTCATCAAGTAAATATGCTCAGTATCTACTCAAATCATCTGTGAAGTAAGAGCATAATGATATCCACTGCGTGCCTCAGCACTCATTGGACTGCACACATCAAAATGTGTTACTTCCAACAAGTTGCTTTCTTGTTCCATTTTACTGAAACCGAAGTTTTCAGTCATCTTGCCCATGTGGTATGATTTGCGTGTCTCAAGCGATTCAAAATCAAGTGAGTCCAAACGGTCCATCTGCATGGAGTTTCTTCATGCGTACATACCAACAGACACGGTTCACATGTCTCAATCTTTTCAGAAATGAGTGAGTCCAAAGATCCATCAACATGGAGCTTCTTCATGCGTTTTATACCAATATGACTTACATGGTAGTGCCACAAGTAGGTGGTACTATCATTACTATCTTATATCTTTTGGCATGAACATGTGTATCACTATGATCGAGATTCAATAAACCATTCATTTTAGGTGCAAGACCATTGAAGGTATTATTCAAATAAATAGAGTAACCATTATTCTCCTTAAATGAATAACCGTATTGTGATAGACATGATCCAATCATGTCTATGCTCAACGCAAACACCAAATAACAATTATTTAGGTTTAACACCAATCTCGATGGTAGAGGGAGCGTGTGATGCTTGATCATATCAACCTTGGAAATACTTCCAACACATCTCGTCAGCTCACCTTTAGCTAGTCTCCGTTTATTCCGTAGCTTTTATTTCGAGTTACTAACACTTAGCAACCGAACCGGTATCTAATACCCTAATGCTACTAGGAGTACTAGTAAAGTACACATTCACATAATGTATATCCAATATACTTCTATCGACAGCCTTCTCATCTACCAAGTATCTAGGGTAATTCTGCTCCAGTAGCTGTTCTCCTCATTGCAGAAGCACTCAGTCTCGGGTTTGGGTTCAACCTTGGGTTTCTCCACTAGAGCAGCAGCTGATTTGCCGTTTCATGAAGTATCCCTTCTTGCCCTTGCCCTTCTTGAAACTAGTGGTTTCACTAACCATCAACAATTGATGCTCCTTCTTGATTTCTACGTTCGCGGTGTCAAACATCACGAATATTTCAAGGATCATCATATCTATCCCTGATATGTTATAGTTCATTACGAAGCTTTAGCAGCTTGGTGGTAATGACTTTGGAGAAACATCACTATCTTATATGGAAGATCAACTCCCACTCGATTCAAGTGATTGTTGTACTCAGACAATCTGAGCACAAGCTCAACGATTGAGCTTTTCTCCCTTAGTTTGCAGGCCAAGAAAATCGTCGGAGGTCTTATACCTCTTGACGTGGGCACGAGCCTGAAATCCCAATTTCAGCCCTCGAAACATCTCATATGTTCCGCGACATTTCAAAATGTCTTTGGTGCCTCAATTCTAAACCATTTATCATTACCGAACTATCATGTAGTCATCAAAACGTGTATGTCAGATGTTCGCAACATCCACAGACCACGTTCGAGGTCCAGCACACCGAGCGGTGCATTAAGGACACAAGCCTTCTACTGTTCGCATAATTGCTACTATTAACTTTCAACTATATTTTCTCTAGGAACATATTTAAAACAGTAGAACTAAAGCGCGAGCTTACGACATAATTTGAAAAAGACCTTTTTGACTATGTTCAGGATAATTAAGTTCATCTTATGAACTCCCACTCAGATAGACATCCCTCTAGTCATCCAAGTGATTACATGATCCGAGTCAACTAGGCCGTGTCCGATCATCACGTGAGACGGACTAGTCAACGTCGGTGAACATCTTCATGTTGATCGTATCTACCATACGACTCATGCTCGACCTTTCGGTCTTCTGTGTTCTGAGGCCATGTCTGTACATGCTAGGCTCGTCAAGTCAACCTAAGTGTTTGCATGTGTTCCGAGGCCATGTCTGTACATGCCAGGCTCGTCAACACCCGTTGTATTCGAATGTAAGAATCTATCACACCCGATCATCACGTGGTGCTTCGAAACGGCGAACTTTCGCAACGGTGCACAGTTAGGGGGAACACTTTCTTGAAATTTTAATGAGGTATCATCTTATTTACTACCGTCATTCTAAGCAAATAAGATGTATAAACATGATAAACATCACATGCAATCAAATAGTGACATGATATGGCCATCGTCACTTTGCTCCTTTTGATCTCCATCTTCGGGGCTCCATGATCATCGTCGTCACCAGCATGACACCATGATCTCCATCATCGTGTCTTCATGAAGTTGTCACATCAACTATTACTTCTACTACTATGGCTAATGCTTTAGCAATAAAGTAAAGTAATTACATGATGTTTATGTTGACACGTAGGTCATAAATAAATTAAAGACAACTCCTATGGCTCCTGCCGGTTGTCATACTCATCGACATGCAAGTCGTGATTCCTATTACAAGAACATGATCATCTCATACATCACATATATCATACATCACATCCTTTGGCCATATCACATCACATGGCATACCCTGCAAAAACAAGTTAGACGTCCTCTAATTGTTGTTTGCATGTTTTACGTGGCTGCTATGGGTTTCTAGCAAGAACGTTTCTTACCTACGCAAAACCACAACGTGATATGTCAATTGCTATTTACCCTTCATAAGGACCCTTTTCATCGAATCCGATCCGACTAAAGTGGGAGAGACTGGCACCCGCTAGCCACCTTATGCAACTAGTGCATGTCAGTCGGTGGAACCTGTCTCACGTAAGTGTACGTGTAAGGTCGGTCCGGGCCGCTTCATCCCACAATGCCGCCGAATCAAGATTGACTAGTAACGGTAAGCATATTGAACAAAATCAACGCCCACAACTACTTTGTGTTCTACTCATGCAAAGAATCTACGCAATAAACCTAGCTCATGATGCCACTGTTGGGGAACGTAGCAGAAATTCAAAATTTTCCTAAGTATCACCAAGATCTATCTATGGAGAAAACCAGCAACGAGGGGAAGGAGAGTGCATCTACATACCCTTGTAGATCGCTAAGCGGAAGCGTTCAAGTGAACGGGGTTGATGGAGTCGTACTCGTCGTGATTCAGATCACCGATGATCCTAGTGCCGAACAGACGGCACCTCCGCGTTCAACACACGTACAGCCCGATGACGTCTCCCATGCCTTGATCCAGCAAGGAGAGAGGGAGAGGTTGAGGAAGACTCCATCCAGCAGCAGCACGACGGCGTGGTGGTGGTGGAGGAGCGTGGCAATCAGCAGGGCTTCGCCAAGCACCGCAAAAGAGGAGGAAGAAGAGACGCAGGGCTGCACCAACGAGAGATTGAATCACGTGTGTTATGGGCAGCCCTAGGCCTCACTATATATAGGGGAGAGGGAGGAGGGTGCGCCCCCTCTAGGGTTCCCTCCCCTAGGGGGGCGGCAGCCCTAGATGGGAAAAGGGGGGCGGCCAAGAGGGGAGGAGAGGGAGGCGCAGGGAGCATGGGCCTTAGGGCCCATCTGCCCTAGGGTTTGCCCCCTTCTTCTCTCCCTTGCGCCTTGGGCACTTGTGGGGGGCGCACCAGCCCACCTGGGGCTGGTCCCCTCCCACACTTGGCCCACGCAAGCCTCCGGGGCTTGTGGCCCCACTTGGTGGACCCCCGGACACCTCCGGTGGTCCCGGTACACTACCGATAAACCCTGAAACCTTTTCGGCGACCAAAACAGGACTTCCCATATATAAATCTTTACCCCCGGACCATTCCGGAACTCCTCGTGACGTCCGGGATCTCATCCGGGAGACCGAACAACATTTGGTAACCACATACAAGCTTCCTTTATAACCCTAGCGTCATCGAACCTTAAGTGTGTAGACCCTACGGGTTCGGGAGACATGTAGACATGACCGAGACGTTCTCCGGTCAATAACCAACAGCGGGATCTGGATACCCATGTTGGCTCCCACATGTTCCACGATGATCTCATCGGATGAACCACGATGTCAAGGACTTAATCAATCCCGTATACAATTCCCTTTGTCTATCGGTACGATACTTGCCCGAGATTCGATCGTCGGTATCCCGATACCTTGTTCAATCTCGTTACCGGCAAGTCTCTTTTACTCATTCCGCAACACATCATCCCGTGATAAACTCCTTGATCACATTGTGCAAATTATGATGATGTCCTACCGAGTGGGCCCAGAGATACCTCTCCGTCATACGGAGTGACAAATCCCAGTCTCGATTCGTGCCAACCCAACAGACACTTTCGGAGATACATGTAGTGTACCTTTATAGCCACCCAGTTACGTTGTGACGTTTGGCACACCCAAAGCATTCCTACGGTATCCGGGAGTTACACAATCTCATGGTCTAAGGAAATGATACTTGACATTATAAAAGCTTCAGCATACGAACTACATGATCTTGTGCTAGGCTTAGGATTGGGTCTTGTCCATCACATCATTCTTCTAATGATGTGATCCCGTTATCAATGACATCCAATGTCCATGGTCAGGAAACCGTAACCATCTATTGATCAACGAGCTAGTCAACTAGAGGCTTACTAGGGACATGGTGTTGTCTATGTATCCACACATGTATCTGAGTTTCCTATCAATACAATTCTAGCATGGATAATAAACGATTATCATGAACAAGGAAATATAATAATAATCAATTTATTATTGCCTCTAGGGCATATTTCCAACATTTATCACGGGATTACCCAGGACTCGTTCAGGCTATGACTCGATATGGGTTGTAGTCGATCATTTGACGAAAGTAGCTCATTTCATCCCAGTGAAGACCACTTACACCAGTGCTAAGTTGGCAAAGATATACATGACCAGGATCATATGTCTGTATGGAGTTCCGAGGACCATTGTATTAGATAGAGGAACCCAGATTACTTCAAAGTTTTGGAATCAGTTTCATGAAACTTTGGGAACCAGGCTAGAGTTCAGTACAACTTTTCACCCGCAAACGGATGGACAGACTGAGAGAGTCAATCAGATTCTGGAGGACATGTTGAGAGCTTGTGCACTAGATTATGGATCTAGTTGGGACGCTAATTTGCTGTATGCAGAGTTCTCTTATAACAACAGTTATCAAGCCAGTTTGAAGATGGCCCCTTCCGAAGCACTGTACGGAAGGAGGTGCAGAACACCGTTGTTGTGGGACGAAGTTGGAGACCGATAGTTGTTTGGACCAGATTTGATTAAAGAGTCTGAAGAGAAGGTTAAGCTGATTCGCAAAAGTCTCAAGGTAGCCCAGTCTAGGCAGAAGAGTTATGCGGATTCAAAATGCAAGGAGACAGTTTACGAAGTTGGAGACAGAGTGTATCTTCGCGTATCACCACTTCGAGGAGTGAAGCGCTTTGGAGTTAAGGGAAAATTAGCACCACGTTTTCTGGGACCATACAAAGTTTTGGATTGTATGGGAGAAGTTGCTTACAAGTTGGAATTACCCGAAGGATTGTCCGGAGTTCACGATGTGTTCCACGTTTCTCAGTTGAAGCAGTGCCACGCAGAGATGGTTGATATTCCTCTGAGAGATACAGTGCCGCTGGAAGCGATACAGTTGGATAGCGATTTGACCTACAAGGAGAAGCCAGTTAAGATTCTTGATTTTGCCAACCGTGTCACATGCAACAAAGTAATCAAGTTCTGCAAAGTTCAGTGGAGTCACCATACTAAAGATGAAGCCACCTGGAACAAGAGGAAGACCTACGGAAGGATCACTCTCACCTATTTTCTAGCCAACCCGAATCTCGAGGACGAGATTCATCTTAAGGGGGGGGGGTAGGTTTGTAACATCCCAAATTTTCAATTTGGAATGTTATACATTAGATCATCATTGCATATCATATTTTATTTGCATATTTGTTTGATCCTAGAAATTCTACGCAACTCAAGGACCCGCGGAGAGAGTTGGGGATTTCATTATTTTCATATTCAAGTTTTCTCGAATTTTGAAAAGAGGATTGTTTGATTTTATTTATTTTCTCTTGAATATTTATTTTATAAAAATAAAAGAGAGCGGATAAAATGACTTCCTCAAAATAAAAAAATATCGGAGAATTAATGTTAAAATGAAATAAGATTTTTATTCGGAGTTTTATCGCTATTTTATTTGAATTAGGAAAAATATGCGTTTTTCAAAATTGCATTTTAGGCCCAAACAAATGTTCACCTTGTCCGGCCTATTTTTAGAGGACGGGGAAAATTTATTTCGGGATTTTTGGAGTCGATTTAGAATTTATTTTCTTTCTTTTTCTGCATGTCGGAATTATTTTTTTTAAAAAAAAAAAGAGAAACCGACTCCGGGCCGTACCCAAGCGGGACTCCGCCCGGGGGGCTTTATAAGCCGCCGACCTGAGCTGCCCCGACGCCCAAGCCGCCGCCAGCCCACCCGCTCCCAAACCCTAACCCTAGCCGTAGCCGCCACGCGCCTCCGCCGCCGTTGCCGCCTTCGCTAGCCGCCGCACGCGCCGCCGCTGCCGCCCGCACCGAAGCCCGCTGCCGCCGGAGCCGCCCCGTCTCGCCGGACCGCCGCCGGAGGTAGCCGCCGCCGCCGCCGTTCGTCGCTATTTTATGTTTTTTTTGGTTAACCGTTCGGTTTATTTAGAAAACCTAGACTCGTTTTTTTTAGATTAGATCGGTTCTTTTTTTCGGTTTCGTTATTTAGCGAACGCCCGTTCGTACGTTTGTTTGAACAAACGGTTTTCACCGTTTAGCCGCATATAGCGAACGTTCGTTCGTTAGCCTGTTCGTCAGTTTTTCTTTTTCTCGGATTTTCCGCGATTATTTTCGATCGTGATTTCTGATCCGATTTTCGTTTTAGTTTAACTTCTCGTTCGTTTATCGGAATCAGGCGATTCAAGCGCCTAGAGTTTCATCTCGAAGCCCTCTTTCCGTTTAACCAACTTAAACAAGATTTTGCCACTGTAAAATTTGACTTTAGTCTAGATTAGTAAATGAAGCTTGTTTCTTTCGCCGTTTGAGTTTTGTTGCTTCGTTTGATGTGATTCTTTTTGCAAACCGGAGTTCTTAAGTTGAACTTTCTGGTTAGATCTCTTATTTGAGTTTTACCCGTGCCCTTGCTTGATTGCTTATTGTATGCTTGTTTGTTTGCGATAGAGTACCTGGAGTGTCAAGCGTGCTACTACGAGTCTCTAGGTTTCGCGGATCATCAGCATGGCAAGTAACACTTTGATCATACCTCTTTACTACCCAATTTTATTGCATTAGATCAATCCTTAAACAATTGCATGGTTAGGATCTGATTTAAATTGTGGGTTTGGGAAGTAGATGAGGTAGTACATATTCACCTGTTTATTATCAAACCTTGGGAGTTACTTCTACGTTGCTTATACTGCTATGTTATGCTCGTAGACGTGGATTGGGTTTGAGTGTATTCATGACAGATGTGAGTATTGTTAATTAATGGTTAACTTAAGTTGGCAACTTTAATACACATCTGTGTGGATTGAGGCACCTTGGGAATCCAGTGATTGCCTGTATTTTTTGGAAATCCCGGGGTACCGTGTGATTCTCCTATGGACTGCCACCCAGGCTCAAAGGGATCATAAGATTATTCATGCTAGAAACTTCTGTGTGCAGCCACATGCCAATATGGGCTCTCGCATAGTTGAGTAAGTTGTGGGAAACTTTTACATGATGGGCTAGCAGATGTAGGGGATGTAGGTGTACAGGCCTATCTATCGGTTAAAGGGACCTCTTCGGAAAGACTATGTCTCGGTCATCCGTTTCTCAAACATCATGTAGTGTGAGAAATCAAATGGAGGAGATCGAGTCTTATGGGGAAAAGTGCACAAACCTCTGCAGAGTGTACAAACTAATCATGGTTAGCCGTGTCCCCGGTTATGGACATCTTGAGTATCTAGTTCTTGGATTATCATGTGGATCTCATCACTCTATTACAAGAGTCCCGGATATATGCATGCAGTGATAGCTTTATTCTGTTCATTACTCTCTTGTGTTACATTGCCAGCATATTCCATGTGCTGACCCATTTTTGGGCTGCAACATAACATGTTGCAGACTTTTCAGACGACGAGTAAGGAGCCCTAGGTCATGGTCTTTCACTCAGTGATGCCGTTGGAGTTGATGGACTCACTTTATCTTCCAAGCCTTCCGTTGTTATCGTATTAGATGGCCTTAAGCCATATTTATTGTAATAAGTTCTCTTTGAGACATTCGATGTAATAAGTGTGTGATTGCTACTCTGTTATAAATCCTCAAGTACTGTGCATGTCAGCATTACCGATCCAGGGATGACAATGATGCACAGAGATCAGACTGTTTGAGGTCTGGTCGCTACAATAAGGGAGCAGGTACAATTACCTCATCAAGTTCTAGTTTCCTCCCACTCACTTCTTTCGAGAGAAACTCCTTCTCTAGAAAGGATCCATTCTTAGCAACGAATGTCTTTCCTTCGGATCTGTGATAGAAGATGTACCCAACTGTCTCCTTTGGGTATCCTATGAAGACACATTTCTCCGATTTGGGTTTGAGCTTATCAGGATGAAACTTTTTCACATAAGCATTGCAACCCCAAACTTTAAGGAACGACAACTTTGGTTTCTTGCCAAACCACAGTTCATTAGGTGTCGTCTCAAAGGATTTAGATGGTGCCATATTTAACGTGAATGCAGTTGTCTCTAATGCATAACCCCAAAATGATAGTGGTAAATCGGTAAGAGACATCATAGATTGCAGCATATCTAATAAAGTACAGTTACGATGTTCGGACACACCATTACGCGATGGTGTTCCAGGTGGCGTGAGTTGCGAAACTATTCCACATTGTTTCAAATGAAGACCAAACTCGTAACTCAAATATTCTCCTCCATGATCAGATCGTAGAAACTTTATTTTCTTGTTACGATGATTTTCCACTTCACTCTAAAATTATATGAACTTTTCAAATGTTTCAGACTTATGTTTCATTAAGTAGATATACCCATATCTGCTCAAATCATCTGTGATGGTCAGAAAATAACGATACCCGCCGCGAGCCTCAACACTCATCGGGTCGCATACATCAGTATGTATTATTTCCAATAAGTCAGTTGCTCGCTCCATTGTTCCAGAGAACGGAGTCTTAGTCATCTTGCCCATAAGGCATGGTTCGCAAGCATCAAGTGATTCCAAAATCCCATCAGCATGGAGTTTCTTCATGCGCTTTACACTAATATGACCTAAACGGCAGTGCCACCAATAAGTTGCACTATCATTATTAACTTTGCATCTTTTGGCTTCAATATTATGAATATGTGTATCACTACGATCGAGATCCAACAAACCATTTTCATTGGGTGTATGACCATAGAAGGTTTTATTCATGTAAACAGAACAACAATTATTCTCTAACTTAAATGAATAACCGTATTGCAATAAACATGATCAAATCATATTCATGCTCAACGCAAACACCAAATAACATTTATTTTAGGTTCAACACTAATCCCGAAGGTAAAAGGGAGTGTGAGATGGTGATCTTATCAACCTTGGAATCACTTCCAACTCACATCATCACCTCGCCCTTAACTAGTCTCTGTTTATTTTGCAACTCCCGTTTCGAGTTGCTACTCTTAGCAATTGAACCAGTACTGAGGGGTTGCTATAAACACTAGTAAAGTACACAGCAATAACATGTATATCAAATTTACCTTTGTTCACTTTGCCATCCTTCTTATCCGCCAAATATCTAGGGCAGTTCCACTTCCAGTGACCATTTCCTTTGAAGTAGAAGCACTCAATTTCAGGCTTGGGTCTAGCTTTGGGCTTCTTCACGGGAGCAACAACTTGCTTGTCGTTCTTTTTGAAGTTCCCCTTCTTCCCTTTGCCCTTTTCTTGAAACTAGTGGTCTTGTCAACCATCAACACTTGATGCTTTTCTTGATTTCTACCTTCGTCGATTTCAGCATCACGAAGAGCTTGGGAATCGTTTCTGTTATCCCTTGCATATTATAGTTCATCACGAAGTTCTAGTAACTTGGTGATAGTGACTAGAGAACTCTGTCAATCACTATCTTATCTGGAAGATTAACTCCCACTTGATTCAAGTGATCGTAGTACTTAGATATTCTTAGCACATGCTCACTAGCTGAGCTATTCTCCTCCATCTTGTAGGCAAAGTACTGTCAGAGGTCTCATACCTCTTGACACCGGAATGAGTATGAAATACCAATTTCAATTCTTGGAACATCTTATATGCTCCGTGGCGTTCAAAACATTTTTGAAGTCCCAGTTTTAAGCCTTAAAGCATGGTGCACCAAACTATCAAGTAGTCATCATACCGAGCTTTGTCAAACGTTCATAACGTATGCATCTGCTCCTGCAATAGGTCTGTCACCTAGCGGTGCATCAAGGACATAATTCTTCTGTGCAGCAATGAGGATAATCCTCAGATCACGGATCCAATCCACATTATTGCTACTAACATCTTTCAACTTAGTTTTCTCTAGGAACATATCAAAAATAAAACAGGGGAGCTAAATGCAAGCTATTGATCTACAACATAGATATGCTAATACTACCAGGACTAAGTTCATGATAAATTAAAGTTCAATTAATCATAATACTTAAGAACTCCCACTTAGATAGATATACCTCTAATCATCTAAGTGATCACGTGATCCATATCAACTAAACCATGTCCGATCATCACGTGAGTTGGAGTAGTTTTCAATGGTGAACATCACTATGTTGATCATATCTACTATATGATATACGCTCGACCTTTTGGTCTTAGTGTTCCGAGGCCATATCTGCATATGCTAGGCTCATCAAGTTTAACCCGAGTATTTCTGCGTGTGCAAAACTTGCATGCACCCGTTGTATATGAACGTAGAGCTTATCACACCCGATCATCACGTGGTGTCTCGGCACGACGAACTTTGGCAACGGTGCATACTCAGGGAGAACACTTGTACCTTGAAATTTAGTGAGAGATCATCTTATAATGCTACCATCAATCAAAGCAGAATAAGATGCATAAATGATAAACATCACATGCAATCAATATAAGTGATATGATATGGCCATCATCATCTTGTGCCTTTGATCTCCATCTCCAAAGCATTGTTATGATCACCATCGTCACCGGCGCGACACCTTGATCTCCATCGTAGCATCGTTGTCGTCTCGCCAACTATTGCTTCTATTACTATCGCTACCGCTTAGTGATAAAGTAAAGCAATTACATGGCGATTGCATTTCATACAATAAAGCGACAACCATATGGCTCCTGCCAGTTGCCGATAACTCGGTTACAAAACATGATCATCTCATACAATAAAATTTAGCATCATGTCTTGACCATATCACATCACAACATGCCCTGCAAAAACAAGTTAGACATCCTCTACTTTGTTGTTGCAAGTTTTACGTGGCTGCTACAGGCTGAGCAAGAACCGTTCTTACCTACGCATCAAAACCACAACGATAGTTCGTCAAGTTAGTGCAGTTTTAACCTTCACAAGGACCGGGCGTAGCCACACTCGATTCAATTAGAGTTGGAGAAACTGACACCCGCCAGCCACCTGTGTGCTAAGCACGTCGGTAGAACCAGTCTCGCGTAAGCGTACGCGTAATGTCGGTCCAGGCCGCTTCATCCAACAATACCGCCGAATCAAAGTGTGACATGCTGGTAAGCAGTATGACTTGTATCACCCACAACTCACTTGTGTTCTACTTGTGCATATAACATCTACGCATAAACCTGGCTCGGATGCCATTGTTGGGGAACGCAGTAATTTCAAAAAAAATCCTATGCACACGCAAGATCATGGTGATGCATAGCAACGAGAGGGGAGAGTGTGTCCACGTACCCTCGTAGACCGATAGCGGAAGTATTATGACAATGCGGTTGATGTAGTCGTACGTCTTCATGATCAACCGATCCTCAGTACCGAACGTACGGCACCTCCGTGTTCTGCACACGTTCAGCTCGGAGACGTCCCGTGAACTCACGATCCAGTAGAGCTTCGCCGGAGAGTTCCGTCAGCACGACGGCGTGATGACGGTGACGATGATGCTACGGACGCAGGGCTTCGCCTAAGCACCGCTACGATATTACCGAGGTGGATTATGGTGGAGGGGGGCACCGCACACGGCTAAGAGATCAATGATCAATTGTTGTGTCTCCAAGGGGTGGCCCCCTCCCCGTATATAAAGGAGTGGAGGAGGGGAAGGGGCCGGCCTCCTATGGCGCGCCCCATGAGGAGTCCTACTCCCACCGGGAGTAGGCTCCCCCTTCCAAGTAGGAGTAGGAGAGCAGAAGGAAGGGAGAGAAGGAGAGAAGGAAAGGGAGGCGCTGCCCCCCTCCTTATCCAATTCGGACTAGAGGGGGAGGGGGCGCGCGACTGCCCTGACCGCCCCTCCTCTTCTCCCACTAGGGCCCATTAGGCCCAATATACTCCCCGGGGGGTTCCAGTAACCCCCCGGTACTCCGGTATATGTCTGAAACCTCCCGAAACACTTCCGGTTTCCGAACATAGTCGTCCAATATATCGATCTTTATGTCTCGACCATTTCGAGACTCCTTGTCATGTTCGTGATCATATCCGGGACTCCAAACTACCTTCGGTAAATCAAAACACAAAAACTCATAATACCGATTGTCACCGAACTTTAAGCGTGCGGACCCTACGGGTTCGAGAATTATGTAGACATGACCGAGACACGTCTCCGGTCAACAACCAATAGCGGAACCTGGATGCTCATATTGGCTCCCACATATTCTATGAAGATCTTTATCGGTCAAACCGCATAACAACATACGTTGTTCCCTTTGTCATCGGTACGTTACTTGCCCGAGATTCGATCGTCGATATCTCAATAACTAATTCAATCTCGTTACCGGCAAGTCTCTTTACTCGTTCCGTAATACATCATCTCGCAACTAACTCATTAGTTACATTGCTTGCAAGGCTTATTATGATGTGTATTACCGAGAGGGCCCAGAGATACCTCTCTGACAATCGGAGTGACAAACCCTAATCTCGATCTATGCCAACCCAACAAGTACCTTCGGAGACACCTATAGAGCACCTTTATAATCACCCAGTTACGTTGTGACGTTTGGTAGCACACAAAGTGTTCCTCCGGTATTTGGGAGTTGCAAAATCTCATAGTCATAGGAACATGTATAAGTCATGAATAAAGCAATAGCAACATACTAAATGATCAAGTGCTAAGCTAACGGAATGGGTCATGTCAATCACATCATCCTCTAATGATGTGATCCCGTTTATCAAATGACAACTCATGTCTATGGTTAGGAAACATAACCATCTTTGATCAACGAGCTAGTCAAGTAGAGGCATACTAGTGACACTCTGTTTGTCTATGTATTCACACATGTATTATGTTTCCAGTTAATACAATTCTAGCATGAATAATAAACATTTATCATGATATAAGGAAATATAAATAACAACTTTATAATTGCCTCTAGGGCATATTTCCTTCATGCCCTTCAATCATATGACCGTTAGGTGGATAAGATATTTGGGACAGCTGGCGCGTAGCACAACAACGGTCGGAAATTTGAGGTCTCAAATTCCTTAGAGCTATCATTTTCCTCACTTGTAGGCAATCCGCACTGGTGAATTCCTAACTCCTTAGTCAGAAAAAATTCCTCAAAGACTAGAAGATCTTCTTCTCTGTCACTGTAGAAATTAACTGAACTGTATGAGGTTTCCAAAGGCTTCACTCTAAGGATTGGGTATGTGTAGGCTTTGAGATGAGCATCACTTGGAAACTTTTCCTTAGTTTTACCTCAACCCCTTTAACGGTATAGTGTTTCCTATGACTCAATAAAGAGAAAATGAGACTACGAAAACAAAAGTCTTCACGCTTCATAATTCTTGCATCAATATCAACGTCTTCAAGGTGACACCAATTTCCTTATTTTCAAAGTCTTCAAGAAATCCGAAGTCTTCAAATGAAGACATTCATTTTTAGGGGTCGACTTTCTGCGGAACAAACTCCTCGGAGACTTATGGAACCTGTGTACACTCACAAACATATTAGTCCCTTAACCTATAAGTCTTCAATACACCAAAATCACTAAGGGGCACTAGATGCACTTACAATCTCCCCCTTTTTGGTGATTGATGAAAAATAGGTTAAGTTTTCAACGGGGATAAAATATGAAGTGTAAATACTGATATTGAGGATTTTGATTGCAAGATATAGAAGAACTCCCTTTCAAGATGTGTATATTGAAGAATTTGCTTTGGATTGCAAATGCACATTGTAGAATAAAATCATGGAGATCTCCCCCTATATCTTGTA
Source organism: Aegilops umbellulata (assembly GCA_032464435.1). Taxonomy (NCBI): domain Eukaryota; kingdom Viridiplantae; phylum Streptophyta; class Magnoliopsida; order Poales; family Poaceae; genus Aegilops; species Aegilops umbellulata. Next base: position 63,068,394 of record CP136056.1, on the reverse strand, counting down.
ATCCATACACGCATTTAACATATAATATAAAGAATTTGAAATGCATGATGGATAATGGTGTCTGACGAAATTTAGCATGTGTGCATTAAGGTACTTGAGGAAATAAGCATGCAGAAATCAGTTCAAAAGTACCAGACCACCATCGGACTTAAGTTTACAACTCAACCAACAAACACTTCAGAAGAGCGAGAGTTGTAACTCAACGAAAAAACAACCCATATATAAGACCCGCTTGAAGACTAACTGAAATTTCTCCCCCTTTGTCATCGAATGACCAAAAGGGACGAAAAATGAGGACTAACACCCCTGAAGAACACCATCATGAGGTCGATGGAGGAGCGCCGACGTTATCGGGGTCGTTTGTTGAAGTAGGGCCTGTCGCAGTGTCGTCGAGATCCTCAGCTTCATCCGTCTCACGCGATGAAGAATATGAACTTGTGACTAGCTGAGGAACTTTGACCTTCTTGAATTTCTTCGAGGGAGGTTGAGCGTAGTCAAAGTTTTGCTAAAAGTCCATCTTCTTGAGGTCTTTTCAATATAAAGGTGAGATAGAATAGCCCAAGTGCGATCGAAGATTTCATGCGCATAATTGTGATTCTTCTTCACAGTGTTTTGTGTGACAGACATGTTCTGAAGAATGGAGCCAAATTGACACTTGACCAACTTGTGATTGTGATCGACCTTCTGATGAAGACTTAGAAGAAGCTCACGATCAGTCATCGCGCGTGGGGAAGTGGCTTGAGGATTTTGCTTATGGGCTCTGGCAGAGTCTTCATTGGTGGAATAAGATGCAGCTTTGCGAAACAGTCCATCCAATGGTCGAGTGCCTTCATCAATAACAACAACTTTGCCTTTTTCATCAACTGAAGAAATAGTCATTGTCGGTGTCAAAACCGGCGGATCTCGGGTAGGGGGTCCCAAACTGTGCGTCTAGGCGGATGGTAACAGGAGACAAGGGACACAATGTTTTACCCAGGTTCGGGCCCTCTTGATGGAGGTAAAACCCTACGTCCTGCTTGATTAATATTGATGATATAGGTAGTACAAGAGTAGATCTACCACGAGATCAAGGAGGCTAAACCCTAGAAGCTAGCCTATGGTATGATTGTTGTATGTTGGGGTTGGCCTACGGACTAAAACCCTCCGGTTTATATAGACACCGGAGAGGGTTAGGGTTACACAAAGTTGGTTACAATGGTAGGAGATCTAAATATCCGCATCGCCAAGCTTGCCTTCCACGCCAAGGAAAGTCCCATCCGGACACGGGACGAAGTCTTCAATCTTGTATCTTCATAGTCCAGGAGTCCGGCTGAAGGTATAGTCCGGCTACCCGGACACCCCCTAATCCAGGACTCCCTCAGTAGCCCCTGAACCAGGCTTCAATGACGACGAGTCCGGCGCGCAGATTGTCTTCGGCATTGCAAGGTGGGTTCCTCCTCCAAGTTCTTCATAAAAGTTTGTAAACACTAAGGGTAGTGTTCGGCTCTACAAAATAGGTTTCCACATATTGCCATAGAGAGAATAATATTAACACAAATCTAATCTGCTGACGTATTCCGTAGCGTGACATCACGCTACGGCCAAGTCCTTTACTCGAATCGGTTTTACTTCCCCACCTCAGCGTATTTTGCGAGGCGGTTTCCTTGGCACGTCTTGTCAAAGCAGAGATCGTGTCCCCTTTATTTACGGGATTCTCATCAATACGGACGTGGGTAACCCAATCGTGCCCGTTAGCATGTTTTCTCGATTAAAGGCGAGTCCCAAACGATTACGGGGAGGGCCCTTGGTATTCAACCCCTTATAAAGAGACCAAGGCCTTACTCCTTTTCAATCTCAAACGAGTTCGCCTGTCTCCTCGAGTTCCAACACCCTAGGCTCCAGATTCCGACAATGTCCGGTTCCGACCTTCGAGGCCGATGGAGGCCCTCCTCCGTCACGGAGGAGGACGTGCTAAAGTTGAGAGAGGCCAAGTTCTTTACCAGCGAAATTTCGCACAGGTTGCCTGCTCAAGGGCAGGCCATTCCCAGTCCCCAGCCTGGTGAGAGCGTGGTGTTCGTGTCTCAGTTCCTTCAGGGGTTAGGCTTCCCAATGGATCCCTTCGTGAGGGGGCTGATGTTCTAATATGGGCTGGAATTCCAGGACTTAGCTCCGGAGTCCATCCTCCATGTTTCCTCATTCATTGTCCTGTGTGAAGCATTCCTCCGTGTTACTCCTCACTTCGGATTATGGCTCAAGACCTTCAAGGTACAGCTGAAGATGATCGAGGGGCGGCACGCAGAGTGCGGAGGCGCTGTCGGAAGCAAGAATGCTGGTGCTCCATGGCTCGAGGGCCCTTTTCAAGAGGAGCTCGGCTTATGGCAACGAGAGTGGTTCTATATCACCGTCCCCAAGGGCACCAAGTGGGTGGCGCCGCCTGCCTTTCACTCGGGTCCCCCAGAGCAGCTAGGGTCGTGGGTCAATAAAGGCCTAGATTGGGGACCACCCCTGGACATGCCTTTGTTGCAGGGCCGCATCAGGGATCTCTTAGAAAGAGGTCTCAGCCTGGTCAAAGTGATGCAAGTCATGCTGATCCGCCGAACACTGCCCGGCAAATGCCGCTCCCTTCGTCTATGGTAGTTTAATCCGAAGGGACCGCGAGCTCTCCAGCACATTATGGGCGCAACGCCCGCGGAGATGTATAAACTGTTCTTCGGATCACAAGCAATGTGTCCGGATTTGACCGAGGACGCAGGTCTGAGCTGCAATCGCCCGGATACTCAAGTAAGTAGCCTTGTGCCCGGACTCGTTATCCGTATATTTGTCATAAACTTGCCCCTAAAAGAGTTGTCCCTTTAAACAGGAGTGGACAGCGAAAGCAAAGCTGATCAGGTGTCCGGCTCCCCTCCCTGAGACCAGGCTGGATCCCGTCCTAGTCAGGATGTTGAAGATTGTGCCTTTGAAGGAAAGTGAGGGAGGGGACAAGGGAACTACGGCCTCCTCGAAGGAGGCTGTTCGGAGGGAAGGAACTGAAAATTCCTCTCCTCCGGGAAAGAAAAGGACCGTCTCTGAAGACCCGGAGACCATGGCCTCAAAGCGGGGGGGAATCCTCGTCAGAGGGTCCTACGCCGGGGGGTACCTCGGCCGAATTATGCCCTCAAGGGGATCGAGCGAGCCGTAAGTGGAGAAAGATTTTCTTTTCGAGAGATGAGGGAAACCCTTGCTATATGTCTGAGAAGATTAACCAAAATTTTACCTTGTAGCTCGGACCTCGACCCTTCTCAGCAGAGCTCGTCTTCAGGGGACCTTCTTCCAGAGATGATGGAGAGCGGAACGCCTCCCCCTGCTGCACCACCTAGCGAGGCGGGCGACCCTGAGGTGTCGTCGCGGAGGGTTTCTCCGAATCCGGCAGGGGCGGAAGATAGCTATGTGGCCCCCCAAGGTTCTCCGCGTCCAGCCTTCAAAAGAGGCCATAGGACAAGTCCGGTACCGTCTGGTGCTCGGCCGGAGGAGATGAAGAATCTGCTGGGGCGAGCTTCTATCTCAGAGGAGCACCGTGCATTGATGGGCACAGTGATTGAAAGGATTTCGTCCGCGGAAAGCGGATTGCACGAGGCCGTCAGAAGTTTACTGACGGGTTTTGAGGTACGTTAGATAATGTACACTTTTGTCAGTTGCGCATAAATAAGATGCGCCCTGTGTAGATAGTAGCCCCTGAGACTTTGTGCGTTGTCAGAAGTGACGGTGCGCAGAGGATCATAATCCCAGGTCTAAAATGTCGCCTTTGAATGTAGGTGGCGAAGTGTCTGGAATCCAGCCGGACTGATGATTTTGCCGAGCTAAAGCGGCAACTTGACGTGGCAGATGCCGACATTGCGCTCGTCAACAAGCGGCTTGATGAAGCTCAAGGTATGTAATTCTTCGGACGGCACTTGGTAAGAGGAGCTTTATGCCAGTATCTTACGATGTGTGCTCTTTGACGCAGATGGTGCGGCCGCCGTGGAGAGTCTTCGGGCGGAACTTGCCCGAGCTAAGGAACAAGCCAGAAAAAGTGATGCGGCTGCCGAGAAGGCCCTTGAAGAGCTGAGAGCCGAACAGGCTGCTCACTGCCGGAGCAAAAAGGAGATGGCCGAGATGGCCGTGAAGCTAAAAAGCGCTGCTGACCGTTGCAAGCTTGTTGAAAAAGAAGACCGGGCGAGACAGACGGACTTAGAGAAGGCCGTTGCTGATGCCAAGGATGCTCGCTCTGCGATGAGAGCTGCGAAGGAGGAGCTGCGTCAGGCTGGAGAGATTGCGGCTGGAAAGCCCTTTATGCTACGGAGGAATTTTTGTGATCCGAAGCTTGCTCCGTTGGACCGGATGTGGAGTGTGGCGGACACCTATCTGGATTTGGCAGCGAGTGTTGCTGATGCGACCGAACACTTTCGAGATCAAGAAGACCGTGAAGTGGAAAAGCTTTTCTGGTCGCAGTTCCACAATCCAGAGCGTCCACTATCAGTGAACGATCGTCTGGCTCAATGGGCCGAACTGAATAGGTTGTCCGGACTCGCCATGAAGTGCGTCATGAGTCACCTGTGGCCGGGGAAATCGGAGCCGAAGAGTTATTTCAGCTTGGTGCAGCAGTTCCTTGGTGCGGTGCCATGTATTAATGCAATTAAGAGGTCAGCATGCATAGAGGGTGCGCAGATGGCTCTTGCCCGTGTCAAGACATACTGGGCGGAAATGGAGACCATAGCTGTTGCATCCCAAGATTCGGACAGAAGCCGAGTACCTGTCGAGCACTATTTTCAGGAAGTTCTGCAAGGCACTCGTGTAATAGAGTCGCAGTGCTCGAAGGATGCTATGTTCGAATAGCATGTGCAATTGTAAAATAGTAGTTTGATAAATTGTAGGAACTTTTTATACTTGTGCCTGCAAGTATTGTAACACCTCCTGTGCGGCCGTTTAAAATATATAGAACCTGAAAGATGGCAGTCGTCGGCTTCAGCCCCCACGCAGATAATGCGGGGGTGTTCGCAAAAGGCACATTTTCACACTTGATCCAACGTCTTGGTCCTACAAAGGAGGTGATAGCGCAGCGAACTAGGCAGTCGGACTATAATGCTTTATCACTTTCACTTAGCCATAGGAGCTTGACAGTGGGACTACTTAGATAGCCCCTGGTGGCGACTGCGCTCGCCCGAGTTCGGGGCGCGTGTATGCCTGGCCGGGAAACGGCCCTTCGTTAATGCGGAGGAATCCTATAGATTCCGGAGATTCATCGAGTGGTTGACCAGTCTCACGCTATATCGTGACAGTCAGTTTTCGGCTTTCTCTACTGGGGTGCTCGCCTGGCCGAACCGGGGCACAATCGCAGTAGTTCTCCTGGTGCCACCTTAGCCGATAGAGCGGAACGTAAGGCAGCCGAACACAGGAGCCGGGCAACCCAACATTTGACCAAAGACATGATTCGGAGCTGATGCATATAAGGCCAAACTCGCGACGCCGAACACTCCCTAAGGTATTCTGTCTTTATGAGAGCGGGCGAGACAACGCTCTTAGGTATAAGCCCCTAGTGTCCAGGTACGCACAGAAATTCTGACGTGGCCACATGCCAAGACGTCAGCCTCCTCCTTGGTTATACTACAGAGAACCAGGGGATGTGTATCAACAAGAGACAGTAAAAAAGGTTTACGCAGGGTCTTAATCTGAAAAGAATCCTTGTAACGGGTCCCTGCTGCACGTCTGCGCCTGTGTCTCCGTTGTGCCGTATCCTGGACGGACGTAGCACGATATTCATCTGTAAAAGAGAGGAACTAAGTTGAGAAAAGGTCGTGCCGAACAAAAGTTACATTAAATAAACAAAGTATAAAGTGAAATATGTAAAATTGAGCTTTATTGTCTCTTATTTTGTATGTGCGGAGCCCCTAGAGCAGGGGTATATGGCCACTAAGCCTTTATCAATGATACTTGTGTGCCGGACTCGTCTATCCGTGTCCGTGGTCTTAATGACCTGTTCAGATGTTTTGGCTGGTGAAGCCATTTAATTGTGGGGCTGTTAAAGCGGCCGCACAATCCTCTGCTCGGGGGAGGCGCACTCAATGCTTCCCCTTCAAAGAGATGATGCCTCGTGGACCGGGCATCTTAAGCGTAAGAGATGCATAATGTGGTATTGCGTTAAAGCGGGCGAAAGCTTCGCGTCCCAGCAGTGCTTGATAGCGACTTGAGAATGGGACAATGTGGAAAGTTAGCTTTTCGCGGCGGAAGTTATCGGTAGAGCCGAATATAACTTCGAGCCGGAGAAAACCCATGCAATGGGTGTCCCGACCTAGCGTTACCCCTTGAAAGGAGGTTTTGCTGTGGCGAATTCTTGTTGGGTCTATCCCCATGTGGCGGATTGTGTCCTGATATATCAGGTTTAGACCGCTACCGCCATCCATCAAGACATTTGTAAACTGGAGTCTGTCAATTATTGGATCAAGTACCAAGGCAGTCCAGCCTGCGTTCCTGATACTTCTAGAATAGTCCAGATGATCGAAAATGATTGGTTTTGACAACCAGTGGCGAGACTCCTTTGGGATAGGCCGTATGGCATGTACCTTTATGGGTACCGCACGTTTTGTTATGTGAAGTAAGTTTACTCTTTTTACTTCTTGTGGGAAATTCTTTTGTTTCCTGGTGCTCTGCTTTTGGGATTCGTCATCGTCTTCGCTTGGTGTGTCGAGCCCCTTGTGTTCGGCGTTGAGTCTACCGGATTGTTTGAAAACCCAACAATCTCTATGGGTATGGTTAGCAGGCTTCCCGGGAGTACTGTGTATTTGACATATCTTGTCCAAGACTTTGTTTAGGTTGGATAAATCATCTCGGTTTTCCTGGAGGGGCGTCTTTTTCTGATTCTGCCGTGAGCTTTTGAATCCGGCGTTGACTACCGTGCTTTTCGTACTGTTTTCCTTGGTCCGGCGACGATCCTTGTTGCGTCGCGGTTTTCCGTTTCCATCCCTAGTTTCGGATGTACTTGGGTCGCTGGTGCTACATCTTGCCAACCAGCTGTCCTCTCCTGCGCAAAAGCGGGTCATGAGGCTTGTCAATGCGGCCATTGTTCTTGGCTTTTCTTGGCCGAGGTGTCTGGCGAGCCATTCGTCTCGAACGTTGTGCCTAAAAGCTGCTAGGGCTTCGGCGTCCGGACAGTTGACTATCTGATTCTTCTTAGTAAGAAATCTATTCCAGAACTGCCGAGCTGACTCTCCGGGCTGTTGGGTTATGTGACTGAGATCGTCTGCATCCGGAGGGCGGACATAGGTCCCTTGAAAATTTTGCTCGAAAAGCGTCCTCTAGCTCTTCCCAACTTCCAATTGTGTTTTCAGGAAGGCTTTTAAGCCAATGCTAGGCTGGCCCTTTAAGCTTGAGGGGTAAGTATTTGATGGCATGGAGGTCATCTCCTCTAGCCATATGTATGTGGAGGATATAGTCCTCGTTCCAGACTCCAGGGTCTGTTGTTCCGTCGTATGCCTCTATGTTTACAGGTTTGAATCCCGCTGGAAATTCATAATCCAGGACCTCATCGGTGAAACATAGGGGGTGTGCGGAGCCCCTGTATTTGGGTGTGCCGGATTCGGATACTGGCTTTATTGCATTGCTTACGAGAGCTTGCTTTCTTGGCCCATAAATGGACCTGGCTGGACCATCTTTTTGATGCGAATCCTTAAGTGGGTCGCATGCCGGCTTAAGTGCGGCGCTGCTTGCCGCTTTATGCTGGCCATGGGGTCGTCTATCCGACTGGGTGGCTTTCTTATTTTTTGAATGCGAGGGTTCTAAGGCCTCTTCGTCGAATTCGGGCAGTAGCTTTCGCTTCGGATAGCTTTTAGTGTGGCGACTGCCGCCGTATTTGTCTGCGGTATTGATTACTTTACTCCATCTGATTTTGAGTGCTTCTTCCGTAGTTTTTAGCTTCCGCTTCTACTTTTTTAGGCCGCGTGCGGTTGCAGCAAGCCATTTGTGGAGGTTCTTCTGCTCCGTGGGCTTATCCGGCGTAAGGTCGTTCGGAATGCCATTTTCGCCGGGGGAGGGTTGTTCGGTTTCTTTATCCGGGTTGCCCTGTTCGGACGGTTGCTCTAAGGCATGCTCGTCGTCTGCCGGCTCATCCTGCTTTATGGCTGGGTCTGTATCGAGGCGGGGTTTGGGGCGGCGTTTACGCCGACGCTTTGATTGTTTTTCGAGAGATTGATCCCTCGTTCCATCCCCGTGTTCCTCGTTGTCGCTTCCTTTAGGTGTATCCACCATGTACACATCATGAGATGAGGTGGTTGTCCAATGCCCTATAGGCGTTGGTTCATATGCGTCTCCTGCATCGTCGTCCATGCCGTCGATGTCTTCGGAGTCGAAGTTGAGCACGTCGTTTAAATTATCGATGGTGGCTACCAAATGGGTGGTGGGTGGGTTTTGAATTTCTTCATCATCTGTATCCCATCCTTGCTGACCGTAGTCCGGCCAGGGCTCTCCTGATAAAGAGAGAGACTTTAGTGACTTCAGGATGTCGCCGAAGGGCGAGTGCTGAAAGATGTTTGCGGCGGTGAACTCCATGATCGGCGCCCAATCGGATTCGATTGGCAGGCGCGCGGAGGGCTCGGAGTCCGGAGAGGAATCCGTCCCCTCGGAGTCACGGGCCATGCGGAGTGCGGGGCTGGTGTTCGACTCGATCGCCTTTGGGATCATAGCCCCCGAGGCGGCGTCCAACCGCTCATCCTTGATCGGTGCAGCCGGCTCCGGATTGAGGGTCGGAACCAGAGCGTGTGCGGCCTCCAGGACACTGTTCGGCGGCAGAGCTAGATCATGCCCATCGAGACAGTGCGGCGCGCTTGGCTGTGGCTCGAATCCGTCGAAGATCAAGTCCCCGCGGATGTCAGCCGTGTAGTTTAAACTTCCAAATCTGACATGATGGCCAGGGGGTAGCTTTCGATCTGCTCCAGGTGGCCAAGCGAATTGGCCCGCAGTGCGAAGCCGCCGAAGACGAAGATCTGTCCAGGGAGAAAAGTCTCACCCTGGACCGCATCGTTGTTGATGATCAAAGGAGCCATCGGGCCTAAAAGCGACGACACAGAGGAACTCTCAATGAAAGCACCAATGTCGGTGTCAAAACCGGCGGATCTCGGGTAGGGGGTCCCGGACTATGCGTCTAGGCGGATGGTAACAGGAGACAAGGGACACAATGTTTTACCCAGGTTCGGGCCCTCTTGATGGAGGTAAAACCCTACGTCCTGCTTGATTAATATTGATGATATAGGTAGTACAAGAGTAGATCTACCACGAGATCAAGGAGGCTAAACCCTAGAAGCTATCCTATGGTATGATTGTTGTATGTTGGGGTTGGCCTACGGACTAAAACCCTCCGGTTTATATAGACACCGGAGAGGGTTAGGGTTACACAAAGTCGGTTACAATGGTAGGAGATCTGAATATCCGCATCGTCAAGCTTTCCTTCCACGCCAAGGAAAGTCCCATCCGGACATGGGACGAAGTCTTCAATCTTGTATCTTCATAGTCCAGGAGTCCGGCTGAAGGTATAGTCCGGCTACCCGGACACCCCCTAATCCAGGACTCCCTCAGTCATTTTGAGGACTTCAATGGGAGGCAGAAAGTTGAGGTGATTCTGAAAATCTGCCTTTTAGTGAATTAAAGACCTGGTTCTGATAAATTTCATTATCCAAGGAGCATAGGGCTTCAATTCAAACAACGACAATGCAACATTAGCCAAAGTCTTCATGAAGAAGTCATGGTAGTCAATGGGAATCCCATGAATGATGTTGAACATCAGATTCTTCATGATGCCAACAACTTCTTCTTCTTCAGAGTTGTGGCCTTTGATCGGACTGAGGGTTTTGGTCAAAATGCGGTAGATGGTCCTTGGTACATACAGCAAATCCTTCACAAGGAAGGTGGTTCTTGGAGCTTGGCCTGATCACAAAGGCTTCATCAACACTTGCATGAGATGATTTGGAAGTTAAAGTTCTTCATAGATCAGCCTTGCGCCTTCAGTAGGAGGACTGACTGGGACGACATGAAGCAATTTAGAGGCCGGAGCTTTATAGTGAGTGTTCTCAGTCATCCAGTCAAGCACCCATGAATTGACATCAACTACATTCCCAGTGAGGTGTAGAGTTGCATAGAACTGAAGAATTAGCTCTTCATTCCAATCATGGATATCAGCATAGAAATTGAGAAGTCCAGCTTCGTGAAGAACATTCAGAACAGGTTGGAAGCAAGGAATGTCCTCTATATCCACATGAGGAATTTGACGGTGGTGAAATACCTTGTCCTTGTCAAATAGAACAGATTCATAAAAGTTCATTTGGCTTGTAGTCCAGAACCTCTTGCGCCTAAGTCTTGCTGAGTCATATGGATTTGTATCAGTGAAAAAATGATGCTCAGCGAAGAAATTGTCAGCCTTGAATTTTGGCCTCTTTGTATGAGGACTTTGAGGCTTGGGCTGCAGATTTGCAGTTGACGGTCTCACCACCTCTTGAGTCACAACTTCGGCTACTTCAGACTGAGGAATTGAAGCATCAGTTTCATCAGCAGCAGTCTGGTTCTCCAATTCTTCAGCTGTTGCAGCTGGTATTTCTTCATGTATGGACTGGAGAGAAGTTGGGCGTCCTTTAGACCCTGTTAGTATTTCTTCAGTCTGCACAGGGGACTAAGGAACTTGATGCAGAGGTGTGGCCATTGGAGAGTTGGGGTGAATATTTTCCCAATAGTCATCAGTCAGCACAGGGGTTGTAGAGCCAATGTCCACATCTTCTTCAATTTCTTGAATGCCCGCCTCTTCAGTTGTGAACTGAGGCATAGGCAATGATACCAATGGTGTGGAAACAACAGCTTCCATATTAATTTCTTCATCCAACTGCTTTGAGGAAGCAATAGAAGGATTTTCTTCATCAGAGTCATCTGGAATGACATAGTCCTCACCAAATGGAATGAGCTCCTTTGATGGCACTACAGAAATTAGAACAACATAATTTGGTTCCATGAAAGAGCTTTTTAAAGTCCTCACTTTTTTCAGAGCTGAGGACTCTGTAGAGGTTGATGCTTTCCTCTTTTGTGCGGCTTCCTTCTTTGCAGCCTTTGTTTTCTTCACTTCTGATGCAGAAGGAAGTGTGGTTGTCTTCACCTTTTAAGATTTTGCTGGAGGAGGAGATGAAGTTGGTGCAATTTCTTTAGGCACGACTGATGTAGTCGCCCTGGCCTTTTCAGTTTCTTCAGACACATCAGATCTTCAGCTGGCCTGGGTTGTTCTTCGGGCGCAACATTGGTGGTTGCCCTGGCATTGTCTTGAGGAGCTGGGATTTCTTCAGCCCTGGTAGCTTCTTCAGCAGCCCTATTTTCATCAGTTGTGCTTGCAGTTTCTTTAGTTTGCTGAGTAGGTGCTTTATCCTGAGGAATTTTTTGTTGCGATGATGTTGCAACGTATGCCTTAAGGTTCTTGGCAATCTTGACAAATCTGACTTTGGCACCGAGCCAATCTGCATGATATCTGTCAAATCCATCACTGAGGTCTCTGATCTCCATGTGAACAGTTGCAAGTTCTTCAGGAGCCAGTGTAATTGTTCCTTGGGAATTTCTCTTTCTTGTACTGGGCCTTCTTGACTTGCCTGGCCTTCTAAAACTTCCACTTTTCTTTGCCTATGAAGGCGGTCAGCATATGACTTTGACTAGGAGTGAGGTTAAAGTCAAGCAGTGGAGTGTTTGGATCTTTGTGCCATATGTCAATAAAGTCGAGGATCTTCCTTGGATCTAGCATAAGAGGCACAGAGCTGCCTTTGACTCTTGCAGCCCTTTCTAGTCTATCCTTGATGATTTCAGTTAATTCTTCATCATCGGCCTCATCATCGTCATCAGACGGGACATGGAATGCCACATGCTTCTTGTGAGGACTTGGCCTTGTTCCACATCCAGCAGTGGTCTTGACCTTTAGCAGAGTTGGACCACTTGAGGATTGTGGTGGAGCTGAGGAAGATGCAGATGCCCCTGAGGCAATAGAGAAGCCTACAGTCTGCTAACACGTTGCAAGGTGCACAGGTGTTGATGACTTTGAGGCAGCTACTAAGGATTTTGAAGCAACTGAGGGGATTGGCACTGCCCTTGAAGAAGTTGCTTAAGGAATTTGCCTTGAGGTCTTTGCCACTGAAGAACTTGGCCGTGAGGTAAATGAGATTGAAGATTTATTCACAACAGACTTCTTCAGCATGCTCTTCTTTGGTGCAGTTGTACTAGCAGAGGCCTCAACGGCAGTAGCTTGAGAATCCACATTAAATTTCCTCACCTTGCCTAACGCTGGCGGGATCAGCTACTTGGCCAGCAGCCAAGGGTGGTCTTGGACATGGAGGGTTCACAGCGAATTTCTTCATGTACTTTGGAGTTACATAAGATATTCCCTCCATTCCTTCGCCCATCTCCTCTCAATTCTCTAGATGCGCACTTTGTGCTGATTCTTGTTTTCCTTCCCATGAGTTTCTTCATCAGGTGTGCAGTATTCATCATAGATGTCCTCGGGGATTTCAAACGATGTGTTTGTCTTAGGCCTCTTGCTTCCCTTCTGAGGTCTCTTCCCATATGCCATTTTCCTCACTTGAGAACTTTGAACTTTGGATGTTTATGAGGATGTATGCAAATTTTCTTTGAGGAATGTTGCAAATGAGTTAAGTTGATGAGAACCTAGTGATTCAGCAGCAGACATTTGTACCTGTGAATAGAGTATAGGTGCGAAGAATTTGGAGAGGTCATACGCGTCCTCAGAAATTTTTCAAAAGTATTAAGTTTGAGGAATTTGACCATAAGTGACTTGAGGAATTTCACTAAGTGTTCTTGACTTAGGTTCTAGAGTTGTATAGATTTGACAATCCACACAATTGAAGAATCTTGAAGAAAAACATAGCTTAGAGAAACAAATCAAGGAACAGAATCATTCAGGTGTTTAAGGAGTGGGAAGTTGAAGAATAAACACCTTTTGAGGATTTTTTGGAAAACACAAGAATCAAAGTAGGGCAGCAAAATCAGATTTTAATTACCCTCGATGAAGAACATGACGAATTAGGAATGGAGATGGAGAAGTTCGTCCGTTCAGATCTCCCACGCCCTAACTCGGCGGCGGGAGACAACTACGGCGGCGGCGGAGTGAAGATTTCCGCAGCCGGCGCGAGTACGACGGTGACGAGGTCGAGGTAGTGAAGCTCTTCCTCACCGGCAACGATGGAGAGTAGCGGTGGCACTAGGTCTGAGAGCTCGAGCGAGGGGAGTTGAGGTCGAGCGGAGCAATGAAGTATGAGGAGGGTGAGGGGTATTTATAGCCGCGGTGAAAAAACTGCTCGTCCGAAGATTTTGGATGAACATACCCCTCGCCCTTGCTATCCTAACGACATGTGTCACCCATGTACAGAGAGGTGGAGATCGTGGGTGAGTAGTTTAATCCATCATGGGAAGCGGAACGGTTTGAGCGGCAATAGCCAAAAATTTAGATGTGATTTTTTTAAAGTTTCGTTCGCAAATTCTTTAGCTCTCAAGGACATAGTGAAAACTCTGAATGAGTTTCAAATAGAACGCACATGAAGAATTTTTGAACAGTCTGGGTTGAGTTTAGCATAGAGGGGGAAAGGGTCCGGTCACATTCACTTAGAGGAAAAACAACTTGAAGGAATAGCAATAAGTGAATGCTGTTGAGGACATTGAAAACTCAAATATGTGAAGAACATCAGTCGAAAGGTTGAAGACTTTGCAAAGTGAAGAATTTGAAAAGTGAAGAATTTGCAAAATAAAGAGAAACTCAATTTTGAAGATTTTCAACTTTTGTTGGTGGCATGATAACCCACAAGTATAGGGGATCGTTTGTAGCCTTCTTCGATAAATAAGAGTGTCGAACCCAGCGAGGAGCTAAAGGTAGAACAAATATTCCCTCAAGTTTTATCGACCACCGATACAACTCTACACACACTTGACATTCGCTTTACCGGAAACAAGTATGAAACTAGAAGTACTTTGTAGGTGTGATAGGATAGGTTTGCAAGATAATAAAGAGCACGTAAATAAAATCTAGGGGGTGTTTAGATAAAGACACAACTAAATTAGTTTTAGTAGAGAGCTTTTGTCAACAAGAAGGTTATTTGTCCCTAGGCAATCGATAACAAGTACCGGTAATCATTCTTGCAATTTTATATGAGGGAGAGGCATGAGCTAACATACTTTCTCTACTTGGATCATGTGCACTTATGACTGGAACTCTAGCAAGCATCCGCAACTACTAAAGATCATTAAGGTCGTGAAACCCAACCATAGCATTAAGTATCAAGTCCTCTTTACTCCCATACGTCATACCCCACTTACTCGGGTTTAAGCTTCTGTCACTCTCGCAACCCACCATAAGCGAACCATGAACATATTGAAACACCCTACAGCGGGGGCCCCTCACATTTGCACGAGAATGGAGGGCACCGTAGGACAGCACCATAAATAAAATATACAATCATACCAACCAAGACCATGATTAACCCACAGGACAAAACAGATCTACTCAAACATGATAGGATAACCATAGATCATTGGGAAATAATATATGGAGTTTAGCACCATGTTTAAGTAGAGATTACAGCAGGGAGAAGGGGTGTTACATCTCTGCATAGAGGGGGGAGAGTTGGTGTTGACGGTAGCAAGATTGTTGACGTAGATCTTCATCCCGATCGTTGCCCCGGTGGCACTCCGGCGCCACCGGAAGCGAGGGGGAGAGAGCCCCCCTCCTTCTTCTTCTTCCTTGGCCTCCCCCTAGATGGGAGGAGAGTTCCCCCTCTAGTCCTTGGTCTCCATGGCGGCGGAGGGGTGGGAGCCCCTCCGAGATTGGATCTCCCTCTCTGTTCTCTTCTATTTCGCGTTCCCCTAATCTGGCCGAAAACCGTTTCTTATATTTCGGGAGATCCGTAACTCCGACTCCGTTGAGATTTTAACACGATTTTTTCGGATATAAGCTTCCTTGCGCCCGAAGTAGAGCTCCAACCGACGTTCAAGGAGGGCACAACCCACCACCACGCGCTCGGGGCCTCTGGCGCGCCCTGGTGTCTTATGGGCTGTGTGGGCCTCTGTTTGCGGTGATTCCAACTCCCAAAAATCAAATATATTCCAAAATAATTCTCCATGAAATTTTATTGCATTTGGACTTTGTTTGATATGGATTCTATGCGATACAAAAACATGCAAAAAAACAGGAACTGGCACTAGGCACTGGATCAATAGGTTAGTCCAATAAATCATATAAAAGTTGCCAAAAATATGTGAAAGTTGTATAATATTGGCATGAAACAATCAAAAAGTATAGAAACGACGGAGACGGATCATGGCGTGACCCACCGTATAAGAATGATGAGTTTAGACACCGCGTACAATTGTCGTAGGGCTCTGAGGATCAAATTCTTCGTTAATTTCTTCACACTTAGAGGGTTAGTCTTCATTGATTGAAGAAAAACATTACTTCGTGTGTTGCACATCCAAGTCATCAATTTTGCATAAGTGTTAGGATATGTGTCCTTTCATAGAACATTTGAAGATTCTAAGATATTTAGCTCACACCGCAACTTGCTAAATTTATTCTCATCCAAGGGCTTTGTGATGATATCCGCTAGTTGTTCTTCAGTCTTCACGTGGTCGATGGAGATGTCACCCTTCAACACATGATCTCGAAGAAAATGATGACGAATCTGGATGTGTTTAGTCTTCGAGTGCTGACATGAGTTGTGAGCAATCTTTATGGCACTCTCGTTGTCGCCGTAGAGTGGCACATTCTTCATCTTGATGTCATAGTCCTTGAGGGTTTGTTACATCCACAGCAATTGAGCACAGCAAGAATCAGCAGCAATGCACTCAGCTCCAGCAGTAGAGAGTGATACGCAGTTTTGCTTCTTCGAGGACCAACATACTAAGGATCATCCAGGAAATGGCATGTGCCTGATGTTGACTTGCGATCCACTCGATCACCAGCATAGTCAAGTCAGAATATCCAATAAGATCAAAAGCCGGGCCCTTAGTATACCATGATCCAAGTGTTGGAGTGTGAGCTAGATATCGAAGAATATGTTTCACAGCCTTATGGTGTGATTCCTTCGGTGTAGCTTGAAAACGGGCACAGATGCAAACACTAAGCATAATATCTAGCCTAGAAGCACATAGATACAATAAAGAGCCAATCATGGAGCGGTATACCTTTTGATCGAAGTCTTTACCATTTTCATCGGTGCATAGATGGCCATTTGTGGACATAGGGATTTTGACACCTTTGCAATCTTTCATGCCGAATTTCCTCAGTACATCCTTGAGGTATTTCTCTTGAGATATGAAGATCCCATTGCGTTGTTGACGAATTTGGAGACATAAAAAGAATTTAATTCTCCCATCATAGACATTTAATATTCCTCACACATCATGTATCCAAATTCATCAATGTAACATTCGTCAGTACAACCAAAGATAGTATCATCTACATAGATTTGGCACACGAATAATTCATCATCATAAGTTTTGGTGAAAAGGGTTGGGTCAAGTGAACCGGGTTTGAAGCCTTTCTTCATGAGGAATTCCTTCAGTGTATCATACCACGCCCGAGGGGCCTGTTTGAGGCCATAGAGGGCCTTGTTGAGTCTGAAGACTTTGTCAAGATGCTTAGGATCTTCAAAACCCAGGGGTTGAGCAACATATACTTATTCCTCAAGCTTAACATTGAGGAATGCACTTTTCACATCCATTTGATATAAGTTGATATCATGATGGTTAGCATAAGCAAGCAATATGCGAATAGCCTCAAGTCTCGCAACAGGTGCAAAAGTTTCATCAGAATCAATTCCTTCAACCTGTGTGTAGCCTTGAGCTACAAGACGAGCCTTATTCCTCACGACAAGGCCATTTTCATCTTGCTTGTTGCGGTAGATCCACTTAGTACCGAAGATATTGTGCTTACGAGGGTCTGGTCGCTTGAAAAGTTCCCGCACATTGTTGAACTCGAATTGATGTAGTTCCTCTTGCATAGCTTGAATCCACTCAGGCTCCAGAAATGCCTCATCAACTTTGGTGGGCTCTGTGATAGAGACAAAAGCAAAATGCCCACAAAAGTTAGACAAATGTGAAGCTTTTGAGCGTGTGAGAGGACCTGGTGCGTTGATGTCATCAATGATTTTTTCAATCTGCACTTCATTTGCAACACGAGGATGAGTAGGTTGACGACTTTGATTGGGCTGAGAATTTTCGTCAGCGACATTTTCTTCAGTTTCACCCGCATGATTTTCTTCATGATCCAGTGAAGGAAATATGCCCTAGAGGCAATAATAAAGTTGTTATTTTATATTTCCTTATTCATGATAAAGGTTTATTAATCATGCTAGAATTGTATTGATTGGAAACTGAAATACATGTGTGGATACATAAACAAATACTGTGTCCCTAGTGAGCCTCTACTAGACTAGCTCGTTGATCAAAGATGGTTAAGGTTTCCTAAACATAGACGTGTGTTGTCATTTGATAACGGGATCACATCATTAGGAGAATGATGGGATGGACAAGACACACCCGTTAGCTTAGCATAATGATCGTTCAGTTTATTGCTATTGCTTTCTTCATGTCAAATACTTATTCCTTCGACTATGAGATTATGCAACTCCCGGATACCGAAGGAATACCTTGTGTGCTACCAAATGTCACAATGTAACTGGGTGATCATATAGATGCTCTACAGGTATCTCCGAAGGTGTTTGTTGAGTTGGCATAGATCGAGATTATGATTTGTCACTCCGTGTATCGGAGAGGTATCTCTGGGCCCTCTCGGTAATGCAAATCATAATAAGCTTGCAAGCAAATGACTAAGGAGTTAGTCACGAGATGATGTATTATGGAACGAGTAAAGAGACTTGCCGGTAACGAGATTGAACTAGGTATGAAGATACCGCCGATCGAATCTCGGGCAAGTAACATATCAATGGACAAAGGGAACTACGTATGTTGTCATAATGTTCCACCGATAAAGATCTTCGTAGAATATGTAGGAGCCAATATGGGCATCCAGGTTCCGCTATTGGTTATTAACCGGTGAGGTGTCTCGGTCATGTCTACATAGTTCTCGAACGCGTAGGGTCCGCACGCTTAACGTTCGTTGACGATATAGTGTTATATGAGTTATATGATTTGGTGACAGAATGTTGTTCAGAGTCCCGGATGAGATCACGGACATGATGAGAAGCTCCAGAATGGTCCGGAGGTAAAGATTGATATATACATATATATATATATATATATATATATATATATATATATATATATATATATATATATATATATATAGGACGGTGATATTGGGACACCGGAAGAGTTTCGGAGTGCACCGGGTAGTTATCGGATCACCGGAAGGGGTTCCGGGCACCCCAGGGAAGTATATGGGCCATATGGGCCAAAAGAGAGGAGCACACCAGCCCACAAGGGGTTGACGCACCTCTCCTATGGCAGCAGGCCCAGGGGAGGAAAGGAAAGGGGGGGTTCGGCCTCCCCCCTTCTTTCTCTCCCCCCCTTTCCTTTCTCCCGGAAGCAAATATGGAAGGGGGCGCGGCCAAGGGCAGGAGCCCAAGTAGGATTCAGTCCTACTTGGGGCACCTCTTGGCCTCTTCCCCTCCCCCTCCCCACCTATATATATATATATATATATATATATATATGGGGGGGGGGAGGGGGCGCCACACATAACCACGACAATTTCTTAGCCGTGTGTGGCGCCCCCTCCATAGTTTAGTCCCTCGGTCATATTTTCGTAGTGCTTAGGCGAAGACCTACGGAGATAGCTTCACCACCACCGTCACCACGCCGTCGTGCTTCTGGAACTCATCCACTACTTTGCCATCTTGCTGGATCAAGAAGGCGAGGACGTCGTCGGGCTGAATGTGTGTTGAACGCGGAGGTGTCATACGTTCGATACTCGATCGGTTGGATCGCGAAGAAGTTCGACTACATCAACCGCATTAACAAACACTTCCGCTTACAGTCTACGAGGGTACGTAGGCACACTCTCCCCTCTCGTTGCTATGCATCTCCTTGATAGATATTGCATGTGCATATAAATTTTTTTTGTTTTCCATGCAACGTTCCCAACATATGATTTGTCTATTATACTAACGGATCTCACGAGATTTCTGTTGAGTTTTGTGTGCTGAAGTTTTCAAGTTTTTGGGTGAGATCACGACGGATGAAGGAATAAGGAGCAGCGAGACCCTAAGTTTGGGTATGCCCAAGGCACCCCAAGGTAATATTCAAGGAAGACCCAAGCATCTAAGCCTGGGGATGCCCCGGATGGCATCCCCTCTTTTGTCCACAATTCTTTGGTATGCTACTTGGAGCTACATTTTTATTCATCACGTGATATGAGTTTTACTTGGAGCATCTTATGCCATATTTTCATTTGCTTTCTTGATAGTTTGCCACAATCATTGTTTGCTGGGCACACCTTTTGAGAGAGACACACATTCATTATGATTTGTTAGAGTACTCTATGTGCTTCTCTTATATCTTTTGAGCTAGGCAGTTGCTCTTATGCTTCACTTATATTTGTTAGAGCACGGTGGTGGTTATGTTTTATAGAAATGAGTGTACTCTCATGCTTCACTTAAATCTTTTTGAGAGTCTTAAATAGGAAGTGGTAATGAGCACGGGTTATAAGACTAGTCAGAAAAGGATAGGTATTTAAGATTGATATAATAAAAACTTTCATGTAGGTCACTAAATATGAAACGTATGGTTTAATTATATGTATGTCATAATATGAAAGAGTATGAGTTCATGATCATTGGTTAGTAGGAATATAGATATTAAAGCTTGTTATTAACTACTCATTTAAGTGTCTGACATGGCATGGCGGGGATGCGTGAGCATTTTTATATCTGATTGAAATCCTTGAGTGTTGTTATAATTGGACGGTGCATGATGGTTAACTCCTACCAACCTCCCTCCTAGGGACATGCGAGTAATACTTTGCTTCGAGGGCTAATAAACTTCCGCAGTAAGTATATGAGTTCTTTATGACTAATGTGAGTTCATGGACAATTACGCATTCCTACCTTTCTGCAATTTGCTAGCCTCTTCAGTATCGTGCATTGCCCTTTCTCACCTCGAGAGTCGATGCAAACTTCACCGGTGCATCCAAACCCCGTGATATGATACGCTCAATCACACATAAGCCTCCTTATATCTTCCTCAAAACAGCCACCATGCCTACCTATCATGGTATTTCCATAGCCATTCTGAGATATATTACCATGTAACTTCCACCATTTTGTCTTATAACATGTGTGGTCATCATCACATTGCTTTGCATGATCACAAAGCTGACATGATATTTGTGGCAAATCCACCGTTCATCATTGTTATACATGTTACGCTAGATTATTGCACATCTTGGTACACTGTCAGAGGCATTCATATAGAGTCATATTGTTTCAGTTCATCGAGTTGTAATATTGAGTTGTAACAAAATAAAAGTGTGATGATCATCATTATTAGAGCATTGTCCAAGTGAGGAAAGGATGATGGAGACAATGATTCCCCCACAAGTTAGGATGAGACTCCGGACGAAAAAAAGAGAGGCCAAAAGTGCCCAACAAAAAAGAGAAAAAAGAGAGAAGGGGCAACCTTACTACCCTTTTACCACAGTTGTGCTTTAGAGTAGCACCATGCTCTTCATATAGGGAGTCTCCTGAGTTATCAATTTTATATACTAGTGGGAATTTTTCATTATAGAACTTGTCTTGTATATTTCGATGATGGGCTTCCTCAAATGTCCGAGGTCTTCATGAGTAAGCAAGTTGGATTTACACCCACTTAGTTTCCACTGAGATTTCATACACTTATAGCTCTAGTGCATCTGTCGCATGGCAATCCCTACTCCTTGCATTGATATTGATTGATGGGCCTCTCCATTGCCCGTTGATCCGCCGAGTTGATGCGAGACTTTCTTCTTTTTTGACTTTTCCTATATATCTCTACCACCGCATTCTATTCCACCTATAATGCTAATGTCCGTGTCTCACGCTCATGTATTGAGAGGAGTTGAAAATGTTGAAGTGCGTTAAAAAGTATGATACAATTGCCTAGTTTGACACCAGGGTGCTCATGATTTATACTTATGCGGTGAAGGCGAAATCATGCCATGCTTACATAATTCAATGAGTAGGGATAACATTCGTTGAGCATCGTATATTCTGAAATAGTAGTGATTATGTTCTTATATTCATGGATATTATTGTGTTGATGTTAATTACTTCATCGTTTCTCAATATTTATGTCGTAGAAGAGATTACATGACAAACATGCTAGGTAACATTCAACATCAAAAATTCTATTTTTTATCATTTATCTACTCGAGGACGAGCAGGAATTAAGCTTGGGGATGCTCATACGCCTCCAATGTATCTATATTTTTTTACTGTTTCATGCTATCATATTATCAATTTTAGATACTTTATATGCAATTTTTATCATTTTCGGGAACTAACCTATTAACTCAGTGCCTAGTGTTAGTTCTTGTTTTCTGCATGTTTTTGGTTTTTCAGGAAATCAATACCAAACGAAGTCCAAACACGATAAAAACTTTACGATGTTTTTTTATGGACTAGAAGGGACCCTAGGAGCCTCGGGAGGAGACCAGCGGAGCTACGTGAGCTCCACAAGCTCACCAGGCGCGCCCCATGAGCTTGTGGGACCGACGGATCTCCGATTGACTTAATTACAACTCCATAAATTCCCATAAATCACGAAACCAACATAGAGCCACAAGAAACACCTTTTCTGCCGCCGCAAACTTCTGTTCTTCCGTGATCCCATCTGGAGACCTTTTTTGGTACTCAGCCAGAGAAGAATCGATCACGAAGAGCTTCTACATCAACCTTGTCGCCCTCCAATTATGTGTGAGTAGTTTACCACAGACCTACGGCTCCATAGCTAGTAGTTAGATGGCTTCTTCTCTCTCTCTTTGATCTTCAATACAAAGTTCTCCATGATCTCCTTTTGCGGTATGTTTGTTGGGATTCGATGAATTATGGGTTCATGATCAAATTATTCATTGAAACTAATTGAGTCTTTGCTGTACTTTATTATGCATGATTGTTATATCTTTGTATTTCTCTTTGACCTATTCGTTTAGTTTGTCCAACTAGATTGATTTATCTTCAGTGAGAGAGGTGCTTTGTAATGCGTTCAATCTTGTGGTGTCCTCACCTCGTGACAGAAGGGGTAGCGAGGCATGTATTTGTATTGTTGCCATTAGAATGAAGGGTTCATTCATATTGCTTGAGTTTATTCTGTCCACATTATGTCATCTTGCTTCATGCATTACTTTGTTTGTTATCAACTTAATACTATAAATGCATGTTGGATAGCGGTCGATTGGTGCAGTAATAGTAGTAGATGCAGTATCGTTTCGGTCTACTTGTCACAGATGTAATGCCTATATACATGATCATTATCATGAATAACATCATAACTATGCATTTTTCTATCAACTACCCAACAGTAATTTGTTCACCCATCGTATGCTATGTTTCAAGAGAGAAGGCTCTAGTGAAAATTATGGCCCCAGGGTCTACTTTTATCATATTACAAAAACCAAAAATACGTTGTTGCAATTCTTTTGCTTTAATTTTGTTTTGCGGATTATATATCTACCAATGTCTGATTTAATCCTTGCAAGTAACGAGTTCAAGGGGATTGACAACCCTCTTGCCCGCGTTAGGTGCAAGTATTTGCTCCTGTGTGTGCAGGTGCTATACACTAGGCTTCGTGTGATTCTCCTATTGGTTCGATAACCTTGGTTCTCACCGAGGAAAATACTTATCAGCTACTATATTGCTTCACCCTTCCTCTTTGGGAAAAAACCCAACGCACCTCACAAGTAGCAATATGCATTCTCTTCTTTCTTTCTTTTGAGGTCAAATGGTAGAAAGGGATTATCAAAGTAACCGTCATCATGGAAGAACCACTTATGTGACCGCATTGTCGACCGGTGACGTCCCCTCCTCACCACTGGTCCACTATGCTGGTGTTTGCTGCTACTCGTCGCGTCGGATAGTGTTGCTCATGCACACTGCAACTGCTCCGGCATCTATAGCTCCTCGTCCACCTGGCAGCTATAGCTCCTTGTTGGTTAGCGCCAGTGCAAACATGCGTAGGGTCACATTGTATTAGGGTCCTTGGGCTCGATTACCATCTCTCGGGTGAGAAAAGAAAATATTAAGAGGATTGGCAGGTGGCTTTATTTCCTTTTGTAATATACTTGAAATCTTGTTGCAACCATTATATCTTGAAAACAATTTCGTACTTTAATGTTTTATATACATCAATTTGTGTTAGAAAAATAGGAGAGAGACCATATGGGTGCATTTGAAATTTCACCCCAAGTTACTTATAATTTGATGTTTAACCCGTCTTGCAGTCATTTGCCCTCTCGTAGAATGAACTTTGATCTTTTGTCAATTTCGAAATAATCTAAATTCTTTGGTTTTCTTTTTCAAGGATAAATGGTAAAAATAGGTTACCGAAGTGTCCCTCGTCATCTTCTCCCCGAATTCAATACCATAAACGGAAGAACCACGTTTTCTTAAGAAACCCGCGTGTATCAAATAAAGCTAGCAATAATAACATACGCGAATTGCACTGGATAACACCAGAGGGGACAACTGTCATGGCACATAAGCAAAAAACACCCTCGCATAAACAATATTTGTAAGCGGGCCTTGAAGGGGGTCGATTGTTGAACCAAATCATCATTATCTGCCAGCACGCCGCTGACATCATCGCCGGACACGTTGTCGATCAGTGCCGTCCCTCCTCACCGAGGGTGCTCATCCACGACGCCGGTGAGTGCTGGTACTCGCTGCCGCCGGATAGCGCCACTCATGCACGCCACAATTGCTCCGTGACGCCGGTGGGTGCTGCTACTCGCTGCCGCCGGATAGCGCCACTCATGCACGCCGCAACTGCTCGGCGCCGGTAGCGCCACCGCCCCTTGTTCGGTAGCGCCGGCGCGCAAACACGCGTATGGTCGCGGCGTATTAGCGTCCTCACGCGGGATTACGGTATCTCGAGTGAGAACATAAAAAAATAAAAGAGGATGGCTTTAATTTCCTTTTGCAATACACCAGAAATCTTGAGGCAGCCATTAGATCTGGAACACAGTTTTGTGCCTGTGAATGTTATATATACAGCAGTTCCTTCGGAAATAGGGCAAACGCACAGGAGTTGAGAGGAGAGGAGAGGGATCGAATAAACCTCGGGGCCCTGCGGTTGTGTTGCCAATCGGCGAAGTGCACCGCGGCGCCGCGGATGGGGCCTCTCAAATCTCCCTTCTTGTCCCCCTCTGGCCCCAGGCCAACTTCCCCTGCAAGCAGAAGGCCACCGCCGCCCGGCCATCGTCATCACCGTCTGCCGCCGCCCCCTCCGCTGCCGCCTCCGCCCCCGCTCCCTCTGCCACCGCCGCCACCCCTTCCCTCGTCTTCCCTGCCATTGCCGCCTCCGTGCCCTCCAGCCGATGCCCTCCAGATGCCGCCGTCACCACCTCTGCCCCCGCCGCCGCCGCTACCCCCCGTCACCTCTCATCTGTCCCGTCTCTCGTCGTCTCCGCCATTGCCGCCTCCACGGCGAACCCTCCGGAAGCCGGCGCGCCGTCGGACTTCGCCGGTGGGGGGAGCCTCCTCGGCCTCCGGCCTCCCCACCATCGTGCTGGCCCTCGCTTGTACTGCCCCTGCCAAGCGGGCGAGAGAGGGGCATTCTGTCGAACAACTGGCGCCCGCGCGTGGGTCTCCGAAGACCCTGCCCGCCTGCGACACCACGCCCGGTGAGGAGCTCGCCGGCGTCCCTCTGGAGCTGCTCCCGCCCAAGAAGAGGCTCGTGCGGTGCCTCCCATACGAGGCGGCCTCTACGATCCAGGAGATCGCCAGCCACGGCCGCGGCGACGGGTTCGGGGATCGGCCCGCCTCTCCCACCGTGGAAGGCGACAGCAACGCCGACGGGTTCGGGAATCGGCCCGTCTCTCCCACCGTGGAAGGCGACGGCAACGGCGACTGGTTCGGGAATCGGTCCGTCTCTCCCACTGTGGACGGCGACGGCGAGGGGTTCGGGAATCGGCCCTGCTCTCTTACCGAGGAAGGCGAATGGGACGGCCACGGCGACGGCGAGGTGTTCGGGAATCGGCCCGTCCCTCTCGCCGTGGACGGCGACGGCGGCAGCGACGCCGGCATCCACGGGGAGGAGCCTCAGGTGTACCGGGACGACGACGGACTGCGCGCCGAGCTTAACCGCCTCCACGTCCCCCGGCCGTCGCTGGTGCTGACGAAGCGGCTGACCCTCTCGGACCGCAGCCGCGACAAGGCCCGCCTCGTCCTCCCGGACGGCCTGGTGAGGGCCTCGCCGCTGCTCAGCACGATGACGCCGGGGGAGCGGCACATGGTCCTGGCCGGCGGCGGGCTGGCTGTCCCGGCGTTCGACCGCCTGGGCAGATCGTACCACATGATGCTGAAGCGCGACCGCCTCGCCCGCACGTACCGCCTGACGGGCGAGTGGTCCCTGTTCCTGTCGCGGCACGGCGGCATGCGTGACGGGGACGCGGTGGAGGTGTTCGCCTTCCGGCCGCCCGGATGGCAGGCGCGCCTGGGCAGGTGCGGCCAGGGCGGGCTCGGCATGGCGCTGCTCCACTGCAGGCGCCCGCGCGCGGCCCCAGCGCCGGCCAACGCGGCGGACTGGGACAGCTGGGGCTGCGACGCGGCAGACGACGGCCTGGTGCTTCCCGACGAAAACCCTGCGAGGCCGGAAAGGCTGGCTCGGCGGCGCCGGCGGCGAGGTCGACCCGTGAATCACAACGGCCCCTTCGTCCTTCCTAGGCGTGCCTGAGCCAGAGAGAGTGTGGTCGACCGAGAGGTAAGGAGATCCATATAGAGTATAGTTTGTGCTGAAGCTGATGAGGGTGTGGCGGCCGCCGGCGACGTTGGTGGGCGGTGGCATGCGGTGGTTTTTAGCGATCAATGGAACCGGCAGCAATAGTAGTTTTCTGGAGTGGGCAGGAGCGATCAATGGATGCAGTTGCAGTACAATCCATCTCACTTGTAAGCTGCGCATTTTGGCATATGCATATGAAACAGTGGAATTTGAGGTTGAACGAGGCGCATCTGCCTGCGCTCGTTGTTTGGTTTTGGCTGGTGTTACGTTGTAGTATAACCTGAAGCTTCCATTGCGGCATTTGCACTCGTTGTTCGCTGTTTTAGAGCAAGCGACCCATTTCCTCCGCGGCCGTCCGCTTGGTTCGGTGCGGGCACAAAAGGCGGCCCAACGTGCCGACCCAAACGGACGCACGTTCGTTTTTCGTCTGCGGGCGACCCATTCCCGGCCCATATTTTAGCCGGATTTATATCGGCGCGGACACGCAACGGACGCGCGCACTCGGCTACTCCTGTCCTCAGGCCGGCTGGTCTGTGGCACATTGGCCTCCCATCTCACCCCCGGCCAACAAGCAACCCTCGCCCGCCTCCTCTGTCGCCGACGCCGTCGTCCATTTTTGCCGGCGACTCTTCTAGCTGCCGCCGCCTCTACATCCGCCCAACAACGCCGCCCCCCCCCCACCCCCATCGCCCTCCGCCGCCGTTTTGCCGCCGGGGAGCAAACTGCTTCCCACCACCGCTTCCCCCCACCGCACAGCCGCCCGCGACCAAGAAGACGCCTCACCGCCCCTGCCACATCCGACCAGCACGCTCGTCGGACGCCGTCACACTCGTCGAACGCCGGCAGGGCAGCTAGCGGGCCTGTGGGCGCCGCGACTCCCCTCGCCGGCCGTCTCCTTCTTCAACGCCCGCGAGCTGTTTGACAGTTTGCTAAGGTACGAAATGGACTCCGCTGACGAGTTCTTTTTTTCACAATTTTCTTTGCGACTCCGACGATTCGTCGTCCGACGACGAGGAGGAGATATTGGCTGCCGTGTTGGTCCATCACCACCTCAACAGCCGGCGGCCGTTGTTCCGTGGCTCCATTCCGGGCCACCTTCCGGCGTTGAATCGCAACCGAGAGAATGGGCATTTCCTTCTCTGGAAGGACTACTTTGATACAACAAACCCGTTGTTCAAACATCACAAATTCCGCCGCCGTTTCCATATGAGTAGGCATGTTTTCAACCGTATTAGAGAGGGAGTGGTCGGCTATGACGACTACTTTGAGTGCAAAGAGGATGCCGTTGGCATGATTGGTTTCTCCTCTTATCAGAAATGCATTGCCGCCATCCGAATGCTTGCATACGGAGTGTCCCGTGATCTCATTGACGAGTACGTCCGTATGAGCGAGTCTACATGCCTAGAGTCCCTGTATAAGTTCTGCAAGGCTGTTATTGCTGTGTTTGGCCCTGAGTACTTGAGAGAGCCGACAGCTGAAGATACAACCCGTTTGTTGGCGATGAATGCCAGCAGGGGCTTCCCGGGGATGCTTGGCAGCATAGACTGCATGCACTGGGAGTGGAAGAACTGTCCTTCTGCTTGGCAAGGGCAGTATAAGGGACATGTCAGGGCTTGCACTGTCATACTAGAGGCCGTGGCGTCTCAAGATCTTTGGATCTGGCACTCTTTCTTTGGCATGGCTGGATCACACAATGATATCAACGTGCTTCAGCGCTCACCGGTGTTTGCTAGGCTTGTCGAAGGCAACAGCCCACCGGTGAACTTTACTGTCAACGGCCACAACTACGACAAAGGGGCTGTCGGAGAGAAAAGGAAAAGGAAAGGGGCCCCCTGGGTGACGGTATCTATCCTCAGTGGACCACTATTGTCAAGACAATACCCAACCCTGTCGGAGAGAAAAGGAAAAGATTTTCCCAAGAGCAAGAGAGTGCTAGGACGGATGTCGAGCGTGCCTTTGGTGTTTTGCAATATCGATGGGGCATCGTTCGGTATCCTGCTAATACTTGGAGCATGCAGAAACTGTGGGAGGTGATGATTGCTTGTGTGATCATGCACAATATGATCGTAGAAGACGAGGGCCCGGAACATCTGTACGATTAAGGCCTTCAGTTTCAGGGTGAGAATGTTGTGCCTGAGCATGGAGTAGCGGCAACATTTGAGCAGTTCACTCAATTTCATGAAGACATGCGTGATTGGGAAACTCACGTACAACTGCAAAATGATTTGATTGAGCATATGTGGGCTCATGTTGGCAACCAATAGATGTATCTTTTTTATTCGTTTGCAAAACTATGTGAAACATTTTTATTTGTATTTGGCTTGTAAAACTATACTATTTATTTGGGCGGCCAGACTATTTGGCTTGTAAAAAATATTTTCATTTGACAATATGTTGAATGCAAATCAATGTAAAATTGGGCAGCCAGCCGGCCACGCCGGCACATATGGGTTGGCGCGTTGGGCGCGCTGCCGACCCATATCAAAAACAGGGCGGACGCCGGGCGGGTGGCCGACCCAAACGGACAAAAAGCGGACGAAATCGCCGTCCGTTTGGGTCGGCCCGTTGGAGTTGCTCTTAGCAACTCCGATGCTGATTACCAAACAGCCCGCAAATGTCTAGGCTGGATGATCAGAACCAGTGGCTGAGCCAGAAAAATAGGATGAGGAGGGCCGAGTATTGTTCAACCTTGTTGGGGTGGGCCAATCCATCAAAAACACCCATTTAGCAAAAAATCACTGCTACTATTCATCTATTAGGCCTAAATCACAGATGTTAGGGGGGCAGGGCACCCCCTGTCTCCGTCACTGATCAGAACACTTTAGGTCATTCAACAGCGCTCATCGAATTTATCCGGACCGATCCAAAAGTCCAAAATCCTGCGACTCGGCATCGAATTCCGCTCTCTCTACGTCGTCTTGAGAACCGTCTGCGCATTCAGAGCGGACGTGATCGGCCGATTGCCTTCATTCGTGTTGGTTGGCCGGTCGTTCGCCTGCACGACACTCACACCGGGGCGGAGCCATAGAAGCCTACGCTGGCGCTCTGCATTCGACCCGGCACTTGCCCCGCCTCAGCTATTTAAGTTGGCTGACCATGTCCCAAAACCATATCCCTCATAGCCCTTGTACCATCTGAGCAGTTGTCCAATCACTTGTTCTCATCCTCGTCCGTCGTCTCCCGTCACCATAGCCCGACCCTTTGCTATGTGGAACAAGAGCGTCACGTCGGCACGTCTCGCCCAAATCGCGATGGAGGTCCGTGACGCGAAGCCCCGACTCCAAGCACGCATTGATCCCGACCAACCAGTCAGCTCTCCAGAGCGCTCAGAGGAGATGGAGGACGAGGAGGAGGGTGACCCATGATAGGGATCACCATGGAGGAGGGGCATGAGTCCGTGTCGGTGGAGGAGCCGTCGGTGTTCGGGTTCAGCATGGTGCAGGCGAGGTAGCACTACGAACGGGTGCTAGTGGAGGAGGAGCAGGCGCCCGCGTTCAGGCAGCTGCTGGCGAAGCAGCACTACAACCTTCAGATCCTAGAGGAGTACCGGCCAACGAAGGACCAACTAGAGGCGGAGCGCGTGTCCAGAGTTGTCGTCGTGACCATTGTTGGCCGTGCTCGACTCCATTCATAATCTTTGCGCCATCCGTCGCGAGCATTGGAGGTTCCACGTCCACAAGGCAGAGCGCAACCGCCTCTGCGAGGGGTTGGAGGCTGAGTACGATGACGTGTAACGGGCGATGACGCCAGAAAGGCATTCGTTTTCACCACTGCCTCCTTCGTGCTGGCCCTCACCTCCGACGACCACGTCGATTTCCAAAGCAACGGAGGTGAAGATTTAGATTTGTTTTTTCTACGGATGTTTTATTTCTTGTTTCTAGGGTCTTTCCCATGCGTTATTTTCAAAAATCAATGCAAAAATCGGTGCCAGCGGTCTTTAAATGACTCGGTTGGATGGAGCTCCTCGTCCGTAGGATGTCCATTTGATGATCCGTGTTGGAGTTGCAACTAAATTGCCTGTGATGTCCATGGACAAGGTTGCATGAAAGATGGCGGCGAGGCTTGATGACGGCGTGACAAGGTACCATATGATGTACGCTGGTTGCGCAAATGTGTCTATGGCTGAAGACTATGCAAAGCGAGTCTTTTTTTACTTCTTTGACTTTATTAAACAATAATCATATCTGTTACAAAGGGAGGGGATTAAAAAGTCAGAAGGATAATTATGTCAGTCCTCAAAAAGTTTATGTCTATAATTTGCTCGCGCTAGCCAATGCGTAACGGCATTACTTTCTCGCACACAACATACACAATCGCCGCCTTGCTGAAAGAAGTCATCAACTTTCGATAACCATCAATAATCACTGCTCCCAAAGCTCGGTATTCTGAAGGATCCAAGATGGCCTACACAATTTCCAACCAGTCGCATTCAACAACCATTTGGAGGAATACCCATCTTATCAGCGAGACGCGACCCTAAGATTATGCACTCCAAAAGTTTCAATGGTGTTTTTTCCCCTTTGCAGCTAGCGCATTCGTCACAATGCCTCTAATGCTTAGAGCTGAACGTACAGGGGAGCCCGTGTTTTCATTATGAGGAATTTGACGGCGCTTTCATCAAATGTACTCTCTCTGGTCCATATTAATTGTCTTTGATTTAGTATAAAATATTATATTTTATACTAAATCAATAACAATTAATGTAGATCGGAGGGAGTACCAACCAGCCATCATAATTGTTTCGATTTGGTTGGGTAACTGGGAGACGCCATATCTCCTGGTAGCTATCACACGGTAGTTGCTCCGGAATCACCGATGCAGAGCGCTCCTATGAAGATGTCATTTCAATGTAGTCTTTCAAACCCCAAGTTCCATCGCATCGACACAAGCCAAGCCAAGTGAAAACTGAAAAGCATGTGCGGAAGGTCGTCAGGGTCAATAAGACACACGCGGGACAGACGACCGGAGATTTGATATCCCGGTCCGTCAAAGTACAGTAGCAAGGGATTTCGTATGCCCATCCGTCAAAGTACAGTACTAGCAAGCGAGTCGTTTGTTATTGCGACGTGAGTGCTGGCAGTGTGTCGTCACATGGCCTGATTATTATGGGCTGCTCGAAGATCTGCCTGCGCCGGTGGGTGTGATTTTTCCTATTTGTTCTTTCTTATGCTATTAGTGAAATTGGCTTGTGTTTGAGAAAAGAGATCGATGGTTGTTGACGCGGCTACATAGAATGCACGTGGCATGTGGTCTGCTCGTGCTGCTGTTCTAGTAAAAAAATATGGTTGTTGAATAGGATGCACGTAGGCTGGTTGACTGCACTCTAGTCGATCATCGACAGTGTACGTTGAGGCTGGACGCGGCGGCGGCACGGGTAGTCAGGTGGTTCCCCGCGTCCCTGGATCTGCCAGTACGGATCCATCTGGGGGCCAAATTTCATGTTTTGACCATTTTGTAAAACAAAATCGAGATCTGATCCCAGTCTGAAAAATTTCAAAATCTGACCCTTTTGCTACCGCCAGACCATCAGGCGGTAGGGTTGCACAGCCTACCGCCGCAGGTTCCGGCGGTAGGCGTGCCTGACGGCCGTCAATCCGTTAACGGCAGCTGACGTACCTACCGTCAAAGACCACGGCGGTAGCCCACACAAACCTACCGCCGAGTTCCCTGGCGGTAGGTTGGCACTAAACTTAACTACTTTGATTTTGTCTTCAATTTATTTTCATCATAAGACATAACATAAGAAACATAACATAGACATAAGAAACATAATATACGCACAATTTTATAGACATAACATAGTTTGATCACATCCACAAAATTTTGCCATTACGGACTAAGAAACAAGTACTCCCTCTGTCCCAAAATATAAGAACGTTTTTAACACTACACTAGTATCAAAAACGTTCTTATATTATGGGACGGAGGGAGTACCAAATAACATAGTTTGATCACATAACATAGTACGAAGGCAACATAAGAAGTTTAACAAGTTCAACGGTCATCGACCACATAAAAGGTTTCATCCATAGGTAGAAATCAAACATGCCGATCATCAGCAGCCACACACATATATAGTTTAGATGATATCGATGACGATCATCATCTTCAAGCCTTGACGGGTGGTCTTCCTGATAGTAATAAGGATGGTCTGTCCAACATGAAGATTCTTGTCAACGAGGAAGCTCTTCCACCCATGTGTGCTTAAATTTGTGCGGCCGTCCGTGTCCACGCCGTACGCACAAGTAGTGACGGGGCCCGTTGCGGTAAGGCGTATTCCAGTATAGCCTTCTTCATCAGCCTCGATGCCACAACTCTCAGATAGGCTCTTTGGCAATTTCTGAATAAGAAAAACATATCAATTAATAAGTATGGATTATCTAAACTATTAACAATTACTTGGATTCTACACTAAAAACATACCATCTCATGTCGATCGATCATGGTAGTTGTCAGACAGGTCACGAATGGCGCCCCGATCAACTCAGCACGTGGCAGAAAGTTGTCCCATAGGTTGCACACCTCCTGTTCGCTCAGCCTCACTCTTTGAGCATAGATGGCTTCCTCAAGTGGGTCTTCATCTTCATAGTCCTCATCAAGTGGTGGTGGTGGCGCCATGTTCCTTATATAAGCATTGATTGGATAAAGTTAATTAAACATGAATATTTGTTCTAATGCAAGCAAAACAAATATCTACAATATTCACACAATAAATCATCACATATGGTGGTGGTGGTGGCTATAAGAAAGACTAAACCTAGGGTTGGTTCTAGGGTTCATCTAGTTTCTAGGATTCATCTAGGCTCTAGGGTTCATCTAGGTTGTAGGGTTCATCTAGGTTCTAGGGTTCTAGGGTTCATCTAGGTTCTAGGGTTCATCATATCAACTAGATAGGGTTCCTCGTATTGCTATAATAAAGACTAAACCTATGGTTCATCAACTAGGTTTATCACATTGCAATCATCTAGGTTTAGGGTTCATCATAACAACTAGATAGGGTCCTCATATGGCTATAAGAAAGCGGAATGATTGACTCAAAGTAATTGAGGGATTGGAGGAGCTTACCTTCCTCTTTCCGTAGCCATCTCGATACGCAAAATCCGTGAATCAACGAAGAAGATCGGAGTGGGGAAGTGGAAGAGATGAGAAAATGGGCGAGAGGAAGAAGAAGGCGGCTGGGTGGGTGGGGATTAGGGTTTGTGGTGGGGTGGGCGCGAGCGGCTGGCTTTATAAATGCCCAAACCTTACCGCCATAGTATGTGGCGGTAGCCGGCCAAGACCTACCACCATCCGGCCCGGCGGTAGGATGCCTCCCCCCATGCCAATCTTCTGTGACCAAAAAATCGAGCAATGCAGCGGTAGGGTTGCGCCGCCTACCGCCAAGGACCTGGGCGGTAGGGTGCTACCGCCAAGCCCCCTGGCGGTAGGCTGCGCAACCCTACCGCTGCATTGCTCGATTTTTTGGTCACAGTGGATCGGCGTGGGGGGGAGGCATCCTACCGCCGGGCAGGATGGCGGTAGGTCGTGGCCGGCTACCGCCGCATACTATGGCGGTAGGGTGCCTTTGTGTGCAATTTTTTGCACGTAGTAACTTCTTTTGGCTTCAATTTTTGGCATACAACATTTAAAAAGCATATGTATGACATATAAAGCACACAATGTATGATATATGATGCACACACCACACAACTATAAATAAGGTAGGTTCGATACACCACAAATCTAAAAATAAGGTAGGTTCGGTACATAGCAAGTTAGCGAAACAGTTTCACGAGCAAATTCATATGGTTCACGAAGCAAATATGCAAGTTTTTAGTTCAACGACACGGCAGCAACTTCAGTTCTTCCTTCCCCTCTTCGACGTTCGGTCCTCGTTATCCTTGGATCGCTTCTCGGCCGCCGTCTTCTTGCAGGTTGTCGGACGTGCTTTCTGAAAGGGGGATGGACTCTTCCAGTCCTTCTTCGGCACATTCCTCTTCTCACGCTGGGTTGGCTGAGTTGGTGGAGGTCCATCGTCATCATCGTACTCCTCCTCCTCCTCCTCCTCCTCATCCTCATTGTGCTCTTCCTCTTTGTGATCTTCCTCTTCGTCATCATGTTCTTCTCCTGCGCCCTCTTCTTCCTCTTCCTCTGCATCATCATCATCGTCCTCGCTCTCCTCCTCGTCATCTTGAACCGCCCTAGACGACGAGGGTGCATGGCTCAATGAAGCGAGGCTACGCATCGGTGCAGGAGGAAAAACATCCTCGGTGTTTGTAGCGCACCCAAGCAGGCCCACAAGCCGGCGTGCTTTGTTGACGTATTTCTGCAATGATAACAGAAGAATATGTTAAATTCTCCAATGTCCAATGATAACAAAAATGAACTCCGTATTACCTTCACCGTTTCCCTCAACTTGTTCTCGCTAGCTCGAGTCCCAGGGACACCACTAAGCGCATCAGAGGCATGAAAAATGCTTTTGTTCAGCTCCGAAGACTGCAAAGTAATCAAATGAGTCAATAGCACGAAAAGCTTATTTCATCCAACCGTCGGTTCGAAAGAGGTAAAAACAACGTACCACTCTGTTCATGAGGGGTCCGTACTCCCTAAACCCCCCTTGAAGCTGTCTTATGCTCTCGTTGTAGGTTTCATTCTCCGAGGCGTCATCGAATAGGTCTTCGGCATCTGTTGTCGTCCATTGGGGCCTCAGACGCAGTCGATGCTTGATGCCATCATCGTACCACAGCATGCGATCCTCGTACTCGTCCCAGTCAATCACTCTCCTCTCCGTGTCTTTGCGTCCTTTCCACTCGTTCCATTCCTTCACGTATCTCGCATGTTCGGCTTCCCAATCCGTGATTGATTGATTGTTCTTCCTACTCATCCTGCAATGCGTAAGAAAGATTGTAAAACACCTTTCTTTGATGAATGTAAAACATCAAAACAAGAACTTAGAATCGATGAGGACGACTTGTGGTACTCACTTGTGTAGGTCGTAGCCACCAGTATCGTTGCCGGCTGGTGGTGTGTGTTGCGCCTTACCAAATTGTGCGGCAACGCGCTGTGGCAAGTGGTACTCCACGGCATAGACACAAATCATGGGCACGATGCACCGGAAGAGCATCCGATCCTGCTTGCACATGCTGTTCAGCTCGAACCCCCACTCTCGATCATCCCTATACGGCCGCCAAGTAACCTACCAACCAAACAATGGTAAGCTCAAGTGAAAGTGGTCTCGAAACAATGGTAAGATCAAGTGAAAATGTAGCTCTTATACCTGGAAAGGCGTGAGAGCATCAAGCTCGTTGCTGAAGACCTTGTACAAGGCCTTCGATTCGCCCGTGTAGACACGCACCACGTCCCAAGTGTATGCGACGGTCGGGTTCCGATCATCTTCGTCATCTCCTCCATAGTCCGTCCATGCACGCGAACGCATCTTCTCCGGACGGCCCACCGGGATTCGCTCCCACATCCAAATGGAGAGGCCCCACACACATCCACACATACCGGACGAGACTTCGGCTCTCTGGATCGCGTCGTCAAGCTACCAACCAAGTATAGATGATAAGATGTCAAAATATAAAGCAACACGTGTCTGATATTTGAAAGAAAGTGATATTCACTTACCGAACGGTATAGGTAGGCAAGTCCCCCCCCCCCCAGCTGTACCCCGCATCCCAGTCCTTCAGGAAGTCGAGATACATACATAGGGCAGAGTTTCCGGAGCAGTCCGAAAACACTACCTCCGTTAGAATGTACCACAGGTAGGCCCTGGCGTACTGCTCCACCACCCGGGGCTCGGCATCTTCCGGGCACTTCCTTCGGTGCTCGAGGAGCCATGGCAGCGGTATGCCGGAAGTCCGGTTGCTCTTAGTGGCGGGGCAGTCGCCGATGAGGCTGACAACCCTCTCAGGCCAGTTCGCCCTCTCCACTCTTCCTGTGAGAGGGCGACCCTCCAGCGGTAGTGCTGTAATCATCGCCCAATCCTCGAGGGTCACGGTCATCTCCCCGCATGGAAGATGAAAGTTGTGCGTCTCTGGCCGCCACCGGTCGATCAAAGCCGTGAGAGCTGAGTGAACGAGCGTCGGGGCTTACGCTTGAACTGCAGGACGAAACCCAATAGTCGGGCTCTCCTGAAGAACGGTGCGTACCGATCGTCGTACTCCATCTTAACCGTCGTCTTGTGAGCCCTCATCCGCAGTGGCGGCAGCATCTGTGAAAATCAATAACCAAAGCATAATTAGCATGGACATAATAGTTAGCAACTTGTTTTCATCAATTCGAAAGATTTGGTTTAAAATGCTAATTACCACTCCATTCTCAATGGAACGGGCACGGTGATGCTTGTCGAACCTAGGGTCAAGCATTGTGTACTTTGTGCCGATGTCGTCCGCAAGAGGTGGCCTCCTAAAAGAATTGCATAAGCACATCAAAAGATTTTTCAACATGAACTAGAGTTCAAGATTAACTACGAAACACATCGATGCATAACAAAAATTGAACCTATGAGTTCAATCTTTGAATAATCATATATCAAGATTATTATGAACTAAATACAATACATATATCAAAAAACTAAATAATATACTTTTATGAAGATGAAATCACCATTGTTTCAATGCATCATAACACATATACTACATATAACAAATACTTGCATCTTGAGGATTCATATACTACATATAACAAATACTTGCAATCACCATGTTAAAAAAATGAACTAGGGTTCATCTTGAGGATTCATATACTACATATAACAAATATATCAAATATTTGCATCATCCAATACTTGCATCATAGCATCCAATACTTGCATCATAGCATAGGAACATGCATCATCCATCATATAAAAAAACCATTCAAATCAATTATGAACTAGAGTTCATCTTAACACAACCATAGCATAGGAACACGCATCATCCATCATATAGTTCAAATCTAACACAATATAACATCTAGAATCAACCTAAATCAATCCTAGGGTTTAAAAAAATTCAAATAGGAGTGATTTCAAACGAATAATGCGACGAATGGGAAGGTGTTTGATTGAAACTAGTTGGAGGGATTGAAAGAGCTTACTTTTCTTTCTTCGGGGCCATCTCGATCCGCAAAATCCGTCAAGAAACGAGGAAGATCGGAGAGGGGGAGTGGAGGGGATGAGAGAGGCGACTATGAGCAAAACTGCTCTGTTTTTCGTGGTGGGGGGCGGCTGGGTGGGGGAGAAGGGGGTGGGGGCGGCCGGCCCGCGGTTTATATATGCCCACACCCTACCGCCGGAGTCTCCGGCAGTAGGTTCAGACAACCTACCGTCAGGCAGGGCGGCGGTAGGGTGTGACGGAGGGGGAACGGCGGCAGTTATCGTTGCTGACGTGGAAAAGTTTGCTACCGCCGCAGGGCTCGGCGGTAGGCTATACGGTCCTACCACCGGGCCTCTCGGCGGTAGGCAAAAGGGTCAAATCCCGAAATATTTTCAGACTGGGGTCAGATCTCGATTTGGTTTCCCAAAAGGGTCAAAACACGAAATTTTGCCCCACCTGGGCATGGCAACAGATCTCGATTTGGTTTCCCAAAAGGGTCAAAACACGAAATTTTGCCCCACCTGGGCATGGCAAGACAGACGCTAAGCAATTGAGCATGAACGAGGCACCACAGCCTGACAGTAGAGCCGCAATGCTAAACCGGATGGAGCCGCCAATCCGCCCAGCAAGCATCAGCCTTTGCCGTCGGACTGGGCATCGCCGCAACTGCATCTTCCATTCCAACGGTGCTCCTTTCGGACTTTCACCGCCGCATTTTGATAATAGAACTTTACGTGTCACAGTTGTCCCAGAAAACTTGCGGCTCAGAGATCCCAGGACAAGGTAGCTCTATGGAACAAGCAACTGATTATCCACTCATCAGCACTGATGCAATGAACAGGAGCAGGGGGCATTCAACTGTGCATCTGGCGTACGAGATGCAAAATACGCTTTAGGTATAATATAATATAGCCTAACTTGAATACGGTACTGTCAGAATCGGCACTCGGTTGATTCAGGTCGTTCCTCCGGTGAATAAGTTCGAGTTCCAACAATTACTGAAAGTCGCTACTATCTACAAAACCTTCCCTTAGGAAAGCAAACTACTACCCCCACACCTTGTTACCTATTTCTAGTTACGGAGCCTGCAGCTATCACCCCCCATTACCAGGCAAATTATCTCCTACCTGCGCACGCAGTCTTCAGGCTGCGGGCAGGTTCTTCTTCACCTTGTCTTCCAGGAACTTCCTAGTGTCAGCGCCCTTCACGTTGAACTCCATCAGAAGATCTTCAAACAGCGTCTTGAGGTTGTCAGTGAACTGAGTGCGCCTACCCAGTGGATCCACCCTCATCACTTCTTGCTTCTTTGGTACACTGCTGCTGCTGCTGCTGCTAG
The DNA here is from genome assembly GCA_032464435.1 of Aegilops umbellulata. NCBI lineage: Eukaryota > Viridiplantae > Streptophyta > Magnoliopsida > Poales > Poaceae > Aegilops > Aegilops umbellulata. Next base: position 63,030,063 of record CP136056.1, on the reverse strand, counting down.
ATGCTCCAGTGCCGTCGTATTCCACTTCTTCCTCTTCGGGGACCTCCGATCCAACCATGTTACCCTCTAGGTAGTGTTTGCATGCTGCCAGAATGGTGCGTCCGCGTTCCCGGAAGTGGCCGGCCACAAGGTCTCCAAAGTGCTGCAAGTAGAGCCAACAACAAAGGAAGGTTACTAAAAAGCAGTAGATAATAGAGTTCTATGTGACTTAACTGTCTGGTAATTACAAATAAGGGCTGTCATCTTGCAAAATTAAATTAAAACTCATCACATAGGAAGCACCTTCCCGTTAATCAGGATCACAATGACCTCTTTCTATAGTAACAGAACCAGGATAAAATACTATTAAACCAGGATCAGGGAATACTCAGCAAACCTGCATGTTCTTCCCCTTGGCTATAAATCTATAATATGTTTGGTCTGTCCAAAAAAGAAGCTGTGACATGTCACATCCTACATTCCTATCTTCTACTCCCTCCGTTCCTAAATATTTGTCTTTCTAGAGGTTTCAAATGGTTACCACATACGGATGTATATAGACATATTTTAGAGTGTAGATTCACTCATTTTGCTCCGTATGTAGTCACTTGTTGAAATCTCTACAAAGACAAATATTTAGGAACGGAGGGAGTAGTACTTATCATTTTGTTCTGTAGATAGATGGCCGTCTTTGCATACTGAAGATTTTCTTAAACTCCATTCATTCAGTCAAGTATGCATACTAGGTATCAAGCTGCCCTTGCCGACTAAGAATACGAAAAAACGAGTAACCAGGCATTGCATTACTCATGTAATTATGTACAAGGCTGGCTGCTTATTTAGGCCTAAACTGGAACAAGTCCAAAGGCCCACCCAAAATCCACTACAAGGTGGGGCTGACCAAGTGCATACCGGCCACAGTGTTTTAGAACATTGATGATGAAACAAACCTTCATATAGCATATTCAAGCATATAACAGCAGCAAATGCAGTAAACCACTGGAAGATCCAGAAATATGAGGAAACAAAAGGGCTAATCTCTAATAGTCTAGCATGTCACGAGTAAGTTTCTTGTTTCAGCATGCATTAAAAGGACAGGAGAGAGACTATTATTTTGTTTTTGCCCGTTAACAGCCAGAACTGTAGGTACATATAGCAAAACATTACCTCCGGAGGCCTTCTAAGTGAATACAGCATAGTCCTACATGAGTGCAGAAATGTGTTCTTGTTATACTCTACAGAATGCTGTTGTCCAGTTGCAGTATTCGCAGAGCCTGCATATCCCGGTTCATTGAAGTATGGCTTCTCATTCAAAATGAGAGCCTGAATGGACACAAGCACCTGCAGCATGGTTGAGTGAGCTGAGTTCCACTTCTCGCAGCCACTACCACTCCAGGTACCAAGGAGGCTAAGGCAGACTTTTCCACAATTATACAAGTTCGGATTAAGTCGAAGCCCTCCAGAATGGTAATACACCAACTGCAGCACCATCAATGTTAAGCATTTTAGTAAAATGATAAAAATATTCACATAAAGAGAAATGCTGGAAGCTTACGTACAGGAGGCTCTGAAGGATAATTAGAGGTAAAATGTGCATCAAAGAAGAAGAGACCATCATGATAGGGTGTTCCCTTAGGGCCAATAATCGCAGCCCTAAGAAGATCCATTCTATCTTCAGCAACACGGACAAAGATAGAAGCTACAAAAAAGAGTAGTTTTCACAATTTATACTTCTGATTTGAGAAAGTATACTGAAAAGGTGCAATAAATAAGCCATAGCTTGCTCAACTTCATAATATCAATCCGTTTGCTAGTGCTAAGTCAAATGAGAATTAACTAAATTTCATAGAGTAAATTTAGCTGCCAATTAGCCGTAGGATTTGATTCTTTATCCAGATCTCAAATTCATGTATGTATTATTTTGGTGTTATTGCCCCCACTGTTGGATGAAAGATTCTAGGGCTCACAGCATTGACTGGGTATTAGAAATCAAATATGCTATTTAAGCCTCACTAGTCATTCAATACATAGCTACGCAAAACCGAAGCCAAACAAATCACTGAATTGTTTTAGCCACACTAGTTTAAGATTAAGTATAAGTCCAGATCTAATAGATTTCAGAACTCACTCCAAAATCTTAAGATTGTACAGAGATACTTAATAAGCTTAGAGCATAAAGTAGAATGCTTCCATAAATTGACAGTTCTACTAAGATTATAATCCTAAGTGTGTAAATATATCACAAGAACAATGAATACATCCATTTTTAAGTAGTTTATAATCAGATAAAACAATTAAGAAACCTATAAAATAGAGAAAGCCACATAAAAATTACAATATTATACTTCTATCAAATGATGGGATGATGGTCTTTTGCACCCTGTGCAGACATACTTAAGTGTGCAGCACGGAGAATTGAATAACAAGGTCAATAGATGTACATTAACTCTCCATGCATGCATTATATTACGAGATAAGCTTGAAAGACTGATGTCCTTTATGAGCCTTAAGTAGGCTAAAGGGGTTATGGTTTGTGTGCCCCAAGAACCTAAATTTCTACCTCGGACACTCATAAGAACATGACAAAAGACGCGTGCAGGCAGTAGAGCCAATTGTGTTGGCTAGAGAAAATCTAGTTCGCCAGAGTGTTATGGAGGTGCTAGGTTAAATATTAAGTGGAATATACCTTTGTCCCACTTATTATTGGTAAAACTGAATAGTTAACTTACAGAAAACTAAAGAGAGAAACCGAGTTGTTAACAGCTAACCTGGTAGATCTTTCTCTAAAAGTTTCCAGTCATGTTGAATTCTCTTTGCCCATTCCCTGCTTGTCTGAAATAATATGCACATGGAACAAGAAATAAGTATCACACGCTCCGCAAGAATAAAATAAAATAAGAAGGGATTCGTATACAAAATGAGAATAATGTGTGAAATCAATTAATTCAACACATTACCTTCCCCACTGATTTATTAGCATAATGGTGGTCAGAGAAATTTTGAACAGTGTAGAATTGTTGAAATGCCTTATATTTCCTTGTAATTTCATCCTCAACTAACTCATCTGACGCTCCGTCCTGCTCGTCATTGGCTGCAAGTTTCTGAAGCCATGGTACAGTAGCCTCCACACCTGGAGGCAGATCTAAATCATCAAATTTATCAGCAAGCTGCTGATTAAAGTCAGCTTCATCGAATTCATATTCAGAGTCATCGCCATTGTCATCATCACAATCATCATCATCATCATCATCCATATAGTAATCCTCTTCCTCATTTTGTACGTAATCAGTATCTGGCAGCTCTGATTCAGACATTTGCACAGAAGCACTTGTGCTGGATCCAACTTGGTCGCTGGAAGAACCCTGTTAGATAGTGACATGTCAGTAGAAAACAGAGGTAATTATGCCGTTGTATGGTGAAACTAAAACTAGTACTTCATTCTGCAATTAACTCTGTGATGTCTAATTAGTATTGTTTGTGACATAATTAAACGGAAATCCCATCCTCATGATCTGTACCATACGGATAAGATAAGAAATAACAGAAAAGCCGATCAGAATATCAGAAACACACAAAGATCAGAACTTATGGCATGCAGATGGCACCGACACCCCTAAAATTTCCAAACAGATCGAGATGGTCGTAGACCTCAAGCCAATTATGACCAGCATTGCATCAATCGACCTTACAAAGGGTAGGCGCCGCAAGATCGCATCCACAAACCCCTCAAATCCCGGAGATAATTAAGAAATTAACCCCAATAAAGACCTATAAACCCTCCTAAATTTCCGCCCAAAGCTCGAAACCCTAGCGTCGAGATCGCGGCTTCTCACCGCATAAAAACCCCAATTCCGACTGAACAAAACCCTAAACGCGACACCTCGGGCGCCACGTAGGTACTTGGCACGCGAAAATTCCAAGGCCGCGCACCGCGTCCGGTGCGGAGAAAACCAAAATCGACCGGGGAACGCGAGAAGAACGGAACCCGAGGAACCGTGCGAAATTACCTCGCATCGCTGGCGCTTCTGCTGCGATGAACTCCAAGCCGCCGCGCCCGTCGCCCAGCACGACGAGCCCCCCTGCTGCGGCCCGCGGCACCTGCACAGGAACAATACCCCTAAGCCGATCACCCAACGACGAAAAGATTAACAAACCACCGAAAGTCAGAGGCGCCGGTCGATCGCGGCGGCGGCGGCGACGGGGAGGAGGTGCCGTACTCTGTGTCCATGGCCGCCGGCGGAGGCCAGGCCGGGGGCACCGCGAGAGGCGTAGGAGGCGGGGTGGGGTGGGAGCTCGGGCGGAGTGCGCGGGTGCGACGGAGGGGAGGCGAGGCGAGACTGCGAGAGGGGAAGGGGAACGCGTGGCCGTACCGATCTATTTGGCCCGGGGGGTTGGCAGAGTCCCGGGACCCACCGCGCTGGCGCTCCTAAGCGCGCCGCACTCGCTCGCTGTAGCCTGGGGCCACGGTGAAGGGAACACCGTTCCAGGCCCACGTGTCAGCGGGTCGGGTTGAGTCCTGGCGTGAGGGGAGAGGAAGAGGGGAGGAAGGTTAGGTTCCGCGACGGCGACGCGCTTGCGCACGAGTCAGGGTTGATATTGACGGTGGACCCGGTATGTCAGGGTGCAGGAGCTGGACCGGGTCGGCGGCTACCGGTTTCGCCTATGTTTATGGGTTCTGGAAAGGCTGAAAAACCGGAGCGTTAGGTTTGATTTCATCATAAGATGATGTTTATTAAGGGCGATAAGACTGACTTGAGTGATCTTTTTTTTTTTAAGTTGACTTGAGTGATCTAAAAGATCTTACTTCAGTGGGTTATTTCTCAGTCTTATCTATTTTTTTGCGGAAATCAGTCTTATTTTTTTGATAACTAAATATCCCTAAATATGTGATGAGACAATTGTTATTGGTTTTTTGCATGGTAATACGTGTCTCATTTATATAATAAAGATCAAAGTATAAGCCACGTGGATATCGATATCGAACTGATAAAACTGAAACGTTTTGCACAAAGGATTGTCAGCCAAGAACAAAATTACAATCAGGACCGACGATATCTTTAAGCTTGACTCCAACGCCCGTCACCACGTAGCAACCACCAAAGAAATAAAATGGTCACCTTTTCATTCGAGCTCCACGCGTCTCCATCGCTGATATGTAACTTTGCGGACCACCAAAGTAGTTTACCAAGGCGGAGTCATTACTCTTGAGAGAATCTAGCCGGGGCAGCATCCGGATACGCCATCGAACTCCAGATCTGGCACCCCTCACAACTAAGACGTCTGAGAGAAAACTATACCTGCCAGCCACGAACCACGAACTCGGCACACAATCCACCATCTTCCAGATTGATGCGTGTTATTATTATGCTCATCAAACCTGAGTTTAAACCAATATATTTCGTAACAACCAAGATATTTGCTCTGATATTGCCACTAATGACTAATGAATGCAAATGATTGAAAATATCCTATATTTATTATGTTTCCACGAGAAATGGGATATTCATGGACGAAATCAATTCAATACATGGAAAGGAATAAAGAAAAGATAGAGGAGACCAAGTGGGATACATAACAGAAAGACTAGTGCACAAGTGACGTTCCATATGACCACACGCGCTCGTATGGACTACCAAAGGCGCCCCTTGTGTAACGCCCAACATGCGGTCCTAGCTCGAACAGAGACTTTGCAAGCCTCGCTAAGGATAGAAGTGCATATTGATAACGCCCCAACATGTGACTAGTATCATACACATAAGTGTCACATGTCGGTAACATGATGGACATCACAACAATACAACATCAATCGAAGAGATGAGAGAATACAAGAGTAGTAATGTGACACACCAATGCCACACATAGCTAAATCACCAAACGGAGTGTTGGGGAACGTAGTATTTTCCAAATTTTCCTACGCACACACAGGATCATGGTGATGCATAGCAACGAAAGGGGAGAGTGTGTCCACGTACCCTCGTAGACCGAAAGCGAAAGCGTCAGCACCACGCGGTTGATGTAGTCGTACGTCTTCACGATCCGACCGATCCAAGTACCAAACGTACGGCACCTCCGAGTTCAGCACACGTTCAGCTCGATGACGTCCTGCGAATTCCGATCCAGCAGAGCTTCACGGGAGAGTTCCGTCAGCACGATGGCGTGGTGACGGTGATGATGTTGCTACCGACGCAGGGCTTCGCCTAAGCACCACTACGATATGATCGAGGTGGAATATTGTGGAGGGTGGTACCGCACACGGCTAAGAGATCAAGAGATCAATTATTGTGTCTAGATGTGCCCCCTGCCCCCATATATAAAGGACCAGGGGGAGGAGGCGGACGGCCAGGAGTAGGGCGCGCCAGGGAGGAGTCCTACTCCCATCGGGAGTAGGACTCCCTCTTTTCCTAGTTGGAGTAGGAGGGGGAAAGGAAGGGAAGGAGAGAGGAGGAAGGAAAGGGGGCGCCGCCCCCCTCCTTGTCCAATTCGGACTAGAGGGGGAGGGGGCGCGCGGCCAGCCCTTCCTCTTCTCCACTAAGGCCCATCTTGGCCCATTAAGCTCCCTGGGGGTTCCGATAACCCCCCGGTACTCCGGTATATGTCCGAAACTCCCCGAAACCATTCCGGTGTCCGAACATAGTCGTCCAATATATCGATCTTTACGTCTCGACCATTTCGAGACTCCTCGTCATGTCCGTGATCACATCCGGGACTCCGAACTACCTTCGGTACATCAAAACACAAAAACTCATAATACAATCGTCATCGAACTTTAAGCGTGCGGACCCTACGGGTTCGAGAACTATGTAGACATGACCGAGACACGTCTTCGGTCAATAACTAATAGCGGAACCTGGATGCTCATATTGGCTCCTACATATTCTACGAAGATCTTTATCGGTCAAACCGCATAACAACATACGTTGTTCCCTTTGTCATCGGTATGTTACTTGCCCGAGATTCGATCGTCGGTATCTCGATACCTAGTCCAATCTCGTTACCGGCAAGTTTCTTTACTCGTTCCGTAATAGATCATCCTGCAACTAACTCATTAGTTACAATGCTTGCAAGGCTTATAGTGATGCGCATTACTGAGTGGGCCCAGAGATACCTCTCCGACAATCGGAGTGACAAATCCTAATCTCGAAATACGCCAACCCAACAAGCACTATCGGAAACACCTGTAGAGCACCTTTATAATCACCCAGTTACGTTGTGACGTTTGGTAGCACACAAAGTGTTCCTCCTGTAAACGGGAGTTGCATAATCTCATAGTCATAGGAACATGTATAAGTCATGAAGAAAGCAATAACAGAATATTAAACGATCAAGTGCTAAGCTAACGGAATGGGTCAAGTCAATCACATCATTCTCCTAATGATGTGATCCCATTAATCAAATGACAACTCATGTCTATGGCTAGGAAACATAACCATCTTTGATCAACGAGCTAGTCAAGTAGAGGCATACTAGTGACACTCTGTTTGTCTATGTATTCACACATGTATTATGTTTCCGGTTAATACAATTCTAGCATGAATAATAAACATTTATCATGATATGAGGAAATAAATAATAACTTTATTATTGCCTCTATGGCATATTTCCTTCACGGAGGTCACATGACCCAACATTATATTACAAGCATCACTTAGAAGGCACAATCCGAGTAGCAGATAAGAAGCAAATTGATGCGGCTTGAACTACGCCCGTATTTTCTCAAAAAGAAAGGGATGATGCAGCACAGCTACGGTAGGTATTTCCCTTAGTTATGAAACTAAGGTATCAATCCGATAGGAGAACCAAGCAACACTATGTAAGCGATATCTGCACACAAAGAACAAATGCTTGCAACCCGACGCTTATGAGGGGTTCTCAATCCCTCTTGCGCGTAAAGGCGTGGAAATTGGCAAGTTGACGGGATATAAATTGTGATAGATTGGATAAATAGATCTCGGTAAAACGCGAAATAAAATAAGTAATAAAAAAGTGCAGCAAGGTACTTTCGGGGTTTTGGAATAATAGATCTGAAAATAAAAGCGAATAAAAATAGATCCCACAACAAATATGATAAAGAATAGACCCGAGGGTCGTAGATTTCACTAGTGGCTTCTCAAGAAATAGCACACAATGGGTAAACAAATTACTATTGGACAATTGATAGAACTTCGAATAATTATGACGATATCCAGGCAATGATCAATATATAGGCATCACGTCCAAGATTAGTAGACCGACTCCTGCATGCATCTACTACTATTACTCCACACATCGACCGCTATCCAGCATGCATATAGTGTATTAAGTTCATGAAAAAATGGAGTAATGCGATAAGAACGATGGCATGATGTAGACAAGATCTATTCATGTAGGAATAGACCCCATATTGTTATCCTTAATAGCAACGATCAATACGCGTCTTGCTGCCCCTTCTGTCACTGGGAAAGAACACCGCACGATTGAACCCATCACAAAAGCACCTCTTCCCATGGCAAGAAAAATCGATCTAGTCGGCCTAACTAAACCAAAAATTTGAAGAAGAAATACGAGGCTATAAATAATCATGCATATAAGAGATCAAAACTCAAATAGCTTTCATGGATAAAATATATTTGATCATAAACTCAAAGTTCATCGGATCCCAACAAACACACCGCAAAAAGAGTTACATCAAAATATCAAATAGATCTCCAAGAGACCATTTTATTGAGAATCAAAAGAGAGAGAGGAAGCCATCTAGCTACTGCCTACGGACCCGTAGGTCTACAATGAACTACTCACGCATCATCGGAGAGGCACCAATGAGGATGATGAACCCCTCCGTGATGGTGTCATGAGGGGCCCACAAGGGTGGGGGCGCACCCTCCGTGTGGCTGCCTCGTGGCTTCTCTGACTTGCACTCCAAGTCCTATGGATGTCTTCTAGTCCAAGAAAAATCATCGCGAAAGTTTTATTCTGTTTGGACTCCCTTTGGTATTCCTTTTCTGCGAAACTCTAAACCAAGAAAAAAATAGAAACTGGCACTGGGCTCTAGGTTAATAGGTTAGTCCCAAAAATAATACAAAATAGCATATTAATGCATATAAAACATCCAAAACAGATAATATAATAGTATGGAACAATCAAAATTATAGATACATTGGAGATGTATCAACCCTACCCGTCAATGACCCACTTAAGTCCCGAAGCGGTATATTGGCCATGGCATATTCTAAAAGTATACCTTCGATGTGGCGTCTCTTGGGATTTTCTTAATTTCAGTTTAAATCATTTAAAATACTTCTACTGACTCAACTTTGGCCATTAGCTGATTCTTTTTGTTATTTAATTTCCTTTCTATTGGCAAAGTTTGAGTTTTATTTGGCCTATCTAGAATTTCTGTACAAAGTTTTGTTGATTTGCTCTTTATTGAAAATACTTTGAAATTATTTCTAGAGAGAGATAATTCAGGAGGTGAAGACTGATACGTCCATTTTGCATCATGCTTTTATATCGATATTTATTGCGTTATGGGCTGTTATTACACATTATGTCACAATACTTATGCCTATTCTCTCTTATTTTACAAGGTTTACATAAGGAGGGAGAATGTAGGCAGCTGGAATTCTGGGCTGGAAAAGGAGCAAATATTAGAGACCTATTCTGCACAACTCCAAAAGTCATGAAACTCCACGAAAGTCATTTTTGGAAATAATAAAAAATATTGAGCGGAAGAAGTACGTTAGAGGGGGCCCCACCTGGCCACGAGGGTGGGGGCGCACCCTACCCCCTAGGGCGCGCCCCCTGCCTCGTGGGCCCCCTGTTGGCTCTCCGGTGGCCATTTTCTACTATATGAAGTCTTTCGTCGAGGAAAAAATCATAAGCAACCTTTCGGGACGAGACTCCGCCGCCACGAGGCGGAACCTTGGCGGAACCAATCTTAGGCTCCGGCAGAGCTGTTCTGCCGGGGACACTTCCCTCCGGGAGGGGGAAATCATCGCCATCGTCATCACCAACACTCCTCTCATCGGGAGAGGGCAATCTCCATCAACATCTTCACCAGCACCATCTCCTCTCAAAACCCTAGTTCATCTCTTGTATCCAATTCTTGTCTCCAAGCCCGGGATTGGTACTAGTAGGTTGCGAGTAGTGTTGATTACTCCCTGTAGTTGATGCTAGTTGGTTTATTTGGTGAAAGATCATATGTTCAGATCCTATATGCATATTAATACCCTCTGATTATGAACATGAATATGCTTTGTGAGTAGTTAAGTTTGTTCCTGAGAACATGGGAGAAGTCTTGCTATTAGTAGTCATGTGAATTTGGTATTCGTTCGATATTTTGATGAGATGTATGTTTTCTAGCCTCTAGTGGTGTTATGTGAACGTCGACTACGTAACACTTCACCATTATTTGGGCCTAGAGGAAGGCATTGGGAAGTGCTACCTCTTGAGCACTGCGTTGGATTTCCCCGAAGAGGAGAGGATGATGCAGCAAAGTAGCTTAAGTATTTCCCTCAATTTTTGAGAAACAAGGTATCAATCCAGTAGGAGGCTACGCGCGAGTCCCTCGTACCTACACAAAAACAATAGCTCAACGCAACTAACGCGATTAGGGGTTGTCAGTCCCTTCACGGTCACTTACGGGAGTGAGATCTGATAGAGATGATAGATAATATTTTTGGTATTTTTGGTATAGAGATGCAAAGTGAAAAGTAAAAGGCAAAGTAAAAAAGCAAAGCAATAATAAAGTGATGGAGATTGATATGATGAGAATAGACCCGGGGGCCATAGGTTTCACTAGTGGCTTCTCTCAAGAGCATAAGTATTCTACGGTGGGTGAACAAATTACTCTTGAGCAATTGACAAAATTGAGCATAGTTATGAGAATATCTAGGTATGATCATGTATATAGGCATCACGTCTGAGACAAGTAGACCGACTCCTGCGTGCATCTACTACTATTACTCCACTCATCGACCGCTATCCAGCATGCATCTAGAGTATTAAGTTAAAAACAGAGTAACGCCTTAAGCAAGATGACATGATGTAGAGGGATAGTTTCATGCAATATGATAAAAACCCCATCTGTTATCCTCGATGGCAACAATACAATACGTGCCTTGGTGCCCCTTCTGTCACTGGGAAAGGACACCGCAAGATTGAACCCAAAGCTAAGCACTTCTCCCATGGCAAGAAAAACCAATCTAGTAGGCCAAACCAAACTGATAATTCGAAGAGACTTGCAAAGATAACCAATCATACATAAAAGAATTCAGAGAAGATTAAAATATTATTCATAGATAGACTTGATCATAAACCCAAAATTCATCGGTCTCAACAAACACACCGCAAAAAGAAGATTACATCAAATAGATCTCCACGAGAGAGGGGGAGAACATTGTATTGAGATCCAAAAAGAGGAAGAAGCCATCTAGCTACTAACTATGGACCCGAAGGTGAGAACAACTCACACTTCATCGGAGGGGCTAGGATGATGTAGAAGCCCTCCGTGATGACGACCCTCTTTGGCGGAGCTCTGGAACAGGCCCCAAGATGGGATCTCGTGGATACAGAAAGTGGCGGCGGTGGAATTAGGTTTTTGGCTCCGTTTCTGATCGTTTGGGGGTACGTAGGTATATATAGGAGGAAGGAGTACGTCGGTGGAGCTTCGAGGGGCCCACGAGGTAGGGGGCGCGCCCTCCACCCTCGTGACCGCCTCGTGGCTTTCTTGACGGAGGGTCCAAGTCTCTTGGATCTTATTTGATGAGAAAATCATGTTCCCGAAGGTTTCATTCCGTTTGGACTCCGTTTGATATTATGTTTCTTCGAAACTCTGAAATAGGCAAAAAAACAGCAATTCTGGGCTGGGCCTCCGGTTAATAGGTTAGTCCCAAAAATAATATAAAAGTGGAAAATAAAGCCCAATATAGTCCAAAACAGTAGATAATATAGCATGGAGCAATCAAAAATTATAGATACGTTGGAGACGTATAAAGCATCCTCAAGCTTAACTCCTGCTCGTCCTCGAGTAGGTAAATGATAAAAAGATAATTTTTGATGCGGAGTGCTACTTGGCATAATTTCAATGTAAATCTTCTCAATTGTGGTATGAATATTTAGATCCGTAAGATTCAGGACAAAAGTTCATATTGACATAAAAATAATAATACTTCAAGCATACTAACTAAGCAATTATGTCTTCTCAAAATAACATGGCCAAAGAAAGTTCATCCCTACAAAATCATATAGTTTAGTCATGCTCCATTTTCATCACACAAGAATGCTCTCATCATGCACAACCCCGATGACAAGTCAAGAAATTGTTTCATACTTTAATAATCTCAAACTTATAAACCTGCACGCAATACATGAGTGTGAGCCATGGATATAGCACTATGGGTGGAATAGAATATGATGATGGGGGTTATGTGGAGAAGAACAAAAAGGAGAAAGTCTCACATCAACGAGGATAATCAATGGGCTATGGAGATGCCCACCGATTGATGTTAATGCAAGGAGTTGGGATTGCCATGCAACGGATGCACTAGAGCTATAAATGTATGAAAGCTCAACAAAAGAAACTAAGTGGGTGTGCATCCAACTTGCTTGCTCATGAAGACCTAGGGCATTTTAGGAAGCCCATCGTTGGAATATACAAGCCAAGTTCTATAATGAAAAGTTCCCACTAGTATATGAAAATGACAAAACAAGAGACTCTCTATTATGAAGATTATGGTGCTACTTTGAAGCACAAGCGTGGAAAAAAAGGATAGTAGTATTGCCCCTTTTATATATTCTTTCTTTTTTTGGGACTTTTTTTCTTTGGCATTTTTTGGGACAATACTCTATTAAATGATGATCATCACACTTCTGTTTATTTACAACTCAATGGTTACAACTCGATACTAGAACAAAGTATGAATCTATATGAATGCCTCCGGCGGTGTACTGGGATATGCAATGAATCAAGAGTGACATGTATGAAAGAATTATGAACGGTGGCTTTGCCACGAATACTATGTCAACTACATGATCATGCTAAGCAATATGACAATGATGGATGTGTCATGATGAACGGAATGGTGGAAAGTTGCATGGCAATATATCTCGGAATGACTATGGAAATGCCATAATAGGTAGGTATGGTGGTTGTTTTGAGGAAGATATAAGGAGGTTTATGTGTGAAAGAGCGTATCATATCACGGGGTTTGGATGCACCGGCGAAGTTTGCACCAACTCTCAATGTGAGAAAGGGCAATGCACGGTACCGAAGAGGCTAGAAATGATGGAAGGGTGAGAGTGCGTATAATCCATGGACTCAACATTAGTCATAAAGAACTCATATACTTATTGCAAAAATCTATAAGTCATCAAAAATCAAAGCATTACGCGCATGCTCCTAGGGGGATAAATTGGTAGGAAAAGACCATCGCTCGTCCCCGACCGCCACTCATAAGGAGGACAATCAAATAACACCTCATGTTTCAAATTTGTTACATAACGTTTACCATACGTGCATGCTACGGGACTTGCAAACTTCAACTCAAGCATTTCTCAAATTCACAACTACTCAACTAGCATGACTTTGATATTATCACCTCCATATCTCAAAACAATTATCAAGCATCAAACTTTTCTTAGTATTCAACGCACTCAAAAGAATGTTTTACAAATCTTGAATACCAAGCATATTATTATTATTAAGCAAATTACCATGCTATTTAAGACTATCAAAATAATGTAAGTGAAGCATGAGAGATCAATAGTTTATATAAAACAAATCCACCACCGTGCTCTAAAAGATATAAGTGAAGCACTAGAGCAAAACTATAAAGCTCAAAAGATATAAGTGAAGCACTAGAGCAAAACTATAAAGCTCAAAAGATATAAGTGAAGCACATAGAGTACTCTATCAAATTCCAATTCATGTATGGCTCTCTCAAAAGGTGTGTACAGCAAAGATTATTGTGTCACACTAACAAACAAAGACACATATAACACAAGACGCTCCAAGCAAAACACATATCATGTGGTGAATAAAAATATAGCTCCAAGTAAAATTACCGATGGAAGTAGACGAAAGAGGGGATGCCTTCCGGGGCATCCCCAAGCTTTGACTTTTTGGTGTCCTTGGATTATCTAGGGGGTGCCATGGGCATCCCCAAGCTTAGGCTCTTGCCACTCCTTGTTCCATAATCCATCAAAAGATTTCACCCAAAACTTGAAAACTTCACAACACAAAACTTAATAGAAATCTCGTGAGCTCTGTTAGCGAAAGAAAGCAAAAGACCACTTCAATGTACTGTAATGAACTCATTATTTATTTATATTGGTGTTAAACCTACTGTATTTCAACTTCTCTATGGATTATAAACTATTTTACTAGCCATAGATTCATCAAAATAAGCAAACAACACACGAAAAACAGAATCTGTCAAAAACAGAACAGTCTGTAGTAATCTGTAACTAACGCAAACTTCTGGATCTCCAAAAAATCTACCAAAATAGAAAGACCTAGACAATTTGTTTATTGATCAGAAGCAATTGGAATCAGTATTTTATCACGTTCTGGTGATTTTTAACAATTGTTTTCATGAACAGAAAGTTTCTGAAAATTACAGCAAGATCAAATAACTATCATCCAAGAAGATCCTATAGGTCTAACTTAGCACAAACACTAATTAAAACACAAAACCACATCTAAACAGAAGGTAGATGGATTATTTATTCCTAAACAGAAGGAAAAACAAAAAACTAAAAATAAAATTGGGTTGCCTCCCAACAAGCGCTATCGTTTAACGCCCCTAGCTAGACATAAAAGCGATGATAGATCTAAGTATTGCCATCTTTGGTAGGCAATCCATAAGTGAGGATAGATTCATATGACAATTTTATTTTTCTTTCTAGGGAAGTTTTCCATGCCCTTTTTTAATGGAAATTGGAATCTAATATCCCCTTCCTTCATATCAATAATTGCACCAACCGTCCTAAGGAAAGGTCTACCGAGAATAATAGGGCAAGAAGGATTGCAATCTATATCAAGAACGATAAAATCTACGGGCACATAATTCCTATTTGCAACAATAAGAACATCATTAATTCTTCCCATAGGTTCCTTAATAGTGGAATCTGCAAGATGCAAGTTTAGAGAGCAATCATCAAAATCACGGAAATCTAGCAAATCACACAAAGTTTTGGGGATAGTAGAGACACTAGAACCCAAATCACATAAAGCATAAAACTCATAATCTTTAATTTTAATTTTAATAGTAGGTTCCCACTCATCATAAAGTTTTCTAGGGATATGTCGTGGATATGGGACACGGGTATCCTCATGGAGGTAGGCCGCGGCCCATCATGGGAGGTGGCCCAGCAGGCCGACTAAAACAGTTTGAATAAGACCTGGATTGCCATCCGTCTTGTAATAGAATAGTCCTAATTCTACTAGCACTCCACATGTAACCCACCCCTCTAACTTATATAAGGAGGGGCAAGGCTCCCCAAAGAAGCGACAAGCAACAAGAAAATAATAGCTAAGGCTAGACACAACTAGAGGAGGGTCGGCTTATGCGGCGTCACCCTCATGAGCATAATGAGACCTAGCCACAAACAGCATGTAGGGCTATTACCGGATGATGTTTTCCGGGGCCCGAAGCTGTCTAAATCTTTGTCTTGCGTGTTGCGTCTCTCGATTCTGATCAACCCCTTCAAGCTACTACGTAGATGCGTTTGCCTCAGGACTAAGTCCTCACACTAGGACATCTGCCGTGACAATTCCACGACCGTTGGCGCCCACCATGGGGCACGCGCACGATGGTGTTGAATTCTTGGAGGGATCTATGAGGGATCGAGAAGCACGTTGGTGTTGAGTTCTTGGAGGGATCTATGAAGGATCGAGAAGTTTGCAATTCATGAGACGAAAAAGATTCAAAAAGTTAGGGTTGCATTAGGTGGGCCGTCATACGGTTGCCGAGTTGACGAGACCGAAGGCGGTGCAATCAAAAGTTAGATCAAATATTTTGAGCGCTTGCGCGTCGGTGAAACCAACAGGACTTCCGTCAAGCGTCACCACAATTCGGGAACATACAGGGTCACTTCAAATCCGCATGCAAAAGAAAAGCAGAAAGAGAAGAAGTGACAGCCCACGGATAGTCAACGGGACGGAATCAGATTTGGCCACGACTCGGAAGTGGTGATGGACGCGGGCTCCACCGCTGTAGCCTGGCCTCATGTGTTTTTCTCCGCTGCCACTACCCGGCCCATCATCACGTGCGCCTCGGCCTCGCTCCCCCGCAGACGAGTCGCCACTCTTTCCAACGGGCCGCTTCTGCCCCGTCTACCGCGGTGACCCGTCGTGGATAAATCTGCCTCGCCTCGGTCTCGGACGCGAATCTCCTCGGCCACCGGTGCCGTCCGCGTCTGAGCTGCTCCGCCGAGCGGCCTTTTCTGCCGGTTCAACCCTGTTCTAAGCCGCCTCCAACGTGGCCATGGAGAGCCGCCGCTGCCTTTGCAAAACACTGGCACCCACACATCAAGCTGCCGGCAACTAGACCAACGCCAGCCTCGATCCGCTCACACCAGTGTACCTCCGAGCCGCCTGTCTCCGTGTGCAAGCTGCGCCGGTGCGGCAACCCGCATCACCGCCCCGTCGAGGCGATTCGCCTCTGCTTCCGACATGTATCCGCCTCGAGCCAGACTGCCTTTGCCGCCATGGCCTTGTCACGCTACGGCCAACAGCGTTGGCTTCCTTTCTTCGTTGGTGTGAAGAACCATGCCCTGTCTGTTCTGAAAAAAGGTTGACTTTCCAAGCTGGGCAATCGAGATGGAAAAGTTCTGCAGATCTGCTGCTGAATTGCTATTGTTTTCCTCCATAAAAAAGAGAAGCGGAGATGCGGCAACGTCTGGGAAGGCCAGACCGCCAGGACAGAACAAAGCACAAAGCTACAACTATAGCAGTAGATGGATGTGACAGCGCCGTGTACGGTATTGGTGCTAGTATCAAGTACTGGCAAAATTTCAAGTTTTGACCCTTTTCACGTCTAAAATCGGGATCTGACCCCGGTTTGAAATTATTTTGCCATTTGATCCTTTTAGCTACCGCCGGGCTCCGTGGCGGTAGATGTGTGCAGGCTACCGCCATGCTAGATGGCGGTAGGGTACTTTGACGGCCGTCTGGCCGTTAATGGGGGCTGACGTGGCAAAGGGACATACCGCCGCAGGGCTCGGTGGTAGGCTCCAACACCCTACCGCCGAGGACCCCGGCGGTAGGGTCCTGGAGATAATGTTTGGTGGGGTCCACTCACCACCCACCCACTCCACTCATCTTCTTCCTCCCTCCCGAGCTCACACTCTCTCCCCCTCTTCTCCCCCACCAAAACACCCACTAGATCCCCCTCCATTGCTTGAGATTTGGCCGGTGGATCGAGGCCATTTGCATCACCCAAGGTATCTCCCCCGTCCCCCCTTCATTTGGTTGGTTCAAATCATCTACTTTTGTTGGAATGAGCTAGTTTTGCAACCTCCTAGTTCATCCTCTAGTTTAGCATTTATTGTGCATTTATGGCACATTTATGGGGCATTTATGGTGTATTCATGGTTGATCTAAGTAATATGTGTCACTCTTTGTTGTGGCAAGCTAGCTTAAGAGTTAGGGTTAGGGGTATATTTAGGTTAGGGTTAGGGTTAGTGCTATGATTAAGGTAAACTAGTTGTTAGATTCAAAACCTTATATTTTAGATAGTTCATCCATATGAAATGACCGGTCCATGGATGACTCAATTTTGCTCCATTGTTTTTAGATGGATAAACTAGTGAATGTGCATTATTTGGACAAGGCAGCTTTCATGCATGGAAATGACGACGAAGGGGAGGAGGCCATGGTTTTTGACACAAGCCCGAGCTATGATGATATTGTCGTGAAAGTGAGAAACGTCCTCAATTGGATTAACCCAAGTGATGGTGTGAAGCTTATTGGACGTTATGATGTGGGAGTGGGAGTAAGATCCCGATTAAGGAGTATGCCCATCACCTCTCAATTGCATTGGGATGTGTATAAGGAGAAAGTTGAGGGATCACAAGACAAGTCACTTGAGTTATTTGCCACAAGACAATTCAAGGTTGAAGTTCCTCGGCCACTACTTGACTTGAACCGGAATGTGTCCTCCCCAATACATGATGCTGTCGTGGTGTTTGACCATAATGCGGCTAGCCAACCAAATGAAGAGGACATCATCAATGCTAGAGCAATAGTTCTTGTAGGTGATGATCATGTTGAAGATGAGGCCGTTGCTCATGTTGATGAAGATGCAAATGTTCATGTTGATGGAGATGACATTGCTCATGTTGATGGAGATGCTATTTCTCAAGATGATGTGTATGCGGAAGAAGAAGAGATTCATTACAATCCCATTGGTGACTTGGATGTCATTGTGCATCAACAAGACATGGACCGGAACCTACCTTATAGCCGTATGTGTAGGTATGAGTCGGATGATGAGGGTCCACCGGAAGAATTGGATGAGGATGGATTCACGCCGCAAGAAAATCAAATTTACAAGAAGGTCAATGGCAAGGAAAGAGGACCCTCTTTGTTCCGTGATCTAAGCCTTGCCGACAAGGCCGTTGTTGATGGTGGCATGAGGTTGGGCTTGATCGAACTATCGCCTTGCCCGAGGATGGGTGATCCAAGGCCATCGGGTGAGGACGATAATGCTCATTTGAAGAAAGGGATCAAGTTTGGTTGTTTGCAGGAGTTCAAGATATGGTTGAGTGACTATGCCATTCGGAATCATAGGTTGTTCGTTGTTGGTCATTCCAACAAAAAATTGCGCTACACAATCAAATGTGACAAAGAAGGTTGCCCATGGAAGGTCCATGGAAGAAAGATCAAGGAAACCGGGCAATGGGAGTTGAAGAGTTGTGTGGCCACCCACAAGTGCATACCGCCGGAGAAAGCGGACCGAAGCAAGGGACACCGCCAACTCACGTCCAAGTATCTAGGCTATAAATTGTTGAATGATATATCCCATGATCCAACCGTGAAGGTGAAGTTCCTCATGAGTTCGGTCTTCGAAAGATTCGGCTACCCGATCAAGTATGGAAAGGCGTGGATGGCGAAGGCAAACGCTATAAGGATGTTGCATGGTGATTATGAGGCCGCATATAACATTCTTCCCAAGATGTTGGCAGCCATTGCTCATCGGAACCCGGGAATGCGCCATCGGGTGGAGTCAATTGAGGGAGTGTTTCATCGAGCTTTTTGGAGCTTTGGTCAATGCATCGATGCATTTAGGCATTGCCGCCCCGTGTTGTCAATTGATGGCACGTTCTTGACCGGAAAGTACAAGGGCACGTTGATGGTAGCAATGGCCCACTCGTCCAATGACAGTGTGTTGCCGGTGGCATTTGCGTTGGTGCCTTCCGAGCACGACGATAATTGGCAGTGGTTTATGGATCATGTGAGGACGAAGGTGATTGCCCCCAAAAGAGAGGTGTGCATCATATCAGATCGCCATCATGGGATTCTCAAAGCAATAGAAGTTGATATTCCAGGCTATCCAAAGCTCCAACACCGTTGGTGCATGAGGCATTTCGTGGCAAACTTTTACCGTGCATGCAAGAGTAAGGAGTTTTGCAAAGATCTTACCCATGTTTGTGTGGCATTCAACACCGCCACATTCGAAAGCCACTATGATAAGCTATTCAAGGCTTTGAAAAAGAACAAAGGAGGGAGAGAATTCTTGACAAGGAATTTTCCGGAGAAGCATAAGTGGTCACGTGCTTACGACGAAGGAGGTTTGCGATACGGAGACATGACAAGTAACATGGTGGAATGCTTCAACAATGTGCTCAAGGGTGTCCGTTCTTTGCCGGTCACTGCAATAGTGAAATATACCTTCTTCAAGCTCAACGAGTACTTTCTGAGGCATTCCGAAGAGACGGCCAAATGGATAGGTGAGAAAACGGAATTTCCCTCCAAAGTTGAGGATTGGTTGAAGCATCAAGCGCGCAAGTCTTGGCGTCAACAAATCATTAGTTTCAATGAAAAAGAACAAATCTACCAAGTCGATGAGCCGGGTGGCACAACAAGGGATGGCATGACATACGGTGCAGTAGCATATGAGGTGCACCTCAAGACCCGATGGTGTCAGTGCGAGAGACCTCACAAGTATCATTGGCCTTGGTCGCATGTGATGACCGCCGCAAGGTTCAGAAACTTGAAAGTATCCGATGGTACCACCTTGCGGTTGCATGAGTTCACATTGGAACGAACGAGGTTGACATGGGCTCCTAGGTTTCATCCCTTCCTAGATCAGTCACAATGGCCTAAGTATCATGGGCCACACATCGTCCCCGACTCCGAACTCATGGTGCCTACAAAGGGAAGAAGAAGAAAGAAGAGGTTTAGGGGTGACATGGATGACCTAGCTGGATACACCGGAATGAAACAATTTGGTAGCGGCCATTTCATGGAGGCACCGAAGATCAACAGTTGTGGTAAATGTGACGAGCCGGGACACAATGTTAGGAAATGCACCAAAAAGCCACGGACCGATGCCAACACTCCGGATCCTAGTCAAAGTGGTGCCCGAAGAGGAGGTACCGGTGGCACACGAGGAGGTAGGAGTGGTAGTGGACGAGGAGGCAGGAGTGGTGCGCGTGGAGGACGGACGAATCTTGGCGGTAGTGGACGAGGAGATAGTATTAGAGGGCGTGGGGGGCGGTCGGGTACCGGTGGCCATGGTCGTAGGACGAGAAGGGTTGATAGAGGAAGGCCTATTGACATCTTGCTTAACCCACATGGTTGAAATAAGGTGAATGGTATTTGTTATTTGGTCTTGTTTATTTGTTTTTTGCATACATACATGTTTTTTTACTTTACTAACTACCAAGTTTGTCTTTATAGGCATGGCTTCTTCCGGTTCCATGACGAGGCCACCGTGTGCTAACCGCAAGGATATGCCGGACAAGTGGACAGACGGCGAGTTGGATAAGGTGAAGGACAAAGATATGAGAACTCCATCATGTTGGTGTGGAGATGTTTGCAAAGTTAAGGTATCCACCGACCGCAACAAATCATGGACGGAAGGAAGAAGATATTTTGTTTGTCCCAACTATGCCTACGATCGTCCTCGTCCAGCTCACGCCTATGATGTACCGCCGGTGAGTTGTTCAAGTTCAAACATGTCGTCAACCATTGAATCTATCTTACTAATGACCACATTTGTTCTTTATTCGTACCTGGTCGCCGCCTCCACTTTGTAAGTACTTCACATGGATAGATCAAGATGTGCCAGAAGATGTTAAGAAAGATCAATTTCGAGATTGTCTACGGAGGCAGCGGTTGTTTGAAGAAGCATTTCAGAGAGGCTTGGATGAAGAGCGTTGTGAAAAGGAGAGGATGGAGCGCAAGAAGCGTGAAGAGGAGAGGGCATGCAAGGAGAAGATTGCTCGTCAAGAGGAGAGAGCAAGAAAGCTTGCAAGGGCTCGTGAAGCCCAAGAGGAGGATGAGGCACGCGACAAAAAAGGAAAATGGCCTCGTGTGACCCAATAAGGCCTTCGTTTCAAAAAACTATTCATGAACTATGTCTTCGATTCGAGAAACATGTGATGAACTATGTTTTTGATTTGTGATACCTATCATGAACTATGTACTTTATTTGTGAAACCTGTCATGAACTACGTCTTTGATTTGTGAAACTTGTGATGAACTACGTCTTTGATTAGATGAAACTTGCTGTTGCTATGACTTGATTTGTCTTCAAGTGAAGAAGAGGAAAAACAGAACAAACACTGCTCTACTTTGCCACCTACCGCCAGACCCCATGGCGGTAGGATTTGAAACCTTACCGCCAGAGGTTACAACGGTAGGTTGGCGAAATCTTCTGTGACCAGAATGGGAAATTTTCTGGCGGTAGGTTTGGTCACCCTACCGCCGGCCCTCTTGGCGGTAGGCCCTACCGCCAAGGAGCATGGCGGTAGGGTTGGCCATCCTAGTAGCCTTTTTTCTGTGACCAATTCGGCCACTGTTTTTGCGGTATGGTTGGTCAACCTACCGCCATAGCCGATGGCGGTAGGGTGGCGAAATGTTCTGTGACCGAAACGGTTCCCCTGTTCCGCGGTAGGGTTGGCCACCCTACCGCCGGTGCCTATGGCGGTAGGGTTGGGCACCCGATTCGAGAAACATGTGATGAACTATGTTCCTTTTCCCTCTTCTTATCTTTTTTAGCCCTTTACCTTTGCATTTCTTACAAATTTCTGTGACCTAAGCATCCAAAATGACATGCAAAAATTATGGAGTAGCAAAGACATACATAACTGAGCATAGTTCATTACATACACAAATGACAGTAGTTCAACTGACTTCAAACATCTAGAGACTCGAATGACATGAGTTCAAAATACAAAGCCCAAACACGAGCATACACTTTCTACTTCGGAAAATTAGATCTAAAACTCATAACACGCTCAATTTGTGCGTCACGATCAGGATTAGGCTTCAGTTGATAATCCTGAGAACCCGCCCAATTCTCCAACACACCTTTCGTTTCGCCGAACCAGGCCCATCGAGCACGGCGTTCCGGAATCTCTGACTTGCCTTGTGTGATTGCCCATCCAATGACCTGTCCGGGTTTCCTCAAGTCCAGCTCGCGGAATTCTTCTATGTTCGCAGAGAAAAAGATCTCCGTTGCCAAAGAATGCCTGCTAGCATATGCCTTCTCATGCAGCAGATCAAGTATCTTCTGTTTTTCTTTCACAACCCTACGAAAAACTTTTCTCTCCTTAAGATCAGAAGGTTCCTCCATGAATGTATACTTTTGGAAATCCATCATGGCAGCAAACTCCTCATCATTGCTCTTGAACCATGCTTCAACCTCCCTCTTGATAGCAAGTTCTCGCTCCGGTACAATCTTCTTAGACGCTGCAGCCAAACTCTTAGATGCAATGCCACAACACTTCTCATATACTTTCTTCAACTGCTCCGGGGTCATGTTTTCCATCATGTTTTCCATGCTACATGAAATTGAACAAACCAAAACTCAAATCAAATGATACAATACAAACACAAAGCATAACTTATTTAGGCTACATAATGTTCTCACTGGTTCAAATGACATAGGTTACATAAACGGTAAGGGTACATGCCATTACAGTCTAAATGACACTACAACATCATTTGTTTCAACCCCCTCTACTAGTCCATCAACAAGACATCTTTGTTGTACGGACCGGGGTTGCAACAAATGACATCATTTCTTTCACGGACCCAAGCCCAACGAGTTGCCCAACTAAGTATCGCCGATGATGGTTGCCTAACTAGCCAATCAATGATCTGGCCAGGGTTGTTAAAGTCCATCTCATTCACTTCATCCCTTGTTCCACACAATGCAATTTGACTTGCAAGAGCGCGTCTATGAATTTTCTCTTCCTTCTTGAGGTTGCTTATGTTTTTCTCTTTAGCTTCGTATAACTTAACTCTGGCATCGTCATGCTTCGACACATAATACTTTGAAAAATTTCTACAAGCCACATTCAATGCATCAACGGCTTTGACCCACAAGTCCATCTTTTCCTCAATGACTGCACGTTCACGCTTCGCCGCCGCCTCCGCGGAACTCTCAACAAAGATGATCGATCCCATCCTACAAGTCGAGGTATTACTATAACGGTCATCCAAGGTAAAAATCCCAACCGTGTCTCGACAAAAAACTTGAACCCTAGGAGTAGATCGAGCTATAATTCAAACTACTCTAACAAAACCCTAATTAAACTATAACCATAACGTTCGTCATATAGGCATTTACTTAAGCATAACAATAAACCCAACCTTAACCCTAACCATGTCATTAACCCTAACAAAACCCTAAATGATATTTCTTACTATCCAAACAATGCTACTGACACAATACATTGTCAAAGCACAAACATTACCCTAAATGCATCATATACAATGTTTCACCACAACAAAACCATGAACTAGTGATTCCAACAAATGAGAAAAATGCATGATTTGAACCAACCAAATGAAGGGGGGATGGGGGAGGTACCTTGGGTGATGCAAATGAGCTCGATCCACCGGCCAAATCTCAAGCAATGGAGGGGGATCTAGTGGGTGATTTGGTGGGGGAGAAGAGGGGGAGAGAGCTTTAGCTCGAAAGAAGAGTGGGGTGAATGAGTGGGTGGGGGAGCAGCACAGCCCCCTCCTTCACAACCTTATCCAGGAACCTACCGCCAGCCATCTCGGCGGTAGGTTGAAACAGCCTGCCGCCGTAGGGTGTGGCGGTAGGTCCCTTTGCCACGTGTACACGGCCGTTAACGGCCAGACGGCGTCAGGAAACCTACCGCCACGAGGAGCGGCGGTAGCCTGCACACATCTACCGCCACGGAGCCCGGCGGTAGCAAAAGGGTCAAATGTCGAAATAATTTCAAACCGGGGTCAGATCCCGATTTTAGACGTGAAAAGGGTCAAAACACAAAATTTTGCCTCAAGTACTATAACAAGGCTTCAATTAGTATAAAGTATGGATGTGACAGAGCCGCTATTATGGCCGTTTCGTTCTGCTTCCCCGGGGCTTCCTCAAGCTGTTCCCCAGGAGAGGCTTTCTACATTCACCACGCGACACCGTTGTGACCCGCTATCGCCGGTCCAGCCTCACATCACCAACTGCGGGCTGCCGCCGCCGCCGCCTCTGTGTCCTGCGAGCTGCCCCAACATTTGAGCAAATTGAAAAAGGGAATCATACGGAGTCAGGCCTCGAAGAAAACCTCAAAAGGACTTGACCCTTAAACAAAGGATAAGTTGCGTTCAACATGATGAGTACTGGAGATCTGAAGTTGATATTATTGAGAAGGTCCATTACCTTGACTGAAGGTGCAAGTAAGAGCAGAAAGCATGAGCCCGGGAAAACTCCACGGACGCTCACGGCTTGTCGTGAATCTCCACGCCATCTAGGCCACTATGACTTCGTCTCCGTCGAGTTTCCTTCGCCAGCCTGCCATTTCCACTGCCTCGTCGACCCCAACGGTCCGCTGGCTTATTCCACATCATAAAAACAAGCTAAGTCACTTTGATATTTAAATTTCATTTTTTTCCAGTCAATTAAATATATCTGGCACCTTTGCGTTAATCTCGGGGGCTATCATTTCTTCTCATAAAGTTGAGTCGTAAGGTTACCAAAGAGGACTATTTGCCACGATGCACAGTTCAAACATGGGTGCCCTACATATCAGCGAAATAATTTTACGTTAGTTCTTTACTAAGTCAGATGCAACTCGTAGCCGACCAAGTAGTGGGTATGGTATTGTCAATCGACTCTGATGCCTATCATGGACTTTGTCGACCCTGAACATATCATATTCCATGAAAAAAGTCCACACGAAAGCCTACTTAGTCGAGTCGAACGATTAACAGCTTGAACACAAGTTGACAAAGTCATCATAATTATTATTTAATTTTGTTTTATATATCACGAACGGTGTAATGCATTCATGTGTCATTCATGTGTTTTATTTCAGGAACAAAGAGCTTGAAGATGACTCCTCGAGTCGCCTCAAGCCTCGGAGTCTATCAAGCCAGAATTTGTGAAAAAACGGACTTTGTTCATTACCAAAACACAAGTTCACATACCCCCGGGTTGTTAAAGGCCTAAACAAACCTGGCGCTCGGGGGCTACAGATGATATACATGCTATTGGGGTTGGAAAAAATTCAGAAAGACCCGGCTTGGAGACAGAATCCAGCCTGGGAGGACAACCCGGCAACATCAACATCGACGCTTCATGACCCGACAATCTCTTCATTAACATTTCGGCATCCATTACGTCAACGACCCGGGAAAAAGCTCCACGTTCAAGGAAGACAAAAGCATCAACAAAATCAAGACCTTCCGACCGACTCTTCGAGTCACCCGAAAGCTCGGGGGCTACTGTCATGGATATGGGACACGGGTATCCTCATGGAGGTAGGCCGCGGCCCATCATGGGAGGTGGCCCAGCAGGCCGACTTAAACAGTTTGAATAAGACCTGGATTGTTATCCATCTTGTAATAGAATAGTCCTAATTCTATTAGGACTCCACATGTAACCCACCCCTCTAACTTATATAAGGAGGGGCAGGGCTCCCCAAAGAAGCGACAAGCAACAAGAAAATAATAGCTAAGGCTAGACACAACTAGAGGAGGGCCGGCTTATGCGGCGTCTCCCTCATGAGCATAATGAGACCTAGCCACAAACAGCATGTAGGGCTATTACCGGATGATGTTTCCCGGGGCCCGAAGCTGTCTAAATCTTTGTCTTGCGTGTTGTGTCTCTCGATTCCGATCAACCCCTTCAAGCTACTGCATAGATGCGTTGGCCTCACGACTAAGTCCTCACATTAGGACATCTGCCGTGACAATTCCACGACAGGATAGAAACTTTCAACTCAAGTTTTTCTTCATAATATTGCATCAAGGCATCAACGTTATGTTCGGTAAAGGCTTTATTTTGACTATAAGCATGAGGGGAATTTAACACGGATTGCAACAAGGAAATACAATCAATTAAAGAGCAACTTTCATAATTAAATTCCTTGAAATCCAATATAGTGGGTTTAACAACATCTAGGGTTTTATTTCTTTCAATCCCACTTTTGTCAATTTCATCATCAAGATCTAAATACTCCGAATTTTGGAATGCCTTCTAGGTAAAGGAAGATCATATTCATTTTCATCAAGATTCATATGGCAAAACAAAGATTTAATAGGAGACACATTAATAAGTTTTAGATCTTCATCTTGATTTTCATAGGAATCCGGTTTAGCGGCCATCTTATTGTCTAAGGTAGCTTGCATATCCGAAATTTCAGCAGTTAATTTTTCAAGACGAGCAATTTGGGATCTTATACCATCAAATTCTTTAGACATATCATCGAGCTCATTATTCATATAACTCATAAAACTTTTTTGTTCCTTAAGCTCATTTCTAAAGTAATTATTATGCTCAAATTGCAAAACCATAAACTTCCTGACGTTGTTTTCGATCTCCTCTAACCTTTTAAGGTGAAGATCACCAAATCTAGGTAGAGCCATCGCGATAAGCAAGCAATCCAACACACGAGCAAACAAAAGGCAAGCGAGAAAAAGGCAAACGGAAAAGAGAGGGCGAATAAAACGACAAGGGTGAAGTGGGGGAGAGGAAAACGAGAGGCAAATGGCAACTAATGTAATGCGAGAGATAGGGATTGTGATGGGTACTTGGTATGTTGACTTTTGCGTAGACTCCCCGGCAACGGCGCCAAAAATTCTTCTTGCTACCTCTTGAGCACTGCGTTGGATTTCCCCGAAGAGGACAGGATGATGCAGCAAAGTAGCATAAGTATTTCCCTTAGTTTTTGAGAACCAAGGTATCAATCCAGTAGGAGGCTACGCGCGAGTCCCTCGTACCTACACAAAAATAATAGCTCAACGCAACCAACGCGATTAGGGGTTGTCAGTCCCTTCACGGTCACTTACGGGAGTGAGATCTGATAGAGATGATAGATAATATTTTTGGTATAGAGATGCAAAGTGAAAAGTAAAAGGCAAAATAAAAAAGCAAAGCAATAATAAAGTGATGGAGATTGATATGATGAGAATAGACTCGGGGGCCATAGGTTTCACTAGTGGCTTCTCTCAAGAGCATAAGTATTCTGCGGTGGGTGAACAAATTACTGTTGAGCAATTGACAGAATTTAGCACAGTTATGAGAATATCTAGGTATGATCATGTATATAGGCATCACGTCCGAGATAAGTAGACTGACTCCTGCCTGCATCTACTACTATTACTCCACTCATCGACCGCTATCCAGCATGCATCTAGACTATTAAGTTAAAAACAGAGTAACACCTTAAGCAAGATGACATGATATAGAGGGATAGTTTCATGCAATATGATAAAAATCCCATCTTGTTATCCTCGATGGCAACAATACAATACGTGCCTTGGTGCCCCTTCTATCACTGGGAAAGGACACCGCAAGATTGAACCCAAAGCTAAGCACTTCTCCCATGGCAAGAAAAACCAATCTAGTAGGCCAAACCAAACTGATAATTCAAAGAGACTTGCAAAGATAACTAATCATACATAAAAGAATTCAGAGAAGATTCAAATATTATTCATAGATAGACTTGATCATAAACCAACAATTCATCGATCTCAACAAACACACCGCAAAAAGAAGATTACATCGAATAGATCTCCACGAGAGAGGGGGATAACATTGTATTGAGATCCAAAAAGAGATAAGAAGCCATCTAGCTACTAACTATGGACCCGAAGGTCTGAGGTAAACTACTCACACTTCATCGGAGGGGCTAGGATGATGTAGAAGCCCTCCGTGATGACGGCCCTCTCCGGCGGAGCTCCGGAACAGGCCCCAAGATGGGATCTCATGGATACAGAAAGTTGTGGCGGTGGAATTAGGTTTTTGGCTCCGTTTCTGATCGTTTGGGGGTACGTAGGTATATATAGGAGGAAGGAGTACGTCGGTGGAGCTTCGAGGGGCCCACGAGTCAGGGGGCGCGCCCTAGGGAGGGGGGCGCCATCCAGCCTCGTGACCGCCTCGTGGCTTTCTTGACGGAGGGTCCAAGTCTCATGGGTCTTATCTGATGAGAAAATCACGTTCCCGAAGGTTTCATTCCGTTTGGACTCCGTTTGATATTCTGTTTCTCCAAAACTCTGAAATAGGCAAAAAATTGCAATTCTGGGCTGGGCCTCTGTCGGATCACGGGTTCCGCCAGACCCTTAAGGTTCGAACTCTGGGGTGCGCGCGGAGATCGTGCCCTCTACCTCTCCGTCTCGTAAGGATCTAACTACTGCAAGAACAACACAAGAGACACAGGGTTTATACTAGTTCGGGCCACCATTGTGGTGTAATACCCTACTCTAGTTTGTGGTGGGTGGATTGCCTCTTGGGCTGACGAGGAAGAACAGTACAAGGAAGAACAGCCTCGTGAGGGCCTGTTCTTGGCTAGGGGATGAACTGCTAGGGGGAGTTCGATCGCCCTTCTCTCTCTTTGTGGGATGCCGGATTCGATGCCTCTACCCTGGGGGTGGCTAGTCCTATTTATAGGCAAAGGCCCTGGGCCTCTTCCCAAATATTGAGCGGGAAGGGCGCCAACAGTTGGCCAATTCGAAGGGGAACATCTGGTACACTTATCCTGACTAAAGTTGGTCTTCGCCTGCCAAAGGCCCTGTGGTGACGCCGTCCTGGGCTCCATGGTGACCTCCTTCCCACCGTTGGACTGGTCTTGGTCTCGTTGCACCGAAATGGGTGCCTTTGCTTGATCCTCTCGTCTGCGCTTGCCCCCTTTGCACCAAAGAGGAAAGGGAGACGCTGCGCGGGCTGGCACCCGCCTGGCATCCTTGGTCGTCATGGCTTGCGTCATGGGAACCTCGTGAGGTACCCCGCCTTGATCTCTCCGCCTCCTCGCGAGCCAGCCTAAGGAGGCCGTGCTTGAGGAAGCGCCATGTCGTCCGCCTCGCGAGGCTTGGCCCCTCGTGAGGTTCTTGAGCCTTGTGTTGATGAAGATGGGCCACGCTGGGCCCCCATTTGAGCCACGCCGCAGGCCGCAGGCAGGCAAGTCTGGGGACCCCCGTTCCCAGAACGCCGACAGTAGCCCCCGGGCCCAAGGCGCGCACGGACTTGGCCGTGCCGAGAGGTGAAAGGGCAAGGGTGAAGTGCCACGGGCCCTAACAGCCTGCGGCCTTGGGCGCCGCGTGGCGGTTTGATTGGACGTGGGCGACACTGTTCACCCACGCTTCCTTATTCTGCGCCGCGCTAGGTTGCCCCACAGTTGTACACAGCCGCCCCTTTTCCTGTTGCTTGACCGTCTCCTGCTCTTCCTCCCTCCGAACTCTGACCCTTGCTTCCAATCCCATCTCATATTTCCTCTCTTCTGCCCGCCGCCATGGCTCCAAAGAAAGGGAAGGGGAAGAAGCCTGTGGCTCCATCTCGCCCGCTGCCGCCGGTGGCGGCTGCTGTCGGCCGCTCAATCATACTCAACCTGGAATGCCTGGGCAAGCTCAGTTCGGCTCTGGCCACCGCCTTCAACGAGTGTGGGAGGACGACGGCTTGGCCTATGTATCACTTCCCCACCGATAGGATAATCACCGAGGTCCATTACTTCGCCGACGCCTTGTGGGCGGGTTTGGTGCCTCCCTTCTCCGATTTCTTCAACGCCATCCTCAATCATTATCAGATCCACATGATGCATATGGGCCCTGAGTCCATTGCCCTCCTTTCAGTGTTCGCTTTTGTTTGTGAGGCGATGGTGGGCATCCCTCCTTCTGTTGCCCTGCTGCGCCACTTCTTCTCCTTGCATCTTGCCGACCCCACGCAATGCTCGGCATGCGTGAGATTCGTAGCTTCGCCCAAGACCGCAGCCTCTGGTATCGACTTCAACCTCCCTCTGCCTTCAGCCGGGTTCCGCGAGCGGTGGTTGTACGTTGATGTCGGGGTGCCCAGCCCCCGGCTCGTGAAGCCGACATCGCCTGCTGTGCCTAATTCGGGCTGGGGCCAGGAGACGCTCGTAAGTCCCTGGCTCGCCTTCGTCTGGCACCGCTTCATGTCCCTGAAGAAGCTTGGCGTAACGGCGCCCAAGGTGGTGAAGGAGTTCCTATTGTGCCGCATTGCCCCTCTCCAACGCCATTCTCGTCGAATGTGGGCCTTCAGCGGGCATGGTGACCGCATGAGGCTTCAGGAAGAAGACCTGACGCCCGAGGTGCTGAGGAAGGTGCTCTTGGTCCTGACAGGCGATCCCAACCCCGGGGGTATCCGGCAGGGGGGAGCTTTGTTGTACCTCTGCCAGAACAGGGGCGACTTCGTGAGGCAGATGCCCCCCTTCGACGAGTGGGGGCTACGCCCTGTCGGCCTCCAGGGGCCTCGCGAGAACCCTGTGGTGGTGATTTCCCTTCCGGTTGGCCTGGGTGAATCCTCCTCGAGTGGTGGCGCAGGGAGGCAGGAGACAGCGAGGGTCGAGGGAGCCGCGGATGATGTGACCACACTTGGCGATGCTCCTGATGGGGCAGCTCACGAGGTTCGCACTGCCGAGGCCGCGGGTGAGGTGCTGCCGCTTCCGATGCTTGAGGCCGAGGCTCCTGAGCCCCCGGTCGTGATTTCTGGCGAGGCAACTGCCCGTGCGCATCAGGCATGTGTCCTTGACGCAAGTGGCCTTGGTGCTCCGTCCTCTTCGCAGGCTGATTCCTGTGCATCTCTCCTGGGCCGTTTCCGTGTGGACTTTGAGGCCCTCCGGAGAAAAAGGGAGGCCCTGGGCGACGACTTCCCCTACCGCTTGCTGAAGCGCCGGAAGTACGTTGCTATCGATGAGTAAGTCTTCTCCTTTTCTGTCCCTATCCTGCTTGCCGCATCCGCTGATCCTTGCTCTGCAGGCCTCCCCCTACTGAGCTCGATGAAGCCACCGAGTCGACGCCTTCCTTGGCGTCGTCTCCTCCGCCACCCCTGGGTGTCTCGAGCTGCACTGCCCTTGTGGTTTGGGCGAGCGACGGCACGGACAGTCATACAGCGCGTGGTGACTCTTCTGTTCCCACGATCTCCTTCCGCGGGCCTTCCCTCGACATAGGCAGCCTGCCGTGGGCTTCCCGTCTAGTCGCGGGCTGCGACTAGCGGAGGCACCCCCTGGGCCCTTCTCCTGAGGTCAGGTTGGACTCAGGCCGGGCTTCTGACGCGGCGCGGCTGACCATCGTGAGGGCGCCAGCCCCCAGCCCCCTGCCCGGGGCCGGAGCGATGGTCCGAGGTCCTCGACGCCCGCTTGGGGCGGATGATGGTGTGGCAGATGTGCTTGAGCGTGCTCGGGAGCGCCGTGCCCATCACCACGAATTCCTCCGGAGGGCGAGCGGCGCCGTAGACCTGCTTGGGTAGGAGCTCGCTGAGGAAGACGCGCGCCTGGAAGCCGAGGGCCTGCGCCTGGCCGCAGAGCGGCGTGAGCTGGAGGCCGCCGCTGCCCTCGCGCGTCTTCAGCGCGACCTTGATGACGAAGAAGCGAAGGCGTCGCTGGAGGCTTCTCTAGCGGCTCGGTCTCAGGCCATTGAGGAGGCCCGAGGAGCAGACCGACAGCGAGAAGCAGCAGAAGAACGGGCACGGGAGCTCTTGGCCCGGTGTTGCTCGTTGGAGGAGCAAGCGGAGCTGCGCGAGGCAGCCCTTGCATCGATGGAGGTGGCTTCTGGCGACCCGGCTGAGCTTCGGAAGCGCGAGGAAGCGTTGGTGCTGGAGGCCGCCGAACGCGCTCGCGAGCATGAGCAGCTGGAGACGAGGGAGCGCTTAGTGACGCAGGCGGAAGATGATGTCATCGCGCGGGAAACGCGTGTCCTGGAGGAGGTTTGCCGTCGGGTGGCGACAGCGCGCCAAGGCCTCGAGCGTGAGTTCGAGGGGAAGCTGGGGATGATCCGAGTCGAAGCTGAGGGTAGAACCGCCGCCTTGAGGGACCAACGGGATGAGGCGACGCGACGAGCCGACGCCTCCTGGGTTGCTCTTGAGGCAGCGCAGAAGGAGCTGGCCACCTCCCAGGCCGAGGTGCTCCACCTTCGCCAACGTGTGGAAGAGGCTGTGGCCGTCGAGCGTCAGAATGCCAACGAGATACGCCAGCGGCAAGTCCTGGAGCACGTGCATGGCCCCATGCTCACCACGCTCAGGGAGAGGGCTAACATTGCCCTGGGCAACATCTGTGAGGCTACCGTTGGCGAGCCACACACGATCAACTACGCGAGCAACTTGCAGTTCTTCACCGCCGTGGTGACGCAGCTGGAGGCACGGTCGATCAGGGCCGATAGGTTGGTGGAGGAGAGGAGCCGCGCCCTGCTCGGGCGCGCCTTTTCCCGCGTCTTCATCCATCTTCGGAACTTGGACCCCCACTTTGACTTCAACGCCGCCATCGCCCCAGTTCCCCAGGTCGTTCGGGGCGACCTGGCTGAATGGGTGGAGAACAATGTGGATGCTCTTGTCCGGGCCTTCACTTTTGATGATGACGATGTGGTGGTGGCTGCCGATGAAGGTGGCGTGGTGGATGACCCCAATGCCGCTGATGGTGGCGCAGACAACGAAGGTGAGTTCAGCGACGCCAGCGACAGCTCAGGAGGCGCCTCCGAGGATGCATTGGGGGATTTGTCAGATTGACCATGTACTATCCCTGTCTTTTTACCCTGCATAGATAGAACTCAGGCGTTTGGCCTGACGGTCGTGAGAGCGTTTTGGGAGGGGAAGCCCCTCATGTAAGAACTTGTACCCATTATATCAGTGGTAATTAAATCGTACGCGCGCCCAACGGTAGGCCGGCTTACCCTCGTCCGTTGCTGGCTCCGGAGTTGCCTGCTGGAGGGCATCACGTCTCGGGTGCTGTCTAGTTGAACCCTCAGGATGTGGGGTTGTTGCTGACTGGAAACCCCACAGGCGTGGGCCTTCCTCACAGGCTCCGAGTCTTCTCCTGAGCGAGACGTCTTCACAGGCACTTGCCTTCTTCACAGGCTCAGGGCCTTTTCCAAAAAGAGACGATCTTCACAGGCGTTTGCCTTCTTCACAGGCTCCGGGCCTTCTCCCGAGCGGGACGTCTTCATAGGCGTTTGCCTTCTTCACAGGCTCCGGGCCTTCCTCACGAGCGGGACGTCTTCACAGGCGCTGGCCTTCTTCACAGGCTCCGGGCCTTCTCCCGGGCGGGACGTCTTCACAGGCGTTTGCCCTCTTCACAGGCTCAGGGCCTTTTCCCGAGCGGGACGGCTTCACAGGCATTGGCCTTCTTCACAGGCTCAGGGCCTTCTCCCGAGCGGGACGGCTTCACAGGCATTGGCCTTCTTCACAGGCTCAGGGCCTTCTCCCGAGTGGGACGGCTTCACAGGCATTGGCCTTCTTCACAGGCTCAGGGCCTTCTCCCGAGTGGGACGGCTTCACAGGCATTGGCCTTCTTCACAGGCTCCGGGCCTTCCATGAGAAAACGATCTCCGCAAGCACCAAAGGTCACCTCACGAGGGAGTGACAGCGGCAGTCTGGGTCGTGCTCAAGCTAGGCCTGGCCCGGCTCGCGAGGGGCTCGCGAGGGGAGGCAGCTTTGGTGAGATGGTGACCAGAATGCGGGAAACGATTCAAACAAGACCAAGCACCCCTTCCCCGAACGCACGCAAAGCTCAAATTCGAATTCAACTTAAATCCAGCGGGGGAAAAAGGTTACAACCAAAGGAAGAAGGCAATGAAAGCAAACAAAAGGCCGCGTCCGGCACCTAATCTAGTCTTCGACGTCTTCTCACCAGCGCGGAGCTAAGTGCTGTCCACTGGGCGTGGGAGGGAGCCCCAGGGCCTGAGGACGGCACCCCTGAGACTCCGGGGCGTGTACTGTTGGAAATATGCCCTAGAGGCAATAATGAAAGCATTATTATTATATTTCCTTGTTCATGATAATTGTCTTTATTCGTGCTATAATTGCGTTATCCGGAAATCGTAATACATGTGTGAATAACAGACAACAATATGTCCCTAGTGAGCCTCTAGTCGACTAGCTCGTTGATCGACAGATAGTCATGGTTTCCTGACTATGGACATTGGATGTCATCGATAACGGGATCACATCATTAGGAGAATGATGTGATGGACAAGACCCAATCCTAAACATAGCATAAGATCGCATAGTTCGTTTGCTAGAGTTTTCCAATGTCAAGTATCCTTTCCTTAGACCATGAGATCGTGTAACTCCCGGATACCGTAGGAGTGCTTTGGGTGTGCCAAACGTCACAACGTAACTGGGTGACTATAAAGGTATACTACGGGTATCTCTGAAAGTGTCTGTTGGGTTGACATGGATCGAGACTGGGATTTGTCACTCCGCTTGACGGAGAGGTATCACCGGCCCCTCTCTGTAATGCATCATCATAATGAGCTCAGTGTGATTAAAGTGTTTGATCACGGGATCATGCATTACGGTACGAGAAAAGTGACTTGCCGGTAACGAGATTGAACGAGGTATTGGGATACCGACGATCGAATCTCGGGCAAGTAAAATACCGATTGACAAAGGGAATCGTATACGGGATTAATTGAATCCTCGACATCGTGGTTCATCCGATGAGATCATCGTGGAGCATGTGGGAGCCAACATGGGTATCCAGATCCCGCTGTTGGTTATTGCCCGAGAGCCGTCTCGGTCATGTCTGCATGTCTCCCGAACCCGTAGGGTCTACACACTTAAGGTTCGGTGACGCTAGGGTTGTGAAGATATGTATATGCAGTAACCCGAATGTTGTTCGGAGTCCCGGATGAGATCCCGGACGTCATGAGGAGTTCCGGAATGGTCCGGAGGTAAAGAATTATATATAGGAAGTGCTGTTTCTTCGGGACAAGTTTCGGGGTTATCGGTATTGTACCGGGACCACCGGAGGGGTCCCGGGGGTCCACCAGGTGGGGCCACCTGCCCCTGGTGGGCCACATGGGCCTTAGGGGGTGCGCCTTGGCCTGCTTGGGCCAAGGGGAACCTGCCCTAAAAGGCCCATGCGCCTAGGGTTCCATCTAGGAGGAGTCCTAGTGGTGGAAGGCACCTCCTAGATGGCTTGGGGGGGAGGGAAACCTCCCTGGCCGCCGCCCCCTTGGGAGATTAGATCTCCCAGGGCCGGCGCCCCCCAAGAGGCCTATATAAAAGGGGGGAGGGGAGGGGGGCAGCGCACCCATAAGCCCTGGCGCCTCCCTCCTCCCTGCAACACCTCCTCCTCCTCCCGTAGTTGCTTAGCGAAGCCCTGCCGGAGTTCTGCTGCATCCACCACCACGCCGTCGTGCTGCTGGATCTTCATCAACCTCTCCTTCCCCCTTGCTGGATCAAGAAGAAGGAGACGTTACGCTGACCGTACGTGTGTTGAACGCGGAGGTGCCGTGCTTTCGGTGCTAGGATCTCCGGTGATTTGGATCACGGTGTGTACGACTACTTCATCCCCGTTCGTTGAACGCTTCCGCTCGCGATCTACAAAGTGGTATGTAGATGCAATCTATCTCTCCCATGACTCGTTGCTAGATGAACTCATAGATGGATCTTGGTGAAACCGTAGGAAAAATTTTAATTTTCTGCAACGTTCTCCAACAGTGGCATCATGAGCTAGGTCTATGCGTAGTTCTTCTTGCGCGAGTAGAACACAATTTGTTGTGGGCGTAGATGTTGTCAACTCTTCTTGCCGCTACTAGTCTTATCTTGCTTCAGCAGTATTGTGGGATGAAGCGGCCCGGACCAACCTTACACGTACGCTTACGTGAGACCGGTTCCACCGACTAACATGCACTAGTTGCATAAGGTGGCTGGCGGGTGTCTGTCTCTCCCACTTTAGTTGGAGCGGATTCGATGAAAAGGGTCCTTATGAAGGGTAAATAGAAGTTGACAAATCACGTTGTGGATTTTACGTAGGTAAGAAAACGTTCTTGCTAGAACCCTAATTCAGCCACGTAAAACTTGCAACAACAATTAGAGGACGTCTAACTTGTTTTTGCAGCAAGTGCTTTGTGATATGATATGGCCAAAGTTGTGATGAATGATGAATGATCTATATGTGATGTATGAGATGTTCATGCTATTGTAATAGGAATCACGACTTGCATGTCGATGAGTATGACAACCGGCAGGAGCCATAGGAGTTGTCTTTATTTTTTGTATGACCTGCGTGTCATTGAGAATCGCCATGTAAATTACTTTACTTTATTGCTAAACACGTTAGACATAGTAGTAGAAGTAATAGTTGGCGAGCAACTTCATGGAGACACGATGATGAAGATCATGATGATGAAGATCATGGTGTCAAGCCGGTGACAAGATGATCATGGAGCCCCAAGATGGAGATCAAAGGAGCTATGTGATATTGGCCATATCATGTCACGTTTATTATTTGATTGCATGTGATGTTTATCATGTTTTGCATCTTGTTTACTTAGAATGACAGTAGTAAATAAGATGATCCCTCATAATAATTTCAAGAAAGTGTTCTCCCTAACTGTGCACCGTTGCGACAGTTCGTTGTTTCGAAGCACCACGTGATGATCGGGTGTGATAGATTCTAACGTTCACATACAACGGGTGTAAGACAGATTTACACACGCGAAACACTTAGGTTGACTTGACGAGCCTAGCATGTACAGACATGGCCTCGGAACACAGAAGACCGAAAGGTCGAGCATGAGTCGTATAGAAGATACGATCAACATGAAGATGTTCACCGATGTTGACTAGTCCGTCTCACGTGATGATCGGACACGGCCTAGTTGACTCGGATCATGTAATACTAAGATGACTAGAAGAGGGATGTCTATCTAAGTGGGAGTTCATTAAATAATTTGATTAAATGAACTTTATTATCATGAACTTAGTCTAAATATTTACAATATGTCTTGTAGATCAAATGGCCAACGTAGTCCTCAACTTCAACGCGTTCCTAGAGAAAACCAAGCTGAAAGACGATGGCAGCAACTATACGGACTGGGTCCGGAACCTGAGGATCATCCTCATAGCTGCCAAGAAAGATTATGTCCTACGAGCACCGCTGGGTGACGCACCTATTCTCCCTGCAGAACAAGACGTTATGAACGCTTGGCAGTCGCGATGCGATGATTACTCCCTCGTTCAGTGCGGCATGCTTTACAGCTTAGAGCCGGGGCTCCAAAAGCATTTTGAGAGACATGGAGCATATGAGATGTTCGAAGAGCTGAAAATGGTTTTCCAAGCTCATGCCCGGGTCGAGAGATATGAAGTCTCCGACAAATTCTTTAGCTGTAAGATGGAGGAAAATGGCTCTGTCAGTGAGCACATACTCAAAATGTCTGGGTTGCACAACCGCTTGACTCAACTGGAAGTTAATATCCCGGATGAAGCGGTCATTGACAGAATCCTCCAGTCGCTTCCACCTAGCTACAAGAGCTTTGTGATGAACTACAATATGCAGGGGATGGTAAAGACCATTCCTGAGGTATATGCTATGCTGAAATCAGCAGAGGTAGAAATCAAGAAGGAGCATCAAGTGTTGATGGTGAATAAAACCACTAAGTTCAAGAAGGGCAAGGGTAAAAAGAACTTCAAGAAGGACGGCAAAGAAGTTGCCGCGCCCGGTAAGCAAGTTGCCGGGAAGAAGCCAAAGAATGGACCCAAGCCCGAGACTGAGTGTTTTTATTGCAAGGGAAGTGGTCACTGGAAGCGGAACTGCCCCAAATACTTAGCGGACAAGAAGGCCGGCAAAACCAAAGGTATATGTGATATACATGTAACTGATGTGTACCTTACAAGTACTTGTAGTAGCTCTTGGGTATTTGATACCGGTGCAGTTGCTCACATTTGTAACTCAAAGCAGGA
Source organism: Aegilops umbellulata (assembly GCA_032464435.1). Lineage (NCBI taxonomy): Eukaryota > Viridiplantae > Streptophyta > Magnoliopsida > Poales > Poaceae > Aegilops > Aegilops umbellulata. The sequence continues at coordinate 62,991,778 of CP136056.1, read as the reverse complement.
GCTGCGGAATAAACGGAGACTGGCGAAGGACGAGGTGACGATGCACGTCGGGAATGGTTCCAAGGTCGATGTGATCGCCGTCGGCACGCTGCCTCTACATTTACCTACGGGATTAGTTTTAAACCTCAATAATTGTTATTTAGTGCCAAGTTTGAGCATGAACATTGTGTCTGGATCTCGTTTAATTCGAGATGGCTACTCATTTAAATCCGAGAATAATGGTTGTTCTATTTATATGAGAGATATGTTTTATGGTCATGCTCTGATGGTTAATGGTTTATTCTTAATGAATCTCGTACGTGATGATACACATATTCATAGTGTGAATACCAAAAGAGTTAAAGTTGATAACAATAGTCCCACATATTTGTGGCACTGCCGCCTTGGTCACATAGGTGTCAAACGCATGAAGAAGCTCCATGCAGATGGACTTTTAGAGTCTCTTGATTATGAATCATTTGACACGTGCGAACCATGCCTCATGGGTAAAATGACCAAGACTCCGTTCTCAGGAACAATGGAGCGAGCAACCAACTTATTGGAAATCATACATACCGATGTGTGCGGTCCAATGAGCGTTGAGGCTCGCGGTGGCTATCGTTATGTTCTCACCCTCACTGATGACTTGAGTAGATATGGGTATGTCTACTTAATGAAACACAAGTCTGAGACCTTTGAAAAGTTCAAAGAATTTCAGAGTGAGGTTGAAAATCAACATGAAAGAAAAATCAAGTTTCTACGATCAGATCGTGGAGGAGAATACTTGAGTCACGAATTTGGCACACACTTAAGAAAATGTGGAATAGTTTCACAACTCACGCCGCCTGGAACACCTCAGCGTAATGGTGTGTCCGAACGTCGTAATCGCACTCTATTAGATATGGTGCGATCTATGATGTCTCTTACCGACTTACCGCTATCTTTTTGGGGCTATGCTTTAGAGACTGCCGCATTCACTTTAAATAGGGCTCCGTCAAAATCCGTTGAGATGACACCGTATGAATTATGGTTTGGGAAGAAACCTAAGCTGTCGTTTCTAAAAGTTTGGGGATGCGATGCTTATGTCAAGAAACTTCAACCTGAAAAGCTCGAACCCAAGTCGGAAAAATGCGTCTTCATAGGATACCCTAAAGAAACTGTTGGGTATACCTTCTACCTCAGATCCGAAGGCAAGATCTTTGTTGCCAAGAATGGATCCTTTCTAGAGAAAGAGTTTCTCTCGAAAGAAGTAAGTGGGAGGAAAGTAGAACTTGATGAAGTGTTGCCTCTTGAACCGGAAAACGGCGAAACTCAAGAAAACGTTTCTGAGGTGCCTGCACTGACTAGAGAGGAAATTAATGATGATGATCAAGATACTTCTGATCAAGCTCCTACTGAAATTCGAAGGTCCACAAGGACACGTTCCGCACCAGAGTGGTACGGCAACCCTGTCTTGGAAATCATGTTGTTAGACAACGATGAACCTTCGAACTATGAGGAAGCAATGGCGGGCCCGGATTCCGACAAATGGCTGGAAGCCATGAAATCGGAGATAGGATCCATGTATGAAAACAAAGTATGGACTTTGACTGACTTGCCCGTTGAACGGCGAGCGATAGAAAATAAATGGATCTTTAAGAAGAAGACAGACGCGGATGGTAATGTGACCATCTATAAAGCTCGGCTTGTTGCTAAGGGTTATCGACAAGTTCAAGGGGTTGACTACGATGAGACTTTCTCACCGGTAGCGAAGCTGAAGTCCGTCCGAATCATGTTAGCAATTGCCGCATTCTATGATTATGAAATATGGCAAATGGACGTCAAAACGGCATTCCTTAATGGTTTCCTTAAGGAAGAATTGTATATGATGCAGCCGGAAGGTTTTGTCGATCCTAAGAACGCTGACAAGGTGTGCAAGCTCCAACGCTCGATTTATGGGCCGGTGCAAGCATCTCGGAGTTGGAACATTCGCTTTGATGAGATGATCAAAGCGTTTGGGTTTACATAGACTTATGGAGAAGCCTGTGTTTACAAGAAAGTGAGTGGGAGCTCTGTAGCATTTCTCATATTATATGTAGACGACATACTTTTGATGGGAAATGATATAGAACTCTTGGACAGCATTAAGGCCTACTTGAATAAGAGTTTTTCAATGAAGGACCTTGGAGAAGCTGCTTATATATTAGGCATCAAGATCTATAGAGATAGATCGAGACGCCTCATAGGTCTTTCACAAAGCACATACCTTGATAAGATATTGAAGAAATTCAACATGGATCAATCTAAGAAAGGGTTCTTACCTGTGTTACAAGGTGTGAAATTGAGCTCAGCTCAATGTCCGACCACGGCAGAAGATATAGAAGAGATGAGCGTCATCCCCTATGCCTCAGCCATAGGTTCTATTATGTATGCCATGCTGTGTACCAGACCTGATGTAAACCTTGCCGTAAGTTTGGTAGGTAGGTACCAAAGTAATCCCGGCAAGGAACACTGGACAGCGGTCAAAAATATCCTGAAGTACCTGAAAAGGACTAAGGAATTGTTTCTCGTTTATGGAGGTGACGAAGAGCTCGTCGTAAAAGGTTACGTCGACGCTAGCTTCGACACAGATCTGGATGACTCTAAGTCACAAACCGGATACGTGTATATTTTGAATGGTGGGGCAGTAAGCTGGTGCAGTTGCAAGCAAAGCGTCGTGGCGGGATCTACATGTGAAGCGGAGTACATGGCAGCCTCGGAGGCAGCACATGAAGCAATTTGGGTGAAGGAGTTCATCACCAACCTCGGAGTCATACCCAATGCGTCGGGGCCAATCAAGCTCTTCTGTGACAACACTGGAGCTATTGCACTTGCAAAAGAGCCCAGGTTTCACAAGAAGACAAGGCACATCAAGCGTCGCTTCAAATCCATTCGTGAAAATGTTCAAGATGGAGACATAGAAATTTGTAAAGTGCACACGGATTTGAATGTCACAGATCCGTTGACTAAACCTCTCCCTAAGGCAAAACATGATCAGCACCAGAACTCTATGGGTGTTCGATTCATCACAATGTAACTATATTATTGACTCTAGTGCAAGTGGGAGACTGTTGGAAATATGCCCTAGAGGCAATAATGAAAGCATTATTATTATATTTCCTTGTTTATGATAATTGTCTTTATTCGTGCTATAATTGTGTTATCCGGAAATCGTAATACATGTGTGAATAACAGACAACAATATGTCCCTAGTGAGCCTCTAGTTGACTAGCTCGTTGATCGACAGATAGTCATGGTTTCCTGACTATGGACATTGGATGTCATCGATAACGGGATCACATCATTAGGAGAATGATGTGATGGACAAGACCCAATCCTAAACATAGCATAAGATCGCATAGTTCGTTTGCTAGAGTTTTCCAATGTCAAGTATCCTTTCCTTAGACCATGAGATCGTGTAACTCCCGGATACCGTAGGAGTGCTTTGGGTGTGCCAAACGTCACAACGTAACTGGGTGACTATAAAGGTATACTACGGGTATCTCTGAAAGTGTCTGTTGGGTTGACATGGATCGAGACTGGGATTTGTCACTCCGCTTGACGGAGAGGTATCACCAGGCCCTCTCGGTAATGCATCATCATAATGAGCTCAGTGTGATTAAAGTGTTTGATCACGGGATCATGCATTACGGTACGAGAAAAGTGACTTGCCGGTAACGAGATTGAACGAGGTATTGGGATACCGACGATCGAATCTCGGGCAAGTAAAATACCGATTGACAAAGGGAATCGTATACGGGATTAATTGAATCCTCGACATCGTGGTTCATCCGATGAGATCATCGTGGAGCATGTGGGAGCCAACATGGGTATCCAGATCCCGCTGTTGGTTATTGCCCGAGAGCCGTCTCGGTCATGTCTGCATGTCTCCCGAACCCGTAGGGTCTACACACTTAAGGTTCGGTGACACTAGGGTTGTGAAGATATGTATATGCAGTAAACCGAATGTTGTTCGGAGTCCCGGATGAGATCCCGGACGTCACGAGGAGTTCCGGAATGGTCCGGAGGTAAAGAATTATATATAGGAAGTGCTGTTTCGGCCATCGGGACAAGTTTCGGGGTTATCGGTATTGTACCGGGACCACCGGAGGGGTCCCGGGGGTCCACCAGGTGGGGCCACCTGCCCTGGTGGGCCACATGGGCCTTAGGGGGTGCGCCTTGGCCTGCTTGGGCCAAGGGGAACCTGCCCTAAAAGGCCCATGCGCCTAGGGTTCCATCTAGGAGGAGTCCTAGTGGTGGAAGGCACCTCCTAGATGGCTTGGGGGGGAGGGAAACCTCCCTGGCCGCCGCCCCCTTGGGAGATTAGATCTCCCAGGGCTGGCGCCCCCCAAGAGGCCTATATAAAAGGGGGGAGGGGAGGGGGGCAGTGCACCCATAAGCCCTGGCGCCTCCCTCCTCCCTGCAACACCTCCTCCTCCTCCCGTAGTTGCTTAGCGAAGCCCTGCCGGAGTTCTGCTGCATCCACCACCACGCCGTCGTGCTGCTGGATCTTCATCAACCTCTCCTTCCCCCTTGCTGGATCAAGAAGAAGGAGACGTTACGCTGACCGTACGTGTGTTGAACGCGGAGGTGCCGTGCTTTCGGTGCTAGGATCTCCGGTGATTTGGATCACGGTGTGTACGACTACTTCATCCCCGTTCGTTGAACGCTTCCGCTCGCGATCTACAAAGTGGTATGTAGATGCAATCTATCTCTCCCATGACTCGTTTCTAGATGAACTCATAGATGGATCTTGGTGAAACCGTAGGAAAAATTTTAATTTTCTGCAACGTTCCCCAACATGTACATCCCCACTCATTATTACGTGAGAGTGTCACGGGGCGGCGAGCTTCACAGGCACTGTGCCTTCTTCACAGGAACCGGCCTTGCTTCATATCGCCAGACGAGGGCCCCGCCTTGCGCCACACTCTAGTGCCACCAACGACGACCGAAAACCAGGACGCCGCCGGTGGGGTAGAGCGGTCGCCAGCGGTTCCCCCGACGACCACGGGTCCTCCGCCAGGGGCAGGCTCTCAGGCGCCTCCCCAGCGGAGGGCCTACCTTCTAAGAACGCCTTGCTCCGAACGCCGCGGTGGTGATGTAGGATCCCTACCCCTTTCCTGCAGCCCCCTGCGTCCTCCTCCCGAGGGGTAGGAGGCCGCGGGAGCGGGGCGGCTGCTTGCTGCGGCGACCTGCACCTCCTGTGACCCATGATTAGCGTATGCCTGCTCTTGAGGAATTAACGGTACCCGATAGTCGTTGCCTCCAGTGTGACCGACGGAGCCGTCCTGGGGTTCCTGGAAGGGCTCGGCCTCTGGCGTCTCGTCCCCCCCAGCTGGGGCTGAAGAGTGAGCCCTATTCGCCCTCGTGAGCGTTCCCTTGGTCCATCATGTGGGGCACGTATTCCTCTGGCGCTGCCACCCCGAATGCCGTGTTGTAGTGCTCCATGCGCCACGCGGCGTTGCTCGCCGTGCCCACCGTGGGGTGGTAGCGCGGTTGCCCACACGCGCCGTGGGCCGCGCCGAGCCCTTCTCCTTCTCGCACCGGGGGCGGGGGCAGCGCCACCGCCAGTCCAGCGCCGACGGACTCGCTGGTGCCGGGGTAGTCCTGAGGCCCGCGGGGGCGCGCGGGGCCTCCTCGTGCGTCGCCCTGAGCTGGAGGCGGAAGCCGAGTGCAGAAGGGGTGAGCCCCCGAAGCGGCGAAGCCCAGGAGCTCGGCGACCCGCTCCAGCAGCACGTCGCGGCCGCCCTCCAGTAGCCTACACTGCAGCCGCTCCCGTGCTACTGCGAGCGCGGCCCTCGAGTTCGCCTGTTCCCGGCGGGTGTACGGTGTCGTAGTTGCAGCGTGATTGGAGGCCCTCGCTGCCGACCGCGCCTGTCGCGGTGTGAGGGTCACAGAAGCTTGCCCGCGTCGCCCGCGGCCCGCAGCGCCCTGCGGACCGCGAGCTGCCTGTGGCGCAGGGTCGCCCGGAGCGGGAGGCTCCACGCAGATGGGCCATGCCGCCCATGGGCCTTGGTTGCCCGCCTGGTCGCCGGACATGGTGACGACGACGCAACGGGAGACGGAGCGATGGGAAGGCAGATTCCGGCGCACCCCTACCTGGCGCGCCAAATGTCGGATCACGGGTTCCGGCAGACCCTTAAGGTTCGAACTCTGGGGTGCGCGTGGAGATCGTGCCCTCTACCTCTCCGTCTCATAAGGATCTAACTACTGCAAGAACAACACAGGAGACACAGGGTTTATACTAGTTCGGGCCACCATTGTGGTGTAATACCCTACTCTAGTTTGTGGTGGGTGGATTGCCTCTTGGGCTGATGAGGAAGAACAGTACAAGGAAGAACAGCCTCGTGAGGGCCTGTTCTTGGCTAGGGGATGAACTGCTAGGGGGAGTTCGATCGCCCTTCCCTCTCTCTGTGGGATGCCGGATTCGATGCCTCTACCCTGGGGGTGGCTAGTCCTATTTATAGGCAAAGGCCCTGGGCCTCTTCCCAAATATTGAGCGGGAAGGGCGCCAACAATTGGCCAATTCGAAGGGGAACATCTGGTACACTTATCCTGACTAAAGTTGGTCTTCGCCTGCCAAAGGCCCTGTGGTGACGCCGTCCTGGACTCCATGGTGACCTCCTTCCCACCGTTGGACTGGTCTTGGTCTCGTTGCACCGAAATGGGTGCCTTTGCTTGATCCTCTCGTCTGCGCTTGCCCCCTTTGCACCAAAGAGGAAAGGGAGACGCTGCGCGGGCTGGCGCCCGCCTGGCACCCTTGGTCGTCATGGCTTGCGTCATGGGCACCTCGTGAGGTACCCCGTGAGGGAGTCCTGGATTAGGGGGTGTTCGGATAGCCGAACTATATCTTCAGCTGGACTCCAGGACTATGAAGATACAAGATTGAAGACTTTGTCCCGTGTCCGGAAGGTTCTTTCCTTGGCGTGGAAGGCAAGCTAGGCGTGCAGATATTCAAGATCTCCTACCAATGTAACCGACTCTGTGTAACCCTAACCCTGTCCGGTGCCTATATAAACCGGAGGGTTGTAGTCCGTAGGACGAACACATCATAACCATCATCATACCCATAGGCTAGCTTCTAGGGTTTAGCCTCCTTGATCTCGTGGTAGATCTACTCTTGTACTACCCATATCATCAATATTAATCTAGCAGGAGTAGGGTTTTACCTCCATCGAGAGGGCCCGAACATGGGTAAAATAAAGTGTCCCTTGTCTCCTGTTACCATCCGACCTTGACGCACAGATCGGGACCCCTACCCGAGATCCGCCGGTTTTGACACCGACATTGGTGCTTTCATTAAGAGTTCCTCTGTGTCGTCGCCGTTAGGCCCGATGGCTCCTTTGATCATCAACAACGATGAGGTCCAGGGTGAGACTTTTCTCCCCGGACAGATCTTCGTCTTCGGCGGCTTCGCTCTGCGGGCCAACTCGCTTGGTCATCTGGAGCAGATCGAGAGCTACGCCCCTGGACATCAAGTCAGGTTTGGAAGCCTAAACTACACGGCAGATATCCGCGGAGACTTGATCTTTGACGGATTCAAGCCACAGCCAAGCGCGCCGCACTATCTCGAGGGGCATGATATAGCTCTGCCTCCGAACTGTGTCCTGGAGGCCGCATACGCTTCGGCCCCGATCCTCGATTCGGAGCCCGCTGCGTTCTTTGAAGATGAACGGTTGGACGTCACCTCGGGGGCTGCGATCTTAAAGGCCATTGAGCCGAACGCGAGCCCTGCGCTCCGCATGGCCTGTGACTCCAAGGAGCCGGACTCTTCTCCGAACTTCGGGTCATCCGTGCCCCTCCCGATCGAATCAGATTGGGCGCCTGTAATGGAGTTCACCGCCGCGGACATCTTTCAGTATTCACCTTTTGGTGATATTTTGAATTCTCTCAAGTCTCTCTCTTTGTCAGGAGAGCCCGGGCCGAACTATGGCTTGCGAGGTTGGGATTCGGACGACGAAGAAATTCAAAGCCCACCCACCGCCCACTTAATAGCCACTGTCGATGATATATCCGACATGCTCGACTTTGGCTCCGAAGACTTCGACGGTATGGACGACGAAGGAGGAGACGAGCAAGAACCAGCATCTGTAGGGCGCTGGACCGCCACCTCGTCATACGACATATACATCGTGGATGCTCCAAAAGATGGAGATGGCGATGGAACAGCGGAGGATGGCACTTCGAAAAAGCATCCAAAACGCCGACGTCAGCGGCGCCGCTCCAAATCCCTCCACAGCAGAAACGGTGATTCCGGCACGGGAGATAATACTACCCCGGACAGCGCCGAAGAACACCAAAACCAGCAGGATTCGGCACAGGAAGATGGAGAAGACCGCCCTCATGAGAGAGTGGCAGAGCGAGAGGTCGAGGACGATAACTACATGCCTCCCTCCGAAGACGAGGCAAGCCTCGGCGACGATGAATTCATCATACCATCAGACCCCGCCGAACAAGAGCGCTTTCAACGCAGGCTTTTAGCCACGGCGAACAGCCTAAAGAAAAAGCAGCAACAGCTTAGAGCTGATCAAGATTTGCTAGCTGACAGATGGACTGAAGTCCTTGCGGCCGAAGAGCATGAGCTCGGACGCCCCTCCAAAAACTATCCTAAGTGCAGGCCGCTGCCCCAATCAGAGGAGGAAGCCCAAGACATGGTAGATCGGCCACCTCGCGGCTGCGACAGAGAAGCCTGTCGAACATCCAAACAAGCCATGCCCCGCAGCCGCTTTACCAAGGCACGGGAACACGAACCAGACCTGCGAGACGTCCTGGAGGACCAAGCAAGGCAAACAAGATTGATCTACGGATCGCGCGGACGCCCGACGGCACGTGATAGTTTTCACTCCGGACACAATAAATCCGGCCAGGCCGAACACAATAGGCACAGCTCCTCCGAACTGCGTCGAGACATAGCCCAGTACAGGGGCGCCGCACACCCACTATGCTTCACAGACGAAGTAATGGATCATAGAATCCCAGAGGGTTTTAAACCCGTCAACATCGAGTCGTACGATGGTACGACAGATCTGGAGTATGGATTGAGGACTATCTCCTCCACATCCACATGGCACGTGGCGATGATTTGCACGCCATCAAATATTTACCCCTTAAGCTTAAGGGACCAGCCCGGCACTGGCTCAACAGCCTCCCCGCAGATTCGATCGGCTCTTGGGAGGACTTGGAGGCCGCATTCCTCGACAACTTCCAGGGGACCTACGTACGGCCATCGGACGCCGACGACCTAAGCCACATAATCCAGCAGCCAGAAGAATCGGCCAAGCAATTCTGGACACGGTTCCTAACAAAGAAAAATCAGATAGTCAATTGTCCGGATGCAGAGGCCTTAGCAGCCTTCAAGCATAACATCCGTGACGAGTGGCTTGCCCAGCACCTGGGACAGGAAAAGCCGAAATCCGTGGCAGCCCTCACGACACTCATGACCCGCTTTTGCGCGGGCGAAGATAGCTGGCTAGCTCGCAGCAACAACTTATCGAAGAAGCAAGGTAATTCAGATACCAAGGACAAAAGTGGCAGGTCGCGACGGAATAAACAGAAATGCCGCGTCAGCAGCGACAACAATGAAGATACGGCAGTAAACGCCGGATTCAGAGGCCATAAATCCGGTCAGCGGAAAAAGCCATTCAAAAAGAATACCCAGGGCCCGTCCAGGTTGGACCGAATACTCGACCGCTCGTGCCAGATTCACGGCACCCCCGAAAGGCCAGCCAATCACACCAACAGGGATTGTTGGGTGTTCAAGCAGGCAGGCAAGTTAAGAGCCGAACACAAAAACAAGGGTCTAGACAGCGATGACGAAGAGGAGCCCAGGCCGCCGAACAACAACGGACAGAAGGGGTTTCCCCCACAAGTGCGGATGGTGAACATGATATACGCGACTCATATTCCCAAGCGGGAGAGGAAGCGTGCGCTACGGGACGTATACGCGATGGAGCCAGTCGCCCCAAAGTTCAACCCATGGTCCTCTTGCCCGATCACCTTCGATTGAAGGGACCACCCCACTAGCATCCGTCACGGCGGTTTTGCCGCATTGGTTCTTGACCCAATCGTTGACGGATTTCACCTTACAAGAGTCCTCATGGACGGCGGCAGTAGCCTGAACCTGCTCTACCAGGATACAGTGCGGAAAATGGGCATAGATCCATCAAGGATCAAGCCCACAAGGACGACCTTTAAAGGCGTCATCCCAGGTGTAGAGGCCAATTGCATAGGCTCCATAACATTTGATGTGGTCTTCGGATCTCCGAACAACTTCCGAAGCGAAGAGTTAATCTTCGACATAGTTCCGTTCCGCAGTGGCTATCATGCTCTGCTTGGACGAACCGCATTCGCTAAATTCAATGCGGTGCCGCACTACGCATATCTCAAGCTCAAGATGCCAGGCCCTTGAGGTGTAATCACGGTCAGCGGAAACACCGAACGCTCCATCCGTACGGAGGAACACACGGCGGCCCTCGCAGCAGAGGTACAAAGCAGCCTATTAAGGCAGCTCTCGAGTCCGGCCGCTACAAAGCAGGACAAAGCAAAACGCGCCCGAAGTAACCCGCAGCAAGACCGACTGGCGCGTTCAGAGCACGCGTAGCAATATGGCCCCAACCCCAGCCATCGCTACATAGCGGAGCTAGTACCTCGAGTACACAATTACGCCCTTACAATTCCATGGGCATGGGGGAAGGGGCAGATAAAACGGCAGGCCAACAATACGGCGTCAAACGTACTAGGGGCTGCAGGGTTCTTCTTTTCTTTCAGGACTCCATACTCTGGATACAGTGTTTGGCCTCACTGCCGCACAGACGATACATGACCCAGGAAAGCAGACAAAACAACGCCGCATCATGGAACTCTCAGGTGGTCTCTATTTCGAGCGATATATCTGTTTCTAAATTCCGCGGCCTGCGCCTGGTCAGGACATGTTAAATAGTCTAAATTTTTTTCGCACTACTTGTATCGTTCGGCTTGAATAAACAGCCTCCTCATAAATAATGCATAGCTTTTCGTCTATTTTTTTTGCATTATCTTCTTTTAATATACATATGTTTACTCAAATAACATGATCGCACCCGTACACCATGGTACGGCAAACCACGCCAGGGGCTTTATTACCCTTCTATCTGGTGTGAGAAGTCCGTCCACTTTCACAAGTGCGGCACCCCGAACTTATAGCATTATATGCATCGGCTCCGAGTCATGATTTTGGTCATATGTTGGGTTTGCCCGGCTCCTATGTTTTGGTGCCTTACGTTCCGCTCTATCGGCTAAGGTAGCACTAGGAGAACCACTGTGATTGTGCCCCAGATCAGGTGGGTGAGCACCTCAGTGGAGAAAGCTAAAACAGACTGTCATGATAAGGCGCGAGACCGGTCACTGTTCGAGAGGTTTTTCGAGTCCCTAAAGGCTTATGCCGCTTCGAGCGGAGAGCTGGTTAAGTCCGGCTAAAGGCGTGGATAGTGCCCCGAATTCGGCCTTCCGAACTAGGGGCTTCGCCGAAATTTAAAATTATAACGTTCTATGGCTAAGTGAGAGTGTTCAAGCATTATAGTCCGATTGCCTGGTTCGCTGTGCTGAGCGCCTCCCTCGAAGGACCCAACTATGGGAACAAGAGCCCTCAGGTTTATCCCGAACACCCCAACACTAGTTGCATGGGGGCAGAAGCCGACGACTCGCCATCTCTCAGTTATTGATAAACGGCCGCACAGAAAATAGTATTTTAAATTCAGAAAGCATTGCTTAAGCGCATATGAACAAGTTTTCAGCGCACAGGATACAAACGAGCGAGTTCATTGAAACATTACATCTTTGGCACACTCATCCCCGACAAGGCGAGCTCCAGCGAGAACTTCCTTGTAGTAGTTCTCGGGCTTGCGATGCTCCTTCCCCTGCGGCGGCCCGTCCTTCACCAGCTTATCTCCGTCCAGCTTGCCCCAGTGTACCCTTACACGGGCAAGGGCCCTCCGGGCACCTTCTATGCAGACGGAGCACTTGATGACCTCAAGCCGTGGACATGCCTCCACCAGCCGCCGCACCAGCCCGAAGTAGCTCCCAGGCAGGGACTCTCCAGGCCACAGCCGAACTAGTAAGCCCTTCATGGCCTGTTCGGCCGCCTTGTGGAGCTCGGCCAGCTGCTTCAGCTGATCGCTTAAGGGCACAGGGTGTCCGGCCTCAAAATACTGAGACCAGAACACACTCTCCGTCGAGCTGTCCTCTTCAGCTCGGTAGAATGCGGCGGCGTCGGATGCGCTGCGGGGAAGATCGAAGAACGCCCCTGGAGAACTCCGGATTCGAGTAAGTAATAGGTATTTCACCTTTATATTCCTACTTTGCATTAAGAATGCCTTACCTGCTGCTATCTTTTTCACATCCTCCAACTCTTGGAGGGCCTTTTGGGCTTCGGCCTTGGCACTCTTGGTGGTCTCAACAGCCGACCAGAGCTCGGATGCTTGCGTTTTTGCCTCAAGCTCCAAACCCTCATGTTTCTTCATGAGAGCTTGCAGCTCTTGCTGCACCTCGCCGACTTGGACCCCAAGCTTTTCTCGCTTGGCGCGCTCCTCGACCGCTTTCTTCTCGGCCTCAGCCAGCGCCTGCTTCAGGGTTGCCACCTCGGTTGTGGCCCCTACAATAAGCAGTACAATCCTGCTATTTCTTTTTGCAATCAAGCCTCTCTATAGGCACCTTTTTTTTTCTTTTTCTTTTTCCCTTCTAAGGGGTATTTCTTACCTTCCTTTTCCACGAGCTGCCTTTTGGCAAGGCCGAGCTCTTGCTCAGACCGCTCGAGGTCCTTTTTCAGGACTTCCACCTGCGCAGTCAGTGCGGCGGTGGACAGCAGGGAAGCCTGCATACGCATATTAGACTTTTTTTAGACTCCTGCAAAAATTGTTGGATCCTCTATTCGGCTTTTCTTTCCGAACACCGAACAGAGCATCAGGGGCTACTGTCTATGCGGTAATGAATTTAGCATATTTTTTGCTTACCTGGAAGCCTGTCAGAAGGCTAGCGCAAGCTTCATTCAGTCCGCTCTTGGCGGACTGAACCCTTTGGACCACCGCACTCATAACAGTACGGTGCTCCTCGTCGATGGTGGCGCCTTCAAGCGCCTCCAACAGACTATCCGACGCCTCTGGTTGGACAGAGGTCGCCGGCTCAGACGGCTTACTCCTCTTGGAAGGAGTTCGCCCACCGCGAGCCAGGACGGTTGAGTCCGGCGCGGTGTCCGGCGCAAAGCCGGACTGGGAGCCCTGGGGGGTTTCATCCCCTTTACTCCTGGGGTCCTGAGGATTGCCTTGCGGCTCCTCCAGGACCACCTCCTCCTGCCCTGTTCGGCGGGACGCCGCTTCGGCGTCGCCCGCCCTGCTGGGGGAGACTACGGGCGGGACAGAGTTCATGTCCGACGAATCCAGGGGCCGCTCGATGAATCATCGAGTGCGGCTCGGGGCGGGCTGCGCAAATAGCATTCGACATTAGGGTAAGCTGCGCACTTGAAGATACTATGAGTCATTCTGGTATGTGAATACTTACGATGTCGCCGGACGCTTGGTTCTGTCCGGCCACTCATTTCCGCCCTCTTCGGCGTTGGGGGAGTAGTCCGGCGGAGGGGTCTTCCTTTTCCTCGACCCCTCGGCCTCCCCTGTTGGGGCGGCCTTCTTCTTTTTCGCTCCCCTCGCTGGAGGGGGAGAGCTTCCTTGTTCCTCCTCCTCGTTTTCACGAGAGGAGGGCGTCGCAGACTCGCCAGATGACGAGCTCGACACCACCACATTGCGGGCACTCTTTCGAGTCCCGGTGGTCTTCTTCTTCTTGACCTTCTTCTCCGGCACCACGTAGGGCGCCGGAGCCAGCAACTTCTCTAGAAGAGCTGGGGCTGGGTCTTCGGGCAGAGGAGCCGTATAGTTGATTGGTCCGGCTATCTTCAGCCACGCCTGTCAAAGGCAAAGGGAGTTTTTAGATCCCACATAGAGTTAATCTATGTAGAAAAGCTTAACGAACCTGTGAAAGGTATAAATAGCCTACCTCGCCAGCGTTGCGCTGCGAGCTGTATCCGCGGTCCTCGGAAGCGGATGTGGGGCACTCGGCGCCTTTGGTTAGCACCTTCCAGATGTCTTCATACGTCGTGTCGAAGAGCCTATTGAGGGTTTGGTGCTGCGCCGGGTCGAATTCCCACAAAGTGAACTCCCGTTCTTGGCACGGGAGGATCCGGCGAACGAACATGACCTGGATGATGTTGACATGCCGGATAGGCTTGTTCATCAGGGACCGGATGCAAGTTTGCAGTCCGGTCACTTCTTCTTCGTTGCCCCACGATAGGCCCTTCTCTTTCCAGGACGTGAGCCGCGTGGGGGGTCCGGATCGGAACTCAGGGGCCGCGACCCATTTCGAGTTGCGTGGCTCGGTGATGTAAAACCACCCTGCCTGCCACCCCTTTAAGGACTCCACAAAGGAGCCATCGAACCAGAGTGCGTTGGCCATTTTGCCGGCCATAGCACCTCCGCACTCCGCCTGGGTGCCGGACACCACCTTGGGCTTGACGTTGAAGGTCTGGAGCCAGAGGCCGAAGTGGGGGCGGATGCGGAGAAAGGCCTCACACACGATGATAAACGCCGAGATATTGAGGATAAAGTTCGGGGCCAGATCGTGGAAGTCCAGGCCGTAGTAGAACATGAGCCCCCGGACAAAAGGGTGAAGTGGAAAACCCAGTCCGCGGAGGAAATGGGGGAGAAAAACTACCCTCTCATGGGGCCTTGGGGTGGGAAGAAGCTGCCCCGCCTCGGGAAGCCGGTGCGGGATGTCCTTGGACAGATATCCGGCCTTCCTAAGCTTTTTGATTTGACCCTCCGTAACGGAGGAAGCCATCCACTTGCCACCCGCTCCGGACATCGCTGGAGCAGGTTGGGGAAGAAAGAGCGAACTTGGGCGTTGGAGCTTGAGTGCGCAGGAGATGGATGGGCAAAGGAGGAAGAAGGCGTAGGTGAAAGAGGTAGATCTTTATCCCCTTATATAGCCTGATGCCGTTATGCATCCCCACCTACCTAATAAAACTCGCTTGCCGCTCACACGCCGTGGTAAATGGCGTGGTTGGGTTACCCACGTCCGCATTAATGAGAATCCTGTTAAAAGGGGCACACGATCTCTGCTTCGACAAGACGTGCCAAGGAAACCGCCTCGTTGAATGTGCTGCGGTGGAACAACAAAAAATAATCCATAACAGAAGGCTTGGTCGCAGTGTTATGACGCAGTGCGGAATACGTCAGCAGATTTGATTTGTGTTTGTATTATTCTCTATATGGCAATACGTGGAAACTTGTTTTGCAGAGCCGGACACTATTTTTTGGTGTTTATTATATTCTTGAAGAATTTAGAGGAGGAACCCTCCTTGCAATGCCGAAGACAATTTGCGCGCCGGACTCGTCGTCATTGAAGCCTGGTTCAGGGGCTACTGAGGGAGTCCTGGATTAGGGGGTGGTTGGATAGCCGAACTATATCTTCAGCCGGACTCCAGGACTATGAAGATACAAGATTGAAGACTTCGTCCCGTGTCCGGAAGGTTCTTTCCTTGGCGTGGAAGGCAAGCTAGGCGTGCGGATATTCAAGATCTCCTACCAATGTAACCGACTCTGTGTAACCCTAACCCTGTCCGGTGCCTATATAAACCGGAGGGTTGTAGTCCGTAGGACGAACACATCATAACCATCATCATACCCATAGGCTAGCTTCTAGGGTTTAGCCTCCTTGATCTCGTGGTAGATCTACTCTTGTACTACCCATATCATCAATATTAATCTAGCAGGAGTAGGGTTTTACCTCCATCGAGAGGGCCCGAACCTGGGTAAAATAAAGTGTCCCTTGTCTCCTGTTACCATCCGACCTTGACGCACAGATCGAAACCCCTACCCGAGATCCGCCGGTTTTGACACCGACACCCCGCCTTGATCTCTCCGCCTCCTCGTGAGCCAGCCTAAGGAGGTTGTGCTTGAGGAAGCGCCATGTCGTCCGCCTCGCGAGGCTTGGCCCCTCGCGAGGTTCTTGAGCCTTGTGTTGATGAAGATGGGCCATGCTGGGCCCCCATTTGAGCCACGCCGCAGGCCGCAGGTAGGCAAGTCTGGGGACCCCCGTTCCCAGAACGCCGACAGCCTCCGGTTAATAGGTTAGTCCCAAAAATAATATAAAAGTGGAAAATAAAGCCCAGTATAGTCCAAAACAGTAGATAATATAGCATGGAGCAATAAAAAATTATAGATACGTTGGAGACGTATCAGGAAGTAATAAGTAGATGATGGGTTGCTAGAGTGACAGAACCTTAAACCCTAGTTTATGCGTTGCTTCGTAAGGGGCTGATTTGGATCCATATGTTTCATGCTATGGTTAGGTTTACCTTAATACTTTTGTTGTAGTTGCGGATGCTTGCAATAGAGATTAATCATTAGTGGGATGCTTGTTCAAGTAAGAACAACACCCAAGCACCGGTCCACCCACATATCAAATTATCAAAGTACCGAACGCGAATCATATGAACGTGATGAAAACTGGCTTGACGATAACTCCCATGTGTCATCGGGAGCGCTTTTCTCTATATAAGAGTTTGTCCAGGCTTGTCCTTTGCTACAAAAAGGATTGGGCCACCTTGCTGCATGATACGTCTCCATCGTATCTACTTTTCCAAACACTTTTGCCCTTGTTTTGGACTCTAACTTGCATGATTTGAATGGAACTAACCCCGGACTGACGCTGTTTTCAGCAGACTTTCCATGGTGTTATTTATGTGCAGAAGCAAAAGTTCTCGGAATGACCCGAAACTCCACGGAACGTCTAGTTAAAAATAATAAAAAATCCTCGCCAAAGATGAAGACCAGGGGGCCCACACCCTGTCCGCAAGGGTGGTGGGCGCCCACCCTAGGGCGCGCCCCTACCTCGTGGGCCCCCTGGAGCTCCTCCGACGCCAACTTTAACTCTATATATTTGCTTTCAGGGAGAAAAAAACCAAGGAGAAGAAATCATCGCGTTTTACGATACGGAGCCGCCGCCAAGCCCTAAAACCTCTCGGGAGGGCTGATCTGGAGTCCGTTCGGGGCTCCGGAGAGGGGTATTCGTCGTCGTCGTCATCATCAACCATCCTCCATCACCAATTTCATGATGCTCACTGCCGTGCGTGAGTAATTCCATCGTAGGCTTGCTGCACGGTGATGGTTTGGATGAGATCTATCATTTAATCGAGTTAGTTTTGTTAGGGTTTGATCCCTAGTATCCACTATGTTCTGAGATTGATGTTGCTATGACTTTTCTATGCTTAATGCTTGTCACTAGGGCCCGAGTGCCATGATTTCAGATCTGAACCTATTATGTTTTCATGAATATATGTGTGTTCTTGATCCTATCTTGCAAGTCTATAGTCACCTACTATGTGTTATGATCCGGCAACCCCAAAGTGACAATAATCGGGACCACTCCCGGTGATGACCGTAGTTTAAGGAGTTCATGTATTCACTATGTGCTAATGCTTTGTTCTGGTTCTCTATTAAAAGGAGGCCTTAATATCCCTTAGTTTCCATTAGGACCCCGCTGCCACGGGAGGGTAGGACAAAAGATGTCATGCAAGTTCTTTTCCATAAGCACGTATGACTATATTCGGAATACATGCCTACATTACATTGATGAATTGGAGCTAGTTCTATGTCACCGTATGTTATGACTGTTACATGATGAACTGCATCCGGCATAATTATCCATCACCGATCCAATGCCTACGAGTTTTCCATATACTGGTTTCCGCTTATTTACTTCCCGTTGCTATTGTTACAATCACTACAAAACACCAAAAATATTACTTTTGCTTCTGTTACTTTTGATACCGTTACCACTAATATCATATTACTTTGCTACTAAACACTTTGCTGCAGATATTAAGTTATCCAGGTGTGGTTGAATTGACAACTCAACTGCTAATACTTGAGAATATTCTTTGGCTCCCCTTGTGTTGAATCAATAAATTTGGGTTGAATACTCTACCCTTGAAAGCTGTTGCGATCCCCTACACTTGTGGGTTATCACTGCACTTTATGTACTTTTGTTACTTGTTGCTCGTTACAAATTATCCTCTCACAAAACTATCTGTTACCACTTATTTCAGTACTTGCAGAGAGTACCTTGCTGAAAACCACTTATCATTTCCTTCTGCTCCTCGTTGGGTTCGACACTCTTACTTATCGAAAGGACTACGATAGATCCCTATACTTGTGGGTCATCAAGACTCTTTTCTGGCGCCGTTGCCGGGGAGTGAAGCGCCTTTGGTAGGTGGAATTTGGTAAGGAAAAAATTATATAGCGTGCTGAAATTTACTGTCACTTGTTACTATGGAAAGTAATCCTCCAAGGGGCTTATTTGGGGTATCTTCACCCCGACCAGTAGAGCAAAGAGTTGCTCCTCGAAAGCTGTTGCGATCCCCTACACTTGTGGGTTATCAAGACTAATTTCTGGCGCCGTTGCCGGGGACCATAGCTCTATTCTTTGAGTCACTTGGGATTTATATCTGCTGATCACTATGAAGAAGTTGAAATACGCTAAGACAACAATTTATCCCTCAACTACGAGGGGAGGTAAGGAACTGCCATCTAGCTCTACACTTGATTCACCTTCTGTTTTGAGTAAGCTTGCGACACCTAAACCTGCTTCTGCTATTCGTTCTGATATGTCGCATGTTATTGATG
Organism: Aegilops umbellulata; assembly: GCA_032464435.1. Lineage (NCBI taxonomy): Eukaryota > Viridiplantae > Streptophyta > Magnoliopsida > Poales > Poaceae > Aegilops > Aegilops umbellulata. The sequence goes on along the minus strand of CP136056.1, from coordinate 62,973,074 downwards.
ATGCCACTTCTGCTACGCATGATACTTATGATGAAACTACTTCTATGCTTGATACTACTGTGCCCCTTAGTGAATTTCTTGATGAACAAATTGCTAGGGCTAGAGAGAAATAAATTATTGAAACTGATTATAATGCTGAAAGTGATGATGAAGATAGACCTTTTATTCCTGAGGGTTATGTTTTTGATATGGAAGCTTCTGCAACTATTCTAGCTTGCAAGGATAGATATGAACTCAAGAGGTTATTAGCTGAATGGAATAAGCAATCTCTTAAAGATAAAATGAGGCCTGACCCTGCTTTTGCTACTTCACCTATTTGTGTTGCCGATAAGGATTATGAATTCTTCGTTGATCCTGATATAATTACTTTGGTTGAATCTGATCCTTTTCATGGTTATGAATCTGAAACTGTTGTGGCACATCTTACTAAATTAAATGATATAGCCACCCTGTTCACTAATGATGAGAGATCTTGCTACTTTTATATCCTTAAAATATTTCCATTCTCATTAAAGGGTGATGCTAAGATATGGTTTAATTCTCTTGATCCTGGTTGTGTGCGTAGTCCCCAGGATATGATTTATTACTTCTGTGCTAAATATTTCCCGGCTCATAAGAAACAAGCTGCTTTAAAGGAAATTTACAACTTTGTGCAAATTGAAGAAGAGAGTCTCCCACAAGCTTGGGGGAGGCTTCTCAAGTTACTTAATGCTTTGCCTGATCATCCTCTTAAGAAAAATGAAATACTTGATATCTTTTATAATGGACTAACCGATGCTTCCAGAGATTACCTGGATAGTTGTGTTGGTTCTGTTTTCAGGGAAAGAACACCGGATGAAGCTGAAATTCTATTGAATAATATGTTGACAAATGAAAATAATTGGGCACCTCCTAAGACAGCTCCAGAGCCAATTCCTGAGCCTATTTCTAAACCAACTCCAAAGAGGAGAGGTGTTATATTCCTCAGTCCTGAAGATACGCAAGAGGCAAAGAAATCTATGAAAGAAAAAGGTATTAAAGCTGAAGATGTTAAGAATTTACCTCCTATTGAAGAAATACATGGTCTTAATCTACCGTCTGTTGAAGAAACATATGATTCTAATCCATTACCTATTGAAGAACCCCCTAATCTTGATAACCCGACACAGGTAGTAAAGGTAGATTCTCTTTATAGATATGATAGAGCTGAAATCCCTCCTACTAAAATTGCTAGCCAATGCTTGGATGAGTTTGATAACTTTATGTTTAAGCAAGAAGATTTCAATGCTTATTTTGGTAGACAATTAAAACAAAATGCTTATATGATTAAACACTTGGGTGATTATATGGCTAATATTAGAGGTGAACTTAAACTTGTTAGCAAACGTGCTTCTATGGTTACCACTCAAGTAGAACAAGTACTTAAAGCTCAAAATGATTTGCTCAATGAAATGAATAGTAAGAAAAATGATTATGCTGTTAGAGTGGCTACTAGAACTGGTAGAATGACTCAGGAACCTTTGTATCCTGAAGGCCACCCTAAGAGAATTGAGCAAGATTCCCAGAGAAATAATATTGATGCACCTAGTTCTTCTAAGTGGAAGAAAAAGAAAAATGATACGACTTTGCAAACTTCTAGTGAACCTATTGCTGAACCACCTGAGAGTCCCAATGATATCTCTATGTCTGATGCTAAAACACAATCTGGTAATGAACATGAACCTAGTGAAAATATTAATGATGATGTTCATGATGATGCTCAACCTAGTAATGATAATGATGTAGAAATTGAACCTGTTGTTGATCTTGATAACCCACAATGAAAGAATCAATGTTATGATAAGAGAGACTTTGTTGCTAGGAAACATGGTAAAGAAAGGGAACCATGGGTTCAGAAACCCATGCCTTTTCCGCCCAAACCATCCAAGAAAAAGGATGATGAGGATTTTGAGCGCTTTGCTGAAATGATTAGACCTATCTTTTTGCGTATGCGATTGACTGATATGCTCAAAATGAATCCTCATGCTAAATATATGAAAGATATTGTCACAAATAAAAGAAAGATACCGGAAGCTGAAATTTCCACCATGCTTGCTAATTATACTTTTAAGGGTGGAATACCAAAGAAACTTGGAGATCCAGGAGTACCTACTATACCATGCTCCATGTCGGTGTACTAAAGTAGGGGTACTCCAGTATCCCGAACTTGTGCACGGGCAGTCGCAGCACCCTGCGGCAAGGCCCGCCGGGGGACCGCCAAAGTCCTCCGCAGATCCTTTGAAGCCATCCAAGAGCAAAGTATTTAAGTCAAGGAGACAAGTCCTCGGCAAGAGGAGCTTGCCGGGAAGGCCAGCCAAGGTACAAGACCCCGGCAAGACGAGCTTGCCGGGAAGCCCAAACAAGAGCATCTCAAAGAACCTGCCGCAGCACGCCACTCGTCCCGGCAGGACCCGGCGAGCGACAAGTTCCCGGGCGCGACAAGACAACGGCTGCGGCAAGGCACTTGCCGCGGCAGGCAGCCACTCCGTACCCGCGCTCCAGATCACCCACTTACGTGTCGCTCCGGGACCCTTCCCAGCGTACGTGGCGGGAGGCTGTGCAGCCAGGGGTACACTATGCAATGCAACGCTGACAGGATCGCCATCGTGGCGAGCGATGGCGCCCCTGACGGTCCCTTTTCTGCACCGTCCGGGCGACGTAGATGGGCATTTAATGCCTTTGTCCCCTGCCGTCAGGGTTAGGTATGATACACTGTGTAGGTAGCTATACCTACCGCAGCATATTTACACTTTTGCCCTTACCTACGTTGCCACCTGTTGGAGACCCCTTGAACATATAAAAGGAGGCCCATGCACAACGTAGGGGGGGGATCGATCCTCAGAGAAACGCTCGGTCTCGTTAGCTGCTCGAGTGTACTGTAGCACTCGGCGCTCCCGAGCAAGAACTCAATACAATCCACAAAGCAGCAGTAGGAGTGTTATCTCTCCGGAGAGCTCCGAAGCTGGGTAAAAACCTTCCCCCGCGTGCCTCGCCTCGATCTGCTCTTCGCGCGACCTCCGCCCCCCTCCAAACCGAGAAGGGGCTCCGTCCCCATAGGTGCTCGGGGAGCCTAGGAAACCCCGGCATCTCTGGCGCGCCAGGTAGGGGGCGTCGAGGTTGTGTGAACCTGATCCGGCGTTCACGCGAGCTGAATCTTCATCGACTTCATCGACATGCCGCCGAAGAAGAAGGCTTCGGAGGCGGCTGCGCCGTCCGCGTCGAATCCACCGCCGCCGCAGCAAACGGCCGGCGGGGAGAACGCCGGCGGTGGAACGGGCGCCGACGAGGGAGCCCACGGTGCCAACAAGTCCAAGGACAAGACCGCGCTGCCCGCTGGCGGCGTAGTCGGCTCCCACGACGACCGGGCGTCCGTAGACGCACCGCGCCCATCTCAAGAGGCGCAGGACCGACAGCGTCGTGGTACTCACGGTACCATACGCTCGCTGGACCCAAATCGAGCTAGCGGATCCCGGGACACTCAAGGCCAACATGCACGCCGACGTGCTGGCGCGAGCAAGGCACGGTCGCCTGGACGGAATACTGCTCCTTCCAACATCGTTGGGAGCCCGAGCATATCCCGCTCCTCGCACTGTTCGCCACCGCTACCCGCCACCCCAGCAGAAGCTCTAGCGCGAGCTCAACTGCTCCTAGACTTCCCTCCAACGCCAGACAAGATCGATGACTAGAGGGCCACCATTCAGAGTCTCATCGGCTTCGCCAACGGCGACACTCCGCGGCCAGCGACCACATCGCAGCCGCGGTAGGCCAGCCAAGTGCGAGCCGATGGCGAAAAAACCGGTGGGGGTGCAACCACCGTGCACTCTCTGCCCCAAAGGCCAAGATCGCCGACTCGTCGGGTCCGCAATGACAGCGACTCCACTGCTTCCTCAGATCCGCGAACTCGTCGTGATCAGCGCCACGTTCTTCACGAACGGCAGCAAGAAGACGCCCGCACCCGCATCAAGCGCCGGAGAGAAACATGGCGTCAATCAGACCGACGCGCTGGCCCCACTCTCGACATGCAAGCGCCAGGGGAACCAGGCGACCTGCCGTACGCGGTAGGTTGCCATGCGTTTACCCGTGAGCTGCGGCAAGTCCAGTGGCCCAGCACGAAGAATTTCAAGCCAGACGTACCAGAGAAGTACGACGGCAGGCTGCATCCGTCAGAGTTCCTCAGCATCTACACCATTGCGGTGCAGGCTGCCGGGGGGCGGGACGACAATACCCTCGCCAATTACTTCCCTCTGGTGCTCAAGCCCAACGTCAGGTCCTGGCTCATGCACTTGCCGGAAAACTCCATATCTTCCTGGGCGGACCTATGCCATCAGTTTGTCGGCGCCTTTACAGGCGGCCACAAACCCCATGGCCAGGAGAGTGATCTTCACCTGCTTGCCCAGAAGGAAGGGGAGCCTCTACGTAAGTACATCCAGAGATTCAGCCAAGTGCAACGCAACATCCCAGACGTCCACCCTGCCGCGGTCATCAGTGCGTTCCATCAGAACGTACGCAACCGCAGGATGCGGGAGGAGATGGCGATGTGCAAGATCAGAGACGTCAGCGAGCTGTATGCCCTGGCCGACAGATGTGCACGTGCTGAGGAAGGAAGGAAACTCCCCGGAGAGAACGTAGGAACCGGAGGATCTAACAGCGACGATGCCGCCCCAGCAAGCAAAAACAGGCGGCGGAACAACAGGAAGAGGAAAGGCAAAGATGTGCTAGTTGTCGAGCAATCCGGCAACGAAGGTGGCGCCAAGACAGCCAAGACTGATGGCTCCGGCAAGGAGGTTGCCGCATGCGCCAACTGCCAGGCTGTGGCGGCCGCCGACAAGCAGGATGGCACCAACAAGCAGTACTGCAAGATTCACCGCACCAAAGGCCATGACCTCCAGAGCTGCAAGAAGGTCGAACAGCTCGTTGAGCTGCAAAAGGCCGAGTACGAGCGACGCGACAAGGAGAAGGCCCAAGGAGGTGCTGGAGGATCTGGTACGAAGCACACTGGCCGGGGGGGACGCCGCGGCAACACCAAGCAGCGGCAAGGCGACAGACCTCCCCGCGGCCGCGACAAGGATGAAGATGACGACGACGAAGACATGGATGACGCCGAGACCAGCGAGCAGGAGTTCCAGAAAGCCACAGAAGTTTTGTGCGTTGACGGCGGTGCTTCTCTGCATACTTCACACCGCCAACTCAAGCAGTGGGTGCGGGAAGTTAATGTAGCAGAACCACCCGCTGAGTCACGCAAGCTTCTGAAATGGTCCAGCACGCCTATCATCTTTGATATTGAGGACCACCCCGATCGCACAACTGCTGTCGGGTGTTTGCCTATGTTGGTCTCACCAACTATCCGCAACCTCAAGGTCACTAAGATGCTAGTTGACGGCGGCGCCAGCTTGAACCTGATCTCCTCTGCTGTACTTCGGAGACTCCAAGTCCCTGACAGCGAGCTCGAAGAGACCGGCACGTTTCAAGGAATCAACCCGGGAAGGAGCAAGCCGAAGGGGAAGATCACGCTGCCGGTGACATTTGGCAGTGAGTTGAACTTCAGGACTGAGAGGATCACTTTCGACGTTGCCGATTTTCCATTGCCTTACAATGGAATTCTCGACCGTCCAGCGCTCGCCAAGTTCATGGCGGCCTCTCACTACGCATACAACATGCTGAAGATGCCAGGCCCGATAAGTGTCATCTCTGTACATGGCGACAAGAAAGACACTCTCATCTGTGCCGACAAGATCTACCGGGCAGCAGCAGCCGCCGCGGATCGCGAGACACTCGCCGCTGAAGCTCCCGGGGGGAAGAAGAAGACCAAGTCCGGCAAGAGCTTTGATGCCCACTCCGGCAAGCGCACCTCTTCGGAGTGCTGCGCTACCGTCGAGGACGCACCATCGAGCTCCACCGGCAAGTGTAAGAAGACAATGGCAGCTCCGCCAGCAACCAAGAAGGTGTCCGCCAAGGAGGACGGCACTAGTGGTACCTTCACCATCAGTGCCACTCTCGACCCTAAATAGGAAAGCGCGCTCGTTGCTTTCCTGCGGGCGAATGTCGACGTGTTTGCGTGGCAACAGTCTGACATCCCCGGCGTTCCCAGGAAAGTAATCGAGCACCACCTCGCCGTCTGTCCTCACGCGCGACCCGTCAAGCAGAGAGTCAGGAAACAAGCGGTGGAGCGCCAAGAGTTCATCATCAAAGAGATCAAGAAGTTGGAAGCAGCAGGCCTCGTCAGAGGAGTGCTCCATCCTACGTGGTTGGCCAATCCTGTAGTCATGCGCAAGGTGAACGGGAAATGGAGACTTTGCATCGACTTCACCAATGTCAACAAAGCTTGTCCCAAAGACCCATTTCCCTTGCCGCGCATTGACCAGATTGTCGACTCCACAGCCGGATGCGACTTGTTTTCGTTTCTTGACGCATACTCAGGATACCATCAGATCTTCATGGCAGAAGAGGATGAGGAGAAAACCGCGTTCATCACTCCATGTGGCACATACTGTTTTGTACGAATGCCTTTCGGTTTGAAGAATGCTGGTTCAACATTTGCAAGGGTCGTCCATACTGCTTTTGAGCCGCAAATACACAGAAATGTGGAAGCCTACATGGATGATATAGTGGTCAAAAGCAGGGACAAGTCAGCTCTGATTCAAGATCTAGAAGAAACTTTTGCAAATCTGCGTAAGATTAGCCTCAAGCTCAACCCCGAGAAGTGTGTGTTTGGAGTCCCTTCCGGCAAGCTTCTCGGGTTCTTTGTGTCCCAGCGGGGGATTGAAGCCAATCCCGACAAGATCAAGACCATTGAGCAGATCAAAGCACCGAAGCGAGTCAAGAATGTACGAAAACTTGCCGGCTGCGTGGCGGCTCTCAGCAGGTTTATCTCTAAGTCTGCTGAGCGCGCCCTGCCGTTTTTCAAAATCTTGAAAATGGCAGGTCCAATGAAATGGACTCCGGAAGCAGAGGCTGCGCTGCAGGACTTGAAGAGATACCTGTCCTCCACTCCAATACTTGTCGCACCTAAACCACAAGAGAAGTTGCTGCTATATCTGGCGGCAACCAATCAAGTGGTTAGTGCTGCGTTAGTAGCGGAGAGAGAGGCAGATGATGAGCCAGCAACCGCGGCAAGCGCGTCCAGCGACAAGCAAGGGGCTTCCCCGACGAGCTCTGGTCCCGACGAAGATAGATCTGCGCAGATGTGCGAAGGGATACAGAAGAAAATGGTGTAGCGCCCAGTCTACTTTGTAAGTTCCCTTCTGCAGGGGGCTAGGTCGAGGTACTCTGGTGTGCAGAAGTTGCTTTTTGGCCTTCTTATGGCCTCGAGAAATCTACGCCATTACTTCCAAGCACATGAGATCACAGTTGTCACTCGCTTTCCGCTGAAGAGGATACTGCAGAATCCAGAAGCAACAGGCAGGATTGTTGAGTGGGCATTGGAACTGTCAAGCTTTGGCCTCAAGTTTGAGAGCACTTCAACTATTCGAAGCAGAGCATTGGCAGAATTCATAGCAGAGTGGACGCCAACACCTGATGAAGAAACCCCAGAGACGAGCATCCCCGTCAAGGAAGCAAACAAAGAGTGGCTGATGTACTTTGATGGCGCGTTCTCGCTACAAGGCGCCGGTGCTGGCATGTTGCTTGTCGCACCCACCGGAGAGCACCTCAAGTACGTGGTCCAGATGCACTTTCCCAAGGAGCAAGCAACAAACAATACTGCAGAGTATGAAGGATTGCTCGCCGGTCTCAGGATCGCGGCAGACCTTGGGATCAAGCAGCTCATTGTCAGGGGTGACTCGCAGCTTGTCGTCCGCCAAGTAAACAAGGATTATCAGAGTCCGTTGATGGAAGCTTACGTTGATCAAGTGAGGAAGCTGGAAGAGCGCTTTGTCGGCCTACATATGGAACATGTTCCTAGAGCTCAGAACGACATCGCTGACGGCCTGTCAAAGTGCGCGGCATTTAAGTTACCTGTGGAACCAGGGATCTTTGTGCTCAAGCTGACTCAACCATCCGTGACGCCACCAACTGGATAGAGCAGGAAGAGGAAGTTGATTTATGGTGACTATCTTCCGGCTGAGCTTCCCGAAGCCGCCGCCAAGAAGGTCCCCAAGATCAACGCCAAGAGTGCTGAGGAGCAGTCTGCTCCGACAAGCCCCAAGGTTTGTTTCGTTGAAGCAGACGCTCCCGACAAGTTTCGCTCCGGCAAACTTGCCGGGGATCATCAAGCTCTGGCTGAACCGCGGGTTCTCGCCGTAGAAGCGGATGTTCCCGCAGCAGCAGATATGCCTTTAGTCCTTGTTGTCGAGCCGCAGGCTCCAGCATGGGCACAGCAGATCGTCCGTTTCCTCCAGTCAGGAGAACTTCCCAAAGAGCCAGAAGAAGCGGAAAGAGTAGCCCGACAGTCTAGTATGTACCAGTTCGTTGACAACGCACTGTACAGAAGAAGGCTCAACGGAGTGAAATTGAAGTGTATTCCCCGGGAAGATGGACAGAAGCTGTTGGCAGAGGTGCATGGAGGCATATGTGGTCATCACATTGGCGCCAGAGCACTTGCTGGCAAAGTGTTCCGGCAAGGTTTCTTTTGGCCGACAGCCCTCCAGGATGCAACTGCACAAGTAACCAAGTGTGAAGCGTGCTAGTTCCATTCCAAGCAGATACACCAACCAGCTCAAGCTCTCCAGACAATCCCTTTATCCTGGACATTTTCGGTCTAGGGGCTCGACATCCTCGGCCCTTTCCCCCGAGCAGTCGGGGGCTTTGAGTACTTGTACGTCGCAATCGACAAGTTCACAAAGTGGCCAGAAGTGGAACCAGTGAGGAAGGTGACAGCACAGTCAGCAGTCAAGTTCTTTAGGTCGATTGTTTGCCGCTTCGGAATCCCTAACAGGATCATCACCGACAACGGTACACAATTCACGAGTCGCAACTTCATGCAGTACGTCCAAGACCTTGGCGCCAAGGTCTGCTTCGCTTCTGTTGCTCACCCCAGGAGCAACGGTCAAGCAGAGAGGGCAAATGCTGAAGTGCTGCGTGGACTCAAGACCCGGACTTTTGACAGGCTGCACAAGTGCGGAAGAAACTGGATCGAGGAGCTGCCGGTGGTTCTTTGGTCGATCAGGACGACGCCAAATCGAGCCACTGGCCAGACACCTTTCGCTCTAGTCTATGGAGCAGAGGCAGTTACCCCCACGGAACTCGTATACGGGTCACCTCGAGTGCTCGCTTATGATGAGCTTGAGCAAGAGCAGCTGCGGCGAGATGACGCGCTGCTCCTTGAGGAGGACCGTCTTCAGGTTGCTGTACGAGCTGCTCGATACCAGCAAGCTTTGCACCGCTACCACAGCCGCAAAGTTAAAGCCAGAAGTCTCGAGGAAGGCGACCTTGTTCTTCGGCGTGTTCATTCCGCCAAGAATTCCAACAAGTTGACGCCGAAGTGGGAAGGCCCTTACCGGGTGAAACGAGTCACGAGGCCTGGCGCTGTCCGCCTTGAGACCGAGGATGGCATTCCGGTGAGCAACTCCTGGAACATCGAGCATCTTCGTAAGTTTTACCCGTAAGGCGCGGTTGTCGGACCCTGTTCGGCAACCACCATTTTGTACAAGTCTTGCCGCTGTTGCATGTAATCCTTTGTACAAAGCCAGGCGCAGACCCTCACCATAAATAAAACTCACGTGCTCCGCACACCCTGTCAATTTCATGCCTTTCTGCATAAATTGTCCGACACTTTGTGCAGCGAGCCCCCCTCGGTAAGCAATAACGAGCCATAAGGCTCCATACTATTGTTTTCTCTTTTTTCTTTTTCTCAAGGAAAGGAAGGATCCTTCGCCCACAAGTTAGCCAGGGGGGATGGGAAGATAATGGTATGGACCCGACGCCGTTCAGGAAAAATTTCGCCTTGCCGGGGAGCAAACGACAAAAAAGCTAAGTGCCAAAGTTTGAGTAATCAGATTTTTTAACTTTAAGTTATTTTCCTTGAACGACCATGCTTTGTATGGAAAACCCGTGCGCGAAGGAACCAGCTCGTGGCTAGTTGCGCCCTTACTTTGCTTCGAGTTCGCTCAACATCTTAAGTGTGCCGCGACTAGAGTCGCGCCCTTACTTTGTTTCGAGTTCACTCAGCAACTTAAGCGAGGTGCGACTAGTCGCGACAAGGTTTCTTGTCGGTAACGGCACCGCCAGCAGGCTGCTGACGTCCCGCACTCAGACCTCGCGGCAAAGGTGCCTACGCCGGCAGGTTCCCTAAAAGCGTAGGGCAAAAACATACAAAGGAAGGAATCGAGTAAAGGGAATAGCATTGCAATCGTGACATGAAACAAAGTTATATTACAAGATAGCTTGTCGCGGCTCTAACAAACTGTTTTCATGACATGACCAGCGGCGACGAGAAAAGAAGAAAATAGGCGGCCTAGTATGCGTGGTCGCCCTCAACCCTCTTGATCCCGCTCACCTTGTCCACAATGGGTGCGACGAGGGTCTCAAGCTCCTCCAGATCAGCTTCAGGCGGCAAGGACCTGAGGACGTTAGCGAGGCGGAGGCCCGGGTTGCGGAAGGCCACCTTCATCAGCACCTTTTTGAGAGCTCCCGCGCAGATCTCGCGTGACTCATCGGCCAGCTGCTTTGGGATCCTCTCCCAGAGTTGCTGGAGGGCCGTCGCCACGCCTTTAAAGAACAAGGTGAGCTTGGCGCTAGATGGGAGGCTCTCGTCAGAGGAATACCCGAGATCCTCCACCCCCAGCAACGCCAACTCCTTGTCGATGCCTGCGGCGGCGCTCACAAGGCCCTCCGTCCACCGCTCCACAGTTCCCCTAAACTCATTCTGGGTGGCAGCGATGTTCTCCAGCAGCGCCTGGTCGGCCTCGATCTCCTTCTTCAAGGCCGCCTCCTGCTCCTTGGCGCCGTTCAGCGTCTTGGTCAAAGTAGCCAGCTTCAGCTCAAGGTCAACGTTGGAGTCCTTGGCGGCATCAAGCTCCTTGACCTTTTCGGCGAGACGGCCTTGCAGATCGCCAAAGGTGTAGGCGTCCTTCTCGCGCTCATGCTTGAGCGCGGCAAGCGCCTCACCGCTCGCCTTGAGATCAGTCTCCAGCTGCGCCACTTTCGCCTCCAGCTCCTTCTTCGCGGCCTCGGCAGCTGCGGCAGCATCCTTTGCTTCCTTGAGGGCTCCGCCGAGTGCTCGCTCGCGCGCCGCAAGCTCCTCTTCGTGGCTGTCCAGGCTGGCCTTCAGCTGCACCAACTCACCATCCCGCGCTGATAGCTCCTCGGCGGCGAGCCACTGTTGCTCTGCAACCTCTGCCTTCTCGAGGATGAAAGCCTTCTGCGCCTCATCGAGTTGCACCCGCTCCGCCGCCAGCGACTGGACAGCTGCCTGGTTGAGGCCACGGGTTCCTACGCGCGCTTCTCCACGTCCACCCCTGCCTTCGTGACAAGCGCTTCGCGGGACTCCAGTTTGGCCTGGCGGGCGCGGTAGAGCGACACCAGCTTCCGCAGCAGTCGCTCCTCCTCGGGCTCGTCGCTGCTGCTGCTTGGTGCGTCGACCAACGTCAGCCCAGCGGAGGCAAGCACCTCCACGTCGAAGCTTTCTCCTTCGACTGGCGCCCTGGACGTTGATGCCCAGGGGAGGTTGATGAAGATGCCAGCGCCAGCCTTCAAGTAGACGCCTGGCTGGGGTTCCTCGGAGCCTGACGCTGCGGCAGCGGCGGGAGGATCAGCGGTCGGTGTAGCGCCTGTCGCTCCTGCGGCCCCAGGGTCGTCAGTACGATCGCCGGACCCCTCATCAGCTGCTGCGGCGGCAGCCTTGGCGGCCTCTTCGCCGGCGGGATCATCAGCGCCGGCCGTTTCCTCGGTGGCAGTGGCGTCGTCAATAACGACTTCGGTCTCCATCGGCTCCACAGTGGATGGATCTGACGGCCAGAAAAAGAAGAAAAGTCAAGCAAATATCCAAAAAGAAGAACTCAAGGGGGGTTTAGAAGCAAGGAGTACCTGTACCAGGCTCGGTGGTGGGGATCTCCGCTGCCGGGGGTTCGCTGGTACCGTCCCTTGCCGGAGATTTCTCCCTCACCGGGGAACTCTCCCTTGTCGGGGACTTCTCCCTTGCCGGGGAGCTCTCCCTTACCGGAGAATTCTCCCTTGGCGGCGTAGTCGAAGCAGGTGGCACGTCGGGGGTGGCCTCCGGGCGCTCCTGGTGGAGCTGCTCTGCTCCTACATAAGCCAACGGTCAGATATCAGCAAGCAAAGAGTATCCATGCGCGCCTAACAGCTAGAAGTAAACCATATACTTACGCTGGGGGCTGCGCTGGGGGCTGCTCTGAAGAACAGCCGTCGGGTCCGGCAAGTTTATCTCGGGCGCACCCCCTACTCCCACGGAGGGGTCATCCTCGATAACGATCACCGGGACCTTGGCCCTCTTTGCCATTCTCTGGGCCAGCGTCCTAAAAAGGGATGAGTTCAGGGTAAGGCAAATGAGATACAATACAAGACAGCAAGTATTGAAGACATGCAAATACAACAAGGATCTTACTCTTCTTCTTCCTCGTCGGAGCTGAGCGCGGAGAAGTCAAAGCCTGGCCCACCTCCGGCGCGAGGAGGCGGGGGAGTGGGATCTCTTGGCCGCTTGGCGGGAGCCGGGGCGGCAGGCCGAGAGGACCCCGCCCCAGTTGCCGCTGCAGCGCGAGGTGTTCCCGCGGCAACAGAACTTGCCACGGTGGAGCGTGTCGTGCGGCGCGACGGGGGTTGACTCGCCCGCCGCTCTGCTACGTCCCCGGCCTTGCGAAGACGCTTTCTTGGTGGAGCCGGGGGCTCTGCTTGTGGAGCCGGGGGCTCTGCTTGCGGAGCCAGAGGCTCTACTTGCGGCAGGCTGTCCGAAGACGAAGAGGAAGAGGAGCCGATCTCCAACGAGCCACTCGTGTCCTCGGCGGGCCCGCTCGGCCCGACGTCATGCTCGGCGGACCTCCTCTCGCTGGCAAGCTCCTCTCGGTCGGCAAGGCTTGCCGCCTCGGCTGCCTCTGCTTCCTCCACGGTGAACCCAAACTCGCCCGCAGCGGCGCCTGCCGCCGCCTCTTCCATCCTGGTGGCGATACGCTTGAGCTCGTCGTCGATGGTGTCCCGGGTGAGGCCCTTTGTCTCGTCGGCGTCGACCGACACTTCTATCAAGTTGTCGAAGAACGCCCGAACGACATCATCCGCAGGCTCTATCCAGGCTGGATCAATTTCGTGCGAATCGCACAACGGCATTATTGCACGGATGCGGTCGAGCGCGGAGTTGTTGCACAGCGAAACGACGCCCCTCGGCAACCTGAACACTTCGGGATGCTGCGGGTCGTGCTTGAACAACTCCTGGAGCGTCGCGTAGAGCTCCATGACAGTGAAGTTAAAGTTGAGGCCCGACCGCAACCTCATGATATTCGCCGCATTCTGGAACTCCCAGGCGTGTGTCCTCCTCTCCTGCAGGGGGGCAATGCGGCGGCGGAGGAAATCTGCGCCAACCGCTCCTACAGTAAGCCCGGCAAGCCTGAGGCGCAGGATCCGGGTGACGGCAATCCTTAGTCTGTCGTCTTCCGGGGCCAGGCTACTCCAATCGCCACCGCGCACTACTGGGGTTTCGCGCAGAGCAGTAAACGGCTGGGGGTTCTCCTCGACAATCAAACACCAGTCAGCCCTCCACTCCTCCCACTTGCTGCGGAACTCTCCTTCCAGATAAGCGTCTTTCTTGCCGGCCTTCGAGATCCAGGCGATCCCGCCGGATAAAGGCTCTCCTTTCTCAACCCGAGGCGAAAAGAAATGGCGGAAAAGAGCTACGTTTGGATGGATCCCGACAAAGTTTTCGTAGAGATGTGCGAAAACTGCCATGGTCAGGACAACATTGGGGGTGAAATCAAGAAGGTGGAGCCCGTAGGTGTTCATGACATCGCAAAAGAATTCAGAAAAAGGCGGGCAGAGCCCGCAGTAGAAGAACAAGGCGAAGAAGGGATACCCGGTGGGATACTTATCCCAAGCAGTGGCTGGGAGTACCCTCATGCGCGGATGCGCCCGTGTTCCCGTCAACCAGAAGAGATAGAAGTATTCCTTCAGCTCTGCTGCCTCGAGCCTCGGAGGGAAGATTGCCCACTCCTTTCGCATCGCCGCGAGCCGCTGCGCCTCAGCCGACTTCGCCTTCTCGGCCTTCGGGGCCATGGCGGGAATGGAGAAGGAGGACGACGGCGTTGGTGGTGCTAGTGACGATGGGGACGGGGCTCTGCTCTCCTTCGGCTTTGGGAAGAAGGGGAGTGGCGGAGATTCTCGAGGAAGTAACAACAACGGGCAGATGGGCGAACTGCCCCTGCTCCCCCTGCTTATAAGGAGGGATGGGGGCGGACGTTTCGCCTTTCCGAGTAAAGGAACCACCCACGACCTCCCCCACGATGCCGCAATCGACGCATGCCGTTCGGGAGGGCGTGGTGGATGTGGAGCAAGGTACAACGCGACCCAGGCCGTGCGTGCCCGTGCCCTGTTTTGGGCCTCGCCCAACACCGCTCGGCACCGTGTGTGGCCCAGGCCCGGGGGCTCCTGTCGGTGTACTAAAGTAGGGGTACTCTAGTATCCCAAACTTGTGCACGGGCAGTCGCAGCACCCCGCGGCAAGGCCCGCCGGGGGACCGCCAAAGTCCTCCGCAGATCCTTTGAAGCCATCCAAGAGCAAAGTATTTAAGTCAAGGAGACAAGTCCCCGGCAAGAGGAGCTTGCCGGGAAGGCCAGCCAAGGTACAAGACCCCGGTAAGAGGAGCTTGCCGGGAAGCCCAAACAAGAGCATCTCAAAGAACCTGCCGCAGCACGCCATGCGTCCCGGCAGGACCCGGCGAGCGACAAGTTCCCGGGCGCGACAAGACAACGGCCGCGGCAAGGCACTTGCCGCGGCAGGCAGCCACTCTGTACCCGCGCTCCAGCTCACCCACTTACGTGTCGCTCCGGGACCCTTCCCAGCGTATGTGGCGGGAGGCTGTGCAGCTAGGGGTACACTATGCCATGCAGCGCTGACAGGATCGCCATCGTGGCGAGCGATGGCGCCCCTGACGGTCCCTTTTCTGCACCGTCTGGGCGACGTAGACGGGCATTTAATGCCTTTGTCCCCTGCCGTCAGGGTTAGGTATGATACACTGTGTAGGTAGCTGTACCTACCGCAGCATATTTACACTTTTGCCCTTACCTACGTTGCCACCTGTTGGAGACCCCTTGAACATATAAAAGGAGGCCCATGCACAACGTAGGGGGGGGATCGATCCTCAGAGAAACGCTCGGTCTCGTTAGCTGCTCGAGTGTACTGTAGCACTCGGCGCTCCCGAGCAAGAACTCAATACAATCCACAAAGCAGCAGTAGGAGTGTTATCTCTCCGGAGAGCTCCGAAGCTGGGTAAAAACCTTCCCCCGCGTGCCTCGCCTCGATCCGCTCTTCACGCGACCTCCGCCCCCCGCCGAACCGAGAAGGGGCTCCGTCCCCATAGGTGCTCGGGGAGCCCAGGAAACCCTGACACTCCATTAAAAGAAATTATGTTAAAACTGCTTTATGTGATCTTGGAGCCGGTGTTAGTGTTATGCCTCTCTCTTTATATTGTAGACTTGACTTGAATAAGTTGACACCTACTGAAATATCTTTGCAAATGGCTGATAAATCAACTGCTATACCTATCGGTATTTGTGAGGATGTGCCTGTTGTGGTTGCAAACGTTACTATTTTAACGGACTTTGTTATTCTTGATATTCGTGAGGACGATAGTATGTCTATTATTCTTGTAAGACCCTTTTTGAATACTGCAGGTGCTGTTATTGATTGCAACAAAGGCAATGTCACTTTTCATGTTAATGGCAATGAGCATACGGTACACTTTCCGAGGAAACAACCTCAACTTCACAGTATCAATTCTATTGAAAAAATTCCATCGATTATATTTGGAGGTTTTGAATTTCCTCTTCCTACTGTCAAGAAGAAATATGATATTCTTATTATAGGGGATGTGCATAACCCCGTTGAGGTAACATAGTGTTATTCGAAAATTCTCCGGTTCCATGTTAATCGGAATGAGTTTGTTAACAAGACTTGATCAACCTTGTTAGCGGATTCCTTTTGATGAGCATGGGATGGATGAAACTAGAAGGCACAACCTTCTGTACCTTCTTTATACTTTCTGTTATTTAGTTGAAATAAAGTAAAAATAGTATTTTTCTGTCTGTTTTCTGATTTATCTGTGCAATATAAAAATACCCCGAAAATAAAAGTTCTCCAAATGCCCTGAAAATGAAATATGATTTTTTCTAGAATATTTGAGGATTTATGGAACTGAGAACACACCAGGGGGTCAACCACCTGGCCACGAGGGTGGAGGGTGCGCCCTATCCCCTAGGGCGTGCCCCCCTGCCTCGTGGGCCCATGGTGGCCCTCCTCCACTTATTCCTGCACCCATACAGTTCTTCTTCCTCCCACAAACACGAATATCTAGCTCAAGCATGAGTTCTAGCTCACTTTGCTGTGATTTTCGATCTCCTTGCTCAAAGCACCTCTCACAAAACTGCTTGGGGAGATTGTTCCTTGGTATGTGACTCCTCCATTGGTCCAATTAGTTTTTGTTCTAGTGCTTTATTCATTGCAAATTTGTGCTGTCTAGGTGACCATGTTCTTGAGCTTGCATGTCAAATTTATATGGTTCCAAGTAGTTCTAATGCATGATATATCCTCTAGGCACTTGTAGGAGTAGTTGCTATCAATTTTATTGAGTTTGGTTCACTTTTGTTTGAAGTTACTAAAAATTTCAGAAATTTTTCAGAGGAAGCAATATGCTTAGGAAAATGTTCCAAGGTGGTTCTTCAAGGAAGCAAGGACCCAGGCTTGCAATGCGTGATGCTGATGAGGAGCCCCCAAGGGACGCTCCAGTGCGACCCTGTGAATGGCCTTCAGAAAATTTTATGGATCGAGCGGGAATCAAAGAAGAATTTAACGCATATTTGCGTAACGCCGATCTTGTGAGCTTTGAGGCAGACAAATGCCCCCAGTACCATCAACTCACAAGTTCATTTGTGAGGAGGTTTGAATTTTCATCTTCACGTAATTCTCCAACTATCATGTTTGATCTCTATGAAAAATCTTATACCATGGATTTAGAGGATTTTACTTCTGCTTGCAAACTTCCACAATGGGCTAGTGCTAGTGATCCCCGTAAATCTGAATTTAGAGACTTTCTTGCTGGTGTAACTATAGGGGAATCTAGAGATATAACACAAGCTACCATAGGGAGCATTCACTTTCCTGCTATACATTATTTTGCTCTCTTCATAAGTAGGTGCATAACCGGTAAGGATGAAGCATGTCATATGTGTGTGCCTGACCTCAGTATTCTTAGGAGTGCTGTGTTAGGAGACCAATCTTATAATATGGGAGCCATTGTTGCACGCAGGTTGCATCATAATAGATATAATGGAGATTTCTTTGGAGGAATTTATGCAACTCGCTTAGCTGATTTTCTTGAGGTGGACGTTCGTGAGGATGATATGGAGTTGCCTCCTACTTATTTAGATTTTAATTCTATGGTCTCTCACCAGTTTGTCGAGAGGAATGAATCACCTCTCCTGTATCGACTAATCTTTGACAAACGGCATGTTGTCCGTATTACTCTCCCTGCTCCTGCCTTCTTTGATTCTCAGGCAAAACGAAGATATATTATTACTAGAGAGGAGGCAGATGAGTATGAGAGTAGAGCGGAGGCAGCCCGACGCCACGCTGCAGCTCAGGAGGCGATAGCCGCTGCATCGCAGTACGACCCCAGCTACACCTACGGGTATCCGCTAGGCCATCCCTGGCAATGAACCAACTTAGGCCAAAAGCCTAAGCTTGGGGGAGTACGTATTTCCCACCGACATTACATTTATGTTCACACACACTCATTGCTACATGTCGGTGCTCCTACTCTTTCATTGTAATATCCATGCTAGTTTATTTTCTTTTTCCTGCTTTCTTCTTGTGTGTTTGCTAAACCTTACGAAAAACCAAAAAAATTAGTAGTAGCTTTTAGTTAGTTTACTTTTCTTGCTGTAGTAGTAATAATTAAAAAGAAAACCGAAAAAGATTTCCCGTTCTTCTTTTGCTTGTTGGGAGCTTTCCCGTGTAAATAGTTTTTATTTCTTTTCTTTTCTTTGGGGGTCGATAGGAGAAGACCATAATTGAATTGTTGAAGTGGCTCTTATATGCATTATTGTTAATTTAACCAAGAGCCCATATTGCCTTGTCTTCTCCTGTTTATTGAATGCTCGCAGATTCCAGCTTAGTCCAATGCACGTGCACTCTTATTATTATTATTCACATCGTTCGGTCGTGCAAGTGAAAGGCAATTATGATGATATATGATGGGCTGACTGAGATGAGAAAAGCTGGTATGAACTCGACCTCTCTTGTTTTTGTAAATATGATGAGTTCATCGTTCTTGATCCAACTTATTATGAATAAACAAGCTTGCAATGACAATTAGAGATCATAGTTGCTTATGCCATGCTTGATTAGCTATGAGTTATAATGGTTTACCTTGCGTGCCAACATGCTATTAAAATGGTTGTGATGTGGTATAGTGGGGTGGTATCCTCCTTTGAATGATTTAAGTGACTTGACTTGGCACATGTTCACACATGTAGTTGAAACAAAATCAACATAGCCTTCACGATATTTATGTTCATGGTGGATTATATCCTACTCATGCTTGCATCCAATGTTTATTAATTTCAATGCATGTTCATGACTGTTGTCGCTCTCTAGTTGGTCTCTTCCCAGTCTTTTGCTAGCCTTCACTTGTACTAAGCGGGAATACTGCTTGTGCATCAAATCCCTTAAACCCCAAAGTTATTCCAGATGAGTCCACCATACCTTCCTATATGCGGTATCTACCTGCCGTTCCAAGTAAATTTGTATGTGCCAAACTCTAAACCTTTAAATAAACATTCTATTTTGTATGCTCGAATAGCTCATATAACCTAGGGCTGCCCTTATCTTCCATGTTAGGCGGGTTATTCTCACGAGGACTGGACTCCGCTCCTCACTCACGAGAAAATGGCTGGTCTCCGGGATGCCCAGTCCCATGCTTTATGCAAACTAAATCAAAATAATTGCAAACAAAACTCCCCCTGGGACTGTTGCTAGTTGGAGACACTCGTTGTTTCGAGCAAGTCATGGATTGATGCTTGTTGGTGGAGGGGGAGTATAAACTTTACCATTCTGTTTGGGAACCGCCTATAATGTGTGTAGCATGGAAGATATCGCCATCTCTTAGTTGTTATGTTGACAATGAAATTATGCCGCTCAAAATATTATTTATCTCTATTTTAAAACCGAGCTCTGGCACCTCTACAAATCCATGCTTCCCTCTGCGAAGGGCCTATCTATTTACTTTTATGTTGAGTCATCACCCTCTTATTAAAAGCACTAGCTGGAGAGCACAACTATCATTTGCATTCGTTACTATTAATTTATATTGGGTATGACTATGATTGGATCTCTTTTACCATGAATTACAATGTCTAGTCAGTCCTTGATCTTTAAAGGTGCTCTGCATTTATGTTTTGCGGTCTCAGAAATGGCTAGCGAGATACCATCTTGTTATATCATATTATGATTGTTTTGAGAAAGTGTTGTCATCCGAGATTTATTATTATGGCTCGCTAGTTAATTATGCTATTGATATGAGTAAACATGAGACCTGAGAGTTATTGCAAATGTGGTTAGTCATGATCTTTGCTGAAAACTTGAATGTTGTCTTTACATATTTACAACAACAAGAGCAAACAGAGTTTGTAAAAGTTTTTCTTTATCACTTTCAGTTTATCAACTGAATTGCTTGAGGACAAGCAAAGGTTTAAGCTTGGGGGAGTTGATACGTCTCCGTCGTATCTACTTTTCCAAACACTTTTGCCCTTGTTTTGGACTCTAACTTGCATGATTTGAATGGAACTAACCCTGGACTAACGCTGTTTTCAGCAGACTTTCCATGGTGTTATTTATGTGCAGAAACAAAAGTTCTCGGAATGACCTGAAACTCCACGGAACGTCTAGTTAAAAATAATAAAAAATCCTCGCCAAAGATGAAGACCAGGGGGCCCACACCCTGTCCACGAGGGTGGGGGGCGCGCCCCCTACCTCGTGGGCCCCCTGGAGCTCCTCCGATGCCAACTTCAACTCTATATATTTGCTTTCGGGGAGAAAAAAATCAAGGAGAAGAAATCATCGCGTTTTACGATACGGAGCCGCCGCCAAGTCCTAAAACCTCTCGGGAGGGCTGATCTGGAGTCCGTTCGGGGCTCCGGAGAGGGGGATTCGTTGCCGTCATCATCATCAACCATCCACCATCACCGATTTCATGATGCTCACCGCCGTGCCTGAGTAATTCCATCGTAGGCTTGCTGAACGATGATGGGTTGGATGAGATCTATCATGTAATCGAGTTAGTTTTGTTAGGGTTTGATCCCTAGTATCCACTATGTTCTGAGATTGATGTTGCTATGACTTTGCTATGCTTAATGCTTGTCACTAGGGCCCGAGTGCCATGATTTCAGATCTGAACCTATTATGTTTTCATGAATATATGTGTGTTCTTGATCCTATTTTGCAAGTCTATAGTCACCTACTATGTGTTATGATCCGGCAACCCCGAAGTGACAATAATCGGGACCACTCCCGGTGATGACCGTAGTTTGAGGAGTTCATGTATTCACTATGTGCTAATGCTTTGTTCCGATTCTCTATTAAAAGGAGGCCTTAATATCCCTTAGTTTCCATTAGGACCCCGCTACCACGGGAGAGTAGGACAAAAGATGTCATGCAAGTTCTTTTCCATAAGCACGTATGACTATATTCGGAATACATGCCTACATTACATTGATGAATTGGAGCTAGTTCTATGTCACCGTATGTTATGACTGTTACATGATGAACCGCATCCGGCATAATTATCCATCACCGATCCAATGCCTACGAGTTTTCCATATACTTGTTTTCGCTTATTTACTTTCCCGTTGCTATTGTTACAATCACTACAAAACACCAAAAATATTACTTTTGCTTCTGTTACTTTTGTTACCGTTACCACTACTATCATATTACTTTGCTACTAAACACTTTGCTGCAGATATTAAGTTATCCAGGTGTGGTTGAATTGACAACTCAACTGCTAATACTTGAGAATATTCTTTGGCTCCCCTTGTGTCGAATCAATAAATTTGGGTTGAATACTCTACCCTTGAAAGCTGTTGCGATCCCCTACACTTGTGGGTTTTCACTACACTTTATGTACTTTTGTTACTTGTTGCGCGTTACAAATTATCCTATCACAAAACTATCTGTTACCACTTTTTCAGTACTTGCAGAGAGTACCTTGCTGAAAACCACTTATTATTTCCTTCTGCTCCTCGTTGGGTTTGACACTCTTACTTATCGAAAGGACTGCGATAGATCCCCTATACTTGTGGGTCATCAAGACTCTTTTCTGTCGCCGTTGCCGGGGAGTGAAGCGCCTTTGGTAGGTGGAATTTGGTAAGGAAAAATTTATATAGTGTGCTGAAATTTACTGTCACTTGTTACTATGGAAAGTAATCCTCTGAGGGGCTTATTTGGGGTATCTTCACCCCGACTAGTAGAGCAAAGAGTTGCTCCTCAACCTACTGAACCTACTGAAAATGAAAATGTTCCCTTTGAAGTTCCTTCGGGTATGTTAGAAAAACTGCTAGCTAATCCTTTTGTAGGAGATGGAACAAAGCATCCTGATGAGCACCTAATATATGTGGATGAAGTTTGTGGATTATTTAAGCTTGCAGGTATACCCGATGATGTCGTTAAGAAGAAGGTCTTCCCTTTATCTTTGAAGGGAGATGCATCGACATGGTATAGGCTATGTGATGATACGGGATCATGGAACTTCAAACGATTGAAATTTGAATTTCATCAGAAGTTTTATATTATGCATCTTGTTCATCATGATCGCAATTATATATATAATTTTTGGCCTCGCAAAGGAGAAAGCATCGCTCAAGCTTGGGGGAGGCTTAAATCAATGTTATATTCATGCCCCAATCATGAGCTCTCAAGAGAAATAATTCTTCAAAGTTTTTATGCTCGGCTTTCTCGTAACAATCGCACCATGATCGATACTTCTTGTGCTGGCTCTTTTATGATGAAGACTATTGAATTCAAATGGAATTTATTGGATAGAATTAAACACAACTCTGAAGATTGGGATCTCGATGAAGGTAAGGAGTCAGGTATGACACCTAAGTTTGATTGTGTTAAATCTTTTATGGATACCAATGTTTTCCGTAAGTTTAGCACTAAATATGGACTTGACTCCGAGATAGTAGCCTCTTTCTGTGAATCTTTTGCTACTTATGTTGATCTCCCCAAGGAGAAGTGGTTTAAATATCATCCTCCCATAGAAGTAAAAGTAGCTGCACCTACTAAAGTTGAAGAAAATACTATCACTTATAATGATCCTATTGTTCCTGCTTCTTATGTTGAGAAACCACCTTTCCCTGTTAGGATAAAGGATCATGCTAAAGCTTCAACTGTGGTTCGTAAAAGCAATATTAAAACTTATACACCTCCTGAGCAAATTAAAGTTGAACCTAATATTGCTATTGCTAAAGATCTCTTGGCTGATAATATTGATGGGCATGTTATTTATTTCTGTGGTGAAACTGCTAGAATTGCCAAACCTTGTGCTAAAGATAAACATAGACCTGTGGTAGGCATGCCTGTTATTTCTGTTAAAATAGGAGATCATTGTTATCATGACTTATGTGATATGGGTGCTAGTGCTAGTGCTATACCTCATGACTTATACAAAGAAATTATGCATGAAATTGCACCTGCTGAGATAGAAGGTATTGATGTTACTATCAAACTTGCTAATAGAGATACAATATCACCCATTGGAATTGTTAGAGATGTTGAAGTCTTGTGTGGGAAAACTAAATATCCTGCTGATTTTCTTATTCTTGGTTCCCCACAAGATAGCTTTTGTCCCATTATATTTGGTAGACCCTTCTTGAACACAGTTAATGCTAGGATAGACTGCGAAAAGAGTGTTGTTACTATTGGCTTGGGTGATATGTCTCATGAGTTTAATTTCTCTAAATTTAGTAGGCAACACCATGAAGAGGAATTACCTAGTAAGGATGAAATTATTGGTCTTGCTTCTATTGCCGTGCCTCCTAGTGATCCTTTAGAACAATATTTGCTAGACCATGAAAATGATATGTTTATGAATGAAAGAAGGGAAATAGATGAAGTATTCTTTAAACAGGAACCTATCCTAAAACACAATTTGCCTGTTGAAATCCTAGGGGATCCTCCTCCACCAAAGGGTGATCCCGTGTTTGAGATCAAACCTTTACCTGATACTCTTAAATATGCTTATCTCGATGAGAAAAAGATATATCCTGTTATTATTAGTGCTAGCCTTTCAGAGCATGAAGAAGATAGATTATTGAAAACTCTTAAGAAGCACCGTGCTGCTATTGGATATACTCTTGATGATCTTAAGGGCATTAGTCCCACTCTATGTCAACATAAAATAAATTTGGAAGAAGATGCCAAACCAGTTCGTGATCATCAACGACGGCTGAATCCTAAGATGAAAGAAGTGGTAAGAAAAGAAATACTAAAGCTCCTTGAGGCAGGTATAATTTATCCGTTGCTGATAGTCAGTGGGTAAGTCCTGTCCATTGTGTCCCTAAGAAGGGAGGTATTACTGTCGTTCCTAATGATAAAGATGATTTGATTCCGCAAAGAATTATTGCAGGTTATAGGATGGTAATTGATTTCCGCAAATTAAATAAGGCTACTAAAAAGGATCATTACTCCTTACCTTTTATCGATCAAATGCTAGAAAGATTATGCAAACATACACACTTTTGCTTTCTAGATGGTTATTCTGGTTTCTCTCAAATACCTGTGTCAGCCAATGATCAATCAAAGACTATTTTTACTTGCCCTTTTGGTACGTTTGCTTATAGACGTATGCCTTTTTGTTTATGTAATGCACCTGCTACCTTTCAAAGATGCATGATGGCTATATTCTCTCAGTTTTGTGAAAAGATTTGTGAGGTTTTCATGGACGACTTTTCCATCTATTTTTGCTTGAGCAACCTTGATCGAATTTTGCAGAGATGTGAAGAAACTAATCTTGTCTTGAATTGGGAAAAGTACCACTTTATGGTTAATGAAGGTATTTTCTTGGGGTATAAAGTTTCTGAAAGAGGTATT
Source organism: Aegilops umbellulata (assembly GCA_032464435.1). NCBI lineage: Eukaryota > Viridiplantae > Streptophyta > Magnoliopsida > Poales > Poaceae > Aegilops > Aegilops umbellulata. The sequence continues at coordinate 62,948,816 of CP136056.1, read as the reverse complement.
GAAGTTAATAAAGCTAAAGTTGATGCAATTGAGAAGATGCCATGTCCCAAGGACATCAAAGGTATAAGAAGTTTCCTTGGTCACGCCGATTTTTATAGGAGGTTCATTAAGGACTTCTCAAAAATTTCTCGGCCTCTGACTAATTTATTACAAAAAGATATACCATTCGTCTTTGATGATGATTGTGTAGAAGGATTTGAAATACTTAAGAAAGCATTGATCTCTGCACCTATTGTCCAGCCACCTGATTGGAATTTACCCTTTGAAATTATGTGTGATGCTAGTGATTATGTTGTAGGTGCTGTTCTAGGGCAAAGAGTTGATAAGAAATTAAATGTTATTCAATATGCTAGTAAAACTCTAGAAAATGCTCAGAGAAATTATGCTACTACTGAAAAAGAATTCTTAGCAGTTGTATTTGCTTGTGATAAGTTCAGGCCTTATATTTTTGATTCTAAAGTAACTATTGAAGGAAATATGCCCTAGAGGCAATAATAAAGTATTATTTATTTCCTTATTTCATGATAAATGTTTATTATTCATGCTAGAATTGTATTAACCGGAAACATAATACATGTGTGAATACATATACAAACAGAGTGTCACTAGTATGCCTCTACTTGACTAGCTCGTTGATCAAAGATGGTTAAGTTTCCTAGCCATAGACATGAGTTGTCATTTGATTAACGGGATCACATCATTAGGAGAATGATGTGATTGACATGACCCATTCCGTTAGCTTAGCACTCGATCGTTTAAGTATGTTGCTATTGCTTTCTTCATGACTTATACATGTTCCAATGACTATGAGATTATGCAACTCCCGTTTACCAGAGGAACACTTTGTGTGCTACCAAACGTCACAACGTAACTGGGTGATTATAAAGGTGCTCTACAGGTGTCTCCGAAGGTACTTGTTGGGTTGGCGTATTTCGAGATTAGGATTTGTCACTCCAAGTGTCAGAGAGGTATCTCCGGGCCCTCTCGGTAATGCACATCACTTAAGCCTTGCAAGCATTGCAACTAATGAGTTAATTGCGGGATGATGTATTACAGAACGAGTAAAGAGACTTGCCGGTAACGAGATTGAACTAGGTATTGAGATACCGACGATCGAATCTCGGGCAAGTAACATACCGATGACAAAGGGAACAACGTATGTTGTTATGCGGTCTGACCGATAAAGATCTTCATAGAATATGTGGGAGACAATATGAGCATCCAGCTTCCGCTATTGGTTATTGACCGGAGACGTGTCTCGGTCATGTCTACATTGTTCTCGAACCCGTAGGGTCCGCATGCTTAAGGTTTCGATGACAGTTATATTATGAGTTTATGAGTTTTGATGTACCGAAGGATTTCGGAGTCCCGGATGAGACCGGGGACATGACGAGGAGTCTCGAAATGGTCTAGACGTAAAGATCGATATATTGGACGACTATATTCGGACATCGGAAAGGTTCTGAGTGATTCGGGTATTTTCGGGAGTACCGGGGAGTTACGGGAATACGGGGGAAGAAGAATATGGGCCTTATTGGGCTTTAGGGGAGAGGGAGAGGCAGGCCGCGCGCCCCCCCATTGACTAGTCCGAATTGGACTAGGGGGAGGGGGCGGTGCCCCCTCCTTCCTTCTCTTCCCTCTTCCCCTTCCTTGTCTCCTACTCCTAATACTTGGAAGGACTCCTAGTTGGACTAGGAAAAGGGGAATCCTACTCCCGGTGGGAGTAGGAGTCCCCTAGGGCGCGCCATAGAGAGGGCCGGCCCTCCCCTCCTCCACTCCTTTATATACGGGGGCAGGGGGCACCCCATAGACACACAAGTTGATCTTCGTGATCATTCCTTAGCCGTGTGCGGTGCCCCCCTCCACCATATTCCACCTCGGTCATATCGTAGCGGTGCTTAGGCGAAGCCCTGCGACGGTAGAACATCAAGATCGTCACCACGCCATCGTGCTGACAGAACTCCTCCCCGACGCTTTGCTGGATCGAAGCCCGGGGATCGTCATCGAGCTGAACGTGTGCTAAAACTCGGAGGTGCCGTAGTTTCGGTGCTTGGATCGGTCGGATCGGGAAGACATACGACTACTTCCTCTACGTTGCGTCAACGCTTCCGCTTTGGTCTACGAGGGTACATAGACAACACTCTCCCCTCTCGTTGCTATGCATCACCATGATCTTGCGTGTGCGTAGGATTTTTTTTGAAATTACTACGTTCCCCAACAACTATTCACACTGATCATGCTGCTATTAAATATCTTATGGAAAAGAAAGATGCTAAACCTAGACTTATTAGATGGGTTCTCTTGCTACAAGAATTTGATTTGCATATTTTTGATAGAAAGGGAGCTGAGAACCCCGTTGCAGACAACTTGTCTAGGTTAGAAAATGTTCTTGATGACCCACTACCTATTGATGATAGCTTTCCTGATGAGCAATTAAATGTCATAAATGCCTCTCTTAGTACTCCGTGGTATGCTGATTATGCTAATTATATTGTTGCTAAATTTATACCACCTAGTTTCACATACCAGCAAAAGAAAAAGTTTTTCTATGATTTGAGACATTACTTTTGGGATGACCCACATCTTTATAAAGAAGGAGTAGATGGTGTTATTAGACATTGTGTACCTGAGCATGAACATGAACAGATCCTACGCAAGTGTCACTCCGAGGCTTATGAAGGGCCCCACGCTGGATATAGAACTGCACATAAGGTATTGCAATCTGGTTTTTATTGGCCTACTCTCTTCAAGGATGCCCGTAAGTTTGTCTTATCTTGTGATGAATGTCAAAGAATTGGTAACATTAGTAGACGTCAAGAAATGCCTATGAATTATTCACTTGTTATTGAACCATTTGATGTTTGTGGCTTTGATTATATGGGACCTTTCCCTGCCTCTAATGGATATACGCATATTTTAGTTGCTGTTGATTACGTTACTAAGTGGGTAGAAGCTATTCCAACTAGTAGTGCTGATCATATCACCTCTATTAAGATGCTTAAGGAAGTTATTTTTCCGAGGTTTGGAGTCCCTAGATATTTAATGACTGATGGTGGTTCACATTTTATTCATGGTGCTTTCAGTAAAATGCTTGCTAAGTATGATGTTAATCATAGAATTGCATCTCCTTATCACCCGCAGTCTAGTGGTCAAGTAGAATTGAGTAATAGAGAACTCAAATTAATTTTGCAAAAGACTGTCAATAGATCTAGAAAGAATTGGTCCAAGAAACTTGATGATGCATTATGGGCCTATAGAACTGCATATAAAAATCCTATGGGTATGTCTCCGTATAAAATGGTTTTTGGAAAGGCATGTCACTTACCTCTCGAAATAGAACATAAGGCTTATTGGGCTATCAAAGAGCTCAATTATGATTTCAAACTTGCCGGTGAGAAGAGGTTATTTGACATTAGCTCACTTGATGAATGGAGAACCCAAGCCTATGAAAATGCCAAATTGTTTAAAGAAAAAGTTAAAATATGGCATGACAAAAGGATACAAAAGCGTGAGTTTAACGTAGGTGATTATGTATTGTTATACAACTCTCGTTTAAGATTTTTTGCAGGAAAACTTCTCTCTAAATGGGAAGGTGCTTACGTTATCGAGGAGGTCTATCGTTCCGGTGCCATAAAAATCAACAACTTCGAAGGCACAAATCCAAAGGTGGTGAAAGGTCAAAGAATCAAACATTATATCTCAGGTAATCCTATAAATGTTGAAACCAATGTTATTGACGTAACCCCGGAGGAATACATAAGGGATGATACGTCTCCAACGTATCTATAATTTTTGATTGCTCCATGCTATATCTACTGTTTTGGACATTATTGGGCTTTATTATCCACTTTTATATTATTTTTGGGACCCACCTATTAACCGGAGGCCCAGCCCAGAATTGCTGTTTTTGCCTATTTCAGAGTTTCGCAGAAAAGGAATATCAAACGGAGTCCAAACGGAATGAAACCTTCGTGAACGTGATTTTTAGGAAGAATATGATCCAGGAGACTTGGGCCCTACATCAAGAAAGAAAAGAGGAAGCCACGAGGTAGGGGGGCACTCCCCTCAGGGCGCGCCCTCCACCCTCGTGGGCCCCTTGTGGCTCCACCGACGTAGTCCTTCCTCCTATATATACCTACGTACCCCAAAACGATCAGATACGGAGCCAAAAACCTAATTCCACCGCCACAACCTTCTGGATCCCATCTTGGGGCCTGTTCCGGAGCTCCGCCGGAGGGGGCATCCATCACGGAGGGCTTCTACATCAACACCATAGCCTCTCCGATGGCGTGTGAGTAGTTTACCTAAGACCTTCGGGTCCATAGTTAGTAGCTAGATGACTTCTTCTCTCTTTTTGGATCTCAATACAATGTTCTCCCCCTTGTTGGGTAACGTAGCAGAAATTCAAAATTTTCTACGCAACACCAAGATCAATCTATGGGGTAATCTAGCAACGAGGGAAGGAGAGTGCATCTACATACCCTTGTAGATCGCTAAGCGGAAGCATTCAAGTGAACGGGGTTGATGGAGTCATACTCGCCGTGATCCAAATCACCGATGATCCTAGTGCCGAACGGACGGCACCTCCGCGTTCAACACATATGCAGCCCGGTGACGTCTCCCACGCCTTGATCCAGCAAGGGGAGAAGGACAGGTTGAAGAAGACTCCGTCCAGCAGCAGCACGACGACGTGGTGCTGAAGGAGGAGCGTGGTACTCCAGCAGGGCTTCGCCAAGCACTACGAGAGACGAGGAGGAGAGAGGTAGGGCTGCGCCAAGAGAGAGATCAAATCACGTGTTGGGCAGCCCCCATACCTCAAGTATATATAGGGGCAAGGGGGAGGGGGAGGCGCCCTAGGGTTTCCCCTAGGGGGGGCGGCGGCCAGGGCAGATGGGATCTCCCCCTTGGGTGACCTGGCCCCCAAGCCAGGAGGTGGGAACCCTAGATGGGGCGCCCCAAACCCCCTGGTCATGTGGGAATAGGTGAGGGGGGCGCACAGCCCCTTAGTGGGCTGGTTTGCCCCCTTCCCTTGGCCCATGAAGCCCCCCAACACTTGCCGGGGCTCCCGAAACACCTTTCGGTCATGCTGGTCATCACCCGGTACCTCCGGAACACTCCCGGACTCCAAAACCCTTCGTCCAATATATCAATCTTTACCTCCAGACCATTCCGGAACTCCTCGTCATTTCCGGGATCTCATCCAGGACTCCGAACAACCTTCGGTAACCGCGTACATACTTTCCCTATAACCCTAGCGTCACCGAACCTTAAGTGTGTAGACCCTACGGGTTCGGGAACCATGTAGACATGACCGAGACACCTCTTCGGCCAATAACCAATAGCGGGATCTGGATACCCATGTTGGCTCCCACATGTTCCACGACGATCTCATCGGATGAACCACGATGTCGAGGATTTAATCAATCCCGTATTCAATTCCCTTTGTCTAGCGGTATTGCACTTGCCCGAGATTCGATCGTCGGTATCCCGATACCTTGTTCAATCTCATTACCGGCAAGTCTCTTTACTCGTTCCGTAACACATCATCTCGTGATCAACTCCTTGGTCACATTGCACATATGATGATGTCCTACCGAGTGGGCCCAGAGATACCTCTCCGTCACACGGAGTGACAAATCTTAGTCTCGATTCGTGCCAACCCAACAGACACTTTCGGAGATACCCGTAGTGCACCTTTATACCCACCGAGTTACGTTGTGACGTTTGGTACACCCAAAGCATTCCTACAGTATCCGGGAGTTGCACAATCTCATGGTCTAAGGAAATGATACTTGACATTAGAAAAGCTTTAGCATACGAACTACACGATCTTTGTGCTAGGCTTAGGATTGGGTCTTGTCCATCACATGATTCTCCTAATGACGTGATCCCGTTATCAACGACATCCAATGTCCATGGTCAGGAAACCGTAACCATCTATTGATCAACGAGCTAGTCAACTAGAGGCTTACTAGGGACATGGTGTTGTCTATGTATCCACACATGTATCTGAGTTTCCTATCAATACAATTATAGCATGGATAATAAACGATTATCATGAACAAGGAAATATAACAATAACTAATTTGTTATTGCCTCTAGGGCATATTTCCAACAGTCTCCCACTTGCACTAGAGTCAATAATCTAGTTCACATCGCCATGTGATTAACACTCATAGGTCACATCGCCATGTGACCAACATCCAAAGAGTTTACTAGAGTTCAATAATCTAGTTCACATCACTATGTGATTAACACTCAATGAGTTCGGGGTTTGATCATGTTGCTTGTGAGAGAGGTTGTAGTCTACGGGTCTGTCACATTCAGATTCGTATGTACTTTGCAAATCTCTACGCTATATTTGGAGCCATTTCAAATAACTGTTCTACTTGGAGCTATTCTAAATTGTTGCTCCATTATACGTATCCGGTATCTCTACTCAGAGCTATCCGGATAGGTGTTAAGCTTGCATCGACGTAACTCTTTACGTCGAACTCTTTATCACCTCCATGATCGAGAAACATATCCTTATTCCTCTAAGGATAATTTTGACCGTTATCTGGTGATCTACTCCTAGATCACCTTTGTACCCTCTTGCCAGACATGTTGCAAGGCACACATCAGGTGCGGTACTCAACATGGCATACCGTATAGATCCTATGACGAAAGCATTGGGGACGACCATCGTCCTTCCTCTTCCTTCTGCCGTGGTCGAGCTTTAAGTCTTAACTTCATACCTTACAACTCAGGCAAGAACTCCTTCTTTGGCTGATCCATCTTGAACACCTTCAAGATCATGTCAAGGTATGTGCTCATTTGAAAGTACCATTAAGCGTTTTTGATCTATCCTTATAGATCTTGATTCTCAATGTTCAAGTAGCTTAATCCAGGTTTTCCATTGAAAAACACCTTTCAAATAACCCTATATGCTTTCCAGAAATTCTACATCATTTTGGATCAACAATATGTCATCCACATATACTTATCAGAAATGTCGTAGTGCTCCCATTCACTTTATTGTAAATATAAGTTTCTAACAAACTCTGTATAAACCCATAAAGTTTGATTACTCCATCAAAGTGTATATTCCGACTCCGAGATGCTTACTCCAGTCCTTAGAAGGATTGCTGGAGCTTTGCATACTTTTTAGCATCTTTTAGGATCGACAAAACCTTTCTGATTGTATCACCTACAACCTTTCCTTACAAAGACTGGTAAGGAAACTTGTTTTGACATCCATCTGCCAGATTTCATAAATGCAGCTTATGCCAACATGATTCCAACGGACTTAAGCATCGCTACGGGTGAGAAGATCTCATCGTAGTCAACTGCTTGAACTTGTGAAAAACTCTTCGCCACAAGTCGAGCTTCATAGACGGTGAAATTACCGTCCACGTCCGTCTTCTTCTTAAAATCCACATGTACCTAACAGCCTTACGACCATCAAGTAGTTCTTCCAAAGTCTACACTTTGTTTTCATACATGGATCTTCTCTTGGATTTTATGGCCTCGAGCCAAATTTTGGAATCCGGGCCCACCATCGCTTCTCCATAGCTCATAGGTTCATCGTTGTCCAACAACGTGACCTTTAAGACAGGGTTACCACTTAGAAGTTGTACACACCCTTGTCAACCTATGAGGTTCGATAGTAACTTGATCTGAAGCTCCATGATCATCATCATTAGCTTTCTCTTCAACTGAGGCAGGTGCCACAAAAACATTTTTCCTGTGCTGCGCTACTCTTTGGTTGAAGCAAAGGTTCAACAACCTTATCAAGTTCTATCTTCCTCCCACTCAATTCTTTCGAGAGAAACTCCTCCTCGAGAAAGGACCCGATTCGAGAAACAATCCCTATTGCTTTCGGATCTGAGACAGGAAGTATACCCAACTGTTTTGGGTGTCCTATGAAGATGCATTTATCCGCTTTGGGTTCAAGCTTATCAGCCTGAAACTTTTTCACATAAGCGCCGCAGCCCCAAACTTTTAAGAAATGACAGCTTAGGTTTCTCTAAACCATAGTTCATACGGTGTCATCTCATCAGAATTACGTGGTGCCCTATTTAAAGTGAATGTGGTTGTCTCTAATACCTAACCCATAAACTATCGTGGTAATTCGATAAGAGACATCATGGTATGCATCATATCCAATAGGGTGCAGTTATGATGTTCGGACACACCATCACATTATGGTGTTCCAGGCTGTATCAGTTGTGAAACCATTTCCACAATGTCTTAATTCTGTGCCAAACTCGTAACTCAGATATTCATCTCTATGATCATATCATAGATATTTTATCCTCTTGTCAGAACGATCTTTCAACTTCACTCTGAAATTACTTGAACCTTTCAATAATTCAGAATCGTGATTCATCAAGTAAATATACTTAGCATCTACTCAAATCATCTGTGAAGTAAGAATATAACAATATCCACTACATGCCTCAACACTCATTGGACCGCACACATCAAGATGTATTACTTCCAACAAGTTGCTTTCTTGTTCCATCTTACTGAAAACGAGGCCTTTCAGTCATCTTGCTCATGTGGTATGATTTGCATGTCTCAAGTGATTCAAAATCAAGTGAGTCCAAAGATCCATCAACATGGAGCTTCTTCATGTGTTTTATACCATTGTGACTAAAATTGCAGTGCCACAAGTATGTGGTACTATCATTACTATCTTATATCTTTTGGCATGAACATTTGTATCACTACGATCGGGATTCAATAAACCATTTATTTTAGGTGTAAGACCATTGAAGATATTATTCAAATAAACAGAGTAACCATTATTCTCCTTAAATTAATAACCGTATTGCGATAAACATAATCGAATCATGTCTACGCTCAATGCAAACATCAAACAACAATTATTTAGGTTTAACACCAATCCCGATGGTAGACGGAGCGTGCGATGTTTGATCACATCAACCTTGGAAACTCTTCCAACACATATCATCATCTCACCTTTGGCTAGTCTCCGTTTATTCTGTAGCCTTTTATTTCGAGTTACTAACACTTAGCAACTGAACCAGTATCTAATACCCTGTCGCTACTAGGAGTACTAGTAAAGTACACATATAATGTATGTCCAATACATACTTCTGTCAACCTTGTCAGCCTTCTCATCTACCAAGTATCTAGGGTGGTTCCACTTCAGTGACCGTTCCCCTTATTACAGAAGCACTTAGTCTCGGGCTTGGGTTCAACTTTGGGTTTCTTCACTAGAGCAGCAACTGGTTTGTCGTTTTATGAAGTATCCCTTTCTTGCCCTTGCCCTTCTTGAAACTAGTGGTTTTTCTAACCATCAACAATAGATACTCCTATTTGATTTCTACTTTCGCGGTGTCGTGAATAGCTCAAGGATCATATCTATCCCTAATATGTTATAGTTCATCACGAAGCTCTAGTAGCTTGGTGACAGTGACTTTGGATAACCATCACTATCTCATCTGGAAGATTAACTCCCACTCGATTCAAGCGATTGTAGCACTCATACAATCTGAGCACATGCTCAACGATTGAGCTTTTCTCCTTAGTTTGCAGGCTTAGGAAACTTCTCAGAGGTCTCATACCTCTTGACGCGGGCACTATCCTGAAATCCCAATTTCAGTCCTTGGAACATCTCATATGTTCTGTGATGTTTCAAAACGTCTTTGGTGCCTCAATTCTAAACCATTTAGCATTACGCACTGAACTATCATGTAGTCATCAAAACGTGTATGTCAGATGTTCGCAACATCCACAACCGACGCTTGAGGTTCAGCTCACTGAGCGGTGCATTAAGGACATAAACCTTCTGTGCAGCAATGAGGACAATCCTCAGTTTACGGACCCAGTCCGCATAATTGCTACTATCAACTTTCAACTAAATTTTCTCTAGGAACGTATCTAAAACAGTAGAACTAAAGCGTAAGCTACGCCATAATTTGCAAAGTCCTTTTGACTATGTTCATGATAATTGAGTTCATCTGATTATTTCATGAACTCCCACTCAGATAGACATCCCTCTAGTCATCTAAGTGATACAAGATCCGAATCAACTAGGCCGTGTCCGATCATCACGTGAGACGGACTACTCATCATCGGTGAACATATCATGTTGATCGCATCTTCTATGCGACTCATGTTCGACCTTTCGGTCCTCCGTGTTCCGAGGCCATGTCTGTACATGCTAGGCTCGTCAAGTTAACCTAAGTGTTTCGCATGTGTTCTGAGGCCATGTCTGTACATGCTAGGCTCGTCAACACCCGTTGTATTCGAACGTAAGAATCTATCACACCCGATCATCACGTGGTGCTTCGAAACGACGAACCTTCGCAACGGTGCACAGTTAGGGAGAACACTTTTCTTGAAATTTTAGTGAGGGATCATCATATTTAAGCTACCATCGTTCTAAGCAAATAAGATGTAAAAACATGATAAACATCACATGCAATCAAATAGTGACATGATATGGCCATCATCACTTTGCTCCTTTTGATCTCCATCTTCGGGGCTCCATGATCATCATCGTCACCGGCATGACACCATGATCTCCATCATCATGATCTCCATCATCGTGTCTTCACGAAGTTGTCTCGCAAACTATTACTTCTACTACTACAGCTAAAGGTTAGCAATAAAGTAAAGTAAATACATGACGTTTATGTTGACACGCAGGTCATAAATAAATTAAGACAGCTCCTATGGCTCTTGCCGGTTGTCATACTCATCGACATGCAAGTCGTGATTCCTATTACAAGAACATGATCATCTCATACATCACATATATCATTCATCACATCCTTTGGCCACATCACATCACAAAACACTTGCTGCAAAAACAAGTTAGACGTCCTCTAATTGTTGTTGCAAGTTTTTACGTGGCTGCTATAGGTTGCTAGCAAGAACGTTTCTTACCTACGCCAAAACCACAACATGAATTGCCAATTTCTATTTACCCTTCATAAGGACCCTGTTCATCGAATCCGATCCGACGAAAGTGGGAGAGACAGACACCCGCCAGCCACCTTATGCAACTAGTGCATGTCAGTCGGTGGAACCGGTCTCACGTAAGCGTACGTGTAAGGTTGGTCCGGGCCGCTTCATCCCACAATGCCGCCGAATCAAGATAAGACTAGTAACAGCAAGTAAATTGACAAAATCGACGCCCACAGCTGCTTTGTGTTCTACTCATGCATAGAAACTACGCATAGACCTAGCTCATGATGCCACTGTTGGGTAATGTAGCAGAAATTCAAAATTTTCTACGCAACACCAAGATCAATCTATGGGGTAATCTAGCAACGAGGGAAGGAGAGTGCATCTACATACCCTTGTAGATCGATAAGCGGAAGCATTCAAGTGAACGGGGTTGATGGAGTCGTACTCGCCGTGATCCAAATCACTGATGATCCTAGTGCCGAACGGACGGCACCTCCGCGTTCAACACACATGCAGCCCGGTGACGTCTCCCACGCCCTGATCCAGCAAGGGGAGAGGGAGAGATTGGGGAAGACTCCGTCCAGCAGCAGCACGACGGCGTGGTGGTGAAGGAGGAGCGTGGTACTCCAGCAGGGCTTCGCCAAGCACTACGAGAGACGAGGAGGAGAGAGGTAGGGCTGCGCCAAGAGAGAGATCAAATCACGTGTTGGGCAGCCCCCATAACTCAAGTATATATAGGGGCAAGGGGGAGGGGGAGGCGCCCTATGGTTTCCCCTAGGGGGGGGCGGCGGCCAGGGCAGATGGGATCTCCCCCTTGGGTGACTTGGCACCCAAGCCAGGAGGTGGGAACCCTAGATGGGGCGCCCCAAACCCCCTGGTCACGTGGGAATAGGTGAGGGGGGCGCACAGCCCCTTAGTGGGCTGGTTTGCCCCCTTCCCTTGGCCCATGAAGCCGCCAACACTTGCCGGGGCTCCCGAAACACCTTTCGGTCATGCTGGTCATCACCCGGTACCTCCGGAACACTCCCAGACTCCAGAAATCTTCGTCCAATATATCAATCTTTACCTACGGACCATTCCGAAACTCCTCTTCATGTCCGGTATCTCATCCGGGACTCCGAACAACCTTCAGTAACCGCGTACATACTTTCCCTATAACCCTAGCGTCACCGAACCTTAAGTGTGTAGACCCTACGGGTTCGGGAACCATGTAGACATGACCGAGACACCTCTCCGGCCAATAACCAACAGCGGGATCTGGATACCCATGTTGGCTCCCACATGTTCCACGACGATCTCATCGGATGAACCACGATGTCGAGGATTTAATCAATCCCATATTCAATTCCCTTTGTCTAGTGGTATTGCACTTGCCCGAGATTCGATCATCGGTATCCCGTTACCTTGTTCAATCTCGTTATCGGCAAGTCTCTTTACTCATTCCGTAACACATCATCTCATGATCAAATCCTTGGTCACATTGCGCATATGATGATGTCCTACCGAGTGGGCCCAGAGATACCTCTCCGTCACACGGAGTGACAAATCTTAGTCTCGATTCGTGCCAGCCCAACAGACACTTTCGGAGATACCCATAGTGCACCTTTATAGCCACCCAGTTACGTTGTGACGTTTGGTACACCCAAAGCATTCCTACAGTATCCGGGAGTTGCACAATCTCATGGTCTAAGGAAATGATACTTGACATTAGAAAAGCTTTAGCATACGAACTACACGATCTTTGTGCTAGGCTTAGGATTGGGTCTTGTCCATCACATGATTCTCCTAATGACGTGATCCCGTTATCAACGACATCCAATGTCCATGGTCAGGAAACCATAACCATCTATTGATCAACGAGCTAGTCAACTAGAGGCTTACTAGGGACATGGTGTTGTCTATGTATCCACACATGTATCTGAGTTTCCTATCAATACAATTATAGCATGGATAATAAACGATTATCATGAACAAGGAAATATAACAATAACTAATTTGTTATTGCCTCTAGGGCATATTTCCAACAGTCTTCCACTTGCACTAGAGTCAATAATCTAGTTCACATCGCCATGTGATTAACACTCATAGGTCACATCGCCATGTGACCAACATCCAAAGAGTTTACTAGAGTTCAATAATCTAGTTCACATCACTATGTGATTAACACTCAATGAGTTCGGGGTTTGATCATGTTGCTTGTGAGAGAGGTTGTAGTCTATGGGTCTGTCACATTCAGATCCGTATGTACTTTGCAAATCTCTACGCTATATTTGGAGCCATTTCAAATAACTGTTCTACTTGGAGCTATTCTAAATTGTTGCTCCATTATACGTATCCGGTATATCTACTCAGAGCTATCCGGATAGGTGTTAAGCTTGCATCGACGTAACTCTTTACGTCGAACTCTTTATCACCTCCATGACTGAGAAACATATCCTTATTCCTCTAAAGATAATTTTGACCGTTATCTGGTGATCTACTCCTAGATCACCTTTGTACCCTCTTGCCAGACATGTTGCAAGGCACACATCAGGTGCGGTACTCAGCATGGGATACCGTATAGAGCCTATGACGAAAGCATTGGGGACGACCATCGTCCTTCCTCTTCCTTCTGCCGTGGTCGAGCTTTAAGTCTTAACTTCATACCTTACAACTCAGGCAAGAACTCCTTCTTTGGCTGATCCATCTTGAACACCTTCAAGATCATGTCAAGGTATGTGCTCATTTGAAAGTACCATTAAGCGTTTTTGATCTATCCTTATAGATCTTGATTCTCAATGTTCAAGTAGCTTAATCCAGGTTTTCCATTGAAAAACACCTTTCAAATAACCCTATATGCTTTCCAGAAATTCTAAATCATTTTGGATCAACAATATGTCATCCACATATACTTATCAGAAATGTCGTAGTGCTCCCACTCACTTTATTGTAAATATAAGTTTCTAACAAACTCTGTATAAACCCATAAAGTTTGATTACTCCATCAAAGTGCATATTCCGACTCCGAGATGCTTACTCCAGTCCTTAGAAGGATTGCCGGAGCTTTGCATACTTTTTAGCATCTTTCAGGATCGACAAAACCTTTCTGATTGTATCACCTACAACCTTTCCTTACGAAGACTGGTAAGGAAACTTGTTTTGACATCCATCTGCCAGATTTCATAAATGCAGCTTATGCTAACATGATTCCAACGGACTTAAGCATCGCTACGGGTGAGAAGATCTCATCGTAGTCAACTGCTTGAACTTGTGAAAAACTCTTCGCCACAAGTCGAGCTTCATAGACGGTGAAATTACCGTCCACGTCCGTCTTCTTCTTAAAATCCACATGTACCTAACAGCCTTACGACCATCAAGTAGTTCTTCCAAAGTCTACACTTTGTTTTCATACATGGATCTTCTCTCGGATTTTAGGGACTCGAGCCAAATTTTGGAATCCGGGCCCACCATCGCTTCTCCATAGCTCATAGGTTCATCGTTGTCCAACAACGTGACCTTTAAGACAGGGTTACCACTTAGAAGTTGTACACACCCTTGTCAACCTATGAGGTTCGATAGTAACTTGATCTGAAGCTCCATGATCATCATCATTAACTTTCTCTTCAACTGAGGCAGGTGCCACAGAAACATTTTTCCTGTGCTGCGCTACTCTCTGGTTGAAGTAAAGGTTCAACAACCTTATCAAGTTCTATCTTCCTCCCACTCAATTCTTTCGAGAGAAACTCCTCCTCGAGAAAGGACCCGATTCGAGAAACAATCCCTATTGCTTTCGGATCTGAGACAGGAGGTATACCCAACTATTTTGGGTGTCTTATGAATATGCATTTAGCCGCTTTGGGTTCAAGCTTATCAGCCTGAAACTTTTTCACATAAGCGTCGCAGCCCCAAACTTTTAAGAAATGACTGCTTAGGTTTCTCTAAACCATAGTTCATATGGTGTCATCTCATCGGAATTATGTGGCGCCCTATTTAAAGTGAATGTGGTTGTCTCTAATACCTAACCCATAAACTATCGTGGTAATTCGATAAGGGACATCATGGTATGCATCATATCCAATAGGGTGCTGTTATGATGTTCGGACACACCATCACACTATGGTGTTCCAGGTTGTATCAGTTGTGAAACCATTTCCACAATGTCTTAATTCTGTGCCAAACTCGTAACTCAGATAGTCATCTCTATGATCATATCATAGATATTTTATCCTCTTGTCACGACGATCTTTCAACTTCACTCTGAAATTACTTGAACCTTTCAATAATTTAGACTCGTGATTCATCAAGTAAATATACTTAGCATCTACTCAAATCATCTGTGAAGTAAGAATATAACGATATCCACTACATGCCTCAACACTCATTGGACTGCACACATCAAGATGTATTACTTCCAACAAGTTGCTTTCTTATTTCATCTTACTGAAAACGAGGCCTTTCAGTCATCTTGCTCATGTGGTATGGTTTGCATGTATCAAGTGATTCAAAATCAAGTGAGTCCAAAGATCCATCAACATGGAGCTTCTTCATGTGTTTTATACCATTGTGACTAAAATTGCAGTGCCACAAGTATGTGGTACTATCATTACTATCTTATATCTTTTGGCACGAACATGTGTATCACTACGATCGGGATTCAATAAACCATTTATTTTAGGTGTAAGACCATTGAAGATATTATTCAAATAAATAGAGTAACCATTATTCTCCTTAAAAATGAATAACCGTATTGCGATAAACATAATCGAATCATGTCTACGCTCAACGCAAACACCAAACAACAATTATTTAGGTTTAACACCAATCCCGATGGTAGACGGAGCGTGCGATGTTTGATCACATCAACCTTGGAAACTCTTCCAACACATATCATCATCTCACCTTTGGCTAGTCTCCGTTTATTCTGTAGCCTTTTATTTTGAGTTACTAACACTTAGCAACCGAACCAGTATCTAATACCCTGGTGCTACTAGGAGTACTAGTAAAGTACACATATAATGTATGTCCAATACATACTTCTGTCAACCTTGTCAGCCTTCTCATCTACCAAGTATCTAGGGTGGTTCCGCTTCAGTGACCGTTCCCCTTATTACAGAAGCACTTAGTCTTGGGCTTGGGTTCAACTTTGGGTTTCTTCACTAGAGCAGCAACTGGTTTGTCGTTTCATGAAGTATCCCTTTCTTGCCCTTGCCCTTCTTGAAACTAGTGTTTTTTCTAACCATCAACAATTGACGCTCCTATTTGATTTCTACTTTCGCGGTGTCGCGAATAGCTCAAGGATCATATCTATCCCTGATATGTTATAGTTCATCACGAAGCTCTAGTAGCTTGGTGACAGTGACTTTGGATAACCATCACTATCTCATCTGGAAGATTAACTCCCACTCGATTCAAGCGATTGTAGCACTCATACAATCTGAGCACATGCTCAACGATTGAGATTTTCTCCTTAGTTTGCAGGCTTAGGAAACTTCTCAGAGGTCTCATACCTCTTGACGCGGGCACTATCCTGAAATCCCAATTTCAGTCCTTGGAACATCTCATATGTTCTGCGATGTTTCAAAAACGTCTTTGGTGCCTCAATTCTAAACCATTTAGCATTACGCACTGAACTATCATGTAGTCATCAAAACGTGTATGTCAGATGTTCGCAACATCCACAACCGACGCTTGAGGTTCAGCTCACTGAGCGGTGCATTAAGGACATAAACCTTCTGTGCAGCAATGAGGACAATCCTCAGTTTACAGACCCAGTCCGCATAATTGCTACTATCAACTTTCAACTAAATTTTCTCTAGGAACGTATCTAAAACAGTAGAACTAAAGCGTAAGCTACGACATAATTTGCAAAGTCCTTTTGACTATGTTCATGATAATTGAGTTCATCTGATTATTTCATGAACTCCCACTCAGATAGACATCCCTCTAGTCATCTAAGTGATACATGATCCAAATCAACTAGGCCGTGTCCGATCATCACGTGAGACGGACTAGTCATCATCGGTGAACATCTCATGTTGATCACATCTTCTATACGACTCATGTTCGACCTTTCGGTCCTCCGTGTTCCGAGGCCATGTCTGTACATGCTAGGCTCGTCAACACCCGTTGTATTCGAACGTAAGAATCTATCACACCCGATCATCACGTGGTGCTTCGAAATGACGAACCTTCGCAACGGTGCACAGTTAGGGAGAACAGTTTTCTTGAAATTTTAGTGAGGGATCATCATATTTAAGCTACCATCGTTCTAAGCAAATAAGATGTAAAAACATGATAAACATCACATGCAATCAAATAGTGACATGATATGGCCATCATCACTTTGCTCCTTTTGATCTCCATCTTCGGGGCTCCATGATCATCATCGTCACCGGCATGACACCATGATCTCCATCACCATGATCTCCATCATCGTGTCTTCATGAAGTTGTCTCGCCAACTATTACTTCTACTACTACAGCTAAAGCTTAGCAATAAAGTAAAATAATTACATGACGTTTATGTTGACACGCAGGTCATAAATAAATTAAGACAACTCCTATGGCTCCTGCCGGTTGTCATACTCATCGACATGCAAGTCGTGATTCCTATTACAAGAACATGATCATCTCATACATCACATATATCATTCATCACATCCTTTGGCCACATCACATCACAAAACACTTGCTGCAAAAACAAGTTAGACGTCCTCTAATTGTTGTTGCAAGTTTTTACGTGGCTGCTATAGGTTGCTAGCAAGAACGTTTCTTACCTACGCCAAAACCACAACATGAATTTCCAATTTCTATTTACCCTTCATAAGGACCCTGTTCATCGAATCCGATCCGACTAAAGTGGGAGAGACAGACACCCGCCAGCCACCTTATGCAACTAGTGCATGTCAGTCGGTGGAACCGGTCTCACGTAAGCGTACGTGTAAGGTTGGTCCGGGCCGCTTCATCCCACAATGCCGCCGAATCAAGATAAGACTAGTAACAGCAAGTAAATTGACAAAATCGACGCCCACAACTGCTTTGTGTTCTACTCATGCATAGAAACTACGCATAGACCTAGCTCATGATGCCACTGTTGGGTAATGTAGCAGAAATTCAAAATTTTCTATGCAACACCAAGATCAATCTATGGGGTAATCTAGCAACGAGGGAAGGAGAGTGCATCTACATACCCTTGTAGATCGATAAGCGGAAGCATTCAAGTGAACGGGGTTGATGGAGTCGTACTCGCCGTGATCCAAATCACTGATGATCCTAGTGCCGAACGGACGGCACCTCCGCGTTCAACACACATGCAGCCCGGTGACGTCTCCCACGCCCTGATCCAGCAAGGGGAGAGGGAGAGATTGGGGAAGACTCCGTCCAGCAGCAGCACGACGGCGTGGTGGTGAAGGAGGAGCGTGGTACTCCAGCAGGGCTTCGCCAAGCACTACGAGAGACGAGGAGGAGAGAGGTAGGGCTGCGCCAAGAGAGAGATCAAATCACGTGTTGGGCAGCCCCCATACCTCAAGTACATATAGGGGCAAGGGGGAGAAGGAGGCGCCCTAGGGTTTCCCCTAGGGGGGGTGGCGGCAAGGGCAGATGGGATCTCCCCCTTGGGTGACTTGGCCCCCAAGCCAGGAGGTGGGAACCCTAGATGGGGCGCCCCAAACCCCTTGGTCACGTGGGAATAGGTGAGGGGGGCGCACAGCCCCTTAGTGGGCTGGTTTGCCCCCTTCCCTTGGCCCATGAATCCCCCCAACACTTGCCGGGGCTCCCGAAACACCTTTCGGTCATGCTGGTCATCACCCGGTACCTCCGGAACACTCCCGGACTCCAGAAATCTTCGTCCAATATATCAATCTTTACCTACGGACCATTCCGAAACTCCTCTTCATGTCCGGTATCTCATCCGGGACTCCGAACAACCTTCAGTAACCGCGTACATACTTTCCCTATAACCCTAGCGTCACCGAACCTTAAGTGTGTAGACCCTACGGGTTCGGGAACCATGTAGACATGACCGAGACACCTCTCCGGCCAATAACCAACAGCGGGATCTGGATACCCATGTTGGCTCCCACATGTTCCACGACGATCTCATCGGATGAACCACGATGTCGAGGATTTAATCAATCCCATATTCAATTCCCTTTGTCTAGTGGTATTGCACTTGCCCGAGATTCGATCATCGGTATCCCGTTACCTTGTTCAATCTCGTTATCGGCAAGTCTCTTTACTCATTCCGTAACACATCATCTCATGATCAAATCCTTGGTCACATTGCGCATATGATGATGTCCTACCGAGTGGGCCCAGAGATACCTCTCCTTCACACGGAGTAAATCCCAGTCTCGATTCGTGCCAGCCCAACAGACACTTTCGGAGATACCCGTAGTGCACCTTTATAGCCACCCAGTTACGTTGTGACGTTTGGTACACCCAAAGCATTCCTACAGTATCCGGGAGTTGCACAATCTCATGGTCTAAGGAAATGATACTTGACATTAGAAAAGCTTTAGCATACGAACTACACGATCTTTGTGCTAGGCTTAGGATTGGGTCTTGTCCATCACATGATTCTCCTAATGACGTGATCCCGTTATCAACGACATCCAATGTCCATGGTCAGGAAACAGTAGCCATCTATTGAGCAACGAGCTAGTCAACTAGAGGCTTACTAGGGACATGGTGTTGTCTATGTATCCACACATGTATCTGAGTTTCCTATAAATACAATTATAGCATGGATAATAAACGATTATCATGAACAAGGAAATATAACAATAACTAATTTGTTATTGCCTCTAGGGCATATTTCCAACACCCCTCTCTCGTGGTGATCTATTCGATGTGACCTTCTTTTTGCGGTGTGTTTGTTGAGAGCGATGAATTGTGGGTTTATGATCAAGATTATATATGAACAATATTTGAATCTTCTCTGAATTCTTTTATGTATGATTGGTTATCTTTGCAAGTCTCTTCGAATTATCAGTTTGGTTTGGCCTACTAGATTGATCTTTCTTGCAATGGGAGAAGTGCTTAGCTTTGGGTTCAATCTTGCGGTGTCCTTTCCCAGTGACAGTAGGGGCAGCAAGGCACGTATTGTATTGTTGCCATCGAGGATAACAAGATGGGGTTTTTATCATATTGCATGAATTTATCCTTCTACATCATGTCATCTTGCTTAAGGCGTCACTCTATTTTCATTAAATTAATACTATAGATGCATGCTGGATAGCAGTCGATGAGTGGAGTAATAGTAGTAGATGCAGGCAGGAGTTGGTCTACTTGTCTCGGACGTGATGCCTATATACATGATCGTGCCTAGATATTCTCATAACTATGCTCAATTCTGTCAATTGCTCAATAGTAATTCGTTCACCCACCGTAAAATACTTATGCTCTTGAGAGAAGCCATTAGTGAAACCTATGGCCCTCGGGTCTATCTTCATCATATTAATCTTCCAACACTTAGTTATTTCCTTTGCTTTTTTACTTTGCTTTTATTTTAATTTGCATCTTTATCACAAAAATACCAAAAATATTATCCTATCAGATCTCACTCTCGTAAGTGACCGTGAAGGGATTGACAACCCCTTATCGCGTTGGTTGCGAGGAGTTATTTGTTTTGTGTAGGTACGAGGGACTCGCGCGTAGCCTCCTACTGGATTGATACCTTGGTTCTCAAAAACTGAGGGAAATACTTACGCTACTTTGCTGCATCACCCTTTCCTCTTCAAGGAAATCCAACGTAGTGCTCAAGAGGTAGCAAAGAAGATTTCTGGCGCCGTTGCCGGGGAGTCTACGCAAAAGTCAACATACCAAGTACCCATCACAAATCCCTTATCTCCCGCATTACATTATTTGCCATTTGCCTCTCGTTTTCCTCTCCCCCACTTCACCCTTGCCGTTTTATTCGCCCTCTCTTTTCCGTACGCCTCTTTTTCGCTTGCTTTTTGTTTGCTCGTGTGTTGGATTGCTTGTTTGTCATGATGGCTCAAGATAATACCAAATTGTGTGACTTTACCAATACCACCAATAATGATTTCCTTAGCACTCCGATTGCTCCTCTTACCAATACTGAATCTTGTGAAATCAATGCTGCCTTGTTGAATCTTGTCATGAAAGATCAATTCGCCGGCCTTCCTAGTGAAGATGCCGCTACTCATCTAAATAGCTTCGCTGATTTGTGTGATATGCAAAAGAAGAAAGATGTTGATAATGATATTGTTAAATTGAAGCTATTTCCTTTTTTGCTTAGAGATTGTGCTAAAGCTTGGTTTTCGTCTTTGCCTAAAAATAGTATTGATTCTTGGAACAAGTGCAAAGATGCTTTTATCTCTAAGTATTTTCCTCCCGCTAAGATCATCTCTGTTAGAAATGATATTATGAATTTTAAGCAACTTGATCATGAACATGTTGCACAAGCTTGGGAGAGGATGAAATTAATGATACGTAATTGCCCTACTCATGGTTTGAATTTGTGGATGATTATACAAATTTTTTATGCCGGGTTGAATTTTGCTTCTAGAAATCTTTTAGATTCGGTCGCGGGAGGCACTTTTATGGAAATCACTTTAGGAGAAGCTACCAAACTCCTATATAATATTATGGTTAATTATTCTCAATGGCACACTAAAAGATCTACTAATAAAAAAGTGCATGCGATAGAAGAAATTAATGTTTTGAGTGGAAAGATGGATGAACTTATGAAATTATTTGCTAGTAAGAGTGTTTCTTCTGATCCTAATGATATTCCCTTGTCTACTTTGATTGAGAATAATAATGAATCTATGGATGTGAATTTTGGTGGTAGGAATAATTTTGGTAACAACGCGTATAAAGGAAACTTTAATCCTAGGCCTTATCCTAGTAATTCCTCTAATAATTATGGAAATTCCTACAACAACTCTTATGGAAATTTTAATAAGATGTCCTCTGAATTTGAGACTAGTGTTAAAGAGTTTATGAATTCGCAAAATAATTTCAATGCTTTGCTTGAAGAGAAATTGCTTAAAGTTGATGAATTGGCTAAGAACGGTGATAGAATTTCTCTTGATGTTGATTCTTTAAAGCTTAGATCTATTCCTCCTAAGCATGATATCAATGAGTCTTTCAAAGCCATGAGAATTTCCATTGATGAGTGCAAAGAAAGAACCGCTAGGATGCGTGCTAAGAAAGATGCCTTTATAAGAGCGTGTTCTTCTAGTTCCTATGAAAATAAAGATGAAGATCTAAAAGTTATTGATGTGTCCCCTATTAAATCTTTGTTTTGCAATATGAATCTTGATAATGATGAGACTGAATATGATCCACCTTTACCTAGAAGGCGTTCCAAAAATTCAGAGTCTTAGATCTTGATGCTAAATTTGATGAAAGTGGGATTGAAGAAATCAAAACCCTAGATGTTGCTAAACCCACTATTTTGGATTTCAAGGAATTTAATTATTAAAGTTGCTCTTTGATTGATTGTATTTCCTTGTTGCAATCCGTGCTAAATTCTCCTCATGCTTATAGTCAAAATAAAGTGTTTACTAAACATAGATGCCTTGATGCAATCTTATGAAGAAAAGCTTGAGTTGGAAGTTTCTATCCCTAGAAAACTTTATGATGAGTGGGAACCAACTATTAAAATTAATATTAAGGATCATTAGTTATATGCTTTATGTGATTTGGGTGCTAGTGTTTCCACTATTCCCAAAACTTTCTGCGATTTGCTAGATTTCCGTGATTTTGATGATTGCTCTCTAAACTTGCATCTTGCAGATTCCACATTTAAGAAACCTATGGGTAGAATTAATGATGTTCTTATTGTTGAAAATAGGAATTATGTGCCCGTAGATTTTAGCGTTCTTGATATAGATTGCAATCCTTTATGCCCTATTATTCTTGGTAGACCTTTCCTTTGAACGATTGGTGCAATTATTGATATGAAGGAAGGGAATATTAGATTCTAATTTCCATTAAAGAAGGGCATGGAACACTTCCCTAAGAAGAAAATAAAATTACCATATGAATCTATCATGAGGGTCACTTATGGATTGCCTACCAAAGATGGCAATACCTAGATCTATCATTGCTTTTATGCCTAGCTAGGGGCGTTAAACGATAGCGCTTGTTGGGAGGCAACCCAATTTTATTTTTAGTTTCTTTTGCTTTTGCTTCTGTTTAGTAATAAATATTTGTTCTAGCCTCTAGTTAGATGTGTTTTTATGTTTTAATTAGTGTTTGTGCCAAGTTAAACCTATAGGATCTTCTTGGATGATAGTTATTTGATCTTGTTGTAATTTCCAGAAACTTTCTATTCACGAAAACAATTGTTAAAAATCATAAGAAGGTAATCAAATAGTGATTCCAATTGTTTATGATCAATAAACAAATTGCCTAGGTCTTCCTATTTTGGCTGAATTTTTGGAGTTCCATAAGTTTGCGTTAGTTACAAATTACTACAGACTGTTCTGTTTTTGACAGATTCTGTTTTTCGTGTGTTGTTTGCTTATTTTGATGAATCTATGGCTAGTAAAATAGTTTATAAACCATAGAGAAGTTGGAATACAGTAGTTTTAACACCAATATAAATAAATAATGAGTTAATTATAGTACCTTGAAGTGGTCGTTTGTTTTCTTTCGCTAACGGAGCTCACGAGATTTCTGTTGAGTTTTGTGTTGTGAAGTTTTCAAGTTTTGGGTGAAAGATTTTGATGGATTATGGAACAAGGAGTGGCAAGAGCCTAAGCTTGGGGATGCCCATGGCACCCCCAAGATAATCTAAGGACACCAAAAAGTCAAGGCTTGGGGATGCCCCGAAAGGCATCCCCTCTTTCGTCTACTTCCATCGGTAACTTTACTTGGAGCTATATTTTTATTCACCACATGATATCTGTTTTGCTTGGAGCGTCTTGTATGATTTGAGTCCTTGTCTTTTATTTTACCACAATCATCCTTGCTGTACACACCTTTTGAGAGAGCCATACATGATTTGGAATTTGTTAGAATACTCTATGTGCTTCGCTTATATCTTTTGAGTTATATAGTTTTGCTCTAGTACTTGACTTATATCTTTTAGAGCACGGTGGTGGATTTGTTTTATAGAAACTATTGATCTCTCATGCTTCACTTAGATTATTTTGAGAGTCTTAAATAGCATGGTAATTTTCTTAAATAATCCTAATATGCTTGGTATTCAAGAATAGTAAAAACTTTCTTATGAGTGTGTTGAATACTATGAGAAGTTTGATGCTTGATAAATGTTTTGAGATATGAAGATGGTGATATTAGAGTCATGATAGTTGAGTAGTTGTGAATTTGAGAAATACTTGTGTTAAAGTTTGTGATTCCCGTAGCATGCACGTATGGTGAACCGTTATGTAATGAAGTCGGAGCATGATTTATTTATTGATTGTCTTCCTTATGAGTGGCGATCGGGGACGAGCGATGGTCTTTTCCTACCAATCTATCCCCCTAGGAGCATGCACGTAATACTTTGCTTTGATAACTTGTAGATTTTTGCAATAAGTATATGAGTTCTTTATGACTAATGTTGACTCCATGGATTATACGCACTTTTCTTCCTTCCACCATTGCTAGCCTCTCTAATACCGCGCACTTTTTGCCGGTATCATACACCCACCGTATACCTTCCTCAAAACATCCACCATACCTACCTATCATGGCATTTCCATAGCCATTCCGAGATATATTGCCATGCAACTTTTCACCGTTCCTTTTATTATGACACGCTCCATCATTGTCATATTGCTTACCATGATCATGTAGTTGACATCGTATTTGTGGCAAAGCCACCGTTCATAATTCTTCCATACATGTCACTCTTGATTCATTGCATATCCCGGTACACTGCCGGAGGCATTCATATAGAGTCATATTTTGTTCTAAGTATTGAGTTGTAATTGTTGAGTTGTAAGAAAATAAAGTGTGATGATCTTCATTTTTAGAGCATTGTCCCAAGTGAGGAAAAGGATGATGGAGAATATGATTCCCCCACAAGTCGAGATGAGACTCCGGACGAAAAATTAAAAAAAGAAAGAGAAAAGAGGCCATAAAAAAGGAGAAAAGGCCCAAATAAAAAAATGAGAGAAAAAGAGAAAAGGGACAATGTTACTATCCTTTTACCACACTTGTGCTTCAAAGTAGCACCATGATATTCATGATAGAGAGTCTCTCATTTTGTCACTTTCATATATTAGTGGGAATTTTTCATTATAGAACTTGGCTTGTATATTCCAATGATAGGCTTCCTCAAAATGCCCTAGGTCTTCGTGAGCAAGCGAGTTGGATGCACACCCACTTAGTTTCTCTTGTTGAGCTTTCATATACTTATAGCTCTAGTGCATCCGTTGCATGGCAATCCATACTCACTCACATTGATATCTATTAATGGGCACCTCCATAGCCCGTTGATACGCCTAGTTGATGTGAGACTATCTTCTCCTTTTTTGTCTTCTCCACAACCACCATTCTATTCCACATATAGTGTTATATCCATGGCTCACACTCATGTATTGCGTGAAGATTTAAAAAGTTTGAGAATGTCAAAAGTATGAAACAATTGCTTGGCTTGTCATCGGGGTTGTGCATGATTTAGATACTTTGTGTGGTGAATATAGAGCATAGCCAGACTATATGATTTTGTAGGGATAACTTTCTTTGGCCATGTTATTTTGAGAAGATATGATTGCTTAGTTAGTATGCTTGAAGTATTATTAGTTTATGTCAATATTAAACTTTTGTCTTGAATCTTTCGGATCTGAATATTCATGCCACAATTAAGAAGGATTACATTAAAATTTTGCCAAGTAGCACTCCGCATCAAAAATTCTGTTTTATCATTTACCTACTCGAGGACGAGCAGGAATTAAGCTTGGGGATGCCTGATACGTCTCCAACGTATCTATAATTTTTGATTGCTCCATGCTATATTATCTACTGTTTTGGACATTATTGGGCTTTATTATCCACTTTTATATTATTTTTGGGACTAACCTATTAACCGGATGCCCAACCCAGAATTGCTGTTTTTTTGCCTATTTCAGAGTTTCACAGAAAAGGAGTATCAAACGGAGTCCAAACGGAATGAAACCTTCGGGAACGTGATTTTTAGGAAGAATATGATCCAGGAGACTTGGACCCTACGTCAAGAAAGAAAAGAGGAAGCCACGAGGTAGGGGGGCGCGCCCACCCCCCAGGGCGCGCCCTCCACCCTTGTGGGCCCCCTGTTGCTCCACCGACGTACTCCTTCCTCCTATATATACCTATGTACCCCCAAACGATCAGATACGGAGCCAAAAACCTAATTCCACCACCGCAACCTTCTGTACCCATGAGATCCCATCTTGGGGCCTGTTCCGGAGTTCCGCCGGAAGGGGCATCCATCACGGAGGGCTTCTACATCAACACCATAACCTCTCCGATGAAGTGCGAGTAGTTTACCTCAGACCTTTGGGTCCATAGTTAGTAGCTAGATGGCTTGTTCTTTCTTTTTCGATCTCAATACAATGTTCTCCCCCTCTCTCGTGGAGATCTATTCAATGTAATCTTCTTTTTGCGGTGTGTTTGTTGAGACCGATGAATTGTGGGTTTATGATCAAGATTATCTATGAACAATATTTGAATCTTGTTTGAATTCTTTTATGTATGATTGGTTATCTTTGCAAGTCTCTTTGAATTATCAGTTTGGTTTGGCCTACTAGATTGATCTTTCTTGAAATGGGAGAAGTGCTTAGCTTTGGGTTCAATCTTGCGGTGTCCTTTCCCAGTGTCAGTAGGGCAGCAAGGCACGTATTGTATTGTTGCCATCGAGGATAACAAGATGGGGTTTTTATCATATTGCATGAATTTATCCCTCTACATCATGTCATCTTGCTTAAGGCGTTACTCTGTTTTCATTAACTTAATACTCTAGATGCATGCTGGATAGCGGTCGATGAGTGGAGTAATAGTAGTAGATGCAGGCAGGAGTCGGTCTACTTGTCTCGGACGTGATGCCTATATACATGATCATACCTAGATATTCTCATAACTATGCTCAATTCTGTCAATTGCTCAACAGTAATTCGTTCACCCACCGTAAAATACTTATGCTCTTGAGAGAAGCCATTAGTGAAACCTATGGCCCCCGGGTCTATCTTCATCATATTAATCTTCCAACACTTAGTTATTTCCTTTGCTTTTTTACTTTGCTTTTATTTTACTTTGCATCTTTATCACAAAAATACCAAAAATATTATCCTATCATATCTATCAGATCTCACTCTCGTAAGTGACTGTGAAGGGATTAACAACCCCTTATCGCATTGGTTGCAAGGAGTTATTTGTTTTGTGTAGGTACGAGGGACTCGTGCGTAGCCTCCTACTGGATTGATACCTTGGTTCTCAAAAACTAAGGGAAATACTTATGCTACTTTGCTGCATCACCCTTTCCTCTTCAAGGAAATCCAATGCAGTGCTCAAGAGGTAGCAAGGGACACTTTCCGGAACGTTTCAGACTCCGAAAAGGAATAGGTATGTGGTACGGTAAGTAAACCGACTCCAAAACAGTTTTTAAGGCAATATTTCTCCGTTTTGGAATATTTAGAAAAATAGAAAAATAAGAAGCAGTCCAGGAAGGGCACGAGGGCTCCACGAGGGTGAAGGGCACGCCCCTACCCCGTGGGCACCTCGTGTGCTCTCTGGACTCCGTTTTCTTGCACGATACGTATTTTGGTCGGTAAAAATTAAGGTTTTGACTCCTGTATCACGCAAATATTCTCTGTTCTTGTTTCGAGTTGTTGCTGCTGCAGATTAGAGCAAGATGTCTTCACAAGAGTTAGTCGGGGAGAGCCGGGTGTCTCATCCGGCATCGGAACCAAGGACAAACAGCTATGCTGACCACTTTGGGCCAGCAACAGAGGAAGAGATGGAGGCTGATTTGATGAGGATAGATGCCATGGATGATCAAGAATTCACTTCTCGCTTCCGAGCTGGGTTCACGATGGGGGAACTATAGTGCTCAGCTATTCCAGACTCGGTTATCCCTTCCAATGTTAAATTTCTTTCTTATGAAAATATGAAGAAGAGTGTCACTTGTTCTCCCGCAGCTATGCAACACCCTTGGGTGAAAGGAGCTTTAGCCATTACAGGAAAGCTTCGTAAGGAAATAATGGACCTCAAGCAGCAAGTCAATAAGATCGAGGAGGAGAATCGTATCCTGAGAGGCATCATCGCCAAGAATATTACACTATCACCAAAGAAGGAGATATAATCACATGGGTATGGGCACTCCCCTTGGCAACTGCCAAGCTTGGAGGAGATGCCCCGGTATCGTATCACCATCACACTCTTATCTTTACTGTTTTTCTTAGTTCGATCCTATTAGTAGTATCTTGATCTAGTAGAATAAAGTTTATGGCATGATCTAGTTTTGAGTTTTGCTTTTTGATCTCTCTATGTAATCGAGTCCGTGAGCTATATAATAAAGATTAGTGTTGAGTCAAGGGCTTGATGATTTTGCCATGATCTTGAGTGAATAAAAGAAAAGAGAAAAGGAATAAAAAGAAACAAAGAGTTCATGTTGACCTTATCGAGAGCAATGACTTCACATAGAAAGAGTATGATGATTAAAAATTGTTGAGAGTTGACAAGCATAGCTTTGGTCATCGTTGCAATTAATAGGAAGTAATAAGGAAAGAGAGGTTTCACATATAAATATACTATCTTGGACATCTTTTATGATTGGGAGCACTCATAAAAATATGACATGCTAAAGAGTTGATGTTGGACGAGGAAGACAACGCAATGGGTTATGTTTTCTTATATCTGAGATAAAGTATATTGTCATGGATCATCCAACATGTTGAGCTTGCCTTTCCCCCTCATGCTAGCCAAATTCTTAGCACCAAGTAGCGATACTACTTGTGCTTCCAAAAACCCTTAAACCAGTTTTGCCACGAGAGTCCACCATATCTACCTATGGATTGAGTAAGATCCTTCAAGTAAGTTGTCATCGATGCAAGCAATAAAAATTGCTCTCTAAATATGTATGACTGATTGGTGTGGAGGAAATAAGCTTTATACAATCTTATGATGTGGAAGAAATAAAAGCGATGTACTGCATAATAAAGGTTCATATCACAAGTGGCAATATAAAGTGACGTTCTTTCGCATTGAGATTTTGTGCATCCTCTGCTTCCCTCTGCGAAGGGCCTATCTGTTACTATCATCTTCTACCTTATGCAAGAGTCATGGTGATCTTCACCTTTCCTTTTTACATTTTATCCTTTGGCAAGCATAGGGTGTTGGAAAGATCCTGATAGATATATCTAATTGGATCTAAGTCATCATGAGTTATTATTGTTGACATTACCCTTGAGGTAAAAGGTTGGGAGGCGAAACTATAAGCCCAATCTTTCTCTGTGTCCGATTAAAACTCCGTAACCACAAGTATTGCGTGAGTGTTAGCAATTATGAAAGACTAAATGATAGTTGAGTATGTGGACTTGCTAGAAAGCTCTGACATAGACTCTTTCTGATGTTATAATAAATTGGAATTGCTTGAATGACTGAGATTATAGTTTGTTGGTTCTCAATAAAGTTTATGATTCGTACTTTTGCATTTTGCATGGATTATTACTTGAGCATAAGAAATCTTATGACAATATCTATATATGTTGCTGTTATGAAAATAATCATGATGCCCTCATGTCCGTATTTTATTTTATCGACACCTCTACCTCTAAACATGTGGACATATTTATCGTTATCGGCTTCCGCTTGAGGACAACCAAGGTCTAAGCTTGGGGGAGTTGATACATCCATTTTGCATCATGCTTTTATATCGATATTGATTGCATTATGGGCTGTTATTACACATTATGTCACAATACTTATGCCTATTCTCTCTTATTTTACAAGGTTTACATAAGGAGGGAGAACGCCGGCAGCTGGAATTCTGGGCTGGAAAAGGAGCAAATATTAGAGACCTATTCTGCACAACTCCAAAAGTCCTGAAACTCCACGAAAGTCATTTTTGGAAATAATAAAAAATATTGAGCGGAAGAAGTACGTCAGAGGGGGCCCCACCTGGCCACAAGGGTGGGGGGGCGCGCCCTACCCCCCAGGGCGCGCCCCCTGCCTCGTGGGCCCCCTGTTGGCTCTTCGGTGGCCATCTTCTGCTACATGAAGTCTTTCATCGAGGAAAAAATCATAAGCAACCTTTCGGGATGAGACTCCGCCGCCACGAGGCGGAACCTTGGCGGAACCAATCTAGGGCTCCGGCAGAGCTGTTCTGCCGGGGACACTTCCCTCCGGGAGGGAGAAATCATTGCCATCGTCATCACCAACGCTTCTCTCATCGAGAGAGGGCAATCTCCATCAACATCTTCACCAGCACCATCTCCTCTCAAAACCCTAGTTCATCTCTTGTATCCAATTCTTGTCTCCAAGTCTGGGATTGGTACTAGTAGTGTTGATTACTCCTTGTAGTTGATGCTAGTTGGTTCATTTGGTGAAAGATCATATGTTCAGATCCTATATGCATATTAATACCCCTCTAATTATGAACATGAATATGCTTTGTGAGTAGTTACGTTTGTTCCTGAGGACATGGGAGAAGTCTTGCTATTAGTAGTCATGTGAATTTGGTATTCATTCGATATTTTGATGAGATGTATGTTGTCTAGCCTCTAGTGGTGTTATGTGAACGTCGACTACATACCACTTCACCATTATTTGGGCCTAGAGGAAGGCATTGGGAAGTAATAAGTAGATGATGGGTTGCTAGAGTGACAGAAGCTTAAACCCTAGTTTATGCGTTGCTTCGTAAGGGGCTGATTTGGATCCATATGTTTCATGCTATGGTTAGGTTTACCTTAATACTTTTTTTGTAGTTGCGGATGCTTGCAATAGAGATTAATCATAAGTGAGATGCTTGTTCAAGTAAGAACAACACCCAAGGACCGGTCCACCCACATATCAAATTATCAAAGTACCGAACGCGAATCATATGAACGTGATGAAAACTAGC
This sequence comes from Aegilops umbellulata, assembly GCA_032464435.1. NCBI lineage: Eukaryota > Viridiplantae > Streptophyta > Magnoliopsida > Poales > Poaceae > Aegilops > Aegilops umbellulata. Next base: position 62,917,892 of record CP136056.1, on the reverse strand, counting down.
TTGACGATAATTCCCATGTGTCCTCGGGAGCGCTTTTCTCTATATAAGAGTTTGTCCAGTCTTGTCCTTTGCTACAAAAAGGATTGGGCCGCCTTTCTGCACTTTATTTACTTTTTTTACTTGTTGCTCGTTACAAATTATCCTATCACAAAACTATCTGTTACCACTTATTTCAGTACTTGTAGAGAGTACCTTGCTGAAAACTGCTTATCATTTCCTTCTGCTCCTCGTTGGGTTCGACACTCTTACTTATCGAAAGGACTACGATACGTCCCCTATACTTGTGGGTCATCAAAAACCAGGTGTGTTGTGACCCTCCACTTGTTCAAGTCAAGTCATTTCATCCACTTGCTTGATGGCATTTGCAAGGCCATGGGTTCCAACTTGCATATTATTGGTTATTTCCGCTTTTTCTTTAATTCGCTTTTTTGCTCTTATTGTTTGCTTGAATAGAGGTTAGTTGTAAGAAGTGGTATAACACCAGTAGAGTACTATAGAGGTTTAACTATTTTACCTTGATCACTTCGGAACTAGTATTCACAATGAAACCGGCAACTACTTTTGATAACATGAACCGTAACAAATAAAACTATAGTAATGAGGAGACACTTCGGGGAAAGACTTTACCTACGATAGTTTTTGGGGATATAACTACTGAGTATAAACCACCCAGGAGGTGACGGGTTATACCCACAGTAAGTTATCCATATTGAAGCCCATGAAGACAAGGAACATGGCGCTTTACGGAGGAGATCTAACGTGGAGGTCCAGGGCCCAAAGGCGGATTAGGGCCCGTAGACATAAACTGCCATAGGGTGTGTAACTTGTGTTGTAAGATAGGAAAAGATAGAAACCGAGCCGGACACGTTTATGAGCCGGCCAGGATTCTGTAAACCGCGGGGCGTCAACCTGTGTATATAAAGGGATGACCCAACGGCGGTTCAGGGACAACAAACAACAACTCGAGAGCCAGGTCAAGAGGATTCGCTCCCTGGTCATCGAAACCCTAGCAATTCCACATCAACTAGACTAGGCCTTTACCTTCACCACAAGGGGCCGAACCAGTATAAACTCCTTGCGTCCTTTGTCCCGCTTTAACCCCTTTAAGCTAACCCGTGCGATGGCTCCACGACTAAGTCCTCACACTAGGACATCTGCCGTGACAAAACCTCGATAGTTGGCGCCCACCGTGGGGCTATCGCACGATGGTTTCAAGTTCTTAGAGGGCAGCTTCGAAGGGCTCAAGGGATACGCGGTGGGCCAGATGACCAAGAGTCGTCGTGGCAAGGCCTACATCGATGATGCAGGCTGGGGCCCCGAGGCCGGCTTAATTGAGCACGGGTACCGGGTCCCCTTTCGTGGTATTCACGTCTTCATTGGCAAGATTTGTGAACCGGGCCCTGAGCCGGACATCTGCACCGACATCGTCGAAACGGCTCAGCGTGCGAGATCCGCCCAGGTTCAGCCTGCCATAAAGCGTGCCTTCGTGGGAGTCATCCACGGAGCAGAATCTAAGGTTAGATCAGAATCTGGTGATGAAACCCTCGTTTACGCTGATGACGAGTCATCTACCGGAGAGACCGAGTCGTTGTATCAACTGCGGGACAACCAACTTGGGGGCTGTTCCGATGGCGATAGTATTCCGGACCCCTTTGATCTGCCGAGCCGGGTTGCAATCTTCATGGCCAGTACGCACCCAGTGCAGCACTCTTCGATGGCAGCAGCAATGATCTCCGGATCAGCGGCAGCAACAGCAGCCAGGGCAGGAGGTCCTATGCGACCGCTGGCTTAGGTTCTGTCCAACTTATTTGACGCTTTGGCAACACTACTAGCGGCAGAAGTTAACCCGGCGAATCAGGATGAGCATAACGCGGAGGTTCCGAAAGTGAAGGATCAGATAACTCAGGCCAAGGCAGACTTGGCAGTTGAAGACACCAGGATGGCTGCAGATCGGGCGGAGTTGGATGCACACGCTTACCGGCTTATGTTGGATCAGAGCGCGTCAAATGATGTCATGAGGAGAAGGTACCGATCTCACCTGCCTCCGATTTATGAGGCAAGGAATCTCTTTAACACGCCAGGAGCAGGAACCAGCAACCAGCCAGTGGTAAACCGGGTGGAGGCACCTAGAACAGGGGCGCTGGTTGAGCCGCGCACAATGGACCCGCCTCGTCAGAACAATATCCTGTCACAACATATCTCAATGCCTCCGGGTCATTACTCTAACCCGTTGGATAACATAGTCGTCGCCGCTTCACGATTAGCAGCTCTCCCGATCGAAGGCAAGTCCCCAGTAACGGTTGAGAGGCGACGGGCTAGAGAGCTCCTTCAGACAGCATTGACTCAGCAGCAGGCTTATTCATACAGCCATGAGAGGATTCACTCCACTCCCCGCCCAAGCCGGAGTTACAGCAGGCGTATTGATGAACCAACGGTGTCAAGCAGTGCGCGGAACCGTAACCCGCCTCATGGGCTTAACCCGGTAGGCGGCGAAGCTGAGGCTCAGGACATGGTGGATCTAGGAAGGGCACGTCGCGAGGCCGAGTTAGCAGCCCAATATGCGGCTTGGCAACTTACTATGGTTTGTCCGACAACTTCGGTAGAGCCAGGTGTAACCTTCAGGACTTTGGGTGTACCGTGTCTAGCTCCAGCTCTGCGTAACATTCGGTTACCTAAGGATTTCAATGGTCCCCGTAAGGTGCCCAACTACACTGCCGATTTATCCCCCGAAGCATGGGTTGAGAGTTATGAGATGGCGATGGAGATGCTTGACGTTGACGATGCGGAATGTGCTAAGTACTTTACCATGATGTTGGAAGGAATAGCGCGTACGTGGTTGAAGGGATTGCCGGCCAATTCCATTGGATCATGGGCTGAGTTAAAAGCCTGGTTTATCCAGAATTTTAAGGATACATGCAAACAGCCCATGTCAATTGTGGATTTGGCCGCCTGTGTCCAAGAAGAAGGGGAATCGACAACGCATTGGGTGCGCCGGGTCTCGACCATTCTGCACTCATCAGATCGCATCAATGCCAATTCAGCAGTCTTAACGTTGGAAAACAATTGCCGGTTTATGCCCTTGAAGCAGAAGTTAGGACCGCTCAAGCGTCACTGCAATGATATGGGGACCCTCATGGCGGCTTTGGTGAAATACGCTGACTCTGATGGTACCAAGGACCTCGAGTCTGACGATGAAAAGCCGGGGAAGGGAAACAAGAGCAGCAGCACCAGAGGACAGCAGCATAACATGGTGGGTCATGGAAACAACGGGAAACGCAAGGCTGACAATAGTTTGGACTTTGTGGCTAACACTAGCACGCAGAACAATGCTCAGCGTCGCAAGGGTAAACCGCCCCCACAGACCGGAGGATCATGGATCAATCTCGAGTACCTGTTAAACCAACCGTGCCCGAAACATGGTACGCGGGAAAGACCGTCAGGACACGTCTGGAAGGATTGTTTCATCATGAAGGAGTTTAAAAGTTCAAACCTCTTCCAAGACGGCCGTGGACCGGGCGGCGGTTCAGGACCTGGCTCGCAGGGTCCGAGTTACGGTGGCGGCGGTTCAAGCTCTGGTTTCCAAGGTCATCACGGTTACCTAGGAAGCCAAGGCAGCCAGGGCAATCAGGGTGGCTACCATCAACACTCAGGTCAGGGGAATCAGCAGCAGCAGTCTGGGTATCAGAGTAACCCGAAGTAGTTGAATAGTGGGTAGTACCATGTTTTCACCACGAGTTTGTGCAAGAGAGATCAGAAGCTTCATAAGAGGGCAGTATATTCCGTTGAACCGACAGTGCCCCGTTACTTGCGCTGGTCTGAGCAGCCTATTGTGTGGAGTCGGGAGGATCATCCGCCCCGGGTTGATAATTCGGGTCATTTGACATTAGTGGTTGCACCTCAGGTGGGAGGGAATAAATTTACCAAGGTACTTATGGACGGAGGGAGCAGCATCAATATGCTTTATTATGAAACCTTCCGTCGCATGGGGTTGACAGATAAGAGTCTTAAGCCGTCAAACACCATTTTCCATGGTGTGGTGTCTGGTAAGTCGGCATACCTAGTTGGTAAGATAGCTCTGGAGGTTGCCTTTGGTGATGATCATGACTCTCGATCAAAGACCTTGACCTTTGAGGTGGTGAAAATTAAGAGTCCTTACCATGCCCTGTTTGGACGACCGGCTTATGCCAAGTTCATGGCCAGGCCCTGTTATGTATATCTGCAACTCAAGATGCCGGGTTATAAGGGAACCATTACAGTACATGGGAGCCGAAAGATAGCTTTGGAATGTGAGGAAGGTGAGGCGGCCTATGCTGAGTCGGTTTGTGCGACAGAGGAGTTAAAATTTTATAAGGACAATGTTGATCCGGCATACATGACTTCTCTGAAAAATCCAACAACGGAGCATGATCTGGCCATGAAGTTTAAATCGGCTGATGAGACTAAGCTAGTTGACTTCGTTGCTGGTGATTCATCCAAGCAGTTCAGCATCAGCGCTAATCTGGATCCGAAATAGGAAGGCGCGCTCATCGAGTTCATTCGTGAGAATCGGGACATCTTTGCATGGAAGCCCTCTGACATGCCAGGTGTACCGAGGGCTCGCTGAGCACACTCTTAATATCGATCCCAAGTTTAAACTGGTCAAGCAGTTTCTCCACCGCTTCAACAAAGAAAGATGCAAGGGCATTGGTGAGGAGGTAGCCCGGCCCTTGGCAGCAGGGTTTATTGTGGAGGTTTTTCACCCTGAGTGGTTAGCTAACCCGGTACTAGTACTTAAGAAAAACGGCACTTGGCGTATGTGTGTGGATTACACAGATTTGAACAAGGCTTGTCCAGCTGATCCCTCTGTTCTCCCTCGTATTGATCAAATTATTGATGCTACGGCGGGTTGTGAGTGTTTGAGCTTTCTAGATGCTTATTCCGGTTATCATCAGATCAAAATGGCAGTTAAGGACCAGGAGAAGACAACTTTTATAACTCCCTTTGGAGCCTTCTGCTATGTATCTATGCCCTTTGGGCTCAAGAGTGCCCAGGCGACTTATCAGCGGTGTGTATAGAATTGTCTTCACAATCAGATTGGGTGCAATGCTCATGCTTACGTGGATGATATTGTGGCAAGCTCTTAGGCTTTCTGGTGTCTAACAGGGGGATTGAGGCTAACCCGGAGAAGATTAAGGCCATCACCTCTCTGGGTAAACCGGCGTGCATCAATGACGTACAACGCTTGGCGGGTCGTATTGCAGCTCTCAGCCGGTTTATCAGCCGGTTGGGGGAGAAGGCCATCCCTCTGTACCAGATGATGAAGAAGACAAATAATTTTGTCTAGAGTGACGCGGCTAATGCGGCCTTTGAGGATCTGAAAAGAAAGCTAGCTGAACCACCCGTTTTAGCTGTTCCTATTGATAAAGAGCCGCTGTTGTTATATGTGGCTGCCAATGCCCGGGCTGTGAGCGTGGCCATTGTGGTAGAGCGAAAAGAGGCTGGTAAGGAGTATCCGGTTCAACGGCCGGTTTATTATATTAGTGAGGTGCTTATTGAGTCTGAGCAGAGATACCCACATTGGCAGAAGCTGGTGTATGGAGTTTTTATGGCAAGCCGGAAGCTTAAGCAGTATTTTCAGGGTCATCCCATCACCGTGGTCAGCTCGGCTCCTTTGGGGGATATAATCCAAAACAGGGAAGCAACTAGCTGGGTTGCCAAGTGGGCCATTGAGCTTGGGCCTCACGGGTTAAAATATGTGCCACGCACGGCGACCAAGTCCCAAGCACTTGTGGATTTCATCAATGACTGGACAAAGTTACAGATGCCGGAGGACAACCGAGATAACACATATTGGACTATTCACTTTGACGGATCCAGGAAATTGGAGGGCTCGGGGGCTGGAGTTGTGCTGTCTTCCCCTCGAGGTGATAAATTTTGTTATGTTCTCCGTTTAATGTTCCCTTGCACTAACAATGCAGCAGAGTATGAGGCCTTACTCCACGACCTTCGAATGGCTAAGGAGATGAATTTAAGCCGGTTTAAGTGCTTGGGTGACTCGGACTTGGTAGCTCAGCAAGTCTCTAGTAAGTGGGATTCTAAGGATCCACTCACTACAAAAAAATACACTTCCATGATGATACGTGTTTGTCACAGTAGGTTGCTTTTTTTTGTCATGCATGTACATCCATGACAAATTATGACAGAATCAAGATAGTCATACCTGTGCTGTCGTAGAAGTGTTCCGTGACATTACCAAAATTATCATCACGGAAGTGTCCACTTTCATGACGATAAATCGCGCGTCACAGAAGTGCTTTCATCAAGGGTGACGGACACGTGGCATCCATCGTAACGGAACGCCGTTAAGCTATCGGGTCGGGTTTTGGATCCGATAACCCGTTAACAGCCCCGACCAATGGGGATTTTCCACGTGTAAAATCATCATTTGCTAGAGGAAACACGTGTCAGCTCAACGTCGGGACAGATGTCATCCACTCATTGGACAGAAGGCGCCTATGATACGTCGACACGTGGCACGGCCCAACAAGTTTAAATGGGCCGGCCCAACTAAAGGCCCACAAGATTTTGCGGACCATAATGGGCCAGCCCAACTAAAGGCCCACGAGATTTTGCGGACCATAATGGGCTGGCCCAGCTAAAGGCCCACAAGATTTCGCGTGCCATAATGGGCTGGCCCAGGTAAAGGCCCACAAGATTTTTGTGTGCCATAATAGGCCGGCCCAGGTAAAGGCCCACAAAATTCTTGCGGATCATAATGGGCCGGCCCAGCTAAAGGCCCACGAGATTTTGCCGACATTAATGGGCCGGCCCAGCTATAGGCCCACAAGATTTTGAGGACCCTAGTAGGCCGGCCCGTTAACTGGCTGCCATGTTTTGGGCCAAATGCCGGCCCATATTTGATCCTGTCTATTAATGGCCTGCCACGCTCCGGGCCTAATAGTGGCCCATATGAGATCCGGCCCGTTAAAAGCCTACCACGTTCTGGGCCAAATTACGGCCCAGATCAGGTCCGGCCCTTTAAGAGGTTTTGGGCCTAATTATGGCCCATATCAGATTCGGCCCGTGAACTAGACACTAATCTTTTGGGCCCACTTGCTAAAGGCCCACTTAGTAATTTGGCCTGATATTAGTTTTGGCCTGTTAAGGGCCCGTTTAACATTTCGGCCCCATATTAATTTCAGCCTGTTAAAAGCCCGTCATATAGTTGGGCCTAACTACGGCCCGGTTTGCATCCGGCCTGCTCGCAGCCGATATCTGATTGGGCCAAATAAGGACCGAGACAATTTTTCGGCCTGTTAAAAGCCCATGATTTGATTCGCACAATCATGGGCCGAGGTTCATTTCGGGCTGCTGCCGGCCCATGAGCTGATCGGCACGTTTCAGGCCCAACCTACATCGTGATTGTATGACGGCCCGATTATGTACCGTAATTTTACGGTTTGGCCTGTTTACTGCGAAGACAGGATATATATACAGTAAAATAACTGTAGCATCATGAATAAGAAAAAACCTATAATATACAATAAAGAAATTACGGCATATTACATCCACTGGGCATCAAAGTTCGCCACTATGATAATAAAGCACAAGCAGACAGCAGATTACATACACTGGGCATCAAAGATCGCCACCAGTGCAAATAAACACGCCGACAAAATAATATACAAAACCGACATCACTTCAATAGAGTTCAAGAAAGGTTAGCCCTGCTGGGGAGCTGCAGCGCAAGCAGCTGAGCAAGATGATGAGACTGTGCTTGTTCAACACTTATATCTTCCTCACTCTGAAAGATAAACAAGCAGACAGATGACAGGTTTTGCACATAAAAGTATCAGTGCTGACAATTCATCACATTTCTAAAGTGACACAGTTTATATTTGCATTAACACAATATGGTATTGTTCTGGTCAAGACATGGCAGGAAATGACATTGTGAAGGAGTTGGCAGCTTCACGACACCACTGGATTACATATCAATAACTCATAAGTATCAATGGTTAGTGTGCTGTCAATTTATACCATTTTAGATTGGCAAATAAAGAGACGGTTTAAATAATAATAGAATGATATGACATTGTTCATAGTTAAGACATTGCAGAATATGACATTGTGCTGTAGTGGGTAGGTTCACCACACCACTGGATTACAGATGAAGAACAGAAGCATACATGCAGTGCAAAAGAAGATCACTTGCTCTGTGTAGTTTAATTTACATGGTATGAAGAAGGAACTTGGTTGTACAACTGAAAACTTAAATTGAGAAAGGACGAACTTTTGTTTATGAACTACATATAATAAACTTTAAACAAGCAATTTGATGCAAACACAAAAAATAAACAGCTGTTGCAGTCATGCCTAACCAAATATATACAACAAAGTTTGAAGGCTTGAGATGGACAAACTTACATTATTGGTGAAGACAGGCTCTATAAAGGCCATGTCCATGCTGATGGGGGGGGGGCAATTCAAGAAGTTTACCACAGAATCTTCTTCAAAAGCATTGCCTTTATTCTACATTTTGTTAAGAGTAAATATAGATGTGATAATATACGAAAAAATGGAGAATATTTAAGATAAGATGAAGAGTGATGCTACATAACCAAGTAGCTATAAATGTAAGTGCAGCGATACAGGCAAAAGGTACAGCCAAGAGCAATGCACAGCTAAACTTCTTCAGTACCAACCTTATGGTAAGAGTAAATATAGATCTGATGTGTAGAAAATTGAGGGCAAAGGAAAATAAGCTGCATAGTGATGGTACATGAACAACTACTTGACATTATAAGTACACTGATAAAGGACAACATGTACTTACAAGAACAATGCAGAGCTAAAAAACATTGGCATTGGATATATACTACACTAATGTAACCATTCATACAGATCAGATAATTTGGAGCGAACAATTGATAAGCAAGCTATCATGCATACTGCTGTCACATAATGAACCAGGTATGTATGCAAGGACAATGATACAGGACAACGGGTACTAACAAGAGCAAAGCAGCGGGCAGCATATTTGCGATATCCTGTTGTTCTTGTCAAACCGGAATTCTTCTTCGAGCAGATTTCCTGCAAAAAAGATCCGTAAGGCACATGCGGAAAAGTAGAAGTTCAAATTGTCATGTGATTTCATAGACAACACATCATCCTGGGAACGAGACCAGTGCATAACAAGGTTTTTCCATTCAATGTCTTCTAAATTTAGCACAGGAGACTTCAGCGGAAATTCGTTTATAGACTTGCCATCAAAGTGTGATTTCCTCAGGTAACACCGATATTGCTGCAATGCTTCCTTGAAAAGCACAAGCAAGCTTTGCTCGTCATGACTATCCAGATTGACCCTCGCCTAGTTACAAGAATGTAATGTAAATCATTGATGTGTTCAATCAGCAGAAAACAGGAAAATAATAACCATGAATATAGCACTTACACGTAAGTTGGACAGGAAGATGTGAAAATGGTGTTTGTCTTCACAATAATCTTCCGATGATGGGAATATATGCATGTAGTCCCTAACAACATTGAAAGCATTGTCTTTTAAACTGGCAATAAATGGAATAGGGTTCCAATCTGCAGGAATTGGCCGTCTCTGTAGTTGGGATATGTCTTCGGCCGGTGGACTTGCTGTACTTTTTGCTGGAGTGGGATTTTTCTGTGGTACAGCTGGTGCTATGGCAAAAGAAATCGGTATACCTTTTGCTGGAGTGCAGGTCCTGTGTGGTGGGGCTAGTGGTGCGGCCAGTGAAGTATGGGTACAGTCTGCTGGAGTCGGTCCTACGTTTTGTGTCACTGGTTGTATAGCCAATATAAGTGGGGTGCTGTCTGATTTCTCCGGCACCACCACGTTTTTCAAGGACTTTGCTGGTGCTCCTTCAGGTTCGGCAATCACCCTCTTCCTTTTTGATGTCTGATGCACAAGAACAACATTTGAGTAGAAAAACATGGTATGATGACATATGGAATATGTATTGATAATGGATGGGCATGGCATCTCGACATATATGATGAGTAAACTAAGCAGATGGCGGTGCAACAAAGTAGAAGAAATGCAAGACAACATATGCAAGATACGCGCAATCAATAAAACCTTGCCAAATTAGAACAGACACCTTGATGGGTGAACAGGACAGGCCATCTGCCTTTGACTCCTGGAGGTTAGAATAGTCATTAGGATGACATTCTGAACAAGAATCAACAGGTGGGGAGCGTACGAGTTTCATTGCTTCCAGAATGGCACTCAATGCCTTGCTGCCAATTTTGTAAGTCATTGCAGTGTTCCACAATATTCTTCTGATGCGCGGATTCTGATATTCACTGTACTTGCGTATAATATCTGAGAACCATGAAAACATAAATAGTTGTGAGATTATCTTTGTAATGCAGATGATATTCTAATATAGGGGTGCCCCTGTAAACACTTGTGTGCTATCACTGGATTCTGATGAGAGAGCTCATGTGTGCTGTAATATGGTGTGTGCATTTATATAATCTGGCACAAGTACACACAAAAATAGGCTCCAGAAGTAAGGATAGCTGGCAGATGATAGGTTCATAATATATTGTATAGAGAGTTTATTGCCAAACCATGATAACAAGAGCACACAACAACTAGGCAGATCATAGTGTACATAACAGGGGTACACCATAACCAGGATATATAAATCGGGAAAGTGGAATTGGCTGGAAATTACGGTGTTGTATTGCCGCTAGTAATTGAAAGCCTATCGATCACGTACAGGCCAGCTCTATCAGCTGTTGACTGCAGATGTCCCTGCTCCCCTTCCTGACAAGGAACATACTATGCTTCCCATACAGAACACCGCACAGGCCGCCGGCCAAACCACCGGCCCCACCGCCTGTGTTCCTCCGCCACCCCCACCCCCGCCCCACCCGCGTCGAGTTTTCTTTGTTCGAGGAGGCCCCACCACCGCCCCCACAACCACTGTCCCCACCCGAGCCCCTTCGATCGCACCGACGAACTCCGGCGAGCTCTGAAAAATCGACTGACCCAATTTTGAAATTTAGTCTACTGTGATTTAACTAGTGTGGAATATAAAAGGGGAAAACCATAAGCATTGCGAGTATGGTGTTGAGCATGCCATGGTGGATCTGAAGGTGCAAACCGGACAAAGGCAACTTCGCAACCAAGACAAGAAATCAGAGTAAAGCAGTGGCGATCTATTTTCTTGCTGCGATAAATAAGTTGAGCAGATACGAAAGAGTACCGCCTCTGGTGCGGCGCCGTGTACGCATCTGCTGAGAATTTGATGGTGTTGCGGTAGCGATGGCTGTCGGCGGTGTGGAAGCAGATCTAGGAGGGTAGACGGTGGCGGTGGGGCGCGGTGGACGAGACGGTCATAGGAGCGGCGCCGGCAAGGTGGACGACGGCGGGGATGAAGCGAGAGGACGGGATGCAAGGATCCCGGTCCGAAGCCGTGGATGAGAGAGGTCGATCTCTTGTAATGGACGGCGGCGTCGGGGTATCAGCTCTGGCATGTGGAGGAGGACGACGGTGGATGGGGTGGCGGACGGCGACGGACGGAGGAGGGTGGGGTGGAGAGGGTGTTTTGGCACCCGCGGAGTACGAATGGGGAAAAGGGAGGTAGAGAGGAAGGGGGAACCATGTATTCAGGGCATGCTTGTCTCAAATGCGAGGAAATTTACAAACTTAGCCCCCGTTTCAAATTTCTACTACATCACAGCAACACTAGTCGGTTGGGGATAGGACGGTAATCTCGCATACACCGAATATTTGCCGAGGAGAGTTTGTTTTTGGCACCCACCGTGTATGAATATGAATCGGGGAGGGAGTCGATTTCGGCCGAGGACACACTGCGTTTTGGCGCCCACCGTGTATGAATTCGGGTGAGAGGCGGTTACGTCACGTTTGGGTGAAATTACAAACCTACCCCTATCAAAACCTATAGAAATCCAGCATAAAGGCTTTGCGTGGCAGGGATAGGCAGTAGTGATTTCCATCTTGCAGATTTTGGTTTCAGGCGGTTACTGCGACTTTCCCCGCTTCGTTCAAATTTTGCAGAGTGCACGTTTACCGTGCCAACTCAATTCGAATCCTGTTTGTATTCTATTTTTTTCCGGGCAGGATCCATTTTCAATTGGAATTACATTCTATATACATCATTTTTTTATATATACTTTCAAAAGCACAACACCATTTATACATAAATATGGTTTACAAATGGCATGATCTCAGATTCATAGGGTTGTATCAATCAATTTGGATTTTCAAATATTTGAAACCACTTTATGTTGAAATCCAATGTATGCATTCCTCGCTAACTGTCTCCAATTAATGTGTGTTTCATGCGGGTTTTTTAGTTCTCAAACATGTATAATGTGTTTCACACACGCAACATATAGTGTAATCCCGTTTAGACATTAATTGCATATAAACCATGCATTGTTTGTAATTGAAGAATCTATGGATCACCAATATTGATAAACTATATAACATTACACGTGTGCCCAAATTCAAATGAATATGCATGTTTGATACACCAATTTGCGTTATGATATTATCGATGTCATGATCTCCAGTTTAAATATTTGAATCCCCTTTAATCCAGATATTCGTCTCATATAGCTATCACTCATGCTTATATAGGACTATCTCTCTGGACCTATACGCGTTCATCGTCTCTCAGGTATCTCTCGTGCTACCTGTATGTCGACAATGATCTTTTATCTTCGTAACACACTGACAGTACTCTCTCCCTCGACCTTCATCACTCTATCTCTCTCTAAGTATATCTCGCTTCCTGCTATGTGTCTCTAACTATGATTCTCCATGTGGAATCTCTTTCTCTCACACAAACACAAAACTTTGTCTCCCGGGGTCTCATTTCTCTCTACTATTCCCATGTGTGCCACTCGCACACCCCTCATACAGAGATGTCTTTCGCTCCTTAGATATGAGAACCTATGACTCTTCCTCTTCAATATCTCTTTCTCACACACAAACACAAACTCTGTCTCCCAGGGTCTCATATTTCTCCATTGTTCTCTTGTATGTCGCTCATACACACCCTCTCTCCCTAGAGATATCTTGCGTTCCCTCGTATGTCTCTCTAGCTATCACTCTCGTGAAATATCTTTCTCTCTCGCAGACACAAAACTCTGTCTCTCTGGATCTCATTTCTCTCTGATATCTGTTTGTATGTGACTCACACGCACCCTCTCTCTATCTCTCTCACACCCACACACATAACCCAGCCTTCTGATCCACTAGACTCCTATCTCTAATGCACACTAGCTAGCATCTTTATCTTTCTATTTATCTGTTTCTCCATCAACCTTCTTTCTCGCCCTCACTCTTGATTCCTATCACGCACACTACATATGTTTCTCTCTACATGCAGTTAAGTGCCCTCTCACACACATATATAACTTCACCCTTTGAACCACCCGACGGTCATCTCCAACACCCAAACTAGCGGATGTCCCTCTAGCTAGCATCTCCATCTCTGTATCTATCTGTAGTTTCTCCGTCAACATTTCTTTCTTGCACGGAGTCTTGCTTCCTATCACCCACACTATATATGTCTCTCCATACATATGCATTTATAGGTTGGTCTCGTTTGCACAATCGTTGCGCCTCACTCCCTCCGCTCGCCATAGATGCATGCTCTAGCCCACGCCACTATCTCTTAAATACAAACACACATGCTCAATTGTCGGGACTTCTTCCATGCATTCTCACATGCATGCATATTGTCATACCGATCCGTCTCTCCCATGTCGTTGATCTTATGACTTATGTCTTCTTTCTTTTATCTCGATCATGCACGTGCACACACACATCCCACGTATACATGTATACCTCTCACACATGCACGTTCAAGGTCTCTATGTCTGCATACGTAGTTAATTACCCTCAATCAAAACGCCACATCGAATCGTTCTCCTCTTTTGTGCACATAACTTCCGCCTGGATGGGTAAAACACACACTCACACTTAACAATCTCCTTCTAGCTACCCCCCGCCTCTCACTCTTCCCCTATATCCCCGAAACCAATAAGACCATCCCTTAGTTTAATTCCCGCCTACATGCACCATCGATATATAGTAGTCTTCCTCGGTGTCTCTCGAACAAACACGTTCTCTCGAAGTCGACTCCTCTCACGCGCACACACCTATTCTTCCCTCTCTACGGGCATTTTCTCTCTCGCACTCCATCGTTGGTGGCCTCTGCCATACACATCACCTCTCTATGATGAAAGCCATGCATACTTAAATTACATCCACCATAAAGGACCGCGCGACACACACACACACACGCACGCACCCCCCAACACACACACACTAAGACTCCATCTCTCTCTCACACACACACACATACACACACACACGCAAGCACGCACGCCCGCCCCCCCACACACTAAGACTCCATCTCTCTCCCTCTCTCTATCACACACACAAACTAAGACTCCATCTCTCTCTCTCACACACACACACACACCCCACACACACTAAGACTCCATCTCACACACACATGCTCTAGGCGGAGCATTTGTTCCTACCACCCTTCATCCAACCTTACCCGTATGATAAACAATCACCTTTATTTACTTGCATAACATGGACAAATTCCACTTTACTTTAGTAGTCAGCAAACTTATCATCTGTACCCTTATAAAAAAACGAGTTGGTGATGATGGTGTGCCTGCCATCTTGTAATACAGACCGTATGATCTATATCTGAGGATAGAAAGCAAACTATGATAATTTCACAAAAGATACCTGCACCTCTCTCCACATCATTATCTCCCGCAACCTCATTGATCAGCAATTAAAAAAGGAATAAGTCTCTAGAACAATCTAGCATGCATGGTGGCCGCTGCCGCCTGCCGGCGCCGTCCATCCCCATGCCTCCGCCCATTCCGACCACCAGTCACCACCACGCTCCACTCCTCCTCGCCTTATCTCTCATCTTTCATTTTTTCGATGACATTCTCGAGATGCCAGTTTTCTGATAAAATTCTCGAGATATCATTAGTTTTTACACATTGGATTACTCCTGCATGGGTCAATCACAACAAGTGTTTTGTAAAAAATTGCATATTGATGTTCCATGCAATGCACGAGAATCTTGCTTGTAATTATATAACGCAAATCACGAGCAGGAAGTGACATTTTTTTGACACAACCACGTTAACATGGCCACATAAATCACTAGCTAAAGTAAATACCATTATACTTATATCCCGATGCAAAAGGTTGAGTACATGTCCGAAGAGTAGAGTCGCACACACGCACTCTATCTCTCAGAATCTCTCTCTCTCACACACACACCAGTTACGTGACGCCCACTTAAGCAGACACGTATGTTACAATTTGTGCACCCGCGGGTACACGTGATGCTGCGCATTTATTTAAGCAGGAAGGCGAACCCAAACAGTAGCTGCATTCATTCCCCTCCCGCCGCCTCTTCTCTGGTCGCTGTTGCCCGGTAGCCATGGGCCGACCGAAGGTAACAACATACGCCATACTCTCGCCGGAGCGGCGCTTTAATATGGAAATTTTAGTGGTCATGCATGCATCTTTTTGTGCTAGCACTCCTATATAAGGGTTGACCGGTCGCTTCCCGCGGACGTGCGCGGGCGGTGGAAGAGGAAGAAGAAGGGAAGCGGGCTGTGGAGTAACGTTTTTTTACCACAATTTCCTAGGAAATTGAGTGCAATAATTGAGTAGTTTTGCAAACTACCAGTACTACACCTGAAATGGTTCAAAACCTATACTCCCTTGCCAGAGCGCGCTTCCCGCGTGAAACGGTCAGCGTCGCCCTGGAGCGTCAGTGCCGCATTAATGCCCGGCCAGAGCGGAGGCAATCTCTCGCTGGCGCCGACTTTGAAGTGGCGCGACGGCCGAGAGAGCGCCGCTTCCTGGTGCACACGACTACTCCGCGTCGAGACTGGCCATAGGCCCTGTTTGGATCCATGGGTTAGAGTTAGTTTGAGCTAGTTGGGGCTCAAATAGCCCTAAACAATCCAAGCACGAGGGTTTAAATTGGAGCAAGTTGCACCAAACCCACAAAAAAAACTATCCCACCCAAGAGGTGCTAACTGGAGATAGTTCTCATTGGGACCACTGAAAAATCACTTTTCTCTCTCCATGAAGTGCATTTATTGTCAATCTAACCCTGTCACCCAAACACCTCTTTGGCTACAGTTAGTTCAGGGTTAGTCATGAGTTAGTCTAACCTCTAGCTAAGTTAGAGTATCAAACAGGAGCAGTATAGGACATGCAAGTTGCTTAAAGCATACAGGCAAATTCGTACGTGAAAGGATTTTTTCTTTTTGAAAACGGAACGTGAAAGGAATTTTTTTAGAATGCTCTTGGCATGTCGCTAACATGTGATAGTTAACAGACCTCAATAGACGGCAGAAACGCCAGCCCGCCGCACTTTGATAGAGACGAGGAGGGAGAAGCGATACAAGCTGCTGGATTACTAGAGATAGGTGTCGCACGGAAGCCAAGAAATATGGTGATAGCGTCGGTTAGCCATGTACTAGTATGATGTAACTACACTAGGCTGCCGTGTTTCGTACTCTTCCAGTCCACTTTGGAGATGATTGGTTAATTTTATATCGCTGAATAATATTAAATATTATGAGTGCAGACGCTCCACCAAGAGGTTCCTTGCTCCTTCTCGGTCGTCCGGAATCTATGTTCTTCCACTCTATTTTTTTACGTGAGCTTTGTTCATCCTTTTGCCAACACACGAGACATCTAGCATCAAGGTGCACGTGTTATGCAAGGATCGTTCCATCTATATGAAGAACACGTGGGACTGGAACTACGAGACGAACATGTACCCAGGAGTGGACGTACGAACCTGAGTAATGTAGCACAGTAAGTGAAGTAGAAAGGCACAAATGGTATGAACATGCGTGGCATATAGGGTGTGTTTGGTTGCATTCTTGTCTCAGCATAGTTGTTCCCTCTTCATGCATGCTCAACTCAACACCCCTCTTCATGCATGCTCTCTTCATGCATGCTTCTAGTGTATTTGTGCTAAACTAGTGTGGACTCATGCACCCTCCATACACTCTACCAAACACCCAAAAGTAGGTCGAGAAGGGAACTCTTGGGCGGCATTTGTGTCTTACTACGTACTACCACTAAATGTTGTACGTGCAATGCACGGTGATGTTATGGAGTACGTGCCTAAGTACTCTACTACTACTATATTAGTTGGAGGCACATATTAACTTTTATATTTGTTTACGTGTATGCCCCGAGACCTTCCAACTAGACGTGTCTTCGTCTCCAGGTCGCACTTTGTATCGTTCATACCACTAAGTACTACTATGTGTGGTCTCCGACCCAGAAGTGGAAGAAGTGGAGATGCTCTACCATGTTGTTTTTTTACGATGGGATCTACCATGCTGTTCATGTCCCACTCCTTTCGCTGACGTGTGGGACATCTAGCACGTGCCGTGTTTGGCACCCTTCGTCGTAAGAGTTGAAACGCTAGCATTCATCAGAAATAAAAAATAATTATAAATCGGCAGTGATACTATTTTTTGCGAACCAATCAGGAGTGATACTATACCACGCGTTTTCCTTGCTCCTCGATATCGGAAAGAATACTTCTGTTCGCCAACATGTGGGACGTCGACCATCCTGGTCCACTTGCCATGCACGCAAAACTCCAAGGGAGTCACCCAGGTCATCGCGCCGCAGTAATAATGACTAATGAGCCGTCAAATCACAGGTCCACTTCCCACTTTGAAGTTGCTTGGATGAAGGAACCATCATGACTTCTTTGAATTCCGCTTCTTGAAGAAAACTACTGTACCAGCAGTACTGCTAGCTACAGTAGTTACTACAATAGAGGCCTCCTTTTGTTCATAGGATAAGAATATGAAAATCATAGGAAGTGAGATGACATGCATCTCAATTCCTATAGAGAAAGAGATGCCATTTGATGCTTAGGATAGGAATTTTTCCATTTAGTCTAGGCTAATGTACTGGTAATTTGCTCTAAAAACTACAGTAGTAACTAGTAGTACTGGTACATGCTCGTACTCAGACACACACAGACACACACACACACACTAACTACTAGTACTACTACTTCCCACATGATGGCCAGACGCTGTTGTTCTCCTTCCCGGATTTGTCGGCGACACCCCACTGTGCTTGGATCTCCGCCGACCTCTCCGCAGCAGCGCGTGCGTCCTTTTCTTTCTTGCGGCGGCGGGCCTCTCTTTTCTTGAGTGCTTTCTGACTTTTCCGCTCCCTCTGTGCGGCTTTGGCCGCCTCTTGCTCTACCTCCCATTCGGCCTTGGCATCTTCAAATTCCTCCCACATAGTTGTGAAGTCGCGAGCGGTGATGAACTCGGCACGGCGGGATGCCATCGCTTCCCTACCATTTTGTGTGCGGTCGTGGGCGGCGAGGAACTCGGCGCGGCGGGATGCCTTCGCTGCCTTACCGGTTAGTATGCGACGCGGTGGCATGAACGACGCTTGGTGAGAGCTCTGGGTTGGAGTGGCCGGACAACCGTATAGTGCATTGGTTTGTCAAGAGCTCAAGGACATAAGACGAAGCAAATTTGGATTCCCCTTCAATCCTGGTCATTTATTACCGAGTAAAATGCATTGGCGGTCATCGAACTTATCTTGATAGCTCACTTTGATCATTGTACTCCCTCCGTCTAGGTGTGTAAGTCACCTTACGAAAACTAAAGAATCCCAAAACACTTAGGCATGGTACATTAACTCTGTTCTCGTTCCTTGTTTTGTGACATATCAACCAATAAGAGATGTGGGCCGTGCATGCTTTATATGACTTGAGACTACCAAACATCACATGCATTGGTTAGTTTATTGCATGCAATGCTATTAATTTGCAAAAAGACATTAAGTTCTCTCGTTTTCTCCTCCGCCTTGGTCGCGGTGCACAACCTGCGATGACTTACTCACCTAGACGGAGGGAGTATACAAGATATGGTGATTATACGGTCACTGGCTCAGCGTATAGCTTCGTATTTGTCTGGTTGACCAGTCAAACAGTCCGCATGCGCCTCATCAGCTCGTGTTTTTTATTTATCTACACAGACCTACCTGTCAATGGAGAAAGAAATACTGTAAAAACCAAAATTATGCTAGAGTCCGGATCGCTTCCGGAACCCGCTCTCACCGCCCTGGCCCCTCAAGACGCTAGCTGCCCGCCGCATGCATGCATAGCAAGTAGTACTCCTTATGTGGAGGTGAGAGAGGCATTGACAAAGTCAAGGAGTGGGCTCTGCAAGAGCCCGTCTCTACATGTGCTCCTAGGTATAAAAAATTAATTCTAAAAAAAGGCATAAAAACAATTGTGTCTTAAAAAAAGAAAGGTAAAAAACATTTGATAGGAAATAGATAGAGAGAAAGTGAGAAAAAGCTGTAACCTGGGCATTACATGAGGAAGGAGGGAGTGGTGCACATGCCAAGTTCACTGGGCTGCCGTGTTTCACACTCCTCCGTCGTAACAGTGGAGAAAATAGCTTTCATCAAAAATAAACAATGAATACTCGTTGCTCGTCCTCTATATCGGAAAGAATACTTTCATTCGCCGACATGTGGGACGTCGACCATCCTGGTCCACCTGCCATGCACAAAATTATCCTGGTCTACCCCGGTCGTATCGCAGGCCCAACCTTTCCCACTGTAAGTTGTTCGGACGAAGGAACCATCACGACTTCGTTGAATTCCGCTTCTTCAAGAAAACTTACTGTACCCACAATACTGCTACCACACGCGAAGACTGGACTGCACTGTACCACGTCATATCACTAAAACCCACTAGGCCAAACTAGCCCGCCTAGGTCATCTATTTTGGAATGGAGGGAGTATGTCTCTGCACTGCTATGATTTTGTGTTGGACGTCATATCACTGAAACCCACTAGGCCAAACTAGCCCGCCTAGGTCATCGATCGCTAAGCCTACAATTTTAGGAGCTAGGGCTATTGGTCGATCGACGAGGGATAAGTATAAGCGTACCACGAGCTCATCAGCCCCAACATTTCTCTTCGGTGAGTGTTTTGCAAGTACTATAGCTCGCACAGTAGCTTGCCTACTAACACCAAGAATCATCAAACAAGCCCTGCTGATATGATAAACAGTTCAAACTTACATATAATCATGCCATATATTACATCAAAAGCCGGTGAGGATACATCTGTTTCCATAACTCGGAGAGGGTTCACATGATTCACTATCAAACAAAAGTAGCAAGATCCGCCCACACAAGACAGTGCACTAGCCCTAAGATGGTTTGATAACATGCATCATTCTCGTAATTAAACACAGGGAAATGCAAACTACCCTGAAGGATTAGCACGACCAACTATTTCTTGTCATCGATCTCTCGGGCAATGACCACAGCACAGACAGCGGCATGGGAATCGATTTCTGGGGTGATGTCCGCAGGACTGACCGCGGCATCGGAATCAATCTCTGGGGCGATGTCCACATGATGGACAACGGCATCGGAATCGATCTCCGGGGCGATGCCAACAAGACGGGCCACGACATCGGAATCATCAAGGACGTCCACCGGCACGTGCACAACCCTAACATATTAGCAAGCACATTGCAAATAATCAAAAACCACAACTATGGTAATAAGCCATTTTTTTACATTGTGCAGCTCACCGGGGGATCTCATCCCTCCGGGGGCCATCTCCTCGTCCTCAATGGGGGCCATCACCTTGCCAGGGGAATACTGCTTCTCAACGGCGACTATCTCCTCAAACTCGGTCTTGAGCCTCACATAGGTGGCAATCAGAGTTCCTGGGGTAGGCATGGTGGGGCCATTGCTGTTCTTCCAACTTTCTTTGAGGAGTTCATCCGCCAACGTCCTCAACTCTTGGGCTAGTGCTTGTTTCTTGGAGTTATTCTCCATGGGTTGGCCCGCCAACATGGTCAACTCGTTGGTCGGTGCTCGCTTCCTGGAGATCGCTGTCTCCAGTGGGTTGTCCGCCGGCAACTCTTTGCCTAGTGCTCCAGGATCCATCAATGAACTGACAAACGAAAAGCAATCAAAAGGAAACCACAATCGCAATGAAAACGGGAAAAGAATAGGATGTGAGAATCGGTCGGTGCTTCGCAAAAAGAAGATTCTTGGAATGAAAATATAGTAGCATAACTGATTCGCCCACCTTTCCTTCGTTGGTACAGAAGAAAAATGGCAGAAGTGAGTAGCCTGGAGTGAGGTTTTCTTCAAGAAAGGGAAGAAAGGGCTTGAACGAGCATTCCAGTGAAATGATGGTTGCTTTGTCCAGTCCAACTTGGAGGCCACCTTACCACTTCTGGTAAAGGTGTGGGTTTTGTGATATGACGGGTCATGACGGCCACACCGGGGTGACAGGTGAGTCTCAACTGTAGCACCTCGCTGTGATTTGGTGGATGCCACGCGGGCCCGGATGCTTTGAAATGTCCCGCATGTAGATAGAGCGGCTAGTCATGTACTCTCTCCTTTCCGGTTTATAGGGCTCAATTCAAAAATTTTACCAACCAAGGTAGATGGTGAGTGGTGGAATCCTTTTTGTAATTTGCAAAAGCACCCAATTAATGCTCTTGTTTTCTTCAAAAATGTATGTTTACCAATGTATTAATTGCAATGCATGCATGCATAAAGTACATGCATTGGTCAATTTTCTCTTAATACTACATGCAATTATTTAATGCACCTTGGAATCTGAACTTGTGATGGGGAACAACCAAATTGAGCCTTATAAAATGAAAAAAACTAAGATTTTGAGATAAGCCCTATAAACCGGAAAGGAGGGAGTAGGAGTGCTCAATATTGTGCACCGCGACCAAGGCGGAGAGGAAAACGAGAGGACTATGTAATTAATGCATGAGTTTAATTAGGGTAGTTTTGTAAAGTACGAGATACATTTCTCCAATCGCAAAATGCCTTGGTTCATGAGATTTGAGATTTGAGCCCTATAAACCGAAAGGGAGGGAGTACTGCACACGGTGTAGTCTAGTCACTTGTTGAAATCTCTAGAAAGGCAAGTACTCCTTTCCGGTTTACAGGGCTATACTACTCCCTCCGTCTAGGTGTGTAAGTCATCTTATGAAAACCAAATAGTCCCAAAACACTTAGGCACGGTGCATTAACTTCTACCTTGTTTCTTGTTTCTTGACATATCAACCAATAAGAGATGAAAGGTGTGCATGCTTTTAATGACTTGCAATGGCTAGTTCATTGCATGTAATGCTATTAATTAGCAAATAAACATTGGTGACCCCAGGAGGAAACGGTGCTAAGCGTGTGGACCTATGTAGAATGAGTATCAACCAATGGATTGGAGTTTAATTGTTAAACAATACTCCCTCCGTCTAGGTGTGTAAGTCATCTTACGAAAACCAAATAATCCCAAAACACTTAGGCGCGGTGCATTAACTTCTACCTCGTTTCTTGTTTCTTGACATATCAACCAATAAGAGATGTGGGTGTGCATGCTTTTAATGACTTGAAACTACCAAACATGACATGCAGTGGTTGGTTCATTGCATGCAGTGCTATTAATTAGCAAATAAACATTAAGTTCTCTAGTTTTCCCCTCCTCCTTGATCACGGTGCACAATCTAAGATGACTTATTCACCTAGACGGAGGGAGTAGCAATTTTGTCTCATGCAAGAGCCTGGCTAGTACCCCAAGGAACCGCACCACGCGAGCGTTCGCAATTGCCACGTTCGGGTTGCGCTTGGCTCTTTGCCTCTTCGAGAAGACGAGCAATGATTTTACTCCTACTTCTACAGTATCGAATCCACTGCTGCATATCCGTCCACCTCGTGCGGGAGGGATAGCGTGTAGCGAAAGCTTCTACTTACTGCTCCTGCTTTTGTGTCTATGACAGGTGGGCCCAACAGGTGGTTGGCCCTCCTGTCATGCAGCCAAAGGCAGGTGCAGTCAAGGCACCGGAGCTCAGTCCGCGAGGGGGAGGGCGTTGTAGTAATCAAATTTCTCGGTCTTGTACGAGTTGATGAAGATAGGGGTTGCTTGCTTGCTAGGGTTGCTCACTACGTATATATAGGCCGGAGCCTCTGCGCTTGCTTGCTAGGGTTGCTCTATTCACACACTCTCATCCTCTCCAGATCTAAACAAGATAGGGGTAGTAACACTGTCTTTCTCCCTTCAAAGAACACTGGCTTTCTATCCTCACCACTAGTTACAGATCCGGATGTATCCCCCTCCGCCGGTGAAGGGGAGGAGGGGCAGCGTTTAGGCCGTCGTCGACAGCGAGGGAGGAGACCCACTGCCGGCCGCACCGTTATCTCTGACTGAGCGCCGGCGCGGGAGGTCCTCCGATCCCTTCGTCGTTGCCTGTGGGCGGATCCAGCCTCCCGCCGCCCACCTATCCACATCCCGACGACCTTCAGGTATATCTTCATTCGAAACCGGCTTAGCTCTACTTCCCCAGCTCGCTACGTCGCTGCATGTGCATCATTTTCTACCTCTCAGCCCCTCTCGATCGGATGGTCCAACATCCCTTTTTTTTCTATTGTTAGAGGTAAAGCTAATTCATGGAGTCGAATCTTGTACTCCTACTTGGTTCAAACAAGAAATAAAGCGGGGCTGGGGGAATTTAGTATGTACATCGGACTTGGTACAAACAGGAAGGAAAGGGGGTGAAAGTAGTACAGACTGGTCATCCAACCGGTCTCTTGGTCGAAAAGGGAAATATAGGGGTGACGCTGTGCACAGTGGTATGACCAGGACTAGATTTGCTATCCACACATAGGAGTAGGTGGCTAGAGTGAACAAAAATGGGACCAACCCAGATATGTTTCTTGGATGTTTGTTTCTCGAGGCAACAAACTATGAATCACCACTTTATGCCCCTGTTTATGTACATGGTGCTGGATTGCTGGTGCACCCACTGTCCCATACCCTTATACCAAATATTTAGGCTCCGTTCGGAATAAAGGGGCAGAAAACATAGGTCTTGATGAAAATAGAGGAATAGGAAAGGAATGTAGGTATAGAACTATGGAACAATGAACCAGAGGAAACTCTCAAGAGAATGTGTTCGGATGGACTACGAAATATACAGATTTGTTTTTTAGAGTAGCATGCTTGGCAGTATGAGATGCTATTTGTTTATTCAGCTGCACAGTGACTACTCTTGTCCTCACCTCACGTACCACACATAGGTTGATTTTTTTATTCCGGCAACACAACACAACAACCTGTCTAACGCATGGCAGCGAGCGCCTGCCTCTGGCTTCCGCCCAAAAAATGAGCAGCGCGTGGATGTTTCTTATCCTATGGAATCAGTACTACCAGACCAGCTTTCCTATGAAACACTATTCACCTTTCCCGTGTTCCGAATGATTGGAAGGGAAAGAATACCGTAGGAATTGTGTTCCTACGATAATCCTGCACCAAACCTGTGAACCGAACGCAGCCTTAGCTGTTCTTAATCTAATGTCTCTGGTAAAAATGAAGCCATGCCACTGTTATAAGCCATGACAAGTTTAGCCAAATGTTTTTGCCTGTAATTATTTGAGAATCTGACTGTTTCCTCTGTGCCTTTTTGTGCAAACAGGGATATCCAATTCACCTGGTTGCTGTTGTGACCTTTTGGTGCACTGCACAAAACTCTTCTTAAAAGAAGTGACTTTTGTGCTGTTTAGCTGGAATGTTAGAATGGAACAGTTGGTTCATTTTGGTGGAACTGCACAAAGGGAGATCTATGTTCCAATCCTCATCATCTATATTGGCGCCATAACCTTCCTTTAGGTAAGAATGATATTTAATGCATGTGTTCATCTCTATTTTCCGACTGCCATGAGAAAATAATGCTGTTTTTTACTAGTACACTTGTACTCCCTCACTGACAAAACCAATTATGAATTAGAAGGCCAATCATGTACTTGGTTTCTGTCGGCGTTCTGGGAACGGGGGTCCCCAGACTTGCCTACCTGCGGCCTGCGGCGTGGCTTAAAGGAGGCCCAGCGCGGCCCATCTTCATCAACACAAGACCCAAGACCCTCGCGAGGGGCCAAGCCTCGCGGGGCGGACGACGCAGAGCTTCTTCAGGCGCAGCCTCATCAGGCTGGCTCACGAGGAGGCGGAGAGATCAAGGCGGGGTACCTCACGAGGTGCCCATGACGCAAGCCATGACGACCAAGGGCGCCAGGCGGGCGCCAGCCCGCGCAGTGTCCTCCTTTCCTCTTCGGTGCAAAGGGGGCAAGCGCAGGCGAGAGGATCAAGCAAAGGCATCCATTTTGGTGCAACAAGACCAAGACCAGTCCAACGGGGGGAGGAGGTCATCGTGGAGCTCAGTACGGCGTCACCATGGAGCCTTTGGCAGGCGAGGACCAACTTTAGTCAGGATAAAGTGTACCAGATGTTCCCCTTTGAAATGGCCAATTGTTGGCGCCCTTCCCGCTCAATATTTGGGAAGAGGCCCAGGGCCTTTGCCTATAAATAGGACTAGCCACCCCCAGGGTAGAGGCATCTAGCTATCGTGCAATCCAGAACCTGGGCAAGCATAGAATCAGTAAAAGAGAGAGAGAGAGAGAGAGAGAGAGAGAGAGAAAGAGAGAGAGAGAGAGAGAGAGAGAGAGAGAAGGGCGGCTGAACTCCTCCTAGCAGTTCATCGCCCCAGCCAAGAGCAGACTCTCGCGAGGCTGTTCGTCCTTGTATTGTTCATCGTCATCAGCAGCCCAAGAGGCAATCCACCCACCACAAACTAGAGTAGGGTATTACACCACAATGGTGGCCCGAACTAGTATAAACCTTGTGTCTCTTGTGCTGTTCTTTCAGTAGTTTAGATCTTTGCGAGACGGAGAGGTAGAGGGCGTAGTCTCCGCGCGCACCCTAGAGTTCGAACCTCAAGGGTCTGCCGGAACCCGAAATCCGACATTTGGCGCGCCAGGTAGGGGTGCGCCGGAATCCACCCTTCCGCCACTTCGCGTCCCGTCGCATCGTCATCACCATGTCCGGCGACCAGACGGGCAATCAAGATCCATGGGCGGCGTGGCCTCCCCGCGCAGAGCCGCTCGCCTCGGGCGACCCCGCGCCCCAGACAGCTCGTGGTCCGCAGGGCGCTGCGGGACGCGGGCGGCGCGGACAGGCTTCAACAACCCTCACGCCGCGGCAAGCGCGGTCGGCAGCAAGGGCCTCCAATCACGCCGCGACCACGACACCGTACACCCGCCGGGAACAGGCGAACTCGAGGGCCGCGCTCACGGTGGCCCGGGAGCTGCTGCAGTGTAGGCTACTGGAAGGCGGCACGACGTGCTGCTAGAGCGAGTCGCCGAGCTCCTGGGCTTTGCCGCTTCGGGGGCTCACCCTTTCTGCATCCAGCTCCCGTCTCAAGCTCAGGGCGGCACACGCGGGGGCCCCGCGCGCGCCCGCGGGCCCCAAGGCTACTCCAACGCTAGTGAAGCTGTCGGCGCCGGACCGGCGGTGGCGCTACCCCCGCCCCCGGCACACGAAGGAGAGAGACTCGTCGCGACCCACGGCCCCAGCGGGCAGCCGCACTACCACCCCACGGTGGGCGCATCAAGCAGAGCTGCATGGCACACGGAGCACTACGGCGTAGCCTTCGGGATAACGACGCCAGAAGAGTATGTGCCCCACATGGTGGACCAAGGGCACACTCATGAGGGCAAATGAGGCTCGCTCCTCAGCCCGAGCTGGGGGGACGAGACACCAGAAGCTAAGCTCTTCCAGGAGCCCCGGGACGGCTCCACCGCCCACGCTGGAGGCGACGATTATCGGGTACCGCTAATTCCTCAGGAGCAGGTGTACGTTAATCATGGATCGCAGGAGGTGCAGGTCGCCGCTGCGAGCAGCTGCCCCGCTCCCGCGGTCTCCTACCCCTCGGGAGGAGGGCGCAGGGGGCTGCAGGAGAGGGGCAGAGATCCGACATCACCATCGCGGCGTTCGGAGCAAGGCGTTCTCAGGAGGTAGGCCCTCTGCTGGGGAGGTGCCTAAGGGCCTGCCCCTGCTGGAGGACCCGTGGTCGTCGGGGGAACCGTTGGCGACCGCTCTACCCCACCGGCGGCGTCCTGGTTTCCGGTCGTCGTTGGTGGCACTAGAGTGTGGCGCAAGGCGGGGCCCTCGTTTGGCGATATGAAGCAAGGCCGGTACCTATGAAGAAGGCCCAGTGCCTGTGAAGCTTCCCGCCCCGTGACACTCTCACGTAATAATGAGTGGGGTTGTACACGCCCCGGAGTCTCAGGGGTGCCGGCCTCAGGCCCTGGGGCTCCCTCCCACACCCAGTGGACAGCACTTAGCTCCGCACTGGTGAGAAGACGTCCAAGACTAGATTAGGTGCCGGACGCGGCCTTTTGTCTGCTTTCATTGCCTTTTCCTTTGGTTGTAATTTTCCCCCCGCTGGATTTAAGTTGGATTCGAATTTGAGATTTGCGTGTGTTCGGGGAAGGGGTGCTTAGTCTCGTCCGAGCCATTTCTCGCATTCTGGTTACCGCTTCACCACAGCTGCCTCCCCTCGCGAGCCCCTCGCGAGTCGGGTCAGGCCTAGCTCGTGCGCAAGCCGGGCTGCCGCTGTTGCTCCCTCTCGAGAGGATTTTCCGGTGCCTGCGGAGGTTGTCCTCTTAGGAAAAGGCCCAGAGCCTGTGAAGAAGGCGACTGCCTGTGAAGCTGTTGCGTTTAGGAAAAGGCCCAGAGCCTGTGAAGAAGGCGACTGCCTGTGAAGCTGTTGCGTTTAGGAAAAGGCCCGGAGCCTGTGAAGAAGGCGAATGCCTGTGAAGCCACCGCGTTCATGAAAAGGCCCGGAGCCTGTGAAGAAGGCGACTGCCTGTGAAGCTGTTGCATTTGGGAAAAGGCCTAGAGCCTGTGAAGAAGGCAAATGCCCGTGAAGCCGCCGCGTTCGTGAAAAGGCCCAGAGCCTGTGAAGAAGGCAAATCCCTGTGAAGCTGCCGCGTTCATGAAAAGGCCCAGAGCTTGCGAAGAAGGCAAATGCTTGTGAAGCTGTCGCATTTGGGAAAGGCCCGGAGCCTGTGAAGAAGGCCAACACCTGTGAAGCTCCCCGCCAGCGACACTCTCACACCCTACGGATTCAACTAGAGAACACCCACGACATCACGTCCTCCCACAGGCTGCCTCGGGGCCTGCGCGAAACAAAGGTAAACCAGCCAACCCCCAGGCGTGGGCGCTCACGCGATGTAACAACTACTGATATGATGAACGCAAGTTTTACATGAGGGGCTCCCCCTCCCAAAATGATCTCACAACCATCAGGCCAAAAACCTGAGTTCTATTCGTGCAGGGTAAAAAGAACAGGAGCGATACATACTCAATCGGACAAATCCCCCAATGCGTCCTCGGGAGCACCTCCCGAGCCGTTGCTGGCGTCGCTGAACTCACCATCGCTGTTTGCGTCGCCACCAGCAGTGTCAGGGCCGTTCACCACGCCGCCCTCGTCAGCAGCCACGATCGCGTCGTCGTCGTCCGAAGCGAAGGCCCTGACA
Organism: Aegilops umbellulata; assembly: GCA_032464435.1. Taxonomy (NCBI): domain Eukaryota; kingdom Viridiplantae; phylum Streptophyta; class Magnoliopsida; order Poales; family Poaceae; genus Aegilops; species Aegilops umbellulata. The sequence continues at coordinate 62,889,419 of CP136056.1, read as the reverse complement.
AGAGCATCCATGTTGTCTTCCACCCAGTGCACCAGGTCGTCTCGGACGGCCTGGGGGACTGGGGCGATAGCGGCGTCAAAGTCGAAGTGGGCATCCATGTTCCGCAGATGGCTGAAGACACAGGAAAAGGCACGCCCGAGCAGGGCGCGGCTCCTCTCCTCCACCAACCTGTCGGCCCTGACCGACCGCGCCTCCAGCTCCGTCACCACGGCGGTGAAGAACTGAAGGTTGCCGACATAGTTGATTGTGTGCGGCTCGCCAATAGCCGCCTCGCAGATGTTGCCCAGGGCTGTATTAGCTCTCTCCCGGAGCGTGGTGAGCATGGGGCCGTGCACGTGCTCCAGGACCTGCCGCTGGCGTATCTCATCCGCGTTCTGGCATGCAACGGCCTCAGCCTCCTCCACCCGCTGGCGAAGACGGAGCATCTCGGCCTGGGAGGTGGATAGCTCCCCTTGTGCTACCTCAAGGGCAGCCCGAGAGGCGTCAGCCCGCCGCGTCGCCTCCTCCCGCTTGGCCCTCAAGGCTGCGGTCCTTCCTTCAGCCTCGACCCGGATCAACTCCAGCCTCCCCTCGACCTCGCGCTCGAGGTCTTGGCGCGCCATCTTCACCCGACGTCCAACCTCCTCCAAGACACGGGCTTCCCGTGCAGCGACATCGTCCTCCGCCTACGTCACCAAGCGCTCCCTCGTCTCCAGTCGCTCGTACTCGCGGGTGCGTACGGCGGCTTCTAGCGTCAATGCTTCCTCACGCTTCTGGAGCTCAGCTGGGTCGCCAGAGGCTACCTTCATCGACGCAAGGGCCGCCTCGTGCAGCTCCACTTGCTCGTCCAGTGAGTGGCACCGGGCCAGGAGCTCCCGAGCCCGCTCCTCCGCTGCTTCTCGCCGTCGGTCGGCTTCCCGGGCCTACTCGGCAGCCTGGGATCGGGCCACCCGAGAGGCCTCCAGCGACGCCTTCGCCTCTTCATCATCAAGATCGCGCTGGTGGCGCGCGAGGGCGATGGCGGCCTCCAGCTCGCACCTCCCTGCGGCCAGGCGCAGATCCTCGGCCTCCAGGCGCGTGTCTTCATCAGCAAGCTCCTCCCCAAGCAGGTCCACCGCGTCAGTCGCCCTTCGAAGAAATCCTTGGCGGCGAGCGCGACGCTCCCGGGCGCGCTCGAGCACATCTTCCACACCATCATCTGCCCCAAGCAAGCGCCGGGGGCCACGAATCATCATTCCCCCTCCGGGCAGGGGGCTGGGGGCTGGCACCCTCGCGACGGTCGGGCGTGCCGCACCAGAAGCCCGGCCTGGGTCCAACTCGTCTCCAGATGAAGGGCGCAGAGGGCGCCTCAGCTAGTCGCAGTCCACGACCAGACGAGAAGCCCACGGTAGACTGGCTATACCACGAGAGGGCCCGTGGAGGAAGATCGCGGGGAGTGAAGGGCAGCAGTGCGCCTCGGGACGGTCTGCCTCTCGGATCGCCCTCACCACAAGAGCAGTGCTGCTCGAAGAACTAGGGGGGCGGTGGAGGAGGCGAAGCCAAAGGAGGCGGCACCTCAGCTACTTCCGCGAGCTCGACCGGGAGGGGCCTGCGGAGCAAGGGTCAGTAAAAGCAACAAGAGGGTCAGAAGCTGGAAAAGGAGAGAACTTACTCATTAGTGGGGAAGTACTTCCTGCGCTTCAGCAGGCGACAAGGGAAGTCATCACCCAGGGCCTCCCTTTTCCTCCGGAGGGCCTCAAAGTCCACGCGGAAGCGGCCTAAGAGAAGAGCGCAAGGATCAACCTGCGACGAGGACGAAGCGTCGAGGCGACCCGCGTCAGGGGTGCCCGCCTGACACGTGCTGCAAATCGCCTCACCAGAAGCCGCGGCTGGGGCCTCAGCCCCGGGCGCTGGGAGTGGTTGCTTGCCACCCTCAGCCTCAGCTGCATGGGTCCCGGGAGCTGCTCCTTCGAGAGCATCACCCAGCGCTACCACCTCATCAAGAGCCCCCTCGGCCTCTGGCGCCTCATGCCTCCCTGCTCCGCCACTTGAGGAAGAGTCGCCTTGGCCGACTGGAGGGGCAGTCACCACCACTGGATTCTCGCGAGGTCCCTGGAGGCCAGCAGGGCGCAGCCCCAATTCATCAAAGATAGGCATCTGCTTCACAAAGTCGTCCCTGTTCTGGCAGAGGTACAACAGGGCCCCTCCCCGCTGGATGCTGCCCGGGTTGGGGTCACCAGTCAGGATCAAGAGCACTGTCCTCAGCGCCTCAGGCGTCAGGTCCTCTTCCTGGAGCCTCATGCGATCACCATGCCCACTGAAGGCCCACATCCGGCGGGAGTGGCGTTGGAGAGGGGCAATGCGGCGCAACATGAACTCTTTCACTACCTTGGGCACTGTCACGCCGATCGATTTCAAGAACGCGAAGCGGTGCCATACGAAGGCGAGCCAGGGGCTCTCGGGCGTCTCCTGGCCCCAGCCCGAATTGGGGACAGCAGGCGAGGTTGGCTTCGATAGCAGGGGGCTGGGCACCCCAACATCAACATACAACCACCGCTCGCGGAACCCAGCCGAAGGCGAAGGAAGCCCGAAGTCGATCCCCGAGGCCGCAGTCTCAGGCGCGGTGACGAAGCTCACGCACGCCGAGCATTGAGTAGGCTCGATGAGGTGCAGAGAGAAGAAGTGGCACAACAAGGCAACAGAAGGAGGGATGCCCATCATTGCCTCGCAAACAAAAGCGAAGACCGAAAGAAGGGTGATGGATTCAGGACCCAGATGCATCATATGGATCTGGTAATGGGAGAGTACGGCCTTGAAGAAATCGGAAAAGGGGGGAACCAGACCCGCCCACAGGGCGTCAACAAAATAATGGACCTCAGTGATTATCCTGTCAGTGGGGAAGTGAGACGTAGGCCAGGCCGTCCTCCTCCCGCACTCGTTGAAGATGGTAGCCAAAGCCGAGCTGACCTTGCCCAGGCACTCTCGATTGAGTATGATAGACCGGCTGACGGCGGGGGCCACCGATGGCGGCGGACGAGACGGAGGCATGGGTTTCTTCCCTCTCTCCTTCTTCGTCGGAGCCATGGCGATGGGAAGGGGGAGAAGATTCGAGATTGGATTGGAGGCAGGAGCTGGAGTTCGAGGGGAGGAAGAACAGAGGACGCTCGAGCAACAGGAAGGAGAGCGGCTGTGTACAGCTACGAGTCCGCCTAGCAGGGCGCAAGATAAGGGGGCGTGGGGGAACAGTGCCTCCCACTCCCAATCAACCGCCACGCGGCGCCCAGACCACAGGCTGTTAGGGCCCGCGGCGCTTCGCCCTTGCCCATCCGCCTTTCTGCACGGCCAAGTCCGAACGCGCCTTGGGCCCGGGGGCTACTGTCGGCGTTCTGGGAACGGGGGTCCCCAGACTTGCCTGCCTGCGACCTGCGGCGTGGCTTAAAGGAGGCCCAGCGCGGCCCATCTTCATCAACACAAGACCCAAGATCCTCGTGAGGGGCCAAGCCTCGCGGGGCGGACGACGCAGAGCTTCTTCAGGCGCAGCCTCATCAGGCTGGCTCACGAGGAGGCGGAGAGATCAAGGCGGGGTACCTCACGAGGTACCCGAACCAGTGAAGTTTCCCACTCCTCTCCATCTGCGACTCCACTGCAGCTTAATAAATAGTAACGTCTAACTGAGCCAGTTAGTTAGATGCGTACACTTGGTGTAGTAGGATCTTTATTTAGTTTGATGCATACACTTGTTCTTTTTTGGTAGCCCTTTTGTAATGATGGATGATGTTTGGTTTGGAAGAGAGAGCTGTGTCTTCACTCTTCTGGCCTGCTTACTGCTTCTGTTGCACCCCAAGCCCTGGTTGTTGCTTCTGTTGTTTTCAATGTACAATCAGTAGTATGTTTCGTCTGTTGATTGAATAAATGTGTTGTTAGAACGAATATCACAATGTTTTGGAAGTCGTTGCACGGTTCGATCCTTTAGTGCCCCGTACCGTATGTAGCGCATACTATTTATCGTACGGAACACATTTTTTTTGAAACTCGGAACACATTTTCCACTTGTTGATAACATGCAGCCCACTGATGAAGGCCCAATAGAAAAGCCCATAATTAACTGGAAGGGAGGCTCTCACATGAATCCGGCCTAGGTACATGCTCATGGTCCCCTAAACATAAATAAGTAAATAAATAAATAAATAAAGCTAAATGCTCATGCACCAGTTCTTTGGGAAAATAGGTAGCCTAGTATTTCTTTTTGAAGAATACCCAAGCTAGGCCTATTTGTTTTCTCCGAATTACTGGGCTGCATATCTTTCAAGACGAGGAGGGATGCATTCCTGCCTGGCTTAAGAGTATGGTCAATGTCTGTTAAAAGTAATATCAAAAGGGGTTGAAAAATCCAAAAAGTTTATAGCAAATGGGATATAAGTTACTTTTTTGTTTTTGTTCTTCACTGATATCTTATACGTATTTCATTGGATTTAAAGTGACATAGTACTAATTTATTTTTAAATTTGTTTTAGTATGGCTATTAATTTTTGGATTAAGAATATTTCGTTCCCCAGCAAAAATTTGCGAATTTTCAAAATTTCCCACATATTTAGTTAATTTTTTGACCGTGGTACTGACCAGAAAATGGCCAGCAATTCTAAAACTGGAAAACGGGCTGCAATAAATTCCATATGAATTAGAAAATATGTAAAAAATATAAACATAATAGCAAATGGGCTGTACACGGATTTCGAGGCTGACTTGTTTACGCAAGGCTTTGTCAGTGAACACATGATTCTAGCAGCAGTTAGTGTTGGATGTCCATCCAACGGCCGACATGCTTCTTCAATATCTGATCTTCCTGCTCCAGCCGCCTAAACTAGCGCCGGCGGGACTGCGTGCTCCATCCTCTTGTGGCCCGCTGTGATGCCGCGCAGGCTTCTCCGGCCCACCCTACTCCTTCCGCTGGCCTGGCCGCACGCAATCAACTGCCTCCTTATTACGCGAAAAAAATGATTCCTCCCACTGACATCTGGGGCGCATCGGTTAGGAGGCTGACCTGTGGGCCTACTAAGTTGACGCGTACGCAGGGCTTGTCAACTTAGTCAACAAACGATTCTAGCAGCAGTAATCGTTGGATTTGAATCGAACGGTCCTGCTGCTTCTTCAATCGCTGCTCTTCTTGCACCAGCTGCCCAAACCAGTGCCGGGGAGACCGCCTGCTCCTACCTCCAGTGGCCGGCTGTGCTGCCGATGAGGCCTCGTCGCCCCCTACTACGCCCACCGCTAGCCAGGCCCTGCGGCGATAGCAGCCTCACACCGCAGCCGAACCAGTGAGCCCTCGTAGTCCTCTACGCGTGGGCATCCACTGCTGCGTCTTCCCCGGCTCCGCGTCGTCCCCTTCCTAGGCCTCGCCATCGTCCACCGCCTTGGTGCTCTCGGTGCGGCGTGGTCAACGTGGTCAACGACATTCCATCGGAAGAGTACTGTACGTTGAGAGGCTGACAGCTGGGTCCACGGCCACAACCCAGTTTTTTTGTGATTTGCCAAGTAAGTCGCTTTGTCAGGCCTGTTGGGCTGCAAATCTTTCAAGACGAGGAGAGCTTTCATTTGACAGGCCTAGAAAATGGCCCATCAGTAATGAGAAATGGGCTGTACATTTTTAAAACACATCAAACCGGCAATTAGTTTCAAATATCTTTTTTTTCATTTCGAGATTTGAAATTACATTAATTTTTATGCGTGGAGAATTTGTTGGATTTTATATTGATATACATTTATTTTTAAAATCAGTTTGAATGTGAGTCGATATTTCGGGATTAAAAACAGTTCGGACCGCACCGAAATATGCAAAATTTTGTATAATTTTTTAACTGTGGCCACAATATGGGCAGTAATGCTAACAAAAAGAATATGGGCTCCAAAAAAACCTTAATAATTAGCAAATGAGCTGTAAATTATTAGAAATAATGGCAGATGGGTTGTCTGCTGTTTTCCATAGATTTGAGGCTTTTCTAAAAAAAAGGTTGACGCACAAGCAGTGAGTGTTGGATGGCCATCCAACGGTCGTCGTGCTTCTTCAATCTCTGCTCTTCCTGCTCCAGCTGCTCAGACAGGCGCCGTCGGGACTGCCTGCTCCCTCCTCCCCGAGGCCGGCTCTGCTGTCGCGCAGGCCTCACCGCCCCACCGTACTCCCGTCGCTGGCCTAGCCATCCCTCTACTCACCCACACCTGCTGTTATTCTCCGGCGACGACAGACGAATCAGTATACCCACGTACAGTCGTACTCCCCTCCGCGTGGGAAACAACCGCTGAGTCTTCCCTGCCTTCATGTCATTCCCTTCCTAGGCCTCGCTGTCGTCCATCGCCCTGGTGCTCTCGGCGCGGCCTGGTCAACATGGTCAAGGACCGACATGCATCTGAAGTGGACTTTACATGGAGAGGCCGACAGCTGGGTCCACGGCCGCACGCAAGGAAATGCCTCCTTATTACACGCAAAATAATGATTCCTCCACCTGACATCAGGGACCCACCGAAAGGGCCTCTGTATTTTGCGAAGAAAACATTACCGCTGCTGACAGCTCGGACCCACCAGCTATATCTTCGCACGCAAGGAAGTGCCTCCTTATTACGCACACAAAAAATGAATACTCCCCCTATTAGTTGGGACCCAGTATAGTGGCAGGCTGACTTGTGGGCCTACTAAGTTGACGAGGACGGAGGGCTTTGTCAACTTAGTCAATATGCACGATTCTAGCTCCAGTGACCGTACGATGTCCATCCAACGGCCGTAGTGCTTCTTCAGCCTCTGGTCTTCTTGCTCCAGCCGCCCAAACCAGCGCCGGTCGTGCCTCGTGTTCCTGCCTCCCGTTGCCGGCTGCGATGCGGCCGAGGCCTCACCGCCCCCTACTACTCCCACCGCTGGCCAGGCCATCCCTCTATTCACCCACACTCCCTGTTATTCTATGGCGATGGCAGCCTCCCACCGCAGCGAACCAGTGAACCCTCGTACTCCTCTACGCGTGGGCATCCACTGCCGAGTCTTCCCCGGCTCCGCGTCGTCCCCTTCCTAGGCCTCGCCGTCGTCCACTGCCCTGGTGCTCTCGGCCCGGCGTGGTGAACGTGGTCAAGGAACGGCTTCCATCGGACGTGGACTGTACGTGGAGAGGCTGACAGCTGGGTCCACGGCCGCAACAAGGAAGTGCCTCCTTATTACGTGCAAAATAATTATTCCTCCACCTGACAGCGGGGACCCACCGGACGGGCCACCATATTTCGCGAAAAAAACGTTTGCCCCTGACTGCTGGGACCCACCAGCTACATCTTCGCATGCAAGGAAGTGCCTGACAGTCGGGACCCACCTGGTCGAAGCGTACGTAGCGTTGTCATTCTGGTCGCGAACGTGTACGTACATATATACTGGTGGATGTAGAGGCGCGCACGTGTCGTAGTAGAGGTGGCCAGGGTGCAAGAAAGAAAATACGGCCATGTATGTGTACATACGAGCGGGGTCTCGAACGCCTACTCGCGCATATGTACGGCGAGGGCTCGTTGACATGGCTGGGTCGGAACCGAGAAACGACATCGTCGTCATGTTCATGGGGAGGCAACGGAATGCGTCGTGTTCATGGGGAGGCAACGGAATGCATCGTGTTCATCGGGAGGCAACAGAACGCGTAGGAGCCAACCGGCTGGGTCGGAACGGAATGCGTGGTCATGTTCATCGGGAGGGCTTGGACGGAACATGCGATGGAAACGAGGCCTGGCGTACCGCACAATGGAGGAAACAGACCTCCTACATTTGGAACGGGGTCCTGTTGATCGGGAGGGGTCTGGCGTACCGCAAAACGGAGCAAACGGACCTCCTACGGTCGAAACGGGGGTCCTGTTGATCGGGAGGGGTGTGGCGTACCGCAAAACGGAGGAAACGGACTTGTGTTGGAGCGCTACGGTCGAAACGGGGGTCCTATTCATCGGGAGGGGTGTGGCATACCGCAAAACGGGACTCCACGGGATACTGTTCATCTCCACCGTCGACCTCCTCCAGCCTCCACGGGCTCCTGTTCATCCAGCCTCCATGGGCTCCTGTTCATCCAGCCTCCACCGCGTGCTACTCCACCGGGTACTGTTCAACCACCCCTCCACTGTCTAGTGTTCATCCAGCCCTCCACACCACGGGGTCCTGTTCAACCACCCCTCCACGGCACCCCTCCACCGTCTACTGTTCATCCAGCCCTCGACACCACGGGCTGCTGTTCAACTACCCCTCCACCGTCTACTGTTCATCCAGCCCTCCACGCCACGGGGTCCTGTTCATCCACCCCTCCACGGGCACCCCTCCACCGTCTACTGTTCATCCAGCCCTCCACCACACCACAGGGTCCTGTTCATCCGGAGGCAACGTCACCGCTCACTGTTCATCCAACCCCCCCCCCCCCCCCCCCCGCAACGCTCACTATTCATCCCATCGATCAGCTTTAGTTAGCAGCAGTAGCGAAGGAATCGCTCGATCGGGTTCAGTTAACAGCCATCAATCGATCGCTCGGGTTCAGTAACGCGAGCCTGCAGTGCAATCGCTCGGGTTCAGTTAGAGCCCAACGCCTCACCCGGGTTCAGTTAGAGCCAACGCCTCGCACACACGCGCGTGCGTGTACGAGAGAAACGTGCATCGCTCGACCCCCGACCTCCCACCGTAACCGGGAACTCCCCAAAATTTTCCTCCCCCTCGCTTCTACCACGGTTTTTTCCATCATGGACGGCCCAAAGAATGTCATGCAGCTACGTCTCCGGCCCGCCCAGGACGAAAAGCCCATTTTTTGTCATGATTTTTTGTCATAGAAGTAGGAGCCCACCACATCTATGATGATACCAGGTTTTGTCACAATTATCGTCATAGAAGTGTCATATGTATGACAGAACTTTTTTTCGTTCGGCCCAAAATGTCACGGATGTGTCTTTTTTTTGTAGTGACTCATGGCGGATTATCGGCGAGAGGTGGACATTATTGCTGGTCATTTCAAGGGTTATCAAGTCGACCATATTGATCGGAGGAAGAATGAAGCGGCCGATGCCTTAAGCCGGTTGGGTTCTCAACGTAAACCGGTGCCGCCTAATGTTTTTCTCGATGTCTTGCATAACCCGTCAGTCAGGTTGCCTACGAAGGAGGATTTAGCTATTCCTGACCCGGAAGCTCAATTGGTGGCAGCTCTTCACGTGATTCTGGATTGGACAGTCCCTTATTTGGCCTATATGACCCGAGGCGAGTTACCTGAGGATGAAACCTTAGCCAGGCAGATAACCCGGCGGTCTAAGTCGATGACAATAGTCAATGGTGAGTTGCATCATCGTAGTTTTACAGGGGCTTTTCAACGTTGTGTCTCTCCAGAGGAGGGTTGTGAAATCTTGCGTGAGATTTATGAAGGATATTGTGGTCACCACGCCGGTTCAAAGTCCTTGGTAGCTAAAGCTTTTTGTCACGGCTTCTATTGGCTGATGGCTCATGCTGATGCTGAGGACTTGGTGAAAAAGTGTGATGGTTGTCACAAATTTTCACGCCGAGCTCATGTTCCGGCTCAAGAATTGAGGATGATTCCAATCACTTAGCCGTTTGCAACTTGGGGGCTGGATATGGTTGGGCCTTTTAAGAGGTCCAAGGTTAAGAACACCCACCTTCTGGTGGCGGTTGATAAGTTCACTAAGTGGGTAGAGGCAGAGCCAGTCAGTAAGTGTGACGCATCCACGGCGGTTCAATTCATCAAGAAGGTGATCTTCCGGTTTGGTTTTCCACACAGCATCATAACTGTTAATGGCACTAATCTGTCCAAGGGTGCTATGAAAGAATTTTGTCAACGTGAGCACATCTGGCTTGACGTGTCATCAGTGGCTCATCCTCAATCTAATGGTCAAGCGGAGAGAGCCAATCAAGAGATCCTGCGAGGCTTCAAGCCCCGGCTTATGGTTCCTTTATAATGGACGCCGGGTTGTTGGGTGGAGGAGTTACCTTCTGTGTTATGGAGCATCAATACCACGCCCAACAGATCTACGGGTTACACACCTTTCTTCATGGTTTACGGAGCAGAGGCGGTTCTCCCTAGTGACATCCGCCATGACTCGCCTCGCGTAGTGGCTTATGTTGAAGCTGACAATGAGAAGGCACGACAGGAAGCACTTGACCTGTTAGATGAGGAGCGTGACATTGCAACAACTCGATCGGCGATTTACCAGCAAGATCTGCGTCGTTATCACAGCCGCCGGGTTAGAACCAGGACTTTTCAAGAAGGCGATCTGGTGCTCCGGCTCATCCAGGATCAGAATGATATGCAAAAGTTATCCCCATGGTCAGCAAAAATCTGAACAATGGGTCGTACTACCTTATTGATGTCCGAGAGCGCAAAGACTCACACAAATCGGAGGAGGAGACCAACCGGCCGTGGAATATTGCTCATCTTCGGCCTTACTACACCTGAGTCATAGGCTCTTTTTATGTACATATTATTGGCAATGTATATTGAGGGAGTCCTGGATTAGGGGGTGTTCGGATAGCCGAACTATATCTTCAGCCGGACTCCAAGACTATGAAGATACAAGATTAAAGACTTTGTCCCGTGTCCGGAAGGTTCTTTCCTTGGCGTGGAAGGCAAGCTAGGCGTGCGGATATTCAAGATCTCCTACCAATGTAACCGACTCTGTGTAACCCTAACCCTATCCGGTGCCTATATAAACCGGAGGGTTGTAGTCCGTAGGACGAACACATCACAACCATCATCATACCTATAGGCTAGCTTCTAGGGTTTAGCCTCCTTGATCTCGTGGTAGATCTACTCTTGTACTACCCATATCATCAATATTAATCTAGCAGGAGTAGGGTTTTACCTCCATCGAGAGGGCCCGAACCTGGGTAAAATAAAGTGTCCCTTGTCTCCTGTTACCATCCGACCTTGACGCACAGATCGGGACCCCCTACCCGAGATCCGCCGGTTTTGACACCGACATTGGTGCTTTCATTGAGAGTTCCTCTGTGTCGTCGCCTTTAGGCCCGATGGCTCCTTTGATCATCAACAACGATGAGGTCCAGGGTGAGACTTTTCTCCCCGGACAGATCTTCGTCTTCGGCGGCTTCGCTCTGCGGGCCAACTCGCTTGGTCATCTGGAGCAGATCGAGAGCTAAGCCCCTGGCCATCAAGTCAGGTTTGGAAGCGTAAACTACACGACAGATATCCGCGGAGACTTTATCTTCGACGGATTCGAGCCACAGCCAAGCGCGCCGCACTATCTCGAGGGGCATGATATAGCTCTGCCTCCGAGCAGTGTCCTGGAGGCCGCATACGCTCCGGCCCCAATCCTCGATTCGGAGCCCGCTGCGTTCTTTGAGGATGAACGGTTGGACGTCACCTCGGGGGCTGCGATCTTAAAAGCCATTGAGCCAAACGCAAGCCCCGCACTCCGCATGGCACATGACTCCAAGGAGCCCGACTCTTCTCCGAACTCCGAACCTCCCGCGCCCTTGCCAATCGAATCAGATTGGGCGCCGGTAATGGAGGTCACCGCCGCGGACATCTTTCAGTATTCACCTTTTGGTGATATTCTGAATTCTCTCAAGTCTCTCTCTTTGTCAGGAGAGCCCGGGCCGAACTATGGCCTGCGAGGTTGGGATTCGGACGACGAAGAAATTCAAATCCCACCCACCGCCCACTTAATAGCCAGTGTCGACGATATATCCGACATGCTCGACTTCGGCTCCGAATACTTCGACGGTATGGACGACGAAGGAGGGGACGAGCAAGAACCAACACCTGTAGGGCGCTGGGCCGCCACCTCGTCATACGACATATACATGGTGGATGCTCCAAAAGATGGAGATGGCGATGGAACAGCGGAGGATGGCACTTCGAAAAAGCCTCCAAAACGCCGACGTCAGTGGCGCCGCTCCAAATCCCGCCACAGCAGAAACGGTGATTCCGGCACGGGAGATAATACTACCCCGGACAGCGCCGAAGAACACCAAAACCAGCAGGATTCGGCACAGGAAGATGGAGAAGACCGCCCTCATGAGAGAGCGGCAGAGCAAGAGGTCAAGGACGATAACTACATGCCTCCCTCCGAAGACGAGGCAAGCCTCGCGACGATGAATTCATCGTACCATCAGACCCCGCCGAACAAGAGCGCTTTCAAAGCAGGCTTTTAGCCACGGCGAACAGCCTAAAGAAAAAGCAGCAACAACTTAGAGCTGATCAAGATTTGCTAGCTGAGAGATGGACTGAAGTCCTTGCGGCCGAAGAGCACAAGCTCGGACGCCCCTCCAAAAACTATCCTAAGCGCAGGCCGCTACCCCAATCAGAGGAGGAAGCCCAAGACATGGCAGATCGGCCACCTCGCGGCCGCGACAGAGACGCCTGTCGAACATCCAAACAAGCCATGCCCCGCAGCCGCTTTACCAAGGCACGGGAACACGAACCAGACCTGCGAGACGTCCTGGAGGACAAAGCAAGGCAAACAAGATCGATCTATGGATCGCGCGGACGCCCGACGACACGTGATAGTTTTCACTCCGGACACAATAAATCCGACCGGGCCGAACACAACAGGCACAGCTCCTCCGAACTGCGTCGAGACATAGCCCAGTACAGGGGCGCCGCACACCCACTATGCTTCACAGACGAAGTAATGGATCATAGAATCCCAGAGGGTTTTAAACCCATCAACATCGAGTCGTACGATGGTACGATAGATCCGGCAGTATGGATTGAGGACTATCTCCTCCACATCCACATGGCACGTGGCGATAATTTGCACGCCATCAAATATTTACCCCTTAAGCTTAAGGGACCAGCCCGGCACTGGCTTAACAGCCTCCCCGCAGATTCGATCGGCTCTTGGGAGGACCTAGAGGCCGCATTCCTCGACAACTTCCAGGGGACCTACGTACGGCCACCGGACGCCGACGACCTAAGCCACATAATCCAGCAGCCAGAAGAATCGGCCAGGCAATTCTGGACACGGTTCCTAACAAAGAAAAATCAGATAGTCGATTGTCCGGATGCAAAGGCCTTAGCAGCCTTCAAGCATAACATCCGTGACGAGTGGTTTGCCCGGCACCTGGGACAGGAAAAGCCAAAATCCATGGCAGCCCTCACGACACTCATGACCCGCTTTTGCGCGGGCGAAGATAGCTGGCTAGCTCGCAGCAACAACTTATCGAAGAAGCAAGGTAATTCAGATACCAAGGACAAAAGTGGCAGGTCGCGACGGAATAAACAGAAACGCCATGTCAGCAGCGACATCAATGAAGATACGACAGTAAACGCCGGATTCAGAGGCCATAAATCCGGTCAGCGGAAAAAGCCATTCAAAAAGAATACCCAGGGCCCGTCCAGTTTGGACCGAATACTCGACCGCTCGTGCCAGATTCACGGCACCCTCGAAAGGCCAGCCAATCACACCAACAGGGATTGTTGGGTGTTCAAGCAGGCAGGCAAGTTAAGAGCCGAACACAAAAACAAGGGGCTAGACAGCGATGACGAAGAGGAGCCCAGGCCACCGAACAACAACGGATAGAAGGGGTTTCCCCCACAAGTGCGGATGGTGAACATGATATACGCGACTCATATTCCCAAGCGGAAGAGGAAGCGTGCGCTACGGGACGTATACGCGATGGAGCCAGTCGCCCCAAAGTTCAACCCATGGTCCTGTTACCCGATCACGTTCGATCGAAGGGACCACCCCACTAGCATCCGTCACGGCGGTTTCGCCGCATTGGTTCTTGACCCAATCGTTGACGGATTTCACCTTACAAGAGTCCTCATGGATGGCGGCAGTAGCCTGAACCTGCTCTACTAGGATACAGTGCGGAAAATGGGCATAGATCCATCAAGGATCAAGCCCACAAGGACGACCTTTAAAGGCGTCATCCCAGGTGTAGAGGCCAATTGCATAGGCTCCATAACACTTGATGTGGTCTTCGGATCTCCGGACAACTTCCGAAGCGAAGAGTTAATCTTCGACATAGTTCCATTCCGCAGTGGCTATCATGCTCTGCTTGGACGAACCGCATTCGCTAAATTCAATGCGGTGCCGCACTACGCATATCTCAAGCTCAAGATGCCAGGCCCTCGAGGTGTAATCATGGTCAGCGGAAATACCGAACGCTCCATCCGTACGGAGGAACACACGGCGGCCCTCGCAGTAGAGGTACAAAGCAGCCTGTTAAGGCACCTCTCGAGTCCGGCCGCTACAAAGCAGGACAAAGCAAAACGCGCCCGGAGTAACCCGCAGCAAGACCGACTGGCGCGTTCAGAGCACGCGTAGCAATACGGCCCCAACCCCAGCCATCGCTACATAGCGGAGCTAGTACCTCGAGTACACGATTACGCCCTTACAATTCCATGGGCATAGGGGAAGGGGCAGATAAAACGGCATGCCAACAATATGGCGTCAAACATTCTAGGGGCTGCCTGGTTTTTCTTTTCTTTCAGGACTCCATACTCTGGATACAGTGTTCGGCCTCGCTGCCGCACAGATGATACAGGACCCAGGGAAGCAGACAAAACAACGCCGCATCATGGAACTCTCAGGTGGTCTCTATTTCGAGCGATATATCTGTTTCTAAATTCCGCGGCCTGCGCCTGGTCAGGACATGTTAAATAGTCTAATTTTTTTTCGAACTACTTGTATCATTCGGCTTGAATAAACAGCCTCCTCATAAATAATGCATAGCTTTTCGTCTATTTTTTGCATTATCTTCTTTTAATATACATATGTTTACTCAAATAACATGATCGCACCCGTACACCATGGTACGGCAAACCACGCCAGGGGCTTTATTACCCTTCTATCTGGTGTGAGAAGTCCGTCCACTTTCACAAGTGCGGCACCCCGGACTTATAGCATTATATGCATCGGCTCCGAGTCATGATTTTGGTCATATGTTGGGTTTGCCCGGCTCCTATGTTTTGGTGCCTTACGTTCCGCTCTATCGGCTAAGGTAGCACTAGGAGAACCATTGCAATTGTGCCCCGGATCAGGTGGGTGAGCACCTCAGTGGAGAAAGCTAAAACAGACTGTCATGATAAGGCGCGAGACCGGTCGCTGTTCGAGAGGTTTTTCGAGTCCCTAAAGGCTTATGCCGCTTCGAGCGGAGAGCTGGTTAAGTACGGCTAAAGGCGTGGATAGTGCCCCGAATTCGGCCTTCCGAACTAGGGGCTTCGCCGAAATTTAAAATTATAACGTTCTATGGCTAAGTGAGAGTGTTCAAGCATTATAGTCCGATGGCCTGGTTCGCTGTGCTGAGCGCCTCCCTCGAAGGACCCAACTATGGGAACAAGAGCCCTCAGGTTTATCCCGAACACCCCAGCACTAGTTGCATGGGGGCAGAAGCCGACAACTCGCCATCTCTCAGTTATTGATAAACGGCCGCATAGAAAATAATATTTTAAATTCAGAAAGCATTGCTTAAGCGCATATGAACAAGTTTTCAGCGCACAGGATACAAACGAGCGAGTTCATTGAAATATTACATCTTTGGCACACTCATCCGCAACAAGGCGAGCTCCAGCGAGAACTTCCGTGTAGTAGTTCTCAGGCTTGCGATGCACCTTCCCCTGCGGCGGCCCGTCCTTCACCAGTTTCTCTCCGTCCCGCTTGCCCTAGTGTACCCTTACATGGGCAAGGGCCCTCCGGGCACCTTCTATGCAGACGGAGCGCTTGATGACCTCAAGCCATGGACAGGCCTCCACCAGCCGCCGCACCAGCCCGAAGTAGCTCCCAGGCAGGGCCTCTCTAGGCCACAGCCGAACTAGTAAGCCCTTCATGGCCTATTCGGCCGCCTTGTGGAGCTCGGCCAGCTGCTTCAGCTGATCGCTTAAGGGCAAAGGGTGTCCGGCCTCAGAATACTGAGACCAGAACACACTCTCCGTCGAGCTGCCCTCTTCAGCTCGGTAGAATGCGGCGGCGGCGGATGCACTGCGGGGAAGATCGAAGAACGCCCCTGGAGAACTCTGGATTCGGGTAAGTAATAGGTATTTCACCTTTATATTCCTACTTTGCATTAAGAATGCCTTACCCGCTGCTATCTTTTTCACATCCTCCAACTCTTGGAGGGCCTTTTGGGCTTCGGCCTTGGCACTCTTGGTGGCCTCAACAGCCGATGCGAGCTCGGATGCTTGCGTTTTTGCCTCAAGCTCCAAACCCTCATGTTTCTTCATGAGAGCTTGCAGCTCTTGCTGCACCTCGCCGACTTGGACCCCAAGCTTTTCTCGCTCGGCGCACTCCTCGGCTGCTTTATTCTCGGCCTCAGCCAGCGCCTGCTTTAGGGTTGCCACCTCGGTTGTGGCCCCTACAATAAGCAGTACAATCCTGTTATTTCTTTTTTGCAATCAAGCCTCTCTATAGGCACCACTTTTTTTTCTTTTTTTTCTAAGGGGTATTTTCTTACCTTCCTTTTCCACGAGCTGCCTTTTGGCATGGCCGAGCTCTTGCTCGGACCGCTCGAGGTCCTTTTTCAGGACTTCCACCTGCGCAGTCAGTGTGGCGGTGGACAGCAGGGAAGCCTGCATACGCATATTAGACTTTTTATTAGACTCCTGCGAAAATAGTTGGATCCTCTATTCGGCTTTTCTTTCCGAACACCAAACAGAGCATCAGGGGCTACTGTCTATGCGGTAATGAATTTAGCATATTTTTTGCTTACCTGGAAGCCTGTTAGAAGGCTAGCGCAAGCTTCATTCAGTCCGCTCTTGGCGGACTGAACCCTTTGGACCACCGCACTCATAACAGTACCATGCTCCTCGTTGATGGTGGCACCTTCAAGCGCCTCCAACAGACTATCCGGTGCCTCTGGTTGGACAGAGGTCGCCGGCTCAGACGGCTTACTCCTCTTGGAAGGAGTTCGCCCACCGCGAGCCAGGACGGTCGAGCCCGGCGCGGTGTCCGGCACAAAACCGGACTGGGAGCCCTGGGGGGTTTCATCCCCTTTACTCCTGGGGTCCTGAGGATTGCCTTGCGGCTCCTCCAGGACCACCTCCTCCTGCCTTGTTCGGCGGGATGCCGCTTCGGCGTCATCCGCCCTGCTGGGGGAGACTGCGGACGGGACAGAGTTCATGTCCGACGAATCCAGGGAGCCGCTCGATGAATCATCGAGTGCGGCTCGGGGCGGGCTGCGCAAATAGCATTCGACATTAGGGTAAGCTGCGCACTTGAAGATACTATGAGTCATTCTGGTATATGAATACTTACGATGTCGCCGGACGCTTGGTTCTGTCCGGCCACTCCTTTCCGCCCTCTTCGGCGTTGGGGGAGTAGTCCGGCGGAGGGGTCTTCCTTTTCCTCGACCCCTCGGCCTCCCCTGTTGGGGAGGCCTTCTTCTTTTTCCCTCCCTTCGATGGAGGGGGAGAGATTCCTTGTTCCTCCTCCTCATTTTCACGAGAGGAGGGCGTCGCAGACTCGCCAGATGACGAGCTCAACACCACCACATTGCGGGCACTCTTTTGAGTCCCGGTGGTCTTCTTCTTCTTGACCTTCTTCTCCGGCACCACATAGGGCGCCGGAGCCAGTAGCTTCTCTAAGAGAGCTGGGGCTGGGTCTTCGGGCAGAGGAGCCGGACAGTTGATTGGTCAGGCTATCTTCAGCCACGCCTGTCAAAGGCAAAGGGAGTTTTTAGATCCCACATAGAGTTAATCTATGTAGAAAAGCTTAACGAACCTGTGAAAGGTATAAATAGCTTACCTCGCCAGCGTTGCGCTGCGAGCTGTATCCGTGGTCCTCGGAAGTGGATGTGGGGCACTCGGCGCCTTTGGTTAGCACCTTCCAGACGTCTTCATACGTCGTGTCGAAGAGCCTATTGAGGGTTTGGTGCTTCGCCGGGTCGAATTCCCACAAAGTGAACTCCCATTCTTGGCACGGGAGGATCCGGCGAACGAGCATGACCTGGATGATGTTGACATGCCGGATGGGCTTGTCCATCAGGGACCGGATGCAAGTTTGCAGTCCGGTCACTTCTTCTTCGGTGCCCCACGATAGGCCCGTCTCTTTCCAGGCCATGAGCCGCGTGGGGGGTACGGATCGGAACACAGGGGCCGCGACCCATTTCGAGTCGCGTGGCTCGGTGATGTAAAACCACCCTGCCTGCCACCCCTTTAAGGACTCCACAAAGGAGCCATCGAACCAGAGTGCGTTGGCCATTTTGCCAGCCATAGCACCTCCGCACTCCGCCTGGGTGCCGGACACCACCTTGGGCTTGACGTTGAAGGTCTGGAGCCAGAGGCCGAAGTGGGGGCGTATGCGGAGAAAGGCCTCACACACGATGATAAACGCCGAGATATTGAGGATAAAGTTCGGGGCCAGATCATGGAAGTCCAGGCCGTAGTAGAACATGAGCCCCCGGACAAAAGGGTGAAGTGGAAAACCCAGTCCGCAGAGGAAATGGGGGAGAAAAACTACCCTCTCATGGGGCCTTGGGGCGGGAAGAAGCTGCACCGCCACGGGAAGCCGGTGCGGGTTGTCCTTGGACAGATATCCGGCCTTCCTAAGCTTTTTGATTTGACCCTCCGTAACGTAGGAAGCCATCCACTTGCCACCCGCTCTGGACATCGCTGGAGCAGGTTGGGGAAGAAAGAGCGAACTTGGGCGTTGGAGCTTGAGTGCGCAGGAGATGGATGGGCAAAGGAGGAAGAAGGCGTAGGTGAAAGAGGTGGATCTTTATCCCCTTATATAGGCTGATGCCGTTATGCGTCCCCACCTACCTAATAAAACTCGCTTGCCGCTCACACGCCGTGGTAAATGGCGTGGTTGGGTTACCCACGTCCGCATTAATGAGAATCTCGTTAAAAGCGGCACACGATCTCTGCTTCGACAAGACGTGCCAAGGAAACCACCTCGTTGAACGTGCTGCGGCGGAACAACAAAAGATAATCCATACAGAAGGCTTGGTCGCAGTGTTATGACGCACTGCAGAATATGTCAGCAGATTTGATTTGTGTTTGTATTATTCTCTATATGGCAATACATGGAAACTTGTTTTGCAGAGCCGGACACTATTTTTTGGTGTTTATTATCTTCTTGAAGAATTTGGAGGAGGAACCCGCCTTGCAATGCCGAAGACAATTTGCGCGCCGGACTCGTCGTCATTGAAGCCTGGTTCACGGGCTACTGAGGGAGTCCTGGATTAGGGGGTGTTCGGATAGCCGAACTATATCTTCAGCCGGACTCCAGGAGTATGAAGATACAAGATTGAAGACTTCGTCCCGTGTCCGGAAGGTTCTTTCCTTGGCGTGGAAGGCAAGCTACGCGTGCGGATATTCAAGATCTCCTACCAATGTAACCGACTCTGTGTAACCCTAACCCTATCCGGTGCCTATATAAACCGGAGGGTTGTAGTCCGTAGGACGAACACATCACAACCATCATCATACCTATAGGCTAGCTTCTAGGGTTTAGCCTCCTTGATCTCGTGGTAGATCTACTCTTGTACTACCCATATCATCAATATTAATCTAGCAGGAGTAGGGTTTTACCTCCATCGAGAGGGCCCGAACCTAAGTAAAATAAAGTGTCCCTTGTCTCCTGTTACCATCCGACCTTGATGCACAGATTGGGACCCCCTGCCCGAGATCCGCCGGTTTTGACACCGACATATATATTATCAATATAATAAATCGGCATCCCTGCTAAAGCGGGGCCTCTGTCATTCTTCAAAGGTTTTTGGTTACTTGGGGGCTTCCGGTTTATGCACGAAGTTATAATTCCCTTTGAACCGGCTTCTAAGCCAAAATTGAAAAAACACTTGGGGGTTATCCACCCGAGTTAAAGGGACCAAAGAGAGTCTGTTGTCAAAGCAACAGCTCAAACATAGGTGCCCCTTGAGCACAGCTCATAGTGTTACTTGGGGGTTCTTTTGTTCTAAAGAACATAGGTTGTTATAACTCTTGTTATAGGCTTAAAAGCCAGGCTTGGAAGCCAGGTGTATTCACCTAAAACCCCGGGTTATCCTGCCTGTATACCAGCTGCTTCTCCATCAGGTAATCCTGATTGATCCGGTGAACTCTTAGCAGTCAATCTTTTTAATAAGACCCTGAACTTGCTAAGGTTAAAATGCCTGTTTATCATGAGAGGGCACAGTTTACG
The DNA here is from genome assembly GCA_032464435.1 of Aegilops umbellulata. Classification (NCBI taxonomy): domain Eukaryota; kingdom Viridiplantae; phylum Streptophyta; class Magnoliopsida; order Poales; family Poaceae; genus Aegilops; species Aegilops umbellulata. The sequence continues at coordinate 62,869,364 of CP136056.1, read as the reverse complement.
GATAGCAAGGAGAAGCTCAGGCTGATAAAGCCGCCTTCCTTGAAACTTGGATAAATCAGCCTGTGATGCTTGATGTACTCTGGCCCCGCGTACTCCTGATAAGTCTATCTTTAAATAAGAGCTGAACTTATCTGGGTTAAAATGTTGATTGGGTAATGTGAATGCCGGCTCACGGAAAGCATGTACCTTCCAGTGGCTAAAGCTAGTTTCATTGAAGAAGATATTTTGGCTCGGCGGCCTATGAAAGCCTTGATTTTTTTCTATTGTTTAGTTTTTGAACGTCTTTTTGAGGTTTTTTCTTGAGACATGGTAATTCTCTGGTGTTTATTGACCCGGTTTGGCTTTTGATTATAAGTTGCCAATACAAATATAAAAATAAACCGGTGTTTATTGACCCGGTCTGGTTTTGACTACAAGTCGCCAGGATAATACAAGAATAACCCGGCGTATATTGAAACCAGTCTGGCCTTACTACAACCCGGCAAAACATGGGAGGAGTTATCAGTACTCAAGATTTGGGTTATCACCCTTACTACAAAAAAGTTGGTAAACCAACGATGTGATTCAATGTTACAGGTATGATATATTTCATATTTGATTATTCTTAAGAACATCCTCGGTTATAAACCGGGTTATATGTTGGGCATTATGACCCGTCCGGCGGTAAACCGCCAGGACACTTTAAACTTGTTGTATGGAGAAACATGTTGATTTAAAACTGCTAGGATCATAAGCAGATATAACATAATCATGGCAGATTAACAGTGTCATGCAAAGTGAATATGCATGATGTCATAGCAGACCAAGTGTTTAAACTAGCCTATTACAAGGCGCTTCATGCCCAAAAGGATAATTGTTTTTGATAAGCGTTGCAGTATGCAGAAAGCTAAACTGGCCTCCGGTTCATGACTCTTCGCCAGGCTGACTTGACGGTTGTGGATCATCCTGTGCCGTTTCGTCCTCCTCCTCTCCACCCAGTGGCTGGAAGTCAATGGTTGCCCAGTCAATCCCAGTTAAGGCTTGGAAGACAGCTTCATCACTTATATGGGTGGACGGTTCAACATCAAGGGCGTAGGTATGCTTACGGATTGGCGGGATAAGATTTTGCACATCATAAGTTGGTGCAAAAACCCGTCTGTTGTCGGCGTCATAAATTGACTAGTAATATGACAAATCAGTTTCTTCAGCCAATTTTCTTGCCAATGGACGCATTTACCTTGTTATGGCTCTAAGGTCATCATTATCAAACTCAGACCCATCCTCTTTTTGACTTGGATAGCCGTTTCCAATATCGGCCGGGTCAAGGTCAGATATCCACACCTTGGCCCGAGTTAAAGCAGTGAGAGCACCGGCCCTAGCAGCTGATTTCTTCAACTCTTCAAACCGGGCAGGCATCATAGATAACCTCTCCAAGGTTTCCTTGATCAAAGTTGGGGGCGGTTTATTATGGGAAGCAGTGCAGATGACCCGTTGAACTCCAGTATATAATTGCTCTAATAGAGTATAAGCAGCTTTCAGTCTTTTGTGCATGTCCGAGCCAAGATGAGTAGGGCGGCTACCTGCAATATTTTAAAAAATTGGTAAACCGACAGTTTCACAGATATTGCTTATTTAAAGCTTATGAAGAGGATATTTACCGAAGACAACAGTGGTCATAGCATTGATTCGCTGCTTCAAGCCAGTCAGCTCTTCTACCACCGGATTAAGGGCTGCTTCTACATCCTCAGCTCTCTTTTGCAGTGAGGTCTTCTCTATGTCCCAGTCTACCCACTCCTTCTTGAAGCTTTCCTTCAGTTTCTCCATGGCCGCTAAGGCACTGGTCAACTCCTCATTGGCTTTGGACGTTTCTGCTTGTTGGGACTTGATGTTTTCTTGAAGATCAGTTGTTTGAGATTCCTTTTTGCTCAGCTCAGCCTGTAAGAGACATACATGTTATGAGTTGGCAGCATATATTTGAAGTACCAAGCACATAACAAGTTATACACTTGGCACTTGGGGGCTAATGCCTATTGCTTCTTATCACATTTTTCTTGGAAGTCCCAAGATCAATTCAAGTATTACTCTTGGCACTTGGGGGCTAATGTATATTTGCTCGATCATACAGTCCCGGTTCATCTTGAAGAGATAAACCGGCCCTTGGGGGCTACACAAGCAAAAGTTACAAGATTAATACTCTAAAAGTCCCGGTTCATCTTGAGAAGATAAACCGGCCCTTGGGGGCTATGCAGGAAAAGTTGAAGTATTAAAAAGTCTTGGTTTACAATGATATCATAAACCGACCCTTGGGGGCCACTGGAGTTGATATTAGAAGTTGGATACAAGAGAGAAACAATTACGCAGAATTAACAGTATTTACCTTGTATCGCTCTTTCATCAGGTTCACTAAACCGACTTCATAGTCGCAGCTTGTGTACAGGCGGTTTAAAAATCCAGAGCGGATATCTTGGGCACTGAGGTGGGCATAGCTCTCCAAATATGCTTTCCACTTGCCCTTATCCATAGCAACAAATTCTTCCTTGGCACTATGTTTTGATAAAGCAATGGGGCTGTCAGGAGTTGTGTAACCAAAGCTAGTAACCATAACATCATCCGTTTGATCATCGGCAGCCTTGGCCGGACTTGCGATTTATTAGACATTTTAGCTGGGCTTGGCGGATTAGCAGATTGACTCGTCGGATCTGTCTCCACCTGCTCAACAAAAGTGTCCTGATCTTGAGGTACCGGATCATCCAAGATAACATCAGCATTTGAGTCCAGTGGTTCTGAGATCTTCTCCGGTTCAGTGGCCGAATTATCATCAGTTGGTTTGTCCAGTTTGGCCTTTTTGCTGGGTCTGGCCTTAGCACGGAAAGGAACAGACATAAAGGTTAGTGCAAATAAATAAGGATAAGGCATAAAGGGTCAAGTTTCATATGCTCACCCAGGAACAGTCTTGAGGGAAGGGAGTTGCGTAGCTGTTGACTCGCCAGATGATGAATGAGGTGTTCCCTGATAGTTTGAATCGGACGGATTAAGAGGTTGTCAAAAATAACACGCATTGGGATAAGAAGTATCAGAAATATATGAGACCTTGAATCGACGTTTCCGGACTGGAGTGTTCGGTAAACCGGCTGAAGTAACTACTTGGCCGCTGTGCCGGGTTGTGCGGCGAGCTTCGTGTTGCTCCTTCTTCAAAATAAAGTTTGGGTCCAAGTGAGCTAGGGGGTGAGAAAATCTTACTTTCTGGGTTGCTTGACGGGTTTTCTGTGTTGGCAGAGGATCTGAACTGGAGGAAAGAATAATTACCTCTACATCGTCAGCATGGCTGCCTTCAGCGTCATCCTGATAATAGTCATTAACAATGAGGTGTATGAAAAAAGAGCCAAGAGAATCAAGTTCTACCTCTGATTCCGGATTATCCAGGTCATCATCAACCTTTAACTCGGAGGATTCAGCGGTCTTCTTCTTGGCAGGTTTTTTGGTAACCCTAGTCTTGGGCCGAGGTGTCTTTGCCAGTTTATCCTGAGGTTTCTTCTTCCAGAACGGATCATCACCCTGTCGAAGATTGACAAAATTTTGAGGAAATATTTAAAAGGATTGGATTAAAGCAAGAGTTATATGATTCTAACAGCTGGCGGTTTGTTGGAAGCGCAGAAGGGACTTAGCCCTGTCTTGCTGCAGACAACCTCCAGTTCATTCAGTATTTTCTTGACAGCTTCAGTAATTTCAGCTTCTGTAAGCTGAATGTCAATATGCCGCTGAGGGTCTTTTAAGTCCTCTGTGTACTCGCACATTAAACCGGGGCGTCAGCTTAAAGGCAGAATACTCCAGGAGATCGAGCAACGAACAAAATCAATGCCCGTTGAACCATTCGCAATGAAGGCCCGAAGCTTTGAAAGTTGTGGCGCCTATTTGGATCGTTCTCTGGCGCCAAGTCATTGGGGAAATGGATGCGTATTAGTAAGCCGGTGAGGACGATAACCCAGTAGTGGATTCTCATCAGTTGGAGACATATCTCGACAGTAAAACCAAGTCTGATTCAAATCCTTGGGGTGACTATGATGCTTGGTGAGGGAGTCCTGGATTAGGGGGTATCCGGACAGCCGGATTATAACCTTTGGCCGAACTGTTGGACTATGAAGATACAAGATTGAAGACTTAGTCCCGTGTCCGGATGGGACTTTCCTTGGCGTGGAAGGCAAGCTTGGCAACACGGATATGTAGATCTCCTCCCATTGTAAACCGACTCTTTGTAACCCTAGCCCCCTCCGGTGTCTATATAAACCGGAGGGTTTAGTCCATAGGACAACAACAATCATACCATAGGCTAGCTTCTAGGGTTTAGCCTCTCTGATCTCGTGGTAGATCTACTCTTGTACTACCCATATCATCAATATTAATCAAGCAGGAGTAGGGTTTTACCTCCATCGAGAGGGCCCGAACCTGGGTAAAAACATCGTGTCCCTTGTCTCCTGTTACCATCCGCCTAGACGCATAGTTCGGGACCCCCTACCCGAGATCCGCCGGTTTTGACACCGACATTGGTGCTTTCATTGAGAGTTCCTCTGTTTCGTCGTCATCAGGCTTGATGGCTCCTTCGATCATCGTTAGCGATGCAGTCTAGGGTGAGACTTTTCTCCCCGGATAGATCTTTGTATTCAGCGGCTTTGCACTGCGGGCCAATTCTCTTGGCCATCTGGAGCAGATTGAAAGCTACGCCCCTGGCCATCAGGTCAGTTTGGAAGCTTAAACAACACGGCCGATATCCGCGGAGACTTGATCTTCGACGGGTTCGAGCCCCTGCCAAGTGCGTCGCACTGTCACGATGGGCATGATTTAGCTCTGCCGCCGAACAGTGCCCTAGAGGCCGCACCCGCATCTGCTCCAACCTCTAGCTCGGAGCCAACTGCGCCGATCGAGGGCGGGTGTCTAGACCCTGCCGCGGAGGCTGCAGTCTCAACGGCGATCAAGCCGAACACCAACCTTATCCTTCGCAAGGCCCGTGACTCCACATTGCCGGACTCTTCTCCGGACTTTGAACCCTCCGCGCCCCTGCCAATCGAATCTGATTGGGTGCCAATCATGGAGTTCACTGCCGCAGATATCTTTCAGCACTCGCCCTTCGGCGACATTCTGAATTCACTAAGGTCTCTCTCTTTGTCAGGAGAGTCCTGGCCGGATTATGACCGACAGGATTGGGATGCGGACGACGAAGAAATTCGATGCCCACCCACCACCCACTTCATAGCCACTGTCGATGATTTAACCGACATGATAGACTTCGACTCCGAAGACATCGACAGTATGGACGACGATGCTAGAGACGAACAGGAACCATCACCTATAGGGCACTAGAAAGCCACCTCCTCATATGACATATATATGGTGGACACACCCAGAGAAGGAAATGGCGACGGAACAACGGAGGATGACCCCTCCAAGAAGCAACCTAAGCGCTAGCGTCAGCGACGCCGCTCTAAGTCCCGCCAAAGCAAAAACGGTGATACCAGCACAGGAGATAATAACACCCTGGAGAGTGCCAAAGACAACTCCCTCCAGCAAGATTCCGCACAGGAGGATGGAGAAGCCAGCCCCCCTGAGAGAGCGACAGACATAGAGGAGGAAGATGATAATTACATGCCTCCCTCCGAAGACGAGGCAAGCCTCGACGATGACAAATTTGTCGTTCCTGAGGATCCCGTCGAGCAAGAGCGCTTCAAGCACAGGCTTATGGCCACGACAAGTAGCCTTAAGAAAAAGCAGCAACAGCTTAAAGCTGATCAAGACTTGCTAGCCGACAGGTGGACTGAAGTCCTTGCGGCCGAGGAATACGAACTCGAACGCCCTTCCAAAAGCTACCCAAAGTGCAGGTTGCTACCCCGATTAGAGGAGGAAGCATCTAAACCTACATCTCCAGCGCATGACGCGGCTGACCGGCCACCTCGTGGCCGCGATAGAGAGGCCTCTTGGCCCACAACTCAAGCCGCACCCCGGCGTCGCTCAAAAAATACCAAGGCACGGGGAAATGCGCTAGACCTACGAGATATGTTGGAGGACAAAGCAAGGCAAACAAGATCGATCTACGGATCGCGTGAGCGCCCCACGACATGAGATAACCGTCACGCCGGATACAGCAAAAGTAAATCCGACCGGGCCGAACACAACAGACAAAACTCATTTGAGATCCGTCATGATATAGCCCAGTACAGAGGTGCCGCACACCCGCTATGCTTCACAGATGAAGTAATGGATCATCAGATCCCAGAGGGTTTCAAACCCGTAAATATCGAATCATACGATTGTAACGCCCCGGATTCGATGTGCCAGGTGTCCGCCAGTTATTCGTCATCGTTGCCATGTCATTTGCTTGCGTGTTGCATTTTTCCATGTCATCACATGCATTGCATTGCATTGCATACGTGTTCGTCTCATGAATCCGAGCTCTTTCCCCGTTGTCCGTGTTGCAATCCGGCACACCTATGTTCCCCGGTGTCCCCTTTTACCTTTTTCCATGAGAGGGTATTAAACTTTCTCGGGATGGACCGAGGTTTGTCAAGCAGCCTTGGTATAGCATCGGTAGACCGCCTGTCAAGTTTCGGGTCATTCGGAGGTCGTTTGATACTCAATCGGTCAACCGGATAACCGCGAAGGCCTCGTGTGTGTTGCAGCCCAACACCCCTTCTAAGTGGCCCAAAACACACCTAAACCTGTCCCATCATCTAGGCCGTTCCATCACGATCGCGTGGCCGAAAACCGTGCTCAATTTGGAGCCTCCTAGTCCCTCCTACCTATAAATCTAGCCTCTCCCCCGAAAATTTCGGATCAATTCCACCCCTAACCCTAGTCTTCTTCCACCCGCGCCACCGGACACGTCCGGTCCGGCCGGACAAAAATCCCGCTGCCGCCGCCGCCCAATCGGGGCGCGCCACGTCGCCACCCGGGCCGCCCCGCCACCGCGCCTCCACCGCGGGCCCGCCTGCCCCGTGGCCGGCCCTCCCCGCCGCCGTCCGGGCCGAAGGCCGCGCCCCGCCACCGCGCCTCGCCTCCCCGGCTCCTCACCTCGCTGCCGCGCCCCGCCTCGCCGGCCGGCCCCGGCGACCCGCGCCGCCTCACCGGCGCCGCCCCGAGCGCCCCGCGCCAGCGCCGCCCCCACCTCGACGGATCCGGCCAACGCCCCCATCTCTCCCTCCTCTCCGGCTGCCTCTCCGGCGAAGCTCCGGCGAACTCACTCGGATCTGAGATCCAAAACGACCTAGGTTGACTTTCTTCTTCCCCCGTAATCGTCCAAGTCATTTTTCCTGTCAAATTTTTATTGCAATTTCTTCATGCCATAACTTTGCACCCGTGGCTCCGTTTGGGGCATATAGCATACCGCATTGTTCGCCTTGACGAGTACATCATTTTATATCATTGCATCATTTTCATTTGAGCTCATCTTGATGCCCGAAATGCTGTTAGAAGAGGGCTATGTGATGTTAGTTACAGCTCAGCAGAGCATGCACTTTTGTCATTTTTGCCATGACTGATGTGTGCACCCTATGAAGTTGAGTCCTACATGTGTTATGTGCTACAACATGCCATGTTTGCTGTGGTGCAATCTATTCTTCATGATATGCCATGTATTAATTGTCTCAAGCTTGCAAAGTAGCCTCCGTGATGTTGCTGATTTCAGAGACTTTGTAATTTCACCGTCACTTCCTGCTGTTATTTTTATGCCATGTGTTCATGTTGTTTCAGAGAGATCTATGCCTCTTTTGAGCATGATCAGTAAGGATGTTTTGAACATATGGATGTTCTCTATCCATCCATGCCTTTTGTAGCAACTATGGAGTGCCATAGCTTGACTCAATCGAGTTCTACTTTTGCTATAAAATGTTCCTGGCAGATTGCCAACATGTTTAACAATTTTACCTAGCTTGTTGTTGTTGATCCGTGCATGCTATGTTATTGTTCTTGCCATGTCTAGCTTATATGCCATGTCTAGTTGATGGTTGTATGCTTGGGTTGTCATGCAATGCCTCGTAGTGAGTGCATTGAGCTCACCAACATGCCTACTTGTTATCTGTTTTGCCATGCTCCAGTTTTTTCACCAAGTCTGAATCTGTTTATGTTTTTGCTATGTTCACATGCTTGCAATTGTATTCTCTGATCCCTTTTGGCTTATGGTCAGTAAGGGATTTTTGTTAAATGCTTTAAGTAGATTCATGCCACGCTCTAGTTTGACATTATAGGTTGCTGTAACATGTTGTTTTATAGCTCTAAACATTGCAACCTGATGTTATTTCAGCCATGTCCAGTGATTTCCACTAAGTCTGTGAACCTGTTATTATTTGCAATCGTGCCATGTCCTTTTGAGCATGTTCTAGTAGTTTCTGGAGTTAGCTCAGTGTTCATGTTTTGCCATGCTTTACCTGTACTTCATGCCCATGCCTTTTGTTATCATGTTATCATGCTGTAGCTTGTTGTTTTGGTGCTTGTTATATGCCTAGTTGCTGTTATGGACAGATTGTTGTCACATCTTGTATAGTGTCTGTGTTGAACCGTTGCTCCGTTTTGAGTGTGCTCTATATGAAACTTGCTTAGTATTGCATGTAGTCTCATATTATCATGTTGCATCCTTGTTTTGAGGTGTTTGCTTGATGTTTGTATGCATTTTGCATCAATGCCATGCTTAACTTGTTTTGCTCATATCTTCTAGGCCGTAGCTCCGAATCTAATGAACTTTATATGTAACTTGACTAGAATTTCGTGTAGATCATCGTGGTGCATCTTAACTTGATGGTAAACAACTTGAACATAAGGTTTATTCAGATCTGGACCAATTTCGAAATTTGCACATGAGGACTTACTGGAATTGTTCTATGTTGTTTCCGGCCTCATTTAAACTTGCTTTGATGTGTTGTTCTTGTATGCATCATCTCTTGCCATGAGTAGCTTCATGTAGCCTTGTCATGCATTATACTTGGTTGTGCATCATGCCTTGTTCATGTGTGGTGTGTTTACCATGTTGTGTGCTTCTTCTCGCTAGTTCCCGTTTCATTGTGATCGTGAGGATTCGTTCGTCTACGCTTGGTTCATCTTCGTGGCTTCATCTTCTTCATGGACTCGTTCTTCTTCCTTGCGGGATTTCAGGCAAGATGACCGTCACCTTGGATCTCATTACTATCATTGCTATGCTAGTTGCTTCGTTCTTTCGCTATGTTGCGTTACCTACCACTTGCTGCTCAAGCCTCCCAAATTGCATGATAGCCCCCGACCTTTGATACCCTTCCTAGCAAACCGTTGATTGGCTATGTTACCGCTTTTGCTCATCCCCTCTTATAGCGTTGCTAGTTGCAGGTGAAGATGAAGATTGCTCCATGTTGGATTATGTTTATTGTTGGGATATCACAATATCTCTTATATTATTAATGCATCTATATACTTGGTAAAGGGTGGAAGGCTCGGCCTTATGCCTGGTGTTTTGTTCCACTCTTGCCGCCCTAGTTTCCGTCATATCGGTATTATGTTCCCGGATTTTGCGTCCCTAATGCGGTTGGGTGATTTATGGGACCCCCTTGACAGTTCGCCTTGAATAAGACTCCTCCAGCAAGGCCCAACCTTGGTTTTACCATTTGCCTCACCACCACCTATTTTCCCTTGGGAGTAATTAACCCAAGGGTCATCTTTATTCAGCCCCCCTGGGCCAATGCTTGTCTAAGTGTTGGTCCAAAACAGAGCCACTTGCGGTGCCGCCCCTAGGCAACTTGGGGTATCGTCGTTTGCCGTACGTACTGCTCATCCGGTGTTGCCCAAAGAACGAGATATGTGCAGCTCCTATCGGGATGTTGGCGCATCGGGCGGTCTTGCTGGTCTTGTTTTATTACTGTCGAAATGTCTTGTAGCCGGGATTCCAAGACTAATCGGGTCTTCCCGGGGAGAAGGAATATCCTTCGTTGATCGCGAGAGCTTATCATGGGCTAAGTTGGGACACCCCTGCAGGGTTTGAACTTTCGAAAGCCGTGCCCATGGTTATGGGCAGATGGAAATTTGTTAATGTCCGGTTGTAGTAAACTTGAAGTAAACTCTTCTAAAATACACCAACCGTGTCCGTAACCGTGAGTGTCTCTTTTCGGGGTTGATCGAGAGGAGAACACGGTTTCTGGGTTATGTCTGACATAAGTAGGAGTTCAGGATCACTTCTTGATCATTACTAGTTGACGATCGCTTGCTTTGCTTCTCTCCTCGCTCTTATTTGCGTAAGTTAGCCACCATACATGTTTAGCCGCTGCTGTAAACCTCACCACTTTACCCCTTCCTTTCCCATTAAGCTTTGCTAGTCTTGATACCCATGGTAATGGGATTGCTGAGTCCTCATGGCTCACAGATTACTACACCACCAGTTGCAGGTACAGGTTATGCGATGATCATGATGTGAGAGCGGTGTTTAATTGTGATGGAGTTCTTCTGCTTCTTCTTCGATTGAGGGATAGGTTCCTGGTCGGCAGCCTGGGCTAGCAGGGTGGATATTGTTTGAGTTTCTGTTTATGTTTCATCCGTAGTCGGATGTTGATCTTGTATATGATGTGTTGTTGTATTCATGTGACATTGTATGTCTTGGTTGTATCCCCACTATTATGTAATGTTGATGTAATGATATCCACCTTGCAAAAGCGTCTTCAAGATGCGCTTCTATCCTTGGTGGGACCTTTGAGTTCCTTTAGGATAGGGTCGCATCTTGGGCGTGACAACGATGGCACGACAGATCCTGCGGTATGGATTGAGGACTATCTCCTTCATATCCATATGGCCCGTGGCGATGATCTACACGCCATCAAATACCTCCCACTCAAGCTTAAAGGACCAGCTCGGCATTGGCTTAACAGCTTGCCAGCAGAATCCATCGGTTGCTGGGAAGACCTGGAAGCCGCATTCCTCGACAATTTCCAGGGCACCTATGTGCGACCGCCAGACGCCGATGACCTGAGCCACATAATTCAGCAGCCAGAGGAATCAGCCAAACAATTCTAGACACGGTTCCTAACCAAAAAAAATCAAATCGTCGACTGTCCGGACGCAGAGGCCCTAGCGGCTTTCAAGCATAACATCCGCGACGAGTGGCTTGCCCGGCACCTTGGACAGGAAAAGCCGAAATCTATGGCAGCCCTCACGACACTCATGACCCGCTTTTGCGCGGGAGAGGACAGCTGGCTGGCTCGCAGCAATAACATGTCAAAGAAACCGGGTAATTCGGATACCAAGGACAGCAATGGCAGGTCGCGTCGCAACAAGCACAAGCGCCGCATTAACAGCGACAATGCTGAGGATACGGCAGTTAATGCCGGATTCAGAGGCTCCAAACCCGGTCAGCGGAAAAAGCCATTCAAAAGAAGCACTCCGGGCCCGTCCAGTTTGGACCGTATACTCGATCGCTCATGTTAGATACATGGCACCCCCGAAAAGCCAGCCAATCACACCAACATGGATTGTTGGGTGTTCAAGCAGGCCGGCAAGTTAAATGCCGAAAACAGAGACAAGGGGCTACATAGCGACGATGAGGAGGAGCCCCGGCCGCCGAACAATAGAGGACAGAAGGGTTTCCCCCCACAAGTGCGGACGGTGAACATGATATACGCAACCCACATCCCCAAGAGGGAGCGGAAGCGTGCGTTAAGGGACGTATACGCGTTGGAGCCAGTCGCCCCAAAATTCAACCCATGGTCCTCCTGCCCGATCACTTTCGATCGAAGGGACCACCCCACTAGTATCCGCCATGGAGGATTTGCCGCATTGGTTCTAGACCCAATCATTGACGGATTTCACCTCACTCGAGTCCTTATGGACGGCGGTAGCAGCCTGAACCTGCTTTATCAGGACACAGTGCGGAAAATGGGCATAGATCCCTCAAGGATTAAACCCACAAAAACGACCTTTAAGGGCGTCATACCAGGTGTTGAGGCTAACTGCACAGGCTCAGTTACACTTGAAGTGGTCTTCGGATTCCCGGATAATTTCCGAAGCGAGGAGTTAATCTTTGATATAGTCCCGTTCCGCAGTGTCTATGACGCACTGCTCGGGCGAACCGCATTTGCAAAGTTCAATGCGGTGCCACACTATGCATACCTCAAGCTCAAGATGCCAAGACCTCGGGGAGTCATTACGGTCAATGGAAACACCGAACGCTCTCTCCGAACAGAGGAGCACACGGCGGCCCTCGCTGCGGAAGTACAAAGCAGCCTTTCAAGGCAATTCTCCTGTCCGACGATAAAACATTCGGACACCGTCAAGCGCGCCCGGAGTAACCTACAACAAGACCGCCTGGCACGTTCCGAGCAAGTGTAGCAATGCGGCCCCAACACCAGCCCTCGCGAAACGGCAAAATCAGTGCTACGTGTACATAATTACGCTCTGAAAGTACTATGGGCACAGGGGGAGGGGCACGACCACGGCACGCCCAAAAAGCGGCTCAACCGCACTAGGGGCTGCCGATTTTGTCATTTTTTCTTACTTTCAGGACTCCACTCTCCGGAAGACCTGCTCGGAAGTATAATTGCCGAACACACGATGCAACAACCACGGAGGCAGAAAGCTACGTCGCACGGTGGAATTCCTAGGTGGTCTCTATAATGAGCAAAATACCTGTCTTACATACTGTTCCGCAACTCGCCCCTGGAGGGGACATGTCAAATAGTCCCATCTCCTTCTTATCGAACTATTTGTTTCATTCCGCTTTTAATGCACCTTTTTTGAATAAACAATGCTTAGCTTCAGCCTATTATCGCATTCTCTATTCATTCATTTATATATATATATATATATATATGTTCAGTCATGACATTTAGCACCCGTACACTTTGGTACGGCCAATATGCCAGGGGCTCAAGCACCCCATAATACGGCGTGAGAAGTCCAAACACTTTCACAAGTGCGGCCCTCCGAACTTATAGCATTATATGCATCAGCTCCGAACACCTAGGCGTGTATAGTACACCTAGGCTATGTTACCGCTTTGCTCAGCCCCTCTTATAGCGTTGTTAGTTGCAGGTGAAGATGAAGTTTGTTCCTTGTTGGAACATGGAGATGTTGTTCCTTGTTGGAACATGTTTACTTGTTGGGATATCACAATATTTTTTTTAATTAACGCATCTATATACTTGGTAAAGGGTGGAAGGCTCGGCCTTATGCCTGGTGTTTTGTTCCACTCTTGCTGCCCTAGTTTCCGTCATATCGGTGTTATGTTCCTGGATTTTGCGTCCCTAACGCGGTCGGGTGATTTATGGGACCCCCTTGACAGTTCGCTTTGAATAAGACTTTTCCAGCGAGGCCCAACCTTGGTTTTACCATTTGCCACACCTAGCCCTTTTTCCCTTAGGAGTCGCGCTCTCGAGGGTCATCTTTATTTTAGCCCCCCCGGGCCAGTGCTTCTCTAAGTGTTGGTCAAAACCGAGCGATGTCTGGCGCCCCCTGCGCAATCAGGGTCTATGCCAACCCGACGTCTTGCTCATCCGGTGTGCCCTGAGACCGAGATATGTGCAGCTCCTATCAGGATTTGTCGGCACATCCGGGCGGCTTTGCTGGACTTGTTTTATTACTGTCGAAATGTCTTGTAGCCGGGATTCCGAGACTGATCGGGTCTTCCCGGGGAGAAGGAATATCCTTCGTTGATCGCGAGAGCTTATCATGGGCTAAGTTGGGACACCCCTGCAGGGTTTGAACTTTCGAAAGCCGTGCCCGCGATTATGGGCAGATGGGAATTTGTTAATGTCCGGTTGTAAAAAACCCGAAGTTGATCTTAACTAAAATACACCAACCGTGTGTGTAACCGTGATGGTCTCTTCTCGGTAGGGTCCGGGAAGTGAACACGGTTGTTGGAGTTATGCTTGGCGTAAGTAGTTCAGGGTCACTTATTGATCATAGTTATTCGACCGTGCTTTTGCCTTCTCTTCTCGCTCTCATTTGCGTATGTTAGCCACCATATATGCTAGTCGCTTGTTGCAGCTCCACCTCATACCCTTTTCCCCTACCTTTAAGCTTAAATAGTCTTGATCTCGCGGGTGTGAGATTGCTGAGTCCTCGTGACTCACCAGATACTTCCAAAACCAGCTTGCAGGTGCCGCTGAGACCGTGCAGGTGGTGCACCCGAGCTCAAGGAGGAGTTCGATGGAGATCTTGTCCTTTATGTTGTTTCGTTCTAGTCGATCAGTAGTGGAGCCCAGTTGGGGTCGATCAGGACCTTTGTCGCTTTTGGGGTTTTCTTCTTTTATTTTGGCTCCGTAGTCGGGCCCTGATTGTAACTGTATGATGTAATGTTTCATTCATGTATTTGTGTGAAGTGGCGATTGTAAGCCAACTATGTATCTTTTTCCCTTATGTATTACATGGGTTGTGTGAAGATTACCTCACTTGCGACATTGCTTTCAATGCGGTTATGCCTCTAAGTCGTGCTTCGACACGTGGGAGATATAGCCGCATCGAGGGCGTTACAAGTTGGTAATCAGAGCCTTTCCCCGACCTTAGGAGCCCCCACTGTTTGATCGTCTTTAGTGGCCGAGTTGTGTCTAGAAAAATGTTTTGAGTCATTTAGGAATTATATATCGGAGAGTTTAGGAATTCTTTTTACTCCCCAGTCCCTTCGACCTTCTGGTAAGGCATCCTGACGTAGAGTTTTGACTCTTCTCTTCTCAAATTTCACTAAAAAAAAATAGGATCACGCGGGTATATTACAATCGTTCCGATGGTTTTATGATGACAACATTGTCTTGGTTGCCTCCTGACATTTAGGGGTTGTGGCAGTGTCCCGGGGAGTTGAGCTCCGAGGTGTTGTCGTCATAATCTTATCGTTGCAGTTCTGGTATACCTGAGTTTAGTACGCCGACATCGAAAATCTCTTTTGTACAGTTGTTGGTGAGATAACCCTGATAGCCCAGTACTGTGGCGAGTGCGGGAGTATTGCCATGACTTGTATAACGGATGCTTTTCGAAGGTTGAGGTAGACGATTTCCGAAGGTTTCTTGGTTATGTGTTGAAGGATGGAAACAGCTGGATCTAGGTATTGTTAGTTTGGGTGATATATTTTGTGTCCCCTGTATCCCCAACACCTGATTGCATAACCAGAAAGTTTCGGGAGTTTATAGGTGGGAATTCAAGTATCTCTTAGGATATCTTTCCAACAGACACATGATACGACATGGGATCTATCATATGTTTGTTTCCGGCTCATTTCCTAAGCCAATCCTTTGTTTTGTTTTGTTTTGTGGTATTCGAGTTGCTCCAATGTCAAGTGTTGATTCCATACCTTGTCCAAGCGTTGTTCTCATATTTCTATGTGGATGCTAATCCTTCTTGATCATTGAGGTTGTCATGTCAATCCTTTTTCAACCGGTGTGCTTCTCTTCAAGTGGATCCGATCATTTCAACATTCGCAAGATCATCCCTCAATTTTTCTCAACAGTGTTTGTTTCATCCGTTCCAAGTTGTCTTTGTTTTCCCGCCCTCCCACCCTTTTTCTTCAAGGACTCAGATTTCTTAATCAATTATCCTTTTTATTGATGAGAAGTCTCTCCATTCTTTCCTTCAATGTTCTTATCCGGTGATTATCATGAAGATGGTCAGTAGTTTCAAGTTCATCATTCGTCATTCTTTTCTTCTCCGGTGGATTCAATTCAACATTTGTCGATCATATCTCTTTTCCTCGTTTCTAATGTTTTTCTCGTACCGGTGCACCTCTTAATCTTCCACTTCTTGCTATTCAATTGTTCCGGAGTGATGAAGATATCTCAGAAGATTCAAGTTTCCATTCTCAATTCACTCAAGTTCTTTTGAAGATGCTATCTCATTCAAGCCATTTAATTCAACCGGTGCAATCTCTCTTTTCAAGCAATCGTTCAACGGTGTGTCTTTTGAGTGGGCCCTAACCCACAGGTCTTTTCCCAGGATCTTACCTGACTCTTCTAATCTTCCCGGAGCTTCTAAAATTCTTTTCAAAGTTTGACGTAAGAATGAATTATCATCAGTCATATTCCTTCTCCAAGAATCGTTTCAATTCTTTCATCGTTGGTTCAACCTTCCCAATTTTAATCCCGGAGTATCTCAAAAATTCATGGTGGTGTTTCTCATCGTCATTCTCAACATTTGAAGACCGAAGAAGAGTTTCTCTTAAATCTTGCTCCATTCTCTTCAAGATTCATGGTTCTAGCTTGTTGCCATCCTTTCATAATTGTTTTCGATTGTGAGAATTCTTTTCACCCATCCGGAGCATTTCAGGAGTCTTTTCAGTTTGATTCTCCGGAGCCCATCTTCTCAGAATTATTCATTCAAGCTTTCGGCTCTCGTTCTCCAAATCTTACCGGCGCATCATTCAAGTATCCTCTAGTCAGCAATTGATCTCTTCGTTTTCATGTATCTAAATACCCTCAAGTATCTTATTCATTTTCCAATTCTTCCCGGTGAATTGTGCCTTTGCTACTTTCATTCCCTATTCTTACGGTGGTTCTTTCAAGACTCTTCTTCCTTCGTTTATCATATCAATTCAATCGTTGTTTCAACTCTACCGGTGGTTCGTTGAAGACATTCCCAAGTTTACGCTATATTTATCTTAATCCTTTCTATGAGAATAAGTAGTATGCCAAATCCGTTGCTTGTCATCAATCTAAATTGGTGAAGGATACGCATAACATAATTCTTATTCTTGTTTCATCCAAGTGATTAATTCCTCCTTTCGGAGTTTATTCATGATGAATAAATTCTTGATTTCAATTGTTTCACCTTATCTTCCTCGGAGTTCCAAGCTCTCGCAATTATATCACAACGGAGATCCATCTAATCATTGCTAGGCTTCAACCTTATTCTTTTCATCCTTCATTTCTTTTGATCATCCTTTTATTACCGGAGTTCTTTATGGAGGCTACATGATGATTCACAAAGGACTTAATTCCTTCTCGAAGTGTTCATCGAGATTCTTTTCAGAGGAGCTCGAGTATTCTTTATCTTGCATTTTAAAGTGCAATCCTGTCAACCGTATCATTCGAGGTGGTATTATGTCATTCTTGATAATTGGAATTCATGTTTCATGATTCACTTGTTGTCAAGAATGAGATATTTAAATCCATCAATCTCTTCATTAGAGTTATCTTGGGTTATATTTCACCTAAAGCTTCCCCTAAGGATTGTTGCTATTTGTGGTGCTTATCAATGACCCAAGTTCTTCATTTGTCCTCCTGGTGATATAGCTTTCTCGTCTCCTTGTTCGTATCAATCCAATTAATTTATCGTTAGTGGCCGGTTGTCACCTCATAATTTTGAGATGTTTTCCATAAGCCGCTACAGGCTTATCCTTTCGTTGTTGATTTCCCAACAACTCCGTTCTAACCTTCTTGGAAGGAGGCTCCCCAAATTCAATTGTGGTAGAAGTTATCATTTCCTTCTCCGTTCTCTTATTTCGATGATCTATCTTCTATTCATCCGTCCCGGAGGCATTGTGAAGTTGCTCCCTTCGTCCATTAGTCTCGTTTTGCCAAGATCATGTTCCTTTTCCCTGGTTATCCATTTAACCGGAGTGTTGTGACTATCATTCCTCTTTTAACCGGAGTCTCATCCAGGTGCTATCATTTTGCCAAGTTCGAATTCGATTCCTTCCATTTCCAACCGGAGTGTTGCATCAGCTCTACAATATCTTTGCATCTTATCAAGTTTTGCTCCTCTTGTCAACCGGAGTGCTGCCGAAATTGTTCTTTATCGTTCCTTGTATATCTCGTTCCAACCGGTGTGGTGGCATATTCTTATTGGTTCATGGAGCTCTTGTTCCATGTTTCAACCTACAAGGTTCTTGTAATGTTCCTTGTCCCTCTTTGATAATGGAGTGTTTGCAATCTCGTCATCTTCTTTGTATTCTTTCCTTCACTTTGTTCAACCTCTCAAGGTTCATTGGTTTCACTCGTTTGTCAGAGAAGCAACTTAGTTTTACCTCTTATCTTCCTCTTTCTTTTCCCTCCGGTGTCATCCTTAGATCTCGGGACGAGATCCTCCTGTAGTGGTGGAGTGTTGTAACGCCCCGAGCCCGGCGCCCCAGAAGACTTCCAGCTGTTCCGAGCTTTGTCGTGTGTTTTATTTGCTTGTTGCATTGCATCATGTCATCATGCCATCATGTCATTTATTTTTCTTTGTAACTCACCTAAATAAATGGCATGGATCTTTGATCTATTTAAATCGAGGGATATTCACAATGGTGATTTCTCTTTAGAACATATACTCCCAATATTATTAGGGAGCTATAATAAATATTTCATTCTTTAGGATTAAACCATAACACACTTGCAGTTTAAGTTTCATGCATTTTCTATCTCAATTCCTTGCCTCAAACTTTGCCAACAATTCTTTCTCCATTTATTGTGGCTCTTCCTAATTTCTCAACATTTTGGGCCTTCCAAACCCTCACTCCCTATTCACCCATTTGAATTAAATTCAAAGGTGTTAATTCTAAACCTTGCATCCATGCCCATTCCTATTTTCTTGGATTAAGCTCATTTTTGTGAGTCCGGGAAAATTACCAGCATGTGCAAATTCTTTCCCAAACCCTCTCTTTCTTTTTCTTCTCTCTAATACTTTTCTGCTAAAAGGAAATAAGAGAGAGAGAAGAGAAGCCCAGACGGCCTCTTGGGCCTGACCAACCAGACCGGCCCATTAGCTCAACCAGGCCCAGCCGACCACCCTCTCTTCTTAACCCTAGCCCCGATCCCCATCTCTCCCGTTTTCCCCCTCGCTTGCGCCGCCAGGGTGAGCCTCGGCTCGATCCTTTTTCCGCCCCACTCGTCTTCCTCCTCGCGCCAGGGAGAGGAGCTCCCTCTTCCTCGCCGTCCTTCGACTCCTCATCGCTCCGGCCGTTCCTTCCTCATGCCGCACCACTAGTGTCCTCAACCGCCAAGTCTCGCCGTCCACTCCATCCTGCTGCTCGCCGGAGAAACCCCTCCTCGCCGCTCCGTTAGAGTTCCGGAGGTCAGGGCCGCCATGGGCGAGACTCCACGACCATGCCCCTGCCGTCTCCGTCCCCTGGCTGCCTCGGTCTGCATCGAGCAGCAGCAACTCATCGCTCAGCGCCATGGAACCCGCGCCCTCAAGCTCCTTCGCCAGCTTCGCCTTCCGCGCCACCATTGCCGTGGCCGCTCCGTGCTTCTCCACCGAATTACGTCGCCGCCGGCGTGCTCTGCCAGGATCCGGTGGATCTCGGCTTCCCCTGCGGCTCTGCCACCCCGCCATGTTCCCGGAGCCGTGGCGCCCTGCTTGCGTCAAGCCGCTGCAGTCCCGCCGCGCTGCGCCCCTGCGTTGTGTCGCTACGAGGAGCCGCGAGCCATCGCCAAGTCCCGCTTCGCCCGTTGGCTGATTCAACCTCCCGCGTGGGCCCCGCGTCGCCTCTGCCAGCCCTGTGCTGCTGCTTGCATCCGCAAAGCACATGGGATACGCTGAGTTCCTCTCCGAATGTGTGCACGACTACTGTAGCACCTAAGACCTTGGATACGCCAAGTTCGACTACCACCAACATGTACATCTACCAACGCCAAGATCGAGACCACCAAGTACCCCTCGGATCAGCAAGTTCGACTACCATCGCCGCAAACTACTTCCTGAACACGTGTACCACTACCGTCGCCGGAGGCCGTGTAACGGAACCGTCAAGTTCGACTACCTCCGCATGAACCACTACTTCCCTCGACGTACTCGCTCCGTTCCGAAAATGCACGCTTCAAAGGTATAACCGCCGAGAACGATCGCCGTGGACCGAATGCATGTGTTGAATGAGATGCACCGTTTTTCACCGTGTCTGAATTGTCACTCGTTGCCATGCCATCGTCTCGTGGGAACCCGGTATCCGGGATCACCCCACCATCTTGTCCAACTCGCATCCACACGCTTCCTTTTGCACCAGTATCTCAATCGAGTTATCGGAACCGATATGTTGCCGTGGCACCATTTTCGGATTCGTTGCCGTGGCACCCCTTTCGTTCCGCCATGGTGACCAAATGCTTCATAATATGCTCATGTTAACATTTTCATAAAATTGCTTAAAACTTGCATATGTCATCCGCATCATGATAACAACAATTAAAATATTTAAAAGTGTTGTTTGCTTAAATTTGCTTAAATGCCATGCTAAAATGATTTGTTTCATAACTAATTAACCGTAACTCGGATTTAAATAAACTTTATATGTAAATGGGGTAGAAAAATGCATAGATTAACATGTTGCACTTTATTTTCCTGTTTAACAACTTTAAAATATGTTTTAGGCAGAACAGTACCAAATTCAATATATGCAAATGAGGGGTTTTCCGGAATTGTTGTTTGTTGTTCCGGCCTCATTTAAATTGCCTAGATAGGTAGTTTTGTTGTGCTTCACCCCTTGTCATGTTAATCAACATTTAATATTGTTGGGTAAATAAACAAGAGAGAACTAAATAATTGTTGTGGTGTTTCGTCAATATGCAACTCGTTGCATATTGAGCTCCACTTAATTTGTAGTGTTGTTTGTTGCATTTGCCATGCCATGAATCTTTAAACCGGACATGCATCATACTTGATTGTGCATCATGTCATGTTTAGGTGTTGGTTGTTTACTATGTTGCTTGTTTCTTTCCGGGTTGCTTCTCTCGTTAGCTTCGGTTTCGTTCCGGAGTTGTGAGGATTCGTTCGACTACGTCCGTTTGTCTTCTTCATGGACTCGTTCTTCTTCCTTGCAGGATCTCAGGCAAGATGACCATACCCTCGAAATCACTTCTATCTTTGCTTGCTAGTTGCTCGCTCTTTTGCTATGCCTATGCTGCGATACCTACCACTTGCTTATCATGCCTCCCATATTGTTAAACCAAGCCTCTAACCCACCTTGTCCTAGCAAACTGTTGTTTGGCTATGTTACCGCTTTGCTCAGCCCCTCTTATAGCGTTGTTAGTTGCAGGTGAAGATGAAGTTTGTTCCTTGTTGGAACATGGAGATGTTGTTCCTTGTTGGAACATGTTTACTTGTTGGGATATCACAATATTTCTTTTAATTAACGCATCTATATACTTGGTAAAGGGTGGAAGGCTCGGCCTTATGCCTGGTGTTTTGTTCCACTCTTGCCGCCCTAGTTTCCGTCATATCGGTGTTATGTTCCCGGATTTTGCGTCCCTAACGCGGTCGGGTGATTTATGGGACCCCCTTGACAGTTCGCTTTGAATAAGACTTTTCCAGCGAGGCCCAACCTTGGTTTTACCATTTGCCTCACCTAGCCCTTTTTCCCTTGGGAGTCGCGCTCTCGAGGGTCATCTTTATTTTAGCCCCCCCGGGCCAGTGCTTCTCTAAGTGCTGGTCCAAACCGAGCGATGTCCGGCGCCCCCTGCGCAATCAGGGTCTATGCCAACCCGACGTCTTGCTCATCCGGTGTGCCCTGAGACCGAGATATGTGCAGCTCCTATCAGGATTTGTCGGCACATCCGGGCGGCTTTGCTGGACTTGTTTTATTACTGTCGAAATGTCTTGTAGCCGGGATTCCGAGACTGATCGGGTCTTCCCGGGGAGAAGGAATATACTTCGTTGATCGCGAGAGCTTATCATGGGCTAAGTTGGGACACCCCTGCAGGGTTTGAACTTTCGAAAGCCGTGCCCGCGGTTATGGGCAGATGGGAATTTGTTAATGTCCGGTTGTAAAAAACCCGAAGTTGATCTTAACTAAAATACACCAACCGCGTGTGTAACCGTGATGGTCTCTTCTCGGTAGGGTCCGGGAAGTGAACACGGTTGTTGGAGTTATGCTTGGCGTAAGTACTCCAGGGTCACTTATTGATCATAGTTGTTCGACCGTGCTTTTGCCTTCTCTTCTCGCTCTCATTTGCGTATGTTAGCCACCATATATGCTAGTCGCTTGTTGCAGCTCCACCTCATACCCTTTTCCCCTACCTTTAAGCTTAAATAGTCTTGATCTCGCGGGTGTGAGATTGCTGAGTCCTCGTGACTCACCAGATACTTCCAAAACCAGCTTGCAGGTGCCGCTGAGACCGTGCAGGTGGCGCACCCGAGCTCAAGGAGGAGTTCGATGGAGATCTTGTCCTTTATGTTGTTTCATTCTAGTCGATCAGTAGTGGAGCCCAGTTGGGGTCGATCAGGACCTTTGTCGCTTTTGGGGTTTTCTTCTTTTATTTTGGCTCCGTAGTCGGGCCCTGATTGTAACTGTATGATGTAATGTTTCATTCATGTATTTGTGTGAAGTGGTGATTGTAAGCCAACTATGTATCTTTTTCCCTTATGTATTACATGGGTTGTGTGAAGATTACCTCACTTGCGACATTGCTTTCAATGCGGTTATGCATCTAAGTCATGCTTCGACACGTGGGAGATATAGCCGCATCGAGGGCGTTACAAGTTGGTAATCAGAGCCTTTCCCCAACCTTAGGAGCGCCACTATCTTCTTCATCGCCTCAATTTCTTGGAGGGCTTTTTGGGCTTTGGCCTTGGCAGACTTGGCGCTTTCGAGGGCCGCGGCGAGCTCGGACTCTCGAGTCTTCGAGTCCAGCTCCAAAGTCTCATGCTTCTTCACGAGAGCATGGAGCTCTTGCTGCACCTCGCCAACCCGTGCCTCATGTTTCTTCCGCTCGGTGCGCTCCGTGGCCGCATTCTTTTCGGCCTCGGAAAGCGCTTGCTTCAGGGTCGCCACCTCGGTCGTGGCCCCTAGCACACCAATAACGACCCTGTAATTTCTTGCAACTGCATCTTTTTTTATATATACACACACGGACAAGGCATTACGTACCTTGGTTCTCCTTGAGCTGCTTCTTGGCAAGGCCGAGCTCTTGCTCGGACCGCTCGAGGTTTTGCTTCAGCGCGTCAACCTCCGCAGTCAGTGCGACAGAGGCCAGCAGCGAAGCCTGCATACGTATATCGACATAATTATGTTAGACTCCTGCAAATATTATTAGATCCTCTATTCGGCTTTTCTTTGTGAACACCAAACAGAGCATCAGGGGCTACTGTCTATGCGGTAATATTTTCTTATATTTTTTACATACCTCAAAGCCTGTCAGCAGGCTGGCACAAGCTTCAGTCAGCCCGCTCTTGGCAGACTGAACTTTCTGGATCACCGCACTCATAATAGTGTGGTGCTCCTCATCGATGGAGGCGCCGTTAAGCACCTCCAGCAAGTTATCCGGTGCCTCCGGTCGGATAGAGGTCACCGGCGCGGTAGGCTTGCCCTCCTTTGTAGGGGCCGCCTGCCGGACTCCGGAACCGCTGAAGGTTCCGGTGCGGTGTTCGGCCTAGGGCCTGACTTGGAGCCCTTGCGAGTCTTGCCCCTTTGCGCCTGGAGTCCGGGATGTCGCCTTGCGGCGCCTCCAGGACCACGTCCCCTTGGTTGGGAACCCCCTGGGACACCTCTGCATTATCCGCAGGAGGAGGGGAGGAGGCGGCCGGAAGTGAAATGCTGTTCACATCCGATGAACCCAAGGAACCGCTCGACAACACATCGAGCCGGGCTCGGGGCGGACTGCATAATTATATTCGGCGTCAGGAGAAGCTGTGCAATAAAGGAACACTATGAGTCACTCTGGTGTCTGAATACTTACGACTTCGCCAGGGGCTTGGCCCTGGGTGGCCACTCCTCTTCGCTGTCGGCGGTGTTGGTGGAGTAGTCCGGAGGAAGGGTCCTTCCCTTCTTGGACAATCCGGCCTCCCCAGTTAGGGCGGCCTTCCTTTTCTTTTCTCCCCCTGCTGGGGAAGAAAGCTCTCTTTCCTCCTCATCGTCTTCATGGGAGGAGTGCGCCTCGGAGTCGTCAGACGATGAGTCCAACACCACCGGGCGCCGGGAACTCTTTCGAGTTCCCGTGGCCTTCTTCTTGGCCTTCTTCTCCGGCACCATGTAGGGTGCCGGAACCAGCAGCTCCGCCAAGCGGGCGTCTACTGGGCCTTCGGGCAAAGGAGCTGGACAGTTGATCTATCCGGCCGTCTCCTGCCAGTCCTGTCAAAGGTATGGGAGCTTAGATCCCGCATGGAGTTAAACTATGAAAAAAGTATCCTATAAGAGGTGAAACCGCTTACCGCGCTGGCTTGGCGCTTCGTGCTGAATCCGCGGTCTTCGGTAAGGGGGGGG
Organism: Aegilops umbellulata; assembly: GCA_032464435.1. Lineage (NCBI taxonomy): Eukaryota > Viridiplantae > Streptophyta > Magnoliopsida > Poales > Poaceae > Aegilops > Aegilops umbellulata. Next base: position 62,845,300 of record CP136056.1, on the reverse strand, counting down.
AGGAACCTCGGCGGCCTTGGATAGCACCTTCCAGGCATCCTCGTGTGTTGTGCCGAAGAGCCTGCTCATAGTTCGATGCTGGGCCGGGTCGAACTCCAACAAATTGAAAGCCCGTTGTTGACACGGGAGGATCCGGCGGATGAGCATGACCTGGACTACGTTGACGAGTTTGAGCTTCTTGCTCACCAGGTTTTGGACACATGTTTGGAGTCCGGTCAGCTCTCCCAAACTACCCCAGGACTGGCCCTTCTCTTGCCAGGAGGTGAGCCACATGGGGATGTCCGATCGGAACTCGAGGGTCGCTGCCCATTTAGGATCACGTGGCTCGGTGATTTAGAACCACCCCGATTGCCACCCCTTTATGGTCTCCACGAAGGAGCCCTCGAGCCATGTGATGTTGGGCATCTTGCCAACCATGGCGCCTCCTCACTCCGCCTGGCGGCCGCTCACTACCTTTGGCTTGACATTGAAGGTCTTCAGCCATAAACCGAAGTGGGGCTTGATGCAGAGGAAGGCCTCGCAGACGACGATAAACGCCGAGATATTGAGGATGAAGTTCGGGGCCAAATCGTGGAAGTCCAGGCCGTAGTAGAACATGAGCCCCCGGACGAATGGGTGGAGAGGGAAGCCTAGTCCGCGGAGGAAATGGGTGAGGAACACTACCCTCTCATGGGGCCTGGGGGTGGGGATGAGCTGCCCCTCATCTGGGAGACGGTGCGCGATGTCGTCGGGCAGGTATCCAGCTCTCCTTAGCTTTTTGATGTGTCCCTCCGTGACGAAGGAGACCATCCACCTGCCTCCCGCTCCGGACATGGTTGGAGAAGGTTGAGGTGGGAAATGCGGACTTGGGCGCTGGAGCTCGAGTGTGCGAAAATGGATGAGCAAAGGAGGAAGAAGGTGTGGATGAAAGGGTGGATCCTTATCCCCTTACATGGGCGGATGAAACTATGCGTCCCCACCAGCCTGGTAAAAATCGCTTATCCCCCAAGTGCCGTAATCAATGGCACCGTTGGATTACCCACGCTCGTATTGATGACAATCCCGTGATAAGGGGACACGATCTCTGCTTCGACAAGACGTGCCAAGGAAACCGCCTCGCAAAACGCGCTGAGGTGGGACAGCAAAAACGATTCAAAAGAAGGCTTGGCCGTGGTGTGACGTCACCTACGGAATACGTTAGCAGATTAGATTTGTGAAGATACTCTCTCTCTCTACGATGGTATGTGGAACTTGTTTTGCAGAACTTGGAGGAGGAACCCGCCTTGCAATGCCGAAGATAATCTGCGCACCGGACTCGTCGTCATTGAAGCCTGGTTCAGGGGCTACAGAGGGAGTCCTCGATTAGGGGGTATCCGGTCAGCCGGATTATAACCTTTGGCCGGACTGTTGGACTATGAAGATACAAGATTGAAGACTTCGTCCCGTGTCCGGATGGGACTTTCCTTGGCATGGAAGGCAAGCTTGGCAATACGGATATGTAGATCTCCTCCCATTGTAAGCCGACTCTGTGTAACCCTAGCCCCCTCCGGTGTCTATATAAACCGGACGGTTTAGTTCGTAGGACAACAACAATCATACCATAGGCTAGCTTCTAGGGTTTAGCCTCTCTGATCTCGTGGTAGATCTACTCTTGTACTACCCATATCATCAATATTAATCAAGCAGGAGTAGGGTTTTACCTCCATCGAGAGGGCCCGAACCTGGGTAAAAACATCGTGTCCCTTGTCTCCTGTTACCATCCGCCTAGACGCACAGTTCGGGACCCCCTACCCGAGATCCGCCGGTTTTGACACCAACACTTGGCGTGAGGGAAACTGACATCTTTCCTCTTCTGGATTGAAACCCCGCCAAGTTCAGTGTTGCGCCCATCTATAAACTCAGTACGGCGGTTTAAATAGAAGAAGTCTCTGAACAATTCCACAGTGGGTTCTTCCTGTAGATAAGCTTCGCAGAACACTTGAAAATTAAAAATATTGGACACAGAGTTAGGTCCAATATCTTGAGGGTGGAGTTGGAAGCTAGAAAGCACATCACGGAAGAATGTTGATCCGGGAGGGCTAAACCCTCGAGCCAGATGATCAACAAATACGACTACTTCTCCATCCTTGGGCTCAGGAGGATTTTATGGACCAGGGGCCCTCTAGTGGATAACTTCCTTTTTTGCTAAGGCGCTGGTTGCGACACATCCATTAAGTTGCTCTTCAGTAACCCGGGAGGGGACCTAGTTGCAAGCATAGAATTGTTTGGCCATTTCAATGAAAAGCTGGAAAAAGATTAATGCCGGTTTAAGATTCATAAATGACAAGTATAAAGCGTCACAAGGTTAGAAGGAGAAGACGTTGAAGCATATATGCATGTTAAACCAGATCCTGACAAAGGCAGGGTTATAAAAAATGACGAATTGGCGGTTTAATAGAGGGCTAATGGTACCTGGGGGGTTATAAGATTCTAAAAAGTTAAACCGCCTACTTTGGTACGAAAGGTATAGATCTGAAATAACTAAGTGATGGAAAAACAGGTTTCACAGATTGATATGATAATTTCAGATCTGCAGCGTCAACAAATAAAAGTATATTCATACCTAAAATACAGGTGCTTAAGCAATTGATTAGGTCCAGATGAGATTTTCCTATACGAAGAGGATGCTCTAATGATGAAAAAGGGGACTATAACTACGACGACACAAGAAAATATCAGATCTGAACTCGCCATTTACGCTACGGAGAAGAACAGGGAAGAACAACACTAAGCTTCCATGAACTCGCAGAAACCCTAAACGGGATCTATGGGAAAGAGCAAAGAAAGACTCACCAGAGCCGTTGAATGTGGAGGCATGCAGGCGAAAATCTGGTCGAATCAGGTTGATGCAACGGCCATTGTTTGGGCAGAGGCGAAGGTCGACGGCGGCGGCAGCGCTCGAGAACTGAGGCAACGCGAGGTGGAAGAAAGATGAAGAGGCAAGGGGAGAAAAGGAAAGGGACCCTCGGCCCTATTTATAAGACGAAGGGATAAGCGACAGGCGCGGGAATCAAGGAGCCCAAAAAATGGATATGTGACAGAGCTGTCGCCTCAATTTTCAGAGGCTCATTAATAAAAGTAAGGTATATATGGTTTTTTACTAAATAGGTGACGTCATGGCGGTTTATTATAATCTTGGAAGATGACGTCATGGCGGATTACAAGGTTTACGCGAAGGTGCTGAAGAGGAATTTTCCTAAGTATTGAAGATTGACATGAACATGTTCAAATCAATCTGGGGCCTAATGTTGGGGATATAACTACTGAGTATAAACCGCCCAGGAGGGGGCGAGTTATACCCACAATACGTTATCCATATTGAAGGCCATGAAGACAAGGAACATGGTGCTTTACGGAGGAGATCTAACATGGAGGTCCAGGGCCCAAAGGCGGATTAGGGCTCGTAGACATAAACCGCCATAGGGTGTGTAACTTGTGTTGTAAGATAGGAAAAGGTAGAAATCGAGTCGGACACGTTTATGAGCCGGTCGGGATTCTGTAAACCGCGGGGCGTCAACCTGTGTATATAAAGGGACGACCCGACGGCGGTTCAGGGACAACAAACAACAACTCGAGAGCCAGGTCAAGCGGATTCACTCCCTGGTCATCGAAACCCTATCAATTCCACATCAACTGGACTAGGCCTTTACCTTCACCGCAAGGGGCCGAACCAGTATAAGATCCTTGCGTCCTTTGTCCCGCTTTAACCCCTTTAAGCTAACCCGTCGCGATGGCTCCGCGACTAAGTCCTCACACTAGGACATCTGCCATGACAAAACCTCAACAATAGTAGTCTTCTCCAAGTACTTTCATTTGAGAAAAGCATTGTTTGAGCTAGGTAGGATTGTCGTAGAGTAGCTCCTTTGTACTCCAACCTTAAGAACCGGTCAATCCAAGTGACACAGAATCGAGCCTCCTTGGTACAGCCATATTTACCCGAATGGGAGGTCCCTATTTCAATTATGGTTATGTCTCTTCCGCGTGCCTCCAAAGAGGGAAACTGAGATGCGTAGACTTCCTCTGGCCGGGAAGTTTCCATCTAGTCAAGAGAGCCTCAGTTGGTAGATGTGCACAGAAAGGTTGATACATTCCCGGGGGGATAAGTTGTGCCACGGGGTGGCAAGGACCCGAATCCTCTCTCCCAGTGCTAGCCCGCTGGAGGTCGGAGACACGGTTAGAGGGCCACGCCATGAGTGAGATTTGTTGGACTAATAGTCCATGGTGTGGGTAAAGTGTACAACCTCTGCAGAGAGAGAGAGAGAGAGAGAGAGAGAGAGAGAGAGAGAGATTTGAAACTATTCGAATATCCGAGTCCCCGACAATGGGACACCGTTCGTGTTAAGGCACACTATTTGACCAAGCATCCAGTAACTTTACGGTAGTGTTAATAGTCATGATAGATAGGTAGTCTACTTTACAAGTTGGATGATCGAGGTTCATGCCAGAAGAAGGTCCATGAGACGTTAAACGAGCAGACTAAACTTATGCGGTATTTAAGCTAGTTTTACTTGCAAGTCTTTACTTCATTGTTATACTTGTTTACCTTGATCTTGCTTGCTTGATTTTGGACTGGTTGTGAGCTTGCGAGTGCATTCAAAGTACTCACCTGGCTTATCATGCCAGATGCACGACAAGCTTCGTAGAAGGACGTCGAGAGCGAGAGTTGGACTGTGTCCCAGTAGTGTCCCTTTGCATTGGAGTCCCACCAGTGCCCCTCCTTACGTTGTATCATATCATCCCCGCCACTAGTGTATCATTAGCCACTAGATCGTGGAACAATAACCAAGCACTACTGCTCGTATTCTATTACCTTGGTGAGCAAGAGTATTATTGTATCATAACTTCGTGTACCATTTGAGCACTCTATTAAAACGTGGTTGATCTGTACCAAGCTATAGTCATGTTCTAGAAGACATAGATCTCTGGGCTGGAACACAAGGGCCTCCAGTACTCTGAGCCGGGGTGTCACATTTGACAAACCCCAAAGCACATCGTCCGGTATGTAGGTACTCAATACTCTAATGGTCTAAGAAATTATGCATCGTTAACTTTCTTTCTGTTATTAAACATTAACTTGAGACAAAAGGATCTCATAGTATAACAGTCAATTAGGTTTGTTCAACACAAGTGTTCTGCTAACATTGTGTACTCAAAGTTGTCGGCATTCTTGTGCCCATGATCAGGAAAATGGAACCATCATGATACACCTATCTAGTCTTGGAGGTGTGACTAGAAATCTATTTTATCATTTATTATTTCACACATGCACATGGGTTTCCATCTAAGCCTCTTGGATATACAGACTCAAAAACCATTGCAATTATAGCACATAATATAAACATAATTACGAACATGGAAATACATAATGATATTTATTATTGCCTCTAGGGCATATTTCATTCAGAAGGAACATGCGGTGTCTATACAGCGTGTGTCGAAAAGTTGAAAGTCACCGACAGACAATCTTTAAAAAGTAAATGTTGATGCTCCATTCCTCGAAGTCTCAGGCCATGGAGAACTGGACTGGTTGTGCATGATCACATGGAAACCTTATACGGGCTCAAGCATGTTGGTATGAATATGCATGATCTCTTGACGATGGAGGCAATAGCAATCTGGGATGCACAAATGACATGGGCTAGAGATAAATTATCATTGGAAGTGATGCCTTAGCATTTATTAATTTATATAGACATCTGGGGTGTTTGCAAAAGCTGATATAACTTGTCCTGTTCAGGAGATTAACAAGCTATTCAGAAATATCATTAGCTTAGTAGTATTTCTTTTGTTAGACCAAAAAAGGGTTTCTGCCGCTTTGTATTCCAAAGCAAACCACTATTGTACACATTGCAATGCTCGGGTGAGCAACACATCAAGCCCAAAGAAAAAGAAGAAGAAATAAATGCCAACAGCGGCAGCTCAACAGAGCGTCGAAGACCCGCGACCGCTGCGCCCTCCAAACACACCACCACAGCCCGAGGCTCCGATCTACTCCGAACTAAGCAGCACCTCTAAGAAGGGATGCGACGTCGACGATGCTACCGCCGAGACAAGTCCTAGGGTTTCCCCCAGTACGCGGAGGGAGGTGGGGGATAGCTACTCCCGACACCCTCCAAGAAGGGATAGTGGCACCCGTTGGTGTCACCGCATCAGAGCCTGACGAACCGGCAAGGATTTCACCCGCACGCCAAACCCCACCGGCCAACCGGGGCCGACTAGCCAAACCACCGTCCAACCATGCGCCATCACGGTTGCGCCACCACCAACGCCGTCTCCCTGCGAGCACCACCACGAGGCCAAGAAGACCGGAGAGAAGATCCAAGTGAAGGAAATATGCCCTAGAGGCAGTAATAAAGTTATTATTTATTTCCTTATTTCATGATAAATGTTTATTATTCATGCTAGAATTGTATTAACCGGAAATATAATACATGTGTGAATACATAGACAAACAGAGTGTCACTAGTATGCCTCTACTTGACTAGCTCGTTGATCAAAGATGGTTGAGTTTCCTAGTCATAGACATGAGTTGTCATTTGATTAATGCACATCACTATTGCTTTCTTCATGACTTATACATGTTCCTATGACTAGATTATGCAACTCCCGTTTATCGGAGGAACACTTTGTGTGCTACCAAACGTCACAACGTAACTGGGTGATTATAAAGGTGCTCTACAGGTGTCTCCAATGGTACTTGTTGAGTTGGCATAGATCAAGATTAGGATTTGTCACTCTGATTGTCGGAGAGGTATCTCTGGGCCCTCTCGGCAATGCACATCACTATAAGCCTTGCAAGCATTGTGATTAATGAGTTAGTTGCGGGATGATGCATTACGGAACGAGTAAAGAGACTTGTCGGTAATGAGATTGAACTAGGTATTGAGATACCGACGATCGAATCTCGGGCAAGTAACATACCGGTGACAAAGGGAACAACGTATGTTGCTATGCGGTTTGACTGATAAATATCTTCGTAGAATATGTAGGAACCAATATGAGCATCCAGGTTCCGCTATTGGTTATTCACCGGAGACGTGTCTCGGTCATGTCTACATAGTTCTCGAACCTGTAGGGTCCGCACACTTAAAGTTCTGTGACTATCGGTATTATGAGTTTATGTGATTTGATGTACCGAAGGTAGTTCGGAGTCGTGGATGAGATCGGGGACATGACGAGGAGTCTCGAAATGCTCTAGACGTAAAGATCGATATATTGGACGACTATATTCGGACATCGGAAAGGTTCCGAGTGATTCGGGTATTTTTTGGGGTACCGGGGAGTTACGGGAATACGAGGAAGAAATAATGGGCCTCATGGGCCAAGTGGTGGAAGAGAGGAGGCAGGGCGTGCGGCCCCCCTAGCCCAAACCGAATTGGACTAGGGGCCGGCCCCCTTTCCTCCTTTTTCTCCCTCTCCTTCCCTCTCCCTCTCCTCCTTCCTTTCCTTCTCCTAGTAGGAGTAGGAAAGGGGAGTCCTACTCGTACTAGGAGGAGGACTCCTCGTCCTGGCGTGCCCTACAGGGGCCGGCCGGCCTTCCCCCTTGATCCTACGGGGGCAAGGGGGCACCCCAAACACACAAGTTGATCTATTGGTCTTTCCCAGCCGTGTGCGGTGCCCCCTCCACCATATTCCACCTCGCTCATATCGTAGCGGTGCTTAGGTGAAGCCCTGCGTCGGTAGCAACATCATCACCGTCATCACGCCGTCGTGCTGACGGAACTCTCCCGTGAAGCTCTACTGGATCGGAGTTCGCGGGACGTCATCGAGCTGAACGTTTGCTGATCTCTGTGGTGCCGTACGTTCCGTACTTGGATCGGTCGGATCGTGAAGACGTACGACTACATCAACGTGTTGTGCTAACGCTTCTGCTTTCGGTCTACGAGGGTACGTGGACAACACTCTCCCCTCTCGTTGCTATGCATCACCATGATCTGGCGTGTGCGTATGATTCTTTTTGAAATTACTATGTTCCCCAAAAGTGGCATCCGAGCCTGGTGTAGGACCTTGAAGTATGTCTAGAGGGGGGGTGATTAGACTACTTGACAAAATAAAAACTTGACCTTTTCCCAATTTTAATGTTTGGCAGATTTTAGCTACTTTAGGACAAGTCAAGCAATCATCACACAATTCAAGCAAGCGTGCAAAGAGTATATAGGCAGCGGAAAGTAAAGCATGCAACTTGCAAGAATGTAAAGGGAAGGGTTTGGAGAATTCAAACGCAATTGGAGACAAGGATGTTTTTGTCGTGGTTCGGATAGGTGGTGCTATCCTACATCCACGTTGATGGAGACTTCAACCCATGGAGGGTAACGGTTGCGTGAGTCCACGGAGGGCTCCACCCACGAAGGGCCCACGAAGAAGCAACCTTGTCTATCCCATCATGGCCATCGCCCACGAAGGACTTGCCTCACTAGCGGTAGATCTTCACGAAGTAGGCGATCTCCTTGCCCTTACAAACTCCTTGGTTCAGCTCCACAATCTTGTCGGAGGCTCCCAAGTGACACCTAGCCAATCTAGGAGACACCACTCTCCAAGAAGTAACAAATGGTGTGTTGATGATGAACTCCTTGCTCTTGTGCTTCAAATGATAGTCTCCCCAACACTCAACTCTCTCTCACAGGATTTGGATTTGGTGGAAAGAAGATTTGACTGGAAAGCAACTTGGGGAAGGCTAGAGATCAAGATTCATATGGTAGGAATGGGATATCTTGAGCTCAACACAAGGGTAGGTGGTTCTCTCTCAGAACATATGAGTTGGAAGTGTAGATGTGTTCTGATGGCTCTCTCAACGAGTGAAGAGGAGGTGGAGGGGTATATATAGCCTCCACACAAAATCCAACCATTACACACAATTTACCAATCTCGGTGGGACCGAATCAACAAACTCGGTTGGACCGATTTAGCAAACCTAGTGACCGTTAGGATTTTCGGTGGGACCGACATGCAACTCGGTAGGACCGATATGGGTAGGGTTAGGGCATAACGTAATCTCGGTGAGACCGATTACACAAACTCGGTGAGGCCGATTTGGTAATAAGCTAACCAGAGGGTTGGTCAGGTAAACTCGGTGGGACCGATTTGCTCTTTTGGTGAGACCGAAAAGTTACAAAAACGAAACAGAGAGTTTACATTGCAATCTCGGTGGGACCGATCCGCTCTTTCGGTGAGACCGAAAAGTTATGAAAAGGAAACAGAGAAATTGCAATCCCATCTCGGGGAGACCGAGATCCCTATCGGTAGAACCGATTTGCTTAGGGTTTGGCAGTGGCTATGACATGTGAAACTCAGTGGCGCCGGGTTGAAAGAATCGGTAGGGCCGAGTTTGACTTTGGGTTTAGGTCATATGTGGAAGTGAGAAAGTAGCTGAGGGTTTTGGAGCATATGACTAAGCACATGAAGCAAGAGGCTCATTAAGCAACACCTCATCCCTTCTTAATAGTATTGGCTTTTCCTATAGACTCAATGTGATCTTGGATCACTAAAATATAAAATGAAGAGTCTTTTGAGCTTGAGCCAATCCTTTGTCCTTAGCATTTTGAGGGATCCACTTTCATCATCCTTGCCATGCCAATCATTGATCTTTCCTGAAATAATTATCTTGTAATAGCATTAGCTCAATGAGCTATATGTTGTTATGAATTACCAAAACCACCTAGGGATAGTTGCACTTTCAGTCTCCCCCTTTTTGGTAATTGATGACAACATATAGATCAAAGCTTCGACAAATGATAGTAAGAAAGAAATATATCGTCGCTTTGAGAAGTATGTGATAAGTAAGAGCTCCCCCTATATTTGTGCATATTTTAAACTTGCTTTGGACTGCAAATGCACAAAGAGTTAGAATCATGGGTTACTCTTCCATGTCACATACATCTTGGTGGAGCGCTCAAAATGATAAGAATTGAATACATGCACTCATCACCAAGAAAAGTGAATGATCACATAAGATAGATAGCATAATATCAAGCATGCATAAGTGTAGCTTATGATCAAACACATGATCATCAATGTCTCACAAGCATATCATAGTATCTCAACCAAAAGCAAACAAAGTTGGAAAAACCACCAAATAAAGCAAGAGAGAATAAAAGCAACACTCTCTCTCTCGAAGCCTATGATCTATACATTTTTCTCCCCCTTTGTCAACAAGTTACCAAAAAGTTTCTAGAAAATGCGTAGTGCTAGATCGACTCTCACGCTTGATCTTCTGGTGGTGGTGGGGTCTGGATCACTCCAAGGACGAAGGCTTCTGTAGACGTGGTTGGAGCTGGAGCTGAAGTGGATACTGGAGCTGGTTGGGCTAGTGTTGTAGCTGGAGCTGAGGAGGTGGCTCTGGTGTCAGGAACTGGCACTGCAGTTGACCTCTGAGCTCGTGGCACTCTGGCAAATGCATCAGTTGTAGTCTTCCCTTTCCTCTCCTGCATGTCATCTTGAAGTTGCTCCACTACAGACTGAATCTCTGTTACTTCGACATCCAAGTCATAGAACTTTTGTTCTACGATTCTCTCTAAGCTCTCCTGATTCTGAGTGAGGGTGGCCAGACCTTTCCCAATCCTCAGTGTGGATGCAATCAAGTAACTAAGCTGCTCTTGCTTGTTTTTCAAGAAATACTCAGATGCCTCCTCTTGAGTTGGCATCTTGGCAGCTTTCTCCTTCCTTGCCTTCTCCTTCTTAGCTTGTGCTTGAGCTGATGATGGTTCATTTTCATTCATCACAACTTGGTTGTCCTCGAAATCTGGATGAATAGGCAAATGTTCCTTGTCCAACAAGTATGTGCCTGTGCCCATTCTTGAGTTAATCAACATTTGGATCTGAGGGGCATAACCACAACTCCTCTTCTGATCAGCTGCAGTCCTCTTGATAGTCTATACTATGAGGCTCATGACCTTGAATTTCTGAGGCACATCAAAGATATGAAGCAAATTTATTGCATGGCCTCTGATCATCCTGTGATCTCCAGACTTGGGAAAAAGTGTGTGCCTAAGGATCCAGTTGATCGTAGGTAGTCCTGACAACAAGTGTTTTACAGACCCAAACTGGTGAGTGTCAAGATCATCTGTTGGAATCTCCTTGTACATATTTGCCATTGTGTTATGATCCATCTTTTTCTTGGCATAGATATCCAAGTCATCTTCATTTTCCTCTAGGGCATTGATCAACTTTGCCCATTCCTCAACAGTTGATTGGTACCTTGTACCTTCAGACATCCATGTGATCCTTCCATCTGGATAGAAGTGTGCTCTAGAGTAGAATTGCATGATCAGCTCTTCATTCCACTTTGTGAGCTTCTGCCCAACAAAGTCAGCTACTCCACAAGCCTTGAAGCTGTCTTGCACTCCAGGATAGTGCTCTTCATTGTCCTTGACGTACTCCCAGTCTACCCATCTCATGTCACAAACTATGGGCTTCTTATCCAACAAAACTGTCTCATAGAAGTCCTGCCGTTCCTTTGTGTGGAACCTATAGTCAACAGCAGTTCTTCTTCTTGAAGCATATGGATCTTCTGCTCTCCATTTTCTTAACCCTGAGTCTTTTCTGATTTTTATGTTCTCAGCCACATGATGAGCATCATTGTGGTCTGAAATCTTGGGCTTTAGCTTCCTCAGAACTTGACCTCCTTCTTCTTCTGCAACGTCAGGCACTGGGGCCTTGTTCTTCTCAGCAGCTGGTATGCTCCTTGTATTTCTCTTTGGTTTTGGCTTTGGAGCTGGCTTGGCCTTGGAGGTAGCTTTGGGTGCTTCTTTGGGCTTGGATGCAGTAGCCCCTGATTTGATAGCATCACCCATAAGCTTAGGTGCCTTAGGTGCTGGTGCAACAACCTCTTATTCTTCATCTGAGTCTCTCCTCATGGAGGATTTTCCAATGACTCTGGCAGTGGTAGTTTTGGCTCTCTTCTTATTTTCCTGGCCAATTTCTTCCTCTTCTGATTCCATGACAAGTTTCATGGTTACTTTAGGTACAACCTTCCTAGGCTTGGAAGTAGGAACTCTTCTTGCAGGTGCCTTTTTGTGCATTCCAGGCTTGATGGCTGTAGTTGAGCCATACTCCTTCTTGAGCACTACTTTCTTGGAAGTAGCTTCTTCTTCTTCTGCCACATAATCCTCATCCTCTGATTCTGAGGTTCTCTTCTTCCTTTGTCTAGTGGCAGCTTTTGGCAAATTGCTAGGGGTACTCCTGTTGCCTTCATGTGAAGAACTGGAGGTACTAGTGCCCTCACTCATTTGCACTTGCTCTTCTGACATATTCTGGCTGTCACTCTGATCAGACATGATTGAAAAGCTGACTGATGACCCTGTGAAGAGTTTATATATGAGGTAGAGTGAATGAGCATCACAAAATGCAGAGATTTTTGCAAAAGAATGATTCAAAATCTTAGTTTTAGTTTCCCACAGAAATCATGTCGGATCTACCGATTTTTAAACTCGGTGATACCGAAGCAGTTTTGGGAACCTAAACTAGTGAACTCGGTCAGACCGAGTCACAGTTCGGTGGCACCGAGACTACTAGGGTTTCACAAAGTTCTAAAATTGGTCACACCGATTAGTAATTCTCGGTCAGACCGAGTCTCACTTGTGCAATGGCATGAGCCAAATCGGTGGGACCAAGTTTTTCAACTCGGTGGGTCCGAGATGGCTTCGACGGAAACCTAACCCTAAAATTTTCAAATCAAACCTATTCTACGAATTGCATTGACTGGATAGGAGTGTTTCAATCGTGGCTACAGTCAATAAGATCATAATGTGCTAGGAATCAGATTGGGAATAGCACAAAGATCGAGTCCATACCCTAGTTCGGCGGAGACTCGCTACGGCGGCAACGGCGGGGTTGAATTCCGTTGACGGCGATGGAGACCAGCGACTGGAGGCGGCTGGCGGCGAGGAGACGATCCGGAGACCACGTAGGCAGAGCGAGCTATCGCGCGGGCGAAGGGGTTCGGAGAAATTTACAAATTTTTGCCCGTGTCTATATATAGCCCGACCCTGTCGGTGTGACCGAGTGGAACAACTCGGTGGCACTGAGATGCAAAACTATATACAGTTATTGCAACTCGGTGTGACCGAATAGTTCAAATCGGTTGCACCGAGATCGAAAACATAGATCGACTTAATGATCTCGGTAGGACCGAAAAGGAGAAATCGGTCAGACCGAGAATCACAAAGAAGTTTTGGAAGTTTAAGTCTATGACGAATCGGGGACTCCGAGTGCTCCTCACACAGAGTGGTTCGAATCTGACTTGATCAAATTTTGTGATGTACCATGAATAGAGTTTGAGACGAGAAAAGCATAGATAGCTAGAGGAGGTTCTTAGGCATTCTTGTCCATCCACTTGGCAAGAGAAAAGAAAACCAATCAATCAAAACAACAAGTGGATGTCCTCGAATGAGTAAAATATGCAACCAACATGCTCACACAATAAAATGGCAATTGAAATATGTGACAAAGCATGCACAATCAATACTAGCATCTATCAAGCAATTGGCGATGACTAGGTCATCTACATATGAGTATATTGACCTAGGAGTCAAATGAGAACATTTGATCATAGGTCATACTCATCGTTTAAGCACAAGTGGGGTTACCACTTTTACATAAAGCATGGTTGTGTTCACATCGTTAGAGTTGCTTTAGCTCAAGTCTTAGAGTAAAGCTCCCCCTAGATGTGATATCCCCCCTAAGAGGGACGAACTAACCTTGGGTTTTGTCGATGATGACTTCATGTAGATGTTGAAGATGTGGATGCTCAATGTTGATGTAGAACAATTGGAGCTATCCATTGGAGTGAATTGCACTTTCAATACCTACATGGGTTAGTCCCACAAGGAACAAACAAAGATATCCATAGACATAGAGTGATGCACACACAAGATGATGTCTGTCGGTGTCAAAACCGGCGGATCTCGGGTAGGGGGTCCCGAACTATGCGTCAAGGTCGGATGGTAACACGAGACAAGGGACACTTTATTTTACCCAGGTTCGGGCCCTCTCAATGGAGGTAAAACCCTACTCCTGCTATATTAATAGTGATGATACGGGTAGTACAAGAGTAGATCTACCACGAGATCAAGGAGGCTAAACCCTAGAAGCTAGCCTATGGTATGATTGTGTATGATGATGGTTCGTCCTACGGACTACAACCCTCCGGTTTATATAGACACCGGATAGGGTTAGGGTTACACAGAGTCGGTTACAATGGTAGGAGATCTTGAATATCCGCACGCCTAGCTTGCCTTCTACGCCAAGAAAAGATCCTTCCGGACACGGGAAGAAGTCGTCAATCTTGTATCTTCATAGTCCTGGAGTCCGGCTGAAGGTATAGTCCGGCTATCCGAACACCCCCTAATCCAGGACTCCCTCAGTAGCCCCTGAACCAGGCTTCAATGACGACGAGTCCGGCGCGCAGATTGTCTTCGGCATTGCAAGGCGGGTTCCTCCTCCAAGTTCTTCAAGAAGATTACAAACACCAAAAATAGTGTCCGGCTCTGCAAAATAAGTTACCACATATTGCCATATAGAGAATAATATTAACACAAATCAAATCTGCTGACGTATTCCGTAGTGCGTCATAACACTGCGGCCAAGCTCTTTATATAAATTGTTTTCATTGTTCCACCTCAGCGTGTTTAGCGAGGCGGTTTCCTTGGCACGTCTTGTCAAAGCAGAGATCGTGTGCCCCTTTTAACGGGATTCTCATCAATACGGACATGGGTAACCCAACCGCGCCATTTACCATGGTGCTTGGGAGGCAAGTGAGTTTTATTAGGTAGGTGGGGATGCCTAACCGCACCCGCTTGTATAAAGGGATAAGGATTCACCTTTTTAACCTACGCCTTCTTCCTCCTTCGCCAATCCATCTCTCGCGCACTCAAGCTCCAGCGCCCAAGTCCGCTCTTCCTTCCTCAACCTTATCCAACAATGTCCGGAGCGGGAGGCAAGTGGATGGCCTCCTCCGTTACGGAGGCCCAAGTAAAAAAGCTAAGGAAAGCCGGATACTTGTCCAAGGACATCCCGCATCGGCTTCCTGAGAAGGGGCAGCTTCTTCCTACCCCAGGGCCCCATGAGAGGGTAGTTTTTCTCCCCCACTTCCTCCGCGGACTGGGCTTTCTACTTCACCCATTTGTCCAGGGGCTCATGTTCTACTACGGCCTGGATTTCCACGATCTGGCCCCGAACTTTGTCCTCAACATCTCGGCGTTTATCGTCGTGTGTGAGGCCTTTCTCCGCGTCCGCCCCCACTTCGGCCTCTGGCTCAAGACCTTCAACGTCAAGCCCAAGGTGGTGTCCGTCACCCAGGCGGAGTGCGGAGGCGCTATGGCCGGCAAGATGGCCAACGTCCTCTGGTTCGATGGCTCCTATGTGGAGTCCCTAAAGGGGTGGCAGGCCGGGTGGTTTTACATCACCGAGCCACGCGATCCGAAATGGGTCGCAGCCCCTGAGTTCAGATCCAGACCCCCCACGAGACTCATGTCCTGGAAAGAGACGGGCCTGTCGTGGGGCAACAAGGAAGAAGTGACTGGGTTGCAAACGTGCATCCAGTCCCTGGTGAACAGGCCAATCCGGCTGATCAATGTGATCCAGGTCATGCTCGTTCGCCGGATCCTCCCGTGCCAACAACGGGATTTTACTTTGTGGGAATTCGAACCAGCGCAGCACCAAACCCTCAGTAGGCTCTTCGACATGACGTATGAAGACGTCTAGAAGGTGCTGACCAAAGGCGCCGAGTCCCCCACATCCGCTTCCGAGGACCGCGGATAGAGCTCGCAGCATCATGCCAGCGAGGTGAGCTATCTATACCTTTGACAGGTTTGTTAAGCTCTTCTCATAGATTAACTCCATGCGGGATCTAAACTCCCTTTACCTTTGACAGGCTTGGCGGGCTATATCCGGACCAATTAATTGTCCGACTCCCCTACCCGAAGACCCAGCCCCAGCTCTCTTGGTGAAGCTGCTGGCTCCGGCACCTTATGTGGTGCCAGAGAAGAAGGCCAAGAAGAAGAAAACCACCGGGACTCGAAAAAGTTCCCGCAACATGGTGGTGTCGGACTCGTCATCTGAGGAGTCCGCGACGCTCTCCTCTCGTGAAAATAAGGAGGAGGAACAAGAAAGCTCTCCCCCCCCAGCGAGGGGAGAAAAGAAGAAGAAGGCCATCCCAACGGGGGAGGCCGAGGGGTCGAGGAAAAGGAAGACCCCTCCGCCGGACTACTCCCACGACGCCGAAGAGGGCGGAGAGGAGTGGACGGACAGAACCAAGCGTCCGGCGAAATTGTCAGTATTTATATACTAGAGTGACTCATGATATTCTTTTAATGCGCGGCTTTCCCTAATATCGCTCGTAATTTATGCAGCCCGCCCCGGGCCGAACTCGACGATTCGTCGAGCGGCTCCCTGGATTCGTCGGACGTGAACTCTGTTCCGCCCGCTGTCTCCCCCTGCAGGGCGGATGACGCCGAAGTGGCGTCCCACCAAGCTCCAGGGCAGGAGGAGATAGTCCTGGAGGAGCCGCAAGGCAATCCTCTGGACCCTAGGAGTAAAGGGGATGAAACCCCCCAGGGCTCCAAGTCCGGCTTTGTGCCGGACACCGCGCCGAACTCGACAGTCCTGGTCCGCGGTGGGCGAACTCCTTCCGAGAGGAGTAAGCCGTCTGAGCCGGCGACCTCCGTCCAGCTAGAGGCGCCGGACAATCTGCTGGAGGTGCTTGAGGGCGCCGCCATCGACGAGGAGCACCGTACTGTTATGAGTACGGTGATCCAAAGGATTCAGTCCGCCAAGAGCGGGCTGACTGGAGCTTGCGCTAGCCTTCTAACAGGCTTCAAGGTAAGTAAAAATATGTCAAATTATTTACCGCATAGGCAGTAGCCCCTGATGCTCTGTTCGGTGTTCGGAAAGAAAAGCCGAATAGAGGATCTAGTAATTTTCGCAGGAGTCTAACAACAAAAAGTCAAATATGCGTATGCAGGCTTCGCTGCTGTCCACCGCCGCAATGACTGCGCAGGTGGATGCCCTTAAAAAGGACCTCGGGCGGACCGAGCAAGAGCTCGGCCTTGCCAAACGGCAGCTCGAGGAGAAAGAAGGTAAGAAATACCCTAAAGAAAAGAAAAAAGGTGCCTATAGAGAGGCTTGATTGAAGAAAGAAATAACAGGATGTTAATGCTTATTTTAGGGGCCACAAGCAAGGTGTCAACCCTGAAGCAGGCGCTGGATGAGGCCGAAAAGAAAACGGCCGAGGAGCGCGCCGAGCGAGAAAGGCTTGGGGTTCAGGTCGGCGAGGTGCAGCAAGAGCTGCAAGCTCTCATGAAAAAACATGAGAGTTTGGAGCTTGAGTCAAAAGCGCAAGCATCCGAGCTCGTGTCGGCCCTTGAGACCGCCAAGAGTGCCAAGGCCGAAGCCCAAAAGGCCCTCCAAGAGTGGGAGGAGGTGAAAAAGATAGCAACGGGTAAGGCATTCTTAATGCAAAGTAGGAATATAAAAGTAAACTACATGTTACTTACCCGAATCCGGAGTTCTCCAGGGGCGTTCGCCGATCTTCCCCGCAGCGTATCCGCCGCCGCCGCGTTCTACCGAGCTGAAGAGGGCAGCTCGACGGAGAGTGTGTTCTGGTCTCAGTATTCTGAGGCCGGACACCCTGTGCCTTTGAGCGATCAGCTGAAACAGTTGGTCGAGCTCCACAAGGCGGCCGAACAGGCCATGAAGGGCTTATTAGTTTGGCTGTGGCCTGGAGAGGCCCTGCCTGGGAGCTATTTCGGGCTAGTGCGGCGGCTGGTAGAGGCCTGTCCACGGCTTGAGGTCATCAAGCGCTCCGCCTGCATTGAGGGTGCCCGGAGGGCCCTTGCCCGTGTAAGGGTACACTGGGGTAAGCTGGACGGAGAGAAGCTAGTGAAGGACAGGCCGCCGCTGGGGAAGGAGCATCGCAAGCCCGAGAACTACTACAAGGAAGTTCTTGCCGGAGCCCGCCTTGTCGCGGATGAATGTACTAAAGATGTAGTATTTGAATGAACTCGCTCGTTTGTATCCTGTGCGCTGAAAACTTGTTCATATGCGCTAAGCAATGCTTATTGAATTTAAAATATTATTTTCTGTGTGGCCGTTTATCAAAAATTGAGAGATGGCCAGTCGTCGGCTTCTGCCCCCATGCCACTAGTGCTGGGGTGTTCGGGATAAACCTGAGGGCTCTTTTTCCCATAGTTGGGTCCTTCGAGGGAGGCGCTCAGCACAACGAACCAGGCAATCGGACTATAATGCTTGAACACTCTCACTTAGCCATAGAACGTTATAATTTTAAATTTCGGCGAAGCCCCTAGTTTGGAAGGCCGAATTCGGGGCGCTATCCACGCCTTTGGCCGGACATAGCCAGCTCCTCGCTCGAAGCGGCATAAGTCTTTAAGGACTCGAAAAACCTCTCGAACAGCGACCAGTCTCACGCCTTATCATGACAGTCTGTTTTAGCTTTCCCCACTAAGGTGCTTAACCCAGCTGAACTGGGGCACAATCGCAGTGGTTCTCCTAGTGCTACCTTAGCCGATATAGCGGAACGTAAGGCACCAAAACATAGGAGCCGGGCAAACCCAACATGTGACCAAAATCATGATTCGGAGCCGATGCATATAGTGCTATAAGTTCGGGGTGCCGCACTTGTGAAAGTGTACGGACTTCTCACACCAGATAGAAGGATAATGAAGCCCCTGGCGTGTTTTGCCGTACCATGGTGTACGGTTGCGATCATGTTTTTTAATGAACATATATATTAAAAGAGGACAACGCAAAAAATAGGTGAAAAGCTATGCATTGTTTATAGAGAGGCTATTTATCAAAGCCGAACGATACAAGTAGTGCGATAAGCAAAAAAGATATTAGACTATTTAACATGTCCTGACCAGGCGCAGGCCGCGGAATTTAGAAACAGATATATCGCTCAAAATAGAGACCACCTGAGAGTTCCGTAATGCGGCGTAGCTTTGTCTGCTTTCCTGGGTCTAGCATCGTCTGTGCGGCAGCAAAGCCGAACAGGTTATCCAGAGTGTGGAGTCCTGAAAGTAAAAAAAAATCCGGCAGCCCCTAGTACGTTTGACGCCGTATTGTAAGCGTGTCGTTAATGTGCCCCTCCCCCTGTGCCCATGGAATTTTAAGGGCGTAATTGTGTACTCGAGGTACTTGCTCCGCTATGTTGCGATGGCTGGGGTCGGGGCCGTATTGCTATGCTTGCTCTGATCGTGCCAGGTGGTCTTGTTGCAGGTTACTCCGGGCGCGCTTTGCATTGTCTGGTTTTTTAACGGCCGGACTGGAGAGTTGCCTTGAAAGGCTCCTTTGTACTTCCGCTGCGAGGGCCGCCGTGTGCTCCTCCGTACGGATGGAGCGTTCTGTGTTTCTGTTGACCGTAATTACTCCTCGAGGGCCTGGCATCTTGAGCTTGAGATATGCATAGTGCGGCACCGCATTGAATTTAGCGAATGTGGTTCGTCCGAGCAGGGCGTGATAGCCACTGCAGAACGGGACTATATCAAAGATTAACTCTTAGCTTCGGAAGTTATCCGGAGATCCGAAGACCACATCAAGTGTTACCGAGACTGTGCAATTAGCCTCTACACCTGGTATGACGCCTTTAAAGGTCGTCCTTGTGGGCTTGATCCTTGATGGATCTATGCCCATTTTCCGCACTGTATCCTGATAAAGCAGGTTCAGGCTACTGCCGCCGTCCATGAGGACTCTTGTGAGATAAAATCCGTCAATGATTGGGTCAAGAACCAATGCGGCAAAACCTCCATGACGGATGCTAGTGGGGTGGTCTCTTCGATCAAAAGTGATCGGGCAAGAGGACCATGGGTTGAACTTTGGGGCGACTGGCTCCATCGCGTATACGTCCCGTAGCGCACGCTTCCGCTCTCTCTTGGGAATGTGGGTCGCGTATATCATGTTCACCGTCCGCACTTGTGGGGGAAACCCCTTCTGTCCATTGTTGTTCGGCGGCCTGGGCTCCTCCTTGCCGTCGCTATTCAGCCCCTTGTCTTTGTGTTCGGCTCTTAACTTGCCTGCCTCCTTGAACACCCAACAATCCCTGTTGGTGTGATTGGCTGGCCTTTTGGGGGTGCCATGAATCTGGCACGAGCGGTCGAGTATCCGGTCCAAACTGGACGGGCCCTGGGTATTCTTTTTAAATGGCTTTTTCCGCTGATCGGATTTATAGCCTCTGAATCCGGCATTTACTGCCGTATCCTCATTGCTGTCGCTGCTAACGCGGCGCTTTTGCTTATTTCGACGTGTCCTGCCACTTTTGTCCTTGGTATCCGAATTATCAGGGTTCTTCGATAAGTTGTTGCTGCGAGCTAGCTAGCTATCTTCGCCCACGCAAAAGCGGGTCATGAGTGTCGTGAGGGCTGCCATAGATTTCGGCTTTTCCTGTCCCAGGTGCCAGGCAAGCCACTCGTCACGGATGTTATGTTTGAAGGCTGCTAGGGCCTCTGCGTCCGGACAATCGACTATCTGATTTTTCTTTGTTAGGAACCGTGTCCAGAATTGCCTGGCCGATTCTTCTGGCTGCTGAATTATGTGGCTTAGGTCGTCGGCGTCCGGTGGCCGCACATAGGTCCCCTGGAAGTTGTCGAGGAATGCAGCTTCCAGGTCTTCCCAAGAACCGATTGAGTCCGCTGGTAGGCTGTTAAGCCAGTGCCGGGCTGGTCCCTTGAGCTTAAGGGGGAGATATTTGATGGCGTGTAGATCGTCGCCACGTGCCATGTGGATGTGAAGGAGATAATCCTCAATCCATACTGCCGGATCTATCGTACCATCGTACGACTCGATGTTGACGGGTTTGAAACCCTCTGGGATTTTATGATCCATTACTTCATCTGTGAAGCATAGTGGGTGTGCGGCGCCCCTGTACTGGGCTATGTCACGACGCAGCTCGGAAGAGCTATGCCTGTTGTGTTCGGCCCGGCCGGATTTATTGTGTCCGGAGTGAAGATCATCACGTGTCGTCGGGCGTCTGCGCGATCCATAAATCGATCTTGTTTGCCTTGCTTTATCCTCCAGTACGTCTCGCAGGTCTGGCTCATTTTCCCGTGCCTTAGTTGAGCGGCACCGGGGCATGGCTTGTTTAGAGGTTCGACAGGCCTCTCTGTCGCGGCCGCGAGGTGGCCGGTCTGCCATGTCATGCATTGGTAACGTAGGTGTTTCCCCCTCTGATTGGGGTAGCGGCCTGCGCTTAGGATAACTTTTGGAGGGGCGCTCGAGTTCATACTCTTCGGCCGCAAGGACTTCAGTCCATCTGTCATCTAGCAAATATTGATCGGCTCTAAGCTGTTGCTGCTTTTTCTTTAGGCTATTCGCCGTGGCTAGAAGCCTGCGTTTAAAATGCTCTTGTTCGGCGGGGTCTGATGGTACGACGAATTCGTCATCGTCGAGGCTTGCCTCGTCTTCGGAGGGAGGCATGTAGTTATCATCCTCAACCTCTCGCTCTGCCGCTCTCTCATGAGGGCTGGCTTTTCCATCTTCCTGCGCCGAATCTTGCTGGATTTGGTGTTCTTCGACGCTATCTGGGGTAGTATTATCTCCCGTGCCAGAATCACCGTTTCTGCTATGGCGGGATTTAGAGCGGCGCCGTTGACGCCGACGGTTTGGCTGTTTTTTCGAGGTGTCATCCTCCGCTGTTCCATCGCCGTCTCCATCCTTTGGAGCGTCCACCATATATATGTCATATGACGAGGTGGCGGTCCAGCGCCCTACAGGTGCTGGTTCTTGTTCGTCTCATCCTTCGTCGTCCATACCGTCAAAGTCTTCGGAGCCGAAGTCAAGTATGTCAGTTAAATCATCGACAATGGCTATTAAGTGGGTGGTGGTGGGCTTTGAATTTCTTCGTCGTCCGAATCCCAACCTCGCAGACCATAGTCCGGCCTGGGCTCCCCTGATAGAGAGAGAGACTTGAGATAATTCAGGATATCACCGAAAGGTGAGTGCTGAAAGATGTCCGCGGCGGTGAACTCCATTATAGGCGCCCAATCGGATTCGATCGGCAGGGGCACGGGAGGCCCGGAGTTCGGAGGAGAATCTGACTCCTTGGAGTCATGGGCCGTGCGGAGTACGGGGCTGGCGTTCGGCTCGATCGCCTTCAAGATCGCAGCCCCCGAGGTGACGTCCAACCGTTCATCCTCAAAGAACGCAGCGGGCTCCGAGTCGAGGATCGGGGCCGGTGCGTGTGCGGCCTCCAGGGCACTATTCGGAGGCAGAGCTATATCATGCCCCTCGAGGTAGTGCGGCACGCTTGGTTGTGGCTCGAACCCATCGAAGATCAAGTCTCCGCGGATATCTGTCGTGTAGTTTAAGCTTCCAAACCTGACTTGATGGCCAGGGGCGTAGCTTTCGATCTGCTCCAGACGACCAAGCGAATTGTCCCACAGAGCGAAGCCGCCGAAGACGAAGATTTGTCCGGGGAGGAAAGTCTCACCCTGGACCTCATCGTTGTTGATGATCAAAGGAGCCATCGGGCCTAAAAGCAACGACACAGAGGAACTCTCAATAAAAGCACCAATGTCGGTGTCAAAACCGGCGGATCTCGGGTAGGGGGTCCCGAACTGTGCGTCAAGGTCGGATGGTAACAGGAGACAAGGGACACTTTATTTTACCCAGGTTCAGGCCCTCTTGATGGAGGTAAAACCCTACTCCTGCTAGATTAATATTGATGATATGGGTAGTACAAGAGTAGATCTACCACGAGATCAAGGAGGCTAAACCCTAGAAGCTAGCCTATGGTATGATTGTGTATGATGATGGTTCGTCCTACGGACTACAACCCTCCGGTTTATATTGACACCGGATAGGGTTAGGATTACACAGAGTCGGTTACAATGGTAGGAGATCTTGAATATCCGCACGCCTAGCTTGCCTTCTACGCCAAGAAAAGATCCTTCCGGACACGGGACGAAGTCTTCAATCTTGTATCTTCATAGTCCTGGAGTCCGGCTGAAGGTATAGTCCGTCTATCCGAACACCCCCTAATCCAGGACTCCCTCAATGTCCATGAAGACTTTTTAGGTTACCTTGTCCCTTGACTTACCAACAAGAGGGTTTGTGACTCCTTGAACTAGTGCAAGATGTGGAAGTTGATTGCACTTGTTCTTGCCAAAATGATAAGAGTGAAGTATGTTGGCGAAGTCACCCGGAAGAACTCTCTAGTTCTTCTTCTTTTGGATCCACACCATCTTCATGGGAATCCTTGGAGTTGTAGTCGTACTTGATGAAGTGGAACTTGAAGTAGTCTTGGGAATCCACTTGACTAAGGTCTTAGGAGCTTCTTCAAATGCATCAATTTCCTCTTGAAGCTTGTCCTTGCCTTTTTGCTTGTAGTCTTGTGGTGGAAGATCATCTTGAGCTTGTGTCCCCTTGAAGGAAGTAGGATCATACTTCTCTTGTTGAGGAACAAACTTCGTCTTGGGTTATTGATCTTCTTCCCACTCAACTCCATTGGCGTTGAACTTTCGTTCAAAACCAACACCTTGATTCTTCCGGTGCCTTCCTTGCTTGCGTACAATTTCTTCGAATTGCTTACTTCCGGCAGGGCTCTTGTAGACTCCTTTCACTATAATTCCCTTCAATAAGCTATTTTCTTGCTCAAGTGTAACTTGGCTAAGAGAGTCGTTAGTGGAATCAAGAGAACTACTAGAAGCAACAATATTGGATTTAACATGATCATTGTTATTACTAGAGGAAGAATCTTTCTTGTTCTTGTTACTAGACTTGACTTGAGGCATGTAAGTGGATAAGAGTAAACGCTTGGCAATGTAAGAAGAACTTTTCTTGCGGAGATCATCATTGATTGCTTTTAGGAACTCATGCTCTTGCTCAAGATTGAGCTTTTCAAAGCGTAACTTCTCATGAGCTCTTAAAAGTTCTCGATGATCTTCGAAGATAGTTTCATGAGCTAACTTAAGAGTGTTTAGTTCTTTAGTTAGAGCCTCAATCTTCTCCGTATCATTGTCATTCGTTTTATCTTGATTAGCATGATTAATTGACGTTTCATCATAGTATTCATCACTAGAGTTGTCAACAAGTAAATCATCATCACCTAACAAGTCATCTTCATCACTATTGAAATCAACATACTCGGGGTGTGATACCTTAGGGCCTTTAGCCATGAAGCATGTTCCAACTCCTTCATTCGGTGAGTCAAATATGTCGTAGGAGTTGGTTGACACAAGTGCTAGACCGGCAACACCTTCATCTTGAGTATATTCGGAATCGGAGTGATAACTTCTCTCGGAGTGGTTGTCTGAGTCGGAGCCGGATACCCATTCACCAACATGAGCTTGATGTCTTCGTTTTGTGTAGCTCCTTGATGACTTTTCCTTTCTTTCCGAATCCTTGCCTCTCCGTGAGTATCTTCGTTCATAACGATCATCTCTACTCCTTCTCTCTCTAGATGGTGATTCTTCTCTTTTGCTTCTTCTTTTTGGAGAATCTTCTCTTCTTTTGTAGTGTGTCGTACACTCATTGGAATAGTGTCCTGGTCTTCCACAATTGTAGCAGTTTCGCTCTCGACTAGAAGATCTTTTGTCATTGTATGACCTTGACTTGGAGCTTCTATCTTTGCTTCTATTCTTGTAGAACTTGTTGAAGTTCTTTACCATTAAGCTCAATTCTTCATTGAAGGTTTGTTTCTCACTTGATGATGTGGGGGCTTCACATGAGGCTTTGTAGGCTCCACTTGATTTGTTGTGAAGTTCCTCTTTATCCTTGAGTGACATCTCATGAGCAACAATTCTTCCAATGACCTCCGTTGGCTTGAGATCTTTGTAATTGGGCATCATTTGGATCAATGTGCACACGGTATCATATTTTCCATCCAAGGCTCTTAGGATCTTCTTGATGATGAATCTATCGGTCATCTCTTCACTCCCTAAGCCGACAATCTCATTTGTGATGAGAGCAAGCCTAGAGTACATTTCAGCGACACCTTCACCATCCTTCATTTTGAACTTGTCAAGTTGACTTTGAAGCACATCCAATTTGGGTTCCTTGACGGAGTCGGTACCTTCGTGCATATCAATCAAAGTATCCCAAATTTCCTTTGCATTCTCAAGACGGCTTATTTTGTTGAATTCTTCGGGGCACAATCTGTTGAACAGAATATCACAAGCTTGAGCGTTGTATTGCAGCATCTTCAACTCTTCCGCGGTAGCTTCATGGTTTGGTTCTTTCCCATCAAATAAGTCACCTTGCAAACCAACACACACAATAGCCCAAACGGCGGGGTTATGTCCGAGAATATGCATTTTCATTTTATGCTTCCAACTAGCAAAATTAGTACCATCAAAGTAAGGACCTCTATGGTGATAATTTCCCTCGCTAGACGCCATACTCTCCTAGGTTGTAAAACCAAGGCTATGACCACCAAAAGCTATGGAACTCAAAGCAAATGGAGACCTAAGCTCTGATACCACTTGTAGGACCTTGAAGTATGTCTAGAGGGGGGTGATTAGACTACTTGACCAAATAAAAACTTAACCTTTTCCCAACTTTAATGTTTGGCAGATTTTAGCTACTTTAGGACAAGTCAAGCAATCATCACACAATTCAAGCAAGCATGCAAAGAGTATATAGGTAGCGGAAAGTAAAGCATGCAACTTGCAAGAATGTAAAGGGAAGGGTTTGGAGAATTCAAACGTAGTTGGAGACAAGGATGTTTTTGTCATGGTTCGGATAGGTGGTGCTATCCTACATCCACGTTGATGGAGACTTCAACCCACGAAGGGTAACGGTTGCGCGAGTCCACGGAGGGCTCCACCCACGAAGGGTCCACGAAGAAGCAACCTTGTCTATCCCATCATGGCCATCGCCCACGAAGGACTTGCCTCACTAGCGGTAGATCTTCACGAAGTAGGCGATCTCCTTGCCCTTACAAACTCCTTGGTTCAACTCCACAATCTTGTCGGAGGCTCCCAAGTGACACCTAGCCAATCTAGGAGACATCACTCTCCAAGAAGTAACAAATGGTGTGTTGATGATGAACTCCTTGCTCTTGTGCTTCAAATGATAGTCTCCCCAACACTCAACTCTCTCTCATAGGATTTGGATTTGGTGGAAAGAAGATTTGAGCGGAAAGCAACTTGAGGAAGGCTAGAGATCAAGATTCATATGGTAGGTATGGAATATCTTGAGCTCAACACAAGGGTAGGTGGTTCTCTCTCAAAACATATGAGTTGGAAGTGTACATGTGTTCTGATGGCTCTCTCAACGAGTGAAGAGGAGGTCGAGGGGTATATATAGCCTCCACACAAAATCCAACCGTTACACACAATTTACCAATCTCGGTGGGACCGAATCAACAAACTCGGTCGGACCGATTTAGCAAACCTAGTGACCGTTAGGATTTTCGGTGGGACCGACATGCAACTCGGTAGGACAGATATGGGTAGGGTTAGGGCATAACGTAATCTCGGTGAGACCGATTACACAAACTCGGTGAGGCCGATTTGGTAATAAGCTAACCAGAGGGTTGGTCAAGTAAACTCGGTGGGACCGATTTGCTCTTTCGGTGAGACCGAAAAGCTACAAAAAGGAAACAGAGAGTTTACATTGCAATCTTGGTGGGACCGATCCGCTCTTTCGGTGAGACCGAAAAGTTACGAAAAGGAAACAAGGAAATTGCAATCCCATCTCGGTGAGACCGAGATCCCTATCGGTAGAACCGATTTGCTTAGGGTTTGGCAGTGGCTATGACATGTGAAACTCGGTGGCGCTGGGTTGAAAGAATCGGTAGGGCCGATTTTGACTTTGGGTTTAGGTCATATGTGGAAGTGAGAAAGTAGCTGAGGGTTTTGGAGCATATCACTAAGCACATGAAGCAAGAGGCTCATTAAGCAACACCTCATCCCTTCTTAATAGTATTGGCTTTTCCTATAGACTCAATGTGATCTTGGATCACTAAAATATAAAATGAAGAGTCTTGAGCTTTTGAGCTTGAGCCAATCCTTTGTCCTTAGCAGTTTGAGGGATCCACTTTCATCATCCATGCCATGCCAATCATTGAGCTTTCCTGAAATAATTATCTTGGAATAGCATTAGCTCAATGAGCTATATGTTGTTATGAATTACCAAAACCACCTAGGGATAGTTGCACTTTCACCTGGTTTATGCGTAGATGTTATATGCACGAGTAGTACACAAGTGAGTTGTAGGCGATACAAGTCATACTGCTTACCAGCATGTCATACTTTGGTTCGGCGGTATTGTTGGATGAAGCGGCCCGGACCGATATTACGTCTACGCTTACGCGAGACTGGTTCTACCGACGTGCTTTGCACACAGGTGGCTGGCGGGTATCAGTTTCTCCAACTTTAGTTGAACCAAGTGTGGCTACGCCTGGTCCTTGAGAAGGTTAAACCATCACTAACTTGACGAACTATCATTGTGGTTTTGATGCGTAGGTAAGAACGGTTCTTGCTATGCCCGTAGCAGCCACGTAAAACTTGCAACAACAAAGTAGAGGACGTCTAACTTGTTTTTGCAGGGCATGTTGTGATGTGATATGGTCAAGACGTGATGAGATATAAATTGTTGTATGATATGATCATGTTTTGTTAAAGTTATCGACAACTGGCAGGAGACTTATGGTTGTCTCTTTATTGCATAAGATGCAAGTGCCATGTAATTGCTTTACTTTATCGTTATGCGATAACAATAGTTGCCAAAGCAATAGCTGGTGACATGACCATGTGACAACACATTGATAAAAGATCAAGATGATGGAGATGATGGTGTCATGCCGGTAACAATGAAGATCATGACAATACTTTGGAGATGGAGATCAAAAGCACAAGATGATGATGGCCATATCATGTCACATATTTTGATTGCATGTGATGTTTATCTTTTATACATCTTAATTTGCTTAGTTCGAGGGTAGCTTTATAAGATGATCCCTTACTAAAATTTCAAGGTATAAGTGTTCTCCCTGAGTATGCACCGTCGCGACAGTTCTTCGTGCCGAGACACCACGTGATGATCGGGTGTGATAAGCTCTACGTTCACATACAACGGGTGCAAGCCAGTTTAGCACACGCAGAATACTCAGGTTAAACTTGACGAGCCTAGCATATGCAGATATGGCCTCGGAACACTGGAGACCGAAAGGTCGAGTGTGAATCATACAGTAGATATGATCAACATAGTGATGTTCACTATTGAAAACTACTCCATCTCACGTGATGATCGGACATGGTTTACTTGATTTGGATCACGTGATCATTTAGATGACTAGAGGGATGTCTATCTAAGTGGGAGTTCTTAAGTAATATGATTAATTGAACTTTAATTTATCATGAACTTAGTCCTGGTAGTATTTAGCATATCTATGTTGTAGATCAATAGCTTGCGTTTAGCTCCCCTATTTTATTTTTGATATGTTCCTAGAGAAAACTAAGTTGAAAGGTGTTAGTAGCAATGATGCGGATTGGACCCGTGATCTTAGGATTATCCTCATTGCTGCACAGAAGAATTATGTCGGGGGTTGGGTGCGACATATGCCAAAGGATGGCTTATCAGGGTGGGTACGAGTAGAACGTCGCCGGTGCCTGGAAGCGGGATGAGGCGTAGACACGAACGCCGGCGCACTTTACCTAGGTTCGGGGCTCTCCTAGGAGATAACACCCCTAGTCCTGCTCTGCGTTGTCTCCGCATGATCACTAAGGCACTAGTGAGTACAATGGTGCTCCTCGAGCTGTATGCTAGAGGTAGAAGAAGGCAAGGCTTGGTCTCCTCTCCCCTAGGTGCTGGTCTAATTCTAACAGGTTCCAACCCTTTGCATGGGTGCCCTGGGGGGTTTATATAGGCCTACCTCCAGGGGTACAATAGTAATCTGGCCGGGCGCAGGACCTAGTTGTCAGTCTCTCTGGTCGTCGGCTGCTGGGGCCCGCCGCCTGGTCTGGTATGGAGCCGACAGGCCGCCTCCGCCGCTCGCGGGTCTTGTCGCCTGCTGATCACTGTAGCCATGACGCTAATGACGCAGGCTTGGTCAGGGGAGCGTGGCTACAGTCTCGCCGCCTGGTGGGAGATCACTGTAGCCACTCCGCATCTCATCTGGTTAATGTTGCACTGCCCCAAGGGAGGAATAGGCCGCCTGCTAGAAGCCGGCCCTCCTTAGGTCCGCTTGGTCTGGCCTCCGCCGCCTTCCGGGCTCTCGCTGCCTGGTAGGGCCCGCCGCCTGCAGGCCGTACCGACAGGCCGTCGTGGGAGCAGGGTTCCGCCTACCTATGGTGACGTCACGGGTGGAGTGGCAACAGTGCCGTGCCGGCGGAGATCTCCGCCTGTACGGTGCACTGTGGCCACGCCCATCCCTGGATATGGGAGGGATGGGCTTCACTGTTGCCTCGCCCCGTCTTGTCTTCTTAATGGGGGCGCATACTTTGAGGGCGCCATGGGCCGACTGCTAGGAGTAGGCTTCTCTGGAAGCCGGCTGCTAGGAGTCGGCCTGTCTTGGCGCCGCCTTCCTGAGCTCGGCCATCTTCAGGCAGTCGGCCATTCCGTCAGCCGGCTACCAGAAGGCGACGCTTCATCTGGGCGTCTTGAGGGGCGCAGCCGGCCCCGATGCCTTGAAAGGTTCTGGGGCTCGGGTTATGCTACCCGTGGACCATTACTCCGATAGTAGTCCCCGAAGCTGGTGAGGCGCCGCGGCTGAGGGGCTAAGGTGCCTCAACAGTTTCTCCTCCGGGTGCTATGGGTGAAAGCTTCGTCCGACTCCTGGCAAGCCGCCTGAGGGAGTCGGCTATGCCCAGTCGGGTTTATCTGAAATTTCAAATGCAACGGCAGGAGCTAGGTGTCTTGCAGGCTAAGCCTCTAGGCCCGCCGCCCGTCGTGGGCGCGCCATGCGGCGCCAACCTGCTAAGCCAGCCTGCCAGCCCACGCGCATGACAAGACGCGGCCGCGGGCTGGGGCCCACCACCACCGGGCCTCGGCACGCGAGCGGATCTGCTGCGGCCGAGGCGGGCGGTTGGGCTTCCCCGCGGTAAAGGTGGGAACGTGGGGTCGTGGGCACAGTTAATCCCACGATCCTATGCCCACCCCCTCTGCTTCATAGCCCGCGGGCTATAAGTAGGGGGAGGAGAGGGAGCGGCCAAGCACGCGCGCCCCCCTCACCCTGTTTTTCCTCCTTATTCCTTTTGCCGCAGCGCTCCTGAGCTCCGCCGGAGTGCTGCAGCCGTTTGCCTCCATCGAGCTCATCCTCCCCGAGCCCTCTTTCCCCACCCCAATCTCTGCTCCTCTGCTGTGCCGCTCCTTTCGTCGAGCTCTTCATGGTGCGCGAGCATGGAGGGGACTTGGACGGGTCGAACGTCCATGAGGACCACATCGCATTCCTCCGCGACACACGGTGCCTCCCTGGCGCGGGATACGTGAAGGCGCGCGTGCCGCTGGAGGGAGAGATCTCGCCGGCGCCGGAGGAGGGCGAGCGGGTCGTCTTCTGCTCGCACTTCATCCGCGGCTTCGGCCTGCTGGCGAGCGGCTTCCTCCACTCAGTCCTCGAATTCTACCAGCTTCAGCCTCATCACCTTATGCCCAACATGGTGATGCTCCTGGCCGCCTTCGTCGCGCTATGCGAAGGCTACCTCGGCATCCTCCCCGCCATCGAGCTATGGGGGGCATTTTTCTACACCAAGCTGGGCACCTCCGTCCGGGAGGTGGCTGTCCAGTGTGGCGCCTTCATCGCGGTGCGACGGCCGTCTCCGAAGAACGCCTTCCCCACCGTCAAGCTGCCACAATAGGTCTAGATGTGGCAGCAGTCGTACTTCTACGTGAAGAACGTCGACCCGGTTGTCGACTTCCTCAACCTGCCGGTTACGCAGCCGGCCTGCCGGCTGAGCCTCGGGCGAACTGGGGCTACAAGCCGAAGCCGGTGTCGGCAGACGGCGCCGCCGCCATCTAGCGTCTCCCGGAGCTGACCGACTCCGAGGGCCTCAAGGCGACCGACCTGTTGGTTGCCTTCGTCGTGCGCCAGGTGCTCCCACTCCAAGGCCGGCCTCATTTGATCAGCCGGATGAGCGGGCATCGCGACCCATGCCGGCTGAGCACCAAGGAGATGCTGGCTCCTGAGGTGGCCAACCTGGTGAACGAGATTTCCGGCTTCAAGCTAGAGGAGTCCTGGCAGTTCGGCAAGCGACTGTACTCCCGCACGGACCGACCACTTGCCGTAAGCCTTTCGATCTCTGCTTTCTTTAACGCTACGTTTTTACTCCGTCTGGTGATCTTGAGCAATCGGACTTTCGGGACGCAGATATACATGTCTCCGACGACGGCCGCTATCGTGGGGCCGGGTGGTGACAACACACCGGACCGGGCCGAGAGTGACGTGGATGACCCCGACTTGGGGGCAGCCACCTTGGAGGACACCGAGATAGGCGGCGTCCATGGAGCCGGTGGCTCCGAGTAAGGCGGCATCGAGACTTGGCTGGACGATGACAACGAGGAAGACGAGCCGCGCCCTTTACGAGGTGAAGGCAAGGCAGACGCAGGCCCCTCCGCCGAGCCGACTGCTCGAGGCGGCATGCGGAAACGCAAGATGGGCGCCGTCTTGTTCGGCAGCGTGCCGAAGAAGGCCAAGAATCCGACCGCCGTGACCAAGCGGAGGGAGGCCGCAGCAAAGGCGGCCAAGTAGCAGAGACTCCCAAAGGCGCCTCCCATGGTGTCGGCGTAAGTATCTTCTCTTGCGCTTTTTCTTTTTTCCTTGTTGATTCTTTGTGAGTTTCCTTTGGTTGATCCTCTTGACTTAGGGCTCTACTCTCTCTTGAGAAGTCGGCCGCTGCCTCCATCGTTGGGTTGGCGGAGACTTCCACCACCACCCGGTGAATCGACTCGGCCGCCGACCTCCGGGAGGCAATGGAGCAAAACACATGGGAGGCGTGCGAGGAGCAGGAGGCCGCCCGCCTGGAGAAGGCGGAATCGGAAAGGGCGAAGGCTGCCGCCCTGAAGAAGCTGGCGGAAGCCGAGGCAGCCTCCGCAGTGAAGAAGCCGCACGCTGCCAGTCAATGATATTCGTCACTCCCTTGAGCTCCGCACCGCCACCACCAGAATTTGTGGCGCCGACTGGGGGAGCTGGTGACGAGCACCCGATCATGGAGAGGGATGGTGGCGACGTCGTCATGCCGGATGCGACCGCGCCCCAGTCACCGCACTCTGAGGAAGCGCGGGACAAGCAGTCGCTGATCCACGAGCCCCGTCAGCCAGAGACGAGATGGCGACGGACCCAACTCCCGAGGTCCGCACCCCGACGCGTCGCCGTCTTGCAAAGGCGGCCTCGGCGCCACACCCGCGGGAGACCACCGCCGCGAGCTCTTCGATCCCAGATGCTGAGGCGACCAGCGCCGCGCCCACTGGGTTGGTGCGGGGAGGCGGGACGGGCCCCTTGAACATAGCGATCCTAGACGTCCAAGCCAAGCTTCAGGCCGAAGCCGACGCTCTCATGCGCTGCAACAACGCGTTCTTGGAATCGCGAGCAGCCGTCCGGGTATACTTCTTGCTTTCTTGACTTTGTGCTCCTCCGTGGGGGCGCGCCGGCACATCCACTGGGTGTAGTCACCGAGTTCGGGCCGGCTGCTGAGCAGGCGGCTCGGAACTTTAGTCGGCAGGCTCCGAGTACTGACATTGTCTGATATCTTCATTGCAGTACTATCACAACCTCCGCGCGGCCATCTTCAACTCCAAGGTTTAGGAGCTGACTCAACAGACCACCGACTTGTCGGAAAGCCGGAGTAAGTCTTTTTCTTTCTTCACAGGACAACGCCGCCTTGCAGCAGCAGCTGGGCGAAGCCAACACCGCCCTGCGCGCCAAGGAGGTGGAGTGCGACAAGCTGGCTGAAGAGCGTGACCGGCTGGTCGCACAACTAGATAAGCAAGCGGAGCTTCTCAAGAAGTCCCGGAAGGAGGCGGAGGACAAGGAGACCATCCACCTTGCTGAGTTCGCGACCGAACGCTCCGCGTGGACCGACAAGGAGGCGATACTGACTTCCAGCTTTCACGAGATTGAAGACATAGGTGAGCTTCCCTTCTTTTTCCTTCTTTGAGTTGCCGGCTACTGACCGAGCCAGCCTCTTGTCTCTAACTTTGCCTTTTTGCTTTCTGATTTGGGCAGACTTCTTCCCTGGTCATTCTAACGCCGCCAATCAGGCCATCGAAGCTGATCGCGAAGGATGGAGGGCGGAAGGTGCACAGATCGCTGCCGACGCCCCCCGGACCCTTGGCGAGCAGCTCCTGAGCATCGAGGCCCGTCTTCGGCCGGCTCACCGGATGTTGCGCCGTCTTCAGCATGTCGGAGCCCAGGCGATCGCTGCTTTGTGGCCGGACATGCAGGCACCGCGTACTCCCAGTCGGACTGCCGATTGGCTGGAGGTGGCGGCCGACTGTCTTGAGGCCTGGAGGGGTTCCTCGGCCCGAGCTGGAGCGCGCGGGCCTTGGAGTTTGTCAAGGCATGGTACCCTGGGCTAAATCTAGCCCAGTTGACCATGTTTCGGCAGGAGGCCCAGGAGGAGCTGGTGGCCGTGGAAGATGACCTTGTCAAGCGTGCGACGGCAATCGGCGAGTACACCAACACCAGCATCTTCATCCCGGAGAGGGACGAGAATGGCGACAAGGCGCCACCAGAATGGTTCGGGCTAAAACCGGAGGACGGCGGGGACTCGGCTGAGGTGATGAGGAGGAAGGCGAAGAGGAGGCGCCAGAGGTCGGAGCGGACGGCAAACCTCATCTTGACCGCGCCTCCAGCAGTGAGCCACGCCCTAGTGACCCGGCTGCCACTGGAGGCGACCAAGCGGAGACTGACCAGCCGGCCGCTCCACCAACCGGCGCCACCGACTCCTTCGATCGACCGAACCCGTCTGCTGCTCCCTAAGCCGCCAGTTTATCTTTTGCTTTACCTGCTTATCAGTCTCGACGAACTTGTTAACTTTGCACAATTCCACTCGCGGGGTGTATTTCAAACTTCTGTTGAATGTTGGCCAAGGGCCTTTGATATGTAAATATTTTCCGAGTTCTATCTTTCCTTGCTTTCTGCTCTTTTGGCTTTTTTCCTTTGCCGCCTTCCCTTGGTTGTTGTCTTGCCAGCCAAATAGCCGCTCTGCGGACTGTGGCTGGGTCAAGTACTTAGCTACTTTTGGGGAGGCAAGTGTTTAGCCAGTTTAGAGCTTTCTAGCAAGTTGAGTAGAAACCGGCCGGCCGGCTGCTCAGCAGCCGGTCGGCGAAGTGGGGAGTCGGCTTGGACTATGTGCACGCTTTGGGTCCTTAGCCATTTTTCATGCAGACACCCTTTCTGCCTTAACTCCTGCCGGTCGATCAGTCGCTCTGCAAGCTGCGGCCGCTGGCAGGAGAAAGCTTGAGTGCCAATACATTACTTGTCTGGCCACAGGAAGCATTACATAGTACAAGGCGGCGAGTCCCCGGGTCAACTGGTCGAGCCCGGTGCCGGACGGACAATTGAAATAACATGATGACAGGCGTAATACTTATCATATACATAAAAGAGGGTAGTCCCCGAGATCTTATCGGGGGACCCGGAGTCTTCGTACTTAATACAAAAGTTGGGGTGGTACATACTGCATTAATTGTAAAACCTTCAAAGGAGGTTTGCATTCCATGGTCGCTCCGTCTCTTTGCCGGAGTCATCTCTTTTGCGTGCTCGAGGCTTCTGAGCGTCGATGAGGTAGTAGGAGTGGTTGCCTAGCACCTTGCTGATGATGAAGGGGCCTTCCCAAGGTGCCGAGAGCTTGTGCTGGCTGGCTGTCCGCTGGATCAGTCGGAGCACAAGGTCTCCCTCTTGGAAGGATCTTGGCTTGACCTTCTGGTTGTAGTATCGGCGCAGGCTCTGTTGGTAGATGGTGGACCGACTGAGTGCCAACAGCCGGCCCTCTTCCAGCAGATCGACGCCGTCTTGTCACGCTTCTTCTGCCTCCTCTTCGGTGTACATGGTGTGTCGAGGGGAGTCGAATTCTATGTCCGTCGGGATGACGACTTCGGCACCGTAGACGAGGAGGAAAGGCGTGAAGCCAGTTGACTTGTTTGGAGTTGTGCGCAGGCTCCAGAGGATGGCCGACAGCTCGTTGAGCCAGCAGCCGGCCAAACGCTCCAGAGGCTCGACCAGTCGGGGCTTGATACCGGACAAAATGAGGCCGTTTGCTCGCTCCACTTGATCGTTTGACTGCGGATGGGCAGCGGACGCTAAGTCCAGTCGGATGCCCTGTGTCGCGCAGAAACGGGCCAAGGCACCCTTGGCAAAGTTTGTGCCGTTGTCGGTGATGATGTTGTGTGGTATGCCGTACCAGATGGTGATGTCGGAGATGAAAGTCACAGCAGTCGGACCATTCAATTTATTAATTGGCTTTGCTTCTATCCACTTGGTCAACTTGTCCACCGCGACAAGAAGATGAGTCATGCCGCAGCGCACCGTCTTGAATGGTCCCACCATGTCCAGGCCCCAGACGGCAAAGGGCCAGGCAATGGGGATAGTCTTGAGTGCAGAAGCCGGCTGATGTGGCTGTGAGCGGAACTTCTGGCACCCTTTGCATTTCTGGACCAAATCTTTGGCATCTTCTAGAGCAGTTGGCCAGAAAAAACCGTGGCAGAAAGCTTTGGCCACGAGTGCTCTTGCAGCCGCGTGGTGACCACACTCGCCTTGATGAATATCCTTGAGGATTGCTTGGCCTTGCTCCGGCTCTACGCAGCGGTAGACACCAGTGATACTGCGCCTCACAAGCTCTCTGTTGACTATGGTGTATGCTGCTGCCCGACGTTGCACTTGCCAGGCCGAGATCTCATCAGTCGGCAACTCTTTGTTCACCAGGAGTTGAGGATGGGCCTGGCCCATGAAGGCGCTGCAATTTTTTCGATTGCTAGGACTGCTACTTGCATGAGGGCGGTTGGGCCGGGAGGTAGCGGGTTGGTGTCAGCTATCGCTTGCTGAGTCGATGAAGTCCCTGGGCTGACTGCTGCAGTCCCCGAGCCGGGCTCTGAAGTCCCTGGGCCGAGTGCGGCTGCTGCAGTCCCCAGGTCGCCTGCCGAATTCCTCGTGCCGGCTGTTGGGGTCCTCAAGTCGGATCCGACTGCTTCAGGAGGAGCCGGCACAAAGATGGAATCCGACTCTGGCGATGGCTTGACAGACGGCTTGAGGAGGCGTTGTAGGGCGACGCTGTTTGGTATTGCTTGCCGGGTGGAGCCGATTCGTGCTAAGGCATCTGCTTGCTCATTGTCATCCCTTGGCACATGGAGAAACTCGCACCCTTCAAAGTATCCGCCGAGTTGCTGTACGAGGAAGCGGTAGCTCGCCATGTTTGCATCCTTAGCGTCACAGTCGCCTGATGGTTGCTGGACCACCAAGTCCGAGTCACCATAGCACAGGATCCGGCGAATACCGAGTTCCTTGGCAAGCCGGAGCCCGTGAATGATTGCCTCGTATTCAGCGATGTTGTTGGAGGCGGCAAAATGGATTTGCATTACATATCTGAGCTTGTCGCCTTTGGGAGAGGTAAGGACGATGTCGGCTCCCAAACCGGTGCGCATCTTGGAGTCATCAAAATGCATTCGCCAATGGGTGGGTCTGGCGCTGGGGGTAGGTACTGGGTCTCGGCCCAATCGACGAGGAAGTCAACCAGTGCTTGTGACTTGATGGCGGTGCGAGGTTGGTAGTAGATGGTGTAGGGGGCCAAATCTATGGCCCATTTGGCCACTCGGCCTGAAGCATCTTGGCTTCCAATGATCTCGGCAAGCGGAGTTGTGCAGACCATAGTGATTGGGTGCTCTTGGAAGCATGGCTTTAGTTTCTTGGCGGCAAATTGCACGCCGTAGCACATCTTCTAGTAGTGGGGGTAGTTTTGCTTGGAGGCTGACAGCACTTCACTCAGGTAATACACCGGTCTCTGGACTGGTAGTGCCTTGCCTTCTTCCTTGCGTTCTACCACTATGACTGTGCTGACCACCCGGCTGGTGGCGGCGATGTAGAGGAGCATGGGCTCCTTAGGAGTCGGAGCCGCCAGGACAAGTGGAGTGGTCAACATCTTCTTGAGCTGGAGAAAAGCTTCATCTGCCTTGTCGTTCCACTCGAAAAAGGTGGTCTTCTTCATGAGTTGGTACAGGGGAAGAGCCTTCTCGCCCAGCCGACTGATGAAACGGCTGATGGATGCCAAGAAGCCGGTGAATTTTTGCACGTCCAGCAGTCAGGTGGGCACTCTCATCCTCTCGATGGCTTTGATCTTCACAGGGCTGCACTCTATGCCGCGGTCTGAAACTAGAAAGCCAAGAAGCTGGCTGAATGGTACTCCAAAGACGCATTTTTCCGGGTTGAGCTTGATCTGAAATCGGCACAAGTTCTCAAAGGTCTCCTTGAGGTCCTCTAGTAGCGTTCCACGCTTCTCCGTCTTCACCACAACATCATCCACATAGACGTGGGTGTTTCGGTCGAGTTGTTTGAGGAGACACTTTTGCACGCAACGCTGAAAGGTGGCACCGGCGTTTCTCAAGCCCAATGTCATTGTTAGGTAGCAGAAGGCTCCAAACGGCGTGATGAAGGCGGTCTTCAGCCTGTCGGCTGGGTGCAGCTTAATCTGATGGTATCCAGAGTATGCATCCAAGAAACTCAGCAGCTCGCATGCGGCTGTGGAGTCAATCACTTGGCCGATTCTTGGCAAGGCAAATGGGTCTTTGGGGCACGCTTTATTGAGGCTGGTATAATCGATACACATGCACCACTGCGTGTTCTTCTTCAGCACCAAGACCGGGTTGGCTAACCAGAAGCCGGGCTATCTCTTCTCTTTTCTTCTGACAGACGGCGCAAGGGTTGTGTCAGTGTCAAAACCGGCGGATCTCGGGTAGGGGGTCCCGAACTGTGCATCTAGGCGGATGGTAACAGGAGACAAGGGACACAATGTTTTACCCAGGTTCGGGCCCTCTTGATGGAGGTAAAACCCTACGTCCTGCTTGATTAATATTGATGATATGGGTAGTACAAGAGTAGATCTACCACGAGATCAAGGAGGCTAAACCCTAGAAGCTAGCCTATGGTATGATTGTTGTATATTGTCCTACGGACTAAAGCCCTTCGGTTTATATAGACACCGGAGAGGGTTAGGGTTACACAAAGTCAGTTACAATGGTAGGAGATCTCAATATCCGCATCGCCAAGCTTGCCTTCCACGCCAAAGAAAGTCCCTTCCGGACATGGGACGAAGTCTTCAATATTGTATCTTCATAGTCCGGGAGTCCGGCTGAAGGTATAGTCCGGCCATCCGGACACCCCCTAATCCAGGACTCCCTCAGTAGCCCCTGAACCAAGCCTCAATGACGACGAGTCCAACGCAGATTGTCTTCGGCATTGCAAGGCGGGTTCCTCCTCCAAGTACTTCATAGAAGATTTTGAACACAAAAGACAGTGTCCGACTCTGCAAAATAAGTTTCCACATATTGCCATAGAGAGAATAATATTTACACAAATCTAATCTGCTGACGTATTCCGTAGCGTGACATCATACTACGGCCAGGCCTTTATTCAAATCGTTTTTACTTCCCCACCTCAGCGCATTTTGCGAGGTGGTTTCCTTGGCACGTCTTGTCAAAGCAGAGATCGTGTCCCCTCATTTACGGGATTCTCATCAATACGGACGTGGGTAACCCAACCGCGCCATTTATCACGGCGCTTGGGAGATAAGCGAGTTTTACCAGGCCGGTGGGGACGCTTAGCCGCATCCGCCCATATAAGGGGATAAGGATCCACCTTTTTACCTACGCCTTCTTCCTTCTTTGCCTATCCATCTTCCGCGCACTCGAGCTCCAGCGCCCAAGCCCGCACTTCCCACCTCAACCTTCTCCAGCCATGTCCGGAGCGGGAGGCAAGTGGATGGTCTCCTCCGTCATGGAGGGCCACAACAAAAAACTGAGGAAAGCCGGATACTTGTCTAAAGACATCGCGCACCGGCTTCCCGAAAAGGGGCAGCTCCTCCCCACCCCAAGGCCCCATGAGAGGGTAGTATTCCTTCCCCACTTCCTCCGCGGACTGGGTTTTCCTCTCCACCCATTCGTCCAGGGCTCATGTTCTACTATGGCCTGGATTTCCACGATCTGGCCCCGAACTTTATCCTCAACATCTCGGCGTTTATCGTCATGTGCGAGGCTTTCCTCTGCATCCACCCCCATTTTGTCCTATGTCTCAAGACTTTCAACGTCAAGCCAAAGGTGGTGCGCGGCAACCAGGCGGAGTGCGGAGGCGCCATGGCGGGCAAGATGGACAACGTCCTATGGCTCGAGGGCTCCTTTGTGGAGACCCTGAAGGGGTGGCAGTCAAGGTGGTTTTACATCACCGAGCCACGCGACCCTGAGTGGGTCGCAGCCCCCGAGTTCCGGTCTGGACCCCCTACGCGGCTCACGTCTTGGAAAGAGATGGGCCTGTCATGGGGCAACAAAGGAGAAGTAACCGGATTGCAAAAATGCATCCAAACCCTGGTGAACAAGCAGCTCAAGCTTGTCAATGTAGTCCAGGTTATGCTCGTCCGCCGGATCCTCCCGTGTCAACAACGGGATTTCAATCTGTGGGAGTTCGACCCGGCGCAGCACCCAACCCTGAGTAGGCTCTTCGACATGACGTACGAAGATGCCTGGAAGGTGCTAATCAAAGGCGCCGAGGCCCCCACATCTGCTTCCGAAGACCGCGGATTCAGCACGCAGCGTCACGCTAGCCGGTAAGCTATTTTTACCTTTTACAGGATGTTGGTTTTCCATAGTTTGACTCTATGCGGGATCTAAACTCCCTTTCCTTTGACAGGATTGGCAGGTGAAGTCCGGACAGATCGACTATCCGTCCCCTTTGCCCAAAGACCCAGCCGATGCTCACTTAGCGAAGCTGCTGGCTCTGGCACCTTACGTGGTGCTGGAGAAGAAGGCCAAGAAGAAGGCCACAGGGACTCGAAAGAGTTCCCGGCGCTTGGAGGTGTCGGATTCATCATCCGACGAATCCAAGACGCGCTCCTCCCATGAAAACGAGGAGGAGGAAGAAGAACCCTCTCCCCCTCCAGCGGGGGGAGGAAAGAAGAGAAAGGCCGCCCCAACAGGGGAGGCCGAGGGGTCCAGGGAGGGGAGGACCCCTCCTCCGGACTACTCCGCCGATGCTGACGACGGCGAATAGGAGTGGCCACACAGGGCCAAGCGCCCGGCGAGATCGTAAGTTATTCGGATGCCAAAGTAATTTATAGTACTCTTTTATGGCACAACCTTTCCTTATGTCGAATATGATCATGCAGTCCGCCCAAAGCCGGGCTCGACGAGTCGTCGAGCGGCTCCCTGGATTCGTCGGATGTGAATTCCCTTTCGACGGCTACCTCCCCCCGCCCTACGGACGTCGTCGAAGTGTTGTCCCAACAGGTTCCAAGCCAGGAGGAGGTGGTCCTGGAGGCGCCACAAGGCGACCTCCCGGACTCCAGGAGTAAAGGGGATAAGACCCCCCAGGGCTCCAAGTCCGGCTTTGAGCCGGACACCGTGCCGGAATCGTCAACGGTTCCGGACCGCGGTAGGCGAACTCCTTCCAAGAGGAGCAAGCCTACTGAGCCGGCGGCCCCCGTCCAACCGGAGGCGCCGGACAATCTGCTGGAGGTGCTTAAAGGTGCCTCCATCGACGAGGAGCACCGCACTATTATGAGTGCGGTGATCTAGAAGGTTCAGTCCGCCAAGAGCGGACTGACTGAAGCTTGTGCCAGCCTTCTACCAGGCTTCGAGGTAAGTACAGAATGTATAAAAAATATTACCGCATAGACAGTAGCCCCTGATGCTCTGTTTGGCGTTCGGAAAGAAAAGCCGAATAGAGGATCTAATAAAATTCGCAAGAGTCTAACAGAAAAAGAGTCAATATGCGTATGCAGGCTTCGCTGCTCGCGACCGCCGCACTAACTGCGGAGGTGGGCACATTGAAGCAGGGCCTCGAGCGGTCCAAGCAAGAGCTCGGCCTTGCCAAGCGGCAGCTCGAGGAGAAAGAAGGTAAGATATACCTTATAGAAAGAACAAAAATATAAAATTGCAATTGCAAAAATGTGACAGGATTATCATGGCTATTGTAGGGGCCACAACTAAGGTGGCGACCCTCAAGCAAGCGCTGGCCGAG
The DNA here is from genome assembly GCA_032464435.1 of Aegilops umbellulata. Classification (NCBI taxonomy): domain Eukaryota; kingdom Viridiplantae; phylum Streptophyta; class Magnoliopsida; order Poales; family Poaceae; genus Aegilops; species Aegilops umbellulata. The sequence goes on along the minus strand of CP136056.1, from coordinate 62,804,181 downwards.
GCCGAGAAGAGAGCGGCCGCAGAGCGCACTGAGCGGGAGAAATATGAGGCGCAGGTTGGCAAGGTGCGGCAAGAGCTCCAGGTTCTCATGGAAAAACATGAGAGTTTGGAGCTTGACTCAAAGACGCGAGCGTCCGAGCTCGCGGCAGCTATTGAAAATGCCAAGTCTGCCAAGGCCGAATCCCAGAAGGCCCTCCAAGAGTTGGATGCGGTGAAAAAGATAGCGGCGGGTGAGGCATTCTTTATGCAAAGAAAACATGTAAAAGTCAGCTTCTTGTTACTTACCCGAATCCGGAGCTCTCCAGGAGCATTCGCAGATCTTCCCCGTAGCGTATCCGATGCCGCCGCATTCTACCGAGCCGAGGAGGGCAGATCAACGAAGAAGGTGTTCTGGTCTCAGTATGCTGAGGCCAACACCCAGTGCCCCTGAGCGACCAGCAGAAGCAGCTGGTCGAGCTCCACAAGGTGGCCGAACAGGCCATGAAGGGCCTTATAGTTCGGTTGTGGCCCAGAGAGGCTCTGCCTGGGAGCTACTTCGGGATGGTGCGGCGGCTGGTGGAGGCCTGTCCAAGGCTCGAAGTCATCAAGCGCACCGTCTACATCGAAGGTGCCCGTAGGGCCCTTGCCCGCGCTAAGGTGCACTAGGGCAAGCTGGATGGTGAGAAGCTCGTGAAGGACGGGCCACCGCCGGGGAAAGAGCATCGCAAGCCCGAGAACTATTAGAAGGACGTTCTGAAGGGTGCCCGCCTTATGGCGGATGAGTGTTCCAGGGATGTAATTTTTGAGTAAACTTGCTCGTATTGTCCTGTGCGCTGAAAACTCGTTCATATGCTCAATGGTTTTTGAATTTAAAATATTACTTTCTGTGCGGCTATTTATCAAAATTGAGAGATGGCCAGTCGTCGGCTTCTGCCCCCGTGCCACTAGTGCTGGGGTGTTCGGGATAAACCTGAGCGCTCTTGTTCCCATGTTTGGGTCCTTCGAGGGAGGCGCTCAGCACAACGAACAAGGCAATTGGACTATAATGCTTGAACACTCTCACTTGGCCATAGAATTCTATAATTTTAAATTTTGGCGAAGCCCCTAGTATTCGGAAGACCGAGTTCGGGGCGCTATCCACGCCTTTGGCCGGACAAAGCCGACTCCTCGCTCTAAGCGGCATAAGTCTTTAGGGACTCGAAGAACCTCTCGAACACCGACCAGTCTCTCGCTTCATCATGACAGTCAGTTTTAGCTTTCTCTACTGAGGTGCTCCGCCCAGCTCAACTGGGGCACAATCGCAGTAGTTCTCCTAGTTCTACCTTAGCCGATAAAATGGAACGTAAGGCACCAAAACATAGGAGCCGGGCAAACCCAATTATTGACCCAAGACATGATTCGGAGCCGATGCATATAATGCTATAAGTTCGGGGTGCCGCACTTGTTAAAGTGTTCGGACTTCTCACACCATATTGGGGGGTACTGAAGCCCCTGGCCTATTGACCGTACCAAAGTGTACGGGTGTAACATGTCGTTAATGAACATATATTTTTAAAAAAGAATAATGCAAAAATAGACAAAAGCTATGCATTGTTTATAGAAAGGCTGCGGTCGAAGCCGAACGATACGAATAGTGCGATAAGCAAAAGCGGGACTATTTAACATGTCCTTTCCAGGGGCAGGCTGCGGAATAGTATGCAAAACAGGTATACTACTCGTGATAGAGACCACCTGGGAATTCTGTAATGCGGCATAGCTTTTCTGCTTCCCTGGTTCTTGCATCGTCTGAGTGGCAGTTGAATTACCGAACAGGTCTTCCGAAGTAAGGAGTCCTGAAAGTAAGAGAAAATAAAGAAATCAGCAGCCCCTAGTGCGGTTTAAGCCGTGTTTCGGGCGTGCCGTGATGCTGCCCCTCCCCCTGTGCCCATGGTATTTCGAGAGCGTAGTTATGTACGCGAAGCACTGGTTTCGCAATTTCGCGAGGGCTGGGGTTCGGGCCGCGTTGCTACGCCTGCTCGGAACGTGCCAGGCGGTCTTGTTGTAGGTTACTCCGGGCGCGCTTGACAGTGTCCGGACGTTTAACGGCCGGACTGGAGAGCTGCCTTGAGAGGCTGCTTTGTACTTCCGCTGCGAGGGCCACCGTGTGCTCCTCCGTTCGGAGGGAGCGTTCGGTGTTTCCATTGACCGTGATTACTCTGCGAGGGCCTGGCATCTTGATCTTAAGGTATGCGTAGTGCGGCACCGCATTGAACTTTGCAAATGCGGTTCGCCCGAGCAGTGCATGATAGCCACTGCGGAACAGGACTATGTCGAAGATTAAATCCTCGCTTCGGAAATTATCCGGAGATCCGAAGACCACTTCAAGTGTGACTGAGCCTGTACAGTTGGCCTCTACACCTGGTATGACGCCTTTAAAGGTCGTTTTGGTGGGCTTAATCCTTGAGGGATCTATGCCCATTTTCCGCACTGTATCCTGGTAAAGCAGGTTCAGGCTGCTGCCGCCGTCCATAAGGACTCTTGTGAGATGAAATCCGTCAAACATAGGGTCTAGAACCAATGCGGCGAATCCGCCATGACGGATGCTAGTGGGGTGGTCCCTTCGATCGAAGGTAATCGGGCAGGAGGACCATGGGTTGAACTTTGGGGCGACTGGCTCCATTGCATATATGTGCCTTAACGCACGCTTCCGCTCCCTCTTGGAGATGTGGGTTGCGTATATCATGTTCACCATCCGCACTTGTGGGGGAAAACCCTTTTGTCCACTGTTGTTCGGCTGCCGGGGCTGCTCCTCGTCATCGCTACGCAGCCCCTTGTCTCTATTTTTGGCATTTAGCTTGCCTGCCTGCTTGAACACCCAACAATCCCTGTTGGTGTGATTGGCTGGCTTTTTGGGGGTGCCATGTATGTGGCACAAGCGGTCGAGTATTCGGTCCAAACTGGACGGGCCCTGAGTATTTCTTTTGAATGGCTTTTTCCGCTGACCGGATTTATAGCCTCTGAATCGGGCATTGACTGCCGTATCCTCGTTGTTGTCACTGTTAACGCGGCGCTTTTGCTTGTTCTGACGCGACCTGCCACTGTTGTCCTTGGTGTCCGAATTACCGAGGTTCTTGGTCAAATTATTGCTGCGAGCTAGCCAGCTGTCTTCTCTTGTGCAAAAGCGGGTCATGAGTGTCGTGAGGGCTGCCATAGATTTCTGCTTTTCCTGTCCAAGGTGCCGGGCAAGCCACTCATCGCGGATATTATGCTTGAAGGCTGCTAGGGCCTCTGCGTCCGGACAGTCGACTATTTGGTTTTTCTTTGTTAGGAACCGCGTCCAGAATTGCCTGGCCGATTCCTCTGGCTGCTGGATTATGTGGCTTACGTCATCGGCGTCTGGTGGTCGCACATAGGTACCCTAGAAATTGTCGAGGAATGTGGCTTCCAGGTCCTCCTAACAACCGATTGATTCTGCCGGTAGGCTGTTAAGCCAATGCCGAGCTGGTCTCTTAAGTTTGAGTGGGAGGTATTTGATGGCGTGTACATCGTCACCGCGGGCCATGTGGATATGAAGGAGATAATTCTTGATCCATACCGCGGGATCTGTTGTGCCATCGTATGATTCGATGTTCACGGGTTTGAAACCCTCAGGGATTTGATGATCCATTACTTCATCTATGAAGCATAGGGGGTGTGGGGCGCCTCTGTATTGGGCTATATCACGACGCAGCTCAAACGAGCTTTGCCTATTGTGTTCGGCCCGGCCGGATTTATTATATCCGGAATGACGATCACCGTCACGTGCCGTGAGGCGCCCGCACGATCCGTAGATCGATCTTGTTTGCCTCACCTTGTCCTCCAATATGTCTCGCAGGTCTGGCGCGTTTTCCCATGCCTTAGAATGTTTCGAGCGGCGCCGGGGTGCGGCTTGAGTGGAGGGCCGAGAGGCCTCTCTGTCATGGCCACGAGGTGGCCGATCGGCCGTATCATGCGCTGGTGATGTAGGTTTAGGTGCTTCCTCCTCTAATCGGGGTAGCAACCTGCGCTTTGGGTAGCTCTTGGAGGGGCGTTCGAGTTCATACTCTTCGGCCGCAAGGACTTCAGTCCATCTGTCGGCTAGCAAATCTTGATCAGCTCTAAGTTGTTTCTGTTTTTTCTTCAGGCTGCTTGCCGTGGCCATAAGCCTGCATTTGAAACGCTCTTGTTCAACGGGATCCTCTGGCACGACGAATTCGTCGTCGTCGAGGCTTGCCTCGTCTTCGGAGGGAGGCATATAATTATCATCCTCGACCTCTCTGTCTGCCGCTCTCTCATGAGGGCTTGCTTCTCCATCCTCCTGTGCTGAATCTTGCTGGAGGGGGTGTTCTTCGGCGATATCCGGAGTATTATTATCTCCGGTGCCAGAATCACCGTTTTTGCTTTGGCGGGATTTAGAGCGGCGCCGTTGACGCCGACGCTTAGGTTGTTTCTTGGAGGGGTCATTCCCCGCCGTTCCATCGCCATCTCCTTCTTTTGGGGTATCCACCATGTATATGTCGTATGACGAGGTGGCTTTCCAGTGCCCTATAGGTGCTGGTTCTTGATCGTCTCCTGCATCGGCATCCATACTGTCGATGTCTTCGGAGTCGAAGTCGAGCATGTCGGTTAAATCATCGACAGTGGCTACAAAGTGGGCGGTGGGTGGGCTTTGAATTTCTTCATCGTCCGTATCCCAACCTTGCTGACCGCAGTCCGGCCAGGGCTCTCCTGATAAAGAGAGAGACTTTAATGACTTCAGAATATCGCCAAAGGGCGAGTGCTGAAAGATGTCCGCGGCGGTAAACTCCATGATCGGCGCTCAATCGGATTCGATCGGGGGGGCATGGAGGGCTTGGAGTCCGGACAGGAGTCCGGCCCCTCGGAGTCACGGGCCTTGCGGAGTGCGGGGCTGGTGTTCAGCTCGATCGCCGTTGGGATCGTAGCCCCCGAGGCGGCGTCCAACCACTCATCCTCGATCGGTGCAGTTGGTTCCGAATCGAGGGTCGGAACCGATGCGTGTGCGGCCTCCAGGGCATTGTTCGGTGGCAGAGCAAGATCATGCCCATCACGACAGTGCCGCGCGCTCGGCTGTGGATCGGATCCGTCGAAGATCAAGTCCCCGCAGACGTCAGACGTGTAGTTTAAACTTCCAAATCTGACCTGATGGCCAGGGGCGTAGCTTTCGATCTGCTCCAGATGGCCAAGCGAATTGGCCCGCAGTGCAAAGCCGCCGAAGACGAAGATCTGTCCAGGAAGAAAAGTCTCACCCTGGACTGCATCGTTATTGATGATCGGAGGAGCCATCGGGCCTAAAAGCGACGACACAGAGGGAGTCTTAATGAAAGCACCAATGTTGGTGTCAAAATCGGCAGATCTCGGGTAGGGGGTCCCGAACTGTGCGTCTAGGCGGATGGTAACAGGAGACAAGGGACACAATGTTTTACCCAGGTTCGGCCCTCTTGATGGAGGTAAAACCCTATGTCCTGCTTGATTAATATTGATGATATGGGTAGTACAAGAGTAGATCTACCACGAGATCAAGGAGGCTAAACCCTAGAAGCTAGCCTATGGTATGATTGTTGTATATTGTCCTACGGACTAAAGCCCTCCGGTTTATATAGACACCGGAGAGGGTTAGGGTTACACAAAGTCGGTTACAATGGTAGGAGATCTAAATTTCCGCATCGCCAAGCTTGCCTTCCACGCCAAGGAAAGTCCCTTCCGGACATGGGACGAAGTCTTCAATCTTGTATCTTCAGTCCAGGAGTCCGGCTGAAGGTATAGTCCGGCCATCCGGACACCCCCTAATCCAGGACTCCCTCAGGCTGCCTGACTGGCTTGGCATCAGACCGGACATGTAACTTGTGCTCGGCGAAATCCGTCGGAACACCCGGCATGTCTTTAGGTGACTATGCAAAGATGTCCCAATTCTCACGGAGGAAATTGACGAGCTCGCCTTCCTATTTGCTATCAAGGTTCGTACCTATGACAACATGCCTCTCCGGGTGCTCCGGGTCCAAGGATATCTTCTTTGTCTCTTTGGCCGGCTTGAACGAGCCCTTAGCTTCTGACTCCTTGGGGTTGGGTGACATTTTCGGCTGCTTGCTTGCCATTGCCATGACTTGGTCAAGGAGCCGTTTCTCAGCCGCGATCACGAGGGACTCGGCCAGCCGGCTACTTTCTGCTGTGCAGGCGGATGACTTCTTGTAGTTTCCTGCTATGGTCAGGATTCCCTTGGAGCTTGGCATCTTCATCTTGAGGTAGGCATAGTGGGGGACCGCCATAAACTTGGCCAACACGGGCCGACCAAGTAATGCATGATAGGGGCTCTCAAGGTCCACCACCTCAAACCAGACTGGCTCTCGGCGGAAATGATTCTTGTCCACGAAGAGGACATCTATCTGAGTCTTGTCGATTGGTGAGCAGGAAAGGCCTGGAACAATGCCATGGAAAACAGTCCGGCCGACTTCTCCATGGTATCCTTGTACAGGATGTTGATGCTGCTGCCGCCATCTATCAGGACACGAGAAAAACGAGCAGCTCGCCTCTCGGTGGCAAAGGTGGCATCCAACACTAGGGCATAGGAGCCAGGATTAGGCATCACTTCCGAATGGTCGGCTCTGCTCCAGCTGATGGGCTTTTGAGACCAGTGCATGAATTCGAGGGTCTCTGATGCTAGTGCATTCACTTCTTGTTTCGGCTACCGTCTGCTGCGCCTGTTGTCGGCCACGCTGGTGAACACGACGTAGGCTCCGTGCTCCTCAGCGTATTCATCTTATATTGCACCGACTGGACGAACCGCCGGCTGCTGAGGAGGAGGAGGGGGCGGGCCGACTGGTGGAGTAGGCTGGAATCCATCACCCTTGGCGATCCTGGTGAGCCAGTGGCACTTCCGGGTCATGTGGTTGGACGGCTTCGCGCCGCTGTGGAATTTGCAGGGTGCATCAAGGGTCTGCTCGTATGAGAAGGCGGGTAACCAGTTGGGCTTGCCACCCTTCTGGCGCTTAGGAGGAGGCTGCCCTTCCGGCTACTGATCTTCAACCGTTGCCACCTGCCGGCTTGTGGAAGCCAGCTGCATGGCCTTGCGCTTGTTGTCGTTTGGTTGCAGGCGCCGGCTGGTGTCGCCAGCCGGGGTCCGAGGAGCTTGAGAGGCCACCTTGCCCGATTTCTGCCTTCATGGAGGAGTCGGCCGTGGCGTACTTGTCTGCTATGATCAACAGTTCGTCAAGGGTCGCCGGCTCATCGCAGAGAAGCTTGTGCTTGAGGAGGATGCCCTCCCGGCATCCGGCAGTGAAGTATTCGATGGCCTGCACCTCGTGCACGCCTTCGCAAGAGTTGCGCAGCTTGGCCCAGCGCGTGAGGTAGTCGCGAGTCGACTTGTTGGGGTCTTGGACGCACAAGGAGAGCTAACAAGGCTTAGCCGGCCGCTTGTACGTGCTGGTGAAGTTGCGGACGAACGCTTCGGTGAGATCAACCCAATTGTTGATGCTACGGGGCTTCAGGCTGTTCAGGCACGTCCGGGCCGTGCCCTGGAGCATGAGTGGGACATACTTCACGGCAACGCGCTTGTTGCCGTTCGCGATGCTGACGGCTGTGGAGTAGTCGACCAACCAGTCCTCCGGCTTCACGGAGCCGGGGTACTTGGGTGTATCTCTCGGGTGCGTGAACCCTTTGGGAAAGGGCTCGTCTCGGATGCGGGGGCTGAAGCACGGCAGGCCCAGCTCATCTTCTTCTTCTAGCGCCAGGGATCGGTTGAGGCGATCGATCCGATGGCGGGCATCGTTTTCTCCGATTCGTTCTCGGCGGCCAAGGCGGTCGCCGAGCGACGGGTGATTAACAGGCGGCGGGGAAATGCGCCTCTCCCTACGGGGAGGGGGAGGCGGACAGTCGTCTTGTCGCTGCACTGCTCTTGGGCGACCGTCTTGGTCGCGCTCGATGGTGATGCGAGCCCGTCTACGGCTGGCAGCCGGCTCCTTGTCTCTTCTATCGCGGGCGCCACCAGTCGGCGTCCGGGATGTCATGCCTTGGTCTCGGCGAGGAGGCGGGTCGTTGTTTTGCCGGTTGGGTGCTTCGGCACGGCACCCGATGTCTTGTTGCTCAGCAGCCACGTCGAGGAGCTGCTGGACCCGCTCCGTCATGTGGCGACGCTCGTCGCCCTCTAGCTTGTCTAGCTCGTCTGCTGCCGCCTGGGCAGCTCGTATGTTTTCTGCAGGCATGGCGTAGATGGGACGATCTATCCCGAACATGCTGGCGATGGTCGTGCCACGCTACCGAATCTTGCCAATGTGGCTAGGTCCACCAGGGGCCGGCGTGCCCATGACAGCTCGGTCCATCTCACGCTGGTAGGCCTCCGAAAGGCGTCTCATGCTGGCCAGCCGGTTGGCGCTCTCGACGAGCTGGAAGCGGCGCGCCTCCAGTGTCTCGGCGTTGGCGTCTTCCGGGATGGGCGCGGCCAGGTCTTGCATCGTCGCTTGCAACGGGTCCTGGCCACCTCCACCAGAGTGCTCGCCGTGGCTGATGACGAGCACTTCCGTGACGGTGGTGCCGCCGCTGTTCGTGCGAGGAAGCGGCTCATCGTAAACCACCACGTTGGTGTGGAATGCGTCAAGTGACGTCGTGTCGGAGTCGACAAGCATTGGGTCGGTGGAGCCTACCGACTCCTGGTCGATGGCTGGCTCGCTGGAGACGTGGATCTGATCGAGGAGGCCCACGAGGCGACTCTCGGGGCCGTCGGTTCCCGCATCAGGCGCGGGCTCATCAGAGAGGCGAATTTCGCCAACAAGATCAGCGAGGCAGCTCGCTGCACAGGCGGCCTCCGCGCCATGCAGCGCGTCGGCGCAAACACCGTCGGGCGTGCCAGGCTGGCTGCGCTCACCAGGAAGGAACAAGGTTCCCGTCCAGAACAGGTCTCCGGGAGACGGTGCACCTCGCCCCACGGTGGGCGCCAATTGTCGGGGGTTGGGTGCGACATATGCCAAAGGATGGCTTATCATGGTGGGAGTGAGTAGAACGTCGCCGGTGCCTGGAAGCGAGATGAGGCGTAGACACGAATGCCGGTGCAATTTACCCAGGTTCAGGGCTCTCCTAGGAGATAACACCCCTAGTCCTGCTCTGCGGGGTCTCCGCATGATCACTAAGGATGTGTTTGGTTGCAGGGATATCCTCTGAGGGACAGGGATAGACCTTTTATCCAGGGGATGCCACATGTTTGGATCCGAGGCAAGGGAGGATAGGGGCAACCAGATGCCTCAAATATTCGCCAAAAACGGGGCTGGGGTCACCCGCGAAAAATGAGCGGGTCACGGCAGCCACCCCCCGCGCGCGCCGCTTCGTCCGGGCGCGAAACAATATTTTCGCGTATTGACCCCCGCTCACCCCTTCGCGAAACCCTCACTTTCCCCATTACTCATCTCTCTCTTCCGTGAGCGGCAGCGACAGCGGCGGCGCCGCATCTAGCAGAGAGGCCGGCGAGAGGTGAATCCTCTACTCTTTCCCTCTCTCCTCCTTTCTTTCTATCTTCCCACCTCCATCAATCGCGTGTGCCGGTTGGTCGTTGCGGAGGGTATGCACGGGGACGACGTTGGCTAGATTTGAGGCGGCGGCGCGAGATCTGAACGAGGACGGCGGCTGGGGGCTTGAGGAGGCGCGAGCGGCACCAGGAGGCCACCCATGCCCACCATGGGGAGCCTGGCCATGGGAGGAGCTCGCCACCAGGGCCTGCAGGTGGAGGTGGAGAAGGACTCCCCGACGAGCGGCACAAGTGCACACAGAAGCTTCTCCACGGCGAGCGCAAGTGCATCCGGTGCCGCGCTCGGCTGCATGTGCACGGCTGAATCCGCTCGGCTACATCGGCGTGTGTGTGTTCCGAAGTTTACTGTTGCAGACTAATGCATAATGTTCATGAGTGTGTGTGCTAGAGTCTGCTCATGTGTGTATGTACAAGACTGATCTATATTATCTGTTTTTTGTGGGAACTGATTGTATATTATCTACTGTTGCAGGATATTTCAAGGTCACCGTGAGCACATTTGGCAGCACAACTCCTTCAATTGAGGTAACACATACACCCCACTATCTAATCTCCGGTTTCTTTTTCTGAAATATTCCGGCGTGCAGGGGCTGGTAGATGCGTGTTCTCTGCTCATGTGTAGTTCATTGATTGATTTAATGTTTTGGTGCATGAGAGTTGAAGGCCACCGTCACTACATCTAGCAGCAGCAACACAACTACAATCTGAGGTTATTTCTCCCCAAAATCCTATTATGTTCTTTAGTAAAATGTTTAATAGTGGAAAAAGAATGTTAGCTTTGGTTGTAAGTAGTTGTCCATTTGTACACATACGGTGTGCTATTGAATTCTTGTTTAACAGTGGAAAAAGAATGTTGGTTTTGGTTCTAAGTAGTTGTCCATCTGTTCACATGTTGGTGTCATTTGTAGTCATGCATTATAGAGGGACAGAGATACTTGCTGAAATTCTTGTTTTGTTCGGTCTTTCATTATGTTAAAAAATGCTTGCTGTAATTTTTTTCTTTAATCTCAAATACTTGTTATAATTAGTATCTCAATGTCCAAACAATTGCTGAAATTCTTTCTTTATGTGATTATTGTTGGACGAAGCATGGCCACAGGGCAATATGCAAAATGCTCAAATGACCCTTTTGGTACAAAAGTGGTTAATATTGAAGAAGACATAGCCAAGAAACCCCCGCTTGAAGAGCCCAAACCAGAGAAAGCCATAGATGGATTCTGGAATTTCCTTGCTCTTTACTATGGTCTTTGGGAGAACATGAATGATGGTGATTGCATATGTGCTGATTCACTTGTACTTTTGATGACAACCAAGACAATTACTGCCTCTGTTCCAAAATATATGTCATTCTAGTAGACTAGTTTTGTGGAACGGAGGATGTACTATGGGTTGTATAACTATTATTCCAGTACTCTATACAATGTCGAACTATGAGTTGTATGCACTTGTTTAAATGTCAAATGTTGAACTATTATATGTGACAAAGTTCAAGTTAGTATGTACTATTGCTTTGGTATGTTGTGTAATAGTTATTTTTTTAATTATTACTTCACGTATCATATTTGAAAATTTATGGGGGTAATCTGACCATCTCAGTGAAAAAGGTTACCACAACCCTTATCCATCATTTATCCCTCAAACCAAACACTCCATGGCTATCCTCAACCATGTTTCATCCTTCAAAGCAAACAAAAGATGGGCTAACCTCACCCACCCAACCAAACAGAAAAAAGGGCTATCCCTAGCCACCTGGGATACCCACAACCACCCTAGCTTGTCCCTTAAATCAAACACAGGCACTAGTGAGTACAATGGTGCTCCTCAAGCTGTATGCTAGAGGTAGAAGAAGGCAAGGCTTGGTCTCCTCTCCCCTAGGTGCTGGTCTAATTCTAACAGGTTCCAACCCTTTGCATGGGTGCCCTGGGGGGTTTATATAGGCCTACCCCCAGGGGTACAATATTAATCTGGCTGGGCGTATGACCTAGTTGTCAGTCTCTCTGGTCGCCGGCTTCTCCGCCGGCTGCTGGGGCCCACCGCCTGGTGGGCCCCGCCGACTGGTCTAGTACGAAGCCGACATGTCGCCTCCGCCGCTCGCGGGTCTTGTCGGCTGCTGATCACTATAGTCGTGACGCTAATGACACAGGCTTGGTCAGGGGAGCGTGGCTACAGTCCCGTCGCCTGGTGGGAGATCACTATAGCCACTCCACATCTCATCTGTTTAATGTCGCACTGGCCCCGAGGGAGGAACAAGCCGCCTGCTGGAAGCCGGACCACCTTAGGTCCGATTGGTCTGGCCTCCGCCGCCTTCCGGGCCCTCGCCGCCTGGTAGGGCCCGCCGCTTGCAGGCCGTACCGACAGGCCGTCGTGGGAGCAGGGCTCCGCCTGCCTATGGTGACGTCAGGGGTGGAATGGCAACAGTGTCGCGCTGGGCGGAGATCTGTGCCTGTACGGTGCATTGTGGCCACGCCATCCCTGGATATGGGAGGGATGGGCTTCACTCTTGCCTCGCCCTGTCTTGTCTTCTTAATGGGGGCGCATACTATGAGGGCGCCATGGTCAGACTGCTAGCAGCCGGCTTCTCTGGAGGCTGCCTGCTAGGAGTCGGCCTGTCTTCGCGCCGCCTTCCTGAGCTCGGCCATCTTAAGGCAGCGGCCATTCCGTCAGCCGGCTACCAGAAGGCGGCGCTTCATCTGGGCGTCTTGAGGGGCGCAGCCGGCCCCGATGCCTTGAGATGACACCATATGAACTATTGTTTTTGGGGTTATGCATTAGAGACAAGCTGCATTCACTTAAATAGGGCACCATCTAAATCCATTGAGATGACACCATATGAACTTTGGTTTTGGCAAGAAACCAAAGTTATTGTTTCTTAAAGTTTGGGGTTGCGATGCTTATGTGAAAAAGTTTCATCTTGATAAGCTCAAACCCAAATTGAAGAAATGTGTATTCATAGAATACCCAAAGGAGACAGTTGGGTACACCTTCTATCACAGATCCAAGGAAGGACATTCGTTGCTAATAATGGATCCTTTCTAGAGAAGGAGTTTCTCTCGAAAGAAGTGAGTGGGAGGAAAGTAGAACTTGATGAGGTAACTATACCTGCTCCCTTATTGGAAAGTAGTTCATCACAGAAATCGGTTCGTGTGACACCTACACCAATCACTGAGGAAGCTAATGATATTGATCATGAAACTTCAGATCAAGTTACTACCGAATCTCGTAGGTCAACCAGAGTGAGATCCGCACCAGAGTGGTACGGTAATCCTATTCTGGAGGTCATGTTACTTGACCACGATGAACCTATGAACTATGAGGAAGCGATTATTAGCCCAGATTCCGCGAAATGGCTTGAGGCCATGAAATCTGAGATGGGATCCATGTATGAGAACAAAGTGTGGACTTTGGTTGACTTGCCCGATGATCAGCAAGCCATAGAAAATAAATGGATCTTCAAGAGGAAGACGGACGCTGATAGTAGTGTTACTATCTACAAAGCTAGACTTGTTGAAAAAAGTTTTTTGACAAAGTTCAAGGTGTTGACTACGATGAGATTTTCTCACTCGTAGCGATGCTTAAGTCTGTCCAAATCATGTTAGCAATTGCCGCATTTTATGAAATCTGGCAAATGGATAAACAAAACTGCATTCCTTAATGGATTTATTAAAAAAGAGATGTATATGATGCAACCAGAAGGTTTTGTCAATCCTAAAGGTGTTAACAAAATGTGCAAGCTCCAGCAATCCATCTATGGGCTGGTGCAAGCATCTCGGAGTTGGAATATATGCTTTGATGAGTTGATCAAAGCATATAGTTTTATACAGACTTGCGGTGAAGCCTGTATTTACAAGAATGTGAGTGGGAGCACTACAACATTTCTGCTAAGTATGTGTGAATGACATATTGTTGATCGGAAATAATGTAGAATTTTCTGCAAAGCATAAAGGAGTATTTGAAAGAAGTTTTTCAAAGAAAGACCTCGGTGAAGTTACTTACATATTGAGCATCAAGATCTATAGAGATAGATCAAGACGCTTAATAAGTTTTTTCAATGACTACATACCTTGACAAGATTTTGAAGTAGTTCAAAATGGGACAGTCAAAGAAAGAGTTCTTGCCTGTGTTACAAGGTGTGAAATTTAGTAAGACTCAAAGCCCGACCACGACAGAAGATAGAAAGAGAATGAAAGTCATTCCCTATGCCTCAGCCATAGGTTCTATAAAGTATGCCATGCTATGTAACAGATCTATTGTATATCCTACACTGAGTTTGGCAAGGGAGTACAATAGTGATCTAAGAGTAGATCACTGGACAGCGGTCATAAATTATCCTTAGTGGAATAAGGATATGTTTCTTGATTATGGAGGTGACAGAAGGTTTGTCGTAAAAGGTTACGTCAATGCAAGTTTTGACACTGATCCAGATGACTCTAAGTCTCAATCTAGATACATATTGAAAGTGGGAGCAATTAGCTAGAGTAGCTCCGTGCAGAGCATTGTTGACATAGATATTTGCAAAATACATACGGATCTGAATGTGGAAGACCCGTTGACTAAACTTCTCTCACAAGAAAAACATAATCACACCTTAGTACTCTTTTGGGTGTTAATCACACAGCGATGTGAACTAGATTATTGACTCTAGTAAACCCTTTGGGTGTTGGTCACATGATGATGTGAACTGTTGGTGTTAAATCACATTGCGATCTGAACTAGATTATTGACTCTAGTACAAGTGGGAGACTGAAGGAAATATGCCCTAGAGGCAATAATAAAGTTATTATTTATTTCCTTATTTCATGATAAATATTTATTATTCATGCTAGAATTGTATTAACCAGAAACATAATACATGTGTGAATACATAGACAAACAGAGTGTCACTAGTATGCCTCTACTTGACTAGCTCGTTGATAAAAGATGGTTGAGTTTCCTAGTCATAGACATGAGTTGTCACTTGATTAACGGGATCACATCATTAGGAGAATGATGTGATCGACTTGACCCATTCTGTTAGCTTAGCACTTGATCGTTTAGTATGTTGCTATTGCTTTCTTCATGACTTATACATGTTCCTATGACTATGAGATTATGCAACTCCCGTTTACCGGAGGAACACTTTGTGTGCTACCAAATGTCACAACGTAACTGAGTGTTTATAAAGGTGCTCTACAGGTGTCTCCAATGGTACTTGTTGAGTTGGCACAGATCAAGATTAGGATTTGTCACTCCGACTGTCGGAGAGGTATCTCTGGGCCCTCTCGGTAATGCACATCACTATAAACCTTGCAAGCATTGTGACCAATGAGTTAGTTGCGGGATGATGCATTATGGAACGAGTAAAGAGACTTGCCGATAACGAGATTGAACTAGGTATTGAGATACCGACGATTGAATCTCGGGCAAGTAACATACCGATGACAAAGGGAAAAACGTATGTTGCTATGCGGTCTGACCGATAAAGATTTCTTAGAATATGTAGGAACCAATATGAGCATCCAGGTTCCGCTATTGGTTATTGACCGGAGACATGTCTCGGTCATGTCTACATAGTTCTCGAACCCGTAGGGTCCGCACGCTTAAAGTTCTGTGACGATCGGTATTATGAGTTTATGTGATTTGATGTACCGAAGGTAGTTCGTATTCCCAGATGAGATCTGGGACATGACGAGGAGTCTCGAAATGGTCAAGGCGTAAAGATCGATATATTGGACGACTATATTTGGACATCATTAAGGTTCTGAGTGATTTGGGTATTTTTTGAGGTACCGGGGAGTTACGGGAATACGAGGAAGAAATAATGGGACTCATGGGCCAAGTGGTGGAAGAGAGGAGGCAGGGCGCGTGGCCCCCCTAGCCCAAACCGAATTGGACTAGGGGGTCGGGCCCCCTTTCCTCCCTTTTCTCCCTCTCCTTCCTTCTCCCTCTCCTCCTTCCTTTCCTCTTCCTAATAGGAGTAGGAATGTGGAGTCCTACTCCTACTAGGAGGAGGACTCCTCTTCCTGGGTGCCCTACAGGGGGCGGTCGGCCTCCCCCCTTGCTCCTTTATATATGGGGGCAAGGGGGCACCCCAAACACACAAGTTGATATGTTGATCTTTCCTAGCCGTGTGGGGTGCCCCCCTCCACCATATTCCACCTCGGTCATATCGTAGCGGTGCTTAGGCGAAGCCATGCATTGGTAGCAACATCCTCACCGTCATCACGCTGTCGTGCTGACGGAACTCTCCCGTGAAGCTCTGCTGGATCGGACTTCGCGGGACATCATCGAGCTAAACGTGTGCTGAACTCAGAGGTGCCATACATTCAGTACTTGGATCGGTCAGATCGTGAATACGTATGACTGCATCAACCGCGTTGTGCTAACGCTTCCGCTTTCGTTCTACGAGGGTACGTGGACAACACTCTCCCCTCTCGTTGCTATGTATCACCATGATCTTGCGTGTGTGTAGGATTTTTCATTTGAAATTACTATGTTCCCCAACTGTGGCATCCGAGCCTGGTTTATGCGTAGATGTTATATGCACGAGTAGAACACAAGTGAGTTGTGGGTGATACAAGTCATACTGCTTACTAGCATGTCATACTTTGGTTCGGCGGTATTGTTGGATGAAGCGGCCCGGACCGATATTACGCGTACGCTTACGCGAGACTGGTTCTAGCGATGTGCTTTGCACACAGGTGGCTGGTGGGTGTCAGTTTCTCCAACTTTAGTTGAATCGAGTGTGGCTATGCCCGGTCCTTGAGAAGGTTAAAACAACACTAACTTGACGAACTATCGTTGTGGTTTTGATGCGTAGGTAAGAATGGTTCTTGCTAAGCCCGTAGCAGCCATGTAAAACTTGCAACAACAAAGTAGAGGATGTCTAACTTGTTTTTGCAGGGCATGTTGTGATGTGATATGGTCAAGACGTGATGAGATATAAATTTTTTTATGATATGATCATGTTTTGTTAAAGTTATCGGCAACTAGCAAGAGCCTTATGGTTGACTCTTTATTGCATAAGATGCAAGTGCCATGTAATTGCTTTACTTTATCGTTATGCGATAACAATAGTTGCAAAAGCAATAGCTGGTGAGACGACCATGTGACGACACGTTGATAAAAGATCAAAATGATGGAGATCATGGTGTCATGCTGGTAACAATGAAGATCATGACAGTACTTTGGAGATGGAGATCAAAAGCACAAGGTGATGATGGCCATATCATGTCACATATTTTGATTGCATGTGATGTTTATCTTTTATACATCTTATTTTGCTTAGTTCGACGGTAGCTTTATAAGATGACCCCTTAGTAAAATTTCAAGGTATAAGTGTTCTCCCTGAGTATCCACTGTTGTGACAGTTCTTCGTGCCGAGACACCAGGTGATGATCGGGTGTGATAAGCTCTACGTTCACATACAACGGGTGCAAGCCAGTTTTGCACACGCAGAATACTCGGGTTTAACTTGATGAGCCTAGCATATGCAGATATGGCCTCGAAACACTGGAGACCGAAAGGTCGAGCGTGAATCATATAGTAGATATGATCAACATAGTGATGTTCACCATTGAAAACTACTCCATCTCACGTGATGATCGGACATGGTTTAGTTGATTTGGATCACGTGATCATTTAGATGACTAGAGGGATGTCTATCTAAGTGGGAGTTCTTATGTAATATGATTAATTGAACTTTAATTTATCATGAACTTAGTCCTGGTAGTATTAGCATATCTATGTTGTAGATCAATAGCTCGCATTTAGCTCCCCTATTTTATTTTTTTATATGTTCCTAGAGAAAACTAAGTTGAAAGATGTTAGTAGAAATGATGCAGATTGGATCCGTGATCTCAGGATTATCCTCATTGCTGCACAGAAGAATTATGTCCTTGATGCACTGCTAGGTGACCGACCAATTACAGGAGCAAATGCAGACGTTATGAATGTTTGGCAAGCTCGATATGATGACTACTTGATAGTTTAGTGCACCATGCTTTACGGCTTAGAATCGGGGCTTCAAAGACATTTTAAATGGCACGGAGCATATGAGATGTTCCAAGAGTTGAAATTAGTATTTCAGACTCATGCCATTGTTGAAAGATATGAGACCTTTTGACAAGCACTTTGCCTACAAGATGGAGGAGAATTGCTCAGCTAGTGAGCATGTCCTTAGAATGTCTGAGTACTACAATCACTTCAATCAAGTGGGAGTTAATCTTCCATATAAGATAGTGATTGACAGAGTTCTCTTGTCACTATCACCAAGTTACTAGAACTTCGTGAGGAACTATAATGTGCAAGGGATAACGGAAACGATTCCCAAGCTCTTCGTGATGCTGAAATCGACGAAGGTAGAAATCAAGAAAAACATCAAGTGTTGATGGTTGACAAGACCACTAGTTTCAAGAAAAGGGCAAAGGGAAGAAGGGGAACTTCAAGAAGAACGGACAGCAAGTTGCTGCTCAAGTGAAGGAGCCCAAGTCTGGACCTAAGCCTGAGACTAAGTGCTTCTACCGCAAAAGGATTGGTCACTGGAAGTGGAACTGCCCTAGATACTTGGCGGATAAGAAGGATGGCAAATTGAACAAAGGTATATTGGATATACATGTTATTGATGTGTACTTTATTAGTGTTTATAGCAACACCTCGGCATTTGATACTGGTTCAGTTGCTAATAGTAGTAACTCGAAACGGGAGTTGCAGAATGAACAGAGACTAGTTAAGGGTGAAGTGACGATGTGTGTTGGAAGTGCTTCCTAGATTGATATGATCATCATCGCACACTCCCTATAATTTCGGGATTAGTGTTGAACCTAAATAAATGTTATTTGGTGTTTGCGTTAAGCATGAATATGATTTGATCATGTTTATTGCAATACGGTTATTCATTTGAAGTCAGAGAATAAAATTGTTGTTCTGTTTACATGAATAAAACCTTCAATGGTCATACACCCAATGTGAATGGTTTATTGAATCTCTATCGTAGTGATACACATATTCATAATATTGAAGCCAAAAGATGCAAAACTTAATAATGATAGTGCAACTTATTTGTGACACTGCCGTTTAGGTCATATTGGTGTAAAGCGCATGAAGAATATCCATGCTGATGGGCTTTTGGAATCACTTGATTATGAATCAGTTGATGCTTGCGAACCATGCCTCTTGGGCAAGATGACTAAGACTCCGTTCTCCGGAACAATGGAGCGAGCAACTGACTTATTGGAAATAATACATACTGATGTATGCGATCCGATGAGTGTTGAGGCTCGCGGCGGGTATCGTTATTTTCTGACCTGCACAGATGATTTGAGCATATATGGGTATATCTACTTGATGAAACATAAGTCTGAAACATTTGAAAAGTTCATATAATTTCAGAGTGAAGTGGAAAACCATTGTAACAAGAAAATAAAGTTTCTATGATCTAATCGTGGTAGAGAATATTTGAGTTATGAGTTTGGTTTTCATTTGAAACAATGCGGAATAGTTTCGCAACTCACGCCACCTGGAACACCACAGCGTAATGGTGTGTCCGAACATTGTAACCGTACTTTATTAGATATGGTGCAAACTATGATGTCTCTTACTGATTTGCCACTATTGTTTTTGGGGTTATGCATTAGAGACAAGCTGCATTCACTTAAATAGGGCACCATCTAAATCCGTTTAGATGACACCATATGAACTGTGGTTTTGGCAAGAAATCAAAGTTGTGTTTCTTAAAGTTTGGGGTTGCGATGCTTATGTGAAAAAGTTTCATCCTGATAAGCTCAAACCCAAATCGGAGAAATGGGTCTCATAGAATACCCAAAGGAGACAGTTGGGTACACCTTCTATCATAGATCCGAAGGCAAGACATTCGTTGCTAAGAATGGATCCTTTCTAGAGAAGGAGTTTCTCTCGAAAGAAGTGAGTGGGAGGAAAGTAGAAATTGATGAGGTAACTGTACCTGCTCCCTTATTGGAGAGTAGTTCATCACAGAAACCGGTTCATGTGACTCCTACACCAATCAGTGAGGAAGCTAATGATATTGATCATGAAACTTCAGATCAAGTTACTACCGAATCTCGTTTGTCAACAAGAGCGAGATCCACACCAGAGTGGTAAGGTAATCCTGTTCTGGAGGTCATGTTACTTGACCATGACGAACCTACGAACTACGAGGAAGCGATGATGAGCCCAGATTCCGTGAAATGGCTTGAGGCCATGAAATATGAGATGGGATCCATGTATGAGAACAAAGTATGGACTTTGTTTGACTTGCCCGATGATCGGCAATCCATAGAAAATAAATGGATCTTCGAGAGGAATACGGACGCTGATAGTAGTGTTACTATCTACAAAGCTAGACTTGTCGAAAAAAGTTTTTTGACAAAGTTCAAGGTGTTGACTACGATGAGATTTTCTCACTCGTAGCGATGCTTAAGTCTGTCTAAATCATGTTAGCAATTGCTGCATTTTATTAAATCTGGTAAATGGATAAACAAAACTGCATTCCTTAATGGATTTATTAAAGAAGAGCTGTATATGATGCAACCAGAAGGTTTTATCAATCCTAAAGGTGTTAACAAAATGTGCAAGCTCCATCAATCAATCTATGGACTGGTCTAAGCATCTCGGAGTTGGAATATACGCTTTGATGAGTTGATCAAAGCATATAGCTTTATACAGACTTGCGGTGAAGCCTGTATTTACAAGAAAGTGAGTGGGAGCACTACAACATTTCTGATAAGTATATGTGAATGACATATTGTTGATCATAAATAATGTAGAATTTTCTTCAAAGCATAAAGGAGTATTTGAAAGGAGTTTTTCAAAGAAAGACCTCGGCGAAGTTACTTACATATTGAGCATCAAGATCTATAGAGATAGATCAAGACGCTTAATAAGTTTTTTCAATGAGTACATACCTTGACAAGATTTTGAAGTAGTTCAAAATGGAACAGTCAAAGAAAGAGTTCTTGTCTGTGTTACAAGGTGTGTAATTTAGTAAGACTAAAAGCCCGACCACGGCAGAAGATAGAAAGAGAATGAAAGTCATTCCCTATGCCTCAGCCATAGGTTCTATAAAGTATGCCATGCTATGTACCAGATCTATTGTATATCCTACACTGAGTTTGGCAAGGGAGTACAATAGTGATCTAAGAGTAGATGACTGGACAGCGGTCATAAATTATCCTTAGTGGAATAAGGATATGTTTCTTGATTATGTAGGTGACAAAGGTTCGATGTAAATGGTTACGTCAATGCAAGTTTTGACACTGATCCAGATGAATCTAAGTCTCAATCTAGATACATATTGAAAGTGGGAGCAATTAGCTAGAGTAGCTCCGTGCAGAGCATTGTTGACATATATATTTGCAAAATACATACGGATCTGAATGTGGCAGACCCGTTGACTAAACTTCTCTCACAAGAAAAACATAATCACACCTTAGTACTCTTTTGGGTGTTAATCACACAGCGATGTGAACTAGATTATTGACTCTAGTAAACCCTTTGTGTGTTGGTCACATGATGATGTGAACAATTGGTGTTAAATCACATGGCGATGTGAACTAGATTATTGACTCTAGTGCAAGTGGGAGACTGAAGGAAATATGCCCTAGAGGCAATAATAAAGTTATTATTTATTTCCTTATTTCATAATAAATGTTTATTATTCATGCTAGAATTGTATTAACCAGAAACATAATGTTGGGCAACAAGACGCGTATTGATCGTTGCTATTAAGGATAACAATATGGGGTCTATTCCTACATGAATAGATCTTGTCTACATCATGTCATCGTTCTTATTGCATTACTCCATTTTTTCATGAACTTAATACACTATATGCATGCTGGATAGCGGTCGATGTGTGGAGTAATAGTAGTAGATGCATGCAGGAGTCGGTCTACTAATCTTGGACGTGATGCCTATATATTGATCATTGCCTGGATATCGTCATAATTATTCGAAGTTCTATCAATTGTCCAATAGTAATTTGTTTACCCACTGTGTGCTATTTCTTGAGAAGCCACTAGTGAAATCTACGACCCTCGGGTCTATTCTTTATCATATTTCTTGTGGGATCTATTTTTATTCGCTTTTATTTTCAGATCTATTATTCCAAAACCCCGCAAGTACCTTGCTGCACTTTTTTATTACTTATTTTATTTCGCGTTTTACCAAGATCTATTTATCCAATCTATCACAATTTATATCCCGTCAACTTGCCAATTTCCACGCCTTTACGCGCAAGAGGGATTGAGAACCCCTCATAAGCGTCGGGTTGCAAGTATTTGTTCTTTGTGTGCAGATATCGCTTACATAGTGTTGCTTGGTTCTCCTATCGGATTGATACCTTAGTTTCATAACTAAGGGAAATACCTACCGTAGCTGTGCTGCATCATCCCTTTATTTTTGAGAAAATACGGATGTAGTTCAAGCCGCATCAATTTGCTTCTTATCTGCTACTCGGATTGTGCCTTCTAAGTGATGCTTGTAATATAATGTTGGGTCATGTGACCTCCGTGAAGGAAATATGCCATAGAGGCAATAATAAAGTTATTATTTATTTCCTCATATCATGATAAATGTTTATTATTCATGCTAGAATTGTATTAACCGGAAACATAATACATGTGTGAATACATAGACAAACAGAGTGTCACTAGTATGCCTCTACTTGACTAGCTCGTTGATTAAAGATGGTTGAGTTTCCTAGTCATAGACATGAGTTGTCACTTGACTAATGGGATCACATCATTAGGAGAATGATGTGATTGACTTGATCCATTCCGTTAGCTTAGCACTTGATCGTTTAGTATGTTGCTATTGATTTTTCATGACTTATACATGTTCCTATGACTATGAGATTATGCAACTCCCGTTTACCGGAGGAACACTTTGCGTGCTACCAAACGTCACAACGTAACTGAGTGATTATAAAGGTGCTCTACATGTTTCTCCAATGGTACTTGTTGAGTTGGCATAGATCAAGATTAGGATTTTTCACTCCGATTGTCGCAGAGGTATCTCTGGGCCCTCTCAGTAATGCACATCACTATAAACCTTGCAAGCATTGTGACTAATGAGTTAGTTGTGGGATGATGCATTACGGAACGAGGAAAGAGACTTGCCGGTAACGAGATTGAACAAGGTATTGAGATACCGACGATCGAATCTCGGGCAAGTAACATACCGATGACAAAGGGAACAATGTATGTTGCTATGCGGTTTGACCGATAATGATCTTCGTAGAATATGTAGTAAACAATATGAGCATCCAGGTTCCGCTATTGGTTATTGACCGGAGACGTGTCTCGGTCATGTCTACATAGTTCTCGAACCCGTATGGTCCGCACGCTTAAAGTTCTGTGATGATCGACATTATGAGTTTATGTGATTTGATGTACCGAAGGTAGTTCGGAGTCCCGGATGAGATCGGGGACATGACGAGGAGTCTCGAAATGGTAGAGACATAAAGATCGATATATTGGACGACTATATTCGGACATCGGAAAGGTTCCGAGTGATTTGGGTATTTTTCGGGTTACCGGGGAGTTACCGGAATACGAGGAAGAAATAATGGGCCTCATGGGCCAAGTGGTGGAAGAGAGGAGGCAGGGCGCGCGGCCCCCCTAGCCCAAACCGAATTGGACTAGGGGTCGGACCCCCTTTCCTCCTTTTTTCACCCTCTCCTTCCTTCTCCTCCTCCTCCTTCCTTTCCTCCTCCTAGTAGGAGTAGGAAAGGGGAGTCCTACTCCTACTAGGAGGAGGACTCCTCCTCCTGGCGCGCCCGACAGGGGCCGCCCGGCCTCCCCCCTTGCTCCTTTATATACTGGGGCAAGGGGGCACCCCAAACACACAAGTTGATCTATTGATCTTTCCCAGCCATGTGCGGTGCCCCCCTCCACCATATTCCACCTCGATCATATCGTAGTGGTGCTTAGGCGAAGCCCAGCGTCGGTAGCAACATCAACACCATCATCACGCCGTCGTGCTGACGGAACTCTCTCGTGAAACTCAGCTGGATCGGAGTGCGCGGGACGTCATCGAGCTGAACGTGTGCTGAACTCAGAGGTGTCGTACGTTCGGTACTTGGATCGGTCGGATCATGAAGACATACGACTACATCAACCGCGTTGTGCTAAAGCTTCCGCTTTCGGTCTATGAGGGTACGTGGACAACACTCTCCCCTCTTGTTGCTATGCATCACCATGATCTTGCGTGTGCGTAGGATTTTTTTTGAAATTATTACGTTCCCCAACACCAAGCGACGGGAGCAGCAGCACCAAGGCCGAGCGGGAAGGAACCACCTCCACTGGCATCGTCGCAGTAGCCGTCCGGACACAGCAGCGGGGCATACCAGGCCACCCCTAGCCCGACCGGGCCTGAAATGGGCCTACTAAGCCCCGCGGGCCATGCTGCAGCAGGTTGGCGTCGACACTGCCAGCACCCTGCCGACCATCGCCGCTCGCCACTTCCTCCTGAGGGAAACGCCAACACCACGCCTGTCGCCAGCCCGCCCAGGCCCAGATGGGGCCCGAAGGGCCCAGATCTAGGCCGGGCAGGCGCCGCTAGCCCGCGCCGCCGCGCAACCCCGCCGCCCAGAACTCGCCCCCGCCCGCGACAGGAAACCGTGCCTCCGCGTAGGACTGCCGCCGCCTGAAGATACCGCCCGGAGCGCTCCGTCCCGCGCCAGAGAAACTCTAGATGGGGAAGGGTCGGGGGCCGCCGCCGCCAACGTCGCCCGAGCCAGGCCCGCGGCGGGCGCCAGCAACTGCGGCAGGGAGGATGTCGGGGGTGTTGTGCGACATATGCCAAAGGATGGCTTATCATGGAGGGGGCTAATAATACGTCGCCGGTGCCAGGAAACGGGATAAGGCGCAAACATACCCGCCGGCGAATCTTACCCAGGTTCAGGGCTCTCCTAGGAGATAACACCCCTACTCTTGCTCTGCGGGGTCTCCGCATGATCACTCAAGCAACAATGGTGGCTACAAGCTTGCTCCTTGAGCTGTTTCTCTAAAGGGGGAAGAAGAGCAAGGCTATCCCTAGATTCCTCTCTCAAGGTGTGTGTGTGGGTAGACTGAGGTCTCAACGAGGTTGAGCCCTTTGCATGGGTGCCCTGGAGGGTTTATATAGGCCTACCCCCAGGGGTACAATGGTAATCTGTCCGGGTGTAGGACCCGGCTGTCAGTGTCTAGGGTCGCCGGCTTCTCCACCGGCCGCTGGGGCCCGCCACCTGGTGGGTCCCGCCGGCTGTCTCATACTTCACTGACAGGCCGCGCCCGCCGCTTGCGGGTCCTTTCGGCTACTTAGTACTGTGGCAATGCCACTAATGATGTGTGATTTGTCGGGGAAGGCGTGGCTACAGTACCGCCGCCTGGTGGGCATTCACTGTAGCCACTCCTCGTCTCTTCTGATTAATGGCGCACAGACTTTGAGGGAGGGGGAGGGCCGCCTTCTAGGAGCCGGCCTCCCCCCACACCGACTAGTCAGAGCTCGCCGCCTTCTGGCTTCTCACGGGCAGGTAGGGCCCGCCACCGGTAGGCCGTACTGACAGCCCGTAGTGGGAGCGTGGCCTTCTCTGCCATGGGTGATGTCATGGGCTGCGTGGTACTACCTCTTGAGCATGCGTTGGTTTTCCCTTGAATAGGAAAGGGTGATGTAGCAAAGTAGCGTAAGTATTTCCCTCAGTTTTTGAGAACCAAGGTATCAATGCAGTAGGAGGCCACACGCAAGTCCCTCGTACCTACACAAACAAATAAGAACCTTGCAACCAACGCGATAAAGGGGTTGTCAATCCCTTCACGGCCACTTGCAAAAGTGAGATCTGATAGAGATGATAAGATAATATTTTGGTATTTTTATGATGAAGACTAAGAGTAAAGAAAGCAAAATAAACGGCGATAGAAATAGCTTGTTGACGGGAGATTAATATGATGGAAAATAGACCCGGGGGCCATAGGTTTCACTAGTGGCTTCTTTCAAGATAGCATAAGTATTATGGTGGGTGAACAAATTACTGTCGAGCAATTGATAGAAAAGAGCATAATTATGAGAATATCTAGGCATGATCATGTATATAGGCATCACGTACA
Source organism: Aegilops umbellulata (assembly GCA_032464435.1). Classification (NCBI taxonomy): domain Eukaryota; kingdom Viridiplantae; phylum Streptophyta; class Magnoliopsida; order Poales; family Poaceae; genus Aegilops; species Aegilops umbellulata. The sequence goes on along the minus strand of CP136056.1, from coordinate 62,778,598 downwards.
CGACAAGTAGACCGACTCATGCCTGCATCTACTACTATTACTCCACACATCGACCGCTATCCAGCATGCATCTAGAGTATTAAGTTCATAAGAACAGAGTAACGCATTAGGTAAGATGACATGATGTAGAGGGATAAACTCAAGCAATATGATACAAACCCCATCTTTTTATCCTCGATGGCAACAATACAATACGTGTCGTTTCCCCTACTGTCACTGGGATCGAGCACTTCATGATTGAACCCAAAGCTAAGCACTTCTCCCATTGCAAGAAAGATCAATCTAGTAGGCCAAACCAAACTGATAATTCGAAGAGACTTGCAAAGATAACCAATCATACATAATCTTGATCATAAACCTACAATTCATCGGATCTCGGCAAACACAGCGCAAAAAGAGTTACATCGAATAGATCTCCAAGAGGATCGAGGAGAACTTTGTATTGAGATCCAAAGAGAGAGAAGAAGCCATCTAGCTAATAACTATGGACCCGAAGGTCTGTGGCAAACTACTCACACATCATCGGAGAGGCTATGGTGTTGATGTAGAAGCCCTCCATGATCGATTCCCCCTTCGGCGGAATGCCGAAAAAGGCCCCAAGATGGGATCTCATAGGTACAGAAGGTTGCGGCGGTGGAATTAGATTTTAGTGGTGCTCCTCGATGGTTTTGGGGTACGTAGGTATATATATAGGAGGAAGAAGTAGGTCGGTGGAGCCACGAGGGGCCCACGAGGGTGGAGGGAACGCCTAGGGCGGTAGGCGTGCCCCCTGCCTCGTGGCCTCCTCGTATGTTTCTTGACGTCCACTCCAAGTCCTCTAGATCACGTTTGTTCCAAAAATAACTCTCCCGAAGGTTTCATTCCGTTTGGACTCCATTTGATATTCCTTTTCTACGAAACACTGAAATAGGCAAAAAACAGCAATTTGCACTGGGCCTTGGGTTAATAGGTTAGTCCCAAAAATAATATAAATATGTATAAATAAGCCCATTAAACATCCAAAACAGAATATATGATAGCATGGAACAATGAAAAAATATAGATACGTTGGAGACGTATCACGTGGAAACAGTGCCGCGCCAAGCAAGGGATGTCTGCCCGGTAGTTGCACTGTGGCCACGCTCGGCCCGGGATTCGGGGGTGGCAAGCTGCACTGTAGCCACGCCCCGTCTCGTCGTAATTATGTGAGTGCTAACTTTAAGGGCGTGAGGGGCCGCCTGCTAGGAGCCGGCCTCTCTGGAGGCCGCCTGCTAGGAGTCGTCTCGTCTCCTGGCTTTCTTCTAAGGACCGCTGCCCTCTAGCAGCGACCGCTTGGACCAGCTGGCCCCGAGAAGGCGGCACCTCGTCCTTGAGGCTTGAGGGGCGCAGCTGGCCCCGATGTCTTGAATCGCCATGGGGAGCAGATGAGGCTACCTGTGGTCATTTACTCCGACAGTAGTCCCCGAAGCTGGTGGGGCACCACGGCTGAAAAGGAGAGGAGTTTCAGCAGCTTCCTACTCCGAGTGGTCTGATCGATCTTGCTTTGCCTGCCTTCTAGAGTGCCGACTTCTAGGAGCCGGCCGCGGCGAGGCAGGCCGCCTGTTGATTTCGAAATGTCACGGCGGGAGCCTGATGGCGCGCCAGCCAGGCGCCAGGCGTGCCGCCCGCTGCCTACGTGCCACGTGGCGCCAGCCAGCCGGGACGGCCTGTCAGCCTACACGCGCGACGGGATGTTGCCGCAGGCTAGGGCCCGCCACTACCAGGCCTTGGCGCGCGCGCGGATCCGGTGCGGCTGAGGCGCATGGTTAAGATTCCGTGGCGCAATTACTTCGCATCATTACCGCGCAGTAAATGCGGGGTCGTGGGATTGCGGGCACAGTTAATCCCACGATCCCCACGCCCCGTCCCCTCGGCTTCGCAGCCAGGGGCTATAAGTAGGGGGAGGAGGGGAGCGGCGCTAGCACGCGTGCCCTCCTCTCCCTTCGCCATTTTCTTCCTCATCTTCTCCTTCGCGGCCGCTGCACTCCCGCACCATGCCGAAGTACTGCCGCGGCCTGTTGTCACCGAGCCCATCCTCTCTGTCGCGCCGCTGCTTCGTCGCAGGCTTGCGCACTCGCCGCCGCGCCACGCCTCCGTTGAACTCGAGCTCCCATGGCGCCCGAGCAGACCGGTGACTGGGACGGCTCAAACATTCTCGAAGAACTCATCACTTTCCTCCGCAACACGCGGCGGCTGCCTGGCGAGGGCTATGTTTGGGCACGCGTTCCGCCCACGAAGGAGATTTCACCGATGCCGGATGATGGCGAACGCGTCATCTTTCGGTCACACTTCTTTCGCGGCTTCGGCCTACCGGCGAGCGGCTTCCTCCGTTCATTTCTTCAATTCTACCGACTCCAGCCGCACCACCTCACACCGAACACGTGGTGCTGCTGTCGGCCTTCGTCACGCTTTGCGAAGGCTACCTCGGCGTTCTCCCCACTCTTGAGCTACGGGGGGATTCTTCTACACCAAGCTAGGCACCGCCGCCAAGAACGAGGCGGCTCAGTGCGGAGCCTTCATCGCGGTGCGGCGCCCGGGTGCCGGGAATTGCTTCCCGGCCGTCAGCTTGACGCAGATGGTCAAGGTATGGAAAAAATCATACTTCTACGTCAAGAACGTCAACCCGACGATCGACTTCGTCAACCTGCCGGCTGAGCCCCGCACCAACTGGACCTTTAAGCCGAAGACGCTATCGGCCACCTCCGCCGCCGCCGTTGCCCGGCTCAGGGTGATGACGGAGTCGGAGGGCCTCAAAGCCTTGGATTTGTTGACCGCCTTTGTGGAGCGCCGGGTTCTCCCTCTTCAAGGCCGGCCTCATCTGATCAGTCGGATGAGCGGGCACTGAGACCCATGCCAGATGTCCACCAAGGAGATGCCGGCCGCAGAGGTGGCCCGCCTGGTGAACGAGATCTCGAACTGCAAACTCTCGGAGTCGGAGTGGCAGTTCGGAAAGCTGCCGTATTCCCGCGCACACCCGCCGCCTGCGGTAAGCTCTTAACTCTTTTTTCCTCTTTTGTCTGTCGGGCTCTGCTTTGCCGCCTGATTAGTCGGTCACGATGCAGCTCCTCACGACCCAGCCGGCAGCCGATGCCCTGGAGCAGGGCCAGGAGTACCTACCGGATCAATCTGTGAGTGATGCAGGCGACCCCGACTTGGGGGCGGCCACCATGGAAGAAGACGACGCCACAGGCGGTGGTGACGGAGCAGGTGGCTCCGGAGGAGGAGGCAGCCTCGAGGGCTGGCCAGACGACGACAACGTGGAGCACGCGCTGCGCCGCCCACCGGTCGCTAACAGGGCGGGGGCGAGCTCCTCAGCAGCGCCGACTGCACCAGGCGACGCACCAAAACGCCGAGCCGGCTCGCGGCTGCAAGGCGGCCGGCCGAAGAAACCCAAGGGCTCGGCCGCATCGACCAGGAGGGAGGAGGCCACCGCGAAGGCGGCCCGGTTCCAGAGAGCCCCGACGCAGCCGCCGACGGTGTCCGCGTAAGAGCTTGTCGTTTCTTGTGTTTTCCTTTGTCTTTTTTGCAAACTCCCTCTAATTTCTTCTTGTCTTGCTTGAACAGGGCCCCGCTCTCCCTTGAGCGGTCGGCCTCCGCCTCCATCATCGGGGGGACGGAGGGCTCCGCCAACACCCGCCGCGTAGACCCGCTCGCCGACCTCTGGGAGGCGAAGGAGAAGAACGCGCGGGAGGCGCGAGAGGAGGGGGAGGAGGCAGAACGGCAGAGGGAGGCGGCCAAGGTGGCGCAGGAGGAGGTAGACGCGACGGCCAAGGCCCAAGCCGACGCCACGGCCAAGGCCCAGGCGGACGCCGCGACCAAGGCCCAGGCAGACACGGCTGCCAAGGCACAAGCGGAGGAAGCCACACGCGGCCAGACTCCATAGCTTATCGTCCCCCTGCGCTCCGCACCACCGGCACCAGAGATCCCGGCGCCGACTGGAGGAGCCGGCAACGAGTAGCCGGTCATGGAGAGGGAAGGGGGCGACGCCGCCATCTTGAGGGCGGAGGTGCCCCAGCAAGCGCCGACTGCCGAGGCCCAGGGCAATCAGCCTGATGAGCCGCCGACGCCTCAAGTTGGCGGCGAGCTGATGGTGGGGGCCACCCCCGCTGTTCGCACTCCGGCGCACCGGCGTGTGGTGAAGGCGACTTCGGCGCCGCGGCCTCAGGAGATCGGGGCCTCGAGCTCATCGGGCCCAGAGGCGTAGGCCACTAGTGCCGCCCCACGAGAGTGGACGTCTGGGGGTGGGACAAGTGAGGGAGTCCTGGATTAAGGGGTCCTCGGGCGTCCGGCCTATGTGATGTGGGTTGGACTAATGGGCCATGAAGATACAAGACAGAAGACTTCCTCCTGTGTCCGGATGGGACTCCCCTTTGCGTGGATGGCAAGCTTGGTGTTCGGATATGAAGATCCCTTCCTCTATAAACCGACTCTGTACAACTCTAGGCCCCTCTGGTGTCTATATAAACTGGAGGGTCTACTCCGTAGAGACAATCACAATCATACATGCTAGACATCTAGGGTTTAGCCATTACGATATCGTGGTAGATCAACTCTTGTAATCCTCATATTCATCAATATCAATCAAGAAGGAAGTAGGGTATTACCTCCATCAAGAGGGCCTGAACCTGGGTAAACATCGTGTCCCCCGTCTCCTGTTACCATCGACCTAAGACGCACAGTTCGGGACCCCCTACCCAAGATTCACCGGTTTTGACACCGACATTGGTGCTTTCATTGAGAGTTCCGCTGTGACGTCAAAGACAGGATTGATGGCTCGCCTTGTTATCAAGGACAGTATCACCTCCAGAGGAGCCCTGGCCTCAGGCCAAACCCTCCGGTTAGGCGACTTTACCATGATCGCCCGTCCGGCAGTTAAGCCGACGATGACTTCTCAGGTCATCGAAAATCGCCTCCGTGTTGACTCCGAATACTCCAAACGGATGGATCCGGCGGAGTTGTCATCTTTAAACGAACTCCTGGATCGCATCACCTCCATGGGGGTTGCTACAGACTATGATCAAATTGGGCTTAAACCCGATCAGAGAGAAATCAAATCTCCGTCGATCACCCATCAGATAGCGGTTGTAGAGGAGGACAACAACAACTCTTCCCCTACATTGAAGACGAGTTGTGTTCGGATTTCCGAGCTCGAAGAGCCGGATACCTGCCTGTGGGACGACATTCTCGGTCCCCCAAAACTAGAAACGGGCGTCGAGCCTGGAAAATCATTTAACATCCCGGAGCCCAAACTATTAAGCTCGGAAGTTCTTCAAACTCCGGACTCCAAATTGGGTCAGGGATCGGATTTAAAGCCACCCACCCACCACAAGCAATATTCGCCAAGCAATTCCGGCCCTCAGGATATATGCGACCTCATGTACGTATGACAACACTCTCAGGAAACAGTCCATCACTTTTGGGCCAGATTCCTCCTTGTCAAAGACAAGATTAAAGATTGCCGCGACGAGGACGCAATTTCATTATTCTGCAATAATTGCACGGACGAAGGAATGCTCAACACCATCAACCGCCATCGCGTATTACACTTCATTGACTTGGCAACCATAGTACGGAAGTACTGCGCAATGGAAAGCGCCTGGAAAACTTAGATAGCTCACTGGGAACCACCGGTCTCCACTCAACCCCCCTGGCAAGCAAAAAGGATGCACCCTCGCGGGGCACCCGACCCCATAGTGAAGAAAACTAAACCCACTACAGGGCGCGGAACCGTTCTAGAGGGATGGCTCGATAGGCCGTGCAAAATACACACGACACCGGATACCGTACCAACCCACAGCCTTAGAGCATGTTGGATACTCCAGCAAGTGGCCAAGAGCGGCGAGGATATCCTCACCGAAGACACCTCAGAGCAACACCCCCCGAAGGACGACGACCTCAGAGTATTGACGGTCTTCGAGACTTTCTCTTCAAACAATCGGCGCAAGAGGGCACTCCGCGACCTCGCCGAAGTATGCCAAGTCGTAGCAATAAACCCCTGGAACGACATGGCCATAACTTTCAATGCCAGTGACGAACAAAGATTCCGGTCACTCCAGGCACCATCCGCCTTGGTCCTCAATCCAATTGTGGATGGCTTTCGGCTCACTAAAGTGCTCATGGACGGCGGTAGTGGGCTAAACCTCATCTACGAGGACACACTCAATAAAATGGAAATAGACAGGAGCCGCATCGAGCAAAGTAATACGACCTTCCCAGGAATCATTCCCAGCCGGGAGGCGCGGTGCGCGGGGAAAATTACACTTGACGTGGTATTCGGCATGCCGGAGAATTATCGGTCTGAAGAGATAACCTTTCAAGTGGCCCCTTTCAACAGTGGATATCACGCCCTATTGGGGCGAGACACATTCACACGCTTTCAAGCCATACCTCACTACGGGTATATGAAGCTCAAGATGCCCAGGCCCAAAGGTATTATCGCTCTCGCCAGTGATCCGGACATAGCCCTCCGCGCCGAAAACAAAACCGCATCCCTGGCCCTCGAGGCACTGTCGGAGGCCCTCGCGGCCGAAGAGTTAACCACACTACGCTCCATGGTGGATAGGGATGACGTAATCCTTGATAAGCGACCCAAATCCACCACTTTCAAACCAGTAGACAAAATAGTCAAATTTCAAGTCCAACCGACGGACCACAAGAAGATAGTTTCCATCGGGGCACAGCTGGACCCAACGGTTGATGCCGCACTACGAGCGTTCCTGCGCGGCTGCGCGAGAACTGGGACATATTCTCCTGGCACCCTTCTGATATGCCAGGAATCCCACGCAGGTTGGCCGAACACAGCCTCGATATACTAAAGGGATATAAGCCGGTCAAGCAAACATTGCGGCGCTTTTCCGAACCCAAACGGCAAACTATGGGGGAGGAGCTAGTGAAGTTAATCGAGGCCAGATTCATTAGACAAATAAAACACCCGGACTGGCTAGCAAACATGGTGATGGTGCCAAAGAATGACAAATCCTGGCGCCTGTGCGTCGATTTCAAAGACCTCAACAAGGCCTGCCCTAAGGATCCCTTCCCCCTCCCCCACATCGATCAGATTATTGATGCTACTGGAGTACACGACTCACTGTGTTTCCTTGACGCATACTCCGTATACCATCAAATCAAAATGAAGGAGTCCGATCAAGCCGCAACAACATTCATTACCCCATACGGGCCTTTCTGCTTCAACACTATGCCCTTCGGGCTTAAAAACGCCGGAGCCACCTATCAACGCATGATTCAAACATGCCTGGAGAAATAAATCGGCAAGATAGTTGAAGCATATGTGGATGACGTCGTCATCAAGACTAGGCATGTCGAGTCATTAATAAACGACCTGCGTCTCACATTCGACAACCTCCGCACATATGACATCAAGCTCAATCCGGAAAAGAGTGTTTTCGGCGTTCCCGCTGGAAAACTGCTGGGCTTCATCATTTCCAATATAGGAATTGAGGCGAACCCAGCCAAAATCCGAGCTTTGTCACAATTGGCTACACCAACAGACCTTAAATAGGTCGAAAAACTAGCTGGATGTGTGGCAACTCTAAGCCGCTTTATCTCCAGATTAGGAGAAAATGCATTGCCACTTTATCGCCTTCTACGACGCACCGACCACTTCGAGTGGACGGATGCGGCAACGGCTGGACTGGAAGAAATCAATGCTCTTTTAGCAAGCAACCCAATCCTGGCTGCGCCGAAAGTCGGCGGACGGATGTTACTATATATCTCTGCAACACACCAGGTGGTGAGCGCGGTGCTCGTCGTTGAGCGAGAGGAGGATGGACACAAATCGCCACTCCAGAAACCGGTATACTACGTATCCATTGTCCTCACACCATGCAAATCCTGGTACCCTCATTACCAAAATATAGCATAGGCGGTCTTCATGGCATCCCGGAAGCTACGATACTACTTCCAAGAGTGCTCGATCACGGTGGCTTCTGAAGTACCACTCAATGTCATAATATACAACCGCGACGCTACGGGCCGGATAGCCAAGTGGGCCATTGAGCTCCTGTCATTCGACATAACATACAAACTACGCCGAGCCATTAAATCCCAAGTATGGGCCGACTTCGTCGCCGGATGGACAGAGGCCGAACTCCCTAAAGAGTACGACACATATTCCAACTGGGTCATGCACTTCGACGGCTCTAAAATGCTGGCCGGCTTAGGAGCGGGCGTTGTGTTAATGTCCCTCACCGGAGACACAGTCCAGTACGTACTCCCAATATTACACACAGACTCCAACAATGCAGCTGAATACGAGGCCTTATTGCACGGTCTTCGGATGGTAGCCTCCATGGGCATACAACGCCTGGGGGTGTGCGGGGATTCAAATCTCGCAATATCCCAAATAAACGGAGACTTCAACACCAAAGATCCGAAGATGGAGGCCTATCGTAACGCCGTAATCAAAATATCAGCCCGGTTCGAGGGACTCGAGTTCCATCATGTGGCTCGAGAGAGTAATCAAGCGGCGGATGTCCTTGCTCGCATGGGCATCAAGCGTGACCCCGTCCCGCCTAACATCTTTCTGGAGAGGCTCTTCAAGCCATCCGTGGTGTGGCAGGGTGAGAGCAGCAACACCAGTCTGGATCCGATTACACCCCCAGATTCCGAACACAATACCGATATCATCGGGGGCTTAGGCACAGAAATAACACCATCGACCCATCTAATAATGGCAGTAATAGCCCCATGGACCGAGCCCTTCTTGGCCTACCATAATAGGCGAGAGATCCCTGAGGATCAGAATGAGGCTCGCTGCATTGATCGGCGCTCGAAAGCCTACAAGGTCCATGACGGAGAGCTCTACAAGAAAAGCGCCACCAAAGTCCTTCAAAGATGCATCTCCGAAGAAGAGGGACGACAGCTCCTGGCCGAAATCCATGTTGGTCTCAGCGGTCACCACGCCACGGCTCGGGCCCTTGTAAGTAAAGCCTTTCGTACAGGTTTCTTTTGGCCGACACCCGAGCAGATGCATAGGACCTTGTCCAACATTGTGTCGGATGCCAGCTTTTCGCCAATCAAAGCCACATGTCGTCTACCGCTCTACAAACAATCCCCATTACTTTGCCTTTCGCGGTCTGGGGGCTTGATATGGTCGGGCCCCTTAAAGGAGGAAGCCATAAGAAAAAATATCTGCTGGTCATGGTAGATAAATTCACTAAGTGGATAGAGGCCAAACCAGTTAAGATGGCTGAAGCCGGACCAGTGATAGACTTTATATCCAGTGTCGTGCACCGTTATGGTGTCCTGCACAACATCATCACCGATAACGGCTCAACTTTACAGCCGAGGAAGTGAAAGCTTGGTGTGCTAACCTAGGCATTAAGCTCGATTATGCCTCCATCTATCATCCACAAACAAATGGTCAAGTCTAACGAGCTAATGGTCTTATCATGAGCAGCATAAATCCTAGACTAGTGCGGTCTTTGAAAGAATCAGACAAGCACTGGGTTGAGGAGCTCAACTCCGTACTCTGGGGGTTGCAGACCACGCCCAATCACACTACCGGATACACACCATTCTTCATGGTGTATGGCGGAGAAGCCGTTTTGCCCTGTGACATTATTCATGACTCGCCTCGAGTGCGCATGTATGAAGAGAGAGAGGCCGAGCTTGATCGGCAGGATAGTCTAGATGCCCTGGAGGAGGAGCGCGATGTTGCAAAAGCCTGTTCTGCATTCTATCGACAACAGGCTCGCAGATACCAAAGTAGAGAAGTGCGGGCCAAGACTTATATTGTTGGTGAACTCGTTATACGCTTGCTAGAAAAGAAAAAGGACAAACTCAAGCCCAAGTGGGAGGGTCCCTTCATCATAGATGAAGTTCTCACTAGAGTAGCGTACCGCCTGGGTGATGCATCGGACAATCGCTTAGAGCCGAACCCGTGGAATGCTGCCAGACTCCAAACATTCTACGCCTAGAACTGCACTCTTTGTTCGTCTTCTTCTCCCTTTGTTTTCATTTTTTTCTCTTTAACTTTTTCTCTAGCTCTATAGCTTTTGTACGGCCAAACCGCACACCAATGACGTACACATCCTTAAATGTATACGCTCATAATACCTGGGGGCTTCTTTTACAGAAGCTTATTATTATTATTTTCTGAACATCAAGCTCCTCACATATGTGTCATTTCCTCATATGTACCTTTTCTTCGCCATTATATGCACCGCTATGACTTAAGTTTTGGCCAAGCTAGGTTGCTAGCTCCTGTGCGTATGCCCTACGTTCCCTTTCGTTCAGCTAGGGCATAAAGGGAGCACCTCTGCGATTGTTACAGCCGGGTCATCCGGACTTGTACCTCAGATTGGGTGAAGCCGAAAGCTAGCATTCTTAAGGGAATATTTGGTTGGCGGACTAAAGACGTTATACCCTAATTACACTGTGAACCCCCAGGCGTTACGTATACTGCAATTTTTTCAATCACAGTTCTGGCATGCATACTAACGCAAGTTCACCCAGGGAAAGGAACCCTTAACAGAACTATTCTCCCTGGAAGATGTTTCTTACAATCAAAAAGTAATATAACATAGCTAGTCGGATACAACTTGTATGTTCAAGCAACTATGACCCCTACGCCTGGTTTCCACGCATACCCTAGTCTATATTGCCGCTTCGGTATTCAAAAACACTCTGCACCTTCGGGTCCAGAGGTCGAAGCGAAAAGGTCTGCCATGACAATCGTTTTACAATCCGGCTAGGGACAAATTTGTCAATTGAAGTACATAGTCACTTGGACTCAAAAACCTCTTCCTCTATGACGTCTAACAGGCTGTCTAGCTTACAATCCTGTTGGGAAAACTTGGTGGCTATCTTTACTTGGTCATATACCAAACTAACTGGAATTTCTTGCCCATCTGACCCCCGAGGTCCGAACCGTGCCATATGATTCAGATCAAGCTTGGTGTACCGTGTTTCTACCATGGCCCAGGCCTCTCGCGCACCTTCTCGGCAGGCCGATATCTTCCATAATCGAAAGCGTCGCCGAGCTGCTTGGGATAGCTTCACGAGCTCCTCCATACTTCCTGGAGGAGAGGCGGATGGCCACAGAGCCTTGGCAACGCTCCTCATTGCTTGTCGAGCTTGCTCGTGCAGTTGGGCAGCTCTTGCAGCATATCGCCTTGAGATCTGGACATTTCCTCTTCGGGACGGCCAGTCAGCATACCTATAGACATAAATCTGTCAGATCATTTCTTCTCTGAATTACATGAAGTTAAGTTCAAAAGCATACTGAATATGCCGCATTGTAGCCACCTATTTTCCTTCACGGCGTCAGCTAGCTGGGCTCGTACATCTTTTAGTTCTTCGCCCATCATGGTGTTGGAATTCTGCAGCTTGTTTTTATCATCCCTGACCCATGTCAGCACACGTTCGCCTGCGGCCAGTTGCCTTTTGGCCTCTTGTTCACCCGCCTGCGTGACTTTCAGTTCCTCTTTCAGTTGATCTACTGATCCTGTCATCGAAAACACAACAGTATTAACTTTACTGGTACATGATTATACTTTTTCTGGATGGAGGGGAACATTACCAGGCGGTGCCTCTTTGGACTTCTCCAGTTCAGCGGTAACAACAGCTAGCTGAGTCCGGCACTTTTCCAGCTCATGAGACAGCATGTTCTTCTTCTCTGTGAGTACCTGATTATACAATGATCCTTAAATCAGTTGTTTCAACTGTTTCAAGTCTCAAGGGCTATTGGTACATGATTACCAGATTTGTACAATGCGTACTTACCCGCTTATCTTTCAAATACTAGTCAGTGGCTCTCGTAAGCCCACCCCGAGCAGCTAGGATGTACGCATCAGCCGAGCTGAAGGCGTCGAACGCCTCTTTAGCAAATCCGGGGTTGCGGAGAGCGGCCCTCCGGCGCCGATGATTCATGGCGCTCTCCACTTTTGAGTTTGTGACGGATACATTATCTGAATCCTCTGAAGGAGGACAATCCGGCGTTGCTCCCGTGTCAGCCCCCGCCCTAGAGGCAGGGTCTGGAACGTGACTGATGGAGGCACGACCGGCAGGATCCCCAGACATAGTCCGGCGAACACTCTTCCTGATAAAATACAGCGGACAATGTCACGGTTCGATGTGACTGCCAGGGGGCATGTTTAAAATCATACCTCTTTGATGAAGGCTCGGCCGCATTGTCATTTGCCTTCCTCTTCAAAGACCCACCCAGCATAGGCGCTGCTCTCTTATGAGACGCCTCTAGTGCGGCATGACGCGCCGAGCGCCTCCCCTTGGGAGCATGAGACAGTGCGGTGGGTGAGGCATAATGAGGAAGATCTTTCGGGGGAGATGTCTCCTGGCTACTTACATATGAGGCGGGAAGGAGGCCAGGATAATCGGCCACGATGGCCACTTCTGTGCCATCATAGCTTGCCTGGTAGAAGACTCCCTCTTGGAGTTCTACAAATATGTTCGGATCCTCTTCAAATCCGGGATCGAGGTCTCGGTTATGGTCCTCTGGCTATGGAGCGGGGCTATAAATCCCCGCGATAGCCTTCCACCATTCTTGTTAAAAATGGATGGGTAAATGTCAATTAGACATGACTCGGGGAAAGGATTGAGTAAGTAGGTGGGATTAAAACTCACCCAGCTAGGGGGATTGTACATGGAGAATCCCTCTTGGTGCTTAAGGCGAGTAAACTCCTCTTTGTCCCCTTTATACAGATTGGCCAATATTGTGGCCAGGGCGGCAGGAGTGTCCGGACCTTTCCGTCCGCAGCGTGAGGCGTCATCTTCCCCATTATAGTGCCACATAGGGAGCCCTCTGAATTGGAGTGGTTGAACACCTCGCACTATGGAAGTTGCCATTACCTCGATTATTGATAATCCGGAATGGGCGAGTGTCCTTGTCTTGCCCATTAATTGTTGGACTTCTGCGCTATCCACCTCCTCGAGGCTCCGAGGATGCCAGCTGTGGCGTTTTCTCAATGGAGCGCTGAAGAATTCGGGAAGACCCATTCGGACTAGGTCGGGGAGAGCGACATCTTCAATATAAAACCACTCCGAGGGCCACTCTTCGGATGCCTTCTTCGGCGTGCCGGACAAGTATCCGGTCCCGGCTATGCGCCATATCTCGGTGCCGCCCACCTCGAATATGGATCCCTTTTGGGTATGAGGGACGAGGCAGAAAAGCTTCCTCCATAAACCGAAGTGAGCCTCGCAGCCCAGGAACAACTCACAAAGAGCGACGAAACCCGCGATATGCAGGATAGAGGCCGGAGTGAAGTTGTGCAGTTGGAGACCGTAGTACTGCAGGAGGCCTTGGAGGAAAGGGTGGATTGGAAACCCGACACCTCTAATTAAGAAGGATATGAAGCACACTCGCTCCCCTAGTCGGATTAGGAAAATTTTCTGCCAGGGCTTCGCTTGTAAAAGAGGTTAATCCTGCCCGGACAAGGACTAGATCCGCGGGAGGAAGGAATCCCTGCGTTTGAACCTTACTCAGCTGGTCATGGGATAATGAACATTTCTCCCAATCGCCTTTCTTGGAGCCATATGGGCGCGAGGAAGAACCGGGAATGCTAGCCATGCTAGAATGGTTTCTCCTAGCAAGCTCTAAGGATTTTCCGCATGGTGTGAGATGGCATCTGAGATCCAATCCACTTAAATATACGCCTTTCTTACATGGCCAGGGTGTTATGTGCAAAAATACTCTAACCTTTCGTATTCACTCGCGTGGAAGCTGAAGCGATGGAGGCATAGAAGCCGATGGGTACAACATTAAATGGAAAGTCGAGTATAATTCATCGGGTCAGACGCTTTGAAGTATTCGGAGGAAGAACCCGCCTTGCAATGCCGAAGACTATCAGCGCGCCGGACACATCATCATTGAAGTCTGGTTCGGGGGCTACTAAGGGAGTCCTGGATTAAGGGGTCCTCGGGCGTCCGGCCTATGTGATGTGGGCCGGACTAATGGGCCATGAAGATACAAGACAAAAGACTTCCTTGAGTGTCCGGATGGGACTCTCCTTTGCATGGATGGTAAGCTTGGCGTTCAGATATGAAGATTCCTTCCTCTGTAAACCGACTCTGTACAACCCTAGGCCCCTCCGGTGTCTATATAAACCAGAGGGTTTAGTCCGCAGAGACAATCACAATCATACAGGCTAGACATCTCGGGTTTACCCATTATGATCTCGTGGTAGATCAACTCTTGTAATCCTCATATTCATCAAGATCAATCTAGCAGGAAGTAGGGTATTACCTCCATCAATAGGGCCCAAACCTGGGTAAACATCATGTCCCCTGTCTCCTGTTACAATCGACCTAAGACGCACAGTTCGGGACCCCCTACCCGAGATCCGTCGGTTTTGACACCGACAACGAGCATCCTTAACAAGGCTGCACATGAAGTCCAGTCTCTTCTTCAGGCCCAAAGCACGGCCCTCCAGAACTACACGAAGACGTTCCTGGCATCGCGAGCCGTCGTTCGGGTATGTTCCTTGACCGCTTGTTTCTGATTCTTGTAATTTTCTTGAATTCTTCTGTGGGGGCGCGCCAGCACACCCACTGGATGTAGCCCCCATGTTCCGGGCCGACTGCTGAGCAGGCGGCTCGGAACTTAAAGGTAAGTTCCGAGTGCTAACCCTTTCTTTTCTTCTGTTGTCTTTGTTGCAGGACTACCACAACATCCGTGCGGCCGCCTTCAACTCCCAAGTCTAGGATTTGGCCAAGCGGACCACTGATTTGGCCGACAGCCGGAGTAAGCACTCCGCTCTTCATTCTTGCGGGGGCGCGCCAGCGCACCCACAGGGTGTAGCCCTCGAGATTCGGGCCGACTGCTGAGCAGTCGGGTCGGGTCTTCTAGCGACCACTTTTCTTTTTTTTTCTTTTGTTGAATCGCTCAATCCTTAGTCTCACGGGGGCACGCCAGCGCACCCCCGGGTTGTAGCCCCCGAGATTCGGGACAACTGCTAAGCAGTCGGGTTAGATCTTCCAGCAACTACTTCTTTATTTGTTGATTTGTTGATCATCTTTTCTTTCTTGTCTTCTGCAGGAGCCAACGCCACCTTACGGCAGCAGTTGGGCGAGGCTCAAACCGTGTTGCACGCCAAGGAAGAGGAGCGCAGCAAGATGGAGCAAGAGCGCGACCGCCTGGCCAAGCAGCTGGCTGACCAGGCGGACCAGCACCAGGCGGAGCTGCAGAAGCTTAAGGACACGGAGGAGGCCCTCCAGGCCGAGTTCGAGACTCAACGCTCGAACTGGGTCGAGCGGGAGAAGGCCTTGTCGGACGGCTATGGAAAGATCGAGGACCTGCTCGATGGTGGGTTGTCCTTCTCTTTTTTTCTGCATGCCGACTTGTCATATGAGCCAACTTCCGGCTTCATACTTCTTTTTTCTTCTTGTGTAGAGTATTTCCCTGGTTACGCCGTCGCCGCCAGCCAAGCCGTCGAGGCTCGCCGTGACGAGCGGGGGCTGGCTGGTGCGGAAATCGCGCCCAACGCCCCTCGAACCCTCGCCGAGCAGCTGCTCGCCGTCCAAGCTCGTCTCCAGCCAGTGCATCAGGCTCTCCGTTGTCTGCAGCATGCGGGAGCCTAGGTGGTCTCCGCCCTCTGGCCGGGTGCTCCAATTCTGCGCACCCCCAGCTGGACCTCTGACTGGTTAGAGGTGGCCATCGGCCGCATCAAGGCATGGAAAGGCTCCTCCGCGCGGGGCAGGTGCACGACGGGCCTTGGAGTTCATCAAGGGGTGGTATCCTGGGCTGAACCTAGCCCAGTTGGCCACTCTCCATGCTGAAGCCGACGAGGAGTTGGCGGCGGTGGCGCCCGAGCTCTATCATTGCACCGCGGCGATCATCGAGTACACAGACACCAGTGACTTCCTCCCTGAGCTAAATGAGGCGGGCGCTGAGGTGTCGCCCGACTGGTTCGGGCTGAACTCAGAAGACGGCGAGGACTCGGTGGAGGAGATCGCCTCCAGCGATGAAGGTGAGGAGGAGGAGGACGAGGACGGCGAGGATGATGCGCCGGATGATGGAGACGACAGTTGGCCTCAGCCTGACCAAGTCTTGACCAACGGATAGCGCGCCGGCAAGCCGACTGCTCCCAATGCTGATGAGGCGGAGACCAACCAGGCGGCCGTTCCACCACCCGGAGCCACGACCTCTGCTGACCCCTCTAATCCGGCTGCTGCTCCTCTGGCCTAGGTGGCCAAGTTATCTTTTCTTTTCCTGTTTTGTAATCTCTTGAACAAAATTGTTAAGTTTGCGTAGTTCCACCCACTGGGGGTGTATTCAAACTCTGTTGAATCCTGGCCGAGGGCCTTTTGCTATGTAAATTGTCTTTACCGATTTCCGACATGTCTTGCTTTTCTACTCCTTTGGGTTTTTTCCTTTGCCGCCTTCCCTTGGCTGCCGTCTTGCCAACCGGACAGCCGCTCTGCGATCTGTGGCTGGGTCAAGTACTTGGCCGTTTTTGGGAAGGCAAGTACTTTAGCCGTTGGTAGAGTGTAGCAAGTTAAGTTAGAAACCGGCCGGCCGGCTGCTCAACAGTCGGTCAGCGACGCGAGGAGCCGACTTGGCCTATGCAAATGCTTTGGTCCTTAGCCATTTTTTGTGTGGGCACCATTTCCTGCATTTATCTCTTGCCAGCCAGACAGTCGCTCTGCGAGCTGTGGCTGATGGCAAGAGAGGGCTTACGTGCCGGCGCACTACTTGTCCGACTGCAGGTAGCATTGACATAGTACAAGGCGGCAAGCCCCCGGGCCGACTAGTCGAACCCGGTGCCAGGCAGAATAATGAAATAACACATTCATAGGCATAGGACTTATCATATAGATAAAAAGGGTAGCCCCTGAGTGCTCCTCAAGGGACCCGGTGTCTTAGCGCTTAATACAAAAGGTAGCATGGTACATACTACATCAACTGTAAAATCTTCGGAGGAGGGTTGCATTCCATGGGTGCTCCGATTCCTTGCCGGAGTCGTCTCTCTTGCATGCTCTGGGCTTCTGCGCGTCGATGAGGTAGTAGGAGTCGTTGCCCAAAGCTTTGCTGATGATGAACGGGCCTTCCCAAGGGGCCGAGAGCTTGTGCTGGCCGGCTGTTCGCTGAATCAGCTGGAGCACAAGGTCTCCCTCTTGGAACTATCTTGGCTTGACCTTCCGACCGTGGTAGCGGCACAGACTCTGTTGGTAGATGGCGGACCGGCTGAGTGCTAACAGCCGACCCTCTTCTAGCAGATCAACATCGTCTTCTCTTGCTTCTTTCGCCTCCGCCTCCGTGTACATGGTGACGCGAGGTGAGTCAAACTAAATGTTAGTTGGGATGACGGCCTCGGCAGCGCACACGAGGAAGAATGGAGTGAAGTTGGTTGATTTGTTCGGAGTGGTGCGGAGGCTCCAAAGGACGGCTGACAGCTCGTCGATCCAGCAGCCGGCCGACCATTCCAGTGGCTCGACCAGTCGGGGCTTGATGCCGGAGAGGATGAGGCCGTTTGCTCGCTCGACTTGGCCGTTTGACTGTGGATGGGCAACGGACGCTCAGTCCATTCGGATGCCCTGCGTCGCGCAGAAGCGGGCCAAGGCTCCCTTGGCAAAGTTCGTGCCATTGTCGGTGATGATGCTGTGTGGCACACCGTATCGGACGGTGATATCTGCAATGAAGGTCACAACAGTCGGACCATTCAATTTCTTGATTGACTTTGCTTCAATCCACTTGGTGAATTTGTCCACGACGACGAGCAGATGGGTCATGCCGCCACGTGCTGTCTTGAATGGTCCCACCATGTCCAACCCCCATACGGCAAAGGGCCAGGTAAGGGGGATAGTCTTGAGTGCAGAACCTGATAGATGTTGCTTAGAGCTAAACTTCTGGCACGCTTTGCAATGCTTAACCAACTGCTTGGCGTCTTCCAAAGCAGTCGACCAGAAGAAACCATGCCGGAAAGCTTTTGCTACAAGGGATCTGGAGGCCGCGTGGTGGCCGCACTCGCCTTGGTGGATATCTTTGAGGATTGCTTGACCCTTCTCTATTTCTATGCAGCGCTGGAAGACCCTAGTCACGCTGCGTCTGACAAGCTGTCTGTTTACTATCGTGTAGGCTCCTCTCGGTGCTGCACTTGCCGGGCCGAGATCTCATCGGTCGGCAGCTCTCTGTTCACCAGAAACTTGAGGATGGGTTGTGCCCATGATGGTGCTTGAATTTCTTCTACTGCCACTACGACCACTTTTACTAGGGCGGTTGGGTTAGGAGGCGGCGGGTCGGAGTTGGTTGCCGCTTGCTGCATCGTTCAAGTCCCCGGGCCGACTTCTGCGGCCCCCGGGCCAGGTGGTGAAGTCCTCGGGCCGGGTGCGACTGCTGCAGTCCCCGAGTGAGGGAGTCCTGGATTAGGGGGTGTTCGGATAGCCGAAATATATCTTCAGCCGGACTCTAGGACTATGAAGATACAAGATTGAAGACTTCGTCCCGTGTCCGGAAGGTTCTTTCCTTCGCGTGGAAGGCAAGCTAGGCGTGCGGATATTCAAGATCTCCTACCAATGTAACCGACTCTGTGTAACCCTAACCCTATCCGGTGCCTATATAAACCGGAGGGTTGTAGTCCGTAGGACGAACACATCATAATCATCATCATACCCATAGGCTAGCTTCTAGGGTATAGCCTCCTTGATCTCGTGGTAGATCTACTCTTGTACTACCCATATCATCAATATTAATCTAGCAGGAGTAGGGTTTAACCTCCATCGAGAGGGCCCAAACCTGGGTAAAATAAAGTGTCCCTTGTCTCCTGTTACCATCCGACCTTGACGCACAGATCGGGACCCCCCACCCGAGATCCGCCGGTTTTGACACCGACATTGGTGCTTTCATTGAGAGTTCCTCTGTGTCATCGCCTTTAGGCCCGATGGCCCCTTTGATCATCAACAACGATGAGGTCCAGGGTGAGACTTTTCTCCCCGGACAGATCTTCGTCTTCGGCGGCTTCGCTCTGCGGGCCAACTCGCTTGGTCATCTGGAGCAGATCGAGAGCTACGCCCCTGGCCATCAAGTCAGGTTTGGAAGCCTAAACTACACGGCAGATATCCGTGGAGACTTGATCTTCGACGGTTTCGAGCCACAGCCAAGCGCGCCGCACTATCTCGAGGGGCATGATATAGCTCTGCCTCCGAACAGTGTCCTGGAGGTCGCATACGCTCCGGCCCCGATCCTCGATTCGGAGCCCGCTGCGTTCTTTGAAGATGAACGGTTGGACGTCACCTCGGGGGCTGCAATCTTAAAGTCCATTGAGCCGAACGCAAGCCCCGCGCTCCGCATGGCCTGTGACTCCAAGGAGCCGGACTCTTCTCCGAACTTTGGTTCGTCCGTGCCCCCGCCGATCGAATCAGATTGGGCGCCTGTAATGGAGTTCACCGCCGTGGACATCTTTCAGTATTCACCTTTTGGTGATATTCTGAATTCTCTCAAGTCTCTCTCTTTGTCAGGAGAGCCCGGGCCGAACTATGGCCTGCGAGGTTGGGATTCGGACGACGAAGAAATTCAAAGCCCACCCACCGCCCACTTAATAGCCACTGTCGACGATATATTCGACATGCTCGACTTCGGCTCCGAAGACTTCGACGGTATGGACGACGAAGGAGGAGACGAGCAAGAACCAGCACCTGTAGGGCGCTGGACCGCCACCTCGTCATACGACATATACATGGTGGATGCTCCAAAAGATGGAGATGGCGATGGAACAGCGGAGGATGGCACTTCGAAAAAGCCTCCAAAACGCCGACGTCAGCGGCGCCGCTCCAAATCCCGCCACAGCAGAAACGGTGATTCCGGCACGGGAGATAATACTACCCCGGACAGCGCCGAAGAACACCAAAAATAGCAGGATTCGGCACAGGAAGATGGAGAAGACCGCCCTCATGAGAGAGCGGCAGAGCGAGAGGTCGAGGACGATAACTACATGCCTCCCTCCGAAGACGAGGCAAGCCTCGGCGACGATGAATTCATCGTACCATCAGACCCCGCCGAACAAGAGCACTTTCAACGCAGGCTTTTAGCCACGGCGAACAGCCTAAACAAGCAGCAACAGCTTAGAGCTGATCAAGATTTGCTAGCAGACAGATGGACTGAAGTCCTTGCGGCCGAAGAGCACGAGCTCGGACGCCCCTCCAAAAACTATCCTAAGCGCAGGCCGCTACCCCAATCAGAGGAGGAAGCCCAAGACATGGTAGATTGGCCACCTCACGGCCGCGACAGAGAAGCCTGTCGAACATCCAAACAAGCCATGCCCCGCAGCCGCTTTACCAAGGCACGGGAACACGAACCAGACCTGTGAGACGTCCTGGAGGACAAAGCAAGGCAAACAAGATCGATCTATGGATCGCGCGGATGCCCGACGGCACGTGATAGTTTTCACTCTAGACACAATAAATCCGGCCGGGCCGAACACAACAGGCACAGCTCCTCCGAACTGTGTCGAGACATAGCCCAGTACAGGGGCGCCGCACACCCACTATGCTTCACAGACGAAATAATGGATCATAGAATCCCAGAGGGTTTTTAACCCGTCAACATCGAGTCGTACGATGGTACGACAGATCCGGTAGTATGGATTGAGGACTATCTCCTCCACATCCACATGGCACGTGGCGATGATTTGCACGCCATCAAATATTTACCCCTTAAGCTTAAGGGACCAGCCCGGCACTGGCTTAACAGCCTCCCCGCAGATTCGATCGGCTCTTGGGAGGACCTGGAGGCCGCATTCCTCGACAACTTCCAGGGGACCTACGTACGGCCACCGGACGCCGACGACCTAAGCCACATAATCCAGCAGCCAGAAGAATCGGCCAGGCAATTCTGGACACGGTTCCTAACAAAGAAAAATCAGATAGTCGATTGTCCGGATGCAGAGGCCTTAGCAGCCTTCAAGCATAACATCCGTGACGAGTGGCTTGCCCGGCACCTGGGACAGGAAAAGCCGAAATCCATGGCAGCCCTCAGGACACTCATGACCCACTTTTGCGCGGGCGAAGATAGCTGGCTAGCTCGCAGCAACAACTTATCGAAGAAGCAAGGTAATTCAGATACCAAGGACAAAAGTGGCAGGTCGCGACGGAATAAACAGAAATGCCGCGTCAGCAGCGACAGCAATGAAGATACGGCAGTAAACGCCGGATTCAGAGGCCATAAATCCGGTCAGCAGAAAAAGCCATTCAAAAAGAATACCCAGGGCCCGTCCAGGTTGGACCGAATACTCGACCGCTCGTGCCAGATTCACGGCACCCCCGAAAGGCCAGCCAATCACACCAACAGGGATTGTTGGGTGTTCAAGCAGGCAGGCAAGTTAAGAGCCGAACACAAAAACAAGGGGCTAGACAGCGATGACGAAGAGGAGCCCAGGCCGCCGAACAACAACGGACAGAAGGGGTTTCCCCCACAAGTGCGGATGGTGAACATGATATACGTGACCCATATTCCCAAGCGGGAGAGGAAGCGTGCGCTACGGGACATATACGCGATGGAGCCAGTCGCCCCAAAGTTCAACCCATGGTCCTCTTGCCCGATCACCTTCGATCGAAGGGACCACCCCACTAGCATCCGTCACGGCGGTTTCGCCGCATTGGTTCTTGACCCAATAGTTGACGGATTTCACCTTACAAGAGTCCTCATGGACGGCGGCAGTAGCCTGAACCTGCTCTACCAGGATACAGTGCGGAAAATGGGCATAGATCCATCGAGGATCAAGCCCACAAGGACGACCTTTAAAGGCGTCATCCCAGGTGTAGAGGCCAATTGCATAGGCTCCATAACACTTGATGTGGCCTTCGGATCTCCGAACAACTTCCGAAGCGAAGAGTTAATCTTCGACATAGTTCCGTTCCGCAGTGGCTAATATGCTCTGCTTGGACGAACCGCATTCGCTAAATTCAACGCGGTGCCGCACTACGCATATCTCGAGCTCAAGATGCCAGGCCCTCGAGGTGTAATCACGGTCAGCGGAAACACCGAACGCTCCATCCGTACGGAGGAACACACGGCGGCCCTTGCAGCAGAGGTACAAAGCAGCCTGTTAAGGCAGCTCTCGAGTCCGGCCGCTACAACGCGGGACAAAGCAAAACGCGCCCGGAGTAACCCGCAGCAAGACCGACTGGTGCGTTCAGAGCACGCGTAGCAATACGGCCCCAACCCCAGCCATCGCTACATAGCGGAGCTAGTACCTCGATTACACAATTACGCCCTTACAATTCCATGGGCATAGGGGAAGGGGCAGATAAAACGGCATGCCGACAATACGGCGTCAAACGTACTAGGGGCTGCCGGGTTCTTCTTTTCTTTCAGGACTCCATACTCTGGATACAGTGTTCGGCCTTGCTGCCGCATAGACGATACAGGACCCAGGAAAGCAGACAAAACAACGCCGCATCATGGAACTCTCAGGTGGTCTCTATTTCGAGCGATATATCTGTTTCTAAATTCCGCGGCCTGCGCCTGGTCAGGACATGTTAAATAGTCTAAATTTTTTTCGCACTACTTGTATCGTTCGGCTTGAATAAACAGCCTCCTCATAAATAATGCATAGCTTTTCGTCTATTTTTTGCATTATCTTCTTTTAATATACATATGTTTACTCAAATAACATGATCGCACCCGTACACCATGGTACGGCAAACCACGCCAGGGGCTTTATTACCCTTCTATCTGGTGTGAGAAGTCCGTCCACTTTCACAAGTGCGGCACCCCGAACTTATAGCATTATATGCATCGGCTCCGAGTCATGATTTTGGTCATATGTTGGGTTTGCCCGGCTCCTATGTTTTGGTGCCTTACGTTCCGTTCTATCGGCTAAGGTAGCACTAGGAGAACCACTGCGATTGTGCCCCAGATCAGGTGGGTGAGCACCTCTGTGGAGAAAGCTAAAACAGACTGTCATGATAAGGCGCGAGACCGGTCGCTGTTCGAGAGGTTTTTTGAGTCCCTAAAGGCTTATGCCGCTTCGAGCGAAGAGCTGGTTAAGTCCGGCTAAAGGCGAGGATAGTGCCCCGAATTTGGCCTTCCGAACTAGGGGCTTCGCCGAAATTTAAAATTATAATGTTCTATGGCTAAGTGATAGTGTTCAAGCATTATAGTCCGATTGCCTGGTTCGCTGTGCTGAGCGCCTCCCTCGAAGGACCCAACTATGGGAACAAGAGCTCTCAGGTTTATCCCGAACACCCCAGCACTAGTTGCATGGGGGCAGAAGCCGACGACTCGCCATCTCTCAGTTATTGATAAACGGCCGCACATAAAATAATATTTTAAATTCAGAAAGCATTGCTTAAGCGCATATGAACAAGTTTTCAGCGCACAGGATACAAACGAGCGAGTTCATTGAAATATTACATCTTTGGCACACTCATCCGCGACAAGGCGAGCTCCAGCGAGAACTTCCTTGTAGTAGTTCTCGGGCTTGCAATGCTCCTTCCCCTGCGGCGGCCCGTCCTTCACCAGCTTCTCTCTGTCCAGCTTGCCCCAGTGTACCCTTACACGGGCAAGGGCCCTCCGGGCACCTTCTATGCAGACGGAGCGCTTGATGACCTCAAGCCATGGACATGCCTCCACCAGCCGCCGCACCAGCCCGAAGTAGCTCCCAGGCAGGGCCTCTCCAGGCCATAGCCGAACTAGTAAGCCCTTCATGGCCTGTTCGGCCGCCTTGTGGAGCTCGGCCAGCTGCTTCAGCTGATCACTTAAGGGCAAAGGGTGTCCGGCCTCAGAATACTGAGACCAGAACACACTCTTCGTCGAGCTGACCTCTTCAGCTCGGTAGAATGCGGCGGCGGCGGATGCGCTGCGGGGAAGATCAAGAACGCCCCTGGAGAACTCCGGATTCGGGTAAGTAATAGGTATTTCACCTTTATATTCCTACTTTGCATTAAGAATGCCTTACCCGCTGCTATCTTTTTCACATCCTCCAACTCTTGGAGGGCCTTTTGGGCTTCGCCCTTGGCACTCTTGGTGGTCTCAACAGCCGACGCGAGCTCGGATGCTTGCGTTTTTGCCTCAAGCTCCAAACCCTCATGTTTTTTCATGAGAGCTTGCAGCTCTTGCTGCACCTCGCCGACTTGGACCCCAAGCTTTTCTCGCTCGGCGCGCTCCTCGGCCGCTTTCTTCTCGGCCTCAGTCAGCGCCTGCTTCAGGGTTGCCACCTCGGTTGTGGCCCCTACAATAAGCAGTACAATCCTGTTATTTCTTTTTGCAATCAAGCCTCTCTATAGGCGCCACTTTTTTTCTTTCTTTTTTTCTAAGGGGTATTTCTTACCTTCCTTTTCCACGAGCTGCCTTTTGGCATGGCCGAGCTCTTGCTCGGACCGCTCGAGGTCCTTTTTCAGGACTTCCACCTGCGCAGTCAGTGCGGCGGTGGACAGCAGGGAAGCCTGCATACGCATATTAGACTTTTTATTAGACTCCTGCGAAAATTGTTGGATCCTCTATTCGGCTTTTCTTTCCGAACACCGAACAGAGCATCGGGGGCTAATGTCTATGCGGTAATGAATTTAGCATATTTTTTGCTTACCTGGAAGCCTGTTAGAAGGCTAGTGCAAGCTTCATTCAGTCCGCTCTTGGCGGACTGAACCCTTTGGACCACCGCACTCATAATAGTACGGTGCTCCTCGTCGATGGTGGCGCCTTCAAGCGCCTCCAACAGACTATCCGGCGCCTCTGGTTGGACAGAGGTCACCGGCTCAGACGGCTTACTCCTCTTGGAAGGAGTTCGCCCACCACGAGCCAGGACGGTTGAGTCCGGCGCGGTGTCCGGCACAAAGCCGGACTGGGAGCGCTGGGGGTTTCATCCCCTTTACTCCTGGGGTCCTGAGGATTGCCTTGCGGCTCCTCCAGGACCACCTCCTCCTGCCCTGTTCGGCGGGACTCCACTTCGGCGTCGTCCGCCCCGCTGGGGGAGACTGCGGGCGGGACAGAGTTCACGTCCGACGTATCCAGGGAGCCGCTCGATGAATCATCGAGTGCGGCTCGGGGCGGGCTATGCAAATAGCATTCGACATTAGGGTAAGCTGCGCACTTGAAGATACTATGAGTCATTCTGGTATGTGAATACTTACGATGTCGTCGGACGCTTGGTTCTGTCCGACCACTCCTTTCCGCCCTCTTCGGCGTTGGGGGAGCAGTCCGGCGGAGGGTTCTTCCTTTTCCACGACCCCTCGGCCTCCCCTGTTGGGGCGGCCTTCTTCTTTTTCGCTCCCCTCGCTGGAGGGGGAGAGCTTCCTTGTTCCCCCTCCTCGTTTTCACGAGAGGAGGGCGTCGCAGACTCGCCAGATGACGAGCTCGACACCACCACATTGCGGGCACTCTTTCGAGTCTCGGTGGTCTTCTTCTTCTTGACCTTCTTCTCCGGCACCACATAGGGCGCCGGAGCCAGCAGCTTCTCTAAGAGAGCTGGGGCTGGGTCTTCGGGCAGAGGAGCCAGACAGTTGATTGGTCCGGCTATCTTCAGCCACGCCTGTCAAAGGCAAAGGGAGTTTTTAGATCCCACATAGAGTTAATCTATGTAGAAAAGCTTAACGAACCTGTGAAAGGTATAAATAGCCTACCTCGCCAGCGTTGCGCTGCGAGCTATATCCGCGGTCCTCGGAAGCGGATGTGGGGCACTCGGCGCCTTTGGTTAGCACCTTCCAGACATCTTCATACGTCGTGTCGAAGAGCCTATTGAGGGTTTGGTGCTGCGCCTGGTCAAATTCCCACAAAGTGAACTCCCGTTCTTGGCACGGGAGGATCCGGCAAACGAACATGACCTGGATGATGTTGACATGCCGGATGGGCTTGTTCATCAGGGACCGGATGCAAGTTTGCAGTCCGGTCACTTCTTCTTTGTTGCCCCACGATAGGCCCGTCTCTTTCCAGGACATAAGCCGCGTGGGGGGTCCGGATCGAAACTCAGGGGTCGCGACCCATTTCGAGTCGCGTGGCTCGGTGATGTAAAACCACCCTGCCTGCCACCCCTTTAAGGACTCCACAAAGGAGCCATCGAACCAGAGTGCGTTAGCCATTTTGCCGGCCATAGCACCTCCGCACTCCGCCTGGGTGCCGGACACCACCTTGGGCTTGACGTTGAAGGTCTGGAGCCAGAGGCCGAAGTGGGGGCGGATGCGGAGAAAGGCCTCACACACGATGATAAACGCCGAGATATTGAGGATAAAGTTCGGGGCCAGATCGTGGAAGTCCAGGCCGTAGTAGAACATGAGCCCCCGGACAAAAGGGTGAAGTGGAAAACCCAGTCCGCGGAGGAAATAGGGGAGAAAAACTACCCTCTCATGGGGCCTTGGGGTGGGAAGAAACTGCCCCGCCTGGGGAAGCTGGTGCGGGATGTCCTTGGACAGATATCCGGCCTTCCTAAGCTTTTTGATTTGACCCTCCGTAACGGAGGAAGCCATCCACTTGCCACCCGCTCCGGACATCGCTGGAGCAGGTTGGGGAAGAAAGAGCGAACTTGGGCGTTGGAGCTTGAGTGCGCAGGAGATGGATGGGCAAAGGAGGAAGAAGGCGTAGGTGAAAGAGGTGGATCTTTATCCCCTTATATAGGCTGATGTCGTTATGCGTCCCCACCTACCTAATAAAACTCGCTTGCCGCTCACACGCCGTGGTAAATGGCGCGGTTGGCTTACCCACGTCCGCATTAATGAGAATCCCGTTAAAAGGGGCACACGATCTCTGCTTCGACAAGACGTGCCAAGGAAACCGCCTCGTTGAACGTGCTGCGGTGGAACAACAAAAAATAATCCATACAGAAGGCTTGGTCGCAGTGTTATGACGCACTGCGGAATACGTCAGCAGATTTGATTTGTGTTTGTATTATTCTCTATATGGAAATACGTGGAAACTTGTTTTGCAGAGCCGGACACTATTTTTTGGTGTTTATTATCTTCTTGAAGAATTTGGAGGAGGAACCCGCCTTGCAATGCCGAAGACAATTTGCGCGCCGGACTCGTCGTCATTGAAGCCTGGTTCAGGGGCTACTGAGGGAGTCCTGGATTAGGGGGTGTTCGGATAGCCGAACTATATCTTCAGCCGGACTCCAGGACTATGAAGATACAAGATTGAAGACTTCGTCCCGTGTCCGGAAGGTTCTTTCCTTGGCGTGGAAGGCAAGCTAGGCGTGCGGATATTCAAGATATCCTACCAATGTAACCGACTCTGTGTAACCCTAACCCTATCCGGTGCCTATATAAACCGGAGGGTTGTAGTCCGTAGGACGAACACATCACAACCATCATCATACCTATAGGCTAGCTTCTAGGGTTTAGCCTCCTTGATCTCGTGGTAGATCTACTCTTGTACTACCCATATCATCAATATTAATCTAGCAGGAGTAGGGTTTTACCTCCATCGAGAGGGTCCGAACCTAGGTAAAATAAAGTGTCCCTTGTCTCCTGTTACCATCCGACCTTGACGCACAGATCGGGACCCCCACCCGAGATCCGCCGGTTTTGACACCGACATTGGTGCTTTCATTGAGAGTTCCTCTGTGTCGTCGCCTTTAGGCCCGATGGCTCCTTTGATCATCAACAACGATGAGGTCCAGGGTGAGACTTTTCTCCCCGGACAGATCTTCATCTTTGGCGGCTTCGCTCTGTGGGCCAACTCGCTTGGTCATCTAGAGCAGATCGAGAGCTACGCCCCTGGCCATCAAGTCAGGTTTGGAAGCCTAAACTACACGGCAGATATCCGTGGAGACTTGATCTTCGACGGTTTCGAGCCACAGCCAAGCGCGCCGCACTATCTCGAGGGGCATGATATAGCTCTGCCTCCGAACACTGTCCTGGAGGTCGCATACGCTCCGGCCCCGATCCTCGATTCGGAGCCCGCTGTGTTCTTTGAAGATGAACGGTTGGACGTCACCTTGGGGGCTGCAATCTTAAAGGCCATTGAGCCGAACGCAAGCCCCGCGCTCCGCATGGCCTGTGACTCCAGGGAGCCGGACTCTTCTCCAAACTTCGGGTCGTCCGTGCCCCCGCCGATCGAATCAGATTGGGCGCCTGTAATGGAGTTCACCGCCGCGGACATCTTTCAGTATTCACCTTTTGGTGATATTCTGAATTCTCTCAAGTCTCTCTCTTTGTCAGGAGAGCCCGGGCCGAACTATGGCCTGCGAGGTTGGGATTCGGACGACGAAGAAATTCAAAGCCCACCCACCGCCCACTTAATAGCCACTGTCGACGATATATCCGACATGCTCGACTTCGGCTCCGAAGACTTCGACGGTATGGACGACGAAGGAGGAGACGAGCAAGAACCAGCACCTGTAGGGCGCTGGACCGCCACCTCGTCATACGACATATACATGGTGGATGCTCCAAAAGATGGAGATGGCGATGGAACAGCGGAGGATGGCACTTCGAAAAAGCCTCCAAAACGCCGACGTCAGCGGCGCCGCTCCAAATCCCGCCACAACAGAAACGGTGATTCTGGCACGGGAGATAATACTACCCCGGACAGCGCCGAAGAACAACAAAACCAGCAGGATTCGGCACAGGAAGATGGAGAAGACCGCCCTCATGAGAGAGCGGCAGAGCGAGAGGTCGAGGACGATAACTACATGCCTCCCTCCGAAGACGAGGCAAGCCTCGGCGACGATGAATTCATCGTACCATCAGACCCCGCCGAACAAGAGCTCTTTCAACGCAGGCTTTTAGCCACGGCGAACAGCCTAAAGAAAAAGCAGCAACAGCTTAGAGCTGATCAAGATTTGCTAGCTGACAGATGGACTGAAGTCCTTGCGGCCGAAGAGCACGAGCTCGAACGCCCCTCCAAAAACTATCCTAAGCGCAGGCCGCTAGCCCAATCAGAGGAGGAAGTCCAAGACATGGTAGATCGGCCACCTCGCGGCCGCGACAGAGAAGCCTGTCGAACATCCAAACAAGCCATGCCCCGCAGCCGCTTTACCAAGGCACGGGAACACGAACCAGACCTGTGAGACGTCCTGGAGGACAAAGCAAGGCAAACAAGATCAATCTATGGATCGCGCGGACGCCCGACGGCACGTGATAGTTTTCACTCCGGACACAATAAATCCGGCCAGGCCGAACACAACAGGCACAGCTCCTCCGAACTGCGTCGAGACATAGCCCAGTACAGGGGCGCCGCACACCCACTATGCTTCACAGACGAAGTAATGGATCATAGAATCCCAGAGGGTTTTTAACCCGTCAACATCGAGTCATACGATGGTACGACAGATCCGGCAGTATGGATTGAGGACTATGTCCTCCACATCCACATGGCACGTGGCGATGATTTGCACGCCATCAAATATTTACCCCTTAAGCTTAAGGGACCAGCCCGGCACTGGCTTAACAGCCTCCCCGCAGATTCGATCGGCTCTTGGGAGGACCTGGAGGCCGCATTCCTCGACAACTTCCAGGGGACCTACGTATGGCCACCGGACGCCGACGACCTAAGCCACATAATCCAGCAGCCAGAAGAATCGGCCAGGCAATTCTGGACACGGTTCCTAACAAAGAAAAATCAGATAGTCGATTGTCCGGACGGAGAGGCCTTAGCAGCCTTCAAGCATAACATCCGTGAAGTGGCTTGCCCGGCACCTGGGACAGGAAAAGCCGAAATCCATGGCAGCCCTCACGACACTCATGACCCGCTTTTGCGCGGGCGAAGATAGCTGGCTAGCTCGCAGCAACAACTTATCAAAGAAGCAAGGTAATTCACATACCAAGGACAAAAGTGGCAGGTCGCGACGGAATAAACAGAAACGCCGCGACAGCAGCGACAGCAATGAAGATACGGCAGTAAACGCCGGATTCAGAGGCCATAAATCCGGTCAGCGGAAAAAGCAATTCAAAAAGAATACCCAGGGCCCGTCCAGTTTGGACCGAATACTCGACCGCTCGTGCCAGATTCACGGCACCCCCGAAAGGCCAGCCAATCACACCGACAGGGATTGTTGGGTGTTCAAGCAGGCAGGCAAGTTAAGAGCTGAACACA
The DNA here is from genome assembly GCA_032464435.1 of Aegilops umbellulata. Classification (NCBI taxonomy): domain Eukaryota; kingdom Viridiplantae; phylum Streptophyta; class Magnoliopsida; order Poales; family Poaceae; genus Aegilops; species Aegilops umbellulata. Next base: position 62,748,645 of record CP136056.1, on the reverse strand, counting down.
AAAACAAGGGGCTAGACAGCGATGACGAAGAGGAGCCCAGGCCGCCGAACAACAACGGACAGAAGGGGTTTCCCCCACAAGTGCGGATGGTGAACATGATATACGCGACCCATATTCCCAAGCGGGAGAGGAAGCGTGCGCTACGGGACGTATACGCGATGGAGCCAGTCGCCCCAAAGTTCAACCCATGGTCCTCTTGCCCGATCACCTTCGATCGAAGGGACCACCCCACTAGCATCCGTCACGGCGATTTCGCTGCATTGGTTCTTGACCCAATCGTTGACGGATTTCACCTTACAAGAGTCCTGATGGACGGCGGCAGTAGCCTGAACCTGCTCTACCAGGATACAGTGCAGAAAATGGGCATAGATCCATCAAGGATCAAGCCCACAAGGACGACCTTTAAAGGCGTCATCCCAGGTGTAGAGGCCAATTGCATAGGCTCCATAACACTTGATGTGGTCTTCGGATCTCCGGACAACTTCCGAAGCGAAGAGTTAATCTTCGACATAGTTCCGTTCCGCAGTGGCTATCATGCTCTGCTTGGACGAACCGCATTCGCTAAATTCAACGCGGTGCCGCACTACGCATATCTCAAGCTCAAGATGCCAGGCCCTCGAGGTGTAATCACGGTGCCGCACTACGCATATCTCAAGCTCCTACCAATGTAACCGACTCTGTGCAACCCTAACCCTATCTGGTGCCTATATAAACTGGAGGGTTGTAGTCCGTAGGACGAACACATCATAATCATCATCATACCCATAGGCTAGCTTCTAGGGTTTAGCCTCCTTGATCTCGTGGTAGATCTACTCTTGTACTACCCATATCATCAATATTAATCTAGCAGGAGTAGGGTTTTACCTCCATCGAGAGGGCCCGAACCTGGGTAAAATAAAGTGTCCCTTGTCTCCTGTTACCATCCGACCTTGACACACAGATCGAGACCCCCTACCCGAGATCCGCCGGTTTTGACACCGACACCGAGCCACTTGGTGAAGTCCCCGGGCCGACTGTTGCAGTCCCCGGGCCGGGTGCGACTGCCACAGTCCCCATGCCGCCTGTCAAAGTCCCCGGGCCGGCTGCAGCAGCCCCCGATTCCGATCCGACTGCTTTGGGAGGAGCCGGCACGAAGATAGACTCAGATTTTGGAGAAGGCTTGATTGACAGCTTGCGGAGGCACTGAAGGGAGACGTCGGCTGGTATTGCTTGACGGGTGGATCCGATACATGCCAGAGCATCAGCTGGCTCGTTTTCATTCTGTGGCACGTGAAGGGACTCACACCCTTCGAAATATCCGCTGAGCCGTTGAACGAGGAAGCGGTAACTTGCCATGTTTGCATCCTTGGCGTCCTAGTCACCAGTCGACTGTTGGACCACCAAGTCGGAGTCGCCATAGCACAGGATCCGGCGGATGCTGATCTCTTTGGCCAGCCGGAGGCCGTGTATTAGTGCTTCATACTCGGCCACATTGTTGGAGGAGGCAAAGTGTATTTGCAATGTGTATCTGAGTTTGTCGCCTTTGGGAGAGGTGAGAACGACGCCGGCTCCCAAGCCGGTGCGCATCTTCGAGCCATCAAAGTGCATCCACCAATGAGTGGAGTCTGGAGCTGGCGGCAGGTACTGGGTCTCGGCCCGGTCTACGAGGAAGTCAGCCAGTGCTTGGGACTTGATGGCGGTGCGTGGCTGGTAGAAGATGGTGTAGGGGGCCAACTCGATGGCCCATTTGGCCACCCGGCCAGATGCATCTCTGGTGCCAATGATCTCAGCAAGCAGCGCAGTGCAGACAACCATGATAAGATGTTCTTGAAAGTATGGCTTCAGCTTCTTGGCGGCAAAGTGCACACCGTAGCACATCTTCTGGTAGTGAGGGTAGTTCTGTTTTGAGGTTGACCGCACCTCGCTCAAATAGTACACAGGCCTCTGGACTAGCTGAGCTCTGGCGTCTTCTGGGCACTCTACTACCAAGACAGTGCTGACCACCCGGCTGGTGGCGGCGATGTAGAGGTACATGGGCTCTTTAGCAGTCGAAGCCGCCTAGACAGGCGGCGTGGTCAACATCTTCTTCAACTAGAGAAAAGCTTCATCCGCGATGTCATTCCACTCGAAATGAGTGATCTTCTTCATGAGCTGGTATAGGGGAAGAGCTTTCTCGCCCAGCCGACTGATGAAACGACTGATGGATGCCAGGCAGCCAGTGAATTTCTAGACGTCTCTCAGTCGGGTGGGTCTCTCCATCCTCTCGATGGCCTTGATCTTCACAGGGTTGCACTCGATGCCATGCTCTGAGACCAGGAAGCCAAGGATCTGGTTGGCTGGTACTCCAAAGATGCATTTCTCTGGGTTGAGCTTGATCTGAAACTGGCGCAGATTTTCAAAAGTTTCCTTGAGATCTTCCAAGAGGGTACCACGCTTCTCCGTCTTCACCACAATATTGTCTACATAGACATGGGCATTCCTGCCGAGTTGCTTGAGGAGGCACTTATGCATGCAACGCTAAAACGTGGCACCGGCATCTCTCAAGCCAAAAGTCATGGTCAAGTAGCAGAAGGCTCCGAATGGTGTGATGAAGGCGGTCTTCAGGCAGTCTATAGGGTTCAACTCGATCTGCTGGTAACCTGAGTAGGTATCCAAGAAACTCAACAGCTCGCATTCGGCTGTGGAGTCTATCTCTTGGTCCATCCGGGGTAATGCAATGTCACATCCCTAGCTAGGCCATGCATTAGAGTGTGCATCATGTTTAAATTCTATTAATTCTGAAATGGGAAATGCCAGAACCCCCAACACACACTTCCCCCCCCTGGAAATAACTAGGGTTTACCAAAATTATTTTCAATGAACCTGAAATGCCCTTCTGAAATGTTCACCCCCTTTGTTTTGGGTTTAAACCTTTGACAAAAGTGGTGCACAATTTTCTAGGTCATCCTAAGGTTCCTGACTTAATTCATAAGTATTTGAATTTGGGCATTTAAAATTTATAAAAATATTTTAAATGTTCAAATATTCCCAAACCAAAATGTTTCATGTTGGAAATATTCCAACTAGGGGCCAGGTGCAGTTTGGTGATTTTTGGAGTGGTCTAGGTAATTTAAATAACTCCACAAAGTTGCAGAAGAAATAGAAAAGGAAAAACAAAAACAAAAAAAATACAAACTACCTTACCTGGCGGCCCACCTGGCCGGCCCAGCCCACCAGCCGCGCCAGCGAGCTGCTTCGCCTCGCCAGCCAGGCAGGCAGGTGCTCGACGCCGGAGCAGGAGCTCGCCACGCAGCGCCCTGCCCCCCTGCTTCACCTCCCTCGCCGCCCGGCCACCTGGGTGAGCTCCACGTCGTGCCCCCGACGCCCTGGACACGTCCATTTCCCCCCTGTCTCTCTCCCTCGCTCTCCCCCGCCATGGCCGACGCCATCGTCGCCGCTCCGCCGCCGTAGCCATAGCTGCCGTCGTCCCCGTGCCACCCGACCGTGTCCACGAGCTCCGCCACCTTCTTCTCCTTCGAGCAAGACGAGCCCCGAGCGCTCGCGTGCCCCGAAGCCACCGCACCGACCCCGCCTGAGTCCACCGTCGCCGGAGATCCCCTTCAACGCCGTCGCCACACCAGCTCGTCCCCGACCACGCCGTCTGGCTCTGCGAGTTCGCTGTGAGCATAGCCACCTCCCCATCCTCTCCTTTCCTTCTCTCGTGCACCACAGCGACTGCACGTAGTTCAACCGCACGCGCCGCCGCGGAGCTCGTCGCCGACGAGGCTCCGGCCACCCAACGGCCGCGCCACCCTGTCCACTAGCCTCATCGCACACCCAGGGCCCCGACGCATCACTCCACGCGCCTCGCCGTGCCCCGCAGCCCCGGTTCCACCTTCGCCCGAGCCCCGGCGCCGCCAAACTCGTCGCCGGCGCCAACTCCGGCCACCCCGACCCCAACCAACTCCACCAAGAGTTGCGGGTCGGCTCCCGCATCACGTAGACGTGCTCCGCCGTCGATTTGGTCGCCGGAGAACGAATCTGCACTTCCTCCGCCGCGTCTGGACGTCGCCGGCGGCTCAACGCCGGCGGAGTTGACCCGTTGACCCCCTGGGTCTATGACATGTGGGCCCCGCCCGCTAACTAATCCAAGATTAGGATTAATCTAATCTGTTTAATCTAATGACCCTGACACGCGGGACCCACGCGTCAGGTTTGACCTGGACCGGGTCTGTTGACCTGCTGAGGTCAGCATGACCTCATGCTGACGTCGCAATTAATTTTCTGGATTTATTTTTATACAGGAAAATCCAGAAAATGGTTCAAACTTCAAAAATTCATAGAAAATTATCTATAACTCCAAATGCAAAGTTTCATATATGAAAAATTATCAGAAAAATCCAATCTATCCAATGGAACTGGTTTCATGCATGTTAAAACAAGTTAAACCCACTGTTTAGGCATTATAAGATATTGCACTAATATGATCTTATACATGCACTACCATTTGAATCTTTGGTTCAAATGGGGTCATTTCCTTCTGGTTTAACTTGCACAAGACCAGGACACATTCATATTGCCATGTCATTGCATGCATCATATTGTTGCATATCGTCATGTATTGATTGTGTTCCGATGTGTTCATCGTGGTAGGTTCTGCCTCCGAGGATATCTCCGAGTATCCAACTGAAGGGCAGTATCCCACGACCACTCCATCAGGCAAGCAACTCGTTGATCATTCCGATACAAACCCATGTTCTCGCTTCTGCTCTCGTTTACTGCATTAAGACAACGCGTTTTAAACTGCTGTGTGTTGCGGTAGTTGAACCCACTTCCTTTGCATGACCTGTCATTGCCACAGTAACTAGGTGAAACCCACTAGCATGTGTAGGAGTTGATTGAGCCATTACATGTGTGTGTGTTCCTACCATGCTATGCTTGCTATGCTTAGAGTTGTGTCAGGTCTGGCTCATCGGGATGATGATCCGGAGTGAAAGGTTGTATCGTTGTCAATAGTGTGGAAGTGTTGAACACGATTTGGTAAAGGAATCGATGAGAGGCCATGTAGGAGTACATGGTGGGTTGTTTCATTGAGGTCGTCCTAAGGAACTGAGTTCGGTGTTTGTGATCCATGATACAGTTACTACCACACATTGGGATCCTTAATTGACTCTCTCGGCTTCTTGATCACGCTTGTCCTCTGTCCAGGAGTTGCAAAGTAGTTTCTGGTGTTTGTAGTATGCTGGGGGCCGCACGCGGTGCTGACCATCGGGGTGGGCTGTGTTGCGGTAGGCACGTGGCACGGTGTACCGACTCGCCCGTTTGGTGTCTCGGGAACCCTGTTCACATCGTTCGGGGCCGTTAGTGGAAACCTCGGCCGGACTCCCTGCGGATGGAACCCGAATAGGCGATAAACCTGGACTAGAGACTTGAGTGTTTAGGTAGGCCGTGGCCGACACCCTCGCTGGGCTTCCGCTTGAAGGTTGCCGAGTACATGTCGTGTAAACGGCGATAAGTGGTGAGAGCGTGTGTGAAGAAGTACACCCCTGCAGGGTTAACATCATCTATTCGAATAGCCGTGTCCGCGGTAATGGACCTCTGGGTTGCCTATACAGTTCATAGATAAGTTAAATGGATACTACTAAAAATCTCAAGATAAGTGTGAGTACCGCGGATGGCCCTCTCGTAGGATGGCGAGAGAGGATCCACGGTGGAGTATTGTGATGGTGATAGTGGACTCGTGTGCGGCAAATGGTTTACAAGTGGTGTCTATCGTAGGATAGCTTAGCCAAGAGTCAAAGCTGGCTTGCTGCAATAACCCCACCACCTTCTTGAGAATGTGCATGTATAGTAGGTTCCTGTTGTAAGACTTGCTGAGTACCTCCGTACTCATGTTGCTTTAATCATGTTTTTTCAGCCGACTGCACCAACCCCTCTGATGGGTTCTATGTAGACCTCGACGTTGACGAGTGACTTATCACCCAGGTGGTGATCCAAGACTTGTGAAGGGTCGATGTAGATAGATAGGCTTCGTCAAGCCTTCTTTCTTTCTAGTGTCTGTACTCAGACTAGTTTGCTTCCGCATGTGCTTGTATGTTTGTATGACTTGAGTGTTGGGTCATGTGACCCCTATCTGTATGGATGCTATGTATGGCTCCTCGGAGCCTTCTAAATAAAGTACTTGAGTCGTAGAGTACTATTGTGTTGCCATGTTGTATTTACTCATATCGGGCATATTGTGTGTATGATTGAAATGCTTGGTATGAGTGGGATCCGACTATCTAGTTGTTTATCCTTGGCAGCCTTTCATATGGGGAAATGTAAGTCTTGTGCTTCTGAGCGATAGTAGTCTGCTACAGCCCGGTTCACCGGAGTCCTGCTAGCCCAGCACTACTGCTTGGACACTTGACTGGCCGGCATGTGTTTCACGTCGTTCCTATGTCTGTTCCTTCGGGGAAATGTCACGCGCTGTTATTCGGAGTCCTGCTTAGCCTGCTACAGCCCGGGTTACCGGAGTCCTGTTAGCCCAGTGCTACAGCCCGAATAAATACGTTGATGACCGACATGTTCGATGTGATTCATGTATGCCTGTCCTCATAGGCTAGCGCCGCTTTGGGTTCACGACTAGCCATGTCGGCCCGGGTTCTCTGTCATATGGATGCTAGCGACACTATCATATACGTGAGCCAAAAGGCGTAAACGGTCCCGGGCCAGGTAAGGTGGCACCCGTGGGAGTACCGTGCGTGAGGCCGCAAAGTGATATGATGTGTTACACGCTGGATCAATGTGGCTTAGGATCGGGGTCCTGACAGCGTTGGCATCAGAGCCGGACTGCCTGTAGGTTCGCTAAGCCAAACTGGTCGATGTCGAGTCTAGAAATGCTTTAGTTATATGTAGGGGAATTGATTGTGGGAGGGAACGTAAGGCTCTTTTACTCCTTTACCTTATGCCCTCTATTCTGAGTCATTCTCTTCTCATTCTACGTGGGTTAAGGACTAGGCTCTCTTCTCTCTATCAGGTTCACGTGTTACTAAATCCGTAGTAACTTATAGGATTGTTGAATACAACCCAGCTCAGTTCTACTAAAGTTTAGTATGTTGCCAATTGAACCAGAACCTTGATATGTTGTTGTTGAGTGGTTTCGCAAACTGTTGTGGATGTCTCAATTCTTTTTTTGAGCATTTACAGCCGTTATGCTGTCCAATTTCATCCGGAAATTCTAATGCCTTTGCACTATTTTGTGCTTTCAGATGGCTACCCGTTCCCAAAACCAAGTGGTTCGTCTGACCCGTTGCATCGGTGTATGTGGTCATACCGCCATGTTGGTTCGAGTGATGGTTGAGGCAGGTTACCGTTGGTACCCTGAATACACCGTCGAAGAGCAGTTTAGAGACTTCAACCAGAGCCAGTATCTGTGCACGGTCAGGATATATCCATCTTATCCCGGAGCCACGGAACCACTCCACTGTTCTTATGGACTCGGGATCACTATTGGGATGTCCGTTCAAGATGCAGCCTACTCGATGATGACCATTATGCGAGCTAGAACTGCCTTGTTGAGCAACACTGAATTTCGCTACATGCCAGCATCCCTTCCTGGGGCGCATGGTTACCTTCAGGGCATGTACAGTGATGCATCCCATGAGGACTCACTCCTCTGCACCACTACTGAGATGTTGGAAGATAAGGACCGTGAAAACCGGGCCTTGCGTATGGAGCTCTTTAATGCTCGTGCTGATCATTGGGCCACCTTGACGAGGTTTGCACCTGCTGTACAAGCCGGATACATGGATACGAGAGACTTGTACCCTGTGCGGGCTAGTCTGCCAGATTTCATGGAATGGCGTGAGGTGGGAGGCATCACCCCTCCTCGTGGGCCTCTTCTACCGCCATTTGTTGGACCGAGGCCGCACCCAAGTCCCTATGGTCCACAAGCACCGCAGGACCGTCTGTTCCCAGATGACCATGTTCCACTTCCAGGTCTGGGTGGTGACTTCTATGAGGACTTCTACGGAGCTGTCTGAGCTAGTAGCAGTCTCGCTAGTATTGTAATAGTTGTATGTCCACCGTCCTGCGTGATTGTGGAATATAACTTAGTTTGTATCAATTCCGGAGGTGTAGAAAAATAATGTATAGGAGCTTGGAATGCCTCCGATGAGATGTAATGTCTGTCGTCTTAGTTGTACTTCAGCTTGAGCTTGTACTAAACTATGTATGATGTGTATGACCGTTGGTATATATATGGCAGTTACTATATTACCATGTCATACGGATGATCATCTCTGCATTCCTGGTTATCCATTACATTCCGCACTTCCTTGGCCAGATTTTGCCATCCTGGTTTAAACCGTTGTTTTGTTTTTCCTAGGATGGTCAACACCCGCAGCAACCCTGCTGCTCCGGAGCAGGGAGAAGCTAGTGCACCTAGAGAGGAAAGTCTGCCTCAACCACCTTCTCTGGCCGAAGTGATGCTGGAGGCAGAGCGCAACAGGCGCGACACCAACCGCTTGTTAGAGCGGATTGAGCAGAACACTGCACGCCAGCAGAGGATCAATTCGGTGTCCATCAATGACTTTGTCAAGCTGTACCCGCCAAAGTTCAATCATTCCATCGAGCCTCTCGATGCGGATGACTGGCTCCGCAGCATCGCCCACAAGCTACGTTCTGCCAACGTGGCTGAAGATGATAAAGTCACCTTTGCTGCCTATCACCTCGAAGGCCCTGCCAGCCTTTGGTGGGAGAATTATGAAGCTATGCGTCCAGTCGGCCAACTCACTACTTGGGCTGATTTCAGTGCCGCTTTCCGTGAGCATCATATCCCGGAAGGCCTCATGGATCGCAAGAGGGAGGAGTTCTGTAACTTCACCCAGGGGAAGCTGACTGTGGATGCATACAGTCGCGAGTTTGGGAAGCTTGCACGCTATGCTTCCGAAGAGGTATCCACCGATGCCAAGAAGCAGGCAAGATTCCGCAAGGGACTTAGCCCTGAGCTCCGACGTGACCTTCGTCTGCATGAATGCACTTCTTTTCCGAACCTAGTCAATAAGGCCATCAGTGCCGAGACAGGGCAGAATGATTTTGAAGCTTCACGCAAACACTCCCGTGACTATGGATCTTCATCCGGTTCTGGATCTCAGAAGCGCCGGGTCTGGATCCCAAATTCTGCTATGCCACCCAGGTATACCCCGAGGCCATCCTTTGAGGCGCCTCGTCCCAATCAACAGTATGTGCCGCCCAAGACTGTTGGTGGCCCTACTGCCAATAATGCTCCACGCCCCAATATGATAACTTGCTTCAAGTGTGGTGAGCCGGGCCACTACATCCGTGAGTGTCCCCAAAACAACCCCAGCCAGTTCGGAAAGTCTGTTGGCCGTGGTAAGTCAACAGCAAAAGTGCTTGTCGCCAAGCCAGCCACCACTGCTCGTGGCCATGTCAACTACGTTTCAGCTGAAGAAACTCAAGAGGACCCCAACGTCGTTCTCGGTACGCTCCTTGTTAATTGCCATCCGGCAACTGTTCTCTTTGATACTGGAGCATCTCATTCATTTATTTCTGAGAGCTATGCTCGTTTGCACAATACCACTTTTTGTGACATGCCTACCTCCATGGTAATTCAAACCCCTGGTTCTAAGTGGCAAACCTCTAGAATCAGCCATGGAAATGAAATTCTTGTTGACAGGTTGGTCTTCCTTGCGTCACTAATAGCTCTCAAGTCTTCAGACATAAACATCATCTTGGGTATGGACTGGATGTCAGCCCATTACGCCAAGATTGATTGCTCAACTAGAACTGTCCAACTTACCCATCCATCGGGCAAGACAGTCAATGTTTTGACTCGAGTATCGGGGCGTCAGCTCTACTCTCTAAATGCCAATCCCCTTCCAGACCTCGAAGATATTCCGGTAGTCCGTGACTTCCCAGATGTCTTTCCAGAGGAACTGCCAGGTGTTCCACCTGACAGAGATGTCGAGTTCGTGATAGACCTTGTTCCAGGAACCGTTCCAATCTCTAGAAGACCTTATAAGATGGCACCCCTAGAACTAGCTGAGCTTAAGAAACAACTCGATGAGCCCTTGCAAAAGGGTTTCATCCGTCCTAGTTCATCTCCATGGGCTTGCCCCGTCCTCTTCGTCAAGAAGAAGGATGGAACGGATCGGATGGTTGTAGATTACTGACCTGTCAATTTGGTCACTATCAAGAACAAGTATCCGCTCCCCAGGATCAACGACCTGTATGACCAGCTCGCTGGATCCTCAGTCTTTTCCAAGATGGATTTGAGGTTGGGCTACCATCAAATCAAAATCAGGAACGGGGACATTCCCAAAACGGCCTTTGTCACTCGTTACGGCCAATACGAGTACACCGTCATGTCCTTCGGTTTAACCAATGCTCCAGCCACCTTCTCTCGGTTAATGAACTCGATCTTCATGGAGTACTTGGATAAATTCGTCGTGGTATACCTCGATGATATACTCATGTACTCCAAGAATGAGGAAGAACATGCCGAACATCTAAGGCTAGTATTGATGAAACTTCGAGAGCATCGCCTTTATGCCAAATTCTCCAAGTGCGAATTCTGGTTGCCAGAAGTGACCTATCTGGGCCATGTAATTTCTGGCAAGGGCATTGCTGTCAATCCCGAGCGAGTTCAAGCCGTCCTTGACTGGACTCCACCTGAAACGGTCAAGCAAGTTCGGAGTTTTCTTGGTTTAGCGAGCTATTGCCGCCGCTTCGTCGAGAATTTCTCCAAGGTTGCTAAGCCTCTAACTGAACTCCTCAAGAAAGATAAAAAGTTCGAGTGGACCCCACAGTGCGAGTTCAGCTTTCAGGAACTGAAAAGACGCCTGACGTCTGCTCCCGTGCTGGTACCACCAGATTTTTCAAAAGACTTTGTTATCTATTGCGACGCCTCGCGACAAGGACTAGGTTGCATACTCATGCAAGATCGTCATGTGATTGCCTACGCATCTCGACAGTTGCGTCCGCATGAGGATAATTATCCCACACATGATCTAGAGCTTGCAGCAGTAGTCCATGCACTCAAAACCTGGCGACATTACCTTCTGGGTAATCGTTGCGAAATTTACACTGATCACCAAAGTTTGAAATATATCTTCACCCAACCGGATTTGAATCTCAGGCAAAGACGTTGGGTCGAGTTGATCTCGGATTACGACTTAGGAATAACTTACACCCCAGGCAAAGCCAATGTCATGGCTGATGCACTAAGTCGTAAATCTTATTGTAACAACTTGACGTTACAACAAGGTCAACCACTTCTCCACGAGGAATTTCGTAAGCTTAACCTTCATATTGCTCCTCGAGGATTCCTTTCCACCCTGGTGGCGAAACCTAACCTTACGGATCAAATCATTACCGCTCAGCGGTATGATAGAGGGATATCTCGGATTAAGGAGAACATTGCTAGCGGAGTTGCTAAATGTTTTTCCATGGATGAACGAGGTGTGGTCTTCTTCGAGAACCGCTTGGTGGTTCCCAAGAAACAACATTTACGACAATTGATCCTTAAGGAAGCTCATGAATCCCCTCTCACCATTCATCCCGGTAGTATTAAAATGTATCAAGACCTACGCCAGAGGTTTTGGTGGACTAGGATGAAGAGAGAAATCGCTCAATACATTGCTAATTGCGACGTCTGTCGTCGCGTTAAAGCAGAGCACCAACGGCCTGCTGGCACCCTTCAACCATTGGATATTCCTGAATGGAAATGGGATAAAATCGGTATGGATTTCATCACCGGGTTTCCCAGGACCAAAAGAGGGAATAATGCTATCTTCGTTGTTGTCGATCGTCTCTCCAAAGTAGCCCACTTTTTACCCGTTCGCGAGAATATAACCGCTAGCCAGCTAGCTGACTTATACATCTCTCGAATATTGTCTCTTCATGGTGTTCCATTGGAAATTAATTCGGACCGTGGAAGTCTTTTCACCTCTCGATTTTGGGAAAGTTTCCAAAATGCTTTGGGAACTCGACTCTCCTTTAGCACCGCCTTCCATCCTCAATCAAGTGGTCAAGTAGAACGAGTCAATCAAATCCTGGAGGATATGCTCCGAGCTTCTGTCATCTCTTTCGGTATGGATTGGGAGAAGTGCCTTCCATTCGCCGAGTTCGCTTATAACAACAGTTATCAAGCTAGCTTGGGTAAAGCTCCTTTCGAAGTTCTTTATGGACGAAAATGTCGGACGCCTCTTAACTGGTCAGAAACCGGCGAGAGACAACTCTTTGGCCCGGACATGATCCAGGATGCAGAAGAGCAGGTTCGCATTATTCGTGAGAAGTTGAAAACCGCTCAATCCCGTCAAAAGAGTCAGTATGACCGCAAGCATAAGCCTATGGCTTATAAAGTCGGTGAGATGGCTTACCTTCGGGTTACACCTTTAAAGGGAACCCATCGATTCGGTATCAAAGGCAAATTGGCTCCTCGTTACATTGGACCTTTTCGCATTCTTGCCAAACAAGGAGAAGTTGCCTACCAATTGGAACTACCTCCGCATCTCTCCAGAGTTCATGATGTCTTCCACGTTTCTCAACTCAGGCGTTGCTTCGCGGATCCTATCCGTGGAGTAGACCACGAAACGCTTGATCTCCAAGACAACCTCACCTATCGAGAATACCCCGTTCGTATCCTTGATCAAGCCGAGCGTACCACTCGACGCCACAATATCAAGTTTCTCAAGGTTCAATGGTCACACCATTCCGAGCAAGAGGCTACCTGGGAAAGGGAGGATCGTCTTCGACTTGAGTACCCCGCCTTCTTTCCGGAGGAACCCAAATCTCGGGACGAGATTCTTTTGAGTGGGGGTGAGTTGTCACATCCCTAGCTAGGCCATGCATTAGAGTGTGCATCATGTTTAAATTCTATTAATTCTGAAATGGGAAATGCCAGAACCCCCAACACACACTTCCCCCCCCCCCCTGGAAATAACTAGGGTTTACCAAAATTATTTTCAATGAACCTGAAATGCCCTTCTGAAATGTTCGCCCCCTTTGTTTTGGGTTTAAACCTTTGACAAAAGTGGTGCACAATTTTCTAGGTCATCCTAAGGTTCCTGACTTAATTCATAAGTATTTGAATTTGGGCATTTAAAATTTATAAAAATATTTTAAATGTTCAAATATTCCCAAACCAAAATGTTTCATGTTGGAAATATTCCAACTAGGGGCCAGGTGCAGTTTGGTGATTTTTGGAGTGGTCTAGGTAATTTAAATAACTCCACAAAGTTGCAGAAGAAATAGAAAAGGAAAAACAAAAACAAAAAAAATACAAACTACCTTACCTGGCGGCCCACCTGGCCGGCCCAGCCCACCAGCCGCGCCAGCGAGCTGCTTCGCCTCGCCAGCCAGGCAGGCAGGTGCTCGACGCCGGAGCAGGAGCTCGCCACGCAGCGCCCTGCCCCCCTGCTTCACCTCCCTCGCCGCCCGGCCACCTGGGTGAGCTCCACGTCGTGCCCCCGACGCCCTGGACACGTCCATTTCCCCCCTGTCTCTCTCCCTCGCTCTCCCCCGCCATGGCCGACGCCATCGTCGCCGCTCCGCCGCCGTAGCCATAGCTGCCGTCGTCCCCGTGCCACCCGACCGTGTCCACGAGCTCCGCCACCTTCTTCTCCTTCGAGCAAGACGAGCCCCGAGCGCTCGCGTGCCCCGAAGCCACCGCACCGACCCCGCCTGAGTCCACCGTCGCCGGAGATCCCCTTCAACGCCGTCGCCACACCAGCTCGTCCCCGACCACGCCGTCTGGCTCTGCGAGTTCGCTGTGAGCATAGCCACCTCCCCATCCTCTCCTTTCCTTCTCTCGTGCACCACAGCGACTGCACGTAGTTCAACCGCACGCGCCGCCGCGGAGCTCGTCGCCGACGAGGCTCCGGCCACCCAACGGCCGCGCCACCCTGTCCACTAGCCTCATCGCACACCCAGGGCCCCGACGCATCACTCCACGCGCCTCGCCGTGCCCCGCAGCCCCGGTTCCACCTTCGCCCGAGCCCCGGCGCCGCCAAACTCGTCGTCGGCGCCAACTCCGGCCACCCCGACCCCAACCAACTCCACCAAGAGTTGCGGGTCGGCTCCCGCATCACGTAGACGTGCTCCGCCGTCGATTTGGTCGCCGGAGCACGAATCTGCACTTCCTCCGCCGCGTCTGGACGTCGCCGGCGGCTCAACGCCGGCGGAGTTGACCCGTTGACCCCCTGGGTCTATGACATGTGGGCCCCGCCCGCTAACTAATCCAAGATTAGGATTAATCTAATCTGTTTAATCTAATGACCCTGACACGCGGGACCCACGCGTCAGGTTTGACCTGGACCGGGTCTGTTGACCTGCTGAGGTCAGCATGACCTCATGCTGACGTCGCAATTAATTTTCTGGATTTATTTTTATACAGGAAAATCCAGAAAATGGTTCAAACTTCAAAAATTCATAGAAAATTATCTATAACTCCAAATGCAAAGTTTCATATATGAAAAATTATCAGAAAAATCCAATCTATCCAATGGAACTGGTTTCATGCATGTTAAAACAAGTTAAACCCACTGTTTAGGCATTATAAGATATTGCACTAATATGATCTTATACATGCACTACCATTTGAATCTTTGGTTCAAATGGGGTCATTTCCTTCTGGTTTAACTTGCACAAGACCAGGACACATTCATATTGCCATGTCATTGCATGCATCATATTGTTGCATATCGTCATGTATTGATTGTGTTCCGATGTGTTCATCGTGGTAGGTTCTGCCTCCGAGGATATCTCCGAGTATCCAACTGAAGGGCAGTATCCCACGACCACTCCATCAGGCAAGCAACTCGTTGATCATTCCGATACAAACCCATGTTCTCGCTTCTGCTCTCGTTTACTGCATTAAGACAACGCGTTTTAAACTGCTGTGTGTTGCGGTAGTTGAACCCACTTCCTTTGCATGACCTGTCATTGCCACAGTAACTAGGTGAAACCCACTAGCATGTGTAGGAGTTGATTGAGCCATTACATGTGTGTGTGTTCCTACCATGCTATGCTTGCTATGCTTAGAGTTGTGTCAGGTCTGGCTCATCGGGATGATGATCCGGAGTGAAAGGTTGTATCGTTGTCAATAGTGTGGAAGTGTTGAACACGATTTGGTAAAGGAATCGATGAGAGGCCATGTAGGAGTACATGGTGGGTTGTTTCATTGAGGTCGTCCTAAGGAACTGAGTTCGGTGTTTGTGATCCATGATACAGTTACTACCACACATTGGGATCCTTAATTGACTCTCTCGGCTTCTTGATCACGCTTGTCCTCTGTCCAGGAGTTGCAAAGTAGTTTCTGGTGTTTGTAGTATGCTGGGGGCCGCACGCGGTGCTGACCATCGGGGTGGGCTGTGTTGCGGTAGGCACGTGGCACGGTGTACCGACTCGCCCGTTTGGTGTCTCGGGAACCCTGTTCACATCGTTCGGGGCCGTTAGTGGAAACCTCGGCCGGACTCCCTGCGGATGGAACCCGAATAGGCGATAAACCTGGACTAGAGACTTGAGTGTTTAGGTAGGCCGTGGCCGACACCCTCGCTGGGCTTCCGCTTGAAGGTTGCCGAGTACATGTCGTGTAAACGGCGATAAGTGGTGAGAGCGTGTGTGAAGAAGTACACCCCTGCAGGGTTAACATCATCTATTCGAATAGCCGTGTCCGCGGTAATGGACCTCTGGGTTGCCTATACAGTTCATAGATAAGTTAAATGGATACTACTAAAAATCTCAAGATAAGTGTGAGTACCGCGGATGGCCCTCTCGTAGGATGGCGAGAGAGGATCCACGGTGGAGTATTGTGATGGTGATAGTGGACTCGTGTGCGGCAAATGGTTTACAAGTGGTGTCTATCGTAGGATAGCTTAGCCAAGAGTCAAAGCTGGCTTGCTGCAATAACCCCACCACCTTCTTGAGAATGTGCATGTATAGTAGGTTCCTGTTGTAAGACTTGCTGAGTACCTCCGTACTCATGTTGCTTTAATCATGTTTTTTCAGCCGACTGCACCAACCCCTCTGATGGGTTCTATGTAGACCTCGACGTTGACGAGTGACTTATCACCCAGGTGGTGATCCAAGACTTGTGAAGGGTCGATGTAGATAGATAGGCTTCGTCAAGCCTTCTTTCTTTCTAGTGTCTGTACTCAGACTAGTTTGCTTCCGCATGTGCTTGTATGTTTGTATGACTTGAGTGTTGGGTCATGTGACCCCTATCTGTATGGATGCTATGTATGGCTCCTCGGAGCCTTCTAAATAAAGTACTTGAGTCGTAGAGTACTATTGTGTTGCCATGTTGTATTTACTCATATCGGGCATATTGTGTGTATGATTGAAATGCTTGGTATGAGTGGGATCCGACTATCTAGTTGTTTATCCTTGGCAGCCTTTCATATGGGGAAATGTAAGTCTTGTGCTTCTGAGCGATAGTAGTCCGCTACAGCCCGGTTCACCGGAGTCCTGCTAGCCCAGCACTACTGCTTGGACACTTGACTGGCCGGCATGTGTTTCACGTCGTTCCTATGTCTGTTCCTTCGGGGAAATGTCACGCGCTGTTATTCGGAGTCCTGCTTAGCCTGCTACAGCCCGGGTTACCGGAGTCCTGTTAGCCCAGTGCTACAGCCCGAATAAATACGTTGATGACCGACATGTTCGATGTGATTCATGTATGCCTGTCCTCATAGGCTAGCGCCGCTTTGGGTTCACGACTAGCCATGTCGGCCCGGGTTCTCTGTCATATGGATGCTAGCGACACTATCATATACGTGAGCCAAAAGGCGTAAACGGTCCCGGGCCAGGTAAGGTGGCACCCGTGGGAGTACCGTGCGTGAGGCCGCAAAGTGATATGATGTGTTACACGCTGGATCAATGTGGCTTAGGATCGGGGTCTTGACATGCAAACGGATCCTTGGGGCAGGCTTTGTTGAGACTGGTGTAATCAATGCACATGCGCCACTTGTTATTCTTCTTCAGCACAAGGACTGGGTTGGCAAGCCATTCTGGAAAGGAAACTTCCATAATGAAGCCGGCTGCCAACAGGCAGGCGATCTCTTCTCCAACGATTCTTCTCGTCTCCTGCGACAGTCGGTGGAGGGGTTGTTTGACTGGTTTGGCATCTGCTCTGACATGTAGCTTGTGCTCGGCGAAATCCGTCGGAACACCCGGCATGTATTTCAGAGACCATGCAAAGATGTCCCGATTCTCACAGAGGAAATCGACGAGCTCGCTTTCCTATTTGCTATCAAGGTTGGTACCTACGATAGCATGCCTTTCCGGATGCTCAGGGTCCAAGGGAATCTTCTTTGTTTCTTTGGCCGACTGAAAGGAGCCCTGGGTCTCTGACTCTTTGGGTTCTGGTGACAGGTCCGGCTGCTTGCCGGCCATGGCCACCACCTGGTCCAGGAGCTTCTTCTCAGCGGAAATCACAAGGGACTCGGCCAGCCGACTGCTGGCTGCAGCACAGGCGGACGACTTCTCATAGTCTCCATTGATCGTAATAATGCCCTTGGTTCCTGGCATCTTCAGCTTGATGTAGGTGTAATGAGGTACCGCCATGAACTTGGCTAGAGCTGGCCGGCCTAGGAGCACATGATAAGGGCTTTCGAAGTCAACCACCTCAAACCAGATCGCTTCCCGGGGAAGTGATTCCTGTCTGCAAAGATGACATCTATCTTGGTCCTGGCGATAGGTGAGCAGGAAAGACCGGGCACAATGCAATGAAACACAGTCCCATTGGGCAGCAGCCGCTTCTCTTTGATGTTCAACTTCTCAATGGTATCACGATAAAGGATGTTGAGGCTACTACCGCCATCTATCAGGATCCGGGAGAAATGAGCAGCTCGCCTCTCCGTGGCTAGGGTAGCATCCAACACCAGGGCATAGGAACCCAGAGAAGGCATCACTTCCGGGTGGTCGGCTCGGCTCCAGCTGATAGGCTTCTCAGACCAGTGCATGAATTCTGGAGCGGTTGAGGCAACTACATTCACTTCACGGTGCTGCTGACGTCGGTTGTGTCTGTCGTTGGACACACTGGTGAAGACAACGTAAGCTCCATGTTCCTCAGGAAATCATCTTGGATTGCACCGACAGCTGGACGGGCGGCAGGCTGCTGAGGAGGCGGAGCAGGCGGGCCACCAGGCGCAGAAGGCAGTCCTTCTCCCTTGGCGATGCGGACAAGCGAGTGGCACTTCCGAGTTGTATGGTTGGACGGCTTCGCACCACTATGGAATTTGCAGGGAGCATCAAGGGTCTGCTCAAAGGAGAAAGCAAGCAACCATGCTGGCTTGCCGCCCTTCTGGTGCTTGGGGAGGGGTTGTCCCTCAGGATACTGGTCCTCAACTGTCACCACCTACCGGCTGGCGGAAGCCGGCTGCGGGGCCTTGCGCTTGTTGTTGTTCGGCTGCTGGCGCCGATTGTTGTCTCCAGCCAGCGTTCGAGGAACCGGAGGAAGCACCTTCCTAGAAGCATACACTCGAAGCTCTGACTTCATGGAGGAGTCGACAGTGGCGTACTTGTCTGCTATGATCAGCAGCTTGTCGAGTGTACCCGGCTCGTCGCAGAGGAGTTGGTGCTTGAGTAAGGTGCCCTCTCGACACCCGGCAGTGAAGTACTCGATTGCTTGGACCTCATGCACCCCTTCGTAGGAGTTGCGCAGTTCTGCCCACTGCGTCAGGTAGTCGCGGGTGGACTCATCAGGGCCTTGAACGCACAGCAAGAGCTGGCGGGGCTTGGGAGGCCGCTTTTAGGTGCTGGTGAAGTTGCGGATGAAGAATTCGGTGAAATCTACCCAGTTGTTGATGCTGCGGGGCTTCAGGCTGTTCAGCCATGTCCAGGCCGTGCCCTGGAGCATGAGCGGAACGTACTTCACGGCAACACGCTTGTTGCCGTTTGCTATGCTGACGGCACTGGAGTAGTCAACCAGCCAATCTTCCGGCTTCACAGAGCCGTTGTACTTGGGCGTGTCTCATGGGAGCGAGAACCCTTTGGGGAAGGGCTCGTCGCGGATGTGGGGGCCAAAACAAGGCAAGCCCATCGCGTCTTCTTATTCTAGCACCAAGGACCGAGCAAGGCGGTCGATCCGGTGGCGTGCATCGTTCTCTCTGACTCCTTCTCGGCGGCCCAGCCGGTCGCCAGAGTGTCGGGTGCTCAACAGGCGGCGGGGAGGCGCGCCTCTTCCTTCGGGGAGGAGGGGAGGCGGATAGTCGTCTTGTCGATCCACTACTCGTGGGCAGCCATCTTGGTCGCACTCGATGGTGAGGCGTGTGCGGCTGCTGCTAGCAGCCGACTCTTTGTCTCGTTTGTCGCGGACGCCACCTGTCGGCGTCCGGGAGGTCGCGCCTTGCTCTCGGTGAGGGGGCGGGTTCTCATCACGCTCGCCGGGTTCTTCTACATGGTAGTCAGCTTCCTGCTACACGGCAGCCGCGTCGAGGAGCTGCTAGACGCGCTCCGCCATGCAGCGACGCTCGTCGCCCACGAGGTGATGCAGCTCGTCTGCTACCGCCTGGGCAGCTCGTCTGCTGCCGCCTGGGCAGCTCGTATGTTCTCCATGGGCATGGCATACACAGGGCAGTCTGCCCCGAACATGCTGGCGACGGCAGTGCCTCGCTGCCGAACCGTGCCAATGCGGCAGGGCCCGCCAGCAGCCGGCGTGCCGCCAACAGCGCGGTCGATCTCGCGCTAGTAGGCCTTTGAGAGGCATCTCATAGTGACCAACTTCTTGGCGCTTTCGATGAGAGAGACGCGGCAGGCTTCCAGCGTCTTGGTGTCGGCGTCTTCTGCGATGGGCGCAGACAGATCCCGCAGTGCCGCCTGCAGCGGGTCCTGGGCAGCCCCACTAGAGGCCCCGTCGTGGCTGATGACAAGCACCTCTGTGACGGTGTTGCCGCCGCTGTCGGCGCGAGGGAGCGGGTCGTCGATGATCACCATGTTGGTGGGGAAGGTGTCCAGGGATGCCGTGTCGGAGTCGACAAGCATCGGGTTGATGGAGACGATCGACTCCAGGTCGGAGACCGGCTCATTGGCGACGCCAAGCTTGCCAAGGAGGTCGAGGAGGTAGCTCTCGAAGCTGGTTGCTCCCGTGTCGGGCGCGGGATCGTCGGAGAGGCGGATCTCGCCGATGAGGTCAGTGAGGCAGCTCGCTGCGCAGGCGACCTCCGTGCCCTGCAGCGCGTCGGTGCAAATGCCATTGGGCATGCCAGGCTAGCTGCGATCGCTAGGTAGGAACAAGGTTCCCGTCCAGAACAGATCTCCGGACGACGGTGCACCTAGCCCCACGGTGGGCGCCAAATGTCGGGGGTGTCGTGCGACATATGCCAAAGGATGGCTTATCAAGGGGGGGCTAAAAATGGAGGAAATATGCCCTAGAGGCAATAATAAAGTTGTTATTTATATTTCCTTATATCATGATAAATGTTTATTATTCATGCTAGAATTGTATTAACCAGAAACTTAGTACATGTGTGAATATATAGACAAACTAAGTGTCACTAGTATGCCTCTACTTGACTAGCTCGTTGAATCAAAGATGGTTAAGTTTCCTAGCCATAGACATGAGTTGTCATTTGATTAACGGGATCACATCATTAGAGAATGATGTGATTGACTTGACTCATTTTGTTAGCTTAGCATTCGACCGTTTAGTATATTGCTATTGCTTTCTTCATGACTTATACATGTTCCTATGACTATGAGATTATGCAACAACCGGATACCGGAGGAACACTTTGTGTGCTACCAAACGTCACAACGTAACTCGGTGATTATAAAGGTGCTCTACAGGTGTCTCCGATGGTACTTGTTGAGTTGACATAGATCGAGATTAGGATTTGTCACTTCAATTGTCGAAGAGGTATCTCTGGGCCCTCTCGGTAATGCACATCACTATAAGCCTTGCAAGCAATGCAACTAATGAGTTAGTTGTGGGATGATGTATTACGGAATGAGTAAAGAGACTTGCCGGTAACGAGATTGAACTAGGTATTGAGATACCGACGATCGAATCTCGGGCAAGTAACATACCGATGACAAAGGGAACAACGTATGTTGTTATGTGGTTTGACCGATAAAGATCTTCGTAGAATATGTAGGAGCCAATATGAGCATCCAGGTTCCGCTATTGGTTATTGACCAGAGACGAGTCTCGGTCATGTCTACATAGTTCTCGAACCCGTAGGGTTCGCACGCTTAACATTCGGTGACGATCGGTAATATGAGTTTATGTGTTTTGATGTACCGAAGGTAGTTCGGAGTCCCGGATATGATCACGGACATGACGAGGAGTCTCAAAATGGTAGAGACATAAAGATCGATATATTGGATGACTATGTTTGGACTTCAGAAGGGGTTCCGGGCAAGCTTGGACATATACCGGAGTATTGGAGGGTTACCGGAACCCCCCGGGGAGTGTAATGGGCCTATTGGGCCTTAGTGGAGAAGAGGAGGGGCGGCCAGGGCAGGCCGCGTGCCCCCTCCCCCTCTAGTCTGAATTGTACAATGAGGGGGGCGCCCCCCCTTTCCTTTCCCCTCTCTCCTACTCCTACTCTTGGAAGGGTTGGAGTCCTACTCCCGATGGGAGTAGGACTCCCCTTGGGGCACGCCTAGGAGGCCTGACCCCTCCCCCTCCTCCACTCCTTTATATACAGAGGAGGGGGCACCCCATAGATACACAAGTTAATCAGTTGATCTTTTAGCCGTGTGCGGTGCCCCCTCCAGCATAATCCACCTCGGTCATATCATAGCGGTGCTTAGGTGAAGCCCTGCGTCGGTAGCATCATCATCAACGTCATCACGTCGTTGTACTGACGGAACTCTCCCGCAAAGCTCTGCTGGATCGTGAGTTCGTGGGACGTCACCGAGCTGAACGTGTGCTGAACTCGGAGGTGCCATGCGTTCGGTACTTGGATCGGTCGGATCCTGAAGACGTACAACTACATCAACCGTGTTCTCATAACGCTTCCGCTTACGGTCTACGAGGGTACATGGACGACACTCTCCCCTCTCGTTGCTATGCATCACCATTATCTTGCTTGTGCGTAGGATTTTTTTTGAAATTACTATGTTCCCCAACAGTGGCATCAGAGCCAGGTTTATGCGTAGATGTTATATGCACGAGTAGAACACAAGTGAGTTGTGGGCGATACAAGTCATACTGCTTACCAGCATGTCATACTTTGATTCGGCGGTATTGTTGGATGAAGCGGCTTGCACCGAGATTACGCGTACGCTTACGCAAGACTGGTTCTACCGACGTGCTTCGCACACAGGTGGCTGGTGGGTGTCAGTTTCTCCAACTTTAGTTGAATCGAGTGTGGCTACGCCCGGTCCTTGTGAAGGTTAAAACAGCACATAGTTGACGAAATATCATTGTGGTTTTGATGCGTAGGTAAGAACGGCTCTTGCTCAGCCCATAGCAGCCACGTAAAACTTGCAATAACAAAGTAGAGGACGTCTAAATTGTTTTTGCAGGGCATGCTGTGATGTGATATGGTCAAGACATGATGCT
Source organism: Aegilops umbellulata (assembly GCA_032464435.1). NCBI lineage: Eukaryota > Viridiplantae > Streptophyta > Magnoliopsida > Poales > Poaceae > Aegilops > Aegilops umbellulata. The sequence continues at coordinate 62,726,177 of CP136056.1, read as the reverse complement.
AATTTATTGTATGAGATTATCATGTTTTGTAACAAAGTTATCGGCAACTGGCAGGAGCCATATGGTTGTCGCTTTATTGTATGAAATGCAACCGCCATGTAATTGCTTTCCTTTATCACTAAGTGGTAGCGGTAGTCGTAGAAGCAATAGTTGGCGAGACGACAACGATGCTACGATGGAGATCAAGGTGTCACACCGGTGACGATGGTGATCATGACGGTGCTTTGGAGATGGAGATCAAAGGCACAAGATGATGATGGCCATATCATATCACTTATATTGATTGCATGTGATGTTTATCTTTTATGCATCTTATTTTGCTTAGATCGACTGTAGCATTATAAGATGATCTCTCACTAAGTTTCAAGGTATAAGTGTTCTTCCTGAGTATGCACCGTTGCAGAATTTCGTCGTGCCGAGACACCACGTGATGATCGGGTGTGATAAGCTCTACGTTCACATACAACGGGTGCAAGCCAGTTTTGCACACGCAAAATACTCGGGTTAAACTTGACGAGCCTAGCATATGCAGATATGGCCTCGGAACACTGAGACCGAAAGGTCGAGCGTGAATCATATAGTAGATATGATCAACATAGTGATGTTCACCATTGAAAACTACTCCATCTCACGTGATAACCGTCATGGTTTAGTTAATATGGATCACGTGATCACTTAGATGATTAGAGGGATGTCTATCTAAGTGGGAGCTCTTAAGTAATATGATTAATTGAACTTTAATTTATCATGAACTTAGTACCTGATAGTATTTTGCATGTCTATATTGTTGTAGATAAATGGCCCGTGCTACTATTCCGTTGAATTTTAATGCGTTCCTAGAGAAAGCTAAGTTGAAAGATGATGGTAGCAACTACACGGGCTGGGTCCGTAAATTGAGGATTATCCTCAATGCTGCACAGAAGAATTACGTCCTGGAAGCACCGCTAGGTGCCAAACCCGCTGCAGGAGCAACTCCAGATGTTATGAACGTCTGGCAGAGCAAAGCTAATGACTACTCGATAGTTCAGTGTGCCATGCTTTACAGCTTAGAACCGGGACTTCAACGACTTTTTGAACGTAATGGAGCATATGAGATGTTCCAGGAGTTGAAGTTAATATTTCAAGCAAATGCCCGGATTGAGAGATATGAAGTCTACAATAAGTTCTACAACTGCAAGATGGAGTAGAATAGTTCTGTCAGTGAGCATATACTCAAAATGTCTGGGTATAAGAATCACTTGATTCAACTGGGAGTTAATCTTCCGGATGATAGTGTCATTGACAGAATTCTTCAATCACTGACACCAAGCTACAAGAGCTTCGTGATGAACTATAATATGTAAGGGATGGCTAAGACAATTCACGAGCTCTTCACGATGCTAAAGGCTGCGGAGGTAGAAATCAAGCAGGAGCATCAAGTGTTGATGGTCAACAAGACCACCAGTTTCAAGAAAAAGGGTAATGGGAAGAAGGGGAACTTCAAGAAGAACGGCAAGCAAGTTGCTGCTCAAGTGAAGAAGCCCAAGTCTGGACCTAAGCCTGAGACTGAGTGCTTCTACTGCAAAGGGACTGGTCACTGGAAGCGGAACTGCCCCAAGTATTTGGCGGATAAGAAGGATGGCAAGGTGAACAGATGTATATGTGACATACATGTTATTGATGTGTACCTTACTAATGCTCGCAGTAGCACCTGGGTATTTGATACTGGTTCTGTTGCTAATATCTGCAACTTGAAACAGGGACTACATATTAAGCGAAGATTGGCTAAGGACGAGGTGACGATGCACGTGGGAAATGGTTCCAAAGTTGATGTGATCGCGGTCGGCACGCTACCTCTACATCTACCTTCGGGATTAGTTTTAGACCTAAATAATTGTTATTTGGTGCTAGCGTTGAGCATGAACATTATATCTGGATCTTGTTTGATGCGAGACGGTTATTCATTTAAATTAGAGAATAATGGTTGTTCTATTTATATGAGTAATATCTTTTATGGTCATGCACCCTTAAAGAGTGGTCTATTTTTGATGAATCTAGATCGTAGTGATACACATATTCATAATATTGAAGCTAAAGATGCAAAGTTGATAATGATAGTGCAACTTATTTGTGGCACTGCCGTTTAGCTCATATTGGTGTAAAGCGCATGAAGAAACTCCATTCTGATGGACTTTTGGAATCACTTGATTATGAATCACTTGGTACTTGCAATGCGTCCGAACGTCGTAATCGTACTTTACTAGATATGGTGCGATCTATGATGTCTCTTACTGATTTACCGCTATCGTTTTGGGGTTATGCCTTAGAGACGGTTGTGATGACCCACAAGTATAGGGGATATATCGTAGTCCTTTCGATAAGTAAGAGTGTCGAACCCAACGAGGAGCAGAAGGAAATGATAAGTGGTTTTTAGCAAGGTATTCTCTGCAAGCACTGAAATTATCGGTAACAGATAGTTTTGTAATAAGATAATTTGTAATGGGTAACAAGTAATGAAAGTAAATAAGGTGCAGCAAGATGGCCCAATCCTTTTTGTAACAAAGGACAAGCCTAGACAAACTCTAATATGAAGGAAAACGCTCCGGAGGACACATGGGAATTATCGTCAAGCTAGTTTTCATCACGCTCATATGATTCGCGTTTGTTACTTTGATAATTTGGTATGTGGGTGGACTGGTGCTTGGGTGTTGTCCTTTCTTGGACAAACATCCCACTTATGATTAACCCCTATTGCAAGCATCCGCAACTACAAAATAAGTATTGAGGTAAACCTAACCATAGCACGAAACATATGGATCCAAATCAGCCCCTTATGAAGCAACTCATAAACTAGGGTTTAAGCTTTTGTCACTCTAGCAACCCATCATCTACTTATTACTTCCCAATGCCTTCCTCTAGGCCCAAACAATGGTGAAGTTTCATGTAGTCGACGTTCACATAACACCACTAGAGGAAAGACAACATACATCTCATCAAAATATTGAACGAATACCAAATTCACATGACTACTAATAGCAAGACTTCTCCCATGTCCTCAGGAACAAACGTAACTACTCACAAATCATATTCATGTTCATAATCAGAGGGGTATTAATATGCATAATGGATTTGACATATGATCTTCCACCAAATAAAGCAACTAGCATCAACTACAAGGAGTAATCAACACTACTAGCAACCCACAAGTACCAATCTGAGGCTTTGGGACAAAGATTGGATACAAGAGATGAACTGGGGTTTGAGAGGAGATGGTGCTGGTGAAGATGTTGATGGAGATTGACCCCCTCCCGATGAGAGGATCATTGGTGATGATGACGGCGATGATTTCCCCCTCCCAGAGGGAAGTTTCCCCGGCAGAACAGCTCTGCCGGAGCCCTAGATTGGTTCGGCCAAGGTTCTGCCTCGTGGCGGCGGAGTTTCTTCCCGAAAGCTTGCTTATGATTTTTTTCAGGGTAAATGAATTCATATAGCAGAAGATGGGCACCGGAGGCCTGCTATGTGAAAGTGCAACTATCCCTAGGTGGTTTTGGTAATTCATAACAACATATAGCTCATTGAGCTAATGCTATTCCAAGAAAATAATTTCAGGAAAGCTCAATGATTGGCATGGCATGGATGGTGAAAGTGGAACCCTCAAAATGCTAAGGACAAAGGATTGGCTCAAGCTTCAAGCTCAAGACTCTTCATTTTACATTTTAGTGATCCAAGATCACATTGAGTCCATAGGAAAAGCCAATACTATCAAGGAGGGACGAGGTGTTGCTTAATGAGCTTTTTGCTTCATGTGCTTAATGATATGCTCCAAAATCCTCAGCTACTTTCCCATATCCACAAATGACCTAAACCCCAAGCCAAACTCGGTCCTACCGATTCTTCCTATCCGGCGCCACTGAGTTTCACATGTCATAAGCCACTGCCAAACCCTAGCAAATCGGTTCTACCGATAGGGATCTCGGTCTCACCGAGATGGGATTGCAATTTCTCTGTTTCCTTTTCGTAACTTTTCGGTCTCACCAAAAGAGCGAGTCGGTCCCACCGAGATTGCAATGTAAACTCTCTGTTTCCCTTTTGTAACTTTTCGGTCTCACCGAAAGATCAAATCGGTCCCACCGAGTTTACCTGACCAACTCTCTGGTTAGCTAATTACCAAATCGGTCTCACTGAGTTTGTGTAATCAGTCTCACCAAGATTACGTTATGCCCTAACCCTAACCATATCGGTCCTACCGAGTTGCATGTCAGTCCCACCGAAAATCTCTAACGGTCACTAGGTTTACTACTTCGGTCCGACCGAGTTTGTTGATTCGGTCCCACCGAGATTGGTAAATTGTGTGTAACGGTTGGATTTTGTGTGGAGGCTATATATACCCCTCCACCTCCTATTCACTCATGGAGAGAGCCATCAGAACACATCTACACTTCCAACTCATATGTTCTGAGAGAGAACCACCTACCCTTGTGTTGAGGCCAAGATATTCCATTCCTACCATATGAATCTTGATCTCTAGCCTTCCCCAAGTTGCTTTCCACTCAAATCTTCTTTCTACCAAATCCAAATCCTATGAGAGAGAGTTGAGTGTTGGGGAGACTATCATTTGAAGCACAAGAGCAAGGAGTTCATCATCAACACACCATTTCTTACTTCTTGGAGAGTGGTGTCTCCTAGATTGGCTAGGTGTCACTTGGGAGCCTCCGACAAGATTGTGGAGTTGAACCAAGGAGTTTGTAAGGGCAAGGAGATCGCCTACTTCGTGAAGATCAACCGCTAGTGAGGCAAGTCCTTCGTGGGCGATGGCCATGGTGGGATAGACAAGGTTGCTTCTTCATGGACCCTTCATGGGTGGAGCCCTCCGTGGACTCGCGCAACCGTTACCCTTCGTGGGTTGAAGTCTCCATCAACGTGGATGTAGGATAGCACCACCTATCTGAACCACGGGAAAAACATCCGTGTCTCCAATAGCGTTTGAATTCTCCAAACCCTTCCCTTTACATTCTTGCAAGTTGCATGCTTTACTTTCCGCTACCTATATACTCTTTGCATGCTTGCTTGAATTGTGTGATGATTGCTTGACTTGTCCTAAAGTAGCTAAAATCTGCCAAGAACTAAAATTGGGAAAAGGTTAAGTTTTTATTTGGTCAAGTAGTCTAATCACCCCCCTCTAGACATACTTCTGATCCTACAAGTGGTATCAGAGCTTTGGTCTCCGTTTGCTTTGATTTCCATAGCTTTTGGTGGTCATAGCCTTGGTTTCACAACCTAGGAGAGTATGGCGTCTAGCGAGGGAAATTATCACCGTAGAGGTCCTTACTTTGATGGTACTAATTTTGCTAGTTGGAAGCATAAAATGAAAATGCATGTTCTTGGACATAACCCCGCCGTTTGGGCTATTGTGTGTGTTGGTTTGCAAGGTGACTTATTCGATGGGAAGGAACCAAACCGTGAAGCTACCGCGGATGAGTTGAAGATGCTGCAATACAACGCTCAAGCTTGTGATATTCTCTTCAACGGATTGTGCCCCGAAGAATTCAACAAAATCAGCCGTCTTGAGAATGCAAAGGAAATTTGGGATACTTTGATTGATATGCACGAAGGTACCGACTCCGTCAAGGAATCCAAATTGGATGTGCTTCAAAGTCAACTTGACAAGTTCAAAATGAAGGATGGTGAAGGTGTCGCTGAAATGCACTCTAGGCTTGCTCTCATCACAAATGAGATTGCCGGCTTAGGGAGTGAAGAGATGACCGATAGATTCATCATCAAGAAGATCCTAAGAGCCTTGGATGGAAAATATGATACCGTGTGCACATTGATCCAAATGATGCCCAATTACAAAGATCTCAAGCCAACGGGAAGAATTGTTGCTCATGAGATGTCACTCAAGGACAAAGAGGAACTTCACAACAAATCAAGTGGTGCTTACAAAGCCTCATGTGAAGCCCCCACATCATCAAGTGAGAAACAAAATTTCAATGAAGAATTGAGCTTAATGGTGAAGAACTTCAACAAGTTCTACAAGAGTAGAAGCAAAGATAGAAGCTCCAAGTCAAGCTCCTACAATGACAAAAGATCTTCTAGTCGAGAGCGAAACTGCTACAATTGTGGAAGACCCAGACACTATTCCAATGAGTGTACGGCTCCCTACAAAAGAAGAGAAGATTCTCCAAAAAGAAGAAGCAAAAGAGAAGAATCTCCATCAAGAGAGAGAAGGAGTAGAGATGATCGTTATGAACGAAGATACTCACGGAGAAGCAAGGATTCGGAAAGAAAGGAAAAATCATCAAGGAGCTACACAAAACAAAGACATCAAGCTCATGTTGGTGAATGGGTATCCGGCTCCGACTCCGACAACCACTCCGAGAGAAGTTATCACTCTGAATCTGAATATACTCAAGATGAAGGTGTTGCCGGTCTAGCACTTGTGTCAACCAACTCCTACGACATATTTGACTCACCAAATGAAGGAATTGGAAGATGCTTCATGGCCAAAGGTCCTAAGGTAACACACCCTGAGTATGTTGATTTTAATAGTGATGAAGATGACTTGTTAGGTGATGATGATTTACTTGTTGACAACTCTAGTGATGAATACTATGATGAAACGTCAATTAATCATGCTAATCAAGATAAAACGAATGACAATGATAAGGAGAAAATTGAGGCTCTAACTAAAGAACTAAACACTCTTAAGTTAGCTCATGAAACTATCTTCGAAGATCATCGAGAACTTTTAAGAGCTCATGAGAAATTACGCTTTGAAAAGCTCAATCTTGAGCAAGAACATGAGTTTTTAAAGGCAATCAATGATGATCTCCGCAAGAAAAGTTCTTCTTACATTGCCAAGCGTTTACTCTTATCCACTTACATGCCTCAAGTCAAGTCTAGTAACAAGAACAAGAAAGATTCTTCCTCTAGTAGTAACAATGATCATGTTAAATCCAATATTGTTGCTTCTAGTAGTTCTCTTGATTCCACTAATGATTCTCTTAGCCAAGTTACACTTGAGCAAGAAAATAGCTTATTGAAGGGAATCATAGAAAAATGAGTGTACAAAAGCCTTGCCAGGAGTAAGCAATTCGAGGAAATTATACGCAAGCAAGGAAGGCACCGGAAGAATCAAGGTGTTTGTTTTGAACGAAAGTTCAATGCCAATGGAGTTGAGTGGGAAGAAGATCAATACCCCAAGACAAAGTTTGTTCCACAATAAGAGAAGTATGATCCTACTTCTTTCAAGGGGACACAAACTCAAGATGATCTTCCACCACAAGACTACAAGCAAAAAAGGCAAGGACGAGCTTCAAGAGGAAATTGATGCATTTGAAGAAGCTCCTAAGACCTTAGTCAAGTGGATTCCCAAGACTACTTCAAGTTCCACTTCATCAAGTACGACTACAACTCCAAGGATTCCCATCAAGATGGTGTGGATCCAAAAGAAGAAGAACTAGAAAGTTCTTGAGGGTGACTCCGCCAACATACTTCACTCTTATCATTTTGGTGAGAACAAGTGCAATCAACTTCCACATCTTGCACTAGTTCAAGGAGTCACAAACCCTCTTGTTTGTAAGTCAAGGGACAACGTAACCTAAAAGTTTTCATGGACATCATCTTGCGTGTGCATCACTCTATGTCTATGGATATCCTTGTTTGTTCCTTGTGGGACTAACCCATGTAGGTATTGAAAGTGCAATTCACTCAAAAGGATAGCTTCAAGTGATCTACATCAACATTGAGCATCCACATCTTCAACATCTACATGAAGTCATCATCGACAAAACCCAAGGTTAGTTCATCCCTCTTAGGGGGGATATCACATCTAGGGGGAGCTTTACTCTAAGACTTGAGCTAAAGCAACTCTAATGATGTGAACACAACAATGCTTTATGTAAAAGTGGTAACCCCACTTGAGCTTAAACGATGAGTATGACCTATGATCAAGTGTTCTCATTTGACTCCTAAGTCAATATACTCATATGTAGATGACCTAGTCATCGCCAATTGCTTGATAGATGCTAGAATTGGTTGTGCATGCTTTGTCACATATTTCAATTGCCATTTTAATGTGTGAGCATGTTGGTTGCATATTTTACTCATTCGAGGACATACACTTGTTGTTTTGATTGTTTGGCTTTATTTTCTTTTGCCAAGTGGATGGACAAGAATGCCTAAGAACCATCTCTAGCTATCTATGCTTTTCTCGTCTCAAACTCTATTCACGCTACATCACAAAATTTGATCAAGTCAGATTCGAACCACTCTGTGTGAGGAGCACTCGGAGTTCCCGATTCGACATAGACTTAAACTTCCGAAACCTCTTTGTGATTCTCGGTCTGACCGATACCCCACTTTCGGTCTTACCGAGATCATTAAGTTGATCTATGTTTTCGATCTCGGTGCAACCGATTTGAACCATTCGGTCACACCGAGTTGCAATAACTGTATACAGTTTTGCATCTCGGTGCCACCGAGTTGTTCCACTCGGTTACACCGACAGGGTCGTGCTATATATAGACACGGGAAAAAATTTGGAAATTTCTCCGAACCCTTTCGCCCGCGCGATAGCTCGCTCTGCCAACATGGTCTCCGGATCGTCTCCTCGCTGCCAGCCGCCTCCAGTCACTGGTCTCCGTCGCCGTCAACGGAATTCAACCCCGCCGTTGCCGCTGTAGCAAGTCTCCGCCGAACTAGGGTATGGACTCGATCTTTGTGCTGTTCCCCAATCCGATTCCTAGCACATTGTGATCATATTGATTCTAGCCACGTTTGAGACACTCCTATCCAATCAATGAATTCTTAGAATAGGTTTGATTTGAAAATTTTAGGGTTAGGTTTCCGCCGAAACTATCTCGGACCCACCGAGTTGAAAAACTCAGTCCCACCAATTTGGCTCATGCCATTGCACAAGTGAGACTCGGTCTGACCGAGAATTCCTAATCGGTGTGACCGATTTTAGAACTTTGTGAAACCCTAGCAGTCTCGGTGCCACCGAACTGTGACTCGGTCCGACCGAGTTCACTAGTTTAGGTTCCAAAACTGCTTTGGTATCACCGAGTTTAAAAATCGGTAGATCCAAAATGATTTCTGTGGGAAACTAAAACTAAGATTTTGAATCATTCTTTTGCAAAAATCTCTGCATTTTGTGATGCTTATCCACTCTACCTCATCTATAAACTATTCACAGGGTCAGCAGTCAGCTTGTTCATCATGTCAGATCAGAGTGACAGCCAGAATGTGTCAGAACAGCCAGTGCACATGAGTGAGGGCACTAGTCCCTCCAGTTCATCAGATGAAGGAAGCAGGAGCACTCCCAGTAACCTGCCAAAAGCTGCCACTAGACAAAGAAGGAAGATAACCTCAGATTCAGAGGATGAGGACTATGTGGCAGAACAGGAAGCAACTTCCAAGAAAGTTGTGCTTAAGAAGGAGTATGGCTCAGCTGCAGCCATCAAGCCAAGGAAGCACCCAAGACTGCACCCAAAGAGCCAGTTGCTGCTGAAGGGAAGAAGGAAAGGAAAAGAGGCAGATGGTGCAAGAAAGTTGATCCCATGGCTGAATTTGAACAGCATTCTTCTGATGAGGAAGAAGAAGAAGAGGTTGATGCACCAGCACCTAAGGCACCCAAGCTAATGGGTGATGCAATCAAATCAGGGGCTACTGCATCCAAGCCCAAGGAAGCACCCAAGACTGCATCAAAGGCCAAGACAGCTCCAAAGAGAAATACAAGGAGCATCCTAGCTGCTGAGAAGAACAAGGCCCTAGTGCCTGACACTACAGAAGAAGAGGAAGGCCAAGTTCTCAGAAATTTGAAGCCCAAGATCCCAGACCACAATGATGCTCATCCTGTGGCTGAGGATATGAAGATCAGAAGAGACTCAGGGCTGAGAAAGTGGAGAGCAGAAGATCCTTATGCTACCAGGAGGAGAACTGTTGTTGACTACAGGTTCCACACTAAGGAACAGCAGGACTTCTATGAGACAGTCTTGTTGGATAAGAAGCCCATTGTTTGTGACATGAGATGGGTCGACTGGGAATACATCAAGGACAATAAAGAGCACTATCCTGGAGTGCAAGACAGCTTCAAGGCTTGTGGAGTAGCTGACTTTGTTGGGCAGAAGCTCACAAAGTGGAATGAAGAGCTGATCATGCAGTTCTACTCCACAGCACACTTTTATCCAGATGGCAGAATTGTATGGATGTCTGAAGGTACGAGGTACCAATCAATAGTTGCTGAGTGGGCACAGCTCATCAATGCCTCAGAGGAGCATGGGGATGACCTAGACATATATGCCAAGAAGAAGATGGACCACAACTCTATGTCCAACATGTACAAGGAGATCCCAAACAAGGCACTTGACACTTTCAAGTTTGGATCAGTACATTATCTTCTGTCAGGATTGCCAACCATCAATTGGATACTGAGGCACACTTTGTTGCCCAAGTCAGGTGATCACAAGATGACCAGAGGCCATGCAATCAACTTACTACATATCTTTGATGTACCACAAAAATTCAAAGTCATGAGCCTCATGGTAGAAACAATCAAGAGGACTGCAGCAGACCAGAAGAGGAGCTGTGGATATGCCCCTCAGATCCAGGAGTTGATTAACTCCAAGATGGGCACATGCATATACCTCTTGGACAAGGAACATTTTCCTATTCATCCAGATTTTGAAGATAATGAAGTTGTGATGAACAAGGACGAACCATCTTCAGCCCATGCACAAGCATGGAAGGAGAAGGCAAGGAAGGAGAAAGCTGCAAAGATGCCAACTCAAGAGGAGGCATCTGAATATTTCTTGAAAACCAAGCAAGAGCAGCTCAGTTACTTGATTGCATCCACCCTGAGGATAGAGAAAGGACTGGCCACCCTCACTCAGAATCAGGAGAGCTTAGAGAGGATCGTAGAACAAAAGTTCTATGACTTGGATGTCAAAGTGACAGAGATCCAGTCTGCAGTGGAGCAACTTCAAGATGACATGTAGGAGAGGAAAGGGAAGACTACCACTGATGCATTTGCCAGAGTGCCACGAGCCCAGAGGTCGTCTGCAGTGCCAGTTCCTGACACAAGAGCCACCACCTCAGCTCCAGCCACAGCACCAGCCCAACCAGCTCCAGCATCTACTTCAACTCCAGCTCCAACCACGTCTACAGAGAAGCCTTCGTCCTTGGAGTGATCCAGACTCCACCACCACCAAAAGATCAAGCCTGAGTGTCGATCTAGCACTATGCATTTTCTAGGAACTTTTTGGTAACTTCTTGCCAAAGGGGGAGAAAAATGTATAGATCATAGGCTTTGAGAGAGAGTGTGTTGCTTTTATTCTCTCTTGCTTTATTTGGTGGTTTTTCAAACTTTGTTTGCCTTTGGTCGAGATACTTTGATATGCTTGTGAGACATTGATGATCATGTGTTTGATCATAAGCTACACTTATGCATGCTTGATATATCTTATCTATCTTATGTGATCATTCACTTTTCTTGGTGATGAGTGCATGTATTTCATTCTTATCATTTTGAGCGCTCCACCAAGATGTATGTGACATGGAAGAGTAACCCATGATTTTAACTCTTTGTGCATTTGCAGTCCAAAGCAAATTTTAAATATGCACAAATTTAGGGGGAGCTCTTACTTATCACATACTTCTCAAAGCGACGATATAATTCATCCTTATTATCATTTGTCGAAGCTTTGATCTATATGTTGTCATCAATTACCAAAAAGGGGGAGATTGAAAGTGTAACTATCCCTAGGTGGTTTTGGTAATTCATAACAACATATAGCTCATTGAGCTAATGCTATTCCAAGACAATTATTTTAGGAAAGCTCAATGATTGGCATGGCATGGATGGTGAAAGTGGAACCCTCAAAATGCTAAGGACAAAGGATTGGCTCAAGCTTCAAGCTCAAGACTCTTCATTTTACATTTTAGTGATCCAAGATCACATTGAGTCCATAGGAAAAGCCAATACTATCAAGGAGGGATGAGGCGTTGCTTAATCAGCTTTTTGCTTCATGTGCTTAATGATATGCTCCAAAATCCTCAGCTACTTTCCCATATCCACAAATGACCTAAACCCTAATCCAAACTCGGTCCTACCGATTCTTCCTATCCGGCGACACCGAGTTTCACATGTCATAAGCCACTGCCAAACCCTAGCAAATCGGTTCTACCGATAGGGATCTCAGTCTCACCGAGATGGGATTGCAATTTCTCTGTTTCCTTTTTGTAACTTTTCGGTCTCACCAAAAGAGTGAATCGGTCCCACCGAGATTGCAATGTAAACTCTCTGTTTCCCTTTTGTAACTTTTCGGTCTCACCGAAAGAGCAAATCGGTCCCACCGAGTTTACCTGACCAACTCTCTGGTTAGCTAATTACCAAATCGGTCTCACCGAGTTTGTGTAATCGGTCTCACCAAGATTACGTTATGCCCTAACCCTAACCATATCGGTCCTACCGAGTTGCATGTCAGTCCCACCGAAAATCTCTAACGGTCACTAGGTTTACTACTTCGGTCCGACCGAGTTTGTTGATTCGATCCCACCGAGATTGGTAAATTGTGTGTAACGGTTGGATTTTGTGTGGAGGCTATATATACCCCTCCACCTCCTCTTCACTCGTGGAGAGAGCCATCAGAACAAATCTACACTTCCAACTCATATGTTCTGAGAGAGAACCACCTACCCTTGTGTTGAGGCCAAGATATTCCATTCCTACCGTATGAATCTTGATCTCTAGCCTTCCCCAAGTTGCTTTCCACTCAAATCTTCTTTCTACCAAATCCAAATCCTATGAGAGAGAGTTGAGTGTTGGGGAGACTATCATTTGAAGCACAAGAGCAAGGAGTTCATCATCAACACACCATTTGTTACTTCTTGGAGAGTGGTGTCTCCTAGATTGGCTAGGTGTCACTTGGGAGCCTCCGACAAGATTGTGGAGTTGGACCAAGGAGTTTGTAAGGGCAAGGAGATCGCCTACTTCGTGAAGATCTACTGCTAGTGAGGCAAGTCCTTCGTGGGCGATGGCCATGGTGGGATAGACAAGGTTGCTTCTTCATAGACCCTTCGTGGGTGGAGCCCTCCGTGGACTCGCGCAACTGTTACCCTTCGTGGGTTGAAGTCTCCATCAACGTGGATGTAGGATAGCACCACCTATCTGAACCACGGGAAAAACATCCGTGTCTCCAATAGCGTTTGAATTCTCCAAAGCCTTCCCTTTACATTCTTGCAAGTTGCATGCTTTACTTTCCGCTGCCTATATACTCTTTGCATGCTTGCTTGAATTGTGTGATGATTGCTTGACTTGTCCTAAAGTAGCTAAAATCTGCCAAGAACTAAAATTGGGAAAAGGTTAAGTTTTTATTTGGTCAAGTAGTCTAATCACCCCCCCTCTAGACATACTTTCGATCCTACACTATGGGGCCCACGAGGCAGGGGGCGCACCTAGGGGGGTAGGGCGCGCCCCTACCCTCGTGGCCAGGGTGTGGGGCCCCTCTGGTACTTTCTTTCGCCAGTATTTTTTATTAATTCAAAAAATGACTTCCGTGAAGTTTCAGGACTTTTGGAGTTGTGCAGAATAGGTCTCTAATATTTGCTCCTTTTCCAGCCCAGAATTCCAGTTGCCGGCATTCTCCCTCTTCATGTAAACCTTGTAAAATAAGAGAGAATAGGCATAAGTATTGTGACATAACGTGTAATAACAGCCCATAATGCAATAATTTCGATATAAAAGCATGATGCAAAATGGACGTATCAACTCCCCCAAGCTTAGACCCCGCTTGTCCTCAAGCGGAAGCTGATAACACTAAATATCTCCACATGTTTAGAGGTAGAGGTGTCGATAAAATAAAATACGGACATGAGGGCATCATGATCATTCTTATAACAACAACATATATGGATATTTGTCATATGATTTCTTATGCTCAAGTAATAATCTATTCACAATGTAAAGTATGAATCATAAGCTTTATTGCCAACAAACTATAATCTCAGTCATTGAAGCAATTACAATTTATCATAACATCGGAAAGAGTCAATATAAGAGCTTTTCAGCAAGTCCACATACTCAACTATCATTTAGTCTTTCACAATTGCTAACACTCACGCAATACTTGTGGTTATGGAGTTTTAATCGGACACAGAGAAAGATAGGGGCTTATAGTTTCGCCTCCCAACCTTTTACCTCAAGGGTAATGTCAACAATAATAGCTCATACTAACTTATATCCAATTGGATATATATATCAGGATCATTCCAACAGAATGTGCTTGCCAAAGGATAAAATGTAAAAAGGAAAGGTGAAGATCACCATGACTCTTGCATAAGGAATAAGACAAAATTCAAAGATAAGCCCTTCGCAGAGGGAAGCAGAGGTTGTCATGCGCTTTCATGGTTGGATGCACGAAATCTTAATGCAAAAGAACAACACGTTATATTGCCACTTGTGATATGGACCTATGCAGTCCGTTGCTTTTATTTCTTCCACATCACAAGATCATATAAAGCTTATTTTCTCCACACTAATAAATCATACATATTTAAAGAGCAATTTTTATTGCATGCATCGATGACAACTTACTTGAAGGATCTTAATCAATCCATAGGTAGGTATGGTGGACTCTCATGGCAAAACTAGTTTTAAGGATATTCGGAAGCACAAGTAGTATCTATACTTAGTGCAAGGAATTTGGCTAGCATGAGGGATAAAGGCAAGCTCCACATGTTGGATGATCCATGAAAATATATTTTATTTCAGATACAAGAAAACATAACCCATTACGTTGTCTTCCTTGTCCAACGTCAACTCTTTAGCATTTCATACTTTAATGAGTGCTCACAATTATAAAAGATGTCCAAGATAGTATATTTATATGTGAAACCTCTCTTTCTTTATTACTTCCTATTAATTGCAACGATGACCAAAACTATGTTTGTCAACTCTCAATAACTTTTATTCATCATACTCTTTATATGTGAAGTCATTACTCTCCACAAGATCAATATGATCTCTTTGTTTCTTTTTATTCTTTCTTTTTCTTTACTCAGAATCATACCGACATAATCAAGCCCTTGACTCAACACTAATCTTTATTATATATAGCTCACGGACTCGATTACATAGAAGGATCATAAGGAAAAACTCAAAACTAAATCATACTAAACTTTATTCTATTAGATCAAGATATTACCAAAAGGATCGAACTAAGAAAAAACGGTAAAGATAGGAGTGTGATGGTGATACGATACCGGGGCACCTCCCCCAAGCTTGGCAGTTGCCAAGGGGAGTGCCCATACCCATGTGATTATATCTCTTTTGTTGGTGAAGGAGATGGTGGTGATGATGGATAGTCGCACATCGAGCGTAGCAGATCTTCCAGCTTACAGATAATGCCCTTGAGTGCGATGATATGCTCCTTCAACAAAATATTTTCACGTGTGAGATACTTGTTTTGTATACGAGCTAACTCAATCATCTTGAAAGCTTCAATCTCAGTTGGGGTAAAGAGAGGTGGAAGGATTGCTTCTTCTTCTGCTGCTGGAGCCTGATCCTCCATGGCCTTCTTGAACCCATCATCCTTGTTGATCTCCCCGGGTTCTTCTCTCTTCAACTCTATCTTCATTAGCCAAGCATCGTTGCCCTGATTGTTGGAGGAGGGGGACGACATGATGCCTGGCCTTTATGACTCTGACAGAAAACAGCTCGAAACAAAAACAGAGGATATTTGCGTGATACGGTGGTCAGAACCTTCGGGAGGTTATATAATGAATTTTTACTGACCAAAAGAAGTATCGTGCAAGAAAACGGAGTCCGGAGAGCGCAATAGGTGCCCATGAGGCAAGGGGCGCACCCAGGGGGGTAGGGCGCGCCTCCCACCCTCGTGGAAGCCTCGTGTCCTTTCCGGACTACTTCTTATTTTCCTATTTTCTTAAATATTCCAAAACGGAGATAAATTGCCATTAGAACTGTTTTGGAGTCGGTTTACTTACCGTACCACATACCTATTCCTTTTCGGAGTCTGAAACGTTCTGGAAAGTGTCCCTTATGTATTCCTCCGGGGTTAGGGTTTCAATAATATTAGTTTCAACATTTATGGGATTACCTGAGATATAATGTTTGATTCTTTGACCGTTCACCACCTTCGGATTTGTGCCTTCGAAGTTGTTTATTTTTATGGCACTGGAACGATAGACCTCCTCGATAACGTAAGGACCTTCCCATTTAGAGAGAAGTTTTCCTGAAAAAATCTTAAACGAGAGTTCAATAACAACACCTAATCACCTACATTAAACTCACGCTTTTGTATCCTTTTGTGATGCCATCTTTTAACTTTTTCTTTAAACAATTTGGCATTCTTGTAGGCTCGGGTTCTCCATTCATCAAGTGAGCTAATGTCAAATAGCCTCTTCTCGCCGGCAAGTTTGAAATCATAATTGAGCTCTTTAATGGCCCAATATGCCTTATGTTCTAGTTCGAGAGGTAAGTGACATGCTTTTCCATAAACCATTTTATACGAAGACATACCCATAGGATTTTTATATGCAGTTCTATAGGCCCATAGTGCATCATCAAGTTTCTTGGACCAATTCTTTCTAGATCTATGAACAGTCTTTTGCAAAATTAATTTGAGCTATCTATTACTCAATTCTACTTGACCACTAGACTGTGGGTGATATGGGGATGCAATTCTATGATTGACATCATACTTAGCAAGCATTTTATGAAAAGCACCATGAATAAAATGTGAACCACCATCAGTCATTAAATATCTAGGGACTCCAAACCTCGGAAAAATAACTTCTTTAAGCATCTTAATAGAGGTGTTATGATCAGCACTACTAGTTGGAATAGCTTCTACCCACTTAGTAACATAATCAACAGCAACTAAAACATGTGTAAACCCATTAGAGGAAGGAAACGGTCCCATGTAATCAAAGCCCCAAACATCAAATGGTTCAATAACAAGTGAATAATTCATAGGCATTTCTTGACATCTACTAATATTAACAATTCTTTGACATTCATCACAAGATAAGACAAACTTACGGGCATCCTTGAAGAGAGTAGGCCAATAAAAACCGGATTGCAATACCTTATGTCCAGTTTTATCTCCAGCGTGGTGTCCTACATAAACTTCGGAGTGACACTTTCGTAGGATATGTTCCTGTTTATGCTCAGGTATACAATGTCTAATAACACCATCTAATCCTTCTTTATAAAGATCTGGGTCATCCCAGAAATAATGTCTCAAATCATAGAAAAACTTTTTCTTTTGCTGGTATGTGAAACTAGGTGGTATAAATTTAGCAACAATGTAATTTGCATAATCAGCATACCATGTAGCAGTACGAGAAGCATTTATGACA
The DNA here is from genome assembly GCA_032464435.1 of Aegilops umbellulata. Lineage (NCBI taxonomy): Eukaryota > Viridiplantae > Streptophyta > Magnoliopsida > Poales > Poaceae > Aegilops > Aegilops umbellulata. The sequence goes on along the minus strand of CP136056.1, from coordinate 62,708,819 downwards.
ACTAATTGTTCATCAGGAAAGCTATCATCTATAGGTAGTGGGTCATCAAGAATATTCTCTAACCTAGACAAGTTGTCTGCAATGGGATTCTCAGCTCCCTTTCTATCAATAATATGCAAATAAAATTCTTGTAGCAAGAGAACCCATCTAATAAGTCTAGGCTTAGCATCTTTCTTTTTCCATAAGGTATTTCATAGCAGCATGATCAGTGTGAATAGTTACTTTAGAATCAACAATATAAGGTCTGAACTTATCACAAGCAAAAACAACTGCTAAGAATTCTTTTTCAGTAGTAGCATAATTTATCTAGGCATTGTCTAGAGTTTTACTAGCATATTGAATAACATTCAATTTCTTATCAACTCTTTGCCCTAGAACAGCACCTATAGCATAATCACTAGCATCACACATAATTTCAATGGGTAAATTCCAATCAGGTGGCTGAACAATAGGTGCAGAAATCAATGCTTTCCTAAGTATTTCAAATGCTTCTGCACAATCATCATCAAAGACAAAAGGTATATCTTTTTGTAATAGGTTAGTCAGAGGTCGGGAGATTTTTGAGAAGTCCTTAATGAACCTCCTATAAAAACCAGCATGACCAAGGAAACTTCTTATACCTTTAATGTCTTTGGGACACGGCATCTTTTCAATAGCACCAACTTTAGCTTTTTCAACTTCAATACCTCTTTCAGAAATTTTATGCCCCAAGAAAATACCCTCATTAACCATAAAGTGGCACTTCTCCCAGTTCAAGAGAAGGTTAGTTTCTTCACATCTCTGCAAAACTCGATCAAGGTTGCTCAAGAAATCATCAAAAGAGGATCCACAAACAGAGAAATCATCCATGAAAACCTCACAAATCTTTTCACAAAAGTCAGAGAATATAGCCATCATGCATCTTTGAAAGGTAGCAGGTGCATTACATAAACCAAAAGGCATACGTCTATAAGCAAAGGTACCGAAAGGGCAAGTAAAAGTGGTCTTTTCTTGATCATCAACTGACACAGGTATTTGAGAGAAACCAGAGTAAACATCTAGAAAAGAAAATGTGTATGTTTGGATAACCTTTCTAGCATTTGATCAATAAAAGGCAAAGGGTAATAATCTTTTTTAGTAGCTTTATTTAATTTGCGGAAATCAATTACCATCCTATAAACTGTAATAATTCTTTGTGGAATCAATTCATCTTTATCATTAGGAACGACAGTAATACCTCCCTTCTTAGGGACACAATGGACAGGACTTACCCACTGACTATCAGCAACATGATAAATTATACCTGCTTCAAGGAGCTTCAATATTTCCTTTCTTACCACTTCTTTCATCTTAGGATTTAGCCGTCGTTGGTGATCAATCACTGGTTTGGCGTCTTTCTCCAAATTTATTTTGTGTTGACATAGAATGGGACTAATGCCCTTAAGATCATCAAGAGTATATCCAATAGCAGCACGGTGCTTCTTTAGGGTTTTCAATAATTTCTCTTCTTCATGCTCTGAAAGGTTAGCACTAATAATAACATGATATATCTTCTTTTTATCAAGATAAGCATATTTAAGAGTATCAGGTAATGGTTTAAGCTCAAACACGGGATCACCCTTGGGTGGAGGAGGATCCCCTAGGATTTCAACAGGTAAGTTGTGTTTCAGAATAGGTCCCTGTTTAAAGAATACTTCATCTATTTCCCTTCTTTCATTCATGAACATATCATTTTCATGGTCTAGCAAATATTGTTCTAAAGGATCACTAGGAGGCATGGCAATAGAAGCAAGACCAATAATTTCATCTTTACTAGGCAATTCCTCATCACGGGGTTGTCTACAAAATTTAGCAAAATTAAACTCATGAGACATATCACCCAAACCAATAGTAACAATATCCTTTTCACAGTCTATCCTAGTATTAACAGTGTTCAAGAAGGGTCTACCAAATATGATGGGACAAAAGCTATCTTGTGGGGAACCAAGAACAAGAAAATCAGCGGGATATTTAACCTTCCCACACAAGACTTCAACATCTCTAACAATCCCAATCGGTGAAATAGTATCTCTATTGGCAAGCTTAATTGTAACATCAATTTCTTCTATCTCAGTAGGTGCAATATCATGCATAATTTCTTTGTATAAAGAATGAGGTATTGCACTAGCACTAGCACCCATATCACATAAGCCATGATAACAATGATCTCCTATTTTAACAGAAATAACAGGCATGCCTACCACATGTCTATGTTTATCTTTAGCACCAGGTTTAGCAATTCTAGCAGTCTCATCACAGAAATAAATAACATGCCCGTCGATATTATCAGCCAAGAGATCTTTAACCATAGCAATATTAGGTTCAACTTTAACTTGCTCAGGAGGTTTGTGTGTCCTAATATTACTTTTGTTGACTACAGTTGAAGCTTTAGCATGATCCTTTATTCTAACAGGAAAAAGTGGTTTCTCAACATAAGGAGTAGGAACAATAGGATCATTATAAGTGATAGTCTTTTCTTCAACTTTAATAGGTGCAAATACTTTTAATTCAATGGGAGGATTATATTTAAACCACTTCTCCTTAGGTAGATCAACATGAGTAGCAAATGATTCACAGAAAGAAGCTACTATCTCAGAGTCAAGTCCATATTTAGTGCTAAATTCACGGAAAACATCGGTATCCAAAAAAGAATTAACACAATCAAACTTAGGTGTAATTCCTGACTCCTTACCTTCGTCGAGGTCCCAATCTTCAGAGTTGCGTTTAATTCTTTCCAATAAATCCCATTTGAATTCAATAGTCTTCATCATAAAAGAGCCAGTACAATAAGTAACGAGCATGGAGCGATTATTGAGAGAGAGCCGAGCATAATTTTTTTGAATAATCATTTCTCTTGAGAGCTCATGATTGGGGCATGAATATAACATTGACTTAAGCATCCCCCAAGCTTGAGCGATGCTTTCTCCTTCACGAGGCCAAAAATTATATATATAATTACGATCACGATGAACAAGATGCATAGGACAAAACTTCTGATGAAATTCCAATTTCAATCGTTTGTAGTCCCATGATCCCATATCATCACATAGCCTATACCATGTCAATGCCTCTCCCTTCAAAGATAAAGGGAAGACCTTCTTCTTGATAACATCATCGGGCATACCTGCAAGCTTAAATAATCCACAAACTTCATCCACATAGATTAAGTGTAAATCGGGATGCAATGTTCCATCTCCTGCAAAAGGATTAGCTAGCAGTTTCTCTACCATACCGGAAGGAATTTCAAAGTAAACATTTTCAGTAGGTTCAGTAGGTTGAGGATAAACTCTTTGCTCTAATGGTCGGGGTGAAGATACCCCGAACAAGCCCCTCAAAGGATTATGTTCCATAGTAACAAGTGACAGCAAATTTCAGCACACTATATAAATTTTTCCTTACCAAATTCCACCTACCAAAGGCGCTTCACTCCCCGGCAACGGCGCCAGAAAAGAGTCTTGATGACCCACAAGTATAGGATATCTATCGTAGTCCTTTTGATAAGTAAGAGTGTCGAACCCAATGAGGAGCAGAAGGAAATGATAATCGGTTTTCAGCAAGGTATTCTCTGCAAGCACTGAAATTATCGGTAACAGATAGTTTTGTGATAAGATAATTTGTAACGGGTAACAAGTAATGAAAGTAAATGAGTTCAGCAAGATGTCCCAATCCTTTTTGTAACAAAGGACAAGCCTGGAAAAACTCTAATATGAAGGAAAACGCTCCCGAGGACACATGGGAATTATCGTCAAGCTAGTTTTCATCACGCTCATATGATTTGCGTTCGTTACTTTGATAATTTGGTATGTGGGTGGACCAGTGCTTGGGTGCTGTCCTTTCTTGGACAAACATCCCACTTATGATTAACCCCTATTGCAAGCATCCGCAACTACAAAATAAGTATTAAGGTAAACCTAACCATAGCATGAAACATATGGATCCAAATCAACCCCTTACGAAGCAACTCATAAACTAGGGTTTAAGCTTCTGTCACTCTAGCAACCCATCATCTACTTATTACTTCCCAATGTCTTCCTCTAGGCCCAAACAATGGTGAAGTGTCATGTAGTCGACGTTCACATAACACCACTAGAGGAAATACAACATACATCTCATCAAAATATCGAACGAATACCAAATTCACATGACTACTAATAGCAAGACTTCTACCATGTCCTTAGGAACAAACGTAACTACTCACAAATCATATTCATGTTCATAATCAGAGGGGTATTAATATGCATAATGGATCTGAACATATGATCTTCCACCAAATAAACCAACTAGCATCAACTACAAGGAGTAATCAACACTACTAGCAACCCACATGTACCAATCTGAGGCTTTGGGACAAAGATTTGATACAAGAGATGGACTAGGGTTTGAGAGGAGATGGTGATGGTGAAGATGTTGATGGAGATTGACCTCTCCCGATGAGAGGATCGTCGGTGATGACGATGGCAATGATTTCCCCCTCCCGGAGGGAAGTTTCCCCTGCAGAACAGCTCTGCTGGAGCCCTAGATTGGTTCCGCCAAGGTTCCGCCTCATGGCGGCGGAGTTTCTTCCGAAAGCTTGCTTATGATTTTTCAGGGTAAATGACTTCATATAGAAGAAGATGGGCACCGGAGGCCTGCCAGGGGGCCCACGAGGCAGGGGGCGCGCCTAGGGGGTAGGGCGCCCCCCCCCCCACCCTCGTGGCAAGGGTGTGGGGGCCCTCTCGTACTTTCTTTTGCCAGTATTTTTTATTAATTCCAAAAATGACTTCCGTGAAGTTTCAGGACTTTTGGAGCTGTGCGGAATAGGTCTCTAATACTTGCTCCTTTTCCAGCCTAGAATTCCAGCTGCCGGCATTCTCCCTCTTCATGTAAACCTTGTAAAATAAGAGAGAATAGGCATAAGTATTGTGACATAACGTGTAATAACAGCCCATAATGCAATAAATATCGATATAAAAGCATGATGCTAAATGGACGTATTAGGCTGCATTCACGTTAAATAGGGCACCATCTAAATCCGTTGAGACGACGCCTTATGAACTGTGGTTTGGCAAGAAACCAAAGTTGTCGTTTCTTAAAGTTTGGGGCTGTGATGCTTATGTGAAAAAACTTCAACCTGATAAGCTCGAACCGAAATCGGAGAAATGTGTCTTCATAGGATACCCAAAGGAGACTATTGGGTACACCTTCTATCATAGATTCGAAGGCAAGACATTCGTTGCAAAGAATGGATCCTTTCTAGAGAAGGAGTTCCTCTCGAAAGAAGTGAGTGGGAGGAAAGTAGAACTTGATGAGGTGACTGTACCTGGTCCCTTATTGGAAAGTAGTTCATCACAAAAATCTATTCCTGTGACTCCTACACCAATTAGTGAGGAAGCTAATGATGATGATCATGTAACTTCAGATCAAGTTATTACTGAACCTCGTAGGTCAACCAGAGTAAGATCCACACCAGAGTGGTACGGTAATCCTGTTCTAGAGGTCATGTTACTTGACCATGACGAACATACGAACTATGAGGAAGCACGGAACATCTAGTTAAAAATAATAAAAAATCCTTGCCAAAGATGAAGACCAGGGGGCCCACACCCTGTCCACAAGGGTGGGGGCGCCCCCCTAGGGCGCGCCCCCTACCTCGTGGGCCCCCTGAGGCTCCTCCGACTCCAACTCTATATATTTGCTTTCGGGGAGAAAAAAATCAAGGAGAAGAAATCATCGCGTTTTACGATACGGAGCCGCCGCCAAGCCCTAAAACCTCTCGGGAGGGCTGATCTGGAGTCCGTTCGGGGCTCCGGAGAGGGGGATTCGTCGCCGTCGTCATCATCAACCATCCTCCATCACCAATTTCATGATGCTCACCGCCGTGCGTGAGTAATTCCATCGTAGGCTTGCTGGACGGTGATGGGTTGGATGAGATCTATCATGTAATCGAGTTAGTTTTGTTAGGGTTTGATCCCTAGTATCCACTATGTTCTGAGATTGATGTTGCTATGACTTTGCTATGCTTAATGCTTGTCACTAGGGCCCGAGTGCCATGATTTCAGATCTGAACCTATTATGTTTTCATGAATATATGTGAGTTCTTGATCCTATCTTGCAAGTCTATAGTCACCTACTATGTGTTATGATCCGGCAACCCCGAAGTGACAATAATCGGGACCACTCCCGGTGATGACCGTAGTTTGAGGAGTTCATGTATTCACTATGTGCTAATGCTTTGTTCCGGTTCTCTATTAAATGGAGGCCTTAATATCCCTTAGTTTCCATTAGGACCCCTCTGCCACGGGAGGGTAGGACAAAAGATGTCATGCAAGTTCTTTTCCATAAGCACATATGACTATATTCGGAATACATGCCTACATTACATTGATGAATTGGCGCTAGTTCTGTGTCACCCTATGTTATGACTGTTACATGATGAACCGCATCCGGCATAATTATCCATCATTGATCCGGTGCCTACAAGCTTTCCATATACTGGTTTACGCTTATTTACTTTCTCGTTGTTACTGTTACAATCACTACAAAATACCAAAAATATTTACTTTTACTTCCGTTACTTTTGTTACCATTACCACTACTATCATATTACTTTGCTACTAAATACCTTGCTGCAGATATTAAGTTATCCAGGTATGGTTGAATTGACAACTCAGCTGCTAATACTTGAGAATATTCTTTGGCTCCCCTTGTGTCGAATCAATAAATTTGGGTTGAATACTCTACCCTCGAAAGCTGTTGCGATCCCCTACACTTGTGGGTTATCAAGGTGACAAAGAGCTCGTCGTGAATGGTTACGTCGATGCAAGCTTTGACACTGATCCGGATGACTCTAAGTCACAAACCAGATACGTATGTATATTGAACGGTGGAGCTGTCAGTTGGTGCAGTTCTAAGCAAAGCGTCGCGGCGGGATCTACGTGTGAAGCGGAATACATAGCTGCTTCGGAAGCAGCAAATGAAGGTGTCTCGATGAAGGAGTTCATATCCGATCTAGGTGTCATACCTAGTGCATCGGGTCCAATGAAAATCTTTTGTGACAATACTGGTGCAATTGCCTTGGCAAAGGAATCCAGATTTGACAAGAGAACCAAGCACATCAAGAGACGCTTCAATTCCATCCGCGACCAAGTCAAGGAGGGAGACATAGAGATCTGTAAGATACATACGGATCTGAATGTTGCAGACCCGTTGACTAAGCCTCTCCCACGAGCAAAACATGATCAGCACCAAGACTCCATGGGTGTTAGAATTATTACTGTGTAATCTAGATTATTGACTCTAGTGCAAGTGGGAGACCGAAGGAAATATGCCCTAGAGGCAATAATAAAGTTGTTATTTATATTTCCTTATATCATGATAAATGTTTATTATTCATGCTATAATTGTATTAATCGGAAACTTAGTACATGTGTGAATATATAGACAAACTAAGTGTCACTAGTATGCCTCTACTTGACTAGCTCGTTGAATCAAAGATGGTTAAGTTTCCTAGCCATAGACATGAGTTGTCATTTGATTAACGGGATCACATCATTAGAGAATGATGTGATTGACTTGACCCATTCCGTTAGCTTAGCATTCGATCATTTAGTATATTGCTATTGCTTTCTTCATGACTTATACATGTTCCTATGACTATGAGATTATGCAACTCCCGAATGCCGGAGGAACACTTTGTGTGCTACCAAAGGTCACAACGTAACTGGGTGATTATAAAGGTGCTCTATAGGTGTCTCTGATGGTACTTGTTGAGTTGACATAGATCGAGATTAGGATCTGTCACTCCGATTATCGGAGAGGTATCTCTGGGCCCTCTCAGTAATGCACATCACTATAAGCCTTGCAAGCAATGCAACTAATGAGTTAGTTGCGGGATGATGTATTACGGAACGAGTAAAGAGACTTGCCGGTAACGATATTGAACTAGGTATTGAGATACCGACGATCGAATCTCGGGCAAGTAACATACCAATGACAAAGGGAACAACATATGTTGTTATGCGGTTTGACCGATAAAGATCTTCGTAGAATATGTAGGAGCCAATATGAGCATCCAGGTTCCGCTATTGGTTATTGACCGGAGACGAGTCTCGGTCATGTCTAGTTCTCAAACCCGTAGGGTCCGCACGCTTAACGTTCGGTGACGACCGATAATATGAGTTTATGTGTTTTGATGTACCGAAGGTAGTTCAGAGTCCCGAATATGATCACGGACATGACGAGGAGTCTCGAAATGGTTGATACATAAAGATCGATATTGGATGACTATGTTTGTACTTCGGAAGGGTTCCGGGCAAGTTCGGACAAATACCGGAGTACTGGGGGGTTACCGGAACCCCCGGGGAGTGTAATGGGCCTATTGGGTTGTAACACCCCGGATGTAACTTGCCATATTTGTAACTCCAACTCTTGCCATTTTCGGCACTAAGTTATGATATTCCCTCGTGGTTGGGTTCTTCTTCCTTTTGCTTTTGTCCGTGTCATGCATTTCATATCATGTCATCATGTGCATCGCATTCGCATACGTGTTCGTCTCATGAATCCGAGCTTTTTCCCGTTGTTTGTTTTGCAATTCGGCACTCCTATGTCCCCCGACGTCCCTTTTTACCTTTTTCCATGAGCGGTTATTAAACTTTCTCGGAATGGACCGAGGTTTGTCAAGCGGCCTTGGTGTAGCACCGGTAGACCGTCTGTCAAGTTTCGGGTCATTTGGAGGTCGTTTGATACTCAAACGGTTAACCGGATAACTGAGAAGGCCTCATGTGTGTTGCAGCCCAACACCCCTCCAAAGTAGCCCAAAACCCACCTAAACCTGGCTCTGATACCAACTTGTAACGCCCTCGATGCGGCTATATCTCCCACGTGTCGAAGCACAACTTAGAGGCATAACCGCATTGAAAGCAATGTCACAAGTGAGGTAATCTTCACACAACCCATGTAATACATAAGGGAAAGAGATACATAGTTGGTTTACAGTCGCCACTTCACACAATACATAAATAAACATCCATCATCCAGATTACACTCAAGGTCCGACTACGGAACCAAAATAAAATAAGACTGCCCCAAATGCTACACAGATCCCCGAATCATCCCAACCGGGCTCCACTACTGATCATCAGGAAAAGACACATAGTAACGACCACGTTCCTCGTCGAACTCCCACTTGAGCTCGGTTGCGTCATCTGCACTGGCATCATTGGCACCTGCAACTGTTTTGGTAGAATCTGTGAGTCACGGGGACTCAGCAATCTCACACCCGCGAGATCAAGACTATTTAAGCTTAAAGGTAGGATGGGGTTGTGAGGTGGAGCTGCAGCAAGCGACTAGCATATATGGTGGCTACATTCGCAAAAGAGAGCGAGAAGAGAAGCAAAGCACGGTCGTGAAGCTAGAAGTGATCAAGAAGTGATCCTAGAACAACCTACGTCAAACATAACTCCAACACCGTGTTCACTTCCCAGACTCCGCCGAGAAGAGACCATCACGGTTACACACGCGGTTGATGTGTTTTAATTAAGGTCAACTTCGGGTTTTCTACAACCAGACATCAACAAATTCCCATCTGCCTCATAACTGCGGGCACGGCTTTCGAAAGATAATACCCTGCAGAGGTGTCCCAACTTAGCCCATTAAAAGCTCTCACGGTCAACGAAGGATATTCCTTCTACCGGGAAGACCCGATCAGTCTCGGAATCCTGGACTACAAGACATTTGAGCGTTACATGGGCCTTAGTGGAGAAAAGGAGGGGCAGCCAGGGCAGGCCGCGCGCTCCCTCCCCCTCTAGTCCGAATTGGACAAGGAGGGGGGCGGCGCCCCCCTTTCCTTTCCCCTCTCTCCTCCTTCCCTCTCTCCTACTCCTACTCCTGGAAGGGTTGGAGTCCTACTCCCGGTGGGAGTAGGACTCCCCTTGGGGCGCGCCTAGGAGGGCCGGCCCCTCCCCCTCCTCCACTCCTTTATATATGGAGGAGGAGGGCACCCCATAGATACACAAGTTGATCAGTTGATCTTTTAGCCGTGTGCGGTGCCCCCCTCCACCATAATCCACCTCGGTCATATCGTAGCGGTGCTTAGGTGAAGCCCTACGTCGGTAGCATTATCATCACCGTCATCACGCCGTCATGCTGACGGAACTCTCCCGCGAAGCTCTGTTGGATTGTGAGTTCGTGGGACGTCACTGAGCTGAATGTGTGCTGAACTCAGAGGTGCCGCGCGTTCGGTACTTGGATCGGTCGGATCGTGAAGGCGTATGACTAAATCAACCGCGTTCTCATAACGCTTCCGCTTATGGTCCACAAGGGTACGTGGACGACACTCTCCCCTCTCGTTGCTCTACATCACCATGATCTTGCGTGTGCGTAGGATTTTTTTTGGAATTACTACGTTCCCCAACAAATAATACATCGCCGGTGCCAGGAAACGGGATAAGGCGCAAACATGCCCGCCGGTGAATCTTACCCAGGTTCGGGGCTCTCCTATGAGATAACACCCCTACTCCTACTCTGCGGGGTCTCCGCATGATCACTCAAGCAATAATGGTAGCTACAAGCTTGCTCCTTGAGCTGTTTCTCTAGAGGGGGAAGAAGAGCAAGGCTAGCCCTAGCTTCCTCTCTCAAGGTGTGTGTGTGGGTGGCCTAAGGTCTCAACGAGGCTGAGCCCTTTGCATGGGTGCCCTAGGGGGTTTATATAGGCCTACCCCCAGGGGTACAATGGTAATCTGGCCGGGTGTAGAACTCGGCTGTCAGTGTCTAGGGTCGCCGGCTTCTCCACCGGCCACTGGGGCCCGCCGCCTGGTGGGTCCTGCCGACTGTCTCGTACTTCACCGACAGGCCGCGCCCGCCGCTTGCGGGTCTTGCCGGCTGCTTAGTACCGTGGCAATGCCACTGATGATGTGTGCTTTGTCGGGGAAGGCGTGGCTACAGTACCGCCGCCTGGCGGGCGTTCACTGTAGCCACTCCCCGTCTCTTCTGATTAATGGCGCACAAACTTTGAGGGAGGGGGAGGGCCGCCTGCTAGGAGTCCCCCCCCCCCACGCCGACAGGTCGGAGCTCGCCGCCTTCTGGCTTCTCACGGGCAGGTAGGGGCCGCCGCCGGCAGGCCGTACCGACAGCCCGTAGTGGGAGCGTGGCCTTCTCTGCCATGGGTGATGTCATGGGCTGCGTGAAAACAGTGTCGCGCTGAGCAAGGGATGTCCGCCCGGTACGCTGCACTATGGCCACGCTCGGCCCGGAATTCAGGGTGGCAGGTTGCACTGTAGCCACGCCCCGTCTTGTCGTAATTATGTGGGTGCTAACTTTAAGTGCGTGAGGGGCCGCCTGCTAGGAGCCGGCCTCTCTGGAGGCCGCCTGCTAGGAGTCGGCCCGTCTCGTGGCTTTCTTCTGAGGACCCCGCCGCCCTCTGGCAGCCAGCCGCTTGGACCAGCCGGCCCCGAGAAGGCGGCACCTTGTCCTTGAGGCTTGAGGGGCGCAGCTGGCCCCGATGTCTTGAATTGCCATGGGAAGCGGATGAAGCTACCCGTGGTCATTTACTCCGACAGAGGAGGAGGAGAGAGAGGGAGGGCTCACGGGGAAGGAGGGGAGGCGCGACCGGCTGCCCGCGGGGGCGACGCGGTCGTGGTCGAGAGGAGGGTTCCTGGTATTTCTTTTATTAGGCGGGAGGCCAATATGATCGCTCACCTAAGTGCCAAACATGCTTGTGAGGTTCGTTGGAGGTGTCTCTGGATCAACTATGTTTAAGAATTCCTCCATGGTTGTATTACCCGCGAATGTATTTCATGTGAGTAATCAATAAAGCTCCTAAATTAGAAAGAAAGAAAAAGGCATTGCGATGCGTATATTTGACATGCCAAACCTCGCGCGTTCCACACACAGATTTATAGCTCGACTTTAAACCCGGGCAAACGTCGGGCCAGGCTTGTAAAAGTCTGACCGTCATTTCTCAAGCTGAGCTCGGCCCAAAATTAAGCGGGAAGCCCGAAATACTCTCTGTTTTCAAGCCCGAGCCCAGCCCGAAATTAAGCCCAAAGCCCAAAAGCCCAACCTGAACACTCTTTTTAGTGTACGCACGTGCAAGCCCAGCCTGAAATACAGAGAAAAAAAGAAGCCCAAGCCCGGCCCGAACAATCTTCCAGGCTGCAAAACAAGGCCTAAGCCCGGCCTTGCGTTGTCCATGCCTAGGTTTTACTCCACTCCGGAGCGCACCTTGGGTAGACCTATATGGTGTGCAAAGGTTTCTCCAAAAAAAAAGGTGTACAAAGGTACTTTCTTGCGAAATAAAAAAGGGAGTGTCTAATCATCAGCCGTCTGTTTTTTATTTCAGTTTAGGTCGGATTTTTGTCCAGTACAGGTTTGACACGTGTCTTTGTTGGTTTTTTAGTTCAGTCCATAGCTCTAAAAATTCAACTGATTTCGTTTGGGGTTCAGGTCGTATTCCCTCATGGACCCTCAGTTCTCCCCATCCGCCTGCTGGTTTTTCCACCCCTCGGTCCATCCTAACGGGCCGGACCGCAACCCGTTACCCACCGAATCACAGCAAAAACCACAGCCCCAACACCCCACCCAGCTCCCTGCCCCCAATACGTGTTCCAAGGGCTGACGTATCCCACATCTGCAGCTGCAGTGTAGAGACACAGGTGACAAGGGGTACCCCCAGATCGTCTCCACTGCAAAGAAATTCAGAGGGGGTAGAGAGAAAAGGAAAAGAGAGCAGCAAGCATGTGAGATGAGCGAGGGCAAGCAGCTGGGTGTGATGCTGCTTGCGATCCTGAGATTTGTTCCTACAATTAACTAATGAATAGTGAAAACCACTCATACTAATAACTTATACTCCACTGACTACAAAGGCAAAATATACTTATTTACTAGAAGTCTAGAACTAAACTGAGCAAAAGGCAGAGCAAAAGCAAAAAAAATCTGAATAAAACGTTGTTGGATTAGCAATTCTCATACAAAGGTGTGAATTAAAAGGAGGAATAGGACACCGAACATTTCATGTACACTGCATGATTCATAACTTATGAATTGAAAAAATAGACTTGGCATGACAAAACCCAAAAAAGGAATATATGTTGTTTTACTTTGACAATTTTGAATAAAATAATATTGAAAGCTGATAGCTTAAGCATACAGTGAAAGAGTGAATTAAAAAGCTAGTACAAAGTCGAGTCACTTATTTTGGGATGGACGGAGTACATTATTACCTTAAGTTCTGGCTTGCTAAATAAACTCTAAACTAGAATGAAACTGACAGAATGAAAGACAGCCTTAGTCCCTCAAGCTTGGCAATGACAATAGAAAAAGAATGAGGATAACTTGGTTAGTATTTTCAGAACTAACCTACTGTAGGAGTTGAGTATAACATGAAAACATAATCTTGAGTTGATTCCCACGGACGTCATCTTCCTTCGAAGAAAAGATGTAAATGTCGTTCTCACCTACTGCCAAAAAAAGTGATAACAAGTGAAAACAAGAACATGGCGTAAGAATGAAAATTACGTACCTTGTTCTTCTTTGAAGTAGTGAGAAACAGATAAACCATGCTGAAACACTGAAGGTTGATGATCTCCTCAACAGAAATATATTCGATGAGACAATTTATAAGAATCCACTCTGAAAAAGGTTTTGTGAAGAAATGATCAATTATTAATTTATAACTAAACACTCAAGAAGAGAGAACAAACCTGCCCCGGCTTTCCTAAACAATTAACACTGAAGAACAAACAACAAACCTCCCTCTAATTGATAAATAAGAGAAGAACACTGAAGGTATTGGAAAAAATAATAATGCCTTAGGAAGAACAAGAGCCATACAAGCTAACGGAGGAACAAATAAAATGCCTTAGGAAGAAGTAAACTGAATGAATATTGAGACTATCTCTCAATGTTGGCTGAAGACACAAGAAGAATGGAACACTAAAAGAATGATGTTGAGAAAATGATCAACTAAATCAAACAATACTAAAATGAGAATCAAGCTTAAGAACTGAGTACAAACGACCAGTGACTAAATGAAATACATGTGAAAAACTGATGAGAAAATAACTTAATGAGAAGACATGAAAAAGATGAAATATTAATAGAAACTGAAGACTAGTGGACCGATAGAATGAAGAATGGGATGCTGAACCGACTAACTGAAGAAAATTAAGTCGAATGATACAAAAAACTAAATGCCAAAAATGATAGTGATTGAGTAATTCAAAAGAAAAGAAATAAAACTAACTGGAAACTGACTAAAGGAAAATACAATGAATGAAAAATTCTAAATGAAACTGAACTGAAAACTGAGCAAAAATGCAGATCAAAAGCAAAAGAAAAAACTGAATACTGCATTTATAACTGAAATTAAATTTGGAAAGACTGGTAATACTAAACTGATGACTTTAACTGAAAACTAGACTGATAACTGAGGGAAACCTGAACAAGAATTGGGACTGAATATGATTGAACAAAGAATAAAATTGGACTCTGCGGACACAAGAAGAAAAGAAAGATTGAACAAGGACTGGGGCTAAATAGGATTGAAGAAAGAAGAGACTAAAGACAGAAAGAAAGATGACTGAAAGGGCAAAAATAATGAACAATGAATACTTACAAATAAGTACACTTAATTGAGTTGAAGTACACTAAAATCAAAGTCTGAAGACTGATCACAACTAGCACACAAACAAAATCTGAAAAACTAATGGCTGAATGACAAGGGAACTAATGGAGACTGAAAACTGAACATTGAATATTACTGAATAGGCTCAATGATAATGAAAAGGGGATAATGAAAGAATGAAAAACTGACAGAGCCTAATGATAATAAAAATAAGAGAATAATGATAAAGAATAACTGACACCTAACATGATTGAATGAGAAAATGAAAACTGAAGAAAATGATAAACACATAGACAAACTCCTAGAAAAACTACATGAGCACACAACATCGCTGGATGTGCTACTCTCCTCCAGACTATCGTTGTTTGACAAATAATTGTCAGGATCATAGTTGGCATCATATAGCCAACACTGGATCTATGACCTGCATAATCGGCACCCCTGCATGTATGGGGGAAATGGAAAAACTGAAGTAAAGAAATAGCCTTGAAAGAATATCAAACGACCACCCCCTCCCCCCATATGACGGGTTAATTTGAGCCCCATCAGTGAGGAATGTTCAAACTATTAATAAGAAACAAGAAATACACACTAAGGAAAAATATGAACATAACCTACTACAACCTGATAAAGTTATCTAACCTCCCAGATTGGACAAGTCAGGCGCAATATTTACACAGCAACAAAAAAATAAAACAAAAACATAGTTAAACTGAAGTTTTACAAAAAAAACAGTTAACTTCAGTTATAAAAAGATGTAGTCGTTGACAAAACACTAAACAAAGGAGGGTTAACTTCGACAGGCATTGATATTTCACAACTGGAGCACAACCTAGCCGCCCGTCTTGTGGTACATGTCGGGTTCTTCAGGTATGTGCTGGGACAAAAACAAAGAAAGTCTAGATACAAAAAAAATTGGAGAAATTAGATCGCGGGGCTCTAATTTTTTCCTGACCGACTGACCCTGAATGCAAAACATAGCGACACTAAAACTCTGTTTTAAACCAAATGTCAGTGATTTTTTTTACTAAAACCATCAAGCCTCCACTACACCATTTCTAGAATGAAATAAGATTTACTAAACCTGTATAATCTACCCGACATGCTTGGAAACTGAAATAATCCAGTACCGAAAACTAGATAACATCACACATAGCTCAGAAACGACTACAGAAAACAGGAGTTGTGGGTTACATGTTGCCCCCTGCTTGTATAAACACATGGACTATACGTACGGTTTTCACGATACAAAACGTTCTGACTAAGAAAAGATTAAAAAATAGTCCTTCTCCATGCTACATCAAACAGAATGCATGCGGAAAAAACACACAATATGAACTAAATTAAATTCAGTTTAGTACTACATCCCCTTTGCGGTCACATCTGGGTATATCAGCTGATCACTCGCTTGCAGCCACAGATGCAGTCAGTTAGGCAGGCCTGTTACATACATAGGATAGCTAGTGGTAAAAACCCTCAAAAAAGAAAAGTGCAGAGTAACAGAGGGTTATCTGGAACAAGTTCCATTGCATATAACTAGTTTCAGACCATCCACTGCCTTGTTAATTAGTGCATGTCACTACTTTCAGATGATCCACAAGCATTCTTCAGATAAGTGCTCAACTCTCAGGAATATCACATCCGTTACTAATCTAAACTAAGCCAGCAAAATCAAGCTGACAACTGATACTCAACAGTTTCTTCACGTTAGTACTCCTACAGAGAAAAAACCACAATAATTCAGTTACCTACCTCTGATCATCTCAAACATTCATTGGGCCTCTAAATTCTTACATAAGAGATCTACATCCAAGACAACTCGAGGCAGAATTGGTGAGGAAAATTTGGGCAAAACACGTGGAGAGGTGCCTGCAACAATTTCAAGAGCGTTTATGATAAGCCACTCAAAAACTCGCCAGGATTGAACCAAGCTAAGACACACATTCCTGCCAAAACCAGCGAACTGAACCACCCCAAGGTCTATGACCGGCGACAATCACGACAAACTGAATCAAGCGCGAAGGAGGGCTGGCACACATCGAACAGAAAAAAGGACAGAGCGGGAACAACGGGCGGAAGAATAAATACCATGCGCCCCACCGGCGCCGGCGACGACTACCGCCCCCACCGACTGGAGCTTGCTGGTGACGAGCACGACGGGGCAGCTCCGCCGAGCTCCTCTCCAGGCCAACACCTCTCCTACCTGCAGCCGTCCCTGAGAAGCATGCCTCCTGCCTACAAGCCCTCCTTCACTAGGGGGACTCGTAGCGCGCCATCTCCGCTCCTAATCACCGGCGAGGTGCCCCGCCTTCCCTCCGCCGTCTCCGCCCTGCCTCGTCCAACCCCCACCAATCCCCTCCTCGGATAGAACAAAAGCCGCCGCCCACAAAGAACTGAATAGAAAATTCAAAAACATGTGACGGTCACGAATTGATAGCGCGATACCCGTTGCAAACCCGCGAACCCGAAAGCCCAACAAGGACAGAAAGTCCACGACAGAACAACCACGTTACGCGAAACTGAGGACAGACGCTGCGCAAAGATTCGTGTGAATCGGACGGACTGAAAAACAACCTGAGACGAATTCATTTTCAGACGTCTGAAAAATAGTAAAACTGATAAAAAAGGTTGGCTCGTGGACAAAAGCAGCATGCAAGGAGTCATCTGCCAGTTCTTCGCACCGTACCCGTAGCTATTACTCTGTTTTCAGCTCAGGCTGGTCGTCAGGCCCTGGCCTTGTGCCAGCGCTCTCGACCAATCGGCCACCACCTTTTTCTTCTTCCTTCTGCCACCATCTTTCCGGACGGCAGAGGCAGAGTTCAAATCCCACCATTGTCTACACGCCCTATTCCCTCTGGTTAAATTGATAGCCCAAAACCCCCGTCGCCCACGCTTCTGTCACAGGCACAGCCACGCTCGAGCGAGAGCCACCAAGCGAGCGCACCAAGCCAAGCCGGCCGGTCGAGATGGCGTCGTCGTCGCCGCCGTCGTGGATCATCCTGGGCAGCGTGGCGCGGGTGTCCGGCACGGACGCCGGGGCCGAGGACATCCCGCCGGGCGCCGACCTCGCGCTCGCGCTCGCCGCGCCCCCGCGCGTCACCCTGCTCACCGTGCCCCTGCGCGTCTCGCCCTGCCCGGACGAGTACCCCATGGTCCTCGCCGTCGACCCCTCCGGCCTCCTCCTCCTCTCCACGCCCCCGGCCCCGAGCCCTCCCCCGTCGCCGCCCTCCAGCCCCGACGCCGACGGTTTCGTCACGCTCAACATCACCGACCGCACGCCCCCCGGCTACTACGTCTGTGACGCCTCCTCCTCCGCCGCCGCCCGCCTCCCCGGCAACGGGCGCGGCTTCCTCGACGACCGCTCCGTCGGCCTCCTCGCGTCCCCGGCGGGCGGCGGCCACTACATGGTCGTCGAGCTCCAGCCGCTCATCGGCAGCGACGAGGCCACGCTGCTCTGCTTCTCGTCCGTGACGGGGCGGTGGAAGGAGAAGGACGTGTTCTACCCCGTGCGCTACGGGATCTGGAACACCGACGCCGCGATCACCAACGCCGGGAAGCTCTGCTGGGTGGACCTCTCCTGCGGCATCCTCTCCTGCGACCCGTTCGCCAAGAAGCCGGTCTTGGACTTCGTCGAGTTCCCGGAGGGCAGGCTGCGGCAGAACATCCACTGCCTCCACTGCGCCGGGAGAGAGCTGAGCACGCGCCGCTGCGTGCAGGTCAGCGCAGGCATGTTCCGCCTGGTGGAGCTGACCTGCGGCGACCACAGCTCTCGGCCCAGGGGCGTCGTGCTCGCCTCTTGGATGAGGCTCCAGCAGGCGCAGTCCCGGAGCCACCGCAAGGCACCTCGGGTGGTCATGTGGACGCTGGCCGATCAGGACACCGGGGAGTGGAAGGTGGAGCACAGGGTGAACTTGGCGGACGTCTGGGCGGATGAGAGCTACAAGGCCACCGGGCTGCCCAAGAAAACACCTGTGCTCGCGCTCGTCCACCCCAAGAACCCAGATGTGGTGTACTTCTTCCTGGGCAAGCACCTCTTGGGCGTCAACCTGCGCACGAGGAAGGTAGTGGAGTGTGAGGTCTACGAGCTGGTCGGACCGAGCAGGAAACATGTCTCCTCCCGCTGCGTTCACCCATGGGAGCTGCCGGCAACGCTTTGTGCAGGTAATCAACAATAATCCACATCGTCTCATCTGTGCTGTTGCTTTGATGCTGTTGATATGTGGTTCAGAACACTCGAGAAAGACTCTCCTTTTCACGCTGATACGCCTTCTAATGTGCGTATGCTGGACGTGATTATACCTCAATTATGTGGTTTTGGTAGCTATAGGACCCTATAATGATCTGATCCTGATTCGTGTTTGGACTCTGAGATAGTTTACTCTGTCCATATTTCCTGGTTGTGACTGTGATCACACATATTACCGTCTCCTGCGAATTTTATGGGAGTGAAAAAAATTCTGTCTTAATCGATAATTAAACTGTACATCCTCTTACCCATATCTGGCCTTGTCTATAAATGAGTCTGTAGTTCCCCCGCAGAAAATAGATGGATGCTGTAGAGTAAGCAACTACATTCTTCAGTAGATATACTTGCACATGTCCTGCCAATGCTAAAGTGTCAATTAGCACAGCTCCAGTGCTAGTCATTCCGTCAGAATCTGCGTAAGCACGTGTTTCATTATCATTTTGGAAATGCATTGGAAATGATTTAGTTACCGGTTATCCTTGCCATACATGCATCATCGATCCATCTTTTTATATCTAATATTTGTTTTAGATGTTCTATTCGCCGTTAATGCAGATTTTGTAGCATTCATTGTAGACAACAACTTGTGTGCAGTTCTACTATACTATAGAAACTAATTCACCCATGTAGTAGAACATAATATGGATGTGAACTGGTTTCCTATTCCTGTAGTCGGTTGGTGGGAGGGGTACTGCCATAGACCCGGAACTACTGAAGTACCATTCCAGTTTACGATAGTACTGAGTGTTTATCTTTATGGTCTTACAAGTAGTATGTTTCTAAATTAATTTCTGAAGTGTTCCAGTTTAGGCTGTGTGAAACAAAATAGGCTAATGTTATAGCTAGGAGCTTCAACTGTATATGACCTCTATAGACTTAATAAAAGTTTTCCTAAAACAACCAATGAAGGAATTTTATCTGACTGAACTTGCTCCATGTTCCTGAGGATGCTCTCAGTTATCTTTCACTGTATGCATATTTCAGAATTGGAAATGCCATCTCTGCATCATGGCAAAAAGGGATTCTGCTTCTCTGGACATATGTTATATTTCTTTTTTTTTGCGGGGAACATATGTCATATTTCTATCTCTTCACTGTAGGGGCTGTAACTAAATACCATAGTGTATCTACCTGCTTCTGTGTTATGTTGTTATGTAATTTCGAATGACAAGAGTAAGGTAGATACTCTATCAATTTGTATAGTAGTATCTTTCAACATCAATAAAAAAGGGTTTGCATGGTATCTAGCTGTGGTGAGTTAATCGTAAGGGCTGTTTTCTTTTGGGAAGCAACCAATGTTAATTCTGCACCACCTTAATTTTTGTTTCACTTCAATTAACATTCTTTAATCCAAATTTAGGCCAAACGATAAATTGAATGCTTATTTTTGTGAGTGCTGGATCGTGTACTCTGACTAATTAGAATGCTATTCCTATTTCAACATTGAAGGTATTCCTAGTGAGACCGGCAGTGGTGTGAATGAAGGCTTTGCTTCTGTGGCTTCTAATGAGAGGGGCCGAGATTGAGGAACAGAATTACCATGGTGGCCTTTTCGCAGGTGAGGTTATCCACATTGCCTCTGCATTCCATCTTGCTTGGAAATGGGCCTGTCTTCCCTTTTTTTTTTTTAGCCGATGTCTTCCATTGCTATTACAGCTTGTACAGTTTTTTTTTAGAATCTACAACTTGTAACAGTCATGTCCTTCTTCCACAGTTTGGTTCAGATAAGGCCCTGGAAGTAGCACATCAAGTTATTGCAAGGTGGCTAGAATTAAGACAGCTCCTAGGTGAAGACCAGCCTTGGCGGACAATGGTTGCATCAACAGCCTCCGGATTGTCATGTTTCAAATGTTAACTTCATGTTTTTATCTACTCTTTATGTCTGTTGGCACTTCAGGTGTGACGAATTAGCTCGGTTACTCACTTGCTTGCATGGAATTGTGCACTCTGCTCAGTAATTTACCGTTGCATGCTGTATTATCAACTGCTTATGCCTTCCTTGGTTCTGATCAAATGGAAGTGAGGATGCATTTTGTGCTTCATCAGATTCCAAAGTTACAAACTTTCTCCAACCGAGCCTTTTCCTCTCACACTGATGTAGTAACTAGCTGTTAACTAGGCGCGTGTCGGCCGCCTCCGCAACCATCCAATTAGCCTTTGATCGTGCGGTGCTCAATAACCCATCCAATTTGAGCCATGTTGCAAGACAACCGATCGCAACACATGTTGTTTTGTGGACCGGCCAGATTGGCGGAGAGTGGCGGGGTTGGATCTCGCATCAAAGACAACACACACGTGATGCTACAAGGTCAACTGACACTGCAAGGCTGGTCACCTGGCCACCAGCTGCTGCAATCCAGATGAGTGATGTTGCGAGGTTGACGGTCGCTGCTGCAAGCGGGACGCTGCAAGGCCAGCCACCCACAGCATAGGCCACCGCTGATGTACGCTGGTTATTGATGTGTTCTTTATGCTGCAAAGCCGGACGCCCAAGCTAAAAATCAAGATTCAAGACATTGAAAGATAGTCGATCTCTTGCAAGCCGGACACACGAGGCTCTTTGCGATTTGTGACGACCCGGTTGTTCTTGTATCTTGAGGGAAGTAGTCCCTCTTCCTCTGTCCCAGGATTTTGGCACTGTTTTTTGGAGTCTTTCCCCTTTGGGAGAATTCTTCGTTAGTTCGGCTTATCAGGCGCTATGCCAGCTGCCGGTTCTCCAATGGTTATCCCCATTGTGGATGTCGCTGATGCCCCTGAAGATTAAAATTTTCGTGTGGCAGCTTCTCAGAGACCGCTTACCTTCGGGGACCGAGGTGTTGAAACGCCATGGTCCGGGCAATGGCCTTTGCCCCCCCATGGTCCGGACCGAGGTGTAGCAGCACAAGCACTTTGGTGCTTTGTTCGTGAAGCTCTGGACCAGAATGAGAGGCCCATGACCTTGTAGAGTTTCTGCAGGTGAGGGCCACTCAGGTTGGCCGTAAGCGCCGACTATTCTGGCTCATCTTCGCGGCTATGATGTGGACTCTTTGGACTACTCGCAATACGATGGTGATTGAGCGGGTGTCCCTGCGGCGTGCTTCTGACTCGTTCTTCAAATTTCTTACCTTCTTGCAGCACTGGCATCCGCTCGCTAGGCCGAGAGATCATGACCGGCTTCAGCTCTATCTGGACGCTCTGCTGTCTTCCGCGCGTCGGCTCTCCGACCGTCTGCTTTGTAGCTTGCCCCTGGTGGCCTTTTATGTTTCTTCTTCTTTTGTTTGGGAGTGTTTGTGCTGTGGCCCCAGCAGTTTCCTTTTATGACTATGGTTGGGACGTGGTTGTATGGACGAATGCTTTATTTATAAAGTGGGGTGAAAGTCTGTGTCAAGAGCCGGACACACGACGACCACATCAGTGACTTTTTTTGATGACGTTTCCAGGTAGTCGAACTACTCTTTTGCTCGAAGATGAGAAATTGGCGTAACAATAGATGCAGAAGAGACAGAAAACAAGAACTCATGGGCTTCACCCACGTGTGAAAGGATATATCCAACGGTTACCAAGGCGGCCGATAGGCCGAATTGTTTTCTCAATCTAAAGCTAATAATAATAATAATAATAATAATAATAATAATAATAATAATAATAATAAATGTTCAATAATAATAATAATAATAATAATAAATGTTCAATAATAATAATAATAAACGGGGAAATTGCCTCCAAAATTGCAAAATACTACACACCAGTGCCATCTATAAGTGGTAAAAAAAAATCACACGGGGAAATCCTTTGCCTGAGTGGCCCATGCAGTAGGGACCTTATATACTGCGCTCTGCGCGCTGGAAGAAGATGTCGCACGCCCATTTCGGCTAGCCCATGTCCGAGCGGCCTGTTTTATTTTTTTTCATTTTTCTCATTTTCTTCTATTTTAAATAATTTGGGACTTCAAAAAAAATTCCGGAAATTAAAAAAGCGAGAATTTTGAAATAAAATGTATAGTAAATCATAAGATATTTTTGGATTTTGGAAAATGGTCGCAATTTTGTAAAAACAAATGACCTATTCAAAAATTGTTCAAAATTTTGAAAACAAATGTTTTGGAAATAAAAAAATGTTCATAATTTATTAAAAAGTTTGCATATTAAGAAATATTAATGAAATCGAACAAAATGTCACCAATTCAAAAGAATTCATTAATGAAAAAATCTCCTAAAAATTCAAAGCTGTTCGTGACTTACAAAATAGTTTATTCATTCATTAAATTTTCGCTAATTTGAAAAATGATCATGTATTTCACAAAATGTTTTTAAATAAAAACAAATGTTTGTTAAATTAAAAAATTCGTGAATTTCAAAAGTTGTTCCACCAATTTTCCAAAAAAATGTTCGTCAATTCTAGAAATGTTCACCGATTCATGAAAATTGTTTAAAAAATGTTCACAATTAAAACAATATTTACAAATAGTTTAAAATATTCTTGATTTTAGAAAATGTCCAGAAAAACGGTAAAAGGGTTCATGAATTTGAAAATTTTCTTGATTTCAAATATGTGCACGAGTTTAAAAAAAAATTCATGGTTTCAAAAATACTTCATGATTTCACAAAACTGAAAGTGATAGTGTATCTTGATGATGCAAAATGCGGGCATGACCATTGGAGATTATGGTTTTTTCTCTCTCATTGCAACACACGTGCTCTTTTTTACTAGTAATATTCAGTTTCATTGGGTGTATTTATGAAAAAATATATTTTCTGCAAAGAAAAAAATTAACAGATAAAAGAACCTAACCATTGTTGTTGACTTTGTCTTCGGAGGCAACCGAATCCGAGTTCGGGCGTTATTGGAACCAAGGTGTATCTTGATGATGCAAAATACTGTAGATAATTATATAAGAAGAAAAGAACCTTCCCCTTCTCCCGTAAAAAAAAAATAAACTGCCCCCTTCTTCTTGTTGTAGGCGGAGGTGGAAGGATAGCGACTACTCCCTCCATAAATTAATATAAGAGCGTTTAGAAGACTACTTTAATGATCTAAACGCTCTTGTATTAGTTTACAGAGGGAGTATTAACGAGGAACCCTAGCCGCCTGAGGAAGGAACGCCCAAATCCGCAAGGTACCCTCACAAAAACCTACCGAAATCTTAGACTGCGATCCGATCGATAGTGTGGGCGAAGGATTGGGGAGCGGCAGTCGGCCTGCCGGTGGTGATTCGTGGAGGACTTGTCATCCTAATCCATAACCAACTGATCAATAGTTGCCACCCGTCCTTTCCCCCTCTTCTAAGTACCTCCTGAGAAACGAAGGTATCACATTGCATCAATCGCCCCTATTCTATCGTCATATATCCTAATAGGTTTTAGTTATTCTTGATTTGATATTTGTTAATTTCAATAATGCGATCCGGTTTTTAATTTTTGTGTCGAGTATTATTGGTACATATGTTCATTGTGTAGAATTGACAGATGTTGCATAGCAATGCTACCGGGTATGAAATTGCTCTCTCCATGTATTAGATCAGTATAAATCATCAATCAATTTATTTGGATTTGGTGTTTAGATCACTCAGATTTGCATATGTATATTTGTAGCAATCTTAGACATATTCTGTTTTCGAAATTGTGTGCTTCCGGTTTAGACTAATAATGATGAGAGCAATATTTTGATGCTTCTTACATACGGAAATTCCAAAGAACGGAGTATACTAAATATGCTTCTACTATGAATTTGGGCAGTAGATGGCAGAAACATGCATCTCCATGTTACTGGGTATCTTAGTTAATTTCCATTTTAATTTTCTGCGCTTTCAGTTAAGATACATCGCATTGACACAACACATTTTTGTTCTTCCTACTAGGAGGGTTAGGAGAGTCACAGAACGGTGAGGATTTTTGTCGCCATTTTGCCTTGTGGCTGCCTTTGTTCGGAGATGAACGAGCGCACCAGGCCGGTTGCACGAATCAGCCTACATACATACCATCCTCATCCAACCTTGATCCCGACTCTCATTGAGGGAGTCCTGGATTAGGGGGTATCCGGACAGCCGGACTATAACCTTTGACCGGACTGTTGGACTATGAAGATACAAGATTGAAGACTTCGTCCCGTGTCCGGATGGGACTCTCCTTGGCGTGGAAGGCAAGCTTGGCAATACAGATATGTAGATCTCCTTTCTTGTAACCGACTCTGTGTAACCCTAGCCCCCTCCGGTGTCTATATAAACCGGGGGGTTTAGTCCGTAGGACACAACAACAATCATACCATAGGCTAGCTTCTAGGGTTTAGCCTTCCTGGTCTCGTGGTAGATCAACTCTTGTAACACCCATATCATCAAGATCAATCAAGCAGGAGTAGGGTTTTACCTCCATCGAGAGGGCCCAAACCTGGGTAAAAGCATCGTGTCCCCTGTGTCCTGTTACCATCCGCCTAGACGCACAGTTCGGGACCCCCTACCCGAGATCCGCCGGTTTTGACACCGACATTGGTGCTTTAATTGAGAGTTCCTCTGTGTCGTCATCGTTAGGCTTGATGGATCCTTCGATCATCGATAGCGATGCAATCCAGGGTAAGACTTTTCTCCCCGGACAGATCTTCGTATTCGGCGACTTCGTACTGCGGGCCAACTTGCTTGGCCATCTGGAGCAGATCGAGAGTTACGCCCCTGGCCACCAGGTCAGGTTTGGAAGCTTAAACTACACGGCCGACATCCATGGAGACTTGATCTTCAACGGATTCGAGCCCCTGTCGAGTGCGCCGCACTGTCACGATGAGCATGATCTGGCTCTGCCGTCGGACAGTGTTCAGAAGAGCGCGCCTGCAACAACTCCGGCCTTCAATTCGGAGCCAAGTGCGCCATCCGTGGGCGGGTGGTTAGACCCCGCACCGGAGGCCGCAGTCTCAGCGGTGATCGAGTCGAATACCAACCATACCCTTCATGAGAACCGTGAATCCAAGCTGCCGGATTCTTCTCCGGCCACGGACTCCGAACTGCCTGCGCCCGTGCCTATCGAATCCGACTGGGCGCCAATCATGGAGTCCACCTCCGCAGATATCTTTCAGCACTCGCCCTTCGGCGACATACTGAACTCATTAAGGTCCCTCTCCTTGTCAAGAGAAACCTGGCTGAACTATGTCCGGCAAGATTGGGATGCAGATGACGAAAAAATTTGCCGCCCACCCACCGCCCATTTAGTAGCCACTGCCGATGATTTAACCGACATGCTAGACTTCGACTCCGAAGACATCAACGGTATGGATGACGATGTAGGAGACGAACAGGAACCATTGCCCACAGGGCGTTGGACAGCCACCTCGCCCCTTGATGTATACATGGTGGACGCACCAAAAGAAAACGACGACGATGAACGGAAGGACCCAGCAAATAATCGTTCCCTCGAGAAGCAGTCAAAGCGGCGGCGTAAACGCCGCTCCAAATCCCGCCTCGGCAGAAACATCGGTCATACAGACCCAGCGATAGAGCAGGGTGGGCCAGCGGATGACGAACACGGCATTGAACAACCGTCCGACGATGGCAACACGGAGAATCAAACCGAACAACCCGTCTCCGGCGAAGATAACAGTCCGGATGACATCACGCCGGACAAGCTCCTGGAGCAGAAGAACCTCCATAAAAGGCTTGTCACCACTGCGCGGAGGTTGAAAAAGCAGAAGCGAAAGCTCAAGGCTGCGGAAGATACACTCAGAATCAGATGGAGTAAAGTACTCAACACCGCAGACAAGTATGGCGGCAGTCGCCACACAAAGAGCTACCCGAAGCGAAAGCTACTACCTGAATTCGATGAGGAGGCCTTAGAGCCCTCACAATCAAAAAACAAAACAGCCATCCGGTCGGATAGACGACCTCATGGCCAACATAGAGCGGCAAACGACGCTGCACACAAACTAGTACGCGATCCACGTGAGGACTCACATCAAAAGGACGTCCCAACCAGATCTATCTACGGGCCAAGAAAGCGCGCTCCAACACGCAATACAACACAACAAAAATCCAAACACCACGGTACACCCAAATACAGGGGTGCCGCACACCCCCTATGTTTCACCGATGAGGTGCTGGACCATGAATTTCCAGAGGGATTCAAACCCGTAAACATAGAGGCGTACGACGGAAAAACAGACCCTGAGGTCTGGATTGAGGACTACATCCTCCATATCCACATGGCTCGAGGAGACGATCTCCATGCCATCAAGTACTTACCCCTCAAGCTCAAAGGGCCAGCCAGGCATTGGCTTAAAAGCCTCCCCGAAAATACCATTGGAAGTTGGGAAGAGCTCGAGGACGCTTTTCGAGAAAATTTACAAGGGACCTATGTTCGACCACCGGATGCAGACGATTTAAGTCATATAACTCAATAGCCCGAAGAGTCAGCCCGAAAGCTTTGGAACAGATTTCTTACTAAAAAGAACCAAATAGTCGACTGTCCGGACGCCAAAGCCTTAGCAGCTTTCAAACACAGCGTTCGAAACGAATGGCTCGCCAAACACCTCGGCCAAGAAAAGCCGAGAACAATGGATGCATTAACAAGCCTCATGACCCGCTTTTGCATGGGCGAGTACAGCTGGTTAGCCCGATGCAACACCAGCGACCCAAGTACATCTGAAGTCAGGGACGGAAACGGGAAGCCACGACGCAGCAAAAACAAGCGCCTGAATAAAGAAAACAACCCGAAGAGCACGGCGGTAAACGCCGGATTCAAAAGCTCTCGGCCAGGTGAGCAAAAGCTGTCCTCCAAAGGCAACTCAGACGAACTGTCTAGCCTAAACAAGATTCTGGACAAACTATGTCAAATCCACAGCACCCCCGATAAACCTGCAAATCATACCCATAGAGAATGTTGGGTCTTCAAGCAGTCCGGCAAGCTCAACGACGAACACAAGGGGCTGGATACACCAAGCAAAGACGAGGACGAGCCTCGCAAGTAGAGCACTGGGAAACAGAAGAAATTCCCACCAGAAGTCAAAACAGTAAACGTGTTACACGTGATAAATAAAAACAACGCGGCACTCACAGAGATACGTGCCCTAGGGCCTAGCACCGCGGAGTTCCGCCACTGGTCGTCCAAACCGATCAACTTTGACCATCGGGATTACTCTACATGTATCCAGCACGGAGGATGGGCTGCCTTGGTGTTAGACCCGATAATTGACGGATACCACTTTACACGAGTCCTGATGGACGGCGGCAGTAGTTTAAACCTGATATATCAGGACACAGTCCACAAAATGGGGATGGACCCAACAAAAATTAGGCATAGCAATACTTCCTTTAAAGGAGTAACGCCAGGCCCAGAAGCCCATTGCACGGGCTCCCTCCTACTAGAGGTCATATTCGGTTTCCCCGATAACTTCCGCAGCGAAAAGCTAACCTTCCACATCGCTCCGTTTCAAAGTGGTTGTCAGGCACTACTGGGACGTGAAGCTTTCGCTCGCTTTAACGCAATACCTCATTACGCGTCTCTCATGCTTAAGATGCCCGGTCCACGTGGCATCATTATAGTAAAGGGAAATATTGAGTGTTCCTTGTGCGCGGAAGACCGTGCGGCTACCTTGGCAACCGCACACTAGACGGCCTCACCAACTAGAGCATCTTACAGGTCGTTAAGACCACGGACACGGCTAGACGAGTCCGGCGTAGCTATATAATTGATAAAGGTTTGATGGCTATACCCCTATAAATACAAGGGGCTCCACGCGTGTAAACAAGCGACAATAAGGCTCAATTTTACCCATCTTGAATTATACTTGATTTATTTAGTACAACATACATTTTGCACGACAACTTTGCAACTAAATTCCTCTCTTTTACAGATGACCATCGTGCTACACCCGTCTAGGATACGGCACAACGGAGACACAGGCGCAGACGTGCAGTAGGGACCCGTTCCAAGGATTCTCTTCAGATTAAGACCCTGCATAAACCTTTTTTACTGTCTCTTGTTGATACACATCCCCCGGATTCTCAGTAAAACTAAGATGGATGCTGACGTATTGGCATGTGGCCACGTCAGATTATTGCACGTACCTGGACACCAGGGGCTTATTACAAAGGGCAACGTTTCGCCTGGTTTATATCATAAAGACCGAATACCTTAGGGAGTGTTCGGCGTCGCGAGTTTGGCCTTATATGCATCAGCTCCGAATCATGTCTTTGGTCAAATGTTGGGTTTGCTCGGCTCCTGTGTTTTGCTGCCTTACGTTCCGCTCTATCGACTAAGGCGGCACCAGGGGAACTACTGCGATTGTGCCCCGGTTCAGCCAGGCGAGCACCTCAGTAGAGAAAGCCGAAAACTGACTGTCATGATATAGCATGAGACTGGTCAACCACTCGATGACCTAGCGGAATCTTCGGGATTCCTCCGCCTTAACGAAGGGCCGTTTCTTGGCCAGGCATGTACGCGCCCCGAATTCGGATGAGCGCGGAGCCACCAGGGGCTATATAGTAGCCCCACTGTCAAACTCCTATGGCTAAGTGAAAGTGTTAAAGCATTATAGTCTGATTGCCTAGTTCACTGCGCTATCACCTCCTTAATGGACCAAGACGTTAGATCAAGTGTGAATATGCGTCTTCTGCGAGCACCCCCGCATTATATGCGTGGGGGCTAAAGCCGACGACTGCCATCTTTCAGGTTATATACATATATACATAAACGACCGCACAGGAGGTATTATAATTCTTGCAGGCACAAGTATAAAATAGCCTTTACATTTTAGCAAAACATTGTTTTCAATGGGAATACATGTCATTAGAACATAATATTCTTCGAGCACTGCGCCTCTATTGAACGAGCGCCCTCAAGAACTTCTCGGAAGTAGTGCTCGACAGGTACTCGGCTTTGGTCTGAGTCTTGGACTGCAATGGCGGTGGCCTCCATCTCTGCCCAGTATGTCTTGACACGGGCAAGGGCCATCCGCGCACCCTCTACGCACGCCGACCTCTTCATCGCGTTGATATGCGGCACGGCGCCAAGGAACTGCTGCACCAAACTAAAATAACTGTTCGGCTTTGGCCTTCCCGGCCACAGATGATCCACAACAGACCTCATGGCAAGTCCGGACAACCTATTCAGCTCGGCCCATTCGGCCAACCGATCAGTCAAGGGAAGCGAACGCTCTGGATCGTTAAACTGTGACCAGAACAGCTTTTCCACTTCACGATCTTTTTGATCTCGGAAGTACTCGGCCGCATCGGCAGCACTTGCTGCCAAGTCCAGGTATGCATCCACCGAACTCCACAGGCGATCCAAAGGGGCATACTTAGGATTGCTGAACTTCATCTGCAGCATAAAGGGCTTCCCAGCCGCGATATCCCTGGCTGGACGCAGCTCCTCCTTCATCGCTCTCATGGCAGAGCGGGCGTCTTTTACCGTCACCATGGCCTTCTCTAGGTCTGCCCTCTTTGCTTGATCTTCCTTTTCAAGAATCTTGTAACGGTCAGCGGCATTCTCCAATTCCACAGCCATCCTGGCTATTTCCCCCTTGCTTTTGCAGCGAGCAGCCTGTTCGGCTTTTAGCTCCTCAACCGCCTTTAGGGCAGCCACATCGCTTTTTCTGGCTTGTTCTTTAACGCGGGCAAGTTCTGCCCGCATGTTCTCCACGGCCGCAACTCCATCTACATTCACACACATGTTACAGATATCGACATCATGCTCCTCTTACCATGTGTCTCCGGAGAAATCACATACCTTGTGCCTCGTCAAGCCGCTTGTTGACAAGTACAATGTCGGCATCTGCCACGTCAAGCTGCCGCTTTAACTTGGCAAATTCATCAGTCCGGCTGGCCACCGGACACTTCGCCACCTGCATATTAAGGCGGCAAAATTATACCTGGGACTATGATCCTCTGCGCGCTGCCGTCTTCGACAGCACCCAGAGTCTCAAGGGCTACTATCTACACAGGGCACATCTTAAAATATGTGGTACTATCAAAAAGGTACATCATTTCACGTACCTCAAAACCCAACAGTAGACTCATGACAACTTCATGCAAACCGCTCTCCGCGGATGAAATCCTTTCAATTACCGTACCCATCAATGTACGATGCTCTTCTGAGATAGCCGCTCGCTCTCGTAGATCCCTCAGTACCTTCGACCGCGCACCAGACGGTGCCGGACTCTTTCGATTGCTCTCTTCAAAAGCCAGATCCTGAGGGCTTCGGGTGGCCATATGACTACCTTCTGGCCTTTCCGGATAAGGAGAAACCCTCTACGACGACACTTTGGGGTCGCCCGCCTCATGAGGCGGTATGGCAGGGGGAGGCGTTCCGCTCTCCATCATCTCTGGAAGAAGATCCCCCGAAGACGAGCTTTGCTGAGAAGGGCTAAGATCCGAATTGCAAGATAAGTGCCTCGGTTATCTTCCTCAGGAGTAAAGCAAGGTTTTTTTCTCATTATTAAGTACCCTTTTACTTACAGCTTGGTGGAGGGCTGATCCCCTTGAGGGCACAGTGCGGAGGGGTATCCCCCGGTACAGGACCCTCTGGCAAAGATTTCTTCCCCCATTTTGAGAGCATTATCTCTGGGTCCTCGGAGGCGGTCCTCTTCTTTCCCTGGGGAGAGGAAGTTTCGATTCCTCCCTTCTGGCTAACCTCCTCCGCAGAGGCGGTAGCTTCCCTGTTCCCCCCTTTATCTTCTCCCGGAAGTGCTTGATAAGGCGCGATCTCTAGCATCCTGGTTAACACAGGGTCTGGCGAGGTCTCAGGGAGGGGGGCCGGACACCTGATCAACTTTGCCTTCGCTATCCACTCTTGGTTAAAGAGCGGCTTTTTTAAAGGGCGATGTTGCGATAAATAAACAGATGGCGTGTTCGGATGCGGGGCTACTTACTTGGGTATCCGGACGATTGCAGCCCAGACCTGCATCCTCATTGGAATCCGGACACATTATTTGTGGTCCGAAGAACAATTTGTACATCTCCACGGCCGTCATGCCAAGGAAATGTTGAAGAGCTCGCGGTCCCTCCGGATTGAACTCTCACAGGCGGAGGGGACGACGTTTGCAGGGCAGGACTCGGCGAATTAACATGACTTGTGTCACCACGACCAGACTGACATCTCTCTCTAGGAGATCTCGGACGCGGCTCTGTGATATGGGCACATCCTTTACTGGCCCCCAGTCTAGCCCCTTGTTTACCCATGACGTTAGTCATGGCAGGGGACCCAAGCGAAAGACAGGCAGAGTCACCCACTTGGTACCCCTGGGAGTTGTGATATAAAACCACTCTTGTTACCATAAGCTGGACCCCTCCTGGAAAGAGCCCTCGGGCCATGGGGCGTCAGCATTTTTGCTTATTATGGCGCCTCCGCACTCTGCGTGCCGCCCCTTGATCATCTTCGACTCCACTTTGAAGGTCTTGAGCCACAGTCCGAAGTGAGGGGTAATACTAAGAAGGCTTCGCACACAACGATGAACGATGAGATGTGGAGGATAGACTCCGGAGCTAAATCATGGAAGTCCAGCCCATAATAGAACATGAGCCCCCTCACGAAGGGATCCGGCGCAAAGCCTAGCCCTCGGAGGAAGTGAGATACGAACACGACACTCTCACCGGGCTTGGGAGTGGGAATAACTTGCCCTTGAGCAGGCAGCCTATGCGGGATTTCGCCGGTCAGGTACCTGGCCTCCCTTAGCTTGAGGAAGGAAGGCATCCACCGACCTTGGAGGTTGGATCCGGACATAAACGGAGGTCCGAAGCGCCTAAGCCTGAGCTTTGGGGGTTGGAACTCGAGGCAGGAGGCGGGTTCGATTGAGGTCGAAAGAAAATAATAGGCCTTGGTATCTTTATAAAGAGATTGAATACCTAGAGCCCTCCTCGTGACCGTTTGGGACTTACCTCCAATCGAGGGGTCGCACCAACAGGCGCGATTGGGTTACCCACGTCCGTGTTGATGAGAATCCCGTAATAAAAGGGACACGATCTCTGCTCCTACAAGACGTTCCCAGGAAACCACCTCGCGAAACGCGCTAAAGTTGGCTGTAAAAAACGATTCGAATAAAGGCTTGGCTGTGGTGTGATGTCACACTACGGGATACGTCAGCAGATTAGATTTGTGGAAATATTATTCTCTCTACGGCGGTATGTGGAACTTGTTTTGCAGAGCCGGACACGATCCTCGTGTTCAAAATCTTCTATGAAGTATTCGGAGGAGGAACCCGCCTTGCAATGCCGAAGACAATCTACGCGCCGGACTCATCGTCATTGAAGCCTGGTTCATGGGCTACTGAGGGAGTCCTGGATTAGGGGGTATCCGGATAGCCGGACTATAACCTTTGGCCGGACTGTTGGACTATGAAGATACAAGATTGAAGACTTCGTCTCGTGTCCGGATGGGACTCTCCTTGGCGTGGAAGGCAAGCTTGGCAATACGGATATGTAGATCTCCTTCCTTGTAACCGACTCTGTGTAACCCTAGTCCCCTCCGGTGTCTATATAAACCGGGGGGTTTAGTCCGTAGGACACAACAACAATCATACCATAGGCTAGCTTCTAGGGTTTAGCCTTCCTGGTCTCGTGGTAGATCAACTCTTGTAACACCCATATCATCAAGATCAATCAAGCAGGAGTAGGGTTTTACCTCCATCGGGAGGGCCCAAACCTGGGTAAAAACATCGTGTCCTCTGTCTCCTGTTACCATCCGCCTAGACGCACAGTTCGGGACCCCCTACCCGAGATCCGCTGGTTTTGACACCGACACTCATCATATAGATAGTATGTCGAGATTGCATCCATACCATGCTTTCAGCTTTCCTTGCTCCATACACATAGTGCTTGTGCATATGATTTGCTTAATTTTTACCATGTCAACACTTCTACACTGTGTCCGGTTTGCTTCATACATATCTAACATGTGCTTCTACTTTGTGTTTAGTTTTGCTTCATCTCCATGCCTTGCATGTGTGTAGGCATCATGTATTTACCTAATCGACGACTAAATCATGCTTCGTAAATTTCACATATATTGTGGACAAGATGCGTGCCACCCCTTCGTTGTCTTAATTTGTAGGACAGTAGAAATTTCTTGTATCCCCATTTTTTAAAATATGTGCTTCCACTACGTAGAAACTATGTTGAGATTACATGGATATGATGCCCCCAATTTCCATTATTCATTTTATCATACATGTGCTTCACGGTGCAAATTTTGATTCATGCGCAACACTATTTAGTCTGCTTTGGTTTCAGTTCCTAAGCTAATATCTAAGCTAAGGGAAAGCAGTGAAGGCAATGTTGAAATTTGACAACTGAAGATGGCCCCAGCTTGTTTTCAGTTTCCAATTATGACACTAGTAAAGTGCTCGTGCATTGCTACCGGCTTATGGATAAAAATTATCATCTTATAATCTTCAAAATTATGTCCACAAACATATTAGTATTACCTAATACTCCCTCCTTCCCAAAATAAGTGTCTCAACTTTGTCTAACTTTAGTACAAAATTGTATTAAGCTTGAGACACTTATTTTGAGACGGAGGGAGTAAAAGGGATGAATTTCATCAATGGACAACCAAAATAACTGTTCTGGTGAAAGTACTAAAGGAAATATGCCCTGGAGGCAATAATAAAGTTATTATTTATTTCCTCATATCATGATAAATGTTTATTATTCATGCTAGAATTGTATTAACCGGAAACATAATACATGTGTGAATACATAGACAAACATAGTGTCACTAGTATGCCTCTACTTGACTAGCTCGTTAATCAAATATGGTTGAGTTTCCTAGCCATAGACATGAGTTGTCATTTGATTAATGGGATCACATCATTAGGAGAATGATGTGATTGACTTGACCCAGTCCATTAGCTTAGCACTTGATCCTTTAGTTTACTGCAATTGCTTTCTTCATGACTTATACATGTTCCTATGACTATGAGATTATGCAACTCCCGATTACCGGAGGAACACTTTGTGTGCTACCAAACGTCACAACGTAACTGGGTGATTATAAAGGTGCTCTACAGGTGTCTCCAATTGTACTTGTTGAGTTGGCATAGATCAAGATTAGAATTTGTCACTCCGATTGTCGGAGAGGTATCTCTGGGCCCTCTCGGTAATGCACATCACTATAAGCCTTGCAAGCAATGTGACTAATGAGCTAGTTGCAGGATGATGCATTACAGAACGACTAAAGAGACTTGCTAGTGACGAGATTGAGCTAGGTATTGAGATATCGACGATTGAATCTCGGGCAAGTAACATATCGATGACAAAGGGAACAACGTATGTTGTTATGCGGTTTGACTGATAAAGATCTTCATAGAATATGTAGGAACCAATATGAGCATCCAGGTTCCGCTATTGGTTATTGACCGGAGACGTGTCTCGGTCATGTCTACATAGTTCTCGTACCCGTAGGGTCCGCACGCTTAAAGTTCTGTGACGATCGGTATTATGAGTTTACATGTTTTGATATACCGAAGATAGTTCAGAGTCCCGAATATGATCACGGACATGACGAGGAGTCCCGAAATGGTCGAGATATAAAGATTGATATATTGGAAGCCTATATTTGGACGTCGGAAGAGTTCCGGGTGAAATCGGGATTTTATCGGAGTGTCGGGGGGGGGGGTTACCGGAACCCTCCGGGGGTTAATGGGCCTAGTTGGGCCCTAGTGGAGAGAGAGAGGGGCCGGCCAGGGCAGGCCCCTCCCCCTCTGATCCGAATTGGACTAGGAAGGGGGGCGGCGCCCCCTTTCCTTCTCCTTCTCCCACTTCCTTTCCCGCTTCTAGTAGGAGTAGGAAAGAGGGGAGTCCTACTCCTACTAGGAGGAGGACTCCTCCTCCTAGCGTGACCTACAGGGGCCGGCCGGCCTCCCCCTTGCTCCTTTATATACGGGGGCACCCTAGAACATACAAGTTGATCATTGATCTCTCCCAGCCGTGTGCGGTGCTCCCATCCACCATAATCCACCTTGGTCATATCGTAGCGGTTCTTAGGCGAAGCCCTGCGACGGTAGCTTCATCAACATTGTCACCACGCCGTCGTGCTGATGAAACTCTCCCTCGAGCTCTACTGGATCGTGAGTTCGCGGGACGTCACCGAGCTGAACGTGTGCTGAACGCGGAGGTGCCGTACGTTCGGTACTGAGGATCGGTCGATCGTGAAGACGTACGACTACATCAACCGCGTTGTCATAACGCTTCCGCTTAATGGTCTACGAGGGTACGTGGATGACACTCTCCCCTCTCGTTGCTATGCATCACCATGATGTTGCGTGTGCGTAGGAATTTTTTGAAATTACTACGTTCCCCAACCGTGGCATCCGAGCCTAGTTTATGCGTAGATGTTATATGCACGAGTAGAACACAAGTGAGTTGTGGGCGATACAAGTCATACTGCTTACCAACATGTCATACTTTGGTTCGGCGATATTGTTGGATGAAGCGGCCCGGACCGACATTACGCGTACGCTTACGCGAGACTGGTTCTACCGACGTGCTTTGCACACAAGTGGCTGGCGGGTGTCAATTTCTCCAACTTTAGTTGAACCGAGTGTGGCTACGCCCAGTCCTTGAGAAGGTTAAAACAACACTAACTTGACGAACTATCGTTGTGGTTTTGATGCGTAGGTAAGAACGGTTCTTGCTCAGCCCGTAGCAGCCACGTAAAACTTGCAACAATAAAGTAGAGGACGTCTAACTTGTTTTTGCAGGGCATGTTATGATGTGATATGGTCAAGACATGATGTTATATTTTATTGTATGAGATGATCATGTTTTGTAACGGAGTTATCAACAACTAGCAGGAGCCATATGGTTGTCGCTTTATTGTATGCAATGCAATCGCCCTGTAATTGCTTTACTTTATCACTAAGCGGTAGCGATAGTCGTAGAAGCAATAGTTGGTGAGACGACAACGATGCTACGATGGAGATCAAGGTGTCGCACCGGTGATGATGGTGATCATGACGGTGCTTTGGAGATGGAGATCAAAGGCACAAGATGATGATGGCCATATCATATCACTTATATTGATTGCATGTGATGTTTATCCTTTATGCATCTTATTCTGCTTTGATTGACGATAGCATTATAAGATGATCTCTAACTAAATTTCAAGGTATAAGTGTTCTCCCTGAGTATGCACCGTTGCGAAAGTTCGTCGTGCCGAGACACCACGTGATGATCAGGTGTGATAAGCTCTACGTTCAATACAACGGGTGTAAGCCAGTTTTGCACACGCATAATACTCGGGTTAAACTTGACGAGCCTAGCATATGCTGATATGGCCTCGGAACACTGGAGACCAAAAGGTCGAACGTGAATCATATAGTAGATATGATCAACATAGTGATGTTCACCATTGAAAACTACTCCATCTCACGTGATGATTGGACATGGTTTAGTTGATTTGGATCACGTGATCATTTAGATGACTCGAGGGATGTCTATCTAAGTGGGAGTTCTTAAGTAATATGATTAATTGAACTTTAATTTATCATGAACTTAGTACCTGGTAGTATTGTGCTTGTCTATGTTGTTGTAGATAGATGACCCGTGCTGTTGTTCCGTTGAATTTTAATGCGTTCCTTGAGAAAGCAAAGTTGAAAGATGATGGTAGCAATTACACGGACTGGGTCCGTAACTTGAGGATTATCCTCATTGCTGCAGAGAAGAATTACGTCCTGGAAGCACCGCTGGGTGCCAGGCCTGCTGCAGATGCAACTGACGACGTTTAGAACGTCTGGCAGAGCAAAGCTGATGACTACTCGATAGTTCAGTGTGCCATGCTTTACGGCTTAGAACTGGGACTTCAACGACGTTTTGAACATCATGGAGCATATAAGATGTTCCAGGAGTTGAAGTTAATATTTCAAGCAAATGCCCGGATTGAGAGATATGAAGTCTCCAATAAGTTCTACAACTGCAAGATGGAGGAGAATAGTTCTGTCAGTGAACACACACTCAAAATGTCTGGGTATAATAATCACTTGATTCAACTGGGAGTGAATCTTCCGGATGATAGTGTCATTGACAGAATTCTTCAATCACTACCACCAAGCTACAAGAGCTTTGTGATGAACTATAATATGCAAGGGATGGATAAGACAATTCCCGAGCTCTTCGCAATGCTAAAGGCTGCGGAGGTAGAAATCAAGAAGGAGCATCAAGTGTTGATGGTCAACAAGACCACCCGTTTCAAGAAAAATGATAAAGGGAAGAAGAAGGGCAACTTCAAGAAGAATAGCAAACAAGTTGCTGCTCAGGAGAAGAAACCCAAGTCTGGACCTAAGCCTAAGACTGAGTGCTTCTACTGCAAACAGACTGGTCACTGGACGCGGAACTGCCCCAAGTATTTGGCGGATAAGAAGGATGGCAAGGTGAACAAAGGTATATGTGATATACATGTTATTGATGTGTACCTTACTAATGCTCACAGTAGCACCTGGGTATTTGATACTGGTTCTGTTGCTAATATTTGCAACTCGAAACAGGGACTACGGATTAAGCGAAGATTAGCTAAGGACGAGGTGACGATGCGCGTGGTAAATGGTTCCAAAGTCGATGTGATCACGGTCGGCACGCTACCTCTACATCTACCTTCAGGATTAGTTTTAGACCTGAACAATTGTTATTTGGTGCCAGCGTTAAGCATGAACATTATATCTGGATCTTGTTTGATGCGAGACGGTTATTCATTTAAATTAGAGAATAATGGTTATTCTATTTATATGAGTAATATCTTTTATGGTCATGCACCCTTGAAGAGTGGTCTATTTTTATTAAATCTCGATAGTAGTGATACACATATTCATAATATTGAAGCCAAAAGATGTAGAGTTGATAATGCAACTTATTTGTGGCACTGCCGTTTAGGTCATATTGGTGTAAAGCGCATGAAGAAACTCCATACTGATGGACTTTTGGAATCACTTGATTATGAATCACTTGGTACTTGCGAACCATGCCTCATGGGCAAGATGACTAAAACACCGTTCTCCTTAACAATGGAGCGAGCAACAGATTTGTTGGAGATTATACATACTGATGTATGTGGTCGAATGAATACTGAGGCTCGCGGCAGGTATCGTTATTTTCTCACCTTCACAGATGATTTGAGCAGATATGGGTATATCTACCTAATGAAACATAAGTCTGAAACATTTGAAAAGTTAAAAGAATTTCAGAGTGAAGTGGAAAATCATCGTAACAAGAAAATAAAGTTTCTATGATCTGATCGTGGAGGAGAATATTTGAGTTACGAGTTTGGTCTACATTTGAAACAATGCGGAATAGTTACGTAACTCACGCCACCCAGAACACCACAGCGAAAATAGTGTGACCGAACGTCATAATCGTACTTTACTAGATATGGTGCGATCTATGATGTCTCTTACTGATTTATCGCTATCGTTTTGGGGTTATGCTTTAGAGACGGCTGCATTCACGTTAAGTAGGGCACCACCGAAATCCGTTGAGACGACGCCTTATGAACTGTGGTTTGGCAAGAAACCAAAGTTATCGTTTCTTAAAGTTTGGGGCTGCGATGCTTATGTGAAAAAGCTTCAACCTGATAAGCTCGAACCCAAATCGGAGAAGTGTCTTCATAGGATACCCAAAGGAAACTGTTGGGTACACCTTCTATCATAGATCTGAAGGCAAGACATTTGTTGCTAAGAATGGATCCTTTCTAGAGAAGGAGTTTCTCTCGAAAGAAGTGAATGGGAGGAAAGTAGAACTTGATGAGGTAATTGTACCTGCTCCCTTATTGGAAAGTAGTTCATCACAGAAACCGGTTTCTGTGACACCTACACCAACCAGTGAAGAAGCTAATGATATTGATCATGAAACTTCAGATCAAGTTACTACCGAACCTCATAGGTCAACCAGAGTAAGATCCGCACTAGAGTGGTACGGCAATCCTATTATGGAGGTCATGTTACTGACAAAGGTGAACCTACGAACTATGAAGAAGCGACGGCGATCCCAGATTCCACAAAATGGCTTGAGGCCATGAAATCTGAGATGGAATCCATGTATGAGAACAAAGTGTGGACTTGGGTTGACTTGCCCGATGATCGGCAAGCCATAGAGAATAAATGGATCTTCAAGAAGAAGACTGACGCTGACGGTAATGTTACTGTCTACAAAACTCAACTTGTTGAGAAAGGTTTTCGACAAGTTCAAGGAGTTAACTACGATGAGACTTTCTCACCCGTAGTGATGCTTAAGTCTGTCCGAATCATGTTAGCAATTGCCGCATTTTATGATTATGAAATTTGGCAAATGGATGTCAAAACTGCATTCATGAATGGATTTCTGGAAGAAGA
The DNA here is from genome assembly GCA_032464435.1 of Aegilops umbellulata. Classification (NCBI taxonomy): domain Eukaryota; kingdom Viridiplantae; phylum Streptophyta; class Magnoliopsida; order Poales; family Poaceae; genus Aegilops; species Aegilops umbellulata. The sequence continues at coordinate 62,668,689 of CP136056.1, read as the reverse complement.
GTTGTATATGATGCAACCGGAAGGTTTTATCGATCCAAAGGGAGCTAACAAAGTGTGCAAGCTCCAGCGATCTATTTATGGACTGGTGCAAGCCTATCGGAGTTGGAATGAATGTTTTGATAGTGTGATCAAAGCATATGGTTTTATATAGACTTTTGGAGAAGCCTGTATTTACAAGAAAGTGAGTGGGAGCTCTGTAGCATTTCTAATATTATATGTGGATGACATATTACTAATTGGAAATGATATAGAATTTCTGGATAGCATAAAAGGATACTTGAATAAGAGTTTTTCAATGAAAGACCTCGGTGAATCTGCTTACATATTGGGCATCAAGATCTATAGAGATAGATCAAGACACTTAATTGGACTTCCACAAAGCACATACCTTGACAAAGTTTTGAAGAAGTTCAAATTGGATCAAGCAAAGAAAGGGTTCTTGCCTGTGTTACAAGGTGTGAAGTTGAGTCAGACTCTGTCGGGTGATATCTGGCCTCCACGAGCACCTATGGGGACGGAGCCCCTTGTCGGTTCGGCGGGGGCGGAGGATGCACAAAGAGCAGATTGAGGCGACACACACACACAACGATTTTACCCAGCTTCGGGCCGCATGGATGCGTAATACCCTACTGCTGCATGTCTGGTTGATTAGGGTTCTTGCTCTGGAGCGCAAGAAGCTACAGTAAGTTGGAGCTGGATTTAGGAGAGGGCCTATTGGGTCCCATCCCTTCTCTACGTGCTCATGGGCCTCCTTTTATATGCCAAGGGGTTTCCCACAGGGAGCGACGCAGGTGAGGGTAAAAATGGCAAGGGATTGTGTGAATAGTGGCCGCACAGTGCTATCGCACCTAACTCTGACGGCGGGGGACAAAGGCATTAAATGCCCGTCTGGATCGCCTGAACAGTGCCGAGGCGGACCGTTAGGTGCGCCTCCGCTTGCCACGGGGGCAATTCTGCCAACGTCGCATGCCACCGCGCGTCTCAGGTTGCGCGGCGTCCCGCCACGTGCCTCCGGGGAAGCCCCAGAGCGATGCGTGGGCAGGTGAGCTGGAGCGCGGGCCGGATGTGGTGGTTTGCCGCGGCAAGTGGCTTGCCGCGGTAGTTGCCTTGCCGCACCTGGGAGCTTGCCGCTCGCCAGGCCTTGCCGGGGCGCGCGGCGCGCCGCGGCGGGCTTCTCTAGGGGTGCCTTGGCTTGGCCGTCCCGGCGAGCTCCTCCCGCCGGGGCCTTGGTGCTTCGGCTTAGTCGTCCCGGCAAGCTCCTCTTGCCGGGGCCTTGTCGCCTTGGCCCAGCAAGCTCCTCTTGCCGGACCTTGCCTTCTTGACCCGGCAAGCTCCTCTTGCCGGGGCTTGGTCTTCTAGGCTTGATCACTTGGCCTTCGTCCGGCCCGGAAAGGGCCGTGGAGACTCTTGTCGCTCCCCCGGCAGGCCTTGTCGCGGGAGGCTACTACTGTCCGTGCACGAGTTCGGGGTACTAAGGTACCCCTACTTTAGTACACCGATAGGAGCCCCTGGGTCTGGGCCATACACGGTGCCGAGCGTTGTTGGGCCAGGCCCTAACAGTGCACGGGCACGCGTGGCCTGGGTTGCGCTGCTCCTTAACTCCGCGCTCGTCGCGCCCTCCCCAAGTGGCGCGCGCTTATCGCGGCGTCGTGGGGGGGCGAGGCGTGCGAGGCGTGCGTGACGTGGGTGGCGTGCGCGGGGCTTGAGGCCCGCAGGCATGCGTCACGTCGGGCACGATCTCTTCGTCTGGGAGAAGCGAAACGTCCGCCCCCACTTTCGAGTGGGGGGGGGGAGAGAGGTCGCCTCACCAGTCGCCTCGGCCCTGCTCGCCCGCCACGCGTCCTCCATGCACTTGGGGTCGCGGTGGTGGAGGCAGGAAGCCGGGCCGACGCGGGTCGAAGTAGAGGGTCGGCCCCGTCGCCTGCCCTTCCTCTGCTTTGATTGGTTGGGCGGGGCGGCCGAGCCCCCACTTCGCCCCTTTATAAGGAGCGGAAGGGGATGACGAGGGTTCGCACTCCTTCCTTCTTCCTCCTCTTAGATCCTTGGTCCCCTCTCCCCAGCTGTCATGGAGGAAGGGAACCCTGGTCCTTCTTCGGTGGCGGCAAGGGTTGCCGCCAGGCAGCGAGCCCCTCCTCCCCTTGCACCCGCGGTGGCGGAGCCAATCGTAAGGGGAAGGGGGAGGGGGCGAGGTCGCGGACGAGGCCGTGGACGGGGCCGAGGCGCTCGAGGCGGGCAGGACGGCGTGGCAACGAGGAGCAGTTGAGGAGCGCCGCCGTTACCCAGAACGCCTTCCGAGAGACGGTGGAGCGGTGGACGGAAGGCCTCATCGACATCGCCTCCACCATCGACCAGGAGCTGAAGCTGCTGGGGGTGGAGGGCCACGAGTACCCCTCCGGCGAGGACGTCCCGCCGAACGCCAAGCTCACTTCCTTCTTCAAGGGCTTGGTGGGGGTGCTCCGGCACCTCCGGGAATCGATCCCAGCACAGCTGGCCGAGGAGACGCGGGAAGCCGTCTCCGGGGCCCTCGAGAGGGTGTTGGTGAAGATCGTCTTCCGCAACCCCTCCATCAGGCTCACCAACGTCCTCAGGCACTTGCCGGAAGATGCTGACCTGACGGAGATCAGGGCCCTCGTCACCCCCATCGTGGAAAGGGTGGCGGGGATTAGGCGGGTCGAGGGCGACCGCGCGGATTAGGCCGCCCACCTCTTTCTTTTCTCCTCTCGTTGCTGCCGAGCATGCCACAGAAACAGTTGATTAGAGCAGCGGCAAGTTATTTTGTAATATAACTTTTATCTTAGGCAGCTCATTGGGCTGTTATCTCCCTCGTTTGACTTTATGCTTCGTACGTTCGCGCCCTACGCTCACGGGAACTTGTCGGTGAAAGTCTGCGCCTTGCCACGGGTGCTAAGTGCGGGACGTCAGCAACCCGCTGACGGGGCTCCCACCGGCAAGAAACCTTGCCGCGGCTGGCGCAACTCACTTAAATGTTGAGCAGGCTCGGGGCGCGGTAGGCGTGGCGACTGCAGTCGCGACACGCTCAAGCTGCCGAGCGAGCTCGAAACAAGTAAGGACGCTACTCGAGATGTAGCACACTTAAGTCGTTGAGCGGGGCTCGAAACGAAATAAGGGCGCAACCAGCCACGAGCCGGCCCCTCCGCGCACAGGTTTCCCATACGAAGCTCGGTCGTTCGAGGAAGATAATTTAAGAATAAAAGGGAGCTTAGTCGCTCAAACTTTGGCAACTTAGCTTCTCTGTCGTTTGCCGTCCGGCAAGGCGCAGCTTCCTCGGGCGACGCCCAGCCCAGGCTCGGGGCCTGATGGCCTGCCACCGCTTGCCGGAGACGAGTGCTGCACAATCGTGTCGAATGATGCCTGCGCCAAGCGGAGAGGCGCGAAATCGACTAGACGTGTGGGGCACATAAGCCACGCTCGGGATCTGCGCCCGCCTCTGTACCAAGGATTACATGCAACTGCGGCAAGACTTGGACAGAGAGGATGGCCGATGGAACGGTTCCGACCGCCGCGCGGGCAAGGCCCCTCCCACGGTCGGCGTCGACTCGTTTGGATCTTGGCGGCCTGGGCTCGCCGAAGAACGAGGTCGCCTTTCCCGCAACTTCCGGCGCTAACTTCTGCGGCTACGGGAGCGGCGCAGAGTTTGCTGGAAGCGAGAGACTCGCTCAGCGGCCGGAAGGCGGTCCTCCTCAAGGAGCAGCTGCTCTTGCCCGGACTCTGCGCGAGTGGGTACTCGAGGAAGGCCGTGCACGGGTCCGTGGTGAGGAATGCCTCCGCTCCGCGGGCTGGAGCGGAAAGGTACCTGGCCATACCTGAGCTTGCTTGCGGTCGCCGAATCTGGTTCGCACAACCTCGACGCTCCCCCTACTTGGCGCGCCAAAGATGCCGGGGGATATCTGGCCTCCACGAGCACCTATGGGGACGGAGCCCCTTGTCAGTTCGGCGGGGGCGGAGGATGCACAAAGAGCAGATCGAGGCGACACACACACACAACGATTTTACCCAGCTTCGGGCCGCATGGATGTGTAATACCCTACTGCTGCATGTCTGGTTGATTAGGGTTCTTGCTCTGGAGCGCAAGAAGCTACAGTAAGTTGGAGCTGGATGTAGGCGAGGGCCTATTGGGTCCCATCCCTTCTCTACGTGCGCATGGGCCTCCTTTTATATGCCAAGGGGTTTCCCACAGGGAGCGACGCAGGTGAGGGTAAAAATGGCAAGGGATTGTGTGAATAGTGGCCGCACAGTGCTATCGCACCTAACTCTGACGGCGGGGGACAAAGGCATTAAATGCCCGTCTGATCGCCTGAACAGTGCCGAGGCGGACCGTTAGGTGCGCCTCCGCTCGCCACGGGGGCGATTCTGCCAACGTCGCATGCCACCGCGCGTCTCAGGTTGCGCGGCGTCCCGCCACGTGCCTCCGGGGAAGCCCCAGAGCGACGCGTGGGCAGGTGAGCTGGAGCGCGGGCCGGATGTGGTGGTTTGCCATGGCAATTGGCTTGCCGCGGTAGTTGCCTTGCCGCACCTGGGAGCTTGCCGCTCGCCAGGCCTTGCCGGGCGCGCGGCGCGCCGCGACGGGCTTCTCTTGGGGTGCCTTGGCTTGGCCGTCCCGGCGAGCTCCTCCCGCCGGGGCCTTGGTGCTTCGGCTTAGTCGTCCCGGCAAGCTCCTCTTGCCGGGGCCTTGTCGCCTTGGCCCGGCAAGCTCCTCTTGCCGGACCTTGCCTTCTTGACCCGGCAAGCTCCTCTTGCCGGGGCTTGGTCTTCTAGGCTTGATCACTTGGCCTTCGTCCAGCCCGGAAAGGGCCGTGGAGACTCTTGTCGCTCCCCCGGCAGGCCTTGTCGCGGGAGGCTACTACTGTCCGTGCACGAGTTCGGGGTACTAAGGTACCCCTACTTTAGTACACCGACAGACTCAATGCCCGACCACTGCAGAAGATAGAGAGAAAATGAAAAGTGTTCCCTATGCTTCAGCCATAGGCTCTATCATGTAGGAAATGATGTGTACCAGACCTGATGTGTGCCTTGCTATTAGCTTAGCAGGGAGGTACCAAAGTAATCCAGGAATGGATCATTGGACAATGGTCAAGAACATCCTGAAATACCTGAAAAGGACTAAGGATATGTTTCTCGTTTATGGAGGTGACAAAGAGCTCGTTGTAAATGGTTACGTCGATGCAAGCTTTTACACTGATCTGGACGATTCTAAATCGCAAACAGGATACGTGTTTACATTGAACGGTGGAGCTGTCAGTTGGTGCAGTTCTAAACAAAGCATCGTGGCGGGATCTACGTGTGAAGCGGAGTACATAGCTGCTTCGGAAACAACAAATGAAGGAGTCTGGATGAAGGAGTTCATATCCGATCTAGGTGTCATACCTAGTGCATCGGGTCCAATGAAAATCTTTTGTGATAATACTGGTGCAATTGCTTTGGCAAAGGAATCCAGATTTCACAAGAGAACCAAGCACATCAAGAGACGCTTCAATTCCATCCGGGATCAAGTCCAGGTGGGAGACACAGAGATTTGCATAGTACATACGGATCTGAATGTTGCAGACCCGTTGACTAAGCCTCTTCCACGAGCAAAACATGATCAACACCAAGAACTCCATGGGTGTTAGAATCATTACTGTATAATCTAGATTATTGACTCTAGTGCAAGTGGGAGACTGAAGGAAATATGCCCTAGAGGCAATAATAAAGTTATTATTTATTTCCTCATATCATGATAAATGTTTATTATTCATTCTACAATTGTATTAACCGGAAACATAATACATGTGTGAATACATAGACAAACATAGTGTCACTAGTATGCCTCTACTGGACTAGCTCGTTAATCAAAGATGGTTGAGTTTCCTAGCCATAGACATGAGTTGTCATTTGATTAATGCGATCACATCATTAGGAGAATGATGTGATTGACTTGACCCATTCCGTTAGCTTAGCACTTGATCGTTTAGTTTACTGCTATTGCTTTCTTCATGACTTATACATGTTCCTATGACTATGAGATTATGCAACTCCCGATTATCGGAGGAACACTTTGTGTGCTACCAAAAGTCACAACATAACTGGGTGATTATAAAGGTGCTCTACAGGTGTCTCCAATGGTACTTGTTGAGTTGGCATAGATCGAGATTAGAATTTGTCACTCCGATTGTCGGAGAGGTATCTCTGGGCCCTCTCGGTAATGCACATCACTATAAGCCTTGCAAGCAATGTGACTAATGAGCTAGTTGCGGGATGATGCATTAAGGAACGAGTAAAGAGACTTGACGGTGATGAGATTGAGCTAGGTATTGAGATACCGACGATCGAATCTCGAGCAAGTAACATATCGATGACAAAGGGAACAACGTATGTTGTTATGCGTTTGACCGATAAAGACCTTCGTAGAATATGTGGAACCAATATGAGCATCCAGGTTCCGTTATTGGTTATTGACCGGAGACATGTCTCGGTCATGTCTACATAGTTCTCGAACCCGTAGGGTCCGCACGCCTAAAGTTCTGTGACGATTCGGTATTATGAGTTTATATGTTTTGATATACCGAAGATAGTTCGGAGTCCCGGATATGATCACGGACATGACGAGGAGTCTAGAAATGGTCGAGACATAAAGATTGATATATTGGAAGCCGGAAGAGTTCTGGGTGAAATCGGGATTTTACCGGAGTGCCGGAGGGGTTACCGGAACCCCCCGGGGGTTAATGGGCCTAGTTGGGCCCTAGTGGAGAGAGAGAGGGGCCGTCCAGGGCAGGCCTCGCGCCCCCTCCCCATCTGGTCCGAGTTGGACTAGGAAGGGGGGGGGGCGGCTCCCCCCTTTCCTTCTCCTTCTCCCCCTTCCTTCCCCCCTCCTAGTAGGAGTAGGAAAGAGGGGAGCCGAGTAGGAAAGAGGGGAGTCCTACTCCTACTAGGAGGAGGACTCCTCCTTCGGGCGCGCCCTACAGGGGCCGTCCGGCCTCCCCCTTGCTCCTTTATATACGGAGGCAGGGGCACCCTAGAACACTCAAGTTGATCATTGATCTCTCCCAGCCGTGTGCGGTGCCCCCCCACCATAATCCACCTCGGTCATATCGTAGCAGTGCTTAGGCGAAGCCCTACAAAGGTAGCTTCATCAACATCGTCACCACGCCGTCGTGCTGACGAAACTCTCCCTCTAGCTCTACTGGATCGTGAGTTCGCGGGACGTCACCGAGCTGAGCGTGTGCTGAACGCGGAGGTGCCATACGTTCGGTACTGAGGATCGGTCGATCATGAAGACGTACGACTACATCAACCGCGTTGTCATAACGCTTCTGCTTAACGGTCTACGAGGGTACGTGGACGACACTCTCCCGTCTCGTTGCTATGCATCACCATGATCTTGCGTGTGCGTAGGATTTTTTTTGAAATTACTACGTTCCCCAACAAGTACATGCTAGATATATCCGTTTGAGCGATTGATATTTCTAGATGTAGAGAATGCATTTGTTCTTGTACTATATTTTGTACATTGTCATATATCATGCATGCTTTGCACCTATAATTTTGATCTACCCACCTGTTCCATTGTCTGAAATATAGACTCCACCAGAGAGAATACATTATGCAATTCCTCCATGTCAACGTTAAATGGGTAAGAAAAGAGCTAATGATAGAAATGAAAATAAAATGAGTCTGATGATAGAAATGAGTAATAAAAAGGAATAAAAGTGAAAGTGAGTCTAATGATAGAAATGAGCAAGAAAAGAGCTAAAATTGAAAAAGCTTACTTAAACAGGCACATTCCAAAATTCAGAAAACAAAGGTTGAAAATAAAAGAATCTTAGGGCATCTCCAACATTGTCCCCTAAAATGAATACACTATTTGTGTGCGGATTGATCCGTACCAGTCCGCAAACATGGTCAGCTCCCGCGGCCATCCAACTGCATCCCTTAAATGTTTGCCCAGGTTCAGCCAATTTCATTTTAAATGTGTAGCAATATGAGAGTGGGTTAAAATTTGGCATGCATAGCGCCCAATAACAACCAAAAAGAGCCGGATGTTCATAGTTTTTACATGTGGCAGATCACGAAAGTATTCGTTCGACAGTCCATGCAAAAAGACAACATTTTGCCCTGACCGACTATCCGAGCCTCCTCGCTCACTCTACCGCTGCCTCCTCACCACTCGGCTCCTTCTCAGCTACCTCATCTCGGCCGCCAAGCACTTCAACATATTGGCATGGACGACACGCACGATAATCACCACATCATCATCCAACCCATCCATCCTCATGGTCAACATTTTGGTATCCTCATGGCCGCCAATGATTCAACATCTTGAAGTGTACATAGAAGGTGACGGTGGCGGCACCCCGCGTTCGAGGCCCTAAATGGCCACTACACCACGTCTGGGCCCCGACCGCCTGCCCCGAGGCCCTTCTTTTGGTCGGCCACCCCCTCATTTGCCTTCACTTTGAGGCAGTGGGCTTGATGTGTCGTTGAGTTGATCTTTCGGGCGACCGCCTCCATAGCCGCCACGCGTATAGCTATTGTCGTACCGATTACTCATCAAGATGAGCAAATTGAGTTCAAACACATACATTAAATAATAGGGCTAATGATAGGAGCTTTTTTCTTTGATCTCATCAACTCGATGTTCATTTTCTAGCTGCATCCAAAAGATAGTAATGGAAGGGTATATAGAAGTTAGACTATAAGTAATGGTGACATGTACTGGTATGAGAAATCAGTTCAAATAAAGAGTGTGAAAACATCATATGTCATGGTCATATTTATGTTTTGTAGCGTGCAAGCGGACGAATTCAACATATCAATATAGTTATGAATCGACATGATAAAAGCATATTACAAGAGCAGTGAGTGTGGCAGCTCTTGTTCTCTTATTCCATCTTTCTGACCGTTTCTGTGTGATGGGCGACTACATTAATAAAACAATATATTATCATTCTGACAAAAGAATCACCACAAATTCTATTGAAATGCTTTTTTGAAATAGGGATTTCCACCATCTGAAATCAAGCAGAAAACAACAGTTTTCAGTGCATGTTAAAGCAGTGTTACATGCCAGCCAATGTTAGAATCTCATATTACACATTTCAAAGCACACTTTCTTAACATATTGAATTACATAATTCTTGTTTATTTCATGTCACCTGAGGGAGTCCTGGATTAGGGGGTGTTTGGATAGCCGGACTATACCTTCAGCCGGACTCCAGGACTATGAAGATACAAGATTGAAGACTTCGTCCCGTGTCCGGAAGGATCTTTTCTTGGCGTGGAAGGCAAGCTAGGCGTGCGGATATTCAAGATCTCCTACCATTGTAACCAACTCTGTGTAACCCTAACCCTATCCGGTGTCTATATAAACCGGAGGGTTGTAGTCCGTTGGACAACCATCATCATACACAATCATACCATAGGCTAGCTTCTAGGGTTTAGCCTCCTTGATCTCGTGGTAGATCTACTCTTGTACTACCCATATCATCAATATTAATCTAGCAGGAGTAGGGTTTTACCTCCATTGAGAGGGCCCGAACCTGGGTAAAATAAAGTGTCCCTTGTCTTCTGTTACCATCCGACCTTGAAGCACAGTCCGGGACCCCCTACCCGAGATCCGCCGGTTTTGACACCGACATTGGTGCTTTCATTGAGAGTTCCTCTGTGTCGTCGCTTTTAGGCCCGATGGCTCCTTTGATCATCAACAATGATGAGGTCCAGGGTGAGACTTTCCTTCCCGGACAAATCTTCGTCTTCGGCGGCTTTGCTCTGCGGGCCAATTCGCTTGGTCGTCTAGAGCAGATCGAAAGCTATGCCCCTGGCCATCAAGTCAGGTTTGGAAGCTTAAACTACACGGCGGATATCCGCGGAGACTTGATCTTCGACGGGTTCGAGCCACAGCCAAGCGCGCCGCACTACCTCGAGGGGTAGGATATAGCTCTGCCTCTGAATAGTGCCCTGGAGGCTGCACACGCACCGGCCCCGATCCTCGACTCGGAGCCCGCTGCGTTCTTTGAGGATGAACGGTTGGACGTCACCTCGGGGGCTGCGATCTGGAAGGCGATCGAGCCGAACGCCAGCCCGTACTCCGCACGGCCCATGACTCCAAGGAGTCGGATTCTTCTCCGAACTCCGGGCCTCCCGTGCCCCTGCCGATCGAATCCGATTGGGCGCCTATAATGGAGTTCACCGCCGCGGACATCTTTCAGCACTCACCTTTCGGTGATATCCTGAATTCTCTCAAGTCTCTCTCTCTATCAGGAAAGCCCAGGCCAGACTATGGTCTGCGAGGTTGGGATTCGGACGACGAAGAAATTCAAAGCCCACCCACCACCCACTTAATAGCCACTGTCGATGATTTAACCGACATACTTGACTTCGGATCCGAAGACATCGACGGTATGGACGACGAAGATGGAGACGAACAGGAACCAGCACCTATAGGGCGCTGGACCGCCACCCCACCTAACGATGTATTCATGGTGGATACCCCCAAAGGAATCGACAATGAGGAAAAAGGGGACGAAAAAAGGGATAAACCCTCCGAAAAGCAATCAAAGCGGCGACGAAAACGCCGAGCCAAGCCCCGCCTCGATCAAGACCCAGCCATAGAGCAGGATGAGCCGGTAGACGACGAGCATGCCTCAGAGCAACCGTCCGAATAGGGCAACACGGATAGAGAGGACAGACAGCCCTCCCCCGGCCATAACAGAACTCCGGACGATTTCACGCCGGATAAAACCACGGAGCAGAAGAATCTCCACGAAAGGCTCGTTGCCACAACACGCAGCCTGAAAAAGCAGAAGCGGAAGCTAAACACGGCGGAATATGCACTCAGAATAAGATGGAGCAAGGTAATCAAGACCGTAGACAAATACGGCGGCAGCCGCCGCACTAAAAGCTATCCGAAGAGAAAACTACTGCCCGAATTCGACCAAGAGGCCCTAGAGCCCTCGCATTCAAAAAATAAAAAAGCCACATGGTCGGATAGACGACCCCACGGCCACCATAAAACGGCAAGCGGCGCCGCACTCAATGCGGCATGCGGCCCAATTAAAGACTCGCATCATGGCCCAGCCAGGTCCATTTACGGGCCAAGAAAGCAAGCTCTCACAAGCAATGCAAAAAAGCCATCATCAGAATCCGGCACACCCAAATACAGGGGTGCCGCACACCCCCTATGTTTCACCGATGAGGTCCTGGAATTTGAATTTCCAGAGGGATTCAAACCCGTCAACATAGAGGCGTACGATGGAACAACAGACCCCGGAGTCTGGATCGAGGATTATATCCTCCACATACATATGGCTAGAGGAGATGATCTCCACGCCATCAAATATTTACCCCTTAAGCTTAAAGGGCCAGCCCGGCACTGGCTTAAAAGCCTTCCCGAAAACACAATTGGAAGTTGGGAAGAGCTCGAGGACGCTTTCCGAGCAAATTTTCAAGGGACCTATGTCCGCCCCCCGGACGCAGACGATCTCAGTCACATAACTCAACAGCCCGGAGAATCAGCTCGGCAGTTCTGGAACATATTCCTTACTAAAAAGAATCAGATAGTGGATTGTCCGGACGCCAAAGCCTTAGCAGCTTTCAGGCATAATGTCCGCGACGAATGGCTCGCCAGACACCTCGGCCAGGAAAAGCCAAGAACAATGGCCCCACTCACAAGCGTCATGACCCGCTTTTGCGCAGGAGAGGACAACTGGTTGGCACGATGCAGCCCCAGCGACCCAAGTACATCCGAAATCAAGGATGGAAATGGAAAACCGCGATGAAATAAGGACCGTCGCCGAACCAAAGAAAAAAGTCCGAAGAGCACGGCAGTCAATGCCGGATTCAAAAGCTCACGGAAAAATCAGACAAAACCACCCCTTCAGGATAATAGGGACGATCCGTCCAGCTTAAACAGAATCCTGGACATAATATGTCAGATACACGGTACTCCTGGGAAGCCTGCCAATCACACCCACAGAGACTGTTGGGTTTTTAAACAATCTGGAAGGCTTAACGCCGAACACAAGGGGCTCGATACACCAAGCGAAGACGAGGACGAACCCCAGAAGCAGAACACCAGGAAACAAAAGAACTTCCCACAAGAAGTTAAAACAGTGAACTCACTTCACGTAACAAAACGTGTGGCACCCATAAAGGTACACACAATAAAACCTATCCCTCAGGAGTCCCGCCACTGGTTATTAAAACCAATCATTTTTTATCAGCTAGATTATTCTAGAAATATCAAAAACGCAGGCCGGACTGCCCTGATACTCGATCCAATAATTGACGGATTCCAGTTTACCAATGTCCTTATGGACGGCGGCAGTGGACTAAACCTGATATATCAGGATACAATCCACCGCATGGGCATAAACCCAGCAAGAATCCGCCACAGCAAAACCTCCTTTCAAGGGGTAGCACCGGGCCCGGACACCCATTGTATGGGTTTTCTCCGGCTTGCAGTCATATTTGGCTCTGCCAATAACTTCCGTCGCGAAAAGCTGACCTTCCATGTCGTCCCGTTTTCAAGTCGCTATCAAGCACTAATGGGAAGCGGAGCTTTCGCTCGCTTTAACGCAATACCGCACTATGCATCTCTCACGCTTAAGATGCCCGGTCCACGAGGCATCATCTCTTTAAAGGGAGCGCACTAAAATACGCCTCCTCCAAACGGAGGATTGCGCGGCCGCTTAAACAGCCGCACAATAAAGTGGCCTCGCCAGCCAAAAGACTCTTTCAATATAAGTCATTAAAGGCCACGGACCCGGACTAAATGAGTTCGGCACAAGTCCATCATCAACGCAGGTTTAAAACGCCATATACCCCCGTACCGGGGCTATACGCAGAGACAATAAAGCTCAACTTTATATATTTTTTACTTTATAGTTTGTTTATTATCTTTTTGTTCCGCACGACCCATTTTCAATTCAGTTCCTCTCTTTTACAGATGAACGTCGTGCGGCGCCCGTCCAAGACACGGCACAGCGGAGACACAAGCGCAGACGTGCAGTAGGGACCCATCCTAAGGATTCTTTTTAGATTAAGACCCTGCATAAACCTTTTTTACTGTCTCTTGCTGCTATACATCCCCTGGTTTTTTCTACTATAACCAAGGAGGAGGCTGGCATTTTGGCATGTGGCCACGCCAGAATTTTTGCTCATACCTGGACACTAGGGGCTCTTTTTTAAGGGTGTTGTTTCACCCGCACTCATAAAGACTGAACACCTTAGGGAGTGTTCGGCATCGCGAGTTTTGGCACTATATGCATCAGCTCCGAATCATGTCTTTGGTCAAATGTTGGGTTGCCCGGCTCCCGAGTTCGGCTACCTTACGTTCCGCTCTATCGGCTAAGGTAGCACCAGGAGAACTACTGTGATTGTGCCCCGGTTCGGCCGGGTGAGCACCTCGGTAGAGAAAGCCGAAAACTGACTGTCATGATGTAGCGCGAGACTGGTCGCCACTCGATGACTTATAGGAATTTATCCGATTCCTCCGCTTTGACGAAGGGCCGTTTCCCGGTCAGGCACGTATGCGCCCCGAATTCGGGCAGGCGCAGTCGCCACTAAGTGGCTACCTAAAGAGTCCCACTGTCAAGCTCATGTGGCTAAGTGAAAGTGTTAAAGCATTATAGTCCGGTTGCCTAGCCCGTTGCGCTATCACCTCCTTTGTAGGACCAAGACGTTGGGTTAAGTGTGAAAATGCATCTTCTGCGCGCACCCCCGCACTATGTGCGTGGGGGCTGAAGCCAACAACTGCAATCTTTTAGAATTTATATATTAAAACGGCCACACAGGAGGTGTTCTTAATACTTGAAGGCACAAGTCTAAAAAATGCCACTACAATTTATCAAAATACTATTTTATGATTACATATGCTATCATAATATAGCATCCTTCGAGCACTGCGTCTCTATTACGCGAGCGCCTTCAAGGACTTCCTCAAAATAGTGCTCGGAAGGTATTCGGCTTTTATCCGAATCCCGGGACGCAACAATGGTGGGCTCCATATCTGCCCAGTATGTCTTGACACGGGCAAGAGCCAGCCGAGCGCCCTCTATGCACGCTGACCTCTTCATAGCATCGACACGTGGCACCACGTCTAGAAATTGCTGCACCAAGCTGAAATAACTCTTCGGCTTCGATCTCCCCGGACACAGATGGTCCATGACGTACTTCATGGCGAGTCCGGACAACCTATTCAGTTCGGCCCATTGGGCCAGGCGATCGTCCACTGCCAGTGGACGCTCTGGATTGATGAATTGCGACCAAAAGAGCTTCTCCACTTCATGATCCTTTTTATCTCAAAAGTGTTCGGTCGCATCAGCAGCACTAGCCGCCAAATCCAGATAGGTGTCCTCTACACTCCACATCCGGTCTAACGGGGCAAACTTCGGATCACAAAATTTTCTCCGCAGCGAGAAGGGATTTCCATCCGCAATTTGTCCGGCTTGACGCAGCTCTTCCCTTGTCGCTCTCATTATAGAGCGGGCGTCCTTGGCGTCAGCAACAGCCTTCTCTAAGCTCGTTTGCCTCACCCAACCCTCTTCTTCAAGAAGCTTGCAACGGTCAGTAGCACTCTTTAACTTTACGGCCATATCAGCCATCTCCTCCTTGCTTCGGCAATGGGCAGCCTGTTCGGCTTTCAGCTCTTCAAGGGCTTTCACGGCAGCCGCATCACTTTTCCTGGCTTGTTCCTTCGCTCGGGCGAGTTCGGCCCTAAGACCCTCCACGGCGGCTGCACCATCTGCGTCAAGCATACACATGGTAAGATATTGACATAAAGCTCCTCTTACTAACCATCGCCCGATGATTTCAATACCTTGAGCATCATCAAGCCGCTTGTTAACAAGCGCGATGTCGGCTTCTGCCTCATCAAGTTGTCGCTTTAGTTCAGCAAATTCACGAGTCCGGCTTGACTCCGGACAATCCGCCACCTACATATAAAGGTGCCACTTAAAGGACCTGGGATTAAGATCCTCTGCGCGCCGTCAATTTTAACGACGCACAGAGTCTCAGGGGCTACTATCTACACAGGGCGCACTTTATTTATGCGCAACTAACACAAGTGTACATTATTTAAAATGTACCTCAAGGCCTGCCAGTAAACTTTTGGCGGCCTCGTGCAATCCGCTTTCTGCGGATGACATCTTTTCAATCACCGTGTTCATCAACGCACGATGCTCCTCTGAGACAGAGGCTCACCCTAGCAGAATCTTTAGCTCCTCCGGCCGAACACCAGATGGTGCCGAACTCGTCCCATGGCCTCCCTCAAAGGCCGGACGCGGAGAACCTCGGGGGGCCACATGGCCACCTTCCGCCCCTGTCGGATCCGGAGAAATCCTCCGCGACGACACTTCAGCGTCGCCCGCCTTGCTAGGCGATACAGAAGGACGAGGCGTTCCGCTCTCCATCATCTCCGGAAGAAGATCCCCCGAGGACGAGTTCTGCTGAGAAGGGCTGAGGTCCGAACTACAAAGTAAGGTTTCGGTTAAAACTTCTCAGATATAAATCAAGGATTTCTCTTAAAAGAAAAACTCTTCTTCTACTTACGGCTCGCTGGAGAGCTGGTCCCTTTGAGGGTTTAGTTCGGCCTAGGGGATCCCCGGCGTCGGGCCCTCTGACAAGGATTCTTTCTCCCGCTTCGGGGCTACGGTCTCCGGGTCATCAGAGGCAGCCCTTTTCTTTCCCTTAGGAGAGGAATTATCGATTCCCCCCTTCGGAATGGCCTCTTTCGAGGGGGCCATGGTTTCCTTGTCCTCCCCCTTATTTCCCTCCAAAGGCACTACCTCCAGCATCCTGACTAGCACGGGATCCAGCCTGGTTTCGGGAAGGGGAGCCGGACACCTGATCAGCTTCGCGTTCGCTATCCACTCCTGCTTAAAAGGAGAAGCGCTGTTAAGAGCAAGTAAATTATGCGGATAGAAGGTCCGGGCACAAGGTCACTTACTTGAGATTCCAGGCGATTGTGGCTTAAACTCACATCCTCGGTCAAATCCGGACTCACTTCTTGTGATCCGAAGAACAGTTTATACATCTCCGTGGGCGTCACGCCCATAAAATCCTGGAGAACTCACGGTCCCTCTGGATTGAACTCCCACAGGCGAAGGGGGCGACGTTGGCCGGGCAGTGTCCGGCGAATCAGCATGACTTGTGTCACCTTGACCAGGTTGAGGTCTCCTTCCAAGAGATCCTTAATGCGGCCCTACAGCAGAGGTACGTCTTTGGGCAAGCCCCGATCTAACCCTGTGTTGATCCACGACACTAACCGCGGTGGGGGACCCGAGCGAAAGGCAGGAGGCGCGCCGCCCATGCGGTACCCCGAGGAGCGGTGATATAGAACCACTCCTGTTGCCATAAGCCAAGCTCCTCTTGAAAAGCGCCCTCGGGCCATGGAGCATCGGCATTTCTTTTTATAGCAGCGCCTCCGCACTCTGCATGGCGCCCCTCGATCATCTTCGGTTCTACTTTGAAGGTCTTGAGCCATAATCCGAAGTGAGGGGTAACACGGAGGAACGCTTCGCACACAACAACGAACGAGGAGATATGGAGGATGGACTCCGGAGCTAAGTCGTGGAATTCCAGCCCATAATAAAACATCAGCCCCCTTACAAAGGGATCCATTGGGAAGCCTAATCCCCGAAGGAAGTGGGATATGAATACCACACTCTCACCGGGCTGAGGGCTAGGGATCACATGTCCTTGAACAGGCAACCTGTGCGAAATCTCGCCGGTCAGGAATTTAGCTTCCCTCAACCTTAATACGTCCTCCTCCGTAACGGAGGAGGGCATCCATCGGCCTTGGAGGTCGGAGCCGGACATTGTCGAAGGTCTGGTGCGCCTGAAATCTGGAAGCCTAGGGTGTTGGAACTCGAGGCGACGGGCGAGCTCGTTTTGAGAATAGAAGAGGGGAAAACGTCTTGGACTAGCCTTTAATTAAGGCAAAACGTGCTAACGGGCACGACTGGGTTACCCACGTCCGTATTGATGAGAATCCCGTTAAAAGGGGCACACGATCTCTGCTTTGACAAGACTTGCCAAGGAAACCGCCTCGCTAAACACGCTGAGGTGGAACAATGAAAACAATTTATATAAAGAGCTTGCCCGCAGTGTTATGACGCACTGCAAAATACGTCGGCAGATTTGATTTGTGTTAATATTATTCTCTATATGGCAATATGTGCAAACTTATTTTGCAGAGCCGGACACTATTTTTGGTGTTTACAATCTTCTTGAAGAACTTGGAGGAGGAACCCGCCTTGCAATGCCGAAGACAATCTGCGCGCCGGACTCGTCGTCATTGAAGCCTAGTTCAGGGGCTACTGAGGGAGTCCTGGATTAGGGGGTGTTCGGATAGCCGGACTATACCTTCAGCCAGACTCCAGGACTATGAAGATACAAGATTGAAGACTTCGTCCCGTGTCCGGAAGGATCTTTTCTTGGCGTGGAAGGCAAGCTAGGCGCGCGGATATTCAAGATCTCCTACCATTGTAACCGACTCTGTGTAACCCTAACCCTATCCGGTGTCTATATAAACCGGAGGGTTGTAGTCCGTAGGACAACCATCATCATACACAATCATACCATAGGCTAGCTTCTAGGGTTTAGCCTCCTTGATCTCGTGGTAGATCTACTCTTGTACTACCCATATCATCAATATTAATCTAGCAGGAGTAGGGTTTTACCTCCATCGAGAGGGCCCGAACCTGGGTAAAATAAAGTGTCCCTTGTCTCCTGTTACCATCCGACCTTGATGCACAGTTCGGGACCCCCTACCCGAGATCCGCTGGTTTTGACACCAACATCACCTTTTTTATATCTAACAGTAGGATTTTCAATATCAACTCCACGCATAGACTCGCTTCGAGGGAGAAGTACCTCTACTTCATGCACAACACTGAGTACGTCGGTGGCGGGCCCGGGACAAGAGGTCAAGCCAGGTTGGTTGGGGAAGGGAAGGAGACGAGATGTGGTGATTGTGCTGGGGAGTGTGATCAATTTATTAAACAAAATAGAACACTTAAGCATCAGCACAAAAGCCATTGTTTCCTTCTTACCACCTGACATCGAGGGGTCACGGACAGACACATTGCTTCCTTCTGACCACCTGGCACCGAGGAATCAGACACACAAGCAGCAGCAAGGGTACTACTTATATGTACTTACAGTTTGTATGCCAACATAGTGATTCCATACACAAGGTGAATGCATTAGACTTCAGGAGTGGCAGCAAAATTTGGCCGAGGTTGTAGCCGGCGGGGGCAAACGACCATCGATCGTCTGTGCGTAGACCCCGGTGGTGGCAATCGGTGCAGGGTGGAGTTGTTTCGAAGGTTGTCGGTGCAGATTTGCGGATCGACGAGGAGAAGGGATGGGGCGCATGCGTGTCCGTACATGAGTTTTTTTATCAGCGACGTCCATGCATGCATTGGTCTTCCTTTGTCGTTCTTATTTCCATGCGTGCGGGGAGAGTTGGGGGAAAGTTTGGATTTGTTGACATGTGAGACGATAAGGAAAGCTTTGATTTATTCTAATTTGTTTAGGGAAGTTGGATTTGTGATGAGGACATGACTACCTTGAATACGACTAAAAATATTGCATACATGTATATTTGTGAGGTGATTTCTAATGCAAACGATGTAATAATTTATTTATGTCATCCAGGATAAAAATACTTCACAAACTTTTGTGTCATGTCTAATTGCAGGTGTATTGGACATTTGTACAATCCACATATAAAGATAAGGGGAAAAGAGAAGTTTAGGCGCTGTTCAAAAAGTCCTATCACATAACTTTTGGGCCAAGAGAAGATAGAGTCCAAGTCTCTCACATTCTGGATTCAGATTCGGACTGCACAGACATACCTGACTCAAAACGCCAAGAACTCTTCCATACCGACTCCGAATTGGGTGATTCTTTTTTTGTTGGAAATTAATTTTGTGCTCTTTCCAACCCAATTGGGTTCACCTTAAAATTCATCCGGAGCGTTGTGTTATCGGTGAAACAATCTCACGCAGCAGCAGAATCCGAGTCAAACTACAAGTCCAAAGGTGTTGCATCACCTCCACTTGGGCCCATGAGCCTTGTACGACCTTGGATTGGTTTTAGGCTGCCTTGGGACGTCCTCCCACCTCCTTGGCCGCCACCCCTTTCTCCTATATAAGTAGATTCATCTAGTAGCTTTTTCTTTGGGTTTCGTTTAGATTAAAAGTTCGACATAGCTGCAACTTCGCGTACTTCGTTTGTGTTCAATGACCAGACCAAGACGTCACAGAACCTCACCTTGATCAATAAAGCTTTCCTCTTTTATTCGCAATATCCAGATTGCAATTTCAATTTCTTGCTTGTTCTTCGTTTGCTTGCAGGAAATAGACCCTCGTGGTCAGGTTGATCGTGCTCCGGCGTGCTCAATAACCTCTCGGAGTTGGTTTAGCGATTGTTAAGGCGCGACGTCCTTGCACATTCATAGTCGGATCATCAAAGTCTACTTCATCAAAAACGATAGCCACCATCTCGTTAAAAGACGGGACACCTTTGCCTCTATCAAGTGGTATTAGTTTTCAGGTTGCTCGGTGAGAATTTCCAGTTTTCCCTAGATTAGATTTGTTTTCTTACCTATTATCCAAAAAAGAAGCCAAAAAAAAGTTAGATCTGTTTATCCTCTGTCCAAGCCAGTCTGAGCCTTTGCAAATTTTTTTCATTGTTTGCATTATTGAATTAGCGGTTGCATCATCGTGTCGAGTTGCTTGTCTTAGTATCTACTTCGTTTAGAGTTTCGAGTTCTGTTCACACTAGTCACGTCGCCACTGCATCGTTATTCCTTTCGCTGTCCACCATCCCTTTCATCAATTTCCACCACATGCTACCCACCGTTCATTGTCTTCATCATAGTTGAGGCTGTTTCACATCTTCGCTTGATCCAATCTGCATCTTATCTAGTTTGTTTTGGAAAGAGGGAGAGAAAAAAAAGAGACAGAAAAAAAGAAAAGAAGTAAAAAATGAGAGAAAAAAGGAGAAAAAAAGGTGTGAGGAAAACAAAGAGAAAAAAAAGAAAATTCGAATCTATCAAGAGTCAATCTCGTAGCTGAATTCGGATTGGAATCTGTTTTGTGCACTGTTCAGTAAAACAGTCATATCTTCCTCATACGGAGTCCGTTTTGGCTCCGTGAGTACTCAAATTAAAGCTAGCGACGAGACGCATCTAAATAGTTGCAGAAGCTGGTTTAATATTTTACACCTCAAAATTGGCTTCTAAATAGGCCTTTTTGCCCTCTGAAGTTCACGAACACAGCTTGCTCCAGTTTTTCAGGTC
Source organism: Aegilops umbellulata (assembly GCA_032464435.1). Classification (NCBI taxonomy): domain Eukaryota; kingdom Viridiplantae; phylum Streptophyta; class Magnoliopsida; order Poales; family Poaceae; genus Aegilops; species Aegilops umbellulata. Next base: position 62,648,384 of record CP136056.1, on the reverse strand, counting down.
TGTCTTAGAATTTTTTCACTCCTCATATCAACTCAGAATTGAGTGATTTTTTATTTGCGTTTGAAAGCTTGAGTGAGTGCCATTCTTGAGAAAAATTATCAGAAAGTTGGCAGAAACTTTTTCAGAGGAAAGTTGGAGAGAAAGTTGTTGGTATATCCTGCTTGGCGGTTGTTTCTCATCATTAACTTTACTGCCATTGTGATCTTCACTTATATCTTGCTGTCCAGAGCTAGTTCATATCCTTTATTGGTGCTATTTGTGCTATGCCATGACCTCATTATTTTTCTAGGCTCGCGTCTCTAGTCCGGTCTAGCCTAGGACCAGCACAGTACCGTTGTTGAGCATTTATTTAACATTGCATCTCTGAATTGATTATTGCTAATCTTTTGCTACCATATATTTAAGCCTTCCAAGCTCCACATATTTCTATATTGTGTATACGTACGTTCCCTTGGTAATCGCTTTAGCGCTTTACCATCACATCCTAGTAGTTCATAGGAACATTATTCTTGAATTTTGTTTATTTTTTCTACTAATCATGACAGGTTCTGGAGATAGAAGTTCTTGGACGACGGATACATCTTCACAATCATGAGAGGTGGGACAACACACACAACCACGTGGTCAGGTTATCTCTTTACCATCATTTGAGGGTAGATTTAATCCTGCTATTTATCTAGCTTGGGAGCTTGAAGTAGAACAAGTTTTCAGTCACCATAATTTTTCTGAACTTGAGAGAGTACAAGCTGCCACTGGAGCATTTACTAATTTTTCTTCTATTTGGTGAAGTGTACATTGTAAGAAAAACATTGACAACCAACCCACAACTTGGAAAGATTTGAAAGCTGTAATGAGACAACAATTTTTTTGTCCTTACTATCGTCGTGAATTACTTCACAAATTGGAACAATTAAAACAAGGCAGTAACAATGTTCATGCTTACTACCAAGAGTTCAATTTTCATGTGCATCATTGTGACATAGAAGAATATGAAGATGATACAATGAATATATTTTTTGGTGGTTTGAACCATGATATTCGTGCAAGATTTCAATATATTCCTCGTTGCATTACTGGTATGTATGTTCGCGCTTGTACCTTTGAGAGACAGATACAAGAAGATGCATTTGGTGACTACAACAACTACTATTCCAGTTCATGCTCACCACCACCGGTTGGTTCCTCCACCTTTGCACCTACTAGAGTAGCCACACTTTAGATTGTGAGCGCGACATCATCTCAAAACTGTGGTACATTATCATTGTTCATACCTACATCAGCTACGTCTTTGCGACAAGGTAATAATAAAGATATTGATGATATAACTTCACATGAGAATGATGCATGCCTAGTTAACTTGAATACATCATGTGTTGAGTTACCTGTTGATTTAAGCACACCACCTATTTTAGAGAATCGTGTTAGTGTAATGAATGCGTCATGTGATCAGACAACTGAAATACCAACAATTTTTAGTGCACCCATTGAATTAACTATTGATGCAAAAGAACCAATGTTTAATCATTTTAATATAACCTCTAATCTTGGTGATGATTCTGTGACCAATGACTTATTGCAAGTTTGCTTATTTAAGCATGTTGTAGCATGTAAATTTGATGCAAGTAAGGTTTATTCACCAATGTTGGGATGGTTTAATGATGAACATTTTCAACCTTTTGAAATGAATATGAGCTTCACTTATATGTGCAAACTGAGTAACAATATTTTCATGTCTTCTACTTCTTGTGATAATATTTTGGCTTCAAATTTTATAAACTATGAAAGTTACTCATGTATACATGTGTCATATGTGCAAAAACCAAGGGAGGTAAAAATGGATGACATATACATATACAACATATACACCTTGTCTCTTTTGTTAGCCACATTTCAGATTAAGCAACACTGAGGACGGCTTTGTTTTCAAAAAGGGAAGGATGATGAAGACATGACTACCTTGGATATGACCAAAAATATTGCATACATGTATATTTGTGAGGTGATTTCTAATGCAAACTATGCAATAATTTATTTACGTCATCCAGGACAAAAATACTTCACAAACTATTGTGTCATGTCTAATTTCAGGTGTATTGGACATTTGTACAATCCACATATAAAGATAAGGGGAAAAGAGAAGTTTAGGTGTTGTTCAAAAAGTCCTCTCATGTTACTTTTGGGCCAAGAGAAGATAGAGTCCAAGTCTCTCACGTTCTGGATTCAGATTTGGACTGCACAGACATACCTGACTCAAAACGCCAAAAACTCTTTCATACGGACTCCAAATTGGGTGATTCTTTTTTTTGTTGGAAATTATATTTCGTGCTCTTTCCAGCCCAATTGGATTAACCTTCAAATTCGTCCGGAATGTTGAGTTATCGATGAAACAATCTAATGTTGCAGCAGAATCTGAGTCAAACTACAAGTCCAAAGGTGTTGCATCACCTCCACTTGGGCCCATGAGTCTTGTACGACCTAGGGTTAGTTTTAGGCTGCCTTGGGACGTCCTCCCACCTCCTTGTCTGCCACCCCTTGCTCCTATATAAGTAGATTCATCTAGTAGCTTTTTCTTTGGGTTTTGTTTAGATTAAAAGTTCGCCATAGCTGCAACGCGTAATTCGTTTGTGTTCAGCGACTAGACCAAGATGTCATGGAACCCCACTTTGATCAATAAAGCTTTCCTCTTTTATTAGCAATATCCATATTGCAATTTCAGTTTCTTGCTTGTTTTTCGTTTGCTTGTAGGAAATAGACCCTCGTGGTCAGGTTGATCGTGCTCCGGCGTGCTCAATAACCTCTCGGAGTTGGTTTAGCGATTGCTAAGGCACGATGTCCTCGCACGTTCGTAGTCGGATCGTCAAATTCTACTCCATCAAAAATGATAGCCACCATTGATACGTCTCCAACGTATCTATAATTTTTAATTGTTCCATGCTATTATATTATCTGTTTTGGATGTTTTATATGCATTAATATGCTATTTTATATTTTTTGGAACTAACCTATTAACCTAGAGGGTAGTGCCAGTTCTTGTTTTTTCCTTGTTCTTGAGTTTCGTAGAAAAGGAATACCAAACGGAGTCCAAACGGAATAAAACATTCATGATGATTTTTCTTGGACCAGAAGACAACCAGGAGACTTGGAGATGAAGTCGGAGGAGCCACGAGGCGGCCACAAGGACGGAGGGTGCGCCTCCCACCCTTGTGGGCCCCTTGTGCATCTCCTGACCTAATTCTTTCGCCTATATATTCCCATATATCTCCAAACCACCAGAGGAATCCACGAAAACACTTTTCCACCGTCGCAACCTTCTGTACCCATGAGATCCCATCTAGGGACCTTTTCCGGCACCCTGCTAGAGGGGGTTTCGATCATGGAGGGATTCTATATCAACCCTATTGCCCTTTCGATGAAGCATGGGTAGTTTACCACAGACCTATGGGTCCATAGCTAGTAGCTAGATGGCTTCTTCTCTCTCTCTATTTCTCAATACCATGTTCTCCTCGATGTTCTTGGAGATCTATACGATGTAATACTTTTTTGCGGTGTGTTTGCCGAGATCCGATGAATTGTGGATTTATGATCAGCTTATCTATGAATATTATCTGAATCTTCTCTGAAATCTTATATGCATGATTTGATATCTTTGTAATTCTCTTCGAACTATCGGTTTGGTTTGGCCAACTAGATTGGTTTTTCTTGCAATGAGAGAAGTGCTTAGCTTTGGGTTCAATCTTGCGGTGTCCTTTCCCAGTGATAGTAGGGGCAGCAAGGCACGTATTGTATTATTGCCATCGAGGATAAAAAGATGGGGTTTTCATCTCATTGCTTGACTTAATTCCTCTACATCATGGCATATTGCTTAATGCGTTACTCCGTTCTTTATGAATTTAATATTCTAGATGCATGCTGGATAGCGGTAGATGTGCGGAGTAATAGTAGTAGATGCAGAATCATTTCATTCTACTTGACACAGACATGATGCCATATTCATGAGCATTGCCTTAGATATCATCATAACTTTGTGCTTCTCTATCAATTACTCGGCAGTAATTTGTTCACCCACCGTATTATTTGCTATCTTGAGAGAAGCCTCTAGTGAAACCTATGGCCCCCGGGTCTATTTTCCATCATATAAGTTTCTATTTTCCATCATATTAGTTTTTTATATACTATTTTGCAATCTTTTACTTTTTGATCTATAAACCAAAAATACCAAAAATATTTACCTTATCGTTTATGTATCTCTATCAGATCTCACTTTTGCAAGTAACCACGAAGGGATTGACAACCCCTTTATCGCGTTAGGTGCAAGTTGTTTGATTGTTTGTGCAGTTATTCGGTGATTTGTGCATTATCTCCTACTGGATTGATACCTTGCTTCTCAAACTGAGGAAAATACTTATCTTCACTTTGCTGCACCACCCTTTCCTCTTCAAGGGAAAAACCAACACAAGCTCAAGAAGTAGTAGGAAGAATTTCTGGTGCCGTTGCCGGGGAGATCTACGCCAAGTCAAGACGTACCAAGTACCCATCATAAACTCTCATCTCTTGCATTACATTATTAGCCATTCGCCTCCCGTTTTCCTCTCCCCCACTTCTAAAACGATTTTCAAAAAGATTTGTCTTTTTTATTCGCCCTTCTTTCATTCACCTTTTCATTTGCCTTTATGTCTTACTTGGCTCGTTTGCTTGTTTGGTTGGTATAGTTGTGTATTTATTGAAAATCAGAAACCAAAGATTTTATGGATCCTCATCCACTTGCTAATCTTTTTAAATGATCCAATTATGATGAACCAATTGCTAGTGAGTTTTGTGCACTGCATTATCTTTATGAAGTTTTGCTTGAGATTCACGAATCTAAAATTGTGATGAAGTGCTTAATGAAGTGATTCACGGTAGATCTTTGAATGAAAAGCATGATTGCAATGATGTTATTATAAATTTTATTAATGTCAATTATATTAATGATATGCAAAACCCTAAGCTTGGGGATGCTAATTTTGCTATGTCTACTACTTGTTGCAATGATCATGATTGGGGCGATTCTTCTTATGGTCTTGAAAAATTATTTAAGCCCCATGATGAATATGAGATTGATAATAATATTTGCAATAATATTGAAAGTGGGTTTGGAAGAGTGTCAATTTTAGACCCCACATATTTGGATAATATTCAATCTTATGAAATATTTGATAAAAGTGGGTTTGGAGAGGTCATGACTTTATTTAATGATAATCCCACTATTTTGGAAGAGTGTCAACTTTGCATGTATGTGGATCATGTTGAGAATATTTTATGTGATAGTTATATTGTTGAATTTGATTATGATCCTACATGAAATTATTATGATAGTGGAAAATATGGTTGTAGAAATTTTCATGTTACTAAATTACCTCTCGTTATGTTGAGATTGCTATTGTTTCTTTCTTATTTTTTGCATATGCTAGGATTTGCTTGCCTTGATAATTTGTTTGCCTATAACATGCCTATGCATAGGAAGTATGTTAGACTTAGATGTGTTTTTCATGTACTTTATGATGCTCTCTTTGTGCTTCAATTCTTGTCTTTCATGTGAGCATCATTAAAATTATCAATGCCTAGCTAAAAGGCTTTGAAGAAAAGCACTTGTTGGGAGACAACCCAATATTTTTCTTTCCTTTTTTCAATAAATAATTCATCTAGCCTCTGGTTAGATGTGGTTTTATGTTTTAATTAGTGTTTGTGCCAAGTAAGACCTTTGGGATAGCTTACGGTGATAGTTGATTTGATCTTGCTGAAAAACAAAAACTTTGCAGTCAGTCCCAGAATTTTTAAAAATCACAGAAGCGTGAAAAAAATCTGAATTTTTTACACAAGATTGATATACAAATTGCCACTATTGTCCTAATTTTTTTTTAAAAAAATTGGAGTTACATATGTACTCGAACTATCCAGATTACTACAAACTATTCTGTTTTTGATAGATTCTGTTTCCTATGTGTTGTTTGCTTATTTTGATGATTCTGTGAGTAGTATCAGGGGGTATTGATGCGGCTTGAACTACGTCGGTATTTTCCCAAAGAGGAAGGGATGATGCAGCACAACTACGGTAGGTATTTCCCTCAGTGATGAGACCAAGGTTATCGAACCAGTAGGAGAACCACACAACACCACGTAAACAACTCCTGCACACAAAGAACAAATACTTGCAACCCTATGTAAGAGAGGGGTTGTCAATCCCTCACGGGTAAAAAGATAGGTATAATTGTAGTAGATTGGATAAAAAGATCTCGCCGGAACGCGGGATAAAATAAATAAATAAAAATTGCAGCAAGGTATTTTTGGATTAATAGATCTGAAAATAAAAGCAAATAAAAACAGACCACGAAGGCAAATATAATAAAGAAGAGATCCGGGGGTCGTAGATTTCACTAGTGGCTTCTCTCAAGAAAAATAGCATACGGTGGGTAAACAAATTACTGTTGGGCAACTGATAGAACTTCAAATAATCATGACGATATCCAGACAATGATCATTATATAGTCATCACGTCCAAGATTAGTGGACCGACTCCTGCCTGCATCTACTACTATTACGCCACACATTGACCGCTATCCAGCATGCATCTAGTGTATTAACTTCATGGAGAAACAGAGTAATGCAATAAGAACGATAACATGATGTAGACAAGATCTATTTATGTAGAAATAGACCCCATCTTGTTATCCTTAATAGCAACGATACATATGTGTCGGTTCCCCTTCTGTCACTAGGATCGAGCACCGTAAGATCAAACCCATAACAAAGCACCTCTTCCCATGGCAAGAAAAATCGATTTAGTTGGCCTAACTAAAACAAAGATTCGAAGAAGAAATACGAGGCCATAAGTAATCATGCACATAAGAGATCAAAAGACTCAAATAACTTTCATGGATAAAAACATAGATCTGATCATAAACTCAAAGTTCATCGGATCCCAACAAACACACCACAAAAAGAGTTACATCAAATAGATCTCCAAGAGACTATTGTATTGAGAATGAAAAGAGAGTGAGGAAGCCATCTAGGTACTAACTACGGACTCGTAGGTCTACAATGAACTACTCACGAATCATCGGAGAGGCACCAATGAGGATGATGAACCCCTTTGTGATGGTGTCTGGATTGGATCTGGTGGTTCTGGAACTTGCAGCGGCTGGAATTGATTTTCGTCGACTCCCCTAGGGTTTCTGGAATATTGGGTATTTATAGAGCAAAGAGGCGGTGTGGGAGGCCACCGAGGTGGGCACAACCCACCTGGGCGTGCCTGGGCCCTCAGGCGCGCCCTAGTGGGTTGTGCTCCCCTCAGAGCTCCCCTCAGGTACTTTCTTGGCCCAACAGGTGTCTTCTGGTCGAGAAGACATCACCAAAAAGTTTTGCTGCGTTTGGAATCCGTTTGGTATTGATTTCCTGTGATGTAAAAAACAAGCAAAAAATAGCAACTGGCACTGGGCACTATGTCCATAGGTTAGTCCGAAAAAATTAATATAAAGTTGCCATAAAATGATTGTAAAACATCCAAGAATGATAATATAACAGCATGGAACAATCAAAATTAACTGTTGGGAAACATAGCATGCAATTTCAAAAACAATCCTACTCTCACGCAAGATCTATCTAGGAGATGCATATCAAAAAGGGTGAGAGTGTGTCTATGTACCCTCGTAGACCGAAAGCGGAAGCGTTTCACAACGCGGTTAATGTAGTCAAACTTTTTTCGAGCTCCACCGATCGAGTACCGAACGTACGGCACCTCCGAGTTCTGCACACATTCAGCACGATGACGTCCCTCGCCTTTTTGATCCAGCAAGGTGTCGAGGTAGTAGATGAGTTCCGTCAGCATGACAACATGGTGACGGTGATGGTGTAGTGATCCTCGCAGGGCTTCGCCTAAGCACTACGAAACTATGACCGAGGGTGTAAAATGTGGAGGGGTGCATCGCACACGGCTAACTGTTGATGTTATGTCTGGTTTGCCCCCTTCCTTGTATAGGCGCCAGGGGAAGGAAGGGGGTTGGCGCCCCCCTTTCCTTTCTCCCTTGAGGTGGGGAAGGAAGGAGGGACTTGTCCTCCCCCCCTTTCCTTTCCCTAGGGCTGGCTGGCCTGGTGGAGGGGCGTACCAGCCCCTTGTGGGCTGGTCTGTCCCTCTCTTGGACCATTAAGCCCATATCTTTGCCGCGGGTGCCGGGAACCCCTTCCGGTGACCCTACATGTACCCGGTACCCTCCGGAACACTTTCGGTGTCCAAATACCATTATCCTATATATGAATCTTTACCTCTCGACCATTTCGAGTCTCCTCGTCATGTCTGTGATCTCATCCGGGACTCCGAACAACATTCGGTCACCAAATCACATAACTTATATAGTACTGTATCGTCATCGAACGTTAAGCATGCAGACCCTACGGGTTCGAGAACTATGTAGACATGACCGAGAAATCTCTCCGGTCAATAACCAATAGTGGAACCTGGATGCTCATATTGGCTCCTACATATTCTATGAAGATCTTTATCGGTCGAACCGTTATGACAACATACGTAATTCCCTTTGTCCATCGGTATGTTACTTGCCCGAGATTCAATAGTCGGTATCGTCATACCTAGTTCAATCTCATTACTGGCAAGTCTCTTTACTTGTTCTGTAATACATCATCCTATAATTAACTCATTAGTCACTTTGCTTGTAAGGCTTCTTATGATGTGTATTACCGAGAGGGCCCAGAGATACCTCTCTGAAACTCAGAGTGACAAATCCTAATCTTGATCCATGCCATTCCAACAAACACCTTCGGAGATACCTGTAGAGCATCTTTATAATCACCCAGTTACATTGTGACGTTTGATAGAACACAAGGCATTCCTCCGGTATCCGGGAGTTGCATAATCTCATAGTCGAAGGAATATGTATTTGGCATTAAGAAAGCAATAGCAATAAAATTGAATGATCAAAATGCTAAGCTAAAGGATGGGTCTTGTCCATCACATCATTCTTATAATGATGTGATCCCGTTATCAGATGACAACTCATGTCCATGGTTCGAAAACCTTAACCATCTTTGATCAACGAGCTAGTCAAGTAGAGGCTCACTAGGGACACAATGTTTGTCTATGTATTCACACATGTATTTAGGTTTCCGATCAATAGAATTCTAGCATGAATAATAAACATTTATCATGAATAAGGAAATATAAAATAACAACTTTATTATTGCCTCTAGGGCATATTTCCTTCAGTCTCCCACTTGCACTAGACTCGCTAATCTAGTTCACATTGCCAAGTGATTAACACCAATAGTTCACATCGCCATGTGATTAACACCCATAGTTCACATCGCTATGTGATCAACACCCAAAGGGTTACTAGAGTCAATAATCTAGTTCACATCGCCATGTGATTAACACCCAAAGAGCACTAAGGTGTGATCATTTTTTGCTTGTGAGAGAGGTTTAGTCAACGGGTCTGCCACATTCAGATCCGTATGTATTCTGCAAATTTCTATGTCTACAATGCTCGGCATAGAACTACTCTAGTTAATTGCTCCCACTTTCAATATGTATCCAGATTGAGACTCAGAGTCATCTGAATCGGTGTCAAAGCTTCCATCGACGTAACCTGTCGGGGGAAATGTGCCTCCACGAACACCTATGGGGACCGAGCCCCTTTCTGGTTCGGCGGGGGGCGGAGGTCGCGCGAAGAGCGGATCGAGGCGATGCACACAAGGGGATTTACCCAGCTTCGGGCCGCACGGATGCGTAAAACCCTACTGCTGCTTTGTGGTTTGTATTGTGTTCTTGGGAGCGCTGAGTGCTACAGTACACTCAGGCAACTAATCAGACCGAGCGTGGGTGGTCTGCTTCCCCCTCCCCTTCACGTTGCACATGGGGCCTCCTTTTATATGCGCAAGGGGTTACCCACAGGTGGCAACGTAGGCGGGGGTAAAACTGGAAAATGCTGTGTTGGGTACAGCTGTTTGCACAGTGCTATCATACCTAACTCTGACGGCAGGGGACAAGGGCATTAAATGCCCGTCTTGGTCGCCCAAACAGTGCAGGAAAGGGGCCGTCAGGGGCGCCACCGTTTGCCACGATGGCTACCCTGTCAGCGTCGCTTTGCCACCGCATGCCCCTGGCTGCGCAGCCTCTCGCCACGTACGCCTGGAACGGCCCCAGAGCGACACGTGGGAGGATGAGCTGGAACGCAGGCGCGGGGTGGTGACTTGCCGCGGCAAGCGCCTTGCCGCGATCGATGCCTTGTCGCGCCCGGGAGCTTGTTGCTCACCGGTCCTTGCCGGGACGCATGGCGCGTCGTAGCAAGTCTCTTGTCGTGCCTTGGTCGGCCTTCCCAGCAAGCTCCTCTTGCCGGGGCCTTGTGCTTCGACCGGCCGTCCCGGCAAGCTCCTCTTGCCGGGGCCTTGCTCTCTTTGGGTGGCCTTCCCGGCAAGCTCCTCCTGCCGGGGCCTCGGCTCAAATACTTTGTTCTTGGATGGCCCCAAAAAGGGACCATGGAGAGTTTTGGCGGTCGCCTGGCAAGCCTTGCCGCGGGGTGCTACGACTGCCCGTGCACAAGTTCGGGGGACTAAGGTACCCCTACTTTAGTACACCGACAGGAGCCCCCGGGCCTGGGCCATACACGGTGCCGAGCGCTGTTGGGCCAGGCCCAAAACAGTGCACGGGCACGCGTGGCCTGGGTCACGCTGCATCTTCTTCTGCATCCACCACGTCCTCCCCGAACGGCACGCGTCGAACGCGGCATCGTGGGGAGAGGCGTGCGTGACGTGGGGGGCGTGCGTGGGGCTGAGCCCCGCAGGCATGCGTCATGTCGCAATAAAGGGGGACGGTTCGCGCTATCCCCATAAGTGGAGGGAGGCGTGGAGGCGCGGCTCGTTTGCTGTACGGGGCCGAGGCACGGTTTCCGAGGCGCTAGCTCCCCACGATCACGGGGTGAGGGGAGGTCACCTCATCCGTCGCGTCGGTCCTGCACGCCAGCCACGCGGCTTCCATGCACCTGGGGTCGCGGACGGTGGAGGCAGGAAACCGGTCCGTCGCGGGCCAAGGCAGCAGGCCGGTCCCAGTCGCCTGCTCTCCCTGCGTCTTGATTGGCTGAGCGGGGCGGCCGAGCCCCCACCTTGCTCCCTTATAAAGAGCAAGAGGGGGGGGGGGGCGATGAAAACCCACACTCCTCCATCTTCGCTTCTCTTCAGCTTCTGATCCCCTCTCTCCATTCGCCATGGAGAAAGGGAATCCTGGTCCTTCATCGGTGGTGGCGAGGGTCGCCGCTAGGCAACGCGCCCCTCCTCCCCTTGCACCCGCGGTGGCAGAGCCAACCGTAAGGGGAAGGGGGAGGGGGCGAGGTCGTGGACGAGGCCGAGGCGCTCAGGGACAAGGCGGACGGGGCGACGCGCCGGCCTCGCCTCCGCCAGCGGCCCCTCTTCTCACGGCAGTCCACATCGGGGACGACCCCTGCGAGTTCTTCGTCAGGCTGCGCCGGGCGCCTCGTCGCCGCCTCCGCCTCCCGGCCCCCATCGCAAGCGTGATGGAGGTGGAACAACCCGAGACTCTAAGACTGCGCATGAGGGGCTGCGGGATCAACGGCACGCGGGTCCACGTTGAGTCCCCAACCCCCGGCGTGATGTATCTTGGTCGAGGGTGGAAGACGTTCGCCCGTATCCATAGCTTGATGGAGGGGTTCACCCTCCATTTTAAGTTGATGGAATGCGACCTCCTCTCCGTCAAGGTCTTCGGGTGCTTCGAGATCCGGGCCCGGTGCTGCGTGGATAGCTCCTCCGACAGCGAAAGCTCCTCCTCGAGCGAGAGTGACGAGGAGGGGAGCGATAGCGACGACGAGGGTAGCGGTCGTCGGGATGACGGGTCCGACTAGGCGTCGGTCGCGGCTCCGCGTGGCACCGGCGACCCCATCATCCGTGTTGCCGGCTCCTTGAGCTTCCCGGGGTCGTCTCCTTGGCGGCTGGCGTGGCGAGGCTGCGGAAGAGGAAGAGGGCTGGCGGCAAGGCCGTCAAGTCGGAGTACGAGGGCGAGGTGCCCTCGACAGTGTGCTGACGTCCTGCTGCCCCGTCGAGCCCCGCTTCCGGAGGCGCCACCACCACCTAGCCTTCAGACGGTCCCCGGGGCGTTCTGTTGGTGTCTTCTGCCACCCGTAGCTTGTCTAGGCGCCCCTTTTGCCCTTTTCGCCTCCTTGCCCTACCTCCTGAGGAGAGAGACAAGAAAGGGATTACGGGCACCTTATCTCTTTTTAACTTGTAAGCCTTCGGGCCTTAGATGCATTTAAAGCTTGTAATCCCATCTCTCATGTTTTTCACTCCCTCTGAACTGTACCTGAGCGGAATGTTTTTAATGAAAAGGGAACGTTTGCCGGGCCATTTGTCTCGCGAGTAAAACCCAGGCCAAGGAGCGAGTCCTTTATATCGTTAAGATAGACACTTCTTTGCCCGGCAATAGGCCCTGCCGTCTTCCCGTGCCACTCGACCTTCCTCACGCCTTTGGTGGAGGTAGGGATGAGGCGGGTTCGGGCTCCTCATTCCGTTCCTTTGCCGCCGCGGCTACTACCAAAACTGGCCCCAGGAACGCGCTCCGGGGCCCAGAGTTAAGGGAGCACGGCAGCCTTTTTTTAGGAAGGAACAAGGCTTTCGCATTCCTCAGTCCACAAGAGAATGCATGATAAGGGATGAAAAACTTATCTGGGAATGCAGCCCCCGGCAACTTTGGCTTGCCGCGGGCGAATCTTTGTACTAGCAGCCCCCGGCAATACTGGTTTGCCGGGGACCAGATGCTGGTCCGCCCTTCTTCTCTTCTTCGTCCTTAAGCGGTCTAGTCAGGATATGCAAAACCCTGCGAACCAAAGGAAACGAAAGAACAGGAAAAAGGACGCAGACTCGACCTCTAAGCTAGGGGTTAGCAGCTGTCAAGCACTATCAACCCTAACCAAGGACGAGACTCGACTCAGCATGCATGCTAAAACTTAGGGCGCCAGCGCTTCATTTACTACTGCTCAGGGTCTGCGCCTGGCTTTGTACAAAGGATTACATGCAATAGCAGCAAGACTTGTACAAAAGGGTGGTTGCCGGACGGGGCCCGACAACCGCGCCTTACGGGTAAAACTTACGAAGATGCTCAATATTCCAGGAGTTGCTCACCGGAGTGCCATCTTCGGTCTCAAGGCGGACAGCGCCGGGCCTCGTGACTCGTCTCACCCGGTAAGGGCCTTCCCACTTTGGCGTCAACTTGTTATGATTCTTGGCGGATGGAGCGCGCCGAAGAACAAGGTCGCCTTCCTCGAAGCTTCTGGCTTTAACTTTGCGGCTATGGTAGCGACGCAAAGCTTGCTGGTAGCGAGAGGCTCGTACAGCAGCCTGAAGATGATCTTCCTCAAGGAGCAACGCGTCATCTTCACGCAGCTGCTCTTGCTCAAGCTCATCATAAGCGAGCACTCGAGGTGACCCGTATACGAGTTCCGTGGGGGTAACTGCTTCTGCTCCATAGACTAGAGCAAATGGTGTCTGGCCAGTGGCTCTATTTGGCGTCGTTCTGATCGACCAAAGAGCCACCGGCAGCTCCTCGATCCAGTTTCTTCCGCACTTGTGCAGCCTGTCGAAAGTTCTGGTCTTGAGCCCGCGCAGCACTTCGACATTGGCCCTCTCCGCTTGACCGTTGCTCCTGGGATGAGCAACAGAAGCGAAGCAGACCTTGGCGCCGAGATCTTGGACGTATTGCATGAAGGCGCGGCTTGTGAATTGCGTACCGTTGTCGGTGATGATCCAGTTGGGGATCCCGAAGCGGCAAACAATCGACCTAAAGAACTTGACTGCTAACTGTGATGTAACCTTCCTCACTGGTTCCACTTCCGGCCACTTTGTGAACTTGTCGATTGCGACGTACAAGTACTCAAAGCCCCCGACAGCTCGGGGGAAGGGGCCGAGGATGTCGAGCCCCCAGACCAAAAATGGCCAGGACAAAGGGATCGTCTGGAGAGCTTGAGCTGGCTGGTGTATCTGCTTGGAATGGAACTGGCACGCTTCACACTTGGTTACTTGTGCAGTTACATCCTGGAGGGCTGTCGGCCAGAAGAAACCTTGCCGGAATGCTTTGCCGGCAAGTGCTCTTGCGCCAATGTGGTGGCCACATATGCCTCCATGTATCTCTGCCAACAGCTTTTGTCTGTCTTCCCGGGAAATACACTTCAATTTCACACCGTTGCGCCCTCTTCTGTACAGCGGGTTGTCGACGAGCTGGTACATACTTGAGCGCCGGGCTACTCTTTCCACTTCTTCTTGTTCTTCGGGAAGTTCTCTGTTCTGGAGGAAATGGACAGTCTACTGCGCCCATGCTGGAGCCTGTGGCTCGACAACAAGGACTGAAGGCACATCTGCCACTGCGGGAACGTCCGCTTCTACGACGAGGATCTGGGGCTCAGCCGGAGCTTGACGTTCCCCGGCAAGCTTGCCGGGGCAAAACTTGTCGGGAGCGCCTGCTTCCACGGAACAAACCCTGGGGTTTGCCGGAGCGGGCGGCTCCTCAGCGCTCTTGGCGTCGATCTTGGGGACCTTCTTGGCGGCGGCTCCGGGGAGCTCTGCCGGAAGATAGTCGCCGGAGACCAACTTCCTCTTCTTGCTCTGTCCGGTTGATGGTGTCACGGATGGCTGAGTCAGCTTGAGCACAAAGGTTCCTGGTTCCACAGGTAACTTAAGTGCTGCGCACTTTGACAGGCCATCAGCGATGTCGTTCTCAGCTCTTGGAACGTGTTCCATTTGCAGGCCATCAAAGCGCTCTTCCAGCTTCCTCACTTCATCAACGTACGCTTCCATCAACGGACTCTGGTAATCTTTGTTCACTTGGCGGACGACAAGCTGCGAGTCACCCCTTACAATGAGCTTCTTGATCCCAAGTTCTGCCGCGATCCTGAGACCGGCGAGCAAACCTTCATACTCTGCAGTATTGTTGGTTGCTTGCTCCTTGGGGAAGTGCATCTGGACTATGTACTTGAGATGCTCTCCGGTGGGTGCGATAAGCACCGCACCAGCACCGGCGCCTTGCAGCGAGAAAGCACCATCAAAATACATCAGCCACTCTTTGCTTGCTTCTTTGACGGGGATGCCCGTCTCTAGGATCTCTTCGTCTGGTGTCGGTGTCCATTCTGCTATGAACTCCGCCAATGCTCTGCTTTGGATAGTTGAAGTGCTCTCGAATTTGAGACCGAAGCTTGACAGTTCCAGTGCCCACTCGACAATCCTGCCTGTTGCTTCTGGATTCTGCAGTATCCTCTTCAGCGGAAAGCGGGTGACAACTGTAATCTCATGTGCTTGGAAGCAATGGCGCAGCTTCCTCGAGGCCATGAGAAGGCCAAAAAGCAATTTCTGCACACCAGAGTACCTTGACCTAGCCCCCTGCAGAAGGGAGCTGACAAAGTAAACTGGGCGCTGCACCATTCTCTTCTTCTGCACCTCCACTCGCTCCTGCGCAGATTCATCCTTGTCGGGGCCAGAGCTTGTCGGGGAAGCGTCTTGCTTGTCGCTGGACGCGCTTGCCGCGGTTGCTAGCTCATCATCCGCCTCCCTCTCCGCTACTAACGCAGCACTAACCACTTGATTTGTTGCCGCCAGGTACAGCAGCAACTTCTCTTGTGGTTTAGGCGCGACAAGTATTGGAGCGGAGGACAGACATTTCTTCAAGTCCTGCAGCGCAGCCTCCGCTTCCGGAGTCCATTTCACTGGACCCGCCTTTTTCAAAACTTTGAAAAATGGCAGGGCGCGTTCTGCAGACTTGGAAATAAACCTGCTGAGAGCCGCAACGCAGCCGGCAAGCCTTCGTACATCCTTGACGCGTGTTGGTGCTTCAATCTGCTCGATGGCCTTGATTTTGTCTGGATTGGCTTCGATTCCTCGCTGAGACACGAAGAACCCGAGAAGCTTGCCGGAAGGGACTCCAAACACGCACTTCTCGGGGTTGAGCTTGAGGCTGATCCTGCGCAGGTTCGCAAAGGTCTCTTCTAAATCTTGAATCAGGGTTGCCCTGTTCCTGCTTTTGACCACTATGTCATCCATGTAGGCTTCCACATTTCTATGGATTTGCGTCTCAAAAGCGGTATGGACAACCCTTGCAAACGCCGAACCGGCATTCTTCAAACCGAAAGGCATCCGTATGAAACAGTACGTGCCACATGGAGTGATGAATGCGGTCTTTTCCTCATCTTCTTCAGCCATGAAGATCTGATGGTACCCTGAGTATGCGTCAAGAAATGAAAGCAGGTCACATCCGGCCGTGGAGTCAACAATCTGGTCAATGTGCGGCAAGGGAAAGGGATCTTTGGGACAAGCTTTATTAACATCAGTAAAGTCGATGCAAAGCCTCCATTTCCCATTTGCTTTGCGCACGACAACAGGATTGGCCAACCACGTCGGATGGAGCACGCCTCTGACAAGGCCTGCCGCTTCCAACTTCTTGATTTCTTCTGCGATGAACTCTTGGCGCTCCACCGCTTGCTTCCTAACTCTCTGCTTGATGGGCCGCACATGAGGACAGACGGCGAGGTGGTGCTCAATCACTTTCCTGGGAATGCCGGGGATGTCAGATGGTTGCCAGGCAAACACATCGACATTCGCCCGCAGGAAAGCAACGAGCGCGCCTTCCTATTTGGGGTCGAGGGTGGCACTGATGGTGAAGGTACCACCAATGTCGTCCTCCTTGGCGGACACCTTCTTGGTCGTTGGCGAGGCTGCCATTGACTTCTTACTCTTGCCAGTGGAGCTCGATGGCGTGTCCTCGACGGTAGCGCAGCACTCCGAAGAGGTGCGCTTGCCGGAGTGGGCACCAGAGCACTTGCCGGGCTTGGTCTTCTTCTTCCCTCCGGGAGCTTCAGCGACAAGTGGCTTGTGATCCGTTGCGGTTGCTGCTTCCCGGTAGATCTTGTCGGCG
This sequence comes from Aegilops umbellulata, assembly GCA_032464435.1. Classification (NCBI taxonomy): domain Eukaryota; kingdom Viridiplantae; phylum Streptophyta; class Magnoliopsida; order Poales; family Poaceae; genus Aegilops; species Aegilops umbellulata. The sequence continues at coordinate 62,631,436 of CP136056.1, read as the reverse complement.
CAGATAAGGGCATCCTTCTTGTCGCCGGGGACAGAGATGACGCTTATCAGGCCCGGCATCTTGAGCATGTTGTATGCGTAGTGGGAGGCCGCCATGAACTTGGCGAGCGCTGGACGGCCGAGAATTCCATTGTAGGGCAATGGAAAATCGGCAACATCAAAAGTGATCCTCTCTGTCCTGAAGTTCAGCTCGCTGCCAAATGTCACTGGCAACGTTATCTTCCCCTTCGGCTTGCTCCTTCCCGGGTTGATTTCTTGGAACGTGCCGGTCTCTTCGAGCTCACTGTCGGGGACTTGGAGTTTCTGGAGTACAGCGAAGGAGATCAGGTTCAAGCCGGCCCCGCCGTCGACTAGCATCTTAGTGACCTTGAGGTTGCGGACTGTTGGTGAGACCAACATCGGCAAGCACCCGATCGCAGTTGTGCGGTCAGGGTGGTCCTCAATATCGAAGATGATAGGCGTGCTGGACCATTTCAGAGGCCTGCGCGACTCGACGGGTGGTTCCGCTGCATTGACTTCTCGCGCCCACTGCTTGAGCTGGCGGTGAGAAGTATGCAGAGAAGCACCGCCGTCTACGCACAGGACCTCTGTGGCTTTCTGAAACTCCTGCTCACTGGTCTTGACATCATCCATGTCTTCGTCTTCGTCGTCGTCTTCGTTCTTGTCGCGGCCGCAGGGAGGTCTGTCCGCTTGCCGCTGCTTGTCCTTGTCACGGCGTCCTCCCTGGCCGGGACGCTTCGTGCCTGATCCTCCGCCACCTCCCCGGGCTCTCTCCTTGTCGCGCCGCTCGTACTCGGCCTTTTGTAGCTCGACCTGCTTGCAGCTCTGGAGGTCATGGCCCTTGGTGCGGTGGATCTTGCAGTACTGTTTGTTAGTGACGTCCCGCTTGTCGGCGACCGCCACAGCCTGGCAGTTGGCGCATCCGGCAACCTCCTTGCCGGAGCTACCAGCCTGGGCCTTCTTGGCGGCGCCTTCATCGCCGGACTGCTCAACAACCAGTACTTCTTGGCTCTTCTTCTTCCTGTTGCTCCGCCGCCGGTTCTTCCTTGCCGGGGCGGTATCCTCATTGTCAGATTCTCCTGCTCCAGTGTTCTCTCCGGGGAGTTTCCTTCCTTCCTCGGCGCGTGCACACTTGTCGGCCAGGGCATATAGCTCGCTGACGTCTTTGATCTTGCACATCGCCATCTCCTCCCGCATCCTGCGGTTACGCACGTTCTGATGGAACGCGCTGATGACCGCGGCAGGGTGGACGTCTGGGATGTTGCAGTGCACGCGGCTGAATCTCTAGATGAACTTGCGCAAGTATTCCCCTTCCTTCTGGACGAGCAGGTGGAGGTCCCTCGCTTGGCCATGGAGTTTGTGGCCGCCCGTAAAGGCGCCAACAAACTGGTGGCACAAGTCTGTCCAGGAGGTTATGGAGTTATCCGGCAAGTGCATGAGCCAGGATCTGACGTTGGATTTGAGTACCAGCGGGAAGTAGTTGGCAAGGATCTTGTCGTCTTGCCCTCCAGCAGCCTGCACCGCAATGGTGTAGATGCTGAGGAACTCCGACGGATGCGACTTGCCGTCGTACTTCTCTGGTACGTCTGGCTTGAAGTTCTTCGTGCTGGGCCACTGGACATGTCGCAGCTCACGGGTGAACGCAGGGCAGCCTACCGCGTACGGCAGGTCGCCTGGTCCCCTCGGCGCATGCATGTCGACAGAGGGCCCAGCGTGCTGGTCTGATTGACGCCGCGCTTCTCTCCGACGCTCGATGCGCGTACGAGCGTCCTCTTGCTCTCGTTCGTGAAGAACATGACGTTGATCGCGACGAGTTCGCGGATTTGACGAAGCGGTGGAGTCGTTGTCGCGATGGCTCCGGCGAGTCGGCGATCTTGGCCTTTGGGGCGGAGAATGCACGGTGGTCGCACCCCCACCGGTCTTGGCGCCATCGGTTCTCGCCTGGCCGACCTGCCGCGGCTGCGACGCACTGTGCTGCCGCGGGGAGTCGCCGTTAGCGAAGCCGATGAGACTCTGTATTGTGGCCCTCCAGTCGTCGAGCTTGTCCGCCGTTGGAGGGTAGTCTAGGAGCAGTTGAGCTCGTGCTAGAGCTTCTGCTGGGGTGGCGGGCAGCGGTGGCGAGCGGCGCGTGGAGCGGGATGTGCTCAAACTTCTAACTACGTTAGAAGGAGCAACACCCGGACCAAGCAGTCGCGCCACGCTCGCGCCAGCACGTTGGTGTGTATGCTGGCCTTGAGCACCCTAGGATCCGCCAGCTCGATCTGGGTCCAGCGAGCGTATGGTACCGTGAGTGCCAAGACGCTGCTGGTCCCGTGCCTCCTGAGAGGGGCGCGGTGCATGTTCGGACGCCGTGGCACCATGAGCTGGTTCGGCGACGCCCGTTCCGCCGCCGGTGCCGTCCCCACCACCCGTTTGCTGCAGGGGCGGTGGGTTCGACGCGGACGGACCAGCCACCTCTGGAGCCTTCTTCTTCGGTGGCATGTCGATCAAGATGACGGAGATCTAGCCTGTGCAGACGCCGGATCAGGTTCGCACAACTTCGACGCCCCCTACCTGGCGCGCCAAAGGTGTCGGGGGAAATGTGCCTCCACGAACACCTATGGGGACCGAGCCCCTTTCTGGTTCGGCGGGCGGCGGAGGTCGCGCGAAGAGTGGATCGAGGCGATGCACACAAGGGGATTTACCCAGCTTCGGGCCGCACGGATGCATAAAACCCTACTCCTTCTTTGTGGTTTGTATTGTGTTCTTGGGAGCGCTGAGTGCTACAGTACACTCAGGCAACTAATCAGACCGAGCGTGGGTGGTCTGCTTCCCCCTCCCCTTCACGTTGCGCATGGGGCCTCCTTTTATATGCGCAAGGGGTTACCCACATGTGGCAACGTAGGCGGGGGTAAAACTGGAAAACGCTGTGTTGGGTACAGCTGTTTGCATAGTGCTATCATACCTAACTCAGACGGCAGGGGACAAGGGCATTAAATGCCCGTCTTGGTCGCCCAAACAGTGCAGGAAAGGGGCCGTCAGGGGCGCCACCATTTGCCATGACGGCTACCCTGTCAGCGTCGCTTTGCCACCGCATGCCCCTGGCTGCGCAGCCTCTCGCCACGTACGCCTGGAACGGCCCCAGAGCGACGCATGGGAGGATGAGCTAGAATGCAGGCGCGGGGTGGTGACTTGCCGCGGCAAGCGCCTTGCCGCGGTCGATGCCTTGTCGCGCCCGGGAGCTTGTTGCTCACCGGTCCTTGCTGGGACGCATGGCGCGTCGTAGCAAGTCTCTTGTCGTGCCTTGGTCGACCTTCCCAGCAAGCTCCTCTTGCCGGGGCCTTGTGCTTCGAGCGGCCGTCCCGGCAAGCTCCTCTTGCCGGGGCCTTGCTCTCTTCGGGTGGCCTTCCCGGCAAGCTCCTCCTGCCGGGGCCTCGGCTCAAATACTTTGTTCTTGGATGGCCCCAAAAAGGGCCCATGGAGAGTTTTGGCGGTCGCCTGGCAAGCCTTGCCGCGGGGTGCTACGACTGCCCGTGCACAAGTTCGGGGGACTAAGGTACCCCTACTTTAGTACACCGACGTAACCCTTTACGACGAACTCTTTATCACCTCCATAACCGAGAAGTATCTCCTAAGTCCTCTTAGGTAACTAAGGATAATTTTGACAGCTGTCTAGTGATCTACTCCTGGATCGCTATTGTACCCCCTTGCCATACTCATGGCAAGGTACACAATAGGTCTGGTACACAACATGGCATACTTTATAGAACCTATGGCTGAGGCATCGAGAATGACTTTCATTCTCTCTCTATCTTCTGCCATGGTCCGGTTTTGAGTCTTACTCAACTTTGAAAGTGCGTTAAGTCGACTAGAGGGGGGTGAATAGGCGAGTTATACAAATTCGCCACTAAGGAATTTCAGGGTGAGGAAATTCCTAAGTCACGAACGACTAGCAGCGGAATAAGTACTCAGATGCAAGCATAACAGAACAGAAGCACAGTGATCATGATGATATGAAAACAAGCACAGAGTACAGAAAGCGTAAACACAGGATAAGCAGGTTGAGACAAACTGATTGAAGAAATTGAACTGAGGAAATTGTGAAAGTCTTCAGTCAAAGTCTTCAAATATTAATGATCAAGAACACAACACAGTAATGAGGAAATACAAGGGTTGAGGAAATAGAACCAGTTAGCTCGGTGAAGACAGTGATTTGGTAGACCAGTTCCAACTGCTGTGACAGTTGTACGTCTGGTTGGAGCGGCTAGGTATTTAAACCTGAGGACACACATTCCCGGACAGACAGTCCTCACCGTAGTATCCTTGAGCTAAGATCACACAGACCTCGCCCAATCACCCGTGGTAAGTCTTCAGGTGACTTCCAAACCTTCACAGACTCGGTCACTCGGCGATCCACAATTTCCTCTTCGATGCTCTAGACCATGACGCCTAACCATCTGGAAGATGCACAGTCTTCAAAGGTAACAAGCATCGGATCCACAGAGGATCAATCTCTTCAGTGATGCTCAATCACTTTGGGTTTGTAGGTGTTTGGGTTTGGGTTTTCCTCACTTGATGATTTTCGCTCAAAGTCCTCGGAGGATGGGATGCTCTCAATGACAAGTGTTAGTTTCTCTCGGAGCAGCCAACCAGCTAGTGGTTGTAGGGGGTAGCTATTTATAGCCTAGGGAGCAGCCCGACATGATAAGACATAAATGCCCTTCAATGATATCACTGTTAGGTGGGTAGATATTTTGGGACAGTTGGCACATCGCACAGCAACGGTCAGAAATTTGAGTTCTCATATTCCTCAGGGCTATCATGTTCCTCACTTGTAGGCAATCCGCACTGGCGAATTCCTAACTCATCAGTCAGAACAAATTCCTCAGAGACCATAAGAACTTCGTCTCTATCACTGAAGAAATTGACTGAACTGTATGAGATTTCCAATGGCTTCACTCGAAGGGATTGGTAGGTGTAGGATTTTGAGTTGAGCATTACTTGGAAACTTTTCCTTAGTTTTTCCTCGACCCCCTTTAACAGTACGGTGTTTCCTATGACTCAATAAAGAGAAAATGAAACTACGAAAACAAAAGTCTTCACGCTTCATGTTCTTCACATGAATATCAAGTCTTCATGGTCACACCAATTGCTCCACTTTCAAAGTCTTCAGAAAGCCAAAGTCTTCAGTTGAAGACATTCTTTTTTAGGGGTCGACTTTCTCTCTAAATATCAAACTCCTCACAGACTTATAGACCTGTGTACACTCACAAACACATTAGTCCCTTAACCTATAAGTCTTCAGTACACTAAAATCACTAAGGGGCACTAGATGCACTTACAATCTCCCCCTTTTTGGTGATTGATGACAATATAGGTTAAGTTTTCAACGGGGATAAACATATGAAGTGTAAATACTGATATTGAGGAATTTGATTGCAAGATATAGAAGAAACTCCCCCCCGAAAATGTGCATATGTGAGGAAATTGCTTTTGAGAAGCAATGCACATTGAAGAGTGGAATCATGGAGATCTCCCCCTATATCTTGCAATTCATACACGCATTTAACATATGATATGAAGAATTTGAAATGCATGATGAAATATGGTGACTGATGTAATTCAGCATGCGTGCATTAACATATATGAGGAAATAGCATGCAGAATAACATAGCGGAAGTATCAGACCACCATCGGAGACAAGATTACAACTCGATCCAACAAAGTTTTCAAAAGAACAAGAGTTGTAACTTAGCAAAAAAACGCCCATATATAGAGACCCGCTTGAAGACTAACTCAAATTTCTCCCCCTTTGTCATCAAATGACCAAAAGGGACGAAAATTGAGGACTAACGCCCCTGAAGAATAACATCATGAAGTCGATGGAGGAGCGCCAATGTTGTTGGGGTCGGTTGTTGAAGTAGGGCCTGCCGCAGTGTCGTCCAAGTCTTCATTTTCATCAATCTCGCGTGATGAAGAATAAGAGCTAGCCACCAAGTGAGGAACTTTGCCCTTCTTGAATTTCTTCGAAGGTGGATGAGACCAGTCAAAGTCCTGCTTGAAGCCCATCTGCTTAAGATCTTCTTCACCATAGAGATGACATAGAACAACCCAGGTGCGATCAGATACTTCATGGAGGTAGTAATGGTTCTTCTTCACTGAATTCTGAGTGATGGTCATGTTCTGAAGAATTGAACCAAACTGACGCTTGACCCATTTATGGTTGCGATCGACCTTCTGGTGAAGACTGAGGAGAAGCTCACGATCAATCATCACCCTTGGAGCTGTGCCTTGAGGATTTTGCTTTGAAGCATTAGCGACAGAGTCATGGGTGGCAGAGTCATCATTGGTGGAGTAGGATGCAGCTTTGCGAAATTCTCCATCCAATGGACGAATGCCTTCATCAATAACCGCAGTCGCCTTGCCCTTCTCATCAGCCGATGAAAATGTCCGCTTGAGGACTTCAATAGGGGGAAAGTAGCTGCCATGGTTAAGAGTATCCGCCTTGTAATTGATTGAATACCTTGGTCTGAGGAATCTCATAATCCAATGAGCATAAGGCTTCAACTCAAAAGGTGACAATGCAAAATTTGCCAGAGTCCTCATGAAGAAATCATGTTAGTTGACAGGAACACCATGGATGATGTTGAATAGCAGATTCTTCATGATGCCAACGACTTCTTCTTCATTAGAATTGTGGCCTTTGATAGGACTCAGGGTCTTGGTCAGAATCTTGTAGATGGTTCTTGGCACATAGAGCAATTCCTTCACGAGGAATTTGGTTCTGGGGGCTTGACCAGGCTTCAGCGGCTTCATCAACACTTGCATATAATGATCAGATAGCTCAGGTTCATGGTAGATGAGCTGCGCACCTTCAAGGGGAGGACTGTCAGGCAGGGCATGAAGCAATTCAAAGGCTGGTGCTTTATAGTGCGTGTTCTCTATCATCCAGTCCAGCACCCATGAATTCACATCTTCAACATTGCCGGTTATGTGCAATGTAGCGTAGAACTGAAGAATTAGCTCTTCATTCCAGTCAACGATGTCAGTGCAGAAATTGAGCAGCCCAGCGTCATGAAGAACACTGAGGACTAGGGTGAAGCAAGGCATCGACTCCATATCAACATGAGGAATATGCTCATGGTCGAAGATCCTCTCTTTGTCGAAAAGCAGAGAAGAATAAAAGTTCATCTAACTTGTTGTCCAGAAACGCTTGCGGCGAATACGAGCAGAGTCATAAGGGTTGAAGTCAGTGAAGAATACATGCTCGTGAAAGAAGTCATCAGCTTTGAACTTCTGCTTCTTTGAGAAGGGATTCTTCGGCTTGGGCTGAGGAGTGTCAGTCAATGTCTTCACAGCCTTAGGAATCACAGTCTCAGGAGCCGCAGGCTGAGGAACTTCAGAGTCAACATATTCAGTGGCAGCATGGGTCTCCACTTCTTCAGCAGCATGAGCATCAGCACTAGTGGCTGGAATTTCTTCAGGAATGGTGAGCAGTGAAGCTTGAGGTTCATCAGAGCCCATTTGAACTTCTTCAGTCTTAACTAGGGACTGAGGAATCTGTTGCAGTGGGGTGAATATGGGTGAATTGGGGTGATGACTTTCCCAATAGTCATCATTCAGTACTGGAGTGGTGCACCCAATGTGCACATCTTCTTCTTCATCATAAATTTCCTCAACGCCTGCCTCTTCAGCTGTGAACTGAGGCATATGCGATGATACTAATGGAGTGTACGTGAGGTTGTGCACTTCAATTTCTTCATCCAATTGCTCTAACGAAGCAGCAGAAGGATCTTCTTCATCTGATCCGCTTGGGATCTCATAATCCTTATCAAAGGGAGCAATTTCCTTTGATGGCATGCTTGAAACAGGAATAACATCAATGGGATTCTCATAAGATCTTGTCAAAGTCTTTGTCTTCTTTGGTGCTGAAGACTCTGAGGTGGCGGATGCTTTCCTTTTCTTCACTGCAGCTCGCTCCGCAGCTTTAGTTTTCTTTGCTTCTGATGCAGAAGGAAGAACAGGACTTGGTGTTGGAGCAGGAGTAGCAGAGGAAATTGGTTCATTTACCTTACGTGCAGAGATAGATGCTTCAGCTGGCCTGGCTTGATCTTCAGGCAAAACGCTAGTGGTTGCCCTAGCAATTTCATCAGCGGCTGGAATAGCTTCATCAGGCCTGGTACTTGCAGTTTCATCAGCAGCCTGATTTTCATCAGTGGGGTTGGCATGTTCTTCAGTGGGCTGAGCAGATGCTTCAGCCTGAGGAGATTCATTTTGCGATGATGCAACAACATTGGAAGTGAAATTTTCAGCCATTTTCACAAATCTGACTTTGGCTCCAAGCCAATCTGCACGATAGGCTTGGAATTCATCATTGAGTCCTTTGATCTCAGCTTGTGCAGCTACAAGTTCATCAGTTGTCATTTTGACAACGTTCTTCTTCAGAAAGCGCTCCTTCTTGTATTGAGCTTTCTTCAGCTGCCTGGCGTTCTCATACTTCCATTTTTCTTCGCCTATGAAGGCGGTCAGCATGTGACTTTGTCCAGGAGTAAGCTTGAAGTCGGGCATAGGAGTGTTGGGGTCCATGTGCCAGAGATCAATGTACTCAAGGATCAACTTGGGATCCAGCAGAAGAGGCACTTCACTTCCTTTGGCTCTAGCAGCCCTTTGCTGTCTATCTCTGATGATTTCAGCGAGTTCTTCATCATCAGCTTGGTCATCACTGGATGACACATGAAAGGCAACCTGCTTCTTGTGAGGACTTGGTCTTGAGCCTCGTCCAGCAGTAGCCTTAGTCTTCAGCAAGGTGGGGCATGTTGAGGATTGCGGAGGAGCTAAAGAACTTGCAAAGGCTCCTAAGGCAATTGAGATGCCTTTGGTCCTTTGACACGAGGCGAGATGCACAGGTGCTGAGGACTTTTCCGGAGGAGCTGAGGGCTTTGCAACTTGAGGAACTGGAGCGGTGTGAGGAATTTGCCGTGAGGGCATTCATGAGCTGGGCCGTGAGGGCATTGTAGAAGAACTGGGCTTGTGCGCTGGCTTCTTAACCATGGCCTTCTTAGGCTTGCTAGCAGAGGCCTCAGCAGCAGCAGCAGTAGAGTCTTCATTGAATTTCGTCACTGCTTCTTTAGCCATTTTGGCTAGCTTGGCTTGCCGTTTATCCCATTCATCAAGATAGTCCTCACTGCGCTTGAGGCTGGTGGGATCAGCTTCTTGGCCAGGTGCCAATGGAGGTCTTGGGCAAGGAGGGTGAAGAGAGAAATTCTTCATGTACTTTGGAGTGACATATCTGTACTCCCTCCATTCCCGTGCCCATCTCCGTTCAATCCTTTGTATGCGCACCTTGCCCCGATTGTTGTTCTCCTTGCCATGTTTGGCTTCATCAGGAGTACAATATTCTTCATAAATGTCCTCAGGGATCTCAAACGCTGTGTTGACTTCCAGTTTCTTGCCTCCCTTCTGAGGTTTCTTGCCATCTGCCATAATCTTCAGCTGAGGATTTTGAACAATTGAGTTCTCTGAAGAAGTATGCAATTTTTCTTCGAGGAACGCTGCAAATGAGTTAAGTTGATAAGAACCTAGTGATTCAGCAGCGGACATGAGTACCTGTGAACAGAGTATAGGTGCGAAGAATTTGGAGAGGTCATATGCGTTCTCAGAAGTTTTTGCAAAAAGAATAAGTTTGAGGAATTTGACCAGAGGTGTCTTGAGGAATTTCACTAAGCGTTCTTTGACTTAGGTTCCAGAGTTGTATAGATTGAAAATCCACACAATTGAGGAATCTTGAAGAAAAATGTTGCTTAAGAGAAATAGATCAAGAACAGATGCTCGTGTGAGGTGCTTAAAGTGCCTAAGGTGAAGAATAAACACCTTTTGAAGATTTTGTAGAAATCATCAGAATCAACAAGGGCAGTAGAAGTAACTTTTAATTACCCTTGACGAAGAACACGATGAACTGGGAGTAGTAGATTGGAAGTTCGTTAGTCCAGATCTTCCACGCCCTAACTTGGCAGAGGAAGATAGCTACGGCGGCGGCGGAGTGAAGAAATCCGCGGCCGGTGCGAGTACGATGGCGACGAAGTCGAGGCAGTGAAGTTCTTCCTCACCAGCGATGATGGAAGTAGAGGTGGCGCTAGGTCTGGAAGCTTGAGCACGGCAAAGTGAGGTCGAGCAGGGTAAATGCAGTCTGAGGAGGGTGAGGGGTATATATATAGTCGAGGTGAAAAACCGATCGCCCGAGGAAAATGGACGAACGTGGCCCTGACTCTTCTCATCCTAGCGACATGTGTCACCCATGTACAGAGCAGTGGCGATCATGTAAGATCGTGGGTGAATAGATAAATCCTATCATGGGATGTGGAACGGTTTAAGCGGCAAAAGCTGAAAATTTAGATAAGAAAATTTTAATGTTTCGTTCGCAAATTATTCAGCTGAAAAGGACATAGTGAAGACTTTGAACGGGTTTCAAATAGAATGCACATGAAGAATTTGTGAACAGACTGGGTTGAGTTTAGCATAGAGGAGGGAAGAGTCCGATCACATTCACTTAGCAGAAGAAGAAACTTGAAGAAATAGCAATAAGTGAATGTTGTGGAGGACTTAAACTCAAATATATATAGTCAATGAAGAACAACGATGGAAGGAGTGAAGACATTGCAAAGTTGAAGAAATTGAACAACTGAGGAATTTCAAAACTGAAGAAAAACTCAAATTGAAGATTTTCAACTTTTGTTGGTGGCGTAACTCACCGTATAAGAATGATGATTTCAGACGCCGCGTACAATTGTCATAGGGCTCTGAGAATCAAATTCTTCGTTAATTTCTTCACACTTAGAGGGTTAGTCTTCATTGATTGAAGAAAAACGTTACTTCGTGTGTTGCACATCTAAGTCATCAATTTTGCATAAGTGTTAGGATGTGTGTCCTTTTCAAAGGACATTCGAAGATTCTAAGATATTTAGCTCACACTGCAACTTGCTAAATCTCTTCTCATCCAAGGGCTTTGTGAAGATATCGGCTAGCTGTTCTTCAGTCTTCACGTGCTCGATAGAGATGTCTCCCTTCAACACATGATCAAGAAGAAAATGATGACGAATCTGAATGTGCTTTGTCTTCAAGTGCTGAACTGGGTTATGAGCAATCTTGATGGCACTCTCATTGTCATAGTAGAGAGGCACATTCTTCACATTGATGCGGTAGTCCTTGAGGGTTTGCTTCATCCATAGCAATTGAGCACAGCATGAGCCAACATCAATGTACTCAGCTTCAGCAGTTGACAGTGATACACAGTTCTGTTTCTTCAAGGACCAACATACCAAGCAACGTCCGAGGAAATGGCATGTTCCTAATGTTGACTTGCGGTCCACATGATCACTAGCATAGTCAAAGTCTGAATATCCAATGAGATACAAAATCCGAGCCCTTGGGATACCATAATCCAAGTGTTGGAGTGTGAGCTAGGTATCGAAGAATATGCTTCACAGCCTTATGGTGTGATTACTGCGGTGTAGCTTGAAAGCGGGCACACATGCAAACACTAAGCATAATATCTGGCCTAGATGCACATAGATACAATAAAGAGCCAATCATGGAGTGGTATACCTTTTGATCAAAGTCAATACCATTTTCATCAGTGCATAGATGGCCATTTGTGGGCATAGGGATTTTGACGCCTTTGCAGTCTTGCATGTCGAATTTCCTCAATACATCCTTGAGGTATTTCTCCTGAGATATGAAGATGCCGTTGCGCTATTGACATATCTGAAGACCTAAGAAGAATTTCAATTCTCCCATCATAGACATTTGATATTCTTCACACATCATATAGGAAAATTCATCACTATAACGTTGGTCAGTACAACCAAATATGATATCATCAACATATATTTGGCACACGAATAGTTCATCATCATAGGTTTTGGTGAAAAGAGTTGGGTCAAGTGAACCGGGATTGAAGCCTTTCTTCATGAGGAATTCCTTCAAAGTATCATACCACGCCCGAGGGGTCTGCTTTAGGCCTTAGAGGGCCTTGTTGAGTCTGAAGACTTTTTCAAGATGCTTTGGATCTTCAAAACCTGGAGGTTGAGCAACATATACTTCTTCCTCAAGCTTACCATTGAGGAATGCACTTTTCACATCCATTTGATATAAGATCATATTGTGATGGTTAGCATAAGCAAGTAATATGCGAATAGCCTCAAGTCTAGCAACAGGTGCAAAATTTCATCAAAATCAATTCCTTCAACCTATGTGTAGCCTTGAGCTACAAGCCGTGCCTTATTCCTCACCACGAGGCCATTTTCATCTTGCTTGTTGCGGTAGATCCATTTAGTGCCGATGTTATTGTGCTTGCAAGGATCTGGTCGCTTGACAAGTTTCCAGACATTGTTGAGCTCGAATTGATGCAATTCCTCTTGCATAGCTTGAATCCACTCAGGCTCCAGAAATGCTTCATCTACCTTAGTGGGCTCTGTGATAGAGACAAAAGCAAAGTGCCCACAAAAGTTAGACAAATGTGAAACTTTTGAGCGTGTGAGGGGACCTGGTGCGTTGATGTCGCTGGTGATTTTCTCAATCTGCACTTCGTTTGCGATGCGAGGATGAGCTGGTTAACGACGAGGAATTTGCTCAGCATTTTCTTCAGAGCCATTTTCTTCAGGTGCACTAGCATGATGTTCTTCTCAATCTGGAATGACTTCTTCAGCAGATTCTTCAGTAGGAATGACATCCTGAGTAGCCTTGAACTTGATGGATTTCTCAGGTGATTTTTCATCTAGCACAGGAGGTAGGTGCTCCCTTTGCGAGCCATTAATTTCATCAAACCGCACATCTACAGTTTCAACAACCTTGTGGTGAAAGTTGTTGAAGACTTTGTAGGTGTGCGAGTCCTTTCCGTAACCAAGCATAAAACCTTCATGTGCTTTCGGTGCAAATTTAGAATTGTGATGAGGATCTCTAATCCAACATTTAGCACCAAAGACTTTGAAATAACTCACATTGGGTTTCTTGTCAGTGAGGAGTTCATATGAGGTCCTTTTGAATAATTTGTGAAGATATACCCTGTTGATGATGTGGCACACAGTATCAATTTCCTCAATCCAAAAGTGACGAGGCGTCTTGTATTCGTCAAGCATAGTGCGAGCCATCTCAACGAGAGTCCGGTTCTTGTGCTCCACGACGCCATTCTGCTGAGGAGTATAAGGAGCAGATAACTCATGAGTAATAACAAGTTCATCAAGATAGTCATCAAGACCAGTTTCTTGAACTCGGTTCCATTGTCACTTCTGATGTGCTTGATCTTCACACCAAAGTTGGTTGAAGCCCTCGAGGAAAATTGTTTGAAGACTTCCCGCACTTCACATTTGTAAGTGACGATATGCACCCATGTGTAATGAGAATAATCATCAACAATAACAAATCCATATAAAGAAGCTTCATTGGTGAATGAAGAACAATGATTGGGGCCAAAGAGATCCATGTGAAGCAATTCAAATGGACGAGTGGTAGTCATGATAGTCTTTGATGGATGCTTGGCCTTGGTCATCTTTCCAGCTTCAGGCTCCACACAGGTGATCCTTGAGGAATTTGACATCCTTGATGCCAATGACATGCTTTTTCTTCGCGAGAGTGTGCAAGTTCCTCATGCCAGCATGACCAAGTCATCGATGCCATAGCCAGCCTTCTGAAGCTTTTGAAAGTAGACATGTAGCAGGTTGTGGTCCTGTAGAGAAATCAACAATATACAGATCTCCTCTCCTAAAGCCTTTGAAGACTTTGGAATGGTCATCCTCCATGATCACAACACAATGGTACTTGCCAAAGATAACAACCATATCAAGATCACAAAGCATTGAGACTGACATGAGGTTGAATCCTAAGGACTCGACAAGCATGACTTTGTCCATGTGTTGATCCATTGAGATCGCAACCTTACCAAGACCCAATACCTTGCTTTTGCCTTTGTCAGCGTAGGTGATATTCCTCAAATGCGATGGAGATAAGGGAGCGTCCATCAATAAGTTCTTGTCACCAGTCATGTGATTTGTACATCCACTATCGAGGACCCACTCAGTGGCTTTGGATTGATCATCCTGCAGATGAATTAGTGCAGCTTACGAATTCATATAATTCATCAGTGAAGAATATGACATCAAATTCATCAGATCAATTCCATCAAGCAGTAGAATAGGTATAACAGTATGAGGACGTAAGAAATGAAAATTCATTTCTTCATGATTAGCTTGCGTCCTTTTAAGCATATTCAGGTCTCCAGCAAATTCTTCAGACGATTAGGTTCGTCTGGAGACCTGACCCTGCATAAGAGATTAGTTCTTTTTCTTCACCACCCACATCTTGAGGGGTGCCAAAGAGTTCATCATTCTGCGAGCTCCATAAGAGAAAGGTGGCATAGATGCCAAGCCACTTTGTTTCACATAAGAGGGGTTAGGGTAAGCATATGAATAAGAAGAGAAATTCTTCAAGGATTTATGAACATAGTGATTTGAAGAATAATGCACATATTCATAACCCTTGGTCTTTCCCTGCGAAACAGAAGTGTTAGCATGATGATGTTCATATGAGGACTTTGATCCATATGAGGAATTTGATCCACGTGAGGAATGTGGTCCATATGAGGACTTGGATCCATATGAAGACTTTGGTCCATATGAAGACTTTGGTCCATATGAAGAATTTGATCCGGGGTTCCTATTCTTCACAGGTGGTGTCATGATGACATTCACCTGAAGACTTTCAAGGCACCTTTTGGGAACCCAGATTTTCTTCATAGGGGAACCGTTCCTGCAGTTAGTGCCAACATATCTAGCAAATACTTCACCATTCTGATTTTTGAATAGTTTATAGTTGGAGTCAAATGACTCATCAGAAGAATATGAAGATTCACATGTAAAGCCAGATAAAGTGAATGGATCTACTGGAGGTCCCTTTGCAGCAACCCATGAGGTTTTGGGGTACTGCTCAGGCTTCCAGTATGTTCCATCAGCATTGAGTTTCCTCTCAAAGGCAATACCCTCTTTCCTAGAGTTCCCGTTGAGGATCTGCTTTTTAAGCACATCACAGAGTGCCTGATGCCCTTTGAGGCTTTTGTACATGCCTGTCACATACAATTCCTTCAGCCCTGCATTATCAGTGATACTAGCAACATCCTCAGATGAGGAATTAGTGATAGCAGAGACAGGTGAAGAATTTGTAGCAATAGAAGCATTTGAACTTTCAGGTGAAGAATTAGCAGATTCACGTTCAATGCACTTCAAACATGGAGGAATGAATTCTTCCTGAACAGCGCTGATTTGTTGAGCAAGTAATGAATCACGCTCCTTCTGAAGATCTTCATAACTCACCCTTAGCTTCTCAAGATCTTGCTTTCTTTGAAGAAATTCATAAGAAAGCTTCTCATGATCAGATAAGAGAGTGTTATGATGACTTTGAAGGTTATCAAACTTGGACTAAAGTCTTTGAAGATTTTCAGTCAAAGTTTTGGTGCCATCCATTTCTTCACCCAACATATCATCGCTCTTGTCTAGCATGTTTTGAACCTTTTCAAAAGCCTTTTGTTGTTTGACAGCAATCTTAGCAAGTTTGGAGTAGCTAGGCTTGAGGTTTTCATCAGATTCATCCTCACTTGATTCAGAGGATGGATATTTGAGTACCTTGGAACCCTTTGCCATGAAGCAATAGGTGGGAGCGTAGCCATCATCGTCATCGTCAGCCGTGTTGGAGAATTCATTCTCCTCAGAGTTGAAGATGGACTTGCTGATGAATGCAGTAGCGAGGGCTAGGCTCGCCACACCAGATTCTGACTCCTCAAATGCCTCCTCTTCCTCATTTTCTTCAGATTTAGCCTCAGAGTCCATTTCTTTGCCAATGAATGCACGAGCCTTCTTGGAGCTGCTCTTCCTGTGAGATGAAGACTTCGTGGATTTTGATGATGAGGACTTTGAAGATTTCTTCTTCTTCTTTGAATCATCAGAACTGTAGTCCTTTTACTTATTTTTCTTTGATTCCTTTTCCCACTGAGGACAATCCTGAATGTAGTGACAGGTTTCTTTGCATTTGTGGCAAAGTCTCTTCTTGTAGTCACGGGATGAGGAATCTGATCTTATGTCATCACTTCTTGAGGATTTTCCAAAGCGACCACGTCTTGAGAACTTCTGAAATTTCCTCACGAGCATTGCTAGCTCCTGGCTCAGTTCTTCAGGATCACTAAGGCTGCTACCAGAATCCTCACCTTCAGATTTAGATACTGCCTTGGCCTTCATAGCGCGTGATCTGCCATAGCTCGGTCCATAGAGATCTCTCTTCTCAGCAAGCTGGAACTCATGAGTGTTTAGCCTCTCGAGGATATCAACGGGATCAAGTGACTTGTAGTCTCCACGTTCTTGTATCATCAGTGCAAGGGTGTCAAATGAGGAATCAAGCGATCGAAGCAATTTCTTCACCACCTCGTGGTCGGTGATGTCAGTGGCACCCAGTGCTTGAAGCTCATTTGAAATGTCGAGTCATTGGCAAAGAAATTGCGAAGGTTTGCTGAACATTTTCATTGTCGAGTCTCTTGAAGCGGTTGAAGAGATTGCGAAGAACGTCAACTCGAGAGTCACGCTATGTTGAGACTCCTTCATTGACCTTGGAGAGTCTATCCTAGATAAGCTTTGCTGTCTCCAAAGCACTCACTCTACCATACTGCCCTTTGCTCAGATGGCCACATATGATGTTCTTCGCTTGAGAGTCGAGTTGCTTGAATCTCTTCACATCAGCAGCGTTGATGGTAGGAGTGACCCAGGGAACGCCATTTTCCACAACGTACCAGAGATCGTTATCAATTGCCTCAAGATGCATTCGCGTCTTATTCTTCCAGTAGGGGTAGTCCATCCCATCGAAGGTAGGTCACCCAGCAGAGATCTTGATCATACCCGCGGTCGACATAACTAAAACTCCAGGCGGTTAAACCAAAATCACACAGAACAAGGGAGTACCTTGCTCTGATACCAATTGAAAGTGCGTTAAGTCGACTAGAGGGGGGTGAATAAGCGATTTTTACAAATTCGTCACTGAGAAATTTCAGGATGAGGAAATTCCTAAGTCACGAACGACTAGCAGTGGAATAAGTACTCAGATGCAAGCATAACAGAACAGAAGCATAGACATCATGATGATATGAAAACAAGCATAGAGTACAGAAAGCGTAAACACCGGATAAGCAGGCTGAAGACAAACTGACTGAAGAAATTGAACTGAGGAAATTGTGAAAGTCTTCAGTCAAAGTCTTCAAACAGTAATGATCAAGAACACAACATAGTAATGAGGAAATACAAGGGTTGAGGAAATAGAACCAGTTAGCTCGGTGAAGATAGTGATTTGGTAGACCAGTTCCAACTGCTGTAACAGTTGTACGTATAATTGGAGTGGCTAAGTATTTAAACCTGAGGACACACAATCCCGGACACACAATCGTCACCGTATTCTCCTTGAGCTAAGATCACACAGACCTCGCCCAATCACTCGTGTTAAGTCTTCAGGTGACTTCCAAACCTTCACAGACTCGGTCACTCGGCGATCCACAATTTCCTCTTGGATGCTCTAGACCATGACGCCTAACCATCTGGAAGATGCCTAGTCTTCAAAGGTAACAAGCGTCGGATCCACACATCATCAATCTCTTCAGTGATGCTTAATCACTTTGGGTTTGTAGGTGTTTGGGTTTGGGTTTTCCTCACTTGATGATTTTCGCTCAAAGTCCTCGGAGGATGGGATGCTCCCAATGACAAGTGTCAGTTTCTCTCGGAGCAGCCAACCAACTAGTGGTTGTAGGGAGCGGCTATTTATAGCCTAGGGAGCAGCCCAACATGATAAGACATAAATGCCCTTCAATGATATGACCATTAGGTGGGTAGATATTTTGGGACAACTGGCGCATATTGTTGGTGTACAAAAGTAGGGGGTCCCTTTTTACCTCTTTTACTTGTGCGCGGGCAGTCTTAGCCCCACGCCTGTGGCCACGCTTGGCGGGGCAAAAGAAACAAAGATTACCAGAACCCTGCTCAAGACCAGAAGCATGAAGAGCTGAGGGGTGAGGTGAAACTCCCCCGGCAAGGTCCTTGCCGGGGCGGCCTTCGCGGCCCCGACAAGAACCTTGTCGGGGCAACTTGCCCAACGCCAGCAGGGATGCCACCCTTGAGCCTAAGAGTTCTGACGTCCTCAACCATATTGGAACCGAAGCTCGGGAGGCGCCTCCGTGGTGGCATGCAGATCTTTGTGAAGACCAAGAACATACAAGACTAGATGAGAATCAAAAGACGGAGATCCTCAATGAGATCCTTGCTGAGGATACCCATGAGACCCCCCCGGCAAGACCCTTGCCTGGGACGCCCACAATGCCGCGGAAAGACCCTTGCCGGGGCCCCGGCAAGACTCTTGCCGAAGACATCCGCAGGGCCGCAGCCAGGCCCACACCCGCTAAGGCTCCACCGCCGTTCCCACACAGCTGCCAGCCCACCAACTAGGTAGGCACCTGTGTGGCGACATGCGGGTTCCAGGCCAACTCAGCAAGCACCTGCGTGGTGGCATGCAGATCTTCGTGAAGACTCTGCCACCACACCAACTCAGCAGCCAGCTAGCCAGCGTGTGCTACACGCCTCGTCAGTTCGGATGCGCGTCGAAGCCATGCGAGGTGGCGACAGCTGGGACGAGCTTCCTTGTCGTCCCCGATAAAGCAAGAAGGGTGATGTCTACTACGCAACCTTCTCCTTGTAGACGTTGTTGGGCCTCCAAGTGTAGAGGTTTGTAGGACAGTAGCAAATTTCCCTCAAGTGGATGACCTAAGGTTTATCAATCCGTGGGAGGCGTAGGTTGAAGATGGTCTCTCTCAAACAACTCTGCAACCAAATAAAAAAGAGTCTCTTGTGTCCCCAACACACCGAATACAATGGTAAATTGTATAGGTGCACTAGTTCGGCGAAGAGATGGTGATACAAGTGCAATATGGATGGTAGATGTAGGTTTTTGTAATCTGAAAATATGAAAACAGCAAGGTAACTAATGATAAAAGTGAGCGTAAACGGTATTGCAACGCTAGGAAACAAGGCCTAGGGTTCATACTTTCACTAGTGCAAGTTCTCTCAACAATAATAACATAATTGGATCACATAACTATCCCTCAATATGCAACAAAGAGTCACTCCAAAGCCACTAATAGCGGAGAACAAGCGAAGAGATTATGGTAGGGTACGAAACCACCTCAAAGTTATTCTTTTGGATCGATCCATTCAAGAGTTCGTACTAGAATAACACCTTAAGAAACAAATCAACCAAAACCCTAATGTCACCTAGATACTCCAATGTCACCTCAAGTATCCATGGGTATGATTATACGATATGCATCACACAATCTCAGATTCATCTATTCAACCAACACAAAGTACTTCAAAGAGTGCCCCAAAGTTTCTATCGGAGAGTCAAGACGAAAACGTGTGCCAACCCCTATGCATAGGTTCATGGGCGGAACCCGCAAGTTGATCACCAAAACATACATCAAGTGGATCACGTGATATCCCATTGTCACCACAGATAAGCACGGCAAGACATACATCAAGTGTTCTCAAATCCTTAAAGACTCAATCCGATAAGATAACTTCAAAGGTAAAACTCAATCCATTACAAGAGAGTAGAGGGGGAGAAACATCATAAGATCCAACTATAATAGCAAAGCTCGCGATACATCAAGATCGTACCACCTCAAGAACACGAGAAAGAGAGAGAGATCAAACACATAGCTACTGGTACGTACCCTCAGCCCCGAGGGTAAACTACTCCCTCCTCGTCATGGATAGCGCCGGGATGATGAAGATGGCCACCGGTGAGGGATCCCCCCTCCGGCAGGGTGTCGGAACAGGGTCTCGATTGGTTTTTGGTGGCTACAGAGGCTTGCGGCGGCGGAACTCCCAATCTATTCTGTTCCCCGAAGGTTTTAGGGTATATGGGAATATATAGGCGAAAGAAGTCGGTAAGGGGAGCCACGAGGGGCCCACGAGGGTGGAGGGCGCGCCCCTGCCTCGTGCTCTCCTCGTTGATCCCCTGACGTGCACTCCAAGTCTCCTGTATTGCTTTCTTTCCAAAAATAACTTTTCCAAAGGTTTCATTCCGTTTGGACTTGGGTTTGATATTCCTTTTCTTTGAAACACTAAAACAAGGGAAAAACAGGAACTGGCACTGGGCTCTGGGTTAATAGGTTAGTCCCAAAAATAATATAGAAGTGTTTAATAAAGCCCATAAACATCCAAAACAGATAACATAATAGCATGGAACAATCAAAAATTATAGATACGTTGGAGACGTATCAACATCCCCAAGCTTAATTCCTGCTCGTCCTCGAGTAGGTAAATGATAAAAACAAAATTTTTGATGTGGAATGCTACCTAACATATTTATCAATGAAATCTTCTTTATTGTGGCAAGAATATTCAGATCCATAAGATTCAAAACAAAAGTTTAATATTGACATGAAAACAATAATACTTCAAGCATACTAACAAAGCAATCATGTCTTCTCAAAATAACATGGCCAAAGAAAGTTATCCCTACAAAATCATATAGTCTGGCTATGCTCTATCTTCATCACAAAAAGTATTTAATCATGCACAACCCCGATGACAAGCCAAGCAATTGTTTCATACTTTTGATGTTCTCAAACCTTTTCAATCTTCACGCAATACATGAGCGTGAGCCATGGATATAGCACTATAGGTGGAATAGAATGGTGGTTGTGGAGAAGACAAAAAGGGAGAAGATAGTCTCACATCAACTAGGCGTATCAACGGGCTATGGAGATGCCTGTCAATAGATACCAATGTGAGTGAGTAGGGATTGCCATGCAACGGACGCACTAGAGCTATAAGTGTATGAAAGCTCAACAAGAAACTAAGTGGGTGTGCATCCAACTCGCTTGCTCACGAAGACCTAAGGCATTTTGAGGAAGCCCATCATTGGAATATACAAGCCAAGTTATATAATGAAAGATTCCCACTAGTATATGAAAGTGACAACATAGGAGACTCTCTATCATGAAGATCATGGTGCTACTTTGAAGCACAAGTGTGGTAAAAGGATAGTAGAATTGTCCCTTCTCTCTTTTTCACTCATTTTTTTATTTTTTTGTTTGGGACTTTTATCTTTTTTTTCTTGGCCTCTTTTTCCCCCTTTTTATTTTATTTTATTTTTCGTCCGGAGTCTCATCCCGACTTGTGGGGGAATCATAGTCTCCATCATCCTTTCCTCACTGGGACAATGCTCTAATAATGATGATCATCACACTTTTATTTACTTACAACTCAATAATTACAACTCGATACTTAGGACGAAATATGTCTCTATATGAATGCCTCCGGCGGTGTACCGGGATGTGCAATGACTCATGAGTGACATGTATGAAATAATTTAGGTAAGGTGGCTTTGCCACAAATACGATGTCAACTACATGATCATGCAAAGCAATATGACAATGATGGAGCGTGTCATAATAAACGGAACGGTGGAAAGTTGCATGGCAATATATCTCGGAATGGCTATGGAAATGCCATAATAGGTAGGTATGGTGGCTGTTTTGAGGAAGGTATATGGTGGGTGTATGATACCGGTGAAAGGTGCGTGGTATTAGAGAGGCTAGCAATGGTGGAAGGTTGAGAGTGCGTATAATCCATGGACTCAACATTAGTCATAGAGAACTCATATACTTATTGAAAAGATCTACAAGTTATCAAAACAAAGTACTAAGCGCATGCTCCTAGGGGGATAGATTGGTAGGAAAAGACCATCGCTCGTCCCCGACCGCCACACATAAGGAGGACAATCAATAAATAAATCATGCTCCGACTTCATCACATAACGGTTCACCATACGTGCATGCTACGGGAATCACAAACTTTAACACAAGTATGTCGATGTACTAAAGTAGGGGTACCTTAGTATCCCGAACTTGTGCACGGGCAGTCGTAGCACCCCGCAGCAAGGCTTGCCAGGCGATCGCCAAGACTCTCCGTGGTCCCTTTTTGGGCCATCCAAGAACAAAGTATTTGAGCCAAGGCCCCGGCAGGAGGAGCCTGCCGGGAAGGCCACCCGAAGAGAGCCAGGCCCCGGCAAGAGGAGCTTGCCGGGATGACCGCTCGAAGCACAAGACCCTGGCAGGAGGAGCTTGCCAGGAAGGCCAACCATGGCACGACAAGGACCTTGCCATGGCGCGTCCCGCGCTTCGGCAAGGCCCGGTGAGTGACAAGCTCCCGGGCGCGACAAGGCATCCACCGCGGCAAGGCGTTTGCCGCGGCAAGTTACCACCCCGTGCCTGCGCTCCAGCTCACCCACCAACGTGTCGCTCTGGGGGCATTCCAGGCGCACGTGGCGGGAGGTTGTGCAGCCAGGGGCATGCGGTGGCGAAGCGAAGCTGACAGAGTAGCCATCGTGGCAAACGGTGGCGCTCCTGACGGTCCACTTCCCTGCACCGTCTGGGCGACGCGGACGGGCATTTAATGCCCTTGTCCCCTGCCGTCAGAGTTAGGTATTATAGCACTGTACAGCCACTGTGCAGGCAGCTGTACCCACTACAGCACTCTCCCATTTTTACCCCCACCTGCGCTGCCACCTGTGGGTAACCCCTTGAGCATATAAAAGGAGGCCCCATGCGCACGTAGGAGGGGGAGGACACCCATTGTCACGCTCGGTCTCGCCAGCGGCTCGTGTGTACTGTAGCACCACGCGCTCCCGAGCAAGAACACAATACAATCCACAAAGCAGCTGTAGGGTTTTACGCATCCTTGCGGCCCGAAGCTGGGTAAAATCCCCTTGTGCGCAGCGCCTCGATCCGCTCTTTGTGCAACCTCCGCCCCCCGCCGAACCAGTAAGGGGCTCGGTCCCCATAGGTGTTTGAGGAAGCCGATTCCCCCCGACATCTTTGGCGCGCCAGGTAGGGGGCGTCGAAGTTGTGCGAACCTGATCCGGCGTCTGCACCAGCTAGATCTCCTTCATCTTCGTCGACATGCCACCGAAGAAGAAGGCTCCGGAGGTGGCTGGTTCGCCCGCGTCGAACCCACCGCCCTTGGAGAAAACGGGTGGTGGGGACGGCGCCGGCGGTGAAACGGGCGTCGCCGAGCCAGCTCATGATGCCACGGCGTCCGAACATACGCCGACACCTCTCGGCGCAGGTAAGCCCTGGTACGACCAGGCAACCTTTCGCTCTATTCCATAGAGCGGAGGCAGTTAGCCCCACAGATCTCGCATGCGGGCCACCTCGAGTGTTCGCTCACGCCGAGTTCGAGCGAGAGCAGCTGCGTCAAGATGATGCGCTGCTCCTCGAGGAGGACCGTCTTCAGGCCGCTATGCGAGCTGCTCGCTACCGGCAAGCCTTGCGCCGCTTTTATAGCCGCAAGGTTAGTGCCAGAAGTCTCGAGAAAGTGGGAAGGCCCTTGCCGGGTGAAACGAGTCGATAGGCCTGGCGCTGTCTGCCTTGAGACCGAAGATACCACTCCGGTGAGCAACTCCTGGAACGTTGGGAATCTTCGTAAGTTTCGCCCGTAAGGCGCGGTTGTCGGACCCCATCCGGCAACCACCCTTCTGTACAAAGTCTTGCCGCTGTTGCATGTGATCCTTTGTACGGAGCCAGGCGCAGACCCTGTGTGTAGATTGAGTTCTTGTGCTCCGCGCACCTTGTCGATCTCATGCTCTTTATTCTTTGCATGCATTATCTGACACTCTGTGCAGCACTGACCCCCGGTAAGCGACGGCGAGCCCCATGTTTCCCCTTGCCAGAAAGCGACCTTGCCGGGCAGCGAGCCACGGAAAAGCTAAGTTGCCAAAGTTTGAGCAATTGAGTTTTTAAAATTTTGAGGTTATCTTCCTCGAACGACCGTACTTTGTATGGAAAACCTGTGCGCGGAGGGACCAGCTCATGGCTAGTTGCGCCCTTACTTCGTTTCAAGTCCGCTCAACGACTTAAGTGTGCTACAACCAGAGTGGCATCCTTACTTTGTTTCGAGCTCGCTCGACAGCTTAAGTGTGCTGCGACCGCAGTCGCAACACTTACTTTGCTTTGAGCCTGCTCAACAATTTAAGTGAGCTGCAGCTAGCCGCGGCAAGGTTTCTTGCCGGTAGTGGCACCGCTGGCGGGCTGCTGATGTCCCGCACTCAGAGCCCGCGGTAAGGCGGAGGCCTATGCCGACAAGTCCCCAAAAGCGTAGGGCAAAAACATACAAAGCACGAAGTCAAGTAGAGGAAATAACAGTGCAGTCACTACCTAAGATAGAGTTATATTACAAAGATAAGCTTGTCGCAGCCCTAATGAATCGCTTTCATGACTTGGCCGGCAGTGACAAGAAAAGAAAAGGGGAGGCAGCCTAATCCACGCGGTCGCCCTCGATCCTCTTGATCCCGTCCACCTTCTCCATGATGGGCGCGACGAGGGCCCTGATCTCCTCGAGGTCAGCGTCCGCCGGCAGGGATTTGAGGACGTTGGTGAGCCTGATGCCGGGGTTGCGGAAGGCGATCTTCACCAACACCTTCTCGAGGGCTCCGGCGATGGCGTCGCGCGTCTCGCCGGCCAGCTGCTCTGGGATCGCGTTCCGGAGATGCTGAAGGGCCGCCACCACACCTTTGAAGAACGAAGTGAGCTTGGCGCTGGGTGGGACATTTTCACCGGAGGGATACTCGTGACCCTCCATCCCCAGCAGCGTCAGCTCCTTGCCGATGGAGGCGGCGATGTCCATGAGGCCCTTGGTCCACTGCTCCACCGTCGCCCTGAATTCGTTCTGGGTGACCGCGGCGCTCTCCAACAACGCCTCGTTGTCCGCGACCTCCTTCCGCAAGGCCACCTCCTGCTCCTTGGCGCAGTCCAGCGCCTTGGACAAGGTGTCCAGCTTCAGCTCGAGATCGGCGTTGGAGTCCTTGGCGGCGTCGAGCTCCTTGATCTTCTCGGCAAAGCGGCCCTGCAGCTCACCAAGGGTGTGGGCACCCTTCTCGCGCTCCTGCTTGAGCGCGGCGAGCTCCTCGCCGCTCGCCTTGAGGTCGGTGTCGAGCTGCGCCACCTTCGCCTCCAGTGCCTCCTTGGCGGTCTCGGCCGCCGCGGCAGCATCTCGCGCCTCCTTGAGGGCTCCGCCGAGCGCTTGCTCGCGCGCGGCGACCTCCTCCTCGTGGCTGGCGAGGCTGGCTTTCTGCTGCGCCAGCTCGCCCTCCCGCGCGGCTAGCCCCGCGGCGGCAAGCCTTTGCTGCTCTTTGGCTTCCGCCTTCTCGAGGATGAAGGCCGTCCGCGCCTCGTCGAGCTGCCTTCGCTCCCCCGCCAAGGATCGGAGGGCCTCCTGGTTGAGCTCTCGAAGCTCCCCGGCGCGCTTCTCCATGTCCGCTCCCGCCTTCGCGACAAGCGCTTCCCGGCGTTCCACCTGGGCTTGTCGGGCGCGGTAGAGCGACACCAGCTTCCGGAGCAGCCGCTCCTCCTCGGGCTCGCCGCCGCTGCTGCTTGGCGCGTCAACCAGTGTCAGCCCGGCGGAGGCGAGCACCTCTCCATCCAAGGCCTCCCCCTCGACCGGCGCCCTGGAAGTCGACTCCCAGGGGAGCTTGATGAAGATATCGTCGCCGGCCTTCAGGTAGGCGCCTGACGGGGGCTCCTCGGGGCCCGACGCCGCTGCGGAGGCAGGGTCGGCGGTCGGCGCAGCGCCTGGCGCTCCTGCGGCCTCCGGGCCGTCAGTACGATCATCGCCCCCCCCCTCGCCCGCGGCTGTTGCGGCAGCCTTGGCGGCCTCTTCGCCGGACGGACCTTCAGCACCATCCGTCTCTCCGGTGGTGGCCACGTCGTCAGTATGGCCGCGCGTGCCCGTGCACTGTTTTGGGCCTGGCCCAACAGCGCCCGGCACCGTGTATGGCCCAGGCCCGGGGGCTCCTGTCGGTGTACTAAAGTAGGGGTACCTTAGTATCCCGAACTTGTGCACGGGCAGTCGTAGCACCCCGCGGCAAGGCTTGCCACGCGATCGCCAAGACTCTCCATGGTCCCTTTTTGGGCCATCCAAGAACAAAGTATTTGAGCCAAGGCCCCGGCAGGAGGAGCTTGCCGGGAAGGCCACCCAAAGAGAGCCAGGCCCCGGCAAGAGGAGCTTGCCGGGACGACCGCTCGAAGCACAAGACCCCGGCAGGAGGAGCTTGCCGGGAAGGCCAACCACGGCACGACAAGGACCTTGCCACGGCGCGTCCCGCGCTTCGGCAAGGCCCGGTGAGCGACAAGCTCCCGGGCGCGACAAGGCATCCACCGCGGCAAGGCGTTTGCCGCGGCAAGTTACCACCCCATGCCTGCGCTCCAGCTCACCCACCAGCGTGTCGCTCTGGGGGCATTCCAGGCGCACGTGGAGGGAGGTTGTGCAGCCAGGGGCATGCGGTGGCGAAGCGAAGCTGACAGAGTAGCCATCGTGGCAAACGGTGGCGCTCCTGACGGTCCACTTCCCTCCACCGTCTGGGCGACGCGGATGGGCATTTAATGCCCTTGTCCCCCGCCGTCAGAGTTAGGTATGATAGCACTGTACATCCACTGTGCAGGCAGCTGTACCCACTACAACACTCTCCCATTTTTGCCCCACCTGCGCTGCCACCTGTGGGTAACCCCTTGAGCATATAAAAGGAGGCCCCATGCGCACGTAGGAGGGGGAGGACACCCATTGCCACGCTCGGTCTCGCCAGCGGCTCGTGTGCATTGTAGCACCACGCGCTCCCGAGCAAGAACACAATACAATCCACAAAGCAGCAGTAGGGTTTTACGCATCCTTGCGGCCCGAAGCTGGGTAAAATCCCCTTGTGTGCAGCGCCTCGATCCGCTCTTTGTGCAACCTCCGCCCCCCGCCGAACCAGTAAGGGGCTCGGTCCCCATAGGTGTTCGAGGAAGCCGATTCCCCCCGACAAAGTATCTCTCAAATTCATAACTACTCCACTAGCATGACTCTATTATCACCATCTTCATATCTCAAAACAATCATAAAGAATCAAACTTCTCATAGTATTCAATGCACTTTATATGAAAGTTTTTATTATACCCATCTTGGATGCCCCTCATATTAGGACTAAATTCATAACCAAAGCAAATTACCATGCTATTCTAAAGACTCTCAAAATAATATAAGTGAAGCATGAGAGTTCATATATTTTGTTTAAAATAAAACCACCGCCGTGCTCTAAAAGGGTATAAGTGAAGCACTAGAGCAAACAACAAACTACTCCGAAAGATATAAGTGAAGATCAATGAGTAGTCGAATAATTATGTAGCTATGTGAAGACTCTCTCTCATTTAAGAATTTCAGATATTAGTATTTTATTCAAACAGCAAGCAAAGATAAAGGAAATAGAATGACGCTCCAAGCAAAACACATATCATGTGGTGAATAAAAATATTGCTCCAAGTAAAGTTACCGATGAATGAAGACGAAAGAGGGGATGCCTTCCGGGGCATCCCCAAGCTTAGGCTCTTGGTTATTCTTGAATATTACCTTGGGGTGACTTGGGCATTCCCAAGGTTAGGATCTTGCCACTCCTTATTTCATAGTCCATTGAATCTTTACCCAAAACTTGAAAACTTCACAACACAAAACTTAAGAGAAAACTCGTAAGCTCCGTTAGCGAAAGAAAACAAAACACCACTTCAAGGTACTGTAATGATCTCATTCTTTATTTATATTGGTGTTAAACATACTATATTCCAACTTATCTATGGTTTGTAAACTATTTTACTAGCCATAGATTCATCAAAATAAGCAAACAACACACGAAAAATAGAATCTGTCAAAAACAGAACAGTCTGTAGTAATCTGTAACTAACGCAAACTTCTGGAACTCAAAAAATTCTACCAAAATAGGACGACCTAGAATTTTTTTATTGATCTTCTTCAATTGGAATCAGTATTTTATCACGTTCTGTTGATTTTAAACAATTGTTTTCGTGAACAGAAAGTTTCTGGAATATTCAGCAATATCAAATAACTATCATCCAAGAAGATCCTATAGGTCTTACTTGGCACAAACACTAATTAAAACACAAAACCACATCTAAACAGAAGCTAGATGGATTATTTATTCCTAAACAGAACAAAAAAGCAAGAAACTAAAATAAGATTGGGTTGCCTCCCAACAAGCGCTATCGTTTAACGCCCCTAGCTAGGCATGATGATTTCAATGATGCTCGCATAAAAGATAACAATTGAAACATAAAGAGAGCATCATGAAGAATATGACTAGCACATTTAAGTCTAACCCACTTCCTATTCATAGGGATTTTGTGAGCAAACAACTTATGGGAACAATAATCAACTAGCATAGGAAGGAAAAAAAAGCCTAACTTTAAAACTTTAAGCACATAGAGAGGAAACTTGATATTATTGCAATTTCTACAAGCATAAATTCCTCCCTCATAATAATATTCAGTAGCATCATGAATGAATTCAACAATATAACCAGCACCTAAAGCATTCTTTTCATGATCTACATGCATAGAATTTTTACTACTCTCCAAATAAGCAAATTTGTTCTCGTGAATAGTAGTGGGAGCAAACTCAACATAATAACTATCATGTGAACCATAATCCAATTGAAAATTAAAATCATGATGACAAGTTTCATGGTTATATTTATTCTTTATAGCATACGTGTCATCACAATAATCATCATAAATAGGAGGCATGCTTTCATCATAATAATATTGCTCATCAAAACTTGGGTGACTAAACATATCATCTTCATCAAACATAGCATCCCCAAACTTGTGGCTTTGCATATCATTAGCATCATGGGTATTCAAAGAATTCATACTAACAACATTGCAATCATGCTCATCATTCACATATTTTTTGCCAAGCATTCTATGTAATTCTTCTTCTAGTACTTGAGCACAATTTTCCTTCCCATCATTCTCACGAAAGATATTAAAAAGATGAAGCGTATGAGACAAACTCAATTCCATTTTTTTATAGTTTTCTTTTATAAACTAAACTAGTGATAAAACAAGAAACTAAAAGATTCAATTGCAAGATCTAAAGATATACCTTCAAGCACTCACCTCCCCAGCAACGGCGCCAGAAACTGCTTGATGTCTACTACGCAACCTTCTCCTTGTAGACATTGTTGGGCCTCCAAGTGCAGAGGTTTGTAGGACAGTAGAAAATTTCCCTCAAGTGGATGACCTAAGGTTTATCAATCCGTGGGAGGCGTAGGTTGAAGATGGTCTCTCTCAAACAACCCTACAACCAAATAACAAAGAGTCTGTTGTGTTCCCAACACACCCAATACAATGGTAAATTGTATAGGTGCACTAGTTCGGCGAAGAGATGGTGATACAAGTGCAATATGGATGGTAGATGTAGGTTTTTGTAATCTGAAAATATAAAAACAGAAAGGTAACTAATGATAAAAGTGAGCGTAAACGGTATTGCAATGCTAGGAAACAAGGCCTAGGGTTCATACTTTCACTAGTGCAAGTTCTCTCAACAATAATAACATAATTGGATCACATAACTATCCCTCAACATGCAACAAAGAGTCAATCCAAAGCCACTAATAGCGGAGAACAAACGAAGAGATTATGGTAGGGTACGAAACCACCTCAAAGTTATTCTTTCGGATCGATCTATTCAAGAGTTCGTACTAGAATAACACCTTAAGACACAAATCAACCAAAACCCTAATGTCACCTAGATACTCCAATGTCACCTCAAGTATCCATGGGTATGATTATACGATATGCATCAAACAATCTCAGATTCATCTATTCAACCAACACAAAGTACTTCAAAGACTGCCCCAAAGTTTCTACCGGAGAGTCAAGACGAAAACGTGTGCCAACCCCTATGCATAGGTTCATGGGCGGAACCCGCAAGTTGATAACCAAAACATACATCAAGTGGATCACGTGATATCCCATTGTCACCACAGATAAGCACGGCAAGACATACATCAAGTGTTCTCAAATCCTTAAAGACTCAATCCGATAAGATAACTTCAAAGGGAAAACTCAATCCATTACAAGAGAGTGGAGGGGGAGAAACATCATAAGATCCAAATATAATAGCAAAGCTCGCGATACATCAAGATCGTACCACCTCAAGAACTCGAGAGAGAGGGAGAGAGAGATCAAATACATAGCTACTGGTACATACCCTCAGCCCCGAGGGTGAACTACTCCCTCCTCGTCATGGAGAGTGTCGGGATGATGAAGATGGCCACCGGTGAGGGATCCCCCCTCCGGCAGGGTGCCGGAACAGGGTCCCGATTGGTTTTTGGTGGCTACAGAGGCTTGCGGCGGCGGAACTCCCGATTGTCGGGGGAAATCTGCCTCCACGAACACCTATGGGGACCGAGCCCCTTTCTAGTTCGGTGGGGGGCGGAGGTCGCGCGAAGAGCGGATCGAGGCGATGCACACAAGGGGTTTACCCAGCTTCGGGCCGCACGGATGCGTAAAACCCTACTGCTGCTTTGTGGCTTGTATTGTGTTCTTGCTCGGGAGCGCTGGGTGCTACAGTACACTCAGGCAACTAGTCATACCGAGCGTGGGTGGCCTCCTCCTTCTCCACGTTGCGCATGGGGCCTCCTTTTATATGCGCAAGGGGTTACCCACAGGTGGCAACGTAGGCGGGGGTAAAACTGGAAAACGTTGTGTTGGGTAGAGCTGTTTGCACAGTGCTATCATACCTAACTCTGACGGCAGGGGACAAGGGCATTAAATGCCCGTCTAGGTCGCCCAAACAGTGCAGAAAGGGGACCGTCAGGGGCGCCACCGTTTGCCACGACGGCTATCCTGTCAGCGTTGCTTCGCCACCGCATGCCCCTAGCTGCGCAGCCTCTCGCCACGTACGCCTGGAATGGCCCCAGAGCGACACGTGGGTGGATGAGCTGGAGCACAGGCGCGGGGTGGTGACTTGCCGTGGCAAGCGCCTTGCCGCGGTTGATGCCTTGTCGCGCCCGGGAGCTTGTCGCTCACCGGTCCTTGCCGGGACGCGTGGCGCGTCGCAGCGAGTCTCTTGTCGTGCCCTGGTCGGCCTTCCCGGCAAGCTCCTCTTGCCGGGGCCTTGTGCTTCGAGCGGCCCTCCCGGCAAGCTCCTCTTGCCGGGGCCTCGCTCTCTTCGGGTGGCCTTCCCGGCAAGCTCCTCCTGCCGGGGCCTTGGCTCAAATACTTTGTTCTTGGATGGCCCAAAAAGGGACCATGGAGAGTTTTGGCGATCACCTGGCAAGCCTTGCCGCCGGGTGCTACGACTGCCCATGCACAAGTTCGGGGTACTAAGGTACCCCTACTTTAGTACACCGACAGGAGCCCCCGGGCCTGGGCCATACACGGTGCCGAGCGCTGTTGGGCCAGGCCCAAAACAGTGCACGGGCACGCGTGGCCTGGGTCATGCTGCATCTTTTTCTGCATTCACCACGCCCTTCCCGAACGGCACGCGTTGAACGCGGTATCGTGGGGAGAGGCGTGCGTGACGTGAGCGGCGTGCGCGGGGCTGAGCCCCGCAGGCATGCGTCACGTCGTAATAAAGGGGGACGGTTCGCGCCATCTCCATAAGTGGAGGGAGGCATGGAGGCGTGGCTCGTTTGCTGGACGGGGCCGAGGCACGGTTTCCAAGGCATCTGCTCCCCACGATCACGGGGTGGGGGGAGGTCGCCTCATCCGTCGCCTCGGTCCTGCACGCCAGCCACGCGGCTTCCATGCACCTAGAGTTGCGGGCGGTGGAGGCAGGAAACCGGGCCGTCGCGGGTCAAGGCAGCAGGCCGGTCCCAGTCGCCTGCTCTTCCTACGTCTTGATTGGCTGAGCGGGGCGGCCGAGCCCCCACCCTGCTCCTTTATAAAGAGCAAGAGGGGGAGATGGAAATCCACACTCCTTCATCTTTTCTTCCCTTCAGCTTCTGATCCCCTCTCTCCATTCGCCATGGAGAAAGGGAACCCTGGTCCTTCATCGGTGGCGGCGAGGGTCGCCGCTAGGCAACGCACCCCTCCTCCCCTTGCACCCGCGGTGGCAGAGCCAGCCGTAAGGGGAAGGGGGAGGGGGCGAGGTCGTGGACGAGGTCGTGGACGAGGCCGAGGCGCTCGGGGACGAGGCGGACAGGGCGACGCGCTGGTCTCGCCTCCGCCAGCGGCTCCTCTTCTCACGGCGGTCCACATCGGGGACGACCCTTGCGAGTTCTTCGTCAGGCTGCGTCGGGCGCCTCGTCGTCGCCTCCGTCTCCCGGCTCCCTTCGCAAGCATGATGGAGATGGAACAACCCGAGATGCTAAGACTGTGCATGAGGGGCTGCGGGATCAGCGGCACGCGGGTCCACGTCGAGTCCCCAGCACCCGGCGTGATGTATCTTGGTCGAGGGTGGAAGACTTTCGCCCATATCCACAGCTTGATGGAGGGGTTCACCCTCCATTTTAAGTTGATGGAGGGCGACCTCCTCTCCGTCAAGGTCTTCGGGTGCTACGGGACCCGGGCCCGGTGCTGCGTGGATAGCTCCTCCGACAGCGAAGGCTCCTCCTCGAGCGAGAGCGACGAGGAGGGGAGCGACAGCGACGACGAGGGTAGCGGTCGTCGGGATGACGGGTCCGACTAGGCGCCGGTCGCGGCTCCGTGTGGCACCGGCGACCCCATCATCCGTGTCGCCGGCTCCTTGAGCTTCTCGGGGTCGTCTCCTTGGCGGCTGGCGTAGGGAGGCTGCGGAAGAGGAAGAGGGCGGGCGACAAGGCCGTCAACTCGGAGTACGGGGGCACGGCGCCCTCGACAGCGTGCTGACGTCCTGCCGCCTTGTCGAGCCCTGCTTCCGGCGCCGCCGTCACCGTCCAGCTTTTAGACGGCTCCCGGGGTGTTCTCTTGGTGTCTTCTGCCACCCGTAGCTCGCCTAGGCGCCCCTTTTGCCCTTCTCGCCTCCTTGTCCTACCTCCTGAGGAGAGAGACAAGAAAGGGATTACGGGCACCTTATCTCTTTTTAACTTGTAAGCCCTCGAGCTTTAGTTGCATTTAAAGCTTGTAATCCCATCTCTCATGTTTTTCATTCTCTCTGAACTGTACCTGAGCGGAATGTTTTTTTTTAATGAAAAGGGGATTTTTACCGGGCCATTTGTCCTGCGGGTAAAACCCACGCCAAGGAGCAAATCCTTTGTATCATTAAGATAGACACTTCTTTGCCCGACAACAGGCCCTGCCGTCTTCCCGCGCCACTCGACCTTTCTCACGCCTTTGGCGGAGGTAGGGATGAGGCGGGTTCGGGCTCCTCATTCTGTCCCTTTGCCGCCGCGGCTACTACCAAAACTGGTCCTAGGAACGCGCTCTGGGGCCCAGAGTTAAGGGAGCACGGTAGCTTTTTAGGAAGAAACAAGGTTTTCGCATTCCTCGGTCCATAAGAGAATGCATGATAAGGGATGAAAAACTTATCTAGGATCGCAGCCCCCGGCAACTTTGGCTTGCCGCGGGCGAATCTTTGTACTTGCAGCCCCCGGCAACACTGGTTTGCCGGGTACCAGATGCTGGTCCGCCCTTCTTCTCTTCTTCGTCCTTAAGCGGTCTGGCCAGGATATGCAAAACCCTGCGAACCAAGGGAAACGAAGGAACAGGAAAAAAGGACGCAGACCCGACCTCTAAGCTAGGGGTTAGCAGCTGTTAGGCACTATCAACCCTAACCAAGGACGAGACTCGACTCAGCATGCATGCTAAAACTTAGGGCGCCAGCGCTTCATTTACTGCTGCTCAGGGTCTGCGCCTGGCTTTGTACAAAGGATTACATGCAACAGCGGCAAGACTTGTACAAAAGGGTGGTTGCCGGACGGGGTCCGACAACCGCGCCTTACGGGTAAAACTTATGAAGATGCTCAATGTTCTAGGAGTTGCTCACTGGAGTGCCATCTTCGGTCTCAAGGCGGACAGCGCCGGGCCTCGTGACTCGTTTCACCCGGTAAGGGCCTTCCCACTTCGGCGTCAACTTGTTGTGATTCTTGGCGGACGGAGCGCGCCAAAGAACAAGGTCGCCTTCCTCAAAGCTTCTGGCTTTAACTTTGCGGCTATGGTAGCGACGCAAAGCTTGCTGGTAGCGAGCGGCTCGCACAACAGCCTGAAGACGATCTTCCTCAAGGAGTAGCACGTTATCTTCACGCAACCGCTCTTGCTCAAGCTCATCATAAGCGAGCACTCGAGGTGACCCGTATACGAGTTTCATGGGGGTAACTGCTTCTGCTCCATAGACTAGAGCAAATGGTGTCTGGCCAGTGGCTCGATTTGGCGTCGTTCTGATCGACCAAAGAGCCACCGGCAGCTCCTCGATCCAGTTTCTTCCGCACTTGTGCAGCCTGTCAAAAGTTCTGGTCTTGAGCCAGCGTAGCACTTCGGCATTGGCCCTCTCCGCTTGACCGTTGCTTCTGGGATGAGCAACAGAAGCGAAGCAGACCTTGGCACCGAGATCTTTGACGTATTGCATGAAGGCGCGGCTCGTGAATTGCGTACTGTTGTCGGTGATGATCCTGTTGGGGATCCCGAAGTGGCAAACAATCGACCTGAAGAACTTGACTGCTGACTGTGCTGTCACCTTCCTCACTGGTTCCACTTCCGGCCACTTTGTGAACTTGTCGATTGCGACGTACAAGTACTCAAAGCCCCCGACAGCTCGGGGGAAGGGGCCGAGGATGTCGAGCCCCCAGACCGAAAATGGCCAGGATAAAGGGATCGTCTGGAGAGCTTGAGCTGGCTGGTGTATCTGCTTGGAATGGAACTGGCACGCTTCACACTTGGTTACTTGTGCAGTTGCATCCTGGAGGGCTGTCGGCCATAAGAAACCTTGCCAGAACGCTTTGCCGGCAAGTGCTCTTGCGCCAATGTGGTGACCACATATGCCTCCATGTATCTCTGCCAACAGCTTTTGTCCGTCTTCCCGGGGAATACACTTCAATTTCACACCGTTGCGCCCTCTTCTGTATAGTGTGCTGTCGACAAACTGGTACATACTTGAGCGCCGGGCTACTCTTTCCGCTTCTTCTTGTTCTTCGGGAAGTTCTCCGTTCTGGAGGAAACGGACAATCCGCTGCGCCCATGCTGGAGCCTGTGGCTCGACAACAAGGACTGAAGGCACATCTGCTGCTGCGGGAACGTCCGCTTCTACGGCGAGGATCTGGGGCTCAGCCGGAGCTTGATGTTCCCCGGCAAGCTTGCCGGAGAAAAACTTGTCGGGAGCGCCTGCTTCTACGGAACAAACCCTGGGGTTTGCCGGAGCAGACTGCTCCTCAGCACTCCTGGCGTCGATCTTGGGGACCTTCTTGGCGGCGGCTCCGGGGAGCTCTGCCGGAAGATAGTCGCCGGAGACCAACTTCCTCTTCTTGCTTTGTCCGGTTGATGGTGTTACGGATGGCTGAGTCAGCTTGAGCACAAAGGTTCCTGGCTCCACAGGTAACTTAAGTGTTGCGCACTTTGACAGGCCATCAGCAATGTCGTTCTCAGCTCTTGGAATGTGTTCCATTTGCAGGCCGTCAAAGTGCTTTTCTAGCTTCCTCACTTCATCAACGTACGCTTCCATCAACGGACTCTGGTAATCTTTGTTCACTTGGCGGACGACAAGCTGCGAGTCACCCCTTACAATGAGCTTCTTGATCCCAAGTTCTGCCGCGATCCTGAGACCGGCGAGCAAACCTTCATACTCTGCAGTATTGTTGGTTGCTTGTTCCTTGGGGAAGTGCATCTGGACTATGTACTTGAGATGCTCTCCGGTGGGCGCGATAAGCAACGCACCAGCACCGGCGCCTTGCAGCGAGAAGGCACCATCAAAATACATCAGCCACTCTTTGCTTGCTTCTTTGACGGGGATGCTCGACTCTGGGATTTCTTCGTATGGTGTCGGTGTCCACTCCTCTATGAACTCCGCCAATGCTCTGCTTTGGATAGTTGAAGTGCTCTCGAACTTGAGACCGAAGCTCGACAGTTCCAGTGCCCACTCGATAATCCTGCCTGTTGCTTCCGGATTCTGCAGTATCCTCTTTAGCGGAAAGCGGGTGACAACTGTAATCTCATGTTCTTGGAAGTAATGGCGCAGCTTTCTCGAGGCCATGAGAAGGCCGAAAAGCAATTTCTGCACACCAGAGTACCTTGACCTAGCCCCCTGCAGGAGGGAGCTGACAAAGTAAACTGGGCGCTGCACCATTCTCTTCTTCTACACCTCCACTCGCTCCTGCGCAGATTCATCCTTGTCGGGGCCAGAGCTTGTCGGGGAAGCCCCCTGCTTGTCGCTAGACGCGCTCGCGCGCGGTTGCTGGCTCATCATCTGCGTCCCTCTCCGCTACTAACGCAGCACTAACCACTTGATTGGTCGCCGCCAGGTACAGCAGCAACTTCTCTTGTGGTTTAGGCGCGACAAGTATTGGAGTGGAGGACAGGTATTTCTTCAAGTCCTGCAGCGAGCCTCCGCTTCCGGAGTCCATTTCACTGGACCCGCCTTTTTCAAAACTTTGAAATATGGCAGGCCGCGTTCTGCAGACTTGGAAATAAACCTGTTGAGAGCCGCCACACAGCCGGCAAGCCTTCGTACATCCTTGACGCGTGTTGGTGCTTCAATCTGCTCGATGGCCTTGATTTTGTCTGGATTCGCTTCGATTCCCCACTGAGACACGAAGAACCCGAGAAGCTTGCTGGAAGGGACTCCAAACACGCACTTCTCGGGGTTGAGCTTGAGGCTGATCTTGCGCAGGTTCGTAAAGGTCTCTTCTAAATCTTGAATCAGGGTTGCCCTGTTCCTGCTCTTGACCACTATATCATCCATGTAGGCTTCCACATTTCTGTGGATTTGTGGCTCAAAAGCGGTATGGACAACCCTCGCAAACGTCGAACCAGCATTCTTCAAACCGAAAGGCATCCGTACGAAACAGTACGTGCCACATGGAGTGATGAATGCGGTCTTTTCCTCATCTTCTTCAGCCATGAAGATCTGATGGTATCCTGAGTATGCGTCAAGAAATGAAAGCAGGTCACATCCGGCCGTGGAGTCAACAATCTGGTCGATGCGCGACAAAGGAAAGGGATCTTAGGGACAAGCTTTGTTAACATCAGTAAAGTCGATGCAAAGCCTCCATTTCCCATTTGCTTTGCGCACGACAACAGGATTGGCCAACCACGTCGGATGGAGCACACCTCTGACAAGGCCTACCGCTTCCAACTTCTTGATCTCTTCTGCGATGAACTCTTGGCGCTCCACCGCTTGCTTCCTGACTTTCTGCTTGACGGGCCGCGCATGAGGACAGACGGCGAGGTGGTGCTCAATCACTTTCCTGGGAACGCCGGGGATGTCAGATGGTTGCCAGGCAAACACATCGACATTCGCCCGCAGGAAAGCAACGAGCGCGCTTTCCTATTTGGGGTCGAGAGTGGCACTAATGGTGAAGGTACCACCAGTGCCGTCCTCCTTGGCGGACACCTTCTTGGTCGTTGGCGGGGCTGCCATTGACTTCTTACTCTTGCCGGTGGAGCTTGATGGCGCGTCCTCGACGGTAGCGCAGCACTCCGAGGAGGTGCGCTTGCCGGAGTGGGCACCAGAGCACTTGCCGGACTTGGTCTTCTTCTTCCCTCCGGGAGCTTCAGCGGCAGATGGCTTGTGATCCGTTGCGGCTGCGGCTTCCCGGTAGATCTTGTCGGCATAGATAAGGACATCCTTCTTGTCGCCGAGGACAGAGATGACGCTTATCGGGCCTGGCATTTTGAGCATGTTGTATGCGTAGTGAGAGGCCGCCATGAACTTGGCGAGCGCTGGACGGCCGAGAATTCCATTGTAGGGCAATGGAAAATCAGCAACGTCAAAAGTGATCCTCTCTGTCCTGAAGTTCAGCTCGTTACCAAATGTCACTGGCAACGTTATCTTCCCCTTCGGCTTGCTCCTTCCCGGGTTGATTCCTTGGAACGTGCCGGTCTCTTCGAGCTTGCTGTTGGGGACTTGGAGTTTATGGAGCACAGCGGAGGAGATCAGGTTCAAGCCGGCCCCGCTGTCGACCAGCATCTTAGTGACCTTGAGGTTGCGGACTGTTGGTGAGACCAACATCGGCAAGCACCCGATCGCAGTTGTGCGGTCAGGGTGGTCCTCAATATCGAAGATGATGGGCGTGCTGGACCATTTCAGAGGCTTGCGTGACTCAACGGGTGGTTCCGCCGCATTGACTTCCCGCGCCCACTGCTTGAGCTGACGGCGAGAAGTATGCAGAGAAGCACCGCTGTCTACGCACAAGACCTCTGTGGCTTTCTGAAACTCCTGCTCACTGGTCTCGACATCATCCATGTCTTCGTCTTCGTCGTCGTCTTCGTCCTTGTCGCGGCCGCGGGGAGGTCTGTCGGCTTGCCGCTGCTTGTCCTTGTCGCGGCGTCCTCCCTGGCCGGGGCGCTTCATGCCGGATCCCCCGCCACCTCCCCGGGCTTTCTCCTTGTCGCGTCGCTTGTATTCGGCCTTTTGCAGCTCGACGAGCCGCTCGACCTACTTGCAGCTCTGGAGGTCATGGCCCTTGGTGCGGTGGATCTTGCAGTACTGTTTGTTGGTGCCGTCCCTCTTGTCGGCGACTGCCACAGCCTGGCAGTTGGTGCATCCGGCAACCTCCTTGCTGGAGCTACCAGCCTGGGCCTTTTTGGCGGCGCCTTCATCGCCGGACTGCTCAACAACCAGTACTTCTTGGCTCTTCTTCTTCCTGTTGCTCCGCCGCCGGTTCTTTCTTGCCGGGGCGGTATCCTCACTGTCAGATTCTCCTGCCGCAGTGTTCTCTCCGGGGAGTTTCCTCCCTTCCTCAGCACTAGCACACTTGTCGGCCAGGGCATATAGCTCGCTGACGTCTTTGATCTTGCACATCGCCATCTCCTCCCGCATCCTGCGGTTACGCATGTTCTGATGGAATGCGCTGATGACCGCGGCAGGGTGGACGTCTGGGATGTTGTAGTGTACGCGGTTGAATCTCTGGATGAACTTGCGCAAGGGTTCCCCTTCCTTCTGGACGAGCAGATGAAGGTCGCTCGCTTGGCCATGGGGTTTGTGGCCGCCTGTAAAGGCGCCAACAAACTGATGGCACAAGTCTGTCCAGGAGGTTATGGAGTTGTCCGGCAAGTGCATGAGCCAGTATCTGACGTTGAATTTGAGTACCAGCGGGAAGTAGTTGGCAAGGATCTTGTCGTCTCGCCCTCCAGCAGCTTGCACCGCAATGGTGTAGATGCTGAGGAATTCCGACGGATGCGACTTGCCGTCGTACTTCTCTGGTACGTCTGGCTTGAAATTCTTCGTGCTGGGCCACTGGACTTGCCGCAGCTCACGGGTGAACGCAGGGCAGCCTACCGCGTACGGCAGGTCACCTGGTCCCCCCGGCGCATGCATGTCGACAGAGGGCTCAGCGCGCTGGTCTGATTGACGCCGCGCTTCTCTTCGACGCTCGATGCGAGTATGAGCGTCCTCTTGTTTTCGTTCGTGAAGAACTTGGCATTGATCGCGACGAGTTCGCGGATTTGACGACGCGGTGGAGTCGTTGTCGTGATGGTTCCGGCGAGTCGGCGATCTTGGCCTTTGGGGCGGGGAATGCACGGTGGTCGCACCCCCACCGGTCTTGGCGCCATCGGTTCTCGCCTGGCCTACCTGCCGCGGCTGCGATGCACTGTGCTGCCGCGGGGTGTCGCCGTTAGCGAAGCCGATGAGACTCTGTATCGTGTCCCTCCAGTCGTCGAGCTTGTCCGTTGTTGGAGGGTAGTCCAGAAGCAGTTGAGCTCGTGCTAGAGCTTCTGCTGGAGTGGCGGGCAGCGGTGGCGAACGGCGCATGGAGCGGGATGTGCTCGAACTTCTAACTATGTTAGAAGGAGCAGCACCCGGTCCAGGCAGTCGCGCCACGCTCGTGCCAGCATGTTGGTGTGTATGCTGGCCTTGAGCACCCTAGGATCCGCCAGCTCGATCTGGGTCCAGCGAGCGTATGGTACCGTGAGTGCCAAGATGCTGCTGGTCCCGTGCCTCCTGAGAGGGGCGCGGTGCATGTTCGGACGCCGTGGCACCATGAGCTGGCTCGGCGACGTTTGTTCCGCCGCCGGTGCCGTCCCCACCACCCGTTTGCTCCAGGGGCGGTGGGTTCGACGCGGACGGACCAGCCACCTCCGGAGCCTTCTTCTTCGGTGGCATGTCGATGAAGATGATGGAGATCTAGCCTGTGCGGACGCCGGATCAGGTTCACACAACCTCGACGCCCCCGACCTGGCGCGCCAAAGATGTAGGGGGAAATCTGCCTCCACGAACACCTATGGGGACCGAGCCCCTTTATGGTTCGGCAGGGGGCGGAGGTCGCGCGAAGAGCGGATCGAGGCGATGCACACAAGGGGTTTACCCAGCTTCGGGCCGCACGGATGCATAAAACCCTACTGCTGCTTTGTGGTTTGTATTGTGTTCTTGCTCGGGAGCGCTGAGTGCTACAGTACACTCAGGCAACTAGTCAGACCGAGCGTGGGTGGCCTCCTCCTTCTCCACGTTGCGCATGGGGCCTCCTTTTATATGCGCAAGGGGTTACCCACAGGTGGCAACGTAGGCGGGGGTAAAACTGGAAAACGTTGTGTTGGGTACAGCTGTTTGCACAGTGCTATCATACCGAACTCTGACGGCAGGGGACAAGGGCATTAAATGCCCGTCTAGGTCACCCAAATAGTGCAGAAAGGGGACCGTCAGGGGCGCCACCGTTTGCCACGACGGCTATCCTATCAGCGTTGCTTCGCCACCGCATGCCCCTGGCTGCGCAGCCTCTCGCCACGTACGCCTGGAATGGCCCCAGAGCGACATGTGGGTGGATGAGCTGGAGCGCAGGCGCGGGGTGGTGATTTGCCGCAGCAAGCGCCTTGCCGCGGTTGATGCCTTGTCGCGCCCGGGAGCTTGTCGCTCACCGGTCCTTGCCGGGACGCGTGGCACGTCGCAACGAGTCTCTTGTCGTGCCCTGGTCGGCCTTCCCGGCAAGCTCCTCTTGTCGGGGCCTTGTGCTTCGAGCGGCCGTCCTGGCAAGCTCCTCTTGCCGGGGCCTCGCTCTCTTCGGGTGGCCTTCCCGGCAAGCTCCTCCTGCCGGGGCCTTGGCTCAAATACTTTGTTCTTGGATGGCCCAAAAAGGGACCATGGAGAGTTTTGGCGATCACCTGGCAAGCCTTGCCGCGGGGTGCTACGACTGCCTGTGCACAAGTTCGGGGTACTAAGGTACCCCTACTTTAGTACACCGACACCGATCAATTATGTTCCCTGAAGGTTTTAGGGTATATGGGAATATATAGGCGAAAGAAATCGGTAAGGGGAGCCACGAGGGGCCCATGAGGGTGGAGGGCATGCCCGGGGGGGGGGGGGGGGTGGGCGCGCCCCCTGCCTCGTGCTCTCCTTGTTGATCCCTTGACGTGCACTCCAAGTCTCCCGTATTGCTTTATTTCCAAAAATAACTTTTCTGAAGGTTTCATTTCATTTGGACTCCGTTTTCTTCGAAACACTGAAACAAGGGAAAAACAGGAACTGGCCTGGACTCTGGGTTAATAGGTTAGTCCCAAAAATAATATAAAAGTATTTAATAAAGCCCATAAACATCCAAAACAGATAATATAATAGCATGGAACAATCAAAATTTATAGATACGTTGGAGACGTATCAAAGGGCACGTCGACAGCGCATTAAATGTGTTTGTCCTAGGTGCCAGGAGATAGACTCGACTACTATACAACTTTCCACCTCCCGTGTGCCATTGTGGTAGTCCCTTTGGACTATAAAAGGAGGCCCGCGGCGTACTGAGAGAGGATCCAGACTTTTTGGACCCTGCATGCTTTGTAGCTAGTCTAAGAACACCATATAAACATGAACCAGTAGGAGTAGGGTATTACGCATCACTTGCGGCTCGAACCTGGATAATCCCCCTGCGTTGATCTTTCAAACCCGCTCTTTCCACAGCCCCGCGCCCGCCAACCATAACAAAAGGGATTCTTCATGATCCCGTAGGCGTCGTTTCCCCCGACATCTTTGGCGCGCCAGGTAGGGGGCGCAAGCTGTGAAAATAAGAATTGAAGGTTAGCACACTGACTTCATCATTACCATGGCCCCCAAGAGAAAGGGGATCACAGCGATCGGCTTGTCCAGGGCCGACCCGTCCATGCCAGTGCGAGCAGGTGGCCGGGTGGCCACGGATGGGGCCGGAGACGTGGCTCGCGAGCATCCACGACATTCTGGCGATCGGAGCCAGGCGAGCGGCGTTGTCCGAATCCGGGACGACAAGCCACACGCCGCTAGGTCCGGGGGCGGGGCCGTGCTACCCACGGGCGGCGCGGCAGCCTCTGCGGCACCCCAGCTGGCACCCGTGCCGCACCCTTCTCAGGCCATGCGCGACGTGCAACACCGCGATGCCGGAGCCCCCGGGCACCGCCGCGGAAAGAGCCCAGTGCGCCACTGCAGGATGAACCAGGCCGGCGTGCGAGCTCGGACACCGGTGGAGGCGGCGTGCGATCGCGAGACCGTGACAGAGCCCCTTCTAACCCAGTTAGAAGTCGGAGCGCGTCACAGTCTACGCAGCTCTCGCCGCCGCCTACGCCAGCAGAAGCGCTGGTGCCTGTGCAGCTGCTCCTCGACTTCCCCCTGCTGCGGAGAAGCTCGATGAGTGGAGGGCCACCATGTGAAGCCTTGTCAGCTTCACCAAAAAATATGAGCCGCTCCCAACGGGACCCTCGCACCGGCGTCCTGACGATCCGATGCATGCCGGCGGTGGGGGGACCAGAGACGCTGCAACCATGGTGCACTCCCCCCTGCGGCCGCGACAACAACCACTGGCCCGTCGAGCCGACGTCTATGACAACGTTTCCACAGCGTCGTCTGACCCGCGAACCCGTCGTGACCAACATCAAGTCCTTCGGGAACGGTCCCAGGAAGACGCTCGAACTACCATCGAACAACGACGGGAGACGCGCCATTAGTCAGATCAGCATGCGGGGCCCACTATGGACCACCCGGCGCCGGGAGGCTCCGGCGACCTGCCTTACAAGGTGGGTTTTCCAGCCTTTACCCGAGAGCTACGACAGTTCCGGTGGCCCTCCCATCGCATGTTCAAGCCCGATGTTGGCGAGAAGTACAACGGCAAGGCCCACCCGTCGGAGTTCCTCAGTATCTACACCATCGCGATGCAAGCTACTGGATCTCGCGACGACAAGGTGCTTTCCAATTACTTCCCGTTGGCATTCAAACCCAACGTCATGTCGTGGTGGATGCACTTGCCAGTGGATTCCATTTCTTCTTGGTCGGATTTGTGTCA
Source organism: Aegilops umbellulata (assembly GCA_032464435.1). Classification (NCBI taxonomy): domain Eukaryota; kingdom Viridiplantae; phylum Streptophyta; class Magnoliopsida; order Poales; family Poaceae; genus Aegilops; species Aegilops umbellulata. The sequence continues at coordinate 62,588,189 of CP136056.1, read as the reverse complement.
TGAGTTTGTTGGCGCCTTCACTGGAGGCCACCAAGCTCATGGCCAGGCAAGCGATTTGCATATCACCCCCCAAAAAGAAGGTGAAAACATGTGCAAGTACATACAGAGGTTCAGCCGGGTGTAGTACAACATCCCAGATGTTCATCCCGCCGCTGTCATCAGCGCGTTCCATCAGAACATGCGCAACCGCAAGATGCATGAAGAGTTGGCGATGAACAAGGTCAAGGATGTGGCTGAACTCTATGTTCTGGCCGATAGATGTGCTCGAGCTGAAGAGGGGAGGAAGTACCCCGGAAAAGACGCTGGTGTGGAAACCGACTCCATAGATGAAGACACCGCCGCCCCGACGAAGAAGGGTCGGTGCCGCAATAGGAAGCATAAGGGAAAGACTGTGCTTGCCGTCGAGGGATCCGGCGACCCCGGCAAGGAGGTTGCCGGGTGTGCCGCCTGTCTGGCCTTGGCGGCTGTTGGCAAGCCAGGAGGCTCCGACAAGCAGTACTGCAAGATCCATCGCACCAAGGGCCATGACCTCCAGAACTGCCGACAGGTTGAGCTGCTTGCAGAAAAGCAGAAGGCAGAATATGAAAGGTGGGACAAGGAGAAGGGTCAACATGGTGCCGAGGGGTCCGGCAAGAAGTGTGGCGGCCAAGGGGGTCGCCTCGGCAAAGATAACCAATAGGAGAGGCCCGCCCGGGGCCGCGACAAGAAAGATGAAGATGATGATCACGACGAGGATGATGAGTCCGGCGAGCACGAGTTCCAGAAGGCTACAGAGGCCATGTGCATCGACGGTGGAGCCTCGATGCACACCTCATATCGCCAGCTGAAGCAATGGGCGCGTGAGGTCACTGCGGTGGAGCCGTCGTTCGATGCCCAGAAGCCACTGAAGTGGTCCCGCACGCCCATCATTTTTTATACCGAGGATCACCTTGATCGCACAACTGCGGTCGGGTGTTTGCCGTTGTTGGTTTCGCCAACAATACACAACCTCAAGGCGACCAAAGTGCTGGTTGATGGTGGGGCCGGTCTGAATTTGATCTCGCCCGCTGTGATCAAGAAGCTAAAGATTCCTGATGGAGATCTCGAGGAGACGGGCACGTTCCAAGGGGTCAACCCGGGAAGGAGTCAGCCGAAAGGTAAAATCATGTTGCCCGTTACGTTCCGGGGCGAGCTGAACTACAAGACGGAGAGATCATTTTTTATGTTGCTGAGATCCCCCTGCCGTACAGCAGGATCCTTGGCCGCCCAGCGCTGGCCAAGTTCATGGAGGCGTCACACTACGCCTACAACACATTGAAGATGCCGGGGCCGTTGACCATCATCACCGTCCCCTCTGACAAGAAAGACGCGTTCATCTGCGCCGACCAACTCTACCGAGAGGCAGTTGCAGCAACTGCCGCCATGGCACTTTCTCCTGTCGCTGAAGCCCCGGGAAGGAAGAAGGCCGGCAAGACCTCCTGCACCCACTCGGGCAAGCGCACCTCTTCGGAGTGCTATGCTCCTGTTGAGGACGTGCCAGAGAGCTCCACCGGCAAGAGCAAGAAGTCCAAGGCTGCACCACCAGAAACCAAGAAGGTGTCCATCAAGGAGGATGCACGGGCGGGGCTTTCACTATAAGCTCCACCCTCGACAACAAATAGGAAAGCGCGCTCGTCGCCTTCCTGCGGGTGAATGTCGATGTGTTTGCATGGCAAGCATCTGACATCCCCGGGGTTCCCAGGGAGGTGATTGAGCACCATCTTGCTGTCTGTCCTCATGCGCGGCCCGTCAAGCAGAAGGTCAGGAAGCAAGCTTTTGAGCGACAAGAGTTCATCATTGAAGAGATGCACCCACTCCGGCAAGCACACGTCTTCGGAGTGCTGTGCTCCCATTGAGGACGTGTCAGAGAGATCCACCGGCAAGAGCAAGAAGTCTAAGGCTGCACCACCAGAAACCAAGAAGGTGTCCGTCAAGGAGTACGGCACGGACGGGGCTTTCACTATAAGCTCCACCCTTGACAGCAAATAGGAAAGCGCACTCATCGCCTTCCTGCGGGCGAATGTCGATGTGTTTGAATGGCAAGCATCTGACATCCCCGGTGTTCCCAGGGAGGTGATTGAGCACAATTTTGTTGTCTGTCCTCACGCGCGGCCCGTTGCTACCTCTTGAGCACTGCGTTGGATTTCCTTGAAGAGGAAAGGATGATGCAGCAAAGTAGCGTAAGTATTTCCCTCAGTTTTTGAGAACCAAGGTATCAATCTAGTAGGAGGCTACGCGTGAGTCCCTCGTACCTACACAAAGCAAATAACTCCTCGCAACCAACACGAATAGGGGTTGTCAATCCCTTCACGGTCACTTACGAGAGTGAGATCTTATAGAGATGATAGATAATATTTTTGGTATTTTTGTGATAAAGATGCAAAGTAAAATAAAAGCAAAGTAAAAAAGCAAAGGCAATAAATAAAGTGATGGGAGATTAATATGATGAGAATAGACCCGGGGGCCATAGATTTCACTAGTGGCTTCTCTCAAGAGCATAAGTATTTTACGGTGGGTGAATGAATTACTGTTGAGCAATTGACAGAATTGAGCATAGTTATGAGAATATCTAGGTATGATTATATATATAGGCATCACGTCCGAGACAAGCAGACCGACTCCTGCCTGCATCTACTACTATTACTCCACTCATCGACCGCTATCCAGCATGCATCTAGAGTATTAAGTTAATGAAAACAGAGTAACGCCTTAAGCAAGATGACATGATGTAGAGGGATAAATTCATGCAATATGATAAAAACCCCATATTGTTATCCTCGATGGCAACAATACAATACGTGTGAGGGAGTCCTGGATTAGGGTGTATCCGGACAGCCGGACTATAACCTTTGGCCGGACTGTTGGACTATGAAGATAGAAGATTGAAGACTTCGTCCCATGTCCGGATGGGACTCTCCTTGGCGTGGAAGGCAAGCTTGGAAGTTCGGATATGTAGATCTCCTTCCTTGTAACCAACTCTGTGTAACCCTAGCCCCCTCCGGTGTCTATATAAACCAGAGGGTTTAGTCCTTAGGAACAACAACAATCATACCATAGGCTAGCTTCTAGGGTTTAGCCTCTCTGGTCTCGTGGTAGATCAAATCTTGTAATACCCATATCATCAAGATCAATCAAGCAGGAGTAGGGTTTTACCTCCATTGAGAGGGCCCAAACCTGGGTAAAAACATCGTGTCCCCTGTCTCCTGTTACCATCCGCCTAGACGCACAGTTCGGGACCCCCTACCCGAGATCCGCCGGTTTTGACACCGACATTGGTGCTTTCATTGAGAGTTCCACTGTGTCGTCACTGCAGGGAAGGATGTCTCGTCTCGTCCTTAAAGACAACATTACCGTCGGAGGGGCCTTGGCTATCAGTCAAACTCTCCGGCTAGGCGGTTTTATCATGACCGCCTGTTCGGCCGCCGCAACAACGATGACTTCTCAGGTCATCGAAAACAACCTCCACGTTAACTCAGAACTCGCCGAGCAGAGGGATCCAATGGAGCTCTCTTCCCTGAACGAGCTCTTGGATCGCATCGCCGCCTTGGGAGTCGCTACGGACTATGATCAGATTGGGCTTAAACCCGATCAAAGGGAGATTAATTCTCCACCGGTCACCCATCATATCGCGGTGGTGGAGGAACAATGCGGCGACTCTTCCTCTATCTTGAGGACTAATTATGTCCGGACTCCTGAGCTCTCAGAGCCGGACACCCGTTTACGGGAGGACATCACCCAAGCCCTGAACCTAGAGGTAGGCAGCGGGCCAGACTTACCGGGCAACATCCCGGAACCCGAACTTCCAAGATTGAACTCCTCGGCCCCTGGGTCTCAGATCGGGTGAGGGTTTGGATTTAATTCCACCCACCCACCCAAACATAAGCGATCTTTCCCACATCAGGCAAGAGCCCCAGGAAACAGTACATCATTATTGGGCTAGATTCCTCCTTGTGATGAACAAGGTTAAGGACTGTCGCGAGGAAGACGCAGTCTCATTCTTCTGCAATAATTGCACGGACAAGGGACTCCTTAACGCTATAAGTCGCCGTGACATATCGTGCTTTGCTGACTTGGCGTCCATAGTATGAAAGTACCGTGCGATGGAAAGCACCTGGAAAACCGGAACAAAATTTTAGGATAATCCGGCCCCGAATACGCACCCAGTCCAAAGTAAAAGGGTGCACTATCACAAGACACCCGGGTTAACTATAAAAAAGCAAAAACCATCTATAGGGCATGGAACCATATTGGAGGGATGGCTCAATAGACCCTGCAAAATTCATAGTACAGAAGGTACCATACCAACACATAGCCTTAGATCATGTTGGATACTCCGGCAGGTGGCCAAAAGTGGCGAGGATCTTCTCATCCCAGAGGCCACAGAGCACCATCCCAGGTATAACAATACGGTATTAACAGTCTTCGAGACCTTCACATCAAATAATAGGTGCAAGCGAACACTCCGCAGCCTCGCCGAAATCTGCCATGTGGCAGCAATAAATCCATGGAGTGACACGGCTATTACCTTCAACGCCAGTGACGAACCTAAATTCCGAACAGCCCGGGCTCCAGCTGCACTGGTCCTCATTCCAATTGTGGACGGCTTTCGACTCACCAAAGTACTCATGGACGACGACAGTGGATTAAACCTCATCTATGAGGAAACTCTTCAAAAAATGGAAATAGACAGGAACCGCATTGAGCAAAGCAGCACAACCTTCTGGGGAATCATTCCCAGACGGGAAGCACGCTGTGCTGGGAAAATCACACTAGATGTGGTATTCGGCACACTAGAGAACTATAGGTCCGAAGAAATTACATTCCAAGTGGCCCCGCTCAGTAGCTGATACCACGCCCTTTTAGGGCGGGAGGCATTCACAATCTTCCCAGCAATACCCCATTATGGGTACATGAAGCTCAAAATGCCTGGGCCCAATGGAATCATCACTCTCGCTAGTGATCCGGACACAACCCTTCGAGTCGAGAACAAAACAGCTGCATTGGCCCTCGAGGCATTATCCGAAGCCCTCGCGGCCGAGGAATTAACCGCGCTACGCTCCACAGTGGACATGGACGACGTGATACTCGACAAAAGATCCAAGTCCACCTCTTTTAAACCAGCGGATGAAATAGTCAAATTCCAAGTCCACCCAACGGACGCTACAAAAACAGCCTATATCGGGACACAATTAAACCCCGCCGTGGACGCCGCACTATGAGAGTTCCTGCGCGAGAATTGGGACATATTCGCATGGCATCCTTCAGATATGCCAGGAATCCCACGTAGGCTGGCCGAACACAGCCTTAATATCCTTAAAGGATTCAAGCCGGTCAAGCAAACTCTTCGGCGTTTCTCTGAACCCAAGAGATAAGCAATGGGAGAGGAACTAGCCAAGTTATCGGAGGCCGGATTCATCAGAGAAATAAAACATCCGGACTGGCTAGAAAACCTGGTGATGATACCAAAGAAGGACAAATCCTGGCGCATATGCGTCGATTTCAAGGACCTCAACAAGGCCTGCCCAAAGGATCCCTTCCCACTCCCCCGCATCAATCAAATTATCGACGCTACCGCAGGACACGATTCATTGTGTTTCCTTGACGCATACTCCGGCTACCACCAAATTAAGATGGCGGAGTCCGACCAAGCCGCAACGGCATTCATCACAGCATACGACCCTTTCTGTTTCAACACAATGCCTTTTGGGCTAAAAAATGCTGGCACAACATATCAGCGCATGATTCAGACATGTCTGGAGAGACAAATCGGCAAAACAGTGGAGGCATACGTAGATGGTGTGGTCGTCAAAACAAAACACGTCGACTCTCTAATAGACGACTTGAGGCTCACATTTGACAACCTCCGAACATATGACATCAATTTAAATCCGGAAAAATGCGTTTTCGGTGTACCAGCCGAAAAGCTCCTGGGCTTCATTGTCTCCCGTAGAGGAATTGAAGAAAATCCAGCCAAGATCCGAGCTCTGTCACTGTTGGCTATCCCAACGGACCTCAAACAAATCCAGAAATTAACCGGATGCGTGGCGGCTCTAAGCCGCTTTATCTCCCGCTTAGGAGAAAAGGCTTTACCCCTTTATCGCCTCCTTCGGTGCACCGAACACTTCGAGTGGACGGATGCTGCCGTAGCCGGATTGGAAAAAATAAAAGCCATACTGGCAACCAACCCAATCCTGGCCGCACCTAAAATCGGCGAACCAATGCTGCTATACATAGCGTGTCGGTGTACAAAAAGAAGGGTACGCTTTTTTGTACCCCTACGACTGTGCACGGGCAGTCTGAGCCACGGGCGTCGCCACACTGAGCACGGCAAGGGAGGTAAAACCAAGGTAAGGCCAAAGCCGAAGAGGAGCGGAACGACGCCAAGACCAAGACCACAAACAGCAGGGGGAACAAAGCAGACCCCCTGGCAAGATCCTTGCCGGGGGGCAGCTTTAGTTAGCCCGACAAGATCCTTGCCGTGGCAGCTCGCCCGGCACCTACAGAGCGAGGTCACCCTTGAGTCCACTGCCCCCATGGGGCAAGGATTCGGGAGACATCCCCGTGGTGGCATGCAGATCTTTGTGAAGACATTCAAGACCAGATACCCACTTAAGAAGGTGATGGCCCTTGGCGGGATTCCAGCCAAGGGGGACCACAAGGCACCGGGCAAGAGCCTTGCCGGGGATGACAACGAGCGCCACGGCAAGACCCTTGCCGGGGCCCCGACAAGGCCCTTGCCAAGGACACCCGTGGGGCCACCATCAGGCCCACACCAGTCGCGCCTCCACCACCGTTCGCATGCAGCTGCCGACCCAACCAGTTGGGCAGGCACCTATGTGGCGGCGTGCAGATCTTCGTGGAGACCCACCACTGCGCCACCTCAGCTGCGTGCCTGCCTACATGGCACCACAAGCACCGCTGGCCAGGGCGCGTGTCAACACTAGCGGGAGCGGCGACGGACAGGACGGGGCTCTCCCCCATCCCTGATAAAGCAAGGACACCTAAGCAGGGCGCATTAAATGCGCCTTGTCATGTAATGCGAGGGATAAACTCGCATTACTGTACCCTTTCCACCTCCTATGTGCCACTGTGGCAGCCCCTTTCCTATAAAAGGAGGCCCGAGGCGACCAGGAGGAGGATTCGGCTTTTTGGAGCTCCTCACGCCCCATAGCTAGCTCAAGAACACAGATATACAATCCACCAAAGCAGGAGTAGGGTTTTACGCATCCTCGCGGCCCGAACCTGGATAAAGGAACCGTGTGCTACCTGTTTGATCCGCTCTTCTCACGACCCCCGCGCCCCGCAACCGTAGTAGGGATTCTTGTGATCCCATAGGTGTCGTTTCCCACCGACATCTTTGGCGCGCCAGGTAGGGGGCGGGCGCAGTTGTGAGAATCGGCTTTAAGCAGTTAGTTCGACGCTTCTTCATCATCATGGCGCCCAAGAAGAAGACGACGGTGGCGGTTGTCCCGTCGGAGGCCGGGCATCCCGTCCCAACGCGGGCGAGCAGCGGACCGGTCGCAGAAAGGACCCGGGGCGCTGTTTGCGAACACCAACACCGTCCCAGCAGCCGGAGTTTGGGAGGCGGCGATGTTCGTGCGCCTGGCAACGGGCCGCACGCCGCCAAATCCAAGGATGGAGCCGAGCCCTCCGCGGGTGGCGCAGGGCCTTCCAGGCTCGCTGCCGCCACGCCCGAGGGCGACGGGAGGGAAGAAGAAGAACAAGACCGGTGAGACCTCGGACACCCACTCCGGCAAGCGCACCTCTTCGGAGTGTAGCGCTGCCGTCGAGGACGTGCCAGAGAGCTCCACCAGTGGGAACAAGAAGTCCAGGGCTACGCCACCGGGAACCAAGAAGGTTTCCGTCAATGAGGACGGCACGGGAGGAGCCTTTACCATAAGCTCCACCCTCGACGACAAACAGGAAGACGCGCTCGTCACCTTCCTGCGGGCGAATGTCGATGTGTTTGCATGGCAAACTTCCGACATCCCCGGTGTTCCCAAGGAGGTGATTGAGCACCACCTTGCTGTCTGTCCTCATGCGCGGCCCGTCAAGCAGAAGGTCAGAAAGCAAGCTTTGGAACGACAAGAGTCCATCACGGAAGAGATCCAGAAACTGGAGGCGACGGGTTTGGTAAGAGGAGTGCTCCATCCAACGTGGTTGGCCAATCCGGTCGTGGTGCGCAAGGCAAATGGGAAGTGGAGGCTGTGTATTGATTACACAGATATCAATAAGGCTTGTCCTAAAGACCCCTTGTCGGGGTCAAAACCGGCGCATCTCGGGTAGGGGGTCCCGAACTGTGCGTCAAGGTCGGATGGTAACAGGAGACAAGGGACACTTTATTTTACCCAGGTTCGGGCCCTCTCGATGGAGGTAAAACCCTACTCCTGCTAGATTAATATTGATGGTATGGGTAGTACAAGAGTGGATCTACCACGAGATCAAGGAGGCTAAACCCTAGAAGCTAGCCTATGGTATGATTGTGTATGATGATGGTTGTCCTACGGACTACAACCCTCCGGTTTATATAGACACCAGATATGGTTAGGGTTACACAGAGTCGGTTACAATGGTAGGAGATCTTGAATATCCGCACGCCTAGCTTGCCTTCCACGCCAAGAAAAGATCCTTCTGGACACGGGACGAAGTCTTCAATCTTGTATCTTCATAGTCCTGGAGTCCGGCTGAAGGTATAGTCCGGCTATCCGAACACCCCCTAATCCAGGACTCCCTCAGTAGCCCCTGAACCAGGCTTCAATGACGACGAGTCCGACGCGCAGATTGTCTTCGGCATTGCAAGGCGGGTTCCTCCTCCAAGTTCTTTAAGAAGATTACAAACACCAAATATAGTGTCCGGCTCTGCAAAATAAGTTTCCACATATTGCCATATAGAGAATAATATTAACACAAATCAAATCTGCTGACGTATTCCGCAGTGCGTCATAACACCGCGGCCAAGCTCTTTATATAAATTGTTTTCATTGTTCCACCTCAGCGTGTTTAGCGAGGCGGTTTCCTTGGCACGTCTTGTCAAAGCAGAGATCGCGTGCCCCTTTTAATGGGATTCTCATTAATACGGACGTGGGTAACCCAGTCGTGCCCGTTAGCACGTTTTGCCTTAATTAAAGGCTAGTCCAAGACGGTTACGGGGAGGGCTCTTAGTATTCTGCCTCTTATAAAGAGACCAAGACCCTATTCCCCTCTTCTATTCTCAAAACGAGCTCGCCCGTCGCCTCGAATTCCAACACTCTAGGCTTCCAGATTCCAGGCTTCTTGAAGAAGAGGGTTGGGTGAGGCAAACGAGCTTAGAAAAGGCTGTTGCTGACGCCAAGGACGCCCGCTCTATAATGAGAGCGACAAGGGAAGAGCTGCGTCAAGCCGGACAAATTGCGGATGGAAATCCCTTCTCGCTGCGAAGAAAATTTTGTGATCCGGAGTTTGCCCCGTTAGACCGGATGTGGAGTGTAGAGGACACCTATCTGGATTTGGAGGCTAGTGCTGCTGATGCGACCGAACACTTTTGAGATAAAAAGGATCATGAAGTGGAGAAGCTCTTTTGGTCGCAATTCATCAATCCAGAGCGTCCCCTGGCAGTGGACGATCGCCTGGCCCAATGGGCCAAACTGAATAGGTTGTCCGGACTCGCCATGAAGTACGTCATGGACCATCTGTGTCCGGGGAGATCGAAGCCGAAGAGTTATTTCAGCTTGGTGCAGCAATTTCTAGACGTGGTGCCACGTGTCGATGCTATGAAGAGGTCAGTGTGCATAGAGGGCGCTCGGCTGGCTCTTGCCCGTGTCAAGACATACTGGGCAGATATGGAGCCCACCATTGTTGCGTCCCGGGATTCGGATAAAAGCCGAATACCTTTCGAGCACTATTTTAAGGAAGTCCTCAAAGGCGCTCGCGTAATAGAGACGCAGTGCTCGAAGGATGCTATATTATGATAGCATATGTAATCATAAAACAGTATTTTGATAAATTGTAGTGGCATTTTTTAGACTTGTGCCTTCAAGTATTAAGAACACCTCCTGTGCGGCCGTTTTAATATATAAATTCTGAAAGATTGCAGTTGTTGGCTTCAGCCCCCACGCACATAGTGCGGGGGTGCACGCAGAAGACGCATTTTCACACTTAACCCAACGTCTTGGTCATGAGGCTTGTGAGTGCGGCCATTGTTCTTGGCTTTTCCTGGCCGAGGTGTCTGGTGAGCCATTCGTCTCGGACATTATGCCTGAAAGCTGCTAAGGCTTCGGCGTCCGGACAATCCACTATCTGATTCTTTTTAGTAAGGAATTTGTTCCAGAACTGTCGAGCTGATTCTCTGGGTTGTTGAGTTATGTGACTGAGATCGTCCGCGTCCGGGGGCGGACATAGGTCCCTTGAAAATTTGCTCGGAAAGCATCCTCAAGCTGTTCCCAACTTCCAATTGTGTTTTCGGGAAGGCTTTTAAACCAGTGTCGGGCTGGCCCTTTAAGCTTAAGGGGTAAATATTTGATGGCGTGGAGATCATCTCCTCTAGCCATATGTATGTGGAGGATATAATCCTCGATCCAGACTCCGGGGTCTGTTGTTCCATCGTACGCCTCTATGTTGACGGGTTTGAATCCCTCTGGAAATTCATATTCCAGGACCTCATCGGTGAAACATAGGGGCTGCCCGGCGCCCCTGTATTTGGGTGTGCCGGATTCTGATGATGGCTTTTTTGCATTGCTTGTGAGAGCTTGCTTTCTTGGCCCGTAAATGGACCTGGCTGGGCCATGATGCAAGTCTTTAATTGGGTCGCATGCCGCATTGAGTGTGGCGCCGCTTGCCATTTTATGGTGGTCGTGGGGTCGTCTATCCGACCGTGTGGCTTTTTTATTTTTTGAATGCGAGGGCTCTAGGGCCTCTTGGTCGAATTCGGGCAGTAGTGTTCTCTTTGGATAGCTTTTAGTGCGGCGGCTGCCGCCGTATTTGTCTGCGGTCTTGATTACCTTGCTCCATCTTATTCTGAGTGCATCTTCCACCGTCTTTAGCTTCCGCTTCTGCTTTTTCAGGCTGCATGCTGTGGCAACGAGCCTTTCGTGGAGATTCTTCTGCTCCGTGGTTTTATCCAGCGTAAGATCGTCCGGAGTTCTGTTATGGCCGGGGGAGGGCTGTCTGTCCTCTCTATCTGCGTTGCCCTATTCGGTCGGTTGCTCTGAGGCATGCTCGTCATCTACCGGCTCATCCTGCTCTATGGCTGGGTCTTGATTGAGGCGGGGCTTGGCTCGACGTTTTCGTCGCCGCTTTGATTGCTTTTCAGAGGGTTTATACCTTTTTTCGTCCCCTTTTTCCTCGTTGTCGTTTCCTTTAGGGGTATCCACCATGAATACATCGTTAGGTGGGGTGGCGGTCCAACGCCCTATAGGTGCTGGTTCCTGTTCGTCTCCATCTTCGTCGTCCATACCATCGAAGTCTTCGGATCCGAAGTCAAGTATGTCGGTTAAATCATCGACAGTGGCTATTAAGTGGGTGGTGGGTGGGCTTTGAATTTCTTCGTCGTCTGAATCCCAACCTCGCAGACCATAGTCCGGACTGGGCTCTCCTGATAGAGAGAGAGAGAGACTTGAGAGAATTCAGGATATCACCGAAAGGTGAGTACTGAAAGATGTCCGCGGCGGTGAACTCCATTATAGGCGCCCAATCGGATTCGATCGGTAGGGGCACGGGAGGCCCGGGGTTCGGAGAGGAATCTGACTCCTTGGAGTCATGGGCCGTGCGGAGTGCGGGGCTGGCATTCGGCTCGATCGCCTTCAAGATCGCAGCCCCCGAGGTGACGTCCAACCGCTCATCCTCAAAGAACGCAGCGGGCTCCGAGTCGAGGATCGGGGCCGGTGCGTGTGCGTGTGCGGCCTCCAGGGCACTATTCGGAGGCAGAGCTATATCCTGCCCCTCAAGGTAGTGCGGCGCGCTTGGCTGTGGCTCAAACCCGTCGAAGATCAAGTCTCCGCGGATATCTGCTGTGTAGTTTAAGCTTCCAAACCTGACTTGATGGCCAGGGGCGTAGCTTTCGATCTGCTCCAGACGACCAAGCGAATTGGCCCGGAGAGCGAAGCCGCCGAAGACGAAGATTTGTCCGGGGAGGAAAGTCTCACCGGGACCTCATCATTGTTGATGATCAAAGGAGCCATCGGGCCTAAAAGCGACGACACAGAGGAACTCTCAATGAAAGCACCAATGTCGGTGTCAAAACCGGCGGATCTCGGGTAGGGGGTCCCGAACTATGTGTCAAGGTCGGATGGTAACAGGAGACAAGGGACACTTTATTTTACCCAGGTTCGGGCCCTCTCGATGGAGGTAAAACCCTACTCCTGCTAGATTAATATTGATGATATGGGTAGTACAAGAGTGGATCTACCACGAGATCAAGGAGGCTAAACCCTAGAAGCTAACCTATGGTATGATTGTGTATGATGATGGTTGTCCTACGGACTACAGCCCTCCGGTTTATATAGACACCGGATAGGGTTAGGGTTACACAGAGTCGGTTACAATGGTAGGAGATCTTGAATATCCGCACGCCTAGCTTGCCTTCCACGCCAAGAAAAGATCCTTCCGGACACGGGACGAAGTCTTCAATCTTGTATCTTCATAGTCCTGGAGTCCGGCTGAAGGTATAGTCCGGCTATCCGAACACCCCCTAATCCAGGACTCCCTCACCCCTTCCCGTTGCCGCGCATCGACCAGATTGTTGACTCCATGGTTGGGTGCGATCTGTTGTCATTCCTCGATGCCTACTCCGGCTACCACCAGATCTTCATGGCAAAAGAAGACGAAGAGAAAACAACATTCATCACCCCATGTGGTACGTATTGTTTCATGCGGATGCCTTTCGGGTTGAAGAGTGCTAGTTCGACGTTTGCGAGGGCGGTCCAGATTGGTTTTGAACCCCAGCTCCATAGAAATATGGAAGCTTATATGGATGACATAGTGGTCAAAACCAAGGACAAGGCAACCCTCATACCAGATTTGCGAGAGACATTTGCAAACCTGCGCAAGATCAAACTCAAGCTGAACCCTGAGAAGTGTGTCTTTGGCGTCCCGTCCGGCAAGCTTCTCGGGTTCTTTGTGTCACAGCGTGGGATAGAGGCCAATCCGGACAAGATCCAAGCTATAGAGCAGATTGAGGCACCCAAGCGAATCAAGGATGTGCGTCGGCTTGCTGGTTGTGTCGCTGCCATGGGCAGGTTCATATCCAAGTCTGCCGAGCGCGCCCTCCCCTTTTTCAAGATCTTGAAAAAGGCGGGCCCGGTGGAGTGGACGCCAGAAGCCGAAGCAGCGTTGCATGATTTGAAGAAGTACCTCTCTCCGCGCCAACACTAGTTGCGCCTAGGCCCCAGGAGCCGTTGCTGCTATACCTAGCGGCAACGAACCAGGTGGTCAGTGCCGCACTAGTGGCGCAGAGAGAGGTTGACGGTGAGGTAACGACAGCAACGGAGCCCGACGCCACCAACGCGGAGACGACACAGCCAGTCGAAGTGCCGTCAAAGAAGAAAATGATGCATCACCCGATCTACTTTGTTAGCTCCCTCCTGCAGGGGGCTAGGTCAAGGTACTCCGGCGTGCAGAAACTGCTCTTCGGCCTCCTCATGGCCTCGAGGAAGCTGCGTCACTACTTCTAGGTACACGAGATCATTGTCGTCACTCACCTCCCTCTACAACGGATATTGCACAACCCAGATGCGACAGGGAGGATTGTGGAATGGGCACTGGAGCTGTCCAGCTTTGGCCTCAAGTTTGAAAGTACTTCGACGATCCAGAGCCGAGTCCTGGCGGAGTGGACCGCAACACCTGACGAAGAAGCCCAAGAGACTGCTCTCCTCGGCAAGGAGGCAAGTTGCAATTGGATTATGTACTTTGATGGGGCTTTCTCCCTACAAGGTGCCAGGGCTGGCGTCCTGCTCGTCGCCCCCACCGGAGAGCACCTCAAGTACGTGATCCAGATGCACTTCCCCAGGGAGGTGTCAACAAATAATACGGCGGAGTACGAAGGGCTGCTTGCCGGTCTTAGGATCGCGGCGGACCTCGGAATCAAAAAGCTCATCGTCAGGGGCGACTCGCAGCTTGTCGTCAAGCAAGTCAACAAGGATTACCAGAGCCCGTTGATGAAGGCCTACGTTGATGAAGTGAGGAAGCTAGAAGAGCGTTTCGACGGTATACAGGCTGAACACGTTCCCCGAGCAGAGAATGATATCGCTGATTACCTGTCGAAGTGCGCTGCCCTCAAGCTACTTGTGGAACCAGGTACCTTTGTGCTTCAGCTAACTCAGCCATCCGTTGATCCATCAACAGAGCAGAACAAAAGGAGGAAATCAGGACCCGGCAAGTACTTTCCTGCCGAGCTCCCCGGAGCCGCCGGCAAGGATGTTGCCGAGGACACTGAGCCGGCCACAGGAGGCTAGCTCCGGCGAAGCGTCAAGCTCTTGCCATCGAGACAGCCGCTCCTATAGCGAAGGAGATGCCTTTAGTCCTCGCCGTCGAGCCCCTGGCTCCAGCGTGGGCACAGCATACCGTCCGATTCCTCCAAACAGGGGAACTTCCTGAGGAGCAGGAAGAAGCGGAAAAAGTAGCCCGTCGCTCTACCATGTACCAGTTCGTCGATGACGTCCTGTACAAGAAGAGGCCGAACGGTGTGAAATTGAAGTGTATCCCTTGAGAGGAAGGACTGGAGCTGTTGGCGGAGATACACGGAGGCATATGTGGATCCCACATCGGGTCAAGGGCCCTTGCCGGCAAGGCATTCCGGCAAGGTTTCTTCTGGCCCACCGCCCTCCAGGATGCGACGACACTCGTCACCAGATGTGAAGTGTGTCAGTTCCATTCAAGAAGCTTCATCAGCCAGCTCAAGCCCTTCAAACCATTCCTCTCTCCTGGCCTTCTCGGTCTGGGGGCTCGACATACTGGGCCCTTTCCCCCGCGCCATCGAGGGCTTTGAGTACTTGCACGTTGCAATCGACAAGTTCACAAAGTGGCCAGAGGTGGAAGCAGTGAGGAAGGTCACAGCTCAGTCGGCCGTCAAGTTCTTCAAGGGGCTAGTGTGTCGTTTCGGTGTACCCAACAGGGTCATCACCGACAACGGCACACAGTTCACAAGCCGCACCTTCATGCAATATACGCAAGACCTCGGTAGCAAAGTCTGCTTCGCTTCCGTTGCTCACCCACGAAGCAACGGTCAAGCTGAGAGGGCAAATGCTGAAGTGTTGCGAGGCTTAAGGACCAAGACCTTTGACAGGCTGCACAAGAGTGGAAGGCGCTGGATTGATGAGTTGCCGACGGTTCTTTGGTCAATCAGGACGACACCAAATCGAGCCACCGGCCAGACACCCTTTGCCCTGGTATACGGCGCAGAAGCAGTTATCCCCACTGAACTCATATATAGGTCACCTAGAGTGCTCGCTTATGATGAGCTTGATCAAGAGCAACTGCGGCAAGATGACGCACTGCTCCTTGAGGAAGATCGTCTTCGGGCGGCTGTGAGAGCAGCATGCTACCAGCAAGCCTTGCGCCGCTACCATAGCCGCAAGGTTCATGCCCGAAGCCTTGAGGAAGGCGACCTTGTCCTTCGGCGCGTTTAATCGGCCAAGAATTCCAACAAGTTGACGCCAAAATGGGAAGGCCCTTACCGGGTAATACGAGTCACCAGGCCCAGCGCAGTCCGCCTGGAGACCAAAGATGCCGTTCCGGTGAGTAACTCCTGGAACATTGAGCATCTTCGCAAGTTTTACCCGTAAGGCGCGGCTTGCCGGGCCTCCCGGAAAACCACCTTTTGTACAAGCATTGCCGATGATGCATGTAACCCTTTGTACAAAGCCAGGCACAGACCCTGAGCATTAATAAATGAAGCACTGGCGCCCTAAGTTATAGCATGCATGCTAGGTTGAGTCTCGTCCTTGGTTAGGGTTGATAGTGCTTAGCGGCGAATAACCCCTAGCTTAGAGGTCGAGTGTGCGTCCCTTTGCCGTTCTTTTGTCTTCTTTGGTTCGCAGGACTCACACATATCCTTGCCGGACCACTTAAGGATTTAAAAGAGGAGGAGGACGGACTAGCATCTAGACCCCGGCAAGCCAGTATTACCGGCAGCTGCAAGAGCAAAGGTTCACCCACGGCAAACCAAAGTTGCCGGGGGCTACAACTTCAGATAAGTTCTTCATCCCTTATCATGCACTCCTTTATGGACTGAGGTATGTGAAACCTCGTTTTTCCTAAAAGGCTACCGTGCTCCTCTAACCCTAGGCCCTAGGACTTGTTCCTGGGGTCGGGTTTGATCGTAGTCGCGGCAGCAAAAGGGTGAAACGAGGAGCCCGAACCCGCCACATCCCTGCCTCCGCCAAAGGCGTGAGAAAGGTCGAGTGAGGTGGAGAGACGGTAAGGCCTGTTGCTGGGCGAGGAAATGTTTATCTTAGAGATATCAAGGATTTGCTCCTTGTCGTGGGTTCTGCCCGCAAACACATGGCCCGGCAAACATCCCTTTTTCATTAAAAACATTCCATTCAGGTACAGTCCATAAGGAATGAAAAACATGAATGATGGGATTACAAGTTTTAAATTCAGCTAAGGCCCGAAGGCTTACAAACTAAAAAAAGATAAGGTGCCCGTAACCCCTTTCTTGTCCCTCTCCTCAGGAGGCAGGTCAAGGAGCCGAAAAGGGCAAAAGGGGCGCCTAGACGAGCTACGGGTGGCAGAAGACACCAAGAGAACATCTCGGTGGCCGTCTGGAGGCTGAATGGTGATGGCGGCGCCGGAAGCAGGGCTCGAAGACGAGGCGGCAGGACGTCAGCACGCGTCGAAGGCGTCGTGCCCGCGTACTCCGAGTTGAGGGCCTTGCCGCCCGCCCTCTTCCTCTTCCGCAGCCTCCCAATGCCAGCCGCCCAAGGAGACGACCCCGAGAAGTTCAAGGAGCTGGCGGCACGGATGATGCAGTCGCCGGTGCCGCACGAGGCGGCGCCCGACACCTAGTGAGACCCGTCATCCTGCCGCCCGCTACCCTCGTCGTCGCTGCCGCTGTCCTCGTCGCCACTTCCGCCCGAGGAGGAGTCTTCGCTATCAGAAGAGCTCTCCACGCAACACCTTGCCCGGGTCCCGAAGAGCCCGAAGACCTTGACGGAGAGGAGGCCGCCCTCCATCAGCTTGAAATGGAGAGTGAGCCCCTCCGTCAGGCGGTGGATGTGAGCGAACGTCTTCCATCCTCGACGAAGATACATCACATGAGGGGCTGGGAAATCAACGCGAACCCACGTACCGCTGATCCCACAGCCCCTCATGTGCAGCCGCAGTGATTCCGGTGGATCCAACTCCATCTCCCGCGCAAATGGGGTCGGGAGACGAAGGCGACGGCGAGGCGGCCGGCGCAACCTGACGAAGAACTCACAAGGGTCGTCCCCAACGTGGCCCTCCATGGGGGGAGGAGCTGTTGGCGGAGGCAAGGCCGGTGCGCCGCCCCGTCCTCCTCTTCCCCGAGCGCCTCGGCCTCGCCCCCTCCCCCTTCCCCTTGCGGCTGGCTCTGCCACCACAGGTGCAGGAGAACGAGGGACGTGTTGTCGAGCGGCGACCCGCGTCGCCACCGATGAAGGAACAGGGTTCCCTCTCTCCATGGCGGATGGAAGGGAGGGGAGCAGAAGCTGAAGAAAGAAGGAGATGAAGGAATGCAGGACGCCATCCTCCCTCCCGCTCTTTATAAAGGGGCGGGGTGAGGGCTCGGCCGCCCCGCTCCGCCAATCAAGATGCGGAAGGCGCAGGGAACTAGGACCGACCCGCCACCCTAGCTCGCGACGGCCCGGTTTCCCGCCTCCACCGTTCGCCACCCCAAGCGCATGCGAGCCACGTGGCAGGCGTGCAGGACCGAGGCGATGGGTGAGGCGACCTCTCCCCACCCCATGATCATGGGGAGTGGACGCCTTGAAGACCACACCTCGGCCCCGTTTAGTAAATGGGCCGCGCCTCCACGCCTCCCCCCCCCCCCCGTTCATGGGGAAGGCGCGAACCGCCCCTTTACTACGATGTGACGCATGCGTGCAGAGCTCAGCCCCACACATGCCGCCCACGTCACGCACGCCTCCCCGCACGCGACATGTGCGGGACGCATGGGAAGCGCAGCGCACGAAAAACTTACCGCGGTAAAAACCGCCCCGCCTGCCCGCACACTGTTCTTGGGCCTGGCCCAACGATTCGTGGCGCTTATGTGTGGCCCAGGCCCGGGGGCTCCTGTCGGTGTACAAAAAGAAGGGTACGCTTTTTTGTACCCCTACGACTGTGTACGGGCAGTCTGAGCCACGGGCGCCGCCACACTGAGCACGACAAGGGAGGTAAAACCAAGGTAAGGCCGAAGCCGAAGAGGAGCGGAACGACGCCAAGACCAAGACCACAAAGAGCAGGGGGAACAAAGCAGACCCCCCCGGCAAGATCCTTGCTGGGGGGCAGCTTTAGTTAGCCCGACAAGATCCTTGCCGTGGCAGCTCGCCCGACACCTACGGAGCAAGGTCACCCTTGAGTCCACTGCCCCCATGGGGCAAGGATTCGGGAGACATCCCCGTGGTGGCATGCAGATCTTTGTGAAGACATTCAAGACCAGATACCCACTTAAGAAGGTGATGTCCCTTGGCGGGATTCCAGCCAAGGGGGACCACAAGGCCCCCGGCAAGAGCCTTGCCGGGGATGACAACGAGCGCCACGGCAAGACCCTTGCCGGGGCCCCGACAAGGCCCTTGCCAAGGACACCCGTGGGGCCACCATCAGGCCCACACCAGTCGCGCCTCCACCACCGTTCGCATGCAGCTGCCGACCCAACCAGTTGGGCAGGCACCTGTGTGGCGGCGTGCAGATCTTCGTGGAGACCCACCACTGCGCCACCTCAGTTGCGTGTCTGCCTACATGGCACCACAAGCACCGCTGGCCAGGGCGCGTGTCAACACCAGAGGGAGCGGCGACGGACGGGACGGGGCTCTCCCCCGTCCCCGATAAAGCAAGGACACCTAAGCAGGGCGCATTAAATGCACCTTGTCATGTAATGTGAGGGATAAACTCGCATTACTGTACCCTTTCCACCTCCTGTGTGCCACTGTGGCAGCCCCTTTCCTATAAAAGGAGGCCCGAGGCGACCAGGAGGAGGATTCGGCTTTTTGGAGCTTCTCACGCCCCATAGCTAGCTCAATAACACAGATATACAATCCACCAAAGCAGGAGTAGGGTTTTACGCATCCTCGCGGCCCGAACCTGGATAAAGGAACCGTGTGCTACCTGTTTGATCCGCTCTTCTCACGACCCCCGCGCCCCGCAACCGTAGTAGGGATTCTTGTGATCCCATAGGTGTCGTTTCCCACCGACATGGCGGCAACTAATCAAGTCGTAAGTGCAGTGCTCGTCGTCGAACGAGAAATGGACGGACATAAATTCCCCCTTCAAAAGTCGGTATATTATGTATCCACTGTCCTCACTCCATGCAAATCATGGTACCCGCACTATCAAAAGATAGCATATGCGGTATTCATGGCATCCCGGAAACTACGACACTACTTTGAGGAGTGTTCAATTACAGTGGCCTCGGAAGTACCACTCAACGACATAATAAACAACCGCAACGCCACAGGCCGGATTGCCAAATGGGCCATTGAGCTCCTTCCGTTCGACATAACATATAAACCTCAGCGAGCTATTAAGTCACTGGTGTTGGCCGATTTTGTAGCTGAATGGACAGAAGCCGAACTCCCTAAAGAGTACGACGCATACTCCAATTGGATTATGCACTTCGACGTCTCTAAAATGTTGGCCGGTCTGGGGGCTGGCGTCGTCCTGACGTCTCCCACCGGAGACACAGTCCAGTATGTACTCCAAATACTGTACACAGACTCCAACAATGCAGCTGAGTATGAGCCCCTGTTACATGGCCTCCGGATGGCAGTTTCCATGGGCATTCGACGCCTGGAGGTGCGTGGGGATTCGAACCTCGCAATATCCCAAATAAATGGAGACTTTGATGCCAAGGATCCAAAAATGGCGGCCTATCGCAACACCGTCCTCAGGATGTCAGTTCGGTTCGAGGGGCTCGAATTCCACCATGTGGCTCGGGAAAACAATCAAGCGGCAGATATCCTCGCCCGCATCGGCGCAAAACGCGATGCAGTCCCACCCAACATCTTCTTGGAGAGGTTGTTTAAGCCATCTGTAGTATGGGAAGGGGACACCGGTAACAACAGTCCGGACCCGGCCACAATGCCTGATACCGAACACTCTGACATAATCGGAGGCTCTGCCACCGAAATAACACCTTCAGCCCACGTAATAATGGCCATCATCGCCCTGTGGACAGAACCATTCCTGGCCTACCTAACTAGGCAGGAACTGCCCGAGGACCAAAATGAGGCACGCTGCATAGTGCAGCGGTCTAAAGCCTACAGGGTCCACGAGGGAGAGCTTTATAAGAAAAGCACTACCGGAGTCCTTCAAAGGTGCATCTCCGAAGAGGAATGGCGGAAACTTCTGGCAGAAATTCATGCCGGACTCAGCGGCCACCACGCCGCAGCCCAGGCCCTTGTAAGCAAGGCCTTCCGTACAGGTTTTTATTGGCCGACGGCCCGGGAAGATGCACAGGACTTGGTCCAACGCTGCGCCGGTTGCCACCTTTTTGCAAACCAAAGCCATATGCCACCCACTGCCCTCGAAACAATCCCCATTACCTGACCCTTCACGGTCTGGGGGCTTGATATGGTTGGACCCCTTAAAGGGGGAACCCATATGAAAAAATACCTACTGGTCATGGTGGACAAATTCACCAAATGGATAGAAGCCAAACCCGTTAAAATGACCGAATCCGGACCGGTGATAGACTTCATATCCGGGGTTGTACACCGCTATGGCGTCCCCCACAGCATCATCACTGACAACGGCACAAACTTCACGGCCGATGAGGTAAAACTCTGGTGCAGCAATATGGGCATCAAGCTCAATTATGCTTCTATCTATCACCCACAAACTAACGGTCAGGTTGAGCGAGAAAATGGTCTTATCATGAGCGGCATTAAACACAGATTAGTGCAGTCCTTAAAGGAATCTAACACGCACTGGGTAGAGGAGCTCGACTCTGTACTCTGGGGGCTGCGGACCATGCCGAATCGCACTACCGGATACACACCCTTCTTAATGGTGTACGGCGCAGAGGCGGTTCTGCCCTGCGACATAATTCATGACTCACCTCGAGTGCGCATGTACGAAGAAAGAGAAGCCGATCTCGATCGGCAGGACAGTCTGGACACCCTGGAGGAGGAGCGCGACGTGGCAAAAGCCCGTTCCGCATTTTATCAGCAACAGGCTCGGAGGCCCTGCAGACCCTTGAGGTTCGAACACTGGGGTGCGCGCGGAGATTTCGCCTTCTACCTACCTGCACCCCACCGCCTCGCTAAGAACTAAGCTATGGAAAGAACATCACAAAAGACACAGGGTTTATACTAGTTCGGGCCACCATTGTGGTGTAATACCCTACTCTGGTTTGTGGTGTGGTGGATTGCCTCTTGGGCTGATGATGATGAGCAATACAAGGAAGAATAGCCTCGCGAGGGTCTGTTCCTGGCTGGGGCGATGAACTGCTAGGAGGAGTTCAGTCACCCTTCTCTCTCTGTGTGCGATGCTACTCAATCCGATCCCAGCTCATTTCTGGATCTTGGCTTCTAGATTCTCTCTCTCTCTACCCTGCGGGTGGCTAGTCCTATTTATAGGCAAAGGCCCTAGGCCTCTTCCCAAATATTGAGCGGGAAGGGCGCCAACAATTGGCCATTTTAAAGGAGAACATCTGGTACACTTATCCTGACTAAAGTTGGTCCTCGCCTACCAAAGGCTCTGGTGGTGATGCTGGCTTGGGCTCCACAATGACTTCCTCCCTGCCGTTGGGCTGGTCTTGGTCTCGTTGCACCGAAACGGGTGCCTTTTCTTGATGCTCTCACCTGCGCTTGCTCCCTTTGCACCAAAGAGGAAAGGAGGACATTGCGTGGGCTGGCGCCCGCCTGGCGCCCTTGGTCGTCATGGCTTGCGTCACGGGCACCTCGTGAGGTACCCCGCCTTGATCTCTCCGCCTCCTCGCGAGCCAGCCTGATGAGGCCGTGCCTGAGGAAGCTCCATGTCGTCCGCCCCATGAGGCTTGGCCCCTCGCGAGGGTCTTGGGTCTGTGTTGACGAAGATGGGTCGTGCTGGGCCCCCCTTTGAGCCACGCCACAGGCCGCAGGCAGGCAAGTCTGGGGACCCCCGTTCCCAGAACGCCGACAATTTTCCATATGCGCCCCCAGATGTTTTTGCCTGCGTCTCTTTTCGCAGTCCGGACATGCACTTTAGGGCATGCGTACCCACGGAAAGGAACCCCTAACGGAACTATTCTCCCTGGAAGATGTTTCTTACTACCCATGTAATATAACATAACTAGTTGGGCACTTGTCTGTTCAAGCACTAATGACCCCTACGCCTGGTTTCCATGCATGCCCCGGTTCTTATATAACTGGGAGGGTATTCGAATACACTCTGGACTATCAGGTCCCAAGTTTGAAGCGAAAAGGTCCGCCATGACAAATGATCTACAATCCAGCTAGAAGGCATTATACATGTCACTTTAATTACATAGTCACTTTGACTGACTAAATTTCTCTTCTATACCATCCAACAGGCTGTCTAGCCTACAATCCTGTTGGGAATACTTTGCGGCTAATTCCACTTGCCCATACACTAAGATAACAGGGATCTCTTTCCCACCGGGCCCCACAGGTCCGACCTCGGCCATGTGGTTTGGGTCAGACTTGGTATACCGCGTCTTCACCATGGCCCAGGCTTCCCTGGGACCTTGACGATAGGCTGATATCTTCCATAATCGGAAGCGCCGCCGCACTCCCTTGAGCTTCTCCGCAAGCTCTCCAAGGCCTTCGGGCAGGGAGACGGAGGGCCACAAGGCCTGGGCAATGTCTTGCATCACCTGCCGAACTTGTTTGTGCAGTTGTGAGAGCTCTGGTAGAAGATCACCCGCCGACCCGGGCATCTCATCCGCGGGACGACCCGTCAGCACACCTACAGACATAACTCTGTTAGCTAGCTTCTTCGCCGAACTCCTTTAAAAAAACAAAGTTCGCTCAAGCACTTACTAAAAATGTCGCGTCGAAGCCGCTTATTCTCCTTCGTGGAGTCCGACAGCTGGGCGCGAACATCCTTTAGTTCTACGGTCAACTGGGTATTGGCATCCTGGAGATTGATTTTCTCCTGCCTAACTTTTGTGAGCACGCGCTCGCCAGCCTTTAGCCGGCGTAGGAGATGTTGCTCATCCGGATTCACTCCGGCGTCATCTGCAATATTTATTGTTAGATTTGCAGCTACATCGCACTCTATATGGTACCTAGCATCCTTAAAAAAGTGTTACCAGAGGAGGCCTTCTCAGACTCCTTCGTTGTGACAGCTGCGGCCCGTAGCTGGGCCTTGCACTCTTCAAGCTCATGAGAAAATTGGGTATTCTTCTCTGTAAGAACCTTGATATAAATGATACTTAAATCAGTTATTCTAACTGTTTCAAGTCTCAGGGGCTACTGCTATATGTAATCATCAAATTTTCTTACATGTATATCCTTTACATACTGGTCCGTGGCTCTGGCTAGACCATTTTGAGTAGCACGGATGTACGCGTCTCCTGAGTCGAAGGCATCAAACGCCTCTTGGGAGAAACAAGCGTCACAGAGTATGGCTCGGCGACACCTGTGGTTCATGGCGCTCCCCACTTTGGAATTTGTGGCAGATATTTTATCCGCATCCTATGTCGGAGGAGCATCCGGCGTGCGCCTCGTGTTCGCTTCCGCTTCTGTGTCCGGCCCTGGAGCCCGACTGGTTGAGGCATGATTGGCGACCTCTCCGGATGTTGTCCGGCGAGCGTTCTTCTTTCTGGGAAACACGGGCGTTATTATGTATTTAAAGACGACAACTATGGAGTAAGGTGTTGCATCATACCTCTGCGTCGGCGTCTCCGTCCGGACCGCTTTCCTTTTTAGCATGTCCGGCCTCGGAGCCCCCTGTTGGCTAGTCGCCGCGGTCTCGGTGCGGCGTCCCGAGGGCCTTCCCTATAAAACATCGTTTGTATACGGTAAGTGAAGTGCATAAAAGCAAATCCTTTTCAAAAGGTTGGGACTTTGGTCTCATTCACCTGCGAAGCGGGGAGTAGCCCAGGGTAGTCGGCCGTGATGGCCACCAAGGCGTCATCGCTCCTTAATTGGTAGAATACCCTGTCAATCAGCTCCACGGATATGCCCGGATCCTCTTTGAAGACCGGATTGAGGGACCGCTCAGGATCCTCTGGTTGTGGAGGTGGGCTATTGATCTCCCTTACAGCCTTACGCAGCTCCTACGATGAATTTGCAGGGTAAAATATTTAACTGTGGGAATATGGAACGGATGGGCATAAAAAGTGGCGACCTACCTAGCTCGGAGGTTTGTACATGGAAAATCCATCTTGTGGCTTGATGCGGAGGAATTCCTCCTCCTCTCCCTTGTACAAACCGGACAAGATATTTGCTAAGGCAGCAGCCAAGTCCGGCCCCTTGCGACCGCAGCGGGTGGCGTCATCTTCCCTGTTGAAATCCCACATAGGGTGGCCTCGATATTGAAGCGGCTGCACCCCCGCATAATGCAGATTGCCATAACCTCAGTTATGGTCAGTCCTGATTGAGCCAATACCTGTATCCGGCCCATCAGGTAAAGAACGTCTCTATCATCTTCCTCCTGAGGGCTCCTTGGTCGCCAGCTCAGGCGCTTCTCCAAAGGAGCATTATCAAACTCAGGAAGGCCGACCCAAATAGGATCCGGAAGAGGGACGTCCTCCATGTAAAACCACTCTGAAGGCCAGTCTTCGGACGCCTTCTTCGGGGTTCCGGATAGGTATCCGGTCCCGGCGATGCGCCATACTTCGGCTTCGCCCACTCGATATATTGATCCCCTCTGTGAATGGGGTACGAGGCAAAACAACTTCTCCACAGTGTGAGATGAGCTTCGCAGCCCAAGAACAGCTCGCAAAGGGCTACGTAACCCGCGATTTGTAGTATGGAGGCAGGGGTGAGGTTATGCAGCTGGAGGCCGTAGAACTCCAGGAGCCCGTGGAGAAACGGATGGATTGGAAATCCGAGTCCCCTTAACAAATAAGGGACAAGGCATACCCGCTCTCCCTTAGAAGGGTTGGGAAAGCTCTCCGCTTGCTCCCCGCCATTATAGGTGGCGAGCCCGGCTCGAACCGGGACCATATACGCTGGGGGAGAAATCCCTGGGTCTGAAGCTCCACTAATTGGATGTGCAGGACGAAACACCTCTCCCAATCTCCGGGCTTGGGGCTGCGGGAGCGAGAGGAGGAGCTGCGCTGGCCGGCCATGCTGGGATGGATTTTTCAGGCGCGCTCCGATGAATGCTCGATGAGGGAAGATGGTGTGGTTTGGATATGAGAATCCCCGTCTCTTTAAATATACACTTCATTCACACAGCTAGGGTGGTAAATGTAAAAAAGCCCTGGCTTCTCACATTCGCTTGACACGTGGAAGATGGCCATTATTGGACGCAGAAGCCAAGAAGCGCAACATTTACGAGAAGCCGGACACTATTTAGCAGGTGTTCAGAGTTTGAAGAAGAACCCTCCTTGCAATGCCAAAGACAATCTGCGTGCCGGACTCATCGTCATTGAAGCCTGGTTCGGGGGCTATTGAGGGAGTCCTGGATTAGGGGGTATCCGGACAGCCGGACTGTTGGACTATGAAGATACAAGATTGAAGACTTCGTCCCGTGTCCGGATGGGACTCCCCTTGGCGTGGAAGGCAAGCTTGGCAATTCGGATATGTCGATCGCCTTCCTTGTAACCAACTCTGTGTAACCCTAGCCCCCTCCGGTGTCTATATAAACCGGAGGGTTTAGTCCGTAGGAACAACAACAATCATACCATAGGCTAGCTTCTAGGGTTTAGCCTCTCTGGTCTCGTGGTAGATCAACTCTTGTAATACCCGTATCATCAAGATCAATCAAGCAGGAGTAGGGTTTTACCTCCATCGAGAGGGCCCGAACCTGGGTAAAAACATCGTGTCCCCTGTCTCCTATTACCATCCGCCTAGACGCACAGTTCGGGACCCCCTACCCGAGATCTGCCGGTTTTGACACCGACAACGTGCCTTGCTGCCCCTGCTGTCACTAGGAAAGGACACCGCAAGATTGAACCCAAAGCTAAGCACTTATCCCATTGCAAGAATAACCAATCTAGTAGGCCAAACCAAACTGATAATTCGAAGAGACTTGCAAAGATAACCAATCATACATAAAAGAATTCAGAGAAGATTCAAACATTGTTCATAGATAATCTTGATCATAAACCCACAATTCATCGATCTCAACAAACACACCGCAAAAAGAAGATTACATCGAATAGATCTCCATGAGAGAGGGGGGAACATTGTATTGAGATCCAAAAAGAGAGAAGAAGCCATCTAGCTACTAACTATGGACCCGAAAGTCTGAGGTAAACTACTCACACTTCATCGTAGGGGCTATGGTGATGATGTAGAAGCCCTCCATGGTGGATTCCCCTTCCGACGGAGCTCCAGAACAGACCCCAAGATGGGATCTCGTGGGTACAGAAAGTTACGGCGGTGGAATTAGGTTTTTGGATCCGCATCAGATCGTTTGGGGGTACGTAGGTATATATAGGAGGAAGGAGTACGTCGGTGGAGCTTCGCAGGGCCCATGAGGGTGGGGGCACGCCCCCTACCTCGTGCCCACCTTGTTTCTTTCTTGACGTAGGGTCCAAGTCTCCTGGGTCATATTCGGTGAGAAAATCACGTTCCCGAAGGTTTCATTCTATTTGGACTCTGTTTGATATTCCGTTTCTTCGAAACACTGAAATAGGCAAAAACCAGCAATTCTGGGTTGGGCCTCTGGTTAATAGGTTAGTCCCAAAAATAATATAAAAGTGGAAAATAAAGCCCAATATTTTCCAAAACAGTAGATAATATATCATGGAGCAATCAAAAATTATAGATACGTTGAAGACATATCAGGCATCCCCAAGCTTAATTCCTGCTCGTCCTCGAGTAGGTAAATGATAAAAAAGAATTTTTGATGCGGAGTGCTACTTGGCATAATTTCAATGTAACTCTTCTTAATTATGGTATGAATATTCAGATCCGAAAGATTCAAGACAAAAGTTTAATATTGACATAAAAATAATAATACTTCAAGCATACTAACAAAGCAATTATGTCTTCTCAAAATAACATGGCCAAAGAAATTTATCCCTACAAAATCATATAGTCTGGCTATGCTCTATCTTCACCACACAAAGTATTTAAATCATGCACAACCCCGATGACAAGCCAAGCAATTGTTTCATACTTTTGACATGTTCAAAACTTTTTCAATCTTCACGCAATACATGAGCGTGAGCCATGGATATAGCACTATTTGTGGAATAGAATGGTGGTTGTGGAGAAGACAAAAAAAGTGCAAGATAGTCTCACATCAACTAGGCATATCAACGGGCTATGGAGATGCCCATCAATAGATATCAATGTGAGTGAGTAGGGATTGCCATGCAACGGATGCAGTAGAGCTATAAGTATATGAAAGATCAACAAAAGAAACTAAGTGGGTGTGCATCCAACTAGCTTGCTCACGAAGACCTAAGGCATTTTGAGGAAGCCCACCATTGGAATATACAAGCCAAGTTCCATAATGAAAAATTCCCACTAGTATATGAAAGTGACAAAATGAGATACTCTCTATTATGAAGATCATGGTGCTACTTTGAAGCACAAGTGTGGTAAAAAGGATAGTAACATTGTCCCTTCTCTCTTTTTCTCTCATTTTTTTTATTTGGGACTTTTCTCTTTTTTTATGGCCTCTTTTCTTTTCTTTTTTTTATTTTTCATCCGGAGTCTTCTCCCGACTTATGAGGGAATCATAGTCTCCATCATCCTTTTCCTTACTTGGGACAATGCTCTAAAAATGATGATCATCACACTTTTATTTTTCTTACAACTCAACAATTACAACTCGATACTTAGAACAAAATATGACTCTATATGAATGCCTCCGGCGGTGTACCGGGATATGCAATGACTCAAGAGTGACATGTATGAAAGAATTATGAACGGTGGCTTTGGCAAAAATACTATGTCAACTACATGATCATGCTAGAAATATGACAATGATGGAGCGTGTCATAATAAACGGAACGGTGGAAAGTTGCATGGCAATATATCTCGGAAAGGCTATGGAAATGCCATGATAGGTAGGTATGGTGGCTGTTTTGAGGAAGGTATATGGTGGGTGTATGATACCGGCGAAAGGTGCGCGGTATTAGAGAGGCTAGCAATGGTGGAAGGAAGAAAAGTGTGTATAATCTATGGACTCAACATTAGTCATAAAGAACTCATATACTTATTGCAAAAATCTAGAAGTTATCAAAGCAAAGTATTACGCGCATGCTCCTAGGGGGATAGATTGGTAGGAAAAGACCATCGCTCGTCCCCGACCGCCACTCATAAGGAAGACAATCAATAAATAAATCATGCTCCGACTTCATCACATAATGGTTCACCATACGTGCATGCTATGGGAATCACAAACTTTAACACAAGTATTTCTCAAATTCACAACTACTCAACTAGCATGACTCTAATATCACCATCTTCATATCTCAAAACAATTATCAATCATCAAACTTTTCTTAGTATTCAACGCACTCAAAAGAAAGTTTTACAAATCTTGAATACCAAGCATATTAGGATTGTTTAAGCAAATTACCATGCTAATACTCTCAAAATAATCTAAGTGACTCATGAGATATCAATAGTTTCTATAAAACAAATCCACCACCGTGCTCTAAAAGATATAAGTGAAGCACTAGAGCAAAACTATATAGCTCAAAAGATATAAGTGAAGCACATAGAGTATTCTAACAGATTCCAAATCATGTATGGCTCTCTCAAAAGGTGTGTACAGCAAGGATGATTGTGGTAAACTAAAAAGCAAAGACTCAAATCATACAAGACGCTCCAAGCAAAACACATACCATGTGGTGAATAAAAATATAGCTCCAAGTAAAGTTACCGATGGAAGTAGACGAAAGAGGGGATGCCTTCCGGGGCATCCCCAAGCTTTGACTTTTTGGTGTCCTTAGATTATCTTGGGGGTGCCATGGGCATCCCCAAGCTTAGGATCTTTCCACTCCTTGTTCCATAATACATCAAAAGATTTCACCCAAAACTTGAAAACTTCACAACACAAAACTCAACAGAAATCTCGTGAGCTCTGTTAGCGAAAGAAAACAAAAGACCACTTCAAGGTACTGTAATGAACTCATTATTTATTTATATTGGTGTTAAACCTACTGTGTTCCAACTTCTCTATGGTTTATAAACTATTTTACTAGCCATAGATTCATCAAAATAAG
This sequence comes from Aegilops umbellulata, assembly GCA_032464435.1. Lineage (NCBI taxonomy): Eukaryota > Viridiplantae > Streptophyta > Magnoliopsida > Poales > Poaceae > Aegilops > Aegilops umbellulata. The sequence goes on along the minus strand of CP136056.1, from coordinate 62,558,719 downwards.
CAAACAACACACGAAAAACAGAATCTGTCAAAAACAGAACAGTCTGTAGTAATCTGTAACTAACGCACAACTCTAGAACTCCAAAAATTCAGCCAAAATAGGAAGACCTAGGAATTTTGTTTACTGATCAGAAGAAATTGGAATCACTATTTTATCACGTTTTGGTCATTTTTAACAATTGTTTTCGTGAACAGAAAGTTTCTGGAAATTACAGCAAGATCAAATAACTGTCATCCAAGAAGATCCTATAGGTTTAACTTGGCACAAACACTAATTAAAACATAAAACCACATCTAAACAGAAGGTAGATGGATTATTTATTCCTAAACATAAGCAAAAAGCAAAAAAATAAAATAAAATTGGGTTGTCTCCCAACAAGCGCTATCGTTTAACGCCCTTAGCTAGGCATAATAGCAAGGATAGATCTAGGTATTGCCATAATAGTGGTATGGCAAATCATGAAAACTTCTCTCATATTCTATACGTTCAGCAGCAAGTTTTCTTTGAGGCAAGCACAAATATTCAAAAGGGCTAAATTTAATGGGACAAAAGTCCCCAAGATCAATCTCGGGAGGTATGGGTTCCTCCCTTGGCCCTTTGTATTGCACAACCAATTCATCATTAAGAGCATTCTTTTGGCAAAAAGCTACAAGTCTTCGTTCAAGAGGAAAACCTAGTCCATTATTCTGAATAGCAAAATCATCATTAAGCTCGGAAATTTTATCAACTAGAACATCGGCAGGAACCTTTTTCCTAAGATTTTCATTATAAGCAATATGATCTAAAGATTGTAAACGCATCATGTCTTCTTGATTAAAAAGGATAGCTTCAATGGGAGGATGACTAGCATCTACCCTATAATGCGCAAAGATTTCTTTGGCCTCTTTTATTATAAATCGAAACTCATGAGCCAAAAAGATGGTGGCGGCACGCTTAACAGAAGAATGCTCAATATTAGAGAATTCTAAGAAAAATCTTTGTATGCAAGGATGCATGTGCATAAATTGCCTTTCAACTTCAACTATAAGCATGGCAATAGCATCCGCAAGACTACTAGTTCTATGAAGAATAGAACCGCCCATAGAAGGCAAAGCACCGGCACAAGTAAAGAAATCTTGAATAACTCCTTTTCCAATAATATTACCACTACCAACTCGAAAAAAAATTGTATGCAAGGTAGGGGGTTCTTCAGCAGGAGCATCATAATTTTCCATGATATTATTATTGTCCATATCGGCAATAATTTCCCCAAATTCAGACATAACGACAAGCAAGCTAGAAAAAGGCAAACGAAAAAGAAAGGGCGAATAAAACGGCAAGGGAGAAGTGGGGGAGAGGAAAACGAGAGGCAAATGGCAAATAATGTAATGCGAGAGATAAGGGATTGTGATGGGTACTTGGTATGTTGACTTTTGCGTAGACTCCTCGGCAACGGCGCCAGAAATTCTTATTGCTACCTCTTGAGCACTGCGTTGGATTTCCTTGAAGAGGAAAGGATGATGCAGCAAAGTAGCATAAGTATTTCCCTCAGTTTTTGAGAACCAAGGTATCAATCCAGTAGGAGGCTACGCGCGAGTCCCTCGTACCTACGCAAAGCAAATAACTCCTCGCAACCAACGCGAATAGGGGTTGTCAATCCCTTCACGGTGACTTACGAGAGTGAGATCTGATAGAGATGATAGATAATATTTTTGGTATTTTTGTGATAAATATGCAAAGTAAGATAAAAGCAAAGTAAAAAAGCAAAGGCAATAAATAAAGTGATGGGAGATTAATATGATGAGAATAGACCCGAGGGCCATAGATTTCACTAGTGGCTTCTCTCAAGAGCATAAGTATTTTACGGTGGGTGAATGAATTACTGTTGAGCAATTGACAGAATTGAGCATAATTATGAGAATATCTAGGTATGATCATGTATATAGGCATCACGTCCGAGACAAGTAGACCGACTCCTGCCTACATCTACTACTGTTACTCCACTCATCGACCGCTATCCAGCATGCATCTAGAGTATTAAGTTAATGAAAATAGAGTAACGCCTTAAGCAAGATGACATGATGCAGAGGGATAAATTCATGCAGTATGATAAAAAACCCATCTTGTTATCCTCGATGGCAATAATACAATACGTGCGCGAATTTGGGTTCTTATTATTTAAAAAAACTCGCTGTGGGGGGCTTCCCCTACTGCTTTCCTTTCAAAAAAATAATACAATACGTGCCTTGCTGCCCCTGCTGTCACTGGGACAGGACACCGCGAGATTGAACCCAAAGCTAAGCACTTCTCCCATTGCAAGAAAAACCAATCTAGTAGGCCAAACCAAACTGATAATTCGAAGAGACTTGCAAAGATAACCAATCATACATAAAAGAATTCAGAGAAGATTCAAATATTTTTCATAGATAATATTGATCATAAACCCACAACACATCGGTCTCAACAAACACACCGCAAAAAGAAGATTACATCAAATAGATCTCCACGAGAGAGGGGGAGAACATTGTATTGAGATCCAAAAAGAGAGAAGAAGCCATCTAGCTACTAACTATGGACCCGAAGGTCTAAGGTAAACTACTCACACTTCATCGGAGGGGCTATGGTGATGATGTAGAAGCCCTCCATGGTGGATTCCCCTTCCGGTGGAGCTCCGGGACAGGCCCCAAGATGGGATCTCATGGGTACAGAAAGTTGCGGCGGTGGAATTAGGTTTTTGGCTCTGTATCTGATCGTTTGGGGGTACGTAGGTATATATAGGAGGAAGGAGTACGTCGGTGGAGCTTCGTGGGGCCCACGAGGGTGCGGGCGTGCCCTAGGGGGGTAGGCGCGCCCCCCTACCTCATGCCCACCTCGTTTCTTTCTTGACGTAGGGTCCAAGTCTCCTGGGTCATATTCGGTGAGAAAATCACGTTCCCGAAGGTTTCATTCTGTTTGGACTCCGTTTGATATTGCGTTTCTTCGAAACACTGAAATAGGCAAAAAAACAGCAATTCTGGGCTGGGCCTCCGGTTAATAGGTTAGTCCCAAAAATAATATAAAAGTGGAAAATAAAGCCCAATATTGTCCAAAACAGTAGATAATATAGCATGGAGCAATCAAAAATTATAGATACGTTGGAGACGTATCACCCGTCAAGCAGAAGGTCAGGAAGCAAGCTTTGGAGCAACAAGAGTTCATCATTGAAGAGATCAGGAAGTTGGAGGCAGCGGGCCTGGTAAGAGGAGTACTCCACCCCACATGGTTGGCCAATCCGGTGGTGGTGCGTAAGGCGAGTGGGAAGTGGGGGCTGTGTATTGACTACACAGACATTAATAAAGCCTGTCCAAAGGATCCCTTCCCTCTCCCATGCATTGACCAGATTGTAGACTCCACTACCTGGTGTGACCTGCTGTCATTCCTTGATGCCTATTCAGGATACCACCAGATCTTCATGATGAACGAAGACGAAGAGAAGACTGCGTTCATCACCCCATGTGGTATGTACTGTTTTGTGCGAATGCCTTTCGGGTTGAAGAGCGCTGGTTCGACATTTGCCCGAGAAGTCCAGATTGGTTTTGAGCCCCAGCTACATAGAAATATGGAAGCTTATATGGATGACATAGTGGTCCAAACCAAGGACAAGGCCACGCTCGTGCAAGATTTAGAAGAAACATTCGCAAATCTGCGCAAGATCAACCTCAGGCAGCACTGCAAGATTTGAAGAGGTACCTCTCCTCCACGCCAATACTAGTTGCGCCTAAACCATGGGAGTCGTTGCTGCTGTACTTAGCAGCAACAAATCAAGTGGCCAGTGCTACGTTGGTGGCGCAAAGGGAACTTGAGGGAGAAGCAGTAGTTGTAGCAGAGCCGTTGGATGGCGGGCCGGGGTCGTCCCCGGCAGAGCCTGACGCCAGCAAACCAGAACACCCGGTAAGGCCCGGTCCCGGTGAGGCAGAGTCTGAGCGGATGGGCGAAGTGGGACAGAAGAAGAAGATGGAGCAGCACCCAGTGTATTTTGTCAGTTCCCTCTTGCAGGGGGCTAGGTCAAGATATTCTGGAATGTAGAAGCTGTTTTTCGGCCTCCTCATGGCCTCGAGAAAGCTGTGCCACTATTTCCAAGTGCACGAGATCACCATTGTCACCCGCCTCCCTTTGCAACGGATTTTGGACAACCCAGATGCGACATGGAGGATTGTGGAGTGGGCATTGGAGCTGTCGAGCTTTGGCCTCAGGTTTGAAAGTACTTCAACAATCAAGAGTCGAGCTTTGGCAGAGTTCATAGCAGAGTGGACCGCAACGCCCGACGAGGAGATTCAAGAGACCGCCCTTCCCGGCAAGGAGACGAGCAGTGAGTGGATTATGTACTTTGACGGAGCTTTCTCAGTCCAAGGTGCTGGTGCTGGCGTGCTACTCGTCGCACCCACCGGAGAGCACCTCAAGTACGTAATCCATATGCACTTTCCCTAGGAAAAATCAACGAACAATACGGCGGAGTACGAGGGGTTGCTTGCCGGTCTCAGGATCGCGGCAGACCTCGGAATCAAGAAGCTCATCATCAGAGGTGATTCGCAGCTCGTCGTCAAGCAAGTTAACAAGGATTACCAGAGCCCGCTGATGGAGTCCTACGTGAATAAAGTGAGGAAGTTGGAAGAACGTTTTGATGGCCTACAAGCAGAGCATGTTCCCCGAGCGAAGAACAGCATTGCCGACGACCTGTCGAAACGCGCTGCCCTCAAGTTGCCTGTGGAACCAGGTACCTTTGTACTTCAGTTAATTCAGTCATCCGTAGAGCCATCAGCATGGCAGAACAAGCGAAGGAAGACAAGCCCCGACAAGTACCTTCCCGCCAAGCTCCCAGGAGCCGCCGACAAGGAGGTTGCCGGGTACCCCGAGCTTGTCGAGGGGCAACTACCTCCGACAGGGCCCCAGGCCCTGGCCGTAGAGGCAGCTATCCCTGCGGCCGAAGATGTGCCTTTCGTCCTTGCCGTCGAGCCCCAAGCTCCAGCATGGGCGCAGCCCACCGTCCGTTTCCTCAAAACAGGAGAGCTCCCTGAGGAGCAGGAAGAAGCAGAGAAAGTAGCCCGTCGGTCCAACATGTACCAGTTTGTGGATGATACCCTGTACAAAAGGAGGCCAAATGGTGTGAGGCTGACGTGCATTCCTCAAGAGGACGGACTAGAGCTGCTGGCAAAGATACATGGAAGTGTATGTGGCTCCCACATAGGGTGAAGGGCCCTTGCCGGCAAGGCACTCCAGCAAGGTTTCTTCTAGCCCACAGCCCTCCAGGATGCAGCTATGCAAGTAACCAAGTGTGAAGCGTGTCAGTTCCATTCGAAGAAGCTTCATCAACCAGCTCAAGCCCTTCAAACAATCCCTCTCTCCTGGCCATTTTCGGTCTGGGGGATCGACACACTGGGCCCCTTCCCCCGTGCTGTCGGGAGCTTTGAGTACTTGTATGTCGCAATCAACAAGTTCACAAAGTGGTCCGAAGTGGAAGCAGTGAGGAACGTGACAGCACAGTCAGTCGTCAAGTTCTTCAAGGGGCTAGTTTGCCGTTCTGGTGTGCCGAACAGGGTCATCACCGACAACGGCACACAGTTCACAAGCCGCACCTTCAAGCAATACATCCAGGACCTTGGTAGCAAGGTCTGTTTCGCTTCAGTGGCACACCCACGGAGCAACGGCCAGGCGGAGAGGGCAAATGCTGAAGTACTGCGAGGCCTGAGGACAAAGACTTTTGACAGGCTGCACAAGTGTGGAAGGCACTGGATTGATGAGTTGCCGACAGTTCTTTGGTCGATCAGAACGACGCCAAATCGAGCCACCGACCAGACACCCTTTGCCCTGGTATACGGGGCAGAAGCATTTCTCCCCACATAACACACATACGGGTCACCTCGAGTGCTCGCTTATGACGAGCTTGAGAAAGAGCAGTTGCGGCAAGATGACGCGACGCTCCTTGAGGAAGATCGTCTTCGGGCGGCTGTGCGAGCTGCATGCTACCAGCAAGCCTTGCGCTACTACCATAGCCGCAAGGTTCATGCCCGAAGTCTTGAGGAAGGCAACCTTGTTCTTCAGCGCGTTCCGTCGGCCAAGAATTCCGACAAGTTGACACCAAAGTGGGTAGGCCCTTATCGGGTAATACGAGTTACCAAGCCTCACGCGGTCCGCCTGGAGACCGAAGATGGTATCCCAGTGAGCAACTCCTGGAACATCATACATCTTCGTAAGTTCTACCCATGAGGCACGGTTGCCGGGCCTCCCGACAAACCACCTTTTGTACAAGCCTTGCCGACGAGGCATGTAACCCTTTGTACAGAGCCAGGCGCAGGCCCTGAGCATAAATAAATGAAGCGCTGGTGCCCTAAGTTTTAGCATGCATGCTAGGTTGAGTCTGTCTCTTTGGTAGGGTTGATAGTGCTCAGCGGCAACTAACCCCTAGCATAGAGGTTGGGTGTGTGTCTTTCCGTCCTTTCCAGTCCTTTCTTTGGTTCGCAGGCTACACAGGCGTTTCTGCCAAGCCATTTAAGGGCAAGGAGACAGATCGACATCCTCGAACCCGGCAAGCCATTGCTGGGGGCTGCAGATTCAAGCATCCAACCATGGCAAGCCAAGGTTGCCGGGGTCTGCAGATTTAGATAAGTCTTTTATCCCCTGTTATGCATTTCCGTATGGAACTGGGACGTATGAAGCCTCGTTTATTCCTGGGCCACCGTGCTCCCCCTTTCCTATGCCCAAGAACTATTCTCTGGGCCGGAACTTGGTTGTAGTTGCTGTCACAAGGAAGCAAAAGAAGGGCCTAATCCTACTTCGCCCCTGCCCCTGCCAAGAGCGTGAGTACGGTCATGCTATGAAGTGAGGGGACGGCGAGGCCTGTTGCCGGGTGACAATGTTTATCTTAGGAATAACAAGGATTCATTCCTTGGCATGGGCCTCGCTCACGCACAAAGAACCCTGCAAGCACCCTTCTTCATTAATACGTTCCAAACAAGTAATGTTCGTACAGAATGTAAACATGAGCAAGGGGATTATAGGGTTTAAATCTAACGAGTGTCCGCAGGCTTAAAAACTAAAAAATATAAGTGCCCCATGATCCCCGTTCTTGCCCCTTTCCTCCCAGGTGCGGCAGGTGAAGGCAAAAAGGAGGCGACGGGGAACACGCCGATGGAGAGCTTGACGAGGAAGACCCTCGGCAAGGAAAGTGGAGGGAGGAGGGCGGCGCGGTCAGTCGGACTCGGAGTCATCGTCCTCCCGCTTAACACCCTCATTGTCGATGTCGCTGTCCTCCTCGTCACTCCCGCTTGAGGAGGAGTCTTCATTATCGGAGGAGCTCTCCAAGCAACACCTTAGGCGAGTTCCCAAGTGCCCAAAGACCTTGACGAAGAGCAGGCCGTTCTCCATTAATTTGAAGTGGAGAACGAACCCCTCCGACAGGATATGGGCATGAGCGAAGGTCTTCCATCCACGACGAAGATATATGACGTGAGGGGCGGGGAAGTCGACGTCGACCCGCATGCTGCCATTCATGCAGCCTCAAAGCCTGTGACGGGTCGAGCTCCATCTCTCGAGTGAACAGAGTAGGAAGACAAAGACGTCGGTGCACTGGCCCGTGCAGCCTGATGACGAATTCGCGGGGCTGGTCTCCGACGTGGCCCTCCATTGGGGGAGGGGCCGCTGGCGGAGGCAAGGCCGGTGCGCTGCCTCGTCCTCCTCTTCCCCGAGCGCCATGGCGGCCTCGGCCTCGCCCCCTCCCCCTTCCTCTCATGGCCGGCTCCACCGCCATGAGCTCTTGGGAAGGAGGACCACGCTGTCGAGCAGAGACCCTCGTCACCGCCATCGGAGTGCCGGCGCGCCCTCTCGCCATAGCAAAAGGAAGAAGGAGCCAAGGTGGAAGGAGATGAATGATGAAGCATTGAGGGGTGCCATCCCCCCCTTCTTATAAAGGGGCGGGGCCGGGGCTCAGCCGCCCCACTTAACCAATCCGGACACCAGGGGCGCAGGGAATCGAGACCGACCCGCTGCCCCAATAAGTGATGACCCGGTTTCCCGCCTCACCATTTAAAGGCCCGTGTCCTCCCGCGTCCACAGCCTACGATCTTCAAGACATGGGGGACACGTGGCGAACAAGCCAAAATCGAGAAGACAAGTGAAGCGACTGTTTTCCACCCCCGTGATCGTGGGGTACGGGCGCCTTGAAGGCCACGACTCGAGTCCACTTAGTAAATGAGCCGCGCCTCTGCATTTTCCTCTTTTTATGGGGAAGGCGCGAGCCACCTCTTTACCACGATGTGACGCATGCGTGCAGAAACCGCCCCACGCACAACCCCCACGTCACGCATTCAACGCGGGTCGTGGGGAAGTGTAACGAGCGAGGGAGTTACTGCAGTAAAAACTCCGCCGCGCGTGTGCCCGCGCACCATTCTGGGCCTGGCCCAATAACGCCCTGCGCTTATATGTGGCCCAGGCCCGGGGGCTCCTGTTGGTGTACAAAAGTAGGGGTCCCTTTTTACCCCTTTTACTTGTTCGCGGGCAGTCGTAGCCCCACGCCCGTGGCCATGCTTGGCGGGGCAGAAGAAACAAAGATTACCAGAACCATGCTCAAGACCAGAAGCACGAAGAGCTGATGGGAGAGGTGAAACTCCCCCGGCAAGGTCCTTGCCGGGGCGGCCTTCGTGGCCCCGGCAAGAACCTTGCCGGGGCAACTTGCCCAACGCCAGCACGGCTGCCACCCTTGAGCCTAAGTGTTCCGACGTCCTCAACCACATTGGAACCAAAGCTCGAGAGGCGCCTCCGTGGTGGCATGCAGATCTTTGTGGAGACCAAGAACATACAAGACTAGATGAGAATCAGAAGACGGAGATCCTCGGCGAGATCCTTGCCGAGGATACCCACGAGACCCTCCCGGCAAGACCCTTGTCGAGGACGCCCATGACGCCGCAGCAAGATCCTTGCCAGGGCCCCGGCAAGACTCTTGCTGAAGACATCCGCAGGGCCGCAGCCAGGCCCACACCCGCCAAGACTCCGCCGCCGTTCCCACACAGCTGCCAGCCCACCAACTAGGCAGACACCTATGTGGTGACGTGCGGCTTCCAGGCTAACTCAGCAAGCACCTGCGTGGTGGCATGCAGATCCTCGTGAAGACTCTGCCACCACACCAACTCAGCAGCCAGCCAACCAGCGTGGCGCTACAAGCCTCGTCAGCTTGGACGCGCGTCGAAGCCAGGCGAGGCGGAGACAGCTGGGATGAGCTTCCTTGCCGTCCCCAATAAAGCAAGAAGGGCACATCGGTAGCGCATTAAATGCGTTTGTCCTACGGTGCCAGGAGATAGACTCGACTACTGTACAACTTTCCACCTCATGTGTGCCACTATGGCAGCCCCTTTGGACTATAAAAGGAGACCCGCGGCGTTTTGAGAGAGGATTCGGACTTTTTGGACCCTGCACGCTTTGTAGCTAGTCTAAGAACACCACATAGACATAAACCAGCAGGAGTAGGGTATTACGCACCACTTGCGGCCCCAACCTGGATAATCCCCCTGCGTTGATCTTTCAAACCCGCTCTTTCCACAGTCGCGTGCCCGCCAACCATAGCAAAAGGGATTCTTCATGATCCCGTAGGTGTCGTTTCCCCCGACACATAGCACAGCAACAGTCGGAAATTTGAGTTCTCAAATTCCTCAAGGCTATCATGTTCCTCACTTGTAGGCAATCCGCACTGGCGAATTCCTAACTCCTCAGTCTAAACAAATTCCTCAGAGACCAGAAGAACTTCGTCTCTGTCACATAAGAAATTGACTGAACTGTATGAGATTTCCAATGGCTTCACTCGAAGGGATTGGTAGGTGTAGGCTTTTGAGTTGAGCATTACTTGGAAACTTTCTCTTAGTTTTTCCTCGACCTCCTTTAACAGTACGGTGTTTCCTATGACTCAAGAAAGAGAAAGTGAAACTACGAAAACAAAATTCTTCACGCTTCATGTTCTTCGCATGAATATCAAGTCTTCATGGTCACACCAATTTCTTCACTTTCAAAGTCTTCAGAAAGCCAAAGTCTTCAGTTGAAGACATTCTTTTTTAGGGGTCGACTTTCTCTGTAAATATCAAACTCCTCATAGACTTATAGACCTGTGTACACTCACAAACACATTAGTCCCTTAACCTATAAGTCTTCAATACACCAAAATCACTAAGGGGCACTAGATGCACTTACAAACTTCATACCTTGCAATTCAGGTAAGAACCCTTTCTTTGACTGATCCATTTTGAACTTCTTCGAAACTCTGTCATGGTATGTACTTTGTGCAAGTCCTATTAAGCGTCTCGATCTATCTCTATAGATCTTGATGCCCAATATATAAGTAGCTTTACCGAGGTCTTTTTTGAAAAATTCTTATTCAAGTATCCTTTTATGCTATCCAGAAATTATATATCATTTCCAATCAACAATATGGCATCCACATATAATATCAGAAATGCTACACAGCTCCCACTCACTTTCTTGTAAATACAGGCTTCAGCATAAGTCTGGATAAAACCATATGGTTTGATCACCTCATCAAAGCGTATATTTGAACTCCGAGATGCTTGCACCTGTCCATAGATGGATCGCTAGAGCTTGCACACTTTGTTAGTACCTTTAGGATCGACAAAACCTTCTGGTTGCATCATATACAACTCTTCTTTAAGATATCCATTAAGGAATGTAGCTTTGACGTCCATTTGACAGATTTCATAAAATGCGGCAATTGCTAACATGATTCAGACAGAATTAAGCATCGCTACGGGTGAGAAAGTCTCATCGTAGTCAACTCCTTGAACTTGTCGGAAAAACTTTTGCGACAAGTCGAGCTTTGTAGATAGTAACATTACCATCAGCGTCGGTCTTCTTCTTGAAGATCCATTTATTCTCTATGGCTCGCCAATCATCGGGCAAGTCCACCAAAGTCCACACTTGTTCCCATACATGGATCCTATCTCAGATTTCATGGCCTCAAGACATTTATCAGAATCTGGGCTCATCGTAGCTTCTTCATAGTTCATAGGTTCACCATGGTCTAGTAACATGACTTCTAGAATAGGATTATCGTACCACTCTGTTCGACCTACGAGGTCCAGTAGTAACTTGATATGAAGTTTCATGATCATCATCATTAGCTTCATCTCTAGTTGGTGTAGGCATCACGGGAACGGTTTTCTCTGATGTGCTACTTTCCAAATTGAGAGAGGGTATAATTACCTCATCAAGTTCGACTTTCCTCCCACTCACTTCTTTTGAGAGAAACTCCTTCTCTAGAAAGGTTCCATTCTTGGCAACAAAGGTCTTTTCTTCGATCTGTGGTAGAAGGTGTACCCAATTGTTTCCTTAGGGTATCCTATGAAGACACACTTCTCCGATTTGGGTTCAAGCTTATCAAGCTGAAGCCTTTTGACATTAGTGTCGCAACCCCAAACTTTAAGAAACGACGGCTTAGGTTTCTTGCCAAACCATAGTTCATACGGTGTCGTCTCAACGGATTTAGATGGTGCTCAATTTAACGTGAATGCAACTATCTCTAATGCATAATCCCAAAACGATAGTGTTAAATCGGTAAGAGACATCATAGAATGCACCATATCTGATAAAGTACGGTTATGACGTCTGGACACACCATTACGTTGTGGTGTTCCGGTGGCGTGAGTTGTGAAACTATTCCACATTTTTTTTAAAGAAGGCAAAACTCGTAACTCAAATATTCGCCTCCGTGATCACATTGTAGAAACTTTATTTTCTTGTTATGATGATTCTCCACTTCACTATGAAATTCTTTGAACTTTTCAAACGTTTCAAACTTGTGTTTCATTAAGTAGATATACCTATCATGGAATTGTCACGACAGATGTCCTAGCAGAAGGACATAGTCGTGGATCCATTGCAATAGGGTTAGCATAAATGGGTTAAACGGGACAAAGGACACAAGGAGTTTATACTGGTTTGGCCCCTTGTGGTGAAGGTAAAGGCCTAATCAAATTTGAGGTGGTATTTCTTATGTCTTGATTACCAGGGAGCGAATATGCTTGACCTAGCTTTTGATCTGTTGTCTCCTCCCCTAAGCCGCCGCCAGGTCGTCCCTTTATATACACAGGTTGACGCCCTGCGGCTTATAGAATCCCGGCCGGTCCATAAACAACGTGTCCGGCTCGGTGACTAACTACACTTGCCTTATAGTACAAGTCACACATATATGGCGGTTTACACTTATGGGCTTTAAGCCGCCTCTGGGCTTTAGGCCTTTTAGTATGTCTTCATCCTGAACCGTCATCTTTGACGTCTTCATGGGCTTCATGGTGATGAATCACTATTGGTATAACCCGGCCCCTCCTGGGCGGGCATACCCAATAGTTATATCCCCAACATTAGGCCCCATGTTGATTTGAAATTGTTCATGTCAATCTTCAACACTTAGAAAAAATCCTTCTTCATTTGTTCCTGCAATATATTGTAACCCGTCATGATTCCATCTCCTGGAATTACGGAAACCCGCCATGACATCATCTGCCATTGATTTTGCACAATACCCAGCATATCTTAATGGATCCTTATCTTAAATAACCATCCCGAAGATCGAGGCGTCCGAGCGGCTAGATAATCATTCTTTGGCCTCCTCGTTTTTCACGCCCTCCTGTTACTCCTTTCCTTATAAATAGGGTCAAATAGCCTTTTCATTTTCTCCCTTTTCCTCTTCGTGTTCAACCTCTTCTCTTTGCAACGCATCTGCTCGCCTGAGCACCGCCGGCACTGAGCTCGTCAGCTTCCTCAACTCTGGCCGCTGCATCAACCTGAGCAAATCCAGAGAACTGTGGCGCCTCTCCGTTGCTGCATAGACCCAGTAAGTACCTCTCCTTTCTCTGTTATAAATCTCCATTAGGGTTTTCCGAAGTTCTTCGGAGTTCGTCGTCGTTCTTCATCATAACTCAGTTTGATCCTTTCATTAATCCAAAGACAACTTTTGAAATACGCAGAAACTGTTTCTATACCTTCTCTTAATCACTAAACACCCTTCCAAGATGCAAAAATCTTGCCAATATGCTAGTTCCTCCACTGCTACGATATTTATGTTTTGATTTACTTTTTTTCACGCAGCATTAGATCCAAATTAGCTACTCCAGTCTGTAAAACATGTTTGTCCAACACTGTAACACCCCGAGTGTCATGCTACAGTAATACCCTGTTAATGTAGCCATGTCATCATGATACTGTTGCTAATCTTCACTTGATCCAAATCACCGATTCAAATTCAAATCCAATCTAAAGTCAAAAACTCTTATTTGTCAGACAGGAGATCTAAAATGTTCATCTTGTGGCAAATAGTCATTTGTTAATATTGGTGGTGAACCAACATTTTTGCAAGGTGTTTAAATGGCCTAAACCAATTAAAGCAGTGGATAAAACAATAGTTTAAATGGCTTTTTACTTTGTAAAAATTTCAAACTATTTCAAAAGCCTCACAACCTTTTTGTGGCAGTGCTAACTATTGCAATGTAATTATGTGGCCAAGTCCCACATTTTACAAAATCCTTTTGGCAGCCCAAATATTACCATGCTTTTTCTGTAAAAAAGAAAAGAGCAAAAGTAAAAGAAAAAGAAACCCCCCTGACCCCCCTGGGCCTTAGTCATCTGGGCGGCCCAACCCAGCAGCCCTCCTCCCCCGGTCGCCTCCCTCCTCTCTGTTCACCAGACCCAGCGACCACGCTCGCCGGTCGCCACCGAACCCTATCGCCGTCCCCATCGGGGAAGGGATAAGGGCGACGTCCCCTCGACGCCTCGAGCCCTCCCCTCCACTCACCTCTCCCCCTGCCAACCCTAGCTTTCCCTTTCCCTCGTTTGACTCTCCTCCTCTCAGATTCGCTCTCACCTGACGCGCCCACCGCTGTCGCCTCGCCATGGCCGTGGCCGACGACCTCCCCGAGCTACGCGAAGACGTCGAGGAGTACCGCCGTCATCACCTGCGTTGACTACGGCCAGTAGCACGAGCTGGTAGGCGCTGCAGCCCCAGATCCCCGTCATCTTCCACCTCGGGCACTGCCGCCCTCGCCGTTGAATTCCGACATCTCCAAGCCTCCCCCGAGCCCACTTCACGCATCTGCAGGAGCGATGTGAGCTCCTCTTCCTTTCCCCTCTCCCCTCTCTCATGTAGGCCGCCTCACTCTCTAACTTGCTCGCCGCTACCGTCGTAGCTCGCCGCCGCCCCGCTCCATAGCCATTGTGGCCATGCTCGCCGTCGAGCTCTATCGAGCACGGCACCATGCCCAGCACGCTTTGAGCGGCCCAGCGCACCTCGTCGCGCCTCCGCCCGTGCTCCTAGCCTGATTCCACCCATGCCCGAGCTTCGACCTCCGCCGCCGTGGGGCCACCCGCTGGGTCGCTGACCGGTGGCCCTAGTGGCCCCTGCTTGGCCCCGCCTTGACTGGGTTGACCGGTCAATCTGCTGACTGGGCTGGCCCCAGTAGCTAACATGTGGGCCCCTCTGTTATTTTAATCTAATAATGTTTTATAAATAAAAGTAATTAGTTTAACCTAAAACACTCACTGACACCCGGGGCCCACACCCCTAATTGACCCTGCTAGATTAGTTAATCCACTGTTAAGCCAACAGAGGCTAACATGTGGGTCCCAGTGGCCTCACTGGTCAGTTTGACCTGGTCAGCCGTCCTGTTGACTATTGACGTCACTGTGACATCATGCTGATGCAATATTCCTTTTCTGTTAATATTAATAATTCCAGAAATTACTTTAATCTTTAAAATTACATATAAATTAAACCGTAACTCGGATGGAAATGTTTTCTACATGAAAGTTGCTCAGAAAAAGGTGAGGAATCCGAATACGCGGTCTGTTCATCTATCACATGCCCCTAACATGTTGAACATGGAACCGTCCCCTCTCTTTTTCCTATTCGGAAATAGCAGATGCCGGGAAAATCCCTTCCAATGTTTTCCCTCTCTGTTTGCAACGTGTAGTACCGTGTTAGAACCCGTAGTTCTGCATATCGTCATGTCATGCTTAGTGATGCATCTGTTTGCACTGTATTTATTGTTTCTTCCCCCTCTTATCTCTCGTAGACCCCGAGACCGATGCCGCCCCTGTGATCGACTACGTCGACAATGACACTTCTTCCTTTTCTGCAGAGCTTCCAGGTACTGATCATCTCGATATCGCCCATTCCATTCACTCATGCTTGCATTAGATTTTGCTACTGTTATTGTTTGCTCCTATTCTGATGCATAGCCTGCTTTTGTAACATGCTTATTATTACCTACCTGCTTATCCTAAACTGCTTACTATAGGTTGGTTAGTGATCCATCAGTGACCCCCACCTTGTCCTTGTTGCCCCTGCTTCATCATCGAAACCCCGATCAACGGGATCGAAGACCAGGTCCCGGCACCACACATCACTTTCCCCTTAGTTGCTCGACAGTACTAGGTTACTATCGAGTGCTGAGGGTGAGACCTCTACAACACTTCTGATGTTAACCTTGTAGTGTAGCTATTCGGTCGTGGTCATCGAGGGTGATTCCGCCTTAACCACTTCCTATACGGCTCTGTCGTGCAACCCCTCAAGTGTGAACCTCGGGGATGGTTCCTCTTACGTTCACCTTGATGATTACATCGAGTGGAATTCACCGGGGGGTGATTCCTCGGGTTTTCCCCTTGATGTTTGGACACACAGTTACTATGGTTACTATGACATTACACTGAACCATGTTACTAAAGACAGGTCGGCCCTGAGGGGTACCCGCGCGAGCTTAATTGCGAGTGATGTGGAGACGAGTTGACCTGGAGGGTGCCCGTGAGATAATTACGTGGTGTGGCCGGGCATTCCTAGCCCTTGCCGCAAGTCCTCAAGATGGGGCAACGGGGTCACATCTTTCGTGAGTCTTTGCTTGTTACCGCGTGTTCCTAATCCACTACGATTTGGATATTTGATCCAAGGGGCCTCTGGCCTGATAGCACTAACCATCACGTGGGCATAGTATGGGCGTTCTGCGTCGTATGCATCAGCCGAAGCTTAATAGACGTCAGCGACTAAGCGGCGCGCGTCGGGTTGGACTGCATAAGCACCTTCCTTGTTGAAGGAGGTAGCTAGGTCTGCTCACCGGCCGCGTACGCAACATGCAGGAGTTCCCGGGGAGATGGCCCATGACCCCTGGGGGCATAGGTTTAGTCCGGCGTGCTGACCTCTCTATTAAGCCTAGGTCGGTTTGCGACGTATTGTTTGGCCGAGGCCGGGTGTCAATGTCAAAACCGGCGGATCTCGGGTAGGGGGTCCCGAACTGTGCGTCTAGGCGGATGGTAACAGGAGACAAGGGACACGATGTTTTTACCCAGGTTCGGGCCCTCTCGATGGAGGTAAAACCCTACTCCTGCTTGATTAATATTGATGATATGGGTATTACAAGAGTTGATCTACCACGAGATCAGAGAGGCTAAACCCTAGAAGCTAGCCTATTGTATGATTGTTGTTGTTGTACGGACTAAACCCTCCGGTTTATATAGACACCGGAGGGGGCTAGGGTTACACAGAGTCGGTTACAAGGAAGGAGATCTACATATCCGTATTGCCAAGCTTGCCTTCCACGCCAAGGAGAGTCCCATCCGGACACGGGACGAAGTCTTCAATCTTGTATCTTCATAGTCCAACAGTCCGGCCAAGGATTATAGTCCGGCTATCCAGATACCCCCTAATCCAGGACTCCCTCAGTAGCCCCTGAACCAGGCTTCAATGACAATGAGTCCGGCGCGCAGATTGTCTTCGGCATTGCAAGGCGGGTTCCTCCTCCGAATACTTCATAGAAGATTTTGAACATGAGGATCGTGTCCGGCTCTGCAAAACAAGTTCCACATACCACCATGGAGAGAATTATATTTCCACAAATCTAATCTGCTGATGTATTCCGTAGCGTGACATCACACCACAGCCAAGCCTTTATTCGAATCGTTCCCCCCCCCCACCTTAGCGCGCTTCGCGAGGCGGTTTCCTTGGCACGTCTTGTCGAAGCAAAGATCGTGTCCCCTTTATTTACGGGATTCTCTTCAACACGGACGTGGGTAACCCAATCGTTCCCGCTGGTATGTCCCCTCGATTGAAGGTAAGTCCCAAACGGTCACAAGGAGGGCTCTTGGTATTCAACCTCTTTATAAAGAGACCAAGGCCTTACTCTTTTCTTTCGATCTCAATCGAATCCGCCTCCCGCCTCGAGTTCCAACACCCGAAGGTTCAGATTCAGGCGCTTCGGACCTTCGATTATGTCTGGATCCAACCTTCAAGGCCAATGGATGCCTTCCTCCGTCACGGAGGAAGACGTAATAAAGCTAAGGGAGGCCAGGTACTTGACCGGCGAAATCACGCATAGGTTGCCTGCTCAAGGGCAGGTTATTCCCACTCCTAAGCCCAGTGAGAGTGTCGTGTTCATATCTCACTTCCTCTGAGGGCTAGGCTTCACGCCGGATCCCTTCGTGAGGGGGCTCATGTTCTATTATGGGCTGGACTTCCACGACTTGGCTCCGGAGTCTATCCTCCACATCTCATCGTTCATCATCGTGTGCGAAGCTTTCCTCCGTATTACCCCTCACTTCGGACTGTGGCTCAAGACCTTCAAAGTGGAGCCGAAGATGGTCGGGGGACAGCACGCAGAGTGCGGAGGTGTTGTAATAAGCAAGAATGTTGACGCCCCATGGCCCGAGGGCTCTTTCCAAGAGGAGCCCAGCTTATGGCAATAAGAGTGGTTTTATATCACAGCTCCCAAGGGTACCAAGTGGGTGGCCCCACCTGTTTTTCGCTCGGCTCCCCGCCACGACTAACGTCATGGGTCAACAAGGGACTAGACTGGGGGCCAGTAAAGGATGTGCCCATATTGCAGAGCCGCATCCGAGATCTCTTAGAGAGAGATATCAGTCTGGTCGTGGTGACGCAGGTCATGTTAATTCGCCGAGTCCTGCCCTGCAAACGTTGTCCCCTCCGCCTGTGGGAGTTCAATCCGGAGGGACCGCGAGCTCTTCAACATTTCCTTGGAATGATGCCCGCGGAGATGTACAAATTGTTCTCCGGACCACAAATAATGCGTCCGAACTCCACTGAGGACGCAGGCCTGAGCTGCAACCGTCCGGATACCCAAGTAAGTAGCCCTGTGTCTGAACACACCATCCGTTTGTTTATCGCAACATCGCTCTCTAAAAAAGAGCCGCTCTTGAACCAGGAGTGGATAGCGAAGGCAAAGATGATCAGGTGTCGCCCCCCTTCCTGAGACCTCGCCAGATCCTGTGTTAACCAGGATGCTGGAGATCGCGCCTTAGGGAGAAGATGAAGGGGGGAACAAGGAAACTACTGCCTCCGCGAAGGAGGTTGGCCAGAAGGGAGGAATCGAAAATTCCTCTCCTCAGGGGAAGAAATGGACTGCCTCTGAAGACCCGGAGACAATGGTCTCAAAGCGGGGGAAGAAATCCCCGCCAGAGGGTCCTGTACCGGGGGATACCCCGGCCGTACTATGCTCTCAAGGGGATTAGCCCTCCACCGAGCTGTAAGTAAAAGGGTGTTTAATAATGAGAGAAACCCTTGCTTTACTCCTGAGGAAAATAACCGAAGCATTTATCTTGCAGTTCGGTTCTTAACCCTTCTCAGCAGAGCTCGTCTTCGGGGGATCTTCTTCCGGAGATGATGGAGAGCGGAACGCCTCCCCCTGCCATACCGCCTTATGAGGCGGGCGACCCCGAGGTGTCGTCGCGGAGGGTTTCTCCTGTTCTGGCAAGGCCAGAAGGTAGTCGTATGGCCACCCGAAGCCCTCAGTATCCGGCTTTTGAAAAAAGCAATCAAATGAGTCCGGCACCGTCTGGTGCACAGTCGGAGGTACTGAGGGATCTGCTAGGGCGAGCGTCAGTCTCAGAAGAGCACCGTACATTGATGGGTACGGTGATTGAAAGAATTTCATCCGCGGAGAGCGGGTTGCATGAAGCTGTTATGAGTTTACTGACATGTTTTGAGGAACGTGAAATGATGTACCTTTTTGACAGTACCGCATACTTTAAGATGCGCCCTGTGTAGATAGTAGCCCCTGAGACTCAGGGTGCTATCGTAGACGACAGCGCGCAGAGGACCATAGTCCCAGGTTTAATTTTGCCGCCTTAATATGCAAGTGGCGAAGTGTCCGGTGGCCAGCCGGAATGACGAATTTGCCGAGTTAAAGCGGCAGCTTGACGTGGCAGATGCCGACATCATACTTGTCAACAAGCGGCTTGACGAGGCGCAAGGTATGTAATTTCTCCAGTGACACATGATAAGAGGAGCCTGATGCCAGTATGTATAACATATGTTTTAAATGCAGATGGAGCTGCGGCCGTGGAGAACCTTAGGGAGGAACTTGCCCGAGCCAAAGAACAAGCCAAGAGAAGTGATGCGGCTGCCCTAAAGGCAATCGAGGAGCTGAAAGCCGAACAGGATGCTCACTGCCAAAGCAAGGAGGAAATAGCCAAGATGGCTGTGGAGTTGAAGAATGCTACTGACTGTTACAAGCTTCTTGAAAAGGAAGATCAAGCGAAGAGGTCGGACCTAGAGAAGGCTGAGGTGACGGCCAAAGACACCCGCTCTGCCATGAGAGCGATGAAGGAGGAGCTACGTCAGGCCGGAGATATCGCGGCTGGGAAGCCCTTTGTGCTGCGGATGAAGTTCGGAGATCCTAAATATGCTCCTTTAGACCAGATGTGGAGTTCTGCGGACACATATCTGGATTTAGCGGCGAGTGTTGCTGATGCGGCCGAACACTTCCGAGATCAAAAGGATCGTGAAGTGCAAAAGCTGTTCTGGTCACAATTTAACGATCCAGAGTGTACGCTTCCATTGACTGATCGACTGGCCGAATGGGCCGAGCTGAATAGATTGTCCGAACTTGCCATGAGGTATGTCATGGATCATCTGTGGCCGGAAAGGCCAAAGCCGAATAGTTATTTTAGCTTGGTGCAGCAGTTCCTTGGTGCGGTGCCACATATCAACGCGATGAAGAGGTCAGCATGCGTGGAGGGTGCGCGGATGGCCATTGCCTGTGTCAAGACATACTGGGCAGAGATGGAGGCCACCGCCATTTGCGGCCCAAGATTCGGACGAAAGCCGAGTACCTGCCGAGCACTACTTTCAAGAAGTTCTGGAGGGCGCTCGTTCGATAGAGCCGCAGTGCTCGAAGAATATTATGTTCTAATAAGGTGTATTCTCATTGAAAACAATGTTTTGCTTAATTGTAAAGGCTATTTTATACTTGTGCCTGCAAGAATTATAATACCTCCTATGCGGCCGTTTATGTATATATGTATATAACCTAAAAGATGGCAGTCGTCGGCTTCAGCCCCCGCGCATATAATGCGGGGGTGTTCGCAGAAGACACATTTTTACACTTGATCCAACGTCTTGGTCCATTAAGGAGGTGATAGCACAGCGAACTAGGCAATCGGACTATAATGCTTTATCACTTTCACTTAGCCATAGGAGTTTGACAGTGGGGCTACTATATAGCCCCTGGTGGCTCCGCGCTCACCCGAATTCGGGGCGTGTGTGTGCCTGGCCGGGAAACGGCCCTTCGTTAAGGCGGAGGAATCCCGAAGATTCCGCTAGGTCATCGAGTGGTTGACCAGTCTCACGCTATATCATGACAGTCAGTTTTCGACTTTCTCTACTGAGGTGCTCGCCTGGCTGAACCAGGGCACAATCGCGGTAGTTCTCCTGGTGTCGCCTTAGCCGATAAAGCAGAATGTAAGGCAGCAAAACACAGGAGCCAGGCAAACCCAACATTAGACCAAAGACATGATTCGGAGCTGATGCATATAAGGCCGAACTCGCGACGCCGAACACTCCCTAAGGTATTCGGTCTTTGTGATTTTAAATGGGCTGAACAGCACCCTTTGTAATAAGCCCCTGGTGTCCAGGTACGTGCAATAATCTGACGTGGCCATATGCCAATATGCCAGCATCTATCTCAGCTTTGCTGGGAATCTGGGGGATGTTTATCAACAAGAGACGGTAAAAAAGGTTTACGCAGGGTCTCAATCTAAAAAGAATCCTTGGAACGGATCCCTGCTGCACGTCTGTGCTTGTGTCTCCGTTGTGCCATATCCTGGACGGGTGTAGCACGATGGTCATCTGTAAAAGAGAGGAACTTAGTTGAAAAAGTAGTCGTGCAAAATGTATGTTATATTAAATAAACAAAGTATGATTCAAGATGGGTAAAATTGAGCCTTATTGTCGCTTGTTTACATGCGCGGAGCCCCTTGTATAGGGGTATATAGCCATCAAACCTTTATCAATTATATTGCTAAGCCGGATTCGTCTAGCCGCGTCCGTGGTTTTAACGACCTGCAAGATGCTCTGTTTTGGTGAGGCCGTCTAGTGTGCGGCTGTGATGGCAGCCGCGCAGTCTTCCGCGTGCAAGGAGCGCTCAGTATTTCCCTTTACTGTAATGATGCCGCGTGGACCGGGCATCTTAAGCATGAGAGATGCGTAAAGCGGTATTGCGTTAAAGCAAGCGAAAGCTTCGCGTCCCAGTAGTGCTTGATAGCCACTTTGAAATGGAGCGATGTGGAAGGTTAGCTTTTCGCTGCGGAAGTTATTGGGGAAGCCGAATATAACCTCTAGTAGTAGGGAGCCTGTGCAATGAGCCCATGGGCCTGGCATTACTCCTTTAAAGGAAATATTGCTATGGCTAATTTTTGTTGGGTCTATCCCCATTTTGCGGACTGTGTCCTGATAGATCAGGTTCAAGCTACTGCCGCCATCCATCAGGACTCATGTGAAGTGGTATCTGTCAATTATCGGGTCTAACACCAAGGCAGCCCATCCTGCGTGCAGGATACTTGCGGAGTAATCCCGATGGTCGAAGGTGATCGGTTCGGCCGACCAGTGGCGGAACTCCGCGGTGATGGGCCCTGGGGCACATATTTCAGTGAGTGTCGCGTTGTTTTTATTTATCACGTGTAACACGTTTACTGTTTTGACTTCTGGTTGGAATTTTTTCTGTTTCCAACTTCTTTGTTTGCGAGGCTCATCCTCGTCTTCGCTTGGTGTATCCAGCCCCTTGCGTTCGGCGTTGAGCTTGCCGGACTGCTTGAAGACCCAACATTCTCTATGGGTATGATTTGCAGGTTTATCGGGGGTGCTGTGGATTTGACATAGTTTGTCTAGAATTTTGTTTAGGCTAGACAGTTCGTCTATATTGCCTTTAGAGGACAGCTTTTGCTGACCCGGCCGAGAGCTTTTGAATCCGGCGTTTACCGTCGTGCTCTTCGGGCTGTTTTCCTTATTCCGGCGCTGGTTTTTGCTGCGTCGTGGCTTCCCGTTCCCGTCCCTGACTTCGAATGTACTTGGGTCGCTCGTGCTGCATCTTGCCAACCAGCTGTCCTCGCCCGCGCAAAAGCGGGTCATGAGGCTTGTTAATGCAGCCATTGTTCTTGGTTTTTCTTGGCCGAGGTGTCTGGCGAGCCATTCGTCTCGAACGCTGTGTTTCAAAGCTGCTAGGGCTTCGGCGTCCGGACAGTCTACTATTTGGTTCTTTTTAGTAAGAAACATGTTCCAAAGCTTTGGGGCTGACTCTCTGGGCTGTTGAGTTATATGACTTAAATCGTCTGCATCCGGTGGTCGGACATAGGTCCCTTGAAAATTTGCCCGAAAAGCGTCCTCGAGCTCTTCCCAAGTTCCAATAGTGTTTTCGGGGAGGCTTTTAAGCCAATGTCTGGCTGGCCCTTTGAGCTTGAGGGGTAGGTACTTGATGGCATGGAGATCATCTCCTCGAGCCATGTGGATATGGAGGATGTAGTCCTCAATCCAGACCCCAGGGTCTGTCATTCCGTCATACGCCTCTATGTTTATGGGTTTGAATCCCTCTGGAAATTCATGGTCCAGCACCTCATCGGTGAAACATAGGGGGTGCACGGCACCCCTGTATTTGGGTGTACCATGGTGTTCAGATATTTGTTGTGTTGCATTGCTTGCTGGAGCGTGCTTTCTTGGCCCGTAGATAGATCTGGTTGGGCCGTCCTTTTGATGCGAGTCCTCATGTGGATCGTGTGCTGGCTTGTGGGCGGCGTCGTTTGCTGCTCTATGTGGGCCATGAGGTCCTCTATCTGACCGGATGGCTGCTTTGTTTTTTGATTGCGGGGGCTCTAAGGTCTCCTCATCAAATTCAGGCAGTAGCTTTCGCTTCGGGTAGCTCTTTGTGTGGTGACTGCCGCCATATTTGTCTACGGTGTTGAGTACTTTGCTCCATCTGATTCTAAGTGCATCTTCCGCAGTCTTGAGCTTCCGCTTCTGCTTTTTCAGGCTACACGCAGTGGCGACGAGCCTTTTATGGAGGTTCTTCTGCTCCAGGAGCTTATCTGGCGTGAGGTCATCCGGACTGTTATCTTCGCCGGAGACGGGTTGTTTGGTTTGATTATCCGTGTTGCCCTGGTCGGATGGTTGTTCAATGCCATGTTCGTCGTCCGCCGGCTCACCCTGCTCTCTATGGCTGGGTCTGTATGACCACTGTTTCTGTCGAGGCAGGGTTTGGAGCGGCGCTTACGCCGCCGCTTTGACTGCTTTTCGAGGGAACGATCCTTCGTTGCATCCTTCCGTTCCTCGTCGTCATTTCCTTTGGGTGTGTCCACCATGTATACATCGTGGGATGAGGTGGCTGTCCAGTGCCCTGTGGGTAGTGGTTCCTGTTCATCTCTTGCATCGTCGTCCATACCGTCGATGTCTTCGGAGTCGAAGTCGAGCATGTCGGTCAAATCTTTGACAGTGGCTACTAAGTGGGTGGTGGGTGGGCGGCAAATTTCTTCGTCATCCGCATCCTGATTCTGCCGGACATAGTCCGGCAAGGGCTCTCCTAACAAGGAGAGAGACCTTGGTGAGTTCAGTATATCGCCGAAGGGCGAGTGCTGAAAGATATCCGCGGCGGTGAACTCCATGATCGGCGCCCAATCGGATTCGATTGGCAGGGGCGCGGGTGGCTCGGAGTCCGGAGGAGAGTCCGGTAATTAGGAGTCACGGGCCTCGCGAAGGGTAAGGGTGGTGTTCGGCTCGATCGCCGTTGAGGCTGCGGCCTCCGTGGCGGGGTCCAACCACCCGCCCACGGATGGCGCAATTGGCTCCGAATTGAAGGTCGGAGCGGTAGCAGGTGCGGTCTCCTGAACACTGTTCGGCGGCAGAGCTAAATCATGCCCGTCGTGATAGTGTGACGCACTCGGCCGAGGCTCGAATCCGTTGAAGATCAAGTCTCCGCGGAGGTCTGCCGTGTAGTTTAAGCTTCCAAACCTAACCTGTTGGCCAGGGGCGTAACTTTTAATCTGCTCCAGATGGCCAAGCGAATTGGCCCACAGTGCAAAGCCGCCGAATACAAAAATCTGTCCGGGGAGAAAAGTCTCACCCTGGGTTGCATCGCTAACGATGATCGAAGGAGCCATCAAGCCTGACGACGACACAGAGGAACTCTCAATGAAAGCACCAATGTCGATGTCAAAACGGGCGGATCTCAGGTAGGGGGTCCGGAACTGTGCGTCTAGGCGGATGGTAACAGCAGACAAGGGACACGATGTTTTTACCCAGGTTCGGGCCCTCTCGATGGAGGTAAAACCCTACTCCTGTGAAAGCACAAGTGCTCCTCAGGTGGTTTTGGTAATTAATGTCAACATATCTCTTGTTGGACTAACACTTTTATCTAGTATATTTCAGATAAGTTCAACAATGGAGTGGCAGGAACTAAAGGTTGTGGGAACTCCTTCAAGATGCTAAGCACAAAGGATTGGCTAAAGCTTCAAGCACAAGACTCTTCATTTTACACTTTTAGTGATCCAAGATCACATTGAGTCTATAGGAAAAGCCAATACTATCAAGGAGGGATGAGGTGTTGCTTAATGAGCTCTTTGCCTTATGTGCTTAATGATATGCTCCAAAATCCTCAGCTACTTTCCCATATCCACTTATGACCTAAACCCTAAACCAAATTCGGTCATACCGATTCTTTCTATCCGGCGTCACCGAGTTTCATATGTCATAAGCCACTGCCAAAACCCTAGCAAATCGGTTTCACCGATAGGGATCTCGGTCTCACCGAGATGGGATTGCAATCTCACTGTGTATGTCCATTGTCAAAATCGGTCTCACCGAGTTTAGGCAATCGGTACTACCGAGATTACAATGCAAACTCTCTGGGTAACTTATTACCAAAATCGGTCCAACCGAGTTTAGTAATCGGTCCCACCGAGTTTGCCTGACGAACTCTCTGGTTAGCTTATTACCAAATCGGTCTCACCGAGTTTGTGTAATCGGTCTCACCGAGATTACGTTATGCCCAAACCCTTACCACTTCGGTCCTACCGAGATGCATGTCAGTCCCACCGAAAATATCTAACGGTCACTAGGTTTACCTTTTCGGTCCGACCGAGTTTGTTGATTCGATCCCACCGAGATTGGTAAATTGTGTGTAACGGTTGGATTTTGTGTGGAGGCTATATATACCCCTCCACCTCCTCTTCATTCGTGGAGGGAGCCATCAGAACACATCTACACTTCCAACTCATATGTTCTGAGAGAGAACCACCTACTCATGTGTTGAAACCAAGATATTCCATTCCTACCATATGAGTCTTGATCTCTAGCCTTTCCCAAGTTGCTTTCCACTCAAATCTTCTTTCCACCAAATCCAAATCCTGTGAGAGAGAGTTGAGTGTTGGGGAGACTATCATTTGAAGCACAAGAGCAAGGAGTTCATCATCAACACACCGTTTGTTACTTCTTGGAGAGTGGTGTCTCCTAGATTGGCTAGGTGTCACTTGGGAGCCTCCGACAAGATTGTGGAGTTGAACCAAGGAGTTTGTAAGGGCAAGGAGATCGCCTACTCCGTGAAGATCTACCGCTAGTGAGGCAAGTCCTTCGTGGGCAATGGCCATGGTGGGATAGACAAGGTTGCTACTTCATGGACCCTTCGTGGGTGGATCCCTCCATGGACTCGCGCAACCGTTAACCTTCGTGGGTTGAAGTCTCCACTAACGTGGATGTAGGATAGCACCACCTATCCGAACCACGGAAAAAACATCCTTGTCTCCAATTGCGTTTGATTTCTCCAAACCCTTCCCCTTACATACTTGCAAGTTGCATGCTTTACTTTCCGCTGCCTATACGTTCTTTGCTTACTTGCTTGATATGTATTGCGGAAATTGTGCCTAAACTTCACTCAAACCAAAAAGGCTTAAAAACTGCAACTTTAGTACTAAGTGTCTAATCACCCCCCCCCTCTAGACACACTCTCTTCTAGATCCTACATCCTGCTTGATTAATATTGATGATATGGGTACTACAAGAGTTGATCTACCACGAGATCAGAGAGGCTAAACCCTAGAAACTAGCCTAAGGTATGATTGTTGTTGTTGTTGTACGGACTAAACCCTCCGGTTTATATAGACACCGAAGGGGGCTAGGGTTACACAGAGTCGGTTACAAGGAAGGAGATCTACATATCCGTATTGCCAAGCTTGCCTTCCACGCCAAGGAGAGTCCCATCCGGACACGGGACGAAGTCTTCAATCTTGTATCTTCATAGTCCAACAGTCCGGCTATCCGGATACCCCCTAATCCAGCACTCCCTCACCGGGCATGACCCAGGAAAGTGTGTCCGGCCGGAGTTAATCTAGCATGGTGGGTAAGTTGGTGCACCCCTGCAGGGAAGAAAACATCTATAGATAGCCCGTCTTACGGTAATGAATACTTGGAGTTGTATCCCGATCGATACAACTAGAACTGGATACTTGAGATGAGACATGGATATGAGGTGATAAATGGATAGTATGGCTATGGGATTGCTTTCTCGCAGGGAGTCGAGAAAGGATCTCTGGCCGAGGTTGATAAAACTTCTACTACTTTACTTTATGCTACCCTACTCCCTCTTGTTACTGCAAGATGGTGGTTTCCATAAGATGCTAGTCTTCGATAGGACTAGGCCTTCTCTCTATTCTGGCATTTCTGCAGCCCAGTCCACATATACAGCCTTCCTTTGATAATGTTGCATATGTAGTGTAGATCCTTTCTTGCGAGTACTTTGGATGAGTACTCACGGTTGCTTTGCTCCCCCCTTCCCCATTATTTATTTCTGGTTGATGCAACCAGATGTCGGAGCCCAGGAGCCAAATGCCACCGCCGACGCCTGCTACTACATGGAGACCGCCGACGACCAGGAGTAGATAGGAGGCTCCCAGGCAGGAGGCCTTGCCTTTTCGATCGTTGTTGCTTTTGTGCTAGCCTTCTTAAGGCAAACTTGTCTAACTCATGTCTGTACTCAGATATTGTTGCTTCCGCTGACTCATGTGTATTCGAGCTTATGTATTAGAGCCCTCGAGGCCCCTGGCTTGTAATATAAAGCTTGTATTATTTTAATTTGTGTCTAGAGTTGTGTTGTGATATCTTCCCGTGAGTCCTTGATCCTGATCGTACACATTTGCATGTATGATTAGTGTATACGATTGAATCGAGGGCGTCACAAACACTTAGCAGATTTCACTCTTGATAGATCTCAAATACCATTCTGGTCATGGTGGCTTACATCACCGGCTTTAACTAGTGATATGTCATTAGGCCCCATTTAAGCAGCCAATGTGAACATATGTTGTAGCGTTTTACCTCTGGCTTAACAAATCAACTTAAACCGGCAATTTTTCTTTCTTTTAGGCTTCTTCCTTCACAATGCCGAAGACAGTTACTTCATGCAATTGGGTTCCCTCCATTGTTACTGAAGACACGCTTAAAGATTTTGTCAAAATTGGTTATTTACTCACAAAGAATGTCATGCGTTGGCGTGCCCCCAAATCAAACGAAGAAAGACCTCAGCCAAAGGATGATGAGGTCATTGTTTTTAATGATCACATGAATCGGGGCTTCTCACGCCCGGATAAAAAAAATCCGAGACGTTCTGCACTTCTTTCAACTCGATCCTCAAGACATCAGACCCAATTCCATGTCAAACATCTGCAATTTTCAAGTCTTCTGTGAAGTATACCTTCAAGAAGATCCCAGTGTTGAACTTTTCAGGGAATACTTTTATCTGAATTGGCAGAAAGAAAATTTACCAATGGCCCCAGCTTAGAACTTGGCGGGGTCTCTATTCAACGAAGAAGGGATGCTATCTTTCCCTATGCTCGCCTGCCGAGTCACCCAAAAGGTTAGAACCAAACATGGTTCTACTACAAAGATACTTCTCCGGCTGATGAAAATCCACTGCCGGGTTATCGTGTCCAGCGGCTCGAGTCAAAGCATCATCTCCCCGAAAAGCTCACCAGTGCTGAACATGCAAAGCTTGCACCTACTATTGCAAAGGTCAAGGCCCTGCTGGGAAATGGGTTAATCGACATTGATTTGGTTCGGTGCTGGGTTTCTTGGCGAATCATACCCCTGAGCCGCCGATCCGGCTTAATGTGCAATTATACGGGCGGTGCAAAAGATCCACTGCGCCACAACTCTGTGTGCCTCACTGATGATGCAATCAATGAAATGGCAAAGACCCTTCTAAACGAGAGCCTGGGAAGCTGCAGCAAAGTGGGACTGAACCCTTTCTGCAAACTTAACCCGGCACCAAATGTGAGTCTCTAAATCACTTACTTCCCCTTATTACTCAAATGTTCTATTAACTCAATGTTGACTATATCCACAGGCGGAATCCGAGTTTTGGAAAAAAAAGAGTATGACCATGAAGCTGCCAACAAAGCTAGAGCCAAAACAAAAGCCGTCAAGAAAGCTGCCAAGAAAGCTAGAGCCAAAACAAAAGCCGTCAAGAAAGCCGCCAAGAAGAACAAGAAGAAATTAACTGCTTCCGAGATGCTTGAACTGGACGACAGTTTTGAGTCGGAGATAGCCCTTGATTCCCTTGGCTCCTTTTTCAACTATCTTATTGACACTAATTATCATCAGGATGACACGGGGGCTAGTCAAGCGGTTGAAGAAGAGGTAATGATTATTTCCTCCGACTCAGAGCCTTTGCCAAGACAGAAAATTCGACGGGTAACCCGGAAAGTAAGCTTTTCACACCCCTTAGCTCATTTGGATCCTCACTTTCTTTTGAAGCAACAGCAACACGAGAACCGGCAACAAACTCGGACCAGCGGAGGTGAAGGGTTATCCTCCGGCTTACCAAATACTCCAGCTCCGCGGAAACGTCGAAACAAGGTCCTTCCAAATTTTAACTCTTTTTATCCACTGGCGGGTCTCATTCGTCAGCCACTTAATTCTTCCGATTCAAACTATCAGGAGGCTTCTCGCTCTTCGTCTGGCGACTCATCACAGACCCAGCTACCGGCTTTCAAAACTACCCCTAGGTAACAACAAATACTTTTATTTTCTTCCTCCTTATGCTCTTATACTTGTACTGACCTCTCATAACCCCTGTAGTGGACAAGCCAAACCTAGCAAGAAGGCAAAGGTGATCAAGCCGAATAAAGATCCCAAAGTCCATGAGCCGGAGCAGCAAATCCCAGCATCAGAAGTTTCTGAAAAACAACCAGAAGAGCCTGCCCATGATGCCCCACCGAAAATTCTTGATCTCTCCCATGACCACAGAAACATCAATCCTTTGAACAATGAATCATCAAGCCCGCTTAAACCGTCAGAAGAGCATAATGAAGAAGTTATGATCACTGGCACCGGCTTCAAAGAACTGGGACAACCTACTGTCTTGGCCAAGCACTCCGCTAAAGAGGAGCTCATTGAAAGGCGGAAAGTGAGATTTGACATTGTTGATTACTCTCAACTAAATGTCAGTAAAGTATTCTCTAATTATCTCAACCAAGTTCATACCAGCCGCGATCTTGAGATTGACATGGTGAAACAGATGCACCAGAAATATGAGGTATGAATTCTGGCTTAAATAAATTACGCATATCCTGTCAGCCCCCATGTCTACTATGTATAATAGAATAGAATAGAATATGCTGTAGACTTAGAATAGCAATGAGTATAAAAGCATCTTTGATAAAAAAATCCTTCAAAAGGCCGTCTTTCACTTTCAGAATTAAACTGGATCTTAATGATCAACATTGCATCTGTAGCCCCCAAGGGCTGGTTTAATCAGCATGAATGAACTGGTACTTATCATTGTTTAGAGATCAAAACTTACTTGTGTAGCCCCCATGAGCCGGTTGTGGTTGTTTGCGGCACAACCGGGTCATCATAGAGTAGTAATGAAACGCGAACAAATATGCTTTAGCCCCCAAGTGCCAAGTACTCTTGCTTGCAAAGTGCTTGGGACCTAGTCATATAAGTCGTTGTATGAAGAATTTTTCGGTAGGCATTAGCCCCCAAGTGCCAAGTGTTGTTGCTTGCAAAAGTCTTGGGACTTATATTCCTGTAACCCGGATATGAATGTGATTCCAAATCTGTGCTTGTACAGAACGCCACTGCTCAACTTCAATCGCAACTGGCTGATGCAAAGACCCGGCTGGAGAATCAAGAAACTGAGATCCGAAAGGCCGACTCAAAATTCCAGTTTAGCATGGCTGAAACGGAAAAACTAAAGATCAGCTTTGATGCTGAAAGATTCGCCTGGGCTGAAGAGAAAAATGCCCTGACGCAGCGGGCTGAAAAAATAAAAGCTGCTCTTCAAGAGGTGACCACTGAGCTTACCGGTTTAAAACACCGTATATCCCAGATGGTTTCTGCTATCTTTGGTGAGTAACTTTGCCAGCCTCAACAGTGAGTTTTATCTTTCATGTCATAAACCGCCGCTAATCAGTCCGCAATTATTACATAGGTCCCAGGAGCAGCATCTTGGTCAAGACATGCTGGTGAAGCTTAAATCCGTATATACACTTGTTGAATAGCTATATACCGGAACTCAGCGCATGCTGGCCAAAATTCCAGTTTAGCGTGGCTGAAACGGAAACCCTAGGGAGCCTCCCCCTCCCCCTTGCCCCTATATATAGTGGAGGTTTTGGGGCTGCCTATGACACGAGATGAACTCTCCCAAGGCGCAGCCCTACCTCTCTCCCTCCTCGTCTCTCGTAGTGCTTGGCGAAGCCCTGCTAGAATTCCGCGCTCATCCACCACCACCACGCTGTTGTGCTGCTGCTGGACGGAGTCTTCCTCAACCTCTCCCTCTCTCCTTGCTAGATCAAGGCATGGGAGACGTCACCGGGCTGCACGTGTGTTGAACGCGGAGGTGCCGTCCGTTCGGCACTAGGATCATCGGTGATTTGGATCACGACGAGTACGACTCCATCAACCCCGTTCACTTGAACGCTTCCGCTTAGCGATCTACAAGGGTATGTAGATGCACTCTCCTTCCCCTCGTTGCTGGTCTCTCCATAGATAGATCTTGGTGATACATAGGAAAATTTTGAATTTCTGCTACGTTCCCCAACAGTGGCATCATGAGCTAGGTCTATTGTGTAGATTCTATGCACGAGTAGAACACAAAGTAGTTGTGGGCGTTGATTTTGTTCAATATGCTTACCGTTACTAGTCCAATCTTGTTTCGACGGCATTGTGGGATGAAGCGGCCCGGACCAACCTTGCACGTACGCTTACGTGAGACCGGTTCCACCGACTGACATGCACTAGTTGCATAAGGTGGCTGGCGGGTGTCTGTCTCTCCCACTTTAGTCGGAACGGATTCGATGAAAAGGGTCCTTATGAAGGGTAAATAGCAATTGGCATGTCACGTTGTGGTTTTGCGTAGGTAAGAAACGTTCTTGTTAGAGACCCATAGCAGCCACGTAAAACATGCAAACAACAATTAGAGGACGTCTAACTTGTTTTTGCAGGGTATGCTATGTGATGTGATATGGCCAAGAAGAATGTGATGAATGATATGTGATGTATGAGATTGATCATGTTCTTGTAATAGGAATCACGACTTGCATGTCGATGAGTATGACAACCGGCAGGAGCCATAGGAGTTGTCTTTAATTTATTTATGACCTGCGTGTCAACATAAACGTCATGTAATTACTTTACTTTATTGCTAACCGTTAGCCATAGTAGTAGAAGTAATAGTTGGCGAGACAACTTCACGAAGACACGATGATGGAGATCATGGTGTCATGCCGGTGACGATGATGATCATGGAGCCCCGAAGATGGAGATCGAAAGGAGCAAAGTGATGATGGCCATATCATGTCACTATTTGATTGCATGTGATGTTTACCATGTTATTACATCTTATTTGCTTAGAACAACGGTAGTAAATAAGATGATCCCTCATTAAAATTTCAAGAAAGTGTTCCCCCTAACTGTGCACCGCTGCGAAAGTTCGTCGTTTCGAAGCACCACGTGATGATCGGGTGTGATAGATTCTTACGTTCACATACAACGGGTGTAAGACAGATTTACACACGCGAAACACTTAGGTTGACTTGACGAGCCTAGCATGTACAGACATGGCCTGGGAACACAAGAGACCGAAAGGTCGAGCATGAGTCGTATGGTAGATACGATCAACATGAAGATGTTCACCGATGATGACTAGTCCGTCTCACGTGATGATCGGACACGGCCTAGTTGACTCGGATCATGTAATCACTTAGATGACTAGAGGGATGTCTATCTGAGTGGGAGTTCATAAGATGAACTTAATTATCCTGAACATAGTCAAAAGATCTTTGCAAATTATGTCGTAAGCTCGCGCTTTAGTTCTACTGAGTTAGATACGTTCCTAGAGAAAATATAGTTGAAAGTTGACAGTAGCAATTATGCGTAGAGTAGAAGGCTTATGTCCTTAATGCACCGCTCAGTGTGCTGAACCCCAAATGTCGTTTGTGGATGTTGCGAACATCGGACATACACATTTAGATAACTACGTGATAGTTCGGTAATGTTAAATGGTTTAGAATTGAGGCACCGAAGACATTTTTGAAATGTGCGGAACATATGAGATGTTTCGAGTGCTGAAATTGGGATTTCAGGCTCGTGCCCACGTCAAGAGGTATAAGACCTCCGACGATTTTCTTGGCCTGCAAACTAAGGGAGAAAAAAACTCAATCGTTGAGCTTGTGCTCAGATTGTCTGAGTACAACAATCACTTGAATCAAGTGGGAGTTGATCTTCCAGATAAGATAGTGATGTTTCTCCAAAGTCATTGCCACCAAGCTGCTAGAGCTTCGTAATAAACTATAACATATCAGGGATAGATATGATGATCCTTGAAATATTCGCGATGTTCGACACCGCGAAAGTAGAAATCAAGAAGGAGCATCAATTGTTGATGGTCAGTGAAACCACTAGTTTCAAGAAGGGCAAGGGCAAGAAGGGATACTTCATGAAACGGCAAATCAGCTGCTGCTCTAGTGGAGAAACCCAAGGTTGAACCCAAACCCGAGACTGAGTGCTTATGTAATAAGGGGAACAGCCACTGGAGTAGAATTACCCTAGATACTTGGTAGATGAGAAGGCTGTCGATAGAAGTATATTGGATATACATTATGTGAATGTGTACTTTACTAGTACTCCTAGTAGCATCAGGGTATTAGATACCGGTTCGGTTGCTAAGTGTTAGTAACTCGAAATAAAAGCTACGGAATAAAAGGAGACTAGCTAAAGGTGAGCTGACGATATGTGTTGGAAGTGTTTCCAAGGTTGATATGATCAAGCATCGCTCGCTCCCTCTACCATCGAGATTGGTGTTAAACCTAAATAATTGTTATTCGGTGTTTGCGTTGAGCATAGACATGATTGGATTATGTCTATCGCAATACGGTTGTTCATTTAAAGAGAATAATAGTTACTCTGTTCATTTGAATAATACCTTCAATGGTCTTGCACCTAAAATGAATGGTTTATTGAATCTCGATCATAGTGATACACATGTTCATGCCAAAAGATATAAGATAGTAATGATAGTACCACCTACTTGTGGCACTGCCGTATAAGTCATATTGGTATAAAACGCATGAAGAGGCTCCATGTTGATGGATCTTTGGACTCACTCATTTTTGAAAAGGATTGAGTAATGTGAACCATGTCTGTTGGTATATACGCATGAAGAAATTCCATGCAGATGGACCGTTTGGACTCACTTGATTTTGAATCACTTGAGATATGCAAATCTTACCACATGGGCAAGATGACTGAAAAGCCTCGTTTTCAGTAAGATGGAACAAGATAGCAACTTGTTGGAAGTAACACATTTTGATGTGTGCAGTCCAATGAGTGCTGAGGCACGCAGTGGATATCGTTATATTCTTACTTCACAGATGATTTAAGTAGATACTGAGTATATTTACTTGATGAAACACAAGTCTGAATTATTGAATGGTTCAAGTAATTTTAGAGTGAAGTTGAAGATCTTCGTGATAAGAGGATAAAATGTCTATGATATGATCATAGAAATGAATATCTGAGTTACGAGTTTGGCACTGTGGAAATTGTTTCACAACTAATACCGCCTGGAACACCATAGTGTGATGGTGTGTCCGAACATCATAGTTGCACCCTATTGGATATGGTGCGTACCATGATGCCTCTTATCGAATTACCACTATCGTTCATGGGTTAGGCATTAGAGACAACCGCACTCACTTTAATAGGGCACCACGTAATTCCGTTGAGACAAAACCGTTTGAACTATGGTTTGGAGAAACCTGAGTTGTCGTTTCTTAAAAGTTTGGGGCTGCGACGCTTATGTGAAAAAGTTTCAGGTTGATAAGCTCGAACCCAAAGCGGATAAAATGCATCTTCATAGGACACCCAAAACAGTTGGGTATACCTCCTAATTCAGATCCGAAAGCAATAGGGATTGTTTCTCGAATCGGGTCCTTTCTCGAGGAAAAGTTTCTCTTGAAAGAATTGAGTGGGAGGAAGATAGAACTTGATAAGGTTGTTGAACCTTCACTTCAATCAGAGAGTAGCGCAAGCACAGGAAAAATATTTCTGTGGCCCTACCTCAGTTGAAGAGAAAGCTAATGATGATGATCATGGAGCTTCAGATCAAGTTACTATCGAACCTCATAGGTTGACAAGGGTGTGTACAAAGTGGTAACCCTGTCTTAAAAGGTCACGTTGTTGGACAACGATGAACCTATGAGCTATGGAGAAGCGATGGTGGGCCCGGATTCCGAAAAATGGCTCGAGGCCATAAAATCCGAGAGAGGATCCATGTATGAAAACAAAGTGTAGACTTTGAAAGAACTACTTGATGGTTGTAAGGCTGTTGGGTACATATGGATTTTAAAAGGAAGACAGACAATGATGGTAAGTGTCACCATTGAGAAAGCTCGACTTGTCGTTAAGGTGTTTCCCGACAAGTTCAAGGAGTTGACTACGATGAGACTTTCTCACTCGTAGCGATGCTAAGAGTCTGTTGGAATTAGCAGGTACTGCATTATTTATGAAATCTTGCAGATGGGATGTCAAAATATTGTTTCCTTGTTCTTGAGGAAAGGTTGTATGTGATACAACCAGAAGATTTTGTTGATCCTGAAAGATGCTAACAAGTATGCAAAGCTCCAGCAATCCTTCTAAGGACTGGAGTAAGCATCTCGGAGTTGGAATGTACACTTTGATGAGATGATCAAAGATTTTGGGTTTATACAAAGTTTATGAGAAACTTGTATTTCCAAAGTGAGTGGGAGCACTATAGAATTTCTGATGAGTATATGTTGTTGACATATTGATGATCAGAAATAATGTAGAATTTCTGGAAAGCATATAGGGTTATTTGAAAAGTGTTTTTCAATGGAAAACCTGGATTAGGCTGCTTAAACATTGAGCATCAAGATCTATAGGGATAGATCAAAACGCTTAATGGTACTTTCAAATGAGCACATACCTTGACATGATCTTGAAGGTGTTCAAGATGGATCAGTCAAAGAAGGAAGTTCTTGCCTGAGTTGTAAGGTACGAAGTTAAGACTTAAAGCTCGACCACGGCAGAACAGAGAGAAAGGACGAAGGTCATCCCCTATGCTTAGACATAGGCTCCATAGTATGCTATGCTGTGTACCGCACCTGACATGTGCCTTGCCACATGTCTGACTAGAGGGTACAAAGGTGATCTAGGAGTAGATCACCAGATAGCGGTCAAGATTATCCTTAGAGGAATAAGGATATGTTTCTCGGTTATGGAGGTGATAAAGAGTTCGACGTAAAGAGTTACGTCGATGCAAGCTTAACACCTATCCGGATAGCTTTGAGTACAGATGCCGGATACGTATAATGGAGCAACAATTTAGAATAGCTCCAAGTAGAACAGTTATTTGAAATGGCTCCAAATATAGCGTTGAGATTTGCGAAGTACATACGGATCTGAATGTTGCAGACCCGTTGACTAAAACCTCTCTCACAAGCAACATGATCAAACCCAGAACTCATTGAGTGTTAATCACATAGTGATGTGAACTATATTATGAACTCTAGTAAACTCTTTGGATGTTGGTCACATGGCGATGTGACCTGTGAATGTTAATCACATGGCGATGTGAACTAGATTATTGACTCTAGTGCAAGTGGGAGACTGTTGGAAATATGCCCTAGAGGCAATAATAAATAGGTTATTATTATATTTCCTTGTTCATGATAAATCGTTTATTATCCATGCTAGAATTGTATTGATAGGAAACTCAGATACATGTGTGGATACATAGACAACACCATGTCTCTAGTAAGCCTCTAGTTAACTAGCTCGTTGATCAATAGATGGTTACGGTTTCCTGACCATGGACATAGGATGTCATTGATAACGGGATCACATCATTAAAGAATGATGTGATGGACAAGACCCAATCCTAAGCCTAGCACAAAGATCGTGTAGTTCGTATGCTAAAGCTTTTCTAATGTCAAGTATCATTTCCTTAGACCATGAGGTTGTGCAACTCCCGGATACCGTAGGAATGCTTTGGGTGTGCCAAACGTCACAACGTAACTGGGTGGCTATAAAGGTACACTACAGGCATCTCCGAAAGTGTCTGTTGGGTTGGCACGAATCAAGACTGGGATTTGTCACTCCGTGTGACGGAGAGGTATCTCTGGGCCCACTCGGTAGGACATCATCATAATGTGCACAATGTGATCAAGGAGTTGATTATGGGATGATGTGTTACGGAACGAGTAAAGAGACTTGTCGGTAACGAGATTGAACAAGGTATCGGGATACCGACGATCTAATCTCGGGCAAGTACAATGCCGCTAGACAAAGGGAATTATATACGGGATTGACTGAATCCTTGACATCGTGGTTCGTCCGATGAGATCATCGTGGAACATGTGGGAGCCCCCCTAGGGGAAACCCTAGGGAGCCTCCCCCTCCCCCTTGCCCCTATATATAGTGGAGGTTTTGGGGCTGCCTATCACACGAGATGAACTCTCCCAAGGCGCAGCCCTACCTCTCTCCCTCCTCGTCTCTCGTAGTGCTTGGCGAAGCCCTGCTAGAATTCCGCGCTCATCCACCACCACCACGCCGTTGTGCTGCTGCTGGACGGAGTCTTCCTCAACCTCTCCCTCTCTCCTTGCTAGATCAAGGCATGGGAGACGTCACCGGGCTGCACGTGTGTTGAACGTGGAGGTGCCGTCCGTTCGGCACTAGGATCATCGGTGATTTGGATCACGACGAGTACGACTCCATCAACCCCGTTCACTTGAACGCTTCCGCTTAGCGATCTACAAGGGTATGTAGATGCACTCTCCTTCCCCTCGTTGCTGGTCTCTCCATAGATAGATCTTGGTGATACGTAGGAAAATTTTGAATTTCTGCTACGTTCCCCAACAGTGGCATCATGAGCTAGGTCTATTGTGTAGATTCTATGCACGAGTAGAACACAAAGTAGTTGTGGGCGTTGATTTTGTTCAATATGCTTACCGTTACTAGTCCAATCTTGTTTCGACGGCATTGTGGGATGAAGCGGCCCGGACCAACCTTGCACGTACGCTTACGTGAGACCGGTTCCACCGACTGACATGCACTAGTTGCATAAGGTGGCTGGCGGGTGTCTGTCTCTCCCACTTTAGTCGGAACGGATTCGATGAAAAGGGTCCTTATGAAGGGTAAATAGCAATTGGCATGTCACGTTGTGGTTTTGCGTAGGTAAGAAACGTTCTTGCTAGAGACCCATAGCAGCCACGTAAAACATGCAAACAACAATTAGAGGATGTCTAACTTGTTTTTGCAGGGTATGCTATGTGATGTGATATGGCCAAGAAGAATGTGATGAATGATATGTGATGTATGAGATTGATCATGTTCTTGTAATAGGAATCACGACTTGCATGTCGATGAGTATGACAACCGGCAGGAGCCATAGGAGTTGTCTTTAATTTATTTATGACCTGCGTGTCAACATAAACGTCATGTAATTACTTTACTTTATTGCTAACCGTTAGCCATAGTAGTAGAAGTAATAGTTGGCGAGACAACTTCACGAAGACACGATGATGGAGATCATGGTGTCATGCCGGTGACGATGATGATCATGGAGCCCCGAAGATGGAGATCGAAAGGAGCAAAGTGATGATGGCCATATCATGTCACTATTTGATTGCATGTGATGTTTATCATGTTATTACATCTTATTTGCTTAGAACAACGGTAGTAAATAAGATGATCCCTCATTAAAATTTCAAGAAAGTGTTCCCCCTAACTGTGCACCGTTGCGAAAGTTCGTCGTTTCGAAGCACCACGTGATGATCGGGTGTGATAGATTCTTACGTTCACATACAACGGGTGTAAGACAGATTTACACACGCGAAACACTTAGGTTGACTTGACGAGCCTAGCATGTACAGACATGGCCTGGGAACACAAGAGACCGAAAGGTCGAGCATGAGTCGTATGGTAGATACGATCAACATGAAGATGTTCACCGATGATGACTAGTCCGTCTCACGTGATGATCGGACACGGCCTAGTTGACTCGGATCATGTAATCACTTAGATGACTAGAGGGATGTCTATCTGAGTGGGAGTTCATAAGATGAACTTAATTATCCTGAACATAGTCAAAAGATCTTTGCAAATTATGTCGTAAGCTCGCGCTTTAGTTCTACTGAGTTAGATACGTTCCTAGAGAAAATATAGTTGAAAGTTGACAGTAGCAATTATGCGTAGAGTAGAAGGCTTATGTCCTTAATGCACCGCTCAGTGTGCTGAACCCCAAATGTCGTTTGTGGATGTTGCGAACATCGGACATACACATTTAGATAACTACGTGATAGTTCGGTAATGTTAAATGGTTTAGAATTGAGGCACCGAAGACATTTTTGAAATGTGCGGAACATATGAGATGTTTCGAGTGCTGAAATTGGGATTTCAGGCTCGTGCCCACGTCAAGAGGTATAAGACCTCCGACGATTTTCTTGGCCTGCAAACTAAGGGAGAAAAAAACTCAATCGTTGAGCTTGTGCTCAGATTGTCTGAGTACAACAATCACTTGAATCAAGTGGGAGTTGATCTTCCAGATAAGATAGTGATGTTTCTCCAAAGTCATTGCCACCAAGCTGCTAGAGCTTCGTAATAAACTATAACATATCAGGGATAGATATGATGATCCTTGAAATATTCGCGATGTTCGACACCGCGAAAGTAGAAATCAAGAAGGAGCATCAATTGTTGATGGTCAGTGAAACCACTAGTTTCAAGAAGGGCAAGGGCAAGAAGGGATACTTCATGAAACGGCAAATCAGCTGCTGCTCTAGTGGAGAAACCCAAGGTTGAACCCAAACCCGAGACTGAGTGCTTATGTAATAAGGGGAACAGCCACTGGAGTAGAATTACCCTAGATACTTGGTAGATGAGAAGGCTGTCGATAGAAGTATATTGGATATACATTATGTGAATGTGTACTTTACTAGTACTCCTAGTAGCATCAGGGTATTAGATACCGGTTCGGTTGCTAAGTGTTAGTAACTCGAAATAAAAGCTACGGAATAAAAGGAGACTAGCTAAAGGTGAGCTGACGATATGTGTTGGAAGTGTTTCCAAGGTTGATATGATCAAGCATCGCTCGCTCCCTCTACCATCGAGATTGGTGTTAAACCTAAATAATTGTTATTCGGTGTTTGCGTTGAGCATAGACATGATTGGATTATGTCTATCGCAATACGGTTGTTCATTTAAAGAGAATAATAGTTACTCTGTTCATTTGAATAATACCTTCAATGGTCTTGCACCTAAAATGAATGGTTTATTGAATCTCGATCATAGTGATACACATGTTCATGCCAAAAGATATAAGATAGTAATGATAGTACCACCTACTTGTGGCACTGCCGTATAAGTCATATTGGTATAAAACGCATGAAGAGGCTCCATGTTGATGGATCTTTGGACTCACTCATTTTTGAAAAGGATTGAGTAATGTGAACCATGTCTGTTGGTATATACGCATGAAGAAATTCCATGCAGATGGACCGTTTGGACTCACTTGATTTTGAATCACTTGAGATATGCAAATCTTACCACATGGGCAAGATGACTGAAAAGCCTCGTTTTCAGTAAGATGGAACAAGATAGCAACTTGTTGGAAGTAACACATTTTGATGTGTGCAGTCCAATGAGTGCTGAGGCACGCAGTGGATATCGTTATATTCTTACTTCACAGATGATTTAAGTAGATACTGAGTATATTTACTTGATGAAACACAAGTCTGAATTATTGAATGGTTCAAGTAATTTTAGAGTGAAGTTGAAGATCTTCGTGATAAGAGGATAAAATGTCTATGATATGATCATAGAAATGAATATCTGAGTTACGAGTTTGGCACTGTGGAAATTGTTTCACAACTAATACCGCCTGGAACACCATAGTGTGATGGTGTGTCCGAACATCATAGTTGCACCCTATTGGATATGGTGCGTACCATGATGCCTCTTATCGAATTACCACTATCGTTCATGGGTTAGGCATTAGAGACAACCGCACTCACTTTAATAGGGCACCACGTAATTCCGTTGAGACAAAACCGTTTGAACTATGGTTTGGAGAAACCTGAGTTGTCGTTTCTTAAAAGTTTGGGGCTGCGACGCTTATGTGAAAAAGTTTCAGGTTGATAAGCTCGAACCCAAAGCGGATAAAATGCATCTTCATAGGACACCCAAAACAGTTGGGTATACCTCCTAATTCAGATCCGAAAGCAATAGGGATTGTTTCTCGAATCGGGTCCTTTCTCGAGGAAAAGTTTCTCTTGAAAGAATTGAGTGGGAGGAAGATAGAACTTGATAAGGTTGTTGAACCTTCACTTCAATCAGAGAGTAGCGCAAGCACAGGAAAAATATTTCTGTGGCCCTACCTCAGTTGAAGAGAAAGCTAATGATGATGATCATGGAGCTTCAGATCAAGTTACTATCGAACCTCATAGGTTGACAAGGGTGTGTACAAAGTGGTAACCCTGTCTTAAAAGGTCACGTTGTTGGACAACGATGAACCTATGAGCTATGGAGAAGCGATGGTGGGCCCGGATTCCGAAAAATGGCTCGAGGCCATAAAATCCGAGAGAGGATCCATGTATGAAAACAAAGTGTAGACTTTGAAAGAACTACTTGATGGTTGTAAGGCTGTTGGGTACATATGGATTTTAAAAGGAAGACAGACAATGATGGTAAGTGTCACCATTGAGAAAGCTCGACTTGTCGTTAAGGTGTTTCCCGACAAGTTCAAGGAGTTGACTACGATGAGACTTTCTCACTCGTAGCGATGCTAAGAGTCTGTTGGAATTAGCAGGTACTGCATTATTTATGAAATCTTGCAGATGGGATGTCAAAATATTGTTTCCTTGTTCTTGAGGAAAGGTTGTATGTGATACAACCAGAAGATTTTGTTGATCCTGAAAGATGCTAACAAGTATGCAAAGCTCCAGCAATCCTTCTAAGGACTGGAGTAAGCATCTCGGAGTTGGAATGTACACTTTGATGAGATGATCAAAGATTTTGGGTTTATACAAAGTTTATGAGAAACTTGTATTTCCAAAGTGAGTGGGAGCACTATAGAATTTCTGATGAGTATATGTTGTTGACATATTGATGATCAGAAATAATGTAGAATTTCTGGAAAGCATATAGGGTTATTTGAAAAGTGTTTTTCAATGGAAAACCTGGATTAGGCTGCTTAAACATTGAGCATCAAGATCTATAGGGATAGATCAAAACGCTTAATGGTACTTTCAAATGAGCACATACCTTGACATGATCTTGAAGGTGTTCAAGATGGATCAGTCAAAGAAGGAAGTTCTTGCCTGAGTTGTAAGGTACGAAGTTAAGACTTAAAGCTCGACCACGGCAGAACAGAGAGAAAGGACGAAGGTCATCCCCTATGCTTAGACATAGGCTCCATAGTATGCTATGCTGTGTACCGCACCTGACATGTGCCTTGCCACATGTCTGACTAGAGGGTACAAAGGTGATCTAGGAGTAGATCACCAGATAGCGGTCAAGATTATCCTTAGAGGAATAAGGATATGTTTCTCGGTTATGGAGGTGATAAAGAGTTCGACGTAAAGAGTTACGTCGATGCAAGCTTAACACCTATCCGGATAGCTTTGAGTACAGATGCCGGATACGTATAATGGAGCAACAATTTAGAATAGCTCCAAGTAGAACAGTTATTTGAAATGGCTCCAAATATAGCGTTGAGATTTGCGAAGTACATACGGATCTGAATGTTGCAGACCCGTTGACTAAAACCTCTCTCACAAGCAACATGATCAAACCCAGAACTCATTGAGTGTTAATCACATAGTGATGTGAACTATATTATGAACTCTAGTAAACTCTTTGGATGTTGGTCACATGGCGATGTGACCTGTGAATGTTAATCACATGGCGATGTGAACTAGATTATTGACTCTAGTGCAAGTGGGAGACTGTTGGAAATATGCCCTAGAGGCAATAATAAATAGGTTATTATTATATTTCCTTGTTCATGATAAATCGTTTATTATCCATGCTAGAATTGTATTGATAGGAAACTCAGATACATGTGTGGATACATAGACAACACCATGTCTCTAGTAAGCCTCTAGTTAACTAGCTCGTTGATCAATAGATGGTTACGGTTTCCTGACCATGGACATAGGATGTCATTGATAACGGGATCACATCATTAAAGAATGATGTGATGGACAAGACCCAATCCTAAGCCTAGCACAAAGATCGTGTAGTTCGTATGCTAAAGCTTTTCTAATGTCAAGTATCATTTCCTTAGACCATGAGGTTGTGCAACTCCCGGATACCGTAGGAATGCTTTGGGTGTGCCAAACGTCACAACGTAATTGGGTGGCTATAAAGGTACACTACAGGCATCACCGAAAGTGTCTGTTGGGTTGGCACGAATCGAGACTGGGATTTGTCACTCCGTGTGACGGAGAGGTATCTCTGGGCCCACTCGGTAGGACATCATCATAATGTGCACAATGTGATCAAGGAGTTGATTATGGGATGATGTGTTACGGAACGAGTAAAGAGACTTGCCGGTAACGAGATTGAACAAGGTATCGGGATACCGACGATCGAATCTCGGGCAAGTACAATGCCGCTAGACAAAGGGAATTGTATACGGGATTGACTGAATCCTTGACATCGTGGTTCATCCGATGAGATCATCGTGGAACATGTGGGAGCCAACATGGGTATCCAGATCCCGCTGTTGGTTATTGGCCGGAGAGGTGTCTCGGTCATGTATGCATGATTCCCGAACCCGTAGGGTCTACACACTTAAGGTTCGATGACGCTAGGGTTATAGGGAAAATATGTACGCGGTTACTGAATGTTGTTCGGAGTCCCGGATGAGATCTTGGACGTTACGA
Organism: Aegilops umbellulata; assembly: GCA_032464435.1. Classification (NCBI taxonomy): domain Eukaryota; kingdom Viridiplantae; phylum Streptophyta; class Magnoliopsida; order Poales; family Poaceae; genus Aegilops; species Aegilops umbellulata. Next base: position 62,514,988 of record CP136056.1, on the reverse strand, counting down.
GGAGTTCCGGGATGGTCTGGAGGTAAAGATTGATATATTGGACGAAGGGTTTTGGAGTCCGGGAGTGTTTAGGAGGTACCGGGTGATGACCAGCATGACCGAAAGGTGTTTCGGGAGCCCCGGCAAGTGTTGGGGGGCTTCATGGGCCAAGGGAAGGGGGCAAACCAGCCCACTAAGGGGCTGTGCGCCCCCCTCACCTATTCCCACGTGACCAGGGGGTTTGGGGCGCCCCGTCTAGGGTTCCCACCTCCTGGCTTGGGGGCCAAGTCACCCAAGGGGGAGATCCCATCTGCCCTGGCCGCCGCCCCCCCCCTAGGGGAAACCCTAGGGCGCTTCCCCCTCCCCCTTGCGCCTATATATAGTGGAGGTTTTGGGGATGCCTATGACACGAGATGAACTCTCCCAAGGCGCAGCCCTACCTCTCTCCCTCCTCGTCTCTCGTAGTGCTTGGCGAAGCCCTGCTAGAATTCCGCGCTCCTCCACCACCACCACGCCATTGTGCGCTGCTGGACGGAGTCTTCCTCAACCTCTCCCTCTCTCCTTGCTGTATCAAGGCATGGGAGACGTCACCGTGCTGCACGTGTGTTGAACGCGGAGGTGCCGTCCGTTCGGCACTAGGATCATCGGTGATTTGGATCATGACGGGTACGACTCCATCAACCCCGTTCACTTGAGCGCTTCCGGTTAGCGATCTACAAGGGTATGTAGATGCACTCTCCTTCCCCTCGTTGCTGGTCTCTCCATAGATAGATCTTGGTGATACGTAGGAAAATTTTGAATTTCTGCTACGTTCCCCAACAGTTACTTCTTGGAGAGTGGTGTCTCCTAGATTGGCTAGGTGTCACTTGGGAGCCTCCGACAAGATTGTGGAGTTGAACCAAGGAGTTTGTAAGGGCAAGGAGATCGCCTACTTCGTGAAGATCTACCGCTAGTGAGGCAAGTCCTTCGTGGGCGATGGCCATGGTGGGATAGACAAGGTTGCTACTTCGTGGACCCTTCGTGGGTGGAGCCCTCCGTGGACTCGCGCAACCGTTACCCTTAGTGGGTTGAAGTCTCCACTAACGTGGATGTAGGATAGCACCACCTATACGAACCACGGAAAAAACATCCTTGTCTCCAATTGCGTTTGATTTCTCCAAACCCTTCCCCTTACATACTTGCAAGTTGCATGCTTTACTTTCCGCTGCCTATACGTTCTTTGCATACTTGCTTGATATGTATTGCTGAAATTGTGCCTAAACTTCACTCAAACCAAAAAGGCTTAAAAACTGCAAATTTAGTACTAAGTGTCTAATCACCCCCCCCCCCCTCTAGACACACTCTCTTCTAGATCCTACAAGTGGTATCAGAGCTTTGGTCTCCATTGCCTTGGTTTAATCTCCTTTGGAGGAAGATGGATGTGTCTACTTTAGGGAGTCTTAGACATAGAGTGCCTATTCTTGATGAAGAGTATTTTCATGAATGGAAAAATGAGATGCTTGAGATTTTCACTCAATATCATTTGAACAAGTATATTGCTAGTCCTTGTGCTCCTCATGTTGATCCTATGCATCCCACTCTAGATGAAGATGTTGATATGATTCGCAATCTTAGAACCGTTGAGCTCATCATTAGAGGATTGCCCAAATACTTGATTGCTAGTTTACCTACTCTTAAATGCGCCTATGCTATATGGAAATTTCTTGAAGAACGATTCCCCGATTATTCCTTAAAAAACTTGGATGAAATTCTCCATAAATCTATTGCCATGAGTAAAATGAATTCTAGTAATCCTAGTTTTGGTGATTGTCTACTTGAGCTTACTAATCTCATGCATGCTAAAGGAAATGTTGGAATCATTAGTAATATCATATCCGAAGCTATAAGAATTCATAAAAGTGACCACTTTGATGATCATTTGTCTAATGAATCACTTTCTCTAGGAAATGATGAATCACAAGATCGTGTTGAACATGGATACTACGATGAGAATGATGATATTGACTTCGATCTTGATGATGCAATGAGACACTTTGGTCTTATGGCAAATCTTCGAGGATATGTGTCAGGAGGAAAGGAATGGGTTCTCGATAGTGGATGTACCGACCATATGGCTGGAGATGAAGAGATGTTCCGTGAGCTTGCTGAAAATGACGGCCCTCAAAAATATGTCACCTTTGGTGATAATTCAAAGGGTAAGGTGGTTGGCCTTGGTAAGGTGGCCATCTCACACGATAGCTCCATTCAAAATGTCATGCTTGTTGAATCCCTTGGATACAATTTACTTTCAGTATCCAGACTTGCTGATTTTGGAATTAATGTTCTATTTACTGAGGTAGATTGCCAAGTGTTTCGTCGAGATAATCATAAAATGGTCTTTACCGGTATACGTAGAGTTGACCTTTATATTGTCGATTTCTCTAAAAAGGCACAACCTAAAACTTGCTTTATTGCTAAATCCTCAAAAGGTTGGTTGTGGCATAGACGACTAGGTCATGTTGGCATGAGAAACCTTGACAAGCTTATCAAATGAAATCATATCCTTGGAGTTAATGATGTTATATTTGATAAGGATAGACTTTGCAGTGCTTGTCAAGCAGGTAAACAGGTTGGAGGAAGACATCCCGTGAAGAACATCATGACCACAAGGAGGCCACTCGAGCTACTTCATATGGATCTCTTTGGTCCCAATGCCTACAAGAGTCTTGGTGGAAACTCTTTTGGTCTAGTCATAGTTGATGATTTTTCAAGATTTACGTGGGTGTTCTTTCTTGATGACAAATCGCAGGTCCAAAAGATCTTCAAAAACTTCGCTACAAAGGCCCAAAATCAGTTTAACGTGAAGATCAAGAAGGTTCGGAGCGACAACGGAACGGAGTTCAAGAACGCAAATGTGGATACCTTTCTTGACAAAGAAGGGATTTCACATGAGTTCTTGGCTACGTACACACCTCAACAAAATGGAGTCGTTGAGAGGAAGAACCGGACACTCATCGAAATGGCAAGAACGATGCATGATGAGTACAAGACGCCGAAGCACTTCTGGGCAGAAGCGGTTGAGACGGCTTGTCATGCAACAAATCACTTGTATCTTCACAAGCTACTCGGCAAGACGGCATACGAGCTCCTCACCGGTAACAAACCCCAAGTTGGATACTTTCGAGTATTTGGCTCAAAGAGCTACATTCTAGATAAGCATCGTCGTTCAAAGTTTGCTCCTAAGTCTCATGAAGGTTTTCTACTTGGTTATGGCTCAAACTCTCACACTTACCGTGTCTACAACATTTTCACCCGAAAGGTTGAAGAGACGGTAGATGTGAAGTTTGATGAATCTAATGGCTTGCAAGTAGAGCAACTGCCAATTGATGTAGGAGATAAAGACCCTTCGGAAGCAATTCAAGACTTGTCTATTGGCAAAATTCGTCCGACGGAGGTGAAGGAGAATACCTCGTCCGTCCACGTGGAAGCTTCTACTTCACGACAAGGTGAACCGAGAATTGACACGGAAGCATCCACAAGTGGGACACACTAAGATGAAGAAAACGAGGAAATACGTCAAGACGAACATCAACAACCTCCTTCTCCACCACGACAAGAGAACGGTAACGCCAACAATGAAGAACGCCAAGAAGAAGAAGAACAAGACGAAGAAGAAGTTCAACAAAGACCCAAGCAAAATCTATCACGAGTTCGAGCAAGAATCGCCAAAGATCATCCCGTCGAGCAAATCTACAATGATATCCAAACCGGCAGAATTACTCGCTCAAAAACTCGTCTAGCTAACTTTTGTGAAAATTATTCATTCATTTCTAGCATTGAACCTATGAAGGTTGAAGAAGCGTTGGAGGATCCGGATTGGATAAATGCTATGCATGAAGAGCTACATAACTTTGAGAGAAACCAAGTTTGGACATTGGTTGAGAAGCCCGACGACAACCACAACATCATCAGTGGGTGTTTCGCAACAAGCAAGATGAAGATGGACAAGTGGTTCGCAACAAAGCACGTCTCATCGCCCAAGAATACACACAAGTCGAAGGTATGGACTATGGTGAGACATATGCTCCTGTTGCTAGACTCGAGTCCATTCGCATCTTACTTGCCTTTGCTAATCACCACAATATCACCTTGTACCAAATGGACATTAAAAGTGCTTTTCTAAATGGTGAAATAGAGGAGGAAGTTTATGTCAAACAACCTCCTGGCTTTGTCAATACTAAGAAACCTAATCATGTTTACAAACTTCACAAAGCACTTTACGGTCTTAAACAAGCTCCTAGAGCATGGTATAAATGCTTGACTAAGTTCCTTCTTGCGAGTGGTTTTGAAATTGGAAAAATTGATTCTACACTCTTCACTAAAAGACTTAATGGTGAAATATTTGTATGCCAAATTTATGTTGATGATATCATATTTGGTTCTACTAACCCTCTTTTTAGTGAAAAGTTTGGAAAGCTTATGTCAAAGAAGTTTGAGATGTCTATGATGAGTGAACTCAAGTTCTTTCTCGGTTTGCAAATCAAGCAAACTAAGGAAGGCACATTTATCTCTCAAACGAAGTACACCAAAGACCTATTCAAGAAGTTCAATATGCAAGAATGCAAAGGTATGTCTACACCTATGCCTACTAGTGGACATAATGATTTGACCAAAGATGGTGAACCGGTTGATCAAAAGGTATATCGTTCTATGATTGGTTCATTGTTGTACCTATGTGCCTCTCGTCCCGACATCATGCTAAGTGTGTGCATGTGTGCACGATATCAAGCTGCTCCTAAAGAATGTCATCTTAAGGCTGTGAAAAGGATAGTGAGATACTTAATCCATACACCAAATTTTGGCATTTGGTATCCTAAGAGGTCCTCTTTCGATCTTGTTGGGTATTCCGACTCGGATTATGCCGGAGACAAGGTTGATAGAAAGTCCACTTCGGATACATGTCAATTTCTTGGTAGATCGCTTGTGTCTTGGTCATCCAAGAAACAAAACTCGGTATCCTTATCCACCGCCGAAGCGGAATACATTGCCGCTGGATCATGTTGTGCTCAATTACTTTGGATGACCCAAACTCTTAAAGATTATGGGGTCTATGTGAAACATGTTCCATTGCTTTGTGATAATGAAAGTGCTATCAAAATTGGTCATAATCCTATGCAACATTCTCGAACTAAGCATATTGAAGTTCGTCATCATTTCATTCGAGACCATGTTGCAAAGGGTAACATTGATCTTAAGCATGTTCGCACCGATAAGCAATTAGCGGATATATTCACTAAACAGCTTGATGAGAAAGTGTTTTGCAGGTTGAGAGGAGAATTGAACATCATTGATGCTTCAAACTTGGAGTAGAAACTCCATTGGATACATGCAAGACATGAGCTTAAGTCTAATCCTAGATATATCTCTTATGATGACTATTATGTCTTGGATATATTTGCACCTTGCATGTTATCTAACCCATGTAGGTACTTGGATGAATCTATCTCTATGAGATTGAAACTCTCTCACATCTTGAGCAATCTCTACATCACCAAGTATCTACACAATGGTGGTTGACAAGGAAGCATGAAACCATTCAAACATATCCTTTGACTAATTCTATGATTGAGCTTCATGATTGTCATTTTTGGATATAAAAGTGCTTTTCCTTGCAAGAACTAACCCATGTAGGTAGATGAACTCAAACTCCAAGTGGTGCTCCCAACTCTTGATGAGCTACATCAACCTCGAGCACCCACACAAGTTCAACTACATGAGCAAGATCCACACCACCACCCAAGGTATGTCATTCCATCTTAGAGAAGCTTTACTCCAAGACATGAGTCAAAGCAACTCAACAAGATGAGAATACATCAAGATGCTTAAACGAAAAATGGTAACCCCATTTTGAGCTTAAACGATGAGTATGACCTATGATCAAGTGTTCTCACTTGACTTCTAAGTCAATATACTCTAACATAGGTGACAATGTCACCGCCCAATTCTAGATGAAGTTCTCTTGTGTTCTTTTCTGTGTTATTGCATTTGTCCCTTGCATGTTTATTTCCCTCTATTTCAAAAAAAAACTTCATCTAGAACTTTCATTCTTTTCTGTTTCTTTTGTTCTGCATATTTCTGCATCAAATTCCTTGCAAATCTTTCAATTAATTCATTGCAAATCTTTATGAGATCTTATTTGACTAGTGAGCTGAGGTGACAGGTGTTTTCTCTGAAGTAAACTCGGTTCCACCGATTTCGCAACAGGAAAAAAGCTTGCCACTTATTCCATATTTCTTCTGATCCAGCTCCACTCGATGAATCTTATCCTCTACAAGCATCACAGTTTTATCCATTGCTTTATGCTGCATCTCAAGGACCAAACCTTTTCGACAGATTCCAGAAGAGCCTTTTTGGAAATTGATGTCAAAGGGGGAGAGAGAGATCACATCAAAGCTTATCACCTACAAGGGATAAAGTATTAAGGAGGAGAAAGAGATCTCCAAGGGGAGAGAATACTCAAGGATCCCAGATGCTTGATGATTAAGAGGAGAGATACCACATGTCTTTTTGGGGGAAAGACATGTTCATATCTTTCAGAAGTGATTTTCCGTTCCCTATCTTCTCCCATTATCCCATGTCAGATTCAGGGGGAGCAAGACACCTAAGGGGAAAGAAATCATTCAAATTCATTGCATATCTTTACTTTTGGGGACATGTCTAATATAATGTGGTACTCTGTACTCACTCTCTACATGTCATCCCAGTCTTGGTACTCTTGTGGTTTCTTTTGTTTGCTCTGGCTACTGGATGTATCTGTGTTATCTAACCTTGTTTGTGCAGGTTCATTTCATCCTAAGTCAACTCAAGACCACAAGGTAAGTATATGCATCAGAATCATGAGTATGAGGAATTCTTGCTTTTGTACAAACTGGTTGCAAGAAGAACTCATAGGCATGAAGGTATTTCTCTTAACAATCCTTTACTCTGATGCATATGGCCAAGATACATGTAACACATTGTCTACTCTGTCATGATTATGCTCTCACATACTTCTATATTCTACACTCACATGTTTGCATACATGTAGGGGGAGCTTATGCTTGTTACATGTCCTTCCAAAGCTTTACTTGCTATTCTTTGTATCTTTATCTAAAGCTTTGATGTATGTTGCCATCAATTACCAAAAAGGGGGAGATTGAAAGCACAAGTGCTCCTCAGGTGGTTTTGGTAATTAATGTCAACATATCTCTTGTTGGACTAACACTTTTATCTAGTATATTTCAGATAAGTTCAACAATGGAGTGGCAGGAACTAAAGGTTGTGGGAACTCCTTCAAGATGCTAAGGACAAAGGATTGGCTAAAGCTTCAAGCTCAAGACTCTTCATTTTACACTTTTAGTGATCCAAGATCACATTGATTCTATAGGAAAAGCCAATACTATCAAGGAGGGATGAGGTGTTGCTTAATGAGCTCTTTGCCTTATGTGCTTAATGATATGCTCCAAAATCCTCAGCTACTTTCCCATATCCACTTATGACCTAAACCCTAAACCAAATTCGGTCATACCGATTCTTTCTATCCGGCGTCACCGAGTTTCATATGTCATAAGCCACTGCCAAAACCCTAGCAAATCGGTTTCACCGATAGGGATCTCGGTCTCACCGAGATGGGATTGCAATCTCACTGTGTATGTCCATTGTCAAAATCGGTCTCACCGAGTGTAGGCAATCGGTACTACCGAGATTACAATGCAAACTCTCTGGGTAACTTATTACCAAAATCGGTCCAACCGAGTTTAGTAATCGGTCCCACCGAGTTTGCCTGACCAACTCTCTGGTTAGCTTATTACCAAATCGGTCTCACCGAGTTTGTGTAATCGGTCTCACCGAGATTACGTTATGCCCAAACCCTAACCACTTCGGTCCTACCGAGATGCATGTCAGTCCCACCGAAAATCTCTAACGGTCACTAGGTTTACCTTTTCGGTCCGACCGAGTTTGTTGATTCGGTCCCACCGAGATTGGTAAATTGTGTGTAACGGTTGGATTTTGTGTGGAGGCTATATATACCCCTCCACCTCCTCTTCATTCGTGGAGAGAGCCATCAGAACACATCTACACTTCCAACTCATATGTTCTGAGAGAGAACCACCTACTCATGTGTTGAGACCAAGATATTCCATTCCTACCATATGAATCTTGATCTCTAGCCTTTCCCAAGTTGCTTTCCACTCAAATCTTCTTTCCACCAAATCCAAATCCTGTGAGAGAGAGTTGAGTGTTGGGGAGACTATCATTTGAAGCACAAGAGCAAGGAGTTCATCATCAACACACCGTTTGTTACTTCTTGGAGAGTGGTGTCTCCTAGATTGGCTAGGTGTCACTTGGGAGCCTCCGACAAGATTGTGGAGTTGAACCAAGGAGTTTGTAAGGGCAAGGAGATCGCCTACTTCATGAAGATCTACCGCTAGTGAGGCAAGTCCTTCGTGGGCAATGGTCATGGTGGGATAGACAAGGTTGCTACTTCGTGGACCCTTCGTGGGTGGAGCCCTCCGTGGACTCGCGCAACCGTTACCCTTCGTGGGTTGAAGTCTCCACTAACGTGGATGTAGGATAGCACCACCTATCCGAACCACGGAAAAAACATCCTTGTCTCCAATTGCGTTTGATTTCTCCAAACCCTTCCCCTTACATACTTGCAAGTTGCATGCTTTACTTTCCGCTGCCTATACGTTCTTTGCTTACTTGCTTGATATGTATTGCTGAAATTGTGCCTAAACTTCACTCAAACCAAAAAGGCTTAAAAACTGCAAATTTAGTACTAAGTGTCTAATCACCCCCCCCCCTCTAGACACACTCTCTTCTAGATCCTACATCCTGCTTGATTAATATTGATGATATGGGTACTACAAGAGTTGATCTACCACGAGATCAGAGAGGCTAAACCCTAGAAGCTAGCCTATGGTATGATTGTTGTTGTTGTACGGACTAAACCCTCCGGTTTATATAGACACCGGAGGGGGCTAGGGTTACACAGAGTCGGTTACAAGGAAGGAGATCTACATATCCGTATTGCCAAGCTTGCCTTCCACGCCAAGGAGAGTCACATCCGGACACGGGACGAAGTCTTCAATCTTGTATCTTCATAGTCCAACAGTCCGGCTATCCGGATACCCCCTAATCCAGCACTCCCTCACCGGGCATGACCCAGGAAAGTGTGTCCGGCCGGAGTTAATCTAGCGTGGTGGGTAAGTTGGTGCACCCCTGCAGGGAAGAAAACATCTATAGATAGCCCGTCCTACGGTAATGAACACTTGGAGTTGTATCCCGATCGATACAACTAGAACTGGATACTTGAGATGAGACATGGATATGAGGTGATAAATGGATAGTATGGCTATGGGATTGCTTTCTCGCAGGGAGTCGAGAAAGGATCTCTGGCCGAGGTTGATAAAACTTCTACTACTTTACTTTATGCTACCCTACTCCCTCTTGTTACTGCAAGATGGTGGTTTCCATAAGATGCTAGTCTTCGATAGGACTAGGCCTTCTCTCTATTCTGGCATTTCTGCAGCCCAGTCCACATATACAGCCTTCCTTTGATAATGTTGCATATGTAGTGTAGATCCTTTCTTGCGAGTATTTTGGATGAGTACTCACGGTTGCTTTGCTCCCCCCTTCCCCATTATTTCTTTCTGGTTGATGCAACCAGATGTCGGAGCCCAGGAGCCAAATGCCACCGCCGACGCCTGCTACTACATGGAGACCGCCGACGACCAGGAGTAGATAGGAGGCTCCCAGGCAGGAGGCCTTGCCTTTTCGATCGTTGTTGCTTTTGTGCTAGCCTTCTTAAGGCAAACTTGTCTAACTCATGTCTGTACTCAGATATTGTTGCTTCCGCTGACTCGTGTGTATTCGAGCTTATGTATTCGAGCCCTCGAGGCCCCTGGCTTGTAATATAAAGCTTGTATTATTTTAATTTGTGTCTAGAGTTGTGTTGTGATATCTTCCCGTGAGTCCTTGATCTTGATCGTACACATTTGCATGTATGATTAGTGTATACGATTGAATCGAGGGCGTCACAAACACTTAGCAGATTTCACTCTTGATAGATCTCAAATACCATTCTGGTCATGGTGGCTTACATCACCGGCTTTAACTAGTGATATGTCATTAGGCCCCATTTAAGCAGCCAATGTGAACATATGTTGTAGCGTTTTACCTCTGGCTTAACAAATCAACTTAAAGCGGCAATTTTTCTTTCTTTTAGGCTTCTTCCTTCACAATGCCGAAGACAGTTACTTCATGCAATTGGGTTCCCTCCATTGTTACTGAAGACACGCTTAAAGATTTTGTCAAAATTGGTTATTTACTCACAAAGAATGTCATGCATTGGCGTGCCCCCAAATCAAACGAAGAAAGACCTCAGCCAAAGGATGATGAGGTCATTGTTTTTAATGATCACATGAATCGGGGCTTCTCACGCCCGGATAAAAAAAATCCGAGACGTTCTGCACTTCTTTCAACTCGATCCTCAAGACATCAGACCCAATTCCATGTCAAACATCTGCAATTTTCAAGTCTTCTGTGAAGTATACCTTCAAGAAGATCCCAGTGTTGAACTTTTCAGGGAATACTTTTATCTGAATTGACAGAAAGAAAATTTACCAATGGCCCCAGCTTAGAACTTGGCGGGGTCTCTATTCAACGAAGAAGGGATGCTATCTTCCCCTATGCTCGCCTGCCGAGTCACCCAAAAGATTAGAACCAAACATGGTTCTACTACAAAGATACTTCTCCGGCTGATGAAAATCCACTGCCGGGTTATCGTGTCCAGCGGCTCGAGTCAAAGCATCATCTCCCCGAAAAGCTCACCAGTGCTAAACATGCAAAGCTTGCACCTACTATTGCAAAGGTCAAGGCCCTGCTGGGAAATGGGTTAATCGACATTGATTTGGTTCGGTGCTGGGTTTCTTGGCGAATCATACCCCTGAGCCGCCGATCTGGCTTAATGTGCAATTATACGGGCGGTGCAAAAGATCCACTGCGCCACAACTCTGTGTGCCTCACTGATGATGCAATCAATGAAATGGCAAAGACCCTTCTAAACGAGAGCCTGGGAAGCTGCAGCAAAGTGGGACTGAACCCTTTCTGCAAACTTAACCCGGCACCAAATGTGAGTCTCTAAATCACTTACTTCCCCTTATTACTCAAATGTTCCATTAACTCAATGTTGACTATATCCACAGGCGGAATCCGAGTTTTGGAAAAAAAAAGAGTATGACCATGAAGCTGCCAACAAAGCTAGAGCCAAAACAAAAGCCGTCAAGAAAGCTGCCAAGAAAGCTAGAGCCAAAACAAAAGCCGTCAAGAAAGCCGCCAAGAAGAACAAGAAGAAATTAACTGCTTCCGAGATGCTTGAACTGGACGACAGTTTTGATTCGGAGATAGCCCTTGATTCCCTTGGCTCCTGTTTCAACTATCTTATTGACACTAATTATCATCAGGATGACACGGGGGCTAGTCAAGCGGTCGAAGAAGAGGTAATGATTATTTCCTCTGACTCAGAGCCTTTGCCAAGACAGAAAATTCGACGGGTAACCTGGAAAGTAAGCTTTTCACACCCCTTAGCTCATTTGGATCCTCACTTTCTTTTGAAGCAACAGCAACACGAGAACCGGCAACAAACTCGGACCAGCGGAGGTGAAGGGTTATCCTCCGGCTTACCAAATACTCCAGCTCCGCGGAAACGTCGAAACAAGGTCCTTCCAAATTTTAACTCTTTTTATCCACTGGCGGGTCTCATTCGTCAGCCACTTAATTCTTCTGATTCAAACTATCAGGAGGCTTCTCGCTCTTCGTCTGGCGACTCATCACAGACCCAGCTACCGGCTTTCAAAACTACCCCTAGGTAACAACAAATACTTTTATTTTCTTCCTCCTTATGCTCTTATACTTGTACTGACCTCTCATAACCCCTGTAGTGGACAAGCCAAACCTAGCAAGAAGGCAAAGGTGATCAAGCCGAATAAAGATCCCAAAGTCCATGAGCTGGAGCAGCAAATCCCAGCATCAAAAGTTTCTGAAAAACAACCAGAAGAGCCTGCCCATGATGCCCCACCAAAAATTCTTGATCTCTCCCATGACCACAGAAACATCAATCCTTTGAACAATGAATCATCAAGCCCGCTTAAATCGTCAGAAGAGCATAGTGAAGAAGTTATGATCACTGGCACCGGCTTCAAAGAACTGGGACAACCTACTGTCTTGGCCAAGCACTCCGCTAAAGAGGAGCTCATTGAAAGGCGGAAAGTGAGATTTGACATTGTTGATTACTCTCAACTAAATGTCAGTAAAGTATTCTCTAATTATCTCAACCAAGTTCATACCAGCCGCGATCTTGAGATTGACATGGTGAAACAGATGCACCAAAAATATGAGGTATGAATTCTGGCTTAAATAAATTACGCATATCCTGTCAGCCCCCATGTCTACTATGTATAATAGAATAGAATAGAATATGCTGTAGACTTAGAATAGCAATGAGTATAAAAGCATCTTTGATAAAAAATCCTTCAAACGGCCGTCTTTCACTTTCAGAATTAAACTGGATCTTAATGATCAACATTGCATCTGTAGCCCCCAAGGGCTGGTTTAATCAGCATGAATGAACTGGTACTTATCATTGTTTAGAGATCAAAACTTACTTGTGTAGCCCCCATGAGCCGGTTGTGGTTGTTTGCGGCACAACCGGGTCATCATAGAGTAGTAATGAAACGCGAACAAATATGCTTTAGCCCCCAAGTGCCAAGTACTCTTGCTTGCAAAGTGCTTGGGACCTAGTCATATAAGTCATTGTATGAAGAATTTTTCGGTAGGCATTAGCCCCCAAGTGCCAAGTGTTGTTGCTTGCAAAAGTCTTGGGACTTATATTCCTGTAACCCGGATATGAATGTGATTCCAAATCTGTGCTTGTACAAAACGCCACTGCTCAACTTCAATCGCAACTGGCTGATGCAAAGACCCGGCTGGAGAATCAAGAAACTGAGACCCGAAAGGCCGACTCAAAATTCCAGTTTAGCGTGGCTGAAACGGAAAAACTAAAGATCAGCTTTGATGCTGAAAGATTCGCCTGGGCTGAAGAGAAAAATGCCCTAACGCAGCGGGCTGAAAAAATAGAAGCTGCTCTTCAAGAGGTGACCACTGAGCTTACCGGTTTAAAACACCGTATATCCCAGATGGTTTCTGCTATCTTTGGTGAGTAACTTTGCCAGCCTCAACAGTGAGTTTTATCTTTCATGTCATAAACCGCCGCTAATCAGTCCGCAATTATTACATAGGTCCCAGGAGCAGCAACCTTGGTCAAGACATGCTGGTGAAGCTTAAATCCGTATATACACTTGTTGAATAGCTATATACCGGAACTCAGCGCATGCTGGCCATGATTTCTCCAACGAACCAGGCCCCCACCCTGTTGAATGACGTCTTGAAGAAACTTTCTATTCTGCCTACGAGGATTGAAGAAATAAAGCGGTCATCTGCAAGAGCCGGTGCCGTGACGACCTTGAGACGGGCTAAGGCATGGTTACCAGAGCTAGACCCGGCCAAGGTAGCTACTGGATATCCGAGCTTGAAAGAAGATGGCACTTCATTTGACCAAAAGGACTTCGCTGCCTATGTGAAGGAAATACGTCCTCTGGCAACTCTGATTGTTGATGAGACAAATCTATCAAAATACCAGCCGGCTTATGATGTAGAAAATCAGAAGACGCCCACGCTAGCTTATAAAGTGATGGATCTGATTCCCCCAATCCGTAAGCATACTTTTGCCCCTGAAGTTGATTCGTCCGACCTTATAGATGATGAAGCTGAATTCCAAGCCTTGTGTGGCATTGATTGGTCATCACCAAACTTCCAGACGGCGGAGGAGGACGAAGAACCAGAGAAGGATGATCCAGAAGCTTCAAGTTGCCAAGGCCAAGAAGATTGATCCGCTGGGCGGTTCGAGTATTTGATCTTCTGAAAAAACACTTGATCCTTTTGGCTCACTGAGTCATGTAATAAGCTAGTGAAACTTTAATCTGCCGTGCCATCATGCACGTTTTGTTTTGCGCAAATTGATGATCCGCCAGTTGAAAAGCTTCCACTTTATGCTTATGATAGCGTCGATTTATGCAGATCAGATGTAGCAATACCCTGCACACAAACAGACCACAAGTGCCCTGGCGGTTTACCGCAGAGCGGGTCACAATACCCCGTATTAAACCATTGGGGACCAATAGTCCATAACCAGGGTCGGTAGAACCGCAATCTTTATATAAGTATTAATAAAATATCAAACCTTTGGTAGTTGATCACACTGCCGGTTTATCATACAAGTGCATTAAGGGTGACAACCCAAAAATTAACACATAATGCCTTGTTTAATTGTCATATACTACCGGCTTGCGACGCCTTATATAGCAAGGGGTAATATCCCAAGACTTAGAATACGATGCTTCCAAGTATTATATACCGGCAATTTGTAGTCTGCCATCATGGCGGGTTATAAAAACCCAAAGATGCTCAAATATGAGGCAGATAGGGCTGCTTGGCCCGATTTGTGAAAACCATAAGGTGAGAAAAAAGAGTGACATAAATCCAAGATAAAAACGAGGTTGTTATAAATCTCAAAAGCCAAATCTCAACATAAAAACTTCAATGAAACTAGCATGATAGCCACTGGAGTATCCTCGCTTTCCTAAGCCGGCTCTGACATGACCCAACCGATGTTTTAACCTGGATAAGTTCAAATTTGACTTATCGAGAGTACACGAGGTCGAAGTAGCATCATGCAAACAGGCAAGTTTAACCAAGTTTCAATGAAGGCAGCTTAATAGCATGGATGCATCCTCGCTATCTGTAAGCTGTGCCCTCACATGACAATCTGGCGTTTTAACCTTAACGAGTTCAGGGTCTTGTTTAAAGATTGACTGTTAAGAGTTCGTCGGGCCAATCCGGATTACCTGATGGAGAAGCAGCTGGCATACATGCAGGATGACCCGGAAGGGTTATGTCCTCTTTGGTGAATACACCTATGTTTGAACAAGATAACCCAGTCAAAAGGGTAGTAATGCTATGTTCTCTTTGGTGAATACACCTATGTTTGAACAGGAAGCCCCCAAGTGACATATTCGTGAGCTATGCTCACCGGGTACCTATGTTTGAGTTGTGCTGTGCAACAAAACTCTCTTTGGTCTCGGTAAACCAGGCATCAAGCCACGGAAGTTAATCATATGTCATGACAATAACAACTCAGATTCTGAGACTTGAAGACAACAGAGGCCCTGAATTATCAGGGGTGCTCATTTTATTATATTTCTCATAATATATACACTGATATAAATATGTACATCACGAGAGCCGGTGACTCAAGTGTAGTAAGGCCGAAGATGAGCAATATTCTACGGCCGTCGGGTCTCCGCCTCTGATATGCGTGAGTCCTTGTGGTCTCGAACATCAAGAAGATAATATGACCCATTTTGCAAGTTCTTGCTGACCACAAAGGGCCCTTCCCAAGGTGGGGATAGCTTGTGCATATCAGATTGATCCTGGATAAGCCGGAGCACCAAGTCAACTTCTTGAAAGGTTCTGGTTTTAACCCGGCAACTGTGATAATGGCGCAGATCTTGTTAGTAAATCGCCTAACGAGCCGCCGCAAGGTCACGCTCCTCATCTAATAGGTCAAGTGCGTCCCACGTGCTTTTTCATTGTCAACTTCAACATAAGCCACCACACGGGGCGAGTCGTGACGGATGTCACTAGGGAGAACCGCCTCCGCTTCGTAAACCATGAAGAAAGGCGTGTAACCCATAGATCTCTTGGGGGTAGTAATGATACTCCATAACACTGAGGGTAACTCCTCCACCCAACAACCCGGCATCCTCTGCAAAGGAACCATAAGACGGGGCTTGATGCCTCTTAGGATCTCTTGATTGGCTCTCTTAGGTTGACCATTAGATTGGGGTGAGCTACTTATGATACATCAAGCCGGATATGCTCACGTTGACAAAATTCTTCCATAGCACCCTTGGATAGATTAGTGCCATTATCAGTTATAATGTTGTGGGGAAAACCAAAACAGAAAATCACCTTTTTGATGAATTGAACCGCCGTCGCCGCGTCACATTTACTGACCGGCTCTGCCTCAACCCACTTTGTGAACTTGTCAACCGCCACCAAAAGGTGGGTCTTCTTATCCTTGGACCTTTTGAAGAGCCCAACCATATCAAGCCCCCAGGTCGCACTACCAAGCAATTGGAATCATCCTCAACTCTTGAGCTGGCACATGAGCTCGTCGTGACAACAGACAACCATCACATTTACTGACTAGTTCCATGGCATCAGCGTTAGTCATTAGCCAATAAAACCCATGACGGAAAGCCTTGGCTACGAGAGATTTAGAACCGACATGATGACCACAATCTCCTTCATGAATCTCTCATAGAATCTCACAGCCTTCTTCAGGAGAAACACATCGTTGAAATGCCCCTGTGACACTGTGGTGATGCAACTCCCCATTGGCAATACTCATTGACTTAGATCACCGGGTTATCTGCCTGGCCAAAGTTTGATCCGCAGGTAACTCACCCTAGGTCATATAAGCCAAATATGGAATTGTCCAATCAGTAATAGCATGAAGAGCCGCCACCAGTTGTGCTTCCGGGTCAGGAACAGCAAGATCCTCCTCTGTAGGCAATTTGACAGAAGGGTTATGCAGAATATCCAGGAAAGTTTTAGGTGGCACCGGCTTATGCTGAGACCCTAACCGGCTTAAAGCATCAGCCGCCTCATTTTTCTATGATCAACATGTTCAACTTGATAACCCTTGAAGTGACCCACAATAGCATCAACCTCTCGAGGGTAAGCCGCCATGAGTGGATCCTTAGAATCCCAAGTGCCAGAAACTTGCTGAGCTACCAGATCTGAGTCGCCGAAGCACCTCACCCGGCTTAAGTTCATCTCCTTAGCCATCCGAAGACCATGGAGCAAGGCCTCGTACTCAGCTGCATTGTCAGTACAAGGGAACATCAACCGGAGAACATAAGAAACTTTATCACCTCGTGGGGAAGTCAATACAACTCCAGCCCCCGAGCCTTCCAATTGCCTAGACACATCAAAGTGAATAGTCCAATATGTGTTATCCGGCTTCTCCTCAGGCATCTGCAACTCTGTCCAATCATTAATAAAATCCACAAGTTCTTGATACTTGATGGTTGTACGGGGCACATACTTTAAACCGTGAGGTCCAAGCTCAATGGCCCATTTGGCTACCCGACCTGTGGCTTCTCTGTTTTGAATGATATCCCCTAAAGAGGCAAAACTAATAACAGTGATAGGATGACCCAGAAAATACTGCTCAAGCTTCCGGCTAGCCATAAAAACCCCATATACAAGCTTCTGCCAATGCGGATACCTCTGTCTGGACTCAATAAGGACCTCACTGATGTAGTAAACCGGCCATTGAACCAAGTATTCTTTGCATGCTTCCTTCCTTTCCACCACAATGGCAACACTAACAGCTCGGCTATTGGCAGCCACATATAATAGCAAAGGCTCCTTGTCAATGGGAGCTGCAAGAACGGGCGGCTCAGCCAACTATTTCTTCAAGTCCTCAAACGCTTGATTAGCAGCATCACTCCAAACAAAGTAATTTGTCTTCTTCATCATCTGGTAAAGAGGAATAGCCTTCTCACCCAATCGGCTTATGTACCGGCTTAAGGCCGCAATACGACCTGCCAGACGCTGGACATCATTGATACATGCTGGCTTAGCCAGAGAGGTGATAGCCTTTATCTTCTCCTGGTTAGCTTCAATACCGTGTTCTGAAACCAGAAAACCCAAAAGCTTACCAGCTGGTACACCAAAAACACACTTGGCCGGGTTAAGCATCATCTTATAAACCCAAAGATTGTCAAAGGTTTCCTTCAAATCATCAATCAGGGTCTCCTTCTTCCTGGACTTCACCACAATATCATCCAGATAAGCATGAACATTGCGCCCCATCTGATCATGAAGACAATTCTGCACACATCGCTGGTAAGTCGCCTGGGCGCTCTTGAGCCCAAAAGGCATAGACACATAGCAGAAGGCTCCAAACGGAGTGATGAAAGTTGTCTTCTCCTGGTCTTTAACTATCATTTTGATCTGATGATAACTAGAATAAGCATCCAAAAAGCTCAAACACTCACAACCCGTTGTAGCATCAATAATCTGATCAATACGAGGGAGAGCAAAAGGATCAGCCGGACAACCCTTGTTTAAATATGTATAATCCACACACATACGCCAAGTGCCATTCTTCTTAAGTACTAACACCGGGTTAGCCAACCACTCAGGATGAAAAACTTCAACGATGAATCCCGCCGCCAAGAGCCAGGCGAACTCCTCACCAATAGCCTTACGCGTCTGTTCATTGAAACGGCGAAGGAATTGCTTGACCGGTTTAAACTTTGGATCAGTATTAAGAGTGTGCTCAGCGAGTTCCCTCGGTACACCTGGCATGTCAGAAGGTTTCCATGCGAAGATGTCCCGGTTCTCACGGATGAACTCGGTGAGCGTGCTTTCCTATTTCGAATCGAAATTAGCACTGATACTGAACTGCTTGGATGAGTCGCCAGGAACAAAGTCAACCAGCTTGGTGTCATCTGCCGACTTAAACTTCAACAAAGGGTCATGCTCTGTGGTTGGACTCTTTAAAGATGTCATATACGCCGGGTCAACATTATCCTTGTAAAACTTCAACTCCTCTGTCGCACAAATAGACTCAGCACAAGAAGCATCGCCTTCTTCACACTCCAAGGCTACCTTGCGACTCCCATGTACTATTATAGTTCCCTTGTGACCCAGCATTTTCAGCTGCAAATAAACATAACAAGGCCTTGCCATGAACTTAGCATAAGTCGGCCGCCCAAACAAAGCATGATAAGGGCTCTTGATTTTAACCACTTCAAAGGTCAACGTTTCGAATCTGGAATCATAATCATCTCCAAAAGCAACCTCTAGAGATATTTTACCAACTGGATATGCCGACTTGCAAGGCACCACACTATGAAAAACAGTATTCGATGGCTTAAGATTTTTTTTTCAGTCAATCCCATGCGACGGAAAGTTTCATAGTAAAGGATATTAATGTTGTTGCCTCCATCCATGAGCACCTTGGTGAATTTGTATCCTCCAACTTGAGGCGCCACCACCAGTGCTGAGTGACCCGGATTATCAACCCGGGGCGGGTGATCCTCACGACTCCACACAATGGGTTGTTCAGACCATCGCAAGTAACGGGGAACCACTAGCTCAACGGTGTTCACTGCCCTCTTATGGAGCTTCTGATCCCGCTTGCATAAACTTGTGGTGAAAACATGGTACTGCCCACTATTCAACTGCTTCGGGTTACTCTGATCGCCAGATTGCTGCTGCTAATTCCCCTGATTACTCTGTTGGTTGTAACCACCCTGATTACCTTGGCCTTGAAAACCGGAATTGGAACCGTAACCCGCACCGTGAGAGCTAGAACCTGAGTCGCCGCCCGGCCCATGATTATCCCGGAAAAATGGGAATTCTTGAATTCTTTCATGATGTTGCAATCCTTCCATAGATGAGAGGACGGCTTCTCACGTGATCCGTGCTTCGGACACGGCTGATTCAACAATGCTTCGAGGTTGATTTTTGATCCTTTAACCTGAGCCGGCCTTCCTTTGTGCCGCTGGGACGGGTTATAATTCCGCGTGCCAGTGTTAGCCACGAAGTCCAAATTCCCCTCTGCTCTATATTTACCATTGCCACCCTGTTGCCCTTTCACACTGCTACTCTTCTTTCCCTTACCCGGCTTTTCCTCATCAGACTCGGGGTCCTTGGTACTATCAGAGTCGGCATATTTAACCAGAGCCACCATGAGTGTCCCCATGTCATTGCAGTGGCGTTTGAGCCGCCCTAATTTCTGCTTCAGGGGCGTGAAACGACAATTGTTCTCCAACATTAAGACTGTTGAATCGGCGTTGATGCGATCCAACGAGTGCAGGATTGCTGAGACCCGACGCGCCCAATGGGTTGTCGACTCACCCTCTTCTTGGACACAGGAGGCCAAATCCACAATTGACATAGGCTGCTTGCACGTATCTTTAAAATTCTGGATAAACCGGGCTTTTAACTCGGCCCATGACCCAATGTAGTTGGCTGGCAGCCCTTTCAACCAAGTACGAGCCGTTCCTTCCAACATCATGGTGAAGTACTTAGCACATGCAGCATCATCAACATCCAATAGCTCCATTGCCATCTCATAACTCTCAACCCATGTTTCAGGGGGTAAGTCGGCTGTGTAGTTCGGCACCTTACGAGGACCCTTGAAATCCTTGGGCAAACATACGTTACGCAGAGCCGGCACTAAACATGGCACTCCCAAGGTCCTGGAGGTTACACCTATCTCCACTGACGTCGTCGGATAGACCGGAGGAGGCTGATGAGCCCCTTGCTGAGCCGCCATCTTGGCTTCCCGGCGTGCTCTGCCCTGATCCACCAAATTCTGAGCATTAGCACCAATGCGCGCCGGGTCATGTCCACGGGGCTAGTTATGGCATCTATCACTGCTTGAAACGGCCGGTGAGTCAATATGTCTACTATAACTCCAGCTTGGGCGAGGGGTTGAGTGAGTCCTTTCACAGCTATAAGAATAAGCCTCCTGTTGTACGAATGCTGTCTGAAGAAGCTCTCTAGCCCTCCGTGTTTCAACCATAGCTGGAGACTCGCCTTCAACTGGGAGAGCCACCAATCATGACGCCGCATCGGTCATATTATCCAAAGGGTTAGAATAATGACCCGGCGGCATTGGCACATATTGTGGTGGGATATTGCTCAGATGAGGCAGATCCGTCGTGCGTGGCTGAGCTGGCGCTCCGGCCCTAGGCGCGGCTACCGCCCGGTTTACCACTGGCGGGTCACTGGTCCCTGCACTAGGTGTGTTAAAGAGATTCCTCGCCTCATAGACCAGAGGCAGACGACTCCGGTGCCTTCTCCTCATGACGTCGTTCGAAGCGTTCTGATCCAACGAGAACCGGAAGGAATCAGCCTGGATCCGTTGTGCCTGAGCATCTAGAGAAACTCGTTCCACCGCCATCCTCACGTGCTCAGCCAACAGATCCTCCTTGTCTTGAGCTATCTAATCTCGCAGTTTTGCAACTTCCATGTTATGATGAGCTTGATCTGCCGGGTTAACCTCTATTGTTAACAATGTTGTCAAAGTGTCCAATAAGTCGGAAAAGACCTGAGTTGGCAGGCGCACAGGGCCTCCTGCCCCGGCCGCCGTCGCCATTGCAGACCCGGAGATCATTGTTGCTGCAGCCGTAGAATTCTGCACTGGCTGTGTACCGGCCATGAAAATTTCGACCCGGTTCGGTGGCTCATAGGGGCCCAGAATACTATCGCCATCGGAACAGCCCCCGAGCCTGTCGTCTTGCAGTTGATACAATGAAGTAGTCTCGCCCGTGGACGACTCACCATCAGAATAGATGTTCGTCTCACCGCCATATACGGATCCTTCCTCGAATTCCACCCCATGGATGAATCCAACGAAGGTGTGCTTCGTGGCGGGTTGAACCCGGGCAGGTCATGCACGCTGAGTCGTCTCGATGATGTCGGTGCAGATGTCCGTCTTAGGGCCCGGTTCACCGATCTTGCCAATGAAGACGGGGATTCCGCCAAAGGGGATCCAGTACCCGTACTCGATTGAGCCGGCCTCGGGGCCCCAGCCTGCGTCATCGATGTAGAGCTTGCCGCGATGACTCTTGGTCATCCGACCCACAGCATACCCTTTGATCCCCTCAAAGTTGCCCTATAAGAACTTGAAACCACCGTGCACTGGCCCCATGGTGGGCGCCAACTGTCGTGGAATTGTCACGGCAGATGTCCTAGCAGAAGGACTTAGTCGTGGAGCCATTGCAACAGGGTTAGCTTAAAGGGGTTAAATGGGACAAAGGACACAAGGAGTTTATACTGGTCCATCCCCTTGCAGTGAAGGTAAAGGCCTAATCCAGTTTGAGGTGGTATTGCTTATGTCTCGATTACCAGGGAGCGAATATGCTTGACCTAGCTTTCGATCTGTTGTCTCCTCCCTAAAGCTGCCGCCGCGTCGTCCCTTTATATACACAGGTTGATGCCCTGCGGCTTACAGAGTCCCGGCTGGTTCATAAACAACGTGTCCGGCTCGGTGACTAACTACACTTGCCTTATAGTACAAGTCACACATATATGGCGCTTTACACTTATGGGCTTTAAGCCGCCTCTGGGCTTTAGGCCTTTTAGTATGTCTTCATCCTGAACCGCCATCTTCAATGTCTTCATGGGCTTCATGGTGATGAACCGCCATTCGTATAACCCGGCCCCTCCTGGGCGGGTCATACCCAATAGTTATATACCCAACAATACCCATATCTACTCAAATCATCTGTGAAGGTCAGAAAATAATGATACCCGCCGCGTGCCTCAACACTCATCGGACCGCATACATTGGTATGTATTATTTCCAATAATTCATTGGCTTGCTCCATTGTTCTGGAGAACGGAATTCTAGTCATCTTGCCCATGAGGCATGGTTCGCAAGTATCAAATGTTTCATAATCAAGTGATTCCAAAAGTCCATCTGCATGGAGTTTCTTCATGCCCTTTACACCAATACGACTTAAACAGTAGTGCCACAAATATGTTGCACTATCATTATCAACTTTGCATCTTTCCGCATCAATGTTATGAATATGTGTATCACTACGATCGAGATTCAATAAACCATTCACATTGGGTGTATGACCATAGAAGGTTTTATTCATGTAAACAGAACAACAATTATTCTCTGACTTAAATGAATAAAGGTATTGCAATAAACATGATCTAATCATATTCATGCTCAACGCAAACACCAAATAACATTTATTTAGGTTCAACACTAATCCCGAAGGTGTAGGGAGTGTGCGATGGTGATCATATCAACCTTGGAATCATTTCCAACACACATCATCACCTTGCTTTTAACTAGTCTCGGCAACTCCTGTTTCGAGTTACTAATCTTAGCAACTGAACTGGTATCAAATACCTAGGGGTTACTACGAACACTAGTATAATACACATCAATAACATGTATATCAAATATACCTTTGTTAACTTTTACATCCTTCTTATCCGCCAAGTATTTGGGACAGTTCCACTTCCAGTGACCATTTCCTCCGCAGTAGAAGCACTCAGTTTTAGGCTTGGGTCCAACTTTAGGCTTCTTCACGGGAGTGGCAACTTGCTTGCCATTCTTCTTGAAGTTCCCTTTCTTTCCCTCGCCCTTTTTCTTTAAACTAGTGGTCTTGTTAACCATCAACACTTGATGCTCTTTCTTGATTTCTACCTTCGCCGATTTCAGCATTGCGAAGAGCTTGGGAATTGTTTTTGTCATCCCTTGCATATTATAATTCATCACGAAGTTCTAGTAGCTTGGTGATAGTGACTAGAGAACTCTGGCAATCACTATCTTATCTGTAAGATTAACTCCCACTTGATTCAAGTGATTGTAGCACCCAGACATTCTAAGTATATGCTCATTGGCTGAGCTATTCTCCTCCATCTTGTAGGCAAAGTACTTGTCAGAGGTCTCATACCTCTTGACACGAGCATGAACCTCAAATACCAATTTCAGCTCTTGGAACATCTCGTATGCTCCGTGGCGTTCAAAACATTGTAGAAGTCCCGGTTCTAAGCCGTAAAGCATGGCGCACTACTATTAAGTAGTCATCATATCGAGCTTGTCAAACGTTCATAACGTCTGCATCTGCTCCTGCAATAGGTCTGTCACCTAGCGGTGCATTAAGGACATAATTCTTCTATGGAGCAATGAGGATAATCCTTAGATCACAGACCCAGTCTGCATCATTGCTACTTTCATCTTTCAACTTAGTTTTCTCTAGGAACATATCAAAAATAAAAGGGAGCTAAATCGCGGGCTATTGATCTACAACATAGATAGGCAAAAACTATTAGGACTAAGTTCATGATAAATTAAGTTCAATTAATCAAATTACTTAAGAACTCTGACTTAAATAGACATACCTCAAGTCATCTAAGTGATACGTTATCCAAATCAACTAAACCATGTCCGATCATCACGTGAGATGGAGTAGTCATTAATGGTGAACATCTCTATGTTGATCATATCTACTATATGATTCACGTTCGACCTTTCGGTCTCCAGTGTTCCGAGGCCATGTCTATACATGCTAGGCTCATCAAGTTTAACCAGAGTATTCCGCATGTGCAAAACTACCTTGCACCCGTTGTATGTGAACATAGAGTCTATCACACCCGATCATCACGTGGTGTCTCAGCACGACAAATTGTCGCAACGGTGCATACTCAGGGATAACACTTATACCTTGAAATTTAGTTAAGTGATCATCTTATAATGCTACCGCCGTACTAAGCAAAATAAGATGCATATAAAAGATAAACATCACATGCAATCAAAAATATGTGACATGATATGGCCATCATCATCTTGTGCTTTTGATCTCCATCTCCAAAGCATCGTCATGATCTCCATTGTCACTGGCTCGACACCTTGATCTCCAACGCTGCGTCGTGGTCGTCTCGCCAACTATTGCTTCTACAATTATCGCTGACGCATAGTGATAAAGTAAAGCAATTACATGGCATTTGCATTTTATGCAATAAAGAGACAACCATAAGGCTCCTGCTGGTTGCCGATGAATTTTACAAAACATGATCATCTCATACAATAACGTATACCACATCATGTATTGACCATATCACATCACAACATGCCCTGCAAAAATGAGTTAGACGTCCTCTACTTTGTTGTTGCAAGTTTTATGTGGCTGCTACTGGCTTCTAGCAAGAACTGTTCATACCTACGCATCAAAACCACAACGGTGATTTATCAAGTTTTCTATTTTAACCTTCAACAAGGACTAGCTGCAGTCAAATTCGATTCAACTAAAGTAGGAGAAACAGACACCCGCCAGCCACCTTTATGCAAAAGTTGCATGTCTGTTGGTGGAACTGGTCTCATGAATGTGGTCATGTAAGGTTGGTCCGGGCCGCTTCATCCAACAATACCGCCGAATCAAAATAAGACATTGGTGGTAAGCAATATAATGATCACCGCCCACCACTCTTTGTGTTCTACTCGCGCATATCATCTACACATAGACCTGGCTTGGATGCCACTGTTGGTAAACATAGCATGCAATTTCAAAAAAGTTCATAAGCTCACGCAAGATCTATCTAGCAGATGCATAGCAACGAGGGGGAGAGTGTGTCTACAAACCCTCGTAGAACGAAAGCGGAAGCGTTTCACAACGCGGTTGATGTAGTCAAACTTTTTTTTCGAGCTCCGCCGATCGAGTACTGATACATCCATTTTGCATCATGTTTCCTTACTATTAATTATGATGTTTTATCCATAGTAATGCTTTGTGGAGTAATTCTAATGCCTTTTATCTCATAATTTACAAGCTATACACAAAGAGGGAGAATTCCGGCAGCTGGAAATCTGGACCTGGAAAAGCTACGTCAGGCCACCTATTCTGCACAACTCCAAACAGACTGAAACTTCACAGAGATTTTTTATCAAATATATGATAAATATTGGAGCAAATAACTACCAGAGGGGACCCACCAGGTGGGCACAACCCACCTGGGAGTGCCAGGGAGCCCAGGCGCGCCTTGGTGGGTTGTGCCCACCCAGGCCCACCTTCGGTGCCCATCTTTTGGTATATAGGTCATTTTGACCTAGAAAAAAATAAGGAGGGGACTTTCGGGATGGAGCGCCACCGTCTCGAGGCAGAACTTGGGCAGGAGCAATTTTGCCCTCCGACGGAGCGATTCCACCGGGGGGAACTTCCCTCCAGGAGGGGGAAATCATCATCATCACCACCAACAACTCTCCCATGTTGGGGAGGGCAATCTCCATCAACATCTTCAACAGCACCATCTCATGTCAAACCCTAGTTCATCTCTTGTGTTCAATCTTGTTACCGGAACTATAGATTGGTGCTTGTGGGTGACTAGTAGTGTTGTTGATTACATCTTGTAGTTGATTACTATATGGTTTATTTGGTGGAAGATTATATGTTCAGATCTAATATGCTATTTAATACCCCTCTGATCTTGAGCATGATTATCATTTGTGAGTAGTTACTTTTGTTCTTGAGGTCACGGGAGAAGCCATGTTGCAAGTAATCATGTGAACTTGATATGTGTTTGATATTTTTATAGTATGTATGTTGTGATTCCCATAGTGGTGTCATGTGAAGGTCGACTGCATGACACTTCAGCATATTTGGTCCTAAGAAATGCATTGTGGAGTAGCAATTATATGATGGGTTGCGAGAGTGACAGAAGCTTAAACCCTAGTTTATGCGCTATTCCGTAAGGGACCGATTGGATCCAAAAGTTTAATGTTGTGGTTAGAATTTGTTCTTAATACTTTTCTCGTAGTTGCGGATGCTTGCGGGAGGGTTAATTATAAGTAGGGGGTTTATTAAAGTAAGAATAGCACCTAAGCATCGGTCCACCCACATATCAAATTATCAAAGTACCGAACACGAATTAAACCAACATGATGAAAGTGACTAGATGAAAATCCCGTGTACCCTCAAGAACGCTTTGCTTATTATAAGAGACCATTTTGGCCTGTCCTTTGCCTCAAAAGGATTGGGATATCTTGCTGCACTTTTGTTACTACTATCGTTACTTGCCCGTTACAAATTATCTTGCTATCAAACTACTTAGTTACTTACAATTTCAGCACTTGCAGACATTACCTTACTGAAAACTACTTGTCATTTCCTTCTGCTCCTCGTTGGGTTCGACACTCTTACTTATTGAAAAGAGCTACAGTTGATCCCCTATACTTGTGGGTCATAAAGGCTGTTTTCTGGGTCTGTTTCCGGGGAGTGAAGCGCCTTTGGTAAGTGGAATTTGGTAAGGAAACATTTATATAGTGTGCTGAAATTTATTGTCACTTGTTACTATGGAAAACAATCCTTTGAGGGGTTTGTTCGGGGTGTCTTCACCTCGAACAGAACCACAATTAGCTACCCCTCAACCTACTACACCTACTGAAAATGTTGAATATGAAATTCCTTCGGGTATGATAGATCAACTGCTAGCTAATCCTTATGCAGGAGATGGAACCGAACATCCTTATATGCACTTGATATATGTAGAACAAATTTGTGGATTGTTCAAGCTTGCAGGTTTACCCGGGGATGAAGTTATGAAAAAGGTTTTCCCTTTATCTTTGAAGGGAAAAACATTGGCATGGTATATGCTATGCGATGATATTGGATCTTGGAGTTGGAATCGTTTGAAATTGGAGTTCCACCAAAAAAATTATCCTATGCATCTAGTTCATCGTGATCGGAATTATATATATAATTGTTGGCCTTGTGAAGGATAAAGTATCACTCTAGCTTGGGGGAGCCTTAAGTCAATGTTATATTCATGCCCCAATCATGAGCTCTCAAAAGAAATTATTATTCAGAACTTTTATGCTCGGCTTTCTCGTAATGATCAAACCATGCTCGATACTTCTTGTGTTGGTTCTTTTATGAAGAAGACTATTGAATTCCGGTGGGATCTTTTGGAAACAATTAAACACAACTCTGAAGATTGGGAACTCGACGAAGGTAATGAGTCAGGTATTAAGCTTAAGTATTATTGTGTTAAATCTTTTATGAATATCGATGCTTTTCAAAAGTTCAGCACTAAATATGGACTTGACTCTGAGATAGTAGCTTCCTTCTGTGAATCATTTACTACTCATGTTGATCTCCCTAAAGAGAAGTGGTTTAAATATCACCCACCTATTAAATAAGAAATCTAAGAACATGTACCAGTTAAATAAACAACTATACTTCTGTTGCTAATATTTGCAACTCGAAACAGGGACTACAGATTAAGCGAAGATTGGCTAAGGACGAGGTGATGATGCGTGTGGGAAATGGTTCCAAAGTCGATGTGATCGCGGTCGGCACGCTACCTCTACATCTACCTTCGGGATTAGTTTTAGACCTGAATAATTGTTATTTGGTGCCAGCGTTGAGCATGAACATTATATCTGGATCTTGTTTGATGCGAGATGGTTATTCATTTAAATCAGAGAATAATGGTTGTTCTATTTATATGAGTAATATCTTTTATGGTCATGCACCCTTGAAGAGTGGTCTATTTTTGTTGAATCTCGACAATAGTGATACACATATTCATAATATTGAAGCCAAAAGATGCAGAGTTGATAATGATAGTGCAACTTATTTGTGGCACTGCCATTTAGGTCATATTGGTGTAAAGCGCATGAAGAAACTCCATACTGATGGACTTTTGGAACCACTTGATTATGAATCACTTGGTACTTGTAAACCGTGCCTCATGGGCAAGATGACTAAAACGCCGTTCTCCGAAACTATGGAGCGAGCAACAGATTTGTTGGAAATCATACATACAGATGTATGTGGACCGATGAATGTTGAGGCTCGCGGCGGGTATCGTTATTTTCTCACCTTCACAGATGATTTAAGCAGATATGGGTATATCTACTTAATGAAACATAAGTCTGAAACATTTGAAAAGTTCAAAGAATTTCAGAGTGAAGTTGAAAATCATCGTAACAAGAAAATAAAGTTTCTACGATCTAATCGTGGAGGAGAATATTTGAGTTACGAGTTTGGTCTTCATTTGAAACAATGCGGAATACTTTCGCAACTCACGCCACCCAGAACACCACAGCGTAATGGTGTGTCCGAACGTCGTAATCGTACTTTACTAGATATGGTGCGATCTATGATGTCTCTTACTGATTTACCGCTATCGTTTTGGGGTTATGCTTTAGAGACGGCTGCATTCACGTTAAATAGGGCACCATCAAAATCCGTTGAGACGACGCCTTATGAACTGTGGTTTGGCAAGAAACCAAAGTTGTCGTTTCTTAAAGTTTGGGGCTGTGATGCTTATTTGAAAAAGCTTCAACCTGATAAGCTCGAACCCAAATCGGAGAAATGTGTCTTCATAGGATACCCAAAGGAAACTGTTGGGTACACCTTCTATCACAGATCTGAAGGCAAGACTTTTTGTTGCTAAATTTGGATCCTTTCTAGAGAAGGAGTTTCTCTCGAAAGAAGTGAGTGGGAGGAAAGTAGAACTTGATGACGTAACTATACCTGCTCCCTTATTGGAAAGTAGTTCATCACAGAAACCGGTTCCTGTGACACCTACACCAATTAGTGAGGAAGTTAATGATGATGATCATGAAACTTCAGATCAAGTTGTTGCTGAACCTCGTAGGTCAACCATAGTAAGATCCGCACCAGAGTGGTACGGTAATCCTGTTCTGGATGTTATGTTACTAGACCATGACGAACCTACGAACTATGAAGAAGTGATGGTGAGCCCAGATTCCGCAAAATGGCTTGAGGCCATGAAATCTGAGATGGGATCCATGTATGAAAACAAAGTGTGGACTTTGGTTGACTTGCCCGATGATCGGCAAGCCATTGAGAATAAATGGATCTTCAAGAAGAAGACTGACGCTGACGGTAATGTTATTGTCTATAAAGCTCGACTTGTTGCGAAAGGTTTTCGACAAGTTCAAGGGGTTGACTAAGAAGAGACTTTCTCACCCGTAGTGATGCTTAAGTCTGTTCAAATCATGTTAGCAATTGCCGCATTTTATGATTATGAAATTTGGCAAATGGATGTCAAAACTGCATTCCTGAATGGATTTCTGGAAGAAGAGTTGTATATGATGCAGCCGAAAGGTTTTGTCGATCCAAAGGGATCTAACAAAGTGTGCAAGCTCCAGCGATCCATTTATGGACTGCTACAAGCCTCTCAGAGTTGGAATAAACGCTTTGATAGTGTGATCAAAGCATTTGGTTTTATACAGACTTTTGGAGAAGCCTGTATTTACAAGAAAGTGAGTGGGAGCTCTGTAGCATTTCTGATATTATATGTGGATGACATATTGCTGATTAAGAATGATATAGAATTTCTGGATAGCATAAAATGATACTTGAATAAGAGTTTTTTAATGAAGGACCTCGGTGAAGCTTCTTATATATTGGGCATCAAGATCTATAGAGATAGATCAAGATGCTTAATTGGACTTTCACAAAGCACATACCTTGACAAAGTTTTGAAGAGTTCAAAATGGATCAAGCAAAGAAAGGGTTCTTACCTGTGTTACAAGGTGCGAAGTTGAGTAAGACTCAATGCCCGACCACTGCAGAAGATAGAGAGAAGATGAAAGATGTTCCCTATGCTTCAGCCATAGGCTCTATCATGTATGCAATGCTGTGTACCAGACCTGATGTGTGCCTTGCTATAAGTTTAGCAGGGAGGTACCAAAGTAATCCAGGAGTGGATCACTGGACAGCGGTCAAGAACATCCTGAAGTACCTGAAAAGGACTAAGGATATGTTTCTCATTTATGGAGGTGATAAAGAGCTAGTCGTAAATGGTTACGTCGATGCAAGCTTTGACACTGATCTAAACGATTCTAAATCGCAAACCGGATACGTGTTTACATTGAACGATGGAGCTGTCAGTTGGTGCAGCTCTAAACAAAGCGTTGTGGAGGGATCTACGTATACAGCGGAGTACATAGCTGCTTCGGAAGCAGCAAATGAAGGAGTCTAGATGAAGGAGTTCATATCTGATCTAGGTGTCACACCTAGTGCATCGGGTCCAGTGAAAATCTTTTGTGACAATACTGGTGCTATTGCCTTGGCAAAGGAATCCAGATTTCACAAGAGAACCAAGCACATCAAGAGACGCTTCGACTCCATCCGGGATCTAGTCCAGGTGGGAGACATAGATATTTGCAAGATACATACGGATCTGAATGTTGCAGACCCATTGACTAAGCCTCTTCCACGAGCAAAACCTGATCAACACCAAGGCTCCATGGGTGTTAGAATCATTACTGTGTAATCTAGATTATTGACTCTAGTGCAAGTGGGAGACTGAAGGAACTATGCCCTAGAGGCAATAATAAAGTTATTATTTATTTCTTCATATCATGATAAATGTTTATTATTCATGCTAGAATTGTATTAACCGGAAACATAATACTTGTGTGAATACATAGACAAACAGAGTGCCACTAGTATGCCTCTACTTGACTAGCTCGTTGATCAAAGATGGTTATGTTTCCTAGCCATTGACATGAGTTGTCATTTGATTAACGGGATCACATCATTAGGAGAATGATGTGATTGACTTGTCCCATTCCGTTACTTAGCACACGATCGTTTAGTATTCTGCTATTGCTTTCTTCATGACTTATACATGTTCCTATGACTATGAGATTATGCAACTCCCGTTTATCGGAGGAACACTTTGTGTGCTACCAAACGTCACAACATAACTGGGTGATTATAAAGGTGCTCTACAGGTGTCTCCGAAGGTACTTGTTGGGTTGGCGTATTTCGAGATTAGGATTTGTCACTCCGATTGTCGGAGAGGTATATCTGGGCCCACTCGGTAATGCACATCACTATAAGCCTTGCAAGCATTGCAACTAATGAGTTAGTTGCGGAATGATGTATTACAGAACGAGTAAAGAGACTTGTCGGTAACGAGATTGAACTAGGTACTGAGATACCGACGATCGAATCTCGGGCAAGTATCATACCGATGACAAAGGGAACAACGTATGTTGTTATGCGGTCTGACCGATAAAGATCTTCGTAGAATATGTGGGAGCCAATATGAGCATCCAGGTTCCGCTATTGGTTATTGACCGGAGACGTGTAGGGTCCGCACGCTTAAAGTTTGATGACGGTTATATTATGAGTTTATGTGTTTTGATGTACCGAAGATAGTTCGGAGTCCCGGATGTGATCACAGACATGACGAGGAGTCTCGAAATGGTCGAGACATAAAGAAATTGACGAGGAGTCTTCTCTCCCTTCTCATACTCCCACTAGGAAAGGAGGGAGTCCTACTCCGGTTGGGAGTAGGACTCCTCCTGGCGCGCCTCCTCCTGGCCGGCCGCCTCTCCTTCCCTTGCTCCTTTATATACGGGGGCAGGGGCACCCCATAGACACAACAATTGATCTCTTGATCTCTTAGCCGTGTGCGGTGCCCCCCTCCACCATAATCCACCTCAATAATATCGTAGTTGTGCTTACGCGAAGCCCTGCGTCGGTAGAACATCATCATTGTCACCACGCCGTCATGCTAATGGAGCTCTCCCTCAAAGCTCGGCTGGATCGGAGTTCGAGGGACGTCATCGAGCTGAACGTGTGCTGAACTCGGAGATGCCGTGCGTTCGGTACTTGATCAGTCGGATCGTGAAGACGTATGACAACATCAACCGCGTTGTGCTAACGCTTCCGCTTTCGGTCTACGAGGGTACATGGACAACACTCTCCCCTCTCGTTGCTATGCATCACCATGATTTTGTGTGTGCGTAGGAATTTTTTTGAAATTACTATGTTCCCCAACAGTTTCTTCAACTCCTGAAAACTGGCCTCACATTCTTCGGTCCATTTGAACTTGGTGTCCTTCTTCAATAACTCTGTCATGGGCTTCGCGATCTTGGAAAAATTCTCAATGAATCTCCTGTAATCCTGCGAGTCCAAGAAAACTGTGTAACTCTCCAACTGAGGTGGGTGCCAACCACTCAGTGACAGACTGAACCTTGGTAGGGTCTACTGTATTCCTTCTCCTGATATAACATGTCCAAGAAATCCAACTTCTTTCAACCAAAACTCACATTTGTTGAACTTGGCGTGTAGCTGATGTTACCTGAGCTTCTCGAGAACTAATTGTAAGTGTTCCTTGTGTTCTTCTTCATTCTTCGAGTATACCAATATATCATCAATGAACACCACAACAAACTTATCCAAGAACTCCATGAACACCTTATTCATCATACTCATGAAATAGGCAGGGGCGTTAGTCAATCCAAAAGACATGACAGTGTACTCATATAGCCCGTACCTTGTGGTAAAAGCTGTCTTGGGTATATCATGTTCTCGGATCTTCAGCTGGTGGTATCCTGATCGAAGATTGATCTTGGAGAATACTTTAGCTCCCTGCAGCTGGTCGAACAAATCATTGATCATCGGTAGTGGGTACTTGTTCTTGATCGTCACTTCATTCAATGCACGATAATCAACAACCATTATCAAAGATCCATCCTTCTTCTCGACTAAGAGCACTAGGGATCCCCATGGTGATGAACTTGGTTGAGTATAACATTTCTCCAATAACTCCTTAATCTGCTTCTTAATCTCTTCCAGATCATTCGCGGGCATCCGATATGGTCTCTTCGATATTGGTCCGGTGCCTGGCAACAGCTCTATCAAAAATTCTATATCTCGATCTGGTGGCATGCCTGGTAATTCCTCTAGAAAAAAATTAGCGTAATCCTTTACAACTGGCACTTTCTCCTGAACAACTCCCAAGAGGGAATTTACTTGAGTCCTCCTTGGCGCATGCCTGGATACATACTTGATCCTCTTTCCCTCAGGGGTGGTGAGTAGTATCGACTTACTAGCACAATCGATGTTCCCTCCATACTTCGATAGCCAATCCATGCCTAATATTATATCCAATCCTTGTGACTCCCAAATTATTAGGGCTGAGGGGAAAATGTGGCTACCAATGGTTAAGGGTAACCGATCACACCACCGGCTGGCCATATACTCCGCTCCTGGCGAGCTTACTAACATGGGTGACCTAAGGGCTAAGGTTGGCAATTTAAATTTGTCCACAAATCCCCTTGATATGTATGAATGTGATGCACTAGTGTCAAAAAGAACGACAGCGGTAAATGACTTAATCAAAAACTTACCAATCACCGCGTCAGGCTGCTCTTCAACTTCCTCCATGTTGATGTGGTTCAACTGACCTCTAGTGAAGGGATTTGGCTTCTTTCCTAAGCTTCCATTGTCATTTCCATTCTTAATTTGCTTCAGGACACTCGGTGGCATAGTGTCCAGTCTTCCCGCACTTGAAACAAGTAATGTGACTTAGATCCTTCTTGGCGGGTGTAGTGGGGTTGAAACGGCTCTGACTGTTGCTTCCTCCATTCCCATTCCCATTCTTAGGGCCACTATGGTTATGTGGGATTTCTCCATTGTGAGTGTGGCCTCCATGGTTATGATGGGTATGCCCTCCCGAGTTTGGGGTAAAACGAGGCTTCTGCTGAGCTCCAGAGTTATACTTCCCTTGTCCACACTTCCGTTTACGGCTCTCTATCTACTGCTGCTTGCCTTCAATCATGAGAGCCCTGTCTACCAGCTCCTGATAGTTAGTGAATGTTGCCACCATCAACTGCATACTCAGATCATCATTCAGCTCCTCCATAAACTTCTCCTGCTTTGCGGCATCTGGGGCATAACGGGCTAACTTGCTGAAATCATCCACGTGCTGCACCACAGTACGATTTCCCTGGCGTAAGTTGTGAAACTCACGCTTCTTCATACTCATAGCTCCATCTGAAACATGTGCAGTGCGGAATGCTTGCTGAAACTGATCCCAAGTGACATTGGCCACGGGGAAAGTGGCAATGTAGTTATCCCACCATGAGGCTGCGGGTCCATCCAGTTAGTGTGCGGCAAAGCGCACCTTCTCAGCATTTGTCCAACCTGCGGTGGTCAGCTCCCTTCCAATCTTGCGGAGCCAGTCATCAGCAACAATCGGCTCGGTGCTACTAGAGAACACTGGTGGATTCAGCCTTAGAAGACGGGCTAGGTTATCAACTTGAGGTGGTGGTGGTGGGTTGTTGTTGTTGTTGTTGTTATTGCCTTGGTTCTGGACTAGCAACTGCATCAAGGCATTCTGCTGTTGGATCAACTGAGTGAGCTCCGGTGGGAAGACAAAACCGGGGTCACGTCTCGGAGGCATCTGATAGGTTTAGAGGGGTGAGAACAGAATAGAGTGAGGTCTAAAGGGATATCACTACCCATATGCACATGAGACAAACACATTCATTTCACACCACTCAATTCAAACAAGATCATACAGTCAGTCTAAACTAACATTACAAAATGCTTGGACTATTACTATATACATGGGGGAATACTACTGATAATATGGTGGTCAACTAGAAGTTTTGATCGGTGGAAGACTCCATGATATCTGCTCCAGCTTCGTCTTCATAGTCATCATCACTATCGGGGTCGGAGTCGGTGTCGTCGATTATGATGTATTCTTCAGGATGATTGTCCTCCTCAGGTTCGGGATCTCCCATGAATATTCCTAGCTTCTTCTTCAGGTCTTCATTCTTCTCTAGTAGTACTGCAATCTCTTCTTCATATCCATCATGTGTAGACTTGAGTTCCTCTTCTAGCTCCATGTTCCTAGTCATCACCTTCTTCATGTCTATCATGTTGGCGCACATCTGGTTCTCCTGACGATGAATGTGCTAATTTAACTCCTGGATGTAGGCTGCAATGGATTTGTCCTTCCTGGTGCAAATCATCTCCAGTTGCTCATCTCGGTGTCCACATATCTGGTCGATGGTGTCCTTCAGATCCTTGTTGTATACCTCGCTGATACGTCCAATGGCGATGTGGGCGGCCATCCTCTTTCCTAGACTCCAAGTTGGTGCATCAAAGGAAAACTCTATGGGCTCAGTAACTGGCGTGAACGTACTTCCTAGAACATGAACTCGAATCATCCAACGCTCTTCTTCTGGTAGAGTGGCGGTGTAGGTCCCGGTGAAGCTTGGTATTCCGATGTTCAGGTACCTAGTGACTTCCTTCAAGTGTCGTCCAAAAGGTGTGTCCTCATCTAGTTGAGTGAACATGTTCCTTGGGTCCACCATCTATAGAGTAGAAAATGGAGAAGAGTCAAAAATGAGTAGAGAAGAGTATCCTATGGCTTATCCTATTGGTCGGGTCCTACAGTCAGCGTGTGGTCTGATACCATCTTGTAGCGACCCGACCTTAGACGGTCAAGTCTCTGTGCTTAAGTGTCATCCCTGGATCGGTATTGCTGACACACACAATACTCGAGGATTTATTGCAGAGTTCAATCACACACTTATTACATCGAATGTCTCAAAAGAGAATTTATTACAATAATATAGCTGAAGGACATCTAAATAAGATAATTGCGGAAGCTTCGAAGGTAAATGGGTCCATCCAACTCCACGGCAAAACTGAGTGCACGACAACGACCTAGCGCACCTTACTCTTCGTCTGAAAATTCTGCAACATCTGTGTAGGTCAGCATATGGAATATGCTGCCAAGATAACACTATAGACCAATGAACAAGTAACAGCTATCACTACATGCATATATGGCTGGTGGAAGCTCTACGGTTATCATTTGCATAAAGCTAGTTTTTTCCTACAACAAAGGAATATATTTTTATTTAACTACAAAGTTGGTTGAAATTATTGATAAGGTTCCTAAAACTCAATCCCAAAATAGTTATTATAACCCAACAAATTCATTAAGTAAAGTGACGAGATCAACATAATAATTCAAGTACCAGATACTCAAGATGTCCATAACTGGGGACACGGCTAATCATGATTAGTTTGTACACTCTGCAGAGGTTTGCGCACTTTTCCCCACAAAACTCGATGTCCTCCATTGAATTTTTCGCACTACATGATGTTTGAGAAGCGGATGATCAAGACACAGTCTTTCAGAAGCATTAACTCTTTACTCTGGGTAGACAGTACCACCTACTTCCCCTACATCTGGTAGCCTCCCACTAAAAGAGGTCACACAACATACTCAACTATGCCAGAGCCCATAATGGCTTGTGGCTGCACATGTAAGTTTCTAGCATGAATAATCTTATGATCCCTTTGAGCCTGGGTGGCGAACCATAGGATGATCACACGGGTACTTCGGGATATCCTAGGACAACACTGGATTCTCCAGGTGCCCGCAACTAATCCACCCAGATGTGTATTAAAGTAGCCACCTTAAGTTAAACCTTAGTTAACAATAACTCTCACATCTTTCATGAACTCTCTCAAACCAAACCACGCCTACGAGCATAGCATAGCAGTATAAGCACTACGTAGTAAATACCCAGGGTTTAATATAGGACAATAGGTACTACCTCATCAACTACTTCCGAATACACACATGTAATCAAATCCTACTCATGCAATGTTTGAGGATTGGAACTAATGCGTAAAAACTGGGTAATAAGGGATATGATCAAAGTGTTACTTGCCTTGCTGATGATCGGAAAACCCTAGTGATTCGTAGTAGCAAGTCTCGCACTCCGGAAACTCTATCGTGAACAAACAATAGCATACATAAGCAATCAAGTATAAGATGCAAAGGTAAAACCAAGAGAAAAGATCTGAACAGAAAGTTCAAGAGAAGAGCTTCGATTTGCAAAAAGAATCAATCGAATGGGAGTTACGAAACTCAAACTACGATCAAAAGAAGTTCAAAAATCAAATCTGCATGAAACCAAATTTTAAATTTTCAAAATCATGTTCAAGTTGATTATCTGGACAGAGGGGAACAGGACGAAGATTTTGGCGTTGGTTTTACTGGATTTGGATAAACGAGCAAAAAGTAGCGAAGGTTTGAAGATTAGGGACTAATCTGTAGGAAAAGAATTTGCTGATAGGTCCCTAGCCGGAAAAAAACTAAAAAGAAAAATTTAATGAACGAACGTTCGCTAACAGAACCTAACGAACGAAAACATTCACTAACAGATCTAAATGAACGAACGTTCGTAATTTAAACTAACCTAATAAAATAAATCGATCTAACGATAAAAACCGAAAACTAAAAAAATGGGGCGGGTTTCTGGCGGTTATACCGGTTCGCCAGAAAAACCGGTGGCGGATCGGATCGGATCGGCAGCTCCGGCGGCGGCGCGGGCGACGGCAGCTGTGGGGCGGGGTGGCGCGGCAAATGGCAGTGGCGAGCGGCGTGGCGGGGCAGCCGAAGGTGCGCGACGGCGGCGGCGCTTGTGGCGGCGGCGGCTGCTGCTGCTGCAGCTGCGTGGGCGGCGGCTTGATGAGGAGAGGGAGGGGGCGACGGCTCGGCTTATAAAGCCTATGGGCGGCGGCTTGGCGGAGGGGGCACGCTGAGAGGAGTCCCCCTCGATCACGGCGGCGGAGGTCGGGCGCGAGCCGGACTCGGGGGGGGGGAGAGGCGGTCGACGGCTGGGCTGGCTGGGCCTTCGGCCCAGTTTGGTCTGAAACTTTTTTTTAATAATTTCACCGTGAAGAAAATCCAAATAAAATAAAGTAAAAATTCTAAAATTCCAGAAATAATTTTCACGGTCCTCTACTAATTTTTAGGATAATGTGAACATTTTTCGGGGCTAAAATGCAATTTTTCCCTAATTTAACCGAATAAAATCTCAAATAGAATTCAAATAAAATAAATATTTTTATTTAAATTTAAATTTCCATTATTTCCTCTATTTTGAAGAATTCATACTCTCGCATTATTTATTTATTTCAAAATAATTGGAAAAATAATTTCAAACAAAAATCACCTTGATCCAATTTACAAATTTTGAAAAATTTAAAATTGGAATTTTTATGAAACCTCCAACTCTCTCGAATGGTCCTTGAGTTGCTTAAGGTCTCTAGGATCAAAATGTGCAAACAAAACCAATTCAAAATGCAAGAATCATGGATGCATATGATGACCTAATGATTAACATCCAAATTGAAAATTGGGATGTTACACATACACACTGGTGGTAGGTTTTACTCGGGCTACCGCCCTAGTCAACGACGGTAGATACGGGTCCATGCTTCTGGTCGTGCCTACGTGGCAAAGGGGCTTCCGCCAATGACCTTGGCGATAGGCTTCTAACCGTACCACCAGGGCCGACGATGGTAGACCCTGAAGGGGGTAAGTTGCCAGCAGGGCCACGGGTGAGCCACCCCAACCCACACACGCAGCCCTCGGGCGGTCG
Source organism: Aegilops umbellulata (assembly GCA_032464435.1). Lineage (NCBI taxonomy): Eukaryota > Viridiplantae > Streptophyta > Magnoliopsida > Poales > Poaceae > Aegilops > Aegilops umbellulata. The sequence goes on along the minus strand of CP136056.1, from coordinate 62,476,068 downwards.
TGTGATGAACGGAGCATGAGTGCTCTATGCCTCTGTCACTCGTCCCCTTCAATCCCCCCTCAAATCCCTCCTGAAGCTTTGGATATTTTTTTCGTGGATCTTGCCTTCCTACGTAGATCAAGGTAATCTCCACTGATTCTTACAATTATTTTGGTCAAATCTTGTTCCGTTTGGTGCATTCTATAACACTAGGTGAAACCATAGTTCATGTTGGATCATTATATTCTGGACATGTTATTCGTAGGTGAAACCTTAGTTAATTTTAGATGCAAATGATTAACATTGTGTGGTTGAATCACATATAGCCATTGACTTGGGTTTGAGATGAATTTTTTTATTTGACTAAACATATGAATGATTTAAATCTATGTTGAAGTTCTAGTTATTTTGGCTGTGATATATGTTGATTGTAGCGATCCCTATGCTTGCTTTTTAAGTGATATAGGTTAAAATGCTATTGTTGGTCATGTACATGGGTTGTTGTGATATTTTTATCTAGGGATAATTGGTTTTATACTTTTATACCCTTAATTGTGTCCCCCACGTCAGGATTGCGTTTCTGAAAACACGTGGTCTTGCCCAACCCACTTTGGCGTCTTGTGCTTTTGCCCTTTAACGGTTTGAACGTCACTTCGAAAACTTCATAACTAATTCATACTAAATCAGAAAAATGAAAATAAGATACAAAAATGTTCGAAAAAACATCACTTGTATGTCAATGTCACTTGTATTCTTGACAAAAGTGTTGGTAAGTGCCCATCCGAGTTTTAGCTCTTATCATACCACCATGAACAGTAAAATCAAAAAAAACAAAAAAAAACGTTGGTGGCAAAGAATGACAAATGTTTCAAGTGCTTGCCAAGTTTCATCAAGGAATGACATCCGTGGAAGTTGTGGCAAAAAAACACAATCTATAATAGATTTTTTTTTGCCACGACTTCCAGATTGTGTTTTTTTTCACGACTTCCAGATTGTGTTTTTTTTCATGACTTCCATGGATGTCATTCCTTGATGAAACTTGGCAAGCACTTAAAACATTTGTCATTCTTTTGCGCCAACTTCTTTTTTGAATTTTTTGACTTTTTTATATTTTACTATTCATGGTGGTATGATAAGAGCTAAAACTCGGATGGGCACTTACCAACACTTTTTTCATGAATGCAAGTGACATTGGCATACAGGTAATGTTTTTCTGAACATTTTGGTATCTTATTTGCACTTTTCTGATTTAGTATGAATTAGTTATGAAGTTTTCAAAGTGACGGTCAAAGGGCAAAAGCACAAGACACCAAAGTGGGTTGGGCAAAACCACGTGTTTTCAGAAACTAGGTCAATCCTGACGAGAGAGGGACACAACTAAGGGTATAAAACCAATTATCCCTTTTATCTATGGATGTGAGTGAAGCCATGTATAATGTGAAAAATATTTTGATCTTGTTGGCATTGAGCAAAGTTTTCATATGTATTGTTGTCATGTACTTATGAGATTGAGCGTTTGCTTATAGTGAATGTCATGTATATGGGTGTATTTTTTAATGTACATGGGTGTTTTTTTAATGTGCATGGGTGTATTTTTTGTCATGTACATGGGTGTATTTTTTAATGCCAAAATTGTGGCCATTTTGATCGTCCATCCGGTGTTGTTGGCAAACCATGTATACCATGAAACAAGGTGCATTTTGATCGTTTGTGCTTTGATCACGTTGGATGAACCATTCATTACCCTCGTTCATGCTCTGAATGTGGAGATAGCTCAACTAAGTCTTGTATATTGCACTGAGGTGTATCTTCCTTTTGATGAATATAGTCCAATGTTCAGAGGCTTCTTAGGATGTGCCTATCGGCCATAGATTTTTCCTTTGCACCTGTTCGTAGTAGCAGAAAAGACTTCCTAAAATACAACTCGCGTCTGTCCAGTGTTGCTGAAAAAGCGTGTATACCATGAGTTCAAGTTCCGTTTGATCGGCGTGCTTCAATTGGACAAACCGTTCATTCCCCTCGCTTGTGCTTTGAACCTGCAAATAAAGTAGAGGAGCAAGCTAAAAAACAACAAGCGACTAGAAATGAACTTAAATGAATGAAACTAACGAAGGAAATACCACATATGTTATACAATTTATGGAATTGACACCAGTTAATTGATATCATTCAGCAAACTGAAACACAACATATGCATCCTTCTTTTGGAGCGGTTATATTTCCCTACCCGTATACTGCATGAGGTATGTTTTTCTTTTGACGAGTGCATTCCAATGTTCAAAGGTTGCTTTGAATGAACCCGTTGACCACAAGACACGGCTTCACCTCTGCAGCTGTTCGTAGCAGCAGAAAAGACTAACTAAAGTGCTTTGAATGCGTAGATATACTCCCTCAGTTGAGTCAAGTATACTGTAATGAGGTATTGTTTCCTTTTAGTGAGTACACTTTAATGTCCTAAGGCTACTTCAGATGTGTCTGTCGGCCATAGGTCACAACTCTGCCACTATATCTATTTGCAACACCAGAAAAGACTGCCTAAAGTACAGCCCGCACTCATCTAGTGTTGCTGGCAAGTATGGCTCGCACTCGTCTAGTGTTGCTGACAACCCATGTATACCATGAAACCAAGTGCACTTTGATCGCTCGTGCTTTGACCACATTTGACAAACCATTCACTCCCCTCGTCGGTGCTTTGAACACATAGATATATTCCCCTCAAGGCCTCAACCGAGTCTTGTTTATTACAATGAGGTAAGTTTTTCCTTCAAAATGTTGTATCACAACTTCGGCGTCAGTTGATGCATTTAACCATTTTTATTAGTAAAATTTAATTCAAGTAGAAAAAACAAGAATGTTATGACTTTGGCAAACATAGATTACATAAAACACTTTCATTACTAATTATATTGCTTGATCATCATCTAAAATAATTTTAAAAATTGTACAACAATTTTCAAATGGTTACACCTTGAGTTCAAAAACTCAAAACTTCCACACGTTGAGTTAAGGACCACATACAGATCTAGTTAGCAGCCAAGCAAATAACCTACCATTAAGAGACTCTAACAATATTATAACAATGGCATTACGACAGTTTCAAATTGTTCAACAAATATGATACTCCCACCATGATTTTTTCCAGGTTGCTTACCACATGGGTCATGTGGTTACTCCTACCATGATTTGAATCTTCAATTTTTTATTCACCCAACCCAACCAATTTACAAATATATTAGAAGTGCTAGTTGATGAGTTAGGTTATAAAACACATGGATTGTTCTCCATAATAGGCGCACACAAAGGGCATGACATGAGTAAGTGCTAGATAGTTTCATCTTTGTTACAAATGTAGCACTTATTGTTACCATTCCAGTTGCAAAGGTAATCCTTCCTTAAAAACAATCTTACAAAGGTATCAAACTAATATACTGTATGATAGAGATAATACATCACTTGGTTTTGTTCTTTCCGTCGAATTTAGGCCCACCGGGTTAGTCCATTTTCTTATACGAGATCAACACAAAATGACAATCATCTTTTCTATAACCACTTGATGTTCGACAAAAATACAACTAGCGGTAGTGGTACATTAAAAATGTGCACACATTTTAAGTTATGTATAATAAAAATTAACCAAATTCCCAGTGATTGACCATGGGAACTTTTCGGTGATGAATATAGTGGCTGGAATATCCAAATTTGTTTTATTTTGTCCTTCTTTCGAAACATATTTTCTTGCACCTAGAGGGCACACATTTCAATTACACGGATACCAACATTTATTCTCTGTTCTTTTTTTAACCGAGGCCTCTCTGTGTTTCATGTGAAAATCCAGATTCCAACATTTGCAATTTTTGAAACCGAGATCACCCCTCGGTGTGTTTCACTTGCCTCCAGAGCGAAGATAATGCTGAACACATACTTGCTCAGTGTGTCTACGCACGTGAAGTATGGTACAGATGTTTGGATAACCTTCAACTACCGATCCCATGGCCGACGGTTATGGACACCATCTTGGACTGGTGGCTTCGACAAAGAGCTAACTTTCGATCGACTACAGAAGAGGATTTGACAGTCTTGTCATTTGCATGGCTTGGGCATTGTGGAAACAGGGAAACGTCATAGTCTTCAACAGAGAGGATCAACAAGTGGATGTAGCTGCCCTTGCTCGCATGATTCTAAATGAACTTAGAGAGTGGAAGTTAGCACTTCAGGTGTAGGACTACAACGTTTCGTGAAACAATAGGATAGATTGAGCGTGTGGAGTGGGTGCTCCCACGTTGATGTTTGCATTAGCGTGTGGATTCTTATAAATCTATTTCTTCCTTCTATAAAATTAGGGAAAAGCTAGTGCTCAACCGGCGGATCTTTTCTCTCACATCCGCCATGTTCTACGCTTGACACGTGTCTTGATGGGCCAGCGCACCGCTTCTCTCCTTCATCCCTATCTCCACCGAAATGGACGCATATATTTATCTCTCCACTCCACGCGTTGAATCCAACCTTCACTCGCAACCTCTTTCTGGATCTCATCTCACCATGCAGAGCACTCTATACTCCAGTTCTTGCAACTGGACACCTGTTTCAAAAAGGCATACCACAATAGCCACACATTCTCATGTTAGACTCTCCCACCCCCTACCTTTATCTCTCAATCCCTTGCCTCTTTCCATGGATCTCATCCCCACCGCTTCTCAAACAAACACGTTGCTGCAACCCCACAACATTGGCGGCGGCCACTGGAGTCCTTCCTCTGCCGTAAAAACGCGGGTGCTGCAGTGACCACGGGGTGCTCTCTCCGATGCAGTGGTCGGCGTCCCTACAAGTTTCCGCAACAACAGTCTTGTTGCAGGAATACATAGAAGAGGCTGGAGATGTTGGGTCCTATTGCAATGGAGGTTTTGCAACAAGGGCCTTTTTATAGAAAACGGAGAAGTTTTGCATCAAGGGTCCTGTTGCAGAAAAATAGAGAAGAATTTTTTTTGCAATAGAGGCCTTGTTGCAGGAAATTAGAGAAGAGAAGATTTTGCGACGGAGGTCTTGTTACAGACAATCAGAGAAGAAGAATTTTTGTAGCATGGCTCTTGTTGCAAAAAATTAGAGGAGAAGAGAGTTTGCAACAAAAGCATTGTCGCACGAAATTAGAGAAGAAGAAAGAACGGTCCTCGTATAATCGGACGGCTCGCGAGACGGCAGATCTTTTAAAATTACGGTAAACAATTGCGTATTCTGGAAAGAAAAAACATTTGCAATTTTTTCTTTCAGTTGGACAGCTCTGCACGGACAGGCTCTCAAGCACAACAGACCGAGCGAGCCGAGATGGCATCCGCTTGGCCGCCGTGGGTCATCCTTGGTAGCGTGCCGCGGGTGGCGGCCGACCTCTCCCTCGCGCTCCCGGCCCGGCGCCCTCTCGCGTGGCGCTCCTCGCCATCCCCCCGCGCGTCTTCCCGGGCCTCTCCTGGTGCCTGCTCACCTGCGACACCTTCGACGACGCGCCGGTGCTGAGCGTCGTCCAGCCACCGCCGGGCAAGGCGCTCAAGAGCAATCAGGTTCAGGGCCTCGGAGGCTTGGGGGTTGCTCGACAAGTACCGCTGCGTGGGTGTCAGCGCCGGCAGGAACCGTAGCAGCGGCGCCGCTGCGCAGATCAGCGTGTGGACGACGCTCGGCGGTCCGGATGTAACGCCCCGAGACCGATGCTCCAGACGCCTTTCATGTTTTGCGTGACCGCCGTGTGTTTTATTTGTTTGTTGCATTCTTCATCGCACCATCCGCATTGCATCAGCACTTCGTTGGCGTCATGTTTTTTCAAAACTTGCATCTGCTCGTAGTTGCCGCGTCCCCCCTTGCCTTCGTTGCCCGTTCCGAGACCAACCGTGTTTTCGGTTCCCTCTTGTCAAACCACCTAATCTCCCTCGTCAGCTCATGGCCCTCTCTTGCGCGCGCCCGAAAGTTGTCCCGGACCCGGACCGGACTGTCGCTGCCGTTGTGTTCGGATCATCCCCTAACGTCTACAAAACATCTCCGTTTTGTTAATTGGACTCCTTAACCTGTTTAATCCCAACCGTTCGATTTGGATCGGAGGGTCCGTTTTGCCCTAAGCTCTTTGCAATATAAATTATGGGCAACCCTAGAAACTAGGGATCATGTCCCATCCATTCCATCACCGCGCCGCCACTCCACCCGGTCTCTCCAAAAAAATCCCCATCGGGATCCTCCCAGATCCCTTTTCTCCTCGGTTTCCTCCTCCACCCAATCCCGAAGGCGCTCGCTGCCTCCTCCCGCATCCCGCTGCTCGCTCGTCCCCGAGCATTCTTCCTCGACCGGCCGGCCACCGGATCACCGCCACCAGCTCCCGAGCCCGAGCACCTCCTGTAGTAGCCCATCTCGATCCATCCCGTGCTCCTCCAACCTCGTGCCCGTACAGGACCTCGTCAGCCTCCTGCTCCTTCGCCGCCCCGCGTCCCGCGCCATGGACGCCCATGCGAGCTTCCCCGCCTCCACGTCGAGCCGCCGGCAGCCATCCCTGTCGTTCCCGCATCGGATTTCCTCGCCCCGCAGGTCGACGGCCTCCTCCCTGCCCTTCCTCCTTCTCGTGTTTCCCCTCCTCTCTCATTACCTCTCTCCCTTCTCTGTACCAGGTACCAGGGAGCCGTTCGAGCTCTGCTGCGCCGCCGCACCTTCTTCGGTCCGGCCGTCCCAAGCCCCGGATCCGTCCTCCCGCGTCCTTCCCCGCGTCCCGCTCGTCCCGGAGCTCCCCTGCTTCGCCTTGGACGCCGCAGGGAACTGACGCCGCCCCCGAGCTCCATCCGCGCCGATCCCCATCTTCCTCCTCGTCGCACCGTTCATCAGTCCCGCCGCCGCCCTGCCAAGTCTGTCCCGCCGGAGTTCCTCGTCGCCGGGAACCGCCTCCCCGACCCTCGGACTGCCCGGTTCTGCCGAGCCCGCGGGTCCCCTGCCTCCGCATCGCGCCTCTGCTCATCTCCTGCATCGCCTGAACCCACTGCTGCTTCTGTTCCTCGTTCGTCAGTAACGAGAGCAGCAGCTCGGGAACGAGCCCGCCCGCGTTGACCACGCTCCTGGCCAACTCCATCAGGGCCGCTCGGCCTCAAGCCAGCCTGGCCTGCTTCCCCTGCCACCTCACCGAGCCGGCCCAAGTGCCATGGTGAGCCACCCCAAGCCCAACCGCCCCTGGTTTCAGCCCATGATGAGTTTTTTTTCCCGTTGGACGAATTTCCTATTAATCCAGTGAATTACCTGTTTTGCAGAAAAACCCCTAAACTTCATGCATTTAATAACTCACAAACCGTGCATCGGATTAAAATGATTTATATATGAAAAATGCTCAGAAAATTGTGTAGTTTAATAATATCCAACTTTCATGCATGTTTAAAATGTTTAACTTGCTGTTTGTTTAAATTTGCACAAATGCCATGTTAAAACGATTTAATTCATAACTAATTAACCGTATCTCGGATTTAAATAAATTTTATATGTAAATGGGGTAGAAAAATGCTTAGTTTAACATGTTGCACTTTATTTTCCTGTTTAACAACTTTAAATATGGTTTTAGGCAGAACAGTACCAAATTCAATATATGCATATGAGGAGTTTCCGGAATTGTTGTTTGTTGTTCCGGCCTCATTTAAATTGCCTAGATAGGTAGTTTTGTTGTGCATCACCCCTTGCCATGTTTAACAACATTTAATATTGTTGGGTAGCATAAACAAGAGAGAACTAAATAATTGTTGTGGTGTTTCGTCAATATGCAACTCGTTGCATATTGAGCTCCACTTAATTTGTAGTGTTGTTTGGTGCACTTTGCCATGCCATGCATCTTTAAACCGGACATGCATCATACTTGGTTGTGCATCATGTCATATTCATGTGCTGGTTGTTTACTATGTTGTGTGTTTCTTTCCGGTGTTGCTTCTTCGGGTTGATTCCGTTATCATCGCGTTTGTGAGGACCCGTCCGACTACGTCCGTTTGCCTTCTTCATGGACTCGTTCTTCTTCCTTGCGGGATCTCAGGCAAGATGACCATACCCTCGAAATCACTTCTATCTTTGCTTGCTAGATTGCTTGCTCTTTTGCTATGCCTATGCTGCGATACCTACCACTTGCTTATCATGCCTCCCATATTGTTAAACCAAGCCTCTAACCCACCATGTCCTAGCAAACCGTTGTTTGGCTATGTTACCGCTTTGCTCAGCCCCTCTTATAGCGTTGTTAGTTGCAGGTGAAGATGAAGCTTGTTCCTTGTTGGGACATGGACTTGTTGTTCCTTGTTGGAACATGTTTACTTGTTGGGATATCACAATATATCTTATTTAATTAATGCATCTATATACTTGGTAAAGGGTGGAAGGCTCGGCCTTATGCCTGGTGTTTTGTTCCACTCTTGCCGCCCTAGTTTCCGTCATATCGGTGTTATGTTCCCGGATTTTGCGTCCCTAACGCGGTCGGGTGATTTATGGGACCCCCTTGACAGTTCGCTTTGAATAAGACTCTTCCAGCAAGGCCCAACCTTGGTTTTACCATTTGCCTACCACCTATCCCTTTCCCTTGGGTCTGATCAACCCGAGGGTCATCTTTATTTAGCCCCCCCGGACCAATGCTTGTCTAAGTGTTGGCCCGAACCGAGCAACCTGCGGGGCCACCTCGTGGAAACTCGAGGGCTGGTTTTACTCGTAGCTTGACTTATCCGGTGTTGCCCTGAGAACGAGATATGTGCAGCTCCTATCAGGATGTCGGCGCATCGGGCGGTTTTGCTGGACTTGTTTTATTGCTGTCGAAATGTCTTGTAGCCGGGATTCCGAGACTGATCGGGCCTTCCCGGGGAGAAGGAATATCCTTCGTTGATCGCGAGAGCTTATCATGGGCTAAGTTGGGACACCCCTGCAGGGTTTGAACTTTCGAAAGCCGTGCCCGCGGTTATGGGCAGATGGGAATTTGTTAATGTCCGGTTGTAGAAAACCCGAAGTTGATCTTAATTAAAATACACCAACCGCGTGTGTAACCGTGATGGTCTCTTCTCGGCGGGGTCCGGGAAGTGAACACGGTTGTTGGAGTTATGCTTGACGTAAGTAGTTCAGGATCACTTATTGATCATAGTTGCACGACCGTGCTTTTGCCTTCTCTTCTCGCTCTCATTTGCGTATGTTAGCCACTATATATGCTAGTCGCTGCTGCAGCTCCACCTCATACCTTTTACCCTTCCCATAAGCTTAAGTAGTCTTGATCTCGCGGGTGTGAGATTGCTGAGTCCTCGTGACTCACCAGATACTTCCAAACCAGTTTGCAGGTGCCGCTGAGACCGTGCAGGTGACGCACCCGAGCTCAAGGAGGAGATCGATGAAGATCTTGTCCTTTATGTTGTTTTGTTCTAGTCGATCAGTAGTGGAGCCCAGTTGGGATCGATCGTGGACCTTTTGTCGCTTTTGGGGTTTCTTCTTTTATTTTGGCTCCGTAGTCGGGCCCTGATTGTAACTGTATGATGCAATGTTTTATTCATGTATTTGTGTGAAGTGGCGATTGTAAGCCAACTATGAATCTCTTTCCCTTATGTATTACATGGGTTGTGTGAAGATTACCTCACTTGCGACATTGCTTTCAATGCGGTTATGCCTTTAAGTCGTGCTTCGACATGTGGGAGATATAGCCGCATCGAGGGCGTTACACCGGACTCCGCGGAGTGGACGCTGGAGCACGAGGCCACCTTTGCGGAAGATCCCCGTGCTTGCGCTCAGCCATGAGCCTACTGTAAGTTAAGAGGATCCACTTCCCTCCTTAATTTCCACCAAACTTAAACTCATAAAACGAGCCTAACAAGTAAGTAACGATATGTCCTTTCTATGATCTGATCTGATATTCAGAATAAGTTCCTGCATTCGAATCTCTATCCCTTTAGGTTCACTCTGCTCCGCTCCACTGGATGGAGCTGCGGATAACCGAATCGGTCCATACTACATACATTGATGGGACGTCCACTAATCATCTCTACCGAGTATGTCTGAGAAACAATTCCACATTCTTGCAAAGAAAATCAAATCAAAATTTCACAAGCATTCGTGTCCATTCCAATTTCTAACATAGCAGGAATCAATTCCATATGCATTTCCGTCTATTCTTTTTTCCTTTGGATCTTTTAACTGAACCCCCGCTCTATCATCTCATAGTGTTCTAGAAGCGTCCTTTCCCGATGCCAAGAATATGGTTCTCCAATTAAAAACGAGATAGAGCAATCTAGTTTTTAGAGATTTGGGCACCTGTCTAATATGATTCGCATGGACGGAGAATGCATTCCCCCACTGCTCTATATATAAAGGGGGCAGTCCCCTTGGGACTGAGACACAACCCACAGGAACATCCCCCCCCCAGCTGCCCAATCCAGTAAGGCACAGCAACCCACAAGAAGCGCTCTCCAGGACGATCCAGCATCTTCCTTGAGCACACCCGAGTCCAGTTCAGGTTGTTGCATGACAGGTTGAGCACACCTGAGTCCAGTTCTGAGCACATCTTCTACCTCCAGACTTCAACAACCTGAACTCAGGTCTGCTCAACTTGTCTGCAACAACCTTAACCTGTGCTCGATCTAGTAGGATCCCTGTGCTTGCACTCAGCCATGAGCCTACTGTATGTTAGAGGACCCACTTACCGACCATAGCACATAGCCATATACAAGTTTGGCACTCGGTTCAGGTTGTTGCTCCTCGTTCTCTCTTGGAACAACCTCACTGGGCCATCCCTGGTGCTACACTCTACGCCTACACCAAGCTCCGATTTCTCAACCTCTCCCACAATGCCTTTGATTGAGTCCTTCCAGGCGACATCAATGGGCTATCACCATTGATGACGCATCTCAACCTGTTGACCAACAACTTCAGTGGTGACGGCACGTCACCACTGAAGTTGTTGGTCAACAGGTTGAGATGCGTCATCAATGGTGATAGCCCATTGATGTCGCCTGGAAGGACTCCATCGAAGGAGTTGTGTGAGAGATCGAGAAATTGGAGCTCGGTGCAGGCATATAGTGTAACACCGGGGAAGGCACCGGTGAGGTTGTTCCAAGAGAGATCGAGGAGCGTCATACTCCTGAGGTTGCTCACCGATGCCGGCATGCCGGTGAACTGTCATGAGGTACTCCTTCGATGGGTATGCAGCTCCCACAATAATATTTGTACATCAATACATGCAAATTTCCAATAGAAATTGTCTCCTGGAATTCAAACAGATGTTTTTTGGGAAGGTAATCCATTCAGAAGTCATTTTTGTAACCATAACTAGCATCTTTCTCTCTTGTACTACATACGTAGTGCTAGTTATTATTATGATCAAGTGCTATATTTTTTTTGTTTTCGGGACTTGTAATGGTCTGAGAAAATATGCACAGTGAATCTGAATAAGCTGTTAGATATGAGTAGTTCATGGAGCGATCATACTGAAGTGAATTTCATAAGAGAATCCTTTTCTGGATTTCATGCATTTCCTTGAACACAGATTTGTTTCTAAACATTATCTGTTATGCTTCATTTTAATGTATGCAAATTTTTAATTTAATTTTGTTAGGGAGCTAGTGTTTCTTAGTTCTAACTGCAACTGTCCCTGGATGAGTAGGCTTGTTCGAATCTAGTATCCTTCTCTCTTTGTTGTAGTGCACTACTTATGGAATATTTGTTATTAGAATAATTTTGTTTCCTAATAATTATCAAAATGCTTGTATCAGTTCCTTTGTCCCCCCCCCCCCCCCCCATTCAGTCTATTGTTGTATCCCGCAAAAAAAAGTCTATATTGGCGTGACAAATACTGGTAAGTTACTATATTCGTCTAGTTTTTGTTACCCACAAGAGAATTAGATGATCCGATGGGCTGAAGCCTCTATGCGTTGGTATGTTCTGCAAAGGAGACTGTCAATGGCGTGAAGGAAGAGCTGCAGCAACTGCATCTGTGAGACAAAAATGAGGAATGAGAAGTTGGGTTAACTTCTTCACAGGTTACGTCAATTAAGTCGTATATGTACATACAACAAATTAAGTGTCTCTTCCACTACACACTGAAGTTTTCTTTGTAATTATCCTTTCCTTGGTTTCAGGTAGGGGAAGCAATAGATCAAGTTCACTGCCACTGGCTGGCAATGGCTAAACCGTGTTTGCTTGCTTTTCTTGTCACTGAAGTTGAGACTTCAGTAGTGCTGGTATTTACAGTTTAGCCCTATGCTTGATCCACCCTATTGGCTCAGAACTGAATTCAGCACTGCAAGTGCTTCATAGGATTAGGGCTGACACCGTGGCAGTAATTGATGCAGTATGCTCTTGTTATTGTGTTTCTATCTCTTGTTAACTTTGTCGATCCAACGAGTACTTGGAAGTTGGACGCAAGTGAGGCTGTGCCGTTCTGTTCCAGACTTTAGATGCCGTGTCTTCAAAATTTCATCGTCTTTGTTTCAACTCCATCAGCAATCCGGTGGGATGTCAGAGCCAATTACCAATTTCCCGCGACTTAGTTGTTGTGAAAAGTTTTGACTTGGGAGTTGTTGAAAGCCATGCTTGTTCGCCGTGTCTTCTTATCTTGGATGATATATGTCAAAAAGGGACTCACATCTGAGATCTTTCTACAAGATTTAATTTACAAAATCTATAGTTTTTATATACTCTTTGATAGGGTGGAAACTCTCAGACGAGGAAAATGATCCATGTGAAAGAATCCACTAAGAGGCGGAGAAAATTTGAGACATATGCAAGCACAACACTGGAAAGGACTTTGAGAGAGAAAAACAATACAAACAGGTCCCGTAGAACTTCACCATGAGACCTTGTCATCGCCTGACGCCTTCCTCCATAGTCGATGGAGTGCTCATCAGAGGGGAAACCGAGCATCCTTTACATCAGGCAGGTGAGGAGGATCTTCACTTGTCCGCTCTTGGAGGCCTCAACAACGGCTCAAAGGGTTTCTGCTTTGTGGAATGCGGTAGCAGTACTCTATCACCGCCCAAGAAACCAAAAATGAGCTAGAGTTGTAGATGCAGAAATATAATATCAGCAAGCAGTATTGGTAGTTGGTGCATCGACAACCGTTGAAGAATAAAACAGTAGTTGTAGAAATGGTACTCCTTGGTATTGCCTATTTCAGTTGTAGCAGAGCTTACATTCCTCTTGAGAGGAAGACGTCCCTTGTACATTCATGGCTTATAATACTGAGTTTGTAATTTTGGATATGCAATGTTTCTGTTTTCTGTTGTACTACTCCGTGGGATTGTAATATTTTCGAAAATGTGTTTTGTGGCCTCACTGGCAGACCTAGGCAAAGATCCTTTGCAAATATGAATGTTTGAGGGCCACAAGACTATTTTCCTAATCAACCCTCAAAAAAAAGTTATTCATGTATTTTATCAAGGCTGGGTCATGGCCCCTGCTCGACTCAATATAGCTCCGTCCTCAAGACGGGGGTGGGAAGCAGATGCACTTTCCACATGCGAGTATGGAACACTATCTTTTGAGGGTAGAAACAATATTAAGGCTCAGCTATGCAAGGTTGCCAAACAGCACAAAGGATGGACAGAATAGCTGACTCGATAGCCCTGTTTTTTTTAGGAAAAAAAATGAAAGAAAGCTCCTGCCTTTCCCAAAAATATGATTATTCATCTACCATTTCACCTTTCTTAAATTAACAAACTTTACAATTCCCATGAAAAGAATAAAAATGTATTTGTAAATTAACAAAAGATAAAATCCCGCAGCATATTTGAATATACAATGTCTGACTCTTTCAGGAGGACAAGAAATTGGGGAAAAAAGGAAAAGAAAATGGAACTCACAATTTATTTTTTAACTTAAACCAGCCTTCTTCTAAATACACAATACAACACAATACCCAGTCTGGGAACCTTGAGCGAGAGTCTTCAACATCCGATGAAGCATGCCAAGCAAAAAAAGACGTGTGACCCAGGCAGCTATCAGTCAATCCTCGACGATATGTACGCCAATCCCATGAAGCCTGACATTTCTGTTCTTGTCAAAATTCTGAACATGTTGTTCCTTTTAGGGTCTACTTCTTTGAACCACGAGCTGCTGCAAGGTGATCCTGAAAAAACAGCGAAGTTGTTAAACAACAACAGAGGCAGATGCTTTGAGTGTCAGAACAGCAACGATACATTCCTATGCAATAATGCCAGGCACTAAATATTGAGGTCCCAAATTAGTCGATTAAACTTAACATCTACTGTATTAGGTTTTGAAGTGGAGTAAATCATTTAACATGGGCACTGGAATATGATGCAGCACCCATCCATCTAAAAGAAAGGAATATGATGCAGCTAACATGCATGGGCAGAAGCTGCAAGCACCCTTATGACTATGAACAGAATCAAAATGAGTGTCGCAGTTTTGAACTAAGGTTAGTTCAACCTTAGTTCAAAACTGTGACACTTATTATGGATCGGAGTACATAATCACAATTCAACAATGAATACCCAAGACATGTTCTTGTTAGCTCAATCAGATGTTCCTTATCACCTCATTAGCAACTTACAGTTCAACATAAATTAAATATCCTATTTACTTTACTTTCATTATTCTGTCCACACACTTGTAGCTCTGTGTAATTGCAATATCCCAAGGCGTAAGAGCTTCTGAAGGACAAAGTTCAATATTTATATAGGCAAGGCTAAATCAAGTACTCCAATTCTGCAAAATGTTAAGGTGGTTCACTGAGAAACTAGCTGAATACAAAATGAGGCACATGAGAATGACACACCATCATATCCTCTCTGTACCATATTGCAATCTCACCAACATAAATGCAGGCATAAAAACACTCAAATCAATGATGCAATCTGGAGCATACTAAATACCATTAAATTCATACAAGCTACAGAAACAACATACCAAAATTGCAAGTAAATTCGAGATCCTAATTTTCAAACTATATTGCAAAAAGAGAAGAAATACCTCAACAACGTGCACGTCCAATTTAAGTTTATTACTTAGATAGAATGTGCAACAAAAACTAAATAAATATTGAATATTCTCCCTAAGGGTAAAAGGTAAAATCCTAGAATGTGTCCAATCTATTACTTCAACTCAACTTAACAGTTAGATAAACCATTTGAAAATTATCTGAGTAGATGTATCATAAGATAATTACATTTGATTTTATAAACATGCTATCCATATCCATATCAATATATACCAATATACCAATATAAAAACATGAGTTGATTGGGATACTTTTGATCTAAGCCGTCCAAATATTTAATCCAATTTCATAAATTCCCATCCAACTGTTTTGCATATACCTTCCTTAATTGCTCCTATAGTAATAGCGTCTTAAATGTACTTAGTGACTCATAATTAGTTACTCCCTAACTACATTTGTATTAATAAAAAAGTCTGTACATTTTTTATGCAATACTTCTTTAAGAAAATATTAGCTATTTACTTTCTTCTACATCAATGATACTCAGGGTAAAAAACATGCCACGAGAACTGTATTTTCTTGCATGTTTTAATTATGTTAAGCCAAACATGGTTCGCAAATGCACTACTACTATTTTTACTAACTGCTCACAATTTAAGTTGGATAAAATGATCCCTTAATTATTCCCACATGGCTTATTCAATTTCTACTGACCATCATTTCATTGCGTGCTAATGTCCATCATGTTTTCCTTAAGGTATTTTTGCGAGGGAAACACTTCTAACGAGTAAATTTACAGATATGCTTTTCTACATATATTGGTACATAAGTTCCTCATGCAATCAAGCAACGTGCATTGCACGTGTACAATTGTTAGTGATAAAAAATGCTGGTCAAAGCTATGTTTGGGAGTTGGAACTCGGAGGATGTCCATGTCTAAAATATTGCTTTTTTTACCAGACTGCAAACAGCAACTAATGTCTGCAAGAAATGAAGCATGACAAATAGGCACTAGATGGAAATGCATACCGAGACAAAATCAAAAGCTTTAGTTTCATCTTTCTTAGAATTGCTCATCACAGCTACTTGATGTGGAGGTTGATTACTTGAATTGAAAATATCTGGCATCCCAGATGCATTTCCGCCACTCATTGAATTGAAAGCAGGATGCCCAAGTCCAGCATTGAAGTTTCCCAAGTTCTGTAGTAACTGCTGCTGCTGAGCAAGAAGAGCTTCCATAGCACCATAGTTTAATTGCTGCCCAGCAAATGATTGACCAAACATTTGTGGTGACAAGTTGTACTGCATAGGAACCTGTTGATAGAAGGAGCTTTGACCAAGGATACCATTTAATGCTGCACCACTTGCCACATGGCTAGTCCGACTGTTCATGTCAAAAAACTGTGAACCATTGAGATTACTGTTAGTTTCTGCTTTTACTCCAGGCTGAGCTTGGGCAGTGCCATTAAGGTTCAAACCAGCCATTAAATCATTGACAGTTCCTTTGTCATCAACTCTTTCTTGGAACAATGGCTCCGGGCTGCTGCCAAATATATCTTGCTCGGTCAGAGAGTTATCATGCATGGAGGCTGAGGATTTTTCTTCTACTGTCATGCCTGAGAATAGGTCATTAGTCTCCTTAATCTCTTCCTCATGGAATGATACATCTGCAAACAGATCACTTCCATTACCATTGCTAGTGGCACTGGTATTACCAATAGTTTCACCACCAAGCAAATCATCAACTGAAGAAACATAATTACTGTTCCCCATTATCTGCTCGCTGCTTTCTTGAGCTGAAAGCTGAGTTACTAGATCATCCTGATCCCCTGTATCAATCAAATCAGGCATCTGAACAGGAGTGGGTCTTGATTCTGAAAGATGTTTGCTTCCGGTAGGTTGTTCCCCAACCAGCAGATTTAATACCTAAGAAAATCGATACAACTTATTACATCTTTGGCAATGGCTGGTACAAAAAGGCTTTGGTCATTCAAGATTAGAGAAAGATACACATACTGCAGATAGTGATTTACAGAAAACAGAGCATGACTTATTTCAAAATTCTCTTTCATCGATGGAATATCTACAATTTTTTGTTTTAAGAGACTCGGCTTTGTAAGTTGACTCACTTTTGAAGCCTTTTCTCTGAGAGAAACTTGTGGCAATTCACAACATCTGACAACAGAAGCACTGTTCTCACTGAAATATGAAGCAACGATGGAATAAGGATCAGTATCCTGTTTCCTTACAACCGCTTCCAGTACACAGATAGCCTTCATGCGAACCTGAGTAGTAAACAAACATATTCAGTATTTATCAGAACTAAACGAAAAGCATCAAAATGCTGCGATCAATCAAGCTAAAAAATACACCCATGTGACCTAACCAATAGAATTAACAATGTGAATAGATGATGTACCAAATTTATTCAAATAAGATCAACAAACGTCCAAAAACAAGAATGCTCACTATCACTAACCCCTGCCAGATATAAATCCGTTTTAATTCAACAAAAGTGGGTATATATAGAAAAAGAAGGCTAAACATCACAAATCCAGACGCTTGAGAGACTGCTGCTAGCTGCTTGACAGTAGTATCAGGACTAGTGTGGCCTGCTGGGTACACATGCTCAAGCATATCATGGACTGCAATATCACTGATACTTGTATGCGTTCCTTGGGCTAAGCCTTTTTTATGCAACTTATGTACAGCTTATGTGAATTTTTAATATACTGTATTCCTCTATATCCACAAGAGGAAATGATCTAAAGTCCAAAGGTTAAAATAGACCCAAAAAGGGGTTATCCTAAACTCACCTGCCACAATGGAGAGTTCAGTTTGCTCTCAAGGGCACGGCTCAAAGCAACTGCATCCAGTTTGGAGGCTTCTGTTAGAAATATCTGCAGAGCATCTCGAGTGGGTTGCAACCGCACACCGCTTGCAGTAACAATTGTTTCCAAAAGTCTCTCCTCACGAGTCTTAATTCCAGGTTGACTTGATTCAGTATCACCGGCTGATGTTGAACTTGAGGGACTTGGACCCCAAGAACCAGAACTCACATTCTTTGAAGCACCAGATGTAGCACGGCTCTCACCTTGAATTTCACTTGGATCGTACCTACCATATCTATCAGTTTCTGTGGTCAGAGACCTGCGAATTGGGTTCTTGTACATACCACCATTATCATTTGGCATCATTGAATGTGTGGCAGCAAAGTTGCTCAAACCCTGTTTAATGGAAGCACCACCAATGCCCACTACTTCACTTAGTTCACTAAGGAAAGACTTCTTGTCATCTCTTGATGGCTCATAATTAGTGTTTCCAAAGCCCTGTATGCGCTTGCCTAGACCTTCTGTCACAACAACTGCTTTAGGGTCCTCAGTGGAGAAAATAGCAGCAATAGCCTCGTTTGCAGTTTCGCGGACAGCCTTATTAAGGGCATCCCCTTTTAAGGGGTCAGGGTGTCCTTTGTAGTGAACAAGCTGACGCATAGCCGCAGAGTGGCGTTGCATTTCCCGCTTGAAATCAGTGCCAGATTTTCCAACAGCATATTTAATCAACCGCAAAGCCTGGAAAGCAGGAAAGGAGGTAAAAGATTATGTTACTGAACCGAAGAAACTCAAGCCTAGAGCTCCAGCAGATTATTAAACAAACTAATGTATTTGAACTTGGACATAAGGTAATGTAATCACCAAAATTACACCACAGGTGCTAAGCATTTCCTCTGAAAACATACAGCAGGTCACTCATGATTGAAAGATGACATTTTGGGTTGAGGATTACAGAAAACCTAATTTCATACTCCCTCCGTCCCAAAATAAGTGTCTTGACCTTAGTACAACTTTACACTAGAGTTAGTACAAAGTTGAGACACTTATTTTGGGACGTAGGGAGTACAATTCAATAAATACATTCTGGAGCATTCGGTACAAACGCTCAGCAAAGCAGTACTGCATCCTTGAGCGAAATTTGGTTCACCTGGAGAGGAGCTACTCATAAGTTTAGTATATTTTAGAAATCTTGATAAATATTTGATTTATCACTGGGATTGGAGTTGATCACTACCCCATGGCTAAAAAGTATGTTCCAAATGCCATTAGCAATCACAGTTCTAGTGTACAATACCGTTTTCACATCCTACTTCACTGTGTGACCTAAAAATATATAGGGTTACATACACCTTCTATTTTGTCATTGCAATAATATTTGCTTAAGTCCAACATTAATCGTGACAGGTTTCTCCTAGAAGCAACAGGGTGCAACAAAACACTCATATAACCAACATTGTAACTATCACGCATAATTCTTCACGAAAACCAACGTAATCGGCAAGTGTTACTCTAAAACCCAGTATCTAGGGTGGATACGAGCAAGCAAGTTGGATGGACGGAACATTGTCAGGTTTTTTAAGAAGCAGAGAAGGACGGTGATATCCATCATTAGGAGCTATACACTTGTATAAATCCAGTCAAGATAATTTGCACAGAAGGTAACAGTTCATCCGGAATGGGGGCAGAGAGAGTTAGAAGGTATGCAGGGTGGCAGTAGCTACATACAGGTTCTTAGCCTTCAGGCCCACCTGCCATGAACTCATGCGTAGTCAAGAAACACATACGGAACGGCAACCAATTTTTTGGCCAGATATAGTGCGGATTGCCACACCTCACTACAAGTAGGTACGATAGCCATCCATACGTATGGCTTGGTATACACTAGCCAAATTTCCTATGTCCATTCTTTCAACACTTGAAATCGCCTATTTCCCTGCAACCCACAGTGACAAATAAACAGTGTTGGACACTGGAAAATCCCTGTAACTACTAGAACATTCAGATCAGAATGCGCTAGGAATCACAAATTCATAACCACGACCGCGAAACTAATCAGCAGGAACACTAAAACAGTGTCCACTGCCAGTCCTATACTGAGCATGAATACTTGGACGATCATCGTCGTCGCCGCCACCGGCCAACCAACCCTCGTCCCCCCGCCGTCAGGTCAACACGACATGATCCCAAATCATCAGAGGCCATAAGTAACGGACCTTCTGCTTGACGAGGGGGCTCTTGTTGTCGAGGCGCTTGAGGACGAAGTCGGCGACCTCTTTGACGATGCCGGCGTCGGAGGCGCGCAGCAGCTCGCAGATCTCCTCGAGCTTGTAGACGGGGGCGACCTTGTCGTCCTCCGCCGTGACGCCGTCCACCATCCGCGACCGCCAGTAGGACTCGACCGCCCGCCGGCTCTGATCCATGGCGCGCCCCTCGTCGACCGAAACCCTAAGGGAGGGAGGGAGGCTACCGCCACGGCAGCGCGGCACCACCGGGGAGGTCGAGATCTGGGAGGGGGCGGTGGACCGGGTGTACGGGGGAGGAGGAGAAGGGTGGGTTGGGGGTCGGGCGGCACGTGCGGCCGGAGCGGAGGAGGGCGAGGAGGCGTGACCCACGCGGCGTGTGTGGAAGCTTCGAGTGGCGGGTCAGGTCGGGGAGTTTTAAGGCTTTAACCGTTTTGCTTTCTTCTCTGTCGCGGGAGGAAGAAGCACCAGCCACACCACAGCCAGGGGAGATGAAGTGGAAAGTGTCCCGAAAAGTTTCAGTATGGCAATATTCCAGTAGGAAACACTTTACATATAACCAGTCTACTCCAATTCTAGCTCAAACTCATAGTAGTATCTTTCTATAAAGAAAAAAAATCATCATGTCAGGAACGAAAATAACTCTAATGAATTTAACTTTTGGTAATAAAATATCACAGATTTGCAGTACTTGCGATGGAAATATATCTCACAGAAGGCGTGTCAAAAACTGAAGGTATGACAGCGAGAGCCGAACTGTATTCTATTCCATCTGACCTCACGGTCGGTGGCAATGTATCAGGTCTACAAGGGCTACAGCTGAGAATCCTCGGGTTAAAAATCATATGCCAATTGCCGAGCGAGAAAAGAAATACAATGTGCATTGTTGTGTCTACTACTATCTCCCTCGCTACACCACGGCCTCCAGGACCTCATCGGACTCTTCGACGACCATCTCATCCTTGAAGAGGAGCTTCAGGTGAGGCAGGACCTTTGGCAGCACGGGCAAATCGGCGAGGTTTACGCTCATGAGGTCGAAAGCGATGCAGGTCTTGTGCATGTCCTCCTCGTCAAAGACCGGGATTTTAGGATATCTCTGGCTAAAGTGGGTCAGGATTATGCGGTACGCTCCAGCCGATGTGCCTACTGCTATGGCTTCCTTCGTTGTGCTGTGGTTCCGCGCGATCGCTTCGTCCTTCATGCTGTCCTCAAACGTCGCCTGAAGCAAAACAAGAATCAAGACAGTTTATTAGACAGGCAACATGGTCACAACCTAACGCCTTTTAGCATGCTAAAATAATTGGAAGAGAACAGTACTCAGTTAACAGTATTATACAATTTCTGCAAGATCTAATTTAGTGCTGTTGCTAGCGGTCCACATTAATTAAACGTGAAGAATGCCCGACACTATGGACAGAGGTCATGAGAAATAGGAGAAAAATGGGTAATTATTGTGCGCACTCAAGTCGATATATGCAATTGAATAAATAAAAAATCAGCATACCTCATGTATCAACACGGTGGCATCTCTGGACGCATCTACAAGAGCTGGGCACGGCCGCGTGTCGCCTGAATATACAACCTTCCATCCTGGAATTGCCTTCCCAGCACTACTCACCTTCTCCTTGGCTCTCAAAACAACTCCAAACGCCTGTGCACAATGTACGACAGGGACACTGTACAGAATCTCCAAACCTGATTCATGTAGAACTTCTTTCAAATTAGCGAGAGCTGTAGTATCCTTCGGACTTGAAGGCTTCTTGTTGTAGTTCTCCATTCTGCTTCCAGGGGCAAACATGGTATTTTCAAGTTGAGTTGTTGCCGATTCGGTGGCATTATCACCAAGAAGTTCCTCAACACTAGGCTTCAAAGTTTGTCTGCAGTCTAGGAACTGCATATCAAGATCTTCAAGTGTTGAATATGCATTTAGAAATCTCAGGAGTTGTTTTGGTCCAATCACGAGCAAGGGTTTGTGAGGAACACCGTTTAGCAATTTTGACCTCAAGGCAAGAACTCTAGCGAGACCCGTGTGGTGATCAGCATGAATATGGGAAATCCAGATGCACCTCAAGTTTTTTACAGCTTCATCAGCACCACTTACACCAAACCTGTTACACACAAAAAAAAGTATTATGAATATAACTGGCATGAAGTGTTCTGCAATCTTCTAATGAAATCTTGTTGGAACAAACCTCCTTTTCAGCTGTCCTAACGTTCCTTCACCACAATCAAGAAGCATACCTCCTCGTGCAAACAGGTTAATATATATGGAACTAACATTTCGATATTTTGAAGGCTGGGAAGAACCCGTACCCAAAAACGTAATTTCCATATCTTCTCTCGTAGCATTCTCCACGCAGCAGGGGGTCTCTGAATTGCCCTTTGGGCGCTTTCTCCAGACACTTTCTCTCAAACTACTGTCATCTTGAAACTTAGCTGAATTCCCCTGTTCATCTAAAATATCAGGAAGACAGGAGGCTTTACTAATCCATGGCTCTTCAACCATCAGAATATGTTTCCCAGCTGGTGCCAATGCATTTTTTTGGTCTACACTACTTTGCCAGAACTTGCTAATCTGCTCAGGAACTTCTTTAATCTCAGGAATCTCAGAAATAAGTTCATCTACAATTTCTTCATAACTAAACAAGCTTGGAATAGAAGCTCTATCCAACCCCAGTTGAGCATATGGACGCAGACGAAACTGCAGGACAACAAAAGACAAACATTGATACTCCTATTTTGCACTAACAAAAATAAGTTGAACCTGCAAAATAAATAGTACTCCCTCCAATCCAAATTAAGTGACGATTGTTTAGTATGAAGTTAGTACAACTTTGTACTAAACCAGCGTCAATTAATATGGATCGGAGGGAGTACTTATTTTGCAGTTAACCAACCAAGTTTTCCTTTCCAGGAAATAGATCATCAATTATTACATCCATACATGGAACAATATTTTTATGCATGCAAGAACTTAGTGTATCTCATCGCAACAACAACCAAAAATAGGACATCTACAATGTTGTGATGCCAACCTTCTCTTAGAGGTACCACATAGGATTTTTGCCTGAGTTCGAAGATAAAAATAAAAGAGTGAAGGTTGTCTTCTCTTGGCAAGGGGATAAACCCTTCACGCCTAAGTGATCACTATTTTTTCCATTGTACATGATGTTTTCACTTCACCATGTGTTTTCCCATCTAATACTAAATTCTTAATCACAACATATTTTTATATTAACTCAAGCATTAAATTGCCAGAGAAGACACTAAGGGATAACCTGTTGTAAAACTAGTTTTTATAGTCTTCTACAGACAGCCTTATTTACCATTGGAGATGCCTTAGAATATAGAAATTGTCAAATATCAAGTAATTAGCACATTGATACAACATAGACTCTACTTGGACATACCTTCAGCAAGTTTGCTGCTGTCACACTTTCACAGGCTTGGAATGAAGTACTCTGAAAGGACAATAAGATGGTTTCTGTTAACAAGAAGGAAGTATTTCAACATTCAACCTCTGGTGTTTCGTATATCACTGAGGTTTACCTTATTCTTCTCCAAATCAATACCATTTGCAGGTTCCACAGGCCAAAACCCAGAGGATGGGAAGAGCTGAGGGCATACAAAATTAAGACGTGAAGATATCCTTGCACTACCTTTCAGGATAGGAACTTCCATGTTTTTACTGCGAGTGTCACAAAGGAGGGAAATCGTCACCATAAAGTATGGCACTGCCACTGATATATATCTCTAGCTAGTAGCTACTTGAGTCTGAGAGTGAAAATAAAGTTCAAGATCATACATATCCGTACAAGAATGTTACTCAGGTAATAAGAGTGTAAGACACAGTTAATGCTGAGTTAATGACACTAAACGTCACAAATTTTAGAGAATACAAAAAGTGGATAGCATGAGATGAATGAACATCCACAAGATGTCAGTCACCCAAAAGAGTCATGTACGACATAAGGAATTTGGAGAGAAAAGATCACTAAATAGAAACAAATTATAAAAGAATGTTATGATAGAAATAAACAAGAGGGTAGCATGGATGAATAAACATTCACAAGATGCAGTCATTGGAAAAATGTAACACATCTACACCATCTGAATCTAACATTTCAACCTTGAGAAACTCGTTGCTTTTATCGTTAAGTATAACTAACTTCTGATTTTTCTAGTGGGATCAATGAAGTTCAAACCTAAATAGTAAAATCTATTTATTTTAAATGCATGAGAACAAATTAAACCATAGATGAAAAAGGTAAATGAAACTGAAACTTACTTTTCATGCCCTGCCATGATATGCTGTGTGGTGCCAAAAGATTTCATCCAGTTCTGATAATCAACGGTGTTTGTCACAGAAGATGGACCTAAGTGGATTATGCAATTTACTTTCTTGGCATTCTCTGTTTGGCAGGAAGACTCTTCATAAAAGCGGCTAAGTGATTGCAACAAAAACAGTTCATGCATGTGATATTGTGTAGGGCAATCCACTAGAAGTATGATTGGTCCAGGAATTGGTGGGTCGAGAACCTCACTTGGATGAACCTATGAATGAAATGTCCAAAGAAACTTAAAAAACAAAATTTATGATATATGACAAAAAAATAAAAATGTTTTTTGCAACCAGAGATAGGTTGTGAGTGGATGGAGACCCATTAAGCAACATATGTGCTACTCCCTCCGTTCCTAAATATTTGTCTTTCTAAAGATTTCAAGAAGTGACTACATACAGAGCAAAATGAGTGAATCTACACTCTAAAATATGTCTATATACATCCATATGTGGTAGTCCATTTAAAATCTCTAAAAAGACAAATATTTAGGAACGGAGGGAGTAGTAAGGAAACGCCATGAGCCTGTGAAAGTTCATATTGAGAAAATTAAGTTCAATAGTTTAGCAATCAGCACTAACCATTCTACCAGCTTCAGTCTCCACAGAGTTCCCAAGTTGAAGTTCACGATACTTTGGCCCACGCTCAAGACCAAGGGCCTGAGCTTTACCAGGGTCAAACTTTCCTTTAATTTCTGCCAATTCACATGAGTAGACTATAGCAGTATCACCAGGCTTTGAGTTGATATCTGTTAAATTCCTGGCTTCATTGTTGTACCTCGGTTTGACAAACATTGCTGATATACGAACTACTTCATCATCAATAATAACAGTAGCTTCTGTAGATTGTGAAGAAGATGCACTGTGTTCCACACCAAAGCTGTGTGTATGAAGCATTGCCCTATTTGGGATAAAAGATTTCATCGCGCCTGCTAGAAAATCAAGGTCCGAAGGGCCCCATATGTTCACCTGTATTAAGGTTAAGAAGAATAACATTATAATCAATTGTTCAAAATAGATTAACTGAACACATGAGCATCAACAACAAGACAGTACTAGAAAGAATGCAAGCAACAATTATTTCCATCTCACCGACATGCCCTCATCTCCCATCCCAGCAAGAGTTAGCACGAGACCTACATTAAGAAAAGAAAAATCAAAATAGCATCAGTGCATCAAACGAACCTACTAATTCAGTACATGGACAATCGCGTGAAAGGACCAAATTTTAATACCTGGAAGGCCCCCTGCAGTTTCTGAGCACACGCGAGTGAAAAAGATGTGGTCAATCTGGTAAAGTAGAATATAGCATGTTACTAATTTACATTGCCCATACCAAGACATAAGAAACGAGAGTGGGTGCACGTGGAGTTGCAAAGCTGATGATGATTGATGAGGGCATCACATACCTTTGACAACTTTATCTTGTGTTCAGTGCAGAAACGCTGAAGACCCTGTTAGATTGCAAGAAATCGGTGTGGTAAGCTAAAAAGCAAGTTAAGAATTATATTTGCTAATGATAGCAAAGAAATAACACGATTCTAGTAACCTACATATTCAGTCCTACGTGGGGAAACCATAGCTCATGCATTTAAGGGTTTAAGCGTCCCAATCAACCACTTAAGCACATTAGGCACAAATGATTGTACCGCTCATAGAAGAAGGGTGCATCTGATATACTCCATCGAGTGTATGCATCTATCAACAGATAAAACTTAAAATTAACCTATTAGGATACTCATTTTAGCAATGAAAGATTAAAACTGCATAAAGTTTTCTGAAGTTTGACGATGCAACATGCCCAACGGATGCAGGGATTATTAAACATACACCTTTGTTAAGCCTCAGAATACAGAAGGAAGTAAAAGTTAATTCGAGCTTCTTGTGTAAGCTGTTTAGCATGTTAAATAGACACAAGGATATCTTAACACAGAAGATCATACCTCGCCAGCATTAAATATAAATCTTTGTTTGTCAAAGAATAGTAAAATTGAAGGAGCGGTATCTTGAGTGTCCATTCCTGTACCGAGTATCTGCACAAAAAGAATGAAAAAGGTCAAATCACTAATAAGATAACACGATAATGTTGCTGCTTTCAAGTTCTAAATCAAATGTTGTGATGGTTTAGTGGTTGAAGCTTGAAAACATTGACATTGTGTCCTTGCGGAATTGACAACATTCAACAACACGGCTAAAAGAATGAGACCAGCAACACTTTGTTCCTAAAAAATACAGATAGACCAAGTGTGTAAAGTTTGGCGAGTGATCCACCTACAGGGATGGCAGGAAAAATATGGCATAATCTATTAGTACACTTGTTGCATAAAACAGATAAAATGCTCCATTTTCTCCAAAAGAACATCGTGATTTTTGCATGATTATTACTATCGCCCATTACAACCAGTTGGGAACAACAAAAGATGTTTCTTAAACCAAAGGCAGATCTGATCTCCCAACAAACAAATTCACTGATACCACACTCGTAATATACAAGGAATGTATAAATTCCGCCAAAATTAGTGATCTCAGTTGAGCACTACATGTTCCCTGACACCGACATTACATCATGCAGCCAGTATCCCAACTGCGCTCGATTTACACGGAGCAGTATATGGTACACAGTGCATGAAATGGATTGCACCCTGCTACAATAATGTGCATTATTCATCTCGACTTCTTAGGCAGAATGCCGAAGCACCACCGGGGGAGGAATGTCTACCTAAACCGAGCTGGATCTAGGCGAAACAAGCCCCACACATCTACTGAATCCGTCGAAGTATATAAGGCAATAATTTCGCACACCTGCACGTAGGAGGTTGTGCTGATGGGGTTGGCCCTGCGGTTCTTGAGTTGCATGCTCCTGTCCTTCCTGACGTCCCTCCCCTCCGCACGCATCTTATTGAACGCCACTCCCGCGTCTTTGCCACCGCCACCGCCGCCGCTAGCCATCCCCTCGGGTTCCTTCCTGGCCGTGCTGTTCCCGCGGCGGAGGTGATGGCGGCTGGCCTGGCCGCGGCACGCGAGGGGGCGGATGCCGGCGGCGCGGGTGAAGGGGGGCCGGGGAGCGGAGACGGAAGAGAAGAAGAGGCGGCGCGAGAGGTAGAGGAGCGGGGCCGGAGCTAGGGTTTGGGAGAGAGGGAGCAGGCGGCGGATAGGGGAAGGCACTTGCGGCGGCATGACGGAGGACTTTTATTGGGTCGGGTTTTATCCCGGTCTCGGGGGGTTTTGAGCGGATAGCCGATCACCGGAGCCGGGTGCTCATCTTTTTTTTCTTTTTTGAGGACCGCCATTTAGGCATCCTACTTAAAAAGTCGACCCGTTAGGTGGGCACTTGAGTTTGCGGCCAGTCCATCCGAGTTCGAGTCCCGACACGGACGCGTGGTGCTCATGGAGTTTCTCCTATAAAGAAAAGCCAACGAGGGTTAGTTTTTGGGTTGGTCTTTTTTTTTTATCTCGACATGCAGTATAGACACCTCAGCACCAATCACATCCAGCGACGTCACACCTCGTGCTCCTCATGTCTGACCAAATATATTAGTAGAAAAATAATCTTTAGGATTTATTAAAGCATACATGCCAATACATATCAGCGAAACGGACGGCTGCTTCATTTGCCATAAAAACACATACGCCATAATGGTTCCGTTTCCAATGTAACAGCCGAACAAGCGCCCTCCCTTAAAAAAGACCCTCTGCCTCTCTCCCACGTACCCACATAAAAACGTCAGTTTTTTTCCTTCCAACAAATAGCTCAGCCGTGGGGAAAACGAAGCCAGATCCAGCGACGGGCAGGCGATCTCGGCGTGAAGTCCAGTTCTCTCGCACGACCGTCGGTTTACTTCACATGCAACTCCTCTCTACGCAGGCCAGGACACGGTTCCATTGCAGGCCGCGTAGATCGCCACCGAGGGCACAGCCGAATCGGCCTGTTCGGGTCGTTATTATGCTCCTAACCTACCCGGCACGCCCGACGGTCTACCTCGGCACCGTCTCTTTGGCGGCTGGGACGCGAGTCGGGTTGTTGTTATGTTGCCGGCAACCTAGAATCACAGATTGTTGATTAAGGCAGAACCGACGAGGCCTCTGCCCTGCTTCATTTGCCATAAAAACACTTACGCCATAATGGTTCCGTTTCCAATGTAACAGCCGAACAAGCGCCCTCCCTTAAAAAAGACCCTCTGCCTCTCTCCCACGTACCCACATAGTCAGTTTTTTCCCTTCCAACAAATAGCTTAGCCGTGGGGAAAACGAAGCCAGATCCAGCGACGGGCAGGCGATCTCGGGGTGAAGTCCAGTTCTCTCGCACGACCGTCGGTCTACTTCACCTGCAACTCCTCTCTATGCAGGCCAGGCCACGGTTCCATTGCAGGCCGCCTAGATCGCCGCCGAGGGCACAGCCGAATCGGCCTGTTCGGGTCGTTATTATGCTCCTAACCTACCCGACACGCCCGACGGTCTACCTCGGCACCGTCTCTTTGGCGGCTGGGACGCGAGTCTGGTTGTTGTTATGTTGCCGGCAACCTAGAATCACAAATCGTTGATTAAGGCAGAACCGACGAGGCCTCTGCCCTGCTCGAAGGCCGCCGTCGGCTGCGACAACCATGGAGGAGTTGGCCTCAATCAGCAAAGAAGAGTATCACTCCAGGTTAGTGGCTGGCACATCAGCTTATAGGTGAGCATTATAGCACTTACTTTCACGTGAGATGAGGAATACCATGGTTGACATACTTCTGTGTGGTATGATCATATTATATTCTGCCTTTGCGATCACTTCCTACTTTTCAGTCCTCGCTGTGCATTCCGCGTCATTTGTGTCTCCAGCACCAGGCTTCCAACACTCTGCTATCAACTCTGCATGATCCAGCATGGACTTCACGGACTTGCTGTTTGACTCATACATCAGGGAACATATACCTTTTTATATTATACAGTGAGATTTGGATTTTGTCCATGTGTCGCACACAAGTGTTTGATTACTAATATATGTCGTTTGCTTTTCTCATGCCTTTTCGCCAATAGTATTGATGTCTATTTGCGAGATGCCTGCCAAGGAGTTGCCAAAATTGTCAAGCTAGCCATATCCTATGTATTAGTGATGCCTCTTTTTATTGCATTTGGCTAGGTTTCGTTTCGGTGCCAGACTGAATTTTGTTCACCTCAATTAAGCCTTTCTGTTTACTAACTTTGTTGCATGTTATGTTGCATTATACTCACTAAGGTGCAATTCTTTTCCTCTGAATTTGGAACTATAATGTTGTCGGTAGCATTAGTAAAAAGGTTTGCAATCTGCTCCATCCAACACTTTACTGTAAATTTGCTCCTCCATATAGGTCATTATTTGACAACTGGAATTTTAAGCATTGACTGGTATGTACTTGTAGTCTATGATAGATATAGAAGCATCAAAATGCAATATATGCCCATCTTCATTATGCTAAAGTTGTACCTACTATTTTTCTTTGCCTATTAACAGATTCATGAAATAATTCACTGAGGTGGCCAAAAACATTACTTTCATACAATACATATGTGTCTTCTTTTTCTATGTTAATTGTTTGATGTATTATTGTTAATGTACAAACTAATCTTGATTTTTCAAGCCGGCACATTTCTTCTTGCCAGTTGAATCTTGCCCATTTGGATCATGTCTAATGTGGCAAAGGTGACACATTTAATATATTTTGCGAGACTCCATTACCGAGGTGAGACATTCCCCACTTATTTGTCCAAGATGTTGTCTACGATTTTAGTGTTCAATAAAGCTGCTCGACACTACTTTAGGATACATCGTGCTTCACACCCAAAACAAGCTTCAGTTAGTTTTACCATAAAAAATGTTGTGCCATTTTGTAATGGGTTTGTGACTACCCAAAACTATATGAAATCTTTAAGTTTGTGACTACCCATTACAGTTCACATTTCTCTTTTGTAATGGGTAGTCAATGCAGTTCAAAATTAGTTCTGGTGGTTAATTTTATTTATTCAATGTTTCTAATTGGGCAAATCCAAATTAGTTCTTATGCACGAGATTCATTTTGCCTCCGCGACAATCCATCAGGTATGTAGCAAATGGCTAATTGTTACTCAATATTATAAATAATTTTTATCTATATTTTTAAAAATATTCATCTACTAATTCCCGCAGCAACGCGCGGGTATCATCTAGTTTTATTAATTTTGGCCGGTCACTTCTGATTGCAGGATGTCAATCAGAAAATCAGGGATTATGAAGGAGATAGATTGTCTGACTCTAAAACCTCTTTTAGCACATGAATGAGCAACAAAATTAGATTCTCGTTCCGTCCATCTTAGAACAAATCCCTGAAAGTGCTGGAGATAAGTGGACATTTTCAAAATAATGTGGCCTTCTATCGAGCGATCAGTGCCCTGCTCCCACGCCATGACAACAGCTTGACAGTTTGTTTCTGTCATAATGTGTGTGTAGCCATTCTTCACAGCAAGAACCATTGCATCTCGATGCGTATTAAGTTTCAGAACAAAAAGCTCGTAGTTGATCATATATTCCTGCATCGTCCGAACAGGAACTTTCTCTCATGGTCTCTTGCCACCACTCCTGTTCCTGTGCACCCCGTCTCAAATTCTGAAGCTCCAACAGTATTTAGTTTGAGCCATCCAACAGCCGATGGTTGCCAAACATGCTTCACCGCCGGTTGGGCCTGCCGTTGTACAGGTATATCCATAGCCATGATGAACTCCCTTATCAGATCCATAAATCGTAGCGGTTGGTACTGTACTTCGCCATGTGTATACTTGTTATGACTCGTTCAGATTGCCCACATAACCGAGACAATAATAGTTGCTCGATCTCTCTTCATAAAGCTTGGGTCAGCAATATCCTCGCCCATGTACTAGGATGCATCCATGAAAGTTTGACATAAAAAAATCTTTAGCTGCATACCAGAACTTACGATTCATTGTCACAATCACACATCGGGCTAATTGCATCTTCACGTATATGGCGTCGAATTGTCTCATCGTGTGCTGGCAGTAAGTTTTTAAGGACTCGTCACCAGAAAACATGAATTTTAGGTTAGACCTGGAGCTTCCACGATGTCTTCCAAGTGTGTGGACCTAGTTGATTTGCAATTTTGTGATCCATTAAGGCCCTATACGCTGATTGAACTGAGTACACACCAGATCGCTCCGACTCTCAAGCCCAAAAGTCATCAGGTTGCACTCTCGGCCTAGGCATTATGAGATTTGCATAAGCATCTCTGTCAAATAAAGATTTTGCAAATAAGCTCCTCGTCACATGTCACCTAATCAATCAAGTCTGCCACCAACTATGTTGGTTCATCACTCAACCTGCACATCGGTTTCATTGATAACATACCAGAAATCCATTTATCATGCTAGATTTCAGCGGTGCATCCATCTCCAATTCTACGAATTAGTCCTTTCTCTAGTATTGATCTTCCTTGAATGATGGCCCGCCACGTATTAGAAGCTCCATTGGGACACCGAGCCTGCAAGAAATTACAATCTGGATAGTAATGCCCTCTCGGTACCCAAGCACATAGACTCTCATGCTTGTCCAATAATCTCCAAGCTTGTTTCGCTAACACAGCGTCATTAAATAACTCCATATCTCGGAAACCCGTGTCGCCTCTAAATTTAGATACCGACATGCTATCCCATAATTACTAGTGTAAACTATAGACCTTTTTTTATCGATTGATCCTACCCACCAATATTTGGACATTATTGTCATAATTTTTTTGCACAAACCTTTTGTGAGCTTAAAACGTCTCTCATTGGACATGCGGATTCGGATAAGGATAGGTCGGAGGGATATGGACTCGTCTAGTGGGCGGCCGTTGGCCCGCTAGCGCTCGTGAGCGGCCGGCCAGAAAAGGCAACTTTTTGTCTCCGCCGTTCCCAAGAAGCAAAGTTCCTTTCGACTCCAAATCGTCACGCTTCAACAAATAGAAAAGGATCCCATCGCTATCACGTGCACTTCCTTCCCCACGGCCATGGGTCGCACCTTCTTCTTATCCATGAAAGAAAGGGGATCCCAGGCCTGGATCCAAACCTACAGAGCTGCCATGGCAAAGCAATCAAGGTGAAAATTGGCTAGAAACTGCAGTTGTAAGAAAAGGGAGGAGAGGGAGGCATACCAAGCAGCACCATCAAATAATTTCCTTCTGGCCTCCAGATCCCTTCTTCACTTTCTCCTACCCTTTTCCTTTGGATCTCCCACCAACCTTCTCCATAGTTGGAGGGACACTACTGCAGTATGCTACTAACGCGACACTACGATCAGAGACCCTTCGACGAAACTGTGTGCGATGCAATAATCGTAAATGGTGGTGTAAAATAACCGTCAAAAAAGGTGCAAAACGTTTGTGATCATGGATGCATCAAACATGGTTCAGATTTTAGTTGCTTGTGCGATGCAGGGCATACGGTTCAGTTCAATGAACTGTTTGCGATGAGGAGGAACAAAAGAAATGGGCAGCCAGATGAAGGTGTGTGGGATATACAGCATACGGTTCACTCGGATAAACTGTTTGTGATTAGGCAACACAAAAGAAACGGCCATTCAGATCAAGGTGTGTGCGATATACGGCATACGGTTCACTCGGATGAACTGTTTTCGAGTAGGCAACGCAACAGAAACGGTTCAACCAGATCAAGGTGTGTGCAATGGAGGGCATACAGTTCATTCCTATAAATTGTTTGTGTTGAGCCAAGAGAACAGAAACGTTTTCACATAAACAAGATATGTGTAATACGCGGCAAACATCCAATTACATAGGTGGCTAATACACACATGACATTTCCACACACCAAAGTAAACTATTACATGCATAATTAACTAGGATAAACGATCATATGATTATCATCTACTTCTTGTGCTAGCTCGATGTTCCTTTTATGCTAAGTTTCCATTAATTGATGGCATTTTATGAACACGCCACCATTTCCCGCCATTTCCTCACCGGTTTCCCGCCACCCAGCGATATTGCGCATAAACCTAGGCGGCTCGCGACGCACGGAGGCAACAAGCGCAGCCTGTAGCACATACATATTTTTCAAGCATGCCAACCCACCAAAGTGTCGGCTCTGCCATCAACCTCGTCGACGAGGAAAACGAGCAGGCGCCACGGCTCGTCGAGGCCGAGGCGCTCCCCGGTAACGCGATGGACTACGCCGTGATGCGCGTCATCACCAGGGTTGAGCAGACCCTTGGCGCATGGCGCTTCAGCGCCACGGATCAAGATAGACATGTCAGCGCCGACAGGCTGCAGCTCGCCGCACAACATGATCGATGGCGCGCCGCAGAGCAAGCTAGGCGCGTCCGCACCGATAGGCTGCGGCTCGATGCACGACGAGACCGTTGGAGCGCCGCACAGCAAGAACGGATCCATCGGCGCTTGCCTGCTGCCGACAAGGCGTCGCAGCTAGGTACACGTCCCGTCAGTACCCCCATTCCTCGCCAGGAGTGGGCAGAGGCCCTCTGCGCCGTACTTGCACCAGAGGCCGGCCGCGCTGTACTTGCACCGGACGCCTGCCGCGTCGTTCGCATGGGTCGCGCCGTTCGCCTTGTCCGCGGCCGCTCGATGCCAACGCGTTGGTCGGTAGGCTCGGTCGCCTCCTTGGCCCAGGTGTCCACCTGGGCGCAGTAGAGGAACATGGCCGTCGCATCCTCCAGCTGGTGATCTCCGATAAAATAGCCAACTTGGAGCTCGAGATCGCGCTCCAGATGTACTGCGAGCGTGTCGACCGCTTGGACGAACGCCTGCACGAGTTCAGGCAGAGCCAAGAGCTACCGTAGGCAAGGGCTGCTGGTCATGGTCTCATGGATGCGTTTTATTTTATTGAGTCATTTCGACGTGGATAGCTATGTATTCACAGCAATCATAGTATTGCTCTGTTTCAATGTGTGTACTCTGTTTTCCGTTCTTATATGTTATGTTTCAATGTGTGTATATACGCTTTCCATTCTGTATATGCGGATGATAACAGCTAGATTCAAATTAGTATACAAAAATAGATAAAAAATGGAATTCATAATATATATATATATATATATATATATTAATTGTTCATTAGTTTATCACAGAATATATATATAATATCATCACATATACGTGATGATACTTAACTACTAGGTACAATGAATAAAACTGAAAACGAACAATACTAAAACTAATAATCCCTCCCGGGGCCAGTATTCCGGCAGTCCCTCGCCAGCAGCTCCCTGGTGCACGGCGTCTTCCCAGTGCGGAGGCAGTACTCCGCCTCCTCCGCCTCGCAGCGCTTGACGTACCGATCTGCCTCTTGCCGGCGGACGAGCGCGAACGATCTTTCCATTTTGTTGGGCGCCCACCGGAGCTCTTCGTCGGTGGCACGCTGGAGCTTATCGGCCCACCTCCACGCAGCGACGAGGCGCCCAACGCCTTTGCTTCCTCGCGAAGTACCCGTCTTCGTACACCTCCTCCGCACGACGACGCGCCCGCCCCCAAAGCTCCGCCGCCTCCTTTTTCCAGGCGGCATCACGGGCTTCACAGGCCGCCTGGTACCTGGCTTCCTCCTCCGCCATCTCCTTCTTTAACGCCACTTGCATGGCTTTCTCAGCCGGCGGCAGCGACTGATACGTCCATTTTGTATCATGCTTTTATATTGATATTTATTGCATTATGGGCTGTTATTACACATTATATCACAATACTTATGCTTATTCTCACTTATTTTACAAGGTTTACATGAAGAGGGAGAATGCCGACAACTGGAATTCTGGACTGGAAAATGAGCAAATATTAGAGACCTATTCTGCACAACTCCAAAAGTCCTGAAACTTCACGGAGCTTATTTTTGGAATATATAAAAAAATATTGGGCGAAGAAAGAACCAGGGGGGCCACCAGCCAGCCACAAGGGTGGAGGGCACGCCCTACCCCCTGGGCGCGCCCACGACCTTGTGGGCCCCCTGGCAGGCCTCTGATACGTCTCCAACGTATCTATAATTTTTGATTGCTCCATGCTATATTATCTACTGTTTTGGACTATATTGGGCTTTATTTTCCACTTTTATATTACTTTTGGGACTAACCTATTAACAGGAGGCCCAGCCCAGAATTGCTGTTTTTTTGCCTATTTCAGTGTTTCGAAGAAACAGAATATCAAACGGAGTCCAAACGGAATGAAACCTTCGGGAACGTGATTTTCTCATCAGATAAGACCCAGGAGACTTGGGCCCTCCGTCAAGAAAGCGACGAGGCATTCAGGAGGGTGGAGGGCGCCCCCCCAAGGCGCGCCCCCTGCCTCGTGGGCCCCTCGAAGCTCCACCGACGTACTCCTTCCTCCTATATATACCTACGTACCCCCAAACGATCAGATACGGAGCCAAAAACCTAATTCCACCGCCGCAACTTTCTGTATCCACGAGATCCCATCTTGGGGCCTGTTCCAGAGCTCCGCCGGAAGGGGGACCGATCATGGAGGGCTTCTACATCATCACCATAGCCTCTCCGATGAAGTGTGAGTAGTTTACCTCAGACCTCCGGGTCCATAGTTAGTAGCTAGATGGCTTCTTCTCTCTTTTTGGATCTCAATACAATGTTCTCCCCCTCTCTCGTGGAGATCTATTCGATGTAATCTTCTTTTTGCGGTGTGTTTTTTGAGACTGATGAATTGTGGGTTTATGATCAAGTTTATCTATGAACAATATTTGAATCTCCTCTGATTCTTTTATGTATGATTGGTTATCTTTGCAAGTCTCTTCGAATTATCAGTTTGGTTTGGCCTACTAGATTGGTTTTTCTTGCAATGGGAGAAGTGCTTTGCTTTGGGTTCAATCTTGCGGTGTCCTTTCCCAGTGACAGTAGGGGCAGCAAGGCACGTATTGTATTGTTGCCATCGAGGATAACAAGATGGGGTTTATATCATATTGCATGAATTTATCCCTCTACATCATGTCATCTTGCTTAAGGCGTTACTCTGTTTTCATTAAATTAATACTCTAGATGCATGCTGGATAGCGGTCGATGAGTGGAGTAATAGTAGTAGATGCAGGGAGGAGTCGGTCTACTTGTCTCGGACGTGATGCCTATATACATGATCATGCCTAGATATTCTCATAACTATGCTAAATTCTTTCAATTACTCAATAGTAATTTGTTCACCCACCGTTGAAATACTTATGCTCTTGAGAGAAGACACTAGTGAAACCTATGGCCCCGGGTCTATTCTCATCATATCAATCTCCAATCACTTTATATTTGCTTTGCTTTTACCTTTGCCTTTTATTTTACCTTGCATCTTTATACCAAAAATATTATCTATCATCTCTATCAGATCACACTCTCGTAAGTGACCGTGAAGGGATTGACAACCCCTAATCGCGTTGGTTGCGTTGAGCTATCGTTTTGTGTAGGTACGAGGGACTCGCGCGTGGCCTCCTACCGGATTGATACGTTGGTTCTAAAAAATTGAGGGAAATACTTACGCTACTTTGCTGCATCATCCTCTCCTCTTCGGGGAAATCCAACGCAGTGCTCAAGAGGTAGCAAGAAGAATTTCTGGCGCCATTGCCGGGGAGTCTACGCAAAAGTCAACATACCAAGTACTCATCACAATCCCTATCTCCCGCACTACATTATTTGCCTTTTGCCTCTCGTTTTTCTCTCCCCCACTTCACCCTTGCCGTTTTATTCGCCCTCTCTTTTCCGTTTGCCTTTTTCTCGCTTGCTTATTGTTTGCTCGTGTGTTGGATTGCTTGCTTGTCACGATGGCTCAAGATAATACCAAATTGTGTGACTATACCAATACCAACAATAATTATTTCCTTAGCACTCCGATTGCTCCTCTTGCCAATACTGAATCTTGTGAAATCAATACTGCTTTGTTGAATCTTGTTATGAAAGATCAATTTGCCGGCCTTCCTAGTGAAGATGTCGCTACTCATCTAAATAGCTTCGTTGATTTATGTGATATGCAAAAGAAGAAAGATGTCGATAATGATATTGTTAAATTGAAGCTATTTCCTTTTTCGCTTAGAGGTCGTGCTAAAGATTGGTTTTCATCTTTGCCTAAAAATAGTATTGACTCTTGGAACAAGTGCAAAGATGCTTTTATCTCTAAGTATTTTCCTCCCACTAAGATCATCTCTCTTAGGAACGATATCATGAATTTTAAGCAACTTGATCATGAACATGTTGCACAAGCTTGGGAGAGAATGAAATTAATGATACGAAATTGCCCTACTCATGGTTTGAATTTGTGGATGATTATACAAAATTTTTATGCCGGATTGAATTTTGTTTCTAGAAATCTTTTAGATTCGGCTGCGGGAGGCACTTTTATGGAAATCACTTGAGGAGATGCTACTAAACTCCTAGATAATATTATGGTTAATTATTCTCAATGGCACACTGAAAGATCTACTAATAAAAAAGTGCATGCGATAGAAGAAATCAATGTTTTGAGTGGAAAGATGGATGAACTTATGAAATTATTTGCTACTAAGAGTGTTTCTTCTGATCATAATGATATGCCTTTGTCTACTTTGATTGAGAATAATAATGAATCTATGGATGTGAATTTTGTTGGTAGGAATAATTTTGGTAACAACGCGTATAGAGGGAATTTTAATCCTAGGCCTTATCCTAGTAATCCTTCTAATAATTATGGAAATTCCTACAACAACTCTTATGGAAATTTTAATAAGATGCCCTCTAAATTTGAGACTATTGTTAAAGAGTATATGAATTCGCAAAAGAATTTTAACACTCCCAACGACACCACGAAGCTTCACCATAATGGAATATGGCTCCGCGGTGACCTCAACCGTCTAGGGTGCTCAAACACCCAAGAGTAACAAGAACCGCAAGGGATTAGTGGGGGGAATCAAATTTCTCTTGGTGGAAGTGTAGATTGGAGCCTTTTCAACCAATCCCTAGAGAATCAACAAGTTTGATTGGCTAGGGAGAGAGATCGGGCGAAAATGGAGCTTAGAGCAACAATGGAGCTTAGGGATGGAAGAGGTAGTCAACTCGGAGAAGAAGACTCCCCTTTTATAGTGAAAGAACAAATCCAACTGTTATCCACCAACTCACCCTCCGACACGCGGTACTACCGCACCATGCAAGCGGTACTACCGCACTGGCCCGCGGTACTACCGCGATGAACTGTGGTACTACCGCTGGCACGGCAGGGGCTAAACCAGTCCTGATGCGCTAAGGCAGGGAGCGGTAGAACCGCTAGCGCGGTACTACCGCGCCCCCCTTGCGGTACTACCGCAAGGCAGGAATCGTTTAGGCTGTGAAGGCACGGACATATAAAAATACATCCGTGACTACTTCCGCTGAGTTTTGATCTATGCAAAAATCCGACACGGTACTACCGCAAGCCAGGAGCGGTACTACCACATAGGGTGCGGATGTAAAAAATTACATCCGCCCTACTTCCGCTCATGCTGTTGTGCCTGGCCAGAGCCCACGGTACTACCGCGCCCATGGAGCGGTACTACCGCGTAGGGCGCGGATGTAAAAAATCACATCCGCCCTACTACCGCTCGAGCAGCTGCGCCTGGCCTGAGGCCACGGTACTACCGCTCCCAAGGAGCGTTACTACCGTCAGCACCTGCGGTACTACCGTGCCAGAGGCCAGTACTACCGCAAGGGCCTGCGGTACTACCACTCCGAAGAGCAGTACTACCGCATGCCCTAGTTCAGCAACACTAGAAGTCCTTCATTTTGCGGAGACATGGAGTGACGGAGGATGCTCCAAAGAGCCAAGGGAAAGGTGCTGCAAAAAGGCACAAACGTGTACGTGTTGATTCCACCCAAACCTTTCCAAAGCGGACCCCTCTTAATAGTACGGCTTTCCTACGACTCAAATCCACTGAAAAGAAACGTAGAGAAATGTCGTCTTCAATAGTCTTCGAGGGGCACCAAATCGTCCTGTGCTTAGACATGATATATCTGAAATGCTCAATGCACACGATTAGTCCGCAAAAGCATTGTTATCAATCACCAAAACTACTACGGGATAAATATGCCCTTACAATCTCCCCCTTTTTGGTGGATTGATGACAATACGGGATTTGCACATAGGGATATCAACTAGAACATAGGCAAACCCAACATCTATAAAATATAGACGGGCTCCCCCTAGATGTGTGCTTTCTAGAGAAATGCTTTGGACTGCACGACACACATACTAGGATCAACACTCCCCCTATATTTTATAGACAAGGCATATCTTGCAACAAAAAAACTAACACTAATCAAGGAGGCAAGATAATGACTATGAGCATAAAGTAAAGGGCACAAGATAGCATAGGCTCACGGGCTACTAAGTACGAAAGACAATAAGGTACGCTAGAGTGCATATGTATTACACCATATGAAAGAGAATCTGGTCTCACAAGCAGAAACCAAACCAAAGCAAACAAGGTCCAACAGAATGAAAGCAACGCGACAAAGCGAAACAACACGACACACGACACGACACGCAAATCCTACACGCTCTCCCCCTTTGGCATCGAGACACCAAAAAGGCAGAGAGGACACCTATGACACATGTGGTAGCTCAGGCTGAAGCGATCACTCGTCACGCTCCTCGTCGATCTCGGTAGCGGGGATGGTCTCCTCCTCAGATTCAGTCCACTGGTAACCCTGCTTTACCATCCATTCAGCCTCTGGGGTGATGTGCTTCTTGGACCCGCTGGATATCTGCTCGCCGAACGTCCTTAAGATCCTCTTGTCGCGCCGGAGACTCTCCTTGGAGGCCACGTGGGTCCTGTACTGCCCCTTAGCTTGCATACATATCAAGGCCTTCATCTTGTTCTTCAGCTTCTTAGCCCAAGTGGGCTTAGTAGAGGGAGGAGTGTATCCATCAGAGTTGTCCTCATCCGCTTCCTCCTCCTCGATCTCATCCTCATCCACATTCATCGCAGCTGCCTCTGCCTCAGCACGGGTAGTGGTGTTAGCCCACTGAGGCTTGATGCAGAGCTTGATGGGGTCGTGACGGATCCAGTCAGGGGCAACAAACTCATCATTGGGATAGAGCTTCTCCCAAGTCCTCGTGATCAAGAGAAACAGGTAAGGTCCATAGATGGGAACCTTACGGTTGAACACCGCGAACCATAACTCACACCACATGATATGTGAGACATCAAGTGTTTATGTCTGAGCAATATGCGCTTCCTCACAAATGAGCATCATATCCATGATATAGGCATGCACGTTGTCCTTGTCACCAATGTGCGGAAAGAGGGTGTCGCGGAAGATTCGGTGCATGATGTCAAGGAATGGGTTCAGCACCCACGTCTTCTTGTGATTGGGAAGCTTATTCTCAACGAAGTACTGCTGAAGCTTGTTCTTGCTGGCGGACTCGGGGTTGGCATGAGGGCGAACACCAACGAGCGTGTTGAGCCCCTCATCGCGAACATGTTGTAGATCCAACTCCTTCCACTTAGCGGTTAGCTGATGTCCATTGGTCATCCATGTCATTGTCCGTTCCTCATCATTATGGAAGTGGACCGAAGCAAAGAACTGAGCCACAATGAGGGAGTCCTGGATTAGGGGGTATCCAGACAGCCAGACTATATCCTTTGGCCGGACTGTTGGACTATGAAGATACAAGATTGAAGACTTCGTCTCGTGTCCGGATGGGACTCTCCTTGGCGATACGGATATGTAGATCTCCTCCCATTGTAACCGACTCTGTGTAACCCTAGCCCCCTCCGCTATCTATATAAACCAGAGGGTTTAGTCCATAGGACCAACAACAATCATACCATAGGCTAGCTTCTAGGGTTTAGCCTCTACGATCTCGTGGTAGATCAACTCTTGTAATACTCATATCATCAAGATCAATCAAGCAGGAAGTAGGGTATTACCTCCATCGAGAGGGCCCGAACCTGGGTAAACATTGTGTCCACCGCCTCCTGTTACCATCCGCCTTAGACGCACAGTTCGGGACCCCCTACCCGAGATCCGCCGGTTTTGACACCGACATTGGTGCTTTCATTAAGAGTTCCGCTGTCCCGTCACTGTAAGGCTTGATGGCTCCTTCGATCATCGGTAACGATGTGGTCCAGGGTAAGATCTTCCTCCCCGGACAGATCTTTATATTCGGCGGCTTCACACTGCGGGCCAACTCGCTTGGCCATCTGGAGCAGATCGAGAGCTATGCCCCTAGTCGTCAGGTCAGGTTTGGAAACTTGAATTACACTGCTGACATCCATGGAGACTTGATCTTCGACGGATTCGAGCCCATGTCAGGTGCGCCGCACGATCACGACGAGCATGATTTAGCTCTGCCGTCGGACAGTGTTCGGGAGATCGCACCTGCAACTACTCCGGCTTTTAATTCAGAGCAAATTGTGCCATCCGAGGACTGGTGGATAGACCCCGCCATGGAGGTCGTACTCTCAGCGGCGATAGAGCCGGATATTGACCTTACCCCTCACGAGAGTTGTGATGCTGAACCACTGGATTCATCTCCGGCCACGGACTCCGAGCCGCCCGCGCCCATGCCTGTCGAACCCGATTGGGCGCTGATCATGGAGTTCGCCTGCGCGGATATCTTTCAGCACTCGCCTTTAGGCGATGTGCTAAACTTGTTAAGGTCTCTCTCCTTGTCAGGAGAACCTTGGCCGAACTATGTCCGGCTAGAATGGGATGCGGATGACGAGGAAATTCACTCCCCACCCACAACCCACTTAGTAGCCACTGTCGACGATTTAACCGACATGCTCGACTTCGACTCTGAAGACATCGATGGTATGGACAACGATGCCGGAGACGAACAGGAACCACTGCCCATGGGGCACTGGACCGCCACCTCATCATATGATATATACATGGTGGATACACCCAAAGAAGGCAATGGCGACAAGACAGCGGAGGATGACCCCTCCAAGAAGCAACCCAAGCGCCGACGTCAGCAGCGCCGCTCTAAGTCTCGCCACAGCAAAAGCGGCACTGGAGATAATAGCACTCCGGACAGTGCCGAAGAAGACGACAATCCCCTCCAGCAAGATTTAGGGCCGGAGGATGAACAAGCCAACCCTCCCGAGCGAGCGGCAGAGGGAGAAGCGGAGGATGACAATTATATGCCTCTCTCCGAAGACGAAGTGAGCCTCGGCGACGAAGAATTTGTCGTACCTGAGGATCCCATCGAACAGGAGCACTTTATGCGCCGGCTTATGGCCACGGCAAATAGCGTGAAGAAAAAGCAATAACAGCTTCGAGCTGATCAAGATTTGCTAGCAGACAGATGGACCGAAGTCCTTGCGGCCGAGGAATACGAACTCGAACGCCCCTCCAAGGGTTACCCAAAGCGTAGGTTGCTACCTCAACTAGAGGAGGAAACATTGAAACCTACATCACCAGCGTACGATGCGGCTGATCGGCCACCTCGTGGTCGAGACAGAGAGGCATTTCAGCCCGAAGTCCAGCCCGCACCCCGCCGCCAAACAAACAAAAATACCAAGGGCCGGGGCAACACGTGGAACCTGCGAGATGTATTG
This sequence comes from Aegilops umbellulata, assembly GCA_032464435.1. NCBI lineage: Eukaryota > Viridiplantae > Streptophyta > Magnoliopsida > Poales > Poaceae > Aegilops > Aegilops umbellulata. The sequence goes on along the minus strand of CP136056.1, from coordinate 62,433,264 downwards.
GAAAACAAGGCAAAACATGCAAGATCGATCTACGGATCAAGGGGGCGTGCACCAACACGCGATGATGATCATCACGCCGAATATACTAAATGTAAATCTGGTTGAGCCGAACACGGCAGACAAGACTCATATGAACTGTGTCATGATATAGCCCGTCACAGAGGCGCCACACACCCCCTATGCTTCACTGATGAAGTTATGGATCACGAATTCCCAGAGTGTTTTAAACCCGTAAATATCGAATCATATGATGGTACAACAGACCCCGCGGTATGGATCAAGGATTTCCTCCTCCACATCCACATGGCTCGCGGTGATGATCTACATGCCATTAAGTACCTCCCACTAAAACTCAAAGGACCAGCTCAGCATTGGCTGAATAGCTTGCCAGCAGACTCTGTCGGCAGTTGGGAGGATTTGGAAGATGCATTCCTTGACAACTTCCAGGGCACTTATGTGCGACCACCGGATGCTGACGATTTAAGTCATATAACCCAACAGCCAGGGGAATTGGCCAGGAAATTCTGGACCCGGTTCCTAACCAAGAAGAACCAAATAGTAGACTGTCCGGATGCAGAGGCCTTAGCGGCATTTAAACATAATATCCGTGATGAATGGCTCGCTCGACACCTCGGCCAAGGGAAGCCAAAATTCATGGCAGCCCTCACGACACTTATGACCCGCTTATGTGCGGGCGAAGATAGCTGGTTGGCTCATAGTACCAATACAGTAAGCAAACCTGGCACATCAGAAGCCAGGGATAGTAGCGGCAAACCATGACGCAACAAACATAAGCGCCGCAAATATGGTGAAAACACCGAAAACACGATAGTTAATGCCAGGTTCAGGGGCTCAAAGTCCGGTCAGCGGAATGGGCCACCCAAAAATAAAAATCCGGGTCCTTCCAGTCTGGACCGCATACTCGATCGCCAATGCCAAATTCATGGCACCCCAGAAACGCCAGCCACCCATACCAACAGAGAATGCTGGGTCTTCAAACAAGCCGGCAGGGCAGGCGCCAGAGACAACGGGGGGTCTCAAAGCGACGATAGCGACAAAGAGCCCAGACCACCGAACACAGGAGGGCAAAAGAAATTTCCCCCGCATATTCAATCGGTGAATGTGGTACATACCACCCAAATTACCAACTCGGACCGGATACCCATCCTTAGGGATGGTGACTCAACGGAACTTGTCGTCCCACAATATAAACTGGGGCCAGTCACCTTCAACCGCATGGATCGTCCGATCAACGCCAATCAGGGCAATCCAGCCGCACTAGTCCTGGACCCAATAATATATGGGTTCCACCTCACTCGAGTCCTTATGGATGGCGGTAGCAGTTTAAATCTGCTTTACCAAGACATAGTGCGTGATACGTCTCCAACGTATCTATAATTTTTTATTGCTCCATGCTATATTATCTACTGTTTTGGACTACATTGGGCTTTATTTTCCACTTTTATATTATTTTTGGGACTAACCTATTAACCGGAGGCCCAGCCCAGAATTGCTGTTTTTTGCCTATTTCAGAGTTTCGGAGAAACAAAATATCAAACGGAGTCCAAACGAAATAAAACCTTCGGGAACGTGATTTTCTCACCGAACATGATCCAGGAGACTTGGACCCTACTCCCAGGAACAAGAGAGGCGGTCACGAGGGTGGGGGGCGCGCCCCCCTCCTAGGGCACGCCCCCTGCCTCGTGGGCCCCCTGTTGCTCCATCGACGTACTCCTTCCTCCTATATATACCTACGTACCCCAAACGATCATATACGGAGCCAAAAACCTAATTCCATCGCCGCAACTTTCTGTATCCACGAGATCCCATCTTGGGGCCTGTTCTGGAGCTCCGCCAGAGAGGGCCGTCATCACGGAGGGCTTCTACATCATCATAGCCTCCCCGATGAAGTGTGAGTAGTTCACCACAGACCTACGGGTCCATAGTTATTAGCTAGTTGGCTTTTTCTCTCTCTTTGGATCTCAATACAATGTTCTCCCCCTCTCTCGTGGAGATCTATTCGATGTAATCTTCTTTTTGCGGTGTGTTTGTTGGGACGGATGAATTGTGGGTTTATGATCAAGTCTATCTATGAATAATATTTGAATTTTCTCTGAATTCTTTTATGTATTATTGGTTATCTTTGCAAGTCTCTTCGAATTATCAGTTTGGTTTGGCCTACTAGATTGGTTTTTCTTGCCATGGGAGAAGTGCTTAGCTTTGGGTTCAATCTTGCGGTGTCCTTTCCCAGTGATAGAAGGGGCAGCAAGGCACGTATTGTATTGTTGCCATCGAGGATAACAAGGTGGGGTTTTTATCATATTGCATGAAACTATCCCTCTACATCATGTCATCTTGCTTAAGGCGTTACTCTGTTTTTAACTTAATACTCTAGATGCATGCTGGATAGCGGTCGATGAGTGGAGTAATAGTAGTAGATGCAGGTAGGAGTCGGTCTACTTGTCTCGGACATGATGCCTATATACATGATCATACCTAGATATTCTCATAACTATGCTCAATTCTATCAATTTCTCAACAGTAATTTGTGTTGGAAATATGCCCTAGAGGCAATAATAAATTAGTTATTTTTATATTTCCTTGTTCATGATAATCGTTTATTATCCACGCTAGAATTGTATTGATAGGAAACTCAGATACATGTGTGGATACATAGACAACACCATGTCCCTAGTAAGCCTCTAGTTGACTAGCTCGTTGATCAATAGATGGTTACGGTTTCCTGACCATGGACATTGGATGTCATTGATAACGGGATCACATCATTAGAAGAATGATGTGATGGACAACACCCAATCCTAAGCATAGCACAAGATCGTGTAGTTCGTATGCTGAAGCTTTTATAATGTCAAGTATCATTTCCTTAGACCATGAGATTGTGCAACTCCCGGATACCATAGGAATACTTTGGGTGTGCCAAACGTCACAACGTAACTGGGTGGCTATAAAGGTACACTACAGGTATCTCCGAAAGTGTCTGTTGGGTTGGCACGAATCGAGACTGGGATTTGTCACTCCGTGTGACGGAGAGGTATCTCTGGGCCCACTCGGTAGGACATCATCATAATGTGCACAATGTGATCAAGGAGTTGATCACGGGATGATGTGTTACGGAACGAGTAAAGAGACTTGCCGGTAACGAGATTGAACAAGGTATCGGGATACCGACGATCGAATCTCGGGCAAGTACAATACCGCTAGACAAAGGGAATTGAATACGGGATTGATTGAATCCATGACATCGTGGTTCATCCGATGAGATCATCGTGGAACATGTGGGAGCCAACATGGGTATCCAGATCCCGCTGTTGGTTATTGGCCTGAGAGTTGTCTTGGTCATGTCTACGTGTCTCCCGAACCCGTAGGGTCTACACACTTAAGGTTCAATGACGCTAGGGTTATAAAGGAAGTTTGTATGTGGTTACCGAATGTTGTTCGGAGTCTCGGATGAGATCCCGGACGTCACGAGGAGTTCCGGAATGGTCCGGAGGTAAAGATTTATATATAGGAAGTATGGTTTTGGCCACCGGAAGTGTTCTGGGCATCACCGGTAGTGTACCGGGACCACCGGAGGGGTCCGGGGGTCCACCAAGTGGGGCCACAAGCCCCAGAAGGTTGCGTGGGCCAAGTGTGGGAGGGGACCAGCCCCAGGTGGGCTGGTGCGCCCCCCCACCAAGGCCCAAGGCGCAGGGAGAGTGGGAGGGGGCAAACCCTAGGTCCAGATGGGCCTTAAGGCCCACCTAGTGGTGCCCCCCTCTCTCCCCCCTTGGCCGCCCCCTAGATGGGATCTAGGGCTGGCCGCCACCCCCAGGGGTGGAAACCTAGGTGGGGTCGCAGCCCCTCCCCTCTTGGGGCTGCCCAACATGCGATTCGATCTCCCTCTTGGCGCAGCCCTGCCTCTCTCCTTCCTCCTCTCCCACGGTGCTTGGCGAAGCCCTGCGGGATTGCCACGCTCCTCCACCACCACCACGCTGTCGTGCTACTGCTGGATGGAGTCTTCCTCAACCTCTCCCTCTCTCCTTGCTGGATCAAGGCATGGGAGACGTCACCGGGCTGCATGTGTGTTGAATGCGGAGGTGCCGTCCGTTCGGCACTAGGATCATCGGTGATTTGGATCACGACGAGTACGACTCCATCAACCCCGTTCACTTGAACGCTTCCGCTTAGCGATCTACAAGGGTATGTAGATGCACTCTCCTTCCCCTCGTTGCTGGTTTCTCCATAGATAGATCTTGGTGACACGTAGGAAAATTTTGAATTTCTGCTACGTTCCCCATCAGTGGCATCATGAGCTAGGTCTATTGCGTAGATTCTTTGCACGAGTAGAACACAAAGTAGTTGTGGGCGTTGATTTTGTTCAATATGCTTACCGTTACTAGTCCAATCTTGATTCAGTGGCATTGTGGGATGAAGCGGCCCGGACCAACCTTACACGTACACTTACGTGAGACAGGTTCCACCGACTGACATGCACTAGTTGCATAAGGTGGCTAGCGGGTGCCAGTCTCTCCCACTTTAGTCGGATCGGATTCAATGAAAAGGGTCCTTATGAAGGGTAAATAGCAATTGACTATCACGTTGTGGTTTTGCGTAGGTAAGAAATGTTCTTGCTAGAAACCCATAGCAGCCATGTAAAACATGCAAACAACAATTAGAGGACGTCTAACTTGTTTTTGCAGGGTATGCCATGTGATGTGATATGGTCAAAAGGATGTGATGAATGATATATGTGATGTATGAGATGATCATGTTCTTGTAATAGGAATCACGACTTGCATGTCGATGAATATGACAACCGGCAGGAGCCGTAGGAGTTGTCTTAATTTATTTATGACCTGCTTGTCAAACGTAAACGTCATGTAATTACTTTACTTTATTGCTAACCGTTAGCTGTAGTAGTAGAAGTAATAGTTGGCGAGACAACTTCATGAAGACACGATGATGGAGATCATGGTGTCATGCCGGTGACGATGATGATCATGGAGCCCCGAAGATGGAGATCAAAAGGAGCAAAGTGATGATGGCCATATCATGTCACTATTTGATTGCATGTGATGTTTATCATGTTTTTGCATCTTATTTGCTTAGAACAACGGTAGTAAATAAGATGATCCCTCATTAAAATGTCAAGAAAGTGTTCTCCCTAACTGTGCACCGTTGCGAAGGTTCGTCGTTTCGAAGCATCACGTGATGATCGGGTGTGATAGATTCTTTCGTTCGAATACAACGGGTGTTGACGAGCCTAGCATGTACAGACATGGCCTCGAAACACATGCGAAACACTTAGGTTAACTTGACGAGCCTAGCATGTACAAACATGGCCTCAGAACATGGAGGACCGAAAGGTCGAACATGAGTCGTATAGAAGATGCGATCAACATGAGATGTTCACCGATGATGACTAGTCCGTCTCACGTGATGATCGGACACGGCCTATTTGACTCGGATCATGTAATCACTTAGATGACGAGAGGGATGTCTATCTGAGTGGGAGTTCATAAGATGAACTTAATTATCCTGAACATAGTCAAAAGATCTTTGCAAATTATGTCATAAGCTCGCGCTTTAGTTCCACTGTTTTAGATATGTTTCTAGAGAAAATATAGTTGAAAGTTGATAGTAGCAATTATGCGGACAATAGAAGGCTTATGTCCTTAATGCAACGCTCGGTGTGCTGGACCTCGAACGTGGTCTGTGGATGTTGCGAACATCTGACATACACGTTTTGATGACTACATGATAGTTCGGTAATGTTAAATTGTTTAGAATTGAGGCACCGAAGACATTTTTGAAATGTCGCGGAACATATGAGATGTTTCGAGGGCTGAAATTGGGATTTCAGGCTCATGCCCACGTCAAGAGGTATAGGACCTCCGACGAATTTTCTTAGCCTGCAAACTAAGGGAGAAAAGCTCAATCGTTGAGCTTGTGCTCAGATTGTCTGAGTACAACAATCACTTGAATCGAGTGGGAGTTGATCTTCCAGATAAGATAGTGATGTTTCTCCAAAGTCATTACCACCAAGCTGCTAGAGCTTCGTAATGAACTATAACATATCAGGGATAGATATGACGATCCTTGAAATATTCGCGATGTTTGACACCGCGAAAGTAGAAATCAAGAAGGAGCATCAATTGTTGATGGTTAGTGAAACCACTAGTTTCAAGAAGGGCAAGGGCAAGGGCAAGAAGGGACACTTCATGAAACGGCAAATCAGCTGCTGCTCTAGTGGAGAAACCCAAGGTTGAACCCAAACCCGAGACTGAGTGCTTCTGTAATAAGGGGAACAACCACTGGAGCAGAATTACCCTAAATACTTGGTAGATGAGAAGGCTGTCGATAGAAGTATATTGGATATACATTATGTGAATGTGTACGTTACTAGTACTCCTAGTAGCATCAGGGTATTAGATACCGGTTCGGTTGCTAAGTGTTAGTAACTCGAAATAAAAGCTACGGAATAAACAGAGACTAGCTAAAGGTGAGCTGACGAGATGTGTTGGAAGTGTTTTCAAGGTTGATATGATCAAGCATCGCACGCTCCCTCTACCATCGAGATTGGTGTTAAACCTAAATAATTGTTATTTGGTGTTTGCGTTGAGCATAGACATGATTGGATTATGTCTATTGCAATACGGTTATTCATTTAAGGAGAATAATGGTTACTCTATTTATTTGAATAATACCTTCAATTGTCTTGCACCTAAAATGAATGGTTTATTGAATCTCGATCATAGTGATACACATGTTCATGCCAAAAGATATAAGATAATAATGATATTACCACATGCTTGTGGCACTGTAATTTGAGTCATATTGGTATAAAACGCATGAAGAAACTCCATGTTGATGGATCTTTGGACTCACTTGATTTTGAATCACTTGAGACATGCGAACCATGCCTATTGGTATATATGCATGAAGAAACTCCATGCAGATGGACCGTTTGGACTCGCTTGATTTTGAATCACTTGAGACATGCAAATCATACCACATGAGCAAGATGACTGAAAGGGCTCGTTTTCAGTAAGATGGAACAAGAAAGCAACTTGTTGGAAGTAATACATCTTGATGTGTGCAGTCCAATGAGTGCTGAGGCATGTAGTGGATATCGTTATGTTCTTGCTTCACATATGATTTGAGTAGATGCTAAAGTATATTTACTTGATGAATCATGAGTCTGAATTATTGAAAGGTTCAAGTAATTTCAGAGTGAAGTTGAAGATCGTCGTGACAAGAGGATAAAATGACTATGATATGATCATAGAGATTCATATCTGAGTTACGAGTTTGGCACACAATTAAGACATTGTGGAAATTGTTTCACGACTAATACCGCCGGGAACACCATAGTGTGATGGTGTATCCGAACATCATAACTGCACCCTATTGGATATGATGCATACCATGATGTCTCTTATCGAATTACCACTATCGTTCATGGGTTAGGCATTAGAGACAACCGCACTCACTTTAAATAGGGCACCACGTAATTCCGATGAGATGACACCATATGAACTATGGTTTAGAGAAACCTAAGCTGTCATTTCTTAAAAGTTTGGGGTTGCGACGCTTATGTGAAAAAGTTTCAGGCTGATAAGCTCGAACCCAAAGCGGATAAATGCATCTTCATAGGACACCCAAAACAGTTGGGTATACCTCCTGTCTCAGATCCGAAAGCAATAGGGATTGTTTCTCAAATCGGGTCCTTTCTCGAGGAAAAGTTTCTCTCGAAAGAATTGAGTGGGAGGATGGTGGAGACTTGATGAGGTTACTGAACCATCACTTCAACTAGTGTATAGCAGGGCACAAAGAGTTGTTCCTGTGGCACCTACACCAATTGAAGTGGAAGTTTATGATAGTGATCATGAAACTCCGGATCAAGTCTGTCGGTGTACTAGAGTAGGGGTACCCTAGTATCCCGAACTTGTGCACGGGCAGTCGCAGCGCCCCGCGGCAAGGCTTGCCGGGTGACCGGCAAGGTCCTCCGTGGTCCCTTTGGAGACATTCAAGAACAAAGTATTCAAGCCAAGGAGACAAGGCCCCGGCAAGAGGAGCTTGCCGGGAAGGCCACTCAAGGCACAAGACCCCGGCAAGAGGAGCTTGCCGGGAAGGCCAACCAAGGCATCCCAAGGAACTTGCCGCGATGCGCCACGCGTCCCGGCGAGGCCCGGTGAGCAGCAAGCTTCCGGACGCGACGAGACAACGACCGCAGCAAGGCGTTTGCCGCGGCAGGCTACCACTCCGTGCCCACGCTCCAGTACATCCACCAACGTGTCGCTCTGGGACCCTTCCAGGCGTACGTGGCGGGAGGCTGTGCAGCCATCGGTACGCGGTGGCAAGCAGCGCTGACAAGATTGCTATCATGGCGAACGGTGGCGTCCCTGACGGTCCCTTTTCTGCACTGTTTGGGCGACGCAGATGGACATTTAATGCCCTTGTCCCCTGCCGTCAGGGTTAGGTATGATACACTGTACAGGTAGCTGTACCAACCGCAACACCTTTCCATTTTTACCCTTGTCTATGTTGCCACCTGTCGGTGACCCCTTGAGCATATAAAAGGAGGCCCATGCACAACGTAGAGGGGGGGGGGAGGAATAGAAGAACACTCACGCTCGGTCTCGTTAGCTGCTGGTGTGTACTATAGCACTCGGCGCTCCCGAGCAAGAACTCAATACAAACCACAAAGCAGGAGTAGGGTATTACGCGATCAGTGCGGCCTGAACCTGGGTAAACTGCTCGTGTGCTTTGCCTCGATCCGCTCTTCGTGCGATCTCCGCCCCCGCCGAACCGAAAGGGGCTCGGTCCGCCGGTCCCCATAGGTGCTCGTGGATCAGTTTCCCCGACATCTTTGGCGCGCCAGGTAGGGGGCGTCGAGGTTGTGTGAATCTGATCCGGCATTCACACGAGCTAGATCTTCATCATCTTCATCGACATGCCGCCGAAGAAGAAGGCTTCGGAGGCGGCTGCTCCGTCCGCGACAAACCCACCACCTCCGGAGCAAACGGCTGGTGGGGTAGACGCCGGCGGAAGAACGGGCGTCGACGAGGGAGCTCACGGTGGCGCCAGGTCCAAGGACAAGGCTACGCTGCCCATCGGCGGCGTAGCCGGCTCCCACGACGACCGGGCGCACACCAAGACCTCGGCGTCCGTACATGCATCGCGCTCATCTCAGGACGCGCGGGACCGGTAGCGTCATGGTACTCACGGTACCATAAGCTTGCTGGACCCAGATCGAGCTGGTAGATCCCAGAAGGCTCAAGACCGGCATGCGCGCCAACATGCTGGCGCGAGCGAGGCACGGTCGCCTGGACGGGATACTGCTCCTTCTAACATAGTTAGAAGTCCGAGCATATCCCGCTCCTCACACCGTTCGCCACCGTTACCCGCCACTCCAGCAGAAGCTTTGGCGTGAGCCCAACTGCTCCTAGACTACCCTCCAACGGCGGACAAGATCGACGACTGGAGGGCCACCATTCAGAGTCTCATCGGCTTTGCCAACGGCGACACTCCACGGTAGCCGAGTACATCGCAGCCGCGGCGAGCCAGCCAGGCACAAGCCGGTAGCGACAGGACCGGTGGGGGTGCAACCACCGTGCACTCCCCGCCGCGAAGGCCAAGATCGCCGCCTCGCCGGATCCACCTCAACAGCGACTCCACCGCGTCATCGGATCCACGAGCTCGTCGCGATCAACACCAAGTTCTTCACGAACGACAGCAAGAAGACGCTCGAACTCGCATCGAGCGCCGAAGAGAAGCGCGACGTCAATCGGACCAGCGCGCTGGGCCCTCTGTCGACATGCATGCGCTAGGGGAACCAGGCGACTTGCCATACACGGTAGGTTGCCCTGCGTTTACCCGTGAGCTGCGGCAAGTCCAGTGGCCCAACACGAAGAATTTCAAGCCAGACGTACCAGAGAAGTACGACGACAAGTCGCATCCGTCGGAGTTCCTCGGCATCTACACCATCACGGTGCAAGCTGCTGGGGGGCGGGACGACAAGATCCTTGCCAACTACTTCCTGCTGGTGCTCAAGCCCAACGTCAGGTCCTGGCTCATGCACTTGCCGGACAACTCCATATCCTCCTGGGCAGACCTATGCCATCAGTTTGTCGGCGCCTTTACAGGCGGCCACAAACCTCATGGCCAAGAGAGTGACCTTCATCTGCTCGCCCAGAAGGAAGGAGAGCCCCTGCGCAAGTACATTCAAAGGTTCAGCCGTGTACAGCACAACATCCCAGATGTCCACCCTGCCGCGGTTATCAGCGCGTTCCATCAGAACGTGCGTAACCGCAGGATGCGGGAGGAGATGGCGATGTGCAAGATCAGAGACGTCAGTGAGCTGTATGCCCTGGCCGACAAGTGTGCACGTGCTGAGGAAGGGAGGAAACTCCCCGGAGAGAATACAGGAGCAGGAGGATCTGACAGCGAGGATGCCGCCCCGGCAAAGAAAAACCGGCGGCGGAACAACATGAAGAGGAAAGGCAAAGATGTGCTAGTTGTTGAGCAGTCCGGCAACGAAGGCGGCGCCAAGAAAGCCAAAGCTGGTAGCTCCGTCAAGGAGGTTGCTGCATGCGCCAACTGCCAGGCTGTGGCGGTCGCCGACAAGCAGGACGGCACCAACAAGCAGTACTGCAAGATCCACCGCACCAAGGGCCATGACCTCCAGAGCTGCAAGAAGGTCGAGCAGCTTGTCGAGCTGCAAAAGGCCGAATACAAGCGACGCGACAAGGAGAAAACCCAAGGAGGTGCTGGAGGATCCGACATGAAGCGCCCCGGCCGGGGAGGACGCCGCGGCAAGGCCAAACAGCGGCAAGGAGACAGACCTCCCCGCGGCCGCGACAAGGATGAAGATGACGACGACGATGAAGACATGGATGATGTCGAGACCAGTGAGCGGGAGTTCCAGAAAACCACAGAGGTCTTGTGCGTTGACGGCGGTGCTTCTCTGCATACTTCACACCGCCAACTCAAGCAGTGGGTACGGGAAGTCAATGCGGCAGAACCACCCGTCGAGTCACGTAAGCTTCTGAAATGGTCCAACACGCCTATCATCTTTGATATTGAGGACCACCCTGATCGCACAACTACGGTCGGGTGCTTGCCGATGTTGGTTTCACCAACTATCCGCAACCTCAAGGTCACTAAGATGCTAGTTGACGGCAGGGCCGGCTTGAACCTGATCTCCTCCGCCGTGCTCCAGAAACTCCAGGTCCCTGACAGCGAGCTCAAAGAGACTGGCACATTCCAAGGAATCAACCCGGGAAGGAGCAAGCCGAAGGGGAAGATCACGTTGCCGATGACATTTGGCAGCGAGTTGAACTTCAGAACTGAGAGGGTCACTTTTGACGTTGCCGATTTTCCATTGCCTTACAATGGGATTCTCGGCCGTCCAGCGCTCGCCAAGTTCATGGCGGCCTCTCACTATGCGTATGACATGCTGAAGATGCCAGGCCCGATAAGTGTCATCTCTGTCCCTGGCGACAAGAAGGATGCTCTAATCTGTGCCGACAAGATTTATCGGGAAGACGGACAAAAGCTGTTGGCAGAGATACATGGAGGCATATGTGGTCACCACATTGGCGCAAGAGCACTTGCCGGCAAAGCATTCCGGCAAGGTTTCTTTTGGCCGACAGCCCTCCAGGATGCAACTGCACAAGTAACCAAGTGTGAAGCGTGCCAGTTCCATTCCAAGCAGATACACCAGCCAGCTCAAGCTCTCCAGACGATCCCTTTATCCTGGCCATTTTCGGTCTGGGGGCTCGACATCCTCGGCCCTTTCCCCCGAGCAGTTGGGGGCTTTGAGTACTTGTACGTTGCAATCGACAAGTTCACAAAGTGGCCGGAAGTGGAAGCAGTGAGGAAGGTGACAGCACAGTCAGCAGTCAAGTTCTTCAGGTCGATTGTTTGCCGCTTCGGGATCCCTAACAGGATCATCACCGACAACGGTACGCAATTCACGAGCCGCACCTTCATGCAGTACGCCCAAGATCTTGGCGCCAAGGTCTGCTTCGCTTCTGTTGCTCACCCCAGAAGCAACGGTCAAGCGGAGAGGGAAAATGCTGAAGTGCTGCGTGGGCTCAAGACCAGGACTTTTGACAGGCTGCACAAGTGCGGAAGAAACTGGATTGAGGAGCTGCCGGTGGTTCTTTGGTCGATCAGGACGACGCCAAATCGAGCCACTGGCCAGACACCTTTCGCTCTAGTCTATGGAGCAGAGGCAGTTCTCCCCACGAAACTCGTATATGGGTCACCTCGAGTGCTCGCTTATGATGAGCTTGAGCAAGAGCAGCTGCGACAAGATGACGCGCTGCTCCTTGAGGAAGACCGTCTTCAGGCTGCTGTACGAGCTGCTCGCTACCAGCAAGCTTTGCGCCGCTACCATAGCCGCAAAGTTAACGCTAGAAGTCTCGAGGAAGGCGACCTTGTTCTTCGGCGCGTTCAGTCCTCCAAGAATTCCAACAAGTTGACGCCGAAGTGGGAAGGCCCTTACCGGGTGTAACGAGTCACTAGGCCTGGCGCTGTCCGCCTTGAGACCGAAGATGGCATTCCGGTGAGCAACTCCTGGAACATTGAGCATCCTCGTAAGTTTTACCCGTAAGGCGCGGTTGCCGGACCCTGTTCCGGCAACCACCTTTCGTACAAGCCTTGCCGCTGTTGCATGTAATCCTTTGTACAAAGACAGGCGCAGACCCTGTGCATAAATAAAGATCATGTGCTCCGCACATCTTGTCAATTTCATGCCTTTTATTTTTTGCATGAGTTATCTGACACTTTGTGCAGCGCCAACCCTCGGTAAGAAATAACAAGCCATAAGGCTCCATATCTTTATTTTCTCTTCTTTCTTTTATCTCAAGGAAAGGAAGGTTCCCTCGCCCACAAGTTTGCCGGGGGGAAGGAGAAGATAGTGGTATGGACCAAGCGTCGTTCAAGAAAGTTTCGCCTTGCCGGAAAGCAAACAACAGAAAAGCTAAGTTGCCAAAGTTTGAGCAATCAGATTTTTAAAATTTTTAAGTTATCTTCCTTGAACGACCATGCTTTGTATGGAAAACCTGTGCGCGGAGGAACCAGCTCGTGGCTAGTTGCGCCCTTACTTTGTTTCGAGTCCGCTCAACAACTTAAGTGTGCTGCGACTAGAGTTGCGCCCTTACTTTGTTTCGAGTCCGCTCAACAACTTAAGTGAGCTGCGACTAGTTGCGACAAGGTTTCTTGTCGGTAACGGCACCGCCAGCAGGCTGCTGACGTCCCGCACTCAGCGCTCGTGGCTAAGGTGCCTGCACCGACAAGTTCCCTAAAAGCGTAGGGCAAAAACATACAAAGGAAGGGATCAAGTAAAGGAAATAACATTGCAATCACTACCCAAAATAGAGTTATATTACGAGATAGCTTGTCGCGGCTGTCGTGTACTTGTCACGTCAGATGTCCTAGTGTAAGGACTTAGTCGCGAGGCCAACGCATCTATGTGGTAGCTTGAGAGGGGTTGAGCGGGACGAGAGACGCAGGGCGGATCAACATGCAAGACAAGGATTTAGACAGCTTCGGGCCCCGGGAAACATCATCCGGTAATAACCCTACATGCTGTTTGAGGCTAGATCTCATTATGCTCATGAGGGAGTCGCCGGTTTACCGGCTCTTTGTGTCTAGCCCTAGAGATTGTTTATTGCTTGTAGCTTCTAACTCGTCCCTCTTCGGGGAGCCCTGCCCCTCCTTATATATGTTGAAGGGGCGGTTTACATGTGGAGTCCTATTAGGATTAGGACTAGTCTATCTCTTAATACAAACCGGATACAAGTCCTGGTCTTAACTCCTTGTAAGGCAAATATTCCTTTCCTCTTAAACCGGCCCACAATAGTTGAACCGGCCTTCATGAACCGCCAGACGGGCCACCGGGTCTTGTCGCTCCTCTGACCCGTCCGTCGGGTTACCAGTGAGTTACAACGTCCCGACGGGTTGCTGGTAAACCGCCAGGTCTGGGCGGGTCACCAGATGAATATCGCCAAGTGCCAGCGGGACCTCAAATAAACCGCCAAGTCCGGCCGGGTTAACTTCCGGCCGGTTTACACCGCGGGGTATATCCCCGACATTAGCCCCCAAGTTTAGCTTGGATTTATCCATGGTAAACTTATGCTGCAAATAAACACCAGAACAAATTCGACAGGTTGTGCTCCGGGTTAAGAATTTTTGTAAACCGGCATCTGATCATCCTTAGTCCTTGTCATTTCCTCCTTCTAGAAAATCCGGGTCAATAACCAGCTTCATTCTCAACTTGCTGACATTGGTTTCTCATAGAAAATATACTTGTGAAGAATAATCCACTTGAGTCTGCTTTCAAAGCGCCGGTTTAAGAAATATTGGTCTTGAAATACTCATCTGATATTCAACCGGTTTGAAGATGCAGAACTTGCCGGTTTATCGTTGCCAAAAACTGTCGGGTTATAAAAACTGATAATTCTGGGTCATGATTGTTGCAGACACCGGTTCATGATTGTTGCCAACACCGGTTTATGATTATTGATGACACCGGGTTGGAACCACAGGGTCATAATGATTGGTGACGCCGGGTCAATCTAGTTTGCTCAAACAGAGAATTTGAAAATATTTCTTCGATAATAATATAATACCTGTAGCCCCCAAATGCCAGGTTGTCATGCTTGCAGCAACCTGGGATTTGTAATTGACTGATGCCCCTAAAACTTCAACTAATGTATCCCCCAAGGACCGGGTCATTATGTAATAATCAGCAGGGACTTTGTAAATATAATCTTGTAAACTTTGAACAGCAACGTGTAGCCCCCAAGGGCCGGCTCGGTAAGATAATATTGAGCTGGGACTTTGATATATACTTCAATGAAAATAACATCATATGATGTAACCCCCATCATGGGGCTTGAATCCACGTCCACAAGGTTAAGAGCCTTGTGCTTTACCAACTGAGCAGTGGATCCTTCAATGTAATGGATAAAAAGCTTTGTACCTTGATTTGTTGAAAGGAGCAATTGGTAGCCCCCAAGGGCCGGCTCATTATAATGTGATGAGTCGGGTCTTCAATAAGGTGAGCAAAACAATGACTTAGCCCCCAAGTGTCATGGTGCATGCTTGCAACAACATGAGACTTGCATATTTGATGTAATCTTAACTTTTAATAATGTAGCCCCCAAGTGCCGGGTTGTAAGTCTGCAGCGACTCGGGACTATTCCTTCAATCGTATAAAATGATAACCATTGCGCTAAAGCGACTTTGAAAACCTTAATCATAATATTAATAACCAAAATAAAAATCCAGCCATGTTGGCTGTTTGAATAATATAATCCGGTATGAAAACATTATTCATTCAATACCATAATCAAAATTCAGCCAAGTTTGGCTATTTGAATAACCCAATGATTTATAAGCGCATAATTCCAAATATATACTGGCGACTTATAGTCCAAAGCCAGGCCGGTTTAATAAATACCGGACAATTTCTCATCATAGACTGGCGATTTATAATCGAAAGCCAGGCCGGTTTAATAAACACCGGATAATTTATCATCATACCTTATGCAACCTGTTTCTGCGTATAACAAGTTTAAAGTGTCCTAGCGGTTTACCGCCGGACGGGTCATAATGCCCAACATATAACCCAGGTTTATAACCAAGGCTGCACTTAAGAATAATCAAATATGAAATATATCATACCTGTGACATTGAATCACATCGTTGGTTGACCAACTTTTTGTAATAGGGGTAATAACCCAAATTTTGAGTACTGATAACTCCTTCCATATTGTACCGGTTTATGATAAAACCGTACCGGGCTGTGATAAACACCGGATTAACCATATATAATACTGGTGACTTGTAGTCAAACCAGACCGGGGTGATAATCTCCGGATTATAACTTGATCATGTACTCACAACTTGTAGTTGAAAGCCGAGCCGGGTTGATAAACACCGGTTTACTCCATAATAGGATGGTAACAGAAAATCAAACCGGGCGGATAATCTCCGGTCTAAAAATGGACCGTGTTCCGCCAATTTAGCTGTTTGAACCGGTACAAAATACTGTCGGTTTAAAAAACGCAAATAAAATAGCAACTTCTCAAAAAAGGCTATTAAAGCAAAAGCAATGGCAACAACTTTTTTGCAAAACAAGAGCTCTACTGAGCTTGGTCAGATGGAATTACCATGGTCAGACGCAACCAAGCCCCCCGAAGGCGTAGCGATGGTGCCAGTCAGCCAGGACCCCAAAATGACGCGTGGCGTTACGCCAGCCAAGTGGCATTGCTATGGTTCGGGTTCGACCAAGCCCCCAAATGACTCTAAGGCCCGTAGGCCGACCAAGAGGCGTGACCGGTTCAGACGTGACCGTGTCCCCAAATGATTCTGGTGGCTTTCGCCGGCCAAGAGGTATTGCATCGGTTCGGACACGACCGAGCCCCCAAATGACTCTGGTGGCTTTCGCCGGCCAAGAGGTATTACATCGGTTCAAAACATGACCGAGCCCCCAAATGACCTTATAAGGACAGCTATGTTCTCTTTGGTTCGAATACGACCTATGTTTGAACAGGAAGCCCCAAGTGATCTTGTTAAGACTTGCAAGGGGTAAACCGGATGTTGTTTTAAAACAACTCCATGTAACCACACATGATATAAAAGAATAGATACCCCGCTTTATAAAGTGGAAGCCCCCATGTGATCAACAATATGTCAGACCAATAAGGCAGGATACCCATGTTTGAACCGCACATCATGGCAGCAGGTCCTCTTTGGCACATTTTAACTATTTGCAAGAGATAAATCCTTCTTGAACCGGATGTTAAACCGGATATTAAGAGCTTCAAAGCTTTGTAGGAGACATCTTTCCCTTGAACCGGATTTTAAACCGGAATCTTCATTTTCAGCCGGAAATTTTCTGACGGCCTTTAAACTCGAACTTGCGAGAAGTTAATTCCCTTTTGAACCGGACATTGTTAAACCGGATTTGAGCGCTTCACTTTGTGGGAAAATAGTTTTTTCTTGAACCGGATTGTAAACCGGATATTGAGAGCTTCAGTGAGACTGACTTCCCTTGAGCCAGATTTCAAACCGGAATCCTTTCTGACAATCCGAAACTTCTTCATTGAGCCGGGATTGTGTAACTGTCATATTCTTTCTAAGCCAGGAATTTTCTGACGGCCTTTAAATTTTCATCAATATAACAGTAGCCTCCGAGACCGGGTTATCTTTCCCTCCATCGTCCTGGGTTTCTTAAACCGGCTGAAAACTGGCAAGACTTACTGTGTCATATCATCATAGCCCCCGAGTCTTAAGATGACTCAAGGAGTTGTCTTGAGATTCTCCGTACTTGACCATAGCATAAGGTATATATCCACAGAAGATTGAGATGACTGTGGCGGTTTAGAAATGACCCCGTATGAGCCATGTCAGCAACTCGGCCAATGGTTCCTTCCAACTGGCGATTTGAAGCTTAACCAAACTGTAGTGACAGCGACTTGTGCGCCTGCCCATTGAGCCATCCAGTGCAGACGGCGGTTGATGATAATTGCCTCCAATTTGAAAGAAAACCGGGCTACCCAAGCTCTGACTTGCTCATACCCAATAAACAGCTCATGCAGACAGGTGCGGCCCGGTATGTTGATGTAGACCAGGCCATGAGAGACGGACGACAAAACGACCGCAGCATCAGAAGCGGCACAGACAGATGAGCCGGCCGTGGTGTTGTAAACCGGTTCGGACGGGCGAGTCAAATGCAGGCGTGGTCCCGACAAGCTGATGTAGACCGGGCCATAAGGGCGACGTCTTGCACGCATTCATTCACCGCGTAATATGGCACGGATGATCACCGGGCAGGACGTTGCCAGCGCGTGCTCCGTACCCATGGTATAAACCATGTTTATAATGAATAATTGTCCTACATAAAATATTGCAAGGCAGAGTAACTGCTCTTTTTAAAGAAAGCAATATATAATATAAAATATATAAGATGGATATCACCTGATATATCATGTCAGGGGTTATCCACCGTAGAGTTGATGATCACCATGGTAGAGTTGAAGTTAATCACGGCCGAGTCAGCCACGGTGTTGTAAACCGGTGCGGACGAATGTCGGCCGCGGGAGTTGTAAACCGGCGCGGACGGAGAGTCGCCTGCGGGCATTATAAACCAGCGCAGACGGAGAGTCAGCCGCAGGTGTTGTAAGCCGGCGCAGATGGAGAACCGGCCGCAGTGTGGTAAACCGGTGCGGATGAACAAGTTGCCCTCCGTGTTGTAAACCGGCGCGGACGCATGAACCGGCGGCGAGGGCGGACGGTCGAGTCGTCCGTGGCGTTGTAAGGCGGTGCGGACGGATGTAATCCGAACATCGGGGCGGCGACTTGCACGTGTATCCGTTGAGCATCATGGCACGGACAAACACCGGTGCAAAAGTGATGTTGACGCGCCCCCTTAGGCGACACTTTTTTGTAATGATCCTGATTTTTTCGGAGGACCGATGGTCCGTATATACAGCGTCCATGATTTCTTTTCTCAACACATGTGCTGTTCCCCCTGACTTTTCTTCAAACCAGTCTCCCTTATCTCTTTGCAGGAGCAAGGACCGGTGGAGGTGAAGCGCCTGATGATAATGCGAGGCGGGTAGATGACGCGAGGGCAGGCCAGAGCGAGGCCGAGTTGAAACAGGTCGGAGCAGAGGCCCACTCGGAGTCGGAGTGCGTGGGCGCGACGGTCCAGCAGCGAGGCACGGAGCGACGTGGCGGGTCACAGTGGAGGCGGCGAGCGGCGGCTCTCAGGAGTGCACTGCTGCTGCGACGGATCCTGCCGCCACTGATTCTTACTCCCGCGCCATAGGTCCGATGTGGTGGCGTGCCAATTTGACTTTCCATTGACCAGAAAACACACTGACACGCACATGAGCTGGAGTAAGACGAACGTGGTATATATGCATGAAACAATGTACACCTTTGAGAAGCCACGTGATCACCAAGTAGTACTTGTGGTTGATGGAATTATCTTTGGCCTTTACCCAACGTGTTGTAGCACCAGTAACTTATGATTTGATGCCTCAGAGTTTTAAATCAGCAAAACAGTGCACCGTAGTAGAATTTGACTGTCTCGGTGATTTGACAACTGACCAAGACACAGCGCAGGTAATCCTGATGGTTTGACTGCATAGGAAACCGAATTGGGGCTGGCCTCTGCTGTAGTGTTCGAGTTGAATTAGCAGAAGAAATACTTGTCGGTCTCGATAACGTCTGACAAGGCAGAAAAACAATCTTGCTTCGGATTGATGGATCACCAGGTTTACGGCGACGGTGGCTCACAGAACGCTCCAACCCTAGTTTTCCCGAACTCGGATCCCGTATCTGCCAACTCCAAAATTAGTTACAATCTCGATTCACAGAACGATGGCTGTGCCCGCTCTACCCAAGGTTGTCCGGCGGCAGGCTTTCTTCCACGATCGTTCCGTGCAGACTCTTTTCATCACATCAATTGCGAGCTTCTCGAACCCTAAAAAAGATCCCTTCAAAACTCAACACCACCGTGCGCAAGCCCCACGGTGGGCGCCAACTGTCGTGTACTTGTCACGTCAGATGTCCTAGTGTAAGGACTTAGTCGCGAGGCCATCGCATCTATGTGGTAGCTTGAGAGGGGTTGAGCGGGACGAGAGATGCAGGGCGGATCAACACGCAAGACAAGGATTTAGACAGCTTCGGGCCCCGGGAAACATCATCCGGTAATAACCCTACATGCTGTTTGAGGCTAGATCTCATTATGCTCATGAGGGAGTCGCCGGTTTACCGGCTCTTTGTGTCTAGCCCTAGAGATTGTTTATTGCTTGTAGCTTCTAACTCGTCCCTCTTCGGGGATCCCTGCCCCTCCTTATATATGTTGAAGGGGCGGTTTACATGTGGAGTCCTATTAGGATTAGGACTAGTCTATCTCTTAATACAAACCGGATACAAGTCCTGGTCTTAACTCCTTGTAAGGCAAATATTCCTTTCCTCTTAAACCGGCCCACAATAGTTGAACCGGCCTTCATGAACCGCCAGACGGGCCACCGGGTCTTGTCGCTCCTCTGACCCGTCCGTCGGGTTACCAGTGAGTTACAACGTCCCGACGGGTTGCTGTTAAACCGCCAGGTCTGGGCGGGTCACCAGATGAATATCGCCAAGTGCCAGCGGGACCTCAAATAAACCGCCAAGTCCGGCCGGGTTAACTTCCGGCCGGTTTACACTGCGGGGTATATCCCCGACAGCGGCTCGAATAGATAATCAACGGGACCTTGGCTCTCTTTGCCGCCCTCTGGGCTAGAGTCCTAAAAAGGAATAAGTTCAGAGTAAAGCAAATGAGATACAAGACAAAACAACAAGAATTGAAGAAATAAAAGTACAGCAAGAATCTTACTCTTCTTCTTCCTCGTCGGAGCTGAGCGCGGAGAAGTCAAAGCCTGGCCCACCTCCGGCGCGAGGAGGCGGAGGAGTAGGTTCCCTTGGCCGCTTGGCGGGAGCAGTGACGGTGGTCTGAGACGACCTCGCTCCAGCTGCCGCCGCGGCATGAGAAGCGGCAGGAGCAGAAGCGGCGGTCTGGGAAGACCCCGCTCCAGTTGCCGCAGCAGCGTGAGGTGCTTCCGCGGCAACAAAACTTGCCGCGGTGGAGCGTGTCACGCGGCGCGACGGATGTCGACTCGTCTGCCGCTCCGCTACGTCCCCGGCCTTGCGAAGACGCCTTCTTGGTGGAGCCGGGGGCTCTGCTTGTGGCAAGCTGCCCGAAGATGAGGAGGAAGAGGAGTCAATTTGCAACGAGCCGCTCGTATCCTCGGCGGGCTCGCCCGGCCCGACGTCATGTCCGGCAGGCTCTCCCTCGCCGGCAAGCCCCTCTCGCTCGGCAAGGCTTGCCGCCTCCGCTGCCTCTGCCTCCTCCACGGTGAACCCAAACTCGCCCGCGGCTGCGGCTGCCGCCGCCTCTTCCAGCCTAGTGGCGATGTGCTTCACCTCCTCGTCGATGGTGTCCCGGGTGAGGCCTCTCTGCTCGTCGGGGCGGATCGGCGTTTCTACCAAGCCATCGAAGAACACCTGCACGACGTCGTCTGCAGGCTCTAGCCAAGCTGGGTCAATTCCATGCGAGTCGCACAGCGGCATCATTGCACGGATGCGACTGAGCGAGGAGTTGTTGCACAGTGGAACGACACCCCTCGGCAACCTGAACACCTCGGGATGTTGAGGGTCGTACTTGAACAGCTCCTGGAGCATCGCGTTGAGCTCCAGAACAGTCAAGTTGAAGTTGAGGCCCGGACGCAGCCTCATGATATCCGCCGCATTCTTGAACTCCCAGGCGGGTCTCCTCCTCTCCTGCAGGGGGGCGATGCGGCGGCGAAGGAAATCTGCGCCAACAGCACCTACAGTGAGCCCGGCAAGCCTGAGGCGTTGGATCCGGGCGTCGGCAATCTTCAGCCTGTCGTCTTCCCGGGCCACGTTGCTCCAATCGCTGCCGCGCACTACTGGAGTTTGGCGCCGGGCGGTAAACGGCTGCGCGTCCTCCTTGACAATCCAGCACCAGTCTGCCCTCCATTCCTCCCACTTGCTGTGGAGCTCTCCCTCCAGATAAGCTTCCTTCTTGCCGGCCTTTGAGATCCAGGCGATTTCGCCGGATAAAGGCTCTCCTTTCTCAACCCGGGGCATGAAGAAGTGGCGAAAAAGGGCTACATTTGGATGGACTTCGACAAAGTTTTCGCAAAGATGTGCGAAAACTGCCATGGTCAGGACAACATTGGGGGTGAAGTCAAGGAGGCAGAGCCCGTAGGTGTTCATAATATCACAGAAAAACTCAGAGAAAGGCGGGCAGAGCCCGCAGTAGAAGAACAAGGCGAAGAAGGGGTATCTAGTTGGAGCCATTTTCCAAGCGGCGGCTGGAAGTACCTTCGTGCGCGGGTGCGCCCGCGTCTCCGTTGACCAGAAGAGGTAGTAGTACTCCCTCAGATCCCTTGCGGTAAGCTTGGGGGGGAAGATTGCCCGCTCTTTCCGCAGCGCCGCGAGCCGCTGCGCCTCGGCCGACTTCACGACCTTCCCTTTATCAGCTTTCGGAGCCATGGCGGAAGTGGTGAGGGAGGTCGACGGTGTCGGTGGTGCTGGTGGCGATGGGGGGCGGAGCGCTGCTCTCTTTCGGCTTTGGGAAGAAGGGGAGTGGCGGAGATTTTCGAGGATGGAATAGCAACGGGAGGATGGGCGAACTGCCCCTATTTCCCCTGCTTATAAGGAGGGAGGGGGCGGACGTTCCGCCTTTCCGAATAAAGAAACCACCCACGATCTCTCCCACGATGCCGCAATCAACGCGTGCCGTTCGGGGAGGGCGCGGTGGATACGGAGAAAGATACGGCGTAACCCAGGCCACGCGTGCCCATGCCCTATTTTGGGCCTGGCCCAACAACGCTTGGCACCGTGTATGGCCCAGGCCCGGGGGCTCCTGTCGGTGTACTAGAGTAGGGGTACCCTAGTATCCCGAACTTGTGCACGGGCAGTCACAGCGCCCCGCGGCAAGGCTTGCCGGGTGACCGCCAAGGTCCTCCGTGGTCCCTTTGGAGCCATTCAAGAACAAAGTATTCAAGCCAAGGAGACAAGGCCCCGGAAAGAGGAGCTTGCCGGGAAGGCCACTCAAGGCACAAGACCCCGGCAAGAGGAGCTTGCCGGGAAGGCCAACCAAGGCATCCCAAGGAACTTGCCGCGACGCGCCACGCGTCCCGGCGAGGCCCGGTGAGCAGCAAGCTTCCGGACGCGACGAGACGACGACCGCGGCAAGGCGTTTGCCGCAGCAGGCTACCAGTCCGTGCCCATGCTCCAGTACATCCACCAACGTGTCGCTCTGGGACCCTTCCAGGCGTACGTGGCGGGAGGCTGTGCAGCCATCAGTACGCGGTGGCAAGCGGCGCTGACAAGATTGCCGTTGTGGCGAACGGTGGCATCCCTGACGGTCCCTTTTCTGCACTGTTTGGGCGACGCAGATGGGCATTTAATGCCCTTGTCCCCTGCCGTCAGGGTTAGGTATGATACATTGTACAGGTAACTATTCCAACCGCAACACCATTCCATTTTTACCCTTGTCTACGTTGCCACCTGTCGGTGACCCCTTGAGCATATAAAAGGAGGCCCATGCGCAACATAGAGGGGGGGAGGAACAGAAGAACACTCACGCTCGGTCTCGTTAGCTGCTGGTGTGTACTGTAGCACTCGGCGCTCCCGAGCAAGAACTCAATACAAACCACAAAGCAGGAGTAGGGTATTACGCGATCAGTGCGGCCCGAACCTGGGTAAACTGCTCGTGTGCTTCGCCTCGATCCGCTCTTCGTGCGATCTACGCCCCCGCTGAACCGAAAGGGGCTCGGTCCGCCGGTCCCCATAGGTGCTCGTGGATCAGTTTCCCCGACAAAGTCACTCCCAAACCTCGTAGGATGACAAGGATGCGTACTACTTCAGAGTGGTACGTAATCCTGTCTTGGAAGTCATGTTGCTAGACAACAATGAACCTACGAGCTATGGAGAAGCGATGGTGGGCCCAGATTCCGATGAATGGCTCGAGGCCATAAAATCCGAGAGAGGATCCATGTATGAAAACAAAGTGTTGACTTTGGCAGAACGGCTCGATGGTCATGAGGCTGTTGAGTACAGATGGATTTTAAAAGGAAGACGGACAATGATGGTAAATGTCACCATTAAGAAAGCTCGACTTGTCGTTAAGATGTTTCCTGACGAGTTCAAGGAGTTGACTACGGTGAGACTTTCTCACTCGTAGCGATGCTAAGAGTCTGTTGGAATTATATTAGTAGTCACTGCATTATTTGTGAAATCTTGCAGATAGGATGTCAAAACATTGTTTCCTCACGATTTTCTTGAGGAAAGGTTGTATGTGATACAACCAGAAGGTTTTAACAATCCTGAAAGATGCTAACAAGCATGCGAAGCTCCATCAATCCTTCTAAGGACTAGAGTAAGCATCTCGGAGTTGTAATATACGCTTTGATGATGATCAAAGATTTTGGTTTCATACAAAGTTTATGAGAAACTTGTATTTCCAAAGAAGTGAGTGGGAGCACTATAGAATTTCTGATGAGTATATGTTGTTGACATATTGTTGATCGGAAATGATGTAGAATTTTTGGGAAGAATGCAGAGTTATTTGAAAAGTGTTTTTCAATGGAAAAACTAGATTAGGCTACTTGAGTATTGAGCATTAAGATCTATAAGGATAGATCAAAACGCTTAATAGTACTTTCAAATGAATACATACCGTGACAAGATTTTGAAGAAGTTCAAAATGGATCGGCAAAGAAGGAGTTCTTGGCTATGTTATAAGGTATGAACATTGAGTAAGACTCGAAACCTGACCGCGGCAGAATAGAGAGAAAGGACGAAGGTCGTCCCCTATGCTTTGGACGTAGGCTCTACAGTATGCTGTGCTGTGTACCGCACCTGAAGTGTGCCTTGCCATGAGTCAGTCAAGGGGTACAAGAGTGATCCAAGAATGGATCACAGCACAACGGTCAAAGTTATCCTTAGTAACTAGTGGACTAAGGAATTTTCTCAATTATGGAGGTGGTAAAAGAGTTCATCGTTAAGGGTTACGCCGATGCAAACTTTGACACTAATCCAGATTATTCTTAGTAGTAAACTGGATTCGTATAGTAGAACTCTAGATGCATGCTGGATAGCGGTCGATGAGTGGAGTAATAGTAGTAGATGCAGAATCATTTCGGTCTACTTGTCACGGACGTGATGCCTATATACATGATCATGCCTAGATATTCTCATAACTATGCTCAGTTCTGTCAATTGCTCAACAGTAATTTGTTCACCCACCGTAGAATACTTATGCTCTCGAGAGAAGCCACTAGTGAAACCTATGGCCCCCGGGTCTATTCTCATCATATCAATCTCCATCACTTTAATCTTGCTTTTCTTTTTACTTTGCTTTTTTACTTTTCACTTTGCATCTCTATACCAAAAATACCAAAAATATTATCTATCATCTCTATCAGATCTCACTCTCGTAAGTGACCGTGAAGGGATTGACAACCCCTAATCGCGTTGGTTGCGAGTAGCTATCGTTTTGTGCAGGTACGAGGGACTTGAGAGTAGCCTCCTACTGGATTGATACCTTGGTTCTCAAAAACTGAGGGAAATACTTACGCTACTTTGCTGCATCATCCTCTCCTCTTTAGGGAAATCCAACGCAGTGCTCAAGAGGTAGCAAGAAGAATTTCTGGCGCCGTTGCCGGGGAGTCTGCGCAAAAAGTCAACATACCAAGTACCCATCACAATCCCTATGTCTCGCATTGCATTACTTGCCATTTGCCTCTCGTTTTCCTCTCCCCCACTTCACCCTTGCCGTTTTATTCGCTCTCTCTTTCCCAATCTCCTTCTCTCTTTCCGTTTGCCTTTTTCTCGCTTGCCGTTTGTTTGCTCGTGTGTTGGATCGCTTGTTTGTCGTGATGGCTCAAGATAATACCAAATTGTGTGACTTCACCAATACCAATAATAATGATTTCCTTAGCACTCCGATTGCTCCTCTTGCCAATACTGAATCTTGTGAAATCAATACTGCTTTGTTGAATCTTGTTATGAAAGATCAATTCGCCGGCCTTCCTAGTGAAGATGCCGCTACTCATCTGAATAGCTTCGTTGATTTATGTGATATGCAAAAGAAGAAAGATGCCGATAATGATATCGTTAAATTGAAGCTATTTCCTTTTTCGCTTAGAGATCGTGCTAAAGCTTGGTTTTCGTCTTTGCCTAAAAATAGTATTAATTCTTGGAACAAATGCAAAGATGCTTTTATCTCTAAGTATTTTCCTCCCGTTAAGATCATCTCTCTTAGAAACGACATTATGAATTTTAAACAACTTGATCATGAACATGTTGCACAAGCTTGGGAGAGAATGAAATTAATGATACGTAATTGTCCTACTCATGGTTTGAATTTATGGATGATTATACAAAAAATTTATGCCGGATTGAATTTTGCTTCTATAAATCTTTTAGATTGGCCGTGGGAGGCACTTTTATGGAAATCACTTTAGGAGATGCTACTAAACTCCTAGATAATATTATGGTTAATTATTCTCAATGGCATACTAAAAGATCTACTAATAAAAAAGTGCATGCGATAGAAGAAATCAATGTTTTGAGTGGAAAGATGGATGAACTTATGAAATTATTTGCTACTAAGAGTGTTTCTTCTAATCCTAATGATATGCCTTTGTCTACTTTGATTGAGAATAATAATGAATCTATGGATGTGAATTTTGTTGGTAGGAATAATTTTGGTAACAACGCGTATAGAGGGAATTTCAATCCTAGGCCTTATCCTAGTAATCCTTCTAATAATTATGGAAATTCCTACAACAATTCTTATGGAAATTTTAATAATATGCCCTCTGACTTTGAGAATAGTGTTAAAGAGTTTATGAATTCACAAAAGAATTTTAATGCTTTGCTTGAAGAGAAATTGCTTAAAGTTGATGATTTGGCTAGGAACGTTGATAGAATTTCTCTTGAGGTTGATTCTTTAAAGCTTAGATCTATTCCTTCTAAGCATGATATCAATGAGTCTCTCAAAGCCATGAGAATTTCCATTGATGAGTGCAAGGAAAGAACCGCTAGGATGCGTGCTACGAAAGATGCCTTTATTAAAGCGTGTTCTTCCAATTCCTATGAAAATCAAGATGAAGATCTAAAAGTTATTGATGTGTTCCCTATCAAATCTTTGTTTTGCAATATGAATCTTGATGAAACTGAATATGATCTTCCTTTACCTAGAAGGCATTCCAAAAATCGGAGTATTTAGATCTTGATGATGAAATTGATAAAAGTGGGATTGAAAGAAATAAAACCCTAGATGTTGCTAAACCCACTATATTGGATTTCAAGGAATTTAATTATGAAAGTTGCTGTTTAATTGATTGTATTTCCTTGTTGCAATCCGTGCTAAATTCTCCACATGCTTATAGTCAAAATAAAGCCTTTACCGAACATATTGTTGATGCCTTGATGCAATCCTATGAAGAAAAACTTGAGTTGAAAGTTTCTATCCCTAGAAAACTCTATGATGAGTGGGAACCAACTATTAAAATTAAAATTAAATATCATGAGTTTTATGCTTTGTGTGATTTGGGTGCTAGTGTCTCCACTATCCCCAAAACTTTGTGTGATTTGCTAGATTTCCATGATTTTGATGATTGCTCTCTAAAATTGCATCTTGCGGATTACACTATTAAAAAACCTATGGGAAGAATTAATGATGTTCTTATTGTTGCAAATAGGAATTATGTGCCCATAGATTTTATCATTCTTGATATAGATTGCAATCCTACTTGCCCTATTATTCTCGGTAGACCTTTCCTTAGAACGGTTGGTGCAATTATTGATATGAAGGAAGGGAATATTAGATTTCAATTTCCATTAAAAAAGGGCATGGAACACTTCCCTAGAAAGAAAATAAAATTGCCATATGAAACTATCATGAGAGCCACTTATGGGTTGCCTACCAAAGATGGCAATACCTAAATCTATCCTCGCTTTTATGCCTAGCTAGGGGCGTTAAACAATAGCGCTTGTTGGGAGGCAACCCAATTTTATTTTAAGTTTTTTTGTTTTTGTTTCTGTTTAGGAATAAATAACCCATATACCTTCTGTTTAGATGTGGTTTTGTGTTTTAATTAGTGTTTGTTCCAAGTTAAACCTATAGGATCTTCTTGGATGATAATTATTTGATCTTGCTGTAATTTCCAGAAACTTTCTATTCATGAAAACAATTGTTGAAAATCACCAGAACGTGATAAAATACTGATTCCAATTGATGCTGATCAATAAACAAATTGTCTAGGTCTTCCTATTTTGGTAGATTGTTTGGAGTTCCAGAAGTTTGCGTTAGTTACAGATTACTACAGACTGTTCTGTTTTTGACAGATTCTGTTTTTCATGTGTTGTTTGCTTATTTTGATGAATCTATGGCTAGTAAAATAATTTATAATCCATAGAGAAGTTGGAATACAGTAGGTTTAACACAAATATAAATAAAGAATGAGTTCATTACAGTACCTTGAAGTGGTTTTTTGTTTTCTTTCTCTAACGGAGCTCACGAGATTTCTGTTGAGTTTTGTGTTGTGAAGTTTTCAAGTTTTGGGTAAATTGTTTTGATGGATTATGGAACAAGGAGTGGCAAGAGCCTAAGCTTGGGGATGCCCATGGCACCCCCAAGATAATCTAAGGACACCAAAAAGTCAAATCTTTGGGATGCCCCGGAAGGCATCCCCTCTTTCGTCTACTTCCATCGGTAATTTTACTTGGAGCTATATTTTTATTCACCACATGATATGTGTTTTGCTTGGAGCGTCTTGTATTATTTGTGTCTTTGTTTGTTAGTGTGCCTCATCCTTGCTGTACACACCTTTTGAGAGAGCCATATATGAATTAAAATTTGATAGAATACTCTATGTGCTTCACTTATATCTTTTGAGCTATGTAGTTTTGCTCTATGTGCTTCACTTATATCTTTTGAGCGTTATAATTTTGCTCTATGTGCTTCACTTAGATCTTTTAGAGCACGGTGGTGGATTTGTTTTAAAGAAACTATTGATCTCTCATGCTTCACTTAGATCATTTTGAGAGTCTTAATAGCATGGTAAATTGCTTAATAATAATATGCTTGGTATTCAAGATTTGTGAAACTTTCTTTTGAGTGCGTTGAATACTAAGAAAAGATTGAAGCATGATAATTGTTTTGAGATACGAAGATGGTGATATTAGAGTCATGCTAGTTGAGTAGTTGTGAATTTAAAGAATACTTGCGTTGAAGTTTGTGATTCCTGTAGCATGCACGTATGGTGAACCATTATGTGATGAAGTCGGAGCATGATTTATTTATTGATTGTCTTCCTTATGAGTGGCGGTCGGGGACGAGCGATGGTCTTTTCCTACCAATCTATCTGAGGGAGTCCCGGATTAGGGGGTGTTCGTATAGTCGGACTATACCTTCAACCGGACTCCTGGACTATGAAGATACAAGATTGAAGACATCGTCCCGTGTCCGGAAGGGACTTTCCTTGGCATGGAAGGCAAGCTTGGCGATAAGGATATGTAGATCTCCTACCATTGTAACCGACTCTACGTAACCCTAGCCCTCTCCGGTGTCTATGTAAACCGGAGGGTTTTAGTCCGTAGGACACAACAAGAACAACAATCATACCATAGGCTAGCTTCTAGGGTTTAGCCTCCTTGATCTCGTGGTAGATATACTCTTGTACTACCCATATCATCAATATTAATCAAGCAGGAGTAGGGTTTTACCTCCATCTAGAGGGCCCGAACCTGGGTAAAAACATTGTGTCCCTTGTCTCCTGTTACCATCCGTCTAGACGCACAGTTCGGGACCCCCTACCCGAGATCCGCCGGTTTTGACACCGACATTGGTGCTTTCATTGAGAGTTCCTCTGTGTCGTCACTTTTAGGCCCGATGGCTCCTCCGATCATCAGCAGCGATGCGGTCCAGGGTGGGACTTTTCTCCCCGGTCAGATCTTCGTATTCGGCGGCTTTGCACTGCGGGCCAATTTGCTTGGCCATCTGGAGGAGATTGAAAGCTACGCCTCTAGCCATCAGGTCAGATTCGGACTGAACTACACGGCTGACATCCGCGGGGACTAGATCTTCGACGGATTCGAGCCACAACTGAGCGCGCCGCACTGTCACGAAGGGCATGATTTAGCTCTGCCGCTGAACAGTGTCCTGGAGGCCGCGCCCGCATTAGCTCCGACCCTTAGTTCGGAGCTGATTGCGCCGATCGAGGACGGGTGGTTGGACGCCGCCTCAGAGGCTGAAATCTCTACGGTGATCGAGCCGAACACCAGCTTTGTCCATTGCGAAGCCCGTGACTCCAAGGTACCAGACTCCTCTCCGGACTCCGAGCCCCCGCGCCCCTGCCGATCGAATCCGATTGGGCGCCGATTATGGAGTTCACCGCCGCAGACATCTTTCAATACTCGCCCTTCGGCGATATTCTGAATTCACTAAAGTCTCTCTCTTTATCAGGAGAGCCCTGGCCGGACTACGGTCAGCAAGGCTGGGATGCGGATGATGAAGAAATTCAAAGCCCACCCACCACCCACTTTGTAGCCACTATCGATGATTTAACCGACATGCTCGACTACGACTCTTAAGACATCGACGGTATGGACGCCGATGCAGGAGACGATCAGGAACTAGCGCCTATAGGGCACTGGAAAGCCACCTCGTCATATGACATATACATGGTGGACACCCCAAAAGAAGGCGATGGCGATGGAACAGCGGAGGATGACCCCTCCAAGAAACAGCCTAAGCGCCGGCGTCAGCGGTGCCACTCTAAATCCCGCCAAAGCAAAAACGGTGATTCTGGCACGGGAGATATTAACACTTCGGACAGTGCTGAAGAAAACCCCCTCCAGCAAAACTCAGCATAGGAGGATGGAGAAGCCAGCTCTCATGAGAGAGCGGCAGACAGAGAGGTCGAGGACAATGATTACATGCCTCCCTCCGAAGACGAGGCAAGCCTCGACGACGACAAATTTGTCGTGCCTAAGGATCCCGTCGAACAAGAGCGCTTCAAATGCAGGCTTATAGCCACGGCGAGCAGCCTCAAGAAAAAACAGCTGCAACTTAGAGCTGATCAAGACTTGCTAGCCGACAAATGGACGAAAGTCCTTGCGGCCGAAGAGTATGAACTCGAATGCCCCTCCAAAAGCTACCCAAAGCGCAGGTTGCTACCCCAATTAGAGGAGGAAGCACCCACATCACCAGCGCATGATGCGGCCGACCGGCCACCTCGTGGCCACGACAGAGAGGCCTCTCGGCCCTCCACTCAAGCCGCACCCCAGCGCCGCTTTAAAAATACCAAGGCACGGGGAAATGCGCCAGACCTGCGAGATATATTGGAGGACAAGGCAAAGCAAACAAGGTCAATCTACGGATCGCGTGGGCGCCCCACGGCACGAGACGGTAATCGTCACGCCGAATACAGTAAATCCGGCCGGGCCGAACACAGTAGACAAAGCTCATTTGAGCTACGTCGTGATATAGCTCAATACAGAGGTGCCGCACACCCACTATGCTTCACAGATGAAGTAATGGATCATCAAATCCCCGAGGGTTTCAAACCCGTGAACATCGAATCATACGATGGCACAACAAATCCTGCGGTATGGATCAAGGACTATCTCCTTCATATCCACATGGCCCGCGGTGATGACCTACACGCCATCAAATACCTCCCACTCAAGCTTAAAGGACCAGCTCGGCATTGGCTTAACAGCTTGCCAGCAGAATCAATTGGTTGTTGGGAGGACCTGGAAGCCGCATTCCTCGACAATTTCTAGGGCACTTATGTGCGACCACCAGACGCTGATGACCTAATCCACATAATTCAGCAGCCAGAGGAATCGGCCAGGCAATTCTGGACACGATTCCTAACCAAGAAAAATCAAATCATCGACTGTCCGGACGCAGAGGCCCTAGCGGCCTTCAAGCATAATATCCGTGACGAGTGGCTTGCCCGGCACCTTGGACAGGAAAAGCCGAAATCTATGGCAGCCCTCACGGCACTCATGACCCGCTTTTGTGCGGGAGAAGACAGCTGGCTGGCTCGTAGCAATAACATAACCAAGAGCCCTGGTAATTCGGATACCAAGGACAACGGTGCCAGGTCGCGTCACAACAAGCACAAGCGCCGCATTAACGGCGACAATGTTGAGGATATGCCAGTTAATGCCGGATTCAGAGGCTCTAAACCCGGTCAGCAGAAAAATCCATTCAAGAGAAATAGTCCGGGCCCGTCCAGTTTGGACCGAATACTCGACCGCTCGTGCTAGATACATGGAACCCCCGAAAATCCAGCCAATCACACCAACAGGGATTGTTGGGTGTTCAAGCAGGCCGGAAAATTAAATGCCAAAAACAGAGACCAGGGGCTACATAGCGACGACGAGGAGGAGCCCCGGCCGCCGAACAGTAGTGGACAGAAGGGATTCCCCCCACAAGTGCGGACGGTGAACATGATATACACAACCCACATCCCCAAGAGGGAGTGGAAGCGTGCGTTAAGGGACGTATACGCGATGGAGCCAGTCGCCCCGAAGTTCAACCCATGGTCCTCCTGCCCGATCACTTTTGATTGAAGGGACCACCCCATTAGCATCCGTCACGGCGGATTCGCCGCATTGGTTCTAGACCCAATTGTTGACGGATTTCACCTCACTAGAGTCCTTATGGACGGCGGCAGCAGCCTGAACCTGCTTTATCAGGACACAGTGCGGAAAATGGGCATCGATCCCTCGAGGATTAAACCCACTAAAACGACCTTTAAAGGCGTCATACCAGGTGTAGAGGCCAACTGTACAGGCTCAGTCACACTTGAAGTGGTCTTC
Organism: Aegilops umbellulata; assembly: GCA_032464435.1. NCBI lineage: Eukaryota > Viridiplantae > Streptophyta > Magnoliopsida > Poales > Poaceae > Aegilops > Aegilops umbellulata. Next base: position 62,400,819 of record CP136056.1, on the reverse strand, counting down.
GGATCTCCGGATAGTTTCTGAAGCGAGGAGTTAATCTTCGACATAGTCCCGTTCCGCAGTGGCTATCACGCACTGCTCGGGCGAACCGCATTTGCCAAGTTCAATGCGGTACCGCATTACGCATACCTCAAGCTCAACATGCCAGGCCCTCGAGGAGTCATTACGGTCAATGGAAACACCGAACGCTCTCTTCGTACGAAGGAGCATGCAGCGGCTCTCGCAGCGGAAGTACAAAGCAGCCTCTCAAGGCAATTCTCCAGTTCGGCCATTAAATGTCCAGACACCGTCAAGCGCGCCCGTAGTAACCTACAGCAAGACCGCCTGGCACGTTCTGAGCAGGCGTAGCAATGCGGCCCCAACCCCAACCCTCGCGAAATTGCGAAACCAGTGCTGCGCGTACATAACTACGCTCTGGAAACACCATGGGCACAGGGGGAGGGGCACCATCACGGCACGCCCAAAACACGGCTTAAACCGCACTAGGGGCTGCCGATTTCTTACTTTTATCTTACTTTCAGGACTCCATTCTTCAGAAGGCCTAACCGGCAGTACAATTGCCGCATAAACAGTGGCGGAGCCAAGGGGGGGTGAGCAGGGGCCTGGCCCCCTAATGATCGAACGATGTTGTGTAATTAGCGATAGGAACGCATGTATTCCTCACGCTTATACGTACTTGGCCCCCCTATACGGGGTTAATTTAAGGAAAAGGGAGAAGGCCCATGTCAAGCTCACACTAGCGGCCTGGGCTCTGCGTTCTTGCGTGATCAGCCTGTATGTACGTTTAGCTCCAAAAAAGCTCAAGAAAAAGAGATTAGCATGTACGTGGAATAGGCTCATAAAAAAACATGTACGTGGATTAGTCGCCGCTGTTCCGTGCCCTCACCCACCCGGCCGCCTCTTCTCCCTGACCTACTGCTCCCGATCCTATTCATACGGCGTAACTGCGACGACGCAGGCACGTAGCCTGATTCCAACCAACAGAAACTAGCCAAGGACCCAAGGTTTAGCACATCACATCATGCATCTACTAATCCCAATTCTCATCTTGTATCATTGTTGAACATATACATCAGATTTTACTAGTTTACATGTTCTAGTTGTCTGACTTGTAATGCTAGGATTCTATGAATAATTCCTATCCTGTACATGTCCTAAAAATTATAGTGACCGTGATGCAAATTATCTTGTAGGAGTTATTATTTGTGATGCAAATTTTCCCTATGTAAAACTTATCCAATAGCTAATTGTCACACTGCAATTCAGCAGCTATGAAGAGAAAAGCATTGTCAAACACTGTCCACGTTAATTCATTATTTAAGCAGGTTGCTTCTAGTTCTCCATTGAAATTGTTAATAAGGCTGATGTGCAAGTCATAAATCTGGTCTAATTGACACTCATGATCAGGATATATATGCCAGACATGGTAAGTGTTGCAGAACAAGCAAAAACATGTCAAATTGGGAGCTGCCACCAGACAAGCAAGTTGAAGCTCTAAGAAATGCCTCCAAAATATTGATTTTATTTTAAGCACCAAACGAGAGACTTACTTGGGTTAAACGTTGAAAAAATTTAACAAGTAAGTTCTCTTCCAGTGAAATTATTAATTGTTTGTCATGTTATTGGCAATTGTAAAGGTTAATTTGAACTTATACAACTGTATCAGTGTTTTGTATCACGTGGCATGTATTACAGTATGATGATTGTTATTTTTTGGTCTAGAAAAGTTTAGGTACTTGACTTGGCCCCCCTATACTAAAATCCTGGCTCCGCCCCTGCGCATAAATGATGCAAGAACCAGGGAAGCAGAAAGCCACGCCGCACTATGGAACTCTCAGGTGGCCTCTATAACGAGCGGTATACCTGTTTTGCATATCATTCCACAGCCCGCCCCTGGAAAGGACATGTTAAATAGTCCCACCTTTTGCTTATCGCACTATTTGTATCATTCTGCTTTGATCGCAGCTTTTTTTGAATAAACAATGCATAGCTTTTGTCTATTATTATATTACTCTTTTTTAAGAATATATGTTCATTAATGACATGTTGCACCTGTACACTTTGGTACGGCCAATACGCCAGGGGCTTAAGTACCCCAGAACACGGTGTGAGAAGTCCGAACACTTTCACAAGTGCGGCACCCCGAACTTATAGCATTATATGCATCGGCTCCGAATCATGTCTTGGGTCAATAGTTGGGTTTGCCCGGCTCCTATGTTTTGGTACCTTACGTTCCGTTATATCGGCTAAGGTAGCGCTAGGAGAACTACTGCGATTGTGCCCCAGTTGAGCTGGGCTAAGCACCTCAGTAGAGAAAGCTAAAACTGACCGTCATGATGAGGCGAGAGCTGGTCGCTGTTTGAGAGGTTTTCGAGTCCCTAAAGACTTATGCCGCTTAGAGCGAGGAGTCGGCTTTGTCCGGCCTAGGCGTGGATAGCGCCCCGAACTCGGTCTTCCGAACACTAGGGGCTTCGCCGAAATTTAAAATTATAGAATTCTATGGCTAAGTGAGAGTGTTCAAGCATTATAGTCTGATTGCCTTGTTTGTTGTGTTGAGCGCCTCCCTCGAAGGACCCAAGAATGGGAAAAAGAGCGCTCAAGTTTATCCCGAACACCCCAACACTCGTGGCATGGGGGCAGAAGCCGACGACTCGCCATCTCTCAAATTTGATAAACGGCCGCACAGAAGGTAATATTTTAAATTCAAAAAGCATTGCTTAGCGCACATGAACAAGTTTTCAGCGCACAAGACAAAACGAGCGAGTTTACTCAAAAATTACATCCCTGGAACATTCATCTGCCATAAGGCGGGCACCCTTTAGAACGCCCTCATAGTACATCTCGGGGTGGCGACGCTCCTTGCCCGGCGGCGGCCCGTCCTTCACAAGCTTCTCCGCATCCAGCTTGCCCCAGTGCACCTTAGCACGGGCAAGCGCCCTACGGGCACCTTCGATGCAGACAGAGCGCTTGATGACTTCGAGCCTTGGACAGGCCTCCACCAGCCGCCTCACCAGCCCGAAGTAGCTCCAAGGCAGAGCCTCTCCAGGCCACAGCCGAACTATGAGGCCCTTCATGGCCTGTTCGGCCACCTTGTGGAGCTCGACCGGTTGCTTCAGCTGGTCGCTCAAGGGCACAGGGAGTCCGGCCTCAGCATACTGAGACCAGAACACCTTCTCTGTCGAGCTGCCCTCCTCGGCTCGGTAGAATGCGGCGGCATCGGACACACTGCGGGGCAAATCTGCGAATGCTCCTGGAGAGCTCCGGATTCGGGTAAGTAACAAGTAATTCACTTTCACATGCTTGCTTTGCATAAAGAAAGCCATACCCGCCGTTATCTTTTTCATCGCCTCAACCTCCTGGAGGGCCTTCTGGGCTTCGGCCTTTGCAGACTTGGCATTCTCAATGGTCGCCGCGAGCTCGGACTCTCGCGTCTTTGAGTCAAGCTTCAAACTCTCATGTTTTTTCATGAGAGCCTGGAGCTCTTGCCGCACCTCGCCAACCTGCACCTCATACTTCTGCCGCTCGGTGCGCTCCGTGGTCGCCCTCTTCTCGGCCTCGGACAACGCTTGCTTAAGGGTCGCCACCTCCATTGTGGCCCCTACAATAGCCACGTTAATCCTGTCACTTTTTGCAATTGCACCTTTTATATATTCAAATAAGGTATTTCTTACCTTCCTTATCCTCGAGCTGCTTCTTGGCAAGCCCGAGCTGTTGCTCGGACTGCTCGAGGTTCTGCTTCAGCGTGTCCACCTCCGCAGTCAGTGCGACGGACGCCAGCAACAAAGCCTGGATATGCATATTGACTTACTTTTGTTAGACTCCTGCGATTGTTATTAGATCCTCTATTCGGCTTTTCTTTCCGAACACCAAACAGAGCATCAGGGGCTACTGTCTATGCGGTAATATTTTTACATATCCTTTACTTACCTCAAAGCCTGTTAGAAGGCTGGCACAGGCTTCAGTCAGTCCGCTCTTGGCGGAAGGAACCTTCCGGATCACCGTACTCATCACAGTACGGTGCTCCTCATCGATGGAGGCGCCGTTAAGCACCTCCAGCAGATTGTCCGGCGCCTCCGGTTGGACAGGGGCCACCGGCTCAGTAGGCTTGCTCCTCTTGGAAGGAGGTCGCCTGCCATAGTCCGGTACCGTTGAAGATTCCGGCGCGGTGTCTGGCTCAAGGCCGGACTTGGAGCCCTTGGGGGTTCTATCCCCTTTTCGCCTGGAGTCCGGGAGGTCGCCTTGTGGCGCCCCCAGGACCACCTCCTCCTAGCTTGGAACCTGTTGGGACGCCACCTCGGCATCGTCCATAGGGCGGGGGGAGGTAGCCGTCGAAAGAGAATTGACATCCGACGAGTCCAGGGAACCACTTGACGACACGTCGAGCCGGTCTTTGGGTGGACTGCATAATCATATTCGACATAAGGAAAAGTTGTGCAATGAAGGAATACTATGAATCACTCTGGTATTCGGATACTACGATTTCGCCAGGGGTTTGGCCCTGAGCGGCCACTCCTCTTCGTCGTCGCCGGTGTTAGTGGAGTAGTCCGGAGGAAGGGTTTTCCCCTTCTTGGACCCTTCGGCCTCCCCAGTTGGGGCGGCCTTCCTTTTCTTTCCTTCCCCCGCTAGAGGGGGAGAGGCTTCTTCTTCCTCCTCCTCGTCTTCACGGGAGGAGTGCGTCTCGGAGTCGTCCGACGATGAATCCGACACCACCACACGACGGTCACTCTTTCGAGTCCCCTGGCCTTCTTCTTGGCCTTCTTCTCCGGCACCACGTAGGGTGCCGGAACTAGCAGCCCTGTCAAACGGGCGTCTGCTAGGTCTTCGGGCAAAGGAGCCGGACAATTGATCTATCTGGACGTCTCCTGCCAATCCTGTCAAAGGTAAGGGAGTTTAGATCCCGCATAGAGTCAAACTATGAAAAACTAATACCCTATAAAAGGTAAAAACAGCTTACCGCACTAGCGTGACGCTGCGTGCTGAATCTGCGATCCTCGGTAGCGGATGCAGGAGCCTCGGCGCCCTTGAATAGCACCTTCCAGGCATCTTCATACGTCGGGTCGAAGAGCCTACTCAGAGTTCGGTGCTGCGCCGGGTCGAACTCCCACAGGTTGAAGGCCCGTTGTTGACACGGGAGGATCTGACGGATGAGCATAACCTGGACTACATTGACAAGTTTGAGCTTCTTGTTCACCAGGGTTTGGACACATGTTTGGAGTCCGGTCAGCTCTCCTTTTTTACCCCACGACAGGCCCGTATCTTTCCAGGAGGTGAGCCGCGTAGGGGGTCCGGATCAGAACTCGGGGGCTGCGACCCATTGAGGGTCACACGGCTCGGTGATGTAGAACCACCCCGACTGCCACCCCTTCAGGGTCTCCACGAAGGAGCCCTCGAGCCATAGGACGTTGGGCATCTTGCCCACCATGGCACCTCCGCACTCCGCCTGGTTGCCGCACACCACCTTTGGCTTGACATTGAAAGTCTTGAGCCATAGGCCGAAATGGGGGCGGATGCAGAGGAAAGCCTCGCACACAACGATAAACACTGAGATGTTGAGGACGAAGTTCGGGGCCAGATCGTGCAAATCTAGGCCATAGTAGAACATGATCCCCCGGACAAATGGGTGGAGAGGGAAGCCCAGTCCACGGAGGAAATGGGGGAGGAACACCACCCTCTCATGGGGCCTAGGGGTGGGGACGAGCTGCCCCTCTTCGGGAAGCCGGTGCGCGATGTCGTTAGACAAGTATCCGGCCTTCCTCAGTTTTTTGATGTGTCCCCCCGTAACGGAGGAGACCATCCACTTGCCTCCCGCTCCGGACATGGCTGGAGAAGGTTGAGGTGGGAGTGCGGACTTGGGCGCTGGAGCTCGAGTGCGCGGAAATGGATAGGCAAAGGAGGAAGAAGGCGTAGGTGAAAAGGTGGATCCTTATCCCCTTATATGGGCGGACGAAAACTACACGTCCCCACCCGCCTGGTAAAACTCGCTTATCTCCCAAGCGCCGTAATCAATGGCCGGTTGGGTTACCCACGTCCGTTTTAATGAGAATGCCGGAATAAGGGGACACGATATCTGCTTCGACAAGACGTGCCAAGGAAACCGCCTTGCTAAACGCGCTGAGGTGGGACAATAAAATGATTCGAATAAAGGCTTGGCCGTGGTGTGATGACACGCTACGGAATACGTCAGCAGATTAGATTTGTGTAAATATTATTCTCTCTATGGCAATATGTGGAAACTTATTTTGCAGAGCCGGACACTATCCTTGTGTTCAAAATCTTCTATGAAGTACTTGGAGGAGGAACCCGCCTTGCAATGCCGAAGACAATATGCGCGCCGGACTCGTCGTCATTGAAGCCTGGTTCAGGGGCTACTGAGGGAGTCCCGGATTAGGGGGTGTTCGGATAGCCGGACTATACCTTCAACCGGACCCCTGGACTATGAAGATACAAGATTGAAGACTTCGTCCCGTATCCGGAAGGGACTTTCCTTGGTGTGGAAGGCAAGCTTGGCGATACGGATATGTAGATCTCCTACCATTGTAACCGACTTTGCGTAACCCTAGCCCTCTCCGGTGTCTATATAAACTGGAGGGTTTTAGTCCGTAGGACACAACAAGAACAATAATCATACCATAGGCTAGCTTCTAGGGTTTAGCCTCCTTGATCTCGTGGTAGATCTACTCTTGTACTACCCATATCATCAATATTAATCAAGCAGGAGTAGGGTTTTACCTCCATCTAGAGGGCCCGAACCTGGGTAAAAACATCGTGTCCCTTGTCTCCTGTTACCACCCCCTACCCGAGATCCGCCGGTTTTGACACCGACACTATCCCCCTAGGAGCATGCGCGTAATACTTTGCTTTCATAACTTCTAAATTTTTGCAATAAGTATATGAGTTCTTTATAACTAATGTTGAGTCCATGGATTATATGCACTTTTTCCCATCCTTCCACCATTGCTAGCCTCTCTAATACCGCGCACTTTTCGCCGGTATCATACACCCACCATATACCTTCCTCAAAACAGCCACCATACCTTCCTATCATGGCATTTGCATAGCCATTCCGAGATATATTGCCATGCAACTTTCCACCGTTCCGTTTATTATGACACACTCCATCATTGTCGTATTGCTAGCATGATCATGTAGTTGACATCGTATTTGTGGCAAAGCCACCATTCATAATTCTTTCATACATGTCAATCTTGATTCATTGCATATCCCGATACACCGCCGGAGGCATTCATAATAGAGTCATATTTTGTTCTAAGTATCGAGTTGTAATTGTTGAGTTGTAAGAAAAATAAAAGTGTGATGATCATCATTTTTAGAGCATTGTCCCAAGTGAGGAAAGGATGATGGAGACTATGATTCCCCCACAAGTCGGGATGTGACTCCGGACAAAAAAAAAGAGGCCAAAAAAAAGAAAAGGCCCAAATAAAAAAGAGAGAAAAAGAGAGAAGGGACAATGTTACTATCCTTTACCACACTTGTTACTATCCAACTTGGCTTGTATATTCCAATGATGGGCTTCCTCAAATTGCCCTAGGTCTTTGTGAGCAAGTGAGTTGGATGCACACCCACTTAGTTTCTTTTGTTGAGCTTTCATATACTTATAGCTCTAGTGCATCCGTTGCATGGCAATCCCTACTCACTCACATTGATATCTATTAATGGGCACCTCCATAGCCCGTTGATACGCCTAGTTGATGTGAGACTATCTTCCCCTCCTTTTGTCTTCTCCACAACCACCATTCTATTCCACATATAGTGCTATATCCATGGCTCACGCTCATGTATTGCGTGAAGATTGAAAAAGTTTTGAAAATGTTAAAGTATGAAACAATTGCTTGGCTTGTCATCGGGGTTGTGCATGATTTAAATACTTTGTGTGGTGAAGATAGAGCATAGCCAGACTATATGATTTTGTAGGGACAACTTTCTTTGGCCATGTTATTTTGAGAAGACATGATTGCTTTGTTCGTATGCTTGAAGTATTATTATTTTTATGTCAACATAAACTTTTGTCTTGAATCTTTTGGATCTGAATATTCATACCACAATTAAGAAGATTTACATTGAAATTATGCCAAGTAGCACTCCGCATCAAAAATTCTCTTTTTATCATTTACCTACTCGAGGACGAGCAGGAATTAAGCTTGGGGATGCCTGATACGTCTCCAACGTATCTATAATTTTTGATTGCTCCATGCTATATTATCTACTGTTTTGGACTATATCGGGCTTTATTTTCCACTTTTAAATTATTTTTGGGACTAACCTATTAACCGAAGGCCCAGCCCAGAATTGCTGTTTTTTTCCCTATTTCAGAGTTTCGTAGAAACAGAATATCAAATGGAGTCCAAACGAAATAAAACCTTCGGGAACGTGATTTTCTCACCGAACGTGATCCAGGAGACTTGGACCGTACTCCAAGGAACAAGAGAGGCGGCCACGAGGGTGGGGGGCGCGCCCCCTGCCTCGTGGCCCCCCTGTTGCTCCACTGACGTACTTCTTCCTCCTATATATACCTACGCACCCCCAAACGATCAGATACGGAGCCAAAAACCTAATTCCACCGCCGCAACTTTCTGTATCCACGAGATCTCATCTTGGGGCCTGTTCCGGAGCTCTGCCGGAGAGGGCCGTCATCACAGAGGGTTTCTACATCATCATAGCCTCTCCGATGAAGTGTGAGTAGTTCACCTCAGACCTACGGGTCCATAGTTATTAGCTAGTTGGCTTCTTCTCTCTCTTTGGATCTCAATACAATGTTCTCCCCCTCTCTCGTGGAGATCTATTCGATGTAATCTTCTTTTTGCGGTGTGTTTGTTGAGACCGATGAATTGTGGGTTTATGTTCAAGTCTATCTATGAATAATATTTGAATCTTCTCTGAATTCTTTTATGTATGATTGGTTATGTTTGCAAGTCTCTTCGAATTATCAGTATGGTTTGGCCTACTAGATTGGTTTTTCTTGCCATGGGAGAAGTGCTTAGCTTTGGGTTCAATCTTGCGGTGTCCTTTCCCAGTGACAGAAGGGGCAGCAAGGCACGTATTGTATTGTTGCCATCGAGGATAACAAGATGGGTTTTTTATCATACTGCATGAAACTATCCCTCTACATCATGTCATCTTGCTTAAGGCGTTACTCTGTTTTTAACTTAATACTCTAGATGCATGCTGGATAGCGGTCGATGAGTGGAGTAATAGTAGTAGATGCAGGCAGGAGTCGGTCTACTTGTCTCGGACATGATGCCTATATGCATGATCATACCTAGATATTCTCATAACTATGCTCAATTCTGTCAATTGCTCAACAGTAATTTGTTCACCCACCATAGAATACTTATGCTCTCGAGAGAAGCCACTAGTGAAACCTATGGCCCCCGGGTCTATTCTCATCATATCAATCTCCATCACTTTAATCTTGCTTAGCTTTTTTACATTGCTTCTTTACTTTTCACTTTGCATCTCTATACCAAAAATACCAAAAATATTATCTATCATCTCTATCAGTTCTCACTCTCGTAAGTGACCGTGAAGGGATTGACAACCCCTAATCGCGTTGGTTGCGAGTAGCTATCGTTTTGTGCAGGTACGAGGGACTTGAGCGTAGCCTCCTACTGGATTGATACCTTGGTTCTAAAAAACTGAGGCAAATACTTACGTTACTTTGCTGCATCATCCTCTCCTCTTCGGGGAAATCCAACGCAGTGCTCAAGACGTAGCAGTGCGCAAGATGGGCATCGATCATTCGGTGATCAAACCCACTAAAGCCACTTTCAGAGGCATTATACCAGGTGAGGAGGCTCGCTGTACAGGCTCCGTTACCCTTGAGGTTGTCTTCGGTTCACCAAAAAATTACCGTATCAAAGAGTTAAACTTCGAAATCGTCCCTTTCCGCAGTGATTATCAAGCACTGCTCGGACGAACCGCATTCGCTCGATTCAACGCGGTACCACATTATGCCTACCATAAGCTCAAGATGCCCGGTCCACGCGACGTCATCACGGTTAATGGCAAGGCCGAACCTTCCCTCGGCACCAGGATATACACCGCTGCCTTAGCAGTAGAGACAACGAGCAACACCTTACAGCCGAACCTCGAGCAGACGTCCGGGCCTCCGGATACCGTCAAGGGACTCCGAACCACTTCACGGAAGGATAGACCAGCCCGTCCAAAGCTCAACTAAAACACTCCGGCAAAGGCCAGGACAGGCCATACTCAGTGGCTCAACCGCCCTCCGGCACATAAATATTTCTTACAGTTTCTTCGCAGGTTCACCTTTGCGCCGACCAGGACGGGCTACACGGACACAACTTGAATGCGTAAGGGAATCCTCAGACATCTCCCGCAGTGACCGTCTAGCTGTATTGCAGATCCACACTCAGCCTCTTCCCCCTGGTCTGAGCAGGTTCCGCAATCATATTCCTTTTTTTATCACATTACTTGTACAAATACGCATAGACGTAATATTCAAATACAACATGTGGATTTATATGATGCTTACCTGCTGTTATTTCTTATTGAAATCATTCTGTCAAGTGGCATTTGTACACAACGATATGCCCTAAAATATGCCAGGGGCTTCGTTTTACCCATAACACGACAGTAAAGTCCGAACACCTTCATGGAAGTTCGGCACCCCGAACTTATAGCATTATATGCATCAGCTCGGAATCATGTCTTGGGTCAATAGTTGGGTTTGCCCGGCTCCCATGTTTTGGTACCTTACGTTCCGCTATATTGGCTAAGGTAGCATTGGGAGAACTACTGCGATTGTGTCCCGGTTCTTCCGGACGAGCACCTCAGTAGAGAAAGCCAAAACTGACTGTCATGATACGGCGAGAGCTGGTCAGCTGTTCGAGAGGTTGCAAAATCTTTATGGATTTCTTCCGCACTGTTGGATCGGGGGTTCCGGCAGACCCTTAAGGTTCGAACTCTGGGGTGCGCGCGGAGATTCTGCCCTCTACCTCTCCGTCTCGCAAGGATCTAAACTACCGAAAGAACAGCACAAAGAACACAGAGTTTATATTAGTTCGGGCCACCGATGTGGTGTAATACCCTACTCTAGTTTTGTGGGTGGATGGATTGCCTCTTGGGCTGATGATGATGATGGTCAGTACAAAGGAGAACAGCCTCGCGAGGGCCTGTTCTTGGCTAGGACGATGAACTGCTAGGGAAGTTCAGCCGCCCTTCTCTCTCTCTCTCTCTCTCTCTCTCTCTCTCTACTTGCTCTATGATTGCCCCCTTGGTCGTTTTCCCCCCTCTCTCCTGGGGGTGGCGGGTCCTATTTATAGGAAAAGGCCCTGGGCCTTTTCCCAAATATTGAGCGGGAAGGGCGCCAACAATTGGCCAATTCGAAGGGGAACATCTGGTACACTTATCCTGACCAAAGTTGGTCCTCGCCTGCCAAAGGCCCTGTGGTGACGCCGTTCTGGGCTCCACGATGAGCTCATTCCCACCGTTGGACTGGTCTTGGTCTCGTTGCACCGAAATGGATGCCTTTGCTTGATCCTCTCGCCTGCACTTGCCCCCTTTGCACCAAAGAGGAAAGGGAGGACACTGTGCGGTCTGGCGCCCGCCTGGCACCCTTGGTCGTCATGGCTTGCGTCATGGGCACCTCACGAGGTACCCTGCCTTGATCTCTCCGCCTCCTCATGAGCCAGCCTGAGGAGGCCGCGCCTGAGGAAGCGCTGTGTCGTCCGCCCCGCGAGGCTTGGCCCCTCGCGAGGGTCTTGAGCCTCGTGTTGATGAAGGTGGGCCGTACTGGGCCTCCATTCGAGCCACGCCACAGGCCGCAGGCAGGCAAGTCTGGGGACCCTCGTTCCCAGAACACCGACATTAGCCCCGGGGCCCAAGGCGCGCCCGGACTTGGCCGTGCCGAGAGGCGAAAGGGCAAGGGCGAAGCGCCGCGGGCCCTAACAGCCTGCGGCCTTGGGCGCCGCGTGGAGGTTGATTGGGCGCGGGCGTCCCCGCAACCGCGCAGGTTAAAGGCGTAGTGTCTGCCCAGGCCTTGCTCTTCTCTTTCTCCCGTTGTTGCTCAAATCCCCTTTCTTGCGCCTCTCCTTCCTTCCTCCAGACTCCCAGATCTGCTCCCTTGTGACCTTGGAAGCCATGGCGCCGCGCCAGCCTCCTGCCGAAGCTTGGTTCTCGCCGGCCCTGGACTCGCCGAATGTGTCGGTGGCCTGCCTCGCCCGGCTGCGCCAGATGGCGGCGGCGTGGGGAGTCGACGGAACGCGGGTGTTCAAGGTCGGCTCCGCCATCCCTGAGGGCCGAGGAAGCACCTTCTACCCTCTCTTTGTAAGCTCCATTACTACGGGCCTGGTGCCTCCTTTCTCCGAGTTCTTCCTCTCTGTCCTCCGCCACTATGACTTGCAAGCTCTGCATCTCCACCCCAACTCCATCCTTCTCCTGGCGATCTTCGCCTACTACTGCGAGGCCCATGTGGGGGTGCAACCCTCAGTGGCCTTGCTGCGCCACTAGTTCTACCTCCGGGTCACCCGTGGCTTCCCTTCCGCATGCGCGAGCTTCGTTGCGTGTGGCGGCGCCATGGCCATCTCAAATCCCGGGAAGAGGATTGAGGGCTTCAGGAGCAAGTGGGTCTTGGTGGACGTCGGGCGCATCCATCCTCGGCTGATCCTACCCATGGAGCAGGCCGTGAGTTCCGACGACTGGTCCCGGGAGGAGCTTACGGGCCCCCGCGCGAAGCCGGTTCTGGAGAAGATGGACGCGGACCTGAAGCCGGCCAATGCTGCGGCAGCGAGGCTGACCGGCGCGTCGCTGCTGAGAGAGTTCCTGGAGCACCAGCTGGCCCCACTTCGGCGGTACTCACCTCCGATGTGGAGGCCTCACCCGAGCCCCGCGGCCTTGGGCGACGAGGATGTGACCGCGACGCTCCAATCCGAGGTGGCACGGTTGGAGGGCGCGCCGGTGCCCTTGTTCCTTCGCGACGACTAGCAGCAGGTGGTGGAGTTGATGCCCGTCTTCAACGGGGACGGACCGGTGCCTGTGGTGGCTCCCGAGGGACTGGTGGACGTGTCCTCCGGCGACCCCAGCGGAGAGGAGGGCGAAGAGGAGAGGGAGGAGGGCCCTGACTCCGAGGCAACTGACGGAGAGTCCAGGGCTCCCCTCCCCCGACGCAAGTCCCGTACTCTCCGCCTCTCATTGAGCGATGATGATGAGGTCGACGACGTGCTGGGTAGCGGGAGTTCGCCCCCGATCCCGAAGAAGGACAGGACCGGGCTGATCCTCCGCGGGTCCGTCCCGGCTCCGGGGCGATCCGCGGACGCGCCTTCTGCTACTGCGGTTGACCCCTCCAGCCGGCTCTCAGGCTTCAAGTACGGCCGGAGGCTGCTCGAGCCCTCCAGCGACGACCTGTAAGTGCTTGATCCATCATCTTTTGTTCCTTGTTCCGCCACTGGGACTTGATGTTTGCTCCTTTTGGATAGGCTGGCGCCCTCGGCGAAGAAACCGAAGGGGGCTCCCGAGGCCCCATCCGCGGCAACACCTCCGCCTGCGGGTGAGGCGATCGTGAGGCACGGGCCTCTCCTGCCCGCTCATCCTTGCGAGGCTTGGCTGAGCTGGCTGGGGAGAGCCCAGCCCCCATGGCCCAAGTGACTCCCGAGGTGCTCCTGCCTGCTGCCGCCGCCACGGCCGTCGGGGCACAGCAGACTCCGCCTTAGGACGCTGTGGTCTTGCCGTCGCTACCTTCTCCTCCCGTTCCACTGACCGCTGCTTCCCCGACTCCTCCTGTTGTCTTGGCGCGCGCCAATGTTTCTCCGCCTTCTTCTTCCATCCTGGAGCGTGCCGCTGCTGAACTGGACCGTCTGCGACAGGATCTTCTCGGCGCTGACCCTCGCCTGGTGGCCGGGCGCCTGGAACTAGCCTCGGGGTGGATTTGCTCTGACGCCTCGATTCGAGCGGCGCTGGTTCAGGCCTCAACGGCCTATGACGGAGAAAGGGAGGCCACCCTCGAAGCGAAGGCCGCCCGAGACGCGGCCCTGGGAGAGGTGGTTGGAGTCCGTGGCCGCTTCATGGAGCTGGAGGACGAGCTGCAGGGCCTGCAGGAGCAGCTCGCGGGGGAGGTTCGCCTTCGCCAGGAGCAGGAAGAAGGCACGAACGCTCGCGAGGCGGCCATCGAGGATCGGGAGGACAAGCTCAAGAAGCGCCGCGCCCGCCTAGACGCGCTGAAGAAAGAGCTGGAGGTGACGAAGGCCGAGCTGGACCGCAAGGCTCGGGTTCTTGCCAAGGATCGCGTGGCCTTCGCAGACATGGAGAAAGATGCCCGTGCTTCGCTGAAGACACTCTACGAGAGCGGCCTGGAGAGCCCGTTGGCTGGTGACGAAGATGGCCCCGCCAAGCTGCTTCCCTTCCTGGTTAAGGCCCTTGGAGACGTCGCCCTTGGCCTTGGCCCCACAGCTGAGGCCGAGGCGCGCGTACTGTCTTCTGCTGCACTGACGCGGGTCTTCGCCCACATCTATCTTCGCGATTCCGGCGCCGACCTCGACAGCCTGCTGGAGCCGGTGAGCGGCGAGGGTGCGTCCGCCGCTGTCGAAGCCGTGAAGGGGCGCGCGGAGGCGCTGTTGGGGAAGTTCCGGGCCTTCAGCACCAGGCCAAAGCAAGGCGCCGCCGGCCCTACTGCTCCATGAAGCGAGGCCACTCCGCGCTGCCCCACCGCCGACAAGTGACTCCGCTGCCACTCCTGTTCTTCTTTTACTTCCTGCACATGCACCACGCCTCGAGGAGGCATTTAAACTTGCGTTTGGTACTGAGACGACAGTATGGGCTGTAATATTTTGCTTTTAAATTCCTTGAGTTTTATGCTTTTCTTCCCTACTTGCATGTGTTCTACGCCGGCAGAGCCCGGCCGCGCGCGTACCTCACCCAACATTAGCCCCGACCGGAAACCAGGACGGGACCAAAGGAGTGAGGGGCTACGTGACAAGTTAGGCTCCTGAGTCGCGATGCTCAGGAGTCCCCCTTGGCACACGAACTACAAGTAGGGGAGCGTGATGTAGGTGTATCTTCCGTTCTACGTCTGCGGAGCCCGACTCCGCGCGTACCCCACCCAGCATAGCCTTTAGGAACTAAGGAGTGAGGGGCTACGGAGCCAGTTAGGCTCCTGAGTCGCGATGCCCAGGAGTCCCCCTTGACGCGCAAACAGCGGGCGGTGAGGTGAGATGCGAGTGGGACCACCGTTCTACGTCTGCAGAGCCCGGGCCTGCGCGTACCTCACCCATCATAGCCTTTCAGAACTAAGGAGTGAGGGGCTACGGGACCAGTTAGGCCCCTGAGTCGCGATGCTCAGGGGTCCCCCTTGGCGCGCAAATGGCCTTCATACCTTGGCTCCGCTCGGGGAGAGACGCGCGACGAACCAGGCTCGAAGGACCTGGCTGGGTGGCGTACGCTTGGGCGTGACCCAGTCATAGCCCCCGTGCCTAGCCCCCTCGCGCGGCGCTCTTGAGGGGAGGCGTTGCGATGAGGCCAGCCACTGAGCTCTGGGCTCCCTGAGGTTAATGCGGCCCGGAGGCCACCCTCAGTTGTTTATCGCCAGCGCGGAGCATAGCGCTTCCGTATGTGTACGGGCATAGCCGCTCCTCGGCAGTGTCGTCAGCCAGCGCGGAGCATGGTGCTTCCACTGGTACGTGGGAGGGGGCTCCCCTCCGGGAGGAGCCCCGGGGCATGTACAGCCCCGCCCTGACACGTGGCCGGCACGGTAGGGCTAGGTGAGGTGTATCTGGGCACCCGTGAGCCAGCACGAGACTCACGAGGCCCTACCTCTAGGCGGGTTGCGCCTGGCACTGGGCCGTATCTTGAGATGTGTTCCTGCAAAATTTGGTTAGATGCCGGCACTCTACGTCCTCGGGTCCCGGCCCTCGAGCTTGTCTCAGCCGTCGCTGGTATGCCAGGTCGCGATGCCGTGGACAAGGCCAGAGGGTGAGGGCTGGAGAGCCGGTAAGAGCCCTGAGTCGCGATGCTCAGGCACCCCCCCTTTAACGTGCAAGTGGTCGACATGGAGAAGAAAAGTTGTAGTGGACAGGCATCAAGTGATCAAGCATGATAGGCAAATGCATAGTTGGAAATAAACGGGAGGGAGATACACGCCGCTGGGCCTAGCCCAAGCGGCTTGGGGATGATGCAGCCCGAGGGGCGTCCCCATCAAAGCAAGCTAACGATCGAAAACTAAAAAAGGATACACGCCGCAGGGACGGACCCACGCGGCCTGGGAGTAATGCAGCGCCAGGAGGGCGCTCCCAGCTGGGAATGGAGCTTGAAAGATGTCTCCTAAAGATGTAGACGGCGAAATGGCGTTGGTGCGGCAGGCTCGGCGGGCTGCGGGAGCCGATCCTCACGAGCCCCCAGGCCCTGGGGCCTCGGGAGGCTCCGGAGGCACTGGTGGCTCCTCACGAATCATCTCCATCTCCGCCAGGACTGCAGAACGCCTGTCTTCCTGAGTCTCCATGATGCCCCTCATGAGGCACTGGTACGCATCAGCCACGCTCGGCAAGCCGTAAGGCATGCGAACATAGCTGTGGGGTGGACCTCCACAATGCCCCACTTGTGAGGGCCAGAGGCACTCCGTCGTGGCGACTTGATTGAGCCCTGGTACGTCGATGCGGACACGCAGCCCACCATCCTCGCCTGGATGGGGAGCCACAACTGGCAAGTGGCGGCAACCTCTCATGATTCTCGACTCCTGTAGTTCTTAAACGGCCTGGTTAACGAACTCCTGCTGGTCTGACTCTGCTTGCTTCGCTCCTTCTTGAGGGAAACGTGCTTTGAAGCATGCCTCCACGTGGTGCCCAAGCGCCTCCCTCGTGACCCTGGCTAGGTCGGTGGCCCTCAAGGCGAGAGCCCCCGAGCCCTGCCTGAGGGGGGGGGGCGCTTTCCTATGCGATGGAAGGAGGGTCCCCCTGGGCAGGCACGGGCCCTGAGGGGCCTGCCTCCTGAGGGGCGGAGCCTGACAACGTCTTCTTCTTCTTGGGTGTGGTCTCGGGAAGCCTCCTACTTCCGCGATCTGGGTCTTGCAGCGACGCGGCCTGAAAGGCTCGCTCCAGGGAACACACTGCATCCCTCTCTTCCCATGGCACCGTGATGACGCCGCCACTCCCTGGCATCTTGAGGACATTGTAGTCGTGGTGAGTTACGGCCATGAACTTGGCCAGCGCTGGGTACCCGAGGATGGCGTTGTACGGCAGGCGTGTCACGCCCAAGATGCGACCCTATCCTAAAGGAACTCGAAGGTCCCACCAAGGATAGAAGCGCATCTTGAAGACGCTTTTGCAAGGTGGATATCATTACATCAACATTACATAATGGTGGGGATACAACCAAGACATAAAATGTCACATGAATACAACAATACATCATACATAAGATCAACATCCGACTACGGATGAAACATAAACAGAAACTCAAACAATATCCACCCTGCTAGCCCAGGCTGCCGACCTGGAACCTATCCCTCAATCGAAGAAGAAGCAGAAGAACTCCAGCACAAATGATCATCGCTCTCACGTCATGAACATTGCATAAACAGTACCTGCAACTGGTGGTGTAGTAATCTGTGAGCCACGAGGACTCAGCAATCCCATTACCATGGGTATCAAGACTAGCAAAGCTTAATGGGAAAGGAAGGGGTAAAGTGGTGAGGTTTGCAGCAGCGGCTAAGCATGTATGGTGGCTAACTTACGCAAATAAGAGCGAGGAGAGAAGCAAAGCAAGCGATCGTCAACTAGTAATGATCAAGAAGTGATCCTGAACTCCTACTTACGTCAGACATAACCCAGAAACCGTGTTCTCCTCTCGATCAACCCCGAAAAGAGACAATCACGGTTACACACACGGTTGGTGTATTTTAGAAGAGTTTACTTCAAGTTTACTACAACCGGATATTAACAAATTCCCATCTGCCCATAACCGCGGGCACGGCTTTCGAAAGTTCAAACCCTGCAGGGGTGTCCCAACTTAGCCCATGATAAGCTCTCGCGATCAACGAAGGATATTCCTTCTCCCCGGGAAGACCCGATCAGTCTCGGAATCCCGGCTACAAGACATTTCGATAATGGTAAAACAAGACCAGCAAAGCCGCCCGATGCGCCGACATCCCGATAGGAGCTGCACATATCTCGTTCTTAGGGCAACACCGGATGAACACTACGTACGGCAACCGACGATACCCCAAGTTGCCCAGGGGCGGCACCGCAAGTGGCTCTAGTTTGGACCAACACTTAGACAAGCATTGGCCCGGGGGGCTAATAAAGATGACCCTTGGGTTAATTACTCCCAAGGGAAAAATAGGTGGTGGTGAGGCAAATGGTAAAACCAAGGTTGGGCCTTGCTGGAGGAGTCTTATTCAAAGCGAACTGTCAAGGGGGTCCCATAAATCACCCAACCGCGTTAGGGACGCAAAATCCGGGAACATAATACCGATATTACGGAAACTAGGGCGACAAGAGTGGAACAAAACACCAGGCATAAGGCCGAGCCTTCCACCCTTTACCAAGTATATAGATGCATTAATAATATAAGAGATATTGTGATATCCCAACATAAACATAAATATAATCCAACATGGAGCAATCTTCATCTTCACCTGCAACTAGCAACACTATAAGAGGGGCCGAGCAAAGCGGTAACATAGCCAAAACAACGGTTTGCTAGGAAGGGTAACAAAGGTCAGAGGTTCATGTCAATTTGGGAGGCTTGAGCAGCAAGTGGTAGGTAACGCAACATAGCGATAGAACAAAGCATCTAGCATAGCAATGATAGTAGTGAGATCCAAGGTGACGGTCATCTTGCCTGAAATCCCGCTAGGAAGAAGAACGAGTCCATGAAGAAGATGAAGCCACGAAGACGAACCAAGCGTAGACGAACGAATCCTCACGATCGCAACGAAACGGGAACTATCGAGAAGAAGCACACAACATAGTAAAACACACCACACATGAACAAGGCATGATGCTCAACCAAGTATGATGCATGGCAAAGCTACATGAAGCTACTTATGGCAAGAGATGATGCATACAAGAACAACACAACCAAGCAAGTTTAAATGAGGCCGGAAACAACATAGAACAACTCCGGTAAGTCCTCATATGCAAATTTCGAAATTGGTCCAGATCTGAATAAACCTTAAGTTCAAGTTGTTAAACATCAAGTTAAGATGCACCAAGATGATCTACATGAAATTCTAGTCAAGTTACATATAAAGTTCATTAGATTCGGAGCTACGGCCTAGAAGATATGAGCAAAACAAGTTAAGCATGGCAGTGATGCAAAATGCATTCAAACATCAAACAAACACATCAAAACAAGGATGCAACATGATAATATGAGACTACATGCAAAACTAAGCAATTTTCATATAGAGCACACTCAAAACGGAGCAACGGTTCAACACATACACTCTATACAATATATAACAACAATCTGTCCAAAACAGCAAGTAGGCATCTAGCAAGCATCAAATCAACATGCTACAGGACCATAACATGATAACAAAAGGCATGAACATGATGTACAGGTAAAGCATGACAAAACATGAACACTGAGCTAACTCCAGAAACTACGAGAACATGCTCAAAAGGACATGGCAAGATTGCAAATAATAACAGGTTCACAGACTTAGCAGAATTCACAGGGCATGGCAGAAATAACATCAGGTAGCCATATTTAGAGCTATCAAACAACATGTTATAGAAAGCTATCATGTCAAACTAGAGCATGGCATGAATATACTCAAAGCATTGAACAAAAGTCCCTTAGTGACCATGAGCCAAAAAGGATCAGAGAATACAATTGCAAGCATGTGAACATAGCAAAAACATAAACAGATTCAGACTTGGTGAACAACTGGAGCATGGCATAATCAGATAACAAGTAGGCATGTTTACGAGCTCGATGAACTCACTACGAGGCATTTCATGATAAACTAAGCATACACCCAGCAACTAGACATGGCATAGAAGCTATACATGGCAAGAACAACAACATAGCATGCACGGATAAACAACAACAAGCTAGGAAAAATTGCTAAACATGTTAACAATCTGCCAGGAACATTTTATAGCAAAAGTAGAGCAAGATTAAGACATTCTAGAGCACTCCATAAATGCAAATAGGGGCATGGATGGATAGATCATAACCATATGTCCAAAACATCCTTACTGAACATACTCAAAAGAGGCATGGATCTCACTGTAGCGACAAGAATACATGGCATAAAAATAACAGCAGACAAAGACGTTGAAATTCTAAGTCTCTGAAATCAGCAACATCACGGAGGCTACTTAGCAAGCTTGTTCTAGTCACCACATAGATCACAAAAATACATGGCATACACTCCTGTAAATACGGCATGGCATATTTCAAAACACACGTAGAGCTCAAGTTCATAGGGTGCACACATCAATCATGGCAAAAATGACAAAAGTGCATGTTCTGCTGAGAATCTGAAACTAACATCACATAGCCCTCTTCTAACAGCATTTCGGGCATCGAGATTAGCTCAAATGAAAATGACACAATGGAACAAAATGAGGAGCACAACCAGTTGAACATTATGATATATCATGCACGCAAAATGGAGCTATGAGCAGGAACTTATGGCATGCCAAACATAGCATCAGAAAGTAAACAATCAGGGACTTAGAGGAATATTACCCCGTGAAAACTGGGACGGGGAGGATCCGGGACGGAGCTGGCACCGTTTGGATCGGGGGCTGGGTGGATCTGGTCCACCCTGGGCCAGATCTGGCCGGAGTGAACTCCAGCGATGGCGTGCGGCTCCGGCGAGGCCGGTGGGTGGCGGCGGCGGCTTGCGTCGGCAGGGCCAAGCCGCGGGAGACGCGGGCGGCGACGAGGGAGAGGGGCGGCGCGCGGTGGAGGGCGACGAGGGGCGACGCGTGGTGGCCGGCCGGATGCGGAGGTCGCGGGAGCGGCTAGGTCGGCGGCAGGGCGTGCGGCGGAGGCGGCGGGGCCGGCGAGCGCGGTCGGGCGGCGCCTCGGGCGCGAGTGGCGGGGAGGCGGCGGCCCGGACTGGCGTGGCCGGCGGTGATGTGGGGCGTGGCCCGCCACGTGGCGGCGCGCGGTTGGACGGACGGCGGCGGACGGACGCGTCCGGTCCGATCCGGACGTGTCCGGCGGCGGAGGAGGGATTTCGTCTAGGGTTAGGGGTGGAATTGATCCGGGATTTTTGGGGGGAGTCACATATTTATAGGTAGGAGGAGCTAGGAAGCTCCAAATGAGGTGTGGTTCTCGCCCACACGATCGTGATAGAACGACCGAGATGATGGAGGGGTTTTGGATGGGTTTTGGGCCACTTGGAGGGGTGTTGGGCTGCAACACACACGAGGCCTTCACGGTTATCCGGTTAACCGGTTGAGTATCAAACGACCTCCGAATGACCCGAAACTTGACAGGCGGTCTACCGGTGGTGTACCAAGGCCACTTGGCAAACCTCGGGCCATTCCGAGAAAGTTTAACACCCGCACATGAAAAGAGGCAAAAGGGGGCGCCGGGGGACATAGGAGTGCCGGATTGCAAAACGGACAACGGGGAAAATGCTCGGATGCATGAGACGAACACGTATGCAAATGCGATGCACATGATGACATGATATGAAATGCAGATGATGACATGGAAAAGTGTGACACGCAAGCACATGACATGGCAAGGACGGCGAATAACTGGCGGACACCTGGCGCATCGGATCCGGGGCGTTACAAGGCGGATGTGAGCGACGTCAAAGTCGATGAGCTCGGTGCGGTAGTTGCTGCGGGCCCCGAAGGTGACAGGGAGGCGAGCCTGCCCGATCGGGATTGTGGATCCGTCGGTGACTCCGGAGAAAGGCTTGGTTGGCTGAAGCTGGTCATAGGGCACTTGGAGGTTGTCGAATGTTTCCACGGACAGGACGTTGAGACATGCTCCACCATCGATGAGGGCCCTGGTGACCAGTACGTTGCTGATGACTGGGGAGCAAAGCATCGGGAGGACCCCGGCTGTGGCCGCACACTTGAGCTGATCTGCTGAGCTGAACGTGATGGCGCACGCCGACCACTTGAGGGGGCGCGTTGCTTCGAGCTTGGGGAGGAATGCATTGACTTCACGGGCAAACTGCTTGAAGATGCGTTGGGAGGCTCGGGCTTGAGCTCCGCCTAGGATGCAGGCGATTGCGCGCGGCTCTTGGAAGCCCCCAGCCCCCTCGTCTTGATGGCGGTCTTCGTTCCTCCTTGGCTGAGGCGGCAGTGGAGGGAGGCCTGCGTTGCCATGAGGGCGGTCCTCACGAGGCTGATCCCTCCAGTCCCCCTCGTGAGGCAGGTCCCGCCAGCGGTCCTCGCGAGGTTGGTCGCGCCACCCCTGGTGCGGGCCACGATCTTCCTAGCGTCCTGGGTTTCTTCCTCCTCCTCGGTCGTAGCCCCGGTCGGTGCGGTCAGGGCGACGGTCGATCCTTCCTTCTCGCACGGTGCGGAGTTCTTGACATTCGTTGGTGTTGTGGGTGTGGAGGTCGTGGTACACACAGTACCGGCTGCCTCTGGAGGATTCAGGCAGATCCTTGCCCCGCTTGGTGTCTGGTTCTGCTGCGAGCACGGCAGCCCCCTTGCGCTTCACGTCCTTGGCCTTGGGCTTCTTCTCTTCTGGATCTGCAGCGGACAGCTCGAGGAGGGAGAGACGTCCCTCCTCAGCCCTGGCGCACTTGGTCGCCAAGTTGAACAGCTCCAGGGAGGTGCAGAGGTCTTCATGCATCGCCAGCTCCTCCTTCATCTTGACGTCACGCACGCCATTGGAGAAGGCTGAGATGATGGCTTCCTCGGACACCTTGGGGATCTTGAGGCGTGCACTGTTGAAGCGGTAGATGTACTTTTGCAGGGTCTCCCCGGGTTGCTGCTTGATGCGGCGCATGTCGCTCACGGCGGGCGGCCGGTCGCGAGTACCTTGGAAGTTGGCGATGAAGCGGGTGCGCATCTGGTCCCAGGAGGAGATCGTGCCTGGAGCCAGATTCAAGAGCCAGGTGCAGGCTCCTTCCTTCAACGCCATGGGGAACCAGTTCGCCATGACCTTTTCATCCCCGCTGGCAGCTTCGATGCCCAGCTCGTAGAGCTGGAGGAACTCTGCGGGATCAGTCGTGCCATCATAGCGAGGAGGCAGATCCCGCTTGAACTTGTCGGGCCACGCGACGCTACGCAGCTCGGTGGTGTAGGCGCGGTAGCCTGCGGTGGCCACGGGAGGTTTTGGTTGAGGGAGAGCTTGGCCTTGCGGGCCCCCTTGCGCTGCAGCTGGGAGCAGCGCGGGGTCTTGACGTGCCGGAGCTGGAGCAGGGTCGCGGCGAGCCGGAGCAGGGAGCGCTCGGGCAGCCTCTTGCGGTCGAGGGACTTCTTGGCAACTCCGCTCTTGCTGGGTTGGCGCCTGACGGAGCGGGTTCCGCCCAGGGGCCATACGCCTTGGAGCCATGGCATCTTCTTGGAGTGGAGGTGGCTGGTACGCTCCCGGAGCTTCGTGGCCTGCGCGGGGCGGGGGCGGCGCAGCGGAGCGGACGGTGTAGGAGAGCCCCCTGCGGCGCGGACGAGCTTGGCGACGTGGTCGAGCCACTCTTCGTAGACGTCGTCGATGGGGCGGTAACGCAGGAGTTCGTTTGCCACAATGAGTGCAGCTCGAGCCTCCAAGGGCGCGCGGAGCGCGTGGGACAAAGAGCCAGCTGGCGTGAGCGACGGAGTAGCGGTGCGGCCGTCTCGCCGCACGGACGGGTGCTGAGACGACGCTTGTTGCTCGTTCCCCGCCGGGCCGGTGGGGGCGTTGACGGCGGGCGATGGGGAACGACGAGGACGCCCGCCGACGGGAGCTGTCTGGGCGACGCGGGAAGCGATGGCGGCCCGGCGCTCGGCGCGGGCTCGGCGAGCGTCATACATGGATGCGACGGTCGAAGGAGAACGGAGCGGCGGAAGACAGATTTCAGCGCACCCCTACCTGGCGCGCCAAATGTCGGATCGGGGGTTCCGGCAGACCCTTAAGGTTCGAACTCTGGGGTGCGCGCGGAGATTCTGCCTTCTACCTCTCCGTCTCGCAAGGATCTAAACTACCGAAAGAACAACACAAAGAACATAGAGTTTATACTAGTTCGGGCCACCGATGTGGTGTAATACCCTACTCTAGTTTTGTGGGTGTATGGATTGCCTCTTGGGCTGATGATGATGATGGTCAGTACAAAGGAGAACAACCTCGCGAGGGCCTGTTCTTGGCTAGCACGATGAACTGCTAGGGAAGTTCAGCCGCCCTTCTCTCTCTCTCTCTCTCTCTCTCTCTCTATACTTGCTCTATGATTGCCCCCTTGCTCGTTTTTCCCTCCTCTCTCCTAGGGGTGGCGGGTCCTATTTATAGGCAAAGGCCCTGGGCCTCTTCCCAAATATTAGCGGGAAGGGCGCCAACAATTGGCCAATTTGAAGGGGAACATCTGGTACACTTATCCTGACCAAAGTTGGTCCTCGCCTGCCAAAGGCCCTGTGGTGACACCGTTCTGGGCTCCACGATGAGCTCATTCCCACCGTTGGACTGGTCTTGGTCTCGTTGCACCGAAATGGATGCCTTTGCTTGATCCTCTCGCCTGCGCTTGCCCCCTTTGCACCAAAGAGGAAAGGAAGGACACTGTGCGGTCTGGCGCCCGCCTGGCACCCTTGGTCATCATGGCTTGCGTCATGGGCACCTCGCGAGGTACCCTACCTTGATCTCTCCGCCTCCTCGTGAGCCAGCCTGAGGAGGCCGCGCCTGAGGAAGCGCTGTGTCGTCCGCCCCACGAGGCTTGGCCCCTCGCGAGGGTCTTGAGCCTCGTGTTGATGAAGGTGGGCCGTACTGGGCCTCCATTCGAGCCACGCCATAGGCCGCAAGCAGGCAAGTCTGGGGACCCCCGTTCCCAGAACGCCGACATGCACAATGCCATAACCAATGCAGCGTGCGATGGATCGGTTTTTCTTCCGATCAGGCGCCTATAAAGCACCTCGTGTGGTCTTCCGAACATCAGGGGCTGCGCCCACCATACTAAAGCTCCTATGGCTAAGTGAGAGTGATAAAGCCCTATAGTCCGATTGCCTACTTCGTTGTGCTGAGCACCTCCTTCAAAGGACCCATAATTGGGATAAAGAGTGCTCAGGTTTATCCCGAACACCCCATTATTTTTACGTGGGGCAGAAGCCGACGATTGGCCAACTCTCAGGATTAACATATAAAACAGCCGCACAGGAGGATAAACTTTTGTACAACATGCAAATAAATAAATGACCTCGTTCCAACTTTACAAAGGACAACATGATTGACATTCATGGAAATATAATGTCCTTGGCACATTGCTCTGCCACAAAGTAGGATCCTTTCAGGACTCCTTCATAATACAATTCGGGCTTGCGGTGCTCCTTCCCCTCCGGCGGTCCTTCGGTCATCAGCTTTTCAGCATCCATCTTCCCCCAGTGCACTTTTGCATGGGCGAAGGCCATTCTCGCACCCTCAATACAGACCAACCGCTTGATGATGTCAAGTCGAGGGCAGGCATTTACAAGCCACTTCACGAGCCCAAAGTAGCTGTTCGGAATTGGCTCGGCAGGCCATAGCCGGAAAATCAAATCCTCCATGGCTAGCTCCGCCGCCTTCTGCAGTTCGATCAGCTGTTTCAGTTGATCGACAAAAGGCACCAGATAATTTGGCGCCAAATACTGCGACCATGAAAGCTTATCCGCAGTGTTCCTTTCTTAGGCTCGGTAGAAATAGGCAGCGTCTGATATGGTACGGGGCAGCTCTACAAATACCCCTGAGAATTCCAAGTTTAAAACTAGAAAGATAATTCTCTCCGTAAATACTTGTTTTACAGAGAAAAATCCTTACCCGCCGCGATCTTCCACGCCTCTTGCATCTCCTGCTAGACGCTGTGGGTTTCCTCCCGGGCCTCGCTTAGGGCCTGATGAGCCTTGGCAAGTTCGGACACTTTCTCCGTTAAACTCTGCTCCAAGGTCTCGCATTTCCCTATGGCCTCTTGTAGCTCCTATTCAGCTTTAATAACCCTGGCCTCGTGTTTCTCACGAAGAGCCCGCTCAGTGGCTGCCTTTTTTCTCGGCCTTGGCCACAACCTTCTTGAGGGCTTCGACTTCGGTCACAATTCCTAGCGCAATGTCATAAAACTCACTTCATACTGAAAATTCATTCGCAATAAACGCGAACAAGACTTGTGCATACCCTGTTTATCCCTCAACTGCATTTTCAACTGGTCAAGTTCTTCCTTGGCCCGCTCCAAACTTTGATTCAGCCCGGAGATCTTTGCAGTATGAGAAGTAGCAGCCGCTGCAGATGCCTGCTTATAACATAAGAGATATGGATGTCATTCACTGTGTCTCCCCGCGATCATAAATTTGATCCTCTATACGGCTATTTCTTTCACCGAACAGTGTATCAGGGGCTACTATCTATACTATGACACTCTTCGACAACCCATAAAACATACCTCAAAACCTCTTATAAGGCTGATACAGGCTTCGTTCAGTCCACTTTCAGTTGACTGAATCTTCTCAATCACCGCACCCATAAGGGCACGGTGTTCGTCAACGATGGAGGCGTCTTTCAATGCCACCAACAAAGCATCTGGTTGAGAGCCGAACTTAGGATCGCCCCCGCCGTTAGTCCCCATGGGAATCTTGTCCCTCGCATTTCCGGCCCCCAAGGTTTGACCTCCAGGTGCCGCCTTCACGGCTTTTTCCTTTCCTCCTTGGCAGGGGTCCTTTTGGGACGAGGCCTCGGTGTTATGCGCCTGTTTGGAGGAAGGGGCCTTTGGGGGCATCCCGCTCTCCATAGCTTTTGAGCTCAGTAGGTCCTCTGACGAGGATCGCTCGGTACGGGACTTCACCGGACTTCAAAAAAAATATATGGCATAAGTTAAAATACTAAGCCACTATGAGTCTAGACGCCTAAAACGTACCCGGATTTTACACACTTACGAGTTCTGTCACATCCCTAGCTAGGCCATGCATTAGAGTGTGCATCATGCTTAAATTCTATTAATTCTGAAATGGGAAATGCCAGAACCCCCAACACACACTTCCCCCCCCTGGAAATAACTAGGGTTTACCAAAATTATTTTCAATGAACCTGAAATGCCCTTCTGAAATGTTCACCCCCTTTGTTTTGGGTTTAAACCTTTGACAAAAGTGGTGCACAATTTTCTAGGTCATCCTAAGGTTCCTGACTTAATTCATAAGTATTTGAATTTGGGCATTTAAAATTTATAAAAATATTTTAAATGTTCAAATATTCCCAAACCAAAATGTTTCATGTTGGAAATATTCCAACTAGGGGCCAGGTGCAGTTTGGTGATTTTTGGAGTGGTCTAGGTAATTTAAATAACTCCACAAAGTTGCAGAAGAAATAGAAAAGGAAAAACAAAAACAAAAAAAATACAAACTACCTTACCTGGCGGCCCACCTGGCCGGCCCAGCCCACCAGCCGCGCCAGCGAGCTGCTTCGCCTCGCCAGCCAGGCAGGCAGGTGCTCGACGCCGGAGCAGGAGCTCGCCACGCAGCGCCCTGCCCCCCTGCTTCACCTCCCTCGCCGCCCGGCCACCTGGGTGAGCTCCACGTCGTGCCCCCGACGCCCTGGACACGTCCATTTCCCTCCTGTCTCTCTCCCTCGCTCTCCCCCGCCATTGCCGACGCCATCGTCGCCGCTCCGCCGCCGTAGCCATAGCTGCCGTCGTCCCCGTGCCACCCGACCGTGTCCACGAGCTCCGCCACCTTCTTCTCCTTCGAGCAAGACGAGCCCCGAGCGCTCGCGTGCCCCGAAGCCACCGCACCGACCCCGCCTGAGTCCACCGTCGCCGGAGATCCCCTTCAACGCCGTCGCCACACCAGCTCGTCCCCGACCACGCCGTCTGGCTCTGCGAGTTCGCTGTGAGCATAGCCACCTCCCCATCCTCTCCTTTCCTTCTCTCGTGCACCACAGCGACTGCACGTAGTTCAACCGCACGCGCCGCCGCGGAGCTCGTCGCCGACGAGGCTCCGGCCACCCAACGGCCGCGCCACCCTGTCCACTAGCCTCATCGCACACCCAGGGCCCCGACGCATCACTCCACGCGCCTCGCCGTGCCCCGCAGCCCCGGTTCCACCTTCGCCCGAGCCCCGGCGCCGCCAAACTCGTCGCCGGCGCCAACTCCGGCCACCCCGACCCCAACCAACTCCACCAAGAGTTGCGGGTCGGCTCCCGCATCACGTAGACGTGCTCCGCCGTCGATTTGGTCGCCGGAGCACGAATCTGCACTTCCTCCGCCGCGTCTGGACGTCGCCGGCGGCTCAACGCCGGCGGAGTTGACCCGTTGACCCCCTGGGTCTATGACATGTGGGCCCCGCCCGCTAACTAATCCAAGATTAGGATTAATCTAATCTGTTTAATCTAATGACCCTGACACGCGGGACCCACGCGTCAGGTTTGACCTGGACCGGGTCTGTTGACCTGCTGAGGTCAGCATGACCTCATGCTGACGTCGCAATTAATTTTCTGGATTTATTTTTATACAGGAAAATCCAGAAAATGGTTCAAACTTCAAAAATTCATAGAAAATTATCTATAACTCCAAATGCAAAGTTTCATATATGAAAAATTATCAGAAAAATCCAATCTATCCAATGGAACTGGTTTCATGCATGTTAAAACAAGTTAAACCCACTGTTTAGGCATTATAAGATATTGCACTAATATGATCTTATACATGCACTACCATTTGAATCTTTGGTTCAAATGGGGTCATTTCCTTCTGGTTTAACTTGCACAAGACCAGGACACATTCATATTGCCATGTCATTGCATGCATCATATTGTTGCATATCGTCATGTATTGATTGTGTTCCGATGTGTTCATCGTGGTAGGTTCTGCCTCCGAGGATATCTCCGAGTATCCAACTGAAGGGCAGTATCCCACGACCACTCCATCAGGCAAGCAACTCGTTGATCATTCCGATACAAACCCATGTTCTCGCTTCTGCTCTCGTTTACTGCATTAAGACAACGCGTTTCAAACTGCTGTGTGTTGCGGTAGTTGAACCCACTTCCTTTGCATGACCTGTCATTGCCACAGTAACTAGATGAAACCCACTAGCATGTGTAGGAGTTGATTGAGCCATTACATGTGTGTGTGTTCCTACCATGCTATGCTTGCTATGCTTAGAGTTGTGTCAGGTCTGGCTCATCGGGATGATGATCCGGAGTGAAAGGTTGTATCGTTGTCAATAGTGTGGAAGTGTTGAACATGATTTGGTAAAGGAATCGATGAGAGGCCATGTAGGAGTACATGGTGGGTTGTTTCATTGAGGCCGTCCTTAGGAACTGAGTTCGGTGTTTGTGATCCATGATACAGTTACTACCACACATTGGGATCCTTAATTGACTCTCTCGGCTTCTTGATCACGCTTGTCCTCTGTCCAGGAGTTGCAAAGTAGTTTCTGGTGTTTGTAGTATGCTGGGGGCCGCACGCGGTGCTGACCATCGGGGTGGGCTGTGTTGCGGTAGGCACGTGGCACGGTGTACCGACTCGCCCGTTTGGTGTCTCGGGAACCCTGTTCACATCGTTCGGGGCCGTTAGTGGAAACCTCGGCCGGACTCCCTGCGGATGGAACCCGAATAGGCGATAAACCTGGACTAGAGACTTGAGTGTTTAGGTAGGCCGTGGCCGACACCCTCGCTGGGCTTCCGCT
Source organism: Aegilops umbellulata (assembly GCA_032464435.1). NCBI lineage: Eukaryota > Viridiplantae > Streptophyta > Magnoliopsida > Poales > Poaceae > Aegilops > Aegilops umbellulata. The sequence continues at coordinate 62,371,102 of CP136056.1, read as the reverse complement.
TGAAGGTTGCCGAGTACATGTCGTGTAAACGGCGATAAGTGGTGAGAGCGTGTGTGAAGAAGTACACCCCTGCAGGGTTAACATCATCTATTCGAATAGCCGTGTTCGCGGTAATGGACCTCTGGGTTGCCTATACAGTTCATAGATAAGTTAAATGGATACTACTAAAAATCTCAAGATAAGTGTGAGTACCGCGGATGGCCCTCTCGTAGGATGGCGAGAGAGGATCCACGGTGGAGTATTGTGATGGTGATAGTGGACTCGTGTGCGGCAAATGGTTTACAAGTGGTGTCTATCGTAGGATAGCTTAGCCAAGAGTCAAAGCTGGCTTGCTGCAATAACCCCACCACCTTCTTGAGAATGTGCATGTATAGTAGGTTCCTGTTGTAAGACTTGCTGAGTACCTCCGTACTCATGTTGCTTTAATCATGTTTTTTCAGCCGACTGCACCAACCCCTCTGATGGGTTCTATGTAGACCTCGACGTTGACGAGTGACTTATCACCCAGGTGGTGATCCAAGACTTGTGAAGGGTCGATGTAGATAGATAGGCTTCGTCAAGCCTTCTTTCTTTCTAGTGTCTGTACTCAGACTAGTTTGCTTCCGCATGTGCTTGTATGTTTGTATGACTTGAGTGTTGGGTCATGTGACCCCTATCTGTATGGATGCTATGTATGGCTCCTCGGAGCCTTCTAAATAAAGTACTTGAGTCGTAGAGTACTGTTGTGTTGCCATGTTGTATTTACTCATATCGGGCATATTGTGTGTATGATTGAAATGCTTGGTATGAGTGGGATCCGACTATCTAGTTGTTTATCCTTGGCAGCCTTTCATATGGGGAAATGTAACTCTTGTGCTTCTGAGCGATAGTAGTCCGCTACAGCCCGGTTCACCGGAGTCCTGCTAGCCCAGCACTACTGCTTGGACACTTGACTGGCCGGCATGTGTTTCACGTCGTTCCTATGTCTGTTCCTTCGGGGAAATGTCACGCGCTGTTATTCGGAGTCCTGCTTAGCCTGCTACAGCCCGGGTTACCGGAGTCCTGTTAGCCCAGTGCTACAGCCCGAATAAATACGTTGATGACCGACATGTTCGATGTGATTCATGTATGCCTGTCCTCATAGGCTAGCGCCGCTTTGGGTTCACGACTAGCCATGTCGGCCCGGGTTCTCTGTCATATGGATGCTAGCGACACTATCATATACGTGAGCCAAAAGGCGCAAACGGTCCCGGGCCAGGTAAGGTGGCACCCGTGGGAGTACCGTGCGTGAGGCCGCAAAGTGATATGATGTGTTACACGCTGGATCGATGTGGCTTAGGATCGGGGTCCTGACAGCGTTGGCATCAGAGCCGGACTGCCTGTAGGTTCGCTAAGCCAAACTGGTCGATGTCGAGTCTAGAAATGCTTTAGTTATATGTAGGGGAATTGATTGTGGGAGGGAACGTAAGGCTCTTTTACTCCTTTACCTTATGCCCTCTATTCTGAGTCATTCTCTTCTCATTCTACGTGGGTTAAAGACTAGGCTCTCTTCTCTCTATCAGGTTCACGTGTTACTAAATCCGTAGTAACTTATAGGATTGTTGAATACAACCCAGCTCAGTTCTACTAAAGTTTAGTATGTTGCCAATTGAACCAGAACCTTGATATGTTGTTGTTGAGTGGTTTCGCAAACTGTTGTGGATGTCTCAATTCTTTTTCTGAGCATTTACAGCCGTTATGCTGTCCAATTTCATCCGGAAATTCTAATGCCTTTGCACTATTTTGTGCTTTCAGATGGCTACCCGTTCCCAAAACCAAGTGGTTCGTCTGACCCGTTGCATCGGTGTATGTGGTCATACCGCCATGTTGGTTCGAGTGATGGTTGAGGCAGGTTACCGTTGGTACCCTGAATACACCGTCGAAGAGCAGTTTAGAGACTTCAACCAGAGCCAGTATCTGTGCACGGTCAGGATATATCCATCTTATCCCGGAGCCACGGAACCACTCCACTGTTCTTATGGACTCGGGATCACTATTGGGATGTCCGTTCAAGATGCAGCCTACTCGATGATGACCATTATGCGAGCTAGAACTGCCTTGTTGAGCAACACTGAATTTCGCTACATGCCAGCATCCCTTCCTGGGGCGCATGGTTACCTTCAGGGCATGTACAGTGATGCATCCCATGAGGACTCACTCCTCTGCACCACTACTGAGATGTTGGAAGATAAGGACCGTGAAAACCGGGCCTTGCGTATGGAGCTCTTTAATGCTCGTGCTGATCATTGGGCCACCTTGACGAGGCTTGCACCTGCTGTACAAGCCGGATACATGGATACGAGAGACTTGTACCCTGTGCGGGCTAGTCTGCCAGATTTCATGGAATGGCGTGAGGTGGGAGGCATCACCCCTCCTCGTGGGCCTCTTCTACCGCCATTTGTTGGACCGAGGCCGCACCCAAGTCCCTATGGTCCACAAGCACCGCAGGACCGTCTGTTCCCAGATGACCATGTTCCACTTCCAGGTCTGGGTGGTGACTTCTATGAGGACTTCTACGGAGCTGTCTGAGCTAGTAGCAGTCTCGCTAGTATTGTAATAGTTGTATGTCCACCGTCCTGCGTGATTGTGGAATATAACTTAGTTTGTATCAATTCCGGAGGTGTAGAAAAATAATGTATAGGAGCTTGGAATGCCTCCGATGAGATGTAATGTCTGTCGTCTTAGTTGTACTTCAGCTTGAGCTTGTACTAAACTATGTATGATGTGTATGACCGTTGGTATATATATGGCAGTTACTATATTACCATGTCATACGGATGATCATCTCTGCATTCCTGGTTATCCATTACATTCCGCACTTCCTTGGCCAGATTTTGCCATCCTGGTTTAAACCGTTGTTTTGTTTTTCCTAGGATGGTCAACACCCGCAGCAACCCTGCTGCTCCGGAGCAGGGAGAAGCTAGTGCACCTAGAGAGGAAAGTCTGCCTCAACCACCTTCTCTGGCCGAAGTGATGCTGGAGGCAGAGCGCAACAGGCGCGACACCAACCGCTTGTTAGAGCGGATTGAGCAGAACACTGCACGCCAGCAGAGGATCAATTCGGTGTCCATCAATGACTTTGTCAAGCTGTACCCGCCAAAGTTCAATCATTCCATCGAGCCTCTCGATGCGGATGACTGGCTCCGCAGCATCGCCCACAAGCTACGTTCTGCCAACGTGGCTGAAGATGATAAAGTCACCTTTGCTGCCTATCACCTCGAAGGCCCTGCCAGCCTTTGGTGGGAGAATTATGAAGCTATGCGTCCAGTCGGCCAACTCACTACTTGGGCTGATTTCAGTGCCGCTTTCCGTGAGCATCATATCCCGGAAGGCCTCATGGATCGCAAGAGGGAGGAGTTCTGTAACTTCACCCAGGGGAAGCTGACTGTGGATGCATACAGTCGCGAGTTTGGGAAGCTTGCACGCTATGCTCCCGAAGAGGTATCCACCGATGCCAAGAAGCAGGCAAGATTCCGCAAGGGACTTAGCCCTGAGCTCCGACGTGACCTTCATCTGCATGAATGCACTTCTTTTCCGAAGCTAGTCAATAAGGCCATCAGTGCCGAGACAGGGCAGAATGATTTTGAAGCTTCACGCAAACACTCCCGTGACTATGGATCTTCATCCGGTTCTGGATCTCAGAAGCGCCGGGTCTGGATCCCAAATTCTGCTATGCCACCCAGGTATACCCCGAGGCCATCCTTTGAGGCGCCTCGTCCCAATCAACAGTATGTGCCGCCCAAGACTGTTGGTGGCCCTACTGCCAATAATGCTCCACGCCCCAATATGATAACTTGCTTCAAGTGTGGTGAGCCGGGCCACTACATCCGTGAGTGTCCCCAGAACAACCCCAGCCAGTTCGGAAAGTCTGTTGGCCGTGGTAAGTCAACAGCAAAAGTGCTTGTCGCCAAGCCAGCCACCACTGCTCGTGGCCATGTCAACTACGTTTCAGCTGAAGAAACTCAAGAGGACCCCAACGTCGTTCTCGGTACGCTCCTTGTTAATTGCCATCCGGCAACTGTTCTCTTTGATACTAGAGCATCTCATTCATTTATTTCTGAGAGCTATGCTCGTTTGCACAATACCACTTTTTGTGACATGCCTACCTCCATGGTAATTCAAACCCCTGGTTCTAAGTGGCAAACCTCTAGAATCAGCCATGGAAATGAAATTCTTGTTGACAGGTTGGTCTTCCTTGCGTCACTAATAGCTCTCAAGTCTTCAGACATAAACATCATCTTGGGTATGGACTGGATGTCAGCCCATTACGCCAAGATTGATTGCTCAACTAGAACTGTCCAACTTACCCATCCATCGGGCAAGACAGTCAATGTTTTGACTCGAGTATCGGGGCGTCAGCTCTACTCTCTAAATGCCAATCCCCTTCCAGACCTCGAAGATATTCCGGTAGTCCGTGACTTCCCAGATGTCTTTCCAGAGGAACTGCCAGGTGTTCCACCTGACAGAGATGTCGAGTTCGTGATAGACCTTGTTCCAGGAACCGTTCCAATCTCTAGAAGACCTTATAAGATGGCACCCCTAGAACTAGCTGAGCTTAAGAAACAACTCGATGAGTCCTTGCAAAATGGTTTCATCCGTCCTAGTTCATCTCCATGGGCTTGCCCCGTCCTCTTCGTCAAGAAGAAGGATGGAACGGATCGGATGGTTGTAGATTACCGACCTGTCAATTTGGTCACTATCAAGAACAAGTATCCGCTCCCCAGGATCAACGACCTGTATGACCAGCTCGCTGGATCCTCAGTCTTTTCCAAGATGGATTTGAGGTTGGGCTACCATCAAATCAAAATCAGGAACGGGGACATTCCCAAAACGGCCTTTGTCACTCGTTACGGCCAATACGAGTACACCGTCATGTCCTTCGGTTTAACCAATGCTCCAGCCACCTTCTCTCGGTTAATGAACTCGATCTTCATGGAGTACTTGGATAAATTCGTCGTGGTATACCTCGATGATATACTCATCTACTCCAAGAATGAGGAAGAACATGCCGAACATCTAAGGCTAGTATTGATGAAACTTCGAGAGCATCGCCTTTATGCCAAATTCTCCAAGTGCGAATTCTGGTTGCCAGAAGTGACCTATCTGGGCCATGTAATTTCTGGCAAGGGCATTGCTGTCAATCCCGAGCGAGTTCAAGCCGTCCTTGACTGGACTCCACCTGAAACGGTCAAGCAAGTTCGGAGTTTTCTTGGTTTAGCGAGCTATTGCCGCCGCTTCGTCGAGAATTTCTCCAAGGTTGCTAAGCCTCTAACTGAACTCCTCAAGAAAGATAAAAAGTTCGAGTGGACCCCACAGTGCGAGCTCAGCTTTCAGGAACTGAAAAGACGCCTGACATCTGCTCCCGTGCTGGTACCACCAGATTTTTCAAAAGACTTTGTTATCTATTGCGACGCCTCGCGACAAGGACTAGGTTGCATACTCATGCAAGATCGTCATGTGATTGCCTACGCATCTCGACAGTTGCGTCCGCATGAGGATAATTATCCCACACATGATCTAGAGCTTGCAGCAGTAGTCCATGCACTCAAAACCTGGCGACATTACCTTCTGGGTAATCATTGCGAAATTTACACTGATCACCAAAGTTTGAAATATATCTTCACCCAACCGGATTTGAATCTCAGGCAAAGACGTTGGGTCGAGTTGATCTCGGATTACGACTTAGGAATAACTTACACCCCAGGCAAAGCCAATGTCATGGCTGATGCACTAAGTCGTAAATCTTATTGTAACAACTTGACGTTACAACAAGGTCAACCACTTCTCCACGAGGAATTTCGTAAGCTTAACCTTCATATTGCTCCTCGAGGATTCCTTTCCACCCTGGTGGCGAAACCTAACCTTACGGATCAAATCATTACCGCTCAGCGGTATGATAGAGGGATATCTCGGATTAAGGAGAACATTGCTAGCGGAGTTGCTAAATGTTTTTCCATGGATGAACGAGATGTGGTCTTCTTCGAGAACCGCTTGGTGGTTCCCAAGAAACAACATTTACGACAATTGATCCTTAAGGAAGCTCATGAATCCCCTCTCACCATTCATCCCGGTAGTACTAAAATGTATCAAGACCTACGCCAGAGGTTTTGGTGGACTAGGATGAAGAGAGAAATCGCTCAATACATTGCTAATTGCGACGTCTGTCGTCGCATTAAAGCAGAGCACCAACGGCCTGCTGGCACCCTTCAACCATTGGATATTCCTGAATGGAAATGGGATAAAATCGGTATGGATTTCATCACCGGGTTTCCCAGGACCAAAAGAGGGAATAATGCTATCTTCGTTGTTGTCGATCGTCTCTCCAAAGTAGCCCACTTTTTACCCGTTCGCGAGAATATAACCGCTAGCCAGCTAGCTGACTTATACATCTCTCGAATATTGTCTCTTCATGGTGTTCAATTGGAAATTAATTCGGACCGTGGAAGTCTTTTCACCTCTCGATTTTGGGAAAGTTTCCAAAATGCTTTGGGAACTCGACTCTCCTTTAGCACCGCCTTCCATCCTCAATCAAGTGGTCAAGTAGAACGAGTCAATCAAATCCTGGAGGATATGCTCCGAGCTTCTGTCATCTCTTTCGGTATGGATTGGGAGAAGTGCCTTCCATTCGCCGAGTTCGCTTATAACAACAGTTATCAAGCTAGCTTGGGTAAAGCTCCTTTCGAAGTTCTTTATGGACGAAAATGTCGGACGCCTCTTAACTGGTCAGAAACCGGCGAGAGACAACTCTTTGGCCCGGACATGATCCAGGATGCAGAAGAGCAGGTTCGCATTATTCGTGAGAAGTTGAAAACCGCTCAATCCCGTCAAAAGAGTCAGTATGACCGCAAGCATAAGCCTATGGCTTATAAAGTCGGTGAGATGGCTTACCTTCGGGTTACACCTTTAAAGGGAACCCATCGATTCGGTATCAAAGGCAAATTGGCTCCTCGTTACATTGGACCTTTTCGCATTCTTGCCAAACAAGGAGAAGTTGCCTACCAATTGGAACTACCTCCGCATCTCTCCAGAGTTCATGATGTCTTCCACGTTTCTCAACTCAGGCGTTGCTTCGCGGATCCTATCCGTGGAGTAGACCACGAAACGCTTGATCTCCAAGACAACCTCACCTATCGAGAATACCCCGTTCGTATCCTTGATCAAGCCGAGCGTACCACTCGACGCCACAATATCAAGTTTCTCAAGGTTCAATGGTCACACCATTCCGAGCAAGAGGCTACCTGGGAAAGGGAGGATCGTCTTCGACTTGAGTACCCCGCCTTCTTTCCGGAGGAACCTAAATCTCGGGACGAGATTCTTTTGAGTGGGGGTGAGTTGTCACATCCCTAGCTAGGCCATGCATTAGAGTGTGCATCATGTTTAAATTCTATTAATTCTGAAATGGGAAATGCCAGAACCCCCAACACACACTCCCCCCCCCTGGAAATAACTAGGGTTTACCAAAATTATTTTCAATGAACCTGAAATGCCCTTCTGAAATGTTCACCCCCTTTGTTTTGGGTTTAAACCTTTGACAAAAGTGGTGCACAATTTTCTAGGTCATCCTAAGGTTCCTGACTTAATTCATAAGTATTTGAATTTGGGCATTTAAAATTTATAAAAATATTTTAAATGTTCAAATATTCCCAAACCAAAATGTTTCATGTTGGAAATATTCCAACTAGGGGCCAGGTGCAGTTTGGTGATTTTTGGAGTGGTCTAGGTAATTTAAATAACTCCACAAAGTTGCAGAAGAAATAGAAAAGGAAAAACAAAAACAAAAAAAATACAAACTACCTTACCTGGCGGCCCACCTGGCCGGCCCAGCCCACCAGCCGCGCCAGCGAGCTGCTTCGCCTCGCCAGCCAGGCAGGCAGGTGCTCGACGCCGGAGCAGGAGCTCGCCACGCAGCGCCCTGCCCTCCTGCTTCACCTCCCTCGCCGCCCGGCCACCTGGGTGAGCTCCACGTCGTGCCCCCGACGCCCTGGACACGTCCATTTCCCCCCTGTCTCTCTCCCTCGCTCTCCCCCGCCATGGCCGACGCCATCGTCGCCGCTCCGCCGCCGTAGCCATAGCTGCCGTCGTCCCCGTGCCACCCGACCGTGTCCACGAGCTCCGCCACCTTCTTCTCCTTCGAGCAAGACGAGCCCCGAGCGCTCGCGTGCCCCGAAGCCACCGCACCGACCCCGCCTGAGTCCACCGTCGCCGGAGATCCCCTTCAACGCCGTCGCCACACCAGCTCGTCCCCGACCACGCCGTCTGGCTCTGCGAGTTCGCTGTGAGCATAGCCACCTCCCCATCCTCTCCTTTCCTTCTCTCGTGCACCACAGCGACTGCACGTAGTTCAACCGCACGCGCCGCCGCGGAGCTCGTCGCCGACGAGGCTCCGGCCACCCAACGGCCGCGCCACCCTGTCCACTAGCCTCATCGCACACCCAGGGCCCCGACGCATCACTCCACGCGCCTCGCCGTGCCCCGCAGCCCCGGTTCCACCTTCGCCCGAGCCCCGGCGCCGCCAAACTCGTCGCCGGCGCCAACTCCGGCCACCCCGACCCCAACCAACTCCACCAAGAGTTGCGGGTCGGCTCCCGCATCACGTAGACGTGCTCCGCCGTCGATTTGGTCGCCGGAGCACGAATCTGCACTTCCTCCGCCGCGTCTGGACGTCGCCGGCGGCTCAACGCCGGCGGAGTTGACCCGTTGACCCCCTGGGTCTATGACATGTGGGCCCCGCCCGCTAACTAATCCAAGATTAGGATTAATCTAATCTGTTTAATCTAATGACCCTGACACGCGGGACCCACGCGTCAGGTTTGACCTGGACCGGGTCTGTTGACCTGCTGAGGTCAGCATGACCTCATGCTGACGTCGCAATTAATTTTCTGGATTTATTTTTATACAGGAAAATCCAGAAAATGGTTCAAACTTCAAAAATTCATAGAAAATTATCTATAACTCCAAATGCAAAGTTTCATATATGAAAAATTATCAGAAAAATCCAATCTATCCAATGGAACTGGTTTCATGCATGTTAAAACAAGTTAAACCCACTGTTTAGGCATTATAAGATATTGCACTAATATGATCTTATACATGCACTACCATTTGAATCTTTGGTTCAAATGGGGTCATTTCCTTCTGGTTTAACTTGCACAAGACCAGGACACATTCATATTGCCATGTCATTGCATGCATCATATTGTTGCATATCGTCATGTATTGATTGTGTTCCGATGTGTTCATCGTGGTAGGTTCTGCCTCCGAGGATATCTCCGAGTATCCAACTGAAGGGCAGTATCCCACGACCACTCCATCAGGCAAGCAACTCGTTGATCATTCCGATACAAACCCATGTTCTCGCTTCTGCTCTCGTTTACTGCATTAAGACAACGCGTTTCAAACTGCTGTGTGTTGCGGTAGTTGAACCCACTTCCTTTGCATGACCTGTCATTGCCACAGTAACTAGATGAAACCCACTAGCATGTGTAGGAGTTGATTGAGCCATTACATGTGTGTGTGTTCCTACCATGCTATGCTTGCTATGCTTAGAGTTGTGTCAGGTCTGGCTCATCGGGATGATGATCCGGAGTGAAAGGTTGTATCGTTGTCAATAGTGTGGAAGTGTTGAACACGATTTGGTAAAGGAATCGATGAGAGGCCATGTAGGAGTACATGGTGGGTTGTTTCATTGAGGCCGTCCTTAGGAACTGAGTTCGGTGTTTGTGATCCATGATACAGTTACTACCACACATTGGGATCCTTAATTGACTCTCTCGGCTTCTTGATCACGCTTGTCCTCTGTCCAGGAGTTGCAAAGTAGTTTCTGGTGTTTGTAGTATGCTGGGGGCCGCACGCGGTGCTGACCATCGGGGTGGGCTGTGTTGCGGTAGGCACGTGGCACGGTGTACCGACTCGCCCGTTTGGTGTCTCGGGAACCCTGTTCACATCGTTCGGGGCCGTTAGTGGAAACCTCGGCCGGACTCCCTGCGGATGGAACCCGAATAGGCGATAAACCTGGACTAGAGACTTGAGTGTTTAGGTAGGCCGTGGCCGACACCCTCGCTGGGCTTCCGCTTGAAGGTTGCCGAGTACATGTCGTGTAAACGGCGATAAGTGGTGAGAGCGTGTGTGAAGAAGTACACCCCTGCAGGGTTAACATCATCTATTCGAATAGCCGTGTCCGCGGTAATGGACCTCTGGGTTGCCTATACAGTTCATAGATAAGTTAAATGGATACTACTAAAAATCTCAAGATAAGTGTGAGTACCGCGGATGGCCCTCTCGTAGGATGGCGAGAGAGGATCCACGGTGGAGTATTGTGATGGTGATAGTGGACTCGTGTGCGGCAAATGGTTTACAAGTGGTGTCTATCGTAGGATAGCTTAGCCAAGAGTCAAAGCTGGCTTGCTGCAATAACCCCACCACCTTCTTGAGAATGTGCATGTATAGTAGGTTCCTGTTGTAAGACTTGCTGAGTACCTCCGTACTCATGTTGCTTTAATCATGTTTTTTCAGCCGACTGCACCAACCCCTCTGATGGGTTCTATGTAGACCTCGACGTTGACGAGTGACTTATCACCCAGGTGGTGATCCAAGACTTGTGAAGGGTCGATGTAGATAGATAGGCTTCGTCAAGCCTTCTTTCTTTCTAGTGTCTGTACTCAGACTAGTTTGCTTCCGCATGTGCTTGTATGTTTGTATGACTTGAGTGTTGGGTCATGTGACCCCTATCTGTATGGATGCTATGTATGGCTCCTCGGAGCCTTCTAAATAAAGTACTTGAGTCGTAGAGTACTGTTGTGTTGCCATGTTGTATTTACTCATATCGGGCATATTGTGTGTATGATTGAAATGCTTGGTATGAGTGGGATCCGACTATCTAGTTGTTTATCCTTGGCAGCCTTTCATATGGGGAAATGTAACTCTTGTGCTTCTGAGCGATAGTAGTCCGCTACAGCCCGGTTCACCGGAGTCCTGCTAGCCCAGCACTACTGCTTGGACACTTGACTGGCCGGCATGTGTTTCACGTCGTTCCTATGTCTGTTCCTTCGGGGAAATGTCACGCGCTGTTATTCGGAGTCCTGCTTAGCCTGCTACAGCCCGGGTTACCGGAGTCCTGTTAGCCCAGTGCTACAGCCCGAATAAATACGTTGATGACCGACATGTTCGATGTGATTCATGTATGCCTGTCCTCATAGGCTAGCGCCGCTTTGGGTTCACGACTAGCCATGTCGGCCCGGGTTCTCTGTCATATGGATGCTAGCGACACTATCATATACGTGAGCCAAAAGGCGCAAACGGTCCCGGGCCAGGTAAGGTGGCACCCGTGGGAGTACCGTGCGTGAGGCCGCAAAGTGATATGATGTGTTACACGCTGGATCAATGTGGCTTAGGATCGGGGTCCTGACAAGTTCACCAGGGGCTGGGCCCTGGTATCCCATGCCATGCCGCTGTCGGCGGCGATAGTGGACTCCCCCGGAAGAGGAGCCTTTCCCCTTTTGGGTAGCTCGGCCTCCAAGTGTACGGAGGCCGTCCTCTTCTTTCTTCCCCCCGTAGGGGATTCATCTTCCTCCTCCTCCTCGTCCTCTTCGGAGGCGAAATGGGCATTGGAGCCTTCAGATATTGTGTCCGAAGTGCCGCAGCGATGAAGGACGCCCCGGGTCTTTTTGGCCTCCTTCTCGGCCGTCTTCTTCGGCACCTTGTAAGGTGCCAGGACCAACATCTTCGTCAGAAGTGGGATGGCCGGTTCTTCGGGTAGCGGGGTCGGACAATGAATCCGCTCCGCCTTCTTCGTCCAGCCCTGGGAGGGTTGTATAGAACACGTTAAGCATTTCTTTTGGGTTACGCGGTTAAGAAAGTTTGATAACTCACCAAACTTGTCGGGCGGGACAGTTGGTACCCACGGTCTTCGGCGGAGTCCGGCCACGATTTGCTGGACTTGAAAAGCACCTTCCAGATGTCCTTGTGCGAGGAGCCGAAAAGCTCCCGCAAGGTTTGGTGCCGGATCGAATTCCCACAAATTGCAAGTCTGGTGCTGACAAGGCAGGATCCGGCGAATCAACATCACCTGGACCACGTTGCAAGCCCAATATTCTTGTCTCCCATATCTTCAACGCGCGCCTGGAGCGCCGACAGTTCATCAGACGAGGACCAGCCCAGGCCTTTCTTGACCCAGGATGTAAGCCGCAGGGGGGCGCCGGATCGGAACTCGGGAGAGGCGGCCCACTCTGTGCCGCGCGGCTCAGTGATATAAAACCACTGCTGTTGCCACTCCTTGACAGAATCATTAATAGTTCCCGTTGGCCATATGATGCTGGGCATCTTGCTCACCATGGCGCCCCCACACTCGGCGTGCTCGCCGCCCACCACCTTGGGCTTCACATTAAAGATCTTCATCCATAAGACGAAGTGTGGTGAAATGCGGAGAAAAGTCTCACACACGACAATGAATGTTGAGATGTTAAGGAAGGAATTAGGGGACATATCGTGAAGATCGATCCCATAATAATACATGATGTCGTGAACGAACGGGTGGAGGGGAAACCCCAGCCTGCGGATGAAATGAGGGAGGAATACAACCCTCTCGTGGGGTTCCAGAGTAGGGACGATTTGTCCCGCCGTCGGAAGACAGTGGCCGATTTTCTTGGCCAGTTACCCGGCCTTCCGAAGCTTTTTAATATCCTTCTCTTGGACGGTAGAGGCCATCCATTTGCCTCCCGCTCCGGATCCGGACATCTTCGGAGGACCTCTTGTGGGCAGGGAAGAAGAGCGCTTGAGCGTTGGAGCTTGAACGGAAGGGAACGAGCTGGGAGGAAGGCGTGGGTTAGAAGAATAAATCCTTGTCCCTTTATAAGGATGGAAGAGGCGGTGTGCCTGCCCACTTGCCTGGACGTGCCAAGGAAACCGCCTCGCGATATGCGCCAAGGCTGGTTGAGAAAAACCGTTTGAATAATGACCAGACCATGGTGTGATGTCATGCTACAAAATACGTCACAGTCGGCAGATTAGATATACGGTAATATTATTCTCTCTACGATGGTATGCGGAACTTGCTTTGCAGAGCCGGACACTATCCTTGTGTTCAATATCTTCTATGGAGTATTCGGAGGAGGAACCCGCCTTGCAATGCCGAAGACAATCTGCGCGCCGGACTCATCGCCATTGAAGCCTGGTTCAGGGGCTACTGAGGGAGTCCTGGATTAGGGGGTATCCGGACAGCCAGACTATATCCTTTGGCCGGACTGTTCGACCATGAAGATACAAGATTGAAGACTTCGTCTCGTGTCCGGATGGGACTCTCCTTGGCATGGAAGGCAAGCTTGGCGATACGGATATGTAGATCTCCTCCCATTGTAATCGACTCTATGTAACCCTAGCCCCCTCTGGTGTCTATATAAACCGGAGGGTTTAGTCCGTACGACCAACAACAATCATACCATAGGTTAGCTTCTAGGATTTAGCCTCTACGATCTCGTGGTAGATCAACTCTTGTAATACTCATATCATCAAGATCAATCAAGCAGGAAGTAGGGTATTACCTCCATGTAGAGGGCCCAAACCTGGGTAAACATTGTGTCCCCCGCCTCCTGTTACCATCCGCCTTAGACGCACAGTTCGGGAGCCCATACCCGAGATCCGCTGGTTTTGACACCGACACACAATCTCAGGGTCAAAGTCCAGGTGGAAAGAGATCACGTCCTCAATGCCAAACTGCTCCACCAGGTCCAAGGCCTCACCAAAATAGTCACGATACTTATCCTGCCTCATATGATTCATGTCAATCCAGTGCACATCCACGTAGATGTTCTGCTTGGCCTTGATCAAATCCAGATAGATAAGATTCTGCTGCTTGGTCCAAAACAAATCATTCCCTCTGAAGTTTGCACGGGGATTCACATAAGGGTTGATCCTCCTTCGAGAGACAAACTCAGCAAGTGGTATCTCATCCATGCCCATTGAGGGCTCCCTGGTCTTGGTGGCGGTGGTCTTGGTTCGGCGTTGGGGGGCATTGGAGCCCTCTGGAGCTTCATCTTGGTTGCACAGGCGCTTCGAGCCCGTGTTGCGGACAGGATTCGACCGACGGACATTGGAACCGGAGCCACCACCTATGACAGAGAACACAAGAACACGCAAGAGAAGCGAGAGGGATCAATGCAAAAGCCACAACACAACAAATGAAACAAGTAGAAATAACATTGGGTAATTGCCACATGGAAGATTTGACATCAACGGTAGTACCGCACCAATGTGCAGAACTAAAATTTTACTGCTGCTCCAGCCGCGGTAGTACAGCGCCAGGATGGCACGGTAGTACCGCGCATGGAGCGGAAGTAAAATTTTACTTCCGCGCCACGCGCGGTAGTACCGCTCCTGAGGAGCGGCAGTACCGTATGAGGCGAAAATGTCCAGAGCGGTAGTACCACACGGGAGGTGCGGTAGTACCGCGCGGGGTCGGATCCGAGATGAAATAGATCTGAGCACATCCGTGACAAATGAGTGGTACTACGGTTGATCAAAACTACCAAGTAGCAACATACCAAATAGTATCTCTACGCATTACTACTGTCCTACATCCTACTCTTGCAAAGATTTGGCCTAAAATCTCAAGAACAACATGCATCTCCCCAAAACCTAGAGACAAAACAATGAGCCAAAGAGAGAGGGATTTGGGGAGAAACCTTGTTCCATGGTAAGAGGGCGTGGTGGGGAATGATCCCATTGGACGGAATGCGAGGAGAGCGGTCGGAGAAGGAGATCTGGCGAGGTCCTCCGGCGCCGTTCTTGGGCAGGAGAGCGAGAGAGAGAGAGAGAGAGACGACGTGGGGGAAAAAGGGTTGAATGGGTATGGGGGAGTTGAAACTCCCCCTGTCCGCTCTTAACCCCCACGCGCTCGCGACTACGCGGTAGTACCGCGGTAGTACCGCCCGGGCGGAAGTACCGCACCATGGGCGGTAGTACCGCTCATCCAGCGGTAGTAAAAAACTACTGTCGTGCTGGTTGCGGTAGTACCGTGCGCAGCTCCTACAGTAGTACCGTGGCAAGCCACGGTAGTATCATAGACCCAAGAAAATGCATGTTTCGCAAACAAGAGAGGAAAACAGCCTTTGCAAAGCAACCTTCAAGCGAACGGACACACCAAAGAGCTAACACACGAGACAACACAAGCACAAGCTCGGCACGAAGAAACAAAGGCAAGAGACAACAAGGACCAAACACGCGACACAACATCTCCAAGGAGAGGGCGGTGGCTGGAGCCACCTATGTTTGAGTCAATTGGTATGGCACCGCGAAGAATTATCCTTGGGCCCATGACCAAAACTCGTCTTTGAAGCACAAGTACCATAAAAAATGGCTAATGTGAAAGAATTGATCAATTTATGCATAATAGGGAGAGGGAGAGTTCATTGAGAGAACAACACTCCCCCTATGTCCATGCCTACACCTAAACAAGATAACAAGTTGAGTATGATGGGGTGTGCAAGGGTTCAAGCAACATTGCTCGAATCAATGATATTTAGCTCATGCCTTAACTCGTGAAATCTTGCTTCATCCAAGGGCTTTGTGAAGATATCTGTAAGGTTATCGTGAGTGTTGACATAGTTGAGCTCATTCTCCCCTCGCCTAATATGATCCCGGATGAAGTGATACCGAATCTCAATATGCTTCGTCTTGAAGTGTTGCACCGGGTTGAGAGAAATCTTGATGGCACTTTCATTGTCACACCAAAGAGGCACTTTGTCACAAATGACATTGTAATCCTTTAAAGTTGGCCTCATCCATAGAAGTTGTGCACAACAACTACCGGTGGCCACATACTCTGCTTCGGTGGACAAGAGACACACACAACTTTGCTTCTTAGAAGACCAACTCACCAAAGAGCAACCAAGAAATTGGCACCCTCCAGAAGTGGACTTCCTATCCACTTTGTCTCCCGCCCAATTTGAGTCTGAATAGCCTACAAGGTTGAAGTTTGATTCTCTTGGGTACCATAAGCCAAAGTTTGGGGTATGAGCCAAATATCGAAAGATTCGCTTGACCGCTGCGGGAGTCCTGGATTAGGGGGTATCCGAACATCTGGACTATATCCTTTGGCCGGACTGTTGGACTATGAAGATACAAGATTGAAGACTTCGTCTCGTGTCCGGATGGGACTCTCCTTGGCGTGGAAGGCAAGCTTGGCGATACGGATATGTAGATCACCTCCCATTGTAACCGACTCTGTGTAACCCTAGCCCCCTCCGGTGTCTATATAAACCGGAGGGTTTAGTCCGTAGGACCAAGAAAAATCATACCTTAGGCTAGCTTCTAGGGTTTAGCCTCTACGATCTCGTGGTAGATCAACTCTTGTAATACTCATATCATCAAGATCGATCAAGCAGGAAGTAGGGTATTACCTCCATCGAGAGGGCCCGAACCTGGGTAAACATCGTGTCCCCTGCCTCCTGTTACCATCCACCTTAGACGCACAGTTCGGGACCCCCTACCCGAGATCCGCCGGTTTTGACACCGACATTGGTGCTTTCATTGAGAGTTCCACTGTGCCGTCACCGTAAGGCTTGATGGCTCCTTCGATTATCGGTAACGATGCGGTCCAGGGTGAGGTCTTCCTCCCTGGACAGATCTTTGTATTCGGCAGCTTCGCACCGCGGGCCAACTCGCTTGGCCATCTGGAGCAGATCGAGAGCTACACCCCTGGCCACCAGGTCAGGTTCGGAAACTTGAATTACACTGCTAACATCCGGGAAGACTTGATCTTCGACGGATTCGAGCCCATGTCAGGTGCGCCGCACGATCACGACGAGCATGATTTAGCTCTGCCGTCGGACAATGTTCGGGAGATCGCACCTGCAACTACTCCGGCCTTCAATCCGGAACAAATTGCGCCACGCTATGACGGGCGGTTAGACCCCGCCTTGGAGGCCGCACTTTCAGCGGCGATAGAGCCGAATACTGACTTTACCCCTCTCGAAAGCCGTGCTGCTGAACTATTGGATTCGAGCCCGGCCACAGGCTCCGAGCCGCTTGCGCCCATGCCTATTGAATCCGGTTGGGCGCCAATCATGGAATTCACCTCTGTGGATATCTTTTAGCACTCGCCCTTCGGCGATGTACTAAACTCGTTAAAATCTCTCTCCCTGTTAGAAGAAACTTGGCCGAACTATGTCCGGCTAGGATGGGATGCGGACGACGAAGAAACTCGCTCCCCACCCACCACCCACTTAGTAGCCACTATCGACGATTTAACCGACATGCTCGACTTCGACTCCGAAGACATCGACGGTATGGACGACGATGCAGGAGACGAACAGGAACCACCGCCCACACGGCGCTGGACCGCCACCTCATCACATGACATGTACATGGTGGATACACCCAAAGAAAATGATGACGAGGAACGGAAGGATGCAGCGAAGGATAACTCCCTCGAGAAGCAATCAAAGCGGCGGCGTAGACGCCGCTCCAAATCCCGCCTCGGCAAAAACAGCGATAACAACGCAAGAAAAAAAATACCCCGGTCGACTCCGGAAGAAACGTCGACCACATAGACCCAGCGATAGAGCAGGGTGGGCCAGCGGACGACGAACAGTATGGAGCCGCTGTCTGATCGCGGCGATGCCGAGCGTAAAGCTAATCAACCCATCTCCGGAGAGGAGAACAGTCCGGATGATGATGCACACATCATCCCGGAAAGGCACTTGGAGCAAGAGAACCTCCATAGAAGGCTTATCACCACTACGAGGAGTCTGAAGAAGCAGAACCAAAGGCTCAAGGCCGCACAAAATACACTCAACAGTAGATGGAACAAAGTGCTCGACACTGCAGAAAAGTACGGTGGCAGTCGCCACACGAAGAGTGAGGGAGTCCTGGATTAGGGGGTGTCCGGATGGCCGGACTATACCTTCAGCCGGACTCCTGGACTATGAAGATACAAGATTAAAGACTTCGTCCCGTGTCCGGAAGGGACTTTCCTTGGCGTGGAAGGCAAGCTTGGCGATGCGGATATTTAGATCTCCTACCATTGTAATCGACTTTGTGTAACCCTAACCCTCTCTAGTGTCTATATAAACCGGAGGGCTTTAGTCCGTAGGACAACATACAACAATCATACCATAGGCTAGCTTCTAGGGTTTAGCCACCTCGATCTCGTGGTAGATCTACTCTTGTACTACCCATATCATCAATATTAATCAAGCAGGACGTAGGGTTTTACCTCCATCGAGAGGGCCCGAACCTGGGTAAAACTTCGTGTCCCTTGTCTCCTGTTACCATCCGCCTAGACGCACAGTTCGGGACCCCCTACCTGAGATCCGCCGGTATTGACACCAACATTGGTGCTTTCATTGAGAGTTCCTCTGTGTCATCGCTTTTAGGCCCGATGGCTCCTCCGATCATCAATAACGATGAAGTCCAGGGTTAGACTTTTCTCCCCGGACAGATCTTCGTCTTTGGCGGCTTCGCACTGCGGGCCAATTCGCTTGGCCATCTAGAGCAGATCGAAAGCTACGCCCCTGGCCATCAGGTCAGATTTGGAAGTTTAAACTACAAGGCTGACGTCCGCGGGGACTTGATCTTCGACGGATTCGAGCCACGGCCGAGCGCTCCGCACTGTCATGATGGGCATGATCTAGCTCTGCCGCCGAACAATGCCCTGGAGGCCGCACACGCATCGGTTCCGACCCTTGATTCGGAACCAACTGCGCTGATCGAGGACGAGTGGTTGGACGCCGCGTCGGGGGCTGCGATCCCAACAGCGATCGAGCCGAACACCAGCCCCGCACTCCGCAAGGCCCGTGACTCCGTGGGGCCGGACTCCTCTTCGGACTCCAAGCCCTCCGCGCCCCTGCCGATCGAATCCGGTTGGGCTCCGATCATGGAGTTTACCGCCGCAGACATCTTTCAGCACTCACCCTTTGGCGATATTCTGAATTCATTAAAGTCTCTCTCTTTATCAGGAGAGCCCTGGCCGTACTGTAGTCAGCAAGGTTGGGATACGGACGACGAAGAAATTCAAAGCTAACCCACCACCCACTTTGTAGCCACTGTCGATGATTTAACCGACATGCTCGACTTCGACTCCGAAGACATCGACGGTATGGACGCCGATGTAGGAGACGAGCAAGAACTAGCACCTATAGGGCACTGGAAAGCCACCTTGTCGTATGACATATACATGGTGGATACCCCAAAAGAAGGAGATGGCGATGGAACAGCGGGGGATGACCCCTCCAAGAAACAGCCTAAGCGCTAGCGTCAGCGGCGTCGCTCTAAATCCCGCCAAAGCAAAAAACGGTGATTCCGGCAGAGGAGATAATAATACTCCGGATAGCGCCGAAGAACACCCCCTCCAGCAAGATTCAGCGCAGGAGGATGGAGAAGCCAGCCCTCACGAGAGAGCGGCAGACAAAGAGGTGGAGGATGATAATTATATGCCTCCCTCCGAAGACGAGGCAAGCCTCGACGACGACGAATTCGTCGTGCCAGAGGATCCCGTCGAACAAGAGCGTTTCAAACGCAGGCTTATGGCCACGGCAAGCAGCCTCAAGAAAAAACAGCAACAGCTTAGAGCTGATCGAGATTTGCTAGCCGACAGATGGACTGAAGTCCTTGCGGCCGAAGAGTACGAACTCGAACGCCCCTCCAAGAGCTACCCAAAGCGTAGGTTGCTACCCCGATTAGAGGAGGAAGCACCTAAACCTACATCACCAGCGCATGATACGGCCGATCGGCCACCTCGTGGCCGTGACAGAGAGGCCTCTCGGCCCTCCACTCAAGCCGCACCTCGGCGCCGCTCAAAACATTCTAAGGCACGGGAAAACGCGCCAGACCTGCAAGACATATTGGAGGACAAGGCAAGGCATACAAGATCGGTCTACGGATCGCGTGGGCGCCCCACGACACGTGACGGTGATCGTCACTTCAGATATAATAAATCCGGCCGGGCCGAACACAATAGGCAAAGCTCGTTTGAGCTGCGTCGTGATATAGCCCAATACAGAGGCGCCGCACACCCCCTATGCTTCACAGATGAAGTAATGGATCATCAAATCCCTGAGGGTTTCAAACCCGTGAACATCGAATCATACGACGGCACAACAGATCCCACGGTATAGATCGAGGATTATCTCCTTCATATCAACATGGCCCGCGGCGATGATCTACACGCCATCAAATACCTCCCACTCAAACTCAAGGGACCAGCTCGGCATTGGCTTAACAGCTTGCCAGCAGAATCAATCGGGTGTTGGGAGGACCTGGAAGCCGCATTCCTCGACAATTTCCAGGGCACCTATGTGCGATCACCAGACGTCGATGACCTAAGCCACATAATTCAGCAGCCAGAAGAATCGGCCAGACAATTCTGGACACGGTTCCTAACAAAGAAAAACCAAATAGTCGACTGTCCGGACGCTGAGGCCCTAGCAGCCTTCAAGCATAATATCCGCGACGAGTGGCTTGCCCGGCACCTTGGACAGGAAAAGCCGAAATCCATGGCAGCACTCACGACGCTCATGACCCGGTTTTGCGCGGGAGAAGACAGCTGGCTAGCTCGTAGCATTAACTTGACCAAGAGCCTTGGTAATTCGGACACCAAGGACAACAGTGGCAGGTCGCGTCGGAACAAGCTAAAGCACCGCGTTAACAGCGACAGCAACGAGGATACAACAGTCAATGCCGGATTCAGAGGCTATAAATCCGGTCAGCGGAAAAAGCCATTCAAAAGAAATACTTAGGGCCCGTCCAGTTTGGACCGAATACTCGACCGCTTGTGCCAGATACATGGCACCCCCGAAAAGCCAGCAAATCACACCAACAGAGATTGTTGGGTGTTCAAGCAGGCAGGCAAGCTAAATGCCGAAAATAGAGGCAAGGGGCTGCGTAGCGATGACGAGGAGGAGCCCCGGCCGCTGAACAACAGTGGACAGAAGGGTTTTCCCCCACAAGTGCGGACGGTGAACATGATATACGCAACCCACATCCCCAAGAGGGAGCGGAAGCGTGCGTTAAGGGACGTATATGCGATGGAGCCAGTCGCCCCAAAGTTCAACCCATGGTCCTCCTGCCCGATCACCTTCGATCGAAGGGACCACCCCATTAACACCCGTCATGGCGGATTCGCCACATTGGTTCTAGACCCAATTATTGACGGATTTCATCTCACAAGAGTCCTTATGGACGGCGGCAGCAGCCTGAACCCGCTTTACCAGGATACAGTGCGGAAAATGGGCATAGATCCCTCAAGGATTAAGCCCACCAAAACGACCTTTAAAGGCGTCATACCAGGTGTAGAGACCAACTGTACAGGCTCAGTCACACTTGAAGTGGTCTTCGGATCTCCGGATAATTTCCGAAGCGAGGAGTTAATCTTCGACATAGTCCCGTTCCGCAGTGGCTATCACGCACTGCTCGGGCGAACCGCATTCGCAAAGTTTAATGCGGTGCCGCACTACGCATACCTTAAGCTCAAGATGCCAGGCCCTCGAGGAGTAATAACGGTCAACGGAAACACCGAACGCTCCCTCCGAACGGAGGAGCACACGGCAGCCCTCGCAGCGGAAGTACAAAGCAGCCTCTCAAGGCATCTCTCCAGTCCGGCCGTTAAACGCCTGGACATCGTCAAGCGCGCCCGGAGTAACCTACAACACGACCGCCTGACACGTTCCGAGCAGGCGTAGCAACGCGGCCCTAACCCCAGCCCTCGCGAAATAGCAAAACCAGTGCTTCGCGTACATAACTACGCTCTCGGAATACCATGGGCACAGGGGGGCACCATCACGGCACGCCCAAAACACGGCTTAAACCGCACTAGGGTCTGCCGGCTTCTTTATTTTCTTTTACTTTCAGGATTCTATACCTCGGAAGACCTGTTCGGCAATCCAACTGCCGCACAAACGATGCAAGAACTAGGGAAGCAAAAAGGCTACGTCAAATTATAGAACCCCTAGGTGGTCTCTATCACGAGCAGTATACCTGTTTTGCATACTATTCCGCAGCCTACCCCTGGAAAGGACATGTTAAATAGTCCCGCTTTTGCTTATCGCACTATTTGTATCGTTCTGCTTCGATCGCAACCTTTCTATAAACAATGCATAGCTTTTGTGTATTTTCGCATTACTCTTTTTTACAGATATATGTTCATTAACGACATGTTACACCCGTACACTTTGGTACGGTCAATACGCCAGGGGCTTCAGTACCCCCCTAATATGGTGCGAGAAGTTCGAACAATTTAACAAGTGCGGCACCCCGAACTTATAGCATTATATGCATCGGCTCCGAATCATGTCTTGGGTCAATAGTTGGGTTTGCCCGGCTCCTATGTTTTGGTGCCTTACGTTCCGTTGTATCGGCTACGGTAGCACTAGGAGAACTACTGCGATTGTGCCCCAGTTGAGCTGGACAGAGCACCTCAGTAGAGAAAGCTAAAACTGATTGTCATGATGAAGCGAGAGACTGGTCGCCGTTCGAGAGGTTTTTCGAGTCCCTAAAGACTTATGCCGCTTAGAGCGAGGAGTCGGCTTTGTCCGACCAAAGGCATGGATAGCGCCCCGAACTCGGTCTTCCGAATACTAGGGGCTTCGCCGAAATTTAAAATTATAGAATTCTATGGCTATAAGTGAGAGTGTTCAAGCATTATAGTCCGATTGCCTTGTTTGTTGTGCTGAGCGCCTCCCTCGAAGGACCCAAACATGGGAAAAAGAGCGCTCAGGTTTATCCCGAACACCCCAGCACTAGGGGCACGGGGGCAGAAGCCGACGACTGGCCATCTCTCAATTTCGATAAACAGCCGCACAGAAAGTAATATTTTAAATTCAAAAAGCATTGCTTAGCGCATATGAACAAGTTTTCAGCGCACAGGACAATACAAGCAAGTGTACTAAAAAATTACATCCCGGGAACATTCATCCACCATAAGGCGGGCACCCTTCAGAACATCCTTATAATAGTTCTCGGGCTTGCGATGCTCTTTCCCCGGCGGTGGCCCGTCCTTCACAAGCTTCTCACCATCCAGCTTGCCCCAGTGCACCTAGTGCGGGCAAGGGCCCTACGGGCACCTTCGATGTAGACGGAGCGCTTGATGACCTCAAGCCTTGGACAGGCCTCCACCAGGCGCCGCACCAGCCCGGAGTAGCTCCCAGGCAAAGCCTCTCCAGGCCACAGCCGAACTATGAGGCCCTTCATGGCCTGTTCAGCTACCTTGTGGAGCTCGACCAGCTGCTTCAGCTGGTCGCTCAGGGGCACAGGGTGTCCGGCCTCAGCATACTGAGACCAGAACACCTTCTCCGTCGAGCTGCCCTCTTCGGCTCGGTAGAATGCGGCGGAATCGGACACGCTACGGGGAAGATTTGCGAATGCTCCTGGAGAGCTTCATATTCGGGTAAGTAACAAGAAGCTCACCTTTACATGTTTGCTTTGCATAAAGAATGCCTTACCCGCCGCTATCTTTTTCACCGCATCCAACTCCTGGAGGGCCTTCTGGGATTCGGCCTTGGCAGACTTGGCATTTTCAATAGCCGCCGCGAGCCCGGACACTCGCGTCTTTGAGTCAAGCTCCAAACTCTCATGTTTTTCCATGAGAACCCGGAGCTCTTGCCGCATCTCGCCAACTTGCGCCTCATACTTCTCCCGCTCGGTGCGCTCCGCGGCCGCTCTCTTCTCGGCCTCGGCCAGCGCTTGCTTGAGGGTCGCCACCTCAGTTGTGGCCCCTACAATAACCATGTTAATCCTGTCATATTTTTGCAATTGCACTTTTATATTTTTGTTTTTTCTATAAGGTATCTCTTACCTTCTTTCTCCTCGAGCTGCCGCTTGGCAAGGCCGAGCTCTTGCTCGGACCGCTTGAGGCCCTGCTTCAGTGTGCCCACCTCCGCAGTCAGTGCGGCGGTTGCCAGCAGCGAAGCCTGCATATGCGTATTGACCTTTTTTTGTTAGACTCCTGCGAATTTTATTAGATCCTCTATTCGACTTTTCTTTCCGAACGCCAAACAGAGCATCAGGGGCTACTGTCTATGCGGTAATATTTTTACATATTCTGTACTTACCTCGAAGCCTGTTAGAAGGCTGGCACAAGCTTCAGTCAGTCTGCTCTTGGCGGACTGAACCTTCTGGATCACCGCACTCATAATAGTGCGGTGCTCCTCATCGATGGAGGCGCCGTTAAGCACCACTAGCAGATTGTCTGGTGCCTCCGGTTGGATGGGGGCCGCCGGCTCAATAGGCTTGCTCCTCTTGGAAGGAGTTCGCCTACCGCGGTCCAGAACCGTTGACGATTCCGGCGCGGTGTCCGGCTCAAAGCCGGACTTGGAGCCCTGGGGATTTTATCCCCTTTACTCCTGGAGTCTGGGAGGTCGCCTTGTGGCGCCTCCAGGACCACCTCCTCCTAGCTTGGAGCCTGTTGGGACGCCACCTCGGCATCACCTGTAGCGCGGGGGGAGGTAGCGGGCGGAAGTGAATTCACGTCCGATGAATCCAGGGAGCCGCTCGACGACTCATCGAGCCCGGCCTTGGGCGGACTGCATAGATATATTCGACATAAGGAAAGGCTGTGCAATAAAGGAATGCTATGAATTACTCGGGTGTCCGGATGCTTACGATTCCACCGGACACCTGGCCCTGCGCGGCCACTCCTCTTTGTCGTGGTCGACATCGATGGGGTAGTCCGGAGGAAGGGTCTTCCCTTCTTGGACCCTTCGGCCTCCCCGGTCGGGGCGGCCTTCCTTTTCTTTCCTCCCCCCGCTGGAGGGGGAGAGGTTTCTTCTTCCTCCTCGTTTTCACGGGAGGAGCGCGTCTCGGATTCGTCGGATGATGAATCCGACACCTCCAGGCGCCGGGAACTCTTTCGAGTCCCTGTGGCCCTCTTCTTGGCCTTCTTCTCCGGCACCACGTAAGGTGCCGGAGCCAGCAACTTCGCTAAGTGAGCATCGGCTTGGTCTTCGGGCAAAGGGGCCGGACAGTCAATCTGTCCGGACTTCGCCTGCCAATCCTGTCAAAGGAAAGGGAGTTTAGATCCCACATAGATTCAAACTATGGAAAACTAACATCCTGTAAAAGGTAAAAATAGCTTACCTCACTAGCGGGACGCTGCGTGCTGAATCCGCGGTCCTCGGAAGCGGATGCGGGAGCCTCAGTGCCTTTGAATAGCACCTTCCAGGCGTCTTCGTACATTGTGTCGAAGAGCCGGCTCAGGGTTGGGTGTTGCGTCGGGTCGAACTCCCACAAATTAAAGCCCCGTTGCTGACACGGGAGGATCCGGCGGACGAGCATAACCTGGACTACATTGAGAAGCTTGAGCTGTTTGTTCACCAGTGTTTGGATGCATTTTTGCAGTCCGGTTACTTCTCCTTGGTTGCCCCACGACAAGCCCGTCTCTTTCCGAGACGTGAGCCACGTAGGGGGTCCGGACCGGAACTCGGGGGCTGCGACCCACTCAGGGTCGCGCGGCTCGATGATGTAAAACCACCCTGGTTGCCACCCCTTCAGGGTCTCCACAAAGGAGCCCTCGAGCCATAGGATGTTGGCTATCTTGCCCGCCATGGCACCTCTGCACTCCGCCTGGTTGCCGCGCACCACCTTAGGCTTGACGTTGAAAGTCTTGAGCCATAGGCCGAAATGGGGGCGGATGCAGAGGAAAGCCTCGCACACGACGATGAACGCCGAGATGTTGAGGATGAAGTTCGGGGCCAGATCATGGAAATCTAGGCTGTAGTAGAACATGAGCCCCTGGACGAATGGGAGGAGAGGAAAGCCCAGTCCGCGGAGGAAATGGGGAAGGAATACTACCCTCTCATGAGGCCTTGGGGTGGGGAGGAGCCGCCCCTCTTCGGGAAGCCGGTGCGCGATGTCGTTAGACAAGTATCCGGCTTTCCTCATTTTTTTGACGTGTCCCTCCGTGACTGAGGAGACCATCCACTTGCCTCCCGCTCCGGACATGGCTGGAGAAGGTTGAGGTGGGAAGTGCGGGCTTGGGCGCTGGAGCTCGAGTGCGCGGAAGATGGATAGGCAAAGGAGGAAGAAGGCGTAGGTAAAAAGGTGGATCCTTATCCCTTTATATGGGCGGATGCGGCTAAGCGTCCCCACCAGCCTGGTAAAACTCGCTTATCTCCCAAGCGCCATGATAAATGGCGCGGTTGGGTTACCCACGTCCGTATTGATGAGAATCCCGTAAATGAGGGGACACGATCTCTGCTTTGACAAGACGTGCCAAGGAAACCGCCTCGCGAAATGCGCTGAGGTGAGGGACTGAAAACGATTCGAATAAAGACTTGGCCGTGGTGTGATGTCACGCCACGGAATACGTCAGCAGATTAGATTTGTGTAAATATTATTCTCTCTATGGCAATATGTGGAAACTTATTTTGCAGAGTCGGACACTGTCTTTTGTGTTCAAAATCTTTTATGAAGTACTTGGAAGACGAACCCGCCTTGCAATGCCGAAGACAATCTGCGTGCCGGACTCGTCGTCATTGAAGCCTGGTTCAGGGGCTACTAAGGGAGTCCTGGATTAGGGGGTGTCCGGATGGCCGGACTATACCTTCAGCCGGACTCCTGGTGTCGGTGTCAAAATCGGCGGATCTTGGGTAGGGGGTCCCGAACTATGCGTCTAGGATCGATGGTAACATGTACACGGGGTTTTACCCAGCTTCGGGCTCTCTTGATGAGATAATACCCTACATGCTGCTTTTGATTGTATTCATATGGGTGTAGTACAGAGTTGATCTACCTCGAGATCATATGTTGTGGTCTAAACCCTAGAGGTATGATGAGTCATCTCATAATCCTCTATCGACTGTCTGGCCTCGGTTTATATAATACACCAGAGGCCCAGGATAACAAGAGTCCTAGCCGAATACGCCGGTCGGGGAGGAGTCCTTGTCTTGATCGCCAAGTCTTGTGGAATCTTCCTTGTATGCGGCACCTGTCCGGACTGGCCCATGAGTATGCGGCCCTGGGGGTCCTCGGCCCAATCTAACCGATTGGGGGACGACGTGGTGAGTACCCCCTAGTCCAGGACACCGTCAGTGGCCCCCTGAACCGGTCTTCAAGTTAGGGACGCTCCTCGATTCTTCCGAATTGTTCTTCATCTTCGGTCGTCGGTCTTGAAAACTGGTTCAACGAATCTTCTTTATCTTTGATCTTGAGGATCGCCGAAATGCATTCAACG
The DNA here is from genome assembly GCA_032464435.1 of Aegilops umbellulata. Taxonomy (NCBI): domain Eukaryota; kingdom Viridiplantae; phylum Streptophyta; class Magnoliopsida; order Poales; family Poaceae; genus Aegilops; species Aegilops umbellulata. The sequence goes on along the minus strand of CP136056.1, from coordinate 62,343,927 downwards.
GGTTTACACGTCGGGTATCCGAGGAGCCCCTTTAAGTTTCCGGCCTTTATCAATGCCTTGTTATTTTTATGCCACATCTCGGGTTTGAAGTTGTTCCCGGGAGGCAGTTCCCTCTTGCGTCCGAGCTCTAACGCCGGATTGCATTCGAGGTATTTTTTGCAGCCGAGCACCAATGCTAGACTGCTTCCCAGCTCTAACGCCGGACTATGTATCCGAGCTCCAACGCCGGACTATGTATCCGAGCTCCAACGCCGGACTGTATCCGAGGTGTCGTAAATCACCTTGGTTCAAAGAAGTTTGAAGGAGTTTTAGCCGAGCTCAATGCCGGAAATGCCCTCTATGGAGCCAGCCATTAGCGTCCGAGCTTTATGCCGGACTGCTTTCGAGGTGGTGCACCACCCCGAATGTGGGCCGATTTTTGTCAATATTTTTGATCGGTGCAATTTATTCTCTGCCGAAATATATAGCCAGTAGCCCTCAAGGTGGGTATCGGTCTAAAACCCAAGGTGCACATGAAGGATGACATAAGACCGCTGATCCCCGTAGCCGCTGAGACTCAGGTTGATTTGCAAAATCGGTTTGAGGATCAAGTCCTAGCTCCGGAGAATACTTCGGGACACAAAAAGTGGCGTGCTCAGTCCTCGAGACTCAGGTTGGGTGCGGCCGACCAACCTGAGGATCAAAATCTCCTCGGAAACTATATTGCACATAAAATTTTCTGCATTGGACAAGCAATGCAGTAGCCCCCGAGACACTGGTCGGGTGGCAACACCAGATCAAGGGATCAATATGCCCCTTTAATATGTTTAAATAATAAGCCCGAAGCCCAGTAGCCCCCGAGCCTTAATGCGGGCACGGGTGGCCGAACTAAGGATCAATATCCATAGTAAAATCACAAATTATGTGTAATGACTCTATGTATCCAAGTACTTTACGTCATTAATGCTCGGATCCGTATTGTACAAAACTTTGTTGACCGACCATCGGCTTCCACCTCCTCGGCCAGTAGCCGAGGAGTGTTTGTCTTACTTTATAAAGCTTTTATGAGGGCAAAGATTTATGACAAACAAGGCAATCCGGCCATACGGTTTTATAAACAAAGGTACGTGGAGAGATATGTTATATTACTGTTCAACAGAAGAAATGTCTTCCAAAGAAAATAGTCCCGCTATCGGTTCCTTTCTTTGGGTTGTCATGCTAAGCATGATCATAAAACCTCAGCTCCAATGTGAGAGCAAAATATCGAGGATTTAGTCTGGGAGGCTAGTTAATAGCCCCCGGTAGTGTTCGGCGACAGTCGAGGTCAAGCCGTAAACACTTCGGCCAATGTTATGAACGGCCTGTTATTTAACACAGTCATCGGATCACTGACCAGTTTACGCTTATTGTGACAGTCAGTTTTCGGCTTTCTCCACTAAGGTGCTTAACCGTGTGAGCTGGAAGCACGATCGCAGTGGTTCTCCCTTTGCACGCCTAGCCGAACAAAGCGGAACATAGGAAGCAAGTGCAGGAGCCGGGCAACCCAACTATTGACCGAAGACACAATTCGAAACCGATGCATATATAGCAGTATCCGAGAATATTTTTGCCGAATCTATAAAGGTGTCCGGCATTGCACTACGAGACTTGTGCTGAAAAACCACAAATAGTTTAAAAGTGCCAAAAAGCTTGGAAAACCAAGAAACGTCAGTAAAAACATGACGTCCGAACAATATCAAGTGTTCGGTGCCAACCCGAAAATTGGTCTTAGAAAAAATAAGTGCTTCTGTCGTGCTTTAACATGATACATCCTATCTCAAGACTTCGAGCGGGTCAGCCTACGGCTTCAACCTCCTATCCCGAGGGCGGAGTACTTCTCATCAGGCCAGTTTAGCAAACTAAACTCTAGCGGCTTTTGAGAGAGAAATTAGGCTCCCCGGCTAGTGACCGCACACTCGTGTCGAAAAAAGGAGTGATAAATAATAATAACTTTGCAACGACTAAGAATAAAAACACTTAGTATGAAACGACTCAAATAAACATAAGAGCCACCAAGTGACTTGGGTAAAAGTTGACTATATAATGTAAGGTGACATGTAGAATGCCTTCTAGCCGGATTGTAGATCGTTTGTCGTAGCGGACCTTTTCGCTTCAACCTCTGGACCCAATAGTCCAAAGTGTGTCCGAATACCCTCGCGGTTATAAAAACCGGGGCATGCGTGGAGACCAGGCGTAGGGGTCATTAGTGCTTTATCAGACAAGTGCCTAACTAGTTATGTTATATTACATGGTTAGTAAGAAACATCTTCCAGGGAGAATAGTTCCGTTACGGGTTCCTTTCTCTGGGAGGCATGCCCTAAAGTGCATGTCCGGACTGCGAAAAGAGCAGAAAAACATCTGGGGGCAGGTAAATAAATAGGTAAGAAATCATCTTTTAGTTCACCGACCGAGTATTCCCTTAAGAACGCTAGCTTTCGGCTTCACCCAGTCTGAGGTACACATCCGGCTGACCCGACAGTCGCAGAGGTGCTCCCTTTACCACCTAGCCGAACAATCGGGAACGTAGGGGTAAGCACAGGAGCCAGGCAACCCAGCTTGGCCAAAACTTAAGTCATATCGATGCATATAATGGTGAATAAAAGGTACATGCGGAAGTGTGACACATGTGTTGGGCATAAAGCCCGTATTAATAAGCTTCTGTTAAAGAAGCCCCCAGGTATAATGAGCGCGGGTAGCGCGTCAAGTATGTGTGAACAAAGTTTGGACAAGAAATTTTTTTTACAAGCAACTTTTTTTTCCAAAAAAGTATAACGCTTGGTCGAACCGAACACAAGTTAGAAATTAAAGCTTTGAGCATGAAAGCGACTTAGCTGGTTAATGTGTTCGCAGTCCGAGCTTGATGCGGGACAAGGTTCTATCCCCCAAGCTGGTTCCGAGGTGGCGGAGCGGAGAGCTCGACACGCCGAAGTGGTGACATAGCACGGTCAATGCAGACCGGCAGAGTGACGCCGAAGTCCCCGGATCATTTTCCTGTGCACAAAAAATAGTGCAAACGGGAGATAATAGTAATAATGATAAATAAAAAAATCGTTGCATAATGAATAATTTATGCAAAGTGAGTAATAAAAGAAATATGGCCTGGCGCCGAAGTCGATGTCGACGCAGGGCGTCGGCGTGATGCGGTAAAGGCGTGGCAAAGCCATAATTCATAGGTCGGTCCGTGCTCTGGATGCGGCGTTCGCCGGACTATATACGGAGACTGACCGAACCAGCATGCGACCGTTGTTAATGCGGCCACCATTTGATAGACCTGTGAACATATGATGGACAAACCAGAGTAATAATTCCTTGGAAAAAATGAACCCAAACATGCAAAAAATATTAGGATTAATAGCACCTGGTTTATTTGTTGTAGTAATCCAAAGGAAGATGATGCTGGCAAAGGTTGGCTTGCCGAGGCAAAGCCCTCGGTCCAGCCAATTGTGACGAAGCTGGTCGGCTAGTGACGCCGAAGTGTCCGGAGTAGGTTGATGAAGAGATGATGAATCCTCCGGTCCAGCCGAGATGTCGAAGCCTCGAGGCCAGTCGATGAGTCGAAGTAGTCCGGCGTGATGGACATCGGCTTGAAGGGGCAACAGTGCGGCCCTGCCGATGCAGGTCGTGACTTGGTCGATGCCGGCTTGATGAAGCGACCGTGCCGTGATGCCGGTATGCTCGCTCCGTGTAATCCGTGGGGCGGCGATGTTGGTGATGATTTGTCCTTCGCGATGCCGGACTCTTGTTCGGCTTGCCGAGATGATGATCCGAAGAAGTTGAGCTCGGCTCAACAAAGTGACGATGTGTCCAGCGCAGGTCGGCAGACGTGGAGCAATATTGTCGAACTGGTTTGACACCAGCATGATGCCGAAGATCATGTTCAAAAGATCTTAAAGTTAGTGGGATGTGTTTGGGAACAATGCACAATATCCCGTACAAAACTTCCTTCAAAAGGGATGTCCGAAATCCCGTTCATAAAAAAGATGAATTCGAGTCGGATTCGTTCTCGCGCAGAAAACATGTCCGAAAAGTGATGCACTAATCGGAAGGTTTCCGGAGTTAGGACGGTCGGATCGAGCAGAAATTTGAAGGGGTGGTAGATATAGGAATTCCGCAGCCGATCAACGGTTGGATCTTCCAAAGGACATCCGAATTAGAAGCTACACACCACGCCCTAAACTCGTCCAGATTCCCGTCCAGATTTGATAGGGCTCCGGTATATCGTGGATTGCCAGAGATTTCTCCATCGGAACTCGACGAAATTTTCCAGGGTTGTTGTAGACTCAATTCCGCACAATTCCACCAAAGCGATCGTCAAAGCGATACTCGAGGAGGTGGTGGCAGCAGATACGAGTTCGCTGTCCGGAAAAACAGCACGGTCGCTTGAGGGCAATGCTGACGTTGAGCCCCCGAGCTTCATGGATGACTCCTCCGTGATCTTGATAGAGATCGGAGTTGATGTTTGATGAAGGCCCTCGTCCGAACATGGTGATCCGAACACGGGGCGCAATTCTTGGTCGAACCAAGGTGACCAGTCGAGCTGGTGACGAAGATGCCGAAGTCGCAGTTGATCTGCAGGCGAGCCATCGATCCTTTTGTCGATCACACAGCGGAACTCTCAATGAAAGCACCAATGTCGGTGTCAAAACCGGCGGATCTCGGGTAGGGGGTCCCGAACTATGCGTCTAGGATCGATGGTAACATGTACACGGGGTTTTACCCAGCTTCGGGCTATCTTGATGAGATAATACCCTACATGCTGCTTTTGATTGTATTCATATGGGTGTAGTGCAGAGTTGATCTACCTCGAGATCATATGTTGTGTTCTAAACCCTAGAGGTATGATGAGTCATCTCATAATCCTCTATCGACTAGTCTGGCCTCGGTTTATATAATACACCAGAGGCCCAGGATAACAAGAATCCTAGCCGAATACGCCGGTGGGGGAGGAGTCCTTGTCTTGATCGCCAAGTCTTGTGGAATCTTCCTTGTATGCGGCAGCTGTCCGGACTGGCCCATGAGTATGCGGCCCTGGGGGTCCTCGGCCCAATCTAACCGATTGGGGGACGACGTGGTGAGTACCCCCTAGTCCAGGACACCGTCACCTGGACTATGAAGATACAAGATTGAAGACTTCGTCCCGTGTCCGGAAGGGACTTTCCTTGGCGTGGAAGGAAAGCTTGGCGATGCGGATATTTAGATCTCCTACCATTGTAACCGACTTTGTGTAACCCTAACCCTCTCCAGTGTCTATATAAACCGAAGGGCTTTAGTCCGTAGGACAACATACAACAATCATACCATAGGCTAGCTTCTAGGGTTTAGCCTCCTCGATCTCGTGGTAGATCTACTCTTGTACTACCCATATCATCAATATTAATCAAGCAGGACGTAGGGTTTTACCTCCATCGAGAGGGCCCGAACCTGGGTAAAACTTCGTGTCCCTTGTCTCCTGTTACCATCCGCCTAGACGCACAATTCGGGACCCCCTACCCGAGATCCGCCGGTTTTGACACCGACAAAGAGCTATTCAAAGCGCAAGTTGCTGCCTGAATTCGACGATGAGGCCTTAGAGTCCCCACAGCCAAAAAAAATAAAACAGCCGACCAGTCGGATCGACGATCTCTTAGCCGCGATAGAGCGGCCAACGAGGCCGCACATAGGTCAGTACACGATCCATGCGAGGACTCGCATCAAAAGGCCGACGCAACCAGATCCATCTATGGGTCAAGGAAACGCGCTCCAGCGCACAACCAAAACAGAGCACCACAACCGTCCAAACGCCATGGTACATCTAAATACAGGGGTGCCGCACACCCCCTATGTTTCACCGATGAGGTGCTGGACCATGAATTTCCAGAAGGATTCAAACCAGTGAACATAGAGGCGTACGACGGGACAGCAGACCCTGGGGTCTGGATTGAGGACTTTATCCTCCATATTCATATGGCTTGCGGAGACGATCTCCACGCCATCAAGTACTTGCCCCTCAAGCTTAAAGGACCAGCTCGACACTGGCTAAAAAGCCTCCCCGATAACTCCATTGGAAGTTGGGAGGAGATCGAGGATGCCTTTCGGGCTAATTTTCAAGGGTCCTATGTCCAACCTCCGGATGCAGACGATTTAAGTCATATTATTCAACAGCCCGGAGAGTCAGCCCGAAAGCTTTGGAACAGGTTTCTCACTAAGAAGAACCAAATCGTCGATTGTCCGGACGCCGAAGCCTTAGCAGCTTTCAAGCACAGCGTCTGAGACGAATGGCTCGCCAGACACCTCGGCCAAGAAAATTCAAGAACAATGGCAGCCCTAACAAGCCTCATGACCCGCTTTTGCGCGGGTGGGGATAGCTGGTTGGCTCGCAGTAGCATCAGCGACCCAAGCACATCCGAAGTCAGGGATGACAATGGAAAACCACGACGCAGTAAACACAAGCGCCGGAATAAAGAAGACAACCCAGATAACATGTCGGTAAACACCGGATTCAGAGGCTCCCGACCAGGTCAGCGGAAAAAGCCTTTCAAAGGCAACAGGGATGGACCGTCCAGCCTAAACAAGATTCTAGACAAACTATGTCAGATCCATGACACCCCTAATAAACCTGCAAATCGTACCCACAGAGAATGCTGGGGCTTCAAGCAGGCAAGCAAGCTAAACACCGAACACAAGGGGCAGGATACACTAAGTGAAGACGAGGATGAGCATCACCAGCAAAGCACTGGGGGACAGAAAAAATTCCCACCAGAGGTCAAAACAGTGAACACGATCCATGTGACGAAGAGGAGAAGCAAACATGCCCTCCGAAACACACGAGCCCTAGAACCCGTCACCCCTAAGTTCAACCCCTGGTTGGCCTGTCCGATCACTTTTGATCGCAGGGATCACCCGACAAGTATCCGACACGAAGGATTGGTTGCCTTGGTGTTAGACCCAGTAATAAATGGATACCATCTCACAAGAGTCCTCATGGACAGCGGCAGTAGTTTAAACCTGATATATCGGGACACAGTCCGCAAAATGGGGATAGACCCAACAAAAATCAGCCAAAGTAATACTACCTTCAAGGGAGTAATACCAGGCCCAGAGGCCCGCTCCACGGGCTCTCTAGTACTAGAAGTAGTATTCGGTTCACCCGACAACTACCGAAGTGAAATGTTACACTTCGACATCGCTCCATTCCGAAGCGGCTATCAATCACTACTCGGACGAACAGCCTTCGCTCGTTTTCAACGCTATACTACATTACGCTTCTCTCAAGCTCAAGATGCCTGGTCTTTGCGGCACCATCACAGTTAATGGAAACATTGAGCGTTCCTTACGCGCGGAAGAACGTGCGGCTGCTTTAACAGCCGAACACTAGACGGCCTCACCAACCAGAGCAAATGACCGGTCGTTAAGACCACGGACACGGTTAGACGTGTCCGGTGCATCAGCAGATATACTTGAGATAGGTTTGGTGGTTGCACCCTTATAGACGGTACCAGGGGCTTCCCGCGTGTAAACAGGGCTACCGCTCAACTTTACTTATCTTGAATTTTAAACGGTTTATTTAAAATAACCAATTTTTTGCACGACAACCTTCAACTAAGTTCCTCTCTTTTACAGATGACAATCGTGCTTCACCCGTCCAGGATATGGCACAACGGAGACACAGGCGCAGACGTGCAACAGGGACCCGCTCAAAGGTTTATTTTTAGACTAAGACCCTGCGTAAACCTTTTTTACTGTCTCTTGTTGTTCACATCCTCTGGATTCTCAGTACAAGCGAGAAGGGTGTTGACGTTATTGGCATTTGGCCACGTCAGAATATTGCACGTACCTGGACACTCGGGGTTCATTATCAAGGGCATTGTTCAGCCCGGCATATGTTATAAAGACCGAATACCTTAAGGAGTGTTCGACGTCGCGAGTTTGGCCTTATATGCATCAGCTCCGAATCATGTCTTTGGTCAAATGTTGGGTTTTACCGGCTCCTGTGTTTTGCTACCTTACGTTCCGCTCTATCGGCTAAGGTGGCACCAGGAGAACTACTGCGATTGTGCCCTGGTTTGCCCGGACGAGCACCTGAGTAGAGAAAGCCGAAAACCGGCTGTCATGATAAAGCGCGAGACTGGTCAACCACTTGATGACTTAACGGAATCTTCGGGATTCCTCCGCATTAACGAAGGGCCGTTTCCCGGCCAGGCATGTACGCGCCCCGTATTCGGATGAGCGCAGAGCCACTAGGGGCTATATAGTAGCCCCATTGTCAAACTCCTATGGCTAAGTGAAAGTGTTAAAGCAATATAGTCTGATTGCCTAGTTCGCTGTGCTATCACCTCCTTAATGGACCAAGACGTTGGATCAAGTGTGAACACGCGTCTTCTGCGAACACCCCCGCATTATATGCGTGGGGGCTGAAGCCGACGACTGCAAACTTTCGGGTTATATACATATATACATAAATGGCCGCACAGGAGGCATCATAACACTTTTAGGCAAACGTATAAAAACAGCCTCTACAATTTAGTAAAACATTGTTTTTTCAACGGGAATACATGTCACTAGAACATAATATTCTTCGAGCACTGAGCTTCTATTGAATGAGCGCCTTCAAGGACTTCCTCAAAGTAGTGCTCGGCAGCTACTCGGCCAACGGCCGAACCCTGGGTTGCAATAGCGGTGGCATCCATGTCTGCCCAGTATGTCTTGACACGGGCAAGTGCCATCCGCGCACCCTCTATGCACGATGACCTCTTCATAGCGTCAATTCGCGGCACAGCACCAAGGAACTGCTGCACCAAACCAAAATAACTATTCGGCCATGGCCCTCTTGGCCACAGATGATGCACAACAGACCCCATGGCAAACCCGGACAACCTATGGAGCTCGGCCCACTCATTCATACGCTCATTTAACAGCAGCGGACGCGCTAGACCGTTGAGCTGCGACCAGAATAGCTTTTCCACATCCGGATCTTTTGATCCTTGAAGTACTCGGCTGCATCAGCCGCACTGGCTGTCAGATCCACATACGCGTCCGCAGAACTCCATAGCTGATCAAGAGGGGCATACTTTGGATCTCCGAACTTCGTCTGCAACAAGAAGGGCTTCCCAGCCATGATGTCCTGAGCTTGACGCAGCTACTCCTTTGACGCTCTGATCTTCGAGTGGGCTTCCTTGGCTGCTACTATGGCCTTCTCTAGCTCCTTCGCCTTCGCTTGGTTATCCTTTTCAAGAAGCTGGTACCGGTCGGCGGCATCCTTTAACTCAACGGCCATCTCGGCCATCTTTTCCTTACTTTGGCAATGGGCAGGCTGTTCGGCCCTCAGCTCTTCGGCCGCCTTCAGAGCGGCCGCATCACTATTCTTGGCTTGTTCTTTGGCTCGGGCAAGTTCCACCCAAAGGGTCTCCACGGCCGCAGCTGTCGGATTTCGGGTTTCGGCAGACCCTTAAGGTTCGAACTCCGGTGTGCGCGCGGAGATCTCTCCCCTACCGATCTACGTCCGATCTCCTCGTGTGATCTAAGCTGGAAACGACGAACGACACAAAGCACACAAGATTTATACTGGTTCGAGCCACCGTTGTGGTGTAATACCCTACTCCAGTGTGTGGTGTGGTGGATTGCCTCAGGGGATGATGATGAACAGTACAGGGGAAGAACAGCCTCACGAGTTCTTGAACTGATGCGATGAACTGCTTGGGTGAGTTCAATCGCCTCTCTCTCTCTCTCTCTCTCTATCTGCTAGGGCTCTATCCGATCTGGTCCGGTTCGATTCCCCTACTCTGTGGTGGCTAGCCCTATTTATGAAGGCCCTGGGCCTCTCCCCAAATAATGAGTGGGGAGGGCGCCAACAATTGGCCATTTTGAAGAGGAACATCTAGTACAAGTTATCCTGACCAAAGGTGGTCTTCAGCTGCCAAAAGCACTAGTGATGATGCCGTCTTGGGCTCCACGGTGACCTCTGTCCTGCCGCTTTGTTAGTCTTGGTCTCGTTGCACCGGAATGGTAACCTTTGCCCAATGCCTTGGCCTGTGCTTGCTTCCTTTGCACCGAAGGGGAAACAAGGACACTGCGCAGGCCGGCGCCCGCATGGTCTCGATCGTCATGGCTTGCGTCACGGGCTCCTCGCGAGGTGCCCCTGCCTTGATCTCTCCGCATCCTCGCGAGCCTACCTAATGAGGCTGCCTCTGAGGAAGCTTCCCGTTGTCCGCCCCGCGAGGCTTGGCCCCTCGCGAGGGTCTCGAGCTTGAGCTGATGAAGTCGGGCCGCGCTGGGCCCCCACTTGAGCCACGCCGCAGGCCGCAGGCAGGAAAGTCTGGGGACCCCCGTTCCCAGAACACCGACAGTAGCCCCCGGGCCCAAGGCGCGCCCGGGCTTGGCCTAACAGAGAAGCGAAGGGGCAAGCGCGAAGCGCCGCGGGCCTCAATAGCCTGCGGCCTTGGGCGCCGCATGGCGATTGATTGGACATGGGCGTCTGCGCTTCCCCACGACGCCTCGGCAACTACACGACTTGACAAGTCCCTGCATGCAGAGAAATGGGTCATGATTACTTGCGATCGTGGTGCTCGACGGTTGGCCTTCTCCGGCTATAAGTACTGGACTGCGTGAGCCCCTTCAGTCCATCCCTTCCTGCTGCTCCTTTCCTTCTTCTTGGCTACTCGCCGTTCCCATGGCTGCGAAGAGATTCTCGGCCGCGGAGAAAGGAAAGGCCCGTCAGGCAGGGCCTAACTCCCCCCGACCAAGCGCGGCCGGGGCCGCCCTCGCAAGCATCCCACGGTCCCCGTAGTGGCTTCTCGCGGCATGGAGGCGGTTCCCTGCGCGGTGATGAGCGCCTGGTTGCCGATGGGAGGCACGCCGTGGCCACGCGTCCCCCCTAGGCCGCGCTTTCGCTCTGCGGAGGTGCTGCCGGAGTTCGTCGTGTGGTCGGCGGACCCAGTCAGCACCCGGCTCCAGCTCCCCCATTTCTTCGTAGGTGAACTACCGGCCAGCGCCCGGTGCGGCCTCTGGCTTCAGGCAGATGGCTGCTGCAGCAGCGCCTCCTGGGCTTCGCTGGAGGTCTTCGTTTCTGGGAATGGGGCCCTGACCCGCGGCTGGCAAACGTTTGCCCGCGCGCGCGGCCTGAACCGGCGGTGCACCCTGCACTTCAAGTTCGATGGCGACGCCACCCTCTACGTGAGGGTGTTCGGGGAAGACGGTCGCCGTGCTGGGTGCTGTCCCGAAGATGATGACCGCGGCCGCCTGCCCAGCCCTGGTACTGACCAAGATGAAGACGGCGACAGGCGTATAGGCGGCGGTGCTCGGGGTTCGCTAAGCTTCAGCGACTCCCTCTCAGGCAGCAGCTCCTCCAGCGGTGGCCGTGACCAGCCCCCGCGCTGTCGCGCCCGCCTGGGTGAAGGTAGCGGGTCGGCCCGCCGTCGCGCCCCGGTGAAGAGAGAGGAGGGATCCGCCTGAGCCCCAGGAGCAACCCGAACTTTCGCTGTAGGTTGGTGCCGGACAAGCCATGCCCATTTTGTTTTTCTTCTTTTCCTGCGCAGAAAAAGAAGGTAGTATAGGGCCCCGCGGGGGCGTGTTAGAACTGCTGCTGTTAATTATCGCGTTGCTTCCGCTATTTCTACGCTATGTCTCCGCGCCGTGTGCCCATGTGCGGGAATTATTTTAGCTCGGTGGGGCTTGACGCGGTCCTCGCCTCCCGAGGCCCTGGCCTTGCCGTGCGCTTCATGCCCTACAAGGATTAGCAGGAGGGGTAACTTTCGGTCTTGGTTGCGTGGGCGATCGACCTAGGTCCTGCGCTCGCGCCGCGATGCCCGTGGGGCACGGTCTGGGAGGGGTTCTCCCACATAGGACTCGGATAGGAGAGCTCCAAACGATCGGGGCAGAAAACACTCGCGAGGGCGCCCGCGAACCTCCCTCGCAAGACTTGTGCGAGAGAAAACGAGGCAAGCGAGTGAAAAAGATAAAGAGTCACAAGCCAGGAACGTCAGCAGCTCCAATAAAACTTCAAACGGGAATAAACAAGCCTACTCCAGAAAGCAAATGAAAAAGCCGCGCCCGGCACCTATTCTAGTCTTCGACGTCTTCTCACCAGCGCGGAGCTAAGTGCTGCCACCGGGCGTGGGCGGGAGCCCCCGAGGCCCGAGGGCGGCACTCCGGAGACTCTGGGGCGTGTACAACCCCACTCATTATTACGTGAGAGTGTCACGGGCGGCGAGCTTCACAGGCATTTGCCTTCTTCACAGGCACCGGGCCTTTCCCAAAATGTGGCACCTTCATAGGCATTGGCCTTCTTCACAGGCACCGGGCCTTTCCCAAAGTGCGGCAGCTTCACAGGCATTGGCCTTCTTCACAGGCACCGGGCCTTTCCCAAAATGCGGCAGCTTCATAGGCATTGGCCTTCTTCATAGGCACCGGGCCTTTCTATAGGCGCTAGGCCTCGCTCAGGGATAGAATCTACGGAGATGTTGAATGTTCCATGCGTTCTGGATGGGTACCCCCTCCGGGGTCTCCAAGCGCGCGGAGCCAGGCCTGGAAACATGAACAACCTTGATACCTTGCCGCTCGCAGTGCGGCTTCTCGGCGGTGTTCCTCCCCAAGCACGAGATCCGTCCCCCGCATGGCGTCCTGTTGCGCCTCGTCAAACGCCAAGACCCGTGCGGAGCGACGCCTGACCTCGTGAGGGAGAACAGCCTCTGCTCCGTAGACGAGGAAGGACGGGGTCTCGCCAGTCGGCTTGGTCGCAGTTGTGCGGATTGACCACAGCACGGACTGGAGCTCGTCGTACCAGCCCCTGCCACAGGCCTCCAGCTTCTTCTTGAAGGTCCTGGCTTTGAGGCCCCTCAGGACCTCCGCGTTGGCTCGCTCGGCTTGGCCGTTGCTCCGGGGGCGTGCTACCGAAGCGTAGCATATCTGCGTTCAAAGGTTAGCACAATACGTTTTGAAGAGATTACTGGTGAATTGCGAACCGTTGTCAGTGATGATGCGGTTGGGCACCCCAAATCGGCTCACGAGGCCCTTGATGAACTTGACTGTGGAGCCTGCCGGGATTGTGTGGACAGCTTCCACCTGAGCCCACTTGGTGAACTTGTCCACATCGATGTAGAGGTAGCGATAGCCCCCTGGCGCCCAAGGAAACGGGCCCAGAATGTCCAGCCCCTAAACTACGAATGGCCATGAGAGGGGTATAGTCTGTAGACCCTCCACAGGCTGATGGATCTGCTTAGCATGAAACTGGCAGGCCTCGCAAGCCTTCACTAGCTCGACGGCGTCATTGAGTTCTGTGGGCCAGTAGAATCCACTACGGAACGCCTTGCTGACGAGGGTTCGTGACGACGAATGGTGCCCACAGTCTCCGCCGTGTATGTCCGCCAGTAGCTCCTTTCCTTGCTCTCGTGAGATGCAACGTAGGGACACATCATTCGATCGCTTCCTATAGATCTCTCCATCCTTGATGCAATAAGCTGTGGCCTGCCGCGCCACGCGCTCCGCCTCCTCCTCGTTCTTCGGCAGGGTCCCTTGCATCAAGTAGCTTTTGAACTCCCGGATCCAACACCCTTCCTAAGGCTCCAACGCCAGGAGCAGGCGTGCCTCTGAGGCCGGGCTGCAGACCGGAGCTCCTGAGGCAGGAGGCTGAGGGAGCTCCTCCCTTGGTTGCACCGTGCTCGACAGTGACGGCACCGCCGAGGGTTTGAAGAGCCGTTCTTCGAAGACGCCTGGCTCCTGAGGCAGCCGCCTAGATGTCCTCTTGGCAATGTCATTAGCCTCTTGATTGGTGCTGCGAGGCACATGCTGCAATTCCAGCCCCCAGAACTGTTTCTCCATCTTGCGAACCTCAGCGAGGTAGGCTTCCATGTGCTCGTCCTTTGGCTCGTATATCTTGTTGGAGAAGTTGACGAGGATCTGCGAATCGCCCTTGATGATGAGGCGCTTCACTCCTAAGGCAATTGCGGCTTTCAAGCCTGCTATCAGGCCTTCGTATTCTGCTATATTGTTGGAGACCTTTTCTCCATGCTGGAAGCAGAGTTGTACGGCGTATTAGAGTTTGTCTTGGGTAGGGGATACGAGCACTACGCCAGCTCCCGCACCATGTCGGGAGAACGCCCCATCAAAGTACATGACCCAGCCGTCCGATGCTTCACTTCCCGGGGAAAGTGACCGGTCTTCGCCTGCCTCGAGACCCGGCGCTTCTGCCCATTCTACCACGAAATCCGCAAGTGCAGCTCCCTTGATGACTCTGGTCGTACTGAATTCTAGCTGAAATGCCTGTAGTTCGATGTTCCATTCAGCAACCCTTCCAGCTGAGTTGGGGCTCCTGGGTACCCTTTCCAAGGGGTATGCTGAGACGACTTTGATGGGATGGCCTTGGAAGTAGTGCCGCAGCTTGCGTGAGGCCACTAATAGCACGAGGAGTTTTTGAGGCATGGGATACCGTGCCCTTGCGTCCCGTAGCACCGTGCTGACGAAGTACACGGGATGCTCGAGGAGGTTGAGGGTGCTGGCGCAGCTCGCGTCCTCCAGAGGTCGAGGCGTCTCCTGAGACGACGGAGCCCCCAGTGCTTAGTCGCCTGAAAAGGCCTCTCCTGCCCCGGGTGCGTTCTCCTGCTGTGGCTGTTCCTTTCCGGCTGCGGTCGTGGTCTTCGCGAGGCCCTCCTGGCTTTTATTTGCTTTAGTCCGGACAGTCGATGCGGCCTTGGCACAACGCTCCTCCCTGACCGCCACCAGGGCTGCGCTAGTGGAGTAGGAGGTGGCCGCAAGGTAGAGCACCAGGGGCTCCAGAGGATGCGGAGCTACCATCACTGGCGGGCTGGTAAGGTACCTCTTGAGATCTTGGAATGCCTTGTCGGCCTCTTCAGTCCATTCGAAGGGGCCCTTCTTCTTCATCAACTTGAAGAAGGGCAGCGCTCGTTCCCCCAGCTTGGAGATGAAGCGCCCCAGCGCAGTTACACGCCCGGTGAGCTTCTGCATTTCTCAAAGGGTCCTTGGTGGGCTCATGTACTCGACTGCCTTGACCTTCTCCGGGTTGGCCTCGATGCCCCTGTGGGACACGAGGAAACCCAGGAGCTTGCCTGAGGGGACTCCAAATACGCACTTCTCCGGGTTGAGCCGTAGGTCCACTTCGTTGAGGCTCGCAAAGGTTTCTTCCAGGTCCTGTATCAGGGTTCTTGCCTCCCGAGACTTCACCACAATGTCGTCGACGTAAGCTTCAGCGTTCCTCCCGAGCTGCCGGCCTAAGGCGATGTGCATCAGCCGCTGAAAGGTTGCGCCTGCGTTGCGCAACCCAAATGGCATGCACGTATAGCAGTACACTCCACATGGGGTGAGGAAAGCCAATTTCTCCACATCTTGTACCGCCATCTTGATTTGGTGATAGCCCGAGAAAGCATCCAGGAAGCACAATAGGTCGCACTCTGCGGTGGAGTCGACTATCTGGTCAATGCGGGGGAGCGGAAATGGATCCTGTGGGCAGGCTTTGTTGAGGTTGGTGAAGTCGACACACATGCGTTCATTTCCCCCCTTTTTTGGCACGATGACCGGATTAGCCAGCCAATCAGGGTAGTGGACCTCGCGGATGACTCCTGCCGCTTCTAGCTTCCGTGTCTCTTGAGCGATGAAAGCTTGTTTCTCAGTGGACTGTCGCCTCGCCTTCTGCTTCACGGGGCGCACGTTGGGGCACACGTTGAGGTGATGCTCAATCACATCCCTTGGGACCCATGCTAACTGATCAGGTTCCCATGCAAACACCTTCTTGTTCGCACGTAGGAACCTCACCAGGGCCTTCTCCTGCTCGAGCTCGAGGTTGGCCCCAATAGTGAAGGTGGCGTCAGTGGACCCGTCCTCGTCGACTGGTACCTGCTTAGTTTCCGCCTTGTCTTGGGTGAATAGCTGCTTCTTTTTAGCCGGCGCAGCCCCCTTGGGCTCAAGGGCGTCGGTGCTAGCGGGCTACGCCACCGCGGCCTCCCTGAAAACAAGCTTGAGCACCTGCAGCGCGTCCCGTGTATCTCCTGACACGGTAAGGACACCGCTGCTCCCGGGCATCTTCATGAGGTTGTACGCCGGGTGAGTTGCTGCCATGAACCGATCCAGGGACGGATAGCCGAGGATGGCGTTGTAGGGGAGGCTGATGGGGGTGATGTCGAAGTCAATTATCTCCATGCGAAAGTTGTCGTAGGTGCCGAAGGTCACTGGGAGGCGGATCTGTCCCAGGAGGCGGTGGAACCGACTCCGACGCCCGAGAAAGGCCTGCTGGGTTGGAGCCGCTCTAGTGGCACGTGGAGGAGGCTGAAGGCCTCCACCGAGAGCATGTTGAGGCCGGCACCACCGTTGATGAGGGTCCTGGTGACGGCCACTTGGCAGATGGTGGGGGTGCACAGCATGGGGAGCGCGCCCGAACCGATGGGGTTGAAGGGGTGATCCTCCGAGTCGAAGGTTAGATCGGCCTCGGGCGCCACCCAGCCCGGGGGGGGGGCTTCTCGGTGCTGGAGGCGGTGCTGATCCGGCGGGTGAAGGCTTGACGTGATGGCTCGAGGGTGGTGCCTGGGAGCCACCCAGGAGAGCTGCGACGATGGGCGGTGCTGGTGTGGCAAAACGGGCGAGAAAGAGGTCGCGCAGCTCCTCCTAGGAGGTCACAAGAGCCGTCGTCAGGTGGAGGAGCCACATGCGCGGGACGCCGGTGAGGGCCATGGGTAACCAGTTGGCCATCACCCGGTCGTCGCCTTCGGCTCTGAGGATGGCCTCCTCGTATGCCAGCAGGAAAACCAGCGGGTCCGTCGCGCCGTTTTAGCGCGGCGGCATCTCGGGCTTGAACTTGCGCGGCCACTGCACCTGTCGCAGGGTGGGGGCCAAGGCCTGGAGCCCTCTGGCCCCAGTGCCAGCATCTGTTGCCGGAGCGGGCGGCGCGTTGTCCGCCATGAGGGCGGAACGCGATGTTGGTGGAGAGCGGGTCGTCAAGAGGGAGACTCCAACGCACCCCTACCTGGCGCGCCAAATGTCGGATTTCGGGTTCCGGCAGACCCTTAAGGTTCAAACTCTGGGGTGCGCGCGGAGATCTCTCCCCTACCGATCTACGTCCGATCTCCTCGTGTGATCTAAGCTGGCAACGGCGAACGGCACAAAGGACACAAGATTTATACTGGTTTGGGCCACCGTTGTGGTGTAATACCCTACTCCAGTGTGTGGTGTGGTGGATTGCCTCAGGGGCTGATGATGAACAGTACAGGGGAAGAACAGCCTCGCGAGAGGTGTTCTTGAACTGATGCGATGAACTTCTTGGGTGAGTTCAATCGCCTCTCTCTCTCTCTCTCTCTCTCTCTCTCTCTGCTAGGG
The DNA here is from genome assembly GCA_032464435.1 of Aegilops umbellulata. Classification (NCBI taxonomy): domain Eukaryota; kingdom Viridiplantae; phylum Streptophyta; class Magnoliopsida; order Poales; family Poaceae; genus Aegilops; species Aegilops umbellulata. The sequence goes on along the minus strand of CP136056.1, from coordinate 62,326,617 downwards.
CTCTATCCGTTCTGGTCCGGTTCGATTCCTCTACTATGTGGTGGCTAGCCCTATTTATAGAGGCCCTGGGCCTCTCCCCAAATAATGAGCGGGGAGGGTGCCAACAATTGGCCATTTCGAAGGGGAACATCTAGTACAAGTTATCCTGACCAAAGGTGGTCTTCGGCTGCCAAAAGCACTGGTGATGACGCCGTCTTGGGCTCCACGATGACCTCCGTCCTGCCGCTCTATCAGTCTTGGTCTCGTTGCACCAGAATGGTAACCTTTGACCAATGCCTTGGCCTGTGCTTGCTCCCTTTGCACTGAAGGGGAAACAAGGACACTGCACAGGTCGGCGCCCGCCTGGTCTCGATCGTCATGGCTTGCGTCACGGGCTCCTCGCGAGGTGCCCCTGTCTTGATCTCCCCGCCTCCTCGCGAGCCTGCGTGATGAGGCTGCCTCTGAGGAAGCTTCCTGTCGTCCGCCCCGCGAGGCTTGGCCCCTCGCGAGGGTCTCAAGCTTGAGCTGATGAAGCCGGGCCGCGCTAGGCCCCCACTTGAGCCACGCCGCAGGCCGCAGGCAAGCAAGTCTGGGGACCCCCGTTCCCAAAACGCCGAAAGCAGCTCCATCTGCAGTCACAACATATTAAAGATACTGGCATTATGCTCCTCTTACTACGTGTTGATAACCAGAGAAATCACATACCTTGTGCCTCGTCTAGCCGCTTGTTGACAAGCACGATGTCGGCATCTGCCGGATCAAGTTGTCGCTTCAGCTCGGCAAACTCGCCAGTCTGGCTAGCCACCGGACCTTCCGCCACCTGCATATGAAGGTGGATTGATTATTACCTGGGACTGTGATCCTCTGTTTGCCGCTGCACTCGATGGCAACCAAAGTCTCAGGGGCTACTATCTGCGTAGGGCACACCTAACATGTGCGGCACTGCCAAAAATACACACTATTTCACGTACCTCCAAACCTTTCAGTAGACTCATAAAAGCTTCATGCAACCCGCTTTCGGCGGATGAAATCCTCTCAATCACCGTACCCATTATCGTATGATGCACCTCTGAGATAGCCGCTTGCTCTAGCAGACCCTTCAGTGCGTCCGACCGCACACCAGATGGTGTCGGGCTCTCTCGGTTGCTCTCTTCAAGGGCCGAATACTGAGGACTTTGGGTGGCCAAAGGATTACCCTCTGGCCTTGCCGGATCAGGAGAAACCCTCCGTGACGACACCTCGGGTTCGCCTGCCTCATAAGGCGAGATGGCAAGGGGAGGCGTCTCGCTCTCCATCATCTCCGGAAGAAGATCCCCCGAAGACGAACTCTGTCGAGAAGGGCTATGATCCGAACTACAAGATAAATGATTCGGTTATATTCCTCAGAAGTAATGCAGGATATCTTCACTATTAAGTACCCTTTTACTTATAGCTCGGTGGAGGGCTGACCCCCTTGCGGGCATTGTGCGACCAGGGTACCCCCCGGGGCAGGACCCTCTGGCGAAGATTTCTTCCCCCGTTTGGAAACCATCGTTTCCGGGTCTTCAGAGGCGGTCCTCTTCCTTCCTTGGGGAGAAGGAATTTCATATTCTTCTCCCCGGCTATCCTCCTTCGCGGAGGCACTAGCTCCCCCAGTTTGGATGAGCGGTGAGCGAGGTCCGCTTTCAGCCTCTTTATTCCTCCCTGTATCTTCCCCTAAGGGCGCCTGATAAGGCGCGAGCTCCAGCATCCTGGCTAGTACAGGATCCAGTGAGACCTCGGGTAGGGGGGCCGGACACCTGATCATCTTCGCCTTTGTTACCCAGTCCTGGTCAAAGAGTGACTTTTCAGAATGATGTCATGATAAATAAAAAGACAGACGTGTTCGACTACGGGACTACTTACTTGGGTATCCGGGCGATTGCAGCTCAGACCCTCATCCTCGGTGGTGTCCGGACACATTATTTGTGGTCCGAAGAACGATTGATACATCTCTTCGAGCGTCATACCGAGGAAGTGCTGAATAGCCCGCGGCCCCTCCGGGTTGAACTCCCACATGCGGAGGGGACGTCGTTTGCAGGGCAGGACTTGACGAATTAACATGACTTGCATTACCGTGGCTAGACTAATATCTCTCCCGAGGAGATCTCGGATGCGGCTCTGCAATGTCAGCACATCCTTTACTGGCCCCCAGTCTAGCCCCTTGTTAATCCACGACGTCAGTCGTGGCGGGGGGCCCGAGCGAAAAGCAGGGGCGGCCACCCACTTAGTATCCCTCGGAGCTGTGGTATAAAACCATGCCATACGCTGGGCACCTCCTGGAAGGAACCCTCTGGCCATGGGGCATTGGCACTTTTTCTTATTACAGCGCCTCCGCACTCTGCGTGCCGCCCCTCGATCATCTTCGGCTCCACATTGAAGGTCTTGAGCCACAGGCCGAAGTGAGGGGTAATGCGGAGGAAAGCTTCACACACGATGATGAACGACGAGATGTGGAGGACGGAATCCGGAGCCAGATCATGAAAATCCAGCCTGTAATAGAACATGAGCCCCCTCACAAAGAGATCTAGAGTGAGGCCTAGCCCTCAGAGAAAGTGAGAGATGAATACAACGCTCTCGCCGGGTTCGGGAGTGGGTATGTGTCGGATTTCGGGTTCCGGCAGACCCTTGTGGTTCGAACTCTGGGGTGCGCGCGGAGATTCTGCCCTCTACCTCTCCGTCTCGCAAGGATCTAACTACTGAAAGAACAACACAAGAGACACAGGGTTTTTACTAGTTCGGGCCACCATTGTGGTGTAATACCCTACTCTAGTTTGTGGTGGGTGGATTGCCTCTTGGGCTGATGATGATGAATAGTACAAGGGAGGACAACCTCGCGAGGGCGTGTTCTAGCTGGGACGATGAACTGATGAGGGAGTTTAGCCGCCCTTCTCTCTCTCTCACTCTTTCCTTGCTCGGATCCTAGGTACCAGATGCCTCTACCCTGGGGGTGGCTAGTCCTATTTATAGGCAAGGGCCCTGGGCCTCTTCCCAAATGTTGAGCGGTTAGGGCGCCAACAATTGGCCAATTTGAAGGGGAACATCCAGTACACTTATCCTGACTAAAGTTGGTCCTCGCCTGCCAAAGGCCCTGTGGTGACGCCGTTCTGGGCTCCACGATGACCTCCTTCCCACCGTTGGACCGGTCTTGGTCTTGTTGCACCGAAATGGATACCCTTGCTTGATCCTCTCGCCTGCGCTTGCCCCCTTTGCACCAAAGAGGAAAGGGAGGACACTGCGAGGGCTTGCGCCCGCCTGGTGCCCTTGGTCGTCATGGCTTGCATCATGGGCACCTCGTGAGGTACCCTGCCTTGATCTCTCCGCCTCCTTGTGAGCCAGCCGGATAAGGCCGCGCCTGAGGAAGCGCCGTGTCGTCCGCCCCGCGAGGCTTGGCCCCTCGCGAGGGTCTTGGGTCTTGTGTTGATGAAGATGGGCCGCGCTGGGCCCCCTTTGAGCCACGCCGCAGGCCGCAGGCAGGCAAGTCTGGGGACCCCCGTTCCCAGAACGCCGAAAGTAGCCCCCTGGCAGAAAGTGCAACTATCCCTAGGTGGTTTTGGTAATTCATAACAACATATAGCTCATTGAGCTAATGCTATTTCAAGACAATTATTTCAGGAAAGCTCAATGATTGGCATGGCATGGATGGTGAAAGTGGAACCCTCAAAATGCTAAGGACAAAGGATTGGCTCAAGCTCAAAAGCTCAAGACTCTTCATTTTACATTTTAGTGATCCAAGATCACATTGAGTCCATAGGAAAAGCCAATACTATCAAGGCAGGATGAGGTGTTGCTTAATGAGCCTTTTGCTTCATGTGCTTAATGATATGCTCCAAAATCCTCAGCTACTTTCCCATATCCACAAATGACCTAAACCCAAAGCCAAACTCGGTCCTACCGATTCTTTCTATCCGGCGCCACCGAGTTTCACATGTCATAAGCCACTGCCAAACCCTGGCAAATCGGTTCTACCGATAGGGATCCCGGTCTTACCGAGATGGGATTGCAATTTCTCTATTTCCTTTTCATAACGTTTCGGTCTCACCGAAAGAGCGAATCGGTCCCACCGAGATTGCAATGTAAACTCTCTGTTTCCCTTTTGTAACTTTTCGGTCTCACCGAAAGAGCAAATCGCTCCCACCGAGTTTACCTGACCAACTCTCTGGTTAGCTTATTACGAAAATCGGACTCACCGAGATTGTGTAATCGATCTCACCGAGATTACGTTATGCCCTAACCCTAACCATATCGGTCCTACCGAGTTGCATGTCAGTCCCACCGAAAATCTCTAACAGTCACTAGGTTTACTATTTCGGTCCGACCGAGTTTGTTGATTCGGTCTCCCCGAGATTGGTAAATTGTGTGTAACGGTTGGATTTTGTGTGGAGGCTATATATACCCCTCCACCTCCTCTTCATTCATGGAGAGAGCCATCAGAACACATCTACACTTCCAACTCATATGTTCTGAGAGAGAACCACCTACCCTTGTGTTGAGGCCAAGATATTCCATTCCTACCATATGAATCTTGATCTCTAGCCTTCCCCAAGTTGCTTTCCACTCAAATCTTCTTTCTACCAAATCCAAATCCTATGAGAGAGAGTTGAGTGTTGGGGAGTGTAGGATCGGAAGTATGTCTAGAGGGGGGTGATTAGACTACTTGACCAAATAAAAACTTAACCTTTTCCCAATTTTAGTTCTTGGCAGATTTTAGCAACTTTAGGACAAGTCAAGCAATCATCACACAATTCAAGCAAGCATGCAAAGAGTATATAGGCAGCGGAAAGTAAAGCATGCAACTTGCAAGAATGTAAAGGGAAGGGTTTGGAGAATTCAAACGCAATTGGATACACGGATGTTTTTCCCGTGGTTCGGATAGGTGGTGCTATCCTACATCCACGTTGATGGAGACTTCAACCCACGAAGGGTAACGGTTGCATGAGTCCACGGAGGGCTCCACCCACGAAGGGTCCACGAAGAAGCAACCTTGTCTATCCCACCATGGCCATCGCCCACGAAGGACTTGCCTCACTAGCGGTAGATCTTCACGAAGTAGGCGATCTCCTTGCCCTTACAAACTCCTTGGTTCAACTCCACAATCTTGTCGGAGGCTCCCAAGTGACACCTAGCCAATCTAGGAGACACCACTCTCCAATAAGTAACAAATGGTGTGTTGATGATGAACTCCTTGCTCTTGTGCTTCAAATGATAGTCTCCCCAACACTCAACTCTCTCTCATAGGATTTGGATTTCGTGGAAAGAAGATTTGAGTGGAAAGCAACTTGGGGAAGGCTAGAGATCAAGATTCATATGGTAGGAATGGAATATCTTGGCCTCAACACAAGGGTAGGTGGTTCTCTCTCAGAACATATGAGTTGGAAGTGTAGATGTGTTATGATGGCTCTCACCATGAATGAAGAGGAGGTGGAGGGGTATATATAGCTTCTACACAAAATCCAACCCTTACACACAATTTACCAATCTCGATGGGACCGAATCAACAAACTCGGTCAGACCGAAATAGTAAACCTAGTGACCGTTAGAGATTTTCGGTGGGACTGACATGCAACTCGGTAGGACCGATATGGTTAGGGTTAGGGCATAACGTAATCTCGGTGAGACCGATTACACAAACTCGGTGAGACCGATTTTGGTATAAGCTAACCAGAGAGTTGGTCAGGTAAACTCAGTGGGATCGATTTGCTCTTTCAGTGAGACCGAAAAGTTACAAAGGGGAAACAGAGAGTTTACATTGCAATCTCGGTGGGACCGATCCGCTCTTTCGGTGAGACCGAAACGTTACGAAAAGGAAACAGAGAAATTGCAGTCCCATCTCGGTGAGACCGAGATCCCTATCGGTAGAACCGATTTGCTAGGGTTTGGAAGTGGCTAATGACATGTGAAACTCGATGGCGCCAGATGGAAAGAATCGGTAAGACCGAGTTTGGCTTGGAGTTTAGGTCATTTGTGGATATGGGAAAGTAGCTGAGGATTTTGGAGCATATCATTAAGCACATGAAGCAAAAGGCTCATTAAGCAACACCTCATCCCTCCTTGATAGTATTGGCTTTTCCTATGGACTCAATGTGATCTTGGATCACTAAAATGTAAAATGAAGAGTCTTGAGCTTTTGAGCTTGAACCAATCCTTTGTCCTTAGCATTTTGAGGGTTCCACTTTCACCATCCATGCCATGCCAATCATTGAGCTTTCCTGAAATAATTATCCTGGAATAGCATTAGCTCAATGAGCTATATGTTGTTATGAATTACCAAAACCACCTAGGGATAGTTGCACTTTCAATCTCCCCCTTTTTGGTAATTGATGACAACATATAGATCAAAGATTAGACAAATGATAATAAGAATGAATTATATCGTCGCTTTGAGAAGTATGTGATAAGTAAGAGCTCCCCCTAAATTTGTGCATATTTAAAATTTGCTTTGGACTGCAAATGCACAAAGAGTTAGAATTATGTGTTACTCTTCCGTGTCACATACATCTTGGTGGGGCGCTCAAAATGATAATAATGAAATACATGCACTCATCACCAAGGAAAAGTGAATGACCACATAAGATAGATAAAATATATCAAGCATGCATAAGTGTAGCTTATGATCAAACACATGATCATCAATGTCTCACAGACATATCAAAGTATCTCAACCAAAAGCAAACAATGTTTGAAAAACCACCAAATAAAGCAAGAGAGAAAAAACAACACTCTCTCTCTCGAAGCCTATGATCTATACAGTTTTCTCCCCCTTTGGCAACAAGTTACCAAAAAGTTCCTAGAAAATGCATAGTGCTAGATCGACATTCAGGCTTGATCTTCTGGTGGTGGTGGAGTCCGGATCACTCCAAGGACAAAGGCTTCCGTAGACGTGGTTGGAGTTGGAGCTGAAGTAGATGCTGGAGGTGGTTGGGCTGGTGCTGTGGCTCGAGCTGAGGCGGTGGCTCTTGTGTCAGGAACTGGCACTGCAGACGACCTCGGACCTCGTGGCACTCTGGCAAATGCATCAGTGGTAGTCTTCCCTTTCCTCTCCTGCATGTCATCTTGAAGTTGCTCCACTGCTGTTTGAATCTCTGTCACCTTGACATCCAAGTCATAGAACTTTTGTTCTACAATTCTCTCTAAGCTCTCCTGGTTCTGAGTGAGGGTGGCCAGACCTTTCTCAATCCTCAGGGTGGATGCAATCAGGTAACTTAGCTGCTCTTGCTTGTTTTTCAAGAATTACTCAGATGCCTCCTCTTGAGTTGGGTTCTTGGCAGCTTTCTCCTTCCTTGCCTTCTCCTTCTTAGCTTGTCCTTGGACTGACGATGGTTCATTTTCATTCATCACAACTTGGTTGTCCTTGAAATCTGGATGAATAGGCAAATGTTCCTTGTCCAACAAGTATGTGTCTGTGCCCATTCTTGAGTTAATCAACATCTGGATCTGAGGGGCATAACCACAGCTCCTCTTTTGATCTGCTGCAGTCCTCTTGATAGTCTCTACTACGAGGCTCATGACCTTAAATTTCTGAGGCACATCAAATATATGTAGCAGGTTAATGGCATGACCTCTGATCATCCTGTGATCTCCAGACTTGGGCAAAAGTGTGTGCCTAAGGATCCAGTTGATCGTAGGCAGTCCTGACAACAGGTGTTTCACAGACCCAAACTGGTGAGAGTCAAGATCATCTGCTGGAATCTCCTTGTACATATTTGCCATAGTGTTATGATCCATCTTTTTCTTGGCATAGACATCCAAGTCATCTTCATTTTCCTCTGGGGCATTGATCAACCTTGCCCATTCCTCAATAGTTGAGTGGTACCTTGTACCTTCAGACATCCATGTGATCCTTCCATCTGGATAGAAGTGTGATGTGGAGTAGAATTGCATAATCAGCTCCTCATTCCACTTTGTGAGCTTCTGCCCAACAAAGTCAGCTACTCCACAAGCTCTGAAGCTATCTTCCACTCCAGGGTAGTGCTCTTCATTTTCCTTGATATATTCCCAGTCTCCCCATCTCATATCACACACAACTGGCTTCTTGTCTAACAAGACTGTCTCATAGAAGTCCTGCTGTTCCTTAGTGTGGAACATGTAGTCAACAGCAGTCCTCCTCCTGGTAGCATATGGATCCTCTGATCTCCACTTTCTTAGCCCAGAGTCTCTTCTGATCTTCATATCCTCAGCCACAGGATGAGCATCATTGTGGTCTGGGATCTTGGGCTTCAACTTTCCCAGCACTTGGCCTTCCTGTTCTTCTGCAACAGCTTCAGGCACTGGGGCCATGTTCTTCTCAGCAGCTGGGACGCTCCTTGTATTTCTCTTTGGTTTTGGCTTTGGAGCTGGCTTGGCCTTAGATGCAGCCTTGGGGGCTTCCTTGGGCTTAGATGCAGTTGCCCCTGATCTTATAGCATCACCCATCAGCTTGGGTGCCTTAGGTGCTGGTGCAACAACCTCTTCTTCTTCCTCTTCTTCATCAGAGGAATGCTGTTCAAATTCAGCCATGGGATCAACTTTCTTGCACCATCTGCCTCTTTTCCTTTCCTTCTTTGTTTCAGCTGCAACTGGCTCTTTGGGTGCAAGCTTCTCAGGAATCTTTGTTGAGGCTCTGGCCTTTGGCATGGGCTGCCTGCCTGCTGGCCTTTTGACCTTTAAGCCTGGCTTGGTGCTCTGTCTTGAGCCATGCTCTTTCTTGAGTTCAACTTTCTTGGAAGTTGTTTCCTCCTCTGCCACATAGTCCTCATCCTCTGATTCTGAGGTTCTCTTCTTCCTTTGTCTTGTGGCAGCTTTTGGCAGGTTGCCGGGGGTGCTCCTACTGCCTTCATCTGAAGAACTGGAGGGACTAGTGCCCTCACTTATCTGCACTGGCTGTTCTGACAAGTTCTGGCTATCACTCCGGTCTGACATGATGAACAAGCTGACTGCTGACCCTGTGAATAGTTTATAGATGAGGTAGAGTGGATGAGCATCACAAAATGCAGAGATTTTTGCAAAAGAATGATTCAAAAACTTAGTTTTAGTTTCCCACAGAAAGCATTTCGGATCTACCGATTTTTAAACTCAGTGATACCAAAGCAGCTTTTGGAACCTAAACTAGTGAACTCGGTCAGACCGAGTCACCGTTCGGTGGCACCGAGACTGCTAGGGTTTCACAAAGTTCCAAAATCGGTCACACCAATTAGCAATACTCAGTCAGACCGAGTCTTACTTGTGCAATGGCATAAGCCAAATCGGTGGGACCGAGTTTTTCAACTCGGTGGGTCCGAGATGGTTTCGGCGGACCCTAAAATTTTCGGATCAAACCTATTCTACGAGTTCATTGACTGGATAGGAGTTTATCAAACATGGCAAGAATCAATATGATCACAATGTGCTAGGAATCGGATTGGGGAATAGCACAGAGATCGAGTCCATACCCTAGTTCGGCGGAGAGTCGCTACAGCGGCAACGACGGGGTTGATTCCCATTGACAGCGACGGAGACCAGCGACTGGAGGCGGCTGGCGGCGAGAAGACGATCCGGAGACCATGTTGGCAGAGCGAGCGCGGGCGATGGGGTTCGGAGAAATTTCCAAATTTTTGCCCGTCTCTATATATAGCCCGACCCTGTCGGTGTGACCGAGTGGAACAACTCGGTGGCACCGAGATGCAAAACTGTGTACAGTTATTGCAAGTCGGTGTGACCGAATGGTTCAAATCGGTTGCACCGAGATCGAAAACATAGATCAACTTAATGATCTCGGTAAGACCGAAAGTGGGGTATCGGTCAGACCGAGAATCACAAAGAGGTTTTGGAAGTTTAAGTCTATGACGAATCGGGGACTCCGAGTGCTCCTCACACAGAGTGGTTCGAATCTGACTTGATCAATTTTTTGATGTAGCATGAATAGAGTTTGAGACGAGGAAAGCATAGATAGCTAGAGAAGGTTCTTAGGCATTCTTGTCCATCCACTTGGCAAAATAAAAATAAATCCAAACAATCAAAACAACAAGTGGATGTCCTCGAATGAGTAAAGTATGCAACCAACATGCTCACACAATAAAATGGCAATTGAAATATGTGACAAAGCATGCACAACCAATTCTAGCATCTATCAAGCAATTGGCGATGACTAGGTCATCTATATATGAGTATATTGACTTACGAGTCAAATGAGAACACTTGATCATAGGTCATACTCATCGTTTAAGCTCAAGTGGGGTTACCACTTTTACATAAAGCATTGTTGTGTTCACATCATTAGAGTTGCTTTAACTCAAGTCTTAGAGTAAAGCTCCCCCTAGATGTGATATCCCCCCTAAGAGGGATGAACTAACCTTGGGTTTTGTCGATGATGACTTCATGTAGATGTTGAAGATGTGGATGCTCAATGTAGATCACTTGGAGCTATCCTTTTGAGTGAATTGCACTTTCAATACCTACATGGGTTAGTCCCACAAGGAACAAACAAGGATATCCATAGACATAGAGTGATGCACACACAAGATGATGTCTATGAAATCTTTTAGGTTACCTTGTCCCTTGTCTTACTAAGAAGAGGGTTTGTGACTCCTTGAACTGGTGCAAGATGTGGAAGTTGATTGCACTTGTTCTTGCCAAAATGATAAGAGTGAAGTATGTTGGCGTAGTCACCCTCAAGAACTCTCTAGTTCTTCTTCTTTTGGATCCACACCATCTTGATGGGAATCCTTGGAGTTGTAGTCGTACTTGATGAAGTGGAACTTGAAGTAGTCTTGGGAATCCACTTGACTAAGGTCTTAGGAGCTTCTTCAAATGCATCAATTTCCTCTTGAAGCTTGTCCTTGCCTTTTTGCTTGTAGTCTTGTGGTGGAAGATCATCTTGAGTTTGTGTTCCCTTGAAAGAAGTAGGATCATACTTCTCTTGTTGAGGAACAAACTTTGTCTTGGGGTATTGATCTTCTTCCCACTCAACTCCATTGGCATTGAACTTTCGTTCAAAACCAACACCTTGATTCTTTCGGTGCCTTCCTTGCTTGCGTACAATCTCCTCGAATTGCTTACTTCGGGCAAGGCTTTTGTACACTCCTTTCTCTATGATTCCCTTCAATAAGCTATTTTCTTGCTCTAGTGTAACTTGGCTAAGAGAATCGTTAGTGGAATCAAGAGAACTACTAGAAGCAACAATATTGGATTTAACATGATCATTGTTACTACTAGAGGAAGAATCTTTGTTGTTCTTATTATTAGACTTGACTTGAGGCATGTAAGTAGATAAGAGTAAACGCTTGGCAATGTAAGAAGAACTTTTCTTGCGGAGATCATCATTGATTGCCTTTAAAAACTCATGTTCTTGCTCAAGATTGAGCTTTTCAAAGCGTAACTTCTCATGAGCTCTTAAAAGTTCTCGATGATCTTCGAAGATAGTTTCATGAGCTAACTTAAGAGTGTTTAGTTCTTTAGTTAGAGCTTCTATTTTCTCCTTATCATTGTCATTCGTTTTATCTTGATTAGCATGATTAATTGACGTTTCATCATAGTATTCATCACTAGAGTTGTCAACAAGTAAATCATCATCACCTAACAAGTCATCTTCATCACTATTGAAATCAACATACCCAGGGTGAGTTACCTTAGGACCTTTGGCCATGAAGCATCTTCCAATTCCTTCATTTGGTGAGTCAAATATGTCGTAGGAGTTGCTTGACACAAGTGCTAGACCGGCAACACCTTCATCTTGAGTATATTCGGAATCGGAGTGATAACTTCTCTCGGAGTGGTTGTCGGAGTCGGAGCCGGATACCCATTCACCAACATGAGCTTGATGTCTTCGCTTTGTGTAGCTCCTTGATGATTTTTCCTTTCTTTCCGAAACCTTGCTCCTCCGTGAGTATCTTCCTTCATAACGATCATCTCTACTCCTTCTCTCTCTTGATGGTGATTCTTCTCTTTTGCCTCTTCTTTTTGGAGAATCTTCTCTTCTTTTGTAGGGAGCCGTACACTCATTGGAATAGTGTCCGGGTCTTCCACAATTGTAGCAGTTTCGCTCTCGACTAGAAGATCTTTTGTCATTGTAGGACCTTGACTTGGAGCTTCTATCTTTGCTTCTACTCTTGTAGAACTTGTTGAAGTTCTTCACCATTAGGCTCAATTCTTCGTTGAAGTTTTGTTTCTCACTTGATGATGTGGGGACTTCACATGAGGCTTTGTAGGCACCACTTGATTTGTTGTGAAGTTCCTCTTTATCCTTGAGCGACATCTCATGAGCAACAATTCTTCCAGTGACCTCCGTTGGCTTGAGATCTTTGTAATTGGGCATCATTTGGATTAATGTGAACATGGTATCATATTTTCCATCCAAGGCTCTTAGGATCTTCTTGATGATGAATCTGTCGGTCATCTCTTCACTCCCTAAGCCGGCAATCTCGTTTGTGATGAGAGCAAGCCTAGAGTACATTTCAGCGACACCTTCACCATCCTTCATTTTGAACTTGTCAAGTTGACTTTGAAGCACATCCAATTTGGATTCCTTGACGGAGTCGGTACCTTCGTGCATATCAATCAAAGTATCCCAAATTTTTTTTGCATTCTCAAGACGGCTGATTTTGTTGAATTCTTCGGGGCACAATCCGTTGAAGAGAATATCACAAGCTTGAGCGTTGTATTGTAGCATCTTCAACTCATCCGCGGTAGCATCACGGTTTGGTTCTTTCCCACCGAAGAATTCACCTTGCAAACCAACACACACAATAGCCCAAACGGCGGGCTTATGTCCAAGAATATGCATTTTTATTTTATGCTTCCAACTAGCAAAATTAGTACCATCAAAGTAAGGACCTCTACGGTGATAATTTCCCTCGCTAGACGCCATACTCTCCTAGGTTATGAAACCAAGGCTGTGACCACCAAAAGCTATGGAAATCAAAGCAAATGGAGACCAAAGCTCTGATACCACTTGTTGGATCGGAAGTATGTCTAGAGGGGGGGGTGATTAGACTACTTGACCAAATAAAAACTTAACCTTTTCCCAATTTTAGTTCTTGGCAGATTTTAGCAACTTTAGGACAAGTCAAGAAATCATCACACAATTCAAGAAAGCAAGCAAAGAGTATATAGGCAGCGGAAAGTAAAGCATGCAACTTGCAAGAATGTAAAGGGAAGGGTTTGGAGAATTCAAACGCAATTGGAGACACGGGTGTTTTTCCCGTGGTTCGGATAGGTGGTGCTATCCTACATCCACGTTGATGGAGACTTCGACCCACGAAGGGTAACAGTTGCGCGAGTCCACGAAGGGCTCCACCCATGAAGGGTCCATGAAGAAGCAACCTTGTCTATCCCACCATGGTCATCGCCCACGAAGGACTTGCCTCACTAGCGGTAGATCTTCACGAAGTAGGCGATCTCCTTGCCCTTACAAACTCCTTGGTTCAACTCCACAATCTTGTCGGAGGCTCCCAAGTGACACCTAGCCAATCTAGGAGACACCACTCTCCAAGAAGTAACAAATGGTGTGTTGATGATGAACTCCTTGCTCTTGTGCTTCAAATCATAGTCTCCCCAACACTCAACTCTCTCTCATAGGATTTGGATTTGGTGGAAAGAAGATTTGAGTGGAAAGCAACTTGGGGAAGGATAGAGATCAAGATTCATATGGTAGGAATGGAATGTCTTGGCCTCAACACAAGGGTAGGTGGTTCTCTCTCAGAACATATGAGTTGGCAGTGTAGATGTGTTCTGATGGCTCTCTCCACGAATGAAGAGGAGGTGGAGGGGTATATATAGCCTCCACAAAAAATCCAACCGTTACACACAATTTACCAATCTCGGTGGGACCGAATCAACAAACTCGGTCGGACCGAAATAGTAAACCTAGTGACCGTTAGAGATTTTCGGTGGGTCTGACATGCAACTCGGTAGGACCGATATGGTTAGGGTTAGGGCATAACGTAATCTCGGTGAGACCGATTACACAAACTCGGTGAGACCGATTTTGGTAATAAGCTAACCAGAGAGTTGGTCAGGTAAACTCGGTGGGACCGATTTGCTCTTTCGGTGAGACCGAAAATTTACAAAGGGGAAACAGAGAGTTTACATTGCAATCTCGGTGGGACCGATCCGCTCTTTCGGTGAGACCGAAACGTTATGAAAAGGAAACAGAGAAATTGCAATCCCATCTCGATGAGACCAAGATCCCTATCGGTAGAACCGATTTGCTAGGGTTTGGCAGTGGCTAATGACATGTGAAACTCGGTGGCGCCGGATGGAAAGAATCGGTAAGACCGTGTTTGGCTTGGAGTTCAAGTCATTTGTGGATATGGGAAAGTAGCTGAGGATTTTGGAGCATATCATTAAGCACATGAAGCAAAAGGCTCATTAAGCAACACCTCATCCCTCCTTGACAGTATTGGCTTTTCCTATGGACTCAATGTGATCTTGGATCACTAAAATGTAAAATGAAGAGTCTTGAGCTTTTGAGCTTGAGCCAATCCTTTGTCCTTAGCATTTTGAGGGTTCCACTTTCACCATCCATGCCATGCCAATCATTGAGCTTTCCTGAAATAATTATCTTGGAATAGCATTAGCTCAATGAGCTATATGTTGTTATGAATTACTAAAACCACCTAGGGATAGTTGCACTTTTCGGGAGACTATCATTTGAAGCACAAGAGCAAGGAGTTCATCATCAACACACCATTTGTTACTTATTGGAGAGTGGTGTCTCCTAGATTGTCTAGGTGTCACTTGGGAGCCTCCGACAAGATTGTGGAGTTTAACCAAGGAGTTTGTAAGGGCAAGGAGATCGCCTACTTCGTGAAGATCTATCGCTAGTGAGGCAAGTCCTTCGTGGGCGATGGCCATGGTAGGATAGACAAGGTTGCTTCTTCGTGGACCCTTCGTGGGTGGATCCCTCCGTGGACTCCCGCAACCGTTACCCTTCGTGGGTTGAAGTCTTCATCAACGTGGATGTAGGATAGCACCACCTATCCGAACCACGGGAAAAACATCTGTGTCTCCAATAGCGTTTGAATTCTCCAAACCCTTCCCTTTACATTCTTGCAAGTTGCATGCTTTACATTCCGCTACTCATATACTCTTTGCATGCTTGCTTGAATTGTGTGATGATTGCTTGACTTGTCCTAAAAGTTGCTAAAATCTGCCAAGAACTAAAATTGGTAAAAGGCATAGTTTTTATTTGGTCAAGTAGTCTAATCACCCCCCCTCTAGACATACTTCCGATCCTACAAGTGGTATCAGAGCTTTGGTCTCCATTTGCTTTGATTTCCATAGCTTTTGGTGGTCATAGCCTTGGTTTCACAACCTAGGAGAGTATGGCGTCTAGCGAGGGAAATTATCACTGTAGAGGTCCTTACTTTCATGGTACTAATTTTGCTAGTTGGAAGCATAAAATGAAAATGCATATTCTTGGACATGACCCCGCCGTTTGGGCTATTGTGTGTTTTGGTTTGCAAGGTGACTTCTTTGATGGGAAAGAACCAAACCGTGAAGCTACCGCAGATGAGTTGAAGATGCTACAATACAACGCTCAAGCTTGTGATATTCTCTTCAATGGATTGTGCCCCGAAGAATTCAACAAAATCAGCCATCTTGAGAAGGCAAAGGAAATTTGGGATACTTTGATTGATATGCACGAAGGTATCGACTCCGTCAAGGAATCCAAATTGGATGTGCTTCAAAGTAAACTTGACAAGTTCAAAATGAAGGATGGTGAAGGTGTCGCTGAAATGTACTCTAGGCTTGCTCTCATCACAAACGAGATTGCCGGCTTAGGGAGTGAAGAGATGACCGATACATTCATCATCAAGAAGATCTTAAGAGCCTTGGATGGAAAATATGATACCGTGTGCACATTGATCCAAATGATGCCCAATTACAAAGATCTCAAGCCAACGGAGGTCATTGGAAGAATTGTTGCTCATGAGATGTCACTCAAGGATAAAGAGGAACTTCACAACAAATCAAGTGGTGCCTACAAAGCCTGATGTGAAGCCCCCACATCATCAAGTGAGAAACAAAACTTCAATGAAGAATTGAGCTTAATGGTGAAGAACTTCAACAAGTTCTACAAGAGTAGAAGCAAAGATAGAAGCTCCAAGTCAAGGTCCTACAATGACAAAAGATCTTCTAGTCGAGAGAGAAACTGCTATAATTGTGGAAGACCCGGAAACTATTCCAATGAGTGTACGGCTCCCTACAAAAGAAGAGAGGATTCTCCAAAAAGAAGAAGCAAAAGAGAAGAATCACCATCAAGAGAGAGAAGGAGTAGAGATGATCGTTATGAACAAAGATATTCACGGAGAAGCAAGGACTCGGAAAGAAAGGAAAAAACATCAAGGAGCTACACAAAGCGAAGACATCAAGCTCATGTTGGTGAATGGGTATCTGGCTCCGACTCTGACAACCACTCCGAGAGAAGTTATCACTCCGATTCTGAATATACTCAAGATGAAGGTGTTGCCGGTCTAGCACTTGTGTCAACCAACTCCTACGACATATTTGACTCACCAAATGAAGGAATTGGAAGATGCTTCATGGCCAAAGGTCCTAAGGTAACTCACCCTCAGTATGTTGATTTTAATAGTGATGAAGATGACTTGTTAGGTGATGATGATTTACTTGTTGACAACTCTAGTGATGAATACTATGATGAAAAGTCAATTAATCATGCTAATCAAGATAAAACGAATGACAATGATAAGGAGAAAATTGAGGCCCTAACTAAAGAACTAAACACTCTTAAGTTAGCTCATGAAACTATCTTCGAAGATCATCGAGAACTTTTAAGAGCTCATGAGAAGTTACGCTTTGAAAAGCTCAATCTTGAGCAAGAGCATGAGTTTTTAAAGGCAATCAATGATGATCTCCGCAAGAAAAGTTCTTCTTACATTGCCAAGCGTTTACTCTTATCCACTTACATGCCTCAAGTCAAGACTAGTAACAAGACCAGGAAAGATTCTTCCTCTAGTAGTAACAATGATCATGTTAAATCCAATATTGTTGCCTCTAGTAGTTCTCTTGATTCCACTAATGATTCTCTTAGCCAAGTTACACTTGAGCAAGAAAATAGCTTATTGAAGGGAATCATAGAGAAAGGAGTGTACAAAAGCCTTGCCGTACTAAGCAATTCGAGGAAATTGTACGCAAGCAAGGAAGGCACCGGAAGAATCAAGGTGTTGGCTTTGAATGAAAATTCAATGCCAATGGAGTTGAATGGGAAGAAGATCAATACCCCAAGACAAAGTTTGTTCCACAACAAGAGAAGTATGATCCTACTTCTTTCAAGGGGACACAAACTCAAGATGATCTTCCACCACAAGACTACAAGCAAAAGGGCAAGGACAAGCTTCAAGAGGAAATTGATGCATTTGAAGAAGCTCCTAAGACCTTAGTCAAGTGGATTCCCAAGACTACTTCAAGTTCCACTTCATCAAGTACGACTACAACTCCAAGGATTCCCATCAAGATGGTGTGGATCCAAAAGAAGAAGAACTAGAGAGTTCTTGAGGGTGACTCCGCCAACATACTTCACTCTTATCATTTTGGCAAGAACAAGTGCAATCAACTTCCACATCTTGCACTAGTTCAAGGAGTCACAAACCCTCATCTTGGTAAGTCAAGGGACAAGGTAACCTAAAAGCTTTCATAGACATCATCTTGTGTGTGCATCACTCTATGTCTATGGATATTCTTGCTTGTTCCTTGTGGGACTAACCCATGTAGGTATTGAAAGTGCAATTCACTCAAAAGGATTGCTCCAAGTGATCTACATCAACATTGAGCATCCACATCTTCAACATCTACATGAAGTCATCATCGACAAAACCCAAGGTTAGTTCATCCCTCTAAGGGGGGATATCACATCTAGGGGGAGCTTTACTCTAAGACTTGAGTTAAGGCAACTCTAATGATGTGAACACAACAATGCTTTATGTAAAAGTGGTAACCCCACTTGAGCTTAAACGATGAGTATGACCTATGATCAAGTGTTCTCATTTGACTCCTAAGTCAATATATTCATATATAGATGACCTAGTCATCGCCAATTGCTTGATAGATGCTAGAATTGGTTGTGCATGCTTTGTCACATATTTCAATTGCCATTTTATTGTGTGAGCATGTTGGTTGCATATTTTTTTCATTCGAGGACATCCACTTGTTGTTTTGATTGTTTGGATTTATTTTTATTTTGCCAAGTGGATGGACAAGAATGCCTAAGAACCTTCTCTAGCTATCTATGATTTTCTCGTCTCAAACTCTATTCATGCTACATCACAAAATTGATCAAGTCAGATTCGAACCACTTTGTGTGAGGAGCACTCGGAGTCCCGAATTCGTCATAGACTTAAACTTCCAAAACCTCTTTGTGATTCTCGGTCTGACCGATACCCCACTTTCGGCCTTACCAAGATCATTAAGTTGATCTATGTTTTCGATCTCGGTGCAACCGATTTGAACCATTCGGTCACACCGAGTTGCAGTAACTGTATACAGTTTTGCATCTCGGTGCCATCGAGTTGTTCCACTCGGTCACACCGACAGGGTCGGGCTATATATAGTCACGGGCAAAAATTTGGAAATTTCTCCGAACCCTTTTGCCCGCGCGATAGCTCGCTCTGCCTACGTGGTCTCCGGATCGTATCCTCGCCGCCAGCCGCCTCCAGTCGCTGGTCTCCGTCGCCGTAAACAGGAATCAACCCCACCGTTGCCGCTGTAGCGAGTCTCCGCTGAACTAGGGTATGGACTCGATCTTTGTGCTATTCCCCAATCCGATTCCTAGCACATTGTGATCATATTGATTCTAGCCACATTTGACAAACACCTATCCAGTAAATGAATCCGTAGAATAGGTTTGATTTTTAAATTTTAGGGTTAGGTTTCCGCCGAAACCATCTCGGACCCACCGAGTTGAAAAACTCGGTCCCACCGATTTGGCTTATGCCATTGCACAAGTGAGAATCGGTCTGACCGAGTATTGCTAATCGGTGTGACCGATTTTGGAACTTTGTGAAACCCTAGCAGTCTCGGTGCCACCGAACTGTGACTCGGTCTGACCGAGTTCACCAGTTTTGGTTCCAAAAACTGCTTTGGTATCACCGAGTTTAAAAATCGATAGATCCGAAATGATTTCTGTGGGAAACTAAAACTAAGTTTTTGAATCATTCTTTTACAAAAATCTCTGCATTTTGTGATGCTCATCCACTCTACCTCATCTATAAACTATTCACAGGGTCAGCAGTCAGCTTGTTCATCATGTCAGACCAGAGTGATAGCCAGAACTTGTCAGAACAGCCAGTGTAGATGAGTGAGGGCACTAGTCCCTCCAGTTCTTCAGATGAAGGCAGCAGGAGCACTCCCAGCAATCTGCCAAAAGCTGCCACCAGACATAGGAAGAAGAGAACCTCAGAATCAGAGGATCAGGACTATGTGGCAGAAGAGGAAGCCACTTCCAAGAGAGTTGTGCTTAAGAAGGAATATGGCTCAGCTGCATCCATCAAGCCAGGAATGCACAAAAAGGTACCTGCCAAGAGAGTTCCTACCTCCAAGCCTAGGAAGGTTGTTCCCGAGGAAACTATAAAATTCACTATGGAATCTGAAGAGGAAGAAATTGGCCAGGACAAGAAAAAGAAGAGAGCTAGAACTACAACTGCCAGAATTATTGGCAAGCCTTCTATGAGGAAAGATTCTGATGAAGAAGAAGAAGAGGTTGCTGCACCAGCACCTAAGGCACCCAAGCTAATGGGTGATGCTATCAAATCAGGGGCTACTGCAACTAAGCCCAAGGCAGCATCAAAGGCCAAGACAGATCCAAAGAGAAATACAAGGAGCATCCCAGCAGTTGAGAAGAACAAGGCCCCAGTGCTTAACATTGCAGAAGAAGAGGAAGGCCAAGTTCTCAGAAAATTGAATCCCAAGATCCCAGACCACAATGATGCCCATCCTGTGGCTGAGGATATGAAGATCAAAAGAGACTCAGGACTGACAAAGTGGAGAGCAGAGGATCCATATGCTACCAGGAGGAGGACTGTTGTTGACTACATGTTCCATACTAAGGAACAACAGGACTTCTATGAGATAGTGTTGCTTGATAAGAAGCCCATTGTGTGTGATATGAGATGGGTCGACTGGGAGTACATCAAGGACAATGAAGAGCACTACCCTGGAGTGCAAGACAGCTTCAAGGCTTGTGGAGTAGCCGACTTTGCTGGGCAGAAGCTCACAAAGTGGAATAAAGAGCTGATCATGCAGTTTTACTCAACAACACATTTTTATCTAGATGGCAAAATAGTATGGATGTCTAAAGGTACGAGGTACCAATCAACAGTTGCTGAGTGGGCACAGCTTATCAATGCCCCAGAGGAGCATGAGGATGACGTAGACATTTATGCCAAGAAGAAGATGGACGACAACTCTATGTCAAATATGTACAAAGAGATCCCAAACAAGGCACTTGACACTTTCAAGTTTGGATCAGTACATTATCTACTCTCAGGATTGCCTACCATTAATTGGATACTGAGGCACACCTTGTTGCCCAAGTCAGGTGATCACAGGATGATCAGAGGCCATGCAATCAACTTGCTTCATATATTTGATGTGCCACAAAAGTTCAAAGTCATGAGCCTCATGGTAGAAACAATCAAGAGGACTGCAACAGACCAGAAGAGGAGCTGTGGATATGCCCCTCAGATCCAGGAGCTGATTAACTCCAAGGTGGGCACAGGCATATACCTCTTGGACAAGGAACATTTCCCTATTCATCCAGATTTTGAAGATAATGAAGTTGCGATGAACAAGGATGAACCATCTTCAGCCCATGCACAAGCACAGAAGGAGAAGGCAAGGAAGGAGAAAGCTACAAGGATGCCAACTCAAGAGGAGGCATCTGAATATTTCTTGAAAACCAAGCAAGAGCAGCTCAGTTACTTGATTGCATCCACCCTGAGGATAGAGAAAGGACTGGCCACCCTCAATCAGAATCAGGAGAGCTTAGAGAGAATCGTAGAACAAAAGTTCTATGACTTGGATGTCAAAGTGACAGAGGTTCAGTTTGCAGTGGAGCAACTTCAAGATGATATGCAGGAGAGGAAAGGGAAGACTACCACTGATGCATTTGCAAGAGTGCCACGAGGTCCGAGGTCGTCTGCAGTGCCAGTTCCTGACACAAGAGCCACAGCCTCAGCTCCAGCCACAGCACCAACCCAACCAGCTCCAGCATCTACTTCAGCTCTAACTCCAACCACGTTTACAGAAGCCTTCGTCCTTGGAGTGATCCAGACTCCACCACCACCAGAAGATCAAGCCTGAGTGTCGATTTAGCACTATGCATTTTCTAGGAACTTTTTGGTAACTTGTTGCCAAAGGGGGAGAAAAATGTATAGATCATAGGCTTTGAGAGAGAGAGAGAGTGTGTTGTTTTTCTCTCTTGCTTTATTTGGTGGTTTTTCAAACATTGCTTGCTTTTGGTTGAGATACTTTGATATGCTTGTGAGACATTGATGATCATGTGTTTGATCATAAGCTACACTTATGCATGCTTGATATATCCTATCTATCTTATGTGATCATTCACTTTTCCTTGGGTGATGAGTGCATGTATTTCATTATTATCATTTTGAGCGCTCCACCAAGATGTATGTGACATGGAAGAGTAACCCATAATTCTAACTCTTTGTGCATTTGTAGTCCAAACCAAATTTTAAATATGCACAAATTTAGGGGGAGCTCTTACTTATCACATACTTCTCAAAGCGACGATATAATTCATTCTTATTATCATTTGTCAAAGCTTTGATCTATATGTTGTCATCAATTACCAAAAAGGGGGAGATTAAAAGTGCAACTATCCCTAGGTGGTTTTGGTAATTCATAACAACATATAGCTCATTGAGCTAATGCTATTTCAAGACAATTATTTCAGGAAAGCTCAATGATTGGCATGGCACGGATAGTGAAAGTGGAACCCTCATAATGCTAAGGACAAAGGATTGGCTCAAGCTCAAAAGCTCAAGACTCTTCATTTTACATTTTAGTGATCCAAGATCACATTGAGTCCATAGGAAAAGCCAATACTATCAAGGAGGGATGAGGTGTTGCTTAATGAGCCTTTTTGCTTCATGTGCTTAATGATATGCTCCAAAATCCTTAGCTACTTTCCCATATCCACAAATGACCTAAACCCAAAGCCAAACTCGGTCCTACCGATTCTTTCTATCCAGCGCCACCGAGTTTCACATGTCATAAGCCACTGCCAAACCCTAGCAAATCAGTTCTACCGATAGGGATCCCGGTCTTACCGAGATGGGATTGCAATTTCTCTGCTTCCTTTTCGTAACGTTTCGGTCTCACCTAAAGAGCGAATTGGTCCCACCGAGATTGCAATGTAAACTCTCTATTTCCCTTTTGTAACTTTTCGGTCTCACCGAAAGAGCAAATCGGTCCCACCGAGTTTACCTGACCAACTCTCTGGTTAGCTTATTACCAAAATTGGTCTCACCGAGATTGTGTAATCGGTCTCACCAAGATTACGTTATGCCCTAACCCTAACCATATCGGTCCTACCGAGTTGCATGTCAGTCCCACCGAATATCTCTAACGGTCACTAGGTTTACTATTTCGGTCCGACCGAGTTTGTTGATTCGGTCTCACCGAGATTGGTAAATTGTGTGTAACGGTTGGATTTTGTGTGGAGGTTATATATACCCCTCCACCTCCTCTTCATTCGTGGAGAGAGCCATCAAAACACATCTACACTTCCAACTCATATGTTCTGAGAGAGAACCACCTACCCTTGTGTTGAGGCCAAGATATTCCATTCCTACCATATGAATCTTGATCTCTAGCCTTCCCCAAGTTGCTTTCCACTCAAATCTTGTTTATACCAAATCCAAATCCTATGAGAGAGAGTTGAGTGTTGGGGAGACTATCATTTGAAGCACAAGAGCAAGGAGTTCATCATCAACACACCATTTGTTACTTCTTGGAGAGTGGTGTCTCCTAGATTGGCTAGGTGTCACTTGGGAGCCTCCGACAAGATTGTGGAGTTGAACCAAGGAGTTTGTAAGGGCAAGGAGATCGCCTACTTCGTGAAGATCTACCGCTAGTGAGGCAAGTCCTTCGTGGGCGATTGCCATGGTGGGATAGACAAGGTTGCTTCTTCGTGGACCCTTCGTGGGTGGAGACCTCTGTGGACTCACGCAACCGTTACCCTTCGTGGGTTGAAGTCTCCATCAACGTGGATGTAGGATAGCACCACCTATCTGAACCACGGGAAAAACATCCGTGTATCCAATAGCGTTTGAATTCTCCAAACCCTTCCCTTTACATTCTTGCAAGTTGCATGCTTTACATTCCGCTGCTCATATACTCTTTGCATGCTTGCTTGATTTGTGTGATGATTGCTTGACTTGTCCTAAAAGTTGCTAAAATCTGCCAAGAACTAAAATTGGTAAAAGGCATAGTTTTTATTTGGTCAAGTAGTCTAATCACCCCCCCTCTAGACATACTTCCGATCCTACACGGGCCCAAGGCGCGCCCGGACTTGGCCGTGCTGAGAAGCGAAAGGGCAAGGGCAAAGCGCCGCGGGCCCTAACAGCCTGCGGCCTTGGGCGCCGCGTGGCGGTTTGATTGGACGTGGGCGTCTCCGCTTCCCCATGATGCTTTGGTAACTGCGTGACTTGACTAGTCCCTGCATGCATAGATACGGGTCATTATTACCTGCGATCGTGGTGCTCGGCGGTTGGCCTTTTCCGGCTATAAGTACGGGGCCGCGTGAGCTCACCCAGTCCGCCCCTGCCTGCTTCTCTTCTTCTTCTCCTTGGCCACTCGCCGCCCTCATGGCTCCAAAGAGGTTCTCATCCGCAGAGAAGGGAAAGGCCAGTCGGGCAGGTCCCGACTCCCCCCCAGCCAAGCGTGGCCGGGGTCGTCCCCGCAAGCATCCCGCGGTCCCCGTTGCGGCTTCCCGTGGCCACAGGGGTGGTTCCCCGCGTGGTGGTGAGCGCTCGGCTGCCAAGGAGAGGCGGGCCGTGACTGCGCGCCCCCCAGGACGCGCTTTCGCTCGGCGGAGGTGCTGCCGGAGTTCGTCGTGTGGTCAGCGGACCCGACCAACACCTAGCTCCAGCTCCCTCGCTTCTTCATCGGCGAGCTGCCGACCAGCGCCCGGTGCGGCTTCTGGCTCCAGGCTGACGGTTGTTGTAGCAGGGCCTCCTGGGTTTCGCTTGAGGTCTCCCCTTCTGGAAACGGGGCCCTGACTCGTGGCTGGCAAATGTTTGCCCGCGCGCGCGGCCTGAGTCAGCGGTGCACCCTGCACTTCAAGTTTGACGGCGACGGCACCCTCTATGTGAGGGTGTTTGGGGAAGATGGTCGCCGCGCTGGATGCTGCCCCGAGGGCGACGACCGCGGCCAGGGGCCTCGCCCCGACGGCGATGGAGGAGACAGCGCCCGCTCGGATGGCGGCGCTCGATGCTCCCCAAGCTCCACCAACTCTTCTTCAGGAGACTCCTCCAGCGGTGGCCGCAGCCAGCCCCCACGCCGTCGCGCTTGCTTGGGGGTGGCAATTCGTCCGCCTATCGCCGAGCCCTGGTGAAGCGCGAGAGGGAGTCCGCCTGAGCCCTGGAGGCATCCCGGGTCACCTCGGCTGGCCGGAGCGAGGCGAGCCGCGCCGGGCTCGTCCTTTCTTTTCCTTTTGTTTCCTGCGTAAAAGAGAACAACTACATGGAGCCCTGTGGGGGCGTGTTGGAAGTTATTGTTGTTAACAACTACCTTGATTTAGCTTTCGCGCTTTTCAGCTGTGTGTCTGCACGTAAATAGTTCCCGGCCCCAGCAGTGGGGGGCGACCGACCCAGGCCCTGTGTGTGTGTCGCGGTGCCCGAGGGGCACGGACCGGAGGGGTGCTCCCATAATGGACCCGGGTCATGAAACCTTAGAACGAGTAGAACAGGAACCCTCGCGAGGGCGTTCGGCTGCTCCCCCTCGCGAGACTTATTGCAAGAGGAATCAAAACAGGGGAGTGAAAATCAACGAAATGTAAACCAATGACGGCAATAATTTCAATAAAACTTCAACTGCGAACAAAGCGAACCAACTGCGGAAAGCAAATGAAAAGCCGCGTCCAGCACCTAGTCTAGTCTTCGACGTCTTCTCACCAGCGTGGAGCTAAGTGCTGCCACTGGGCGTGGGAGGGAGCCCCAGGGCCTGAGGCCGGCGCTCCTGAGACTCCGGGGCGTGTACAACCCCACTCATTATTACGTGAGAGTGTCACGGGCGGTGAGCTTCACAGGCACTGGCCTTCTTCACAGGCTCCGGGCCTTTCTTCTTGGGGTAACGAGCTTCACATGCTCTTGCCTTCCTCACGGGCTCTGGGCCTTTTCCAAAAGGGGTTGGTCTTCACAGGCGTTCGCCTTCTTTAGAAGCTCCGGGCCTTTTCCAAAAAGGATTAATCTTCACAGGCGTTCGCCTTCTTCACAGGCTCAGGGCCTGTTCCAAAAAGGATTAATCTTCACAGGCGTTCGCCTTCTTCACAGGCTCAGCGCCTTTTCCAAAAAGGATTAATCTTCACAGGCTTTCGCCTTCTTCAAAGGCTTAGGGCCTTTTCCTAAAAGGATTAATCTTCACAGGCGTTCGCCTTCTTCACAGGCTCAGGGCCTTTCATGGGTAGAACCTCCGGAGGTGTTGGGATGTTCCACGCGTTCTGGATCGGCTCCCCTTCCTGAGTCTCCAAGCGCATGGAGCCTGGCCTGGAAACATGAACAACCTTGAACGGGCCCTCCCACATGGGGGAGAGCTTGTGCAGCCCTTCCCTGGAGAGAACCCGTCTGAGCACGAGGTCTCCTACCTCGAGGGTCTTGGGGCGGATGCTACGACAGTGATATTGTCGCAGCGCCTGCTGGTACCTCGCCGCTCGCAGCGCGGCTTCTCGGCGGCGTTCCTCCCCAGCACGAGGTCCATTCCCCGGATGGCGTCCTGTTGCACCTCATCGAACGCTAGGACCCGCGCGGAGCGATGTCTGACCTCGTGAGGGAGGACTGCTTCGGCTCCGTAGACCAGGAAGAACGGGGTCTCCCCGGTTGGCTTGGTCGCGGTCGTGCGGATGGACCACAACACGGACTGGAGCTCATTGTACCAACCTCTGCCGCAGGCCTCCAACTTCTTCTTGAACGTCCTTGTCTTGAGGCCCCTCAGGACCTCCGCGTTAGCTCGTTCGGCCTAGCCGTTGCTTCGCGGGTGCGCCACCGAAGCGTAGCATATCTGCGTTCCAAGGTTAGCAAAGTATGTTTTGAAGAGGTTACTGGTGAACTGTGAACCGTTGTCTGTGATGATGCGGTTCGGCACCCCGAACCGGCTCACGATGCCCCTGATGAACCTGACCGCGGAGCCCGCGGGATGGTGCGGATAGCCTCTACTTCTGCCCACTTGGTGAATTTGTCAATGGCGACGTAGAGGTAGCGGTAGCCCCCTGGCGCCCAAGGGAACGGGCCCAGAATGTCCAGCCCCCAAACTGCAAATGGCCATGAAAGGGGTATAGTCTGCAAGCCTCCTGCCGGCTGATGGATCTGTTTGGCGTGAAATTGCCAAGCCTCACAAGCCTTCACCAGCTCGACAGCGTCGTTGAGTGCGGTGGGCCAATAGAACCCGCTGCGGAATGCTTTGCCGACAAGGGTCCATGATGACGAGTGATGCCCACAGTCCCCACCGTGTATGTCCTCCAACAGTTCCTTCCCTTGCTCCCTAGAAATGCAGCGCAGGGATACGTCGTTTGGCCGCTTCCGGTAGAGCTCTCCGTCCCTGATGCAGTATGCCGTGGCTTGCCGCGCCACACGCTCCGCTTCTTCCTCCTGCTCCGGCAGGGCCCCTGTGTTAAATAACTCCGGAGTTCCGTGCTCCAGCATTCCTCCTGAGGTTCCATAGTCAGGAGCAGGCGTGCCCCTGAGGCAGGGCCGCAGGCCGGGGCTCTTGAGGCAGGTGGCTGGAGGAGTTCCTCCCGAGGCTGGGCAGTGTTTGACAACGACGGTTGGGCTGAGGGCTTGAAGAGCCGTTCTTCAAAGACGCCAGGCTCCTGAGGAAACTGCCTGGACGCCCGTCTGGCAATGTCATCAGCTTCCTGATTGGTGCCACGGGGCACATGCTTCAATTCCAGCCCCCAGAACTGCTTCTCCATCCTGCGGACCTCCGCTAGATAGGCCTCCATGTGTTCATCCCTTGGTTCGTACACCTTGTTGGAGAAGTTGACAAGTAGCTGCGAATCACCCTTGACGGTGAGGCGCTTCACCCCCAAGGCTGCTGCTGCCTTCAACCCCGCTATCAGACCCTCATATTCCGCTATGTTGTTCGAGACCTTTTTGCCTTGCTGGAAACAGAGTTGTACGGCGTAGTAGAGCTTGTCCTGAGTGGGCGATATCAGCACCGCACCTGCCCCGGCGCCGTGCCTGGAGAACGCCCCATCGAAGTACACGACCCAGCCTTCCGGTGCCCCACTCCCTGGGGAGAGGGACCGATCCTCGTTGTTCTCGAGGCCGGGTGCCTCCGTCCATTCTGCCACGAAATCTGCTAACGCTTCTCCTTTGATGACCCTGGTCGTGCTAAACTCGAGCTGGAACGCCTGCAGTTCTATGTTCCACTCGGCGACCCGTCCAGCTGAGTTAGGGCTCCTGAGCACTCTCTCCAAGGGGTACGACGAGACGACCTTGATGGGATGCCCTTGGAAGGAGTGACGCAGCTTGCGTGAGGCCATCAGTAGTGCGAGGAGGAGCTTCTGGGGCATGGGGTACCGAGCCCTCGCGTCCCGCAACACCGTGCTGACAAAGTAAACTGGGTGCTCAACAAGGCCGAGAGCATCAGTGTTCGCAGCGCCCTCCGGAGGCAAGGGCGCTTTGCGAGGTGATGTGGCCTCGGGAGGTCGTCCGTCCAGGTGAGTGGCCTCTCCTACTTCTGGTGCATTCTTCGGCGACTGATCCCCCTCAGCCGCAGTTACGTCTCCTGTGGGCCTTCCTTGTTCCTGCCTTGCCTTGTCTCGGGCTGCTGATGTGGCTCAGATTTGGCGCTCTTCCCTAACCGCCACCAGCGCTGCACTGGCAGAGTAGGGAGTGGCGGCGAGGTAGAGCAGCAGGGGCTCTCGAGGGCGCGAAGCCACCATGACTGGGGGACTGGTTAGGTACCTCTTGAGATCTTGAAACGCCCTATCTGCCTCTTCAGTCCATTCAAAAGGCCCCTTCTTGTTCATTAGCTGGAAGAAAGGCAGTGCTCGCTCCCCCAGTTTGGAGATGAAGTGCCCTAGCGCGGTCACGCGTCCGGTGAGCTTCTGCATTTCTCTGAGGGTTTTCGGCGGGCTCATGTCCTCGACCGCCCTGACTTTCTCCGGGTTAGCCTCGATGCCCTGATGGGACACGAGAAAGCCCAAGAGCTTGCCTGAGGGGACTCCGAACACACACTTCTCTGGGTTGAGCCGCAGGTTCACTGCGTCGAGGCTCGCGAAGGTCTCCTCCAGGTCTTGTATCAGGGTCTTGGCCTCCCGAGATTTCACCACAATGTCGTCAACGTAAGCTTCGACATTCTTCCCGAGCTGCGGGCCCAAGGTGATGTGCATCAGCCGCTGAAAGGTCGCCCCTGCGTTACGCAACCCAAATGGCATGCATGTATAGCAGTATACCCCGCATGGGGTTAAGAAGGCGGTCTTCTCGACATCTTCTACCACCATCTTGATCTGGTGGTACCCAGGGAAGGCGTCCAGGAAGCAGAGTAGGTCGCACTTCACGGTGGAATCGACAATCTGATCGATGCGGGGGAGCGGGAACGGATCTTGCGGGCATGCCTTGTTGAGGTTGGTGAAGTCGACACACATGCGTTCCTTTCCCCCCTTCTTGGGCATAACGACGGGGTTGGCCAACCAATCCGGGTATCGGACCTCGCGAATGACCCCAGCGGCCTCCAATTTGCGGGTTTCTTGGACGATGAAGGCTTGCTTCTCTGCGGACTGCTGCCTGGCTTTCTGCTTCACGGGGCGCACGTTCGGGCACATGTTGAGGTGATGCTCGATGACACTCCGGGGGATCCCTACCAACTGATCAGGCTCCCAAGCGAACACCTTCTTATTTGCGTGTAGGAACCTGATCAGAGCTTCCTCTTGCTCAGGCTCGAGGTTCGCGCCTATGGAGAAAGTGGCACTGGAGGACCCGTCTTCATCGACAGGTATCTGCTTGGTTTCTGCCTTGTCCTGGGTGAACAACTCCCTCTTCTTGGCCGGCGCATCCCTCTTGGGTTCAGGGGTCCCTGCGTCGGCTGGCCATGCCGAGGCCGCTGTCTTGTAGGCGAGCTTGAGTACCCGCAGGGCGTCCTCGGTGTCCCCAGGCACGGTGAGGACACCGCTGCTCCTGGGCATCTTCATGAGGTTATACGCCGGATGCGTGGCGGCCATGAACTGCGCCAGCGCCGGGTAGCCGAGGATGGCGTTGTAAGCAAGGCTGATGGGGGCGATGTCGAAGTCGACCATTTCCGTGCGGAAGTTGTCGTAGGTGCCGAAGGTTACCGGGAGCCGGATCTGTCCTAAGGAGTTGTATGACCCGCCCCCGACGCCCAAGAAGGACCGACTGGGCTGCAACCGCTCCAGGGGTATGCGGAGGAGGTTGAAGGTCTCAACCGAAAGCACGCTGAGGCTGGCGCCGCCGTCGACGAGGGTTCTGGTGACAGCCACCTGGAAGATGGTGGGGGTGCACAACATGGGGAGCGCGCCCGAGCCAGCTACGTTGGCGGGGTGGTCCCCCGAGCTGAAGGCCAGACCGTCCTCGCGCGCCACCTAGTCTGTGGGAGCCCCCTGCCGTGCGGAAACGGCACCGACCCGACGGACGAACGGCTTGACGTGGCGACTTGTGAGTGGCGCCTGCGAGCCGCCCAGGAGGGCCGCGATGACCGGGGGTGTTGGTGTAGCGGTGCGGTTATCTCGCCGCACAGGCAGGTGCTGGGATGACGCTTGATGCTCGTTCCCCGCCAGGCCGGTGGCGGCGTTGACGGCGGGCGACGGGGAACGACGAGGACGCCCACCGACGGGAGCCGTCTTGGCGACGCGGGAGGCGATGGCGGCCCGACGAGCGTCAGACATGGACGCGACGGTCGGAGGAGAACGAAGTGGTGGAGGACAAATTCCGGCGCACCCCTACCTGGCGCGCCAAAAGTCGGATTTCGGGTTCCGGCAGACCCTTGTGGTTCGAACTCTGGGGTGCGCGTGGAGATTCTGCCCTCTACCTCTCCGTTTCGCAAGGATCTAACTACTGAAAGAACAACACAAGAGACACATGGTTTA
This sequence comes from Aegilops umbellulata, assembly GCA_032464435.1. Classification (NCBI taxonomy): domain Eukaryota; kingdom Viridiplantae; phylum Streptophyta; class Magnoliopsida; order Poales; family Poaceae; genus Aegilops; species Aegilops umbellulata. The sequence goes on along the minus strand of CP136056.1, from coordinate 62,296,364 downwards.
TACTAGTTCGGGCCACCATTGTGGTGTAATACCCTACTCTAGTTTGTGGTGGGTGGATTGCCTCTTGGGCTGATGATGATGAACAGTACAAGGGAGGACAGCCTCGCGAGGGCGTGTTCTAGCTGGGACGATGAACTGATGAGGGAGTTCAGCCGCCCTTCTCTCTCTCTCTCACTCTTTCCTTGCTCGGATCCTGGGTACCAGATGCCTCTACCCTGGGGGTGGCTAGTCCTATTCATAGGCAAGGGCCCTGGGCCTCTTCCCAAAAGTTGAGCGGGAAGGGCGCCAACAATTGGCCCATTTGAAGGGGAACATCCAGTACACTTATCCTGACTAAAGTTGGTACTCACCTGCCAAAGGCCCTGTGGTGACGCCGTTCTGGGCTCCACGATGACCTCCTTCCCACCATTGGACTGGTCTTGGTCTTGTTGCACCGAAATGGATACCCTTGCTTGATCCTCTCGCCTGCGCTTGCCCCCTTTGCACCAAAGAGGAAAGGGAGGACACTGCGCGGGCTGGCGCCCGCCTGGCGCCCTTGGTCGTCATGGCTTGCGTCATGGGCACCTTGTGAGGTACCCTGCCTTGATCTCTCCGCCTCCTCGTGAGCCAGCCGGACGAGGCCGCGCCTGAGGAAGCGCCGTGTTGTCCACCCCGCGAGGCTTGGCCCCTCGCGAGGGTCTTGGGTCTCGTGTTGATGAAGATGGGCCGCGCTGGGCCCCCTTTGAGCCACGCCGCAGGCCGCAGGCAGGCAAGTCTGGGGACCCCCGTTCCCAGAACGCCGACAGTATGACCTGCCCTTGTGTCGGCAACCTGTGTGAGATCTCGCCGGTCAGAAATCTGGCCTCTCTTAGCTTCTTAACGTCTTCCTCTGTGACAGAGGGAGGCATCCACCGACCTTGAAGGTTGGATCCGGACATCGTTGAAGGTCTGAAGCGCCTGACCTGAGCCTGGGGTGTTCGAACTCGAGGTGGGGGAAGGATTTGATTGAGCACGAGAAGAAAAAGGGACAGGCCATGGCCTCTTTATAAAGGAGGTGAATATCAAGCGCCCTCCGCATGGCCGTTTGGGACTTGCCTAGAATTGGGGAGTCATACCAACGGGCACGATTGGGTTACCCACATCCATATTGATGAGAATCCCATAATAAGGGGGACACGATCTCTGCTTCGACAAGACGTGCCAAATAAATTGCCTCGCAAAACGTGGAGTGGCAGGCTGATGGAGGAAGACGGTTCGTCATGACCAAACCATGGCAATACGTCACGTTATGAAAAATGGTCGGCAGATTAGATGAGTGGAAATATTATTCTCTCTACGGTGGTATGTGGAATTTATGTTGCAGAGTTGGACACTATCCTTGTGTTCAAAATCTTCCATGAAGTATTCGGAGGAGGAACCCGCCTTGCAATGCCGAAGACAATCTGCGCGCCGGACTCATCGTCATTGAAGCCTGGTTCAGGGGCTACTGAGGGAGTCCTGGATTAGGGGGTATCTGGACATCCGGACTATATCCTTTGGCCAGACTGTTGGACTATGAAGATACAATATTGAAGACTTCGTCTCGTGTCCGGATGGGACTCTCCTTGGCGTGGAAGGCAAGCTTGGCGATACGGATATGTAGATCTCCTCTGTGATGCCCGGATAATCAAGCTACAGTAAACCTCTGCTAATGGTGCCATGTCACCTCTGTTACTGTTGATAAACTTGAGTTAGTTCGAAACCGATTCAAATTCAAAATTCAAAATCAGGCAAACAATAAAAGGTTTCAAACATTAAAACTAAAATGTCCAAAATGTGTCAAATAAATCATGGATAATACTAGTGGAGAAACCACAATTTTATAAAAGGTTTAAGTGCACTAAAATATTTAAAACATCAGCAAAACATTTAACTAACTACCCTTTTCAATTTGATAAAATATTAAACTATTTGTTTTATTGCCAAAAACATATGGGCCAGTGGCATACTTATTAAAACTAAATTAGGAACCAGTGGTGTAGTTTATAAAACCAAATTCAAAAGGAAACTAAAATAAAAATAGTAAAACAGAAATTTAAAATAAAACAAAGATAAAATAAAAGGGAAAGAACCCCCCGCTTCCCCCACTGGGCCTCGACCCAGCCGACCCAGTCGTCCACCCCACCAGGCCGGCCCAACCTGGCAAGGGCCAACCGGCCAGCTCACCCCTGCTCCCTTATCCACTCACCTACCGAAACCCTAGCAACACCCCACTCTTCCCCCCGCACAATCCCCCCACTCGCTCCCCCCACCTTTCTCGATCGGGGCAACGCGCCCCAACCCCGTCGCCGACCCCGTCGTCCTCACGCCCGACGTCCACCCTGCCGCCTCAGACTGCGTCGAGAGCACCGCCTCTGCCGTCTTCGTCGACTACATAGACGCATCGAAGCTCGGGACCCCTGCCTCGTCATTCCCTTCCCCGGATCATCGTCGCCTACCGTCGCCGGAACGTCGTCCCATCCTCCTCTCCGACTTGCATCACCGAGCATCGCCCCCCGTACCCCTGCATCGTATGGTGAGGGCCACACCCTCTCCTCTCTCCCCTGTCTCGTGCACGCCACGACACCGTCCCCGACCGTGCTCCCCGCGCCCATCACCGCGCCCTTCCATCGTCTGCTCGCGCACGTCGCAGGCCGCGACCACGCGCCGCCGTGGACCTGCTGCTGCTCACTCACGCTTGCCCGCAACCGCCATCGCTGCTCCTGTCGCTGCTCAAGCCGGCCTGGCCACGGACGCCCCACGCCGCCCATGCCTACTGTCGCCCGAGGGCACGCCCGACTCCCCCCGTCCCTGCTCGTGGCCACCTTGGCTGTCACAGCCCTAGAGTTTTGCCTGTAACTTGTGGCATTGCATCCATGCATCTTTTTCAATTTCAGTTAGTCTTTAAATGGGGATGACAGAACCTTAGCACCTCCCCTGAAACCAACTAGGGTTTACTAAAATTGGTTTCAATGAACCCAAAATGCCTTCACAAAATGTTCATCATTTCTGGTTTGGGCTAAAACCCCTGGCAAAAATGGTGCACACTTTTCTAGGACATTCTGGATTTTTGAATTAAATCATAAGTATTTGAATTTGGACATTTAAATTCTATAAAATATTTTAAATGTCCAAATAATCCTAAAGTGAAATGTTCCATGTTGGATATATTCCAAACACTGGCCATGAGCAGTTTGGTGATTTTTGAGTGTGCCTAAGTATTTTTAATAAAGCCAAACACAATTACAGAGAATAGAAAAGAGAAATAAAAATAGGAAAGAACAGAGGCTCACCTGGGGCTTACCTGGCGCCCACCAACCGGCCCAGCACCCTAGCTGGCCGGCCCAGCCCAGCAGGCCCAGGCGCCAGTCGTCCCCAACCTCCTGCCAGTGGGCAGGAGGGCGCGTGCCGTCGCGCGCTGGCCACGCGCCGGGCCACCTCCTGCTTCCGCCGCTTCCTCGACGCCCTGGGGGCGCCACGCAGACCCTTGGACCCCCCTCGACCATTCCCTCTCTCCCTGCCTTGTCTCTCTCCCTCTCTCTCCTGAACCCGAGTGCAGCCGTGGCCGCCGACGAGCATCGCCGTGGCCACATCCACTGCCTCGCCTCGTCGTTGCGCCCAGAGGCTCCGCCTCGACCCCCTCTTCCTCTCCATCGAGCCACGAGGTCCCGGATGCGCTGCAACGCCGCCACCGTCGTTGTTTCCGTCACCGGCCGCCGGAGATCCCCCTCGCTACCTCGATCGCTCCAGCTCTTCCCCGACCTCGCTGACCAGCTCATCGAGACCGCTGTGAGCTGCTACCCGTCCTCTCCCTCTCCGTTCCCTCTCTCGTGCATCGTACGCACCGCACCGAGCTCACCCGCACCCGCCGCCGCCTGTGCTCACCGCCGGCGTGACTCCGGCCACGCAACGGCTCAGCCGTCACGTCTATCTTGCTCACCGCGCCATGTAGAGCACGTAGGAGCTAACCCCACGCCGCCACGCCCATCGTAGCAACGACCCCGAGCTCACCCGAGCTCCGACAGCCATCGAAGTCGTCGCTAGTGACGTTTCCGGCCACCCCCGGTCCAACCACCACCACCACTCGATGCGGGGGAGCACCCGCATCACGTAGATGGCCTCCGCCGTACTTTTGGTCGCCGGAGCGCGAATCCCGCGCTGCCCCGCCGCGTCTGGTCGTCGCCGGCGGCTAAACGCCGGCGAGTTTGTCCCCATTTGACAACGTTCTCTGTTGCCGGTATTTGTCCCCTCTCGATAGACATGGTTTCGACGATGAGATCGATGACACCGATGAAGAGATATAATATCTTTAGAAGTGCCAGGCAAGCAAAACCCCCTTGTTCATTCCGATACAATCCCACTCTCTCGCTCCTGCTCTCTTTTACTGTATTAGGACAACAACAATTCAATTGTTACATGTTGCGGTAGTTGAACCCCTTTCCTTTGCATGACCTATCATTTCCACAGTAAATAGATGAAACCCACTAGCATGAGTAGGAGTTGTTTGAGCCCTGATGTGCCTACTCATTCATGCTTGTTTGTCATGCCTGCTACGGCTTAGAGTTGAGTCGGGTCTGATTCATCGGGGATGCATCGGAGGTGTGTAAACATGTCCTACTGTGTGTGAGCTAAGTGTGTGATCACGATTTGGTAAAGGTAGCGGTGAGAGGCCATGTAGGAGTACATGATGGGTTGTCTCATTGAAGCCGTCCTCAGGAACTGAGTTCTGTGTTTGTGATCCATGAAACAGTTACTACCACACATTGGGATCCTTAATTAACTCTCTCGACTTATTAACCGCCCTTGTGCTCTGTCCAGGAGTTGCAAGTAGTTTCTGGTGTTTGTAGTATGCTGGGGGCCGCACGCAGCGCTGACCATAGGGGTGGGCTGTGTTGCGGTAGGCACGTGGCACGGTGTACCGGGCGCCCGTTTGGTGTCTCGGGAACCCTGCACACATCGTTTGGGGCTGTGAGCGAAACTCCGGTCGGATCTCCTCGCGGATGGAACCCGAATAGGCGATAAACCTCGACTAGAGACTTGTGTGGTTAGTCAGGTCGTGGCCGACTCCCTCGCCAGGCTTCCGCTTGAAGGTTGCCGAGATACACGACGTGTACATGGTGGTAAGTGGCGAGAGCGTGTGTGAAGAAGTACACCCCTGCAGGGTTAATATGATCTATTCGAATAGCCGTGTCCGCGGTAAAGGACTTCTGGTTACCTGTACAGTTCATAGACAAGTGAAAGTGGATACTCTAAAATGAGCAATATAAGCATGAGTGCTACGGATGGCCTTCTCGTAGGGAGACGGGAGCGGATCCATAGTGGTGTATTTATATGGTGAATATGTGGACTCGTGTGCGCCACCTCAAAGAGTTACTTGCAGTCGTAGTTCAGGATAGCCACTGAGTCAAAGCTGGCTTGCTGCAGTCAAACTCCACCACCCCTTTATTGATACTGATGCATATGTAGCTAGTTCTGATGTAAGTCTTGCTGGGTACATTTGTACTCACGTTTGCCTATTTTATGTTTTGCAGAGAGACGCCAGTCTCGCTAGTAGTTCCGTGTGGACTTCGACGTTTAGCTTGATACCTCAACTACGATCTTGTGCCCTCGGCAGGATCTGGTAGATAGTCAGGCTTCTCAGCCTTTTCATTTGTAGATGTCTGTACTCAGACATGTTAAGCTTCCGCATGTGCTTTGACTTGTATGCTCTGAATGTTGGGTCATGAGACCCATGTTTGTAATATCTCGCTCCTCGGAGCCTAATGAATAAATACTTGAGTCGTAGAGTTATGTTGTGATGCCATGTTGTATTTACACATATCGAGCATATTGTGTGTATGATTGAAATGCTTGGTATGTGTGGGATCCGACAATCTAGTTGTTTATCCTTGGCAGACTCTCTTATGGGGAAATGTAGTCTAGTGCCTTCATGAGCCATAGTAGTCCGCTACAGCCCGGTTCACCGGAGTCCTGCTAGCCCAGCACTACTGCTCAGGGCACTTGACTGGCCGGCATGTGTTTCACTTCGTTCCTGTGTCTGTCCCTTCGGGGAAATGTCATGCGGTGACATCCGGAGTCCTGCCTAGCCTGCTACAGCCTGGGTTCCCGGAGTCCTGTTAGCCCAGTGTTATAGCCCGGATTCACATGCTGCTGACCGACATGCTCGATGTGATTCATGTATGCCTGTCCCCATAGGTTAGTGCCGCTTTGGGTTCACGACTAGCCATGTCGGCCCGGGTTCTCTGTCATATGGATGCTAGCGACACTATCATATACGTGAGCCAAAAGGCGCAAACGGTCCCGGGCCAGGTAAGGTGGCACCCGTGGGAATACCGTGCGTGAGGCCGCAAAGTGATATGATGTGTTACATGCTAGATCGATGTGGCTTAGGATCAGGGTCCTGACAGCGTTGGTATCAGAGCCTGACTGCCTGTAGGATTACCAAGCCAAACTGGTCGAAGTTGAGTCTAGAAATGCTTTAGTTATGCAAGGGAATTGATTGTGGAAGGGAACGTAAGGCTCTTTTTACTCCTTATACCTCATGGCCTTCTGATCTGAGTCAATCTCTTCTCTTCTTCGGGGATTAAGAACTAGGCCTTCACATCTATCTATCAGGATGATGTGTTACTAACCCATAGACTTATAGGATTATTGGTTTCAAGCCCCAGTTCAGTTCCTACTACTTCTGTGTGTTGTTAGTTGATCTCCAAACCTTGATATGGTGATGTTGAGTGGTTATGCCACTATTTTGCGGGATGTCTCCAATCTTTTTCTGAGCATTTACAGCCATTATGCTGTCTGAGTCATCCCAGGTTTCTAATTAGTCTGATGCATTTGCAAACCCTTCTTCCTATACCGATGTCCTTTGGGCCAGATTAAGCACACTAATCGATGAGTTGAGGTACTCTATTGCCTCGACATATATGTTGGAGCTATTATTATGACCCTAGGTGTTTTAGGGAGTCACCTAGTAATCTAGCAATGCTTTGCATCCCCAGTGTGATGATTCTGGCCATTACTCTCGAAAGCATCCCGTGATGCTACTTAGTAGTAGGTATTCTATTCCTGGGTTCTTGAACTCGAGATTCACTCTGCTTACCTCCTCTTGATAGTGTTTTCTAGTTCCTTTATGGTATTAGTAACCTTGTGATAGTCCTCGAGGTCTGTGGTATTTCCTTCTTCCAAATACTATGAACCCCTTATGGCAGAAGTTTGTTGGATCAAAAGATCACAACAGGAGGGCTCTCGATGAGTTCCCCCTTCATATTGTGACTCTGCCAGTCCTTCCTTTTCAGCATGGGTTATCCGGAAGAAATATGTTGAACTTGTTCGACATACTAACCTATGCATCCACAACTCAGAAAGATATATGTTCCTTTGAGTTGTCCCTCGGTAGTTGTATTCCGATCCTTGTCTATCAGTTGATAGTCAAGTTTATGTCGTGCATTCGTGTTCTTCGATGCGTACTATTCTTGTGGTCCATCAAGCTGTTCTATTTCAGAATGGATAGGAGAAACAAACTCCAGAACCTCATCCATATCTTGGATTGGGTCAAAGCAATTGTGTTTCGTGGATCAAAATGCCAATCCAGCTTTTGCTCTGCTCTACCTTGGAGTGTTACCATCTTTATGTCAAGAATGTCATGAGAATTGCACCACCTCTTTCTAATTCTTGACGGAGTGATACTTCTCGCCATCATTATTCATTCCTCGGTTTCGTGTTTTTATAACCGGAATACCGACAGGTGAACCGTGATGTGTGAAATCAATACTCCTAGGAACTAGTTGCTTGGTAGTAAATGGACAATATTCTCATTCTTAGCGTGTTGGTTATTGAATCATCATTTCTAAGATAGATTGTGCTACCTAGTCCTTAATTCTAGTGCACTCTTCGATCAATGAGTTAGGATTATTCAATCCCTTGCTTATTTGATCATGTCGTCTTGCCTTGAAAAGCAAGATTGTTCTTGAGCTTAGAGACATATCGGTGGTTCGTGATGTTCCGAATATCTTCTCGGAAGTGTTACCAGGTTGTCACCTGACCGCTATGTTGAGTTCATGATCAAGTTGGTTTCTTGTAAACCACCCTTTCTCCAAGAATCTGTGTTGGATACCCCTGAGCTAGTTGGTTAAGCTAAATAACAACTTGGAGAGTTGGAAGATGAAAGCTTAATCCACTTAGTTCATCACTAAGGGATATTCTTGTGTGTGTGTGTGTGTGTGTGTTGAAGAGAGATGATATATTCATCGATTGTTCCTCATGATCAGTTGTTGAATCTATTGTCTTATCCAAACCTTGATTTGAGTGTGGGCTATCGTCAAGTCAAGTTAGAACCAACGATACTCGTAATGTTGTCCTACTCGTGGTTGTTTCCTCGAGCATACACCATTTTATCTTCTGGGTCTGACCAATGCTATCACCTTGTTCACATAATTGTGGAATTTCCACTTATATGGAAACCTAGATGAATTGTTGTTGAGCCCATTGACATCATTTTGTCTCCTCCATGATTCATGTTGAACATTAAATAGTGTTGGGAACTTTTTAAGCATTGCCTTCGTATTCCATTCATGAGGTATATGTTTGGATGAAAGAAGTGACTTCCTTGAATTCATGTGCATTTGGTGTAAGTTGCCACCATGAATTTGAGAAAGGTTTGTTTTGTTTCCTCTGGAATCATCCCAAGTTAGTCACACATATGTGCGAAGTACTCTACGGTTTGATAGGTTGGCCGCCTCCATTCTGTATGTGTTCCTAGCACACCAAGCCACTGATTGATTTGTTCAAGGAGAAGAAGTTCTTTCTTAGGATCCGGACTTATGAAAGGACTTCGTTATCCTCGTTGATGGTTCCCCACCTGAACTTGGTAGTGTTTAATTATAAGACTACTACGTGTCCATGCTTGTCTAGGACAACGTATTCACATATTTGTAGCAGAACTGGCTCATGTTTTGGAGCTTACCACCGTAGTCCATTTCCCGAGAATCCTGCAACGTCATCTCGTCGACTTGTGTTGCAAACTTTCATTTTTCTCTCTAGACTTGATGAGTCTAGAATATCCTGACACTAACTAGATCTGAATCTCAGGCAGATATGATTGTTGGAACGTTTCTCAAGAACTATAATATTGGTCTCTCTGTAACCCGGTAAAGTGGATGTTGTGGCCAACACACCCAACCGGAAGACTTATTATTGTAGTATCCTGATTGAGAAAGTTGGCTACCTCCCCATCAGAATTTCGTAGAATTTATTCCAATAGTTGTTCCTTATGGATTTTTGTGTTCCCGAAGTCCGACCTTTTACTTGATGTTCTAGGTATCAAACCATATCTATGAATGGATTACGCTAGCACATCAAGGAGAACATTAGAAGCTGAGTGCTAAATGTCTCTCGGTCAATCATCCAGATTCTGTTTCCTTAGCCTTGCTAAGGGGAAGTCTGAGAAGGTGTTATCTTCCTTTGTATCTGCATCATCCATCACTAGTCATCATGGTGGTATGTCGTGTTGCCAGGATCCGTGCCACGGATGTTGGTAAAACCTTGATGAATATGGAAATGCTCAAGTTCTTGAGAGCACATGCAAGCAAAATTATCCATTGCATTATCTTCAACAAGGTAGTCCACATCATCCATCCTAGTCCGAGTATGCCTTTTCTTCGAGCTATTTCAAACGATCAATTTTGTAAATTGCCTTAGGCTGGTATAAAGAGTGTCAATGATCTCTGAATCAAAAGTAATTCTTTTTGCCACTTAAGGGAATATTTCTGCGAGTCACCTTCCTTAAGATGTCTCGTTGTGGTATCATGGCAACGCAACTCCTCGCTACGTGGACACCGTTCACCACCCTCCTAGGCGTGGGAATTCCGCTATTTATTCAAAACCTTGTCATATACTCATTTCCATCATTCTTGATGTATGTATCGTGCCTCATCTCAACAGATGTCGCTATGTCTTGTTCTGTGAGATGATCATCGGTTGCTCGATCTTCGAGAGTTTCCTTTCTTCCCGTTATCGTGTTGGATAGAGTTCTCAGAGCAAGACATCAGGACAAAGATTGTGATTGTGTCAACGTTCCTATGAAGTGCAACCTGGATCGTGAAGACCGTGTTAGCTTGTGCCCCCTCTGTCTTCTTACCTCACGTCTTGAATCTCGGGACGAGATTCTTGTTTAGTGGGATGAGTTGTCACAGCCCTAGAGTTTTGCCTGTAACTTGTGGCATTGCATCCATGCATCTTTTTCAATTTCAGTTAATCTTGAAATGGGGATGACAGAACCCCAGCACCTCCCCTGAAACCAACTAGGGTTTACTAAAATTGGTTTCAATGAACCCAAAATGCCTTCACAAAATGTTCATCATTTCTGGTTTGGGCTAAAACCCCTGGAAAAAATGGTGCACACTTTTCTAGGACATTCTGGATTTTTGAATTAAATCATAAGTATTTGAATTTGGACATTTAAATTCTATAAAATATTTTAAATGTCCAAATAATCCTGAACTGAAATGTTCCATGTTGGATATATTCCAAACACTGGCCATGAGCAGTTTGGTGATTTTTGAGTGTGCCTAAGTAATTTTAATAAAGCCAAACACAATTACAGAAAAGAGAAAAGAGAAATAAAAATAGGAAAGAACAGAGGCTCACCTGGGGCTTACCTGGCACCCACCAACCGGCCCAACACCCTAGCTGGCCGACCCAGCCCAGCAGGCCCAGGTGCGAGTCGTCCCCAACCTCCTGCCAGTGGGTAGGAGGGCACGTGCCGTCGCGCGCTGGCCACGCGCCGGGCCACCTCCTGCTTCCGCCGCTTCCTTGACGCCCTGGGGGCGCCATGCAGACCCTTGGACCCCCCTCGACCGCTCCCTCTCTCCCTGCCTCGTCTCTCTCCCTCTCTCTCCCGAACCCGAGTGCAGCCGTCGCCGCCGACGAGAATCGCCGTGGCCACAGCCACTGCCTCGCCTCGTCGTTGCGCCCAGAGGCTCCGCCTCGACCCCCTCTTCCTCTCCACCGAGCCACGAGGTCCCGGACGCGCTGCAACGCCACCACCGTCGTTGTTTCCATCGCCGGCCGCCGGAGATCCCCCTCGCTACCTCGATCGCTCCAGCTCTTCCCCGACCTCGCTGACCAGCTCGTCGAGACCGCTGTGAGCTGCTACCCGTCCTCTCCCTCTCCGTTCCCTCTCTCATGCATCGTACGCACCGCACCGAGCTCACCCGCACCCGCCACCTGTGCTCACCGCCGGCGTGACTCCGGCCACGCAACGGCTCAGCCGTCACGTCTATCTTGCTCACCGCGCCACGTAGAGCAAGTAGGAGCTAACCCCACGCCGCCATGCCCGTCGTAGCAACGACCCCGAGCTCACCCGAGCTCCGGCAACCACCGAAGTCGTCGCCGGTGACGTTTCCGGCCCCCCCGGTCCAACCACCACCACCACTCGATGCGGGGGACCGCCCGCATCACGTAGATGGCCTCCGTCGTACTTTTGGTCGCCAGAGCGCGAATCCCGCGCTGCCCCGCCGCGTCTGGTCGTCGCCGGCGGCTAAACGCCGGCGAGTTTGTCCCCATTTGACAACGTTTGACCCCGTGTGGGCCCAGGTTGACTTCCCCCCTGAGTCCATGACAAGTGGGGCCGACCTGTTAATTAGGCTAAGATTAGTGTTAAGTAAATATTAGTTAGACTAATGACCTGACATGCGGGACCTACAGGTTAGAGTTGACCTGGACCGTGCCTTTGACCTGATTACGTCACCCTAACGTCATGCTGACGCAATAATTATTTACTGGAATTATTCTTATACAGGAAATTCCAGAAAATAATGCAAACTTCTAAAAATCATATAAAATCAACCGTAGCTCGAAATGCAAAGATTTATATACGAAAAATTATCAGAAAAATTCAAGGAATCTGTTTATGGCATTTGCATGCATGTTTGAACAACCTAGGGTTGCTGTACAGGGCAATTTGCATAATTGACATTTAAATAAGCACATATGGAGTTTGAATTTGAACCCTTGGTTCAAACCCACTTCATTTAATATGGTTGCTAGTTGCATTAGCTCAACCAACAGGATATTGCCATGCCATGATCATGCATCATATTGTGCATAGCATTGATTGTGTTTCTTTCTCTATTGCCGGTATTTGTCCCCTCTCGATAGACGTGGTTTCGACGATGAGATCGATGACACCGATGAAGAGCTATACTATCTTCAGAAGTGCCATGCAAGCAAAACCCCCTTGTTCATTCCGATACAATCCCACTCTCTCGCTCCTGCTCTCTTTTACTGCATTAGGACAACAACGATTCAACTGTTACATGCTGCGGTAGTTGAGCCCCTTTCCTTTGCATGACCTGTCATTTCCACAGTAAATAGATGAAACCCACTAGCATGAGTAGGAGTTGTTTGAGCCCTGATGTGCCTACTCATTCATGCTTGTTTGTCATGCCTGCTACTGCTTAGAGTTGAGTCGGGTCTGCTTCATCGGGGATGCATCGGAGGTGTGTAAACATGTCCTATTGTGTGTGAGCTAAGTGCGTGATCACGATTTGGTAAAGGTAGTTGTGAGAGGCCATGTAGGAGTACATGGCGGGTTGTCTCATTGAAGCCGTCCTCAGGAACTGAGTTCTGTGTTTGTGATCCATGAAACAGTTAGTACCACACATTGGGATCCTTAATTGACTCTCTCGACTTATTAACCGCCCTTGTCCTCTGTCCAGGAGTTGCAAGTAGTTTCTCGTGTCTGTAGTATGCTGGGGGCCGCACGCAGCGCTGACCATAGGGGTGGGCTGTGTTGCGGTAGGCACGTGGCACGGTGTACCGAGCGCCCGTTTGGTGTCCCGGGAACCCTGCACACATCGTTTGGGGTTGTGAGCGAAACTTCGACCGGATCTCCTCGCGGATAGAACCCGAATAGGCGATAAACCTGGACTAGAGACTTGTGTGGTTAGTTAGGTCGTGGCCGACTCCCTCGCCAGACTTCCGCTTGAAGGTTGCCGAGATACACGACGTGTACATGGTGGTAAGTGGCGAGAGCGTGTGTGAAGAAGTACACCCCTGGAGGTGTGTAAACATGTCCTACTGTGTGTGAGCTAAGTGTGTGATCACGATTTGGTAAAGGTAGCGGTGAGAGGCCATGTAGGAGTACATGATGGGTTGTCTCATTGAAGCCGTCCTCAGGAACTGAGTTCTGTGTTTGTGATCCATGAAACAGTTACTACCACACATTGGGATCCTTAATTAACTCTCTCGACTTATTAACCGCCCTTGTGCTCTGTCCAGGAGTTGCAAGTAGTTTCTGGTGTTTGTAGTATGCTGGGGGCCGCACGCAGCGCTGACCATAGGGGTGGGCTGTGTTGCGGTAGGCACGTGGCACGGTGTACCGGGCGCCCGTTTGGTGTCTCGGGAACCCTGCACACATCGTTTGGGGCTGTGAGCGAAACTCCGGTCGGATCTCCTCGCGGATGGAACCCGAATAGGCGATAAACCTCGACTAGAGACTTGTGTGGTTAGTCAGGTCGTGGCCGACTCCCTCGCCAGGCTTCCGCTTGAAGGTTGCCGAGATACACGACGTGTACATGGTGGTAAGTGGCGAGAGCGTGTGTGAAGAAGTACACCCCTGCAGGGTTAATATGATCTATTCGAATAGCCGTGTCCGCGGTAAAGGACTTCTGGTTACCTGTACAGTTCATAGACAAGTGAAAGTGGATACTCTAAAATGAGCAATATAAGCATGAGTGCTACGGATGGCCTTCTCGTAGGGAGACGGGAGCGGATCCATAGTGGTGTATTTATATGGTGAATATGTGGACTCGTGTGCGCCACCTCAAAGAGTTACTTGCAGTCGTAGTTCAGGATAGCCACTGAGTCAAAGCTGGCTTGCTGCAGTCAAACTCCACCACCCCTTTATTGATACTGATGCATATGTAGCTAGTTCTGATGTAAGTCTTGCTGGGTACATTTGTACTCACGTTTGCCTATTTTATGTTTTGCAGAGAGACGCCAGTCTCGCTAGTAGTTCCGTGTGGACTTCGACGTTTAGCTTGATACCTCAACTACGATCTTGTGCCCTCGGCAGGATCTGGTAGATAGTCAGGCTTCTCAGCCTTTTCATTTGTAGATGTCTGTACTCAGACATGTTAAGCTTCCGCATGTGCTTTGACTTGTATGCTCTGAATGTTGGGTCATGAGACCCATGTTTGTAATATCTCGCTCCTCGGAGCCTAATGAATAAATACTTGAGTCGTAGAGTTATGTTGTGATGCCATGTTGTATTTACACATATCGAGCATATTGTGTGTATGATTGAAATGCTTGGTATGTGTGGGATCCGACAATCTAGTTGTTTATCCTTGGCAGCCTCTCTTATGGGGAAATGTAGTCTAGTGCCTTCATGAGCCATAGTAGTCCGCTACAGCCCGGTTCACCGGAGTCCTGCTAGCCCAGCACTACTGCTCAGGGCACTTGACTGGCCGGCATGTGTTTCACTTCGTTCCTGTGTCTGTCCCTTCGGGGAAATGTCACGCGGTGACATCCGGAGTCCTGCCTAGCCTGCTATAGCCTGGGTTCCCGTAGTGCTGTTAGCCCAGTGCTATAGCCCGGATTCACACGCTGCTGACCGACATGCTCGATGTGATTCATGTATGCCTGTCCCCATAGGTTAGTGCCGCTTTGGGTTCATGACTAGCCATGTCGGCCCGGGTTCTCTGTCATACGGATGCTAGGGACACTATCATATACGTGAGCCAAAAGGCGCAAACGGTCCCGGGCCAGGTAAGGTGGCACCCGTGGGAATACCGTGCGTGAGGCCGCAAAGTGATATGATGTGTTACATGCTAGATCGATGTGGCTTAGGATCGGGGTCCTGACATTGGCCGAAGCCACGCTCGGCCCGCCATTTCCCCTTGCCCCCTACTCCCCTCGCCTCGCTCTACCGTGGCCTTGCTCCGCCGCGCGCGCGCTCCAGCGCCCCTGCCGCCGCCCCTTGCTACCCGCGTCTAGCAAACGCCCGCCCGCGCGCCGCGCGGCTCCCCTCACCGCCTCGCCTCGCGCAGCTGCTGCTTCCTGTGCGTGCCCGCTGCGCACGCACGCGCGCCGCCCTGCTCCAGCCCCGGGGCCTCCTCCGGCCGTCCGGCTGCACAACGCAGCCGCCGCGGCGCCCGGTTCCATCCTCTCGGGCACGCGCCCGCTCGGGTGCGGCCGCACCCATGTGCCCGCCCCACTAAGGCCCCCAGGGCCCTATGACAAAGGGGCCCCACTCAGAGCGTTTAAAAAAAAATATATATATATATAATAAAAATAAAAATAAATTTACTTAATTACTTAATTAATTAAGTTAATCAATCCTAGTTAATTAATCTAATTAACTAGTTAGTTTAATTAAACAGTAATTAGATTAGTTAAACCCTAATTAGACTAAACAATCAATGACGAACGGGACCCACCTATCAGGTTGACCAGGTCAACTGCTGACATCATGATGACGTCAGCAAACACTATTCTGGATAATGTTAATTTAATTAATAATTAATAAATTAGAAAATGATTTAAAACTTTAAAAATTAATATAAATTAAACCGTAGCTCAGATGAAAATACTTTCTACATGAAAGTTGCTCAGAGCGATGAGACGAATCCGGATACGCAGCCCGTTCGTCCGCCATGCATCCCTAGCATAGTGAACACGTAACTTTCCCCCTCCGGTTCATTTGTCCGAAAACGCGAAACATCGGGGATATTTTCCCGGATGTTTCCTCCCTTCACCGGTACCACCTCCTACTATGTTAGGTCACCCCTAGCACCGCGTATCACCATGTTATGCATTGTGTTGCTTTGATTGCTCTATTATTTATTATGTTCCCCCTCCGTTACTTCTTTCTGGTAGACTCCGAGACTACTACCGATGTCTGTGTGTTCGACTACATTGAAGATGACCCCTCCTTCTTGCCAGAGCAACCAGGCAAGCCCCCCCTTGATCACCAGATATCGCCTATTTCTTCTCTATACTGCTTGCATTAGAGTAGTGTAGCATGTTACTGCTTTCGGTTAATCCTATTCTACTACATAGCCTGTCATTGTTGCTACAGTTGTTACCCTTACCTGCTATCCTACTGCTTAGTATAGGATGCTAGTGTTCCATCAGTGGCCCTACACTCTTGTCCATCTGCCATGCTATACTACTGTGTCGTGATCACTTCGGGAGGTGATCACGGGCATATACTATATAGTTTACATTGTTACATTACCTGTGATACTGTTCGGAGATGGGGGATGAAGGGGCAGGTGGTTCCACCCAGGTAGTGGTGGGCCTGGGTTCCCGACGGCCCCCGACTGTTACTTTGTGGCAGAGCGACAGGGCAGGTTGAGACCACCTAGGAGAGAGGTGGGCCTAGCCCTGGTCGGCGTTCGTGAATACTTAACACGCTTAACGAGATCTTGGTATTTGATCTGAGTCTGGCTACTGGCCTATACGCACTAACCAACTACGCGGGAACAGTTATGGGAACTCGACGTCGTGGTATCAGCCGGAGCCTTCGTGATGTCAACAACTGAGCGGCGCGCGCCGGGTTGGACCGCGTAACGTGACTTTCTTTGTAATGGAGGTTGCTAGGTCTGCTCCCCGGCCGCGTATGCAACGTGCAGGT
Source organism: Aegilops umbellulata (assembly GCA_032464435.1). Classification (NCBI taxonomy): domain Eukaryota; kingdom Viridiplantae; phylum Streptophyta; class Magnoliopsida; order Poales; family Poaceae; genus Aegilops; species Aegilops umbellulata. The sequence goes on along the minus strand of CP136056.1, from coordinate 62,279,728 downwards.
GTGCAATGGGCCCAGACCCGTACGCACATAGGATTTAGACCGGTGTGCTGACTTCTCTGTTGTGCCTAGGTAGGGCTGTGACGTGTTGATCTTCCGCGGCCGAGCATGACCCAGAAAAGTCTGTCCGGCCAAATGGGATCGAGCGTGTTGGGTTATGTGGTGCACCCCTGCAGGGAAGTTAATCTATTCGAATAGTCGTGATCTTCGGTAATAGGACGACTCAGAGTTGTACCTTGACCTTATGACAACTAGAACCGGATACTTAATAAAACACACCCTTCCAAGTGCCAGATATAACCCGGTGATCGCTCTCTAACAGGGCAACGAGGGGATGATCGCCGGGTAGGATTATGCTATGTGATGCTACTTGGAGGACTTCAGTCTACTCTCTTCTACATGCTGCAAGACGGAGGCTGCCAGAAGCATAGTCTTTGACAGGATTAGTTATCCCCGTCTTATTCTGGCATTCTGCAGTTCAGTCCACCGATATGGCCCTTTACACATATACCCATGCATATGTAGTGTAGCTCCTTGCTTGCGAGTACTTTGGATGAGTACTCACCGTTGCCTTGTTCCCCCTTTTCCCCTTTTCTTTACCCGATTGCTGCGACCAGACGATGAAGTCCAGGAGCCAGACGCCACCATCAACGACGACTGCTACTACACCAGAGGTGCCTACTACTACGTGCAGGCTGCTGACGACGACCAGGAGTAGTTTAGGAGGATCCCAGGTAGGAGGCCTGCGCCTCTTTCGATTTGTATCCCAGTTTGTGCTAGCCTTCTTAAGGAAAACTTGTTTAACTTATCTCTGTACTCAGATATTGTTGCTTCCGCTGACTCGTCTATGATCGAGCACTTGTATTCGAGCCCTCGAGGCCCCTGGCTTGTATTATGATGCTTGTATGACTTATTTTTATTTAGAGTTGTGTTGTGATATCTTCCCGTGAATCCCTGATCTTGATCGTACATGTTTGCATGTATGATTAGTGTACGATTGAATCGGGGGCGTCACAAGTTGGTATCAGAGCTGACTACCTGTAGGAATCCCCCTTCCACACTCCTTGGCCGAAGTCGAGTCTAGACTTTACAAAACTTTTACTAACATGGTTGTGCGGCTTACGGGCCCACGTCGCCATTGGGTGGTATTAGGATCTTTTACTCCTTGTCTATACTCTGGTACTCTGATCTCTCTTCTATTCAGGTTAAATGATTTTGCTAAAATCTAACTTTAGGTTTTCGAAAATACTTCCTCCCGGAGAGCCCTTTCAGGCCAGATGATCGTCTGCTGCACCAGAAGATTCTAAAGACACTCTCTGATGCTTTCCTGAGACCCTTGTGCCCTTCGTCGTTGCGATCCCTACCAACGATAAATCTTTATGGATGACTATATACTTTTGTCGTTCATACCTTCCTCCCCATTTGCCCTTGTTATTACAAGGTGCCCTCAAATACTCGATGTTCCAAGCATCCTTTATGCTTATGACCCCGCAGTTCCTTGCCGCATGAATATCCCTACGAACAATTCTTCACCCTTATCGAGGAACTATTCATTACTAGTTGATCATATAATCCACAAGGTACAATGATATACTATCCGGTCTTCCAGTAATTCTCTGCCAGCTGTTGCTGTGCAAATACTTGTCTGCTTGCATTATGGTTGCGTTCCATATGTCTAGCAATATTCATTAGTATCCCTTGTCACTATCATTCTTGAGTCCATTGATTCAAAAATGTTGTGAATGCTCGCAATACTCAATCAGATCCTAGAATTCATCCTTCTGGCTCAGACATCATTTTAAACATGAGCTGGTTCTCGACCAATCAAATTGCCGTCGATTGTACCCCTAAGTCTATTCAACTTATCCATCCCTAATCATAACATTGCTTCTGATCCCTTGATTTGAAAATCATAATTCCTTTGCATTTGAGCTCTAGATTAGTCAGTTGTTTCTATGATCCAATGCCTTTGCATTGTTACTTCCTCTGGTTGTGTGTCGATGCTCACATCAGCTTTGTTATGGACCTGCAGATCCTTTAATGGATTTTATCCGACAACATCCTTCATATTCAATAACCTTGTGAGCCTTTCCTCGGATACATAATGTCTTTGGTAAATTGTATCCTCTACTTTCTCAACCTTGCTCTTCTTCCGGGCTGGTGATAATTACTCTTGAAGCTTGTGGTATATGTTTCTAAGATGCCCCGATGGGTTGAACCTATACCTTCTCTAAAACCGTGTGAACCCGAATGTTTTTACGAGTCATACTCTTCTGGTGCTTCGCTAGATAAAATTTCAACACTGCAACTTCTTCGAAGACGAGAAGTGAATGAAAGGTTATGCATTAAAGAAGTGGGAGTCGACCTTGAACTTTGTGTTCATGCCCATGGACATGATGTAGATCCTATCATAGAAACTCCTTGTAATAATAACCATTTCCTTGATAAATATCATCTGGTATCTGTGAATTGATCCTTTGCAACTGTGGTTCTGACCATGATTGTTCTCATTTGATTCTATTTCTCGGACAAGTTAAAGTACTTGCCTTCTGCAGATCAGTACACCTTCCTAGCCTCTATTTTGTTCTACCTTCGAGTATTACCCCTGGTATCTCGAGGATATCAACCCATTGCACTTCATCTTATGAATTTCTGATGAAGTAGTACCTTTCCCCGTCATAATCACTCCACGGGTTCTGGGTTGTCGTCAATCGAGAATGCCGATAAGTGAATCAATTCCGCACCCTGATTCAATAACTCTAAGTAATCTTCATTGCTTATGAGTTTATTAATCCTTCAAGTCATTCCTAACCTGGCCGGCTATATCATTATTGTGCTAAAATTTTAACTGTGCTACCTGGTCCTTTTTCCCGGAGCACAAATTTCGACGGTGAGCTAATCTTACGTCGATCTTCCTTGTCATATCATTTCTCCTTGAACAGCAAACTTGATTTCGAGTTTGTGTCGTACCCATGGTTCCAGTAACCTTTTGCTTCACCATTCCCTTGGTGTGATGTCGTCGCCGATCGATTACATCTCCATGAAACCTCTCGACAAAATTTGTCATGATCATCATCAACATTTTGAGTTCCTCCAGGATATCAATTGAATTCATGATGAGAAATTCCATCCTTGCCCCTTCATGATTCGTGTTATCATCGACCACTTTATTGCCTTCCGTTCAACACAAACTTGTTCGTGTTTTGTGTTATACCTTGAGATCCTTGCTACCTTGCAGTTGTTCTTCTTTACCTTGGAAGTATTACCATCTTTTACGTCAAGAAAGTCGTGAGAATTTCACCACCTCTTATGCATTCTTGGTACAAGTGATACTTCCTGCCATCTCCGACCATTCCTTGGTCCCTGTGTTGTTTCTAACCGGAAAACCGACAATTGAACTATGCCGTGCGACTTCAAAATTCTAGCAACCCTATTGCTTTGAAGTTAATGGTCGACATTTCATTCCTAGACCATTGTCTATCGAATCACCATTCTAACATCGGTCATGCCACATAAGCCCATATTTCGGGTGCACCTTTCAACTGATGTTTAATTGGGTATGTTTTCCTCGAGCATATCTCATTATATCATTTGATCCGACAAATGTTATCTCCTTGTTCACATAACTGTGGAAAACCACCTTTTTGGAAATCTCGAGGATTGTAGCTGAGTCCATCAGCCACCTCCTCATCCTCTCCTTAGTTTAATGATGAACTCTTGTTTCAGAACTCACTCCCATAGTTCATTCCCCGAGAATCTTACCATGTCATTTCGTCAATTGTGTTGCACCTTTTCTTCTCAGACATCCTGAGTCTGAGGTATCCTGACACCAATCAGTTCTGAATCTCGGTCAGATATGATGGTTGGAACATATTTCCAAGAGTTATAGCATTTGTCTTTCTATAACCCAATAAGGTGATGTCATGACTAGCACACCTGGTTGGAGGACCTATTGCAAGACTTATTCTATGAGTTGTTCCTGATGGATCCTTTGTGTGTCCAAAGTCTGAACTTTGCTTGAAGAACATGTCAATGCTATCCCAAAACATGTATGTGGTACTCCGATTTTCAACAAGAACATTTGAAGCCCAATGCTAAATGTTTCTTTCTTAATTATCCTAACACCGTTGTATGGGTAATGCCATGAAAATTCTCTCCCATTACCTAAATGGTTTTCTACGTTATATCCTGTCATGGATATCATGCTATGCTTGTCCTTGGGAAGGATATACCCCTGAATTATGTGTTTAAACACATTTTTCTTTCCATTGTTCTGATTAAATCTGATAAACACTTTTCCCTTTCCATTGGTTTGTTTAAACCCTTTCTATGATCTATATGACATAAGCAGTAATATTCTCCTACTTATGTAAACACCTCGGTGTATGATTCTGTCAGCAAGACCCTGTTACTATGTTGATAACATTCCGGTAGCCACCGATGGACGAGAACTTTGCCTATTGGTCCGTCTCGTTCAACGAGCAGGAATATGGTTCTCTTCGTCCCTCGGCCTTGGCACCAAAATTGTTGGCGACATAACTGACACACTATTTTCTAACATACCTTGCTATCATGACCATGCAAGATGACATCACCCTCCCTATTTTTAACCCACATGCTGGGCCCATAACCCACATTTCCACAGGATCGAAACCTGACTCTCCTACACACCCCCGGTTCCCAAAGTGAACTCCTCGTACTTGGCCTCGTATGTGATTCACGAGCCACCTTCCGAGAGATCATAAATTCTGCTATCAGACACAATACTTATTCCCTTTGCTTTGAATCTCTTTTCACACCCTGTTACAGGCATCGAACGATTGTCTGCCCGCTCGAAACTTCCCATGATACCTCCTTACTTTGCTCTCGATATTTTCGTAAGTTTCAATTCAAGAGTTACTTTCGCCACCTTCCTCGATGTTATCGACCAGATAGTCGACCTTGTAGAGGTCTGTTCACCCGGTATGCCCACCCTTTATTCTTTCGTAAGTACGATGGAGTTCCTGAAGAAAGGACGCCGACTTCATCATGATGACCTGAAGCAGAGAAATGAAGACATCAATATAATGGATCGACCACTTCGAGAAGAGCAACTAAGACCGAGAAGATTAGAATTTCGTAACCAGACCTTTCCCCCTTATTCCCCTCTTAAATCTCGGGACGAGATTTCTTGTAGTAGAGGAGAATTGTGATGCCCGGATAATCAAGCTACAGTAAACCTTTGCTAATGGTGCCACGTCACCTCGGTTACTGTTGATAAACTCGAGTTAGTTTGAAACCGATTCAAATTCAAAATTCAAAATCAGGCAAACAATAAAAGTTTTCAAACATTAAAACTAAAATGTCCAAAATGTGTCAAATAAATCATGGATAATACTAGTGGAGAAACCACAATTTTATAAAAGGTTTAAGTGCACTAAAATATTTAAAACAGCAGCAAAACATTTAACTAACTACCCTTTTCAATCTGATAAAATATTAAACTATTTGTTTTATTGCCAAAAACTTATGGGGCAGTGGCATACTTATTAAAACTAAATTAGGAACCCATGGTGTAGTTTATAAAACCTAATTCAAAAGGAAACTAAAATAAAAACAATAAAACAGAAATATAAAATAAAACAAAGATAAAATAAAATGGAATGAACCCCCCGCTTCCCCCACTGGGCCTCGACCCAGCCGGCCCAGTCGTCCACCCGACCAGGCCGACCCAACCTGGCAAGGGCCAATCGGCTAGCCCACCCCGCTCCCTTATCCACTCACCTACAGAAACCCTAGCGACACCCCACTCTCCCCCCCCCCCGCACGATCCCCCCCACTCGCTCCCCCCACCTTTCTGGATCGGGGCAACGGCGCCCCGACCCCGTCACCGACCCCGTCATCCTCGCGGCCGACGTCCACCCCGCCACCTCAAACTGCGCCGGGAGCACCGCCTCCTTCGTCTTCGTCGACTATATAGACGCATCGGAGCTCGAGACCCCTGCCTCGCCGTTCCCTTCCCCGGATCGTTGTCACCTACCGTCGCCGGAACGTCGTCCTCGTCCTCCTCTCCAACTCGCATCACCGAGCCTCCCCGCCCGTACCCCTGCATCGTACGGTGAGGGCCACGCCCTCTCCTCTCTCCCCTGTCTCGTGCACGCCACGGTACCGTCCCCGACCGTGCTCCCCGCGCCCATCACCGCGCCCTTCCCATCGTCTGCTCGCGCACGTCGCTGGCCGCGACCACGCGCCGCCGTGGACCTGTTGTTGCTTACTCGCGCTTGCCCGCAGCCGCCATCGCTGCTCAAGCCCGCCTGGCCACGGACGCCCCACGCCGCCCACGCCTACTATCGCCCGAGGGCGCGCCCGACTCCCCCCGTCCCTGCCCGTGGCCGCCTTGGCCGAAGCCACGCTCGGCCCGCCGTTTCCCCTTGCCCCTACTCCCCTCGCCTCGCTCTACCGTGGCCTTGCTCCGCCGCGCGCACTCCAGCGCCCTTGCCGCCGCCCCTTGCTCCCCGCGTCCAGCAAATGCCCGCCCACGCGCCGCGCGGCTCCCCTCACCGCCTCGCCTCGTGTAGCTGCTGCTTCTTGTGCGTGCCTGCTGCGCACGCACGCGCGCCACCCTGCTCCAGCTCCGCGGCCTCCGCCGGCCGTCCGGCTGCATCCCGCAGCCGCCGCGGCGCCCGATTCCATCCCCTCGGGCACGCGCCCGCTCGGGTGCGCCCGCACCTGTGTGCCCGCCCCGCTAAGGCCCCCAGGGCCCTATGACAAAGGGGGCCGCTCAGAACGTTTAAAAAATATATATATAATAATAAAAATAAAAATAAATTTAATTAATTAACTAGATTAATTAAGTTAATCAATCCTAGTTAATTAATCTAATTAACTAGTTAGTTGAATTAAACAGTAATTAGATTAGTTAAACCCTAATTAGACTAAACAGTCAATGACGAACGGGACCCACCTGTCAGGTTGACCAGGTCAACTACTGACATCATGCTGACATCATGATGATGTCAGCAAACACTATTATGGATAATGTTAATTTAATTAATAATTAATTAATTATAAAATGATTTAAAACTTTAAAAATTAATATAAATTAAACCGTAGCTCAGATGAAAATACTTTCTACATGAAAGTTGCTCAGAGCGACGAGACGAATCCGGATACGCAGCCCGTTCGTCCGCCACGCACCCATAGCATAGAGAACACGTAACTTTCCCCCTCCGGTTCATCTGTCCGAAAACACGAAACACCGGGGATATTTTCCCGGATGTTTCCCCCCTTCACCGGTACCACCTCCTACTACGTTAGGTCACCCCTAGCACCGCGTATCACCATGTTATGCTTTGTGTTGCTTTGATTACTCTGTTATTTATTATGTTCCCCCTCCGTTACGTCTTTCCGGTAGACTCCGAGACTACTACCGATGTCTGTGTGTTTGACTACATTGAAGATGACCCCTCCTTCTTGCCAGAGCAACCAGGCAAGCCCCTCCTTGATCACCAGATATCGCCTATTTCTTCTCTATACTGCTTTCATTAGAGTAGTGTAGCATGTTACTGCTTTCGGTTAATCCTATTCTACTGCATAGCCTGTCATTGTTGCTACACTTGTTACCCTTACCTGCTATCCTACTGCTTAGTATAGGATGCTAGTGTTCCATCAGTGGCCCTACACTCTTGTCCGTCTGCCATGCTATACTACTGGGCCGTGATCACTTCGGGAGGTGATCACGGGCATATACTATATAGTTTACACTGTTACATTACCTGTGATACTGTTCGGAGATGGGGGCTGTAGGGGCAGGTGGTTCCACCCAGGTAGTGGTGGGCCTGGGTCCCCGACGGCCCCCGACTGTTACTTTGTGGTGGAGCGACAGGGCAGGTTGAGACCACCTAGGAGAGATGTGGGCCTGGCCCTGGTCGGCGTTCGCGGATACTTAACATGCTTAACGAGATCTTGGTATTTGATCTGAGTCTGGCTACTGGCCTATACGCACTAACCAACTACGCGGGAACAGTTATGGGCACTCGACGTCATGGTATCAGCCGAAGCCTTCGTGACGTCAGCGACTGAGCGGCGCGCGCCGGGTTGGACCGTGTAACGTGACTTCCTTTGTGATGGAGGTTGCTAGGTCTGCTCTCCGGTCACGTACGCAACGTGCAGGTGTGCAATGGGCGATGGGCCCAGACCCCTGCGCGCATAGGATTTAGACCGGCGTGCTGACCTCTCTATTGTGCCTAGGTAGGGCTGCGACATGTTGATATTCCGCGGCCGGGCATGACCCAGAAAAGTGTGTCCGGCCAAATGGGATCGAGCGTGTTGGGTTATGTGGTGCACCCCTGCAGGGAAGTTAATCTATTCGAATAGCCGTGATCTTCGGTAACAGGATGACTTGGAGTTGTACCTTGACCTTATGACAACTAGAACTGGATAGTTAATAAAACACACCCTTCCAAGTGCCAGATATAACCCGGTGATCTCTCTCTAACAGGGCAATGAGGGGAGGATCGCCGGGTAGGATTATGCTATGCGATGCTACTTGGAGGACTTCAGTCTACTCTCTTCTACATGCTGCAAGACGGAGGCTGCCAGAAGCGTAGTCTTCGACAGGATTAGTTATCCCCCTCTTATTCTGGCATTCTGCAGTTCAGTCCACCGATATGGCCCTTTACACATATACCCACGCATATGTAGTGTAGCTCGTTGCTTGCGAGTACTTTGGATGAGTACTCACGGTTGCCTTGTTCCCCCTTTCCCCCTTTTCTTTACCCGATTGCTGCGACCAGAAGATGAAGTCCAGGAGCTAGACGCCACCATCGATGACGACTCCTACTACACAAGGAGGTGCCTACTACTACGTGCAGGCCGCTGACGACGACCAGGAGTAGTTTAGGAGGATCCCAGGCAGGAGGCCTGCGCCTCTTTCGATCTGTATCCCAGTTTGTACTAGCCTTCTTAAGGCAAACTTGTTTAGCTTATTTCTGTACTCAGATATTGTTGCTTCCGCTGACTCGTCTATGATCGAGCACTTGTATTCGAGCCCTCGAGGACCCTGGCTTGTATTATGATGCTTGTATGACTTATTTTATTTTTAGAGTTGTGTTGTGATATCTTCCCGTGAGTCCCTGATCTTGATCGTACACGTTTGCGTGTATGATTAGTGTACGATTGAATCGGGGGCGTCACATCCTCCCATTGTAACCGACTCTGTGTAACCCTAGCCCCCTCTGGTGTCTATATAAACCGGAGGGTTTAGTCCGTAGGACCAAGAGTCTTGCTCCATCAGAGGGCCACAGTATCAATATCAAAGAATGTGGAAAAGCCCATGAGTGCAAGTTGACGAATGGAAATTAAATTGTATGCAAGGGACTCAACAAGCATGACCTTCTCGATCGTGAGATCATGAGAAATGACAACCTTGCTGCGTCCCAATACCTTAGAAGACGAGGCATCACCCCACTCGACATTGGTGGGCATAGATGGAATCTTGTGCACGTCCACCACCAAGTCCTTGCTTCCGGTCATATGATTTGTGGCTCCACTATCAAGCAACCATTATCCCCCACCGGAAGCAAACACCTACAAGAGATCAATGCTTGGTTTTAGGTACCCATTTTGTAATGAATCCTTTGATGTTAGTAACAAGGGTCTTAGGAACCCAAATAGACCATTCAATGTACTCATAAGGAGAACCAACAAATTTAGCATAATCATTTCCATCACTAGCACGGCATAACACATAAGAAGGGTTGAAGTCGCCGGCTTTGTTGGAAGGGGTGGCATTGCCCTTCTTGACACCGCCACCCTTCACATTGTTCTTCTTCTCCTTAGAAGCACCCTCTCCCTCCTTCACAAAAGTTTGCTTGAGAGGAGGAGGTCGTTTGGCCTTGTCATTCTTATTATTGTTCTTGGACTTGGGTGCAAACCCAATTCCCTCCTTGGCCACAACTTCCTGTTGATTGCTCAAAAGGTCGTTGAGGTTCTTCTCCCCTTGTATTCAAGACACAAGGCCTTTCTCAAGTTGCTCCTTCAACTTAGCATTCTCCTCAACAAGGTGCATATGCTCACAACAAGGGTTAGTAGCATTTGCATTATCAAATTAAACCATATGAGGAAAAGTGGCTTTCTCCTTGGTTAGCTTCACTTGGAGTTGATCATGTGACTCTTTAAGACTAGCATGAGTACCCTTCAAGGCCTTGTGAGCCTTGTCGAGTATATCAGACTCTTCCTTGAGTCTAGCAAGATCAACCCCTAGTTTGGCCTTCTCGGAATTTAGCACACGAGATACAACAAGAGCATGATCAAGATCTTTCTTTAATTTAGCATGGTTGTCATTGTGTGACTCCTCAAGAGCCAAACGATGACCACGCTCTTCCTCAAGAGCATTAGAGAGATCTGATATCTCATCGTCATAGTCACGACTATGCCCCTCCATCTTAGAGATGGTTTCTTCATGAGCCTCGATCATGTCATTGGCTTCACCAAGTTGTTCCAAGAGAGCAACAAAGTGCTTCTTGGATTTACCCTTGAGCTTACTCATAAACGACTCAAATTCATTTTCCTCCTCATTAGGCCCCTCATGTTCATCAATGCAATCCGTCAAAGAAGGATTAGTAATGATGGTAGTTTTGATGTTGGGGGTTACCTTTTTGGTGGCTTTAGCCATGAGGCACTTGGCGGTGATGGTCTCATTGGGTGAGTCGAAGAGAGACACCCGTGGAGTTGTCGCAATGGCAACGGAGGCCATGGCAACCGACTCACCGTCTTCATCATCCTCCTCCTCCTCATTGTACTCTTCTTGTGCCACCAACCCCTTGGGAGGAGTCTTCTTGGTGAAGTTGCTCTTGTTGGGGAAGGACTTGGCCTTGTATTTTCAGATGAGCTTGCCACCATTGTCTTCCCTCTTCTCATATGGGCACTCTGCAACAAAATGGCTCACATTGCCACAATTATAGCAAGTCCTCACTCGTTTCTTGCCCTTCGTGCCACTTTAGTTGTTCTTGTTGAAGTTGGGCCTCGTGTTCTTCTTGCTCCAAAATTGCCTTGAAGCGAGAGCCATGTGCTCATGATAAGCATATTTTGTATCTTCGGGATTGCTCTCCTCTTCTTCCTCTTCATGCTCTTCTTCAACACTAACCTTGGCCTTTAAGGCCAGGTTGGACTTCTTTGCTCTTTGAGAATGCAACACCGCATTGTCGGCGGTCTTGTCCAAGATCCTCATTGCCACAAACTCATCCAACACTTCACTTGAGGACAAGGTGTGAAAGTCCGGCCTTTGACGGATGACGGAGGACATGGCCTTGAGGAACTTGCGCTTGATCCAATTTTCATCCGTATCCTTGCTCCCATGATCTCGGAGTGAGACCACGAGAGTGGTTAATCTCCGGTAAAGCTCACGAGGTTCTTCATCTTCATTCATTGCAAACTCATCGGATTCATCTTGCACCACTTCATAGTTGGAGTGTTGAATGCTTGCGCTTCCCTTGTAAAGGGACACGACATGGTACCATGCTTCCTTGGCCACGGTGAAGGGTCGGAGATGTGCAATATCTTCGGGCGGAATTGCATCTTGGATGATGAAGAGAGCATTCTCATTGAATCGATTATCCGCGACTTCTCTAGGGGTGAAGTTGCTTCGGTCATGCGGATAGAAACCTTCTTCAATGATTCTCCAAAGGTTAGTATTAACATGGTTTAAATGACGCTTAAAGCGATAAACCCAAGCATCAAAGTCCTCATTTTTCACAATCTTAGGGGGAGAACCGACATGATTCAAATGAGTGGAAGGAATCGGTCCACCATAAGTAAGCGGAGGTTCCACATGGGCAAAGATGCCATTTCCACTTCTACCACTAGATAAAGGAACTTTGTCATTAGTAGCTTCCCCCTTGTCGGAGTTAGCATCCACCACCTTGTTAGTGGGACCGACCACTTCCAACGGTGCGGTGGATAGTTTAATACCATCAAGAAATTTCTTAAGCAATTTAAACTTTGCATCAAAGTAGGTTGTCTAGATATGCAACTAGGTGAGAACCTATATGATGCAACAACAACAAGCACACAAGCAAGTAAGGGATACAACACAAAGTAAGCTTGCACAAGTAAAGGTACGAGATAACCAAGAGTGGAGCCGGTCAAGACGAGGATGTGTTACCGAAGTTCCTTCCTTTTGAGGGGAAGTACGTCTCCGTTGGAGCGGTGTGGAGGCACAATGCTCCCCAATAAGCCACTAGGGCCACCATGTTCTCCTCACGCCCTCACACAACGCGAGATGCCGTGATTCCACTATTGGTGCCCTTGGAGGCGGCAACCGGACCTTTACAAACAAGGTTGGGGCAATCTCCACAACTTAATTGGAGGCTCCCAGCGACACCACGAAGCTTCACCACAACGGAATATGGCTCCGAGGTGACCTCAACCGTCTAGGGTGCTCAAACACCCAAGAGTAACAAGATGCGCAAGGGATTAGTGGGGGGAATCAAATTTCTCTTGGTGGAAGTGTAGATCGGAGCCTTCTCAACCAATCCCTAGAGAATCGACAAGTTTGACTGGCTAGGGAGGGAGATCAGGCGAAAATGGAGCTTAGAGCAACAATGGAGCTTAGGGATGGAATAGGTAGTCAAGTCGGAGAAGAATACTCCCCTTTTGTAGTGAAATAACAAATCCAGCCGTTATCCACCAACTCACCCTGCGACACGCGGTACTACCGCACCATGCAAGCAGTACTACCGCACTGGCCCGGTAGGGGCTAAACTAGTCATGATGCGCTAAGGCAGGGAGTGGTAGAACCGCTGGCACGACAGGGGCTAAACTAGTCATGATGCGCTAAGGTAGGGAGTGGTAGAACCGCTGGCGCGATACTACCGCGCACCCCTTGCGATACTACCGCAAGGCAGGGATCGTCTAGGCTGGGAAGGCACGGACATATAAAAATACATCCGTGACTACTTCCGCCGAGTTTTGATCTATGCAAAAATCTGACACAGTACTACCGCAAGCCAGGAGCGGTACTACTGCGTAGGGCGCGGATGTAAAAAATTACATCCGCCCCTACTTCCGCTCATGCTGCTCTGCCTGGCCAGAGCCCACGGTACTACCGCGCCCATGGAGCGGTACTACCGCGTAGGGCGCGGATGTAAAAAATTACATCCGCCCCTACTACTGCTCGAGCAGCTGCGCCTGGCCTGAGGCCACGGTACTACCGCTCCCAAGGAGCGGTACTACCATGAGCACCTGCGGTACTACCGCGTAGGGCGCGGATGTAAAAAATTACATCCGCCCCTACTACCGCTCGAGTAGCTACGCCTGGCCTGAGGCCACGGTACTACCACTCCCAAGGAGCGGTACTACCGTGAGCACCTGTGGTACTACCACGCCAGAGGCCGGTACTACCGCAAGGGTCTGCGGTACTACCGCTCCGAAGAGCAGTACTACCGCATGCCCCAGTTTAGCAACACTAGAAGTCCTTCATTTTGCAGAGGCACGGAGATACGAAGGATGCTCCAAAGAGCCAAAGGAAAGGTGGTGCAAAAAGGAACAGACGTGTACGTGTTGATTCCACCCAAACCTTTCCAACGCGGACCCCCTCTTAATAGTACGGCTTTGCTACGACTCAAATCCACCGAAAAGAAACGTAGAGAAACACCGTCTTCAATAGTATTCGAGGGGCACCAGATCGTCTTGTGCCTAGACATGATATATCTAAAATGCTCAATGCACACGATTAGTCCGCAAAAGCATTGCTATCAATCACCAAAACTACTAAGGCATAAATATGCCCTTACACACATTTTGAACTAAATTGTTCTGACCGAGTTTTATGATTCGGTCTCACCGAGTTTGGTAAATTTTGTGTAACGGTTATATTTCATGTGGAGGCTATATATACCCCTCCGCCCACTCTTCATTCGTGGAGAGAGCCATCAGAACGTGCCTACACTTCCAGCATACATTTTCTGAGAGAGAACCACCTACTCATGTGTTGAGACCAAGATATTCCATTCCAACCACAAGAATCTTGATCTCTAGTCTTCCCCAAGTTGCTTTCCACTCAAATCATCTTTCCACCAAATCCAAATCCGTGAGAAAGAGTTGAGTGTTGGGGAGGCTATCATTTGAAGCACAAGAGAAAGGAGTTCATCATCAACACACCATCTATTACCTTTTGGAGAGTGGTGTCTCCTAGATTGGTTAAGTGTCACTTGGGAGCCTCCGTCAAGAATGTGGAGTTGAACCAAGGAGTTTGTACGGGCAAGGAGATCGCCTACTTCGTAAAGATCTACCCTAGTGAGGCAAGTCCTACATGGGCGATGGCCGTGATGGGATAGACAAGGTTGCTTCTTCGTGGACCCTTCGTGGGTGGAGCCCTCCGTGGACCCGCGCAACCGTTACCCTCCGTGGGTTGAAGTCTCCATCAATGTCGATGTATGATAGCACCACCTATCGGAACCACGCCAAAAATCTCCGTGTTTCCTATTGCGTTCGCACACTCCAATCCCATCTCTTTACATTCTTGCAAATTGCATGCTTTACTTTCCGCTGCTCATATACTCTTGACATGCTTGCTTGAAATGTATTGTGAATGTTAAACTTGTGCTAAAACTCCACCTTAACTTGAAAGAATTTAAAGACTGCTACCTTTCTTTGCTAAGAATCTATACACCCCCCTCTAGACACCTCTTCTCGATCCTTTCAACATCATCATCTTCAAACACATTCTAGCTAGCTAATCACTCCTGCTGCTCTCTCTCAGGTAAAATAGCATAGACCATGTGTAGCACTCCTGCTTCATCATATTGGAGCATGCAGATGAACCTGTCTCCTAATCGTGGGTTGCGCTTCTGATTGCTGCCCCCTAGTACTTCTCTGCGATCATTCACAATTCTGCTCCAGTCTTTCACTATTAAGCATTCCTCAGTTTTAGAAATCCTGAATGCACTCATGTGCAATGTAGGATGTCTTGGCCGTAAGCTAACCATTGACATGCGGCCTTTAGTCTCGATCCACTGAGGCAGAACTATCATCGGGAGTCCCTGTTGAAGAACATCGTATAGTAACATACTTAGCAAAAATAATGTATGCAAAAGATGCACTGAGGACAAATAGTAAAAATCCTACCATCTTTCCTAAATAGATGTGACCATAGTTCAATACGAATACTATTGGTCGCACGTTTTGAGTACTAAGATTTTTAAGTCTAGGAAAATAATTTCTCTTGACAACATCAAGTTACTGAAGCCATGAAACATAATGACTTATCTCCTCGCAGTTTAGTTCAGCCCCGGGATAGTGGACGGTCATGTCTACCAAGCGCTGGACATGTTTGCTTGAATGGAAATAAGCTATCAATCGAAATTAGTTGTCAACTATTTTTGAATAAACAATATCAAAGACATAAATGTGGTTGAGAAACTCACATAATGGTAGAACTGGAGGTGTCTGCACATCGACCCAGATGTCTCTATTACCTTCAATATCATCTTCCGGGCGAATATCAAAGGTGATAACCATATCAGGCTCAAATGCATAAGCCTTGCATAGTGCTTGCCAAGTTTCGCATCAAAATAGGTGTAGGTGTCTGCATTGTATAATTTTGCGTCGAAAGTATAACCATGCTCGGTCTTCAAGTAAACTCTCTTTACCTCCCTAGTTTTCATAGGACTAAAACCTATCTTATCCAAGACAAAAACTCTTGCATGGCAGGGGATACGCTAGTAGAATAGTAAAAAATTTAAATTATAAGTTGAAGCAAATGAAGCAGAAATCATGCTTAATTACGAAAAAAGACTTGTCGTTGTGACTTACTGTATCCACTTCGAAGCTCTCATCCAGCTTGATGCTGAAGCGCCTATCATCAACTAGGAAGATTCTATCGCACAGGTCGCGCTCGTCTTCGCAGTATTTGCAAATACCGAAATCCTTTTCGTCGTCAGACATTTCCTATGTTCATAGTTGAAACATTAATTGAAAATCCGGGGCACTCAATATTTCCTACATATTCTAGCACAAGTCATGCTTAAATTCACGGAAAAAACTGGCATGACCTTTGCTAAAATAGGACATATCGAGCACCTGAAATTTGCCGGGACAGAAACGAATCAACATTCCGGCAACACATAGGCCACTCGGAGGCACATTGCAAACAAGAACAGCAAGACATACTCTATATTCAGAATGCATCATCATCGACATCAATGACATGGCAACTATATAGCACTAGCATTTTCATAATCCACATTTACAACACATTGGCTATTCTCACCTAGAGGTCTCAAGGGGTCGATGATGGGGACAACTGCGGGGATGAGGCAGGGGCAAACTTGATTTCTGCCAAAAAAAAATGGCACCATTGCTGGAGGGATGTTGGAGCAGCTGAAGACGCCTGTTGAAGAATTTGCTCCTCACGAGCCGCTTGGGTCCTGAACCTTGGGAGGCTCTGGGGGCTCGTGAGGCTCGTGAAGAACCGTCCCCATCTTCGCCAGGACCGCGTGGTGCCTGGCCTCCTGAGCCACCAGAATGCTCCGCAGGCGACGCTGGAAGGTAACAACCGCGCTCGGCAAGCCAAATGGCATGCGAACAGAGCTGTGAGGGGGCCCCTCACATCGACCAACATGCGATGGCGAGAAGCGGTCCTAGGACGCGGCTATGTTGAGCCCTGGAATGTTGACGCAGACGCGCAGCTCATCGTCCTCGCCAGGACAAGGAGTCGCGCCGGGCGGTGGGCGGCGGTCGCCACGCATGGCTCTCGCCTCTTGAAGCTCCTCGGTGTCCTTGGTGATGAACTCCTGAGCACTAGGCACCCCATGCCTTGTGCCCTCATGCGGGAGGCGTGTGATGAAGTATGCCTCCATGTGGTGCCCGAGCGCCTCCCTCGTGACGTTGGCTAAGTCAGAGGCCCTCCAGAAGAGAGCCTCCGAGCCCAGCCTCATGAGGGCCGCGTTCATCTCATGAACGAACTGCTTGAAGATGCGCTGGGAGGCTGGGGCTTGCACGCTACCCAGGATGTAGGCGACAACGTGAGGTTCCTAGAAGCCCCCAGCCCCCTCGTCCTGGTGGTGGTCATCGTTCCTTCTTGGTGGTGGTGGCAGCGGAGGGAGGCCGGCATTGCCCTGAGGGCGGTCCTCGATAATCCCCAAGTGCAGGGAATCATCTTAGCAATTCCCAAAGGTGGATGTGATAAATATGGAGTGTCGAACCCACAAGGAGCTAAAGGTAAGATCAATATTCTCTCAAGTCCTCTCTACCGCTGATACGACTCTACGTACACCGAACGTTTGCTTCCAACTAGAAATGAGAAATAAAACTATGTTGTCGGTATGAACAGGATAACTTTGCATGGTATCGGAGAGCTAAAATATAAAAGTAGATGTTGTTATCATAAAGTTAGAATATATTACTTAATATTATAAATAGCGAGTGTGGAATAATGATGGGTCGCTGTGTGGAATTATCCTAGGCAATTGTTAACAAGACTGGTAGTCGTCATTGCAATTTCATATGAGGGAGAGGCATAAGATAACATACTTTCTCTTCTTGGATCATATGCACTTATGATTGGAACTCTAGCAAGCATCCGCAACTACTAAAGATCATTAAGGTAAAACCCAACCATAGCATTAACATATCAAGTCCCCTTTATCCCATATGCAACAACCCCCTTACTCGGGTTTATGCTTCTGTCACTCAAGCAACCCACTATAAGCGAATCATGAACGTATTGCCACACCCTACAGCGGGAATCCCTCACGCTTGCGCGACATGGAGGGCACAATAGGACAACACCAATATAAAACATACAACTCATACCAATGTAGATCATCAATCAACCCAAAGACAAAGGATATCTACTGAAAACATCATAGGATGGCAACACATCATTGGATCATAATATGTGGCATAAAGCACCATGTTCAAGTAGGGATTACAGCAGGGTGCGGGAGAGTGGACCATGTAAAAGAGATGAGGATGGTTATTATGATGGTGATGTTGATGAAGACGATCACCGCGGCGATGATTCCCCTCCCGATGGCACTCCGGCGCCACCGAAAGAGAGGAGGAGAAGTTCTCCCCCTTGTGCTTCCTCCTCCATGGCCTCCCCCCTGGATGGGGAGAGGTTCTCCCTTTGGTCCTTGGCCTTCATGGCGATGATGTCCCCTCCGGGATTCTCCTCCATGGCCTCCGGTGATGATGGCCCCCTCCGGCAGGGTGCCAGAGAGGGCCTAGATTGATTTCTCGTGGCTACAGAGGCTTGTGGCGGCGGAACTTCCGATCTCGGTTATTTTCTGGAGGTTTGGGCATTTATAGGAGAGGTTGGCGTCGAGAACAAGTCAGGGGGCCCCACGGGAAGTCCACAAGGGACAGGGGCACGCCCTCCACCCTCATGGGGCCCATGGGCCTCCCCTCTCGCAACTCTTCGTTCCAGTATTTTTTATATTTTCCAGAAAAATTCTCCGTTGATTTTCATTGCATTTCGAGAACTTCTATTTCTGCACAAAAACAACACCATGGTAGTTCTGCTAAAAACAACGTCAGTCCGGGTTAGTTCTAATCAAATGATACCAAAATCATATAAAACTATTGTAAACATGGCATGAGTACTTCATAAATTATAGATACGTTGGAGACGTATCAGCATCCCCAAGCTTAATTCATGCTCGTCCTCGAGTAGGTAAATGATAAAAGAAATAATTTATGAAGTGTGAATGCTAGCAAGTGCATAAGTTTGATCAATGATAGTTCCAATCACCTTTTCTAGCATCATTATATATCATAACAGTAGATCAACTCATAAAACTTCTCATGATCAAGTAACAAGCTATTCACATGTTAAAGTATAGATCATAAACTTTCTTGAAAACTAACAAACCGTGCTCTTAGTCATCAAACAACTGCAATTCATCTTATTTTCGGGAAGGGTCTATGTAAGAGCTTTGATTCAGCAAACTCCACATACTCAACTATCATTTAATCTTTCACAATTGCTAACACTCATGTGATATTTAAGGGTTCAAAGTTTTAATCAGACACAGAGAAAGATAGGGGCTTATAGTTTTGCCTCCCAACCTTTTACCTCAAGGGTAATGTCAACAATAATAATTTATGAAAACCTACATCCAAGTGGATATATATATATATATATATATATATATATATATATATATATATATATATATATATATATATATATATCCGGATCGCTCCAACACAAAGTGATTGCCAAAGGAAAAGGTGTAAAAAGGAAAGGTGAAAATCACCATGACTCTTGTATAGGGGTAGAAGGTAAAAGTAAAAGATAGGCCCTTCGCAGAGGGAAGCAAAGGTTGTCATGAGCTTTTATGGTTGGATGCACAAAATCTTAATGCAAAAGTCGCTTTTATTTCTTCTCTATCACAAGTTCGTATAAAGCTTATTTCCTTCGCACTAATAGATCATACATACTTAAGGAGCAATTTTTTATTGCATGCACCGATGACAACTTACTTGAAGGATCTTACTCAATCCATAGGTAGGTATGGTGGACTATCATGGCAAAACTGGGTTAAGGAATGTTTGGAAGCACAAGTAGTATCTCTACTTGGTGCAAAGAATTTGGCTAGCATGAGAGGGAAAGGCAAGCTCAACATGTTGGATGATCCAAGACAATATAACGTTTCAGATATAGGAAAAGAAAACCCATTAAGTTGTCTTCCTTGTCCAACATCAACTTTTTAGCCTGTCATATTTTAATAAGTGCTCACAATTACAAAAAAGTCCAAGATAGTATATTTATATGTGAAATCTACCTTCCTTCAATATTCTTTCATGAATTGTTCACTACCTATACTTATTATGTGTGAAGTCATTACTCCCCATGTTATAAGAATATGAAGCGTATATAAATTCATATTTATGATCTTCAATTCATTCAACCATTTACTCATAGGATATACGTGAAGCACGTGAGTAAATGACAAACTACTCCAAAAAGATATAAGTGAAGAACACTGAGTAGTCAAATAATTAACTAGCCATGGGAGGATTCTTTTTCATTCAAGATTTCAGATCCAATGATTTTATTCAAACAACAAGTAAAATTGAAAATACGCTCCAAGCAAAACACATATCATGTGACGAATAAAAATATAGCTCCGGCTAAGGTATACTGATAGTTTTGAAGACGAAAGAGGGGATGCCTTCCGGGGCATCCCCAAGCTTAGGCGCTTGAGTCTTCCTTGAATATTACCTTGGGGTGCCTTGGGCATCCCCAAGCTTAGGTTCTTTCCACTCCTTATTCTCCTCATATCGATATCTCACCCAAAGCTTGAAAACTTCAATCACACAAAACTTAACGGAACTTCGTGAGATAGGTTAGTATGATAAAGAGTAAACCATTCACTTTGGTACTGTCAAAGACAAGGTTAATAATTGTTCTCACACAATGCCTACTGTACCATATCATTTCTAGAATTTATATTGATAAATATAAGCCATAGAAACTAGAAAACAAGCAAACTGTGCAATGAAAACAGAATCTGTCAGAAACAGAACAGTCTATAATGATCTGAACAGAAACCATACTTCTGCTACTCCAAAAATTATGAATTAAATTGGTGGACGTGAGGAATTTTTCTATTAATCTTCTAAAAAAATAATCAACTCAAAATCATTCTTCTGTAAAAAATGACAACTAATCTCGTGAGCGCAAAGTTTCTGATTTTTACAGCAAGATCACATTAACTTTCACCCAAGTCTTCCCAAAGGTCTTACTTGGCACTTTATTGAAACAAAAGCTATAAAACATGATTACTACAGTAGATTAATCATGTAAACACACAAAAGCAGTAAGGGTAAATATTGGGTTATCTCCCAACAAGCGCTTTTCTTTAATGCATTTTAGCTAGGCATGATGATTTCAATGATGCTCACATAAAAGATAAAACATAAAGAGAGCATCATGAAGAATATGACTAGCACATTTAAATCTAACCCACTTCCTATTCCTAGGGATTTTGTGAGCACACAATATATAGGAACAAGAATCAACTAGCATAGGAAGACAAAACAAGTATAACTTCAAAACTTTAAGCACATAGAGAGGAAACTTGATATTATTGCAACTCCTACAAGCATGTGTTCCTCCCTCATAATAATTTTCAGTACCATCATGAATGATTTCAACAATATAACCATCACATAAAGCATTCTTTTCATGATCTACAAGCATAGAAATTTTACTACTCTCCACATAAGCAAAATTCTTCTCATTCGGAATAGTGGGATCACTAATTCCTAAAGTTGACACTCTTAAAAACCCGCTTTAGATGATAGTATTATTCATAATCCAAAAGATATAAGTGAAGTTCATGGAGCATTCTACAATTAATATATACTAACCAATATCCAAGCTCAAAATATATAAGTGAAGCACACGAAGCATTCCATAAAACAATACTCAAAAGATTTAAGTGAAGCACAAAGAGCATTCTATAAGGTCATACTCAAAAGATATAAGTGAAGCACATGAATCATTCTATAAATCTATGAAGGGGTATCTCATACTGGCATTGTTCTTAAAGAAAAAGAAAAACACAAAGAACAAATCATGTGAAAAAAACAAAGACTAAGGTATACCGATAATTGTTGAAGAAGAAAGATGGGATGCCAACCGGGGCATCCCCAAGCTTAGATGCTTGAGTATCCTTGGAATATTTACTTGGGGTGCCTTGGGAATCCCCAAGCTTGAACACTTGCCTCTCTTTATTCTTCTCACATCAGCAACTCCTCGTTCTTCAAACACTTCATCCGCAAAAACTTAACAAAAACTTTGTGAGATCCGTTAGTATACTAAAACAAATCACTACCTTTAGGTACTGTTGCAAACTCATTCCAATTTCATATTAGCACTTTATCTACTGTATTCCAACTTCACCATGGTTCATGCCCCCCGATACTACCCATAGATTCATTAAAATAAGCAAACAACACATGAAAAACAGAATTTGTCAAAAACAGGACAGTCTGTAGTAATCTGGAAGTTTGGTAAACTTCTGTAACTCCAAAAAATTCTAAAAAATATGAAAATTTAAAAACTTTGTACATAAGTAATGTGCAAAAAGTTCATACCAATTTGACTTTCCAGTAAAAAATGTAAATTCACACGCTACAGCTAAAGTTTCTGCTTTTGTACTACACAAAGTAAACAAGCAATCTAATCATCCTAAAACCAAAGCTTGGCACATTATTTTTATAATACAATGGATATATACAAGGGGATAATTATTTCCAGAGAAGTTTCCATGATATTTTTAACATTGTTTCCATGAGCATGAACACAAGTGTCCAAGGTCGACCCTCACTTCTCCAATGCATAACCTTCCAATCACTTCTCTTATTGAATGACTTTTTAGGCATGAGAGGTAAGTAATTTTTTTGTATTTTCATTCTTTTCATTTTTTTGTATGTTTGACAAAACACTAAAAAGAAACAAAAAGGAAAAACAAAATCTACTTAGTGAAGAAAGCAAACAAGCACACACAAGAATGTCAACCCCACGCTATTGCTCCCCGGCAACGGCGCCAGAAAAGAGCTTGATAATCCCCAAGTGCAGGGAATCGTCGTAACAATTCCCAAAGGTGGAAGTGATAAGTGTGGAGTGTCGAACCCACAAGGAGCTAAAGGTAAGATCAATATTCTCTCAAGTCCTATCTGCCACTGATACGACTCTACGTACACCGAACGTTTGCTTCCAACTAGAAACGAGAAATAAAACTACGTTGTGGGTATGAACAGGATAACTTTGCATGGTATCGGAGAGCTAAAATATAAAAGTAGGTGTTGTTATCATAAAGTTAGAATATATTACTTAATATTATAAATAGCGAGTGTGGAATAATGATGGGCCGGTGTGCGGAATTATCCTAGGCAATTGTTAACAAGACCGGTAGTCATCATTGCAATTTCATATGAGGGAGAGGCATAAGCTAACATACTTTCTCTTCTTGGATCATATGCACTTATGATTGGAACTCTAGCAAGCATCCGCAACTACTAAAGATCATTAAGCTAAAACCCAACCATAGCATTAACATATCAAGTCCGCTTTATCCCATACGCAACAACCCCCTTACTTGGGTTTATGCTTCTGTCACTCAAGCAACCCACTATAAGCGAATCATGAACGTATTGCCACACCCTACAATGGGAATCCCTCACGCTTGCGCGACATGGAGGGCACAATAGGACAACACCAAAATAAAACATACAACTCATACCAATCTAGATCATCAATCAACCCAAAGACAAAGGATATCTACTCAAAACATCATAGGATGGCAACACATCATTGGATCATAATATGTGGCATAAAGCACCATGTTCAAGTAGGGATTACAGCAGGGTGCGGGAGAGTGGACTGCGTGAAGGAGTTAAGGATGGTGGTGATGATGGTGATGTTGATGAAGACGATCACCACGTCGATGATTCCCCTCCCGATGGCACTTCGGCGCCACCGAAAGAGAGGAGGAGAAGTTATCCCCCATGTGCTTCCTCCTCCATGGCCTCCCCCCTGGATGGGGAGAGGTTCTCCTCCCTCTGGTCCTTGGCCTTCATGACGATGTTGGCCCCTCCAGGATTCTCCTCCGGTGACAATGGCCCCGTCCAGGAGGGTGCCATAGAGGGCCTAAATTGATTTCTCGTGGCTACAGAGGCTTGCGGCGGCGGAACTTCCGATCTCGGTCATTTTCTGGAGGTTTGGGCATTTATAGGAGAGGTTGGCGTCAAGAACAAGTCAGGGGGCCCCACGGGAAGTCCACGAGGCATAGGGGCGCGCCCCAGGAGGTGGGCGCGCCCTCCACCCTCGTGGGGCCCATGGACCTCCCCTCCAGCAACTCTTCGTTCCAGTATTTTTTATATTTCCAGAAAAATTCTCCGTTGATTTCATCGCATTCTGAGAACTTTTATTTCTGCACAAAAACAACATCATGGTAGATCTGCTGAAAACAACGTCAGTCTGGGTTAGTTCTAATAAAATCATACCAAAATCATATAAAACTATTGTAAACATGGCATGAATACTTTATAAATTATAGATACGTTGGAGACGTACCAGTCCTCACGAGGCTGATCTCTCCAGGCGCCCTCGTGAGGCTGGCCTTGCCAGTGGTCCTCACGAGGCTGGTCGCGCCACTCCTGGCAGAGGCCGCGGTCGTCCCAGCATCCTCCACTTCGACCTCCTCCATGGTTGTAGCCTCGATCATTGCGCTCGGGGCGTCGACCGAGGCATCAGTCGCGTATGGCCCTGAGCTCTTGACAGTCATTGGTGTTGTGGCTGTGCACATTATGGAAGACGTAGAACGGAGGGCTGCCCTTGGATGACTCTGGGTGATCGCAACCACGCTTCATCTCTGGTTCATCCGCAAGCACGGCCGCCCCCTGATACGTCTCCAACGTATCTATAATTTTTTATTGTTCCATGTTGTTTTATTATCAATCTTGGATGTTTTATAATCATTTTATATTTATCTTATATCATTTTTGCTACTAACCTATAGACATAGTGCCAAGTGCCAGTTGCTGTTTTCCATGTTTTTTACATCGCAGAAAACCAATATCAGACCGAGTCCAAATGCAACAAAACTTCACGATGATTTTTTATGGACCAAAAGGAAGAAGTGGGCCCTGGTTGCACCTGGGTGGTGTCCCGAGGAGGGGACAACCCACCAGGGCGCCCCAGGAGGCCCAGGCGCGCCTTAGTGGGTTGTGCCCACCTCAGGTGCCCCCGGACCGCCTCTTTGCTCTATAAATATCCCAAAAATACCAGAACCCTAGGTGTCGGGGATATACCCCGCGGTATGACCCGGTCGGAGTTATAACCCGGCTGGGACTTGGTTAACCAACGGACAGTTAAGACAGACAGTTAAGACAGATGGCTAAGACAGACGGTAAACCGGCAGGAGTTAAGTCAGATGATAACCAGGCAGGTGTTAAGTCAGATGATAACCCGACAAGTGTTAAGTCAGTTCATAAAGCAGCAGGAAGTCATAACCCGGCATACCATCCTAAACCGGCAGACCATCATAAACCGGCAGACAGTGATAACTGGTTGACAGTCATAACCCGACAGACAGTGATAACTGGTTGACAGTCATAACCCGACAAACAATGATAACTGGTTGACAGTCATAACTCGATAGATAGAGTTGCCTGGAATTATAAAGCCTGAGACGGTATGAAGCCCAAGACGTTAAGAAGCCCATGAAGAGAAGTCAGAATAGTTTAAGTCTTAATCCGAGTTGGACTCTACATGTAACCCGTCCCTTCAACTTATATAAGGAGGGGCAGGGCACCCCAAGAGGGGAGAGAAAAAAGAATCTTAGGGCTAGACATCACCGGGAGAGCCTGTTTACGGCGACTCCCTCATGATGATAATGAGACCTAGCCACAAACAGCATGTAGGGTTGTTACCGGATGATGTTTCCCGGGGCCCGAAGATGTCTAAACCCTTGTCTTGTGTTGCGTCTCTCGATTCCGCTCAACCCCTCTCAAGCTACCACATAGATGTGTTGGCCTCACGACTAAGTCCTCACACTAGGACATCTGTCGTGACAATTCCACGACAGTTGGTGCCCACCATGTGGCATGTGCACGGTGGTGTTGAGCTCTTGGAGGGATCTTTCCTAGGGATCAACGAGCTTGCAATTTTCTGGAGGAAGAAGAACTGGTGTGGAAGGATTTATATCAGTTTTGAGCTCATCGGTCCAGATTTATAGTCCGAGATTTAAAATTCAAGAAGAGTAAGACTGGGACATGTTCGTTTTTCGTAAGTCGCCGAGATTGACAAGAGCGTTTCCGCAGTCATTGGTGAATTTTGCTACGGATTCAATAGCCGGGTCCGATTACTTTTAGATGATTGCCACAAAAATCAGTCTGGCCCAGTGATCAGGGTAGCGGTCAACCTCAACTTGATTTGCTATGCAATCAATCTGCCAAAAGTTACCGGCGCGTCTACATCAGGCGATCAAATTGTGGTTATTTTTTGTCTGATCCGCCGAGTTTCACAAGTTGCTGCTGCTGGGTCACCGGTTCAAGCCCCGAGGAAATCAGGCACTACTACTCGCTAAAAGTACTAGAACAGTAGTCTTGGACACTACTCCCTCCGTCACAGTTTAAAAGGCATAGTTAAATTTGCGTGCGTTTCCACAATAGACAAGATTTAGGGTGCATTGCATTTATTTCTAGTAGCTAATTAGTACTCCGATATACTATTTCTATATGCATGTATAGTGTGAATGCTATTTTTCAGCCCATCTCACAACCAATAGATAACCACCTAGGTCTCAGAGAATTTCCAAGCGCGCCTTCTAAACCATGACGGAGGAAGTATCTTTTTTACTCTACGTGAATTTACTCAAGGCCGAGCAGAATACTAGTACATGCATGATCACAGAGATTTGATGGATAGATCGATTGTGATGCCGCGAGCTACTACCGAGTCATCCTGATTGTAAAAGAAAAAAAGGAAGGAAGGCCACGACTCGGAGGAGGAAACGGAGGTGGGTCAACAAACCGGATTCCTCCACGATCCCCTCCTGTGCCGAGTCACCGCTGGACTACGTCGCCACCGCGAACCGCTATTTCCGCTGCTGCACCCCGTCAGTCCGCCTAGCTGCGGCCATTGCACAAAGCCGGCCGGCCTCCGCGCCAGGCCGCCCCAGCCTCAGTCCGGCCTGATCTCCGCCGGTTTACTCCGCCTCACCTCGAGTTACCTCCACCGGTTTGCTCCACCTTCACCTCAAGTTGCCCAAGTTCACTGAGAGGCCGATGCAGCGTTCCATGCCTGAGAAAAGTCAACTATACCCAACACGTTTTTTCCGAACAGGAAGACTGAAGCGAAACCAAAGGAATATCGAGTGCTTTGACATATTACGCGCTGTCTGAAGGCTCCAATGAATCGGATCAATCAGTTTACGGTGGGCTGTTTCCACACGGCCCAGCCACAGTTCGAGCCGCTGCTCCGCAACCCGCCATCAGCGCCATGCCTCGGGCCGAATCCTCCTGTGAACCGCCCCTCAATCTGCCCTAGTTTCACTGCTCCAGGCCGGTCTGCCCTCACGGCGAGTCATTGCTGGTCCGCCTCTCAGCTGCAGCAGGAGAGCCGCCACATCGCCAGCCATCTCCACTTCCACGACCTCTCAAATCGCCGCCTCGCGTGACGGGGCCTCTGCCGCGGCCGCGGACTTCCCTCACCTGCGGTCCAAATCGCCTCCAATGCTAAACCGCCGTCGCACTGACCTCGTCTCTGCCGTCCGGACCGACTCCAATGGCCGGCCATTTCCGAGTTAGCTCCGGCCTGAGGCGCCCGAACACTAGCGTGGATTGCGCTGCTGTGGTCGCCAGTCTCCACCGCCCTAGCCTCCACCAAGTCGGCCACTATGGTGCCGCATCAGCCATCACCCTGGAGTTTTCTGCTGCCTACATCATAGACACGACCCGGTCCTGAGCTACCGTCGACGCACCCCGGCCGAGGGCCGCCGCCGGTTCACGCCCTCGAGCACCTCCTCTGCCGCAGAGCCGCCTTGATGGTGGCTTCCTCGACCGCTGCTGTTGAGTCACCATGGCCACGCGTCATTTCGCTGAGTCGCCCATCGCGCCGTCCCCGCCTCCTGCTGGGCGCTGCTGCTGCCCGGGGTCGTCTTAAGCCGGCCGCCGCGTCGCCGAGTCATGGTGGAATCTCAGTTTTATTTAGCCTGGAGTTACCAGGTCCGATGAAGACGAGTTGCCTCCATGGGCGAGTCACCGCCTACGAGTCGCTAAATAACCCCGGGCTAAACTAGGCTCGCGCTGCGGACCAAATCACTCGGCTAAGTGGTCTCCCCTCCGCCTCTGAGTCGTCATCGCTTCAACCTGCCCTCTGCTTCGGTTACGAGTCGCCACGGCCCTAAGTCGCCGGCCTGGCGCCGCTTCAGCTGCAGTCGCTAAGTCGCCGATCAGGCCCGTGAGACAAGTTGATCCGCTTTGTCCGACCGGAGCCTCTGCTGCTGAGTCGTCATGGCTGTGCCTCACCGACCCGGCCTCGCCTTGATTCGCCGGGCTTCACCGCTGCAGTGGCCGCCGCGCCTTCGGGGCGTTTCCAAGTCGTCTCCGCCGAATTCTACTTCAAGTCACCGTGATCCACGGCCAGCTTAAACCGCCCTCACGTGAGCTCTTGCCCGTGACCCTGGGATGCCGGGTTATGGCTTTGTACCGCTTCGGCTGTACTTTGCTGATGCTTCTATCTGTTCATTCATTATAAAACCAAGGAAGGGCAGGGCTGCGGTCGGCGAAGACAAGTCTGAAGCAGTATGTGCGTACAGAAGCTAATAAGCCAGCCCCTATTACACGCGAAATGTGGTGAAGGAAAACGGATGCAGATACTATATGGAGATACAAAGCGAGCCTTTTGGTGTCCACACAAAAGTGGAATTGATAGCAAGTCACTTGAAAAACTTTTTCATTGACCACAGCGTTATGGTATAAATCCGCAGTTCATGACTACCACGGACGGTATAGATAGCCCACTGCCGGTCACTCTAAATCACATCAACACGTTGAGGATCGCGCCAAGCTGCTGCCGTGGCCCGCTGGTGAATTAAGAAAGGGACATGGGCACTTTTGGCAGGACCCTGGAGGGGATAAAGCACAAATATCTTTTGTGCGCATATATGGATCAAAAGGAATTCAGCAGCCGTATTACAAGGTTATCTACAGACGTTATTTATGGACCATCGGTCGGCCGAGCAAATCAAGTGATATCCATCTAAATTTGTTTTATTAACACATATTATTTCTACCAAAGGATAAATTACTATATTTTTATATACAGGACTATTATTCATTACAAATGTGGTTTATACCACGGATATGGAGCACAAATTGATAATATTCTGCCTGGGGATAATCCGGGACATATCACATGATGAATGGACGCACACAAGCTGCTGCCCTTGCGGTCCGGTCCACATCGGCTTGCTGGGATCGCGTCTATTCGTTGTCAATGGTCGTGCGCAAATCACCGCCCCCGAGGCCTGGTCTACATCAACACACCGGGCCGCACCTGTTTGCATGAGCTATTTATTGAATATAAAGCAAGTCACAGCTTGGGTAACCCGGTTTTTCTTTCAACAAATTGAAGGCAAATTATCATATACTATCAACCGTCGTCTGCACTGGATGGCTCAATGAGCAGGCACGCAAGTCGCCGCCACTACAGTTTGGATAACTTCAAATAGCCAGTTGGAAGGAACCATTGGCCGAGTTGTTGACACGGCTCATACAGATCATTTATAAACCGCCGCAGTCACCTCAACCTTCTGTGGATTCACATCGTGCTATCAACACCAATGATATACAACTCATGCCGGTTTATATCACAGTCAAAATATGGAGAATCTCAAGCCAACTCCTTGAGTCACCTTGAGACTCGAGGGCTACGATGACATGACTCAGCAAATCTTGCCAGTTTCAGCAAATTTAAAAACCCCAGGACGATGGAGGGAAAGATAACCCGGTCCCGGAGGCAACTATTATGTTGATGAAAATTTAAAGGCCGTCAGAAAATTTCCGATTTAGAAAGTATATGACAGTTACAAAATTCCGGCTCAATGAAGAAGTTCCGGGTCATCAGAAAGGATTCCGGCGTAAAATCCGGCTCAAGGGAAGTTAGTCTCACTGAAGCTCTCAAATATACGGTTTACAATCCGGTTCAAGGGAAAGATGTCTCCCACAAAGCTTTAAAGCTCTTAATATCCGACTTAACATCCAGTTCAAGAAGAAATATCTCTCGCAAGTTCGAGTTCTCAGAAAAAAATTATAGGGACCAAAGAGAGTTTGTTGCACAGCACAACTCAAAGATAGGCACCCGGCGAGCACAGCTCAGAAATATATCACTTGGGGGCTTGGTCGTATTCGAACCATAGCTACACCTCTTGATCGGCGCAAGGCCACCAGAGAAATCACTTGGGGGCTTGGTCGTAATCGAACCATAGCTACACCTCTTGATCGGTGCAAGGCCACCAGGGAAATTACTTGGGGGCCAAAGAGAGTGCTGCAAAAGCACAACTCAAACATAGGCACCCACTGAGCACAGCTCAAAATATTGCTTGGGGACTCTTTGCTTCGCAATGAACAAAGAGTCTACACTTGTAATAGGCTATCAAGCCAGGCTTGGAAGCCAGGTGTACGCACCTAAAACCCCGGGTTATCCTACCTTTTTTAAGTAAGCCACTCCGTCCAGGTAAACCTGGTATGACCGAACGTTTGACAAGTCAATCTCATAGACCCTGAACTTGTCAAAGTTAAAACGATGATTGGTTAATGATTGAGGTCCATCTTAAAAGGCTTTGTAAAATGGTTTAACTCAGTGGCCTGGCAGCCGATGAAAAGCCTCGCATGTTCTTTTTATGTTTTTATTTGCCAAGTTTTTGCTTGTTGAGGTTTATAATACTTTATGATAAATCGATGTTTATTAACCCGGCCTGGTTTTTTACTATAAGTCGCCAGTATACATTTGGATGGCGCCATTGGAATCATGCGCTTATAAATCATTGGGTATATTATTCAAATCTTTAATAACCAACATGGCTGGATTTTTATTATGGTTATCAGTAACCAGTATTATGATTGAGGTTTTCAAAGTCCACTCCTCAATTGGTAAAGCACAAAGCTCTTAACCTTATGGACATGGGTTCAAGCCCCATGATGGGAGTTACATCATACGATGCTATTTTCAATGAAGTATATATAGTCCTAGCCTAGTATTATCTTACTGAGCCAGCCCTTGGAGGCTACACGTTGCTGTTAAAGTCTACGTGATCATATTTTTAAAGTCCCTGCTCATTATTTGCATAATAACCCGGCCCTTGGGGGCTACATTGGTTGAAGTTTTTATGAGCATCAGGTAATTACAAGTCCCAAGTTGTTGCAAGCATGACAACCTGGCACTTGGGGGCTACATATGTGGAATACTCAGTTTATGACTGACGACGGAGATGAACAAACCGGATTTTTTTCAAGGTGGTAACGTTTATATTGAAGCAAGCCTTAAGCTGTTGCTACCCTAACTTCTTAAGACTTGGGGGCTACAAGTGATAGGCATATAAAAGTTATATTTTCAAAGCTTGATGTTAACTACGATTATGAACCGGTGCCATCAATATTTATAAACCGACAAGTTTTACATTCTTAAACCGGCTGAAGATCAGAAGAGTATTTCAAAGACCAAAATTTTTGTTAAGCATTGGGAGCTGAGTCAAAGGAGTTATTCTTCATAATATTTCTCTGTGACAAACCAATGTCAGCAAATTGATTATGAAGCTGGCCTATTGACCCGGATTTTCTAGAAGGAGGAAATGACAAGGAGTTAAGGATGATCAGGATCAGTTTAACATGGATAAATCCAAATTAAACTGGGGGCTAATGTAGGGGATATACCCCGCGGTATGACCTGACTGGAGTAATAACCCGGCAGGGACTTGGTAAACAGGCGGACAGTTAAGACAGACACTTAAGACAAACAGTTAAGACAGATGGCTAAGACAGACGGTAAACCGGTTGGTGGTAAACCGGCAGGAGTTAAGTCAGATGATAACCTGACAGGTGTTAAGTTAGATGATAACCCAGCAGGTGTTAGGTCAGTTCATAAACCCGCAAGAAGTCATAACCCGGCAGACCATCCTAAACCGGCAGACCATCATAAACCGGCAGACAGTGATAACTGGTTGACAGTCATAACCCGACAGACAGTGGTAACTGGTTGACAGTCATAACCCGACAGACAATGATAACTCGTTGACAGTCATAACTCGGCAGATAGAGTTGCCTGGAATTTTGAAGCCCGAGACGTTATGAAGCCCAAGATGTTAAGAAGCCCATGAAGAGAAGTCAGAATAGTTTAAGTCTTAATCCGAGTTGGACTCTACATGTAACCCGCCCCTTCAACTTATATAAGGAGGGGCAGGGCACCCCAAGAGGGGAGAGAAAAAAGAATCTTAGGGCTAGATATAACTGGGAGAGCTGGTTTACAGCGACTCCCTCGTGATGATAATGTGACCTAGCCACAAACAGCATGTAGGGTTGTCACCGGATGATGTTTCCCGGGGCCCGAAGCTGTCTAAACCCTTGTCTTGTGTCGCGTCTCTCGATTCCGCTCAACCCCTCTCAAGCTACCACATAGATGCGTTGGCCTCACGACTAAGTACTCACACTAGGACATCTGCCGTGACAATTCCACGACACTAGGGGAGTCGACGAAATATACGTCCAGCCGCCACAGAGTCCAGAATCACCAAATCCAATCTAGACACCATCTCGGATGGGTTTCACCACCTCCATTGGTGCCTCTCCGATGATGCATGAGTAGTTCTTTGTAGACCTTCGGGTTCGTAGTTAGTAGCTAGATGGCTTTCTCTCTCTCTCTCTCTCTCTCGCTGAATTCTCAATACAATGGTCTCTTGGAGATCCATATGATGTAACCTCTTTTGCGGTGTGTTTGTTGGGATCTGATGAACTTTGAGTTTATGATCAGTTATATCTTTTTATGTCCATGAAAGTTATTTGAGTTTCTTTGATCTCTTATAGCCTCGTATTTCTTCTCCGATATTTGGATTTTGTTTGGACAACTTGATCTATTTATCTTGCAATGGGAAGAGGTGCCCGGTAGTGGGTTCGATCTTACGGTGCTTGTCCTACTGACAGAAAGGGAACCGACACATATGTATCGTTGCTACTAAGGATAAAAAGACGAGATCTATATCTATGCAATAGATAAACGGATCTTGTCTACATCATGTCATCGTTCTTATTGCATTACTCATTTTTTCCATGAACTTAATACACTAGATGCATGCTGGATAGCGGTCGATGTGTGGAGTAATAGTAGTAGATGCATGCAGGAGTCGGTCTACTAATCTTGGACGTGATGCCTATGTAATGATCATTGCCTGGATATCATCATAATTATTTGAGGTTCTATCAATTGCCCAATAGTAATTTGTTTACCCACCGTTTGCTATCTTTCTCGAGAGAAGCCACTAGTGAAACCTACGACCCCCGGGTCTTCTTTCTCATATATTTGCTTGCGATCTACTTTTCCTTTGCATTTTTATTCAGATATATTAAACCAAAAATACAAAAATAATTTGCTGCATTTTATTTTATTTGCGATCTATTATTTCAATCTACTACAATTTTCTGGCATCGTTACCCGAAAGGGTTGCGAGGTGTTGTTATTTGCGTGCAGGTGTTGTTTACGTTGTGTTGCTTGGTTCTCCTAATGGTTCGATAACCTTGATTTCTTCATCGAGGGAAATACCTACCGTTGCTGTGCTGCATCATCCCTTCCTCTTTGGGGAAATACTGACGTAGTCCTAGCAGAGAGGAGCTTTTCTGGCACTATAGTCAAAGAGCAATCAAAAGGAATTTCTGGCACCGTTGCCGATGAGGATCTTCATCATAACCAGGTTCCTAATCACAAATCTCATCTCCTTGCAATTTGCATTATTTGCCATTTGCCTCTCATTTTCCTCTCCCCCACTTCACAAAAATTTACCGTTTTATTTGCCTCGCCTTTTCCATTTGCCGTTTTCTTGCCAGATCTGTTTTTGAGTGCAATCTTGTTAAGTAGTCATCATGACTCAAAAGAACACCAAGTTATGTGATTTCTCAAATACCAACAACAATGATTTTATTGGCACTCCGCTTGCTCCTCCCTCCACTAGTGCGGAGACTTGTGATATTAATACTGCTTTGCTGAAACTTGTTATGAAATACCAACTTTCTGGTACTCCTAATGAGGATGCCGCGTCCCATCTTAATACCTTCGTGGAATTATGCGATATGCAAAAGAAAAAAGATGTGGATAAAGATGCGGTCAAGATGAAATTATTTCCGTTTTCTTTGCGTGATTCTGTAAAAATTTGGTTCTCTTCTTTGCCTCGCAATAGTATTGATTCTTGGAGTAAGTGCAAAGATGCTTTTATCACTAAGTATTTTACGCCCGCAAAAATTATTTCCCTTAGAACCTAGATCATGAATTTCAAGAAACTTGATCATGAGCACGTTGCACAATCTTGGGAAAGGATGAAAATGATGCTAAGGAATTGCCCAACTCTTGGGTTAAATCTTTGGACGATCATACAAAAAATTTATGCGGGATTGAATTTTGTTTCTCGTAATCTTTTAGATTCCGCTGCAGTTGGTACTTTTATGGAAATTACTTTGGGTGAAGCCACCAAATTGCTTGATAATATCATGGCAAATTATTCTCAATGGCATACCGAAAGAGCTCCTACTAGTAAAAAAGTTAATTTAGTTGAAAAAATTTCTTCTTTGAGTGATAAAGTTGATGCTCTTATGAAATTGGTTGCTAGTAAAAGTGCTCCTATTGATTTTGATGATATGCCTTTATCTACTTTGATTGAGCAAAATAGTGATGCCATAGATGTGAATTTTATCTCTCGCAATAATTTCAACAACAATGCTTATAGAGGTAATTTTAATCCTAGGCCTTTTCCTAGTAATTCCTCTAATAATTATGGTAATTCCTATGGAAATCAATCCTATAATAATAATAGGAACACCTCTGATCTTGAGAATAATATTAAAGAATTTATCAACACATAAAAAGTTTTCAACACTTCCATAGAAGAAAAGTTGAATAAGATTGATTATTTGTCTAGAAGTGTTGGTAGAATTGCTCATGATGTGGAAAATCTCAAGATGAAATTTTTTGTGCCTAAGGTTGATGAATCAATTAAAGCTCTTTATGTTTCTATGGATGAAAGTAAGAAAAGAACTGCTATGCTTAGAGCTAAAAGAGAATTTTTAGAGAAAGCTTTTTCTAGTGATTATTCTTGCAAAAATGATGAAGATCTTAAAATGATTGGTGTTTCTTCTATTGATTCCTTGTTTAGTAAAGATAAGATTGATGAAAAAGGGACTGGAGAAGATTCAAATTTAGGTAGAAGGCATCCCAATCTTTTGGAGGGTGAAATCTTGTTGAGAAAATTGATAAAAGTGGGTTTGGAGAGGTCAAAACTTTAGTTAGTGATGCACCCACTGTCGGTGTCAAAACCGGTGGATCTCGGGTAGGGGGTCCCAAACTGTGCGTCTAAGGATGATGGTAACAGGAGACAGGGGACACAATGTTTACCCAGGTTCGGTCCCTCTCTAAGGAGGTAATACCCTACTTCCTTCTTGATTGATCTTGATGAATGTGAGTATTACAAGAGTTGATCTACCACGAGATCGTAATGGCTAAACCCTATAAGTCTAGCATGTATGACTATGGTAATGAGTCTCTCTCCTCCGGACTAAGTCCTCTGGTTTATATAGACACCGGGAGGATCTAGGGTTACACAAGAGAGAAAGGAATCTACATATTTGATCGTCAAGCTTGCCTTCCACGCCAAGGAGAATCCCATCCAGACACGGGTGCAATCTTCGGTTTTCGTATCTTCGCAGCCCATCAGTCCGGCCCATGGCTAATAGGTCGGACGCCCGAGAACCCCTTAGTCCAGGACTCCCTCAGTAGCCCCCGAACCAGTCTTCAATGACGAGGTGTTTGGCACACAGATTGTCTTCGGCATTGCAAGGCGGGCTCCTCCATCGACATCTTCAAAGTGGTATATTCGGCTTTGCATTTAAGGTCGCACCCCTCGGCTTCTATTTATCAACAATTTCAGCTTCCACGTGTCGAGCTAATGCGAGAGGTCAGGGTCTTTTTGCATAATACACCCTGATATGTCTCCAACGTATCTATAATTTTTGATTGCTTCATGCTATATTATATTCTGTTTTGGATGATTAATGTGCTTTGTTATACACTTTTATATTATTTTTTGGGACTAACCTATTAACCGGAGGCCCAGCCCAAATTGCTGTTTTTTTGCCTATTTTAGAGTTTCGCAGAAAAAGAATATCAAACGGAGTCCAAACGGAATGAAACCTTCAGGAATGTGATTTTCGGAACAAACGTGATCCACAGGACTTGGAGTCTACGTCAAGAAATCAACCAGGAGAGCATGATGCAGGGGGCACGCCTACCCCCCTGGGCGCGCCCTCCACCCTCGTGGGGCCCACGTTGCTCCACCGACGTACTTCTTCCTCCTATATATACCTACGTACCCCCAAACCAACAGAGGCATCCACGAAAACCTAATTCCATCGCCGCAACCTTCTGTACCCGTGAGATCCCATCTTGGGGCCTTTTCCGGCGTCCTGCCAGAGGGGGCATTGATCACGGAGGGCTTCTACATCAACACCATAGCCTCTCCGATGTGTGAGTAGTTTACCTCAGACCTTCGGGTCCATAGTTATTAGCTAGATGGCTTCTTCTCTCTTTTTGGATCTCAATACAATGTTCTCCCCCTCTCTCGTGGAGATCTATTCAATGTAATCTTCTTTTGCGGTGTGTTTGTTGAGACCGATGAATTGTGGGTTTATGATCAAGTTTATCTGTGAACAATATTTGAATCTTCTCTGAATTATTTTATGTATGATTGGTTATCTTTGCAAGTCTCTTCGAATTATCAGTTTGGTTTGGCCTACTAGATTGATCTTTCTTGCAATGGGAGAAGTGCTTAGCTTTGGGTTCAATCTTGCGGTGTCCTTTCCAAGTGACAACAGGGGCAGCAAGGCACGTATTGTATTGTCGCCATCAAGGATAACAAGATGGGGTTTATTTCATATTGCATGAGTTTATCCCTCTACATCATGTCATCTTACTTAAAGCATTACCCTGTTCCTTTGAACTTAAGACTCTAGATGCATGCTGGATAGCGGTTGATGTGTGGAGTAATAGTAGTAGATGCAGGCAGGAGTCGGTCTACTTGTCACGGACGTGATGCCTATATACATGATCATACCTAGATATTCTCATAACTATGCTCAATTCTATCAATTGCTCAACAGTAATGTGTTGACCCACCGTAATACTTATGCTCTTGAGAGAAGCCACTAGTGAAACCTATGGCCCCCGGGTCTAATTTCCATCATATTAATCTTCCAACACTTAGTTATTTTTATTGCCTTTTATTTTACTTTGCATCTTTATTACAAAAATACCAAAAATATTATCTTATCATATCTATCACATCTCACTTTCGTAATAACCATGAAGGGATTGACAACCCCTTTATTGCGTTGGTTGCGAGGTTTTTATTTGTTTGTGTGGGTGCGAGGGACTTGAGCGTGGCCTCCTACTGGATTGATACCTTGGTTCTCAAAAACTGAGGGAAATACTTACGCTACTTTACCGCATCACCCTTTCCTCTTCAAGGGAAAACCAACGCAGTGCTCAAGAGGTAGCACACCCCGGCCGGGCGAGGAAGAATGTCTATTTAAAGAGATTGGATCTAGGATCCATTCGGCACCACGCGGAAGAATCCTTAGAGATTGCTAGAAGAGACCACTCCAACATGACTAGCGCTCCCAGCTCCTCCTCCCGTCCCTGCGGCCCGGAAAAAGGCGAGTGGGAAAAGTGCTCCGTATCCCATGGTCAGCTGGAGAAGCTGCAAACGCAGGGATTTCTTTCTCCCGCGGATCTGGTCTCTGTTCGAGCAGGTTTGACCTCCTTCAACGGTGAGACCCAGGCGGAGGACTTCCCCAATCCGTCCGGGGGGGGGGGGGGGGGGCGAGTGTGTTTCGTCCCCTATCTGCTAAGAGGCGTTGGATTTCCAATTCATCCGTTCCTTTGAGGGCTTCAGGAGTATTATGGTCTCCAACTGCACAATTTCACTCCAGCCTCCATCCTGCACATTGCAGGTTACGTCGCTTTATGTGAGATATTTCTGGGCTGTGAGGCCCATTTTGAATTGTGGAGAAAGCTATTCTGCCTTGTCCCACATAACCACGAGGGATCAATATTCGAGGTGGGCGGAGCCGAAATATGGCGCATCGCCGATACCGGATACCTGGCTGGCACACCCAGGAAGGCATCTGAAGAATGGCCTTCCGAATGGTTCTATATTGAGGACGTCGCACTTACCGACCCAGTTCGGAGGGGTCTCCCCGAGTTCATAAGCATTCATTTGAAGAAATGCCACAGTTGGCGCCCTCGGAGTCTCGAGGAGGAATATAATGCGGATGTTCGTCAACTTATGAGCAAGATAAGGACGCTCGCTCAGTCCGGATTATCAATAGTCGAAGTAATGGCGACTTCCATAGTACGGGGGGTTCAACCACTCCAATACAGAGGGCTTCCCATGTGGCATTACAATGGGTAGGATGATGCCTCCCGCTGCGGCAGGAAAGGTCCGGACACCCCCGCCGCACTGGCCAAAATATTGGCCGAGCTATTCAAAGGGGAGGAAGAGGAATTTCTACGAATCAAGCACAGAGATGGATATTCCATGTACAGTCCTCCTAGCTGGGTAAGTCCCAACTCCTCTACTCTACTTAATCTACTCCCTGAGCTATTTTTGATGAATATTAATCCATCCATTTATAACAGCACTGGCGAAAGATTTCCGAAGGACTTCACAGCCCCGCCCCGCAGCCCGAGGGCCATAATCGGGACCTTCGAATCCGGATATATTCGTGGTGCTCGAGGACGGGGTTTTTTACCAGGTGAGCTACGACGGCACAGAAGTGGCCATCACCGCCGATTACCCTGGTCTTCTCCCCTCTTCACACGTAAGTAGTCAGGAGACATCTCCCCCGAAAGGGTTCCCCCGTTCTGCCTCACCCACTGCACAGTCTCGTGCTTCACAGGGGAGGCGTTCAACGCGCCGTGCTACTCCAGGAGCGACTCTGAAGAGAGCGGCTCCTGCACTGGGCAAGCCTTTGAAGAGGAAGGCAAGCGAAGACACTGCCGGGCCCTCAGCAAAGAGGTATGGGTTTGCAAATATGTTGTTTTTTAATAGTCGCATCCAACTGTGACTTTTGTGTTCGTCCTGTATCAGGAAAAGAGTTTGCAGGACTATGTCTGGGGATCCGGCTAGTTATACTCCCAACAGGCGAGCTCTGGCCCCAGCTGAGGAGACGGGGGACGATATGGGTGTGACGCCAGACTGTCCTTCGACTGAGGGCTCGGAAGATATGTCCGTGACCAACTCGGAAGTGGAGAGCGCCATGAATCATCGACGCAGGAGGGCCATTTTATGAGACCCCCGCTTTTTGGAAGAGGCGTTTAATGCCTTCATCGGCTAATGCATACATCCAAGATGCTCGAGATGGGCTTAGCAGAGCCACAAAGTAGCATTTAAAAGATGTGCATGTAAGTTTACTATGTGTGAGTATGATAACCATATGCTAGTAGCCCCCGAGACTTAAAGTAGTTGGTACAACTGATTTGAGGATCGCTGCATAAACAGGTTCTTTCTAAGAAGAACGACTTGCTGTCCCAAGAGCTAGAAAAGTGCCGGACATAGTTAAATGCAGTTACCGCCGAACTGGAAAAATCCAAGAAGGCGTCTTCCGGTAATATTTCGCTCCATCAAGAAACAGTAATTGTACAGCGGCTGCGTTAACACTGCGACTTATCTCATACAGGATCGTCAGATCAATTGGAGGAAAAAGAGTCGAAAAGACTACATGCAACAGGCGAGCGGGTGCTGGCCCGAGTCAGACAGGAGAAAAACAAACTCCAAGATCCAAACACCAAGCTGGGCGAAGAACTGAAAGATGTGTGGGCCAAGTTGGCCGACTCCATAAAGGAGAACAAAAAGGCTGTGAGGCGGCATATTCAGTATGTGGCCGAACTTACCTTGTGATAGTTCGGAAATTAAAGGTACTGATAGAGTTATGTTTGTAGGTATGCTGACGGGCCGTCCCGAAGAGGAGATGTCCAGATTCTCGGGCGATCTGCTACAAGAGCTGTCGCGCATGCATGAACAAGCTCGGCAGGCGATGCGAAGTGTAGCCAAGGCCTTGTGGCCGTCTGCCTCTCCTCCATGAAAGATGGAGGAGCTCCTAGAGCTATTCAAGGGAGCGCGGCAGTGCTTTCGATTGTAGAAAATATTGGCCTGCCGGGAAGGTGCGCGAGTGTAGGATCGGAAGTATGTCTAGAGGGGGGGGGTGATTAGACTACTTGACCAAATAAAAATCTAGCATTTTCCCAATTTTAGTTCTTGGCAGATTTTAGCAACTTAGCACAAGTCAAGCAATCAACCTACACATGCAATTCTAAGAGTATAGCAGCGGAATGTAAAACAATTGCATATGAAGGTAAAGGGATGAGTTTGAGGGAGCAAACGCAATGTTGACACGGAGATTTTTTATCCGTGGTTCCGATAGGTGGTGCTATCATACATCCACGTTGATGGAGACTTCAATCCACGTAGGGTAACGGTTGCGCGAGTCCACGGAGGGCTCCACCCATGAAGGGTCCACGAATAAGCAACCTTGTCTATCCCACCATGGCCGTCGCCCATGAAGGACTTGCCTCACTAGGGTAGATCTTCATGAAGTAGGCGATCTCCTTGCCCTTACAAACTCCTTGGTTCAACTCCACAATCTTGTCGGAGGCTCCCAAGTGACACCTAGCCAATCTAGGAGACACCACTCTCCAAGAAGTAACAAATGGTGTGTTGATGATGAACTCCTTGCTCTTGTGCTTCAAGTGATAGTCTCCCCAACACTCAACCCTCTATCATAGGATTGGATTTGGTAGAAAGAAGATTTGAGTGGAAAGCAACTTGGGAAGGCTAGAGATCAAGATTTATGTGGTTGGAATGGAATATCTTGACCTCAACACAAGTGTAGGTGGTTGTTGGCGTTCTGGGAACGGGGGTCCCCAGACTTGCCTGCCTGCGGCCCACAACGTGGCTAGGCAGCGGGCCGTACAACCCATCTTCATCAACAAGGCATCCAAGACCCTCGCGAGGGTCCAAGCCTCACGAGGCGGGCGACGCACGACTTCCTCTGGAGTGGCCTAGTGATAACCCACAAGTGTAGGGGACCGCAACAGCTTTCGAGGGTAGAGTATTCAACCCAAATTTATTGATTCAACACAAGGGGAGCCAAAGAATATTCTCAAGTATTAGCAGTTGAGTTGTCAATTCAACCACACCTGGATAACTTAGTATCTGCAACAAAGTATTTAGTAGCAAAGTAATATGATAGTAGTGGTAACGGTAACAAAAGAGTAATTAAAGCAAAAGTAATATTTTTGGTGTTTTGTAGTGATTGTAACAATAGCAACAGGAAAGTAAATAAGCGTAAACCAGTATATGGAAAGCTCGTAGGCATTGGATCGGTGATGGATAATTATGCCGGATGGGGTTCATCATGTAACAATCATAACATAGGGTGACACAGAACTAGCTCCAATTCATCAATGTAATGTAGGCATGTATTTTGAATATAGTCATACGTGCTTATGGAAAAGAACTTGCATGGCATCTTTTGTCCTACCCTCCCGTGGTAGCGGGGTCCTAATGGAAACTAAGGGATATTAAGGCCTCCTTTTAATAGAGAACCGGAACAAAGCATTAGCACATAGTGAATACATGAACTCCTCAAACTATGGTCATCACTGGGAGTAGTCCCGATTATTGTCACTTCGGGGTTGCCGGATCATAACACATAGTAGGTGACCATAGAGTTGCAAGATAGGATCAAGAACTCACATACATTCATGAAAACATAATAGGTTCAGATCTGAAATCATGGCACTCGGGCCCTAGTGACAAGCATTAAGCATAGCAAAGTCATAGCAACATCAATCTCAAAACATAGTGGATACTAGGGATCAAACCCTAACAAAACTAACTCGATTACATGATAGATCTCATCCAACCCATCACAGTCCAACAAGCCTACGATGGAATTACTCACGCACGGCGGTGAGCATCATGAAATTGGTGATGGAGGATGGTTGATGATGATGATGGCGACGGATTCCCCTCTCCGGAGCCCCGAACAGATTCCAGATCAGCCCTCCTGAGAGGTTTTAGGGCTTGGCGGCGGCTCCGTATCATAAAACGCGATGATTTCTTCTCCTTGATTTTTTTCTCCCCGAAAGCAAATATATAGAGTTGGAGTTGGCATCGGTGGAGCTCCAGGGGGCCCACGAGGTAGGGGGCGCGCCCTAAGGGGGCAGGCGCGCCCCCCACCCTTGTGGACAGGTGGTGGGCCCCCTGGCCTTCATCTTTTGCAATGATTTTTTTATTATTTCCGAAAAGTTGTTCCGTGAAGTTTCAGGTCATTCCGAGAACTTTTGTTTCTGCACATAAATAACATCATGCCAATTCTGCTGAAAACAGCGTCAGTCCGAGTTAGTTCCATTCAAATCATGCAAGTTAGAGTCCAAAACAAGGGCAAAAGTGTTTGGAAAATTAGATACGACGGAGACGTATCAACTCCCCCAAGCTTAAACCTTTGCTTGTCCTCAAGCAATTCAGTTGACAAACTGAAAGTGATAAAGAAA
The DNA here is from genome assembly GCA_032464435.1 of Aegilops umbellulata. Classification (NCBI taxonomy): domain Eukaryota; kingdom Viridiplantae; phylum Streptophyta; class Magnoliopsida; order Poales; family Poaceae; genus Aegilops; species Aegilops umbellulata. Next base: position 62,237,364 of record CP136056.1, on the reverse strand, counting down.
AACTTTTACAAACTCTGTTTGCTCTTGTTGTTGTAAATATGTAAAGCCAGCATTCAAGTTTTCAGCAAAGATTATAACTAACCACATTTGCAATAATTCTCAGGTCTCATGTTTACTCATATCAATGGCATAATCAACTAGCGATCGATAATAATAAATCTCGGATGACAACACTTTCTCAAAACAATCATAATATGATATAACAGGATGGTATCTCGCTAGCCCTTTCTGAGACCGCAAAACATAAATGCAGATCACCTTTAAAGATAAAGGACTGACTAGACATTGTAATTCATGGTAAAAGAGATCCAATCATAGTCATACCCAATATAAATTAATAGTAATGAATGCAAATGACAGCTGTGCTCTCTAGCTAGTGCTTTTTAATAAGAGGGTGATGACTCAACATAAAATTAAATAGATAGGCCCTTCGTAGAGGGAAGCAGGGATTTGTAGAGGTGCCAGAGCTCGGTTTTGAAATAGAGATAAATAATATTTTGAGCGGTATACTTTCATTGTCAACATAACAACTAAGAGATGGCGAGATCTTCCATGCTACACACATTATGGGCGGTTCCCAAACAGAATGGTAAAGTTTATACTCCCCCTCCACCAACAAGCATCAATCCATGACTTGCTCGAAACAACGAGTGTCTCCAACTAGCAACAATCCCAGGGGGAGTTTTGTTTGCAATTATTTTGATTTAGTTTGCATAAAGCATGGGACTGGGCATCCCGGAGACTAGCCATTTTCTCGTGAGTGAGGAGCGGAGTCCACTCCTCATGAGAATAACCTGCCTACCATGGAAGATAAGGGCAGCCCTAGTTGATACATGAGCTATTCGAGCATACAAAACAGAATGTTTATTTGAAGGTTTAGAGTTTGGCACATACAAATTTACTTGGAACGGCAGGTAGATACCGCATATAGGAAGGTATAGTGGACTCATATGGAATAACTTTGGGGTTTAAGGGATTGGATGCACAAGCGGCATTCCCGCTTAGTACAAGTGAAGGCTAGCAAAAGACTGGGAAGCAACCAACTAGAGAGTGACAACAGTCATGAACAAGCATTAATATTAATAAACATTGGATGCAAGCATGAGTAGGATATAATCCACCATGAACATAAATATCGTGAAGGCTATGTTGATTTGTTTCAACTACATGTGTGAACATGTGCCAAGTCAAGTCACTTAAATCATTCAAAGGAGGGTACCACCCCACTATACCACATCATAACCATTTTAATAGCATGTTGGCACGCAAGGTAAATCATTATAACTCATAGCTAATCAAGCATGGCACGAGCAACTATGATCTCTAATTGTCATTGCGAACATGTTTATTCATAAGAAGCTGAATCAGGAACGATGAACTCATCATATTTACAAAAACAGGAGAGGTCGAATTCATACCAGCTTTTCTCATCTCAGTCAGTCCATCATATATCGTCATAATTGCCTTTCACTTGCACGACCGAACGATATGAATAATAATAAGAGTGTAAATGCATTGGACTAAGCTGGAATCTGCGAGCATTCAATAAACAGGAGAAGACAAGGCAATATGAGCTCTTGGTTAAATCAACAATAATGCATATAAGATCCACTTGAACAATTTAATCATGGTCTTCTCCTATCGACCCCCAAAGAAAAGAAAAGAAATATAACTATTTACACGGGAAAGCTCCCAACAAGCAAAAGAAGAACGGGAAATATTTTTGGGTTTTCTTTTTAATTATTACTACTACAGCAAGAAAAGTAAACTACTACTAATATTTTTGTTTTTCTTAAAGTTTAACAAACACACAAGAAGAAAGTAGGAAAAAATAAAATAATCTAGCATGGATATTACAGTGAAAGAATATGATAACCGACATCTAGCAATGAGTGTGTGTAAACATAAATGTAATGTCGGTGTTAAATACGTACTCCCCAAGCTTAGGCTTTTTGCCTAAGTTGGTTCATTGCCAGGGATGGCTTGGCGGATATCCGTAGGTGTAGCTGGGGTCGTACTGTGATGAAGAGGACTCTGACTGCCACTGACTGGCAGCCACCTCCGGATCCCAAAAGTAATCAGACTGTCGTGGAGGCTCAAATTGTGGTTCCGGCTCCAGGGCTGGTGTAGGGTTCCGGTAAGCTTGAACGGCCGCCCGCGAAACGAGATACGGTCCTTCAAAATTAAACAAGGAAGGAGCAGACAAGGTAATAGTCTTAGGGTGATGTTTATTAAAGTACAATTTATATTTAAGCTCCCCTTCCTGACTCTTATCAATAAAATCATGCGCTAGCATACTCTTATAATCTAAATAAGCACTAGGCAGCAATTTTTCTTCTTTCTCATAGACCCTAATGGGTATGTTAAAATGTGTAGCTAGGCGTGAAACATAAATACCTCCAAAGATGGGCCCCTTTGTATGGTTCAGACTTAACTGTTTAGCAATAATTCCGCCCATACTAACAGTGTTATCGCGGAATAAACCATGGAACAAAATGATAATATCAGGAACACTAAGGTTTCCACAGTTTCCACAACCAATCAAGCAACGACTAGCAATATGGCAAAGTAGCGTAAAACGGGAAAATCTATGCTAGTGATTCTTGCATCGGAAACCTTTCTGGTTTATCCGACAGTGATGGTGTCAATAAGTTCTTCCACATCTTTACGGTGTGGCTCATCTAAGGTACCCTCAAAGGGTATTTTTCAAACCTTGCAAAATTCAGCTAATGGCATCTTCTCAACAACATCATATAAATGAAACTCTACTGAAGGAGGTGATTCCTTAGGAAAATAGTAGAAGTTTTGCACAAAAGTATTAGTGAGTAAGAGATACTGATGACGTTGGTCGCGGAGGAAGTCAGTGAGGCCAACATTTTCAGCCAATGAATAGAAATCTTCATAAATCCTGGCTTGTCTCAAGAAGACATCAGAAGGCCATTCACACGACCGGACCTCCGTGGTACGAGGCAAATTATATTTGGGCCTCTGTGCTTCTTCATTTTGCCTTTCATTCGAGCTCTGGCTCAATGAGCCCCTCAAAAGTCTCTTCATCATTTTCTGAAATATTCCGAAATTATTTTTAGTAGCTTTAAACAAAAGTGAACCAAGCTTGACAAAATTGATAGCAACTACTCCTACAAGTGCCTAGAGCCTATATCAAGCATTAGAACTACTTGGAACCATATAAATTTGACATGCAAGCTCAAGAACATGGTCACCTATGCAGCCCAAATTTGCAATGAATAAAGCACTAGAACAAAAACTAATTGGACCAATGGAGGAGTCACATACCAAGGAACAATCTCTCCAAGCAAATTTGTGAGAGGTGCTTTGGGCAAGGAGATCGAAAATCGCAGCAAAGTGAGCTAGAACTCATGCTTGAGCTAGATATTCGTGTTTGTGGGAGGAAGAAGAAGTGGATGGGTGCAGGAATAAGTGGAGGAGGGCCACCGTGGGCCCATGAGGCAGGGGCGCGCCCTGAGGGGTAGGGCGCGCCCTCCACCCTCGTAGCCACGTGGCAGCTCCCCCCCGCAGTGTTTTTAGTTCCATAAATCCTCAAATATTCCAGAAAAAATCATATTATATTGGCATGGCATTTGGAGGACTTTTATTTTCGGGATATTTTTATATTGCATGGATAAATCAGGAAACAGACAGAAAAATACTATTTTTACTTTATTTCAACTAAATAACAGAAAGTATAAAGAGAGTACATAAGGTTGTGCTTCTAGTTTCATCCATCTCATGCTCATCAAAAGGAATCCACTAACAAGGTTGATCAAGTCTTGTTAACAAACCATTCTGAATAACATGAAACCCGAGAAATTTCGAATAACACTATGTTACCTCAACGGGGATATGCACATCCCCAATAATAAGAATATCATATTTCTTCTTGACAGTAGGAAGAGGAAATTCAAAACCTCCAAATATAATCGATGGAATTTTTCTAATAGAATTGATACTATGAACTTGAGGTTATTTCCTCGGAAAGTGTACCGTATGCTCATTACCATTAACATGAAAAGTGACATTGCCTTTGTTGCAATAAAAAACAGCACCTGCAGTATTTGGAAAAGGTCTTCCAAGAATAATAGACATATTATCGTCCTCGGGAATATCAAGAATAACAAAGTCTGTTAAAATAGTAAGGTTTGCAACCACAACAGGCACATCCTCACATATACCGACAGGTATAGCAGTTGATTTATCAGCCATTTGCAAAGATATTTCAGTAGGTGTCAACTTATTCAAATCAATTCTACTATATAAAGAGAGAGGCATAACACTAACACCGGCTCCAAGATCACATAAAGCAGTTTTAACATAATTTCTTTTAATGGAGCATGGTATAGTAGGTACTCCTGGATCTCCAAGTTTCTTTGGTATTCCACCTTTAAAAGTATAATTAGCAAGCATGGTGGAAATTTCAGCTTCCGGTATCTTTCTCTTATTTGTAACAATATCTTTCATATACTTAGCATAAGGATTCATTTTGAGCATATCAGTTAGTCGCATACGCAAAAAGATAGGTCTAATCATTTCAGCAAAGCGCTCAAAATCCTCATCATCCTTTTTCTTTGATGGTTTGGGAGGAAAAGGCATGGGTTTCTGAACCCATGGTTCTCTTTCTTTACCATGTTTCCTAGCAACAAAGTCTCACTTATCATAACGTTGATTCTTTGATTGTGGGTTATCAAGATCAACAACAGGTTCAATTTCTACATCATTATCATTACTAGGTTGAGCATCATCGTTAGCATTTTCACTAGTTTCATGTTCATTACGAGATTGTGTTTCAGCATCAGAAATAGATATATCATTTGGATTCTCAGGTGGTTCAGCAATAGGTTCACTAGAAGTTTGCAAAGTCCTATCATTTTTCTTTTTCTTCCTTTTAGAAGAACTAGGCACATCAATATTATTTCTCTGAGAATCTTGCTCAATTCTCTTAGGGTGGCCTTCAGGATACAAAGGTTCCTGAGTCATTCTACCAGTTCTAGTAGCCAGTCTAACAGCATAATCAATTTTCTTAATATTCATTTCATTGAGAAAATCATTTTGAGCTTTAAGTACTTGTTCTACTTGAGTGGTAACCATAGAAGCATGTTTGCTAACAAGTTTAAGTTCACATCTAACATCAGCCATATAATCACTCAAGTGCTTAATCATATAAGTATTTTGTTTTAATTGTCTACCAAAGTAAGCATTGAAATTTTCTTGTTTGACAATAAAATTATCGAACTCTTCTAAGCATTGCCTAGCAGACTTATAGTGAGGAATATCACCTTCATCAAATCTATAGAGAGAATTTAACTTTACTACATGTGTCGGGTTATCAAGACCAGGAGGTTCTTCAATAGGTAATGGATTAAGATCATGTGTTTCTTCAACAGGCGGTAAATTAAGACCATGTATTTCTTCAATAGGAGATAAATTCTTAACATCTTCAGTTTTAATACCTTTTTCTTTCATAGATTTCTTTGCCTCTTGCATATCCTCAGGACCGAGAAATAGGACAACTATCTTCTTCGGAGTTGGTTTAGGAGTAGGTTCAGTAATTGGCTCAGGGGCTGGCTCATGAAGTGCCCAATTATTTTCATTTGTCAACATATTATTCAATAGAATTTTAGCTTCATCCGATGTTCTTTCCCTGAAAACAGAACCAACACAACTATCCGGGTAATCTCTGGAAGCATCGGTTAGTCCATTATAAAAGATATCAAGTATTTCATTTTTCTTAAGAGGATGATCAGGCAAAGCATTAAGTAACTTGAGAAGCCTCCCCCAAGCTTGTGGGAGACTCTCTTCTTCAATTTGCACAAAGTTGTATATTTCCCTCAAGGCAACTTGTTTCTTATGAGTAGGGAAATATTTAGCAGAGAAGTAATAAATCATATCCTGGGGACTACGCACACAACCAGGATCAAGAGAATTAAACCATACCTTAGCATCACCCTTTAATGAGAAGGAAATATTTTAAGGATATAAAAGTAGCGAGATCTCTCATCATTAGTGAACAGGGTGGCTATATCATTTAATTTAGTAAGATGTGCCACAACAGTTTCAGATTCATAGCCATGAAAAGGATCAGATTCAACCAAAGTAATTATATCAAGATCAACAGAGAATTAATAATCCTTATCGACAACACAGATAGGTGAAGTAGCAAAAGCAGGATCGGGTCTCATTTTATCATTAAGAGATTGCTTATTCCATTTAGCTAATAACCTTCTAAGCTCATCGTTATCTTTGCAAGCTAAAATAGCCACAGAAGCTTCCTGTCGGTGTACTAAAGTAGGGGTACCTTAGTATCCCGAACTTGTGCACGGGCAGTCGTAGCACCCCGCGGCAAGGTTTGCCAGGCGATCGCCAAGACTCTCCGTGGTCCCTTTTTGGGCCATCCAAGAACAAAGTATTTGAGCCAAGGCCCCGGCAGGAGGAGCCTGCCGGGAAGGCCACCCGAAGAGAGCCAGGCCCCGGCTAGAGGAGCTTGCCGGGACGACCGCTCGAAGCACAAGACCCCGATAGGAGGAGCCTGCCGGGAAGGCCAACCACGGCACGACAAGGACCTTGCCACGGCGCGTCCCGCGCTCCGGCAAGGCCCGGTGAGCGACAAGCTCCCGGGCGCGACAAGACATCCACCACGGCAAGGCGTTTGCCGCGGCAAGTTACCACCCCGTGCGTGCGCTCCAGCTCACCCACCAACGTGTCGCTCTGGGGGCATTCCAGGCGCACGTGGCGGGAGGTTGTGCAGCCAGGGGCATGCGGTGGCGAAGCGAAGCTGACAGAGTAGCCATCGTGGCAAACGGTGGCGCTCCTGACAGTCCACTTCCCTGCACCGTCTGGGCGACGCGGACGGGCATTTAATGCCCTTGTCCCCCGCCGTCAGAGTTAGGTATGATAGCACTGTACAGCCACTGTGCAGGCAGCTGTACCCACTATAGCATTCTCCCATTTTTACCCCCACCTGCGCTGCCACCTGTGGGTAACCCCTTGAGCATATAAAAGGAGGCCCCGTGCGCACGTAGGAAGGGGGAGGACACCCATTGCCATGCTCGGTCTCGCCAGGGGCTCGTGTGTACTGTAGCACCACGCGCTCCCGAGCAAGAACACAATACAATACACAAAGCAGCAGTAGGGTTTTACGCATCCTTGCGGCCCGAAGCTGGGTAAAATCCCTTGTGTGCATCGCCTCGATCCGCTCTTCGTTCAACCTCCGCCCCCCGCCGAACCAGTAAGGGGCTCGGTCCCCATAGGTGTTCGAGGAAGCCGATTCCCCCCTGACATCTTTGGCGCGCCAGGTAGGGGGCGTCGAAGTTGTGCGAACCTGATCCGGCGCCCGCACCAGCTAGATCTCCTTCATCTTTGTCGACATGCCACCGAAGAAGAAGGCTCCGGAGGTGGCCGGTCCATCCGCGTCGAACCCGCCGCCCTTGGAGCAAACGGGCGGTGGGGACGACACCGGCGGCGGGACGGGCGTCGTCGAGCCAGCTCATGGCGCCACGGTGTCCGAACATGCACCGCGCCCCTCTCAGGAGGCACGGTACCAGCAGCGTCTTGGCGCCCACGGTACCATACGCTCGCTGGACCCAAATCGAGCCGGCGGATCCCAGGGCGCTCAGGGCCAGCACTCATACCAACGTGCTGGCGCGAGCGTGGCGCGGCTGCCTGGTTCGGGTGTTGCTCCTTCTAACGTAGTTAGAAGTTCGAGCACATCCCGCTCCACGCGCCGTTCGCCGCCACTGCCCACCACTCCAGCAGAAGCTCTGGCGCGAGCTCAACTGCTCCTAGACTACCCTCTAGCGGCGGACAAGCTCGACGACTGGAGGGCCACGATACAGAGCCTCATCGGTTTCGCCAACGGCGACACCCCACGGCAGCACAGCGCATCGCAGCCGCGGCGGGACGGCCAGGCGAGAACCGATGGCGCCAGGACAGGCGGGGGTGCGACCACCATGCACTCCCCGCCCCAGAGGCCAAGGTCGCTGACTCGCCGGAATCATCACGACAACGACTCCACCGCGTCGTCAAATCCGCGAACTCATCGCGATCAATGCCAAGTTCTTCACGAGCAAGAGCAAGAGGACGCTCGTACTCGGATCGAGCGTCGGAGAGAAGCGCAGCGTCAATCAGACCACCGCGCTGGGCCCTCTGTCGACATGCACGCACCACGGGAACCAGGCGACCTGCCGTACGCGGTGGGCTGCCCTGCGTTCATCCGTGAGCTGCGGCAAGTCCAGTGGCCCAGCACGAAGAATTTCAAGCCAGACGTACCAGAGAAGTACGACGGCAAGTCGCATCCGTCGGAGTTCCTCAGCATCTACACCATTGCGGTGCAGGCTGCTGGAGGGCGAGACGACAAGATCCTTGCCAACTACTTCCCGCTGGTACTCAAATCCAACGTCAGATCCTGGCTCATGCACTTGCCGGATAACTCCATAACCTCCTGGACAGACTTGTGCCATCAGTTTGTTGGCGCCTTTACGGGAGGCCACAAACCCCATGGCCAAGCGAGCGACCTTCATCTGCTCGTCCAGAAGGAAGGGGAACCCCTGCGCAAGTTCATCCAGAGATTCAGCCGTGTACACTACAACATCCCAGACGTCCACCCCGCCGCGGTCATCAGCGCGTTCCATCAGAACGTGCGTAAACGCAGGATGCGGGAGGAGATGGCGATGTGCAAGATCAAAGACGTCAGTGAGCTATATGCCCTGGCCGACAAGTGTGCCCGTGCTGAGGAAGGTAGGAAACTCCCCGGAGAGAACACTGGAGCAGGAGAATCTGACAGTGAGGATACCGCCCCAGCAAGGAAGGGCCGGCGGCGGAGCAACAGGAAGAAGAAGAGCCAAGAAGTACTGGTTGTTGAGCAGTCCGGCGATGAAGGCGCCGCCAAGAAGGCCCAGGCTGGTAGCTCTGGCAAGGAGATTGCCGGATGCGCCCACTGCCAGGCTGTGGCGGTCGCCGACAAGCGGGACGGCACCAACAAGCAGTACTGCAAGATCCACCGCACCAAGGGCCATGACCTCCAGAGCTGCAAGCAGGTCGAGCGGCTCGTCGAGCTGCAAAAGGCCGAGTACGAGCGGCGCGACAAGGAGAGAGCCCGGGGAGGTGGCGGAGGATCGGGCACGAAGCGCCCCGGCCAGGGAGGATGCTGCGACAAGGACAAGCAGCGGCAAGCGGACCGACCTCCCCGCGGCCGCGACAAGAACGAAGACGACGACGAAGACGAAGACATGGATGACGTCGAGACCAGTGAGCAGGAGTTTCAGAAAGCCACAGAGGTCTTGTGCGTAGACGGCGGTGCCTCCCTGCATACATCTCACCGCCAGCTCAAGCAGTGGGCGCGGGAAGTCAATGCAGCGGAGCCACCCGTCGAGTCGCGCAAGCCTCTGAAATGGTCCATCACGCCTATCATCTTTGATATTGAGGACCATCCTGATTGCACAACGGCGATCGGGTGCTTGCCGATGTTGGTCTCACCAACAGTCCGCAACCTCAAGGTCACTAAGATGCTAGTTGACGGCGGGGCCGGCTTGAACCTGATCTCCTTCGCTGTGCTCCGGAAACTCCAAGTCCCCGACAGCAAGCTCGAAGAGACCGGCACGTTCCAAGGAATCAACCCGGGAAGGAGCAAGCCGAAGGGGAAGATAACATTGCCAGTGACATTTGGCAGCGAGCTGAACTTCAGGACAGAGAGGATCACTTTTGACGTTGCCGATTTTCCATTGCCTTACAATGGAATTCTCGGCCGTCCAGCGCTCGCCAAGTTCATGGCGGCCTCTCACTACGCCTACAACATGCTCAAGATGCCAGGCCCGATAAGCGTCATCTCTGTCCCCGGCGACAAGAAGGATGCCCTTATCTGTGCCGACAAGATCTACCGGGAAGCAGCAGCCGCAGCGGATCACAAGCCGCTTGCCGCTGAAGCTCCCGGAGGGAAGAAGAGGACCCAGCCCGGCAAGTGCTCTGGCGCCCACTCCGGCAAGCGCACCTCTTCGGAGTGCTGCGCTACCGTCGAGGACGCGCCACCGGCAAGAGTAAGAAGACAATGGCAGCTCCGCCAACGACCAAGAAGGTGCCCGCCAAGGAGGACGGCACTGGTGGTACCTTCACCATCAGTGCCACGCTCGACCCCAAATAGGAAAGCACGCTCGTTGCTTTCCTGCGGGCAAATGTCGATGTGTTTGCCTGGCAACCATCCGACATCCCCGGCGTTCCCAGGAAAGTGATTGAGCACCACCTCGCCGTCTGTCCTCACGCGCGGCCCGTCAAGCAGAGAGTCAGGAAGCAAGCAGTGGAGCGCCAAGAGTTCATCGCAGAAGAGATCAAGAGGTTGGAAGCGGCAGGCCTCGTCAGAGGTGTGCTCCATCCGACGTGGTTGGCCAATCCTGTTGTCGTGCGCAAAGCAAATGGGAAATGGAGGCTTTGCATCGACTTCACCGATGTTAATAAAGCTTGTCCCAAAGATCCCTTTCCCTTGCCGCGCATTGACCAGATTGTTGACTCCACGGCCGGATGTGACCTGCTTTCATTTCTTGACGCCTACTCAGGATATCATCAGATCTTCAGGGCAGAAGAAGATGAAGAGAAGACCGCGTTCATCACTCCATGTTGCACGTATTGTTTTGTACGGATGCCTTTCGGACTGAAGAACGCCGGTTCAACATTTGCGAGGGTTGTCCACACCGCTTTTGAGCCACAAATCCACAGAAATGTGGAGGCCTACAAGGATGACATAGTGGTCAAGAGCAGAGACAGGGCAACCCTGATTCAAGACTTAGAACAGACCTTTGCGAACCTGCGCAGGATCAGCCTCAAGCTCAACCCCGAGAAGTGCGTGTTCGGAGTCCCTTCCGGCAAGCTTCTCGGGTTCTTCGTGTCTCAGCGAGGAATAGAAGCCAACCCAGAAAGATCAAGGCCATCGAGCAGATTGAAGCACCAACACGTGTCAAGGACGTACGGAGGCTTGCCGGCTGCGTCGCGGCTCTCAGCAGGTTTATTTCCAAGTCTGCAGAACGCGCCCTGCCGTTTTTCAAAATTTTGAAAAAGGCGGGTCTATTAAAATGGACTACGGAAGCGGAGGCTGCGCTGCAGGACCTGAAGAAATACCTGTCCTCCGCTCCAATACTTGTCGCGCCTAAACCACAAGAGAAGTTGCTGCTATACCTGGCGGCAACCAATCAAGTGGTTAGTGCTGCGTTAGTAGCGGAGAGGGAGGCAGATGATGAGCCAGCAACCACAACAAGCACGTCCAACGACAACCAGGGGGCTTCCCCGACAAGCTCTGGCCCCGACAAGGATGAATCTGCGCAGGAGCAAGTGGAGGTGCAGAAGAAGAAAATGGTGCAGCGCCCAGTTTACTTTGTCAGTTCCCTTCTGCAGGGGGCTAGGTCAAGGTACTCTGGCGTGCAGAAATTGCTTTTCGGCCTCCTCATGGCCTCGAGAAAGCTGCGCCATTACTTCCAAGCACACGAGATTACAGTTGTCACCCGCTTTCCGCTGAAGAGGATACTGCAGAATCCAGAAGCAACAGGCAGGATTGTCGAGTGGGCACTAGAGCTGTCGAGCTTCGGTCTCCAATTCGAGAGCACCTCGACTATCCAAAGCAGGGCATTGGCGGAGTTCATAGCGGAGTGGACACCGACACCGGACGAAGATATCCCAGAGACGAGCATCCCCGCCAAAGAAGCAAGCAAAGAGTGGCTGATGTACTTTGATGGTGCTTTCTCGCTGCAAGGCGCCGGTGCTGGCGCGTTACTCGTCGCACCCACCGGAGAGCACCTCAAGTACGTAGTCCAGATGCACTTCCCCAAGGAGCAAGCAACCAATAATACTGCAGAGTATGAAGGTCTGCTCGCTGGTCTCAGGATTGCGGCAGAACTTGGGATCAAGAAGCTCATTGTCAGGGGTGACTCGCAGCTTGTTGTCCGCCAAGTGAACAAGGATTACCAGAGTCCGTTGATGGAAGCGTACGTTGATGAAGTGAGGAAGCTGGAAGAGCACTCTGACGACCTGCAAATGGAACACATTCCAAGAGCTGAGAATGACATCGCTGATGGCCTGTCGAAGTGCGCAGCATTTAAGTTACATGTGGAACCAGGAACCTTTGTGCTCAAGCTGACTCAACCATCCATAACGCCATCAACCAGACAGAGCAAGAAGAGGAGGTTGGTCTCCGGCGACTATCTTCCGGCAGAGCTCCCCGGAGCCGCCGCCAAGAAGGTCCCCAAGATCGACGCCAAGAGCGCTGAGGAACCGTCTGCTCCGGAAAACCCCAGGGTTTGTTCCGTAGAAGCAGGCGATCCCGACAAGTTTTGCTCCGGCAAGCTTGCTGGGGAACGTCAAGCTCCGGCTGAGCCCCAGATCCTCGCCGTAGAAGCGGACGTTCCCGCAGCAGCAGAAGTGCCTTCAGTCCTTGTTGTTGAGCCGCAGGCTCCAGCATGGGCGCAGCAGACTGTCCGTTTCCTCCAGCACGGAGAACTTTCCGAAGAGCAAGAAGAAGCGGAAAGAGTAGCCCGGCGCTCGTGTATGTACCAGTTCGTCGACAACACACTGTACAGAAGAGGGCGCAACGGTGTGAAATTGAAGTGCATTTCCCGGGAAGACGGACAACAGTTGTTGGCAGAGATACATGGAGGCATATGTGGTCACCACATCGGCGCAAGAGCACTCGCCGGCAAAGCATTCTGGCAAGGTTTCTTCTGGCCGATAGCCCTCCAGGATGCAACTACACAAGTAACCAAGTGTGAAGCGTGCCAGTACCATTCCAAGCAGATACACCAGCCAGCTCAAGCTCTCCAGACGATCCCTTTATCCTGGCCATTTTCGGTCTGGGGGCTCGACATCCTCGGCCCCTTCCCCCGAGCTGTCGGGGGCTTTGAGTACTTGTACGTCGCAATCGACAAGTTCACAAAGTGGCCGGAAGTGGAACCAGTGAGGAAGGTGATAGCACAGTCAGCCATCAAGTTCTTCAGGTCGATTGTCTGCCGCTTCGGGATCCCCAACAGGACCATCACCGACAACGGTACATAATTCACGAGCCGCGCCTTCATGCAATACGTCCAAGATCTCGGCGCCAAGGTATGCTTCGCTTCTGTTGCTCATCCCAGGAGCAACGGTCAAGCTGAAAGGGCCAACGCCGAAGTACTGCGCGGGCTCAAGACCAGAACTTTCGACAGGCTGCACAAGTGCGGAAGAAACTAGATCGAGGAGCTGCCGGTGGCTCTTTGGTTGATCAGAACGACGCCAAATCGAGCCACTGGCCAGACACCATTTGCTCTAGTCTATGGAGCAGAAGCAGTTACCCCCACGGAACTCGTATACGGGTCACCTCGAGTGCTCGCTTATGATGAGCTTGAGCAAGAGCGGCTGCGTGAAGATGACGCGCTGCTCCTTGAGGAAGATCGTCTTCAGGCTGCCGTGCGAGCCTCTCGCTACCAGCAAGCTTTGCGTCGCTACCATAGCCGCAAAGTTAAAGCCAGAAGCTTCGAGGAAGGTGACCTTGTTCTTCGGTGCACCCCGTCTGCCAAGAATCATAACAAGTTGACGCCGAAGTGGGAAGGCCCTTACCGGGTGAGATGAGTCACGAGGCCCGGCGCTGTCCGCCTCGAGACCGAAGATGGCACTCCGGTGAGCAACTCCTGGAATATTGAGCATCTTCGTAAGTTTTACCCATAAGGCGCGGTTGTCGGGCCCCGCCCGGCAACCAACCGTTTGTACAAGTCTTGCCGCAGTTGCATGTAATCCTTTGTACAAAGCCAGGCACAGACCCTGAGCAGCAGAAATGAAGCGCTGTCGCCCTAAGTTTTAGCATGCATGCTGAGTCGAGTCTCGTCCTTGGTTAGGGTTGATAGTGCCTAACAGCTGCTAACCCCTAGCTTAGAGGTCGAGTCTGCGTCCTTTTTCCGGTTCCTTCGTTTCCTTTGGTTCGCAGGGTTTTGCATATCCTGGCCAGGCCGCTTAAGGACGAAGAAGAGAAGAAGGGCGGACCAGCATTTGGTCCCCGGCAAGCCAGTATTGCCGGAGGCTGCAAGTACGAAGATTCGCCCGCGGCAAGCCAAGGTTGCCGGGGGCTGCAATCCCAGATAAGTTTTTGCATCCCTTGTCATGCATTCTCTTATGAACTGTGGAATACGAAAACCTTGTTTCGTCCTAGAAGCTACCGTGCTCCCTTAACGACCGGCCCCAGAGCGCGTTCCTGGGGCCCGTTTTGGTAGTAGTCGCGGCGGCAAAGGGGCGGAACGAGGGGCCCGAACCCGCTTCATCCCTTCCTCCGCCAAAGGCGTGAGAGAGGTCGAGTGGCGCGGGAAGACGGCAGGGCCTGTTGCCGGGCAAAGAAGTGTCTATCTTAACGATATAAAGGATTCGTTCCTTGGCGTGGGTTTAACCCACGGGAAAAATGGCCCGGCAAACATCCCCTTTTCATTAAAAACATTCCGCTCAGGTATAGTTCAGAGAGAATGAAAAACATGAAAAGATGGGATTACAAGTTTTAAACACAGCTAAGGCCCGAGGGCTTACAGATTGAAAAAAAGATAAGATGCCCGTAATCCCTTTCTTGTCTCTCTCCTCAGGAGGTAGGACAAGGAGGCGAAAAGGGCAAAAGGAGTGCCTAGGCGAGCTACGGGTGGCAGAAGACACCAACAGAACGCCCCGGGGGCCGGCTGAAAGCTGGACGGTGATGGCGGCGCCGGAAGAAGGGCCCGACAAGGCAGCAGGGCATCAGCACGCTGTCGAGGGCGCCGTGCCCTCGTACTCCGAGTTGACGGCCTTGCCGCCAGCCCTCTTCCTCTTCCGCAGCCTCGCCACGCCAGCTGCCAAGGAGGCGACCCCGAGGAGCTCAAGGGGCCGGCGACCCGGATGATGGGGTCGCCGGTGCCACACGGATCTGCGACCGGCGCCTAGTCGGACCCGTCATCCCGACGACCGCTGCCCTCGTCGTCGCTGTCGCTCCCCTCCTCGTCACTCTCGCTCGAGGAGGAGCTTTCGCTGTCGGAGGAGCTATCCACGCAGCACCGGGCCCGGGTCCCGAAGTCCCCGAAGGCCTTGACGGAGAGGAGATCGCCCTCCATCAATGTAAAATGGAGGGTGAACCCCTCTGTCAAGGTGTGGATACGGGCGAATGTCTTCCACCCTCGGCCAAGATACACTACGCCGGGGGCTGGGAACTCGACGTGGACCCGCGTGCCGCTGATCCCGCAGCCCTTCATGCACAGCCTTAGCGTCTCTGGTTGCTCCATCTCCATCACGCTTGCGAATGGAGCCGGGAGGCGGAGGCGGCAGCGAGGCACCCGGCGCAGCCTGACGAAGAACTCGCAAGGATCGTCCCCGAGGTGGACCGCCATGGGAAGAGGAGCCGCTGGCGGAGGCGAGGCCGGCGCGTCGCCCCGCCCGCCTCTTCCTTGAGCGCCGCGGCCTCGTCCACGCCCTCGTCCACGACCTCGCCCCCTCCCCCTTCCCCTTACGGCTGGCTCCGCCACCGCGGGTGCAAGGGGAGGAGGGGCGCGCTGCCTGGCGGCAACCCTCGCCGCCACCAATGAAGGACCCGGATTCCCTTTCTCCATGGCGAATGGAGAGAGGGGGTCAGAAGATGAAGAGGAGAAGAGATGGAGGAGTGTGGGTTCCCGTCTCCCCCTCTTGCTCTTTATAAAGGAGCAGGGTGGGGGCTCGACCGCCCCGCTCAGCCAATCAAGACGCAGGAAGGCCAGGCGACTGGGGCCAACCTGCTGCCCCGACCCGCGACGGCCCGGTCTCCTGACTCCACCGCCCGCAACTCCGGGTGCATGGAAGCCGCGTGGCTGACGCGCAGGACCGAGACGACAGATGAGGCGACCTCTCCCCACCCTGTGATCGTGGGGAACGGGCGCCTCGGAAACCGTGCCTCGGCCCCGTCCAGCGAACAAGCCACGCCTCCATGCCTTCCTCCACTTATGGAGCTAGCGCGAACCATCCCCCTTTATGGCGACGTGATGCATGCCTGCAGGGTTCGGCCCCGCGCACGCCACCCACGTCACGCACGCCTCTCCCCACGATGCCGCGTTCGACGCGTGCCTTTCGCGGAGGACGTGGTGGGCGCCGAAGCAGATGCAGCGTGACCCAGGCCGCGCGTGCCCGTGCACTGTTTTGGGCCTGGCCCAACAGCGCTCGGCACCGTGTATGGCGCAGGCCCGGGGGCTCCTATCGGTGTACTAAAGTAGGGGTACCTTAGTATCCCGAACTTGTGCACGGGCAGTCGTAGCACCCCGCGGCAAGGCTTGCCAGGCGATCGCCAAGACTCTCCGTGGTCCCTTTTTGGGCCATCCAAGAACAAAGTATTTGAGCCAAGGCCCCGGCAGGAGGAGCCTGCCGGGAAGGCCACCCGAAGAGAGCCAGGCCCCGGCAAGAGGAGCTTGCTGGGACGACCGCTCGAAGCACAAGACCCCGGCAGGAGGAGCCTGCCGGGAAGGCCAACCACGGCACGACAAGGACCTTGCCACAGCGCGTCCCGCGCTCCGGCAAGGCCCGGTGAGCGACAAGCTCCCGGGCGCGACAAGACATCCACCGCGGCAAGGCGTTTGCCGCGGCAAGTTACCACCCCGTGCCTGCGCTCCAGTTCACCCACCAACGTGTCACTCTGGGGGCATTCCAGGCGCACGTGGCGGGAGGTTGTGCAGCCAGGGGCATGCAGTGGCGAAGCAAAGCTGACAGAGTAGCCATCGTGGCAAACGGTGGCGCTCCTGACGGTCCACTTCCCTGCATCGTCTGGGCGACGCGGACGGGCATTTAATGCCCTTGTCCCCCGCCGTCAGAGTTAGGTATGATAACACTGTACGGCCACTGTGCAGGCAGCTGTACCCACTACAGCATTCTCCCATTTTTACCCCCACCTGCGCTGCCACCTGTGGGTAACCCCTTGAGCATATAAAAGGAGGCCCCGTGCGCACGTAGGAAGGGGGAGACACCCATTGCCACGCTCGGTCTCGCTACCGGCTCGTGTGTACTGTAGCACCACGCGCTCCCGAGCAAGAACACAATACAATCCACAAAGCAGCAGTAGGGTTTTACGCATCCTTGCGGCCCGAAGCTGGGTAAAATCCCTTGTGTGCATCGCCTCGATCCGCTCTTCGTTCAACCTCCGCCCCCCGCCGAACAAGTAAGGGGCTCGGTCCCCATAGGTGTTCGAGGAAGCCGATTCCCCCCCGACACTTCTTTATCAAAAATATAACCCTCAGGAATAGCAGGCATGTTTTCATCATCAATTTCATCAACATAATCAGTTTCAATAATTTCTTTCTCTCTAGCCCTAGCAATTTGTTCATCAATAAATTCACTAAGGGGCACAGTAGTATCAAGCATAAAAGTAGTTTAATCATAAGTATCATGCATAGCAGAAGTCGCATCATCAATAACATGCGACATATCAGAACGAATAGCAGAAGCAGGTTTAGGTGTCGCAAGCTTACTCAAAACAGAAGGTGAATCAAGTACAGAGCTAGATGGCAGTTCCTTACCTCCCCTCATAGTTGAGGGATAAATTGTTGTCTTAGCGTCTTTCAAGTTCTTCATAGTGGCCAGTAGATATAAATCCCAAGTGACTCAAAGAATAGAGCTATGCTCCCCGGCAATGGCGCCAGAAATTAGTCTTGATAACCCACAAGTGTAGGGGATCGCAACAGCTTTCGAGGGTAGAGTATTCAACCCAAATTTATTGATTCGACACAAGGGGAGCCAAACAATATTCTCAAGTATTAGCAGTTGAGTTGTCAATTCAACCACACCTGGATAACTTAGTATCTGCAACAAAGTATTTAGTAGCAAAGTAATATGATAGTAGTGGTAACGATAATAAAAGAGTAATGAAAGCAAAAGTAATATTTTTGGTGTTTTGTAGTGATTGTAACAATAGCAACGGGAAAGTAAATAAGCGTAAACCAGTATATGGAAAGCTCGTAGGCATTGGATCGGTGATGGATAATTATGCCGGATGCGGTTCATCATGTAACAGTCATAACATAGGGTGACACAGAACTAGCTTCAATTCATCAATGTAATGTAGGCATGTATTCCGAATATAGTCATACATGCTTATGGAAAAGAACTTGCATGACATGTTTTGTCCTACCCTCCCGTGGCAGCGGGGTCATAATGGAAACTAAGGGATATTAAGGCCTCCTTTTAATAGAGAACCGGAACAAAGCATTAGCACATAGTGAATACATGAACTCCTCAAACTATGGTCATCACCGGGAGTGGTCCTGATTATTGTCACTTCGGCGTTGCCGGATCATAACACATAGTAGGTGACTATAGACTTGCAAGATACACTACAAAAAAAAATACACTTCCGTGATGATACGTGTTTGTCACAGTCGGTCGCTTTTTTTGTCATGCATGTACATCCATGACAAATTTATGACAGAATCAAGATAGTCATACCTGTGCTGTAGTAGAACTGTTCCATGACATTACCAAAATTATCATCACGGAAGTGTCCACTTCCATGACGATAAATCGCGCGTCACAGAAGTGCTTTCGTCAAGGGTGACCGACACGTGGCATCCACCGTAACGGAACACTGTTAAGCTATCGGGTCGGGTTTTGGATCTGATAACCTGTTAACAACCCCGACCAATGGGGATTTTCCACGTGTAAAATCATCATTGGCTGGAGGAAACACGTGTCGGCTCATCGTCGGGACAGATGTCATCCACTCATTGGACAGAAGGCGCCTATGATACGTTGACACGTGGCACGGCCCAACAGAGGCCCATTCCTGTGAAAAGTCCGGCCCGTTTGACTTGGTCAAAAGGTGGCAGGCCGGCCCATGGAAAGCCTGTTAACGGCCTGTTCGCATATAGCCCATTTACAGCCCGCTAACCCAAGGCCCGTTACGCCCTATCCGAATTAGGCTCAGTAGCATCATCTAGGCCATCCAATATGATTCCGGCCCGTTTTCACTTCTGGCCCATGTATGGCCCATGACGTCTTTCGGCCCATATGAGGCCCTATGTAACTCTTGGCCTATTAACGACCCGTGGTGAAACTGGCCTGTAATGAATAGTGTATCACTTTACACCCATTAACGGCCCGTGGTGAAACTGGCCCGTAATGAACAGTGTATCACTTTATACCCATTAACGGCCCGTTATTCCGTTGGGCCATCTCCAGCCCATGTTATCTTTCGGCCTTCTTAGAGCCCATTTATTCTTGGGCTCATTTCCAGCATTCGTTTAATTACGGCCCATTACTGTCATTTTCTGCTTGTGGGCCAAATTCAGCCCGTGGTTACAGTCGGCCCATTTGTGGTCCCTTAATATGTTGGGCCATTTTCATAGCGTCATCAAATACGACCTATTAACGATGGCCCGTTATGGTCGGCCCATGAACGGACGATTCTAACTCTTGCCCGTTTACGGCCAGAACGCGGTCTGTTTGGCCCATGTTTGGCCAATCGATCATACGGCCCGTATAAGGCCCATTGATGTACGGCCCGTAGAAGGCCCATTGATGATACGGCTCGTAGAAGGCCCACTGTTTCTACGGCCCGTAGAAGGCCCACTGTTTATACGGCCTGTAGAAGGCCCACTGTTTCTATGGCCCGTAGGAGGCCCAATGTCACTACAGTAAATATTAGCCCATGGTTATTATGGCCTAGTTTTAAAAAATAGGTTATAGCAGCCACTAGCAAACCGCAGAAAAAGAACTGCACTGACTACAAGCAAACAAATAAACAAGACAACAAGGAAATAAATAAGCAAGCAACTTACACTAGGCTATCACGGCTATTATACATATTACATCCACTGGGCATCAAAGTTCGCCACCAGTGCAAATATAGGGAACACAGCAGCATATAAACGCCGCAGCAAAACAAGTCCAGAACTGAAACCACTTCAGAAGAGCTCAAGAAACAATATCCTGGGTACCCATAATGCTGGCAAGATGCTTAGCAAGCTTATTAACTTTCTCTTGTTTGGTGCTTAAGTCCTCCAGTACTTGCTGTTGCACCAGAAAGTATGCATCTGAATTCTGCAGGGACTTCCTCAGTCCTTCGGCTTCCTGTCGCATAACATCTGATCGATGTCTTTCAACTTGAAGTTGAGACTCAAGAAGCCGAACTGCTTCAGGCAACGAGTTCGAAGAGCTGGTGCTAGCAATGGTAGCCAGTAACTCGAACACTACATCAAGACAGGACTTTGGGGTTGTCTCAGTGTCTTCAATATAGTTTTTATCAGCTTTCTTGGAGACCAACAGGGATGTCTCACTATCTTGAACCTTATCTGCATTACTTCCTTTACCATTGCATAACAGGGTACTCTTCTCTAATATTTTATCCGCATTCTAAAAGAGAAACAAACAAACACATCTCAGGTTTACAATGTAGTATATGAAACTCATTTTGGTAAACCAGTTCAGTAGTAAGGTGGACAGGATAACAGCATGAATCAAACATATATCTATGTACTATGGTCACTGTATGGTCTATATCATTCTAGTTTATGTTGCCAAATCAAGATAGATACAGTTCGAATCATATCTATTTAAGACAAAACATCGTAGACAGAATATAAGTGTGGGAAACTACACAGCAATAACAGCACTTGTAATGTGCATGGCATGAGAACATAACTGTTTATTCAATTGAAACTGAAATCAACATAGAGCAAGTTACAACAGCAAACAGCCAAACACGTTGAAGAAACAGGTTTAAAGCATACCTGTTGCGCCATTGGAGTTTCAATTGCATCCTTCAAATTTGAAATTAGTTGGTATCAGTAAATACAGTGATGCAAGAGCAAAGTAGTATGAACCATAGCTACATAACCTGACCTGAGAACAATTCTTCTTCTGCTTTAAGCATTGACTTCGGGTTCGGAGTGGTGGTCCTCGTGATTTGGGCACTCTGGTGGAGACGGTGCTGTGTCAACGGGAACTAGGTGTCTATCTGCTGGGGTTGGGGTTAGAAGGGGTGTAGCTGGTTCTCTGTAAAACTGGGTAGGGGTACAATATGCATGAGTGTGGGTTATCTGTGGTGGGGCTGGTTCTTGGGCAAGTAGAACCGTGGTTCTATCTGCATCGACAGGTAGCACGATCTTTTCTGAAGACCGTGTTTTTACTCCCACAGATACTGCCATCACTCCCTCCAATTGAAATGGCTGATAAACAAGAAAAGTAATTGAATGTACAGACATTGTAAGATAGATAGGTGCAATGGATAGTAGGGAAGAAAACATGGCATGAAATAATTCACATTTATGTTGTCTAAGCAAACAGAATAGCAGGACATAATTTCACATATATGATGGCTAATTAAGCAGGATAGCATGACACAATTTCACATGTATGATGGCTAACTAAACAGGATAGAATGACATACTTCAAAATATGATGACTATGTAAACAGGATGACATGATATAACTATACAATGTGTCTATTAAAGTGGTTGGCATGCCATAAATCACAAACATGCCGTCGATGGAAACATGATGGCATGGTATAATTCACGGATAGAATGACATAATTTAAAATATGATGACTATGTAAACAGGATGAGATGATATAACTATATTATGTCTTTAGAAAATGGGTTGGCATGCCATAATTCAGATACATGCTGTCTATGTAAACATCATGGCATGACATAATTCAAATATATGATTTATATACTAAGGAAGTGAGCAGAGGGCAACCGCATATATGATGTGTCAACTAAGGAGATGGCATTCAATATTGTGTATATGATGTAAAAACTAAGCATTGCAATACAACATATGCATTATATGAGTAATATAACCCTGCCAAGTTTGAGCATACACCTCAGGGGGATAATAGGACTGGTCATCTGCCTCTGAAACCTCCTCTGAAGAGCTATCTGTAACCAGCAAGATATCTGCTTCAGCAGGTAGCATTGTGTGCTCTGAAGACCTTGTTTTCACTCTAGATTTCTCCATCACCAATTCAAATGGCTGATGCACAGGAAGAGCAGTTGAATATACAAACATTGTTGACAAAAGCAATGAGAAATACAAAAAAAAGGACAACATGATATAATTCACATATATGACGCTTGCCTAAACAGCATGGCATTGCATAATTCACATACATAATGCCTTGCAACAAGATAACATTGCATAATTCACATATATAATGTCTTGCAACAAGATGGCATTGCATAATTCACATATATGGTAATTAGACACTAAACAGGTGACATTCACACAAAGCATGTATAAACTAAGCAAATGACATAGCAATGCAAGATACCATACGCACGATATGAGCAACATAACCCAGCCAAGTTAGGGCATGCACCTCGGGAGGGGGGGGGATATGACTGGTCATCTGTCTCTGAATCCTCCTCTGAGGAGCTATTGGTAACCAGCAAGACATGCGCTTCGTCATATAGCATTGTCTGCTCTGAAGACCTTGTTTCCACTCCAGATTTTTCCATGACCGTGCCGAATGGCTGGTGCACAGGAAGAGTAATTGAATGTACTAAAATTGTTGACAAATTTAACACGTAATAAAAAAATGATGGCATGATATAATTCACATATAAGATGACTGGCTAACCAGGGTGGCATTGCAAAATTCACATATATGATGCCTAGCTAGACAAGAGGCATTGCATGATTCACATATACGATAAAGAAACTAAACAGATGACATTGACACAAAGCATGTCTAAACTAAGCAGATGACATCTTTAATGTATACAGTAAGCAATGCAAGGCACAATATGCATGATATTACCAACATCAGCATGCCAAGTTAGAGCGAAGACCTCATGGGGTAAATAGGAGTGGTCTTGTCCTTCTGAATCCCCCTCATAACAGTTATCTTCCTCTTGATTACGATCCGAAATGGGTGGAGGGGGGCTGCCTTTGCGCCCACCATGGAACGATGTCTGCATGAAATTTTATTGCCACGCAAGGCTCATCTCTTTTGCTCTACATGATCTGTTCCATTGTGTACAATAACTGGCATGCATAGGAATAAAACATAGTGAGATTATGTAAGGAGTGCATGCACAAATCCAGAGTGATGGTAGCAAACTGTGGATAAACCCAAAACCAATGATAGCAGGCAGATAATAGCTTTAGTTAAAAAATACAGATAATGGCTCCTTTAATGTTTGTTTGCACCCAACATGAAACTCATAGTAGACACCGGAGATTAACCAAATAGTAGAAAGATAGTACTGATTGCTGCCCCAATATGTACCCCACAACCATTTAAAAACTCAAGTTTTAGCATTAGTTTGGACCTGACTCGGAGTCTAATAGGTGAACACGACGATAATGTAGCATGTCATCATATTAAGCGACGCATAACGTAAGCAGACACGGAAGAGTGCGACCTCTCTTGCGGACCTGTGTAGTCCTCAAGGTCATCTGCTCAGTTGATGATGCTAATGCAGTTGTTGTGGCTGCCGGCAGCGGGGAAGAAGATCTGAGGCAGCGAAAGACAGTCTGGAGAGCGGATCCCTACTGTGGTGAACCCTTCCGTCGTTGGAGCAGCTGAGCTGGGGTGGAACACAGTGCTGCAGGAGCAGGACAAACCACACAAGGTTTTCTTTGACACATATCTGTAATAGAGGTAATTGAGTAAGGGCTTGTTTGAATTTGAGGATTCTAACAATGCAGGGTTAGGAAATAGACAGGAATAGGATAGGAATGCACGTGCAAAATAGAGAATTTAAAAACACATGATTTCTGCCAATCTGGGTGTTTGATTCACAACAATTGGAAGATCACAGGATGCAAAAAAGCATGGTGAGATTAAGTCAAACCACAAGAAAATGTACGGTTATAATGCTATTATGCTACTATCTCTTAGTCTTGTGCTTGATGAATAGGAATATGAAAAGGAGGAGAAGTGGAAATTAGAATTCCTATGGTTTTTCTTTCAAGGAGACACTAAAGGAACAAATCCTACAGTTTTCCTTTGCTCCATTCCTTTGCACCAAATTCATGAAAAGTAGTACCATAGGAAACTTTCCAATTCCGATGTTTTTCATTCACTTTTCCTTTCAAGCACTGGCGATTCTAGTAGGCAGGCTTGAGCAAGGAAAATCCTACACTAAAAAAATGTTTTTGTGCAACTTCTATTACCTTGGACCCAGGCCACTGCCATACTAGCTCAACTCCCAGGCCCATCGACAAATGCACAGCTCAAACGCGCAGAGATAAATAATGATCGCGTTCAAGAGAGTCCATCACGGATAGCTAAGTTGCCTGGTACCTCACTGCTTGTCATATAGTAGGATAAAATAATCGTATTTCCCGTTACTACGAGTGCTCAGTGGACAATATATATAACATGTAGAGTAAAAAAGAGATGCAACAAGTGTACAACCTCTTTGGCGAAGCCATGTCGATCTCAACGTGATTGGGTTGTCCGGTGAGGATGCTCAGGCTGACTTGGCTGTCGGAGGAGGGGAAGAAGATCTTAGGCGTCTGGAGATGGAGCCCGAGGTACTGCTCCGCTGTGATGGAGGGTTTCATCGTTGGAGCAGCTCCGCTGAGTTGTACGACGCCGAGGCTGAAGCAGGAAAAGAGAGACAACGAACAACGTTAACCTGAGTGGAATTCTAATAGCATATCCAATACATGATGTAAAATACATAACCACAAAGTGCTAGATGTAAAATACATCAGTCGCTCATCTCTAAACTTAACTGTCGGAACTGAATTTAACTGTCGAAACTGAACTTAACTGTCGAAACTGAACTTAACTGTCAAAACTGAATTTTGCTGTCGAAACTGAATTTTGCTGTCGAAACTGAACGCACTAGCAAGGTGAGGCTACAAGTCGGTCGACTGACTTTTTCATCTCTGGTCAGTCGATTTTGCAGCCGTTGGATACAAAATCAAGGGCCTGCGGTTCATCTTCAACCTCCACCCCCCTGAGCCGACCAAACAGCAGCCCCCCGCCGCCCGCGGCCGGCGGTGCGCCACCCCGCCCGCCCCGAAAACACTCCCCACCGCCAGTCCTCCGCCGCCCCGGCCATCCCTCTAGCCCCCCCCCGTGCCGAGCTTTTTCTCTGGCGATCCCCACGTCACCGCCCCGCCAACGCCCGCCACCGCCGGCAACCACCGCCCTCATCCTGAACCCTAAGATAGATAGTGGGGTACCTCTCCGGCGAGCCCCCCTCCCCGCTGCGGCTAGTTCTTCCTTCACCCCGGCGGCATCGAAGTGAAGTGTAGCTAAATCGGAGCAGCATCGCAAGCAAGAGCAAGAGCGAGAGCAGCAGCGCGAGCAAGAGCAATAGCGAGAGCAAACCAGGCATGGTACCGAGAGCAAGAGCAGAGCAGCAGTGCGAGCGAGAGCTAAAGCAGCAGCAGGTCCTACTGATGTGGACGTCGCCGCCGAGGGAGCGATGCCATGGAGAAAGTGGCCGGCGGTGCCGCCGTGGATGGAGTCGCGCCGTGTCGGATCGGGACCGAGCGCCGGCAGCACCGTGAGATCAAATCAAGAAGAAAATGTGGCGATTAGTGTACAACCTCTTTGGTGGCGCCGATTAGGCCGCAGCTTCATCCGAGGAAACGGTGATGATGATGCTCTTCCGGTGGTGAAGGTGAAGACGGCGGTGTGGGAATGGAGGTGGCGCGAAAGACGAGGGGAACGTCGGGGCAGCTCCTTGGAGGTGGAGGACGGGGTGGCTGAACCGGCGGGACGATGAGATCGACGACGGATCCTCATCCGGTATGGTGGATGAGGGACGTCGAGGTGTTGTTGTGGACGTCGTCGTCGGGGAAGAGGCTCTGGCTGGGTGGCAGACGGAGCAGGGTGTGGGGTTTCATCGCGGGTTTTCGCGGCCTCGATGTACGAATGGGTAGGCGGATGGGATGGCAGTGGGGAACCATGGCTTAGAGACGCGCTTGTTCGAAATGTGGGGTAAGTTACGAAAGTACCCCCACCGATTTGAGGCGGTTCTTTCGGTTCAGGGGTACCACGGGCATTTCACGTGTTGGGATTTCACAGGAGGTGGGAGTTTTCGCGCGCGTTGTAATTTCAGAACAGCAAGGCACGGGTTGAGATGGAGGGAGTTGTCGGAGCACAACGAGACAAAGATATATCTTAAATATTTCGGGCTAACAAGGCGTGGGTTGAAGAGGCGGGAGTTTCGCAGCACGATAGACAGAGACGCTAGCTTGAATTTTCGGCATAACAAGGCGTGGCTTGAAATTTCGGAAGAACAAGCTTAACGTGTACCAAAAAAAGACAATTTGCACCTCAACACGCACAACACACACACACACACACACACCATTTAGACTAGAGTAAGGTACACGTGCATTGCACGCATGAGATTTGGCAACCAAATTATGAATAAATACCACATTATAGCATGCAAGCTTTGAGTCATATATGCATGATGTAGATGTTCGTTTAATTCTTATAGTTCATTTCATTCAAAATCATCTAGTTTTTATAAGAAAGCTAATCTATTTTAAGATTCATGGAATTGTGCGTCGTAAGACATAAAGTAAAAACAAATAATGGCAAATCATGTAGAAAATCATCTGGGCAATTCTGATACGGAAGATTCTAGAACAAATAAGAAGTGCTTGTGTTTTGATGTTTGTGAATTATTGTAGGATCGGAAGTATGTCTAGAGGGGGGATGATTAGACTACTTGACCAAATAAAAACTTAACCTTTTCCCAATTTTAGTTGTTGGCAGATTTTAGCAACTTTAGGACAAGTCAAGCAATCATCACACAATTCAAGCAAGCATGCAAAGAGTATATAAGCAGCGAAAAGTAAAGCATGCAACTTGAAAGAATGTAAAGGGAAGGGTTTGGAGAATTCAAACACAATTGGAGACACGGATGTTTTTCCCGTGGTTCGGATAAGTGGTGCTATCCTACATCCACGTTAATGGAGACTTCAACCCACGAAGGGTAACGGTTGCGTGAGTCCACGGAGGGCTCCACCCATGAAGGGTCCACGAAGAAGCAACCTTGTCTATCCCACCATGGACATCGCCCACGAAGGACTTGCCTCACTAGCGGTAGATCTTCACGAAGTAGGCGATCTCCTTGCCCTTACAAACTCCTTGGTTCAACTCCACAATCTTGTCGGAGGCTCCCAAGTGACACCTAGCCAATCTAGGAGACACCACTCTCCAAGAAGTAACAAATGGTGTGTTGATGATGAACTCCTTGCTCTTGTGCTTCAAATGATAGTCTTCCCAACACTCAACTCTCTCTCACAAGATTTGGATTTGGTGGAAAGAAGATTTGAGTGGAAAGCAACTTGGGAAGGCTAGAGATCAAGATTCATATGGTAGGAATGGAATATCTTGGCCTCAACACAAGGGTAGGTGGTTCTCTCTGAGAACATATGAGTTGGAAGTGTAGATGTGTTCTGATGGCTCTCTCCACGAATGAAGAGGAGGTGGAGGGGTATATATAGCCTCCACACAAAATCCAACCGTTACACACAATTTACCAATCTCGGTGGGACCGAATCAACAAACTCGGTCGGACCAAAATAGTAAACCTAGTGAGCGTTAGAGATTTTCGGTGGGCCTGACATGCAACTCGGTAGGACCGATATGGTTAGGGTTAGGGCATAACGTAATCTCGGTGAGACCGATTACACAAACTCGGTGAGACCGATTTGGTAATTAACTAACCAGAGAGTTGGTCAGGTAAACTCGGTGGGACCGATTTGCTATTTCGGTGAGACCGAAAAGTTACAAAAGGGAAACAGAGAGTTTACATTGCAATCTCGGTGGGACCGATCCGCTCTTTCGGTGAGACCGAAAAGTTATGAAAAGGAAACAGAGAAATTGCAATCCCATCTCGGTGAGACCGAGATCCCTATCGGTAGAACCGATTTGCTAGGGTTTGGCAGTGGCTTATGACAAGTGAAACTCGGTGGCGCCGGATGGAAAGAATCGGTAGGACCGAGTTTGTCTTGGAGTTTAGGTCATTTGTGGATATGGGAAAGTAGCTGAGGATTTTGGAGCATATCATTAAGCACATGAAGCAAAAGGCTCATTAAGCAACACCTCATCCCTCCTTGATAGTATTGGCTTTTCCTATGGACTCAATGTGATCTTGGATCACTAAAATGTAAAATGAAGAGTCTTGAGCTTTTGAGCTTGAGCCAATCCTTTGTCCTTAGCATTTTGAGGGTTCCACTTTCACCATCCATGCCATGCCAATCATTGAGCTTTCCTGAAATAATTGTCTTGGAATAGCATTAGCTCAATGAGCTATATGTTGTTATGAATTACCAAAACCACCTAGGGATAGTTGCACTTTCAATCTCCCCCTTTTTGGTAATTGATGACAACATATAGATCAAAGCTTCGACAAATGATAATAAGAATGAATTATATTGTTGCTTTGAGAAGTATGTGATAAGTAAGAGCTCCCCCTAAATTTGTGCATATTTAGAATTTGCTTTGGACTGCAAATGCACAAAGAGTTAGAATTATGGGTTACTCTTCCATGTCACATACATCTTGGTGGAGCGCTCAAAATGATAATAATGAAATACATGCACTCATCACCAAGGAAAAGTGAATGACCACATAAGATAGATAATATATATCAAGCATGCATAAGTGTAGCTTATGATCAAACACATGATCATCAATGTCTCACAAGCATATCAAAGTATCTCGACCAAAAGCAAACAATATTTGAAAAAACCACCAAATAAAGCAAGAGAGAAAAAACAACACTCTCTCTCTCTCGAAGCCTATGATCTATACATTTTTCTCCCCCTTTGGCAACAAGTTACCAAAAAGTTCCTAGAAAATGCATAGTGCTAGATCGATACTCAGGCTTGATCTTCTGGTGGTGGAGGAGTACGGATCACTCCAAGGACGAAGGCTTCCGTAGACGTGGTTGGAGTTGGAGCTGGAGTAGATGCTGGATCTGGTTGGTCTGGTGTTGTGGCTGGAGCTGAGGCGGTGGCTCTTGTGTCAGGAACTGGCACTTCAGACGACCTCGGACCTCGTGGCACTCTGGCAAATGCATCAGTGGTAGTTTTCCCTTTTCCCTCCTGCATGTCATCTTGAAGTTGCTCCACTGCTGTTTGAATCTCTGTCACCTTGACATCCAAGTCATAGAACTTTTGTTCTACGATTCTCTCTAAGCTCTCCTGGTTCTGAGTGAGGGTGGCCAGACCTTTCTCAATCCTTAGGGTGGATGCAATAAAGTAACTGAGCTGCTCTTGCTTGTTTTTCAAGAAATACTCAGATGCCTCCTCTTGAGTTGGCATCTTGGCAGCTTTCTCCTTCCTTGCCTTCTCCTTCTTAGCTTGTGCTTGGGCTGATGATGGTTCATTTTCATTCATCACAACTTGGTTGTCCTCGAAATCTGGATGAATAGGCAAATGTTCCTTGTCCAACAAGTATGTGTCTGTGCCCATTCTTGAGTTAATCAACATCTGGATCTGAGGGGCATAACCACAGCTCCTCTTCTGATCTGCTGCAGTCCTCTTGATAGTCTCTACTACGAGGCTCATGACCTTGAATTTCTGAGGCACATCAAATATATGTAGCAGGTTAATGGCATGACCTCTTATCATCCTGTGATCTCCAGACTTGGGCAAAAGTGTGTGCCTAAGGATCCAGTTGATCGTAGGCAGTGCTGACAACAGGTGTTTCACAGACCCAAACTGGTGAGTGTCAAGATCATCTGCTGGAATCTCCTTGTACATATTTGCCATAGTGTTATGATCCATCTTTTTCTTGGCATAGACATCCAAGTCATCTTCATTTTCCTCTGGGGCATTGATCAACTTTGCCCATTCCTCAACAGTTGAGTGGTACCTTGTACCTTCAGACATCCATGTGATCCTTCCATCTGGGTAGAAATGTGCTGTGGAGTAGAATTGCATGATGAGCTCCTCGTTCCACTTTGTGAGCTTCTGCTCAACAAAGTCAGCAACTCCACAAGCACTGAAGCTATCTTGCACTCCAGGATAGTGCTCTTCATTTTCCTTGATGTATTCCCAGTCTACCCATCTCATATCACACACAACGGGCTTCTTGTCCAACAAAACTGTCTCATAGAAGTCCTGCCGTTCCTTAGTGTGGAACCTGTAGTCAACAGCAGTCCTTCTCCTGGTACCATATGGATCCTCTGCTCTCCACTTTCTTAGCCCTGAATCTCTTCTGATCTTCATATCCTCAGCCACAGGATGAGCATCATTGTGGTCTGGGATCTTAGGCTTCAACTTTCTCAGCACTTGGCCTTCCTCTTCTTCTGCAGTGTCAGGCACTGGGGCCTTGTTCTTCTCAGCAGCTGGGATGCTCCTTGTATTTCTCTTTGGTTTTGGCTTTAGAGCTGGCTTGGCCTTAGATGCAGCCTTGGGGGCTTCCTTGGGCTTAGATGCAGTTGCTCCTGATCTTATAGCATCACCCATCAGTTTGGGTGCCTTAGGTGCTGGTGCAGCAACCTCTTCTTCTTCTTCGTCTTCATCAGAAGAATGCTGTTCAAATTCAGCCATGGGATCAACTTTCTTGCACCATCTGCCTCTTTTCCTTTCCTTCTTTCCTTCAGCAGCAACTGGCTCTTTGGGTGTAGGCTTCTCAGGAATCTTTGTTGAGGTTCTGGCCTTTGGCATGGGCTGCCTGCCTATTGGCCTTTTGACCTTTAGGCCTGGCTTGGTGCTCTGTCTTGAGCCATGCCCTTTCTTGAGTTCGACTTTCTTGGAAGTTGCTTCCTCCTCTGCCACATAGTCCTCATCCTCTGATTCCGAGGTTCTCTTTTTCTTTTGTCTTTTGGCA
The DNA here is from genome assembly GCA_032464435.1 of Aegilops umbellulata. Lineage (NCBI taxonomy): Eukaryota > Viridiplantae > Streptophyta > Magnoliopsida > Poales > Poaceae > Aegilops > Aegilops umbellulata. Next base: position 62,206,619 of record CP136056.1, on the reverse strand, counting down.
GGTTGCTGGGGGTGCTCCTGCTGCCTTCATCTGAAGAGCTGGAGGGACTAGTGCCCTCCCTCATTTGCACTGGCTGTTCTGTCAAGTTCTGGCTGTCACTCTGGTCTGAGATGATGAACAAGCTGACTGCTGACCCTGTGGATAGTTTATAGATGAGGTAGAGTGTTTGCAAAAGAATGATTCAAAAACTTAGTTTTAGTTTCCCACAGAAATCATTTCGGATCTACCGATTTTTAAACTCGGTGATACCGAAGCAGCTTTTGGAACCTAAACTAGTGAACTCGGTCAGACCGAGTCACAGTTCGGTGGCACCGAGACTGCTAGGGTTTCACAAAGTTCCAAAATCGGTCACATCGATTAGCAATACTCGGTCAAACCGAGTCTTACTTGTGCAATGGCATAAGACAAATTGGTGGGACCGAGTTTTTCAACTCGGTGGGTCCGAGATGATTGGCGGAAACCTAACCCTAAAATTTTCGAATCAAACCTATTCTACGAGTTCATTGACTGGATAGGAGTTTATCAAACGTGGCTAGAATCAATATGATCACAATGTGCTAGGAATCGGATTAAGGAATAGCACAAAGATCGAGTCCATACCCCAGTTCGGCGGAGACTCACTACGGCGGCAACAGCGGGGTTGATTCCCGTTGACGGCGACGGAGACCAGCTACTGGAGGCGGCTGGCGGCGAGGAGACGATCAGGAGACCATGTTAGCAGAGCGAGCTATCGCGCGGGCGAAGGGGTTCGTAGAAATTTCCAAATTTTTGCCCGTGTCTATATATAGCCCGACCCTGTCGGTGTGACCGAGTGGAACAACTCGGTGGCACCGAGATGCAAAACTGTGTACAGTTATTGCAACTCGGTGTGACTGAATGGTTCAAATCGGTTGCACCGAGATCGAAAACATAGATCAACTTATTGATCTCGGTAAGACCGAAAGTGGGGTATCGGTCAGACCAAGAATCACAAAGAGGTTTTGGAAGTTTAAGTCTATGACGAATCGGGGACTCCGAGTGCTCCTCACACAGAGTGGTTCGAATCTGACTTGATCAATTTTGTGATGTAGCATGAATAGAGTTTGAGACGAGAAAAGCATAGATAGCTAGAGAAGGTTCTTAGGCATTCTTGTCCATCCACTTGGCAAAAGAAAAATAAAGCCAAACAATCAAAACAACAAGTGGGTGTCCTCGAATGAGTAAAATATGCAACCAACATGCTCATACAATAAAATGGCAATTTAAATATGTGCCAAAGCATGCACAACCAATTCTAGCATCTATCAAGCAATTGGCGATGACTAGGTCATCTATATATGAGTATATTGACATAGGAGTCAAATGAAAACATTTGATCATAGGTCATACTCATCGTTTAAGCTCAAGTGGGGTTACCACTTTTACATAAAGCATTGTTGTGTTCACATCATTAGAGTTGCTTTAACTCAAGTCTTAGAGTAAAGCTCCCCCTAGATGTGATATCCCCCCTAAGAGGGATGCACTAACCTTGGGTTTTGTCGATGATGACTTCATGTAGATGTTGAAGATGTGGATGCTCAATGTAGATCACTTGGAGCTATCCTTTTGAGTGAATTGCACTTTCAATACCTACATGGGTTAGTCCCACAAGGAACAAACAAGGATATCCATAGACATAGAGTGATGCACACACAAGATGATGTCTATGAAGACTTTTAGGTTACCTTGTCCCTTGTCTTACCAACAAGAGGGTTTGTGACTCCTTGAACTAGTGCAAGATGTGGAAGTTTATTGCACTTGTTCTTGCCAAAATGATAAGAGTGAAGTATGTTGGCGGTGTCACCCTCAAGAACTCTCTAGTTTTCTTCTTTTGGATCCACACCATCTTGATGGGAATCCTTGGAGTTGTAGTCATACTTGATGAAGTGGAACTTGAAGTAGTCTTGGGAATCCACTTGACTAAGGTCTTAGGAGCTTCTTCAAATGCATCAATTTCCTCTTGAAGCTTGTCCTTGCCTTTTTGCTTGTAGTCTTGTGGTGGAAGATCATCTTGAGTTTGTGTCCCCTTGAAAGAGGTCGGATCATACTTCTCTTATTGAGGAACAAACTTTGTCTTGGGGTATTGATCTTCTTCCCACTCAACTCCATTGTCATTGAACTTTCGTTCAAAACCAACACCTTGATTCTTCCGGTGCCTTCCTTGCTTGCGTACAATCTCCTCGAATTGCTTACTTCCGGCAAGGCTTTTGTACACACCTTTCTCTATGATTCCCTTCAATAAGCTATTTTCTTGCTCAAGTGTAACTTGGGTAAGAGAATCATTAGTGGAATCAAGAGAATTACTAGAAGCAACAATATTGGATTTAACATGATCATTGTTACTACTAGAGGAAGGGTCTTTCTTGTTCTTGTTACTAGACTTGACTTGTGGCATGTAAGTGGATAAGAGTAAACGCTTGGCAATGTAAGAAGAACTTTTCTTGCGGAGATCATCATTGATTGCATTTAAAAACTCATGCTCTTGCTCAAGATTGAGCTTTTCAAAGCGTAACTTCTCATGAGCTTTTAAAAGTTCTCGATGATCTTCGAAGATAGTTTCATGAGCTAACTTAAGAGTGTTTAGTTCTTTAGTTAGAGCTTTAATTTTCTCCTTATCATTGTCATTCGTTTTATCTTGATTAGCATGATTTATTGACGTTTCATCACTAGAGTTGTCAACAAGTAAATCATCATCACCTAACAAGTCATCTTCATCACTATAGAAATCAACATACTCAGTATGTGTTACCTTAGGACCTTTGGCCATGAAGCATCTTCCAATTCCTTCATTTGGTGAGTCAAATATGTCGTAGGAGTTGGTTGACACAAGTGCTAGACCGGCAACACCTTCATCTTGAGTGTATTCAGAATCGGAGTGATAACTTCTCTCAGAGTGATTGTCGGAGTCGGAGCCGGATACCCATTCACCAACGTGAGCTTGATGTCTTCGTTTTGTGTAGCTCCTTGATGATTTTTCCTTTCTTTCCGAATCCTTGCTCCTCCGTGAGTATCTTCGTTCGTAACGATCATCTCTACTCCTTCTCTCTCTTGATGGCGATTCTTCTCTTTTGCCTCTTCTTTTTGGAGAATCTTCTCTTCTTTTGTAGGGAGCCGTACACTCATTGGAATAGTGTCCGAGTCTTCCACAATTGTAGCAGTTTCGCTCTCGACTAGAAGATCTTTTGTCATTGTAGGACCTTGACTTTGAGCTTCTATCTTTGCTTCTACTCTTGTAGAACTTGTTGAAGTTCTTCACCATTAGGCTCAATTCTTTGTTGAAGTTTTGTTTCTCACTTGATGATGTGGGGACTTCACATGAAGCTTTGTAGGCACCACTTGATTTGTTATGAAGTTCCTCTTTATCCTTGAGCGACATCTCATGAGCAACAATTCTTCCAATGACCTCCGTTGGCTGTAATTTGGCATCATTTGGATCAATGTGCACATCATATTTTCCATCCAAGGCTCTTAGGATCTTCTTGATGATGAATCTATCGGTCATCTCTTCACTCCCTAAGCCGGCAATCTCGTTCGTGATGAGAGCAAGCCTAGAGTACATTTCAGCGACACCTTCACCATCCTTCATTTTGAACTTGTCAAGTTGACTTTGAAGCACATCCAATTTGGGTTCCTTGATGGAGTCGGTACCTTCGTGCATATCAATCAAAGTATCCCAAATTTCCTTTGCATTCTCAAGACGGCTGATTTTGTTGAATTCTTCGGGGCACAATCCATTGAAGAGAATATCACAAGCTTGAGCGTTGTATTGTAGCATCTTCAACTCATCCGCGGTAGCTTCACGGTTTGGTTCTTTCCCATCAAAGAAGTCACCTTGCAAACCAACACACACAATATCCCAAACGGCGGGGTTATGTCCAAGAATATGCATTTTCATTTTATGCTTCCAACTAGCAAAATTAGTACCATCAAAGTAAGGACCTCTACGGTGATGATTTCCCTCGCTAGACGCCATACTCTCCTAGGTTGTGAAACCAAGGCTATGACCACCCAAAGCTATGGAAATCAAAGCAAATGGAGACCAAAGCTCTGATACCACTTGTAGGATCGGAAGTATGTCTAGAGGGGGGGGGTGATTAGACTACTTGACCAAATAAAAACTTAACCTTTTCCCAATTTTAGTTCTTGGCAGATTTTAGCAACTTTAGGACAAGTCAAGCAATCATCACACAATTCAAGCAAGCATGCAAAGAGTATATAAGCAGCGGAAAGTAAAGCATGCAACTTGCAAGAATGTAAAGGGAAGGGTTTGGAGAATTCAAACGCAATTGGAGACACAGATGTTTTTCCCGTGGTTCGAATAGGTGGTGCTATCCTACATCCACGTTGATGTAGACTTCAACCCATGAAGGGTAACGGTTGCGCGAGTCCACGGAGGGCTCCACCCACGAAGGGTCCACGAAGAAGCAACCTTGTCTATCCCACCATGGCCATCGCCCACGAAGGACTTGCCTCACTAGCGGTAGATCTTCACGAAGTAGGCGATCTCCTTGCCCTTACAAACTCCTTGGTTCAACTCCACAATCTTGTCGGAGGCTCCCAAGTGACACCTAGCCAATCTAGGAGACACCACTCTCCAAGAAGTAACAAATGGTGTGTTGATGATGAACTCCTTGCTCTTGTGCTTCAAATGATAGTCTCCCCAATACTCAACTCTCTCACACAGGATTTGGATTTGGTGGAAAGAAGATTTGAGTGGAAAGCAACTTGGGAAGGCTAGAGATCAAGATTCATATGGTAGGAATGGAATATCTTGGCCTCAACACAAGGGTAGGTGGTTCTCTCTCAGAACATATGAGTTGGAAGTGTAGATGTGTTCTGATGGCTCTCTCCACGAATGAAGAGGAGGTGGAGGGGTATATATAGCCTCCACACAAAATCCAACCGTTACACACAATTTACCAATCTCGGTGGGACCGAATCAACAAACTCGGTCGGACCGAAATAGTAAACCTAGTGACCGTTAGAGATTTTCGGTGGGACTGACATGCAACTCGGTAGGACCGATATGGTTAGGGTTAGGGCATAACGTAATCTCGGTGAGACCGATTACACAAACTCGGTGAGGCCGATTTGGTAATTAGCTAACCAGAGAGTTGGTCAGGTAAACTCGGTGGGATCGATTTGCTCTTTCGGTGAGACCAAAAAGTTACAAAAGGGAAACAGAGAGTTTACATTGCAATCTCAGTGGGACCGATCCGCTCTTTCGGTAAGACCGAAAAGTTACGAAAAGGAAATAGAGAAATTGCAATCCCATCTCGGTGAGACCGAGATCCCTATCGGTAGAACCGATTTGCTAGGGTTTGGCAGTGGCTTATGACAAGTGAAACTCGGTGGCGCCGGATGGAAAGAATCGGTAGGACTGAGTTTGGCTTGGAGTTTAGGTCATTTGTGGATATGGGAAAGTAGCTAAGGATTTTGGAGCATATCATTAAGCACATGAAGCAAAAGGCTCATTAAGCAACACCTCATCCCTCCTTGATAGTATTGGCTTTTCCTATGGACTCAATGTGATCTTGGATCACTAAAATGTAAAATGAAGAGTCTTGAGCTTTTGAGCTTGAGCCAATCCTTTGTCCTTAGCATTTTGAGGGTTCCACTTTCACCATCCATGCCATGCCAATCATTGAGCTTTCCTGAAATAATTGTCTTGGAATAGCATTAGCTCAATGAGCTATATGTTGTTATGAATTACCAAAACCACCTAGGGATAGTTGCACTTTCAATTATGCTTAGGTTCAACCATGGAGTCTTCTAGATTATACATGTGGCGAAATCTGGTGGAATCTAGATGATATCCAACGGCCAGTAGTGCTCAAATTTGCCATCTTTGGACCATCGGATTCGCCTCATCCAACGACCATCTTTCAAACTTAAAGTTACCCGCACACAATATATAAAAAATATAAAATATAATATATATAGGGGTATAGATATAGATATGTGATGCAAAAGCCGCCCATCATCTCCAATTAGAATAGTGTGTCCATGCACGGATTCGACGTGGCCAAATGATGTCTGCCATCGGTACCTCAAATTCAAATCAGTCTGACCTTGTTCAATGTGTATACATTACAACATGCTCGTTTCCAAACCACACCGCACAGATCTCCGTTATATTCATGCATGCATGGGTTTCAAACATCAGGATCTCTTATTCAAATATTTGAATTCAACTTTACATTGATTGTGACCTCACCTATTCAGCTATTCTTTTACACCCACACAGTAGTCTTCTCTTTATAATTGTACCACTAACTTTCTCTCGTGCATGCATGCACACACACTACCAGTCGGCATTATCCATCGCACGCATGCAATCTTTTTCTTCAGGTCGGTCTCCCATGAAGGCACACACCAACACACATCCCCCTCTCCATCATATCGGGCATTCTTTATCTCTCACGCGTGCATGCGCAACGATTGATGTTCCTCTATGTATGTGTGTATATAGCTAGGTCTTTCATAGTTTTCCACACAAACCGATCAATCAATATATCCAGTGAGGTCTCACCCTCTTTCCCATGTCCACATCGATCAATCTATACCTCTCTATATAGGATTAACATATATAGCTAATACACCCACATTAATTATGTATCCAACGTCCCCCCTCTCATCATCCATGCCTTCCGCTTCATCTCTCAGACGCGTGCACAATGGCGAAGACAGGGGCAGTAAGGGCCCTGCCCCCTCCCCCCTAACATCACTATATATCAAGGCTAATATGAATGTGACCGTTAGACAATTGCTGCTAAAAATGGTTTAAGTTCATGAATTGACCCTCCTCGTAAAGGATTAGCAATGCTTGGCCCCCTAGCTCATTTATTTTTCATGGCTCCGCCACTGCGCGCATCAGCGCACGTGTTCGCCCCCTCTCTCTAAATATCGATCTTGCACTTGTGCATTCCTTCATAGTCTCCCTCCACTCGGCCCCCCGCACCATCTTCTAGCCCCCCACCGAATTTTGCCACATGTACAATCTAGCATTCTCCATGGTTGAACTTAAGCATAATGCACAAACCTCAAAACAATAGTGGTTCTCTTTTGTTCTAGAATCTTCCGTATCATAACTGCCCAAACTTTTTTTCTAGTTGAATTGCCATTATTTGTTTTTACTTTATGCTTTACAACGCACAATTCCATGAATCATAATATGGATTAAGGGCTTCTTTGATTCAAAGGATTCTCAAAGGAATTTTGGCGGATTCTAATCATTAGGAATTTTTCCTATCTTGGTTGTTTGATTCGTAGGATTGTAAACCATAGGAATTTTTCCATATGATTCATTTGCACTAGGTTTCATAGGAAACATCCCATCCACTCAAACCTCTTTGAAAGAATTCTGCGTTTTTCTATGCACAATCAAACACTCGTACAATCCTGTAGGATTCAAGACGATATTCCACTATAATCCCATGTTTTTCCTATTCCCGCGTTCTTAGCTTTTTTATAAAAACTAATTGGTTTCGAATGAGATGAACTATAAGAATTAAACGAAGGGCTACATCAGGCATATATGACTCAGAGCTTACATGCTATACTATGGTATTTATTCATAATTTGGTTGCAAAATCTGATGCGTGCAATGCACGTGTACCTTACTAGCACTTTGAGTATGTGCAAAACACGTAAATTAGAATACCAATGGCACGCTACACAGTGTCTCTCTTACATTTCATGAAGCCACGTGGCACATGTGTAGGCGTTGTCGCGACCTCCTTGTGTGGACTGACCACAGTGACGTGATGCTGGTTCCAGAAGAATGTACTCATCCTCCCTGAGCCATACTGGCGGTACATGCACGAAGCGAAGATGTGCACGCACGCCATGCACACACACTCATTCCTCGCACGCACACGCGGGTAGACGGGCGGACGCAATTTTGTACCAAGATCCACCTCATGTGATAATTTGACGCGTATAAAGTTGTTCACTTCATTGATGGTCAATTAATACAGCGCATGCAAATTGAGTGGACGTGAGGGTGGAAGAAAGACATTATTACTCCACTGCGCGCATGCAAGTAGTTAAATCGTGGGTTGCTAGTAGTACTTCCATTGGTCTCCTTCGTATTTTGTGACAATTTTTGACAGTAACATAATATTTACGCATTTGAGCAGTGTAGTACTTGAAATTTATGTTCCGCTAAACTCATCGGGAGCCGATTTCGGGCCTCGAAACCAAAACCATCAATTAATCTTTACCTTGTTCCCATCACATTCGAAAGCCTGCTCACACCTACTAGTAGTACGTACCAAACCTGAACGTGTTCCCACTATGCAGGTATTAGTACTAGTGATAGTACTTAGGTTATAAAAAGGGGAACTACCTAACCGAAAATCACTCTACCTTTCCTCCTCATAAGTGCTTCTTGTTCGTCCGTTGTTGCTATGGCCGGTGAGCAGAGCTCTAGGTCGAGAACTACTTGTAACAAGGGAGTGGCAACCAAGGTTGCAGAAAAAAGGGAGGGCTCGCCGCCACGCAGAGACCTCGAAAGATCTCTCACGGGCAGACGATGGCTCCCAGGAGCGCCCTAGCCGCGGAGGCGAACATGCCAAGCCGGCGGAGCTGGAGTCGTTATCCCTCGACGGCATGCCCGATCAGCTCAATAAGCAGAAGGAGTTCATCCAAGGCTTGATGGAGTTGCTGAAGGAGAGCCTCGACGACATGCCCGCTGAGCTCAATCAGCAGGGGGAGTTGACCGCCGGCTTGGTGATGCTGCTGAAGAAGAGCATTGCCTCGAAGAAGAAGGCGACCGGCGAAATCCTGCGACTTCGGGAGGACAATGCGAAGCTCTGCCACGAGATCGACCTGTTGAAGGAGAAGAACGCCGACTGGAAGAAGCTGCATGAGAATAGTAGTTCCTCGATGAAGATGCTGCAGGCCCTCGCCATGGAACAGAAGGAAGAGTTGGCGAAGCTCCGCATCGAGCACCCGGCTGCTGTCAAGGTACATAATATGGCCGTGTAACAGATGATGAAGGCTCGCGTCAATAAATGCCGCGTCATGGACACAATGATGAAGATGGCGGAGGAGACGTGCAAGGAGATGGAGGTCGTGGAGGCGATGAAGAAGCAGTTACGACTCCGCGGCGAATTAGATCATTTGGGGTGATAATCTTCCTTCTTCTTTTGCTCCTGTGTTTCATCTTTTGCTTCGGGTGTTTCACCGCACGTGTCACGTTCTCTGCGAGGCATGAATAGAACAATGTTTTTTAGCGAATGAATAGAACAATGCTAACAATGAGATGACTAGCAAATTAGATCCTTTTTTATCACCATATGGCACTGGGCTGCCATGTTTCGTGCTCCTCCGCCGCAGTACTACTCCAGTGGAAAACTTGAGTATACCGCACGGTTCCTTGCTCCTCCTCTATCAGGTCGTCGGCGCATTTATACGAGCAGTCAAATCACAAGGCCCCGCCTTCCAGCAGTAATGAACCGTCAAATCACAAAGGCCCTCGCCTCTCATGAAACCGACCAAGCTAGACTGCCCCGCCCTGTCGGGGAAAGCTGACTCCGCGAGCACCTATGGGGACGGAGCCCCTTCTCGGTTCGGCGGGGGGCGGAGGCCGCACGGAGAGCAGATCGAGGCGGGGCACATGAGCGGTTTTTACCCAGCTTCGGAGCTCTCCGGAGAGATAATACTCCTACTGCTGCTTTGTGGTTTGTATTGAGTTCTTGCTCGGGAGCGCTGAGTGCTACAGTACACACAAGCAGCTAACGAGACCGAGCGTGAGTGTTCTGCTGTCCTCCCCCCTACGTTGTGCATGGGCCTCCTTTTATATGCTCAAGGGGTCTCCAACAGGTGGCAACGTAGGCAAGGGCAAAAATGGAAAGGTGCTGCGGTAGGTACAACTACCTACATAGTGTATCATACCTAACTCTGACGGCAGGGTACAAGGGCATTAAATGCCTATCTACGTCGCCCAAACAGTGCAGAAAAGGGACCGTTAGGGACGCCACCGCCCGCCACGATGGCGATCTTGTCAGCGCGGCTTCCCACAGTGCACCCCTGGCTGCACAGCCTCCCGCCACGTACGCCTGGAAGTGCCTCAGAGCGGCACGTTGGTGGGTGAGCTGGAGCGCAGGTACAGAGTGGTTGCTTGCCGTGGCAAACGCCTTGCCGCGGTTTGTTGTCTTGTCGCGTCCGGGAGCTTGTCGCTCGCCGGGTCTTGCCGGTACGCCTGGCGCGTCGCGGCAACTTCCTTGAGAGGCCTCGGGTGGCCTTCCCGGCAAGCTCCTCTCGCCGGGGTCTTGTGCCTCGGGTCGCCTTCCCGGCAATCTCCTCTTGCCGGGGTCTTGTGCCTTAAGTGGCCTTCCCGGCAAGCTCCTCTTGCCGGGGCGTTGTCTTCCTGGCTTGAATATTTTGTTCTTGAATGGTTTCAAAGGAACCACAGAGGTCCTCCGCGGTCACCCGGCAAGCCTTGCCACGGGGCGCTACGACTGCCCGTGCACAAGTTCGGGATACTAGGGTACCCCTACTCTAGTACACCGACAGGAGCCCCCGGGCCTGGGCCATACACGGTGCCGAGCGCTGTTGGGCCAGGCCCAAAACAGGGCACGAGCGCGCGCGGCCTGGGTCACGCCACATCCAACTCCGCATCCACCGCGCCCTCCCCGAACGGCACGCGTCAATTGCGGCATCGTGGGAGAGGTCGTGGGTGGTTTCTTTATTCGGAAAGGCGAAACGTCCGCCCCTCCCAGCAGGAAAAACAGGGGCAGTTCGCGCCTTCCCCATAAACGGAGGGAGGCGTGGAGGCGTGGTCTTCGAGGCGTCCACTCCCCACGATCACGGGGTGGGGAGAGGTCGCCTCACCCGTTGCCTTGGTTCTGTACGCCCCCCACGCAGCTTCCATGCGCTTGGGGTGGCGAACGGTGGAGGCGGGAAACCAGGCCGTCACGGGTCGAGGCAGCGGGTTGGTCCCAGTTCCCTGCTCCTTCTGCGTCTTGATTGGCTGAGCGGGGCGGCTGAGCCCCCACCCTGTTCCTTTATAAGGAGCAGGAGGGGGGGACAGAAGCCCGTATTCTTTCATCTCCTCATTCCTTCAGCTTCTGCTCCCCTCTCTCTCATTCGCCATGGAGAAAGGAAACCCTGGTCCTTCAACGGTGGCGGCGAGGGTCGCCGCTAGACAACGCGTCCCTCCTTCTCCCGCACCCGTGGTGGCAAAGCCAGCTGCAAGGGGAAGAGGGAGGGGGCGAGGCCGCGGGCGAGGTCGAGGGCGAGGTCGAGGCGCTCGGGGAAGAGGCGGATGAGGCGGCTCGCCGGTCTCGCCTCCGCCGGCGGTTCCTCTTCCCGTGGTGGACCATATTGGGGACGACCTTTGCGAGTTCTTCATCAGGCTGCGTCGGCCGCCTCGCCGTCGCCTTCATCTCCCGACTCCATTTGCGAGCGAGATGGAGTTGGATCCGCCCGAGACACTGAGGTTGCACATGAGGGGCTGTGGAATCAGCGGTATGCGAGTCCGCGTTGATTTCCCGACCCCTAATGTGATGTATCTTGGTCGAGGGTGGAAGACGTTCGCCCGTATCCACAGCTTGACAGAGGGGCTCACCCTCCATTTTAAGCTGATGGAGGGCGGTCTCCTCTCCGTCAAGGTCTTCGGGTGCTTCGGAACTCGGGGAAGGTGCTGCGTGGAGAGCTCCTCCGATCGCGAAGACTCCTCCTCGGGCGGGAGTGACGAGGAGGACAGCGGCAGCGACGACGAGGGTAGCGGGCGGCAGGATGACGGGTCCGACTAGGTGTCGGGCGCCGCTCCGTGTGGCATCGGCGACCCCATCATCCATGTCGCTGGCTCCTCGAGCTTCTTGGGGTCGTCTCCTTGGGCGGCTGGCGTAGGGAGGCTGCGGAAGAGGAAGAGGGCAGGCGGCAAGGCCATCAACTCGGAGTACGTGGGCACAACACCCTCGATAGCGTGCTGACGTCCTGCCGCCTCGTCTTCGAGCCCTGCCTCCGGCACCGCCATCACCATCCAGCCTTTGGACGACCACCGAGACGTTCTCTTGGTGTCTTCTGCCACCTGTAGCTCGCCTAGGCGCCCCTTTTGCCCTTTTCGCCTCCTTGACCTGCCTCCTGAAGAGAGGGACAAGAAAGGGATTACGGGCACCTTATCTCTTTTTAATTTGTAAGCCCTCGGGCCTTAGCTGCATTTAAAGCTTGTAATCCCGTCATTCATGTTTTTCATTTTCTATGAACTGTACCTGAGTGGAATGCTTTTTAATGAAAAGGGGATGCTTTCCGGGTCACTTGTCTTGTGGGTGGAACCCACGTCAAGGAGCGAATCCTTTATATCTTTAAGATAGACACTTCTTTCCCCGGCAGCAGGCCCTGCCTTCTTCCCACGTCGCTCGACCTTTCTCACGCTTTTGGCGGAGGCAGGGATGAGGCGGGTTCAGGCCCCTCGTTTCGTTCCTTTGCTGCCGTGACTACGACCAAACCTGGCCCCAGGAACGAGCCCTAGGGCCTAGAGGTAGGGGAGCACAGTAGCTTTTAGGAAGAAACGAGGTTTCGCATACCTCAGTCCATAAGAGAATGCATGATAAGGGATGAAAAACTTATCTGAGATTGCATCCCCCGGCAACTCTGGTTTGCCGTGGGTGAGTCTTTGTACTTGCAGCCCCCGGCAACACTGGCTTGCCGGGGTCCAGATGCTGGTCCGTCCTCCTTCTCTTTTTCGTCCTCAAGTGGTCCGGCCAGGATATGCGAGCCCTGCGAACCAAGGGAAACGAAAGAACGACGAAGGGATGCACACCCGACCTCTAAGCTAGGGGTTAGCCGCTACTAAGCACTATCAACCCTAACCAAGGACGAGACTCGACCCAGCATGCATGCTATAACTTAGGGCGCCAGCGCTTCACTTATGCTCAGGGTCTACGCCTGGCTTTGTACAAAGGATTACATGCAACAGCGGCAAGACTTGTACAAAAGGTGGTTGCCGGAGCAGGGTCCGGCAACCGCGCCTTACGGGTAAAACTTACGAAGATGCTCAATGTTCCAGGAGTTGCTCACCGGAATGCCATCTTCGGTCTCAAGGCGGACAACGCCAGGCCTAGTGACTCGTTTCACCCGATAAGGGCCTTCCCACTTTGGCGTCAACTTGTTGGAATTCTTGGCGGACTGAACGCGCCGAAGAACAAGGTCGCCTTCCTCAAGACTTCTGGCGTTAACTTTGCGGCTATGGTAGCGGCGCAAAGCTTGCTGGTAGCGAGCAGCTCGTACCGCAGCCTGAAGACGGTCTTCCTCAAGGAGCAGCGCGTCATCTTCCCGCAGCTGCTCTTGCTCGAGCTCATCATAAGCGAGCACTCGAGGTGTTCCGTGGGGATAACTGCCTCTGCTCCATAGACTAGAGCGAAAGGTGTCTGGCCAGTGGCTCGATTTGGCGTCGTCCTGATCGACCAAAGAACCACCGGCAGCTCCTCAATCCAGTTTCTTCCGCACTTGTGCAGCCTGTCGAAGGTCCTGGTCTTGAGTCCACGCAGCACTTCAGCATTTGCCCTCTCCGCTTGACCGTTGCTCCTGGGGTGAGCAACAGAAGCGAAGCAGACCTTGGCGCCAAGATCTTGGACGTACTGCATGAAGGTGCGACTCGTGAATTGCGTACCATTGTCGGTGATGATCCTGTTAGGGATCCCGAAGCGGCAAACAATTGACCTGAAGAACTTGACTGCTGACTGTGTTGTCACCTTCCTCACTGCTTCCACTTCCGGCCACTTTGTGAACTTGTCGATTGCGACGTACAAGTACTCAATGCCCCCGACTGCTCGGGGGAAGGGGCCGAGGGTGTCGAGCCCCCAAACCGAAAATGGCCAGGATAAAGGGATCGTCTGGAGAGCTTGAGCTGGCTGGCGTATTTGCTTGGAATGGAACTGGCACGCTTCACACTTGGTTACTTGTGCAGTTGCATCCTGGAGGGCTGTCGGCCAAAAGAAACCTTGTCGGAACGCTTTGCCGGCAAGTACTCTTGCGCCTATGTGGTGACCACAAATGCCTCCATGTATCTCTGCCAACAGCTTCTGTCCATCTTCCCGGTGAATACACTTCAATTTCACACCGTTGAGTCTTCTTCTGTACAGTGCGTTGTCAACGAACTGGTACATACTTGACTGCCGGGCTACTCTTTCCGCTTCTTCTTGCTCTTCGGGAAGTTCTCCTGTCTGAAGGAAACGGGCGATCTGTTGTGCCCATGCTGGAGCCTGTGGCTCGACAACAAGGACTAAAGGCATATCTGCTGCTGCGGGAACATCCGCTTCTACGGCGAGAACCTGCGGTTAAGCCGGAGCTTGACGTTCCCCGACAAGCTTGCCGGAGCAAAACTTGTCGGGAGCGTCTGCTTCAACGAAACAAACCCTGGGGCTTGTCGGAGCAAACTGCTCCTCATCACTCTTGGCGTTGATCTTGGGGACCTTCTTGGCGGCGGCTTCGGGAAGTTCTGCCGGAAAATAGTCACCAGAAATCAACTTCCTCTTCTTGCTCTGTCTAGTTGATGGCGTCACAGACGGTTGAGTCAGCTTGAGCACAAAGATCCCTGGTTCCACAGGTAACTTAAGTGCTGCGCACTTTGACAGGCCATCGACAATGTCGTTCTGAGCTCTCGGAACATGTTCCATCTGTAGGCCGACAAAGTGCTCTTCTAGCTTCCTCACTTCATCAACGTAAGCTTCCATCAACGGACTCTGATAATTCTTGTTCACTTGGCGGACGACAAGCTGCGAGTCACCCCTGACAATGAGCTGCTTGATCCCAAGGTCTGCCGCGATCCTGAGACAGGCAAGGAATCCTTCATACTCTGCAGTATTGTTTGTTGCTTGCTCCTTGGGAAAGTGCATTTGGACAACGTACTTGAGGTGCTCTCCGGTGGGTGTGACAAGCAGCACGCCAGCACCGGCGCCTTGCAGCGAAAAGGCACCATCAAAGTACATCAGCCACTCTTTGCTTGCCTCCTTGACGGGGATGCTCGTCTCTGGAATTTCTTCATCTGGTGTTGGCGTCCACTCTGCTATGAATTCTGCCAATGCTCTGCTTTGGATAGTTAAAGTGCTCTCAAACTTGAGGCCAAAGCTTGACAGGTCCAGTGCCCACTCAACAATCCTGCCTGTTGCTTCCGGATTCTGCAGTATCCTCTTCAGCGGAAAGCGAGTGACAACTGTGATCTCATGTGCTTGGAAGTAATGGCGCAGCTTTCTCGAGGCCATGAGAAGGCCGAAAAGCAATTTCTGCACACCAGAGTACCTTGACCTAGCCCCCTGCAGAAGGGAACCGACAAAGTAGACTGGGCGCGGCACCATTTTCTTCTGTATCTCCTCGGGCGCCTGCGCAGATCCATCTTTGCCGGGACCAGAGCTTGTCGGGGAAGCCCCCTGCTTGTCGCCGGATGCGCTTTCCGTGGTTGCTGGCTCGTCATCTGCCTCCCTCTCCGCTACTAACGCTGCACTAACCACTTGATTGGTTGCCGCCAGATACAGCAGCAACTTCTCTTGTGGCTTAGGTGCGACAAGTATTGGAGTGGAGGACAGGTATCTCTTCAAGTCCTGCAGTGCAGCCTCCGCTTTCGGAGTCCATTTCATTGGACCTGCCTTTTTCAAAATTTTGAAAAACGGCAGGGCGCGCTCAGCAGACTTAGAGATAAACCTGCTGAGAGCCGCCACGCAACCGGCAAGTCTCCGTACATCCTTGACGCGCTTTGGTGCTTCAATCTGCTCAATGGCCTTGATCTTGTCGGGATTGGCTTCAATTCCCCGCTGAGACACGAAGAACCCGAGAAGCTTGCCGGAAGGGACTCCAAACACGCACTTCTCGGGGTTGAGCTTGAGGCTGATCTTGCGCAAATTTGCAAAAGTCTCTTCTAAATCTTTAATCAGAGTTGCTTTGTCCCTGCTCTTGACCACTGTATCATCGATGTAGGCCTCCACATTTCTGTGTATTTGCGGTTCAAAAGCAGTATGGACTACCCTTGCAAATGTTGAACCAGCATTCTTCAAACCGAAAGGCATCCATATGAAACAGTATGTGCCACATGGAGTGATGAATGCGGTTTTCTCCTCATCCTCTTCTGCCATGAAGATCTGATGATATCCTGAGTATGCGTCAAGAAATGAAAGCAAGTCACATCCGGCCGTGGAGTCAACAATCTGGTCGATGCGCGGCAAGGGAAATGGGTCTTTGGGACAAGCTTTATTGACATCGGTAAAGTCGACACAAAGCCTCCATTTCCCGTTTGCCTTGCGCACGACTACAGGATTGGCCAACCACGTAGGATGGAGCACTCCTCTGACGAGGCCTGCTGCTTCCAACTTCTTGATCTCTTCTGCGATGAATTCTTGGCGCTCCACTGCTTGCTTCCTGACTTTCTGCTTGACGGTCCGCGCATGAGGACAGACGGCAAGGTGGTGCTCAATTACTTTCCTGGGAACACCGGGGATGTTAGACGGTTGGCATGCAAACACATCGACGTTCGCCCGCAGGAAAGCAATGAGCGCGCTTTCCTATTTAGGGTCGAGAGTGGCACTGATGGTGAAAGTACCACCAGTGCCGTCCTCCTTGGCGGACACCTTCTTGGTCGCTGGAGGAGCTGCCATTGTCTACTTACACTTGCCGGTGGAGCTCGATGGTGCGTCCTCGACGGTAGCGCAACACTCCGAAGAGGTGCGCTTGCCGGAGTGGGCATCAGAACTGTTGCCGGACTTGGTCTTCTTCTTCCCCCCGGGAGCTTCAGCGGCAAGTGTCTCGCGATCCGTTGCGGCTGCTGCTTCCCGGTAGATCTTGTCGGCACAGATAAGAGCATCTTTCTTGTCGCCAGGGACAGAGATGACACTTATTGGGCCTGGCATCTTCAGCATGTTGTACGCGTAGTGAGAGGCCGCCATGAACTTGGCGAGCGCTGGACGGCCGAGAATCCCATTGTAAGGCAATGGAAAATCGGCAATGTCAAAAGTGATCCTCTCAGTCCTGAAGTTCAACTCGCCGCCAAATGTCACCGGCAGCGTGATCTTCCCCTTCGGCTTGCTCCTTCCCTGGTTGATTCCTTGTAATGTGCCGGTCTCTTCGAGCTCGCTGTCAGGGACTTGGAGTTTCCGGAGCACAGCGGAGGAGATCAGGTTCAAGCCGGCCCCACCGTCAACTAGCATCTTAGTGACCTTGAGGTTGCGGATAGTTGGTGAGACCAACATCGGCAAACACCCGACCGCAGTTGTGCGATCAGGGTGGTCCTCAATATCAAAGATGATAGGCGTGCTGGACCATTTCAGAAGCATGCGTGACTCAACGGGTGGTTCTGCCGCATTGACTTCCCGCACCCACTGCTTGAGTTGGCGGTGTGAAGTATGCAGAGAAGCACCGCCGTCAACGCACAAGACCTCTGTGGCTTTCTGGAACTCCTGCTCACTGGTCTCGTCATCATCCATGTCTTCGTCGTCGTCATCTTCATCCTTGTCGCGGCCGCGGGGAGGTCTGTCTCCTTGCCGCTGCTTGTCCTTGCCGCGGCGTCCTCCCCGGCCGGTGCGCTTCGTACCGGATCCTCCAGCACCTCCTTGGGCTTTCTCCTTGTCGCGTCGCTCGTACTCGGCCTTTTGCAGCTCGACAAGCTGCTCGACCTTCTTGCAGCTCTGGAGGTCATGGCCTTTGGTGCAGTGGATCTTGCAGTACTGTTTGTTGGTGCCGTCCTGCTTGTCGGCGGCCGCCACAGCCTGGCAGTTGGCGCATGCGGCAACCTCCTTGCCGGAGCTACCATCTTTGGCTTTCTTGGCGCCACCGTCGCTGCCGGACAGCTCAACAACTAGCACGTCTTTGCCTTTCCTCTTCCTGTTGTTCCGCCGCCGGCTTTTCTTTGCCGGGGCATCATCATCGCTGTCAAATCCTCCTGTTCCTGTATTCTCTCTGGGGAGTTTCCTCCCTTCCTCAGCACGTGCACATCTGTCGGCCAGGGCATACAGCTCACTGACGTCTCTGATCTTGCACATCGCCATTTCCTCACCATCATCATCGGCCTACTGTTACGCACGTTCTGATGGAACGCGCTGATGACCGCGGCAGGGTGGACATTTGGGATGTTGCGTTGCACTTGGCTGAATCTCTGGATGTACTTGCGCAGGGGCTCTCCTTCCTTCTGGGCAAGCAGATGAAGATCACTCTCCTGGTCATGAGGTTTGTGGCCGCCTGTAAAGGCGCCGACATACTGATGGCATAGGTGTGCCCAGGAAGATATGGAGTTGTCTGGCAAGTGCATGAGCCAGGACCTGACGTTGGGCTTGAGCACCAGCGGGAAGTAGTTGACAAGGATCTTGTCGTCGCGCCCCCCAGCAGCTTGCACCGCGATGGTGTAGATGCTGAGGAACTCCGACGGATGCAACTTGCCGTCGTACTTCTCGGGTACGTCTGGCTTGAAATTCTTCGTGCTGGGCCACTGGACTTGCCGCAGCTCACGGGTAAACACAGGGCAACCTACCGCGTACGGCAGGTCGCCTGGTTCCCCTGGCGCATGCATGTCGACAGTGGGCCCAGCGCGCTGGTCTGACTGACGTCGCGCTTCTCTTCGGCGCTCGATGCGGGTACGAGCGTCTTCTTGCTGTCGTTCATGCAGAACTTGGCGTTGATCGCGACGAGCTCGTGGATCTGACGAAGCAGTGGAGTCGCTGTCGCGGTGGACCCGGCGAGTCGACGATCTTGGCCTTCGGGGCGGAGAGTGCACCGTGGTCGCACCTCCACCTGTCTTGTCGCCATCGGGTCGCGCCTGGCTGACTTGCCGCGGCTGCGACGCGGTCGGCTGCCGTGGAGTGTCACCGTTGGCGAAGCCGATGAGACTCTGAATGGTGGCCCTCCAGTCGTCGATCTTGTCCGCCGTTGGAGGGAAGTCTAGGAGCAGTTGAGCTCACGCCAAAGCTTCTGCTGGAGTGGCGGGTAGCAGTGGCGAACGGTGCGAGGAGCGGGATATGCTCGGACTTCTAACTGCGTTAGAAGGAGTAATATCCCGTCTAGGCGACCGTGCTTCGCTCGTGCCAGCACGTTGGCGTGCATGCTGGCCTGGAGCATCCCGAGATCCGCCAGCTCGATCTGGGTCCAGCGAGCGTATGGTGCCGTGGGTACCACGACGCTGCCGGTCCTGCGCCTCCTGAGATGGGCGCGGTGCATCTACGGACGCTCGGTCGTCGTGGGAGCCGGCTACATCGCCGATGGGTAGCGCAGCCTTGTCCTTGGACCTGGCGGCACCGTGGGCTCCCTCGTCGACGCCCGTTGTTCCGCCGGCGTCTTCCCTACCAGCCGTTTGCTCCGGCGGCGGTGGGTTCGACGCGGACGGAGCAGCCGCCTCCGAAGCCTTCTTCTTCGGTGGCATGTCGATGAAGTCGATGAAGATCTGGCTCGCGTGAACGCCGGATCAGGTTCACACAACCTCGACGCCCCCTACCTGGCACGCCAAAGATGTCGGGGAAATCTGACTCCGCGAGCACCTATGGGGACGGAGCCCCTTCTCGGTTTGGCGGGGGGCGGAGGCCGCACAAGAGCAGATCGAGGCGGGGCGCACGAGTGGTTTTTACCCAGCTTCGGAGCTCTCCGGAGAGATAATACTCCTACTACTGCTTTGTGGTTTGTATTGAGTTCTTGCTCGGGAGCGCTGAGTGCTACAGTACACACAAGCAGCTAACGAGACCGAGCGTGAGTGTTCTGCTGTCCTCCCCCCTACGTTGTGCATGGGCTTCCTTTTATATGCTCAAGGGGTCTCCAACAGGTGGCAACATAGGCAAGGGCAAAAATGGAAAGGTGTTGCGGTAGGTACAGCTACCTACATAGTGTATCATACCTAACTCTGACGGCAGGGTACAAGGGCATTAAATGCCTATCTACGTCGCCCAAACAGTGCAGAAAAGGGACCGTCAGGGACGCCACCGCCCGCCACGATGGCGATCTTGTCAGCGCCGCTTCCCATAGTGCACCCCTGGCTGCACAGCCTCCCGCCACGTACGCCTGGAAGTGCCTCAGAGCGACACGTTGGTGGGTGAGCTGGAGCGCAGGTACAGAGTGGTTGCTTGCCGCGGCAAACGCCTTGCCGTGGTTTGTTGTCTTGTCGCGTCCGGGAGCTTGTCGCTCGTCAGGTCTTGCCGGGACGTGTGGCGCGTCGCGGCAAATTCCTTGAGAGGCCTCGGGTGGCCTTCCCGGCAAGCTCCTCTCGCCGGGGTCTTGTGCCTCGGGTGGCCTTCCCGGCAAGCTCCTCTTGTCGGGGTCTTGTTCCTTAAGTGGCCTTCCCGGCAAGCTCCTCTTGCCGGGGCCTTGTCTTCCTGGCTTGAATACTTTGTTCTTGAATGGTTTCAAAGGAACCACAGAGGTCCTCGGCGGTCACCCGGCAAGCCTTGCAGCGGGGCGCTGCGACTGCCCGTGCACAAGTTTGGGATACTAGGGTACCCCTACTCTAGTACACCGACACGCCCTCTAGCCTTTTAAAAAATGTATACTTTTGTACATCAGTAGTATCGATGGATTGCACCATGGAGCAAAACTTGAAATTAAAAAAAGGTGGTACATATAGAGAGCGCTCGTCGCCAAATTATGCATATAGTACTATTAAAAAGGCTAGTCACAATAATGGTGTCCAGCACAACTCACCCCTCAAATAAAACTGAGAGGGTGCTTCGATACGTTTTAGTCCCATGACTAAAAGTAGTGGGACTAAAACATGCTAGCCTCACCCATGCTTGGATCCAAATACTAAAAAGGCTAAAATCAAGTTAATGAGCATTTATTATCCTCCAAACCCTCCAATCCAGAACTCGCCAGTGTTAAAGGAGAGGATTTAAATGAGTAGAGAGAGGACTAATCCACATTTTAGTAGGGGTACCCCTGACTAAAAAATTTTAGTCTCAAGACTAGTTTTAGCCCCTCTTTAGTCAGGGGTGCTTGGAACTTTAGCCTCTTAAAGAGACTATTTTTAGTCAGACTAAAATAAGTCCCCTGGATCCAAGCACCCTCTAAGCATCATGGAATTCTTTGACAAAACTAAGCACCCTGAAATTCTTTGACAACTAAACTGCTGACTATATGATGTTGGCCATATATATTGTACGTATATAATGTGAAGAAACGAGTGGTAGTACTATACCAACTAAAAGATGAAATGTAAGAAATACTAGTATGTACGTACTGAAGAGTTAAAGTAACGAGAAGAAACATAACATCGTTCTGCTGGGGGCTCAGCACAACACACCCCTCAAATTAAATTAAGCACACCTGAAATTAAACTTTGCAACTATTCTGGTAGACACTGCATTAGAACCACCATGAGCAACGACACTGCCACCTTACCCGGAGTCCTAGTCCACATCCTCGACTTCGTCCTTGTCCCTCTTCCTCTTGGCCGATACTTCTTTGCTTGAACCGCACACTTGGCTGTTGCTCTTCATCCAACCCTTGTAGATATTGAAGCAAAGGTAGCCATCCATTGCAGCGTAGTGGATGTGGTCTATATCTAGTACATTCCGCTGCCATTCATGACGATGAAACGTGTAATGAGGTTTCTCCAGTTTACCATACGAAGGATGAACCATGGCTCCTGCCAGGGTCAACATTGAAGGCTGACGAGAGGACACCAGCCGATTCTTCTGGAGGTCGAAGGTGTTGCCTACAACGAGGCCTATCCGACGCAGGACTTCTTTGTCGTTACCAAAGTCTACAGTAACGAATATGACTAGGTTGCTCTCGAGGAATTTCTTAAAATCCTGGCACTCAACGTCGGCATGGCATATGTGGTAGACCAAGCAAACGTTATGTATGCAAACCTGGATCACGGCGGGCTTCTTCCTCTCTTCGTCCTTTAGATCCTTCTCTCGTCCCAGGACTGTGGTGTACTCGACATCTAGCCCAGTGACCCACTCATCATCTAAGTTTCCGAACATGCGTCTGAAGCGAGAAAGGCATCCTTTCACCATCGCGGAAGAACGGGTGTAGATGACGTCGAACTCATCGCCGGTGATGGTTCTAACCTTGTACTCACCGCCGATCGTGGAGATTTGGGACGCCATGGATTTGGGAGGAGGGTTAGGATTAGTGGAACTGCCGTAATGTGAATGGACGGGATGACTAGGAGCGAACCGCCGTAGTATTGAAGGACGTGCGGGGAAGAGTAGGAAGGAACTGCGAGTGTGCGAACGGCAGGGTAGTGGCTTTCCATTCTCCCATGATACGGGCTTCCGAGAGCCCTTGGATCTGAGATCGAACGGTTGCATGGCGTGATTCTAGACCTATGGGTGAATATCCTATCCTGGAGGGTTATTCTGCAAATTTTCAGCAACTTAGCATGCGACCGTTTGATCTCAGATCCAAGGGCTGCCAGCAGCCCATATCATGGTCGCGCCTACCACGACCGTCGTGTCGCTCGCGCGGTCGCGCCCTTGGAGATTTAACACGGTGTGTTAGGCTATCTCATGCTGGCATGTCATACATAGTCATCACTTAGTCACTCATACTACAACAAGGTTGGCTATAAGTGTATTTTTTTACTCCTCTCTATCTCTTTCTTCGTACTCAAGGAAGAAACGGTGCTAAGCGCGTGTATTTATTGCACTTGCGAAGGAGTGACCTCTTCCAATGAAATGGTGTTGCTAAGTTTGCTTCATTTAATTAGCTATAGACTCAAAATTGTCTTTTCACCTAGGTACACGCGCTTAGCACTGTTTCTTCCTTGGGTCACCAAACTAGTCTCTCTCTTCTTGATTAACTTGCCACATCGGGACTTTATGCCTATGTGGCAAGCTTAAGCACCTGTAGGATCAAGTAAAAGTAAGTACAACAGTGCGCTTTACATGGCATCTTTGCATATGTGGAGGAAGGAGAGGCAAGGAAAAAGTGGAGAAGTGGGCTATCATGCAAGAGCCAGCCTCTACTACATGGTGGAGCATTGGGAGAGGCACCTGTATGGAGGTGGTCAGGAATCTGGGAGACTCACGCCGGTCGTAGCGCCGCCGTTAAAATGATAGAGGCAAGTCAAATCACGGGGCCCCACCTATCCAACAGTAACTCGCTGTCAAATCACACAGCCCTACGTTTGCAGCAGCCTACTCCCTCGTCTTCTCGCGTCTCTGTCGAACCGAGTAGGCGGAACTGCCCCGCCGCCTACCGCGCAGGAAAAGCCCCGCCCTCGACTTTTAAATAGTATACAGTATACTAATTTTGTATCCATGGATTGCGCCCGCGCCATGGAGCAAAGCATCTAGAAAACGGAGGAGAAACGGTGGTCTTGCAATACAGAAGAGGGAGAGGCGAGAGGGTGGTTTTGGAATGGAGATGATGGAGAGGAGAGGAGGTGGTTTTGCAATGGAGAAGAGGGAGAGGAGGGTGCGGTAGCGATTTAGGATTGGACGAGAGGGCCGGCGCGCTCTGACTGGATCAGAATAAAAATCAATTTACCCTTCAATTAAGAAAGCGACCCCACATTAACTAGTCTGCCTTTTATTCTGGGTCATAATTGACCATGATTTTCGCACATAAAATATATGTTATACGTTGTATACAGGCCACTATCAAAATTACAATTTGCAACTATACAAGGCCACTAACATTAATCGAGGCAAAATTGATGGCGTTTGCCTCGTACTAGCACCCGAGGACATTAATATCCCTTGTGTGTATGCGGGAGTGAGAAGGTTAGCTTGCATTCCCAAGATTAATCAACCAATGAGGAGTAAGAGGGTTGGCTTGTTGTGCTTGGGAGAGAAAAACCACATTAATTAACACGACAATCAAGGTGACAAGCTAGCTTGCAACATTGACTTAAACATAGCATTGATTTTTACCTTGGTACCTGTAATATGAGTTTGTGGCCTTGTATACAAAAATGGAGGGTGTATAATTTGAAAGTACATTCAGATACGAAGCAAACGATACAATTTTTGGTGACATGCATTCACATTTTGCTTGTCAAATACAGTACGTGGTCAAACTTTGACCCAAAATACGTGAAACAACAAAAAAATACTTCCAAGACCAGCGCCGCTCTTCCGCTCTTCTCCTCTTAAACCACTGCCGCTCCTCTCCTGTTCCAATCTAAATGCAGCGCCGCTCCTCTCCTCTTCCATTTCAAAACCACCGCCCCTCCTCTCCTGTTCCAGTCCAAAACCAGCGTCGCTCCTCTCCCGTTCTAATCCCAAACCAGCGCTCCTCCTCTCCTCTTCCATTCAAAAACCACCGCCGACGAGTGAAGGTGCTGTGGAGAAGTAGATCGATGGAGGAGTACAACAGATACGCGAGGATCGCAGACGGCGACCCTGTGAAGCTAGCTAGGATGTTGGAGATATAGTCTTGGTTTGACAACAAGGACCAACTAGCGGCGACGGCGACATCCATGGCCAAATATCTGCAACAGAGCGAAAAGGCGGCGATACTCCCGGAGGGAGTCACGCCGGAGTACATAGAGCTGCTCCTGTGGGCCATGGAGCAAACAGATTCACCGAATCCGATCGTGAGGGAGCGGTGGTGGGAGTATCGATCCTATATGGAGCATCCACCAGAGATTGAAGGATCGAGCATCTACAGGGTGCCGTTTGTGAGGGTGTCCTGCCAGAGCAAGCCGGTGGAGTCTTCGTCGACCGAACCCAACTGCAAGAGGAGAAAAGCAGTTGGCCCGACGACGCTTCCCCGCCATCGTCTCCCTTGCCGTTCACATCGTCTCACGGGGTGGTTGTCTGCCGCCGTGGAATAGGAGGGGGCTGCCCCCCCAGCCCAATAGTCGGGCAGGTTGTGAATTGTCAGGAGGAGCTTAGGGTTGTCAGTATTTGCAGGTTGTGAATTGTGTTTTGTGTTGTGTATTTTGAGAGTACTTTCAGATATGAATGTCTTTTGAATTTCAGATTTGCAGTATTGAGCATATAAAGTATTTTATGAATTCTAGAGATCTATTTTTAGCACTTAGAAAATCTAGTTTCATATGAGTATAAAAGTGCATACAATGTGATTCTCAGAGAAGAAACTGCAAGTTTCAGTTTCAGATAAGAAACTGCAAGTTCAGTTTCAGATAAGAAACTGCAACTTTTAGAGGCAGAGCATTTATATTAACATGGCCTTTTCAAACAGGGTTAACATCATGTTGGAAGTTTTATTCATGGTTGAAAATGGAACTACCAGCCAGTTAACATCATGCTGATCAACATTCATGCATAGAACATCTTCATATGATGCACAGTCAAAATGCCCACACAATGTCGAGTGTGCGAAACACAGAGAAAACAAGGGACGAAGTTTTGGCAAGTGTTGGACGTGGTTTTGGGCTGCCCCGTCTAGGCTTTCATTTTTAACATGCGCAGCCCACGACCTCGGATGGGAGGTCCATAGGCCTGTTTGTATTTTCTTAGGGCCGTCATGTATCGACCGGCCTATGGACCTCCCATCCGAGGTTTTATTTTTGGCAGCCCAATTTATTATTTTTTTGAAGAAAACGCAGAGGTCTGTTCTATTTTTCTATATAAGAATAGGAACGCCAGGTCCAACTTATGTTTCCCTTCTAACTATATTATATATATTTAAATTATTTTATATGTTGACTATTTAGTTCACATACTCCCTCCTTTTCGGTTTATAGGGCTTATCTCAAAATTTTAGTTTTTCCATTTTATAAAGCTCAATTTGGTTGTTTTCCATCACATGTTCAGATTCCAAGGTGCATTAAATCATTGCATGCAAGTATTAAGAGAAACTTGACCAATGCATGTACTTTATGCATGCATGCATTGCAATTTATGCATTGATAAACATAATTTTTTGAGGAAATCGAGTGCATTAATTAGGTGCTTTTGCAAACTACAAAAAGTATTCCACCATTCATCATCTACCTTGGTTGGTGAGATTTTTGAATTGAGCCCTATAAGCCGAAAAGGAGGGAGTAATTGGCAAATAGATGACCGTTCTCGCGATCCCCTTCGCCCCCGCCACCACCTCCACCCTCGCCGCCGCCCCCGCCACTACCTCCACCCTCACCGCCGCCATAGATCTCGCCGCCACCCCCCGCCTCCTGACTCCGGGCACGCCTGCCCCCCTCAACAAGTCCGCTCGCGCGCCCCATGGAGTCGCCGGCCATATCCACGGGGGAATGGCTGGAAGACAGGCAGATGTACAAGATGCATCTCCCACATGTCTACAAAGCCTTCCCGCGGATGCTCCAACCGCTCGACTCTGTCGCGCCGTCGGTGCTGCGGGAGACTTGAGGGAGGAGATGGAGGGAGCGGGCGATGCGGATCCGCGACGACGCTCTCTCCTGGACCCAGTGCACGCGCGAATGGAGGGAAGCAGAGGAGGAAGCTGCGAGGGAGGAAGCCTAGGAGGGACCGAATCCGTTCTCTCACTCGCGTAGGTATGCTCGGATGTGCAAGGATCATGTGGATTGGGAGCTGCTGAATCTAGCCCTGCGGATCTACTTCGAAGGAGATTTCTCGGAGAAGCACAGGATGCCCCACCCCAGTGAGCCGCTGATTGCGTTCGTTCGATGGGCGAAAAGAGAAGTGAATTCAGGAGATCCACGCCGTGCTGCGACATGGGGATGCTTGACTGGAATCCTGCCCACCAGCAAGCCACCGGAGCCGGAGCAGGTGGATCCCCTACCTTACCTCTTCCCCAAACCTGCAGAAGATTGAAATTAGGCTGGCAATTTGCTTCAATTGAGCTGTCTGGTGGTTATTTCTGCTTCCTGAGAGACAACATCTGGCTGGAGGATGAGAAGGAACCAAGAACTCCGATGAATTTCCCCTATCACAATGGGGGGGAGCGCCGGTTGGGCAGTGGTACGGCCCATCTCCGCCCCAAATGGGGGCACAATCTGGGCAGGCTCCTGTAATTGCCCAAGATCAATCTCCTGGTGGTTCTGACTCTCAGATCAGTGGGAAATCTCAAGGCAAGAATCAGCAAAATAAGAGATAGGACATCCATAAAACTGCTCCTGCCCCTGCTTCGGGCCTTATGGCATAGTCTAAGGTGATCTGCTACAACTGTGGGGAACCAGGGCATCATTTGGATAAATGTGTCAAGCCCAAGAGTTGTTTTATCTGCAAAATGGTTACCCATAAAGTTGAGAATTGCCCTGTCAGAAGGAAAACCCACAGTTCTGCTAGATATGTTGGAAGTGCTGCTCCAGGATTATGTCCACCATTGACAGAATTTTCTATGACACAGAATTAGATAGTTTCTTTCCCCTTTCTAGTTGTAGAGCTCTGCCCAGATGTGGTAGTGACCACACTCCTTTGCTCTGGGACTCTGGTCTTAACCAAACTCCAAAGAGCAATAGTTTTAAATTTGAAAAGTGGTGGTTGCTTAGAGAAGATTTTACTGAGCTAGTCAGGAAAATCTGGAATGAGCCTACTGGGAGCAGTTGCCCCCTAGAAAATTGGCAGATCAAAATCAGGAGATTTAGAAGAACTACCAAAGGGTGGAACTTCTATGAGGAAGCTAATCTTAGAAGATACAAAAGGCTTCTCCTCCTTGAGTTTGATTCTCTAGATATTAAGGCAGAAACCACTGACCTCTCTGAGGCTAAGACTAATAGATTAAACTTTGTCCATGGAGAGCTCAAGAAAATTTGGCTTCAATAATAAATCAAAGCCAAACAAAGGTCTAGAGATAGGAACATTAAGGAGGGTGATAGAAATACTGCTTACTTCCATGCAGTAGCTAACCAGAGGAGGAGGAAAACCCTCATTCACTCCCTTGATGGCCCTAATGGCCCTGTGACTGATGTAGATGAGATGCTGAAAGTGGCTAGTGACTTCTACAAAGACCTATTTAAGACAGAGGTGAAGGAAGCCATTTTAGCTCTTATCCTGATGGGGCTCCTGGTCCTGATGGGATTCCCTTCTTGTTTTATCAGCATTTTTGGGACTTGGTGAAAAATGATCTCTTAGATCTTTTCCAAGCCTTTCATAAAGGAGAGTTGGATCCAGCAACTTACTCATGGGGGGTCTGTTGGGGTCAAGTTAAATAACTGTGAAAGTAATTTTTTCCTTGCTGGTAAAGGCCTTAGGCAAGGTGACCCCATCTCCCCGCTTTTGTTTAATTTAGTAGTGGACATTCTTACTAAAATGTTGAGCAAAGCTACTGATCATAGTATGATTGCAGGGCTCTGTCCTGAGGTCTGCCCTGGTGGCATCATCTGCCTTCAATATGCAGATGATACCATCCTTTTCTTAGACAATAACTCCACACATGCTAGCAATCTGAAAACTGTTCTAACCTGGTTTGAACAAGTCTCAGGCATGAGAATCAACTACTCTAAAAGTGAACTCATCCCTATCAACATGGATGATCAGGAGTTAGCTGACTTCCTCTCTATTCTAGTGTGTAATAAAGGTAACTTCCCCATTAAGTACCTAGGTATCCCTCTCCACTATGATAAACTGAGGAGAGATGATATCCAACCCCTTCTGGATAAAATCATTAAAACAATTGCTGGGTGGAGGGGAAAACTTCTCTCTTACAGAGGTAGATTGATCCTCATACAAGCTTGTTTGGCTAGCATTCCAGTGTATCTCCTCTCCTTCTTCAAGTTCCCTAAATGGGCAGTGAACCTCATCAATTCTCAGATGTCTCATTGCTTCTGGAATGACTTTGAGGGAAATAGGAAGCTACACCTTGCTAATTGGGCCCTAGTCTCTATGAAAAAAGATTTTGGAGGCCTAGGCATACCTAACCTCCAAGAAATTAACATATGTCTTCTAGGGTCTTGGATTAAAAGATTCTATGAGGAAGACCTGAAATCGTGGAAGCTTCTTATTGCCCATAAATACCTAGGAAATAAACCTAATATTTTTGTCCCTTCCTCCAACCCTATGACCTCTAGATTCTGAAAAGGATTAAAATCTATTATGCATGCTGTGAAATTTGGCTACAGATGGAACATAGGGGATGGGAGCAGAACCGGGTTCTGGGAAGATACTTGGTTTGGCACATCCCCCCTAGCAGTCCAATTTTGTACTATTTACTCTGTCTGCAATGAGCTTAACATAAGTGTCAATGAAGTTTGGGACGGTTAATGCCTAAAACTCTCTTTTAGAAGGAACTTTAGTGATAGTCTCATGGAACAATGGTTCCAGTTGGAGGAAATTGCCAAAATCATTACCTTTACTGCCGAGCCAGATGCCTGATTTGGCAGCTGGACAATAAGGGGAAGTATTCCTCCAGCTCCCTCTATCCTGTTATCAACTTTAGAGGGGTTCAACCCGTGTTTATCCCTACTGTCTTGAAATTGAGAGTTCCCCCTAAAATTCATGTATTTCTCTGGCTTCTCTCCAAAAACAAATTGATGACTAGGGATAACCTTAGGAAGAGACACATCATCAAACCCCTTGATTGTGTTTACTGCTTGGAACAAGAGTCTTGTTCTCACCTATTTTTTGAATGTATAGTTGCTAAACATCTCTGGGCCCACATTGAGGAATATTTCTCTAGTCAGATTGGCTCATCCTTTGAATCTGTCACCAGATTCTGGATTGCTACCAAAAAGTGCTCAGTTCTAAACACTGTTAGCTCAGTTGTCCTTTGGTGCCTCTGGAAATATAGAAATGCTATGATTTTCAGTAACACCTCCTGGATTTCCATTCCGCAGGTCTTGAGGTTGATCAGGAACATGGTGAGGAACTGAGCGATTCTCTCCTCCGGATCGGACAACGACAAGTTGATGAGCTTTGTGCAAACCCTAACAAGATCCCTCCAGAAACCGTTGGCGATCACTTGTGGCTGAACAAGGCTCGACCTGCTCTAGGGCTGGACCCGTGGGCTCGTCTCAAGATCTCTGATGAAGATGATGGGCAGCTGGCGCCGAAAAAGAGGGACATCCACCATGCTACGCCTTCCATCCCTGTGTCTTCGCTTGCTTACTGGTCATCGCAGGCTGACACGACCCCTCGGCTGAAGACCATGAAGGCTTCGCTGGACCCTCCTTCTATCATTTGAGTGCTCTGTCCGCTCTGCCTTTAGCACCGCTTGGGTGATTTGTGTTATTCAGAGAACTTGTTTATCCACCCCCCTAGTTTGTAGCTTTTCTACCTTCGCTTTTGAACTGCTCTTTGAGCTGCTGTATCAGAATATGTTGTGGTTTCGTTCTCAGCAATGGAACCGGGGAGATGCTCCCTGCTTTTCTAAAAAAAATTATTTTATATGTTATTATATATTATTTTTATTGTCATCATATATTTAACAGATACTTACATATGTAAGAGAACAATATCCCACATCTCATTAACTTATAAAAATAATTTCTTAACAAATAAAATCCTGGATTGTTTTGGCACGAAAATCCTAGTGATTGTGTACAAAAGCTTGGTAAGATTTAAGGACGAATGTAATAATATCACTTATTATTTTAATATATTTATAACAAAATGCTCAGCCCCTTTTTATTTTTTGATAACATTGCTGGCCCAACCCAACATTATAATTAGAATCAGCCTAGCAAAATCGTGTATTTCGAGAAAGTGCAAATGGCCTGTAATTTTTTGGAAATAAAATAAACGGGCCACATGGACGCTACATTATTTGTTCACCAGCCCAGCTAATGGCTGTAATTCAAAAAAAAGATCAAATTGACTTTAAATTCTACCGCAAAAAAAAGACTGTAAATTCTGAAAAAATGGGTTGAATACGTGCCACATTTTTGGAGGCTGAAATGTGGGCCAATAGGTTGAAGCCAATGCAAGTTGTTGTCAATTTAGTCAACAAATGATTCTGACATGTTAGCCGTTGGATTTAAATCCAACGACCTGCATCCATCTTCAATCTCTCGTCTTCTTCCTCCAGCGCCGCCGGGACCACCTGCCGCCTCCTGCTGCTAGCAGCTCTGCTTAGCACGCTTCGCTATGAAGCGCTACTCCACCGTTGGCCAGGCCATCCCTCCACACCTCCACACCTCCTGTTCTTCTCCACCGACTGCCGAACCACACCGCACTAGAACCAGTTAACCCTCGTACACCTCTCTGTCTACGACTCTACTCCTGCATCTTCCCATCTCCGGCTCGTTGCTGCCCGGGGCCTCGCCGTCGTCCACCACCTTGGATGCGCTCGGCGCGGCGTGGTCAACGTGGTCAATGAACGACACCATTGGAAGTAGACTGTGCGTGGAGAGGCTGACAGCTGGGTCCACGGCCACACACAAGGAAATGCCTCCTTATTACGCGCAAAATAATGATTCCTCCACCTAACATCTGGGCCCCACCGGAAGGGCCTCTGTATTTCGCGAAATAGAGTGCCCCCCGCTGACATGTCCGACCCACCAGCTATCTTCGCACGCAAAGAAGTGCCTCCTTATTACGCACACAAAAATGAATATTCCCCCTGCCAGCTGGAACCCAGCATAGTGGGAGGCTGACTTGTGGGCCTACCAAGTTGACGGGGACGGAGGGCTTTGTCAACTTAGTCAATATGAACGATTCTAGCTCCTGTTACCATACGATGTTCATCCAACGGCCGTAGTGCTTCCTCAACCTCTGGTCTTCTTGCTCCAGCCGCCCAAACCAGCGCCGGTCGTGCCGCGTGCTCCTGCCTGCCGTGGACGGCTGTGATGTCACGGAGGCCTCACCGCCCCCTAATACTCCCACTGCTGGCCAGGCCATCCCTCTACTCACCCACACCCCCTGTTATTATGCGGCGATAGCAGCCTCACACCGCAGTCGAACCCGTGGACCCTCGTACTCCTCTTCGCGTGGGCATCCACTGTTGCGTCTTCCCCGGCTCCGAGTCGTCCCCTTCCTAGTCCTCGCCGTCGTCCACCGCCCTGGTGCTCTCGGTGCGGCGTGGTCAACATGGTCAACGACCTACTTCCATCGGAAGAGTACTGTACGTGGATAGGCTGACAGCTAGGTCCAGGCGGCCGGAAGGAAGTGCCTCCTTATTACGCGCAAAATAATTATTCCTCCACCTGACAGCAGGGACCCACCGGACGGGCCACCTTATTTCGCGAAAAAAACGTTCCCCCTGAATGCTGGGACCCACTGGACGGGCCAACGTATTTCATGAAAAAACATTCCCCCCGCTGTCAGCTCGGACCCACCGGAAGTGCCTCCTTATTATGCACAAAAAAATTAATACTCCCCTGCTAGCTGGGACCCACCATGGTGGGAGGCTGACTTGTGGGCCTACTAAGTTGACTGGGACGGGGGCCTTTGTCAACTTTAGTCAATATGAACGATTCTAGCTCGAGTGACCGTACGATGTCCATCCAACGGCCGTAGTGCTTCTTCAACCTCTGGTCTTCTTGCTCCACCCGCCCAAAGCAGCGCCTGCCGTGCCGCATGCTCCTGCCTCCTGTGGCCGGCTATGCTGCCGCGGAGGCCTCACCGCCCCCTACTATTCCCACCACTGGCCAGGCCCTGCGGCGATGACAACCTCACACCGCAGCCGAACCAGTGAACCCTCGTACTCCTCTCCGTGCGGCCTTCCACTGCTGCGTCTTCCCCGGCTCCCCGTCGTCCCCTTCCTAGGCCTCACCGTCGTCCACCGCCCTGGTGCTCTCGGCGCGGCGTGGTCAAGGAACGACTTCCATCGGACGTGGACTGTACGTGGAAAGGCTGACAGCTAGGTCCACGGCTGCAGCAAGGGAGTGCCTCCTTATTACGCAGAAAATAATGATTCCTCCACCTGACAGCTGGGACCCACCGGATGGGCCACTGTATTTTGCGAAAAAACGTTTCCCCTGACTACTGGGACCCACCAGCTACATCTTCACACGCAAGGAAATGCCTGACAGTCGGGACCCACCTGGTCGAAGCGTACGTAGCATTGTCATTCTGGTCGCGAACGTGTACGTACATATATACTGGTCGATGTAGAGGCGCGCACGTGTCGTAGTAGAGGCGCGCACGTAGCATGTACATGTACGTACAGTGGCTAGGGTGCAAGAAAGAAAATACGGCCATGTATGTGTACATACGGGTGGGGTCTTGAATGCCTACTCGCGCATACATACAGCCAGGGCTCGTGTACATGGCTCGGTCGGAACGGAGAAACAGCATCGTCGTCGTGTTCATGGGGGGGGGCAACGGAATGCGTGGTCGTGTTCATCGGGAGGGCTTGGACGGAACAGGCGATGGAAACGAGGCCTGGCATACCACATAGCAGAGGAAACAACCTTGTGTTCGACCGGCCACGTTTGAAACGGGATCCTGTTCATCGGGAGGGGTCTAGCATACCGCAAAATAGAGGAAACAGACCTCCTACGGTTGAAACGGGGGTCCTGTTGATCGGCCAGGGTGTGGCGTACCGCTAAACAAAGGAAACGGACTTGTGTTGGAGCGCTATGGTCGAAATAGGGTCCTGTTCATCGGGAGGGGTGTGGCGTACCGCATAACGGGACTCCACGGGATACTGTTCATCTCCACCGTCGACCCCCCCAGCCTCCACGGGCTACTGTTCATCCATCGTCGACCTCCTCCAGCCTCCACCTGCAACTGTTCATCCACGGGCTCCTCTTCATCCAGCCTCCACCGCGCACTACTCCACCAGCTACTGTTCAACCAGCCCTCTCCACGGGCTCCTGTTCAACCACCCCTCCACGGGCTACTGTTCATCCCGCCCTCCACGAGGTGGTCCTATTCATCCAGCCCTCCACAGGGTCCTGTTCATCCAGCCCCAACCGGCTCGATCGATCGGGGTACTGTTCATCCAGAGGCAACACCAAGGGGTCCTGTTCATCCACCCCCATCAGGAACTGTTCATCCACCCCCCCCCCCCCGCAACGCTCACTATTCATCCAGAGGCAGCATCGATCGGCTTCAGTTAGCAGTAGTAGCGAAGGATCGCTCGATCAGGTTCAGTTAACAGCCATCGATCGATCGCTCGGGTTCAGTAACGCGTAGCCTACAGTGCAATCGCTCGGGTTCAGTTAGAGCCCAATGCCTCGCTTGGGTTTAGTTATAGCCCAACGCCTCGCACACACACGCGTACGTACGAGAGAAACGTGCATCGCTCGGCCCCCGACCACCCACCGTAACCGGGGACTCCCCGATATTTTCCGCGCCCTCGCTTCTACCATGGTTTTTTTCCGTCATGGACGGCCCAAAGAATGTCATGCAGCTGCGTCTCCGGCCCGCCCAGGACGAAAAGCCCATTTTTTGTCATGATTTTTTGTCATAGAAGTAGGAGCCCACCACATCTATGATGATACTGGGTTTTGTCACAATTATCGTCATAGAAGTGTCATATGTATGACAGAAAAAAATTCGTTCGGCCCAAAATGTCACGGATGTGTCTTTTTTTGTAGTGATAGGATCAAGAACTCACATATATTCATGAAAACATAATAGGTTCAGATCTGATATCATGGCACTCGGGCCCTAGTGACAAGCAATAAGCATAGCAAAGTCATAACAACATCATCTCAGAACATAGTGGATACTAGGGATCAAACCCTAACAAAACTAACTCGATTACATGATAGATCTCATCCAACCCATCACCGTCCAGCAAGCCTACGATGGAATTACTCACGCACAACGGTGAGCATCATGAAATTAGTGATGGAGGATGGTTGATGATGACGATGGCGACGGATTCCCCTCTCCGGAGCCCTGAACGGACTCCAGATCAGCCCTCCCGAGAGGTTTTAGGGCTTGGTGGCAGCTCCGTATGTAAAACGCGATGATTTCTTCTCCTTGATTTTTTTCTCCCCGAAACCAAATATATAGAGTTGGAGTTGGCGTCGGAGGAGCTCCAGGGGGGCCACGAGGTAGGGGGCGCGTCCTAGGGGGGCAGGCGTGCCTCCACCCTCGTGGAAAGGTGGTAGGCCCCCTGGCCTTCATCTTTTGCAACGATTTTTTATTATTTCCAAAAAGTTGTTCCGTGATGTTTCAGGTCATTCCTAGAACTTTTGTTTCTGCACATAAATAACATCATGGCAATTCTGCTGAAAACAGCGTCAGTCCGGGTTAGTTCCATTCAAATCAGGCAAGTTAGAGTCCAAAATAGGACCAAAGTGTTTGGAAAAGTAGATACGACGAAGACGTATCACCTAGCCAGGCATGCTCACGAGGACCGGAGATATCAAGGCGGGGCAAACCACTCAAGGCACTCGTGACGTGAGCCATGACGAACGGTGCCAGGCGGGTACCAGGCGGGCGCCAGTGCGCGCAGCGTCCACATTTCCTCTTTGGTGCTAAGGAGGCAAGCGCAGACGAAGAGTACCGAGGCATCATGCAAAGGTTGCCATATTGGTGCAACAAGACCAAGACCAGGAGGACGGCAAGGCGGAGGTCATCATGGAGCCCAAGACGACGTCACCCCGGGGCCTTTTCGCAGGAGAAGACCGCTTTGTCGGGATAGCTTGTACTAGCTGTCCCCCTTCAAATTTGCCCGCCGTTGTTGGCTCCCTTCCCGCTCAACATTTGGGAAGAGGACCAGGGCCTATATAAGTAGAGCTGGCCACCACTGTAGAGGGGGGAATCTGATCCGAGCTCGATCCAACAGATCGAGAGCCTAGTCGCAAGAACACCTAAACCTCAGGAGGCTGTTCTTCCCTTGTACTGTTCATCATCAGCCCAAGAGGAAATCCACCACCACCACCACACTGGAGTAGGGTATTACACCACAACGGTGGCCCGAACCAGTATAAACCTCGTGTCTCTTTCTGTGTTGTGAGTTTGTCGAGTTCGTCCGCAAGATCTTAGAGAGCTAGAGCATAGATCGGTAGGAGGGAAAGACTTCACGCGCACCCCAGTGTTCGAACCTTAAGGGTTTACGGGAACCCACATCCGACATTTGGCGCGCCAGGTAGGGGTGCGCCGGAGCTTCTTCTTCGCCAACCAGCTCTCCGACGTTCACCGGCTGCGATATATGGTGACCCAAGGGCCGGCTCTTACCGCTGGGTAGCCTGGCCAGCCCGGACGACGCCGCCTGCCCATGGAGATCTCGACCTCGCACCCCAAGTGGCACGGGCGCCACCAAGCTCCGCTGGGCGCGGACAGCGTGGCCAGGCGTCATCCACCCTCAACCCGCGTCAAGTACGGGCGACGGCGAGAGCGGCGAGCCACGCCGCAGCAATGGCGCCGCACTCGTGGCGGGAGCAAGCGAACATGCGGGCGGCACTTACAGTGGCAAGAGAGCTACTGCGATGCAGGCTGATGGAGAGTGGCCAGGACACGCTACTCGAGCGAGTCGCTGAGTTGCGGGACACGACGGCATCGGGAGCACCACCTTTCTGCTATCGACTTCCCCCCAGGCCACTGCAGGGCCGCGCGGCGAGCATCACCACGCCTGTGCACCACCAACTATGCACGGGGGCTTCGTCAA
Organism: Aegilops umbellulata; assembly: GCA_032464435.1. Classification (NCBI taxonomy): domain Eukaryota; kingdom Viridiplantae; phylum Streptophyta; class Magnoliopsida; order Poales; family Poaceae; genus Aegilops; species Aegilops umbellulata. Next base: position 62,170,349 of record CP136056.1, on the reverse strand, counting down.
CATCAGCACGGCCAGCGGCGCAGGGGGCTCCAATCCCCCCATGCCGCCCTCGATGAGCACAAGCACAAGCGTCACCCCCCACGGTCCCGGCCGGGTGCCTACCGTCCTGCCCAGGACGCTGTCATGGGTGGAGCAACGTGGAGCGTGGGGCACCATGGCGAGGTGTTCGGGGTGAAGGCCCCGGAAGCCTACGTGCCCCGCATGATGGACCAAGAATACGCACCAGAGGACGACATCGACTCGTTCGTTGGAGAAGATTGGGGAGAAGGGGCGCTAGAAGTGGAAGCTTTCCAGGAGCCAACGGAGAGCCACAACGATCGCGCCAACAACGGCAATTACAAGGTACCACTAGTCACTAAAGAACAGGTTTACGCTAACCATGGGCTACAGATGAACCAGGTTGCCGCGTCGGTCAACAACCCAGGCGCGGCGACACCCTCTCCAGCAAGGGAGACGCGATGGGGGCCACCGAGAGGGAGCCAGGAGCAAGGCCCCTCCCGCGGCGCGCGACGACTGATGACACCCAGAGGTAGGCCCTCTACTGGGGAGGCCTCGCCAACCTTTCCCCCAGTAGAGGACCTGTGGTCGCCGAGGGAACCGCTGGCGTCCTCTTTCCCTCCTCTGTTTCGTCCTGGTCTTCGATCGTCTTAGAGGAGGTTGAGAGCGGCGCAAGGTGGGGCCCTCGTCTGGCGATATGAAGCAAGGCCGGTACCTTTGAAGAAGGCCCAGTGCCTATGAAGCTCGCCGCCCGTGACACTGTCACGTAATAATGAGTTGGGGATGTACACGCCTCGGAGTCTCAGGAGTGCCGGCCTGAGGCCCTGGGGCTCCCTCCCACGCCTAGTGGCAGCACTTAGCTCCGTGCTGGTGAGAAGACTTGAAGACCAGAAGACTAGACTAGGTGCCGGACGCGGCCTTTTGCTTTGGATCTTTCCTACTGTAGCTTTGCTTTTTGGATCTGGATTTGAGTTGAAGTTGAGTTTTTATCGATGCACGCAGGGGGAGCCTTTTCTCGTTTGAGCAATTTCTTGCCTTCTGGATCTCGCTTTGTTCGGGACTCTTGTCCGTCGCCTTCCCCTCACGAGCTCCTCGTGAGCGGGACTGCGCGAAGCATGCGCGCCCCGAGCGTGCGCTGCAACTATTGCCCACTCCACGTGGGGCCCCCTCCGGCAGGGCGGCGAGCTCCTCAAGGCTCTCAGAAACTCAGCACGCCACAGCCTAGCTCAAGGCTGGCGCTGACTAAGGTAAACCAAGGCAGAAAACTCGCATCAGGATTCACAAGTTCACAAGGACACAAACTCACACCGCATGAAAAAATAAAAACTGCAATTTGTTTACATGAGGGGCTCCCCCTCTCAAAATGCTCTGACAAGTTTCCAAGGGTCACGCCCGAGTTTGTGCGCAGGAACAAATGACAGGAGAACAAGGGATCAGCCGGAGATGTCGCTCGCTGCGTCACTTGCAGATGCGTCACTCGCATCGTCGGCGTCTTCGTCGGCCTCATCCCCGTCATCGGCGACACACCCGTCGCCATCATCGACCACACCGCCTTCGTCTGCGACGACCACCATCGCATCATCTTCCAAAGAAAAGGCACTGACCAACGCGTCCACACTGTCCTCGACCCAGCGTGCCAGGTCGCCCCGGACATCCATGGGTACGGGGGCGATGGCGGCGTCAAAGTCGAAGTTAGGGTCGGCATTCAGGAGATGGCTGAAGGCGCGCGAGAAAGTGCACTCAAGCAAGTTGCACCCCCTTTCCTCCACAAGCTGGCGAGCTTGGGCAGATCGAGCCTCCAGGCGCGTCACCACCTCGGTGAAGAAGGTCAGGTGGCTAGCGTAATCGTTCAAGTGAGGAGTCGGCGCCTCCACATCGCAAATGTGGCCCAGGGCAATATTGGCCCTGTTCCAAAGCTCCTGAAGCATGAGGGCGTGCTCGCGCTCTAGCGTTAGGCGTCGGAGCGCCTCCTCCATGTTCTGCCTCGCGACGGCCTCTGCATCATCAACCCGTCTCCGAAGGTAGCGCAGCTCGGCGCGGGCGGAGGCCAATTCCGCCTGCGCCGTGACCAGGGCTGCAGTCATGGCTTCCGCGCGCCTCTCAGCCTCGTCCAACATGGGCCTGAGGGCAGCAGCCCTGCTCTCATCCTCCACACCCGCGAGCTTCAGCTTCAGGTTGTACCTGCCCTCCATGTCTGCGCGAACCTCGGCCATCCGGCGGTTCACCTCCTCCTCGACTCTAGCCTCACGAGCCCCTACGGCATCCTCTGCTTGGGCAACTTGACGCTCCCTCGTCTCCAGTTGCTCGAGCTCGCGGCTACGCTCCATGGCATCCAGGGCCAACGCCTCCTCACGCTTCCGGACCTCCTCTTCCTCAGCTGGCGTCCCCCTCAGCGACGCAAGAGCGGCCCTACGCGCCTCCACCTGCTACCCGAGAGACGCGCCCCAGGCTTGGAGCTCCCAAGCGCACTTCTCCACGGCCTCGCGGCAGCGATCGGCCTCGCGAGCCTCTTCCAAGGCTCGTGAGCGAGCCTCATAGGAGGCCTTGAGAGACGCCTCGGCCTTTGCGTTCTCAAGGTCACGTTGATAGCGGCCGAGGCTGATGGCCACCTTCAGCTTGCGCCACTCCTCCAACAGCCGAAGACCTTCCGCCTCAAGACGTGAATCAACACTCGCGAGCTCCCCACCAAGCCGGCTCATCGCGCTCATCGCCTCCTAGATGAGCTCATGGCGAACCACGCTCCTCTCGCGCTCAAGCCCGAACGCCCAGCCTTCTTCGTCCTCCGCCTCGGGGGCTGTGGGCGGGGCGCCACATTGCGCGCCATCCCTCGGCAGGAGGCTGGGGGCTGGCGCCGCACCAGACACCAGCCTTTCTTCACGAGAAGCCCACGTCTGCTGGGGCTTGCCACTCGGGGAGGAGCCGAGGATCGAAGCCAACAACCTACCATCAAAGACCAGCGGAGGAGTCTTGGGCACACCTGCCAAGCTCCACGCCAGGCCAGTGGGGAGAGGCGAAGGGGTCGCAGGATCAGCGCGCCAGGAAGGCATAAGTGCCCCTTTAGCCAACTATGTCCCAGGGGAAAGACTTGGAGCGCTCGAGGTAGACGGAAGAGTTGAGGAAGAAGGAGGCCGCTTCTCGGGAGATCTGATAGCCTCAGTTGATGGAGCCCTGAAAGGCCAGCATCATAAGAAGAAAGCAGCACATGAAGGGCCACAACCGCGTGATACTTGCACGTCAATGGCAAAGTACTTCCTCCGCTTCAGCGGTCTGAAGACGTTGCTGCCGCTAGGGGATCCTTTCCTCTTGCGGAGCTCCTCGAAGTCCATGCAAAGGCGTCCGAAATGCTGAACGTGGTGGCCAGAGCGCAGCGGGACTGAAGAAGAGCTCGGGAAAATATCTTCAGGGGCGCCAGGCTGCGGTGAAAGGCCGAGCACCGTTTCGCCATGATCTCCCGAGGCTCCCGGAGCCTTGGCCTCAGGGGTCGCACACAGCGTCTCCTCAGCAACCGACACCTCGGGAGGGGCGTGGCAGGCTCCCGAGGACGATGCCCCAGGATCACCGCCGGGCACGTGCTCATCAGCACACGAGCCGCCGGTCTCCGCCTGAGCTCGCCCACCTGCACCGTCACTTGGGGCGAGCCCAGCATCAAGAGCAAGAAAGGGAACCACAACGACACGATTCTCCCGAGGCCCCTCCAGGCCGACCGGTCGCGGCCCCCATTCATAAAAGATAGGCATGGCCTTCACAAATCTGTCCTTATTCTCGCAACGGTACAACAGGCAACTGTTCCTGGGCAGATCAGCAGGCAGAGAGACGCCCGTCAGGACCCCAAGCACTATCCCTCGCGTCCCAAGGAGGAGCACGGACTCCTAAAACCTCATCCGGTCTTGGCTTCTGAGCAAGGTCCACATGGGGCGAGAATGGCGTTGGAGCGAAGCGACCCGACGTCGCACGAATTCCTTCACCACCATCAGTGCGGTTACGCTGAGATCCTTCAGCAACTTCAACCTAAGCTAGACACGGGCAAGGCCGGGGCTCGCGAGCCACTGATGGCCCCAGCCGGGGTTAGGATCAGCGGGCCCGACGAAGCCTGAAGCAGAGGACTGAGCACGCCGGCATCAACAAACACCCATCGTATCTGGAAGTCGCTCGTAGATGGAGGAACCTCAAAATCAATCCCATCGCCTGCTGTCGCGGCCATAGCCTGGAAGCTCACGCACCTTGAGCACTGCTGGGGGTCGGCCAGATGCAATGAGAAGAAGTGGCATAAGAGAGCCATTGAAGGAGCAATGCCCACCATGGCTTCACACACGAAGGCGAAGACGGCAAGAAGTGTCACGGACTAAGGGCCGAGATGCAGCAAGTGGATCTGATAATGATCAAGCTTAGTGTTGAAGAAGGCAGAGAAGGGAGGAATCACGCCTGCCCAGAGGGCATCGATGAAGATTGGGATCTCAGTGGCCGTATGAACCGAGCGAGTGCGGGACGCGGGCCAAGCCACTGTCTCCCCCCACTCATTGAAGCTAGAGGCAAGCATCGGACGCACCTTGTCCATGGCCTCGTCGTTGAGCACGCGAGACCAGCCGAGCGCCGACGCGAAGGGCGGAGGTGAGGCCGAAAGAGGCAAAGGGCTCTTCCCCTTCTCAGCTTGCTTGGTCCCCATGGCTATGTAGCAAGCAGAGCGCGAATCAGATTGGGGAAGAGAAACAGAGTCGCAACGAAGCAGAGGAATTGGGGAAGCAAGGCGCAAGAGGCGGAAGAATAACTGTGTAGGCCGCAGGGGCCGCATAGCCGGGCGGATTCAAAGGCAGCATGGGGAAGCGGAGACGCCCACGTCCAATCAACCACCACGCGTCGACCGAGGTTGCTGACTTTTGGGGCCCGCGGCGCTCCAAACTTGACCCTTGGCTTCGCCGCGAAGCCAAGGCCAATCGCATCTTGGGCCTGGGGGCTACTGTCGGTGTTCTGGGAACGGGGGTCCCCAGACTTGCCTGCCTGCGGCCCACAGCGTGGCTAGGCAGCGGGTCGTACGACCCATCTTCATCAACAAGGCATCCAAGACCCTCGCGAGGGTCCAAGCCTCATGAGGCGGGCGACGCAAGACTTCCTCTGGAGTGGCCTAGCCAGGTAAGCTCATGAGGAGCGGAGATATCAAGGCGGGGCAAACCTCACGAGGCACTCGTGACGTGAGCCATGACGAACGGTGCCAGGCGGGTACCAGGCGGGCGCCAGTGCGCGCAGCGTCCACATTTCCTCTTTGGTGCTAAGGAGGCAAGCGCAGACGAAGAGTACCGAGGCATCAGGCAAAGGTTGCCATATTGGTGCAACAAGACCAAGACCAGGAGGACGGCAAGGCAGAGGTCATTGTGGAGCCCAAGACAGCGTCACCCCGGGGCCTTTTCGCAGACGAAGACCGCTTTGTCAGGATAGCTTGTACTAGTTGTCCTCCTTCAAATTTGCCCGCCGTTGTTGGCTCCCTTCCCGGTCAACATTTGGGAATAGGACTAGGGCCTATATAAGTAGAGCTGGCCACCACTATAGAGGAGGGTATCTGATCCGAGCTCGATCCAACAGATCGAGAGCCTAGTCGCAAGAACACCTCAACCTCAGGAGGTTGTTCTTCCCTTGTACTGTTCATCATCAGCCCAAGAGGCAATCCACCACCACCACACTGGAGTAGGGTATTACACCACAACGGTGGCCCGAACCAGTATAAACCTCATGTCTCTTTCTGTGTTGTGAGTTCGTCGAGTTCGTCCGCAAGATCTTAGAGAGCTAGAGCATAGATCGGTAGGAGGGAAAGACTTCGCGCGCACCCCAGTGTTCGAACCTTAAGGGTTTGCCGGAACCCCACATACGACAATGTTCTCTCTCAGAAAATATGTATTGTAAGTGTAGCATGTTCTGATGGCTCTCTCCACGAATGAAGAGTGGGTGGAGGGGTATATATAGCCTCCACACAAAATCTAACCGTTACACACAAATCACCAAACTCGGTGGGACCGAATCATTAAACTCGGTCGGACCTATTTGGTTCATAATGTGAATGTTAGGATTCTCGGTGGGACCGACAAGTCAACTCGGTGAGACCGATGTCATTAGGGTTAGGGCATAACGTAATCTCGGTGAGACCGATTACACAAACTCGGGGAGACCGATTTTGGTAATAGCCAAACAGAGAGTTGGTCAGGCAAACTCGGTGGGACCGATTCACTCATCTCGGTTGGACCAAAACGTTACGAAAAGGAAATAGAGAGTTTGCATTGCAATCTCGGTGGGACCGATCGCTCATCTCGGTTTGACCGAAACGTTACGAAGGGAAACAGAGAGTTTGCAACCCCATCTCGGTGAGACCGAATTGATTAGGGTTTCTGGCAGTGGCTATGTCAACTGAACTCGGTGGCTCCGGATGTGAAACTACGGTGGGGCCGAGTTGGATTTTTTGGTTTAGGACATATGTGGATATGAGAAAGTAGTGGAGGGTTTTGGAGCATATCACTAAGCATTTTGAGCAAGAATCTCATTAAGCAACACCTCATCCCTTCTTAATAGTATTGGCTTTTCCTATAGACTCAATGTGATCTTGGATCACTAAAATAGAAAATGTAGAGTCTTGTGCTTTGAGCTTGAGCCAATCTTTTGTCCTTAGCATTTTGAAGGGTCCACTTTCTAATCCATGCCATGCCAAACATTGAGCTTTCCTGAAATATTTATCTTGGAATAGCATTAGCTCAATGAGGTATATGTTGTTAGGAATTACCAAAACCACCCAGGGATAGTTGCACTTTCAGCGAGAGGCCTGGGCCATGATGAAAACACGATACACCAAGCTTGATCCGAATCATATGGCTCGGGTCGGACCACTAGGGTCAGATGGGAAAGAAGTTCCTGTTAGTTTGGTATATGACCAAGTAAAAGTAGCCGCCAAGTATTCCCAGCAGGATTGTAAGTTAGATAGCCTGCTGGACGACATAGAGGAGGAAGTTTTTGAGTCCTAAGTGTCTATGTACTTTTCTTTACCTATGTAACTCTAGCTGAATTGTAAAACGCTTGTCATGGCAGACCTTTTCGCTTCAACCTCTGTACCCGAAGGTGCGGAGTGTTTTCGAATACCAGAGCGACCGAGTAGACAGGGGTGTGCGTGGAAACTAGGCGTAGGGGTCATAGTTGCTTGAACAGACAAGTATGTGGCTAGTTATGTTATATTACATTAAATTGTAAGAAACATCTTCCAGAGAGAATAGTTCCGTTAAGGGCTCCTTTCCCTGGGTGTTGATGCGTTAGCGTGCATGTCCGTACTATGATTGAAAAATCGCAGTATATGTAACTTGTGGGGGTTCAAAATGGAGTGAATGCAGGAGACATCTTTAGTCCACCGACCGAATATTACCTTAAGAACGCTAGCTTTCAGCTTCACCCAGTCTAAGGTACACATCCGGATGACCCGGCAGTAACAATCGCAGAGGTGCTCCCTTTATGCCCTAGCCGAACTAACGAGAACGTAGGGCATAAGCACAGGAGCCAGGCAACCCAGCTTGGCCGAAACTTAAGTCATATCGATGCATATAATCGCGAAGAAAAGGTACATATGGGGATAAAACGTATATGTGATGAGCTCGATGCTCGGAATGATAATAGCAAGCTTTTGTCCAAGAAGCCCCCAAGTATAATTGACGTACATATTTAAGTATGTATATGTCACAGGTGCACGATTGAGCCGTGCGAAATGTTTTAATGCTAAAAAAAGGGGAAAATGCGAAAAGATAGGAAAAAACAATGGGAACAATAGGGAGGAGGGGACAAACAAAGAGTTCGGCGCTAGTCATAGAATCTTCGGAGTCTGGCCGCGTTCCAAGGGTTCGGCTCTAGGCGATTGTCTGATGCATCACGCAGGCGGTATGCTCCTCCGGTGAGAACTTCGTTGATGATGAAGGGGCCCTCCCATTTGGGCTTGAGCTTGTCCTTTTTCTTCTCCGGCAAGTGTAGAACGAGTTCGCCAACATTGTAAGTCTTGGCCCGTACTTCTCTGCTTTGATATCTGTGGGCCTGTTGTTGATAAAATGCAGAACGGGCTTTTGCAACGTCGCGCTCCTCCTCCAGGGCGTCTAGGCTGTCCTGCCGATCGAGCTCGACCTCTCTCTCTTCGTACATGCGCACTTGAGGTGAGTCATGAATAATGTGGCAGGGTAGCACCGCCTCTTTGCCGTACACCATAAAGAAAGGTGTGTATCCAGTAGTGCGATTGGGCGTGGTCTGCAGCCCCCAGAGTACGGAGTCGAGCTCCTCAACCCAGTGCTTGCCTGATTCCTTCAAAGATCGCACCAGGCTGGGTTTGATGCCGCTCATAATGAGACCATTGGCCCGTTCAACTTGAATATTTGTTTGCGGGTGATAGACGGAGGCATAATCGAGCTTAATGCCCAGATTGGTGCACCAATTTTTCACCTCATCGGCTGTGAAGTTGGAGCCGTTATCGGTGATGATGCTGTGTAGAACACCATAACGGTGTACGACGCCGGTATTAAGTCTATCACTGGTCCGGCCTCGGCCGTTTTAACTGGTTTGGCCTCTATCCACTTAGTGAATTTATCCACCATTACCAACAGATATTTTTTCTTATGGCTTCCTCCTTTAAGGGGTTTGACCATATCGAGCCCCCAGACCGCGAAAGGCCAAGTGACGGGGATTTTTTGCAGAGCGGTGGGTGGCATATGGCTCTGGTTAGCGAAAAGCTGGCATCCGACGCAACATTGGACAAGGTCCTGTGCGTCTGCTCGGGTCGTTGGCCAATAAAAACATGTATGGAAGGCCGTGCTAACCAGGGCCTGAGCTGCGGCATGGTGGCCGCCGAGACCAGCATGAATTTCAGCCAAGAGCTGCCGCCCTTCCTCCTCGGAGATACATCTTTGAAGGACTCCGGTAGCACTTTACTTGTAGAGCTCTCCGTCGTGAACCTTATAGGCCTTCGAACGCCGGACAATTCGGCGGGCCTCATTCTGATCCTCAGGGAGTTCCTTCCTATTAAGGTAGGCCAAGTAGGGTTCAGTCCATGGGGCAATTACTGCCATAATGAGATGGGCCGACGGTGTTATTTTGGTGGCTGAGCCCCCGCTGATATCGACGTGTTCGGAATATGGGGTTGTGTTCGGGTCCGGACTAGTGTCGCCGCTCTCCCCTTGCCACGCCACGGATGTCTTAAAAAGCCTTTCCAGAAAGATGTTAGGTGGGGCGGGGTCGCGCTTGGCGCCGATGCGAGCAAGGACGTCTGCCGATTGATTACTTTCTCGAGCCACGTGATGAAACTCGAGCCCCTCGAACCGAGCCGACATTTTTAGTATGGCATTGCGATAAGCCGCCATCTTCGGATCTTTGGCATCAAAATCTCTGTTTATTTGAGATATTGCGAGGTTTGAGTCCCCACACACTTCGAGGCATTGTATGCCCATGGAGACGGCCATCCGAAGACCATGCAATAAGGCCTCATATTCGGCTGCATTGTTGGAGTCTGTGTATAATATCTGGAGTACGTACTGGACTACATCTCCAGTGGGGGCGTTAAAACGACGCCCGCTCCTAATCCTGCCAACATTTTGGAGACATCGAAATACATGACCTAGTTGGAATATGTGTCGTATTCCTTAGGGAGTTCGGCTTCTGTCCATTCGGCGATGAAGTCCGCCAATACTTGGGATTTAATGGCTCGACGTGGTTTGTATGTTATGTCGAATGGAAGATGCTCAATGGCCCATTTGGTGATCCGGCCCGTAGCGCCGCGGTTGTTTATTATATCATTGAGTGGTACTTCGGAAGCCACCGTGATCGAACACTCTTGAAAATAGTGTCGCAGCTTCCGGGATGCCATGAAGACCGCATATGCTATCTTTTGATAGTGGGGGTACCGGGATTTGCATGGCGTGACGTGTGAGGACAGTGGATACGCAATATACTGGCTTCTGGAGTGGGAACTTGTGTCCTTCTTGTTCTCGTTCAACGACGAGCACGACGCTCACCACCTGGTGTGTGGCTGACATGTATAATAACATGGGTTCGCCGATGTTCGACGCGGCCAGGATTGGGTTGATTGCAAGAAGGGCTTTTATTTCTTCTAGTCCGGCCGTTGCCGCCTCTATCCACTCGAAGTGATCAGTGCGCCATAGAAGGCGGTAGAGTGGCAATGCCTTTTCTCCCAATTTGGAGATAAAGCGGCTTAACGCTGCCATGCAACCGGCGAGTTTTTGGACCTGTTTAAGGTCCGTTGGCGTAGACAATTGCGACAAAGCCCGGACTTTGGCTGGATTTGCTTCTATTCCTCTATCGGAAACGATGAAGCCCAGCAGTTTTCCGACGGGAACACCGAAAACGCACTTTTCCGGATTGAGATTCATGTCATATGCACGGAGGTTGTCGAATGTGAGGCGTAAATGGTCTATGAGTGTTTCGACGTGTCTAGTTTTCATCACAACATCGTCCACATATGCTTGAACTGTCTTGCCGATCTGTTTCTCCAGGCATGTTTGAATCATGCGTTGGTAGGTGGCGCCTGCGTTTTTTAGCCCGAAAGGCATAGTGTTGAAGCAGAAAGGCCCATATGGGGTAATGAATGTCGTTGCGGCTTGATCAGACTCCATCATCTTGATCTGATGGTATCCGTAGTATGCGTCAAGAAAACACAGTGAGTCGTGTCCCGCGGTTGCATCGATGATCTGATCGATCCGGGGGAGGGGAAGGGATCCTTAGGGCAAGCCTTGTTGAGGTCTTTGAAATCGACACATAGGCGCCAGGATTTATCCTTCTTTGGTACCATCACTAGGTTTTCTAGCCAGTCCAGGTGTTTTATTTCTCTGATGAATCCGGCTTCGAGTAACTTGGCTAGCTCTTCTCCCGTAGCTTGTCGTTTGGGTTCGAAAAAACACCGCAGTGTTTGTTTAACCGGTTTATATCCCTATAGGATATTGAGGCCGTGTTCGGCCAACCTGCGTGGGATTCCTGGCATGTCACAAGGGTGCTAGGCGAATATGTCCCAGTTCTCACGCAGGAACTCTCGTAGCGTGGCATCAACCGTTGGGTCGAGTTATGCCCCAATAGATGCTGTGTTGTTGGGGTCCGTTGGGTAGACCTGGAATTTGACTATTTCTTCTACTGGTTTAAAGGAGGTGGACTTGGGTTGTTTGTCTAGGATCACATTGTCCCTATCCACCGTAGAGCGCAATGCAGTTAATTCTCCGGCCGTGAGGGCTTCAGATAATGCCTCGAGGGCCAGGGATGTGGTTTTGTTTTCGGCGCGGAGTGCTATGTCCGGATCACTGACACGAGTGATTATGCCGTGGGGCCCGGGCATCTTGAGCTTCATGTACCCATAATGAGGTATAGCTTGGAAGCGTCAAAAAGCGTCTCGCCCCAGCAGGGCGTGATATCCGTTGTTGAAAGGGGCCACTTGGAAGGTTATTTCTTCGGACCGATAGTTCCCCGGTGTGCCGAATACCACATCAAGTGTGATTTTTCCCGCACACCGTGCCTCCCGACTGGAATGATTCCTCGGAAGGTCGTGCTGCTTTGCTCAATGCGGCTCCTATCTATTTCCATTTTATGGAGTGTGTCCTCATAAATGAGGTTCAGTCCGCTGCCGCCGTCCATGAGAACCTTGGTGAGCCGAAAGCCGTCCTAGATTGGACTAAGGACCAGGGCGGCTGGTGCTCGGACTGCCCTGTATTTGGGTTCGTCACCGGCGTTAAAAGTTATATCCGTGTCATTCCAGGGGTTAATTGCTGCGATTTGGTAGACTTCAGCGAGTTCGCGAAGTGCCCTTTTTCGTCTGTTGTTTGAAGCAAATGTCTCGAAGACCATCAATACGTTGAGGTCGTCGTCTTCTGGGGGTGTTGTTCTGGGGTATTCTTGGTGAGGATATCCTCGCCGCTCTTGGCCACTTGCGGGAGTACCCAACATGCTCTAAGGTTGTGGGTTGGTATGTTATCTGGTGTTGTATGAATTTTGCATGGTCCATCGAGCCATCCTTCCAGAACTATTCCATGCCCCGTGATGGGCCTATGTTTCTTTACTTTTGGACCGGGCGTATCACAAGGGTGCGCCCTTTTCGCCTGAACGAGGGGTTGAGTAGGGATAGGTGGTTCCCAGTGGGCTGCTTGAGTTCTCCAGGCGCTTTCCATTGCGCTGTACTTCTGTACGGTAGTTGTCAAGTCAACAAAGTGTAATATGTGATGACGGTTGATGGCGTTGAGGATTCCTTCGTCCATGCAATTGTTGCGGAACGCTGAGATTGCGTCTTCATCGCGGCAATCTTTAATCTTGTCTTTGATGAGGAATCTTGCCCAGAAGTGGTGGACTGTTTCCTGAGACTGCTGTCGTATGCTCATGAGAGTGTTTATGTGTGTGTGGGTAGGTGGCTTTAAATCCGAATCCTGACCCAATTTTGATGCCGGAGTCTGAAGATCTTCCGAACTCAACAGTTCGGACTCCGGAATATCAACTGATTTCCTAAGTCCGTCATCCGGTTCTATGTTTGGATGGCAGGATGCATCTTTTCGCAGGTGGGTATCTGGCTCTTCAGGGTCGGAGATCTGAACATAATTCGTCCTCAGTTTAGGGGAAGAGTTGCTGTCTTGCTCCTCGACTACCGCTATCTGGTGGGTGACCGGTGGAGATATGATTTCTCCCTGATCGGGTCTAAACCCGATCCGATCGTAATCTGTGGCAATCCCCAGGGTGGCGACGCGATCTAGGAGCTTGTTTAAAGATGAAACTCCGCTGGATCCATCTGCCTGGAGTGTTCAGAGTCGATATGGAGGGGATTTTCGATGGCCCGAGAGGTCATCGTCGGCTTAACGGCCGGATGGGCGGTCATGGTGAAGCCGCCCAATCGGATGGTTTGGCCAGGGGCCACTGTTCCTCCAGAGGTGATATTGTCTTTAAGGACAAGGCGAGCCATCGATCCTGTTTTCCAAGTCACAGTGGAACTCTCAATGAAAGCACCAATGTCGGTGTCAAAACCGGCGGATCTCGGGTAGGGGGTCCCAAACTATGCATCTAAGGATGATGGTAACAGGAGACATGGGACACAATGTTTACCCAGGTTCGGGCCCTCTCTAATATGAGTATTACAAGAGTTGATCTACCACGAGATCATAATGGTTAAACCCTAGAAGTCTAGCCTGTATGACTATAGTAATGAGTCTCTCTCCTCCGGACTAAGTCCTCCGGTTTATATAGACACCGGGAGGATCTAGGGTTACACAAGGTCGGTTACAGAGAAAGGAATCTACATATTTGACCGCCAAGCTTTCCTTCCACGCCAAGGAGAGTCCCATCTGGACACGGGTGCAATCTTCGGTCTTCGTATCTTCGCAGCCCATCAGTCCGGCCCATGGCTAACAGGCCGGACGCCTGAGGACCCCTTAGTCCAGGACTCCCTCACCCACTCTTTTGGATTACAAAGAATTTAATTATGATAGTTGCTCTTTGATTGATTGTATTTCTTTGTTGCAATCCATGCAAAATTCACCCCATGCTTATGAACAAAACAAAGCTTTTACTAAACATATTGTTGATGCTATGATGAAAGCTTTGGAAGAAAAGTTGGAATTAGAAATATCAATCCCTAGAAAATTGCATGATGAGTGGGAACCTACTATCAAAGTCAAGATTAAAAATTATGTGTGTTTTGCTTTGTGTGACTTGGGTGCTAGTGTTTCTACAATTCCGAAATCTTTATGTGATGTGCTTGGTCTTACTAATCTTGAAGAATGTTCTTTGAATTTTCACTTGGCGGATTCTACTATTAAAAACCTATGGGAAGAATTAATGATGTTCTTATTCTTGCAAATAGGAATTATGTGCCCATATATTTTATTGTTCTTGATATTGATTGCAATCTGTCTTGTCCAATTATTCTTGGTAGACCGTTTTTACGCACTATTGGTGCCGTGATTGATATGAAAGAAGGCAATAGTAAGTTCCAATTTCCTTTGAGGAAGGGCATGGAACACTTTACTATAGCAAAAATCAGGCCACCTTATGAATCAATCATGAGGGCATCTTATGGATCTCGAACCAAAGATGACAAAACTTAGATCCTTGCCTTACGCATAGCTAAGGGCGTAAAACTATAGCGCTTGTTGGGAGGCAACCCAATGAATAAAATTTGTTTTTGCTTTTTGCTTTATGTTCTTGAGTGTTTACACAATTATTCTACTGGTATGATTGTGTTTTTTATGTTTTAATTAGTGTTTGTGCCAAGTAAAGCCTATAGGATCTTCTTGGGTGATAGTTGTTTAATCTTGCTGAAAAAGACAAAAACTTTGTGCTCACGAAAATAATTGTTAAAATTCACCAGAACGTGATAAAATGCCAATTATTTTTGAATAATATTAATATACAAATTACCCAGGTCTTCCTATTTTGGTAGAATGTTTGGAGTTACAAAAGTATTCACAAAATTCATATTACTACAGACTATTCTATTTTGACAGATTCTGTTTTCTTTGTGTTTTGTGCTTATTTTGATGGCACTATGGTTTTCTTTGATGAGTTTTTGCCATAGAAAAGTTGGAATACAGTAGATATAATACAATAAAAAATATGAATTGGTTTGATGCAACACTTATAGTAGTAGTTTTCTTTCTTATACTAACGGATCTCACGAAGGTTTTGTTGAGTTTTGCGTGATTGAAGTTTTCAAGTTTTGGGTTATCTTACGATGGATGAAGGAAGGATGTAAGAGCCTAAGCTTGGGGATGCCCCGACATCCCAAGCTATTATCCAAAAATGAGCAACCAACTAAGCTTGGGGATGCCCCCGAGTGGCATCCCCGCTTTCTTCCAACAACTATTGGTATTTTACTCAAAGCTATATTTTTATTCGTCACATGATATGTGTTTTGCTTGGAGCGTCTTGTATGACATGTGTCTTTGCTTGTTTCACTTTGTGTTTTAAGTCTTCAATCCTTACTGGACACACCTATTTGAGAGACCCAAAATTATATCATGACTTGTTAGAATTGCTCTCTATGCTTCACTTAAATCTTTTATGAGCTAGGACTTGCTCTAGTGCTTCACTTATATCTTTTTGAGCACGGTGTGCTTTGTTATTTTTGAAGAAATGCTCTCTTGATTCACTTAGATTTATTTGAGAGTTTGTAAAAATTTTAAGAAATTATCTCTTGCTTCACTTAAATTATTTTGAGAGAAAGAAAATTTGTTATGCTCATGATCTTCACTTATATTTGTTTGAGCTTGTGAAAAGCAACACATGAAAATTAGTCCCGAAGTGATAGATATCCAAGAAGGATAAAGAAAAAAAATGTCATGAAGATCATTGGACAAAATAAACTTGATTCTTAATAATAGTTTTGAGATATGATGATGTGATATGTGAGTTATGTTGATGAGTAATTGTGCTCTAGTAAGAATATTGGTGTTAAGGTCTGTGATCCATATGCATGCACAAAAGTCAATAATCATGCAATGAAAATTATATCCAACTTGTGGTGCATTATTCGGTGTTAATTATGCTTAATGCTTGCTTATGATACTATTAATTTCTTGGTTGGTTGCTTCTCAATCTTTTTGCTAGCCTTCATTTTGCACTAAGTATGACCTCTACTTGTGCATCCAAAATCCTTTAAACCAGTTTTGCCACATGAGTCCACTATATCTACCTATATGAGGTATTCTTTTGCCGTTCTAAGAAAATTTGCATGTGCCATCTCTAATTTTCAAAATAAACTTCTCTTATGTGTGTTTGTTTCGCTCGTGGAACGGTAACGGGTGGCTAATATTTTCCATGCTGGATGTGTTATTCTCACGATGAGTGCTTATTCACTTGTCATTGCACGAGAGTAAGGCAAAGGTTTTAGAGATTCCCAGTCCCGAAATGCAAAAATGAATTTACTTTATGTTGTCAAACAATAAATTCCTTGGGAAGTGTTGGTATTGAGGGAAACCGTGGATACGGCTAGCCATGGAAAGTGAAAGTATGGTGGAAAAAGAAATAAACTTTATTTTCTGTTTGGGAACCGCCTATGGCATGTTTAGCATGGAAAGTGTTCGTAGCTCTACTTCGTTTTCTTTGGTGGGATGGATACACCTCCCAAAATGTTTTATCTCTAACTTTTCGCTTTGAGCTGTGGCACCTCTACAAACCCCTACTTCCCTTTGCAAAGGGCCTTTCTTTTACTTTATGCAATTTTTATTTTATTTTTGAGATTCCATCTTCTCATACAAAAGCACCAACTAGGAGGCAATATGATCATGCTTAAGTATTGGCAATAGCTAATATTCGAGTGTGTTTCATGAATGGGTCAATGTTTGAGCATGATGGGCTAGGGATAACTTATTTTAGCATTGATATTCTGAAATACATGGTTGCTTGTTGATATGCTTGAGTATTGAATTATTATGTCAAAACTAGACTATTGCTTTGAATAACATAAAAGTCCAAATGTACATGCCATAAAGGAAAGAATATGATATGACTTGATAAACAGCACTCCACATCAAAAATTCTATTTTTGTCACTTACCTACTCGAGGACGAGTAGGAGTTAAGCTTGGGGATGCTGATACGTCTCCAACGTATCTATAATTTTTTATTGTTCCATGATGTTTTATTATAAATCTTGGATGTTTTATAATAATTTATAGTCATTTAATATCATTTTTTGGTACTAACCTATTGACATAGTGCCAAGTGCCAGTTGCTGGTTTTTTTTTCATGTTTTTTACATCGCAGAAAACCAATATCAGGCGGATTCCAAATGCAACGAAACTTCAAGATGATTTTTTATGGACCAAAAGGAAGATCTTGGGCCCTGGTTGCACCTGGGGGGAGTCCCGAGGAGGGGACAATCCACCAGGGTGCGCCAGGAGGCCCAGGTGCGCCCTGATGGGTTGTGCCCACCTCGGGTGCCCCTCGGACCGCCTCTTTGCTCTATAAATACCCCAAAAATACCAGAACCCTAGGGGAGTCGACGAAATTTTCATCCAGCCGTCGCAGAGTCCAGAATCACCAGATCCAATCTAGACACCATCTTGGATGGGGTTCACCACCTCCATTGGTGCCTCTCCGATGATGCGTGAGTAGTTCTTTGTAGACCTTCGGGGTCCGTAGTTAGTAGATAGATGGCTTTCTCTCTCTTGCTGAATTCTCAATACAATGGTCTCTTGGAGATCCGTATGATGTAACTTCTTTTGCGGTGTGTTTGTTGGGATCTTATGAACTTTGAGTTCATGATCAGTTATATCTTTTTATATCCATGAAAGTTATTTGAGTTTCTTTGATCTCTTTTAGCCTCGTATTTCTTCTCTGATATTTGGGTTTTGTTTGGCCAACTTGATCTATTTATCTTGCAATGGGAAGAGGTGCCCGGTAGTGGGTTCGATCCTACGGTGCTTGATCACAGTGACACAAAGGGAACCGACATGTATGTATCGTTGCTACTAAGGATAAAAAGATAAGATCTATATCTACGCAATAGATAAACGGATCTTGTCTACATCATGTCATCGTTCTTATTGCATTACTCCATTTTTCCATGAACTTAATACACTAGATGCGTGCTGGATAACGGTCGATGTGTGGAGTATACTAGAAAAAAATACACTTCCGTGATGATACGTGTTTGTCACAGTAGGTCACGTTTTCTGTCATGCATGTACATCCATGACAATTTTATGACAGAATCAAGATAGTCATACCTGCGCTATCGTAGAAGTGTTCCATGACATTACCAAAATTATCATCGCGGAAGTGTCCACTTCCATGACGATAAATCGCGCGTCATGGAAGTGCTTTCATCAAGGGTGACCGACACATGGCCGTTAAGCTATCGGGTCCGGTTTTGGATCCGATAACCCGCTAATAACCCGGACCAGTGAGGATTTTCCACGTGTAAAATTCTCATTGGCTGGAGGAAACACGTGTTGGCTCACCTGCGACCTCTCTTCCGAAACTGTGTAGTCCTCAGGTTCATCTGCTCAGTCGATGAAGGTAATGCAGTTGGCGTGGCTGCCGACAATGAGGAAGATGATCTGAGGCGGCGAAAGAAAGTTTGCAGGGGAGATCTCTACTGCAGTGAACGCTTCTGTCGATGGTGCACCTCAGGTGGGGTGGATGACGGCACGGCAGGAGCAGGACATAACACACAGAGTTTTCTTTGACGCCTATCTGAAAATGAAGTAAATCTGTAAGGGCTCCTTAGAATTGGAGGATTCTATAAACGCAGGGACAAGAAAAACACAGGAATATGATAGGAATGCACGTGCAAAACAGAGCATTTGGAAACATAGGATTTCTGCAAACCTCCGTGTTTGGTTCACATGAATTGGAAGAACACCGGAATGGAGAACATGGTCAAATTAAAGCCAAACCACGTGAAAAAGAAACAAAAATAAGAATCTTATTATGCCAGTAATGCAATTAGTCCTGTTCTTCATGCATATTAGTTTGAAAAGGACGTCCAACTGGATATTAAAATTCCTACCATTTTTCTTTGAAAGAGATACCAATGGAAAAAATCCTCCAGTTTTGCTTTGCTCCACTCCTAACCAAATGCACGAATAGTAGTACCATAGTAGTTCCATAGCAAAGGATCCCTGAGGGATCGACATGAATTCAGAGTAACAAAGTGATGCAACGAGTGTACAACCTCTTTGGCATAGCCTTGTCGACCTCAGCATCATTGGGTTGGACGTGAAGGATGGTGATGCTGGTGTGACTGTCGGAGGCAGGGAAGAAGATCTGAGGCCTCTAGAAACGGCGCTGAGGGTAATGCTCTGCTGTGATGGACGGTTCCGTCATTGGAGCAGCTCCGGTGAGGTGTACGGCGGCGAGGCTGAAGTAGGACAAGACAAACAACGTTAATCTGAAGTGGGACTCTAATATCATTTGCAATAGATGATGTAAAATACATCACCAAAAAGTGCTAGACGTAAAACGCATCAGCCGCGCCACGGCCGCTCTGACAGACGCTGTAAATACTGTTTACTTTGAACTTAACCGAAGAAACTGAACTTTACAGTTGAAATTGAATTTTACTGTCGAAATTGATTGAACTAGTAGAAGGGCACTACAATAGATGGTTACGACATTCGAGCACTAGTAGCAGAGAAGCGGTGATCTAAATCAGCAGGCGCTCGAGCAGGGAACGCACTAGCAGAGAGCAAGTCGTGCAGCAGAACTGCGAGCGAGTGCTAAGCAGCAACTCTTGTAGTTGCCGGAGGTCGTGCAACAGTAGCAGCAGCGTGAGTGAGAGCAAGAGCAGACCAGCAGCACGAACGAGAGCAAGAGCAGAGAAGTAGCACGACCGACAGCAATAGCAGAGCAGAGTAGCAGCATGAACGAAAGCAAGGGCAGTGCAGCAGCATGACCGATAGATGAACAGAGTTGCAGCGCGAGCGAGAGCCGGAGCAGCTGCATCTAGTGCTGGTGTGGAAGTCGCCGCCTAGGAAGCAACGACATGGGGGAGAGACGCCGTAGATGAAGTGGCCGGCGACGGCGCCGTCGATGGAGACCCGCCATGGTTGCTCGGTATCGAGCACCGGCAGCCTCATGAGATCGAATAAAAGATAAAATGCAGCGGTGAGTGCAGAACCGCCTTGGTGGCGCCGAGTTGGCCTCGTCTTCATTGGATGAATTGGTGAGGGTGCTGCGGTTCTGGTGGGGCAGGTCAAGACGGAGTTGTGGGGGATGGAGGTGGCGCGATAGACGAGGCGAACATCGGGGCAGCTCCTTGGAGGTTGGGGACGGGGCCTCTGATCCGACGGGATGATGAGATCGAGGACGGATCCTCATCTGGTGCGGTGGATGAGGGACGGCAAGCTGTTGCGGTGGACGACATCGTCGGGGAAGAGTCTCTGGCTGGGCGGCGGTCGGGAGGCCGACCGAGGAGCGTGGGGTTTCGTGGGTTTTGGCGGCCTTGGTGTACGAATGGGAGCGACGAAGGGGAAGGTAGTGGGAGCCATGGCTTAGGGACGCGCTTGTCTGAAATGTAGGGTAAGTTACCAGCGTACCGCCACCGGTTTTGACACCGCGACGTCGAGCCAGCATTTCCGACTGAGGGGTAGAAGGGGGATTTCGCGTGTCTGGGCTGCGGGACCGATTTCGGATGAGGAGGGAGTTTTCGCGCGCGTCGAAATTTGATAACAAGGCGCGGCGCGGGTTGAAGTGGCGGGAGTTTCAAAGCAGATGAGACAAAAGATACTCAAGCTTGAAAATTTCAGGATAACAAGGCGCGGATTCCTTGTTCGGCACAACAAACTTAACGTGTACAAAAAAACAATTCATACAAGACACAACAGAGTCATGTCCCCTTTTACTATATTGCTATAAATGTCATTGAAAAAACTACAAGAAAAATGTAAAAAAATTCAGGAGAACAAGGTTACCCTGTACAGTACCAAATTGATTCGCACTTACCTCAACAACAACAAAAAACAAATCAATTCCCACCAAAAGAAAGAGTCATGTCCCTTTTTATATGATTACAAATGCCAGGATCTCGAATTTCAATTTTTGAATCCACGTTATGTTGAATTCGAATATATCGTTAGGTGACCTTGCGGTTTATAATGGATGTAGTCCTACATTTTGATCTTCCATCATATACGAACATTTTACTCCACCCTATGAACATATATATTGTCGTCTACCATATGGACTAAATTTGAATCAATTTCCTTATTTGAATACGATTGTTGTCAAGTTATACAATCATTTAAATATTATCTTGATAACAAAAAACATGCATATAGCTGTAATCATATTTCACTATAAACTACATGTAACATACGATCTGCAATTCAACCATTTGTATCCATTTTATGTTGAATTCAAATCAGAGTACATTGGTCTAGGTGGCGAGATGTTCGGGATAATCTAAACAATGTTACCATATGTATATAATTCTTGGCTGAATTGGGACAAGTTTTGGTATAAGCTTCTTGCAAAACCGGAGATTCTCTCAACAAGGCTCGTGGTTCCGAGACGGAACGTGTCACCCTTGTGTGCAAAACAATGTACGCTGCCTCCCCCAGATTTTATTTATAGAGGCAACATAGAACTATATGAGTGCCCTGTTAAATTTTGGAATTATTTCGGGTTCGTTTGGCCTTTTTTATACATTAATTGAGTTTCTGGACATTTAATGTGCATAATCCAAATTTGAACTGCAAGCACATGCTTCGGTGCACCAAAGTTGGATGAAAAATCACATGCATGTCCTTGGGTGAATTTCTAGGTCCGATGCAAGAAATGGGAATGAAATTCAAACATCTGGGCATCGTGACTCGGCCAAGAACATCGACAAACTTGGTTTTTAATTCATGTAAATCCAAAGCTTGCCTGGAAATCATGAAACTTGGCATGGTGTCATGTCATGGTACTACCATGCCATGGTAAAAAAATGGCCAAATAGGAACTAATTTTGGTATAAGCTTCTTGCAAACCGGAGCTTCTCTCAAGAAGACTCGTGGTTATGATAGGGAACATGTCACCTTTGAGTGTGAAACAATATACGCTACTGTCGGTGGGAAAATCCGCCTCCTCGAACACCTATGGGGACCGAGCCCCTTTCTTGGTTCGGCGGGGGGCGGAGGTCGCGCGAAGAGCGGGTCGAGGCGATGCACACAAGGGGTTTACCCAGCTTCGGGCCGCACGGATGCGTAAAACCCTACTGCTGCTTTGTGGTTTTGTATTGTGTTCTTGCTCGGGAGCGTGTGGTGCTACAGTACACGCGAGCCGCTGGCGAGACCGAGCGTGAATGGCCTCCTCCTCCCCCGTTGCGCATGGGGCCTCCTTTTATATGTGCAAGGGGTTACCCACAGGTGGCAACGTAGGCGGGGGTAAAACTGGAAAACGCTATGTTGGGTACAGCTGTTTGCACAGTGCTATCATACCTAACTCTGACGGCAGGGGACAAGGGCATTAAATGCCCGTCCGCATCGCCCAGACGGTGCAGGAAAGGGACTGTCAGGAGCGCCACCGTTTGCCACGATGGCTACTCTGTCAGCGTTGCTTCGCCACCGCATGCCCCTGGCTGCGCAGCCTCTTGCCACGTACTCCTGGAATGGCCCCAGAGCGACGCGTGGGTGGATGAGCTGGAGCGCAGGCGCGGGGTGGTGACTTGCCGCGGCAAGTGCCTTGCCGCGGTTGGTGCCTTGTCGCGCCTGGGAGCTTGTCGCTCACCGGTCCTTGCCGGGACGCGGGGCGCGTCGCAGCAAGTATCTTGTCGTGCCTCGGTCGGCCTTCCCAGTAAGCTCCTCTTGCCGGGGCCTTGTGCTTCGAGCGGTCGTCCCGGCAAGCTCCTCTTGCCGGGGCCTTGCTCTCTTCGGGGGGGCCTTCCCGGCAGGCTCCTCCTGCCGGGGCCTTGGCTTAAATACTTTGTCCTTGGATGGCCCAAGGAGGGACCATGGAGAGTTTTGGTGATCGCCTGGCAAGCCTTGCCGCGGGGTGCTACGACTGCCCGTGCACAAGTTCGGGGTACGAAGGTACCCCTACTTTAGTACACCGACAGGAGCCCCCGGGCCTGGGCCATACACGGTGCCGAGCGCTGTTGGGCCAGGCCCAAAACAGTGCACGGGCACGCGCGGCCTGGGTCACGCTGCACCTGCTTCTGCATCCACCACGCCCTCTTCGAACGGCACGCGTCGAATGCGGCATCGTGGGGAGAGGCGTGCGTGACGTGGGCGGCGTGCGCGGGGCTGAGCCCCGCAGGCATGCGTCACGTCGCAATAAAGGGGGGCGGTTCGCGCTATCTCCATAAGTGGAGGGAGGCGTGGAGGCCTGGCTCGCTTGCTAGACGGGGCCGAGGCACGGTTTCCGAGGCGTCCGCTCCCCACGATCACGGGGTGGAGGGAGGTCACATCATCCGTCGCCTCGGTCCTGCACGCCAGCCACACGGCTCCCATGCACCCGGAGTTGCGGACGGTGGAGGCAGGAAACCGGGCCGTCGCGGGTCGAGGCAGCAGGCCGGTCCCAGTCGCCTGCCTTCCCTGCGTCTTGATTGGCTGAGCGGGGCGGCCGAGCCCCCACCCTGCTTCTTTATAAAGAGCAAGAGGGGGCAACGGAAATCCGCACTCCTTCATCTTTCCTTCCCTTTGGCTTCTGATCCCCTCTCTCCATTCGCCATGGAGAAAGGGAACCCTGGTCCTTCTTCGGTGGCGGCGAGGGTCGCCGCTAGGCAACGCGCCCCTCCTCCCCTTGCACCCGCGGTGGCGGAGCCAACCGTAAGGGGAAGGGGGAGGGGGCGAGGTCGTGGACGAGGCCATGGACGAGGCGGACGGGGCAACGCGCCGGCCTCGCCTCCGCCAGCGGCTCCCCTTCTCACGGCGGTCCACATCGGGGACGACCCTTGCGAGTTCTTCGTCAGGCTGCGCCGGGCGCCTCGTCGTCGCCTCTGTCTCCCGGCTCCCTTCGCGAGCGTGATGGAGATGGAACAACCCGAGACGGTAAGACTGCGCATGAGGGGCTGCGGGATCAGCGGCACGCGGGTCCACGTCGAGTCCCCAGCCCCCGGCGTGATGTATCTTGGTCGAGGGTGGAAGACGTTCGCCCGTATCCACAGCTTGATGGAGGGGTTCACCCTCCATTTTAAGTTGATGGAGGGCGACCTCCTGTCCGTCAAGGTCTTCGGGGACCTCGGGACCCGGGCCCGGTGCTGTGTGGATAGCTCCTCCGACAGCGAAGGCTCCTCCTCAAGCGAGAGTGACCAGGAGGGGAGCGACAGCGACGACGAGGGCAGCGGTCGTCGGGATGACGGGTCTGACTGGGCGTCGGCCGCGGCTCCGTGTGGCACCGGCGACCCCATCATCCGTGTCGCCGGCTCCTTGAGCTTCCCGGGGTCGTCTTCTTGGGCGGCTGGAGTGGCGAGGCTGCGGAAGAGGAAGAGGGCTGGCGGCAAGGCCGTCAACTCGGAGTACGAGGGCCAGATGCCCTCGACAGCGTGTTGACGTCCCGCTGCCTCATCTTCGAGCTCCACTTCCGGCGCCGCCGTCACCATCCAGCCTCCGGAGCCCCCGGACGGCCCTTCGGGCGTTCTGTTGGTGTCTTCTGCCACCCGTAGCTCGCCTAGGCGCCCCTTTTGCCCTTTTCGCCTCCTTGTCCTACCTCCCGAGGAGAGAGACAAGAAAGGGATTACGGGCATCTTATCTTTTTTCAATCTGCAAGCCCTCGGGCCTTAGCTGTGTTTAAAACTTGTAATCCCATCTTTCATGTTTTTCATTCTCTCTGAACTGTACCTGAGCGGAATGTTTTTAATGAAAAGGGGATGTTTGTCGGGCCATTTGTCCCCTGGGTAAAACCCACGCCAAGGAGCGAATCCTTTATGTCGTTAAGATAGACACTTCTTTGCCCGGCAACAGGCCCTGCCGTCTTCCTGCGCCACTCGACCTTCCTCACGCCTTTGGCGGAGGCAGGGATGAGGCGGGTTCGGGCCCCTCATTCCGTTCCTTTGCCGCCGTGGCTACTACCAAAACTGGCCCCAGGAACGCACTCCGGGGCCCAGAGTTAAGGGAGCACGACAGCTTTTTAGGAGGGAACAAGGTTTTCGCATTCCTCAGTCCATAAGAGAATGCATGACAAGGGATGAAAGACTTATCTGGGATTGCAGCCCCCGGCAACTTTGGCTTGCCGCAGGCGAATCTTTGTGCTTGCAGCCCCCGGCAACACTGGTTCGCCGGGGACCAGATGCTGGTCCACCCTTCTTCTCTTCTTCGTCCTTAAGCGGTCTGGCCAGGATATGCAAAACCCTGCGAACCAAAGGAAACGAAAGAACAGGAAAAAGGACGCAGACTCGACCTCTAAGCTAGGGGTTAGCAGCTGTTAGGCACTATCAACCCTAACCAAGGACGAGACTCGACTCAGCATGCATGCTAAAACTTAGGGCGCCAGCGCTTCATTTACTGCTGCTCAGGGTCTGCGCCTGGCTTTGTACAAAGGATTACATGCAACAGCGGCAAGACTTGTACAAAAGGTTGGTTGCCGGGCGGGGCCCGACAACCGCGCCTTACGGGTAAAACTTACGAAGATGCTCAATATTCCAGGAGTTGCTCACCGGAGTGCCATCTTCGGTCTCGAGGTGGACAGCGCCAAGCCTCGTGACTCGTCTCACCCGGTAAGGGCCTTCCCACTTCGGCGTCAACTTGTTATGATTCTTGGCGGATGGAGCGCGCCGAAGAACAAGGTCGCCTTCCTCGAAGCTTCTGGCTTTAACTTTGTGGCTATGGTAGCGACGCAAAGCTTGCTGGTAGCGAGAGGCTCGCACAGCAGCCTGAAGATGATCTTCCTCAAGGAGCAGCGCGTCATCTTCACGCAGCCACTCTTGCTCAAGCTCATCATAAGCGAGCACTCGAGGTGACCCCTATACGAGTTCCGTGGGGCTAACTGCTTCTGCTCCATAGACTAGAGCAAATGGTGTCTGGCCAGTGGCTCGATTTGGCGTCGTTCTGATCGACCAAAGAGCCACCGGCAGCTCCTCGATCCAGTTTCTTCCGCACTTGTGTAGCCTGTCGAAAGTTCTGGTCTTGAGCCCGCGCAGCACTTTGGCATTGGCCCTCTCCGCTTGACCGTTGCTCCTGGGATGAGCAATAGAAGCGAAGCAGACCTTGGCGCCGAGATCTTGGACGTATTGCATGAAGGCGCGGCTCGTGAATTGTGTACCGTTGTCGGTGATGGTCCTATTGGGGATCCCGAAGCGGCAAACAATCGACCTGAAGAACTTGACTGCTGACTGTGCTGTCACCTTCCTCACTGGTTCCACTTCCAGCCACTTTGTGAACTTGTCGATTGCGACGTACAAGTACTCAAAGCCCCCGACAGCTCGGGGGAAGGGGCCGAGGATGTCGAGCCCCCAGACCGAAAATGGCCAGGATAAAGGGATCGTCTGGAGAGCTTGAGCTGGCTGGTGTATCTGCTTGGAATGGAACTGGCACGCTTCACACTTGGTTACTTGTGCAGTTGCATCCTGGAGGGCTGTCGGCCAGAAGAAACCTTGCCGGAACGCTTTGCCGGCAAGTGCTCTTGCGCCAATGTGGTGACCACATATGCCTCCATGTATCTCTGCCAACAACTTCTGTCCGTCTTCCCGGGAAATACACTTCAATTTCACACCGTTGCGCCCTCTTCTGTACAGTGTGTTGTCGACGAACTGGTACATACTCGAGCGCTGGGCTACTCTTCCCGCTTCTTCTTGCTCTTCGGGAAGTTCTCCGTTCTGGAGGAAATGGACATTCTGCTGCGCCCATGCTGGAGCCTGTGGCTCGACAACAAGGACTGAAGGCACATCTGCTGCTGCGGGAACGTCCGCTTCTACGGCGAGGATCTGGGGCTCAGCCGGAGCTTGACGTTCCCCGGCAAGCTTGCCGGGGCAAAACTTGTCGGGAGCGCCTCCTTCTACGGAACAAACCCTGGGGTTTTCCGGAGCATACGGCTCCTCAGCGCTCTTGCCGTCGATCTTGGGGACCTTCTTGGCGGCGGTTCCGGGGAGCTCT
Source organism: Aegilops umbellulata (assembly GCA_032464435.1). Taxonomy (NCBI): domain Eukaryota; kingdom Viridiplantae; phylum Streptophyta; class Magnoliopsida; order Poales; family Poaceae; genus Aegilops; species Aegilops umbellulata. The sequence continues at coordinate 62,143,858 of CP136056.1, read as the reverse complement.
GCCGGAAGATAGTCGCCGGAGACCAACTTCCTCTTCTTGCTCTGTCTGGTTGATGGCGTTACGGATGGCTGAGTCAGCTTGAGCACAAAGGTTCCTAGTTCCACAGGTAACTTAAATGCTGCGCACTTTGACAGGCCATCAGCGATGTCGTTCTCAGCTCTTGGAATGTGTTCCATTTGCAGGCCGTCAAAGTGCCCTTCTAGCTTCCTCACTTCATCAACGTACGCTTCCATCAACAGACTCTGGTAATCCTTGTTCACTTGGCGGATGACAAGCTGCGAGTCACCCCTGACAATGAGCTTCTTGATCCCAAGTTCTGCCGCGATCCTGAGACCGGCGAGCAGACCTTCATACTCTGCAGTATTGTTGGTTGCTTGTTCCTTGGGGAAGTGCATCTGGACTACGTACTTGAGGTGCTCTCCGGTGGGCACGATAAGCAACGCGCCAGCACCGGCGCCTTGCAGCGAGAAGGCACCATCAAAATACATCAGCCACTCTTTGCTTGCTTCTTTGGCGGGGATGCTCGTCTCTGGGATTTCTTCGTCTGGCGTCGGTGTCCACTCTGCTATGAACTCCGCCAATGCTCTGCTTTGGATAGTCGAGGTGCTCTCGAACTTGAGACCGAAGCTCGACAGTTCCAGCGCCCACTCGACAATCCTGCCTGTTGCTTCTGGATTCTGCAGTATCCTCTTCAGCGAAAAGCGGGTGACAACTGTAATCTCATGTGCTTGGAAGTAATGGCGCAGCTTTCTCGAGGCCATGATAAGGCCTAAAAGCAATTTCTGCACACCAGAGTACCTTGACCTAGCCCTCTGCAGAAGGGAGCTGACAAAGTAAACTGGGCGCTGCACCATTTTCTTCTTCTGCACCTCGACTTGCTCCTACGCAGATTCATCCTTGTCGGGGCCAGAGCTTGTCGGGGAAGCCCCCTGCTTGTCGCTGGACGTGCTTGCCGCGGTTGCTGGCTCATCATCTGCCTCCCTCTCCGCTACTAACGCAACACTAACCACTTGATTGGTTGCCGCCAGGTACAGCAGCAACTTCTCTTGTGGTTTAGGCGCGACAAGTATTGGAGCGGAGGATAGGTATTTCTACAAGTCTTGCAGCGCAGCCTCCGTTTCCGGAGTCCATTTCACTGGACCCGCCTTTTTCAAAACTTTGAAAAATGGCAGGGCGCGTTCTGCAGACTTGGAAATAAACCTGCTGAGAGCCGCGACGCAGCCGCAAGCCTTCGTACATCCTTGACGTTTGTTGGTGCTTCAATCTGCTCGATGGCCTTGATCTTGTCTGGGCTGGCTTCGATTCCTCGCTGAGACATGAAGAACCCAAGAAGCTTGCCGGAAGGGACTCCAAACACGCACTTCTCGGGGTTGAGCTTGAGGCTGATCCTGCGCAAGTTCGTGAAGGTCTCTTCTAAATCTTGAATCAGGGTTGCCCTGTCCCTGCTTTTGACCACTATGTCATCCATGTAGGCTTCCACATTTCTGTGGATCTGTGGCTCAAAAGCGGTATGGACAACCCTCGCAAACGTCGAACCAGCATTCTTCAAACCGAAAGGCATCCGTACGAAACAGTACGTGCCACATGGAGTGATGAATGCGGTCTTCTCCTCATCTTCTTCAGCCATGAAGATCTGATGGTATCCTGAGTAGGCGTCAAGAAATGAAAGCAGGTCACATCCGGCCGTGGAGTCAACAATTTGGTCAATGCGCGGCAAGGGAAAGGGATCCTTGGGACAATCTTTGTTAACATCAGTAAAGTCGATGCAAAGCCTCCATTTCCCATTTGCTTTGTGCACGACAACAGGATTGGCCAACCACGTCGGATGGAGCACACCTCTGACGAGGCATGCCGCTTCCAACTTCTTGATCTCTTCTGCGATGAACTCTTGGCGCTCCACCGCTTGCTTCCTGACTCTCTGCTTGACGGGCCACGCGTGAGGACAGACGGCGAGGTGGTGCTCAATCACTTTCCTGGGAACGCCGGGGATGTCAGATGGTTGCCAGGCAAACACATCGACATTCGCCCGCAGGAAAGCAACGAGCGCGCTTTCCTATTTAGAGTCGAGAGTGGCACTGATGGTGAAGGTACCACTAGTGCCGTCCTCCTTGGCGGACACCTTCTTGGGGTCGTTGGCGGAGCTGCCATTGTCTTCTTACTCTTGCCGGTGGAGCTCGATGGCGCGTCCTCGACGGTAGCGCAGCACTCCGAAGAGGTGCGCTTGCCGGAGTGGGCACCAGAGCACTTGTCGGGCTTGGTCTTCTTCTTCCCTCCGGGAGCTTCGGCGGCAAGCGGCTTGTGATCCACTGCGGCTGCTGCTTCCCGGTAGATCTTGTCGGCACAAATAAGGGCATCCTTCTTGTCGCCGGGGATGGAGTTGACGCTTATCGGGCCTGGCATCTTGAGCATGTTGTATGCGTAGTGAGAGGCCGCCATGAATTTGGCGAGCGCTGGACGGCCGAGAATTCCATTGTTGGGCAACGGAAAATCGGCAACGTCAAAAGTGATCCTCTCTGTCCTGAAGTTCAGCTCGCTGCCAAATGTTACTGGCAACGTTATCTTCCCCTTCGGCTTGCTCCTTCCCGGGTTGATTCCTTGGAACGTGTCGGTCTCTTCGAGCTCGCTGTCGGGGACTTGGAGTTTCCGGAGCACAGCGGAGGAGATCAGGTTCAAGCCGGCCCCGCCGTCGACTAGCATCTTAGTGACCTTGAGGTTGCGGACTGTTGGTGAGACCAACATCGGCAAACACCCGATCGCAGTTGTGCGGTCAGGGTGGTCCTCAATATCGAAGATGATAGGCGTGCTGGACCATTTCAGAGGCTTGCGCGACTCGACGGGTGGTTCCGCTGGATTGACTTCCCGTGCCCACTGCTTGAGCTGGCGGTGAGAAGTATGCAGGGAAGCACCGCCGTCTACGCACAAGACCTCTGTGGCTTTCTGAAACTCCTGCTCACTGGTCTCGACGTCATCCATGTCTTCGTCTTCGTCGTCATCTTCGTTCTTGTCGCGGCCGCGGGGAGGTCTGTCCGCTTGCCGCTGCTTGTCCTTGTCGCGGCGTCCTCCCTGGCCGGGGCGCTTCGTGCCCGATCCTCCGCCACCTCCCCGGGCTCTCTCCTTGTCGCGTCGTTCGTACTCGGCCTTTTGCAGCTCGACGAGCCGCTCGACCTGCTTGCAGCTCTGGAGGTCATGGCCCTTGGTACGGTGGATCTTGCAGTACTGTTTGTTGGTGCCGTCCCGCTTGTCGGCGACCGCCACAGCCTGGCAGTTGGCGCATCCGGCAACCTCCTTGCTGGAGCTACCAGCCTGGGCCTTCTTGGCGGCGCCTTCATCGCCGGACTGCTCAACAACCAGTACCTCTTGGCTCTTCTTCTTCCTGTTGCTCCGCCGCCGGTTCTTCCTTGCCGGGGCGGTATCCTCACCGTCAGACTCTCCTGCTCCAGTGTTCTCTCCGGGGAGTTTCCTCCCTTCCTCAACATGTGCACACTTGTCGGCCAGGGCATATAGCTCGCTGACGTCTTTGATCTTGCACATCGCCATCTCCTCCCGCATCCTGCAGTTACGCACGTTCTGATGGAACGCGCTGATAACCGCGGCAGGGTGGACGTCTGGGATGTTGTAGTGTACACGGCTGAATCTCTGGATGAACTTGCGCAAGGATTCCCCTTCCTTCTGGACGAGCAGATGAAGGTCGCTCGCTTGGCCATGGGGTTTGTGGCCGCCTGTAAAGGCGCCAACAAACTGATGGCACAAGTCTGTCCAGGAGGTTATGGAGTTATCCGGCAAGTGCATGAGCCAGGATCTGACGTTGGATTTGAGTACCAGCGGGAAGTAGTTGGCAAGGATCTTGTCGTCCCACCCCCCAGCAGCCTGCACCGCAATGGTCTAGATGCTGAGGAACTCCGACGGATGCGACTTGCCGTCGTACTTCTCTGGTACGTCTGGCTTGAAATTCTTCGTGCTGGGCCACTGGACTTGCCGCAGCTCACGGGTGAACGCAGGGCAGCCTACCGCGTACGGCAGGTCGCCTGGTCCTCTGGGCGCATGCATGTCGACAAAGGCCCCAGCGCGCTGGTCTGATTGGCGTCGCGCTTCTCTCCGACGCTCGATGCGAGTACGAGCGTCCTCTTGCTCTCGCTCGTGAAGAACTTGGCGTTGATCGCGACGATTTCGCGGATTCAACGACGCGGTGGAGTCGTTGTCGTGATGGTTCCGGCGAGTCGGCGATCTTGGCCTTTGGGGCGGGGAGTGCATGGTGGTCGCGCCCCCACCGGTCTTGGCGCCATCGGTTCTCGCCTGGCCGACCTGCCGCGGCTGCGACGCACTGTGCTGCCGCGGGGTGTGGCCGTTAGCGAAACCGATGAGGCTCTGTATCGTGGCCCTCCAGTCGTCGAGCTTGTCCGCTGTTGGAGGGTAGTCTAGGAGCAGTTGAGCTCGCGCCAGAGCTTCTGCTGGAGTGGCGGGCAGCGGTGGTGAACGGCGCGTGGAGCGGGATGTGCTCGAACTTCTAACTACGTTAGAAGGAGCAACACCCGAACCAGGCAGTCGCGCCACGCTCGCGCCAGCGCGTTGGTGTGAGTGCTAGCCTTGAGCGCCCTGGGATCCGCCGGCTCGATCTGGGTCCAGCGAGCGTATGGTACCGTGAGTGCCAAGACGCTGCTGGTCCCGTGCCTCCTGAGAGGGGCGCGGTGCATGTTCGGACACTGTTGCACCATGAGCTGGCTCGGTGGCGCCCGTTCCGCCGCCGGTGCCGTCCCCACCACCCGTTTGCTCCAGGGGCGGTGGGTTCAACGCGGACGGACCAGCCACCTCCGGAACCTTCTTCTTCGGTGGCATGTCGATGAAGATGATGGAGATCTAGCCTGTGCAGACGCTGGATCAGGTTCGCACAACTTCGACGCCCCCTACCTGGCGCGCCAAAGATGTCGGTGGGAAAATCTGCCTCCTCGAACACCTATGGGGACCGAGCCCCTTTCTTGGTTCGGCGGGGGGCGGAGGTCGTGCGAAGAGCGGATCGAGGCGATGCACACAAGGGGTTTACCCAGCTTCGGGCCGCACGGATGCGTAAAACCCTACTGCTGCTTTGTGGTTTTGTATTGTGTTCTTGCTCGGGAGCGTGTGGTGCTACAGTACACGCGAGCTGCTGGCGAGACCGAGCGTGAATGGCCTCCTCCTCCCCCGTTGCGCATGGGGCCTCCTTTTATATGTGCAAGGGGTTACCCACAGGTGGCAACGTAGGCGGGGGTAAAACTGGAAAACGTTGTGTTGGGTACAGCTGTTTGCACAGTGCTATCATACCTAACTCTGACGGCAGGGGACAAGGGCATTAAATGCCCGTCCGCATCGCCCAGACGGTGCAGGAAAGGGACCGTCAGGAGCGCCACCGTTTGCCACGATGGCTACTCTATCAGCATTGCTTCGCAACCGCATGCCCCTGGCTGCGCAGCCTCTTGCCACGCACGCCTGGAATGGCCCCAGAGCGACGCGTGGGTGGATGAGCTGGAGCGCAGGCGCGGGGTGGTGACTTGCCGCGGCAAGCGCCTTGCCGCGGTTGGTGCCTTGTCGCGCCCGGGAGCTTGTCGCTCACCGGTCCTTGCCGGGACGCGGGGCGCATCGCAGCAAGTATCTTGTCGTGCCTCGGTCGGCCTTCCCGGTAAGCTCCTCTTGCCGGGGCCTTGTGCTTCGAGCGGTCGTCCCGGCAAGCTCCTCTTGCCGGGGCCTTGCTCTCTTCGGGGGGGCCTTCCCGGCAGGCTCCTCCTGCCCGGGCCTTGGCTTAAATACTTTGTCCTTGGATGGCCCGAGCAGGGACCATGGAGAGTTTTGGCGATCGCCTGGCAAGCCTTGCCGCGGGGTGCTACGACTGCCCGTGCACAAGTTCGGGGTACTAAGGTACCCCTACTTTAGTACACCGACAGCTACCCCCTTAAGTTTCTTTACAGAGGCAACATAGAACTACATGAGTGCCCTGTTAAATTTTGGAATTATTCTGGGTTCGTTTGGCCTTTTTTATACATTAATTGATTTTGTGGTCATTTAATGTGCATAATTCAAAATTGAACTACAAGCACATGCTCCCGTGCACCAAAGTTGGTTGAAAAATCACATGTGTGTCCTCGGGTGAATTTCTAGGTCCCATTCAAGAAATGGGAATGAAATTCAAACATCTAGGCATCGTGGCTCGGCCAAGAACATTGAGAAACTTGGTTTTAAAATTCTTGTAAATCCAAAACAGACCTAAAAAATCATGAAACATGGCATAGTGTCATGTCATGGTACTACCATGCTGTGGTAAAAAAATTGGCCGAATAGGAACAAGTTTTGGTATAAGCTCCTTGCAAACCAGAGCTTCTCTCAAGAAGGCTCGTGGTTCTGAGAGGGGATGTGTCACCTTTGAGTGCAAAACAATATACATTGCCACCCTTGAGTTTCTTTATAGAGGCAACATAGAACTACATGAGTGCCCTGTTAAATTTTGGAATTATTTCGGGTTTGTTTAGCCTTTTTTTATACATTAATTGAGTTTCTGATCATTTAATGTGCATAATTCAAATTTGAACTACAAGCAAATGCTCCCGTGCAGCAAAGTTGGTTGAAAAATCACATGTGTGTCCTCGGGTGAATTTCTAGGTCCCATACAAGAAATAGGAATGAAATTCAAACATCTGGGCATCGTGGCTCGGCCGAGAACATTGAGAAACTTGGTTTTAAAATTCTTGTAAATCCAAAACACGCTTGAAAATCATGAAGCTTGGCATGGTGTCATGTCATGGTACTACCATGTTGTGGTAAAAAAATGGCAGAATAGGAACAAGTTTTGGTATAAGTTTCTTGCAAACCAGAGCTTCTCTCAAGAAGGCTCGTGGTTCTGAGAGGGAACGTGTCACCTTTGTGTGAATAATTCAAATTTGAAATACAAGCACATGCTCCAGTGCACCAAAGCTGGTTAAAAAATCACATGTGTGTCTGCTACCTCTTGAGCACTGCGTTGGTTTTCCCCGAAGAGGAGAGGATGATGCAGCAAAGTAGCGTAAGTATTTCCCTCAGTTTTTTAGAACCAAGGTATCAATCTAGTAGGAGGCTATGCTCAAGTCCCTCGTACCTGCACAAAACGATAGCTCCTCGCAACCAACGCGATTAGGGGTTGTAAATCCCTTCACGGTCACTTACGAGAGTGAGATCTGATAGAGATAATATTTTTGGTATTTTTGGTATAGAGATGCAAAGTGAAAAGTAAAAAAGCAAAGTAAAAAAGCAAGCAAGATTAAAGTGATGGAGATTGATATGATGAGAATAGACCCTGGGGCCATAGGTTTCACTAGTGGCTTCTCTCAAGAGCATAAGTATTCTACGGTGGGTGAACAAATTACTGTTGAGCAATTGACAGAATTGAGCATAGTTATGAGAATATCTAGGTATGATCATGTATATAGGCATCACGTCCGAGACAAGTAGACCGACTCCTGCCTGCATCTACTACTATTACTCCACTCATCGACCGCTATCTAGCATGCATCTAGAGTATTAAGTTAAAAACAGAGTAACGCCTAAAGCAAGATGACATGATGTAGAGGGATAGTTTCATGCAATATGATAAAAAACCCATCTTGTTATCCTCGATGGCAACAATACAATACGTGCCTTGCTGCCCCTTCTGTCACTGGGAAAGGACAACGCAAGATTGAACCCAAAGCTAAGCACTTCTCCCATGGCAAGAAAAACCAATCTAGTAGGCGAAACCAAACCGATAATTCGAAGAGACTTGCAAAGTTAACCAATCATACATAAAAGAATTCAGAGAAGATTCAAATATTATTCATAGATAGACTTGATCATAAACCCACAATTCATCGATCTCAACAAACACACCGCAAAAAGAAGATTACATCGAATATATCTCCACGAGAGAGGGGGAGAACATTGTATTGAGATCCAAAAAGAGAGAAGAAGCCAACTAGCTAATAACTATGGACCCGTAGGTCTGAGGTGAACTACTCACACTTCATCGGAGAGGCTATGATAATGTAGAAGCCCTTCGTGATGACGGCCCTCTCCGACGGAACTCCGGAACAGGCCCCAAGATGGGATCTCGTGGATACAGAAGGTTGCGGCGGTGGAATTAGGTTTTTGGCTCCGTATCTGATCGTTTGGGGGTACGTAGGTATATATAGGAGGAAGTAGTACATCGGTGGAGCAACAGGGGGCCCATGAGGCAGGGGGCGCGCCCTAGGGGGGCACCCCCCACCCTCGTGACCGCCTCTTTTGTTCCTTGGTGCAGGGTCCAAGTCTCCTGGATCACGTTCGGTGAGAAAATCACGTTCCCGAAGGTTTCATTCCGTTTGGACTCCGTTTGATATTCTGTTTCTCCGAAACACTGAAATAGGCAAAAAACAGCAATTCTGGGCCGGGCCTCCTGTTAATAGGTTAGTCCCAAAAATAATATAAAAGTGGAAAATAAAGCCCAATATAGTCCAAAACAGTAGATAATATAGCATGGAGCAATCAAAAAATATAGATACGTTGGAGACGTATCAGGCATCCCCAAGCTTAATTCCTGCTCGTCCTCGAGTAGGTAAATGATAAAAAGAGAATTTTTGATGCGGAGTGCTACTTGGCATAATTTCAATGCAAATCTTCTTAATTGTGGTATGAATATTCAGATTCGAAAGATTCAAGACAAAAGTTCTTATTGACATAAAAATAATAATATTTCAAGCATACTAACAAAGCAATTATGTGTTCTCAAAATAACATGGCCAAAGAAAGTTATCCCTACAAAATCATATAGTCTGGCTATGCTCTATCTTCACCACACAAAGTATTTAAATCATGCACAACCCCGATGACAAGCCAAGCAATTGTTTCATACTTTAACATTTTCAAAACTTTTTCGATCTTCACGCAATACATGAGCGTGAGCCATGGATATAGCACTATATGTGGAATAGAATGGTGGTTGTGGACAAGACAAAAAAGAGGGGAAGATAGTCTCACATCAACTAGGCGTATCAACGAGCTATGGAGATGCCCATCAATAGATATCAATGTGAGTGAGTAGGGATTGCCATGCAACGGATGCACTAGAGCTATAAGTATATGAAAGCTCAACAAAAGAAACTAAGTGGGTGTGCATCCAACTCGCTTGCTCACGAAGACCTAGAGCATCTGGGTCGTAGTGCATGCACGAATCAGAGCATATACCAGGGTACTTTACATTTCAGACCTCACGAATTACATGCAAACCCCCCACCGAAGAATAAATAAATAAATGAATTACTACATGAAACCGGATTATTTTCGTAGAAACCGGAGCACGTTCATAAATTTTGGAAATAACACGTTTATAAAAAACTACCGGACCTAAACCAGTCTAAGGGCCTCTTTGATTCGCAGGATACTGAAAACACAGGAATGTGGAAAGTATGATGGCGATGAACCCAGACAAGGAGAACTCTAACTCAGTTAGAGGTTAGAGTTACTCCCTCCGTTCCAAAATACTACTTGACTTCCATTTGTCCAAAAATGGATGTACCTATATACTAAAACATGTCTAGATACGTCTATATTTTGACAAATGGAAGGCATGTATTGTCGAACGGAGGGAGTAGATTCTAACCCTGAACTAACTCTAAACCAAAGAGGTGTATGGATGGCAGGGTTAGATTGACAATAAATGTTCTTTCTCAATCATTTGACTACTTTGCACCCTATTTGATGCCGGATTTGGTGTGGCCGGCTCTTGTGTGGCCTCCTCCTACTCACAATTGGCATAAACTAACCATCTTTACAAATCAAGAATGCAAGACATGATAAATTTTACTTTGTCCATACAAATGAGATATCCCACTTAAACATACAAGTCCTCAATCAAGCTTCACAAAAAAATACACTACATGAAACAAAGCATGAGTTAACTCATCACAGAAGTCATTCAAGATAGGGAGGGAGCCCAGGGCCCCTCATGCACCCAGGGAAGAGCTCGTCATCATCGCTCTGGAGGAAGGCTCTATAGAGCCCAAGCCCGGGAACCCCTCCGACACTGGCGCTTGTGAGTTGAGGTCGACAGCGGCATGGGTAGCAGGGCCACTTGTCGACGACTGCAAACCAAATCTTTGGGCCTCTAGAAATAATGCAAGCCTGAAACTGAAATACCTAGAAAGGTGAACTGAATCGTTGGGCCTCTAGAAGTAATGCAAGCCTGAAACCGAAATACCTAGAAAGGTGAACTAAATCTTTGGGCCTCTAGAAATAATGCAAGCCTGGAACTGGAATACCTAGAAAGGTGAATTGATTCTTTGGGCCTCTAGAAATAATGCAAGCCTGAAACTGAAATACCTAGAAAGGTGAACTAAATCTTTGGGCCTCTAGAAAGATTTATTACCTCCTCAAGCAGCATCAAACAATTCCATGAGTGCACCACAAATCTATACCAAGTTTAATCAAGATCTACTTTTCCAAATCAGAATTAGCGCTAGAGCGAGCAATATCAATGATATCGATGTGAGATAGAGAAGGACCGGACAAACTCACCCCTCTCATGACCTCACTGGTAGATGCACCGCCGACACGCACGACAGAGGGAGAAAATGACCGGTGAAGGGGGAGCGGGGCGTGCTTCGAAGGCCGGAACGAGAGGGCGGCTGTAGGAGAGAGAGGGTGAGCGGCGGAGCAGAGCTTGGGCGGGCGGCCCGATGGGGAACAGAGAGGAGTTGTGCGGGGGGGCGGAGGGAGCGATCTGGTGTGGGCAGGGGAGACATTTTAGTTCTCTTTTAGTGGGCCCAATGAGAACTAACCCAATTAGAACCTCTCCATCGGGCTAGTTTTTTTAGCTGGGTTAGAGCAAACTAGCTCAAACTAACCCCACCTGTTTGGATAATTTGAGGCTATTTCAAACTAGCTCTAACTCAGGGATCCAAACAAAGAGGAGTAGTGCTATACACGCTACAGTCTGGACCGTAGCACATTGTTTTTATGGCCATATCAGCACATTGTTTTCTACTGCTGGTTCATTGGGCTGCCATGGTTCGCACTCCTCCGATGTGAGTAGTAGTACTACTAGTATATACCACATTGCTCCTTATTACTACTACGTACTTCGCCGACATGTGCGAGAGCGAGCATCCGGTCGACGTGTCATGCACCAGATTAGAGTGCGGAATGGAAGGGGGGCATCACCCCGGTCGTACCGCCAGTAATTCATGACTATAGTGAGTAGTCATATCACAAGTCTTTCCAGCAGTAACGTGCCGTCAAATCGCACAACCCGACCTTTCCAGCAGTAAGTAAGTTGAATCCTCTACTCCCTCACCCTCCTCGCCTCTCTGTCAAACCACCTACACAATAACTGCCGCGTGTACTGCCCGGGAAAAGCCCCGCCCTCAACTTTTAACTACGCAAAAATAGTTCGAGCTTGTTCATTCTATATAAATACTAGTATTGTATGTTTATTCACCCGTGGGGTTGTTCAATGAATGGAGGGCCGGGGAGCACAAGTGAACAATACTAGTACTACTAGTAAGGTACACGTGCATTGCACGCATGAGATTTGGTAACCAAATTATGAATAAATAACGCACTATAGCATGTAAGCTTTGAGTCATATATGCATGATGTAGATGTTCGTTTAATTCTAATAGTTCATCTTGTTCAAAATCAATTAGCTTATAAAAAATCCATTTTAAGATTCATGGAATTGTGCATGTAAAGCATAAAGTAAAAAACAAATAGTGACAACTCATTTAAAAAAAAGTTTGGGCAATTAAGATATGGAAGATTCTAGAACAAAGGAGAAGTGCTTGTGTTTTGAGGTTTGTGCATTATGCTTAAGTTCAACCATGGAGTCTTCTAGATTCTACACGCGGCAGAATATGGTGGAATGTAGATGATATCCAACGGCCAATAGTGCTCGGACTTGCCATCTTTGTACCGTTGGATTGGCTTCATCCAACGACCAACTTTCAAAGTTACTCACACACTATATAGGGGTATAGAGTAGTAGTAAGTAGGAGTCGTACAGTTAGTCACCTTAAATAGAGAGTTTCTTTTCTTTAATGCCACGTACACAAATTGACATGCTTGTTGTGGAGAGAAAAAGATTATCACTCCACTATATATGTACGCAGGGGCCTGAGCGCTTGCTTTACTAGGGTTGCTCTCTTCATTCTCTCATCCTCTCTGATACGTCTCCAACGTAACTATAATTTATGATTGCTCCATGCTATATTATCTACTGTTTCAGGAAATATCGGGCTTTATTATCCACTTTTATATTATTTTTGGGACTAACCTATTAACCGGAGGCCCAGCCCAGATTTGCTGTTTTTTTGCCTATTTCAGTGTTTCGAAGAAAAGGAATATCAAACGGAGTCAAAACGGAACAAAATCAACTGGAGAAGTTATTTTTGGAAGGAAAGCCACCGGATAGACTTGGACTCTACGTCAGGAGATACGGGAGGTGCTCACGAGGGTGGGGGAGACCCCCCTAGGGCGCGCCCCCTGCCTCGTGGGGCCCCCGTAGCTCCTCCGACGTACCCCCTGCACCCATATATACTCTCGTACCCTAAAACTTTCAGAACAGAGATTAGATCGGAAGTTCCGCTGCCGCAAGCCTCTGTAGCCACGAGAAAGTCAATTTAGGCCCTCTCCGGCACCCTGCCGGAGGGGGCCATCATCACCGGTGGCCATGGAGGAGTATCCCGGAGGGGCCATCATCACCATGAAGGCCAACGACCAGAGGGTGGAGGCCATGGAGGAGGAAGCACAAGGGGGAGAACTTCTCCTCCTCTCTTCCGGTGGCGCCGGAGTGCCATCGGGAGGGGAATCATCGCCACGGTGATCGTCTTCATCAACATCACCATCATCATCACCATCCTCATCTCTTTTATGCGGTCCACTCTCCCGCACACCGCTGTAAACCCTACTTGAACATGGTGCTTTATGCCACATATTATGATCCAATGATGTGTTGCCATCCTATGATGTTTTGAGTAGATATCTTTTGTCTTTGGGTTGATTGATGATCTAGATTGGTATGAGTTATATGTTTTACTTTGGTGTTGTCCTATGGTGCCCTCCGTGTCGCTCAAGCGTGAGGGATTCCCGCTATAGGGTGTTGCAATACGTTCATGATTTGCTTATAGTGGGTTGGTGAGTGACTGAAACACAAACCCGAGTAAGAGGGATTGTTGCGTATGGGAATAAAGAGGACTTGATGCTTTAATGCTATGGTTGGGTTTTACCTTAATGATCTTTAGTAGTTGCGGATGGTTGCTAGAGTTCCAATCATAAGTGCATATGATGCAAGTAGAGAAAGTATGTTAGCTTATGCCTCTCCCTCATATAAAACTGCAATAGTGATTACCGGTTTTATTAACAATTGCCTAGGACAATCCCGCACACCGATCCACCAATATTCCACACTCGCTATTTATAATATTTAGTAATATATTCTAACTTTATGATAAAAACACCTACTTTTATGTTTGAGCTCTCCGACTTCATGCAAAGTTATCCTCTTCATACCCACAACGTAGTTTTATTTCTCGTTTCTAGTTGGAAGTAAACGTTCGGTGCACGTAGAGTCGTATCAGTGGCAGATAGGGCTTGAGAGAATATTGATCTTACATTTAGCTCCTTGTGGGTCCGACACTCCATACTTATCACTTCCACCTTTGGAAAGTGCTACGATGATTCCTTGCACTTGGGGATTATCAAGCTCTTTTCTGGCGCCGTTGCCGGGGAGCAATAGCGTGGGGTTGATATTCTTGTGTGTGCTTGTTTGCTTTCTTCACTACGTAGATTTTGTTTTTCCTTTTTGTTTATGTTTAGTTGTGGGTGAAACATACAAAAAAATTAAAAAATGAAAATACAAAAAAATATTAGTTGCCTCTCTTGCCTAAAAAGTTTTTCAAAAAGAGAAGTGATTGGAAGGTTTTGCATTGAAGAAGTGAGGGTCGACCTTGAGCACTTGTGTTCATGCTAACGGAAACAATGTAGAATTTTTCATGGAAGTTTCTCTGTAAATAATTATCCCCTTGTATATATTCATTGTATTATAAAAATAAATGTGCCAAGCTTTGGTTTTTGGATGATTAGATTGCTTGTTTCCTATGTGCAAAACAAAAACAGAAACTTTGGCTGTAGTGCATGAATTTACATTTTTTTACTGGAAGGCCAAATGGGTCTGAAACTTTTTGCACATTACTGCTGTACAAATGTTTCAAATTTTCAAATTTATTTCATAATTTGAGGAGTTACAGAAGTTTGCCAAACTTCCAGATTACTACAGACTGTTCTGTTCTTAACAGATTCTGTTTTGAGTGTGTTGTTTGCTTATTTTGATGAATCTATGTATAGTATTGGAGGGTATGAACCATAGAGAACTTGGAATACAGTAGGTTTAAAACCAATACAAATAAAGAATGAGTTCATTACAGTATTTATAGTAGTGATTTGCTTTGTTACACTAACGGATATCACAAGTTTTTGTTAAAGTTTTGTGTGGATGAAGTGTCCGAAGGTCGAGGAGCTATCAATATGAGAAGAATAAAGAGTGGCAAGAGTTAAAGCTTGGGGATTCCCAAGGCACCCCAAGTAAGTATTTCAAAGGATACTCAAGCATCTAAGCTTGGGGATTCCCCGGTTGGCATCCCATCTTTCTTCTTCAACAAATATCAGTATACCTCGGTTTTTGCTTTGTTCACATGATTTGTGTCCTTTGTGTTTTCTTTTTCTTTGAGAACCATGCTAGCATCAGATGTCCCTTCATAAATTTATATAATACTTCATGTGCTTCACTTAAATATTTTAAGTATGATCTTATAGAATTTCTCTTTGTGCTTCACTTAAATCTTTTGAGTATGGTTTTATAGAATGCTTCATGTGCTTCACTAATACATTTTGAGCTTGGATATTTGGTTAGTCGTAGAATGCTCCAAGAACTTCACTTATATCTTTTGGAGTATGAATATTACTATAATTTAAAGTGGGTTTGGAAGAGTGTCAACTTTAGGAATTAGTGATCCCACTATTTTGGAAGATGTTGAATCTTAGTGTGATATTTATGAAAGTGGATTTGGAAGAGTGTCAACTTTAGCTAGTAATGATTCCACTATTTCGAAAGAGCTTCCAATTGAGTATGAGAACAAAGTTTCTATCCATGATGCCTCTGAAATTTATTATGAGGGAGGAATACATGCTTGTAGGAGTTGTGTTAATATCAAGTTTCCTTCCTATGTGCTTAAAGTTTTAAAGTTATACTTGTTTTGCCTTCCTATGCTAGTTGATTCTTGTTCCCATAAGTGTGTACTCACAAAATCCCTAGGCATAGGAAGTAGGTTATATTTAAATGTGCTAGTCATATTCTTCAAGATGCTCTCTTTGTGTTTCAATTCTTATCTTTTATGTGAGCATCATTGAAATCATCATGCCTAGCTAAAAGGCATTAAAGAAAAGCGCTTGTTGGGAGACAACCCAATATTCACCCTTACTGTTTTTGTGTGTCTACATGATTAAGTTACTGTAGTGATCATGTTTTATAGATTTTGTTTCAATAAAGTGCCAAGTAAGACCTTTGGGAAGACTTGGGTGAAAATTAATGTGATCTTGCTGTAAAAAACTGAAACTTTGCGCTCACGAGAATAGATGTCATTTTTTACAGAAGAGTGATTTTGTGTTGATTCTTTTTTCAGAAGATTAATAGACAAATTATTAACGTCCACCAATTTATTTCATAATTTTTGAAGTAGCAGAAGTATGGTTATTGTTCAGATCATTACAGACTGTTCTGTTTCTGACAGATTCTGTTTTCATTGCAAAGTTTGCTTGTTTTCTAGTTTCTATGGCTTATATTTCTCAATATAAATTGTAGAAATGAGATGGTACAGTAGGCATTGTTTGAGAACAATTATGAACCTTGTCTTTGACAGTACCGAAGTGAATGGTTTGCTCTTTATCTTACTAACCTATCTCACGAAGTTTGGTTAAGTTTTGTGTGATTGAAGTTTTCAAGTTTTGGGTGAGATATCGATATGAGGAGAATAAGGAGTGGAAAGACCCTAAGCTTGGGGATGCCCAAGGCACACCAAGGTAATATTCAAGGAAGACTCAAGCGCATAAGCTTGGGGATGCCCCGGAAGGCATCCCTCGTCTTCAAAACTATCGGTATACCTTACTCGGAGCTATATTTTTATTCATCACATGATATGTGTTTTGCTTGGAGCGTATTTTCAATTTTACTTGCTGTTTGAATAAAATCTTTGGATCTGAAATATTAAATGAAAAAGAATCCTCCCATGGCTAGTTAATTATTTGACTACTCAGTAGTCTTCACTCATATCTTTTGGAGTAGTTTGTCATTTGCTTATGTGCTTCATGTATATCCTATGAGTAAATGGTTGAATAAATTGAATGTCATAAACCTGAATTTATATATGTTTCATATGCTTATAACATGGGGAGTAATGACTTCACACATAATAAGTATAGGTAGTAAACTTATTGAAAGTTAGCAAACGTAGAATTGGTCACTCGAACAATTCATGAAAGAATATTGAAGGAAGAGAGGTTTCACATATAAATATATTATCATTGACATCTTTTATGATTGGGAGAACTCATTAAAATATGACATGCTAAAGAGTTGATGTTGGACAAGGAAGACAACATAATGAGTTATGTTTTCTTATATCTGAGATAAAGTATGTTGTCATGGATCCTCTAACATGTTGAGCTTGCCTTTCCCCCTCATGCTAGCCAAAATTCTCAGCACCAAGTAGAGATACTACTTGTGCTTCCAAAATCCTTAAACCTGTTTTGCCATGAGAGTCCACCATATCTGATCCTTCAAGTAAGTTGTCATCGGTGCAAAGCAATAAAAATTGCTCTAAATATGTATGATTGATTGGTGTGGGAGAAATAAGCTTTATACGATCTTGTGATTTGGAAGTAATAAAAGCGACGGACTGCATAATAAAGGTTCATATCACAAGGGGCAATATAAAGTGACGTTCTTTCGCATTGAGATTTTGTGCATCCAACCATGCGCATGGCAACCTCTGCTTCCCTCTGCGAAGGGCCTATCTTTTATTATTATCTTCTACCTTATTCAAGAGTCACGGTGATATTCACCTTTCCTTTTTCATTTTATCCTTTGGCAAGCCCAGCATGTTGGAAAGAACCTGATATATATATCTAATTGGATGTAGGGGAGCATGAGTTATTATTGTTGACATTACCCTTGAGGTAAAAGGTTGGGAGGCGAAACTATAAGCCCCTATCTTTCTCTGTGTCCGATTAAAACTCCCTAACCACAAGTATTGCGTGAGTGTTAGCAATTGTGAAAGACTAAATGATAGTTGAGTATGCGAAGTTTGCTAAATCAAAGCTCTAACATAGACTCTTCCTGGAAATAGGATGAATTGCAATTGTTTGATGACTGAGAATATTGTTTGTTAGTTTTCAAGAAAGTTTATGATCCATACTTTGAACTTGTGATTTGCTTGTTACTTGATCATGAAAAGTTTTATGAGATGAGATACTGTTATGATATGTAATGATGCTAGAAAAAGTGACTGGAATTGTCATTGATCAAACTTAAGCACTTACTAGCATTCCACATAAAAAATTATCTTTTTTTTCATTTACCTACTCGAGGACGAGCAGGAATTAAGCTTGGGGATGCCTGATACGTCTCCAACGTCTCTATAATTTTTTATTGCTCCATGCTATATTATCTACTATTTCAGGCAATATTGGGCTTTATTATCCACTTTTATATTATTTTTGGGACTAACCTATTAACCGAAGGCCCAGCCCAGATTTGCTGTTTTTTTGCCTATTTCAGTGTTTCGAAGAAAAGGAATATCAAACGGAGTCAAAACGGAGCGAAATCAACTGGAGAAGTTATTTTTGGAAGGAAAGCCACCAGATAGACTTGGACTCTACGTCAGGAGATACGGGAGGTGCTCATGAGAGTGGGGGCGCCCCCCCTAGAGCGCGCCCCCTGCCTCGTGGGGCCCCCGTAGCTACTTCGACGTACCCCCTGCACCCATATATACTCTCGCATCCTAAAACTTCCAGAACAGAGATTAGATCGGAAGTTCCGCCGCCGCAAGCCTCTGTAGCCACGAGAAAGTCAATTTAGGCCCTCTCCGGCACCCTGCCGGAGGGGGCCATCATCACCGGTGGCCATGGAGGAGTATCCCGGAGGGGCCATCATCACCATGAAGGCCAAGGACCAGAGGGTGGAGGCCATGGAGGAGGAAGCACAAGGGGGAGAACTTCTCCTCCTCTCTTCCGGTGGCGCCGGAGTGCCATCGGGAGGGGAATCATCACAACGGTGATCGTCTTCATCAACATCACCATCATCATCACCATCCTCATCTCTTTTACACAGTCCACTCTCCCGCACACCGCTGTAATCCCTACTTGAACATGGTGCTTTATGCCACATATTATAATCCAATGATATGTTGCCATCCTATGATGTTTTGAGTAGATATCTTTTGTCTTTGGGTTGATTGATGATCTAGATTGGTATGAGTTGTATGTTTTACTTTGGTGCTGTCTTATGGTGCCCTCCATGTCGCGCAAGCGTGAGGGATTCCCGTTGTAGGGTGTTGCAATACGTTCATGATTCGCTTATAGTGGGTTGGTGAGTGACTGAAACACAAACCTGAGTAAGAGGGATTGTTGCGTATGGGAATAAAGAGGACTTGATGCTTTAATGCTATGGTTGGGTTTTACCTTAATGATCTTTAGTAGTTGCGGATGCTTGCTAGAGTTCTAATCATAAGTGCATATGATCCAAGTAGAGAAAGTATGTTAGCTTATGCCTCTCCCTCATATAAAACTGCAATAGTGATTACCGGTTTTGTTAACAATTGCCTGGGACAATTCCGCACACCGATCCACCATTATTCCACACTCGCTATTTATAATATTTAGTAATATATTCTAACTTTACGATAACAACACCTACTTTTATGTTTTAGCTCTCCGACTTCATGCAAAGTTATCCTCTTCATACCCGCAATGTAGTTTTATTTCTTGTTTCTAGTTGGAAGTAAACATTTGGTGCACGTAGAGTCGTATCAGTGGTAGATAGGGCTTGAGAGAATATTGATCTTACCTTTAGCTCCTTGTGGGTTTGACACTCCATACTTATCAATTCCACCTTTGGAAAGTGCTATGATGATTCCTTGCACATGGGGATTATCACTCTCCAGATCTAAACAAGACAACGGTAGCGACATTTTCTCTCTGCTCACCGCTGGTCACAGATCCGGCCGGATCCCTTCGACTGGTGTGTGTAGAGGACTAGGTGCATCATTCACACGGTCATCGCCGGCGAGGTAGGAAACCCATAGCTGCCGGAGGGGCCTGACCCTCTGCCTGTGTCCTTCTCTATGACACACCGCCGACTCGGGAGGTCCTCCGACCCTTCTTCCTCCCTGTCGTATTGTGTGCAGATCCGACCTGCCGCCGCCAACATCCCGACAACCCTCAGGTATAAGTTCTTCGAAAGTGTCCTTACTCTACTGCCCCAGCTCCCCACGTGTCTGCATGTGCATCTTTTTGTACTCCCATCAGCTCTTCGAAAGCCACCTAAATTATTAGTATTATTAGAGGTAAAGCTACTTCATGCATTCGAATCTAGGACTTGGTTCAAACAACGAAGAAAGGGGGGAAAGTTGTATTATGAATCTTGGACTTGATTCAAAGAGGAAATAATATGGTGAAAGTAGTAGAGACCGGATACCCAACCGGTCTCTTGGTTGAAAAGGGAAATAATGGGAAAACGCAATACAAACTGGATAAGGAACAGATCTATTATTGGTTGAAAAAAGGATAGAAAGTGGCGGCTGGTGGACAAGTCAACAGAGTATGTCCAGGATTAGATCTGTTGCCCTCACGTAGTAAAAGGTCTCCAGGATTAGAATTGCTTCCCTCACATAGTAAAAGGTCTACAGGATTAGATTTGCTGCCCTCACATAGTAAAAGGTCTCCGGGATTAGATTTGCTGCCCTCACATAGTAAAAGGTCTCCACGATTAGATTTGCTGCGCTCACATAGTAAAAGGTCTCCAGGATCTAGATTTGCTGCCCTCACAGAGCATGAACAAACTTGACATCACCACTTTATGCCTCCTTGTAGGTACATTGTGCTGATGCGTCCACTGTCACATGTCCTTATACCAACCTTTTGCTGTTTTTAATGTAAGGGAGCATGTAAAATGAAGCGATCACACTGTTACCTTAAGGACATGTCTAACCAGTGTTATTGTTAATCTAATGCCTCTAGTGATATGATGCAATTAAACTGTGTTACAAATGGTACTCCTGCTATTTTCCCTAGTATGATAAATAAGTTGCTCCTTTACACTGTTGAGTGTCCTGGTGTCCCCACGGTCCCATGCCCTTAAACCAACTCTTTAGCTATTGTTGATTTACTCTATCTGGTAAACAAGCAATGCCACCATTAAAGTAATCCCATATTTGACGAATGTCCTTGTTGATCGTAATGCTTCCGGTAACATGAAGCATTGTTGACGTTTTGAAATTTCTACTGTCCTTGTGTGATTGCCATGAACATAATTAAGATGCTTCTTTTCATTTCGTGTATGTTTCATATATTCTTATTGACCAGCAACTGTTTACTTTCTATCTTTTTGTGCAGATAGGGATATCCATTTCACCTTGTTGCTATTGTGACCTTTTGGTGAACTGCACAAAACACTTTTTTGGAATGAGTGTCTTGTGCAGTTCAACTAAAATGTCACGTGGGCAACATCTCTCAATTTTGGTGGAACTGCACAAAATGGTGATTGGAGTTTCCAAAATCTCCATCAAATTCTGCTGGTAATCTCGTGCAACATTTTATTAGCCTTTGCAAGATGAGCCGTCACTGTCACCACAATGGCACTTTAATTTAGTGAAATTGCACAAAACGATAAGCAAATTATAGTTGCACCTTACATGAGCCTGACAGCCAACCTTAACGTTCCTCAATTTTAGTGCAACTACTAAAGAAGAACCTGCCAGCTCACGAGAGCAAGTACTTCTTGCTAGCTGAATGATGCAATCTCTGCTTCATTTCAGGTGAACTGCAGAAAAAGGCGCATGAATTGATTCATGGAACTCTAGGCAGGCCTCATCCGAGTGGAGCTTCAGGTTGAATTCAAGGAGTGCCACTTTTATAGTAATCATGCTCTTCTTATCTATGTTGTGCAAACAGGAATACTCAACTACAGATGTTGTGACTGTCAAGAGCATTCGCCAAGTTCTTGGGTTGTATGACACGGCTAGCCAAGATGGATTTAATCCCGATATTCACTTTATCAAAAGGCTCTAATGGGTTGGTTCTGAATCTTGCAAGCTGGGAATCAATGAGATGTGTAGGCATCTTTGTTGTACTTATTATTTGAATCTTATTTGTTGGTTCTGAATCTTGCAAGCTGGGAATCAATGAGATGTGTATGCATCTTTGTTGTACTTATTATTTGGATCTTATTTGTTGGTTCTGAATCTTGCAAGCTGGGAAACACGGCATGATGATGCAGATGACAACAACCATAACAAACCGTTCAAACTTGGTAGTATTATCTGTGTGAAAGTGCGACAAATGTGCTGATCATGTGCGTCTTGAGAATAATAATTCTAATTGTTGAGCATGTTGATCCCGTGGCACTGATAGAATGAGCCAATGCATTGCTTGTTTTAAGTATAAATTTCTATTAAAGCTAATTAAATTTAAGTAAAGTGACCACTAACTCTTGTTATTACAATACCAATACAGACCCGCTCGTGAACCGACGTGTGGCCGGAGTAGGTTCCTTAATGGAGGCATTTGAATGCGCCGAGGGTGCATCTTCTGCCGGGCGTGCAACGGGCAAGGGAGGGGTAGTAACTGTTGTCGCCTGTACACACTCAGTTTACTATTGGATCCAGTTCCCCAAGAGCTAAAAATGAACTGCTTCCGCCTCCTACCCACTCGTTCACTTGAAGAGACTCCAATGGCGATCCGAGGGGTGAGCCTGCTAGATATGGACTTCAGTAAGGGGTTCCCCTTTGAGTTCGCCATTCAGTCCTATGTCTACACCAAGTTGAATGTGATGTACACCAACGACCCGGACTCGGTGAAGCTCTACCTCGCCGAGTTCAAGCAGTACCTACAGGACGAGAAAGCACAAGGTCGCAGGACTAGACCTTGTGCCCATCCATTTTTCTCTTGACGGGGACCAGCGGATCACCGTCGCCCAGCTATGTGTGCAGGACGAGGTTCTCGTCTACCACTGTTGTAGGGCCATCAGAGGTTCTGGAGCATTCGCCCGTTTCATCGGCAGCGCCGCCGACTGCACCTTCGCTACGGTGGAGAGAAGGAAGAACGCGACAATTCGGCCATCTGGTGCAACAAGCTTATCAACATCCAGAAGCAATAAAAGATCATCGGCAACAGGCAGGAGAAGGACTCCGTGGTTGACCTCACCGAGACCATCATCAACCCCTGATACGCCAACATGAAAGAAGACAATGATACCAAAGGACCTAAACACATGGGAGGTACCTCTGAATCTAGCCTACATAACCTAAGCGGCCAAGGACGCATACGCATGCTACAACATGTACAGGCGGATCTTGGACATGAGGGCGTGTCTGCTTCCGGTAACCGACGAGTACACAGACAGCCACAGCGTCATGATCAAGCGTGCCAGGAAGGTCTAGATGATGTACTTTATCTTTTTATAAGCACCTTTATCATCTGAGTGTTTCATGCATTAGCCTATGTGCCGTAATTATCTATTTTGTCCGAAATATTTCTTTTAAGAACCCATCAACCGGTTTGCTTTTTTTAGTGGCTATTTGCTTATGTATGTAACTAGTTCACTCGTCCGTATAAAAAAAACTAGTTCACTCGGCTGCCGTGCTTTGAATCTCCTTCCTCCCAACATATACCTCTTCTCAGGTGGACCCAGCAGGTCTCGTACACAGACATATGGGACCAACCACCTATCCATTTGTATTTCTTTTATTTTGTTCAATCTTTCGTCCTCTTCCTATACAGCAGCTGGCCATCATAGCCTATGGCGTTGGCCAGGCCATCCCTCTACTCGCACACATTGTCCGGCGGCGGCGGCTCCACCGGCCACCCTGCACCTGAACAAGTCAACCCTCGTACTCCCCTTCGCCTGCGTCTTTCCTCGCTCTGGTTCATTCGGTCCGAGGTCTCGGTGTCGTCCTCCGCCTTGGTGCTCTCGCTGCGGCACCGCCGTTTGTCATTCCCAATATTGTCAGCAAAACAAGAGGAATCGAGTGACAACTGTTCCTCGAGAGGCTGACAGTCCCGGCCCACCAGGTCCATAGCCCAGGTTTTGTTTTTTAACATGGACAGCCCACGACATGTTTCAACATTTTTTGGATCCAGCACGTATCAAGTGGCCTCTGGGCCTCCCAACCTAGCTTGTCTATAACATCAGCAGCCCAAGTTATGTTTGTTTTTTCAAGACGACGCACAGCTCAGTTCTACTCCCTCCGTCCCATAATATGGGAGCATTTTCGACACTACACTAGTGTTGAAAATGCTCTTATATTATGGGACAGAGGAAGTATTTTTCTATAAGAATGCAAAAGTGAACCTATGTTTTCTATAAGAATGCAAATCTGAACCAATATTTATATCTTATTTTATTACATATATATATATATATAATACAAACAACATAAGGTTCCGTTAAACCTGTCGTTCGTCCAACCATTTTATAGACCTTCCCACTTCCTTTATTTTTCATTTTCATTAATCCTATATCTGAATTTTCTCCCACTTTCTTTTTCGATGTAAACTGAGTTTTCTCCTAATACTTTTCCCTAGAACCAACTCAATTGTCCCACGTCTAGCCTAAATAATAATAATACCCCACGTCCTATTAACTCATCAAATTAAAATGATATTTCATTTTGTAAATTGAAAGATCTTACAAAATAATAATAATAATTGTTTATATATAACTTGGCAAGTTAACACCTAGTGATTGCGTACATAAGCTTGCAAAGATTTTACTGTCCAATGCAGTAATAGACGTGCAATCGTGTTTTTATAGCATTTCTCCGTCCAACCCAACATGATATTTTCACCCAGCCCAGCAAGTCCGTAGATTTCAAGAAAAAATGCAAATGGGCTTCTACCATATATATAAACGGGCTGCATAGATGCTACATCATTGTTTCACCTAGCCCACCAAATGGACTAAAAAACAAATGGACTGGCTAACATGTGGGCCAGTAGGTCGAAGCCTAACCAAGGCGTTGGATTTACATCCAATGGCCAGCTTTCTTCTTCAATCTCTCATCTTCTTCCCCCAGCGTTGTCGGGACCGCCTGCTCCAGCCTTCAGCATCCAGCGGCGTTGTTTTGTGCGCCTCAGCAAAACGCTACCCCGCCGACGGCCAGACCATCCCTCCACTCCGCACCTCCTCTTATTTTGTGCCGAGTGTAGGCCCACCCCTGATAACCCACAAGTATAGGGGATCGCAACAGTTTTCGAGGGTAGAGTATTCAACCCAAATTTATTGGTTCGACACAAGAGGAGCCAAAGAATATTCTCAAGTACTAGCAGCTGAGTTGTCAATTCAACCACACCTGGATAACTTAATATCTGCAGCAAAGTGTTTAGTAGCAAAGTAATATCATAGTAGTGGCAACGGTAACAAAAGTAACGGTAGCAAAAGTAATATTTTTGGTGTTTTGTAGTGATTGTAACAGTAACAACAGGAAAGTAAATAAGCGGAGAACAATATGTGAAAAGCTCGTAGGCATTGGATCGGTGATGGAAAATTATGCCGGATGCGGTTCATCATGTAACAGTCATAACATAGGGTGACACAGAACTAGCTCCAATTCATCAATGTAATGTAGGCATGTATTCTGAATATAGTCATACATGCTTATGGAAAAGAACTTGCATGACATATTTTTCCCTACCCTCCCGTGGAAGCGGGGTCCTAATGGAAACTAAGGGATATTAAGGCCTCCTTTTAATAGAGTACCGGAACAAAGCATTAGCACATAGTGAATACATGAACTCCTCAAACTACGGTCATCACTGGGAGTGGTCCCGATTATTGTCACTTCGGGGTTGCCGGATCATAACACATAGTAGGTGACTATAGACTTGCAAGATAGGATCAAGAACTCACATATATTCATGAAAACATAATAGGTTCAGATCTGAAATCATGGCACTCGGGCCCTAGTGACAAGCATTAAGCATAGCAAAGTCATAGCAACATCAATCTCAGAACATAGTGGATACTAGGGATCAAACCCTAACAAAACTAACTCGATTACATGATTGATCTCATCCAACCTATCACCATCCAGCAAGCCTACGGTGGAATTACTCACGCACGGCGCTGAGCATCATGAAATTGGTGATGGAGGACGGTTGATGATGACGATGGCGACGAATCCTCCTCTCCGGAGCCCCGAACAGACTCCAGATCAGCCCTCCCAAGAGGTTTTAGGGCTTTGCGGCGGCTCCGTATCGTAAAACGCGATGAATTCTTCTCCTTGATTTTTTCTCCCTGAAATCAAATATATAGAGTTGGATTTGAGGTCGGAGGAGCTCCAGGGGGCCCACGAGGTAGGGGGCACGCCCTAGGGGGGCAGGCGCGCCCCCACCCTCATGGCTAGGGTGTGGGCCCCCTGGTCTTCATCTTTTGCAAGGATTTTTTATTACTTCCAAATAGACGTTCCATGGAGTTTCAGGTCATTCCGAGAACTTTTGTTTCTGCATATAAATAACACCATGGAAAGTCTGCTGAAAACAGCGTCAGTCCGAGTTAGTTCCATTCAAATCATGCAAGTTAGAGTCCAAAACAAGGGCAAAAGTGTTTGGAAAAGTAGATACGACGGAGACGTATCAACTCCCCCAAGCTTAAACCTTTGCTTGTCCTCAAGCAATTCAGTTGACAAACTGAAAGTGATAAAGAAAAAACTTTTACAAACTCTGTTTGCTCTTGTTGTTGTAAATATGTAAAGCCAACATTCAAGTTTTCAGCAAAGATTATGACTAACCACATTCACAATAACTCTTAGGTCTCATGTTTACTCATATCAATGGCATAATCCACTAGCGAGCCATAATAATAAATCTCGGATGACAAGACTTTCTCAAAACAATCATAATATGATATAACAGGATGGTATCTCGCTAGCCCTTTCTGAGACCGCAAAACATAAATGCAGAGCACCTTTAAAGATCAAGGACTAACTAGACATTGTAATTCATGGTAAAAGAGATCCAATCATAGTCATATCCAATATAAATTAATAGTAATGGATGCAAATGACAGCAGTGCTCTCCGGCTAGTGCTTTTTAATAAGAGGGTGATGACTCAACATAAAAGTAAATAGATAGGCCCTTCGCAGAGGGAAGCAGGGATTTGTAGAGGTGCGAGAGCTTGGTTTTGAAATAGAGATAAATAATATTTTGAGCGGCATGCTTTCATTGTCAACATAACAACCAAGAGATGGCGATATCTTCCATGCTACACACATTATAGGCGGTTCCCAAAAAGAATGGTAAAGTTTATACCCCCCCTCCACCAACAAGCATCAATCCATGACTTGCTCGAAACAACGAGTGTCTCCAACTAGCAACAGTCCCAGGGGGAGTTTTGTTTGCAATTATTTTGATTTAGTTTGCATAAAGCATGGGACTGGGCATCCCCGTGACCAGCCATTTTCTCGTGAGTGAGGAGCGGAGTCCACTCCTCTTGAGAATAACCCGCCTAGCATGGAAGATACTGACAGCCCTAGTTGATACATAAGCTATTCGAGCATACAAAACAGAATGTTTATTTGAAGGTTTAGAGTTTGGCACAAACAAATTTACTTGGAACGGCAGGTAAATACCGCATATAGGAAGGTATAGTGGACTCATATGGAATAACTTTGGGGTTTAAGGGATTGGATGCACAAGCAGTATTCCCGCTTAGTACAAGTGAAGGCTAGCAAAAGACTGGGAAGCGACAACAGTCATGAACATGCATTAAAATTAATAAACATTGGATGCAAGCATGAGTAGGATATAATCCACCATGAACATAAATATCGTGAAGGCTATGTTGATCTGTTTCAACTACATGTGTGAACATGTGCCAAGTCAAGTCACTTAAATCATTCAAAGGAGGATACCACCCCACTATACCACATCACAACCATTTTAATAGCATGTTGGCACGCAAGGTAAACCATTATAACTCATAGCTAATCAAGCATGGCACGAGCAACTACGATCTCTAATTGTCATTGCAAACATGTTTATTCATAATAGGCTGAATCAGGAACGATGAACTCATCATATTTACAAAAACAAGAGAGGTCGAGTTCATACCAGCTTCTCTCATCTCAGTCAGTCCATCATATATCGTCATAATTGCCTTTCACTTGCACGACCGAACGATGTAAAAATAATAAGAGTGCACATGCATTGGACTAAGCTAGAATCTGCGAGCATTCAATAAACAGGAGAAGACAAGGCAATATGGGCTCTTGGTTAAATCAACAATAATGCATATAAGAGCCACTTCAACAATTTAATTATGGTCTTCTCCTAATGACCCCCAAAGAAAAGAAAAGAAATAAAACTATTTACACAGGAAAGCTCCTAACAAGCAAAAGAAGAACGGGAAATCTTTTTGGGTTTTCTTTTTAATTATTACTACTATAGCAAGAAAAATAAACTAACTAAAAGCTACACTATTTTTTTGGTTTTTCTTAAGGTTTATCAAACACACAAGAAGAAAGCAAGAAAAAGAAAACAAACTAGCATGGATATTACAGTGAAAAAGTATGAGCACCGACATCTAGCAATGAGTGTGTGAACATAAATGTAATGTCGGTGGGAAATACGTACTCCCCCAAGCTTAGGCTTTTGGCCTAAGTTGGTTTATTGCTAAGGATGGCCTGGCGGATATCCATAGTTGTAGCTAGGGTCGTACTGAGATGAAGAAGACTCTGACTGCCACTGGGTGGCAGTCATCTCCAGATCCCAAAAGTAATCAGACTGTCGTGGAGGCTCAAATTGTGGTTCGGCTCCGTGGCTGGTGTAGGGTTCCTGTAGGCGTAAATGGCCGTCCACGGAATGAGATACGCGCCTGCAGATAAATTAAACAAGGAAGGAGCAGGCAAGGTAATAGTCTCAGGGTGATGTTTATCAAAGAACTATTTGTATTTAAGCTCCCCTTCCTTGTTCTTAACAATAAAGTCATGCGCTACCATACTCTTATAATCTAAATAAGCAGTGGGCAGCAATTTTTCTTTCTTTTCATAGTGCCTAATAGGTATGTTATAGTGTGCAGCAAGGCGTGAAGCATAAATACCTCCAAAGATGGGACCCTTAGTACGGTTCAGACTTAACCGTTTAGCAATAATACCGCCCATACTAACAGTTTTATCAGAAAATAAACCATGGAACAAGATGATAATATCAAGAAAACTAAGGTTTCCACAGTTTTCGCGACCAATCAAGCAACGACTAGCAAATATGGCAAAGTAGCGTAAAACAGGAAAATGTATGCTAGTGATTCTTGCATCGGAAACCTTCCTGGTTTCCCCTACAGTAATAGTGTCAATAAATCCATCCACATCTTTTCGATGTGGTTCATCTAAGGTACCCTCGAAGGGTATTTTGCAAACCTTGCCAAATTCATCTAGTGGCATCTTCTTAACAACATCATATAAATGAAACTCTACTGAAGGAGGTGTTTCCTTAGGAAAATAGTAGAAGGTTTGCACAAAAGTATTGGTGAGTAAGAGATACTGATGACGTTGGTCGCGGAGGAAGTCGGTGAGGCCAGCATTCTCAGCCAATGAATAGAAATCATCATAAATCCCGGCTTCTCTCAAGAAATCATCAGAAGGCCATTCACACGGCCGGACCTCCGCGGTGCGAGGCAAATTATATTTGGGCCTCTGTGCCTCTTCATTTTGCTTTTCCTTCGAGCTGCGGCTCGATGAGCCCCTCAAAAATCTCTTCATTATTTTCTAAAAAATTCTGAAATTTTTAGTAACTTCAAACAAAAGTGAACCAAGCTCAACAAAATTGATAGCAACTACTCCTACAAGTGCCTAGAGACTATATCATGCATTAGAACTACTTGGAACCATATAAATTTGACATGCAAGCTCAAGAACATGGTCACCTAGGCAGCACAAATTTGCAATGAATAGAGAACTAGAACAAAAACTAATTGGACCAATGGAGGAGTCACATACCATGGAACAATCCCCCCAAGCAGTTTTGTGAGAGGTATTTTGACCATGGAGATCGAAAATCGCAGCAAAATGAGCTAGAACTCGTGCTTGAGCTGGATATTGGTGTTTGTGGGAGGAAGAAGGAGTGTGTGGGTGCAGGAATAAGTGGAGGGGGGCCACCATGGGCGCACGAGGCAGGGGGCGCGCCCAGGGGGTAGGGCGTGCCCTCCACCCTCGTGGCTAGGTGCTTGCCCCTCCTGCTGTGTTCTCAGTGCCAGATATTCTCAAAAATTCTAGAAAAAATCATATTCCATTTTCAGGGCACTTGGAGAACTTTTATTTTCGGTGTATTTTTATATTGCATGGATAAATCAGGAAACAGACAGAAAAACACTATTTTTACTTTATTTCAACTAAGTAACAGAAAGTAGGGAGAGGGTACAGAAGGTTGTGCCTTCTAGTTTCATCCATCTCATGCTCATCAAAAGGAATCCACTAACAAGGTTGATCAGGTCTTGTTAACAAACTCATTCCGAATAGCATGAAACCGGAGAAATTTCGAATAACACTATGTTACCTCAACGGGGATATGCACATCCCCAATAATAAGAAGATCATATTTCTTCTTGACAGTAGGAAGAGGAAATTCAAAACCTCCAAAAAATAATCGATGGAATTTTTCCAATAGAGTTGATACTATGAACTTGAGGTTGTTTCCTCAGAAAGTGTACCGTATGCTCGTTACCATTAACATGAAAAGTGACATTGCCTTTGTTACAATCAATAACAACCCATGTAGTATTCAGAAAAGGTCTTCCAAGAATAATAGACATGCTATCGTCCTCGGGAATATCAAGAATAACAAAGTTCGTTAAAATAGTAACGTTTGCAACCACAACAGGCACATCCTCACAAATACCGACAGGTATAGCAGTTGATTTATCAGCCATTTGCAAAGATATTTCGGTGGGTGTCAACTTATTCAAATCAAGTCTACTATATAAAGAGAGAGGCATAACACTAACACCGGCTCCAAGATCACATAAAACAGTTTTAACATAATTTCTTTTAATGGAGCATGGTATAGTGGGTACTCCTGGATCTCCAAGTTTCTTTGGTATTCCACCTTTAAAAGTATAATTAGCAAGCATGGTGGAAATTTCAGCTTCCGGTATCTTCCTTTTATTTGTAACAATATCTTTCATATACTTAGCATAAGGATTCATTTTGAGCATATCAGTTAATCGTGTACGCAAAAAGATAGGTCTAATCATTTTAGCAAAGCGCTCAAAATCCTCATCATCTTTTTTCTTGGATGGTTTGGGAGGAAAAGGCATGGGTTTCTGAACCCATGGTTCTCTTTCTTTACCATGTTTCCTAGCAACAAAGTCTCTCTTATCATAACATTGATTCTTTGATTGTGGGTTATCAAGATCAACAGCAGGTCAATATCTACATCATTATCATTACTAGGTTGAGCATCATCATGAACATCATCATTAGCATTTTCATTAGGTTCATGTTCATTACCAGATTGTGTTTCAGCATCAGAAATAGAAATATCATTTGGATTCTCAGGTGGTTCAACAATTGGTTCACTAGGAGCATGCAAAGTCCTATCATTTTTCTTTTTGTTCTTTTAGAAGGACTAGGTGCATCAATATTATTTCTTTGAGAATCTTGCTCAATTCTCTTAGGGTGGCCTTCAGGATACATAGGTTCCTGAGTCATTTTACCAGTTCTAGTAGCCACTCTAAAACCATAATCAATTTTCTTACTATTCATTTCATTGAGCAAATCATTTTGAGCCTTAAGTACTTGTTCTACTTGAGTAGTAACCATAGAAGCCTGTTTACTAATAAGTTTAAGTTCACCTTTAACATTAGCCATATAATTACCTAAGTGTTCAATCATATAAGCATTTTGTTTTAATTTTCTACCAAAATAAGCATTGTAATCTTCTTGCTTAACCATAAAGTTATCAAACTCATCCAAGCATTGGCTAGCAATTTTAGTAGGAGGGATATCAGCTTTATCAAATCTATAGAGAGAATTTACCTTTACTACCTGTGTCGGGTTATCAAGACCATGAGTTTCTTCAATAGGTCTTAACATCTTCAGCTTTAATACCTTTTTCTTTCATAGATTTCTTTGCCTCTTGCATATCTTTAGGACTGAGAAATAGAACACCTCCTCTCTTCGGAGTTGGTTTAGGAATAGGCTCAGGAATAGGCTCAGGAGCTGGCTCCGGAAGTGTCCAATTATTTTCATTTGTCAACATATTATTCAATAGAATTTCAGCTTCATCCGGCGTTCTTTCCCTGAAAACAGAACCAGCACAACTATCCAGGTAATCTCTAGAAGCATCGGTTAGTCCATTATAAAAGATATCAAGTATTTCATTTTTCTTGAGAGGATGATCAGGCAAAGCATTAAGTAACTTGATAAACCTCCCCCAAGCTTGTGGGAGACTCTCTTCTTCAATTTGCACAAAGTTGTATATTTCCCTCAAAGCAGCTTGTTTCTTATGAGTAGGGAAATATTTAGCAGAGAAGTAATAAATCATATCCTGGGGACTAGGCACACAACCAGGATCAAGAGAATTAAACCATATCTTAGCATAACCCTTTAATGAGAACGGAAATATTTTAAGGATATAAAAGTAGCGAGATCTCTCAGCATTAGTGAACAGGGTGGCTATATCATTTAATTTAGTAAGATGAGCCACAACAGTTTCAGATTCATAGCCATGAAAAGGATCAGATTCAACCAAAGTAATTATATCAGGATCAACAGAGAATTCATAATCCTTATCGGTAACACAGATAGGTGAAGTAGCAAAAGCAGGGTCAGGTTTCATTCTAGCATTAAGAGATTGCTGATTCCATTTAGCTAATAACCTCTTGAGCTCATATTTATCTTTGCAAGCTAAAATAGCTAAAGTAGCTTATTTATCAAAAACATAACCCTCAGGAATAACCGGCAAGTCTTCATCATCACTTTCATTAATATAATCAGTTTCGATAATTTCTTTCTCTCTAGCCCTAGCAATTTGTTCATCAAG
The DNA here is from genome assembly GCA_032464435.1 of Aegilops umbellulata. Classification (NCBI taxonomy): domain Eukaryota; kingdom Viridiplantae; phylum Streptophyta; class Magnoliopsida; order Poales; family Poaceae; genus Aegilops; species Aegilops umbellulata. Next base: position 62,111,548 of record CP136056.1, on the reverse strand, counting down.
AAATTCACTAAGGGGCACAGTAGTATCAAGCATAGAAGTAGTTTCATCATAAGTATCATGCATAGCAGTGTCGGTGGAAAACGACACCTATGGGATCACAAGAATCCCTACTGCGGTTGCGGGGCGCGGGGTTGAGAGAAGAGCGGATCTAATAGAGAGCACGTGGTTCATCTATCCAAGTTCGGGCCGCGAGGATGCGTAAAACCCTAGTACTGCTTTGGTGGATGTATTCTGCGTTCTTGAACTAGCTACGGGGTGTAGAGAGCTACAAAAAGCCGAATCCTCCTCCTCGTCGCCTTGGGCCTCCTTTTATAGAAAAAGGGGTTGCCACAGTGGCACACAGGAGGTGGAAAGGCAATAGTGTTGCATGGTTATCCTTCGTATTACAGGACAAGATGCATTTAATGCATCGCGCAGGTGTCCCTTTGCTTTATCGGGGACGGGGGCGAGGCCCGTCCCGTCCGTCGTCGTTCTTCCTTGCTTCGACACGCGCCCTGGCCAGTGATGCGTGCGGCGCCATGCAGGCAGGCTGGCAGCTGAGGCGGCGTGGTGGTGGAGCCATCTCGAGGATCTGCATGCCGCCACGTAGGCGCTTGATGAGTTGGCCCGGGAGCTGCATGTCGCCACGCAGGTGCCTACCCAGCTGGTTGGGCCAGCAGCTGTATGCGAACGGTGGTGGAAGCTTGGTCGCCGGCGGGCTTAGCGGTGGCCCTGCCAGTACCCTTGGTAATGGCCTTGCCGGGTGGCCCGACAAGGGTCTTGTCGTGGCACGCCGTCAACCCCGGCAAGGGTCTTGCCGTGGTACGCCGTCGTCCCCGGCAAGGGTCTTGCCGGGGGTCGACACCTTCTAATCCTCGTCTATTCTTGGATATGTCTTTACAAAGATCTGCATGCCACCTCGGAGGTGCCTTCCCGAGCCCTGGCGTTGGGGATCGTGGGCTCAAGGGCGGCTCACTCTGTTGGTATGGGACGAGCTACCCCGGCAAGGGTCTTTCCGGGCTGCCGAGGCTGCCCCCGGCAAGGGTCTCCTGCCGGGGGAACCTGCTTCGTCCCTTTGCTCTTTGCGGCCTTGGCCTTGGCGTTGCTCTGGTCGTCTAGGGCTTCGGTCTTACCTTGGCGCACCTCCCTTACTCTGCTTGGTGTGGTCGCGGGCACGGCTCTGACTGCCCGTGCACAGGTAAAGGGGTACAAAAATGTGCCCCTAGTTTTGTACACCGACAGGAGCCCCCGGGCCTGGGCCACACATAAGCGCGACACGTTGTTGGGTCAGGCCCAAAACGGTGCGCGGGCAGGCGGGGCGGTTTTTACCGCGGTAAGATTTTTCGCGTGTTGTGCCTCCCATGACCCACGCGCGCGGCACGGCGTGGAGGGGCATGCGTGATGTGGGCGGCATGTGTGGGGCAGTTTTCACACGCATGCGTTACGTCGCAGTAAATAGGCGGCTCGCGCCTTTCCCGTAAAGGGAGGGAGGCGTGGAGGCACGGTTCATTTACTGAATGGGGCCGAGGCGAGGTCTTCAAGGCGTCCACTCCCCACGATCACGGGGTGGGGAGAGGCCGCCTCACCTGTCCCCTCGGTTCCGCACGTCTGCCACGCGTCTTTCATGCGCTCGGGGTGGCAAACGGTGGAGGCGGGAAACCGGGCCGTCGCTGGTTGGGGCAGCGGGTCAGTCCTGGTTCCCTGCGCCTCCCATGCCTTGATTGGCCGAGCGGGGCGGCCGAGCCCCAACCCCGTTCCTTTATAAGGAGGGGAAGGGGGATGGCATCCCGCATTCTCTCATCTTCTACTTCCCTTTGCTTCCGCTTCTTCCCTTCATTCGCCATGGAGAAAGGGAACCCTGGTCCTTCGACGGTGGCGGCGAGGGCCGCCGCTCGACAACGCGTCCCTCCTCCTCTCAAGCCCGTGGTGGCAGAGCCGGCCGCGAGGGGAAGGGGAAGGGGGCGAGGCCGGGGCAGAGGTCGCAGTGCTCGGGGAAGAGGAGGGCGGGGCGGCGTGCCAGCTTCGCCCTCGCCAATGGTGCCTTTCCCGATGGAAGGCCATGTCGGAGACCAGCCCCGCGAGTTCTTCATTAGGCTGCGCCGGCCTCCGCGTCGCCGTCTTCGTCTTCCCGCCCTGTTTGCTCGGGAGATGGAGCATTACCGGCCCCAATCCCTCAGATTGCGCATGAGGGGTTGCGGGAACGGGGGCACGCGGGTCGACGTCGACTTCCCTTCTCCTCGAGTCATGTACCTCCGTCGTGGGTGGAAGACATTAGCTCGCATCCACATCCTGACGGCGGGGCTCATCCTTTACTTCAAATTGATGGAGGACGGCCTACTCTCTGTCAAGGTCTTCGGAGAGTTCGGGACTCGCCTGAAGTGCTGCGTGGAGAGCTCCTCCGATGGAGATTCTGACGATGAAAGCTCTTCCTCGAGCGAAAGTGACGAGGAGGACAACGGGGCAGATAGCGGGGACGAGTCTGACTAGGCGTCGAACGCCCCGCGCCTGGGCGGGTGCGGCAGCAGCAGCATCTGCACCTGGCCTCTCCTCTGGCAGGGGTTTGTCGGGGGCGGGGCCAGCTCGTTGAACTTCTCGAGGCCGTCTCCTTGGGCGGCTGGCGTCGGGAGGCTGCGGAAGAGGAAGAGGGCAGGCGGCAAGGCCGTCAACTTAGAGTACGCGGGCACCAACGCCTTCGTCGCGTGACGCCGGTCCTGCCGCCTCGTCTTCCAGCTCTTTTCCCAACACTGTCATTACCGGCCTGCCCATGGGCGGCCGCCGAGGTGTTCTCTCGGTGTCTTCTGTTGCTCGTAGCTCGCCCAGGCGCCCCTTTTGCCCTTTTCGCCTCCTTGACCTGCCTCCTGAGGAGAGGTACAAGAAAGGGATTACGGGCATCTTATCTCTTTTTTTGCTTGTAAGCCTGCGGGCCTTTGTTGAATTTAAAACTTGTAATCCCCTTGTTCATGTTTTTTTCATCCCGCACGAACTGTACCTGTATGGGGTGTTTTTTAATGAAAAAGGGATGCTTGCCGGGTTTTTCGTTCGTGGGTAAATCCCACGACAAGGAGCGAATCCTTGTTATTGTTTGAGATAAACGCCTTTCGCCCGGCAACAGGCCTTGCCGCCACCCCACTCTACTCAACCGTCCTCGCGCTCTTGGCGGTGGCAGGGATGAAGTGGGCTTTAGGCTCCTCGTTCCATCTCCTTGCCGCCGCGGCTGCAACCAAATCCGGACCCAGGGAATAACCCTTGGGTATAGGAAAAAAGGGAGCACGGCAGCCTAGAGATAAGAACGAGGTTTCATATACCCCAGTCCGGGTCTGAAACGCATGACAGGGGATAAAAGACTTATCTGGGTCTGCAGCCCCCAATAATCTTTATCTTGTCGTGGTTGGATCCTTGTGCTTGCAGCCCCCTCGGCAACTCTGGTTTGCCGGGGCCGGGGTGTCGGTCTGTTTCCTTCTTTCCGAGTAGCTCAGCAGAAATGCTCATGTGCCCTGCGAACCAAAGGAGGACAGGAAAGGAACAGATAGACGCGCACTCGACCTCTAGGCTAGGGGTTAGTCGCCGCTAAGCACTATCAACCCTAACCAAGGACGAGACTCGACCTAGCATGCATGCTATAACTTAGGGCGCCAGCGCTTCATTTATTTATGCTCAGGGTCTGCACCTGGCTTTGTACAGAGGGTCACATGCCTTGTCGGCAAAGCTCGTATAAAAGGTGGCTTGCCGGGAGGCCCGGCAAGCCGCGCCTTATGGGTAAAACTTGCGAAGATGCTCGATGTTCCAGGAGTTTCTCACTGGTACGGCATCCTCGGTCTCCAGGCGGACTGCGCCAGGCCTGGTGACTCGTATTACCCGATAAGGGCCTTCCCACTTTGGCATCAACTTGTTGGAATTCTTGGCCGATTGAACGCGCCGAAGAACAAGGTCGCCTTCCTCAAATCTTCGGGCATGAACCTTGCGGCTATGGTAGCGGCGCAAGGCTTGCTGGTAGCGTGCCGCTCTCACAGCCGCCCGAAGACGATCTTCTTCAAGGAGCGTCACGTCATCTTGGCGCAACGGCTCTTTCTCAAGCTCGTCATAAGCGAGCACTCGAGGTGACCCGTGTATGAGTTCCGTGGGGAGAACTACTTCCGCCCTGTATACCAGGGCAAAATGTGTCTGGCTGGTGGCTCGATTTGGCGTCGTCCTGATCGACCAAAGAACCGCCGGCAACTCATCAATCCAGCGCCTTCCACTCTTGTGCAGCTTGTCAAAGGTCTTCGTTCTCAAGCCTCGCAACACTTCAGCATTTTCCCTCTCCGCTTGGCCGTTGCTCCGTGGATGTGCCACGGAAGCAAAACAGACCTTGCTGTCGAGGTCTCGGATGTACTGCATGAAGGTGTGGCTTGTGAACTGCGTGCCGTTGTCGGTGATGACTCTGTTTGGCACACCAAAACGGCAGACCAGTCCTTTGAAGAATTTGACGGCTGACTAAGCAGTCACCTTCCTCACTACTTCCACCTCTGGCCACTTTGTGAACTTGTCGATTGCAACGTACAAGTACTCAAAGCCCCCGACAGCGCGGGGGAAAGGGCCCAGTATATCGAGCCCCCAGACCGAGAATGGCCACGAGAGAGGGATTGTTTGAAGGGCTTGAGCTGGTTGATGAAGCTTCTTTGAATGGAACTGGCACGCTTCACACTTGGTGACTAGTGCCGTCGCATCCTGGAGGGCGGTGGGCCAGAAGAAACCTTGCCGGAACGCCTCCCCGGCAAGGGCCCTCGACCCTATGTGGGAGCCACATATGCCTCCATGTATCTCTGCCAACAGCTCTAGTCCTGCCTCCCGGGGGATGCACTTGAGTTTCACACCGTTCGGCCTTCTCCGGTACAGGACGTCATCGACGAACTGGTACAGGGCAGACCGGCGGGCTACTTTCTCCCCTTCTTCCTGCTCCTCAGGAAGCTCCCCTCTTTGGAGGAATTGGACGGTATGCTGCACCCATGTCGGAGCCTGAGGCTCGAGGGCAAGGACCAAAGGCACCTCTTCCGCCGTGGGAGCGGCTGTCTCTACGGCCAGGGCCTGACGCCCCGCCGGAGCCAGTTGCTCTTGGGCAGGCTCAGCTTCTGCGGCAGCACCCTTGCCGACAGCCCCGGGGGGCTCGGTAGGAAAGTACTTGCCGGGACCTGATTTTCTCCGCTTGCTCTGCCCTGCTGACGGATCAACGGATGGTTGAGTTAACCGGAGCAAAAAGGTACCTGGTTCCACAGTTAGCTTGAATGCAGCACGCTTTGACAGGTAATCGGCGATGTCTATCTCCGCTCGGGGGACATGCTCCGCCTGGATACCGTCAAAGCGTTCCTCCAGCTTCCTCACCTCATCTACGTATGCTTCCATCAGTGGGCTCTGATAATCTTTGTTGACCTGCTTGACAACGAGCTGCGAGTTACCCCTGACGACGAGCTTCTTAACCCCGAGGTTTGCCGCGATCCTGAGACCGGCAAGCAATCCCTCATACTCGGCGGTGTTATTGGTGGACATCTCCCTGGGGAAGTGCATCTGGATAACGTACTTGAGGTGCTCTCCGATGGGTGCAACAAGTAGCACACCGCCACCGGCGCCTTGCAGTGAGAAGGCTCCATCAAAGTACATGATCCAGTTGCGGTCTACTTCCTTGCCAGGGAGAGTAGTCTCCTGGATTTGTTCGTCAGGCATCGAGGTCCATTCCATGATGAACTCCGCCAAGACTCTGCTCTGAATTGTCGAGGTACTCTCAAACTTTAAGCCGAAGCTTGACAACTCCAAGGCCCATTCCACAATCCTTCCGGTTGCGTCCGGGTTGTGCAGTATCCGTTGCAAAGGGAGGAGGGTGCCGACAGTGATCTCGTGGGCCTGGAAGTAGTGACGCAACTTCCTCGAGGCCATAAGGAGGCCGAAGAGCAATTTTTGCACACCGGAATACCTTGACCTAGCCCCCTGCAAGAGGGAGCTGACAAAGTAAACCGGGTGCTGCATCATCTTTTTCTTGGGCACCACTTCACTCGACCGCGCGGGCATCGCCTTGGTGGCACCAGACTCTGCCGGGGGCCGCGCCTTGCCGGCACCAGGCCCTGCTGGGGGAATCTTCGGCTTGCCATCCACTGGTTCTTCCGCCATTGCTGCTGACGGTGTCCTGGACTAGGGGGTACTCACCACGTCATCTCCCAATCTGTTAGATTGGGCCGAGGACCCCCATGGCCGTATACTCATGGGCCAGTTCGGACAGCTGCCGCATACAAGGAAGATTCCACAAGACTTGGCGATCAAGACAAGGACTCCTCCCCATCGGCGTATTCGGCTAGAACTCTCATTATCCTAGGCCTCTGGTGCATTATATAAACCGAGGCCAGGCTAGTCAATAGACAATCTCATACACAATCATATCATAGGCTAGCTTCTAGGGTTTAGCCTCTATGATCTTGTGGTAGATCAACTCTTGTAATACTCATATCGTCAAGATCAATCAAGCAGGAAGTAGGCTATTACCTCCATAGAGAGGGCCCGAACCTGGGTAAACATCGTGTCCCCTGTCTCCTATTACCCATCGATCCTAGACGCACAGTTCGGGACCCCCTACCCGAGATCCGCCAGTTTTGACACCGACATTGGTGGTGTTTTCATTAAGAGTTCCACTGTGTGACCGGCAAAAGGATCAATGGCTCGCCCGCAGGTCAAATGCGACGCCGGCATCTTCGTTGCCGGCTCGACTGGTCACCTTGGCTCGACCGAGGACCGCGCTCCATCTTTGATCGTCATGTTCGGACGGGGGCCTTCATCAACATCAACTCTGATCTCTATCATGATCATGGAGGAATCATCCATGGAGCTCGAGGGGTCAACGTCAACATTGCCCTTGGGCCACCGTCCTGTTTTCCTAGATAGCGAACTTGTGTCCGCTGTCACCGCCTCCTCGAGCATCAGTTTGACGATTGCTTAGGTGTAATAGTGCGGAATTATGTCTACAACAGCCATGCAAAGTTTCGTCGAGTTCCGATGGAGGAATCTCCGACAATCTACGATATACCGGAGCCCCGTCAAATCTGGACAGAATCTGGACGAGTTTAGGGCGTGCTCTCTAGAGCACAGCTCGGAGGTCCTTTGGAAGATCCAACTGTTCATCTACTGCGGAATTCCCATATCTACCACCCCTCCAAATTTCAGCTCGATCCGACCGTCCAAACTCCGGGATCCTTCCGATTAGTGCATCTCTTTTCGGATCTGTTTTCTGCGCGAGAACGAATCCGACCCGAATTCATCTTTTTTATGAACGGGATTTCGGACATCCTTTTTTAAGGAAGTTTTGAATGGGGTATTGTGTTTTGTTCCCGAACACATCCCACTAACTTTAAAATCTTTTGAACATGATCTTCAACATCATGCTGGTGTCAAACCAGTCCGACAATGTTGCTCCACGGTTGCCGACCTAGGCTGGACACGTCGTCACTTTGTTGAGCCGAGCTCAACTTCTTCGGATCATCATCTCGGCAAGCCGAACAAGAGTTCGGCATCGCAAAGGATAAATCGTCACCAACATCGCCGCCCCACGGATTACACGGAGCGGGCACACTGGCATCGCCGCACGATCACTTCATCAAGCCTGCATTGACCACGTCACGATCTGCATCGGCAGGGCCCCACTGTTGCCCCTGCAAGCCGGTGTCCATCATGCCGACCTACTTCGGCTCATCGGCTGACATTGAGGCTTCGACATCTCGGCTGGACCGGGGGCTTCATCATATCTTTATCAACCTACTCCGGTGACTTTGGCGTCACCAGCCGACCAGCTCTGTCACGATTAGCTGGACTAAGGGCTTTGCCTCGGCAAGCCAACCTTTGCCAGCATTGCCATGCCATTGCTTTATCGCCCATCAGGCAATGGGTGTGCGGATCGAGTCCCAATTTTGGGAATCACCTTTCTTCGGATTGCTACAACAAATAAACCAGGTGCTATTAATCGTAGTATTTTTTGCTTGTTTGGGTTCATTTTTTCCAAGGAATTATTACTCTGGTTTGTCTATCATATGTATACAGGTCTATCAAATGGTGGCCGCATTAACGGTCGCATGGTGGTTCGGTCAGTTTCCGTACATAGTCCGGCAAAGGCCGCATCCGAAACACGGACCGACCTGTGAATTTAGGCTTTGTCACGCCTTTACCGCATCACGCCGACGCCCTGCATCGACATTGACTTCGGCGCCAGGCCATATCTCTTTTATTACATATTTTGCATAAATTATTTATTATGCAACGATTTTTTTAAAATTATTATTATTACTATTATCTCTGGTTTGCACTATTTTTTGTGCACAGGAAAATGATCTAGGTTGGGAAGTATCGTCAACTCGGTGTACTGACATACCACGTTACCTCGGCTAGACGGGGGGCTTCGTCAACACTTCATTACCCCATGCCGGGGACTTTGGCATCACTCCGCCGGCCTGCATTGACTGTGTTATTTCACCACTTCGGAGTGCCGAGCTCCTTGCTCCGCCACCTCGGGACCGGCTTGGGGGATGGAACTTGTCCCGCATCAAGCTCAGACCGCGTCATCTATACCAAACACATTAACCAGCTAAGTTGCCTTCATGCTCAAAGTTTTAAATTTTTAACTTGTGTTCGGCTCGACCAAGCATTATACTTTTTTGGAAAAAAGTTGCTTGTAAAAAATTTCCTTGTCCAAACCTTGTTTGTGACACACAAATTCAAATACCCCGTTTACTTGGGGGCTTCCTTTATGAAGCTTTTCCTCTTGCATATGATTATACTTGTACGGCTTCGTTCCTTGTTCGTGTATTACGCCACAATATGCACCATATTGACTTAAGCGATTTGCAAGCTGGGTTGCCTGGCTCCTATGCTTACCCCTACGTTCCCGATTGTTCGGCTAGGGAGTAAAGGGAGCACCTCTGCAATTGTCACGACCGGGTCATCCGATCTCTGACCTCAGACTAGGTGAAGCCGAAAGCTAGCGCTCTTATTGTTTTCAATCATGGTCGGCACACAACGGAACTCATGAGTACAAAAAATCTATTGCACAAGTCTCATAGTAACAGTGAGCACCGAAGAAAGGTATCGGTGGGGGTACTATTTTCTTCGAAGATGCTTCTTACACTTCGTCAATAATATAGCATAAGTTCCCTGAGCGCGCTTTGTCTGTTACAGCCTTATGGCCTGATTGCCTGGTTATTGGAAACACTGTCGATATTCTCGGCAGGTGGAGTACATAACACTTTTCAGTCCTTGACCGAAGAGGGAGAAGCCGACGGTCGGTTAAGACGCGTTTAAAGTTCGGGTGAACATAGATATGATATAAGTACTTCGGTACATACAATCATTCTTTTACCCAAGTCACTTGGGGGCTCTTAAGTTTATTTGAGTCGTTTTATAATAAGTGTTTTTCTTCTTAGTCGTTGCAAAGTTTTTATTATTATTTATCACTCCTTTTTTCGACACGAGTGTGTGGTCACTAGCCGGGAAGCCTAATTTCTCTCTCAAAACCGCTAGAGTTTAGTTTTCTAAACTGGCCTAATGAGAAGTACTCCGCCTTTGGGATAGGAGGTTGAAGCCATAGGCTGGCCCGCTTGATGTCTTGAGATAGGGTGTGTCATGTTAAAGCATGGCAGAAGCATTTTTTTAAAAGTCCAATTTTCGGATTGGCACCGAACACTTGATCTAGTTCGGACATTAAATTTTGAATAAGTTTTTTGGCTTTTCGAGCCTATGGCACTTTTAAACTATTTATGTGTTTCCAGCATTAGTCTCGCAGTGCAATGCCGGACACCTTTAGGGATTCGGCAAAAACATTCTCGGATATCGCTATATATGCATCGGTTTCGAATTGTGTCTTCGGTCAATAGTTGGGTTGCCCGGATCCTGTGCTTGCCTCCTACGTTTCGCTTTGTTCGGCTAGGTGTGCAAAGGGAGAACCACTGCGATTGTGCTTCCAGCTCGCATGGTCAAGCACCTCAGTGGAGAAAGCCGAAAACTGACTGTCACAATAGGCGTAAACTGGTCAGCGATCCGATGATTATGTTAATTGACGGGCCGTTCATAACATTGGCCGAAGTGTTTACGGCTTGACCTCGGCTGTCGCCGAACACTAACCGGGGGCTCATAACTAGCTTCCCCAGTATAAAGCTCCTATGACTAAGCAAAAGTTTTAAAGCCCGCATATCTGATTGCCTCGTTTCCGCTAACACAACCGCCTACTGGCACCAAGACGTCGGCTAAGGGTTGCTTTGTTATTGTGGAAACACCCTACGTAGTATCTACCAAGGGGTAGAAGCCGACGATGGGCCACTTTCAACTGATAAATGGTCACAATGGAGTCAAAATAATGATGTAAAGTACTTGGATACATAGAATCATTACACATAATCTATGATTTTACTCTGGATATCGATCCTTAATTCGGCCACCCGTGCCCACATTAAGGCTCGGGGCTACTGGGCTTTGCGCTCATTATTTCCAAATATTAAAGGGGCACATCGATCCCCTCATCTGGTGTTGCCACCCGACCAGTGTCTCGGGGGCTACTGCATTGCCTATTCAATGCAGAAAATTCAAAGGGCTCAGTGTTCGGCTTGATCGAACTATGGGAAAGCACGTCTTCGGACAACAATAAGTACCATCTGGACCTATCTGGCATCAAGCTAATATATCACGGTGACTTCTCACGACCCTCTCTCAGGGGCCCGTTCGCCGATCACTATTATCTCTAATATATTACACTGCGTTATTATTCCTATGTATGCTGCCGAGCTAGGAGTTGATCCTCAGGCCGATTTTGCGCATCGACCTGAGTCTCAGGGGCTACTGGGAACATCGGTTTTATGCTTCCCTTTAGGTGCATCTCGGGTTTTATACTGATACACACCTTGAGGGCTACTGGATATACATCGGCAGAGAATAAACTGCACCAGTTAAAAATATTCACAAAAATCAGCCCGCGGTCGGGGTGGTGCACCACCTTGGAAGCAGTCCGGCATAAAGATCGGGCGCTAGTGGCTAGCTCCATAGAGGGCATTTCCGGCATTAAGCTCGGCTAAACTCCTTCAACTTTTTTGAACCAAGGTGATCTATGACACCTCGGATACAGTCCGGCGTGGGAGCTTGGACATAGTCCGGTGTTGGAGCTTGGACATAGTCCGACGTTGAAACTCGGATACGGTCCGGCGCTAGAGCTCGAATGCAGTTCAGCGTTGGAGCTCGGCTGCAACAATACTCCTCGAATACAGTCCGGCGTTGGAGCTCGGACGCAAGAGGACGCTGCCACCCGGGAACAACTTCAAACCCGATGTGTGGCATAAAAATAACAAGGCATTGATAAAGGCCGGAAACTTAAAGGGGCTCCTCGGATACCCGACATGTAAACTCTTCGGATGCACTTCGGCGATCCTCAAGATCGAAGATGAGAAGATTTGTTGAACCAGTTTTCAAGACCGACGACAGAAGATGAAGAACAGTTCGAAAGAATTGAGGAGCGTCCCTAACTTGAAGACCGGTTCAGGGGGCTACTGATGGTGTCCTGGACTAGGGGGTACTCACCACGTCATCTCCCGATCTGTTTGATTGGGCCGAGGACCCCCATGGCCGTATACTCATGGGCCAGTTCGGACAGCTGCCGCATACAAGGAAGATTCCACAAGACTTGGCGATCAAGACAAGGACTCCTCCCCACCGGCGTATTCGGCTAGGACTCTTATTATCCTAGGCCTCTGGTGCATTATATAAACCGAGGCCAGGCTAGTCAATAGACAATCTCATACACAATCATATCATAGGCTAGCTTCTAGGGTTTAGCCTCTACGATCTTGTGGTAGATCAACTCTTGTAATACTCATATCATCAAGATCAATCAAGCTGGAAGTAGGCTATTACCTCCATAGAGAGGGCCCGAACCTGGGTAAACATTGTGTCCCCTGTCTCCTGTTACCCATCGATCCTAGACGCACAGTTCGGGACCCCCTACCCGAGATCCGCCAGTTTCGACACCGACAGCTGCCTCCTCGTCGACCTCCCCCTGTGCCACCAGTGCGGCGCTGACCACTTGATTCGTCGCCGCCAGATACAGCAGTAACGGCTCTTGTGGTTTAGGTGCAACTAGTATTGGCGTGGAGGAAAGGTATTTCTTCAGGTCCTGCAGTGCGGCCTCAGCTTCTGGGGTCCACTCTATTGGGCCTGCCTTTTTCAAGATCTTGAAAAAGGGAAGGGCGCGCTCGGCGGACTTGGAGATTAACCGGCTCATGGCGGCAACGCAGCCGGTGAGCCGGCGCACATCCTTGATCTGCTTGGGCGCCTTGATCTGCTCAATAGCCTTGATCTTGCCTGGGTTTGCCTCGATCCCGCGCTGTGACACGAAGAACCCGAGAAGCTTGCCGTACGGGACGCCGAAGACGCACTTCTCAGGGTTCAACTTGAGGTTGATCTTGCGCGGGTTGGCAAATGTCTCTTCTAGATCTTGCACAAGAGTCGGCCCGTCCTTGGTTTTGACCACTATGTCATCCATGTAGGCCTCCATATTTCTATGGAGCTCAGGTTCAAAACCAATTTGGACTGCTCTTGCAAACGTTGAGACAGCACTCTTCAACCCGAAAGGCATCCGTAAAAAGCAATACGTACCACGTGGGGTGATGAATGCTGTCATCTCTTAATCCTCTCTTGTCATGAAGATTTGGTGGTAGCCTGAGTAGCCATCGAGGAATGACAACAGATCACACCCGGTCATGGAGTCAACAATCTGGTCGATGTGCGTCAATGGGAAGGAGTCCTTAGGACATGCCTTATTGATATCTGTGTAATCAATACACAACCTCCACTTCCCATTCGCCTTGCGCACCACTACCGGATTGGCCAACCACGTCGGATGGAGCACCCCTCTCACCAAACCTGCCGCTTCTAACTTCCAGATCTCCTCTGTGATGAACTCTTGCCTCTCCAGAGCCTGCTTTCTGACCTTCTGCTTGACGGGCCGCGCGTGGGGGCAGACAACTAGGTGGTGCTCAATCACCTCCCTGGGAACACCGGGGATGTCGGACGCTTGCCATGCAAACACGTCGACATTTGCCTGCAGGAAGGTGATGAGCTCGCCTTCCTATTTGCTGTTGAGGGCGTAGCCTATGATGAAGGCCCCTCCCGTGCCGTCCTCCGCGACGGGCACCTTCTTGGTCTGCGGCGGCTCGGCTCTGGATCTCTTGCTCTTGTCCGTAGAGCTCTCTGGCACGTCCTCAACGGTAGCACAACACTCCGAGGAGGTGCGCTTGCCGGAGTGGGTGCGAGAGGTCTTGCCGGGCTCCTTCTTTCATCCCGGGCCTTCGGCGGCAGGAGCAGGTGCCTTGACGGCAGCTACTGCAACTGCTTCCCGATAGAGTTGGTCGGCACAGATCAGCACGTCCTTCTTGTTGGAGGGGACGGAGATGATGGTCAACGGCCCGGGCATCTTTAGCATGTTGTAGGCGTAGTGTGATCCCGCCATGAACTTGGCTAGTGCCGGGCGGCCGAGGATCCCGTTGTAGGGCAAGGGGATCTCGGCCACGTCGAAGACGATCCTCTCTGTCCGGTAGTTCAACTCTACTCCAAATGTCACGGGCAGTGTGACCTTTCCCTTTGGCTGGCTTCTCCCCAGATTGACCCCCTGAAACATGCCCGTTTCCTCGAGATCTCCGTCAGGGATTTGCAAACTTTTGATCATGACAGGCGAGATCAGGTTCAGGCCGGCCCCGCCGTCAACCAACATCTTGTTCACCCTGAGGTTGCGTATTGTTGGCAAAACCAACAACGGCAAACACCCGACCTCGGTAGTGCAATCAGGGTGGTCCTCAGCGTCAAAGAAGAGGGGTGTGCTGGACCACTTTAGTGGCTTCTGAGTGTCGAACGACGGCTCTGTTGCTATAACCACTCGCGCTCACTACTTGAGCTGGCGGTGAGAGGTATGCAGCGAGGCGCCACCATCGATGCACATGGCCTCCGTAGCCTTCTGGAACCCCTGCTCACCAGACTCGTCGTCCTCGTCGTGATCGTCGTCTTCTTGTTTCTTGTCGTGGCCCCGGGCGGGCCTCTCTTGCTGGTTGTCCTTGCCAGGGCAGCCTCCTTGGCCGCCACGCTTCTTACCAGATCCCTCAGCACCATCCTGGTCCTTCTCCTTGTCCCGCCTTTCGTACTCAGCCTTTCGCTTCTCAGCAAGCAGCTCGACTTGTCGGCAGTTCTGGAGATCGTGGCCCTTGGTGCGGTGGATCTTGCAGTATTGCTTTCCGGAGCTTCCTGGCTTGTCGGTAACCGCCAAAGCCCGGCAGGCGGCGCACCCAGCAATCTCCTTGTCGGGGGTGTCTGCCTTGACCTTCTTTCCAGCACCGGTATCGATAGATCCCTCAATGGCAAGCACGGCCTTGCCTTTGCGTTTTCTGTTGCGACGCCGGCCCCTCTTTGTCGGGGCGGCGGCGTCCTCATCGGTAGAGTCGGTTTCCGCGCCGGCGTCTTCGCAGGGGTACTTCCTTCCATCCTCAGCCCGGGCACACCTGTCGGCTAGAACGTAGAGCTCGGCCACATCCTTAACCTTGGTCATCGCCAGCTCCTCGCGCATCTTGCGATTGCGCACGTTCTGATGGAACGCGCTAATCACAGTGGCGGGATGAACATCGGGGATGTTGTACCGCACCCGGCTGAATCTCTGGATGTACTTGCGCAGGGTCTCCCCTTCCTTCTGGGGAATGATATGCAGATCACTGGCCTGGCCATGAGCTTGGTGGCCTCCTATGAAGGCGCCAACAAACTCATGGCATAGATCTGACCAGGAAGAGATGGAGTCCACCGGCAAGTGCATCAACTAAGACATTACATTGGGCTTGAGCGCCAGCAGGAAGTAGTTGGCCTGCATCGCGATGGTGTAGATGCTGAGGAACTCGGACGGATGGGTCTTGCCGGTGTACTTCTCGCCGACGTCGGCTTGAACGTGTGGTGGGACGGCCACTGGAACTGCCTCAGCTCATGGGTAAAAGCCGGGCAGCCCACCTCATAAGGTAGGCCGCCAAGGCCCCCCAGTGTCGGGTGGTCCATAGCGGGTCCTGCCCGCTTGTCCGACTGGCGACGCGTTTCGCGCCGGCGCTTGACGGTCGTTCGAGCGTCTTCATGAGCTCGCTCCCGAAGGACCTGGCGCTGGTCGCGGAGGGTCCGTGGATCGGACGACGCTATGGAGATGTTATCACCAGCGTCGTCGCGACGGGCCGACGCCCGCGGCGGCTGGCGAGGAGGAGGAGAGTGCACCGTGGCCGCAGCTCCCTCGGTCCTCCCAGCGCCAGCATGCGGTGGCTCAGTGGAGCACCGACCCTAGGGCACCGCCGGTCACGGATCGTCTTTGTTTGCGATGGCGACGAGGCTCCGGATGGTGGCCCTCCACTCATCGAGCTTCTCCGCAGCAGGAGGGAAGTCGAGGAGCAGCTGTGCGCGCGCCAAGCCTTCCGCTGGCGTGGGTCGCGGTGACAGCTGAGTGGATCGCGGTGCGCTTCGACTTCTAACTATGTTAGAAGGAGCTCTGTCACGACCCAGCGGCTGCGTGCCATTTTCACCAGTGCTTCGGCGAGCATGTTGAACTCCTTCGTCTTGCTGACGACGCATAGGGCTCTTCCCACGGCGGTGCCCAGGGTCACCAACGTGGTGATGCTGTTCGACGCGCACACCATGGGAAGAACGCGCGGTGGTCGCCGGTGTACACGTCCTGGAGGTCACCGCACCGCCCAGAGTCAGCGCAACGGCACCCCCGGAGGGCCCCGCGCCGCTGACAGGGGGCCCAGCTCCGTCTTTGGATCCGGCGGCGTGGGGCCGATCGTCTGGTGCATGAACGACGCCGCTCGCCAGGCTCCGACTGCCTGGGTGGTGCTGGTGTTCGCGGGCCGCGGGCCGCGGCCCGAGTCCTATCCGCGACCGGTTCGCTGCTCGACCACACCGGCACGGGCCGTTCGGCCCCCAACGAGCCGATCGTCATGGCCCTCTTCTTCTTAGGGGCCATGGCGACGAAGAACCGCTAGGCTAACTATCAAACCATATTCTCACAAACGCACCCCCTACCTGGCGCGCCAAAGATGTCGGTGGAAAACGACACCTATGGGATCACAATAATCCCTACTGCGGTTGCGGGGCGCGGGGTTGAGAGAAGAGCGGATCTAACACAGAGCACACGGTTCGTTTATCCAGGTTCGGGCCGCGAGGATGCGTAAAACCCTAGTCCTGCTTTGGTGGATGTATTCTGAGTTCTTGAACTAGCTACGGGGTGTAACGAGCTCCAAAAAGCCGAATCCTCCTCCTCGTCGCCTTGGGCCTCCTTTTATAGAAAAAGGGGTTGCCACAGTGGCACACAGGAGGTGGAAAGGCAACAGTGTTGCGTGGTTATCCTTCGTATTACAGGACAAGACGCATTTAATGCATCGCGCAGGTGTCCCTTTGCTTTATCAGGGACGGGGGCGAGGCCCGTCCCGTCCGTCACCGCTCTTCCTTGCTTCGACACGCGCCCTGGCCAATGATGCATGTGGCACCATGCAGGCAGGCTGGCAGCTGAGGTGGTGTGGTGGTGGAGCCATCTCGAGGATCTGCATGCCGCCACGTAGGCGCTTGATGAGTTGGCCCGGGAGCTGCATGTCGCCACGCAGGTGCCTGCCCAGCTGGTTGGGCCAGCAGCTGTATGCGAACGGCGGTGGAAGCTTGGTCGCCGGCGGGCTTAGCGGTGGCCCTGCCAGTACCCTTGGTAATGGCCTTGCCGTGTGGCCCAACAAGGGTATTGTCGCGGCACGCCGTCATCCCCGGCAAGGGTCTTGCCATGGTACGCCGTCGTCCCTGGCAAGGGTCTTGTCAGGGGTCGTCGTCTTCTAATCCTCGTGTATTCTTGGATATGTTTTCACAAAGATTTGCATGCCACCTCAGAGGTGCCTTCCCGAGCCCTGATGTTGGGGATTGTGGGCTCAAGGGCGGCTCACTCCATTGATGTGGGGCGAGCTGTCATGGCAAGGGTCTTGCCGGGGCTGCCGAGGCTGCCCCCGGCAAGGGTCTCCTGCCGGGGGAACCTGCTTCGTCCCTTTTCTCTTTGCGGCCTTGGCCTTGGCGTATCTCTGGCCGTCTAGGGCTTCGGTCTTACCTTGGCTCACCTCCCTTGCTCTGCTTGGTGTGGTCGCGGGCGCGGCTCTGACTGCCCGTGCACAGGTAAAGGGGTACAAAAATGTGCCCCTAGTTTTGTACACTGACAAGCAGAAGTGGCATCATCAATAACATGCGACATATCAGAACGAATAGCAGAAGAAGGTTTAGGTGTCGCAAGCTTACTCAAAACAGAAGGTGAATCAAGTGCAGAGCTAGATGGCAGTTCCTTACCTCCCCTCGTAGTTGAGGGATAAATTTTTGTCTTAGCGTCTTTCAAGTTTTTCATAGTGACCAGCAGATATAAATTCCAAGTGACTCAAAGAATAAAGCTATGCTCCCCGGCAACGGCGCCAGAAAATAGTCTTGATAACCCACAAGTATAGGGAATCGCAACAGTCTTTGAGGGTAGAGTATTCAACCCAAATTTATTGATTCAACACAAGGGGAGCCGAAGAATATTCTCAAGTATTAGTAGCTGAGTTGTCAATTCAACCACACCTGGATAACTTAATATCTGCAGCAAAGTGTTTAGTAGCAAAGTAATACCATAGTAGTGGCAACGGTAACAAAAGTAACGGTAGCAAAAGTAATATTTTTGGTGTTTTGTAGTGATTGTAACAGTAAAAACGGGAAAGTAAATAAGCGGAGAACAATATGTGAAAAGCTCGTAGGCATTGGATCGGTGATGGAAAATTATGCCGGATGCGGTTCATCATGTAACAGTCATAACATAGGGTGACACAGAACTAGCTCCAATTCATCAATGTAATGTAGGCATGTATTCCGAATATAGTCATACGTGCTTATGGAAAAGAACTTGCATGCCATCTTTTGTCCTACCCTCCCGTGGCAGCGGGGTCCTAATGGAAACTAAGGGATATTAAGGCCTCCTTTTAAGAGAGTACAGGAACAAAGCATTAGCACATAGTGAATACATGAACTCCTCAAACTACGGTCATCATCGGGAGTGGTCCCGATTATTGTCACTTCGGGGTTGCCGGATCATAACACATAGTAGGTGACTATAGACTTGCAAGATAGGATCAAGAACTCACATATATTCATGAAAACATAATAGGTTCAGATCTGAAATCATGGCGGCCCTAGTGACAAGCATTAAGCATAGCCAAGTCATAGCAACATCAATCTCAGAACATAGTGGATACTAGGGATCAAATCCTAACAAAACTAACTCGATTACATGATAAATCTCATCCAACCCATCACCGTCCAGCAAGCCTATGATGGAATTACTCACGCACGGCGGTGAGCATCATGAAATTGGTGATGGAGGATGGTTGATGATGACGATGGCGACGAATCCCCCTCTCCGGAGCCCCGAACGGACGCTATATTAGCCCCCGAGAGGTTTTAGGGCTTGGCGGCGGCTCCGTATCGTAAAACGCAATGAATTCTTCTCCTTGATTTTTTTCTCCCCGAAAGCAAATATATAGAGCTGGAGTTGAGGTCGGAGGAGCTCCAGGGGACCCACGAGGTCGGGGGGCATGCCCCCCACCCTCGTGGCTAGGGTGTGGGCCCCCTAGTCTTCATCTTTTGCAAGGATTTTTTATTATTTCCAAATAGACGCTCCATGGAGTTTCAGGTCATTCCGAGGACTTTTGTTTCTGCACATAAATAACACCATGAAAGTCTGCTGAAAATAGCGTCAGTCCGGGTTAGTTCCATTCAAATCATGCAAGTTAGAGTCCAAAACAAGGGCAAAAGTGTTTGGAAAAGTAGATACGACGGAGACGTATCAACCCCGCCCGAACCAGTCAAGTTTCCCACTCCTCTCCGTCTGCGACTCCACTTTCGTGTCTTCCCCATCTCCAGGTCATTCCAGTCTGGGGCCTCGCCGTCGTCCATCACCTCGCTGCGCTCGGCGCGGCGTGGTAAACAAACGAGAGTCATCGAAAGAGGACCGTACATGGAGAGCCTGACGGTTGGGGCCCATGAGGTCCATGGTCACACGTTGATGACCCACAAGTATAGGGGATCTATTGTAGTCCTTTCGATAAGTAAGAGTGTCGAACCCAACGAGGAGCAGAAGGAAATGACAAGCGGTTTTCAGTAAGGTATTTTCTGCAAGCACTGAAATTATCGGTGACAGATAGTTTTGTGATAAGGTAATCTGTAACGGGTAACAAGTAACAAGAGTAAATAAAGTGCATCAAGGTGGCCCAATCCTTTTTGTTGCAAAGGACAAGCCTGGACAAACTCTTATATAAAGGAAAACGCTCCCGAGGACACATGGGAATTATCGTCAAGCTTGTTTTCATCACGCTCATATGATTCGCGTTCGTTACTTTGATAATTTGATATGTGGGTGGACCGGTGCTTGGGTGCTGCCCTTCCTTAGACAAGCATCCCACTTATGATTAACCCCTCTTGCAAGCATCCGCAACTACAAAATAAGTATTAAGGTAAACCTAACTATAGCATGAAACACGAAGCAACACATAAACTAGGGTTTAAGCTTATGTCACTCTAGCAACCCATCATCTACTTATTACTTCCCAATGCCTTCCTATAGGCCCAAACAATGGTGAAGTGTCATGTAGTCGATGTTCACATAACAACACTAGAGGAAAGACAACATACATCTCATCAAAATATCAAAGGAATACCAAATTCACATGACTACTTATAGCAAGACTTCCCCCATGTCCACAGAAACAAACGTAACTACTCACAAACCATATTCATGTTCATAATCAGAGGGGTATTAATATGCATAAAGGATCTGAACATATGATCTTCCACAAAATAAACCAACTAGCATCAACTACAAGGAGTAATCAACACTACTAGTGTCGGGGGAAATCGGCCTCCACGAGCACCTATGGGGACGGAGCCCCTTTTCGGTTCGGCGGGGGGCGGAGGTTGCACAAAGAGCAGATCGAGGCGACACACACACAACGATTTTACCCAGCTTCGGGCCGCACGGATGCGTAAAACCCTACTGCTGCTAGTCTGGTTGATTCGAGTTCTTGCTCTGGAGCGCAAGAAGCTACAGTAAGTTGGAGCTGGACGTAGACGAGGGTCTACTCGGTTTTTCCTTCCGGGTTCTACTGGGTTTTTCCTTCCGGGTCCTACTGGGTTTTTCCTTTCGGGTTCTACTGGGTTTTTCCTTCCGAGTCCTACTGGGTTTTTCCTTCCGGGTCCTCCCCCTACGTGCGCATGGGCCTCCTTTTATATGCTAAGGGGTTTCCCACAGGTAGCGACGCAGGTGAGGGTAAAAATGGCAAGGAACTGTGCGAACAGTGGCCGCACAGTGCTATCGCACCTAACTCTGACGGCGGGGGACAAAGGCATTAAATGCCCGTCTGGATCGCCCGAACAGTACCGAGGCGGACCGTTGGGGGCGCCTCCGCTTGCCACGGGGGCGACTCTGCCAACGTCGCATGCCACCGCGCGCCTCAGGTTGCGCGGCGCCCCGCCACGTGCCTCTGGGGAAGCTCCAGAGTGACGCGTGGTCAGGTGAGCTGGAGCGCAGGCCTGAGGTGGTGGTTTGCCGCGGCAAGTGGCTTGCCGCGGTGGTTGTCTTGCCGCACCTGAAAGCTTGCCGCTCGTCAGGCCTTGCCGGGGCGCGCGGCGCGCCGCGGCGGGCTTTTCTTGGGGTGCCTTGGCTTGGCCGTCCCGGCGAGCTCCTCCCGCCGGGGCCTTGGTGCTTCGGCTTAGTCGTCCCGGCAAGCTCCTCTTGCCGGGGCCTTGTCGCCTTGGCCCGGCAAGATCCTCTTGCCGGACCTCGCCTCCTTGGCCCGGCAAGCTCCTCTTGCCGGGGCCTGGTCTTCTAGGCTCGATCACTTGGCCTTCGTCCGGCCCAGAAAGGGCCGTGGAGACTCTTGTCGCTCCCCTGGCAAGCCTTGCCGCGGGACGCTACTACTGCCCGTGCACAAGTTCGGGGTACTAAGGTACCCCTACTTTAGTACACCGACAACTAGCAACCCACAGGTACCAATCTGAGGTTTTGAGACAAAGATTGGATACAAGAGATGAACTAGGGTTTGAGAGGAGATGGTGTTGGTGAAGATGTTGATGGACATTGACCCCCTCCCAATGAGACGATCGATGGTGATGACGATGGTGATGATTTCCCCCTCCCGAACGGATGTTTCCCCGATAGAATAGTTCTGTCGGAGCCCTAGATTGGTTCTACCCAGGTTCCGCCTTGAGATGGCGGTGCTTCGTCCTGAAAGCTTCCGCCAGATTTTTTCCAGGGCGAAAGACTTCATATAGCAAAAGATGGGCACCGAAGGCCTGTCAGGGGGCCCATGAGGCAGGGGGCGCGCCCAGGGTGTAGGGTGCGCCCCCCACCCTCGTGGGTGGTGGGTGGCCCCCCTCTGGTGCTTTCTTCGCTCAATATTTTTTATATATTCCAAAACTAACTTTCGTGGAGTTTCAGGACTTTTGGAGTTGTGTAGATTAGGTCTCTAATATTTGCTCCTTTTCCTGCCCAGAATTCCAGCTGCCGGTGTTCTCCCTCCTCGTGTAAACCTTGTAAAATAAGAGAGAATATGCATAAGTATTGTGACATAATGTGTAATAACAACCCATAATGCAATAAATATCGATATAAAAGCATGATGCAAAATGGACGTATCAACTCCCCCAATCTTAGACCTCGCTTGTCCTCAAGCGGAAGCCGATAACGAAAAATATGTCCACATGTTTAGAGATAGAGGTGTCCATAAAATAAAATACGGACCTGAGGGCATCATGATCATTCTTATAACAGCAACATATATATATACATATATTGTCATATGATTTATTATGCTAAAGTAACAATCTATTCACAATGTCAAGTATGAATCAGAAACTTCATTCAAAACTAACGAACTATGATCTCGGTCATTGAAGCAATTGCAACTTATCATAACATCGGAAAGAGTCAAAATAAGAGCTTTTCAGCAAGTCCACATACTCAACTATCATTTAGTCTTTCACAATTGCTAACACTCACGCAATACTTATGGGTATGGAGTTTTAATCGTACACAGAGAAAGATAGGGGCATATAGTGTTGCCTCCCAACCTTTTACCTCGAGGGTAATGTCAACAATAATAGTTTATGATAACTTACATTCAATTGGATATATATATATATATATATATATATATATATATCAGGATCTTTCCAACACAATCTGCTTGCCAAAGGATAAAATGCGAAAAAGGAAAGGTAAAGATCACCATGACTCTTGTATAAGGTATAAGACAAGAATAAAAGATAGGCCCTTCGCAGAGGGAAGCAGAGGTTGTCATGTGCTTTTATGGTTGGATGCACAAAATCTTAATGCGAAAGAACGTCACTTTATATTGCCACTTGTGATAGGGACCTTTATTATGCAGTTCGTCTCTTTTATTACTTCCATATCACAAGATCGTATAAAGCTTATTTTCTCCACACTAATAGATCATACATATTTAGAGAGCAATTTTTATTGCTTACAACAATGACAACTTACTTGAAGGATCTTACTCAATCCATAGGTAGGTATGATGGACACTCATGGCAAAACTGGGTTTAAGGATATTCGGAAACACAAGTAGTCTCTGTACTTGGTGCAAGGAATTTGGCTAGCATGAGGGGGAAAGGCAAGCTCAACATGTTGGATGATCCATGACAATATACTTTATTTCGGATATAAGAAAACATAACCTATTACGTTATCTTCCTTGTCCAACATCAACTTTTTAGCATGTCATATTTTAATGAGTGCTCACAATCATAAACGATGTCCAAGATAGTATACTTATATGTGAAAACCTCTCTTTCTTTATTACTTCCTATTAATTGCAACGATGACCAAAACTATGTTTGTCAACTCTCAACAACTTTTATTCATCATACTCTTTTATATGTGAAGTCATTACTCTCCATAAGATCAATACGATCTCTTTATTTATTTTTACTCTATCTCTTCTCTTTTATCCCCTCAAGATCATAGCAAGATAATCAAGCCCTTCACTAAAAACTAATATTTATTATATATAGCTCACGGACTCGATTACATAGAAGGATCATAAAGCAAAACTCAAAACTAAATCATACTAAAACTTTATTCTACTAGATCAAGATATTACCAAAAGGATCGAACTAAGAAAAATGGTAAAGATAGGAGTGTGATGGTGATATGATACCAGGGCACCTCCCCCAAGCTTGGTAGTTGCCAAGGCGAGTGCCCATACTCGATACTCAGTTCTCCTTTGGTGGTGAAGAAGATGGTGGTGGTGATGGAGTGTCACACATCGAGCGTAGGAGATCCTCCAATTTGCGGATAATGCCCTTGAGTGCGGTGATATGCTCCTTCAACAAAATATTTTCACGTGTGAGATACTTGTTTTGTATGCGAGCTAACTCAATCATCTTGAAAGCTTCAATCTCAGTTGGGGTAAGAAGATTGTAATGAGGTTAAAGGATGTCTTCTTCTGCTGCTGCCGGAGCTTGATCCTCCATGGCCTTCTTGATCCTATCATCCTCGTTGACGGGTTCTTCTCTCTTCGGCTCTATCTTCATTAGCCAAGCATTGTTGCCCTCATTGTTGGAGGAGGGGGACGACATGATGCCTGGCCTTGACAACACTGACAGAAAACAGCTCGAAACAAAAACAGAGAATATTTGCGTGATACGAGGGTCATAACCTTCGGGAGATTATATAATGAATTTTTACCGACCAAAAGAAGTATCATGCAAGAAAACGGAGTCCAGAGACCACACGAGGTGCCCACGAGGCAGGGGGCGTGCCCAGAGGGGTAGGGCGCACCCTCCACCCTCATGGATGCCTCGTGTCCTTCCCGGACAACTTCATATTTTCCTATTTTCTTAAATATTCCAAAACGGAGAAAAATTGCCATTAGAACTGTTTTGGAGTCGGTTTACTTGCCGTACCACATACCTATTCCTTTTCGAAGTCTGAAACGTTCTGGAAAGTGTCCCTTATGTATTCCTCCGGGGTTACGGTTTCAATAACATTAGTTTCAACATTTATGGGATTACATGAGATATAATGTTTGATTCCAAAACCTGAGTATTCCGCGTGTGCAACTGTTTTGCACCCGTTGTATTTGAACGTAGATCCTATCACACCCGATCATCACGTGGTGTCTCAGCACGAAGAACTTTCGCAACGGTGCATACTCAAGGAGAACACTTTTACTATGATAATTTAGTGAGGGATCATCTTATAATGCTACCATCAATCAAAACAAGATAAGATGCATAAAAGATAAACATCACATGCAATCAATATAAGTGATATGATATGGCCATCATCATCTTGTGCTTGTGATCTCCATCTCCAAAGCATCGTCATGATCACCATCGTCACCGGCGCGACACCTTGATCTCCATCGCAGCATCGTTGTCGTCTCGCCAATCTTATGCTTCTACGACTATCGCTACCGCTTAGTGATAAAGTAAAGCATTACAGGGCGATTGCATTGCATACAATAAAGCGACAACCATATGGCTCCTGCCAGTTGCCGATAACTCGGTTACAAAACATGATCATCTCATATAATAAAATTTAGCATCATGTCTTGACCATATCACATCACAACATACCATGCAAAAACAAGTTAGACGTCCTCTACTTTGTTTGTTGCAAGTTTTACGTGGCTGCTACGGGCTTAAGCAAGAACCAATCTTACCTACGCATCAAAACCACAACGATAGTTTGTCAAGTTGGTGCTGTTTTAACCTTCGCAAGGACCGGGCGTAGCCACACTCGGTTCAACTAAAGTTGGAGAAACTGACACCCGCCAGCCACCTGTGTGCAAAGCACGTCGGTAGAACCAGTCTCGCGTAAGCGTACGCGTAATGTCGGTCCGGGCCGCTTCATCCAACAATACTGCCGAACCAAAGTATGACATGCTGGTAAGCAGTATGACTTATATCGCCCACAACTCACTTGTGTTCTACTCGTGCATATAACATCAACACATAAAACCTAGGCTCGGATACCACTATTGGGTAACGTAGTAATTTCAAAAAAAATTCTACGCACACGCAAGATCATGGTGATGCATAGCAACGAGAGGGGAGAGTGTTGTCTACGTACCCTCGTAGACCGAAGCGGAAGCGTTGACGCAACATAGAGGAAGTAGTCGTACGTCTTCCCGGTCCAACCGATCCAAGCACCGTTACTCCGGCACCTCCAAGTTCTTGGCACATGTTCAGCTCGATGACGCTCCCCGGGCTCCGATCCAGTAAAGCTTCGGGGAGGAGTTCTGTCAGCAAGACGGCGTGGTGACGATCTTGATGTTCAACCGTCGCAGGGCTTCGCCTAAGCACCGCTACAATATGATCGAGGTGGAATATGGTGGAGGGGGGCACCGCACACGGCTAAGGAACAATCACGAAGATCAACTTGTGTGTCATGGGATGCCCCCCTGCCCCCGTATATAAAGGAGCAAGGGGGAGGAGGCCGGCCCTAGGAGGGGCGTGCCAGGGAGTAGGATTCCTACTCCTAGTTGGAGTAGGTTTCCTCCTTTCCTAGTCCAACTAGGAGAAAGGGGGAAAGGGGGGAAGAGGGGAAGGAAGGGAGAGAGGGGCCGCGCCCCAAGCCCCTTGTCCAATTCGGACTGGGCTTGGGAGGGGCGCGCACCACCTCCTGGTCCTTCCCACTAAGGCCCATCAAGGCCCATTGCTTCTTCCTCGTATTCCCGTAACTCCCCGGTACCTCCGAAAATACCCGAATCACTTGGAACCTTTCCGATGTCCGAATATAGTCATCCAATATATCGATCTTTATGTCTCGACCATTTCAAGACTCCTCGTCTTGTCCCCAATCTCATTCGGGACTCCGAACTCCTTCGGTACATAAAAACTCATAAACTCATAATATAACTGTCATCGAAACCTTAAGCGTGCGGACCCTACGGTTCGAGAACAATGTAGACATGACCGAGACACGTCTCCGGTCAATAACCAATAGCGGAACCTGGATGCTCATATTGGCTCCTACATATTCTACGAAGATCTTTATCGGTCAGACCGCATAACAACATACGTTGTTCCCTTTGTCATCGGTATGTTACTTGCCCGAGATTCTATCGTCGGTATCTCAATACCTAGTTCAATCTCGTTATCGGCAAGTCTCTTTACTTGTTCCGTAATACATCATCTCACAACTAACTAATTAGTTGCAATGCTTGCAAGGCTTATGTGATGTGCATTACCGAGAGGGCCCAGAGATACCTCTCCGACAATCGGAGTGACAAATCCTAATCTCGAAATACGCCAACCCAACATGTACCTTTGGAGACACCTGTAGAGCTCCTTTATATAATCACCCAGTTACATTGTGACGTTTGGTAGCACACAAAGTGTTCCTCCAGCAAACGGGAGTTGCATAATCTCATAGTCATAGGAACATGTATAAGTCATGAAGAAAGCAATAGCAACATACTAAACGATCGGGTGCTAAGCTAATGGAATGGGTCATGTCAATCACATCATTCTCCTAATGATGTTATCCCGTTAATCAAATAACAACTCTTTTGTTCATGGTCAGGAAACATAACCATCTTCGATTAACGAGCTAGTCAAGTAGAGGCATACTAGTGACACTCTGTTTGTCTATATATTCACACATGTATTATGTTTCCGGTTAATACAATTCTAGCATGAATAATAAACATTTATCATGATATAAGGAAATAAATAATAAATTTATTATTACCTCTAGGGCATATTTCCTTCAAACGGTCCCATATAATCAAAGCCCCAAACATCAAATGGTTCAATAACAAGTGAATAGTTCATAGGCATTTCTTGACGTCTACTAATATTACCAATTCTTTGACATTCATCACAAGACAAGACATACTTACGGGCATCTTTGAAGAGAGTAGGCCAATAAAAACGGATTGCAATACCTATATGTGCAGTTCTATCTCCAACGTGGTGTCCTCCATAAGCCTCGGAGTGACACTTGCGTAGGATCTGTTCATGTTCATGATCAGGTACACAACGTCTAATAACACCATCTACTCCTTCTTTATAAAGGTGTGGGTCATCCCAGAAGTAATGTCTTAAATCATAGAAAAACTTTTTCTTTTGCTGGTATGTGAAACTAGGTGGTATAAATTTAGCAACAATGTAATTAGCATAATCAACATACCATGGAGCAGTACGAGAAGAATTTATGACAACTAATTGTTCATCAAGAAAGCTATCATCAATAGGTAGTGGGTCATCAAGAACATTCTCTAACCTAGACAAGCTGTCTGCAACTTCTCAGCTCCCTTTCTATCGATAATATGCAAATCAAATTCTTGTAGTAGGAGAACCCATCTAATAAGTCTAGGTTTAGCATCTTTCTTTTCCATAAGATATTTAATAGCAGCATGATCAGTGTGAACAGTTACTTTAGAATCAACAATGTAAGGTCTGAACTTATCACAAGCAAATACAACTGCTAAAATTTCTTTTTCAGTAGTAGCATAATTTCTCTGGGCGTTGTCTAGAGTTTTACTAGCATATTGAATAACATTTAATTTCTTATCAACTCTTTGTCCTAGAACAGCACCTACAACATAATCACTAGCATCACACATAATTTCAAAGGGTAAATTCCAATCAGGTGGCTGAACAATTGGTGCAGAAATCAAAGCTTTCTTAAGTATTTCAAATGCTTCTACACAATCATCATCAAAGACAAAAGGAACATCTTTTTGTAAGAGATTAGTCAGAGGCCTAGAAATTTTAGAGAAGTCTTTAATGAACCTCCTATAAAAACTGGCATGACCAAGGAAACTTCTTATACCTTTAGGCGTTGTTTGGATAGGGGATATATATAGAATCCATACTCTACAAACTAGGAAAACGGTTGAACTGAACAAAAACTCGTTTGGCTATTATAACAAATCCACGTATATAGGAAACTAGGAACTGTACAACCCAGGATTTCAGGTTTATAGAAAAACGAGTATTATCCGTTTTTCCACAAACGCGATTGCCATATGCGTGATCGTAACAGTTTTTATCTGCCCGCTTGTTTCTCAACAAATCAACGAGAGAGATCCACCGACCGAGACAACAGGAACAAGCTTATCCAAACAAGGAAGGATACATGCTAGTTTTGACACTTTCCCAACCCAAACATGACTTTCTATATACTGATTATTTGTAAAATGCAAGTAAAACCGATTCGGCTAAAATCCAGCTAAAAGCTTGTTTTCTATATACCCATCTCTAATCCTCCCTATCCAAACAATTCCTTAATGTCCTTAGGACACGTCATCTTTTCAATAGCATCAACTTTAGCTTTATCAACTTCAATACCTCTTTCAGAAATTTCATGCCCCAAGACAATACCTTCATTAACCATAAAGTGGCACTTCTCCCAATTCAAGACAAGATTAGTTTCTTCACATCTCTACAAAACTCGATCAAGGTTGCTCAAGCAATCATCAAAAGATGTTCCATATACGGAAAAATCATCCATGAAAACCTCAACAATCTTTTCACAAAAGTCAGAGAATATAGAAGTCATACATCTTTGAAAGGTAGCAGGTGCATTGCATAAACCAAAAGGCATACGTCTATAAGCAAAGGTACCGAAAGGGCAAGTAAAAGTAGTCTTATCCTGATCCTCTTTTGACACAGGTATTTGAGAGAAACCAGAATAACCATCTAGAAAGCAAAAATGTGTATGTTTGGATAATCTTTCTAGCATTTGATCAATAAAAGGTAAAGGGTAATGACCCTTTCTAGTAGCTTTATTTAATTTGCGGAAATCAATTACCATTCTATAACCTGTAACAATTCTTTGTGGGATCAATTCATTTTTATCATTAGGAACGACAGTAATACCTCCCTTCTTAGGGACACAATGGACAGGACTTACCCACTGACTATCAGCAATGGGATAAATTATACCTGCCTCCAGAAGCTTTAGTATTTCTTTTCTTACCACTTCTTTCATCTTAGGATTTAACCGTCGTTGGTGATCAACCACCGGTTTAGCGTCTTTTTTCAATTTTATTTTGTGTTGGCATAGAGTGGGACTAATGCCATTAATATCATCAAGAGTATATCCAATAGCAGCACGGTGCTTCTTCAGAGTTTTCAATAATTTCTCTTCTTCCTGCTCTGAAAGGTTAGCACTAATAGTAACAGGATATATCTTCTTCTCATCAAGATAAGAATATTTAAGAGTATCTGGTAATGGTTTAAGCTCAAACACGGGATCACCCTTGGGTGGAGGGGGATCCCCTAGAATTTCAACAGGCAAGTTGTGTTTCAAAATAGGTCCCTGTTTAAAGAATATGTCATCTATTTCCCTTCTTTCATTCATACACATATCATTTTCATGGTCTAACAAATATTGTTCTAAAGGATCATTAGGAGGCATGGCAATAGAAGCAAGACCAATAATTTCATGTTTACTATGCAATTCTTTATCATGGGGTTGTCTACGAAATTTAGCAAAATTAAACTCATGAGACATATCCCCTTACCCAATAGTAACAATATCCTTTTTGCAGTCTATCTTAGCATTAACAGTATTCAAGAAGGGTCTACCAAATATGATGGCAATGATCTCCTATTTTAAGAAGGGTCTATCATTGCTATCATACCTCCCTTCTTCACATAAGCCATGATAGCAATGATCTCCTATTTTAACAGAAATAACAGACATCCCTACAACAGGTGTATGTTTATTTTTAGTATCGGGTCTAGCAATTCTAGCAGCTTCATCATAGAAGTAAATAACATGCCCATCAATATTATCGGCCAAGAGATCTTTAACCATAGCAATACTAGGTTCAACTTTAATTTGCTCAGAGGGTTTGGGTGTTCTAATATTACTTTTATTGACCACAGTTGAAACTTTAGCATGATCCTTTACTCTAGTAGGGAAAGGTGGTTTCTCAATATAAGCGGTAGGAACAATAGGATCAACATCATAAGTCATAGTCTTTTCTTCAACTTTAATAGGTTCAGCTACTTTTACTTAAATGGGAGGATGATATTTAAACCACTTATTCTTAGAGAGATCAACATGAGTAGCAAATGATTCACAGAAAGAAGCTACTGTCTCAGAGTCAAGTCCATATTTGGTGCTAAATTCACGGAAAACATCGGTATCCATAAAAGATTTAACACAATCAAATTTAGGTGTTATACCTGACTCCTTACATTCATCGATATCACAATCCTCAGAGTTGAGTTTAATTCTTTCCAATAGATCCCATTTGAATTCAATAGTCTTCATCATAAAATAACCAGTACAAGAAGTATCGAGCATGGAGCGATTATTGAGAGAAAGTCGAGCATAAATTTTTTGAATAATAATTTCTATTGAGAGCTCATGATTGGGGCATGAATATAACATTGACTTAAGCCTCCCCCAAGCTTGAGCGATGCTTTCTCCTTCGCAAGGCCAAAAATTATATATATAATTATGATCATGATGAACCTGATGCATAGGATAAAACTTCTGATGAAATTCCAATTTCAATCGGTTGTAGTTCCATGATCCAATATCATCGCATAGCCTAAACCATGTCAATGCCTTTCCCTTCAAAGATAAAGGGAAGACCTTCTTCTTGATAACATCCTCAGGCATACCTGCAAGCTTAAATAATCCACAAACTTCATCCACATATATTAGGTGCAAATCGGGATGCAATGTTCCATCTCCTGTAAAAGGATTAGCTGGCAGTTTCTCTATCATACCCGATGGAATTTCAAAGTAAACATTTTTAGTAGGTTCAGTAGGTTGAGGAGCAACTCTTTGCGCTACTGGTCGGGGTGAAGATACCCCGAACAAGCCCCTCAAAGGATTACTTTCCATAGTAACAAGTGACAGTAAATTTCAGCACACTATATAATTTTTTCCTTACCAAATTCCACTTACCAAAGGCGCTTCACTCCCCGGAAACGGCGCCAAAAAAGAGTCTTAATAACCCACAAGTATAGGGGATCTATCGTAGTCCTCTCGATAAGTAAGAGTGTCAAACCCAACAAGCAGCAGAAGGAAATGACAAGCGGTTTTCAGTAAGGTATTCTCTGCAAGCACTGAAATTATCGGTGATAGAGAGTTTTGTGATAAGGTAATTTGTAATGGGTAACAAGTAACAAGAGTAAATAAAGTGCAGCAAGGTGGACAATCCTTTTTGTAGCAAAGGACAAGCCTGGACAAACTCTTATATAAAGGAAAACGCTCCCGAGGACACATGGGAATTATCGTCAAGCTAGTTTTCATCACGCTCATATGATTCGCGTTCGTTACTTTGATAATTTGATATGTGGGTGGACCGGTGCTTGGGTGCTGCCCTTCCTTGGACAAGCATCCCACTTATGATTAACTCCTCTTTCAAGCATCCGCAACTATAAAAGAAGTATTAAGGTAAACCTAACCATAGCATGAAACATGTGGATCCAAATCAGCCCCTTACGAAGCAACGCATAAACTAGGGTTTAAGCTTCTATCACTCTAGCAACCCATCATCTACTTATTACTTCCCAATGCCTTCCTGTAGGCCCAAACAATGGTGAAGTGTCACGTAGTCGACGTTCACATAACACCACTAGAGGAAAGACAACATACATCTCATCAAAATATCGAACGAATACCAAATTCACATGACTACTTATAGCAAGACTTCTCCCATGACCTTGGGAACAAACATAACTACTCACAAATCATAATCATGTTCATAATCAGAGGGGTATTGATATGCATAAAGGATCTGAACTTATGATCTTCCACCAAATAAACCAACTAGCATCAACTACAAGGAGTAATCGACACTACGAGCGACCCACATGTACCAATCTGAGGTTTTGAGACAAAGATTGGATACAAGAGATTAACTAGGGTTTGAGAGGAGATGGTGCTGGTGAAGATGTTGATGGAGATTGACCCCCTCCCGATGAGAGGATCAATGGTGATGACGATGGTGATGATTTCCCCTCCCGGAGGGATGTTTCCCCGGCAGAACAGCTCCGCCGGAGCCCTAGATTACTTCTGCCCAGGTTCCACCTCGAGACGGCGACGCTTCGTCCCGAAAGCTTCCTCCTGATCTTTTCCAGGGCGAAAGACTTCATATAGCAAAAGATGGGCACCGGAGGCCTGCCAAGGGGCCCACGAGGCAGGGGGCGTGCCCAGGGGGTAGGGCGCGCCCCCACCCTTGTGGATGGTGGGTGGCCCCCCTCTGGTGCTTTCTTCGCTCATTATTTTTTTATATATTCCAAAACTGACTTTTGTGGAGTTTCAGGACTTTTGGAGTTGTGCAAATTAGGACTCTAATATTTGCTCCTTTTCCAGCCCAGAATTCTAGCTGCCGGCATTCTCCCTCTTCGTGTAAACCTTGTAAAATAAGAGAAAATAGGCATAAGTATTGTGACATAATGTGTAATAACAGCCCATAATGCAATAAATATCGATATAAAAGCATGATGCAAAATGGACGTATCACACGCAAGGAAAGTTCCTCCTTATTAAGATGTTTCCTCCCCCAGACAGCTGGGACCCATCGGTTGTATCTTCGCACGGAAGGAAGTGCCTCCTTGCTATGCAAAAAAAAACATTCCTCCCGATGACAGCTGGGCCACGGCAGATTTGGTGGCTGACTTGTGGACCTACTAAGCAGACGTGTAGACAGGGCTTTGTCAACTTAATCAACAAATGATTCTAGCAGCTGGACCGTTGGATGTTAATCCAACAGCCGTGATCCTTCTTCAACCTCTGTTCTCCATCTACGACTCCACTGTCGCGTCTTCTCCATCTCTAGGTCATTCCAGTCCGGGGCCTCGCCGTTGTCCATCGGCCTTGGTGCGCTCGGCACGGTGTGGTCAACATGGTCAACAAACGAGAGTCATCGGAAGATGACTGTACGTGAGAGGCTGACAGTGGGGACGCACCACGCCCATGGACGCATGCATGCAACTGCATCCTTTTTACCCTAAAAAATAATGTTTTCTCCCCCTGACTACTGGGACCCACCAGCTACATCTTCGCACGCAAGGAAGTGCGTCCATATTACGGGCAAAAAAATGATTCGCCCCTGACTTCTGGGACCCACCAGCTACATCATCGCACGCAAGGAAGTGCCTGACAGTCGAGACCCACCCGGTCAAAGCGTACGTAGCGTTGTCATTCTGGTCGCGAACGTGTACGCACATACTGGTCGATCGATCTGTCTACAGGCTGCAACAATGAACCGTGGCCGTGTAAGAAAGGGCACGTGTGGTAGTAGAGGCACGCACGTGTCGTAGTAGAGGCGCGCACGTAGCATGTACACGTACATACAACGGCCAGGGTGCAAGAAAGTAAATACGGCCACGTACGTACATACGGGCGGGGTCTCGAACGCCTACTCGCACATACGTACGCCCAGGGCTCGTGTACATGGTTGTGTCTGGGTCGGAACGGAGAAACTGTGTCGTTGTCATGTTCATGGGGAGGCAATGGAATGCGTCGTGTTCATCGGGAGGCAACGGAACGTGTGCTGTTCATCGGGAGCCAACCGGCTTGGACGGAACAGCCGATGGAAACGAGGCCCGACATACCGCAGAATGGGGGAAACGACATTGTGTTCAACCGGCCACGGTCGAAACGAGATCCTGTTCATCGGGAGGGCTCTAGCATACCGCAAAATGGAGGAAACGGACCTCCTACAATCGAAACGGGGTCCTGTTGATCGGGAGGGGTGTGGCGTACCGCAAAACAGAGGAAACGAACTTGTGTTGGAGCACTACGGTCGAAACGGGGGTCCTGTTCATCGGGAGGGGTGTGGCGTATAGCAAAACGGGACTCCACGGGATACTGTTCATCTCCACCGTCGACCTCCTCCAGCCTCCACGGGCTACTGTTCATCCAGCAAAACGGGACTCCACGGGATACTGTTCATCTCCACCGTCGACCTCCTCCAGCCTCCATGGGCTACTGTTCATCCACCATCGACCTCCTCCAGCCTCCACCGGTGACTGTTCATCCACGGGCTCCTGTTCATCCAGCCTCCACCGCGCGCTCCTCCACCGGCTATTGTTCAACCAGCCCTCTCCACGGGGTCCTATTCAACCACCCCTCCACGGGCTACTGTTCATCCAGCCCTCCACCAGCTACTGTTCAACCAGCCCTCCGTCGACTACTGTTCAACCAGCCCTCCATGGGGTCATGTTCATCCAGCCCTCCACGGGGTCCTGTTCATCCATCGGCTCGATCGATCGGGGTCATGTTCATCCAACGGCAATGGCCTCTACTACCATGGGGTCCTGTTCATCCAACCCCCCACTGGGAACTGTTCATCCAAACCCCCCAACAGCGCTCACTGTTCATCCAGAGGTAGCATCGATCGGCTTCAGTTAGCAGCAGTAGCAAAGGAATCACTCTGGTTCAGTTAACAGCAAGGGATCGATGGGGGTTCAGTAACGTACCTAGTGCAATCGCTCGGGTTCAGTTAGAGCCCAACGCCTCGCTTGGGTTCAGTTAGAGCGCAACGCCTCACACACACGCACGTACGTACGAGAGAAACGTGCATCGCTAGGCCCCCGACCACCCACCGTAACTGGGAACTCCCCCGATATTTTCCTCGCCCTCGCTTCTACCACGGTTTTCTCCGTCATGGACGACCCAAAGAATGTCATGCAGCCGTGTCTCCGGCCTACCCAGGATGAAAAGCCCATTTTCTATCATGATTTTTTGTCATAGAAGTAGGACCCCACCACATCTATGATGATACCGGGTTTTGTCACAATTATCGTCATAGAAGTGTCATAAGCATGACAGAAAAAAATCATTTGGCCCAAAATGTCACAGATGTGTCTTTTTTTGTAGTGGTAATAGTAGTAGATGCAGGCAGGAGTCGGTCTACTAATCTTGGACGTGATGCCTATGTAAAGATCATTGCCTGGATATCGTCATAATTATTTGAGGTTCTATCAATTGCCCAACAGTAATTTGTTTACCCACCGTTTGCTATCTTTCTCGAGAGAAGCCACTAGTGAAACCTACAGCCCCCGAGTCTTCTTTCTCATATATTTGCTTGCGATCTACTTTTCCTTTGCATTTTTATTCAGATCTATTAAACCAAAAATACAAAAATACTTTGTTGCACTTTATTTTATTTGTGATCTATTATTTCAATCTACTACAATTTTCTGGCATCGTTACCCGAAAGGGATTGACAACCCCTTTTAACACGTCGGGTTGCGAGGTGTTGTTATTTGTGTGTAGGTGTTGTTTACATTGTGTTGCTTGGTTCTCCTACTGGTTCGATAACCTTGGTTTCTTCACTGAGGGAAATACCTACCGTCGCTATGCTGCATCATCCCTTCCTCTTTGGGGAAATACCGACGTAGTCCTAGCAGACAGGAGCTTTTGTGGCGCTATAGTCAGAGAGCAATCACCCCCTTGCGCTTCACGTCCTTAACTTTGGCCTTCTTGTCTTCTGGGTCGGCCGCGGGGAGCTCGAGGAGGGAGAGGCGCCCTTCCTTAGCCCTCGCGCACTTGGTTGGCATGTTGAACATCTCCGGAGCCGTACACGGGTCCTCGTGGATGGCGAGCTCCTCCTTCATCTTGACATCACAAACGCCATCGGAGAACGCCGAGATGATGGCCTCGTCCGAAACCTTGGGGATCTTGAGGCAAATGCTGTTGAAGCGATGTATGTACTTCTGTAGGGTCTCCCCTGGCTATTGCTTGATGTGCGGCAGGTCACCTGCGGTAGGCGGGTGGGCGCGCGTGCCCTGGAAGTTGGTGACGAAACGCTCGCGCATCTCGCCCCAGGAGGAGATCAATCCCGCGGGCAGATTCAGGAGCCACGAGCGCGCGCCATCCTTGAGGGCAATGGTAAACCAGTTCGCCATGACCTTCTCGTCACCGTTGGCCGCCTCGATGCTCAGCTCATAGAGCTACAGGAACTCGGCAAGGTCGGGGGTGCCGTCGTAGCATGGAGGCAGGCCGGGCTTGAACTTCCCCGACCAGACGACGCTGCGCAGCTCGGGAGTGAAGGAACGGCAGCCCACAGTGGTCACTGGAGCCCGTCGTGCAGGCGGAGCCTGGTCTTGGTACTCACGCGCCACCACCGTAGGTGGCGCGCGGGCTTGACGTGGTGGTGCAGGGAGCGCTGGAGAACCTTCTTGCAGCCGATGGACCTCCTAGCAGCTTTCTTCTTCACGTGCGGGCGCCCTGCACGGTGGGTCGCGTCGCAGGGCCGCGCGCCTCAGTACGATGATGACGTCTTGACGGGGAGGTGGTGGAGGCGCTCCATGGGCCACGTCGCCCGCGGCGGGAGGTGGACGAGGTACCGAGAGGGATGGTGCAGGAGAGCCCCTAGTGGCGCTGACAAGCTCGGCGATGTGGTCCAACCAGTCTTCGTAGAGGTTGTCGACGGGGCGGTAGCGCAATAGCTCGCGCGCCATGAGCAGCGCAGCCTGCGCGTCCGCCGGCCCGCGACGAGCATGAGATGACGAACTAGCCGAAGTCAGCGATGGGGTGGCAGTGCATTCGTCCCGCCGCACGGAGGGGTGCAGCGACAAAGCTTGCTGCCCGTGCCCCGCCGGGCCGGTGGCGGCGTTGGCAGCGGGTGATGGAGAACGACGGGGAGGCCCGCCGATGGGCGCAGTCTGGGCGACGCGAGCGGTGATAGCGGCTCGACGCTCAGCATGGGCTCGACGAGCATCAACCATGGAGACGGTGGAACCACAGCGAGTCGGTCTCGGAAGAGAGGCTTCGATGCACCCCTACCTGGCACACCAAATGTCAGATTCGAAGTTCCACCAACCCTTGAGAGGTTCAAACTCTAGGGTGCGTGCAAAGAACTCTCTCTTCCCTACCTGCCTGCTCAACGATCCCACAGCCTAGCTTGACGAACCCAAGGGACAAGGGACAAGCAGTTTATCCTGGTTCAGGCCACCTTGCGGTGTAATACCCTACTCCATCTTTGTGGTGGATTGCCTTGAGGGGCTGAGGACGAACTAGTATAGTGGATGAACAGATTCAGGAGGAGAGATGTTCTTGAGCTCGATGAGCTGGTGAGGTGGTTCGGGTGGAATTGATCATTTTCCCTATGGTGGTGGCTAATTCCTATATATAGTGGCCTTGGTCCTCTTCCCAAATGTAGACGGGAAGGGATCCTACAACGGCCAAATTTGAAGGGGAACAACTAGTACAAGCTGTCCTGACAAAAGTGGTCTTCGCCTGCAAAAGGCTCTGGTGGTGACGCTGCGGTGGGCTCCACGATGACCTCTGTCCTGCCGTCCTGGCGGTCTTAGTCTTATTGCACCGATATGGAAACCTTGCTTGATTCCTCGGGACTCCGTGCCTGCGCTTGTCTCCTTAGCACCAAAGAGGAAACTGGTACACTGCGCCCACTAGCGCCCTCCTGGCCTTGGTCGTCATGGCTCACGCTCATGTCATATGAACCTCACGAGGTGCACCCCACATTGATATCTCTGCTCCTCAGGAGCCAGGCTAGTGAGACAGCCCCCTAGGGAGGTCTTGGTGTCGTCCGCCTCGCGAGGTTTGGCCCCTCGCGAGGGTCTTGGGTGGTTGCTGCTGACGCTGGGCCGTACCGGGCCGTTGACGGAGCCACGTCGTGGACCGCAGGTAGGCAAGTCTCGGCACCCCCGTTCCATGGACGCCGACAGCACCGGTCCACCCACATATCAAATTATCAAAGTAACGAACGCGAATCATATGAGCATGATGAAATCTAACTTGACAACAATTCTCATGTGTCCTCGGGAGCGCTTAAGAGTTTGTCCAGGCTTGTCCTTTGCTACAAAATGGATTGGGCCACCTTGCTGCACCTTAGTTACTTTATTTGTTTGTTACCCATTATGATATATATTATCACAAAACTATATGTTACCGATAATTTCAGTGCTTGCAAAGAATACCTTGCTGAAAATCACTTGTCATTTCCTTCTGCTCCTCGTTGGGTTTGACACTCTTACTTATTGAAAGGACTACGATAGATCCCCTATACTTGTATGTCATCAAGACTCTTTTCTCGCGCCATTTCCGGGGAGTGAAGCGCCTTTGGTAAGTGGAAATTGGTAAGGGAACATTTATGTAGTGTGCTGAAATTTACTGTCACTTGTTACTATGGAAAATATTCCTTTGAGGGGTTTGTTCAGGGTATCTTCACCTCGACCAGAACCACAATTAGCTACTCCTCAACCTACTGCACCTACTGAAAATATTTATTATGAAATTCCTTCGGGTACGATAGAGAAACTGCTAGCTAATCCTTATGCAGGAGATGGAACATTACATCCCAATATGCACCTAATCTATGTGGATGAAAGTTTGTGGATTATTTAAGCTTGCAGGTATGCCCGAGGATATTGTCAAGAAGAAGGTCTTCCCTTTATCTTTGAAGGGAAAGGCATTGACATGGTATATGCTATTGGATGATATTGGATCATTGAACTACAACCGACTGAAATTGGAATTTCATCAGAAGTTTTATCCCATGCATCTGGTTCATCATGATCGGAATTATATATATAATTTTCGGCCTCGTGAAGGATAAAGTATCGCTCAAGCTTGGGGGAGCCTTAAGTCAATGTTATATTCATGCCCCAATCATGAGCTCTCAAGAGAAATTCTTATTCAAACTTTTTATGCACGGCTTTCTCATAATGATCGATCCATGCTCGATACTTCTTGTGTTGGTTCCTATATGAAGAAGGATATTGAATTCAATGGGATTAGTTGGAAAGAATTAAATGCAACTCTGAATAGTGGGACCTCGACAAAGGTAAGGAGTCAGGTATAAACCTTAAGTTTGACTGTGTTAAATCTTTTATGGATAAAGATGCTTTCCGTGATTTTAGCACTAAATACGGAATTGACTCTGAGATAGTAGCTTCTTTCTGTGAATCATTTGCTACTCATGTTGAGCTCCCTAAGGAGAAGTGGTTTAAATATCATCCTCCCATCAAAGTTAAAGTAGTTGAACCTATAGCTGACGGTTTCCAATACAGAACCGTGTCCGATTAATGACCCCCGCCACTCAACTACCAAACCTCGAGCCGCGAGATAGAGTG
Organism: Aegilops umbellulata; assembly: GCA_032464435.1. Taxonomy (NCBI): domain Eukaryota; kingdom Viridiplantae; phylum Streptophyta; class Magnoliopsida; order Poales; family Poaceae; genus Aegilops; species Aegilops umbellulata. Next base: position 62,072,410 of record CP136056.1, on the reverse strand, counting down.
TTAATCGTGTGGGGGCCGATTGTCTTGCCAGATCTTTACATTTTCTTTTTTGAACACCAGATATTTACATCGTCTGATGATTTTTTAACTCGCACACAAGTACACAAAAAATATGATTTTTCAAACCGTTATGGTTAGCCATTGCATGTAGATGTAGTTCAAATTTGAATTACGGACATTAAATGGCTAGAAAATCACTTAAATGTCTTTAAAAGATCAAATGACCCCTAGAATTTTCCAAATTTTCACATGACAGTTGTAGTAGTGCATGTTAAACATAGAAAAAATTTGAAGGCCGAAAGAGGAAGCTATCTCCTATTCGTCATCAAACATGCATTGTTCCCTCTCGGAACCACGAGCCTTCTAGTGAGTTGCTCCGGTTTGTGAGGGGTGTGTGTCCAAACTTTTGTCAATTAGGCCAATTTTTTACCACATCATCTTGGTGGCATGACATTACCTTAAGCAAGGTTTCATGTTTTTCTGATCATTTTTTATTTTTTTGGAATTAAAATGCCATGGCCTCCATGCATGTGCACATGCCGTTAGAACAATATGTTTGAAAATTCCTTCTAATTTACTGCACATGGAATTAACTCGCACACAAGTACACAAATATGATTTTTCAAACCGTTATTGTTGGCAGTTGCATGTAGATGTAGTTCAAATTTGAATTACGGTCATTAAATGGCTAGAAAATCACTTAAATGTCTTTAAAAGGTCAAATGACCCCTGAAAGTTTCCAAATTTTCACATGACAGTTGTATTAGTGCATGTTAAACATAGAAAAAAATTGAAGGCCGTAAGAGGAAGCTATCTCCCGTTCGTCATCAAACATGCATTGTTCTCTCTCGGAACCACGAGCCTTCTAGTGAGTTGCTCCAGTTTGTGAGGGGGTGTGTCCAAACTTTCGTCAAACACGCCAATTTTTTACCACATCATCTTGGTGGCATGTCATTACATCAAGCAAGGTTTCATGTTTTTCTGATCATTTTTTAATTTTTGGAATTAAAATGTCATGGCACTCCATGCATGTGCCCATGCTGCGAGACCAATATGTTTGAAAATTCCTTCTAATTTACTACACATGGAATTAACTCGCACACAAGTAAACAAATATGATTTTTCAAACCGTTATGGTTAGCCGTTGCATGTAGATGTAGTTCAGTACAGTCATTAAATGGCTAGAAAATCACTTAAATGTCTTTAAAGGTCAAATGACCCCTGAAATTTCCCAAATTTTCACATGTTAGTTGATTAGTGCACGTTAAATGTAGAAAAAAATTTAAAGGCATAAGAGGAAGCTATCTCCCGTTCGTCATCAAACATGCATTGTTCCCTCTCGGAACCACGAGCCTTCTAGTGAGTTGCTCCGGTTTGTGAGGGGGTGTGTCCAAACTTTTGTCAAACAGGACAAATTTTTTACCACATCATCTTGGTGGCATGACATTACATCAAGCAAGGTTTCATGTTTTTCTAATAATTTTTTAATTTTTAGAATTAAAATGCCATGGCACTCCATGCATGTGTCCATGCCCTGAGACCAATATGTTTGAAAATTCTTTCTAATTTATGGCACATGGAATTAACTCACACAAGTACACAAATATGATATTTCGAACCGTTGTGGTTAGGCGTTGCATGTAGATGTGGTTCAAATTTGAATTACGGTCATTAAATGGATAGAAAATCACTTAAATATCTTTAAAATGTCAAATGACCCCTAAAATTTTCGAAATTTTCACATTACAATTTTAGTAGTGCACGTTAAACATAGAAAAAAATTAAAGGCCATAAGAGGAAGCTATCTCCTGTTCGTCATCAAACATGCATTGTTCCCTCTCGGAACCACGAGCCTTCTAATGAGTTGCTCCGGTTTCTGAGGGGTGTGTGTCCAAACTTCCATCAAACATGCCAAAAATTTTACCACATCATCTTGGTGGCATGACATTACATCAAGCAAGGTTTCATGTTTTTTTGATCATTTTTTAATCTTTTGGTATTAAAATGCCATGGCACTCCATGCATGTGCCCATGCCGTGAGACCAATATGTTTGGAAATTCCTTCTAATTTACTGCACATGGAATTAACTCGCACACAAGTACACAAATATGATTTTTCAAACCATTATGGTTAGGCGTTGCATGTAGATTTAGTTCAAATTTGAATTACGGTCATTAAATGGCTAGAAAATCACTTAAATGTCTTTCAAAAGTCAAATGACCCCTAGAATTTTCCAAATTTCCACATTACATTTGTAGTTGTGCATGTTAAACATAGAAAACAAATTAAAGGCTGTAAGAGGAAGTTATCTCCTGTTCGTCATCAAACATGCATTGTTCCCTCTCAGAACCACGAGCCTTCTAGTGAGTTGCTCCGGTTTGTGAGGGGTGTGTGTCCAAACTTTCGTCAAACAGGCCAAATTTTTTACCACATCATCTTGGTGGAATGACATTACATCAAGCAAGGTTTCATGTTTTTCTAATCATTTTTTAATTTTTTAGAATTAAAATTCCATGGCACTCCATGCATGTGTCCATGCCTTGAGACCAATATGTTTGAAAATTCCTTCTAATTTATAGCACATGGAATTAACTCGCACACAAGTACACAAATATGATTTTTCAAACCGTTATGGTTAGGCGTTGCATGTAGATGTGGTTCAAATTTGAATTACGGTCATTAAATGGATAGAAAATCACTTAAATGTCTTTAAAAGGTCAAATGACCCCTAAAATTTTCGAAATTTTCACATTACAATTGTAGTAGTGCACGTTAAACATAGAAAATTTTGAAGGCCATAAGAGGAAGCTATCTCTTGTTCGTCATCAAACATGCATTGTTCCCTTTCGGAACCACGAGCCTTCTAGTGAGTTTCTCCGGTTTTTGAGGGGTGTGTGTCCAAACTTTCATCAAACATGCCAATTTTTTACCACATCATCTTGGTGGCATGACATTACATCAAGCAAGGTTTCATGTTTTTCTGATCATTTTTTAATTTTTTGGAATTAAAATGCCATGACACTCCATGCATGTACCCATGCCGTGAGACCAATATGTTTGAAAATTCCTTCTAATTTACTGCACATGGAATTAACTCACACACAAGTACACAAATATGATTTTTTAAACCGTTATGGTTAGGCGTTGCAAGTAGATTTAGTAAAAAAATTAATTACGGTCATTAAATGGCTAGAAAATCACTTAAATGTCTTTCAAAGGTCAAATGACCCCTAGAATTTTCCAATTTTTCACATGACAGTTGTAGTAGTGCACGTTAAACATAGAAAAAATTTGAAGGCCGTAAGAGGAAGCTATCTCCTGTTTGTCATCAAACATGCATTGTTCCCTCTCGGAACCACGTGCCTTCTAATGGGTTGCTCCGGTTTTTGAGGGGTGTGTGTCCAAACTTTTGTCAAACATGCCAATTTTTTACCACATCATCTTGGTGGCATGACATTACATCAAGCAAGGTTTCATGTTTTTCTGATCATTTTTTAATTTTTTGGAATTAAAATGCCATGACACTCCATGCATGTACCCATGCCGTGAGACCAATATGTTTGAAAATTCCTTCTAATTTACTGCACATGGAATTAACTCACACACAAGTACACAAATATGATTTTTCAAACCGTTATGGTTAGGCGTTGCAAGTAGATTTAGTAAAAAAATTAATTACGGTTATTAAATGGCTAGAAAATCACTTAAATGTCTTTCAAAGGTCAAATGACCCCTAGAATTTTCCAATTTTTCACATGACAGTTGTAGTAGTGCACGTTAAACATAGAAAAAATTTGAAGGCCGTAAGAGGAAGCTATCTCCTGTTTGTCATCAAACATGCATTGTTCCCTCTCGGAACCACGAGCCTTCTAGTGGGTTGCTCCGGTTTTTGAGGGGTGTGTGTCCAAACTTTCGTCAAACATGCCAATTTTTTACCACATCATCTTGGTGGCATGACATTACATCAAGCAAGGTTTTCATGTTTTTCTGATAGTTTTTTAATTTTTTGAATTAAAATGCCATGGCACTCCATGCATACATATGCATGTGTCCATATGGTGAGACCAATATGTCTGAAAATTCCTTCTAATTTACTGCACATGGAATTAGCTCGCACACAAGTACACAAATATGATTTTTTGAATTGTTATGGTTAGACGTTGCATGTAGATGTAGTTCAAATTTGAATTAAATGGCTAGAAAATCACTTAAATGTCTTCAAAAGGTCAAATGACCCCCTAAAATTTTCCGAATTTTCACATGATAGTTGTATTAGTGCACGTTACATGTAGAAAAAATTTGAAGGCCTTAAGAGGAAGCTATCTCCCGTTCGTCATCAAACATGCATTGTTTCCTCTCGGAACCACGAGCCTTCTAGTGTGTTGCTCCATTTTGTGAGGGGTGTGTGTCCAAACTTTCGTCGCACATGCCAAATTTTTTACCACATCATCTTGGTGGCATGACATTACATCAACCAAGGTTTCATGTGTTTCTGTTTTTTTTGGAATTTAAATGCCATGGCACTCCATGCTTAATTGTGTCATAGCAGTTAGACCAATAGGTTTGAAAATTCCTTCCAAGTTACTACACATGGAATTAAATCGCTCACAACTACACAAAATATGACTTTTCAAACCGTTATGGTTAGCTTTACATGTAGTTCAAATTTCAATTACTGTCATTAAATGGCTAGAAAATCACTTGAATATCTTAAAAGGTCAAATGACTCCGGAAATTTTCCAAAATTTGACATGACAGTTGTAATAGTACTACAAATTTTCTCGTACATTTAAAACACCATCCGTTGCCACTTTTCTCCAAATTTGTCTTTCACAGCTAATAAAAGTTATCTACAACATCACACACATTTGTTTTCTAGGAACCGTTTGCGATGAAAATATCTGGGTCTATTTAAGTCTTCCTCCTTAAGCTTTGCCGGCTCGTCTGCTCCAGTGCTGGCAACCCCCGAATCCATGAATCCCGATCCCCATTCCTGCACCCCCTTCTTGCAAAGATGACGCCGTGGAAACGCCCCATGAAGGCTCGTACGATGGCCGTGTCCCCCCCCCCCCCGAGCGCCGTCGCCTGCGCCTAGAGCACGTCCGCCTACGTCGAGAATGCCACTGCATCCACATTGAGCGCGGCCGCTTCCGCCGAGAGGGCGCCTGCGGCAGCCAACAGGGTAGTTGCAGCAGCCGAGACGGCTACAGTTGCTGCTGCGACGACGGCTGCAAACGCCGAGAGCGCTCGAGCTGCCGTCCGTGCCGCCGATGTCACCCTGGTACAGGTCGAGGCCATCCATGCCAGGATCGAGGATGCACACACCAACATTATCCAGGCCACCTCGGAATCCAACATGCAACCCACGTTCGAAAAGGCGGCGGTGGCCATGGAGCACCTGCTTCCTCATGAGGTCGCCTAGCGGGAGCTGGAGATGTAGGAGGCGGCGGAGATCGAGGAGCACCGAGAGGAGGAGTTGCGCGTGGCCGAGGTCGAGGTAGAAAAGAGTCTGTCCGTCGAGGAATCGGCGGTGGAGTACCAATGCGAGCTCTGGCATAGCCACTACTACGAGTACTACAACCTTGAGGGCGGCGCCGAGGACGCGGTCGACTTCAGCAGGGGGACACGGAGTCCACCAACGGCAGCATGTCGCCAGGACAAGTCATCGACGTCTCATCTCACGTCGGCGATGCATAGGTCGGCGCGGCGGTGGATTTGTTAAATTATGCATACTTAGGCTTTGTTTTTAATGCTGGTCTTTTGTTAGAGAAATGTTTAGGTCAACTGGCTCTGTTTAATTACTAAAATTTCTCGATTCAGTAAGTGTGGTCTGTCTACTGTATGCTCTTTTGTGTGCCCAAATTAGCAAGTGATGTTAAATTATGCAATGGCGTACGCGGGGAAATTTTCACCAAAATTTGAATTATCAAACTCATCCCATGCGCGTAAAGCAGAAGAATCGTTTGCGATGCACACAATCGTTTAAAGTGAATGGTTCGGCAACACCGCGAGCAAAGTTTCCCTCCACATTTCCAAAATTTTGGCCTATCGCCAAAATATCTACCCCTCCTCCCTTCCCCACCCCCTTTTCTCCCCGACCACAAGTCACATTTCCCTTGTTTCCTCCTTCCTTCCTTCCTAAACTATAGCCGCTTCCTCGCTTGCTTCCTCGCTCTCGCCGTCTCGCATCCTACCACCGGGGTCGCCATGGTCTTCTTCAAAGACCTCTCCAGCTGGTTCCTCCTCCAGCGAAGACTCATTCTAAGGCAGTGTCACAGTTTATACCTAGTATCTAAAATTGTTGCCATCTCATCAGCGGTGCCATTAGAAAATTATTTGGCACCGCTTCAGCAGTTTGTACAGCCAACTTTGGTCCACACATCCGAGCAACCAAGCAGTAAAATGCTAAATCTTTATGTCACGAAGGAACTGGGCATCGGAGCAACTAGGTGCTCCGAAGTCTGGGTCCCTGATTTTTTTCCGCTGCATCGGCTTGCCAGTGCGGGGCACGAGTGCGAGATATAGCAACAGTTGTCTTTACACTAGTTTTGGCATACATAGTGGATGACCTTAGTGTTATTAGTTCTATATTACAAAATGTGTGTATGTACACACCTGTTAGTATCAATTTGCTGTCATCCAAACACTGCCGCTATGTTGTTGCAGTTATACTTACCTTCCTCATAAAATGTTCAATTTGTTATTTATTGTACATGAGTAAGAACTTGTAGCGTTGTTGTATTTAATTATAGCTTCTAATGTTCCAGAATTTGGTTGTTGTCTCATTAGCAATTAATTCATTTGCACATTGATCTTTTTTAGAATATATGTCATAATTAACATGTTTCTTCAGTTTTTCAAAATAAGCATTGGTGATTTTCTATGTTGCTATAAACCCATTTCCCCTACAATTGTTACTGATCTAGTTTTAAATATTATAGGATGAACGGAAGTGTTCTTACTTGGAGTGGGTTGATCAAGAGATGGCCATAGTCTTTGAAGATGTGCCTAGCGAAGCTTTGGAGTATGTATGAGGAAGAGAACAAAGGTAGGCTTAGAGAAAGGTTGTCAACGCTGAAGAATATTTGAAGATGCGGGATAAAAAGAGGAAGGTGGAGAATGAGCACAGATTTTTTTAAATCATACTATGCTAAGATGTTGTTGGCGAAGGAGGAGGCACTTTCCCAGTTGGCCAGTGCAAAATAGGTTCTTACTGAACTGAAAGCAGAGGTGGATAAGACGAGCCTGGATGATCTCGACTAGGGAAATGAATATATTGTTCTAATGTTATTCTTATGAAGTTGAACTAGCTATATGTTGTACTGTGTTGTTTTCATGTAGCTATCATATTGTGATGTCATAATATATTTATGTGCCTAATATGAAATTTGCAAACAGCTGTTCGATATGAAACGTGAATTTGCATAATACTGGAATTATTAATTGTAAACTAATAAACCTGCTAAATGTGTCATGTAACTTTGCAAACGGTTCTAGCACTAAAAGCGCTTGTGATGGATATCCCAATGCCACACAATTTTCTTCATCAAATCGCGTGTGATGTAGTTGATAAAAGCAAACAGTTAACCAAGGCAGAGCGTGTGTGATAGTTACACCTTTCACACACGAGCCTACACATAAGACTGTGTGGTATGTACATACGAACGAGAATGTTTTCCCTGGATTGACTGTGTGGGATGTACATAAGAACGGAAACATGTTCCTTGGACTGACTGTGTGTGATATACATACGGACGGAAACATTTTCCCTGGATTGACTGTGTGGGATTTACATAAGAATGGAAATGTATTCCTTGGATTGACTGTGTGTGATACATACAAACGGAAATGTTTTTCTGGGATTCTTCGTGTGGGATGTACATACGAACGGAAATGATTGGGTTTCGATGCCTCGCCCGATCGCACACGAGCTCATTTTTCCACAGCCTGTGTCCCAGGAGGGCCTATCCCCGATGATTTTTGGGTCATGTGGGAAGGACCCCCTATCACCCACACTCACTTGGCGACGGTTCCAAATGCTGTCGCGGAAAGGGGTTAAAAATCGTTTGTATAGCACCGACGCGTACCAGTGGGAGTAGGAACATGAAGCAAAAGAAGAGGTGAATATGATATATGTGTAATTAAACACTTTTCTGTGCAACTAAACCATGTAACAAAACCAACTTTGCGTGGATGTGTGCAAATAAACACAAGGGAGTAGTTGCAAGTAGCAAAATAGACTGGATGTAGTGTCCGCGCAAAATAGTCATAAGCATGTGATGTACACACTCCATATAATGATATTTTGATACATGTTTCCATACATAAGTGTGTTATTTCATGCTAACGCACGGGTATTCAACTAGATTTAGCTTCCGTAGATTAGGAATAGATCGGGAATAAGGTGAGATTGTCAGATTGTTTTTGTACCATTTGAGACAACAATACGACGACATGGAACAATAGAGTGAAAAGATGAATGATGTATGGACAAAGAAGGTGATGGACAGCACAAGGGGAAAGAATAGGGAGAAGTAGATTGTTGCATTTGTGTTGTGGTCGAACATCGCGTGCAATGCGCTGGTTCATGGGGAGGAAAATAAGTATTGTTTACAATTCATTTGTTGGCCCGTAGCAACGCACTATAGTCTACTTGTTTTAGACTTTTGCTAAAAAATACTCCCTCCCTCCCCCCATTACAGCCAGACTTGCAAATTCGACCCCTCAAACACCCGAAACACGACAGGGCGCGTCTACGGACAGTGACTAGTGAGGCCTCAAATTTGCTCCTCTGCATCCGAGTCTATGATATTTCATCTGTTGGGAAACGTAGCATGCAATTTTAAAAAATTCCTACGCTCACGAAAGATCTATCTAGGAGATGCATAGCAATGAGAGGTGGGAGTGTGTCCATGTACCCTCATAGACCAAAAGCGGAAGCGTTTGACAACGCAGTTAATGTAGTCGAACTTCTTCTCGTTCCGACTGATCAAGCACCGAACGTATGGCACCTCCGAGTTCTGCACACGTTCAGCTCGATGACGTCCCTCGAACTCTTGATCCAGCAAAGTGTCGAGGGAGAGTTTCGTCAGCACGGTGGCGTGATGACGGTGATGGTGAAGTGATCCACGCAGGGCTTCGCCTAAGCACTACGACAATATGACCGGAGGCGTAAACTGTGGAGGGGCGCTGCACACGGCTAACAACTGTTGATGTGTGTTCTAGCGGTGCCCCCTCCCCTCATATATATAGGTTGGAGGGGAGGAGAGGCAGCCAAGGGGGCGCCCAAGTAGGAGGAATCCTACTTGGGCGCCTCCCAATTCGGCCTTCCCCCTTCCATATTCATCCAGAGGGGGAAGGAAGGAGAGAAGGAAGGGGGAGGCCGAATTGCTCCCCTTCCTTTCTCTCTTCCCCTCTTTCCTTCCCCCTTATTTTGGCCTACATGGGGCGCACCAGCCCCCTAGGGGCTGGTTTGTCCCCTTCTTGGCTCATTAGGCCCATGTAGTTGCCGGGAGGATGCCCGGAACCCCTTCCGGTGACCCGATATGTACCCGGTACCCTCGGAACACTTCCAGTGTCCGAATGTCATTGTCCAATATATGAATATTTACCTCTCGGCCATTTCGAGACTCCTCATCATGTCCGTGATCTCATCCAGGACTCCGAACAATATTCGGTCACAAAATCACATAACTCGTATAATACAAAATCATCATCGAACGTTAAGCGTGCGGACACTACGTGTTCGAGAACTATGTAGACATGACCGAGACACCTCTCCGGTCAATAACCAAAAATGGAACCTGGATGCTCATATTGGTTCCCACATATTCTACGAAGATCTTTATTGGTCATACTGTAATGACAACATTCGTTATTCCCTTTGTCATCGGTATGTTACTTGCCCGAGATTCGATCGTCGGTATCTTCATAACTAGTTCAATATCATTAGCACTAAGTCTCTTTACTCGTTCCGTAATACATCATCCCGTAACTAACTCATTAGTCACATTGCTTGCAAGGCTTATCATGATGTGTATTACCGATAGGGCCCAGAGATACCTCTCCGATACTCGGAGTGACAAATCCTAATCTTGATATATGCCAACCCAACAAACACCTTCGGAGATACCTATAGAGCATCTTTATAATCACCCAGTTACGTTGTGACGTTTGATAGCACACAAGGTATTCCTCCGATATCTGGGAGTTGCATAATCTCATAGTCAAAGGAATATGTATATGACATGAAGAAAGCAATAGCAAAAAACTTAACGATCATTATGCTAAGCTAACGGATGGGTCTTGTCCATCACGTCATTCTCCTAATGATGTGATCCCGTTCATCAAATGACAACACATGTCTATGGCTAGGAAACTTAACCATCTTTGATTAACGAGCTAGTCTAGTAGAGGCTTACTAGGGACAAAGTGTTCTGTCTATGTATCCACACATGTATCAAGTTTCCGGTTAATACAATTCTAGCATGAGTAATAAACATTTATCATGATATAAGGGAATATAAAATAACAACTTTATTATTTCCTCTAGGGCATATTTCCTGCAGTCTTCCACTTGCACTAGAGTCAATAATCTAGTTCACATCGTCATGTGTTTTAACACCAATAATTCACATGTTTATGTGATTAACACCCATAGTTCACATTGCCATGTGACCAACACCCAAAGGGTTTACTAGTCAATAATTTAGTTCACATCTCTATGTGATTAACACTCAAAGAGTACTAAGGTGTGATCATGTTTAGCTTGTGAGAGAAGTTTAGTCAATGAGTCTTCCACATTCAGATTCGTATGTATTTTGAAAATTTCTATGTCTGCAATGCTCTGCATGGAGCTACTTAGCTAATTGCTCGCACTTTCAATATGTATCTGGATCAAGACTCAGAGTCATCTAGATCGGTGTCAAAGCTTTCATCATCGTAACTCTTTACGGTGAAATCTTTATCACCTCCATAACCGAGAAATATTTCCTCGGTCCTCTTTAGGTACCTAAGGATAATTTTGACCGTTGTCCAGTTATCTACTCCTAGATCACTATTGTGCCCCCTTGCCAAACTCATGGCAAGGCACACAACGGGTCAGGTACACAGCATGACATACTTTATAGAACCTATGACTGAGGCATAGGGAATGACTTTCATTCTCTCTCTATATTCTGCCGTGGTCGGGTTTTGAGTCTTACTCAACTTCACACCTTGTAACATAGGCAAGAACCCTTTCTTTGACTGATCCATTTTGAACTGCTTCGAAAATTTTATCAAGGTATGTGCTTTGTGAAAGTCCTATCAAGCTTCTTAATCTCTCTCTATAGATCTTGATGCCTAATATATAAGCAGCTTCACCGAGGTCTTTCTTTGAAAAACTCCTTTCAAACACTCCTTTATGCTTTCTAAAAAAATCTACATCATTTCCGATCAACAATATGTCATTCATATATACTTATCAGAAAGGCTATAGTGCTCCCACTCACTTTCTTGTAAATATAGGCTTCACTGCAAGTTTGTATAAAACTATATGCTTTGATCAACTCATCAAAGTGTGTATTCCAATTCCGAGAAGCTTGCACTACTCCATAGATGGATCGCTAGAGCGTGCACATTTTGTCAGCACCTTTAGGATTGACATATCCTTCTGGTTGTATCATATACAACTCTTCTTTAATAAATCCATTAAGGAATGTAGTTTTCGACATCCATTTGCCATATTTCATAATATATAAAATGTGGCAATTGCTACCATGATTCTGACAGCCTTAAGCATCGCTACGGGTGAGAAAATCTCATCGTAGTCAACCCCTTGAACTTATCGAAAACCTTTCACGACAAGTCGAGCTTTGTAGATAGTAACACTACCATCAGTGTCTATCTTCCTCTTGAAGATCCATTTATTTCAATGGCTTGCCGATCATCGGGCAACTCCACCAAAGTCCACACTTTGTTCTCATACATGGATCCTATCTCAGATTTCATGGCCTCAAGCCATTTATCGGAATCCGGGCTCATCATAGGTTCGTCATAGTTCTTAGGTTCGCCATGGTCTAGTAACATGACTTCCAGAATAGTACTACCGCACTACTCTGGTGCGGATCGTGCTCTGGTTGACCTACGAGGTTCAGTAGTAACTTGATCTGAAGTTTCATGATCATCATCATTAGCTTCTTCTCTAGAGGGTGTAGGCATCACTAGAACGGTTTTCTGTGATGAGCTCCTTTCCAATTCGAGAGAAGGTACAATTACCTCATCAAGTTCTACTTTCCTCCCACTCACTTCTTTCGAGAGAAACTCCTTCTCTAGAAAGTATCCATTCTTAGCAACAAAGATCTTGTCTTTGGATCTATGGTAGAAGGTGTACCCAACAGTTTGTTTTGGGTATCCTATGAAGACACACTTCTCTGATTTGGGTTCGAGCTTATCAGGCTGAAACATTTTCACATAAGCATCACAACCCCAAACTTTAAGAAACGACACCTTAGGTTTCTTGCCAAACCACAGTTCATACGATGTTGATACGTCTCCAACGTATCTATAATTTATGAAGTCTTCATGCTATTACATTACCAACCTTTGATGTTTTATATGCATTTATACTATTTTATATGATTTTTGGGACTAACCTATTAACCTAGAGCCCAGTGCCAGTTTCTGTTTTTTCCTTGTTTTTGAGTTTCACAGAAAAGGAATACCAAACGGAGTCCAATTGACGTGCCAATTTTTGATGATCTTTTATGGACCAAAAGAAGACCCCAAAAGAGTTGGGCCAGAAGAGTCCCGGGCCGTCCACGAGGGTGGGGGGCGCGCCCACCCCCCTGGGCGCATGGGCCTGCCTCGTGGATGACTCAGGAACCTCCTTGATGTGAAACCAACGCAAAAAATTCCTATAAATATAGAACCCCACAGAAAATAACCTAGATCGGAAGTTCCGCCGCCGCAAGCCTCTATAGCCACGAGAAATCAATCTAGGCCCTCTCCGGCACCCTGCCGGAGGGGGCCATCATCACCGATGGCCATGGAGGAGTATCTCAGAGAGGCCATCATTGCCATGAAGTCCAAGGACCAGAGGGAGAACCTTTCCCCATCCAGGAGGAGGCCATGGAGGGGGAAGCACAAGGGGGAGAACCTCTCCTCCTCTCTCTTGGTGGCACCGGAGTGCCATCGAGAGGGGAATCATCGCCGCGGTGATCGTCTTCACCAACATCACCACCATCACCACCATCATCACCATCCTCATCTCTTTTACGCGGTCCACTCTCCCGCACCCCGCTGTAATCCCTACTTGAAAATGGTGCTTTATGCCACATATTATGATCCAATGATGTGTTGCCATCCTATGATGTTTTGAGTAGATATCCTTTGTCTTTGGGTTGATTGATGATCTAGATTGGTACGAGTTGTATGTTTTATTTTGGTGTTGTCCTATGGTGCCCTCCGTATCGCACAAGCGTGAGGGATTCCTGCTGTAGGGTGTTGCAATACGTTCATGATTCGCTTATAGTGGGTTGGTGAGTGACTGAAACACAAACCCGAGTAAGGGGGTTGTTGCGTATGGGAATAAAGAGGACTTGATGTTTTAATGCTATGGTTGGGTTTTACATTAATGATCTTTAGTAGTTGCCGATGCTTGCTAGAGTTCTAATCATAAGTGCATATGATCCAAGCAGAGAAAAGTATGTTAGCTTATGCCTCTCCCTCATATGAAATTGCAATGACGACTATCGGTCTTGTTAACAATTGCCTAGGACAATTCCGCACACTGATCCACCATTATTCCATACTCGCTATTTATAATATTTAGTAATATATTCTAACTTTATGATAACAACACCTACTTTTATATTTTAGCTCTCCGATACCATGCAAAGTTATCCTCTTCATACCCACAACGTAGTTTTAGTTCTCGTTTCTAGTTGGAAGCAAACGTTCGGTGCACGTAGAGTCGTATCAGTGGCAGATAGGGCTTGAGAGAATATTGATCTTATCTTTAGCTCCTTGTGGGTTCGACAGTCCATACTTATCACTTCCACCTTTGGGAATTGCTATGATGATTCCCTGCACTTGGGGATTATCAAGCTCTTTTCTGGCGCCGTTGCCGGGGAGCAATAGCGTGGGGTTGATATTCTCGTGTGTGGTTCTTTGCTTTCTTCACTAAGTAGATTTTGTTTTTCCTTTTTGTTTCTGTTTAGTTGTGGGTGAAACTTACAAAAAAATTAAAAGAATGAAAATAAAAAATACTTGCCTTTCATGCCTATAAAGTTTTTCAAAAAGAGAAGTGATTGGAAAGTTATGCATTGAAGAAGTGAGGGTTGACCTTGAGCACTTGTGTTCATGCTCACGGAAACAATGTAGAATTTTTCATGGAAGCTTCTCTGTAAATAATTATCTCCTTGTGTATATCCATTGTATTATAAAAATAATGTGCCAAGCTTTGGTTTTAGGATGATTAGATTGCTTGTTTACTATGTGCAGAACAAAAACAGAAACTTTGGCTGTAGTGCATGAATTTACATTTTTTACTGGAAGGTCAAATGGGTCTGAAACATTTTACACATTACTTATGTACAAATTATTCAAATTTTCAAATTTATTTCATAATTTTAGGACTTACATAAGTTTACTAAACTTCCAGATTACTATAGGTTGTCCTGTTTTTGACTGATTCTATTTTTCGCGTGTTGTTTGCTTATTTTGATGAATCTATGGCTAGTATCGGGGGCTATGAACCGTAGATAAGTTGGAATATAGTAGGTTTAACACCAATATAAATAAAGAATGAGTTCATTACAGTACCTTAAAGTGGTAGTTTGCTTTATTACACTAACGGATCTCACAAAGTTGTTGTTAAAGTTTTGTGTGGATGAAGTGTTTGAAGAACGAGGAGTTACCGATGTGAGAAGAATAAAGAGAGGAAAGAGCTAAAGCTTGGGGATTCCCAAGGCTCCCCAAGTAATATTCCAAGGATACTCAAGCATCTAAGCTTGGGGATGCCCTGGTTGGCATCCCATCTTTCTTCTTCAACAATTATCGGTATACCTCGGTTTTTGTTTTGTTCACATGATATGTGCCCTTTGTGTTTTTATTTTTATTTAAGAACCATGCTATTATGAGATGTCCCTTCATAGATTTATAGAATAATTCATGTGCTTCAATTATATCTTTTAAGTACGATCTTATAGAATTTCTCTTTGTGCTTCACTTAAATCTTTTGAGTATGGTTTTATAGAATGCTTCGTGTGTTTCACTTATATATATTGAGCTTGGATATTTGTTAGTCTATGTTAATTGTAGAATGCTCCATGAACTTCACTTATATCTTTTGGAGTATGAATAATACTATCATTTAAAGTAGGTTTGGAAGAGTGTCAACTTTAGGAATTAGTGATCCCACTATTTTGGAGGGTGTTGAATCTTAGTGTGATATTTATGGAAGTGGATTTGGAAGAGTGTCAACTTTAGCTAGTAATGATTCCACTATTTCGAAAGAGGTTCCAATTGAGTATGAGAACAAAGTTGCTATCCATGATGCTACTAAAAATTATTATGAGGGAGGAATACATGCTTGTAGGAGTTGCAATAATATCAAGTTTCCTCTCTAAGTGCTTAAAGTTTTGAAGTTATACTTGTTTTGCCTTCCTATGCTAGTTGATTGTTGTTCTTATAAATTGTGTGCTCACAAAATCCCTAGGCATAGGAAGTGGGTTATATTTAAATGTGCTATTCAGATTCTTCATGGTGCTCTCTTTATGTTTCAATTCTTATCTTTTATGTGAGCATCATTGAAATCATCATGCCTAGCTAAAAGGCATTAAAGAAAAGTGCTTGTTGGGAGGCAACCCAATATTTACCCTTACTGTTTTTGTGTGTTTACATTATTAAGCTATTGTATTAATAATGTTTTATAGCTTTTGTTTCAATAAAGTTCCAAGTAAGACCTTTGGGAAGACTTGGGTGAAAGTTAATGTGATCTTGCTGTAAAAAATAGAAACTTTGCGCTCACGAGATTAGTTGTCATTTTTTACAGAAGAGTGGTTTTGAGTTGGTTATTTTTGCAGGAGATTAATAGACAAATTCCTCACGTCCACCAATTTATTTCATAATTTTTGGAGTAGCAGAATTATGGTTTATGTTTAGATCATTATAGACTATTCTATTTCTGACAGATTCTGTTTTCATTGCATAGTTTGCTTGTTTTCTACTCCCTCCGTCCCATAATGTAAGACGCTTTTTGACACTACACTACACTAGTGTCAAAAGGCGTCTTACTTTATGGGACAGAGGGAGTAGTTTCTATGGCTTATATTTCTCAATATAAATTGTAGAAATGATATGGTACAGTAGACATTGTGTGGGAACAATTATGAACCTTGTCTTAGACAGTACCAAAGTGAATCGTTTACTCTTTATCATACTAACCTATCTCACGAAGTTCTGTTAAGTTTTGTGTGATTGAAGTTTTCAAGCTTTGGGTGAGATATCGATATGAGGAGAATAAGGAGTGGAAAGCCCCTAAGCTTGGGGATGCCCAAGGCACCCCAAGGTAATACTCAAGGAAGACTCAAGCGCCTAAGCTTGGGCATCCCCTCTTTCGTCTTAAAAACTATCAGTACACCTTACTCGAAGCTATATTTTTATTCATCACATGATATGTGTTTTGCTTGGAGCGTATTTTCAATTTTACTTGCTACTTGAATAAAATCATTGGATCTGAAATCTTGAATGAAAAAGAATCCTCCCATGGCTAGTTAATTATTTGACTACTCGGTGTTCTTCACTCGTATCTTTTTGGATTAGTTTGTTAATAATAACTCACGTGCTTCACGTATATCCTATGAGTAAAAGGTTGAATGAATTCAATGTCATAAATCTGAATTTATATATGTTTCATATGCTTACAACATGGGGAGTAATGACTTCACACATAATAAGTATAAGTAGTAAACTCATTGAAAGATAGCAAACGTAGAATTGGTCACTTGAACAATTCATCACATATAAATATACTATCTTGGACATCTTTTGTAATTGTGAGCACTCATTAAAATATGACATGCTAAAAGGTTGATGTTGGACAAGGAAGACAACATAATGGGTTATGTTTTCTTATATCCGAAATAAAGTATATTGTCTTGGATCATCCAACATGCTGAGCTTGCCTTTCCCCCTCATGCTAGCCAAATTCTTTGCACCAAGTAGAGATAATACTTGTGCTTCCGAATATCCCTTAAACTAGTTTTGCCATGAGAGTCCACCATACCTACCTAAGGATTGAGTAAGATCCTTCAAGTAAGTTGTCATCGGTGCATGCAATAAAAATTGCTCCTTAAATATGTATGATCTATTAGTGCGAAGAAAATAAGCTTTATACGAACTTGTGATAGGGAAGAAATAAAAGCGACGGACTGCATAATAAAGGTCTTTATCACAAGGGGCAATATAAGGTGACATTCTTTTGCATTAATATTTTGTGCATCCAACCTTAAAAGCGCATGACAACCTCTGCTTCCCTCTGCGAAGGGCCTATATTTTACTTTTATCTTCTACCTTATGCAAGAGTCATGGTGATCATCACCTTTCCTTTTTTTACCCTTTTTCCTTTGGCAAGCACTTTGTGTTGGAGCGATCCGGATATATATATATATATATATATATATATATATATATATATATATATATATATATATATATATATATATATATATATATATATATATATATACTTGGATGTAGGTTTTCATGAGTTATTATTGTTGACATTACCCTTGAGGTAAAAGGTTGGGAGGCGAAACTATAAGCCCCTATCTTTCTCTGTGTCCGATTAAAACTTTGAACCCATAAACATCACGTGAGTGTTAGCAATTGTGAAAGATTAAATGATAGTTGAGTATGTGGAGTTTGCTGAATCAAAGCTCTGACATAGACCCTTCCTGGAAATAAGATGAATTGCAATTGTTTGATGACCGAGAATATAGTTTGTTAGTTTCAAGAAAGTTTATGATCTACACTTTAACATGTGAATAGCTTGTTACTTGATCATGAAAAGTTTTATGAGATAAGCTATTGTTATGACATATAATGATGCTAGAAAAAGTGATTAAAACTACCATTGATCAAACTTAAGCACTTGCTAGCATTCACACTTCACAAATTATTTCTTTTATCATTTACCTACTCGAGGATGAGTAGGAATTAAGCTTGGGGATGCTGATACGTCTCCAACGTATCTATAATTTATGAAGTCTTCATGCTGTTATATTATCAACCTTGGATGTTTTATATGCATTTATATGCTATTTTATATGATTTTTGGGACTAACCTATTAACCTAGAGCCCAGTGCCAGTTTCTGTTTTTCCATGTTTTTGAGTTTTACAGAAAAGGAATACCAAACGGAGTCCAACTGACGTGCCAATTTTTGATGATTTTTTATGGACCAAAAGAAGACCCCGGAGTAAGAGAGTTGGGCCAAAAGAGTCCTGGGCCGTCCACGAGGGTGGGGGGCGCGCCCACCCCCCTAAGCGCGTGGGCCTGCCTCGTGGACGACTCGGGAACCTCCTTGATGTGAAACCAACGCCAAAAATTCCTATAAATACAACCCCCCCCCCCAGAAAATAACCTAGATCGGAAGTTCCGCCGCCGCAAGCCTCTGTAGCCATGAGAAATCAATCTAGGCCCTCTCCGGCACCCTGCCGGAGGGGGCATCATCACTGGTGGCCATGCAGGAGTATCCCGAACAGGCCATCATCGCCATGAAGGCCAAGTACTAGAGGGAGAACCTTTCCCCATCCAAGCGGGAGGCCATGGAGGGGGAAGCACAAGGGGGAGAACCTCTCCTCCTCTCTCTTGGTGGCACCGGAGTGCCATCGAGAGGGGAATCATCGCTGCGGTGATCGCCTTCACCAACATCACCACCATCATCGCCATCCTCATCTCTTTTACGCGGTCCACTCTCCCGCACCCCGCTGTAATCCCTACTTGAACATGGTTCTTTATGCCACATATTATGATCCAATGATGTGTTGCCATCCTATGATGTTTTGAGAAGATATCCTTTGTCTTTGGGTTGATTGATGATCTAGATTGCTACGAGTTGTATGTTTTATTTTGGTGCTGTCCTATGGTGCCCTCCGTGTCGCGCAAGCGTGAGGGATTCCCGTTGTAGGGTGCTGTAATACATTCATGATTCGCTTATAGTGGGTTGGTGAGTGACTGAAACACAAACCCGAGTAAGGGGGTTGTTGCGTACGGGAATAAAGAGGACTTGATGCTTTAATGCTATGGTTGGGTTTTACCTTAATGATCTTTAGTAGTTGCGGATGCTTGCTAGAGTTCCAATCATAAGTGCATATGATCCAAGTAGAGAAAGTATGTTGCAATGACGACTATCGGTCTTGTTAACAATTGCCTAGGACAATTCCGCACACCGATCCACCATTATTCCACACTCGCTATTTATAATATTTAGTAATACATTCTAACTTTATGATAACAGCACCTACTTTTATATTTTAGCTCTCCGATACCATGCAAAGTTATCCTCTTCATACCCACAACGTAGTTTTATTTCTCGTTTCTAGTTGGAAGCAAACGTTCGGTGCACGTAGAGTCGTATCAGTGGCAGATAGGGCTTGAGAGAATATTGATCTTATCTTTAGCTCCTTGTGGGTTCGACACTCCCTACTTATCACTTCCACCTTTGGGAATTGCTACGACGATTCCCTGCACTTGGGGATTATCAGGTGTCGTCTCAACAGATTTAGATGGTGCCCTATTTAACGTGAATGCAGCTGTGTCTAATGCATAACCCCATAACAATAGTGGAAAATCGGTAAAAGACATCATAGATCGCACCATATCCAATAAAGTACAATTACGACATTCGGACACACCATTACGCTATGGTGTTCCAGGTGGCGTGAGTTGTGAAACTATTCCACATTGTTTTAAATGATGGCCAAACTCATAACTCAAATATTTGCCTCCTGGTCAGATCGTAGAAACTTTATTTTCTTGTTATGATGATTCTCCACTTCACTCTGAAATTCTTTGATCTTTTCAAATGTTTCAAACTTGTGTTTCATCAAGTAGATATACCCATATCTGCTCAAATCATCTGTGAAGGTTAGAAAATAATGATACCCGCCGCGAGCCTCAACACTCATCAGACCGCATACATCGGTATGTACTATTTCCAATAAGTCAGTGGCTCGCTCCATTGTTCCAAAGAACGGAGTTTTAGTCATCTTGCCCATGAGGCATGGTTCGCAAGCATCAAATGATTCATAATTAGGTGATTCCAAAAGTCCATCCGTATGGAGTTTCGTCATGCACTTTACACCAATATGACCTAAACGGCAGTGCCACAATTATGTTGCACTATCATTATCAACTTTGCATCTTTTGGCATCAATATTATGAATATTTGTATTACTACGATCGAGATTCAATAAACCATTTATATTGAGTGTATGACCATAGTATGTTTTATTCATGTAAACAGAACAACAATTATTCTTTGACTTAAATGAATAACCGTATTGCAACAAACATGATCCAATCATATTCATGCTCAACGCAAACACCAAATAACATTTATTTTAGGTTCAACACTAATCCCGAAGGTAAAGGGAGTGTGCGATGATGATCTTATCAACCTTGGAATCACTTCCAACACACATCGTCACCCAACTAGTATCTGTTCATTTTGCAACTCCTGTTTCGAGTTACAAAACTTAGCAACTGAACTGGTATCAAATACCCAGGGGCTACTATGAACACTAGTAAAGTACACATCAATAACATGTATATCAAATATACCTTTGTTCACTTTGCAATCCTTCTTATCCGCCAAGTTTTTGGGGCAGTTTCGCTTCAAGAGACCATTTCCTTTGGAGTAGAAACACTCAGTTTCAGGTTTGGGTCTAGATTTGGTCTTTTTCACAGGAGTGGCAACTTGCTTGCCATTCTTCTTGAAGTTCCCTTTCATTCCCTTTGCCCTTTTTCTTGAAACTAGTGTTCTTGTTTAACCATCAACACTTGATGCTATTTCTTGATTTATACCTTCGCCGATTTCAGCATCGCGAAGAGCTTGGGAATCATTTTTGTTATCCCTTGCATATTATAGTTCATCACGAAGTTCTAGTAACTTGGTGATAGTGACTAGAGAACTCTGTCAATCACTATATTATCTGGAAGTTTAACTCCCACTTGATTCAAGCGATTGTAGTACCCAGACATTCTGAGCACATGCTCACTATCTGAGCTATTCTCCTCCATCTTCTAGGCAAAGTACTTGTCAGAGGTCTCACACCTCTTAACACGGGCATGAGTCTGAAATATCATTTTCAGCTCTTTGGAACATCTCATATGCTCCATGGCATTCAAAACATTTTTTGAAGTCCCGGTTCTAAGCCGTAAAGCATGGTGCACTAAACTATCAAGTAGTCATCATACCGAGCTTCTCAAACGTTCATAACGTTTATATCTGCTCCTGTAACAGGTCTGTCACCTAGCTGTGCATCAAGGACATAATTCTTCTGTGCAGCAATGAGGATAATCCTCAGATCATGGACCCAGTCCGCATCATTGCTACTATCAACTTTCAACTTAGTTTTATCTAGGAACATATCAAAAATAAAACAGGGGAGCTATACGCGAGCTATTGATCTACTACATAGATATGCAAATACTATCAGGACTAACTTCATGATAAATTAAGTTCAATTAATCATATTACTTAAGAACTCCCACTTAGATTGACATCCCTCAAGTCATATAAATGATCACGTGTTCCATATCAACTAAACCATGTCCGATCATCACGTGAGATGGAGTAGTGTTCAATGGTGAACATCTCTATGTTGATCATATCTACTATATGATTCACGTTCGACCTTTCGGTCTCCAGTGTTCTGAGGTCATGTCTGTACATGCTAGGCTCGTCAAGTTTAACCCGAGTATTCCGCATGTGCAAAACTGTCTTGCACCCATTGTATGTGAACGTAGAGCTTATCACACCCAATCATCACGTGGTGTCTCAGCACGACGAACTCTCGCAACAATGCATACTCAGGGAGAACACTTATACCTTGAAATTTTAGTAAGGGATCATCTTATAATGCTACCGCCATACTAAGCAAAATAAGATGCATAAAAGATAAACATCACATGCAATCAAAATATGTGACATGATATGGCCATCATCATCTTGTGCCTTTGATCTCCATCTCCAAAGCACCGTCATGATCTCCATCGTCACCGTCTTGACACCTTGATCTCCATCGTAGCGTCATGGTCGTCTTGCCAACTATTGCTTCTACAACTATCGCTAACGCATAGTGATGAAGTAAAGCAATTACATGGCGTTTGCATTTCATACAATAAAGCGACAACCATAAGGCTCCTCCCAGTTGCCGATAACTTCTACAAAACATGATCATCTCATACAATAACGTATATCACATCATGTCCTTAACCATATCACATCACAACATGCCCTGCAACAAGTTAGACGTCCTCTACTTTGTTGTTGCAAGTTTTACGTGGCTGCTACAGGCTTCTAGTAAGAACCGTTCTTACCTATGCATCAAAACCACAACGGTGATTTATCAAGTTTGCTGTTTTAACCTTCAACAAGGACCGGCCGCAGTCAAATCCGATTCAACTAAAGTTGGAGAAACAGACACCCGCCAACCAACTTTATGCAAAAGCAGTGGCATGTCTGTTGGTGGAACCGGTCTCACGAACGTGCTCATGTAGGGTTGGTCCGGGCCGCTTCATCCAACAATACTGCCGAATCAAAATAAGACAATGGTGGTAAGCAGTATGACGATCACCGCCCACAACTCTTTGTGTTCTAATTGTGCATATCATCTACGCATAGACCTGGCTTGGATGCCACTGTTGGGAAACGTAGCATGCAATTCAAAAAAAATCCTACGCTCACGCAAGATCTATCTAGGAGATGCATAGCAATGAGAGGGGGAGAGTGCGACCACGTACCCTCGTAGACCGAAAGCGGAAGCGTTTGACAACGCGGTTGATGTAGTCGAACTTCTTCTCATTCTAACCGATCAAGCACCGAACGTACGACACCTCCGAGTTCTGCACACGTTCAGCTCGATGACGTCCCTCGAACTCTTGATCCAGCAAAGTGTCGAGGGAGAGTTTCGTCAGCATGGCGGCGTGGTGACGGTGATGGTGAAGTGATCCGCGCAGGGCTTCACCTAAGCACTACGACAATATGACCGGAGGCGTAAACTGTGGAGGGGGGCGCTGCACACGGCTAACAACTATTGATGTGTCTTCTAGCGGTGCCCCCTTCCCTCATATATATATAGGTTGGAGGGGAGGAGAGGCAGCCAAGGGGGCGCCCCAAGTAGGAGGAATCCTACTTGGGCGCCTCCCAATTTGGCCTTCCCCTTTCCATATTCATCCGAAGGGGGAAGGAAGGAGGAGGGAGGAGAGAAGGAAGGGGGAGGCCGAATTGCTCCCCTTCCTTTCTCTCTTCCCCTCTTTCCTTCCCCCTTATTTTGGCCTACATGGGACGCACCAGCCCCCTAGGGGCTGGTCTGTCTCCTTCTTGGCCCATTAGGCCCATGTAGTTGCCTGGGGGATGCCCGGAACCCCTTCTGGTGACCCGATATGTACCCGGTACCCCCGGAACACTTCCAGTGTCCGAATATCATTGTACAGTATATGAATCTTTACCTCTCGACCATTTCGAGACTCCTAGTCATGTCCGTGATCTCATCCGGGGACTCCGAACAACATTCGGTCACAAAATCACATAACTCATATAATACAAAATCGTCATCGAACGTTAAGCGTGCGGACCCTACGAGTTCGAGAACTATGTAGACATGATCGAGACACCTCTCTAGTCAATAACCAACAGTGGAACCTGGATGCTCGTATTGGTTCCCACATATTCTGCGAAGATCTTTATCGGTCGTACCGTAATGACAGCATATGTTATCCCCTTTGTCATCGATATGTTACTTGCCCGAGATTCGATCGTCGGTATCTTCATACCTACTTCAATCTCGTTACCGGTAAGTCTCTTTACTCGTTCCGTAATACATCATCCTGTAACTAACTCATTAGTCACATTGCTTGCAAGGCTTATCATGATGTGTATTACCGAGAGGGCCCAGCGATACCTCTCTGAAACTCGGAGTGACAAATCCTAATCTCGATCTATGCCAACCCAACAAATACCTTCGGAGATACCTGTAGAGCATCTTTATAATCACCCAGTTACGTTGTGACGTTTGGTAGCACACAAGGTATTCCTCCGGTATCCGGGAGTTGCATAATCTCATAGTCAAAGGAATATGTATATGACATGAAGAAAGCAATAGCAATAAAACTTAACGATCATTATGGTAAGCTAACGGATGGGTCTTGTCCATCACATCATTCTCCTATTGACGTGATCCCTTTCATCAAATGACAACACATGTCTATGGCTAGGAAACTTAACCATCTTTGATTAACGAGCTAGTCTAGTAGAGGCTTACTAGGGACACGGTGTTTTGTCTATATATACACACATGTATCAAGTTTCCGGTTAATACAATTCTAGCATGAATAATAAACATTCATCATGATATAAGGAAATATAAAATAAAAACTTTATTATTGCCTCTAGGGCATATTTCCTTCACCATCCCCTAAATCCGTACAAACCATGCAAAAAAAACCTACATAGTATGCGACGCTAGCCACTACGCATCGTCGTCGGCGATGTCCACGACGTCGGTGTTGGGCGCCGGGTATAAACGCAAGCATCGCTTCGACTTATATGGTGTGCTCAGCCTCCTCTTCCTGCCGGCGATGGCTTCTGGCCTCCGCCTCCTCCTCCTACCGGCGACGGCTTCTGGCCTCCGCCTCCTATCGATGATGGCGTCTGGCCTCCGCCTCCGATTCCGACCGAAGGGAATCGAGGATCTTCTGCTGCTCCGCCTGCAGATCCGCATCTCCATCATTCCCCACATTCTTCTTTGGTTCCTCCTCCTCCTTCATCTCAACCTCCTCCTCTTCGTCAACCTCCTCCTCCTCCTCCTGCACCTCAAAGTCCTTCGGATCCACCGTGTTCGGCGGTAGCCCCACGGCGATCTGGGATTCACGCCTTGCCCGGATATGCTCAAGGAGCTGCAGTCGGCGCTCCGGCGTTAGATGGATAGCTCCTTACCTGACAGCGTGAGGGCATGGATACTAATGGTGGCGGATGATGATTGGAAAGTGCGGCAGTGACGAACGAGAGAGGGAAAATATGGACGGGTAGGGTTTTGGTGTCGGCGGTTGGCTTAAATAGTTGGGCTAGGCACTACGCGGCCCGCCGAAGCGGTGCTACCCGACGCCATCGGTCTGACGAGAGCTTCGGACCGCCGGTTTTCGAAGTGTTTTCCTGAGGGACCCCATCGTTAGTCCGAGGTGGGCCTCCTCGTATCTGCACCAGAGTTGTGTTGGACATGAGGGGTGCCTATCAGCCTTGGCGTTTGAGACCCGTTTGTGGCGTCCGCATGAGTCATTTTGTTTTGACTGGTCATTAACCGGGCCGCCCGGCTGAGAGTTTGAGGAGGGTATGGGGTGCTTGGCTGTAGATGCTCTAATATAAAAACGTTTTTGATACTAAACATTCTTATATCTTGTATGAACTAGTTTTAGTTTGGCTTTCAAGGCAAATTGTGTGGTCGTCCGATCGTTGTGCCGAAACTCAGCTCGCAATAGTAGCATTTGTCCGACGCGCGGAGCGGGCGCGTGTTTTTGTGGTTTTTGTTTTCTTTTCATCTCATGTTATTAGGCATGGCCAACGCTACACCGTGGACAGGTGCTCCAACCGCCCATGTCGGCTTGGGTGGTCCAAAATGAAGTATGGTGTTGCTTGCAGAGCCAAGCCGCTTCCTGCAGAGGAGTCAGGCTCCTCCCTGACAAAAGAGGAAAAGAGAGGGAGAAAGGAGGAAAAGTATATACATGCACTAGCTCTGTATGGTGTGTGACCTTTAGCCATCACTTGGAACTGAGTAAAAGCTGGATGACGAGAGATTAAGTGCGGGCTAATGAGGCAGCCATGCGTTGGGTGGTTAGAGCAACTCTAGCAGACCCCGCATCCTGCCCCGACCTGCAAAATAACCGCCTAAATGCGGGTCGGGGTGGAAAAACCTGCCCGATCAGACCCCGCATACCGGCCCGCAAAAAATTTTGCGGGGCGCGGCAAATCTTCTCCCCCAACCTCTAGTTTGACGGGCTGGGAGGCCGACCCGAGCTCAGCCCCTATCCGTAGAGCGATTTGGCGGGAGGGACATTTCCGCGCGCCCTTTCCCGCTCCCCCACCCTCCGCCACCATTGCCAAGCCTTCGCACGCTCCGGTGCTTCCCCTCCGGCCGTCCCTCGCCGCCATGGATGACCCCATGCTGTCCCCCGTCACCGTCGAGGTCGCGCACGCTCCTTCACCTCGAGCGGATCTCATTGCCGGCCATGTTAGCCCTGCCGTCGTCGCCCAAGCAAATGTCGCGCCTGCCCGCAAGCGGCAGGGCAACGTGGTCGTGCAGGGCGGGAATCCGGCTGCCCCCGCCGCGGCCCCCCGCGCTCCGGGCGCCAACGCCGCATCGCGATCCCAGCCGGCGGTGGAGAAGGTCGGCAAGGTCGCGGGCGTAAAGCGGAGGAAGATTCCGGCTTCAAAGAAGCCACCTTCTTCATCCTCTCACTCCATCCCGGAAAGAGGTGCTCCGGCGATGCCGTTCAACGGTGCTGCTCCCCCCTCAAGCGAGGTGTTCGATGAAATGGCCGGAAGGTATGCGTCTTCGGTCTTGGCGATTTCCTTTCATCTTCGCCATTATGCTTGATATCTCGTGACTTGTTATCGTTCACTATAGTGGTGGTTCGAACAATGCAACTACCGAGTTCGTGAACTTGTTGGACACGAACGCGGTTGACATTGATCAAGCCCCGTTCATCGCGTTCGACTACAATGAAACGGAGGGCGGCATGGATGATCATGGTTGTGAGGATGAATTGGAGGAGATCGAAGCAGAAGCGTATGAGCAATTGCAAACAAAAACTGGGAAACGCCAAAGATCAAAGAACTACACGATTTTGGAAGATCAAGCTTTGATCAAAGCATGGAGTGCGGTGTCTCTTGATTCATGCACGGGTACTTCTCAAACCGCCAAGAGATATTGGCAAAGGGTCGAAGATCAATACTTCCGCATTATGGCAAAGCATCCCAATAGGTCTCCACGCACATTTCGGTCGCTTCAAGGGCGTTGGGAGAATATCAAGCCTATGTGCAGCCGTTGGGCAGCTTGCTTGGAGCAAGTACGCAATGCACCTCCAAGTGGCACCGTGGAGTCCGACTATGTGAGTTTGTTTTGCCTTTGTTCAAGTTGTGCATCATCATATTTGCATCATGGGAAATGATTGCATCACTTTGTTCACATTTTGTAGGACAAGATTGCTCAACATAGATACAAGGGCATGGAAGCTTCGGAAGGCAAATTCTTCAAACAAGAGCATTGTTGGGAGTTGCTCCAAAAGTGCAAGAAGTGGAAGTTGATCGACAAAGAATCCCCACCAAACAGAGGCTCACTTACAAACATGGATGAGGATGAGGATGATGATGGCCCAAGAAATTTGCACAAGCCCGATGGCGACTAGAAGACTAAGGAGAAGATGAAGAGAGAGCGAGAAGCATCGAGCTTGAGGGAGAAGATTGATGCCATGGTGCAATCAAACGAGTCGATGTTGTTGAAGTCGTTGGAGATTAAGAAAGAGTTGGCCGAGAAGAAGGCAAATGGGAAGCAAGAAAAGTGGCAAATACTCAAGGAAGAGGGGCTCCGCAAAGCTGACATTCAGGAGAGAAGAGCACGCACCGCTGAAAACAAATCCATGTCCTTGTTGCTCGCCGAAGAAATAAGGACGACCTCACCAAAACATGGCATGATATGGCAAGGAGAGAAATCTTGAAGAAGAGAATGGTCGCGTCGGCCGGTCCGTGTTACAATTCCGGAGATGTTTTCTCTGCTCCATATGGTGGCCATGTCGATGATTTCGGTGCGGGAGTTGGGACAAGCGTCGGAGGTGGTTTTGGTGGTGGCGAAGAACTTCAAGATGGATTCGGTGGTGACGAAGAACTTCAAGATCGCGCGGAGTGAAGATCGACCAAGATGGTGCCAGACATGGGCGCAAACTTTTGCGTTTATCGTATTGAACCTAGCTTTTATTTGCGCGTAAAACTTTGTTATGTCGTTTGAATTTGAACTTATGTGTCGAAACCTATGCCAAATGCGAGAAATGCCGTTTTCTTTTTGCGGGTCATCGCGGCGGTGTCCGAGCAGAGCCCGCAGAAGCCGACCCGTAAAAAAATATATTTCGCGAATATTTTTTTTTACGGATCCGTTTGGGGGTCTGCATATGCCAGCCGGAATCGGCCCACAAAAGCGGTTTTGCACAAACTACAAACGCGTTTTGCGGCCGGCGGGATGCGGTGTTTGCTAGAGTTGCTCTTACGACCAGCACACTGATGCTCTGACACATTTATCTATGTGGAAAGTCTGGAGCAGCACCAAACTGACGCCTACATGCCCTTATGGCTGATGCTCTTACGACCAGCACACTGATGCTCTGACACATTTATCTATGTGGAAAGTCTGGAGCAGCACCAAACTGACGAAATGGTCGCGTCGGCCGGTCCGTGTTACAATTCCGGAGATGTTTTCTCTGCTCCATATGGTGGCCATGTCGATGATTTCGGTGCGGGAGTTGGGACAAGCGCCGGAGGTGGTTTTGGTGGTGGCGAAGAACTTCAAGATGGATTCGGTGGTGACGAAGAACTTCAAGATCGCGCGGAGTGAAGATCGACCAAGATGGTGCCAGACATGGGCGCAAACTTTTGCGTTTATCGTATTGAACCTAGCTTTTATTTGCGCGTAAAACTTTGTTATGTCGTTTGAATTTGAACTTATGTGTCGAAACCTATGCCAAATGCGAGAAATGCCGTTTTCTTTTTGCGGGTCATCGCGGCGGTGTCCGAGCAGAGCCCGCAGAAGCCGACCCGTAAAAAAATATATTTCGCGAATATACTTTTTTACGGATCCGTTTGGGGGTCTGCATATGCCAGCCGGAATCGGCCCACAAAAGCGGTTTTGCACAAACTACAAACGCGTTTTGCGGGCCGGCGGGATGCGGTGTTTGCTAGAGTTGCTCTTACGACCAGCACACTGATGCTCTGACACATTTATCTATGTGGAAAGTCTGGAGCAGCACCAAACTGACGCCTACATGCCCTTATGAGTTAATTGCAGGGAACTACCACACTTCGGCACGTCGTAACGAATCAGTACCATTAGTCATTTTTTTTTTGCCATGCAGTACCAACTTTAAGCCTAAGTGTTGCAAAACGATCTGACAACCGTATAAGCGCGTATTGACCACGTATCTGACCGCTAGGTCCCGTGTGTCAGGGGCTGACGTGGCATGCTCTTTTATAAAAACAACCCTTACTTTTTATTTAATCACGCATATATCCTCTATTTTTTTTAAAAAGGTCTTGCCACAAGAAACCTTTTTTCAAGGGTAACACCACATGCGCCGATGCGCGCGACCCGCCTGGATTCGAACCCGCAATCTGCCGCTGCGCTGCTGCTCCTTTTCATCTAAACTGCACGCTTAAGTCTAGTTGTACTTTGTGCCATTCGTTTTTTTTACGTCTTTAAACCTGCTAATGGGCTGCGAGGACATATAATACTAAAACGTGGTTGCGATAACATGTATACTATGCAAAAAAAAAAACTAGTACGTGTATACGTCTTTAAACTCCGAGCCTTTTCGGTTTTTATGCGATACTAAAAAGTATTATATGTCCATCGCGTCGTATAATTAAAAAATTATTCGCCGCATCGTTTAATATGTCTATTGAACATTTTTTAATATACAATGAACTTATTTAAATATATGATATCATATTATAGAAACTTAATCATGTATATATTGAACATTTTATGATATACGATGTCTATATATATGTTTGTGTATGAATTTTATCAATATACACACACTACATTCAGTCTGAAGAATAAACCTGCTAGTCTCTGCATTGTT
This sequence comes from Aegilops umbellulata, assembly GCA_032464435.1. Classification (NCBI taxonomy): domain Eukaryota; kingdom Viridiplantae; phylum Streptophyta; class Magnoliopsida; order Poales; family Poaceae; genus Aegilops; species Aegilops umbellulata. Next base: position 62,042,296 of record CP136056.1, on the reverse strand, counting down.
TTTGGGTTGAGTTAAAAAAATTAAAATTACTCTGAAAGATAAATAAAGTGTTTATGCATTTAAAATAATGTTCAGGACATTTTTGGGAAAAGTTGAACGCGTATTAAAAATTATAGTATTTTATAAAATGTTCAGCATGTATTATAAAATTATTACGATTACACAATAATTTTTAGTACATGTTATCAAATTTTTGAGTAACTGTGCATTAAAACAATACATGTTGTCACATACTTTTTTAAATGTGTTGGCCTCACTAGGCCATGGTTGGGCCATGCTGCAGCCCATGCAACGCTGTCTCGTTTAGCTCGAGCGGATCGGGGATTCAGGGACAAGGGACACGGGCGGCGGCGTTTGAATCCAGCGACGGTTCTGGCCATCGTGCCGCCGCACCGCCCGACCGCGCCGCCGCGCCTCCGCACCGCCGCACCACCCGACCGCGCCGCCGCGCCGCCCTTAGCCCTCGTCGCCTAACACGAGCCGCTGCTCCCGCGAGCCAGCCGCTTCTCTGCTGCACCGGCGAGCCAGCCGCTGCTCTGCTGCTCCGGCGAGCCAGCGACGGGGCTCCGACGAGGGGAGGCCGGCGAGGTCGAGGCGGCGGGTCTTTGAGCGATTAAATTTACAACAAAGGTGTTTTCTGCAAAAAAAAAGCCAGGTTTGGCTCCTGAAACATGGGTCCCAGCGGTCAGATTTGTACGTGGGTTAAACCGTTTTGCAACACTTAGGCTTAGAGTTGGTAATTCATGGCAAAAAAAATAACTAATGGTACGGATTCGTTACGACGTGCCGAAGTGTGGTAGTTCCCTGCAATTAACCCAATTTGGTCTGGACGCCGACCAGCCTCAGGCGGCCCGTGTCACTTCGTGGTAAAGAGGGGGCAGGAGGCCAGGCGGTGGAGGTAGGCGATTTTGCCGGTGACCAGCGAGAGGAGTGAGGCGGTTGTTGGGAGGCAAGCTGCCGGCAAGCAGTGGGCCGAAGGAGATGGCGGAGGCAGAGGTGGGTGGGGCTCCCACATCGGACGCGCCACGAGCGAGAGAGCTGGTGCTCCTCTATGTACTCAGCGTCTTGTATTTTTCCTTCGTGCGTGCTCAGCGTCGCCGGGCGCGTTGTTCCATCCCCGCGCACCCTCCTCGCGATGATTTCGCTCACTCCTCTCGCTCCGCGTTCGAACTGGTAGCAAATCCCGCCCTGGAACACCTGCGCCCACGAGTGGGAGTGTCGTTTTTGTGCGCTGATCACGTGTCTTCAGTTGGTTCTAGCGGTTCATTTGTTTGCAGGGCGATGCTGTTGGTGTTCTTCAGTCCCAATTGCCTGCGCCAATTTTGCTTGGCGAATGGTTGCTGCTGCCCTGCTAGCTCCAGGCTGCCATTTTTAGTGCAGTTGCCTCTAGGTATCCAATCAATCAGGTTTCAAAATGGCTGACCAGTACATAGATACAGTGTGGATACTGCATGGTGAGACTAGTTTGTTCAAGGGAGCGAGAGAGTAGTTAAGGTGATTTGGAGGAGTGATTGGTCGTGGAGAAGTTGTTTTAGTTCGATTTTGTAAACGCAAGCTTGTTTCTGATGAGTACTCCTTTGCATTGTATCTAAATCTCTGTATTTGCATGCTGGCTAGTTCCAACAGTTTATCGTTTAAGTGTTTGTTCGGTGACTATGGTTGCATCATTTCAGTCATATTAATTTTCAACGGCAGAATTGTAGGCACCAGGCATTCTCTTAGTTTCTTTTTTTTAAGTCTTCTTGGCTCCCTAAGTTTTGCGTGTTCAAGTTTTTCCTTCATTCTTCAGTCCCTTTTTCTTGAGTATTCATTAATCATGCAGAGATAGTCAGTGAACTAGATTTTCTTTTTTCAATCCTTCTATTTGTGGATTTATTTTTTAGTTCATTTTCATCATTTATTCTCTTTAATCGGTACTCGTCATTTAGCTCATTCTTTCATTCTTCATTTTTATCTTGTATGTCATTCTTCAGTTCATATTCAGCCCCTCGGTCTTCTTCTTTCTTCTTACCGAAAAAGGCTTTCGCCCCGCTTTATAAATAAAGCAAACCGCCACAAAGCACCCATACAAGGACTAGTCCATAACTCACACACCCAAGTCTCACGACAAGAAGTACAAAAGGTTCTGCTGAGGGCACAGCTCAACAAGCCCAAACAAAGAAAAAGAAAAAGAACGGCCAGGGGAGGCCGGAGAGCGCACCCGGCCCCTAATCCGGCTCTGGGGATGCTTCTTTCTTCTTTGGTTAGTCTATGTCCTTAGTCTTTGTCTTTTATAAGGCTGTGATGTGTTGTGTTTTGGTAAGGCACCAGGCAGTCCAATTTCTACACCCCCCTAACGATTCATGATTATGGAAATCCCTTATGTATTCAGCCTATCATCTCTATTGACGTTCAGTTTACCATTTCAGTGAATGTATCTTCCAATCCATTCTTTTCAGTCATTTATTGTTCTATTTTTCTTTCACTTTTTGCAAATCAGATGAGGTTTTCAGTCTTGTTTTCTGTTGTTGTGAGTATATTCAGTTAGGTATATAATATATTCAGTTTATACAGTATGTTCAGTTATCTCAGTTCTGACATTTTTTTTCAGACCCTTGTTTGTATTCAGTTATGTTCAGTTACTTCTTGCATTATTCAGTTTGATTTTTGTTCAGATTTTATTTGTATTATCTCTCAGATTTATTTCTTAAGTCATAATTATGTGTTCTTTCTTCATTACTCATTAGTTTCACTCATTCAGATTTCTTCAGTTCAGTTCAGTGTTCTCTTTTAGTCATATTCAGTGTTATTTATACAGTCATATTCATTGTGTTGTACTTTCATCCACTCAGTTTTCTCTTTCTAAATGAAGAGGTAACAACCTCATTTTCCCTATTGCTATCTTCTCTGCATCCATCAGTCATTCATCAGTCAATCAGTTTATCATTTTTTTTCATTCATTTTCCAGTCTCATCATTCACTGATCGGGACTTAAGTGGTTATCTGTCAGCATTTAAAAAACCCTTTTTTTTCTTCTATCCCCCCTCCCTCTTTTAGTCATTACACCGTCACTGTTTTTTGTTTTTTCTGCATTTTTTTTGTGTAAGACAGACTATACCATGGAACGCAAGGGTCGCGTTCAATGACGCAACCAACACCAACCTGTGGTTTGAGGCAACAAGGGGGTGTACATATGCTGTTCGGGTGAACAAAAGCCCAACAACCACCGAGATATACGGCAAAAACTAGGCAAAATTCATCAAAGACTATAATTTCGGAGAGGGGGACTTGGTCCTGTTCAACTTGGGTGGTCAGATCGTCTACATTGATTATGGCGAACCCAAGGAGGCAGAGGAAGCCGTGGAATCCGCGGTGTACACTAGGGGCATTCATTTGATCGAGGAAGAAACGTTCAACCTTTTATACCTGTTACCATTCAGCCCTGGGTACTCAGGGTTCCCTTTTGTCCATCCTCTCAGCAGGATGAACATCAAAACACAGCTCATGGTATGTGCAGTTCTTTTTTTCCGTTCACCTCTTCTTTTCTTTCTCTCTCTGTGCCTAATCAAAAAACTGTGTGTGCCTGTCACATCTCTTTTTCATTGAACAAGACATCGCAGAGCACGGACAGGCGGGACTTCGTTTTGCAAAAGGGATATCATCGAAGCAAGTATGGCACCTCCAAGGACGGCTGCATCTTTTTCAAAATGGGATGAAAATAGTTCACTGCAAGCACAGGCCTCATGTCACGTTCAAGACAGCCGCCAGCGGGGAGCTGGAGATGATTGTCGTCGTGAATGTCCTCTGAGTATAGTCGGAGTTCAGTAGGTTATGCTAGTTTGTGTCTAGTCAGAACTTGTTTAGCTTAGCTCTTTTTCTAAAGCGAAGTGTTGTCCTTTTTGTAATGGAGACTACGTTGCTTCTGCATTTCATGCTACCTTTTCTTTGTTTTGCCAAACCTACGAATGCGTGTGCATGGCTAGATGCCACAGAAATCTATATTTAAAATTCCAAGATTTTTCTGTGTTTATGGCGAGTGTATGTTGTCAGTTTCATCTTGCTTGTTGTAGCTATAGGTCTTTTGTGGTTTAGTCTTTTTAAGATCAGATGAGTCAGTAACCTCAGCGCTTATCTTTTGTCTGGGCAGTTCACATTTCAGTCTCTGTGCTTTATAGATTTAGTTTTAAGTTCCATTTCAGTACAGTTCCATTTTTTTCTGAGTTAGCCATATCTTAACATGAGTTTTTTTAACTTTGCTATCCTGTTTTTCAGGCTTTTTTGGAGTGGGACAACAATGTCCTGCTTGAGGAAACAACATCAGGTTCTCTGAATCCTATTTAATTTTTCAAGTTCCTTATTCATTATCTGATTAGTTCAGTCAGGCATTTTTCTCAAGTCTTTTTTTTAACGATTTATCTTAATGTATCATCAACATCAGTTATGTATAACACTATAAGGGCTTCAGTTCGCTAAAGCCGGGCAAGCGCCTATTCTCTAAATAAAACATCAGTTATGTACGTGTCCAAAAAAAACATGAGCTATGTACATTTTTTTGGAAACCAGCCATGTACATTTTAGTGACAGTGCCATCTTTCCACACACCCCAAGGTGTTTGCATGCTCGTCACATCACCTTTTTCTTTTTCTTGCACATTTGTTCATACAGCTTTCATCACAACACAAAATGATAATGCAGCTGCCCCCAACAAATACGAAGCTATTGAAAAATGTTCATCCAGCATCATGCATATTTCCTTTGTGATCAGAGAGAGAGAGAGAGAGAGAGAGAGAGGTGGGGGGGGGGGGGGGAGCGCATTCTATGCCTTGAGTTTTTATGCTACCGGTGCACCGAACATCAAAAGCTTGTATTACGAGTTCTTAAAAATGATGAAAAGAATTGAGTATTTAGAAATATCAAACTCTAACATGTCACAAAATTTCAGTTGTAAATTCAACTCACAGCAAGAGAAACAAAAATAACAAATAGCAAACATGTAACATGTTTTTGTGCCACCGGGCACCGAACATCAAAAGCTTGTACTACGAGTTCTCAAAATTTCCTAAAATAACTGAGTATGTAGAAAAAGCAAGCATCTAACATGTAGGAAAATTTCAGATGTAAATTCAATCCACAGCAAGAGGAACAAAAACCAAAAATGCAGCCATGGTAGTGCTAATGGACCCAATTCACAGCCTAGTTTAAATTAACTACGTTAATGTCACGATTTGTCTTTTTCATTTCTCGAGGTGTGAGTTGAACTTGCTAAAATTCTATGACATTATATATATATATATATATATATATATATATATATATATACACTCAATATTTTCATAATTTAAAAAATATATTGCATTACTTTTCGAGTCTGGGTGCACTGGCAGCACAAGAACCTCCCCTTTTTTTGCACCATCATCGTTAGAGACACCATCCCCAGCTATATGCTTTGGAATTTTGATTCATCCGCTAACTTTTTTTACTCTATTCTTCCTCTTCTGAAAACGAATCAGGACACGTGTCAACACTTCATTGGACAAAAATTCGACCTAGACTGAAATGAAAATCAGTCGAATATAGACAGTCCCATTTTTTAGGTGTGTACGGTCATAAAATCTGATTGTATAATGTCCAATGAACAGGAGACATAAAACTAGTCTACAAACTGTTTGTCATATTTTTACTCATTTCGCTTTATTTTGTTATAGAAAACAATTGATGCTGGTGCTTAACAATTTATTTCTCTCATACAAATTTTGTATCTTGGCCTTGGAGGAAAAGGCAACTGGTGCACGGGGCGTGGCCCCTTTCTAAGTGTTATAGGAGTATATCAACGTACAAAGACATCTAAGCTAAGATAATATCAGTACAAAGTCAAGCACAACCACACTCACAACAAACCTTTTCTCTCACTGGCAGGAACTGTTTGCCTTGATGAATGATGCAATAATCAGGGAATCTATACCTCTGCTGGCCAATCTTTTATTACTTCAACACGAATTGATATAAAATTTTATTATGTAGACAACTATTTATATAAACCAAAGGAACCATGCACCACCGTACGCTTAAGTGCCCCCGCCTCAGCGGATGTCCTGAAGAGCAGTGTAAGTTTGAATAGGACCATGTTGATGTCAGGCCTGGCCCGAGGGTCTTCCCTGGTGCAGATCTCGCCAAGCTCGAACACTGATACGATGTCCGGCAAGTAGACAGCCGGGTCACAGATACGCAGTGACCATTCCCAACTCGTACCGCAGTCACCCAACCCAACTCGTTTGCCTGTGTCACTCGGAGCTCTCATCCGAGGGTTTCGCTTTGTTCACAGCATACGAAAATGTCCAAAACAATCTTGTTCCTCTGGATCGAGCTCACCAGCAGGATACCTCTGGACTTTAACAACCTGAACTCCGGTGTGCAGAACCTGTCCTGCAACACCTCAGGGGCGAGGTGCCATCGTCGCTGCAAATTGCAGCGTACGAACGCAGCTTCCTTGCCAACAGTGGCCTTTGTGCCAAACAGGGCACGAAGATAAATCTTCTGACATGTGGGCATGGCAACAGCGTGCATGGCGACAGTGTCCATGATCCCAAGCCCTCGACAAGCCTGATAGTCTTCTTGTTCATTGTCTGCAGCACTGTCGGCATCATCGTCGGTGTTGTCTGGCCGTCAAGAACAATGGTGATGGCTGTCAAGAAGATAGAGAGTCCTGGCGAAATAAGGACGGGGACGGAGGTCGACAAACATGGACGATGTTTCTGTGTCGTATGCCGCTCAGCACCGTGGCCTCCGACACGAACTATTTGTCGAGCTCCGTCCCCGTCCTTATTTCGCCAGGGCTCTCTATCTTCTTGACAGCCACCACCATTGTTCTTGACGGCCAGACAACACCGACGATGATGCCGACGGTGCTGCAGACAATGAACAAGAAGACTATCAGGCTTGTCGAGGGCTTGGGATCATGGACACTGTCGCCATGCACGCTGTTGCCATGCCCACATGTCAGAAGATTTATATTCGTGCCCTGTTTGGCACAAAGGCCACTGTTGGCAAGGAAGCTGCGTTCGTACGCTGCAATTTGCAGCGACGGTGGCACCTCGTCCGTGAGGTTGTTGCAGGACAGGTTCAGCACACCGGAGTTCAGGTTGTTGAAGTCCAGAGGTATCCCGCCGGTGAGCTCGATCCGGAGGAACAAGAAGATTGTTTTGGACATTTTCGTGTGCTGTTTTTTTTTTTTTTGACGCGTCAACGGCGGGCTTACGCCTGCCTGAACCTTTATTGCCAACCGTCAGGGTGTTACATATCCCAGGAGGAAGAGAGAGTACATGGGGATTTAGAGGAGGGAAAGAAGAGGGAAAGAGAAAATTACATGTAGCGATAAGCTATAATCTCCCGGTAAGGTGGAACAACATGGAGCCCCAGTCCTGGAGCCTAATTTTCTTTTGAACATTATTACAGCGGTGGGACCAAAGTTTAAGATCATCCGCAGCGGAGCCTGCAACATCATGAAGCCCAAGTTGAATGTTCCGAAATACCTTGGCGTTCCTTCTCTTCCAGATATTCCAAAGAACGGCAAGCAGAACTGTTGATCTAGTTCTGTTGTGCCATTCACCCTCCCATGCGTGAGGCAGCCCCTGCGGTGCATCTGGACAGAGGCTTTCGAGCTCCTCCCAAAGAGGAGCAAGGTGCTGGCACCCGAAGAGAAGATGGTTGATGGATTCGTCGTGGTCGCAGAAGGGGCACACGGCCGAAGTGGCAATGCCCCGTCTGAAGCGTCGCTCATTCGTGAAGAGGCGGTCCTTGCGTGCCAGCCAGAGGAAAAGCCGGCATTTGTTTGGGGTGTAGTTTCGCCAGATGGCCGGGGCGAGCGTGTCTGTGGGTTTTGCCCTCCAAACCGCGTGGTAGGCCAGCTTAGCGGTGAAAGGTTTCCCAGCATCCCTTGTAGTTCTCCTGTCAGCTACCTGCAAATTCAAGTTGACCGTGGCCAAAATAGTGCGTAGTTCAAGCAGTTCGCAATCGGCTGCGTGGGACAGCCTAGGGGTTAGGTCCAAAGTTAGGTTATTCGAGGTCAAAGCGCGTTCCACTGAGGTGTGTATTCGGTTGGAGTGAGAAAAAAGGGCCGGGAACTGTTGGGCTAGGGTTTGGGATGAGTGAGGAAGCCAAAGGTCAAGCCAGAAGGATGTAGTGGCTCCATTACCGATGCTGACCCTGGTAGAGTCCCGAAAAAGGGGGAGGCCTTTCATGATGTCCTTCCAGATCGGGGTATGCTGGTTGTCTAACATGCCCACATCATTAGAGGCCGACCAGCCATAATTGGAGGTCAAGTATCTGTTCTCTCCCGGGATTTGCTCGTCGTGCAGTTTGGAGATGTGTTTAAGTAACAGACAGAGGTTCATGTGTGGAAGAGAAAGAAAACCAAGGCCCCCGTTGGCGAAAGGAGCACAAACGAAGGTCCCAAGCGACCTTGCAGTTGCCGCCGGAGGTTGTTTCCTGGCCAGACCAAAAGAAGGCCCTACAACGTTTCTCGATTTCCTGAATGGTTCCAACCGGGAGAAGAAGAACACTCATTGCATAGATTGGCAGGGCGCGTAAAACAGAACGGACCAGGATAGCCCTTCCGGCCAAGGAGAGCAAAAGGCCCCTCCAGCCGGCAAGACGACGATCGACCTTATCAATGATGAAGAAGAAGTCGGCCAGGTTTAGTTTGTGAGTGGATAAAGGCAAGCCCAAGTAGGATTGGGGGAAGGCGGCAACTGGGCAGCCCAGGATTGCAGCAAGGCTAGACGAGAGGTCGGGGTCGATGTGAATTGGGGCAAAGGTACTTTTGTGGAAATTTATTTTCAGCCCGGTAGCCTGAGAAAATTGGAGCAGGATGTTTTTGAGAGTCCGAAGCTGAGCAGCGTCGGGGGGAGGACAATTAGCGTGTCATCCGCATACTGAAGGACGGTGCAAGGCATATCATGGTCGATCGGGTGAGACAGGAGTCCACGGTCGGATGCCTGAATAATGAGTCGTTTTAAGACATCACCCACCAGGATGAAGAGATAGGGAGATAGGGAATCGCCTTGCCGCAAACCTTGGCGGCACTGGAACCAGGGCCCCGGCTTACCGTTCAGGAGAACAGCCGAGCTGGCTGTGGTGTTTAAGCTCTGCACCCAACGGCACCAGAGCGGAGGGAATCCTTGAGCTTTCAGGATGTTGGCAAGGCCGGTCCAAGAGACTGAGTCAAAGGCCTTGTGAAAATCTAGCTTAAGGACGATTGCGGGTAGCCGTCGCTTGAAACAAGTTTGGACAATATCAGTAGCATGAAGAAAGTTTTCGGCAATCCCACGTCCTTTGACAAACCCGGTTTGATCGTAGTGGATTAGTTGAGTGACTAGGGGTTGAGCCCTTAAAGAAAGGCACTTGGACGTGAGCTTAATTGAGCAATTTTGGAGGGAAACCGGCCTATAGTTCTCAGGCGTAGAAGCATCTGGTTTTTTGGGAATGAGCACAATGTGGGCAGTATTGATGCGCAGAAGATCTGCGGTGCCTGCATGGAACTCGTTCATCAGATTAAGGAGATCCGGTTTGACAAGGTTCCAATTCGTTTTGAAGAAAGACGGGCCGAATCCATCAGGCCCAGGGCTGGCGTCGTCCTTCATGGCCCAAAGGGCGCCCTTTATTTCCTCCAGAGTAAAAGGTTTCAGGAGATCGAAGGCTTGGGTTGTGTTGAGCGCGTTAGGCAGAAGCAGATTTTCAAGGTCGAAAGAAGTGGATACGGGGGCGCTTGTGCCAACTAAGTTCTTGAAAAAACGAAGGAGGACAACTTCTTTGTCGGAGTGAGCGGAGAAGGTGGTGCCATTGTAAGAGAGAGACTTTATTTGATTTTTCCGGTGTCTCGTGGACGCACAAATATGCATATAGGCCGAGTTTTCGTCCCCAAAAACGCAGTCCTTGATTTTTGCCCGTTGTCTCCAGTAGGCAGCAATGGCAGCATTGTGACGGTGGAGAGATAGCTTGACCGCAATTCTAAGATTTAATTCAATGTGTGATAGCGGTCGGGCCTCCTCAATCTTGTCTAGAAAGTTGATAGTAGCATGGCAGTTTAGAGCTAGGGTTTTTGGCGAGCGATGATTTGACCGCCACTTCTTTGCCATGTTTCTAGTGCGTTTTAACTTAAGGGAGAGAATCCCCGCGGCGCCAAGGTGGGCATGACGGGCACCTACGCTTGCCCAGTTTGTGGCCACCCTCTCTAGAAAGAGGGGGATGTTTAGAAGTGATCGATCTAGGCGGAAGACTGAAGATCTGGGAATAGATGTCTTGGCCGAAAGGCGAATAGGAACATGGTCTGAGGTTGTACGAGATAAAGAGACTAGTGAAGTATCTGGAAAATATGAAGCCCAAGGAACGTTTGCAAGCGCCCTATCCAACCGAACAAGGATGGGCACGTCCTGTTGGTTTGACCAGGTGAAGCGGCGATCAAGAAGAGGGAGGTCCTGAAGCTGAAGAGTGTTGATGGTGTGAACAAAGCGAAACCCTCGGATGAGAGCTCCGAGTGACACAGGCAAACGAGTTGGGAATGGTCACTGTGGTGCGAGTTGGGAATGGTGACTGCGGTGTGAGTTGGGAATGGTGAGTTGAAGCCCATGTGAGAAGAGGGTCATATATATAGACAGTTTGTGTGACTGCAAAACACATGGAATCTCTCTTTTGTGCGCTAGTGCAGGCACTTGTTCCTCCAACATCAGACTATTCTGGTTCTTCCCTTGATGGTTCCTCCAACAACTTTCTATCAGATCATTCATGATGCTTCAAGTTTAAGCAAGGAATTGGTTCTGGGAGCAGAACCATCACCTCATGTGCCTTTATGTCAAAAAGACAGGAAAAATGGCAAACTGATAAAGCATTTCACGAGAAGATATTTTGGAGCATAAAAAACTTTACAAAGCAGAGTTTCAGGCATTTGTTCCTGCAACGTCAGACTATTCTGGTTCTTCTCATGCCTACTTATCCTGCTTTCAACAAGTTCAGAAGCACCCGGCACTCAATGTTAACACTTGACACCCACCTTCTATTCTTCCCTTAATGGTGAGGATAAGCGCGCACAAATTCCCTGATTTACCGAAGAGAATGCGATTGGAATGTCTCCAAAAGTGCGAACAAACGTTCAGGCAGGCAAGTATTAGGGCTGGTGATCACAGAGAAAAAAGATGGTGAAATTATTGCCTCCAGATTGACACGTTCGTCCATAACATTACTCGGTTAATCTGAAGAACAATGGTTCCAGGTTGACATGCTTTTACATGCAGGAGTTACAGGATACTGCTCTGAACTTTTGAAGAAAATGTCATTCTTGTTCTGATCGATGTGAACTCTGAGCATCTTATCACAGCCGAATCAAATCTACTGAATGGCACAACTGAACTTTCTATTAGACCATTCATGATGCTTCAAGTTGGACAGGAAAAAGTAGCGAACTGATAAAGCATTGCAGGAGAAGATATTTTGGAGCGTAAAATACTTCACCAAGCCGAGTCGTGGTACTAGCTACCTAGGGGCACTGATGATTGCATGGCATGGAATTGGACACCTATGGTACTACTATCGTGGCGCGGAATAAAAGTCCTATGGTACTACTATCGTGGTGAGCACGATTGGCACCAGGGTGGGTGTCGCGGCCGATACGGTTTGACATTGAGAAGCCTGTGGTGTTTTGGTCATGCAAATCGATGGTTCTCAATCTCATGGATCATCGCCTGGTGCTTTGTTTTGTTTTGGCGTGGTGGTAGTGTGATAAAATCAGTACAACTAGGGACAGGGAGAAGTTCTTGAATTAGGAAAATGAGTTCAACAAATGTTGCAGTTGAAAGCCTCAAAGTGAAACTGGAAATATCATTTATTTATATGCAAAAAGATTAATCTGTACAATTTTTTGTTACTGTACAATTTAATACAACAATTTAAAACGAGTGGGAGTGTCGTTTTTGTGCGCTGATCACGTGTCTTCAGTTGGTTCTAGCGGTTCATTTGTTCAGTATTGCGCGTCAAAATTTGGGGTGTTTTCATCAGTGTCGTTAGCAGCCGAAACTAGGTAACGAGCGTATGGGGGAATTCGGAAGCAAAATGATATTTGCAGGGCGATGCTGCTGGTGTTCTTCAGTCCCAACTGCCCGCGTCAATTTTGCTTGGCGAATGGTTGCTGCTGCCCTGCTAGCTCTAGGCTGCCATTTTGAGTACAGTTGCCTCTAGATATTCATCGATCAGGTTTCAAAATGGCTGACTAGTACATAGATACAGTGTGGATACTGCATGGTGACTAGTTTGTTCAAGGTAGCGAGAGAGTGGTTAAGGTGATTTGGAGGAGTGATTGGTCGTGGAAATGTTGTTTTAGTTCGATTTTGTAAACACAAGCTTGTTTCTGATCAGTACTCCTTTGCATTGGATCTAAATCTCTGTATTTGCATGTTGGCTAGTTCCAACAGTTTATCGTTTAAGTGTTTTGTTCGGTGACTATGGTTGCATCATTTTAGTCATATTAATTTTCAACGGCAGAATTGTACACACCAGGCATTCTCTTAGTTTCTTTTTCTGAAGTCTTCTTGGCTCCCTAAGTTTTACGTGTTTAAGTTTTTCCTTCATTCTTCAGTCCTTTTTTTCTTGAGTATTCATTAATCGTGCAGAGATAGTCAGTGAGCTACATTTTCCTTTTTCAGTCCCTCTATTTGTGGATTTATTTTATAGTTCATTTTCATCATTTATTCTCTTTAATCGGTACTCGTCATTTAGCTCATTCTTTCATTCTTCATTTTTATCTTGTATGTCATTCTTCAGTTTGTGCGAGATGCGGAAACGTCTTAACCTCGGTGCGAGGGGACGTGTTGCATGTTATAGGCAAGGGTGCAAGATCCCTGATAGCGCATACAAGATGGTTGAGATATTACAGGAGACTTGGAGGACACCAGAGATAAGAAGATAGAGTAGGTTACAAGAGATATTTGAACTACCTAACTTATCTATCTCTATCTCTAGGTGCGGCACAGGTATAGGTGCGGGGCTCCTCCGGGTGCACAATGTAACGTGACATATAATGTGTTTAACACCCTCCCGTAATCACAACTTCATCAAGTTGAGATTATGTTTAAAATCTTCAAAGCTTCTTGTAGATAACGGTTTGGTGAATCCATCTGCAATTTGATCTCTGGAGTGCACAAACCGAATCTGAAGTTGCTTCTTGGCAACCCTTTCTCTCACAAAGTGAAAATCTATCTCAATATGCTTTGTCCTGGCATGAAATACTGGATTGGCAGACAAATATGTAGCACCCAAGTTATCACACCATAAACAAGGAACTTGATTACTCCTGACACCAAGTTCTTTTAACATGGATTGTACCCATATGATCTCAGCTGTGGCATTTGCCAGTGCCTTATACTCTGCTTCTGTACTGGACCTGGAAACAGTGGCTTGTTTTCTTGCACACCAGGATATTAAGTTTGGGCCAAAGAAAATTGCAAAGCCACCAGTGGACCTTCTGTCATCAAGGCAACCTGCCCAGTCAGAGTCTGAGAAAGCACTTACAAGTGTAGAGGATGACTTGCTGAAATTCAGACCAACATTGGCAGTATTCTTGACATAGCGAACAATACGTTTAGCAGCAGTCCAGTGAACTGAGGTAGGTGCATGGAGAAACTGACAGACTTTGTTGACAGCAAATGAAATGTCAGGTCTAGTAAGTGTGAGATATTGGAGTGCACCCACCAGACTCCTATACTTTGTGCTATCATCTGGATTCAAAAGCTGTCCTTCTGTGAGAGATATTTTTTCTGAATTTGACATAGGAGTAGGTGAGGGCTTACAACCTTGTAGACCTGCCTTCTTTACCAGATCTGGCGCATACTTTTCCTGAGAGAGATGAAGTCCATCCTCATGCTTCTTCACCTCAATCCCTAGGAAATAATGCAAGTCTCCGAGATCCTTGAGAGCAAACTCTGAGCTGAGATCTTTCAAGAGCCCTGTGACAGACTCATCTGATGAACTTGTGACAATTATATCATCAACATATATGAGTACAGATATGTATGTGTTGTGCTTGTTGTAAATAAACAGTGAGGTGTCAGACTTAGAAGGAACAAAACCAAGATGTTGCATCTTGTGACTGAGACGTGAATACCATGCACGTGGGGCTTGCTTCAACCCATACAATGATTTGTCAAGTTTGCAAATGTAAGAAGGAACATTTTTGTTCACAAACCCAGGAGGTTGCTTCATGTACACCTCTTCTTCCAGAACACCATGGAGAAACGCGTTCTGAACATCCAGTTGCCTGAGACTCCAGCCCCTGGAAACGGCAAGAGACAAAACAAGGCGAATAGTGGCAGCTTTTACAACAGGACTAAACGTGTCCTCGTAGTCTATGCCATACCGTTGTTTGAATCCTTTTGCAACCAATCTAGCTTTGTACCGATCAATGGTTCCATCTGACTTCCTCTTGATTCTAAAGACACACTTGCAGTCTATGAGATTTTTACCTTTCTGCGGAGGGACCAAATGCCATGTTTTATTCTTTTGTAGCGCCACAAATTCTTCATTCATGGCCTTTCTCCACTTTTCATCATTCAAAGCTTCTTCAAGATTGTGGGGTTCACCGGGTTCATCTGTAGAACATACCATACCATATTTTGTAATATGTTTGTAGTTTACAGGTTTTGTTACCCCTTTTTGTAGTCGTGTACGACGCGGAGATGTTGTGCCTGATGTTTCTGCCACAAAAATCCCACGGCAGAAGCTGGCGCAGTTGCAGCCGCCGAATCCTCCTGAGTCGGATCTTCTGCGGCAGACGAGGGCGTGGGCGAAGGCACAGGCGTTACGGCCGGCACAGAAGATCCCCTCGCCAGATTTCAAGGTGGATCCGCCTGATCCAGCTGCCGCGCCCGACACGCCTCATCATTGGCGCAAGGTGGCGTGGGCGGCGTATCAGCGCGGGATCCCGCGCCGGTCGGACCTGCAGCGGCCGGGTGGCGCAAGTCCCGCCGTTTGTAGCAGACCGGCTGGGCCGGAAACCGAGCTGCCGAAGGCCCAGTGGCACCACGCCACCTGTCGTCTGCTGGTTGGCGCGGGGCAGAGGGAGCGTGTCCCCCCTCCGCAGCGCGCCGGGTGGCCATGTCCATGTCGCTTTCAGCGCGCGTCGCCCGCGCCTGATCGCACCTGATTCGGCCGGCGCGGAGTCTGAGGCGGATCCACCTGACCCACCTGCCGCGTCTGAGTGCGTCGATCCCAAGGGCGGCGCTGTGCCTGGCAGGACGGATCCCGAGGGGGATTTGCTCCCTTCGCCTGGACACATGAAATATGGCCCTGTAGGGCACATTTCTTCATCGTTTTGACTGCCGTATTTTTCTCTGCTTTCTCATGCATCATCATCATGCTCATGCATGGTATTAAGAGGGTCAGTCAACAGTTGATCATTACAGTTATCACCCCCGTGATCAAAGCTAGTAAGATGAGAAGGAAGAAGTAGAATTTCTTTTCGGAGAAGTGCACCCGCATTGGGATGAAGGTGAGCAAAGGGAAACTTAGTCTCATCAAACACGACATCACGGGAAATGTATACACGGCTAGAGGAGACATCAAGACATTTTACACCCTTGTGTTGAGCGCTATACCCTAGGAAGACACACTGTTTTGATCGAAACATCAATTTGCGATTGTTGTATGGACGAAGATTGGGCCAACACGCACACCCAAAGACACGGAGAGACTTGTAGTCGGGTTTGGTGTGAAGAAGGCGTTCCATGGGAGTTTCGTTGTGTATGACACGACTAGGAAGCATATTGATAATGTGAACGGCGGTGAGAAACGCTTCATCCCAAAATTTAAGGGGCATAGAAGCACCGGCTAGGAGGGCAAGACCCACCTCAACTATGTGACGGTGCTTGCGCTCGGCAGAGCCGTTTTGTTGGTGCGCGTGAGGGCAGGAAACATGATGAGATATGCCAAGAGTTTGGAAGAAGGAATTCAACTTTTCGTATTCCCCTCCCCAATCAGATTGTACCGCAAGGATTTTGCGATCAAATTTTCGTTCTACAAGTGCTTGAAAATTTTTAAAGACTTGAAAGACTTCGGATCGTTTCTTAAGAAGATAGATCCAAGAGAATTTGCTATAGTCATAAATGAAACTAACGTAATATGTATGTCTACCAACCGAGCTAGGGGCAGGACCCCAAACATCTGAGAAAATTAACTGAAGTGGTTGAGTAGAAACACTTGTAGAAACAGGATAAGGCAATTGATGACTTTTTGCTCTTTGGCATGAATCACAAATAGTTCCAACATGAGGCTCACCAACAAACGGGAGCTTATTTTTCCTAAGCAAGCGTTCAACTAAAGAAAATGAAGCATGTCCTAGACGATCGTGCCACCGTGTTGAAGAAAGCTTGACAACACCATAGGCTTGTTTATTATGTCTTCTAAACTCCGTAAGGAACGGGTAGAGTCCTCGAACACATCTACCTCGATAGAGGGTTTTCCTCGTGGCCAGATCCTTGATCAAGAAGAAAAAGGGATGAAATTCAATGAAGACATGGTTGTCAAGTGTAATTTTATGAACTGAAAGGAGGTTTTTGTTGGCACTAGGGACATTCAAATTTTTTTAAAGATGAATCTTGCGATGAGGGGTGTGTATAACAGAATGACCAATGTTGCTGATGCTCATACCTGCACCATCGGCGGTGTGAATTTGATCCTTGCCATGGTACTTCTCACGTAGGGTCACCTTCTCGAGCTCTCCAGTGAGGTGATTGGTGGCGCCACTGTCGAGGTACCAGTTGGTGTCGACGCCGTAGGATCCATCCGCCGCCGCAGCGATCTTGTCATCATCTTGAGCATCGTCCTCGTCTTCATCGTAGCGGTACCAGCAGTCTCTGGCGGTGTGGCCTGGTTTGCCACAAATCTGACAGCGTGGGGCGTCCGGGCGGGTTCGGCCAGCGCCGCCACCACGGCGACCCCTGTTGCCACGAGCGCCACCACCACTGGTTCCACCATTGTTGCCGGTCCTGACGCCACCAGCCCTGCCCTTGCCGCAGCCACGGTAGCGGGAGCCGCCGCCACGACCACGGGCTGCAAGGTTGGCAGAGGACTTGAAGCCACCGCTGCCGGAGTTCTGGAAGTGCACCATGCGCTGGTCGAAGTTGCTGAGCATGGAGAAGATCTCGTCGAGGGAGGCGGGGCTGACGCGGGCGTCGAGAGCGGAGACGAGGGGCTGGTACTCCTGGTCCAGCCCGTGAAGGATGTATGAGATCAGCTCGTCGTCCTGGATGGGCTTACCTGCCGCCGCTAGCTCATCCGCGAGACTGCGCATGGTGGCGAAGTAGGCGGCGGCGGACTGGTTGCCCTTCTGCGCATTGATGAGCGAGGTACGGATGTTGTTGACGCGGCTCAACGACTGCGACGAGTACATGCCCGCCAACATCGTCCAGAGCGCGTGCGCCGTGGTGACCGCGGTCACCCTGACGAGTACCTCTTTGGAGAGGTTGCTCAGCAGGAAGCCAAGCACCTGCTGGTCCTCCCGGACCCAGATGGGGTGGAGAGGGTTGGGCACAAACGTGTCCTTGCCGTCCTTGTCCTTGGCGGCTTGAAGCTTGGTCGGCTCCGGCGAGGTGCCATCAACGTATTGGAAGACACCGGCGCCACGAAGTTGTGGTGTGATCTGTGCGCGCCATAGCACGTAATTCATGCGGGAGAGTTTCTCGATCACCTGCCCACTGAGGCTAGGGTGAGATACGCCGGAGGAGGAAGACATGTTTCGGGTGGTGCGACTGGAATCATATGAAAACTAGATGGGAAGAAGAATGGCTCTGATTACCATGTGTGAGATGCGGAAACGTCTTAACCTTGGTGCGAGGGGACGTGTTGCATGTTATAGGCAGGGGCGCAAGATCCCTGATAGCGCATACAAGATGGTTGAGATATTACAGAGACTTGGAGGACAAGAGATAAGAAGATAGAGTAGGTTACAAGAGATATTTGAACTACCTAACTTATCTATCTCTATCTCTAGGTGCGGCACAGGTATAGGTGCGGGGCTCCTCCGGGTGCACAATGTAATGTGACATATAATGTGTTTAACACAGTTCATATTCAGCCCCTCGGTCTTCTTCTTTCTTCTTTGGTTAGTCTATGTCCTTAGTCTTTCTCTTTTATAAGGCTGTGATGTGTTGTGTTTTGGTAAGGCACCAGGCAGTCCAATTTCTACACCTCCCCACCAATTCATGATCAGCCTATCATCTCTATTGACGTTCAGTTTACCATTTTAGTGAATGTATCTTCCAATCCATTCTTTTCAGTCATTTATTGTTCTATTTTTCTTTCACCTTTTGCAAATCAGATGAGGTTTTCAGTCTTGTTTTTCTGTTGTTGTGAGTATATTCAGTTTATACAGTATGTTCAGTTATCTCAGTCCTGACATTTTTTTCAGACCCTTGTTTGTATTCAGTTATATTCACAAGGTTTCGGTGAAAAACGACGTTTTTTGTGGCTTGTGTAGAAAAGATAAAGAAATGCCGCGTGAATAGTTAGAATGAAGCATCAGAAATTGTCTTTTTTACACAAGCCACAAAAAACCTCGTTTTTCACTGAAACCTTATGCACGCACATAAAATGTCCGGATATACACACGGGATTTCTGTTCCGAATTTTTCAACTTTTCGAAATGTGTATTTTGACAATGGGTGCATATGCACCTAGGAGCTAAAGGCAATTACCGTTACTTTCTGCATTATTCAGTTTGATTTTTGTTCAGGTTTTATTTGTATTATCTCTCAGATTTATTTCTTCAGTCATAATTATGTGTTCTTTTTTTCACTTACTCATTAGTTTCACTCATTCAGATTTCTTCAGTTCAGTTCAGTGTTTTCTTTTAGCCATATTCAGTGTTATTTATACAGTCATATTCATTGTGTTGTACTTTCATTCACTCAGTTTTCTCTTTCTAAATGAAGAGGTAACCCCCTCATTTACCGAAAAAGGCTTTCGCCCCGCTTTATAGATAAAGCCAAACATCCAACAAGGTTCGCCAACACACACACACACACAAACAGAGGTCTAACACAGCAAGTAGTCAAATAGGGTTAATGCTGAGGGCACAGCTCAACAAGCCCTGAAAAGGAAAAAAAGGCACGCACACGAAGGGTGCGGCACAGCATCTAGTCGGGCTCCGGGGGTGGCGGGGGGAGCGGGGGCGCCAAGCTGAAGGCCATCGAGCGAAGGTCGGCGATGAGGTTGTTGATGACGTCCCGATCCTGGGGGCGGCTAAGCGGCCGCCAGAGCTGCAAGTATCCACACATTTTAAAGATGGCGTCAGTAGCACGTCGAAGAGGGACCTTCTGAATGACAAGCTTATTGCGAACGGTCCAGAGCGTCTAGGCAAGGACCCCAACGCAGAGCCATCTGATATGGCGGTAGCGAGGGGGGGAGGCATGGATTTCCGCAAGCAGGTCAGGGAAGTTGGTGTTACACCACTGGCCCCCAACTGTCTCGCGGAAGCAGGATCAAAGGAACTGAGCCGTAGAGCACGATAAGAAGATGTGGTTAGCATCCTCCACCGTGTCGCACAAGGGGCACATCCCGTTCCCAGGTCCATTACGCTTACGGACCTCCATGCCAGTTGGGAGGCGGCCGCGAATCCATTGCCACATGAAGATCCTGATCTTCAGGGGCAGGCGGATATCCCAAATCAAACTAAAGGGCTCGGGAGCCGTCGAGGGGGCGATGGCCGCGTAGAGGGATTTGGTGGAGAAGCAGCCGGAGGGCTCAAGCCGCCAAGATGTGACATCCGGGGAGCCAACGCCGTCCATAGGGAGGAGGGCGATGTCCTGCATTAGGGTGTCCCAAGCAGCTACTTCAGGGGGGCCGAAGGGGCGGCGGAAGGCGAGGCTCCCTAAGTCAATAAGGGCCGTCTCGACAGAGATACGAGGGTCAACTGCAATTGCGAAGAGCGCAGGAAGTCGCGCGGCCAAGGGGGAGTCGCCAATCCATCGATCAAACCAGAACAGGGTCGATGACCCGGTACCAACCGCTATGGATGTGCCAATACGAAGCACCGGAAGCAGCTGGACGACGGCCTGCCAGAACTGGGAGCCGCTCGAGCGCTGACAGAAAGCAAGGGGCTGTCCTCGAAGATACTTGTTCTGGATGATGGTGAGCCAGAGACCTCCATCGCCATTGGCAATGCGCCAGAGCCAACGAGTCAAGAGGGCTATGTTCATGCGGCGGGAGGACAAGATCCCAAGACCTCCCTGGTCCTTGGGTTTGCAGATATCGGGCCAGCTAACCATATGGTACTTCTGCTTATCCCCCTCCCCAGCCCAGAAGAATCTGGATTGGTACTTGGCGATCTCCTGATGGAGGGTCTCATGGAGGCTATAGAAGCTCATGAGGAACCACAGAAGGCTAGCAAGCGAAGAGTTGATAAGGATCACACGAGCAGCCTTCGACAACCAACGCCCTTTCCAGGGTTCAACTCGATGTTGCATACGGGTCACCGTAGGGCGGAGGTCCGCCACGGTGAGGCGCGAGTCACTAATGGGGATCCCCAAGTATGTCGTGGGGAAAGAACCCAACAGACAATTAAGTCGGTCCGCTATGGACTGTGCTTCCTCAGGGGGAACCCGAGAACCATCACTTCGCTCTTATCGAAGTTGATGGTTAGGCCCGATATTTGTTGGAAGCACAGGAGGAGGAACTTTAGGTTAGCAATGTCTTGGACGGTGCCCTCCACCATAATTATGGTATCGTCCGCGTATTGGAGGAGGGAGACCCCTTTCCCCTCCGACTAGGTGAGGGACGACGCCGCGAATATGGCCAGCATCCTTGGCCTTATCAAGGTGGATGCCAGGGCATCAACCACCATGTTGAACAGAAACGGCGAGAAAGGGTCGCCCTGACGAACCCCACAGAGGGTGGGGAAGTAGGGCCCGATGTCCCCGTTGATGTTCACAGCGGTCCGTCCACAGGAGACAAGTTGCATGACCCTAGTCACCCACCGGTCGTCGAAACCCTTGCGAAGCAACACTTCCCGCAAGAAGGGCCAGTGGACCGTGTCATAGGCCTTGTGAAAGTCTAGCTTCAGAAACACCGCCCGATGGTGTTTCAGCCGGACCTCATGGAGGACTTCGTGGAAAACCAGAACCCCATCCAGAATAAATCGGCCTTGTATGAAGGCGGATTGGTTCGGGTGGGTAATCGCGTCCGCGAGCAGGGTCACCCTATTGGCGTACCCTTTGGCCAGGATCCGGAATATCACATTAATCACGGTGATTGTCCGAAATTGGCGGATGTCGGAGGCGCCCGGGACCTTGGGGATGAGGGTCACGATGCCATAGTTGAGGCGCCCAAGATCCATAGTGCCCGAGAAGAATTCCTCGAACAGGGCCATGACCTCCGGCTTGATGGTCGGCCAGAACGTCTTAAAAAACGTTACTGGCAGGTCATCCGGACCCGGGGCCGAGGAGGGGTTCATCCCTTTAATAGCCGCGAGAACCTCGTCCTCGGCGAAGGGGGCCACTAAAGCAACATTGGCCGCATCAGAGACCAATTGAGCACCCGACCAAATATCGGGAGCGAGACTAGCCCCACCCCGAGGGGTGAGGGTAAATAGGGCCTTGTAAAAGCCATCTACATGGGTACGAATGGCCGAGGGGCGAACGAGAGGCGTATCTCCATCCCAAAGGCAGTGGATGGAGTTTCGGCGCCGGCGGCCGTTCGGCGGTGTTGGCATCTCCCCGAAGTACCCACCGCTGGGTACCACGCAGACGCCAGTAGGCCTCTTCATCAGTGTAGATGGTTGAGAGCTGGTCTTCAAGGTCATATCGCAACATCCACTCATCCAGGGAGATTCCAGACGTGTCAGCACGGGCATCCAGAGCTTGAATTGGCGGGCAAGCTTTTTTTCGCTCTCGGAGATCCCGGCCAAGGTTTGCACCCCACCTTTTCATGAATTGGCGGGCAAGCTTGGCACATAAGTGCCACGAGTCAACTGCAGACATGGTGCGATGAGGGGAAGAGCGGGCAGAGATCTAGCGAGCGGCAACCGCCTCCCTGAAGCCGGCCTGGTTGAGCCAGAAGAGCTCGAACCGGAAACGCGGCGGTCACGTTGAATGACGCAACCAACACCAACCTGTGGTTTGAGGCAACAAGGGGGTGTACATATGCTGTTCGGGTGAACAGAAGCCCAACAACCAGCGAGATATATGGCGAAAACTAGGCAGAATTCACCAAAGACTACAATTTGGGAGAGGGGGACTTGGTCCAGTTCAACTTGGGTGGTCCAGAGCCCAAGGCTCAGATCATTTACATTGATTATGGCGAACCCAAGGAGGTAGAGGAAGCTGTGGAATCCGTGGTGTACACTAGGGGCATTCATTTGATCGAGGAAGAAACTTCAACTTTTATACCTGTTACCATTCAGGCCTGGGTACTCAGGGTTCCCTTTTGTCCATCCTCTCAGCAGGATGAACGAGCGCATGTGCATGGCTAGACAGGAATCTATATTTAAAATTCCAAGATTTTTGTCTGTGTTTATGGTGAGGGCATGTTGTCAGTTTCATCCTGCTTGTTGTAGCTATCGGTCTTTTGTGGTTTAGTCTTTTTAAGATCAAATGAGTAAGTAACCTCAGCGCTTATCTTTTGTCTGGGCGGTTCACTTTTTTTTTTGAAACAAAGAAGGTGGCAGGCTGCCGACCTTATATTTCAAAACAGGCCAGAGCCTGATAAAGTAACAGATATCAGTACAGGAACAACTTGTTTGGTGCACCAAGGTGCAACCCACAAGCAGGCCGAAGGAGAAGGAGGAGTAAGAGGAAGAGGAGGAGAGGAATTACATCATTCGTCTACACACTATGCAGCAGCTTTTGTCTCCAAACCTGGAGAACTTCCCTGGTGTGTTGGTTTTGAGTTCTGAAACTCCAAAGACGGAGCATGTCTGCTGCATATAGACATGTGTATGTTGCAGACCAGATTTTGGAGTTGAAGACTCTGTCATTCCTAGCATGCCACAAGGCAACAACACAAGCCGCGAAAGCCACATTCCATTTGTGCCTGAAGCTGATCTGGTGTTGTTCTTGCTCCACAAAAGAAAGAACATTAGTAGCCGAGCAAGCCAGAGCATCCAGTTCCATCTTGCCCCAAAGAACGCAGGCGGGCGCACATCGTAGTAGTAAGTGATCGATTGACTCCACAGCGGGGCAAATGTCACAATGTGCAAACGGGGCAGCCTCCGACCAGCCTTTCTTTACCATGTTATCCTTAGTGTTTAGGCGGCCACGGAAAGCAAGCCATAGGAAGATTCTATGCTTGAGGGGAATCACCACATCCCAAATCCAAGTGTGAAAGGTTGTCAAAACCCCTCGGAAGGTGAGTAGCCTATAGAAGTAGCCAGTGCAAAGTTGTCCAGAGCTCACAGAAGCAGACCGTTTGTCCTCATGCAGTAAGTTCGGAGCAATGCCTAGTAACAAATCCTGCAGGGCAGCTAGCTCAGTGGAGGCCGTTTGTGAGAGATTTGGGTGTAGCTGAATATCCCATGAGCCATTAGAATGTTGTGATTGTACTGAGCAAGCTGGTTGTGCCGCGAAGGAATACAGCGTGGGGAAAAACTGGCATAAACGGCCCACTTCTAGCCATTGGTCCTTCCAGAAGGAAATCAAAAGACCAGATCCCAGAACACATTTAGAGGAGCTGATGACCAGAGGAATGAGATCTCTGAACCCTTTCCAGATGGCAGTGTCTCTGCTACTAGCACGTTGTGGAAGAACAGCTCGGCAGTAATGTGTGGCAAACCAGTTATAACATGGTATGTCTGATCCTTGTAGCACTTGGGAGACAAACTTGCACATCATAGCTTGATTGTGAGCCTGTAGCTGACGGATTCCCAAACCTCCATTGATACGAGGCAGCGATACTGTATCCCAAGCCACTAGACATTGGCCACCCTTGACTTTATTCTTGCCTTGCCAGAAGAAGGCACGCAAGAGACTTTCTAATTTCCCAATAGACTCCTTGGGCCAGGCAAAGCATGACATGAAGTAGCTTGGGATTCCAGTGAGAACTGAGTTGATGAGAGTCAGTCTGCCCCCTAAGGATAAGAAAGTAGCTAACCACCCTGAAAGGCGACGGTCGACCTTGTGTATAACAGGTAGTAACATACCGTGCGTAATTTTGTGCAGAGAGAGAGGCAGACCAAGGTAGTTGCATGGAAAAGATGAAACAGGGCAGCCTAGGATCTGGGCAATGGCCGAAGCGGTGCTGGAGTCCACAGCAACAGGTACGAGAGTGCTCTTGTGGAAATTTATGGTGAGTCCAGAAAAAGCAGAGAAAGCCATGAGGGCTGACTTAACAACTGCCGCCTGCTGTGTAGTGCCTTGAAAAAGGATCAGCGTGTCATCCGCGTATTGCAGGACCGGGAAGAAACTGTCTGAACCAAGTGGGTGCAGCAGGGAGCCATCCTGGAACAACTGGCAGCACATTCTCTGCAGCACGTCTGCAACAAGAATGAAGAGGTACGGGGATAAGGAGTCGCCTTGCCGAAACCCTCGCTTAGCCCGGATGGGAGCACCCATCTCGCCATTAAGCTGGGTATACTGTGTACGAGAGAAATTGGTCTGAAATCTCGCATCTCCAGGGGTGTATCCTTTTTGGGTAGCAGGGTGATGAGAGCAGAGTTAATACCAGCAATATCAACTTCATTTTTGTGGAAATCATCAAAAAAACGGAGTAGGTCCTCCTTTAGCAGCAGCTTGAAAGTCTTGTAAAATTCGTTGGTGAAACCGTCAGGCCCCGGGCTTCTGTTATTGGGTGAGCCACTGATGGCTTGCACGATTTCAGCCCAGGAAAACTGTGCCGTCAGGGCAGATAAATCAAGCGGAAAACTGTGCCCCGAACTGCCCCCTCCTTGGGCGGTTCACATTTCAGTCTCTGTATTTCACCATTTTAATTTTAAGTTTCATTTCAGCACAGTTGCATTTTTTCTGAGTTAGCCATATCTTAACATGAGTTTTTTTTTAAACTTTGCTATCCTATTTTTCAGGCCTTTTTTGGAGTGGGGTAACAATGTCCTGGTGCTACATGCAGAGATTGCATTGTTCCTTTGGTTTATATATATAGTTCTCTACATAATACTCCCTCCGTTCCTAAATATAGGTCTTTCTAGATATCTCAACAAGTGACTACATACGGAGCAAAGTGAGTGAATCTGTACTCTAAAATATGTCTATATACATCCGTATGTGTTGTTCATTTAAAATCTCTAAAAAGACTTATATTTAGGAACGGAGGGAGTATAATTTTATATAAATTCATGTCCTTGTAGCACGTATTGTTTGTTGACCATAACTCATGAACCCAGTTACCATAGGGAACATATTCATTCTAAATATCTATGAAAAAGATATGTTTCTTTCTCTTGTTTGAGAGAGCTTTTGTGTTGAAAATATTCTTACTATTATTGTATTATCTTATTTATAGTGAAACAAGTTGAGAAGAGGTTGTTAATAAGAGATTGCCCAGGGAAATAGGTAAAAGAAATTTCCATCCAAGATTTAATAACTGATCCATTCTCATCCTCGGTAAAGTCCATCTTATTGTGATAGAAATGAAAAGTAATAAAAGATTGGCCTGCAGAGGTATAGATTCTCTGATTATTGCATCATCCATCAAGGCAGACAGTTCTTGCCAGTGAGAGAAAAGGTTTGTTGTGAGTGTGGCTGTGCTTGACTTTGTAGTTTGTACTGATATTATCTTAGCCTAGATGTCTTTGTACGTTGAACACTTAGAAAGGGGCCACGCCCCTGACAGAAGCACACCAAAACTGCAGACATCAAACTCAAGCAGAAGCACACCAAAACAACGGTTCCAAGTTGACGTGCTTCTGCTTGTTTTACCTAAGCTCAAGCTCAAGCAGAAGCACACCAAAACTGTAGACATCAAACTTCTCACTTATTTTTTAGCCAAATTCTGCAAATTAGAAGACACAATTTGATTTTAGTTCAAATTATAAACTCCTGACAAATTGCAACTAAAAAATATACGCAAAAAGTAACTGGCAGATCTTCTCACCTGGGGGCAGGTACCCGAACGTCCCACCGACAGCTGACACGGACACGGACACACCAGAGTTTGCAAGTATATGCGTGAGCCCGAAGTCGGCGATCCGATCTTGGCCTGGAAGTTGGAGTCAATCAAGACATTGGTGGACTTGGATGTCCAGGTGCACCTGGTCCTTGTGCATGTAGCTGAGCTCAGTGGCCACGTTGGTAGCGATGTCCAGACTTGTCGGCCAGTCCAATGGCACCAAGGCGCCGGCCTCTGAACTTGTTGAAAGCAGGATAAGTAGGAAAGAGAAGAACCAGAACAGTCTGACGTTGGAGGAACAAATGCCTGCACCGGCGCAGAAAGAGAGCGATGCAATCTAGTACCATGACTCGGCTTTGTAAAGTTTTTTATGCTCCAAAATATCTTCTCATGCAATGCTTTATGAGTTTGCTACATTTTCCTGTCTTTTTGACAGGAAGGCACATGAGGTGATGGTTCTGCTCCCAGAACCAGTTCCTTGCTTAAACTTGAAGCATCATGAATGGTCTGATAGAAAGTTCGGTTATGCCATTCGGTGGATTTGATTCGGGCTGAGATAAGATGCTCGATCAGAACAAGAATTTCGGGCTGAGATAAGATGCTCGATCAGAACAAGAATGCCATTTTCTTTAAAACTTCAGAGCACTATCCTGTAACTCCTGCATGTAAAAGCATGTCAACTTGGAACCGTTGTTCTTCAGATTAACCGAGTACTGCTATGGACGAACGTGTCGATCTGGAGGCAATAATTTCACCATCTTTTTTCTCTGTGATCATCATCAGCCCTAATACCTGCCTGCCTGAACAATTTTTCACGCTTTTGGAGACATTCCAATCGCATTATCTTCAGTAAATCGAGGAATTTGTGCGCGCTTATCCTCACCATCAAGGGAAGAACCAGAATAATCTGATTTGATGGAACAAGTGCCTGCACCCAGCGCACGAAGGAGAGATACCATGTGTTTTGCAGTCACACAAACTGTCTATATATATGACCCTCCTATCAACTGCAGCCACCATTCCCAACTCGCACCACAGTGACCATTCCCAACTCGTTTGCCTGTGTTACTCGGAGCTCTCATCCGAGGGTTTCGTTTTGTTCACAGCACACGAAAATGTCCAAAACAATCTTCTTGTTCCTCCAGATCGAGCTCACCGGCGGGATACCTCTGGACTTCAACAACCTGAACTCCTGTGTGCTGAACCTGTCCTGCAACAACCCCATGGGCGAGGTGCCACTGTCGCTGCAAATTGCAGCGTACGAGCGCAGCTTCCTTGCCTACAGTGGTCTTTGTGTCAAGCAGGGCACGAGGTAAATCTTCTGACATGTGGGCATGGAACAAGGACGGAGGTGGAGCTTGACAAACAGTTCGAGTCGGAGGCCATGGTGCTGGGCGGCATACGGCATAGAAACATCGTCAAGCTGCTCGGCTACATCTCCGGAGTGGACACCAAGCTTCTGGTATACGAATATATGGTAAGGATAAGCGCGCACAAATTCCCCTTCATGCTTTGAAGTATCATCAAGAATTCGAGATCGAGAGGCTTGCATCGGCTAGAAGTATCATCGTGCAAGCAGATAATGTAAAGCATAGAACATTACAAATTCGAGATTGACATCAAAGTATCAATCACCGCCTACTGTTGTGACAAAAGTAGGTAGTGTACCTGTGTGTTACATTGTTGGCCCTGTGTTGGTGATTGATACTTTGATGTCAATCTCGAATTTGTGATGTTCTGATGCTTTACATTATCCGCTTGCACGATGATACTTCTAGCCGATCTCAATCTCGAATTTGTGATGATACTTCAGAGCATGAAGGGGAATTTGTGCCATTGTGCGCGCTTATCCTCACCATATACTCGTATACCAGCAGCTTGGTGTCCACTCCAGAGATGTAGCCGAGCAGCTTGACGATGCTTCTGTGCCGTATGCCGCCCAGCACTGTGGCCTCCGACTCGAATTGTTTGTCAAGCTCCGCCTCCGTGACCTTGTTCCATGCCCACATGTCAGAAGATTTATCTTCGTGCCCTGTTTTGCACAAAGGCCACTGTTGGCAAGGAAAGCTGAGCTCGTACACTGCAATTTTGTTCAGGAGGTGAAGGACGATATGAAAGATCTATCTGCCTATGGGCATCTTGTTCAGGAGGTGAAGGACTAACTAAAATCTTTCCAGGATTATAGGGTAGTCTGGGTGCGACGATCTGTGCATAATGTCGCACATGTCCTAACTAGAGAGGGTTGCAGTAATGCACGGGCTAGTCTATGATTCTATGATTTACTTTCTTATTTTAGAATTACTAAATAATGTATTTTTTAATAGAATTTAAATGTCCATGTTTTTTTAGCATCAATAAATGTCCATGTTAGTGAAGCTCCTGTCAACATTTTTTTTGTAGGAGTACTTTGCGGTTACTCCAATTCATCCAGGGCATTCATCGAGCCTGAGCATGCACCTTAAGAACAACAATCCAGTTACAGTGTCTTGTCGAGAAAAACCAAGGAATTGGATGTGGGTTTAAGATCGAGCAGCCTTATTGTGATGTCTTAGATCAGGGAGGAGAAGATGCACAAACACATCTTACAAAAAACAGATTGGAAAGATCAAGAACATTGTTGTCTTTCTAAAGCATCTGGAAGATGATAAATAGAAGAGGAGCAAATTGTCTTGCAGGCCATAGGAACCATCTGGAGCTTACACTTGGATGCTGGGAGATGCACATGAATTATTTTCTCTGGTTAAATTTGGAATTTGTAGGGAGTCTTCAATAATAATAATAATAGATAGAGAGATGTGGTATATAAGAACACAAATGTTTTCCATTAAGTTAAAAATGAGATGTTACAACATGCCTGCATTGTTTTAGTTTAGTTGAGAAAAAGGGTTTCCCCCCGCTTTGTATTACAAAGCAACCACCGATACATCCAACGATAGGTGCTGGGGCCGCAGCACAAACAAGCCCAAAAAAAATAGAGAAAAAAGAAAGAGAAACAAATGCCAACAACAGCAGATCAACAAATGAAGACGACCGGCGACCGCTGCACCCTCCGGAGAAGTACCACCACGCTCCCAGCACTCCGAAGCGCCGCGTACCAAGCAACACCTTCAAGAAGGAGGCGACGACGACGACGCTGTTGCCCGGACTAGTCCTAGGGTTTCCCGCAGTACGCGGGGGGCAGTGGGGGGAGGGTGTACCCGACGCCCTTCAGGAAGGTCCGGCGGCACCCACAGGCGTCGCCGCGTCGGGGTCGGACGAGCCCCAAGAGATTTCTCCCAACCCAAACCCCCACCACCACCCCAGACGAATCATAGTGCACCGCCCATCACGTCGCCCACCAACATGTGCCACCATGGTCGCCAAATCAACTTCGCCATCTCCCTGAGGTCACCGACACGAGACCTGGAGGACGGAAGAGAGATAGTGGCCTCGGGGGCATCCGCAACGTCGCCGACGTGAGGGGACAACCACCGCCGCCGCCGCGGAGCCGACCGGACGCACGGACAAGGGGCCTGCCAGGCGCCGAGGCCCGGCCGGACCCAAAAAGGTCCGGACCGCCCCTGCCGTCATGCTGCAGCTCGCCGGCCAACGAAGTCGCCACCGCCCGCAGACCACCACCTCCTCGCCACCAACCAGGGAGCAGCGTCGCCGTGCATCGAGCCGCCGGCCCGCCCTAGCCCAGATGGAGCCCGAATGGGCCCAGATCTGGGCCGCCCGGGCGCCGCCGGCCACCAGCACCGCCACGCCGCCCCGCGACCAACGGCTGCGCCGCCGCACCAAGGACCTCGAGGCCCGCCGCCGAGCCGCACTGCTGCTGGCCGAGCTGCACCGCCGCCATCAGGAGGCCCCCGCGCCTCCCCAAGCGCGCGCAGGGAAAGAACGGCCCGCCGCCGCCGGCGCCGCGTGGGCAGGGCCCGGTGGACCTCGCCGGTGGCGGCGGGGGGAGAAGGACGGGGAGGTGGGGTGCGACGCGCGTGGCCGGCGGCCGGAGGCGGCGGGAGCCGGGAGGGGAGGGCGGCCGGCGGCGGGGGGGGGGGGGGGGAGCGGGAGGAGGAACCCTAGTCGCGGGGCTTCACTCGGAACCTCCTGAATATAGTCATTGTTTTAGTTTAGTCAAAATATAATGTTGATTCCTGCCTAAGAAGAATGGTGGTATGGCGATTCGAGATAGGGCAGCGCATAATGATGCCATGCTCTGCAAATTTGTTAGTAAAATTCTTCAAGGATCAGAGTTACCATGTAATCAATGGTTTCAGTTCCGATATCTGAGCAGCGATCTCTCCTGTCATCCTAGGAGACTTAACACACCTTTCTGGCGCTCTCTGGCCAGCTTCATTCCGCTAGTTCAGCAGGCTTCCGAATGCTCTCTTGGCAATGGCAAGGTGGTTTCTTTTTTGGTTTGACAAGTGGTGCCCGGAGGGTCGCTTTGTTCTGCTTTTTCCCAACCTGAAAACCTTTGGTGTGAATGAATTCTGCTGGGTTCACTCTGGATGGCATTCAGACACCACTTGGCACTGATGTGGACTGTCGGACTAATATTTTCTCAGGCAAGCAGGCTACTGTCAGTAACTGCATAGTCTCAAACGAGATGTGTTTTTTCTTGTTTTTTTACTCCTTTTCGTGATAATTTCGTCGTTGTTATGGTTCTGTTGTTTTGGGCTGCCCTGGCTTGCCCCTCTGTAACTGAACTATTCTCAGACTTCGGTCTTGTTTGGAATGCATAAGGTAGACTGAGGCCTACCTTTTTATCAAAAAAATTCAGCAGCATAAATAAATTTTCAGACCAAGTTCAGGTGGCTTAAGCATCTTATGGGACATGTACCCACTCTATGCACGTGCTATGTATCGTCATCAATGCAGTGATCAGGTGCTAGATTAAGATTAAACTTTCCAGGAAAGTGAACTGAATCACGTATCAAAGTCAGGGGAGTTTCGAATTAGAAGTCTATGTAGTTATCCAAGCATAGTAAGAAAATAATGGAGAATCAGTCTAAAAATACAGATAAGACCATGTTCATTTGTGAGTCAAAGTATGGATTTCTCGTTTATTGCTCGGAAGAACGTGTTGTTTTGCAGCAACATGAGACAAGTATGGAGAGGTTGAAAGCAATGAGGAAGTGAATCAATTCGCTACCTAGAGAAGTGAAGAGTCACATCTAACCTTCAATAGCAGAAGCAGTTTCAGTGCAATCAACACAAGACCATACTGGACTTGGTGGTGCTAAAACAATTTATTTATTTAAAATGAAGATTATATGTCCTATTTACTATCTTCATAAAACAATTTAGGTTATTTTGTAAGTTTGCTGATAGAAATTTTGTGAGAGATTTTGCAAAGTACTGTTCCATGAAGTAGTTTTTTTCCTGACAATGTTGACGAAGTAGCTTTAGTGGCATGGTATGCATATACGGTTATACACTATTCTTCTTCGTACAGTGGAACGCATAAAGCTAGTAATTTGCTGAAATCAGATTTAGCTAGTACTCCCTCCGTCCTAAAATTCTTGTCTTATATTCGTCTAGATACTGATGTATCCAATACTAAAACGTGACTTGATACATCCGTATTTAGACAAATATAAGACAAGAATTTTGGGACGGAGGGAGTAGTATTTGGACCATTATCAAAGTACAATACTCGTAGCTGTACATATTATAATAACTAAATGGGCTCTCTGATATCCTAACTGAATGCCTAGCTTATCATATTTTCTATAAGTAGCAGCTATACTCAAAATTGGAACTGCAAATTAAAAATCTCACGTATTATTTAAACAGACCAATGAAATATGGATTCCACAGCTACAGTTGCTGACAAAACATCATATGAATAGGTAATCCAGTAGTTGACAGTCAGTCAGGGCAAGTGGATTCCTTTGAGGAGAGAAATTCTTTGGTTTAGTTTGATGTCCAAGAATTATACATCGCCTTAATTCTGGAAGACAAAATTGTTAGTTGTACCCTGCAGACACGTTCGTCCACGAAGAACAATGGTTCCAAGTTGACATGCTTTTTTTTTTTTGCGATGGTGATAGAGTTTTATTCCACAATCATAGGGTTACAATCGAGAGGCAAAAGTTCCTCCACACACGGTGGCCCTCGACCCAGCCATACAGCAGTGGCACGTTCTGTACGACTGTACGTAGCCAGACGATCTGCTACCCTATTTTACATACGACTAATTTTCATAGAAATAAACTCTCTATCTACCATAAGATGACGAATCTCATTAACAAGATGCCCATAGGCTGATCTCGTTAAACTAGTACCAGACAAGGCGGACAGGGCTGTCGAGGAGTCCGACTGTATGATTATCGGTTGCTCACAATGCTGGGTCGCGATCGCCATGCCTTGCATTAGCGCGTGTAGTTCCGCCTCGAGAGCCTCGTTGCAATTGAAGATGTATCAATAAGCAGCAAAGACAACACTCCCATCATGCCTCCGTAGTATCATACCCGCTGCAGCTGACCCATCCGCCTGAGAGAAAGACCCGTCGACTGACAAAGAAACTTGGCCCGGCGGAGGCGGCGGCCAAGGGAGGGCCAGCGGCACCACCTTCGCGATCTCACGTTCCTCCTGCACCATTGGCATTTTGCCCTTTATGATCTCGTCCGTCGGGAACCTCCTGGCAAGGTCCAGCGATTGCGTGTAGCTCTGTAGATACAACACCGTAGACGGAACCGGTGGCACCTCTGTCCCGTGTGTTAAGTCATTCCGGAGCGACCATAGACGCCAAAGCAACATGATCACACAGTCCCTCATGAAAGCATCACAATTTGCAAGGACATTTAGCAACCAATCTTTCCCCGTATCTAGCAACTCTTCCTGCCGGGGTAGCTTCCATACCTCCCTCATCTGCGCCCACACCTCGCGAGCATAATCGCATGCAACGAGCGCATGGAAGCTAGTATCCTCTTCCTTCGCACATAAGGGCAAGAATCTCTCTTTGATACGTGACGATATTTCTTGCATGCATTAGTAGCCAGAGCCCCAGAGATTACCTTCCAGGCTAAGATTTTCATTTTAAGTGGCACTCTGGCATTCCAAATGCATCTCCAAACAGGCCGCTCTCCCGATGGGTGAGCACTCGACGATCCCACCATCTCCTGGGCCTTGCCTAGCGTGGCCAAACGGTAAGCACTCCGGATCGTGAACTGTCCGTTCTTTTCTGGGAACCAAGCTAGGAAGTCTTGCCCGTTTCTTGGTGAGGTACGTATTTTCAAAATCTCACGAACATCTAGATCCCAAAAATGTTCCCTCAAGAGTTGCTCCCTCCAAGCACCATGCTCATCAATAAAATCTGCAACCCAATGGAGCCGGCAATTACCTTTCGGCGTAACTGGCCGCAAGTTGTGACCTCGTGGAATCCAAGCATCTCGCCACGTTTTGATTAACGAGCCATCCCCCACCCGCCAAATAATACCTTTCTTCAGAAGCTCCAGACCATGGACAATTCCCTTCCAGACCGCAGAAGAAGTAGCCGGGAGCACCGTGTCTAGAAGGTTCCTATGGGGGAAATACTTAGCTCCGAGTAGTCTCGCACATAAACTTTGTGGGCAGTCCAACAAACGCCAAGCCTATTTTGCGAGCAGAGCTTGGTTAAAAGCTCTCATATCTCGAAAACCCATGCCTCCCATAGCCTTAGGAAGCATCATTTTTTCCCAGCTTAGCCATGCCATCTTCCTTTTTCCCTTCTCCACCCCCCACCAATATTGACGCATCATCCGTGTTAACTCATCACAAACAGAGGCAGGCAACTTGAAAACGCTCATAACATATGTCGAGATGGCTTGCGCCACCACTTTAATGAGGATCTCCTTATTGCCCACAAACATGTACTGTTCACTCCAATCTATTAACCGCTTCCGCAAGCACTCCTGTAAAGTTTCAAATCTTCCTTTATGCATTCTCCCCTCAGGAACCGGTAGCCCCAAGTATTTTGGTTCGAACACCTGCTGAGATATATCCAAAAGGCCCTTCACTTCATCTACCACCGCCACATCACAATTGTCCGAAAACAGGATGGAACACTTCTCTGGGTTGATAAGTTGACCCGTTGCTGCCGTATAAGTGTTCAACAAACCTTTGACAATGCTAGCTTGCTGGCCTGACGCCTCAAAGAGCAACATTGTGTCATCCGCAAAAAGCAAGTGGGATATGATAGGTGCACCCCGACAAACACTCACACCCCGCAAGTCACCATCCGAGACAGACTTGGAGATAAGAGCAGACAGAGCATCAGCGACAAACAGGAAGAGAAACGGAGATAATGGATCACCTTGTCGCAAGCCCCGTGAAGGGGAGAACACCTCCAGTAATTTTCCATTGAGCTTCACCGAATACTTTACCGATTTAACACATGCCATGATCCAACTTATCCAGATGCTGGAAAAACCCCACTTAATTAGGGCCTTCTCGAGAAAATCCCAATCCACACGATCATAAGCCTTCGACAGGTCCAGCTTATAGGCACATGCCGCAGTACTATTGTGCTTAATGGACTGGATATGATGAATGCATTCAAAAGCTATGATAGAATTATCTGAAATCAGCCTCCCTGGAATGAAGGCACTCTGATTTTCAGAGATGAGATCGGCCAAGAGAGGTTGAAGACGATTCACCAAACATTTGGATTTCATTTTGTAAATCACATTGCACAAGCTTATTGGCCAAAAATCCTTTAGTTCTTTAGGAAAAGGCACTTTTGGAATCAGCACAATAGCAGTATCATTCACACCCTCTGGCATGGTTCCTGTTTTGAAAAACTCCAACACCGCCGCTGTTATTTCACCTTTCAATACCGCCCAGTTGCGTTGATAGAAACGAGCCGGGAAGCCATCTGT
Organism: Aegilops umbellulata; assembly: GCA_032464435.1. Classification (NCBI taxonomy): domain Eukaryota; kingdom Viridiplantae; phylum Streptophyta; class Magnoliopsida; order Poales; family Poaceae; genus Aegilops; species Aegilops umbellulata. The sequence goes on along the minus strand of CP136056.1, from coordinate 62,007,383 downwards.
ACCTGGCGCCTTCAGTGGACCAATCTGGAATAGCGCATTGGCCACCTCCTCCTCAGAAAAAAGTGCACATAACCTATCATTCATCTGTTGGGAAACTTTGGGCAATATATTCTCAAGGACTGACTCCGGGGACAGGGTCGGGTCCTTAGTAAACACTTCCTTGAAGTACGATGTAGCCATCAACTCCATATCGGAGGGGGCCGAGCACGACGTCCCATTGGTTCGCCGTAGTCGCTGGATGTGGTTCCGGCGTGCCCTCCATATTGCCCGTCGATGAAGGTAAGAGGTGTTTCTCCCCCCCTCCTTAAGCCACGTGATTCGTGAACGCTGCAACCAGAGCATTTCCTCCCTATACAACATCTCATCCAGTTTGTACATTTTCTGACGAATGGCGTCTCTAGCCGCGCCATGAAGTTGCATGTCCGCCAACTCAGACCGAAGTTTTTCAATCTCTGTAGTCACATGGCCAAACTTCTCCTTGCTCCAAGCCCGGAGCTTAAGCATCATCTCTTTCATTGCATCCCGCACCGCACCAAGATGACCATGCGGTTTACTCTTCCGCCAAGTATCAGCAATCACTTCTCCAAGTCCAGGGTGTCGTTCCCACATTATCTCATACCTCGGGCTTATTTTTGTACGCAATGGCTCCTCATGTGCGAGCCATATCATCAGCGGGACATGGTCTGAGCAGGAGGTAGCCAGGTGTGTGACTTGCGCAAACGGAAACAAGTCCTGCAATGCCTCGTCCGCGCATGCCCTGTCCAACCTTACCCGCACATTCCGATCACCCATCTGCCCATTATCATATGTGAACGGGGTTCCTGAGAATCCCAAGTCCATGAGCTCGCATAGCTCCAAACAATCATGGAATAGAAGCATTTGATTTTCAGAACGTTGTGACCGAGAAAAATGTTCATGTTGCCACATCGCCTCGTTGAAATCCCCACATGCCAGCCACGGATCTGACGACACCGCCTGAAGATTTGAGAGGGCACTCCACATGCGATGACGGTGGTCCACCCGTGGTTCTCCGTACACAAAGGTAGTTCTCCATGTCTAATTTGTAAGTGCATCTAGTGCCCCTTAGTGATTTTGGTGTATTGAAGACTTATAGGTTAAGTATCTAATGCGTTTATGAGTGTACACAGGTCTATAAGTCTATGAGGAGTTTGATATTTACAGAGAAAGTCGACCCCTAAAAATGAAGTTCTTCGACTGAAGACTTTGATATTTTTAAGACTTTCTGAAGACTTTGAAAGTGAAGAAATTGGTGTGACCTTGAAGACTTGGTTATCATTCGAGGAATATGAAGCGTGAAGACTTTTGTTTTCGTAGTTTCATTTTCTCTTTCTTGAGTCATAGGAAACACCGTACTGTTAAAGGGGGTCGAGGAAATACTAAGGAGAAAATTTCCATGTGATGCTCATCTCAAATCCTACACCTACCAATCCCTTCGAGTGAAGCCATTGGAAATCTCATACAGTTCAGTCAATTTCTTCAGTGACAGAGACGCAGTTCTTCTGGTCACTGAGGACTTTGCTCTGATTGAGGAGTTAGGAATTCGCCAGTGCGAATTGCCTACACAGTGAGGAACATGATAGCCCTGAGGAATTTGTACCTCAAATTTTCGACCGTTGCTGTGCTACGCGCCAGCTGTCCCAAAATATCTTATCCACATAACGGTCATATCATTGAAGGGCATTTATGTCTTATCATGTCGGGCTGCTCCCTAGGCTATAAATAGCCGCCCCCTACAACCACTAGCTGGTTGGCTGCTCCGCGTGAACTTGACACTTGTCATTTGAGAGCAACCCACTCCGCGTGATGACTCCATTCCAGGCCTGAAGAACCTAAGATCGTGATTCCTGAGGTAGTGATGCAACTCACTGACACTCCTCTGCCCAAGCCAAAGGATCCGTTATCAAGGAAATAAAAGTTCAAGGCTGAAGACTTCTTTGGCGAGCACGTGTTCTTCACTGAATACAACCCTTATGACTCTGGTCGCATAAGGAAGAGGCGTTTCTGGACAGCTAGTCAAGCAAATTTCTATTCCTCAGTGCTTTTCAACAAGGACAAAGTCTTCGACCATGCACATATTCCTCGTGTGGATATGGAGTCCATGCTGTGCTTCACGCCAGTCCTCAGTGTTCTTCACGACGCTGGGCTGCTCAACTTCGGCACTGACATATGCGATTGGAATGAAGAACTCATTCTTCAGTTTTATGCAACGCTGCACATCACCGGCAACTCTGAAGATGTGAATTCATGGGTTCTGGACTGGATGACTGAGAATACGCATTATAAGGCCCCAGCATATGAATTGCTTCGTGCCCTTCCTCTGAGTCCACCCACTGAAGATGCACGTTGTGTTTACAATGAACCTGAGCTTTCAAATCACTATATGCAAGTGCTGATGAAGCCTTTGAACCAAGGGCAGGCACCTCGAACCACATTCCTCGTCAAGGAATTGTTGTGTGTGCCTAGGACTGTCTATCGCATTCTGACGAAGACAATGAGTCCCATCAAAGGCCACGACTCAAGTGATGAAGAAGTCGTTGGCATCATGAAGAATATGCTTTTCAACATCTGTCATTGCGTTCCCGTCAACTTCCATGATTTCATCATGAGGACTCTGGCCAACATTGCTATGTCACCATTTGAGCTGAAGCCTTATGCACCTTGGATTATGAGATTCATCAGGACAAGGTCTTCACTCAATTACAAAGCTGAAACTCTCAACCACTGCAGCTACTTGCCTCCTATTGAAGTCCTCAAAAGGACATTTTCCTCAGCTGAAGAAAAGGGCAAGCCTACTGCTGTGATAGATGAAGGCATTCGTCCATTGGATGGAAAATTTCGCAAGACTGCATCTTACTCCACCAATGATGACTCTGCCACACATGACACTGCCGCCAATACTGCCAAGCCAAATCCTCAAGCCACAGCACCCAGGGCGATGACTGATCGTGAGTTACTCCTCAGTCTTCAGCAAAAGGTTGATCGCAATCACAAATGGGTCAAGCGACAGTTTGGTTCAATTCTTCACAACATGACTGCAACACATAATGCACTGAAGAAAAACCACTACTACCTTCATGAAATCCTCAACCGCACCTGGGCTGCTCTACCTCAAGTCTACAACGCTGATGATCTGAAGAAAATGGGTCTCAATGAAGAATTTGCCTGGTCTGCACCTCCTCCGAAGAAATACAAGAGGTCCTAGTTCCTTCTTTGGTGGCCAGTTCATATTCTTCATCACGCGACACTGATGAACATGAAGACTTGGACGACACTGCGGCAGGCCCTACATCAACGACCGACCCCAACAACGCTGGCGCTCCTTCATCAACTTGAATATCTTCAGGGGCGTTAGTCCTCAGTTTCGATCCTTTTGGTCATTTGATGACAAAGGGGGAGAAATATGAGTTAGTCTTCAAGCGGGTCTATTATAAAGGGCGTTTTTTTGCTAAGTTACAACTCTCGTTCTTCCGAAACTTTTATTGGATCGAGTTGTAATCTTAAACCTGATGGTGCGCTGATACTTTTACTGCACTAGGTTCTGATACCTTTGATGCTCTATTCGGCATGCTTATTCCTCGTTAATATTATTGCATGCATGCTGAATTTCATCAGGCACCATATTTCATCATGCATTTCAAATTCTTCATATTATATATCAAATGCATGTATGAATTACAAGATATAGGGGGAGATCTCCATGATTCAACTCTTCAAGTGTGCATTGCTTCAAAAGCAAATTCCTCACTATGCACATATTCAAGTGTGTATTGAAGACTTATAGGTTAAGTATCTAATGCATTTATAAGTGTACACAGGTCTATAAGTCTATGAGGAATTTAATATTTACAGAGAAAGTCGACCCCTAAAAATGAAGTTCTTCAACTGAAGACTTTGATATTTTGAAGACTTTCTAAAGACTTTGAAAGTGAATAAATTGGTGTGACCTTGAAGACTTGGTTATCATTCGAGGAATATGAAGCGTGAAGACTTTTGTTTTCGTAGTTTTATTTTCTCTTTCTTGAGTCATAGGAAACACCGTACTGTTAAAGGGGGTCGAGGAAATACTAAGGAGAAAATTTCCATGTGATGCTCATCTCAAATCCTACACCTACCAATCCCTTCGAGTGAAGCCATTGGAAATCTCATACAGTTCAGTCAATTTCTTCAGTGATAGAGATGCAGTTCTTCTGGTCACTGAGGACTTTGCTCTGACTGAGGAGTTAGGAATTCGCCAGTGCGAATTGCCTACACAGTGAGGAACATGATAGCCCTGAGGAATTTGTACCTCAAATTTCCGACTGTTGTTGTGCTACGCGCCAGCTGTCCCAAAATATCTTATCCACATAACGGTCATATCATTTAAGGGCATTTATGTCTTATCATGTCGGGCTGGTCCCTAGGCTATAAATAGCCGCCCCGTACAACCACTAGCTGGTTGGATGCTCCGCATGAACTTGACACTTGTCATTTAAGAGCAACCCGCTCCGCGTGAACTTGACACTTGTCATTTGAGAGCAACCCATCCTTCGAGGACTTTGAGCGAAAATCATCAAGTGAGGAAAATCCAAACCCAAACCCAAACACCTACAAACCCAAAGTGATTGAGCATCACTGAAGAGATTGATCCTGCGTGGATCCGATGCTTGTTACCTTTGAAGACTGTGCTTCTTCCAGACGGTTAGGCGTCAAGGTCTAGAGCATCCAAGAGGAATTGTGGATCGCCGAGTGACCAAGTCTGTGAAGGTTTGGAAGTCACCTGAAGACTTACCACGAGTGATTGGGCGAGGACTATGTGTCCTTAGCTCAAGGAGAATACGGTGAGGACTGTGTGTCCGGGACTAGGTGTCCTCGAGTTTAAATACTCAGCCGCTCCAACCAGATGTACAACTGAGACAGCAGTTGGAACTGGTCTACCAAATCATTGTCTTCACCAAGCTTACTGGTTCTATTTCCTCAACACTTTCATTTCCTCATTACTGTGTTGTGTGTTTGTTCATATCTGTGTTTGAAGACTTTGACTAAAGACTTTCTCAATTTCCCCAGTTCAATTTCTTCAGTCTGTTTGTCTTCATCTTGTGCTATCATGTGTTTACGCTTTCTGTACTCTGTGTTTGTCTTCATTTCATCATGATGACCATGCATGTAATCTGCTATGTTTACCTCTGAGTACTTATTCCGCTGCTAGTAGTTCTTCGCTAAGGAATTTCCTCACTAGCAAATTCCTCAGTGAAGAATTTCATAAAAATCGCCTATTCACCCCCCCTCTAGTCGATATAACGCACTTTCAATTGGTATCAGAGCAAGGTACTCCCTTGTTCTGTGTGATTTTGGTTTAACCGCATGGAGTTTTAGTTATGTCGACCGCAGGTATGATCAAGGTCTCTGCTGGGTGTCCTACCTTCGATGGGACGGACTACCCCTACTCGAAGAATAAGATGCGAATGCATGTTGAGGCAATTGATAACGATCTCTGGTACGTTGTGGAAAATGGTGTTCCCTCCGTCTCACCCTCACTGAACGCTACCGATGTGAAGAGATTCAAGCAACTCGATTCCCAAGCGAAGAATATCATATGTGGCCATCTGAGTAAAGGACAGTATGGTAGAGTGAGTGCTTTGGAAACTGCTAAGCTTATCTGGGATAGGCTGTCCAAGGTCAATGAAGGAGTTTCAACTCAGCGTGACTCTCGAGTTGATGTTCTTCGCAATCTCTTCAACCGCTTCAAAAGACTCGACAATGAAAATGTTCAGCAAACCTTCGATCGCCTCACTGACATCTCAAATGAGCTGCAAGCACTTGGTGCCACTGACATCACCGACCATGAGGTGGTGAAGAAATTGCTGAGATCGCTTGCTTCCTCATTTGATACTCTGGCACTGATGATACAAGAGCGTGCTGATTACAAGTCACTTGACCCCGCTCATATCCTCGAGAGGCTAAACACTCATGAGTTCCAGCTTGCTGAGAAGAGAGATCTCTATGGTTCGAGCTATGGCAGATCACGTGCATTGAAGGCCAAGGTAGTATCTGAGTCCGAAGATGAAGACTCTGGTAGCAGCCTTGGTGATCCTGAAGAACTGAGTCATGATCTAGCACTGGTTGTGAAGAAATTCCAGAAGTTCTCTAGACGTGATCGCTTTGGAAAACCCTCAAGGAGCAATGATTCCTCATCCAGTGACTATAAGAAGAGGCTTTGTCACAAGTGCAAGAAACCAGGACATTACATTCAAGATTGTCCTCAGTGGGAAAAGGAATCAAAGAAGAAGAAATACAAGGATTACAGTTCTGATGATGCGAAGAAAAAGAAGAAATCCTCAAAATCTTCATCATCAAAATCCTCAAAGTCTTCGTCTCACAAGAAGAGCAGCTCCAAGAAGGCTCGGGCATTCATTGGCAAGGAAATGGACTCTGAGGCTGAATCTGAAGAAAATGAAGCAGAATAGGAATCTGATGATTCTGAGTCTGGTGTGGCGAGCCTAGCCCTCGCTACTGCATCCGTCAGCAAGCCCATCTTCACCTCTGAAAAAAGTGATCTCACCAACAAGGCTGATGAAGGCAGTGATGACTACGCTCCCACCTATTGCTTCATGGAAAAAGGTGCCAAGGTACTCAAATACGCCTCCTCTGAATCTAGTGAGGATGAATCTGATGAAAATCTTAAGCCTAGCTACTCTAAACTTGCTAAGATTGCTGTGCAACAACAAAAGGCTTTTGAAAAGGTTCAAAACATGCTAGACAAAAGTGATGATATGTTGGGTGAAGAAATGGATCGCACTAAAGCCATAACTGAAAATCTTCAGAGACTTCAGACCAGGTTTGATAACCTTCAAGGTCATCATAACACTCTCTTATCTGATCATGAGAAGCTTTCTTATGAATATCTTCAAAAGAAGCAAGATCTTGAGAAGCTAAGAGTGAGTTATGAAGATCTTCAGAAGGAGCGCGATTCATTACTTGCTCAACAAATTAGCGCTGCTCAGAAGAATTTATTCCTCCATGTTTGAAATGCATTGAACGAGAATCTGCTAATTCCTCACCTGAATGTTCAAATGCTTCTAATGTTACAAATTCTTCACCTGCCTCTGCTATCACTGATTCCTCATCTGAGGACATTGCTAGTATCACTGACGATGCAGGGCTGAAGGAATTGTACATGACAGGCATGTACAAAAGCCTCAAAGGGAATCAGACTCTTTGTGATGTGCTTAAAAAGCAGATCCTCAACAGGAACCCTAGGAAAGAGGGTATTGCCTTTGAGAGGAAACTCAATGCTGATGGTACATATTGGAAGCCTGAGCAGTACCCCAAAACCTCATGGGTTGCTGCAAAGGGACCTCCAGTTGATCCATCTAATTTATCTGGTTATACATGTGAATCTTCTCATTCTTCTGATGTGTCATTTGACTCCAACTATAAACTGTTTAAAAATCAGAATGGTGAAGTATTTGCTAGATATGTTGGCACTAACTGCAGGAACGGTTCCCCTATGAAGAAAATATGGGTTCCCAAAAGGTATCTTGAAAGTCTTAAGGTGAATGTCCTCATGACACCACCTGTGAAGAAAAGGAACCCCAGATCATATTCTTCATATGGACCAAATTCTTCATATGGATCCAAGTCCTCATACGGACCAAATTCCTCAAGGGGATCAAATTCCTCACATGGATCAAAGTCCTCATATGAACATCATCGTGCTAACAACTCTGTTTCGCAGGGAAGAGCCAAGGGCTATGAATATGAGCATTATTCTTCAAATTATTATGTTCATAAGTCCTCGAAGAATTTCTCTGCTTATTCATATGCTTACCCTAATCCCTCTTATATGAAATGAAATGGTTTGGCCGCTATGCCACCATTCTCATATGGAGCTCGTAGAGTGATGAACTCTTTGCCACCCCTTCAGATGTGGGTGGTGAAGAAAAATAACTAATCTCTTATGCAGGGTCAGGTCTGTAGACATACTGAAATTTTTGAAGAATTTGCTGGGGACCTGACAAATTGCCTGAAAGGACGCAGGCTAACCATGATGAAATGAACTCTCATTTCACACGTCCTCCCTCTGTTTTATCCATCCTACTGCTTGATGAAATTGATCTGATGAATTGTGATATCATATTCTTCACTGCTGAAGTATATGAGATCGTAAGTTGCACTAATTCATCTGCAGGATGATCAACCCAAAGCCACTGAGTGGGTACTTGATAGTGGTTGTACAAATCACATGACTGGTGACAAGAATCTTTTGATGGATGCTCCCTTATCATCGTCACATATGAAGCATATCATCTTCGCTGATAAAAGCAAAAGTGATGCGGAGCATCCTGTGGACATCACCATGTCAAGAGTCTGTTCGGCGAGTGACACGTGCGACATCTACTTCACATACACAAAGGTGAATCATCTCCTTTACACGTGCTCACTTGACCTCTTCGAGGATGGTATACTACTTGACACTCTACCCGCGTGCATGCATAGGTATTGTCGGAACACTACAGACGACGAGGAGGAGTGCAAGCGCCAAGGAACAACTACACCATCCGCGAGGGAAGCATGGAAGAGAAGGAGGAAGAAGACCCAGGACGAGCGGTACTACCGCCCGGTCCAAGCGGTACTACCGCTTGCAAGCGGTACTACCGCTCCAGAACGAGCGGTACTACCGCGCCCTCCAGCGGTACTACCGCTCCCCCACTACCGCGCCACTACGGCTCAACCCGGCAAGTTCCAGTGTTCGCACGATCCGAGTCCGGTACTACCGCTCACCTAAGCGGTACTACTGCTGCAAGCGGTACTACCGCCCTGAGGCCGGTACTACCGCCCTGCCTGCGCGCAGAGAGCGGGCCTAGGGCCCATGTATCCCCCCACTCACTTACCCCTTCGTGGATGTAGACTATATATACTCCCCCACCTCATTCTAGCTAAGGTAGCAAAGGAGTAGCTCATTAGAGATAGAGCTTTGCTCATACATACCGGATCGTCTCTTCGAGAGTGACCGCGGCCCCTCTACGGAGAAGATCCACCTTGGATTCAAGACCTCCATGTGAGCATGTGAGAAGATCCTCCGGGATATCAAGACCTCAACTCCTCCAAGGATTGGGATGAATGCTACCTTGTATCTTTCCCTTTGTTGTTCATGTACCTTGTGGATCTTGTGTGTTTGATTGTCTACTGGATGTGTGATTGGACTTGTTCTTGAGTGTTTCCCCTTGTGTTTTCTCTCCGTTCTTCCCCGTGTTCGTCGTGTTCTTCGAGGGATCTCGCTCCTTTCGTGAAAGATCGGCCATCTAGGGTTCTACCCTACATCATCTTGGTATCGTGAGCCACATTGATCACGATTTCGGAGCCCCCTCTCTTTGTTTTCTAGTTTGATTTTGTTGTTTTTTGTCCTAAATTCGAAAATTCCCCACCAAAAATAGCCCCAATTTTTTTGTGATTTGTTGGTTTGATGATGTTTTGTTGATTTTGATCCATGGATTTGCTTGGTTTCGAGTGGATCTAGCATATCCCCAAGTTTCCCCACTTTCCATCCACAAAATCTCTCCAATTTTGACCCCGAAATCATCCATTTCCGCCCCAAAATCGCGTCCCATTTCGATCTACGAAAATTCCCGACCCGAGCGGTACTACCGCACGTCAGAGCGGTACTACCGTAACTTGCGCGGTACAAAAAAAAAGTCCGGAGCGGTACTACCGCCCCGCGAGCGGTACAAAAAAAAGTCCGGCGCGGTACTACCGCCCCATCCAAGCGGTACTACCGTCCCTGGCGCGGTACTAAAAAAATCCCGAGCGGTACTACCGCCCATGACTGTTTCAGCATTCCGAGTTTCACCGTTTTGTCCATAACTAATTCATCCGGAGTCCGTTTTTGACGTTCTTTAGCTCGTTTTGAAGCTATTGACATCCTCCATCCCATAAAAATACTACCACCACCATTTGACTCCATCAAATTTTTGGAACTTTGGCATCTTTGCCTAGGGCTTCCACCACATCCTCCGCAAAACCTCCATAGCCTTTCGCAACCTAACCAATTTTGTTCCCCATCACATTTGAGGTTGTTTGAGTTATGATTTGAGTCTCCTAAGGTGTTTAGGCTACTTAGGGACGGTTTCTTCTTCATCAACCACCACCGTAACTTCCGCATAGACTTACCCAACACACACTTCCGCCATCCCAACCTAACCCAATTTTGTTTGTGTTGTGAGTTGTGTCTCCTAAGGTGTTTCGGCTACTTAGGGACGTGCTTCCAACTCCGACACCGTGTATAGTACACCGCTTTACCCTCGACTTCCGCATTGCGTCTCAAAACCCCATCATTGCATTTAGGCAATCCCATTGAGCTTCCGCAACCACCACCACATTCCCGCTACCACCGTTTGACTTTTGTCCTTGAGATTTTGAGTTGTGGTTTTTCTGTTTCCTAAGGTGTTTCGGCTACTTAGGGACGAGTCTCCATCATCTTGGTATCTACATCAAGAACACCGCCACTCATCATCGCCAAGGACGGTAACCTCGACGACACCATTGTATATTCCCTTGCATTTGCATTGATAACCCCTAGCCCATTTTGCGTTACTTACCTATCGAGACTAGCGATTTGAGTATTGCCGGCAACGTTACTTGTGCACATTAGGGATCTACACCTTCCATTGCATACATACCATATCATATTGGTATCTTATCATCCCTTGTGTCACAAGATTGTTCCCGCATATACACAATTGCTATCTTAGTTTGTGCATTTCGCAAAGTGGCCATACAAAAAAAGAAGAAGAAAATAAGCTTTTAAGCAAAAGAGAAAGAGCAAAGAGCTTGTAAGCAAGTGCCATAGCATGATACCACATTGCATATAAGATTGTCATATCCGATCATCTTGGATCAAACACCGGGAACCATACATCTATAGCATACTTGGGATAGAAGTTTATCCATTTTGCATATCATAGGTTGTGCACAAGTGTCGTATCCGCCTATAGAGCAATCGTGCTAGCGTCTCTCTTGAGTTGTGCAACACGAGCGTTTTCCGTGGACTCCACATTTTGTGCTCATTCCTTGGTTGCACGACCCCATTTATCTATCCGTGTGTGTGTTTCCGTGTGCCATTCTTTGCTATTGGTCTACTTGTTTCACTTGCGAATTTGTGAATCTCTTTCAACATTATTGACTCTTGCTAACATTTTGCATGAAATTTTTGTGCCACTATCCTCACCGAGATACACCATAAGCTTTAGTTTGTAGGTGTGAGTGAACAAGTCCGGTACCAATTCCACTATTCTTTCACCTCACATTGAGTGAAACGAGATACATCCTCAACTTTGGGAAAAGGTAACTTGGTATTGTTTATCTCATTTCCTACTCACCTCTACTCGAGTCTTGTGATGGATAGGCAAGGCATTTCACCCGCGGTCTACAACAACAATGAGTTCGATGCCAAGAACCACTACACCGACGCCAAGATGCAAGCTCAAATGGAGGAGATCAAAGCACTCATCAAGGCCTACAAGAGATCTTCCTCATCTTCGATAAGACGCTCAAGAGCACATTCTTCCGAGCTACCATCTCCGGCAAGCTCACATCGGCATCGACACCATCACCACCAAGAACGTGAAGGTCAAGAGCTCAACACCAACAACCGCTCAACGACTTCACCATCTCCCTTGGCATATTCGCCAAGCGACTTCAAGGCATCTTCGCCTTCGGATATACGGCATCTTTGCCAACAAGCACCTCAAGACTACGCTCAAGAGAAGCTCCCCAAGCTCAAGTCCGCGACCTCCACAAGCTACTATGACCTCGACACCGACCATGAGATTCCTTTCTATGGGACTCTAGAACCCGAGGAGTATCTCGAGTGGGAGCGTTTGATGGACGACTACCTCAAGCTACATCAAGTTCCTCCCGAAGATCAAGTGAAGTGCGCCACAAGAAACTTCCACGACTACGCCTCGACATGGTGGTTTCATACACCTTCGGAGAGCTACGACATGAGTTGGCCCAAGACGAAGAGAGCTTTGCGGCGAGAGTTTGTGCCTCCAACCTACACGGAACAACTTCTACGCCAATTGGAGAACACCATCCAAGGATCCAAGTCCATCGACGAGTACTTCAAGGAGATGAAGATTGCCTTGCGGCGAGCCGGCGTGGACGACCCCATGTCAATGAAGTTCCACTTCATGATGGGATTGAACAACAACATCTCCAAGACTATCTTCCTCGAGAACTACAAGTCCCTCGACGACAACTACATTGGTGCTCTCAAGGCGGAACAAGAACTCATGAAGGCCAAGGCTTCTCCACCCCAAGCACACTTCTCGAAGACCAAACTCAAAGACGACGAGCATGAGGCTAGTACCACCAAGATGTCCAAGCCCGACGAGCTCCAAGACGATGCTCCCAAGTTCGACTTCACCGCCATCCCTCTTTGTGGCATTGATGATGCCGAGTCTACTTCGACTTTTTTTCAAGATGGTGCGGCGATGAGTATGACTATGGAGACCATCAAGGACCAAGATTTGGAGGCGAGCGACTTGGTGACGAGCAAGGATGATGTTTCCATCTTAGGAGGCGAGAGCGATGATGTGCCATCTTCGGCCTTCATCCATGGCGACGACTATGAGATGGTTGAGCATGGGACTTTCCCTTCGACCACGGCGACGTATGATGAGTTGAGTGACTTGTGCCACCATATTGAGAGTGAGAGTGACTTCACCACTAGCCACATATGTGATGTGTGTCCCCAATTCCCATGTGAGGAGAGCCACAACCCCCACCACTTGAGTGAGATGAGTGACTCCACCATACATGAGATTGAGTGCACCTACATTGAGGGAGTGAGTGAGCCACCACATAGAGAGAGTGAGGCCACTATGATTTCTAACGACTTAACCTCTACCTCTATTGTGTCTTCTCATTTGGTGCTAGGTCCCATATATGATGACGCGGCGATTCGCGACGACTACGTCCTTCCTTTGGACAAGACGATGGCCATGGTGGAATATGATGCACCCCCCACATGGTTCCATCAAGATGAAGATGACCACCATTTGGTCTTTCCCACCTCACCTACACCGCTTGAGTGGAATGACAAAGGTAACATAGGTGAAGGTGATGCTCTTGTCCCACTAGTGGACTATCTTACCAATGATTGCTTGCATGATGTTGATCCACCTATTCCCATGCTTCATGCTAGTGCGACTTCTTCATGTCATGACTTACCAATTTATGATGAATATGATGATGAGCATGTTGAGTTGCCTAGTTGTGATGCTATGATTCATAGGATATCATGTGAAAATTCTATTGGTCACTTCATGTTTGACAATCCATTGAACTTGTCATGTGCTATGAGTGAGATATCCCGTATCATTTCATTTCAATCTCAACATAGTGACTATGCATATGCCATTAAGATGAACCCAATTTGCACTTATGGCATAGATGACAAGCCCATGGTTATTGGCATTTGTTTTTCTTGTGATGATATTGATATGCTCCCTTTGCATCATTTATCTCATATGCCATGCCATGACTACCTAGCTTCGGATATGCATTGTTTTGGATGTTGTCCATTTTCTCCATATGATGTTTCCAATATTGCTCATGAGGAGACACCCACAGTTTCCTCATACATGTTAGGAGATTTTGATTCATCCTATCCATTGCATGATCCCAATACTTGTGTGCACAATATGCTTCCCATGAATAAACATGATATTGTTGTGCCATATACTAGTATGCTCAATTTGCATCCCCATCGTGTCATACATAACAACTATTCTTTCATGATGGATGACATGTTCTTGTACCATGCATCAAATTTCTTTGAGCGATGCTTATCTTGTGCTAACTCACACATGAACATGCACATCATGATGGATGATGTGTACATTTACCACGCACACAATTTCTTCGGTTTATGTCTCTTTTGTGTAGGTACCCATGAATACTTGTCAAACTCGCAATCCCACGAGTTGACAAAACGAGCTCTTGAGAGCAACGACGATTTGGGATCCCGTGGACTATCCTTAGCACCGTTCCCTTCGCGCAAGGACTACGCGCATCTCTTCTACTTGGCTCTCACACGGCTTTGGGCTATTTACCACTTGTCACATTATGCCCATTCTATCGTGTTCACTTTGCATGATATGCCCATTCCTATGCCTTTGCCATGAATTTGTGACCCATGCTTTGCATTACACATGATGATTGATTCTAGTACTTGTATGTGTATTTGCAAGCGTGGTGAAGATATTGTTTGTTATTGCCATGATTGCTTTGTGCCCCATGCCTATGATGATATGATCTTGCTTTGTGTTCGTGCTTGCGATATGTCATGTACATTGCCTATGTCTATTCTTTGCTCACATGACATGATTGCCATGATTCCCTCTAGTGTGTTGCATCTTCGCTCCACTAGTTTGCACGACTTGATTACTATGATTGCTTGCCTTGTTGCATCACCGATGATTCATACTTGCTCACTTCATGCGGTTGATCACAACCATTTCCATGCTTTGCACATGAATGTGATTGCTTCTTGTCATTTATCTCCATGTGTTGCCTCTCTCATGCTAGATGCTTTGCCATGTATTGAGTGCAACAATGCCCTTAGTCTTGATAATGAGTTTGCCCCCATAGCATTCTCACATATAATTGGAGATTTTGACATATTCCTTGTGAAGCATGCTTGTCTTACCTCTTTGCACCATATACCTCGTGCCATGAATATAGCCATTGTTGCATCATATTATTCATGTACTTGTGCTTCTAATGGTTACGTGCAAAAGAAGAAAACCATCATGATGGATGATGTGTTTATCTACCATGCACATACGTTCTTTGTTTTGTTGTGTTCATGTGTAGGATATTTGGACTTTGTGTCGACTTCCACGTCACGTGAGTTGACCATTCGAGCTCTTGAGAGCGAACCACCTTCTACCACGACGATTCTACATCACACTTGCTTGTGCTTCAGCATTGTGAAGGACGCACAAGGACACGCTTTCACGGTGATATCCTTCTCTTTTGAGAACCCCCAAACCATGATCATGGATATTATGGATCATACTACTTGTGTTGCTTTCCCCATGAGACTTATTGTTCATCTTGGATCACTTGATTGCACACTTGTTAGAGATCTTGCTTCGACTTGTCATTTTCACCAGTCCATGCATCATGATATATATGCCTTGTGTGTTGCATCCAATTCTTGGATTATTTGCTCTTATCATATGTTTGGTTGCAACAATGTCAACACTTCACATATTCCATGTCCCATTGCTTGTCACATGATTGACTTGATTGCCTCACACATGATGAACACTTGCTCTTTCTATTGTATTGAGTGCCACACTATGTTCACTACACCCTATGCACATTATGCTTGGATTGTCTTGCACTTGACACATGTGTTTAGACACTTCATTTTATTTGGTGTTGTGAATGATTCATATGCCTACCATAGACCTTTCATTGAGCAATTTGTGAATGCTTGCTATGAACTTGAGGTAGATGCTTATTCTCTTGACACACATATTTGCATCTCTACCTCTCATTTACATGCTTGTCCCCGTGATATCCTTGCTTGTGCTCGATTCATATACTTACATGCCATGTCTCAATCCTTTGTCACACCATATGCTTTGCATGATGACGACACTTGTTTGGTGAATCACTTCTTGAATGCTTGGTTTTGCACTAACGCTAACCACATTTGTTTTTCCAAGTGTTTGTTGTTTTTGCTCCTTTTGAAGGAATCACTACACGGTGCGACATTGGAGAGTGCACATTTTGAACTTCAAGATGACAAGTACTTGGTGAACGTCCACTTCTACATGGCGAAGCCATCTCTTTCCCATGGTGATTTGGTTTTCGATCCGAGGTCGGATCTTTCCCAAGGGAGGGGAGATGATGCGGAGCATCCTATGGACATCACCATGTCAAGAGTCTGTTCGGCGAGTGACACGTGCGACATCTACTTCACGTACACAAAGGTGAATCATCTCCTTTACACGTGCTCACTTGACCTCTTCGAGGATGGTATACTACTTGACACTCTACCCATGTGCATGCATAGGTATTGTCGGAACACTACAGACGACGAGGAGGAGTGCAAGCGCCAAGGAACAACTACACCATCCACGAGGGAAGCATGGAAGAGAAGGAGGAAGAAGACCCAGGACGAGCGGTACTACCGCCCGGTCCAAGCGGTACTACCGCTTGCAAGCGGTACTACCGCTCCAGAACGAGCGGTACTACCGCGCCCTCCAGCGGTACTACCGCTCCCCCACTACCGCGCCATTACGGCTCAACCCGGCAAGTCCCAGTGTTCGCACGATCCGAGTCCGGTACTACCGCTCACCTAAGCGGTACTACTGCTGCAAGCGGTACTACCGCCCTGAGGCCGGTACTACCGCCCTGCTTGCGCGTAGAGAGCGGGCCTAGTGCCCATGTAATCCCCCACTCACTTACCCCTTCGTGGATGTAGACTATATATACTCCCCCACCTCATTCTAGCTAAGGTAGCAAAGGAGTAGCTCATTAGAGATAGAGCTTTGCTCATCCATACCGGATCGTCTCTTCGAGAGTGACCGCGGCCCCTCTACGGATAAGATCCACCTTGGATTCAAGACCTCCATGTGAGCATGTGAGAAGATCCTCCGGGATATCAAGACCTCAACTCCTCCAAGGATTGGGATGAACGCTACCTTGTATCTTTCCCTTTGTTGTTCATGTACCTTGTGGATCTTGTGTGTTTGATTGTCTAGTGGATGTGTGATTGGACTTGTTCTTGAGTGTTTCCCCTTGTGTTTTCTCTCCATTCTTCCCCGTGTTCATCGTGTTCTTCGAGGGATCTCGCTCCTTTCGTGAAAGATCGGCCATCTAGGGTTCTACCCTACATCAAAAAGTCAGGTATTGGGTCTAGGTAAAGTTGCTATCACAAAGGATCGACACATGGACAAAGTCATGCTTGTTGAGTCCTTAGGATACAACCTTATGTCTGTCTCAATGCTTTGTGATCTTGATATGGTTATTGTCTTTGGCAAGTATCATTGTGTTGTGATTATGGAAGCTGACAATTCACCAAAGTCTTCAAAGGCTTTAGGAGAGGAGACTTGTATATTGTTGATTTCTCTGCAGATTCACAACTAGCCGTGTGCCTACTTGCAAAAGCTTCAGAAGGATGGCTATGGCATCGACGACTTGGTCATGCAGGCATGAGGAATTTGCACACGCTTGCGAAGAAGAAGCATGTCATTGGCATTGAGAATGTCAAATTCCTCAAGGATCACTTGTGTGGTGCCTGTGAAGCTGGAAAGATGACGAAGGCCAAGCATCCAGCAAAGACCATCATGACCACTACTCGACCATTTGAATTGCTTCACATGGATCTCTTTGGTCCTAATCACTATTCCTCTGTTTCAAATGAAGCATCTCAATATGGCTTTGTTATTGTTGATGATTACTCTCGTTATACATGGGTACACCTTGTCTCTTACAAACATGAAGTGCAGGAAGTCTTCAAACGATTTTCCTCGAGGGCTTCAACCAACTTTGTTGTGAAGATTAAGCACATCAGAAGTGACAATGGCACTGAGTTCAAGAATTCGGGTCTCGATGACTATCTTGATGAACTTGGTATTACTCATGAGTTATCTGCTCCTTATACTCCTCAACAGAATGGCGTCGTGGAGCACAAGAACAGGACTCTTGCTGAGATGGCTCGCACTATGCTCGATGAGTACAAAACCCCTCGTCGTTTCTGGGTTGATGCAATTGATACTGCGTGCCATATCATCAACAGAGTATATCTTCACAAATTCTTCAAGAAGACTGCTTATGAACTCCTCACTGACAAGAAACCCAATGTGAGTTATTTCAAAGTCTTCGGTGCTAAATGCTGGATTAGAGATCCTCATCACAACCCTAAATTTGCACCGAAAGCACATGAAGGTTTTATGCTTGGTTACGGAAAGGACTCGCACACCAACAGAGTCTTCAAAGATTGTTGAAACTGTAGATGTGCGGTTCGATGAAACTAATGGCTCACAAAGAGAGCACCTAGCTTCTGTGTTAGATGAACCAGCACCCGAAGATTCTATCAAACACAAGGCCAATGAAGATGTCATTCCTACTAAAGAATTTGCTGAAGAATTCATTCCAGAACGTGAAGAACATCGAGCTGATGCACCTGAAGAAAATGCTGAGGAAATTGATGCTGAAGAAAATGCTGATCAAATTCCTCAACGACAACCAGCTCATCCTCGCGTTGCAAAAGAAGTACAAGTGGAGAAGATCATCGATGACATTAGAGCACCAGGTCCTCTCACACGCTCAAAAGCTTCACATCTATCTAACTTTTGTGGGCACTTTGCTTTTGTCTCTATTACAGAGCCCGCTAAGGTAGATGAAGCATTTCTGGAGCCTGAGTGGATTCAGGCCATGCAAGAAGAATTACATCAGTTCAAGCTCAACAACGTCTGGGAACTAGTCAATCGTCCCGATCCTCGCAAACATAACATCATTGGCACAAAGTGGATCTACCGCAACAAGCAAGATGAAAATGGTGTTATGGTGAGGAATAAGGCACGACTAGTAGCTCAAGGCTACACACAGGTCGAAGGAATTGATTTCGATGAAACTTTTGCACCTGTTGCTAGACTTGAAGCTATTCGCATATTACTTGCTTATGCTAACCATCATGATAACATCTTATATCAGATGGATGTCAAAAGTGCATTCCTCAATGGTAAGCTTGAGGAAGAAGTATATGTTGCTCAACCCCCAGGTTTTGAAGATCCAAAACATCCTGACAAAGTCTTCAGACTTAACAAGGCCCTCTATGGCCTCAAGCAGGCCCCACGGGCGTGGTATGATACATTGAAGGAATTCTTCATGAAGAAAGGCTTCACACCCGGTTCGCTCGATCCCACTCTCTTTACTAAATCATATGATGGTGAACTGTTTATGTGCCAAATATATGTTGATGATATCATCTTTGGCTGTACTGACCAACATTATAGTGATGAATTTGCCTATATGATGAGTGAAGAATATCAAATGTCTATGATGGGAGAGTTGAAATTCTTCGTAGGTCTTCAAATTCGTCAACAGCGAAACGGCATATTCATATCTCAGGAGAAATACCTCAAGGATGTCCTGAAGAAATTCGGCATGCAAGATTGCAAAGGCATAAAAATTCCTATGCCCACAAATGGTCATTTATGCAGTGATGAAAATGGTACTGACTTCGATCATAAGGTATACCACTCCATGATTGGCTCTTTATTGTACTTATGTGCATCTAGGCCAGATATAATGCTTAGTGTTTGCATGTGTGCCCGATTTCAAGCTGCACCGAAGGAATCACACCATAAGGCTGTGAAGCATATTCTTCGATATCTAGCTCACACACCAACACCAGGATTATGGTATCCCAAGGGCTCAAATTTTGATCTCATTGGATATTCTGACTCTGACTATGCTGGTGACCGCGTGGACCGCAAGTCAACATCTGGTACTTGTCATTTCCTCGGACGATCCTTGGTCTGTTGGTCCTCGAAGAAACAGAACTGCGTATCACTGTCTACTACTAAAGCTAAGTACATTGCTGCTGGTTCTTGCTGTGCTCAATTGCTATGGATGAAGCAAACACTCAAGGACTATGGCATCAACGTGAAGAATGTGCCTCTCCTCTGTGACAATGAGAGTGCCATCAAGATTGCTCACAACCCAGTTCAGCACTCGAAGACAAAGCACATTCAAATTCGTCATCATTTTCTTCGTGATCATGTGTTGAAGGGCGACATTTCTATTGAGCATGTGAAGACTGAAGAACAGCTAGCCGATATCTTCACTAAGCCCTTGTATGAGAAGAGATTTAGCAAGTTGCGATGTGAGCTAAACATCTTAGAGTCTTCGAATGTACTTTGAAAAGGCACTCAACCTAACACTTATGCAAAATTGATGACTTAGATGTGCAACACATGAAGAAACATTTTTCTTCAATCAATGAAGAATAACACTCTAAGTGTGAAGAAATTAATGAAGAATTTGATTCTCAGAACCCTATGACAATTGTACGCGGTGTCTGAAATCATCATTCTTATACGGTGGGTCACGCCACCACAAAAGTTGAAAATCTTCAATTTAAGTTTTTCCTCAACTTTTGAAATTCCTCAGTTGTTCAAATTCTTCAACTTGCAAAATCTTCACTTGTGCCGTCGTTTTTCTTCATTGGCTATATATATATATATGAGTTTATGTCCTCTACAACATTCACTTATAGCTAATTCTTCAAGTTGGTTTTTCTGCTAAGTGAATGTGATCGGACCCTTCCCCTCTATGCTATACTCAATCCAATCTATACACAAATTCTTCATGTGCGTTCTATTTGAAAACTCGTTCAAAATCTTCACTGTGTCCTTGTCAGCTGAAGAAATTGCGAACAGAACGTTAAAACTAACCTTATCCAAATTTTCGGTTTTGCCGCTCAAACCGTTCCGCATCCCACGATGCATTGTTTTACTCACCCACGATCTTACACGATCTCCACTACACAGTACATGGGTGACACATGTCGTGAGAAGGAGAACGGGCAGGGGCATGTTCGTCCTAAATCTTCGGGCGAGCAGTTTTTCACCGTGGCTATAAATACCCCTATCCCCTTCCTCACTTCTTTTACTCCGCTCGATCTCACTCTCCCGCTCGAGCTTCCTAACCCTAGCGCCGCTGCTACTCCATCGTCGCCGGTGAGGAAGAGCTTCACTGCCTCAACCTCGTCGCCGACGTACTCACGCTGACAGCGGAAATCTTCACCTCCGCCGCCGCCGTATACGTCTTCCTCCGCCAAGTTAGGGCGTGGAAGATCTGCATCGACGAACTTCACTGTTTCAACTCCCAGTTCGTCGTGTTCTTCGTTTAGGGTAATTAAAAGCTACTTTTACAGCCCTCTTTGATCCCTCACTTTTCTACAAAATCTTCAAAGGTCTTTTTATTCTTCAAATCCTCACACACAAAACACCTCACAAGTTATCTGTTCTTGACTCATTTCCCTAAGCATCATTTTCTTCAAGGTTCCTCAATTGTGTGGATCTTCGATCTATACAACTCTGGAACCTAAGATAAAGCGCGCTTAGTGAAATTCTTCAAGACGCATCTGGTCAAATTCCTCAAACTTGCTCTTTATGAAAAACCCTCTGAGAACGCATATGACCTCTTCAAATTCCTCGCAACTATACTCTGTTCACAGGTACACATGTCTGCTGCCGAGTCATTAGGTTCTCATCAACTTAACTCATTTGCAGCGTTCCTCGAAGAAAAGTTGCACACTTCTTCAGAGAATTCGATTGTTCAAATTCCTCAACTGAAAAAAATGGCTGAAGGTAAAAGGCCTCAGAAAGGAGGAAAGAAGCCTGAAGTTATGACTGCGTTTGAAATCCCTGAGGATATTTATAAAGATTACTGCACGCCTGATGAATCCAAATTCGGAAAAGAAGACAAAAAATCAGCGCAAGGTGCGCATTCAAAGGATTGAACGGAGATGGGCACGTGAATGTAGGGAGTACAGATACTTCACTCCAAAGTACATGAAGAAATTCGCACTGAACCCTCCATGCCCAAGAGCCCCATTAGCACCTGGCCAAGAGGCTGATCCCACTAGCATCAAGCGCGATGAGGATTTTCCTGAAGAATGGGCCAAGCGCCAAGCCAAATTGGCAAGACAAGCCAGAGAAGCTGTGAGGAAATTCAATGAAGACTCTGCTGCTGCTGCTGCTGCTGCTGCCACTGAGGCCTCTGTCAAGCCAAGGAAATCGATGCTCAAGAATCCCGCTCGCAAGCCAAGTGCTTCCCCAGCAATGCCCTCACGGCCAAGTTCCTCTGCTGCGCCCTCATGGCCAGAAACGTCAAAGTCTTCAAAGCAAATTCCTCAAGCTGCCCCTGCTCCTCCAAAGTCCTCAGCTGATCCGACAAAGTCCTCAGCACCTGCGCATCCTGCCACATGCCAAAGGACTGTAGGTGTCTCTATTGCCTCTGGTGTTTCATCTAGTTCCTCGGCTGCACCAAGTTCCTCAGCTGGACCCTCTCTGCTGAAGAAAAAGGCTACTGCTGGACGCGGCACTCGCCCAAGTCCTAAGAAGAAGCAGGTAGTCTTCACTGTACCGTCTGATGATGATGAAGCTGATGAAGAAGAACTTGCTGAAATCATCAGGGACCGCCAAGAAAGGGCTGCTAAGGCCAAAGGCACACCTGTGCCCCTACTGCTGGATCCTAGGGCGATCCTCGATTACATCAATATCTGGCATAAGGATCCCAACACACCTATGCCTAACTTTAAGCTGACACCTGGCCAAAGTCACATGCTGACTCACTTCATCCAAGAGGAGAAGTGGAAATATGATAGGGCTAGGCAGATCAAGAATTCGTAGTACAGGAAAGAGAAACTACCGAGGAAAAATGTTCTCACGATGAAGCCTGAAGAACTCATCAAGATGCAAGCTGACATCAAAGCCCTCAGTGATGACTTTGATGCATACTATGCTGACTGGAAAGGAGCAAAAGTCAGGTTTGTACAACTGACTGCGAAATTCACCAATGTTGCAGTCCCATCGCAACAAGAAGTTCCTCAAGCTGAAGCATCTGTTTAGCAAACTGAAGACCATGCCAGCACCGCTGATGACTTTCAGGCTGCTGAAGAAAATGCTAGTTCCAGGGCTGATGACTCCATTCCAGCCACTGAAGAAATTGCCAGGGCATCCACTAGTGGTGCGCCTGAAGAAACTGAAGAAGAAAGGACAACTGCATCAGTTGCTCCTGAGGAAAATCAACCAGATTCCTCAGCTCCACCCGCGCCTACACGAACTCTTATCCTTCCATCTGCATTGGATGTGAAGAAGACCAAGGCCGCAGAGCGAGCTGCAGTGAAGAAAAGGAAAGCATCAACTGCTTCAGAATCTTCAGCCCCAAAGAAGATGAAGCCGATGACCAGCTCGTTTGCAAATCCCATTGATGTTGTTCCTATCTCATCCATGCCATCAAAGGACCTTGTTCCGTTTGGTGAAGAATATGAGATCCCAAGTAGATCAGATGAAGAAACTCAATCTGCTGCTTCCTCAAAGCAGATTGATGAAGAAATTGAAGTGGATGGAATCCCTTCAACCCCAATGGTCTCATCACCAATGCCTCAGTTTACTGCTAAAGAGGCTGGTGTTGAAAAATTAGAAGATGAAGATGTGGATATTGGAAGCACAACTCCGTTGATGAATGACGACTTTTGGGAAAGTCAGCATCCCAATTTCCCACTCTTCACCCCACTGCAGAAAATTTCTCACTCCCCTGCACCAACTGTTCCGATGGGCTCTGAAGAAACTCATCCCACTGCATCCGTGAATGAAGAAATTCCAGCCACTAGTGCTGAAGAAACTGCTGCTGATACGGAAAAGGTGACTGCACCTGAGGAAGAACCTGAAATTCCTCAGCCTGAAGAACCTAAGATCGTGATTCCTGAGGTAGTGATGCAACTCACTGACACTCCTCTGCCCAAGCCAAAGGATCCGTTCTCAAGGAAACAAAAGTTCAAGGCTGAAGACTTCTTTGGCGAGCACGTGTTCTTCACTGAATACAACCCTTATGACTCTGCTCGCATAAGGAAGAGGCGTTTCTGGACAGCTAGTCAAGCAAATTTCTATTCCTCAGTGCTTTTCAACAAGGACAAAGTCTTCGACCATGCACATATTCCTCGTGTGGATATGGAGTCCATGCCGTGCTTCACGCCAGTCCTCAGTGTTCTTCACGACGCTGGGCTGCTCAACTTCTGCACTAACATATGCGATTGGAATGAAGAACTCATTCTTCAGTTTTATGCAACGCTGCACATCACCGGCAACTCTGAAGATGTGAATTCATGGGTTCTGGACTGGATGACTGAGAATACGCATTTTAAGGCCCCAGCATATGAATTGCTTCGTGCCCTTCCTCTGAGTCCACCCACTAAAGATGCACATTGTGTTTACAATGAACCTGAGTTTTCAAATCACTATATGCAAGTGTTGATGAAGCCTTTGAAGCCAGGGCAGGCCCCTCGAACCACATTCCTCATCAAGGAATTGTTGTATGTGCCTAGGACTGTCTATCGCATTTTGACGAAGACAATGAGTCCCATCAAAGGCCACGACTCAACTGATGAAGAAGTTGTTGGCATCATGAAGAATATGCTTTTCAACATCTGTCATGGCGTTCCCGTCAACTTCCATGATTTCTTCATGAGGACTCTGGCCAACATTGCTATGTCACCATTTGAGCTGAAGCCTTATGCACCTTGGATTATGAGATTCATCAGGACAAGGTCTTCACTCAATTACAAAGCTGAAACTCTCAACCACTGCAGCTACTTGCCTCCTATTGAAGTCCTCAAAAGGACATTTTCCTCAGCTGAAGAAAAAGGGCAAGGCTACTACTGTGATAGATGAAGGCATTCGTCCATTGGATGGACAATTTCGCAAGACTGCATCTTACTCCACCAATGATGACTCTGCCACACATGACACTGCCGCCAATACCGCCAAGCCAAATCCTCAAGCCACAGCACCCAGGGTGATGACTGATCATGAGTTACTCCTCAGTCTTCATCAAAAGGTTGATCGCAATCACAAATGGGTCAAGCGTCAGTTTGGTTCAATTCTTCACAACATGACTGCAACACATAATGCACTGAAGAAAAACCACTACTACCTTCATGAAACCCTCAACCGCACCTGGGCTGTTCTATCTCAAGTCTACAACGCTGATGATCTGAAGAAAATGGGTCTCAATGAAGAATTTGCCTGGTCTGCACCACCTCCGAAGAAATACAAGAGGTCCCAGTTCCTTCTTTGGTGGCCAGTTCATATTCTTCATCACGCGACACTGATGAACATGAAGACTTGGACGACACTGCGGCAGGCCCTACATCAACGACCGACCCCAACAACGCTGGCGCTCCTTCATCAACTTGAATATCTTCAGGGGCGTTAGTCCTCAGTTTCGATCCTTTTGGTCATTTGATGACAAAGGGGGAGAAATCTGAGTTAGTCTTCAAGCGGGTCTATTATAAAGGGCGTTTTTTTGCTAAGTTACAACTCTCGTTCTTCCGAAACTTTTATTGGATCGAGGTGTAATCTTAAACCTGATGGTGCGCTTATACTTTTACTGCACTAGGTTCTGATACTTTTGATGCTCTATTCGGCATGCTTATTCCTCGTTAATATTATTGCACGCATGCTGAATTTCATCAGGCACCATAGTTCATCATGCATTTCAAATTCTTCATATTATATATCAAATGCATGTATGAATTACAAGATATAGGGGAGATCTCCATGATTCAACTCTTCAAGTGTGCATTGCTTCAAAAGCAAATTCCTCACTATGCACATATTCAGGGGGAGTTCTTCTATATCTTGCAATCAAATTCCTCAATATCAGTATTTACACTCCATATATTTATCCCCATTGAAAACTTAACCTATGTTGTCATCAATCACCAAAAAGGGGGAGATTGTAAGTGCATCTAGTGCCCCTTAGTGATTTTGGTGTATTGAAGACTTATAGGTTAAGTATCTAGTGCGTTTATAAGTGTACACAGCTCTATAAGTCTATGAGGAGTTTGATATTTATAGAGAAAGTCGACCCCTAAAAATGAAGTTCTTCGACTGAAGACTTTGATATTTTGAAGACTTTCTGAAGACTTTGAAAGTGAAGAAATTGGTGTGACCTTGAAGACTTGGTTATCATTCGAGGAATATGAAGCGTGAAAACTTTTGTTTTCGTAGTTTCATTTTCTCTTTCTTGAGTCATAGGAAACACCGTACTGTTAAAGGGGGTCGAGGAAATACTTAGAAGAAAATTTCCATGTGATGCTCATCTCAAATCCTACACCTACCAATCCCTTCGAGTGAAGCCATTGGAAATCTCATACAGTTCAGTCAATTTCTTCAGTGACAGAGACGCAGTTCTTCTGGTCACTGAGGACTTTGCTCTGACTGAGGAGTTAGGAATTCGCCAGTGCGAATTGCCTACACAGTGAGGAACATGATAGCCCTGAGGAATTTGTACCTCAAATTTCCGACCGTTGTTGTACTACGCGCCAGCTGTCCCAAAATATCTTATCCACATAACAGTCATATCATTGAAGGGCATTTATGTCTTATCATGCCGGGCTGGTCCCTAGGCTATAAATAGCCGCCCCCTACAACCACTAGCTGGTTAGCTGCTCCGCGTGAACTTGACACTTGTCATTTGAGAGCAACCCATCCTCCGAGGACTTTGAGCGAAAATCATCAAGTGAGGAAAATCCAAACCCAAACCCAAACACCTACAAACCCAAAGTGATTGAGCATTACTTAAGAGATTGATCCTGCGTGGATCCGACACTTGTTACCTTTGAAGACTGTGCTTCTTCCAGACGATTAGGCGTCAAGGTCTAGAGCATCCAAGAGGAATTGTGGATCGCCGAGTGACCAAGTCTGTGAAGGTTTGGAAGTCACCTGAAGACTTACCACGAGTGATTGGGCGAGGACTATGTGTCCTTAGCTCAAGGAGAATACGGTGAGGACTGTGTGTCCGGGACTAGGTGTCCTCGAGTTTAAATACTCAGCCGCTCCAACCAGATGTACAACTGAGACAGCAGTTGGAACTGGTCTACCAAATCATTGTCTTCACCAAGCTTACTGGTTCTATTTCCTCAACACTTTCATTTCCTCATTACTGTGTTGTGTGTTTGTTCATATCTGTGTTTGAAGACTTTGACTAAAGACTTTCTCAATTTCCCCAGTTCAATTTCTTCAGTCTGTTTGTCTTCATCTTGTGCTATCCTGTGTTTACGCTTTCTGTACTCTGTGTTTGTCTTCATTTCATCATGATGACCATGCATGTAATCTGCTATGTTTACCTCTGAGTACTTATTCCGCTGCTAGTAGTTCTTCGCTAAGGAATTTCCTCACTAGCAAATTCCTCAGTGAAGAATTTCATAAAAATCGCCTATTCACCCCCCCTCTAGTCGATATAACGCACTTTCAATTGGTATCAGAGCAAGGTACTCCCTTGTTCTGTGTGATTTTGGTTTAACCGCATGGAGTTTTAGTTATGTCGACCGCAGGTATGATCAAGGTCTCTGCTGGGTGTCCTACCTTCGATGGGACGGACTACCCCTACTCGAAGAATAAGATGCGAATGCATCTTGAGGCAATTGATAACGATCTCTGGTACGTTGTGGAAAATGGTGTTCCCTCCGTCTCACCCTCACTGAACGCTACCGATGTGAAGAGATTCAAGCAACTCGGTTCCCAAGCGAAGAATATCATATGTGGACATCTGAGTAAAGGACAGTATGGTAGAGTGAGTGCTTTGGAAACTGCTAAGCTTATCTGGGATAGGCTGTCCAAGGTAAATGAAGGAGTTTCAACTCAGTGTGACTCTCGAGTTGATGTTCTTCGCAATCTCTTCAACCGCTTCAAAAGACTCGAGAATGAAAATGTTCAGCAAACCTTCGATCGCCTCACTGACATCTCAAATGAGCTGCAAGCACTTGGTGCCACTGACATCACCGACCATGAGGTGGTGAAGAAATTGCTGAGATCGCTTGATTCCTCATTTGATACTCTGGCACTGATGATACAAGAGCGTGCTGATTACAAGTCACTTGACCCCGCGGATATCCTCGAGAGGCTAAACACTCATGAGTTCCAGCTTGCTGAGAAGAGAGATTTCTATGGTTCGAGCTATGGCAGATCACGTGCACTGAAGGCCAAGGTAGTATCTGAGTCCGAAGATGAAGACTCTGGTAGCAGCCTTGGTGATCCTGAAGAACTGAGTCATGATCTAGCACTGCTTGTGAAGAAATTCCAGAAGTTCTCAAGACGTGGTCGCTTTGGAAAACCCTCAAGGAGCAATGATTCCTCATCCAGTGACTATAAGAAGAGGTTTTGTCACAAGTGCAAGAAACCAGGACATTACATTCAAGATTGTCCTCAGTGGGAAAAGGAATCAAAGAAGAAGAAATACAAGGATTACAGTTCTGACGATGCGAAGAAAAAGAAGAAATCCTCAAAATCTTCATCATCAAAATCCTCGAAGTCTTCGTCTCACAAGAAGAGCAGCTCCAAGAAGGCTCGGGCATTCATTGACAAGGAAATGGACTCTGAGGATGAATCTGAAGAAAATGAAGCAGAAGAGGAATCTGATGATTCTGAGTCTGGTGTGGCGAGCCTAGCCCTCGCTACTGCATTCGTCAGCAAGCCCATCTTCACCTCTGAAGAAAGTGATCTCACCAACAAGGTTGATGAAGGCAGTGATGACTACGCTCCCACCTATTGCTTCATGGAAAAAGGTGCCAAGGTACTCAAATACGCCTCCTCTGAATCTAGTGAGGATAAATCTGATGAAAATCTTAAGCCTAGCTACTCTAAACTTGCTAAGATTGTTGTGCAACAACAAAAGGCTTTTGAAAAGGTTCAAAACATGCTAGACAAAAGTGATGATATGTTGGGTGAAGAAATGGATCGCACTAAAGCCTTAACTGAAAATCTTCAGAGACTTCAGACCAGGTTTGATAACCTTCAAGGTCATCATAACGCTCTCTTATCTGATCATGAGAAGCTTACTTATGAATATCTTCAAAAGAAGCAAGATCTTGAGAAGCTAAGAGTGAGTTATGAAGATCTTCAGAAGGAGCGTGATTCATTACTTGCTCAACAAATTAGCGTTGCTCAGGAAGAATTTGTTCCTCCATGTTTGAAATGCATTGAACGAGAATCTGCTAATTCCTCACCTGAATGTTCAAATGCTTCTAGTGTTACAAATTCTTCACCTGCCTCTGCTATCACTAATTCCTCATCTGAGGACATTGCTAGTATCACTGACGATGCAGGGCTGAAGGAATTGTACATGACATGCATGTACAAAATCCTCAAAGGGCATCAGACTCTTTGTGATGTGCTTAAAAAGCAGATCCTCAACAGGAACCCTAGGAAAGAGGGTATTGCCTTTGAGAGGAAACTCAATGCTGATGGTACATATTGGAAGCCTGAGCAGTACCCCAAAACCTCATGGGTTGCTGCAAAGGGACCTCCAGTTGATCCATATAATTTATCTGGTTATACATGTGAATCTTCTCATTCTTCTGATGAGTCATTTGACTCCAACTATAAACTGTTTAAAAATCAGAATGGTGAAGTATTTGCTAGATATGTTGGCACTAACTGCAGGAACAGTTCCCCTATGAAGAAAAATCTGGGTTCCCAAAAGGTATCTTGAAAGTCTTCAGGTGAATGTCCTCATGACACCACCTGTGAAGAAAAGGAACCCCAGATCATATTCTTCATATGGAACAAATTCTTCATATGGATCCAAGTCCTCATACGGACCAAATTCCTCAAGGGGATCAAATTCCTCACATGGATCAAAGTCCTCATATGAACATCATCGTGCTAACAACTCTGTTTTGCAGGGAAGAGCCAAGGGCTATGAATATGAGCATTATTCTTCAACTTATTATGTTCATAAGTCCTCGAAGAATGTCTCTGCTTATTCATATGCTTACCCTAATCCCTCTTATATGAAACAAAATGGTTTGGCCGCTATGCCACCATTCTCATATGGAGCTCGCAGAGTGATGAACTCTTTGCCACCCCTTCAGATGTGGGTGGTGAAGAAAAAGAACTAATCTCTTATGCAGGGTCAGGTCTCCAGACATACTGAAATGTTTGAAGAATTTGCTGGGGACCTGACAAATTGCCTGGAAGGACGCAGGCTAACCATGATGAAATGAACTCTCATTTCACATGTCCTCCCTCTGTTTTATCTGTCCTACTGCTTGATGAAATTGATCTGATGAATTGTGATATGATATTCTTCACTGCTGAAGTATATGAGATCGTAGTTGCACTAATTCATCTGCAGGATGATCAACCCAAAGCCACTGAGTGGGTACTTGATACTGGATGTACAAATCACATGACAGGTGACTAGAATCTTTTGATGGATGCTCCCTTATCATCGTCACATATGAAGCATATCATCTTCGCTGATAAAAGCAAAAGTCAGGTATTGGGTCTAGGTAAAGTTGCTATCACAAAGGATCGACACATGGACAAATTCATGCTTGTTGAGTCCTTAGGATACAACCTTATGTCTGTCGCAATGCTTTGTGATCTTGATATGGTTGTTGTCTTTGGCAAGTATCGTTGTGTTGTGATTATGGAAGCTGACAATTCCAAAGTCTTCAAAGGCTTTAGGAGAGGAGACTTGTATATTGTTGATTTCTCTGCAGATTCACAACCAGCCGTGTGCCTACATGCAAAAGCTTCAGAAGGATGGCTATGGCATCGACGACTTGGTCATGCAGGCATGAGGAATTTGCACACGCTTGCGAAGAAGAAGCATGTCATTGGCATTGAGAATGTCAAATTCCTCAAGGATCACTTGTGTGGTGCCTGTGAAGCTGGAAAGATGACGAAGGCCAAGCATCCAGCAAAGACCATCATGACCACTACTCGACCATTTGAATTGCTTCACATGGATCTCTTTGGTCCTAATCACTATTCCTCTGTTTCAAATGAAGCATCTCAATATGGCTTTGTTATTGTTGATGATTACTCTCGTTATACATGGGTACACCTTGTCTCTTACAAACATGAAGTGCAGGAAGTCTTCAAACGATTTTCCTCGAGGGCTTCAACCAACTTTGTTGTGAAGATTAAGCACATCAGAAGTGACAATGGCACTGAGTTCAAGAATTCGGGTCTCGATGACTATCTTGATGAACTTGGTATTACTCATGAGTTATCTGCTCCTTATACTCCTCAACAGAATGGCGTCGTGGAGCACAAGAACAGGACTCTTGCTGAGATGGCTCGCACTATGCTCGATGAGTACAAAACCCCTCGTCGTTTCTGGGTTGATGCAATTGATACTGCGTGCCATATCATCAACAGAGTATATCTTCACAAATTCTTCAAGAAGACTGCTTATGAACTCCTCATTGACAAGAAACCCAATGTGAGTTATTTCAAAGTCTTCGGTGCTAAATGCTGGATTAGAGATCCTCATCACAACCCTAAATTTGCACCAAAAGCACATGAAGGTTTTATGCTTGGTTACAGAAAGGACTCGCACACCAACAGAGTCTTCAACAATGTTCTTCACAAGATTGTTGAAACTGTAGATGTACGGTTCGATGAAACTAATGGCTCACAAAGAGAGCACCTAGCTTCTGTGTTAGATGAACCAGCACTCGAAGATTCTATCAAATACAAGGCCAATGAAGATGTCATTCCTACTAAAGAATCTGCTGAAGAATTCATTCCAGAACGTGAAGAACATCGAGCTGATGCACCTGAAGAAAATGCTGAGGAAATTGATGCTGAAGAAAATGCTGATCCAATTCCTCAACGACAACCAGCTCATCCTCGCGTTGCAAAAGAAGTACAAGTGGAGAAGATCATCGATGACATTAGAGCACCAGGTCCTCTCACACGCTCAAAAGCTTCACATCTATCTAACTTTTGTGGGCACTTTGCTTTTGTCTCTATTACAGAGCCCGCTAAGGTAGATGAAGCATTTCTGGAGCCTGAGTGGATTCAGGCCATGCAAGAAGAATTACATCAGTTCAAGCTCAACAACGTCTGGGAACTAGTCAATCGTCCCGATCCTCGCAAACATAACATCATTGGCACAAAGTGGATCTACCGCAACAAGCAAGATGAAAATGGTGTTATGGTGAGGAATAAGGCACGACTAGTAGCTCAAGGCTACACACAGGTCGAAGGAATTGATTTCGATGAAACTTTTGCACCTGTTGCTAGACTTGAAGCTATTCGCATATTACTTGCTTATGCTAACCATCATGATAACATCTTATATCAGATGGATGTGAAAAGTGCATTCCTCAATGGTAAGCTTGAGGAAGAAGTATATGTTGCTCAACCCCCAGGTTTTGAAGATCCAAAACATCCTGACAAAGTCTTCAGACTTAACAAGGCCCTCTATGGCCTCAAGAAGGCCCCACGGGCGTGGTATGATACATTGAAGGAATTCTTCATGAAGAAAGGCTTCACACCCGGTTCGCTCGATCCCACTCTCTTTACTAAATCATATGATGGTGAACTGTTTATGTGCCAAATATATGTTGATGATATCATCTTTGGCTGTACTGACCAACATTATAGTGATGAATTTGCCTATATGATGAGTGAAGAATATCAAATGTCTATGATGGGAGAGTTGAAATTCTTCGTAGGTCTTCAAATTCGTCAACAGCGAAACGGCATATTCATATCTCAGGAGAAATACCTCAAGGATGTCCTGAAGAAATTCGGCATGCAATATTGCAAAGGCATAAAAATTCCTATGCCCACAAATGGTCATTTATGCACTGATGAAAATGGTACTGACTTCGATCATAAGGTATACCACTCCATGATTGGCTCTTTATTGTACTTATGTGCATCTAGGCCAGATATAATGCTTAGTGTTTGCATGTGTGCCCGATTTCAAGCTGCACCGAAGGAATCACACCATAAGGCTGTGAAGCATATTCTTCGATATCTAGCTCACACACCAACACTAGGATTATGGTATCTCAAGGGCTCAAATTTTGATCTCATTGGATATTCTGACTCTGACTATGCTGGTGACCGTGTGGACCGCAAGTCAACATCTGGTACTTGTCATTTCCTCGGACGATCCTTGGTCTGTGGGTCCTCGAAGAAACAGAACTGCGTATCACTGTCTACTACTGAAGCTGAGTACATTGCTGCTGGTTCTTGCTGTGCTCAATTGCTATGGATGAAGCAAACACTCAAGGACTATGGCATCAACGTGAAGAATGTGCCTCTCCTCTGTGACAATGAAGAGCCAAGGGCTATGAATATGAGCATTATTCTTCAAATTATTATGTTCGTAAGTCCTCGAAGAATTTCTCTGCTTATTCATATGCTTACCCTAATCCCTCTTATATGAAACGAAATGGTTTGGCCGCTATGCCACCATTCTCATATGGAGCTCGCAGAGTGATGAACTCTTTGCCACCCCTTCAGATGTGGGTGGTGAAGAAAAAGAACTAATCTCTTATGCAGGGTCAGGTCTCCAGACATATTGAAATGTTTGAAGAATTTGCTGGGGACCTAACAAATTGCCTGAAAGGACGCAGGCTAACCATGACGAAATGAACTCTCATTTCACACGTCACTTGACACACCAGCAAAACCTTTCATCTGCAATCTCCACTTCAATTTCTCCATCTTACTTGAGGCTTGACGAGTTTCTGATAGAAAAATCAGCCCCGGGGAGTTGGCTTTTGAGAGGGCCAAAACCTCACGAACTGTCCGGCGGCCCACCCGGCAGTTCCACACTAGTGTACTCATTGGACCCGGCGGTCCTCCTCACAGGAGGCCCCCGATTTCTCTTCAGACACAATCGGTGAAGTAACCTTAGCTCTCTTACTGTTTGAACTGCTCGTTGGAGAAGACTGCTCTCCTCCATCCTCCCCCAGGCCCTGCGTCAGCGCCAGGGAACCCGGGTTGGTCTTGTTTCGTTCCTCCCCACTTTCCAGTTCCAAGGCCAACCTTTTCCGAGCTGCTGGATCCACCTGCATTCTACTGGTGCCATGCTTCGTCGGACTAGACGCCGAGTCAGCTAAATCGGGATCCAACGTCTTGGCCACTTCCTTATCCTTTCCTGACGAACACTGATTCTGCTTCTGATCAGTACTATGACCGGCCTCATCCTGCCTGATTTTGTTCGGCCCATCGGCATAAAGCCATGATCCAGATTTCTTATCTTTCTCCTCATGGACCCCGGAGCCACACTCCTTAAAATCGTGCCCAATAAGACCACATACGCTGCAAAACCGAGCTATTTTTTCATAATGAACTAAGAACACTTGCCTCTCCTTTCCTCTGACAATGCTAACAAACTTTGTGAGGGGTTTTTGGATATCATGCCGAACCCTAACCCTCACATAATCACCACGTATGTTCCCGTTCAGCCTCATCTCCAGGATTTCACCGGAATTCCTTAACAAAGATTCCACTATGTTCCTCTTACAAAAGCCCTCGGGTAGCTTGTGAATTTGGAGCCAAATCAGCATAAACAGCATCGGCACCTCTTCCACCTTTGTGAAACCAACATACGGTGCCATGAGCACCACCATGTTCCTGAATAACCATGGCCCTTGATCCACCATGCGTTCCCAATCACCAAGGCATTCTGCCTGCACAACAAAGACGTTTGGACCGACGGGTCTGAACCTTAAGGGCTTCGCCATGTTCCAAGCAGCACACATATCCTTGTAGAACACCGTCGGGCTGAAGGTTTTTGCCGTATGAACCCTAGCAAGGGCTAGCCAGCGTACACCTTCGTTAACCGCCGGATCGTCCTCTTCAATCACCAAATCATCGAAGTCTGCATCCTCTAGGTGGAGTTGTTCCATGAAATCACCAAGATCTGAAGCCTTGGCGGCGGCGGCGCCGCCACCACTACTGGTTCCGGACAGCGCATCGGCCACCGGATCCATCGCCTCTTGGGGGACGTCACACCCGACCCACCAGGGAGAAGGGCGACGAGCAAGATCACTCAAGCCCAACGTGGGAAGATCGTCGATCGGTAGGAGGACTCTCAGGCGATGGGATCGCCAGAGAGGATACAAAACCCTAGCCTTGGCATAGGGGAAAAAACGTATAGGCCTGTCAAGTTGACATGCTTTTACATGCAGGTGTTACAGGATAATGCTCTGAACGTGGCACTGTTTCTTGGAAGGCCACGAGCGGTTATGTATTCACTCATGGAGGTGGCGTTGTTTCTTGGAAGTCTTGCAAGCAGACCATCTTAACGAGGTCAACAATGGAAGCAGAACTCACAACACTAGATACAGCTACGGTTGAAGCAGATCGGCTTCGCCGGCTCTTGAATGACTTACCGGTTGTTGAGAAACCTGTACCGGGTGTCCTTATGAACTGCGACAATCAAACTGTGATCACGAAAGTGAGCAGTTCAAAGGATAACATGAAGTCATCAAGACACGTTCAGAGAAGGTTAAAGTCTGTCAGGAAAATGAAAAACTCCGGAGTTATTGCGTTGGATTATATCCAAACGTCTAAAAATCTGGCAGATCCTTTTACTAAGGGTCTATCACGTAATGTGATAGATAATGCATCGAGGGAGATGGGTATGAGACCCACAATATGAGTTGTTCACAGTGGTAACCTATTCTTTGTGATCGGAGATCCCGTGAATTAGATGTGGAAGACAAGTTGTTGGTCAACTGAGAGGAGAGTATCCTTACTATTCACAATACCACTCCATGAAGATGCAATACTCTCCTAATCTGCATGGCAGGTTGATGTATATCTTAATGTGTTCTAAGTGGCTTATTTAAGCAGAGATGTTATCCTGTAGAACATCTTTTGAAGAACACACCTATATGAGTCTGATTGTAAAACGTCGCAATCTATGAGAGTAGGGTTCTCTCTAGTAAACTCATGAAAGGTCACGGAGTATGACGCATAAGCTCCACCCGCGGGGAAGACCCACGGTAGCCACGTATCGGTCAAGGCTTTATGTGAAGCTAGATTCGCAGAAAACTTGTAGTTCAAGGCCCAGCCCACTGTTCAAGTTGCTTACTAGAGTAGCATAGAGTTCTAGGTGGAAGTTCAACTTAACAGTCTCCACTGCAGTACCGGTATATAAAACAGTGTTTTGGAACCAAAGGCAAATTTCTGTGTGCCTCTGGGATCTGGTGGGGGATTGCTGGAATTTAGTCTATTTTGGGCAGCCCAATATAGCTATTTGAGAAATTCCTAATAAATCCTAGAGGCCCACTTAGCCCATTTGTGCAAGGCAAGGGATACTCCTAGAGTTTAGTCCCACATTGCTAGTTTAGTGGGAGTTGGACCTCCTTATAAGGGAGGCTCTTTCCCCACTTGTACGAGCATGAGAACAAGAGGGATATCCACGCGCGCTCCTCCTCCGCTGCCCGCCTCGCCACGCCACGCCACGCCTCGTCACGGCGCGCCGTGCCGCGGGTTGCGGGAATGAGCTGAGCCGATATCTAAATTTTTGCCACGCACTACGGGTATACGAAAGGTCACACGGAAGCTGAAAAGATTTTTGCGAAAGTGGAGTTTGAATGCAAATGGTGCAGCCCTTCGGCTGCTGGCTGTTCGCTTCGCCTCCGTCTCTTCGTTTCGCCACCCGTCGCTGCCCTCTCGCCTCCTTCTCTTGCGCCTATAAAAGGGAGGTCGCTCCTCCCAGAGAGACGAACCAGAACTTCTCCTTCCTTTCGCCACCAGTTCTATTCTCTGAGCTACCGCTGTCTTCCCCATCCCGGCTTGCAGCGTGCACCGCAGGACGGGACAGTAGGCCTCCTAAACCACACCTCTTTGAGTCCTGTACGGGAGAAGGGTGATAAGGTTTTTGGGGAGCGCTCTACGCGACTACTGACTGATTCCTTCGTCACGGACACCCCGGACTCCGACGACTTCTTCCCCGACGTCGACAACCTCCTCGACGACATGGCCGGCGAGGACACCGACCCCAAGTCCAGTGCTACCGCTGCTGCTATCCCGTACGTGTTCTTCTTTCTGTTAGATGTGTTCTTCTTTCTGTTAGATGTCCTGCCACAGTTTCTCGTACTACTACTTGCTCTAGATATGTTACGCTCTACTTCATATATGCAACTAGTTCTACTGCCTGCTATAGATATGCTAGGCTACGGTTCATATATGCAGAAGCTATTTATCTTCTCTCTGTCAGAACGCATGACTTGTTTTATCTCTATTATATTAGTCATGCTTTATCTAGTATTTCTGTTAATAAAATCATTTGGTAAATTGCTCATATTTCCAACAATCCAAAAACCTTATTATAGGCAATTTACACCAAGTGGTTTTGCTGCTTCCATGAGACCTCCTATGTTTGAGGGTATCCACTATAAGAGGTGGCGTGTGAGAGCAGTCTTATGGTTTCAAACCATGAGTTGCTATGACGCCACTCTTGGCAAACCTGAAGGGGAGCTTGATGCTCAACAGGCACAAGCCTTTCAGAAAATGGATACTCTGTTTAAGGCTGCTCTCTTGAGTGTTCTTGGTGAGAACATAGTTGATGCTTATGCGTCAATTGATAATGGAAAAGATATGTGGGATGCACTCAAGGCCAAGTTTGGGGTCTCGGATGCTGG
The DNA here is from genome assembly GCA_032464435.1 of Aegilops umbellulata. Taxonomy (NCBI): domain Eukaryota; kingdom Viridiplantae; phylum Streptophyta; class Magnoliopsida; order Poales; family Poaceae; genus Aegilops; species Aegilops umbellulata. Next base: position 61,970,158 of record CP136056.1, on the reverse strand, counting down.
CACTGAGCTGTACATCATGGAGCAATTCTATGATTACAGGATGACTGAAGAGCGCTCCGTGGTTGAGCAAGCTCATGAGATACAGTCATTTGCTAGAGAATTTGAGCACTTCAGTTGTATGCTACCGGACAAGTTTGTGGCCGGAGGTATCATCACTAAGCTTCCTCCTTCGTGGAGGAACTTTTCTACCTTACTGAAGCATAAGAGGCAGGAGTTTTCTGTTCCGGATCTCATTGGCACTCTTGATGTGGAAGAAAAGGCGAGAGCAAAGGACACACGTGCTCGAGGTATTGAGGGAGGATCTAGTGCCAATGTGGTACAGAAGCAGAACTTCCAGCCCCACAAGTTCAAGAACAAGGGCAAGTTTGATGGTAAAGCAAAGTTTGATGGGAAGAACAAGGCTGTGCAACACATGAACTTCAAGAAGAAGAATGGCAAGAAGAAAGGTGCTTGTCATGTGTGTGGGGATCCTGATCATTGGGCTCCTAGTTGCCCTAATCGCTATGACAAGCGTCATCCTGGGAAAGGCGGCAAGACCGCTAATGTTGTCATTGGAGACACTGACATGAAGGATGCTGGGTATGGTATATTTCCCACTATTCTTTCAGTATGTCATTCTCCTGACTGGTTGATTGATACGGGTGCTAATGTGCATGTATGCGGTGATATTTCCATGTTTTTGTCTTATCAGACCGCTGGGACTTCAACCGTGCTGATGGGCAACGGTTCAAGTGCTTCTGTTCGTGGTGTTGGCACGGTCGATCTGAAGTTTACTTCGGGGAAGATCGTGCAGCTGAAGAACGTGCATTATGTCCCCTCCGTCAATAAAAATCTTGTTAGCGGATCTCTTATGTGTAGAGATGGCTACAAGCTTGTCTTTGAGTCGAATAAATTTGTAATATCCAAGTATGCAACCTTTGTTGGTAAAGGCTATGAGTCAGGAGGTCTGTTTCGTTTATCCTTATCAGACGTTTGCAATAAAGTTGTTAATCATATTTGCAACAATAGTGAATCAAATGTGTGGCATTCATGTCTTTGTCATATTAATTTTGGTTGCATGTCGCGACTAGCGAAGTTGAACTTAATCCCTAGTTTCACCACTGCCAAGGGATCTAAGTGTCGAGTGTGTGTGCAAGCTAAGCAACCTCGTAAGTCTCACACGACTGCGGAAACGAGAAATCTTGCACCACTAGAGCTCATACATTCAGATCTATGTGAAATGAATGGTGTTTTGACAAAAGGTGGAAAGAAATATTTCATGACGTTAATTGATGACTCCACTAGATACTGTCGTGTGTATCTTCTGAAATCTAAGGATGAGGCTTTGAAATTTTTCAAGATCTATAAAGCATAAGTGGAAAACCAACTTGATCAAAAACTCAAGAGGCTTAGGTCCGACCGTGGTGGATAGTATTTTTCCAATGAATTTGATGCTTTTTGTGCGGAACATGGTATAATCCATGAGAGGACGCCTCCCTATTCACCTCAGTCAAACGGGGTGGCCGAAAGAAAGAACCGTACTCTAACAGATTTGGTTAACACCATGTTAGACACTTCGGGTCTCTCCAAGGCATGGTGGGGGAGGCGATATTGACTGCATGTCATGTCCTAAACCGAGTTCCCACAAAGAACAAAGAGATAACTCCATTTGAGGAATGGGAGAAGAAAAGGTTAAAACTCTCTTATCTACGAACATGGGGTTGTTTGGCGAAAGTCAATGTTCCAATTCCAAAGAAGCAGAAGCTTGGACCAAAGACTATGGATTGTGTTTTCCTGGGATATGCTTTTCATAGCATTGGCTATAGATTCTTCGTTGTAAAATCTGAGGTACCTGACATACATGTCGGTACGATCATGGAGTCGAATGATGCGACTTTCTTTGAAGATATCTTTCCCATGAAGGATATGGCTACCTCATATAATCAGGAGATGCCTAGTTCATCGAATCAGGAACCAGTTACAATTACCGAACCTGCCATTTCGATGGAACACTTTGAAAGTCCTGTGGAGGAGAACAATGAAGTTCCTACTAGGAGCAAGAGACAAAGGACTGCAAAGTCCTTTGGTGATGATTTTCTTGTGTATCTCATAGATGACACTCCCAGTTCTATTTCAGAGGCCTATGCATCTGAAGATGCTGACTACTGGAAGGAAGCGGTTCATAGCGAGATGGATTCCATCTTGACGAATGAAACCTGGGAGATAACTGATCGTCCTTATGGGTGCAAACCTATAGGATGCAAATGGGTATTCAAGAAGAAACTTAGGCCTGATGGTACTATCGAAAAGTACAAGGCTCGGCTCGTGGCTAAGGGTTATACCCAAAAGGAAGGTGATGACTTCTTTGATACTTACTTACCTGTGGCTCGACTGACCACTATTCGAGTTCTACTTTCACTAGCTGCCTCGCATGGTGTTCTCGTTCATCAAATGGATGTTAAGATTGCTTTCCTAAATGGAGAGTTGGACGAGGAAATTTATATGGAACAACCAGATGGGTTTGTATTAGATGGTCAGGAAGGGAAAGTGTGCAAGTTGCTGAAGTCTTTGTACGGACTTAAGCAAGCACCCAAACAGTGGTATGAGAAGTTCGAAAGAACTTTAACAGCTGCAGGCTTTGTTGTGAACGAAGCTGATAAATGTGTGTACTATCGCCACAGTGGGGGCGAGGGAGTTACCTTGTGCTTGTATGTTGATGACATACTGATTTTCGGCACAAATCTGAATGTTATTAAGGAGGTCAAGGATTTCCTATCTCGTTGTTTTGAGATGAAGGATCTAGGAGTGGCTGATGTCATTCTGAACATCAAGTTGTTGAGAGACGATGATGGTGGGATTACATTGCTTCAATCTCACTATGTGGAAAAGATCTTGAGTCGCTTTGGCTATAGTGACTGCAAGCCCTCTCCAACACCATATGATGCGAGTGTGTTACTTCGAAAGAATCAAAGAATTGCTAGGGATCAATTGAAATATTCTCAGGTTATTGGCTCGCTTATGTACTTAGCAAGTGCTACAAGACCTCACATCTCTTTTGCTGTTAGCAAACTGAGTCGGTTTGTCTCAAAACCAGGAGATGTGCATTGGAAAGCTCTAGAGAGAGTTTTGCGTTATTTGAAAGGCACTGCAAATTATGGAATTCACTACACCGGGCATCCAAAGGTGCTTGAAGGGTATAGTTGTAGGATCGGAAGTATGTCTAGAGGGGGGGTGATTAGACTACTTGACCAAATAAAAACGATGCCTTTTCCCAGTTTTAGTTCTTGGCAGATTTTAGCAACTTTAGGACAAGTCAAGCAATCATTACACAATTCAAGCAAGCATGCAAAGAGTATATAGCAGCGGAAAGTAAAGCATGCAACTTGCAAGAATGTAAAGGGAAGGGTTTGGAGAATTCAAACACTATTGGAGACACGGATGTTTTTCCCGTGATTCGGATAGGTGGTGCTATCCTACATCCACGTTGATGGAGACTTCAACCCACGAAGGGTAACGGTTGCGCGAGTCCACGGAGGGCTCCACCCACGAAGGGTCCACGAAGAAGCAACCTTGTCTATCCCACCATGGCCATCGCCCACGAAGGACTTGCCTCACTAGCGGTAGATCTTCACGAAGTAGGCGATCTCCTTGCCCTTACAAACTCCTTGGTTCAACTCCACAATCTTGTTGGAGGCTCCCAAGTGACACCTAGCCAATCTAGGAGACACCACTCTCCAAGAAGTAACAAATGGTGTGTTGATGATGAACTCCTTGCTCTTGTGCTTCAAATGATAGTCTCCCCAACACTCAACTCTCTCTCATAGGATTTGGATTTGGTAGAAAGAAGATTTGAGTGGAAAGCAACTTGGGGAAGGCTAGAGATCAAGATTCATATGGTAGGAATGGAATATCTTGGCCTCAACACAAGGGTAGGTGGTTCTCTCTCAGAACATGTGAGTTGGAAGTGTAGATGTGTTCTGATGGCTCTCTCCACGAATGAAGAGGAGGTGGAGGGGTATATATAGCCTCCACACAAAATCCAACCGTTACACACAATTTACCAATCTCGGTGGGACCGAATCAACAAACTCGGTCGGACCGGAAAGGTAAACCTAGTGACCGTTAGAGATTTTCGGTGGGACTGACATGCAACTCGGTAGGACCGATATGGTTAGGGTTTGGGCATAACTTAATCTCGGTGAGACCGATTACACAAACTCGGTGAGACCGATTTTGGTAATTAGCTAACCAGAGAGTTGGTCAGGTAAACTCGGTGGGACCGATTTGCTCTTTCGGTGAGACCGAAAAGTTACAAAGGGGAAACAGAGAGTTTACATTGCAATCTCGGTGGGACCGATTTTCTCTTTCGGTGAGACCGAAAAGTTACAAAAGGGAAACAGAGAGATTGCAACCCCATCTCGGTGAGACCGAGATCCCTATCGGTAGAACCGAATTGCTAGGGTTTGGCAGTGGCTAATGACAAGTGAAACTCAGTGGCGCCGGATGGAAAGAATCGGTAGGACCAAGTTTGGCTTGGAGTTTAGGTCATATGTGGATATGGGAACGCAGCTGAGGATTTTGGAGCATATCATTAAGCACATAAAGCAAAAGGCTCATTAAGCAACACCTCATCCCTCCTTGATAGTATTGGCTTTTCCTATGGACTCAATGTGATCTTGGATCACTAAAATGTAAAATGAAGAGTCTTGAGCTTTTGAGCTTGAGCCAATCCTTTGTCCTTAGCATTTTGAGGGTTCCACTTTCCCCATCCATGCCATGCCAATCATTGAGCTTTCCTAAAATAATTGTCTTGGAATAGCATTAGCTCAATGAGCTATATGTTGTTATGAATTACCAAAACCACCTAGGGATAGTTGCACTTTCAATAGTGACTCAAACTGGATCTCAGATGTTGATGAGATAAAGGCCACGAGCGGTTATGTATTCACTCATGGAGGTGGCGCTGTTTCTTGGAAGTCTTGCAAGCAGACCATCTTAACGAGGTCAACAATGGAAGCAGAACTCACAGCACTAGATACAGCTATGGTTGAAGTAGATTGGCTTCACCGGCTCTTGAATGACTTGCCGGTTGTTGAGAAACCTGTACCGGGTGTCCTTATGAACTGCGACAATCAAACTGTGATCACGAAAGTGAGCAGTTCAAAGGATAACATGAAGTCATCAAGACACGTTCAGAGAAGGTTAAAGTTTGTCAGGAAAATGAAAAACTCCGGAGTTATTGCGTTGGACTATATCCAAACATCTAAAAATCTGGCAGATCCTTTTACTAAGGGTCTATCACGTAATGTGATAGATAATGCATCGAGGGAGATGTGTATGAGACCCACAATATGAGTTGTTCACAGTGGTAACCTATTCTTTGTGATCGGAGATCCCGTGAATTAGATGTGGAAGACAAGTTGTTGGTCAAATGAGAGGAGAGTATCCTTACTATTCACAATACCACTCCATGAAGATGCAATACTCTCCTAATCTGCATGGCAGGTTGATGTATATCTTAATGTGTTCTAAGTGGCTTATTTAAGCAGAGATGTTATCCTGCAGAACATCTTTTGAAGAACACACCTATATGAGTCTGATTGTAAAACGTCGCAATCTATGAGAGTAGGGTTCTCTCTAGTAAACTCATGAAAGGTCACGGAGTATGACGCATAAGCTCCACCCGCGGGGAAGACCCACGGTAGCCACGTATCGGTCAAGGCTTTATGTCAAGCTAGATTCGCAGAAAACTTGCAGTTCAAGGCCCAGTCCACTGTTCAAGTTGCTTACTAGTGTAGCATAGAGTTCTAGGTGGAAGTTCAACTTAACAGTGTCCACTGCAGTACCGGTATATAAAACAGTGTTTTGGAACCAAAGGCAAATTTTTGTGTGCCTCTGGGATCTGGTGGGGGATTGCTGGTATTTAGTCTATTTTGGGCAGCCCAATATAGCTATTTCAGAAATTCCTAATAAATCCTAGAGGCCCACTTAGCCCATTTGTGCAAGGCAAGGGATACTCCTAGAGTTTAGTCCCACATTGCTAGTTTAGTGGGAGTTGGACCTCCTTATAAGGGAGGCTCTTTCCCCACTTGTACGAGCATGAGAACAAGAGGGATATCCACGCGCGCTCCTCCTCCGCCGCCCGCCTCGCCACGCCACGCCACGCCTCGTCACGACGCGCCGCGGGTTGCGGAAATGAGCCGAGCCGATATGTAAATTTTTGCCACGCACTACGGGTATACGAAAGGTCACACGGAAGCTGAAAAGATTTTTGCAAAAGTGGAGTTTGAATGTGAATGGTGTAGCCCTTCGGCTGCTGGCTGTTCACTTCGCCTCCGTCCCTTTGTTTCGCCTCCCGTCGCTGCCCTCTCGCCTCCTTCTCTTGCGCCTATAAAAGGGAGGTCGCTCCTCCCAGAGAGACGAACTAGAACTTCTCCTTCCTTTCGCCACCAGTTCCATTCTCTGAGCTACCGCTGTCTTCCCCATCCCGGCTTGCGGCGTGCACCGCAGGACGGGACAGTAGGCCTCCGAAACCGCACCTCTTTGAGTCCTGTATGGGAGAAGGGTGATAAGGTTTTTGGGGAGCGCTCTGCGCGACTACTGACTGATTCCTTCGTCACGGACACCCCGGACTCTGACGACTACTTCCCCGACGACGACTTCTTCCCCGACGTCGACAACCTCCTCGACGACATGGCCGGCGAGGACACCAACCCCAAGTCCAGCGCTACCGCTGCTGCTGTCCCGTACGTGTTCTTCTTTCTGTTAGATGTGTTCTTCTTTCTGTTAGATGTCCTGCCACAGTTTCTCGTACTACTACTTGCTCTAGATATGTTACGCTCCACTTCATATATGCAACTAGTTCTACTGTCTTCTATAGATATGCTAGGCTACGGTTCATATATGCAGAAGCTATTTATCTTCTCTCTGTCAGAACGCATGACTTGTTTTATCTCTATTATATTAGTCATGCTTTATCTAGTATTTCTATTAATAAAATCATTTGGTAAATTGCTCATATTTCCAACAATCCAAAAACATTATTATAGGCAATTTACACCAAGTGGTTTTGCTGCTTCCATGAGACCTCCTATGTTTGAGGGTATCCACTATAAGAGGTGGCGTGTGAGAGCAGTCTTATGGTTTCAAACCATGAGTTGCTATGACGCCACTCTTGGCAAACCTGAAGGGGAGCTTGATGCTCAACAGGCACAAGCCTTTCAGAAAATGGATACTCTATTTAAGGCTGCTCTCTTGAGTGTTCTTGGTGAGAACATAGTTGATGCTTATGCATCAATTGATAATGGAAAAGATATGTGGGATGCACTCGAGGCCAAGTTTGGGGTTTCGGATGCTGGCACTGAGTTGTACATCATGGAGCAATTCTATGATTACAGGATGACTGAAGAGCGCTCCGTGGTTGAGCAAGCTCATGAGATACAGTCATTTGCTAGAGAACTTGAGCACTTCAGTTGTATGCTACCGGACAAGTTTGTTGCCGGAGGTATCATCACTAAGCTTCCTCCTTCGTGGAGGAACTTTGCTACCTTACTGAATCATAAGAGTTAGGAGTTTTCCGTTCCGGATCTCATTGGCACTCTTGATGTGGAAGAAAAGGCGAGAGCAAAGGACACACGTGCTCGAGGTATTGAGGGAGGATCTAGTGCCAATGTGGTATAGAAGCAGAACTTCCAGCCCCACAAGTTCAAGAACAAGGGCAAGTTTGATGGTAAAGCAAAGTTTGATGGGAAGAACAAGGCTGTGCAACACATGAACTTCAATAAGAAGAATGGCAAGAAGAAAGGTGCTTGTCATGTGTGTGGGGATCCTGATCATTGGGCTCCTAGTTGCCCTAATCGCTATGACAAGCGTCATCCTGGGAAAGGCGGCAAGACCGCTAATGTTTTCATTGGAGACACTGACATGAAGGATGCTGGGTATGGTATATTTCCCACTATTCTTTCAGTATGTCATTCTCCTGACTGGTTGATTGACACGGGTGCTAATGTGCATGTATGCGGTGATATTTCCATGTTTTCGTCTCAACCGTGCTGATGGGCAACGGTTTAAGTGCTTCTGTTTGTGGTGTTGGCACGGTCGATCTGAAGTTTACTTCGGGGAAGATCGTGCGGCTGAAGAACGTGCATTATGTCCCCTCCGTCAATAAAAATCTTGTTAGCGGATCTCTTCTGTGTAGAGATGGCTACAAGCTTGTCTTTGAGTCGAATAAACTTGTAATATCCAAGTATGGAACCTTTGTTGGTAAATGCTATGAGTCAGGAGGTCTGTTTCGTTTATCCTTATCAGACGTTTGCAATAAAGTTGTTAATCATATTTGCAACAATAGTGAATCAAATGTGTGGCATTCACGTCTTTGTCATATTAATTTTGGTTGCATGTCGCGACTAGCGAAGTTGAACTTAATCCCTAGTTTCACCACTGTCAAGGGATCTAAGTGTCGAGTGTGTGTGCAATCTAAGCAACCTCGTAAGTCTCACACGACTGCGGAAACAAGAAATCTTGCACCACTAGAGCTCATACATTCAGATCTATGTGAAATGAATGGTGTTTTGACAAAAGGTGGAAAGAAATATTTCATGACGTTAATTGATGACTCCACTAGATACTGTCCTGTGTATCTTCTGAAATCTAAGGATGAGGCTTTGAACTTTTCAAGATCTATAAAGCTGAAGTGGAAAACCAACTTGATCGAAAAATCAAGAGGCTTAGGTTCGACCGTGGTGGAGAGTATTTTTCCAATGAATTTGATGCTTTTTGTGCGGAACATGGTATAATCCAGGAGAGGACGCCTCCCTATTCACCTCAGTCAAACGGGGTGGCCGAAAGAAAGAACCGTACTCTAACAGATTTGGTTAACACCATGTTAGACACTTCGGGTCTCTCCAAGGCATGGTGGGGGGAGGCGATATTGACTGCATGTCATGTCCTAAACCGAGTTCCCACAAAGAACAAAGAGATAACTCCATTCGAGGAATGGGAGAAGAAAAGGTTAAAACTCTCTTATCTACGAACATGGGGTTGTTTGGCGAAAGTCAATGTTCCAATTCCAAAGAAGCGGAAGCTTGGACCAAAGACTGTGGATTGTGTTTTCCTGGGATATGCTTTTCATAGCATTGGCTATAGATTCTTGGTTCTAAAATCTGAGGTACCTGACATACATGTCGGTACGATCATGGAGTCGAATGATGCGACTTTCTTTGAAGATATCTTTCCCATGAAGGATATGGCTACCTCATCTAATCAGGAGATGCCTAGTTCATCGAATCAGGAACCAGTTACAATTACCGAACCTGCCATTTCGATGGAACACTTTGAAAGTCCTGTGGAGGAGAACAATGAAGTTCCTACTAGGAGCAAGAGACAGAGGACTGCAAAGTCCTTTGGTGATGATTTTCTTGTGTATCTCATAGATGACACTCCCAGTTCTATTTCAGAGGCCTATGCATCTGAAGATGCTGACTACTGGAAGGAAGCGGTTCGTAGCGAGATGGATTCCATCTTGACGAATGAAACCTGGGAGATAACAGATCGTCCTTATGGGTGCAAACCTATAGGATGCAAATGGGTATTCAAGAAGAAGCTTAGGCCTGATGGTACTATCGAAAAGTACAAGGCTCAGCTCGTGGCTAAGGGTTATACCCAAAAGGAAGGTGAAGACTTCTTTGATACTTACTCACCTGTGGCTTGACTGACCACTATTCGAGTTCTACTTTCACTAGCTGCCTCGCATGGTCTTCTCGTTCATAAAATGGATGTTAAGATTGCTTTCCTAAATGGAGAGTTGGACGAGGAAATTTATATGGAACAACCAGATGGGTTTGTATTAGATGGTCAGGAAGGGAAAGTGTGCAAGTTGCTGAAGTCTTTGTACGGACTTAAGAAAGCACCCAAACAGTGGCATGAGAAGTTCAAAAGAACTTTAACAGCTGCAGGCTTTGTTGTGAACGAAGCTGATAAATGTGTGTACTATCACCATGGTGGGGGCGAGGGAGTTATCTTGTGCTTGTATGTTGATGACATACTGATTTTCGGCACAAATCTGAATGTTATTAAGGAGGTCAAGGATTTCCTATCTCGTTGTTTTGAGATGAAGGATCTAGGAGTGGCTGATGTCATTCTGAACATCAAGTTGTTGAGAGACGATGATGGTGGGATTACATTGCTTCAATCTCACTATGTGGAAAAGATCTTGAGTCGCTTTGGCTATAGTGACTGCAAGCCCTCTCCAACACCATATGATGCGAGTGTGTTACTTCAAAAGAATCGAAGAATTGCTAGGGATCAATTGAAATATTCTCAGATTATTGGCTCGCTTATGTACTTAGCAAGTGCTACAAGACCTGACATCTCTTTTGCTGTTAGCAAACTGAGTCGGTTTGTCTCAAAACCAGGAGATGTGCATTGGAAAGCTCTAGAAAGAGTTTTGCGCTATTTGAAAGGCACTGCAAATTATGGAGTTCACTACACCGGGCATCCAAAGGTGCTTGAAGGGTATAGTGACTCAAACTGGATCTCAGATGCTAATGAGATAAAGGCCACGAGCGGTTATGTATTCACTCATGGAGGTGGCGCTATTTCTTGGAAGTCTTGCAAGCAAACCATCTTAACGAGGTCAACAATGGAAGCAGAACTCACAACACTAGATACAGCTACGGTTGAAGCAAATTGGCTTCGCCGGCTCTTGAATGACTTGCCGGTTGTTGAGAAACCTGTACCGGGTGTCCTTATGAACTGCGACAATCAAACTGTGATCACGAAAGTGAGCAGTTCAAAGGATAACATGAAGTCATCAAGACACGTTCAGAGAAGGTTAAAGTCTGTCAGGAAAATGAAAAACTCCGGAGTTATTGCGTTGGACTATATCCAAACATCTAAAAATCTGGCAGATCCTTTTACTAAGGGTCTATCACATAATGTGATAGATAATGCATCGAGGGAGATGGGTATGAGACCCACAATATGAGTTGTTCACAGTGGTAACCTATTCTTTGTGATCGGAGATCCCGTGAATTGGATGTGGAAGACAAGTTGTTGGTCAAATGAGAGGAGAGTATCCTTACTATTCACAATACCACTCCATGAAGATGCAATACTCTCCTAATCTGCATGGCAGGTTGATGTATATCTTAATGTGTTCTAAGTGGCTTATTTAAGCAGAGATGTTATCCTGCAGAACATCTTTTGAAGAACACACCTATATGAGTCTGATTGTAAAACGTCGCAATCTATGAGAGTAGGGTTCTCTCTAGTAAACTCATGAAAGGTCACGGAGTATGACGCATAAGCTCCACCCGCGGGGAAGACCCACGGTAGCCACGTATCGGTCAAGGCTTTATGTGAAGCTAGATTCGCAGAAAACTTGCAGTTCAAGGCCCAGTCCACTGTTCAAGTTGCTTACTAGAGTAGCATAGAGTTCTAGGTGGAAGTTCAACTTAACAGTCTCCAATGCAGTACCGGTATATAAAACAGTGTTTTGGAACCAAAGGCAAATTTCTGTGTGCCTCTGGGATCTGGTGGGGGATTGCTGGAATTTAGTCTATTTTGGGCAGCCCAATATAGCTATTTCAGAAATTCCTAATAAATCCTAGAGGCCCACTTAGCCCATTTGTGCAAGGCAAGGGATACTCCTAGAGTTTAGTCCCACATTGCTAGTTTAGTGGGAGTTGGACCTCCTTATAAGGGAGGCTCTTTCCCCACTTGTACGAGCATGAGAACAAGAGGGATATCCACGCGCGCTCCTCCTCCGCCGCCCGCCTCGCCACGTCACGACGCGCCGCGGGTTGCGGAAATGAGCCGAGCCGATATCTAACTTTTTGCCACGCACTACGGGTATACGAAAGGTCACACAGAAGCTGAAAAGATTTTTGCAAAACTGGAGTTTGAATGCGAACGGTGTAGCCCTTCGGCTGCTGGCTGTTCGCTTCGCCTCCGTCTCTTCGTTTCGCCTCCCGTCGCTGCCCTCTCGCCTCCTTCTCTTGCGCCTATAAAAGGGAGGTCGCTCCTCCCAGAGAGACGAACCAGAACTTCTCCTTCCTTTCGCCACCAGTTCCATTCTCTGAGCTACCGTTGTCTTCCCCATCCCGGCTTGCAGCATGCACCGCAGGACGGGACAGTAGGCCTCCAAAACCGCACCTCTTTGAGTCCTGTACGGGAGAAGGGTGATAAGGTTTTTGGGGAGCGCTCTGCATGACTATTGACTGATTCCTTCGTCACGGACACCCCGGACTCCGACGACTACTTCCCCGACGTCGACAACCTCCTCGACGACATGGCCGGCGAGGACACCGACCCCAAGTCCAGTGCTACAGCTTCTGCTGTCCCGTACGTGTTCTTCTTTCTGTTAGATGTGTTCTTCTTTCTGTTAGATGTCCTGCCACAGTTTCTCGTACTACTACTTGCTCTAGATATGTTACGCTCGACTTCATATATGCAACTAGTTCTACTGTCTGCTATAGATATGCTAGGCTACGGTTCATATATGCGGAAGCTATTTATCTTCTCTCTGTCAGAACGCATGACTTGTTTTATCTCTATTATATTAGTCATGTTTTATCTAGTATTTCTGTTAATAAAATCATTTGGTAAATTACTCATATTTCCAACCTTTGCTTCCGTGAGAAGCACAAGCATGCCTCTTGGAAAGAAAGAAAAAACATGTTTTTTCCGCGAGATGCACAGATTTACTTCTCGTGGAGGCACGAAGTTGCTTCCGCGAGAGATACAGCCATACCTCTTGGAACCGCGTTTTATTTTTTCTTTTACGTGAGAGGCACATATTTACTTCTCGTGGAGGCACGGATTTGCTTCCGTGAGAGGCATGGTCGTGCCTCTCGAAAAGGAAAAAACACATTTTTTTCTTCCTTCCGCGAGAGACATGGTCGTGCCTCTTGGAAAGGGAAAAAACATGCTCCCAATTTGGTTTTTTGGTCTGTTTTTTCATGAAAAAAGTTAATCAAAATCTATAAAAATGGGATCTAGTTTGGAAGATCTCGATGTGAGGAATCCAATGGTGAAAACGATTCAAGATTTGGATGCACTGTTTAAGAGATAGAACGAATGTATGAAAAAAGGGAAACTCCCAAGTTGTAATAAGAGGTGCACTGCATGTGCGGCCGTTGTCATAACCTGGGGAGGTGGGCGTGATCTTTGTAATGGGTACTCCTTAATTAGTGATTTCTGGGGATAACCGAACATAGGCTCAGCGAGTCCACCTTTCGACTCGCTGAAGGGGCAGGCAAGACGGGTCGGCCCACTCACGTGGGAGACCACAGCCTCTTTTTCTCGTATTTGCTTAGTTTCTGTGTTCATTTTTATAGGAGTTGGCTACTCGACAGTTGTCAAAATAATGCCTTAGTCAATTCCGCTACTACCATCTTTCTCTTTCTTTGTGGTAAACCCCGTCTTTAGGCAAACGCGAAACCACCGCCATCCTCATTGTTGCTGCCCCGCCCTGCTGGAGCCAACGCTCCGACCATACTTATAAACCCTACCCCCTGTGCATGCACCCATACTCGTAAATCATCCCCCCTTCCCCCACATACCCCACGTTCGGCCCACCGCATCATCCTAGTCTCCGGCTCTGTGAGCTTCTTCGTCGGTGAAAGTGGAATCAACTAATGCAAATTCAATATTTATGCAACTAATGGTAGAAAATATGAACAAAACATGCCAAGTTGTCATTGACAGTGGGCCCCACTAGTGTGACAAAGTTCCGAAACAAGCTAAACCTTGAGGGATTTTGAGAAAGTTACGAATTATCACAAACATGTGGTTATGTGTTAAAAACATTTCCAAAATTTGCGATCAGATTTGCTATTTCACATCTAGATGTGAAATAGTTATCTCACATCTAAGTCCTTCACCGTTAGATTTGTTTGATCTTGTTTTTTTTGTCCACGTTTGAGCGTGTAATCTCGTGATTTGTACGCATTCACATTCCAGCGAGCGTGCGCTCGTGCATCCCCAGCACGGGACTTGCATGCAGCCTGCCAGCGTGGGCTGGCGCATGTGTGTGCCAGCGCGGGCTGGTTTTGCCGTTCTGTTTTTTTATTATTATTGTTAAACTGTCTCAGTACACTTACCATATGATCGTTCTTGCATGTTTTCGTTTGTCGATGTTTTGATTTGTGTTCATCTATGAGTGTGATGTCTCATCTAAGTTTCGGTTCATTTGATCAGTCGTCATAAATTTCGTGCAATTCTTTGACCGTGGTTGTTTTGTCCTGTGCGTCCGTTGTCCATTTTGCGGCCCATCGCACCGCGCGTCTTTCTTTCTGGGGCCATTTTTCGTGGATTGTTTTTTGTGTGTTGTAGTTGGAAGAGAAGAGTTGTTTGCTAGAGACGAGCTGAACGCTAGCTCAACAATTCTGGTCTTTGTTCTAACTCTTTATCTCATTCATCTTTGTATTTGGACTAGAGGCGACCCGACGAAGTTTCTAAACAATACAATGACGGGCAACAACCCATTTTTGTTTTTGTTTTTGCCTGCAAGTCTAACCCTAATATTAAGAAGCCGTCTCCTTTTATTTTTCTTGTTCCAGTTGCAATCGATCATCGACATGCATGTGGGTCCAAATCATTTTGGTCTCTGTGCAAGTGTACTCCTAATATGTAACTGGATTCACCTTTTTTATATTTTGTCCTAGTTGCAAATCAACCACCGACATGCCAACTGGAGCATGTCTTCTTTTGTGTGTGTTTCTCGAGGGTCCCAAGTTGCATGCCAACCATCGACTTGCAACTAGTGTGTGTGTGTGTGTGTGTGTGTGTGTGTGTGTGTGTGTGTGTGTGTGTGTGTGTGTGTCGAGGCCCCCAGTTGCGTGCCGGACATCGACATGCAACTACGGGCGTATGTGTTCGTCGAAGGCCCCCAGTTGCATGACGGCCATCGACTCGCAACTAGGGGTGTTTGTCGAGGGTCCCCAGTTGCATGCCGACCATCGAGTCGCAACTAGGTGTGTGTGTGTGTGTGTGTGTGTGTGTGTGTGTGTGTGTGTGTGTGTGTGTGTGTGTGTGTGTGTGTGTGTGTTTGTCGAGGGTCTCTAGTTGCGTGCCGATCATCGACTCGCAACTAAGGGTGTGTGTGTGTGTCTTTTGTCTTGGCCCCAGTTGCAACCCGACCATTGACTCACATCTAGGGATGTGTGTGTTTGTCGAGGCCCCTAGTTGCATGCCGACATCGGCTCGCAACTAGGGGCCTGTGTGTTTGTCGTAGCCCCCAGTTGCATGCCGACCATCGACATGCAACCAGGGAGTGTGTGTTTGTCGAGGGTCCTCAGTTTCATGTCGACCATTTACTCGCAACTAGGGTGTGTGTGTGTTTGTCGAGGCTCCCAGTTGCATGCCGACCATTGACTCGCAACTAGGGATGTGTGTGTGTTCGTCGAGGGTCCTCAGTTGCATGTCAACCATCGACTTGCAACTAGGGGAGTGTGTGTTTGTCGAAGGTCCCCAGTTGCATGTCGACCATCGACTCGCAACTAGGGGTGTGTGTGTTCCGTCGTGGCCCAGTTGCAACCTAACCATCGACTCGCAACTAGGTGTGTGTGTGTGTGTGTGTGTGTGTGTGTGTGTGTGTGTGTGTTTGTCGAGCGTCCCTAGTTGCATGCCGACCATCAACTCGCAACTAGGGATGTCCGTGTTTGTCGAGGGTCCCCAGTTGCATGCCGACCATCGACTCGCAACTAGGTGTGTGTGTCTCTCTCTCTCTTTGTGTGTGTGTGTGTGTGTGTGTGTGTGTGTGAAGGGTCCCCAGTTGCATGTCAACTAGGGAGTGTGTGTTTGTCGAGGGTCCCAGTTGCATGCCGACCATCGACTTGCAACTAGGGATGTGTGTGTGTTTGTCGAGGGTCCCCAGTTGCATGCCGACCATCGACTCGCAACTAGGTGTGTGTGTGTGTGTGTGTGTGTGTGTGTGTGTGTGTGTGTGTGGAGCGTTCCCAGTTGCATGCCGATCATCGACTCGCAACTAGGGATATCTGTGTTTCTCGAGGGTCCCCAGTTGCATGTCGACCATCGACTCGCAACCAGGATGTGTGTTTGTCAAGGGTCCTCATTTGTGTGTGTTTTTTTGGACCCCAGTTGCAACCCGGCCATCGACTCGCAACTAGGGTGTGTGTGGAGAGGTTCTGAAATTATTCGATGTGCCACTTTTGGTCTATATTTATAGCTTCACTGTGATGTGAAGACAGCAACGGCCAATAGGTCCGTTGGATAGCTACAGGCATTTCACAGTGGGAGGTTTTTTGTTCGAATTTGTGTGGTCGTACTTCTTTTTTGGTATTTTTCATGTTGCACTGTCGACTGATGCAATGCGGGGCAGCTCCCAGATTAAAAAAAAATATTCAAACACCGACGCAACGCAGGGCGGCTTCCCAAATAAAGAAACCAAAAAAAAAATCAAACAAACAAGAACGTGGTGGGCTTGTTTCATATGACGCTGATGTTTAAAGCTTAGAAGAGTCCTGGATAGAGAAAAAAAAACCAGCGGTGGCGTGAACAATTAGAACAAAAAACAGTAGAAGGAATTTGTCAACAAATAACATCATCTTAGATGTGAGATATTATATCACATCTAGATGTGATATAGTCACACCCATTTGCGATTGTACAAGAGGAGTGTTTAGAGCTTCCAAAATTTCCAAACATGTGGTTATGTGTTTAAAACAGGTTGCGCTCGCACTCCATGTCGAAATAGCAGTTGCACTAAATAGATGAAAAAAAAGCAGTGCACTATAAAATAAAATACAAATAACCGGCCAGCCATCCAACATGCGCAGATGCGGTTGCAGTAAATGAACATGTACTCGATGTCTTGCATGACGACGATGGGCGCTGAGCGCATCAATGGCCCGGCGGAGGTACACCTCAACAGCAGGCAGCAGCTCTAGCGAGATCCTCCTGGTCTCCACCCTATCCATCGCCTCGCCGATGCTTGCATCACCTCACGCCTAGGTAGCCGGCGGGCGGGCGGCCGCCGTTGGATGCCGAGGAGGGTCCCCGCAGTAGCCGTCGGATCTGGGAACCCCCCTCCCGGCTCCGGCCATTCGAGTTCAAGCCTTGATGGCGCCAAATGCCAAGCCAAAGCATTCATCGCCGGCGCAAGTACGCGACCACGTGCACGTAATCTTCCTCCCCAAATCTTCCTACGGCCCCCGTACGTACGTAGCCGCCATTTACTGGCTCCTTAACTCCGGCGCGCTCCCTCGCCGCGTTTATGGTGCCGCGGCCGTGGTACCGGCGCAGGTACTTACGAGCGGGCGCCCGCGCGCGCGCTCCATCCATCCACCGATTTTTCATACGCGCGCGCGGATCGCGATCGGGTTTATACGTACTACGTGCCGATACGCATAAAGGTGGCGAGGCTGTGCGTAGCGTAGCGGTGGTGGTGGTGGGTAGGGTAGCAGCAGCGTCGACGAGGTAGCGCGACGGCATTGCGGTCGATACTACAGCAGGTGCTAGGCTGGTGAGTTCAATTCGACCGTGTCGTGGGGAGTAGAGGGTGGACTTCTTGTGGGAGTGGCTTGCTGGCTTGCGGGGGCGGTGATGGATTTTGGGCGGCGCAAGAGCTTTAGCTTCTTCGAGGAGGACCGGAAGGCGCGGCCGGCCGCGGCGCAGACGCCCGTGCACCACTATGCGCGCGGGGGAGGAGGTGGAGGAGGAGGGGGGCGGTCCCCGGCGCGCGAGGCGGCGGAGCCGGCGCGGATGAGCATGTCGTCCGTGCCTGTCGCGGAATTGCCGGCGATGATGGGAGTCGGGGGCGTGGGAGGCGGGTGCTCGCCGTGGGTGCAGTCGCCGCTGCACAGCAGGCTGCGGTTCCCGCCGTCGCCCGCCGCGATCTACCACTGCCTCGCGGCGCTGCACCGGCTGGACGGCGACGTGCACGCGCTCGCCGTGGCGAGAGGGGTGCTGTTCACGGCGTCCGACAGCGGCCGCGTCCGCGCGTGGGCGGCTCCCGGGTGCTTCAACCGCGGGTACCTCGACGTGGGCCGCGGCCGCGTGCCGGCCCTCGCGGCGTGCGGCGGGACGCTCGTCACCTCCCACAGCCGCGACCACCACGTCCGGGTGTGGACGGTGTGCGCGGCGGCCGTGTGCGACCACATCCGCGCCAAGAAGGCGGCCACGCTCCCGGCCAAAGGCGGCCTCCTCTCCTTCGCCAAGAAGCGCCCGCACCACCACCGCGACACCGTGTCGTGCCTCGTGCTCCACGCCGTCGCGGGCCTCCTTTACACCGCGTCGCACGACCAGACCGTCAAGGCGTGGAAGCTCTCCGACGGCAGCTGTGTGGACTCCTTCGTCGCCCACGACGGACCTATCAATGCCATGCTCGTCAATGAGGCCGACGGCTGCATCTTCACGGGCTCCGCCGACGGCACCGTCAAGATGTGGCGCCGGGTGTACGGCGGCACCGCGCACGCCCTCATCATCGTGCTCCGCTCCGAGCTGTCCCCAGTCAACGCGCTCACAATCTGCCACGCCGCGAGCGGCACCACCCGCCGGTGCTTCCTCTACGCTGGCTCCTCCGACGGCTACGTCAACATCTGGGAGAAGGAGGCCTCGGCGGGCCGGCCGGTGCACGTCGGTTTCCTCAAGGGCCACCGGCTGGCGGTGTTCTGCCTGACCTCCGGCTGCGGCGGGCGGGTGGTGGTGAGCGGGTCGGAGGACGCGACCATGCGCGTGTGGAGGCGGGAGGGGAAGGGCGGCGAGTCGCACACGTGCCTGGCCGTGATCGAGGGGCACCGCGGGCCGGTGCGGTGCCTGGCGGTGGGCGGCGGCGAGGCAGGGGAGGTGGAGGGAAGCATGGTGGTGTACAGCGCCGGGCTGGACAAGAGCGTGAAGGTGTGGAGGATAAGGGTGGTGGGGAAAGAAGAGGAGGACGACGAAGATGATGAAGACGACGACGGTGAGGAGGAGATGGAGGACATCGTGGCCGCAGGGAAGGCTGATGTGGATGCCGTGAGAGACGAGGTGGAGGCCGAAGAGGAGCAGGTGGTGAGCCTTGGGCCGACGCCGGTGCTGTCGCCGGTGTGGGTGGAGAAGCGGCGGCATACAAGTCGTGGCTGAAATGCTGAGTTGAATTCAGCGTTGATTAGGAGAGTGCGCGTTGCAAACTTGCAATGGGCCAACCTTAGTTTAGTGGTTTAACAGTATTGTTAATTTTTCTGTTAAATCAGTCGTTATTCCTTCTTCACCCACTATCCTCTCCAATCCAAACTTAGCATTACCGTTGACAGCACCGGGCTTAGAGTGTCTTTTTTTTTATGCAGTACAATCTCAAACGTTCATGTACACTTACCTTTATGAACACACATACGCACGGCGTCGTATCACGTGAATCCGGCATCCATCGTGAATCCATGTATCCGCTCATCGCCAGTCCTTCGATCAAGATCTTGTGCCTGCTGTTAGTTCGGCCTCTTTTTGCACAAACACGCCCGCCTCCAACTGTGTTTGCCCTGTCAGTTTTGCAAAATAAACCCCAGCGAGGGCAACTCTCCCAGTTCACCACTCCCCAATCGTTTCCCAATCTCAGAGGAAGCCCGCGACCTGTATCCCGACGATGGCCACGGCGGCATGCATCTGCCCGATCAATCACGGCCACGGGTAATCGCCACGACGACCATGAAGGAATCCATCTCCCAACTCTCGATCAGCATGGTGGACAAGCCCTCCTTGCTGGATATAGCGCAACCAACAACCATGGCGATTTCTGCTGTCAGGGACAATGAATCTGCATCGACTTCGATGGCTAGAACCTGCTTGCCCTCGTTCCTCCCTAATTCATGTGGGGACCCTGAATTTTCCTCAGCATGTATCCATCAGGAAGCCCATCTCACTTGCACTGCTATGGCCACAAAAACCGCTACAACTGCAGACAATGAACTGAATTTAAGTACGACACATGGAGCGTCAGGTAACAAATCAGAAAGAACTCTAATTGATTTGTGTACGTTGTAATGGATGAAAAATAAGTCTTTTGTGAAAATGTCTCTCTGTTATTTTTTATGACTTGTTGCCGTGTTGCATGGAGTATACCAAGTTCCAGGAGCACCATTATATACTAAATTATGTATCAGATTACTTTGCTTCAGTCCTTTCCGTTAGCATTGTTGGCTGAATACAGATTGGGATGTACTACCTATGCCAATATTGTGTCATTTCTCCGGTTAATTTACAAGGCTTATCATGTACATGTGGGTGCAGCAATGGGATCAACAAATAGCTGGCAAATGCAGATGAGCAGGAAAGGATTTATTACACCCATAAAGAAAGCAAGTGTGCCTCTCTTTGTAAGTTAATTGCTTTCACCGACTATGGTTGTATTCAGTTCAGTATTTTGTTAATGAAGGTGCTTATTTATTCATTATTTATGTTCCAGTGCTCGTCTTTTATACCTGAGTGTGAAGATAATTTGAAGCCTAAAGTGGGGATGACATTTGAAGGACTAAAGGATGTGGAGGAGTTCTACAAATCTTATGCACATCACTCTGGTTTTGGAGTTCGTATCGGACAGCAAAAGAAGTTGGAAAATGAAGTAGTTCGTACTAAACGATACATGTGTAACAGAGAAGGATTCAAGTCAGAGAAGGGTAACATGATTGGCGATCCATCAAAGAAAAGGCGTAAGAACACGGACACAAGGTGTGGTTGTGATGCACATATCTTTGTGAAGTTGTGTGCTAATGATACCTACAAGATAGAATCATGGGTCGAGCACCATAGCCATGGTCTTGTGTCACCTGATAAGCGTGATTTGATCAGATCAAATCGTCGAGTTAGCGAGAGAGCAAAGAACACATTGTACACATGCAGCAAAGCAAGCATAGGCACCTGCCAGGCATACAGGCTCCTCCACGTCAACGAGGGTGGGTTTGCGGAGGCGGGATGCACAAAGAGAGACTTACAAAACTACTACCGTGGCCTCAGATTAAAAATCAGGGATGCAGACGCACAAATGTTTGTGGCCCAGCTAGGTAGAAAGCAAGAAGTTAATACAGCATTTTTCTATGATTTCGTTGTGAGTGATGAAGGAAAGTTGGTGTATGTGTTCTGGGCAGATGCCACAAGTAGGAAGAACTACAAACATTTCGGTAGTGTGGTATCCTTTGATTCTACATATACTACTAATCAGTATGACATGATCTTCGCACCATTTACAGGAGTTAATCATCACTTACAAAGTGTGTTCTTTGGTGCTGCATTCTTACTAAATGAGCAGAAAGAGTCATATATTTGGTTGTTTGATACCTTCCTGAGAGCAATGGGAGGTGTAGCGCCGAGACTCATCATAACCGATGAAGCTGCTAGCATCAAGAATGGAATTGATAAAGTTTTTCCAACCTCAGTACACAGATTGTGCATGTGGCATATAATGGAAAAACTTCCCGAGAAGATTGCACCCGTGATTAGAGAAGAATCTGAATTTTGGAAGAGGATGAACACATGTGTATGGGGTTCAGAAACTGTGACCGAGTTTGAGTTAGAGTGGAATTCCATAATTTCAGACTTTGGGTTGGAGGATAATGAGTGGTTGACTAAAAGGTTTAGCCTTAGAGAGTCGTGGATACCAGCCTATTTCATGGACATATCACTGGCAGGCATTCTGTGAACTACTTCAAGGTTCGAAAGTGCAAATTCATTTTTTAACCGATTCATTCATCGCAGGCTCACTTTTGTTGAGTTCTGGCTTAGATTTGAGACAGCTTTAGAATGTCAACGTCAAGAGGAGTTGATTGCAGACAATTCAAGCATCCATAGGACCCCCCAATTAGTGACACCGTGGGCAATGGAGAGACAAGGTAGTGAAGTATTCACATAGGAGGTGTTTGTGAAATTTCAGGAACAAGTTATTGCTGCAAGAGACCACTGTTGTGTTTAAGGAATTGCACAAGATGAGGGAATTAAGATAGTGACCTTCAAAACAGGTGCTAGTAGGGTAAGGGAGGTTCGATGTGACACGAAAACCATGATAGCTAACTGTTCATGTAAGTTATTTGAGTCACATGGAATCCCATGCCGCCATATTATCCAAGTGATGCGAACTGAAAATCAACAGGAGCTTCCAACCTTCTATATCATGGAAAGATGGCAGAAACGGTGTAAAAGGTATGAAAGTTATAATAATAACTACCATTATTTTTTTCCAAATCATATGGTTGACATCATTTTTTTGTACTGAGAGTGTTTACGATGAACAAGGGAACCTTCTAGAAGAAAAGCCCGCTGACTCCTTGGATGCAGCTGCGAGGAAGAAGATTTCAACAGTGCGAAACAAGTTGGAAGATCTAATTCAAAGAGCCAAGCAATCAGATGAAGGCATGGACTTTTTGGTCTCAAGTGTTCTGAGCATTGAGGAGCCTCTGAACCAAATGGTTCCTAATGCAGTCAAGCACACTAGGCAATTGGAATACGAGGCATTTATTGGTTGCAACATTCCTACTCAAATTGACATACACCCGCCAAATGATGCTCATTTGGTTGGGAGATGTAAAAGAATAAAAAGAGGAAAGGAAATGAATGGGGAAAAACAAAAGGAGAGGAACAAAGAAGCCAAGGCCAAGGTTGCACGCTTGTGCAAGACATGCAACCAAATAGGTTTTCATGATAGTCGCAATTGTCCAAGCAAAAAGGGTCAAGGAAAAGAAACCATGAATGTGCAAGACATGCTTCCAAATGGTCAATCATGATAGCCGCAACTCAGTAAAAGACACATGGCCTATTAATTCCATTTTGTTAGTTTTACTGAATTTTTTAATCTGTGTAATGGATGATAAGTTATTTTATTCTCCAGCTTTTGTCTTATTTTTATCACATTGGATGTGTGTTTAATTCAATCTATGTAGTGGTTAGAACATGCTTTGAGTTCCAGTTGTGTCTGGTGCTTTGCAAGCTTGTTCTTGTTTATGTATTGTTCAAGAAAATTTGAGTGCGACAGAGGCACTATGTTTCCAAGGAGCAGTAACAGGCAATTTTATCCATGGATTCATTTGGGCTGCTAGCTACTGTTAGCCTGCATCATGTCCAGAAAATTTGAAGATACATCAGACTACCATCATTTGAGTTATATTGCATGATGCAGTATGTAAGGGGCACCTCAAATGCAAATAGGAACAGGTAATAAGAAATAGATGTGTGTTTCTTTAATTTCCATTCACAACTCTGAAGCTGTACAAGATTACAACTCTGAAGCTGTACACCCAACAACAGTTGCAGTCTACAAGATCACAATCCACATTCAGAAGCTCGTTTGCAAGTACTACATGCATACATCGAACAAGAAGAAGTAGCACAAGCATTCAGAAGCTCGGTGTGCAAGTAGTACAGACATGCAGAGACTTGGTTGTCATTGATCTCCAAGGGAGTCTGCAGCAAGTCGCAATACACTCCGTACTCTGCCAACGCTAGTCTGCAGTGTTACAAGGTGCAGACGTTACGGCCGTCGGTGGCGTTGGCGGCTGGGCCGGCGACGAGGTGGACAACTGCAGAGGTTGGGGCAGGCAGTTGCCTCGGCGGGCGGCGGCGGGGACTGCCGACGTGCTGGACGACCGCGGAGTCCAAAGGTTATGGCCGTCGGTGGCGTCGGCGGCTGGGCCGGCGACGAGGTGGACGACTCCAGAGGTTGGGGAGGGCGGTTGACTCGGCGGCGGAGACCTCCGACGAGCTGTACGAGTGCAGAGGTTTGCCGGCGCCTGGACAGGACGAGCCAGATCGGCGGGGCCGTCGGGAGAGCAGCGTGGGCGGAAGGGATTGGGAACAGATTGAGGTCGTGATGTTTTTGAGACAATAGCCAAACTACCACTAGTCAAAATCAAACATGCCAAAATACCACTAGTAAAAGCCAACTTGCCAAAATAGCACTCATTTTAGTTTTCTCTGGCCAAAATACCACTAGTTCATAACTGAGACTAACATCATCCAGAAAAGACTTGCATGCCCTTACCTCTTCAACACAGAATGTACATGGACACACAATGGTTCTCACAACACAGTATAGCAATTAGCAAAAGAGCACCTCCTAGTCACGTACACCATTCTGCTAGTAAGCATGCATGCGCGTACACCATTCTGCTACTAAGCATTCATGCACGGTTGCAAACGATCATCATATCATAGGATAGGAGTACTGGCTCCGGTTACATAGCATCTAATTAATCTCCTACAAGTTATAATAAAGAGATTTAGAACTGCAACTGATCAAGGAAATGCAGCTCTCCGCTCTCCCTGGTCAACAAACCAAAATCCATATAACTACAAGTTGAAAATGGTATTAGTTAGTATTATGACATTTCCTGAATGTAGATGTCCTAGTGTTGGATGTCTTCTTTCTAGTATTAGCCACAGGATAGCAAAAAAAGGTTGTGAGCAACCTGATCTGGGCGCTCAACATCCAACAAAGAAGAACCAACAGTCATATAACATAAAAGAACAAAGTATGCAACCTGATTTGGGCGATCAACATCCAAAAGCTTGCTGATATTCTCCTTCACATGGCATTGTTGTTTCTAGAAAAAAGAGATTAAGGATCAACATGAAGGCAATTTAGAGAAAATAGAAAATTAATGAACAAACAAGACAAGTGGCAATTTAGAGAAAACAGAAAATTTGCATTCCAACAAAGCAAAACTCATAACATAAGCAAAAGATCACGGTTCTCACAACCAAATGAACTAAACTCACCGAAGAGGGCTAGGAGTAATAGTTTTGCTCCTTGTAGATGCACTAGGAGGTGTTGAAGCAATTGCAATAGCTGCTGCCCTTTGTCTTGTCACTGGACTTGTAGGAGTACCAAGTTGAGTACCTTGCTTAGTTTGTGTCTTAGGAGAAGTAGCTGCAACGCTTGCTTCAACCTTTGATTTTTTCCTACAGTTCAATACAACATTGTTAGCAATTAATATGCAAGACATTTGGCAGCAAGTGAAAGAAATTTAGACTCATGAAATAATTACCGTGGAGGAGGAGTAGAATCTCGGTCCACGTCACTTTCAATCTCTGGCTCCTTGCATGTCTTTCGAAGATGACCTAATGCTCCACACCTTTTGCATTTATGTTTTCTGCCAGTTCCACCTTCGGTGTAATTCTTTATCCTCCTAGTTCTTGGACGTCCAGCACTCTTCGTAAGCTTTGGAGGGATCATATCAAACCCAGGATTTACCTTGGGCCATTGGGATCTGCCCCTAATTGGCATGAGAATTCCCTCATATGCCGCTTTGAACCTTGCCACTGAGAAGCACTCATCAATATAATCCTCTAGCTTGGCTTTTTTGGAGAATATGAACCGAAGAGCATGTGTGCATGGCTTGCCACAAATCTACCATCTCCTACAAGAGCACTCATTTTTCTCCAAGTTAACAGTGTGCCTCCATCCATTTCCTGAAATCCCAGCTATATTTGGCGATGCTCTTGCTTCCAAATAATGCAGCCCCTTGCTTTGCAAATTCAACTCCTTTATCACACTAGGTAGTATGTAACCTAGCAGTGCTTCGGCAACGGCTCTCCTTTTCTCTATCAATTTCATTATCATTTCCCTAAGGTTGTCCAAAAGCTCAACAAGTGCAAG
Organism: Aegilops umbellulata; assembly: GCA_032464435.1. Classification (NCBI taxonomy): domain Eukaryota; kingdom Viridiplantae; phylum Streptophyta; class Magnoliopsida; order Poales; family Poaceae; genus Aegilops; species Aegilops umbellulata. The sequence goes on along the minus strand of CP136056.1, from coordinate 61,944,603 downwards.
CTGCTTCATGTCCTTAATCCAATTATTGAAAACCTCTGCCAAATTATTGCAGACATACTCAACTTTTGTCATTGCTGAAAATTTGCTTCTTGTCCACACACGGTTGTGATGCATGTTCAAATAGGCTATTGCATCGGTGCTCTGTGCTTGTATTTCTGCCATCCTCGAATCATGCTTCTCTACTTCATATGTCCAAGCTGCAGGCCACATATTATCTAGTATGTCACCTTTGAACTTTTTCTTGAAGTTAAGCATTAGATGCATCATGCATTCTCTATGTTCACAATTTGGGTAGACCTTCGAAACGGCGTTCTCCAATCCCTTACATGCATCTGTATGGATTGCAAGCCCTTTTGGCTCTCCAATGGCCAATTTTAGCTGCTCCATGAACCATACCCAATTTTCTGTATTTTCTTTCTCAAATACTCCAAATGCTACCGGAAACATCCAACTATGCCCATCCACACCAATTGCGGCTGCCAATTGTCCGGTGTATTTCCCACTAAGAAAAGTTGCATCAACCCCCAAATATGGTCTACACCCTGCCAAAAACCCATCAATGCATGGCTTGAAGGCAATGAACAACCTATTGAAAACATGCACAATGTCACCCTTTTTGTTGGTAGTTGTTTTTATGTCTATCTCAAATATACTTCCAGGATTGGCTGCCAACAATTCGGCTCTAAAGTTCCACAACTGCTGAAAATTCTCCTTATATGTACCTTCCAATTGATCCTTTGCACGAGCTCTTCCTTTCCAAACATCGGTGTACTGAAGCTTAATATCATACTCCTTTTGCAAAGTTTCTCTAAGTTGTTTTGCACTCACCGTGGGGTTCTCCTCAAGCGCAGCATTCCCTTTATCAGCAAGCCAATCTCTATTTGCCATTCCTTTGCTGCAATTGGTACTCCCACAAGTATGGCCAAAAGGAAGTTTCTCTACCTGCAATAACATTAAGAAACATAAGTGCCAAATAAACAACAGTAAAAAGAAACTAATCAACAATAACATCAGCTAAAGGAAGAAGCAAACAACGGTACTAATCATACCATGAAAGTTTTAGTGTTTGGTAACTTTGAGGCATGTATCCTCCATGGACAATCCTCATCAGTGCAATTAGCCCTAAATCTCTGAGTGTCACTATACTGCGTGCCAAAGGACCAATCTTCTCTAATTGCTAGTTGTCTCAATGCAACTCTAAATGCTTTAGAGTTAGGAAATGTGGCTCCTACTTCGATTCGAGGATTGTTTTTATCGTGGATATAAGTAGGAGCCATATTGTTCGCAAGTAAGGCCTCATCATCCCCTCGCACATGTTGTGGATCATAAGAGTTGTCAACATCCAGTGTTCCTAGTGGAACTCTTGCAGTCTTTGGCTCGGCATTTTTCTGTGGTTTGGCATTCTCATTTGACTCAGCATTCTCCTCATGCAAATAGGTGTTCTCCTCATTGCATCCCACAGGCTCATCATCCTCGTACTCCCCTTCATAGGCTTGCTTCGGCCAAGCAAAGAATGGAGCGTGAACCGGCTGATCATCCATCTCCTCGGTCATGACAAGAGCAGGTTCATTTTGTTGATGTTTGATCTCAATGGTCGCACCGAACCTTACTAATTTTGTGTCTGAACATATATCAAACAATTGAGCTACCTCTGATTCAGAGATTAATGGGACGGTGTTACCTCCGGATCCATACCAAATGGTCATTCTCTGATCAGCAGACCATTTGTACCTCTCCTCCACAACCTCCTTTATCCGCGCCACGGACAAGCCCCGACCGGCCATAAAATTCCATGTTCTGCCCCTTGTGTACACTCTTCTGCTGTCTACAATCGTCAAGTAAGACTGAACATCTATTTCTACTTTGGAATCACCCATCGAATCTGAAACACGCAAAACAGAGGCTTATCATCTAGGAGAGTTCACCATTCATAGTACATACTAGCAGGTAGAGATAGTAGATACTAGCAGGTAGAACTACTACAAGCCTTAATTGTAATACCAAGCCTTAATTGCAGGTTTAAAGCATCAGATTTGCATCCCATTGCTTCTTTTCCACTAGTAAAAGTCTATATTTGACAAGGATTTGCATCACTTGCAACGAAAAATACTAAAGGTAACAGAGGGGAAATCATACAAGGTCGAGGGGATCAAGGGTGTACTGCGTCGAAGCCTGGAGAGGGAGACCCAGCAGCTGTTCTCGAGTGCCCTGGGAGGATGGTGTCGGGAGAGCCGAATCAGAAGCTGCCCTCGAGGGCCTGGAAGGGTGGCTTCAGGAGCCTGGGGAGGCCGCCCCAGCAGCTGCCGTGGAGGACCTGGGAGGACGGCGTCGGGCCTCGTCGCGGTTCTGGAGGTCGGCGTCGGGCCTCGCCGGGGTCCTGGGAGGTCGGCGTCCAGAGCCTGGGGAGGGCGGCGTTGGGCGGCGAGGCTACTGGACGCGGTGTCGGGAGCGCGCTGAGGCTAGGGGAGGGCAGTGGGGCGAGTGGAAGGGCGGCGGAGCGAGCGCCGGTGCGCCGCCATGAGAGTGTGCTGGGAGGAGGATACGGGAGAGATTGGAGAGAGGCACTCTCTCTTTAGGTTTACCAAGGGCATTTTGGGAATACCAGAAAAAATGACAAAATGCTAACGGTTTGACTCACGGAATTTGTTTGACATATAACGGAAGTGCTATTGTGGCCTGAAAAACTGAAAGAGGAGTGCTATTTTGACACTTTGGTTTTTCATAGTGGTATTTTGGCACTTGTGGTTTCCATTAGTGGTATAGTGGCAATTCTCTCGATGTTTTTCATTGTCCAGGGGGCACTTTTGCAAATAAGAAATCTGGAGGCGGGCGGTTTATTGTAAAAATACATTCAGACGAGGAGGCACACACGATTTAAATCCGAGGATGGGCGATGAGCGGATACATGGATTCACGATGGATGCCGGATTCACCTGATACGACAAGAGCGTGAAGGTGTGGAGGATAAGGGTGGTGGGGAAATAAGAGGAGGACGACGAAGATGATGAAGACGACGACGGTGAGGAGGAGATGGAGGACATCGTGGCCACAGGGAAGGCTGATGTGGATGCCGTGAGAGACGAGGTGGAGGCCGAAGAGGAGCAGGTGGTGAGCCTTGGGCCGACGCCGGTGCTGTCGCCGGTGTGGGTGGAGAAGCGGCGGCATACAAGTCGTGGCTGAAATGCTGAGTTGAATTCAGCGTTGATTAGGAGAGTGCGCGTTGCAAACTTGCAATGGGCCAACCTTAGTTTAGTGGTTTAACAGTATTGTTAATTTTTCTGTTAAATAAGTCGTTATTCCTTCTTCACCCACTATCCTCTCCAATCCAAACTTAGCATTACCGTTGACAGCACCGGGCTCAGAGTGTCTTTTTTTACGCAGTACAATCTCAGACGTTCATGTACACTTACCTTTATGAACACACATACGCACTGTCCCTATGAGCACTTCCGAGATACTGAGCCGACACATATCTTGAGGTTGACGAAGTCAGCACATACACCTTGTAGTTGATGGGAAAGTCTCCTCCCACTGAACGAATATCGTCGGAAAGTCTAAAATAAATCCAGAGAAATACGAGTACCAATGCCAAGTCTAAAACTTGAATCCTGATAGGCTAATTCCACCATAAAAACCAAACCACCCCCTCGGTTTGCCCGCTTAAAGTGTCTTACTTTCGCACACAACCCAACTACCTGCTTCTCAACCAATCAAAATGGTGTAACAATTAATTCCTAAGAAAAACAAAGGTCATTTTTGACGCCAACTCTTAAAATGAACACTACATTTATCTATGTACTAGTCCAGGCTCATCCGGGGCACATATATGGAAGTCGTCCATCCAACCATGTCAGCTAAACGTTCACCTTTGTTTTTTAAGTCTACAACACTCAAAATAATAACATATCAAATCTTCGTGAAGTGAAAATACTAAAATGTGACAATAGTTCAAATGTAAATATCAAATTAAATTCAACTAAGTTCTAAAATAAAACTGTTCAAACTTGAATTCGACTAGCACATATGTTTCGAGTGTCCTCTTTAAGTGCCCGCGACCACAGTTGCTCAATCAAATCTTCTTTAAGCTTTTCGTGAGTTGCTCGATGCCGAATTTGTTAATGCATTTGGACAAACTCATCAAACATGGCCGGATTCTAATTTGAAAATTGGATAGGATCACCCATGTTCTCAAATTCCAGACCTCTCAGCATCTTCACCCTCATCCTCCACGATCATGTTGTGCATGATCACACAACATGTCATCAACTCCCATAAGGTCTACAGATCCGATTGTTAGCAGGTCTGTGAACAACTGTAAAACGGGCCTTTAGCACTCCAAATGCCCTCTCCACATCATTTCTATCCTTTTCTTGTTTTTGGGCAAAGTGAGATCTTTTCTGACCAACTGGCTCAGAGATGGTCTTGATGAAGGTCGCCCACGAATGATAGATACCATCAACTAGATAGTAGCCCATGTTGTAGTCATGCCTATTGACAATATAGTTGCATGTATGAGCTTGTCCTTCAGTACACATAGTAAACAATAGAGACCGTTGCATCACATTGTTTCATTGTGAGACCCGGGCATGACAAAGAAAGTGTGCCAAATCTAGAGGTCTAGTGATGCAATTGCTTCAAGAATGATGGTGAACTTATTAACATGACTCTGATATTGCCCTTGTAGAGCTTTTGGGTAGTTCTTCCATATTCTATGCAAGCAATCAAGAGATCCGAGCATACCTGGCCATCCTCTTGCTTTCGACAGTGCCATGAGATTTTCGGTGCCTATGACAGTTGGTTCTCTCAAGTACTGAGGTATACACACCTCAACCACCATAGTGGCAAATCTGACTATGACGTCTCCGCAAGTGCTCTTAGACATCTGGAGATACTTCTCCCATGAATCTGTGGGTGTGCCATATGCAAGCATCCACAATGCAGTTGTGCACTTTTGGTAGTAAGATAATCCAATTCTACCCATGACATCCTTTTTCTAGATGAAGTAGTGATCATATGATCGGACGTGCCATTGTAGAGGCGACCGAACACATTTTTACGCATGTGAAAGCGCTGGCGAAATTGTCTGTGAATAAGGCTCGAGGGAAAAGTAGTCGTCCATCAGTGTCAAATGCCCCCGTGCCCTATTCCGATACAGTACTTGATGACCCTTGATCGATTCCTTCAAACTACAAACATGCACTTCCGCGTGCTTCACATCTGCAAGGACCGCCTGCATGATCCTACTCATCGCACGAGTCGTCAGACGCCTCAATGTAGTCCTCGCATATGTACTTCATGTCTAAATCTATTGGTTCACCAAGGAAAACTTCATGAGATTGAAAAAATTACAACTCAAAGCAACTTCATGAGAATGGCAAGATTATGAATGAAAACAACTGCCACTATGTCAAATATTCAGAAATTATATTACACTTAATCTATATAGATTTTTCCTTCACCTTAGTTGTCTTACCTTCTTTTTTCTCCGCAATATACTTCTCATGTCGATAGTTCTGCATTTTGAAATAACAAGTGGTGTTTAATATCGCAATGTGATGATATGTTTGAGTATGCATTTAAAGATATTTGGCCATTTACCTGCAAATGGCTCTTTATGTGAAAGATTGTCAAGCCTTCTACCTTCATAAGCTTTAGCACACACTATAAAAAAAGACACATCCATGACATTTTGGGCCTAACGAATTTTTTTAATACATATGACACTTCTATGATGATAATTGTGACAAAACCCGGTATCATCATAGATGTGGTGGGCTCCTACTTCTATGACCAAAAATCATGACAGAAAATGGGCTTTTCGTCCTGGACGGGCCGGAGATGCAGCTGCATGATATTCTTTGGGCCGTCCATGACGGAAAAAACTGTGGTAGAAGCGAGGGGGGGGGGAATTTCGGGGAGTTCCCGGTTACGGTGGGAGATCGGGGGCCGAGCGATGCGCGTTTCTCTCGTACACATACGCGCGTGTGTGCGAGGCGTTGGCTCTAACTGAACCCGAGCGAGGCATTGGGCTCTAACTGAACCCGAGCGATTGCATTGCAGGTTTCAAGATAGCTAGTTGTGGGGCTTTCAGAAAAAAAGGCTGAAGGCTTCGCTATCGCTCATGGCTTGTATTGTAGTCGTAGTCTTGTAGTCGGCCCTTCATGCCTCTTTAGTCTTTCTAATCCTGAGGCCTTTTTCCTTCATTCATTTTGCGGTAGCTTACGCATCAGAAAAATAGAACCTTTCCGGCCCGGAAGATCACTGCTTCGCTTCTGGCGACTAGTTTCTACCCACAATGGCTAAAGCTACCTTGAATCAATCAATGAATGAATGATTTGTAACCCCCATGGGTTCGAGGACCCGTTGGTCAAAGGAAAAGGGGGGGTCCAGATTCCAGGACGGAGCCGTATGAGGCGAGAGTCTCACGTACGGTTCCTTTGAGAAGGGTGTGATACCACCACCTATCAGGCCCGACGAGCGGTCCACGGAGCTGCATCCCTACTCACCCGGTCTATGCACATCGCTCTTTCCAGGAGGTTGGCTGCCTATCCTAGATCTTCCCATTTCCAAAGAGATACCTTGTTCGATCTGATTTAGTATCAAGGTTCTTCTTTTTCTGTTTCTATATATATGGGTCCGTGCAGCATTTCCATGATATCGTTATGATCAATTAATGGGACTTGGCCAGAAAGTGTTCTTGCCTCTATCATTAGCTCGGGTAGTCCCCGTTTCAGGTGTTTCAGTCACCTTTTGATGGCTCCCTTAATGTATGTGACAGGAAGTTTCTTCTGAAGGGGGCTACTCCCCGAAAATGCCCCGCCCCTTGTTCGTTTGTCGTTGGGGATTCATTGCTCGTTCTGCGGTTATAAGTAACGTAGCCAGCCTAATTTCTAGAATAGGGCTGCGGGCAGGAGGGCTTTGTTTGTGCAATCTTGCTCGCAACACCCTCTCCTCCGGCGAACCTGCAATCGCCGCCTCTAACTGAATGCTCAACTGAGGTTGTGTACAACAACCTTAACCGCACAAGCCTGGGCTAGGCCTACCCCCATCCCTAGAGGAGCCGTATGAGGCGGAAGCTCCACGTACGGTTTTGAAGCCGAGCCTTTCCAGCAATGGGGCCTAGGGACCGATATGATGATTGGTTTAGGTAGGGCGGCCGGCCTACTCTGAGATAGACGCTCGCCCTAGCAGATCCTTCAGTCCCTCCGACCGTGCATCAGGCGGTGCCGGACTCGTCTGATGGCCTTTTTCGAAGGCCGGACACAGAGGGCTTTGGGGGGCCATATGGCTGCCTTCCGGCCCTGCCGGATTCGGAGAAACTCTCCGTGATGATACCTCAGGGTCGCCCGCCTCGCAAGGCAGTATGGCAGGGGGAGGCGTTCCGCTCTCCATCATCTCCGGAAGAAGATCCCCCGAAGATGAGCTCTGCTAAGAAAGGCTGAGATCCGAACTACAAGGTAAAATTTCGGTTATTTTCCTCAGAAACAAAACAGGGATTTCTCTCATTTTAAACCCCCCTCTCTACTTACGGCTCGGCGGAGGGCTGATCCCCTTGGGGGCACAATACGGCCGAGGTTTCCCCCGGCACAGGACCCTCTGGCGAAGATTTCTTCCCCCGCTTCGAGACCATGGTCTCCGGGCCTTCAGAGGCGGTCCTCTTCTTCCCCTGGATAGAGGAATTTTCGATTCCTCCTTTCTTGACAGCCTCCTTCGAGGAGGCGGTAGCTTCCTTGCCCCCCCTTGTTTTCTTCTAAAGGCATGATCTCCAGCATCCTGGCTAACGTGGGATCCGGCGAGGTCTCAGGAAGGGGGGCCGGACACCTGATTAACTTCGCCTTCGCTATCCACTCCTGTTTCAAAGACAACTCTTTTAAGGGTGATGTTGTGATAAATGAACGGATGGTGTGTCCGGGAACAGGGCTACTTACTTGAGTATCCGGACGATTGCAGCTTAGTCCTGCGTCCTCCTTAGAATCCGGACACATTACTTGTGATCCAAAGAACAACTTGTACATCTCCACGGCGTCATGCCAAGAAAGTGTTGGAGAGCTCGCGGTCCCTCCGGATTGAACTCCCATAGGCGGAGGGGGCGACGTTTGCAGGGCAGAACTCGGCGAATTAGCATAACCCGCGTCACCACGATCAGGCTGATGTCCCTTTCTAGGAGATCTCGGATGTAGCCCTGCAACAGGGGCATGTCCTTTGCCGGCCCCTAGTCCAGCCCCTTATTGACCCATGACGCTAGTCATGGTGGGGGACCCGAGCGGAAAGCAGGTGGCGCCACCCACTTGGAGCCCCTGGGAGCGGTGATATAAAACCACTCTTGTTGCCATAAGTTGAACTCCTCTTGAAAAAAGCCCTCGGGCCATGGAGCGTCAGCATTCTTGCTTATAACAGCGCCTCCGCGCTCTGCATACTGTCCCTCGATCATCTTCGGTTCTACTTTAAAGGTCTTAAGCCATAATCCGAAGTGTGGAGTAATATGGAGGAAGGCTTCGCACACGACAATGAACGATGAGATGTGGAGGATGGACTCCGGAGCTAAGTCGTGAAACTCCAGCCCATAATAAAACATGAGCTCCCTCACGAAGGGATTTGTCGAAAAGCCTAGCCCTCGAAGGAAGTGAGACACGAACACAATGCTCTCACCAGGCTTGGGAGTGGGAGTGACCTTGTAACGCCCCGGATCCGTTGCGCCAGGTGTCCGTCAGTTATTCGCCGTCTTTGCCATGTCATCATCTGCATTTCATATCATGTCATCATGTGCATCGCATTCGCATACGTGTTCGTCTCATGCATCCGAGCATTTTCCCCGTTGTCCATTTTGCAATCCGGCGCTCCTATGTTCCCCGGCGTCCCCTTTTACCTTTTTCCGTGTGCGGGTATTAAACTTTCTCGGATTGGACCGAGGTTTGCCAAGCGGCCTAGGTATAGCACCGGTAGACCGCCTGTCAAGTTTCGGGTCAAACGGAGTCCGTTTGATACTCCAACTGTTAACCGAGTATCCGCAAAGGCCCCTTTCTCTTTGCAGCCCAACACCCCTCCAAAGTGGCCCAAAACCCATCTAAGTCCCCTCCATCCTCTCGGTCGTTCGATCACGATCGCGTGGCCGAAAACCGCACTCCATTTGGAGCTTCCTAGCCCCCTCTACCTATAAATAAGTGCTCCCCCCCGGATTCCTCGCGCAGATGAACCCTAGCGAAATTCCCCGCGCGCCGCCGGACGTGTCCGCGCAGCCGCCTCCAGCCAACCGGAGCTCGACACCTCACCACCGCCGCCCTCTCTCTCTCCTCCACCGCGTCAGCCCCGCCGGGCCCGGATCGGGCCCGCGGAGCCCATCCCGCCGCCGCGTTCCGCGGGCGCGCCCGAGCCGCGCCTCGCCCCGCGCGCTGCCTCGCGCCACCTCCCCGTCGCCGGCGTTGGTCGCCCGCCGCCGCCGCGCCGCGCGCGCCTCCCACCGCCGTCGCGGATCCCGCGTCGCCGCCTCCGCCGCCCATCCTCGCCGCGCTGGCCCCGGATCTGGCCGGGATGGGGCCCGAGCGGCCGGATCCGGCCATCCCCGGCCTCCTCCGCCCCTCCCCGCGCCTCGCCGGACTTCCCCGCTCGCCGGAGTTCGCCCCCGCGCCGCCGTGACTTTCCCCGAGGTCCAATTTTCTTCTAAGCCCCGAAATCTTTGACATTATCATGCCATAACTCTCTGCATGTAGCTCCGTTTTGGGCGTATAATATGTCGAATTGTTCGTCTCGAAGAGTAGATCATTTCATTCCATTGCATCATTTTCAATTGAGCTCATCTTGATGCCCGAAATGCTGTTATAAGAGGGCTAGTTGATGCCCGAAATTCTGCTGGTTCTTGTCTGAACATGCACTTTTGTCATTTTTTCCATGATTGATGTGTGCATCCTAGGAAGTTGAGTCCTACATGAGTTTTGTAATATGACATGTTACCTATCCGTATAATTTTGCCATGTATTTTTGTGATCTTTTTGGTGACTAGCACAAGCATGCAAACTAGGTCACTTGATGTTGCTGATTTCAGAGACTTAGTGATTTCACTAAGTCCCTGACTGCTGTTATTATCATGCCATGTTTTCATGTTGTTTCTGTGAGATCTATGCATATTTTGAGCATGATCAGTAAGGTAGTTTTGAACTTGAGATTTTTCTCTATCCATAAATGCCTTTGTTGGTATTTATGGAGTGCCATAGCTTGAGTCAATCGAGCTCCACTTTTGCTTCAAAATGTTGCTGGCAGATTGTTTACATGTTATTCGATTTTGCCAAGCTTGGTGTAGTTTCTCCTTGCACGATATGATGTTGTTCTTGCCATGTTTTGTTACTATGCCGTGTCTTCTTGATGTATGTATGCTTATTTTATCATGCAATGCTCTGTAGTGAGTGCATCGAGCTCGTGAACATGCCTAGTCGTTATTAATTTCTGCCATGTCCAGTTTTCTGCTAAGTCTGAAACCTGTAATGAAACTTGCTTAATTGACATGGGTGTAATCATATTTTCTAGTCCTTTTTGGCTTATGGTCAGTAAGGGACTTTTGTCAAGTGCTTTGAGTATATTCATTCCATGCCTTACTCTTCTATGCCTTGATCATGTAGCATGTTATTTCATTGCTCTAAACATGTCATCCTGATGTTAGTTTCTGCTATGTTGTTAATTTCACTAAGTCTGTGAACCTGTTATCTTTTGCACTTTTGCCATGCTTGTTTGAACCTGTTGTGTTGTGATTTAGCCGTAGATCAGTGTTCATCTTTCGTCAAGCATATTGAGTAGATTACTGTCATATGCTTTGTTGATATGTTTGGGTGCAGTAGCTTAGATTATTATTGCTTGCTAAGTAGCATCATGCTGTTAAGGGCAGATTCTTGCCATTCTTGTTTTGCTTGTCATTTGCAAACCGTGCATCCGATTCCGGTGATCTTTATGTCGACTTCAACCGAAATCACCTCAGCTTTCCAGTGGCATACTTGGTTTGCCAAGATTATGCCTTGTTCATCTTTTCCCTTCCGAGCATGCATATGCATTGCATACCATCTCGCATATCATGCCATGTTTATGTGTTGGTTGTTTACTTTGTTGTTTGTTTGTTTCCGGGTTGCTTCTCTTGTTAGCTTCGGTTTCGTTCCGGAGTTGTGAGGATCCGTTCGTCTACATCCGTTTGTCTTCTTCATGGACTCGTTCTTCTTCCTTGCGGGATCTCAGGCAAGATGACCATACCCTCGAAATCACTTCTATCTTTGCTTGCTAGATTGCTCGCTCTTTTGCCATGCCTATGCTGCGATACCTACCACTTGCTTATCATGCCTCCCATATGGTTAAACCAAGCCTCTAACCCACCTTGTCCTAGCAAACCGTTGTTTGGCTATGTTACCGCTTTGCTCAGCCCCTCTTATAGCGTTGTTAGTTGCAGGTGAAGATGAAGTTTGTTCCTTGTTGGAACATGGAGATGTTGTTCCTTGTTGGAACATGTTTACTTGTTGGGATATCACAATATATCTTATTTAATTAATGCATCTATATACTTGGTAAAGGGTGGAAGGCTCGGCCTTATGCCTGGTGTTTTGTTCCACTCTTGCCGCCCTAGTTTCCGTCATATCGGTGTTATGTTCCCGGATTTTGCGTCCCTAACGCGGTCGGGTGATTTATGGGACCCCCTTGACAGTTCGCTTTGAATAAGACTTTTCCAGCAAGGCCCAACCTTGGTTTTACCATTTGCCTACCACCTATCCCTTTCCCTTGGGCCTGATCAGCCTGAGGGTCATCTTTATTTAGCCCCCCGGGCCAATGCTTGTCTAAGTGTTGGTCCAAACTAGAGCACCGTGCGGGACCGTCCCTTGGCAACTTGGGTTATGTTGGTTCCTGTACGCTTCGCTTATCCGGTGTTGCCCTGAGAACGAGATATGTGCAGCTCCTATCAGGATGTCGGCGCATCGGGCGGTTTTGCTGGACTTGTTTTATTGCTGTCGAAATGTCTTGTAGCCGGGATTCCGAGACTGATCGGGTCTTCCCAGGGAGAAGGAATATCCTTCGTTGATCGCGAGAGCTTATCATGGGCTAAGTTGGGACACCCCTGCAGGGTTTGAACTTTCGAAAGCCGTGCCCGCGGTTATGGGCAGATGGGAATTTGTTAATGTTCGGTTGTAGAAAACCCGAAGTTGATCTTAATTAAAATACACCAACCGCGTGCGTAACCGTGATGGTCTCTTCTCGGCTGGGTCCGGGAAGTGAACACGATTGTTGGAGTTATGCTTGACGTAAGTAGTTTAGGATCACTTAGTGATCATAGTTGTTCGACCGTGCTTTTGCCTTCTCTTCTCGCTCTCATTTGCGTATGTTAGCCACCATACATGCTAGTCGCTTGCTGCAGCTCCACCTCATACCTTTTACCCTACCTTTAAGCTTAAATAGTCTTGATCTCGCGGGTGTGAGATTGCTGAGTCCCCGTGGCTCACCAGATACTTCCAAAACCAGTTTGCAGGTGCCGATGAGACCGTGCAGGTGACGCACCCGAGCTCCAGGAGGAGTTTGATGGAGATCTTGTCCTTTATGTTGTTTCGTTCTAGTGGATCAGTAGTGGAGCCCAGTTGGGGTCGATCTTGGTCCTTTTGTCGCTTTTGGGGTTTCTTCTTCTATTTTGGCTCCGTAGTCGGGCCCTGATTGTAACTGTTTGATGTAATGTTTTATTCATGTATTTGTGTGAAGTGGCGATTGTAAGCCAACTATGTATCTCTTTCCCTTATGTATTACATGGGATGTGTGAAGATTACCTCACTTGCGACATTGCTTTCAATGCGGTTATGCCTCTAAGTCGTGCTTCGACACGTGGGAGATATAGCCGCATCGAGGGCGTGACAGACCTGCCCTTGAGCAGGCAGCCTGTGCAAGATTTCGCTGGTCAAGAACCTGGCCTCTCCCAGCTTTATCACGTCGTCCTCCGTGACGAAGGAAGGCATCCATCGGCCTCGAAGGCCGGAACCGGACATCGTCGAGGGTCCGAAGCGCCTGAAATCTGGGGCCTTGGGTGTTGGAACTCGAGGCGAAGGGCGAATTCGATCGAGATTAAAAGAAAGAAGCAAGGCCTTGGTCTCTTTATAAGAGGTTGAATACCAAGAGCCCTCCCCGTGACCGCTTGGGACTCGCCTTTGATCGAGGAGACACACCAACGGGCACGACTGGGTTACCCACGTCCGTATTGATGAGATCCCGTAAATTAAGGGGACACGATCTCTGCTTCGACAAGACGTGCCAAGGAAACCGCCTCGCTAAACGCGCTCAGGTGGGATGGTAAAATGATTCTAATAAAGGCTTGGCCGTGGTGTGATGTCACGCTACGGAATACGTCAGCAGATTAGGTTTGTGTAAATACTATTCTCTCTATGGCAATATGTGGAACTTATTTTGCAGAGCCGAACACTATCCCTGTGTTCAAAATCTTCTATGAAGTATTCGGAGGAGGAACCCGCCTTGTAATGCCGAAGACAATCTGCGCGCCGGACACGTCGTCATTGAAGCATGGTTCAGGGGCTACTGAGGGAGCCCTGGAATAGGGGTGTCCGGATAGCCGGACTATAACCTTTGGCCGGACTCTTGGACTATGAAGATACAAGATTGAATACTTCGTCTCGTGTCCGGATAGGACTTTCCTTGGCGTGGAAGGCAAGCTTGGCGATACGGATATGCAAATCTCCTCCCATTGTAACCGACTCTATGTAACCCTATCCCTCTCCAGTGTCTATATAAACCGGAGGGTTTTAGTCCATAGGAAGAACAACAATCATACCATAGGCTAGCTTCTAGGGTTTAGCCTCTCTGATCTCGTGGTAGATCCACTCTTGTACTACCCATATCATCAATATTAATCAAGTAGGAGTAGGGTTTTACCTCCATCGAGAGGGCCCGAACCTGTAAAAACATTGTGTCCCTTGTCTCCTGTTACCATCCGCCTAGACGCACAGTTCGGGACCCCCTACCCGAGATCCGCCGGTTTTGACACCGACACTTACCTTTACCCTGTTTCTTGAAACTAGTGGTTTTGTTGACCATCAACACTTGATGCTCCTTCTTGATTTCTACCTCCGCAGCCTTTAGCATCACGAAGATCTCGGGAATTGTCTTATCCATCCCTTGCATATTATAGTTCATCACGAAGCTTTTGTAGCTTGTGGCAATGATTGAAGAACTCTGTCGAGTAGTCATCAGCTTTGCTCTGCCAGGCGTTCACAACGTCTGGTGTTGCTCCTGCAGCGGGTGTTGCACCTAGCGGTGCTTCCAGGACATAATTGTTCTGTGCAGCAATGAGGATAATTCTCAAGTTACCGACCTGGTCCGTGTAGTTGCTACCATCTTCTTTCAACTTAGCTTTCTCTAGGAACGCATTAAAATTCAACGGAACAGTAGCACGAGCCATTTATCTACAACAACATAGACATGCAAAATACTATCAGGTACTAAGTTCATGATAAATTAAAGTTCAATTAATCATATTACTTAAAAACTCCCACTTAGATAGACATCCCTCTAATCATCTGAGTGATCACGTGATCCATATCAACTATACCATGTCCGATCATCACGTGAGATGGAGTAGTTTTCAATGGTGAACATCACTATGTTGATCATATCTACTATATGATTCATGCTTGACCTTTCGGTCTCAGTTCTCCAAGGCCATATCTGCATATGCTAGGCTCGTCAAGTTTAACCCGAGTATTCTGCGTGTGCAAAACTGGCTTGCACCCGTTGTATGTGAACGTAGAGTTTACCACACCCGATCATCACATGGTGTCTCGGCACGACGAACTGTCGCAACGGTGCATACTCAGGAGAACACTTGTACCTTGAAATTTAGTGAGAGATCATCTTATAATGCTACCACCGTACTAAGCAAAATAAGATGCATAAAAAGTTAAATATCACATGCAATCAAATAAGTGATATGATATGGCCATCATCATCTTGTGCCTTTGATCTCCATCTCCAAAGCACCATCATGATCACCATCGTCACCGGCTTGACACCTTGATCTCCATCGAAGCATCGTTGTTGTCTCGCCAACTATTGCTTCTATGACTATCGCTACCGCTTAGTGATAAAGTAAAGCAATTACATGGCGATTGCATTTCATATAATAAAGCGACAACCATATGGCTCTTGCGAGTTGCCGATAACTGTTACAGAAATAGTATCATCTCATACAACAATTTATATATCATCACGTCTTGACCATATCACATCACAGCAAGCGCTGCAAAAACAAGTTAGACGTCCTCTACTTTGTTGTTGCAAGTTTTACGTTGCTGCTATGGGCATAGCAAGAACCATTCTTACCTATGCATCAAAACCACAATGATTTTTCGTCAAGTGTGTTGTTTTAACCTTCAACAAGGACCGGTCGTAGTCACACTCGATTCAACTAAAGTTGGAGAAATAGACACCCACTAGCCACCTGTGTGCAAAGCACGGCGGTAGAACCAGTCTCATGAACGCAGTCATGTAATGTCAGTCTGAGCCGCTTCATCCAGCAATACCGCCGAATCAAAGTACGACATGCTGGTAAGCAGTGTGACTATTATCGCCCACAACTCTTTGTGTTCTACTCGTGCATATAACATCTACGCATAGACCTGGCTCGGATGCCACTGTTGGGGAACATAAAATTTCAAAAAAAATCCTACGATCACGCAAGATCTATCTAGGAGAAGCATAGCAATGAACAGGGAGAGTGTGTCGACATACCCTCGTAGACCGAAAGCGGAAGTGTTTACTAACGCGGTTGATGTAGTCGAACGTCTTCGCGATCCAACCGATCCAAGTACCGAACGCACGGCACCTCCGCGATCTGCACATGTTCAGCTCGGTGACGTCCCTCGAACTCTAGATCCAGCTGAGTCCGAGGGACAGTTCCGTCAGCACGATGGCGTGGTGACGGTGATGATGAAACTACCGGCGCAGGGCTTCGCCAAAGCACTACGACCATATGACCGAGGTGTAAAACTGTGGAGGGGGGGCACCGCACATGGCTAAAGATCAACTTATGTGTCTATGGGGTGCCCCCTCCCCCATATACAAAGGAGGGGAGGAGGAGGCCGGCCGGCCCTAGAGGGCGTGACCAAGGGGGGGAGTCCTACTCCAAGTAGGAATCGCCCCCCCCCCTTTCCTAGTCCAAGTAGGAGAAGAAGGAAGGAGAGGAAGAGGGAGAGGGAAAGAGGGGTCGCGCCCCCCTCCCCTAGTCCTATTCAGACTTCCCTTGGGGGCGGGCGTGTGCCACCTCCTGGCTGCTGCCCTCTCTCTCCCCTAAGGCCCACTAAGGCCCATTACTTCCCCGGGGGTTCCGGTAACCCCTCCGGCACTCCGGTTTTATCCGAAACTATCTGAAACACTTCCGATGTCCGAATAACATGGTCCAATATATGATTCTTTATGTCTCGACCATTTCGAGACTCCTCGTCATGTCCGTGATCTCATCCGGGACTCCGAACAACCTTCGGTACATCAAATCACATAACTCATAATATAAATCGTCATCGAACGTTAAGCATGCAGACCCTACGGGTTCGAGAACTATGTAGACATGACCGAGCCACCTCTCCGGTCAATAACCAATAGCGGAACCTGGATGCTCATATTGGCTCCTACATATGTAAGTGCATCTAGTGCCCCTTAGTGATTTTGGTGTATTGAAGACTTATAGGTTAAGTATCTAATGCGTTTATGAGTGTACACAGGTCTATAAGTCTATGAGGAGTTTGATATTTACAGAGAAAGTCGACCCCTAAAAATGAAGTTCTTCGGCTGAAGACTTTGATATACTGAAGACTTTCTGAACACTTTGAAAGTGAAGAAATTGGTGTGACCTTGAAGACTTGGTATTCATTCGAGGAATATGAAGCGTGAAGACTTTTGTTTTCGTAGTTTCATTTTCTCTTTCTTGAGCCATAGGAAACACCGTACTGTTAAAGGGGGTCGAGGAAATACTAAGGAGAAAATTTCCATGTGATGCTCATCTCAAATCCTACACCTACCAATCCCTTCGAGTGAAGCCATTGGAAATCTCATACAGTTCAGTCAAATTTTTCAGTGACAGAGACGCAGTTCTTCTGGTCACTGAGGACTTTGCTCTGACTGAGGAGTTAGGAATTCGCCAGTGCGTATTGCCTACACAGTGAGGAACATGATAGCCATGAGGAATTTGTACCTCAAATTTCCGACCGTTGTTGTGCTGCGCGCTAGCTGTCCCAAAATATCTTGTCCACATAACGGTCATATCATTGAAGGGCATTTATGTCTTATCATGTCGGGCTGCTCCCTAGGCTATAAATAGCCGCCCCCTACAACCACTAGCTGGTTGGCTGCTCCGGGAGAACTTGACATTTGTCATTTGAGAGCAACCCATCCTCCGAGGACTTTGAGCGAAAATCATCAAGTGAGGAAAATCCAAACCCAAACCCAAAACACCTACAAACCCAAAGTGATTGAGCATCACTGAAGAGATTGATCCTGCGTGGATCCGATGCTTGTTACCTTTGAAGGCTGTGCTTCTTCCAGACGGTTAGGCGTCAAGATATAGAGCATCCAAGAGGAATTGTGGATCGCCAAGTGACCAAGTCCGTGAAGGTTTGGAAGTCACCTGAAGACTTACCACGAGTGATTGGGCGAGGACTGTGTGTCCTTAGCTCAAGGAGAATACGATGAGGACTGTGTGTCCGGGACTAGGTGTCCTCGAGTTTAAATACTCATCCGCTCCAACCAGATGTACAACTGAGACAGCAGTTGGAACTGGTCTACCAAATCATTGTCTTCACCAAGCTTACTGGTTCCATTTCCTCAACTCTTTCATTTCCTCGGTAGTGTGTTGTTTGTTTATCATATCTGTGTTTGAAGACTTTGACTAAAGACTTTCTCAATTTCCTCAGTTCAATTTCTTCAGTCTGTTTGTCTTCATCTTGTGTTATCATGTGTTTACGCTTTCTGTACTCAGTGTTTGTCTTCATTTCATCATGATGACTATGCTAGGATTCTGTTATGTTTTCATCTGAGTACTTATTCTGCTGCTAGTAGTTCTTCGCTAAGGAATTTCCTCACGAGCAAATTCCTCAGTGAAGAATTTCATAAAAATCGCCTATTCACCCCCCTCTAGTCGATATAACGCACTTTCAATTGGTATCAGAGCAAGGTACTCCCTTGTTCTGTGTGATTTTGGTTTAACGGCCTGGAGTTTTAGTTACGTCGACCGCAGATATGAAGAAAGTGCCATGCCCCATCTTTGACGGTCACGAGTATCCCAAATGGAAGGCCATGATGAAGAAGCGTCTCATGGTGATGAACAGTGAGCTGTGGACCGTCACTGAGATCGGTCTGACCGATATGTGCAAGATGGCGGAAGCTGATGACATTCGCAAGTACACTCAACTCAACCTCACAGCAAAGGCCGTCATCTGCACTAGTCTGTCTCGAAACCAGTTCAGAAATATCATGCATCTCGATCAGGCGAAGCTTGTCTGGGACCGTCTCTCTGATGTCTATGAAGGCCATCGAACCTGTCATGATCCTTGGTTTGAGGATTTCAAGGAATCGCTCAAATCAATGAAAATCGAACTAGAATCATCATCCTCTACTCCATGCCTTATGGCAAAAAGTGCTGAGGTAACTGAATGCTACCTATCTGAGTCTGGTGATGAAGAATCTGGTGATGAATTTGGACCCAGTTATGTCAAACTTGCTTCCCTTGCTGCTAAACAACAAAGAGCCTTGCAAAAGGCTAATGGTATGCTTAGTAAGAGCAATGATATGTTGGGTGAAGAAATGGATCAGTCACAAGCCTTGGCTGAAAGTCTTCAGAGGCTTTATTCTAAGTATGACTCTCTTCAAGATCAGCATAACTCTCTCTTGTCTGATTTTGAGAAGATGAGGGTGAGTTATGAAGATCTTCAAAAGGAGCGCGATTCATTACTTGCTCAACAAATCAGCGCTGCTCAGGAAGAACTCATTCCTCCATGTTTAAAATGCATTGAACGAGAATCTTCTAATTCTTCACCTGAATGTTCAAATGCTTCAAATGTACCAAATTCTTCACCTGCCTCTGCTATCACTAATTCCTCATCTGAGGACATTGCTAGTATTACTGACGATGCAGGACTGAAGGAATTGTACATAACAGGCATGTACAAAAGCCTCAAAGGGCATCAGACTCTTTGTGATGTGCTTAAAAAGCAGATCCTCAACAGGAACCCTAGGAAAGAGGGTATTGCCTTTGAGAGGAAACTCAATGCTGATGGTACATATTGGAAGCCTGAGCAGTACCCCAAAACCTCATGGGTTGCTGCAAAGGGACCTCCAGTTGATCCATCTAATTTATCTGGCTATACATGTGAATCTTCTCATTCTTCTGATGAGTCTTTTGACTCCAACTATAATGGTGAAGTATTTGCTAGATATGTTGGCACTAACTACAGGAACGGTTCCCCTGTGAAGAAAATCTGGGTTCCCAAAAGGCACCTTGAAAGTCTTCAGGTGAATGTCCTCATGACACCACCTATGAAGAAAAGGAACCCCAGATCAAATTCTTCATATGGGCCAAATTCTTCATATGGATCCAAGTCCTCATATGGACCAAATTCCTCAAGGGGATCAAATTCCTCACATGGATCAAAGTCCTCATATGAACATCATCGTGCTAACAACTCTGTTTCGCAGGGAAGATCCAAGGGCTATGAATATGAGCATTATTCTTCAAATTATTATGTTCATAAGTCCTCGAAGAATTTCTCTGCTTATGCATATGCTTACCCTAACCCCTCTTATGTGAAACGAAATGGTTTGGCTGCTTTGCCACCATTCTCATATGGAGCTCGCAGAGTGATGAACTCTTTGCCACCCCTTCAGATGTGGGTGGTGAAGAAAAAGAACTAATCCCTTCTGCAGGGTCAGGTCTCCAGATGTACGATAACGTCTGAAGAATTTGCTGGGGACCTGACAAAAAATTGCCTGAAAGGACGCAGGCTAACCATGATGAAATGAACTTTCATTTCACACGTCCTCCCTCTGCTTTATCTGTCTACTACTTGATGAAATTGATCTGATGAATTGTGATATCATATTCTTCACTGCTGAAGTATATGAGGTCGTAAGTTGCACTAATTCATCTGCAGGATGATCAACCCAAAGCCACTGAATGGGTACTTGATAGTGGATGTACAAATCACATGACTGGTGACAAGAATATGTTGATGGATGCTCCCTTATCAGCGTCACACATGAAGCATATCATCTTCGCTGATAAAAGCAAAAGTCAGGTATTGGGTCTTGGTAAGGTTGCTATCACAAAGGATCGACACATGGACAAAGTCATGCTTGTTGAGTCCTTAGGATATAATCTTATGTCTGTCTCAATGCTTTGTGATCTTGATATGGTTGTTGTCTTTGGCAAGTATCGTTGTGTTGTGATTATGGAAGCTGACAATTCCAAAGTCTTCGAAGGCTTTAGGAGAGGAGACTTGTATATTGTTGATTTCTCTGCAGACTCACAACCAGCCGTGTGCCTACTTGCAAAAGCTTCAGAAGGATGGCTATGGCATCGACGACTTGGTCATGCACGCATGAGGAATTTGAACACGCTTGCAAAGAAGAAGCATGTCATTGGCATTGAGAATGTCAAATTCCTCAAGGATCACTTGTGTGGTGCCTGTGAAGCTGGAAAGATGACAAAGGCCAAGCATCCAACGAAGACTATCATGACCACTACTCGTCCATTTGAATTGCTTCACATGGATCTCTTCGGTCCTAACCATTATTCCTCTGTTTCAAATGAAGCATCTCAATATGGCTTTGTTATTGTTGATGATTACTCTCGTTACACATGGGTACACCTTGTCTCTTACAAAACTGAAGTGCAGGAATCTTCAAACGATTTTCCTCGAGGGCTTCAACCAACTTTGGAGTGAAGATTAAGCACATCAGAAGTGACAACGGCACTGAGTTCAAGAATTCGGGTCTCGATGACTATCTTGATGAACTTGGTATTACTCATGAGTTATCTGCTCCTTATACTCGTCAACAGAATGGCGTCGTGGAGCGCAAGAACAGGATTATTGCTGAGATGGCTCGCACTATGCTCGATGAGTACAAAACCCCTCGTCGTTTCTGGGTTGATGCAATTGATACTGCGTGCCATATCATCAACAGAGTATATCTTCACAAATTCTTCAAGAAGACTGCCTATGAACTCCTCACTGACAAGAAACCCAATGTGAGTTATTTTAAAGTCTTCGGTGCTAAATGCTGGATTAGAGATCCTCATCACAACTCTAAATTTGCACCGAAAGCACATGAAGGTTTTATGCTTGGTTCCGGAAAGGACTTGCACACCTATAGAGTCTTCAACAATGTTCTTCACAAGATTGTTGAAACTGTAGATGTGCGGTTGGATGAAACTAATGGCTCGCAAAGAGAGCACCTACCTTCTGTGTTAGATGAACCTGCACCCGAGGATTCAATCAAGCACAAGGCTACTGAAGATGTCATTCCTACTGAAGAATCTGCTGAAGAATTCATCCCAGAACGTGAAGAACGTCGAGCTGATGCACCTGAAGAAAATGCTGAGGAAATTGATGGTGAAGAAAATGCTGATCAAATTCCTCAACGACAACCAGCTCACCCTCGCATTGCAAAAGAAGTGCAAGTGGAGAAGATCATCGATGACATTAGAGCACCAGGTCCTCTCACACGCTCAAAAGCTTCACATCTATCTAACTTTTGTGGGCACTTTGCTTTTGTCTCTATCACAGAGCCCACTAAGGTAGATGAAGCATTTCTGGAGCCTGAGTGGATTCAGGACATGCAAGAACAATTACATCAGTTCAAGCTCAACAACGTATGGGAATTAGTCGATCGTCCCGATCCTCGCAAGCATAACATCATTGGCACAAAGTGGATCTACCGCAACAAGCAAGATGAAAATGGTGTTGTGGTGAGGAATAAGGCACGACTAGTAGCTCAAGGCTACACACAGGTATAAGGAATTGATTTCGATGAAACTTTTGCACCTGTTGCTAGACTTGAGGCTATTTGCATATTGCTTGCTTATGCTAACCATCATGATATCATCTTACACCAAATGGATGTGAAAAGTTCATTCCTTAATGGTAAGCTTGAGGAAGAAGTATATGTTACTCAACCACCAGGTTTTGAAGATCCAAAGCATCATGACAAAGTCTTCAGACTTAACAAGGCCCTCTATGGCCTCAAGCAGGCCCCACGGGCGTGGTATGATACATTGAAGAAATTCTTCATGAAGAAAGGCTTCAGACACGGTTCACTCGATCCCACTCTCTTTACTAAATCATATGATGGTGAACTGTTTGTGTGCCAAATATATGTTGATGATATTATCTTTGGATGTACTGACCAACGTTATAGTGATGAATTTGCCTATATGATGAGAGAAGAATATCAAATGTCTATGATGGGAGAGTTGACATTCTTCTTAGGTCTTCAAATTCATCAACAGCGCAATGGCATATTCATATCTCAGGAGAAATACCTCAAGGATGTCCTGAAGAAATTCGGCATGCAAGATTGCAAAGGCATCAAAATTCCTATGCCCACAAATGGTCAACTATGCACTGATGAAAATGGTACTGACTTCGACCATAAGGTATACCGCTCCATGATTGGTTCTTTATTGTACTTATGTGCATCTAGGCCAAATATAATGCTTAGTGTTTGCATGTGTGCACGATTTCAAGCTGTACCGAAGGAATCACACCATAAGGCTGTGAAGCATATTCTTCGATATCTAGCTCACACACCAACACTAGGATTATGGTATCCCAAGGGCTCGGATTTTGATCTCATTGGATATTCAGACTCTGACTATGCTGGTGACCTTGTGGACCGCAAGTCAACATCTGGTACTTGTCATTTCCTCGGACGATCCTTGGTCTGTTGGTCTTCGAAGAAACAGAACTGCGTATCACTGTCTACTGCTGAAGCTGAGTACATTGCTATTGGTTCTTGCTGTGCTCAACTGCTATGGATGAAGCAAACGCTCAAGGACTATGGCATCAACGTGAAGAATGTTCCTCTCCTTTGTGACAATGAGAGTGCCATCAAGATTGCTCACAACCCAGTTCAGCACTCGAAGACAAAGCACATTCAGATTCATCATCATTTTCTTCGTGATCATGTGTTGAAGGGCGACATTTCTATTGAGCATGTGAAGACTGAAGAACAGCTAGCCGATATCTTCACTAAGCCTTTGGATGAGAAGAGATTTTGCAAGTTGCGGTGTGAGCTAAATATCTTAGAATCTTCGAATGTACTTTGAAAAGGCACTCATCCTAACACTTATGCCAAATTGATGACTTAGATGTGCAACACATGAAGAAACGTTTTTCTTCAATCAATGAAGAATAACACTCTAAGTGTGAAGAAATTAATGAAGAATTTGATTCTCAGAACCCTATGACAATTGTACGCAGTCTGAAATCATCATTCTTACACGGTGGGTCACGCCACCACAAAAGTTGAAAATCTTCAATTTGAGTTTTTCCTCAACTTTTGAAATTCTTCAGTTTTTCAAATTCTTCAAACTTTACAAAGTCTTCACTTGTGCCGTCGTTTTTCTTCATTGGCTATATATATATGAGTTTATGTCCTCTACAGCATTCACTTATAGCAATTTCTTCAAGTTGGAACTTTTCTGCTAAGTGAATGTGATCGGACCCTTCCCCTCTATGCTATACTCAATCCAATCTATTCACAAATTCTTCATGTGCGTTCTATTTGAAACTCGTTCAAATTCTTCACTGTGTCCTTGTCATCTGAAGAAATTGCGAACGGAACGTTAAAACAAATCTTATCCAAACTTTCGGTTTTGCCGCTCAAACCGTTCCGCATCCCATGATGGATTATTTTATCCACCCACGATCTTACACGATCTCCACCACACAGTACGTGGGTGACACATGTCGCAAGAAGGAGAACAGCCAGGGGCACGTTCGTCCTAGATCTTCGGACAAGCAGTTTTTCACCGCAGCTATAAATACCCCTTATCGCCATCCTCACTTCTTTTACCCCGCTCGATCGCACTCCCTCGCTCGAGCTCTCCAAACCCTAGCGCCATCGCTACTCCATCGTCGCCGGTGAGGAAGAGCTTCACTGCCTCGACCTCGTCGCCGTCGTACTCGCGCCGACCGCGGAAATCTTCACCTCCGCCGCCGCCGTAGATGTCTTCCTCCGCCAAGTTAGGGCGTGGAAGATCTGCATCGACGAACTTCACTGTTCCAACTCCCAGTTCGTCGTGTTCTTCGTTCAGGGTAATTAAAATCTACTTTTACTGCCCTCGTTGATTCGAAATTTTTCTACAAAATCTTCAAAGGTGTTTTTATTCTTCAAATCGTCACACACAAAACACCTCACATGTTATCTGTTCTTGATTCATTTCCCTAAGCATCAATTTCTTCAAAGATTCCTCAATTGTGTGGATCTTCGATCTATACAACTCTGGAACCTAAGATATAAAGCGCTTAGTGAAATTCCTCAAGACGAATCTGGTCAAATTCCTCAAACTTGTTCTTTATGAAAAACCCTCTGAGAACGCATATGACCTCTTCAAATTCCTCGCAACTATACTCTGTTCACAGGTACACATGTCCGCTGCTGAATCTTTAGGTTCTCATCAACTTAACTCGTTTGCAGCGTTCCTCGAAGAAAAGTTGCATACTTCTTCAGAAAATTCAATTGTTTAAATTCCTCATCTGAAGAAAATGGCTGAAGGTAAAATTCCACAAAAAGGAGGAAAGAAGCCTGAGGTGATGACAGCTTTTGAAATACCTGAGGATATCTATGATGAGTACTGCACGCCTGATGAAGCCAAGTTTGGCAAAGAACATAAAAATCAGCGCAAGGTGCGAATCTAGAGGATTGAACGGAGATGGGCACGTGAATGGAGGGAGTACAGATATGTTACTCCAAAGTACATGAAGAAATTCGCAGTAAACCCTCCATGCCAAAGACCTCCATTGGCACCTGGCCAATTGGCTGATCCCACCAGCTTCAAGCGTGGTGAGGAATTTCCTAAAGAATGGGCCAAGCGCCAAGCTAAACTGGCAAGGCAAGCCAGAGAAGCAGTGAGGAAATTCAATGAAGACTCTGCTGCTGCTGCTGCTACTGCCACTGAGGCCTCGGTCAAGCCGAAGAAAGCGATGCTAAAGAAGCCCGCTCGCAAGCCAAGTGCTTCATCTTCAATGCCCTCACGGCCAAGTTCCTCAGCTGCGCCCTCATGGCCAGAATCTTCAAAATCTTCAAAGCAAATTCCTCATGCTGCTCCTGCTCCACCAAAGTCCTCAGCTGTCCCGACAAAGTCCTCAGCACCTGTGCATCTGGCCTCATGCCAAAGGACGACTGGCATCTCTATTGCCTCTGGTGTCTCAGCTAGTTCTTCAGCTGCACCAAATTCCTCAGCAAGACCCTCACTGCTGAAGAAAAAGGCTATTGCTGGACGCATCACTCGCACAAGTCCTCAGAAGAAGCAGGTAGTCTTCACTGTGCCATCTGATGATGATGAAGCTGATGAAGAAGAACTTAGTGAAATCACCAGGGACCGACAAGAACGGACTGCTAAAGCCAAAGGCACACCTGTGCCCCTGCTATTGGATCCAAAGGCGATCCTAGATTATATTGATCTCTGGCATAAGGATCCTCACACACCTATGCCTGATTTCAAGTTGACACCTGGTCAAAGTCACATGTTGACTCACTTCATCCAAGAGGAGAAGTGGAAATATGATAAGGCCAGAGAGATCAAGAAATCGCAGTACCGCAAACAGAAGCTACTAAAGAAAAATGTTCTCACAATGAAGCCTGAGGAACTTGTTAAGATGCAGGCTGAGATCAAAGCCCTCAGCGACAACTTTGACTCGTACTATGCTGATTGGCAAGGGGCCAATGTCAGATTTGTGAGGCTGACTGATACCTTCACCAAGGGTGCAGCCTCAATGCCACAAATTCCTGAAGCTGAAGCATCTGTTCAGCAAACTGAAGAACATGCCAGCACCGCTGATGAAGTTCAGGCTACTGAAGAACATGCTAGTTCCAGGGCTGATGACTCTGCTCCAGCCGCTGATGAAATTGCCAGGGCATCCACTAGTGGTGCGCCTGAAGAAATTGAAGAAACCAGGGCAACTGCATCAGTTGCGCCTGAGGAAGATCATCCAGATTCCTCAGCTCCACCTGCGCCTACGCCAACTCCAATTCTTCCATCTGCATTGGATGTGAGGAAGACAAAGGCTGCAGAACAAGCTGCTGTGAAGAAAAGGAAGGCATCAAATGCTTCAGAATCTTCAGCTCCCAAGAAGATGAATCCGATGACAAGCTCGTTTGCAAATCCCATTGATGTCGTTCCTATATCCTCCGTGCCATCAAAGGACCTTGTTCCTTTTGGTGAAGATTATGAGATCCCTAGTGGATCAGATGAAGAAACTCAATCTGCTGCTTCGTCAGAGCAGATTGATGAAGAAATGAAGCGGATGCAATCCCTTCAACCCCAATGGTCTCATCACCAATGCCTCAGTTTGATGCTGAAGAGGCTGGTGTTGAAGAAATTGATGAAGATGTGGATATTGGAAGCACCACTCCAGTGATGAATGACGACTTTTGGGAAAGTCAGCGTCCCAATTCCCCACTCTTCACTCCTCTGCAGCAAATTCCTCACTCTCCTTCACCAACAGTAAATTGGGCTCTGAAGAAACTCATCCCACTTCATCTGTGAATGAAGAAATTCCAGCCACTAGTGCTGAAGAAACTGCTGCTGAAACTGCAAAGGTGACTGCATCTGAGGAAAATCCTGAAATTCCTCAGCCTGAAGAACCTGAGATTGTGATTCCTGAGGTCGTGATGCAACTCACTGACACTCCTCTGCCAAGGCCAAAGGATCCGTTCTCACGAAAACAGAAATTCAAGGCTGAAGACTTCTATGGCGAGCACGTGTTCTTCACAGAATACAACCCATATGACTCTGCTCGCATAAGGAAGAGGCGTTTCTGGACTGCCAGCCAAGCAAATTTCTATTCCTCAGTGCTTTTCAACAAAGACAAAGTCTTCTACCATGCTCATATTCCTCACGTGGATATGGAGTCTTTGTCGTGCTTCACGCCAGTGCTCAGTGTTCTTCACGACACTGGGTTGCTCAATTTCTGCACAGATATATGCGATTGGAATGAAGAACTTATTCTTCAATTCTATGCAACGTTGCACATCACTGGCAACTCTGAAGATATCAATTCATGGGTTTTGGACTGGATGACTGAGAACACCCACCATAAGGCCCCTGCATCTGAATTGCTTCGGGTCCTTCCTCTGAGTCCACGCACTGAAGATGCTCGCTGTGTGTACA
Organism: Aegilops umbellulata; assembly: GCA_032464435.1. NCBI lineage: Eukaryota > Viridiplantae > Streptophyta > Magnoliopsida > Poales > Poaceae > Aegilops > Aegilops umbellulata. The sequence goes on along the minus strand of CP136056.1, from coordinate 61,917,200 downwards.
ACGAACCTGAGCTTTCAAATCATTATATGCAAGTGCTGATGAAGCCTTTGAAGCCAGGGCAAGCTCTTAGAACCAATTTCCTCGTCAAGGAATTGTTGTATGTGCCAAGGACTATCTATCGCATTCTGACGAAGACAATGAGTCCCATCAAAGGCCACGACTCGTTTGATGAAGAAGTCGTTGGCATCATGAAGAATCTGCTTTTCAACATCATTCATGGCGTTCCCGTCAACTTCCATGATTTCTTCATGAGGACTCTGGCCAACATTGCCATGTCACCATTTGAGCTGAAGCCTTATGCACCTTGGATAATAAAATTCATCAGGATAAGGTCTTCACTCAACTACAAAGCTGAAATGCTCAACCACTGCAGCTACTTGCCTCCCATTGAAGTCCTCAAACGGACATTTTCCTCGGCTGAAGAAAAAGGCAAGGCCACTGCTGTGATAGATGAAGGCATACGTCCATTGGATGGTAAGTTTCGCAAAGCTGCATCTTACTCCACCAATGATGACTCTGCCACACATGACTCTGCTGCTAACACTGCCAAGCCAAATCCTCAAGCCACAGCACCCAGGGTGATGACTGACCGTGAGTTACTCCTAAGTCTTCATCAAAAGGTTGATCGCAATCACAAATGGGTCAAGCGTCAGTTTGGTTCAATTCTTCACAACATGACTTCCACACACAATGCAGTGAAGAAAAACCACTACTACGTTCATGAAACCCTCAACCGCACCTGGGCTGTTCTATCTCAAGTGTATAGTGCTGATGATTTGAAGCAAATGGGTCTCAACGAAGAATTTGCCTGGTCTGCACCTCCTCCGAAGAAATACAAGAAGGTCCCAGTTCCTTCTTTGGTGGCCAGTTCATATTCTTCATCGCGTGAGACTGATGAAAATGACGACTTGGACGAAACTGCAGCAGGCCCTACTTCAACGACCGACCCCAACAACGCTGGCGCTCCTTCATCAACTTGAAAATCTTCAGGGGCGTTAGTCCTCAGATTTTCGATCCTTTTGGTCATTTGATGACAAAGGGGGAGAAATCTGAGTTAGTCTTCAAGCGGGTCTATAATAAGGGCTTATTCGTTTTTTTGCTAAGTTACAACTCTCGTTCTTCCGAAACTTTTATTGGATCGAGTTGTAATCTTAAGTCCGATGGTGCGTTGATACTTTTGTTGCACTATGCTTTGATACTTTGATGCACTATTCTGCATGCTTATTCCTCGTTAATATTATCGCACGCATGCTGAATTACATCAGGCACCATATTTCATCATGCATTTCAAATTCTTCGTATTATATATCAAATGCGTGTACGAATTACAAGATATAGGGGGAGATCTCCATGATTCAACTCTTCAAGTGTGCATTGCTTCAAAAGCAAATTCCTCACTATGCACATCTTCAGGGGGAGTTCTTCTATATCTTGCAATCAAATTCCTCAATATCAGTTTTTACACTTCATATATTTATCCCCGTTGAAAACTTAACCTATGTTGTCATCAATCACCAAAAAGGGGGAGATTGTAAGTGCATCTAGTGCCCCTTAGTGATTTTGGTGTATTGAAGACTTATAGGTTAAGTATCTAATGCGTTTATGAGTGTACACAGGTCTATAAGTCTATGAGGAGTTTGATATTTGCAGAGAAAGTCGACCCCTAAAAATGAAGTTCTTCGACTGAAGACTTTGATATACTGAAGACTTTCTGAAGACTTTGAAAGTGAAGAAATTGGTGTGACCTTGAAGACTTGGTATTCATTCGAGGAATATGAAGCGTGAAGACTTTTGTTTTCGTAGTTTCATTTTCTCTTTCTTGAGTCATAGGAAACACCGTACTGTTAAAGGGGGTCGAGGAAATACTAAGGAGAAAATTTCCATGTGATGCTCATCTCAAATCCTACACCTACCAATCCCTTCGAGTGAAGCCATTGGAAATCTCATACAGTTCAGTCAAATTCTTCAGTGACAGAGACGCAGTTCTTCTGGTCACTGAGGACTTTGCTCTGACTGAGGAGTTAGGAATTCGCCAGTGTGAATTGCCTACACAATGAGGAACATGATAGCCCTGAGGAATTTGTACCTCAAATTTCCGACCGTTGTTGTGCTGCGCGCCAGCTGTCCCAAAATATCTTGTCCACATAACGGTCATATCATTGAAGGGCATTTATGTCTTATCATGTCGGGCTGCTCCCTAGGCTATAAATAGCCGCCCCCTACAACCACTAGCTGGTTGGCTGCTCCGCGAGAACTGGACACTTGTCATTTGAGAGCAACCCATCCTCCGAGGACTTTGAGCGAAAATCATCAAGTGAGGAAAATCCAAACCCAAACCCAAAACACCTACAAACCCAAAGTGATTGAGCATCACTAAAGAGATTGATCCTGCGTGGATCCGACGCTTGTTACCTATGAAGACTGTGCTTCTTCTAGACGGTTAGGCGTCAAGGTCTAGAGCATCCAAGAGGAATTGTGGATCGCCAAGTGACCAAGTCTGTGAAGGTTTGGAAGTCACCTGAAGACTTACCACGAGTGATTGGGCGAGGACTGTGTGTCCTTAGCTCAAGGAGAATACGGTGAGGACTGTGTGTCCGGGACTAGGTGTCCTCGAGTTTAAATACTCAGCTGCTCCAACCAGATGTACAACTAAGACAGCAGTTGGAACTGGTCTACCAAATCATTGTCTTCACTAAGCTTACTGGTTCCATTTCCTCAACTCTTTCATTTCCTTAGTAGTGTGTTGTTTGTTTATCATATCTGTGTTTGAATGTTGGAAATATGCCCTAGAGACAATAATAAATTGATTATTATTATATTTCCTTGTTCATGATAATCGTTTATTATCCATGCTAGAATTGTATTGATAGGAAACTCAGATACATGTGTGGATACATAGACAACACCATGTCCCTAGTAAGCCTCTAGTTGACTAGCTCGTTGATCAATAGATGGTTACGGTTTCCTGACCATGGACATTGGATGTCATTGATAACGGGATCACATCATTAGGAGAATGATGTGATGGACAAGACCCAATCCTAAGCCTAGCACAAGATCATGTAGTTCGTATGCTAAAGCTTTTATAATGTCAAGTATCATTTCCTTAGACCATGAGATTGTGCAACTCCCGGATACCGTAGGAATGCTTTGGGTGTGCCAAACGTCACAACGTAACTGGGTGGCTATAAAGGTGCACTACGGGTATCTCCGGAAGTGTCTGTTGGGTTGGCACGAATCGAGACTGGGATTTGTCACTCCGTGTGACGGAGAGGTATCTCTGGGCCCACTCCGTAGGACATCATCATAATGTGCACAGTGTGATCAAGGAGTTGATCACGGGATGATGTGCTGCGGAACGAGTAAAAGAGACTTGCTGATAACGAGATTGAACAAGGTATCGGGATACCGACGATCGAATCTCGGGCAAGTACAATACCGCTAGACAAAGGGAATTGTATACGGGATTGATTAAGTCCTTGACATCGTGGTTCATCCGATGAAATCATGGTGGAACATGTGGGAGCCAACATGGGTATCCAGATCCCGCTGTTGGTTATTGACCGGAGAACATCTCGGTCATGTCTGCATGTCTCCCGAACCCGTAGGGTCTACACACTTAAGGTTCGATGACGCTAGGGTTATAAAGGAAGCTTGTATGTGGTTACCGAATGTTGCTCGGAGTCCCCGATGAGATCCCGGACGTCACGAGGAGTTTCGGAATGGTCCGGAGGTAAAGATTTATATATAGGAAGTCCTATTTCGGCCATCGGGACAAGTTTCGGGGTCATCGGTATTGTACCGGGACCACCGGAGGGGTCCCGGGGGCCCACCGGGTGGGGCCACCCATCCCGGAGGGTCCCATGGGCTTAAGTGGGAAGGGATCCAGCCCAAAGTGGGCTGGGGCGCCACTTCCCTTATGGCCCATGCGCCTAGGGTGAAGGGGGAACCCTAAGGAAGAGTCCCAAGGAGGGAAGGCACCTCCTAGGTGCCTTGGGGGGAGGGAAACCTCCCCTGGCCGCCGCCCCCTAGGAGATTGGATCTCCTAGGGCTGGCGCACCCCCCCCTTGGGATCCCTATATATAGTGGGGGTAGAGGGCCTCTTGATACACACCCTTTGCCTTTGGTGCAGCCCCTCCCTCTCTCCCAAGTTTTTCTCCTCTCCTGTGGTGCTTGGCGAAGCCCTGCAGGATTGCCACGCTCCTCCACCACCACCACGCCGTTGTGCTGCTGCTAGATGGAGTCTTCCTCAACCTCTCCCTCTCTCCTTGCTGGATCAAGGCATGGGAGACGTCACCGGGCTGTACGTGTGTTGAACGCGGAGGTGCCGTGCGTTCGGCACTTGGTCATCGGTGATTTGAATCACGACGAGTACGACTCCATCAACCCCGTTCACTTGAACGCTTCCGCTTAGCGATCTACAAGGGTATGTAGATGCACTCTCTTTCCCCTCGTTGCTGGTTTCTCCATAGATAGATCTTGGTGACACGTAGGAAAATTTTAAATTTCTGCTACTTTCCCCAACAGTGGCATCATGAGCTAGGTCTATTGCGTAGATTCTTTGCACGAGTAGAACACAAAGTAGTTGTGGGCATTGATTTTGTTCAATATGCTTACCGTTACTAGTCAATCTTGATTCGGCGGCATTGTGGGATGAAGCGGCCCGGACCGACCTTACATGTACACTTACGTGAGACAGGTTCCACCGACTGACATGCACTAGTTGCATAAGGTGGATAGCGGGTGCCAGTCTCTCCCACTTTAGTCGGATCGGATTTGATGAAAATGGTCCTTATGAAGGGTAAATAGCAATTGACATATCACGTTGTGGTTTTGCGTAGGTAAGAAACGTTCTTGCTAGAAACCCATAGCAGCCACGTAAAACATGCAAACAACAATTAGAGGACGTCTAACTTGTTTTTGCAGGGTATGCCATGTGATGTGATATGGCCAAAAGGATGTGATGAATGATATATGTGATGTATGAGATTGATCATGTTCTTGTAATAGGAATCACGACTTGCATGTCGATGAATATGACAACCGGCAGGAGCCATAGGAGTTGTCTTTAATTTATTTATGACCTGCGTGTCAACATAAACGTCATGTAATTACTTTACTTTATTGCTAAAGCGTTAGCCATAGTAGTAGAAGTAATAGTTGACGTGACAACTTCATGAAGACACGATGATGGAGATCATGATGATGGAGATCATGGTGTCATGCCGGTGACGACGATGATCATGGAGCCCCGAAGATGGAGATCAAAAGGAGCAAAGTGATGATGGCCATATCATGTCACTATTTGATTGCATGTGATGTTTATCATGTATTTGCATCTTATTTGCTCAGAACGACGGTAGTAAATAAGATGATCCCTCATTAAAATTTCAAGAAAGTGTTCCCCCTAACTGTGCACCGTTGCGAAAGTTCGTCGTTTCGAAGCACCACGTGATGATCGGGTGTGATAGATTCTTACGTTCACATACAACGGGTGTAAGCCAGATTTACACACGCGAAACACTTAGGTTGACTTGACGAGCCTAGCATGTACAGACATGGCCTCGGAACACAAGAGACCGAAAGGTCGAGCATGAGTCGTATGGTAGATACGATCAACATGAGATGTTCACCGATGATGACTAGTCCGTCTCACGTGATGATCGGACACGGACTAGTTGACTCGGATCATGTAATCACTTAGATGACTAGAGGGATGTCTATCTGAGTGGGAGTTCATAAGATGAACTTAATTATCCTGAACATAGTCAAAAGATCTTTGCAAATTATGTCGTAAGCTCGCGCTTTAGTTCTACTGTTTTAGATATGTTCCTAGAGAAAATATAGTTGAAAGTTGATAGTAGCAATTATGCGAACAATAGAAGGCTTATGTCCTTAATGCAACGCTCGGTGTGCTGGACCTCGAACGTGGTCTGTGGATGTTGCGAACATCTAACATACGCGATTTGATGACTACATGATAGTTCGGTAATGTTAAATGGTTTAGAATTGAGGCACCAAAGACATTTTTGAAATGTCGCGGAACGTATGAGATGTTTCGAGGGCTGAAATTGGGATTTCAGCCTCGTGCCCACGTCAAGAGGTATAAGACCTCCGACGATTTTCTTGGCCTGCAAACTAAGGGAGAAAAACTCAATCGTTGAGCTTGTGCTCAGATTGTCTGAGTATAACAATCACTTGGATCGAGTGGGAGTTGATCTTCCAAATAAGATAGTGATGTTTCTCCAAAGTCATTGCCACCAAGCTGCTAGAGCTTTGTAATGAACTATAACATATCAGGATAGATATGATGATCCTTGAAATATTCGCAATGTTTGACACCGCGAAAGTAGAGATCAAGAAGGAGCATCAATTGTTGATGGTTAGTGAAACCACTAGTTTCAAGAAGGGCAAGGGCAAGAAGGGATACTTCATGAAACGGCAAATCAGCTGCTGCTCTAGTGGAGAAACCCAAGGTTGAACCCAAACCCGAGACTGAGTGCTTCTGTAATAAGGGGAACAGCCACTAGAGCATAATTACCCCAGATATTTGGTAGATGAGAAGGCTGTCGATAGAAGTATATTGGATATACATTATGTGAATGTGTACTTTACTAGTACTCCTAGTAGCATCAGGGTATTAGATACCGGTTCGGTTGCTAAGTGTTAGTAACTCGAAATAAAAGCTACGGAATAAACAGAGACTAGCTAAAGGTGAGCTGACGAGATGTGTTGGAAGGGTTTCCAAGGTTGATATGATCAAGCATCGCACGCTCCCTCTACCATCGAGATCGGTGTTAAACCTAAATAATTGTTATTTGGTGTTTGCGTTGAGCATAGACATGATTGGATTATGTCTATCGCAATACGGTTATTCATTTAAGGAGAATAATGGTTACTCTATTTATTTGAATAATACCTTCAATGGTCTTGCACCTAGAATGAATGGTTTATTGAATCTCGATCATAGTGATACACATGTTCATGCCAAAAGATATAAGATAGTAATGATAGTACCACCTACTTGTGGCACTGCCATGTAAGTCATATTGGTATAAAACGCATGAAGAAGCTCCATGTTGATGGATCTTTGAACTCACTCATTTCTGAAAAGATTGAGACATGTGAACCATGTCTGTTGGTATATACGCATGAAGAAACTCCATGCAGATGGACCATTTGGACTCACTTGATTTTGAATCACTTGAGATATGCAAATCATACCACATGGGCAAGATGACTGAAAGCTTCGGTTTCAGTAAAATGGAACAAGAAAGCAACTTGTTGGAAGTAACACATTTTGATGTGTGCAGCCCAATGAGTGCTGAGGCACGCAGTGGATATCGTTATGCTCTTACTTCACAGATGATTTGAGTAGATACTGAGCATATTTACTTGATGAAACACAAGTCTGAATTATTGAATGGATCAAGTAATTTCAGAATGAAGTTGAATATCGTCGTGACAAGAGGATAAAATATCTATGATATGATCATAGAGATGAATATCTGAGTTGCGAGTTTGGTACACAATTGAGACATTGTGGAAATTGTTTCACGACCAGTACCGCCTGGAACACCATAGTGTGATGGTGTGTCCAAACATCATAACTGCACCCTATTGGATATGATGCATACCATGATGTCTCTTATCGAATTACCACTATCGTTCATGGGTTAGGCATTAGAGACAACTTCACTCACTTTAAATAGGGCACCACGTAATTCCGATGAGATGACACCGTATGAACTATGGTTTAGAGAAACCTAAGCTGTCATTTCTTAAAAGTTTGGGGCTGCGACACTTATATGAAAAGTTTCAGGTTGATAAGCTCGAACCCAAAGCGGATAACTGCATCTTCATGGGATACCCAAAACAGTTGGGTATACCTCCTGTCTCAGATCCGAAAGCAATAAGGATTGTTTCTCAAATAGGGTCCTTTCTCGAGGAAAAGTTTATCTCAAAAGAATTGAGTGGGAGGATGGTGGAGACTTGATGAGGTTATTGAACCGTCACTTCAACTAGTGTGTAGCAGGGCACAGGAATTGTTCCTATGGCACCTACACCAATTGAAGTGGAAGCTTATGATAGTGATCATGAGACTTCGGATCAAGTCACTCCCAAACCTCGTAGGATGACAAGGATGCGTACTACTTCAGAGTGGTACGTAATCCTGTCTTGGAAGTCATGTCGCTAGACAACAATGAACCTACAAGCTATGAAGAAGCGATGGTGGGCCCGGATTCCGATGAATGGCTCGAGGCCATAAAACCCGAGAGAGGATCCATGTATGAAAACAAAGTGTAGACTTTGGCAGAACGGCTCGATGGTCGTGAGGCTGTTGAGTACAGATGGATTTTAAAGGAAGACGGACAATGATGGTAAATGTCACCACTAAGAAAGATCGACTTGTCGTTAAGATGTTTCCCGACAAGTTCAAGGAGTTGACTACGATGATACTTTCTCACTCGTAGCGATGCTAAGAGTCTGTTGGAATTAGCAGGTACTGCATTATTTATGAAATCTTGCAGATAGGATGTCAAAATATTGTTTCCTTGTTCTTGAGGAAAGGTTGTATGTGATACAACCAGAAGATTTTTGTCAATCCTGAAAGATGCTAACAAGTATGCAAAGCTCCAGCAATCCTTCTAAAGGACTGGAGTAAGCATCTCGGAGTTGGAATGTACACTTTGATGAGATAATCAAAGATTTTGGGTTTATACAAAGTTTATGAGAAACTTGTGTTTCCAAAGAAGTGAGTGGGAGCACTATAGAATTTCTGATGAGTATATGTTGTTGACATATTGTTGATCAGAAATGATGTAGATTTCTGGAAAGCATATAGGGTTATTTCAAAAGTGTTTTTCAATGGAAAACCTGGATTAAGCTGCTTGAACATTGAGCATCAAGATCTATAAGGATAGATCAAAATCGCTTAATAGTACTTTCAAACGAACACATACCATGACAAGATTTTGAAGGAGTTCAAAATAGATCAGCAAAGAAGGAGTTCTCGGCTGTGTTACAAGGTGTGAGTATTGAGCAAGACTCAAGACATGACCACGGCAGAATAAAGAGAAAGGACGAAGGTCGTCCCCTATGCTTAGACGTAGGATCTACAGTATGCTATGCTGTGTACCGCACCTGAAGTGCGCCTTGCCATGAGTCAGTCAAGGGGTACAAGAGTGATCCAAGAATGGATCACAGGACAGCGGTCAAAGTTATCCTTAGTAACTAGTGGACTGAGGAATTTTCTCGATTATGGAGGTGGTAAAAGAGTTCGTCGTAAAGGGTTACGCCGATGCAAACTTTGACACTGATCCAGATTATTCTAAGTAGTAAATTGGATTCGTATAGTAGAACAGTTATTTGGAGTAGCTCCATATAGAGCGTGGAAACTGCATCTAGGAGATGACATAGAGATTTGTAAAGCACACACGGATCTGAAAGGTTCAGACCCGTTAACTATAACATCTCTCACAAGCATAACATGATCAAACCCAGAACTCTTGGGTGTTAGTCACATAGGGATGTGACCTTGAGTGTTAGTCACATATCGATGTGAACTAGATTATTGACTCTAGTGCAAGTGGGAGACTGTTGGAAATATGCCCTAGAGGCAATAATAAATTGATTATTATTATATTTCCTTGTTCATGATAATCGTTTATTATCCATGCTAGAATTGTATTGATAGGAAACTCAGATACATGTGTGGATACATAGACAACACCATGTCCCTAGTAAGCCTCTAGTTGACTAGCTCGTTGATCAATAGATGGTTACGGTTTCCTGACCATGGACATTGGATGTCATTGATAACGGGATCACATCATTAGGAGAATGATGTGATGGACAAGACCCAATCCTAAGCCTAGCACAAGATCATGTAGTTCGTATGCTAAAGCTTTTATAATGTCAAGTATCATTTCCTTAGACCATGAGATTGTGCAACTCCCGGATACCGTAGGAATGCTTTGGGTGTGCCAAACGTCACAACGTAACTGGGTGGCTATAAAGGTGCACTACGGGTATCTCCGGAAGTGTCTGTTGGGTTGGCACGAATCGAGACTGGGATTTGTCACTCCGTGTGACGGAGAGGTATCTCTGGGCCCACTCCGTAGGACATCATCATAATGTGCACAGTGTGATCAAGGAGTTGATCACGGGATGATGTGCTGCGGAACGAGTAAAAGAGACTTGCCGATAACAAGATTGAACAAGGTATCGGGATACCGACGATCGAATCTCGGGCAAGTACAATACCGCTAGACAAAGGGAATTGTATACAGGATTGATTAAGTCCTTGACATCGTGGTTCATCCGATGAAATCATCGTGGAACATGTGGGAGCCAACATGGGTATCCAGATCCCGCTGTTGGTTATTGACCGGAGAACATCTCGGTCATGTCTGCATGTCTCCCGAACCCGTAGGGTCTACACACTTAAGGTTCGATGACGCTAGGGTTATAAAGAAAGCTTGTATGTGGTTACCGAATGTTGTTCGGAGTCCCCGATGAGATCCCGGACGTCACGAGGAGTTTCGGAATGGTCCGGAGGTAAAGATTTATATATAGGAAGTCCTATTTCGGCCATCGGGACAAGTTTCGGGGTCATCGGTATTGTACCGGGACCACCGGAGGGGTCCCGGGGGCCCACCGGGTGGGGCCACCCATCCCGGAGGGTCCCATGGGCTGAAGTGGGAAGGGATCCAGCCCAAAGTGGGCTGGGGCGCCACTTCCCTTATGGCCCATGCGCCTAGGGTGAGGGGGGAACCCTAAGGAAGAGTCCCAAGGAGGGAAGGCACCTCCTAGGTGCCTTGGGGGGGAGGGAAACCTCCCCTGGCCGCCGCCCCCTAGGAGATTGGATCTCCTAGGGCTGGCGCACCCCCCCCTTGGGATCCCTATATATAGTGGGGGTAGAGGGCCTCTTGATACACACCCTTTGCCTTTGGTGCAGCCCCTCCCTCTCTCCCAAGTTCTTCTCCTCTCCCGTGGTGCTTGGCGAAGCCCTGCAGGATTGCCACACTCCTCCACCACCACCACGCCGTTGTGCTGCTGCTAGATGGAGTCTTCCTCAACCTCTCCCTCTCTCCTTGCTGGATCAAGGCATGGGATACGTCACCGGGCTGTACGTGTGTTGAACGCGGAGGTGCCGTGCGTTCGGCACTTGGTCATCGGTGATTTGAATCACGACGAGTACGACTCCATCAACCCGGTTCACTTGAACGCTTCCGCTTAGCGATCTACAAGGGTATGTAGATGCACTCTCTTTCCCCTCGTTGCTGGTTTCTCCATAGATAGATCTTGGTGACACGTAGGAAAATTTTAAATTTCTGCTACGTTCCCCAACATTGAAGACTTTGACTGAAGACTTTCTCAATTTCCTCAGTTCAATTTCTTCAGTCTGTTTGTCTACATCTTGTGTTATCCTGTGTTTACGCTTTCTGTACTCAGTGTTTGTCTTCATTTCATCATGATGACTATGCTAGGATTTTGTTATGTTTTCATCTGAGTACTTATTCCGCTGCTAGTAGTTCTTCGCTAAGGAATTTCCTCACGAGCAAATTCCTCAGTGAAGAATTTCATAAAAATCGCCTATTTACCCCCCCCCCTCTAGTCTATATAACGCACTTTCAACATATTCTACGAAGATCTTTATCGGTCAAACCGCATAACAACATACGTTGTTACCTTTTTCATCGGTATGTTACTTGCCCGAGATTCGATCGGCGGTATCACCATACCTAGTTCAATCTCGTTACCGGCAAGTCTCTTTACTCGTTCTGTAATGCATCATCCCCCAACTAACTCATTACTCACATTTCTTGCAAGGCTTACAGTGATGTGCATTACGAGAGGGCCCAGAGATACCTCTCCGACAATCGGAGTGACAAATCCTAATCTCGATCTATGCCAACTCAACAAACACCGTCGGAGACACCTGTAGAGAATCTTTATAATCACCCAGTTACATTGTGATGTTTGATAGCACACTAAGTGTTCCTCCGGTATTCGGGAGTTGCATAATCTCATAGTCATAGGAACATGTATAAGTCGTGAAGAAAGCAATAGCAATAAACTAAACGATCATAGTGCTAACCTAACGGATGGGTCTTGTCCATCACATCATTCTCTAATGATGTGATCTCGTTCATCAAATGACAACACATGTCTATGGCTAGGAAACTTAACCATTTTTGATTAACGAGCTAGTCTAGTAGAGGCATACTAGGGTCACTCTGTTTGTGTATGTATTCACACATGTACTAAGTTTCCAGTTAATACAATTCTAACATGAATAATAAACATTTATCATGATATAAGGAAATATAAATAACAACTTTATTATTGCCTCCAGGGCATATTTCCTTCAGTCGTACTCTTTGCAATCCGATCATGATCCAACCGATCTAGTGCCGAACGGACGACACCTCCGAGTTTAGCACACGTGCGGCTCGATGACGTCTCCTCCTCCTTGATCCAGCAAGAGAAGCCGGAGAAGTAGATGGGATCACAACCAACATGACGGCGTGGTGGTGATGGTGGTGGTGGAGTCAGAATACCAGCAGTGCATCGCTAAGCGAAAGACCGTGGACGGGAACTATGCCGGGAGGAAGAGACGGGGCAGCAGCCATGGCCAATGTTAGGGTCCCTTGCTGCGCCCCTCCCCTATATTTATATGTGTGGGAGGGCCGGGAGTCCAATCATACTCCTAAAAGGAGTTGGCGCCATAGGGAGAGAGGACTTGGACTGCAAGTTCAATCCTATTCCTACTAGGACTCCCCCTTTCCCCTTCCCTAGACACATGGGCTTTTGAGGATTTGGTGCGCCTAGCCCAATAAGGCCAAGGCGCCTCCCCTTAGCCCATGCCAGCCCTCGAGATGTGGTGGGCTGATGACCCACAAGTATATGGGATCAATTGTAGCCTTTTCGATAAGTAAGAGTGTCGAACCCAATGAGGAGCAGAAGGAAATGACAAGTGGTTTTCAGCAAGGTAATGTCGGTAGGTGCTAAAATTGTAAGTAACAGAGTAGTTTGATAGCAAGATAATTTGTAACGGGCAAGTAACAATAATAGTAACAAAAGTGCAGCAAGGTAGCCGATAACCCACAAGTATAGGGGATCGCAACAGTTTTTGAGGGTAGAGTATTCAACCCAAATTTATAGATTTGACACAAGGGGAGCCAAAGAATATTTGAAGGTGTTAGCAGCTGAGTTGTCAATTCAACCACACCTGGAGATTAATTATCTGCAGCAACATGGTCAGTAGCAAAGTAATATGATAGTCTTGATAGTAGTGACAGCAGTAATGGTAACGGTAACAGTGATAGCAAGTGCAACAGTAACGATAGCAGTAGTAACTTAGCAAGAACAATATAAGATAAATTCGTAGGCATTGGATCGGTAATTTGTTGGATGATATTCATCATGTGACAGTCATAACCTAGGGCGATACGACACTAGCTCTAGTTCATAAATATAATGTAGGCATGTATTCCATAAATAGTCATGCGTGCTTATGGAAAGAACTTGCATGACATCTTTTGTCCTACCCTCCCATGGGAGCAGGGTCCAATTGGAAACTAACGGATATTAAGGCCTCCTTTTAATAGAGAACCGGAACAAAGCATTAACACATGGTGAATACATGAACTCCTCAAACTACGGCCATCACCGGGAGTGGTGCCGACTATTGTCACTCCGGGGGTGCCGGATCATAACACGTAGTAGGTGACTATAACTTGCAAGACCGGATCTAGAACATGGATATAATGGTTATAACATAAACGGTTCAGATCTGAAATCATAGCACCCAGGCCCAAAGTGACAAGCATTAAGCATGGCAAAGTCATAGCAACATCAACCTCAGAACATAGTGGATACTAGGGATCAAGCCCTAACAAAACTAACTAGATTACATGATGAATCTCATCCAACTCCTCACCGACCAGCGAGCCTACAAAGGAATTACTCACGCCCGGTGGGGAGCATCATGGAATTGCCGATGGAGAAGAGTTGGTGATGACGAAGGACGAAGATCCCCCTCTCCGGAGCCCCAAACGGACTCCAGATCTGGCCTCCCGATGAAGAACATGAGGTGACGATGGCTCCGTCTCGTGGATCACGATATATCTTTCTCCTTGGTTTTTTTTTGGAAAAATGGGATTTTATAGCATTGGTTTTAGGGTCTATGGGGCCACCAGGTGGGGACAACCCACCTGGGCGCGCCCTGGTGGGTTGTGCCCACCCAGGTGTCCCCCTCAGGTGACTCTTGGCTCCAGAAATTCTCTTTATTGGTATAAAAATCCTCACAAAGTTTTGTTCCATTCCAAGAACTTTTATTTTTGCACAGAAACAACACCATGGTAGTTCTGTTGAAAACAATGTCAGTCTGGGGTTAGTTTCATTCAAATCATGCAAATTAGAGTCCAAAACAAAAGGAAAAGCGTTAGGAAAAGTAGATAAGTTGGAGACGTATCATTATCCCAATCCCTTTGAGGCAAAGGACAGACCAAAACAGTCTCTTATAGTAAGCAAGGCGTTCTTGAGGGTACACGGGAATTTCATCTAGTCACTTTCATCATGTTGGTTCGATTCGTGTTCGCTATTTTGATAATTTGATATGCGGGTGGACCGGTGCTTAGGTGATGTTCTTACTTGAACAAACCTCCTACTTATGATCTCTGTTGGAAAAGGCAGTGCCTAGGAGGCGGTTAGGCACGCCTAGGCGCTAGGCAACGGCCAAACGCCTCGCCTAGGGCATAAATGGAGGTCCACACAGGGCAAGCAAGGAATTGCCTACCCAAGCAAGAAATCATGCCAAATACTGCACTGATATGCCAAACGGGTTATATTTTAATGGCATTAGATTGTAATTAACTTATTTATATGCCCTAAACTAATATCAACACCCGTATAATAATCACAAATACACTACGAGTAAAAACTATATTACCGCCTAGGCTGCGCCTAGGGCGCTTAGGGCCCGCCTAGGCATTAGGTGAAGGCCAACCGCCTTGCTTACGCCTACCACTTTTTCTAACCTTGTTATGATTAACCCCATCGCAAGCATCCGCAACTACGAGAAAAGTATTAAGAATAAATTTTAACCATAGCATTAAACTTTTGGATCCAATCGGTCCCATACGGAATAGCACATAAACTAGGGTTTAAGATTCTGTCACTCTCGCAACCCATCATCTATTAACTACTCCACAATGCATTCCCTTAGGCCCAAATATTTGAAGTGCCATGTAGTCGACGTTCAGATGACACCACTAAAGGAATCACAACATACATACTATCAAAATAATACATATCAAGTTCACATGATTACTTGCAACAAGATTTATCCCGTGACCTCAAGAACAAAAGTAACTACTCACAAATGATAATCAAGTTCAATATCAGAGGGGTATTAAATAGCATATTGGATCTGAACATATAATCTTCCGCCAAATAAACAACATAGTAATAAACTACAAGATGTAATCAACACTACTAGTCACCCACAAGCACCAATCTATAGTTCCGGTACAAAGATTGAACACAAGAGATGAACTAGGGTTTGAGAGAAGATGGTGATGGAGATTGCCCTCCCCAAGATGGGAGAGTTGTTAGTGATGATGATGATGATGATGATGATGATGATGATGATGATGATGATGATGATGATTTCCCCCTCCGGGAGGGAAGTTCCCCCGACGAATCGCTCCGCCGGAGGGCAAAAGTGCTCCTACCCAAGTTCTTCCTCGAGACGGCGGCGCTCCGTCCCGGAAGTCCTTTCCTATTTTTTCTAGGTCAAAATGACTTATATAACAGAAGAGGGGCACCGGAGGTGGGCTGGGGTGAGCACAACCCACCAGGGCGCGCCTGGGGGGCAGGCGCGCCTTGGTGTCTTGTGCTCACCAGGTGCCCCCCCCCTCCATTGCTTTTTTCTCCAGTATTTCTTATTTATTCCATAAAAATTCCCCGTGAAGTTTCAGCCCATTTGGAGTTGTGCAGAATAGGTAGCCTGACGTAGCTTTTCCAGGTCCAAATTTCCAGCTGCCGGAATTCTCCCTCTTTGTGTGTACCTTGCATATTATGAGAGAAAAGGCAATAGAATTACTCCAAAAAGCATTATTATGCATTAAAACATCATAAATAACAGTAGGTAAACATGATGCAAAATGGAAGTATCATGGACCCACTTGTGGACTTCCGGGCCCCTCCGGAATCCCCCTGAACCTTCTGGACGCATCTCGGTACAATGCCGAAAAAACTGCACCTTTTTCTGAAACCCAAAGTATCACTTCCTATATACAAATGTTTACCTCTCGACCTTTCCGAGACTCCTCGTTACGACCGGAATCTCATCCGTAACTCCAAACAACATTCAGTTACCAATCATCAAATATCACAATACTACTCTAGAGTCAAACAAACGGTAAGCGTGCAACCGTGCGGGTCCGGGAAGCATGTAGTCATGATCGAGACACCTCTCCGGTCAATAACCAATAGCAGGACCTAGATGCGCATATTGGTTCCTACATATTCCATGAAGATCTTGTATCGGTTGAACCACGATGTCAGGGATTTGGTTAATACCGTATGCAATTCTCTTTGTCCGGCGATATGTTACTTGCCCGAGATTTGATCGTCGGTATCTCCATACCTAGTTCAATCTCGTTACCGGCAAGTCTCTTTACTCCTTCCGTAATACAAGATCTCGTGACTAACTCATTAGGCACATTGCTTGCAAGATCTTTACGGTGTTCTATTACTGAGAGGGCCCAGAGATATCTCTCCGTCACACGGAGTAACAAATCTCAGTCTCGATCCGTGCCAACCCAACAAACACCTTCGATGATATTTGTAGAGCACCTTTATGATCACCCAGATACGAAGTGACGTTTGGATACACACTAATTATTTCTATGGTGTCAGGGAGTTGCATGATCTCATGGTCTTAGGAATAGATACTTGACATGAATAAAACTATAACAATAAACTGATACGATCAACTGCTAAGCTTGCAGTTGGGTCTTGTCCATCACATCATTCTCCTATGTGATCCCGTTATCAAATGACAACTCATGTCTATGGTTAGAAAACCTTAACCATCTTTGATCAACGAGCTAATCTAGTAGAGATTTACTAGGGACATATTATTTGTTTATGTATTCACACATGTATTTAAGCTTGCGGTCAATATAATTCTAACATGAATAATAAACCTTTATCTTGATTAAGGAAATATGATAATAACCAATTTATTATTGCCTCTAGGGTATATTTTCAACAGGCATGTCAGTGTGTGCGTCCGTTTGCGAATAACGATGTAATAGGCGTTTAAGACGCTGAATAAGACTTGGCCGAAACAAGAGGGGAGCTGCAAAACACATAAAGATAGAAGTTTGGTGGGCCTCCTAGTCCCAGTGCATTAGTTTGGCGATGGATCCCATGACCCATCTTGTATCTCTGTGAGCGTTTATATTGCACAATTACCCTTAAAAAAGTTAATTGCACAATTTTATTGTTGGCAAGCCACTCAAATAAAAAACCAGCGTATTTTTTATTTTTTTAAGGGTTCAATGGATCTTTCCCGGAACCCTCTCAAAGCCCACTAGTCCCAGGACAGTTGGTCCCACGGCTCCGGAGCAATTTCCCCTCTCCTCCGCCGTTCCACTCCACTCCACTCCACAGAGCATGCGCCGCTCAAAACCCTCATCCCCGCCGCGGCTCTTCCGGCGACGGCCATGGATACCGGGGTGCCAGCCCTTCCCTTGAATCCGGTGATAGCGGCGATGTTCCGGCACCTGGGCCTTGACCCGGCTGAGGTGGAGGGCTTCCTCGCCCGCTTCCTCTCCTACACCCACTACGCCCTCCCGGAGCCGCCCGTGACGGCCGACGCTCGCCTCTTTGCTCTCTGTCGGGGGTTAGGTGTGACATATGCCAAAGGATGGCTTATCATGGTGGGGGCGAGTAGAACGTCGCCGGTGCCTGGAAGTGGGATGAGGCGTAGACATGCATGCCGGCGGATCTTACCCAGCTTCGGGGCTCTCCGAGGAGATAATACCCCTACTGCTGCTCTGCGGGGTCTCCGCATGGTCACTATGGAGATATGTGTACAAAGTTTCTCCTCGAGTTGTGTTCTAGAGGTAGGAGAGGGCAAGGCTAGCTCTCCCCTCCTCTATGCTGTTGGTCTGGTGGAAAAAGGATCCAACCCTTTGCATGGGTGCTCCGGGGGGTTTATATAGGCCTACCCCCCGGGGGTACAATGGTAATCTGACTGGGTGCGGGTCCCAGCCGTCTATCTCTTAGGCCGCCGTCTTCTCCGCCGACTCCTGGGGGCCACCTCTGGTGGGCCCCGCCGACTGACCTGGCCACTGTAGCCGCGCCTCTGATGACGTTGGCTGGATCGTGGGGGTGTGGCAACAGTGCCGTCGCCTGGCGGGCGATCACTGTCGCCACTCCCCGTCTTATCTGGTTAATGGCGGGTGGGGCCCGTGGGAGGAGCGGGCCGACTCCTGGAGGCCGACTCCCACGGGGTCCGTCTTTGGGCGCTCTCACCGTCTTCTATCTCCCCCGCTGACTGGCGGGGCCCGCCGTCTCCAGGCCGTATTGGCGGGCCAACGTGGGAACAGGGTTCCGCCGCTGGGGCGGACGTCAGGGCCGGTATGGCCACAGTGTCGCGCCGTACCGAAGATCTCCTCCGGTACGTCGCACTGTAGCCATACCCGCCCTTGGTAATCAGGGTAGGGGAGGGCCGTACTCCGGCCATCCCCAGTCCTGTCCTTCTTCTAGAAGGCTGAAGGTGGCGAAGTCGCGGGCCTCCCTGGAGTCGCCGATAGGGAGTCACAGCCGCCCCTAGGACTCAGCCGTGAGTAGGTGTCGGTGATGCTGCGGCCGACTCCCAGAGTCGGCCGATCGTCTTGGGATTCTTTGAGGGGCGTAGCCTGCCCCGATGTCTTGAAAGGTTATGGGCCTCGGGTTTGCCTACCCATGGCCCAATGCTCCGACAGTTGTCCCCGAAGCTGGTGAGGCGCCGAGGGATGCGCCGTGGGGCCTCAACAGTTTCTTCCTTCGAGGAGTTGGTGTCGTTGCTCGCCTGCCGTCTCCCTTCGTGCTGATTATCAAGAGGCGATTCTGCTCCGGCCGTCTTCGTCGAGCCGTCTCTCAGAGGTCGGACTTGCCTTCAAGTCGCCTTGCTCTTCTTTAGGTAGTTTGAAGATTGTGGCGGGGCGCAAACGGCGTGCTTGAGAAGCTACACGGCCGCCGCCCGCCGCGGACCATTCCATGGGCGCCACGTGGCCGGGCAAGCCTGCCAGCCCACGCGCGCGACGGGACAGGCCCGCAAGCGGGGCCCGCCACTACCGCGCCTCGGCCCTCCAGCGGATCCGCTGCGGCCGCGCGGGCGGTTGGGCTTTGGCGCAGTAAATGTGCGCGGTAACTCCGCGTGGTAAATCGTGGGGGTCGTGGGGGCGTGGGCGCAGTTAATCCCATGACGCCCCCTCGGCTCCTCAGCCCGTAGGCCTATAAGTAGGCAGAGGGAGCGGGGCGGCGAAGCACGCGCGCCTGCTCTCCTCTGCTTCCTCCCGTTCCTTCTTCTTCTCACTGCCGCCGCGCCGGACCACGCCCTGTTCCCGGCGATGAGCTCTTCTTCCGCCGCCGCGCCCGCCGCCGTCCGCTCCGGCGTGTGGGACGGTTCTGAAGTTGACGATGATATCATCGAGTTTCTTCGCAAGACGCGCCGCATCCCCGGCGCACACCTCGTGCAGGCCCGCGCCCTGCCGCCGGGGGAGGTGTCGCCGGTGCCGGCGGAGGGCGAGCGCGTCGTGTTCCGCTCCCACCTGACGCGCGGCCTGGGGCTGCCGGCGAGCGGATTCTTCCGCTCTTCCTGGAGTTTCACGGCCTCCAACCGCACCACCTTACTCCAAACACGGTGGTGCCGTTGGCGGCCTTCGCCTCGCTCTGCGAGGGATTCCTTGGTGTTCTCCCCACCATCGAGCTGTGGGGGGAGTTCTTCCATTCTAAGCTCGGTACGCACGTCGCCGGCGTGCCAGCCCAATGCGGCGCCTTCATCGCGCTGTGGAGGTCGACTGCCGACAACCCATTCTCCGCCATCCAGCTGATCAAGTCGGTGAAGATGTGGCAGCGTTCTTACTTCTACGTAAAGAACGTCGCCGCAGACGGCGACTGGGTCAACCTGCCGGCCTTCGAAGCCGGCGCGCCGGCTGGGAGGCAGCCCAACTGGTCCTACCGCGCCAAGACGCTGACTCCGGCTGGAGCCGCCGCCGTGCAGCGACTTCGGGTGTTGACGCAGTCAGCCGGCCTGACTGGGGCCAACTTGCTGGCCGCCTTCGTGGCGCGCCGAGTTCTGCCTCTCCAAAGCCGGCCTCATCTGATCTGTCAGATGAGCGGCCACCGGGACCCCAGTCGGACGTGCACCAAAGATCTTCCTCACGCGGAGGTTGCGGACACGGTGAACTTCATCGCGAACTGCGGCCTCTCGGGGGACTGGCAGTTTGGCATGGAGCCAAACTCGCGCGCCAACCCCCCGCCGGTGGTAAGTTGCTCTTTTCTTCTCTTTCTCTTTTTTAGCCGAATCCGGCTTCTGCTCTTTATTTCTCTTAACCTTTGAACCAGAACTCTCTTCTCCAGCCCTCATCTGGCGCCACGGGGCCGCCTCGCCAGTTCGCCTCTGATCGAGCAGAGAGCGATGTCGACGACCCCGACTTGGGGGCGGCGGCATTGGAGGCCGACGCCGAAGGAGGCGGCCTAGGAGAAGAAGGCAGCCTGAGGCCCTCGGCCACCTTCGCCGACTGGCCCGTCGGCGTAGAAGGAGAAGTCGCCCCGCACCACCAGCCGAGGCAAGACGGCGCGAGGAAGCGCCGGGCCGGGCTGAGTTCCCTCGGAGGCCGGGAGAAGAAGTTTAAGGGGGCAGCCGCCGTGACCAAACGGGAAGAGGCGGCCGCGAAGGCCCAGCACTTCCGTAAGGAAGTGAAGAAGCCGCCGCTGTCCTCTGCGTGAGTGCCCCTACTTCTCTGTCTTGTTTTTGTCTTCTGGTGGGTTTAGTCTGAGTTTTTTCATGTTCTCCTCGTTTCAGAGCTCCTCTCACCGTAGGGAGGGTCGCCGCCGCCTCCATCAGGGGGTCGGTGGAGTCGTCCGCCACGACTCGGCGCATCGACCCAGCAGCCGACCTCCGGGAGGCGACGGAGCAGAACGCGCAGGAGAAACGCGACGAGGATGAAGCCGCCCGTCGGAAGAGGGCGGAGGCCGAGAAGATGGCCGCCCCCGCCGAGCAGGGTCTCGAGGGAACCGGAGCCGCCGCCGCGGCCCAAGAGCGGGCCGAAGAAGCCGCGCGTCGCCAATCGGCGCTGCTCGTTGTTCCATTGAACTCGGCGCTGCCCCCGGTTTATACAAAGCGGTCTGGAGAAGCCGACGGGGGGTACGCCATTGCGGAGAGGGAGGGCGGCGAGATCCCCAGGCGAGACCCGGTGGTGCCGCCACCACCGCCCCCGCCGTCATCGGGGGGCGCAAAGGGTTAACAGTCGGCGGAACCGCCGGTACCGCCGACTACAGACGAAGCCACGGCGAACTTGCTTCTTCAAGTCGCCCTGCCAACTCGCCGCCGACCGGAGAAGGCGACTTCGGCGCCACACCCTCTGGAGACCGGAGCGGCCAGCTCGGCCACGCCGGGGGTCGAGGTGACGAGCTCCGCGCCCGTCGGGTGGGCGCGAGGAGGCGGCACGGGCCCGCTGAACCAGGCGCTCCTGGACGTCCAGGCGAAACTGCGAGTTGAAAGCGACGCCATCCAGCACTGCACAAAGGCTCACCTAGCGACACGAGCGGCCGTCCGGGTATGTTCCTTCTGACTTGTTTTTTCTTGTTCTTCTCTGTGGGGGCGCGCCAGCGCACCCACTGGGTGTAGTCCCCGAGTTCCAGGTCGGCTGCTGAGCAGGCGGGTTGGAACTCTAACGGCGAATTCCAAACGCTTATTCTTTTTGAAATGCTCACTGTAGGACTACCACAACCTCCGAGCCACCGTCTTCAACCGAAATGTTGAAGAGCTGGGCAAGCGGGCTGCCGACTTGTCGGAGAGCCGAAGTAAGTTTGCTTCTTCGCGGGGGCGCGCTGGCGCACCCGCGGGCTGTAGTCCCCGAGATTCGGGCCGACTGCTGCGCAGTCGGGCCGGATCTTCTTGGCGACCTTTTCTGATGACTTGTGTCCTTTTCTTTTTCTTTCTTCAGAGGCCAACGCCGTTCTTCAGCAGCAGCTGGGCGAAGCCAACACCGCCTTGCGCGCCAAGGAGGTGGAGTGTGGCAAGCTCGTCACGGAGCGCGACCTGCTGGCCGCGCAGCTGGCGGAGCAGAAGGAGCTGCTCAAGAAGGCGCAGGAGGAGGCGAAGGACAAGGAGGCAGAGCTCCAGGCTGAGTTCGAGGTCGAACGCTCCTCCTGGACTAACAAGGAGGCGATGCTGACCTCCGGCTTCCACGAAATTGAAGATATCGTTGATGGTAAGTTTTCTTTACTCGTTTCTTTTGGGCAGCCAACTGTGGCCGACTCTTGCTTTTCTAACTTGCTTCGCTTTGGTAGATTTCTTCCCAGGCCATGCGCAAGCCGCCGTTCAAGCCATCGAGGCTGACCGTGAGGCGCGGAGGGCGGCCGGCGAGGAGGTTGCTGTCAACGCCCCCCGGACTCTTGACGAACAGCTTCTGAGCATCGAGGCTCGTCTACGGCCGGCTCACCGGATGCTGCGCCGGCTTCAACGAGTCGGCGCCCAGGCGATTGCTGCCTTGTGGCCGGAGATGCCGGTTCTGCCCACTCCCAGTCGGACTGCCGACTGGCTGGAGGTCGCAGCAGGCCGTCTGGAGGCTTGGAAGGGCTCCTCGGCACGTGTCGGGGCATGTTGTGCCTTGGAGTTCGTCAAGGCGTGGTATCCAGACCTGAGTCTGGACCAGCTGGCCACGCTCCGAGCTGAGGCCCAGCCGGAACTGGCAGCCATGGAGGATGACTTCGTCAAGCGCGCCGCGGCGATCGCCGAGTACGTCGACACCAGCGTCTTCGTTCCTGAGCGTGCTGACAACGGCGAGGAGGCGCCGCCGGAGTGGTTTGGGATGAACCCGAACTACGGCGAGGACTCGGCGGAGGTGATTGGCTCCAGCGTCGAGGAAGAAGACGAGATGGAAGCCGGCGACGAGACGGAGGCGCCGGAAGCCGGAGCGGGCGACCAGCCTCAGCTCGACCGAGCCTCCAACAACGAGCCGCGCCCAACTGCGCCGACTGCTGCTGGAGGTGATCAAGCCGAGTCTGCCCCGCCGGCTGCCCCGACGTCCGACACCGCCATCTCCTCCGCGCCTCCGAACCCGTCTGCCGCTTCATAAGCCGCCGTCTTGCTTTACTTATCTGCTTAGTAGTTTCTCAAAGACTTTGTTAATTCGCACATTTCCACCCACTGGGTGTATTTTGAACATCTGTTCATGGATTCGGCCAATAGCCTTTGTGGTGTAAATATTTGTCTATATTCTATCGTTTCTTGCTTGTTGCTCTTTAGGCTTTTTTCCTTTTGCCGCCTTCCCTTGGGTGTCGTCTTTGCCAGTTGGACAGCCGCTCCGCGGACTGCCGCTGGGCCAAATACCTGGCCGCCTTGGGAAGGCAAGTACTTAGCCGTTCGCGAGCTTTCTAGCAAGTCGTATAGAAAGACGGCAAGCCGACTACTCCGAGTCGGTTTTGCGAGGATCAGCTGAAAAGCCGGCTCGGGCTATGTTTTTACGCTTTGAATCCTTAGCCTTTTTTCGTGCGGGCGCCTATTCTACCTTACTCCGGCCCACCAGTCAGTTGCTCTGCGAGCTGTGGCTTTGGCGGGAGTCAGCTTAGGCGCCGCGCACAACTTGTCTGACCGCAGGAAGCGTTTCCATAGCGCGAGACGGCAAGTCCCCGGGCCGACTGGTCGAGCCCGGGGTTAAGCGGCATAAAGAGTGTCGTACTCGGAAGCATAATTCTTATCATACAGATAACAAAAGGGGCAGTCCCCGAGTCCGTCTTGGGGGCCCCAGAGTCTTGGTACTTAAAATACAAAAGGGGGGCGCGATACATACTGCATCAGCTGTAAAATCTTCGAAGAAGATTCGCGTTCCATGGTCGCTCCGTCTCTTTGCCGGAGTCGTCCCTCTTGCGTGCTCGGGGCTTCTGAGCGTCGATCAGGTAGTAGGAGTCGTTGCCCAGCACCTTGCTGATGATGAAGGGGCCTTCCCACGGAGCCGACAACTTGTGTTGGCCGGCTGTTCGCTGGATCAGCCGGAGCACAAGGTCGCCCTCTTGGAAGGATCTCGGCCTGACCTTCCTGTTGTAGTAGTGACGTAGGCTCTACTGGTAGATGCTGGACCGGCTGAGTGCCAACAGCCGGCCCTCTTCCAGCAGATCGACGCCGTCTTGTCGTGCTTCTTCTACTTCCTCCGCGGTGTACATCGTGACTCGTGGGGAGTCGAACTCTATGTCCGTTGGGATGACGGCTTCAGCACCGTAAACGAGGAAGAAGGGCGTGAAGCCGGTTGACTTGTTTGGAGTCGTACGCAGACTCCAGAGGACGGCCGGCAACTCGTCGAGCCAACAGCCGGCCGAACGCTCCAGCGGTTCGACCAACCGAGGCTTGATGCCGGACAGGATGAGGCCATTCGCTCGTTCCACCTGGCCGTTTGACTGCGGGTGGGCAACGGACGCTAGGTCCAGTCGGATGCCCTGTGTCGCGCAGAAACGGGCCAAGGCGCCTTTGGCAAAGTTGGTGCCGTTGTCGGTGATGATGCTGTGCGGTATGCCATACCGAATTGTGATGTCTGAGATGAAAGTCACGGCAGTCGGACCATTCAACTTCTTGATGGGCTTCACCTCTATCCACTTGGTGAACTTGTCTACCGCGACAAGCATATGAGTTAAGCCACCTCGTGCCGTCTTGAAGGGTCCCACCATATCCAGGCCCCAAACTGCAAAGGGCCAGGCGATGGGGATAGTCTTGAGTGCTGAAGCCGGCTGATGCGGCTTGGATCGGAACTTCTGGCACCCCTTGCATTTCTGGACCAACTCTTTGGCCTCTTCGAGGGCAGTCGGCCAGAAGAAACCGTGTCGGAAGGCTTTGGCGGCGAGCGCTCTTGAGTCCACATGGTGGCCGCACTCGCCTTGATGGATGTCTCTGAGAATTGCTTGGCCTTGCTCAGGCTCGACGCAGCGCTGGTAGACGCCTGTGACGCTGCGTCTGACCAGCTCTCTGTTGATTATGGTGTATGCTGCCGCTCGGCGTTGTATTTGCCGAGCCAAGGTTTCATCGGTCGGCAGATCCTTGTTCACCAGGAATTGGAGGATGGGCTGGGCCCATGAGGGTGCTGCTATCTCTTCTACTGTCAAAACTGCGACCTGGACGCGAGCGGCTGGGCTGGGAGTCGGCGGGCTGGAGTCCGCAGCCACTTGCTGGATTAACGAAGTCCCCGGGCCGACTGGAGCAGTCCCCGGGCCGAGTTCTGGTGTCTTCTCTCTGGCTGCCGCAGTCCCCGGGCCGAGTTCCGAAGTCCCCGGGCTGGCTGCAACTGCGGCACTCTTGAGATCATCTGCAACGGGTCTTGTGCTGTTTGCTTGGGCTCTCGGGCCGGATCCGGCTTCTTCAGGGGGAGTCGGCACAAAAATTGAATCTAACTCTGGTGAGGGCTTGATGGACGGCTTGAGGAGGCGCTGGAGGGCGACGCCTGAAGGTATTGCTTGGCGGATGGAGCCGATTCGTGCCAAAGTATCTGCTTGGTTATTGTCGTTCCTCGGCACGTGGAGGAACTCGCACCCCTCAAAATACCCACTGAGTTGCTGCGCGAGAAAACGGTAGCTTGCCATGTTTGCATCCTTGGCGTCCCAGTCGCCTGACGACTGCTGTACCACCAAGTCGGAGTCGCCGTAACACAGGATCCGGCGGATGCCAAGCTCTTTGGCAAGCCGGAGCCCGTGAACGAGCGCCTCGTACTCGGCGACGTTGTTGGAGGCGGCGAAGTGAATCTGCAGTGCGTACTTGAGCATGTCGCCCTTGGGAGAAGTGAGGACGACGCCAGCTCCCAAGCCGGTGCGCATCTTGGAGCCATCGAAATGCATCCGCCAATGGGTGGAGTCGGGCGCCGGTGGCAGGTACTGGGTCTCGGCCCAGTCGACGAGGAAGTCGGCCAGTGCTTGCGACTTGATGGCGGTGCGGGCTTGATAGTAGATCGTGTAAGGCGCCAGCTCTATGACCCATTTTGCCACTCGTCCAGACGCATCTCGGCTTCCGATGATGTCAGCCAATGGGGCTGTGCAGACCACTGTGATTGGATGTTCTTGGAAGTAAGGCTTCAGCTTCTTGGCGGCGAAGTGCACGCCATAACACATCTTCTGATAGTGGGGGTAGTTTTGCTTGGAGGTTGACAGTACTTCACTCAGATAATAGACGGGCCTCTGGACCGGCAGTGCCTTGCCTTCCTCCTTGCGCTCTACTACAATGACTGTGCTCACTACTCGACTGGTGGCGGCGATGTACAGGAGCATGGGCTCCTTGGGAGTCGGAGCCGCCAACACAGGGGGAGTAACCAACATCTTCTTCAGCTGCAGAAAGGCCTCATCTGCCTTGTGGTTCCACTCGAAAAAATTGGTCTTCTTCATGAGCTGGTACAACAGGAGAGCTTTCTCGCCTAGCCGACTGATAAAGCGGCTGATGGATGCCAGGCAGCCAGTGAACTTCTGCACATCCAACAGTCGGCTGGGTACCTCCATCCTCTCGATGGCCTTGATCTTCACAGGGTTGCACTCTATGCCGCGTTCGGAGACCAGGAAGCCGAGTAGCTGGCCGGCTGGTACTCCGAAAACGCACTTCTCGGGGTTCAGCTTGATCCGGAATCGGCGCAGGTTCTCAAAGGTCTCCTTGAGGTCTTCTAGTAAGGTTCCGCGCTTCTCCGTCTTCACCACCACATCATCCACGTAGACGTGGGCATTTCTGCCGAGTTGCTTGAGGAGGCACTTCTGCATGCAACGCTGAAAGGTGGCGCCGACATTCCTCAAGCCGAACGTCATGGTCAGGTAGCAGAAGGCTCCGAACGGCGTGATGAAGGCGGTCTTTAATCGGTCTGCCGGGTTCAGCTTGATCTGGTGATATCCTGAATAGGCATCTAAGAAGCTCAACAGCTCGCATCCGGCTGTGGAGTCTATCACCTGATCAATTCTCGGCAAAGCAAACGGGTCCTTGGGGCAGGCTTTGTTAAGGCTCGTGTAGTCAATACACATTCGCCACTGCTTGTTCTTTTTCAGCACTAAGACTGGGTTTGCTAGCCACTCTGGGAAAAATACTTCCATGATAAAGCCGGCTGCAAGGAGCCGGGCTATCTCTTCACCAACAACTCTTCTTTTCTCTTCTAACAGGCGGCGCAGGGGCTGCCTGACGGGCTTTGCATCAGACCGGACATGTAACTTGTGCTCGGCGAATTCCGTCGGCACACCTGGCATGTCTTTGGGGGACCATGCGAAGATGTCCCGATTCTCACGGAGGAAATCGACGAGCTCGCCTTCCTATTTGCTGTCAAGGTTTGCACCTATGACAGCGTACCTCTCCGGGTGCTCTGGGTCCAAAGGTATCTTCTTCGTTCCCTTCGCCGGCTTGAACGAGCCCTCAGCTTCCGACTCCTTGGGGTTGGGCGACAACTCAGGCTGCTTGCCGGCCATCGCCACAACCCGGTCAAGAAGCCGCTTCTCCGCTGCAATAACCAGGGACTCGGCCAGCCGACTACTCTCGGCCGCACAAGCGGACGACTTCCTGTAGTCGCCGACTACAGTCAGGATTCCCTTGGAACTCGACATCTTCATCTTGAGGTAGGCGTAGTGGGGGACCGCCATGAACTTGGCCAAGGCAGGTCGGCCAAGTAGTGCATGGTATGGGCTCCGGAGGTCCACCACTTCAAACCAGACTGGCTCTCGGCGGAAGTGATCCTTATCTCCGAAAATGACATCTATCAAAATCTTGCCGATTGGGGAGCAGGAAAGGCCAGGGACGATCCCATGGAATACGGTTCGGCTGCTCTGGAGCTGTCTTTGCTTGATTCCCAGCTTCTCCATTGTATCCTTATACAGGATGTTGATACTGCTACCTCCATCTATCAGAACTCGCGAAAAACGAGCTGCCCGCCTATCAGTGGCAAAGGTGGCCTCCAGGACCAGGGCATAGGACCCTGGATTCGGCATCACCTCTGAGTGGTCAGCTCTGCTCCAGCTGATAGGCTTCTCGGACTAGTGCATGAACTCTGGAGTGTCTGATGCTACTGCGTTGACTTCTTGCTGCTGCAGCCGCCTGCTGTGTCTGACATCTGCCACACTGGTGAACACCACGTAGGCTCCATGCTCTTCCGGGTACTCGTCTTGTACTGCGCCGACTGGCCTGGCAGCCGGCTGCAGGGGTGGAGGCGGAGGCGGCTGTCCAGCAGATGGAGGAGGCACCAAGCCGTCTCCCTTGGCAATCCTAGTCAGCCAGTGGCACTTTCTGGTGGTGTGGTTTGATGGCTTCGCGCCACTGTGAAACTTGCAGGGGCCATCCAGAGTCTGCTCGTAGGAGAAAGCCGGCAGCCAATTGGGCTTGCCGCCCTTCTGCCGCTTGGGTGAAGGCTGCCCTTCTGGTTGCTGATCGTCGACCGTTGCGACCTGCCGGCTATTGGAAGCCGGCTGCGGGGCCTTGCGCTTGTGATCGTTCTGCTGCTGCCGCCGGCTGGCGTCTCCAGCCGGGGTTCTGGGAGCCTGAGGGGCGACTTTGCCTATCGCGCCGACTTGGATCTCTGTCTTCATAGAAGAGTCGGCTGTGTCGTACTTGTCTGCTATGATCAGCAGCTCATCCAGGGTCTCTGGCTCGTCGCAGAGAAGCTTGTGCTTGAGGAGGGTGCCTTCTCTGCACCCGGCGGTGAAGTACTCGATGGCCTGCACCTCGTGCACGCCCTCGCAGGAGTTTCGGAGCTCGGCCCACCGCGTGAGGTAGTCGCGAGTGGATTCGCCGGGGCCTTGCACGCACAAGGAGAGCTGGCGAGGCTTGGGAGGTCGCTTGTACGTGCTCGTGAAGTTGCGGACGAAAGCCTCGGTGAAGTCGACCCAACTGTTGATGCTGCGGGGCTTCAGGCTGTTCAGCCATGTCCGGGCCGTGCCCTGGAGCATGAGCGGAACATACTTCACGGCAACGCGCTTGTTGCCGTTCGCTATGCTGACGACTGTGGAGTAGTCGACCAGCCAATCCTCCGGCTTCACGGAGCCGGTGTACTTGGGGGTATCTCTGGGGAGAGTGAACCCTTTGGGGAAGGGCTCATCTCGGATGCGGGGACCAAAACACGGCGGCCCCAGCTCATCTTCTTCTTCCAGCACCAGAGATTGATGGAGTCGGTCGATCCGGAGGCGGGCATCATTCTCTCCGACTCCCTCTCGGCGGCCTAGGCGACCTCCGAGAGTCGGATGTTCAACGGGCGGTGGAGAGACTCGCCTTTCCTTGCGGGGTGGAGGAGGCACATAGTCGTCCCGCCGCTCTACTGCTCTCGGGCGGCCGTCTTGGTCGCGCTCGATGGTGATATGAGTTCGACTGCGGCTCGCAGCCGGTTCCTTGTCTTTTCTTCGCGGACGCCGCCAGTCGGCGCCCGAGATGTTGCGCCTTGATCTCGGCGGGGTGGCAGGTCATCTTTCTGCTGCTGCGGTCCTTCGGTGCGGCAGCCGGCCGCGTTCTGCGCGCCGGCCGCGTCGAGGAGTCGCTGGACTCGCTCCGTCATCAGTCGGCGCTCTTCGCCTTCAAGGTTATCCAGCTCGTCTGCCGCCGCTTGGGCGGCTCGAATGTTTTCTGTGGGCGTGGCGTATACAGGGCGGTTGGCCCCGAACATGCCGGCGATGTCCGCGCCGCGCTGGCGGACCGCGCCCAGGCGGCTTGGCCCCACCGGGGCCGGCGAGCCGCCCACGGCGCGATCCATCTCACGCTGGTAGGCCTCTGACAAGCGTCTCATGCTGGCCAGCTTCTTCGCGCCTTCGACGAGCTGGAGGCGGCGTGCCTCCAGCGCTTCAGCGTCGGCGTCCTCTGGAATGGGCGCATCCAGGTCTTGCAGTGCTGCATCAAGCGGGTCGCGAGCTCTCCCGTCGGAGTGCTCGCCATGGTCGATGACGAGCACCTCAGTGACGGTGCTTCCACCGCTCTCCGCGCGAGGGAGCAGCTCGTCGTAGACCACCACGTCGGTGGGGAAGGCGTCGAGCGACGCGGTGTCGGAATCGACCAGCATCGGGTCGGTGGAGCCTACGAACTCCAGGTCAGTGGCAGGCTCGCCAGCAACGTGGAGGTCGTCGAGGAGGCCCGCGAGAAGGTTCGCGGGGCCGCCGGTGCCTACGTCGGATACAGGCTCGTCGGAGAGGCTAACCTTGCCGACAAGATCAGCGAGGCAGCTGGCCGCGCAAACGATCTCAACGTCGCGCAGCGCGTCGGCGTGAACTTCTTCTGGCGTGCCGGGCTGGCTACGCTCGCCAGGGAGGAAAAGGGTTCCCGTCCAGAACAGATCTCCGGACGACGGTGCACCTCGCCCCATGGTGGGCGCCAAATGTCGGGGGTTAGGTGCGACATATGCCAAAGGATGGCTTATCATGGTGGGGGCGAGTAGAACGTCGCCGGTGCCTGGAAGCGGGATGAGGCGTAGACATGCACGCCGGCGGATCTTACCCAGCTTCGGGGCTCTCCGAGGAGATAATACCCCTACTGCTGCTCTGCGGGGTCTCCGCATGGTCACTATGGAGATATGTGTACAAAGTTGCTCCTCGAGCTGTGTTCTAGAGGTAGGAGAGGGCAAGGCTAGCTCTCCCCTCCTCTATGCTGTTGGTCTGGTGGAAAAAGGATCCAACCCTTTGCATGGGTGCTCCGGGGGGTTTATATAGGCCTACCCCCGGGGGTACAATGGTAATCTGACTGGGTGCGGGTCCCAGCCGTCTGTCTCTTAGGCCACCGTCTTCTCCGCCGACTCCTGGGGGCCACCTCTGGTGGGCCTCGCCGACTGACTTGGCCACTGTAGCCGCGCCTCTGATGACGTTGGCTGGGTCGTGGGGGCGTGGCAACAGTGCCGCCGCCTGGCGGGCGATCAGTGTCGCCACTCCCCGTCTTATCTGGTTAATGGCGGGTGGGGCCCGTGGGAGGAGCGGGCCGACTCCTGGAGGCCGACTCCCACGGGGTCCGTCTTTGGGCGCTCTCACCATCTTCTATCTCCCCCGCTGACTGGCGGGGCCCGCCGTCTCCAGGCCGTACTGACGGGCCAACGTGGGAACAGGGTTCCGCCGCTGGGGCGGACGTCAGGGCCGGTATGGCCACAGTGCCGCGCCGTACCGAAGATCTCCTCCGGTACGTCGCACTGTAGCCATACCCGCCCTTGGTAATCAGGGTAGGGGAGGGCCGTACTCCGGCCATCCCCAGTCCTGTCCTTCTTCTAGAAGGCTGAAGGTGGCGAAGTCGCGGGCCTCCCTGAAGTCGCCGATCGGGAGTCACAGCCGCCCCTGGGACTCGGCCGTGAGTAGGTGTCGGTGATGCTGCGGCCGACTCCCAGAGTCGGCCGATCGTCTTGAGATTTTTTGAGGGGCGTAGCCTGCCCCGATGTCTTGAAAGGTTCTGGGCCTCGGGTTTGCCTACGCGTGGCCCAATGCTCCGACACTCTCCTCCCCGGCGACTCCCTCGACCGCGTCAGCCGCCTCCCTGACGCGCTCCTCGTCAACATCGTCTCCCGCATCCCCGTCAAGGACGCCGCGCGCACCGCGGCGCTCTCCCCGCGCTGGCGCGGGGTCTGGCGCTCCGCCCCGCTCGTCCTCGTCGACTCTCACGTCCACCCCGCGGGCACCGCATACGCGCAGCGCGTCACCTGCGCCGTCTCCCGCGTCCTCGCCGCGCACCCGGGCCCCTTCCGCTGCGTCCACCTCACGGAGTCCCCTCTGCTGGCGGGCTGTCTCCAGATCGTCGCCGGCAAGGGCATCCAGGAACTCGTCCTCGTCAACCGCCCGTGGCCACTCGAGATCTTTCTCCCCTCCACTTTCTTAGGCATGGAAACACTCACCCGCCTCTACCTCGGCCTCTGGGTTTTCCCCGTCACGGCCGACCTCCCGCGGGCCACCTGCTTCCCAAACCTCCTTGAGCTCGGGCTGTGCAACGTCATCATGAAGAGCATCAGTGATTTGGACTTCATCCTCGACAGGAGCCCCGTGCTGGAGACGCTCTGTCTCCAAGGGGAGATGTTCGAGCATTGCATCCGCCTTGTCAGCCAAAGCCTCCGGCGCGTGCAGATCATCGGGTGCTGGGTTGAAGAAATCTTCGTGGTGGACGCGCCATGCCTTGAGCGGCTCATCCAGTCGGGAGGCTGGAGCCCTGAAGACCATGATGGCAACCGCACCAAGGTGAAGATTGGCCATGCCCCCAAGCTGCACATGTTAGGATACTTGGAGTTGGACCCAGGACACGTCCTAGAGGTCGGCAACACCATCATCAAGGTGCGGGTGCCTCGTCTTTCCATTCGCTCAATGTAAACAGATTCCTACGCGGTAAATGTGAATCTGGCATCTTCCTTCTCTGAATTGGGTGCATTTGTGATTTGCAATTGCAGGCTGGGACAAGGGTGAGCCCGAGCACCATGGTACCAAGTGTGGGGATCCTGGCTTTGGAGGTGCGTTTCGGAGTCCGCAACGATGCCAAGATGGTTCCCAATGTCCTCAGGTGCTTTCCGAATGTTGAGACGCTCCACATCAAGGTGAAGTCCCTGAAGCTTCTTTTGTCTTCCGTCTGCGCCATGGTGCTATCAGTAGCTGATGAACTGCGTGTGCATTTGACTGATCGAATTTTCAGTCTGCGAAAACCGATCGATCCACTGGCAAGCTGAACCTGAAGTTCTGGCATGAGTGTGGTGTCATTGAGTGCATTCGGTCGCGCATCAAGCTGCTGGTTTTCCATGATTTCCGAGGGGGCCGAGCCGAGCTCGCCTTCCTCAAATACTTCTTTGAGACCGCATTGGTGCTGAAGAAGGTGGTGATTCTGTTCACCGTTGGCCTCTCTTCGACGGAAGAGGCGCAGTCCAAACTGTCGAGTCTGGAGTCAGTGAAACGGGCCAGTGAAACCTCTACAGTGCTGGTCACCGTACCTTCTGATCCTCAAGTAGGTTCCATACGGAGCTTCAAAATAGGATCCGGTTTTTCTGCTGACGACCCTTTTGCAAACTACTGAAGTCACAGCAAGTGAACTACTACGTATTACATCATGCAAAGTAAATTGCTATGGAAGGAAGTTGTTTAGTTAAGACCACGACAGCAGAGTCTTCTGGTTTTGCTTCATTCGGTGGAGGGAACACTAGATATCACCATTTGTGTTGGACAGGTTCCACCAGTTGCGCAGATTGTGCGCCTACATTCCGCGGCGGTACTCGTCTTTTGGAATTCCAAGATGGCTTGCTTGGGATAATCTTGCTAAAAGGAGGCAAGAAAAATAAAAGGAGGCAGACTCATAACCCCATTTGCCTCATTTGCAATACTGGACAGGAAACTGCAACCCACGTATGAGCTCGTTGCCTGGTTTATGGGTTTATTGCTTCACAATATTATCACAACCGACCAAAAATGATCAAATACACATGAGCGCGAAAATTGCACAGGTGCAAAAATGATCAAAAGTAATCAATGCATCTAAAATCCATAGTATTTTGTCGCAAAAGTTGAGATGCAAATTTAAATTAGTAAAATTCATCCAAATAAAATAAAAAAATTCATGATCATGTGCACTAGAAGAAGAAATAAATCCCGGCAATTTGTCTCTAGTGCACACGGCACCTAAAATTTCTCGGTTTGGTATAGATTTTCTTACAATATGAATTTGCATATCAACTTCTTTCATTTTCTACAAATTTGAAGCCCACTAAACATTAGACGCAATATAAATGTCTTTCTTTTCCATTGATTGTACATATTTAAATTAAAGATATACTTTGTTTGTTCTACATTTTCAAACTTACGCATCATAATAAGATTGTTACGCAGAGTAGGAATCGTCTTTTTATCTAAAGAACATTATTCATCATAAACCAGTTCATACATTGAAAAGAAGAGCATTACTTTGCCACAGACCACAAAAAGGCACCGTGTAACATCCTGATTTTTGAAATGTTTAAAAAGTTCTCCAAAAAAGTAGGGCCAGAAAATTCATTTGTTTAATTGAGCTATTACAAGCATAAATTGAAGTTTATAAATTTTGAGGATTTAATTTGAATTAATGCCAATCAAAATTTAAAGAGTTTTATCCTGTTTTTTTATCTGGGATTATTTTTCTTGCTGTTGGCGTATTAAATTATGCACTTTTGTATTTTTCTTGGAATTTTCTGAAGTCCTTTGATACTTCCTCCATTACTAATTATGTCTTTTTAGAGATTTCAATAAGCATTATATACGGATGTATATAGACATATTTTAGTGTGTAGATTCACTCATTTTGCTCCATATGTAGTCCGCATTAGAATCTCTAAAAAGATTTATATTTAGGAATGGAGGGAGTATATTTTTTCCGGGGAGACTTTCGATCTATTCATTCTGAACCGCCTCCGGCGGAGCGATCGGGGTTGCCGCCGCCTGCCCGGGAGGGGCCGCCGGTGACTGTTGTGTCGATGCGGCCACCGGAGGGTAGTGGATCGCCCGATCCAGAGTCCGTGGGGCAGATCGGGGGGTTTCTTCATCCGGCCAAGTGGAAAATTTTCTTCGAAGATGTCCGGGCGGTCGGGCCCAGATCTGAGGGAGTTCTCTACGCGTACTACCCATCGAGGTGGACGGTGGTGCGCGATCTGGAAGGTGACATCCTCAGCGGGAGTTACCTCAGCGCTGATGAGGAGATTAACGAAGGTAAGCGGTTGTTAATTGATGTTTTTGATGTTACCGTTCGTTCGTTTTGGCGGGAAGAACCGGAGGTGCATGATCATATTGATATGGTCGACCTCACAACGATTCAAAGCCCTCGAAACCGTTGTTCGGGCTCGCTTTTGGGTGTTGGCTGATGAGGATGATGAGGTGACGTTGGTGGAGAAAACCGAAGCTACCGCATGTTTCCTCGCCTCAGTTGAGGACCGGAGGCAGGCGCAAGAAGGATGGGGATTTTGGCCTCAGATCACCAATGCAGCTGCCGAAGATGAAGCCATGGTACGGGCCTCTCCCAAAGGTGAGTTCGTCGGTTGTTACATTATCCGATTTCTTTCCGCCGGATGTGTGGACGAAGGTCAAACGGAGAAAGAAGAAAAAGGGGGCGCCGGCGATCGGGAGGCCGCCGTTGGGGAGCGGCGTGCCTCGCCGGATCAGGGAGGTGTGGCAGGCGCGTTTGAATGAATTGTTGGGCCTGGATGGGCCGTCGCTTTGCGTCTCCGAGGTAGACCTCGCTAGGACTAGGTATGAGGCCCAGGGTCCTAGTCAGGAAACCAATCCGAGGGTGGGCATCGCGATCGACGTGCATGAGATTACAGCGACGAGCGAGCCGCCGTCTCTTTGTCTCGCTTGTTCGTTTGTTGGTTCATCGCCAAAAGCTAGGGTTCGCCGGGTTGCCGCGCCGGGATTCCCGAAGCTCTCCCAAGGCCGCGCTAGACGGATTTGGCCAGCCGTAGCGGGAAGGGTTGCGATGGCCGGACGGGGATCCGGGCGGCCGCCCATGCCAGCGCCGCCGCCTCCCAAAGCGACGGCGCCCCAGCCTAGGCCTGCACTGAGGCCGGCTCTGCCGCCTCACCATGTGGCGCAGCCGCAACACCGTGCAGCGCCCCCGCCTGCGGCTAGGGCTGCACCGGCAGCAGTCCAAACACAGAGCCATGCAGCGCCCCAGCCTGCGGCTAGGGCTGCGCCGGTGGCTATCCAGACGCAGAGCCATCCCCCGCCTGCGGCTAGGGCTGCACCGGCGGCGCCTACGCCCGCGGACAAGGCAGCTCCGGCAGCGCCTCGAGGGGTCATAGGCTCGGGTCCGCAGCGCTTTGAAGTGGGTCGTGGTCGTGGCTATGGCGGTCGTGGTCCTCCGCGTGGCCAATGGGGTGACGATGGTTACCGTGTGTACGGTGAAGGTCAGCATCGTGGCTCGTCGGGGCGGCGGTCATGGTTATGCCTGGCAAAGTGACGGGACGGCGAAACGCCCGTTCTATGGTCCTCCGGGTGGTTTCGTGGAGGGTGCATCGGGCCCGGACTACCGATAGAGAGGTGGTTACCGCGGGTATCGTGGTGGCCTAGCAGGCAAGAACCGTCACCGGCAACCTCCACCGCCCGCCGCTATCGTCTTCGATGTTGCGGAGCCGACTGGTTCTTCAGAGATGGGTATTCTTGCACAGACTTCGGCGTTGACTGACCAGGCCATGGCCACGGTGGCGGCTTTGGCAACTGTGGCAGTGCCCGAAGTCGGTGTCAAAACCGGCGGATCTCAGGTAGGGGGTCCCGAACTGTGTGTCTAAGGATCGAAGATAACAGGAGACAGGGACACGATGTTTACCCAGGTTCGGGCCCTCTTAACGGAGGTAACACCCTACTTCCTGCTTGATTGACTTTGATGAATATAGGGGTTACAAGAGTTGATCTACCTCGAGATCGTAGTGGCTAAACCCTAGATGTCTAGCCTGTATGATTGTGATTGCCTTTATGGACTAAACCCTCCAGTTTATATAGACACCGGAGGGGCCTAGGGTTGTACAGAGTCAGTTTACAGAGAAAGGAATCTTCATATCCAAATGCCAAGCTTGCCATCTACGCAAAGGAGAGTCCTGTCCGGACACGGGAGAAAGTCTTCTATCTTGTATCTTCACGGCCCATTAGTCCGACCCATGTCACATAGCCCGGAGGCCCGAGGACCCCATAATCCTAGACTCCCTCAGTAGCCCCTGAACCAGGCTTCAATAACGACGTGTCCGGCGCGCAAATTGTCTTCGGCATTGCAAGGCGGGTTCCTCCTCCGAATACTCCAAAGTAGCCTTCCAACATGAGAGCTGTATTCGGCTCCGTTTACCGGCTACAACCCTAAACCATAAGGACAAAATACTCAAAAATAAGTCATGTCTATTGGTAGCTTTTTACGACCAGACGTTATGCTCGGCCTCATTATTGTTTCAAACCGTTTTTAGCCTCTCGCTTCGCGTTTCGAGACACGGCCCACATTGACACGTCCTGTCCAAGCAGAGATCATGTCCCCTTATTACGGGATTCTCATCAATACGGGTTTGGATAACCCAACCGAGCCATTTGCACGACCCCTTGGGAATAGGCGAGTTTTAAGGCTTGTAAGGA
Source organism: Aegilops umbellulata (assembly GCA_032464435.1). Taxonomy (NCBI): domain Eukaryota; kingdom Viridiplantae; phylum Streptophyta; class Magnoliopsida; order Poales; family Poaceae; genus Aegilops; species Aegilops umbellulata. The sequence continues at coordinate 61,879,910 of CP136056.1, read as the reverse complement.
GGCGCTTGATATTCATTACCTTTATAAAGGGATAAAGACCCATCTTTTCCCCCGTGCCTTCTTCTCCCTCAGCCCTTCCCATCCTCGAGCTCTAGCGCCCAAGTCTTGACCTCTCCCACAGCCACCAAGCACCCCAGACATGTCCGGATCTGGCTCTCAGGGCAAATGGGTGGACTCCTCTGTCACCGAGGAGGACATTGCGGGGCTCCGGGAGGCGAGGTACCTGACTGCGGAAATCCCACACAGGCTCCCTACCAAAGGGCAGGTCATCCCCACACCAAAGCCCGGTGAGAGGGTTGTGTTCATCCCTCAATTCCTCCGCAGATTAGGGTTCGCTCTTCACCCCTTTGTTCGCGGTCTCATGTTCTATTACGGGCTAGATTTTCACGATCTAGCCCCGAACTCTTTTCTCCACATCTCGGCGTTTATCGTCATGTGTGAGGCTTTTCTCCGTATCCCCCCACACTTCGGCCTATGGCTCAAGACATTCAACGTGAAGCCGAAGGTGGTCAACAGGGAGCATGCGGAGTGCGGCGGCGCTATGGTGAGCAAGCTCGCCAATGTTACCTGGCCAAAAGGGGCCTTTGTGGAAACTGTCAAGGCATGGCAGCAGGAGTGGTTCTACATCACCGAACCCCGCGGCACCAAGTGGGCGGCCGCTCCTGCGCTCAGATCCGGTCCCCCATTGAGGCTCGCATGATGGATCAATAAGGGTCTGGACTAGGGATCATCCGATGAGGTGTTGATGCTGCAAAAGCGTATCAAGAGCATCATCGAAAAAGACACCAGCCTTACTAACGTGATCTAGGTGATGCTCATCCGTCGAACCCTTCTGTGCCAGTGACGGTCTCTCCGTATGTGGGAGTTTAATCCGGAAGGGTCGCGGATGCTGCAGCAATTCTTTGGCACAAGACACAAAGGGATCTGGAAATTGCTCTTCAAGGCTCAAAAGTCATGGCCGAACACTTCTGAGGACATCGGCCTCGACTGCAACCATCCGGATACCCCGGCAAGTGCTCAATTTCTGAACGTAGCTTAGTTCATTAATCTAAGGTGACGCCCTGAGAATCCCATCCTTTAACTACGGCTGGATAAATAAGGCGGAGCGGATCAGGTGTTCGGCTCCACTTCCGGAAAACCCAGCTGATCCTCTGTTAATGAAGATGCTGGTCCCGGCGCCGTACCAAGCGCCGGTGAAGAAGGACAAGAAGAAGAGCAAGAAGGCCGAAGGTGGCCTCCACACTAAAGGTACACCGGACGCTACGTTCGGGGGGGACCAAGGCTCCCTCCTCTGAAGACGAAGACGAAGAGGAGGAAGAAGGTGATATCCCTCCTCCCCAAGGGAAGAAAAGGGTTGCCTCCGAAGACCTGGAGGTGGAGGCACCCAAGAGGTGAAAGATATCCCTGTCGGATGGCTCGGGTTCGGAAGCCGAAGCCATCCCAAAACACTGCTCCACGGACAAGCCCCTTGCCGAACCGTAAGTAACTAAGGATGTTCTATACACATCCAGTTCCTTTGCGAGAATAACATTAAATTACATGTTGCAGTCCGGCCCGCGATCTTCCTCAACAATCCTCCTCATCAGGGGATTTGCCCCCGGAGATGATGGAGAGCGAGATGCCTCCACAAGCTTCCTCGCCCCCCTAGGGCGGACGACTTTGAGGTGTCGTCCCGGAGGGTTTCTCCGAACCGGCAAGAGGCGCGGGGGACGATTAAGATGGCGCCCGAGGGTAATACCTCGGTTGTCGAAGGCATGGGGGGCACGACCCCCGTGGGAACCAGCAATGGGGGCCTTGAATTGTCCAGTCTCCAGCCGAATACTACTCCGGAGACGGATCCGGAGTCGAGTAAGCGGCCCCCTTTGGGGGAGAGGGGAATGCCTACTCCCACGGCGTCCTCCATGAATCCGGAGGCGGTGGACACCCTGACGGGCGCACTGCGAAGTGCGTCGTCTTAGAGGAGCATCGTACCTTAATGGGTACGGTAGTTGAGAAGATTCAGTCCGCCAAAAGCGGACTGAATGAGGCCTTCACGAGCCTACTAACAGGCTTCGAGGTATGCAATGTAATGTATTTAACCGCTTTCCGTATGCAAAATACGCCTGTATATAGATAGTAGCCCCTGAGACTCTGGTCGGCACGTAAAGAAAGGCGAACAGAGGATCAATAGATATTTTCAGGAAGTAACATATTTATGTGATTGAAAAAACAGGCTTCACTGTTAGCGACGACCGCCCAAGCTGCGGAAGTTGCCAAACTAAAGCAGAAACTGAAGCTGGCTGATGAGGACATTACCCTTATTAACAAGCGGCTTGACGAGGTGCAAGGTATATTTTCGGACATCCCGTTTGTGCCTATATGACAGTGCGAACACTAGGTTGAAAATTACACACTATTATATGCATAATTGCAGATGGTGCTGCCGCGGTCGAGACCCTTCGGGCCGAACTTGCCCGGGCCAAGGAGCAGGCCTGGGTGAGCAATGCGGCCGCTAATAAAGTGGCCGCCGATTTGAAGGCCGAACAGGCCACCCGGCTCTAGTGTGAGGAGCGGATATCTGCCATAGAGCAAGAGCTCAAGGATGCCACCTGCAAATGTAAGTCTCTCAAGGAGGATAACAAAGCCAAGGCATCCGAACTCGACAAGGCCTTGCAGGAGGCCAAAGAGGCGTGGTCCGAGTCTAGAGCGGTTCGGGAGGAGATCCGACAAGCTGGGCAGATAGCGGATGGTAAGCCCTTTCTTTTACAGGCTAAGTTCGGCGATCCAAAATATGCCTTGCTTAATCGACTGCGGAGTTCTCCAGACGCTTTGTCGGACCTGCCGAAGAGTGCCACCGACGCTGCGCAGTTCTTCCAAGCTCAGGAACGACATGCTACGGAGAAACTGTTCTGGATACAATTTGTTGCACAAGGGCGCCCGGCGTTGCTAAACGACCAAATGGCGCAATGGGCCGAGCTTCACAAGATGTCCGGAGCTGCCATGAAGGACGTCATAGTCTGTCTATGGCTAGCCGAACCCATTTCGAAAAGCTATTTCGACTTGGTGCCGTGACTTGTCAATGCAGTGCCGCGAATCGATGCAGTCAAGCGGTCAATGTGCATAGAAGGTGCACGGATGGCCTTTGCCCGCGTCAAGATGTATTGGGCGAAGATGAAGGCCGCCGATGTTGCAGTTAAGGGCCCGCCCAGAGGCAAGGACCACCGCACGCCGGAGCGCTACTTAGACGACGTCCTAGAGGGCGCCTGCTTGATAGAGGGTCAGTGCTCGATGGACATTATGTTCGAATGAATGTACCTGAACTGCCTGGACGTTTTTTTATTATTATGTACTAAGGCCTCGCGATATATTTGTGCTATTATCTGAAAGTTCTACCCTCCTGTGCGACCGTTTGTCTTCCTGAGAGTTGTCCAGTCGTCGGCTTCAGCCCCCACGTACATAATACGGGGGTGTTCAGAATAGCACATGATCACACTTGACCCAACGTCTTGGTCCGTAAAGGAGGTGTCAGTGCGGCGAACCAGGCAATCGGACCATAAGGCTTTACCACTCGCACTTAGCCATAGGAGTTTGACGATGGGTCTATGAAGTAGCCCCTGGTATGTACGCGGCTATCCGAATGCGGATGCGTTACATATGTGACCGGAAAATAGTCCTTCATGTAATACGGAAAAATCGCTAAAAGATTTTAATAAATCGCCGAGTGGCTGACCAACTCTCGCCGCATCATGACAGTCAGTTTTCGGCTTTCTCTACTGAGGTGCTTCACTGGACGAACCAGAAACACAATCGCAGTAGTTCTCCCTTTACTACCCTAGCCGATAAGACGGAACGTAAGGTAGCAAACACAGGAGTCGGGCAACCTAACTATTGACCAAAGACATGATTCGGAGTTGGTGCATATAATGCCAATCTCGAGACACCGGAGTGTGCTATAAAGTTGTTTGGGCTTTTGTTTGGCAACCCATATGTTGCCATATAGAGCCCATGGCAATTTGTGCCGAGGTGTGTGCGTGAGACAACGGAAGAGACAAAACATAGTCTATGAATGAAAGCATACTGAATAAGAATTATGTTCACTGGAATCTGATTGATACGTCAAACATAATCTTACAGATTGTACCACAATCACCAAGGCCATTTTACATGCCGGGGGTAAAATACTAAGGGGAAAAGCTCTATACAGGTTTTTAAATAAAGGTTTTGGTCTACAAAATCCTTTGGACCTCCTGCCGCACGTCTGCGCCGCTGTCGCCTTAGTGAGAGAGATTCCTTGAGAGGAGTGGTCTTCCATTATTTGTACGAAATCGGGACCGGAAAGAGTCCTTGTAAGTCCGTAGGATGAATAGGTTTTGATTCACCTGTGGTAAAAGATAAGAAATAATTAAAGAAGAGGGGAAGGCCATATAGGGTCGAACTGTACTATAGGCCTGTCTGTATTGTGCCTCCGCTGATGCCCAAGGTATTTTGAGTGCATAATTATGTGCGCGCGGTACAAATTTCACGGATGTACGTGGCGATCGACGGAGGCGAAACTGCTAATCCAGTTTTGGAATTGCCGGGCTGCCAACATGCAGAATTGACCGGCCCTGTGTAATAAAGTCCGGCGGCTTAATAGTCGGTGAGGTGTGCGGTTTGACAGGGCCGCTTTGTACTTCGGGTACGATGGTCGCGGTATGATCCTCAGTACGGAGGGAGCTTTCCATGTTTCGTTTGATTGTAATGACGCCATGTGGACCAGGCATCTTAAGCTTTAGATAGGTGTAGTGTGGGACCGCATTAAAACGGGCGAAAGCGGTTCGTCCGAGAAGTGTGTGATAGCCACTGCAGAAGGGGACGATATCAAAGATCAAGTCTTCGCTTCGGAAGTTCTCCGGCGAACCGAAGACGACTTCCAATGTGATTGAGCCTGTGCAGCGGGCCTCTACACCAGGTATTACTCCTTTGAAGGTAGTTTTAGTGGGCTTGATTCTTGAAGGATCAATGCCCATTTTGTGGACAGTGTCTTGATAGAGTAAACTGAGACTGCTGCCGCCGTCCATGAGGACTCGCATGAGATGGAATCCGTCGATAATTGGATTGACGACCAGAGCTACCGAACCTCCATGACTATCAGGGCCGGATTTTCGGGATATTGACTTCCTAGAAAATGGCCCCTATGCTCACCAGCCCCAGGATTACTGTTAGCTGGCGGGACACAAACTTGATACAAAGATTCCAAGCAAATTACAAGATATGTCGTACAAGACCATTGTGGCCTATGAGTACAACAAATGGTTTCTAGTGGTTGGTGGCGGAAGCGGTTTGTGGATCATCAGTGCTATGGGACTCCATTTCCCACAGGAACAGCTGACCAGGTTAACTCCTATCTTCGCGGGGCTGCTAACACCATTGCGTAGGCCCCGGGGTTGTCTTCGCAACGCTCCTCTCCGCGCAGGAAATCTGGCCAAGACAATAGCCAGGGACAAGCCAGTCAGTACTTTTGAATGTACTCGTAAACATTATGAACTCAGGTATAATCTTTCAAATGATAAGTCTGCTAAAAAAATCCTATGATGCGTGCAAGCAAGTTATTCACATGACACATGAATAATGCAATTTAGAGAGTAGGGATAAAATGCCTCAGTCGGGCGTCTGAGCGACACCACAGAAAGGGCTTATATGGTAAGTAAATAACAGACATGCCACAGTCGGGCGTCTCAGTGACACCACATAAAGGGCTTATATGGTAAGTAAATAACAGGCGTGCCACAGTCGGGCGTCTCAGCGACACCACATAAAGGGCTTATATGGTAAGTAAATAATAGACAGGCCACAGTCAGGCGTCTCAGCGACACCACATAAAGGGCTTATATGGTAAATAAATAACAGACAGGCCACAGTCGGGCGTCTCGGCGACACCACATAAAGGGCTTATATGGTAATCATAGCGAGTATCCAGGAGGTAGGACCGTCCCAGGGATACTCATTAAATTTCAACACCACAGATGATTAGTCCACCAATCATAATAATCATAATCACCATATGTCACAGGTCATAATCAATATTCCAGTTTAGTAGTTTCTCCTCCGAAGACTGACACTAAGACCGACACTTGACCCATCCCAGACTGTAGTCCTTAACCATGGACACGGCTATTCGAATAGATTTAATCTCTGCAGAGGGTGTACTCTTTACCCACTGGCAACGGATTCCTTTAGTCCACTGGGACTAATTCCGTCTATGGCCTTTCATTTAAAAACACGCCTGACCGCACACACCAGCCTAACTCACCGGTGCCTGGAATCACCCTTGACACCTGTTAAGCGAAACTCTAAGTGGGGAGGCTACAACCTCGCGTAACATGGAATCACAAAATTTATACCGCGCGCAAACTAGGGGAGCTACCCCTTCGGCTACAACCGAAACACCCATGCTCCCGGACCAGGTGGCATGCCTACCGGATGCAGCCGGTATCTTCCACCATGGCCTCTCTGTACGGTATGTGCTAGTACAGGGGTTGAAAACTTACTGAACCGTACCCTACCGGTGGCAGGGACAAGTGGTAGTACGAAACAAGTATGGGGGTTACCGGAACAAGACTCGATCTATGGTCGACTCAGGAGGTTTAGGTATTCCCTGCATAATTAGCATAACAATACTGTTTCAATCAAACAGATAAAATCACCACTCATCATACCACATCATGCCATACCGGGCTCAATTATCTCGACGAGGAACTGGAGACAAGCATCGTGTCTACCCAAGACATAAGCTTTCCCGGTTTCCTCCCAGTATACATGGAGGCTATATGAAGGTGACCGATTATCACAACATATCAATGCTCAGAAAGTATGGTATCATTAACATGCACTAACGGGAAGGGTCATGTCACCCGATAATTAACGGAATTTTTTTTCGAGACAGGGTGGTGTTGTCACCAAACTTAACAACACACGGAAATGTTATGCCTGGGTTCAGAATGCTTGCCTTCAAGGTGTGTAGAGGCAGGGTGCATCCTAAAGCTTTTTGAAAGTTTTCTTCTCCTCCAAAAATTCCTATTTTGAAAATATTCAAATTATCACATAGTTTTAATACAGTACCAAAAAGTTGTCTAAATTTTTTTGAAATAAATCTTAAAATAAACTAGATGAAATTTGAGAAAGGTAGGAAAAAGAATCAGTTCATTTGGACTCATATTTAAAAAGTTATAGCCAGTCAAAGATTTGGTCAAAATCTGTTTTTAATAAAATCAGAAAAAGAAAACGGTTCAAAAGAGATTACGCTTTCGGGCAGAGAAAACGTACTATGGGTTTTACGCCTCCACTTATCCAGCGTGGACCGCACGGGGGAGTCACTGATAGTGGGTCCAGGGGGGCCACTAGTCAGTTTTGACTAGTCTCCCACTCCCTCCTCTTTTCTGCCCGAGCAGAGGCGGGATGTCCGGTGATCGTCGCCGGCGAACGGCGGTTCTTCGCGGGCATCTGAATGCAGGGATGGATCCGCCACTCCTAGGCGGTCCTCCCGGTGGTTGTAGGGTCGCTGGGGGTGGAGGGGATCGCCAGCGGCGAGCCCTGCGGCGGAGGCGAGGCTTCGGTGGATTTGGGGGTTCTGGCCACGGTGGTTTCTAGCCGTGTCTGGGAGGCTAGGCAGCTCCGCGGGTTCAAGTGGCGTCGGACGATGGCATTTGTGAGGGCAGGGGAGGTCTTGGTGCGTCGGAACGAACCGGGACGAGGCGGCGGCCGAGCTGACCGGAGAGGGTGAAGACGACCTCCTCTCCTCGATTGATGACTAAGGGGGCACGAGAAGGATGGCGTGAGGCTGCCTGAGTACTCGGAGGAGCTCGGGGTCCTCCATTTATAGCACATCCAAGTCGGTTCGCGGCGGCCGTGGATAAGCTCGCCGACGACCGTCTTTCTGTAGCATCAGGGGGACGTGGCGGCGGTGGGTGCTTGCGGACCAGCTAGGGGGATAGGGACGGCCTGTGCACGAGGGCAGGTGGCGAGGCGTTGTGGTTTCGGCGGCGCTGACCATGGCAGGGCGCATTGTGGCCGTCGGCGTGCCGCCAAGAGGGCTCTGGTGGTGGCGTTGTAGGGCTCCAAGGTGGGCTGGCGTGTTGTGGCGAGTGGATGAGGTCGGGGAGCAGCTCTGCGGGCAAGCAAGGGCCGGGGCGCGACGCAGCTACTCGAGCGCACGCACGTCCAAAACGCGCGCTCTGGGCGCGCCCAGAGCACGCACACAACATGCTCGGCAATATGCCAAGGCATGCTAGGGGGCTCTAATCCTCAAGAGGGTTAGCAGGGTGGGGTTATAGGCTAGGGCCAAACTATGGGACATGCTGGTCTGGTCAGGGGATCAAGTTCATAACACAAATCAAAGACTAGGCCAAAACTGGTCATGTACTCTAAGTGTTTGACAAAATGCCAGAGGCATCTAGGAAGTTCTTGGAGTTGTCAAAATCTCCAGATGGTGGTCTCATTAGGTGAAAGAGAGGGTGGTGAGGTTAGTTGGCCAAATACAGAAACTTGTTAGTGCAAGTTTTGCAAAACTACAATTCTGGACAGGAGACAAATGGCATCACTTCATGAACCAAAAGTGATCCAATGGGTGCATGCTCCTGGACTTAGGGGTTTGGTAGGGTTGACTACAAGTAGGAGAAAGCACAAGGTCTCTGGAGAAAAAATAATTAGGGTTGCAGTAGAAATCACTAGGCTGGACCAGAATGGAAAAGTGGTTGGTTCACTCAAATTTTCCAAAGAACATTACTAGGTTTTTGAATAAAGTTGAATGGTATGCTACCACTGACATCCCATAATTTTGGTGAAGGCTTTTAAGAAATATTTAAATAGGTTGTAGTGCAAATCTGCCCACTGGACCAGAATTGAAAATATGGTGTAGAGCTCAAAATTTCCAATGGACAGAAGATATTTTTGCATAAAAGTGGTTTAAAAACATCACATGACATCTCCAAATTTTGGTTGGAAATTTAAACAATTTTATCACAGGGTTGTAGTTCAAAATGGTACCCTAAAACCATGGGGGGCCATTTTTAAAGAAATAAAGATCAGGTAAATAATTATATAATTAATTTCTCTGATGAAAAGAAAAATTTTCTTGAGAGGGTACACAAGTCCAACAAAACATTTGGGAAGTTTCTTTCACTTCGGGTAAAAACTCCATAATAACCAAGAAAAGAAAGATTCTGAAATCAATAAAACCAGAGAATGAAAAGTTACATTTCCTGGCAAGATTTTTAATGAACAAAACATATTTAAAAAATTTTGGGGTGTCACAACACTACCCCCTTAAGAAAAATCTCGTCCTCGAGATTTGCTAAAAGCTGTTTTAATAAAAAAAGATGCATTAAACTGCGGCTACAGTGAGAGGACAATAAGCGGTGTAAAACCAGAGTGTGGAACACTGGCGTTGCGTGGAAAAACCTACGGTTAGGGGCAAAAACGAGATATTTCTACGCTGGATATAAATTTAGAATAAATTCTAAATTTTAAAAAATACGCTGGTCGTACCCGAGAGCACAGTGCTCTCTCTGGCTGACGGGTGGACCCAGGGTCCACTGTCAGTCTCTTCTTCTTCCTCCGGTTCTCCCTTCTTCCTCTCTCCCACGCGCTTTCCCGCGCTTTCTCCACCGGCGACGTTTAGCGCGTAGGGTATCTAGGCCGTACCGTGGTAGTGCGCGGCGTGCTAGCTGCCGGTGCAGCGTGCACTCACCTCGCGGGCCAGCGTGCGGTCGGCACTACTTGCGGATTCGCCTCCGAACACCGGCGATCGGGCGACGAGCGGCGCTGGTGGACTTCGCCCACCGTACACCGAGCTCGAGCTATAAAACGGCCGAGGTGTTCTTCTCTTCTTCCTCACACCTGGCCTTGCTTCTCCTCCGCCTTCTTCCTCCATTTCAGTCTTCAGAAGCTCGAGACGGAGCTCTAATGGTGGAGGTGATGCCAGATTGGTTCGTGATCCTGATCTGCGGAGGGCTGGCGGCATTGCTGGGGCTTTCTGTGCTCCTGTGCGCGATGATCCTTGACGATCGTCGTGATGCTGCCGCTCGAGTGTTAGCTCTCCGCGGTGGCGGTGATCACGGGGATTAGGTGCGGTGTCGGGTGCTAACTGTTGTCGGTGTGCCGGAGGTAACTTGTACTCGGATGATTATCCACTAATATCTCTTTCAGAGGTTGTGGTGTGTGTTAGGGAGGTGATCAGTTAGATGCAACACGGTTACGTGGTTTACAAATGGTGCAAGTGTTCGAGTGGCTGTGAGTCTGCTGCCGTGGTGTTGTGAGAATAAAATCTGTGTCGCGAGGAGATATACGTTGCAGTAGCTCCGGAAATAGAAACCTCACTATGAGTGAAAAATAATTTGTTAATCGAAATTAACAGCAACAAAACAAACTACTCATAATAATTGCAACTACAAAAAAGATTTGACTCGACACACAACTCAGGGTACCACTCATAAGTTACAACACACAAATGCATGTTGCAATAATAAACATAGTCGTGACACCTACAACATAAATGGTAACTGGACGGGGTCCCGAGAGAACGTCTCTGGTACTGGGACACACTCTTCTTCTATCGGGGGAAGTGGATTGACCAGTCTATGAACGCGCCTCTCCTGGTCGGGCCTCAGTAGTCTGCCGATGGTGATCTGAGGGTTTAAATGAGCAAGGCTCTGGAGATAACCCATTACTCGCTGGGTCAAACACTCTTGAGCGATGACATACTGGACAAGGTTGGCCAGTACTGGGTCCCTCTCAATCCGTCCACCAGGAAAAGACGTTACTCCTCCGGGTGCAGCGCGGCTCGGAAAGTAGTAATACCCTCGTTCGTTGGCATAAGGTACCGCGAATCGAAGGCGGACGAGCCCTTCTTGTGCAGTAGCTTCTATGGCCATCTGCGGAGTCGGCATAGATTTCCCCAGGAAGGAGACTTCTGTTGGGTCTTGGTTTGAGTTTACGGGCGGGATGTGCACTACTGCCCAATATTTCGAGGTGAATGAGGTGATCCTCGACTTGAGCAGCTCGTACTAGGGTGGCTGGGTAGAACCCATGGTACTGCAGGTAAAATCCCACAATATTTTAACAAAACTACCCGGGGTGGCATATGGGGTTCTCAGATAAATGCTAGGGCTCGACATGGCCAGAAATGGTTGCGAGGGTGGTGTACAAGTTGAGGGGTACTTGGCAAGGTCACAAGGTGGCCTTTTATATAGCACCCGTGCTGGGTTATTTACTGCGGTGGGGGGTGCCAGTTTATCGGTTCTGTTCTATGGGGTCGGGGTCAATGCCATAGATACGCATATCTCACAAAAGTGACGTGTTACTGTGGGCGTTGTCGGGGGTGGTCTCTGGTAGCTACGCCTGGAATTAAAATGCAAAGTACATCAATACCGCAGATATTTAAAAATAGGGATGCATAGGCAGACAACATTGCGGCGATATGGGGTCACACAACTACAAGTTGGGGACAAACTGAGACTCGGCGCTACTCGAGCGACTTAGTCTACCTCGTTTATGTTTAAACGGGCATGCCTCGAGGATGTCGAGGCTTCTCCATGGTTTTCGTCATCGGGGTTATCTGCAGGTGGCTGCGGGACTGCAGGGTCGGGGTAGGGATGATGACCATCGCGGGGATTGTTGGCCACAATCCCGTTGGAGCGTGTTCCCAAAAGACGACGAAGCACTTCTGGGGTCATCAAGGCACCTTGGTCGATGGCTGGGGCAGTCCTCAGGGACTCGATCGGTTGTCCGAACAGCACGACTGGGTTGTCGGTGTCCAGCTCATCTTCTCTTCTTATCAGGGCTCGGCGAACCAGTTCTCCGCGAGCTGCGATCAGATCAATGGTGATTTGATCAAATAGGCCCTCTAGTGCATTTACGTAGCGCACCAGATGCAATAATGAAGGGTCCGTCTCGTGGTCTCCATTGGCAACTTGGGGTGGTCTACCATACCCGTCTCGGCTGGGGTAGTAGTAGAAGGAGCGACAGTTAACTCTGGGCGACAAGTGCCGGAGTTGAACTATAGCCTCTCGAGCAGCTAGCTGGATGGCTTGTGGCTCAAAGGAAGTTGTCCTTCCGGTAAACCTGTAGGGGCGCTCTGGTGATAGACCCCTACCATAGACGTGCACAGTGGCCCAGAATTGACGGCTTTCACCGCTCATGGGCCCTTGGTACACCACATATTCTAGGGGCTCTTCTAATGCAAAGGCACGGCGGGTGAGGTTTGCTAGCACGGTCACAAAACCTCCAAGGTTGGTTGCTGTGGTCTCATTGTGAACAATGGATCCAGGCATTGTAGTTAGGTTTGGGGCAGAGGCTGTGCTGTGCTGGGTTGAGGCTAGTGTGCCCCTTTTATAGGAAAGGGAACGGAGTCTTCCTTCGCACGCTTGCGAAAAAGACTATTTAGGGGCCGGTCACTGGCGCATGATCAATAGGCTAGGCTGGTAGGTTGGGTACCGACTGCCAAAAGGTGTCGGGTCACTGTGTGGCTATCTTACACGAGAAGCTTGGCCGGGGTTTGGTTGAGGTCTGATGGGTTAGTTAACCTAGGTTTATTGACCTGGCTAAGATAAGATTAGCCAATCATCAGCCTGGCTCTGATACCAAGTTTGTCAGGGCCGGATTTTCGGGATATTGACTTCCCAGAAAATGGCCCCGATGCTCACTAGCCCCAGGATTACTGTTAGCTGGTGAGACACAAACTTGATACAAAGATTCCAAGCAAATTACAAGATATGTCGTACAAGACCATTGTGGCCTATGAGTACAACAAATGGTTTCTAGTGGTTGGTGGCGGAAGCGGTTTGTGGATCATCAGTGCTATGGGACTCCATTTCCCACAGGAACAGCTGACCAGGTTAACTCCTATCTTCGCGGGGCTGCTAACACCATTGCGTAGGCCCCGGGGCTGTCTTCGCAATGCTCCTCTCCACGCAGGAAATCTGGCCAAGACAATAGCCAGGGACAATCCAGTCAGTACTTTTGAATGTACTCGCAAACATTATGAACTCAGGTATAATCTTTCAAATGATAAGTCTGCTAAAAAAATCCTATGATGCGTGCAAGCAAGTTATTCACATGACACATGAATAATGCAATTTAGAGAGTAGGGATAAGATGCCTCAGTCGGGCATCTGAGCGACACCACAGAAAGGGCTTATATGGTAAGTAAATAACAGACATGCCATAGTCGGGCGTCTCAGCGAAACCACATAAAGGGCTTATATGGTAAGTAAATAACAGACGTGCCACAGTCGGGCGTCTCAGCAACACCACATAAAGGGCTTATATGGTAAGTAAATAACAGACAGGCCACAGTCGGGCGTCTCAGCGACACCACGTGATCCAAATCAACTAAACCATAATCGATCATCACATGAAATGGAGTAGCTTTCAATGGTGAACATCTTTATGTTGATCATATCTACTATATGATTCACGCTCGACCTTTCGGTCTCAGTGTTCCGAGGCCATATCTGCATATGCTAGGCTCGTCAAGTTTAACCTGAGTATTCTGCGTGTGCAAAACTGGCTTGCACCCGTTGTAGATGGACGTAGAGCTTATCACACCCGATCATCACGTGGTGTCTGGGCACGACGAACTTTGACAACGGTGCATACTCAGGGAGAACACTTTTATCTTGAAATTTAGTGAGAGATCATCTTATAATGCTACCGTCAATCAAAGCAAGATAAGATGCATAAAAGATAAACATCACATGCAATCAATATAAGTGATATGATATGGCCATCATCATCTTGTGCTTGTGATCTCCATCTCCGAAGCACCTCTATGATTGCCATCGTCACCGGCGCGACACCTTGATCTCCATCGTAGCATCGTTGTCGTTTCGCCAACCTTATGCTTCTACGACTATCGCTACCGCTTAGTGATAAAGTAAAGCATTACAGGGCGATTGCATTGCATACAATAAAGCGACAACCATATGGCTCCTGCCAGTTGCCGATAACTTGGTTACAAAACATGATCATCTCATACAATAAAATATAGCATCGCGTCTTGACCATATCACATCACAACATGCCCTGCAAAAACAAGTTAGACGTCCTCTACTTTGTTGTTGCAAGTTTTACGTGGCTGCTATGGGCTTAGCAAGAACCGTTCTTACCTACGCATCAAAACCACAGCGATAGTTTGTCAAGTTGGTGTTGTTTTAACCTTCGCAAGGACCGGCCGTAGCCACACTCGGTTCAACTAAAGTTGGAGAAACTGACACCCGCCAGCCACCTGTGTGCAAAGCACGTCGGTAGAACCAGTCTCGCGTAAGTGTACGCGTAATGTCGGTCCGGGCCGCTTCATCCAACAATACCGCCGAACCAAAGTATGACATGCAGGTAAGCTGTATGACTTATATCGCCCACAACTCACTTGTGTTCTACTCGTGCATATAACATCAACACATAAAACCTAGGCTCGGATGCCACTGTTGGGGAACGTAGTAATTTCAAAAAAATTCCTACGCACACGCAAGATCATGGTGATGCATAGCAACGAGAGGGGAGAGTGTTGTCTACGTACCCTCGTAGACCGACAGCGGAAGCGTTATGACAACGCGGTTGATGTAGTCGTCCGTCTTCACGGCCCGACCGATCAAGCACCGAAACTACGGCACCTCCGAGTTTTAGCACACGTTCAGCTCGATGACGATCCCCGGACTCCGATCTAGCAAAGTGTCGGGGATGAGTTCCGTCAGCACGACGGCGTGGTGACGATCTTGATGTTCTACCGTCGTAGGGCTTCGCCTAAGCACCGCTACAATATTATCAAGGATTATCGTGGAGGGGGGCACCGCACACGGCTAAGAGAACGATCACGAAGATCAACTTGTGTGTCTAGAGGTGCCCCTGCCCCCGTATATAAAGGAGCAAGGGGGGAGGCCAGCCGGCCCTTGTGGGCGCGCAAAGGAGGAGGAGTCCTCCTCCTAGTAGGAGTAGGACTCCCCTCTTTCCTACTCCTACTAGGAGGGGGAAAGGAAGGGGGAGAGGGAGAAGGAAAGGGGGGCGCCGCCCCCCCCCCTCTCCTAGTCCAATTCGGACCGGAGGGGGAGGGGCACGCGGCCCACCCTGGCCGCCCCTCTCTCTCTCTCCACTAGGGCCCATAAGGCCCATTACTTCTCTCGGGGGGTACCGGTAATCCTCCGGCACTCCGGTTTTCTCCGAAATCACCCAGAACACTTCCGGTGTCCGAATATAGCTGCCCAATATATCGATTTTTATGTCTCGACCATTTCGAGACTCCTCGTCATGTCCGTGCACATCCGGGACTCCGAACAACCTTCGGTACATCAAAACTCATAATATAAATATCATCGAAACCTTAAGCGTGCGGACCCTACGGGTTCGAGAACAATGTAGACATGATCGAGACACGTCTCCGGTCAATAACCAATAGCGGAACCTGGATGTTCATATTGGCACCTACATTTTCTACGAAGATCTTTATCGGTCAGACCGCATAACAACATACGTTGTTCCCTTTGTCATCGGTATGTTACTTGCCCGAGATTCGATCGTCGGTATCTCAATACCTAGTTCAATCTCGTTACCGGCAAGTCTCTTTACTTGTTCTGTAATACATCTTCTCGCAACTAACTCATTAGTTGCAATGCTTGCAAGGCTTAAGTGATGTGCATTACCGAGAGGGCCCAGAGATACCTCTCCGACATTCGGAGTGACAAATCCTAATCTCGAAATACGCCAACCCAACAAGTACCTTCGGAGACACCTGTAGAGCACCTTTATAATCACCCAGTTACGTTGTGATGTTTGGTAGCACACAAAGTGTTCCTCCGGTAAACGCGAGTTGCATAATCTCATAGTCATAGGAACATGTATAAGTCATGAAGAAAGCAATAGCAACATACTAAACGATCGAGCGCTAAGCTAACGGAATGGGTCATGTCAATCACATCATTCTCCTAATGATGTGATCTCGTTAATCAAATGAAAACTCATGTCTATGGCTAGCAAACTTAACCATCTTTGATTAACGAGCTAGTCAAGTAGAGGCATACTAGTGACACTCTATTTGTCTATGTATTCACACATGTATTATGTTTCCGGTTAATACAATTCTCGCTAGTCAAATAAATAATAACTTTATTATTGCCTCTAGGGCATATTTCCTTCAGATAGATAGCTGCTATCCTCCGAGTCTTCGTTCCCTGCTGGCTCGTCAGGGTCAACTTGCCCGTCCTCCCGATCATCCTGTTCGGATGTTGGTTCGGTGGGGTCTTCTTGGTCTTCGGCGTTCTCCGGAGTATTATTGTCTCCGGTGCCGGTATTGCTGTCTTTTCCGCGACGCGATTTAGAATGGCGTCGCTGACGTCGACGCTTTGGTGGTATCTTAGGATGTTCGTCCTCGACTGGATCCTTCTCATCATCGCCGTCGCCTTCTTTAGGTGTGTCCACCATGTACACATCGTATGAAGAAGTGGTCGTCCAGCATCCGGTGAACGACGGGTTTTGGGCTTGCTCCTCTCCAGCATCGTCATCCATATCTTGATGTCTTCGGAGGCATAATCGAGCATGTCGGTTAGATCCTCGACAGTGGCTATGAAGTGGGTGGTGGGTTGGAAGTAAAATTCATTGCTTTCAGCCCCTAGTCCGGGCTGGGCGTAATTCGGAAGCGATTCCTCTGTGATAGTGAGGGATCGCATTAAGTCTAAAGCCTCGTTTAAGAGCGAGGCTTGAACGGGGAAGCGAGAGTCCGTGGGGTAGGGCGGGACAGAAGTTCCCTGGCCGAGCTCACATGATGCGGACTTCGAGGGTTCGGAGCTAGTGTCTGGTGAAGAGTCCGGCTTTATGATGACTGTCGGTGACACTATTCCCTCCAGTTCTCCCGTGTAGAGCTCTATAGCCGCAGAGAGTCCAGCGGGCTCTAGACTCCCGTCTCCGGACCTGGTGACGCGCTCCTGATCTGAGGCCAGAGCAGTGGTTGGGGCCGTGAACCCTTGGAAGATCAAGTCTCCTGGGATATCAGCAACATAATTCAGATTTCCAAAACTGATCTGGTGACCAGGGGCGTAGCTGTAGATCTGCTCTAGGTGGCCAAGCGAGTTGGCCCGCAGTTCGAAGCAACCGAATACAAAGATCTAGTCGAGGAGAAAAATCTTCTTCACGACAGCATTGTTCTAGATGATCGATGGAGCCATCGAGCCTTTCGACGACGGCACAGCGGAACTCTTAATGAAAGCACCAATGTTGGTGTCAAAACCGGCAGATCTCGGGTAGGGGGTCCCGAACTATGCGTCTAAGGATCGAAGGTAACAGGAGACAGGGACACGATGTTTCCCAGGTTCAGGCCCTCTTAACGAAGGTAACACCCTACTTCCTGCTTGATTGACTTTGATGAATATAGGGGTTAAAGAGTTGATCTACCTCGAGATCGTAGTGGCTAGTGCGATGAGTCTCCTAGTGCGATGTGAAGAAAATATGCCCTAGAGGCAATAATAAAGTTATTATTTATTTCCTTATATCATGATAAACGTTTATTATTCATTTTAGAATTGTATTAACCGGAAACATAATACTTGTGTGAATACATAGACAAACAGAGTGTCACTAGTATGCCTCTACTTGACTAGCTCGTTGATCAAAGATGGTTATGTTTCCTAGCCATTGACATGAGTTGTCATTTGATTAACGGGATCACATCATTAGGAGAATGATGTGATTGACTTGACCCATTCCGTTAGCTTAGCACTCGATCGTTTAGTATGTTGCTATTGCTTTCTTCATGACTTATACATGTTCCTATGACTATGAGATTATGCAACTCCCGTTTACCGGAGGAACACTTTGTGTGCTACCAAACGTCACAACGTAACTGGGTGATTATAAAGGTGCTCTATAGGTGTCTCCAAAGGTACTTATTGGGTTGGCGTATTTCAAGATTAGGATTTGTCACTCCAATAGTTGGAGAGGTATCTCTGGGCCCACTTGGTAATGCACATCACTTAAGCCTTGCAAGCATTGCCACTAATGAGTTAGTTGCGGGATGATGTATTATGGAACGAGTAAAGAGACTTGCCGGTAACAAGATTGAACTAGGTATTGAGATACGACGGTCGAATCTTGGGCAAGTAACATACCGATGACAAAGGGAACAAACGTATGTTGTTATGCGGTCTGACCGATAAAGATCTTCGTAGAATATGTGGGAGCCAATATGAGCATCCAGGTTCCGCTATTGGTTATTGACCGGAGACGTGTCTCGGTCATGTCTACATAGTTCTCGAACCCGTAGGGTCTGCACGCTTAAAGTTTCGATGACGGTTATATTATGAGTTTATAAGTTTTGATGTATCGAAGGTTGTTAGGAGTCCCGGATGTGATCGCGGACATGACGAGGAGTCTCGAAATGGTAGAGACATGAAGATTGATATATTGGAATCCTATATTTGGATATCGGAAGTGTACCGGGTGAAATCGGGATTTTACCGGAGTACCGAGCTGTTACCGGAACCCCCCGGGGGTTAATGGGCCATAGTGGGCCTTAGTGGAGAAGAGGAGAGGCGGCCAGGGCAAGGGCTGCGTGCCCCTCCCCCCTAGTCCGAATAGGACAAGGAGAGGGGGCACCCCCCCTTTCTTCTTCTCCTCCACTTCTTTCCCCCCCTTCTCCTATTCCAACAAGGAAGGGGGGAGTCCTACTCCCGGTAGGAGTAGGACTCCTCCTGGTGCGGCTCCTCCTGGCCGGCCACACCTCCCCCCTTGCTCCTTTATATACGGGGGCAGGGGGCACCCTAGAGACACAACAATTGATCGTTTGATCTTTTAGCCGTGTGCGGTGCCCCCCTCCACCATAGTCCACCTCGATAATATTGTAGGGGTGCTTAGGCGAAGCCCTGCGTTGGTGGAACATCATCATCGTCACCACGCCATCGTGCTAACAAAACTCTCCCTCAACACTCAGCTGGATCAGAGTTCGAGGGACGTCATCGGGCTGAACATGTGCTGAACTCAGAGGTGTCGTGCGTTCGGTACTTGATCGGTCGGATCGTGAAGACGTACGACTATATCAACTGCGTTGTGCTAACGCTTCTGCTTTCGGTCTACGAGGGTACATGGACAACACTCTCCCCTCTCGTTGCTATGCATCACCATGATCTTGCGTGTGCGTAGGAATTTTTTTGAAATTACTACGTTCCCCAAAAGTGGCATCCGAGCCAGGTTTTATGCGTAGATGTCATATGCACGAGTAGAACACAAGTGAGTTGTGGGCGATATAAGTCATACTGCTTACCAGCATGTCATACTTTGGTTTGGCGGTATTGCTGGATGAAGCGTCCCGAACCGACATTATGCGCACACTTATGCGAGACTGGTTCTACCGACGTGCTTTGCACACAGGTGTCTGGCGGGTGTCAGTTTTTCCAACTTTAGTTGAACCGAGTATGGCTACGCCCGGTCCTTGCGAAGGTTAAAACAGCACCAACTTGACAAACTATCGTTGTGGTTTTAATGCGTAGGTAAGAACGATTCTTGCTAAGCCCAGTAGCAGCCACGTAAAACTTGCAACAACAAAGTAGAGGACGTCTAACTTGTTTTTGCAGGGCATGTTGTGATGTGATATGGTCAGGACATTATGCTAAATTTTATTGTATGGGATGATCATGTTTTGTAACCGAGTTATCGGCAACTGGCAGGAGCCATATGGTTGTCGCTTTATTGTATGCAATTCAATCGCCATGTAATGCTTTACTTTATCACTAAGCGGTAGCGATAGTCGTAGAAGCATAAATTGGCGAGACGACAACGATGCTACGATGGAGATCAAGGTGTCGCGCCGGTGACGATGGTGATCATGAAGGTGCTTCGGAGATGGAGATCACAAGCACAAGATGATGATGGCCATATCATATCACTTATATTGATTGCATGTGATGTTTATCTTTTATGCATCTTATCTTGCTTTGATTTACGGTAGCATTATAAGATGATCTCTCACTAAATTTCAAGATAAAAGTGTTCTCCTTGAGTATGCACCGTTGCCAAAGTTCGTCGTGCCCAGACACCACGTGATGATCGGGTGTGATAAGCTCTACGTCCATCTACAATGGGTGCAAGCCAGTTTTGCACACGCAGAATACTCAGGTTAAACTTGACGAGCCTAGCATATGCAGATATGGCCTCGGAACACTGAGATCGAAAGGTCGAGCGTGAATCATATAGTAGATATGATCAACATAGTGATGTTCACCATTGAAAGCTACTCCATTTCACGTGATGATCGGTTATGGTTTAGTTGATTTGGATCACGTGATCACTTAGACGATTAGAGGAATGTCTAAGTGGGAGTTCTTAAGTAATATGCTTAAATTGAACTTAAATTTATCATGAACTTAGTACCTGATAGTATCTTGCTTGTCTATGTTGATTGTAGATAGATGGCCCGTGTTGTTGTTCCGTTGAATTTTAATGCATTCCTTGAGAAAGCAAAGTTGAAAGATGATGGTAGCAATTACACGGACTAGGTCCGTAACTTGAGGATTATCCTCATTCCTGCATAGAAGAATTACATCCTGGAAGCACCGCTAGGTGCCAAACCTGCTGCAGGAGCAACACCAGATGTTATGAACGTCTGGCAGAGCAAAGCTGATGACTACTCGATAGTTCAGTGTGCCATGCTTTACGGCTTAGAACCGGGACTTCAACGACGTTTTGAACGTCATGGAGCATATGAGATGTTCCAGGAATTGAAGTTAATATTTCAAGCAAATGCCCGGATTGAGAGATATGAAGTCTAGAATAAGTTCTACAGCTGCAAGATGGAGGAGAATAGTTCTGTCAGTGAGCATATACTCAACATGTCTGGGTATAACAATCACTTAATTCAACTGGGAGTTAATCTTCCGGATGATAGCGTCGTTGACAGAATTCTTCAATCACTGCCACCAAGCTACAAGAGCTTCGTGATGAACTATAACATGCAAGGGATGGATAAGACGATTCCCGAGCTCTTCGCGATGCTAAAGGCTGCGGAGGTAGAAATCAAGAAGGAGCATCAAGTGTTGATGGTCAATAAGACCACCAGTTTCAAGAAAAAGGGCAAAGGGAAGAAGAGGGGGAACTTCAAGAAGAACAACAAGCAAGTTGCTGGTCAAGAGAAGAAACCCAAGTCTAGACCTAAGTGAGGGAGTCCTGGATTAGGGGGTGTTCGGATAGCCGGACAATACCTTCGTCGGACTCCAGGACTATGAAGATACAAGATTGAAGACTTCGTCCCGTGTCCGGAAGGATCTTTCCTTGGCGTGGAAGGCAAGCTAGGCGTGCGTATATTCAAGATCTCCTACCATTGTAACCGACTCTGTGTAACCCTAACCCTAACCGGTGTCTATATAAACCGGAGGGTTGTAGTCCGTAGGACAACCATCATCATACACAATCATACCATAGGCTAGCTTCTAGGGTTTAGCCTCCTTGATCTCGTGGTAGATCTACTCTTGTACTACCCATATCATCAATATTAATCTAGCAGGAGTAGGGTTTTACCTCCATCGAGAGGGCCCGAACCTGGGTTAAATAAAGTGTCCCTTGTCTCCTGTTACCATCCGACCTTGACGCACAGTTCGGGACCCCCTACCCGAGATCCGCCGGTTTTGACACCGACATTGGTGCTTTCATTGAGAGTTCCTCTGTGCCGTCGCGATCAGGAAGGATGCCTCTTCCCGTCTTTAAAGACGGCGCCATTACAAAAGGAGCCTTGGCTGTCGGCCAAACTCTCCGGCTAGGTGGTTTTCTCGCAACCGCCTGTTCGGCTGTTGCGCCGACGGTGACCTCCCGGGTCATCGAAAGCAACCTCCACGTCGGCTCAGAACTCGCCGAGGAATTGGATCCGATGGAGCTCTCTTCTGTAAACAAGCTCCTGGATCGCATCGCCGCACTGGGTGTTGCTACAAATTACGACCAGGTTGGGCTTAAACCCGATCTAAGAGAAATTAACTCTCCCCAAGTCACCCACCACGTTGTTGTGGTGGATACACAATGCGGCGACCCTTCATCTATCTTAAGGACTAGCTACGTCCGAATTCCAGAACTCTCCATGCCAGATATCCATGGAGGGGAGGATACAATCCAAGACCTGAGCTTAAAATCAGGCAAATCGGATAACATCCAAGACTCCGGATCTCAGAATTCGGAAGTTCTTCGGCCTCCGAACAGCAAACTGGGCGAGGTCTCAGATTCAATGACACCCGCCCGCCCGATCTTAAGCGATCTTTCCCAAATCAGGCAAATGCCCGAAGAAACAGTACATCATTACTGGGCCAGATTCCTCCTGGTTATGAACAGGATAAAGGACTGCCGCGAGGGAGACGCAATTTCAATCTTTTGCAGTAACTGCACAGACAAGAGAATACTCAACGCCGTAAGTCGTGTAATATTACACGCTTTGCTGACTTGGCGTCCATAGTACAAAAGTACTGTGCGATGGAAAGTGCTTGGAAAACCGAAATAAAACTTTGGGATAATCCGGCCTTGAATAGCAATCCCGTCCGAATTAAGAGGGCGCACCACAGTAAGGCACCCGGACTAAATACCAAAAAATCAAAACCCTTTAGAGGGCATGGAACCATACTGGAAAAGTGGCTAGATGGACCCTGCAAGATTCACAGTGCAGAGGACGCCACCCCAACTCACAGCCTCAGGGCATGTTGGATACTCCGGTAGGTGGCCAAAATTGGCGAGGACCTCCTAATTCCAGAGGTCGAAGGAAACCAGCCCGAGAATTTCAGTTCCGTTCTCACAGTCTTTGAGACTTTCCCATCAAATAACATGCGAAAAAGAACACTCCGCAGCCTCACTGAAGTCTATCAAGTAGCGACAATAAACCCATGGAGTAATACTGCTATCACCTTCAACGCGAGTGACGAACCTAAATTTCGAATAGCCAGAGCACCAGCCGCATTGGTCCTCAGTCCCATGGTGGACGGTTGTCGCCTCGCAAGGTACTCATGGACGGAGGCAGCAGATTGAACCTCATTTATGAGGAAACCCTCCAAAATATGGAAATAGACTGGAACCGCATTGAGCGAAGCAGCACAACCTTTAGAGGAACAATCCCTAGTCAGGAAGCGCGCTGTAGCGGAAAGATCACACTAGATGTGGTATTAGGCACGCCGGATAATTACAGGTCCGAACAGATCACGTTCCAGGTGGCCCCGTTCAAAAGAGGATATCACGCTATGCTAGGACGGGAGGCTTTCACAGTTTTCCAAGCTATACCCCATTACGGGTACATGAAGCTTAAGATGCCTAGGCCAAACAGAATTATCACTCTCGCTAGTGATCCGGACATAGCACTCTGCGCCGAGAACAAGACAGCCGCATTGGCCCTCGAGGCACTATCCGAAACCTTAGCGGCTGAAGAACTGACTGCGCTGCGATCCATGGTCAATAGGGATGATGTGATACTCGATAAGAGATCCAAATCCACATCCTTCAAACCAGCGGACGAAATAGTCAAATTCCAGGTCCACCCAACGGACCCCAATAAAACAGCCTCCATCGGGGCAAGACTGAACCCTGATGTAGGCGCCGCACTGTGAGAGTTCCTACGAGAGAACTGGGACATTTTCGCTTGGCACCCTTCAGACATGCCAGGAATCCCACGCAGGTTGGCCGAACACAGCCTAAATATCCAGAAAGGATTCAAACTTGTCAAACAAGCCCTTCGGCGTTTCTCCGAACCAAAGAGACAGGCTATGGGAGAGGAGCTAGCCAAGTTATTGGAGGCCAGATTCATTATAGACATAAAACACCCGGACTGGCTAGCAAACCTGGTGATGGTACCAAAGAAAGACAAATCCTGGCGCCTGTGTGTCGATTTTAAAGACCTTAATAAGGCTTGCCCAAAGGATCCTTTCCCCCTCCCTCGAATAGATCAAATCATCGATGCCACTGCAGGACATGATTCGCTGTGCTTCCTCAACGCATACTCCGGTTACCATCAAATCAAGATGACAGAATCAGACCAAGCCGCAACAGCATTCATCACACCATACGGCCCATTCTGCTTCAACACAATGCCCTTTGGGCTAAAAAACGCCGGCGCAACATATCAGCGCATGATTCAAACATGCCTGGCAAACCAGATCGGCAAAACAGTGGAGGCGTATGTAGATGATGTGGTCGTTAAATCAAGACATGTCGAATCTCTAGTAGACGACTTGAGGCTTACATTCGACAACCTCCGAAAATACGACATTAAGCTAAATCCGGAAAAATGCGTTTTCGGCATTCCAGCCGGAAAGCTCCTGGGCTTCATTGTATCCGGTAGAGGAATTGAAGCAAATCCAGCTAAAATCCGAGCTTTGTCACAATTGGATGTCCCAAAAGACCTCAAACAAATACAGAAACTCACCGGATGCGTGGCGGCTTTAAGCCGCTTTATCTCCCGCCTGGGAGCAAAGGCATTGCCCCTTTACCGCCTCCTCAGGCGCACCGAACACTTCGAGTGGACAGACGCTGCCACGATCGGACTCGAGGAAATAAAGGCCATCTTGGCAACAAACCCAGTCCTGGCCGCGCCAAACACTGGCGAACCCATGCTATTGTACATTGCCGCAACTCATCAAGTTGTTAGCGCAGTACTCGTCGTCGAGCGGGCAACGGACGGACACAAACTCCCCCTTCAAAGGCTGGTTTACTACGTGTCCACTGTCCTCACGCCATGCAAATCACGCTACCCGCATTACCAAAATATTGCATACGCGGTGTTTATAGCATCCCGGAAGCTACGACACTACTTCAGAAGTACCACTCAATGATATTATCAACAACCGCGATGCAACGGGCCGGATAGCAAAATGGGCCATAGAGCTCCTCCCGTTCGACATAACCTACAAACCATGGCGAGCCATTAAATCGCAAGTCCTAGCCGACTTCGTCGCCGAATGGGCAGAGGTCGAACTCCCTAAAGAGTACGGCACACATTCAAACTGGATCATGCATTTCGACGGCTCCAAAATGTTGGACGGACTGGAGCCTAGCGTCGTTTTGACGTCCCCCACAGGAGACACAGTCCAATATGTACTCCAAATTATGTACACGGACTCCAACAATGCAGCCGAATACGAGGCCCTTCTACATGGTCTCCGGATGGCAGTATCCATGGGCATTCAACGCCTGGAAGTACGCGGGGATTCAAACCTCGTGATATCCCAAATAAATGGCGACTTCGACGCCAAAGACCCAAAAATGGCAGCTTATCGCAATACCGTCCTAAAAATGTCAGTTCGGTTCGAGGGATTGGAGTTTCACCATATAGCTCGAGAAAATAATCAGGCAGCGGACGTCCTGGCACGCATCGGAGCAAAACGAGATGCAGTCCCCCCAACATCTTCTTAGAAAGATTATTCAAGCCATCTGTAGCATGGGAGGGGGAACCCTCGGATAACAGTCCGGACACAACCGCACAACCCGACGCCGAACAATCCGACATAATCGGAGGCCCTGCCACCGAAATCACACCTTCAGCCCACGTAATAATGGCGGTCATCGCCCCGTAGACAGAACCATTCCTAGCCTACCTTACAAGGCGGGAACTCCCAGAGGACCAAAACGAGGCACGCTGCATAGTGCGGCGATCTAACTCCTATAAAGTCCACGAGGGAGAGCTATATAAGAAAAGCACAACAGGAGTCCTTCAAAGATGTATCTCCGAAGAGGAAGGGCGGAGTCTGTTGGCTGAAATTCATGCCGAACTCGGTGGCCACCACGTTGCAGCTCGGTCCCTTGTAAGCAAGGCTTTTCGTACGGGCTTTTATTGGCCGACGGCCCGAGCAGACGCTCATGACTTAGTCAAACGATGCGTCGGTTGCCAACTCTTTGCAAACCAAAGCCATATGCCGCCCAACGCCCTCCGAACTATCCCCATCACTTGGCCTTTTGCGGTCTGGGGGCTTGACATGGTGGGACCCCTTAAAGGCGGAACCCACAAGAAAAAATACTTATTGGTCATGGTGGATAAATTCACCAAATGGATAGAAGCCAAGCCTGTTAAGACGGCCGAATCCGGACCTGTGACAGACTTCATATCTGGGGTCGTACACCGTTACGATGTCCCTCACAGCATCATCACCGATAATGGCACAAACTTCACCTCCGACGAAGTAAAGCTGTGGTGCAAAAACATGGGCATTAAGCTTGATTATGCTTCTGTCTATCACCCACAAACTAACGGTCAGGTCGAACGTGCAAATGGTCTCATCATGAGTGGCATTAAACCCAGACTAGTGCGATCCCTCAAGGAATCTAATACGCACTGGGTGGAGGAGCTCGACTCCGTACTCTGGGGGCTGCGAACCACGCCGAATCATACCACCGGATTCACACCATTCTTTATGGTGTACGGCGCAGAGGCAGTTCTGCCCTGCGACATAATTCATGACTCACCTCGAGTGCGCATGTACGAAGAAAGAGAAGCCGAGCTTGATCGGCAGGACAACTTGGACGCCTTAGAGGAGGAGCGCGACGTGGCTAAAGCCCGTTCCGCATTTTATCAATAGCAGGCTCGAAGATATCAAAGCAGAGAAGTACAGGCCAAAAATTACAACGTTGGCGAACTAGTTCTACGCCTGCCGGATAAGAAAAAGGACAAACTCAAGCCCAAATGGGAAGGTCCCTTCATAATTGACCAAGTCCTGACTGGTGGAGCGTACCGCCTGCGACATGCATCGGATAACCGACTCGAGCCGAACCCATGGAACGCCGCACGTCTCCGAAGATTCTATGCCTAGCGCCGGACTCTGGGTTTGTCTCCTTCCTCTGTCCATTTATATATATATATATATATATATATATATATATATATATATATATATATATATATATATATATATATATATATATATATATTTCTGTTTTTATTTGTCTCCCCCCACTCTTTCCTTTTATAGCCGTTAAAGGCTCATCATGTGACGCGCTACCCGCGCTCCTTAAACCTGGGGGCTTCTTTAACAGAAGCTTGTTTATATGGGTTTCACGCCCAACGCATGCGTCAGACTTCCGCATGCACCTTTTCTTCACCACTATATGCATCGATATGACTTAAGTTTTGGCCAAGCTGGGTTGCCTGGCTCCTGTGCTTACCCCTACGTTCCCGATTTTTCGGCTAGGCGGTAAAGGGAGCACCTCTGCGATTGCTACTGCCGGATAAGCCGGATGTGTACCTCAGACTGGGTGAAGCCGAAAGCTAGCGTTCTTAAGGGAATATTCGGTCGGTGAACTAAAGATGAACCTTTTTACTTATACATGCCCCCAGATGTTTTCCTGCATTTGCAGTCCGGACGTGCACTCCAGGGCACGCCACCCCAGCGAAAGGAACCCTTAACGGAACTATTCTCTCTGGAAGATGTTTCTTACTAACCATGTAATATAACATAACTAGTTGGGCACTTGTCTGATAAAGCACTAATGACCCCTACGCCTGGTCTCCATGCATACCTTGGTTCTTATATAACCGTTATGGTATTCGGACACACTCCGGACCGTTAGGTCCCGAGGTCGAAGCGAAAAGGTCGGCAACGACAAACGATCTACAATCCGGCTAGAACGCATTACACATGTCAATTATAAATTACATAGTCATCATGACTGATTGTATTCCTCCTCTATACCATCTAACAGGCTGTCTAATTTACCGTCCTGCTGGGAATACTTTGCGGCCAATTCTACCTGGCCATACACTAAGCTCACAGGGATCTCCTTCCCGTCAGGCCCCACCGGTCCGACCTCGGCCATGTGATTGGGGTCAGACTTTGTAAAGAGGGTCTTCACCATGGCCCAGGCCTCCCTAGCGCCCTGCCGGTAGGCTGATATCTTCCACAACCGGAAGCGCCGCCGAGCTCCCTTCAACTTCTCCGCAAGTTCTCCAAGGCCCTCAGGTATGGAGTGGGCAGGCCACAAGGCTTGGGCAATACCTCGCATCGCTTGCCGAACTCGTTCGTGCAGTTGCGAGAGTTCGGGAAGAAGATTGCCCATTGAACCGGGCATCTCCTCTACAGAACGACCTGTCAGCATACCTACAGACATAACTCTGTTAGTCGTCTTCCTCGTCGAACTCCTTTTTCAAGAGTTCTCTTAAGCACTTACTAAAAATGCCACGTCGAAGTTGCTGATTCTGCTTATTGGAGTCCGACAGCTGGCCACGAACATCTTTTAGTTCAACATCCAGCCTGGTGTTGGCATCCTGGAGATCATTCTTCTCCCGCCTCACCTTTGTTAGCACGCTTTCACCAGCCTTTAACCAGCGTAGAAGCTGTTGCCTGTCCGGATCGAGTCCGGCGCCATCTACAATACCATTTGTCAGATTGGCACTTAAATCCGCACAATACTAAATATTCTGGTGTATTGTTTACCTGCAGGGGTCTCTTTAGACCCCCCCTGCTGCCGTTAGTGCGGCCTCTAGTTGGGCCCTGCACCTTTCCAGCTCCCAGGACAGCGCGGTGTTCTTCTCGGTAAGAAACTGCATGTTATATGATTCTTGAATCAGTTATTTCCACTGCTTCAAGTCTCGGGGGCTACTGGCATATCTATATTTACCAAAATTTTCTTACCCGTATGTCTTTCACATACTGCTCCGTGGCTCTAGCTAAACCATTTTGAGCGGCACGGAGGTACGCGTCTCCCGAATTGAAGGCATTTAAATCCTCCTGGGAGAAACAAGCGTCGCAAAGGACGGTCCGGCGACGCCTGTGGTTCATGGCACTCTCCACCTCGGAATGGGTGGCAGACAGCCTGTCCGCATCCTCTGATGGAGGAGCGGCCGGTGCGTGCCTTGCGCGGGCCTCCGCTTCCGGGCCGGGCATTGGAGTCTGGCTGGTGGAGGCGCGATTGGCAACCTCTCCGGATATAGTCCGGCGAGGTCTCTTCGTCCTGAAGATAGCACGAATGTTAATATACCCTGGAGGAGTAAAACACCAGGGAAAAAGAGAGGGTACGCCATACCTTTGCTCTGGCACCTCAGTCCAGACTACGTTCCTTTTTGCCCCACGGGGCCCTGCGGCCCCCCGCCGGCTAGCTGCAGCGGGGTCGGCTTCCCGCCTCGGGATCTCCCCTACAAAGCACGGTTGCTGACAGAACAACCAAACCCGTGAAAATGGAACCCCTCTTGAGGGGGTAAAGCTCCGGTATTTGTCACCTGGGAGGCCGGGATTAACCCTGGGTAATCAGCTATAATAGCTATCAAGGTATCGTCCTTGCTTAGCTGATAAAACGCTCCGTCGATAAACTCCACCGCTAAGTCCGGATCCTCTTCGGAGTCCGGATCAAGGGACCGTTCTAGGTCCTCTGGCTGTGGAGGACAGTTGTTTATGTTTTTTACCTCCTGACGCAGGTCCTGCGTTGAAGTCGTTAGACTGCCTATTTAATCATGGGAATGTAAAATGAACAGGGAAGCACGACTGTCCGCTTACCCAATTCGGAGGACTATACATGAAAAATCCGCTCTGCGGGTCGACGCGGAGGAATTCCTCTTCTTCTCCCTTGTACAAAGAGGATAAGATCTTCATTAGAGCGGCAGGCGAGTCCGGCCCTTTACGGCCGTGACAGGTGGCGTCATCTTCCCCGTTGAAATCCCACATGGGGTGGCTTCTGTATTGGAGCGGCTGCACCCCCCGCATAATGCATATGGCCATGACATTAATCATGGTTAGTCCGGAATGAGCCAGTAGCTTAATCCGGCCCATTAAGTAAAGGACGTCTCTGTCATTCTCACTCTGAGAGCTCCGAGGGCGCCAGCTCAGGCGTTTCTTCAGGGGAGCATTGTTGAACTCAGGGAGACCGGCCCGGATAGGGTCCGGCAGGGGGACGTCGTCTATGTAAAACCATTCTGAAGGCCAGTCCTCGGACGCCTTCTTCGGGGTTCCGGACGGGTATCCGGTCCCGGCGATACGCCATACTTCGGCTCCGCCCACTTGATATATGGACCCCTCTTGGGAACGGGGCACCAGGAAGAATATCTTCTTCCACAGCGCGAAATGAGCCTCGACGCCTAAAAATAGCTCGCAAAGAGCAACGAAGCCCGCGATGTGTAACACGGAGCCGGGCGTAAGGTGGTGCAGCTGGAGGCCATAGAACTCCAGAAGCCCGCGGAGAAAGGGATGAATTGGAAATCCCAGACCCCTTATTAGATAAGGGACCAGGCACACCCGCTCCCCTTTAGAGGGATTAGGTGAGTTCTCCGCTTGTTTTTCGCCTTGATAAGTGGCGAGTCCGGCTCGGACCGAGACCATATAGGCTTGAGGGAGAAATCCCTTGGCTTGGAGCGACACTAATTCGCTATGCGGGATGGAACAACTCTCCCAGTCTCCAGGGATAGGACTGGAAGGGCGAGAGGAGGAGCTACGGCGGCTGGCCATGTTGGAATGGATCTTTGCTGGAGATGCTCTGATGATTTCTCGCAGAAGGGGAAGGTGTGGTTTGGATCTGAATCCTCATCCTGTTAGATAGGTGGCTCGTTTATACGGCTAGGGGCTTGGATGTAAAAATGCCCCGGCTCTTCGCATTCGTTTGACACGTGGAAGGCGGCCATTATTGGGCGTGAAGGCCAAGGAGCACTGCATTATAAAAATCGGACGTTATACCCGCAGGTACACAAAGTTTGAAGGAGAACCCGCCTTGCAATGCCGAAGACAATCTGCGCACCGGACTCATCGTCATTGAAGCCTGGTTCGGGGGCTACTGAGGGAGTCCTGGATTAGGGGGTGTTCGGATAGCCGGAAAATACCTTCGCCGGACTCCAGGACTATGAAGATACAAGATTGAAGACTTCGTCCCGTGTCCGGAAGGATCTTTCCTTGGCGTGGAAGGCAAGCTAGGCGTGCGGATATTCAAGATCTCCTACCATTCTAACCGACTCTGTGTAACCCTAACCCTATCCGGTGTCTATATAAACCGGAGGGTTGTAGTCCGTAGGACAACCATCATCATACACAATCATACCATAGGCTAGCTTCTAGGGTTTAGCCTCCTTGATCTCGTGGTAGATCTACTCTTGTACTACCCATATCATCAATATTAATCTAGCAGGAGTAGGGTTTTACCTCCATCGAGAGGGCCCGAACCTGGGTAAAATAAAGTGTCCCTTGTCTCCTATTACCATCCGACCTTGACGCACAGTTCGGGGCCCCCTACCCGAGATCCGCCGGTTTTGACACCGACACTAAGCCTGAGACTGAGTGCTTCAACTGCAAGCAGACTCGTCACTGGAAGCGGAACTACCCCAAGTATTTGGCGGATAAGAAGGATGGCAAGGTGAACAAAGGTATATGTGATATACATGCTATTGATGTGTACCTTACTAGATCTCGTAGTAGCACTTGGGTATTTGATATTGGTTCTGTTGCTAATATTTGCAACTCGAAACAGGGACTACGGATTAAGCGAACACTGGCCAAGGACGAGGTGACGATGCGCGTGGGAAACGGCTCCAAAGTCGATGTGATCGTCGTCGGCATGCTACCTCTACATCTACCTTCGGGATTAGTATTAGACCTAAATGATTGTTATTTGATGCCAGCATTGAGCATGAACATTATATCTGTATCTTGTTTGATGCGAGACGGTTATTCATTTAAATCAGAGAATAATGGTTATTCTATTTATATGAGTAATATATTTTATGGTCATGCACCCTTGAAGAGTGGTCTATTTTTGATGAATCTCGATAGTAGTGATACACATATTCATAATGTTGAAGCCAAAAGATGCAGAGTTGATAATGATAGTGCAACTTATTTGTGGCACTGCTGTTTAGGTCATATCGGTGTAAAGCGCATGAAGAAACTCCATACTGATGGACTTTTGGAACCACTTGATTATGAATCATTTGGTACTTGCGAACCGTGCCTCATGTGGGCAAGATGACTAAAACGCCGTTCTCCGGAACTATGGAGAGAGCAACAGATTTGTTGGAAACCATACACACAGATGTATGTGGTCCAATGAATGTTGAGGCTTGCAATGGGTATCGTTATTTTCTCACCTTCACAGATGATTTAAGTAGATATGGGTATATCTACTTAATGAAACATAAGTCTGAAATATTTGAAAAGTTCAAAGAATTTCAGAGTGAAGTTGAAAATCATCGTAACAAGAAAATAAAGTTTCTACGATCTGATCATGGAGGAGAATATTTGAGTTACGAGTTTGGTCTACATTTGAAACAATGCGGAATAGTTTCGCAACCCACGCCACCCGGAACACCACAGCGTAATGGTGTGTCCGAACGTCGTAATCGTACTTTACTAGATATGGTGCGATCTATGATGTCTCTTACTGATTTACCGCTATCATTTTAGGGTTATGCTTTAGAGACGTCTGCATTCACGTTAAATAGGGCACCATTGAAATTCGTTGAGACGACGCCTTATGAACTGTGGTTTGGCAAGAAACCAAAGTTGTCGTTTCTTACAGTTTGGGGCTGCGATGCTTATGTGAAAAGACCTCAACCTGATAAGCTCGAACCCAAATCGGAGAAATGTGTCTTCATAGGATACCCAAAGTAGACTGTTGGGTACACCTTCTATCACAGATCCGAAGGCAAGACATTCGTTGCAAAGAATGGATCCTTTCTAGAGAAGGAGTTTCTCTCGAAAGAAGTGAGTGGGAGGAAAGTAGAACTTGATGAGGTAATTGTACCTGCTCCCTTATTGGAAAGTAGTTCATCACAGAAACCGGTTCCTGTGACGCCTACACCAATTAGTGAGGAAGTTAATGATGATGATCATGGAACTTCAGATCAAGTTGTTACTGAACCTCGTAGGTCAACCAGAGTAAGATCCGCACCAGAGTGGTACGGTAATCCTGTTCTGGAGGTTATGTTACTAGACCATGACGAACCTACGAACTATGAAGAAGCGATGGTGACCCAGATTCCGCAAAATGGCTTGAGGCCATGAAATCTGAGAAGGGATCCATGTATGAGAACAAAGTGTGGACTTTGGTTGACTTGCCCAATGATCGGCAAACCATTGAGAATAAATGGATCGTCAAGAAGAAGACTGACGCTGACGGTAATATTACTGTCTATAAAGCTCGACTTGTTGCAAACGGTTTTCGACAAGTTCAAGGGATTGACTACGATGAGAATTTCTCACCAGCAGTGATGCTTAAGTCTGTCCGAATCATGTTAGCAATTGCCGCATTTTATGACTATGAAATTTGGCAAATGGATGTCAAAACTGCATTCCTGAATGGATTTCTGGAAGAAGAGTTGTATATGATGCAACCAGAAGGTTTTGTCGATCCAAAGGGAGCTAACAAAGTGTGCAAGCTCCAACGATCCATTTATGGACTGGTGCAAGCCTCTCGGAGTTGGAATAAATGCTTTGATAGTGTGATCAAAGCATTTGGTTTTATACAGACTTTTGGAGAAGCCTGTATTTACAAGAAAGTGAGTGGGAGCTCTGTAGCATTTCTGATATTATATGTGGATGACGTATTACTGATTGGAAATGATATAGAATTTTTGGATAGCATAAAGGGATACTTGAATAAGAGTTTTTCAATGAAAGACCTCGATGAAGCTGCTTATATATTGGGCATTAAGATCTATAAAGATAGATCAAGATGCTTAATTGGACTTTCACAAAGCACGTACCTTGACAAAGTTTTGAAGAAGTTCAAAATGGATCAAGCAAAGAAAGGGTTCTTGCCTGTGTTACAAGGTGTGAAGTTGAGTAAGACTCAATGCCCGACCACTGCAGAAGATAGAGAGAAGATGAAAGATGTTCCCTATGCTTAAGCCATAGCTCTATCATGTATGCAATGATGTGTACCAGACCTGATGTGTGCCTTGCTATAATTCTAGCAGGGAGGTACCAAAGTAATCCAGGAGTGGATCACTGGAAAGCGATCAAGAACATCCTGAAATACCTGAAAAGGACTAAGGATATGTTTCTCGTTTATGGAGGTGACAAAGAGCTAGTCGTAAATGGTTACGTCGATGCAAGCTTTGACACTGATCCGGACGATTCTAAATCACAAACCGGATACGTGTTTACATTGAACGGTGGAGCTGTCAGTTGGTGCAGTTCTAAACAAAGCGTCGTGGCGGGATCTACGTGTGAAGCGGAGTACATAGCTGCTTCGGAAGCAGCAAATGAAGGAGTCTGGATGAAGGAGTTCATACCCGATCTAGGTGTCATACCTAGTGCATCGGGTCCAATGAAAATATTTTGTGACAATACTGGTGCAATTGCCTTGGCGAAGGAATCCAGATTTCACAAGAGAACCAAGCACATCAAGAGACGCTTCAATTCCATCCGGGATCTAGTCCAGGTGGGAGACATAGAAATTTGCAAGATACATACGGATCTGAATGTTGCAGACCCGTTGACTAAGCCTCTTCCACGAGCAAAACATGATCAACACCAAGGCTCCATGGGTGTTAGAATCATTACTGTGTAATCTAGATTATTGACTCTATTGCAAGTGGGAGACTGAAGGAAATATGCCCTAGAGGCAATAATAAAGTTATTATTTATTTCCTTATATCATGATAAATGTTTATTATTCATGCTAGAATTGTATTAACCGGAAACATAATACTTGTGTGAATACATAGACAAAAAGAGTGTCACTAGTATGCCTCTACTTGACTAGCTCGTTGATCAAAGATGGTTATGTTTCCTAGCCATTGACATGAGTTGTCATTTGATTAACGGGATCACATCATTAGGAGAATGATGTGATTGACTTGACCCATTCCGTTAGCTTAGCACTCGATCGTTTAGTGTGTTGCTATTGCTTTCTTCGTGACTTATACATGTTCCTATGACTATCAGATTATGCAACTCCCGTTTACCGGGGGAACACTTTGTGTGCTACCAAATGTCACAATGTAACTGGGTGATTATAAAGGTGCTCTACAGGTGTCTCCAAAGGTACTTGTTGGGTTGGCGTATTTCAAGATTAGGATTTGTCACTCCGATAGTTGGAGAGGTATCTCTGGGCCCACTCGGTAATGCACATCACTTAAGCCTTGCAAGCATTGCAACTAATGAGTTAGTTGCAGGATGATGTATTATGAAACGAGTAAATAGACTTGCCGGTAACGAGATTGAACTACTTATTGAGATACCGACGATCGAATCTCGGGCAAGTAACATACCGATGACAATGGGAACAAACGTATGTTGTTATGCGGTCTGACCGATAAAGATCTTCGTAGAATATGTGGGAGCCAATATGAGCATCTAGGTTCCGCTATTGGTTATTGACCGGAGACGTGTATCGGTCATGTCTACATAGTTCTCGAACCCGTAGGGTCCGCACGCTTAAAGTTTCAATGACGGTTATATTATGAGTTTATAAGTTTTGATGTACCGAAGGTTGTTCGGAGTCCCGGATGTGATCACGGACATGACGAGGAGTCTCGAAATGGTCGAGACAAGAAGATTGATATATTGGAAGCCTATATTTGGATATCGAAAGTGTACCGGGTGAAATCGGGATTTTACCGAAGTACTGAGGGGTTACCGGAACCCCCCGGGGGTTAATGGGCAATAGTGGAGAAGAGGAGAGGCGGCCAGGGCAAGGGCCGCGCACCCCTACCCCCTAGTCCGAATAGGACAAGGAAAGGGGGCGATGCCCCGCCCCCTTTACTTCTTCTCCTCCACTTCTCCCCCCCCTTCTCCTATTCCAACAAGGAAGGGAGGGAGTCCTACTCCCGGTAGGAGTAGGACTCCTCCTGGCGCGCCTCCTCCTGGCCGGACGCACCTCCCCCCTTGCTCCTTTATATATGGGGGCAGGGGGAACCCTAGAGACACAACAATTGATCGTTTGATCTTTTAGCCGCGTGCGGTGCCCCCCTCCACCATAGTCCACCTCGATAATACTATAGCGGTGCTTAGGCGAAGCCCTGCATCGGTAGAACATCATCATCGTCACCACGCCGTCGTGCTGATGGAACTCTCCGTCAACACTCGGCTGGATCGGAGTTCGAGGGACGTCATCGGGTTGAACGTGTGCTGAACTCGGAGGTGTCGTGCGTTCGGTACACTTGATCGGTCAGATCGTGAAGACATACGACTACATCAACTGCGTTGTGCTAACGCTTCCGCTTTCGGTCTACGAGGGTACGTGGACAACACTCTCCCCTCTCGTTGCTATGCATCACGATGATCTTGCGTGTGCGTAGGAAATGTTTTGAAATTACTATGTTCCCCAACACGATGGAGGTCCTAGAGGCGCCACAGAGCGCGACTATGGGGGTGGTCAAAGTGACGAAAGGAAACTTGTCTGAGGCACACATTTTACATAGGCTGAATGAGCTTGCTCCTGGTAACTTTCAGTGGGAGCTGATTAGACCCGAGCCCAATGTTTACAAAGTTGACTTTCCATCAGCAGAGGACTTGAAGAAAATTCTGGATTTTGAGATGTGTAGAGTGCCTGGCACAGAGAGCATACTCGAGTTTGACGAGTGGAAGAAGGTCGAGCCGAAGGGCAAGTATGGTTACGTTTCTTGAGGGCGCCTTCGAAGCCTCTGAATGATGTGAGGGTCGTGGCTAGATTGGGCAATCTTGTTGGAAAGAATGAGCGGGTGGACATGCCATTTACCCGTGCAAACTGGGTGGCGAGGTTGCTTGTGAGTGTTCTTGATATTGAGTTCATATCGGATGATGTTAGATGGACGCATGCTGAAATGATATACAACTTAGAGATTGAGTTTGAGGACACCGATTTGTTCACTGAGGCCATGGGTGGGGATGATGTGGATATGGTAGATAAGGATGACCGCTCGGGCAACAAGGAGCTGCGGGAGAAGGACAGTGGATGTGATATGTCCAACACACCGGGTGCTAAGCACGCATCGGTGATGCCAGGGAAAGGAGCTCCACCATCTACCTCTGCGCTGATGAACTTGCCGAGATTTGGTTCTTTTGAGCCTGCTTCTGCACCTCCTAGACTGTGGTGTGATCGGGTAGAGCGTGATGATGTGTTCGAGCACTCGCTTCCTCCTCTTGATCCTGTTGGGCACGTTGCTTCAGTTAGAGGTTGCTCGGATGTGCAGGCAACAGAGGTGACCTAGGTGGAGCGTTCACCTACTTCAGTGCTACATGCGGCAGTGTTTAGTTAGACTGCCGAGCTCGGCCTCGACAGTGCGGAGTTTCGTGGGCAGACGGCCCCCAGTTCCCCCACTAGCCGCACTCAGAGGAGTGCTTCACAGCAGAGGATGACCACGGCGACACCTTGCGTAGCTGATGGTGTTTTGCGCGCCAGAGAGATTGCCAGGTCGGGGGTGCATGGGCAGGTGGCCCCCGTGCCTACCACCCCCAAGGCGCCCCGATGGAGGACGACGACAGATGCTACTTCTTTCTGCAGCCCTTGGTTGACACTGAAGGGTGCGTCGGGCTCGGCGACGGTGATGGCTGACGAGGCTGTGCCAGTAGGGCCGACGGCAGAGGCCCGCGGCCTGACTGGTTCAACTCTTATGAGCGCTGTTGGGGGTTGGGCAGGATGCCCTACCCCGAGCGGTGCAACGTGGGACGAGATCATTGCCTTCGGAGGGATACCTGATCCGATGTCCGAAGGTCGACGGATGAGCTGCCGCCTCCAGGACCAGTCGGATATTGATGACATGCAGTTACGGTGCGTGATGTGGGCGGCCAAACTTGGTGACATTGAGGTCACTACTGGTATGTCAGTAAACACTTCCAATTATATTTTCCATTTTTCCGATGATGAGATTATACATAATGCAAATCAGTTGGGAGTGTCTTTGGGTAGTAATGAAAGTGAAATCTCTAATTCTATTAATGATATCCTTGATCTTGAAGCGGAACGTGCCTTAGAAATAATTCGAAACTTAGCAGTTGTCAAACCTATGAATGATTTGGATATAGATGCGTTGGGGTTAAGGTACTTGATAGCTTTTGTGCGGATCTTGTACCCTCACTTCCCGAGACTGAGGAGGATGAGTGCTTTATTTCCAAGAGGGTTTTAAACCCTGTTGAGACTCAGGAGGCTAGGTCCACTGAACTCGGTTGTGAGGACCGGGTAGAGGACCAAAACAAGCCTAAGCGCAAGTGGAAACGAAATATTTATCTGGCTTCGGCTGTGCGCAGAAGTGCTAGGATCTGGACCACTAAAAAATTTCATGATGAACTATGAAGGGAATCTTTTTAGCAGAGGTCTTAAGGACTTGGCTAAACGTAGGTTTCTAGCGGCCGCTTCTGTAGAGCACAAGTTGGATTTTATCACCCTCTCTGAGACTGGAAGGGACAATTTTACCCCTCAGTTTCTTAGCACTTTATCGGGAGGAGTTGATTTCGATTGGCATTGCTTACCTCCAAGAGGAAGATCCAGTGGGATTTTGCTTGGGGTTAATTGAAACACTTTGGAAGTACGGAATGTGGTTATGGGTGATTTTGCGGTTAAGTTTTGGGTCAGATCGAAGGCCGGTGGATTTCAATGGGCACTGGTGGCGGTGTATGGCACCATACAGCCTGAACTTAGACCTGGTTTTTTGGTGGACTTAGTTCGTATTTGTGGTAGTGAGCAACTCCCAATTTTGGTTGGGGGAGATTTTAGCATTATTCGAAGAAGGGAGGGAAAAAACAACGATAGCTTTGATGGCAGATGGTCGTTTATGTTTAATACAATCATTGAGAGCATGGATCTTCGGGAGATCGAGCTTTCCAGTAGAAAATTCACTTGGGCTGACACGTTACCAAATCCAATGTTTGAGAAGTTGGATCGTGTCCTCGCCAGCGTCGAATGCGAGTAGAAGTTTCCTATATGGTGACGGTCCAAGCGTTGTCACGCGCGATCTCCGATCATACCCCATTGCTTGTTGACTCTAGAGAGGCAACTCATGTGGGAAACAAAAATACGTTCTCCTTCGAATTAGCATGGTTTGAAAGAGAAGGGTTCTTGGATGTGATAGCACGGGAATGGGCTAAAGATTCGGGGGGTAGGTCGAATGTAGAAAGATGGCAGAGTAAAATTAGGCACCTAAGGCAGTTCTTACGTGGTTGGTCCAAACATTTGAGTGGGATATATAAGGTTGAAAAGGAAAGGCTCCTTATCCTTATCAATTCCCTCGAATTAAAGGTCAAGTCCTCCATTCTAGATACCAGGGAGCTGGAAACTAAAGTGGAGGCGGAAATGAGATTGAAAGAACTGCTTCGAGAGGAGGAATTGAAGTGGGCACTAAGAGCAAAAGTTCACAAAATCGTTCAAGGGGACGATAATACCCAATTCTTCCATATGATCGTGAATGGCAAGCATCGAAAGAAGAGAATCTTTCAGCTAGAGCAAGATGAGGGGGCGATTTTAGGACAGGAGAACCTAAAACTGTACATCATCAGTTACTATAAGCAGCTTTTTGGGCCACCTGAGTATAATTTCGTGTCCTTAGATGAGTCGAGGCTTGAGGATGTCCCTCAACTAGCAGTAGATGAGAACGATATTCTAACTGCCCCATTTTCGAAGAAAGAGGTGTTTGAGGCAATTTCATAAATGAAGAATAATAAAGCGTCGGGGCCAGATGGTTTTCCGGCTGAGTTTTATAAAAAGTGCTGGCATATCATTAAGGGTGACTTGCTCCCGATGTTCCATGATTTGTTCGCCACACATCTCCAGCTATTTCACCTGAATTTTGGAACGATTACGTTGTTTTCGAAGAAAACAGAGGCCGTGTGGACTGAGCAGTTCAGGCCGATCTGTCTTCTTAATATTAGTTTTAAAATTTTCACCAAGGTCGGAACTAATAGGCTTACGCAGATTGCGCATTCTGCGGTGCAGCCATCTCAAACTGCTTTCATGCCGGATAGGAACATCCTAGAAGGGGTTGTGGTCCTACATGAAACGCTCCATGAAATCCACACAAAAAAACTCGATGGGGTGGTTTTTAAAGTGGATTTTGAGAAAGCGTACAATAAGATAAAATGGCCATTTCTTTAGCAGGCATTGCGAATGAAAGGATTCGATCAGGTCTAGAGAAACCAGGTAGATGCTTTCACGCAAAAAGGAAGTGTAGGAATCAAGGTGAATGATGACATAGGTCATTAGTTCCAGACACACAAGGGTCTGAGACAGGGAGATCCGATGTCGCCGATTATGTTCAACATTATGATAGACATGTTGACGATCCTAATAGGAAGAGCCAAGGATAATGGCCAGATAGGCGGCCTTGTCCCGCATTTAGTAGATGGAGGTGTGTCCATCTTACAGTATGCGGATGATACTATCATCTTCATGGAGCATGATTTGGCAAAAGCAAGAAACATGAAGCTTGTGCTATGCTTATTCGAACAGGGGTTAAAGATTAACTTCCATAAAAGTGAATTGTTCTTCTTTGGAAGAGCTAGAGATGAACAAGAAGCTTACAAACAATTGTTCGGGTGCGAATTGGGGTCTTTGCCCTTTAC
Source organism: Aegilops umbellulata (assembly GCA_032464435.1). Taxonomy (NCBI): domain Eukaryota; kingdom Viridiplantae; phylum Streptophyta; class Magnoliopsida; order Poales; family Poaceae; genus Aegilops; species Aegilops umbellulata. The sequence continues at coordinate 61,839,519 of CP136056.1, read as the reverse complement.
GTATTTGGGTATACCAATTCACCATCGCAAGCTTTCCAACACAGAATGGAAGTGCATTGAGGATAGGTTTGAAAAGAAACTAAGCTGCTGGAAGGGCAAGCTTATGTCATACGAAGGTCGACTAAATCTTATTAATTCAGTTCTCATGAGTATGCCTATGTTTCTCTTATCCTTTTTCTAGGTTCCAGTTGGAGTTGGGAAAAGACTAGATTTCTATCGATTGTGTTTCTTCTGGCAGAGCGATGAGTTAAAACGCAAATACAGACTCGTTAAATGGGACATAATATGTAGACCAAAAGACCAAGGGGGCCTTGGCATAGAGAATCTAGAGGTGAAGAACATATGTCTTCTCAGCAAGTGGTTGTATAAGCTATATGTAGAGACCGATGCCACATGGGCCCAGATTCTGCGTAATAAGTACCTACATTCTAAAACCCTATCCCAAGTGACGGTTAGACCGACCGATTCACTATTTTCGAGACGGCGAGACATATTCGTGTAGGAGTATGTGCTTTATTATGGGCAGTTTAGAACTGCAGGAATGATATGGTTTTGAACATAACAACAAATTTTAATTTCTTGCAGGTTATTTTCCGGGCCACTGCATTGATCCGTATGTGGTCTCTACTCACTCAGACGGATGCCAGGGAGCGTATGGTTACTGGGTCTATCCGGTGGGAGACGGTAGATCAGGCTATCTTCAACCGGTTTGGATGGCGGTCATGTAATATGATACGTGTTTAGTTTCCTATCTTCTCTATGCCAACCGGTTGTGTATTCATTACTTTTTTCGGTTTTTGCTCTTTGTGAGCTTTGTTTATCTTTGAGACCTCAAGACTTTGTTGGACCTTTTTCTTGTTTAATAATATAGCTGTATGCATCGTTCTGATGCAAAGGCTGGGGATAACCTCCTTTTCAAAAAAAGAAAAAAACTTGTCCATTTTATGAATTTCCTGAAAAGAAAATCCATTTTTCTCTCTGTTTTTTTGAGGTGGAACTAGGGATTTTATTCAATGTTCACAACAGATGGAATACAAGCAAAACCCGGGAGGATCCCTAGCCACAAATGGCGACCTGAAGGGAGTGATGAAGCTGCCTTAGCCATGTCGTGAACTTCAAAGTTTGACTCCCTCCTCTCAAAACAAAAATTAATCTTTACAAAATCATTTGCTTTATCACTAATCTCTCTAAGCACTAAAGCATAAGAAGAGAAGGTGCCTCGCTTAATATCTGAGATGACATGCATGTAATCAGAGGCTATCGTGGCATCATGTGTAATATTCAGATCTGTAGCAAGAGCAAGAGCTTCATTGCATGCATGGGCTTCAAGGCATGGTGCATCAACCAATCCATCAAACATTATAGCAGAAGCACATAGATAATTGCCAAGCATGTCCCTACACACCACTGTTGCAGCTCCCACAGTTCCTTGTCGAGAGATAGTGCCATCCACATTGATTTTAACAGCATCATCATTAGGTGTGAGCCATCTCCATGGCTCTTGCGATACAGCATGTGCATTCGTTGGGACCATGCGAACAATAGCGACTCCCAAGTCTTCCAGATATCGATTCACAAAGCAAATTGTTGAAAGCGGGCTCTAGAACTAGTCATCATGAATAGCCCTTCTACGAGCCCACCATATCGCCCACATTGTGACGAGGATCTTGGCGAGATCATGCTGGTTTGTAATCTCAAATAGCCAAAAAAATCCATAGATGTGCATCTTTCGTCCTGTTTGAGAGCATATGCTCAAGGACATCTTCATAACGTCCTCCTGTCTGGAAAGTACCTCGCCTTCAAAACTCGTGTACTTAGGGAATTAGGCTCTTGTAAAATTCTCCACACCTGGCATGCCCATAAAGCAAGATTAAAGAGCTCTATGTCATGGAACCCCAACCCTCCCATGAACTTAGGCTTGCACATAGTTTCCCAGGACACCCACGCCGGCTTCCTTTGCCCTTGCCTACTACCCCACCAAAATTTTCTTAGTAGGCCATTGATATTCTCACAAAGTCCACGCAGTAGCTTGAAACAGGCCATGGAGTAAGTGGGGATCGCTTGGGCAATGGATTTAATTAGAACTCTTTCCCCCCAGCCGACAAGCACTTCTCCATCCAGCCTTGTATGTGTTTCCAAATCATGTCCTTCAAGTACTTGAAACATCCTGCTTTGGCTCTCCCCACATCACTAGGTAGTCCTAAGTATTTCTCTAACAACACCTCATTATGAACATCCAGAACATTTTTAACTTCCAAACGGGTAGCTCCAGACACTCCCTTGCTGAAATAAATGGATGATTTATCCATGTTCATGCGTTGTCCCGAAGCATCACAATATTGCTTTAAGAGATCTTTCACCCTACTGGCACATTCACCTGTTGCTTCAAAGAATAACAAGCTGTCATCAGTGAATCATTTGAGGGAAAGGGAGTGTTTTTCGCTGGAATTACTGGGAAACTGCTCATTTATGGCTATTTACTCATGATTATTAGCATAAATTTTGTTCTTGAGGCTGTGTGGAAGGGGGCCTGAGGGAGTCCTGGATTAGGGGGTGTCCGGATAGCCGGACTATAACCTTTGGCCGGACTCTTGGACCATGAAGATACAAGATTGAAGACTTCGTCCCGTGTCCGGATGGGACTTTCCTTGGCGTGGAAGGCAAGCTTGGCAATACGGATATGTAGATCTCCTCCCATTGTAACCAACTCTGTGTAACCCTAGCCCTCTTCGGTGTCTATATAAACCGGAGGGTTTTAGTCCATAGGACGAACAACAATCATACCATAGGCTAGCTTCTAGGGTTTAGCCTCTCTGGTCTCGTGGTAGATCCACTCTTGTACTACCCATATCATCAATATTAATCAAGCAGGAGTAGGGTTTTACCTCCATCGAGAGGGCCCGAACCTAGGTAAAAACATCGTGTCCCTTGTCTCCTGTTACCATCCGCCTAGACGCACAGTTCGGGACCCCCTACCCTAGATCCACCGGTTTTGACACCGACATTGGTGCTTTCATTGAGAGTTCCTCTGTGCCGTCGCCATCAGGAAGGATGCCTCATCCCATCTTTAAAGACGGCATTGTTGCTAAGGGAGCTTTGGCTGTCGGCCAAACTCTCCGGCTAGGTGGTTTTCTTATGACCGCATGTTCGGCCGCTGCGCCGACGATGACTTCTCGGGTCATCAAAAGCAATCTTCACGTCAACTTGGAACTCGTCGAGCAGTTAGATCCAATGGAGCTCTCTTCCCTAAACGAGCTCTTGGATCGCATCGCCGCCCTGGAAGTCGCTACAAACTACGATCAGATTGGGCCTAAACCCGATCTGAGAGAGATTAACTCTCCCCAGGTCACCCATCACGTTGCAGTGGTGGAGGAACAATGCGGCGACCCTTCATCTATCTTAAGGACTAGATATGTCCGGATTCTCGATCCCTCCAAGCCGGATACCCGCGGAGGGGAGGACGTCACTCTAGCCCTTAACCTAGAGTCAAGCAGCGGGCTAGATTCATTGGACAACATCCAAGAATCCAAGCTTCCGAGTTCGGAAACTCCTTGGCCCCTGAGTCCCAGATTGGGTAAGGTTTCGGATTCAATTCCACCCACCCACCCAAACAGCGATCTTTCCCAAATTAGGCAAGAGCCCGAAGAAACAGTACACCATTACTAGGCCAGATTCCTCCTGGTCATCAACAGGATAAAGGACTGCCGCGAGGAAGACGCAATTTCATTCTTCTACAATAATTGCACGGACAAGGGAATCCTCAACACCATAAGTAGCCGTGAAATTACACACTTCGCCTACTTGGCGTCCATAGTACGAAAGTATTGTGCAATGGAAAGCGCCTGGAAAACCAAAATAAAATTTTGGGACAATCCGGCCCTGAATACAAACCCAGTCCGAAATAAAGGGGTGCATTATCGCTAGGCACCCGGGTTAAACACCAAAAAGCAAAAACCCTCTACAGGGCATGGAACCGTACTGGAGGGATGGCTCAATGGACCCTGTAAAATTCACAGTGCAGAGGGTGCCATACCAACTCATAGCCTTAAAGCATGTTGGATACTCCGGCAGGTGGCCAAAAGTGGCGAAGATCTTCTAAACCCAGAAGCCACAGAGTACCAGCCCAGGGATACCAGTACGGTATTAACAGTCTTCGAGACTTCCGCATCAAATAATATGCGAAAACGAACACTCCGCAACCTTGCCGAAGTCTACCACGTGGCAACAATAAACCCATGGAGTGACACGGCTATTACTTTTAATGCCAGTGACGAACCTAAATTCCGAACAGCCCGAGCACCAGTTGCATTGGTCCTCAGTCCAATAGGGGACGGCTTTCGACTCACCAAGGTACTCATGGACGGTGGCAACGGATTGAACCTCATTTATGAGGAAACCCTTTAAAAAAGTAAATAGACTGGAACCGCATTGAGCGAAGCAGCACAACCTTTAGAGGAATAATCCCCAGTCGGGAAGCACGATGTACAGGAAAAATCACACTAGATGTGGTGTTCGGCACGCCGGACAATTATAGGTCCGAAGAGGTCACGTTCCAAGTGGCCCCGTTCAGTAGTGGATACCACGCTCTATTAGGCGGGAGGCGTTTACAATCTTCCAAGCCATACCCCATTACGGGTACATGAAGCTCAAAATGCCCGGGCCCAACGGAATCATCACTCTCGCTAGTGATCCGGATACAGCACTCCGCGCCAAAAATAAGACAGCTGCACTAGCCCTCGAGGCACTATCCGAAGCCCTAGCGGCTGAGGAATTGACTGCGCTGCGCTCCACGGTGAACAGGGACGACGTGATACTCGATAAAAGATCCAAGTCCACCTCCTTTAAACCAGCGGACCAAGTCCATCCAACGGACCCTACAAAAATAGCTTCAATCGGGGCACAGTTAAACCCTGATGTAGACGCTGCACTACGAGAGTTCCTACGCGAGAACTGTGACATTTTTTCTTGGCACCCTTCAGACATGCCAGGAATCCCACGCAGGCTGGCCGAGCACAGCCTAAATATTCTAAAAGGATTCAAGCCAGTCAAGCAGGCTCTTCGGCGTTTCTCCGAACCTAAGAGACAAGCCATGGGAGAGGAACTAGCCAAGCTATTGGAGGCCGGATTCATCAAAGACATAAAACATCCGGACTGGCTAGCAAACCTGGTGATGGTACCAAAGAAGGACAAATCTTGGCGCTTGTGCGTCGATTTTAAGGACCTCAACAAGGCTTGCCCAAAGGATCCCTTCCCCCTCCCCCGCATCGATCAAATTATCGACGCTACTGTAGGACATGATTCGTTGTGTTTCCTCAACTCATACTCCGGCTACCATCAAATTAAGATGGCAGAGCCAGACCAAGCTGCAACGGCATTCATCACACCATACGGACCCTTCTGCTTCAACACAATGCCCTTCGGGCTCAAAAACGCCGGTGCAACATATCAGCGCATGATTCAGACATGTCTGGCAAACCAGATCGGCAAAACAGTGGAGGCATACGTACATGACGTGGTCGTCAAAACCAAGCATGTCGAATCCCTGGTAGACGACTTGAGGCTCACATTCGATAACCTCCGAACATACGACATCAAGCTCAACCCGGAAAAATGTGTTTTCGTCGTACCGTCCGGAAAGCTCTTGGGCTTCATTGTATCCGGTAGAGGAATTGAAGCAAATCCAGCCAAGATCCGAGCTCTGTCACAATTGGATATCCCAAAGGACCTCAAACAAATACAAAAATTGACTGGATGCGTGGCAGCTCTAAGCCGCTTTATCTCCCGCTTGGGAGAAAAGGCATTACCCCTTTATCGCCTCCTCCGGCGCATCGAACACTTCGAGTGGACGGACGCCGCCACGGCCGGACTCGACGAAATAAAAGCCATAGTGGCAAAAAACCCAGTCCTGGCCGCGCCAAACATTGGCGAACCAATGCTATTATACATTGCGGCAACTCATCAAGTTGTAAGCGCAGTGCTCGTCGTCGAACGAGAAACGGACGGGCACAAATTCTCCCTTCAAAAGCCGGTTTACTATGTGTCCACTGTCCTTACTCCATGCAAGTCACGGTACCCGCATTATCAAAAGATAGCGTACGCGGTATTCATGGCATCCCGGAAGCTGCGACACTACTTTCAAGACTGTTCGATAACGGTAGCCTCGGAAGTGCCACTTAACGATATCATAAACAACCGCGACGCGACGGGCTGGATTGCCAAATGGGCCATTGAAATCCTCCTGTTCGACATAACTTACAAGCCATGGCGAGCTATTAAGTCGCAAGTTTTGGCCGACTTCGTCGCCGAATGGACGGAAGCCGAACTCCCTAAAGAGTACGGCACATATTCCAACTGGATCATGCACTTCGACGACTCCAAAATGCTGGCCGGTCTGGGGGCTGGCGTCGTTCTGACGTCCCCAACAGGAGACACAGTTTAATACGTACTCCAGATAATGTATACGGACTCCAACAACGCATCCGAATACGAGGCCCTTCTACATGGTCTCCGGATGGCAGTATCCACTGGCATTCAATGCCTAGAGGTGCGCGGGGATTCGAACCTCGCAATATCCCAAATAAATGGAGACTTTGATGCCAAGGATCCGAAAATGGCAGCTTATCGCAACGCCGTCCTAAAAATATCAGCTCGGTTCGAGGGGCTCAAATTTCACCATATAGCCCGGGAAAACAATCAGGCGGCAGATGTCCTGGCACACATCAGCGCAAAACGCGATGCCGTCCCCCCCCCCCCCAACATCTTCTTGGAGAGGCTGTTCAAGCCATCCGTAGTATGGGAAGGGGAACCCGGAAATAACATACCGGACCCAACCGCACTGCCCGTCACCGAACAATCTAACATAATTGGAGGCTCAGCCAACGAAATAACATCTTCAGCCCACGTAATAATGGCAGTCATCGCCCCGTGGACAGAACCATTCCTAGCCTACCTAACTAGGCAGGAACTTCCTGAGGACCAAAACGAGGCACGCTGCATAGTACGGCTATCTAAAGCCTATAAAGTCCATGAGGGAGAGCTCTATAAGAAAAGCACCACCGGAGTCCTTCAAAGGTGTATCTCCGAAGAGGAAGGGCGGACTCTTCTGGCTGAAATTCATGCCGGACTCGGCGGCCACCACGCCGCAACCCGGGCCCTTGTAAGCAAGGCCTTCCGTACAGGATTCTATTAGCCGACGGCCCAGGCAGACGCTCAGGACTTAGTCCAATGATGCGTTGGTTGCCAGCTTTTTTCTAACCAAAGCCATATGCCACCCACCTCCCTCCAGACTATCCCCGTCACCTGGCCCTTCGCGGTCTGGGGGCTTGACATGGTTGGACCCCTTAAAGGAGGAACCCACAAGCAAAAATACTTACTGGTCATGGTGGATAAGTTCACCAAATGGATAGAGGCCAAGCCTGTTAAGACGGTCGAGTCTGGACCGGTGATAGACTTTATATCTGGGGTCGTACACCGTTACGGCGTCCCCCACAACATCATCACTGATAACGGCACGAACTTTACAGCCGATGAGGTAAAACTCTGGTGCAAAAACATGGGCATCAAGCTCGACTATGCTTCAGTCTATCACCCACAAACTAACGGTCAGGTCGAGTGAGCAAATGGTCTAATCATGAGCAGCATCAAACCTAGATTAGTGCGGTCCCTCAAGGAATCTAACACGCACTGGGTAGAGGAGCTCGACTCCGTACTCTGGGGGCTGCGGACCACGCCGAACCGCACTACCGGATACACACCATTCTTCATGGTATACGGCGCAGAGGCGGTTCTGCCCTGCGACATAATTCATGACTCACCTCGGGTGCGCATGTACGAAGAAAGAGAAGCCAAACTCGATCGGCAGGACAGTCTAGACGCCTTGGAGGAGGAGCGTGACGTGGCAAAAGCCCGTTCCGCATTCTATCAACAGCAGGCTCGAAGATACCAAAGCAAAGAAATACGGGCCAACACTTACAATGTTGGCGAGTTAGTTCTACGCCTGCCGGATAAGAAAAAGGACAAACTAAAACCCAAGTGGGAAGTTCCCTTCATTATTGACCAAGTCCTGACTGGTGGAGCTTACCATCTGCGGGATGCATTGGATAATCGACTCGAGCCGAACCCATGGAATGCATCCCGACTTCGAAGATACTACGCCTAGCGCCGGACTCCGTGTTCGTCTCCTTCCTCCGTCCATTTTTTATACGCTATCTGTCCTATATTTCTCTCCTTCTCCCCTTCTTTTCTTTCACAGCCTTTAAGGGCCCATTTGTGCCTTGTTCACACAAAACTGACGCGCTATCCGCGCTCATTATACCTGGGGGCTTCTTTTACAGAAGCTTATTCATACGGGCTTCATGCCCAACACATGTGTTATACTTCTGCATGTACCCTTTATTCACCATTATATGCATCGATATGACTTAAGTTTTGGCCAAGCTGGGTTGCATGGCTCTTGTATTTATGCCCTACGTTCCCGTTAATTCGGCTAGGGCATAAGGGGAGCACCTCTGCGATTGTTACTGCCGGGTCAGCCGGATGTGTACCTCAGACTGGGTGAAGCCGAAAGCTAGCGTTCTTAAGGGAATATTCGGTCGGTGAACTAAAGATGATTTCAAACTTTTTACTTATGCGCCCCCAGATGTTTTTCTTTCTCTCTGCGTCTCTATTCGCAGTCCGGACATGCTCTTTAGGGCATGCCTCCGAGGGAAAGGAACCCCTAACAGAACTATTCTCCCTGGAAGATGTTTCTTACTAACCATGTAATATAACATAACTAGTTGGGCACTTGTCTGTTCAAGCACTAATGACCCCTACGCCTGGTCTCCACGCATGCCCCGGTTCTTACATAACCGAGAGGGTATTCGGATACACTCCGGACCGTCAGGTCCAGTGGTTGAAGCGAAAAGGTCCGCCACGACAAACGATCTACAATCCGGCTAGAAGGCATTATACATGTCACTTTAAATTACATAGTCAATTTGACTGGTTGAATTCCTCTTCAATACCATCCAATAGGTTGTCTAGTCTACAGTCCTGTTGGGAATACTTTGCGGCCAATTCTACTTGGCCGTATACTAAGCTTACAGGGATCTCCTTCCCATTGGGCCCCAGGGGTCCGACCTCGGCCATATGGTTTGGGTCAGCCTTCGTGTACCGCGTCTTCACCATGGCCCAGGCCTCCCTGGCACCTTGACGACAGGCCGATATCTTCCATAATCAGAAGCGCCGCCGCACTCCCTTCAGCTTCTCCGCAAGATCTCCAAGCCCTTCAGGCACGGAGACGGATGGACACAAGGCCTGGGCAACGCCTTGCATCACCTGCTGAACTCGTTCATGCAGTTGTGAGAGCTCGGGAAGAAGGTCACCCGTAGAACCGGGAATTTCCTCTGCAGGACGCCCTGTTAGCATACCTACAGACATAAATCTGTCAGCCGACTTCCTCGTCGAACTCTTTTTCGAAGTTCGTTCAAGCACTTACTAAAAATGCCGCGTCGAAGCTGCCGATTCTCCTTCACGGAGTCCGATAGCTGGGCACGAACATCCTTTAGTTCCACGCCCAGCTGGGTGTTGGCATCTAGGAGATCATTCTTCTCCCGCCTCACCTTCGTAAGCACACTCTCGCTAGCCTTTAGCCGGTGTAGGAGTTGTTGCTTATCCGGATCTACTCCGGCGCCATCTGCAATGTTATTGTCAGATTTGCACACACGCCGCACTTTACATGATACTTATCATTTGAAGCATATAGTACCAGAGGGGGTCTCCTTGGGCTCCCCTGCTGCGGCCAGTGCGGCCTCAAGTTGGGCTCTGCACTATTCCAGCTCATGGGACAGTTGGGTATTCTTTTCTGTAAGAACCTGCATAACAAATGATCCTTAAATCAGTTATTCTAACTATTTCAAGTCTCAGGGGCTACTGGTATATATAATCACCAAATTTTCTCACCCGTATGTCCTTTACATACTGCTCCGTGGCTCTGGTTAGACCATTTTGAGCAGCACGGAGGTACGCATCTCCCGAGTTGAAGGCATCCAACGCCTCCTGGGAGAAACAAGCGTCGCGAAGAACTGTCCGGCGACGCCTGTGGTTCATGGCACTCTCCACCTCGGAGTTGGTGGCAGATAGCCTGTCTGCATCCTCTGTCGGAGGAGCGTCCGGTGCGCGCCTCGTGTTCGCCTCCGCTTCCGGACCCGGCCTTGAAGCCTGGCTGGTGGAGGCGTGATTGGCAACCTCTCCGGATATAGTCCGGCGAGCGCTCTTTTTCCTAAAGAGAGCACGGGCGTTAGTATGCCTCTAAGAATAATATCTTGGAATAAGATGGCGCGCCATACCGTTGCGCCGGCGTCTCAATCCGGACCGCACTTCTTTTCAGCCTGCTGGGCCTCGCGGCCCCTTGTTGGCTAGTCGCCACAGGCTCGGTATTCGGCCTTGAGGGCCTCCTCTGCAAAACACCGTTCATATACAGTAATCAAAAATACGCGAGGATGGATCCTTTTCAAAGCGCTAGGGCTTCGGCCTCAGTTACCTGCGAGGCTGGAAGTAACCGAGGATAGTCGGCCGTAATGGCCACCAAGGCATTGGCACTACTCAATTGATGAAATACCCCATCAATTAGCTCCACAGATATGTCCGGATCCTCCTGGGAGGCTGGGTCGAGGGACCGTTCCGGATCCTCGGGTTGTGGAGGAGGGCTGTTTATCTCCCTCGCGGCCTTACGCAGCTCCTGCGCAAGATGAAATACTTAACTATGGGAATATGGAACGGATGGGCGAGAAAAAGTATCAACTTACCCAGTCCGGAGGATTGTACATAGAAAATCCGCCCTGTGGATTGATGCAGAGGAACTCCTCCTCTTCTCCCTTGTACAAAGTGGACAAGATCTTTGCTAGAGCGGCAACCGATTCCGGCCCCTTACGGCCGCAGCGGGTGGCATCGTCCTCCCCGTTGAAATCCCACATGGGGTGGCCTCTATATTGAAGCGGTTGCAACCCCCGCATAATGCATATGGCCATGACCTCGATCATAGTCAATCCGGATTGAGCTAGCGACCTTATCCAGCTCATCGGGTAAAAAACGTCCCTATCGTCTTCCTCCTGGGGGCTCTGTGGACGCCAGCTCAGGCGCTTCTTCAAAGGAGCATCGACGAACTCAGGAAGGCCGACCCGAATAGGATCAGGGAAGGGGACGTCTTCTACATAAAACCATCCGGAAGGCCAGTCTTCGGACGTCTTCTTTGGGGTTACGGATAGGTATCCGGTCCCGGTGATGCGCCACACTTCGGCTCCGCCCACTTGATATACTGACCCCTTCTGAGAATGGGGCACGAGGCAGAACAGCTTCTTCCACAGCGCGAAATGAACCTCGCAGCCCAAAAACAGCTCGCAAAGGGCTACGAAGCCCGCGATATGCAATATGGAGGCTGGCGTAAGGTTGTGCAGCTGGAGGACATAGAACTCCAGGAGCCCCCGTAGAAACGGATGAATCGGAAATCCGAGCCCTCTTACCAAATAAGGGACAAGGCATACCCGCTCTCCTTTGGAGGGATTGGGAAGGCTCTCCGCTTGCTCTCCGCCATTATAGGTGGCGAGCCCGGCTCGAACCGGGACCATGTATGTTGGGGGAAGAAATCCCTTGGTCTGAAGCATCACTAGCTTGCTGTGCGGGACGGAACATCTCTCCCAATCTCCAGGCTGGGGGCTGGGAGGGCGAGAGGAGGAGCTGGGACGACCGGCCATGATGGAATGGATCTCTGTCGGATGCGCTCCGATGAATGCTCGCTAAGAGAAGATGGTGTGATCTAGATCTAAATCCTCGTCTCTTTAATAGGAAGCTCATTTACACAGCTAGGTGGGTAAATGTAAAAACACCCTGGCTCTTCGCATTCATTTGATGCGTAAAAGATGGCCATTATTGGGCGTGGTAGCCAAGGAGCGCAATATTCACGAGAAGTCGGACACTATTCAACAGGTACACCGAATTTGGAGAAGAACCCGCCTTGCAATGCCGAAGACAATCTGCGCGCCGGACTCATCGTCATTGAAGCCTGGTTCAGGGGCTATTGAGGGAGTCCTGGATTAGGGGGTGTCCGGATAGCCGGACTATAACCTTTGGCCGGACTCTTGGACCATGAAGATACAAGATTGAAGACTTCGTCCCGTGTCCGGATGGGACTTTCCTTGGCGTGGAAGGCAAGCTTGGCAATACGGATATGTAGATCTCCTCCCATTGTAACCGACTCTGTGTAACCCTAGCCCTCCGGTGTCTATATAAGCCGGAGGGTTTTAGTCCATAGGACGAACAACAATCATACCATAGGCTAGCTTCTAGGGTTTAGCCTCTCTGATCTCGTGGAAGATCCACTCTTGTACTACCCATATCATCAATATTAATCAAGCAGGAGTAGGGTTTTACCTCCATCGAGAGGGCCCGGACCTGGGTAAAAACATCGTGTCCCTTGTCTCCTGTTACCATCCGCCTAGACGCACAGTTCGGGACCCCCTACCCGAGATCCGCCGGTTTGACACCGACAGGACCCAGGCCTGCTATATCTGTGGGCTCGGGAGAGGTTTTTCCTCCTCATTGCTATCGCAAGTGCAGCAGCATCTGCTCTCCTTTCTTTCTAAATTTTGCCACAATCGAGGGGAGTGTGTCATGGCGAGTCAGGGAGAGAAGGTGACTGATGTTTTGGGGAAGAAACCAGCTAATGGAGAGGGTTCGAGGGGGTGAAAAATGTTGTGGATGCCTCTGGTTCCTCGCTCCACATGGCAATGCATAATCAGTTGGGGACGAAGATGTCGGGGAGCCGTCCTCTGGTCGTTGACATGGAGGCAGCCCGCAAGGCCATTGGTGGTTTCCTCGTGGTTGGACGCCTCCTCTCTCCTTTCCAGGTCAACCCAAGGGTCCTCCTCGATGATCTTCGAAACACGGCTTGGAAGAACCAAGGGGTGACCACCTTCCAAGAGGTGGCCAGTGACGACTGGAGGTTCATCCTCAACTTCGCCGCTGAAAGTGACCGTCGTTTTGTGCTTCAGGCGCAACCATGGCACTTCAAGCGGGATGGGCTCATCTTCGCCGAGTTCGACAGCAAGGGCGACTCGACGGAGGTATACCTTGGCGTCCTGACCATATGGGTCCAGGTACGAGATCTTCTGTTCGTGCTTAAGACGGAAAGTATAGGGTGGTCTCTAGAGGATCAATTAGGTGAGGTACTGGAGGTATCGCACCGTAACCATGTAATCGTTGAAAAATATTTGCGTTTGCGTGTGAAGCTCCTACTGCATGAACCTCTGAAGACTTCTGTAGAGTTTACCCCCTTAGGTAGTTCAAAGATACTTAAATTCGATGTAAAATATGAGAAAATTCCTTTGTATTATGAGTGTTGTAGGATTGTGGGTCATACCTCTGAGAGATTTTGTAAAATCCCAAGTGAAAAGAGAGTAATTTGCTTCCCTAGAAATCTTAGTGTTGAGCCCTACTGGAAGAGCCAAGGTGCTAGCAGGAGGGGTCTCCTCTTCGAGAACTACTCACGCGGCGACAAGAATCCGACTACAAGCATCGCCAACAACAACAACAACAACAACAGCAACGCCAAACCCATGGACGTCGTCAAGGTGGCCACTGCCGTGAGTGGGCTCGCGGTCTCTGATAAGGGGGGCGCTACTTCCGCCAAGACGACCACCGGCCAGGAGGGCCGGGTTCAGGAGGTCCTGGCGCATGCTCCGGCTGATGCGTCACTTGGTCAGGTGGACCATGTGGGCACGCTGGCTGCTTCAGTCCGAGGCCATAAGTCCCTGGAGGACTCTCGTCGCAGTGCATCGCATGACCAGGAGGGTCTCCCACTCGGCCAGGAGGGTCGGGTTCATGTGGCTCGTCCACCAGCTCTTTTTGCTGATGCTCCTGGGCTTGGCAGGAGGGCCAAGGGCTGGCGGTGCGGGGATGCACCCATCCGGTTGAGCTGCAGGGCCAGGAGGGCCACGAGCTGATATGGCCAGTAGAACCCAGCCATGCCAAGGCGATGGTTGCTGCTGCTGTCCACAGTGGATGTCCTACTGGCCAGGAGGGTTAGGGGATCCATCCGATGGGTGGAGGCAATTTTTCACAGGGTGCATCTACAGCTGTTGCTAAACATGATGGGCTATTATTCATACCCGGTGTGCTGGAGGCTCTTACATGGGTTGTTGCTGCTAGCCTGGCTACTCAGGAGACAACAAATGATAATGTGGCGTTTACTTTTAAGGCTGGGAAAAATGAGAAGCAGGGCCAGCAAAAGAGGAAGGGGAGGAAAGGAAAAAATATGGGAGTTTCTGAGAGGATAGAGAATGCCCGTAAGGAAACTATAGGTAAAAAGAGGAGAATCCCATTTGACCGTAGACCAACAGGTAGTGAACTAGAATTTTATTTTGAGAAAGAAATGGAGAGCTATGAGCGCATCCTGTATGATGATGTGAATGTGTCCTCCAAGCGAGTCTGTACGGGCAGAGTGGTAACTATGAAGAATGGGGATGGGGTACTCACACATGTAGCTAAGGAGACAGAGGAGGAGGAGGAGGAGGCGCATATGGAGAAGAGGAAGGAGTCGGTTCGAGATGATGGCGCATCGGCGGCCTCCGAGGAGGAGGTCCGCCGGGCCAAATGAAAATCCTAGGATGGAACTGTCGTGGTATGCTCTCCCCCACGGCAGTTCGAGAGCTCTTGGAGCTCCAAGGACGTACTAAGGCAGATGTGATTTTTCTTTCAGAGTCTCACTTGAATAAATGTAAAGCCAATGAGCTGCGTCGTGTTTTAAATTTTGATTCCATGTTTGTAGTGGAGAGCGATGGTCGGGCCGGTGGCCTTGTTTTGTTTTACCATAAGATAAATAAAGTTGTTTTGAATTATGTCTCGGATAATTTCATTGATATTTTATTTATGAATGAGGATATTGTACAATGGCGATTTACGGGGTTTTATGGTCGTCCGAGCTGGAGTGAGCGTAGTTTGTCTTGGGTTGATATTCGAAACTTACATTGTAAGGGCAAACACCCCTGGGTAGTCTTGGGTGATTTTAATGAAATTTTACTATCTTCTGAAAAGGAGAGCGGTAACGCCAGACCTAACGCTATGATGAGAGATTTTCGCAATTGTTTGCAAGAGTGCGGTCTAGAGGATATGGGATGTATTGGTGATCTCTTCACCTGGAGGAGAGGCGAAATTAGGGAGAGACTTGACCGTGCAGTTTGCAATGTGGACTGGGCGAAGAAATTTCCTCGGACTGCGATCATAAATGAAGAACACGTACACTCTGATCATCCACCCTTCATACTAGATACAGATTACTTTGATGTGAATATGTTCAATCGCCCAAGGGGTCGAGCAAAACAATTTGAAGCTCGATGGCTCAAAGAAGAGACAGTTGTAGAAATTGTACATACAACATGGGATAAAGCAAAGATTATGGGCATTGGGCCATCTCTCGCTGAGCGTACACGAGCGGTGCAGGCGGATCTGCATATTTGGGACTGCGATATTCTGAAGGGACCGAAAAAAAGAATTAACGAACTAAAAAAAGAACTAGAAAGGCTGTGGAGGGGACCCATGTGTGTGGAGTCTCAAGCGCGACAAAAGGAGATTCTTGTCCTCATTGAAAATCTGTCAGAACAAGAGGAGATTTACTGTTTACAACGTGGTCTCGCAAACTGGCTTTTGCATGGGGACCGTAACACCTCCTTTTTTCATAATGCGGCAACGGCTAGAAAGAAAAGAAATCAGATTAAAAAATTGCTTGATGATAATGGTGTTTGGGTGCATGGTACAGAGATGAAGAATCACATTATGGGGTATTTATCAAACCTTTTCACATCAGAAGTTTCCCATCCTAACTCGGAGGTTCTATCTCTTGTTCAACAAAAAGTGACCGATGAAATGAATGATGCTCTTCTCGCCCCCTATACGGCCGAGGAGGTTAGAAAGGCCCTTTTTGATATTGGTGATTTAAAAGCGCCAAGTCCTGACGGTCTCCATGCTATTTTTTACAAAAGATTTTGGTCTATGTTGGGAGATGACCTGACCGAAGAGGTTCTCCAAGCGGTAAATACCTGTTCTATACCAACTGGATGGAATGATACTGCAATTGTAATGATACCAAAGATTAACTCTCCTGAAAAGGTAACCCAATTTAGACCAAATTAGCTTGTGCAATGTGGTGTATAAGGTTATTTCAAAAATGGTTCCTGCTCGTCTAAAGATAATCCTATCAGATATTATTAGCCCAACTCAGAGTGCCTTTGTGCCCGGAAGATTGATTACAGACAATATCTTGGTGGCATATGAATGTTTCCATAAATTAAAAAGAAAAGGGCGGGTGAAGAGGGTTTGTGTGCCATCAAATTAGATATGCACAAAGCATACGACCGAGTGGAGTGGTGTTTCTTAAAGGAAATTGTGCTAAAATTGGGTTTTAAAGAGAGTTGGGTGAATTTATTATGAAATGTGTATCCTCTATGGAGTACCAGGTCCGTACTAATGATGATGAGACGGAGAGCTTTAAACCAACTAGAGGATTGAGGCAGGGAGATCCCCTTTCTCCCTACTTATTCTTGTTATGTACAGAGGGTTTGACTGCCCTTGTAGCTAATGCGGAGGAGAATGGAAACATTTCTGGTATAAAGGTTTGCAGAGATGCCCCATCAATTTCTAATCTCCTTTTTGCTGATGACTCTTTGATCCCTATGCGAGCCAATCCAAGGAGTGCGGAGGCGCTGAAATCACTTTTGGATATGTATTGTGCCGCCTCGGGGCAAATGGTTAGTGTTGAAAAATCTAGTATATTTTTTAGTCCCAATACTAAAGTGGAAGACAAGGCACAAATATGTACAATTTTAAATATTATGACTGAAGCCCTCAATGACAAATACCTGGGTTTGCCGACAAATGTGGGCATGGACAAAAGTGATTGTTTCCAGTTCCTAATCGATCGAATCATTATGAAAATTAGTGGATGGAAGGAAAAATTGTTATCTTCTGGAGGGAAGGAAATTCGACTCAAATCTTTTGTACAAGCCATCCCCACCTATGCCATGTCCGTCTTTAAAATTCCTTAAAAAATGCAAAGGAATTATTGACGCGATGTCGCAGTTTTGGTGGGGTGACGAAGACAATTAGAAGAGGATGCAGTGGATGGCATGGTGGGAAATGTGTGTTCCAGAAGATCAAGGAGGTATGGGCTTCCGAGATATACACTGTTACAACCTAGCGCTATTAGCTAAACAAGCGTGGCATCTTCTCGAGAATCCGGAATCTTTATGTGCAACCATCTTGAGAGCTAAATATTTCCCTGAGGGAGATTTGATGAACGCAAGTTTAAAGAAGGGATCCTCCTTTACTTGGCAAAGCATTATGGCGGGAGTGAACTCTTTGAGAAATGGTTATATCTGGCGAGTTGGAAATGGACAAAACATCGATATTTGGAGAGATGCGTGGATTCCGAATTGTGCGAATAGGAAAATTATTACTCCTAGAGGTGGGCAACTTCTGTCAAAGGTGGCTGATCTTATTGATCCAATCATGAATTTCTGGAAGATTTGGTGAGACAAACTTTGTGGCCAATTGATGTGCAAAGGGTCCTCGCGATTCCCCTCCCTATGCAGAATATGTCGGATTTCATCACCTGGAGCTATACAAAAATGGTGTATTCATTGTTCGATCAGCTTAATTGGAGGAATGGAACCAACAACACGGGAGGAAATTGAAATAAACTAATGGTATGGGTCGAACCAATGTCAATCCTATTTGGGGTAAGATTTGGAAATTATCGTGTTCGGCAAAGGTAAAGATATTTATTTGGCGAACGTTGCATGGAACTCTACCGTATCGTGTTACACTTGCCAATAGACATATGAAAGTTTCGCCCCTTTGCCCATCTTGCTCGAATGGGCAAGAAGATACAAAGCACATCTTGTTTCTGTGTCAGAAGGCAAAAGAGGTTTGGGAAAAGCTGGGGATGTACGAGGTAATTAAGAAAGCTTGTGTTATTGATCGTGCGGGTGAGGCGGTTCTTGAATTTTTACTTCTTATGCCACACCAAGAACTATCTATATTAGGTTGCCAAAATACAAGTGAATTAATCGCGATAACCGCCTGATGTTTATGGTGGGAGAGACGCATGTTGGTTCATGAAGGGAAATCTCAAGAAGTGAATCAGATTTCGATGAGGATTTGTGCTATAACTGCAAACTATGTGAATGCCCACTCCCCTAGTGCGACTAGTAGAAAAGAAGGATGGAGCCGACCTCCTATGGGTTTTGTTAAACTAAATGTTGACGCTTCTTTTGACCATGATCTTCTCAGGGGCACGGCAGGTGCGGTGCTCACAGATGACAAAGTAAACTTCATTGCTGGCGGAAATTGGAAGATCGAATGGTGTGCTGGTGTACTAACAGCAGAAGCGATGGCTCTTAGGTTTGGTTTAATTCTTGCACAAAAGGTGGGATGCAATCGTACTATTATTAACTCTGATAATATGGAAGTCATCGACATAATGAAGAATGTAGGACAATCGGCGGGAGTTGCGGCGGCAATATTCGAGGATTGCTACTTCATGGCATGCGATTTTCCGTTGACTAGATTTGAACATTGTAATAGGGTAGCTAATAAGGTTGCTCATGAACTTGCTAGGCTAGCGAAAGTTTCTATAACTAGAGATTGGTTTGAGGAGCCTATGGAGAATATTGTATCTTTTCTTATAGACGATGTAACTATCATTTCCAATTAATAAAGTTTATGTTTTCTTTCAAAAAAACTGTCATCGGTGAAAAGTAAATGACTCATAGCTGGTGCGGATGCCGAAATTGACAAGCCCCTTACTCCAACTCCTTGGGCCTTCAAAATACAAGATAGCCCTTCTGCTACCGGCAAAACAAATATGGGGATATTGGGTCCCCCTGTCTCACCCCTTTGGGAGGGCCTGAAATCATCTAGACTTCCAGCATTAAAGAAAACTGAAGACATGCACCTCATAACAGTCTATGTAAACCTGGGGCTAATACCCAATTTGAGCATAACAGCTCTTAGATAAGGCCATTCAAGTCTATCGTATGCCTTCATCATGTCAAGTTTGAGAGCACAAAACCGATTATATTTTACCTTCCTTGATTTCATATAATGGAGACACTCATACGCTGTTATAAAATTGTATGTGATAAGACATCGAGGAACGAAAGCAGACTGCTCTTCGGAGATTACCTCGGGGAGAATTACTTTCAGCCTGTTAGCTAAGACCTTAGATGCAATCTTGTAGATCACGTTGCAAATGCTTATAGGCCGAAATTGTCCTAGGATTTTTGGACTTGCTATCTTGGGAATTAGAACGATGAACGTACGATTAATATCCTCCGGTGAGTCTTCTCCATTCAGCACCCTCGTGGTCATGCATGTAATCTCGTCACCACACAACCCCCGGTGCCTTTGAAAGATGTTTGCTAGAAAACCATCGGGACCGGGAGCTTTGGTTGGGAACATCTGAAAAAGTGCCTCCTTGATCTGCTCTCTTCTATATGGCGCATTTAAACGGGCATTCATATCATCATCCACTCTAGATGGAATGTGAGATAATACTTCCTCTATGCCAATAGTCCCCTCAGAAGTATACAGATTTGTGTAAAAATCAGTTGCCATGCCCACCAACTCATTAGGGTCTGAACTATTTCTCTGGACGTTGCAGCCAGACCCGGCCAAACGGGCCGGCCCGGCACGGCATGGCCCAGCCCGTGCTAATCGTGCCTGGCCCGGCACGGCCCGCCGTGGCACGTTTAATAGCCGGGCCGTGCCGTGCCGGCCCACGGGCGTGGCTCTCTGGCCCAGGCATGGCCTGATTATTAAACGGGCCCGCCCGTGGCACGTTTAGCACGCTGGCCCATCTGATTTTTAGCCTGTTGGGCTGTATTTTAGGCATATTGGGCTGTAATTTAGGTCATATATATATAAAAAATCTGAAAAAAAATTAAACGGGCCGTGTCGTGCCGGCCCGCGTGCCCAGCCTCCAGGCCCAGGCATGGCCCATGGCATGCCGCGTGCCGGGCCTAGCCCGTTTAGCTCGGCCGTGCCGTGCCTGGCCGTGCCGTTCCTCCGTGCTACCGGGCCGGCCCAGTTAGCACGGCCCGTTTGGCCAGCTATAGTTGCAGCTGTGTGATTCCGTTCTTTACCCTCCTCGCGCTCGCTTTTTTTCTGAAAATATTGAGTATTACTATCCCCTTAGCCATTTAATACGTGATCGTTGCCTCGTAATGATCTCCTCTCTATAGGCCACCTCCACCATCCGATCTTGGATCCTTTTCTCCTCTGTACCCGGCCCAACACACAAAGGATCTGCTCTCAAAACAGCCAACTTCTGTCGCAGTTCTCTAAGCTCCCGGCGGACCGATCCAAAGGTCGTGCGTCCCCAGATTTTTAGTTGTGATGCTACGAAAGTGAGTTTAGCCATCGTAGCTGGTTGCTGCGCATTCCAAGCTTGTTCAACACTCAACAGTAGTTTTAAAGCTCTGTTCAGTTTCCCACGTACATTCATAACGGAAGGGCTTTTTCAGACCTAAAGCGGGCATTACCTGTATCCAGTTCAGTGCTCAGAAGAATGGGACAATTATCTGAATTTGCTGTAGTTAAATGCTCCAGGGTGGCATAAGGAAACATAGCTGACCAAGTTGGGCTAGCCAGAGCTCGATCCAGCCGGACCCGACAAAACTCACCACCCACAATTCTCTTCTGAAAGGTCCAATCCAGGCCCTTATATCCCAGGTCTGCAAGCTCGTCAACCGCCTCCCTAAAACTTGCTAACTGAGCACTATCTCGCTCATTTGGCCCAAATTGTTCTTCAGGAGTGCCGACCGGATCCGCGTGATCTCGGCGGGGCGATCAGTGGCCGGGGCACGTGGACTCCTTCGGCGATGAGCCTTCACCAGCCCGACACACGCATGTCAGGCGGCGCCGGATAGTCCGACTCGTGGAAGAGGCACGCCTCCCACTCGTGCAGGTGGTGGCGGCCAAAGCCGTTGGCCGCCACACCGTCGTCGGGGAAACGCTCGGCACGTCGTCGGGGAAACGCTCGGCCATCGAGACAGTGAGAGAGAGAGAGAGAGAGGGCGTCGGCGGCAAGAGAGAGGCTGTGGGGAGGCGAGTGTGTGGCCGGCGGCGAGGGAGGGTAGCTTTTATAGCGGCGAGTGGGCGGCGAGCGGGCGTCAGTAGTGTGGATGCGTGGCGGGAGGGGCAGGACGCGCGGCGGCGCATCAATGTAAGGCTGACCGACGGCAACCTCATTGATTCCCACGGAAAACTGAGGCGATGAGGACGAAGGTTCTCGGCATCGCTGACTCGGCGGGTCCACCAGCTTTCGCCAAATTCGTTTTCCCCTGCGCCCCCGGTTCGGACTGGGTCCGCCGGCGCCAATTTCGGCAGTAACCGATGAAATTTGGGCTCATGGAGGCACGATTGGGCCGATTTTTTCGAGCCGGCGATAAAAAAAGGGCCTGGGAGGGGGGGGAGGGGGGCTGTTGGAGATGTCCTTAGAAATGCTCTCCTTGCTGCAAGGTTTACGGAGTCAGAAACGGTATGTACATGGCTAGGAAAGCGACTATTGATTTGAGAATGTTTCTTGTCATTGGCAGTGCAAAGTATTCCATCTAATCCAAGACTAAGATTTTATTATCCCAAATGCTAGAGTGTACGCTTGAGCATTTGCATGTTTGGGCGCACGCAAAGACGAGTAGTATCTCAGTCAGGATGGGCGTGTTAAGTAAAAAAAATGAAGGTAAATTGTTTGCCTCATTCATTGATTAAGCAAACGAAAATTACCAAGTTAATTGATGGAAAACCGACACAAACTGCTGAGTGGCACTCATGTAATACCCCAAACACAACTCAATGACAAGATCGCACACATGCGTCATTGCCCTTCCTAAATTCCGAGCAAACGACTCCGACTTCATTGAAGATAAACACTAACCCAATCCTCACTGTAAAGACAGTGCTGAAACATGAGAAGACCCGTGGCAGAACCAGAAACTCAGCCACCCGCACCGAGAGTAGCACAGCTCCAGTTTCTGAAACACTCCCATCCCATCGGTTTTTCACCGGTAGACGAAGGGGAGCAGGAAGCTGACGGCACGAGTTGGTCGTAGCCGCCAATCTCAAGTTCAGGGTGGCGACAAACTGCAGGGGTATTATTTTTAAGTAGTAGCTCATAGGAACGGAATTACACCTGCATTCCACCGGTTTATTTGTATGAGCATGTAAAATTACTCCGGTTGGTTTCAAATCTCCAGTTGCCGTTTCTGTCACCAAAATTCATTTCTGTATTGTTTCAGCCAAACAGGACTTCACAAGCAGAAACAATTACAAGGGAATATTCGAAAGTTCTGTTGGTGGCCGCTAAAATACCCTTGTAAAAAGTTTACATGGGTATATACTTCCAGAGCTCCCAAGCTCTCAGTTAGATCATTTCCGACGTCCATGCAGCTTTCTTTTTCCTGTTTCAATGATCACAGATATGTGGATGACTCGGTAAAAAAAGACAATGTAACGAGATAACATGACTTTTTGTTCAAGTCGAGCACACGCAAGTCAAGAGGGATACTCATGAGGATAGAAAAACTACCAAAATAGGCCACCGCCGCCTCAAACTACTTGACCTCCTCTTTTCATATTTGAGGATTTTGAATGGCCACATCGACCATTGCAAGAACATCTATGCTGGTTTGACCATGCAGAGTATAGCTTAAAGGCCCACACCAAGCTCAAACCACAGGCGACGAGCCTAACATTCTTCAAAAATCTTCGATAACTAGCTCCTGGACCTGAAAAACCAAAAACAAATCTGGTGAACAGAATAAACTTTTCTACAAAGTTCAACATGCATATAGCCCAGAGTTCACATTCTTTGAGTAAGTTGTCCTGTTAAAAATTCAACTAGGAGTATATGTATTCAGATTATCTTCAAGTAAATTCAGTTGCGGGCACAGAAAATTGCTAGGTGGGTTTAAGTTCATATACAAGAACTTCTAGAAAACTCGTTAGAACACATGACGTAGGCGCAAAACTATCCCTCAGAAAAAGAAAAACACAGCTGTGGGTGTAGCATTCGTTGGACAACTTCACAGCTCTACCATGATTGAATGGACAATGAACCAACTTTAGTCAGAAAATTGTGTTAATAACACCATGAAATTCACTACTTGCAAACATGACCACTCGGGCAACAAGAAACACTGTAGAAATGAACTAACAGAGCCAGCGCCACAGGCCTATATAGGGACTTATTTTAGACGGGAACGCATACAAACATGGCCCAATATAGAAAATGTAATAATGCCGTCACAAGTGGAAGCCTAGGGTCGCCTCACGCTGCATTCTGCCCCTACCTCATATGGTGCCTTTTGCATTGAGGTGTCCCCAAGGGTGGTGCGATCTCAATAGTTGGTGTGGCTCACATTTGTTTTGAATATATGCCATACAGGAAACAGCAAGCACAAGCATACTCTTTCAATAAATCCAATTTAAATGTAACAAGAGATACTGAACTGGTACTTACGCTGCGAGTTGGGATGCTGAAGATGACTCGACATTTATCATGGTTGCCCTGGTCGAAGAAGTTTGCATGGACCTCATGTAATTGATATTTATTGAGGGCATGCCAGTTTTGGGGTAGCCTATTTTTGCAGCAGCAGCATGATGACATGGAGATGTGCTTAAGTACCTCGTTGCCTGCATTAAGGATAAGAAATCAAAACATACACATATGAATCCATCTAGAGAAGTTAAAAAGAACAGATAAGAACAGATCAAAACATACATCCCAGAATGGAGATTAATCCCCACCCCTTCCCGGTTCAGTGAAACAACAGATATTTCAATTTGAGTACTATAAGATCGATGCAGAAGTCCAACATCAGGTTACTTCTTGAGCATTGACTCAAGGAGAAGAGACAAAGTGGGACAGTTTTGGCCATCTAGAGATATAACCAAGCCAAATTAAGTCAAAATATATATTTGAGAATTGAGAAAATTTTGCCATGTCCAAGAATACACTTTTCATAAGTAGGACCAATTTTTTTAGCTTTTAAAATTTGGATAAGAGTTATAGCATTCACTTGAGAAGGTGAGGCGCGATGGACTCATTTTGGCCACATAGAGAAGCAATCAAGAGAAACACAAGTCAAACATAAATACGAACATTGAGATTCATGTGGAAGTCCAATATCACATTACTCCTTTTAAATTAGTCAAAGCATGTGTTTTTCTATCAAAATTTGGATAGAACCTCTAGCATTCACAAGGCGAGACACAATAGGTCGGTTTGGCTATTTAGAGCCTAACCAAGAACAAAACAAGTTAAACACATATTTGAGAATTGAGATTAATGCCAGGTACAAAGACTATGTTACCAGTTGAACCATTTTTTTTTTCAAATTAGGGTAGGAGACCTAGCATTCACTCAAGAAGGTGAGCCGGGCCAGGTACTGTTTGGCTAGTTAGACAAGTAATCAAGAAAAACAAGTCAAAAACATACATGTGAGATGCCAGGGTCCAAGACTGCAATTAGAGTACTTAATTTTATCAGTTGAGGCATGCTTTTGTATTTTGCAAAATTTGAATAGGAGGTCTTGCATTCACTCAAGGGGGCAAGGCGCACTGATTTGGCCCTAGGATTAAACTCCGGTGATGTCTCTTAAATCAGCTGAACAATATAACATAACAAATAAGGAGCCCGATATTATTGGGCATATCCATGCTTGGGTGGAGACAGAGAACTCCACCATAAGCATTACTGAGTGTTCTAGCACCAACCTGACATATGAGACATTCAATCGCCCACGTGCGGAAACAATATATATTCCAGCGGGGGTATTCACCAATTGAATGAACAGCACAAGAACAACTTAAGAGTGTACCGAGATAGGTCCGGCTGCCGGAGCGGCGGCGGCTGCTGCTGCTGGAGCAGACGCATGCAAGAGGGCTCCTGATATGGCCAACGGGTGGTAGGCTTTCTTGAGAAAGAATCGCAGGGCCATGGCTAATCGACCGATGGGCGTACAAACTACCAATCCCTGTGAACAAAGCGGACTAACAAATCTTCGATTCCTCAGAAAGTTGACGTGGGTGTTGTGGATCGAATTGTCTGTGCCGCTGCAGATTAATTATACGCGAAACTGAACCTGGACCAATAATCCGCCTGCTAGTGGAGCTCCAGTCGTATTAGAATGCCGGATTTGCATCAAGCACGAGAACAGTGGCTATACCCGCCGCCGCCGAAGGATTGGGGAATTGGCGAGGGCATATTTCCTGGTTGCGCCAGGTCTCAACTGTTTTTTTTTTTTCTTTTTTGAGGAACGACAGGTCTCGACTGCTGACTGGGCCTAGGAGGAAAGTCTGTACAATAAAGTGCTGACAGGGCTTTGGGCCGAACGAATCAACAAGGCGCGGTGCCGAAGAGATAAAAAAAACCCTGTTGATACTCTTGTAAAAGATAACATGGTAATCACCTTGCAATAAAAAGTACTTTGATGTCAAGAAAAAAGCAGTCGTCTGGTAAAATTGAAGGGAAAATGTTCTCCAGAAACATGGCAAAATTAGAATGCATCTAATGATCACATGGCAATTTTACAAAATAAACTGTGTTTCGTAAATTCCTGGCAATTTTTTTATTTTTTTGTAATAGCCACATGGCAAATTAAGGGGAAATAGTTTCTCGAAAAGCATGATTTTTTTTGAAAATTTGTTTGTAGTCATCACATAGCCATATTTTACCAAAAGAATGTTTTCATAAGACAATGACAAAAAAATACAGAAAATTTGTGAAATAGTCACATAATTTGTCATGGTATGTTAAAAAAATGCCGTGGCACGTCGTTGTAAGATTGACGAAGTCACCACTGGCACCTCCGTAGTCGGCGGGAACGTGTCCCCTCAGTAAACGAACATCACCGCTAAGTTCAATTAAACCCAAAAAAATGCGAGCACCAGCGTCAAGTCTGGGCCTAGTTCTCGGATAGCAAGGGAGTTGTGCAAGAAGTAAACGCGGGGATGGATCATCTCATGGCGCAATCATCCAAGAAATCAAGCAACAGTCTACAGCTTTTACCTCTTGTAATATAGCATATGAATCTAGGAGATCTAATGTAGATGCTCACAACCTAGCAAGACACGCACTTTCATTGTCGGCTGGGCGCCATATTTGGTTAGGCCAGCCGGATGAGATTTCTTTCGTCCATGTAAATGGTGTGACGGTTTAATAAAATGTCTTGCGAGGTTGCCTCAAAAAAAGAGTTAAAAAGAGCATTTTGATTGCAATACGTAGTTGACTAGCTGCCATGATTGAAAGTGAATACATCAGAAGTTTTTTCGCAAAAAGAAGATACAGAAATTTTATATAACGAGATAGTAATAACAGGTATGTATATTCCACATATATTTCCATGCACGGGGAGACCTTATACACTTACAAACTTACGGTGAAAGAAACAATGTTGCTACTTCCACGGCTCATTGGCCGAACGAAACATTGAGACGCACATGCGTGCACGCACCGCACGCATATTCTTCACACGACCCATGACGCACAAATCAAGCCAGCCCTCAAACACGCGGGGCAAACACACTTGAACACTCGATGTATCATATACCGTAGATAACAGCTTTGGTCGGAGCGGTTGATCATCCAACGGCCCACAACACTTACCGAGAGCTTCCCCAGTAGGACGAGCACCTTTCACTCCACCGTTGGAAGCTGCTGGTGCGTCGCCGGGACGGTGAAGATGAACTCGTAGACGGCCACGGCGAGGGGCCCGCCGGCGAGCGGGCCGACCCAGTAGACCCAGTGGTTGGCCCAGTTTCCGGAGGCCAGCGCTGGCCCGAAGGACCTCGCGGGGTTCATGGACGCGCCGGTGAGCGCGCCGCCGGCGATGGTGTTGGCGCCGACGAGGAGGCCGGTGAGCAGCGGGCCGAACCCTGGCGCGGAGCTCTTGGGGTCGAGGATGGCGGCGTAGATGGTAAAGAGCAGCGTGAAGGTGAAGACGACCTCCGCCACCACGCCCTGGATCGGCCCCACGCCCGCTGCCAGCGCGTGCACCGGAGTGACCTGCAGCGTGACACGCCGGAGCGTGCACAGATCGTCAACAATGGCGCTTAACTATTGTGGTACAGTAGTACCTTGAGGTTGTCAGGCATGCATGTGACAGGTAGGAGGATCGACGCGACCGCGACGTACCAGTCCGCCGGTGAGGGCCCTGAGCAGGATGCAGGCGAGGGAGGAGCCGAGCATCTGGGCGAGCACGAAGAAGGCGGCGCGGATGAGGGTGATGTGGCCGCCGACGGCGAGGCTGAGCGTGACGGCCGGGTTCATGTGGGCGCCGGAGATGTGGAACCCTGCGGTCGCGAACACCGCCACCACCAGCGCATGGCCCAGCGCCACCGCGATCAACGCCGCCGACGTGTCGCCTCCGGCTGCGACTGCTTGTCCTGATTAACAAATACACAAAAGAAATCAGCAGCTTGCGGATCCTGAAACGCTGGTTCAACACTGCATTTTCTCAAGACGATCGTGCCATCACACCGCAAATGCGGGTGATATGGAAGGAACATAATGGAAGGGTATCTTCACGGGAGCACTGGACATGCCTAATCTGGAGCTCTAGGTGGTCGCGACATTTCTCTCGATCAGGTGTTCTCTTGATTAAAGTCTGTACAATACAGTGCCGCCGCGAGATGACATATGCATGCCGATACTTTATTAACTGATGAAACTAAGCTTAATATTAACTCCTTTTTGCCGCAAAAAGGAGGGAGAAGAAACTTGACAACTCAATCATCCACATTGGTGACGTGCGAGCTTCATAAACCAATATAATATGCAAGCATTGGTGCTGTAAATTTTGAGACTTCGACGTGGCAAGGAACCTACCGCTCACAACCTACTGGTTCTACTCTGTCACTTTCTATCTCAACCGATTCCTCAGACGCCTTCTTTGTCATTTTTTTTACGATATCCAAACTTGGCGCAGGTGTTTCCATTTTCCTACGGGGCAAAACACACGTGTCGTCCCGTAATTGGTAGGTGTGTGTGCCCCACCTAGTTGTAACGAACTAAACAAAGTAATAGAAAAATATAGAACGGTTGATTCAGGGGCTGTGCACAGCATGCACGGAAGAAACAGATGTAGCCGGCATTAAGTGGCGGAGGAGCACTGCGCGTACCTCCGACGATGGCGGAGCCGACGCCGACGAAGACGAAGAGGAAGGTGAGGACGAGCTCGCCGAGCACGGCCCGGAGGCAGCCGGGGTCGGACGCCTCGCGGCGGTGGCCCAGCGCTATCTTCGGCATCTTCGATCGATCCCTGGGGGGAGGCGCCTGTCGATGATCTTATCAGCGGATGGCTAAGACAGGAGCAACCGATCGATCGATGCCGAGCGCGCTGGATGTTTCTTTGTGTGTGCTCATTCACTGGGAGACGCCAGCTATATATAGGCAGGATGTTTTCGTACGGGGATTTAATTTCGCAAGTCAAAAGCCTATAATGGCGCGCCTCAAATATTCTTCCTTGCGGTGCAAAAGAGCTGTGTACCGTACGACGTCAGCTGGAGCATGCAGGTGCACTGCACACAGGTCACGCCTGGTGTCTTCCCTGTGTTGCAGTTGCAGATCACAATGGTAAAAAAGCTGGAACACGTAGGTCCTCCTCTCCGGCCAGCCCGTGTCCGGTTCAGGTACTTCAAATCCGGACAAGTTTGATTTGTACTCCCTCCGTCCTAAAATATAAGAACGTTTTTAACACTATACTAGTAACGTTCTTATATTTAACGTTTTTATATTTTGGAACGGAGGGAGTACTAAGTAACTAGTACGTACAAAACATGTACACACTGTTTCTGTCAAAAATACCATTGCAAGGTAGGACGTGACTGTACTTTGTACACGGGCCAACCAACTTAACATGGTGAACTGATCGTTGCTCAGATGGTCGGTGGAACTAACTGGTGGTTTCAAGTTCTAGACTTTACTGGTGCTCGCATTTTTCTGATTTATATTAGAGGAGAAGAAGTTTTCTTCAACCGCGAAACGTATTTGGTGACTTCATCAATTTCAAGACGTTGTGTCGGCTCAGTATCTTGAAGATACTCATAGAAGTGTGATGCGCATGCTTACTTTCATACGGGGAGTGTATGGGCTAGTTTGGTTCATGACCTGCTTTTTTTTTGCTTGGCCTGGAATGTGCTTGGGAATTTCATAGTAGCTGTTTGGTTGTTGTCCTGAAAGTGCCCGAGTTGGCCTGGCTTGGAATTGCTTGGAGGTGGTTAGAGCATCTCTAGCAGACCTCTTAAAATCGCAAACTGCAAAACTGGGATACGGGTTAGAAAAAATGCATTTTGAGGGTTCATTTTAGCTGCGGCCGAACATATACTGTAAAACTGGAATAAAGAGCTTCTTCCTCCAGTCCGGCCGCTGTCGCCCCTTCCCTCAGCCGGCCGCGCTGGCCACGCCAGTCGCGTCCAACCCGTTCGGCCGCGCCGGCCACGCCAGTCGCGTCCAACCCGTTCGGTCGCGCCGGCCACGCCAGTCGCGTCCAACCCCGTCGGTCGCGCCGGCCACGCCAGTCGCGTCCAACCCCGTCGGTCGCGCCGGCCACGCCAGTCGCGTCCAACCCCGTCGGTCGCGCCCCATCGCCCGCAGGCCATGTCGCGTCGCCCGTCGGCTGCGCCGCGTCGCCCGTCGGCCGCATCCTGCCCCTGTGGGCCGCGCCCCATCACCGCGCCGACCACGCCTCGTCGCCTCCGTCGTCCACGCCCAGCCTTGCCGG
Source organism: Aegilops umbellulata (assembly GCA_032464435.1). Lineage (NCBI taxonomy): Eukaryota > Viridiplantae > Streptophyta > Magnoliopsida > Poales > Poaceae > Aegilops > Aegilops umbellulata. The sequence continues at coordinate 61,809,706 of CP136056.1, read as the reverse complement.
CCACGCCCCGTCGCCTCCGCCGTCCGGGCCTTACTCTATTGCCAACCGAGTCGTGCCCCTTTGTCTGCCGCGCCAGGAGGATTCCGGCGGCCATGCTGAGGTCATGGGAGGCCACGGCTATGTCGAGCTCGTCCAATTCGAACCGGCGGCGATCGATTGCGGCGCCTAGCGGTCTTTTCCGGTGTGCGGTGATGAATTCCGACGAGTTTAGGGCAGATTCCGGCAAACTCCGCGGCGGCGTGTTTGCTCCGACGAGGTGTGACCGGTATACGGGGCCCCTTAGATTCGACCTTCGAACCTCTAAAAATAAGGGTTTCCGGTGTGCATTTGGGGCGGACCTTAAATTTTTTACGGGTTGGACCACTTTTACGATTTCTGTTCTGGACATTTTTTTCACTTAAAATTGTAAAACACGAAAATTTTATAGATTTGACCACTTATGCGGGGTCTGCTGGAGATGCTCTTAGCCTGATAAAAAGCCAGGCAAAGTGTGTTAGCCTGGTCCAGGCATGGGATTTCAAATGCCTGGGGCTGCCTAGGACGTTAAGTACAGGAAAAGCTGCTGGCCAAGCCTAAAGATGGCCCCACGAAATGATTTCTTTTTAATTCTAGCAACAGCCCAGGCCAGGCCAAGAAGCAAACACCTATTAGGCCAGGCTGCCTGACCAGGCAGCAACATACCTGATGTACACGTCCACGCCAGGCAGCATGTTTGCCCAGGCATGTAGTTGTGGACACAATCCAAACTAGCTCTATGTGCGTGTACGTGATTATTTGCGATTGTATTGTGTAAAAAAACTTAACATGAAAACATAAATTATTTGTTTTCTCAAATTCATTCCCTCCGTTCACAAATATAAGATATTTTAAACTACATAAGGACCAAAATGACGAATATACACATTAACATGTGTCTATATACAACCGATTCATAAAAAGTTAGAACATCTTGTGGACTGAAATAAGCAGTTTTTTTAGTATAATTATGATTTTATTCCCCTCTTGTATGTTTTCCACTTTGAAAAGTCTAAGATATTCAGTGAAGCTTGTGAGTTGTTCCTGATTCTTTCACGAAGTATCCTATTTTTCTTCCTTTTTTCCATTTTAACTCAATATTTTGGAATTTATAGAATGAAAATTCATAAAGATTTGATTCTTATGCGTTTCTTATACTGGCTATCCACTACGTGTCTGGATTCACCCCCACAGAAAACTCCACCTTGTAGTACTCAACAGTAGCCTTCCTTGAGGGCGCTAAATGTCAATGGCGGGCGACCTCCATGGAGGTCGTTTAAAAAAATAGAAAAACATATATTAAAGTTTTAAAAATATCTTTAAAAAATCATACATGTTTACATGAATGTATTCTACGTGTGTGTAAATTTTGAAGATGAAATACATTATGATTAGAGCTACACAAAAAGACAAATTGTAATTGTCAAACTGATGAATAGTATAGACAATGTTCACTATTAGAAATACAGGATTTCATTTTTTGTGTGTAGCTCTCACCTCTATGTATTTCATTGTGAAATTTTATTCACCTGTTTAATACATCTACTTGAATGTGTATATTTTTTTCATTCTTTTCAAACTCCAAATGTGATTATGTATTTTTTTCAAAATAACCACATCCATGAAGGTTGCCCGCCGAAAGCCGCACTCGAGGGCTCTAAATGCCAATAGCGGGCGGAGGTATATTATCATATAGTATGTGGTTAGTTGACGATCTTTGTTGAAAACTTGATTACTAGTTAAGCTTAGTTAACCATTATTAATACCGATGGTGTTAGGCACCCTCTCTGCTATAACTAAATTCAACGGGATAAATATGCCATCGACTGTTGTCAATACCAATGGTGCTAGGCACCCTCTTAGCTGTAACTAAGCTCAAGAGGATAAATATATGACCATTATTGATACCAATGTTGTTGGGCACGACCAACTATATGCATCGTCTCGACATGGTGAGTCGACCATGGACCAAGAAATAGCCGACGGCTCATCATCGGCTTGGCATGGTGAGCAAAGATGACAACCGACAGTACCGTCGCCTATTGTAGTAACGGTCGACCGAGCATCACTGATGGGAGATTACCGATGGTGTGCTGTCAGGTATAGTCATAGCCGACGGTAGCATCACTTTATATTTGGAGATCTAGTAGTGTGCAAGCCAATCATTCAAAAAAAAAAAACCCACGCATTCTTCCTCTTGTGCAACTAAACAATATCTATTGAACAATCTCGCATTTTTAGCCTCCATAGACCTCAAAATGCAATGTAATTCCAATCTTACATCTTTATTATTTTTGCGTTTAAAAAAACATGTAAACCAAAGAAGCTCGTAGTGGAAGGCCATGTTCCCGTCAATAGCAAGTCTCTTGTGTCGATTCGACAATCTCGACTATGGTCTTTGCTGGATGACATACGAGTGTTTCTGTGTGTGTGTGGGGGGGGGGGGGGTGGGGGGGGGCACGCGTTGTACTCGTTTCTTTTCAGAACAATGCAATGTTGGAAAATTGGGCTTTTCCCTTAGAAGTTACTTGCTCCATTAGCAAATACTTGTCGTTCTATAACCTGTGCAGTCAAATTTAACAAAACTCACAATATGTGTATGCAAGAATGTGAAGATTAGAAAGGTGAAAATAACACCCTTGGTTTTGTTATGGGGAATATTTCCATAACAATGTATTTTATAACTTTTGCGAACATATATGGTATAAAATGAAGTGGTCAAAGTTGCATGTCGAAGAACTATGTTTTTCCTTAAAACGACATGGATTTCTGAAAGCGTGATTCCAACATCAGAGGTACTTGTGTTCGTGCCAATTGGAACATCATTGGTGTTATAGGGTTGAACCACATTTGTGTTCAGCTCAAATCAACATAGGATTTGTCTTCATATAAGATTTGTCTAAAGTCAAGCATTGTAAGTTTGACTAATTTTATAGGAAAAAAAATATCAACATTCGTAATATGAAATCAATGTCATTAGATGCGTCATGAATATTAATTTTCATATTGGATAACCTTTGTATTGAAGGTGTTGATATATTTTTCATATAAATACGATCAAATCTTACAAAGCATGACTTCAGACAAATCTTATATAAAGGGTAAAAAAGACCGGACGAAGTATCATTTTGTTCGGAAAAAAAGTATAGCATCATTCTTTTTTGCGGGAACAACATAGGCATCATGTCCATCGTCGAAAACAAAAACATAGGGCATCATGTCGTGCCAAATTGCAAAAGACCCCACGTAGATAGTTACCCCGGCGTGTAGCGCCAGTTTTCCCTTTCCAGCAGCAGGTTAAGCTCAGCAAGCTCTGTATTTTGCGGGCTGGCCAAATCCAGGGCGAGCCGGCAGACGTGACGCCGAGTGGCCCGCCTCCCGAGAAAAACAATCACGCCGGCGTATGTGTCGATCCAGGGTTGGAGCGCTTCCAGTCCAACTCCTCCGTTTTATTCTTTTCCGGGACGTAGTAATAACTTGCTCTGCATTTGCCCTCAGTTCATCAGCAACCAGTTAACAAATTAGATTCCAAACTGCTCCCCGAGGCCCGTGGACGCAGTCGATCGCTGTCGCTGAAAAGGCCAAGGTGAATAATAGGCAAAAACTGGCCACTTGCTTGCTCTCGCACGGCTCGGCTGCGTTGTCGCTCCCTCGCATGGCCTCCGCATCAGAGCGCGCCGGGCCTCCAATGGCGTCGCCGGGAGCCAACTGCTGCTCCCCATCATCACCAGCAAACTAGCATATCCTGAGACATCCTTGGAGTCTTGGAACGATTAAAAAGAGCATCGGGGTGATGCACATGTTAGGAGGAGGAAAGCGTCTCCCGCCGGGCGTGCACGGACGCGGTCCATTAACTGGCGATTTTGACCATCGGCGCCAGGAAAATATTGCAGCCGCCGAGGGATCGGGTTTGGTTAGCTGGTGACGGACTCTGGCCGGCGTTGGAGTCGTACCCCCCGGTTCCTGTGTCGGCGTGACGTGACCCGTCATCCTTGCGTTGCGTGGGCTTGGACTTTGTGTGAGCTTCTGATAGCTCGGCTGTGAACTGCCACTCAACTGCTGGACGTGAGAGCTTCGTCTGTGGCTCCAGGTCAACCCTTTTTGCGCACGGCTTAAATTGCTTGAAAGACAAAAGGGAGCAGCAATAAAGAACGGCGCTTTAGGTAGTGGAAAGAAAATGTTTTTATGTACGAGCACCATCCTTTTTTTTCTTTTCAAACACACGATATTTGTTTTCGTTTTCGTGTACTCTCTCCGTTCCTAATATAAGTATTTGTAGAGATTTTATTATGGACCATATACAAATGTATATAGATGCATTTTAGAATATATATATGCTCATTTTGCTCTGTATCTAGTCCATAGTGAAATTTTTACAAAAACTTATATTTAGTAACGGATGGAGTACATCTTCTGCTACAGTGATGCCTCGGCTGGACATCATGTTGTTATGAAAAGGTTCTAAGGACATCCCAATGCCGACCCTCAAATCACCCACAATCATGTGAACCACGTGGGACATGTTTTGTCATGCAACACGGGTCTCCATCGGCCCAGACGCACTTTTTCCCGCAAACCAAAGACAAACGGGGGAGGGGGGGAGGGGGTTTGCGGGCGTCCAGGCCCCTTTCCCGTGCCCGCTCGCGTTCCCGCCCTAAGCCAACTGCCCACATTCATGTCGGCCTAAAGTGGACGTGATCGCTCACTGGAGCCGGCATTGAAGCGGCTCGCCGGCCGAGAGCGCCGCTCGCTGCGCACGTCTACTCTCCGCATTGAAACGGGATCCGTCTGACCGCCTACCTCCATTAAACTGGCGCGTTTGCCAATGAACCTACTCCGGTGCCCCAAGCGCCACACGTCCGTTCCTATGCCCGTGAGCATTAAACACCTCTCCGACTGGCTCCTCGCATTATATAAACGTGTCTAGCGTCGGGCAACACCTCACCTCTGCCCTCTCCATGTCCTCGTTGCACAACATCCCTATGGCCTCCGACGAACAGAAGATTGAGTTCTTTGACATTGCAGTTGCCTGGGTTGCCCGGTGAGCCAGCCCATTCAAGCTCGCAGTAACGCGTCAGGCAGGTGGGAAAAGGAGCCATGCTGGCGAAGGCCAGCATGTCCGCGGCCACCGCTGGCAGCAAGGAAAAGTAGATCATGGAAGGCCGCCACTGCTTGTGTCCCACGAAGGCCACCGCCACCGTGTAGCCGGGTTACACAACCGGTGTCTTGCCCGGTGAGCGGGGGCATAGACCACGGCGACCATCTTGCCCCGCCCAAAAACCAACACTAATCGGTGCTTCACGAAAGCGGCGGCGGGGGGGGGGGGAGGTATACTTCCCCTCTCCCTGAAGCATATCCCTTCAGGGCATCCGGCAGTCCGATGAGCGGGATGCCGGACATAGGGAATACATGTCGTGAGAGTATCAATCCATCGTGGCTGGCCGTACTCTAGTTTTATCGCAGCGCGGTATAGTTTAGTTAAAATATGTATGAAATGTAAATGTTTTCATCCGTTTTGTACGAAAATCATCCCGTTTGCATGTAATTCGTCCGATTTATTTGAAGAGTGTTTGAAATGTATGTGAGTAGTGTTGGATGGTCGGCTCTTACATCCATGTACATGGACTGATCTCCCCTGTCCACGGACAGATCCGGTGTCTGGTTTGCGGGGCAGCTTTGGAGATGCTCTAAACAGTCTCGATGCATTGCATTTTATGTTGTACCGAACGCATATCACTACTAGAAGCATACACACGTTATGCCACACCCCTTTTTTCCTTAAAAAATGGCTAGACCTACGAAATGTTTCTACATAACCTACATAAATCCCTTCCTCATTGATCAAATCACCACCCCTGAATTTTACGGTGGGACTATGCCCCCAACTAATGGCCAATGAAAATTTTACCAAAACACCCCCGCAACGAGGACGTGCATAGCCCTTTGTTTGTGCCAACTAGGGTTTCCTCAGCGTCTCGCCGGCGCTGCCGCCGGTCCACCTCGTCTCCTATTGATGGATCCTGGCCCTTGCCGGCGAGAGGGATCCATTTAGGTACATTTCTCAGTATTGTTAGGGTGTGTGCCATGCTCGGGAAGACGAGACGGCGGTGACTTCCTGAAGTTGGAATAAGGTTCTTCTCGCATAGCTCCCGTCCCGATGGTGCTTCTAGCATCATCGAAGTGCATGTGGAGGTGTGTCTCCGATGGATCTCACGGGATTCGGTCGGTATTTGTCTTCGATGGATCCACTTGGATCCGATCTTCGTTAGTTTGCGCCAATGTGTCTACAAGTTAGATCCTTCCGATCTATGCTTCTCTTTATCGGCGGCGGTTGCTGTTCTGGTGTGTTGGTTCTATGGGGACTTAGAACGACGACTTCCTGACTGTCTATTAATACGTAGTTTTCCCGACTCTGATGAGGGAGCGACGATAACGTCCGCGCACCTTCGACTCTCTCAGTGCTTGTAATCATCGCTAGGTGGTCTATGGACCTGGATGTAATTTTTACTTCTGGTGTTCTTTGTACTACCTTGACAGTTGATGAATAGATCAAAAGTTTTCTCACAATTTTTGTTACCAAATCACCGTGCAACCCCCTCGCTATGTAATCCTCATGTAGGTGTAACTAAACTCTTTTTCCCCTAAAAAATGCTAGAATTACGAGGAGATGTTTACGGAAATAACAGACTTACTCTTCTCCTCTCACTAAACTCTTCCACCCTCTACCCCTGAATTTTAGGGTGGGGACCGCTTCTTCCTAATCACCAATAAAAAATAGTCCACATCAGTCTAGTCTGCCACTTCTTCCTTGGATGCTAATATGCGGATAGATCATATATTGTTAATTTTCTTAAATGTTTCTCTATTTTTTAACATAGTATACAAACGCAAGCGCTAATATACACGCGCATACATGCTACCTCTTGAGCATTGCGTTGGTTTTCCCTTGAAGAGAAAATGGTGATGCAGCAAAGTAGCGTAAGTATTTCCTTCAGTTTTTGAGAACGAAGGTATCAATCCAGTAGGAGGCCACGCACGATTCCCTCGCACCTACACAAACAAATAAGATCCTCGCAACCAACGCAATAAAGGGGTTGTCAATCCCTTCACGGTCACTTACGAAAGTGAGATCTGATAGATATAATAAGATAATATTTTTGGTATTTTTATGATAAAGACTAAAAAGTGAATAAAGCAAAATAAACGGCGCCAGAAATAGCTTGTTGACGGGAGATTATTAATATGATGAAAAATAGACCCGGGGGCCATAGGTTTCACTAGTGGCTTCTCTCGAGAGTATAAGTATTACGGTGGGTGAACAAATTACTGTTGAGCAATTGATATAATTGAGCATAGTTATGAGAATATCTAGGTATGATCATGTATATAGGCATCACGTCCGTGACAAATAGACCGACTCCTGCCTGCATCTACTACTATTACTCCACACATCGACCGCTATCCAGCATGCATCTAGAGTATTAAGTTCAAAAGAACAGAGTAACGCTTTAAGCAAGATGACATGATGTATAGGGATAAACTCATGCAATATGATATAAACCCCATCTTGTTATCCTCGATGGCAACAATACAATACATGCTTTGCTGCCCCTGCTGTCACTCGGAAAGGAGACCGCAAGATTGAACCCAAAGCTAATCACTTCTCCCATTGCAAGAAAGATCAATCCAGTAGGCCAAATCAAACTGATAATTCGAAGAGACTTGCAAAGATAACCAAACATACATAAAAGAATTCAGAGGAGATTCAAATATTGTTCATAGATAAACTTGATCATAAACCCACAATTCATCGGTCTCAACAAACACACCGCAAAAGAAGATTACATCGAATAGATCTCCACGAGAATCATGGAGAACTTCGTATTGAGATCCAAAGAGAGAGAAGAAGCCATCTAGCTAATAACTATGGACCCTAAGGTCTGAGGTAAACTACTCACACTTTATCGGAGAGGCTATGGTATTGATGTAGAAGCCCTCCGTGATCGATGACCCCTCCGGTGGAGCTCCGGAAAAGGCCCCAAGATGGGATCTCACAGGTACAGAAGGTTGCGGCGGTGGAATTATGTTTTTGGCTCCGTATCTGATAGTTTGGGGGTACGTAGGTATATATAGGAGGAAGAAGTACGTCGGTGGAGCAACGTGGGCCCCATGAGGGTGGAGGGCGCGCCTGGGGGGTGGGGGGTGGGTAGGCGCGCCCCCTACCTCGTGCCCTCCTGATTGCTTTCTTGACATGGGGTCCAAGTCCTCTGAATCACGTTTGTTCCAAAAATCACGTTTCCGAAGGTTTTATTCCAAAACATAATATAATATAGCATGGACCAATAAAAAATTATAGATATGTTGGAGACGCATCAAGCATCCCCAAGCTTAATTCCTGCTCGTCCTCGAGTAGGTAAATGATAAAAACAGAATTTTTGATGTGGAATGCTACTTAGCATAATTCTCAATGTAATTCTCTTAATTGTGGTATGAATATTCAGATCCGAAAGATTCAAGACAAAAGTTTAATATTGACATAAAAATAATAATACTTCAAGCATACTAACTAAGCACTTATGTCTTCTCAAAATAACATGGCCAAATAAAGTTATCCCTACAAAGTCATATAGTCTGGCTATGCTCTATCTTCACCACACAAAGTATTTAAATCATGCAGAACCCCGATGACAAGCCAAGCAATTGTTTCATACTTTTGGTGTTCTGAAACTTTTTCAATCTTCACGCAATACATGACCATGAGCCATGGACATGGAACTATATGTGGAATAGAAGGGTGGTTGTGGAGAAGACAAAAAGGGAGAAGATAGTCTCACATCAACTAGGCGTATCAACGGGCTATGGGGATGCCCATCAATAGATATCAATGTGAGTGAGTAGGGATTGCCATGCAACGGATGCACTAGAGCTATAAGTATATGAAAGCTCAACAAAATAAACTAAGTGGGTGTGCATCCAACTCGCTTGCTCACGAAGACCTAGGGAATTTTGAGGAAGCCCATCATTGGAATATACAAGCCAAGTTCTATAATAAAAAATTCCCACTAGTATATGAAAGTGATATCATAAGAGACTCTCTATCATGAAGATCATGGTGCTACTTTGAAGCACAAGTGTGGTAAAAGGATAGTAACATTGTCCCTTCTCTCTTTTTCTCTCATTTTTTTATTTGGGCCTTTCTCTCTCTTTTTTATGGCCTGGTTTTTTTAGTCCGGAGTCTCATCCCGACTTGTGGGGGAATCATAGTCTCCATCATCCTTTCCTTACTTGGGACAATGCTCTAATAATGATGATCATCACACTTTTATTTACTTACAACTCAATACTTAGAACAAAATATGACTCTATGTGAATGCCTTCGGCGGTGTAACGGGATATGCAATGAATCAAGAGTGACATGTATGAAAGAATTATGAACGGTGGCTTTGCCACAAATACAATGTCAACTACATGATCATGCAAAGCAATATGACAATGATGGAGCGTGTCATAATAAACGGAACGGTGGTAAGTTGCATGGCAATATATCTCGGAATGGCTATGGAAATGCCATGATAGGTTGGTATGGTAGCTGTTTTGAGGAAGGTATACGGTGGGTGTATGATACCGGCGAAAAGTGCGCAATATTAGAGAGGCTAGCAATGGTGGAAGGAAGAGAGTGCGTATGATCCATGGACTCAACAATTAGTCATAAAGAACTCATAAATTTATTGCAAAAATCTACAGGTTATCAAAGCAAAGTATTACGCGCATGCTCCTAGGGGGATATATTGGTAGGAAAAGACCATCGCTCGTCCCCGACCGCCACTCATAAGGAAGACAATCAGTAAATAAATTATGCTCCGACTTCATCACATAACGGTTCACCATACGTGCATGCTACGGGAATCACAAACTTTAACACAAGTATTCCTCAAATTCACCACTACTCAACTAGCATGACTCTAATATCATTATCTTTATATCTCAAAACAATTATCAAGCATGAAACTTCTCATAGTATTCAACACACTCATAAGAATTTTTTTACTAATCTTGGATGCCTATTACCTTAGGACAAATTTCTCAATTTAAGCAAATTACCATACTGTTTTGTAGGACTTTCAAAATAATCTAAGTGAAGAATGAGAGAACAATAGTTTCTATAAAACAAATCCACCACCATGCTCTATAAGATATAAGTGAAGCACTAGAGCAAAAACTATATAGCTCAAAAGATATAAGTGAAGCACATAGAGTATTCTAATAAATTCCAATTTATGTGTGACTCTCTCAAAAGGTGTGTACATCAAGGATGATTGTGGTAAACTAACAAATAAAGACTCAAATAATACAAGACGCTCCAAGCAAAACACATATCATGTGGTGAACAAAAATATAGTTCCAAGTAAAGTTACTGATGGAAGTAGACGAAAGAGGGGATGCCTTCCGGGGCATCCCCAAGATTTGGCTTTTTGGTGTCCTTATATTATCTTGGGGTGCCATGGGCATCCCCAAGCATAGGTTCTTGCCACTCCTTGTTCCATAATCCATCAAATATTTCACCCAAAACTTGAAGACTTCACAATACAAAACTTAGCAGAAAATCTCGTGAGCTCCGTTAGTGAAAGAAAACAAAACACCACTTCAAGGTACAGTAATTAACTCATTCTTTATTTATATTGGTGTTAAACCTACTATATTCCAATTTCTCTATGGTTTATAAACTATTTTACTAGCCATAGATTCATCAAAATAAGCAAACAACACACGAAAAACAGAATCTGTTAAAAACAGAACAATATGTAGTAATCTGTAACTAATGCAAACTTATGGAACTCCAAAAAATTTTATCAAAATAGGAAGACCTAGAAAATTTGTTTATTGATCTGCTGCAATTGGAATCAATATTTTATCACGTTATGGTGATTTTTAACAATTGTTTTCGTGAACAGAAAGTTTCTGGAATTTTCAGCAAGATCAAATAACTATTATCAAAGAAGATCCTATAGGTTTAACTTGGCCTAAACACTAATTAAAACATAAAAACAAATCTAACCAGAGGCTAGATCAAATATTTATTCCTAAACAGAAGCAAAAAGCAAAAAACTAAAAATAAAATTGGGTTGCCTCCCAACAAGCGCTATCGTTTAACGTCCCTAGCTAGGCATAAAAGCAAGGATAGATCTAGGTATTGCCATCTTTGGTAGGCAATTCTACAATAAGACACCTATCACCCTTAGGAGTTTCTTTCTTTCTATGAATTATCAAACTTCTAGGCACAAAATTGATAAAATCATTTACGGCAAATGGTTCCTTAATGATAGCAAAGAGATTGGGGTGAACACTTATTGATTAGAGATCCGCAGTTTCCTTATTAGAGGATTCATCCTTATTTTTAGGAACATACATAAGCTTGGCAATTTTAGTAGGAGGACTTGGAGTATTTTTTACGGAAGAAAAAGCGGTTCCCAAATTGGTAATGATACCCTCAAGTTTATCGATTCTAGTGGAATCCTGATTTATTCTTTCATTAACTATGGATTCCTTTTCCTTAATATTTTTCAAAGGGAATCCTACTTTAGATCCATATTGGGTAATTTGGTTGTGCATCTTTTTATCCAAATTTTCAATCAACTCTACGGTAGCAACTTTATTTTCAATAATTTCAAGTCTATGCATTACATGCTCCAAAGTTAACATAGTTCCATTAACCAAGAGAGGTGGAGAGCCAAATAAATCTATCATAGCATTATAAGAATCAAAAGTATGGCTACCCAAGAAATTCCCTCCAGTAATGGTATCAAGAATATATTTATACCAAGGAGTGACACCTACATAAAAGTTGCGAAGAAGAACGGAAGTAGATTGGCTCCTAGTAGATCTATTTTGAGCATTGCAAATCCTATACCAAGTGTCTTTTAGATTTTCTCCCTCCCTTTGCTTAAAATTAAGAACTTCATTCTCGGGAGAAAATGGAGAAGATAAGGGACTAGTCACAACGACAAGGCAAGCGAGAAACAAGCAAACGAAAAAGAGAGGGCAAATAAAACGGCAAGGGTGAAGTGGGGGAGAGGAAAACGAGAGGCAAATGGCAAATAATGTAATGCGGGAGATAAGAGTTTGTGATGGGTACTTGGTATGTTGACTTTTGCGTAGACTCCCCGACAACGGCGCCATAAATCCTTCTTGCTACCTCTTGAGCATTGCGTTGGTTTCCCTTGAAGAGGAAAGGGTGATGCAGCAAAGTAGTGTAAGTATTTTCCTCAGTTTTTGAGAACCAAGGATCAATCCAGTAGGAGGCCACGCACGAGTCCCTCGCACCTACACAAACAAATAAGATCCTCGCAACCAACACAATAAAGGGGTTGTCAATCCCTTCATGGTCACTTATGAAACTGAGATCTGATAGATATGATAAGATAATATTTTTGGTATTTTTATGATAAAGACTAAAAAGTAAATAAAGCAAAATAAACGGCGCCAGAAATAGGTTGTTGACGGGAGATTAATATGATGAAAAATAGACCCGGGGGCCATAAGTTTCACTAGTGGCTTCTCTCGAGATCATAAGTATTACGGTGGGTGAACAAATTACTGTTGAGAAATTGATAGAATTGAGCATAGTTACGAGAATATCTAGGTATGATCATGTATATAGGCATCACGTCCGTCACAAGTAGACCGACTCCTGCCTGCATCTACTACTATTACTCCACACATCGACCGCTATCCAGCATGCATCTAGAGTATTAAGTTCAAGAGAACAGCGTAACGCTTTAAGCAAGATGACATGATGTAGAGGGATAAACTCATGCAATATGATATAAAACCCATCTTGTTATCCTCGATGGCAACAATACAATACGTGCCTTGCTGCCCCTACTGTCACTGGGAAAGGACACCACAAGATTGAACCAAAAGCTAATCACTTCTCCCGTTGCAAGAAAGATCAATCTAGTAGGCCAAATCAAACTGATAATTCGAAGATACTTGCAAAGATAACCAATCATACATAAAAGAATTCAGAGGAGATTCAAATATTGTTCATAGATAAACTTGATCATAAACCCACAATTCATCGATCTCAACAAACACACCGCAATATAAGATTACATCGAATAGATCTCCACGAGAATCGTGGAGAACTTTGTATTGAGATCCAAAGAGAGAGAAGAAGCCATCTAGCTAATAACTATGGACCCGAAGGTCTGAGGTAAACTACTCACACATCATCGGAGAGGCTATGGTGTTGATGTAGAAGCCCTCCGTGATTGATGCCCCCTTCGGCGGAGCTCCAGAAAAGGCCCCAAGATGGGATCTCACGGGTACAGAAGGTTGCAGCGGTGGAATTAGGTTTTTGGATCCGTATCTGATAGTTTGGGGGTACGTAGGTATATATAGGAGGAACAAGTACGCCGGTGGAGTAACGTGGGCCCCATGAGGGTGGAGGGCGCGCCCCCCTACCTCGTGCCCTCCTGATTGCTTTCTTGACGTAGGGTCCAAGTCCTCTGGATCACGTTTGTTCCAAAAATCACGTTCCCGAAGGTTTCATTCCGTTTGGACTCTGTTTGATATTCTTTTTCTGCGAAACACTTAAATAGGCAAAAAACAACAATTCTGGGCTAGGCCTCCGGTTAATAGGTTAGTTCCAAAAATAATATAAAAGTGTATAATAAAGCCCATTAACATCCAAAACAGAATATAATATAGCATGGAACAATAAAAAATTATAGATACGTTGGAGACGTATCAATACACTTACCCCTATGAACGCACACACGCCACCCTATCCTTATGAGTACCTCCGAAAGACTTGGTATATCATCTTGAAATTTATGAAGTCGCCGTAGGCACCTCATCATCGACGGGAACGTCTCCTCCCACTGAATGTGCATCACCGGAAATCTTGGAATAAATCCAGGAATAAATGTGAGCACCAGGATTTGAACCCTGATGGGCAGGAGATACCACAGTCCCTCTAGGAGCAACTCTAGCAGACCCCGCAAAACGCGTTTGCAGTTCATGCAAAACCGCTTTTGCGGGCCGGCGCGGGCTGGCACAGATGCAGAGCCCTAAACGGATCCGTAAAAAAGTATATTCGTGGAATATGCTTTTTTACGGGTCGGCTATGCGGGTTCTGCTCGGGCACCAGCGCAACGACCCGCAAACAGAAAAGTTGCAAATCTGGAATTTGACATAGGGTTTCACAAACAAGTTCAAATTAAAATGACATAAACAGTTTGCACGCAAATAAAAGCGAAGTTCATTACGTAAAAGAGGGCATGCAAAGGTTTGCGCCCATGTTTGGCATCATCTTGGGGGTCGATCTTCACTCCGCGCCATGGAGTCCATCTTGAAGTTCATCGGCGCCATCGTAGCCACCTCTGTCGCTTGTTCCAACTCCCACACCGAAATCATCCACATTGCCACCATATGGAGCAGAGAAAACATCACCGGAACTGGAGCACGGACCGGCCGAGGCGACCATTCTCCCCTTCAAGATCTCTCTCCTTGCCATATCATGCCATGTTTTGGTGACGTCGTCCATGTCATTGCGGTTCATTGACATGATATTGTTCTCTTTGGCGAGCAACAATGACATCGATTTGTTTTCAGAGGTGCGTGCTTTCTCTCCTCAATGTCAGCTTTGCGGAGCCCCTCTTCCTTGAGCATTTTCCATTTTTCTTGCTTCTCTTTTGCCTTCTTCTCGGCCAACTCTTTCTTGATCTCCAACGACTTCAACAACATCAACTCGTTTGATTGCACCATGGCATCAATCTTCTCCCTCAAGCTCGACGCTTCTTGCTCTCTCTTCATCTTCTCTTTAGTCTTCTTATCCCCATCGGGCTTGTGCAAATTTCTTGGGCCATCCTTATCCTCATCTTCATCCATGTTTGTAAATGAGCCTCTCTTTGGTGGGGATTCTTTGTCGATCAACTTCCACTTCTCACACTTTTGGAGCAACTCCCAACAATGCTCTAATTTGAAGAATCTGCCTTCCGAAGCTTCCATGTCCTTGTATCTATGTTGAGCAATCTTGTCCTACACAATGTGAACAAAGTGATGCAATCATTTCTCATGATACATTCTGATGATGCACAACTTGAACAAAGGCAAAACAAACTCACATAGTCAGACTCCACGGTGCCACTTGGAGGTGCATTGCGTACTTGCTCCAAGCAAGCTGGCCAACGACTGCACATAGGCTTGATATTCTCCCAACGACCTTGAAGCGACCGAAATGTGCGTGGAGTCCTATTGGGGTAGTTTTTCATAATGCGGAAGTATTGATCTTCGATCCTTCGTCAATATCTCTTGGCGGTTTGAGAAGTACCCGTGCATGCATCAAGAGAAACCGCACCCCATGCTTTGATCAAAGCTTGATCTTCCAAGATCGTGTAGTTCTTCGATCTTTGGCTTTTCCCAGTTTTTTCTTGTGATTGCTCAAACACTTCCACTTCGATCTCCTCCAACTCGTCCGCACAACCATGATCGTCCATGCCGCCCTCCGTTTCATTGTAGTCGAATGGTTCGAAAGGGGCTTGATCAATGTCAACCGCGTTCGTGTCCAACAAGTTCACGAACTCGGTTGTTGCATTGTTCGAACCACCAGTATAGCGAATGATAACAAGTCACGAGCTACCGAGAACAATGGCAAAAAATGGAAGGGAATCGCCAAGACTGAAGAGATATACCTTCTGGCCATTTCGTTGAACACCTCGCTCGCGCGGGGGGGGGGGGGGCATCATTGAACGGCATCGCCGGAGCACCTCCTTGTGGGGGGATGGAGTGAGAGGTTGAAGAAGGTGGCTTCCTTGAAGCCGGAACCTTCCTCCGCTTTGCGCCCGCGGTCTTGCCGGCCTTCTCCGCCGCCGGCCGAGATCGCACTGCGGCATTGGCGCCCGGAGCGCGGGCCATCACGGCGGGGGTAGCCGGATTCCCGCCCTGCACGACCACGTTGCCCTGCCGCTTGCGGGCAGGCGCGGTGTGTGCTTGGGCGATGGCGGCGGGACCAACATGGTTGGCGGCGAGATCCGCCCGAGGGGAAGGGGCGTGCGTGATCTCTACGGTGACGAGGGACAGCATGGGGTCGTCCATGGCTGCGAGGGACGGCCGGGGAGGAGCAGCCGGAGCTTGCGGAGGGGGGGGGGGGCAATGGTGGCGGAGGGTGCGGGGAGCGGGAAAGGGCGCGTGGAAATGTCCTTCCCGCCAAATCTCGCGCCGGATAGGGGTTGAGCTCGGGTCGGCCTCCCAGCCCGTGAAGATAGAGGTTGGGGGAGAAGATTTGCCGCGCTCCGCAAAAAAAATTGCGGGCCAGGGAGGGATGCGGGGTCCGATCGTGCAGATTTTCTGGCCCGACCCTTACGGGCCGGGGCGTTTTGCGGGGTCTGCTAGAGTTGCTCTAACCATCCAACCACAGATTGGTTCGCAATGTTTTCTCTATTAAAAATTCCACACCTACAACCAGGAAATGAAAAATTGTAGATTTATAATCCCGTCGTTGCTACACGCAACGAAAAGTAGCTCGTCTTTGCCGTAGAACTGCATATAAGAGCAGGGCCAATCCTCCATGATAGTGTTGCCCCATTTTTCGTGTCAGATGAAAGAATAGAGAAAGAAAAATAGTGTTGCTTGCAGAGCCGAGCGGTCTCTTCTAGAGGAGGCTGGTGCTTCAATAAAAAAAGAGAAGAAAAAGGAGAGAAAAGAGGCAAAATCATAGGGAGAGTATTAGAGGACTACACCACACATATACAACCAAGGATATCTCTACTACTTAAAAAGAATGTAAGATTCTCATTTCATCTTTCTTTCCACCACCCCTTCGTCCAACTTTCCATATATAAATAATCAATCATCTTAATTTACTTACCTTCTAAATCAATTTCACTTTAATTTACATACCAAACTTCTATCAAAATATAAGGTAATTCACGGTCAGAATTTGATGAACATTAATTTCGCAATTGCATTAGTATTTACAGATAAATCATAAGTTAACATACTAGAATATTTATATCCCGTTGCAATGCACGGGCATTGTTTTAGTAGAGTAAAAAAAGATTGAGATATATATATATATATATATATATATATATATATATATATATATATATATATATATATATATATATATAGAGAGAGAGAGAGAGAGAGAGAGAGAGAGAGCAGTGAATGAAGCTAAGGCTTCATCTACTTTACTCCTAAACGGATGTTGGAGCAACAACATGACCATGCTGCTGCCTGAGAGTTCATGCCTTGAGTGATTGCTGGCTATGGAAAGTTAGTAGTCATCAACGTTGGCTACGAAAATCCCCCGTTGTTATGGCCCGCGATTAAAGGTGGATAGCAGATGTGACCTCGCTCCCAACCAACAGATAATTATTGTTATGATATGAACATGAGTCTAATTTTATCCATAAGAAAACCTTCAACTCATTTACATGCACTTTTTTTCTTGTTATTATTTATTTCAAAAATAATAAGTATTCCCTCCGATTCGTATTAATTGTAGTTGATTAGTACTTCCTCCTTTCCGGTTTTAGGCTCAATTTTAGAATCTCTCCAACCAAGATAGATGATGAGTGGTGGAATAAATTTCTTAATTTGCTCAAGTACTTAGTTTGTACGCTCGTTTTTATTAGTACTCCCTCCTTTCCGGTTTATAAGACCACTAAGGCTAGTTGTAAAATGAGGAGTATCATCTACTCGATCCCTCCGTTTTTATTTACTCCGCATATTACAGTTGGCTGAAGTCAAACTTTATAAAGTTTGACCAAATTTATAGGAAAGAATATAAATATTTAGCATAACAAATGTATATGATGTGGAAGTACATTCAACAATGAATCTAATGGTATTGATCTGTTATTGTATGTGTTAATATTTCTGTCTATAAACTTTGTCAAAGTTTGTAAAGCTTGACTTTGACCAAAACTAATATGCGGGTAAATAAAAATAGAGGGAGATGATACTAGTGTATGATACTACTTCCGTAATGCATAGTATCATAAGTTAGTATCTTAGGTCGCCTTATATATTAATTGTCATGCATGACACAAACTAGTACAATATTTAATATGACACGGTATCATGATATGATACCACATCCTCTTTTTCCTCATTTAATTGTGTGACACATCATCCAAAAAGTCTAGTTGACATGCATGATACCGCTTATGATACTCACATTACGACCAGCCTAAATGTCCATGAACTTCTACATGCATTGATGAGTTTTCTCTTGATACTTGCATAGGGTGATTTAATGCACCTCAAAAATCCAAACATGTGATAGTAAGTAGTAGAATTGAGACTTATAAAATGAAAAAAACTAATTTTTTGAGATGAGCTCTATAAACTGAAAAGGAGGGAGTAGAAACTTGTACTACCTCTCTCTCAGTTTACAGGGCGTGCGCATACCCCTAGGTCGTCAATTTGACCTACCTAATACAAGTCATATATTACAAAAAATATACCAACGTAAACTTCGGAGTTTGTACTTTCAAAAGATATATTTTTGTGTTATATAGTTCATATTAGGGTGATAAAATTTGCAACCTAGGTATACGCGCAGGACTTGTAAACTGAAACGGAGGTAGTACAAATTAACGATAATTAATATGGATCGGAGAGAGTGTATCATTTATTATCATCTAATATGTACATATTACTTGTTGTAACAAGCAATACTAGTGTGATTGAGAACCATACTAAAGTTATTGGGAATACAATTAGGTGTTTTATCTTTGTGATGCTCCGCGAGGAATGCCTTTCCAAGGAAAAGCGTGACATCGTTTACAAACCTATCCACTCAAAGGTCAACCTGCACGTGCATGGGGCAGTCGTCGTCTTCGTCGGAGGAGGGGAGACCGCTCTGGCCGGAGTGCGACGATCATGGTGAGTGTGGGGTCCAATCCTCCACCAGATCGACGTGCACGCGGTGATTCTCAAGATCAACCTGCACGTGTGTGTCATCGTCGAACAACTGCCCATGCAGTTCTGGTCCCTGATATGTCTCCAACGCATCTATAATTTTTGATTGTTCCATGCTGTTATATTATCAATCTTGAATGTTTTATAATCATTTTATAGTCATTTATATCATTTTTGGTACTAACCTATTAACATAGTGCCAAGTGCCAGTTGCTGTTTTCTGCATGTTTTTTACATCGCAGGAAATCAAGACCAGACGGAGTCCAAATGCAACGAAACTCCATAGAGATTTTTATGGACCAGAAGGAACGTAATGGGCCCTGGATGCGCCTAGGGGGTGCCCCGAGGGGGCACAACCCACCAGGGTGCGCTAGGAGGCCCATGTGCGCCCTGGTGGGTTGTGCCCACCTCGGGTGCCCCCGGACCGCCTCTTTGCTCTATAAGTACCCCAATATTCCCAAAACCCTAGGGGAGTCGACGAAATATTCATCCAGCTGCCGCAGAGTCCAGAACCACCAGATCCAATCTAGACACCATCTCAGATGGGGTTCACCACCTCCATTGGTGCCTCTCCGATGATGCGTGAGTAGTTCTTTGTAGACCTTCGGGTCCGTAGTTAGTAGCTAGATGGCTTCCTCTCTCTCGCTGAATTCTCAATTCAATGGTCTCTTGGAGATCCATATGATGTAACTCTTTTGTGGTGTGTTTGTTGGGATCGATGAACTTTGAGTTTATGATCAGATCTATCTTTTTATATCCATGAAAGTTATTTGGGTTTCTTTGATCTCTTATATGCATGATTGCTTATAACCTCGTATTTCTTCTTCGATATTTGGGTTTTGTTTGGCCATCTTGATCTATTTATCTTGCAATGGGAAGAGGTACTTTGTAGTGGGTTCGATCTTACGGTACTTGATCCTAGTGACAGAAGGGGAAACACGTATGTATCATTGCTACTAAGGATAAAACGATGGGGGTCTATCTCTAGATAGATAGATCTTGTCTACATCATGTCATCGTTCTTATTGCATTACTCCATTTCTCCATGAACTTAATACACTAGATGCATGCTGGATAGCGGTCGATGTGTGGAGTAATAGTAGTAGATGCAGGCAGGAGTCGGTCTACTAATCTTGGATGTGATGCCTATATAATGATCATAGCCTGGATATCTTCATGATTATTTGAAGTTCTATCAATTGCCCAATAGTAATTTCTTCACCCACCGTTTGCTATTTTTCTCGGGAGAAGCCACTAGTGAAACCTACGGCGCCCGGGTCTTCTTTCTCATATTATTTGCCTTTGCGATCTACTTTCCTCTTGCATTTATTTTCAGATCTATTAAACCAAAAATACAAAAATACCTTGCTGCGTTTTATTCCGGTACTCCTAATGAGGATGTCGCGTCCCATCTTAATACCTTCGTGGAATTATGGGATATGCTAAAGAAAAAAGATGTGTACAATGATGTGGTGAAGATGAAATTATTTCCGTTTTCTTTGCGTGATTCTGCAAAAATTTGGTTCTCTTCTTTGCCTCGCAATAGTATCAATTCTTGGAATAAGTGCAAAGATGCTTTTATCACTAAGTATTTTCCTCCCGCAAAAATTATTTCCCTTAGAACCTAGATCATGAATTTCAAGCAACTTGAACATGACCATGTTGCACAATCTTGGGAAAAGATGAAAATGATGCTAAGGAATTTCCCAACTCATGGGTTAAATCTTTGGATGATCATACAAAATTTTTATGTGGGGTTGAATTTTGTTTCTCGTAATCTTTTAGATTCCTCCCCGGGTGGTACTTTTATGGAAATTACTTTGGGTGAAGCCACCAAATTGCTTGATAATATCATGGCAAATTATTCACCATGGCATACCAAAAGAGCTCCTACTAGTAAAAGAGTTAATTCGGTTGAAGAAATTTCTTCTTTGAGTGAAAAAGTTGATGCTCTTATAAAATTGGTTGCTAGTAAAAGTGCTCCTATTGATTTTAATGATATGTTTTTTCTAGTTTGATTGAGCAAAATAGTGATGCCATAGATGTGAATTTTATTTCTCGAAATAATTTCAACAAAAATGCTAATAGAGGCAATTTTAATCCTAGGCCTTTTCCTAGTAATTCCTCTAATAATTATGGTACTTCCTATGGAAATCAATCTTATAATAATAATAATAATAATAATAATAGGAACACCTCTGATCTTGAGAATAATATTAAAGAATTTATCAACACACAAAAAGTTTTCAACACTTCCATAGAAGAAAAGTTGAGTAAGATTGATGATTTGTCTAGAAGTGTTGATAGAATTGCTCATGATGTGGAAAATCTCAAGATGAAATTTTTTGTGCCTAAAGTGGATGAATCAATTAAAGCTCTTTATGTTTCTATGTATGAAAGTAAGAAAAGAACCGCTATGCTTAGAGCTAAAAGAGAATTTTTAGAAAAAGCATTTTCTAGTGATTTCTTTCGCAAAAGTGATGAAGATCTTAAAATGGTTTGTGTTTCTTCTATTGATTCCTTGTTTAGTAAAGTTAATATTGATGAAAAAGGGAATGTAGAAGAGTTAACTTTAGGTAGAAGGCGTCCCAATATTTCGGAGGGTGAAAATCTTGTTGAGAAAATTGATGAAAGTGGGTTTGGAGAGGTCAATACTTTAACTAGTGATGTGCCCACTCTTTTGTTTTACAAAGACTTTAATTATGATAGTTGCTCTTTTATTGATTGTATTTCTTTGTTCCAATCCGTGATAAATTCACCCCATGCATATGAACAAAATAAAGCTTTTACTAAACATATTGTTGATGCTATGATGAAAGCTTTTGAAGAAAAATTAGAATTAGAAGTATTAATTCCTAGAAAATTGCATGATGAATGGGAACCTACTAACAAAGTCAAGATTAAAAATTATGAGTGTTTTGCTTTATGTGACTTGGTGTAACGCCCTCGATGCGGCTATATCTCCCACGTGTCGAGGCACGACTTAGAGGCATAACCGCATTGAAAGCAATGTCGCAAGTGAGGTAATCTTCACACAACCCATGTAATACATAAAGGGAAAGAGATACATAGTTGGCTTACAGTCGCCACTTCACACAATACATAAATAAACATGCATCATCCAGATTACACTCAAGGTTCGACTACGGTACCAAAATGAAAGAAGACTACCCCAAATGCTACATAGATCCCCGGATCACCCCAACTGAGCTCCACTACTGATCATCTGGAAAAGAAACATAGTAACGGCCAGGTTCCTCGTCGAACTCAAAAGTGAACTCGGTCGCGTCATCTGCACTGGCATCGTTGGTACCTGCAACTGTTTTGGTAGAATCTGTGAGTCACGGGGACTCAGCAATCTCTCACCCGCGAGATCAAGACTATTTAAGCTTATAGGTAGGAAAGGGTTGTGAGGTGGAGCTGCAGCAAGCGACTAGCATATATGGTGGCTACAACGCAAAAGAGAGCGAGAAGAGAAGCAAAGCACGGTCGTGAAGCTAGAAATGATCAAGAAGTGATCCTAGAACAACCTACATCAAACATAACTCCAACACCGTGTTCACTTCCCGGACCCCGCCGAGAAGAGACCATCACGGTTACACACGCGGTTGATGTGTTTTAGTTAAGGTCAACTTCGGCTTTTCTACAACCGGACATCAACAAATTCCCATCTGCTTCATAACTTCGAGCACGGCTTTCGAAAGATAATACCCTGCAGGGGTGTCCCAACTTAGCCCATTATAAGCTCTTACGGTCAACGAAGGATATTCCTTCTACCGGGAAGACCCGATCAGTCTCGGAATCCCGGACTACAAGACATCTCGGCAGTAATAAAACCAGTCCAGCAAAGCCGCCCGATTGTGCCGACAAATCCTGATAGGAGCTGCACATATCTCGGTCTCAGGGCACATCCGGATAAGTCAAGCTACGAGTAAAACCAGGCCTCGAGTTTCCCCGCGGTGGCCCCACAGGCTGCTCGGTTCGGGCCAGCACCCAGAGGAGCACTGGTCCGGGGGGGGGGGCTAAAATAAAGATGACCCTTGGGCTCGCGAAAACCCAAGGGAAAAAGGTGGTAGGTGGTCAAATGGTAAAACCAATGTTGGGCCTTGGTAGAGGAGTCTTATTCAAAACGAACTGTCAAGGGGGTCCCATAAATCACCCGACCGCGTTAGGGACGCAAAATCTGGGAACATAACACCGATATGACGGAAACTAGGGCGGCAAGAGTGGAACAAAACACCAGGCATAAGGCCGAGCCTTCCACCCTTTACCAAGTATATAGATGCATTAATTAAATAAGATATATTGTGATATCCCAACAAGTAAACATGTTCCAACAAGTAACAACATCTCCATGTTCCAAGAAGGAACAAACTTCATCTTCACCTGCAACTAACAACGCTATAAGAGGGGCTGAGCAAAGCGGTAACATAGCCAAACAACGGTTTGCTAGGACATGGATGGTTAGAGGCTTGGTTTAACAATATGGGAGGCATGATATAGCAAGTGGTAGGTATCGCACCATATGCATAGCAAAAGAGCGAGCAACTAGCAAGCAAAGATAGAAGTGATTTCGAGGGTATGGTCATCTTGCCTGAGATCCGGCAAGGAAGAAGAACGAGTCCATGAAGAAGACAAACGGACGTATACGAACGGATCCTCACAATCACAACGTTATCGGAACTAACCCGAAGAAGCAACACCGGAAAGAAGCAAACAACAAAGTAAACAACCACCACATAAACATGGCATGATATGCGAGATGTGGTATGCAATGCATATGCGTGCTTCGGAAGGAAAAAGATGAACAAGGCATAATCTTGGCAAACCAAGTATGCCACTGGATAGGTGAGGTGATTTCGGTTGAAATCGATATAAAGATCACCGGAATCGGATGCACGATTTGCAAATGACAAGCAAAACAAGAATGACAAGACTCTGCCATTAACAGCATGATGCTACTTAGCAAGCAACAAGAAATTAAGCTACTACACCCAAACATATCAACAAAGCATATGTCTGTGATCTACTCAATATGCTTGACAAAAGATGAACACTAAGCTACAGCTAAATCACATCATAACAGGTTCAAATAAGCATGGCAAAAGTGCAAAAGATATCAGGTTCACAGACTTGGTGAAAATAACAACATGCCAGAAATTAACATCAGGATGGCATGTTTAGAGCAAGCAAACAACATGCTACAGGAACACAATATAGCAAAGCAAGGCATGGCATGAATCTACTCAAGGCATAGAACAAAAGTCCCTTACTGACCATAAGCCAAAAAGGACAAGAAAATATAATAACACCCATGTCAATTAAGCAAGTTTCGTTACAGGTTTCAGACTTGGCAGAAAACTGGACATGTCAAAAACAGATAACAAGTAGGCATGTTCGTGAGCTCGATGCACTCACTACACAGCATTGCAAGATAAACTAAGCATACATCAATCAAGAAGACATGGCATAGAAGCTAGACATGGTAAGAACAACATCATAGAATGCAAGGATCAACTACAACAAGCTTGGCAAAATCGAATAACATGTAAACAATCTGCCAGTAACATTTTATAGCAAAAGTAGAGCTCGATTGACTCAAGCCATTGCACTCCATAATTACAAACAAAGGAATATATGGAAATAGAAAATCCATATTCTCAAAACACTCTTACTGATCATGCTAAAAAGAGGCATAAATCTCCCTGAAACAACATGAACAAATGGTATAAAAATAACAGCAGGGCATGACTTAGTATTTAGTCTCTGAAATCAGCAACATTATGATCCTTAGTTTTCACGCTTGTGCTAGTCACCACATAGATCACAAAAATACATGGCATACACCCCTTGAAAGATAGCATGGCATATCTCAAAACCCATGTAGGACTCAACTTCATAGGATGCACACATCAATCATGGCAAAAATGACAAAAGTGCATCTACTGAAACAGATCTGAAACTAACATCACATAGCCCTCTTCTAACAACATTTCGGGCACCAAGATGAGCTCAAATGAAAATGATGCAATGGGGTGAAATGATTTACTCATCGAGACGAACAATTTTACATATTGTACTCCCAAAACGGAGCCACGTATGCAGAGATATGATGCGTTGAACATGGCAACATTATGCAAAATATTACGGGACTTGGGAAAATTTCGGGGTCAACCTCGGGATCCAGATCTGGCACGTATTCCGAGGACGGCCGGAATCTTCGCTGGAGTTGGGGGAGAAGGCGGCCGGAGCTGGGAAAGGCTGGATCCGGGGCGCGGGGCGGCAAGGGGCACCGGATCCGGTTGCCACACGGGCGCCAGCGGGGCTGCGGGAGGCGGCCGGCGCCGGAGGAGGCGGCGGGTCCGGCGGGCGGCGCGGATCGGCGGCGCGGGCGCGGCTGCCGGAGGAGGTCGGGGCGGGGCCGAGGCACGGGCGCGGCGAGGAGGCCAGGCGAGCGGGAGCCGGGCGCGGGCCGGGCGGCGCCGGATCCGGGGCTGCCGGCGGTGGGGCAGAGCCGGCGAGCTCTCCGGCGACTCGCCGGCCGGAGGCGGGGCCGGACGGCGACGGAAGGCGGCGGAGCGAACTCGCGGGCGGCGGCGGGCGCTGGTCGTGGGGACGCGGGGGCGCGGGAACCCCGGGCCGGGCGGCGGCGCGGCTGGGCTCGCGCGGGCCCGCGACGGGCTCGGGCGGGCCGCAGCGAAGCGCGGTGGAGAGAGACAGGGCCGGCGGGGTGAGGTGGCGCGCGTGGGTTGGGGGAGAGCGGCGGCGGGGCGACGTGGCGGCCTCTGATTGGATAGAGTGAGGTGGCGGCTGGACATGTCCGTCGCGGAGGAAGAAACGTCCGGCGGCGCGAGGAAGAGGGAGGCTAGGGTTCATCCACGAATTTGGAGGGGGTTGCACATATTTATAGGTAGAGGGGGCTAGGAAGCTCCAAATGAGGTGCGGTTTTCGCCCACACGATCGTGATCGAACGACCGAGAACATGGAGATGACGTAGATGGGTTTTGGGCCGCTTAGAAAGGGGTGTTGGGCTGCACCAAAAGAGGCCTTCACGGTTACCCGGTTAACCATTGGAGTATCAAACGACCTCCGATTGACCCGAAACTTGACAGGCGGTCTACCGGTGCTATACCAAGGCCGCTTGAAAAACCTTGGTCCATTCCGAGAAAGTTTAATACCCGCTCACGGAAAAAGGTAAAAGGGGACGCCGGGGAACATAGGAGCGCCGGATTGCAAAACGGACAACGGGGAAAATGCTCGGATTTATGAGACGAACACGTATGCGAATGCGATGCACATGATGACATGATATGAAATGCATGACATGAACAAAATGCAAACGAAGGGAAACCCAACCACGGAGGGAATATCATATCACATAGCCGAAAATGGCAAGAGTTGTGTTTACAATTATGGCAAGTTACATCCGGGGTGTTACAACACTCCACCACTACGAGAGGATCTCGTCCCGAGATCTAGGACTGAAAGAACTCCGGATACTCGGAACGTAGGTGATCCTCACGCTCCCAGGTGGCTTCTCGGTCTGAATGGTGTGACCATTTCACTTTCAGGAATTTGATTGACTTGTTGCGAGTCTTGCGCTCAGTTTCTTCAAGAATAGCAACGGGGTGCTCATGATAGGACAAATCTTCTTGAAGATCAATCTCTTCGAAGTTGATGGTGCGCTCAGGCGTCTTGAAGCACTTGCGAAGCTGTGACACGTGGAAGACATCATGCACATTTGCGAAGTTGGAGGGAAGCTCAAGTTGATAGGCGAGATCGCCTCGTTTGCCGATGATCTTGAAAGGGCCCACGTATCTAGGGGCAAGTTTCCCCTTGATACCGAAGCGACGAGTTCCTTTCATTGGAGAGACGCGGAGGTAGACATGGTCTCCGATCTCGAATGCCAAATCACGATGTTTGCTATCGTAATAGCTCTTCTGGCGCGACTGCGCTACTTTGAGGTTCTCACGAATGACCTTGCACATAGCCTCAGCTTCTGAGATCAAATCGTTGCCAAGCAATTGGCGTTCGCCCGTCTCAGACCAGTTGAGAGGACTACGGCACTTTCTGCCATAGAGAATCTCGAATGGGGCTTTGCCCGAGCTGGCTTGAAAACTATTGTTGTAAGAGAACTCAGCATAAGGAAGACAAACCTCCCACTTCATGCCGAAAGAGATAACACAAGCTCTGAGCATATCTTCAAGAATTTGGTTGACACGCTCGACTTGTTCACTAGTTTGAGGGTGGAAAGCTGTGCTGAAGCGAATATTTGTGCCCATGGCCTTCTGAAAAGAATCCCAAAACTTGGAGGTAAAAATGCTGCCACGGTCTGAAGAGATCAATTGTGGAATGCCGTGCAAGGAGACAATTCTGGATGTGTAGAGCTCTGCCAGCTGCGCTGCTGTGATAGACTCTTTGATAGGGAGAAAATGAGCCACTTTGGTGAGCTTGTCGATGACGACGAAGATAGCATCATTTCCACGCTTGGACTTAGGAAAACCAGTCACGAAGTCCATTTCGATATGATCAAACTTCCATTCTGGAATAGCAAGAGGTTGGAGAAGACCAGCTGGTCGTTGGTGTTCTGCTTTCACCCTCTGCAGACATCACATTCATTCATGAATTGAGCAATCTCTCGCTTCATTCGAGTCCACCAATACGACTGCTTGAGATCATGGTACATGTTTGTACTTCCAGGATGAATTGACAGAAGAGAGTTGTGCGCTTCGTTCATAATGACTTTACGAAGATCACCCTTTGGAACCACGATCCGGTCCTCGAAGAAAAGAGTATCTCTGTCATCAACTCGATAGCACTTGTATTTGGACATGCCCTTGTCAATACCACGTTTCACCTTCTTCACCATGGTATCCAACAGTTGTGCCTCACGAATTTGATCTTCCAAAGTAGGAGAGACGATGAGGTTGGCAAGAAAACCTTGAGGGACAACTTGGAGATTCAACTTGCGGAAAGCTTCACAAAGATCCGGTTGAAAGGGCTTGAGGATTAAGCTGTTGCAGTAAGCCTTCCTGCTCAAAGCGTCTGCAATCACATTAGCCTTGCCTGGAGTATATTCAATACTCGGATTATACTCTTGAATCATTTCGACCCATCGAGTTTGCCTGAGGTTGAGGTGAGGCTGAGTGAAGATGTACTTGAGACTCTTGTGATCGGTGAAAATGTCCACTTTCCTTCCCAACAGGAGATGTCTCCATGTTATTAGTGCGTGGACAATTGCCGCCAACTCAAGATCGTGAGTGGGGTAGTTCTTTTCGTTTGGCTTCAACTGATGAGAGGTATAGGCCACAACCTTCTTCTCTTGCATTAAGACGGCACCGAGGCCCTGAAGAGAAGCATCACAAAAAACTTCATAAGGCTTGAATGAGATAGCATCCTCAAAAGAACTTGAGAGAATTGAGAATGGAAACTTGAATCTTCTGAGATATATTCATCACTCCGGAACAAATGAATAGCGAGAAGTGGATGATTAAGAGGTGCACCGGTACGAGAAAAACATTAGAAACGAGGAAAAGATATGATCGACAAAGCTTGAATAGAATCCACCGGAGAAGAAAAACATGACGAATGATAAACTTGAAACTGTTGAGCATCTTCATGGGAAATCACCGGATAAGAACATTGAAAGAAAAGAATGAAGAGACTTCTCACAAATAAAAGAATACTTGATTGAGAAATATGAGTCCCAAAAGGGTGGGAGGGCGGGAAAACAAAGGCAACTTGGGGACGGGTGAAACGGATACCGTTAAGAAAAACTTAGAATTTATCTTGCGGATGTTGAAATGATCGGATCCACTTAAAGAGAAACACGCCAGTTGGAAAAGAATTAACATGACAATCTCGATGATCAAGAAGGATTGGTATTTCCATGATAACACCGTTTAGAAAAGGTATGGAATCAACACTTGGCATTGAAGCAACTCGAATACCACAAAACAAAACAAAAACAAAGGATTGGCTTGCAGAATAAGCCGGAAACAAACATATGATAGATCCCATATCGTATCATGTGTCTGTTGGAAAGAATTCCTACGTGATACTTGAATTCCCACTTATAAACTCCCGAAACTTTCTGGTTATGCAATCTGGTGTTAGGGATACAGGGGACACAAAATATATCACCCAAACTAACAATACCTAGATCCAGTTGTATCCATCCTTCAACACATAACCAAGAAACCTTCGAAAATCGTCTACCTCAACCTTCGAAAAGCATCCGTTATACAAGTTATGGCAATACTACCGCACTCGCCTCAGTACTGGGCTATCAGGGTTATCTCACCAACAACTGTACAAAAAAGATTTTCGATGTCGGCGTACTAAACTCAGGTATTCCAGAACTGTAACGATAAAATTATGACGACAACACCTCAGAGCTCAACTCCCCGGGACACCTCCACTAAACCCCTGCTGACAGGAGGCACCAAGACAATGTTGTCATCACAAAACCGTCGGAACGATTCTAAGATACCCGCGTGATCCTAATTTTTTTTGTGAAATTTGAGAAGAGAAGAGTCAATACTCTACGTCAGGATGCCTTACCAGAGCGATGAGGAGACTGGGAAGTAAAAAGAATTCCTAAACTCTCCGATATATAATTCCTAAATGACTCAAAACATTTTTCTAGACACAACTCGGCCGCTAAAAATGATCAATCAGTGGGGGCTCCTAAGGTCGGGGAAGGCTCTGATACCAACTTGTAACGCCCTCGATGCGGCTATATCTCCCACGTGTCGAGGCACGACTTAGAGGCATAACCGCATTGAAAGCAATGTCGCAAGTGAGGTAATCTTCACACAACCCATGTAATACATAAAGGGAAAGAGATACATAGTTGGCTTACAGTCGCCACTTCTCACAATACATAAATAAACATGCATCATCCAGATTACACTCAAGGTCCGACTACGGTACCAAAATGAAAGAAGACTACCCCAAATGCTACATAGATCCCCGGATCACCCCAACTGAGCTCCACTACTGATCATCTGGAAAAGAAACATAATAACGGCCACGTTCCTCGTCGAACTCCCAAGTGAGCTCGGTCGCGTCATCTGCACTGGCATCGTTGGTACCTGCAACTGTTTTGGTAGAATCTGTGAGTCATGGGGACTCAACAATCTCTCACCCGCGAGATCAAGACTATTTAAGATTATAGGTAGGAAAGGGTTGTGAGGTGGAGCTGCAGCAAGAGACTAGCATATATGGTGGCTACAACGCAAAAGAGAGCGAGAAGAGAAGCAAAGCACGGTCGTGAAGCTAGAAATGATCAAGAAGTGATACTAGAACGACCTACGTCAAACATAACTCCAACACCGTGTTCACTTCCCGGACCCCGCCGAGAAGAGACCATCACGGTTACACACGCAGTTGATGTGTTTTAGTTAAGGTCAACTTCGGGTTTTCTACAACCGGACATCAACAAATTCCCATCTGCCTCATAACCGCGGGCACGGCTTTCGAAAGATAATACCCTGCAGGGGTGTCCCAACTTAGCCCATTATAAGCTCTCACGGTCAACGAAGGATATTCCTTCTACCGGGAAGACCCGATCAGTCTCGGAATCCCGGACTACAAGACATCTCGGCAGTAATAAAACCAGTCCAGCAAAGCCGCCCGATTGTGCCGACAAATCCTGATAGGAGCTGCACATATCTCGGTCTCAGGGCACATCCGGATAAGTCAAGCTACGAGTAAAACCAGGCCTCGAGTTTCCCCGCGGTGGCCCCGCAGGCTGCTCGGTTCGGGCCAGCACCCAGAGGAGCACTGGTCCGGGGGGGGGGGGGCTAAAATAAAGATGACCCTTGGGCTCGCGAAAACCCAAGGGAAAAAGGTGGTAGGTGGTCAAATGGTAAAACCAATGTTGGGCCTTGTTGGAGGAGTCTTATTCAAAACGAACTGTCAAGGGGGTCCCATAAATCACCCGACCGCGTTAGGGACGCAAAATCCGGGAACATAACACCGATATGACGGAAACTAGGGCGGCAAGAGTGGAACAAAACACCAGGCATAAGGCCGAGCCTTCCACCCTTTACCAAGTATATAGATGCATTAATTAAATAAGATATATTGTGATATCCCAACAAGTAAACATGTTCCAACAAGGAACAACATCTCCATGTTCCAAGAAGGAACAAACTTCATCTTCACCTGCAACTAACAACGCTATAAGAGGGGCTGAGCAAAGCGGTAACATAGCCAAACAACGGTTTGCTAGGACATGGATGGTTAGAGGCTTGGTTTAACAATATGGGAGGCATGATATAGCAAGTGGTAGGTATCGCACCATATGCATAGCAAGAGAGCGAGCAACTAGCAAGCAAAGATAGAAGTGATTTCGAGGGTATGGTCATCTTGCCTGAGATCCCGCAAGGAAGAAGAACGAGTCCATGAAAAAGACAAACGGACGTAGACGAATGGATCCTCACAATCACAACATTATCGGAACTAACCCGAAGAAGCAACACCGGAAAGAAGCAAACAACAAAGTAAACAACCACCACATAAACATGGCATGATATGCGAGATGTGGTATGCAATGCATATGCGTGCTTCGGAAGGAAAAAGATGAACAAGGCATAATATTGGCAAACCAAGTATGCCACTGGATAGGTGAGGTGATTTCGGTTGAAATCGATATAAAGATCACCGGAATCGGATGCACGGTTTGCAAATGACAAGCAAAACAAGAATGACAAGACTCTGCCATTAACAGCATGATGCTACTTAGCAAGCAACAAGAAATTAAGCTACTGCACCCAAACATATCAACAAAGCATATGTCTGTGATCTACTCAATATGCTTGACAAAAGATGAACACTGAGCTACGGCTAAATCACATCATAACAGGTTCAAATAAGCATGGCAAAAGTGCAAAAGATATCAGGTTCACAGACTTAGTGAAAATAACAACATGCCAGAAATTAACATCAGGATGGCATGTTTAGAGCAAGCAAACAACATGCTACAGGAACACAATATAGCAAAGCAAGGCATGGCGTGAATCTACTCAAGGCATAGAACAAAAGTCCCTTAATGACCATAAGCCAAAAAGGACAAGAAAATATAATAACACCCATGTCAATTAAGCAAGTTTCGTTACAGGTTTCAGACTTGGCAGAAAACTGGACATGTCAAAAACAGATAACAAGTAGGCATGTCCGTGAGCTCGATGCACTCACTACAGAGCATTGCAAGATAAACTAAGCATACATCCATCAAGAATACATGGCATATAAGCTAGACATGGTAAGAACAACATCATAGCATGCAAGGATCAACTACAACAAGCTTGGCAAAATCGAATAACATGTAAACAATCTGCCAGTAACATTTTATAGCAAAAGTAGAGCTCGATTGACTCTAGCCATTGCACTCCATAATTACAAACAAAGGAATAGATGGAAAGAGAAAATCCATATTCTCAAAACACTCTTACTGATCATGCTAAAAAGAGGCATAAATCTCCCTGAAACAACATGAACAAATGGTATAAAAATAACAGCAGGGCATGACTTAGTGAAAATACTGTCTCTGAAATCAGCAACATTATGATCCTTAGTTTTCATGCTTGTGCTAGTCACCACATAGATCACAAAAATACATGGCATACACCCCTGGAAAGATAGTATGGCATATCTCAAAACCCATGTAGGACTCAACTTCATAGGATGCACACATCAATCATGGCAAAAATGACAAAAGTGCATCTACTGAAACAGATCTGAAACTAACATCACATAGCCCTCTTCTAACAGCATTTCGGGCACCAAGATGAGCTGAAATGAAAATGATGCAATGGGATGAAATGATTTACTCATCGAGTCGAACAATTTGACATATTATACGCCCAAAACGGAGCCACGTATGCAGAGATATGATGCGTTGAACATGGCAACATTATGCAAAATATTACGGGACTTAGGCAAAATTTCGGGGTCAACCTCGGGATCCAGATCTGGCACGTATTCCGAGGATGGCCGGAATCTTCGCTGGAGTTGGGGGAGAAGGCGGACGGAGCTGGGGAAGGCCGGATCCGGGGCGCGGGGCGGCAAGGGGCACCAGATCCGGTTGCCAGACGGGCGCCGGCGGGGCTGCGGGAGGCGGCCGGCGCCGGCGGGGCTGCGGGAGGCGGCCGGCGCCGGAGGAGACGGCGGGTCCGGCGGGAGGCACGGACCGGTGGCGCGGGCGCGGCTGCCGGAGGAGGTCGGGGCGGGGCCGAGGCACGGGCGCGACGAGGAGGCCAGGCGAGCGGGAGCCGGGCGCGGGCCGGGCGGCGCCGGATCCGGGGCTGCCGGCGGCGGGGCAGAGCCGGCGAGCTCTCTGGCGACTCGCCGGCCGGATGGCGACGGAAGGCGGCGGAGCGAACTCGCGGGCGGCGGCGGGCGCTGGTCGCGGGGACGCGGGGGCGCGGGAACCCCGGGCCGGGCGGCGGCGCGGCTGGGCTCGCGCGGGCCCTCGACGGGCTCGGGCGGGCCGCGGCGAAGCGCGGTGGAGAGAGAGAGAGGGCCGGCGGGGTGAGGTGGCGCGCGTGGGTTGGAGGAGAGCGGCGGCGGGGCGACATGGCGGCCTCTGATTGGATAGAGTTAGGTGGCGGCTGGACATGTCCGTCGCGGAGGAAGAAACGTCCGGCGGTGCGAGGAAGAGGGAGGCTAGGGTTCATCCACGAATTTGGAGGGGGTTGCACATATTTATAGGTAGAGGGGGCTAGGAAGCTCCAAATGAGGTGCGGTTTTCGCCCACACGATCGTGATCGAACGACCGAGAACATGGAGATGACTTAGATGGGTTTTGGGCCACTTAGAAAGGGGTGTTGGGCTGCACCAAAAGAGGCCTTCACGGTTACCCGGTTAACCATTGGAGTATCAAACGACCTCCGATTGACCCGAAACTTGACAGGCGGTCTACCGGTGCTATACCAAGGCCGCTTGACAAACCTCGGTCCATTCCGAGAAAGTTTAATACCCGCTCACGGAAAAAGGTAAAAGGGGACGCCGGGGAACATAGGAGCGCCGGATTGCAAAACGGACAACGGGGAAAATGCTCGGATTTATGAGACGAACACGTATGCGAATGCGATGCACATGATGACATGATATGAAATGCATGACATGAAAAAAATGCAAACGAAGGGAAACCCAACCACGGAGGGAATATCATATCACATAGCCGAAAATTGCAAGAGTTGTGTTTACAATTGTGGCAAGTTACATCCGGGGTGTTACACTTGGGTGCTAGTGTTTCTACAATTCCAAAATCTTTATGTGATGTGCTTGGTCTTCCCGGTATTGAAGAGTGTTCTTTGAATTTAGACTTAGCGGATTCTACTATTAAAAATCCTATGAATAATTAATTATGTTCTATTCTTGCAAATAGTAATTATGTGCCCATAGATTTTATTGTTCTTGATATTGATTGCAATCCGTCTTGTCCAATTATTCTTGGTAGACCATTTTTATGCACCATCGGTGCCGTGATTGATATGAAAGATGGCAATATTAAGTTCCAATTTCCTTTGAGGAATGGTATGAAACACTTTCCTAGAACAATAATTAAGCCACCTTATGAATCAACCATCAGGGCATCTTATGGATCTCGAACCAAAGATGACAAAACTTAGATCCCTGCTTTATGCCTAGCTAAGGGCGTAAAACTATAGCGCTTGTTAGGAGGCAACCCAATGAATAAATTTTATTTTTGCTTTTTGCTTTCTGTTCTTTAGTGTTTGCACAATTATGATACTGTTATGATTGTGTTTTTTGTGTTTTAATTAGTGTGTGTGCCAAGTAGAACCGATAGGATCTTCTTGAGTGATAGTTGTTTGATCTTGCTGAAAAACAGAAACTTTTGCGCTCACGAAAATAATTGTTAAAAATCACCAGAACGTGATAAAATGCCAATTAGTTTTGCATGACATTAATATACAAATTACCCAGGTCTTCCAAGTTTTTCAGGATTGTTGGAGTTACATAAGTATTCAAAAAAATCAGATTGCTAAAGACTGTTGTGTTTTGACAGATTCTGTTTTCTTTGTGTTGTGTGCTTATTTTGATGGCATTATGGTTTTCTTTGATGAGTTTTTGCCATAGAAAAGTTGGAATACAGTAGATATAATACAAAAACAAAATATGAATTGGTTTTATACAGTACTTATAGTAGTGGTTTTCTTTCTTATACTAACGGATCTCACAAAGGTTTTGTTGAGTTTTGTGCGATTGAAGTTTTCATGTTTTGGGTTATCTTATGATGGATGAAAGAAGGATAGAAGAGCCTAAGCTTGGGGATGCCCCGGTATCCCAAGCTATTATCCAAAAATGAGCAACCAACTAAGCTTGGGGATGCCCCTGAGTGGCATCCCCTCTTTCTTCTAACGACCATCCGTATTTTACTTGAAGCTATATTTTTATTCGTCACATGATATGTGTTTTGCTTGGAGCGTCTTGTATGATATGAGTCTTTTCTGGTTTATTTTGTGTTTTAAGTCATCACTCCTTGCTGGACACACCTATTTGAGAGAGCCAAAATTATGTCATGACTTGTTAGAATCGCTCTCTATGCTTCGCTTAAATCTTTTACGAGCAATGGACTTGCTCTACTGCTTCACTTATATCGTTTTTGAGCATGGTGTGCTTGTTATTCTTGAAGAAATGATCTCTTGCTTCACTTAGATTTTGTAACATCTCAATTTTTCAACTTGGATGTTATTCATTATATCATCATATGCATCCATAATTTGTGCATTTTTGAATTTGCTTTATTTGAATTTTTATCCTAGAAACCTTAAGCAACTCAAGGACCAATTGAGGGAGTTGGAGGTTTTCACAAAAATCCATTTTTGAATTTTCAAAATTGGCAAAGGGGATCATAGTGTTTTATTCGAAATTATTTTCCAATTGTTTCAAATAAATAAAATAATGAGAGAAGATAATATGACTTCTTCAAAAACAACAAAGAAATATTGGGAATTTAATTTTGAATAAAAATATATTTTTATTTGATTTTATTTGCGTGTTTATTTATTTTTTTACTAAAAATGTTTATTTTATTTTAGGCATTTAGGTCCAGAAAAATGTTCACATTAGTCTAAATATTAGGAGGGAATTATGTGAATTTTTCTAGAAGTTTTTAAAATATTTTTGTTATGTTTTTCAATTTTTTTCTCTCTTGAAAAAATGTTTAAAAAAAGTTTCGGACCGAACTGGGTCGGCCCAGCCCCAGCCAGGCCGCGGCCCAGCTCCATGCCCACGTCGCCCCGACCGCGAGGCGGACTCCCGCCACCGCACGGCGTCGCCGCCAGCCACCCGTGGCCGAGCCGGACTCTGCCCCGCCCCCCCTCGCGCAAGCCGCCGCACCCCTCCCCGCCTTAATAAGCTGCCACCCTGCCGCCTTTTCCTCCTCACCAGCCCGCGCCGCCCCCTTGCAGCAGCAGCGCCGCCGCCGCCGCCTAGCCGCGGTTGTCGCGCCGCCGCCGCCGTTCGCCGAGCCGCTGCCTCATCGCCATCGCCGGAGAGCAGCCGCCGACGTCGAACCGCCGTGAATCGGTAAAAAAACCGCCCGGTTCGCCGGTTTTTCTTTAGGGTCCGGTTTTCTTTTAGTTTTCGGTTTTTTCGTTGGGTTTATTTTTTTGGTTCAATCTATTTAGCGATCGTTCGTTTGTTAGGGTTCTGTAGCAAACAGATTCGTTAGATTAGGTTATGTAGCGGACGTTCGTCCGATAGATTTTTTTTCTGTTTTATTTTCAGCCAGGGACCCATCCGTAATTATTTTCTTTGGAGATTAGTCCCTGTTCTTCAAACGATCGCAACTTTTTGCTCGATTATCCAAATCCAACAAAACCAACGCCAAATTCTTTGTTATGATCCCCTCTGTTCAGATAATAAAGTTAAACATGTTTTTGAAAGTTTAAAATTTGGTTTCGAACAGATTTGAATTTGAGTTTCTTTTGACCATAACTTGAGTTTGGTAATTCTGATTTGATTGATTCTTTTTGCAAATCAAAGCTCTTCACTTGAACTTTCTGTTTAGATTTTTTATTTGGTTTTACCTTTGCATCTTATGCTTGAGTGCTTATGTATGCTATTGTTTGTCTACGATAAAGAATCCGGAGTGCGAAGCTTGCTACTACGAATCTCTAGGGTTTTCCGATAGTCAGCAAGGCAAGTTACACTTTGATCATATCCCTTTATTACCTAGTTTTTATACATTAGTTTAAACCCTCAAATATTGCATGAGTAGGATTGGGAACATGTGGTTATTGCTATGTAGTTGATGAGGTAGGAACCTATTACCTTTGATCACCCCAGGAAATATACGTTATGCTCATATTGCTTAGCCATGCTCGTAGACGGGGATTGGTATGTGAGATTCATGAAATTTGCGAGAGTAATAATAATTAAGGGAAACTTAAGGTGGCTACTTTAATACACATCTGGGTGGATTGGTTGCGGGCACGTGGGGAATCCAGTGTTGTCCTAGGAGATCCCGGGGTACCCGTGTGATAATCCTATGGAATGCCATCCAGGCTCAAAGGGATCATAAGATTATTCATGCTAGAAACATCCGTGTTCAGCCATAAGCCATTATGGTCTCTGGATAGTTGAATAAGTTGTGGGAAACCTTTCCATGATAGGCTAGCAGATGTAGGGGATTGTAGGTGTACCGGCCTGTCTATCGGTTAAGGGGACCTCTTTGGAAAGACTATGTCTCAATCATCCGGTTCTCAAACATCAGGCAGTGCGAGGAATTAAATGGAGGAGATCGAGTCTTGTGGGGAAAAGTGCGCAAACCTCTGCAGAGTGTACAAACTAATCATGTTTAGCCGTGTCCCCGGTTATGGACATTTTGAGTATCTGGTATTTGAATTATTGGTTGATCTCATCACTTTACTTAATGAATTTGTTGGGTTATTATTAATTATACTTGTTAATTTTGGGATTGAGTTGGGGGAACCTTCTCAAAAATGGCTTAAAACTTGGTAGTGAATAAAATCTATTCCTTTGTTGTAGGAAAAAATTAGCTTTATGCAAATGTTAAACTTAGAGCCTCCACCAGCCAAATATGCATGTAGTGATAGCTATTATTTCATCATTGCTCTATAGTGCGATCTTGCCAGCATATTCCATGTGCTGACCTACACGGCTGCAACATCTCATCTTGCAGAATTTTCAGACGAAGAGTAAGGTGCGATAGGTCGTTGTCATGCACTCAGTTTTGCCGTGGAGTTGGATGGACTCATTTATCTTCAAAGCTTTCACAGTTATTTTATTTAGATGGCCTTCAGCCATATTATTGTAATAAGTACTCTTTATGAGACTCTCGAGGTAATAAGTGTGTGATTGAACTCTGTTATATCCTCAAGTACTGTGTGTGTCAGCAATACCGATCTAGGGATGACACTTAAGCACAGAGACTTCGGTCCATTGGGATCGGGTCGCTACAGGATGGTATCAGAGCACACGCTGAGTGTAGGATGCGACCACTAGGAAAAGCGACATGATACTCTTATCTACTCATTTCTAATTCTTCTCTATTTCTAATCTATAGATGTCGCACCCCAGGAACAAGTTCACTTAGCCGGATGATGACACCCCTTTCGGACGACACTTGAAGGAAGTCACTAA
Organism: Aegilops umbellulata; assembly: GCA_032464435.1. NCBI lineage: Eukaryota > Viridiplantae > Streptophyta > Magnoliopsida > Poales > Poaceae > Aegilops > Aegilops umbellulata. The sequence goes on along the minus strand of CP136056.1, from coordinate 61,771,117 downwards.
GTACCTGAACATCGGCATACCAAGATTCATCGGAACCTTCACTGCAACTTTACCAGAAGAGGAGCGCTGGACGATTCAAGTTCGTGTTCCAGGAAGGACTTTTGCACCAATTACCGAGCCCATCGAGTTTTCCTTTGATGCACCAACCTGGGGTTTAGGAAAGAGCATGGCCGCCCACATCACCATTGGACGCATAGGCGAGGTGTACAATAAGGATCTTAAAGACACCATCTACCAAATATGTGGACGTCGGGATGGGCAATGGGAGATGATTCGCACCAGGAAGGATGGATCTATTGTAGCCTACATACAGGAGATGAACCAGCACATTCATCGATATGATAATAAAATGTGGGCTAAGATGATGGATACCGAGGAGGTGATGACCCGGAACATGGAACTATAGGAGGAACTCAAGGCAACTCGCGATGGATACGAAGAGGAAATTGCTGTGTTACTGGAGCATAATGAAGACCTGAAGAGGAAGCTGGGAATACCCATGGTGAATCCCGAACCTGAGGTGGATATTCGTTTTGAAGACTACATCATACTAGATGACACCGACACCGGCAGTGATGCTAAAGAAGACAGTGATGACGAGGACAATGATGATTTTGAAGACGAAGCTGGAGCGAATATTATGGAGTCTTACACCAATCAAAATTTCTATTTGGCCACCATATTACTATTAGAATTCTTCCAAGTAGTTAGAAATCATTCATGAGATTTTGTAATAGTAGCTTAGATCGATTGTATGCATTTTTGTTTGAAATTGAGTGGTGTGGATTGAATATGTTTGTCTCATGTGCATATGGGTAGTGAAATCTCTCATTAGACCTATTCTATTCTGTTCTCACCCCTCTAACCTATCAGATGCCTCCGAGACATGACCCCGGATTCGCTTTCCCGCCGGAGCTAACCCAGTTGATCCAACAACAGAATGCCTTGATGTAGATGCTCATCCAGAACCAAGGCAACAACAACAACAACAACCCACCGCCACCACCGCCAGTTGATAACCTAGCCAGTTTCCTAAGGTTGAATCCGTCGGTGTTCTCTAGCAGCACCGAGCCGATTGTTGCTGATGACTGGCTCTGCAAGATTGGAAGGGAGCTGACCACCGCAGGTTGCACTGATGCTGAGAAGGTGTGCTTTGCTGTACATCAACTGGATGGACCTGCAACTTCTTGGTGGGAGAACTACACCGCCACTTTCCCCGTGGCCAATGTTACTTGGGATCAGTTTCAGCAGGCCTTCCGCACCGCACATGTCTCAGCTGGAGCCATGAGCATGAAGAAGCGTGAGTTACGCAACTTATGCCAGGGGAATCGTACTGTGGCGCAATACGTGGATGAGTTCAGCAAGTTAGCATGCTACACCCCAGATGATGTGGCCACAAATGCCGCGAAGCAGGAGATTGAAGGACTGAATGATGAGCTGAGTATGCAGTTGATGGTGGCAACATTCACCAACTACCAGGAGCTGGTAGACAGGGCCCTCATGATTGAAGGCAAGCAGCAGCAGATAGAGAGCCGCAAGCGGAAGTATGGACAGGGGAAGTACAACTCTGGAGCTCAGTAGAAGCCCCGCTATACCCCATACTCGGGAGGGCACACTCATCATACCCATGGAGGACATAACCATGGAGGACATTCTCATCCTGGAGGAAGTGGAAACAACCAAAGTGGCCCTAAGAATGGATATGGGAATGGAGGAAACATCAGTCAGAGCCGTTCCAACCCCGCGACACCCGCCAAGAAGGATCTGAGTCACATTACTTGTTTCAAGTGCGGGAAGACCGGACACTATGCCAATGATTTTTCTGAGGAAAAGAATGGTAATGGCAATGGAAGCTTTGGAAAGAAGCCAAATTCCTTCACCAGAGGTCAGGTGAACCACGTCAACATGGAGGAAGTTGAAGAGCAGCCTGACACAGTTATTGGTAAGTTTTGATTAAGTCATTTACAGCCCTTGTTCTTTTTGACACTGGTGCATCGCATTCATACATATCAAGGGGATTTGTGGATAAGTTTAGGTTGCCAACCGTAGCCCTTAAGACACCTATGTTAGTAAGCTCACCAGGAGCGGAGTATATGGCTAGCCGAGGATGTTTTCAGTTGCCATTGACCATAGGTAGGCACGTCTTTCCCACAGATCTCATTATTTTGGAATCACAAGGATTGGATGTGATACTATGCATGGATTGGCTATCCAAGTATGGGGGAAACATCGGTTGTGCTAGTAAGTCGTTTCTACTCACCACCCCGGAAGGAAAACGGATCAAGTATGTGTCTAGGCATGCGCCAAGGAGGACTCAAGTAAATTCACTTTCGGGAGTTGTTCAGGAGGAAGTGCCAGTTGTGAAGGATTATACCGATGTATTCCTAGAAGAACTACCAGGCATGCCACCAGACCGAGACATAGAGTTTTTGATCGAGCTGTTGCTAGGCACCGGACCAATATCGAAGAGGCCGAACCGGATGCCCGCAAATGATCTGGAGGAAATTAAGAAGCAGATTAAGGAGTTATTGGAGAAAGGTTATATTCGACCAAGTTCATCACCGTGGGGAGCCCTAGTGCTCTTAGTTGAGAAGAAGGATGGATCCTTGAGAACGGTTGTTGATTATCGTGTGTTGAATGAGGTGACGATCAAGAACAAATATCCTCTACTGATGATCAATGACTTGTTCGACCAGCTGCAGGGAGATAAAGTATTCTCCAAGATCTATCTCCGATCAAGTTATCACCAGCTGAAGATCCAAGAACAGGATATACCTAAGACAACTTTTACCACAAGGTATGGGCTATATGAGTACACGGTCATGTCTTTTGGTTTGACTAACGCCCCTGCCTACTTTAGGAGTATGATGAATAAGGTGTTCATGGAGTTCTTGGATAAGTTTGTTGTGGTGTTCATTGATGATATATTTGTGTACTCGAAGAATGAAGAAGAACACAAGGAACATTTGCGCTTGGTTCTCGAGAAGCTCAGGGAACATCAACTATATGCCAAGTTCAGCAAATGTGAGTTTTGGTTGAAGGAAGTCAGATTTCTCGGACATGTTATATCAGGGGAAGGAATAGCAGTAGGCCCTTCCAAGGTTCAACCTGTCACCGAGTGGTTGGCACCCACCTCAGTTGGAGAGATATGCAGTTTCCTTGGACTTGCAGGATATTATCGGAGATTTATTGAGAATTTTTCCAAGATTGAAAAACCCATGACGGAGTTATTGAAGAAGGACAACAAGTTTAAATGGATCGAGGATTGTGAGGCCAGTTTTCAGGAGTTGAAGAAACTCTTGGTTACAGCCCCAGTGCTAATTCTTCCAAATATACGCAAGGATTTCCATGTGTATTGCAACGCTTCTTGCCAGGGACCTGGAGGCGTTCTTATGCAAGAAGGAAGAGTTGTTTCATATGCCTCACGTTAGCTTTGACCTCATGAGTTGAATTATGCCACACACGATTTGGAGTTAGCAGCCGTAGTGCATGCGCTCAAGACCTTGCGACTTTTTCTTATCAGAAATCGTTGTGAAGTTTACACAGATCATAAGAGTCTGAAGTACATTTTCACGCAGAAGGAGTTGAACCTCAAGCAGAGGAGATGGTTGGAGCTCATAAAGGATTACGACATGAAACTGCATTTTCATCCAGGAAAGGCCATTGTCGTGGACGATGCTTTGAGCCGCAAGAGTTATGTCAATACTCTCATAACCGGAGGATTACCTCAGGAGTTAGTCGACGATCTTAGAGAACTTTGCTTGGAGGTAGTTCCAAGAGGTTTTGTTGCAGCATTGGAAATTCAGTCCACTTTGTTGGGAAAGATCCGAGAAGCCCAGAAGACAGACAAGGAAATTGCGGAGATAAGATAAAAGATGAGTAAAGGAAAGGCCAAAGGTTTTCGTAAGGATGAACACGGAACTTTATGGTTTGAGGATCGCATCTATGTGCCAAATGACCCAGAGATCAGGAAGTTAATTCTTCAAGAGGCTCGTGATTCGCATTACCCGATTCACCCAGGCAACACCAAGATGTATATGGATTTGAAGGAATGTTTCTGGTGGACGGGTATGAAGAAGGATATCACCGAGTATGTAGCAGTATGCGACATATGTCAGAGAGTTAAGGCAGAGCATCAGAAACCAGCAGGATTACTTCAGCCTTTGCCGATACCTGAATGGAAGTGGGATAAGCTTGGCATGGATTTGATCACCGGATTACCCAGGACACGTTCAAGATTTGACTCCATCTGGGTTGTAGTTGATCGCTTGACCAAGGTGGCTCACTTTATCCCCGTGAAAACCACTTATATGAGCGTGAAGTTGGCCCAGATATATATGATCAGGATCGTATGTCTGCATGGAGTTTCGAGGACCATCGTATCAGATAGAGGAACACAGTTTACTTCGAAGTTTTGGAATCAGTTACACCAAACTTTGGGTACCAGGCTAGAGTTCAGTACAACCTTTCATCCACAGGCAGATGGGCAGACCGAGAGAGTCAACCAGATTCTGGAGGACATGTTGAGAGCTTGTGAGCTAGACTATGGGTCTAGTTGGGATGATAATTTGCCTTACACAGAGTTCTCATATAACAATAGTTATCAGGCTAGTTTGAAGATGGCCCCTTTTGAAGCTTTGTATGGAAGGAGGTGCAGGACACCATTGATGTGGGATGAAGTTGAAGATCGACAATTGTTTGGACCAGATCTAATCAGAGAGTCTGAGGAGAAGGTCAAGTTGATTTGTGATAGACTCAAGGTAGCCCAGTCCATGCAGAAGAGTTATGCCGATACTAAACGCAAGGAGGTAACCTATGAAGTCAGAGATAGAGCATATCTTCGTGTATCGCCTCTACGAGGAGTTAAACGATTTGGAGTCAAAGGGAAGCTAGCGCCACGATTTGTAGGGCCATACCAAGTTTTGGAACGTATGGGTGAAGTTGCCTACAAGTTGGAATTACCTGAAGGATTGTCAGGAGTTCATGATGTGTTTCACGTTTCCCGGTTGAAGAAGTGCCATGCAGAGATGGCCAATATTCCTCTGAGGGATACAGTGCCCCTGGAAGCAATTCAGTTGGAAAATGACTTGACTTATGAGGAGAAACCCGTTAAGATTCTAGAGTTCGCCCACTACAAAAAAAGACACATCCGTGACATTTTGGGCCGAACGAATTTTTTTCCTGTCATGCTTATGAGACTTCTATGACGATAATTATGACAAAACCCAGTATCATCATAGATGTGGTGGGCTCCTACTTCTATGACAAAAACTCATGATAGAAGATGGGCTTTTCGTCCTGGGCAGGCCGGAGAAACAGCTGCATGACATTCTTTGGGCCATCCATGATGGAGGAAACCATGGTAGAAGCAAGGGCGAGGAAAATATCAAGGGATTTCCCGGTTACGGTGGGTGGTCGGGGGCCGAGCGATGCATGTTTCTCTCGTACGTACGCGCATGTGTGCGAGGTGTTGCGCTCTAACTGAACTCGAGCGTGGCGTTGAGCTCTAACTGAACCCGAGCGATTGCACTGCAGGCTACACGTTACTGAACCCGAGAGATCGATCGATCCCTTGCTGTTAACTAAACCCGAGTGATTCCTTCACTACTGCTGCTAACTGAAGCTGATCGATGCTGCCTCTGTATGAACAGTGAGCGTTGTTGGGGGGTTTGGATGAACAGTTCCTGGTGGGGGGTTGGATGAACATGACCCCATGGTAGTAGAGGCCGTTGCCGCTGGATGAACAGGACCCCGATCGATCGAGCCGGTTGGATGAACAGGACCTCGTGGAGGGCTGGATGAACAGGACCCGGTGGAGGGCTGGATGAACAGTAGCCGGTGGAGGGCTGGATGAACAATAGCCCGTGGAGGGGTGGTTGAACAGGACCCCGTGGAGAGTGCTGGTTGAACAGTAGCCGGTGGAGGAGCGCGCGGTGGAGGCTGGATGAACAGGAGCCCGTGGATGAATAGTCGCAGGTGGAGGCTGGAGGAGGTCGACGGTGGATGAACAGTAGCCCGTGGAGGCAGTCAACGGTGGAGATGAACAGTATCCCGTGGAGTCCCGTTTTGCGGTACGCCACACCCCTCCCGATGAACAGGACCCCTGTTTCGACCGTAGCGCTCCAACACAAGTCTGTTTCCTCCATTTTGCGGTACGCCACACCCCTCCCGATCAACATGACCCCGTTTTGATCGTAGGAGGTCCGTTTCCTCCGTTTTGCGGTCTGCCAGACCCCTCCTGATGAACAGGATCTCGTTTCGACCATGGCTGGTCGAACACAAGGCCGTTTCCTCCGTTCTACGGTACGCCAAGCCTCGTTTCCATCCACTGTTCCTTCCAAGCCGGTTGGCTCTCGATGAACAACACACATTCCGTTGCCTCCTGATGAACACAACACATTCCGTTGCCTCCCCATGAACACGACGACGATGCAGTTTCTCTGTTCCGACCCAGCCATGTACACGAGCCCTGGCCGTACGTATGCGCGAGTAGGCTTTTGAGACCCCACCCGTATGTACGTACATGGCCGTATTTACTTTCTTGCACCTTGGCAGCTTTACGTACGTGTACATCCTATGTGCGCGCCTCTACTACGACACTTGCGCGCCTCTACTACGACACGTGCCCTTCCTTACACGGCCATGGTTCATCGCTGCAGCCTGCAGACAGACCGATCGTATGTACGTACACGTTCGCGACCAGAATGACAATGCTACGTACGCTTTGACCAGGTGGGTCTCGACTGTCAGGCACTTCCTTATGTGCGAAGATGCAGCTGGTGGGTCCCAGCAGTCAGGGGTTGCCTGTAATATGGACGCACTTCCTTGCATGCGAAGATGTTGCTGCTGGGTCCCAGCAGTCAGGGGGAAACATTTTTTTCGTGAAATACGGTGACACGTCTGGTGGGTCCCTGCTGTCAAGTGGAGGAATAATTATTTTGCGCGTCATAAGGAGGCACTTCCTTGCTGCGGCCGTGGACCCAGCTGTCAGCCTCTCCATGTACAGTACTCTTCTGATGGAAGTCGTTCGTTGACCACATTGACCACGCCGCGCCGAGAGCACCAGGGCGGTGGACGACGGCGAGGCCTAGGAAGGGGACGACGCGGAGCCGGGGAAGACGCACCAGTGGATGCCCACATGGAGGGGAGTACGTGGGTTGACTGCTTCGGCTACGGTGTGAGGCTGCCGTCGCCGGAGAATAACAGGAGGTGTGGGTGAGTATAGAGGGATGGCATTGCCAGCGGTGGCAGCACAGCGGACACAGGAGGCAGGAGCAGGCGGCACGACCGACACTTGTTTGGGCGGCTGGAGCAAGAAGACCAGAGGTTGGAGAAGCACTATGACTGTTGGATGGACATCGTACGGTCACTGGAGCTAGAATCATTCATATTGACTAAGTTGACAAAGCCCTTCGTCCCCGTCATCTTAGTAGGCCCACAAGTCAGCCTCCCACAATGGTGGGTCCCAGCTAGCAGGAGGAGTATTCATTTTTTTGTGCGTAATAAGGAGGCACTTCCTTGTGTGCGAAGATATAGCTGGTGGGTCTGAGCTGACAGCGGGGGGAACATTTTTTTCAAGAAATACAGAGGCCCTTCTGGTGGGTCCTAGCTGTCAGGTGGAGGAATCATTATTTTGTGCGTAATAAGGAGGCATTTCCTTGTGTGGACCCCTACTATTAGCCTCTTTTGATGGCTGTTGTTTGTTGACCATGTTGACCTCGGCGCGCCGAGAGCACAAATGTGGTGGACGAGGGCGAGGCCCAGGAAGGGAACGAACCGGAGCTGGCGAAGCCACCGCAGCGGATGCCCACGCTGAGGGGTGTACGAGCGCTGACTGGTCGGCTGCGGGGTGAGGCTGACGTCGCCGGAAAATAACAGGATGTGCGGTTGGGTAGAGGGATGGCCTGGCGGCAGCACAGCCAGCCACGGGAGGAGGGAGCAGGCAGTCTCACCGGTGCTGGTTTGGGCGCCTGGAGCAGGAAGATCAGAGATTGAAGAAGCATGGCGGCCGTTGGATGGACATCCAATAGTCACTGCTCTGTGTTGACTAAGTTGACAAAGCCTTGCTTACGCGTCAAATTTTTTTTAGGACAGCGTCATCGTCAACCTAGTAGGCCCAGAAGTCAGCCTCCAAATATGTGGAAAACAACATAAAACCCATTAGCCATTATTTTCAATAATTTATAGCCCATTTGCTAATTCTTAAGGATATTTCAAGCCCATGTTCTTTTTATTAGCATTACATACCATATATTCTGGGCACTGCTAAAAAATTCAATGAAATTTTGCATATTTCAGTGGGGTCCGAACTATTTTAATCACGAAATTTCGAGTCGCGTTAAAATAATTTTTTAAAAATTATATCAAAATAAAATTCAAAAAACTATTCTCCGCAAAAAAAAGAATGAAATTTAAAATCTTAACTAGCAAGATGCCCGTGCGTTGCATGGAACATAAAGATGCATTTGTATGAGTAGTTTATCTTGTGGGAGAAAAGACGATATTTTAATGTAATTGCCAGTTGGCTTTGTTTTTTCTAAGAGTAGAGAGTAGAAAAATCCAGAAAAATGATATTTTAATGTAATTGCCGGTTGGCTTTGGTTTAAAAATTTACAACCTATTTCTTACAATTTATAGCCCATTTTCTGGGGAAGCCCATTTCTTACTACTTACATCCCTCCCTCCTCGTCTTGAAAGATTTGCTGCCCAGCAGGGCTGAGAAAAGCAAGTAGGCCTCGGTTTTGGTGTTCTCAAAAAAAAAACTAGGCTAGCCATTTTCAGAAAGAAAAAAGATATCAACTGGGCGCGTCATGTGCTTAAATAAAAGCGTAAGCGTGGGCTAGACGGGCCACAACCCCTACACAACATGTAGTTGAGCTCCGTCTCTGAAACTAAAAAAACAACTGGGCGAGCTGCTGGGTCCCTGGTGTTATCCGCTCGTTGTGTAATTTTCTCGTTTGTTGACTACATTGACAATGGCATGGGACCTAGTTGTCAAACAATTAGGAGGAATTGTTTTTTGGCTTGTAATAACGAGGCACCTGCTTGCGTAATGCAATGACCCTGGTGGGTCCCTACTATCAGCCTCTCCACGTACAGTCATCTCCTAATTCCTCTTGGTTGTTGACCATGTTGACAACGCCAGATGGCGGCGGACACATCGAGCGAACCAAGGCGGAGAACGACGGCGTGGCCTCAGACTGGAACGAACAGTAGCCGTGGAAGATGCCGCAGTGTAGTGGCAAGTGGAGGGGAGTACGATGGCAACAACATGCAACTCAAGCTTACAAACGGTACAAAAATCCCAAGGATTAATTGTTCATCAAAATTTTAGACAAAACCCAGATTGAACATGGCAGTAACTTCTAACCCAACCACTCTTTTTCGCAGTCACAAAGAAATGGATCGGTTTGATCCATAAAATCAACGTCCTATGCAAAAAATATTTATTTCAGGATGACTACAACTTGTTGTAAATAGAAGCCGAGCACGTTTAGAAGCCCATTTGTCCACCTGAAACTTCTTTTTTTGCTGTTCAATGTGTCCGCCCGTGAGAAATCTCTTGGGGTAAAACTTAAGCCTCACGAACAATAGTAACCTCGCATTCAACAGGAAGAATGTGACAAAGCTTCTGTTTGCCTGGTTGGATGCATATCCTTCCATCGTTATTGTCCTCAAATGAATGTCATGAGAACTGAGAAAATCCTGGTGCTTATTACGCCACCGATTGGTTAGATGTTTTTCTCCATGTGGTTGCCGTACCTAAGTAGACATGAAGATTTGAAAACAGTTAAGGTCTGAAAAAAGAGTATGTCGAAAGAGCAACAGCTGAACAGTTAATTCTAGTACAATATATATGGTCTTTCAATGTGCATGAAATCATCAACTTTATATATAAATTCTCCATAGACCGAAAGCATCGCAGCAAGCCAATAATCATGTTCAGATCATAACTATACATTCCGATATATAAGATCTTGACAGAATCCAGCAACATTGATAGGCTATCCATGGGCGAACTCTTCATTGAGCATATAACATAATATTAGTACCCAAAGTGTACTCCAAGATGATATAAAACTTATGCGCACAAATGAAAAATGCTGCTTATGATTACAAACGTGTAGATGATAATCCATGGTACCTGAAAAAGTGAGGAGCCAAACACCAACTTGTTGCGATCATCAAACGGAGCACTAGTTAGACCACTAATTAGACCCAAGGTCTCCAGTTTGGGCGCAGAGATGAAAGTTATTTGCGAAGGCTTATAATAATGATATAGGAGCAACCTTTGAAGTGAAGGGGCATCTTCGATGAGCTACTGTCCTTCAAACCAAATTCCAATGCTTTTAAGGTGAGGCGAATTTATTTGGAGACAACAGATAGGGATTTCTATTCCCAAAATAATCAGCAAGCGCTCCATGGCAGGGCAACTGGAGTGGATGATGCTGTGCAGTGAGGCCTCCGACAGATAAACCACCACAAGCGGAAGTTTTTTTAGCAGTGGGAGTCAAAGCATTTGTACCAGATCGTCTGGTAGATGGCACCGGGCGAAGGTGGCGGTGTGGAGAGAGGAGAAAAACCGCGAGATGGACAATGGTGGTGTGGGCACGAATTCTTGGTGTATTCGTGGTATGAAACATTCGTGGTAATGGTAGAACTCAAACTGCTGGAGTTTTCCGAATTCAGGGGATGTCAGCCAAGCGTCCACCGTGTTGGGTATGGATAGCAGGTAGCGTGTCGGGATGCAGAGGCGTTGAACGGGGCCCTGCTAGTGAGAGGAGACGATGGCTCTGAGGAGATCAAATTCAGGAAGGACAGATATCTGACGACAGTCGAGATTGAGGGGCGCAGTGCACCATAGAGGGCGCCACCGAGTTGAGAGGACTTGTATGCGGCAGCAATCCTTGGTGGGGAGAAGTGAGATGATCTCCTCAAGGATGACGTCCGGGAGATCGCCGATGCGGTCCACCGGAGATTTTACAGGTTCCTTAGATCCGGGTGGGGGTGGGGGGTGGGGGCTCACCACTTCTCCCCGCGATGCCGGGTGCAGGATCTACAACCGGCGTCGCCGCTGGCGGGAGCCTCATCTTCTTGGCGCTGGGGCCAGCCGACTCCATTTTCCTTGCGGGCGTCATGCCGAGCTCACGGGTTTGAGCAGAGTAGCCAGAGATGAGCCTAGTGGCAGTGCGAGTCGGGAAGAAGGAGGGCTCGGGTTTTATGTAGGAGTGGAAGAAGAGGATCAGGCATTTTTTGTACGAGTGAGGAAGAAGGTGAGCGGGGGTTTTCTGGAAGAGTGAGAAAGACGGGGAGCGGGGGGAATTGGGGCGAGACGGAAGCTTAAGTGGAAGCGAGGAGGAAGGAGGGTTTTCCTGGGATCGCCCCCTCTTCAAGAAATATGGGCTTCTCCTCGCAAGAAATAAAAACAAATGGGCTTTAAGATGGATAGGCTTTTGTATCGGCCCAGCCAGCTGCCCGTGTTTCGTACTGGAGGGCCTTGTGCTAGAGGCAGCCCGAGACACTCTCCATCTTATTGCTCATTCGAAAGAAAAAAGAGACTCCTCCACCTTATGGCTACTCATTGGTAACCTTTTTCAAATTGGCATCCACCAAATTAGAGGATGCGGTACTGGATGCAGAGAATCACACTGGTCGCGTAGCGCGGCAAAGTGAGGTGTCAAATAACAGGCCTACAATATACTTACTAGATTGTGAAGGTTCACAGGCTAGTCAACATTTACATTAAACTAAGCTTCAGAAGATACGGTATGCATACTAACATTCAGAAGAACAAAAGTTCAACATGTTTATGCATCTCAATGATTCACCGTACTATAACCAATACAGAGCTGTGAGAAGGTGTGGAAATAAAGAAAATCGGTCGATGCTTCTCTAAGCAAAGGGCCTCTCTGCACATGCATTAATTTCCTGGGCATGCTTGTTTCTTCTCAATGTTGTGAGCACTTTGAGCATGTTGGAAACTCCACAGCTAGCTAGGTGCCTCATCTTGAAATTGATGCTGACACATTTGCGGCAAACACATGAGGCAATATAGATGACTCAACATGAGTCCATATTGTGCAGTTCCCCTAAAATCATCTTCATTATCCTGAATCTGAAAAGATAGGAAAACAATAGCTATACTTAAACGGTGTTGCAAAACAGTAGCACATATCAATAGCTCGGCATGACAAAACATCATCTGGATGAAGGGGATACTGACCTGCATGAAGAAGATTATATATAATTTCATAAGTCCTTGGTTGATTCCCACCTTCGGTTGCACTGCTTGTTTGCTACTCCACACATGACAGGATCATTCCGCACTGCAATCAGCAAGTCAACGTACGAATAAGCTTATTTCATCTTGCGGTGGTCATTGTACCTAGTTACGAATGTAGGAATACCTGTAGCACCATGAGGTTAGCTGACAGCAGGTAGATGCAGCCATATAAGTTTTGTGCGGTGCTACCAAAATTGAGGTTTGTATCCCTTCCCGTTATGAGAATTCTTCTTGAAGTTGGTGGAACGTGACGGCTTGTTCTTTGCATCAAACTTGCCTTTCCCCTGAGATTTGTTCTTGTTGTTTTGGGGCTGGTTGGGCTGGAAGTCCTTCTCGTGTACCATGTGGGCACTATAAGCTCCCTCAGTGACCCGAGCACGTGTGTCTTTTGCTCTCGCCTTTTCTTCAAAATGAAGTGTGATAATGTGATTCGAAACGGAAAACTCATGTCTCTTGTTTTTCAGAGAAGTAGCAAAATCGTTCCACGAAGGTTGAAGCTTGGCAATGATGGTCCCAGCAACAAATTTGTCCGGCAACACACACTTGAAGTACTCAAGTTCCTTAGCGAGTGACTATATCTCATGAGTCTGCTGAACAAAAGAGTGCTCATCAGTCATCTTGTATTCACATAATTTCTCCATGATGTACAACTCGTTGCGAGCGCCCGAGGCCCCAAACGTGGCCTCGAGCGCAGCCCACATGTCTTTGCTGCTGTCAAATGACATATATGATTCCACAATGGAATCGTCAAGAACACTTAGCAGGGCGGCTTTGAAGAGGGTATCCATGTTCTCAAAAGCTTCCTGCTGTGTAGGATTAAGATCACCCTCAGGCTTACCCTTAGTGGCGTCAAAGCAGTACATGATCTGAAACCAATATACTGCTCTTGTGTGCCACCTTTTATATTGCACCCCCTTAAAAGTAGGCGGCTTCAAAAGCGCAGCAAAACCACTCGGAGTAAATTGCCTATAATCAGGCTTTTGGATTGGATTGTTCAATATATGAGCAATTTACTATGAGATGTAATCCGAATCAATAGTAAATATATCCTGATGACAATTGCAAAGATCAAAGTAATGATGCGGACTAAACCAGGAGGACATAATCACATACTGTACAGCAGGAGCAGAACCATTGTGGTTGATGTTGTCACTCATGTGATTGATGAAGAGGTTACCGAGGTCGCAGAAGAAGGCTGTCGTTGAGGAAGTCGTAGATGGCAGCAGTCACAGGAGTGTGCTCCCCAAAAACCTGATCGCCCCTCTCCCGTATAGGATCACGAAAGGCGGGATTCGGAGGACTGCTGTCCCTTCTCGCGGTGCACGCCGAAAGGAGGGATGGAGAAGAATTGTGTGGCGGCGCTAAGATCTGGAATGGTGCGAAACCATATGATACAGCGGCGGCTAGGGTAGAGCCTGTCAGGTTGGTCGTGCGAGTAAGACCAAGTATAGTAGTAGGCCTTTGGCCCAAACCCCACGTCCAAGTCAATAATAGCCCCACTATCCAAAAGAATCAGAAACGGCTGAGTAATTAAGGCATACGCTAATTATTAATTAATGACTTAATAAATTTTCCGACTCACACCACACTTAGAGCATGGTTAATAGTATAGCCAACATCCGGCTATATGAAGTTGACACATCATCTAGAACCAACCTAATACGTAGCCTGCCTACAATAGTTAGTCCCTTTAGTATAATACTATATCATTAATAATGGCCCACCTTTTGTCTCACAATGTATGTGTAGTCTGAAATGTCGGGCGTGCAGCGGGCGGTGCCCTCGGTCGGCGCGCCGCTTCAATGGCGGAAGCAATGAGAGGTTGCGTCGCCCTGACTTGCCATCAATGTGGAGCGGCGGGCTCAGCTGGCGCCGGGCGGGAAGGTTTTGATTTTGTATTCAGTTGCTATGCTGCTACCATCCAATATTCGCGTGTGGTTGTTTCTAGAATACAAAAAGGAGGTACTCCTACTTATGTTACTCCCACTATGGCTAGCCTAAGGTTAGTAGGTGACCTTGCGCTTGGGTGTTCGCCTCTTCCGGAAGTCGAACAATAATGGTGGTACTACAGTAGTACTTCTCGCAATCTGACACCAAATGAACTGCTGCACGTCCACCGCTTGTAAGCAAAAGTTTCTCCTTGTGCTGCGAGCCACTGCGCACGCGTTGCCGAGGGAGAAGGCATAGTAAGCAAGCTTCTCGTCGTTCTGCGAGTTGATGGGACACATCAAAGTTATTTAGTACGTACTCTCTCCAGCAAAGAGCTGGCCATGTCATGGATACCATCCCGTGCTCCGTCATTGAGTACGTGCACTATTCACATGCCATCAAGGAGAAAAAATATTGCATAGTAGGAGTAGGTGCCATCGAAGTGCACGACTCACTTACGCACTACTTATCTAATTATCTCCATTTTCTTGCATGACACGTGCACCTTGATGCTAGATGTCTCGCTGTTGGCAAAAGGATGAACAAAGCTCACGTAAAAAAAAGAGTGGAAGAATATAGATTCCCGACGACCGAGAAGGAGCAAGGAACCTCACGGTGGAGCGTCTGCAAGGAACCTTGCGCGCTTTCCCCTATTTTTTGCCGCCTGCCCACCTATAAACAAATAAAAGAACATGAACTCTTCACTAACCACTAGAGATGATACATCATGATGCTAAGTTGAAGATATTTTATTAGTTTATATTGATAACCATGCAAGAAGCTACACATGTACAAGACGCATGCAGCCACGCATGTACACACACCGACACACTAATTCATGCCGATCCAACTCATGCACAAACGCGCACAGCATGGAGCACACAATGCACATACACAACACATGCATGCACACACACTTGGCCGCAGAATGCACGTGAATAACACATGCATGCGCACACACTCGGCTGCATGGAGGCGTGCACCATCTGCGGTGATGTCCTGTTCGTCGTGCTACGGCGAAGCTCGCACACAACGGCACCTACGCATCTCTTGCAACACCTCTTTGCCGTCGTTGCTCAACGACTAGCCGGAGACAAAGACGACCGCAACCTCGGCCTTAGAGCTAGCACCGATGGAAAAGCACGCGCACGAGCACGTACGGAGTGCCCACGACGTGGGGCGTCCCCGGTCGCCTCTACTCCTTCTGTGCACATTGTCTATGAAGGTGGTTGCATGCCTAATGATGACGTGGGTGAGATCTTGTAGGACTCAGATGATGACGAGGAAAATTATGGGGGGGGGGGTGTCTCCAATAGTGTTCCTCAGCTCACACCTCTTGCATCACGGTGGTCGAGCTTGGAGTCATTCATCTGGTACACGTGGCATCTCAGATCTGGAGACAAGGTGACGTACACCGTCATGGTCGACGGTTAAGGGGTTCAGGGCGGGTGTGATCTCTCACTGCGTCCGCCATTTGAAGCGGCGCGCCGGCCCAGGGCACCGCCCGCTGCACTCCCAGCTGTACCCGCTTCCTCGCCGCATTCAAAAACCTACATTTACTAGTATGTATACACGTGCAAGGCACGTCTTAATATAACAGAGTGGTTTTGGTAAAAGGGAAAAGAAGTAATATATGTGCTAATATATTCAAATAAAAAGAAATTGTAGTGATGTATAAATGCCGATATTAGTTCAATATTGTAAAAGCGGGAAGTAGTATTCATGCCATAAAACTGTACGTTCATTTAACAAGAACCGCATGTTGCTTCACTTTTTCCACGTGTTCTTTTTTTTTGAGAAATATCCACATTCTCCTACTAAACCATCTCGACTGGGTTCAATCGAACCATCTGGTAGTCATGTGGCAACACAGCCCATTGGAGCTAGTTATGGGCTTCTTTTTTCTAGAAAGGGTACATGATTGTCCTTGAACACACGTGAGGTAGCAGCAGTGTACTGTTCATGCGAATCCTACTGATATTGGCCGTTAGATTTAGAAGATCAATGGTTATGATTGATGTTCTTAGTCCTACTTAAAATTGATACACTATATAGTAGTATAGATATAGAAACCCACGTGGAATGCGAGAAACCAACTCCAGCCACACACGTCCGTTCAGGAGCAGGACGCCAGCCAAGCTCCTCCTTCCACCATTTTGTCCACTCTTTCGGCGGCATCCGACGAGTAGGAAGAGCAGTTCTCTGGCATAAAACCCGTCTGGGTGGCCGCCGAGCCCGGCAGCTCGCTTCTCCACCAACCTCGCCTAGCCCGTCAGAGGCAGTTGCCGCACTAAGCCAGCGCGTGGTTCCGCAGTTGGCCTCTCCAATACAGTTCGAGGAAGAGTGCCGACTTGCTCCACGCCGGCTTGTTGGGGAGCACGGCGGCACGGGAATCATCGCTGCCCTCGATGCCGCCGCGTCGTACATCGCCTCTAGTGTCTGTGACTGTGCTATCCACCATCGACGCGCGTGTAGCCGCGACATGCAGGCAGAGAAAGAAACCGTTGCACGTCCCCGCCCGTCGCCATCATCGAGGAAAAGTAGAACACGGGAGGCCGCCGCCGATTGTATCCCATGAAGGCTACCGCCGAGGTGACGCCGGCGAATATAGCCGGTGTCTTGCTCGATTCTTCTTCTGCCGGATGCTGGAGGAGGACAAAGAGATTAGGCGGCGACCATTTAGATTAGGTATTTTAATTCTACCAGGCTGGCTGTTATGGGAGTATTATAGGTAGTATCATGCATGCCAACTACTCCCTCCGTTCTTAAATATATGAGTATTATAAGAGCATGGTTAACAGTATAGCCAGCTGATGGCTACATGACATTGCCACGTCATCTATAGCCAACCTTGTAGCATTCAAGTATAATACTCCCTCCCTCTAGGTGTCATCTTACGAAAACCAAATAATCCCAAAACACTTAGGCGTGGTGCATTAACTTCTACCTCGTTTGTTGCTTCTTGACATATCAACCAATAAGAGATGTGGGTGTGCATGCTTTTAATCACTTGAGACTACCAAACACGACATGCAGTGGTTAGTTCATTGCATGCAATGCTATTAATTAGCAAATAAACATTAAGTTCTCTCGTTTTCCCCTCCTCCTTGGTCATGGTGCACAACCAAAAATGACTTACTCCCTCCGTCCGGTGAAGAGTGTATGGGTGTATTTGGATGATGCCCCTGCCAGCCCTACCTATCCGCGGACAACCAATTTTTTGGGGCAACTTTCAGCCGCCGGCAACTTGCCAATTCATTGGCACGAAATGAACTAGTGAAACTGCATGACTACTCCAGCCTCAGCACAGTTAACTTGGGAGTTCTGTTAGATGAGCTATCGGTAGAGAAGTGGGTCCTAGCTGATATAGGATGCCTCTTCATATCATTTATGGCATACCTGGATGACCGCCTAGTGCCGCCCAATAGCCAATGCCACGTCCCCTGCGAATGTAGAAGCTTCCCTCCCTCATCTAGCTAGTTCGCGCATTTTCCCCTGTTTTTTGCCGCCTGCCCACCTATAGAACCGCCTCGCACTGGCCAATTCCTCTCCAAACACCTAGGGAGGCGGTTGAACCGAACAAGTATAACTTGTTTCTAGTGGGTACATTGACGTGGCATCGAAAGGGTGTGATAGCTGACTCTTGCAAAATAATTAACTACCACGTTGGCATACATGAGCATTGGGCCCACTTGTCAGCATGCTGGACGGAGGAAGGAACGCAAGACAAAATGGAGCGTGGAAGGGTGCGAATCGATTGGCTCATGTGTGATGACCACTGGAACAATACACTCAGGTACTACATTAAAAAATTAGTGCAAACACGGCCGATTATACTGTGAGTAGGTGACCGTGTGCTTGGCTCTTCGCCTCTTTCAAAAGTTGAACAATGATGATGGTACTACAGTAGATAGTGTACTACTAGTAAGCAAAGCTTCTCCTCGTTTGTGAGTAGACCGGACACATCAAAAGTAGTGCATTAGTCTCCAAAAAGGGTTGACCATGTTCATGGCTACCATCCCGTGCTCCGTCATTCAGTGTGTGCTTCTCGTTGTTCTGCGAGTTGATGGGACACATCAAAGTTAATACGTATTTAGTACTCTCTGCAAAAAGGGCCGACCATGTCCATGGCTACCATCCCGTGCTCCATCATTGAGTATGTGCCCTATTCACGTGCCACCGAGGAGAAAAAATATTGCGTAGTACTAGGTGCCATCGTAGTGCACGACTCACTTACGCACTGCTTATCTCCATTTTCTTGCATGACACGCGCACCTTGATGCTAGATGTCCCGCGTGTTGGCAAAAGGATGAACAAAGGTCATGTCAAAAAAAAAGAGTGGAAGAACATAGATTCCCGACAACCGAGAAGGAGCAAGGAACCTCGTGGTGGAGCGTCTGCACTCATAATATTTTATATTATTTAGCAATATAAAATCAACCAATCATCTCCATAGTAGACCGGAAGAGTAGGAAACACGGCAGCCCAGTGTAGTTACATCATACTGTACATGGCCAACCCATGCTATCACCATATTTCTTGGCCTCCGTGGGGCACCTAGCTCTAGTAATCCACCAGCTCATATCGCTTCTCGCTCCTCATCTCTCTCAAAGTGCGGCGGGCTAGCGTTTTTGCCGTCTATTGAGGTCGGTTAACTCATCACATGTTAGCGACATGCCAAGAGCATTCTAAAAAAATACTGTACTCTATTGTTATGCCAAGAAGAGGAAGCGCTTTGACCAACGGACCAAGCGAGGCAGGCGTGCCGTGCCATGAGTGGGTCTAGTTTCTCGTTTTGAACTTGTTTGGTGTAGTAGTAACACTTGGTTTTGACTATTGGTAAGATTTTATATACTCCCTTTGTCTAGTGAATAAGTCATCTTAGATTGTGCACCGTGACCAAGGAAGAGGGGAAAACGAGAGAAATTAATATTTATTTGCTAATTAATAGCATTGCATGCAATGAACTAACCATTGCATGTCGTGTTTGGTAGTCTAAGTCATTGAAAACATGCACGCCCCACATCTCTTATTGGTGGATATGTCAGGAAACAAGAAATGAGGTGGGAGTTAATGCACCGAGCCTAAGTATTTTGGGATTATTTGGTTTTCATAAGGTGACTTATACACCTAGACGGAGGGAGTAGGGCCTAATCTATTCTTCGAGGATGCCTTTGACTATTGATAAGATTTTATATATATATTTGAAAATTATATCATTCGAAGATCCTTTCACATTCCGTTTCAAAAATAAAAAAGATCCTTTCACGTACGAATTTGACTGTATGCTTTGAGCAACTTGCATGTCCTATACTGCTCCTGTTTGGATACTCTAACTTAGCTAGAGGTTAGACTAACTCGTGACTAACCCTGAACTAACTGTAGCCAAAGAGGTGTTTCGGTGACAGGGTTAGATTGATAATAAATGCACTTGATGGAGAGAGAAAAGTGATTTTTCAGTGGGCCTAAGGCTAGCTATAGTGGGGGTAACATAACTGGTAACATGCACTTGGGACTAGCAAACATGCTTATGTGGCACACAATTAAATAAGAGAGAAAGGGTTACAGTAACATAGGTAGATACCGTATCATGTTAAATGCTATGCTACTTTGTGTCATGCATGGTGTCGGTGTCAAAACCGGCGGATCTCGGGTAGGGGGTCCCGAACTGTGCGTCTAGGCGGATGGTAAGAGGAGACAAGGGACACTATGTTTTTACCTAGGTTCGGGCCCTCTCGATGGAGGTAAAACCCTACTCCTGCTTGATTAATATTGATGATATGGGTAGTACAAGAGTGGATCTACCACGAGATCAGAGAGGCTAAACCCTAGAAGCTAGCCTACGGTATGATTGTTGTTCGTCCTATGGACTAAAACCCTCCCGTTTATATAGACACCGGAGAGGGCTAGGGTTACATAGAGTCGGTTACAATGGAAGGAGATCTATATATCCGTATTGCCAAGCTTGCCTTCCACGCCAAGGAAAGTCCCATCCGGACACGGGACGAAGTCTTCAATCTTGTATCTTCATAGTCCAAGAGTCCGGCCAAAGGTTATAGTCCGGCTATCCGGACACCCCCTAATCCAGGACTCCCTCAGTAGCCCCTGAACCAGGCTTCAATGATGACGAGTCCGGCGCGCAGATTGTCTTCGGCATTGCAAGGCGGGTTCCTCCTCCGAATACTTCATAGAAGATTTTGAACACAAAGATAGTGTCCGGCTCTGCAAAATAAGTTCCACATACCACCGTAGAGAGAATAATATTTACACAAATCTAATCTGTTGACGTATTATGTAGCATGACATCACACCACAACCAAGCCTTTATTCGAATCGTTTTTACTGTCCCACCTCAGCGCGTTTTGCGAGGCGGTTTCCTTGGCACGTCTTGTCGAAGCAGATCTCATCAATATGGGCGTGGGTAACCCAACCGCACCATTGATTACGGCGCTTGGGAGATAAGCGAGTTTTACTAGGCTGGTGGGGACGCATAGTTTTGTCCGCCCATATAAGGGGATAAAGATCCGCCTTTTCATCCACGCCTTGTTCCTTCTTTGCTCATCCATTTTCGCACACTCGAGCTCCAGCGCCCATGTCCGCATTCTCTTCCTCAATCTCCTCCAACCATGTCTGGAGCGGGAGGCAAGTGGATGGTCTCCTCCGTCACGGAGGGAGACGTCAAAAAGCTGAGGAGAGCCGGATACCTGCCCGACGACATCGCGCACCGGCTCCCAGATGAGGGGCAGCTCATCCCCACCCCCAGGCCCCATGAGAGGGTCGTGTTCCTTACCCATTTCCTCCGCGGACTGGGATTCCCTCTCCACTCATTCCTTCGGGGGCTCATGTTCTACTACGGCCTGGACTTCCACGATCTGGCCCCGAACTTCATCCTAAACATCTCGGCGTTTATCGTCGTGTGCGAGGCCTTCCTCTGCATCTAGCCCTACTTCGGCTTATGGCTGAAGACCTTCAATGTCAAGCCGAAGGTAGTGGGAGGCCGCCAGGCGGAGTGCGGAGGCGCCATGGTGGGCAAGATGCCCAACGTCCTATGGCTCGAGGGCTCCTTCATGGAGACCATAAAGGGGTGGCAATCGGGGTGGTTCTACATCATCGAGCCGCGTGACCCCAAATGGGTCGCAGCCCCCGAGTTCCGATCCGGAGCCCCTACGCGTCTCACCTCCTGGAAAGAGAAGGGCCTGCCGTGGGGTAGTCCGGGAGAGCTAACCGGACTCCAAACATGCGTACAAAACCTGGTGAGCAAGAAGCTCAAACTTGTCAACGTAGTCCAGGTCATGCTCATCCGCCGGATCCTCCCGTGCCAACAACGGGCTTTTAGCTTGTGGGAGTTTGACCCGGCCCAGCACCGAACTCTGAGCAGGCTCTTCGACACAACGTATGAAGATGCCTGGAAGGTGAAATTCAAGGGCGCCGAGGCTCCCGCATCCGCCACCAAGGATCGCGGATTCAGCGCGCAGCGTCAAGCCAGCACGGTAAGCTGTTTTACCTCTTACAGGATATTTGTCTTTCATAGTTTGATTCTATGCGGGATCTAAGCCCCCATGCCTTTGACAGGACTGGCAGAGGATGGCTGGACAAATCAACTGTCCGGCTCCTTTGCCCGAAGACCCAGCAGACACCCGCTTGGCAGGGCTGCTGGTTCCGTCACCTTACGTGGTGCCGGAGAAGAAGGCCACGGGAACCCGGAAGAGTTCCCGGCGCCCGGTGGAGTCGTACTCACCGTCCGATGACTCCGAGGTGCACTCCACCCATGAAGACGAGGAGGAGAAAAGAGAGGTTTCTTCCCCGGCAGGAGGAGAAAAGAAAAGGAAGTCCGCCCCAACTGGGGAGGCCGGAGGGTCCAAGAAGGGGAGGACCCTTCCTTCGGACTACTCTACCAACGCCGACGACGGCGAAGAGGAGTGGCCGCTCAGGGCCAAGCCCCTGGCGAAGTCGTAAGTATTCGGACACCAGAGTGAACCATGGCGTTCCTTTATTGCATAGCTTCTCCTGACGCCGAATATAATTATGCAGTCCGCCCAAAGCTGGGCTCGACGCGTCATCGAGCGGTTCCCTGGATTCGCCGGATGTGAATAGTTTTTCAGTTCCGACCGCTACCCCTCCTCGCCCTACGGACGACGCCGAGGTGTTGTCCCAAAAGGTTCCAAGCCAGGGGGAGGTGGTCCTGGAGGCGCCGCAAGGCGACCTCCCGGACTCCAGGCGCGAAGGGGACAAGACCCCCAAGGGCTCCAAGTCCGGCCCTGGGCCGGACACCTCACGGGAACCTTCAATGGTTTCGGAGTCCGGCAGGCGCCCCCCTAATAAGAAGGGCAAGCCTACGATGCTGGTGACCTCTGTCCAACCGGAGGCACCGGATAATTTGCTGGAGGTGCTTAACGGCGCCTCCATCGACGAGGAGCACCACACTATTATGAGTGCGGTGATCCAGAAGGTTCAGTCCGCCAAGAGCGGGCTGACTGAAGCCTGTGCCAGCCTGCTAACAGGCTTTGAGGTATGTAAAAAATATGTGAAAATATTACCGCATAGACAGTAGCCCCTGATGCTCTGTTTGGCGTTTAGAAAGAAAAGCCGAATAGAGGATCTAATAATATTCGCAGGAGTCTAACATAATTAAGTCAATATGCTATGCAGGCTTCGCTGCTGGCCTCCGCCGCACTGACTGCGGAGGTGGATGCGCTGAAGCAGAGCCTCGAGCGGTCCGAGTAAGAGCTCGGACTTGCCAAGAAGAAGCTCAAGGAAAAAGAAGGTAAGTAATACCTTGTGTTTTATATTTAAAAAGATGCAGTTGCAAAAAATGTCAGGATCGCTATTGGTGTCCTAGGGGCCACAACTGAGGTGGCGACCCTTAAGCAAGTGCTTTCCGAGGCTGAAAAGAAGGCGGCCATGGAGCGCACCGAGCGGGAGAAACATGAGGCGCGAGTTGGCGAGGTACAGCAAGAGCTCCAGGCTCTCGTGAAAAAAGACGAGAGTTTGGAGCTTGACTCAAAGACGCGAGAGTCCGAGCTCGCGGCGGCCCTCGAAAGTGCCAAGTTTGCCAAGGCCGAAGCCCAAAAAGCCCTCCAGGAAGTTGAGGCGATGAAGAAGATAGCGGCGGGTAAGGCATTCTTTATGCAAAGCAAGCATGTGAAAGTGAATTACTTGTTACTTACCTGAGTCCGGGGCTCTCTAGGAGCATTCGCAGATTTGCCCCGTAGCGTGTCAGATGTCGCCGCCTTGTACTGGGCCAAAGAGGGGAGCTCGACGGAGAAGGTGTTCTGGTCTCAGTATGCTGAGGCCGGACACCCGGTGCCCTTGAGTGACCAGCTGAAGCAACTGGTCGAGCTCCATAAGGTGGCCGAACAGGCCATGAAGGGCCTCATAGTTCGGCTGTGGCCTGGAGAGGCCCTGCCTGGGAGCTACTTTGGGCTGGTGAGGCGGCTAGTGGATGCTTGTCCGTGGCTTGAAGTTATCAAGCGCTCCGCCTGCATCGAGGGCGCCCGTAGGGCGCTTGCCTGTGCTATAGTGCACTGGGGCAAGATGGATGCTGAGAAGCTGGTGAAGGACGGGCCACCGCAAGGCAAGGAGCATCGCCACCCTGAGATGTACTATGAGGGCGCCCTGAAGGGTGCCCGCCTTGTGGCGGATGAATGTTCCAGGGATGTAATATTTTAGTAAACTTGTTCGTTTTATCCTGTGCGCTGAAAACTTGTTCATATGCGCTATGCAACGCTATTTTTAATTTAAAATATTACCTTCTATGCGACCGTTTATCAAGTCTGAGAGATGGCGAGTCGTCGGCTTCTGCCCCCATGCCACGAGTGCTGGGGTGTTTGGGGTAAACCTGAGCATTCTTTTTCCCATTCTTGGGTCCTTCGAGGGAGGTGCTCAGCACAACGAACAAGGCAATCGGACTACAATGCGTTATCACTCCCACTTAGCCAGAAAATTCTATAATTTTAAATTTCGGCGAAGCCCCTAGTGTTCGGAAGACCGAGTTCGGGGCGCTATACACACCTAGGTCGGACAAAGCCGACTCCTTGCTCTAAGCGGCATAAGTCTTTAGGGACTCGAAACCTCTCGAACAGCGACCAGCTCTCGCCCTATCATGACAGTCAGTTTTAGCTTTCTCTACCGAGGTGCTTAGCCCAGCTCAACCGGGGCACAATCACAGTAGTTCTCCCAGCACTACCTTAGCCGATATAGCGGAACGTAAGGTACCAAAACATGGGAGCCGGGCAAACCCAACTATTGACCAAAGACATGATTCGGAGCTGATGTATATAATGCTGTAAGTTAGGAGGGCCGCACTTGTGAAAGTGTTTGGACTTCTCACGCCATATTATGGGTTGCTTGAGCCCCTGGCGTATTGACCGTACCAAAGTGTACGGGTGCTAAATGTCATAAGTGAACATATATATGGAAAAAGAAATGAATAGAGAATGCAATAATAAGCTGAAGCTAAGCATTGTTTATTCGAAAAGGCTGCGGTAAAAGCAGAACGATACAAATAGTGCGGTAAGCAAGAGATGGGACTATTTGACATGTCCCCCTCCAGGGGCGAGCTGCGGGGCGGTATGTAAGACAGGTATTTTGCTCGTTATAGAGACCACCTGGGATTTCGACGTAGCTTTCTGCCTCCTTGGTTGATGCATTGTGTGTTCGGCGATTGTACTGCCGGACAGGCCTTCTGGAGAATGGAGTCCTAAAAGTAGGAAAAAATGACAAAATCGGGAGCCCCTAGTGCGGTTGAGCCGCATTTTTGGGCGTGCTGTGGTCGTTCCCCTCCCCCTGTGCCCATGGTATTTTCATAGCGTAGTTATGTATGCGTAGTACTGATTGCGCAGTTTCGCGAGGGCTGGGGTTGGGGCCGCATTGCTACGCTTGCTCGGAACGTGCTAGGCGGTCTTGTTGTAGGTTACTCCGGGCGCGCTTGACAATGTCCGGACGTTTAAAAGACGGACTGGAGAATTGCCTTGAGAGGCTGCTTTGTACTTCAGCTGCGAGGGACGTCGTATGCTCCTCCATTCGGAGAGAGCGTTTGGTGTTTCCATTGACCGTAATGACTCCTCGAGGGCCTGGCATCTTGAGCTTGAGGTATACGTAGTGCGACACCGCATTGAACTTTGCAAATGCGGTTCGTCCGAGCAGTGCGTGATAGCCACTGCAGAACGGGACTATGTCGAAGATTAACTCCTTGCTTCGGAAATTATCTGGGGATCCGAAGACCACTTCAAGTGTAACTGAGCCTGTACAGTTGGCCTCTACACCTGGTATGACGCCTTTAAAGGTCGTTTTTGTGGGTTTAATCCTTGAGGGATCCATGCCCATTTTCCGCAATGTATCCTGATAAAGCAGGTTCAGGCTGCTGCCGCTGTCCATAAGGACTCTAGTGAGGTGAAATCCGTTAATGATTGGGTCTAGAACTGTAGGATCTAGAAGTAGGTGTGTCTAGAGGGGGGGGGGGTGATTAGACACCTAGTGCCAAATTTGCATTTTTTAAGCTTTTCGGTTTGCGTGGAGTTTTAGGCACAATTTCACAATACATATCAAGCAAGCATGCAAAGAGTATATGAGCAGCGGAATGTAAAGCATGCAACTTGCAAGAATGTAAAGGGAAGGGTTTGGAGAATTCAAACGCAATTGGAGACACGAATGTTTTTCCCGTGGTTCGGATAGGTGGTGATATCCTACATCCACGTTGATGGAGACTTGAACCCACGAAGGGTAACGGTTGCGCGAGTCCACGGAGGGCTCCACCCACGAAGGGTCCATGAAGAAGCAACCTTGTCTATCCCACCATGGCCATCGCCCACGAAGGACTTGCCTCACTAGCGGTAGATCTTCACGAAGTAGGCGATCTCCTTGCCCTTACAAACTCCTTGGTTCAACTCCACAATCTTGTCGGAGGCTCCCAAGTGACACCTAGCCAATCTAGGAGACACTACTCTCCAAGAAGTAACAAATGGTGTGTTGATGATGAACTCCTTGCTCTTGTGCTTCAAATGATAGTCTCCCCAACACTCAACTCTCTCTCACAGGATTTGGATTTGGTGGAAAGAAGATTTGAGTGGAAAGCAACTTGGGGAAGGCTAGAGATCAAGATTCATATGGTAGGAATGGAATATCTTGGCCTCAACACAAGGGTAGGAAGTTCTTTCTCAGAACATATGAGTTGGAAGTGTATATGTGTTCTGATGGCTCTCTGCACGAATGAAGAGGAGGTGGAGGGGTATATATAGCCTCCACACAAAATCCAACCGTTACACACAATTTACCAATCTCGGTGGGACCGAATCAACAAACTTGGTCAGACCGAAATAGTAAACCTAGTGACCGTTAGAGATTTCCGGTGGGACTGACATGCAACTCGGTAGGACCGATATGGTTAGGGTTAGGGCATAACGTAATCTCGGTGAGACCGATTACACAAACTCGTTGAGACCGATTTTGGTAATAGGCTAACCAGAGAGTTGGTCAGGCAAACTCGGTGGGACCGATTACTAAACTCGGTTGGACCGATTTTGGTAATGAGTTAAGCAGAGAGTTTGCATTGTAATCTCGGTAGTACCGATTGCCTAAACTCGGTGAGACCGATTTTGACAATGGACATACACAGTGAGATTTGCTAGGGTTTGGCAGTGGCTTATGACATGTGAAACTCGGTGGCGCCGAATAGAAAGAATCGGTAGGACCGAGTTTGGTTTTGGGTTTAGGTCATATGTGGAAGTGGGAAATTAGCTGAGGGTTTTGGAGCATATCATCAAGCACATGGAGCAAAAGGCTCATTAAGCAACACCTCATCCCTCCTTGATAGTATTGGCTTTTCCTATGGACTCAATGTGATCTTGGATCACTAAAAGTGTAAAATGAAGAGTCTTGAGCTTGAAGCTTTAGCCAATCCTTTGTCCTTAGCATCTTGAAGGAGTTCCCACAACCTTTAGTCCATGCCACTCCATTGTTGAACTTATCTGAAATATACTAGATAAAAGTGTTAGTCCAACAAGAGATATGTTGACATTAATTACCAAAACCACCTGGGGAGCACTTGTGATTTCAATCTCCCCCTTTTTGGTAATTGATGGCAACATACATCAAAGCTTTAGATAAAGATACAAAGAATAGCAAGTAAAGCTTTGGAAGGACATGTAACAAACATAGGCTCCCCCTACATGTATGCAATCATGTGAATATAGAATGTAGAAGCATGTGAGAGCATAATCATGACAGAGTAGGCAATGTGTTACATGTATCTTGGCCATATGCATCAGAGCAAAAGATTATTAAGAGAAATACTTCATGCTTATGAGTCCTTCTTGCAAACAGTATGTACAAAAGCAAGAATTCCTCATACTCATGATTCTGATGCATATACTTACCTTGTATTCTTGAGTTGGCTTAGGATGGAATGAACCTGCATAAACAAGGTTAAATAACACAGGTACATCCACTAGCCAGAGCAAACTAAAGGAAAACACAAGAATACCAAGACTGGGATGACATGTAGAGAGTGAGTACAAGGTACCACATTGGATTAGACATGTCCCCAAGAGTAAAGATATGCAATGAATTTGAATGATTTCTTTCCCTTAGATGTCTTGCTCCCCCTGAATCTGACATGGGATATTGGGAGAAGATAGGGAACAGAAAATTAGAGCTGAAAGATATGAATGAATAGAACTTAATGCAAATGAGCACATATGAACATGTCTTTCCCCCAAAAAGACATGTGGCATCTCTCCTCTTGAACATCAAGCATCTGGGATCCTTGAGTATTCTCTCCCCGTGGAGATCTCTTTCTCCCCCTTAATACTTTCTCTCTGATGATAAGCTTTGATGTGATCTCTCTCTCTCCCCCTTTGACATCAATTTCCAAGAAGGTTTTCCTGGAATCTGTCGAATGGGTTTGGTCCTTGAGATTCAGCACAAAGCAATGGATAAAACTGTGATGCTTGTAGAGGACAAGATTCATTGAGTGGAGCTGGATCAGAAGAAATAGAGAATATGTGGCAAACTATTTTTCCTGTTACGAAATCGGTGACACCGAGTGGCATGTTTTGGTGGTACCGAAGGGATTCGATTGGACCGAAAATTACAATCCGGTGAAACCGAGTTCATCACAGAGAAAACACTTGTCACCTCAGCTCACTAGTCGAATAAGATCTCACAAAGATTTGCAATGAATTAACTAAAGAATTTGCAAGGAATTTGATGCAGAACTATTGTGACGCCCCCGATTCAATCGTACACTAATCATGCACGCAAATGTGTACGATCAAGATCAAGGACTCACGGGAAGATATCACAACACAACTCTACAAATAAAATAAGTCATACACGCATCATAATACAAGCCAGGGGCCTCGAGGGCTCAAATACTAGTGCTCGATCATAGACGAGTTAGCGGAAGCAACAATATCTGAGTACAGACATAAGTTAAACAAGTTTGCCTTAAGAAGGCTAGCACAAACTGGGATACAGATCGGACGAGGCGCAGGCCTCCTGCCTGGGATCCTCCTAAACTACTCCTGGTCGTCGTCAGCGGGCTGCACGTAGTAGTAGGCACCTCCAGAGTAGTAGGAGTCGTCGTCGAAGGTGGCGTCTGGATCCTGGGCTCCAACATCTGGTTGCGGCAACCGGGTATGAGGGAAAGGGGGGAAAAGGGGGAGAAAAGCAACCGTGAGTACTCATCCAAAGTACTCGCAAGCAAGGAGCTACACTACATATGCATGGATATATGTGTAAAGGGCCATATCAGTGGACTGAACTGCAGAATGCCAGAATAAGAGGGGGATAGCTAGTCTTATCGAAGACTACGCTTCTGGTTGCCACCGTCTTGCAGCATATAGAAGAGAGTAGACTGAAGTCCTCCAAGTAGCATCGCATAGCATAATCCTACCCGGCGATCCCCTCCTCGATGCCCTGTTAGAGAGCGATCACCGGGTTGTATCTGGCACTTGGAAGGGTGTGTTTTATTAAGTATCCGGTTCTAGTTGTCATAAGGTCGAGGTACAACTCCGGGTCGTCCTTTTATCGAGGGACACGGCTATTCGAATAGATAAACTTCCCTGCAGGGGTGCACCACATAGCCCAACACGCTTGATCCCATTTGGCCGGACACACTTTTCTGGGTCATGCCCGGCCTCGGAAGATCAACACGTCGTAGCCCCACCTAGGCACAAAAGAGCGGTCAGCACGCCAGTCTAAACCTATGCGCGGAGGGGTCTGGGCCCATCGCCCTGAGCACACCTGCACGTTGCGAACGCGGCCGGTGAGCAGACCTAGCAACCTCCAGTACAACGGAAGTCACGTTACGTGGTCCAACCCGGCGCGCGCCACTCAGTCGCTGACGTCAAGAAGTGCTTCGGCTGATACCACGACGTCGGGATACCCATAACTACTCCCGCGTAGGTGGTTAGTGCGTATAGACCAAATGGCCAGACTCAGATCAAATACCCAGATCTCGTTAAGCGTGTTAAGGATCGCGAACACCGACTAGGGCCAGGCCAACCTCTCTCCTAGGTGGTCTGAACCTGCCCTGTCGCTCCGCCACAAAGTAACAGTCGGGGGCCGTCGGGAACCCAGGCCCACCTCTACCGGGATGGAGCCACCTGCCCCTTCAGCCCCCATCTCCGAACAATATCACAGGTAATGTAACAGTGTAAAGTATATAGTATATGCCCGTGATCACCCCCGAGTGATCATGGCCCGATAGTATAGCATGGCAGACGGACAAGAGTGTAGGGCCACTGATGGAACACTAGCATCCTATACTAAGCAAGTAGGATTGCAGGTAAAGGTATCAACAGCAGTATCAAAGACAGGCTATGCATCAGGATAGGAATAACGAAAGCAGTAACATGCTACACTACTCTAATGCAAGCAGTATAGAGGAGAGTAGGCGATATTTGGTGATCAAGGGGGGGGGGCTTGCCTGGTTGCTCTGGCAAGAGAGAGGGGTCGTCAACTCCGTAGTCGAACGGGGCAGCAGCAACGTCGGCCTCGGTGTCTAGCGAGAGAAGAGGGGGGAGAAACAATAAATATTTAAGCAAGCAGATGCATGACATGACAAGTAACGGTGTTAGAGGTGCCCTAACGCGGTATGCGGTGATACCGGTGAAGGGGGAAAACAACTGGGAAAGTATCCCTGGTGTTTCGCGTTTCGGGCAAAGGAGCCGGAGGGGAAAAGTTGCGAGTTTGATATGTTAGGAATGTGTGGCGGACGAACGGGCTGCGTATCCGGGTTCGTCTCGTCGTTCTGAGCAACTTTCATGTTGAAAATATTTTAATCCGAGTTACGGATTAAAAGATACGATTTTCTAAAGATTTTATTAATTTCTGCAATTTAATTAATTAGTTAAATTAATTCAAAAATGGATTAATGACATCAGCATGATGTCATGCTGACGTCAGCAGTCAACAGAGTTGACTGGTCAACCTGACCAGTGGGTCCCACTGGTCAGAGACACATGTTAATTAACCAAATTTAATTAATCTAATCAGAATTAATTAGGGGGTAGGCCCCACTGTCATGCTAATTAATTAGCTAATTAACTTAATAGATTAATTAGATAACTAATGTTTAATTACTTTAATTAATCAAAATTAATTAAGTTAATTAATTAACTAATTAATTATTATTATTGTTTTTTTATTCCTTTCTTTTTTTTGTTCTCAGGGGCGTGGGCCCTGTTTGTCATTGGCCCAGAGGCCAAACAGGGCGCGGGCGACGGTTTACGGGTGTGCCCCGTTCGGGTGCACGCCCAGGGGCAAGCAGGCGTGGGCACAGGCGGCCACGGCGGGGCACGGCGCCGGCCAGGGATGGGCGCAGGGGCGCATCCCGCCCAGTGCGGGGCGAGGTTGCCGGCGGCCACCGCACAAGCGGCAGCAGGGCGGCGGTGCCGGAGTGGGGCGAGGGGAGCAGGGGGCGGCCCTAGCGGCAGAGCGGGCGTGGCCTCAGCGGTGGACGCGCGCGGGAGACGGGCGCCTGGGGGAGCGCTTGCCCACAGGGAGTGCGGCGGGGCCGAGCCAGAGGCCAAGGCGGCCGTGGTGGCCGACCGACGTGGGGGAGACGGAGTGCGGGTCCGGCGAAGAGCGGGCGTGCGGGCGGTAGAGGAGCACCAGTAGGGGAGCCGGGGCGCACCAGTAGCAGGGGGCGTGGTGAGTGGCCGCGGGAGTGCGAGCGCGCGTGCGCACGACGGCCATGGCCGCGGTCGATGAGCGGGAATCCAGGGGAGGAGGATGAGAGGTGCTCACGGGGCGTGTAGGGTCCAGGCAGCGTGCGCGGGGTGGTCCGGCGAGGAGGAGACGAGGAGGAGGACGGAGAGGCGGCAGTCCGGTGGGGAGGCGGCGCCGGTGAGGGGGCGCGCCCGGCTTTGACGGTGTCCGGCGTCGGCGCGAGCGCAGGGCTTCGGTTGCCCCGACCAGATCCATGCGGGGGAAGGAGAGAGAGGTGAGGGGTCGGGGATGGTCCGACATGGTGGTGAGGGGTCGGGGATGGTCCGACATGGTGGTAAGGGGCGATGGGAGGCGTCGGGCGGCGTCGGGGTCCCGATCCAGATCGGGATCGTGGGAGGAGGAGTGGGGGAGTGGTGGCGGAGGTCGTGGGGTTAGGGTTTCCCCTGGTGGGGATATGGAGCGGGGTGGGTCGGCTGGCTGGTCCAGGTGGGCCGGCCTGGCCTGTGAGCTGGGCCGTCTAGCCCAGTTGGCCAGGGGGCCTTTTTTTTTTTCTTTTTTTAGGTTTGTTTCTGTTTTATTTTTACCTTTTCTTTTCTGCTTTCTTTTAATTATTTAATAATTTATAGTTTTACAAAAAGTAAAACCCATACCTAAAATAGAGTTACAATTCCAACTACTTTCACAGAAAGTTTTACCCCTAATTAAAATAGTTTAGCATTTTATAATATTCAAAAGACATTTATTTAATAGCTTTACCTACTGTTTTAATCATTTAAGTGCATTTAAACCTTTTATAAAAATGTGGTTTTTCCATCATAATTATCTATGCAATATTTGGTTCACTCCGAACATTTTAGTTTTAATATTTGAAAACTTTTATCCTTGACTTGAATTTGAATTCTGAATCCGAACAGGATTGAATCATCGCGAGACTAACACTCGTAATCGTGGTGACGTGGCAATGTTAGCAGAGATTACTGTAGCTTAATTATCCGGGCGTCACAATTCTCCTCCACTACAAGAAATCTCGTCCCGAGATTTAAGCGGGGAGTAAGGGGGAAAGTTCTGGTTACGATATTCTAAGGGATCATCTCGAAGAAGTTAATCACTTTCGTTGATGTCTTCAATCCTTTATTCCAATGCATCATGATGAAGTTGCCGTCCTTCCTTCAGGAACTTCACCGTACTTACGAAAGGGTAAGAAGGGAAAACTCGATATGAATGGATTCTAACAAGATCGAGCATCAGACGGTTAAACTCAGGGAAGAAGCATAAGTATCTCTCGATTTGAAACTTAAGAAGATATCGAGAGCGAAGTAAGAAGGTACCATGAGAAGCTTCAAACGGATAGGCAATCGTTCGATGCCTAACCGGAAGGTGAAAGGGTTTCAGAGCAACGAGAATAGGTATTGCGCCTCATACCAGAATAAATCACTAGACAGGTGGTCCGTGAATTACATACGAAGTTAAGCGCGAGGAACAACCTTGGGAACATGTGGTGTACAGGAGAGTCAGGTTTCGATCCTGTGGAACTGTGGGTTATGGGCCCACCATGTGGGATAAAAGTAGGAGTGGTGACATCTTGCATGGTCACGATAGAAGGCATGTCAGAGACTAGCCTGTCAATTATGTCGGCAACAACATCGATACCAAGGGCGAGGGACGAAGAGAACCATTTTCCCGCTCGTTGAACGAGGCGGACCAATAGGCAAAGTTTTCGTCCATCGGTGGTTACCGGGATGCTATCAATAATGGTAACAGGGTCTTACTGACAGAGTTGTACAATGAGGTGCTTACTAAGCAGGGAATTATCACTGCTCGGTTAAGTCAGATTACAAGAAAGCTTAAACAAGACAATGGAAAGGAAAATGCTATTATCAGGTTTAACCCGAACAATGGAAACGAAAATGTGTATACACACATTTTTTTGTGGGTATATCTTCCCCAAGGACACGCGGAGCATGATATCCATGACAGGATAGAAAGTAGAAAACCATTAAGGTAAGGGGAAGGGATTTCATGATATTACCCATACAACGGTGTTTGGATAATTGAGCAAGAAAACTTTTAGCATTGCGCTTCCAATGTTCTTATTGAAGATCAGAGTACCACAAACAAGCTTCAGGATAGCATTGACATGGTCTTTAAGCAAAGGTCAGACTTTAGATACACAAAGGATCCATCAGGATCAACCCATAGAATAAGTGTTACAATTTCCACATGGAAGAATGGTGTGCTAGGATGACATCACCTTACCGGGTCATATAAGGACCAACGTTATGGCTCTTGGAAAATGTTCCAACCATCATATCTGACCGAGTTCAGATCTGATTGGTGTCAGGATACCTCAAACTCAGGATGCCCGAGAAGAAAGGATGCAACACAAATTAAGTCAAGGACATTTTAAGATTCTCGGGAAATGAACCATGGAAGCAAGTTCCGAAACCAGAGTTCATCATTAAACCAAGGAGAGGATGAGGAAGTGGCTGATGGACTCAGCGAAAATTCAATGAGGTATCCAAAAAGATGCATATCCTTAATTATGTGGATAAGGAGATAGCATTTGTCAGATCAAATGATGTAATGAAGTATGCTCGAGGAAATCATACACAGTTAAACATTGGTTGAAAAGTGCACCCGAAATATGGGCTTAGGTAGCATGATCGATGTTAGAATGGTGATTCGATAACCAATGGTCTAAGAATAAAATGTCGACCATTAACTTCAAAGCAATATGGTTGCTAGAAGTACAGAATCCAAGCAACAACGTTCACCTGTTGGAATCCCGGCTAGAATCAACACGGGAACCAAGAAGGAATGATGATGGTGAGAAGTATCACTATACCAAGAATTTTTAAGAGGTGGTGAAATTCTTGCCACATTCTTGACATAAAAGATGGTAATACTCCATGGTAAAGAAAACAGATGCTGGATAGCAAGAAACCCAAGGTATAACACAAAACAGGAACAAGTTTTGTGTTGGAGGGGATGCAATAATGTTGTCGATGATAACCCAAATCATCGAGGGCAAAGGATGCTATTTCTCATCAAGAATTCGATAGATATCTTGGAAGACCTCAGAAGGTTGATGATGATCACGACACATTTGTCGAGAGGTTTCAAGAAGATGTAACTGATCGGCGATGACAACAAGTCAACGGAATGATGAAGCAAAAAAAAGTTATTGGAACAATGGGTACGACACAAACTCGGAATCAAGCTTGTTGTCCAAGGACAAACGATATGGTGAGGAAGATCGATTATAAGATTAGCTCACCGTCGAAATTTGTGCTCCGGGAAGAAGGACCCAGTAGCACAGTTTAAGCTTTAACATGACGATGATGATGTAGCCAATCGGTTGGGAATGACATCAGTGAGTACAACTCGCAGGTATTAAGGATTACAAAGAGTAGTTGAACCGTAGAATGAACTCGATTCAGTTATCGGTGTTTCGAGTAACAAACAACTCAAAACGCGTGAAAAATTGGAATCGGTGAGAATGTAGTACTTGATGGAGAATTCATAAGAAGATATGATGTTCCATGGTAACCTCGAGATGCCAGGGGGTAATACTCGACGATAAATCAAAGTAGAGGTTGGACTGGGGTATTGCTCTATAGAAGACAAGTGATTACACTTGCACCGAAAATGGTATTTAAAGGAGAACATGGTCGGAACCACGATTGCAAAAGGCCAGATCCCAGATATAAGATGAACTTATACCAAGGGAATAATTAATTTTAAAAGAAGCTTCGATGAGAAGATGTACGTCGTGTCCATGGGCATGAACACAAAGTTCAAGGTCGACTCCCACTTATCCAATGCATAACCTTTCATTCACTTCTCATTTTTGAAGAAGTTGTAGTATTGAAATTTTATCTGGCAAAATACCAGAAGAGTATGACTCGTGAAAACTTTCGAGTTCACACATATTAAGGAAGGCATAGGTTCAACCCATCGGGGCATCGTGGAAACATATACCATAAGCTTCAATAGTAAATACCACCAGCTCGAGAGCAGAGCATGGTTGAGAAAACAGAGGATACAATTTACCCAAGGCTTTATATATCCGTGGAAAGACTCACAAGGTTATTTGAATATGAAGGACACTGTCAGATAATAATCCAACAAGAGGTCCGGTGGTCTACAACGGAGCTGATGTGAATATCGGTACTCTATCAACGGAAGAAGGATCGAAAGGGCATCGGATTATAGAAACACCTGACTAATTCAAAGCTCAAATGCCAAGGAATTATGATCTTCAAATCAAGGGATCAGAAGCAAACACTCTGATCAAGGATGGGTAAATCGAATAGGCTTAGGTTACCATCGATGGCAAATTTGATTGGTCAAGAACCAGCTCATGTTTAAAAAGACATCTGAGCCGGAGGGATAATTTTCAGGGAATAACTGATGATTGCATGCATTCACACACATGTTGAATCAACAAGATCAGAATATCAATCACAAGGATTCTAATGGTTATTGCTAGACAAATGGAATTGTCTAGACTGCAAGAAGACAAGTATTTGCAGGGCAATAGTTGGCAGAGGATTACCGGAAGATCGGATAACCTCTCAATGTATCTTGTGAAACATATGAACAAGGAGGGAAGAACGGATACTCGGAAAGGGTGAGGAATTATCCGTAGGGGGTATTCTGGTGGCAAAGAACCGCAAGGTAGTAGGCACAAAATATTCTCAGAATAATAGAGAGGATTTCAGGGCATCTTGTAATAACAAGATCAACCAGGAATAAAAGCAAGAACGACAGGTGTAAGTATTTATCCATAGGGATATTTCGGTGGTAGGGAATGCAAAAGCAACGAACACAAAGTCTCTAGAGAATATCAGAGAGTATCTTCGAAAATCTTCTGGTGCAGCCGGCAATCATCTGAACTGAAGGGGCACTCCGATTGAAAGTATTTTCGAGAACCTAAAGTTAGATTTTAGAAAAAATCAATTAACCCGAATAGAAGAGAGATTAGAATCCCAGAGTATAGACGAGGAATAAAAGATCCTAGTACGACCCGATGGCGACGTGGGCCCGTAAGGCACACAGCCAAGTTAGTAAAAGTTTTTGCAATGTCTAGACTCGACTTCGGCCAAGGAGTGTGGAAGGGGGATTCCTACAGGCAGTCGGCTCTGATACCAACTTGTGACGCCCCTGATTCAATCGTACACTAATCATGCACGCAAATGTGTATGATCAAGATCAAGGACTCACGGGAAGATATCACAACACAACTCTACAAATAAAATAAGTCATACAAGCATCATAATACAAGCCAGGGGCCTCGAGGGCTCAAATACAAGTGCTCGATCATAGACGAGTCAGCGGAAGCAACAATATCTGAGTACAGACATAAGTTAAACAAGTTTGCCTTAAGAAGGCTAGCACAAACTGGGATACAGATCGAACGAGGCGCATGCCTCCTTCCTGGGATCCTCCTAAACTACTCCTGGTCGTCGTCAGCGGGCTGCACGTAGTAGTAGGCACCTCCAGAGTAGTAGGAGTCATCGTCGACGGTGGCGTCTTGATCCTGGGGGGGCTTGCCTGGTTGCTCTGACAAGAGAGAGGGGTCGTCAACTCCGTAGTCGAACGGGGCAGCAGCAGCGCCGGCCTCGGTGTCTAGCGAGAGAAGAGGGGGGGAGAAACAATAAATATTTAAGCAAGCAGATACATAGTGATGCATGACATGACAAGTAACGGTGTTAGAGGTGCCCTAACGCGGTATGCGGTGATACCGGTGAAGGGGGAAAACAACTGGGAAAGTATCCCCGGTGTTTCGCGTTTCGGGCAAAGGAGACGGAGGGGAAAAGTTGCGAGTTTGATATGTTAGGAATGTGTGGCGGACGAACGGGCTGCGTATCCGGGTTCGTCTTGTCGTTCTGAGCAACTTTCATGTTGAAAATATTTTAATCCGAGTTATGGATTAAAAGATACGATTTTCTAAAGATTTTATTAATTTCTGCAATTTAATTAATTAGTTAAATTAATTCAAAAATGGATTAATGACATCAGCATGATGTCATGCTGACGTCAGCAGTCAACAGAGTTGACTGGTCAACCTGACCAGTGGGTCCCACTGGTCAGAGACACATGTTAATTAACCAAATTTAATTAATCTAATCAGAATTAATTAGGGGGGTGGGCCCCACTGTCATGCTAATTAATTAGCTAATTAACAAAATAGATTAATTAGATAACTAATGTTTAATTAGTTTAATTAATCAAAATTAATTAAGTTAATTAATTATTATTGTTTTTTTATTCCTTTCTTTTTTTGTTCTCAGGGGCGTGGGCCCTGTTTGTCATTGGCCCAGAGGCCAAACAGGGCGCGGGCGACGGGTTACGGGTGTGCCCCGTTCGGGTGCACGCCCAGGGGCAAGCAGGCGTGGGCACAGGCGGCCACGGCGGGGCACGGCGCCGGCCAGGGATGGGCGCAGGGGCGCATCCCGCCCAGTGCGGGGCGAGGTTGCCGGCGGCCACCGCACAAGCGACAGCAGGGCGGCGGTGCCGGAGTGGGGCGAGGGGAGCAGGGGGGCGGCCCTAGCGGCAGAGCGGGCGTGGCCTCAGTGGTGGACGCGCGCGGGAGACGGGCGCCTGGGGGAGCGCTCGCCCACAGGGAGTGCGGCGGGGCCGAGCCAGAGGCCAAGGTGGCCGTGGTGGCCGACCGACGTGGGGGAGACGGAGTGCGGGTCCGGCGAAGAGCGGGCGTGCGGGCGGTAGAGGAGCACCAGTAGGGGAGCCGGGGCGCACCAGTAGCAGGGGGGCGTGGTGAGTGGCCGCGGGAGTGCGAGCGCGCGTGCGCACGACGGCCATGGCCGCGGTCGACGAGCGGGAATCCAGGGGAGGAGGAGGAGAGGTGCTCACGGGGCGTGTAGGATCCAGGCAGCGTGCGCGGGGTGGTCCGGTGAGGAGGAGACGAGGAGGAGGACGGAGAGGCGGCAGTCTGGTGGGGAGGCGGCGCCGTCGAGGGGGCGCGCCCGGCTTTGACGGTGTCCGGCGTCGGCGCGAGCGCAGGGCTTCGGTTGCCCCGCCCAGATCCATGCGGGGGAAGGAGAGAGAGGTGAGGGGTCGAGGAGGGTCCGACATGGTGGTGAGGGGCGATGGGAGGCGTCGGGCGGCGTCGGGGTCCCGATCCATATCGGGATCGTGGGAGGAGGAGTGGGGGAGTGGTGGCGGAGGTCGTGGGGTTAGGGTTTCCCCTGGTGGGGATATGGAGCGGGGTGGGTTGGCTGGCTGGGCCAGGTGGGCCGGCCTGGCCTGTGAGCTGGGCCGTCTGGCCGAGTTGTCCAGGGGGCCTTTTTTTTTTTCCTTTTTTTAGGTTTGTTTCTGTTTTATTTTTACCTTTTCTTTTCTGCTTTCTTTTAATTATTTAATAATTTATAGTTTTACAAAAAGTAAAACCCATACCTAAAATAGAGTTACAATTCCAACTACTTTCACAGAACGTTTTACCCCTAATTAAAATAGTTTAGCATTTTATAATATTCAAAAGACATTTATTTAATAGCTTTACCTACTGTTTTAATCATTTAAGTCCATTTAAACCTTTTATAAAAATGTGGTTTTTCCATCATAATTATCTATGCAATATTTGGTTCACTCCGAACATTTTAGTTTTAATATTTGAAAACTTTTATCCTTGACTTGAATTTGAATTCTGAATCCAAACAGGATTGAATCATCGCGAGACTAACACTCGTAATCGTGGTGACATGGCAATGTTAGCAGAGATTACTGTAGCTTAATTATTCGGGCGTCACAAATATGTAGAATAAGAATCAAAGAAAATGGAAGTTCTAGATGAAGTTGTTTTTTTTGTTTGAAAAAGAGGGAAACAAATATGCAAGGGTCAAATGCAATAACACAGAAAAGAACACAAGAGAACTTCATCTAGAATTGGGCGGTGACATAGTCACCTATGTTAGAGTATATTGACTTAGGAGTCGAGTGAGAACCCTTGATCATAGGTCATACTCATCGTTTAAGCTCGAAATGGGGTTACCATTTTTCGTTTAAGCATTTTGATGTATTCTCATCTTGTTGAGTTGCTTTGACTCATGACTTGGAGTAAAGCTTCTCTAAGATGGAATATCATACCTTGGGTGGTGGTGTGGGTCTTGCTCATGTAGTTGAACTTGTGTGGGTGCTCGAGGTTGATGTAGCTCATCATGAGTTGGGAGCACCCCTTGGAATTTGAGTCCATCTACCTACATGGGTTAGTTCTTGCAAGGAAGAGTACTTGTGTTTCCAAAATGACAATCATGAAGCTCAACATAGAATTTGTCATAGGATATTTTGAATGGTTTCGTGCTTCCTTGTCTTCAACCACCGTTGTGTAGAGACTTGGTGATGTAGAGATTGCTCAAGATGTGAGTGAGTTGCAATCTCATGGAATTAGATTCAACCAAGTACCTACATGGGTTAGATAACATGCAAGGTACAAATATATCCAAGACATAAGATAGTCATCATAAGAGATATATCAAGGATTAGTCATAAGCTCATGTCTTGCATGTCTCCAATGGAGTTTCTACTCCAAGTTTGAAGCATCAATGATATTCAATTCTCCTCTCAACCTGCAAAACACTTTCTCATCAAGTGGTTTAGTGAATATATCCGCTAATTGCTTATCGGTGCGAACATGCTTAAGATCAATGTCACCCTTAGCAACATGATCTCGAATGAAATGATGACGAACTTCAATGTGCTTAGTTCGAGAATGTTGCACAGGATTATGACCAATTTTGATAGCACTTTCATTGTCACAAAGCAATGGAACATGTTTCACATAGACCCCATAATCTTTAAGAGTTTGGGTCATCCAAAGTAATTGAGCACAACATGAACCAACGGCAATGTATTCCGCTTCGGCGGTAGATAAGGATACCGAGTTTTGTTTCTTGGAGGACCAAGATACAAGAGATCTACCAAGAAATTGACAAGTACCCGAAGTGGACTTTCTATCAATCTTGTCTCCGGCGTAATCCGAGTCGGAATAGACAACAAGATCAAAAGAGGACCTCTTAGGATACCAAATGCCAAAATTTGGTGTATGGATTAAGTATCTCACTATCCTTTTCACGGCCTTAAGATGACATTCTGTAGGAGCAGCTTGATATCGTGCACACATGCACACACTTAGCATAATATCGGGACGTGAGGCACATAGGTATAACAATGAACCAATCATAGAGCGATAAACCTTTTGATCAACTGGTTCACCATCTTTGGTCAAATCATTATGTCCACTAGTAGGCATGGGTGTAGGCATACCTTTGCATTCTTGCATATTGAACTTCTTGAATAAGTCTTTGGTGTACTTCGTTTGAGAGATAAATGTACCTTCCTTAGTTTGCTTGATTTGCAAACCAAGAAAGAATTTGAGTTCACTCATCATAGACATCTCAAACTTCTTTGACATTAGCTTTCCAAACTTTTCACTAAAAAGAGGGTTAGTTGAACCAAATATAATATCATCAACATAAATTTGGCATACAAATAGTTCTCCATTAACCCTTTTAGTAAAAAGTGTGGAATCAATTTTTCCAATTTCAAAACCACTTGCAATAAGGAACTTGGTCAAGCATTTATACCAAGCTCTAGGAGCTTGTTTAAGACCATAAAGAGCTTTGTGAAGTTTGTAAACATGATTAGGTTTCTTAGGATTGACAAAGCCGGGAGGTTGTTTGACATAAACTTCCTCCTCTATTTCACCATTTAGAAAAGCACTTTTAATGTCCATTTGGTAAAAGGTGATATTATGGTGATTAACATAGGCAAGTAAGATGCGAATGGACTCGAGTCTAGCAACGGGAGCATATGTCTCACCATAGTCCATACCTTCGACTTGTGTGTACCCTTGGGCGACGAGACGTGCTTTGTTGCGAACCACTTGTCCATCTTCATCTTGCTTGTTGCGAAACACCCATTTGGTACCAATGATGTTGTGGTTGTTGTCGGGCTTCTCAACCAATGTCCAAACTTGGTTTCTCTCAAAGTTGCGTAGCTCTTCATGCATAGCATTTATCCAATCCGGATCTTCCAATGCTTCTTCGACCTTCATAGGTTCAATGCTAGAGATGAATGAATAGTTTTCACAAAAGTTAGCTAAACAAGTTTTTGAGCGAGTAATTCTCCCGGTTTGGATATCATTGTAGATTTGCTCGGCGTGATGATCTTTGGCAATTCTTGCTCGAACTCGTGAAAGCTTTTGCTTGGGTCTTTGTTGAATATCTTCTTCATCTTGTTCTTCTACTTGGTCTTCTTCATTGTTGGCATTGTCGTTCTCTTGTCGTGGTGGAGAAGTAGGTTGTTGATGTTCGTCTTGACGCATTTCCTCGTTTCCTTCATCTTGGTGTGTCCCACTTGTGGATGCTTCCGGGTCAATTCTTGGTTCACCTTGTCGTGAAGTAGAAGCTTCCACTTGGACGGACGAGGTATTCTCCTTCACCTCCGTTGGACGAATTTTGCAAATAGACAGGTCTTGGATTGCTTCTGAAGGGTCTTTATCTCCTACATCAATTGGCAATTGCTCTACTTGCGAGCCATTAGATTCATCAAACTTCACATCTACCGTCTCTTCAACCTTTCGGGTGAAATTGTTGTAGACATGGTAAGTGTGAGAGTTTGAGCCATAACCAAGTAGGAAACCTTCATGAGATTTAGGGGCAAACTTTGAACGACGATGCTTATCAAGAATGTAGCACTTTGAGCCGAATACTCGAAAGTATCCAACTTGGGGTTTGTTACCGGTGAGGAGCTCGTATGCTGTTTTGCCGAGTAGCTTGTGAAGATACAAGCGCTTTGTTGCATGACAAGCCGTCTCAACCGCTTCTGCCCAAAAGTGCTTCGGCGTCTTGTACTCATCAAGCATCGTTCTCGCCATTTCGATGAGCGTCCGGTTCTTCCTCTCAACAACTCCATTTTGTTGAGGTGTACGTAGCCGAGAACTCGTGTGAAATCCCTTCTTCGTCAAGAAAGGTGTCCACATTTGCGTTCTTGAACTCCGTTCCGTTGTCACTCCGAACCTTCTTGATCTTCATGTCAAACTGATTTTGGGCCTTCCTAGCAAAGTTTTTGAAGATCTTTTGGACCTGTGATTTATCATCAAGAAAGAACACCCACGTAAATCTTGAAAAATCATCAACTATAACTAGACCAAAAGAATTTCCACCGAGACTCTTGTAGGCATTGGGACCAAAAAGATCCATATGAAGTAGCTCGAGTGGTCTCCTTGTGGTCATGATGTTCTTCACGGGATGCCTTCCTCCAACCTGTTTACCTGCTTGACAAGCACTACAAAGTCTATCCTTATCAAATATGACATCGTTAACTCCAAGGATATGATTTCCTTTAATAAGCTTGTCATGGTTTCTCATGCCAACGTGACCTAGTCGTCTATGCCACAAGCAACCTTTTGAGGATTTAGCAATAAAGCAAGTTTTAGGTTGTGCCTTTTTAGAGAAATCGACAATGTAAAGGTCACCTCTACGTATACCGGTAAAGACCATTTTATGATTATCTCGACGAAACACTTGGCAATCTACCTCAGTAAATAGGACATTCAAACCAAAATCAGCAAGTCTAGATACCGAAAGTAAGTTGTAGCCAAGATATTCAACGAGCATGACATTTTGAATGGAGCTATCGTGTGAGATGGCCACCTTACCAAGGCCAACCACCTTACCCTTTGAATTATCACCAAAGGTGACATATTTTCGAGGGCCGTCATTTTCAGCAAGCTCACGGAACATCTCTTCGTCTCCGGTCATATGATCAGTACATCCACTGTCGAGAACCCATTCCTTTCCTCCTGACACATATCCTCGAAGATTGGCCATAAGACCAAAGTGTCTCATTGCATCATCAAGATCGAAGTCACTATCATCATTTCATCGTAGTATCCATGTTCAACATGATCTTGTGATTCATCATTTCCTAGAGAGAGTGATTCATTAG
The DNA here is from genome assembly GCA_032464435.1 of Aegilops umbellulata. Lineage (NCBI taxonomy): Eukaryota > Viridiplantae > Streptophyta > Magnoliopsida > Poales > Poaceae > Aegilops > Aegilops umbellulata. The sequence continues at coordinate 61,727,763 of CP136056.1, read as the reverse complement.
ATAAATGATCATCAAAGTGGTCACTTTTATGAATTCTTATAGCTTCGGATATAATATCACTAATGATTCCAACATTTCCTTTAGCATGCATGAGATTAGTAAGCTCAAATAGACAATCACCAAAACTAGGATCACTAGAGTTCATTTTACTCAAGGCAATAGATTTATGGAGAATTTCATCCAAATTTTTCAAGGAATAATCAGGAAATCATTCCTCAAGAAATTTCCATATAGTGTAGGCACAATTAAGAGTAGGTAAACTAGCAATCAAGTTTTTGGGCAATCCTCTAATGATGAGCTCAACGGTTCTAAGATTGCAAATCATGTCAATATCTTCATCTAGGGTGGGATGCATAGGATCAACATGCGGAGCACAAGGACTAGCAATATACTTGTTCAATTGATATTGATTGAAAATCACAAGCATCTCATTTTTCCATTCATGAAAATACTCTCCATCAAGAATAGGCACTCTATGTCTAAGATTCCCTAAAGTAGACACATCCATCTTCCTCCAATGGTGATTAAACCAAGGCAATGGAGACCAAAGCTCTGATACCACTTGTAGGATCTAGAAGTAGGTGTGTCTAGAGGGGGGGGGGGTGATTAGACACCTAGTGCCAAAGTTGCATTTTTTAAGCTTTTCGGTTTGACAGGAGTTTTAGGCATAATTTTACAATACATATCAAGCAAGCATGCAAAGAGTATATGAGCAGCGGAATGTAAAGCATGCAACTTGCAAGAATGTAAAGGGAAGGGTTTGGAGAATTCAAACGCAATTGGAGAAACGGATGTTTTTCCCATGGTTCGGATAGGTGGTGCTATCCTACATCCACGTTGATGGAGACTTCAACCCACGAAGGGTAACGGTTGTGCGAGTCCACGGAGGGCTCTACCCACGAAGGGTCCACGAAGAAGCAACCTTGTCTATCCCACCATGGCCATCGCCCACGAAGGACTTGCCTCACTAGCGGTAGATCTTCACGAAGTAGGCGATCTCCTTGCCCATACAAACTCCTTGGTTCAACTCCACAATCTTGTCGGAGGCTCCCAAGTGACACCTAGCCAATCTAGGAGACACCACTCTCCAAGAAGTAACAAATGGTGTGTTGATGATGAACTCCTTGCTCTTGTGCTTCAAATGATAGTCTCCCCAACACTCAACTCTCTCTCACAGGATTTGGATTTTGTGGAAAGAAGATTTGAGTGGAAAGAAACTTGGGGAAGGCTAGAGATCAAGATTCATATGGTAGGAATGGAATATCTTGGCCTCAACACAAGGGTAGGAAGTTCTTTCTCAGAACATATGAGTTGGAAGTGTATATGTGTTCTGATGGCTCTCTCCATGAATGAAGAGGAGGTAGAGGGGTATATATAGCCTCCACACAAAATCCAACCGTTACACACAATTTACCAATCTCGGTGGGACCGAATCAACAAACTCAGTCGGACCGAAATAGTAAACCTAGTGACCGTTAGAGATTTTCGCTAGGACTGACATGCAACTCGGTAGGACCGATATGGTTAGGGTTATGGCATAACGTAATCTCGGTGAGACCAATTACACAAACTCGATGAGACCGATTACACAAAGTCGGTGAGACCGATTTTGGTAATAGGCTAACCAAAGAGTTGGTCAGGTAAACTCAGTGGGACCGATTACTAAACTCGGTTGGACCGATTTTGGTAATGAGTTAACCAGAGAGTTTGCATTGTAATCTCGGTAGTACCGATTGCCTAAACTCGGTGAGACCGATTTTGACAATGGACATACACAGTGAGATTGCAATCCCATCTCGGTGAGACCGAGATCCCTATTGGTAGAACCGATTTGCTAGGGTTTGGCAGTGGCTTATGACATGTGAAACTCGGTGGCACCGGCTACAAAGAATCGGTAGGACCGAGTTTGGTTTTGGGTTTGGGTCATATGTGGAAGTGGGAAAGTAGCTGAGGGTTTTGGAGCATATCATCAAGCACATGGAGCAAAAGGCTCATTAAGCAACACCTCATCCCTCCTTGATAGTATTGGCTTTTCCTATGGACTCAATGTGATCTTGGATCACTAAAAGTGTAAAATGAAGAGTCTTGAGCTTGAAGCTTTAGCCAATCCTTTGTCCTTAGCATCTTGAAGGAGTTCCCACAACCTTTAGTCCATGCCACTCCATTGTTGAACTTATCTGAAATATACTAGATATAACTGCTAGTCCAACAAGAGATACGTTGACATTAATTACCAAAACCACCTAGGGAGCACTTGTGCTTTCAAGAACCAATGCGGCGAATCCGCCATGGAGGATGCTAGTGGGGTGGTCCCTTCGATCAAAAGTGATCGGGCAGGAGGACCATGGGTTGAACTTTGGGGCGACTGGCTCCAACGCGTATACGTCCCTTAGCGCACGCTTCCGTTCCCTCTTGGGGATGTGGGTTGCGTATATCATGTTTACCGTTCGAACTTGTGGGGGGAAGCCCTTCTGTCCTCTATTGTTCGGCGGTCGGGGCTCCTCCTCGTTGCTATTGTCACGCCTAAGATGTGACCCTATCCTAAAGGAACTCGAAGGTCCCACCAAGGATAGAAGCTCATCTTGAAGACGCTTTTGCAAGGTGGATATCATTACATCAACATTACATAATAGTGGGGATACAACCAAGACATACAATGTCACATGAGTACAACAATACATAATATACAAGATCACCATCCGGCTATGGATGAAACATAAACAAAAACTCAAACTATATCCACCCTGCTAGCCCAGGCTGCTGACCAGGAACCTATCCCTCAATCGAAGAAGAAGAAGAAGAAGAACTCCAACACAAATAAACATCGCTCTCACGTCAAGATCATCGCATAACCTGTACCTGCAACTGATGTTGTAGTAATCTGTGAGCCACAAGGACTTAGCAATCCCATTACCATGGGTATCAAGACTAGCAAAGCTTAATGGGTAAGGAAGGGGTAAAGTGGTGAGGTTGCAGCAGCGGATAAGCAATGTATGGTGGCTAACTTACACAAATAAGAGCGAGGAGAGAAGCAAAGCAACCGGTCGTGAACTAATAATGATCAAGAAGCGATCCTGAACTCCTACTTACGTCAAACATAACCCCGAAACCGTGTTCTCCTCTCGAACAACCCCGAAAAGAGACACTCACGGATACGCACACGGTTGGTGTATTTTAGAAGAGTTTACTTTAAGTTTACTACAATCGGACATTAACAAATTCCCATGTGCCACATAACCGCGGGCACGGCTTTCGAAAGTTCAAACCCTGCAGGGGTGTCCCAACTTAGCCCATGATAAGCTCTCGCGATCAACGAAGGATATTCCTTCTCCCGGAAAGACCCGATCAGTCTCGGAATCCCGTTTACAAGACATTTCGACAATGGTAAAACAAGACCAGCAAAGCCGCCCGAATGTGCCGACAAATCATGATAGGAGCTGCACATATCTCGTTCTCAGGGCACACTGGATTGTTCAAACTTCCGGTAGGCGAGTCCAGAGTTGCCCCTGGTGGCCACCGGTGGCTGACGGGTTGGACTAACACTCACGACGAGCACTGGCCCGGGGGGGCTAAAATAAAGATGACCCTTGGGCTCCGGAAACCCAAGGGAAATAAAAGGGCATAGGTGAGGCAAATGGTAAAACCAATGTTGGGCCTTGCTGGAGGAGTTTTATTCAAAGCGAACTGTCAAGGGGGTCCCATAAATCACCCAACCGCGTTAGGGACGCAAAATCCGGGAACATAATACCAATATGACGGAAACTAGGGTGGCAAGAGTGGAACAAAACACCAGGCATAAGGCCGAGCCTTCCACCCTTTACCAAGTATATAGATGCATTAATAATATAAGAGATATTGTGATATCCCAACATAAACATAATCCAACATGGAGAAATCTTCATCTTCACCTGCAACTAGCAGCGCTATAAGAGGGGTTGAGCAAAAGCGGTAACATAGCCAAACAACGGTTTTCTAGGAAGGGTGTCAAAGGTTAGAGGTTCATGGCAATTTGGGAGGCTTGATAAGCAAGTGGTAGGTAACACAACATAGCGATAGAACGAAGCAACTAGCATAGCAATGCTAGTAGTGAGATCCAAGGTGACGGTCATCTTGCCTGAAATCCCGCAAGGAAGAAGAACGAGTCCATGAAGAAGATGAAGCCACGTAGTCGAACAGATCCTCATAATCGCAACGTTACCGGAACTAATAAGAAGAAGCAATACCGGAAAGAAGCAAACAACATAGTAAACAACCAACACATGAACAAGGCAAGATGCACAACCAAGTATGATGCATGACAAGATTAAATGTTGTTAACATGGCAAGAGGTGAAGCATACGTAAACTAACTATTTAGGCAAGTTTAAATGAGGCCGGAACAACAAACAACAATTCCGAAAAATCCCCATATGCATATTTCGAATTTGGTACTGTTCTGCCCTATACACAATTTTAATGTTGTTAAACAGAAAAATAAAGTGCAGCAAGTTAATCTATGCTTTTTTCTACCCCATTTACATATAAAGTTTAATTAAAACGAAGCTACGGTTATTAAGTTATGAAATAAACCATTTTAACATGGCATTTGTGCAAATTATTACAAACAACAATTTTAAACATTTTTAACAGGGATGAAAGTTGTATATTGTGAAACTAGATACAATTCTAAGCATTTTACACATATTGTTTGTTTAATTTGGATGCATGCATATTTAGCTATTGACAATTCAAAATGATGGCATTTACTGTAATTATGCATGCACTAGAGAAATGCTAAATTGCAGTGAACAGGGAAAAAACATATGCGGGCCAAAAGTAATGCACTGTGCAAACCCAGAAGCAGAATTGGCCCGAAGCGGATGTTTGCACATTTTGGAAAATAAAAAAAACACAGAGGAAAAGAATTGAGGCTCCATGGGATTCGATCCCAGGGCCTCCTGCTGTTTGTGCGCTGCGATGACCAGCGGGCTACTGACTTGATTGGCTGAAAAATGGAATTGATAGGACACGAAATGTGAGCAGAGCTTGATCTGAGTGAAGCAAAAATTGTTGAAAACAAATTCAAAATTTGGATGCATGCACTAGAGAAATGCTAAATTGCAGTGAATAGGGAAAAAACATATGCGGGCCGAAAGTAATGCATTGTGCAAACCCAGAAGCAGAATTGGCCCGAAGAGGAAAAGAATTGAGGCTCCATGGGATTCGATCCCAGGGCCTCCTGCTGTTTGTGCGCTGCGATGACCACCGGGCTACTGACTTGATTGGCTGAAAAACAGAATTGACAGGACATGAAACGTGAGCAGAGCTTGATCTGAGTGAAGCAAAAATTGGTGAAAACAAAAGGTGCGGCCGTGGGGATTTGATCCTTGGTCGCCCGGGTGGAAGTGCAGCGCAGCGACCAGCTGGGCTGAAACGTTCCTCGTGCACTGTAGGCGGGTCGTCGAGAGATGACGCATCCTCTTGAACTGAACTGAACTGAAGAAACACGAACAGGTAGCAAAAAGGAAAAAACAATGGGGGCGCACAGGATTTGAACCCCAGATCCCTCAGATTAGCATGCACGGCGATGATCACCAGGCTAGTGAGGGGATCGATCTCAGATGGGGCGCAATGACTAAAGGCTGATCCTAACTACAAGCCATGGCTTCAGGACGGATGGCAAAACTTCGGCGACGACAGCGAGCGAGGGCAGCGGCTTCTGCAGCAGAAGAGCACCGGCGTGGGTGCGGGATTGGATGCTTGAGCAGCTGCGGGATGGTCGCGTGCAGGCGGAGCAGCTGCAGGAGATTGGCTCGAGCACGAGCTTGAGCTCGTCCCGGGCATGGCACCAAGGCAAGACGCAGCAGGGCCACGGCTCTCAGTCGAGCGCGGCCGTGCACAGGTGCGGAAGCATGTGCATGGAGGTGTGTGCAAGAACAAGAGCGCGCAAGACAGAATACTTCAACTACACCCAAAAATTCAGAGATCGTCGGAGTATAGAGATCATGGCGGAGGCGCGACCCTAGCATCTCCTACGGGGATCATCCAGCATCGATAAGGAGAAGGGTGGAAGCCGGGTATACCTCCTTACCCTAGGACGAAAAAACGCGGCCGGCGATGGAGGGAGGCGTCGGCAGCGGGTCGATGAACTTGGCGCGATCTTCTGTCCGAGATGCAGAGGAAGAAGGGGACGTCATGGAAGGAGTTCTCTGCCGCGGATCCGAGTCAGGATGGAACCAGGGCGGCGTTCACGATCGCTTGGACGAAGGAGGGGAGGCCGCGGAGGAGGGTTAGGCCGGCGGTGAGGTCGTGACCGAGCCAACCATGGCGTGGGCGGCAGTGGAAGCGACGCGTGTGTGTCCCCTTACCTGTGGCGGCGGCGCGGAGGAGAGGGAGGAGAGGAAGGGGAAACCCTAGGGCGTGGTTGGGGTCTTATAGAAGGGGTGCGGACCCCGTGGCTTGCCACCGAGGCCATGTGCCCCTGCTCGTAGGTTTACCGTGAGGGGGAGGTGGCGAGAGGAGGAAGAAAAAGGTAGGGGAGAGGTCACTGCATGCGGGACCGGCGTGGGTGTCCAGCGTGGATCACCACACGGAAGGGCGAGCGAAGGGGGCTGTGCTGGTGGGCTGGTGCTGCGCCTGGCGTGCGGGGCTAGCTGGGCCGGCCTAGAGGCCGAGGCCCAGGTGGCTGCTGCTGGATTGCTGCTTCCCTTTTCCTTTACGCAATTCCTTCAAACAGAAATGCAAGAAAAGGCCAAGGAGTTTGGAAAGGAATTAGGGTGAGATAAAAAACATATCTGGGATTCTGGATTTATGTAGAATTTTAATAAATTGCTTTGGGCATTTTTAGAGGTAGAAAAAGAAAACAAGTTTGAATTTAACTTGAGCCATTTTTGAACCCAACCAAACCAACTCCAAAATAGATGAGATTTTACAGAGGAGTTAAAGACAAGGTGCAGGATTCATAGGAAAAAAAGGAACATTTTTCTAGACAGAGAAATGTCACGGGAAAATAAGTGTAATAAAGAAGAAATGAGAAGTTTGGATGGGATAGAAACTTGAGTGAACTTGACGAATGGTTGCTAGTATGTGCATGATGCAAAGCAATAAAATGACAAGAGGCACCTCAAAATCATGAAGCATATAACAAAGAAAGACGAACATGGCAACAACAAGGATGGCATACTATAATCAATAATGAACATGATGGATGCAAATGCACATGGCAACATACATGAAGATGGAATGCACAAAATGAGAATAAAAGATAACACAAGCATGATGATGCAACATTTTATTATGACAATCATGGCAATCCATACATGGCAACAACAAAATAAATGGAAGGCAACTAGAGCATCAGTCTCGGGGCGTTACAACTCTCCTCCACTAACAAGAGATCTCGTCCCGAGATCTTAGGAACGAGACGGGGGGAAAAGGATGAGGTGAAACAAGAACGCAAGAGGGAAAATGAACAAAGTCGAGAGCACTGGGTAGAAGAGAGGAACAATGAATATGTCAAGACCCAAAAGCTCAAGAGACAATATAGATTCTGAAACCACTCCGATTAGAACAAGATAGACAAGGAATAAGAACGAAAGAATTGTGATAGGAACCCACTTGAACATAGAATGGAATAGAACTTGAACTTAACAAGATGGCATGACACTTGATGAGAGGAACAACACAATGCCTCTGGAAGAATTGAAATAGTGGAATGAAAAGAACAGAGAAGAAAAATGATAACTTCTACCACGAATGAATTTGAAAAGCATCCTTAGGAGGAAGGATTGAATGGAATTGTTGAGAAATTCAACAACAAAAGAATTGATTGTTGTGGACTTATAGATAACATCTAAAAATTATGAGGTGATCGCCAACCACAAGCGGAAAGGATTGAATTGCTGAGAGGAACGAAGAAATGTAAAACTCCATTTCAAAAGAATGCGGAGAATTAATCGCACTTCGAGATGCAAGAAGAAAAGATACTAGAACTCCTTGAACAAGAATCCCGATGAACTCTTGAAGAATGAATTAAATCCTTATGAACCACCATGAAGAACTCTGGTAAAGAAGGACGACGAGATAAAATTGAAGGATGAAAGGAATAAGGTTAAGCCTTGCGATGATTCGGATGGAGCTTCGAGACGAGACAAGCGAGAAGACTTGGAACTCCGGAAAACAAAAGGTGAACCACTTAGCATCGAGAGATTATTCAACATGAACAATCTTCGGAGAAAAGAGTTAATCAGCTTGACCATGATGAAATGAGAATAAGAATTATGTTATGCTTATCCTTCATCAATTTAATTGATGAGAAGCAATGGATTGCATACCGCTTATTCACATTGAGAAAAGATTAAGGGGAGATATAGCACGAAGTTTGGGAAGGTTTTCATGAACCATCGGTAGGATTGGAAAGAACGAATGAATTGATATGATGAGAATAGAAAAGGAATCTTCAACGAACCACCGTAAGAAATGAAAACGAACGAAGAAAAGAGAATGAATCGCTGGTAAGAATTAGAGCAAGCACGAAGATATAATTTGATACCAAGGAATGAAGAGGTCTCGAACTGATTACATATTACTTGAACAAAGCACCGGAAGAATATTGAGACAAACGAAGGGGCACAGATCTAGAATAATTGAAGAATGAATCTGAAAACTTAGAACGAGGAACTATTCCGAAAAGATGGCCTCCGGATAATCGAGAGGGAACGCAACTCCTGAAATACTCCCGATGGATGAAAAGAATTGAACAATTTGAAATAACTAGATAGGATAACATCGAGCTAGCATCGCGAATCTCCGGGAGAATGGACAAAATTTAAGAGAAATTCTTCTTCAGTCTTCAGATGTTGAGAATGACGACAAGGAACACCAGTAAAATTGTTAAGATACTCCGGGAGAATGAAAAGCAAAGGGGTTGAGCCGACGATGAAAAGATTTGGAATCGATCTTGGAAAAACATCTGACTGGTGAAATTCATACTTACGTCAAACTTCGAAAAGGATTTGAGAATACTCCGGGAAATTAGAAGAGTCAGGTAAGATCCTGGGAAAGACCTGTGGGTTAGGGCCCACTGAGAAGAAACACCGTTGGAAAGGATTGCCGAAAGAGAAATGATGCACCGGAACGATTGAAAGATTTAAATGAGGTGACAACCTGGAATTAATTGAATGCAAACATGAATCTTCTAAGATGTCTTCAGCACTCCGGAAGGATTAAATAGTGAGAGGCGAACGACCAGATGGAAATATTTGAGCCGAGGGAAAGAATACGCTCAACAACAAAAAACTTGAATTTGGAACCACCGGAAAGAAAATGCGACGAACAATGATGAACTAGACGAGACTTCACCGGTTGAGACAATTGAGGAAAGACTGGAGGTACTCCGCACGAATGAAATTTAATGCTCGAATAAAGACTCAGACTCCGGAATAAAAATGGATGGGAGGGCGGGAAAAACACAGGCAATTTGAACGAGGAATCGATGAATAACTTGAAGAGAAAGCACCGGTTGAAATGATTAAGGAGAGAAAGCAAAGGCTTCGCACGAGTAGGAAGGATACTCGATTATGGACTCCAGTTTCGAGAAGAAGAAGGGTGGGCGGGTGGGAAAAACAAGGACAACTTCGGATGGGGGAAAACAACGTCAATTGAAAAGAGCTGAAGATTGATCTAGCAAAAGTTGACGAGGATTAAAACCACTCAAAGAGAAGTGCGCCAGATTGGCAAGAGGATGGACAACGAATGAAACTAACCGCGTGATCCTAAAGAAAAAATTTGAACGGGAAGAGGATTAGTTCAAAAGACCTACATCAAGATTTCTCACCAGAGCGATGAAGGGGCAGAGGAGTAAAAGAAATCCTACTCTCCGATATAACTAGACTCCGAAAAAGTTTTCTTCTAGACTCAACTGCAGCCAAACTACACGATCAAACAAGGGGGCTCCTAGGGTCGGTCGAGGCTCTGATACCAACTTGTCACGCCCAAGATGCGACCCTATCCTAAAGGAACTTGAAGGTCCCACCAAGGATAGAAGCGCATCTTGAAGACGCTTTTGCAAGGTGGATATCATTACATCAACATTACATAATAGTGGCTATGAGCCCCTTGTCTCTGTTTTCGGCATTTAACTTTCCGGCCTGCTTGAACACCCAACAATCCCTGTTGGTGTGATTTGCTGGTGTTTCGGGGGTGCCATGTATCTGGCATGAGCGATCGAGTATACGGTCCAAACTGGACGGGCCCGGAGTATTTCTTTTGAATGGTTTTTTCCGCTGACCGGGTTTGGAGCCTCTGAATCCGGAATTAACTGCCGTATCCTCAGCACTTTCGCTGTTAATGCGGCGCTTGTGCTTGTTGCGACACGACCTGCCATTTCTGTCCTTGGTATCCGAATTACCAGGGCTCTTGGTCATGTTATTGCTACGAGACAGCCAGCTGTCTTCTCCCGCGCAAAAGCGGGTCATGAGTGTCGTATGGGCTGCCATAGATTTCGGCTTTTCCTGTCCAAGGTGCCGGGCAAGCCACTCGGCACGGATGTTATGCTTGAAGGCTGCTAGGGCCTCTGCGTCCGGACAGTCGACGATTTGATTTTTCTTGGTTAGGAACCGTGTCTAGAATTGTTTGGCAGATTCTTCTGGCTGCTGAATTATGTGGCTCGGGTCATCGGCGTCTAGTGGTCGCACATAGGTGCCCTGGAAATTGTCGAGGAATGCGGCTTCCAGGTCCTCCCAGGAACCTATTGATTCTGCTCGCAAGCTGTTAAGCCAATGCCGAGCTGGTCCTTTAAGCTTGAGTGGGAGGTATTTGATGGCGTGTAGATCATCGCCACGGGCCATGTGGATATGAAGGAGATAGTCCTTGATCCATACCACAGGATCTGTTGTGCCATCGTATGATTCAATGTTTACGGGTTTGAAACCCTCTGGGATTTGATGATCCATTACTTCATCTATGAAGCATAATGGGTGTGCGGCGCCTCTGTACTGGGCTATATCACGACGTAGCTCAAATGAGCCTTGTCTGCTGTGTTCGGCCCGGCCGGATTTACTGTATCCGGCGTGATGGTTATCGTCTCGTGTTGTGGGGTGTCCTCGCAATCCGTAGATCGATCTTGTTTACCTCGCCTTGTCCTCCAACATATCTCACAGGTCTAGCGCGTTTCCCTGTGCCTTGGTATTTTTTGGGCGACGCCGGGGTGCGGCTTGGGTGGAGGGCCTAGAGGCCTCTCTGTCGCGGCCGCGAGGTGGACGGTCAGCCGCATCATGCGCTGGTGATGTAGGTTTAAGTGCTTCCTCCTCTAATCGGGGTAGCAACCTGCGCTTTGGGTAGCTCTTGGAGGGGCGTTCGAGTTCGTACTCCTCGGCCGCAAGGACTTCAGTCCATCTGTTAGCTAGCAAGTCTTGATCAGCTCTAAGCTGTTGCTGTTTTTTCTTGAGGCTACTCGCCATGGCTATAAGCCTGCGCTTAAAGCGCTCTTGTTCGACGAGATCCTCAGGCACGACAAATTCATCGTCGCCGAGGCTTGCCTCGTCTTCGGAGGGAGGCATGTAATTATCATCCTCTTCCTCTCTGTCTGCCGCTCTCTCAGGGGGGCTGGCTTCTCCATCCTCCTGCGCTGAATCTTGCTGGAGTGAGTTATCTTCGGCACTGTCCGGGGTGTTATTATCTCCCGTGCCGGTATCACCTTAGTGAATTCAGAATGTCGCCGAAGGGCGAGTGCTGAAAGATATCTGCGACGGTGAATTCCATGATCGGCGCCCAATCGGATTCGATTGGCAGGGGCGCGGAGGGTTCGGAGTCCGGAGAAGAGTATGGCACCTTGGAGTTACGGGCTTTAGAGGATAAGGCTGGTGTTCGGCTCGATCGCCGTTGAGACTGCAGCCTCCGCGGTGGGGTCTATCCACCCGTCCTTGGTTGGCGCAGTTGGCTCCGGGCGCAGCGCAGGAGGATGGAGAAGCCAGCCCCCCTGAGAGAGCGGCAGACAGAGAGGAAGAGGATGATAATTACATGCCTCCCTCCGAAGACGAGGCAAGCCTCGGCGACGATGAATTTGTCGTGCCTGAGGATCTCGTCGAACAAGAGCGCTTTAAGCGCAGGCTTATAGCCATGGCGAGTAGCCTCAAGAAAAAACAGCAACAGCTTAGAGCTGATCAAGACTTGCTAGCTAACAGATGGACTGAAGTCCTTGCGGCCGAGGAGTACGAACTCGAACGCCCCTCCAAGAGCTACCCAAAGCGCAGGTTGCTACCCCGATTAGAGGAGGAAGCACTTAAACCTACATCACCAGCGCATGATGCGGCTGACCGTCCACCTCGCGGCCGCGACAGAGAGGCCTCTAGGCCCTCCACCCAAGCCGCACCCCGGCGTCGCCCAAAAAATACCAAGGCACAGGGAAACGCGCTAGACCAAGGACGGGTGGATAGACCCCACCGCGGAGGCATTCAGAATGTCGCCGAAGGGCGAGTGCTGAAAGATATCTGCGACGGTGAATTCCATGATCGGCGCCCAATCGGATTCGATTGGCAGGGGCGCGGAGGGTTCGGAGTCCGGAGAAGAGTATGGCACCTTGGAGTTACGGGCTTTAGAGGATAAGGCTGGTGTTCGGCTCGATCGCCGTTGAGACTGCAGCCTCCGCGGTGGGGTCTATCCACCCGTCCTTGGTTGGCGCAGTTGGCTCCGAGCTAAGGGTCGGAGCTGATGCGGGCGTGGCCTCCAGGGCATTGTTCGGCGGCAGAGCTAAATCATACCCATCGTGACAGTGCGGCGCGCTCGGTTCTGGCTCAAATCCGTCGAAGATCAAGTCTCCGCGGATGTCAGCCGTGTAGTTCAAACTTCCAAATCTGACCTGATGGCCAGGGGCGTAGCTTTCAATCTGCTCCAGATGGCCAAGCGAATTAGCCCGCTGTGCAAAGCCGCCGAATACAAAGATCTATCCGGGGAGAAAAGTCTCACCCTAGACCACATCGTTGTTGATGATCGGAGGAGCCATCGGGCCTAAAGATGACGACATAGAGGAACTCTCAATGAAAGCACCAATGTCGGTGTCAAAACCGGCGGATCTCGGGTAGGGGGTCCCGAACTGTGCGTCTAGGCGGATGGTAACAGGAGACAAGGGACACGATGTTTTTACCCAGGTTCGGGCCCTCTCGATGTAGGTAAAACCCTACTCCTGCTTGATTAATATTGATGATATGGGTAGTACAAGAGTGGATCTACCACGAGATCAGAGAGGCTAAACCCTAGAAGCTAGCCTACGGTATGATTGTGGTTCGTCCTATGGACTAAAACCCTCCGGTTTATATAGACACCGGAGAGGGCTAGGGTTACACAGAGTCAGTTACAATGGAAGGAGATCTACATATCCGTATTGCCAAGCTTGCCTTCCACGCCAAGGAAAGTCCCATCCGGACACGGGACAAAGTCTTCAATCTTGTATCTTCATAGTCCAAGAGTCTGGCCAAAGGTTATAGTCCGGCTATCCGGACACCCCCTAATCCAGGACTCCCTCACATGGCAATAAATATGGTAATCTATGATACTACTTTATGATACTATGCACTATGAAGGTAGTATCATATGCATGATACTAGTATATGTTACTCCCCACTATGAGTAGCCTTACTATGGGAAAGGTGAAGTGATGGTTGCTTCGCCTGAGCAACTTATTACTCTGGGAATATGGGAGTACCAGCGGATTCAAGGAACAGAGAAATGATGGTTGCTTCATCCGAGCAACTTATTGTGGCGAAGGTGGGGCTCTGTGATTTGACTGCTCACTAGTCATTACTAATGCGGCGCAAGGACCAGGGTGAATCTTTCCCTGTAGTTGTGCACTCAATATTGTTGCACGACAGGTGGAACCGGATGAAGGATGTCCCACATGTCGGCGAAACGAAGTTGAATTGTTTCTAGCATTGCTATCAATCCTTCGGGATTTGTTTATATGTACGCATAATTTTAATGAAACTGTACTGTGATGATATGAAGGTTTCAACTTTGGTTCCCGCAGGAAAAAAAGGTTTCAACTTAGGATTCATGTGTCCTTTGGCCTCAAGATTATGTCGTTACAACATTCCATCAAATACAAATGAAACTACCATGGCTGCTAATGCATCTCAATGGTTCGCGAATAACAAGTGTGATACTGACGACGTGCTCCTAAGGCGACTGCTTAGTCGACAAACCAACACCTATTTGGATTCTCTTGAGAAGAGCGCAGATCAGCGCCAATATTCACATCACAACTGAAGACAAAGTTGTGAGAAGGTGTACAAATAAAGAAAAATATATAATTGATTGATGTTGTTCGTAGGCATAGGTCCATTTCCTGGGCACAGTGTTCATTGCTTGGTAGCTAGTTTCACCCAGCTCTGTAGCCAAAAAAAGGGGTGGACGGAGGACACCACAATCCGATCATTTTGTGCAGCTCCTCTAAAATCGAGCTGACCATCCCTGTTTGCAAAGATATCCAGTTAGTGTGATTACAATAATAGTAGAACTAGATGATGAAACATAACACACACAACTAGAAGGCGATCACCTCTGCGATCTCTCTTTAGGACTAACTACTTGTTGGAGAAGATTAAGCACGGATTTGGATGAGGAGGATAGCAAAACCAATCTCCCTTTCTGCAGTCCGACAAAAATGTAAAAACGTTGCCCGTGTGACATTTTGGCGGAACTGCACAAAACACTCTTAAGAAAAAAAGTGATTTGTGCAGTTCACCAAAAGGTCGCAATAGCAACGAGGTGAAATGGATAGCCCTGTTTACAAAAAAGAGGTAGAAAGGAAACAATTACTGGCTCATAACACGAGTTGAAGACACATACGCCAACAAAAAAGAAGCATATTCCATGTAATAAGGCAAAGATAGCAGCATGGTGGTTTATCAAAAATGGTTTGAGGACGAGATTGCAAGATGGAAAGTACGCCGGCCGAGATACATTTTAAGCAAACAACTAAATAAGATCCACATGCAGCAACGTGGGAAGATGGGCAGTGGAGCAAGGCCGGAGGAAGCTGTACCTGAGGGTCGTGGGATGTTACTAGGAGGGCGCCAGCGGCCGGGATCTTCCCATACTGCGGCAGCGAGCAAGTGGCGAAGGCCCTACCGCGCCGGAGCTTGGTCAGAGAGAACAGCGGGTACCGCAGATCGAGACGTGCTGCCTCAACGCCTTCGAATGGAGAAACGATGCACATCCTCCCTTTCTGCCGTCGGACGGGATGCGGCCGGATCACTGACCAACATGAGAGAGAGAGAGGCCACCGCCGCCTTGTGTGAGATGGTGTGATGAGAGACAAACCCCGACAGGCAGGCTCCATTGTATATAGTGGAGAGGATTTTTCATTTTCCCCACGACAATCGTTTTACATTCTATACTACGTGCCATTGAGGAGGAATATATAACTTTATTTAATACTAACGCGTCAAGTCGAACTTTGTTCCGTCTAGGCGTGGTGCCTGACCCTCCTTCGAGTAAACAACCGCTACACGCGTTAAATTATCACGTGGGTTGCCTTTTCGTACCGAAACAAACTCCACCGTGTACCTGCGCGGGTGTAGCCGGGAACGAGATGTGAGTACGTGCGTCCTGCGTGCACCTCTTCTGTAGGTGCAGGTACGTACGTGGGTGGGTGTGAGAGAGATGGTTTGTGCGAAACCGAGGCAATGTGTCGATGATATCTCAAACAAAAAAACGTAACATATGCAATGTCTGTGAAACAGAGTCATGGATATATCATATATTGAGGGAGTGATCCACGAGAAGAGAGTGGAGGGATCATCGGCGTGAGATATCGATAGAATCGAAAACAGGGATGAAGTGTGTGGCTGCGCGATCGATAAAGAGTGCCATCAAATTTGTGTTTGCCCACGTCAAAGATACAGGGCGGCTGGCCTAATGGAATTTGAGAGGGCAGAGGTGCAGTTTTTCTCTGTGGCATGGATACCTACCTACAACGTTCGACTATCGGTGTGTGTATGTGTGTCTGGGGGGGGGAGGGGGCAGAGACCTAACTATAGAGAGGTAGATCGACTAGTATATGTGTGGAGAAGGAGAGAGGCCTAGCTATTTATAGAGGGAGATCGATCGACGTCCATGGATATGTGTAGAAGAGGAATAAGGTTGGGAGAAAGATAAAGGTAGAGTGTCGGAGGGTTGGTGGTGGAGTGGCGTCTCACAAATGGTGGGAGAGGCCTGGTAGACAAACGGAGGGTACGAGTGCAATATCAATAAGAGAGGGCCGGGGATGTCTGTCTGTCAATGCACGTGCGTGTGAGAGACGGGTTGGGAGGTATGCAAGAATGATGAGGGGAGACGATATGGTTGTGGTAAGTATACGTAACTACATAGGAAGATCAACCGTCGTGTGTCTGAGAAAGGGAGAGACATAACTAGTGAGGTAAGTCTATTGGTGTGTGGGGAAAACGAATTATAGTCGACCTGGCTATATGTAGGGAGATCGGTACGTATACATGGACGCATGTGTTGGAAGAAAATAAGGTCCTGAGAGACAGACAGGGGGAGAGTGTGCGGCTAGGAGGTGGTGCGAGAGGCCTACCATGTCGAGTGGGAGGAGATTACGAGTATGAGATTGATGAAAAGAGGGGCGGGAGTGTGCACCTGCGTGGAACCGTATTGGACATAGGAGGGCATGGACAGTGAGAAGAGAAGAGGGGAAGTATGTGTTTGTGGTAGGCACACTTGGCTAGAGAGGTATATCGACTGGTGTGTGCGGGAAAGAAGGAGCCGGGGGGCCTACACACACTGCGGGTGAACGACCTAAAGAGAAATAACGAACGTGCGCGAAGGAGGGGATGCTGAGGGAGGGTGAGAGGGGGGCGGGCGTGTGCATGCACGATAGAAAAATAGCGCTAGCTAGCTACAAAGAGAAGAGGATCGTGAAGGTGTTAAAGAAGAACATAGATCATAATTCATTATAAAAAAGTGGATATAGATACTTGAAGAAGATATCATAATGTAGAACATTGATTATAATTTGGGCTAATGTGCGGCTTTTGCAGCTCAGGGCTAAATACTTGTCATAATGAATGGGGCGGGGCACTATACTTTGTGTGATAAACACGGTGTACGTATGGAATATGGTTTAGATTATGAATATCTAGTTAGTACATCAAATGTACTATTGTTTGGAATCAACATCAAGTGTATTCAAAAAATTGAATTCGAGTTCATATAGTACACATAATTCATATCTATCTCTTTAGTAATCATGTGGTGTGTTGTTAAGGTAATGCACGAATGATAGTTGAAGTTGGCAACAATCATGATTGTAGATTCTTATTGAAATAGAGAAACGAATTCAAATTCAGTTCGAATTGCAGCGGTAGTATATACATTTGGAATGCACTAAAATGTTGGCATGAGTATAGGTTACATGCATTATATAGCCAGCGAAAAATTTTAATTGGACATAACATGGATTCATACTCCCAACTTCCATCTATGTAGGGCCTAATGCGTTTTTTTAGACCGCCTTTGACTATTGACAACATTAATAGTACATGACATGCACAATGTGAAAATTATATCATTGAAAGCTCCTTTCACACTCGAATTTAACGGTGTGCTTTGTGTAAGTTGCATGTCATATATTATTGCTCTAATATTTGGTCAAAGTTAGCCTCAAAAAATGCATTAGGCCCTATATAGATGGAAGGACGGAGTAGCTTTGAATATCATTTGTATAGTACAACGGGACAAGACTCTCTCTTTTTGTGGTGTGAATAGTTTTTATTTTTTTTGTTTTTTTGTTGAGGGAAGTGCAAATTGATTTGGTACATACAAGTACAATATTACACGTTAGGCTTGTCCCTAAAATTCAACCCGCGCCTTGTTATATCCCAAAAATTTGGATATCGTGCTCCCAAAACTGGCTCCTTCACAACCCACGCCTTGCTATCCCGAAATTACAACACGCGTGAAAACTCCCTCCAGCTGCCAAATCCCGACACGCAAATCCCCCTTTTAACCCTGAGCCGAAAGGGCCGCTAGTTCAAATCGGTGGGGGTACTTTTGTAACACACCCTACATTTTGGACAAGCGCATCCCTAAGTCATGGTTCCCCCTCCCATCGCCTCCTTTTCGCCATTCAAAATCTGGCCGCCATAACCTCTCCGCTCCAGCCGCAAAACCCCATCCTCCTCCGTCCGCCACCTCACCACTGCCGAGCCGGAGCCTCTTCCCCAATGATGTCGTCCACCGCAACAGCTCGACGTCCCTCATCCACCTCCCCGGATGAGGATCCGTCGTCCATCCCATCGTCCCGCCGGTTCAGCCGCCCCATCCTCCACCTCCAAGGAGCTGCTCCGACGATTGCCTAGTCATTGCGACTGGTCCATCCCCACAGCTCCACCTTAACCTGCTCCACCGAAACCGCAACATCCTCACTGACTCCTCGGACGAAGCTGAGGCCTACTCGGCGCCACCAAAGAGGTTGTACACTCATCGCATCACACCTTCTCCTTAACTCGACTTCCCGGCACCGACGGTGCTCCATCCCGCACCCCCATGGAGCCACTACCTCGAAGCCGGTGCCGCGGGCGACATCTCCATGGCGGCTCTCCCCCAGTGCGAGGCCCCTTCAGCGGTGGCATCCATACCAGCCGGATTTGCTGCTGCTGCTCCGGCTCTCGCTCGCTCGCGCTGCTGCTGCTCCGGCTCTCGCTGGCTCGCTCCCCAGCTGTTGCTGCTCCGACTCTCACTCACTCGCGCTGCTACTGCTGCTCTCCCCCTCGCTCGTGCTGCTGCTCTGCTCCGATTTAGCAACACTTCAGTCGACTGAATCGACTTTTGGGTCAGTCGATTTTCAGGGGGTGGGGGTCTCGCCGGAGTTAAGGAAGAACCACCCACAGCGAGGAGGGGGGCTCGCCGGAGAGGTACCCTATCTATCATAGGGTTGTAGGTGGGGTGTTTCTCGCCGACGGTGGGGGGGCGCGGTGGTGGGGCAGTGGCATGCGGATCGCCGAAGAAAAAGATTGGAGCGGGGGGGGGGGGGGGGGGGTAGAGGGCTGGCCGGGGCGGCGGCGGACCGGCGGTGGGAGTTGTTTCGGGGTGGCGAGGCGGCGGCGCACCAGTGGTGGGTAGTTGTTTCAGGGCGGCGAGGCGGCGCGGGGGTGCAAGTTGAAGATGAACTGCAGGCCCTCCCTACACTATCCCATGTGAAGTGCCTCTCTGCTACCATTGCGTTTAGTTTCGACAGTAACATTCAGATTCCGCAGTAAATTTCAGTTTCGACAGTTAAGTTCAGAGTCAATAGTTTTTACCTCATCTGTTGCAGTCAGGTGGTTTTTGGTGATGTAAAATTTACATCTATCACTTTTTGGTAATGCATTTTACATCATACATTGGAGATGCTATTAGAATCCCACTTGAGATTAACAGAGTCTGTCTTGTACTACTTCGGCCTTGACTTCTTACGGCTCACCGGAGCTGCTTCAACGATGGAACGATCCATCACAACAGAGCAGTGCCCTGGACGCCGTCTAGAGATTCAGATCTTCCTCCACACCTCCAACAGCCACCTCTGCCTCAACTTCTTCAGCGACCAACCCAATGATGTTGAGGTCGACACGGCTATGGCAAAGAGGTTGTACACTTGTCGCATCACTTATTACTCTACATTCATGTCGATCCATTAGGGCTATTTTGGTTCAACGGAAAAACATAACAATAGAAAAATTTCCTATGGCACTCTACTATTCAATTATTCATGCATTTTGTTGAAAGGAATGGAGAAAAACATCCACCTGGACCTACTTTTCAAAATCCTATGCATGAAAACAAGACCAAGTGCATTAGTGGTAGAATAACATTCTAACTGTACATGGTTTCATATGGTTTCACTTTATTTTGGCCATGTTTCTTTACATTCCTCTGCTCCTCCAATTCCTGTGAACCAAACACCCAAGTTGACAGAAATCATGTGTTCACAAATGCTCTGTTTTCCATGTGCATTCCTATCCTATTCCGGTGTTTTTCCTCCTATCCCTGCATTTTTAGAATCATGCAAGCCAAATGAGCCCTTACAAAATTACTTCAGTTACAGGTAGGTGTCGAAGAAAACTTTGTGTGGTGTGTCCTGCTCCTGCGGCGACATCGTCCACCTCACCTGAGCTGCTCCATCGATAGAAGCATGCACCAAACCGGACATCATGACTCCTGACCGTATTTCGCCGCCTCAGATCTCCTTCCATGCCATCGGCACCCACCGCAACGACATCACCATCATCGACTCAGCAGATGAACCTGAGGAGTACACGGGTCCACAAGAGAGGTCGCGCTCTTTTGTTTCTGCTTATGTTATGCATTTCTTAATATTACCTGCTACTTTATTGTCTTGTTCACCTCTTAGACTCCAAGTCAGGTCCAAATTGATGTTCAAACTTGAGTTCTAAATTAGTTGTGGGGCACATATCGAGGCAGCAATGAATAGTATCTCTGTCTAATATCTGGTTCACCTAGGGTATGCCTATGTTGTTCATCTTGGGTGGGAAACAAATAGTAAAGCAATCATCATCTGTTTTTTATTAAATTAAAGCAATCATTAGCCTGCTATCATTATTTTTGGATCCATCCACTGGTTGTTACCATTACTTTAGATTTCTGCATGCTCTCCTTACATAATATCAGTATATTTTTTTGTATGCATGTCAGATATTATACACAGTCATGATGAACATGTAGAGAAAAAGAGAAGAGTTTTGCACGGAAATACAATGTCATGTAGACATTGCTGCATGGTGGGTTCAATGGCAACCCCCCCTCTCCAGATTGTAATTGTTCTGAGGCAGATTCAGACGCAGCTGACCACTCCTATTTAGCCCCCAAGGTGTTTGCTCTAACTTGGCATGATGATGTTAGTCATATCATACATATGTTGCCTTGCAGTGCCCACTTTTGACATCATATATGTTATCTACTTAGTTTAGACATGTTCTGTAATGCCACCTGTTTAGTTTCAATATCATATATGGGAATTATGTAGTCTCATGTCTTTTAGCCAGCCATAATATATGTGAAATGTGCAATGTCATCCTGTTTAACCAGGCATCATATATTTGAATGATATCTAGCCCATCCTTTTCTTCATTAAATTTCCATTTGTCGACAATGTTTGTACATTAAACTACTCTTCCTTTGAATCAGCCATTTGAGTGGGTGATGGAAAAATCTGGAGTGAAAACAAGGCCTTCAGAGCAGATAGTGCTACCTATCGAAGCAGATCTCTTGCTGGGTCCCGATAGCTCCTCAGAGATGGATTCAGAGACAGATGACCAGTCCTATTCCCCCACCGAGGTGTATGCTCTAACTTGGCACGGTTCTACTGCTCATATCATGCATATGGTGGATTGCATTGCATAGTTTAGACATCATATACAAAATATTCAACACCATGTTCTTAGTTCAGACATCATATATGTGAATGCCCTCCGCTTAGCATATAAATCACATATGTGAATTAAATCATGCGATCCTGGTTACTTAGATAACATGTATGTGAATTATGTCATGCGATCCTGTTTAGTTAGTCATCATATCTTTGAATTATGTTATGCTATGCTATCTAGTTTAGATAGACATCATATATGTGAAATTATGTCATGCTATCCGTTTTAGTTAAACAATATACATGTCAACTATTTAATGCCCTCTTTTTTCCACACTATCTATTGCATCTGTCTCTCATACAATGTCTGTACATTCAACTATGTTTCCTGTTTATCAGCCATTTGAATTGGAGCGGGTGATGGCAGTATCTAGCGGAGTAAAAACACGGTCTTCAAATAAAACAGTGATACCTATTGGTGGAGATAGCACCCCGGTTGTACACGCACGAGAACCATCCCTACCACACATAACCCAGACTCGCGCAGATTTTACCCCTACTGCGATGGACAGAGAACCAGCTTCACGCAATCTAACCCCAACCCCAGCAGATAGTAACCCAGTTCCTGTTGACACATCACCATCTCCACCATAGAGCTCCCAAACAAGAGCAGTTAGTAAGGCAGCTCCAGTGCCCAAAGCGCCAGTACTACCACGACAAACCCCAACTCCACCAGTTAGTACACCTATTCCTGTGGAGGAAGCACAACCAGCCATTCATAGTTTAGCATCTATCACATTTGATGTTGTTAAATCCTATGTGTGTATCCTCCCATCATGGAAATATTATACTAAAGATGAAGGAAAATGCCAGTTGCAGGTGTTTGTCCAGAATTTATGTGTAAGTAACATTATTCATGGCAATTACTTTGGTTTGTCCCATACATTCTACCTCCATGATGGTTATAATACAGCAAATTTTCCCATTTTTCTCTATAGAGAAGGACCGATTTGGAAACTCAGGATGAGGTAGCATGTGCTAATACCTTTGCTATCTTCAAGAATTTTTGGTGGCAGTATCAGAATTACCTAAAGAAAACGCACTTCACTGGCAAAGAAACTCATCAAATTCCCTTACATTCTCCCAAGACACATTTACTAGACGATGACTGGGAACGTCTTGTTCTTTACTTGTCCCGAACCAAGAATGTGGTAAGGTCTATGAGCTCATTTTATTTTAAGTACTATATGCTTGTGTCTTACTGTACTCTGTTCATGTAGAACAAGTGCTTAAACCTGAAGAACACCTGTTCTCATTTAAGATTCCATTGCTATCGTGCATACTGCTTTGCTCTTGTATCACTTTATGTACTCATACAAACTTATTTTTAAATTGAACGATCCAATGGAAACTCCAATGTCACAACAGGTGTATTTACGCATGTTTCTTTAACAGGTTTGCTCTTATAAATAGCTCTGTTGATTTCAATTTCAATTGTGTATACAGTTGACTTCTTATATCATGCACATTACTAGCATCATAACATGGTCAATAGTGTTGTTGTACATGTAGACCCGTGGTACCCATCTGAAATCTTGTTGTGTCGTTTAGTTTCCCACGCTTTGTATTCTTTCAATGCTGCCTTCTCTTGAACTGATATGATTTGAACCGTGTCTCTATTTTGATTTAGCAAGACAATGCAATCACCATAGGACATAGATATATGTTTGTTTGATGCTTTTATAATGTACTATTTGGCAATAGAAGACTTGGTAGTTTAACCTTGTCCACCTTACTAATGAATTGGTTCACTAAAATGAGTTTCATATACTAGTACATGCTAAACCTGTTATGTGTCTGCATGTTTCTTATTTTAGAATGCTAACAGAATATTGGGGAAGAGTGCCTTATTAAGCAATGACAAAGGAAGTAATGCAGATAAGGTTCAGGATCGTGATACATCCTTGTTGGTATGCAACAAAGCTGATAAAACAACTAAGGAAAACTATCTTGAAGACAGTGAGGCAACCCTAAAGTCCTGTCTTGGTTTACTGCTCGAGTTACAGGCCACTACCGCTTGCACAAGCTATTCAAACTCACTGTCTGAATTAGTTCGGTTTCTTGAGTCTCAACTACAAGCTGAAAGACATCGATCAACTGTGTTGCGACAAGAAGCGAAAGGACTACGGAAGTCCCCAGAGCATTCAGATGCATACTTATTGGAGGATTTTAGCGCAAAACAGGACAAAGCTAATAAGCTTGCTAAGCTTCTTGCCAGCATGGTGGATACCTAGGATAATGTTTCTTGAGCTCTTCTGAAGCTGTTTCAGTTATGGAATTGTTTTGCTTCCGCGTTTATTTGCACTGGTGGCCAATTTTGATGGCCAGTGTGTGTAATATGCTGCTTTGTTCCCTATATTTGCACTGGAGGCGAACTTTGATGCACAGTGGATGTAATATGTGTAATAGCTATAATAGGCTAGCATTAGTTGCTTGCTAATTTATTTCCTTATTGTCTTGTTTAGTTGTTTGCTTGTAGTCACTGCAGTTCTTTTTCCGCGTTTTTCTAGTGGCCACAATAACCTATTTTCGGTAACTAGGCCACAATAATCATGGCAACACATGGACTGTTGTAACCATGGGCCTCCTGCGGGCCGTAGGATCCATGGGCCTTCTACGGGCCATAGGATCCATGGGCCTTCTAAGGGCCATAGTGTCACGCCCAAGATGCGACCCTATCCTAAAGGAACTCGAAGGTCCCACCAAGGATAGAAGCGCATCTTGAAGACGCTTTTGCAAAGTGGATATCATTACATCAACAATACATAATAAATGGGGATACATACAAGGCATACAAAGTCACATGAATACAAAAATACATCAAATACAAGATCAACATCCGACTACGGATGAAACATAAACAGAAACTCAAATAATATCCACCCTGCTAGCCCAGGCTGCCGACCAGGAACCTATCCCTCAATCGAAGAAGAAGCAGAAGAAGAACTCCAACACAAATAAACATCGCTCTCACGTCATGATCATTGCATAACTTGTACCTGCAACTAGTGGTGTAGTAATCTGTGAGCCACGAGGACTCAACAATCCCATTACCATGGGTATCAAGACTAGCAAAGCTTAATGTGTAAGGAAGGGGTAAAGTGGTGAGGTTGCAGCAGCGACTAAGCAATGTATGGTGGCTAGCTTACGCAAATAAGAGTGAGAAGAGAAGCAAGGCAAGCGGTCGTCAACTAGTAATGATCAAGAAGTGATCCTGAACTCCTACATACGTCAAACATAACCCAGAAACCGTGTTCTCCTCTCGAACAACCTCGAAAAGAGACACTCACGGTTACTCACACGGTTGGTGTATTTTAGAAGAGTTTACTTCAAGTTTACTACAACCGGATATCAACAAGTTCCCATCTGCCACATAACCGCGGGCACGGCTTTCGAAAGTTCAAACCCTGCAGGAGTGTCCCAACTTAGCCCATTATAAGCTCTCGCGATCAACGAAGGATATTCCTTCTCCCAGGAAGACCCAATCAGTCTCGGAATCCCGTTTACAAGACATTTCGACAATGGTAAAACAAGACCAGCAAAGCCGCCCGGTTGTGCAGACAAATCCCGATAGGAGTCGCACGTACCTCGTTCTCAGGGCACACCGGATAAGTCAAGCTACGAGTAAAACCAGGCCTCGAGTTTCCCCGTGGTGGCCCCGCAGGTTGCTCGGTTCGGACCAAGACTCGAAGGAGCACTGGCCCGGGGGGGCTAAAATAAAGATGACCCTCGGGCTCCGGAAACCCAAGGGAAATAAAAGGGCATAGGTGAGGCAAATGGTAAAACCAATGTTGGGCCTTGCTGGAGGAGTTTTATTCAAAGCGAACTGTCAAGGGGGTCCCATAAATCACCCAACCGCGTTAGGGACGCAAAATCCGGGAACATAATACCGATATGACGGAAACTAGGGTGGCAAGAGTGGAACAAAACACCAGGCATAAGGCCGAGCCTTCCACACTTTACCAAGTATATAGATGCATCAATAATATAAGAGATATTGTGATATCCCAACAAAAACATAATCCAACATGGAGCAATCTTCATCTTCACCTGCAACTAGCAATGCTAAAAGAGGGGCTGAGCAAAAGCGGTAACATAGCCAAACAACGGTTTGCTAGGAAGGGTGACAAAGGTTAAAGGTTCATGGCAATTTGGGAGGCTTGATAAGCAAGTGGTAGGTAACGCAGCACAGCGATAGAACAAAGCAACTAGCATAGCAATGATAGTAATGAGATCCAAGGTGACGGTCATCTTGCCTGAAATCCCGCTAGGAAGAAGAACGAGTCCATGAAGAAGATGAAGCCACGAAGACGAACCAAACGTAGACGAACGAATCCTCACGATCACAACGAAACGGGAACTATCGAGAAGAAGCACACAACATCGTAAACACATCACACATGAACAAGGCATGATGCTCAACCAAGTATGATGCATGGAAAAACTACATGAAGCTACTAATGGCAAGAGATGGTGCATTCAAGAACAACACATCAAAGCAAGTTTAAATGAGGCCGGAAACAACATAGAACAATTCCGGTAAGTCCTCATATGAAAATTTCGAAATTGGTTCAGATCTGAATAAACTTTATGTTCAAGTTGTTAAACAGCAAGTTAGTATGCACCACAATGATCTACATGAAATTCTAGTCAAGTTACATATAAAGTTCATTAGATTCGGAGCTACAGCCTAGAAGATATGAGCAAAACAAGTTAATCATGGCATTGATGCAAAATGCATTCAAACATCACGCAACACACCCCAAACATGGATGCAACAAGGTAACATGAAACTACATGCCAAACTAAGCAAGTTTCGTATAGAGCACAATCAAAACGGAGCAACGGTTCAACACATATACTCTATACAAGTTTAAAGGACAAGCTGTCCAAAACAACAACTAGACATATAGCAAGCACCAAAACAACAATCTACATGATCTCAACATGAAAAAAAGGCATAAACATGATGTAAAGGTAAAGCATGACAAAACATGAACACTGAGCTATCTCCAGAAACTATTAGAACATGCTCAAAAGGACATGGCAAAATTGCAAATAATAACAGGTTCACAGACTTGGCAGAAATCACTGGACATGGCAGAAATAACATCAGGTTGCAATGTTTAGAGCTATCAAAAAACATGTTACAGGAACTTATCATGGCAACCAAAGGCATGGCATGAATCTACTAATGGGATAGAACAAAAGTTCCTTACTGACCTTAAGCCAAAAGAGATCGGAAAATACAATTGAAGCATGTGAACATAGCAAAAACATAAACAGATTCAGACTTGGTGAAAATAACAGCACATGGCAGGAACAGCGATAAGTAGGCATGTTTACGAGCTCGATGCGCTCACTACGAGGCATTGCATGACAAACTAAGAATACATCCAGCAACTAGACATGGCATAGAAGCTAGACATGACAAGAACAACAACATAGCATACATGGATCAACTACAACAACCTTGGCAATATTGAATAACATGTAAACAATCTGTCAGGAACATTTTATAGCAAAAGTAGAGCACAATTGAGTCATGCTATGGCACTCCATAATTTCCAAAAAGGCCATTAATGGATAGAGCATATCCATATTAACAAAACATCTTTACTGAACATACTCAAAAGAGGCATGGATCACACTGTAGCAACAAGAATACATGGCATAAAAATAACAGCTGACAGACTTATAATGAAGAATCAGCAACATCACGGAGGCTAGTTTGCAAGTATGAAACAATCAATACATGGCATATAATGAAGAATGGATTGCAGCACAGAAAAGATGGCATGTTGTATCTCACAACTCATGTAGACTTCATGCTCAAAAGAAAATCACACAAAAAGATGCAAAAATAACAAATGAGCATGTTTTGTTAATAGACAGGAGACAACATCATATAGCAGTCTTGCAACGATTATTAGGGCATCAAGACGAACTCAAATAAACATGGCACAATGGAACAAAACGAAGAGCATCTCATGGTGAACATTACGATATATTATATACATGACTCGGAGCAGTATGCATAGAGTTATGGCATGCCAAACTATGCACCAGAATGTGAGAGAACGGGGACTTAGTGAAATATATACCCTCCGAGAAGTCAACGCAGGACGGAGATGTCCGGGACGAAGGGATCCGGGTCGGGGCGGCATGTTTGGATGGACGAACTGGTGGATCTTGTCCCACCTGGATGGATCCGTCCGATTTGGGCTCCGACGAGGGCGGCGGCCTCCGGCGAGGTCGAGGAGGGCGGGGCCGGCCGGATCCGGCTATGGGGCGGCGCGGGCCGGCGAGGGACGGAGGCGGCACGGGCCGGCGAGGGACAGAGGCGGCGCGGTTGGTGGCGCAAGGCGGCGGCGAAGCTCACAGCGGCGCGGCGCGGAGCTTGTCGGCGGCGGGGTCGGGCGCGGGACGCGACGGCGGGCGGCGCGGCAAGGCGGGCGCGCTTCGGTGGGGCTATGCCGGCGAAGGATGCAACAGCGGCGAGGCGGATCCGGTGGCGCTCGCCGGCGGGAGGCCGGGCGGCGCGCAAGGACGACGGGGCTTCGGCAGGAGCTCAGGGGCGAGCGGCGGCGCGCTCGGGGCGGCTCGGGCCCCAATGGGCTCGGGCGGGCCGCGCCTGGGCCGAGCGGGCCCGCGGCGGCGCGCGGTGGAGACGACGGCGACGGGGACACGTGGCGCGACGAGGTTGGCTGCGGAGGCGGCGGCGGACACGTCTGGCGCGGGATGGACATGTCCGGCGGCGAGAGGTGGAAGAAGACTAGGGTTCATCCGGGATTTTCGGGGGGAGGCACAAATATATAGGTAGAGGGAGCTAGGAGACTCCAAATGAGGTGTGGTTTTCGCCCACACGATCGTGATCGAACGAACGAGAGCATGGAGGGGGTTTGGATGGGTTATTGGGCCACTTTGGTGGGGTGTTGGGCTGCACACAAGAGAGGCTTTTGCGGCTACCCGGTTAACCGTTGGAGCATCAAACGGACTCCGAATGGCATGAAACTTAACAGGCGGTCTACCGGTGATGTACCAAGGCCGCTTGGCAAATCTCGGTCCATTCCGAGAAAGTTTAACACCCGCTCACGAAAAGAGGTAAAAGGGGGCGCCGGGGGACATAGGAGTGTCGGGTTGCAAAACGGACAACGGGGAAAATGCTCGGATGCATGAGACGAACATGTATGCAAAAAGAGATGCACATGATGACATGGCAAAATGCAACACGCAAGAACATGACATGGCAATGAAGGTGAATAACTGACGGACACCTGGCGCATCAGATCCGGGGCGTTACACATAGGATCCATGGGCTTTCTACGGGTCGTATGATCCATGGGCCTTCTACGGGCCGTAGGATCCATTGGTCTTCTATGGGCCGTAGGATCCATGGGCCTTCTACGGGGTATATAATCATTTCGCAAACATGGGCCATACTATTCTTGGACCATAACGGGCTGTTAATAGGCCGTATATGATAACGCTATGAAAACATCCCAACGGGTTAACGGACCACAAACGGGCCGAGTGTAACCACGGGCTGTATTTGGCCCACAAACGGAACATGCCAGTAACGGACCGTATCTAACCGAATTCTAGAAATGAGCCCAAGAATAAATGAGCCCTTAGAAGGCCAAAAGTTAACACGGGCTGGAAACGACCGACGGAATAATGGGCCGTTAATGGGTATAAAGCGATACACTGTTCATTATGGGCCAGTTTCATCTTGGGCCTTTAATGGGCCGAGACTTATAAAGGGCCTCATATGGGCCGAAAGACATCATGGGCCATACATGGGACGGAAGTTACAATGGGCTGGAATCATATTGGACGGCCCAGATGAAGCTACTGGGCTTAATTCTGATAGGCCGTAAGGGGCCGGTAGTTAGCGGGCCGTAAATGGGCTATATACGAACAAGTCGTTAACAGGCTTTCCGTGGGCCGGCCCGTTACCTTTTGTCCAAGTCAAACAGGCCGGCATTTTCACCGGAATGGGCCTCAGTTGGGCCTGCCACGTGTCGATGTGTCATAGGCGCCTCCTGTCCAATGAGTGGATGACATCTGTCCCAACGGTGAGCCAACACGTGTTTCCTATGGCCAATGAGAATTTTACACGTGGAAAATACCCATTGGTCCGAGCTGTTAATGGGTTATCGGATCCAAAACTGGACCCATAGCTTAACGGCGACCTGTTACAGTGGATGCCACATGTCGGTCACCCTTGACGAAAGCACTTCTATGATGCGCGATTTATCGTCATGGAAGTGGACACTTCCGTGATGATAATTTTGGTAATGTCATGGAACACTTCTACGACAACACATGTATGACTATCTTGATTCTATCATAAAATCGTCATGGATGTACATGCATGACAGAAAACGTGACCTACTGTGACAAACACGTATCATCACGGAAGTGTATTTTTTTAGTGGCCAACCGAGTCACTCGTAGCAAGGCTATCAAGTTTTGCAAAGTTTAGTGGAGCCATCATACCGAGGAGGAAGCCACCTGGGAGCGAGAAGAAGACCTCCGAAAAGACCACCCAGACCTTTTTGCTAGCCAACCCGAATCTCGAGGGCGAGATTCATCTTAAGGGGGTAGGTTTGTAACATCCCAACTTTCAATTTGGATGGTATTCATTAGATCATCATATGCATCCATGATTCGTGCATCTTTGAATTTGCTTTATTTGAATTTTGATCCTAGACCAATTGAGAGATTAGAGGTTTTCACAAAAAATCCAATTTTGAATTTTCAAAATTGGCAAATGGGATCATAGTGTTTTATCCAAAATTATTTTCCAATTGTTTGAAATAAATAAAATAGTGAGAGAAGATAATATGAATTCTTAAAAAACAGCAAAGAAATATTGGGAATTTAATTTTGAAAAAAAATATTTTTTTTGATTTTATTTGCATGTCTATTTATTACTAAAAACGTTTATTTTATTTTAGGAATTTAGGTCTAGAAAAATGTTCACATTAGTCCAAATATTAGGAGGGAATTATGTGAATTTTTCTGGAATTTTTGAAAATATTTTTGTTATGTTTTTTTGTTTTTTTCATCTCTATGAAAAAAATGTTTTTAAAAAAGTTTCGGACCGAACTGGGTCGGCCCAGCCCCAGCCAGGCATGGCCCAGCTCCACGCTCGCGTCGCCCCGACCGCGAGGCGGACACCCGCGTCGCCCCGACTGCGAGGCGGACACCCGCCGCCGCACGGCGTCGCCGCCAGCCACCCGTGGCCGAGCCGGACTCCGCACCGGCCCTGCCCCCTCGCGCAAGCCGCCACACCCCTCCCCGCCTTTATAAGCCGCCACCCCCTGCCTTTTCCTCCTCACCAGCCCGCGCCGCCCCCTTGCAGCAGCAGAAACGCCACCGCCGCCTAGCCGCCGTTGTCGTGCCGCCGCCGCTTAGCCTCGTCGCCGCCACCGTTCGCCTCGCCGCCTCGTCGCCGTCGTTGGAGAGCCGCCGCCGACGTCGAACTACCGTGAATCGGTAAAGAAAACCGCCCCGGTTCGCTGGTTTTTTTAGGGTCCGGTTTTCTTTTAGTTTTCGGTTTTTTTTGTTTAATTTATTTTTTTGCTTCGATCTATTTAGCGATCGTTCGTTCGTTAGGGTTTTGTAGAGAATAGATTGGTTAGATTAGGTTTTGTAGTGGACGTTCGTCTGAAAGATTTTTCTTTTTCTGTTTTATTTTCGGCCAGGACCCATCCATAATTATTTTCTTTGCAGATTAGTCCCTGTTCTTCAAACGATCACAACTTTTTGCTCGATTATCCAAATCCAACGAAACCAACGCCAAGTTCTTCGTTATGATCCCCTCTGTTCAGACAATCAACTTAAACATCTTTTTGAAAGTTTAAAATTTGGTTTCAAACAGATTTGAATTTGATTTTCTTTTGATCATAACTTGAGTTTCGTAATTCCGATTTGATTGATTCTTTTTGCAAATCAAAGCTCTTCACTTGTACTTTTTGTTTACATTTTTTTAATTTGGTTTTACCTTTGCATATTGTGCTGGAGTGCTTATGTATGCTGTTGTTTGTCTACGATAGAGAATACGGAGTGCGAAGCTTGCTACTACGATTCTCTAGGGTTTTCAGATCGTCAACAAGGTAAGTTACACTTTGATCATATCCCTTTATTACCCAGTTTTTATGCATTAGTTTCAACCCTCAAATATTGCATGAGTAGGATTGGGAACATGTGGTTATTGCTATGTAGTTGATGAGGTAGGAACCTATTACTTTTGATCACCCCGGGAAATATACGTTATGCTCATATTGCTTAGCCATGCTCGTAGACGGGGATTGGTATGTGAGATTCATGAAAGTTGCGAGAGTAATACTAATTGAGGGAAACTTAAGGTGGCTACTTTAATACACATCTGGGTCGATTGGTTGCGGGCACCTGGGGAATCTAGTGTTGTCCTAGGAGATCCCGGGGTACCCGTGTGATCATCCTATGGAATGCCACCCAGGCTCAAAGGGATAATAAGATTATTCATGCTAGAAACTTCCGTGTGCAGACACAAGCCATTATGGGCTCTGTCTTAGTTGAGTAAGTTGCGGGAAACCTTTCCATGATAGGCTAGCAGATGTAGGGGATTGTAGGTGTACCGGCCTATCTATCGGTTAAGGGGACCTCTTCGGAAAGACTATGTCTCGGTCATCCGGTTCTCAAACATCAGGCAGTGCAAGGAATTCAATGGAGGAGATCGAGTCTTGTGAGGAAAAGTGCGCAAACCTCTGCAGAGTGTACAAACTAATCATGATTAGCCGTGTCCCCGGTTATGGACATTTTGCGTATCTGGTATTTGAATTATTGGTTGATATCATCACTTTACTTAATGAATTTGTTGGGTTATTATTAATTATACTTGTTAATTTTGGGATTGAGGTGGGGGAACCTTCTCAATAATGGCTTAAAACTTGGTAGTGAAAAAAATCTATTCCTTTGTGGTAGGGAAAAATTAGCTTTATGCAAATGTTAAACTTAGAGCCTCCACTAGCCAAATATGCATGTAGTGATAGCTATTATTTCATCATTGCTCTATAGTGTGATCTTGCCAGCATATTCCATGTGCTGACCTACACGGCTGCAACGTCTCCTGTTGCAGAATTTTCAGACGAAGAGTAAGGTGCGATAGGTGGTTGTCATGCACTCAATTTTATCGTGGAGTTGGATGGACTCATTTATCTTTGAAGCTTCCGCAGTTATTTTCTTTTGATGGCCTTCAGCCATATTATTGTAATAAGTACTCTTTATGAGACTCTCAAGGTAATAAGTGTGTGATTTAACTCTGTTATAAATCCTCGAGTACTGTGTGTGTCAGCAATACCGATCCAGGGATGACACTTAAGCACGGAGACTTTGGTCCACTGGGATCGGGTCGCTACAAATTTATTTGAGAGTTAGTAAAATTTTCAAGAAATTCTCTCTTGCTTTACTTAAATTATTTTGAGAGAAAAAAAATTATGCTCATGATCTTCACTTATATTTTTTTGAGCTTATGAAAAGCAACACATGAAAAATAGTCCCAAGGCGATAGATATCCAAGAAGGATATAATAAAAACTTTCATGAAGATCATTGTACAAAATAAACTTGATTTTTAGTAATAGTTTTGAGATATGATGATGTGATATGTGAGTTATGTTGATGAGTAATTATGCTTTAGTAAGAATATTGGTGTTAAGGTTTGTGATTCCCTATGCAAGCATGAAAGTCAATAGTCATGCAATGAAATTATATCCTACTTGTGGTGCATTATTTGGTGTTAATTATGCTTAATGCTTGCTTGTGAGATTATTCGTTTCTTAGTTGGTCGCTGAGG
This sequence comes from Aegilops umbellulata, assembly GCA_032464435.1. NCBI lineage: Eukaryota > Viridiplantae > Streptophyta > Magnoliopsida > Poales > Poaceae > Aegilops > Aegilops umbellulata. The sequence goes on along the minus strand of CP136056.1, from coordinate 61,694,520 downwards.
GAGTCCTGGTTTATGGGGTCCTCGGGCGTCCGGGCTATGTGACATGGGCCGGACTAGTGGGCCGTGAAGATACAGAATAGAAGGCTTCCCCCTGAGTCCGGATGGGACTCTCGTTGACATGGAAGTCAAGCTTGGCGTACGGATATGAAGATTCCTTTCTCTGTAAACCGACTCGTTACAACCCTAACCCTCTCCGTTGTCTATATAAACCGGAGGGTTTAGTCCGTAGAGGCAATCATAATCATACAGGCTAGACATCTAGGGTTTAGCCATCACGATCTCGAGGTAGATCAACTCTTGTAACCCCTATACTCATCAAACTCAATCAAGCAGGAAGTAGGGTGATACGTCTCCAACGTATCTATAATTTTTGATTGTTCCATGCTATTATATTATCTGTTTTGGATGTTTAATGGGCTTTATTATGCACTTTTATATTATTTTTGGGACTAACCTACTAACCAAAGGCCCAGTGCAAATTGTTGTTTTTTTGCCTATTTCAGTGTTTCGCAGAAAAGGAATATTAAGCGGAATCCAAACGGAATGAAACCTTTGGGAGAGTTATTTTTGGAACAAACGCAATCCAGGAGATTTGGAGTGGACGTCAAGGAAGCAATGAGGCGGCCACGAGGTAGGGAGGCGCGCACAGGGGGATAGGTGCGCCCCCACCCTCGTGGCTCCATCGACCTACTTCCTTCACCTATATATACTCATATACCCTGAAAACATCTGAGAGCACCACAAAACCCTATTTCCACCGCCGCAACCTTCTGTACCCATGAGATCCCATATTGGGGCCTTTTCCAGCACTCCGCCGGAGGGGGAATCGATCATGGAGGGCTTCTACATCAACACCATAGCCTCTCCGATGATGTGTGAGAAGTTTACCACAGACCTTTGGGTCCATAGTTATTAGCTAGATGGCTTCTTATCTCTCTTTGGATCTCAATACAAAGTTCTCCTCGATTCTCTTGGAGATCTATTCGATGTAATTCTTTTTGCGGTGTGTTTGTCGAGATCTGATGAATTGTGGGTTTATGATCAAGATTATCTATGAACAATATTTGGTTCTTCTCTGAATTCTTATATGTATGATTTGATATCTTTCCAAGTTTCTTTGAATTATTAGTTTGGTTTGGCCTACTAGATTGATCTTTCAGCTTTGGGTTCAATCTTGCGGTGTCCTTTCCCAGTGACAGCAGGGGCAGCAAGGCACATATTGTATTGTTGCCATCGAGGATAAAAAGATGGGGTTTATATCATATTGCTTGAGTTTATCCCTCTACATCATGTCATCTTGCCTAATGTGTTACTCTGTTCTTATGAACTTAATACTCTAGGTGCATGCTGCTGGATAGCGGTCGATGTGTGGAGTAATAGTAGTAGATGCAGAATCGTTTCAGTCTACTTGTCGCGGACGTGATGCCTATATAAATGATCATGCCTAGATATTCTCATAACTATGCGCTTTTCTATCAATTGCTCGACAGTAATTTGTTCACCCACCGCAGATTATGCTATCTTGAGAGAAGCCACTAGTGAAACCTATGGCCCTCGGGTCTATTTTCCATCATATAACTTTCTGATCTATTTTATTTTGCAATCTTTACTTTCCAATCTATATCATAAAAATACAAAAAATATTTATCTTATTATCTCTATCAGATCTCACTTTTGCAAGTGGCCGTGAAGTGATTGACAACCCCTTTATCGTGTTGGTTACAAGGTTCTTATTTGTTTGTGCAGGTACAAGGCAACTTGCGTGTAACCTCCTATTGAATTGATACCTTGGTTCTGAAAAACTAAGGGAAATACTTACGCTACTTTGCTGCATCGCCCTTTCCTCTTTAAGGGAAAAGCAACACATGCTCGAGAGGTAGCGAGAAGGATTTCTGGCGCCGTTGCCGGGGAGGCTTGCGCGATGTCAAGTCAAGATTTGATCTCCCAACAACTAGCCATTTCTGGCGCCGTTGCCGGGGAGATCTACGCACAAGTCAAGACATACCAAGTACCCATCACAAACTCTTATCCCTCGCATTACATTATTTGCCATTTGCCTCTCGTTTCCTCTCCCCTACTTCACCCTTGCTATTTTATTCGCCCTTTTTGCGTCCGTCTCTCTTCGCTTGCTTCTTGTGTGCCTGTTTGCCCTGATGGCCTTGCCTAAAAACGTTGATCCTCGCCTTAGAAGGTTGGAAGAAATTGAAAACAACGTTAGAAGCTTTTATGACTTTGCAATTTGAGCATAATAATTTCTTTAGAAACGAGCTTAAAGAACAAAAAGGCTTTATGGAGTACATGAATAAAGAGCTTGATGATATGTCTAAGGAATTTTATGGTTTGAAATCTCAGTTTGCTCATCTTGAAAATTTAATATCCCAAATTTTGGATAAGCAGGCCACCTTAGTTAATAAGATGGCCGCCAAACCGGAAGAGCTAGAAGGTAATAAGGATGAAGATCTGAAAGTGATTGATGTGTCTCCTATTAAATCTTTGTTTTGCAATATGAATCTTGATAATGATGGTACTAGAGATGAGTTAACTTTAGTTAAAAGACATCCCAATGATTCGGAGTTTTTAGATCTTGATGCAAAAATTGGTAAAAGTGGGATTGTGGAGGTCAAAACTTTGCATAGCAATGAACCCACTATTTTGGATTTCAAGGAATTTAATTATGATAATTGCTCTTTGATAGATTGTATTTCCTTGTTGCAATCCGTGTTAAATTCTCCTCATGCTTATAGTCAAAATAAAGCTTTTACTAAACATATCGTTGATGCTTTAATGCAATCTTATGAAAAAAACTTGAATTAGAAGTTTCTATCCCTAGAAAACTTTATGATGAGTGGGAACCTACTATTAAAATTAAGATTAAAGACGATGAATGCTATGCTTTGTGTGATTTGGGTGCTAGTGTTTCCACGGATCCAAAAACTTTGTGTGATGTATTAGGTTTCCACGAATTTGATGATTGATCTTTAAACTTGCATCTTGCGGATTCCACCATTAACAAACCTATGGGAAGGATTAATGATGTTCTTATTGTTGCAAATAGGAATTATGTGCCCGTAGATTTCATTGTTCTTGATATAGATTGCAATCCTACATGTCCTATTATTCTTGGTAGACCTTTCCTTAGAACAATTGGTGCAATTATTGATATGAAAGAAGGAAATATTAGATTCCAATTTCCGTTAAGGAAAGGCATGGAACACTTTCCTAGGAAGAAAATCAAATTACCTTATGAATCTATTATGAGAGCCACTTATGATTTGTTGGGGAACGTAGTAATTAAAAACAAATCTACGCACACACATGATCATGGTGATGCATAGCAACGAGAGGGGAGAGTGTGTCCACGTACCCTCGTAGACCCAAAGCGGAAGTGTTAGAAAAAACGCGGTTGATGTAGTCGCACGTCTTCATGATTCGACCGATCCAAGTAGCGAACGCACGACTCCTCCGAGTTCAGCACATGTTCAACTCGATGACGTCCCGCGAGCTCCGATCTAGCAGAGCTTCGCTGGAGAGTTTCGTCACCACGACGGCGTGATGACGGTGATGATGATGCTACTGACGCAGGGCTTCGCCTAAGCACCGGTACGATATTATCGAGGTGGATTGTGGTGGAGTGGGCACCGCACACGGCTAAGAGATCAATGATCAATTGTTGTGTCTCCAAGGGGTGCCCCCTCCCCGTGTATAAAGGAGTGGAGGAGGGGGAGGAGGCCAGCCTCCCTAGGCGCACCATGAGGAGTCCTACTCCCATCGGGAGTAGGACTCCCCCCTTCCAAGTAGGAGTAGGAGAAGGGAAGGAAGGGAGAGAGGAAGAGAAGGAAAAAGGGGGGCGCCGCCCCCTCCTTGTCCAATTGGGACTAGAGGGAGAGGGGGTGCGCGGCTGCCCTGGCCGCCCCTCCTCTTCTCCCACTAAGGCCCATGAGGCCCAATTAACTCCCCAGGGGGTTCCGATAACCGCCCGGTACTCCAGTATATGCCCGAAACCTCCCGGAACCCTTCCGGTGTCCAAACATAGTCGTCCAATATATCAATCTTTACATCTCGACCATTTCGAGACTCCTCGTCATGTCCGTGATCATATCCGGGACTCTGGACTACCTTCGGTATATCAAAACACTAAAACTCATAATACCGATCGTCGCCGAAGTTTAAGCGTGTGGACCCTACGGGTTCGAGAACAATGTAGACATGACCGAGACATGTCTCCATTCAATAACCAATAGCGAAACCTGGATGCTCATATTGGCTCCCACATATTCTATGAAGGTCTTTATCGGTCAAACCGCATAACAACATACGTTGTTCCCTTTGTCATCGGTATGTTACTTGCCCGAGGTTCGATCGTCGGTATCTCAATACCTAGTTTAATCTCGTTACCGACAAGTCTCTTTACTCGTTCCGTAATACATCATCCCGCAACTAACTCATTAGTTGCAATGCTTGCAATGCTTATAGTGATGTGTATTACCGAGTGGGCCCAGAGATACCTCTCCGACAATTAGAGTGACAAATCCTAATCTCGAAATACGCCAACCCAACAAGTACCTTCGAAGACACCTGTAGAGCACCTTTATAATCACCCAGTTATGTTGTGACGTTTGGTAGCACACAAAGTGTTCCTACGGTAAATGGGAGTTGCATAATCTCATAGTTATACGAACATGTATAAGTCATTAAGCAAGCCATAGCAACATACTAAACGATCAAGTGTTAAGCTAATGGAATGGGTCAAGTCAATCACATCATTCTCCTAATGATGTGATTCAGTTAATCAAATGACAACTCATGTCTATGGCTAGGAAACATAACTATCTTTGATCAACGAGCTAGTCAAGTAGAGGCATACTAATGACACTCTGTTTGTCTATGTATTCACACATGTATCATGTTTCCGGTTAATACAATTCTAGCATCAATAATAAACATTTATCATGAGATAAGGAAATAAATAATAACTCTATTATTTCCTCTAGGGCATATTTCCTTTAGTCTCCCACTTGCACTAGAGTCAATAATCTAGATTACACAGTAGTGATTCTAACACCCATGGAGCCTTGGTGTTGATCATGTTTTGCTCGTGGAAGAGGCTTAGTCAACGGGTCTGCAACCTTCAGATCCGTATGTATCTTGCAAATCTCTATGTCTCCCACCTGGACTTGATCCCAGATGGAGTTGAAGCATCTCTTGGTGTGCTTGGTTCTCTTGTGAAATCTGGATTCCTTTGCCAAGGCAATTGCACCAGTATTGTCGCAAAAGATTTTCATTCGACCCGATGCACTAGGTATGCCACCTAGGTCAGATATGTACTCCTTCATCCAGACTCCTTCATTCGCTGCTTCCGAAGCAGCAATGTACTCCGCTTCACACGTAGATCCCGCCACGACGCTTTCTTTAGAATTGCTCCAACTGACAGCTTCACCATTCAATATAAATACGTATCCGGTTTGCGATTTATAATCGTCCGGATCAGTGTCAAAGCTTGCATCAACGTAACCATTTACGATGAGCTCTTTGTCACCTCCATAAATGAGAAACATATCCTTAGTGCTTTTCAGGTATTTCAGGATGTTCTTGACCGCTGTCCAGTGATCCACTCCTTGATTACTTTGGTACCTCCCTGCTAAGCTAATAGCAAGGCACACATCAGGTCTGGTACACAACATTGCATACATGATAGAGCCTATGGCTGAAGCATAGGGAACATCTTTTATTTTCTCTCTATCTTCTGAGTGGTCAGGCATTGAGTCTTACCCAACTTCACAACTTGTAACATAGGTAAGAACCCTTTCTTTGCCTGATCCATTTTTAACTTCTTCAAAACTTTTTCAAGGTATGTGCTTTGTGAAAGTCCAATTAAGCGTCTTGATCTATCTCTATAGATTTTGATTCCCAATATGTAAGCAGCTTCATCAAGGTCTTTCATTGAAAAACTCTTATTCAAGTATCCTTTTATGCTATCCAGAAATTCTACATCATTTCCAATCAACAATATGTCATCCACATATAATATTAGAAATGCTACAGCGCTCCCACTCAACTTGTAAATACAGGCTTCTCCAAAAGTCTGTATAAAACCATATGCTTTGATCACACTATCAAAACATTTATTCCAACTCCAAGAGTCTTGCACCAGTCCATAAATGGATCGCTGGAGCTTGCACACTTTGTTAGCACCCTTTGGATCGATAAAACCTTTAGGTTGCATCATATACAGCTCTTCTTCCAGAAATCCATTCAGGAATATAGTTTTTACATCCATTTGCCAAATTTCATAATCATAAAATGCGGCAATTGCTAACATGATTTGGACAGACTTAAGCATCGCTACGGGTGAGAAGGTCTCATCATAGTCAACTCCTTGAACTTGTCGAAAACCTTTCGCAACAAGCCGAGCTTTGTAGACAGTAACATTACCATCTGCGTCTGTCTTCTTCTTGAAGATCCATTTATTTTCGATGGCTTGCCGATCATCCGGCAAGTCAACCAAAGTCCATACTTTGTTCACGTACATGGATCCCATCTCAGATTTCATGGCCTCAAGCCATTTTGCGGAATCTGGGCTCATCATCGCTTCCTCATAGTTCGTAGGTTCGTCATGGTCTAGTAACATGACCTCCAGAACAGGATTACTATACCACTCTGGTGCGGATCTTACTCTGGTTGACCTACGAGGTTCGGTAGTAACTTGATCTGAAGTTTCATGATCATCATCATTAACTTCCTCACTAATTGGTGTAGGTGTCACAGGAACCAGTTTCTGTGATGAACTACTTTCCAATAAGGGAGCAGGTACAGTTACCTCATCAAGTTCTACTTTCCTCCCACTCACTTCTTTCGAGAGAAACTCCTTCTCTAGAAAGGATCCAAATTTAGCAACAAAAGTCTTGCCTTCGGATCTGTGATAGAAGGTGTACCCAACAGTCTCCTTTGGGTATCCTATGAAGACACATTTCTCCAATTTGGGTTCGAGCTTATCAGGTTGAAGCTTTTTCACATAAGCATCGCAACCCCAACCTTTAAGAAACGACAACTTTGGTTTCTTGCCAAACCATAGTTCATAAGGCGTCGTCTCAACAGATTTAGATGGTGCCCTATTTAACGTGAATGCAGTCGTCTCTAAAGCATAACCCCAAAATGATAGCGGTAAATCAGTAAGAGACATCATAGATCGCACCATATCTAGTAAAGTACGATTACGACGTTCAGACACACCATTACGCTGTGGTGTTCCGGGTGGCGTAAATTGCGATACTATTCCGCATTGTTTCAAATGAAGATCAAACTCGTAACTCAAATATTCTCCTCCATGATCAGATCGTAGAAACTTTATTTTCTTGTTACGATGATTTTCTACTTCACTCTAAAATTCTTTGAACATTTCAAATGTTTCAGACTTATGTTTCATTAAGTAGATATACCCATATCTGCTCAAATCATCTGTGAACGTGAGAAAATAACGATACCCACCGCGAGCCTCAACATTCATTGGACCACATACATCAGTATGTATGATTTCCAACAAATCCGTTGCTCGCTCCATAGTTCCGAAGAACGGCGTTTTAGTCATCTTGCCCATGAGGTATGGTTCGCAAGTACCAAGTGATTCATAATCAAGTGATTCCAAAAGTCCATCGGAATGGAGTTTCTTCATGCGCTTTACACCAATATGACCTAAACGGCAGTGCCACAAATAAGTTGCACTATTATTATCAACTCTACATCTTTTGGCTTCAATATTATGAATATGTGTACCACTACTATCGAGATTTAATATAAATAGACCACTCCTCAAGGGTGCATGACCATAAAAGATATTACTCATATAAATAGAACAACCATTATTCTCTGATTTAAATGAATAACCGTCTTGCATCAAGCAAGATCCAGATATAATGTTCATGCTCAACGCTGGCACCAAATAACAATTATTTAGGTCTAAAACTAATCCTGAAGGTAGACGTAGAGGTAGAGTGCCGACCACGATCACATCAACTTTGGAACCATTTCCCACACGCATCGTCACCTCGTCCTTAGCCAATCTTCGCTTAATCTGTAGCCCATGTTTCGAGTTGCAAATATTAGCAACAGAACCAGTATCAAATACCCAGGTGCTACAGCGAGCATTAGTAAGGTACACATCAATAACATGTATATCACATTTACCTTTGTTCACCTTGCCATCCTTCTTATCCGCCAAATACTTGGGGCAGTTCCGCTTCTAGTGACCAGTTTGCTTGCAGTAGAAGCACTCAGTCTCAAGCTTAGGTCCAGACTTGGGTTTGTTCTCCTGAACAACAACTTGTTTGCAGTTCTTCTTGAAGTTCCCCTTCTTCTTCCCTTTGCCCTTTTTCTTGAAACTGGTGGTCTTGTTGACCATCAACACTTGATGCTCCTTCTTGATTTCTACCTCCGCAGCCTTTAGCATCGCGAAGAGCTCGGGAATCGTCTTATCCATCCCTTGCATATTATAGTTCATCACAAAGCTCTTGTAGCTTGGTGGTAGTGATTGAAGAATTCTGCCAATAACACTATCATCCGGAAGATTAACTCCCAATTGAATCAAGTGATTATTATACCCAGACATTTTGAGTATATGTTCACTGACAGAACTATTCTCCTCCATTTTGCAGCTATAGAACTTATTGGAGACTTCATATCTCTCAATCCGAGCATTTGCTTGAAATATTAACTTCAACTCCTGGAACATCTCATATGCTCCATGACGTTCAAAACATCGTTGAAGTCCCGGTTCTAAGCCGTAAAGCATGGCACACTGAACTATCGAGTAGTCATCAGCTTTGCTTTGCAAGACGTTCATAACATCTGGTTCAGCTCCTGCAGCAGGTTTGGTACCTAGCGGTGCTTCTAGGATGTAATTCTTCTGTGCAGCAATGAGGATAATCCTCAAGTTACGGACCCAGTCCGTGTAATTGCTACCATCATCTTTCAACTTTGCTTTCTCAAGGAACGCATTAAAATTCAAAGGAACAACAGCACATGCCATCTATCTACAACAACATAGACATGCAAAATACTATAAGGTACTAAGTTCATGATAAATTAAAGCTCAGTTAATCAAATTATTAAAGAACTCCCACTTAGATAGACATCCCTCTAATCATCTAAGTGATCACGTGAACCATATCAACTAAACCATGTCCGATCATCACGTGAGATGGAGTAGTTCTCAATGGTGAACATCACTATGTTGATCATATCTTCTATATGATTCACGCTCGACCTTTCGGTCTCAGTGTTCCGAGGCCATATCTGCATATGCTAGGCTCGTCAAGTTTAACCTGAGTATTCCGCGTGTACAATACTTTCTTGCACCCGTTGTATTTGAACGTACAGCTTATCATAACCGATCATCACGTGGTGTCTCCGCACGAAGAACTTTCGCAATGGTGCATACTCAGGGAGAACACTTATACCTTGAAATTTAGTGAGAGATCATCTTATAATGCTACCGCCGATCTAAGCAAAATAAGATGCATAAAAGATAAACACCACATGCAATCAATATAAGTGATATGATATGGCCATCATCATCTTGTGCTTGTGATCTCCATCTCCGAAGCACCGTCATGATCACTATCGTCACCGGCACGAACCTTGATCTCCATCGTAGCATCGTTGTCATCTCGCCAATTATTGCTTCTACAACTATTGCTACCGCTTAGTGATAAAGTAAAGCATTACAGGGCGATTGCATTGCATACAATAAAGCGACAACCACATGGCTCCTGCCAGTTGCCGATAACTCGGTTACAAAACATGATCATCTCATACAATAAAATATAGCATCATGTCTTGACCATATCACATCACAACATGCCCTGCAAAAACAATTTAGACGTCCTCTACTTTGTTGTTGCAAGTTTTACGTGGCTGATATGGGCTGAGCAAGAACCGTTCTTACCTACGCATCAAAACCACAACAATAGTTCGTCAAGTTGGTGTTGTTTTAACCTTCTCAAGGACCGGGCGTAGCCACACTCGGTTCAACTAATGTTGGAGAAACTGACACCCGCCAGCCACCTGTGTGCGAAGCACGTCAGTAGAACCAGTCTCGCGTAAGCGTACACGTAATGTCGGTCCGGGCCGCTTCATCCAACAATACCGCCGAGCCAAAGTATGACATGCTGGTAAGCAGTATGACTTGTATCGCCCACAACTCACTTGTGTTCCACTTGTGCATATAACATCTACACATAAAACCTGGCTCGGATGCCACTGTTGGGGAACGTAGTAATTTCAAAATTTCCCTCGCACATACAGGATCATGGTGATGCATAGAAAAGAGAGGGGAGGATGTGTCCATGTACCCTCGTAGACCAAAAGCGGAACCATTAGCACAACACGGTTGATGTAGTCGCACATCTTCACGATCCGACTGATCCAAGTACCAAACGCACGACACCTCCGAGTTCAGCACACGTTCAACTCGATGGCGTCCCGCGAGTTCCGATCCAGCAGAGCTTCGCCGGAGATTTTCGTCAGCTCGACGGCGTGATGACGGTGATGATGATGCTACCGACGAAGGGCTTTGCCTAAGCACCGCTAAGATATTATCAAGGTGGATTATGGTGGAGGGGGCACCGCACACGGCTAAGAGATCAATGATCAATTGTTGTGTCTCCAAGGGGTGCCCCCTCCCCGTGTATAAAGGAGTGGAGGAGGGGGAGGAGGCCAGCCTCCCTAGGCGCACCATGAGGAGTCCTACTCCCATCGGGAGTAGGACTCCCCCCTTCCAAGTAGGAGTAGGAGAAGGGAAGGAAGGGAGAGAGGAAGAGAAGGAAAAGGGGGGGGGGGCGTCGCCCCCCTCCTTGTCCAATTCGGACTAGAGGGGGAGTGGGGGCGTGGCTGCCCTGGCCGCCCCTCCTCTTCTCCCACTAAGGCCCATGAGGCTCAATTAACTCCCCGGGGGGTTCCGATAACCCCCAGTACTCCGGTATATGCCCGAAACCTCCCGGAACCATTACGATGTCCAAACATAGTCGTCCATTAGATCGATATTTACGTCTCGACCATTTCGAGACTCCTCGTTATGTCCGTGATCATATTCGGGACTCCAAACTACCTTCGGTACATCAAAACACTAAAACTCATAATACCGATCGTCACCGAACTTTAAGCGTGCGGACCCTACGGGTTCGAGAACAATGTAGACATGACCGAGACATGTCTCCTTTCAATAACCAATAGCGGAACCTGGATGCTCATATTGGCTCCCACATATTCTACGAAGATCTTTATCGGTCAAACCGCATAACGACATATGTTGTTCCCTTTGTCATCGGTATGTTACTTGCCCGAGGTTCGTTCGTCGGTATCTCAATACCTAGTTTAATCTCGTTACCGACAAGTCTCTTTACTCGTTCCGTAATACATCATCCCGGAAGTAACTCATTAGTTGCAATGCTTGCAAGGCTTATAGTGATGTGTATTACCGAGTGGGCCCAGAGATACCTCTCCGACAATCGGAGTGACAAATCCTAATCTCGAAATACGCCAACTCAACAAGTACCTTCAAAGACACCTGTAGAGCACCTTTATAATCACCCAGTTACGTTGTGATGTTTGGTAGCACACAAAGTGTTCCTCCGGTAAACGGGAGTTGCATAATCTCATAGTCATAGGAACATGTATAAGTCATGAAGAAAGCAATAACAACATACTAAACGATCAAGTGCTAAGCTAATGGAATGGGTCAAGTCAATCACATCATTCACCTAATGATGTGATCCCGTTAATCAAATGACAACTCATGTCTATGGCTAGGAAACATAACCGTCTTTGATCAACGAGCTAGTCAAGTAGAGGCATAGTAGTGACACTCTGTTTGTCTATGTATTCACACATGTATCATGTTTCCGGTTAATACAATTCTAGCATGAATAATAAACATTTATCATGATATAAGGAAATAAATAATAACTTTATTATTGCCTCTAGGGAATGTTTTCTTCATGATTTGCATACCGAAGATGACAACACCTAGATCTATTCTTGCCTTTATGCCTAGCTAGGGGCGTTAAACGATAGCGCTTGTTGGGAGGCAACCCAGTTTTATTTTTGTTTCTTGCTTTTTGTTTCTGTTTAGTAATAAATATTTCATCAAGCCTCTGGTTAGATGTGGTTTTATGTTTTAATTAGTGTTTGTGCCAAGTAAAACCTATAGGATCTTCTTGGGTGATAATTATTTGGTCTTGCTGAAAAAGACAGAAACTTTATGTTCACGAAAAGAATTGTTAACAATTACCAGAAAGTGATAAAATACTAATTCCAATTTCCGTAGATCAATAAGCAAATTATTTACATATTCCTATTTTGCAGAATTTTTGAGTTAAAGAAAGTTTGCGTTTGATACAGATTACTACAGACTGTTCTGTTTTTGACACATTCCGTTTTTCGTGTGTTGTTTGCTTATTTTGATGAATCTATGGCTAGTATCCGGGGGGGGGGGGGTATGAACCATAGAGAAGTTGGAATACAGTAGGTTTAACACCAATATAAATAAATAATGAGTTCATTACAGTAACTTAAAGTGGTGATTTGTTTTCTTATACTAACGGAGCTCATGAGATTTTCTGTTGAGTTTTGTGTTGTGAAGTTTTCAAGTTTTTGGGTAAAGATTTGATGGATTATGGAATAAGGAGTGGCAAGATCCTAAGCTTGGGGATGCCCAAGGAACCCCAAGGTAAAATTAAAGGACAACAAGCCTAAGCTTGGGGGTGCCCCGGAAGGCATCCCCTTTTTTGTCTTCGTTCATCAGTAACTTTACTTGAGGCTATATTTTTATTCACCACATGACATGTGTTTTGCTTGGAGCGTCTTGTATGATTTGAGTCTTTGATTTCTAGTTTACCACAATCATCCTTGCTGTACACACCTTTTGGGAGAGACACACATGAATCGGAATTTATTAGAATACTCTATGTGCTTCACTTATATCTTTTGAGCTAGATAATTTTGCTCTAGTGCTTCGCTTATATCTTTTAGAGCACGGTGGTGGTTTTATTTTATAGAAATTATTGATCTCTCATGCTTCACTTATATTATTCTGAGAGTCCTATAAAACAGCATTGTCGGGGGTTGGATGCGACATATGCCAAAGGATGGCTTATCATGGTGGGGGCGAGTAGAACGTCGCCGGTGCCTGGAAACGGGATGAGGCGTAGACATGAACGCCGGCGAATCTTACCCAGCTTCGGGGCTCTCTGAGGAGATAACACCCCTACTGCTGCTCTACGGGGTCTCCGCATGATCACTATAGCAATGTTTATACAAAGTTGCTCCTTGAGCTGTTTTCTGGAGGTAGGAGAGGGCAGGGCTAGCTCTCTCCCTCTTGTGTCTCTGGTCTAATGTCTAAAGAATCGAACCCTTTGCATGGGTGCTCCGGGGGTTTTATATAGGCCTACCCCCCGGGGGTACAATGGTAATCCGGCTGGGCGCGGGTCCCATCCGTCTGTCTCTCAGGTCGCCGTCTTCTCCGCCGACTTTTGGGGTCCACCGCCTGTGGGCCCCGCTGACTGACTTGACCACTGTAGCCGTGCTTCTGGTGACGTTGGCTTGGTCGTGGGGTCGTGGCAACAGTGCCGCCGCCTGACGGGCGATCACTGTCGCCATTCCCCATCTCATCTGGTTAATGGCGTGCGGGGCCCGTGGGAGGAGTTGGCCGACTCTCGGAGGCCGACTCCCACGGGGTCCGTCTTGTGGCGCTCTCGCCATCTTCTGTCCCTCCGCTGACTAGCGGGACCCACCGCCTCTAGGCCGTACAGGCAGGCCGACGTGGGCACAGGGTTCCGCCCCCTGGGCTGATGTCAGAGCTGGCATGGCAACAGTGTCGTGCCGGACGGCGATCTCCGTTAGTACGACGCACTATGGCCATGCCTGCGCTTGGTAAGGGGCGGGTGTGGCCCGTACTGAGGCCATGCCCCATCCCGTCCCTCCTCATGAAGGCATGAGGTGGTGAAGTCGCGGGCCGACTCCCCGTAGTCAGCTTCTCTGGAAGTCGCCAGCTGGGAGTCGGCTCATGTCGTAGTCGTCTCTGGGATTTGTCCGTGAGTGGGTAGTCGGCGGTGCTGCAGCCGACTCCCAGAGGCGGCCCTCCGTCTTGGGATTCTTGAGGGGTGAAGCCTGCCCCGATGTCTTGAAAGGTTCTAGGTCTCGGGTTAGCCTACCTGTGGGCCATTACTCCGACAAGCATGGTAATTTGCTTTGGCTATAAAATTAGTCTTAATATGATGAACATCCAAGATGGGTATAATAAAAACTATCATATAAAGTGCATCGAATACTATGAGAAGTTTGATACTTGATACTTGTTTTGAGATATGAAGATGGTGATATTAGAGTCGTGCTAGTTGAGTAGTTGCGAATTTGAGAAATACTTGTTCTAAAGTTTGTGATTCCCATAGCATGCACGTATGGTGAACCGTTATGTGATGAAGTCGGAGCATGATTATTTATTGATTGTCTTCCTTATGAGTGGCGGTCGGGGACGAGCGATGGTCTTTTCCTACCAATCTATCCCCTAGGAGCATGTGCGTAGTACTTTGTTTTGATAACTAATAGATTTTTGCAATAAGTATGTGAGTTCTTTATGACTAATGTTGAGTCCATGGATTATATGCACTCTCACCCTTCCACCATTGCTAGCCTCTCTAACACCGCGCACCTTTCGCCGGTATGATACACCCACCATATACCTTCCTCAAAACAGCCACCATACCTACCTATTATGGCATTTCCATAGCCATTCCGAAATATGTTGCCATGCAACTTTCCACCGTTCCGTTTGTTCTGACACGTTTCATCATTGTCATATTGCTTTGCATGATCATGTAGTTGACATCGTATTTGTGGCAAAGCCACCTTCATAATTCTTTCATACATGTCACTCTTGATTCATTGCATATCCCGGTACACCGCCGGAGGCATTCACACAGAGTCATATTTTGTTATAAGTATTGTTGTAATTTTTGAGTTGTAAGTAAATAAAAGTGTGATGATCATCATTATTAGAGCATTGTCCCAAGTGAGGAAAGGATGATGGAGACTATGATTCCCCCACAAGTCGGGATGAGAATATGGACGAAAAATAAAAAAAGAGAAAAAAAGAGGCCATAAAAAAGAGAAAAGGCCCAAATAAAAAAATAAAAAATGAGAGAAAAGAGAGAAGCGACAATGTTACTATCCTTTTACCACACTTGTGCTTCAAAGTAGCACCATGATCTTCATAATAGAGAGTCTCCTATGTTGTCACTTTCATATACTAGTGGGAATTTTACATTATAGAACTTGGCTTGTATATTCCAATGATGGGCTTCCTCAAATTGCCCTAGGTCTTCGTGAGCAAGCGAGTTGGATCCACAACCACTTAGTTTCTTTTGCTGAGCTTTCATACACTTATAGCTCTGGTGCATCCGTTGCATGGCAATCCCTACTCACTCACATCGATATTTATTGATGGGCATCTCCATAACCCGTTGATACGCCTAGTTGATGTGAGACTATCTTCTCCTTTTTGTCTTCTCCACAACTACCCTTTTATTCCACATATAGTGCTATGTCCATGGCTCACGCTCATGTATTGCGTAAAGATTGACAAATATTGAGAACATCAAAAGTTTGAAACAATTGCTTGGCTTTTCATCGGGGTTGTGCATGATTTAAATATTTTGTGTGATGAAGATAGAGCATAGCAAGACTATATGATTTTGTAGGGATAACTTTCTTTGGCCATGTTATTTTGAGAAGACATGATTGCTTTGTTAGTATGCTTGAAGTATTATTATTTTTATTTCAATATTGAACTTTTATCTTGAATCTTTCGGATCTGAACATTCATGCCACAATAAATAAAATTCCATTGAGAATTATGCTAGGTAGCATTCACATCAAAAATTTTAATTTTGTCATTTACCTACCCGAGGACGAGCAGGAATTAAGCTTGGGGATGCTTGATACGTCTCCAACGTATCTATAATTTTTGATTGTTCCATGCTATTATATTATCTGTTTTGGATGTTTAATGGGCTTTATTATGCACTTTTATATTATGTTTGGGACTAACCTACTAACCAAAGGCCAGTGCAAATTGCTGTTTTTTGCCTATTTCAGTGTTTCCCAAAAAGGGAATATCAAACGGAATCCAAATGGAATGAAACCTTCGGGAGAGTTATTTTTGGAACAAACGCAATCCAGGAAATTTGGAGTGGACATCAAGGAAGCAACAAGGCGGCCACGAGTCAGGGTGGAGCGCCCCCACCCTCGTGGGCCCCTCGTGGCTCCACCAACCTACTTCCTTCGCCTATATATTCTCATATACCCTGAAAACATCCGAGAGAACCACGAAACCCTATTTCCACCGCCGCAAGCTTCTGTACCCGTGAGATCCCATCTTGGGGAATTGATCATGGAGGGCTTCTACATCAACACCATAGCCTCTCCGATGATGTGTGAGTAGTTTACCACAGACCTTCGGGTCCATAGTTATTAGCTAGATGGCTTCTTCTCTCTCTTTGGATCTCAATACAAAGTTCTCCTCGATTCTCTTGGAGATCTATTCGATGTAATTCTTTTTGTGGTGTGTTTGTCGAGATCCGATGAATTGTGGGTTTATGATCAAGATTATCTATGAACAATATTTGGTTCTTCTCTGAATTGCAAGTCTCTTCGAATTATCGGTTTGGTTTGGCTTACTAGATTGATCTTTCTTGCAATGGGAGAAGTGCTTAGCTTTGGGTTCAATATTGCGGTGTCCTTTCCCAGTGACAGCAGGGGCAGAAAGGAACGTATTGTATTGTTGCCATCAAGGATAAAAAGATGGGGTTTATATCATATTGCTTGAGTTTATCCCTCTACATCATGTCATCTTGCCTAATGCGTTACCCTATTCTTATGAACTTAATACTCTAGATGCATGCTGGATAGCGGTCGATGTGTGGAGTAATAGTAGTAGATGCAAAATCGTTTCGGTCTACTTGTCGCGGACGTGATGCCTATATACATGATCATGCCTAGATATTCTCATAACTATGCGCTTTTATATCAATTGCTCGACAGTAATTTGTTCACCCATCATAGATTATGCTATATTGAGAGAAGCCACTAGTGAAACCTATGGCCCCGGGTCTATTTTCCATCATATAAGTTTCCGATCTATTTTAATTTGTAATCTTTACTTTCCAATCTATATATCATAAAAATAACAAAAATATTTATCTTATTATCTCTATCAGATCTCACTTTTGCAAGTGGCCGTGAAGGGATTGACAACCCCTTTATCGCGTTGGTTGCAAGGTTCTTATTTGTTTGTGCAGGTACAAGACCACATGCGTGTAACCTCCTACTGGATTGATACCTTGCTTCTCAAAAACTCAGGGAAATACTTACGCTACTTTGTTGCATCACCCTTTTCTCTTCAAGGGAAAACCAACGCATGCTCGAGAGGTAGCATAGGGTATTACCTCCATTAAGAGGGCTCGAACCTGGGTAAACATCGTGTCCCCTGCCTCCTGTTACCTTCCATCCTTAAACGCACAGTTAGGGACCCCCTACCCGAGATCTGCCAGTTTTGACACCGACATTGGTGCTTTCATTGAGAGTTCCTTTGTGCTCTCGACAGAAGGTTTGATGGCTTGTTCGATCATCTACAATGATACTGTTTCGGGGGAGATTTTCCCACCAAGCCAGATTTTCGTATTCGGCGACTTCGCGCTGCGTGCCAACTCGATTGGCCATCTCGAGCAGATCGACATCTACGCCCTTGGTCATCAGATCAGTTTCGGGAACCTAAACTATGTCGCCAATATCCGAGGAGATTTGATCTTCGAAGGGTTCGAGGCCCCAATCGCCGCTCTGGCCTTAGATCCTGAGCAGGCTGTCAGGTCCGAAGACGGGAGTTTAGAGCCCGTCGGACTCTCTGCAACTATGGAACTTGCTACCGGAGATCCGGAGGGGATGGCGTCATCGGCAAAACCGAAGATGAATCGAACCCCCTTGTCACTGAAGCGCCGGACACTCCGCCGGACTCTAAGTCAGAACTCTCGAGGTCCATGTCAAGCGGGCGCGACCAGGAGGCTCCAACCCCGGACAGCCCCGCGGACTCTCATTTCTCTGCCCAAACCTCGCTCCTGAACGAGGCTCTGGACTTGATACGAACCCTCACCATTACGCAGTAATCATTTCCAAATCATGCCCAGCCCGGATTAGGGGCTGAGAGCGGAGAATTTTACACCCCACCCACCACCCACTTCATATCCACTGTCGAAGATCTAACTGACATGCTGGGCTACGCCTCCGAAGACATCGACGGTATGGACGACGATGCGGGATACGAACAAGGCCAAGACCTTCCGTTTACTAGACGCTGGATAGCCACTTCCACATATGACGTGTACATGGTGGACACATGCAAGGAGGATGAAGACGACGGCAAGAAGGATCCGGTTGAGGACAAGCTTGCCGAAGCCCCTCCGAAGCGTTGACGTTAGTGGCGCCGCTCAGAATTGCGTCACGACAAAGACGGCAATACCGGCACCGGCGACAATAATACTCCGAAGAATGCAGAAGACCCAGAAGCCCCTGTCGAGCCAACATCCGAGCAGGATGATTGGGAGGATGGGCAAGTTAACTCCGACGATTCGGGAACGAGGGCTCGGAGGACAACAACTACCTACGACCTCCGAAAAGGACGAGAGCCTCGGAAATGAAGATTTCATCATGCCAGAGGAACCCCTCGAACAAGAGCACTTTAAGCGCCGGCTAATCGCCACTGCAAGAAGCCTGAAAAAGAAGTAGCAACAGCTTCAAGCTGATTAGGATTTACTCAATGACAGATGGACTAACGTCCTGGCAGCCGCGGAATACGGCATTGAACACCCAACAAAGAGCTACCCGAAGCACAAGCTGCTACCCCAATTCGACGAGGAGGCCCTGGAGCCCATGCCGCCAATGCGCAACGCTGTTGACAGACTTGACCGACCACCACGTGGTCGGGACAGAGTGGCAATGCAAGCCGGACACCGGCCCGCACCACCTCGCCGTAAAGACAGGGGAACAGCGGCTCCAGAATACACATATGACCTACGATAGGACATGGACGACAGAACCGGTCAAACCAGATCAATCTATGGATCAAGGGGACGTGCTCGAGTGCGAGAAGATGACCATCAGGCCTGGTGCGACAAGCACAACCTCACTCGGGCTGAAAGCCGCATACGGACTTCATCCGAACTGCGTCGCGACATTGCCCGATACAGAGGCACCGTACACCCCCTATGCTTCACCGATGAGGTAATGGAGCACCAGTTCCGAGAAGGGTTTAAACCCGTGAACATTGAATCATACGATGGCACAATAGATCCTGCAGTATGGATCAAAGATTTTCTTCTCCACATTCACATGGCTCGCGGTGATGATCTGCATGCCATCAAATACCTCCCCCTAAAACTTAAGGGACCAGCTCGGCACTGGTTAAATAGCCTCCCAGAAACTCTATTGGAAGCTGGAAAGACTTGGAAGACACCTTTAGAGACAAGTTCCAAGGCACTTATATCCGACCTCCGGACGCCGATGACCTCAGCCATATAGTCCAACAGCCCGGAGGGTCAGCCAAAAAATTCCGGACCAGGTTCCTAATTTAAAAGAACCAGATTGTCGACTGTCCCGACGCCGAAGACCTAGCGGCCTTTAAACACAGCATCCGTGACGAATGGCTCGCCCGACACCTCGGCCAAGAGAAGCCAAAGTCCATGGCAGCCCTTACAGCACTCATGAGCCACTTTTGCACGGGAGAGGATAGTTGGTTAGCCCGTAGCAACAACGGTACCAGCGACCCTGGTACTTCTAAAACAAGAAAGGGCAATGGCAGGCCCCAGCGCAACAAACACAAGCGTCGAAGCAATGATGATAATACCAAAGACATGGCGGTTAACACCGGATTCAGAGGCTCCAAATTCGGTCAGCGGAAGAAGCCATTCAAAAGAAATAAAGACGGTTCATCTAGCCTGGACCGAATACTCGATCGACCTTGCCAGATTCACAGCACCCCTGCCAATCATACCAACAGAAGCTGTTGGCTCTTTAAACAGGCTGGTAAGCTAAACACCGAACATAAGGAGAAGGGGTCGCCCAGCGAGGACGACGACGAGGAGCCTCACCCACCGAACATAGGGGGACAGAAGAAATTTCCCCCCGAGGTCCCAATAGTGAATATGATGTATGCTACTCACATCCCCAAGCGGGAGCGCAAGCGCGCTCTAAGGGACGTCTATGAGATAGAGCCAGTCGCCCCAAAATTCAACCCATGGTAAGCCTGTCCGATCACTTTCGATCACAGAGACCATACGACTAGTATCCATCACGAAGGCTTGGCCGCATTGGTACTCGACCCAATTATCGATGGATTCCACCTTACGCGAGTCCTCGTGTACGGCGGCTGCAGTCTTAACTTGCTCTATTAGGACACGGTCCGCAAAATGGGCATTGATTCATCAAGAATTAAACCCACCAAAACTACCTTTAAAGGAATAATACCTGGTGTAGAGGCCCGTTGCATGGGCTCAATCACATTGGAAGTCATCTTTGGTTTGCCGGACAACTTCCAAAGCGAAGACTTGACCTTCGATGTCGTCCCCTTCCGTAGCGGCTATCATGCACTGCTCGGACGAACCACGTTCGCTCACTTCAATGTGATCCCGCACTATGCCAATCTCAAACTCAAGATGCCCAGACCACGCGGTGTTATAACAATCAATGGAATCACGGAGTGCTCCCTCCGTACTGAGGAGCACACTGTGGCCCTTGCAGCGGAAGTACAGGGCAGCCTTATCAAGTCAAATACTACATTGGCAGTCAAGCCCCCGGACACTGTTAAATGAGTCCAGACTACCCTGCAAAGCGACAATCCAGCTTGTGAGGAGCTCGATTAGCAGTTCGGCCTCCATCTTAGCCAGATGCGGAGCCAGAATTTCTCAAAGCCTAGGGCTAAAACTAAGTGACTAAAATAACGTCAAATACCATGCACACCAATGTGTGCTAGAAGTATGCCATTATTTCAAATTAAAGACAAGATATAAATCATTATTACCACGAGAGGAAATTCGATAAAACAAATAGTTTAACAAGGTGCATCTTTGCAAACATTGTTTGGTACCAAATCAATGAAGACTTGCTTAATTCAAGGCCATCGTTTCTTCACCAGCAACAGTAGAAGGACATGGCGCTGCAAACAAAAAATCGAGTATTTAAAATTAAGAGACTGAACATATAGTAAATTAATTGTTTGTATGAAAATTTGCACACACAAAAATACCATTATCACGAAGTGCACGAGGTAGTAGCCCCTTGTGTTTCCTCATTGTTGATAGCACTGTATAATCTTAATATCATCAACGCTTGCAAATACATCACGCTCAATATAGCACACCAAACGATGGTTCATCCATTCATCATTCATCTTATTTCGCAGTTCAGTTTTGACAATGCTCATAGCTGAGAAAGCTCTTTCTACGGTTGTTGTAGCAACAGGCAAAATCAAGGCCAATTCAATGAGACGATATACCAATCGAAAATGTGTGTGCCTATCTGTTTGAACCATCTTCATAGCAAGCTGGCCAAGATCAATGCAACTTAAAAATTCAGTATCAGCTCTAGCTTCAGTGACAAATGTCTCAAGTTGGTCTCTAAGAACTCTGCACTCATATTCTGAGAAATCAGCACCATACATCTGAGCAAGTTCAACCAGCTTATTTATATCGAAGTTGGCAAAATAATTTCTTGGGTCAAGAGAAGCAATGCATCTCAATAGTTGAGTAGATTTCTCAGCAAAGTGATTGTTGAACTCAACAATAATCTGGTCAAGCACCACATTAAATATTTCGTGATTGAAATAATGCAAGTAAGTTACCAATTGGCCGCCGCGACCTCTCAAACGACCACCAATCGCTAATGTCTCCATCATGTTTGGAACAATGATGTTATGTTGGAGACAAAAGGCATTTACCTCTTCAAATAACTCATCCCAACCCTGATGCCTCATATCATTAAGTTTTTGCAATTTTGTCTGAATCAAGCCCATAGCACGAACAATGTTCTGATTCTTTTTTTGCAAGCACTGTGATAGATCATTAGTTTTTCCCAACAATTTGATCATAAGATGCAGTATAAACACAAACTCAAAGCTCTCCATATGACATATCAAACGTCGTGCCATGGTTTTTTGTGATGTGTTAGTGGCATCATCAGACATATTCTCTAATACCTCTAGCACTGCATACCACATTTGATGAAGACGACACAAGGTTTTATGATGTGAGCCCCACCTAGTATCAACGAGTCTCGTAAGGTTAGTTTGTTGGTTCTTCCCTCTCCCTGCAAAAATTTCTCTAGTCTCCAATTTCTGCACAAGATCATCATGGTGTGCTTGGGCTAATTGATCATGTCGCTTACAAGAACCATTAACATGTTGACAATCATAGAAGTGTAGCTAAAAAAATCCAAGAAAGAAGGACAACACTTGGCAACAGCAACAACCACTAACTACAACTGATGGACAAAGCAATGTATATAAAAAGCATAAGGATTCTCATCTAGTACCCTTCTTTGCAGCCCATGGAATTCACCTCTCATATTTAATGCTCCATTGTATCCTTGGCCCCGTATTCTATGGATAGATAGGCCATGTTTAAGAAACAAATCATCCAAGGCTGCCTTCAATGAAGATGATGTTGTGTCGGCAACATGTTTGATCGCAAGAAACCTCTCAATCACTTCCCCTTGACTGTTCAAATACCTAGATGAGATAAGAAACAAAATCAATACAAACATACTGCATAACAAAGAAGCAATAAAAATTTCAATTCATGACATACAAACCTCAAGACCACAGCCATTTGCTCCTTGATGGATGCATCTCGAGCCTCATCAACAAGGACAGTGAACTTTCTATCCCCAGTATCCTTCACAATGGCTTTAGTAGTCTCTTCTCCACAAGCTTTAAACAAATGCTTTTGTATTTCTCCAGAAGTCAACAAATTATTTCCTGGAGCGCAATCTAACAACTTCGCAGCATTTGCATCTTTTCTTTTATACCATTGCACCATCTCTAAGAAATTTTCCTTATTATTTGAGTTAGCAGTCTCATCGTGTCCACGAAAAGCAAGAGCTTGCAATAAAAGGAACCTCACAACACCTAACATAATAGTGAGACGACCCAAATACTCTTCCTCCTTCTTCTTATCTGAACTAGCCCATACCTGTTCAACATTTTGCCTTGGGTTTTGAGAAGCTTTACAATGTCTTCTAGCTCTATTATGAACACTATTAACATTACCAACATGAGTCTTAAAAGACGCAATAGCGTTTTTCCAATTACTAAAACCTTTCTTTGTATATGCTTCTATTCCATAGTTTTTAGCTCTTGGTTGCTTAAAGAGAAAACAAGGAAAACAAAAGGAGGCTTTTTTAGCAACACTATATTCCAACCAATCATGTGACTTGTACCACTCTTCACGAAAGCCTCTCATTTGTTTCCCTTTTCTTTCTTGTTCATAGACATGTCCTGTTGGTCGGCATGGTCCCATGGCCAAATACTCCCTTCTAGCAGCATCTCTCACATGCACATGCAACTCCTCAATTGGTTTTCGGAGGCCGGGGTCGGGATTAATGTCATCTGGATTAAGCTCCACACGTGCATTACTAGCTCCGGCTCCTACTGATTCGGTAGGCGAATCATTGGTGTTGGTATTGTTGGTTGTGGGCTGGCCAGATGTTGACTGAAAAAAAGATTCAATTGTCCGAATCCTCTTCATCTTGGATTTTTTTCTGCTGTTAACAAATAACAATGAAACGGAAGTGATTAAAGTAATTCAATTGATAGTCACAAACTCGTTGATTTTCAGCTAATAGAAAGAGGCTGGGGGAAATTAGATGACAGATACAATAAACTGAAGATTACCTGTCCTTCTGTCAGTCTAGCCGATTGTGAAGATGAAAAGGAACAGAAAGGGCTGGAGCCTGGAGGGGGCTGCTCCTGCTCAGACGAGGCGACATGACCCGTGCTTCGAGCGGCGAGCGCCAACCGCCTGGGGGCGGGACGCCCGTCTCAGTTCTCGTGGGAAACGGCGGGCGACTGATGCATCGCAGGCTCGCAGCTGAGGCGGCGCAGCTGTGAACGAGAGATATTTTTTGATCGATCAGGCGAGAGATCAGGCGAGACGCTAGACGATTGATTCCTGAGAAATTGATACTACCAAAACAAATGTGGAGTGGTGGCGCAAGTGTCTACTTATTTTTCTTTTGCAACCAAGCCCGTACGAAAGCTCAATTGGGCTGGGAACTGGGAACTTGCGTGGGTTGTGCTTGGACGCCTGGGGCTGGGCTTTGTAAGTCTACAAATGTAAAAAAATCTACTAAATATACCTACCAGTTGGGCCAAGCCTGGGGCTATAGCCCCGGTTGCCCCGAGCCCAATTCCACCCCTGATCTCAGCCCCAACCAAATTGCGGCATATGTGCCACGCGTACATAACTACGCACTAAAGATACCATGGGCAAAGAAGGAGGCATATTAAAGATAATGTCCACAATACGGCTCGACCCTATCTGGACCCTCATATCCTTTTTTCTCTTATTTTTTTCAGGTTACTTACAACCCACGTCAACTTTTGATGGTACCAAGGGCCCTTTTCCCAGGCCCCTTATGAAAACCCAATCGTTGATCCTCTTGAAGGATTATACACCAAGGAGCAAAGCAGCGCAGACGTGCACCAGAATACCTAAAGGATCTTTAAAGATCACATCTTCCTTTTTAAGGACCTATACACAGCTTTCCCTTGTGCTAGGCATGTAAAATAGCCTCGATGCTTATCACATTACTTGTACAAATACGTTTTGACGTATCAATCAGACTATAATGGAAACCTTTTTTTGCCCAACCTATTCGGTACTGGCTTATTTACTAACCTGTATTCCCTGTTTTTTCGTCCAGTTGTCATGTACACCTCGGTACGACTTAAGTCGCCAGGGGCTCCTTCCAGCCATGTACATTTCTTAAAATAAGTCTGAACACTTTTTTAGTACAATTCTGCGTCCCGAATATAGCATTATATGCATCGGCTCCGAATCATGTCTTTGGTCAATAGTTGGGTTGCCCGGCTCCTGTGGTTACTGCCTTACGTTCCGCTCGTTCGGCTATGGTAGTAAAGGGAGAACTACTGCGATTGTGTTTATGGTTCATACGGATAAACACCTCAGTAGAGAAAGCCGAAAACTGACTGTCATGATGCGGCGAGAGCTGGTCAGCTATTTGGCGACTAAGTATAAATCTCTTGCGATTTTTACCGCATTACGCAAAGGACCGGTATCCATCCGGTCAGGCGTCTACATCACCCAAGTTCGGATAATCGAATAAATACAAGGGGCTGCGCCTATAATCTCATTGTCTAACTTCTATGGCTAAGTGAGAGCGATAAAGCCCCATGGTCCGATTGCCTGGTTCGCCGCACTAACACCTCCTTCAAGGACCAAGCCGTTGGGTCAAGTGTGTCCAGGTGCTATTCCGAACTCCCCAGTACTACCTACATGGGGGCTGAAGCTGATGACTAGCAAACTCTCAGATACTCTAAATGGCCGCACAGGAGAAAAAGAATTCTAGGCAAAACAAGCAACATATTATACATAAGCCTTGTTTCATAATACAACGTTCTGGCGGCACATATACATTCATTCGAAAATAATGTCCTCCGAACACTGCCCCTCTACAATGCGGACCCTTCCAAGACTTCATCAAAATACCGCTCCGGCATGCGGTGCTCCTTGCCTGCGGGTGGTCCCTCAGTTGCCAGCTTGACGGTGTTCATCTTCGCCCACAGCACCTTGACACGGGCGAAGGCCATCCGGGCACCTTCGATACAGGCCGACCGCTTTATGGCATCCAGCCGGGGGCAGGCACTTTCTAGTCGCTTCACAAGCCCGAAGTAGCTGCTGGGTATGGGTTCGGCAGGCTAGAGACGGATTATAATATCCTTCATAGCTATTCGGCCACCCTATGCAGTTCGGTCAACTGTTTCAGCTGATCGTTGAGGGGCACCGGATGCTCTAGCGCAAGGTACTGCCACCAGAACAGCTTCTCCGTCAATCTCCCCTCTTCGGCTCGGAAGAACTCCGCAGCATCAACAATACTCTAGGGCAGATCCGCAAATGCTCCTGGAGAACTCCAAACCCGGGTCAGTAAGAGGTACCTTCTCCTCACAAATTTGCTCTTCATATTAAAGGCCTTACCCGCCGCGATCTGCTTGGCCTCTTGGATCTCCCGACAGGCGCCTTGGGCTTCAACCCAGGCCTCCTGTGTGCTTTGGAGGGCCTTACCAAGTTCGGAATCTTGATCCGTAATCTTGCACTCCAAGGACTTACATTTGCTTATGGCATCTCTGAGCTCTTGCTGGACTTCCTCCACCTTTGTTTCATGCTTTTGGCGGGCGGCTCGTTCCTCCTTCGCCTCCTTCTTGGCTTCGGCTAACGCGTTCTTGAGGGTCTCGACCTTAGACGCGTCAACTGTGAGCATAATTACAAAACTCAGCAAGATAACAAAACAACAAGTCATATCATTTCAGATGTGAATAGGTACCGCATACCTTGCTTTTCCTCCAATCGTTTGTTGGTGCAGATGAGCTCTTCATCGGCCCGCTCCAACCTCCGGTTTAGCTCGGATACTTCGGCGGCATGGGCGGTTGCTGCTAACTTCGAAACATGTTTGTTCAAATAGACATGTATGTTCATCTCCTACGAGGACTATTCGATCATCTGTTCGGCCTTTCTTCACGAACGCCGAATAGAGTCTCAGGGGCTACTCACTATACACAGGCATCCCTTTTATATAGTTAAAAAGTATTACATCCCATAGCTCAAAGCATGTTAAAAGGCTGGTATAGGCCTCGTTCAATGCGTTTTTAGCAGACCGAACCCTTTCCACTATCGTACCCATAAGGGTACGATGCTCTTCCACAATGGAAGCACTCTGAAGCGCTTCAACCAGATTATCTGGCGCCTCCGGATTGACAGAGGTCACCGGTGAAGTTGACACGCCCCCTCCCTTCAAAGGAGGCCACTCACCTGATCCCGGAGCCGTGTGGGTCTCCGGAATGACATTCGGTTGGGGGCCGAAGTGGGCATGGCCCCCGTCGCCAGTCTCCATGGGTGTTATCCTCTGGCGCCACCTTGACGGCTTCCCGCACCTCTCCATGGCCTGGAAGGGTCCCTCGAGACAACACTTCGGTGTTGTCCGTAGCAGTGGGTGGGGAGGCCGGTGGAGGCGACTCACTCTCCATCATGTTCGAGCCCAGTGAATTCCCAGATGACGATGATCGTTGGGAGAGATCGCGAGCCGGACTACAATATGTGATTCCGTGTGTTAGAATCGCAAGGCATAAAGCCAAATATGTACATTATCTTTAAATACTTACGATTCGGACGAGAGCTTTGGCCTGGGGTTCCACTCGGGGACGGATCCGACGTTTGTTTCCAAATCGTCTGAAAGGGAGAGTTTCCCCTTCTTGGACGCCTTTGCCTCTAGGTCCGCAGAAGCCCACCTTTTCTTATTTCCCCCCTTAGGGGTAGAATCGTTCTCCTCCTCTTCCTCCTCGTCTTCATCTCCCTTGTGGGAGGAGAGAGCTTCGGTATCTTCGGATGTTATGTCTGAAGTGCCTTTGCGGCGAAGGCCATTTCTGACCTCCTTGCCCTTCTTCTTGGCCTTCTTTTCCGGTGCCTTTTACAGTGCCATAACCAGCATCTTTGTCAGAAGAGGAATAGCTGGGTCTTCGGGCAGGGGAGCCAGACACTACATCTGCTCTACCTTCTTCGCCCAGCCCTGGGGGACAAGGGGAAGGCTTAAACTTACTCCTTGGATCTACAAATCAAGGACATGATTATAAATCTGAAAAACTTATTAGACTGGCTAGATGAGCGCAGTCGTGGCCGAGGTATTCGGTCATTGGCGGCCATGTCTTTTGGGTCTTAAAAAGCAGCTTCCATATATCTTCGTGCTTCGTGCCAAAGAACCGCTGCAAGGTCCGGGGACTTGCCGGATCAAACTCCCACATATGGAGAGTCCGGCGTTGGCAGGGGAGAATCCGGCGAAAAAGCATCACTTGGATCACGCTGGCAAGGCTGGTGTTCTTCTCTATCATGCTATTGATGCGCTTTTGCAACATCATCACCTCGTCGGATGATGCCCAATCCAGGCCCTTATTGAGCCATGATGTGAACCACATTGGTGGAGCGGATTTGAACTCAGGATTGGCGGCCCATGTGGCATCATGAGGTTCCGTAACGTAGAACCACTCCTGCTGCCACCTCTTCACGGTCTCTACGAAGGTCCCCTTGGGCCAGCTGACGTTAGGGAGCTTACTCACCATGGCGCTGCCACACTCCGCGTGTTGACCCTCGACCACATTCGGCTTCACATTGAATATCTTGAGCCATAGGACAAAGTGGGGGGGGATGCGGAGGAATGCCTCGCACACAACCATGAACACCGAGATGTTGAGGAATGAATTTGGGGCTAGATCATGGAAATCTAGCCCGTAAAAGAACATGAGTCCGCAGACGAAAGGGTGGAGAGGAAACCCTAGCCCGCAAAGAAAGTGGGGGATGAATACTACCCTCTCATTAGGCTCCGGTGTGGGAATGATCTGCTTTTTGGCAGGGAGCCGATGGGTGATACGTCTCCATCGTATCTACTTTTCCAAACACTTTTTCCCTTGTTTTGGACTCTAACTTGCATGATTTGAATGGAACTAACCTGGACTGACGTTGTTTTCAGTAGAATTGCCATAGTGTTATTTATGTGCAGAAACAAAAGTTCTCGGAATGACCTGAAACTTCACGGAACATCTTTTCGGAAATAATAAAAAGTCATTGCAAAAGATGAAGGCCAGGGGCCCCACCACCTGTCCACGAGGGTGGCCCCCCCTAGGGGGCGCCCCTACCTCATGGGCCCCCTGGAGCTCCTCCAACGCCAACTCCAACTCTATATATTTGCTTTCGGGGAGAAAAAATCAAGAAGAAGAAATCATTGCGTTTTATGATACGGAGCCGCCGCCAAGCCCTAAAACCTCTCGGGAGGGCTGATCTGGAGTCTGTTCGGGGCTCCGGAGAGGGGGATTCGTCGCCATCGCCATCATCAACCATCCTCCATCACCAATTTCATGATGCTCACCGCCGTGCGTGAGTAATTCCATCGTAGGCTTGCTGGACGGTGATGGGTTGGATGAGATCTATCATGTAATCGAGTTAGTTTTGTTAGGGTTTGATCCCTAGTATCCACTATGTTCTAAGATTGATGTTGCTATGACTTTGCTATGCTTAATGCTTGTCACTAGGGCCCGAGTGCCATGATTTCAGATCTGAACCTATTATGTTTTCATGAATATATGTGTGTTCTTGATCCTATCTTGCAAGTCTATAGTCACCTACTATGTGTTATGATCCGGCAACCCCGAAGGGACAATAATCGGGACCACTCCCAGTAATGACCATAGTTTGAGGAGTTCATGTATTCACTAAGTGCTAATGCTTTGTTCCGAGTCTCTATTAAAAGGAGGCCTTAATATCTCTTAGTTTCCATTAGGACCCCGCTGCCACGGGAGGGTAGGACAAAAGATGTCATGCAAGTTCTTTTCCATAAGCACGTATGACTATATTCGGAATACACGCCTACATTACATTGATGAATTGGAGCTAGTTCTATGTCACCCTATGGTATGATTGTTACATGATGAACCGCATCCGGCATAATTATCCACCACTGATCCAATGCCTACGAGCTTTCCATATACTGGTTTACACTTATTTACTTTCCCGTTGTTATTGTTACAATCACTACAAAACACGAAAAATATTACTTTTGCTTTCATTACTCTTTTGTTACCGTTACCACTATTATCATATTACTTTGCTACTAAATACTTTGCTACAGATATTAAGTTATCCAGGTGTGGTTGAATTGACAACTCAGCTGCTAATACTTGAGAATATTCTTTGGCTCCCCTTGTGTCGAATCAATAAATTTGGGTTGAATACTCTACCCTCGAAAGCTGTTGCGATCCCCTACACTTGTGGGTTATCAAGACTAAATTTCTGGCGCCGTTGCCGGGGAGCATAGCTCTATTCTTTGAGTCACTTGAGATTTATATCTGCTGGTCACTATGAAGAACTTGAAAGACGCTAAGATAACAATTTATCCCTCAACTATGAGGGGAGGTAAGGAACTGCCATCTAGCTCTGCGCTTGATTCACCTTCTATTATGAGTAAGCTTGCGACACCTAAACCTGCTTCTGCTATTTGTTTCAATATGTCGCATGTTATTGATGATGCCACTTCTGCTATGCATGATACTTATGATGAAACTACTTCTATGCTTGATATTACTGTGCCCCTTAGTGAATTTCTTGATGAACAAATTGTTGGGGAACGTAGTAATTTCAAAAAAAATTCCTACGCACACGCAAGATCATGGTGATGCATAGCAACGAGAGGGGAGAGTGTTGTCTACATACCCTTGTCGACTGAAGCGGAAGCGTTGACACAACGTAGAGGAAGTAGTCATACGTTCTCCTCGCGATCCGACCGATCACAGCACCGTTACTCCGGCACCTCCGAGTTCTTAGCACACGTTCAGCTCGATGACGATCCCCGGGCTCCGATCCAGCAAAGCTTCGGGGAGGAGTTCCGTCAGCACGACGGCGTGGTGACGATCTTGATGTACTACCGGCGCAGGGCTTCGCCTAAGCACTGCAACGATATGACCGAGGTGGAATATGGTGGAGGGGGGCACCGCACACGGCTAAGGAACGATCACAAAGATCAACTTGTGTGTCATGGGGTGCCCCCTGCCCCCGTATATAAAGGAGCAAGGGAGGGGGTGGCCGGCCTAGGGTTTGGCGCGCCAGGGTGTGGAGTCCTACTAGGTCTCCAAGTCCTAGTAGGAGTCCACCAAGAGGGGAGGAAGGGAGAAGGAATAGGAGGAGTAGGAAAGGTGGCCGGCCCCCTTTTCCCTAGTCCAATTCGGACTAGAGGGGAGGGGGGGCGCAGCAGCCTTTTCCTCTTCCCACTAAAGCCCATCAAGGCCCATTACTTCTCCCGTAATCCCGTAACTCCCCGATACTCCCGAAAATACCCGAATCACTCAGAACCTTTCCGATGTCCGAATATAGTCGTCCAATATATCGATCTTTACGTCCCGACCATTTCGAGACTCCTCGTCATGTCCCCGATCTCATCCGGGACTCCGAACTCCTTCGGTACATCAAAACTCATAAACTCATAATATAACTGTCATCGAAACCTTAAGCGTGCGGACCCTACGGTTCGAGAACAATGTAGACATGACCGAGACACGTTTCCGGTCAATAACCAATAGCGGGACCTGGATGCCCATATTGGCTCCTACATATTCTACGAAGATCTTTATCGGTCAGACCGTATAACAACATACGTTGTTCCCTTTGTCATCGGTATGTTACTTACCCGAGATTCGATCGTCGGTATCCAATACCTAGTTCAATCTCGTTACTGGCAAGTCTCTTTACTCGTTCCGTAATACATCATCTCACAACTAACACATTAGTTGCAATGCTTGCAAGGCTTATGTGATGTGCATTACCGAGAGGGCCCAGAGATACCTCTCTGACAATCGGAGTGACAAATCCTAATCTCGAAATACGCCAACCCAACATGTACCTTCGGAGACACCTGTAGAGCACCTTTATAATCACCCAGTTACGTTGTGACGTTTGGTAGCACACAAAGTGTTCCTACGGTAAACGGGAGTTGCATAATCTCATAGTTAAAGGAACATGTATAAGTCATGGATAAAAGCAATAGCAACATACTAAACGATCGGGTGCTATGCTAATGGAATGGGTCATGTCAATCAGATCATTCAACTAATGATGTGATCTCGTTAATCAAATAACAACTCTTTGTTCATGGTTAGGAAACATAACCATCTTTGATTAATGAGCTAGTCAAGTAGAGGCATACTAGTGACACTCTGTTTGTCTATGTATTCACACATGTATTATGTTTCCAGTTAATACAATTCTAGCATGAATAATAAACATTTATCATGATATAAGGAAATAAATAATAACTTTATTATTGCCTCTAGGGCATATTTCCTTCAGTCTCCCACTTGCACTAGAGTCAATAATCTAGATCACATCACCATGTGATTAACATCAATAGTTCACATCATCATGTGATTAACACCCATAGTTCACATCGCTATGTGACCGACACCCAAAGGGTTTACTAGATTCAGTAATCTAGTTTACATCGCTATGTAATTAACACCCAAAGAGTACTAAGGTGTGATCATGTTTTGCTTGTGCGAGAATCTTAGTCAACGGGTCTGCTACATTCAGATCCGCATGTACTTTGCAAATTTCTATGTCAACAATGCTCTGCATGGAGCTACTCTAGCTAATTGCTCCCACTTTCAATATGTATCCAGATTGAGACTTAGAGTCATCTGGATCAGTGTCAAAACTTGCATAGACGTAACTCTTTACGACGAACCTTTTTGTCACCTCCATGATCGAGAAACATATCCTTATTCCACTAAGGATAATTTTGACCGCCGTCCAGTGATCTACTCCTAGATCACTATTGTACTCCCGTGCCAATCTCAGGGTAGGGTATACAATAGGTCTGGTACACAGCATGGCATACTTTATAGAACCTATGGCCAAAGCATAGGGAATGACTTTCATTATCTTTCTATCTTCTGCCGTGGTCGGGCTTTGAGTCTTACTCAATTTCACACCTTGTAACACAGGCAAGAACTCTTTCTTTGACTGTTCCATTTTGAACTACTTCAAAATCTTGTCAAGGTATGTACTCATTGAAAAAACTTATCAAGCGTCTCGATCTATATCTATAGATCTTGATGCTCGATATGTAAGTAGCTTCCCCGAGGTCTTTCTTTGAAAAACTCTTTTCAAACACTCCTTTATGCTTTGCAGAATAATTCTACATTATTTCCGATCAACAATATGTCATTCACATATACTTATCAGAAATGTTGTAGTGCTCCCACTCACTTTCTTGTAAATACAGGCTTCACCATAAGTCTGTATAAAACTATATGCTTTGATCAACTTATCAAAGCGTATATTCCAACTCTGAGATGCTTTCACCAGTCCATAGATGGATCGCTGGAGCTTGCTCACTTTATTAGCACCTTTATGGTCGACAAAACCTTCTGGTTGTATCATATACAACTCTCCATTAAGGAATGCAGTTTTGTTTATCCATTTGCCAGATTACATAAAATGCGGCAATTGCTAACATGATTCGGACAGACTTAAGCATAGATACGAGTGAGAAACTCTCATCGTAGTCAATACTTTGAACTTGTCGAAAAACCTTTTTTCGACAATTCTAGCTTTGAAGATAGTAACACTACTATCAGTGTCCGTCTTCCTCTTGAAGATCCATTTATTTTCTTTGGCTTGCCGATCATCGGGCAAATCCATCAAAGTCCATACTTTGTTCTCATACATGGATCATATCTCAGATTTCATGGCCTCTAACCATTTCGCGGAATCTGGGCTCATCATCGCTTCCTCATAGTTCGCAAGTTCGTCATGGTCTAGTAACATGACTTCCAGAACAGGATTACCGTACCACTCTGGTGCGGATCTCACTCTAGTTTACTTACGAGATTCGGTAGTAACTTGATCTTGAAGTTACATGATCATCATCATTAGCTTCCTTACTAATTGGTGTAGTAGTCACAAGAACAGATTTCTGTGATGAACTACTTTCCAATAAGGGAGAAGGTACAATTACCTTATCAAGTTTTCTACTTTCCTCCCACTCACTTCTTTCGAGAGAATCTCCTTATCTAGAAAGGATCCATTCTCAGCAACGAATATCTTGCCTTTGGATCTGTGATAGAAGGTGTACCCAACAGTCTCCTTTGGGTACCTATGAAGACACATTTCTCCGATTTGGGTTTGAGCTTATCAGGATGAAACTTTTTCACATAAGCATCGTAACCCCAAACTTTAAGAAACGACAACTTTGGTTTCTTGCCAAACCACAGTTCATTTTGTGTCGTCTCAACGGACTTTAGATGGTGCCCCTTTTAACGTGAATGCAGCTGTCTCTAATGCATGATCCCAAAATGATATTGGTAAATCGGTAAGAAAAGTCATAGATTGTACTATATCCAATAAAGTACGGTTATGACGTTCGGACACACCATTATGCTGTGGTGTTCCAGGTGGCATGAATTTGTGAAACTATTCCACATTGTTTTAATTGAAGACCAAACTCGTAACTCAAATATTTGTCTCCGCGATCAGATCGTAGAAACCTTATTTTCTTGTCACGATGATTTTCACTTCACTCTAAAATTCTTTGAACTTTTCAAACGTTTCAGACTTATGTTTCATCAAGTAGATATACCCATATCTGCTCAAATCATCTGTGAAGGTTAGAAAATAATGATACTTGTCGCGAGCCTTAATATTCATCGGACCATATTCATCAGTATGTATGATTTCCAACAAATCTGTTGCTTGCTCCATTGTTCCGGAGAACGTCGTTTTAGTCATCTTGCCCAAGAGGCATGGTTCGCAAGCATCAAGTGATTCATAATCAAGTGATTCCAAAATCCCATCAGCATGGAGTTTCTTCATGCGCTTTACACCAATATGACCTAAACGGCAGTGCCACAAATAGGTTGCACTATCATTATTAACTTCGCATCTTTTGGTTTCAATATTATGAATATGTGTATCACTACGATCGAGATCCAATGAACTATTTTCATTGGTGTGTATGACCATAGAAGGTTTTATTCATGTAAACAGAACAACAATTGTTCTCTAACTTAAATGAATAACTGTATTTCAATTAACATGATCAAATCATATTCATGCTCAACGCAAACACCAAATAACACTTATTTAGTTTCAACACTAATCCCGAAAGTATAGGGAGTGTGTGATGATGATCATATCAATCTTGGAACCACTTCCAACACACATCGTCACCTTGCCCTTTAACTAGTCTTTGTTCATTCTGCAACTCCCGTTTCGAGTTACTAATCTTAGCAACTTGAACTAGTACCAAATACTGAGGGGTTGCTATGAACACTAGTAAAGTACACATCAATAACATGTATATCAAATATACTTATGTTCACTTTGCCATCCTTCTTATCCGCCAATCACTTGGGGTAGTTCCGCTTCCAGTGACCAGTCCCTTTGCAGTAGAAGCACTTAGTCTCAGGCTTAGGACCAGACTTGGGCTTTTTCACTTGAGCAGCAACTTGCTTGCCGTTCTTCTTGAAGTTCCCCTTCTTTCCTTTTGCCCTTTTCTTGAAACTAGTGATCTTGTCAACCATCAACATTTGATGTTTTTCTTTGATTTCTACCTTCGCCGATTTTAGCATCGCGAAGAGCTTGGGAATATTTTCCGTTATCCCTTGCATATTATAGCTCATCACGAAGTTCTACTAACTTGGTGATGGTGACTAGAGAATTCTGTCAATCACTATCTTATCTGGAAGATTAACTCCCACTTGATTCAAGCGATTGTAGTACCCAGACAATCTGAGCACATGCTCACTAGTTGAGCGATTCTCCTCCATCTTTTAGCTATAGAACTTGTTGGAGACTTCATATCTCTCAACTCGGGTATTTGCTTGAAATATTAACTTCAACTCCTGGAACATCTCGTATGGTCCATGACGTTCAAAACGTCTTTGAAGTCCCGATTCTAAGCCGTTAAGCATGGTGCACTAAACTATTAAGTAGTCATCATATTGAGCTAGCAAAACGTTCATAACGTCTGCATCTGCTCCTGCAAAAGGTCCGTCACCTAGCGGTGCATCAAGGACAAAATTCTTCTGTGCAGCAATGAGGATAAACCTCAGATTACGGATCCAATCCGCATCATTGCTACTAACATTTTTCAACACAATTTTCTCTAGGAACATATCAAAATAAACACAGGGAAGCAACAATGCGAGCTACTGATCTACAACATAGATATGCTAATACTACCAGGACTAAGTTCATGATAAATTAAAGTTCAATTAATCATATTACTTAAGAACTCCCACTTAGATAGACATCCCTCTAATCTTCTAAGTGATCACGTGATCCAAATCAACTAAACCATGTCCGATCATCACGTGAGATGGAGTAGTTTCAATGGTGAACATCACTATGTTGATCATATCTACTATATGATTCACGCTCGACCTTTCGGTCTCCGTGTTCCGAGGTCATATCTTATATGCATAGCTCGTCAAGTATAACCTGAGTATTCCGCGTGTGCAACTGTTTTGCACCCGTTGTATTTGAACGTAGAGCCTATCACACCCGATCATCACGTGGTGTCTCAGCACGAAGAACTTTCGCAACGGTGCATACTCAGGGAGAACACTTCTTGATAATTAGTGAGAGATCATCTTATAATGCTACCGTCAATCAAAGCAAGATAAGATGCATAAAAGATAAACATCACATGCAATCAATATAAGTGATATGATATGGCCATCATCATCTTGTGCTTGTGATCTCCATCTTCGAAGCACCGTCATGATCACCATCGTCACCGGCGTGACACCTTGATCTCCATCGTAGCATCGTTGTCGTCTCGCCAATCTTATGCTTCTACGACTATCGCTACCGCTTAGTGATAAAGTAAAGCATTACAGGGCGATTGCATTGCATACAATAAAGCGACAACCATATGGCTCCTGCCGGTTGCCGATAACTCGGTTACAAAACATGATCATCTCATACAATAAAATATAGCATCATGTCTTGACCATATCACATCACAACATGCCCTGCAAAAACAAGTTAGACGTCCTCTACTTTGTTGTTGCAAGTTTTACGTGGCTGCTACGGGCTTAAGCAAGAACTCATCTTACCTACGCATCAAAACAACAATGATAGTTTGTCAAATAGACTCCGTTTTAACCTTCTCAAGGACCGGGCGTAGCCACACTCGGTTCAACTAAAGTTGGAGAGACGGTCTTCTACAAGCCATCTATGTGCAAAGCACGTCGAGGGAACCGGTCTCGTGTAAGCGTACGCGTAAGGTTGGTCCGGATCGTCTCGTCCAACAATACCGCTGAACCAAAGTATGACATGCTGGTAGGCAGTATGACTTGTATCGTCCACAACTCACTTGTGTTCTACTCGTGCAAATAACATCAAACCATAAAAAACTAGGCTCGGATACCACTGTTGGGGAACGTAGTAATTTCAAAAAAAATTCCTACGCACACGCAAGATCATGGTGATGCATAGCAACGAGAGGGGAGAGTGTTGTCTACATACCCTTGTCGACTGAAGCGGAAGCGTTGACACAACGTAGAGGAAGTAGTCATACGTTCTCCTCGCGATCCGACCGATCACAGCACCGTTACTCCGGCACCTCCGAGTTCTTAGCACACGTTCAGCTCGATGACGATCCCCGGGCTCCGATCCAGCAAAGCTTCGGGGAGGAGTTCCGTCAGCACGACGGCGTGGTGACGATCTTGATGTACTACCGGCGCAGGGCTTCGCCTAAGCACTGCAACGATATGACCGAGGTGGAATATGGTGGAGGGGGGCACCGCACACGGCTAAGGAACGATCACAAAGATCAACTTGTGTGTCATGGGGTGCCCCTTGCCCCCGTATATAAAGGAGCAAGGGAGGGGGTGGCCGGCCTAGGGTTTGGCGTGCCAGGGTGTGGAGTCCTACTAGGTCTCCAAGTCCTAGTAGGAGTCCACCAAGAGGGGAGGAAGGGAGAAGGAATAGGAGGAGTAGGAAAGGTGGCCGGCCCCCTTTTCCCTAGTCCAATTCGGACTAGAGGGGAGGGGGGGCGCAGCAGCCTTTTCCTCTTCCCACTAAAGCCCATCAAGGCCCATTACTTCTCCCGTAATCCCGTAACTCCCCGATACTCCCGAAAATACCCGAATCACTCAGAACCTTTCCGATGTCCGAATATAGTCGTCCAATATATCGATCTTTACGTCTCGACCATTTCGAGACTCCTCGTCATGTCCCCGATCTCATCCGGGACTCCGAACTCCTTCGGTACATCAAAACTCATAAACTCATAATATAACTGTCATCGAAACCTTAAGCGTGCGGACCCTACGGTTCGAGAACAATGTAGACATGACCGAGACACGTTTCCGGTCAATAACCAATAGCGGGACCTGGATGCCCATATTGGCTCCTACATATTCTACGAAGATCTTTATCGGTCAGACCGTATAACAACATACGTTGTTCCCTTTGTCATCGGTATGTTACTTACCCGAGATTCGATCGTCGGTATCCAATACCTAGTTCAATCTCGTTACTGGCAAGTCTCTTTACTCGTTCCGTAATACATCATCTCACAACTAACACATTAGTTGCAATGCTTGCAAGGCTTATGTGATGTGCATTACCGAGAGGGCCCAGAGATACCTCTCTGACAATCGGAGTGACAAATCCTAATCTCGAAATACGCCAACCCAACATGTACCTTCGGAGACACCTGTAGAGCACCTTTATAATCACCCAGTTACGTTGTGACGTTTGGTAGCACACAAAGTGTTCCTACGGTAAACGGGAGTTGCATAATCTCATAGTTAAAGGAACATGTATAAGTCATGGATAAAAGCAATAGCAACATACTAAACGATCGGGTGCTATGCTAATGGAATGGGTCATGTCAATCAGATCATTCAACTAATGATGTGATCTCGTTAATCAAATAACAACTCTTTGTTCATGGTTAGGAAACATAACCATCTTTGATTAATGAGCTAGTCAAGTAGAGGCATACTAGTGACACTCTGTTTGTCTATGTATTCACACATGTATTATGTTTCCAGTTAATACAATTCTAGCATGAATAATAAACATTTATCATGATATAAGGAAATAAATAATAACTTTATTATTGCCTCTAGGGCATATTTCCTTCAGTCTCCCACTTGCACTAGAGTCAATAATCTAGATCACATCACCATGTGATTAACATCAATAGTTCACATCATCATATAATGCACCAGAGACCTAGGATAACAAGAGTCCTAGCCGAATACGCCGGTGGGGAGAAGTCCTTGTCTTGATCGCCAAGTCTTGTGGAATCTTCCTTGTATGCGGCAGCTGTCCGAACTGGCCCATGAGTATGCGGCAATGGGGGTCCTCGGCCCAATCTAATAGATCAGGAGATGATGTTATGAGTACCCCCTAGTCCAGGACACCGTCAGTAGCCCCTGAACCGGTCTTCAAGTTAGGGACGCTCCTCGATTCTTCCGAAATGTTCTTCATCTTCGGTCGCCGGTCTTGAAAACTGGTTCAACAAATCTTCTCATCTTCGATCTTGAGGATCGCCGAAATGCATTCGACGAGTTTCACGTCGGGTATCCGAGGAGCCCCTTTAATTTTTCGGCCTTTATCAATGCCTTGTTATTTTTATGCCACACCTCGGGTTTGAAGTTGTTCCCGGGCGGCAGCGTCCTCTTTCGTCCGAGCTCTAACGCCAGACTGCATTTGAGGTATCTTTTGCAGCCGAGCACCAATGCTGGACCGCTTCCCAGCTCTAACGCCAGAATGTATCCGAGCTCCAACGCCGGACTATGTATTCCGAGCTCCAACGCCGGACTGTATCCGAGGTGTCGTAAATCACCTTGGTTCAAAGAAGTTTGAAGGAGTTTAGCCGAGCTTAATGCCGGAAATGCCCTCTATGGAGCCAGCCACTAGCGCCCGAGCTTTATGCCGGACTGCTTCCGAGGTGGTGCACCACCCCGAATGTGGGCCGACTTTTGTCAATATTTTTGATTGGTGCAATTTGATCTCTGCCGAGATATATAGCCAGTAGCCCTCAAGGTGGGTATCGGTTTAAAACCCGAGATGCATATGAAGGATGACATAAGACCGCTGATCCCAGTAGCCGCTGAGACTCATGTCGATTTGCAAAATCGACCTGAGGATCAAGTCCTAGCTCGGTAGAATACTTCGGGACACTAAAAGCGGCATGCTCAGTCCTCAAGACTCAGGTTGGTTGCAACCGACCAACCTGAGGATCAAAATCTCCTCGGAAACTATATTGCACATAAAATTTTCTGCATTGAACAAGCAATGCAGTAGCCCCCGAGACACTGGTCGGGTGGCAACACCAGATCAGGGGATCGATGTGCCCCTTTAATATGTTTAAATAATAAGCCCGAAGCCCAGTAGCCCCCAAGCCTTAATGCGGGCACGGGTGGCCGAATTAAGGATCGATATCCAGAGTAAAATCACAAATTATGTGTAATGACTCTATGTATCCAAGTACTTTACGTCATTTAATGCTCGGATCCGCATTGTACAAAACTTTGTTGACCGGCCATCAGCTTCCACCTCCTCGGCCAGTAGCCGAGGAGTGTTTGTCTTACTTTATGAAGCCTTTATGAGGGCAAAGATTTACAACAAACAAGGCAATCCGGCCATACGGTTTTATAAATAAAGGTACGCGGAGAGATATGTTATATTACTGTTTAACAGAAGAAATGTCTTCCAAAGAAAATAGTCCCGCTATCAGTTCCTTTCTTTGGGTTGTCATGCTAAGCATGATCATAAAGCCTCAGCTCCAATGTAAGAGCAAAATATCGAGGATTTAGTTTGGGAGGCTAGATAATAGCCCCCGGTAGTGTTCGGCGACAGTCGAGGTCAAGCCGTAAACACTTCGGCCAATGTTATGAACGGCCTGTTATTTAACATAGTCATCGGATCGCTGACCAGTTTACGCTTATTGTGTCAGTCGTATTCGGCTTTCTCCACTGAGGTGCTTAACCATGTGAGATGGAAGCACAATCGCAGTGGTTCTCCCTTTGCACGCCTAGCCGAACAAAACAGAACGTAGGAAGCAAGTGCAGGAGCCGGGCAACCCAACTATTGACCGAAGACACAATTCGAAACCGATGCATACATAGCAATACCTGAGAATGTTTTTGCCGAATCCCTAAAAGGTGTCCGACGTTGCACTGCGAGGCTAATGTTGGAAAAGCACAAATAGTTTAAAAGTGCCAAAAAGCTTGAAAAACCAAGAAACGTCAGTAAAAACATGACGTCCGAACAATGTCAAGTGTTCGGTGCCAATCCGAAAATTGGTCTTTAGAAAAAAGAAGTGCCTCTGTCGTGCTTTAACATGATACATCCTATCTCAAGACTGCGAGCGGGTCAGCCTACGGCTTCAACCTCCTATCCCAAGGGCGGAGTACTTCTCATCAGGCCAGTTTAGCAAACTAAACTCTAGCGGCTTTGAGAGAGAAATTAGGCTCCCCGGCTAGTGACCGCACACTCGTGTCGAAAAAAGGAGTGATAAATAATAATAATAAAACTTTGCAACGACTAAGAACAAGAACACTTATTGTAAAACGGCTCAAATAAACTTAAGAGCCCCCAAGTGACTTGGGTAGGAGAATGATTGCATGTACCGAAGTACTTATATCATATCTATGTTCAACCGAACTTTAAACGCGTCTTAACCGACCGTCGGCTTCTCCCTCTTCGGTCAAGGACCGAAAAGTGTTGTGTACTCCATCGGTCAAG
Organism: Aegilops umbellulata; assembly: GCA_032464435.1. NCBI lineage: Eukaryota > Viridiplantae > Streptophyta > Magnoliopsida > Poales > Poaceae > Aegilops > Aegilops umbellulata. Next base: position 61,652,884 of record CP136056.1, on the reverse strand, counting down.
AATATCGACGGTGTTTCCAATAACCAGGCAATCAGGCCATAAGGCTGTAACAGACAAAGCGCGCTCAGGGAACTTATGCTATATTACTGCGAAGTGTAAGAAGCATCTTCGAAGAAAATAGTACCCCCACCGATACCTTTCTTCGGTGCTCATTGTTATTATGAGACTTGTGCAATAGATTTTTTGTACTCATGAGTTCCGTTGTGTGCCGACCATCATTGAAAACTATAAGAGCGCTAGCTTTCGGCTTCACCCAGTCTGAGGTCCGGCTCGGGCGACCCGATCGTGACAATCGCAGAGGTGCTCCCTTTACTCCCTAGCCGAACAATCGGGAACGTAGGGGTAAACACAGGAGCGAGGCAACCCAGCTTGCAAATCGCTTAAGTCAATATGGTGCATATTGTGGCGTAATAGATGAACAAGGAACGAAGCCGTACAAGTATAATCATATGCAACAGGAAAAAGCTTCATGAAGGAAGCCCCCAAATGATTTGGGTATTTGAATTTATGCGTCACAAACAAAGTTTGGACAAGGAAATTTTTTACAAGCAACTTTTTTTTTCAAAAAAGTATAATGCTTGGTCGAACCAAACACAAGTTAGCAATTAGAGCTTTGAGCATGAAAGCGACTTAGCTGGTTAATGTGTTCGGTATCGATGACGCGGTCCGAGCTTGATGCGGGACAAGGTTCCATCCCCCAAGCTGATCCCGAGGTGGCGGAGCGGAGAGCTCGACGTGCCGAAGTGATGACAGAGCATGGTCAATGCAGACCGGCAGAGTGTCGCCGAATTCCCCAGATCATTTTCCTGTGCACGAAAAATAGTGCAAACCGGAGATAATAGTAATAATGATAATTAAAAAAATCATTGCATAATAATTTATGCAAAGTGAGTAATAAAAGAAATATGGCCTGGCGCCGAAGTCAATGTCGATGCAGGGCATCGGCGTGATGCAGTAAAGGCGTGGCAAAGCCTGAATTCACAGGTCGGTCCGAGCTCCGGATGCGGCGTTCGCCGGACTATGTACAGAAACTGGCCGAACCACCATGCGACCTCGTTAATGCGGCCACCATTTGATAGACCTGTGAACATATGATGGACAAACCAGAGTAATAATTTCTTGGGAAAAATGAACCCAAACAAGCAAAAAATATTAGGATTAATAGCACCTGGTTTATTTGTTGTAGCAATCCGAAGGAAGATGATGCTGGCAAAGGTTGGCTTGCCGAGGCAAAGCCCCCGGTCCAGCTAATCGTGATGAAGCTGGTCGGCTAGTGACGCCGAAGTGTCCGGAGTAGGTTGATCAAGAGATGATGACTCCTCCGGTCCAGCCGAGATGTCGAAGCCTCGAGGCCAGCCGATGAGTCAAAGTAGTTCGGCGTGATGGACACCAGCTTGAAGAAGCAACAGTGCGGCCCTGCCGATGCAGGTCGTGACGTGGTCGATGCCGGCTTGATGAAGCGACCGTGCGGTGATGCCAGTATGTCCGCTCCGTGTAATCCGTGGGGCGGCGATGTTGGTGATAATTTGTCCTTCGCGATGCCGGACTCTTGTTCGGCTTGCCGAGATGATGATCCGAAGAAGTTGAGCTCGGCTTAACAAAGTGACGACGTGTCTAGCACAGGTCGGCAGCCGTGGAGCAATATTGCCGGACTGGTTTAACACCAGCAATGATGTTGAAGATCGTGTTCAAAAGATCTTAAAGTTAGTGGGATGTGTTCGGGAACAATACACAATATCCCATACAAAACTTCCTTCAAAAAGGATGTCCGAAATCCCGTTCATAAAAAAGATGAATTCGGGTCGGATTCGTTCTCACGCAGAAAATAGATCCGAAAAGTGATGCACTAATCGGAAGGTTCCCGGAGTTCGGACGGTCGTATCGAACTGAAATTTGGTGGGGTGGTAGATATAGGAATTCCGCAGCCGATCAACGGTTGGGTCTTCCAAAGGACGTCCAAGCTAGAAGCTGGACACCACGCCCTAAACTCGTCCAGATTCCCGTCCAGATTTGACAGGGCTCCGGTATATCGTGGGTTTCCAGAGATTCCTCCATCGGAACTCGACGAAATTTTCCAGGGTTGTTGTAGACTCAATTCCGCACAATTCCACCAAAGCGATCGTCAAAGCGATAATCAAGGAGGTGGTGGCAGCAGATACGGGTTCGCTGTCCAGAAAAACAGCATAGTCGCTTGAGGGCAATGTTGACGTTGAGCCCCCGAGCTCCATAGATGATTCCTCCGTGATCTTGACAGAGATCGGAGTTGATGTTTGATGAAAGCCCTCGTCCGAACATGGTGATCCGAACACGGGGCGCAATCCTTGGCCGAACCAATGTGACCAGTCGAGCTGGTGACGAAGATGCCAAAGTCGCAGTTGATCTGCAGACGAGCCATCGATCCTTTTGTCGATCACACAGCGGAACTCTCAATGAAAGCACCAATGTCGGTGTCAAAACCGGCGGATCTCGGGTAGGGGGTCCCGAACTGTGCGTCAAGGTCGGATGGTAACTGGAGACAAGGGACACTTTATTTTACCCAGGTTCGGGCCCTCTCGATGGAGGTAAAACCCTACTCCTGCTAGATTAATATTGATGATATGGGTAGTACAAGAGTAGATCTACCACGAGATCAAGGAGGCTAAACCCTAGAATCTAGCCTATGGTATGATTGTGTATGATGATGGTTGTATATCCTCTATCGACTAGCCTGGCCTCGGTTTATATAATGCACCAGAGGCCTAGGATAACAAGAGTCCTAGCCGAATACGCCGGTGGGGAGAAGTCCTTGTCTTGATCGCCAAGTCTTGTGGAATCTTCCTTGTATGCGGTAGCTGTCCGAACTGGCCCATGAGTATACGGCCATGGGGGTCCTCGGCCCAATCTAATAGATCAGGAGATGACGTGATGAGTACCCCCTAGTCCAGGACACTGTCACTTGGGGAGGCTTCTCAAGTTACTTAATGCTTTGCCTGATCATCCTCTTAAAAAATGAAATACTTGATATCTTTTATAATGGACTAACCGATGCTTCCAGAGATTACCTGGATAGTTGTGCTGGTTCTGATTTCAGGGAAAGAAAACCGGATGAAGCTGAAATTCTATTGAATAATATGTTGACAAATCTATACCTATACTAATTACAGACTCCCAAGTAATTACCACGTTAATCAGAAATTAGGAGCCGTTTATCTGGTGGGGCCGACTTATAACGGTTTATATTAGCTAACAAAAGAAAAACCAATAGATGACAGAAGAAACAAATTCTAATCTCAATATGAAAAATATTCTGCCGTCCCTTCCGTTTTTCTCTCTCCCCACGATGGAATATTCCATCTGTCCATCTCTCTCCCCCATGGAAAACCAAATATCTTGCCCATGGTCCCTTCCTCTCCGCTCTTTCCTCTCTCGAATTTCTCTACCCTAGAAACCAAACTGATGCAGAGCAAGCGCGGCGATGGATCTGAAAAAACATGCGGGGCCATGGATCTAGCATGGTCAAGAGACTTACTGGCTCAAAATTGCTTTCCTGATCTAGATCAGGTTTGTTCCTAAATTTATTTTGCGTTTTTTTGTTGTTTCATCATCCAATATATTAATTTGGATTTGGATTTAATTGTTTTGCATCTCTATTTTGAGCAGGTTGTCCTCGAATTCATCCTATTCATGATTTGGATCAAACCCTCAATCTTTGGAAGTACAATTTCTGGATGCCTTACAGAGATTGGATAGGAGCACAAATATGCCCATCAGGTGTACTATAATTAATATATCTCTTGACTATATACGATTACCTCGGGAATCACAAGTCATCTAACGCCCTAGCCCGGTTTCCCTGACCACATCTCTCACAGGAGTATGGGTAGCCCTCGCACAAGAGATTCTAGAGAAGTGGGATGTACGTCACGGATGCATGCATAAAAGTGAGCTAGGATGTTAGACATGTTAGTATTCATTGGTGCAATCAAATCTTTCTACTAATGTATAGATCTATAAGCGTCTGAGGAAAAATAGACAACTGATGGGATCTCAAAGATTGAAGATACTGTGATTCAGATTGAGTGTGTACATCAAAAGGAAGTAAATGAGTACAAATACCGTGGTTGCTAATAGTTAGAAATCTTGGAATATACAGGGATAGAAAATTTAATTTTAGACTACGGGGTGAGAAGGTCAACAAAATTGATGTGGATTCTTTTTGTCATGTTGTCATAGTAACATCAACAACTATCTGATATTTGATATTTGTGTATTTCATATTAAAATGATGTAAGTATTGCTATATGCGTATATTTATTTTATAGGAAGTTAATATCAAGTGCATACAGAGTAGTCGTTGTCATCTATAGGTGCATACAGAGTAGTCGTTGTCATCTGTAGGTGCAAACAGAGTTTATCTGGATTTGAATATCATCAGCTAATTGTGTCCCTTTACTTCTGCTATGGAGATGGGGCGAAACATAAACTGATTTGCAAACAGGAGAAAGAGAGACCAAAGTAAAGATTTCACAGCTCCTATGGAGCTAGAGGTGCCAATTTGCTGTATGAAAAATCATAATCTGGAAGAATACCAATTGTAGCACTTAATTTTTATATGCACTGAACACCGAGCAGAACTCTCTGATTGAAGAATGAAGATCCATGCTCTTAGCTTATTTCCTTGGAATAATGATGGATGATGCTTCCATTTGATTTTGATTTTGTGTAAACATATAGAAACAAATCAATAAGTTAAAAGTAAATCCCTATGCCATGACATAGACTTTATGTTTGTAGATGCTCTATGTTAGGAGCTCCTTCTAATTAAGAAGTTCTTGAGTAAAGCAAACAAATGAGTAACTTCTAGATTATAATTTTTTTGATTCTAGGTTAAATCTAACAAGAGACATCACCAACCAAAAACCTAACAACTCATCAACTGAGTTATAATGCTATCCTAACTGTTAAGACAAATAATAACTAAAGAAGATACAGATTCTCATTGGGATGAGCTCTACAAATAGCTGGTACATGACAACGTCTGTGTGCTCGAATGAGAAACTCACACACTGCCAAAGGTACGACCTCTGATCCTATGGTCTCTGATGTTATAGAAGCTATGATCTGTGATGCTAATCTTGCATGTTCAGACCTGCTACGATCATATTTTCTCAAATTATTCTGTGGTGTATTAATAACATGCCCTTTTGTAGTTTGTATTTGCTGACATATATAAAATTTCATTTGGGATATTCGTTACAGTACTTCAATTATGTGTTCTTGAGCGATGATTAATACATTAATACTGAGGGAGTCCTCTATCCAGTGATTTTGTCGTAGGTAATATTATCTTACGCAAGTTACTATTGGTGGTCTAATTTGATCAGTGTTGTATTCAGTTAGAAAGGAATTTCTTTTCGGTGACTACCCTTCCAAATTTTGTACCAATAATAGTTGTCTTTTGTAAAGATCTTTCTCTAAATATTTTACTTCATGATCAGTGATCTAGCTGGCACAATTCTCTAATATATTATAAAAATCATTTTAACTTTTCAAAGTGACCGGATTCTACATAGATTACTGGTTATTGTGTGCTACAGTTGTCTTAGTAGTATAAGCTCACAAAAAGGATGCACGTAGAGTCCAATAGTCCAGTCATCTGTCTACACACACGCCTTATATTTTATGCAAAAAACAAGCATACGAAAATAATTGAGGTGAATGTGCCAAAAAAATGAGATGCCATAATTTTTTTGGCTTATTACTACCTCAAGTTATAGAAGAGTTACAAATTTATAGTAACTTTAGTGTCCATTCTTTTTACAATCCAGTGAGCAAAAAATGTTTGTTGCTCTGTTTGCTTCTTGCATTTCATGTTTTACGTTACATTTTTCTGTAGTAATACTTTTTTCTTAATTTTTTTGGATTATTTGACTATCTAAATAAGTTACGTAACACACTATATAATTTAAGACTCTGTGGTACAGTGTATTCATCTATGAACCATTGAAAAATCTAATTGTTTATTAAATTTTTTTATCCTATTTTGGGAAGAGATAAAAATGCCTTTTGTGTCATGTGTTTTCTTTCATTACTATAATTGTGATTTAGTGTACCTCTCAATTTGGATCATTTTTCTTAGAATTTAGTATGACAAAATATACATTCTTCTTAAGTAAACCAAAATTTGCATGTTTCCTTTCGATTGGTTCAAGGTTGCATCCATCGTTCAGATGCAGAGGCCGGGGGCAAGCCTCCTTTTCCAAAAAAAAAGAAATATATCTAAATATTTTGTATCTAATAAATGATTTTAGTACCTTTATCTTTAGGTGTTGTACAACATGCTAGGATGTGCAGATGGACAGGTTGACGACTATCATCTATGATGCTTATGTTCTTCTGATCGATCTATCTGGTAACAGTCGCAGGTTGGACGGCCAGCGCTGGCACCAACCAGAGGATGCATTGGCTCACAGAGAAGTGCCAGTTCATGCCGATGAGCGATGATTGTCAATGGAGCTTACATGTGGCTGCGGAAGCATAAAAAGCATGGTGATAAGAAAGGAATTATCAGGGTAAGGTACTAGCATTGCAGTTTTTGTATTAGCTCATAATTTATTTGCTTTTCAGTGGATATATCCTTGATTCTTGAAGAGAATTTTGTGCAGTTTGTATTGTCTGACGTGTTTGTGCAAGAATGCAAGTAATTGCTACAGTTTCAGTTAGGTTGCTCTGGGAGGACTTCTTTCTGCCACAAGGATTAAAGCACCTTGATTGATTCATGGAGGACGCACCAAACAAGGATTATTTGCTACTGGATCTACCGGGCAGAAAAACAGAGCTCACCCCCACGATTGCCCAAGTCCGGAAGGGACAAGGCCACTATGTAATATATAGCCCAGTTAGCTCCAACAATTAATTTCCTGTGCTTCCTGATGTTATTTACTAACTAGACTTAGGAATGTGAGAAACGTCATTTTGTAATATGCCTTGCTGGAGCAAGATTGAATTGCTGGACCAAGGTCTACATCTATATTCCCTTATATTTTTCACTTACGTCCTTTTTTGTCCTATACATTTTTATGGCATTCCGAGCAAAAGAAAAAAACGAGGGTGATTTTAAATTACAAGCAAGAAAAATGTATTGACAGTATCCCTAGCTTATTTCTTCTTTGCTACCCAGATTTTGCTGCATCCAGCATGTCATCCACAGAATATGATCAATGCATGCTAAACCAAATATGCCAAGCCGCTGCTTGCGAAACATGATCTATACAAACACGTTGATTTATCAGTCTGTTTTTGTTTGGGGGTGTAATTATGGTTTTGTTGTTGGTACTCGACAACTATTTTATTCTCACCCGTCCGCCTTCATGTTGTTAATTAAGATTTCATCCATTCTTAATTACTTGCATGCCCCTTATCAACAACATTTTCCTAAAACTATAAACCGATTACATATAATATCGCCTCTCACTATCTTTCCTTTCACGTACATTGTTGTCATAGAAAAACAGTTCTGAAATAAACAGTTTGGTTCCTCCAAATTTTGTAGCTCATAAAATTGTAATGTGGAGAGTAAGTCAATAGAAGTCGTTACCTTGACGAAAGCATCATGGTAGGCATGGGCGCATGAACACTTTAAGTTGGTAACTTGTCAAGTCTATATGTCATGTAATCTCTACATACTTACCTTGCAGTTGTGCCACTATCAGCGTTAAGGCAACACATTACATCTAATGATTTTTATCAGCCTCTTCTCTTATCTACCAACATTTCTCAATGATATACATCCCCAAAATATATATTATTTTATATTTATAATCCAAAACTTTCATGATGTATTTAAATTCAAAATAACTTTGCAAATGTAATATTTAATTATAATAACATAAGCTTTATTGTGCTTAAGTGTAACCTAGAGTGGCTAGCCCGTGCATCTGCACGGGTTGACGACTAGTGAGAATAATTGGACACTTCCTGAGCTAGCTCCTGAGCCAATTACTGAGACTATTCCTAAACCAACTCCGAAGAAGAGAGGTGTTCTATTTCTCATTCCTGAAGATATGCAAGAGGCAAAGAAATCTATGAAAGAAAATGGTATTAAAGCTGAAGATGTTAAGAATTTACCTCCTATTGATGAAATACATGGTCTTAATTTACCGCCTGTTGAAGAAACACATGATCTTAATCCATTACCTATTGAAGAACCTCCATGTCTTGATAACCCGACACAGGTAGTGAAGGTAAATTCTCTCTATAGATATGATAAAGCTGAAGTTCCTCCTACTAAAATTGCTAGCCAGTGCTTGGATGAGTTTGATAACTTTATGTTTAAGCAAGAAGACTTCAATGCTTATTTTGGTAGACAATTAAAACAAAATACTTATATGATTAAACAGTTGGGTGATTATATGTCCGATGTTAGATGTGAACTTAAACTTGTCAGCAAACATGCTTCTATGGTTACCACTCAAGTAGATCAAGTACTTAAAGCTCAAAATGATTTGCTCAATGAAATGAATAGTAAGAAAAATGATTATGCTGTTAGAGTGGCTACTAGAATTGGTAGAATGACTCAGGAACCTTTGTATCCTGAAGGCCACCCTAAGAGAATTGAGCAAGATTCTCAGAGAAATAATATTGATGCACCTAGTTCTTCTAAAAGGAAGAAAAAGAAAAATGATTGGACTTTGCAAACTTCTAGTGAACCTATTGCTGAACCACCTGAGAATCCAAATGATATATCTATGTCTGATGCTGAAACACAATCTGGTAATGAACATGAATCTAGTGAAAATGTTAATGATGATGCTCAACCTAGTAATGATAATGATGTAGAAACTGAACCTGCTGTTGATCTTGATAACCCACAATCAAAGAATCAACGTTATGATAAGAGAGACTTTGTTGCTAGGAAACATGGTAAAGAAAGAGAACCTTGGGTTCAGAAACCCATGCCTTTTCCTCCCAAACCATCCAAGAAAAAGGATGATGAGGATTTTGAGCGCTTTGCTGAAATGATTAGACCTATCTTTTTGCGTATGCGATTAACTAATATGCTCAAAATGAATCCTTATGCTTGCTAATTATACTTGCTAATTATACTTTTACATGAAAGATATTGTCACTAATAAAAGAAAGATATCGGAAGCTGAAATTTCCACCATGCTTGCTAATTATACTTTTAAGGGTGGAATACCAAAGAAACTTGGAGATCCAGGAGTACCCACTATACCATGTTCCATTAAGAGAAATTATGTTAAAACTGCTTTATGTGATCTTGGAGCCGGTGTTAGTGTTATGCCTCTCTCTTTATATCGTAGACTTGATTTGAATAAGTTGGCACCTACTGAAATATCTTTGCAAATGGCTTATAAATCAACTGCTATACCTGTCGGTATTTGTGAGGATGTGCCTGTTGTGGTTGCAAACTTTACTATTTTAACGGACTTTATTATTCTTGATATTCCCGAGGACGATAGTATGTCTATTATTCTTGGAAGACCTTTTCTGAATACTGCAGGGGCTATTATTGATTGCAACAAAGGCAATGTCACTTTTCATGTTAATGGTAATGAGCATACGGTACACTTACCGAGGAAACAACCCCAAGTTCATAGTATCAATTCTATTGAAAAAAAATCATCGATTATTTTTGGAGGTTTTGAATTTCCTCTTCCTACTGTCAAGAAGAAATATGATATTCTTATTATAGGTGATGTGCATATCCCCGTTGAGGTAACATAGTGTTATTAGAAATTTCTAAGGTTCCATGTTATTCGGAATGAGTTTGTTAACAAGACCTGATCAACCTTGTTAGTGGATTCCTTTTGATGAGCTTGAGACGGATGAAACTAGAAGGCACAACCTTCTGTACCCTCTTTATACTTTCTGTTATTTAGTTGAAATAAAGTAAAAATAGTATTTTTTTCTGTCTGTTTCCTAATTTATCCGTGCAATATAAAAATACCCCGAAATAAAAGTCCTCCAAATGCCATGCCAATTTAATATGATTTTTTCTAGAATATTTGAGGATTTATGGTACTGAAAACACCGCGGGGGGAGCTGCCACGTGGCCACGAGGGTGGAGGGCGCGCTCTACCCCCGCAGGGTGCTCCCCCTGCCTCGTGGGCCCATGGTGGCCCTCCTCCACTTATTCCTGCACCCATCCTCTTCTTCTTCCTCCCACAAACACGAATAACCAGCTCAAGCACGAGTTCTAGCTCACTTTGCTGCGATTTTCGATCTCCTTGCTCAAAGCACCTCTCACAAAACTGCTTGGGGAGATTGTTCCTTGGTATGTGACTCCTCCATTGGTCCAATTAGTTTTTGTTCTAGTGCTTTATTCATTGCAAATTTGTGCTGCATAGGTGACCATGTTCTTGAGCTTGCATGTCAAATTTATATGGTTCCAAGTAGTTCTAATGCTTGATATCGGCTCTAGGAACTTGTAGGAGTAGTTGCTATCAATTTTATTGAAGTTGGTTCACTTTTGTTTAAAGTTACTAAAAATTTCAGAATATTTCAGAAAATAATGAAGAGACTTTTGAGGGGCTCATCGAGCCGAAGCTCGAAGAAAAAGCAAAATGAAGAAGAACGGAGGCCCAAATATAATTTGCCTCATACCGTGGAGGTCCGGCCGTGTGAATGGCCTTCCGATGAATTCTTGAGACAAGCCGGGATTTATGAGGATTTCTATTCATCGGTTGAGAATGCTGGCCTCACCCACTTCCTCTGCGACCAACGTCATCAGTATCTCTTACTAACTAATACTTTTGTGCAAAACTTCTACTATTTTCCTAAGGAATCACCTCCTTCAGTAGAGTTTCATTTATATGACGTTGTTAAGAAGATGCCATTAGCTGAATTTTGCAAGGTTTGCAAAATACCCTCTGAGGGTACCTTAGAGGAACCACACCGTAAAGATGTGGAAGAATTTATTAACACCATCACTGTGGGAGAAACCAGGAAGGTTGATCATGCAAGAATCACTAGCATACATTTTCCTGTTTTACGCTACTTTGCCATATTTGCTAGTCGGTGCTTGATTGGTCTTAGAAACTGTGGAAACCTTAGTGTTCCTGATATTATCATTTTGTTCCATGGTTTATATCGTGATAACACTGTTAGTATGGGCGGAATTATTGCTAAACGGTTAAGTCTGAACCGTACTAAGGGTCCCATCTTTGGAGTGCACATTTAACATACCTATTAGGCTTTATGAGAAAGAAGAAAAATTGCTGCCTAGTGCTTATTTAGATTATAAGAGTATGCTAGCGCATGATTTTATTGTTAAGAGTCGGGAAGGGGAGCTTAAATACAAATTATTCTTTCATAAACATCATCCTGAGACTATTACCTTGCCTGCTCCTTCCTTGTTTAATTTTGAAGGACCGTATCTCGTTACGTGAGCTGCCGTTCAAGCCTACCGGAATCCTGCACCAGCCCCGGAACCGGAACCACAATACGAGCCTCCACGACAGTCTGTTTATTCTTGGGATCCGGAGATGGCTGCCAGCCAATGGTAGTCAGAGTCTTCTTCATCGCAGTACGACACCGGCTACAACTACGGGTATCCGCCAGGCCATCCCTTGCAATGAACCAACTTAGGCCAAAAGGCTAAGCTTGGGGGAGTACGCATTTCCCACCGACATTACATTTATGTTCACACACACTCATTGCTAGATGTCGGTGCTCATACTTTTTCACTGTAATATCCATGCTAGTTTATTTTCTTTTTCCTGCTTTCTTCTTGTGTGTTTATTAAACCTTAAGAAAAACCAAAAAATAGTAATAGCTTTTAGCTAGTTTACTTTCTTGCTGTAGTAGTATTAATTAAAAATAAAACCCAAAAATATTTCCCGTTCTTCTTTTGCTTGTTGGGAGCTTTCCCGTGTAAATAGTTTTATTTCTTTTCTTTTCTTTGGGGGTCGATAGGAGAAGACCATGATTAAATTGCTGAAGTGGCTCTTATATGCATTATTGTTGATTTAACCAAGAGCCCATATTGCCTTGTCTTCTCATGTTTATTGAATGCTCGCAGATTCTAGCTTAGTCCAATGCATGTACACACTTATTATTATTCACATCGTTCAGTCGTGCAAGTGAAAGGCAATTACGATGATATATGATGGACTGGCTAAGATGAGAAAAGCTGGAATGAACTCGGCCTCTTTTGTTTTGTAAATATGATGAGTTCATCGTTCTTGATTCAGCTTATTATGAATAAACATGTTTGCAATGACAATTAGAGATCATGGTTGCTCGTGCCATGCTTGATTAGCTATGAGTTATAATGATTTACCTTGCGTGCCAACATGCTATCGAAATGGTTGTGATGTGGTATGATGGGGTGGTATCCTCCTTTGAATGATTTAAGTGACTTGACTTGGCACATGTTCGCACATGTAGTTGAAACAAACCAACATAGCGTTCACGATATTTATGTTCATGGTGGATTATATCCTACTCATGCTTGCCTCCAATGTTTATTAATTTTAATGCATGTTCATGACTGTTGTCGCTCTCTATTTGGTCGCTCCCCAGTCTTTTGCTAGCTTCACTTGTACTAAGCGGGAATACTGCTTGTGCATCCAATCCCTTAAACCCCAAAGTTATGCCATATGAGTCCACTATACCTTCCTATATGCGGTATCTACCTGCCGTTCCAAGTAAATCTGTATGTGCCAAACTCTAAACCTTCAAATAAACATTCTGTTTTGTATGCTCGAATAGCTCATATATCAACTAGGGCCGCCCTTATCTTCCATGTTAGGCGGGTTATTCTCAAGAGGAGTGGACTCCGCTCCTCATTCACGAGAAAATGGCTGGTCACCGGGATGCCCAGTCCCATGCTTTATGCAAACTAAATCAAAATTAATTGCAAAAAAACTCCCCCTGGGACTGTTGCTAGTTGGAGACACTCGTTGTTTCGAGCAAGTCATGGATTGATGCTTGTTGGTGGAGGGGGAGTATAAACTTTCCCATGCTGTTTGGGAACCGCCTATAATGTGTGTAGCATGGAAGATATCGCCATCTCTTAGTTGTTATGTTGAGTCATCGCCCTCTTATTAAAAAGCACTAGCTGGAGAGCACAATTGTCATTTGCATTCATTACTATTAATTTATATTGGGCATGACTATGATTGGATCTCTTTTACCATGAATTACAATGTCTAGTCATTCCTTGATCTTTAAAGGTGCTCTGCATTTATGTTTTGCGGTCTCGGAAAGGGCTAGCGAGATACCATCCTGTTATATCATATTATGATTGTTTTGAGCAAGTGTTGTCATCCGAGATTTATTATTATCACTCGCTAGTTGATTATGCTATTGATATGAGTAAACATGAGACCTGAGAAATATTGCAAATGTGGTTAGTTATGATCTTTGCTGAAGACTTGAATGCTGGCTTTACATATTTACAACAAAGAGCAAACAGAGTTCGTAAAAGTTTTTCTTTCTCTTTTAGTTTATCAACTGAATTTCTTGAGGACAAGCAAGGTTTTAAGCTTGGGGGAGTTGATACGTCTCCGTCGTATCTACTTTTCCAAACACTTTTGCCCTTGTTTTGGACTCTAACTTGCATGATTTGAATGGAACTAACCAGGACTGATGCTGTTTTCAGCAGAATTGCCATAGTGTTATTTATGTGCAGAAACAAAAGTTCTCGGAATGACCTGAAACTTCACGGAACATCTTTTTGGAAATAATAAAAAATCATTGCAAAAGATGAAGGCCAGGGCCCCACCACCTGTCCATGAGGGTGGGCCCCCCTAGGGCGCACCCCCTACCTCGTGGGCCCCCTGGAGCTCCTCCGACGCCAACTCCAACTCTATATATTTGCTTTCGGGGAGAAAAAAATCAAGAAGAAGAAGAAATCATCGCATTATACGATACGGAGCCGTCGCCAAGCCCTAAAACCTCTCGGGAGGGCTGATCTGGAGTCCGTTCGGGGCTCCGAAGAGGGGGATTCGTCGCCATCGCCATCATCAACCATCCTCCATCACCAATTTCATGATGCTCACCGCCGTGCGTGAGTAATTCCATCGTAGGCTTGCTGGACGGTGATGGGTTGGATGAGATCTATCATGTAATCGAGTTAGTTTTGTTAGGGTTTGATCCCTAGTATCCACTATGTTCTAAGATTGATGTTGCTATGACTTTGCTATGCTTAATGCTTGTCACTAGGGCCCGAGTGCCATGATTTCAGATCTGAACCTATTATGTTTTCATGAATATATGTGTGTCCTTGATCCTATCTTGCAATTCTATAGTCACCTACTATGTGTTATGATCCGGCAACCCCAAAGTGACAATAATTGGGACCGCTCCCGGTGATGACCATAGTTTGAGGAGTTCATGTATTCACTAAGTGCTAATGCTTTGTTTCGGTTCTCTATTAAAAGGAGGCCTTAATATCTCTTAGTTTCCATAAGGACCCCGCTGCCACGGGAGGGTAGGACAAAAGATGTCCTGCAAGTTCTTTTCCATAAGCATGTATGACTATATTCGGAATACATGCCTACATTACATTGATGAATTGGAGCTAGTTCTGTGTCACCCTATGATATGATTGTTACATGATGAACCGCATCCGGCATAATTATCCACCACTGATCCAATGCCTACGAGCTTTCCATATACTGCTTTACGCTTATTTACTTTCCCATTGCTATTGTTACAATCACTACAAAACACGAAAAATATTACTTTTGCTTTCATTACTCTTTTGTTACCGTTACCACTATTATCATATTACTTTGCTACTAAATGCTTTGCTGCAGATATTAGGTTATCCATGTGTGGTTGAATTGACAACTCAGCTGCTAATACTTGAGAATATTCTTTGGCTCCCCTTGTGTCGAATCAGTAAATTTGGGTTGAATACTCTACCCTCGAAAGTTGTTGCGATCCCCTACTGTTGGGGATATTACTACTGGGCGTAAACCGGCCTATTTGGGCCGGGTTATCTTCATCATTAGTTCAAGAGTGTTAAAGCCCAGGAAGATAGATGAGGGCCTGAGGCCCGTAGTCGGTTTAAGACTTGTAGCTGTAAACCGGCATCTATATGTAAACTTGTATTGTAAGTTAGGAATAAGGAGAGACCAACCCGGATACGAGTATGAACCGGTGTTGGGACTCTGTGAACCGACGGGCGTCACCCGTGTATATAAGGGGACGACCCGGCGGCGGTTCAGGACATGAGACAACAACTCGAGACTTTGGCGAAGCTTGTTTGCTCCCTAGTCATCGAAACCCCATCAATTCCATCACAACTAGACGTAGGCTTTTACCTTCATCGAAGGGGCCGAACTAGTATAACTCTCTGCGTCCTTGTGTCCGCTTTAACCCCTTCAAGTTAACCCGTCGCGATGGCTCCACGACTAAGTCCTTTCTCTAGGACATCTGCCGTGACAAAACCACGACAGTTGGCGCCCACCGTGGGGCTATCGCACGATGGTTTTAAGTTCTTGGAGGTCCGCTTCGAAGGACTCGAGGGCTACGCTGTGGGCCGGATGACTAAGAGTCGTCGTGGCAAGCTCTACATCGACGATGCAGGCTGGGGCCCCGAGGCCGGCTCAATTGAGTACAGGTACCGGGTCCCCTTTGGTGGCATACACGTTTTCATCGGCAAGATTGGTGAACCGGGCCCTGAGCCGGACATCTGCACCGACCTCGTTGAGACGGCTCAGCGTGCGCGATCCGCCCAGGTTAAACTGGCCGTGAAGCGTGCCTTCGTGGGAGTCATCCATGGAGGAAGTTATGAGGACGGATCGGAATCTGGTGGCGAGACCGTCGTTTACTCTAGCGATGAGTCATCTACCGAAGAAACCGAATCTCTATATCAACTACAAGATGGCCGGATTGGGGGCTGTTCCGATGGCGACAGTATTCCGGACCCCTCTGATCTGCCCAACTGGGTTGGAATATTCATGGCCGGTACACAAGCAGCGCTTCATTCTTCGACCGCTGCGGCAATGACCTCCGGTTCAGTAGCGGCGACGGCTGCCGGGGTAGGAGGCTCTGTGCGCCTGCTGGCTCAAGTTCTATTGGATCTGTTTGATGCGTTGGCCGCGCTTATGGCAGAGGCTAGCCCAGCGGATCAGGACGTCCACAACGCGGAGATCGCAAAAGTGATGGAACAGATCACTCAGGCCAAGGCCGACCTGGCTGCTGAAAATACCAGGATGGCTGCGAAACGGGCCGCTTTAGATGCACAAGCCTACATGCTCATGTTGGACCAGAACGCGTCACATGAAGTCATGAAGAGGAAGTACCGATCCCGTTTACCTTCGGTTTTCGGGGCCAGATACCTTTTCAACACCCCAGGAGCAGGAATCAGTAATCCGCCGGCGGTAAACTGGGCGGAAGCTCCTGGGACCGGTGTGCCGGTTCAGCCTCGTTTGATGGATCTGCCTCGTCATAACATTGTTGTACCTCAGGCTGTTCCAACACCTCCGGGTCACTACTCCAACCCGATGGACAATCTTGTTGTAGCTACTGCACGACTGGAGGCCATTCCAATTGAAGGTGACTCGCCACAGGCGGTAGAAACGCGTCGGGTCAAGGAGCTTCTTAGGACAGCTTTGGTCCAACAGGAAGCATACTCGTACAGCCGCGACCGGATCCACTCAACCCCTCGTCCAAGCCGGAGCTATAGCAGGCATATGGATGAACCGGCCGTATCAAGTAATGAACGATGTGGGGCACCCCGCGGCAACAACCCGGCGGGTGGTGCTGATAACGCTCAGGAACTGGTGGACCGGGCCCGAGCGCGCAGGGAGGCCAAGTTAGCCGCACAGTATCAGGCTCGGCAGCTTACGCCGGTTCGTCCAACTACCTCGGTCGAGCCTAGTGTTACTTCTAGTTCTCTGGGGGTGCCTTGCCTTGCCCCCGCTTTACGCAATGTGCGCCTGCCCAAGGATTTCAAAGGCCTGCGCAAGGTACGAAATTACACGGTGGATCGACCTCCAGAGACATGGGTGGAGAGCTATGAGATGGCCATGGAGATGCTTAATGTGGATGATGCGGCATGTGCGAAGTACTTCACCATGATGCTCGAAGGAACGGCCCGTACTTGGTTAAAAAGCTTACCGGCCAATTCTATCAGTTCATGGGCCCAATTACGAGCCCGGTTTATCAGTAACTTCAAGGATACATGTAAGCAGCCTATGTCGATAGTGGACTTAGCTGCCTGTGTCCAAGAGGAAGGAGAATTGACGACTCATTGGGTACGCCGGGTTTCACAAGTGTTGCATTCGTCAGACCGCATCAACGCTGACACCGCAGTCATAACCCTAGAAGGCAACTGCCGGTTTGGGCCCCTAAAGCTGAAGTTGGGACGGATGAAGCGCCATTGCACTGACATGGGAACCCTCATGGCTGCTTTGGTAAAGTATGCGGATTCTTATAGTACCAAGGATCCCGAGACTGATGATGACAAGGCAGGGAAGGGAAAGAAGAACAGCAACTCCAAAGGTTAGCAACATCACTCGGCAGGCAATGGTAGCGGAGGCAAGCGCAAAGCGGATGGCAACATGGATTTTGTGGCTAATACCAACACGCAGGACAAGGGCCAGCGACGCAAGGGTAAACCGCCAAACCACAGTGGAGCACCTAACCCTAACCCGGACCGCCTAAATTATCTATTGAACCAGCCCTGTCCAAAGCATGGGACGAAGGAGGTGCCAGCAAACCACCTTTGGAGGATTGGTACATTATGCAGGAGTTCAAGAATTCCAATGCTTTCCGGTATGATCACGGCTCCGGAGGTGGCTCAGGATCTGGGTCGGGTTACGGTGGAGGAAATTCCGGTTCAGGATTTAATGGTAATCCGGGCGGACATAACAATCAAAATAATCAGAATAACCAGGGTGGTTACAACCAGCAGCAGCAACAATTGGGTTACCAGAGCAACCCAAAGCAGTTGAATAGTGGGCACTACCATGTCTTCACCACTAGCTTGGACAAGCGAGACCGGAAGGTTCAGAAGGGGGCAGTCAACTCTGTTGAACCGGCCGTGCCCCGTTATCTACGTTAGTCTAAACGGCCAATCATATGGAGCAGAGAGGATCATCCTCCCCGGGTTGACAATCCGGGTCAGTTGGCTTTAGTAGTGGCTCCTTAGGTGGGAGGTTACAAGTTCACCAAGGTGCTCATGGATGGAGGGAGCAGCATCAATATCTTGTACTATGAGACCTTCCGTCGTATGGGACTAACAGATAAAAATCTCAAACCGTCCAATACGGTGTTCCATGGTGTCGTACCTGGCAAGTCAGCATATCCTGTTGGCAAGATAGCTCTGGAAGTGGCCTTTGGAGATGATCATGATTCTAGGTCGGAGACATTGACGTTTGAAGTGGTAAAAATCCAAAGTCCATATCACGCCCTGTTTGGGCGACCGGCCTACGCCAAGTTCATGGCACGACCCTATTATGTGTGTTTGCAGCTTAAGATGCCGGGTCACAAGGGGACAATAACGGTTCACGGAAGCCGTAGAGTCACTTTGGAGTGCGAGGAAGGAGATGCGGCCTACGCAGAGTCGGTTTGTGCCACCGAGGAGCTGAAATTTTATAAGGACAATGTTGATTCGGCAGACATGACTCCGCTGAAGAAGCCAACTACGGAGCATGATCCGGCCCTGAAGTTCAAATCGGCAGCTGAAACTAAGCTTGTTGACTTCGTGCCTGGCAATTCGTCCAAGCAGTTCAGCATCAGTGCCAACTTGGATCCGAAATAGGAAAGCACGCTCATCGAGTTCATTCGTGAGAATCGGGACATTTTTGCATGGAAGCCCTCTGACATGCCAGGTGTACCGAGGCAACTCGCTGAGCACACTCTTAATGTGGATCCTAAATACAAACCGATGAAACAGTTCCTCCGCCGGTTTAACAAAGAAAGACGCAAGGCTATTGGAGAAGAGGTAGCCAGGCTCTTAGCAGCTGGCTTTATTATTGAGGTTTTCCACCCTGAGTGGCTTGCTAATCCGGTGCTGGTTCTTAAGAAAAATGGCACCTGGCGCATGTGTGTGGATTACATAGATCTTAATAAGGCTTGTCCAGCAGACCCTTTTGCCCTCCCCTGTATTGATCAAATTATTGATGCTATGGCGGGTTGTGAGCATTTGAGTTTTCTGGATGCATATTGTCGGTGTCAAAACCAGCGGATCTCGGGTAGGGGGTCCCGAACTGTGCGACAAGGTCGGATAGTAACAGGAGACAAGGGACACTTTATTTTACCCAGGTTTGGGCCCTCTTGATGGAGGTAAAACCCTACTCCTCCTAGATTAATATTGATGATATGGGTAGTACAAGAGTAGATCTACCACGAGATCAAGGAGGCTAAACCCTAGAAGCTAGCCTATGGTATGATTGTGTATGATGATGGTTGTATATCCTCTATCGACTAGCCTGGCCTCGGTTTATATAATGCACCAGAGGCCTAGGATAACAAGAGTCCTAGCCGAATACGCCGGTGGGGAGAAGTCCTTGTCTTGATCGCCAAGTCTTGTGGAATCTTCCTTGTATGCGGCAGCTGTCCGAACTGGCCCATGAGTATACGGCCATGGGGGTCCTCGGCCCAATCTAATAGATCAGGAGATGACGTGATGAGTACCCCTAGTCCAGGACACCGTCAGTAGCCCCCTGAACCGGTCTTCAAGTTAGGGACGCTCCTCGATTCTTCCGAACTGTTCTTCATCTTCGGTCGCCGGTCTTGAAAACTGGTTCAACAAATCTTCTCATCTTCGATGTTGAGGATCGCCGAAATGCATTCGACGAGTTTCATGTCGGGTATCCGAGGAGCCCCTTTAATTTTTTGGCCTTTATCAATGCCTTGTTATTTTTATGCCACACCTCGGGTTTGAAGTTGTTCCCGGGCGGCAGCGTCCTCTTTCGTCCGAGCTCTAACGCCGGACCGCATTTGAGGTATCTTTTGCAGCCGAGCACCAATGCTGGCCGCTTCCCAGCTCTAACGCCGGAATGTATCCGAGCTCCCACGCCGGACTATGTATTCCGAGCTCCAACGCCGGACTGTATCCGAGGTGTCGTAAATCACCTTAGTTCAAAGAAGTTTGAAGGAGTTTAGCCGAGCTTAATGCCGGAAATGACCTCTATGGAGCCAGCCACTAGCGCCCGAGCTTTATGCCGGACTGCTTCCGAGGTGGTGCACCACCCCGACTGTGGGCCGATTTTTGTCAATATTTTTGATTGGTGCAATTTGATCTCTGCCGAGATATATAGCCAGTAGCCCTCAAGGTGGGTATCGGTCTAAAACCCGAGATGCTCATGAAGGATGACATAAGACCGCTGATCCCAGTAGCCGCTGAGACTCAGGTCAATTTGCAAAATCGGCCTGAGGATCAAGTCCTAGCTCGGCAGAATACTTCGGGACACTAAAAGCAGCATGCTCAGTCCTCAAGACTCAGGTTGGGTGCGGCCGACCAACCTGAGGATCAAAATCTCCTCGGAAACTATATTGCACATAAAATTTTCTGCATTGAACAAGCAATGCAGTAGCCCCCGAGACACTGGTCGGGTGGCAACACTAGATCAGGGGATCGATGTGCCCCTTTAATATGTTTAAATAATAAGCCCGAAGCCCAGTAGCCCCCGAGCCTTAATGCGGGCACGGGTGGCCGAATTAAGGATCGATATCCATAGTAAAATCACAAATTGTGTGTAATGACTCTATGTATCCAAGTACTTTACGTCATATAATGCTCGGATCCGCATTGTACAAAACTTTGTTGGCCGGCCATCAGCTTCCACCTCCTCGGCCAGTAGCTGAGGAGTGTTTGTCTTACTTTATGAAGCCTTTATGAGGGCAAAAATTTACGACAAAAAAGGCAATCTGGCCATACGGTTTTATAAATAAAGGTATGCGGAGAGATATGTTATATTACTGTTTAACATAAGAAATGTCTTCCAAAGAAAATAGTCCCGCTATCGGTTCCTTTCTTTGGGTTGTCATGCTAAGCATGATCATAAAGCCTCAACTCCAATGTAAGAGCAAAATATCGAGGATTTAGTTTGGGAGGCTAGATAATAGCCCCCGGTAGTGTTCGGCGACAGTCGAGGTCAAGCCGTAAACACTTCGGCCAATGTTATGAACGGCCTGTTATTTAACATAGTCATCGGATCGCTGACCAGTTTACGCTTATTGTGTCAGTCGTATTTCGGCTTTCTCCACTGAGGTGCTTAACCATGTGAGCTGGAAGCACAATCGCAGTGGTTCTCCCTTTGCACGCCTAGCCGAACAAAACAGAACGTAGGAAGCAAGTGCAGGAGCCGGGCAACCCAACTATTGACCGAAGACACAGTTCGAAACCGATGCATACATAGCAATACCTGAGAATGTTTTTGCCGAATCCCTAAAAGGTGTCCGACGTTGCACTGCGAGGCTAATGCTGGAAAAGCACAAATAGTTTAAAAGTGCCAAAAAGCTTGAAAAACCAAGAAACGTCAGTAAAAACATGACGTCCGAACAATGTCAAGTGTTCGGTGCCAATCCGAAAATTGGTCTTTAGAAAAAAGAAGTGCCTCTGTCGTGCTTTAACATGATACATCCTATCTCAAGACTGCGAGCGGGTCAGCCTACGGCTTCAACCTCCTATCCCAAGGGCGGAGTACTTCTCATCAGGCCAGTTTAGCAAACTAAACTCTAGCGGCTTTGAGAGAGAAATTAGGCTCCCCGGCTAGTGACCGCACACTCGTGTCGAAAAAAGGAGTGATAAATAATAATAATAAAACTTTGCAACGACTAAGAACAAGAACACTTATTGTAAAACGGCTCAAATAAACTTAAGAGCCCCCAAGTGACTGGGTAGGAGAATGATTGCATGTACCGAAGTACTTGTATCATATCTATGTTCAATCGAACTTTAAACGCGTCTTAACCGACCGTCGGCTTCTCCCTCTTCGGTCAAGGACCGAAAAGTGTTATGTACTCCATCGGTCGAGAATATCGACGGTGTTTCCAATAACCAGGCAATCAGGCCATAAGGCTGTAACAGACAAAGCGCGCTCAGGGAACTTATGCTATATTACTGCGAAGTGTAAGAAGCATCTTCGAAGAAAATAGTACCCCCACCGACACCTTTCTTCGATGCTCATTGTTATTATGAGATTTGTGCAATAGATTTTTTGTACTCATGAGTTCCGTTGTGTGCCGACCATCATTGAAAACTATAAGAGCGCTAGCTTTCGGCTTCACCCAGTCTGAGGTCCGGCTCGGGCGACCCGATAGTGACAATCGCAGAGGTGCTCCGTTTACTCCCTAGCCGAACAATCGGGAACGTAGGGGTAAACACAGGAGCGAGGCAACCCAGCTTGCAAATTGCTGAAGTCAATATGGTGCATATTGTGGCGTAATACACGAACAAGGAACGAAGCCGTACAAGTATAATCATATGCAACAGGAAAAAGCTTCATGAAGGAAGCCCCCAAATGATTTGGGTATTTGAATTTATGCGTCACAAACAAAGTTTGGACAAGGAAATTTTTTACAAGCAACTTTTTTTTTCAAAAAAGTATAATGCTTGGTCGAACCGAACAAAAGTTAGAAATTAGAGCTTTGAGCATGAAAGCGACTTAGCTGGTTAATGTGTTCGGTATTGATGACGCGGTCCGAGCTTGATGCGGGACAAGGTTCCATCCCCCAAGCCGATCCCGAGGTGGCGGAGCGGAGAGCTCGACGCGCCGAAGTGATGACAGAGCACGGTCAATGCAGACCGGCAGAGTGTCGCCGAAGTCCCCGGATCATTTTCCTATGCACGAAAAATAGTGCAAACCGGAGATAATAGTAATAATGATAATTAAAAAAATCATTGCAAAATAAATAATTTATGCAAAGTGAGTAATAAAAGAAATATGGCCTGGCGCCGAAGTCAATGTCGATGCAGGGCGTCGGCGTGATGCAGTAAAGGCGTGGTGAAGCCTGAATTCATAGGTCGGTCCGAGCTCCGGATGCGGCGTTCGCCGTACTATGTACGGACACTGACCAAACCACCATGCGTACGTCGTTAATGCGGCCACCATTTGATAGACCTGTGAACATATGATGGACAAACCAGAGTAATAATTCCTTAGGAAAAATGAACCCAAACAAGCAAAAAATATTAGGATTAATAGCACCTGGTTTATTTGTTGTAGCAATCCGAAGGAAGATGATGCTGGCAAAGGTTGGCTTGCCGAGGCAAAGCCCCAGGTCCAGCTAATCGTGATGAAGCTGGTCGGCTAGTGACGCCGAATTGTCCGGAGTAGGTTGATGAAGAGATGATGACTCCTCCGGTTCAGCCGAGATGTCGAAGCCTCGAGGCCAGCCGATGAGTCGAAGTAGTTCGGCATGATGGACACCAGCTTGAAGAAGCAACAGTGCGGCCCTGCCGATGCAGGTCGTGACGTGGTCGATGCCGGCTTGATGAAGCGACCGTGCGGTGATGCCGGTATGCCCGCTCCGTGTAATCCGTGGGGCGGCGATGTTGGTGATGATTTGTCCTTCGCGATGCCGGACACTTGTTCGGCTTTCCGAGATGATGATCCGAAGAAGTTGAGCTCGGCTTAACAAAGTGACGACGTGTCTAGCACAGGTCGGCAGCCGTGGAGCAATATTGCCGGACTGGTTTGACACCAGCAATGATGTTGAAGATCATGTTCAAAAGATCTTAAAGTTAGTGGGATGTGTTCGGGAACAATACACAATATCCCATACAAAACTTCCTTCAAAAAGGATGTCCGAAATCCCGTTCATAAAAAAGATGAATTCGGGTCGGATTCGTTCTCGCGCAGAAAACAGATCTGAAAAGTGATGCACTAATCGGAAGGTTCCCGGAGTTCCGACGGTCGGATCGAGCTGAAATTTGGAGGGGTGGTAGATATAGGAATTCCGCAGCTGATCTACGGTTGGATCTTCCAAAGGACGTCCGAGCTAGAAGATGGACACCACACCCTAAACTCATCCAGATTCCCGTCCAGATTTGACACGGCTCCGGTATATCGTGGGTTTCCAGAGATTCCTCCATCAGAACTCGACGAAATTTTCCAGGGTTGTTGTAGACTCAATTCCGCACAATTCCACCAAAGCGATCGTCAAAGCGATACTCAAGGAGGTGGTGATAGCAGATACGAGTTCGCTGTCCATAAAAACAGCACAGTCGCTTGAGGGCAATGTTGACGTTGAGCCCCCGAGCTCCATAGATGATTCCTCCGTTATCTTGACAGAGATCGGAGTTGATGTTTGATGAAAGCCCTCGTCCGAACATGGTGATCCGAACACGGGGCGAAATCCTTGGCCGAACCAAGGTGACCAGTGGAGCTAGTGACGAAGATGCCGAAGTCGCAGTTGATCTGCAGGCGAGCCATCGATCCTTTTGTCGATCACACAACGAAACTCTCAATGAAAGCACCAATGTTGGTGTCAAAACCGGCGGATCTCGGGTAGGGGGTCCCGAACTGTGCGTCAAGGTCGGATGGTAACAGGAGACAAGGGACCCTTTATTTTACCCAGGTTCGGGCTCTCTCGATGTAGGTAAAACCCTACTCCTGCTAGATTAATATTGATGATATGGGTAGTACAAGAGTAGATCTACCACGAGATCAAGGAGGCTAAACCCTAGAAGCTAGCCTATGGTATGATTGTGTATGATGATGGTTGTATATCCTCTATCGACTAGCCTGACCTCAGTTTATATAATGCACCAGAGGCCTAGGATAACAAGAGTCCTAGCCGAATACGCCGGTGGGGAGAAGTCCTTGTCTTGATCGCCAAGTCTTGTGGAATCTTCATTGTATGCGGCAGCTGTCCGAACTGGCCCATGAGTATACGGCCATGGGGGTCCTCGGCCCAATCTAATAGATCAGGAGATGACTTGATGAGTACCCCCTAGTCCAGGACACCGTCACATATTCTGGCTATCATCAGATCAAAATGGCAGTTAAGGACCAGGAGAAGACGGCATTCATAACTCCCTTTGGAGCCTTTTGCTATGTGTCTATGCCCTTTGGGCTCAAGAGTGCCCAGGCAACCTATCAACGATGTGTACAAAATTTTCTTCACAAGCAAATTGGCCGTAATGTCCATGCTTACGTGGATGATATCGTGGTTAAGTCAAGGGAGAAGGAGACTCTGGTTGATGACTTGAAAGAAACCTTTGGTAACCTGAGGACGTACAAGATGATGCTTAATCCGGCCAAGTGTGTCTTTGGTGTACCGCCAGGCAAGTTATTGGGTTTTATGGTGTCCAATAGGGGAATTGAGGCTCATCCGGAGAAGATCACAACCATCACCTCCCTGGCTAAACCGAAGTGTATCAATGATGTTCAACGCCTGGCAGGCCGGATTGCCGTGTTGAGCCGATTCATCAGCCGCCTTGATGAGAAGGCAATCCCTTTGTATCAGATGTTGAAGAAGACGGATCAATTCGTCTGGAGTTCTGCTGCTGATAAGGCATTTGAGGACTTAAAGCGGCAATTGGCCAATCCGCCCGTGCTCGCCGCTCCCATTGACAAGGAGCCGTTGCTGCTATATGTTGCTGCTAATGCTCGTGCGGCCAGTGTGGCTATTGTGGTGGAGCGAAAAGAGGCAGGCAAGGAGCATCCGGTTCAACATCCAGTCTATTATATCGGCGACAGCGAGGTACTTATTGAGTCCAAGCAAAGGTATCCGCATTGGCAGAAGCTGGTATATGGAGTTTTTATGGCAAGCCGGAAGCTTAAGCAATACTTTCAAGGGCACCCCATTACGGTGGTCAGTTCTGCTCCCTTGGGCGATATCATCCAGAACCGGGAAGCGACTGGCCGGATTGCCAAGTGGGCTATAGAGCTTGGGCCGCACGGGTTGAAGTACGTGCCTCGGACGGCGGTGAAGTCTCAAGCACTTGTTGATTTCATCAATGATTGGACGGAACTGCAAGCACCTGAAGAAAAGCCAGATCACACATATTGGACCATCCATTTTGATGGATCCAAGCAATTGGAAGGCTCAGGGGCTGGAGTCGTGTTAACTTCCCCACGAGGTGATAAGTTTTGTTACCTTCTCCGCTTAATGTTCCCTTGTACTAACAATGCAGCTGAGTATGAAGCCTTGCTCCATGGTCTCCGAATGGCCAAGGAGATGAATCTAAGTCGAGTTAAGTGCTTCGGTGACTCGGACCTCGTGGATCAACAAGTGTCTGGCACTTGGGATTCCAAGGACCCACTCATGGCAGCATATCGTCGTGAGGTGGATATCGTTGCAGGTCACTTTAAAGGCTATCAGGTGGACCACGTGGACCGACGGAAGAATGAAGCGGCGGACGCTTTAAGCCGGCTGGGCTCTCAGCGCAAACCGGTCCCGCCCAAAGTTTTTCTGGATGTGCTGCACAACCCGTCGGTCAAGATCCCTGGTGAAGTGGATTTGGCTATTCCTGATCCGGAGGCTCAATTGGTGGAAGCTCTTCATGTAATTCCAGATTGGACGCTTCCTTACCTGGCGTACATGAACCGAGGCGAGTTACCAGAGGATGAGACTCTGCCCCGGCAGATAATCCGGCGGTCCAAGTCCATGACTATTGTTAATGGCGAGTTGCATCATTGCAGTGTATCAGGGGCGTTTCAACGCTGTGTGTCCCCTGAAGAAGGCTGTGAAATTTTGCGTGAGATCAACGAAGGAGATTGTGGTCACCACGCCGGTTCAAAATCATTGGTGGCTAAAGCGTTCCACCATGGCTTCTATTGGTTAACTGCTCATGCTGATGCGGAGGATCTGGTCAGATGATGTGACGGTTGCCAAAAGTTTTCAAGACGTGCTCACATGCCGGCTCAAGAATTGAGAATGATTCCAATCACTTGGCCGTTTGCAACTTGGGAGCTAGATATGGTTGGGCCTTTCAAAAGGTCCAAGGACAAGAAGACCCACCTCCTGGTGGCTGTTGACAAGTTTACAAAGTGGGTGGAGGCAGAACCTGTTAGCAAGTGTGATGCGGCCACGGCGGTTCAGTTCATCAAAAAAGTGATTTTCCGGTTTGGCTTTCCACACAGTATCATCACAGATAATGGTACCAATTTGTTCAAAGGTGCCATGAAGGAGTTCCGCTAACGTGAGCACATCCGACTTGACGTTTCATCAGTGGCGCACCCACAGTCCAATGGTCAAGCAGAAAGAGCTAATCAGGAGATCTTGAGAGGCATCAAGCCCCGGCTTATGGTTCCTTTGCAGAGAACACCGGGTTGTTGGGTAGAAGAGTTACCATCTGTGCTATGGAGCATCAATACCACACCCAACAGATCAACAGGATACACACCATTCTTCATGGTCTATGGAGCGGAGGCGGTTCTCCCCAGTGATATCCGTCATGATTCACCTCGTGTGGCGGCTTATGTTGAAGCGGACAACGAGACAGCACGGCAAGACGCTTTGGACCGGTTGGATGAAGAGTGTGACATAGCAGCTGCCCGCTCGGCGATTTACCAACAGGATTTTCGTTGTTATCACAGTCGCCGAGTTAGAACCAGAACCTTTCAAGAAGGAGATTTGGTGCTTCGGCTCATCCAAGATCAGACTGATATGCATAAGTTATCCCCACCTTGGGAGGGACCTTTTGTGGTCAGCAAGAATCTGCATAACGGGTCATACTATCTGATCGATATTCGAGAGCATAAAGACTCACGTACATCAGAGGAGGAGACCAACAGGCCGTGGAACATAGCTCATCTTCGGCCTTACTATACCTGAGCCATTGGCTCTACTTATGTACATATTATGACAATGTATATATTATAATTAATATAATAAACCGGAACCTCAGCTAAAGCGGGGTATCTGTTCTTTCACATCATGCGTGGTTACACGGAGTTGTTCTATATTAAAGCGGCCTCCGATTTACCCCTTGAACTTTCTTTTTAAATATCACTTGGGGGCTTGGTCGTATCCGAACCAATGCAACACCTTTTGATAGGCGAAAGCCACTAGATCACTTGGGACATTGTAACGCCCTCGATGCGGCTATATCTCCCACGTGTCGAAGCACGACTTAGAGGCATAACCGCATTGAAAGCAATGTCGCAAGTGAGGTAATCTTCACACAACCCATGTAATACATAAGGGAAAGAGATACATAGTTGGCTTACAATCGCCACTTCACACAATACATGAGTAAAGCATTACATCATACAGATACAATCAAGGTCCAACTACGGAACCAAAATAAAAGAAGACTACCCCAAATGCTACACAGATCCCTGATCGTCCCGACTGGGCTCCACTACTGATCAACTGAAATGAAACAACACAATGAACAAGATCTTCATTGAACTCCTCCTTGAGCTCGTGTGCGACACCTGCACAGATTCATCGGCACCTGCAAACTGGTTTTGGAAGTATCTGTGAGTCACGGGGACTCAGCAATCTCACACCCGCGAGATCAAGACTATTTAAGCTTATAGGTAGGGTAAAAGGTATGAGGTGGAGCTGCAGCAAGCGACTAGCATATATGGTGGCTAACATACGCAAAAGAGAGCGAGAAGAGAAGGCAAAAGCACGATCGAACAACTATGATCAAGAAGTGATCCTGAACTACTTACGTCAAGCATAACTCCAACACCGTGTTCACTTCCCGGACCCCGCCGAGAAGAGACCATCACGGTTACACACGTGGTTGGTGTATTTTAATTAAGATCAACTTTGGGTTTTCTACAACCAGACATTAACAAATTCCCATCTGCCACATAACCGCGGGCACGGCTTTCGAAAGTTCAAACCCTGCAGGGGTGTCCCAACTTAGCCCATTATAAGCTCTCGCGATCAACGAAGGATATTCCTTCTCCCCGGGAAGACCCGATCAGTCTCGGAATCCCGGCTACAAGACATTTCGACAGTAATAAAACAAGTCCAGCAAAGCCGCCCGATGCGCCGACATCCTGATAGGAGCTGCACATATCTCGTTCTCAAGGCAACACCGGATAAGACAAGCTACGAGTAAAACCAGGCCTCGAGTTTCCACGAGGGGGCCCCGCAGGCTGCTCGGTTCGAACCAACACTTAGACAAGCATTGGCCCGGGGGGCCTAAAATAAGATGACCCTCGAGAGAGCGACTCCCAAGGGAAAAGTAGGTGGTGGTGAGGCAAATGGTAAAACCAAGGTTGGGCCTCGCTGGAAAAGTCTTATTCAAAGCGAACTGTCAAGGGGGTCCCATAAATCACCCGATCGCGTTAGGGACGCAAAATCCGGGAACATAACACCGATATGATGGAAACTAGGGCGGCAAGAGTGGAAAAAAACACCAGGCATAAGGCCGAGCCTTCCACCCTTTACCAAGTATATAGATGCATTAATTAAATAAGATATATTGTGATATCCCAACCAGTAAACATGTTCCAACAAGGAACAACATTTCCATGTTCCAACAAGGAACAAACTTCATCTTCACATGCAACTAACAACGCTATAAGAGGGGCTGAGCAAAGCGGTAACATAGCCAATCAACGGTTTGCTAGGACAAGGTGGGTTAGAGGCTTGGTTTAACAATATGGGAGGCATGATAAGCAAGTGGTAGGTATCGCAGCATAGGCATAGCAAAAGAGCGAGCAAACTAGCAAGCAAAGATAGAAGTGATTTCGAGGGTATGGTCATCTTGCCTGAGATCCCGCAAGGAAGAAGAACGAGTCCATGAAGAAGACAAACGGACGTAGTCGAACGGGTCCTCACAAACGCGATGATAACGGAACCAACCCGAAGAAGCAACACCGGAAAGAAGCACACAACATAGTAAACAACCAACACATGAACATGGCATGATGCACAACCAAGTATGATGCATGTCCGGTTTAATGAAGCATGGCATGACAAAGTGCAACAAACAACACTAAAAATTAAGTGGAGCTCAATATGCAACAAGTTGCATATTGACAAAACTTCACAACATTTATTTAGTTCACTCTTGTTTATGTACCCAACAATATTAAATGTTGATTAACATGGCAAGGGGTGAAGCACAACAAAACTACCTATCTAGGCAAGTTTAAATGAGGCCGGAAACAACGAACAACAATTCCTAAAACTCCTCATATGCATAATATGAAATTGGTACTGTTCTGCCCAAAACTCAATTTTAGAGTTGTTAAACATGCAGAGCAAGTACACCAAGTTAAACTAGGCATTTTTCTACCCCAATTACATATAAAGTTTATTTAATTCCGAGTTACGGTTAATTAGTTATGAATTAAATCATTTTAACATGTCATTTTAGCAAATTAAAGCAAACAGCAGTTTAAACATTGTAAACATACATGAAAGTGGCATATTGTGAAACTAGACAAAATTCTAAGCATGTTACATATATGACATGTTTTATTTGGATGCATGGTTAAATAGTTATTAGCAGTTTAAAACGGGAGCATTTCTATAACAAGCATGTCCAGGATTTAATGACAAAGTCACAGCATAGGAAAAAAACAAGTCACGGGCCGAATTTGAAACAGTGGCAGTGGCCCAGGAGGATTTGGCCCGAGCAGCTGTGGGTGTGTGTGTGCTTGATTGAAAAAAATGACACAGGGGAAAAAGAATTGAGGCTCCCATAGGATTCGATCCCAGGACCTCTTGGATGGATGCATTCATGAGTGACCAGTGGGCTACGATGGAAGTTGATAACCAAAGCATGTATACGCGACATGAGTCATACCCTGGTGCAAGTCTGACGAAACTGAAAACTGAAACATCGATAGCTTGCTCTGTAAGCATGGCTGCTCGATCGATGCGGGGTCAACGCGAACAGCAGCGAGGCATTCGTGCGCAGGGTCTCGAGCGGCTTCGGTCTGCGGCAACAAAGAGAGACATGGCGAGATGAAAGAAGAACAGAGAGGAAAAGCAGTGATGCGCGAGGCAACTGCCTGCCTCACCTTGTCCGTGACGGCGCTGCTGCTTGCAGACGGCCGGTGGAGGCGAGCGTGCACGAGCACGGGCAAGATGGAAACGTGGATCCGGCGGCGGCGAGCTTGATCTGAAGAAGAGGACGGCCATGGTGGTTTCGTCTCTGCTCGAACGAAACAGAGGCACCGCGCGCCGAGGGACTTGCAGTCAACGCGAGCAGACGCTCGCTGCGAAGCAGGGGCATGCGGCGCCAAACTTGGCGGGGGCTCCGGCGCGCGACTGAACGAAGACGAACGGCGCGGCGACCGGGCATGCGGACGAGACGGGGCTGATCCGGGCACGGGACGAGGCGGTGATTGGAGCTCCGGGGCGCCCTGGTTGCTCCTGTCCAACAGAGAAGACAGGGAGAGCAGAGGAGGTTAGAGAGACAGGAAGGAGGGGAAGGACGACGGAGAGGGCGCGATGGGGCCTGCCTGCTGGCTTGCTCCAGCGTGGTGGCGAGGACAAGCGAGGCAGCCAGGAGGCAGGGCCTCAGGTGCTCGCGGACGAGGGCGTGGAAGATGGAGCTCGGGCTCCTGGTTGCTGCTAGGGAGGCGCGAAGCAGAGGAGGCTCGAGGCTGGATGGGTGGATCGAGCAAAGGTCGGGTGATGGTTGGTCGGAGATGGATCCCAAGGAAGATGATTGGGGGTGGAGGCGGCGCCGAGGAAAACGAGGAAGGCACGGGAGGATGGTGGTTGGCTGTGGGTGATCCCGATGGGGATTGAGCGGGTGGCGGCGCGATGGGACAAAAAGCCTAGGTTTTAGGGATTGGTCTAGGGTTAGACTATTTATATAGGTGGGGATTAGGATAGGGGTTACCTCGTTCCTCCGATCGCAATCGGACGATCGAGAATAAATAGGTAGGGAGTCCAAATAACAAAACGGAGATATTTTGTAGATGTTTGGGGATGATCCGGATCCAACGGTGACGACTACCCAGGTCGGGTTCGGGAGAGTTTCGGACGCTCACGTGAGGGGGCCGCGGGCTGACGAGAGAGGTTAGGTGGTTTGATAAGAGGGAACCGAAAACACGGTTGGTCTGCAACGTTCAACGACTAACGAATGCAAGTTTTGAAAAATGACGGCAACGAAGTGCCGATGCAATGCGGATGATGTAATGATGAATGCAACAAACAAATAAAAACACACAACGATAACGAAAAAAAATATAGAAGTCTTCTGGATCGTCGGTCTCGGGGCGTTACAACACTCCACCACTACGAGAGGATCTCGTCCCGAGATCTAGGAATGGCGCCGGAGAGAAACGGAAGAACAAGAGGTAAAACAATGTTGCTTCTTTGACAAACAAGTGAAACCAATGAACCTTGAGAGGTTGAAAACTTGAAAGAAAGAATACAACGAAGATGAACGAAGTTGAAAACACTGCGTTAGAAAAGAGAAACAAAGAACATACGAGAACCTTGTGGGTTGAAAGATATGAAACAAGGGCTTAACGAACCAAAAGAATATGAAACCACACCGGTATAACGAGATAGCCAAGGAACAAGAATGGCATAATTTGGACAACACTCCGGTAGAAAATTGAAGGAAAACTTGATAAGATGGAAAGAACTTGAAAAGAGAACACCACACTCCCGTTAAATGGCTTAGCAAGGAAAAGAACATGATCTTGGCAAAACGAGATGTTGAGTCGAAGAGAGTAACATCACAATGCCTCCGGAACGAAAGAATGGAAGTTAGATGGTTGGGAGAAAAGAATGGAGAAGATAATGGTAACTTCTACCGCAATTGAATTTGGAAAGCATCCTTCCAAGAAGGTTAGAACAGAGTTGTTGGAAAACCAATAACGAAAAGAATAAGCTTGTAGAGGGCTTATGGAAACAACTCAAAACTTAAAGGTGTATACATGCCACTACGGAAAACAATTGATTGCTTGAGAGCAACACGGAGATGAAAACTTGATTCGCCAAGAGAATAGGAGAAAAACTTGGATCATTGATAAGCACCACGAATAGCAACATTCCTTAGGGAAGGCTTTAAGTGAAATCTATACCAAGATAACTCCAACATAGAAATTGATGGATTTGAAATACCTCATTCTTGACAACGTGTGAATCATGAGGCATGAAGGGAAATTGTCAAGAATGACATAACACCACCTCAAAAAAATATTGATAGAAAGAATTGCACTTTAAAATGCAAGATAAAGAATACTTGAACTCCTTTGAAAAGAATCTCGATGAACACTTCGAGAAGGAATTAAATCCTTTGTGAATCATCATGTATCCTCCATAAAGAACTCCGGTAATAAAGAATGATCAAATGAAATGAAGGATGAAAAGAACAAGGTTGAAGCCTTGCAATGATTAGATGGATCTCCGTGGTGATATAATTGCGAGAGCTTGGAACTCCGAGGAATACAAGATGAAACAATTGAAATCAAGAATTTTGATGAATCTCCGGAAGAAGGAATTAATCACTTGGTTGAAACAAGAACAAGAATTATGTTATGCATATCCTTCACCCATTTAGATTGATGACAAGCAACGGATTTGGCATACCACATATTCTCGTAGAAAGACTTAAGATAGATATAGCGTAAACTTGAGAAAAGTCTTCAACGATCCGCCGGTAGGATTGAAACAACGAATGAATCTGTATGATAACGAAGGAAGAGAACTCTTGAACGAACCACCATAAGAATTGAAAATGAAAGTAGCAAAGGCACAATTCATCGGGAAGAATTGGAAAACGAATGAAGATACTTAAGGGTATTTTGATACATGAGAACAAAGAGATCATGAACTGATTAGAGGATATTTGAACGATGCACCGGTAAGATTTGGAGAATGAGATCTGAAAGCTGAGAATGAATACCTATGACATGATGGCCTTCAGAGGAAAGAAATGGAAACAACTCATGAAATGCTCCGGATGGGTATGAAAAGAATTCTCGCAATCGAAAATAATTATGAGAGGATGGCAACACACTTGAACTTCACATCTTTGAGAGAACGGATAAGAATTTAAGAGGAACTCCTCTTCAGTCTTCAAAATCTGAGAATGACGACGAGAAACACCACCATGAATTGTTGAGACACTCCGGAATGAAGAATAGAAAGGTTGAATTAATGATGAAACGAATTTGAAGCGATTCCGAAGAAAGCCATTTGACTGATGATAATTCATTCTTACGTCAAACTTTGAAAAGAATATGAGAATAACTCCAGAAAGAATTAGAAGAGTCAGGTAAGATCCTGGAAAACGACCTGTGGGTTAGGGTCCACTCAAAAGAAACACTGTTGAACGATTTAAAAGATAGATTGCGCCGGTTGAATTAAATGGCCGAATAAGGTAAGATCTCGAAATAGCTAGAATTGATGCAGAGTGGAAACACGAATCTTCAAACATATCTTCAGCACTCCGAACCAATTGAATAGCGAAAAGTGGATGATCAAGAGGTGCACCTGCATGAGAAAACATTTGAAACAAGGAAAGGAATGTGACCAACATTGAAGGCTTGAATTTAGTCCACCGGAGACGAAAAAGAACGAAGAATAATAAACTTGAAGCTCTGTTAGTATCTTCATGGGAAATCACTGGATAAGAACATTGAAAGAAAGAATGAAGAAACTTCCATCAATAAAAAGGATACTTGATTAAGAAATCTGAGTCCTTGAAGAAATAAGGGTGGGAGGGTGGGAAAACAAAGGCAACTTGGGTTGGATGAAACGAACTCCGTTGAGAAAACCAAGAATTGGTCTTGCACAAATTGAAAGGATCGGGTTAACTTGAAGAGAAGCACGCCGGTTGGAAAGGATTGAAAATACAACCTTGATGAATAAGAAGGATTAGTATTTCCATAAAAATATGAGAACACCGTTTAGGAAAGGTATGGATTCAACATTTGACTTCGAAGCAACTCGAATACCACAAATAAAACAAAACAAAGGATTTGGCTTGCAGAATAAGCCGGGATAAATACATATGATAGAGATTTACCCAATCCCATATCATGCATCTATCGGAAAGATATTCTAGGAGCTACTTGAATTCCCACCTATAAACTCCCGAAACTTCCTGGTTATGCAATCAGGTGTTGGGGATACAGGGGACACAAAATATATCACCCAAACTAACAATACCTAGATCCAGCTGTATCCATCCTTCAACACATAACCAAGAAACCTTCGGAAATCGTCTACCTCAACCTTCGAAAAGCATCTGTTATACGAGTTATGGCAATACTCCCGCACTCGCCTCAGCACTGGGCTATCAGGGTTATCTCACCAACAACTGTACAAAAGAGATTTTCGATGTCGGCGTACTAAACTCAGGTATTCCAGAACTGCAACGATAAAATCATGACAACAACACCTCGGAGCTCAACTCCCTGGGACACCTCCACTAAACCCCTGCTGACGGGAGGCACCAAGACAATGTTGTCATCATAAAACCATCGGAACGATTCTAAGATACCCGCGTGATCCTAAAAATTTTTTAGTGAAATTTGAGAAGAGAAGAGTCAAAACTCTACGTCAGGATGCCTTACCAGAGCGATGAGGAGACTGGGAAGTAAAAATAATTCCTAAACTCTCCGATACATATAATCCTAAGACTCAAAACATTTTTCTAGACATAAATCGGCCGCTAAAAACGATCAATCGGTGGGGGCTCCTAAGGTCGGGGAAGGCTCTGATACCAACTTGTAACGCCCTCGATGCGGCTATATCTCCCACGTGTCGAAGCACGACTTAGAGGCATAGCCGCATCGAGGGCGTTACAGACATGGTCAAGTCTGAACCAGTCACGCCTCTTGATCGGCCTAAGGCCACAGAATCACTTGGGGGCTTGGTCGAACCTGAACCATTGCCATGCCTCTTGATCGGCATAAATGCCACGGTTTCATTTGGGGACCTGGCTGACTTGAACCGTAGCTACACCTATCGGGAGCTTGGTCGTGTCCGACCACGGTAACGCCATCTGATCGGCTCAAATAAGCCTATTTTTGCAAACGGTTTTATCGTTGCCTTTGCTTCAATATTTTCTTTCATACATATTTCTTTACGATTGTTGCGTTTTTAAACCGACAAAGTTTTAAACCGGTTCAAACTGTCAATGGACAGAACACGGTCTATTTTTAATCCGGAGTTTATTTGCCCGGTTTGATTTTCTTTGTTAAACATCCTATTAAGGAGTGACACGGTGGTTATTATAAAGCCCGGCACGGTTTACAAGGTAAACCGGCATTATATATGCAGGAGCTGTTATCTCCTCTAATGGTGCAGGGTTTATAAAACCTCCGCTTCAAGATTGGCTAAACCAGCTTCATGCCCAATGATGACAGATTTTTTGATTGCAGAAAGTACTTTGGAAATTTTATCACCCAAAGGAAGCACAGGTTGCAGTATGTATGCACGAAGGCATAACAAAATCAAGAGTGTCGGCTAGCCTATTACAAGGCAACACGGTGCCTAAATAAGATTGTTGTTTTTCAAAGGTGGAGCAGTTTTAAACCGATTTCCGGTTCAAGCTTGGTCACCAGCATGGCTTGATGGTTGTGGGTCATCCCGCGCCGCTTCCACTTCTGCTTCTCTGCCCAGCGGCTGGAAGTCAACAATTGTCCAGTCGATTCCCATTAATGCTTGAAAGACAGCTTCATCATGAATCAGCAGTGATGGATCAATATCAGGAGCATAAGTGTGCTTACGGATTGGAGGGATAAGATTTTCCGCTTCAGGAATCGGTGCGGCTACTCGCTGGTTTTGATCATTGTACTGTGCCTGATAATGCAACAAGTCTGCCTCTTCACCCAATTGGCAAGCTAGAGGACGCACCTCCCAGTTTATTGCTCGCAGATCCGCTTCACTAAATACTGTTCCGTCTTCCTTCAAACTGGGATAGCCCTGAGCTGCCTTAACAGGGTCAAAATCCGGCACCCATGCTTTTGCCCGGATTAAGGCAGTGATGGCACCGGTTCGAGCGGAAGATCTCTTTAGGTCTTCAACCCGGGCAGGAAGCATCGACAGCCTCTTCAAAGTATCTTGAATTAAAGTGGGCGCTGGATTGTTATGCCATGCAGTAGAGATGATCCGCTGTGCTCCAGAATACAGCTGCTTGATCAATGTATAGGCGGCTTTCAATTTCATCCGTACATCTGACCCCAAGTGACCAATGCGTGTTCCTGAAGGGTTACAAAGAATCAGCACATTAAAAGTTACTTAAGAAGACTGAGTAATTCCAGAAG
This sequence comes from Aegilops umbellulata, assembly GCA_032464435.1. NCBI lineage: Eukaryota > Viridiplantae > Streptophyta > Magnoliopsida > Poales > Poaceae > Aegilops > Aegilops umbellulata. The sequence continues at coordinate 61,615,814 of CP136056.1, read as the reverse complement.
TTAAATTGGCTCACCAAAGATAGCAGCGGTCATGGAGTGCACTTGCCGCTTTATGCCGGTCAGTTCGTCCACCACCAGTTTAAGCACAGCCTCGGCGTCTTCTGCTCGCTTGATTAAAGCGGACTTCTCGGTGGCCCAGTCCGCCCGCTCCTTTTTGAAGTCCTCTTTAAGCCGTTCCATGACGCTTAAAGCGCTAGTCAACTCCTCTTTTGCTTTTGAGGTTTCAGCTTGTTGAGACTTCAGATTTTCTTGGAGGTCGGTGACTTGGTTTTGTTTTGTCTTCAACCCAGCCTGCATACAGACAATTATATGATTCAGAAAGCAGTGCAAACATTGAAGTGCCAACCACATAACAAGTTATGCACTCGGCACTTGGGGGCTAATGCATATTTGATCTTCATCTTTCAATTAATTGTAAAAGTCCCAAGATCAATACAAGTATTCAACTTGGCACTTGGGGGCTAATGGCTATTTGTTCAATTAAATATTGAGGCTACAATCTTCATTACCTAAAGTCCCGGTTTAACTATACTAAGTTGAACCGGCCCTTGGGGGCTACATCAGCAAAATTCGGACATATTGCAGTCTAAATGACAGGTCCTGGTTTAAAATGTTATTTTAAACCGGCACTTGGGGGCTATTGGAGTTGATGAATTACAAGCAGGAGCATATGGCAATTACCTCATATTTATCCTTCATCATATTAACCAGGCCGGCTTCATAGTCACGGCTGGTATATAACTGGTTTAGAAAGCCGGAGTGAAGGTCTTGAGGATACAAAGCAGTATAAGTTGACAAGTCGGCATTCCATTTGCCATTGCCAATTGCAGCAAATTCTTCCTTGGCAGTATGTTTAGACAAAGCGACATGATTGCTTGGCTCTGTATGGCCAACTCCAGTAATAACAACTTCATCATCGATTTGCATTGGGGCCGTCGGTTTATCAGTGGACTTGGAGGGACTGGTGGATTTCTCAATCCAAATGGGACTTCTGGGCTGGTCAACAGGACTGGAGGTATCAACATGTTTCTCTTCAGCAATACAGTCATCATCTTGTGGTGGCGGGTCATTTGGCGCATCTTCATGAATAGCCGCTTCAGGATCTGGCGTTTTATCCGGTTCAGGGACGACGTCCTCCTCGGCCGCGTTATCCAGGCAGGCCTTCTTGCTCGGTCTAGGCTTGGCCCTGAAAGGAGTAATAAAAGTCAAAAACAGCATATGTTACAAAGTAATACACCAGAAATATTATGATAAGTATAGTTTACCCAGTCATGATTTTGAGCGGTGGCAGCTGAGTAGTTGATGACTCGCCAGATGATGAATGGGAAGTAACCTGATAATCGGAGTCAGAAGGATTAAAAGGTTGATGAAAATAGCCCCTTTAGGATAAGCACTGACAAGCAAGTTAGAGACCTCTGAGCGGCGTTTCCGAACCGGACTATTCGGTAAACCGGCGGAGGTAACTACCTGGCCGCTGTGCCGGGTTGTGCGGCGAGCTTCGTGCTATTGGGTCTTCATAAGAAATTTGGGATCCAAGTAAGCAAGTGGATTAGAAAATTTGACCTTTCGGTTTGCCTGACGGATTTTCGGCAAAGGCAAAGGGTCTGAATCGGAAGAGAGAATAGTTACCTCTGCAGCGTCAGCGTGGCTGCTTTAGCATCATCCTGACAAATATCATCATTAATAAGGCATGTGAAAAGTAAGCCTAGTGAATCAAGCTCTACCTCAAGGTCCGGATTACCCACATCATCATCAGCTGCTGGATCTGAAGATGCAGTGGTTTTCTTCCTGTGGGTGGTTTTCTTTACGACTCTAGTCTTTGGCCGGTTTGGCCTTTCCGGTTTGTCTGGTTTTTCTGGTTTCTCCTGCGGAAGCTTCTTGCTCCAAAATGGATCATTGCCCTGTTTCAACAGATATTGGTGTTAAATAATGGGCAGATATAGCAATGACTGGATCAGTGAAAGGTAAAATTAAAAGCTTACAGCTGGCGGTTTGTTGGTGGCACGGAAGGGAAGCAGGCCGGTTCGGGCACAGATGTGTTCTGGTTCATTCAACATTTTCTTCACAACTTCTGTGACTTCTTCGTCAGTAAGCTGGATGTTCATGTGTCGCAGTGGGTCATCGACACTGCCAGTATACTCGCACATCAAACTGGAGCGCTGGCTAAGGGGCTGTATGCTCCATGATATCCAACAGCGAGCGAGATCAACTCTTGTTAAACCGTTGGCCATGAAGGCTCTGAGCTTGGACAGTTGAGGAGCGTATTTACTTCTTTCCTTGGCAGTCAACCTTTGTGGAAAAGGGTGTGTATTGCTAAGCCGCTCCGGACGAAAGCCAGTCAAAGGATTTTCATCAGCAGGGGAGGTGTCTTTGCAATAAAACCATGATTGATTCCACTCTTGGGGATGGATGTGCAGTTTCGCATGAGGATAAGTAACCTCTTTTCTTTTCTGAATCGCCACACCACCCAATTCCATATTGGAACCATCAGTAAACTCTGTGCGGCGGTTTAGATGGAAGCAGTCTCTGAACAACTCAACTGTGGGTTCCTCTTGAAAGAACACCTCACAGAGTACTTGAAAATGGCATATGTTGGTAACAGAATTGGGGCCAGTATCTTGCGGATGGAGTTGAAAATTGGCCAAGACATCCCGGTAGAATTTTGAACCGGGCGGATTAAAGCCCCGGGCTAAGTGATCTGCGAAAACAACGACCTCTCCCTCTTGAGGTGTGGGAGGACATTCTGTACCGGGGACCCTCCAATGGATAGTGTTTTTGCTGCTTAAAGCGCCGGTTAAGACTAAATTATTCAGCTGAGTTTCTGTGACACGGGAAGGAGCCCAGTTGCACTCATATACTTGTTTGGCCATGGTGAAATCTACAAAATAAGTGATTCCGGTTCAAGAATGTATTGATTAACTATACACTGGCATGGACAATGTTAAACCGGGGACAGCTATACCTAAACCGAAGTTTTATGAAGCGACAGCGTCTGGCTAAAGAGTTCTGGCGGTTCAACAAGTGGACTAATGGTATATACCGGTTTGTTAATTTTTTACACCAAGTTAAACCGCCTGATCTAAGCATTGAGGCAGTTGAGATTGCGGATGGATAAGTATGCAGAAACAGATTTCACAAGATTTATCTACAGCATTGGATCTGAAGCAAGTTCAGAAAAGAAGGAAAATATTCAAAAAGCTCAAAGCAGAACGGTATTGAATCAATGGGCAGAAATATATGTGAGATCTATGGTTTCGGGCATGAAACTAAAGGCGGATAATAGAAGCTGCCGCTACACGGAGCAGGGGTTCATAGATGCATCCAGGAGCTGGTATATGAATACGAGCAGGTGATGAACACTACAAGAACACGAAACCCTAAAAACAGATCTATGTTGAGAAGAGCAGAAGACCTACCAGAGCTGAGGAAGATGTGGAAGGGCGCCGCGGTTTTCTGGTGCGCTCAGGTTGATGCAGCGGCCAAGGTCGATGCAGAAGACGACGGCGGCGGTGGAGCTCTGGGACTGGTGACGCGAGGAAGACGAAGAGGAAGGGCATGAAGGGGAGAAAAGAAATGACCCTTCGGTCCTATTTATAAGGCAAAAAGACATGTGTCAGGCGCGTGAATCCAGGAACCGCAAATTTCGGAAGCGGAGTTGTCGCCTCGGTTGTTGTGAGTCTATTAAACAAAGAGATATCATGGATGTTTTCTTTATGACAGATGACGTCACCCCGGTTTACAGCAACTAGAGAGGATGACATCACGGCGGTTCAGCAATTACAAGAAGATATAGAAGATGAAGATTTTTGCTAAGGATTGACATGAACCCGTTCAAATCAATCTGGGGCCTAATGTTGGGGATATTACTATTGGGCGTAAACCGGCCTATTTGGGCCGGGTTAACTTCATCCGTAGTTCAAGAGTGTTAAAGCCCAAGAAGATAGATGAGGGCCTGAGGCCCGTAGTCGGTTTAAGACTTGTAGCCGTAAACCGGCATCTATATGTAAACTTGTATTGTAAGGTAGGAATAAGGAGAGACCAACCCGGATAAGAATATGAACCGGTGTTGGGACTCTGTGAACCGACGGGCGTCACCCGTGTATATAAGGGGACGACCCGGCGGCGGTTTAGGACAAGAGACAACAACTCGAGACTTAGGCGAAGCTTGTTTGCTCCCTAGTCATCGAAACCCCATCAATTCCATCACAACTAGACGTAGGCTTTTACCTTCATCGAAGGGGCCGAACTAGTATAACTCTCTGCATCCTTGTGTCCGCTTTAACCCCTTCAAGTTAACCCATCGCGATGGCTCCACGACTAAGTCCTTTCTCTAGGACATCTGCCGTGACAAAACCACGACACCTACACTTGTGGGTTATCAATGGGAGATTTCTTTGGCTAAATACCCCGCTTCCCGGAGTTCCTTGATGTTCTCCTCCGTGACGGAGGAGGCCATCCACTTTCCCTGTGCTCCAGATCCGGACATGGTCAGAGTGTTAGTTGGGGACAGAAGGGATTGAAGCTGGGGCGCTTGAGCTCAAGGATAAATGGGTTGAGGAGGAAGAAGGCGTGGGTGAAAAGAGGATCTCTATCTTCTTATAAAGGCTGTGAATATCGAGCGTCCGCCCATGAGCCTTAAAACTCGCCTATTCCCCAGGAGTCGTGCGAGCGGCATGGTTGGATTACCCAAATCCGTATTGATGGAAATCCCGCAATAAGGGGACACGATCTCTGCTTTGACGAGACGTGTCAATGAATACCGCGTCTCGAAACACGAAGCAGGAGGCTAAAAATGGTTCGAAATAATAATAAGGCCGGAACACAATGCCTCGCCGAAAAAGTTGTCAGAAGACATAACCTATTTTTTGTTTAAGTATTTTGCCCTTGCGGTTCAGGGTTGTAACTATCGTACAGAGCCGGATATAGTTCTTTTGGTCAAAGTACTTTGAAATGTTCGGAGGAGGAACCCACCTTGCAATGCCGAAGACAATCTGTGCGTCGGACACATCGTCATTGAAGCCTGGTTCAGGGGCTACTGAGGGAGTCCTGGTTTAAGGGGTCCTCGGGCGTCCGGGCTATGTGACATGGGCCGGACTGGTGGGCCGTGAAGATACAGAATAGAAGGCTTCCCCCTGAGTCCAGATGGGACTCTCCTTGACGTGGAAGGCAAGCTTGGCCTACGGATATGAAGATTCCTTTCTCTATAAACCGACTCTGTACAACCCTAGCCCTCTCCGGTGTCTATATAAACCGAAGGGTTTAGTCCGTAGAGGCAATCATAATCATACAGGATAGACATCTAGGGTTTAGCCATCACGATCTCGAGGTAGATCAACTCTTGTAACCCCTATACTCATCAAAGTCAATCAAGCAGGAAGTAGGGTATTACCTCCATTAAGAGGGCCCGAACCTGGGTAAACATCTTGTCCCCTGCCTCCTATTACCTTCGATCCTTAGACGCACACTTCAGGACCCCTACCCGAGATCTGCCGGTTTTGACACCGACAGTCGCTTCTCAATCTTTTGCTAGCCTTCATTTTGCACCAAGTATGATCTCTACTTGTGCATCCAAAATCCTTTAAACCAGTTTTGCCACATGAGTCCACTATATCTACCTATATGCGGTATTCTTTTGCCGTTCTAAGCAAATTTGCATGTGCCATCTCTAATTTTCAAAATAAACTTCTCTTTTGTGTGTTTGTTTCGCTCGCGAAGCAGTGAGGGGTGGCTAATATTTTCCATGTTGGATGTGTTATTCTCACGATGAGTGTTTATTCACTTGTCATTGCACGAGAGTAAGGCAAAGGTTTTAGGGATGCCCAGTCCTGAAATGCAAAAATCAATTTACTTTATGTTGTCAAATAATAAATTCCTTGGAAAGTGTTGGTATGGAGGGCAACCGTGGATACAGCTAGCCATGGAAAGTGAAAGTATGGTGGAAAAGGAATAAACTTTATTTTCTGTTTGGGAACCGCTTATGATATATCTAGCATGGAAAGTGTTCGGAACTCTAAGTTGTTTTCATTGGTGGGATGGATACAGCTCCCAAAATGTTTTATCTCTAATTTTTCGCTTTGAGCTCTGGCACCTCTACAAATCCCTACTTCCCTCTGCGGAGGGCCTTTCTTTTACTTTATGCAATTTTTATTTTGAGTCTCCATCTTCTCTTATAAAAGCACCAACTAGGAGGCAATATGATCATACTTAAGTATTGGGTGTAGCTAATATTTCAGTATGTTTCATGAATGGATCAATGGTTGAGCATGATGGGCTAGGGATAACTTATTTTAGCGTTGATATTTTGAAAGACATGGTTGCTTGTTGATATGCTTGAGTATCTAAATTATTATGTGAAAACTAGACTATCGCTTTGAATCACATAAAAGTCCAATTTTCCATGCTATAAAGAAAAGAATATGATATGACATGTTAGGCAGCATTCCACATCAAAAATTCTTTTTTAATCACTTACATCCTCGAGGATGAGTAGGAGTTAAGCTTGGGCATGCTAATACGTCTCCAATGTATCTATAATTTTTGATTGCTCAATGCTGTTATATTATCAATCTTGGATGTTTTATAATCATTTTATAGTCATTTTATATCATTTTTTGTACTAACCTATTAACATAGTGCCAAGTGTCAGTTGTTGTTTTCTGCATGTTTTTTACATTGCAGGAAATCAATAACGGACGGAGTCCAAACACAACAAAACTCCATGGAGATTTTTTATGGACCAGAAGGAACGTAATTGGCCCTGGCAGCGCTTGGGGGTGCCCCGAGGGGGGCACAACCCACCAGGGCGCGCCAGGAGGCCCAAGCACGCCCTGGTGGGTTCTGCCCACCTCGGGTGCCCCCCGGACCACCTCTTTGCTCTATAAACACCCCAATATTACCAAAACCCTAGGGGAGTCGACGAAATATTTATCCAGCTGCTGCAAAGTCCAGAACCACCAGATCCAATCTAGACACCATCTCGGATGGGGTTCACCACCTCCATTGGTGCCTCTCCGATGATGCGTGAGTAGTTCTTTGTAGACCTTCGGGTCCGTAGTTAGTAGCTAGATGGCTTCCTCTCTCTCTTGCTGAATTCTCAATACAATTGTCTCTTGGAGATCCATATGATGTAACTCTTTTGTGGTGTGTTTTTTGGGATCAATGAACTTTGAGTTTATGATCAGATCTATCTTTTTATATCCATGAAAGTTATTTGAGTTTCTTTGATCTCTTATATGCATGATTGCTTATAGCCTTGTATTTCTTCTCCGATATTTGGGTTTTGTTTGGCCATGTTGATCTATTTATCTTGCAATGGGAAGAGGTGCTTTGTAGTGGGTTCGATCTTATGGTGCTTGATCCCAGTGACAGAAGGGGAAACGACACGTATGTATTGTTGCTACTAAGGATAAAACGATGGGGTCTATCTCTACATAGATAGATCTTGTCTACATCATGTCATCGTTCTTATTGCATTACCCCATTTCTCCATGAACTTAATACACTAGATGCATGCTGGATAGCAGTCGATGTGTGGAGTAATAGTAGTAGATGCAGGTAGGAGTCGGTCTACTAATCTTGGACGTGATACCTATATAATGATCATTGCCTAGATATCATCATGATTATTTGAAGTTCTATCAATTGTCCAACAATAATTTGTTCACCCACCGTTTGCTATTTTTCTCGAGAGAAGCCACTAGTGAAACCTACGGCCCCCGGGTCTTCTTTTTCATATTATTTGCCTTTGTGATCTACTTTTCTCTTGCATTTATTTTTAGATCTATTAAACCAAAAATACAAAAATACCTTGCTGTATTTTATTTCTATTTATTTTATTTGGTGTTCGATCTATCAATCTAGTGTAATTTATCTCACGTTTGTTTGCCTATCTCGAGGCGTCGTACCCCGGAAGGGAATGGCAACCCCTTTAACACGTCGTGTTGCAAGGATTTGTTATCGGGGTTGTTTACATTCTGTTACTTGGTTCTCCTACTGGTTCGATAACCTTGGTTTCATATCTGAGGGAAATACCTACTGCCATTGTGCTACATCATCCCTTCCTCTTTGGGGAAATACCGTCGTAGCTTCAAGCGACATTAGTGCCTGGCGGGGGAAGAGGAGGCTTTCGGCGACTTCGGCCGCATCGACCGCCTGGACTCGCGCACGCTGGAGCGGGGGCACACCAAGCGCTTCGCCTGCTGGCTCTTGGTGTGGGACGTGGTCCACATCTTGACGAGGTGCGCGCTTTGGGTGCTCAAGCGCGGCGTCAGCCACGTCGATGAGGTGATCGACTTCGCTCCATTCAACCGCCGCGTCCCCCCGCCATCGGGTGTGCACCGCTACGACCTCCTGGTGCACAACGATCTGGTGGAGGACTAGACCCCGCACTCGCCCCGATCATCGCACTCCGGCAAGAGCGGGCTCCCCTCCTCCTCCGACGACGACAACTGCCCCATGCCATGTATCAAGCCTGGTACATGGGTGGCACAGGTCGAAGATGGCCAAGGCCTGAGCTGCCGCTCGACCCAGCGCGCCCCAGCAGCGGGCTGTGGCGGCCCCATCCTCGAGGCCTCAAGGCGCGACCACGAAGACGGCGACAACAGCGGTGGCTCGGAGCGCTCATGGAAAGACCGCCTACTCAGCCGCGGGTGCCACGCCAAGGAGGGCCACGGGAAGCAGGGCCATGGCCAGGCCAGGGCGGCTACTGAAGATGCTCTGCCTCCTCTGCGTGCGACGCCACTGCTGCCCCTCTACCCTGCCACCCCACCACCCGATGCTGCTACAGAAGACCCGGTGGCCCACTTCTTCAGCTTCTCTGACTCAGGCCGCGCGCTCTCCCCCGCTCCGCGCATGGACAGCATGCAGCTGGAGATGGAGAACACCATGATCGAGGCGCTGCAGTATCCGTTAGCCTTCAAAGACGGTGGGCGATCACCACCCCACCCACTGCCCATGCCTCAAGACCCTGCAAGCCCTGAGATGATCCCCTGCCTACTGCCCTGCATCAACACCCCTACCGTGGCCACTGCTGGTTTCCAGCTGTCAGCTGTCACGGAGCGCATCGGCATCATGCAGATCGAAGAAGGCAATGGGGTGGGCGCCACTGCCGCCTTGTTCGCTCCCATCCCCCCTGTCGGTGTCAAAACTGGCAGATCTCGGGTAGGGGGTCCCGAACTATGCGTCTAAGGATCAAAGGTAACAGGAGGCATGGGACACGATATTTACCCAGGTCCGGGCCCTCTTAATGGAGGTAATACCTTACTTCCTGCTTGATTGACTTTGATGAGTATAGGGGTTACAAGAGTGATCTACCTCGAGATCGTAATGGCTAAACCCTAGACGTCTAGCCTGTATGATTATGATTGCCTCTACGGACTAAACCCTCTGGTTTATATAGACACTGGAGGGGGCTAGGGTTGTACAAGGTCGGTTTACAGGGGAAGGAAACCATACATCCGGACGTCGTGCTTTCCATCCACGCAAAGGAGAGTCCCATCCGGACATGGGAGAAGGTCCTCGATCTTGTATCTTCATGACCCATCAATTCGGCCCACATCACACAGCCCAGACGCCCAAGGACCCCCTAGTCCAGGACTCCCTCAGTAGCCCCCGAACCAGGCTTCAATGACGACATGTCCGGCGTGCAGATCGTCTTCGGCATTACAAGGCGGGTTCCTCCTCCGAATACCCCAAAGCAGTTTCAACAAAACAACTGTATTTGACTTTTCAATGATAATGCAGTATCCGGCTTTTATATCTTCTGTTCTGATAGGTGGGCCCTCCATGATACTCCGGACGGCCTCGGCTTCACATTAAACATCGTATGCTTCGGCTTCTGCGCTACAGTCACCTCGGCTTCCACGTGTCAGATGAATACGAAGGGTCCAAGTGTTTTTATAGATAACACCCTGACGGCGTATGGAAGATGTCTAGTTAAGGAGATTGGATCTCAGATGCCATTCCAAACTAGGCGAAAAATCCTTGGAGCTGGCCATAGAGAACTGCGCAAACATGGTTGGCGCTCCCAGTTCTTCCTCACGCCCTCACGGCCCTCAAAAAGGCGACTGGGAGAGCTTCTCGGTCTCCCACGCCCAACTAACCAAGCTCCAGGTGCAGGGATATCTTCCTCCCACGGACCTGGTTCTCGTCCGGGCAGGATTAACTTCCATAAGTGTCGAAGCCCTAGCGGAAAATTTCCCCAATCCTACCAAAGGGGAGCGAGTGTGCTTCGTTTCCTTCCTTTTAAGAGGCGTTGGATTTCCAATCCACCCTTTCCTCCGAGGTCTCCTGGAGTACTACAGCCTCCAGCTGCACAGTCTCACGCCAGGCTCCATTCTGCACATTGCGGGCTTCGTCGCTCTTTGTGAGCTGTTCCTAGGCTACGAGGCCCATTTTGAGTTATGGAGGAAACTTTTTTGCCTCGTCCCCCGCTCCCAAAAGGGATCTACATTCGAGGTGGGCGGTGCCGAAGTATGGCGTATAGCCGGGACAGGATACCTGTCTGGCACTTCGAAGAAGGCATCCGAAGAGTGGCCCTCAGAGTGGTTTCATATTGAAGACGTTGTTCTCCCAGACCCCATCCGGCGGGGCCTACCCGAATTTTGCAATACTCCATTAAAGAAACGCCACAGCTGGCGTCCCCAAAGCCTCGAAGAGGAGGACAGTGCAGAGATTAAGAAGTTAATGAGCAAGATAAAGATACTCGCCCAATCTGGACTATCCATGATTGAGGTAATGGCGATTTCAATAACGCTAGACATTCGGCCACTCCAATCCAGAGGACTCCCCATGTGGCACTACAACGGGGAAGATGACGCATCACGCTGTGGGCGCACGGGTCCGGACACCTCTACAGCCTTGGCCGCCATATTGGCTGATCTTTATAAAGGGGAGAAAGAAGATTTTACTCGCCTTAAGTGCCGAGAGAGACTTTCCATGTACAACCCTCCTAGCTGGGTGAGCTTTCGCTCCGTAACCTTACTCAGTCCTCTTCCGTAGTCGCACCTAGTTGAACTTAATCCGACTATTTTTAACAGGAATGGAGGAAGGCTGTCGAGGGATCTATAGCCCCGCTCCGCAGCCGGAGGACCATATTCGAGACCTGGATCCTGGATTTGAAGAGGATCTGGATATATTCATAGAGCTCAAGGAGGGGGTCTTTTATCAGGCGAGCTACAACGACACAGAAGTGGCCATCATAGCCCATTATCCCGGCCTTCTCCCCTCCTCCCACGTAAGTTCCCAGGAGAGATCTTTTCAACAAGAGCCTTCCCGTTGCGCCTCACCCACCGCACTATCTAATGCTCCAAAGGGGCGGCGCTCGTCCCGCCAAACCACATCGAAGGCGCCCTCCAAGAAGGCGACGCTCACGCATGGCAAGTCTTTAAAAAGAAAGGCAGGCAGCGATACCATCGAGCCTCCTCGTTCACCAAAGAGGTATAATTTTCAGCCTGCACTCAGCAAATAGGCCGGATTGTAATGTGCTCCGATGTGTTATATTTCAGGAAGAGCGTACACCGGACCGTATCTGGGGGTCTCGCCAGCCATGCATCGGCCAATCCGGCCCCGGACCTTGCCACTAGTACTAGGGTTGGTACGGGTGCCATGCCGGATCGTCACCTCCATGACGATTCGGATAATGTATCCATCACAAACTCCGAAGTGGAGAGCGCGATGGTCCATCGGCGGCGAAAAGAGGCCATGCGTGATCCAAGCTTTACTGAAGAGGCGTTCAACACCCTCAGCTCTGCAGACGCATATATCCGGGCTGCTCGAGATGGACTTGCCAGACCTACACTTCAACTTTCGAAGGACATGCAGGTAAGGCTTTGTGTAGATTCAATAACCCCATGCACCAGCAGCCCCCGAGACTTGAAGTAGTTGGTAGAACTGATTTAAGGATCGTTGTATAATTTAGGTGCTCACGGAGAATAACAACATGCTATCTCAGGAGCTTGAAAAGTGTCAGACCCAGCTAACTGCTGTCACCATCGAACTGGAGAAATCCAAGAAGGCACCGACTGGTAATGTCAACTACTGTTTGGAAAATACGATTTTGTGCCGGCAATGTTTTAACATAAGAACCGTTGCGTTTACAGCGACAGGATCGTCGGATCAGCTGGAAGAGGAACTAAGGGCCGCGCAGGCGGATAAACAGCATGCCGAAAGACAAGAAGCCGCTGGTCAATGTATACTAACACGAACCAGGGATGAGAAGAACAAGCTACAGGATTCTAACACCAAGCATGCCAAAGAGCTAAAGGACGTACGAGCCCAACTGGCGGACGCCTTGAAAGAGAACAGAAAGCTGAAAGGCGACATATTCAGTATGCCCTTTAACCTTACTTTCATACAGTTCCCTAATGCGAAGTTTAACAAGTTTGTTTCCCTAATGAGAGGTGTCCGGGTTTCAAGGCGATCTGCTACAAGAGTTGTCCAAAGTGCATGAGCGAGCCCAGAAGGCAATGAGAAACATTGCTAAGGCTCTATGGCCGGCCGATTCTCCTCCAGGAAGTATGGAGGAACTCGTGAATGTATTCAAGGGAGCTCGTCGCTGCTTTGGGCTATGGAAGATATCAGCATGCCGAGAAGGCGCACGAGAGGCCCGGGCCATGGTGAAAACGCGGTACACCGGACTTGATCCGAATCATATGGCTCGGGTCGGGCCTCGGGGACCAGATGGACAGGAAAATCCTGTTAGTTTGGTGTATGACCAAGTAAAGATAGCCACCAAGTTTTCACAACATGATTGTAAACTAGAGAACCTATTAGATGGTCTAGAGGAGGAGGAGGAAGTTATTGAGTCCAAGTAGTAATGTACTTTTATCGGCAAACATATCTCCAGCCGAATTATAAAATGATTGTCATGGCAGACTTTCCGCTTTAACCTCCGAAACCCAAGGTTTGGAGTTTTTCCGAATACTATACTGTGGGGAAACACCGAAGTATGTTCGGAAACCAGATAGTCCGGTCATAGTTGCTTGAACAGACAAGTTGTATTCAGGGAGTTATGTTATATTACATTTGATCATAAGAAACATCTTCCAGGGAGAATAGTTCCGCTACGGGTTCCTCTCCCTGGGCCAGCATGCGTTGTTGTGCATGCCTAAGCTGTGATGCTAAAAATCACAGTACACATTATATGTTGGGGGCTTGTATGGCGACGAGGGTAGTTCATCTTTTGTCCGCCGACCTTTTATTCCCTTATGAACGCTAGCTTTCGGCTTCACCCGTCTGAGGTACACGTCCGGATAACCCGGCTGTAACAATCGCAGAGGTGCTCCCTTTATGCCCTAGCCGAACAAGCGGGAATGTAGGGCATAAGCATAGGAGCCAGGCAACCCAGCTTGGCAAAAACTTAAGTCATAAAGGTGCATATAATGGTGAAGGAAAGACATATATGAGAAGACGACACATATATACGGTGAGCTTGATGCTCGAAAAAGAATAATAACAAGCTTCTGTGAAGAGAAGCCCCCAGGTATTGTGGGGTATGTACATTTAAGGATGTATGCCCCTTAAGTGTTCGGTTTAACCGAACACAAGATGGAATTCGTATAAAAAACAAGAAAAAGAAAAAAAGTGAAAAGTAGAGAAGAAGGAACAAGAAAAAAGGTATATGTGCGGACTTAGGCGTAGAATCTTCGGAGCCGGGCGGCGTTCCATGGGTTTGGCTCCAAGCGATCATCCGAGGCATTGCGAAGGCGATAGGCTCCTCCAGTGAGAACTTCATCTATAATGAAGAGACCCTCCCATTTGGGCTTGAGCTTGTCCTTTTTCTTCTCTGGTAGGCGTAGAACGAGTTCCCCGACATTATAAGTCTTTTCCCGTACTTCTCTGCTTTGATATCGCCTAGCCTGATGTTGGTAGAATGCGGAACGGGCCTTCGCGGTGTTGCTCTCCTCCTCCAGGCCGTCCAGGTCGTCCTGTCGATCGAGCTCAGCTTCTATCTCTTCGTACATGCGCACTCGAGGTGAGTCATGAATAATGTTGCAAGGCAAAACCGCCTCCGTGCCGTACACCATGAAGAAAGGTGTATATACAATCGTGTGATTGGGCGTGGTCCGCATCCCCCAGAGTACGGAATCAAGTTCCTCAACCTAGTGCTTGTCTGATTCTTGTAGGGATCACACTAGTCTGGGTTTGATACCGCTCATTATAAGGTCGTTAGCCCGTTCGACCTGACCGTTTGTCTAAGGGTGATATATGGAGACGTAATCGAGCTTGAAGCCCAAAGCTGCGCACCAAGTTTTCACCTCGTCGGCCATAAAGTTAGATCCGTTGTCCATAATAATGCTGTGTGGGACACCATAACGGTGTACGACACCGGGTATAAAGTCTATCACTGCTCCGGCTTCAACCGTTTTGACTTGTTTGGCTTCTATCCACTTAGTGAACTTGTCGACCATAACCAGCAAATATTTCTTCTTATGGCTTCCCCCTTTAAGGGGTCCGACCATGTCTAGCCCCCAGACCGCAAAAGGCCAAGTAATTGGGATGGTTCGTAGTGTAGTGGGCGGCATATGGCTTTGATTGGCGAAAAGCTGACATCCAACGCAGCGCTGTACGAGGTCCTCTGCATTTGCTCGAGCCGTGGGCCAAAAGAAACCTGTGCGTAAGGCCCTTCTTACAAGGGCCCGAGCTGCGGCATGATGGCCACCAAGACCATCGTGTATTTCAGCCAAGAGTTGTCGTCCCTCGTCTTTTGAGATGCATCTTTGAAGGACTCCAGTAGTACTTTTCTTGTATAGTTCTCCTTCATAAAATTTGTGTTGGGGAACGTAGTAATTTCAAAAAAAATCCTACGCACACGCAGGATCATGGTGATGCATAGCAACGAGAGGGGAGAGTGTGTCCACGCACCCTCGTAGACCGAAAGCGGAAGCGTTAGCACAACACGGTTGATGTAGTCGTGCGTCTTCATGATTCGACCGATCCAAGTACCGAACGCACGGCACCTCCGAGTTCAGCACATGTTCAACTCGATAACGTCTCGCGAACTCCAATCTAGCAGAGCTTCTCCGGAGAGTTTTGTCAGCACGACGACATGGTGATGGTGATGATTTTGCTACCGATGCAGGGCTTTGCCTAAGCACTTCTATGATATGATCGAGGTGGATTATGGTGGAGGGGGGCACCGCACACGGCTGGGAGAGATCAACAGATCAACTTGTTGTGTCTAGAAGTGCCCCCCTGCCCCCGTATATAAAGGAGCAAGGGGGAGGCCGGCCAGCCCCTTGTGGGCGCGCCAGGAGGAGGACTCCTCCTCCTAGTAGGAGTAGGACTCCCCTCTTTCCTACTCCTACTAGTAGGGGGAAAGGAAGGGGGAGAGGGAGAAGGAAAGGGGGGCGCCGCCCCCCTCTCCTAGTCCAATTCAGACCAGAGGGGGAGGGGCACGCGGCCTGCCCTAGGCCAGCCCTCTCTCTCTCCACTAAGGCCCATAAGGCCCACTATTTCTCCCGGGTGGGTTCCGGTAACCCTTCGGCACTCCGGTTTTCTCCAAAACCACCCGGAACAATTCCGGTGTCGGAATATAGTCGTACAATATGTCGATCTTTATGTATTGACCATTTTGAGACTCCTTGTCATGTCCGTGATCATATTCGGGACTCCGAACTACCTTCGGTACATCAAAACACAAAAACTCATAATACCGATCGTCACCGAACTTTAAGCGTGCGGACCCTACGGGTTCGAGAACTATGTAGACATGACCGTGACACGTCTCCGCTCAATAACCAATAGCGGAACTTGGATGCTCATATTGGCTCCTACATATTCTACGAAGAACATTATCGGTCAAACCGCATAACAACATACGTTGTTCCCTTTGTCATCGGTATGTTACTTGCCCGAGATTCGATCGTCGGTATCTCAATACCTAGTTCAATCTCGTTACCGGCAAGTCTCTTTACTCGTTCTGTAATGCATCATCCCGCAACTAACTCATTAGTCACATTGCTTGCAAGGCTTATAGTGATGTGCATTACCGAGAGGGCCCAGAGATACCTCTCCGACAATCGGAGTGACAAATCCTAGTCTCGATTTATGCCAACTCAACAAGTACCATCAGAGACACCTGTAGAGCACCTTTATAATCACCCAGTTATGTTGTGACATTTGGTAGCACACAAAGTGTTCCTCCGGTATTCGGGAGTTGCATAATCTTATAGTCATAGGAACATGTATAAGTCATGAAGAAAGCAATAGCAATATACTAAACGATCAAATGCTAAGCGAACGGAATGGGGCAAGTCAATCACATCATTCTCTAATGATGTGACCCCGTTAATCGAATGACAACTCATGTCTATGGCTAGGAAACTTAACCATCTTTGATTCAACGAGCTAGTCAAGTAGAGGCATACTAGTGACACTCTGTTTTGTCTATGTATTCACACATGTACCAAGTTTCCGGTTAATACAATTCTAGCATGAATAATAAACATTTATCATGAAATAAGGAAATAAATAATGACTTTATTATTGCCTCTAGGGCATATTTCCTTCAGTCTCCCACTTGCACTAGAGTCAATAATCTAGTTCACATCGCCATGTGATTTAACATCAATAGTTCACATCTTTATGTGGCTAACACCCATAGTTCACATCGACATGTGATCACCACCCAAAGGGTTTACTAGAGTCAGCAATCTAGTTCACATTGCTATGTGATTAACACCCAAAGAGTACTAAGATGTGATCATGTTTTGCTTGTGAGATAATTTTAGTCAACGGGTCTGTCACATTCAGATCCGTAAATATTTTGCAAATTTCTATGTCTACAATGCTCTGTACGGAGCTACTCTAGCTAATAGCTCCCACTTTCAATATGTATCTAGATCAGACTTAGAGTCGGTCCAGATCGATGTAAAAGCTTGCATCGATGTAACTCTTTACGACGAACTCTTTATCACCCCCATAACCAAGAAATATATCCTTAATCCACTAAGGATAATTTTGACCGTTGTCCAGTGATCTACTCCTAGATCACTATTGTACCCTCTTGCCAAACTCATGGTGAGGTACACAATAGGTCTGGTACATAGCATAGCATACTTATAGAACCTATGACTGAGGCATAGGGAATGACTTTCATTCTCTTTTCTATTTTCTGCCATGGTCGGTTTTTCAGTTTTTACTCAACTTTACACCTTGCGACATAGTCAAGAACTCCTTCTTTGACTGTTCCGATTTGAACTACTTCAAAAACTTGTCAAGGTATGTACTCATTGAAAAAACTTATCAAGCGTCTTGATCTATCTCTATAGATCTTGATGCTCAACATGTAAGCAGCTTCACCGAGGTCTTTCTTTGAAAAAACTCCTTTCAAACACTCCTTTATGCTTTCCACAAAAATTCTACATTATTTCTGATCAACAATATGTCATTCACATATACTTAACATAAATGTTATAGTGCTCCCACTCACTTTCTTGTAAATACAGGCTTCACCACAAGTCTGTATAAAACTATATGCTTTGATCAACCTATCAAAGCGTATATTCCAACTCCGAGATGCTTGCACCAGTCCATAGATGGATCGCTGGAGTTTGCACATTTTGTTAGCACCTTTAGGATCGACAAAACCTTCTGGTTGCATCATATACAACTCTTCTTTAAGAAATCCATTAAGGAATGTAGTTTTGACATCCATTTACCAGATTTCATAAAATGTGGCAATTTGCTAATATGATTCGGACAGACTTAAGCATTGCTACGAGTGAGAAAATCTTATCGTAGTCAACACCTTGAACTTTGTCAAAAACCTTTTTCGGCAAGTCTAGCTTTGTAGATAGTAACACTACTATCAGCGTCCGTCTTCCTCTTGAAGATCCATTTATTTTCTATGGCTTGCCGATCATCGGGAAAGTCAACCAAAGTCCATACTTTGTTCTCATGCATGGATCCCATCTTAGATTTCATGGCCTCAAGCCATTTCGCGGAATCTGGGCTCATCATCGCTTCCTCATATTTCGTAGGTTCGTCATGGTCAAGTAACATGACCTCCAGAACAGGATTACCGTACCACTCTGGTGCGGACCTTACTCTGCCTGACCTACGAGGTTCGGTAGTAACTTGATCTGAAGTTATATGATCGTCATCATTAGCTTCCTCACTTATTGGTGTAGGAGTCACAGGAACAGATTTCTGTGATGAGCTACTTTTTAATAAGGGAGCAGGTGCAGTTACCTCATCAAGTTCTACTTTCCTCCCACTCACTTCTTTCGAGAGAAACTCCTTCTCTATAAAGGATCCATTTTTAGCAACAAGAACTTGCCTTCGGATCTGTGATAGAAGGTGTACCCAATAGTTTCCATTTTGGGTACCTATGAAGATTTACTTCTCCGATTTGGGTTCGAGCTTATTATGTTGAAACTTTTTCACATAAGCATCGCAGTCCCAAACTTTAAGAAACGACAACTTTGGTTTCTTGCCAAACCACAGTTCATATGGTATCGTCTCAACGGATTTAGATAGTTCCCTATTTAACGTGAATGCAGCTGTCTCTAATGCATAACCCCAAAACGATAGTGGTAAATCGGTAAGAGACATCATAGATTGCACCATATCTAATAAAGTATGGTTACGATGTTCGGACACACCATTACACTGTGGTGTTCCAGGTGGCGTGAGTAGTGAAACTATTTCACATTGTTTTAACTGAAGGCCAAACTCGTAACTCAAATATTCGTCTCCACGATCAAATCATAGAAACTTCATTTTCTTGTCACGATGATTTTCCACTTCACTCTGAAATTATTTGAACTTTTCAAATGTTTCAGACTTATGTTTCATCAAGTAGATATACCCATATCTGCTCAAATCATTTGTGAAGGTCAGAAAATAATGATACCCGCCGTGAGCCTCAACACTCATCGGATCGCATACATCAGTATGTATTATTTCCAATAATTCATTTGCTCGCTCCATTGTTCCGGAGAACGAAGTTTTAGTCATCTTGCCCATAGGGCATGGTTCGCAAGCATCAAGTGATTCACAATGAAGTGATTCCAAAATTCCATCAGCATGGATTTTCTTCATGCGTTTTACACCAATATGACCTAAATGGCAGTGCCACAAATAAGGTGCACTATCATTATTAACTTTGCATCTTTTGGCTTCAATATTATGAATATGTGTATCACTACGATCGAGATCCAACAAACCATTTTCGTTGGTGTGTATGACCATAGAAGGTTTTATTCATGTAAACAGAACAACAATTGTTCTCTAACTTAAATGAATAACCGTATTGTAGTAAACATGATCAAATCATATTCATGCTCAACGCAAACACCAAATAACACTTATTTCAACACTAATCCCGAAAGTACAGGGAGTGTGCGATGATGATCATATCAATCTTGGAACCACTTCCAACACACATCGTCACTTCACCCTTAACTAGTCTCTGTTCATTTTGCAACTCCCGTTCCAAGTTACTAATCTTAGCAACTGAACTAGTATCAAATACTGAGGGGTTGCTATAAACACTATTAAAGTACACATGAATAACATGTATATCAAATATACCTTTGTTCACTTTGTCATCCTTCTTATCTGCCAAATACTTGGGGCAGTTCCGTTTCCTGTGACCAGTCCCTTTGCAGTAGAAGCACTCAGTCTCAGGCTTAGGTCTAGACTTGGGTTTCTTCACTTGAGCAGAAACTTGCTTGTCGTTCTTCTTTGAAGTTCCCCTTCTTCCCTTTGCCCTTTTCTTGAAACTAGTGGTCTTGTCAACCATCAACACTTGATGCTTTTCTTGATTTCTACCTTCATTGATTTCAGCATCACGAAGAGCTTTGGGAATCGTTTCCATTATCCCTTGCATATTATAGTTCATCACGAAGTTCAAGTAACTTGGTGATAGTGACTACAGAACTCTGTCAATCACTATCTTATGTGGAAGATTAACTCCCACTTGATTCAAGTGATTGTAGCACGCAGACATTTTGAGCAGATGCTCACTAGCTGAGTTATTCTCCTCCATCTTGTAGGCAAAGTACTTGTCAAAGGTCTCATACCTTTCGACATGGGTATGAGTCTGAAATACTAATTTCAACTCATGGAACATCTCATATGCTCCGTGGCATTTCAAAAACGTCTTTGAAGCCCCGATTCTAAGCCGTAAAGCATGGTGCACTAAACTATCAAGTAGTCATCATATCGAGCTTGCCAAACGTTCATAACGTCTGCATTTGCTCCTGCAATCATTCTGTCACCTAGCGGTGCATCAAGGACATAATACTTCTGTGCAGCAATGAGGATAATCCTCATATCACGGATCCAATCCGCATCATTGCTACTAACATCTTTCAACTTAGTTTTCTCTAGGAACATATCAAAATAAAACAGGGGAGCTAAACGCGAGCTATTGATCTACAACATAGATATGCTAATACTACCAGGACTTTCATGATAAATTAAAGTTCAATTAATCATATTACTTAAGAAATCCCACTTAGACAAACATCCCTCTAATCATCTAAGTGATCACGTGATCCATATCAACTAAACCATAACCGACCATCACGTGAGATGGAGTAGTTTTCAATGGTGAACATCACTATGTTGATCATATCTACTATATGATTCATGCTCGACCTTTCGGTCTCAGTGTTCCGAGGCCATATCTGCATATGCTAGGCTCGTCAAGTTTAACCCGAGTATTCTGCGGGTGCAAAACTGTCTTACGGCCGTTGTAGATGAACGTTGAGCTTATCACACCCAATCATCACATGGTGTCTCGGCACGACGAACTTTGGCAACGGTGCATACTCAGGGAGAACACTTTTACCTTGAAATTTAGTGAGAGATCATCTTATAATGCTACTGTCAATCAAAGCAGAATAAGATGCATAAAGGATATATAAACATCACATGCAATCAATATAAGTGATATGATATGGCCATCATCATCTTGTGCCTTTGATCTCCATCTCCATGATCACCATCCTCACCGGCGTGACACCTTGATCTCCATCGTAGCATCATTGTCGTCTCGCCAACTATTGCTTCTACGACTATCGCTACCGCTTAGTGATCAAGTAAAGCATTTACAGGGCGATTGCATTGCATACAATAAAGCGACAACCATATGGCTCCTGCCAGTTGCCGATAACTCGGTTACAAAACATGATCATCTCATACAATAAAATATAGCATCATGTCTTGACCATATCACATCACAACATTTCCTGCAAAAACAAGTTAAACGTCCTCTACTTTGTTGTTGCAAGTTTTACGTGACTGCTATGGGCTGAGCAAGAACCGTTCTTACCTACGCATCAAAACCACAACGATAGTTCGTCAAGTTAGTGATGTTTTAACCTTCTCAAGGACCGGGCGTAGCCACACTCGGTTCAACTAAAGTTGGAGAAACTGACACCCGCCAGCCACCTATGTGCAAGGCACGTCGGTAGAACCAGTCTCGCGTAAGCGTACGCGTAATGTCGGTCCGGGCCGCTTCATCCAACAATACCGCTGAACCAAAGTATGACATGTTGGTAAGCAGTATGACTTGTATCGCCCACAACTCACTTGTGTTCTACTCGTGCATATAACATCTATGCATAAAACCTGGCTCTGATGCCACTGTTGGGGAACGTAGTAATTTCTAAAAAATTCCTATGCACACGCAGGATCATGTTGATGCATAGCAACGAGAGGGGAGAGTGTGTCCATGTACCCTTGTAGACCGAAAGCGGAAGCGTTAGCACAACGCGGTTAATGTAGTCGTACGTCTTCATGATTCGACCGATCCAAGTACCGAATGCACGGCACCTCTGAGTTCAGCACACGTTCAACTCGATGACGTCCCACGAACTCTGATCCAGCAGAGCTTCGCCGGAGAGTTTTGTTAGCACGACGACGTGGTGATGGTAATGATGTTGCTACCGACGCAGGGCTTCGCCTAAGCACTGCTACGATATGATCGAGGTGGATTATGGTGGACAGGGGCACCGCACACGGCTGGGAGAGATCAACCGATCAACTTGTTGTGTCTAGAGGTGCCCCCTACACCCGTACATAAAGGAGCAAGGGGGAGGCCGGCTGGCCCCTTGTGGGCGCGCCAGGAAGAGGAGTCCTCCTCCTAGTAGGAGTAGGACTCCCCTCTTTCCTACTCCTACTAGGAGGGGGAAAGGAAGGGGAGAGGGAGAAGGAAAAGGGGGGTGCCGCCCCCTTCTCCTAGTCCAATTCGGACCAGAGGGGAGGGGCGCGCGGCCTGCCCTAGGCCAGCCCTCTCTCTCTCCACTAAGGCCCATAAGGCCCACTGAAAGTGCTAGTTATCGACTAGAGGGGGGTGAATAGGCGATTTTTATGAAAGTCTTCAAAACATGGGAGTTTAGAAGATAAACAATAGAAATGATCCTATTGATATGTAGCGGAAGGTAGACTACACTAAGCAAGCCATAGTCAAGTATTCAATGAAGTGAAAGCTCGAAGACTAACAACGGCTAGGTAGTAAAGATCGGGATGGAAGATAGTATGAAGCCGAATAATGATAGTAGTCACTCAGTGAAGACAAACATGTAGAGCAAGCAGGCAATGACTTCACGAAGAAAAATAGTAAGTAAGGAGAGGGAGTGGATAGAACCAGTCACTTGGAGAGGACACAGGATTTGTTTGACCAGTTCCAGTTGTTGTGAGAATTGTACGTCTGGTTAGGGAGGCTGAGATTTAACTCAGAAGACCACGTCTTCACCTTATTCCCCTTGAGCTAAGGACACCCAGTCCTCGCCCAATCACTCTGGTAAGTCTTCAAGGTAGACTTCCAAACCTTCACAGACTTCGTTCACCAGCAATCCACAATGACTCTTGGATGCTTAGAACGCGACGCCTAACTGGCTGGAGGATTCACAGTCCTCAAGTGTAACAAGTCTTTAGGTCACTCAGACAGAAAGACTTCAGTGATGCCTAACACTCTTTGGCTCTGGGTGTTTGGGCTTTGTCCTCGCAAGGATTTCTCTCTCTCAAAAGCTTCGGAGGTGGGTTGCTCTCAAACGACAAAAGCCGTGCACTAACTCTGAGCTGCCACCAATTTATGGTGTAGGGGGTGGGCTATTTATAGCCACTAGGCAACCCGACCTAATTTGTCTGAAATGACCCTGGGTTACTAAGGAACTGACACGTGTTCCAACGGTCAGATTTCAGACACACGCGACAACTTTACTTGGGCTACAAGTAAAGCTGACTCATCCAGCTCTGGATAAGATTTGCTCTCATTATCTTCTCTCGAAGACATAGGATTTTGGTTGAGCATCACTTCAGTCACTCTGACTTTGTTCACTGGGACCCCACTTAACAGTACGGTGGTTCCTATGACTCACCAAAGAAGAAAAGGAAACAACGAAACAACTAAGTCTTCGCGCTCCATAGTCTTCATGCAATGTCTTCTCTTGTCATAGTCTTCAATGTAAATATCTTCATATACCACCATTGTCGTCAATGTCTTCATACATTTTTAGGGGTCATCTCCGGTAGGTAAACCGAATCAATGAGGAACTACTACCTGTGTTATCCTGCAATTCTCACAAACACATTAGTCCCTCAACCAGGTTTGTCGTCAATACTCCAAAACCAACTAGGGGTGGCACTAGATGCACTTACAATCTCCCCCTTTTTGGTGATTGATGACAAACTGGTTGAAGGTTTCAACGGGGATAAAAATATGTGAAATTGTAAAAGATAAAGGTATTGTCTTCATAAGTAGCAAAAGTCCCCCCTGAAGATGTGCATATAAGTAATTTGCTTTCGGAATGCAAATGCACATGGCAGGTTGTACTTATGGAGATCCTCTTGAACTTATGAAGATAATTCATCATGCATGAATTGATATAACAAAGATAATGACATGCATAATGAAAAATGGACGTCTGCAAGATGACTAAGTGCGGAATTTATCATCGCATCACAGAATAGCAGAAAACATAGCAGACGACCATCAAGTTTAAGTGTTACAACTGAAAGAACCAAATGTATCAAAATCGAGAGTTGTAGACACTAGGCAAAATATAAAGCAACCGCCCATAAGGACCCTCTTGAAGAATATCAACTCATATGCTTCTCCCCTTTTTGTCAGTAAGGACCAAAAAGGTTTGAAGACATAGAGCCTCTACTCGTTCCCAGAAGGAGTAGGAGAAGATGCAGGGTTGGCGTCATGGTTTGGCGGTGTAGACGAACTTGGTGCAGTGTCGATACGCGCTGAAGTTGGAGGAGGTGAAGTAGCATCATCTTGATCATCGATCACTCTGGCATTCACCATTGCAGCGGAGGAGGAACAATCAGAGTCATCAAGAGAGGGAGTTCGACGCAGGACAACATTCCTTGGGGGAGTGGTGTCAAACTTGAATCTTTAGTGAAGCCATCGTCTTGAAGATCTTCTTCAGCACTCAGCAAGTTCAAACTCTTCCAAGACCTCCGGCAGGTTTCATGTGTAACAAAAGCATTCTTGGTGGCAAGATTGTGAATGCGATTGTCGGCGTTTTGGGAACGGGGGTCCCTAGACTTGCCTGCCTGCGGCCTGCAGCGTGGCTCAAAGGGGGCCCAGCACGGCCCATCTTCTTCAACACAGACCCAAGACCCTCGCGAGGGGCCAAGCCTCGCGGGGCGGATGACACGGAGCTTCCTCAGGCGCGGCCTCATCAGGTTGGCTCGCGAGGAGGCGGAGAGATCAAGGCGGGGTACCTCACGAGGTGCCCATGACGCAAGCCATGACGACCAAGGGCGCCAGGCGGGCGTCAGCCCGCGCAGTGTCCTCCATTCCTCTTTGGTGCAAAGGGGGCAAGCGCAGGCGAGAGCATCAAGCAAAGGCACCCGTTTCGGTGCAACGAGACCAAGACCAGTCCAACGGAAGGAAGGAAGTCATTGTGGAGCCCAAGCCAACGTCACCACTAGAGCCTTTGGCAGGCGAGGACCAACTTTAGTCAGGATAAGTGTACCAGATGTTCCCCTTCAAAATGGCCAATTGTTGGCGCCCTTCCCTCTCAATATTTGGGAAGAGGCCCAGGGCCTTTGCCTATAAATAGGACTAGCCACCCCCAGGGTAGAAGAGAGATCGATCGGCAATCAGACCGGAGAGAGAGAGAGAGGGGCGACTGAACTCCTCCTAAGTAGTTCATCGCCCCGGTCAAGAACATACCCTCGCGGGGCTGTTCTTCCTTGTATTGTTCATCATCATCAGCCCAAGAGGCAATCCACTACACCACCACACTGGAGTAGGGTATTACACCACATCGGTGGCCCGAACCAGTATAAACCCTGTGTCTCTTGTGCAGTTCTTTCCCATAGTTTAGATCTTTGCGAGGCGGAGGGGTACAGGTAGGTAGGAGGCGTAATCTCCGCGCGCACCCCAGAGTTCGAACCTCAAGGGTCTGCCGGAACCCGAGATCCGACATTTGGTGCGCCAGGTAGGGGTGCACCGGAGTTTTCCCTTCCGCCACCGCCATGACCTGCCTCGTGATGAGTAGCGCGTCGCCCGCTCCGGCCGTCGGCGCCAGCACGGGGGCCAGGGGCTCCGAGCCCTGGCCCCAGCCCTGCAACGGGTACGGTGGCCCGACAAGTTCAAGCCAACAACGCTGCCGCGCTACAGCGGCGCGACTGATCCGCTGGCCTTCTTGCTGGCATACGAGGAAGCCATCCTCGAAGCCGGAGGTGACGATAGGGTCATGGCCAACTGGCTTCCCATGGCCCTCACCGGCACTCCGCGCGCATGGCTGCTCCACCTGCAGGCAGCCTCCGTGGCCTCTTGGAAAGAACTCCGCAGCCTCTTCCTCGCCCAACACGCTACGCCAACACCCCCGGTCGTCGCGGCCCTCCTAGGCCGCTCGCAGGCGCCGCCTACAAGTCACCACGTCAAGCCGTTCGTTCGCCGGGTCAGCGCCGCTGCCACGCGGCAGGGGGCTCTCGTGGACCGGTCGGCGCCAAAGGCCGGCCTGACCTTCGGCTCGGAGGACCACCCCACCAACTCGGCCGGCTCGGGCGCGCTCCCCATGCTGTGCACCCCCACCATCTACCAGGTGGCCGTCACCAGGACTCTCGTCGACGGCGGCGCGGGCCTCAGCGTGCTCTCGGTTGAGGCCTTCAACCTCCTCTGCATACCGCTGGAACGGCTGCAACCCAGCTGGCCCTTCTCAGGCGTTGGGGGCGGGTCATCCAACTCCTTGGGACAGATCCGGCTCCCGGTGACCTTCAGCACCTACGATAACTTCCGCACGGAGCTGGTCAACTTTGACATCGCCCCCATCGGCCTCCCCTACAACGCCATCCTCTGCTATCTAGCGCTGGCCCAGTTCATGGCCGCGACACACCCGGCGTACAACCTCATGAAGATGCCCGGGAGCAGCGGTGTCCTCACCGTGCACGAGGACACCGGAGACGCGCTGCGAGTGCTCAAGCTCGCCTTCAAGATGGCGGCGTCGGCACAGCCCGCCGACTCGGAGACCCCCGAGCCCAAGGGGGCTGCACCTGCCAAGAAGAAACAGTTGTTCACCCAAGACAAGGCAGAAACCAAGCAGATATCCGTCGATGAGGACGGGTCCACCGACGCCACTTTCACCATAGGCGCCAACCTCGAGCCCGAACAGGAGGAGGCCCTGGTCAAGTTCCTGCGCGCGAACAAGAAGGTATTCGCTTGGGAGCCTGACCAGTTGGCAGGGATCCCTAGGAGCGTAATCGAGCATCACCTCAACGTGTGCCCCAACGTGCGCCCCGTGAAGCAGAAGGCAAGGCGGCAGTCCATAGAGAAGCAGGCCTTCATCATCCAAGAGACCCGCAAACTAGAGGCCGCTGGGGTCATTCGCGAGGTCCGATACCCGGATTGGTTGGCCAACCCCGTCGTGGTGCCAAAGAAGGAAGGGAAGGAGCGTATGTGTGTCGACTTCACCAACCTCAACAAGGCATGCCCGCAAGATCCGTTCCTCCTCCCCCGCATCGACCAGATCATCGATTCCATCGCAGAGTGCGACCTGCTATGCTTGTTGGATGCCTTCTCTGGGTATCACCAGATCAAGATGGCGGTAGAGGACGTCGAAAAGACAGCCTTCCTCACCCCGTGTGGGTTGTACTGCTACACATGCATGCCATTTGGGCTGCGTAATGAGGGGGCGACCTTTCAGCGGCTGATGCACATCACCTTGGGCCCGCAGCTCGGGAAGAATGTCGAGGCTTACATCGATGACATTGTGGTGAAGTCTCGGGAGGCCAGGACCCTGATACAAGACCTGGAGGAAACCTTCGCGAGCCTCGACGCAGTGAACCTGCGGCTCAACCCAGAGAAGTGTGTGTTCGGAGTCCCCTCGGGCAAGCTCTTGGGTTTCCTCGTGTCCCACCAAGGCATCGAGGCTAACCCGGAGAAGGTCAAGGCGGTCGAGGACATGAGCCCGCCAAAGACCCTCAAAGAAATGCAGAAGCTCACTGGGCGCGTGACTGTGCTAGGGCACTTCATCTCCAAGTTGGGGGGGGGGGGGGCGAGCGCTGCCTTTCTTCCAGCTAATGAAGAGAAAGGGGCCCTTTGAATGGACTGAAGAGGCCGACAAGGCGTTCCAAGATCTCAAGAGATACCTGACTAGCCCTCCGGTCATGGTGGCTCCGCGCCCTCAGGAGCCCCTGGTGCTCTACCTCGCCGCCACTCCCTACTCTGCCAGCGCAGCCCTTGTGGCGGTTAGGGAGGAGCGTCGAATCAAAACCATAGCTGCAGCCCGGGACAAGGCAAAATAGGAACAAGGAAGGCCCACAGAAACCGCCATGGCAACTGAGGAGAATCAGCCGCCGCAGAGGAGCGCACCGGAGCCGGAAGGAGCCCCTCACCCAGATGGTCAGCCTCCGGAGGCCTCATCGCCTCAGGAGGCGCCATTATCTCCGGAGGGCGCCACAAGCACTGACGCACCCAACCTCGTTGAGCACCCAGTGTACTTCGTCAGCACGGTGTTGCGGGACGCGAGGGCACGGTACCCCATGCCTCAGAAGCTCCTCATCGCGCTACTGGTGGCCTCGCGCAAGCTGCGGCACTATTTTCAGGGTCACCCCATCAAGGTCGTCTCGTCATACCCCTTGGAGAGAGTGCTCAGGAGCCCTAACTCGGCCGGAAGGGTCGCTGAGTGGAACATAGAACTGCAAGCGTTCCAGCTCGAATTCAGCACGACCAGAGTCATCAAGGGAGCAGCATTAGCGGATTTCGTGGCAGAATGGACGGAGGCACCAGGCCTCAAGGCCGATGAGGATCGGTCCCTCTCCCCGGGAAGCGAGGCGCCGGAAGGCTGGGTCATGTACTTCGATGGGGCGTTCTCCAGGCATGGTGCTGGGGCTGGGGCGGTGCTTATATCGCCCACTCAGGACAAGCTCTACTACGCAGTACAGCTCTGTTTCCAGCAAGGCGAAAAGGTCTCCAACAACATAGCGGAGTATGAAGGTCTAATAGCGGGCTTGAAGGCCGCAGTTGCCCTGGAGGTGAAACGCCTCACCATCAAGGGTGATTCGCAGCTCCTTGTCAATTTCTCCAATAAGGTATACAAGCCGAAAGATGAGCACATGGAGGCCTACCTTGCAGAGGTCCGCAAGATGGAGAAGCAGTTCTGGGGGCTGGAGTTGTAGCATGTGCCCCGTGGCACCAATCAGGAGGCCGACAACATCGCCAGACGGGCGTCCAGGCGGTTACCTCAGGAGCCTGGCGTCTTCGAGGAGCAGCTCTTCAAGCCCTCAGCCCTGCCGTCATTGTCAAACACGGCTCAGCCTCGGGAAGAGCTCCCCCAGCCACCTGCCTCAGGAGCCCCGGTCTGTGGCCCGGCCTCAGGACCACGCCTGTTCCTGACGATGGAACCTCAGGAGGGGTGCTAGATCACGGAGCTCCGGAGTTACTTAACACAAGGGATCCTGCCGGAGAATGAGGAGGAAGCGGAGCGTGTGGCACGGCAGGCCATGACATACTACATCAAGGATGGAGAGCTCTACCGGAAGCGACCAAATGATGTATCCCTGCGCTGCATCTCCAGGGAGCAAGGAAAGGAACTGCTGGAAGACATATACGATGGAGACTGTGGACATCATTCATCATCACGGACCCTTGTCGGCAAGGCGTTTTGCAGTGGGTTTTATTGGCCCACCGCACTCAATGACGCCGTCGAACTGGTGAAGGCTTGTGAGGCCTGCCAGTTCCACGCCAAGCAGATCCATCAGCGGGCGGGAGGCCTGCAGACTATACCCCTTTCGTGGCCATTCGCAGTCTAGTGGCTGGACATCCTGGGCCCGTTTCCTCGGGCGCCAGGGGCTACCGCTACCTCTACGTCGTCGTGGACAAGTTCACCAAGTGGGCTGAAGTAGAGGCCGTCCGCACCATCCCCGCGGGTTCCGTGGTCAAGTTCATCAGGGGTATCGTGAGCCGGTTCGGGGTGCCGAACCGCATCATCACAGACAACGGTTCGGAGTTCACCAGTAACCTCTTCAAAACATACTGTGCTAACCTTGGGACGCAGATATGCTACGCTTCGGTGGCACACCCCCGAAGCAACGGCCAGGCGGAGAGAGCCAACGCAGAGGTCCTGAGGGGCCTCAAGACCAGGACGTTCAAGAAGAAGCTGGAGGCCTGCGGCAGAGGTTGGTACGACGAGCTTCTGTCCGTGTTGTGGTCCATCCGCACAACCGCGACCAAGCCGACGGGAGAGACCCCGTTCTTCCTGGTCTACGGAGCCGAAGCGGTCCTCCCTCACGAGGTCAGACTTCGCTCCGCATGGGTCCTGGCGTTCGACGAGGCGCAGCAGGACGCCATGCGGGGGATGGACCTTGTGCTGGGGGAGGAACGCCGCCGAGAAGCCGCGCTGCGGGCGGCGAGGTACCAACAAGCACTGCGACGATATCATTGCTGCAACATCCGCCCCAGAACTCTCGAGGTGGGAGACCTCGTGCTCAGGCGGGTCCTCTCCAGGTAGGGACTGCACAAGCTCTCTCCCATGTGGGAGGGCCCGTTCAAGGTTGTTCATGTTTCCAGGCCTGGCTCCGCGCGCTTGGAGACTCAGGAGGGGGTGCCGGTCCAGAACGCGTGGAACATCCAGCACCTCCGGAGGTTCTACCCCTAAAAAGGCCCAGAGCCTGTGAAGAAGGCGAACGCCTGTGAAGATTATCCTTTTTGGAAAAGGCCCAGAGCCTGTGAAGAAGGCGAACGCCTGTGAAGATTATCCTTTTTGGAAAAGGCCCAGAGCCTGTGAAGAAGGCGAACGCCTGTGAAGATTATCCTTTTTGGAAAAGGCCCAGAGCCTGTGAAGAAGGCGAATGCCTGTGAAGCTGTCGCGTTTTGGAAAAGGCCCAGAGCCTGTGAAGAGGGCAAACGCCTGTGAAGCTCGTTCCCCCTAAGAAAGGCCCGGAGCCTGTGAAGAAGGCCAACGCCTTTGAAGCTCGCCGCCCGTGACACTCTCACGCAATAATGAGTTGGGGCTGTACACGCCCCGGAGTCTCAGGAGCGCCAGCCTCAGGCCCTGGGGCTCCCTCCCACGCCCAGTGGCAGCACTTAGCTCCGCGCTGGTGAGAAGACGTCGAAGACTAGATTAGGTGCCGGACGCGGCTTTTTCATTTGCTTTCCGCAGTTGGCTTGTTCATTCTCATTCGAAGTTTTATTGAAGCTATTGCCACCTTTGACTTATGGTTCTTCGACTTTTCACTCTCCTGCCTCGATTTCTCTTATGCAAGGCCTCGCGAGGGGAGGGGGAAGCCGAGCGCCCTCGTGAGTGTTTCTGTCCTAGACGTTCAAAGGTTTTGCGACCTGGGTCCATTATAGGAGCACCCCTCCAGTCCGTGCCCCACGGGCACCGCGGCACGAACACAGGGCCTGGGTCGGTCGCCCCCCCCCCAAGGCTGGGGTCGGAACCTATCTACACATGGGCACATAGCCGGAAGGCACGATAGCGAAAGCAAAGCGATGATTAACAGCAATAACCCAAACACGCCCCCGCGGGGGCTCCACGCTACTGTCTTTTTACGCAGGACAAAGGAAAAGAAAGAGCAAATCGGGCGCAGCTCGCCTCACACCGGCCTGCAGGGAAGACTCGAGCCGCCTCCGGGACTCAGGCAGACTCCCTCTTGCGCTTCACCGAAGCGCGACGACGGGCAGACGCGCTACCACCTCCCAAGCAGGTACGACGGCGTGGAGGCTGGCTGCGGCCACCGCTAGAAGAGTCGCCGCCTGAAGAAGAACCGGTGAAGCTTGGGGAACCCTAAGCACCGCCAATCACGCGAGCGCTGTCCTCTCCATCATCGTCGGGGCTGGGTCCCCGGCCGCGGTCGTCGTCCTCAGGGCAGCACCCTGCGCGGCGACCATCTTCCCCGAACACCCTCACGAAGAGGGTGGCATCGCCGTCAAACTTGAAGTGCAGGGTGCACCGACGGCTCAGGCCCCACGCGCGGGCAAACGTCTGCCAACCGCGGGCCAAGACCAGGCTCCCAGCTGCGGAGACCTCCAGTAAAGCCCATGAGGCCCGGCTACAGCAGCCGTCTGCCTGAAGCCAGAGGCCGCCCGGGGCGCCAGCCGGGAGCTCGCCGAGGAGGAAGCGAGGGAGATGAAGCCGGGTTCTAGTCGGCTCCCCCGACCACACAACAAACTCCGGCAGCACCTCTGCCGCACGAGAACGCGGCCTAGGGGGGCACGCGACCGAGGCACGCCCCCCGATCGCCGCTGTCCGCCCGTCACCGTGCTGGAAATCACCTCCACGGCCGCGAAGAGCTGTCGTAGTGGCCACAGGATGTTTGCGAGGGCGCCCTCGGCCGCGCTTGGGCGGGGGAGAGGCAGGCTCAACCTGGCGAGCCTTCCCCTTCTCCGCGGCCGAGAACCTCCTCGATGGAGCCATGAAGAAGAAGGAGAAGCAAGGGGATGGACTGGAAGGGCGCGTGCCATTCCGTACTTATAGCCGGTGAAGGCCAACCGTCGGCCTCCACGATCTCAGGTAATCATGACATGTTTTGCATGCAGGGACTTGTCCAATCCGTGCAGATGTCGAGGCGTCGTGGGGAAGCGGAGATGCCGACGTCCAATCAACCGCCACGCGGCGCCCAAGGCCGCAGGCTATTAGGGCCCCGGCGCTTCGCCCTTGCCCTTTCGCCTCCCTGCACGGCCAAGTCCGGACGCGCCTTGGGCCCGGGGGCTACTGTCGGCGTTCTGGGAACGGGGGTCCCCAGACTTGCCTGCCTGCGGCCTGGGGCGTGGCTCAAAGGGGGCCCAGCACGGCCCATCTTCTTCAACACAGAACCAAGACCCTCGCGAGGGGCCAAGCCTCGCGGGACTGACGACACGGAGCTTCCTCAGGCGCGGCCTCATCAGGCTGGCTCGCGAGGAGGCGGAGAGATCAAGGTGGGGTACCTCACGAGGTGCCCATGACGCAAGCCATGACGACCAAGGGTGCCAGGCGGGCGCCAGCCCGCGCAGTGTCCTCCTTTCCTCTTTGGTTCAAAGGGGGCAAGCGTAGGCGAGAACATCAAGCAAAGGCACCCGTTTCGGTGCAACGAGACCAAGACCAGTGCAACGGAAGGAAGGAAGTCATTGTGGAGCCCAAGCCAACGTCACCACCAGAGCCTTTGGCAGGCGAGGACCAACTTTAGTCAGGATAAGTGTACCAGATGTTCCCCTTCAAAATGGCCAATTGTTGGCGCCCTTCCCGCTCAATTTTTGGGAAGAGGCCCAGGGTCTTTGCCTATAAATAGGACTAGCCACCCCCAGGGTAGAAGAGAGATCGATCGGCAATCAGATTGGAGAGAGAGAGGGGCGACTGAACTCCTCCTAGGTAGTTCATCGCCCCGGCCAAGAACAGACCCTCGCGAGGCTGTTCTTCCTTGTATTGTTCATCATCATCAGCCCAAGAGGCAATCCACCACACCACCACACTGGAGTAGGGTATTACACCACATCGGTGGCCCGAACCAGTATAAACCCTGTGTCTCTTGTGCAGTTCTTTCCCATAGTTTAGATCTTTGCGAGGCGGAGGGGTACAGGTAGGTAGGAGGCGTAATCTCCGCGCGCACCCCAGAGTTCGAACCTCAAGGGTCTGCCGGAACCCGAAATCCGACAGCGATTGACATCCATCAAGAGGCTTTGCATCTGCCGCTTCAGTCAGAAGTGATGTGTATCCTGTTTTTTATGCAGGGCAACGAGAAGTTCCCGGTCATTGAGAACACGAGAGCACTTCCGAGGCCTTTGAGCAATAGTGCTTTCAGTGGCTTCAGTTTGAGCACGGTGAGGTAAGCGTGTATTGAAACGCGGGTGACTACCTGGACTCCCTCAATGGGTTGCGTGAAGCTTTGATGATCAGCATTGTGAAGACAGACAGGCTCCTTGGCAAGCTTTGGGTATATGGCTTCAACTGACATATCATCCTCTAGTAGAAAGATCAGATGGTTGCGAGCAGAGGGCTGATAGTTGACAGCTGAGTGTAGCTTGATGAGGCGCATGACCCACAGAGCATAGAACTTCAGGCCAAAGAGATCAGAGCCTGATGCAGCCAACTGCCTGATAAAGAAGTCTTGAGCATTGGAGCTGATGCCATTGAAGATATAAAAGACCAAAGTCTTCATTGCTCCTTCAAGTTTTGCTACTGAAGAATGTCCTTTGACAGGCCAAAGAGTTCGCCTGATGATGTGATAAATGGTGCGGGGCAGATACTCTAGGTCTTCGACAAAGAATTCCTTTGGGTAATCAGCGTCATGGGGCAGAGGCTTCATCATGCTCAGCATTTGGCTCATGTTGGGCTCTGGCTTATGGAAGATACTCCCCAATGCATTGCGGTGAAGCTGACAACCAGGTTCATATAATTCTCCTGGAGTGGGCAGGCCAGTAAGCTCAATGATGTCAAAAGCTTTAGCTTCATGATGAACATTTCCTGTCATCCACTCAAGGACCCAAGTATTCGTATCCCTGTTGTATCCGCGAATGTGGAGGGTAGCATAAAATTGAAGCAGAAGTTCTTCATTCCAATGCTCCTTATCAGTCACAAAGTTTAGCAAGCCAGCGTCACGGAAGCAGTCAAGGGCTTCTTCAAGGCAAGGCAATCCAGCAATGGCTTCGCAGTCAAGACGCATATGAGGGAAGATGTGCCCTTGATCATAGAGAACACATGAGTAGTAGCTGCGCTGCTGATAGCTCCAGAACCGATCAGATGAAATCCTTGGCCTTGAATAGGGGTTCTTGGCGCTATCAAAGAAGGTGTTGTGCGCTTTGAAGCCATTAGCATTGAATGACCCTGGTGAAGTGGCAGTACCTAGAAACCTGTGCAGTCTTGGCTTCGGCTTCTCGACCAGAGGCCTGTGCTCGACGTGGTAATCAAATTGAGGACCAGCAGTAGGTGGAGGAACCAGAATAGGCCATCTGACAGTGACCAGCTAGCCATAGTTGTATGCTTGCTCAATAGCATGCGTCCTGGGATGCGGTACAGGAGCAGTGTCAGTGGCAGTGACTTTAGGCTGCAGATTGGCATCAGTTACATCATTGACTTCAGGTGCTATCACTTCAGGCAGCACATTGACTTCAGGCGCCACATTAGCTTCAGCCATGACAACGTCATTGGCTTCAGTGTTGGTGTTGGTGGCCGCGTCAGTATTGGTAACCTCCACTTCAGGAGCTGGAGGATCGGACACGTGCTTCTTCTTCTCTTGATTCTTCTTCTTGGTCATCGGCTGATGCAGCCGGAATATCTTCAGCCACTTTGGCTTCAGACTCGGGGTTGTTCACAGTTGGAGAGGCTTCAGGAAACACCTGGCGTGAAATAGATTGGCGCTCATCTCCTTCTGGAACACTTGACAGATTGACTTGTGGCCTTGGTCCTTTGTGAAGCCTGCGAAACGCTGGCGACGCTTGTGAAGATGGAGTTGGTTTGGCCTCAAAGTCTTCATCTTCACTCACCGGAGTGGTGACCTGTATTGGGGGAGTAACTGGTGTTTCTTCGTGACGTGGGGATTCTTGTGGGTGATCAG
The DNA here is from genome assembly GCA_032464435.1 of Aegilops umbellulata. NCBI lineage: Eukaryota > Viridiplantae > Streptophyta > Magnoliopsida > Poales > Poaceae > Aegilops > Aegilops umbellulata. Next base: position 61,580,870 of record CP136056.1, on the reverse strand, counting down.
CCCATGAGTCATCCTGAGCAATTGACGTCAATGGACGACCAATGCTGATGAGTTCGCTGTTCGTGAGAACAGGCGATGATACCACATTGTGCTCGATCTGAGGAAGGACTTCATCATCTTCAACATTGTCTTGATGACCAATGTCTTTAGCTACGGTGGGGTCAACAGCTAGAATGTTTTCAGCTTCAGGAGCCTCTGTGGAAGCAGGCTCATGAACTATCATATGACGTTCTTGGTGTGCAGAATCAGGACGAGCAATAGAAATCGGCTCGAATACAAGGGGCTCTGTGGGAGCAGCCCGATCTTTCTAGGTCTTGCGCTTCTTGGTGGGTGGAGCATCATCAGTGGTGTTCTTGGTCTTGCTCTTTCTGGCCTTGGCTTCAGCTGCCCTCATCTTCTGAAGCTCTGAAGTCACTGTGGGGACCTTAGGCTTCATGCCTGTCATACTGGCAGGGAAGACAATGCGAGGTTCTTCCCACCTGGATGGTTCAGTTTGGCCCACAGATGGCTTCTTCTTCTTGGCAGCCATCTTGGGGTCGATGCCAGGACGCCCAAGTGCCTTGCGCTTCTCGGCTTCATTGTATGCTTGAACACACTTGGCAGCAAGACTCTTCATGCGCTCACGAGAACCTTTGGCTTCATCACGTTTCTTGTGAAACGCTTCCTTGAGCTCATGCAGCATAACCTTGAAGTTATGGACATCTGCTATGCTGAGCTTGGCCATGTGCTTCTTGAACTGAGCCTTTTCAAAATCTATCTTGTGATTCAGATCAACAATTTTCTGAGCAAGCGCCAGCTCAGGAGCAATGGCGCCATGGAAGGAGACGCTCATGCCAATAGGAAGTTGCAGATCATCAAAACTGAGATCGGGGGTGTCAAACCACTCATCAATGAAGTTGTTCAATACTTCCACGTCAAAGAGACGCAAATCATTGAAGATTTCTGCCTCTTGCTTTCTCTTAATCAATTGCTCAAGAGCGTCATCAGCAAGATCGTCGTCACTTGATAGATCAATGGCGTCATTCTCGTTCCTCAGAACAGCAGCAGGGGTCAGAGCTGGACCAGTGGAGTGCATAGGCTTCTTTTTCTTATTCTCAGTCTTGGAGATGCGTGAGAGATCTTCAGACTGCGCACTTGGTGTAGGAGGAGCAGTGGCCAGAGGCTTCACTCATGAAGCAGTTGGTGCAGGGGATGGCTTTGAAGCTTTAGGTTTCTTCAGCTTCTCTGGCTTCGGTGGTGCAGGCGCTTCGTCTGAATCAGCTTCGTCTGCAGGCTCATCCACGGTTGTCCCTTGAACCGTAATATGAGTGATGAGACCCTCTAGATTGTAGAAGGGTCCAACAAGATTCGGTTCAGCTTCGCGCCTGCCATCGGTACGAGGAGCAGAGGGTCCTGGATTGAAGTCTAATCCCTGTGACTTCTTGTTTTCTTTGGCCGAGTTCTTGGCAAACTGAAAGTTGCGCTTGAACAAATTGTCGTCACGACACCATAGCAAGGAAGATGGGTCGACATCTGCAGATTGTGGTCCACAGACCATGCAAGGGTAGAAGCCTTGAGCAATAGCTTCAGATTTGGTCTTGGGTTGAAGATTTTTATAGAGAATATCTCCCTAGGGACGCTTGATGGCATTCTTTTCAACATATTCCTTGGTGACAAATCTGTACTTGAACCATTGCTCTGCTCAGTACCTTCGAATCCATTGGATTCGAGTTTTGCGCTGACCATAGCTCTCTTCAGGATCAGTTTTGTAAAGCTCATAGAGATCTTCGGGCAGATCCATTAATGTGCCCCCGCGGCGCTGTCTGCCACCCTTCCTTGCAGACTTCTCTATTTCCATGAAGTTCAGGCTGAATGGCTTCAAAACTGTCAAAGGCTTCCGTCTACTGGTCAGACAAGAACTGGCTTCGGGAGAATTGATGTGATGCTGTAAATATTCTGCAAATGAATGCAGACTATGAGAACCAAGGGATTCTCCCACGGACATGTACCTGTGACAGCATTAGAGATGCGAGGGAAGGGGAAGAGGTCATATGCATTCTCAGAAGATTTTGAAGATAAATCAGTTTAGAAGACATTGACGTCATAGCGCGAAGACATTCACTTATATGTTGAGAGTTGGTTCCAAATTTGTACGAATCCAAGAATAGGTACAAGTGAGGAATCTAACTACGTGTGAAGCATAAGTGAATATACTAGGCATCATATGAGATGCAGACAGGATAGGTCCAAATTTGTGGAGGCAGAAACCACTTTTGGTAAAAAGGATGAATCTATGGGATCAAAAGGACGGTAAAAACATGGTTTTAATTTACCACAGGATGAACTGCTAGACGGAGTAGAAGATGAGGCCAAGCAGTTCAATCTTCCGCGCCCTAACTTGGCGATGGAGGACACCTACGGTGGCGACGGAGAAGACGATGTTCGCGGCCGGCGTGAAGACGGCGTCGGAGAGGTCACGGCAGCTAAGCGCTTCATCGCTGGCATCGTCGAGAGCTAGCGATGGCGCTAGGGTTTGTCGAGGTGGAGAGGTGGAAGAAGGATTTTTTACCATGATAGGATGGGAATTTATAGGGAAAGCGACAGCACAGTGCAATTACACAGGTGCCCCTGGCGGTTAACATCTGAGAGACACGTGGCGAACATGCAACACACTTGGAGTTGTCCCACGTTCCCACGCCCGCCTGGACTATCGGATGGTCGTTCGAGCTTCTCCGGGTATCAGGCAATAAGAATAGAGCATTTAAAACAGATTTAATGTTGGTCTCTGTATCTTCTGCTGACAAGGACACAGAGAAGACATTCGACAATTTCAACAGAATGCATATGATTTGGATAGATAGAGTTTGAGGTACAAAGCATATAGAGGTTAGGGTCCGGTCACATTCACTTAGTTCAAAAGATTCAAACGAGAAGACATAGCTATAAGTGAATGATGTAGAGGACAGAACACTAATATATGTATTTATCAGAATGCAACCAAATCGACATAGTGAAGATAATCATGAAGACATGTTGGAATCGAAGACAAATCAAATGCGAATTCATAGCAAATGTGACACAGTGAGAAAACACTTCAAACAGATGAATTTGGTGGTGGCGTTACCCACCGTATAGGAAGTATTAGACCCAGACACGGCGTACAATTATCGTGGCGCTCTGAAGTCAAATTCCGTGTTAATGTATTCACACTTAGAATGTAAGTCTTCATTGATTGAAGATATACTTTACTTCGTGTGTTGCACATCTAAGTCATCAACATGCATAAGTGTTAGGATGTGTGCCTGATCACAGGACATTCGAGGATTCCAAGATATTTAGCTCAGACCGCAACTTGCAAAACCTTTTCTCATCCAAGGGCTTTGTGAAGATATCTGCCAGTTGCTCTTTAGTGTTGACATGTATGATATCAATATCTTCCTTCATGACATGATCTTTGAGAAAGTGATGACGAATTTCAATGTGCTTTGTCTTTGAGTGCTGAACTGGGTTGTTGGCAATATTGATGGCGCTTTCGTTGTCGCAATAGAGTGGTACTTGTTTCAGATGGATGCCATAGTCCTTGAGAGTTTGCTTCATCCATAGAAGCTGAGCGCAGCAAGATCCAGCAACAATGTATTCAGATTCAGCAGTGGAGAGTGATACACAGTTCTGCTTCTTTGAAGACCAACAGACAAGTGATCGTCCCAGAAAGTGACATGTGCCTGATGTAGACTTGCGATCCACCTTGTCACCGGCATAATCAGCATCCGAGAATCCAACTAGATCAAATTCTGAGCCCTTTGGATACCATAATCCTAATGTTGGGGTGTAAGCCAAATATCATAGAATTCGCTTCACAGCTAAGTGATGTGATTCCTTTGGTGCCGCTTGGAATCGAGCACACATGCAAACACTAAGAATAATATCTGGCCTATATGCACATAAATAAAGTAAAGAACCAATCATGGAGTGGTATACCTTTTGATCGAACTCTTTACCATTGGCGTCATGACCCAGATGACTCTTGGTTGGCATTGGCGTCGTGTAACCTTTGCAATCTTGCATTCCAAACTTCTTCAGGCAATTTTTTAGGTATTTCTCTTGAGATATGAAGATGCCATTTCTTTGCTGATGAATTTGAAGACCAAGGAAGAACTTCAGCTCACCCATCATGGACATCTGATATTGCTCTTGCATCATGTGTCCAAACTCATCACTGTATTTCTGGTTGGTGCAGCCGAAGATAATGTCATCCACATATATTTGGCACACAAACAGTTCACCATCATATGTCTTCGTGAAGAGTGTGGGATCCAGGGAACCAGGTTTGAATCCTTTGCTCTTCAGGAAGTCTTTGAGCGTGTCATACCAAGCGCGTGGGGCTTGTTTGTGGCCATACAGTGCCTTGTTTAGCTTGTACACCATATCAGGATGTTTTGGATCTTCAAAGCTAGGAGGTAGTGCAACATACACTTCTTCTTCAATCTTGCCATTGAGAAATGTACTCTTCACATCCATTTGGTATAGCAAGATGTTGTGATGGTTAGCATAGGCTAGCAATATGCGAATAACTTCAAGCCTAGCCACAGGAGCAAATGTTTCATAGAAGTCAATCCCTTCAACTTGAGTGTATCCTTATGCAACGAGATGAGCTTTGTTTCTAATAACTTGACCATGCTCATCTTGTTTGTTGCGATATATCCATTTCGTGCCTATTATGTTGTGCTTGCGAGGGTCAGGACGCTTGACAAGTTCCCAGAGATTGTTCAGCTTGAACTGTTGAAGTTCTTCTTGCATAGCTTGAATCCATTCGGGTTCCATGAAGGCTTCAGCAACTTTCTTGGGTTCAGATATTGAAACAAAGCCAAAGTGCCCGCAGAAATTTGCTAGTTGTGTTGCTCTTGAATGAGTGAGTGGACCAGGCGCATTGATGCTATCAATTATCTTCTCAATCTGTACTTCATTTGCAACACGAGGATGAACTGGACGAAGATTTTGCTCTTCTAATCATTGTCATCGTTGGGAGGATTGTCTTCAGGCTGAGCATAGTCTTCAGGTTGATTAGGTGCAGAAATGATAAGTTCCTCCTTAGGCTGTGCTTCAGATGGTATGATTTCTCCAGTTCCCATTAGCTTGATGGATTCACTAGGTGGAACTTCATCTAGCACATTCGGTAGGTGCTCTCTTTGCGAGCCGTTAGTCTCATCGAACCGCACATCCACAGTTTCAACCACTTTATAGAGAAAGAGGTTGAAGACTTTGTAGGAGTGTGAGTCCTTTCCATAACCAAGCATAAAACCTTCATGTGCTTTCGGTGCAAATTTTAACGTGTGATGTGGATCCTTGATCCATCACCTAGCACCAAATACCCTGAAGTAACTGACATTTGGCTTCTTGCCAGTGAGGAGTTCATAGGAAGTTTTCTTCAGAAGCTTGTGAAGATAAACACGGTTGATGACATGGCATGCCGTATCAATAGCTTCAGGCCGGAACTTTCTTGGTGTCTTGTATTCATCGAGCATCGTCCGAGCCATCTCAATGAGTGTTCTGTTCTTGTGCTCCACGATGCCATTCTGCTGAGGTGTGTATGGAGCGGAGAATTCATGAGTGATTCCCAATGTATCCAAGTAAAGGTCGAGGCCGGCGTTCTTGAACTCGGTGCTGTTGTCACTTCTGATATGCCTGATCTTGACGACATAGATGTTCATGGCACTGTTGGCGAAACGTCTGAAGACATCCTGCACTTCAGTCTTGTAGAGAATTATGTGCACCCACGTATATCTTGAGTAATCATCAACAATAACGAAGCCATAAACACAAGCAGTAGTAGTGAGAGTAGAGTAGTGAGTAGGGCCAAATAAGTCCATGTGTAGCAACTCGAAGGATTGAGATGTCATCATGATTGTCTTCGAGGGATGCTTGGCCCTAGAAATCTTTCCAGCTTCGCAAGCACCGCACAAGTGATCCTTCTTGAACTTGACGCCCTCGATGCCTATGACATGCTTCTTCTTTGCGAGAGTGTGTAAGTTCCTCATTCCAGCATGCCCTAGCCTCCTATGCCAGAGCCAGCACTCTGAAGCTTTTGCAAGAAGGCATACGGCGAGCTGTGGCCCTGCTGAGAAATCTACCATGTACAGATCATCTTTCCGGTACCCTTCAGACACTAGAGACTTGTCAGATTCCATAAATTGGTGGTTGCTCACAAGAAATAACGAAGCTATAAACACAGGTCTCTAGTCTTTGTGGGTTGCCTAGTGGCTATAACTAGCCCACCCCCTCCACCATAAATTGGTGGCTGCTCAGAGTTAGTGCACGGCTTTTGTCGTTTGAGAGCAACCCACCACTGAAGCTTTTGAGAGAGAGAAATCCTTGCGAGGACAAAGCCCAAACACCCAGAGCCAAAGAGTGTAGGCATCACTGAAGTCCTTCTGTCCGCGTGACCTGAAGACTTGTTACACTTGAGGACTGTGAATCCTCCAGCCGGTTAGGCGCCGCGTTCTGAGCATCCAAGAGTCATTGTGGATCGTCGGTGAATGAAGTCTGTGAAGGTTTGGAAGTCTACCTTGAAGACTTACCAGAGTGATTGGGAGAGGACTAGGTGTCCTTAGCTCAAGGGGAATAAGGTGAACATGTGGCCTTCTGAGTTAAATCTCAGCCTCCCTAACCAGACGTATAGTTGTCACAGCAACTGGAACTGGTCAAACAAATCATGTGTCCTCTCCAAGTGACTGGTTCTATCCACTCTCTCTATATACTTACAGTTTGTCTTCGTGAAGTCATTGCTCATTTGCTTTACCTATTTGTCTTCACTGTGTGACTTCTATCGTTGTTTGGCTTCATACCATCTTCCATCCTGATCCTTACTACCTAGCTGCTATTAGTCTTCATGCTTTAACTTTATTGCATACTTGACTATGGCTTGCTTAGTGTAGTTTACCTTCCGCTGCATATCAATAGGATCATTTCTATTGTTTGTCTTCGAAACTCCCATGTTTTGAATACTTCCATAAAAATCGCCTACTCACCCCCCCCCCCCTCTAGTCGATAACTAGCACTTTCAATTGGTATCAGAGCAAGGTACTCCCTTGTTCTGTGTGATTCAGTTTAACCACCTGGAGTTGTAGCTATGTCGACTGCAGGGATAATCAAAGTCTCCGCTGCTTGCCCCGTCTTCGATGGAACTGAATATCCCTACTGCAATAATAAGATGTGCATGCATCTTGAAGCCATTGATGTCGACCTCTGGTATGTCGTCAAGAATAGTGTTCCCAAGACTAGTGAAGGTGTCACCCCTGCTGATGTCACGAAGTTCATTCAACTGGATTCTACTGCCAAGAACATCATATGTGGTCATCTGACTAAAGGACAGTATGGCCATGTGAGTGCTCTGGAAACGCGGAGCTAGTCTGGGACTAGCTCTCCAAGGTCAACGAAAGCGTCTCAACCCAGAGAGATCAAAGGATCAGTGTTCTTCGCAACCTCTTCAACCACTTCAAGAGAAACAACAATGAGAATGTCCATCTCACGTTTAATCGCCTCACTAACATCACAAATGAGCTTCGTGCTCAGGGCGCCACTGAGATTACCAAGCATGAAATCGTCAAGACACTACTGAGATCGCTTGACAGCTCATTCGACACCCTTGCCTCATGATACAAGAACGCCCTGATTTCAAGACACTCGATCCGTCTGATATACTTGAGAGGCTCAACACACATGAGTTCCAGCTATCTGAGAAAAGAGATATCTATGGTCCCAACTATGGCCGAACTCGTGCTTTGAAGGCAAAAGTTGTTTCCTCATCTGAAGAAGAATCTGACTGCAGTTCTGATGATCCTGAAGACATTGGAAAGGAACTTGCTATGCTTGTGAAGAAGTTCCAGAAGTTCACTAAGAAGAAGGGCTTCAGAAAGTCTTCACGATCCAGCTCAAGAAATGATGAAGCTTCCGCTCATGACTACAAGAAGAGAACATGTCACAAGTGCAAGAAGCCTGGACACTACATCTCTGAATGTCCACAGTGGGACAATGAGAACAAGAAGAAGAAAAGCAAGGAATATGATTCTGATGACAAGAAGAAGAAGAAATCCTCAAAGTCTTCTTCCAAGTCCTCATCCAAGTCTTCATCTCATAAGAAGAGCTCATCTGGCAAGGCTCGTGCGTTTGTTGGCAAGGAGATGGATTCAGAGGAGGAGTCTGCTTCTGAGGAGGCGGAGGTGTAGTCTGAGGAGGAGTCCGACCCTGGCGTTGTAAGTCTGGCTCTAGCTACAGCCTATGTTGCCAAGTCCATCTTCAACACTGAAGACAATGACCCCGTCTACAATGCTGAAGCTAATGACAAGGACGACTCTGCTCCCACCTACTGCTTCATGGCACATGGTGCCAAGGTAAAATCACGCGATGCTCACTTTTAAACATCAAGTGAAGATGACTCTGATTGTGAATCCAAACCCAGCTACAAAACACTTGCTAAAATTGCAACTGAACAACAGAAAGCTATGGAACATACTCAAAAACTGTTAGACAAAAGCGATGATCTGTTGGACGCTAAAATGACCCGTTCTCAGTCCTTATTGAAGACATAAAAAATCTTCATGTTAAGTACCAGGAACTTGAAAGTTGTCATGAAACGCTCTCTACCACTCATGAAAACCTCTCCTATGATTATCTTCAAAGGAAGCAAGAGCTTGATAAATTGAGAGTGGCTCATGAAGATCTTCAAAAATAGAATGAGTCACTTCGCGCTCAACAGATCAGTTCCGTGCAATAAGGATTTGAACTACCATGTCTAAAATGCCTTGAGCGTGATAACGCTACCTCTGTTGCTGAATGTTCTACTGCTGCAACTGTTGCAATATCTTCAACTGCTGATGTGGTAACTAACCCCTCTGCTGAGGATACCACTACTATTGTTGATGAAAATGCTAGATTGAAGACATTGCTTGAAACAGGGATGTACAAAAGTCTCAAAGGGCATCAGACACTATGCGATGTCCTCAAAAATCAGATTCTAAACCAAAACCCTAGGAAAGAGAGTGTTGGGTTCGAGAGGAAAATGAATGTTGATGGCTCCTACTAGAAGCCTGAGCAGTACCCCAAAACCACATGGGTTGCTGCAAAGGGACCTTCAGTGGATCCATCCACCTTATCTGGCTTCACCTGTGCTAACTCTGTTATCATCGATGAATCCTTTGATGCAAACTATAAACTGTTTAAGAATCAGAATGGTGAAGTGTTTGCCAGGTATATTGGTACTAACTACAGGAATGGGCCACCTATGAAGAAGATCTGGGTTCCCAAAAATTGTCTTGAGAATCTTCCCGTGAATGTCATCATGACACCACCAGGGAAGAAGACAAATCCCAAACCAAAGGCTTCATATGGTCCAAAGGCTTCATACAGATGCAGAACTCAACTGAGTCACCCTAATGCCAATGTTTTGCAGGGAAACCATACTCAGACTTATGAATATGAGCGTGTGTCCTCAAACCTTTGGCATCGAGGGCGTCAAGTTCAAGAAGGATCACTTGTGTGGTGCTTGCGAAGCTGGAAAAATTTCTAGGGCCAAGCATCCCTCGAAGACAATCATGACGACATCTCAACACTTCGAGTTGCTACACATGGACTTATTTAGACCTACTCACTACTACTGATTGTGTTTATGGCTTCGTTATTGTTGATAATTATTCAAGATATACATGGGTGCACATAATTCTCTACAAGACTGAAGTGCAGGATGTCTTCAGACGCTTCGTCAACCGTGCCATGAACAACTATGGCGTCAAGATCAAGCATATCAGAAGTGACAACGGCACTGAGTTCAAGAACACCGGCCTCGACCTTTACTTGGATACATTGGGAATCACTCATGAGTTCTCCGCTCCGTACACACCTCAGCAGAATGGCATCATGGAGCGCAAGAATAGAACCCTCATTGAGATGGCTCGGACAATGCTCGATGGATACAAGACACCAAGAAAGTTCTGGCCTGAAGCTATTGATACTGCATGCCATGTCATCAACCGTGTTTATCTTCACAAGCTCCTAAAGAAAACATCCTATGAACTCCTCATTGGAAAGAAGCCAAATGTCAGTTACTTCAGAGTGTTTGGTGCCAGGTGCTGGATCAAGGATCCACATCATACTTCAAAATTTGCACCGAAAGCACATGAAGTTTTATGCTTGGTTACAGAAAGGACTCACACTCCTACAGAGTCTTCAACCTCTTCCTCTATAAAGTGGTTGAAACTGTGGACGTGCGGTTCGATGAGACTAACGGCTCGCAAAGAGAGCACCTGCCAAATGTGCTAGATGAAGTTTCACCCAGTGAATCCATCAAGCTAATGGGAACTGGAGAAATCATACCATCTGAAACACAGCCTGAAGAGGAACTTATCATTTCTGCACCTAATCAACCTAAAGACAATGCTCAGCCTGAAGACAATCCTCACAACAATGACAATGATCAGCAAGAGCAAAATCTTCGTCCAGTTCATCCTTGCATTGCAAATGAAGTACAGATTGAGAAGATAATTGATAGCATCAATGCGCCTGGTCCACTCACTCGTTCAAGAGCAACGCAACTAGCAAATTTATGTGGGCACTTTGCTTTTGTCTCAATATCTGAACCCAAGAAAGTTGTTGAAGCCTTCATGGAACCCGAATGGATTCAAGCTATGCAAGAAGAGCTTCAACAGTTCAAGCTGATCAATGTCTGGGAACTTGTCAAGCGTCCTGACCCACGCAAGCACAACATCATAGGCACAAAATGGATATATCACAACAAGCAAGATGAGCATGGTCAAGTTGTCAGAAACAAAGATCGTCTCATTGCTCAAGGATACAACCAAGTTGAAGGATTGACTTCGATGAAACATTTGCTCCTATGGCTAGGCTTGAAGCTATTCGCATACTGCTAGCCTATGCTAACCATCACAACATCTTGCTGTATCAAATGGATGTGAAGAGTGCATTTCTAAACGACAAGATTGAAGAAGAAGTGTATGTTGCACAACCTCCTGGCTTTGAAGATCCAAAACATCCTGATATGGTGTACAAGCTAAACAAGGCAGTGCATGGCCTCAAACAATCCCCTCGCGCTTGGTATGACACACTCAAAGACTTCCTAAAGAGCAAAGGCTTCAAACCTGGTTCCCTGGATCCCACGCTCTTCACGAAGACATATGATGGTGAACTGTTTGTGTGCCAAATATACGTGGATGACATTATCTTCGACTGCACCAACCAGAAATACAGTGATGAGTTTGGACACATGATGCAAGAGCAATATCAGATGTCCATGATGGGTGAGCTGAAGTTCTTCCTTGGTCTTCAAATTCGTCAGCAAAGAAATGGCATCTTCATATCTCAAGAGAAATACCTCAAAGATTGCCTGAAGTAGTTTGGAATGCAAGACTTCAAAGGTTACACGACGCCAATGCCAACCAAGAGTCATCTGGGTCCTGACGCCAATGGTAAAGAGTTCGATCAAAAGGTATACCACTCCATGATTGGTTCTTTACTTTATTTCTGTGCATCTAGGCCAGATATTATGCTTAGTGTTTGCATGTGCGCTCGGTTCCAAGCGGCACCAAAGGAATCGCATCACTTAGTTGTGAAGCGAATTCTACGATACTTGGCTTACACCCCAACATTAGGATTATGGTATCCAAAGGGCTCAGAGTTTGATCTAGTTGGATTCTCGGATGCTGATTATGCTGGTGACAAGGTGGATCGCAAGTCTACATCAGGCACATGTCACTTTCTGGGACAACCACTTGTCTGTTGGTCTTCAAAGAAGCAGAACTGTGTATCACTCTCCACTGTTGAATCTGAATACATTGATGCTGGATCTTGCTGCACTTAGCTTCTATGGATGAAGCAAACACTCAAGGACTATGGCATCCATCTGAAACAAGTACCAGTCTACTACGACAACGAAAGCGTCATCAAGATTGCCAACAACCAAGTTTAGCACTCGAAGACAAAGCGCATTGAAATTTGTCATCACTTTCTCAGAGATCATGTCATGAAGGAAGATATTGATATCATACACGTCAACACTGAAGAGCAACTGGCAGATATCTTCACAAAGCCCTTGGATGAGAAAAGGTTTTGCAAGTTGCGGTGTGAGCTAAACATCTTAGAATCCTCAAATGTCCTGTGATCAGGCACACATCCTAACACTTATGCATGTTGATGACTTAGATGTGCAACATACGAAGTAGAGTATATCTTCAATCAATGAAGACTTACATTATAAGTGTGAATACATTAACACTGAATTTGACTTCGGAGCGCCACGATAATTGTGCGCCGTGTCTGGGTCTAATACTTCCTATACGGTGGCTAACGCCAACACCAAATTCTTCTGTTTGAAGTGTTTTTCTCATGGCGTTTGAGGGAGTCCCGGATTAGGGGGTGTTCGGATAGCCGGACTATACCTTCAGCCGGACTCCGGGACTATGAAGATACAAGATTGAAGACTTCGTCCCGTGTCCGGAAGGATCTTTTCTTGGCGTGGAAGGCAAGCTAGGCGTGCGGATATTCAAGATCTCCTACCATTGTAACCGACTCTGTGTAACCCTAACCCTATCCGGTGTTTATATAAACCGGAGGGTTGTAGTCCGTAGGACGAACCATCATCATACACAATCATACCATAGGCTAGCTTCTAGGGTTTAGCCTCCTTGATCTCGTGGTAGATCTACTCTTGTACTACCCATATCATCAATATTAATCTAGCAGGAGTAGGGTTTTACCTCCATCGAGAAGGCCCGAACCAGGGTAAAATAAAGTGTCCCTTGTCTCCTGTTACCATCCGACCTTGACGCACAGTTCGGGACCCCCTACCCGAGATCCGCCGGTTTTGACACCGACATTGGTGCTTTCATTGAGAGTTCCTCTGTGTTGTCGCTTTTAGGCCCGATGGCTCCTTTGATCATCAACAACGATGAGGTCCAGGGTGAGACTTTCCTCCCCGGACAAATCTTCGTCTTCGGCGGCTTCGCTCTGCGGGCCAATTCGCTTGGTCATCTGGAGCAGATCGAAAGCTACGCCCCTGGCCATCAAGTCAGCTTTGGTAGCTTAAACTACACGGCAGATATCCGTGGAGACTTGATCTTCGACGGGTTCGAGCCACAACCAAGCGCGCCGCACTACCTCGAGGGGCATGATATAGCTCTGCCTCTGAATAGTGCCCTGGAGGCCGCACACGCACCGGCCCCGATCCTCGACTCGGAGCCCGCTGCGTTCTTTGAGGATGAACGGTTGGACGTCACCTCGGGGGCTGCGATCTTGAAGGCGATCGAGCCGAACGCCAGCCCCGTACTCCGCACGGCCCATGACTCCAAGGAGTCGGATTCTTCTCCGAACTCCGGGCCTCCCGTGCCCCTGCCGATCGAATCCGATTGGGCGCCTATAATGGAGTTCACCGCCGCGGACATCTTTCAGCACTCACCTTTCGGTGATATCTTGAATTCTCTCAAGTCTCTCTCTCTATCAGGAGAGACCAGGCCGGACTATGGTCTGCGAGGTTGGGATTCGGACGACGAAGAAATTCAAAGCCCACCCACCACCCACTTAATAGCCACTGTCGATGATTTAACCGACATACTTGACTTCGGCTCCGAAGACTTCGATGGTATGGAAGACGAAGGAGGAGACGAACAAGAACCAGCACCTGCAGGGCGCTGGACCGCCACCTCGTCATATGACATATATATGGTGGACGCTCCAAAGGATGGAGATGGCGATGGAACAGCGGAGGATGACACCTCGAAAAAACAGCCAAACCGCCGGCGTCAACGGCGCCGCTCTAAATCCCGCCACAGCAGAAACGGTGATTCCGGCACGGGAGATAATACTACCCCGGATAGCGCCGAAGAACACCAAATCCAGCAAGATTCGGCGCAGGAAGATGGAGAAGCCCGCCCTCATGAGAGAGCGGCAGAGCGAGAGGTTGAGGATGATAACTACATGCCTCCCTCCGAAGACGAGGCAAGCCTCGACGACGACGAATTCGTCGTACCATCAGACCCCGCCGAACAAGAGCGTTTTAAACGCAGGCTTCTAGCCACGGCGAATAGCCTAAAGAAAAAGCAGCAACAGCTTAGAGCTGATCAAGATTTGCTAGCTGACAAATGGACTGAAGTCCTTGCAGCTGAAGAGTATGAACTCGAGCGCCCCTCCAAAAATTATCCTAAGCGCAGGCCGCTACCCCAATCAGAGGGGGAAACACCTACATTACCAATGCATGACATGGCAGACCGGCCACCTCGCGGCCTCGACAGAGAGGCCTGTCGAACCTCTAAACAAGCCATGCCCGGTGCCGCTCAACTAAGGCACGGGAAAATGAGCCAGACCTGCGAGACGTACTGGAGGATAAAGCAAGGCAAACAAGATCGATCTATGGATCGCGCAGACGCCCGATGACACGTGATGATCTTCACTCCGGACACAATAAATCCGGTTGGGCCGAACACAACAGGCATAGCTCTTCCGAGCTGCGTCGTGACATAGCCCAGTACAGGGGCGCCGCACACCCACTATGCTTCACAGATGAAGTAATGGATCATAAAATCCCAGAGGGTTTCAAACCCGTCAACATCGAGTCGTACGATGGTACGACAGATCCGGCAGTATGGATTGAGGATTATCTCCTTCACATCCACATGGCACGTGGCGACGATCTACACGCCATCAAATATCTCCCCCTTAAGCTCAAGGGACCAGCTCGGCACTGGCTTAACAGCCTACCAGCGGACTCAATCGGTTCTTGGGAAGACCTGGAAGCCGCATTCCTCGACAACTTCCAGGGGACCTATGTGCGGCCACCGGACGCCGTCGACCTAAGCCACATAATTCAGCAGCCAGAAGAATCGGCCAGGCAATTCTGGACACGGTTCCTAACAAAGAAAAATCAGATAGTCGATTGTCCGGACGCAGAGGCCCTAGCAGCCTTCAAACATAACATCCGCGACGAGTGTCTTGCCCGGCACCTGGGACAGGAAAAGCCGAAATCTATGGCAGCCCTCACGACACTCATGACCCGCTTTTGCGCGGGCGAAGATAGCTGGCTAGCTCGCAGCAACAACTTATCAAAGAACCCTGGTAATTCGGATACCAAGGACAAAAGTGGCAGGACACAACGTCGAAATAAGCAAAAGCACCGCGTTAGCAGCGACAGCAATGAGGATACGACAGTAAATGCCGGATTCAGAGGCTATAAATCCGGTTAGCGGAAAAAGCCATTTAAAAAGAATACCCAGGGCCCGTCCAGTTTGGACCAGATACTGACCGCTCATGCCAGATTCATGGCACCCCCGAAAGGCCTGCCAATCACACCAACAGGGATTGTTGGGTGTTCAAGCAGGCAGGCAAGTTAAGAGCCGAACACAAAGACAAGGGGCTGCATAGCGACGACGAGGAGGAGCCCAGGCCGCCGAACAACAATGGACAGAAGGGGTTTCCCCCGCAAGTGCGGATGGTGAACATGATATACGCGACCCACATTCCCAAGAGGGAGCGGAAGAGTGCGCTATGGGACGTATACGCGATGGAGCCAGTCGCCCCAAAGTTCAACCCATGGTCCTCCTGCCCGATCACTTTTGATCGAAGGGACCACCCCACTAGCATCCGTCACGGCGGTTTTGCCGCATTGGTTCTTGACCCAATCATTGACGGATTTCATCTCACAAGAGTCCTCATGGATGGCGGCAGTAGCCTGAACCTGCTTTATCAGGATACAGTGCGGAAAATGGGCATAGATCCATCAAGGATCAAGCCCACAAGGACGACCTTTAAAGGCGTCATACCAGGTGTAGAGGCCAATCGCACAGGCTCGGTAACACTTGATGTGGTCTTCGGATCTCCGGATAACTTCCGAAGCGAAGAGTTAATCTTTGATATAGTCCCGTTCCGCAGTGGCTATCACGCCCTGCTCGGACGAACCGCATTCGCTAAATTCAATGCGGTGCCGCACTACGCATATCTCAAGCTCAAGATGCCAGGCCCTCGAGGAGTAATTACGGTCAACGGAAACACAGAACGCTCCATCCGTACGAAGGAGCACACGGCGGCCCTCGCATCGGAAGTACAAAGCAGCCTTTCAAGGCAACTCTCCAGTCCGGCCGTTAAAAAGCCGGACAATGCAAAGCGCGCCCGGAGTAACCTGCAACAAGACCGCCTGGCACGTTCGGAGCAAGCGTAGCAATACGGCCCCAACCCCAGCCATCGCAACATAGCGAAGCTAGTACCTCGAGTACACAATTACGCCCTCGAAATTCCATGGGCACAGGGGGAGGGGCACATTAACGGCATGCTTACAATATGGCGTCAAACGTACTAGGAGCTGCTGGATTTTTTTTTACTTTCAGGACTCCACACTCTGGATAACCTGTTCGGCTTTGCTGCCGCACAGACGATGCAAGATCCAGGAAAGTAGACAAAGCTACGCCGCATTACGGAACTCTCAGGTGGTCTCTATTTCGAGCGATATATCTGTTTCTAAATTCCGCGGCCTGCGCCTGGTCAGGACATGTTAAATAGTCTAATATCTTTTTTGCTTATCGCACTACTTGTATCGTTCGACTTTGATAAATAGCCTCTCTATAAACAATGCATAGCTTTTCGCCTATTTTTTGCGTTGTCCTCTTTTAATATATATGTTCATTAAAAAAACATGATCGCAACCGTACACCATGGTACGGCAAAACACGTCAGGGGCTTCATTACCCTTTTATCTAGTGTGAGAAGTTCGTACACTTTCACAAGTGCGGCACCCCGAACTTATAGCACTATATGCATCGGCTCCGAATCATGATTTTGGGCACATGTTGGGTTTGCCCGGCTCCTATGTTTTGGTGCCTTACGTTCCGCTATATCGGCTAAGGTAGCACTAGGAGAACCACTGCGATTGTGCCCCAGTTCAGCTGGGTTAAGCACCTCAGTGGAGAAAGCTAAAACAGACTGTCATGATAAGGCGTGAGACCGGTCGCTGTTCGATAGGTTCTTCGAGTCCTTAAAGACTTATGCCGCTTCGAGCGAGGAGCTGGCTATGTCCGGCCAAAGGCGTGGATAGCGCCCCGAATTCGGCCTTCCGAACTAGGGGCTTCGCCGAAATTTAAAATTATAACGTTCTATGGCTAAGTGAGAGTGTTCAAGCATTATAGTCCGATTGCCTGGTTCGTTGTGCTGAGCGCCTCCCTCGAAGGACCCAACTATGGGAAAAAGAGCCCTCAGGTTTATCCCGAACACCCCAGCACTAGTGGCATGGGGGCAGAAGCCGACGACTGGCCATCTCTCAATTTTTGATAAACGGCCGCACAGAAAATAATATTTTAAATTCAATAAGCATTGCTTAGCGCATATGAACAAGTTTTCAGCGCACAGGATACAAACGAGCGAGTTCATTCAAATACTACATCTTTAGTACATTCATCCGCGACAAGGCGGGCTTCGGCAAGAACTTCCTTGTAGTAGTTCTCGGGCTTGCGATGCTCCTTCCCCGGTGGCGGCCCGTCCTTCACCAGCTTCTCTCCGTCCAGCTTACCCCAGTGTACCCTTACACAGGCAAGGGCCCTCCGGGCACCTTCAATGCAGGCGGAGTGCTTGATGACCTCAAGCCGTGGACAGGCCTCCACCAGCCGCCGCACTAGCCCGAAATAGCTCCCAGGCAGGGCCTCTCCAGGCCACAGCCGAACTAGTAAGCCCTTCATGGCCTGTTCGGCCGCCTTGTGGAGCTCGACCAGCTGTTTCAGCTGATCGCTCAAAGGCACAGGGTGTCCGGCCTCAGAATACTGAGACCAGAACACACTCTCCGTCGAGCTGCCCTCTTCAGCTCGGTAGAACGCGGCGGCGGCGGATACGCTGCGGGGAAGATCAGCGAACGCCCCTGGAGAACTCCGGATTCGGGTAAGTAACAGGTAATTTACTTTTATATTCCTACTTTGCATTAAGAATGCCTTACCCGTTGCTATCTTTTTCACCTCCTCCAACTCTTGGAGGGCCTTTTGGGCTTCGGCCTTGGCACTCTTGGCGGTCTCAAGGGCCGACGCGAGCTCGGATGCTTGCGCTTTTGACTCAAGCTCCGAACTCTCATGTTTTTTCATAAGAACTTGCAGCTCTTGCTGCACCTCGCCGACCTGAACCCCAAGCCTTTCTCGCTCGGCGCGCTCCTCGGTCGTTTTCTTTCCGGCCTCAGCCAGCGCCTGCTTCAGGGTTGCCACCTCGGTTGTGGCCCCTACAATAAGTAGTACAATCATGTTATTTCTTTCTGCAATCAAGCCTCTCTATAGGCACCTTTTTTCTTTTTTTAGGGTATTTCTTACCTTCTTTCTCCTTGAGCTGTCGTTTGGCAAGGCCGAGCTCTTGCTCGGTCCGCCCGAGGTCCTTTTTAAGGACGTCCACCTGCGCAGTCAGTGCGGCGGTGGACAGCAGCGAAGCCTGCATACGCATATTTGACTTTTTGTTGTTAGACTCCTGCGAAAATTACTAGATCCTCTATTCGGCTTTTCTTTCCGAACACCGAACAGAGCATCAGGGGCTATTGTCTATGCGGTAAATAATTTGACATATTTTTACACCTCGAAGCCTGTTAGAAGGCTAGCGCAAGCTTCAGTCAGTCCGCTCTTGGCGGACTGAACCCTTTGGATCACCGTACTCATAACAGTACGGTGCTCCTCGTCGATGGCGGCGCCCTCAAGCACCTCCAGCAAATTGTCCAGCGCCTCTGGTTGGACGGAGGTCGCCGGCTCAGACGGCTTACTCCTCTCGGAAGAAGTTCGCCCACCGCGGACCAGGACTGTCGAGTCCGGCGCGGTGTCCGGCACAAAGCCGGACTTGGAGCCCTGGGGTTTTCATCCCCTTTACTCTTGGGGTCCGGAGGATTGCCTTGCGGCTCCTCCAGGACTATCTCCTCCTGCCCTGGAGCTTGGCGGGACGCCACTTCGGTGTCGTCCGCCCTGCAGGGGGAGACAGCGGGCGGAACAGAGTTCACGTCCGACGAATCCAGGGAGCCGCTCGACGAATCATCGAGTTCGGCCCGGGGCGGGCTGCATAAATTACGAGCGATATTAGGGAAAGCCGCGCATTAAAAGAATATCATGAGTCACTCTGGTATATAAATACTTACGATTTCGCCGGACGCTTGGTTCTGTCCGGCCACTCCTCTCCGCCCTCTTCGGCGTCGTGGGCGTAGTCCGGCGGAGGGGTCTTCCTTTTCCTCGACCCCTCGGCCTCCCCCGTTGGGGTGGCCTTCTTCTTCTTTTCTCCCCTCGCTGGGGGGAGAGCTTTATTGTTCCTCCTCCTCGTTTTCACGAGAGGAGAGCATCGTGGACTCGTCAGATGACGAGTCTGACACCACCATGTTGCGGGAACTTTTTCGAGTCCCGGTGGTTTTCTTCTTCTTGGCCTTCTTCTCTGGCACCACATAAGGTGCCGGAGCCAGCAGCTTCACCAAGAGAGCTGGGGCTGGGTCTTCGGGCAGGGGAGCCGGACAGTTAATTGGTCCGGATATAGCCCGCCAAGCCTGTCAAAGGTAAAGGGAGTTTAGATCCCGCATAGAGTTAATCTATGAAGAAGAGCTTAACAAACCTGTCAAAGGTATAGATAGCTCACCTCGCTGGCATGATGCTGTGAGCTGTATCCGCGGTCCTCGGAAGCGGATGTGGGGGACTCGGCGCCTTTGGTTAGCACCTTCCAGACGTCTTCATACGTCGTGTCGAAGAGCCTACTAAGGGTTTGGTGCTGCGCCGGGTCGAATTCCCACAAAGTAAAATCCCGTTGTTAGCACGGGAGGATCCGGTGAACGAGCATGACCTGGATCGCATTGATCAGCCAGATTAGCCTGTTCACCAGGGACTGGATGCACGTTTGCAACCCAGTCACTTCTTCCTCGTTGCCCCACGACAGACCCGTCTCTTTCCAGGACATGAGCTGCGTGGGGGGTCCGGATCTGAACTCGGGGGCTGCGACCCATTTCGGATCGCGTGGCTCGGTGATGTAAAACCACCCGGCCTGCCACCCCTTTAGGGACTCCACATAGGAGCCATCGAACCAGAGGACGTTGGCCATGTTGCCGGCCATAGCGCCTCCGCACTCCGCCTGGGTGCCGGACACCACCTTGGGCTTGACGTTGAAGGTCTTGAGCCAGAGGCCGAAGTGTGGGCGGACGCGGAGAAAGGCCTCACACACGACGATAAACGCCGAGATGTTGAGGACAAAGTTCGGGTCCAGGTCGTGGAAATCCAGGCCGTAGTAGAACATGAGCCCCCGGACAAATGGGTGAAGTGGAAAGCCTAGTCCGCAGAGGAAGTGGGGAAGAAAAACTACCCTCTAATGGGGCCCTGGGGTAGGAAGAAGCTGCCCCTTCTCAGGAAGCCGATGCGGGATGTCCTTGGACAAGTATCCGGCTTTCCTTAGCTTTTTTACTTGGGCCTCTGTAACGGGGGAGGCCATCCACTTGCCTCCCGCTCCGGACATTGTTGGAGAAGGTTGAGGAAGGAAGAGCGGACTTGGGCGCTGGAGCTTGAGTGCGCGAGAGATGAATTGGCAAAGGAGGAAGAAGGCGTAGGTTAAAAAGGTGAATCCTTATCCCTTTATACAAGCGGGTGCGGTTAGGCATCCCCACCTACCTAATAAAACGCACTTGCCTCCCAAGCGCCATGGTAAATGGCGCGGTTGGGTTACCCATGTCTGTATTGATGAGAATCCCGTTAAAAGGGGCACACGATCTCTGCTTTGACAAGACGTGCCAAGGAAACCACCTCGCTAAACACGCTGAGGTGGAACAATGAAAACAATTTATATAAAGAGCTTGGCCGCAGTGTTATGATGCACTGCGGAATACGTCAGCAGATTTGATTTGTGTTAATATTATTCTCTATATGGCAATATGTGGAAACTTATTTTGCAGAGCCGGACACTATTTTTGGTGTTTACAATCTTCTTGAAGAAATTGGAGGAGGAACCCGCCTTGCAATGCCGAAGACAATCTGTGCGCCGGACTCGTCATCATTGAAGCCTGGTTCAGGGGCTACTGAGGGAGTCCTGGATTAGGGGGTG
Organism: Aegilops umbellulata; assembly: GCA_032464435.1. NCBI lineage: Eukaryota > Viridiplantae > Streptophyta > Magnoliopsida > Poales > Poaceae > Aegilops > Aegilops umbellulata. Next base: position 61,559,828 of record CP136056.1, on the reverse strand, counting down.
TTCGGATAGCCGGACTATACCTTCAGCCGGACTCCAGGACTATGAAGATACAAGATTGAAGACTTCGTCCCGTTTCCGAAAGGATCTTTTCTTGGCGTGGAAGGCAAGCTAGGCGTGCGGATATTCAAGATCTCCTACCATTGTAACCGACTTTGTGTAACCCTAACCGTATCCGGTGTCTATATAAACCGGAGGGTTGTAGTCCGTAGGACGAACCATCATCATACACAATCATACCATAGGCTAGCTTCTAGGGTTTAGCCTCCTTGATCTCGTGGTAGATCTACTCTTGTACTACCCATATCATCAATATTAATCTAGTAGGAGTAGGGTTTTACCTCCATCGAGAGGGCCTGAAACTGGGTACAATAAAGTGTCCCTTGTCTCCTGTTATCATCCGACCTTGATGCACAGTTCGGGACCCCCTACCGGAGATCCGCCGGTTTTGACACCGACAGCGTTACATTTGAAATGTCTTCGCATTTGATTTGTCTTCAATATCAACATGTCTTCATGATTATCTTCACTATGTTGATTTGGTTGCATTCTGATATATACTTATCAGCGTTCTGTCCTCTACAGCATTCACTTATAGCTATGTCTTCTTGTTTGAATCTTTTGAACTAAGTGAATGTGATCGGACCCTGACCTCTCTATGCTTTCTACCTCAAACTCTATCTATCCAAATCATATGCATTCTATTGAAACTGTCGAATGTCTTCTCTGCGTCCTTGTCAGCAAAAGATACAGAGACAAACATTAAATCTGTTTTTAAATGCTCTATCCTTATTGCCTGAAACCCAGAGAAGCCGGAACGACCATCCGACAGTCCACGCGGGCGTGGGAACGTGGGACAACTCCAAATGTGTTGCATGTTCACCACGTGTCCCGCTGTAAAAAAACCTTCTTCCACCTCTCCACCTCGACAAACCCTAGCGCCACCGCTAGCTCTCGACGACGTCGGCGACGAAGCGCTTAGCTGCCGCGACCTCTCTGACGCCGTCTTCACGCCGGCCGCGGACATCGTCTTCTCCGCCGCCGCCGTAGGTGTCCTCCGTCGCCAAGTTAGGGCACGGAAGATCGAACTGCTCGGCCTCATCTTCTACTCCGTCTAGCAGTTCATCCTGTGGTAAATTAAAACCCTCTTTTTACCGTCTTTTTGATCCTATAAATTCATACTTTTTACCAAAAGTGGTTTCTGCCTCCACAAATTTGGATCTATCCTGTCTGCATCTCATATGATGCCTAGTATATTCACTTATGCTTCACACATAGTTAGATTCCTCACTTGTACCTATTCTTGGATTCGTACAAATCTGGAACCAACTCTCAACATATAAGTGAATGTCTTGGCTCTATGAGGTCAATGTCTTCTAAACTGTTTTATCTTCAAAATCTTCTGAGAATGCATATGACCTCTTCCCCTTCCCTCGCATCTCTAATGCTGTCACAGGTACATGTCCGTGGAAGAATCCCTTGGTTCTCATAGTCTGCATTCATTTGCAGAATTCTTACAGCATCACATTAAATCTCCTGAAGCCAGTTCCTGTCTGACCAGTAGACGGAAGCCATTGACAGTTTTGAAGCCATTCAGCCTGAACTTCATGGCAACAGAGAAGTCTGCAAGGAAGGGTGGCAGACAGCGTCGTGGAGGCACATCAATGGATCTGCCCGAAGATCTCTATGAGCTTTACAAAACTGATCCTGAAGAGACCTATGGTCAGCGCAAGATTCGAATCCAATGGATTCGAAGATACTGGGCCGAGCAATGGTTCAAGTGTGACGCCCGGAAAATTAAGCTACAGTGATCCCCCGCTAATGATGCCACGTCACCTTGGTTACTATTGATAAACCCTAGATAATTCAAAACCGAAACAAATTCAAAATTTAATTACAGGAAAACAATAAAAGTTTTCATACATTAAAATAAAATTGTTCGGTTTGTACTAAATATTACATAGATAATTATGGTGTAGAAGATACAGTTTTATAAAATGCATAAATATTTTAAATTGAATTAAAACAGAAAAGGGAAAATAAAGAAAAGAAAATACAAAACAGAAAACAAAACTAACAAAAAAGGGGAAAACAGACCCCCCCCTGGGCCAGCCGGCCCAGCTATTAGCCAGGCCAGGCCCAACCGGCCGCCACCACACTCCCTTATCCCCCCCCCCCGAAACCCTATCCCCCACTCTCCCTACTCCTTCTTCCACTTCCCCCGATCTGGATCAGGATCCACCCGATGCCACGCCGCCGCTCGTCGCCCCGCACCACGCCGGCGCCCCTCGCGATGCCACCCACCCCATCGATCGCGCCCTGCGGCGCCCCTACGCCGACGCCCTCTCGCCTCTGCACCAACCCGAGGACAGCCGACCGCCCTGGACCTCGACGCCCCATCGCCGGAGCTCCCTCGCCGGCCTGCTACCTCTTCGCCGCCTCGTCCCCGACCCCCCTCCTCGACCCCCCGCTGCGCCGTTTCCTGCTAACCACGGTGAGGCCCTCGGCCTCTTCTTCCCCTCTTCGTAGCCCGCCATGCTCCTCGCACCGGCCATCGCCCCCGCGCTCCTGGCCACCGCGCTGACCGCGCCCTCCGGCATCGTCCGGCTATCCACGCCTTCGCGCCCCCCCTCTAAACCGACTGCCGGCGGCGCCCTACTCCCCGCCACGCGCCGCGGTGCCTCGCACCCGGGCCGCACCGCGCCGGCCTTTGCTACCGCGCGCTGGCGCCCCCGCGAGGCCACGACCTCGCCCTCGGTGGCCGCCTGCGCCCGATGCCGCACCGCCCCACTGCCCCGCAACCGTCGTCCGCGGCCGGCCACACGCGCGCGTGCTGCACTCACTGCGTCGTCCGCTCGGCTCGCGCCCTTGCGCCTCGTGGCTCCCCTGCTCGCCGCTCCCCTGCTGCCTAGCGCCCGCGCCCACCGGAGTTGCGCCCCCCGCGTGCGCCCTCCTTACCTGCACCCGCGCACGCTGCTCGGGGCCACGCCCCGCGCCCCGCCTCTGTCCCCGCTGGCCGCAACCACGCTCGACGGTGCCCGCTCGCGCGCGCTCCGCCCCTGGCCTCCTCTCCGCTGCTGTTGCTCGCTACGGTGGCCGCCGGCGCTGCTGCGTCACGCCAGCGCCTTGCCGCGCCCCGCACCCGGGCGGGCTCGGCCTTCGCCTGGTTGTGCCCGTCAGCCGCGCCCGATTCAGTGGCCATATGGGCCACTGCCAAGGGGACCCACAGCCCCCCTTTTTATTAAAATGAAAAAAAAAGGGAATTTAAAATATTAATAGTAATCAAAATAACTAATTAGTTAATTAATAATTAACTTAATTAACCTTGTTATTTAATCTTAATTATTTGTTTAACTAAAATGTGACAATGACATGTGGGTCCCACACGCACTATTCACACCATTGACCAGTCAACAGTTGACTTGGTCAACTGGGTCCCCTGGCCCCATAGGTCATAGGATGTGGCTAGCCTCTACTGTGTACACATAGCTTTTTACTACTTAAATTGAATTAAAATAATTTAGAAATTGTTTAAAACTTTGAATATTAATATAAAATAATCCGTAACTCGGATGAAAATACTTTGTACATGAAAGTTGCTTAGAACGACGAGACGAATCCGGTGACGCAGCCCATTCGTCCGCCACACATCCCTATCATAGCAAACACGCAACTTTCCCCCTCCGGTTCATCTGCCCGAAAACGCAAAACACCGGCGATACTTTCCCGGATGTTTCCCCCCTTCGCCGGTATCACCTCCTACTGCGTTAGGTCACCTCTAGCACCGTGTATTGCCATGTTACGCTTTGTGATGCTTTGATTGCTCTGTCATTTATTGTGTTCCCCCTTCGTTACTTCTTTTCGGTATACACCGAGACCGCCGCCGCTGCTGCTACCCAGTACGACTACGGAGTTGACGACCCCTCTCTCTTGCCAGAGCAACCAGGCAAGCCCCCCCCTTGATCACCAGATATCGCCTACTCTCCTCTATACTGCTTGCATTAGAGTAGTGTAGCATGTTACTGCTTTCGGTATTCCTATCCTGATGCATAGCCTGTCTTTGATACTGCTGTTGATACCTTTACCTGCAATCCTACTTGCTTAGTATAGGGTGCTAGTGTTCCATCAGTGGCCCTACACTCTTGTCCGTCTGCCATGCTATACTATCGGGCCGTGATCACTCGGGGGTGATCACGGGCATATACTATATACTTTACACTGTTATATTACCTGTGATATTGTTCAGAGATGGGGGCTGAAGGGGCAGGTGGCTCCATCCCGGTAGAGGTGGGCCTGGGTTCCCGACGGCCCCCGACTGTTACTTTGTGGCGGAGCGACAGGGCAGGTTCAGACCACCTAGGAGAGAGGTGGGCATGGCCCTAGTCGGCATTCGTGATACTTAACACGCTTAACGAGATCTGGGTATTTAATCTGAGTCTGGCCATTTGGTCTATACGCACTAACCACCTACGCGGGAGTAGTTATGGGTATCCCGACGTCGTGGTATCAGTCGAAGCACTTCGTGACGTCAGCGACTAAGCGGAGCGCGCCGGGTTGGACCGCGTAACGTGACTTCCTTTGAAATGGAGGTTGCTAGGTCTGTTCTCCGGCCGCGTACGCAACGTGCAGGTGTGCTCAGGGCGATGGGCCCAGACCCCTGCGCGCATAGGTTTAGACCGGCGTGCTGACCGTTCTGTTGTGCCTAGGTGGGGCTGCGACGTGTTGATCTTCCGAGGCCGGGCATGACCCAGAAAAGTGTGTCCGGCCAAATGGGATCAAGCGTGTTGGGCTATGTGGTGCACCCCTACAGGGAAGTTTATCTATTCGAATAGCCGTGTCCCTCGGTAAAAGGACGACCCGGAGTTGTACCTTGACCTTATGACAACTAGAACCGGATACTTAATAAAACACACCCTTTCAAGTGCCAGATACAACCCGGTGATCGCTCTCTAACAGGGCAACGAGGAGCGGATCGCCGGGTAGGATTATGCTATGCGATGCTACTTGGAGGACTTCAGTCTACTCTCTTCTATATGCTGCAAGACGGAGGCGACCAGAAGCGTAGTCTTCGATAAGACTAGCTATCCCCCTCTTATTCTGGCATTCTGCAGTTCAGTCCACTGATATGGCCCCTTACACATATATCCATGCATATGTAGTGTAGCTCCTTGCTTGCGAGTACTTTGGATGAGTACTCACGGTTGCTTTCTCCCCCCCTTTTCCCCTTTTCCTTTCTTCTGGTTGTCGCAACCAGATGTTGGAGCCCAGGATCCAGACGCCACCATCGACGACGACTCCTACTACACCGGAGGTGCCTACTACTACGTGCTGCCCGCTGACGACGACCAGGAGTAGATAGGAGGATCCCAGGCAGGAGGCCTGCACCTCGTTCGTTCTGTATCCCAGTTTGTGCTAGCCTTCTTAAGGCAAACTTGTTTAACTTATGTCTGTACTCAGATATTGTTGCTTCCGCTGACTCGTGTATGATCGAGCACTTGTATTCGAGCCCTCGAGGCCCCTGGCTTGTATTATGATGCTTGTATGACTTATTTTATTTGTAGAGTTGTGTTGTGATATCTTCTCGTGAGTCCCTGGTCTTGATCGTACACATTTGCGTGCATGATTATTGTACGATTGAATCGGGGGCGTCACAAGTTGGTATCAGAGCCGACTGCCTGTAGGAATCCCCTTTCCAACTCCTTGGTTGAAGTCGAGTCTAGACATTGCAAAGACTTTTACTAACTTGGCTGTGTGCCTTACGGGCCCACGTCGCCATCGGGTGGTACTAGGATCTTTTACTCCTCGACCTTTACTCTGGGACTCTGATCTCTCTTCTATTCGGGTTAAATGAATTTACTAAATCTGACTCTAGGTTCTCGTAACAACTTTCTCCCGGAGAGCCCCTTGTTATAGATGATCGTCTGCTGCACCAGAAGGATCCAAAGATACTCACCGATGTTCTCTCGAAACTTTATGGTCACTTATGCAATGCCCTTTCATCGATAAACCCCTGTGGATAAGCACGTATACTCGCCATTCCTACAATGTTTCCGAGTTGATCTTGTTATTACAAGATACCTCAAAATTCTCTCTGTTGATCCGAGAATCCTTTGAGCTTACTGCTTTGCTGTTCTTTGTCACCTGAATACCCCTACGGATAATTCTCGCACTTATCGAGTATCCGCTCATTCCCCGTTATTCATGTGTTCCTCCAAACACTTCAAAATACCATTCGGTCTTCCAAAAATCCTGAGCAACCTATTGCTCCTGAAATTCTTGCTTGCTTACATTTTGGTTAATTCCATAAGTCTAGTAATCTTATTGGCATCCTTGGCCACGATCAATTTTGAGTCCACTGATTCAATAAGTTGCGAACGTTCACAATCATCAGTCAAATCCTAGGATTATCCTTTCCGGCTCAGACGACATTTTGAACATGAACTGGTTCTCGACCAAACTATCTGTCGTCGATTGTGCCTCTGGTATATTCAATTGATCCATCGTTGATCAGAGTGTCTGCTTCTGATCCTTTGTTTTTGGAAATCATAATTCCTTTGCATTGAAGCTTTGAATTATTCAGATGATTCCATAACCTGTTGCATTTGCATTCCTTCCTCTTCTGGTTGAGTATCGATACTCATATCAGATCCTTTGTGGACCATCAAGTCCTTTGTTGGATTGTTATCCGACAGTGTCATTCACATTTGATCACTTTGTGAATTCTTCCTCTGATAAATAATGCCTTTGTTAAGATGTATCATCTGCTTGGCCAACCATGCTCTGCCTTCGGGCTTGTGTTAATTACTCTTGAAACTTGTGGTATATGTTTCTAAGAAGCCCATGTGGGTTGAACATATGCCTTCTCTAAACCGTGAGAACCCGAAAGTTTTCACGCGCCATACTCTTCTGATGTTTCGCCAGATAAAATTTCAACACTGCAACTTCATCGAACGCGAGAAGTGAATGAAAGGTTATGCATTGGAGAAGTGGGAGTTGACCTTGAACTTTGTGTTCATGCCCATGGACACGATGTAGATCCTATCATGGAAGCTTCTTGTAACTATTTCCTTGATATAATATCCTTTTGGTATCGGTGGATTGGTCTTTTGCAATCATGGTTCCGACCTTGTTCTCCTTTAAATACCATTTCACGTGCAAGTGTAAGCGCTTGTCTTCTGTAGAGCAATACCCTAGTCCAACCTCTAATTTGATCTGTCATCGAGTATTACCCCATCTGGTATCTCGAGATTATCACGGAACTGCATAACTTCTTATGAGTTCTTCTTCAAGTATTATTTGACTTTCGTTGCATCATCATTTGACTTGATGTCATCGCCGACCGACTCTCGACAAATGTGTCATGGTCATCATCAACATCCGGAGCTCTTCCAAGATATATATCGAATTCTTGATGAGAAATACCACCCTCGCCCCTTAATGGTTTGTGTTATCACCGACCACTTTATTACCTTCCGTTCAACACAAACTTATTCGTGTTTTGTGCTGTACCTTGAGATCCTTGCTATCCAGCATTTGTTCTTCTTTACCTTGGAGTATTACCATCTGTTATGTTGAGAATGTCATGGGAATGCCCCACCTCTTAAGGATTCTTGTTATAGTATTACTTCTCGCCATCTCCGTTCATTTCTTGGTCCCCGTGTTGATTCTAATCGGAATACCGACAATTGAACTTTGAGGTGTGAATTCAAAACTTCTAGCAACCCTACTACTTTGAAGTGAATGATCGTTAGTTTCATTCTAATTCTTTTGTTCATTAAGTCACCATTCTAACATTGTTCGTGCGACCCAGCCCATATTTCGGGTGCACCTTTCTACCAATGTTTAATTGTGTATGTTTTCCTCAAACATGCTTCATTATATCATTTGATCTGACAAATACTATCTCCTTATCCACATAATTGAGGAGATGCATCTTTTTATAAACCTCGATGAATTGTCGCTGAGTTCATCAGCTACCACCTTATCCCTTCATTGGTTTAATGATGAGCTCCTATTTCGGAACTCGCTTCCATAGTAGATTTCCCGAGAGTCTTAGGATGTCCTTGCGTTAATTTGTGTTGCATCTTTTCTTCTCGGGCATCTTGAGTCTGAGTTATCCTGACACCAATCAGATCTGAATCTCGGTCAGATATGATGGTTAGAACATATTTCCAAGGGTAATAACAATGTTCTTTTATGACCCGGTAAGGTGATGTCATGCCCAGCACACCTGGCCGGAGGACCTACTATTATAGTTTCCTTTTTGGCAAGGTTATCCCTTCTTCCATGAAGAAATTGAAAGACTTATTCTATGAGATGTTCCTGATGGATCCTTTGTGTATCCCAAAGTCCGACCTTTGCTTGAAGACCATGTCAGTGCTATCTCGAAGCATGTATGTGGTACTCCTATCATCGATAAGAACACTTGAAGCACAATGCTAAATTTTCTTAATCAAATTATCCAAACATCATTGTATGGATAATGTCACGAAATTCCTCTCCCCTTACCTCAATGGTTCTCTCCGTCCCTCGCCCTTGGTACCGATGTTGTTGCCGACCTAACCGACAGACTATCCTCTGACATGCCTTGCTTTCATGCCCGTGCAAGACGTCACCGCCCTTCCTGCTTTTAACCCACATGGTGGGCCCATAACCCACAGTTCCTCAGGATCGAAACCTGACTCTCCTGTACACCCCCTGTTCCCAAAGTTATTCCTCACGCGTGGCCTCGTGTGTAATTCACGAGCCACCTTCCGATGAGATCATCAATATGGTATCAGGCGCAATACTTATTCCCATTGCTCTGAACCCCTTTCACACTTCGCTTCAGGCAACGAACGGTTGCCTATGCGCTTGAAAACTTCTATTTTGCACCTTCTTGCTTTGCTCTCGATATTGTCTTAAATTTCAATTCGAGAGTTACTTTCCGCCACCTTCCTCGTTGTTGTCTACCAGATAGTCTACCCTGCAGAGGTCCATTCTTCCGGTATACCCCCTTAATCTTTCGTTAGTATGATGAGGACTCCGAAGGAAGGATGGCCACTTCATCATGATGACCTGGAACAGAGAAATGAAGACATCACCAAAAAGGGATCAACTACTTCGGAAAGAGCAATTAAGACCGAGAACACTCGCTAGAATTTCGTAACTAGAATCTTCTTTCCCCCTTACGCCTCCTAAATCTCGGGACGAGATTTCTTGTAGTGGAGGAGAATTGTGACGCCCGGATAATTAAGCTACAGTGATCCCCCGCTAATGATGCCACGTCACCTTGGTTACTGTTGATAAACCCTAGATAATTCAAAATCGAAACAAATTCAAAATTTAATTACAGGAAAACAATAAAAGTTTTCATACATTAAAATAAAATTGTTCGGTTTGTACTAAATATTACATAGATAATTATGGTGTAGAAGATACAGTTTTATAAAATGCATAAATATTTTAAATTGAATTAAAACAGAAAAGGGAAAATAAAGAAAACAAAATACAAAACAGAAAACAAAACTAACAAAAAAGGGGAAAACAGACCCCCCCCCCCTGGGCCAGCCGGCCCAGCTATTAGCCAGGCCAGGCCCAACCGGCCGCCACCACACTCCCTTATTCCCCTCCCCCCCCCGAAACCCTATCCCCCACTCTCCCCACTCCTTCTCCGACTTCCCCCGATCTGGATCAGGATCCACCCGATGCCACGCCGCCGCTCGTCGCCCCGCACCATGCCGGCGCCCCTCGCGATGCCACCCACCCCATCGATCGCGCCCTGCGGCGCCCCTACGCCGACGCCCTCTCGCCTCTGCACCAACCCAAGGACAGCCGACCGCCCTGGACCTCGCCGCCCCATCGCTGGAGCTCCCTCGCCGGCCTGCTACCTCTTCGCCGCCTCGTCCCCGACACCCCTCCTCGACCCCCCGTTGCGCCGTTCCCTGCTAACCACGGTGAGGCCCTCGGCCTCTTCTTCCCCTCTTCGTAGCCCGCCGTGCTCCTCGCACCGGCCATCGCCCCCGCGCTCCTGGCCACCGCGCTAACCGCGCCCTCCGGCATCGTCCGGCTACCCGCGCCTTCGCGCCCCCCTCTAAACCGACTGTCGGCGGCGCCCTACTCCCCGCCACGTGCCGCGGTGCCTCGCACCCGGGCCGCACCGCGCCGGCCTTTGCTACCGCGCGCTGGCGCCCCCGCGAGGCCACGACCTCGCCCTCGATGGCCGCCTGCGCCCGATGCCGCACCGCCCCACTGCCCCGCCACCGTCGTCCGCGACCGGCCACACGCGCGCGCGCTGCACTCACTGCGTCGTCCGCTCGGCTCGCGCCCACGTGCCTCGTGGCTCCCCTGCTCGGCGCTCCCCTGCTGCCTAGCGCCCGCGCCCGCCGGAGTTGCGCCCCCCGCGTGCGCCCTCCGTCCCTGCACCCGCGCACGCTGCTCGGGGCCACGCCCCGCGCCCCGCCTCTGTCCCCGCTGGCCGCAACCACGCTTGTCGGTGCCCGCTCGCGCGCGCTCCGCTTCCCCTCGCCGCGCTCCGCCCCTGGCCTCCTCTCCGCTGCTGTTGCTCGCTACGGTGGCCGCCGGCACTGCTGCGTCACGCCAGCGCCTTGCCGCGCCCCGCACCCGGGCGGGCTCGGCCTTCGCCTGGCTGCGCCCGTCAGCCACGCCCGATTCAGTGGCCATATGGGCCACTGCCAAGGGGACCCACAGCCCCCCTTTTTATTAAAATGAAAAAAAAGGGAATTTAAAATATTAATAGTAATCAAAATAACTAATTAGTTAATTAATAATTAACTTAATTAACCTTGTTATTTAATCTTAATTATCTGTTTAACTAAAATGTGACAATGACATGTGGGTCCCACACGCACTATTCACACCATTGACCAGTCAACAGTTGACTTGGTCAACTAGGTCCCCTGGCCCCATAGGTCATAGGATGTGGCTAGCCTCTGCTGTGTACACATAGCTTTTTACTACTTAAATTGAATTAAAATAATTTAGAAATTGTTTAAAACTTTGAATATTAATATAAAATAATCCGTAACTCGGATGAAAATACTTTGTACATGAAAGTTGCTCAGAACGACAAGACGAATCCGTTAACGCAGCCCATTCGTCCACCACGCATCCCTATCATAGCAAACACGCAACTTTCCCCCTCCGGTTCATCTGCCCGAAAACGCAAAACACCGGGGATACTTTCCCGGATGTTTCCCCCCTTCGCCGGTATCACCTCCTACTGCGTTAGGTCACCTCTAGCACCGTGTATTGCCATGTTACGCTTTGTGATGCTTTGATTGCTCTGTTATTTATTGTGTTCTCCCTCCATTACTTCTTTCCGGTATACACCGAGACCGCCGTCGCTGCTGCTACCCAGTACGACTACGGAGTTGACGACCCCTCTCTCTTGCCAGAGCAACCAGGCAAGCCCCCCCCCCTTGATCACCAGATATCGCCTACTCTCCTCTATACTGCTTGCATTAGAGTAGTGTAGCATGTTACTGCTTTCGTTATTCCTATCCTGATGCATAGCATGTCTTTGATACTGCTGTTGATACCTTTACCTGCAATCCTACTTTCTTAGCATAGGGTGCTAGTGTTCCATCAGTGGCCCTACACTCTTGTCCGTCTGCCATGCTATACTATCGGGTCGTGATCACTCGAGGGTGATCACGGGCATATACTATATACTTTATACTGTTACATTACCTATGATATTGTTCGGAGATAGGGGCTGAAGGGGCAGGTGGCTCCATCCCGGTAGAGGTGGGCCTGGGTTCCCGACGGCCCCCGACTGTTACTTTGTGGCGGAGCGACAGGGCAGGTTCAGACCACCTAGGAGAGAGGTGGGCATGGCCCTAGTCGGCGTTCGCGATACTTAACACGCTTAACGAGATCTGGGTATTTGATCTGAGTCTGGCCACTTGGTCTATACGCACTAACCACCTACGCGGGAGTAGTTATGGGTATCCCGACGTCGTGGTATCAGCCGAAGCACTTCGTGACGTCAGCGACTGAGCGGCGCGCGCCGGGTTGGACCGCGTAACGTGACTTCCTTTGAAATGGAGGTTGCTAGGTCTGCCCTCCAGCCGCGTACGCAACGTGCAGGTGTGCTCAGGGCGATGGGCCCAGACCCCTGCGCGCATAGGTTTAGACCGGCGTGCTGACCGCTCTGTTGTGCCTAGGTGGGGCTGCGACGTGTTGATCTTCCGAGGCCGGGCATGACCCAGAAAAGTGTGTCTGGCCAAATGGGATCAAGCGTGTTGGGCTATGTGGTGCACCCCTGCAGGGAAGTTTATCTATTCGAATAGCCGTGTCCCTTGGTAAAAGGACGACCCAGAGTTGTACCTTGACCTTATGACAACTAGAACCGGATACTTAATAAAACACACCCTTCCAAGTGCCAGATACAACCCGGTGATCGATCTCTAACAGGGCATCGAGGAGGGGATCGCCGGGTAGGATTATGCTATGCGATGCTACTTGGAGGACTTCAGTCTACTCTCTTCTATATGCTGCAAGACGGAGGGGACCAGAAGCATAGTCTTCGATAAGACTAGCTATCCCCATCTTATTCTGGCATTCTGCAGTTCAGTCCACTGATATGGCCCCTTACACATATATCCATGCATATGTAGTGTAGCTCCTTGCTTGCGAGTACTTTGGATGAGTACTCACGGTTGCTTTCTCCCCCCCTTTTCCCCTTTTCCTTTCTTCTGGTTGTCGCAACCAGATGTTGGAGCCCAGGATCCAGACGCCACCGTCGACGACGACTCCTACTACACCGGAGGTGCCTACTACTACGTGCTGCCCGCTGACGACGACCAGGAGTAGATAGGAGGATCCCAGGCAGGAGGCTTGCGCCTCGTTCGATCTGTATCCCAGTTTGTGCTAGCCTTCTTAAGGAAAACTTGCTTAACTTATGTCTGTACTCAGATATTGTTGCTTCCGCTAACTCGTCTATGATCGAGCACTTGTATTCGAGCCCTCGAGGCCCCTGGCTTGTATTATGATGCTTGTATGACTTATTTTATTTGTAGAGTTGTGTTGTGATATCTTCTCGTGAGTCCCTGATCTTGATCGTACACATTTGCGTGCATGATTAGTGTACGATTGAATCGGGGGCGTCACATCAAGTACAGATTTGTCACCAAGGAATATGCTGAAAAGAATGCCATCAAGCGTCCCTGGGGAGATATTCTCTATAAAAATCTTCAACCCAAGACCAAATCTGAAGCTATTGCTCAAGGCTTCTACCCCTGCATGGTCCGTGGACCACAGCCTGCAGATGCCGACCCATCTTCATTGCTCTGATGTCGTGACGACAATCTGTTCAAGCGCAATTTCCAGTTTGCGAAGAACTCGGCCAAAGATAACAAGAAGTCAAGGGGATTAGACTTCAATCCAGGCCCCTCTGCTCCTCGAGCCGATGGCACACGTGAAGCTGAACCCAATCTCGTTGGCCCCTTCTATAATCTAGAAGGTCTCATTTCTCATATTTTGGTTCAAGGGATAGCCGTGGATGAGCCTGCAGACGATGCTGATACTGACGAAGTGCCTGCACCACCGAAGCCAAAGAAGGTGAAGAAACCTAAAGCTTCGAAGCCTTCCCCTGCACCAACAGCTTCACGAGTGAAGCCTCTGGCCACTGCTCCTCCTGCACCAAGTATGCAGTCTGAAGATCTCTCACACATCTCCAAGACTGAGAAGAAGAAAAATAAACCTATGCACTCCACTAGTCCAGCCCTGACCCCTGCTGCTGTTCTGAGCAACGAGAATGACGTCATAGATCTGTCAAGTGATGACGATCTTGCTGATGACGCTCTTGAGCAGTTGATAAAGAGCAAGCAAGAGGTGGAAATCTTTAATGATTTACCTCTCTTTGATGTTGCAGTATCGAACAACTTCATTGATGAGTGGTTTGACACCCCCGATCTCAGTTTTGATGATCTGCAACTTCCTATTGGCATGAGCGTCTCCTTCCATGGCGCCATTGCTCCTGAGCTGGCGCTTGCTCAGAAAATTGTTGATCTGAATCACAAGATAGATTTTGAAAAGGCTCAGTTCAAGAAGCACATGGCCAAGCTCAGCATAGCAGATGTCCATAACTTCAAGGTTATGCTGCATGAGCTCAAGGAAGCGTTTCACAAGAAACGTGATGAAGCCAAAGGTTCTCGTGAGCGCATGAAGAATCTTGCTACCAAGTGTGTTCAAGCTTACAATGAAGCTAAGAAGCGCGAGGCACTTGGGCGTCCTGGCATTGACCCTAGGATGGCTGCCAAGAAGAAGAAGCCATCTATGGACCAAGCTGAACCAACCAGGCGGGAAGAGCCTCGCATTGTCTTCCCTGCCAGTATGACAGGCGTGAAGCCTAAGGTCCCCACAGTGTCTTCAAAGATTCAGAAGACAAGGGTAGCTGAAGCTAAGGCCAGAAAATGCAACACCAAGAACACCATTGATGATGCTCCACCCACCAAGAAGCGCAAGACCAAGAAAAGAGATCGGGCTGCTCCCACGGAGCCCCTTGTCGTCGAGCCAATTTTTGTTGCTTGTCCTGAATCTGCACAACAAGAATGACGCATGATAGTTCATGAGCCTGCTTCCACAGAGGCTCCTGAAGCTGAAGACATTCCAGTTGTTGACCCCACCGTAGCTGAAGACATTGGTCATCATGACAATGTTGAAGATGATGAAGTCCTTCCTTAGATCGAGCACAATGTGGTATCATCGCCTGTTCTTACGAACAGCAAACTCATCAGCATTAGTCGTCCATTGACGCCAATCGCTCAGGATGACTCATGGGCTGATCACCCACAAGAATCCCCACGTCATGAAGAAACACCATTTACTCCCCCAACACAGGTCACCACTCCGGTGAGTGAAGATGAAGACTTTGAGGCCCAAGCAACTCCATCTCCACAAGCGTCACCAGCGTTTTGCAGGCTTCGCAAAGGACCAAGGCCATAACTCAATCTGTCAAGTGCTCCAGAAGGAGAAGAGCGCCAATCTATTTCACGCCAAGTGTTTCCTGAAGCCTCTCCAACTGTGAACAACCCTGAGTCTGAAGCCAAAGTGGCTGAAGATATTCCAGCTGCATCAGCCGATGACCAAGAAGAAGAACCAAGAGAAGAAGAAGCACGTGTTGCTACACCCCCTACAAACCAAGTTGTTCTCGAGGAGAACGTGTCCGACCCTCCAGCTCTTGAAGTGGAGGTTACCAATACTGAGGCGGCCACCAACACCAACACTGAAACCAATGACGTTGTCATGGCTGAAGCTAATGTGGCGCCTGAAGTCAATGTGCTGCCTGAAGTGATAGCACCTGAAGTCAATGATGTACCTGATGTCAATCTGCAGCCTGAAGTCACTGCAACTGCCACTGCTCCTGTACCGCCCCCCAGGCCACATACTATTGAGCAAGCATACAACTATGGTCAGCTGGTCACTGTCAGATGGCCTATTCTAGTTCCTCCTCCTACTGTTGGTCCGCAATTTGACTATCATGTCGAGCATAGGCCACAGGTCCAGAAGCCGAAGCCAAGACTGCCCGGGTTTCCAGGTACTGCCACTTCACCAAGGTCCTTCAATGCTAATGGCTTCAAAGTGCACAACACCTTCTTTGACACCGCCAAGAAGCCCTATTCAAGGCCAAGTATTTCATCCGATCAGTTCTGGAGCTATCAGCAGCGCAGCTACAATTCATGTGTTCTATATGATCAAGGGCGCATCTTCCCTCATATACGTCTTGACTGTGAAGCCATTGCTGGATTGCCTTGCCTTGAAGAAGCCCTTGACTGCTTCAGTGATGCTGGCTTGCTAAACTTTGTGACTGACAAGGAGCATTGGAATGAAGAACGTCTGCTTCAATTTTATGCTACCCTCCACATTCGCGGATACAACAGGGATCCGAAGACTTGGGTCCTTGAGTGGACGACAGGAAATGTTCATCATGAAGCTAAAGCTTTTGACATCATTGAGTTTACTGGCCTGCCCACTCTAGGAGAATTATATGAACCTGGTTGTCAGCTTCACCGCAATGCATTGGAGAGTATCTTCCATAAGCCAGAACCCAACATGAGCCAAATGTTGAGCATGATGAAGCCTCTGCATCATGACGCTGGTTATCCAAAGGAATTCTTTGTCGAAGACCTAGAGTATCTGCCCCGCACCATTTATCACATCATCAGGCGAACTCTATGGCCTGTCAAAGGACATTCTTCAGCAGCAAAACTTGAAGGAACAATGAAGACTTTGGTCTTTTATATCTTCAATGGCATCAGCTTCAATGCTCAAGACTTCTTTATCAGGAAGTTGGCTGCATCAGGCTCTGATCTCTTTGGCCTGAAGTTCTACGCTCCATGGGTCATGCGCCTCATCAAGCTACACTCAGCTATCAACTATCAGCCCTCTGCTCATGACCATCTGATCTTTCTACCAGAGTTTGAGATGTCAGTTGAAGCCATATACCCAGAGCCTGCCAAGGAGCATGTCTGTCTTCACAATGTTGATCATCAAAGCTTCACGCGACCCATTGAGGGAGTCCAGGCAGTCACCCGTGTTTATCCTTTGGCTGGCAATACACGCTTACCTCACCGTGCTCAAACTGAAGCCACTGAAAGCACTATTGCTCAAAGGCCTCGGAAGCGCTCTCGTGTTCTCAATGACCGGGAACTTCTCGTTGCCCTACATCAAAAACAAGATAAGCATCACTTCTGGCTGAAGCGGCAGATGCAAAGCCTGGTGGATGTCAATCGCATTCGCAATCTTGCCACCAAGAATGCTTTTGTTACACATGAAACCTGCAGGAGGTCTTGGAAGAGTTTGACCTTGCTGAATGCTGAAGCAGATCTTCAAGGCGATGGCTTCACTGGAAGATTCAAGTTTGACACCACTCCCCCAAGGAATGTTGTTCTGCATCAAACTCCCTCTCTTGAAGACTCTGATTATTCCTCCTTCGCTGCAACAGTGAATGCTAGAGTGATTGATGATCAAGATGATGCTACTTCACCTCCTTCTTCGGCACGTAGCGACACTGCACCAAGTTCATCTGCACCGCCAAACCCCGACGCCGACCCTGCAGCTTCTCCTACTCCTTCTAGGAATGAGTAGAGGCTCTATGTCTTCAAACCTTTTTGGTCCTTATAGACAAAAGGGGGAGAAGCATATGAGTTGATAGTCTTCAAGCGGGTCCTTATGGGCGGTTGCTTTATATTTTTCCTAGTGTTTACAACTCTCGCTCTTGATACATTTGGTTCTCTGAGTTGCAACACTTAAACTTGATGGTCATCTGCTACGTTTTCTGCTATTCTGTGATGTGATGATAAATTCCGCACGTGTGATGATAAATTCCGCACTTAGTCATCTTGCAGACGTCCATTTTTCATTATGCATGCCATTATCTTCGTTATACCAATTCATGCATGATGAATTGTCTTCATAAGTTGAACAGAATCTCCATAAGTACAACCTGCCATGTGCCTTTGCATTCCAAAAGCAAATTACTTATATACACATCTTCAGGGGGGGCCTTTTGCTACTTATCAAGACAATACCTTTATCCTTTACAATTTCACATATTTTTTATCCCCGTTGAAAACTTCAACCAGTTTGTCATCAATCACAAAAAGGGGGAGATTGTAAGTGCATCTAGTGCCACCCCTAGTTGGTTTTGGAGTATTGACGACAAACCTGGTTGAGGGACTAATGTGTTTGTGAGAATTGTAGGATAACACAGGTAGTTGTCCCTCATTGATTCGGTTTACCTACCGGAGATGGCCCCTAAAAATGTATGAAGACATTAACGACAATGATGGTATATGAAGATATTCACATTAAAAACTATGACAAGAGAAGATAGTGCGTGAAGACTATGGAGCGCGAAGACTTAGTTGTTTTGTTGTTTCCTTTTCTTCTTTGTTGAGTCATAGGAACCACCGTACTGTTAAGTGAGGTCCCAGTGAACAAACTCAGAGTGACTGAAGTGATGCTCAACCAAAATCCTATGTCTTCGAGCGAAGACAATGAGAGCAAATCTTATCCAGAGCTGGATGAGTCAGCTTTACTTGTAGCCCAAGTAAAGTTGCCGCGTGTGTTTGAAATCTGACCGTTGGAACATGTGTCAGTTCCTTAGTGACCCAGGGTCATTTTGGACAAATCAGGTCGGGTTGCCTAGTGGCTATAAATAGCCCACCCCCTACACCATAAATTGGTAGTTGCTCAGAGTTAGTGCACGGCTTTTGTCGTTTGAGAGCAACCCACCTCCGAAGCTTTTGAGAGAGATAAATCCTTGTGAGGACAAAGCCCAAAAACCCAGAGCCAAAGAGTGTAGGCATCACTGAAGTCCTTCTGTCCGCGTGACCTGAAGACTTGTTACACTTGAGGACTGTGAATCCTCCAGCCGGTTAGGCGTCGCATTCTGAGCATCCAAGAGTCATTGTGGATCGCCGATGAACGAAGCCTGTGAAGGTTTGGAAGTCTACCTTGAAGACTTACCAGAGTGATTGGGCGAGGACTGGGTGTCCTTAGCTCAAGAGGAATAAGGTGAAGACGTGGTCTTCTGAGTTAAATCTCAGCCTCCCTAACCAGACGTATAGTTGTCACAGCAACTGGAACTGGTCAAACAAATCATGTGTCCTCTCCAAGTGACTGGTTCTATCCACTCTCTCTCTTTACTTACAGTTTGTCTTCGTGAAGTCATTGCTCATTTGCTTTACCTATTTGTCTTCACCGTGTGACTTCTATCGGTGTTTGGCTTCATACCATCTTCCATCCTGATCCTTACTACCTAGCTGCTATTAGTCTTCGTGCTTTCACTTTATTGCATACTTGACTATGGCTTGCTTAGTGTAGTTTACCTTCCGCTGCATATCAATAGGATCATTTCTATTGTTTGTCTTCGAAACTCCCATGTTTTGAAGACTTTCATAAAAATCGCCTATTCACCCCCCTCTAGTCGATAACTAGCACTTTCAGGTCCACTGAAGGTCCCTTTGCAGCAACCCATGTGGTTTTGGGGTACTGCTTAGGCTTCCAGTAGGAGCCATCAACATTCATTTTCCTCTCGAACCCAACACCCTCTTTCCTAGGGTTTCGGTTCAGAATCTGCTTTTTGAGGACATCGCACAGTGTCTGATGCCCTTTGAGACTTTTGTACATCCCTGTTTCGAGCAATGTCTTCAACCTAGCATTTTCATCAACAATAGTAGTGGTATCCTCAGCAGAGGGGTTAGTTACCACATCAGCAGTTGAAGATATTGCAATAGTAGCAGCAGTAGAACATTCAGCAACAGAAGTAGTGTTATCACGCTCAAGGCATTTTAGACATGGTGGTTCAAATTCTTCCTGAGCGGAACTGATCTGTTGAGCGCGAAGTGACTCATTCTCTTTTTGAAGATCTTCATGAGTCGCTCTCAATTTCTCAAGCTCTTGCTTCCTTTGAAGATAATCATAGGAGAGCTTTTCATGAGTTGTTGAGAGCATTTCATGACGACTTTCAAGTTCCTGATACTTAACATGAAGATTTTTTATGTCTTCAATTAAGGACTGAGAATGGGTCATTTCAGCGTCCTACAGGTCATCGCTTTTATCTAACAGTTTTTGAGTATGTTCCATATATTTCTGTTGTTCAGTTGCCATTTTAGCAAGTGTTTTGTATCTGGGTTTGGATTCACAATCAGAGTCATCTTCACTTGATGTTTGAAAGTAAGCATCGCGTGATTTTACCTTGGCACCACGTGCCATGAAGCAGTAGGTGGGAGCAGAGTCGTCCTTGTCATTAGCTTCAGCGTTGGTGGCGGAGCCATTGTCTTAAGTGTTGAAGATGGACTTGGCAACGTAGGTTGTAGCTAGAGCCAGACTTGCAACGCCAGGGTCGGACTCCTCCTCAGACTCCACCTCCGCCTCCTCAGACGTAGACTCCTCCTCTGAATCCATCTCCTTGCCGACAAAAGCACGAGCCTTGCCAGACGAGCTCTTCTTATGAGATGAAGACTTGGATGAGGACTTGGAAGAAGACTTTGAGGATTTCTTCTTGTTGTTGTTCTCATTGTCCCACTGTGGACACTCAGAGATGTAGTGTCCAGGTTTCTTGCACTTGTGACATGTTCTCTTCTTGTAGTCATGAGTGGAAGCTTCATCATTTCTTGAGATGGATCGTGAAGACTTTCTGAAGCCCTTCTTCTTAGTGAACTTCTGGAACTTCTTCACAAGCATAGCAAGTTCCTTTTCCAATGTCTTCAGGATCATCAAAACTACAGTCAGATTCTTCTTCAGATGAGGAAACAGCTTTTGCCTTCAAAGCACGAGTTCGGCCGTAGTTGGGACCATAGATATCTCTTTTCTCAGATAGCTGGAACTCATGTGTGTTGAGCCTCTCAAGTATATCAGACAGATCGAGTGTCTTCAAGTCAGGGCGTTCTTGTATCATGAGTGCAAGGGTGTCGAATGAGCTGTCAAGTGATCTCAGTAGTGTCTTGACGATTTTATGCTTGGTAATCTCAATGGCGCCGAGAGCACGAAGCTCATTTGTGATGTCAGTGATGTGATCAAACGTGAGCTGGACATTCTCATTGTCGTTTCTATTGAAGCGGTTGAAGAGGTTGCGAAGAACACTGATCCTTTGATCTCTCTGGGTTGAGACGCCTTCGTTGACCTTGGAGAGCCAGTCCTAGACTAGCTTCGCCGTTTCCAGAGCACTCACACGGCCATACTGTCCTTTGGTCAAATGACCACAGATGATGTTCTTGGCAGTGGAATCCAGTTGAATGAACTTCTTGACATCAGCAGGGGTGACACCTTCACCAGTCTTGGGAACGCCATTCTTGATGACATGCCAGAGGTCGACATCAATGGCTTCAAGATGCATGCGCATCTTATTCTTCCAGTAGGGATATTCAGTTCCATCGAAGACAGGGCAAGTAGCGGAGACTTTGATTATCCCTACAGTCGACATAGCTAAAACTCCAGGTGGTTAAACCGAATCACACAGAACAAGGGAGTACCTTGTTGTGATACCAATTGAAAGTGCTAGTTATCGACTAGAGGGGGGTGAATAGGCAATTTTTATGAAAGTCTTCAAAACATGGGAGTTTCAAAGACAAACAATAGAAATGATCCTATTGATATGCAGCGGAAGGTAGACTACACTAAGCAAGCCATAGTCAAGTATTCAATGAAGTGAAAGCTCGAAGACTAACAGCTGCTAGGTAGTAAAGATCAGGATGGAAGATATTATGAAGCCGAATAATGATAGCAGTCACTTAGTGAAGACAAACAGGTAGAGCAAGCAGGCAATGACTTCACGGAGACAAACAGTAAGTAAGGAGAGGGAGAGGATAGAACCAGTCACTTGGAGAGGACACATGATTTGTTTGACTAGTTCTAGTTGCTGTGACAACTGTACGTCTGGTTAGGGAGGCTGAGATATAACTCAGAAGACCACGTCTTCACCTTATTCCCCTTGAGCTAAGGACACCCAGTCCTCGCCCAATCACTATGGTAAGTCTTCAAGGTAGACTTCCAAACCTTCATAGACTTTGTTCACCGGCAATCCATAATGACTCTTGGATGCTCAGAACGCGACGTCTAACCAGCTGGAGGATTCACAATCCTCAAGTGTAACAAGTCTTCAGGTCATGCAGACAGAAAGACTTCAGTGATGCCTAACACTCTTTGGCTCTGGGTGTTTGGGCTTTGTCCTCGCAAGTGTTTCTCTCTCTCAAAAGCTTTGGAGGTGGGTTGCTCTCAAATGACAAAAGTCGTGCCCTAAGTCTGAGTAGCCACCAATTTATGGTGTAGGGGTGGGCTATTTATAGCCACTAGGTAACCCGACCTGATTTGTCCAAAATGACCCTGGGTCACTAAGGAACTGACACGTGTTCCAATGGTCAGATTTCAAACACACGCGGCAACTTTACTTGGGCTACAAGTAAAGCTGACTCATCCAGGTCTGGATAAGATTTGCTCTCATTGTCTTCGCTCGAAGACATAGGATTTTGGTTGAGCATCACTTCAGTCACTCTGACTTTGTTCACTAGGACCCCACTTAACAGTACGGTAGTTCCTATGACTCAACAAAGAAGAAAAGGAAACAACAAAACAACTAAGTCTTCGCGCTCCATAGTATTCACGCAATGTCTTCTCTTGTCATAGTCTTCAGTGTGAATATCTTCATATACCACCATTTTCGTCAATGTCTTCATACATTTTTAGGGGTCATCTCCGGTAGGTAAACCGAATCAATGAGGGACTACTACCTGTGTTATCCTGCAATTCTGACAAACACATTAGTCCCTCAACCAGGTTTGTCGTAAATACTCCAAAACCAACTAGGGGTGGCACTAGATGCACTTACACCCACTATTTCTCCCGAGGGGGTTCCGGTAACCCTCCGGCACTCCAGTTTTCTCCGAAACCACCCGGAACACTTCCGGTGTCCGAATATAGTCGTCCAATATATCAATCTTTACACTCAACCATTTCGAGACTCCTCGTCATGTCCCTGATCATATCCGAGACTCCGAACTACCTTTGGTGCATCAAAACACAAAAACTCATAATACCGATCGTCACCGAACTTTAAGCGTGCGTACCCTACGGGTTCGAGAACTATGTAGACATGACCGAGACATGTCTCTTGTCAATAACCAATAGCAGAACCTGGATGCTCATATTGGCTCCTACATATTCTACGAAGATATTTATCGGTCAAACCGCATAACAACATACGTTGTTCCCTTTGTCATCGGTATGTTCCTTGCCCGAGATTCGATCGTCGGTATCTCAATACCTAGTTCAATCTCGTTACCGGCAAGTCTCTTTAATCGTTCCGTAATGCATCATCCCGCAACTAACTCATTAGTCACATTGCTTGCAAGGCTTATAGTGATGTGCATTACCGAGAGGGCCCAGAGATACCCCTCTGAAAATCGGAGTGACAAATCCTAGTCTCGATTTATGCCAACTCAACAAGTACCATCGGAGACACCTGTAGAGCACCTTTATAATCACCCAGTTACGTTATGATGTTTGGTAGCACACAAAGTGTTCCTCCGGTATTCGGGAGTTGCATA
The DNA here is from genome assembly GCA_032464435.1 of Aegilops umbellulata. Lineage (NCBI taxonomy): Eukaryota > Viridiplantae > Streptophyta > Magnoliopsida > Poales > Poaceae > Aegilops > Aegilops umbellulata. The sequence continues at coordinate 61,536,780 of CP136056.1, read as the reverse complement.
ATCTCATAGTCATAGGAACATGTATAAGTCGTGAAGAAAGCAATAGCAATATACTAAACGACCAAATGCTAAGCTAACGAAATGGGCCAAGTCAATCACATCATTATCTAATGATGTGATCCCGTTAATCAAATGACAACTCATGTCTATGGCTAGGAAACTTAACCATCTTTGATTCAATGAGCTAGTCAAGTAGAGGCATACTAGTGACACTCTGTTTTGTCTATGTATTCACACATGTATCAAGTTTCCGGTTAATACAATTCTAGCATGCATAATAAACATTTATCATGAAATAAGGAAATAAATAATGACTTTATTACTGCCTCTAGGGCACATTTCCTTCACTTTGTAGGCTTTCGAGCGTCGTACAATATGACGGGCCTCAGTCTGATCATCTGGGAGCTCCTTCCTTGTGAGGTAGGCAAGGATAGGTTCAGTCCACGAGGCAATTACGACCATAATTTCGTGGGCCGATGGTGTTATTTCATTGCCCGAGCCCCCGATGATATCGGAATTATGTTCAGAATCTAGGGGTATGATCGGCTCCGGACTGGTGTTGCCGCTCTCATCCTGCCATACCACGGATGGCTTGAAGAGCCTCTCCACAAAGGTGTTAGGTGGGACGGGGTCGCGCTTAGCGCCCATGCGAGCAAGGATGCCCGCTACTTGATTACTCTCTCGAGCCACGTGATGAAACTCGAGCCCCTCAAATCGAGCTGATATTTTAAGTATGGCGTTGCGGTAAGCCGCCATCTTCGGATCTTTGGCATCTAATTCTCCGTCTATTTGGGATATTGCAAGGTTTGAATCCCTGCGCACCTTGAGGCGTTGTATGCCCATAGTGACGGCCATCCGGAGACCATGCAATAGGGCCTCATATTCGGCTATATTATTAGAGTATGTATACAGTATTTGGAGCACATAACAGACTGTGTCTCCTATGGGGGATGTCAGGACGACACCAGCCCCAAGTCATGCTAGCATTTTAGAGCCGTCGAAGTGCATCACCCAGTTGGAATATGTGACGTACTCTTTAGGGAGTTCGGCCTCTGTCCACTCGGCGACGAAGTCAGCCAACACCTGAGATTTAATGGCTCGTCGGGGCTTGTATGTTATTTCAATCGGTAAGAGCTCAATAGCCCATTTGGCAATCCGGCTGGTAGCGTACTAGTTGTTTATGATATCATTAAGTGGTACTTCGGTAGCCACTGTGATCAAACACTCTTGAAAGTAGTGTTGCAGCTTCCGGGATGCCATAAAGACCGCATACACTATCTTTTGATAATGTGGGTATCGGGATTTGCAGGGTGTGAGGACCGTTGATGCATAGTATACTGGTTTTTGAAGTGGGAATTTATGTCCCTCTTCTTCTCGTTCGACGATGAGCACCGCGCTCACCACCTGGTGCGTTGCAGATATGTATAGCAACATGGGTTCGCCGACGTTTGGTGCGGCTAGGATTGGGTTGCTTGCTAACAAAGCTTTTATTTCTTCCCGTCCGGATGTTGCAGCATCCGTCCATGCAAAGTGGTCGGTGCGTCGGAGCAGGCGATACAATGGCAATGCCTTTTCTCCTAATCTGGAGATAAAGCAGCTCAAAGCTGCCACGCACCCAGCTAGTTTTTGGACCTGCTTGAGGTATGTTGGTGTAGCCAACTGTGACAGGGCTCGGATTTTGGTTGGGTTTTCTTCGATTCCTCTATTGGAAACAATGAACCCAAGCAGTTTTCCGGCGGGAACGCCGAAAACGCACGTTTCTGGATTGAGTTGTATGTCGTATCTTCGGAGGTTATCGAATGTAAGGCGTAAGTCGTCCACCAATGACTCGACATGCTTAGTTTTGATGATTACATCGTCTACATATGCCTCAACTGTCTTGCTGATTTGCTTTTCTAGGCACATTTGAATCATGCGTTGGTACTTGATGTCTACTAGACAACCTTCTTCTTGTAGACGTTGTTGGGCCTCCAAGTGCATACGTTTGTAGGACAGTAGCAAATTTCCCTCAAGTGGATGACCTAAGGTTTATCAATCTGTGGGAGGTGTAGGATGAAGATGGTCTCTCTCAAACAACCCTGCATAACAAAGAGTCCCTTGTGTCCCCAACACACCCAATACAATGGTAAATTGTATAGGTGCACTAGTTCGGCAAAGAGATGGTGATACAAGTGCAATATGGATGGTAGATATAGGTTTTTGTAATCTGAAAATATAAAACAGCAAGGTAACTATTGATAAAAGTGAGCACAAACTGTTTTGCAATGATAGGAAACAAGGCCTAAGGTTCATACTTTCACTAGTGCAAGTTCTCTCAAAATAATAACATAACTGGATCATATAACTATCCCTCAACATGCAACAAAGAGTAACTCAAAAGTCACTAATAGCGGAGAACAAACGAAGAGATTATGGTAGGGTACGAAACCACCTCAAAGTTATTCTCTCTGATCGATCTATTCAAGAGTTCGTAGTAAAATAACACGAAGCTATTCCTTCCGTTCGATCTATCATAGAGTTTGTACTAGAATAACACCTTAAGACACAAATCAACCAAAACCCTAATGTAACCTAGATACTCCAATGTCACCTCAAGTATCCGTGGGTATGATTATACGATATGCATGACACAATATCAGATTCATCTATTCAACCAACACAAAGGACTTCAAAGAGTGCCCCAAAGTTTCTACAGGAGAGTCAAGACGAAAACGTGTGCCAACCCCTATGCACAAGTTCATGGGTGGAACCCGCAAGTTGATCACCAAAACATACATCAAGTGGATCACGTGATATCCCATTGTCACCATAGATAAGCACATGCAAGACATACATCAAGTGTTCTCAAATCCTTAAAGACTCAATCCGATAAGATAACTTCAAAGGGAAAACTCAATCCATTACAAGAGAGTAGAGGGGGAGAAACACCATAAGATCCAACTATAATAGCAAAGCTCGCGATACATAAGGATCATGCCAAATCAAGAATACGAGAGAGAGAGAGAGAGAGAGAGAGAGAGAGAGAAAGAGAGAGAGAGAGAGATAGAGAGAGAGAGAGAGATCAAACACATAGCTACTGGTACATACCCTCAGCCCGGAGGGTGAACTACTCCCTCCTCGTCATGGAGAGCGCCGGGATGATGAAGATGGCCATCGGTGAGTGTTCCCCCCCCCTCCGGCAGGGTGCTGGAACAGGGTCCCGATTGGTTTTTGGTGGCTACAGAGGCTTGCGGCAGCGATACTCCCGATCTATTCTGTATCTTGATGTTTTTAGGGTATATGGACATATATAGGCGAAAGAAGTCGGTTAGGGGAGCCACGAGGGGCCCGCGAGGGTGGGGGCGCGCCCAAGGGGCAGGCGCGCCTCCCTGCCTTGTGGCCACCTTGTTGCTTACCTGACATACACTCCAATTTTCCTGGATTGCTTTCGTTCCAAAAATAACTCTCACGAAGGTTTCATTCCGTTTGGACTCTGTTTGATATTCCTTTTCTTCGAAACACTGAAATAGGCAAGAAAACAACAGTTTTGGTTGGGCCTCTGGTTAATAGGTTAGTCCCAAAAATAATATAAAAGTGTATAATAAAGCCCATAAACATCCAAAACAGATAATACAATAGCATGGAACAATTAAAAATTATAGATACGTAGGACACATATCAGCATCCCCAAGCTTAATTCATGCTCCTCCTCGAGTAGGTAAATGATAAAAACAGAATTTTTGATGTGGAATGCTACCTAACATACTTATCCATGTAATACTCTTTATTGTGGCAAGAATATTCAGATCCATAAGATTCATGACAAAAGTTTAATATTAACATAAAAATAATAATACTTCAAGCATACTAACAAAGTAATCATGTCTTCTTAAAATAACATGGCCAAAAAAAGCTATCCCTACAAAATCATATAGTCTGGCTATGCTCTATCTTCATCACACAAAATATTTAAATCATGCACAACCCTGATGACAAGCCAAGCAATTGCTTCATACTTTTGATGTTCTCAAACTTTTTCAATATTCATGCAATACATGAGCGTGAGCCATGGACATAGCACTATAGGTGGAACAGAATGGTGGTTGTGGGGAAGACAAAAAGGAGAAGATAGTCTCACCTCAACTAGGCGTATCAACGGGCTATGGATATGCCCATCAATATATATTAATGTGAGTGAGTAGGGATTGCCATGCAACGGATGCACTAGAGCTATAAGTATATGAAAGCTCAAAAAGAAACTAAGTGGGTGTGCATCCAACTCGCTTGCTCACGAAGACCTAGGGCATTTTGAGGAAGCCCATCATTGGAATATACAAGCCAAGTTCTATAATGAAGGATCCCCACTAGTATATCAAAGTGAAAACATAGGAGACTCTTTATCATGAAGATCATGGTGCTACTTTGAAGCACAAGTGTGGTAAAAGGATAGTAGCATTGTCCCTTCTCTCTTTTTCTCTCATTTTTTTATTTTTTTATTTAGGCCTTTTCTCTTTCTTTTTATGGCCTCTTTTTTTCTTTTCTTTTTAATTTTTCGTCCGGAGTCTCATCCCGACTTGTGGGAGAATCATGGTCTCCATCATCCTTTCCTCATTGGGACAATGCTCTAATAATGATGATCATCACACTTTTATTTACTTACAACTCAAGAATTACAACTCGATACTTAGAACAAAATATGACTCTATATGAATGCCTCCGGCGGTGTACCGGGATGTGCAATGACTCATGAGTGACATGTATGAAAGAATTATGAACGGTGGCTTTGCCACAAATACAATGTCAACTACATGATCATGCAAAGCAATATGACAATGATGGAGCATGTAATAATAAATGGAACGGTGGGAAGTTGCATGGCAATATATCTCGGAATGACTATGAAAATGTCATGATAGGTAGGTATGGTGGCTGTTTTGAGTAAGGTATACGGTGGGTGTATGATACCGGCGAAAGGTGCACGGTATTAGAGAGGCTAGCAATGGTGGAATTGTGAGAGTGCGTTTAATCCATGGACTCAAAATTAGTCATAAAGAACTCATATACTTATTGCAAAAATCTATTAGTTGTCGAAACAAATTACTACGCGCATGCTCCTAGGGGGATAGATTGGTAGGAAAAGACCATCGCTCATCCCCGACCGCCACTCATAAAGAAGACAATCAATAAATAAATCATGCTTCGACTTCATCACATAACGGTTCACCATACGTGCATGCTACGGGAATCACAAACATTAACACAAGTATCCCTCAAATTAACAATTACTCAACTAGCACGACTCTAATATTACCATCTTCATATCTCAAAACAATCATAAGGAATCAAACTTCTCATAGTATTCAATGCACTTTATATGATAGTTTTTATTATGTCCCTTTTGGATGCCCATCATATTAGGACTAAATTCATAACCAAAGCAAATTACCATGCTGTTTAGGACTCTCAAAATAATATAAGTGAAGCATGAGAGTTCATATATTTCTTCAAAACAAAACCACCGCTGTGCTCTAAAAGATATAAGTGAAGCACTAGAGCAAATGACAAACTACTCCGAAAGATATAAGTGAAGATCAATGAGTAGTCAAATAATTATGCAACTATGTGAAGACTCTCTAACATTTAAAAATTTCAGATCTTGGTATTTTATTCAAACAACAAGCAAAACAAAAGAAAATAATATGACGCTCCAAGCAAAACACATATCATGTGGTGAATAAAAATATAGCTCCAAGTAAAGTTACCGATGAACGAAGATGAAAGAGGGGATGCCATCCGGGGCATCCCCATGCTTAGGCTCTTGCCACTCCTTATTCCATAGTCCATCGAATCTTCACCCAAAACTTGAAAACTTCACAACACAAAACTCAACAGAAAACTCGTAAGCTCCGTTAGCGAAAGAAAACAAAACACCACTTCAAGGTACTATAATGAACTCATTATTTATTTATATTGGTGTTAAACCTACTGTATTCCAACTTCTCTATGGTTTATAAACTATTTTACTAGACATAGAGTCATCAAAATAAGCAAACAACACACGAAAAACAGAATCTGTCAAAAAACAGAACAGTCTGTAGTAATCTGTAACTAACGCAAACTTCTGGAACTCAAAATATTCTTCCAAAATACGAAGACCTAGATAATTTGGTTATTGATCTTCTGAAATTGGAATCAATATTTTATCACGTTCTGGTGATTTTAAACAATTGTTTTCGTGAACAGGAAGTTTCTGGAATTTTCAGCAAGATCAAATAATTATCATCCAAGAAGATCCTATAGGTCTTACTTGGCACAAACACTAATTAAAACATAAAACCACATCTAAACAGAGGCTAGATGAATTATTTATTCCTAAACAGAACCAAAAAGCAAGAATCTAAAATAAAATTGGGTTGCCTCCCAACAAGCGCTATCGTTTAACGCCCCTAGCTAGGCATGATGATTTCGATGATGCTCACATAAGACATAAGAATTGAAACATAAAGAGAGCATCATGAAGAATATGACTAGCACATTTAAGTCTAACCCACTTCCTATGCATAGGGATTTTGTGAGCAAACAACTTATGGGAACAATAATCAACTAGCATAGGAAGGCAAAACAAGCATAACTTCAAAACTTTTAACACATAGAGAGGAAACTTGATATTATTGCAATTCCTACAAGCATATGTTCCTCCCTCATAATAATTTTCAGTAGCATCATGAATAAATTCAACAATATAACCAGCACCTAAAGCATTCTTTTCATGATCTACAAGCATAGAAAATTCACTACTCTTCACACAAGCAAAATTCTTCTCATTCGGAATAGTGGGAGTATCATAAGAAACTCGAATACTATAAATTTTTTCCATATTAAGAGAGTAATGTTCAGAAAATGGGTAATCATAATCATGACAAGTTTTATAAATATAATCATCACTACTATTTATAGCATAAGTGTCATCACAATAATCATCATAAATAGGAGGCATGCTATCATCATAATAAATTTGCTCATCAAAACTTGGGAGGCTAAAAATATCATCTTCATTGAACATAGCATCCCCAAGCTTGGGACAAACATTAATTGCAGAAAATATATTCTCAAACATGTCATTCTCATCAAACATAGCATCCCCAAGCTTGGGCCTTTTCATATCATAAGCATAATCACTCTCATCATTAATAGTATGGATAGCACCAATAGTATAGAAATTATCATCATCGCAATGAGTAATAGGAGCAACATCATTTGGGAGGGATACCTTTCTGCCTTTGCTTCTCCATCTTTTCTTTTTCTTCACATCATGTGTGGGTTTAACCCTCTTTTTTGAGCTCCTTATTGATGAGATTGGTTGAATATAAGGCTCCTCCTCGTTACCTGATTCATCATAAGAAATAATAGGAGAATATTGGGAAGTCTCTTCCCTTTCATTAGTATTCTCTTCATCCTATATTTGTTTTATTTTCTTTATGTAATTGGCAATATAAGGATTTTCAATGCAATTCACCGCACAATACATATAAATTTCTTCTAGATCAATATCGAGGAATTTCTCAAGGTCATATTCTGGAATATGCTTAGTTTGACATTTCATTTCTTCATAACCCAAAAGAAAACTAAGTTCATTACAATGTGCAAGGTAAATCAAGTCATCGCAATTTTTGGACACGATTCGATCATGAAACAATTTGCATTTGATATGTAAATGACCATGTTCATTGCAAAGTTCACAAGTATGGCTAAGATATTTTAATTTTTCAACACTAACATTTAGCCTCTCTTGCAACCATTTAGTTTCTAAGTACTTGTGCCTCTTACAAAATCTATCTTCCCTTTTTGATATGTATTTGCAAACTCTATGCACTCCACAAAAATCGACATGCTTATAAGAGATATTTTCATCATGACTAGTGCAATCATCATTAGTACCATGGATATTCAAGGAGTTCATACTAACAACATTGCAATCATGCTCATCATTCAAAGATTTAGTGCCAAACATTTTAATGCATTATTCTTATAACACTTTGGCACAATTTTCCTTTCCATCATACTCACGAAAGATATTAAAAAGATGAAGCGTATGAGACAAACTCAATTCCATTTTTTATATAGTTTTATTTTATAGGCTAAACTAGTGATAAAACAAGAAACAAAAAGATTCGATTGCAAGATCTAAAGATATACCTTCAAGCACTCACCTCCCCGGCAACGGCACCAGAAAAGAGCTTGATGTCTACTACGCAACCTTCTTCTTGTAGAAGTTGTTGGGCCTCCAAGTGCAGAGGTTTGTAGGACAGTAGCAAATTTCCCTCAAGTGGATGACCTAAGGTTTATCAATCCGTGGGAGGTGTAGGATGAAGATGGTCTCTCTCAAACAACCCTGCAACCAAATAACAAAGAGTCTCTTGTGTCCCCAACACACCCAATACAATGGTAAATTGTATAGGTGCACTAGTTCGGCGAAGAGATGGTGATACAAGTGCAATATGGATGGTAGATATAGTTTTTGTAATCTGAAAATATAAAAACAGCAAGGTAACTATTGATAAAAGTGAGCACAAACTGTTTTGCAATGATAGGAAACAAGGCCTAAGCTTCATACTTTCACTAGTGCAAGTTCTCTCAACAATAATAACATAATTGGATCATATAACTATCCCTCAACATGCAACAAAGAGTCACTCCAAAGTCACTAATAGCGGAGAACAAACGAAGAGATTATGGTAGGGTACGAAACCACCTCAAAGTTATTATTTCTGATCGATCTATTCAAGAGTTCATAGTAAAATAACATGAAGCTATTCCTTCCGTTCGATCTATCATAGAGTTTGTACTAGAATAACACCTTAAGACACAAATCAACCAAAACCCTAATGTCACCTAGATACTCCAATGTCACCTCAAGTATCCGTGGGTATGATTATATGATATGCATCACATAATCCCAGATTCATCTATTCAACCAACACAAAGAACTTCAAAGAGTGCCCCAAAGTTTCTACCGGTGCCAACCCCTATGCATAAGTTCATGGGCGGAACCCGCAAGTTGATCATCAAAACATACATCAAGTGGATCACGTGATATCCCATTGTCACCACAGATAAGCACATGCAAGACATACATCAAGTGTTCTCAAATCCTTAAAGACTCAATCCGATAAGATAACTTCAAAGGGAAAACTCAATCCATTACAAGAGAGTAGAGGGGGAGAAACATCATAAGATCCAAGTATAATAGCAAAGCTCGCGATACATCAAGATCATGCCAAATCAAGAATACGAGAGAGAGAGAGAGAGAGAGAGAGAGAGAGAGAGAGATCAAACACATAGCTACTGGTACATACCCTCAGCCCCGAGGGTGAACTACTCCCTCCTCGTCATGGAGAGCACCGGGATGACGAAGATGGCCACCGTTGAGGGTTCCCCGCCTCCGGCAGGGTGCCGGAACAGGGTCCCGATTGGTTTTTGGTGGCTATAGAGGCTTGCGGCGGCCAAACTCCTGATCTATTGCGTTCCTCGATGTTTTTAAGGTATATGGACATATATAGGCGAAAGAAGTTGGTCAGGGGAGCCACGAGGGGCCCACAAGGGTGGGGGCACGCCCAGGAGGCCAGGCGCGCCTCCCTGCCTCGTGGCCACCTTGTTGCTTCCCTAACATACACTCCAAGTCCCCTGGATTGCTTCCGTTCCAAAAATAACTCTCCCGAAGGTTTCATTCCGTTTGGACTCCGTTTGATATTCCTTTTCTTCGAAACACTGAAATAGGCAAGAAAACAACAATTTGGGTTGGGCCTCCGGTTAATAGGTTAGTCCCAAAAATAATATAAAAGTGTATAATAAAGCCCATAAACATCCAAAACAGGTAATATAATAGCATGGAACAATCAAAAATTATAGATACGTTGGAGACGTATCAGTACTTGGCACCGCGTTTTTGAGCCCGAAAGGCATGGTGTTGAAGCAGAAGGGCCCATATGGGGTGATGAATGCTGTTGCGGCTTGGTAGGATTCCTTCATTTTGATTTGATGCTATCCAGAGTATGCGTCGAGGAAACACAGTGAATCGTGTCCTGTGGTTGCATCAATAATCTGGTCGATGCGAGGTAGTGGGAAGGGATCCTTAGGGCAGGCCTTATTAAGGTCTTTGAAATCGACACACAGGTGCCAGGATTTATCCTTCTTCGGCACCATGACCAGGTTTGCTAGCCAGTCCGGATGCTTGATCTCTCTGATAAATCCGGCTTCGAGTAGCTTGTCTAGCTCTTCACCCATAGCCTGTCGTTTGGGTTCAGAAAATCATCGCAGCGTTTGCTTAACTAGTTTTATCCCTTCAGTATATTGAGACTATGCTCGGCCAGCGCGCGTGGGATTCCTGGCATATCCGAAGGGTGCGAGGCGAAGATGTCCCAGTTCTCACGCAAGAACGCGCGCAATGCAGCATCGACCGTTGGATCCAGCTGTGCTCCGATGGAAGTTGTCTTCTTGGGGTCCGTCGGGTGAACTTGAAATTTGACTATCTTGTCTGCTGGATTGAGGAAGTGGACTTAGGTCTCTTGTCTAGGATTACGTCGTCCCTGTCCACTGTGGAACTTAGGGAGGTTAGTTCTTCGGCCGCAAGGGCCTCAGATAGTGCCTTGAGGGCCAGAGAGGCGATTTTGTTTTCGGCGCGGAGTGCTATGTCTGGGTCGTTAGTGATAGTGATAATTCCGATGGGCCCGGACATTTTGTACTTCATATACCCGTAATGGGGTATAGCTTGAAAGCGTGTGAATGCGTCTCGCCCCAACAGGGTGTGATACCTGTTGTTGAAAGGTGCCACATGGAAGAGTATCTCTTCGGACCTATAGTTCTCCGGCGTGCCGAATACCACGTCGAGTTTGATTTTCCCCGAGCATCTTGCTTCCCGACTGGGGATAATTCCTCGAAAGGTTGTATTACTTTTCTCAATGCAACTCCTGTCCATTTGCATTTTATTGAGCGTCTCTTCGTAGATGAGGTTCAGTCCGCTACCGCCATCCATGAGCACTTTAGTGAGCCAAAAGCCGTCCACGATTGGGTTTAGGACCAAAGCGACTGGTGCTCGGACTGATTGGGATCTTGGTTTGTCATCGGCATTGAAAGTTATCGCCGTATCATTCCAAGGATTTATTGCTGCTACTTGGCAGACTTCGGCGAGGTCGCGGAGCGCCCTTTTACACCGATTATTTGAAGAAAAGGTCTCGAAGACCGTATATACCTTGAGATCGTCGTCCTCCGTAGAGTACTTCTCTGGGGTAGTGTTGGTGAGGATGCGCTCGCCGCTCTTGGCCGCTTGCCGGAGTATCCAACATGCTCGGAGGTTGTGTGTTGACTCGGTATTTTGCATCATGTGTATTTGACAGGGCATGTCGAGCCATTCCTCAAGGACAATTCTACGTCCCATAGAGGGCTTGATTTTTTTGCCCACGGGATGATGATAAGGTTCCCCCCGAGGGTGCATTCTTTTCGCCCGTCCGGGAGGTGGCTTAAAGGCATGTGGTTCCCATCGGGTTGTCTGAGTTTTCAAGGCGCTTTCCATTGCGCAGTACTTTTGTACTATGTGTTCCAAATCTGCAAAGTGTAGTACGCGACAGCTGTTGAGGGCACTCAGGATTCCCTCATCCATACAGTTGTTGTAAAATACTGAGATCGCGTCGTCGTCGCAGCAGTCTTTGATCTTGTTTTTAACAAGGAGGAATCTGTCCCAAAAGTGGTGGACTGTTTCCTGAGGCTGCTGCCGCACATACATTAGGTCGCATATATCCGGAGGACCGGAATTGCTTGGGGAATATTGATTGTGGTGGGTGGGCGGGGTTAAATCCGGACCCTGACCCACTGTGGAGCACGTAGTATGAGGAATTTCTGAGGTCACCCGCCCGGGCTCTGGAGTGTCCGGTGAGTTCTCAGGCTCGACGCCCGATTCTGTGTTCGGAGGACAGGGAGTGTTCCCTCGAACATGAGTATCCGACCCTCCGAGCTCGGAAATCCGAACATAGCTTGTTCTCAATGTAGGAGAAGAGTTATTATCGGCTTGTTCCTCCACAACCGCTGCCTGATGGGTGATCGGCGGAGATTTGATTTCTCTCTGATAGGGTTTAAGCCAAATCTGATCATAGTCAGAGGCGACCCCTAGGGAGGCGATGCGATCTAGGAGTTCGTTTAAAGATGATACATCCGTCGGATCCATCTTGTCGGAGTATTTAGGGCTGACACAGAGATGAATTTCGGTGACTTGGGGTGCTGCCTTTGGCTTAACGGCCGAACGGGCGCCTATGGTGAAGCTGCCGAGCCGGAGGGTTTGCCCTGAAACTAGGGTTCCTCCGGAAGTGACACTGTCCTTAATTACCAGGCGAGCCATCAATCCTTCTGTCGACGACACAGAGGAACTCTCAGTGAAAGCACCAATGTCGGTGTCAAAACCGGCAGATCTTGGGTAGGGGGTCCGGAACTGTGTGTCTAAGGATCGAAGGTAACAGGAGGCAAGGGACACGATGTTTACCCAGGTTCAGGCCCTCTTAATGGAGGTAATACCCTACTTCCTGGTTGATTGACTTTGATGAATATAGGGGTTACAAGAGTTGATCTACCTCGAGATCGTAATGGCTAAACCCTAGATGTCTTGCCTGTATGATTATGATTGCCTCTATGGACTAAACCCTCTGGTTTATATAGACACTGGAGGGGGCTAGGGTTGTACAAGGTCAGTTTATAGGGGAAGGAAACCATACATCCAGACGTCGAGCTTGCCATCACGCAAATGAGAGTCCCATCCGGACACGGGGGAAGGTCCTCGATCTTGTATCTTCACGGCCCATCAATCCGACCCACCTCACACAGCCCGGACGCCCGAGGACCCCCTAGTCCAGGACTCCCTCGCCCCCGCCGAACATCAACTACCAGCCGGCACGGCCACACCTCTCTGTGCCACCAAAGTCCAGGGCTACCTCGACCCCCTCGCGCCGCAGTGCCCGTCAAGCCGCGGCGGCAAACCCTACGCCGGTGCCCCAGCGTGCAGTCCTTCACCTGGTGCAGGAGCTCGGTGCGCTTGGCCCCAAGGACAAGATGACCCCGGAGGCGGCAGCACTTCTCATGAAGCATTTCCAGGAGCCCTTGTCTGATGGCAACATTGCGGCCATTGCTAAGCTCATCGGGCTGGACCATTGCGCACTCAAGATCGCCGCCGGCATGGCAGGAATTGTCGGCGCTGAAGAGTCACTCAATGTTTGATTATGCCAGTTGTTCCTTTGTTTAGTCTCCGTCGACGGTTGGTCTTCTACTAGCTCGAGTTAGGGCTAGTCTTCATGTGTAGTGCTTCGGGTAGGTGGTGTGCACGACAACGACGGGGTTTTGGGCCTGCTGGTGGCCGTCGTCGCCCCCAGGCATGCTGTAAGGTGTATTGTGTTTCCTTCCTTAGTATGTTTAGTCGACAAATAAAATCTTGGTGTCTCCATGAGTGACAGTAGTATGATCTTCATGTCCTGGAATGTACGTGGCCTAAACTGCGCGGCAAAGCGAACGGTCATCTGCGATGTAGTGAAGGCAATCCGCGTCACGGTTCTTTCCCTGCAGGAGACCAAGATAGAGACCTAGTCGCCCGGCGTAGCAGCCGACATCAGAGGAGACGCTCTGTAGGGTTGCGTGGTGCTGCCGACGCAAGGGACGAGGGGCGGTGCTGCAATTTTCTGGGACAAATTAGTCGTCAATGTAGCATCACACTTCCTAGGCCTCTGCACGTGGGTGGTCCATTCTGGCTCACCACTGTCTACGGGCCCACGGACGACGCACAAAAGGACGACTTCCTCGGCGATCTAGCTGCTGCTGCCCCGCCGGCCTGTGCTACCTCTTGAGCTTGCGTTGGTTTTTCCCTTGAAGAGGAAAGGGTGATGCAGCAAAGTAGAGTAAGTATTTCCCTCAGCTTTTGAGAACCAAGGTATCAATCCAGTAGGAGACAACGCGCAAGCCACCGAATACCTGCACAAACAAACACCAACTTGCACCCAACGCGATAAAGGGGTTGTCAATCCCTTCACGGTTATTTGCAACGTGAGATCTGGTAGAGATGGATAAACGGTAAAGTAATATTTTTGGTTTATGGAACGGAAAGTAAAAGATTGCAAAGAAAGTAAATTGGAAGCTGAAATTGTAGATCGGAAACTTATATGATGGAAAATAGACCCGGGGCCATAGGTTTCACTAGAGGCTTCTCTCAAGATAGAAATTATTACGGTGGGTGAACAAATTACTGTCGAGCAAATGATAGAAAAGCGCAAAGTTATGACGATATCTAAGGCAATGATCATGAACATAGGCATCACATTTGTGTCAAGTAGACCGACTCCTGCCTGCATCTACTACTATTACTCCACACATCAACCGCTATCCAGCATGCATCTAGAGTATTAAGTTCATAAAGAACAGAGTAACGCCTTAAGAAAGATGACATGATGTAGAGGAATTAACTCAAGCAATATGATGAAAACCCCATCTTTTTATCCTCGATGGCAACAATACAATACGTGTTGGTTCCCCTTCTGTCACTAGGATCGAGCACCGCAAGATTGAACCCAAAGCTAAGCACTTCTCCCATTGCAAGAAAAACCAATCTAGTTGGCCAAACCAAATCGATAGTTCGAAGAGACTTGTAAAGATATCAAATCATGCACATAAGAATTCAGAGAAGATTCAAATAATATTCATAGGTAAGCTGATCATAAATCCACAATTCACCGGATCTCGGCAAACACACCGCAAAAGAGTATTACATCGAATAGATCTCCAAGAACATCGAGGAGAACATTGTATTGAGAATCAAAGAGAGAGAAGAAGCCATCTAGCTACTAGTTATGGACCCGTAGGTCTATGGTAAACTACTCACGCTTCATCGGAGAGGCAATGGTGTTGATGTAGAAGTCCTCCGTGATCGAATCCCCCTCCAACAGGACGCCGGAAAAGGCCCCTAGATGGATCTCATGGGTACACAAGGTTGCGGCGGTGGAAAAGTGGTTTCGTGGCTCCCCCGAAAGTTTTTGGGATATTTTAGAATATATAGGAGGAAGATCTAGGTTAGGGGGTCCCCGAGGGGCCCACAAGGTCGGGGGGCGCGCCCTACCCCCTGGGCGTGCCCTCCACCCTTGTGGCCGCCTCGTGGCTCTTCTGCCTTGCACTCCAAGTCTCCTGGGTGTCTTCTGGTCCAAGAAAAATCATCACGAAAGTTTCATTCCGTTTGGACTCCGTTTGGTATTCCTTTCTGCGAAACTCTAAAACAAGGAAAAAACAGGAACTGAAACTGAGCTCTAGGTTAATAGGTTAGTCCAAAAAATCATATAAAATAGCATATTAATGCATACAAAACATCCAAAACAGATAATATAATAGCATGGAACAATCAAAAATTATAGATACGTTGGAGACGTATCAGCCGGCGAGCCCCGGCTGCTAAAAGGAGACTTCAACATGATCTATCAAGCATGCGACAAAAGCAACAACAACTTAAACAGAAGAATGATGGGGAAGTTCAGACGAGTGCTCGATTGGGCTGGGCTGAAGGAGTTGAAATGCAAAAACAAAAAGTACACCTGGAGCAATGAGAGGGAGGAACCCACACTCTGCAGCATCGACAAGTTTTTCCGCAACGATCAGTGGGTTCTGATGCATCAGAACTAGATTCTCACGGCCACCTCCACATCCTTCTTTGATCACTGCCCGTTAATCTTGGTGAAGGTTGCTTCCCCGTTCAGGCAGGCGCGTTTCAGATTCGAGAATTTTTGGCCCAGATTCCCTCACTTCACCGAGGCCGTTTTGAGAGCATGGCAGTGCCCAATCCAGCACGACTGTCCGTTTGTCACAATAAAGAGAAGAATGGAGAGAGTTGCAGACGACCTGAAGATATGGAGCCGAGCTCTATTCGACAAGATCAGATTCCAGCTGCAGATTGCCAATGAGGTCATCCTTCAACTCGACCTGGTGCAAGAGCGCAGATCCCTCTCTGCGGCCGAATTCAACCTAAGAAGAAACCTGAAGCTGAAGGTGCTCGGACTGGCCGCCATTGAGAGAGCTCGCAAGTGCCAAGCATCAAGAATCAGCTGGCTACGAGCGGGGGACGCAAGCACGAAGTTGTTTCATGCAAAGATGAGGTCGCACAGGCGGAAGAACTTCATCCATGCATTCAGTGTCAACAACAGGGTGGTAGTGGACCACAACGAGAAAGAGCAGATCATCTACGACCACTTCTCTGAAACCTTAGGCCAGTACGAGCGGCGAAGCTACACTCTGAACTGGGACCAGCTACATGTCCCCGTGGTGACCTCGACTGAGCTGGACGGTCCGTTCACCATGGCTAAAGTATGGGTGGCGATCATTGCATCCCCGGCAGAAACGGCCCCAGGCCCGGACGGCTTCACTGGCCAATTTTTTCGCTCCTGCTGGCCAATCATCAAGGACGAGGTCATGGCAGTCTTCCACAAGTTCTATCACATGGCTGGAAGAAACTTTAGCAAGATCAACACCGCGTTGATCGCTCTACTGCCCAAGCGCATTGATGCATCAGAGATCGGCCACTACAGACCCATCAGCCTCATCCCCTCCATTGCAAAGTTGATCTCCAAAGTGCTCGCATTAAGGCTGTCGGCTGCCCTGGATGGAGTGATCTTGCCAGCGCAAACGGCTTTTCAGAAAGGGAAGTGCATCCATGACAGCTTCCAATCCGTGCAAGGCTGCGTGAGAATGTTGCATAGGGAAAAAACTAGATTTGCTCTTCAAGTTGGACTTTGCCTGAGATTTTGACTCCGTGTCCTGGGTGTACCTGATCGAGCTGCTGCAACAAATGGGGTTCTCGCAGTGCTGGAGGAACTGGATCACCTTGTTGCTATCATCTTCAACCTCATCATGCTTGTTGAATGGCATACAGGGGGCTAGCCAGGGTGACCCCCTCTTGCCAATGTTGTTCATCCTGGCGATCGACCCCTTGTACCGTCTGCTAGAATCGGCCACCAGTCAGGGCTTGATTGTGCCGCTGCCGGGTCGAGGAGCAAGCATGCGGGTCAGCCTCTACGCCGATGACGCGGTAATCTTCGCAAACCCAATAAGATAAGAGGTGGATACTTTGCTTGAGGTGCTGCATTCCTTCGGAGAAGCCGGGGGTCTGAAACTAAACCAAGCCAAATCCTCTGTCATCCCGATGAACTGCGATGCCCAGACTCTAGAGGACGTGTTGCATGGCTTCGGTGGCGCGGTCGCCAGCTTCCCAACCTCTTACCTGGGGCTGCCAATCTCCCAAACAAGACTACGGATCGTGCATTTCCAATTCCTCATCGACCGGATCAAATCACGCCTTGCTGGATGGAACGGAAAGCTGATGACCCTGGCCGGCCAGCGTGTCCTGGTGCGTGCAGTCCTCTCCGCCATGCCCACCTATGCGCTCTCTGTGCTCAAGGCACCGAAGAAACTTTTGAAGGAGATAGACAAAGCGAGGTGATGTTTCTTGTGGGCTCAAGACGAAGCGCTGACGGGCAGCAAGTGCAAAGTGGCGTGGAGCTCCGTATGCTCGCCGACGAAGAAGGGTGGGATAGGGCTACCTTACCTCCATCTCTTCGGCCCCGCCCTAAAGGTTGCGGTGGCTCTGGCTGGCCTGGCAACAGTCGGCGCGACCCTGGACGGCCTTTCCTCTACCTTGCGACAAGATGGACCACTTAATGCTCCAGCAAGCCACGCATGTCCTGATCGGCAACGGCCAACAGGCAAGCTTCTGGACGAGCCACTGGTTGGGCGTTGCTCCCTTGTCTTCATCCTTCCCGGGCCTCTACAATCACTCCAGGCGCAAGAACCGCATGGTGGCTATGGCGCTCACCAACGACCAGTGGATCAGGGACCTGCGCCACGGCAACACAACGCTCATCGTCACTGAGTACCTGCAACTTTGGCGCCAAATACAACACGCCGGGATGACCCTAGACAGCCAAGTGTCGGACAGAATTGAGTGGACAGCAGGTGGCGGTGATCGCTACTCGGCCAGGGCGGCATATCTCATGCATTTTCAAAGCAGGCCAAACACGAGCGACAACAAGGTAATCTCGAGAAGCTGGGCGCCGAGAACAGCCAAAATGTTCTCATGGCTCCTGCATAAGAACATGATCTGGTGCAACGACCGTCTACAAAGCCGAGGATGGCCAAACGGATACTTCTACGGCCTCTATCTTCGAAGCCTGGAATCTGCTGCGCACCTCTTCTAGGAGTGCCCGTTCTCCCGCCAAGTTTGGACGGAATTCTTGTCTAGAGCTGGCTGCGCGGCAATGGTCACTACAAACTCGTCGCTCCACACTTCCATGCAGCACTGACAATAGATGATTCCTCGCACACCAGCTGGAGCAAGGAAAGGCTTCAGAACCATGCTGATCTTGTTCTCCTGGCAACTATGCAAGGAGAGGAACGCCTGCGTCTTTAGAGGAAGCCGCCATGCCTGGACGATGTATACCAAGCTATCATGCTGGATTACGCCCAGTGGAGAGTCGCCGGAGCGGCATGCCTAGAGCCCCCGTTCGGGGTCGATACTACGAGATAACAGGCCCAGGGCGGCTCTTGAGCCCTTTGTTTTGCCGTTTTTTCTCTCCTTTTTGCACAACTTCTGTGCCCATGATCACTTGATCCACACTGTATTTCCCGTTGCTTTCTCCTAAATCAATGAAGCCGGCCAAACCGGGTCTTTCAAAAAAAACTCAGAGGTCAACAAACTAGGCATGTCTTTCGTAGGCTGCAAGCAGACTAAGCAAGCCCCTAGTGCAAATTAGGCCCAGGCTAGGGCACGTGCAACCACCACAGGGCCCATGATGTTTAGCCCCCTCAAAGTTTTGGTATGTACAACCAACAAATACTATTCGATGCATATTGCGTCAAACTGTCCCAATTCGAATAGTCAGCGAACCAAGAAAGCACACTGGACCGGCGCATTTAGTGTTAACCATACTATGGGCTGGTTTTGGTTTTGTGAACATTCTAGAAGGTTCTAGTTTGGTTTTACCGACTTTGGGAACCTTCTAGAAGGTTTCGGTCTGGTTCACCCTTTTTCTGTCTATTTCTTCACGGTTCCCTAGTTCTTTCTTTTTCAGTTTTTGGTTTGTTTCTTTCTCTTATATTTTGAAAGATACTCTTGTTTTTGTAAACATCCATGTTTTTAAAAACTCTTTGTGAATTTTCAAAATTTGACTGTGTATTTAAAAAACAAACTAAAAGAAAGCATAATTGCAAAATAAAGTCATTCTAAAAGAAAATCAAAATTTCTCAAAGAATGCTTGTGTTTTCAAAGTTGATCACAAATGTTTTAAAAAATGTTCGTATTTTTCCAAAAATATTCGAAGTCATTTTACAAATTTTCATGTTTTCCAAAAAATGCTCACATTTTTATAATATGTTCAAAATTTTAAAAACTGTTCAAAAAAGTTACAGATTTTTTTTCTGTTTTTAAGTATTGTTTTATTTCCAAAAAAATATTCACAAAAACTATTCTAGAAAAAAAATCTATTTTATGATTTCTTAAAAACTTTTCTATTGCAGCCTTTCCTTTCTTTAGGAAAAGTGGTTAGAAAACATCTTTTTCGTTTCGAGGCAGGCTAGAAAACAAGTATACTATGTAAATAGGTCAGCCGGATGGCGAGCATGGGCCAGGCCAATTGGACATGCGCTTGTGTGTTTGGTAGCCAGAAAGCCATATTTGTCGCATTCTGCGTCAAACTGTCCACAAGGAAGCTGGGGCTTGCTAAAAAGGGCACTAGAAGCCAAAAAAAACTTACCCAGCCTGCTCCAATGAGCACAAGAAGCAAAAGAAGGCTCGGCTTTTGAACTTCATCTAATTTTTTTCACTTAAAACACTTTTGTTGC
Source organism: Aegilops umbellulata (assembly GCA_032464435.1). Classification (NCBI taxonomy): domain Eukaryota; kingdom Viridiplantae; phylum Streptophyta; class Magnoliopsida; order Poales; family Poaceae; genus Aegilops; species Aegilops umbellulata. The sequence continues at coordinate 61,516,902 of CP136056.1, read as the reverse complement.
TGCTCATGTCATGTTGTGTGGACTTGGACTCATGCATGTGAACCTAAAGTCACTTATGTGCCACTCATGACATGTATGTATGGACTTGGACTATGTATGCGAACCTGGATATGATTTGAGGCACTTTTGGGTTGCTAATACGATGTATGTGTGGACTTGAACTCGTATATCTGAACCTGGATATGTTGTAAGTCATATATGTGTACTTAGATGTGAGTTTGGATGTTTATGTCTCATGTCATTGGCAAATTTGAAAATTGTATGTTGAATTATGTATACGTGAATTGTGTCAAGAGGATATGGTATCAAATGACAGGGGAGGTTCTGCCCAATTTTGAATTAAATTTTGAAATAATTGTGTTTAGGAGATATGAAAAATTTGCATGTTCACAAGGAAGGTTCTGCACTATTTTGCAATAAACAACGGTAAAAAGTTGTTGGTTCTCATGTGAATGGTTTTGGTCACAAGTTGCATCAGGAGTAAAATCGTCTTTTCATGTGTCATTTAACACCGTTAGTACCCAAAATAGACAGAAGTGTCCCAAAGAGAACAAACTTTAGCATTGTTGCTAGATAAGGAAGAAAAATATTTGGTGTCAAATAGGGCACATTTTTTAAGCCAATGTTAAATAAAAATTCTCTAAAATGTTTCTGTCTTGAAATAATTGTTCATAATTTTGAAAATGTTCCTGTTTTCAAAATTTTCTCAAAAATTAAAAATGTTCATGTTTAAAAAAATTGTTCACAAATTCAGAAAAATGTTAAGGGAATTTAATAAAATGTTCTCATTTTTAAAAAAACTGTTTGTAATTTAGGAAAATGTTCGCATTTTCAATTTTTGTTCCTGTTTTTAACAGAATGTTTGCATTTTCAAAAATTGTTCGTTGTTCTGAAAAAAATCCTCATCTTCAATTTTGTTCCTACTTTCTCAAAAAAAATGTTCATACTTTATAAAATTTGAAAATATTTCGGTTTAAAAAATTGTTTACTTTTGCTAAAAAGAAAATCATATTCGAAATTTTAGAAATATATAATCTTTCATTGGTTATGTTCATATAAACTGGGCTGTCAATCTAGGCAGCAAATCCTTATGTACTACAGTGGCTAGCGACGTTGATGGCCGTGCTGGATGTCTTGTTAGCTCCCACACACTTTAAATATTGCGATTTATTTATTTAAGTTTTGCCGCAGTTGTTACTTTCTGAGTTTCTTTAAGAATCAAGCTGTGTCGCAGTGGCTAGCAACTCGAGCAAGTTGCCGCTGGTCGTGTGTTCTATGGGACCTCTAAGCCACGCCTTTATCGCCGCTAATGCTTACTGGCGCCCATGCGGTTCCCACCAGGGCCTGGCCCAACAGGGCCGATACGCTGCGCAGCTAACTATAAAAGCGAAAAACCAACAAAAATCAAAGTGGGCCTCCTAGGATTCAACTCAAGCCACAACCATCCTATACGAGTGTGCCTAACCACTAAGACAACACACCAATAGTGAATTAAAAAAGCAGCAATTATATAAGTACATGCGTCCGTGCTATTTATCACATGTGTACCGTATCACTTAATTTTCTGAATTATTTAAGAAAAATGATGAATTTGAATAAGTTCATCATTTGGAAGAAAAATTCAGAAAATTTAAAAAGAAATTCATTGATTTTGAAAAAGTTCATCAAATTTGAAATAACTTCATCGAATTTGGAAAAAAAGTTCATCGAACTTGAAAAAAAGTTCATCAAAGTTGATAAAAAGTTCATAAAATTTGAAAAGGTTCATAAAATTTGAAAAAAATTCATAGATTTTTTTAAAAAGGTACATTGATTTGAAAAAATGTTTATAAATTTGGAAAAAAGTTCAACAATTTGAAAAAAGGTTCATCATTTTTGAAAATAGTTCATCAATTTGAACTAAGTTCACAAATTGGAAAAAAAGTTCACACAATTAGCAGAAAAGAAGAAAGAAAAAAAAAGTAAAAACCAAACAAAACCGTTTCCAAGAAAAAAGAAAAAAGAAAAAGGATGACAAAGCACTAAGTAAGCATGAACATGTGAGGTAGCCGACTGGTTAGGGCAGCACGCATAGGGTAGCGAGGTCCCCAATTTCAACCGCGCAATCGCTAGTGTTCTTTTTCCGTTTTAAAAACAGAAGAAAATGAAAATGGGCCGGCCCAGTGCGGTGGGAGGGTGTGTGCCCGATTGCGTAAATGCCTAAAACGGGCGCTTAAGGCACCGTTTAGGATTCACCATGTTCTATTCCCATCTATGGCGCTAGTTTTTGTTGATTTTCGCGGCGAGATGGGCCATCCCATGTCAGTTGTCCCTGTGTAAATTATCGCAAGATTGCCTATAGGAGATCCCTTGGTAGACTTTTTGCCGCAACGAGCGGCAAATAGGAGCTCCTTGTTATGTGTATAAGGCTGAAAGTTATACCGTTTAACATTGCAGGCTAGTGCAGGGGGAGGGGCTCCGTCTCCCTTTATAGCGTGATGAAGCATTTCCTGCATCAGGTGCGCCCCCTAAATCGGCAAGGCTCATCGCAGGAGGAGCGATGTGTCTCTAGCACTCGTTTTCCCCTTTTATTTCCTTTTTATTGCTTTTAGTTATATTTCAGAAAGGTAAAAAATTACTTATATTTAAAAATAAGTTCACCACGTCTTTAAATTATTTTAGGGCTTTGTTATATAAATGTTTGTGTAAATTTGAAAAACAATTGATGATAACATTAAGAAAAATGTTCGTGACATGTAAAAAAGTTCTCGTGTTTAAAAAACATGCACCTGACATTCAAAAGATATACAATGTTAATAAAAAATTAAGATAACTTAAAAACAAATGTTTTGTAGCATTCAAACCAAATGTGTGTGACATTTTAAAAACATGTTCATATGTTTTAGAAAATGTGCACGTGACATTTTTAGGAAATGTAAAAAATGTTCATGTAGCTGAAAAAATGTTTTATAACACTAAAAGAATGTTCAACTTGTATTTGAAAAAAATGAACACATATTTACAGAATATTCAAAAACACAATAAAACATGTATAAAATTGTTCCTGATGTCGAACATAATGTACAGTGTGTATATTTAAAAATAGGTTCACCGTGCGCTCAAAAACATGTTAGTGCTGTGTTAAATAAATGTTTGTTGAAAATTTGAAAAATGATGATAACATTAATAAGATGTCCATGACATCCAAGAAAGTTCTAGCGTTTAAAAAACATTTAACTGACATTTAAAAATTTACAATTTAAATTCATTCAGGTAACTAAAATAATGTTTCGTAGCATTCGAAATTATGTGACATTAAAAAAATGTTAATATGTTTCAAGAATTGTGTTCATGGCCATTTTATGAAATTTTAAAAATGTTCACATTGCTGAAAAAAATGTGTCATATCATCCAAAAAAGCTTCAACGTGTACTTGAAACAATGTTGAAAATATATTAAAAAAATGTTCAAAAGCATATATTTTTAACTATATTAATTTATGAGAAAACGTGTATAAAAATATTATTGATCTATACAGAAATATACAATTTGTATGAAAGAAATGTAGACATCCAGATATACATTTGAAAAAGTATTATGTATTTAAAAAATGTTAATCATCTATAAAAATATTCTTTTTTATTTAAAAAAGTACTCCGTACAATGTATATAAAAAATTTATACATGTATTGGAAAAAATCCAAACAAAACCAGTAAGGAAACACAAAAATATGAAACCCAGCAATAAAACAAACACAAAGACCATCCAAAACCGACACCAAAAATCAAAATAAGAAAGAAAAACAGAAAAAAAACGACGAAAGATACTTCGAAAATAGGCTGAAACCAGTTTATAGAACCTTTCTAAAATCATTTAATTGGCAGGCGCCCTCAAATATAACGAGGCCCTTGCATCAGAGGTGGGTCTATTATAGCTCTGGCAGTAGTCGAAAAGTAGCCCTAGCGGAGTGCAGCATCCAGTCGTATCACTCGATGTTCTTTTTTTTTTTTTTTTGAAAGGAACATAGATGTATTCCATTAAACTGATGTACTGGACATATCATTAGCACAAATGTGTAGTATAAACTGTGGTAGATGGTCAACTCACACCTCACGACCGTCATCCCCTAACAGAGCGCTACGCACAGCTAGTTCATGAGCTACTACATTACTTGATCTTGGTACAATAGATATTTTGAAATTTTGAAAACTTAACACACAACATGACTCTTATTTTCTCTAAATAAAGCACCTAGCGGGGAGATGTTCTTGGGCAAATCAAACAACAAAAGAACTCTGCTACACAGCTGACGAGTTCTGGACGATTTTCACACGATATAGCGCATCAAGCCGTCCATGCGTTGAGAAACAACTAGAAGTCGGTGCCATCGCTGGGAAGCTGCTGGTGGCCGGACCGGACCATGAACAATCCCTCATATGCTAGCCCCGCGAGCGACCCACCAACCATCGGCCCAACCCAATAGACCCACTGACTGGCCCAATTGCCCGAGGCGAGCGCGGGCCCGAATGAACGTGCCGGGTTCATAGACGCGCCGGAGAACGGCCCTCCGGCGAGCACGTTGGCGCCGACGACGAGGCCCACCAGTAGCGGCCCGAGGTTGCCAACGCTCCGACGCGGATCCACGACGGTCGCGTACACCGTGAAGAGCAGCGAGAAGGTGAGCACGGCCTCCCAGAGCACCCCCTGCGGTGCGCCGACCCCGGCGGCCAGCGCGTGCACTGGCATGGTCACCGCGCCGCCGGTGAGGAAGGCGAGGAGGAGGCAGGCGAGGGAGGAGCCGAGCAGCTGCGCGAGCACGTAGAGCGCGGAGCGGAAGAGGGTGATGTGGCCGCCTGCGGCGAGGGAGAGCGTGACGGCCGGGTTGATGTGGCCGCCGGAGACTTGCAGCCCTGCCGACACCATGACTGCCACCACCATCGCGTGGGCCAGCGCGACCGCCGTCAGGCCCATGATCGTGTCGGCGCCGCCGGCCAGCCTCCCTGCACACACACATAACATGTACATGTAGATCCAGACTCTCTGTACACATGCATGCATACCGCCGGACGCGTTTCCAACCAACACTGTACTACATACGTACCGGCAGCCATGACGGAGCCGACGCCGGAAAAGACGAAGAGGAAGGTGAGCACGGCCTCGGCGAGCACGGCGCGCACGCAGCCGGCCTCGGTGGCCTCGCTGTGGTGCCCGAGAGCAAACTTCGCCATGTGTGCGCTACGTCCCCGCCTCGCGTCGGTGGCCTCGCTGATCTGTAGTCGCGAGGTGATCACACGTACGCCGAGAGAGCAGCCCGAGTTATGGTGAGTCCGATGGAAGTTGGAGTGCAGAAGGTGACGGTTATATACTACTCTTGGGCAGTGCGTGTGCGCAGGAGAGGACAAGGAGGCGGGAAATGGTGGAATTGCTGATGCGTGCGTAATAACGTACGGAGGACGGTTAGCGGCTGGGTCTCACGCCAGAGGCACCGCCGCCTGCACTGCACACGCTCAACTTCAGAAAAATCTTGGATGGAAAAGCAAATCTCCACGTACTATACATGCTGAAAACTGGAAGCAATGTGTTTCTCCAGGACACGCAAAATTAAAGCTTTTGTACGGCAAACGCCCTAACAAGATGATGAATATGGAGTACATGTACATCATCTTTATTTTGCAGGGATACACGATGATCCGTGAATACGCGATGAATACATAATTTTTATTCAGAATGTACTCAGCGACCCTGTGCTAGAAAGTGGACAATAGGAAGCAAGATTGATGGACATTTCGCCAGCATCATCATCACGATGCAAAGTGGACTTGATCTCCACCACAGCACCTAATATGAGATAACTGAAAACGACAACGACATTTGGTGTGGTCGCGGTCGATCAGACGGCGGGTAGCATCGCCCAGCAAGCTCTAGGTGCAGGAGCACATCATGCAATGAACAATCCGACTCACCCTGAGTTTACACTTGGTATCTCAGTGTCAATAGGCTTTTTTTTTCAAGTAGGATTGGCACAGCACGATTCACTCAAGAGACTGACGCAGCCTATCATTAGGTTCTAGACAGCACGATTTGTATAGGAACAAAGCAGCTTTTGCCTTTCGCGAGCTCTTTCGGCGTCCCGTTTGGCCGGCTGCGAGACAGAAAGCACAAGACCAACACAAGGGAACAAAACGGATTGAGAGAAAAGAAGCTCTATGGTCACTAGGCCAGTGATCCCAGATCTTTTGTGATTTAACCCAACGTAGGGAAGGTGGCAAGCAACAGTTCAGATTCAGAGATCAACAGGGACACTGGCTAATACAGGCCGTGGCCAGGGCCAGGGCAGGGATGCCACCACCCCACTGGCGTGCAGACTGCAGAATGTCCACAACAACACAAGCAGAGCCACACGGCCAAAACTATAGATTCCATGACGGCAAAAAAGACCCGGTCCCGGTCCTAAGAGAAGGGACGATGAGCAGGACCGTGACCGCCGCGATGATGATGAAGACCGTGGGCGCCGGGATCGCGAGGATCGCTCCTCCTCCTGGCGTGATCGCCTCTTCCGCAGCCGGTCGCGCGCTCCAGTGCGCCGCGAGGACGAGGACCGCCGCGGCTCTCGGGACGGCCGCCGTTGTTAGGAAACTAGTCTCGCTAATCTCTCAATCACAGGGGAGACAGTGGTTTTGCGTCGCGTGCAACTTTGCGGCTTTTCTCGTTTTTCTTCTCTGCTATTTTTTTGATTATTACATGGAGGAGCCTATGGCGATCCTAACTATGCGCCGCGATCCACCGGACTAGCGCCATCCCACGAGAGCCGATCGTGTCTCCTAGGCCACCAACGAGACTACCGGGCCCATGCAAAGCCACATGCAAAGCATGCACACGTCGCCGCTCATCCTATCCTATCTAGGGATGTCACCCGCCGGGTTTGGGTACGGATGAAGTTACCCCATACCCTTACCCATCCTCCTTGAGTTTACCCATCATCCGTACCTATACCCATCAGCGGGTATAATTTTTCCCCATACCCTTCACCCGCCAGGGTAAATGGGTATCCACGGGTAAAAATACCCACACATGCATAGGTTAAGTTGAGTAAGAAATAATCATTAAACGATAGCATATCATCATAATTTCTTTTAAACAACGGAGATGAGCACCAAAAAGACATCAAGCACTGAAAGTAGGATGCTCATATATACAAGAGGTAAATACACCCGAAGTCATAGAACTTACACGCGATAGTCAGTTTGATGCACAAACTTGTAAAATACGTGTTTCTGGTGATCAAACTTGCACAGGTGTTCATATACGGTCACATTTCATGTACACGGACGTATCCATGGCCTATGTGGCATTCCAGCGTGGCCAGGGCCCACTGTCAGCCGCTGTAGCATGTAGATCTGCAAAAAAGCCTTTGGCTTTTTTTTGTATTAAGCCGCTAAAAATAAAATGTGAAAACAAGCGTTGTGGGGTTTTGAAGCTGCAACGTGCCCTAGTAGTCTCACGTGGACAACCACCAGACTACTGATCATTCGTGTCTATATAGCACGACTAATTTCTGTATCATATAAACATTGACCGAAAATAAATTTGACAAAAAATGTAACACAGAAAAAATGAGCACCGTGGCTCGACCATGTGTCCTTGTGGTCAAGGTTAACTAAGATTACCACCGACAACCCAACACGTCCAGATGTAAGAAAACAATTTATATTCTTGTGTTTGTGACATTCAAAAATATTTATCTGTTACAAAAAAAGGTACGCGACATTTTGAAAAGTTTCAAAAACTTGTATTCGAAAAAATGTTAATCAACACAACACGTCCAGATTAACATTTTTTCAAATACAAGTTTTGAAACTTATGTGTGTTGAAACATATACTCCATATGATACACATATGTTTTGATGTGAAATACTCCAGTATACATCTATGTTTTGATACACATATATGTAAATACTCCAGTATACATCTATGTTTGGAGTATTTTAACAAAAATATGCTTAATACTTTTTAAACATATGATTAACATTTTTTCAAATATAAGTTCTGAAACTTTTTTCAAATATGTTTTTAACATTTTCTGATTGTACAAAACATTTTTAAGCTACACGAACAATTTTATACATTGTATAGGCATTAAAAAAATGTCATGACCTGTTTTTTTAATGCATGAACATTTTCAAAATGCAACGTATCATTTTTAGTTACACAAATGTGGTTTACAATGTTTAAACTTTTTTTTCAATGCCACGCACCTTTTTTTTGTAATACATAAACATTTATTAAACATCACAAACACAAGAATATAATTTTTTTCTTACATAGAACAAGAAGGAATAACAACATGAAAAATATTTATCCCATTTGGACATGTTGGGTTGTCGAAGACTGATGGTAATCTTAGTTAACGTTGACCACGAGGTCACATAGTCGAGCCACGGTGCTCCCTTTTTTGGGGTAACATTTCTTGTAAAATTGGTTTTTCGGCCGTGTTTATATGATATAGAAATTATTCATGCTAACTAGACATGAATGATCATCGGTTTGGTGGTTGTTAACCCGAGCCTAGTAGGGGCACGTCCGTAGTTCGTAAACGAACCATCCCTTGTTTTTCCATTTTATTTTAGGGGCTTTATACGTAAACAAAAAAATCATTTTATTTTAAGGGCTTAATAAGTTTAAAAAGAAATAGGGGTACAATACGTAAATAAAGAAAAAGCCTGCATATCTACCATGCGTCGCGGGCTTACAGCGGGCCTTGGCCACGCTGGCATGCCACATAGGCCACGGATACGTCTGCGTACATGGAATGTGACCGTATATGAACGTCTGTGCAAATTTGATGACCAGAAACACATATTTTACAAGTTTGTGCACCAAACTGACCGTCGCGTGCAAGTTCTATGACTCTTGGTGTATTTACCTCATACAACACCACATCTCTATGTATCATGTATATACAAAAAAAAAGTCGTATTCATCACATCAGCTATATACATCATGTATAGGCCGAGATCGATGCTTATATGCACGATGAGCACTGAAATTACGATGCTCATATATACTCCCTCAGTCCCAAAATTATTGTCTTAGATTAGTCTAGATATAGATGTACCTAATACTAAGACGTGACTTGATACATCCGTATTTAAACAAATTTAAGACAAGAATTTTGAGACGGAGGGAGTACATCATAACATCTCTACGTATCAGGATATACAAAAAATCGTATTCATCATAGCAGCTATATACATCATGTATAAGCAGAAAATCAATACTAAAAAACATCATATCATCACATCATCTGTACATCTACGTATCATCTGCAAATGCGTCACATCATCTATATACAAAACAGAAACTACAAGATCAATGCTCATATTCATAAAATCATACGCAAAATTGGAACTCACCAAACAAAATTGCCTTGCTCTTGTTCTTGTGCTTGGTGGCAGCAGAGGATCGACAAAAGCGGGCTCGGGCGAGGTGGCCGGTTTGACGTGTTGTGACGGTGCTGCGCCTTGGATGACAAGGCAGGACGTAGAGGTCATTTACGTCGGCGGGGGCTGGAAACGCCGGTGACAACGAGGCAGTGAGCAGCTAGACGCGTTGGCTGTTAGCGGCCAGTGATGACAGATGGCCGGTGAGGCGAGTAGACAAGGAAACGAGACAAGGAGGATATCAATCTCCGGCCCTCTGAATATGGGAAGTGATCACGTATTCATTATTCACCTTAGCCTAAATCACGTTAATCACGCAAAGAATGAGAGATATATGGGATTACTTCTATCTAGTCCTGGCCATGGGCAGCCCGGCCCGAACGGCCCGGCCCGAAAAAGCCCGACCCGGCCCAGCCCGACGCCGCTCCCGGGCCGGGCTCGGGCCTAGATTTTGAGCCCGAAGGCCGGGCCCGGGCCCATCATTTTTCTGTTTTCCTAAAGGTTGGGTCGGGCTGACCTGAAGCCCGATGGGATTTTACGTGTTCGGGCCGGGCTCGGGCCCAGAAAACAGGCCCGACGGCCGGGCTCGGGCCTGGGTTTTTTGCGTCGGGCTTGGCTAGGCTCGGCCCGAAGCCCGGCCCGGCCCGAGGTATGGCCAGGTATACTTCTATCATTCCATGTACGTAACGTGTGTGCGTGGGCTGCTCATGTATCTTTCCGAGGGGAAGCTAGTATCTACATAGACTGATTTTGTGGGAAGTTAGAGTAGAAAGGTCCACTTAGCAGATTTTACGTGGGTATATGGGTACACGGGTATGGGTTATGATATCCCATACCCATACCCATTCTACCCAATGGGTTTAATATTTTCTTATTTATATAGCGATGGATTTTTTTTCATACCCTTACCCTAATAGGGTTTTTATCCGCCGGGTACGCGGGTAATAGGTACCCATTGCCATCCCTAATCCTATCTGTTTATTTGAACAGAAAAAACAGCTAATGTCAACGACTAGATTAGCTAACAAATCACCTCCTGATTTTGTCATTGGCGAATTATTCCAACCAAGCCGATCCTCCTCCGCAGCTCCTGGAAAACGAGGTGCCCAAGTGCTTTCGGTTGAGTATCTGCGAGTTGATCATTGGTCGTGACGTAGTCGATGAAGATCCATCCATGCTCCACACACTCGTGAATGAAGTGATACGTGATCTCTATGTGCTTGCTTCGGTCGTGGAAGACGGGGTTCTTCGCCAAGGAGATCGCCGATTTGTTGTCGACGAGAAGCTTCGGCTGCACAGCTTCCTTGTTCATCATCTCTCCAAGTAGTCGTGCCAGCCAGATGCCCTGACAAGCAGTGGTGGTGGCCGCCATGTACTCGGCCTCACACGAGGAGATCGCCACCACCCTTTGCTTCTGAGACTACCAGCTCACCGGGCTCCTGCCGAGGAAGAAGATCACGCCAGTTGTGTTCTTCCTGTTGTCCGAGTGCCCGGCGTGATCCGAATCACTATAGCCGATTAGCTGTAGTGCTCCTTCGCCGCGCGTCCCCGCCACATACCGCAAGAGGTGCTTCACTGCGGCGTAGTGTCGGAGGCAGGCTTCTCCATGAACCTGCTCAAGTACCCGACTGCGAACGAGATGTCAGGTCTTGTGTGTACCAGGTACCGCAGCCCTCCGATGCTGCTTCAATACAGAGTCTTGTCCACCGGGTCGGCGGAGCTCTCCTTGCTCAGCTTGAGTCGCACCTCCATGGGAGTGTTGCATGGGCTGCAATCCTCCATGCCCCCGCGCTCCAGCAGTCTCTTGGTGTAGGCTGCCTGCCCGAGCACGATCCGATCGCGCTCTGGCTCACCTCGATCCCGAGGTAGTAGCTGAGCTTGCCCAGGTCGCTCATACGGAACAACCTGGTCATCTGCTGCTTGAAGGAGTCGATCTTCGTTGTGGTCGCACCGGTGATGACGAGATCATCTATGTAGACTCCGACGATTAGGAGCGAGCTGCCCATGCCACGTCGGTACACCACGTGCTCCGACGGACAGCGCTTGAAGCCCAGCGCGCATAGGCTCTCGTCTAGCATTGCCTTCCAGGCCCTCGGCGCCTGGCGGAGTCCGTATAGCGCCTTGCGGAGGCGCAACACCTTGCCCTCCTGCCCAGCCTCGGCGTATGATGTCTACTACACAACTTGTTCTTGTAGACTTGTGTTAGGCCTCCAAGCACAAAGTTTTGTAGGACAGTAGCAATTTTCCCTCAAGTGGATGACCTAAGGTTTATCAATCCGTGGGAGGTGTAGGATGAAGATGGTCTCTCTCAAACAACCCTGCAACCAAATAATAAAAAGTCTCTTGTGTCCCCAACACACCCAATACAATGGCAAATTGTATAGGTGCACTAGTTCGGCGAAGAGATGGTGTTAAAACTGTAATATGGATGGTAGAAATATATTTTTATAATCTGAATTAAAAAAACAGAAAGGTAGCAAATAGTAAACGGGCACAAAAACGATATTGCAATGCTTGAAAATGAGGCCTAGGGTCCGTACTTTCGCTAGTGCAATCTCTCAACAATGCTAATATAATTGGATCATATAACCATCCCTCAACGTGCGATGAAGAATCAGTCCAAAGTTCCTATCTAGCGGAGAACATAAGAAGGAATTGTTTGTAGGGTACGAAACCACCTCGAAGCTATTCTTTCCGATCGATCTATCCAAGAGTTCGTACTAAAATAACACCAAACAATTTCAGATTCATAATACTCGATCCAACACAAAGAACCTCAAAGAGTTCCTCAAGATTTCTACCGGGGAAACAAAAGACGAGAACGTGCATCAACCTGTATGCATAGATTACCCCAATGTCACCGTGGGAATCCGCGAGTTGAATGCCAAAACACATATCAAGTGAATCAATATGATACCCCATTGTCACCATGAGTATTCATATGCAAGACATATATCAAGTACTCTCAAATCCATAAAAGTATTCAATCCGATAACAATGAAATCTCAAAGGGAAAAACTCAATTCATCACAACAAGATAGAGAGGGGAAAACACCATATGATCCGACTATATTAACAAAGCCCGCGATAGATTAAGATCGTGACATCTCAAGAACACGAGAGAGAGAGAGAGAGAGAGAGAGAGAGAGAGAGAGAGAGAGATTAAACACATAGCTACTGGTACAAACCCTCGGCCCCGAGGGTGGACTACTCCCTCCTCATCATTGTGGCCGTCGGGATGATGAAGATGGCCACCGGTGATGATTTACCCCTCTGGCGGAGTGCCGAAACAGGGTCTAGATTGGTTTTCGGTGGCTATAGAGGCTTGCGGTGGCGGAACTTCTCATCTAGGTTAACCCCCCGAGGGTTTTCGGAATTTTTGGGAATTTATAGGGTAAAGAGGGGGTGCAGGAGGCCACCGAGGCGGGCAAAACCCACCAGGGCGCGCCCTGGTGGGTTGTGCCCCCCTCGGGGCACCCCCAGGTGCAGCTCTTGCCCATTGGAAGTGTTCTGGTCCATAAAAAATCCTCAAAAAGTTTCGCGGTGTTTGGACTCCGTTTGATATTGATTTCTTGTGATGTAAAAAACATGCAAAAAACAACAACTAGCACTTGACACTATGTCAGTAGGTTAGTACCAAAAAATGATATAAAATGATTATAAAGCATCCAAGAATGATAATATAACAACATGGAACAATCAAAAATTATAGATACGTTGGAGACGTATCAGCGTACCCCGGAGGCTGCTGATACGTCTCCAACGTATCTATAATTTTTTATTGTTCCATGCTATTATATTATCTATTTTGGATGTTTAATGGGCTTTACTATGCACTTTTATATTATTTTTGGGACTAACCTATTAACCGAAGGCCCAGTGCAAATTGTTGTTTTTTGCCTATTTCAGTGTTCCGCAGAAAAGGAATATCAAACGGAGTCCAAACGGAATGAAACCTTCGGGAGAGTTATTTTTGGAACAAACGCAATCCAGGAGACTTGGAGTGGACGTCAAGGAAGCAACGAGGAAGCCACAAGGAAGGAGGGCGCGCCCCCACCCTCGTGGGCCTCTCATGGCTCCACCGACCTACTTCTTTCGCCTATATATACTCATATACCCTGAAAAATATCCGAGAGCACCACGAAACCCTATTTCCACCGCCGCAACCTTCTGTACCCGTGAGATCCCATCTTGGGGCCTTTTCCGGCGCTCCGTCGGAGGGGGAATCAATCACGGAGGGCTTCTACATCAACACCATAGCCTCTCCGATGATGTGTGAGTAGTTTACCACAGACCTTCGGGTCCATAGTTATTAGCTCGATGGCTTCTTCTCTCTCTTTGGATATCAATACAAAGTTCCCCTCGATCTTCTTGGAGATCTATTCGATGTAATTCTTTTTGCGGTGTGTTTGTCGAGATCCGATGAATTGTGGGTTTATGATCAAGATTATTTGTGAACAATATTTGATTCTTGTCTGAATTCTTTTATGCATGATTTAATTATATTTGCAAGTCTCTTCGAATTATCAGTTTGGTTTGGCCTACTAGATTGATCTTTCTTGCAATGGGAGAAGTACTTAGCTTTGGGTTCAATCTTGCAGTGTCCTTTCCCAGTGACGGCAGGGGCAGTAAGGCACGTATTGTATTGTTGCCATCGAGGATAAAAAGATGGGGTTTATATCATATTGCTTGAGTTTATCCCTCTACATCATGTCATCTTGCCTAATGCGTTACTCTGTTCTTATGAACTTAATACTCTAGATGTATGCTGGATAGCGGTCGATGTGTGGAGTTATAGTAGTAGATGCAGAATCGTTTCCGTCTACTTGTCACGGACGTGATGCCTATATACTTGATCATGCCTAGATATTCTCATAACTATGCGTTTTTCTATCAATTGCTCGACAATAATTCGTTCACCCACCGTAATACTAATGCTATGTTGAGAGAAGCCACTAGTGAAACCTATGGCCCCCGGTCTATCTTCCATCATATTATTTTCCTACCAATTTACTATTTCTTCTGTTATTTATTTTGCAATCTTTACTTTCCAATCTATATCATAAAAATACCAAAAATATTTATCTTATTATCTCTATCAGATATCACTTTTGCAAGTGGCCGTGAAGCGATTGACAACCCCTTTATCACGTTGGTTGCAAGACTCTTATTTGTTTGTGTAGGTACAAGGCGACTTGTGTGTAACCTCCTACTGGATTGATACCTTGGTTCTCAAAAACTGAGGGAAATACTTATGCTACTTTGCTGCATCACCCTTTCCTCTTCAAGGGAAAACCCAACACATGCTCAAGAGGTAGCAGCTGTTGCACATATACCTCCTCGAGCAGGCCACCATTTAGAAAAACGGACTTGACATTCATATGGTGTACCTACCAGCCATGGTGCGTGATACGTCTCCAACGTATCTATAATTTTTTATTGTTCCATGCTATTATATTATCCATCTTGGATGTTTTATATGCATTTATATGTTGTTTTATATGATTTTTGGGACTAACCTATTAACCTAGAGCCCAATGTCAGTTTCTATTTTTCCTTGTTTTTGAGTTTTACAGAAAAGGAGTACCAAACGGAGTCCAATTGACGTGCCAATTTTTAATGATTTTTTATGGACCAAAAGAAGCCTCCGGAGTAAAAGAGTTGGGCCAGAAGAGTCCCGAGCCATCCACGAGGGTGGAGGGCACGCCCTACCCCCTAGGCTCGCCCCCCTATCTCGTGGATGACTCGGAGACCCCCCTCACGTGAGACCAACGCAAAAAATTCCTATAAATACAGAAACCCCCCAGAAAGAAACCTAAATCGGGACTTCCGCCGTCGCAAGCCTCTGTAGCCATGAAAAACCAATCGGGACCCTATTTCGGCACCCTGCCGGAGGGGGAATCCCTCACCGGTGGCCATCTTCATCATCCCGATGCTCTCCATGACGAGGAGGGAGTATTTCACCCTCGGGGCTGAGGGTATGTACCGGTAGCTATGTGTTTGATCTCTCTCTCTCTCTCTCTCTCTCTCTCTCTCGTGTTCTCGATTCGGAACGATCTTGATGTATCGCGAGCTTTGCTATTATAGTTGGATCTTATGATGTTTCTCCCCCTCTACTCTCTTGTAATGGATTGAGTTTTACCTTTGAAGTCATCTCATCAGATTGAGTCTTTAAGGATTTGAGAACACTTGATGTATGTTTTGCATGTCCTTATCTGTGGTGACAATGGGATATTCACGTGATCTACTTGATGTATGTTTTGGTGATCAACTTGCGGGTTCAGTGACCTTGTAAACTTATGCATAGGGGTTGGCACACATTTTCGTCTTGAGTCTCCGGTAGAAACTTTGGGGCACTCTTTGAAGTTCTTTGTGTTGGTTGAATAGATGAATCTGAGATTGTGTGATGCATATCGTATAATCATACCCATGGATACTTGAGGTGACATTGGAGTATCTAGGTGACATTAGGGCTTTGGTTGATTTGTGTCTTAAGGTGTTATTCTAGTATGAACTCTAGGATAGATCGAACAGAAAGAATAGCTTCGTGTTATTTTTACTACGGACTCTTGAATAGATCGATCAGAAATGATAACTTTGAGGTGGTTTCGTACCCTACAATAATCTCTTTGTTTGTTCTCCGCTATTAGTGACTTTGGAGTGACTCTTTGTTGCATGTTGAGGGATTTTTATATGATCCAGTTATGTTATTATTGTTGAGAGAACTTGCACTAGTGAAAGTACGAACCCTAGGCCTTGTTTCGAAGCATTGCAATACCGTTTATGCTCACTTTTATCATTAGTTACCTTGCTGTTTTTATATTTTCAGATTACAAAAACCTATAACTACCATCCATATTGCACTTGTATCACCATCTCTTCGTCGAACTAGTGCACCTATACACTTTACCATTGTATTGGGTGTGTTGGGGACACAAGAGACTCTTTGTTATTTGGTTGCAGGGTTGCTTGAGAGAGACCATCTTCATCCTATGCCTCCCACGGATTGATAAACCTTAGGTCATCCACTTGAGGGAAAATTTCTACTGTCTTACGAACCTCTGCACTTGGAGGCCCAACAATGTCTACAAGAAGAAGGTTGTGTCATAGAGATCAAGCTATTTTCTCGCGCCGTTGCCGGGGAGGCTAGATAAGTGGCACTAACACCCTGTCAACTAAGCTATTTTCTGGCGCCGTTGCCGGGGAGGTTAGTGCTTGAAGGTATATCTTTAGATCTTGCAACTGAATCTTTTTGTTTCTTGTTTTATCACTAGTTTAGTCTATAAAAGAAAACTACAAAAAAATGGAATTGAGGTTGCCTCATATGCTTTATCTTTTTAATATCTTTCATGAAGATGATGGAAAGGAAAATTGTGCTCAAGTGCTAGAAGAAGAATGCATTAGAATGTTTGGCACTAAATCTTTGTATGATGAGCATGATTGCAATGTTGCTAGTATGAATTCCTTGAATATCCATGATGCTAATTATATGCAAAGCCACAAGCTTGGGGATGATATGTTTGATGAAGATGATATTTTTAGTCCCCCAAGTTTTGATGAGAATATTTATTTTGATGATAGCATGCCTCCTATTTATGATGATTATTGTGATGGTCCCGTTATGCCTCCTATTTATTTTGATGATAGCATGCCTCCTATTCATGCCTCCTATTTATTTTCATGGTTACCATTATTCTTTTTAATATTCTTCATGATGCTCCCGTTATGTTTCAATTCTTATCTTTTATGTGAACATCATTGTCATCATCATGCCTAGCTAAAAAGGCAATAAAGAAAAGCGCTTGTTGGGAGACAAACCAATTGTTACCCCTACTGTTTTTGCGTGTTGTCGGTGTACAAATGTAGGTGCTCTCCTTTTTACCCCTCTACTTGTGCACGGGTAGTCAGAGCCGCACCTGCGGCCACACTTAGCAGGGCAAAGGGAGGGAGCAGAAGCACAAGAATATTAGAGCAGCGCCCCAGCTAGAAGCACAAGACGGGCAAAACAACGCCAAGACCAGAGACACAAAGAGAAAGAGGGCGAGGGGGACTCCCCCGGCAAGACCCTTGCTGGGGCGGCCTCCGTGGCCCTGGCAAGAGCCTTGCCGGGGCAACTTGCCCAACGCCAGCAGAGCGGGCCACCCTTGAGCCCAAGGGTTCCAACACCATCGACCGCATTCGAACCAAGGCTTGGGAGGCACCTCCGTGGTGGCATGCAGATCTTTGTGAAGATCATAAGCACACAAGATCGGATGAGGACCAGAAGGCGACGACCCTTGGTGAGATCCTTGCCGAGGAAATCCACGAGACCCCCTGAAAGATCCTTGCTGGCGACAACCGTAGCGCCACGACAAGACCCTTGCCGAGGACACATGCGGGGCCACAGCCAGACCCACGTCTACCAAGACTCCACCGCCGTTCCCATACAGCTGCCAGCCCAACCAGCAGGGCAGGCAACATGCGGCTTCCAGGCCAACTCAGCAAGCACCTACGTGGTGGCATGCAGATCTTCATGAAGACCCTACCACAACGCCATCTCAGCAGCCTGCCAGCCTACGTGGCTCTGCATGCCTCGTTGGCCTGGACGCGTGTCGGAGCAAGGTGGAGCGGCGACGGGCGGGACGGGCCTCGTTTCCATCCCCAATAAAGCAATGGGACACTTAAGGAGCGCATTTAATGCGTCTTGTCCTGTAATGACAGACGATAAGCTTGTACACTGTATAGCTTTCCACCTCCTGTGTGCCACTGTGGCGACCCCTTTCGGCTATTAAAGGAGTCCCGAGGCATACTGGAGAGGGATTCCAATCTTTTGGACTACGCACGCACCGTAGCTAGTTCGAGAGCTCAAGAACACTCAAATATACACCAAAGAAGGACTAGGGTATTACGCATCCTCGTGGCCTGAACCTAGGTAAATGATCCTTGTGCTGACAGCCAGACCTGCTCTTTGCACAACCCGCGCCCGTCAACCGTAGAAGGGATCCCAGTGATCCCATAGGTGTCGTTCCCATCGACATCCTTGGCGCGCCAGGTAGGGGGCGCAGTTGTGAAAATCTGGTCTAGCGGTTAGTTTAGCAGTTCTTCATCGCCATGGCTCCTAAGAAGAAGACGATCATGGCGATCGGTTTGTCGGGAGCCAAACGGCCCATACCAGTGCGGGCGAGTGGCGGGGCGGTCGTGGACGGAAGCTGAGGCGCGGCCCGCGAACACCCACATCGCTCTGGCAGTCAAAGCCTGGTGAGAGGCGTCGTTTGTGCGCGAGGTGACAGGCCGCACGCCGCCAAATCTAGAGACGGAGCCGGCCCCCCCCGCTAGCGGCGCGGGGCCCTCCAGGGGCGGTGCCGTGCCACCCACAGGCGCCGCGCGACTTCCAAGACGCCTACGCCGGCGCCCACGACGCGCTCCTCCCAGGTTGTGCGCGATGAGCAGCGTCACCATGCTGGTGACCCTGGGCGCCGTCGTGGGAAGAGTCATGTGCGCCATTCGTGGGACGTAGAAGGCCAGCATGCACGCTGAGACGCTGGCAAAAATGGCGCACAGCCGCCGGGCCGTGATAGAGCTCGTTCTAACATGGTTAGAAGCCGGAGCGCGTCACGGTCCACGCAGTTTTCGCCGCCACCAACGCCAGCAAAAGCTTTGGCGCGCAGTTGCTCCAGGACTTTCCTCCTGCCGCGGAAAAGCTCAACGAGTGGAGAGCCACCATCCGGAGCCTCGTCAGCGTCGCCAACAAAGATGAGACATGACCAGCAGGGCCCTCAGGTCGGCGCTCCGTCGAGCCAACGCACGCCAGCGGTGGAAGGACCGGAGGTGCTGCGGCCACGGTGCACTCTGCTCCTCCATGCCAGCCACCATAGGTGTCGGTCCGTCGTGATGATGCTTGTGATAACATTCCATAGCGTCGTCCGACCCACGGACCCACCGCGATCAGTGGCAAGTTCTTCGGGAGCGAGCCCATGAAGACGCTCGAACCACCATCGAGCGCCGGTGTGATGCACGCCACCAGTTAGATAAGTGGGCGAGGCCCACCATGGACCACCCAGCACTAGGGGGCTCTGGCGGCCTACCCTACGAGGTGGGTTGCTGATAACCCACAAGTATAGGGGATCGCAACAGTTTTCGAGGGTAGAGTATTCAACCCAAATTTGTTGATTTGACACAAGGGGAGCCAAAGAATATTCTCAAGTATTAGCAACTGAGTTGTCAATTCAGCAACACCTGGATAGCTTAATATCTACAACAAAGTATTTGGTAGCAAAGTAATATGATAGTAGTGGTAACGGTAACAAAAGTAAAGAAAGCAAAAGTAATATTTTTGGTATTTTGTAGTGATTGTAACAGTAGCAACGGAAAAGTAAATAAGCGAGAACCAATATAGGAAAAGCTCGTAGGCATTGGATCGGTGATGGAGAATTATGCCGGATGCGGTTCATCATGTAACAGTCATAACATAGGGTGACACAGAACTAGCTCAAATTCATCAATGTAATGTAGGCATGTATTCCGAATATAGTCATACGTGCTTATGGAAAAGAACTTGCATGACATCTTTTGTCCTACCCTCCCGTGGCAGCGGGGTCCTAATGGAAACTAAGGGATATTAAGGCCTCCTTTTAATAGAGTACCGGAACAAAGCATTAGCACATAGTGAATACATGAACTCCTCAAACTATGGTCATCACCGGGAGTGGTCCCGATTATTGTCACTTCGGGGTTGCCGGATCATAACACATAGTAGGTGACTATAGACTTGCAAGATAGGATCAAGAACACACATATATTCATGAAAACATAATAGGTTCAGATCTGAAATCATGGCACTCGGGCCCTAGTGACAAGCATTAAGCATAGCAAAGTCATAGCAACATCAATCTCAGAACATAGTGGATACTAGGGATCAAACCCTAATAAAACTAACTCGATTACATGATAGATCTCATCCAACCCATCACCGTCCAGCAAGCCTACAATGGAATTACTCACACACGGATGTGAGCATCATGAAATTGGTGATGAAGGATGGTTGATGATGACGACGGCGACGAATCCCCCTCTCTGAAGCCCCGAACGGACTCCAGATCAGCCCTCCCGAGAGGTTTTAGGGCTTGGTGGCGGCTCCGTATCGTAAAACACGATGATTTCTTCTCCTTGATTTTTTTCTCCCCGAAAGCAAATATATAGAGTTGGAGTTGGCGTCGGAGGAGCCTCAGGGGGCCCACAAGGTAGGGGGCGCGCCCCCACCCTCGTGGACAGGGTGTGGGCCCCTTGGTCTTCTTATTTGGCAAGGATTTTTTATTATTTCCGAAAAGATGTTCTGTGAAGTTTCAGGTCATTCTGAGAACTTCTGTTTCTGCACATAAATAACACCATGGCAATTCTGCTGAAAACAACGTCAGTCCGGGTTAGTTCCATTCAAATCATGCAAGTTAGAGTCCAAAACAAGGGAAAAAGTGTTTGGAAAAGTAGATACGACGGAGACGTATCAACTCCCCCAAGCTTAAACCTTTGCTTGTCCTCAAGCAATTCAGTTGATAAACTGAAAGTGATAAACAAAAACTTTTACAAACTCTATTTGCTCTTGTTGTTGTAAATATGTAAAGCCAGCATTCAAGTTTTCAGCAAAGATTATGACTAACCACATTTGCAATAATTCTCAGGTCTCATATTTACTCATATCAATAGCATAATCAACCAGCGAGCCGTAATAATAAATCTCAGATGACAACACTTTCTCAAAACAATCATAATATGATATAACAAGATGGTATCTCGCTAGCCCTTTCTGAGACCGCAAAACATAAATGCAGAGCACCTTTAAAGATCAAGGACTGACTAGACATTGTAATTCATGGTAAAAGAGATCCAATCATAGTCATACCCAGTATAAATTAATAGTAATGAATGCAAATGACAGCTGCGCTCTCCAGCTAGTGATTTTAATAAGAGGGTGATGACTCAACATAAAAGTAAATAGATAGGCCCTTCGCAGAGGGAAGCAGGGATTTGTAGAGGTGCCAGAGCTCGGTTTTGAAATAGAGATAAATAATATTTTGAGCGGCATACTTTCATTGTCAACATAACAACTAAGAGATGGCGATATCTTCCATGCTACATACATTATAGGCAGTTCCCAAACAGAATGGTAAAGTTTATACTCCCCCTCCACCAACAAGCATCAATCCATGACTTGCTCGAAACAACGAGTGTCTCCAACTAGCAACAGTCCCAGGGGGAGTTTTGTTTGCAATTAATTTGATTTAGTTTGCATAAAGCATGGGACTGGGCATCCCGGAGACCAGCCATTTGCTCGTGAGTGAGGAGCGGAGTCCACTCCTCTTGAGAATAACCCGCCTAACATGGAAGATAAGGGCAGCCCTAGTTGATACATGAGCTATTCGAGCATACAAAACAGAATGTTTATTTGAAGGTTTAGAGTTTGGCACATACAAATTTACTTGGAACGGCAGGTAAATACCGCATATAGGAAGGTATAGTGGACTCATATGGAATAACTTTGGGGTTTCAGGGATTGGATGCACAAACAGTATTCCCGCTTAGTACAAGTGAAGGCTAGCAAAAGACTGGGAAGCGGCTGATGAAGTTATGTACCTGGGGTAGGGGCACGGACCTGTCCTAAGAGCCCTGCCCAAGGACGCCCTTAGAAGAAGTCACCTTTCAATCGACTTGAAGGTACCCACTCGACGGGTTCAAGACACTCGACCAAGAAGCTACCACTCGACCACGAAGCCAACCACTCGACTACCAGGAGATCTAAAGTCACTCCACAGGCAAACGGTCGGTCATTAAGTAGTCTTTATGGTCATCATAGCACTTTATTAGAGGCGTTACCTGTAACGCTCGACCTTAATGTACCTTAAACCCTGCATTACTGAGGGCAGGAGGGGGCTGGCGAACTCTATATAAGCCACCCCCCTCCTCAGTATCAGGGGTTTGCATCTTTGTAACACACACGCATATAATCCAGTCGACCGCCTCCGGACTCCGAGACGTAGGGCTATTACTTCTCCTGAGAAGGGCCTGAACTCGTAAAACTCTTGCATGCACAACTACTCCAAAGCTAGGATCTTGCCTCTCCATTCCTACCCCCCATTCTACTGTCAGACTTAGAACCACGACAGTTGGCGCCCACCGTGGGGCAGGTGTTCTAGCGATTTGTTGGAGGAGTTGGGATTCTTTTGACATCTCCCATCGTGTCTTCGAGCGGAGTCCTGGTCGAGGGGCGCGAGATCCGCCTCGGCGCCCTCACTTTCGTCGTCGATGACTCTGCTTGGCTCCAGGAGGCTCCACTCGACGTGGACGCGCTTCCCGCCCGCGGAGCAACACACTTTCGCGCGTGCATTCGTGGCGTCCTCCTGCAGCAACCGTCGGCCCAGTACGGGTTGGCACCCGTTTCGTCCTCGCTCCCAGTTTCCCGCCGGCGGAAGCGCTCCGGTCGGTCGAGGCTCCAGCGGTGGGTGAGGCATGCATTGGCCCGCCAGTCAGCCATCCCCCAAGTCGCGGCGATTGAGCCCGACGAATCACTCTGCGGCCTGTTCGATCTGTCGACTGGCTCCGCAGAGACTGCGTCCGAGTGCGACAGCAGCGATCCAACGGCGGAGGTACTGATGGTCGACGGACTGCGCAACCCCCCCGGATTCCCCCACACCGAAGAGGTTGCCGGGGGAGGAGTTCCGGCGCGGGGCCATGAAGAGTACAGACCCGAGCCTCTCACCTCGCTGCAGAGGGAGGAACTTCGTCGCCGGAACATGGACGCGCTTCACACTCCTATCGTTGGAGAAACCCCCGAGGCACGCGCCTTGGAGGAGGCGCGCTTGGCCAACCTGGCTGAACGCACTCGACTGGGGAATCTCCAGAGAGTACTCGACGAGCGCACTCGACTGCCAGTTCCAGAATCCAGTCGACGTCGCCTCTTTTAGCCACCAACTCAGGTATACCGAACTCTGATTCAGAATTTAGCAGCTGCAGCCCGCATAGCAGAGTCGATCCAGCCTTCTCAGTCAGAGGCAGGGAGAGGTCTGCTACAGATCAGAGATTTGCTCCGGGCGGCAGGGGATCAGAACTCAGTTGTATCGCAGTCGCGTAACAGGATTCACAGCCGATCCGTCGCTGCGAATTCTGTATAGTCGGCTCACAGTCCAGGATTGCCCCTGAGGCGTTAGGAACGTAGAAGCCGGCATGATGATCAATATCAAGGCCGTGAGCGGTATGAACACCGATTCGATCGCAATGATCGACGTCGAGTGCCCACTCCTCCCCCAAGGGGTGGATCGTACGTCCCTCGGCAGCAAGATGACAGACGCCAGCACAGTGCTGGGCGTAGGTTTCCAGTCGACCCCAGGGAGCCAGGCTTTCATGCGAGATCCATTATCGTTCAAGGTCTGGTCGACAGGAATAGAGCTCACAGAGAAGGCCATGACAGAGACGTTCCCTCTAGCAGCAGGGTTCATGTATCAGGACCAGAATGTTTCAGCAGAGCGATCAGGGCCGCTGTAATTCCTCCCAACTTCAGGTTGGCGACTGGAGTCAGTAAGTTCACCGGCGAGTCCAAGCCTGACACATGGCTTGAAGATTACCGAGTGGCTGTTCAGATTGGTGGCGGCAACGACGAAGTAGCCATGAAGCATTTGCCTCTTATGCTGGAGGGATCAGCCAGAGCATGGTTGAACCAGTTGGCACCTAGCAGTATTTACACTTGGGAAGATCTTGCCCGAGTGTTTGTCAGGACATTTGAAGGGACTTGCAAGCGACCAGCAGGGTTGACAGAATTGCAGTCGTGTGTTCAGAAGTCGAGTGAAACTCTGAGGGATTATATCCAGAGGTGGATCACTTTACATCACACAGTCGAGAATGTATCTGACCACCAGGCAGTTTGTGCCTTCAAGGAAGGCGTCAGGAACAGAGAACTGAGTTTGAAATTCGGTCGAACCGGAGATATGACATTGAGTAGGATGATGGAAATTGCCACCAAGTATGCAAACGGTGAAGAAGAAGATAGGCTCCGGAGTGGCAAGTACAAAGCAGCCGCTAATGAGGCCGGCGGAGGAAACTCCAGTCGGAAGCAAAAGCACAAAGCCGAGCTAGCTGCTCCTGGAGAGACCTTGGCTGTGACCCCAGGAAAGTTTAAGGGGAAACCGAAGGGTCCCTGGAACCCCAAGAAGGTGAAAGATCAGGATGGGAACGATGTGATGGACCTACCGTGTCACATTCACACGAAGAAAGACGAAGAGGGTAAACTCATTTACCCAAAGCATACCACTCGACAATGTCGACTCCTGATTCAGCAGTTTCAAGGGAAACATGCCAAAGACAAAGAGAAAGAGTCAGACAGAGTTGAGGACAAAGAAGACAGCGGTGAGGAGTACCCCCAAGTCAACTCCACCCTGATGATTTTCGCTGATGTCGAAAGCAAGAGTCGATTGAAGGTTATCAATCGGGAAGTGAACATGGTCGCTCCGACGACACCCAATTATCTGAAATGGTCTCAGACTGCCATCACTTTCGACCAGTCCGATCACCCGACTCATATTGCTACCCCAGGGAGGCAAGCGTTGGTGGTCGACCCAGTCATTGAAGGCACTCGACTGACTAAAGTGTTGATGGATGGTGGCAGTGGCTTGAATTCGCTGTATGCAGAGACGCTGAAAGGGATGGGCATTCTGATGTCCAGACTCAGCACCAGTAACATGAGCTTCCACGGAGTCATTCCTGGAAAGAAGGCTGAGTCACTCGGCCAAATCGCTCTCGATGTAGTTTTTGGTGACTCGAAGAATTTCCGGAAGGAAAAGTTGACCTTTGAGGTCATGGATTTTCAGAGTGCGTACCACGCCATACTTGGAAGGCCAGCGTACGCTCGTTTCATGGCCCGACCATGCTACGTGTACCTTAAGTTGAAGATGCCCGGTCCCAAAGGTGTGATCACTATCACGGGTAATCGGAAGAAGGCAGAAGAGTGCTTCCAGAAGGGCTCCAAAATTGCTGATGCTCAGATGGCTGAAATGGAGTTACAAGAGTACCAGAAGACCGCAGACCTGAGTGATTTGTTGCAAGCCAAGAAGCCCGCCACAGAGTCAGCATTTCAGTCGTCCGGTGAGACAAAACAGGTTCACATCCACTCGACTGACCCCAATGCGGCTCCGACCAACATCTCCACTACACTCGACTCTAAATAGGAAGAAGCGCTCATCCAGTTCCTCCGTGAGAATTGGGACATCTTTGCATGGAAGCCTGCTGACATGCCAGGTGTTCCCAGGGGACTGGCTGAGCACCGCCTTCGAGTCGACACAAAAGTCAAACCAGTTAAGGAACATCTTCGACGGTCCGCCGTCCAGAAGAGAAAAGCCATTGGCGAAGAGGTGGCTCGACTCTTAGCGGCAGAGTTCATTCGCGAGATCTACCACTCCGAGTGGCTCGCCAATGTTGTAATGGTCCCCAAAAAGGACAAGTCGTTGCGCATGTGCATCGATTTCAAACATATCAATCGGGCCTGCCTGAAAGATCATTTCCCTCTTCCTCGCATCAACCAAATAGTCAACTCGACCGCAGGATGCAAGAGGTTGTCTTTTTTAGATGCTTACTCCGGATACCATCAGATCCGTCTGTATGGACCAGATGAAATAAAAACAGCTTTCATGACCCCGTTCGGGTGCTTCTGCTATGTCACCATGCCTTTCGGTCTCAAGAATGCTGGAGCTACTTTCATGAGAATGATTCAGAAGTGCCTGATCACTCAAATCAGTCGGAATGTAGAAGCATACATGGATGATATAGTGGTCAAGTCGCAAAAAGGTTCCGACCTGCTGACTGACCTTGCGGAAACGTTTGCCAATCTCAGGAGGTATGATATCAAGCTTAATCCATCAAAATGCACATTCGGAGTTCCTGGAGGAAAGTTACTCGGTTTTCTTGTTTCCGAACGAGGAATTGATGCTAACCCTGAAAAAGTTGGCACCATACTCCGAATGAAACGCCCTGTGCATGTGCACGATGTCCAGAAACTTACTGGATGCTTGGCCGCTTTAAGTCGATTCATCTCCAGACTCGGTGAAAAGGCATTGCCTCTTTACCGACTGATGAAGAAGTCAGACAAGTTTGAGTGGACTCCGGAAGCTGATGCAGCATTTGCAGAGCTAAAAGCTCTGCTCTCCACCCAGCCGGTGCTTGCTGCCCCTGTCAGCAAAGAGCCATTATTGATTTACATTGCAGCCACTGGACAAGTCGTTAGTACCGTACTTACGGTCGAGCGGGAAGAGGAAGGAAAAACATTCAAAGTTCAGCGCCCAGTTTATTACCTTTCTGAAGTTCTGACCCCATCAAAGCAAAGATACCCTCACTATCAGAAGCTCATCTACGAGATTTACATGACCACAAAGAAGGTTGCTCATTATTTCTCTGATCACTCCATTACAGTCGTCAGCGACGCCCCGTTATCAGAGATCCTTCATAACAGAGATGCAACTGGTCGAGTGGCAAAATGGGCGATTGAACTTCTTCCCCTTGATATCAAGTTCGAGGCAAAGAAAGCTATCAAGTCCCAAGCAATAGCCGATTTCCTCGCCAAGTGGACTGAACAACAACTTCCAACTCAAGTTCACTCGGAGCACTGGACTATGTTTTTCGATGGCTCCAAGATGCTGAATGGGTCCGGTGCGGGGGTTGTATTGGTTTCCCCCCGAGGAGACAAGCTCAAATACGTCCTCCAGATTCACTTTGATTCCTCCAACAACGAGGCAGAATATGAAGCACTCCTATATGGACTGCGTATGGCCATTTCACTCGGCGTCCGTCGCCTTATGGTCTACGGCGACTCATATCTGGTTGTTAATCAAGTGATGAAGGAGTGGGATGTTCGAAGCCCAACCATGACGGGTTATTGCAATGCAGTGAGAAAGCTGGAGAAGAGATTCGAGGGGTTAGAGCTCCATCATATACCCCGACTGAAAAACCAAGCTGCGGATGATTTGGCGAAAGTAGGGTCCAAGAGAGAAGCCATCCCCGGTGATGTGTGTTTGGAGCACATTCGTGCGCCATCGATATAGGAAGATCCTTTCACAGAAGAACCTCCACAGCCAAAGAGCGCCAGCGATCCGACTGAAGTGGAGATTCTAGCCGTGGTCAACCTGATTATGGAAGTTGTAGTCATCACCCCCGACTGGACAGCGCCTTACATCGCGTATATTATGAGGAAAGAGCTCCCAGAAGATGAAGAAGAGGCTCGACAGATCGTCCATCGATCCAAGGCCTTTACAGTAATCAAAGGGCAGTTGTACAGAGAAAGCGCGACTGGAGTTGGCCAGAAGTGCATCACGCCAGAAGAAGGTCAGATAATTCTTGAGGATATCCACTCGGGGACCTGTGGTCATCATGCGTCCTCTCGGACCATTGTGGCTAAAGCATACCGAGCAGGATTTTACTGGCCGAGGGCGAATGAAATGGCAAAAGACATAGTCGACAAGTGCGAAGGGTGTCAGTTTTATTCCAACATGTCGCACAAGCCCGCCTCTGCTCTGAAGACCATTCCACTCGTCTGGCCCTTCGCTGTTTGGGGGCTAGACATGATTGGACTGCTGAGAACTGGTAGAAGCGGCTTCACTCACTTACTGGTTGCAGTCGACAAGTTCACCAAGTGGATAGAAGCCAAACCCATCAAAAACCTCGATGCAAGCACTGCTATCAGTTTCATCAGAGAGCTGATATTCAGATATGGAGTTCCACATAGCATCATCACGGACAATGGATCAAACTTTGGTAACGACAGATTCAAAGCCTTCTGCACCTCCCAAGGCACGCGGGTCGACTATGCCTCAGTTGCCCATCCTCAGTCGAATGGGCAGGTAGAGCGTGCAAATGGTCTCATCCTCAAAGTACTGAAACCCCGACTGATGCGTGACCTCAAACACGCGGCAGGAGCTTGGGTCGACGAACTTCCGTCAGTTCTTTGGGGATTAAGGACCACTCCTAATCGGTCGACTGGAAGAACGCCCTTCTTTCTGGTCTACGGAGCTGAAGCAGTGCTGCCGAGTGATCTGCTCCACAATGCACCTCAAGTCGAACTATACTCAGAAGCAGAAGCGGAACAAGCTCGGCAAGATGCAGTCTACCTCTTGGAAGAAGAGAGGGAGACGGCCCTAATCCGCTCGACTATCTACCAGCAGGACTTACGTCGGTTCCACGCGAGAAACGTGAAGAGTCGAGCCTTTCAGGAAGGAGACTTGGTCCTCCGAGTGGATCAGCAAAAACCTCACAAGCTCGCTCCAACCTGGGAAGGCCCCTTCATCGTCACCAAAGTTCTCCACAACGGAGCATATCACCTCTACAACGTTGATCGCCAGATCAACGAGCCTCGGGCTTGGAATGCGGAGTTACTCCGTCCTTTTTACACTTGAAAGAAGAAACTCACTCGGTTGAGATGTAATAAAAGTACCTCTGTAGTTCTTTTATCTAAAGCAAGAATGTTATGATTTTCGTAGAAGATTGCTATTTCTTTTTGTTGAAATTTCCCCCAGTGGGTGGCTTAGCTGCGAATCCGTTTCGCCTAAGTTTGTAAAAGTCCTGCCGAGTGGAGAGCCAGCCTCCCACTCGGAGGCTTAGCTGCGAATCCGTTTCGCCTAAGTATTTAAAATCCCACCGAGTGGAGAGCCAGCCTCCCACTTGGGGGCTTAGCTGCAGTCCAAGTACTCGCCTAAGTATTTAAAATCCTACCGAGTGGAGAGCCAGCCTCCCACTCGGAGGCTTAGCTGCAGTCCAAGTACTCGCCTAAGTATTTAAAATCCTACCGAGTGGAGAGCCAGCCTCCCACTCGGGGGCTTAGCTGCAGTCCAAGTACTCGCCTAAGTATTTAAAATCCTACCGAGTGGAGAGCCAGCCTACCACTCGGGGGCTTAGCTGCAGTCCAAGTACTCGTCTAAGTATTTAAAATCCTACTGAGGGGAGAGCAAACCTCCCACTCGGAGGCTTAGCTGCAGCCCAACACTCGCCTAAGTGATTAAAATCCTACCGAGTGGAGAGCAGACCTCCCACTCGGGGGCTTAGCTGCAGCCCAGTGCTCGCCTAAGTGATTAAAATCCTATCGAGTGGAGAGCATACCTCCCACTCAAGGGCTTAGCTGCAGCCCAGCGCTCGCCTAAGCAATTAAAATCCTATCGAGTGGAGAGCATACCTCCCACTCGGGGGCTTAGCTGCAGCCCAGCGCTCGCCTAAGTGATTAAAATCCTACCAAGTGGAGAGCAGACCTCCCACTCGGAGGCTTAGCTGCAGCCCAGTGCTCGCCTAGTGATTAAAATCCTACCGAGTGGAGAGCAGACCTCCCACTCGGAGGCTTAGCTGCAGCCCAGTGCTCGCCTAAGTAATTAAAATCCTACCGAGTGGAGAGCAAACCTCTCACTCGGGGGCTTAGCTGCAGCCCAATGCTCACCTAAGTGTTCAAAAATCCTACCAAGTGGAGAGCAAACCTCCCACTCAGAGGCTTAGCTGCAGCTCCGTGCTCGCCTAAGTCATTTTGAGTAAAAGTCAAGTCTCACTCGATGGATAAATCACGAAGATATTCAACGATAAATCAAGTTCGGATAAAGATCAAAAGGTCCTGGACCGCAAATAAAAGTGCCCGAGCCTCCAGCTCGACAGAGTTTATCGGTTACACAAACCACTCGGCATTCCGAGGCAAATTTAAAGTGAGACACAGTAGTTTTTTACTCCTACGGTGGAGGACTGGATGGGGCAACAAACTCGTCCAAATCAATCCCGTCTGAGATTCGGGTGGCAGCAGCAATGAAGGTCTCCATGAAGTCCTGGAAATTATGCTTCTTGGTATTGGCAACTTGGAGGGCGGCCAGCTTCTCTTCTCGCGCCTCCTTGCAGTGGACACGAACCAACGACAGAGCAACATCGGCACCACACCTGGCAGAAGACTTTTTCCATTCATGCACTCGACTCGGCACTTCCTTCAGTCGAGTGACCAAGGATTCAAGGTCATTCTGAAGTATCTGATTTGGCCAGAGTGCAGAGTTGATCCGCGACACTACCGCCTTCAGTCGAGCGAGATAGTCCACCACACTGGCGACGCGAGGCTCCAGCCGGAGGACATTCATGGCAGCTTCGTCCTTCACAGGAGAGTTGATGGGGTCCAGATTGGTTTCCACTCGACCAGTTTCTTCCTCGAAGTTTTGACAGAATTCTGAAAGGTACAGTCCAATATTATAATTGAATGATGAGTCGACAACGACAAGTCAATCGAGTAAGGGGATTACCTTCAAGCATGAGGAATAGTTTCTTGGCGAGCCCTCCGAGGTAAGCCTCCAGATCCTTTCGCTTCCCCGCCATATCGCCGACCTTGTCAGTCAGAGCAATCTTGTCGTTTTTCAATCGACTTGCTTCCTTGTTGGCCGCGTCAAGAGCAGACTTCAGCTTGGCATTCTTGTCTTCAAGCTGACCAACTGAAGCAAGCTTTTCTTCAGCGAGCTTCGTTTTCTCCGAAGCCGCCTTCTGTGCTTCCGCAAGGTCATGATCTTTCTTCCTCAGAGCCTCCTCCAGTTGGTCTGCAAAACAATGATGAGAACGGAGTTGAGAATAGGCAGAAAAACAAAGACAACCGTCGAATCCTCACCAGCCATACCTTTTGCTTCGTCCTTCGCCTTCTGCAAGTTCTCTTGGGCAAACTCCAAGTCGAGGTTAAGCTGGACCTGTTTCTCCTTCAATTCAGCAAGATGAGCAACAAGCTCACAAGACTTCTGCAAAGAGTCAATCGACAAAAGATATCAAAGACAAGTTACTTCCGAGTGGCTAAAGGAAAAGTTGTAGCACTTCTAAGACTACAGCCGAATCAAAACATTCGACAGTAGCCTCGGGGACTACACCCAGTGGGTGCACTCAGCGTGCCCCCACCGGTAATCTTTCAAAATCCCGATCGATCAGTCGACCAAATATGATTCTAGTGCCATGACTAATAGTCAGCGTTTCTAAGACTACAGCCGAATCAAAACATTCAACAGCAGTCTCGGGGACTACACCCAGTGGGTGCACTCAGCGTGCCCCCACTGGTTTGACCAAAAAAAAATTCGACTGCCCGCAGTCGACCGGATACAGTTCCATTCAACATGGCCTGACCAGACCGAGTGAAGAAGTACAAATACAGCAACGCAATATAAAGACTACAGTCGACTGCCAGCAGTCCACCGTAGTCTCGGGGACTACACCCAGTGGGTGCACTTAGCATGCCCCCACTCGACCAAAGGTTGACAGACACACCCAGTGGGTGTACAGATATAAAGATCTTCGGAAAAGAGATTCTTTGAACAACATATTGCAACAGACCAAGTGTCGAGTCGACTGACCTGGACGTTGCTCTGAAGATCCGAACTCGCGTCATACGCTGCTTGGCTGGCGTCCCGAACCACTTTCACTTGCTCCATCATGATACCCGCCTGGCGTATAGCCTCTTTTGCGGCACCCACTTGGTCCTTTGGGACAGGGTATGTAGCAAAAAGCGAAGGCGGATTTGCAGTCGACGCCGAAGGCCGCACGCTCGTCAGAGGTTCAGCAAAAGTCACGGAAGTCCGAGTGGTATCACCACCATCCCGAACTACAGCCTCAGACACCGGAGCAGATTGGGGGGTCTTGACAGTCGATGCCCTCCGGTTCCTTCTTACTCTTAGCGCCTCGTCGTCTTCATCGTCTGGTAAGTTGATAACATGAGGGGGAGCTGCAAGAAAAGTCAATCGACCAGAGTTACAAGAAATATTCAGTCGACCGAAGACAGAACATCAGTAATTGTACCTGGATTGGAAGTAACAGCATCTTCCATCTCTTGATCTCCATCCTTGGCAGAGATCTCAGAAGTAGCAGCACTACAATTTTCGGAAGTCGGTCAGTTGGCTCAATGAATCGACCAAGGATCCGTCCACAGTCGACAAAGGAAAACAAGTATTATTATTACCCAGAAATGGTGGGGACAGTCATCTTCATCTTGGGCAGAGCCTTGGGCGGCTTGGATGGCGTCGCGCGTGGGTGCTTGGGAGCCTTCTCAGTCGGCGTAGGAGAAGAGGTCCGAGGGTGTTTCGACGACTGCCCAACAGGAGCAGCCACCTTACCACGTTCCCTCGCGGGATCGTGTGTAAGCTTGGATCGCCTCTCCGAGCGGGGGGGTTCAACTTCCTCCTCCTCCTCTTCGCTGGAGTAGACGTCGTCGTCTCCCTCCCCTTCGCCATCGGATTCCCACTCGCCGTGCTCGTCTCCGCTTTCACCTCCGCTCGCCTCCCCTTCCTCAGTCGGATCCTGTGCCCCGTTGGGCGTCGAGTACATCTCAGTAGTTTCCTGGGAAACAACATACAAAACAAAAGTCAGTCGACCAATTCAAAGAAGACCGATGAAGAAAGCAAGATCTCAGTCAGGTGCATAAGGTCTGACCTGGTCCACTTCGTATGTGTTGTCGAGTGGAGGAACCCTCCTGGATCCTCGGGGATTGTCTTTGTTTCCTGTGATGCTCGACAGCCATCCTTCTAGCATCTCGTCAGTGACCTCCTCCGGGTGGATCCGAGTGGTGTCTTCAAGACCCGAATATAGCCACATCGGATGGTCGCGAGCCTGGAGCGGCTGGATGCGCCTCCTAAGGAAGACTTCCAGCAAGTCCATGCCAGTCACGCCGTCGCGGACAAGCTGAACCACTCGACCGACCAGCACTTTGACTTGGGCCTTTTCTTCCGGTGTCACTTTCAGAGAAGCAGGTTTTTGGGCTCGTTCCAGAGAGAAAGGGGAAGTCCAGTCGACTGACCTGGAGTCGCCTGGTCTTTGCAGTAAAACCAGGTCGCCTGCCAACCACAGACCGACTCAGGGAAAGTGATGGATGGAAAAGAACTTTTTCCCCTCGTCTGGATCGCCAGGCCTCCGCACAGCTGGATCACCTGCGTCCTCTCGTCACTCGACTTGGCCTTTTTGACCGATTGGGAACGGCAGGTGAAGATATGCTTAAATAGTCCCCAATGGGGGCGACAGCCCAAGAAACCCTCAACGAGGAAACGAAGGCAGCCAGATACACGATAGAGTTGGGAGTGAAATGGTGGAGCTGCGCTCCGAAGAAATTTAGGAAACTCCGGAAAAAGGGATGAGGAGGCAGAGAAAACCCGCGATCGATATGGGTGGCGAGGAGCACACACTCACCGTCAAGAGGTTGGGGCTCGACTTCTCTCCCGGGGAGACGCGCAGCTTCATGAGGGATGACTCCTCCCTCAACCATATCGTCAAGATCTTCCTGCCTCAGCACCGTCGGCATCCAGTCGCCCTGCATCCAGCCTCTGGGCAGAGAAGTCCTTGAGGAAGATCCGCCCCGAGCGGACTTCTTCCCTTTTCCCTGCGCTGCCGCCGCCTTCTTTGCGCGCTCCAGGGCGGACGTCTTGTCCTTCACCATCGTTGCCGGAAAGATCGAACGGGCCTGTGGCGCTAGGGAGAGAGCGGAGGTGGCGGAGAACTTTGCGAGGAGAGAAGGGAAGAAGAGAACACACTGTTGGAAACCCCGAGCTGGCAGCTTTTAAGGGGCCGCTTCCGAGTGGCTGACTGGTAGGCCCAGGCTATCCCGTCAAATCCTGCAGCAGACGCGCGCGCGGTACGTGGCTAAAAAGGTGGCGCAGGGATCGAGGAGCTTCCGCCTTATCACATCCGATTACTGTGGCCGCTCCCATCCCGCGCGCTTCCCGAAAATCAAATCCCGCGAAATCCGCGGTTGCAGAACAATTCGTCAGACGAAAGATCCCTTTCACACTACCATTCGGAATGTCACAGACAAGGGAATTCACTCGATGAAAGGCCTAGAATGGATCAAGGCGACTGAAAAAGGTTGATGACGTCATCCGTGATGATTGATCCAAAACAAGGCACCCATGTAGCGCAAAGAACCAGTCGGAAAGATCTCCAACCCTTTCCCCACTCTAACCTCGATCCATTCGGGGGCTAATGATGAAGTTATGTACCTGGGGTAGGGGCACGGACCTGTCCTAAGAGCCCTGCCCAAGGACGCCCTTAGAAGAAGTCACCTTTCAATCGACTTGAAGGTACCCACTCGACGGTTTCAAGACACTCGACCAAGAAGCTACCACTCGACCACGAAGCCAACCACTCGACTACCAGGAGATCTAAAGTCACTCCACAGGCAAATGGTCGGTCATTAAGTAGTCTTTATGGTCATCATAGCACTTTATTAGAGGCGTTACCTGTAACGCTCGACCTTAATGTACCTTAAACCCTGCATTACTGAGGGCAGGAGGGGGCTGGCGAACTCTATATAAGCCACCCCCCTCCTCAGTATCAGGGGTTCGCATCTTTGTAACACACACGCATATAATCCAGTCGACCGCCTCCGGGCTCCGAGACGTAGGGCTATTACTTCTCCTGAGAAGGGCCTGAACTCATAAAACTCTTGCGTGCACAACTACTCCAAAGCTAGGATCTTGCCTCTCCATTCCTACCCCCCATTCTACTGTCAGACTTAGAACCACGACAACGGCCAACTAGAGCGCGACAACAGCCATGAACATGCATCAAAATTAATAAACACTGGATGCAAGAATGAGTAGGATATAATCCACCATGAACATAAATATCGTGAAGGCTATGTTGATTTTGTTTCAACTACATGTGTGAACATGTGCCAATTCAAGTCACTTAAATCATTCAAAGGAGGATACCACCCCATCATACCACATCACAACCATTTAAATAGCATGTTGGCACTCAAGGTAAACCATTATAACTCATAGCTAATCAAGCATGGCACGAGCAACTATGATCTCTAATTGTCATTGCAAACATGTTTATTCATAATAAGCTGAATCAAGAACCGTGAACTCATCATATTTACAAAAACAAGAGAGGTCAAGTTCATACCAGCTTTTCTCATCTCAGTCAGTCCATCATATATCATCATAATTGCCTTTCACTTGCACGATCGAACGAAGTGAATAATAATAAGAGTGCACGTGCATTGGACTAAGCTGGAATCTACGAGCATTCAATAAACACGAGAAGACAAGGCAATATAGGCTCTTGGTTAAATCAACAATAATGCATATAAGAGCCACTTCAACAATTTAATTATGGTCTTCTCCTATCGACCCCCAAAGAAAAGAAAAGAAAAGAAACTATTTACACAGGAAAGCTCCCAACAAGCAAAAGAAGAACGGGAAATTTTTTGGGTTTTCTTTTTAACTATTACTACTACAGCAAGAAAGTAAACTAACTAGAAGCTATTACTATTTTTTTTGGTTTTTCTTAAGGTTTATCAAACACACAAGAAGAAAGCAAGAAAAAGAAAATAAACTAGCATGGATATTACAGTGAAAAAGTATGAGCACCGACATCTAGCAATGAGTGTGTGTGAACATCAATGTAATGTCGGTGGTAAATACGTACTCCCCCAAGCTTAGGCTTTTGGCCTAAGTTGGTCTATTGCCAGGGATGGCCTGGCGGATATCCGTAGGTGTAGCTGGGGTCGTACTGAGATGAAGAGGACTCTGATTGCCACTGGCTGGCAATCATCTTCGGATCCCACTGGTAGTTAGACTGTCGTGGAGGTTCATATTGTGGTTCCGGCTTCGGGGCTGGTGTAGGGTTCCGGTAGGCTTGAACGGCAGCCCACGGAACGAGATACAGACTTTATTGGTCGCGGAGGAAGTCGGTGAGGCCATCATTCTCAGCCAATGAATAGAAATCATTATAAATCCCGACTGCTCTCAAGAAATCATCGGAAGGCCATTCACACGGCCGGACCTTCGCGGTACGAGGCAAATTAAATTTGGGCCTATGTGCTTCTTCATTTTGCTTTTCCTTCGAGCTTCGGCTCGATGAGCCCCTCAAGAGTCTCTTCATCATTTTCTGATTTTTTTTGAAATTTTTAGTAACTTCAAGCAAAAGTGAACCAAGCTCAACAAAATTGATAGCAACTACTCCTACAAGTGCCTAGAGGATATATCATGCATTAGAACTACTTGGAACCATATAAATTTGACATGCAAGCTCAAGAACATGGTCACCTAGGTAGCTGTCGGATTTCGGGTTCCGGCAGACCCTTGAGGTTCGAACACTGGGGTGCGCGCGGAGATCTCTTCCCTACCGATCTACGTCTGATCTTCTCATGCGAACTAGGATGAAAACGATGAAAAACACAAGGGACACGAGATTTATACTGGTTCGGGCCACCGATGTGGTGTAATACCCTACTCCAGTGTGTGATGTGGTGGATTGCCTCTGAGGCTGATGATAAACAGTACAAAGGAAGAACAGCCTCGCGAGAGGTGTTCTTGGGCTAGTGCGATGAACTGCTTGGGTCAGTTTAGTCGCCTCTCTCTCTATCTCTCTACTTAGGCTCTATCAGATTTCTCTATGCCTATGGCTCGATGGCTAGATCGCTAGATGCCTCTACTCTATGGTGGCTAGATCTATTTATAGAGGCCCTGGGCCTCTCCCCGAAATAATTGAGCGGGAAGGGCGCCAACAATTGGCCATTTTGAAGGGGAACATCTAGTACAAGTTATCCTGACCAAAGGTGGTCTTCGGCTGCCAAAAGCTCTGGTGGTGACGCCGTCTTGGGCTCCACGGTGACCTCCGTCCGGCCATTCGGCTGGTCTTGGTCTCGTTGCACTGGAATGGTAACCTTTGCCTGATACCTTGGCCTGTGCTTGCCCCCTTTGCACCAAAGGGGAAATAAGGACTCTGCCCGGGCCGGCGCCCGCCTGGTGCCCGCCTGGCCTTGATCGTCATGGCTTGCGTCACTGGATTCTCGCGAGATACCCTTGCATTGATCTCTCCGCCTCCTCGCGAGCCCTGCCTGATGAGGACGTACTTGAGGAAGCTCTCTGTTGTCCGCCCCGCGAGGCTTGGCCCCTCGCGAGGGTCTTAAGCTTGTGTTGATGAAGATGGGCCTTGCTGGGCCCCCACTTGAGCCATGCCGCAGGCCGCAGGCACGCAAGTCTGGGGACCCCCGTTCCCAGAACGCCGACAGCAGCACAAATTTGCAAAGAATAAAGAACTAGAGCAAAAACTAATTGGACCAGTGGAGGAGTCACATACCAAGGAACAATCTCCCCAAGCAGTTTTGTGAGAGGTGCTTTGAGCGAGGAGATCGAAAATCACAACAAAGTGAGCTAGAACTCGTGCTTGAGCTAGATATTCGTGTTTGTGGGAGAAAGAAGAAATGTATGGGTGCAAGAATAAGTGGAGGAGGGCCACCGTGGGCCCACGAGGCAGGGGCGCGCCCTGGGGGGGTAGGGCGCGCCCTCCACCTTCGTGCCCAGGTGGTTGACCCCCCTGCTGTGTTCTCAGTTCCATAAATCCTCAAATATTCTAGAAAAAATCATATTTCATTTTCAGGGCATTTGGAGAACTTTTATTTTCGGGGTATTTTTATATTGCACGGATAAATCAGAAAACAGACAAAAAAATACTATTTTACTTTATTTCAACTAAATAACAGAAAATAGAAAGAGGGTACAGAAGGTTGTGCCTTCTAGTTTCATCCATCTCATGCTCATCAAAAAGAATCCACTAACAAGGTTGATCAAGTCTTGTTAACAAACTCATTCCAAATAACATGAAACCGGAGAAATTTCGAATAACACTATGTTACCTCAACGGGGATATGCACATCCCCAATAATAAGAATATCATATTTCTTCTTGACAGTAGGAAGAGGAAATTCAAAACCTCCCAATATAATCGATAGAATTTTTCCAATAGAGTTGATACTATGAACTTGAGGTTGTTTCCTCGGAAAGTGTACCATATGCTCATTACCATTAACATGAAAAGTGACATTGCCTTTGTTGCAATCAATAACAGCCCCTGCAATATTCAGAAAAGGTCTTCCAAGAATAATAGACATACTATCGTCCTCGGAAATATCAAGAATAACAAAGTCCGTTAAAATAGTAACGTTTGCAACCACAACAGGCACATCCTCACATATACCGACAGGTATAGCAATTGATTTATCAGCCATTTGCAAAGATATTTCAGTAGGTGTCAACTTATTCAAGTCAAGTCTACGATATAAAGAGAGGGGCATAACACTAACATCGGCTCCAAGATCACATAAAGCAGTTTTAACATAGTTCCTTTTAATGGAGCATGGTATAGTAGGTACTCCTGGATCTCCAAGTTTCGTTGGTATTCCACCCTTAAAAGTATAATTAGCAAGCATGGTGGAAAATTCAGCTTCCGGTATCTTTCTCTTATTAGTAACAATATCTTTCATATACTTAGCATAAGGATTCATTTTGAGCATATCAGTCAATCGCATACGCAAGAAGATAGGTCTAATCATTTCAGCAAAGCGCTCAAAATCCTCATCATCCTTTTTCTTGGATGGTTTGGGAGGAAAAGGCATGGGTTTTTGAACCGAAGGTTCTCTTTCTTTACCATATTTCCTAGCAACAAAGTCTCTCTTATCATAACGTTGATTCTTTGATTGTGGGTTATCAAGATCAACAGCAGGTTCAATTTCTACATCATTATCATTACTAGGTTGAGCATCATCATGAACATCATCTTTAGCATTTTCATTAGGTTCATGTTCATTACCAGATTGTGTTTCAGCATCAGAAATAGATATATCATTTGGATTATCAGGTGGTTCAGCAATAGGTTCACTAGAAGCATGCAAAGTCCTATTTTTCTTTTTCTTCCTTTTAGAAGAACTAGGTACACCAATATTATTTATCTGAGAATCTTGCTCAATTCTCTTAGGGTGGCCTTCAGGATACAAAGGTTCCTGAGTCATTCTACCAGTTCTTGTAGCCACTCTAACAACATAATCATTTTTCTTACTATTCATTTCATTGAGCAAATCATTTTGAGCTTTAAGTACTTGTTCTACTTGAGTGGTAACCATAGAAGCATGTTTGCTAACGAGTTTAAGTTCACCTCTAATATTAGCCATATAATCACCCAAGTGTTTAAGCATATTTGAATTGTATTTCAATTGTCTACCAAAATAAGCATTGAAGTCTTCTTACTTCACCATAAAATTATCAAACTTATCTAAGAAAGGACTAGCAAACTTAGTAAGAGGGATTTCAGCTTTATCATATCTATAGAGAGAATTTACCTTTACTACCTGTGTCGGGTTATCAAGACCATGAGTTTCTTCAATAGGTAATGGATTAAGATCATATGTTTCTTCAACGGGCGGTAGATTAAGACCATGTATTTCTTCAATAGGAGGTAAATTCTTAACGTCTTAAGCTTTAATACCTTTTTCTTTCATAGATTTCTTTGCCTCTTTCATATCTTCAGGACTGAGAAATAGAACACCTCTCTTCTCCGGAGTTGGTTTAGGAATAGGCTCATTAATTGGAGCAGGAGCTGGCTCAGAAAGTGTCCAATTATTTTCATTTGTCAACATATTATTCAATAGAATTTCAGCTTCATCCGGTATTCTTTCTTGGAAAACAGAACCAGCACAACTATCTAGGTAATCTCTGGAAGCATCGGTTAGTACATTATAAAAGATATCAAGTATTTCATTTTTCTTAAGAGGATGATCAGGCAAAGCATTAAGTAACTTGAGAAGCCTCCCCCAAGCTTGTGGGAGACTCTCTTCTTCAATTTGCACAAAGTTGTATATTTGCCTTAAAGCATCTTGTTTCTTATGAGCGGGGAAATATTTAGCAGAGAAGTAATAAATCATATCCTGGGGACTAAGCACACAACCAGGATCAAGAGAATTAGACCATATCTTAGCATCACCCTTTAATAAGAACGGAAATATTTTAAGGATATAAAAGTAGCGAGATCTCTCATCATTAGTGAACAGGGTGGCTATATCATTTAATTTAGTAAGATGTGCCACAGCAGTTTCAGATTCATAGCCATGAAAAGGATCAGATTCAACCAAAGTAATTATATCAGGATCAACAAAGAATTCATAATCCTTATCGGCAACACAGATAGGTGAAGTAGCAAAAGCAGGGTCAGGTTTCATTCTATCTTTAAGGGATTGCTTATTCCATTTAACTAATAACCTTTTCAGTTCATATCTATCTTTGCAAGCTAAAATAGCTGCAGAAGCTTCCATATCAAAAACATAACCCTCAGGAATAACAAGCATATCTTCATCATCACTTTCATCAATACAATCAGTTTCAATAATTTCTTTCTCTCTAGCCCTAGCAATTTGTTCATCAAGGAATTCACCAAGTGGCACAATAGTATCAAGCATAGAAGTAGTTTCATCATAAGTATCATGCATAGCAGAAGTGGCATCATCAATAACATGCGACATATTAGAAGCAGGTTTAGGTGTCGCAAGCTTACTCAAAACAGAAGGTGAATCAAGTGTAGAGCTAGATGGCAGTTCCTTACCTCCCCTCGTAGTTGAGGGATAAATTGTTGTCTTAGTGTCTTTCAAGTTCTTCATAATGACCCGCAGATATAAATCCCAAGTGACTCAAATAATAGAGCTATGCTCCCCGGCAACGGCGCCAGAAAATCTTGATAACCCACAAGTATAGGGGATCGCAACAGTTTTCGAGGGTAGAGTATTCAACCCAAATTTGTTGATTCTACACAAGGGGAGCCAAAGAATATTCTCAAGTATTAGCAACTGAGTTGTCAATTCAGCAACACCTGGATAGCTTAATATCTACAGCAAAGTATTTGGTAGCAAAGTAATATGATAGTAGTGGTAACGGTAACAAAAGTAAAGAAAGCAAAAGTAATATTTTTGGTATTTTGTAGTGATTGTAACAGTAGCAACTGATAAGTAAATAAGCGAGAACCAATATAGGAAAAGCTCGTAGGCATTGGATCGGTGATGGAGAATTATGCCGGATGCGGTTCATCATGTAATAGTCATAACATAGGGTGACACAGAACTAGCTCCCATTCATCAATGTAATGTAGGCATGTATTCCGAATATAGTCATACGTGCTTATGGAAAAGAACTTGCATGACATGTTTTGTCCTACCCTCCCGTGGTAGCGGGGTCCTAATGGAAACTAAGGGACATTAAGGCCTCCTTTTAATAGAGTACCGAAACAAAGCATTAGCACATAGTGAATACATGAACTCCTCAAACTATGGTCATCACCGGGAGTGGTCCCGATTATTGTCACTTCGGGGTTGCCGGATCATAACACATAGTAGGTGACTATAGACTTTCAAGATAGGATCAAGAACACACATATATTCATGAAAACATAATAGGTTCAGATCTGAAATCATGGCACTCGGGCCCTAGTGACAAGCATTAAGCATAGCAAAGTCATAGCAACATCAATCTCAGAACATAGTGGATACTAGGGATCAAACCCTAACAAAACTAACTCGATTACATGATAGATCTCATCCAACCCATCACCATCCAGCAAGCCTACGATGGAATTACTCACACACGACGGTGAGCATCATGAAATTGGTGATGGAGGATGGTTGATGATGACGACGGCGATGAATCCCCCTCTCTAGAGCCCCGAACGGACTCCAGATCAGCCCTCCCGAGAGGTTTTAGGGCTTGGCGGCGGCTCCGTATCGTAAAACGCGATGATTTCTTCTCTTGATTTTTTTCTCCCCGAAAGCAAATATATAGAGTTGGAGTTGGCGTCGGAGGAGCCTCAGGGGGGCCACGAGGTAGGGGGCACGCCCTAGGGGGGCGCCCCCACCCTCGTGGACAGGGTGTGGGCCCCTTGGTCTTCATATTTGGCAAGGATTTTTTATTATTTCCGAAAAGATGCTCCGTGAAGTTTCAGGTCATTCCGAGAACTTTTGTTTCTGCACATAAATAACACCATGGCAATTCTGCTGAAAACAGCGTCAGTCTGGGTTAGTTCCATTCAAATCATGCAAGTTAGAGTCCAAAACAAGGGCAAAAGTGTTTGGAAAAGTAGATACGACGGAGATGTATCAATTGCCCAGCCTTTACCCGTGAGTTGTGGCAGTTCCAGTGGCCCTCCCACCGCACGTTCAAGCCTGACGTCGGCGAGAAATACAATGGCAAGACCCATCCATCGGAGTTCCTCAGCATCTATACCATCGCCATGCAAGGTGCTGGGGCTCGCGACGACAAGGTGCTTGCCAATTACTTCCCGTTGGCACTTAAACCCAATGTCATGTCAAGGTTGATGCACTTGCCAGTGGATTCTATTTCTTCTTGGTCGGATTTGTGCCATGAGTTTGTTGGTGCATTTATGGGGGGCCACCAAGCTCATGGCCAGGCAAGCGATTTACATATCATCCCCTAGAAAGAAGGTGAAACCCTGCGCAAGTACATACAGAGATTCAGCCGGGTGCAGTACAACATCCCAGATGTTCATCCCGCCGCCGTGATCAGCGCATTCCACCAGAATGTGCGCAACCGCAAAATGCGTGAAGAGTTGGTGATGAACAAGGTCAAAGATGTGGCCGAACTTTATGTTCTGGCCGATAGGTGCGCTCGAGCTGAAGAGGGGAGGAAGTACCCCGGTGAGGACGCAGATGCGGAAACCGACTCCACAGACAAAGACACAGCCACCCAACGAAGAAGGGCGGGCGCCGCAACAGGAAGCGCAAGGGCAAGGCCGTGCTTGCCGTCGAGCGATCCGAGGACACCGGTGCCGCCAAGAAGGCCAAGGCAGACGACCCCGGCAAGGAAATTGCCGGGTGCGTCGCTTGCCCGGCCTTGGTGGCTGATAACCCACAAGTATAGGGGATCGCAACAGTTTTCGAGGGTAGAGTATTCAACCCAAATTTATTGATTCAACACAAGGGGAGCCAAAGAATATTCTCAAGTATTAGTAGTTGAGTTGTCAATTCAACCACACCTGGATAACTTAGCATCTGCAACAAAGTATTTAGTAGCAAAGTAATATGATAGTAGTGGTAACGGTAACAAAAGTAACAGTAGCAAAAGTAATATTTTTGGTGTTTTGTAGTGATTGTAACAGTAGCAACGGAAAAGTAAATAAGAGAAGAACAGTATGTGAAAAGGTCGTAGGCATTGGATCGGTGATGAAGAATTATGCCGGATGTGGTTTATCATGTAACAATCATAATATAGGGTGACATAGAACTAGCTCCAATTCATCAATGTAATGTAGGCATGTATTCCGAATATAGTCGTACGTGCTTATGGGAAAGAACTTGCATGACATCTTTTGTCCTACCCTCCCGTGGCAGCGGGGTCCTAATGGAAACTAAGGGATATTAAGGCCTCCTTTTAATAGAGTACCGAAACAAAGCATTAACACATAGTGAATACATGAACTCCTCAAACTAAGGTCATCACGGGGAGTGGTCCCGATTATTGTCACGTCAGGGTTGCCGGATCATAACACATAGTAGGTGACTATAGACTTGCAAGATAGGATCAAGAACTCACATATATTCATGAAAACATAATAGGTTCAGATCTGAAATCATGGCACTCGGGCCCTAGTGACAAGCATTAAGCATAGCAAAGTCATAGCAACATCAATCTCAGAACATAGTGGATACTAGGGATGAAACCCTAACAAAACTA
This sequence comes from Aegilops umbellulata, assembly GCA_032464435.1. NCBI lineage: Eukaryota > Viridiplantae > Streptophyta > Magnoliopsida > Poales > Poaceae > Aegilops > Aegilops umbellulata. The sequence goes on along the minus strand of CP136056.1, from coordinate 61,472,992 downwards.
ACTCGATTACATGATAGATCTCATCCAACCCATCACCGTCCAGCAAGCCTACGATGGAATTACTCACGCATGGCGGTGAGCATCATGAAATTGGTGATGGAGGATGGTTGATGATGACGGTGGCGACAAATTCCCCTCTCCGGAGCCCCGAAAAGACTCCATATAAGCCCTCCCGAGAGGTTTTAGGGCTTGGCGGCGGCTCCGTATCGTAAAACACGATGAATTCTTCTCTCTGATTTTTTTCTCCCCGAAAGCAAATATATAGAGTTGGAGATGAGGTCGGAGGAGCTCCAGGGGGCCCACGAGGTAGGGGGCACCCTAGGGGGGAGGGCGCGCCCCCCACCCTCGTGGACAGGATGTGGGCCCCCTGGTCTTCATCTTTTGCAAGGATTTTTTATTAATTCCAAATAGACGTTCCCTGAAGTTTCAGGTCATTCCGAGAACTTTTGTTTCTGCACATAAATAACACCATGGAAAGTCTGCTGAAAACAACGTCAGTCCGGGTTAGTTCCATTTAAATCATGCAAGTTAGAGTCCAAAACAAGGGCAAAAGTGTTTGGAAAAGTAGATACGACGGAGACGTATCAGCGGCTACCGACAAGCCAGGAGGCTCCGACAAGCAGTACTGCAAGATCCACCGCACCAAGGGCCATGACCTCTAGAATTGTCGACAAGTTGAGTTGCTTGCTGAGAAGCAAAAAGATGAGTATGAGAGGCGGGACAAAGAGAAGGGTCAGGATGGTGCCGAAGGATCTGGCAAGAAGCGTGGCGACCAAGGGGGTCGCCGCGGCAAGGATAGCCAGCAAGAGAGGCCCGCTCGGGGCCGCGACAAGAAGCAGGAAGACGACGGTCATGACGAGGACGACGAGTCCGGCGGGCAAGAGTTCCAGAAAGCTACGGAGGCCATGTGCATCGACGGTGGCGCCTCGCTGCACACTTCTCACCGCCAGCTCAACCAGTGGGCGCGTGAGATCACAGTAGCGGAACCATCACTCAATGCTCAAAAGCCACTGAAGTGATCCAACACGCCTATCATTTTTTACGCCGAGGACCACCCTGATTGCACAACTGCGGTCGGGTGCTTGCAGTTATTGGTTTTTCCAACAATACACAACCTCAAGGTGACAAAAATGCTAGTTGACGGCAGGGCCGGTCTGAACTTGATCTCTCCTGTTGTGACCAAAAGGCTATAGATTCCCGATGGAGACCTCGAAGAGACGGGTAATTTTCAAGGGGTCAACCCGGGAAGGAGCCAGCCGAAGGGTAAGGTCACGTTGCCCGTGACGTTTGGAGGCGAGTTGAACTACCAGACAGAGAGGGTTGTTTTCGATGTAGCCGAGATCCCCTTGCCCTACAACGGGATCCTCGGCCGCCCGACAATAGCCAAGTTCATGGTGGCGTCACATTACGCCTACAACACGCTGAAAATGCCTGGGCCGATGACTATCATCACTGTCCCCTCCGACAAGAGGGATGCACTAATCTGCGCTGACCAACTCTGCCGGGAGGCAGTTGCGGCGACTACCGCCAAGGCACTTGCTCCTGCCGCCGAAGCCCCGGGAGGGAAGAACACCGACAAGACCTCTCTCACCCACTCCGGCAAGTGCACCTCTTCGGAGTGTTGTGCTCTCGTCGAGGATGTGCCAGAGAGCTCCACCGGCAAGAGCAAGAAATCCAGAGCTGCGCCACCAGAGACCAAGAAGGTGTCCATCAAGGAGGATGGCACGGGAGGGGCTTTCACCATAAGCTCCTCCCTTGACAGCAAATAGGAAAGCGCACTCATCACCTTCCTTCGGGCGAATGTCGATGTGTTTGTATGGCAAGCATCCGACATCCCCGGTGTCGTCGTTTTGTCACAGCAGATGTCCTAGTGAAAGGACTTAGTCGTGGAGCCATCACGACGGGTTAGCTTGAAGGGGTTAAAGCGGACACAGGGACGCAGAGAGTTTATACTAGTTCGGCCCCTTCGATGAAGGTAAAAGCCTACGTCTAGTTGTGATGGAATTGATGGGGTTTCGATGACTAGGGAGCCAATAAGCTTCGCCTAAGTCTCGAGTTGTTGTTGTCTGTCCTTGAACCGCCGCCGGGTCGTCCCCTTATATACACGGGTGACACCCGTCGGTCCACAGTCCCAACACCGGTTCATACTCGTATCCGGGTTGGTCTCTCCTTATTCCTAACTTATAATACATGTTTACACATAAAGCCGGTTTACGGCTACAGGTCCTAAACCGACTACAGGCCTTGGGCCCTTATCTGCCTCTTTGGGCTTTACCACCTTTAAACTACTGATGAAGTTAACCCGGCCCAGGTAGGCCAGTTTACGCCCAGTAGTAATATCCCCAACATTAGGCCTCAGATTGATTTGAACGAGTTCATGTCAATCCTTAGCAAAAAATATTCGTCTTCAACGTCTTCTGTAGTTGTTGAATCGCCGTGATGTCACCGTCTCTGGTTGCTGTGAACCGGCATGACATCATCATAGAGATAACATTCATGATACCTTCTTTGTTTAATAGATCTGCAATAACCAAGGCGAGAGCTCCGCTTCCGAGATTTATGGTTACTCGATTCACGCGCCTGACTCATGTCTCTTGCCTTATAAATAGGACCGAAGGGTCATTTATTTTCTCCCCTTCGTCCCCTTTCTCTTCGTCTTCCTCGCGTCGCCAGCCTCGGAGCTCCGCCGCCGCCGTCATCGACCTCTGCACCATCTTGGGCCTGCTGCATCAACCTGAACGCACCAGAAAACTGCGGCAATCTTCCGCGCTTTCCTCAGCTCAGGTAGGTCCTTCGCTTTCCTCGACCTAGATCTGTTCTAGGGTTTCTTGTTCTTGCGGTGCTCCGTCAACTGTTCATGCTCGTACCTAGATTCCTGGATAGATCTATGAAGCCCTGCTCTGATTAGCAGTAGCTTTTAGCATCCGCCTGTAGCTTCATGCTCAAGTCTATAGATCTCACATATTTTCCTGTCCATTGAATCAACACTGTTCTACCTTAACTTTTGAATATTTTCCTATTTTTCTGAACTTGCCTTAGATCCATTGCTATAATAAGACCTTGTGAAACCTGTTTCTGCATACTTAGCCATCCGCAACCTCAATTGCTTTCAATGTTTTGATCAGGCGGTTTAACTTAGTATAGAAGAAATTAATAAACCGGTATATACCATTAGTCCCCTGGTTGAACCGCCAGAACTCTTCAACCATATGACGCTGCTTCATAGAGCTCCGGTTTAGATATAATTGCCTCCGGTTTAACATTGTTCATACCGGTGTATACCTTTTACCCAACACAATCTTGAACCGGAATTACTTATTTTGTAGACTCCACCATGGCCAAACAAATATATGAGTGCAACTGGGCTCCTTCTCGTGTCATAGAAACTCAACTGAACAACTTAGTCCTGGCTGGCGCTTTAAGCAGCAAAAACACCATCCATTGGAGGGTCCCTGGCAAAGAATGTCCTCCCACACCTCAAGAGGGAGAGGTTGTCGTTTTCGCAGACCACTTAGCCCGAGGTTTTAATCCGCCCGGTTCAAAATTCTACCGGGATGTCTTGGCCAATTTCCAACTCCGTCCACAGGATACTGGCCCCAATTCTGTCACTAACATATGCCATTTCCAAGTACTCTGTGAGGTGTTCTTTCAAGAAGAACCCACAATCGAGTTATTCAAAGATTTGTTTCATCTAAACCGCCGCACAGAATTCACTGATGGTTCCAATATGGAATTGGGCGGTATGGCGATTCAGAAGAGGAAAGAGGTCACTTATCCTCACGCAAAATTTCACAGCCTTCCTCAGGAGACACACAGCGTTGGAACGCCCCTGATACACTGCAATGATGCAATTCACCATTAACAATAGTCATGGACTTGGATCGCTTATCTGCCGAGCCAAGGTTTCATCCTCTGGTAGCTCGCCCCGGTTCATGTACGCAAGATAAGGAAGCGTCCAATCCGGAATGACGTTAAGGGCTGCCACCAATTGAGCCTCCGGATCAGGAATAGCCAAATCCGCTTCACCAGGGAGCTTGACCGACGGGTTGTGCAGCACATCAAGAAAAACATTAGGTGGAACCGGTTTACGCTGAGAGCCCAACCGGCTTAAAGCGTCCGCCGCTTCATTCTTCCGACGATCCACGTGGTCCACCTGATACCCCTTGAAGTGACCTGCAACAATATCCACCTCATGACAATATCCCCAAGGGCCGGTTTGGCAATCCTCTTGTAAACCGGGACTTACTATTATAAAACTGAATGCTTCGAAATTTTCTGATGTAGCCCCCAAGGGCCGGTTCAACTTAATGTAGTTAAACCGGGACTTAAGTAATTTAACATAGCAGCACCAGAACTTATTTGAGCAAATAGCCATTAGCCCCCAAGTGCCAAGTTGAATACTTGTATTGAGATTGGGACTTTTGCAATCAATTGACAGATAAAGATCAAATATGCATTAGCCCCCAAGTGCCAAGTGCATAATTTTTTATGTGGTTGGTACTTTAATTCTTGTACCGTTTGTTGAGCCATATGACTGTCTGTATGCAGGCTGAGTTGAAAACCAAAGAAAGCCAACTCGCCGATCTTCAAGAAAATTTGAAATCCCAACAACCTGAAACCTTAAAGGCGAAAGAGGAGCTGACCAGCGCTTTAAGCGTCATGGAAGAGCTGAAGGAGGGCTTCAACAAAGAGCGGGCGGATTGGGCCACTGAGAAGACCGCTTTGACCAAGAAAATTGAAACTGCTGAAGCTGCCCTTAAACCGGTGGTAGATGAGTTAACCAGCGTAAAGCGACAAGTGCATGCCATGACTGCAACCATCTTTGGTAAGCTTCCTTTGACTTCTGTAATAATTTGACCTTCCTATGATAGGTCCGGTTTGTGAACTCTTTGTAATGTTGTAGGTACACGTATTAGTCACTTGGGGTCAGATGTTCGGATGAAGCTGAAGGCCACATATACCTTAATCGAACAGCTGTATACTGGAGCGCAGCGGATCATCTCTACTGCATCGCATAACAATCCGGCGCCCTCTTTAATTCAAGATACTCTTAAGAGGTTGTCAATGCTTCCCGCACGTATTGCAGAGCTGAAGAAATCTGCTGCTCGAACCGGTGCCATCAATGCCTTAATCCGGGCAAAAGCATGGGTGCCGGATTTCGATCCTGTTGAGGCAGCTCAAGGTTATCCAGTTTGAAGGAAGACAACTCAAAGTTCAATGAAGATGATCTGAGAGCGATAAACCGGGCGATGCGCCCTCTGGCTTGCCAATTGGTGGAAGAGGCAGAGTTGACGCATTATCAAGCTCACTATAACAATCAGAACAAACGAGTGGCTGCACCAATTCCTGAAGCGGAGAATCTGATCCCTCCAATCCGTAAGCATACTTACGCTCGTGATATTGAACCGTCTTCACTGATCCATGACGAAGCTGTCTTTCAAGCCTTAATGGGAATTGACTGGACCACTATCGACTTCCAGCCACTGGGTAGGGAAGAAGAAGCTGAAGCGGCGCAGGACGACCCACCACCATCAGACCAGGGTGGTGACCAAGCTTGAATCGGAGATCGGTTTAAATGGATGCTTTGTTATATTTCGCCAAGAAAACAATGATCTTATTTAGGCACCATGTTGCCTTGTAATAGGATAGCCAATACTCTTGCTTCTGAGATGCCTTCGTGCATCAGTGCTGATACTTTTGTTTGAAAGGTCAAAACCTTCAATCCATATCTCCTGCCATTGCTGGGCATGAAGTTGGCTTAGCCAATCTTGAAGCGGAGGTTTACAAACCTGTACTGTCAAAGGAGAAAAGAGCTCCTGTGTAAAGAATGCCGATTTACCATGTAAACCGTGCCGGGTTGCCATAAACACCCTTGTTGCTCCATCATGGGATGTTAACAGAAAAAGTAAAACCGGGCAAATAATCTCCGGATTAAAAATGGACCGTGTTCCACCAATTGACAGTTTGAACCGGTTCAAAATGTTGTTGGTTGAAAAACGCAACAAAAATAAAGAAACAGTTATTAATAAAAAACATTGAAACAAAGGCAATGATAAAACCGTTTGCAAAGAGAAGCTTTATTGAGCCGATCAGATGGTGTTACCATGGTCGGACACGACCAAGCTCCCGATAGGTGTAGCTATGGTTCAAGTCAGCCAGGTCCCCAAATGAAACCGTGGCATTATGCCGATCAAGAGGCGTGGCAATGGTTCGGGTTCGACCAAGCCCCCAAGTGATTCTATGGCCTTAGGCCGATCAAGAGGCGTGACTGGTTCAGACTTGACCATGTCCCCAAGTGATCTGGTGGCTTTCGCCTATCAAAAGGTGATGCATTGGTTCAGATACGACCAAGCCCCCAAGTGATGTTTATAAAATTTTCAAGGGGCAAACTGGAGGCCGCTTTAAGACAGAACAACTCCGTGTAACCATGCATGATGTAAAAGAACAGATACCCCGCTTTAGCTGAGGCTCCGGTTTATTATGTTAATCATAATATATACACTGTCATAATATATACATAAGTAGAGCCGATGGCTCAGGCATAGTAAGGCCGAAGATGAGCTATGTTCCACGGCCTGTTGGTCTCCTCCTCTGATGTACGTGAGTCTTTATGCTCTCGAATACTGATCAGATAGTATGACCCGTTGTGCAGATTCTTGCTGACCACGAAAGGTCCCTCCCAAGGTGGGGATAACTTATGCATATCAGTCTGATCTTGGATGAGCCGAAGCACCAAATCTCCTTCTTGAAAGGTTCTGGTTCTGACTCGACGACTGTGATAACGACGAAGATCCTGTTGGTAAATCGCAGAGCGGGCAGATGCTATGTCACGCTCCTCATCCAACAGGTCCATAGCGTCTTGTCGTGCCGTCTCGTTGTCCGCTTCAACATAAGCCACCACACGAGGTGAGTCATGACTGATATCACTGGGGAGAACCGCCTCCGCTCCGTAGACCATGAAGAACGGTGTGTATCCTGTGGATCTGTTGGGCGTAGTATTGATACTCCATAACACAGATGGTAACTCTTCTACCCAACAACCCGGTGTCCTCTGCAAAGGAACTATAAGCCGGGGTTTGATGCCTCTCAAGATCTGTTGATCAGCTCTTTCTGCTTGACCATTGGACTGTGGGTGGGCTACCGACGAAACGTCAAGCCGAATGTGCTCACGTTCGCAGAACTCCTTCATGGCCCCCTTGGATAAATTGGTACCATTATCTGTGATGATACTGTGTGGAAAGCCAAACCGGAAAATCACCTTTTTGATGAACTGAACCGCCGTGGCCGCATCACACTTGCTAACAGGTTTTGCCTCCACCCACTTTGTAAACTTGTCAACCGCCACCAGGAGGTGGGTCTTCTTGTCCTTGGACCTTTTGAAAGGCCCAACCATATCCAGCCCCCAAGTTGCAAACGGCCAAGTGATTGGAATCATCCTCAATTCTTGAGCCGACACATGAGCGCGTCTTGAAAACTTTTGGCAACCGCCACATCGTCTGACCAGGTCCTCCGCATCAGCATGAGCAGTTAACCAATAAAAACCATGGCGGAACGCTTTGGCCACCAAAGACTTTGAACCGGCCTGATGACCACAATCTCCTTCGTGGATCTCGCGCAAAATTTCACATCCTTCCTCAGGAGACACACATCGTTGGAATGCCCCTGATACACTGTAATGATGCAATTCACCATTAACAATAGTCATGGACTTGGATCGCCGAATTATCTGCCGAGCCAAGGTTTCATCCTCTGGTAGCTCGCCCCGGTTCATGTACGCAAGATAAGTAAGCGTCCAATCCGGAATGACGTGAAGGGCTGCCACCAATTGAGCCTCCGGATCAGGAATAGCCAAATCCGCTTCACCAGGGAGCTTGACCGATGGGTTGTGCAGCACATCAAGAAAAACATTAGGTGGAACCGGTTTACGCTGAGAGCCCAACCGGCTTAAAGCGTCCACCGCTTCATTCTTCCGACGATCCACGTGGTCCACCTGATACCCCTTGAAGTGACCTGCAACAATATCCACCTCACGACGATATGCAGCCATGAGCGGGTCCTTGGAATCCCAAGTGTCGGACACCTGTTGAGCCACCAGGTCCGAGTCACCGAAGCACTTAACCCAGCTTAGATTCATCTCCTTAGCCATCCGGAGACCATGGAGCAAGGCTTCATACTCAGCTGCATTATTAGTACAAGGGAACATTAAGCGGAGGACGTAACAGAACTTGTCACCTCGTGGGGAAGTTAATACGACTCCAGCCCCCGAGCCCTCCAATTGCCTGGATCCGTCAAAATGGATGGTCCAATATGTGTGATCCGGCTTCTCTTCAGGTGCTTGCAGCTCCGTCCAATCATTGATGAAATCAACAAGTGCTTGAGACTTCACCGCCGTTCGGGGCACGTACTTTAACCCGTGCGGCCCAAGCTCTATAGCCCACTTGGCAATCCGGCCAGTCGCCTCCCGGTTCTGGATGATATCGCCTAAAGGAGCAGAACTGACCACTGTGATGGGGTGCCCTTGAAAATATTGCTTCAGCTTTCGGCTTGCCATGAAAACTCCATATACCAGCTTCTGCCAATGCGGATACCTTTGCTTGGATTCAATAAGTACCTCACTGATATAGTAAACCGGACGCTGAAGCGGATGCTCCTTGCCTGCCTCCTTCCGCTCCACCACAATAGCCACACTGACTGCGCGAGCGTTAGCAGCAACATATAGCAGTAGCGGCTCCATGTCAACGGGAGCGGCAAGCACAGGTGGGTTGGCCAGTTGTCGCTTTAAATCCTCAAATGCTTGATCCGCAGCAGAGCTCCAGACGAACTGATCCGTCTTCTTCAACATCTGATACAAAGGAATTGCCTTCTCACCAAGGCGGCTGATAAACCGACTCAATGCGGCAATCCGACCAGCCAAACGTTGAACGTCATTGATACACTTCGGTTTAGCCAGGGAGGTGATGGCTGTGATCTTCTCCGGATTAGCCTCAATTCCCCTGTTGGACACCAGAAACCCCAATAACTTGCCTGCCGGTACACCAAAAACACATTTGGCCGGATTGAGCATCATCTTGTACGTCCTCAGGTTACCAAAGGTTTCCTTTAAATCATCAACCAGAGTCTCCTTCTTCCTTGACTTAACCACAATATCATCCACGTAAGCATGTACATTACGGCCAATCTGCTTGTGAAGGCAATTTTGTACACACCGTTGATAGGTTGCCTGGGCACTCTTAAGCCCAAAGGGCATAGACACATAGAAGAAGGCTCCAAAGGGAGTGATGAACGTCGTCTTCTCCTGGTCCTTAACTGCCATTTTGATCTAATGATAACCAGAATATGCATCCAGAAAACTCAGACGCTCGCAACCCGCCGTAGCATCAATGATTTGATCAATATGGGGGAGGGCAAAAGGATCTGCTGGACAAGCCTTATTAAGGTCTGTGTAATCCACACACATACGCCAGGTGCCGTTTTTCTTAAGGACCAGCACCGGATTAGCAAGCCACTCAGGGTGAAAAACTTCAACAATCAAACCAGCTGCCAAAAGCCTGGCTACCTCTTCTCCAATAGCTTTGCGTCTTTCTTCGTTAAACCGGCGGAGGAACTGTTCACCGGTTTGTATTTAGGATCCACATTAAGAGTGTGCTCAGCGAGTTGCCTCGGTACACCTGGCATGTCAGAAGGCTTCCATGCAAAAATGTCCCGATTCTCACGGATGAACTCGATGAGCGCGCTTTCCTATTTCGGATCCAAATTGGCACTGATGCTGAACTGCTTGGACGAATCGCCAGGCATGAAGTCAACAAGCTTAGTCTCAGCTGCCGATTTGAACTGTAAGGCCAGATCATGCTCCGTAGTTGGCTTTTTCAACGGAGTCATATCTGCCGGATCAACATTGTCTTTATAAAATTTTAGCTCTTCGGTGGCACAAACCGACTCTGCGTAGGCTGCATCTCCTTCCTCGCACTCCAAAGCAACTCGACGGCTTCCATGAACCGTAATTGTCCCCTTGTGACCCGGCATCTTGAGCTGCAAGTACACATAACAAGGTCGTGCCATGAACTTGGCGTAGGCCGGTCGCCCAAACAGGGCGTGATATGGACTTTGGATCTTTACCACTTCAAACGTCAGCATCTCCGTCCTAGAATCATGATCATCTCCAAAGGCCACTTCCAGAGCTATCTTACCAACAAGTTATGCTGATTTGCCAGGTACCACGCCATGGAACACCGTATTGGACGGTTTGAGATTTTTGTCTGTCAATCCCATACGACGGAAGGTCTCATAGTACAAGATATTAATGCTGCTCCCTCCATCCATGAGTACCTTGGTGAACTTATAACCTCCCACCTGAGGTGCCACCACCAACGCTAGCTGACCCGGGTTATCGACCCGGGGTGGATGATCCTCTCTGCTCCATATGATTGGCTGCTTAGACCAGCGTAAGTAACGGGGCACAGCCGGTTCAACAGAGTTGACAGCCCGCTTCTGAACCTTCCGGTCTCGCTTGTCCAAGCTAGTGGTGAAGACATGGTACAGCCCACTATTCAATTGCTTTGGGTTGCTCTGGTAACCTGACTGTTGCTGCTGCTGGTTGTAACCACCCTGGCTATTCTGACTATTCTGATTACTATGTCCACCCGGATTACCATTGAATCCCGAACCGGAATTTCCTCCACCGTAACCCGGCCCGGATCCTGAGCCACCGCCAGAGCCATGATCATACTGGAAAGCATTGGAATTTTTGAACTCCTGCATAATGTACAATCCTTCCAAAGGTGGTTTGCTGGCACTTCCTTCGTCCCATGCTTTGGGCAGGGCTGGTTCAACAGATAGTTTAGGCGGTCCGGGTTAGGGTTAGGCGCTCCACTGTGATTCTGCGGTTTACCCTTACGCCGCTGGCCCTTGTCGTGCGTGTTGGTATTAGCCACGAAGTCCATGTTGCCATCCGCTTTGCGCTTGCCTCCGCCACCATTACCTGCCGGGTGATGTTGCTGACCTTTGGAGTTGCCGTTCTTCTTTCCCTTCCCTGTCTTCTCATCATCAGACTCGGGATCCTTGGTACTATCAGAATCAACATACTTTACCAAAGCGCCCATGAGAGTTCCTATGTCAGTGCAGTGGCGCTTCATCCGCCCTAATTTCAGCTTTAGGGCCCAAACCGGCAATTGCCTTCCAGGGTTATAACCGCGGTGTCAGTGTTGATGCGGTCTGATGAATGCAGAACTTGCGAGACCCGGCGCACCCAATGCGTCGTTGATTCTCCTTCCTCCTGGACACAGGTAGCTAAATCCACTATCGACATCGGCTGCTTACACGTGTCTTTGAAATTACTGATAAACCGGGCTCGTAACTGGGCCCATGAACTGATAGAATTAGCCGGTAAGCTTTTTAACCATGTACGGGCCGTTCCTTCGAGCATCATGGTGAAATACTTTGCACACGCCGCCTCATCCATGTCAAGCATCTCCATGGCCATCTCATAGCTCTCCACCCATGTCTCTGGAGGTTGATCCGCCGTATAATTTGGTACCTTGCGCGGGCCCTTGAAATCCTTGGGCAGACGCACATTCCGTAAAGCGGGAACAAGGCAAGGCACTCCCAAAGCACTAGAGGTAACTCCAGGCTCGACCATGGTGGTCGGACGAATCAGCGTAAGCTGACGATCTTGATACTGCGCCGCTAACTCGGCCTCCCTGCGCGCTCGGGCCCGGTCCACCACTTTCTGAGCATTATCGACACCTCCTGCCGGGTTGTTACCACGGGGCGCTCCTCGCCGTGCATTACTTGACACGGCCGGTTCATCCATATGCCTGCTATAGCTCCGGCTCGGGCGAGGGGTTGAGTGGATCCGGTCGCAGCTGTATGAATACGCTTCCTGTTGGACCAAAGCTGTCCTAAGGAGCTCCTTGACCCGACGCGTCTCTACCGCCTGCGGCGAATCACCTTCAATTGGAATAGCCTCCAGCCGTGCAGCAACCGCAACAAGGTTGTCCATCGGGTTGGAGTAGTGACCCGGAGGTGTTGGCACAGCCTGAGGTACACCGTATTATGACGTGGCAGATCTATTAAACGGGGCAGGACCGGCGCGCCCGTCCCAGGTGCTTCCGCCCGGTTTACCACTGGCGGGTTACTGGCTCCTGCTCCGGGGGTGTTGAAAAGGTCTCTGGCTTCAAAAACCAAAGGCAGACGAGATCGGTACTTCCTCCTCATGACTTCCTGCGACGCGTTCTGGTCCAGCATGAGCCTGTAGGCCTGTGCATCTAAAGCGGCCCGCTCTGCAGTCATCCTGGTATCTTCAGCTGCTAAGTCCGCCTTATCCTGAGTGATTTGCTCCCTCACTTTTGCAATCTCCGCGTTGTGAGCGTCCAGATCCGCCGGGTTAGCCTCTGCCATGAGCCCAGCCAACGCATCAAACAGATCCAATAAGACTTGAGCTGGCGGGCGCACAGAGCCTCCTGCCCCGGCAGCCATCGCCGCTACTGAACCGGAGATCATTGCCGCAGCGGTCGAAGAATGCAGCGCGGCCTGTGTACCGGCCATGAATATTCCAACCCGGTTGGCTAGATCAGAGGAGTCCGGAATATTGTCGCCATCGGAACAGCCCCCAATTCGGCCATCTTGCAGTTGATACAGGGATTTGGTTTCTCCGGTTGATGACTCGTCGCCGGAGTAAACGACGGTCTCGCCACCAGATTCTGATCCGTTCTCATAACTTCCTCCATGGACGACTCCCACGAAGGCACGCTTCACGGCCGGTTTAACCTAGGCAGATCGCGCACGCTGAGCCATCTCAACGAGGTCGGTGCAGATGTCCGGCTCAGGGCCCTGTTCACCGATCTTGCCGATGAAGACGTGTATGCCACCAAAGGGGACCCCGGTACCCGTACTCAATTGAGCCGGCCTCGGGGCCCCAGCCTGCATCGTCGATGTAGAGCTTGCCACGACGACTCTTGATCATCCGGCCCACAGCGTAGCCCTCGAGTCCTTCAAAGCGGCCCTCCAAGAACTTGAAACCATCGTGCGATAGCCCCACGGTGGGCGCCAACTGTCATGGTTTTGTCATGGCAGATGTCCTAGTGAAAGGACTTAGTCGTGGAGCCATCACGATGGGTTAGCTTGAAGGGGTTAAAGCGGACACAGGGACGCAGAGAGTTTATACTAGTTCGGCCCCTTCGATGAAGGTAAAAGCCTACGTCTAGTTGTGATGGAATTGATGGGGTTTCGATGACTAGGGAGCCAATAAGCTTCGCCTAAGTCTCGAGTTGTTGTTGTCTGTCCTTGAACCGCCACCGGGTCGTCCCCTTATATACACGGGTGACGCCCGTCGGTCCACAGTCCCAACACCGGTTCATACTCGTATCCGGGTTGGTCTCTCCTTATTCCTAACTTATAATACAAGTTTACACATAAAGCCGGTTTACGGCTACAGGTCCTAAACCGACTACAGGCCTTGGGCCCTTATCTGCCTCTTTGGGATTTACCACCTTTAAACTACTGATGAAGTTAACCCGGCCCAGGTAGGCCGGTTTACGCCCAGTAGTAATATCCCCAACACCCGGCGTTCCAAGGAGGTGATTGAGCACCACCTTGTTGTCTGTCCTCATGCGCGACCCGTCAAGCAGAAGGTTAAGAAGCAAGCTTTGGAGTGGCAGGAGTTCATCACGGAGGAGATCGAGAAGTTAGAAGCGGCAGACTTGGTGAGGGGAGTACTCCATCCAACATGGTTCGCCAATCCGGTGGTGGTGCGCAAGGCAAATGGAAAGTGGAGGCTGTGTATTGATTACACGGATATCAATAAGGCTTGTCCGAAGGACCCTTTCCCGTTGCCGCGCATTGACCAGATTGTTGACTCCACGGCGGGTGTGACTTGTTATCGTTCCTCGACTTTGCCTGGCTGCACGTTGCTACCTCTTGAGCACTGCGTTGGATTTCCTTGAAGAGGAAAGGGTGATGCGGCAGAGTAGAGTAAGTATTTCCCTCAGTTTTTGAGAACCAAGGTATCAATCCAGTAGGAGGCTACGCGCGAGTCCCTCGTACCTATACACAACAAATAGCTCAACGCAACCAACGCGATTAGGGGTTGTCAATCCCTTCACGGTCACTTACGAGAGTGAGATCTGATAGAGATGATATATAGTATTTTTGGTATTTTTGGTATAAAGAGGCAAAGTAACATAAAATTCAAAGCAATAATAAAGTGGTGGAAGATTGATATGATGTGAATAGACCCGGGGGCCATAGATTTCACTAGTGGCTTCTCTCAAGAGCATAAGTATTCTACGGTGGGTGAACAAATTACTGTAGAGCAATTGACAGAATTGAGCATAGTTATGAGAATATCTAGGTATGATCATGTATATAGGCATCACGTCCGATACAAGTAGACCGACTCCTGCCTGCATCTACTACTATTACTCCACTCATCGACCGCTATCCAACATGCATCTAGAGTATTAAGTTAAAAAGAGAGTAACGCCTTAAGCAAGATGACATGATGTAGAGGGATAGTTTCATGCAATATGATAAAAACCCATCTTGTTATCCTCGATGGCAACAATACAATACGTGCCTTGCTGCCCCTACTGTCACTGGGAAAGGACACCGCAAGATTGAACCCAAAGTTAAGCACTTCTCCCATTGCAAGAAAAACCAATCTAGTAGGCCAAACCAAACTGATAATTCGAAGAGACTTGCAAAGATAACCAATCATACATAAAAGAATTCAGAGAAGATTCAAATATTGTTCATAGATATACTTGATCATAAACCCACAATTCATCGGTCTCAACAAACACACCGCAAAAAGAAGATTACATCGAATAGATCTCCACGAGAGAGGGGGGAACATTGTATTGAGATCCAAAAAGAGAGAATAAGCCATCTAGCTACTAACTATGGACCCGAAGGTCTGAGGTAAACTACTCACACTTCATCGGAAGGGCTATGATGATGTAGAAGCCCTCCATGGTGATTGCCCCCTCCGGCGGAGCTCCGGAATAGGCCCCAAGATGGGTTCTCGTGGGTACAGAAGGTTGCGGAGGTGGAATTAGGTTTTTTGGCTCCGTTTATGATCGTTTGGGGGTACATAGGTATATATAGGAGGAAGGAGTACGTTGGTGGAGCAAAGAGGGGCCCACGAGGCAGGGGGCGTGCCCTAGGGGGAGCGCCCTCCACCCTCGTGGTCGCCTCCCTTCTTTCTTGACGTGGGGTCCAAGTCCTCTGGATCATATTCGGTGAGAAAATCACGTTCCCGAAGGTTTCATTCCGTTTGGACTCCGTTTGATATTCTGTTTCTTCGAAACACTGAAATAGGCAAAAAACAACAATTCTGGGCTGGGCCTCTGGTTAATAGGTTACTCCCAAAAGTAATATAAAAGTGGAAAATAAAGCCCAAAATAGTCCAAAACAGTAGATAATATAGCATGGAGCAATCAAAAATTATAGATACGTTGGAGACGTATTAGGCATTCCCAAGCTTAATTCTTGCTCTTCCTCGAGTAGGTAAATGATAAAAACAGAATTTTTGATGCGGAGTGCTACTTGGCATAATTTCAATGTAATTCTTCTTAATTGTGGTATGAATATTCAGATCCGAAAGATTCAAGACAAAAGTTTATATTGTTAAATAATACTTCAAGCATACTAACAAAGCAATTATGTCTTCTCAAAATAACATGGGCAAAGAAAGTTATCCCTACAAAATCATATAGTCTGGCTATGCTCTATCTTCACCACACAAAGTATTTAAATCATGCACAACCCCGATGACAAGCCAAGCAATTGTTTCATACTTTTGACATTCTCAAAACTTTTTCGATCTTCATGCAATACATGAGCGTGAGCCATGGATATAGCACTATATGTGGAATAGAATGGTGGTTGTGGAGAAGACAAAAAGAGGGGAAGATAGTCTCACATCAACTAGGCGTATCAACGGGCTATGGAGATGCCCATCAATAGATATCAATGTGAGTGAGTAGGGATTGCCATGCAACGGATGCACTAGAGCTATAAGCATATGAAAGCTCAACAAAAGAAACTAAGTGGGTGTGCTTCCAACTCGCTTGCTCACGAAGACCTAGGGCATTTTGAGGAAGCCCATCATTGGAATATACAAGCCAAGTTCTATAATGAAAAATTCCCACTAGTATATGAAAGTGACAATATGAGAGACTCTCTATCATGAAGATCATTGTGCCGCTTTGAAGCACAAATGTGGTAAAAGGATAGTAACATTGTCCCTTCTCTTTTTTTCTCTCATTTTTTCTATTTTTATTTTTTTATTTTTTTATTTGGGCCTTTTCTCTTTTTTATGGCCTCTTTTCTTCTTCTTTTTTTATTTTTTGTCCGGAGTCTCATCCCGACTTGTGGGGGAATCACAGTCTCCATCATCCTTTCCTCACTTGGGACAATGCTCTAAAAATGATGATCATTACACTTTTATTTTTCTTACAACTCAACAATTACAACTCGATACTTAGAACAAAATATGACTCTATGTGAATGCCTCCGGTGATGTATCGGGATATGCAATGAATCAAGAGTGACATGTATGAAAGAATTATGAATGGTGGCTTTGCCACAAATACAATGTCAACTACATGATCATGCTAGCAATATGACAATGATGGAGCGTGTCATAATAAACGGAACGGTGGAAAGTTGCATGGCAATATATCTCGGAATGGCTATGGAAATGCCATGATAGGTAGGTATGGTGGCTGTTTTGAGGAAGGTATATGGTGGGTGTATGATACCGGCGAAAAGTGCGCGGT
Organism: Aegilops umbellulata; assembly: GCA_032464435.1. NCBI lineage: Eukaryota > Viridiplantae > Streptophyta > Magnoliopsida > Poales > Poaceae > Aegilops > Aegilops umbellulata. The sequence goes on along the minus strand of CP136056.1, from coordinate 61,456,214 downwards.
ATTAGAGAGGCTAGCAATGGTGGAAGGATAGGAAAGTGCATATAATCCATGGACTCAACATTAGTCATAAAGAACTCATATACTTATTGCAAAAATCTAGAAGTTATCAAAGCAAAGTATTACGCGCATGCTCCTAGGGGGATAGATTGGTAGGAAAAGACCATCGCTCGTCCCCGACCGCCACTCATAAGGAAGATAATCAATAAATAAATCATGCTCCGACTTCATCACATAACAGTTCACCATACCTGCATGCTACGGGAATCACAAACTTTAACACAAGCATTTCTCAAATTCACAACTACTCAACTAGCATGACTCTAATATCACCATCTCCATATCTCAAAACAATTATCAAGCATCAAACTTTTCTTAGTATTCAACGCACTCAAAAGAAAGTTTTACAAATCTTGAATACCAAGCTTATTAAGATTTTTAAGCAAATTACCATGCTATTTAAGAATCTCAAAATAATCTAAGTGAAGCATGAGAGATCAATAGTTTCTATAAAACAAATCCACCACCGTGCTCTAAAAGATATATGTGAAGCACTAGAGCAAAACTATATAGCTCAAAAGATATAAGTGAAGCACATAGAGTATTCTATCAAATTCCAATTCATGTGTGGCTCTCTCAAAAGGTGTGTACAGCAAGGATGATTGTGGCACACTAACAAACAAAGACACAAATAATACAAGACGCTCCAAGCAAAACACATATCATGTGGTGAATAAAAATATAGCTCCAAGTAAAATTACCGATGGAAGTAGACGAAAGAGGGGATGCCTTCCGGGGCATCCCCAAGCTTTGACTTTTTGGTGTCCTTGAATTATCTTGGGGGTGCCATGGGCATCCCCAATCTTAGTCTCTTTCCACTCCTTGTTCCATAATCCATCAAAAAAAACTTGAAAACTTCACAACACAAAACTTAACAGAAATCTCGTGAGCTCCGTTAGCGAAAGAAAACAAAAGACCACTTCAAGGTACTGTGATGAACTCATTATTTATTTATATTGGTGTTAAACCTACTGTATTCCAACTTATCTATGGTTTATAAACTATTTTACAAGCCATAGACTCATCAAAATAAGCAAACAACACACTAAAAACAGAATCTGTCAAGAACAGAACAGTCTGTAGTAATCTGTAACTAACACAAACTTCTGGAACTCCAAAAAATCTACCAAAATAGAAATACCTAGACAATTTTTTTATTGATCGGAATAAATTGGAATCAATATTTTATCACATTCTGGTAGTTTTTAATAATTGTTTTCGTGAACAGAAAGATTCTGGAAATTACAGCAGGATCAAATAACTATCATCCAAGAAGATCATATAGGTCTAACTTGGCACAAACACTAATTAAAACACAAAACTACATCTAAACAGAAGGTAGATGGATTATTTATTCCTAAACATAAGCTAAAACAAAAAAAACTAAAAATAAAATTGGGTTGCCTCCCAACAAGCGCTATCGTTTAACGCCCCTAGCTAGGCATAAAAGCAAGGATAGATCTAGGTATTGCCATCTTTGGTAGGCAATTCTTCAATGAGGCATCTACCCTCCTTAGAATTTTCTTTCTTTCTAGTAATTATCAAACTTTTAGGCACAAAATCGAAAAATCATTCGTAGCAAATGGTTCCTTAATGATAGCAAAAATATTGGGATGAATACTTATAGATTTAAGATCCGCAGTTTCCTTACTAGAGGATTCCCCCTTATTCTTAGGAACATACATAAGCTAGAAACTTTATTAGAAGGACTTGGAGTACTCTTAACAGAAGAAAAAGCGGTTCCCAAGTTGGTAATGATACCCTCAAGTTTATCGATTCTAGTGGAATCTTGATTTATTCTCTCATTAACTATGGGTTCCTTCTCCTTAATATTTTTCAAAGCTACTCCCACCTTAGATCCATATTGGGTAATTTGATTGTGGATCTTTTTATCTAGATTTTCAATTAATTCAACGGTAGCAACTTTATTTTCAATAATTTCAAGTCTTTGCATTACATGCTCCAAACTTAACATAGTTCCATTAACCAAAAGAGGTGGTGAGCCAAATAAATCTATCATAGCATTGTAAGAATCAAAAGTGTGGCTACCCAAGAAATTCCTTCCGGTAATGGTATCAAGGATATATCTATAACAAGGATTAGCACCTACGTAAAAATTGCGAAGAAGAACAGAAGTAGCTAGATTGCTTCCTTGTAGATCTATTTTGAGCATTGCAAATTCTATACCAAGCGTCTTTTAAATTTTCTCCTTCCCTTTGCTTAAAGTTTAGAACTTCGTTTTCGGGAGACATCGGAGAAGATATAAGACTAGCCATAACAACAAGCAAGCGAGAAAAAGGCAAACGGAAAAGAGAGGGCGAATAAAACGTCAAGGGTGAAGTGGGGGAGAGGAAAACGAGAGGCAAATGGCAAATAATGTAGTGCGAGAGATAAGAGATTGTGATGGGTACTTGGTATGTTTGACTTTTGCGTAGACTCCCCGGCAACGGCGCCAGAAATCTTCCTGCTACCTCTTGAGCACTGCGTTGGATTTCCTTGAAGAGGAAAGGGTGATGCAGTAGAGTAGAGTAAGTATTTCCCTCAGTTTTTGAGAACCAAGGTATCAATCCAGTAGGAGGCTACGCGCGAGTCCCTCGTACCTACACAAAACAAATAGCTCAACGCAACCAACACGATTAGGGGTTGTCAATCCCTTCACGGTCACTTACGAGAGTGAGATCTAATAGAGATGATATATAATATTTTTGGTATTTTTGGTATAAAGAGGCAAAGTAAAATAAAAGGCAAAGCAATAATAAAGTGGTGGAAGATTGATATGATGAGAATAGACCCAGGGGCCATAGATTTCACTAGTGGCTTCTCTCAAGAGCATAAGTATTCTACGGTGGGTGAACAAATTACTGTTGAGCAATTGACAGAATTGAGCATAGTTATGAGAATATCTAGGTATGATCATGTATATAGGCATCACGTCCGAGATAAGTAGACCGACTCCTGCCTGCATCTACTACTATTACTCCACTCATTGACCACTATCCAGCATGCATCTAGAATATTAAGTTAAAAACAGAGTAACACCTTAAGCAAGATGACATGATGTAGAGGGATAGTTTCATGCAATATGATAAAAAACCCATCTTGTTATCCTCGATGGCAACAATACAATACGTGCCTTGATGCCCCTACTGTCACTGGTAAAGGACACTGCAAGATTGAACCCAAAGCTAAGCACTTCTCCCATTGCAAGAAAAACCAATCTAGTAGGCCAAACCAAACTGATAATTCGAAGAGACTTGCAAATATAACCAATCATACATAAAAGAATTCAGAGAAGATTCAAATATTGTTCATAGATAGACTTGATCATAAACCCACAATTCATTGGTCTCAACAAACACACCGCAAAAAGAAGATTACATCGAATAGATCTCCACGAGAGAGGGGGAGAACATTGTATTGAGATCCAAAAAGAGAGAAGAAGCCATCTAGCTACTAACTATGGATCAGAAGGTCTGAGGTAAACTACTCACACTTCATCGGAAGGGCTATGATGATGTAGAAGCCCTCCATGGTGATTGCCCCCTCCGTCGGAGCTCCGGAACAGGCCCCAAGATGGGATCTCGTGGGTACAGAAGGTTGCGGCGGTGGAATTAGGTTTTTTTGGCTCCGTTTTTTATCGTTTGGGGTTACGTAGGTATATATAGGAGGAAGGAGTACGTCGGTGGAGCAAAGGCGGGCCCACGAGGCAGGGGGCGCGCCCTCCACCCTCGTGGCCGCCTCCCTTCTTTCTTGACGTGGGGTCCAAGTCCTCCGGATCATATTCGGTGAGAAAATCACGTTCCCGAAGGTTTCATTCCGTTTGGACTCCGTTTGATATTCCGTTTCTTTGAAACACTGAAATAGGCAAAAAACAACAATTCTGGGCTGGGCCTCCGGTTAATAGGTTAGTCCCAAAAGTAATATAAAAGTGGAAAATAAAGCCCAATATAGTCCAAAACAGTATATAATATAGCATGGAGCAATAAAAAATTATAGATATGTTGGAGACGTATCATGCGTTTGGGTCAGAGCAGTTTTTCTTTGCGTGATGTGTCTTGCCATTGAGAGCTAGCCAAATTGGCTTGGGCCGGCAAGGACTTCCTTGCCCCGCAAGCCTAATTTGCCGTCAAAAGCGATACTTTAGGAACCATACCAAACATGTTCCCTAGCCTGGCAAGGCTATAACTGATTTCGCTTGGGATCCAAACGCACCCTGGGGGACGGGTTCGTCGCTGATGAGATCCTCGCCCGGCTGCCAGCACGCCACGCCGTGCTCTGCGTCCTTCTCTCCAACCGCTTCCGGGAGCTCCTCACACTACCACACTTCTGGCGCCGCCACCGACGCCTCGGCGCACACTCGGAGCTTGCTCGTGCCATTTGCCTCTACCGCCTCGACAAGCGCTTCTACTTCCACACCGTCGGCCCCACGTTCGTCGTCAAGCACACGGTCAGCCTCGACAGAGCACGTACTCCGGCACGTGCGACGGGCTGGTCCTCTTGGCCGACGACTCCGCCCATTCCAATGGGCGGCCGGCCGTCGACGGCGTTGTCTTCAATCCGGCCACCAAAGAGGAGGTGCGGTTCTCCCTGCCGCTGCCGCACGCCGAAGAGAGTGTTGACCGCCGCTTCCTAGGGTTTGGCTACGGCCCATCAAGCAAGGCTTACAAGGCGCCCATCTATGAAGGACGGCCTCGTCAGCACCATTTATCCCCCAAGCCCAACCCATGGTGGTGCCGCTGGACGGCTACCGTGAACCGAGGACGGTGTTCTCGTCGGACCATGAGCTGCTTTGCGACCACAGCCTGCACATGGGCGACGGCAAAGTGTATTTCCTTATGTACATATGGTACTTCGACTCCGTCGAGGACATTGAGGAGGAACACTGCGACGTCACGTCGGTGCTGATCTTCAACGTCGACACCGAGGTCATCACCAGCGTTGCGGCACCTGCAGAAGAGCACATCTCGTTCTCAATGATGTTGGACATAAATGGCCGTTCGTGCATCTACAGGAAGGACGACCAAGAGATAGTGGTTTGGCTGCTCACCCCGGATCACTGGTGGGAGCGCATGCGCTTGCACGTCCAGCAGGGATCCCAATGGGACGATGACTTGCTGGGCACCTGGGACTGCGGAGGTGGCCTCTTAGGCCTTGTATAATGGGAGGTGCTTAGAAAAATAAATCGGGTTTTTCTGAAGCACCGGTGCCTATTTCTACAGGAGAGACGCTTAGTTAAGCATCTATCCTGTACAAATAAGCACTCGATGCTTAAAAAGCCTGGTTTATTTCTCTAAACACCTCCCCTAAGCACCTCCCATTGTACAAGGCCTTATTCGCCAAGTTCAGGGACACCGGTGCCTACCTGTACAACCTCTGCAAGGCAGATGAGTGGGGAGAAGACGACAGGTGTCACACCTGGCCACTTGGCATGTGTGACTTGGCATCCTGCGGAAGGGACCCACCGAGGTGTGCGTGTGTGAGTCGCGTGGGGGTTTAAAAGTTGGCCGCCTGTGGCTGATGCGGATGTGCGTGATGTGACCAACTAAACTCTCATCCAATCCTTCCTATCTAAGGAACGAGCTTCTTCCTTCCCACGCCTTCCTCTATCCCTCACCTACCTCTCGATCCCCTCTCTCTCTCTCTGGTTCGTCATAGTTGGTAATCAGAGCCAAAATCGCCCCAATTTTTTTTCCTGGTCTAGTTGGTTGCAGATCTGTAACATCTATCGCGCCAGTGTGTGCTGCTCCGGCGGGCACACCCAAAATCTGTTGCGGGCTTCGATCTCTCTCAAGCGAGGCAACGATGCCCCCCAAAGCTTCGGCGACGACGCGTCAAGTGCTGGCCGCCATGGACGAGGGCAACAGCAACATCACCAAGATGCTCGAGTCCCTCCTCTACAAGATGGACGAGCAGAAGGCGGCCCACGACAAGCAGATCGAGATACAGGCCGCCTTCAACGCGCAGATCTCACAGGACGTGCGCGGACTCACCCGTCAAATCAATCTGACACAAGCAGATGTCGCTGCGACCCGCAAGATGGTGGAGGGCTCTGCATCGCCATCGGGCTCGGTCATGACCGTGCTCCACCAGCCCGCCGCTCCGCAAAAACCCTCACCACCGCCCCCGCCGCCTCCGCCCTCGCCGCGCGTGGCCGCCGACCCGGGCCGCCCCGCGTCCACCCACGCGCGCTTCGACGGCCATCGCCCCCCGTTGATTCCGGTGGCCCCGCAGGGCGGATTCATCGCTCCGGTCGCCGTTTCCTCTCCAACATCGGGCTACCACGACCACGACTACCACAAGCCACCGAAGCAGGATTTCCCTTGGTTCGACGGCTCCGCTCCGTACCTATGGCTGGACCGCTGCCTGGCGTACTTCGAGCTCTACAAGGTCGATCCACACAAGTGGGTGGCCATCGCGGCTCTGTACATCAAAGGCCAGGCCGCGCACTGGCTGCAGGCATTTCGTCAAACACATCGTGGCATCACCTGGGAACTGTTCACATCAGCCGTGCTCGAGGAGCTGCTTCTACGACTATCGCTACCGCTTAGTGATAAAGTAAAGCATTACAGGGCGATTGCATTGCATACAATAAAGCGACAACCATATGGCTCCTGCCAGTTGCCGATAACTCAGTTACAAAACATGATCATATCATACAATAAAATTTAGTATCATGTCTTGACCATATCACATCACAACATACCCTGCAAAAACAAGTTAGACATCCTCTACTTTGTTTGTTGCAAGTTTTACGTGGCTGCTACGGGCTTAAGCAAGAACCAATCTTACCTACGCATCAAAACCACAACGATAGTTTGTCAAGTTGGTGTTGTTTTAACCTTCGCAAGGACCGGGTGTAGCCACACTCGGTTCGACTAAAGTTGGAGAAACTGACACCCGCCAGCCACCTGTGTGCAAAGCACGTCGGTAGAACCAGTCTCGCGTAAGCGTACGCGTAATGTCGGTCCGGGCCGCTTCATCCAACAATACCGCCGAACCAAAGTATGACATGCTGGTAAGCAGTATGACTTATATCGCCCACAACTCCCTTGTGTTCTACTCGTGCATATAACATCAAACCATAAAAACCTGGCTCGGATGCCACTGTTGGGGAACGTAGTAATTTCAAAAAAATTCCTACGCACACGCAAGATCATGGTGATGCATAGCAACAAGAGGGGAGAGTGTTGTCTATGTACCCTCGTAGACCGAAGCTGAAGCATTGACACAACATAGAGGAAGTAGTCGTACGTCTTCCCGATCCAACCGATCCAAGTACCGTTACTCCGGCACCTCCGAGTTCTTGGCACACGTTCAGCTCGATGACGATCCCCGGGCTCCGATCCAGCAAAGCTTCGGGGAGAAGTTCCGTCAGCACGACGGCGTGGTGACGATCTTGATGTTCTACTGTCGCAGGGCTTCGCCTAAGCACCGCTACAATATGACCGAGGTGGAATATGGTGGAGGGGGGCACCGCACACGGCTAAGGAATGATCACGAAGATCAACTTGTGTGTTCTAGGGTGCCCCTGCCCCCGTATATAAAGGAGCAAGGGGAGGGGCGGCCAGCCAGGAGGGGCGGGCCAGGGAGGAGTCCTACTCCTACCGGGAGTTGGACTCCCTCCTTTTCCTTGTCCAAGTAGGAGAGGGGGAAGGAAGGAAGAGAGGAGAGGAAGGAAAGGGGGGCGCCGCCCCCCCTCCTAGTCCAATTCGGACTAGAGGGGGAGGGGGCGCGCGGCCTGCCCTGGCCGCTCCTCCTCTTCTCCACTTTAGGCCCATAAGGCCCATTAACCCCCAGGGGGGTTCCGGTAACCCTCCGGTACTCAGGTTTTCTCCGAAATCACTCGGAACACTTCCGATGTCCGAATATAGCCGTCCAATATATCGATCTTTATGTCTCGACCATTTCGAGACTCCTCGTCATGTCTGTGATCACATCCGGGACTCCGAACAAACTTCGGTACATCAAAATACATAAACTCATAATGAAACTGTCATCATAACGTTAAGCGTGCGGACCCTACGGTTCGAGAACAATGTAGACATGACCGAGACACATCTCCGGTCAATAACCAATAGCGGAACCTGGATGCTCATATTGGCTCCTACATATTCTACGAAGATCTTTATCGGTCAGACCGCATAATAATATACGTTGTTCCCTTTGTCATCGGTATGTTACTTGCCCGAGATTCGATCGTCGGTATCTCAATACCTAGTTCAATCTCGTTACCGTCAAGTCTCTTTACTCGTTCTGTAATACATCATCTCGCAACTAACTCATTAGTTGCAATGCTTGCAAGGCTTATATGATGTGCATTACCGAGAGGGCCCAGAGATACCTATCCGACAATCGGAGTGACAAATCCTAATCTCGAAATACGCCAACCCAACATGTACCTTTGGAGACACCTGTAGAGCACCTTTATAATCACCCAGTTACGTTGTGACGTTTGGTAGCACACAAAGTGTTCCTCCGGTAAACGGGAGTTGCATAATCTCATAGTCATAGGAACATGTATAAGTCATGAAGAAAGCAATAGCAATATACTAAACGATCGGGTGCTAAGCTAATGGAATGGGTCATGTCAATCACATCATTCTCCTAATGATGTGATCCCGTTAATCAAATGACAACACATGTCTATGGTTAGGAAACATAACCATCTTTGATTAACGAGCTAGTCAAGAAGAGGCATACTAGTGACGTTTAGTTTGTCTATGTATTCACACAAGTATTATGTTTTCGGTTAATACAATTCTAGCATGAATAATAAACATTTATCATGATATAAGGAAATAAATAATAACTTTATTATTGCCTCTAGGGCATATTTCCTTTAGTTCCACCATTTTTCCATAGCTCGCTGAAAAGTTGAGGTTTTACATTAGTAGTACCAGAACAGAAAATATTAAGGAGGCAGCAAAACCAAACAAAATAGCTTTGGTCTATATACAGAACTTATTCTGGTGAACCCATGTAAAATATTAGTTGTATTTTATTGCAAAGTACATAATAAAACCAGGTTCCAAACATATGACCATGTACCATCGCTAATGTATTGTCTATTTCTTCACATTGTATTGAGGGCTAAGGATGAAGAGACGAAGTTTATAATACGGTAAGCATAGTATGGCGTCATTCATATCACAAAACAACTGAGAGCAGACAAACAGGCAATTGTAACGTTGTGTGGGCAAGTCCAGCACGGAACTAGATTACGGGTCAAGATGAAAGGAACATCACTCCTCTCTTTTAAACCTTGTAAGGTGCAATGATACGCTAAGACAATTGTGTATAAAATTGAAAAGAGTAATAGACATTGGTTGCAAACCATGCTGTTCAAGGCACAAGTCAGAGTAAGTAGTAGTTAAAAGGCATGAGGATTAAGGTCTTACAACAGCGGCTTTGACTGGTGTAGTCATGCCCTTCTTCTTGCTGGTGTGACAGTCCTTGAAGATTTCCACAGCATTTGGTTCAGGTACTTTTTGGTCCTTGCGGGCTTTCCTCTACATTTGGAACAAGTCAATATAGATCTGATAATATGGTACAACGAAAAGAGTGAAACAGCAGCTAATTACAAGAGCCTCACAGTGTGCAATATAGCTACGAGATCCTGTCGTCTGTTGGAATTTCACTTTCGTACGGTTGGCCTTGTTCTTTGAACAGTTCACCTACAAGAAGATAGATTTGTATGGCACATGCGTAAATAGGACTTCAACATGTGATCTGATGACATATATATAATGTACCTGATACTTCGGATCGGACCAGTGTTTAACGAGGCCTCTCCAGTCTTCATCAGATATATTTTCCACTGGAGATGTTTGGGCAAGTTCACTGTTAACCTTGCCTTCAAAGTGAGTTTTCCTCAAGTTATACCGATACTGTCGCAGAGCAGACTTGAAAACATGGGTGCAAGCTTGTCTGGTTGCATCATCTTGGCTATCCAACTTGAACCTCATATACTGAAAATCATGGGAGTCTCATTATCAGCAACCTAGAAAGTATTGGACAGAGCAAGACGATATTACTAGTTTCCATACATAACCATACTTACAGATAAATGGTCGGGGAAGGTGTTGAACTGGGTTTCGTCTTTGTCATTCCTATACAGAATCCATGTTGGGAGGATACATACATGACACCTAACAGCAACCGCTGCCTCTGATACTAACTTGGCTGACTCTGTAGCATCACGTGGCCTTTTTAAACCTGCCTCAAAACAGATCTCCATTCTTCCTCCTCTAGATTTAGTTAACCTATCGAGCATTATCCCTGATGTTTGTTTCCTCTTGCGCCTAGGTGCTAGTCCAACAACAAACATAGGAAGTATTAGTGTACATCAAACTGTGAGACTACATATAAAAAAGCATGCAACTGTAACTTGACTCCAGCAACTACCTTCTTGCTGTTGAAGCTCACAAGGTTCATCTGATATTGCCAACTCGTCTTGTGTCAAGAGTGCTTGGGAAGTAGTGCCAGGTGGCAAGGGAGCTTGGGAACGTGCTGCTAGCTCAATTGACGCACGAGTCCGTCGTGCAGCTGGTAGTACTGTGGTAGGTGTTGCAAGAACTAGGGATGTCTCTGCTTGTTTGGTGGCAGCTATTTGTTTCTGTTTGTCTTTTTTTGCAACTCGTGTAGCATGGGATGTCGTGTTTGTAGAATTTTCTGCTGGACTTTGACCTTCTATTGCACCATCAGTACCAGTAGAATCTGCAGGATTCATCCGCTTCTCATTCCCTGCCATTCTGTGTTTCTTCCTCTTTCTCTGTGCCATGTTAAGTCAAGCCGACAAGAAAAACGAATAACAATTTAGTTCTTCAGAACAAATTGATGCGTGATGCAGATGAACTGAACTTTGATGTTAGACAACCACATGATAGGAGGATGTAATATGTATGAAAAACAAGACGGAAGAGATAACCAGAACTATGATGTGTAAACTAAGAAGAAGACATTTCACCAAATTAGAAGCAATGCAATGGAAGGTAGACACCATATGAAAGATGCTACAAATATCGCTCTGCCAAGTTAATAGTGTCTCATCATAAATGGCGTTTAAACAAATGTGAAGCGGTACAAGAAATAAATCATATGCAAGATGCAAACAACATCACACTACCATGTTAGAGGTCTCTCGTCATTAGTGCCATTGCATATTCACAGCATTGCATATTCACAGCTTATGATGTGTAAACTAAGGAAAAGGCATTTCAACAAATTAGAAGCAATGAAAGCTAGACACCATATGAAAGATGCAACGAATATCACTCTACCAAGTTAAAAATGTCTCGTCATAAGTGCCATTTCAACAAATTAGTAGTACAAGCTAGAAAAGAATGTGAGATGTAACCTATATCACACTCCGAAGTCAAACGTGTCTTATGATAAGTGATTGTTGCAGGTTACACAACAGTAGTAATATGATGTAAGAACATGGTGTGATAGACACATATTGTATGTTCTAGAAACAGGAACACGTGTCTTACTCAAGTATAATGTGTAAAGTAAGCAGATGGAATTCAACAAAATTAGAAGCAATACAAGCTAGACATCACACATAACATGCAACCACATATAACAGTGCCAAGTTAGAGGGAGCACCGGTGATGCTGCACTAGGGGAGACGTGCTCATCATAAACACAGCTTTGTTGAGTGTCTATGCATGTGTTGTCTTGGAAATCATCTTGGGGGTGTGGAGGAGTAGAAACTGTAGAGGCCCTCCGTTCGGAAGGAGCACCTTTATCCGCTGCCTTTCTAACTTCCTTCTGCTTTATTGATTTTGAATTGTCAAGTAAAACCGACAAGAAAAAGCAATAAAATTATCTCTTCAGAACTCATTCATGCATGATACTGACAATCACTACTTTGATGTAAGGCAAACACATGATACCAGGATGGAATATGTACGAAAAACAGGACGGCATGGCATGTTCACAACTGTTTGTGTAAACTAAGCAGAAACCATTCCAGCAAATAAGAAGCAATGCAAGCTAGACACCACATGAAAGATGCAACCAATATGAATCTGCCAAGTTAAAAGCGTCCCATCATAAATGGAATTTCAACAAATTAGAAGCAGCGCATGCTATAAATCATATGAAAGATGCAACTAATATCGCACTGCATATACTAAAGGTGTCTCGTCATGTTGATTGATGCGGGATACAAAAAAACAATAGTTTTATGTAAGGACATGCTTAATAGACAGATGTACTATGTACTAAATACAGGAAGGCATGTCACATTAACAGGTATAATGTATAAGCTAAGCAGACTAGCACATGCAGTTTAACCAGATTGGAAGAATTACAATCTAGACACCATATGCAACATGCAACCACATATCACGCTGCCAAGTTAGAGCAAGCACCTGCGATGTTAGTGTAGGGGAAATGCTGTAATCAACTACAGAGCTACGTTCACTATCTTCATGTAGCATTTCTGTTTCTTGAGAATCATGTCGGGAGGCTGACGCTGCATTCTTTAAATGAGGAGTAGTCCCCTTGCCTGCCTGCCTCGTCATAAGTGATTGATGAGGGATACACAAGAACCTTAGTTTGATGTAAGAACATGGTTAATACACAGATGTACTAGTATGTACCAAAAACAGAAAGGCATGTCATATTCCAAGGTATAATGTGTAAGCTAAGAAGATGCAATTTAACCAAATTGGAAGCAATACAAGCTAGACATCCGGTTGGAGTGGTGAGCATGATCATCTAGGACCTGGGAGCCTGGTGGGAGGCGGGCTGCTTCGCCACCATCGCAGCTTTTTAGTTGGCTTTCAGGTGATGCCTAACTTTGCTGGGCTTGTCACTGGCTCGACCAGTGCCCTGACTAGCTATTTGTCTTCTGGTGCTCACGGGATGGTGGTTCATGTAAAAAATATTTCCTTATCTTATCGACTTCGGCCTTTCGAATACAAGCTAGACACCATATGGAACATGCAACCACATATGACACCGCGAAGTTAAAGCAAGCACCTGGGATGGTGGTTCATTGCGAGCGAGGTCATCGACTCTAGAGCTACGTTCCCCGTCTCCATCTGCTGACACTACACCCATTAAAGCATTGAAACGTGTCTTGCCTAGCCGCGCAACAAGCTGGAGCGACTTATCTCTTTTCTTTTTGGCTTCTCTCATGGCAGCAGAGTCTGAAATACCCTTGCATAAAAACACAGCCGTGAGAGTAAGGGTGAAGTGTGTGCAGAACTAGTGCACTGTAAAAGTACCAGATAGCAGGTGGCTGAAAAATAAATGACAGGAGACATATGATAGCTCTACAACATTGCATGGCAAACAAAATTAGATTCTACTCCGTATGATTTTGTAATATATGAGCACAGGAAATGCAGGTACTCCTCCAGCACACCACCACATGTGGTCATATCTAAGATAACAGTCGACTGAAAATAAATAGGTCAGTCAATTCTTTTAATGAACCGTCCGATCTATAAGGAACAGGCAGATGGCCTTCGTCTACCTCCCGCCAGTCACTGTTGACGATCTTTCTCGAACCGCCAGCGACCACCGGCCCAGACCCCTGCCTCCGTCGCCCCGCCCTCCCATCGACCTCACACCACCGCCGTGCTTGGTAGCGCCCCCAGGCCATCCCTTTAATCCCGGCCGACCTCCAGATCGGGTGCCAGTAGCTCTAGGCCGCACACGCCCCTAAGATAAATACCAAGGCGCTCCTTCCCCGGCGTAATAGGCGTACTAGCGCCTGTTACGCCGGGGAATGCTTCCGTTAATTGGGAATCAACTGGCCAGAAATTGAAGAGCATCTCTCTCTCCATCGCATACCCCCCTGTACGCCCTTTCACGTATGCATACAAAACTATCTCAAGGTCCTCTAAAAGTAAGCCCCCCCCCCCAGAAAATTTAGGCATGTTTCATCTTTCTCTCGCGACATATCACTTTGCGGCCTCACGCACGGTATTCCCACGGGTGCCACCTTACCTGGCCCGGGACCGTTTGCGCCTCTTGGCTCCTCGGAGCCTAATGAATAAATACTTGAGTCATAGAGTTATGTTGTGATGCCATGTTGTATTTGCACATATTGAGCATATTGTGACGATCATTGTATTTGAAGCGAAAGCACGATACGTACATTGTACTTCAGAATCCACTCATTACGGTCACCCTTTGTGTTTAGTGGTTATTATGCAGTCACGGGCTCACGTACAACTCTGTATTTGCTCATGACATGACTAGTTGACCAGTTAAACGCTCCACGTGGCACCTCTAGTGTTGCATCACATTATCTCACTACCATCGTGCCCACCTGTCGACTTGTATCTACTCTACATCTACACTCTTATAAAATACACTCTTATAAAAAACAGAGTTGGTGATGATGGTGTGCCTGCCATCCTGCAATATAGGTCGTCCGATTTATATCTGACAGATAGGAAAGAAACTATGGCAATTTTGCAAAAAGGTACCCACACACCTCTCCACATTTGCAAATAAGGCCTTCCCTCGTTCATCCTTTTCTCTCACAAGATAAACAAGTCATACAAATGCATCTTTATGTTACGTGCAACGCACGGGCATCTTGCTAGTAAGAGTGAAAACAAACGACAAAAAAATATTTGGACGGTGGTTCGAAGTCATGACCGCGGGCACAGCGGACAAGGTGGCCTTGTATTAGTATGCTGAGTCGTCTGTTTTAACACACAGGAGCTGGTGTGGTGATTATACACACACGCACGCATGCACACGAACTGCATCCACGCAACACTCACACAAACACATGCACCCACGCACGCACGCAACACTCACACGTACACACGCAGCCACGCACGCACACAACACTCACACGCACACACGCACGCATGCATGCACACACCAGTACACCACACGACCAACACACACTCTCACGCTCAAGTGCTCAACCTACACGTGCATGCGCGCACATCAGGCCCTGACAGACACATACACAACCAGGTGATTCCCGCGCACGGGTTGGAGCCTTGTCACGCCTGCGTAAATTCCTATGCGAACTGACAGGTGGGACCCACAACGAACGTGGTCAATTCAACTAGTCAACATGGCGCCACGCACACTATTTGGTCGGTCAACAGGGTGCAATCCGATGCTGAGGTGTGAGCAAGTGACCGTATAATCACCGCAAAACGTATATAGTGACCGTAATCAGCTTATTCTGAAGTTCGGTGACCGTATTACGTTTTTCTCTCTGTAGGCCCTCCTAAACTACATCTCTACACGTTCTCGCATGTTACATCTAACAACTATGCAATACAGCACTACTACTACACTCTAACACAATAAATCATATGTGTTTTTAGTTTTACTAGATATCATATTGTTACTTATAATTATTCAGTTTGCAGACATTAAAATTGCCTTTGAAATGTATGGCCAGTATCATCTACCGCGCGGGAAAAATCCCGCCCTTTCCTGTTTAATCGGGTTTGTACCGATGGATCGTGCGAAACAGCAAAACTATACTAGTACTATACAGTACAAGTGACAGTTCACTTGGCCATTGTGTCGTCTACTCCTCCGTCGTAAGAGTGGAGCGCTCGCTTTCATAAATCTTCTAGTCCCTTTCGCCGACATGTGGGACATCAAGCTACCGGGTCCACGTGCCATACCGGAATACAGTGCAGAGCAGCCGGGGTGAAGCACCCCAGTCATGGCGCCGACGTAGTAATGAGCAATGAGGTGTCAAATCACAAAGCTGCACCATTCCCGTAGTTAAGTTGGAGGGACGAAGCAACCATCATTTCACTCGTTGCTGAATCCGCTTCTCCCTCATCTTCTTCAACTTAACCACGTGTTGCTTCTGTCGTTGTTCTGCCTCATGTGGGACGCGGGTCGGCTTGGTAAAGCACTGACACGTGGGACCGCATGTTAGCAAACCGCCAGGACAACGTCCTCCGAAAATAAGAAGCCTAATCCTAGACTTACAAAGGGCTACGTAGCTGCTACGTATACTTTCCATCTAATCTATATATGCCCCCCTGATTTTCAGGTGGGGTGGGCCTAATCCTCTCCTTTAATCCAATCAAATAGTCCCAGATCACATCAGTTCGTAACTTTACATAAACCATTACGTGGATGTAGCATTGCTCAAATAAGAAACCTCCCCCGCCATCCGCGCGGCAAAATCACCTCCTTTTTACTAATCTCGATTCTATAATTTTTTAGATCAATATAATTGAGATTTGTATAGATAGCACACAGGAGAAAAACCAAGTGGTATGGTTAAGGGCATCCACAATGTGTAGCCAAATGTGAAAATAGCTTTTGGCATCGTGGGAACCATTGTGGACGGTGTTGCCAAAGCGAAAAAGATGGAACCGAAGCTCCGTGATTAATTGATTGAAGGAATAGAAAAATGCAACGTCTCTCCTCTTTCTCCCATGCTTGGACGCATGTAGTACTATAGTATAGAGCACATAGTCTACTCCCCTGTCCCTTCTATCACAAATCACAAAGCAGTGAGGCGTCAAATCACAAAAGCACGGACGAAGCAACCGTCATTTCACTCTTCACTGACTCCGCTTCTCCATCGTCTTCTTCGAGAAGCCATCTCACCGCATTAGTTACTCCTAGTAGTACTAGTAAAGGACTTCCTGGATGCAAATGGTGTTCTCCGTCGAACGCACTTCGCCAAACCACCACAAAAAAAATATCGTCGACGTCACCGCAATGGGGAAGGAAGTCAATTATAGTTACTACCTCCATTTTTTTGTACACAAGGCCAGTATATCAAAATTACAATTTGGAAAGGGCCACTAACACTAATCGAGGCAAAATTGATGGGGTTAGCAACCATGGACATTAATATCCCCTGCATGCATGCGTAAGTGAGAAGGTTGGTTTGCATGGCGCTGCATTAATCAAGCGATGAGGAGTGATATGGTTAGCTCTTTGGTCTTTGGAGAAGAAAATACGCATTAAATGACACGTGAAACAAGGATTTGTATTGATTAAATCCCGCGAAGGAAAACCCAGCCTTTCTTTTTAACACTAGTACTCCTAGTACGTACGTACTTATCCTGTTTGGGTCTAGGGCTTGCATTGCCAAACTTCACCACACATTTTTGCCAAGCTTGACTAAAGTTTTCAAAATGAGAAGGAGGTACACTTGCGCACGGATATCGCGGTCGCACCGCACCCTCACACGGTCGCTCCTGCACGCCGCGGTCGCACCGCACCCTCACACAATCGCTCCTGCACGCCGCAAACCCAATCAAGGGAACGCACCCTCACTGACACGTGTTGTCGCATGTGAACACACCAAACTCAGCCATCCTATCGCTGACACATAATTTTCGTTCATAGAGTATGTTTATCCAACTGCATGTTGGGAAGTATCCGTACGGCCCGTGCGGTGGTCTGTTGGGGAAGAAGAAGAGGTGAGGAAGAAGGAAAGAAGGGTTAGGAGACGTAGGATATTCATCCAACCGCCTGAAATGGTAGACTGACCCAAGTCAGGCGACTTGCATAACAAATATATGTTTTTACACAGCAAAAGATCCATGAAAACAACAACATAAAGGAAAACTATCACTGCTCGCGGAAAGAGACGGCCTCATCGTCTTTGGCTGCCGGCGCGAACCAGCCGTCGCTGCCGACGTGTGTCTCCGCACCATGGTTGTCCTTGGCCTCCAGCTACTCGTTCAAGCGGAGCGTGCGGGCACTCTGCATGGACGAGAGCACAGCCCGGTTCAAGTCGAGGACGTCCGGTTCTGCCTGCAGGAGGGCCTCGATGGCAGCGGCATCCGCGCGCTCTGCGTCGAGTTGAGCCTCCGCCGCCCGGTTCAAGTCCAGGACGTCCGGTTCCACCTGCAGGAGGGCGTCGATGAGAGCGGCATCCGCGCGCTCTGCGTCGAGTCGAGCCTCTGCCGCCCGGTTCAAGTCTAGGACGTCCGATTCCGCCTGCAGGAGGGCCTTGACGGCAGCGGCATCTGCGCGCTCCGCCTCAAGTTGAGCCTCCGCCGCCCGGTTCACATCCACGACATCCGGTTCCGCCTGCAGGAGAGCCTCGATGGCAGCTGCATGCGCGCGCTCCGCGTCGAGTTGAGCCTCTGCCTCTCGGTCCTCCTTTAGTATCGCCATGTTGAACTGCTGGTCCGCCTGCACCATGCGGGACTCGGACGCCGGCACGAAGTCGACGTCCATTGTCTCATACCCATCGGGGGCCTTCTGCGCCGCGACCTCCGCCATGAACATTGGATCGGCTTCCTCCTCCTCGTAGCTTGGCTCCAGAGAACTCGGGGATTGGCCCGCCGCAAAGCGAGCTTGGGAACGGAGGTCTGTGGCGCCAACCGCCACAGCGATTTCTGCGCGGCGCTCCGGCGTCAGCATCTTGTAGTAAGTGATCTTGACGGCGCACCATGGCTTTCCGACGAACTAGGGGACGCTTGATGCGGGCTAGGGGATCGAAAGGTGGGGGAATGGGTTGGAGATTTGGTGTGGTTTTAGGGCAGTGGCTGGCGTAGGCCGAGCAGCGAAGGTTCTGGTGTGAATAGTGGTTCCGGTGACGACCGGTCAATCGGTTTTGACTGTACATCGCTCTTGTCGCGTTCGCGTTGCAGCCCGGCACGCTAGACCCTCCACGTCACCCACCGAATGGAACATGCTTCGTCTTGCATTGTTGCTTGCTTGTGGGACCGCAGTTGAGAGCAAACCGACGTCCCTCCCCCTCCCCCGCCCGCGTCATTTATTATACCACCACTCCCTCCGTTTTATGCGGAGTAAATAAAAACAGAGGGAGTATTACTACGGATGAGGATCCCCTAACGTGGCCGAACCCATTGAGTAACTGACATGCGGGGCCTAGCAAGTATGGGCTCCGCCAGTAAGTGACCGAAAGGGAGGGTAAGGCAGGGATACCTACGTCAGAGGATCCACTTCCACTATACTACTTTGACCAAATGTTAGAGTAATAATATATGACATGCAACTTACACAAATGTTAGAGTAACAATATATGACATGCAACTTACACAAAGCATACAGGGTCTAATGCGTTTTTCGAAGCTAACCTTGACCAAATGTTAGAGTAATAATTGTTGGGGAACGTATTAATTTCAAAAAAATTCCTACGCACACGTAAGATCATGGTGATGCATAGCAACGAGAGGGGAGAGTGTTGTCTACGTACCCTCGTAGACCGAAGCGGAAGCGTTGACACAACGTAGAGGAAGTAGTCGTACGTCCTCCTCCCGATCCGACCGATCCAAGTGTCGTTACTCCGGCACCTCCGAGTTCTTGACACACGTACAGCTCGATGACGTTCTCCGGGCTCCGATCCAGCAAAGCTCCCGGAGAAGAGTTTCGTCAGCACGACGGCGTGGTGACGATCTTGATGAACTACCGACGCAGGGCTTCGCCTAAGCACCGCGACAATATGACCGAGGTGGAATATGATGGAGGGGGGCACCGCACACGGCTGAGGAACGATCACGAAGATCAACTTGTGTCTCTATGGGGTGCCCCCTGCCCCCGTATATAAAGGAGTGGAGGAGGGGAGGGCCGGCCCTCTCTATGGCGCGCCCTAGGGGAGTCCTACTCCCACCGAGAGTAGGATTCCCCCTTTCCTAGTCCAACTAGGAGTCCTTCCAAGTATTAGGAGTAGGAGACAAGGAAGGGAAAAAGAGAAGGGAAGGAAGGAGGGGGCGCAGCCCCTCCCCCTAGTCCAATTAGGACTAGGCCTTGGGGGGCGCGCGGCCTGCCCTAGGCAGCCCCTCTCTCTTTCTCGTATGGCCCAATAAGGCCCAATACTTCTCCCCCGTATTCCCGTAACTCCCCGGTACTCCGAAAAATACCCGAACCACTCAGAACCTTTCCGAAGTCCGAATATAGTCGTCCAATATATCGATCTTTACATCTCGACCATTTTGAGACTCCTCGTCATGTCCCCGATCTCATCCGGGACTCCGAACTCCTTCGGTACATCAAAATGCATAAACTCATAATAACTGTCATCGTAACCTTAAGCGTGCGGACCCTACGGTTCGAGAACAATGTAGACATGACCGAGACACCTCTCCGGTCAATAACCAATAGCGGGACCTAGATGCCCATATTGGCTCCTACATATTCTACGAAGATCTTTATCGGTCAGACCGCATAACAACATACGTCGTTCCTTTTGTCATCGGTATGTTACTTGCCCGAGATTCGATCGTCGGTATCCAATACCTAGTTCAATCTCGTTACCGGCAAGTCTCTTTACTCGTTCCGTAATACATCATCCCGCAACTAACTCATTAGTTGCAATGCTTGCAAGGCTTATGTGATGTGCATTACCGAGAAGGCCCTGAGATACCTCTCCGACATTCGGAGTGACAAATCCCAATCTTGAAATACGCCAACCCAACAAATACTTTTGGAGACACCTGTAGAGCACCTTTATAATCACCCAGTTACGTTGTGACGTTTGGTAGCACACAAAGTGTTCCTACGGTAAACGGGAGTTTGCATAATCTCATAGTCAAAGGAACATGTATAAGTCATGGATAAAAGCAATAGCAACATACTAAACGATCGGGTGCTAAGATAATGGAATGGGTCATGTCAATCAGATCATTCAACTAATGATGTGATCCCGTTAATCAAATAACAACTCTTTGTTCATGGTTAGGAAACATAACCATCTTTGATTAACGAGCTAGTCAAGTAGAGGCATACTAGTGACACTCTGTTTGTCTATGTATTCACACATGTATTATGTTTTCGGTTAATACAATCCTAGCATGAATAATAAACATTTATCATGATATAAGGAAATAAATAATAACTTTATTATTGCCTCTAGGGCATATTTCCTTCAGTCTCCCACTTGCACTAGAGTCAATAATCTAGTTCACATCGCCATGTGATTTAATAGCAATAGTTCACATCACCATGTGATTAACACCCATAGTTCACATCGCCATGTGACCAACATCCAAAAGGGTTTACTAGATTCAGTAATCTAGTTCACATCGCTATGTGATTAACACCCAAAGAGTACTAAGGTGTGATCATGTTTTGCTTGTGAGAGAATCTTAGTCAACGGGTCTTTCACATTTAGATCTGTTATGTATTTTGCAATTTTCTATGTCTACAATGCTCTGCACGGAGCTACTCTAGCTAATTGCTCCCACTTTCAATATGTATCTAGATCGAGACTTAGAGTCATCCAGATCGGTGTCAAAACTTGTATCGTCGTAAACCTTTACGACGAACCTTTTTTCACGTTCATAATCGAGAAACATATCCTTATTCCACTAAGGATAATTCTGACCGCTGTCCAGTGATCTACTCCTAGATCACCATTGTACTCCCTTGCTTAACTCGATGTAGGGTATACAATAGATATGGTACACAGCATGACATACTTTATAGAACCTATGGCTGAGGCATAGGGAATGACTTTCATTCTCTTTCTATCTTCTGCCGTGGTCAGGTTTTGAGTCTTACTCAATTTCACACCTTGTAACACTCTTTCTTTGATTGTTCCATTTTGAACTACTTCAAAATCTTGTCAAGGTATGTACTTATTGAAAAAAAACTTATCAAGCGTCTTGATCTATCTCTATAAATTTTGATGCTCAATATGTAAGCAGCTTCACCGAGGTCTTTCTTCGAAAAACTCCTTTCAAATACTCCTTTATGCTTTGCAGAATAATTCTACATTATTTCCGATCAACAATATGTCATACACATATACTTATCAGAAATGCTGTAGTGCTCCCACTCACTTTCTTGTAAATACAAGCTTCACCGCAAGTCTGTATAAAACTATATGCTTTGATCATCTTATCAAAGCGTATATTCCAACTCCGAGATGCTTGCACCAGTCCATAGATGGATCGCTGGAGCTTGCATATTTTGTTAACACTTTTAGGATTGACAAAACCTTCTGGTTGCATCGTATACAACTCTTCTTTAACAAATCCATTGAGGAATGCAGTTTTGTTTATCCATTTTCCATATTTCATAAAATGCGGCAACTGCTAACATGATTCGGACAGACTTAAGCATAGATACGAGTGAGAAACTCTCATTGTAGTCAACACCTTGAACTTGTCGAAAACCTTTTGCGACAATTCTAGCTTTGTAGATAGTAACACTACTATCAGCGTCCGTCTTCCTCTTGAAGATCCATTTATTTTCTATGGCTTGCCGATCATCGGGCAAATCCATCAAAGTCCATACTTTGTTCTCATACATGGATCATATCTCAGATTTCATGGTCTCAAACCATTTCGCGGAATCTGGGCTCATCATCGCTTCCTCATAGTTCGCAAGTTCGTCATGGTCTAGTAACATGACTTCCAGAACAGGATTACCGTACCACTCTGGTGCGGATCTCACTCCGGTTTACCTACGAGATTCGGTAGTTACTTGATCTGACGTTACATGATCATCATCATTAACTTCCTCACTAATTGGTGTAGTAGTCACAGGAACATATTTCTGTGATGAACTATTTTCCAATAAGGGAGATGGTATAATTACCTTATCAAGTCTTTCTACTTTCCTCCCACTCACTTCTTTCGAGAGAAACTTCTTCTCTAGAAAGTATCCATTCTCAGCAACGAATGTCTTGCCTTCGGATCTGTGATAGAAGGTGTACCCAACTGTCTCCTTTGGGTACCCTATGAAGACATATTTCTCCGATTTGGGTTTGAGCTTATCTGGATGAAACCTTTTCATATAAGCATCACAATCCCAAACTTTAAGAAACGACAAATTTGGTTTCTTGCCAAACCATAGTTCATATTGTGTCGTCTCAACGGACTTTAGATGGTGCCCCTTTTAACGTGAATGCAGCTGTCTCTAATGCATGATCCCAAAACGATATTGGTAAATCGGTAAGAAACATCATAGATTGTACTATATCCAATAAAGTACGGTTATGACATTCGGACACACCATTATGCTGTGGTGTTCCAGGTGGCATGAATTTGTGAAACTATTCCACATGGTTTTAACTGAAGGCCAAACTCGTAACTCAAATATTTTACCTCTGCGATCATATCGTAGAAACTTTTATTTTCTTGTTACGATGATTCTCCACTTCACTCTGAAATTCTTTGAACTTTTCAAACGTTTCAGACTTATGTTTCATCAAGTAGATATACCCATATCTGCTCAAATCATCTGTGAAGTTCTGAAAATAATGATACTTGTCGCGAGCCTTAATATTCATCGGACCACATACATTAGTATGTATGATTTCCAACAAATCTGTTGCTCGCTCCATTGTTCCGGAGAACGGCGTTTTAGTCATCTTGCCCATAAGGCATGGTTCGCAAGCATCAAGTGATTCATAATCAAGTGATTCCAAAATCCCATCCGCATGGAGTTTCTTCATGCGCTTTACACCAATATGACTTAAACGGCAGTGCCACAAATATGTTGCACTATCATTATTAACTTTGCATCTTTTTGGTTTCAATATTATGAATATGTGTATCACTACGATCGAGATCCAATGAACTATTTTCGTTGGGTGTGTAAGCATATAAGGTTTTATTCATGTAAACAGAACAACAATTGTTCTCTAACTTAAATGAATAATTGTATTGCAATAAACATGACCAAATCGTATTCATGCTCAACGCGAACACCAAATAACACTTATTTAGGTTCAACACTAATCCTGAAAGTATAGGGAGTGTGCGATGATGATCATATCAATTTTGGAACCACTTCCAACACACATCGTCACTTCATCCTTAACTAGTCTCTGTTCATTCTGCAACTCCCGTTTCGAGTTACTACTCTTAGCAACTGAACCAGTATCAAATACCGAGGGGTTGCTATGAACACTAGTAAAATACACATCAATAATCTGTATATCAAATATACCTTTGTTCACTTTGCCATCCTTCTTATCCGCCATCTACTTGGGGTAGTTCCGCTTCCAGTGACCAGTCCCTTTGCAGTAGAAGTACTCAGTCTCAGGCTTAGGTCCAGACTTGGGCTTCTTCACTTGAGCGGCAACTTGCTTGCCGTTCTTCTTGAAGTTCCCCTTCTTCCCTTTGCCCTTTACTTGAAACTAGTGGTCTTGTTAACCATCAACACTTGATGTTTTTCTTGATTTCTACCTTCGTTGATTTCAGTATCACGAAGAGCTTGGGAATCGTTTCCGTTATCCCTTGCATATTATAGTTCATCACGAAGTTCTACTAACTTGGTGATGGTGACTAGAGAATTCTGTCAATAACTATTTTATCTGGAAGATTAACTCCCACTTGATTCAAGCGATTGTAGTACCCAGACAATCTGAGCACATGCTCACTAGTTGAGCGATTCTCCTCCATCTTTTAGCTATAGAACTTGTTGGAGACTTCATATCTCTCAACTCGGGTATTTGCTTGAAATATTAACTTCAACTCCTGGAACATCTCGTATGGTCCATGACGTTCAAAATGTCTTTGAAGTCCCGATTCTAAGCCGTTAAGCATGGTGCACTAAACTATTAAGTAGTCATCATATTAAGCTAGCCAAACGTTCATAACGTCTGCATCTGCTCCTGCAATAGGTCCGTCACCTAGCGGTGCATCAAGGACATAATTCTTCTGTGCAGCAATGAGGATAAACCTCGGAATACGGATCCAATCCGCATCATTGCTACTAACATTTTTCAACACAATTTTCTCTAGGAACATATCCAAATAAACATATGAAAGCAACAACGCGAGCTATTGATCTACAACATAGATATGCTAATACTACCAGGACTAAGTTCATGATAAATTAAAGTTCAATTAATCATATTACTTAAGAACTCCCACTTAGATAGACATCTCTCTAATCCTCTAAGTGATCACGTGATCCAAATCAACTAAACCATGTCCGATCATCATGTGAGATGGCTTAGTCTTCAATGGTGAACATCATTATGTTGATCATATCTACTATATGATTCACGCTCGACCTTTCGGTCTCCGTGTTCCGAGGCCATATATGTTATATGCTAGGCTCGTCAAGTTAAACCTGAGTATTCCGCGTGTGCAACTGTTTTGCACCCGTTGTATTTGAACGTAGAGCCTATCACACCTGATCATCACGTGGTGTCTCAGCACGAAGAACTTTCGCAACGGTGCATACTCAGGGAGAACACTATTACTATGATAATTTAGTGAGAGATCATCTTATAATGCTACCGTCAATCAAAGCAAGATAAGATGCATAAAAAGATAAACATCACATGCAATCAATATAAGTGATATGATATGGCCATCATCATCTTGTGCTTGTGATCTCCATCTCCGCAGCACCGTCATGATCACCATCATCACCGGCGCGACACCTTGATCTCCATCGTAGCATCGTTGTCGTCTTGCCAATCTTATGCTTCTACGACTATCGCTACCGCTTAGTGATAAAGTAAAGCATTACAGGGCGATTGCATTGCATACAATAAAGCGACAACCATACGGCTCCAGCCGGTTGCCGATAACTCGGTTACAAAACATGATCATCTCATACAATAAAATTTAGCATCATGTCTTGACCATATCACATCACAACATGCCCTGCAAAAACAAGTTAGACGTTCTCTACTTTGTTTGTTGCAAGTTTTACGTGGCTGCTACGGGCTTAAGCAAGAACCAATCTCACCTATGCATCAAAACCACAACGATAGTTTGTCAAATAGACTCCGTTTTAACCTTCTCAAGGACCGGGCGTAGCCATACTCGGTTCAACTAAAGTTGGAGAAATTGACACCCGCCAGCCACCTGTGTGCAAAGCACGGCGGTAGAACCAGTCTCGCGTAAGCGTACGCGTAATGTCGGTCCGGGCCGCTTCATCCAACAATACCGCCGAACCAAAGTATGACATGCTGGTAGGCAGTATGACTCGTATCGTCCACAACTTACTTGTGTTCTACTCGTGCAAAACATCAAACCATAAAAACCTAGGCTCGGATGCCACTGTTGGGGAACGTAGTAATTTCAAAAAAATTCCTACGCACACGCAAGATCATGGTGATGCATAGCAACGAGAGGGGAGAGTGTTGTCTACGTACCCTCGTAGACCGAAGCGGAAGCGTTGACACAACGTAGAGGAAGTAGTCATACGTCCTCCTCCCGATCCGACCGATCCAAGTGCCGTTACTCCGGCACCTCCGAGTTCTTGACACACGTACAGCTCGATGACGTTCTCCGGGCTCCGATCTAGCAAAGCTCCCGGAGAAGAGTTTCGTCAGCACGACGGCGTGGTGACGATCTTGATGAACTACCGACGCAGGGCTTCGCCTAAGCACTGCGACAATATGACCGAGGTGGAATATGGTGGAGGGGGGCACCGCACACGGCTGAGGAACGATCACGAAGATCAACTTGTGTCTCTATGGGGTGCCCCCTGCCCCCGTATATAAAGGAGTGGAGGAGGGGAGGGCCGGCCCTCTCTATGGCGTGCCCTAGGGGAGTCCTACTCCCACCGGGAGTAGGATTCCCCCTTTCCTAGTCCAACTAGGAGTCCTTCCAAGTATTAGGAGTAGGAGACAAGGAAGGGAAAAAGAGAAGGGAAGGAAGGAGGGGGCGCAGCCCCTCCCCCTAGTCCAATTCGGACTAGGCCTTGGGGGGGCGCGGCCTGCCCTAGGCAGCCCTCTCTCTTTCTCGTATGGCCCAATAAGGCCCAATACTTCTCCCCCGTATTCCCGTAACTCCCCGGTTCTCCGAAAAATACCCGAACCACTCAGAACCTTTCCGAAGTCCGAATATAGTCGTCCAATATATCGATCTTTACGTCTCGACCATTTCGAGACTCCTCGTCATGTCCCCGATCTCATCCGGGACTCCGAACTCCTTCGGTACATCAAAATGCATAAACTCATAATAACTGTCATCGTAACCTTAAGCGTGCGGACCCTACGGTTCGAGAACAATGTAGACATGACCGAGACACCTCTCCGGTCAATAACCAATAGCGGGACCTGGATGCCCATATTGGCTCCTACATATTCTACGAAGATCTTTATCGGTCAGACCGCATAACAACATACGTCGTTCCTTTTGTCATCGGTATGTTACTTGCCCGAGATTCGATCGTCGGTATCCAATACCTAGTTCAATCTCGTTACCGGCAAGTCTCTTTACTCGTTCCGTAATACATCATCCCGCAACTAACTCATTAGTTGCAAGGCTTGCAAGGCTTATGTGATGTGCATTACCGAGAAGGCCCTGAGATACCTCTCCGACATTCGGAGTGACAAATCCCAATCTTGAAATACGCCAACCCAACAAATACTTTTGGAGACACCTGTAGAGCACCTTTATAATCACCCAGTTACGTTGTGACGTTTGGTAGCACACAAAGTGTTCCTACGGTAAACGCGAGTTGCATAATCTCATAGTCAAAGGAACATGTATAAGTCATGGATAAAAGCAATAGCAACATACTAAACGATCGGGTGCTAAGCTAATGGAATGGGTCATGTCAATCAGATCATTCAACTAATGATGTGATCCCGTTAATCAAATAACAACTCTTTGTTCATGGTTAGGAAACATAACCATCTTTGATTAACGAGCTAGTCAAGTAGAGGCATACTAGTGACACTCTGTTTGTCTATGTATTCACACATGTATTATGTTTCCGGTTAATACAATTCTAGCATGAATAATACACATTTATCATGATATAAGGAAATAAATAATAACTTTATTATTGCCTCTAGGGCATATTTCCTTCAGTCCCACTTGCACTAGAGTCAATAATCTAGATTACACATTAATTATTCTAACACCCATGGAGCCTTGGTGTTGATCATGTTTTGCTCGTGGTAGAGGCTTAGTCAACGGGTCTGCAACATTCAGATCCGTATGTATCTTGCAAATTTCTATGTCTCCCACCTGGACTAAATCCCTAATGGAATTGAAGCGTCTCTTGATGTGCTTGGTTCTCTTGTGAAATCTGGATTCCTTCGCCAAGGCAATTGCACCAGTATTGTCACAAAAGATTTTCATTGGACCCGATGCACTAGGTATGACACCTAGATCAGATATGAACTCTTTCATCCAGTCTCCTTCATTTGCTACTTCCGAAGCAGCTATGTACTCCGCTTCACACGTAGATCCCGCCACAACGCTTTGTTTAGAACTGCACCAACTCACAGCTCCACCATTCAATGTAAACACGTATCCGGTTTGCGATTTAGAATCGTCCGGATCAGTGTCAAAGCTTGCATCGACGTAACCATTTACGAGTAGCTCTTTGTCATCTCCATAAACGAGAAACATATCCTTAGTCCTTTTTAGGTATTTCAGGATGTTCTTGACCACTGTCCAGTGATCCACTCCTGGATTACTTTGGTACCTCCCTACCAAACTTATAGCAAGGCACACATCAGGTATGATACACAACATTGCATACATGATAGAGCCTATGGCTGAAGCATAGGGAACATCTTTCATGTTCTCTCTATCTTCTGCACTGGTCGGGCATTGAGTCTTACTCAACTTCACACCTTGTAACACAGGCAAGAACCCTTTCTTTGCTTGATCCATTTTGAACTTCTTCAAAACTTTGTCAAGGTATGTGCTTTGTGAAAGTCCAATTAAGTGTCTTGATCTATCTCTATAGATCTTGATGCCCAATATATAAGCAGCTTCACCGAGGTCTTTCATTGAAAAACTCTTATTCAAGTATCCCTTTATGCTATCCAAAAATTCTATATCATTTCCAATCAACAATATGTCATCCACATATAATATTAGAAATGCTACAGAGCTCCCACTCACTTTCTTGTAAATACAGGCTTCTCCAAAAGTCTGTATAAAACCAAATGCTTTGATCACACTATCAAAGCGTTTATTCCAACTCCGAGAGGCTTGCACCAGTCCATAAATGGATCGCTGGAGCTTGCACACTTTGTTAGCTCCTTTTGGATCGACAAAACCTTCCGGTTGCATCATATACAACTCTTCTTCCAGAAATCCATTCAGGAATGCAGTTTTGACATCCATTTGCCAAATTTCATAATCATAAAATGCGGCAATTGCTAACATGATTCGGACAGACTTAAGCATCGCTGCGGGTGAGAAAGTCTCATCGTAGTCAATGCCTTGAACTTGTCGAAAACCTTTCGCA
Organism: Aegilops umbellulata; assembly: GCA_032464435.1. Classification (NCBI taxonomy): domain Eukaryota; kingdom Viridiplantae; phylum Streptophyta; class Magnoliopsida; order Poales; family Poaceae; genus Aegilops; species Aegilops umbellulata. The sequence continues at coordinate 61,427,078 of CP136056.1, read as the reverse complement.
ACAAGTCAAGCTTTATAGACGGTAACATTATCGTCAGCGTCAGTCTTCTTCTTGGAGATCCATTTATTCTCAATGGCTTGCCCATCATCGGGCAAGTCAACCAAAGTCCACACTTTGTTCTCATACATGGATCCCATCTTAGATTTCATGGCCTCAAGCCATTTTGCGGAATCTGGGCTCACCATCGCTTCTTCATAGTTCGTAGGTTCGTCATGGTCTAGTAACATAACTTCCAGAACAGGATTACCGTACCACTCTGGTGCGGATCTTACTCTGGTTGACCTACGAGATTCAGTAACAACTTGATCTGAAGTTTCATGATCATCATCATTAACTTCCTCACTAATTGGTGTAGGCGTCACAGGAACCGGTTTCTGTGATGAACTACTTTCCAATAAGGGAGCAGGTACAGTTACCTCATCAAGTTCTACTTTCCTCCCACTCACTTCTTTCGAGAGAAACTCCTTCTCTAGAAAGGGTCCATTCTTAGCAACGAATGTCTTGCCTTCGGATCTCTGATAGAAGGTGTACCCAACAGTCTCCTTTGGGTATCCTATGAAGACACATTTCTCCGATTTGGGTTCGAGCTTATCAGGTTGAAGCTTTTTCACATAAGCATCGCAGCCCCAAACTTTAAGAAACGACAGCTTTGGTTTCTTACCAAACCACAGTTCATAAGGCGTCGTCTCAACGGATTTTGATGGTGTCCTATTTAACGTGAATGTGGCCGTCTCTAAAGCATAACCCCAAAATGATAGCGGTAAATCAGTAAGAGACATCATAGATCGTACCATATCTAGTAAAGTACGATTACGATGTTTAGACACACCATTACGTTGTGGTGTTCCGGGTGGCGTGAGTTGCGAAACTATTCCGCATTGTTTCAAATGTAGACCAAATTCGTAACTCAAATATTCTCCTCCACGATCAGATCGTAGAAACTTTATTTTCTTGTTACGATGATTTTCAACTTCACTCTGAAATTCTTTGAACTTTTCAAATGTTTCAGACTTATGTTTCATTAAGTAGATATACCCATATCTTCTTAAATCATCTGTGAAGGTGAGAAAATAACGATACCCGCCGCGAGCCTCAATATTCATTGGTCCACATACATCAGTATGTATGATCTCCAATAAATCAGTTGCTCGCTCCATAGTTCCGGAGAATGGCGTTTTAGTCATCTTGCCCATGAGGCATGGTTCGCAAGTACCAAGTGATTCATAATCAAGTGATTCCAGAAGTCCATCAGTATGGAGTTTCTTCATGCGCTTTACACCAATATGACCCAAACGGCAGTGCCACAAATAAGTTGCACTATCATTATCAACTCTGCATCTTTTGGCTTCAACATTATGAATATGTGTATCACTACTATCGAGATTCATCAAAAATAGACCATTCAAGGGTGCATGACCATAAAAGATATTACTCATATAAATAGAACAACCATTATTCTCTGATTTAAATGAATAACCGTCTCGCATCAAACAAGAACCAGATATAATGTTCATGCTCAACGCTGGCACCAAATAACAATTATTTAGGTCTAATACTAATCCCGAAGGTAGATGTAGAGGTAGCGTGCCTCTAGGGCATATTTCCTTTATTATTGCCTCTAGGGCATATTTCCTTCAAGAATGTCACACCTGGCCACTTGGCATGTGTGACTTGGCATCCTGCGGAAGGGACCCACCGGCGTGTGCGTGTGTGAGTCGCGTGGGGGTTTAAAATCTGGCCACCTGTGGCTGATGCGGATGTGCGTGATGTGACCAACTAAACTCTCATCCAATCCTTCCTCTCTAAGGAACAAGCTTCTTCTTCCCCACGCCTTCCTCTGTCCCTCACCTACCTCTCGATTCCCTCTCTCTCTCTCTGGTTCGTTACAACAGGTTGGTGCCCATGAGCTCCATGAAGATCGAGTATGAAACTCCAAAGCCACTAAAAGGTATCTTTTTTCCCGCTTCGGTGGAACTTTGGGATTACCAACCGACGCTCATATCTCTGGCGAGCATCTTCCGCGGCGCTAAGTTCCCCGGCTGTCGTGAAAGCTTTACGCTCGACGATGAGTTGGAAGAGGTGCTGCTCGAGGTGACGCGGAAGGTGATTGAGATCAGGCGATGCAAATGCTTTCCATGGCAAGAGCTGCCCTGCCCGCCGAAGTGACGCACACGATGGCTATCGCTGACGCCGGCAGACAGCAAGCAGATCACGAGGAGAAGACAGACGCAAAGGACACAAAATGACTTGTGCAAACATCAGCGTGCCTCTGTTTGATGTGGTAATAAGAGAAACTCCAACGGGCCGACCCAAACGGGCGACGCATTTGTCCGCTTTTTGTCCGTTTGGGTCGACCGCCCGCCCGGCGTCCGTCCAGTTTTGCATTTGGGTCGGCAGTGCGCCCAACGCGCCTACCAATTTCATGTCCGCATTCAACTTTTAAATAAAAAAGGCCCACGACCGATCATGCCAGCGGCCATGTCTCATGCCGGCACCATGCCAGCACCGGCATACAATGTTGGCTTCAGAAAATATCACCACAGTTCATGTTGGCACACTCGCCAGCCGGCCGGCACACATGCCAGCACACAAAAAAGGTGGGACTTGAGTTCGACCACGCCATCGCGGCTCCCGTGGTCATGCCAACACACCTGCCGGCATACAAAAAAGATGGCCCTCGCTGCCATAGATCACTCGTCATCGAACTTGAGCATGTCGGCCTACATCTTGTCGAACCACAGCCTCTTCCTTGGCGACACGGTGTTGAGATCCACCTTGATCTCCACCCCGGTCATCATGCTCGCGAGAGCCACTTCTTTCGCCTTGGTCTTGGCGTTGGCGGCCTCGATCTCTAGCATCTTGGCTTGCTTCTCCGCCTCGAGCTCGAACATCTTGGCTTGCTTCTCGGTGTCAAGATCAAGCCTCCTCCTTGGATCTCCATGAAAGCATCCATTTGCTCCGCCTTGAAACGCCGGCGCTCCTCCTCCCTTGAGTCCTTCTTATTCATCATGCCATCCACGCTTGCGATCAAGGCGTTGGTGCCTGCATCTCGCTTGTCCTCCTTCTTGGAGTTGGTCTTCCCCCGCGGCCGTGCCGGCTCGCCCTCCCCAACATCCTCCACGGCTTTCTTCCCCCCACGTGCCTTGAGTGCGGCATATTGCGCCTTGAACTTCTCCTCGTCCTTGATGACCCGATAACAATGGGAGAGGTTGAAGCATTTTCCATTGTGTTGAACCTGGAATGCCTCCAAAGCTTGAAATGCCTACAAAATGTTTCCATGAAAGCATATGGGCAAGTGATATGCAAATAAACACGCAAAGGATGATCTTGATGACACAAAAGAGGGCGGCTTGCTTGCTATCATATCATGTCTTGCATGCCGATGGCGCTCACGGGGCGGGCCTTGACGCTCTCAAGGGTGGCGCAAAACTTGTTGCACTCTTGTTGGATCACCCTCCACCGCTTGGAAATGGAGACCCACCTGCGTGTGCTCACAAATTGGTAAGGTGGAAACTTCTTGCGCTCATGAAACTCTCGGTGCACACGAGTCCAAAAGGTTGAATGCTTTTGCTCGGCGCCCGTCTTTGGGTCTTGTCCAATGTCTCGCCAACACTCGCAAAGAAGCTTGTCCTCGATAGCTGTGTACGCCTTCGTGCGATTTCTCTTGCGCTTCGGCTTAGGACCGGCGGCTTGGTTGGCGATCTCGTCCTCGAACAAAGGCTCCACTTCGATGTCGCACTCGTCCTCTTCCTCTAGCCCGTAGTCGTCCGGGAACTCGTGGTCGGGGGGGGGGGGGGGGGAAGCCGTCTAGGTCGATGCCGACCTGACCACGCATGAAGGCCGCCTGATCGGGATCATAGCCAGCGGCTGGCGTGAACGCCCCGCGGCCGTCCTGGCTTTGTGTCTCGTCGGGATAGTAGCCAGCGCCCGGCGCACCACCCTCGAAGATGAGGTTCTGCATGTAGTCCTCGTCGACGGCGGACGACATTTCCTCGAACAGGTTACGGGCGTCCGGGAGCCCGCCCGCCGGCGTCTTTCGCGCGTGTTTCCTCGTGCCGCCGGATGACGAGCCACCGACCACCGGGATGGCGTTGAGGTCGATGGGCGCGGGCGCGGGCGTGGAAGGCGCGACCACGCTCACGTCGGGCGAGCACTCCCCGGAGAGGCGGGAGGCCTGCGGGTAGACGTGGAAGCCGGGGATCGGGTTGCAAGCCGACGCACGGGGTGATTCGGGCAGCACCATCCGAGGAAACGCCGACGAGCCGGTGCTGGCCGCGGCGACGGCGGCTTGGACGAGGTTGTGATGGCTAGGGTTTACCCCTAGCATGTAGAGCAGCTCCCTCGTTGCCGTCGCGACGCGGGCGTTGGTGAACTCCTGCTGCGCGGCGGCGACGGCGGCGGCCTCATCCCTCGCGTCCGTGGCGGGCCTCCGACCCTTCCTCTTGGCCGACTCCCTTGCTCACTGTTCGGGGGTCAGCGCCTTCTTCGGCTTGGTCGTAGCGGCGGTCTTGCGGGGGGCACGAGGCTTGCCTTTCCCGTAGGGGGCGACGGCGCCGGACGAGGCGAGGGAGGCGAGGCCGGCGGCGGCGTCAAGGTCGAGGTCGATGGCGTCGTCCATGGCTGGTTGGGGGGCGGGAGCGCGCGCGGGCGGGAGTGTTTTTGGGGAAAATGAGGGGAAATGATGGTGGCTGCCACTGGCCGGCGGGACCGGGGAAAGAAGTAGGCGCACGCGTTAGGTAAATTGTTGTTAAACCATGTGGAGAAATCAACTAAAAAGGGTAAAGAGTCAATATTTGCCAGGCTCGTCATTGGTGCTCATACTTCAATCAATACTTGTGAATCATATCTTCCGTAGTAGTCCTTTTTTTTTGTTTCCGCATAAGAAAAACTCCGTTTTCACTTTCGTTTTGCAAATTTTCACTTTCATTTTTATTTTCTGCCGGAAAGCGCCGCTCTGTTATCACTGTGGCTATTCAGTGGTCCTATTCTATAAAGTGGACATCGAGCAAGAGGAACATTTCGCTCCGGCGCAGTAGCATGCAAACCGAACTCCGTCTCCACCACGGCACCTCACATGACAACTGAACTGAGAACGCGATCGACCAGACGGCAGGCATCATCACCAATCAAGCTCTAGGTCTAGGTGTAGGAGGAACAATCTGACTCACTCTACACTTCGTATTTCAGTGTCAACAGTTTTATCTCCCCAAGCAGGATCGGCAGAGCTGCATCGGTGCACTTACACTCAAGAGGTTTTGGACACTGACTTTGTACAGAAACAAAGCAGCTTTTCGCGAGCTCTTTGGTCGTTTCGTTTGGCCATTTGCGAGACAGAAAGCACAAGACCGTCACAAGGGAACAAAACGGATAGAGAGAAGATGAAGGAAAGTGGCAAGCAACAGTTCAGATTCAGAAATCAACAGGGACACTAAGCCAATACAAGCCGTGGCTAGGGATGCTACCACTCATTACCGTGCACAATGTCCACAGCAACACGAGCAAAGACATACGGCCAAAACTACAGATTCCATGAGGGCAAACAAGACCACGTACTGATCCCGAGGGCATAAGATACTGCGTCAAGACTGAATACTGCATTATATTGAAACACACGGAGCTCACTCCGTCTGAGCCACCTCGGGCAAGGGGATCGAGCAACAGCAATGGTAGTATCCACCCTCGTCGAACTTGAACCTCTGAGATAGGTGCACCGCAGGTACTGGGTACTCGCCCCAATCCTGTTCCCCGTATTGTCTGAATATAGCCCGAGCGTCAAACGAATCGTTTCTTCGGTTCGATTGCTTGCTGCAGTGAAAGAATGTAGGCAAGGTGAGACAACTGTACATGGACAGCACATTACATAGATGTGGGACAAACGGTTTGTTGCTCTCACCTCTTCCGGTGGCGCACATTCATTATGGTTGCATGCAACTGGTTCGAAAACAAAAGGCAATTTTAGCACCAAGAATCACATAAAGGATTATTGGATTTAATTAAAAAACGGATACATAAAAATATCAACAATTATTTAAGCAAACAGATATGCAACAGAAGTTAACTGTAATACGTGTAACATTTATCCCAGAACACTCAAACTGAACTCTGACACCATAGAAGTGACCAGCTAACAGCCTAAATTGATCAGGATAGAACATCTTAGCGATAAAAGACTGATCATCAATTTCACCATAGAATGTTCGATGTGATGTCACACGATGACACACATGTATGGCTAGAGTTTACATGAAACAATCTGCAATTTCAGTAAGTTTTAGTGGACAAAATTTACAACCAAAATCTGAATAACTGATCATCAGCTTAATTATATATGCTGTGAAATGTATAGTAAATTGGCAGAGCGATAGAAAACTAATTCCATTACAGCTGTACTCACCCTCAATTCTTGTCTGGCATCCCTTTCAAGAACCAGGCCTGACTTGACGAAGGCTTCAGTTATTACCTCTGATGGAAGAGAAGTAAAGGAGCAACATCCCACATCCCAGAAATATAGCTCAATTCTATGATAGTAATAGTGAATGCTGAGTTACTGACAATGGTAGGTAATGCGCAAACTGCTGCCCAGGAAATTTAAAAGATCTGACAATACATACTACATGCATATTGCTTATTAGCTATATAACATTCCAAAGGATACTGCAAGCTCGAACAAGGCGCCCTTCTCCACCAATTTCAAGGACTGGAGCATATACAACACGGGCCCTAGCTGGTGAGCCTTTCATGCATGTCTGAAATTGCAGCATTAAGGTGATGTGAATCCCCAGAAAATGCAGAAGTATCAAAAAAAATCATACTTGAATGTAATATTGTGTTTCAGACGTCGCTTTCCTATTCAATAACCATATAGAGTACTGTGGTGCAGTGCTCTAGAAAGTAGTACGAAATGCTTTGTTCTTTGGCTCGGACTTAACCCGCTTACTAGTCATCTATAAATCAAATTCCGATCCAGATACAAAAGGCAAGTATTCGATGACAAAATATTTCCGGCTCTAAAGGAAACTTACCAGACCCTTAAGTTGTATAGAGATAGGTCGGTTTTCCAAAGCTTCATTTACCTGGGAAGATATTGACTGCATTGAAAAGGAAGTGAATTAAATTTCTTCATATTGTCATCCAATAAAATCGCATCATATCAGAAATGATAATACCTGGAGAACTTCAGAAGCCTGAGCAATACGATCCTTGTTCCACAACTTCAACATAAGAACCGTTAGGTGAAACGTTTTGGGTTTTATGAATATCGACTTGTCAATGCCGAACTCTGCAGGTGATTAAAAAGAGCAGTTCAATGCCTGAATATACACATAACATTGTAATTTCGAAATACATAGAACAATACTAATAACATGTAGCGTCACCAGTGTAGCACTAGTACATAATAATAAGAGTACAAAATAGCACAGTTTCTAGATATTTCTACTAGTACTTTTTTTTTCAGAATTCCAGAATTTTTAACTTAAAATATATTATATTTCTAATATCTTCCCTTTTTTTTCAATTTGCCTAAGCTTCTGCAGCATCTCATTATAAAACAGTGAGCTGCTAGGTTTCCTGACATCAGCATCACACTTTGGAGCTAATAAGCTATCAGGATCGAAACAAAAAGTGTGGCATGGCAGTCAATCTAAACAAAACAACCTCAGACACATAAATTCATAAAGTATACTCGATACCAACATTAAGCTAAAATGACATCACATATTGACATCTTGCTTTCGTCGTAAACACAATGGACCTCTATATTGATTGCTTAGTATGTTGTAATTAACTAGTGAAAAATGGCTATATTTGTTTCTTCTTTTGCTGTTCCACAATTTCATATCCCCAAACATGGAGTGTCACAGAATTTCATATTATATATAGGCCATTTAGGTCATTCTTCTTCAATCTGCAAGGAGGTTACGTATGTTCTATTGACCATTCCTACTTATCAAGAACATAAGTTGATAGTATTGACTGTTATAGAACTCAAAGAAGGAACATGCTACACTTGAAAAACAAAATGAGCAAAGCTTTAGACCTGGTTGGGAGCCCTTATTATCCATTTTCACTATGACAGAATCTTCTTCTTTGACTGGCAGCTTGACTGAAACACTAGGGTTCGCTGCTTCATCAATTTCTTCCATAGAACCTTCGCTTAGGCTTTCATCCTTATCACTATCCACATTAGATGCAGACGCCCCGAGGATCGACCTCTGGAAGTTATTTAGCTTCTCGACAAGAGCCGGGTGGATGGCCAACGGAAGTGATATGAAATGCGAGTAATCTAGCATTGGACTTTGAACAGCCTGAATCATGTAAAACATACGGGCACAAATTCATTATAGGGCCGCACTCAGCTAGAGAGATTAAGAAGTCTGACACTAAAGTTAAAGCGAGGGTTTCATGGCCAACCCAGTGGTCTCGACGAAATAAATAAGGAACACGACAAATGTAAAAAACATGTCCTCGTGATGGACACTTCAATTACCCCAATGAGGTACTACTTTCACAAAATTTGGAAAGTAAATGAGCAGACAATCATACAAATGTTCCTTCTGGTATTGATGTTGCGAACTCTATGTAAGGCAGATGATGACAGCAACAACAATAATAAATGGATGTGTGCATCGCTTGATGCAAAGGCCAGGGCTCATATCTCCTTTCCGAGAAAAAAATACAGGAATAATGTCACTTTTATAAGATGTGTTTGGTGACTCACACTGGCACTTCTGCAACAGATATAGGAGCTATGTGATTCTAGCATTCTGCACATGCACTTTGATACATTACAGAGTCGCCAAATTAGTTTTAACTCAATGAACTTATATTTGTTAAGTAAGCTGGCTTGTGATTTGGGTAAATAGATAATGCAAGGTATCGATAAGAATTTTAGTGTGATGAACCAGATGAAAATGGAAAGTGAAACCAAACTATAACCAGTTATGATACTTCAACAGTATGGCAGCAAAGATAAACACATACAGTGCCAGTGATTCAGTAAAGACCTAAGCATACAGTAATCATCTGTCAAAGCAGTGCGTTGAATATCTACCTCTTCAAGGATCTTTGAAATCCTCTCTGATGCTTTTCTAATACTTTCAGCACTTTCGCCTTCGAGGGCTGTATTTTAAAAAAATACCTTATTTAGCTCTGAAAATAACTAATAGCTACCTTATTGAACATAATTTCAGAAAGAAAGATGGGGATATTTTTACCAACAAGTGTTTCCTCCTTTGCAGATGGAAAAATGATTTTAACTCCAGTCTCCTGTTCAATCTGCTTCTGCACAGATCCACTAAACACCAAAGAATACAAATTACACTAACAGATGAAGGTCAAGCATTATCCGCAATAAATAATTGCAAGTATGAGATCAATACCCTTTTCCTTTGAGAAAACGCATTAGAGGAACATCTACCTGGAAAAGAACAATTGAATCTGTGAACAGTATTTGGAGACTGCTTACAAAGATCACACACATATCAAGCCTGAAGGGGGAAAAAAGAGCTTGGCTGAAAACAAAATGGTTGAAGCAATCTGTGTAGCATACCTCAACAGAAGAGGAATATTTTTCTCCCATTACCTCCATAGTGTTTTCATCCGACGCCAAATTCCCACTATCACTGATGGAAGTCCCAACCGTTTGCTTCCTTCCGGAATTGGATAGGTCATCAAGGTGAGCTGTATCATGTGGAAATATAAGATCATTCTAAAATGACACCACAACTCCGCACACACTAAATTAAAATGCGAAAGGGACTGAATTAAGAAAGAAAGAGACAAATCATAAGGGCAAAGGGCAAGTAACTAACTACCGCAAACCCGGTTCTAAAATCAATTTCTAAGCTTTGAGCATCAACTCGAAATTTATTGATGGTCTTGCAGTCACCAAAGAAGTAATAACTACACAATGGCAGGGGTAAGCAGACAAATCCAAGAGAAGCTTGTACCAAGGGTTGAGCTCCTAGATTGACATCCATACCAGGTCAATCATCTGGCTAGCAATATGCAGTATCACAATAATCTTCAAGAATGCCAGTAAATTTCAGTGATTGGTGGGAAATAAGTAGCAAAAACCTTTTGGGGAAGATGCTTGTGTTGAGACTGGCCTCCATCTCTGCACAGGTGAATCTGTTTTCCTATGTTTCGGCGCATTATTTGAATCTCCCTGCCCCCGTTCCATGGCAGAGGAGGGCAAATTATTTGGACCAACTGATCCCTGCAAGTCAAAGCACTAGCATATATAAACATTGTACTGCTCCCTCAAAAAAAAACATTGTACTGTACTGGCCTACTGGGTAACTAGGTATGTTAACACTGAATTCATGGACCGAAATTCATCCTGGCAGTCGAGAAATCTAATCTAAGAAGCCCCAGAGGGGAAAGAAAGGTTGTAACATTCCTGCCGATTAACAAGCCATAACAGAAGGGAAAGAAAATCTCACAGAAGCTTAACATCGAGAATCGTATTAGTACCTGAAGGCAGCAGCGGAGCGGCGAGCCAGCGGCGCACAGGGGCCTTCGAGCAAGCTGGCTAAACCTAGCAAGCAGAAAAGGGGGCGGGGCGGGGCGTGGTATTAGGACGCAGGGGATTACCGGCAGCGGTAGAGTAGACCAGAACGATTCGGCTACGGTAGCCGTGTCGTTCTCGTGTTTACAGATTTTCTATTCTAATCGGAGTAGGAAACAAATTGCGATGGGACTGGTACCTCGCGAGAGAGCCGTGCGCGAACATGACACGCGGAGGAGGGAGAGGAAGAGGATGACGCGCTGCGGCGGCGGCGGCGACTGCCCGTCGTGCCCTCGTTGCTGGGACTTGGGAGGAAAAAACAGAGGAGAGTGCCCTTCCCCAGCTATACTAGACAGGGTGAGGAGTCGGGGGATTCGTGGCCTTCACTGAACACTACTCGCATCCAGACCAGAGTTCGTTCGGTTCAACAAAAGCAGAATACTGAATCACAAGTAGTGCTCACTATATACATACATGCAGATGTGATCACACGAGTAGCACCGACTGAGTTATGGCATTTTGACTGATTTAGTTTACAAGGTGGGTCATGTTCATGTTCATGTTGTCGCGGCGGCTGAGCATCTCGGTGATGCCCTGCACCCACTTGTGCTGCTCCTGCCTGCTCCGGCACTCGAACTCGATCACCCGCTCCTCTGTCCGAACCCCGAAGTAGCCCCTCCGCCGGCCCCCCTCCTCCACCTCCCTCCCCGCCCACGCCGCCACCTCCGACCGGACGTCCACCACAACACCTGAATCAAAACGCACCTACACAGTTACAGAGCCTGTCCATGCACAGATGTACTGCTGCTGTAAAGAATTCAGAAAGCTGCTTACACTTCTTGGTCTTGATGAACGTGCCGGCCATGTGCGCGCTCTTCATCTTGATGATCACCTGGAAGTTGGGGTCTATGTACGCCGTCACAAGCTTCCAATGGAGTATCCCTGCAGCACGTACGTGCATGTCATGTCATGTCAGCTCTCTGGATTTTTGTCCAATGATCATGCACCGATTGAAGTAGTATGACGTACCCTGTCTTGTGCGCTTGAGGAGCTCGCCGCCTCTGGACACGAAGATGAGCGGCGAGATGTCCCGCTCCGAGGCCGCCCTGCCGGCGTCCCCGGGCAGGGCGGTGGCCTGGATCTCCTTGTGGAGCCTGGCACGCAGCATGGCGGCCCCGCGCAGCGCCGTCGCCGCGCCGGCGGTCAGGGCCATGATGTCGCCGCTCGCCTGCGCGTTCACGGCCGACTGGATGGACCCCAGGATCTGCTCGTGGCTCGCGCCCATCGCCTGCGCCATCTCCACGCAGTGCGACGCCACCAGCGCCGCCGCCGACGCGATGGCCGCCGCCGTCTTCGCCCCGCCGTCGCCCCTCGGGCCGCGCTCCGCCGCCGCGGCGGGGGGAGGAGGCGAGGACGAGAACACCGCGCCGGCGACCAGCGCGGCCACCGCCGCCGCGACCCCGGCCACGGACGTCGCCGCGTAGGCCTGCGCGTTGCGGGACCGGGCCTCCGCGCGCTTCTTCTCCTTCTGCTCCTTGATCCACGCGCCCATCGTCGTCTTGCCGCCCCCTGCTCTCCCCGCGGCGGCGGCGGCCCGGAGGAGCTGCACGTCCATGGTGCCCGCCCTGGGAGAGAACGGCGGGCTGGTCACTCCTCCTGCGCCGCCGTCACCTGCCTGCGCCACCGGCATTGTGGCGTCAAGCGGCGGCGGTGGCGGCCTCTGCTCTTTACCTGCGCCCGCGACGACGCCCACGTCGGGGATGTCGCAAACGCCCTTGCTGCTCAGGACCTTGAGCGCCTTGGATATCTCCGCGGCCGAAAGGCTCCAGGACCTTGCGAGGAACTCCATGGTCTCCGTCGGGGTCTCCGGCGCCCGCACCGTCGTCGTCGGAGGCCACTTCTCCGCCGGTGCCGGGCCGCCTTCCTCCTCGATGCCCTCGAGCCTCTGGAGCTGGCCATTGCTGTTCTTCTTCTTCTGCTGCTGCTGCTGCTGATCAAGGCATTCCTCCATTGCCTGACAGAGTCAGGAGGTAAATGTTACTCGTATTGAACAAAACTACACAAAGTCAAACACATGTTCGAACATTCTACAGCTTAAAAATGTCAGCAGTTAGTATCTGATGGTTGCAGCTGAGAATCACCTGAATTTTGGGCACGTACACACGAGAGTAGAGCTGAGAGCGAGCTTGATGCTAGGACAAAGCTCAATTAGCATCAACTAGATACACAACTTGAGTATTAACTATCTGACATAAGCAACTGAGGCACACAACTTAGAGAGTTAGAGCTGAGAGTGAGCTTGACCGGCGGAGTGCTCACTATCTGACATAAGCAACTGAGAGTTCAGTCAAGTACACACGGATGACACTGTCAAGCTTGTCCTATATATGGGAGCCAGCAAAAGACAAAGCATGATGAAGTGCTGTTAATTAACGGTGCTTAGAGGGGCTGATAGTGGGTGCTAACTAAAGCCTTCATAAAAGTGCTCAAAATGTTGCTTTTGGCAGCACTGCGGCAGAGTAGGGTATCTTTTGGCAACTCTGCTCTCTTGTGGAGCCTGGTGTCTCTTGATATTTGGAATGAGAGCACAAGTGTTGTTTTGATCTCACATTTCACATTAACGTTTGAGCAAGATAGCGAGCTTAGCTAGGTGTATGAGTGGCCACTTAGTTGACAGAATATCCACACTGATATGCTGCATGTCATATTATAAGGTATTTTTCTTGAGAAATATTATGACTTAGACACATACACAAGATACATTGAAGACTGATAATTTTTCATTACCTTAGAAATATGTTGCTAGTTTTAGAAAGTGGATACAACGGACCGATGACCATTCTAGTATTCCCTCTGTAAAGAAATATAAGAGCGTTTAGATGACTAAAGTAGTGATCTATTTCTTTACGGAGGGTACATCTTATTTGCTTGAGCGACGAAGGAGGACTTGGGGGTGGTTGATTATATAGCCAACTATTTTGTTCGTAGGCATGAAAATATAGGAGAGATACTCTTTGAGAGGGTCTAACTCCCAACATTTTGATGAGAAACGTGGCGGGAAGAGCGTCTCTGATCTTGATGATAAGTTATGTTATCATGATCTGCCACCTGAACCTCTCTCTAGGGTCTGGGATTAACAGCAAACTCCATGCTACATGCCCAGTCTGCTTTTCTCTAAACTCTGATGCCCACAGGTAGTAGCCAATCAGGAACACCCCCTACATACAGAGGTGAGGTTTTCTCTGAAAATTTGCACTGATTATGCTATATTGCATACAAAAGAAACATGGTTAAACGAGAAGGAAATCAATCATCGATGTAGTGTACCTCTTCAGAAAGGATTTATAATCGGGTGATGGTATCTATCCTTAAATGTGTATTATCCGAAAACCATTAACGACAACAGAGAGAACAGAGTTCGGCTAGTCTCCATGATATCGAGGCAAGTACGTAGATCATAGGAGACTAGGAGTGTCTGCAACTTGAGGAACAAAAATGTTTGGGTTTGGCATTGCACGTTTTCAAGTAGAACCCATGCTAGCATTAGATTTACTACAAACTTTAACTGAACAGCACTTGTAGCTTTTCAGAAAACATGCGAGAGTTGGAGCTTTACCCCCTGCCTGCATATTTGGGGATCCTTTCTTAATGCTCCCAGGAAATAATTGATGAGAGGAGGTTCATGATTGGGTGCTTAAGAAAAAAGACCTTTTCTGGTCAGAGAAAATGATTCCACCTGCAGCCCGGATTTTCGGCCGTCCGTGCGAAAGCATTCTGCTCCTCGAATGGAGAGAACCAACTGAGGAAGTGGAATCCTTTCTAGATAAAGCCGGTTATGCGTCCAAGTTGAAGGTTCAAACCAGTGTTTACTGTGACTATGCTAACGTATAATTTGAACAAGTAAGGGTCAGATTTCTATACTGAATAGCATATGTTATTTTTTCCTTTGCGGGGAGAATAACACATGGCTTAACTAGAAATTGGAACACGCACGCGCGTGCACACAACAGCAGCAATAACATGGGCATGAGGTCAAGGTGAAGGTCCAGCATATGCAGGAGTTAACAAAATCACGCTAGTTTCATAGTTTGTCATGTTATATGCCTGGTTTATACCTCTAGGAAATTATGCTTGCATGAAACTGAAAGTATAATGAACTAAAAATAACTTTGAAAATACAACAAAAAGAGGAAAAATTAGTACTCCCTCTGTAAACAAACATAAGACGTTTTAGATCACTGTTTACATAGGGAGTACTCCTACAATATAAAGCAACAAATCATTTCACGAAGAGATGCCAACTCTTTCACTTCTTTCTACTCCTCCTGACTTGGCAGAAGTCCGACGACCTGTCTGTAAATGGGAAGTGATTGCAGGTTCTTCGAAAAGGAAAGGCGCACGACGTCTTATGACAAGCGATAGGGTTGCCCGGCTATGATGCGATCCACTACGGAATGCTGTGCTTAATTTGCTTTCCATCATTGCCTAATCTGGCCGTGCAGGGACAGGCTAATCGTTCTCGCCCAAGCTAAAGCCCCTTCAAAGCTCCAAACAAACGACATGGAGGTGCCCATTCTTCTTTGTCGTGGTGATCAGCAAATTATGACGCCAAGCCCAGCTCATTCAGTGCTCTGTGACATCGAGTGGCGTAAGGCAAAAACCTGTCGTGTTTGCCATCGAGTTGGCAATGCAACACGGAATATTACCACGTACGGATTGGCATCTACTCCCTTGATTATGTTGTGTACTTCCTCCATTCCAAAATAAGTGAACGAAAGTCACAGCACGAAATTTTGAAATGGAGAGAGTGATTCTTTTCATGAATTGAATATATATAGACACACTTTAGTGTGTCTGTTTACTCATTTCAGTCTGTATTTGAAATTTAGTACATGCTGTTCATTTTCGCGCTTCATGTGAATTTAGTACGCTTTGGTATGATAACGTGTGAGCACGTCACTTCAGACCTCTTCACCTGATTATGTACCGGTGATGCATACACCTGACAAAAAGTGCGTGTTCCTCTTCCTCTTCTTCTTTAATGCATATTAAAAATGGAAGATTCCTATAAAGCTGATGTTGCATCATTGCCGTTCGTGTAACAAAAGCATAGAGTGTTGGCAGTGGAGGCAGCACTTGGCTGGACAAAACGCTCAACTTTGGGGCGCCCCAACTCCCAAGTGGAGTGGAACTAGTCCTTTCTCGATTCAGGAGAGGATAAACACAAATAGGCGCGTGCAATCATGAAAGGAAAAAGGAGATTGCGGAAAAATAGAAGAAAATGCACAAGTCACCAGCCATATTTGATCTCCACACATACTAGAAACCACATGTATTTCAAAAATTGGTAGTACAACACAAGAGCTAAGTTACACATAACAACGGATATGCAAAGAGAGGAACCAAATTCTCAGATGTGCGTGCTGACCATCTTGTTTGTTCAAGGCCTAATGACAGTCTGGCAGTACTCATCCTCTGTGACTACATAAGAGAATAAGTTTAGTTATGCTGAATCTCCTTCACTTTATTAAGCTGGCCAGTATTATACTGAATCCTTGGTGAACCACATAAGAGATTTGGTTTAATTATTCTGCATTTCCCCCGCTTTATAAAGCTAGCCAAAAAATCTGCAGCATTGCCGACAAATATTCTTTAACATATTTCACATAGGTTCGATATTAAAATGGAAATCTCAGGCAAAAACACTTTAAAAAAAATCTACATATTTATCGGAAACTATTGCAGACAGATCAAGGCCAAGTAAACTAAAGGATGATATGCTAATAAGAAGTTATTTAATTACAGAACTTGCCATATAAAATAAATGCTTACTTACAACAGAGAGGCGCCATTATTTTAACAAAAAAGAAAAATAGACCCACTAGAACTCTGTAATGTAGCATCTCAAGTTTTTAATCGACAAACATTCAAAGATAGTTGAACTATATGTCTACGAGCAACCCAACATGTGATTACTAAAGTAAATATGTGACATAAAAACTTCAGTAATTAATAACCTACTGAAAACCCTCTGCCAATCTCCATGCAGAAACAATTAACTTGAGATTAGCCTACTGCACTAGTAATATGTTCTCAGGCATCTTCAATACCCAATGCTGAAAATATTTCAGATCATGATGCAAATTTCATGAATAACCTTATCACCACATGTATATTGGATAGCTATCAGATGCTGAATGAGCCGACAACATCACTATTGCTCAATGTCCATGCCATTTGTCTAACCATATGAACTATTTACACCCGACATCATCACTATTGCATAATATCCATGCCATTGATCTGACATATGAACTATTTACATGTCCTCCGCGACTGTGAGAACAAAATGTCTGAAGCAACAGTCACAGAAACTGCTGGAGCATCCGACGCAGCAATGATCAAACCTTGCATAATCAATCGGATCTGTAGCCATCTTTGTAACATGCATTAGGCATCAAGATGTTTGAGTTGATTTTGTGATTCTTGGATCTGACCACTCTAAAAGAAATGGAGTCTAGTTGAGCATTTCCTCATTTCTAGCTCCACAAGAGAGGTGACCTGTATAGCAACAGAAATTCATTAGAACTACCACGTTTAACTGACAAGAGTATAGTCCCAATAGTTGTACTACAAGGTTAGGGCTACTGTTGGAAGTTTACCTATCACCTTGCTGGGGCATTGTGCGGAAGTGTCGGAAAACAAGCGCTAGGAGAGCCAGTATTGCTGTCAAAACCCTGATTTTGATGAAAAGCATCAATACGCACTATATGTCTTGAATTCCCATCATTCTTCGGGTTTTCATTTCTGGCACTGGCTGCCATATTTTGCCTCTGATTAGATCAACCATGTCATAAGTAACTGCTTAAGCAATAAAATATATACACCACATGCTATGAAATATATGAAGCTCGCATCATTTTGATGCTTTCATAATTCAAAATAGCATGCATGTTAGCCTGTTTGAGAGTATATACACACCCTGATCCTTTCGTCAATAATGTCAAGGAATAACCTGTACCAGAAGCACAACTACTCACATATACCAGAACTAGTAAGTTTTATGTGGTGCTGCTCATATGGTAAAATTAACTAAATGTACCATTATTTACTGGATTTACATTGGAAAGATGGGTTCTCATTATGAACTGTATGAAACAATTGCATTTGGCCACATTCCAGTAAACAGGAAACCTTTAGCAAAGTAAATTTCTACTTAGAAATTCTCTGAGAACACTAGTAAGTTCTACACAAGCATGCAGCACACTTGAGCATCTGTAAACTGAAACTAAAAGCAGTGGAGTACAATAATTAAAGTAATGTAGAAAATGTAGTGCTAAGAAACTGAATATACTCTGAGTCAATAAGTGGAGATTGTTATTTTCAATTAATAAAACAAGTCATAAACAAACCGATCAGGAACCATCAGTAACTCAGTATGATGCATGGTAGGGTAAGGATCTCTCTGTGTCCAATTTCACCTGTAACTGTGCAGCTGACCCGGTCATATGGCTTGACTCCATCTGTTCATGGGCTTCATTTGGATGGACATCCCCATTTACACCTGTTAGTCATAAGTTCAGATAAGAGATCAATATTGTAGTCAGTTTTATCAAACATGTGTCATGTGGCAGAATCTCTAGTCTGATCTACTAACAGCAGAATGCAGCTATAAACTGAAGCAAGAACCGTATGTTAGTACTTAAGAAAAGTGACGCGTTAAGCAACCATGCCATGTCCACTGCATTCGAAGTCAAAATCATTATATCTAATCACTGTGGCCCATTTACAATAGTAACGTCAAAGTGATATCATGCTACAAAACCCTACACAAGATAGATGGTTCTCATTGATTGGTGTTAAGAGTATTGCTCATGTTTATATCATTTATATCTATATATACAATTTAGACCCATAGCAAGCCCATAAGGCCCGTGTACCCTATGGTGTATCCCTCTATTTGCAATAGAGGAAAGTCAATTTGGGCATTTCCTCTATTCAGAGGACGTAATATAAGCACTGCTGCCCCAAATCCTTCCTGTGAAGCTCATGGCCATCCTGACTGTGTCTTTCTTTACCAATCTGTTGCTGCTGCTCCCTCATGAACCTGCTGCTGTTGCTGCCCCTCACCAATCTGTTGCCGCTGTTGTTTGTCTAGCTCCCAGTGTTGCTATTTGGCAGAGCCGAGTTGCTAGTGGAGATAAATTGGGTTGATTGCTTGGCTGCTTGTGCTAGTTGTTGCCGACAGCTAGTTGTTTAACTGTGGAAAGAGTTTAGCTAGGTCCTTGGTGCATTTTGTTGCAGCTATCATAGCAAAAGAGATGCCTCCAACTACAGAGAACATGCATTCTCGATCAATGAGACTGGAAAGAGTTGAAGGGCTGTCGATCTCAATGACCACCATTTGACCAAGGAAGATGAAGCCACAAAAAGGCAAAATGATGACGCTAAGGCCATTGGTGCTTTGATTCTCAATGTTATCCTTCACTTAGGATGAGTCTTAACTCTTAAGTATCACTAGCAAAGGTGATATGGAAGCATTTTAAGAGGCAGATTCACCCAAATGGAGCCCTTCACTTTTCTTACTGCAAAGTTTGCACAATCTTCGCAAGAGGGCATGTCCATAGAGGATTACTGTGGAGGTTTCACTCACATCTCTAGCCAACTTAGCTTGATGACTTCAATGAGTTGTTCTGGATGTGATCTTGCATGGCCAAGGACAAGCATGAGCATCGAACCTTTATGTTTCAGTCTGCGATGGACCTCAAGGAGGAGTTTGAGATTAGTCGCACTCAGCTGCTTGTCCCACTCTTCCCACCATGGATAAGGTACTTTCTAATCTCATTGACACGTCTCAGCTCTCTAGCTACACATACTGCTTCCGATGACTTATATGTATACCTTAGGCCCCCAGTATAGCAAGCACATGCATCCTAGGGTAAATACCTCTCTTTGCAACAGGGAAGTTTTGGGCATTTCTTTTCTATTTAGCTAACAATGCTAGCCCTCAAGTTACACGATAATCTAAATGAATACTCTTATTTATATGTTTATGAAAAGGTGCAAAAGCTAAGTTACCCGCTCTTTTGTCAAGATGTGTTGGGACTGCTCGAGCAATAGTTGCCCCAGGAACATGCTACAAAAAGTAAGCGAATTTGTCAGGTAGATACTAAAGTTGCACCATGTCGATATATAGTAGATAAAGAATTACTCTGAACCACTGGCCGTTCTGTAATAGGCTTCATTGAGATTAAATATTCATAAACTAAATCTATTTATGTAAGAAAATGAGATTCCATTTGAACATGATATGTATTGTAATTTAATTTTCAAAAGCATTTGTCCCAAAAACAGTATCGTTGCTTTGGAATAATCATAAGTTCATAACATAGCAAAGAGAGCTGGAGGATGAGGAGGGGAGTTCTGGTGCAAGATCAAATCGCATCATAAAGGAATCCAAAACCAATGAATGGTAGATTAAATGCAAACTGAAACTTGCTGTAAAAGTACTTGCAATAAAACTTAAATATTTTAACCCCTGATGAAGTACCTGGGTCTTTTGGCCTTGTTTATATTTCAAAACAGTCCAGTCAAAGACATAATCAAAATCATAACCTGTTGCAGGATGAGCAGAACATTGGATGAAATATGCAAGCAAAAACTCAGATAGGATCTGCTGAAACAATGTACTCCTCTGTTCCAAATTACATGACATTTTTACTTTGCACAATATCTAATATGCAGTTTTGACCATTATCTTTTGTGAATACTTAAAAGATAAACAATTTTTCATGACAAAGCTAATAGTACCATTTGCACCTAATCAATCTATAGCTTTTCTATTAATTGGTTTTGAAATATAGAGAAGTTTGACTGCAAGTTTTCTAAAATGCCATCTATTTCCGAATTGAGGCAGTTCCTTTTAACGGTGCTATTACAGAGGTATATACTATATACTCCCTCTGTTCCATAATATAGTGCATATAGTTTTTTTTAAGTCAAACTTCATAAAATTTGATCAAGTTTATAAGGAAAAATATCTATATTTACAATATCAACTAATATAATATGAAAATATGTCTCATGATGCATCTAATGGTATGTATTTGGTATTGCAGATGTAGATCCTTTTCTCGAAAAATTTAGTCAAAGTTTGCAAATTTTGACTTTGAAAAAAATCTATACACTATATTACGGCGGAGGAAGTACTATGTAGTACTACTTAATGAAGGAATACCTTGGCGGTCGAATAAGTCTCGAAAAAGGCGCTTCACGAATCCATAATCAGGGCGCTGATCAAATGTCAATGACTTGCAGTAGTGGAAGTAAGATGCAAATTCTACCGGACAAGATTTGCATAACACCTGATAAATAAATAAAATTCAGCTACAGATGTAAAAGTACAGTTTCTGAAGCTTGGTTTAATATGCTTCTGAGATAAACCTCGATAGGTGTCGAAATCTTTTTCTCACATATCTTCTCATACTTCTGCTTTTTCGTTGCAGCTTTTAGTCCCTGCCAGGGAAGACTGTACACACCAATACATGGCAAAAAAAAATTAGACGAAATTATCCAAATGGATAATAAGACCTCAATGTTCTGATAGCTTTGATATTATTACTTAAATTTTTTTTGAGATTGGTATCAAACCCTGTTACATTTCCCACAAAAAAAGGTACTTGGAAACATGTCATGGAAAAGGCATAGACAGATTCACAACAATTTGCTGGTGAAACTTGAGATATTAACGGACTTTCATTAACCAGCTGCACAAATGTCGTGCGTGCATTGATATGGCATATAGTGAAGTCTGCTTTGTAATGAGGGTTTTCATATTTACAGTTTGTTCTAGGGAAATCTTTGTAAGATGCAGCCCAAACATGCTAACAAAACAAGCAGAGATATAAGATCCCGTGCTACAAGGCCTATTTTGAGCTGACCAACATCAGTTCATACCTACAGGCTACAGCTAGACTGCTAGAGTATCTAAAGTCTGAAGAAAATCGTAGTTTTTCAAAAGTAGGTTCTTGAAACTGCTTCTTTTAGATATGATGTCTATTTACATATCTTTTAAAAAGTAGACTTGCACTCCTTAATGTGTTTTCAAGCACACTGCATCACAGATACTGTGCTCATAAGCAACATAGTAGTTCCACAGAACAGTAGTATAAGCCTACCTTCCTCGGAGAAAATATAGGAGAACATAGCCAAGAGATTCCAAATCATCTCGTCGACTTTGCTCTGCCAGTAAATAAAAAACAATGTTCAAAATCAAATTTAAATGATGATTTGAGAAGTAACCAACTGGTCATACTTACCAATTCCAAGGTGAGTGTTGCTACTTGCATAACGTGCAGTGCCAGTTAAATTCTTATGTTCCCTACAGTAAAGCAGCAGTTCGATATTAAATGGCTAATCAAAGATCATGAACAAGTTGTATTTATATATATGCCGATTGCAGGGTACACAAGCATTCTTAATAAGCAGAAGAGAACAAAGGTGAAAACCCGTATTATAGGGCAATAAAATTAACAAAAAAGGGAAATTCTGGCATTGTATAATTTATATTGCTGTTTTCATATAGATGGCATCACACTATGATGCAGAGTGGTCTGTAAACAATCAAGTTATTATGATAGCAAAAGGCTATTGTTGATGGAACCTAGAAGACTAAATTAGTAAAATATTGTGATGGGTCTTTTTAGTTTTTCCTTCTTTTGGGTTACTCTTGGTAACCTTTGTACATATTGTATACTTTGAATGAATAAAGAGCAATGGCTGTGGGGGGTTTCCCTACAGTAACCAGTCAAAAAAAATATTGTGATGGGAACATTCCCACACAGTAAAGAGCGAAGTAGCAGTGGTCAAGTACCACATGGGAGCCACCAATTGAAATTACAGACATAGGTCAGACCATGATGTGTCACAGGTCCAATTCAGCGCACTACCGCTGTAACTATAATTTCCATGACACAAAAAAGGTAAAGTAGGGGCAACGGAATTGACAACAGATAACAAGTATTGGGTCAGCTAACTGCTTAAATCAATTCTGGGCAAGCAGAATTACATTTAGTTTGACACTAGTAAAAAAGTCAACCTATGGTACCATCTTCTACCAAAAAATGCATCTTCAGAAATATATGTACCTGTAAGGAATATGTCGATTCGTAGTAGAATCACGGTATCTTTTTGCAAGCCCAAAATCAATTACATAGACCTGATAAGCACACACAGAGATATCATTGACGAGATTGTTCAGCACATTAACAACTTAACATGGAGCTTTAGTGCACCACAACAAGTACCTGATTTGCCTTCCGGCCGAGACCCATTAGAAAATTGTCAGGTTTTATGTCTCTATGCAAGTATCCTTTGGAATGCATAAATTCTATCCTTGTAAGCTGTTAGGATTATATACAAAAGAGAAAAGCTGGCATTACTTAATCAGAAATGGAACTCGATGCATGCATGCAAAAATAATATCAATATTTAATGGGGGCAACGAAAACTTCAGGCAACTGTATTCCACATGCGGCTACTTAACTACATCTAGATTAACTGTGCAATATTTCAAACTATGCAAATAAATATGAAGCATATAGAAGCAACATATACAAGAAAAAATATCTGCTAGTGCATAGTGGAACCCTCTATAGAAGTCCTGGCAGTAATTATTTCATATGTTCTCAGATAGATTTTACTTATTTCAATTGCTGCCCAATCTTTATTATTAAATAGTGGTAATGTGGTATTGAAAGAGCAACACAATAATGGAACTCTCCAAGGAAATTCTCAAGAATAGACATTCAGTGTTTGGTTACCATCAGAAATATAGTTCTTTTTTCCTGTGAGTTCCACAAGAATTCAAATTGCTGAACAAATGTTGACACTTTCCAAATGGTTTTCAGTGTTCGGCATAAGGTAATGAAATAAAGTGAAATGGGCAATTACTAATTACCATTTGGTCTGCAAGCATTAGGACAGTCTTCAAGGTGAACTTTCTGCCGCAGTAGACAAACAAATCCTCTAAGCTCGGCCCCAACAGATCAATGATAAGAACATTTTCCTCCCCATCCACACCACACCATTTAACATTCGCAATGCCACCTGGATGCCAAAACATTCCCCGTCAACTCTGGATCTTATCCAAATAAACCCAGCATGGAACTATGGAGAATTGGATGACAGGGCATACATACTTCCTCCTTGCAGGGCGTTGTAGATCTTTGCCTCGTAAAACAGCTGGGGATGCTTCGAGCTGCTACTTTCCTGCCAGTGAGGTTACCAAAATAAGGATTCGGAGATAGTGTGTGCAAGAAAAAGGGGTTTCACTAGGCAAGTAGACGGTGCATATAACAATAACACTCAAACTTTCCTTTCCCACTGGTATGCTTGCTCTCACAAGGCAAGCCATGAAGTGGGATGGGGGGAAAGCAGGGACACCAACTGAGCTTTGACAATAACAATCAAACTTTCCGCTCCCACTCGTATGCCTGGTCTCACAACTTTTCCTGCAAGGCTACAAATACAATTCCTCTACGGCAAGCGTCATTATGACCAACCACCACCTGTATCGATCATCACCCAAGAGGCTAAAAGAGGGAGCCAAGCAGCATTCTAGAAAGGAAAGGGGAAAACAGGCCAAGTAGCCACACAATTAAATAAAAGGCGTGTGCTTGGACCTTTCTAACCACATGATTACCAGCATTTTCTAATCCCATTATGATCAGCCCAAAACAAGCAAGAGCGACGAGTAACAGACAAATTCAGCGCAGCAATCGAATCATGCATCCGCGCGAGGGGAGGCAACCAATCCAATCCAGCATTCCACCTATATATCTGCTTAACTCAACAGCAATCCAATCAGGCAATCACCCACCTCTCCACTTGAGCCAACTACTCAACAGCAACCCAATCGAAAATTGAAGTATGAAACAGGGCAGAACAGGGCAGGGCTGAGAGGAAACAGGGGATACAGGACTCACAATCTTCACCGCGACGATCTCGTAGGTGTCCATATCCGTGGCTGCAGCAGCAGCAACAGCGACAGCATCAGACGACGATAGATAGAGCCGAAAAAGAAAAAGAAAACCGACCAAACGCGGCCGGCGGCGGCGGGGAATCGAGCGATCGCTCACCGAGGTAGATGACCCCGAAGGAGCCGGAGCCGATCTTCCGGCCGAGCTTGAACTTGCGGCCGACGATGCGGTCCATGCCGCCAGTCCTGAACACTTCTTCCCCCGCCCGATTTCAGAGGAGGGGACGGCGGCGTCGTATGGTGGGGGCTTCGGTTTGCCTGGCGTGGAGCGGGGGCAGAACGGAAACGCGCGGTGAGAACTGAGAAGAGAAGAGACGGTGGTGGGGTTCACTGGCGCTGCGTCGGTCGCTTGCTTTATTTCGGCCGCGGGGTCGAGTCGGGTCGGCCGAGAGAAAGAAGGGAAGGGAAGACGGGCGTAGGGCCGCGGCGGAAAGGGGCGGTCGTAATAGCCGTGTGGGTTAGGTGACGTGACGGCCGGCTTCGGGGCACGACCCTTCCCTAATCTTATCCCCTGTGGGCTGTGGCGTGGCGCTTCTCACGCGGGATGTGCCACGTTTCTGACAATCGGTCTCTGGCTCGCGGCGTCGGTGTTGCGCGTGCTTGCGTTCCACGTCATAGTTTTCCATACACATACTTTGAGTAGTCATAGAATTTTTTTTTCCATCTTAATTTGTCTTTACAATAGCGCTTCTGTACTGTATAAATCTATAACTATAAAAGTATAATCCAAAGTACATCAAGAATCCTGAAAAAGGAACATTTACGTGATACGGTAAGTAAACCGACATCGAAAATTCTATCAAAAATATATGTATAAGTTTTGGAATATTTAATATTTTTTGGAAAAAAAGCAGCCATGTGGTGCCTGAGGGCGCGCCACCTGTCCGTGTGCGGGCGACGCGGGCCCAGCCCCGATGGGGGTAGGGGGCTGCCCCGAGCCCCCGAAATGGATGGGGGCCACCCCAGGGATGTGGGGAGCCCCTAGTCAGCGCCTAAGCAGCGCCTGCAGAATCCTTCTTTGGGTCGTTTCTGCATCGACCCATTCTTCGATTGTGTTTGTCGGACTATTTCGCCGAATTATTTTATCGCCACATAGCGTCGCAGCAAACTACGTTCGCTTCGTTTTTGAAAAGGTTGGCATACTTGAAAGGACTGTAATGATGTGTGAGTAGTTTATCACAGACCTAGGGGTCCATAGCTAGTAGCTAGATGACTTCTTCTCTCTGTTTGATCTTCAATACAACGTTCTCCTCGATGTTAATATCAATTATGGAAGGAAACTAGAGGGATTGCTACAAATCAAGAAAATCGAGCAACTTCCATGAAGAGACCCATGTCATCAAGCGCAACAGAGCAAAAGACGGCATTCCATACGTCTGCAAGTGCTCGCATGAGTGGTCGTATGGATTGCCATCAGCTCCACCACGTCTATACAAGCAAATTTCATGAAGGGCTCAGTAAGAAAAGAGAACCCTAGCCGCCACCACACCACCCAGAACGGGAGAAGGGAGGATTCGAGGAACCATCGAAGATCTTCTTAGTTTTGGTCCTTTCATCTCCATCATCATCATCATCATCATCATCATTATCACCCCTTTCACTATTGTAAGAGTAATTCCAATTTGGAAGAACAATTGTAACTCTACTCAATCTCATTTGGAGGTCAAGACTATTTGAATTACCCATTTCGTCTTATTATGGATCTTCACGGTATTATTGATATGGTTTTCATGGATTTTATCTGTTTTGTGATTGATTCCCCTCTTATGATGTGTGAGTAATTTCCCCTAGGCGTGGAAATGTAGGTAAGTGGTAAGATTAATCTATGTCTATTCTACATGTCGTCATTTGCATTCGTAGTAGTGTGATCTATCAGTATGTTGTTGCACCGTGGTGAACTCTATGCGTGTTGCCCAATTTAAGGGCCCAGGCAACATGATCTTAAGCCCTACACAGGTAACAATATTGTTTAGGAAATCTATGGCCTCTGACGTGACAGGTGGAGATATCTATGAGAACCGAAGATAATATGAGATAACGGTGATCCATTAAACTTAATGCTTGCTTCTGGTCTAAGGACCTTAATTGTGGAAATGACCACTCTGTGGCAACGGTGAAGCAGGACCATAGAATGAAATATAATCCCGCGTGGAGGTGTTTCGTAACATTAGAGTGATTCGCGTACAGAACACATATATCAAATGTTATGAGTACAACACAAGGTAACTGATATTGTCGTCGCACTCGCATACTTTATACATTCTTACCATTAACTGAAATCTCTCCACACCTAATCTCTTCATTGTAGGAAACAAAAGTTAGCCTTACTCATGTTATTTGCACTTAATAGTTCTTACAGTTGTTACTTTAAACACCATTTTATACTTGCCCACTTTGGTCTATCCGTGATTCAGGACAGTAACGATATTTGCAGAAGTACAAGTAGTTACTTCACACAAGAGTCGTGACACCTTGTGGGTGACAGAAGCGCCACTATAAATACTCCCATCCGCTCTTCGTTGTGACGATTACTCATTGGGATACTTCTGTGAAAGTGCTACACTACCCTGTTTGGCTTGCAGGCATCAACGTCCATTTTGCATCATTATTTCTTATTATAGTTTATCCCATTTCAATGATATATTTCACATTATGATGCAATTCTAATGCCTTTTTCTCTCTTAAAGTGCAAGTTATCCAAAGATAGGGGGCTTACCGGCAGCTGGAATTCTAAACCTAAAAAAGCAACATAAGAGATAGTAATTCTCCATAGCTCAAAATGAAGTGTGGATTTTTGGAGAATTATTTTGGAATATATAATGAATATTGGAGCAAATAAGTACCAGGAGGACCCCCCAGGCAGCCACACGGACAAGTTGCGTGACCTACCCCCTAGTTGCGCCCGGCTGAAAGCACAAGTGCTTCCTAGGTGGTTTTGGTAATTAATGTCAACATATATTTTGTTGGACTAATACTTTTATCTAGTGTATTTTAGATAAGTTCAACGATGACTTGGAAAGGACAAGAGGATGTGGAACCCCTTCTAGGTGTCAGGAACACATACTGGCAAAAGCTGAAGACTCTTCTTTTCTATTTTAGTGATCCAAGATCACATTGAGTCCATAGGAAAGCCAATACTATCAAAATGGGATGAGGTGTTGCTTAATGGTTTACTTGCTCAAAATGCTTAGTGATATTGCTCCAAAGCCCTCAACCACTTTCTCATTTCCATATATGTCCAAAACCCAAAGTCAAACTCGGCCCCACCGAAATCTTCTATCCGGCGCCACCGAGTTCATTTGGCATAGCCACTGCCAGAAACCCTAGACACTTTGGACACACCGATACGGATCTCGGTCTCACTGAGATGGCCTTGCAAACTCTTTGTTGCTTGTTGCATTATTTCGGTCTCACCAAAATGTGCAATCGGTCCCACCGAGTTTGCTTGACATTCGCTTTGTTGCCTTATTGCTTCACTTCGGTCTAACCGAGTTGATGCAATCGGTGCCACCGAGTTGATGTTTGCCCTGAGCCCTAGCACATCGTTCCACCGAGTTGTTCCAGTCGATCCCACCGAGATTCCTAACATTCACATTTTGAACTAAATCGGTCTCACTGAGTTCTTCTATTCGGTCTGACCGAGTTGGGTCAAATGTGTGTAACGGTTGGATTTTGTGTAGAGGCTATATATACCCCTCCACCCCCTTCTCCATATGTGAGAGAGTCATCAGAACGTGCCTACACTTCCAGTCTACATTTTCTGAGAGAGAACCACCTACTCATGTGTTGAGATCAAGATATTCCATTCCAAACACAAGAATCTTGCTTTCTAGCCTTCTCCAAGTTGCTTTCCACTCAAATCATCTTTCCACCATATCCAAATCTATGAGAGAGAGTTGAGTGTTGGGGGGACTATCATTTGAAGCACAAGAGCAAGGAGTTCATCATCAACACAACATCTATTACCTTTTGGGGAGTGGTGTCTCCTAGATTGGTTAGGTGTCGCTTGGGAGCCTCCGACAAGATTGTGGAGTTGAACCAAGAAGTTTGTAAGGGCAAGGAGATCACTACTTCATGAAGATCTACCCGAGTGAGGCAAGTCCTTCATGGGCGATGGCCATGGTGGGATAGACAAGGTTGCTTTTACGTGGACCCTTCGTGGGTGGATGATACGTCTCCAACGTATCTATAATTTTTTATTGTTCTATGCTGTTATATTATCATTATTGGATGTTTTACAATCATTTTATAACAACTTTATATCATTTTTTGGGACTAACCTATTGACATAGTGCCCAGTGCCAGTTGCTGTTTTTTGCTTGTTTTCACTTCGCAGAAAATCAATACCAAACGGAGTCCAAACGCAGTGAAACTTTTTGTGGATTTTTTTGGACCAGAAGACACAAGATGGGCCAAGGAAGTACCAGAGGGGGGCCCAGAGGGGAGCACAACCCACCTGGGCGCGCCTGGGGGCCTAGATGCGCCCTGGTGGGTTGTGCCCACCTCGGCCGCCTCCTACACCGCCTCTTTGCTCTATAAATACCCTGAAAATCCAAAAACCCTAGGGGAGTCGATGAAACACAATTCCATCCGCCGCAAGTTCCAGAAACCACATATCTAATCTAGACACCATCACGGAGGGGTTCATCATCCTCATTGGTGCCTCTCCAATGATGCATGAGTAGTTCATTGTAGACCTATGGGTCCGTAGTTAGTAGCTAGATGGCTTTCTCTCTCTCTCTCTCTCTCTCTCTCTCTCTCTCTCTCTCTCTTTTGATTCTCAATACAATGGTCTCTTGGAGATCTATTTGATGTAACTCTTTCTGCGGTGTATTTGTTGGGATCCGATGAACTTTGAGTTTATGATCAGATCTATTTCATCCATGAAAGTTATTTGAGTTTTGATCTCTTATATGCATGATTGCTTATAGCCTCGTATTTCTTCTTTGAATCTGTGGTTTAGTTAGGCCGACTAGATCAATTTTTCTTGCCATGGGAAGAGGTACTTTGTGATGGGTTCGATCTTACGGTGCTCAATCCCACTGACAGAAGGGGACATGACATGTATGTATCGTTGCTATTAAGGATAAAAATATGGGGTCTATTCCTGCATGAATGGATCTTGTCTACATCATGTCATCGTTCTTATTGCATTACTTCGTTTTTTCATGAACTTAATACACTAGATGCATGCTGGATAGCGGTCGATGTGTGGAGTAATAGTAGTAGATGCAGACAGGAGTCGGTCTACTAATCTTGGGCGTGATGCCTATATAATGATCATTGTGTGGATATCGTCATAATTATTTGAAGTTCTATCAATTGCCCAACAGTAATTTGTTTACCCACCATATGCTATTTTTCTTGAGAGAAGCCACTAGTGAAATCTACAGCCCCCGGGTCTCTTCTTTATCATATTTGCCTTCAAGATCTATTTTTATTTGCTTTTATTTTTAGATCTATTAATCCAAAAGCCCCAAAATACCTTGCTGCAATTTTTTGTTATTTATTTTATCTTGCGTCCCCGTGAGATATATTCATCCAATCTACTACAATTTTATCTATCATCTTACCCGGGAGAGATTGACAACCCCTCTTTTACGTCGAGTTGCAAGTATTTGTTCTTTATGTAAAGGTGTCATTTTACATAGTGTTGCGTGGTTCTCCTACTGGTTCGATAACCTTGGTCTCATCACTAAGGGAAATACCTACCGTAGCTGTGCTGCATCATCCCTTCCTCTTTGGGGAAATACCAACGTAGTTCAAGCCGCATCAGTGGAGCCCTCCGTGGACTCGCGCAACCCTTACCCTTCGTGGGTTGAAGTCTCCATCAACTTGGATGTACGATAGCACCACCTATCGGAACCCCGCCAAAAATCTTCGTGTCTTCATTGCATTTGCACACTCCAATCCCATCCCTTTACTTTCTTGCAATTAGCATGCTTTACTCTTTCTGCTACTCATGCTCTTGCCATGCTTGCTTGAAATGTATTGTGAATGCTTAAAATTGTGCTAAAACTCCACCTTAACTTGAAGAACTTAAAAATTGCCACTTTTACTTGTTGAGGGTCTAATACCCCCCCTCTAGACCTCTCTTCTCGATCCTTTTACTAGCCCTTGCCCGTTCGGGGCCATGGTGGCTGATATGTCTCCAACGTATCTATAATTTTTATTGGTCCATGCTATTATATTATCAATCTTGGATGTTTTATAATCATTTTATAGTCATTTTATATCATTTTTTTGGTACTAACCTATTGACATAGTGCCAAGTGTCAGTTCCTGTTTTTCCATGTTTTTTACATCGCAGAAAATCAATATCAGACGGAGTCCAAATGCCACGAAACTCAATGATGACTTTTTATGGGCCAGAAGGAACACAACGGGCCCTGGCTGCGCCTGGGGGGAGCCCCGAGGGGGGCACAACCCACCAGGGCACGCCAAGAGGCCCAGGCGTGCCCTGGTGGGTTGTGCCCACCTCGGGTGCCCCCCGGACCGCCTCTTTGCTCTATAAATACCCCAATATTCCAGAAACCCTAGAGGCATCGACAAAATATTCATCCAGCCGTTGTAGAGTCCAGAACCACCAGATCCAATCTAGACACCATCTCGGATGGGTTTCACCACCTCCATTGGTGCCTCTCCGATGATGCGTGAGTAGTTCTTTGTAGACATTTGGGTCCATAGTTTGTAGCTAGATGGCTTCCTCTCTCTCGCTGAATTCTCAATACAATGGTCTCTTGGAGATTCATATGATGTAACTCTTTTGCGGCGTGTTTGTTGGGATCTGATGAACTTCGAGTTTATGATCAGTTATATCTTTTTATATCCAGGAAAGTTATTTGAGTTTCTTTGATCTCTTGTATGCATGATCTCTTATAGCCTCGCATTTCTTCTCCGATATTTGGGTTTTGTTTGGCCAACTTGATCTTTTTATCTTGCAATGGGAAGAGGTGCTTTGTAGTGGGTTCGATCTTATGGTGCCTGATCCCAGTGACAGAAAGGGAAACGACACGTATGTATTGTTGCTACTAAGGATAAAACAATGGCGTCTATCTCTACATAGATAGATCTTGTCTACATCATGGCATCATTCTTATTGCATTACTCCGTTTCTCCATGAACTTAATACACTAGATGCATGCTGGATAGCGGTCGATGTGTGGAGTAATAGTAGTAGATGCAGGCAGCCATCGGTCTACTAATCTTGGACGTGATGCCCATATAATGATCATTGCCTGGATATCGTCATGATTATTTGAAGTTCTATCAATTTCCCAACAGTAATTTGTTTACCCGCCATTTGCTATTTTTCTCGAGAGAAGCCACTAGTGAAACCTACGACCCCCATGTCTTATTTCTCATATATTTGCCTTTGCGATCTACTTTTTCTTTGCATTTATTTTCATATCTATTAAACCAAAAATACAAAAATACCTCGCTGCATTTTATTTCTATTTATTTTATTTAGCGTTTGATCTATCCATCTACCTCAAATTTACCTCACGTCCTTTGCCTATCTTGAGGCGTCGTACCCCGGAAGGGATTGACAACCCCTTTAACACGTCGGGTTGTGAGGATTTGTTATCTCTGTGCAGGGACTGTTTACATTGTGTTGCTTGGTTCTCCTACTGGTTCGATAACCTTGGTTTCATATCTGATGGAAATACCTACCGCTATTGTGCTGCATCATCCCTTCCTCTTTGGGGAAATACTGACGTAGCTTCAAGCGACATCAAAAGGAATTTCTGGCGCCGTTGCCGGGGAGGATCTTCAACATATACCAGGTTCCTAATCACAAATCTCATCTCCTTGCAATTTACATTATTTGCCATTTGCCTCTCATTTTCCTCTCCCCCACTTCACAAAAATTTGTCATTTTATTCGCCTCTCTTTTTCGTTCGTCGTTTTCTTGACGGATCTATTTTTGTGTGCTTTCTTGTTTGGGTAGTCATGATGCCTCAAAGAAAATATTATGATGTCCCTTACCCAAATATTTTGCTTGAAATTGAGAAAAGTACTAAGGAATATATGACTACACAATTTGAGCATAATAAGTATTTTACTTAAGAACTTAAGGAGCACTCCGTTGTGCTAGATGCTATCACAAAACAACTTGATGATATTAGTAGAGAAGTTTGCAATCTCCAATCTAAGTATGCTTTTGCTGAAAGTTTGCTAGAAAAAATATCCGATGCACAAGCTACCTTAGTAAATCAAATGGCTGCTAAATCAATCTCGTTAGAAGATAAAAGTGATGAAGATCTTAAAGTGATTGGTGTTTCTTCTATTGATTCTTTGTTTATTAAAGTAAAGATTGATGAAAAAGGGACTGGAGAAGAGTCAACTTTAGGTAGAAGGCATCTCAATATTTTGGAGGGTGAAAATCTTGCTGAGAAAGTTAATGGAAGTGGGTTTGGAGAGGTCAAAACTTTAGCTAGTGATGCGCCCACTCTTTTGGATTACAAAGACTTTAATTATGATAGTTGCTCTTTGATTGATTGTATTTATTTGTTGCAATCCATGATAAATTCACCCCATGCCTATGAACAAAATAAAGCTTTTACTAAACATATTGTTGATGCTATGATGAAAGATTTTGAAGAAAAATTGGAATTAGAGGTATCAATTCCTAGAAAATTGCATGATGAATGGGAACCTACTATCAAAGTCAAGATTAAAAATTATGAGTGTCTTGCTTTGTGTGACTTGGGTGCTAGTGTTTCTACAATTCCGAAATCTTTATGTGATGTGCTTGGTCTTATTAATCTTGAAGAATGTTCTTTGAATTTGCACTTGGCGGATTCTACTCTTAAAAAGCCTATGGGAAGAATTAATGATGTTCTTATTCTTGCAAATAGGAATTATGTGTCCATAGATTTTATTGTTCTTGATATTGATTGCAATCCGTCTTGTCCAATTATTCTTGGTAGATCGTTTTTACACACTATCGGTGCCGTGATTGATATGAAAGAAGGCAATATTAAGTTCCAATTTCCGTTGAGGAAGGGCATGGAACACTTTCCTAGAACAAGTATTAAGCCACCTTATGAATCAACCATGAGGGCATCTTATGGATCTCGAACCAAAGATGACAAAACTTAGATCCTTGCTTTATGCCTAGATAAGGGCGTAAAACTATAGCGCTTGTTGGGAGGCAACCCAATGAATAAATTTTAACTTTGCTTTTTGTTCTTGAGTGTTAGCACAATTATGATACTGTTACGGTTGTGTTTTTTGTTTTAATTAGTGTTTGTACCAAGTAGAACCAATAGGATCTTCTTGGGTGATAGTTGATTGATCTTGCTGAAAAAGACAGAAACATTGCGCTCACGAAAATAATTGTTAAAACTCACCAGAACATGATAAAATGCCAATTCTTTTTGAAGAAGATTAATATACAAATTACCCAGGTCTTCTTAGTTTTTCAAAATTGTTGGAGTCTAGAAGTATTCGAACAAATTAGATTGCTACAAACTATTCTGTTTTGACAGATTCTGTTTTCTTTGTGGTGTGTGCTTATTTTGATGGCTCTATGGTTTTCTTTGATGAGTTTTTGCCATATAAAAGTTGGAATACAGTAGATATAATACAAAAACAAAATAATAATTGGTTTGATACAACACTTATAGTAGTGATTTATTTTTCTTACACTAACGGATCTCACGAAGGTTTTGTTGAGTTTTGTGTGATTGAAGTTTTCAAGTTTTGGGTTATCTTACGATGGATGAAGGATAGAAGAGCCT
Organism: Aegilops umbellulata; assembly: GCA_032464435.1. NCBI lineage: Eukaryota > Viridiplantae > Streptophyta > Magnoliopsida > Poales > Poaceae > Aegilops > Aegilops umbellulata. The sequence continues at coordinate 61,392,784 of CP136056.1, read as the reverse complement.
AAGCTTGGGGATGCCCTGACATCCTAAGTTATTATCGAAAAATGAGCAACCAACTAATCTTGGGGATGCCCCCGAGTGGCATCCCCGCTTTCTTCCAACAACTATCGGTATTTTACTTGAAGCTACATTTTTATTCGTCACATGATATGTGTTTTGCTTGGAGCGTCTTGTATGATATGAGTCTTTGCTTGTTTTATTTTGTGTTTTAAGTTATCAATCCTTGCTGTACACACTTATTTGCGAGAGCTAAAATTATGTCATGACTTGTTAGAATTGCTCTCTATGCTTCACTTAAATTTTTTATGAGCTATGGACTTGCTCTAGTGCTTCACTTATATCTTTTTTAGCACGGTGTTCTTAGTATTTTTGAAGAAATGTTCTCTTGCTTCACTTAGATTTATTTGAGAGTTAGTAAAATTTTAAAGAAATTCTCTCTTGCTTCACTTAAATTATTTTGAGAGAATGAAGAAAAATCATGCTCATGATCTTCACTTATATTTGTTTGAGCTTATGAAAAGCAACACGTGAAAATTAGTCCCAAAGTGATAGATATCCAAGAAGGATATAATAAAAGCTTTCATGAATATCATTGGAAAAAATAAACTTGATTCTTGGTAGTAGTTTTGAGATATGATGATGTGATATGTGAGTTACGTTGATGAGTAATTATGATTTAGTAAGAATAGTGGTGTTAAGGTTTGTGATTCCCTATGCAAGTACGAAAGTCAATAGTCATGCAATGGAATTATATCCTACTTATGGTGCATTATTCAGTGTTATTTATGCTTAATGCTTGCTTATGAGATTATTCGTTTCTTGGTTGGTCGCTTCTCAATCTTTTGCTAGCCTTCATTTTGCACCAAGTATGATCTCTACTTGTGCATCCAAAATCCTTTAAACCACTTTTGCCACATGAGTCCACCATATCTACCTATATGCGGTATTATTTTGCCGTTCTAAGCAAATTTGCATGTGCCATCTCTAATTTTCAAAATAAACTTCTCTTTTGTGTGTTTGTTTTGCCCGCGGAGCGGTGAGGGGTGGCTAATATTTTCCATGCTGGATGTGTTATTCTCACAATGAGTGTTTATTCACTTGTCATTTTACGAGAGTAAGTGTCGGGTGGTAGGTGCGACATATGCCAACGGGTGGCTTATCATTGTGGGAGCCAGTAAGACGTCGCCGGTGCCTGGAAGCGGGATGAGGAGAAGACATGCACGCCGGCGGATCTTACCCAGCTTCGGGGCTCTCCGTGGAGATAACACCCCTACTGCTGCTCTGCGGGGTCTCCGCATGATCACTAGATGAACACGTGGCTACAAGATGCTCCTTGAGCTGTTCGGCGAGAGGAAGAAGAAGGGCGCGGCTAGGTCTCTTCTTCTCTCTATATGGTGTCTAAAACTAACTGAGATCAACCCTTTGCATGGGTGCCCCGGGGGGTTTATATAGGCCTACCCCCCGGGGGTACAATGGTAATCCGGCTGGGCGCGGGCCCTAGCCGTCAGTGTCTACGCCCGCCGGCTTCTGCGCCGGCTGCTGGGGCCCGCCGGCTGGTGGGTCCCGCCGGCTGCCGATCGCTTGGCCGACAAGCTGGCCCCACTGCCGAGGGCCTTGACGGGGGCTGGTTACTGTTGCCTCAATCCTGGTGACGAGGGCTTCGTCGAGGTAAGCATGGCTACAGTGCCGCCGTCCGGCGGGCGATCACTGTAGCCTCACCTCGTCTTGTCTCCTTAATGGGGCGCCTCCTTCGAGGGAGGAAGCAAGCCGGCTACGGGCAGTCGGCCCTGTCTCGGGCCGACTGGGGAAGGCCCGGCCGCCATCGGGTGTCTCTCTGCCTGAAGGGGACCACCGCCCGTGGGCCGTGCTGACAGCCCGTTGTGGATGGCGTCATGGTCAACATGGCAACAGTGCCGCGCCGGACGGGTCATGGCCGCCCCGTACGGTGCTCTGTGCCAGGCATGCTCCGGGATTCGGGGGTGGCAGGCTTTTCTGTAGCCACGCCCCGTCTCATCGCCGTTATGTGGATGTAGACTTCGAGGGTGCGATCTTGACCGCTTCGTGGGAGCCGGCTTCTTGGAGTTGGCCTTCTTGTGGCTGGCTTCTTGGAGCCGGCCCTCCCGCGGCTTCTTCATGAGGGTCTAGGCTGGGCCGCCTTCCGACAGTCGGCCTGGGAGACAGCCGGCCTGGGGTAGGCGGCCCCACGTCTTGGATTTTTGAAGGCCGGATCGGCTCGTAATTTTTTCAGAAGCGTCAGGGGGAGCCGGCTAGGCTACCTGTGGTCATTTACTCCAACAGTAGTCCCCGAAGCTGGTTGGGCTCCGAGGCCGAAAAGGGACGAGAAGCTCAATCAGCTTCCTATCTTGAAGGGCCAGCAGCCGGGAGCTAGCCCGGACCCAGCGCGCCATTCTTTGGCAATATCGAAATATGAAGGCGGGAACCGGGTGTTTGCACGGGCGGGGTTGCGAGCCGACCGCCCACCGCCTACGCGCCACGTGGCACCCGAAGGCTGGCAAGGCCTGCCAGCGCACGCGCGCGACGGGACGTTGCCGCAGTCTGGGCCCGCCACCGCCGGGCCTCGTCCCACACGCGGATCCTCTACGGCCCGGGCGGACCGCATGTCTTCCAGCGGTAGTTGCCGCACGCCGTTAAGGCATAATAATCGCGGAACGTGGGGAGTTGGCGCAGTTAATCCCATGCTCCCCCACGCCTCGCCCCCTCGGCTTCGCCGCACGGGGCTATAAGTAGGGGGAGGAGAGGGAGCGGCAGAGGCTCGCACACTCTCCCTCGCTCCACCCTTCCCCAACTTCCTTCTCCTTTCTTCCATCGCCGCAGCGCCCCACTGCCGCGCCGCTCCGCGGTCGGACCCCTCGGTTCCTCCGGTCCTGCTGTAGCGGGGTTGCGCGCGTCCCCGCCACCGCACCTTGACCCTCGCCGCGGTGCTCCCATGGCGTTGTCGAGCTCGTGGGACGGCTCCAATGTCCATGAAGACCATGTCGAGTTCCTCCGCCGGACGCGGCGTCTGCCGGGCGCGAGCTTCGCGCGGGTTCGTCGTGCACCGGAGAGGGAGATCTCGCCGGCACCGGAGGAGGGCGAGCGGGTAATCTTCCACTCGCACTGCCTGCGCGGCTTTGGCCTCCCGGCGAGCGGGTTCCTTCGCTCTTTCCTTGAATTCTACTGCCTCCAGCCGCATCACCTCACCCCCAACGCGGTGATGCTGCTGTCAGCCTTCGTCACCCTCTGCGAGGGCTTTCTTGGTGTTCTCCCCACTCTCGAGCTCTCGGGTGAATTTTTCCAATGCAAGCTCGGCACCGTCGTCGCAGGCGTGCCTGCCCCGTGCGGAGCCTTCATCGCCATGAGGCGGACGTGCGAGAACAATCCGTTCCCGTCCATCCCACTGATCCAGTCGGTGAAGCTCTGGCAGAAGTCCTATTTTACATGAGGAACGTCGCCCCGCAAGGCGACTTTGTCAACCTGCCGGCTTACGTAGCCGGCCCGCCGGCTGCGAGGCCACCCTCATGGAGTTACCGGGCCAGGTCGCTGTCTCAGGCCGGGAACGCCGCCGTTGCTCGGCTCCGGGTGATGACCCAGTCGGAGGGCCTGACCGGAGCCGACCTGGTGGCCGCCTTCGTGGAACGCCGGGTACTTCCGCTCCAAGGCCGGCCTCACATGATCTGTCAGATGAGCGGCCGCTTCGACCCGTGCCGGCTGAGCACCAGGGAGATGCCCCACGTCGAGGTGTCTTACATGGTGAACTACATCTCCAACTGCAAGATCGCCGAGGATTGGCGATACGACAAGGAGCCGTATTCTCGCACCAACCCTCTGCCCGCTGTAAGTTTTTCTTCTTTTCTTCCTTTTGTGTTGCCGGCTTCACGATGGCCGGCTTCTGATCAGCCGGTTTGCTTTTTAGCAGAACCCCCTTCTTCCTCAGGCGGTCGGGGCCGCAGGGGTAGGGCGCCAGCTCCTCCCCGACCGCACGGTGGATGACGTCGACGATCCGGACCTGGGGGCGGCCGCCATGGAGGACACCGTGGCAGGGGAAGGCGATGAGGCAGGCGGCGCGGGGTTCGGGGCCGCCCTTGAGGACTGGGCGGATGATGACGAGGCCGAAGTCGTTCCGCACCGCCAGCCGACACTTGATCATCAAGGCGCGGGTCCATCCGCCGCGCCGACTGCCCGTGGTGGTGCGCCGAAACGCCGGGCCGCGTCGACGTACTTCGGCAGTCGGCCGAAGAAGTCCAGGGGCACCGCCGCGGCGACCAAGCGGGACGAAGCGGCCGCGAAGGCGGCCCACTTCCACAAGGTGGTGAAGCAGCCGCAGGCGGTTTCGGCGTAAGTGTTAAACGTCTTGTATTTTTGCTGTCTTCTTCGATTGGGGCTCTTCTAAACTTTTTCCCTGGCTCATCGGCCAGGGCGCCACTTTCCCTTGAACGGGGTCCTGCTGGCTCCATAATCGGACCGGCTGGAGGGTCTTCGGGCTCCCGCCGCGTGGATCCCCGCACCGACCTCATGGAGGCTATAGAGCGGAACACGCAGGAGGCGCGGGAGGAGCGGGAGGCGGCGGAGCGAAGGGCCGCCCAGGCGGCGAAGGAGAAGTCGGCCAAGGCGCAAGCCGACGCGGCAGCCCAGGCCCGGGCAGAGGCGGCGGCCGCGGAGAAGAAGGCGGAGGCCTCACGCAACCAGCCTCCGCAGCTCGTCGTTCCCCTCCATGCCATGGCCCCCGACGTCCCCGTGCCCCTGTCAGAGGAAGCCGACCGCGATCGGTCGGGGACGGAGAGGAGGGAGGATAACGTGGTTGTCTTGGAGGAGGTGCCGCGGACGACGCTGACTGGAGCGGGCCAGGACGGCCAACCGGTCGCGGTGCTGAGCAGCCGGCCGGGAGCGAGCCGGCAGCAGGAGCCAGCCTCGAGGTGCAGCCGGCATTTCGCCGGCGCGCAGGGGGCTACCTCTATGCCGGAGCCGCACAGAGCTGCGGGCGCCAGCTGGACGGCGGAGGCCCTGGAGGCGGCCAGCTCCAGCATGTCCGAGTGGACGCCCAACAGGGGGACGGCCGAGCTGAACGTGGCGGCCCAGGAGGTTCGGAACCGGCTTCAGGCTCAGGCCGCCTCGCTGCAGCGGTATACCCAAGAGTTCCTCTCGACGCGGGCCGTCATCTGGGTGAGTCTTCCAGCCTTGGTTGATTTGCTTTTTTGATTTCTTCCGTGGGGGCGCGTCAGTGCACCCAGTGGGTGTAGTCCCCGAGTTCCGAGTCGGCTGCTGAGCAGGCGGCTTGGAACTTACTAGGTCCTGACAGCTATCTTATTCTTGCATCCTGTCTGATCTTCCAGGAATACCATAACCTCCGCACTGCCGCCTTCAATTCCCAGGCTCAGGAGCTGGGCCAGAAGGCCGAGGACCTGACCAACAGCCGGAGTGCGTGCTTTGTTTTCTTCATCTCTTGTGGGGGCGCGTCAGCGCACCCACTGGGTGTAGTCCCCGAGATTCGGGCCGACTGCTGAGCAGTCGGGTCGGATCTTCCCCGGCGACTTCTTCCTTATTGATTTTTCCTTTTCCTTCATGCTTGCAGGGGCCAACGACGACTTGAGGGAGCAGCTCGGCGGGGTCCAGACCGCCCTTCGTGCCAAGGAGGCCGAGTGTAGCGCCTTGGGCCAGGAACGCGACCGCCTGGCCAAGAAGTTGGCCGACCAGGAGGAGAGCCACAAGGCGGCCCTGAAGAAGGTGCAGGACAGCGAGGCCGCCCTCAAAGCTGAATATGAGACCGAGGCAGCGGGCTGGGCCAAGGAGAAACAAGTGTTGAGCGAGGGCTATGGCCGGGTTGAGGATCTGATCGATGGTAAGCCTCCTTCCTCACTCCTTGCTTGCTCCTTGCCCTCTGATTTGTTTTCTGATTTGTGCTGCTTTTTGTTCTTTGCGCAGACTACTTCCCCGGCTACTCCATCGTCGCCACTCAGACCATCGAGGCCCACCGCGAGGCGCGCCGGCAAGCGGGGGTTGAGATCGCGCCGGACGCGGGCCGGACGCTTGAAGAGCAGCTCTTGGCGATCCAAGCCCAGCTGCAGCCGGCTCACATCATTCTCCGCCGCCTCCAGCACGTCGGGGCGCAAGTATTGGCCGCCCTTTGGCCTGGCGAGGTGATTCCCCACACCCCCAGCCGGACTGCTGACTGGCTGGAGGTGGCAGTCGACCGCTTTGAGGCCTGGAAGGCTTCCGCCGCTCGATCCGGCGCCAGGCGGGCATTGGAGTTCGTTCGGGCCTGGTATCCTGGGCTGAACTTGGATCAGCTGAGCACTTGGCGGGAGGAGGCTGACGAAGAGCTGGTGGAGGTGCGGCCGGCTATCATCCAGCGTGCTTCGGCGCTTGCCGAGTATACCAACACCAGCGTCTTCGCTCCTGAGGTGGATGATAACGACGTCGCCCAGCCGGAGGAGTGGTTCGGGTTGAACCCGGCGGAGGGTGAAGATTCAGTGGAGGAGATCGCTTCCGGTGACGAAGGCGAAGACGAAGAAGGGGAGGAAGGCGAAGACATCGAGTCAGCCGGTGAAGCGGCCAGCCAGCCTCAGCATGATCGTGCGTACAACAACGAGGCGCGTGCTGGCGCGCCCTCTGCGGGAGATGGTGATCATGCCGAGGTTCGCCAGCCGGCCATTCCTCCAGCCGGCACTGCCGTCTCTACCGACCTGCCCGACTCGCCAGTCGTTCCCTTGGCTTAATATGCCGTCCTTGCTTTTCCTGCTTGTTACTTTTGAACAATTTTTGTTGAACTTGCGCAGTTCCACCCACTGGGGGTGTATTCAAACTTATGTTGAACGCCGGCCTTGCGAAGGCTTTTGTGTAAATATAATCGTGTGTGTGTGTTTGGCTTCCATTCGCGTATGCTTTTTGTCCTTAGGCTGTTTCCTTTGCCGCCTTCCCCTGGCCGCTGCCTTCCCAGCCGGCAGCTGCTCTGCGGTTTGTGGCTAGGGAAGAACTTGGCTATTTTTTGGGGAAGGCAAGTACTCGAGCTTTCTTAGATTGAGGCGAGGTGAATGGAAGCCGGCCGGCCGGCTCATCTAGTAGTCGGTCGGTGGTGCGAGAAAACCGGCTTTTGTTATATTAGTTCGTTAATCCCTAGCTGTTTTTCGTGTGGGCGTCCCTTCCTGCCTTTAACTCTTGCCAGCCGGACAGCCGGTTCTTCGAACTGCGACTTTTGGCAAGAGAGGGCTTGGAGGGAGGAGGCTGACGAAGAGCTGGTGGAGGTGCGGCCGGCTATCATACAACGTGCTTCGGCGCTTGCCGAGTATACCGACACCAGCGTCTTCATTCCTGAGGTGGATGACAATGGCATCGCCCAGCCGGAGGAGTGGTTCGGGTTGAACCCGACGGAGGGTGAAGATTCGGCGGAGGAGATCGCTTCCAGTGACGAAGGCGAAGATGAAGAAGGGGAGGAAGGCGAAGACGTCGAGCCAGCCGGTGAAGCGGCCAGCCAGCCTCAGCATGATCGTGCGTCCAGCAACGAGGCGCGTGCTGGCGCGCCCTCTGCGGGAGATGGTGATCATGCCGAGGTTCGCCAGCCGGCACTGCCGTCTCTACCGACCTGCCCGACTCGCCAGTCGTTCCCTTGGCTTAATATGCCATCCTTGCTTTTCCTGCTTGTTACTTTTGAACAATTTTTGTTAAACTTGCGCAGTTCCACCCACTGGGGGTGTATTCAAACTTATGTTGAACGCCGGCCTTGCGAAGGCTTTTGTGTAAATATAATCGTGTGTGTGTTTGGCTTCCATTCGCGTATGCTTTTTATCCTTAGGCTGTTTCCTTTGCCGCCTTCCCCTGGCCGCTGCCTTCCCAGCCGGCAGCTGCTCTGCCGTCTGTGGCTAGGGAAGAACTTGGCTATTTTTTGGGGAAGGCAAGTACTCGGGCTTTCTTAGATTAAGGCGAGGTGAATGGAAGCCGGCCGGCCGGCTAATCTAGTAGTCGGTCGGTGGTGCGAGAAAACCGGCTTTTGCTATATTAGTCCGTTAATCCCTAGCCGTTTTTCGTGTGGGCGTCCCTTCCTGCCTTTAACTCTTGCCAGCCGGACAGCTGGTTCTTCGAACTGCGACTTTTGGCAAGAGAGTGCCGGCACACTACTTGTCTGACCGCGGGTAGGATTTCTAATATAACTCAAGGTGGCCAGTCCCCGGGCCGACTAGTCGAACCCGGTGCCGGACGAAAAAAGTGAATGTAATGACATAATCATAAGCATGATACTCTTCATTCATAGATAAAAGATGGCAGTCCCCGAGCTCTCCTCGGGGGGCCTATTGTCTCGTACTTAGTACGAAAGTTAGCGTGATACATACTGCATTTCAACTGTAAAATCTTCGGAGGAGGTTGGTGTTCCATGGTCGTTCCGACTCCTTGCCGGAGTCGTCTCTCTTGCATGCCTTCGGCTTCTGTGCGTCGATCAGGTCATAGGAGTCATTTCCCAGTGCTCTGCTGATGACGAAGGGGCCTTCCCGAGGGGCCGACAGCTTGTGCTGGCCGGCTGTTCTCTGGATCAGCCGGAGCACAAGATCGCCCTCTTGGAAAGATCTTGGCTTGACCTTCCGGGTGTGGTAGCGGTGCAAACCCTGCTGGTAGATGGCGGACCGGCTGAGGGCTAACAGCCGGCTCTCTTCCAGCAGGTCGACGCCGTCTTCTCGTGCTTCCTTGGCTTTCGCCTTCGTGTACATGGTTACCCGAGGCGAGTCGAACTCGATGTTAGTTAGGATGACCGCCTCGGCACCATACACGAGGAAGAAAGGAGTGAAGTCGGTTGACTTGTTTGGGGTAGTGCGCAGACTCCAGAGGACGGCCGACAGCTCATCGAGCCAACAGCCGGCCGGACACTCCAGTGGCTCGACCAGTCGGGGCTTGATGCCGGAAAGGATGAGGCCGTTGGCTCGCTCGACTTGGCCGTTTGACTGCGGGTGGGCAACGGACGCTAAGTCCAGTCGGATGCCCTGCGTCGCGCAGAAACATGCCAATGCACCCTTGGCGAAATTCGTGCCGTTGTCGGTGATGATGCTGTGTGGCACGCCGTACCGAGTTGTAATATCTGCGATGAATGTCACGGCAGTCGGCCCATTCAGCTTCTTGATCGGCTTTGCTTCAATCCATTTGGTGAATTTGTCCACAGCAACAAGCAGATGTGTCATGCCGCTGCGCGCCGCCTTGAATGGGCCCACCATGTCCAGTCCCCAAACGGCAAAGGGCCAAGTGAGGGGAATGGTCTTGAGTGCCGAAGCCGGCAGGTGTTGCTTGGAGCTGAAGACTTGGCACCCTTTGCAATGTTTGACTAACTCCTTGGCGTCGTCCAAAGCAGTCGGCCAAAAGAATCCATGGCGGAAAGCTTTGGCGACGAGTGATCTTGAGGCCGCATGGTGGCCGCATTCACCTTGGTGAATGTCTCTGAGGATTGCTATGCCCTTCTATTGCTCGACACATCGCTGGAAAACTCCAGTGACACTGTGCCTGGCGAGCTCTCTGTCGACGATTGTGTATGCTCCGGCTCTGCGTTGGACTTGTCTTGCCTCTGTCTCGTCAGCCGACAGTTCTTGGTTTATCAGGAAGTTGAGGATGGGCTGGGCCCATGATGGAGCTGTGGTTTCTTCTATTGCCAACACGGCTACTGCGACCAGGGCGGGCGGGCTGGGTGGTGAAATGCTGGAGTCGGCCGCCGCCTGTTGTGTTGGTGCAGTCCCCGGGCCGACTACCGCAGTCCCTGAGCCGGGTTCAGCAGTCCCCGGGTCGGGCGTAACTACGGAAGTCCCCGGGCCGCCTACCGAAGTCCCCGGGCTGACTATCAAAGTCCCTGGGCCACCTGCTTGGCTCTTCAAGCCGAATCTGGCTGCGTCGGTGCTAGGCGGCACGAAGATGGAATCGGACTCTAGAGACGGCTTGATAGACGGCTTGAGGAGGCGTTGCAGAGAGACGCCGGTTGGTATTGCCTGTCGAGTGGAGCCTATTCGAGCAAGGGTATCTGCTGGCTCGTTGTCGGCTCGTGGTACATGGAGGAACTCGCATCCTTCAAAGTACCCGCTGATCTGCTGGACGAGAAAGTGGTAGCTTGCCATGTTTGCGTCCTTGGCGCCCCAGTCGCCGGATGATTGCTGGACTACCAAGTCCGAGTCACCGTAAAACAGGATCCGGCGGATGCCGAGTTCCTTGGCAAGCCGGAGCCCGTGTATGAGCGCCTCGTACTCGGCCACGTTGTTGGAGGCGGCAAAATGAATTTGCATCATGTATCTGAGCTTGTCGCCTCTGGGGGAGGTGAGGATGACGCCGGCTCCCAAGCCGGTGCGCATCTTGGACCCGTCGAAGTGCATGCGCCAACGAGTGGAGTCGGGAGCCGGCGGCAGGTACTGGGTCTCGGCCCAGTCGACGAGGAAGTCGGCCAATGCTTGGGACTTGATGACGGTGCGAGGCTGGTAGAAGATCGTGTAAGGGGCCAGCTCGATGGCCCATTTCGCCACCCGGCCGGATGCATCCCGGCTGCCTATGATTTCGGCGAGCGGGGCGGTGCATACGACCGTGATGGAGTGCTCTTGAAAGTAGGGCTTCAGTTTCTTGGTGGCGAAGTACACGCCATAGCACATCTTCTGGTAGTGCAGGTAGTTCTGCTTCGAGGTAGACAACACCTCACTCAGGTAGTACACCGGCCTCTGGACCGGCTGTGCTCGGCCCTCCTCTGGGCGCTGGACTACGATGACGGTGCTGACCACCCGACTGGTTGCGGCGATGTAAAGGAGCATGGGCTCTTTCTCAGTTGGCGCCGCCAGGACAGGCGGCGTGGCCAGCATCTTCTTCAGCTTGCGAAAAGCTTGGTCAGCTTGGTCGTTCCAGTCGAAGTGAGTGGTCTTCTTCATGAGGCGGTAGAGGGGGAGAGCTTTCTCTCCAAGCCAGCTGATGAAGCGGTTCAGGGAGGCCAAGCACCCGGTAAACTTCTGGACGTCTCGCAGTTTGGTGGGAATCGCCATTCTCTCAATGGCCTTGATCTTCACTGGGTTGCATTCGATGCCGCGTTCGGAGACCAGGAAGCCTAGAAGCTGGCCGGCTGGCACTCCGAACACGCATTTCTCGGGGTTGAGCTTGATCTGGAACCGGCGCAAGTTCTCAAATGTTTCCTTGAGGTCTTCCAGCAAGGTGCCGCGCTTCTCCGTCTTCACCACGATGTCGTCCACGTAGACGTGGGCATTTCTGCCGAGCTGCTTGAGGAGACACTTCTGCATGCAACGCTGAAAAGTGGCACTGGCATTTCTCAAGCCGAATGTCATAGTCAGGTAGCAGAAGGCTCCGAATGGTGTGATGAAGGTGGTCTTCAGGCGGTCAGCCGGGTCTAATTTTATCTGGTGGTATCCGGAGTAAGCATCCAAGAAACTCAACAGCTCGCATCCGGCTGTGGAGTCTATTACTTGGTCTATCCTTGGCAGGGCGAAAGGATCCTTGGGGCAGGCCTTGTTGAGGCTCGTGTAGTCTATACACATGCGCCACTTGTTGTTCTTCTTCAGCACGAGGACCGGTTTGGCGAGCCACTCTAGAAAGAAAACCTCCATAATGAAGCCGGCTACCAGAAGCCGGGCTATCTCTTCTCCTACAATCCTTCTCTTTTCCTCTGACAGTCGGCGGAGGGGCAGTTTGACTGGTTTGGCATCCTCTCGGACATGTAGTTTGTGCTCGGCGAATTCCTTCGGAACACCCGGCATGTCCTTGGGGGACCATGCGAAGATGTCCCGATTCTCACGGAGGAAGTCGGCGAGCTCGCCTTCCTATTTGCTGTTCAGGTTTGCCCCAATAACGGCAAACCTTTCAGGGTGCTCGGGGTCGAGAGGTATCTTCTTTGTCTCCTTGGCTGGCTGGAAGGAACCTTGGGCATCATACTCTTTGGGATCGGGGGACAGGGCCGGCTACTTGCCGGCCATGGCCACAACTCGGTCCAGCATCTTCTTTTCTTCAGCAATCACAAGGGACTCGGCCAGACGGCTGCTGGCCGCTGCGCACTCGGAGGATTTCTTGTAATCGCCGGCTATGGTGATGATGCCCTTGGTGCTGGGCCTCTTCATCTTGAGGTAAGCATAGTGGGGAACCGCCATGAACTTGGCCAGGGCAGGACGGCCAAGCAGTGCATGGTAGGGGCTCTCAAGGTCCACCACTTCAAACCAGATCGCTTCCCGGCGGAAATGATCCTTGTCCCCAAAGAGGACATCAATCTTGATCTTGCCAATGGGGGCACAGGACAGGCCGGGTACAATGCCATGGAACACAGTCCGAGTAGGCATCAGTTGCTTCGTCTTGACGTTCAGCTTCTTCAGGGTGTCACGGTACAAGATGTTGATGCTGCTCCCGTCGTCTATCAGCACGCGAGAGAAACGGGCGGCGCGTCTGTCCGTTGCAAGGGTGGCATCCAGAACCAGTGCATAAGAGCCGGGGGACGGCATCACCTCTGGGTGGTCGGCCCGGCTCCAGCTGATAGGCTTTTCTGACCAGTGCATGTGCTCGGAGGGGTTGGTAGCGACCGCGTTGACTTCCTGGTGCTCTCGGCGTCTGCTGCGCCGGTCTTCGGGCTGGCTTGTAAAGACAACGCAGGCGGCATGCTCGTCGGGGAACTCATCGTGCACAGCTCCGACTGCCGGCCGAGCGGCCGGCTGCTGCGGAGCTGGAGGCGGCGGACCAGCAGGTGGAGGCGGTGCGAGCCCTTCGCCTTTGGAGATTCGGGTGAGCCAGTGGCACTTCTGGGTTGTGTGGTTGGACGGCTTCGCGCCGCTGTGGAACTTGTATGGGGCGTCGAGAGTCTTCTTGTAGGAGAAGGCCGGCTGCCAAGCCGGCCTGCCGTCCTTCTGCTTCTTGGGTGCGGGCCGCCCTTCGGGATGTTCGTCCTCGACTGTGGCCACCTGCCGACTGGTGGAGGGCGGCATGGGGCCCTTGCGCTTGTGGTCATTCTGGTAAAGGCGTCGGCCGGAGTCCCCAGCCGGCGTCTTGGGTGCCGGGTTGAGTACCTTCCCGGATGCGTCTACCCGGAGTTCAGTCTTCATTGAGGAGTCGGCGGTGGCGTACTTGTCTGCTATGACCAGAAGCTCATCGAGGGTAGTCTGCTCGTCGCAGAGGAGCTTGTGCTTGAGGAGGGTGCCTTCTCGGCACCCGGCGGTGAAGTACTCTATGGCTTGCACCTCGTGCACCCCTTCGCAAGAGTTGCGGAGCTCGGCCCAGCACGTGAGGTAGTCGCGAGTGGACTCGGCGGGGCCTTGCATGCACAAGGAGAGCTTCCTGGGCTTGGGAGCCCGCTTGTAAGTGCTGGTGAAGTTGCGGACGAAGGCTTCTGTGAAGTCTAGCCAGCTGTTGACGCTGTATGGCTTGAGGCTGTTGAGCCAGGTCCGCGCCGTGCCTTGCAGCATGAGGGGCACGTACTTCACGGCAACGCGCCTGTTGCCGTTTGCTATGCGAACCGCTGTGGAGTAGTCGATCAACCAATCTTCCGGCTTCATGGAGCCGTTATACTTGGGCGTGTCTCTTGGGAGCGAGAACCCTTTGGGGAAGGGCTCGTCGCGGATGCGGGGGCCGAAGCAAGGTGGGCCGACATCATCTTCTTCTTCTAGCACCAGGGATCATGCGAGGCGGTCGATCCGATGGCGGGCGTCGTTCTCGCCGACTCCTTCACGGCGACCTAGTCGGCCGCTGAGAGTCGGATGCGTGACAGGCGGCGGGGTGGGATATCTCTCGCCATGAGGCGGAGGCGGGGGCGGGTTGCCCCGCCGCTCCACGGCTCGAGGGTGGCCTTCTGCATCTCGCTCGATGGAGATCTGGGTTCGGCTTCGGCTGGCAGCCGGCTCTTTCTCGTGTCGCGCGCGGGTTTTACCTGCAGTCGGCGTCCGGGACGTCGCGCCGTGCTCTCGGCGTGGGGGAGGGCTTTCCACGCGGGCGTTGGCTTCGTGCCGCTGCGTGGCTGCATCGATCAGCTGCTGGATGCGTCTGGTCATGTGGGGGAGTTCTTCGGCCCCTAGTCCATCCAGCTCGTCTACGACTGCCTGGGCGGCGCGCAGGTTCTCGAGTGGAGTGGCGTAGACTGGGCGGTCAACTCCAAGCATGTCGGCGATGGTAGCGCCGTGCTGTCTAACAACGTTGGCTCGGCTTGGCCCGCTAGGAGGTGGCGTGCCAAAGGCGGCGCGGTCGACTTCGCGCTGGTGGGCCTCAGTGAGGCCTCTCATGGAAGCTAACTTCCGGCCCTCAGCGAGGAGGGCGAGGCGGCGAGCCTCCAGTGCTTCGGTGTCTGCATCGGCCGGGAGGGGGACAGACAAGTCGTGGGTCACCGCATGCGGGGCGTCGAGGGCGTTCTCGCCAGAGGCGCCGCCGTGGCTGATGACCATCACCTCGATGATGGCACCATCGCAGCCGTCAGCTCGGGGAAGCGGGTCGTTGTAGATCACGACGTTGATGGGGAAAGCGTCGAGCGAGGCCGTGTCGGAGTCGACAGGCATCGGATCAGTGGAGCCAACGGACTCCAAATCCTCAGCAGGCTCGCTGGAGACGTGGAGCTGGCCGAGGAGGTTGACGAGGTGGTCGGTGCCCGCGTCGGAGGCGGGCTCGTCGGTGATGTGGGTCTCGCCAAGGAGATCGGCGAGGTCGCTCGCCGCGCAGACGTTGGTGACGCCTTGCAGCGCGTCGTGGCAAGCGCCATCGGGCGTGCCGGGCTGGCTACGCTCGCTAGGGAGGAAGAGGGTTCCCGTCCAGAACAGGTCTCCGGACGACGGTGCACCTGGCCCCACGGTGGGCGCCAAATGTCGTGTGGTAGGTGCGACATATGCCAACGGGTGGCTTATCATTGTGGGAGCCAGTAAGACATCGCCGGTGCCTAGAAGTGGGATGAGGCGAAGACATGCACGCCGGCGGATCTTACCCAGCTTCGGGGCTCTCCATGGAGATAACACCCCTACTGCTGCTCTGCGGGGTCTCCGCATGATCACTAGATGAACAAGTGGCTACAAGATGCTCCTTGAGCTGTTCGGCGAGAGGAAGAGGAAGGGCACGGCTAGGTCTCTTCTTCTCTCTATATGGTGTCTAAAACTAACTGAGATCAACCCTTTGCATGGGTGCCCCGGGGGGTTTATATAGGCCTACCCCTGGGGTACAATGGTAATCCGGCTGGGCGCGGGCCCTAGCCGTCAGTGTCTACGCCCGCCGGCTTCTGCGCCGGCTGCTGGGGCCCGCCGGCTGCCGACCGCTTGGCCGACAAGCTGGCCCCACTGCCGAGGGCTGGTTACTGTTGCCTTAATCCTGGTGACGAGGGCTTCGTCGAGGTAAGCATGGCTACAGTGCCGCCGTCCGGAGGGCGATCACTGTAGCCTCACCTCGTCTTGTCTCCTTAATGGGGCGCCTCCTTCGAGGGAGGAAGCAAGCCGGCTACGGGTAGCCGGCCCTGTCTCGGGCCGACTAGGGAAGGCCCGGCCGCCATCGGGTGTCTCTCTGCCTGAAGGGGCCCACCGCCCGTGGGCCGTGCTGACAGCCCGTCGTGGATGGCGTCATGGTCAACATGGCAATAGTGCCGCGCCGGACGGGTCATGGCCGCCCCGTACGGCGCTCTGTGCTAGGCATGCTCCGGGATTCGGAGGTGGCAGGCTTTTCTGTAGCCATGCCCCGTCTCATCGCTGTTATGTGGATGCAGACTTCGAGGGTGCGATCTTGACCGCTTTGTGGGAGCCGGCTTCTTGGAGTCGGCCTTCTTGTGGCCGGCTTCTTGGAGCTGGCCCTCCCGTGGCTTCTTCGTGAGGGTCTAGGCTGGGCCGCCTTCCGACAGTCGGCCTGGGAGACAGCCGGCCAGGGGTAGGCGGCCCCACGTCTTGGATTCTTGAAGGCCAGATCGGCTCGTAATTTTTTCAGAAGCGCCAGGGGGAGTCGGCTAGGCTACCCGTGGTCATTTACTCCGACAGTAAGGCAAAAGTTTTTGGGATGCCTAGTCCTGAAATGCAAAAATGAATTTACTTTATGTTGTCAAATAATAAATTCCTTAGAAAGTGTTGGTATGAAGGGCAACCGTGGATACGGCTAGCCATGGCAAGTGAAAGTATGGTGGAAAATGGAATAAACTTTATTTTCTGTTCGGGAACCGCCTATGGCATATCTAGCATGGAAAGTGTTGGCAACTCTAAGTCGTTTTCATTGGTGGGATGGATACACCTCCCAAAATGTCTTTATCTCTAATTTTTCGCTTTGAGCTGTGGCACCTCTACAAAACTCTACTTCCCTCTGCGAAGGGCCTTTCTTTACTTCATGCAATTTTTATTTTGAATTTGAGTCTCCATCTTCTCTAATAAAAAGCACCAACTAGGAGGCAATATGATCGTATTTAAGTATTGGGTGTAGCTAATATTCGAGTGTGTTTCATGAATGGATCAATGGTTGAGCAAGATGGGCTAGGGATAACTTATTTTAGCATTGATATTTTGAAAGACATGCTTGCATGTTGATATGCTTAAGTATCTAAATTATTATGTCAAAACTAGACTATTGCTTTGAATCACATAAAAGTCCAATTGTCTATGCTATAATGAAAAGAATATGATATGACATGATAGGCAGCATTCCACATCAAAAAAATCTGTTTTTATCACTTACCTACTCGAGGACGAGTAGGAGTTAAGCTTGGGGATGCTGATATGTCTCCAACGTATCTATAATTTTTTATTGTTCCATGTTGTTATATTATCAATCTTGGATGTTTTATAATCATTTTATAGTCATTTTATATCATTTTTTTGGTACTAACCTATTGACATAGTGCCAAGTGCCAGTTGCTGTTTTTTCCATGTCTTTTACATCATAGAAAATCAATATCAAACGGAGTCCAAATGCCATGAAACTCCATGATGATTTTTTATGGGCCATAAGGAACACAACGGGCCCTAGCTGCACCTGGGGGTACCCCGAGGGGGCACAACCCACCAGGGCGCGCCAGGAGGCCTAGGCGCACTCTGGTGGGTTCTGCCCACCTCGGGTGCCCCCCGAACCGCCTCTTTGCTCTATAAATATCCCAATATTCCAGAAACCCTAGAGGCTTCGACGAAATATTCATCAAGCCGCCACAGAGTCCAGAACCACCAGATCCAATCTAGACACCATCTCGGATGGGGTTCACCACCTCCATTGGTGCCTCTCCTATGATGGGTGAGTAGTTCTTTATAGACCTTCGGGTCCGTAGTTAGTAGCTAGATGGCTTCCTCTCTCTCGCTGAATTCTCAATACAATGGTCTCTTGGAGATTCATATGATGTAACTCTTTTGCGATGTGTTTGTTGGGATCTGATGAACTTCGAGTTCATGATCAGTTATATCTTTTTATATCCATGAAAGTTTTTTGAGTTTCTTTGATCTCTTATATGCATGATCTCTTATAGCCTCGTATTTCTTCTCCGATATTTGGGTTTTGTTTGTCCAACTTGATCTATTTGTCTTGTAATGGGAAGAGGTGCTTTGTAACATCTCAAATTTTTAATGTGGAATGTATACACTAGATCATCATTGCATATCATATTTTATTGCATTTTGGTTTGATCATAGAAATTCTACGCAACTCAAGGACCCGCGGAGAGAGTTGGGGATTTCATTATTTTCACATTCGAGTTTTTCTTGAATTTTGAGAAGAGGATCGTTTGATTTTAATTATTTTCTCTTGAATATTTCTTTTATAAAAATAAAAGAGAGAGAGGATAAAATGACATCCTCAAAATAAATAAATATCTGAGTTTTAATATTAAAATCAAATAAGAATTTTATTCGGAGTTTTATCGCTATTTTATTTGAATTAGAAAAATATGCGTTTTTCAAAATGGCATATTAGGCCCAAATAAATGTTCACCTTGTCCGGCCTATTTTTAGAGGACGGGGAAAATTTATGTCAGGATTTTTGGAGTCCATTTAGTATTTATTTTCTTCGTTTTTTTGCGCGGAATAAGTTAAAAAAAAGAACCGACCTAACCGGGCCGTATCCGGCTAGGACACCGCCCGGCTGGGCCTTTAAGAAGCGGGGCCGAGGCCCGAGCCGCCGCCCCGTCAGCCCTAGCCGCTGCCGCTCGATCCGCCGCTCGCGCTAGCCTTAGCCGCCGCCGACGCCGCCCGCTGCCGCCGCTGCCGCGCCGCCACCCGTCGCCGACGCCGCCCGCCGCCCGCCGACCACTGCCGCCGCTGCCGCGCCACCCGCCGCCGCCGCCGCCGCCCCGCCTCACCGTTCCACCGCCGCCGGAGGTAGTAGCCGTCTCCGTCGGTTTTCGTGAGAAAACCGATCGGTTTTTTCGAAACCCTAGCTCGTTTTTTAGATCAGTTCGTCGGTTTTGTGCCGGTTTATTTATTTAGCGAACGCTCGTTCGTTTATTCGTTTTAACGAACGGTTTTCACTGTTTAGTTGCAGACAGCGAACGTTTGTTCGTTAGCCTTTTCGTGAGTTTTTCTTTTTCTCGGATTTTCCGCGATTATTTTCGATCGCGATTTCTGATCCGATTTTCGTTTTAGTTTAACTTTTAGCTCGTTTATCGGAATTGGGCGATTCAAGCGCCTAGAGTTTCGTCTCAAAGCCCTCTTTCTATTTAACCAACTTAAACAAGTTTTTGCTACTGTAAAATTTGACTTTAGTCCAGATTAGTAAACGAAGCTTGTTTCTTTCGCCGTTTGAGTTTTGTTGCTTCGTTTGACTTGATTCTTTTTGCAAACCGGAGTTCTTAAGTTGAACTTTCTGGTTAGATCTTTTATTTGAGTTTTACCCGTGCCCTTGATTGATTGCTTATTGTATGCTTGTTTGTTTGCGATAGAGTAGCCGGAGTGCGAAGCGTGCTACTACGAGGCGCTAGGTTTCACAGATCATCAGCAAGGCAAGTAACACTTTGATCATACCTCTTTACAACCCGAATTTATTGCATTAGATCAATCCTCAAACAATTGCATGGTTAGGATCTGGTTTAAATTGTGGGTTTGGGAAGTAGTTGATGAGGTAGAACCTATTGCCCTGTTTATTATCAAACCCTGGGAGTTACTTCTACGTTATGCTTATATTGCCATGCTATGCTCGTAGACGTGGTTTGGGTTTGAGTGTATTCATGACATATGTGAGTATTGTTAATTAATGGTTAACTTCAGGTGGCAACTTTAATACACATCCGGGTGGATTGAGGCACCTGGGGAATTCCAGTGATTGCCTGTATTTTTGGAAATCCCGGGGTACCGTGTGATTCTCCTATGGACTGCCACCCAGGCTCAAAGGGATCATAAGATTATTCATGCTAGAAACTTCCGTGTGCATCCACATGCCAATATGGGCCCTGGCATAGTTGAGTAAGTTGTGGGAAACTTTTCCATGATGGGCTAGCAGATGTTGGGGATTGTAGGTGTACATGCCTATCTATCGGTTAAAGGGACCTCTTCGGAAAGACTGTGTCTCGGTCATCCGTTTCTCAAACATCATGTAGTGCGAGAAATCCAACGGAGGAGATCGAGTCTTGTGGGGAAAAGTGCACAAACCTCTGCAGAGTGTACAAACTAATCATGGTTAGCCGTGTCCCCGGTTGTGGACGTCTTGAGTATCTAGTTCTTGGATTATCATGTGGATCTCGTCACTCTTAATATAATTTGATTGGGTCTTAATGATGATGCTTAATTGGGATTGAGTTGGGTGAACCTTCTCAATGTTTAACAACCACCATGATAGTTAAATAAAAATATATTCCTTTGTTGTAGGAAAAAAATCTTTTCGCGAAACATATTAACCATACAGCCTCCACCAGCCATATATGCATGTAGTGATAGCTTTATTCTGTTCATTACTCTCTTGTGTTACATTGCCAGCATATTCCATGTGCTGACCCATTTTCGGGCTGCAACGTGTCATGTTGCAGACTTTTCAGACGCCGAGTAAGGAGCCTTAGGTCGTGGTCTTTCACTCAGTGATGCCGTTGGAGTTGGTGGACTCACTTTATCTTCCAAGCCTTCCGCTGTTATCGTATTAGATGGCCTTAATCCATATCTATTGTAATAAGTTTTCTTTTAAGACATTCGATGTAATAAGTGTGTGATTGCTACTCTGTTACAAATCCTTCAAGTACTGTGCGTGTCAGCATTACCGATCCAGGGATGACATTGATGCACAGAGATCAGACTGTTTGAGGTCTGGTCGCTACATTATTTTATTTAGCATTCGATCTATCAATCTACTACAAATTTACCTCACGTCCTTCGCCTATCTTTAGGCGCCATACCCCGGAAGGGATTGACAACCCCTTTAACACGTCGGGTTGCGAGGATTTGTTATCTGTGTGCAGGGGCTGTTTACGTTGTCTTGGTTGGTTCTCCTCCTTGTTCGATAACCTTGGTTTCATATCTGAGGGAAATACCTACCGCCACTGTGCTGCATCATCTCTTCCTCTCTGGGGAAATACCGACATAGTTTCAAGCGACATCACTGGCTCGCCTCCTGATGTCGTTTGGCCATCAATTCCATTTACCCTTGAAGAAATCACAAAAAACTCTCAATACTTTTCACCGCCGTCTGCGAGGCGCAACACTTTTGCTCTCCGCAGAGGGATTTCACCGGGGACACTTCCCTTTGGGAAGGGAAAATTGAAGCCTTCATCATCACCAACACTTCTTTCATCATGGGATCATCATCACCATCTCATTGTTGGGGAACGTAGTAATTTCAAAAAAATCTTACGCACACGCAAGATCAGGGGGATGCATATCAACAAGAGGGGAGAGTGTCGTCCACGTACCCTCGTAGACCGTAAGCGGAAGCGTTATGACAACGCGGTTGATGTAGTTGTATGTCTTCATGATCCGACTGATCCAAGTACCGAACACACGGCACCTCCGAGTTCAGCACACGTTCAGCTCGGTGACGTCCCACGAACTCACGATCCAGCAGAGCTTCGAGGGAGAGTTCCGTCAGCACGACGGCGTGATGACGGTGATGATGATGCTACCGACGCAGGGTTTCACCTAAGCACTCCTACAATATGACCGAGGTGGATTATGGTGGAGGGGGGCACCGCACACGGCTAAAAGATCAATGATCAACTTGTGTGTCTATGGGTTGCCCCCTCCATCGTATATAAAGGAGTGGAGGAGGGGGAGGGCCGGCCCTCTACTATGGCGCACCCTGGGTAGTCCTACTCCCCCCGGGAGTAGGATTCCCCCTTCCAAGTAGTAGTAGTAGGAGAGAAGGAAGGGGAAGAGAGAAGAGAAGGAAGGAGGGGGCGCCGCCCCTCCCCCTAGTCCAATTCGGACTAGGCCTTGGGGGGCGCGCGGCTGCCCTAGGCAGCCCCTCTCTCTCCCCTAAAGCCCAATAAGGCCCATATACTCCCCGGCGAATTCCCGTAACTCTCCGGTACTCCGATAAATACCCGAACCACTCATAACCTTTTCGATGTATGAATATAGCCTTCCAATAAATCTATCTTTACGTCTCGAACATTTCGAGACTCCTCGTCATGTCCCTGATCTCATCTGGGACTCCGAAAAACCTTAGGTACATCCAAACACATAAAATCATAATACTGATCATCACCGAACGTTAAGCGTGCGGACCCTACGGGTTCGAGAACTATGTAGACAGGACCGAGACTCATCTCCGGTCAATAACCAATAGCGGAACCTGGATGCTCATATTGGCTCCTACATATTCTATGAAGATCTTTATCAGTCAAACCGCATAACAACATACATTGTTCCCTTTGTCATCGGTATGTTACTTGTCCGCGATTCGATCGTTAGTATCTCAATACCTTGTTCAATCTCGTTACCGGCAAGTCTCTTTACTCGTTCCATAATGCATCATCCCACAACTAACTCATTAGTTACATTGCTTGCAAGGCTTATAGTGATGTGCATTACCGAGAGGGCCCAGAGATACCTCTCCGATACTCGGAGTGACAAATCCTAATCTCGATCTATGCCAACCCAACAAACACCTTCGAAGAAACATGTAGAGCATCTTTATAATCACCCAGTTACATTGTGACGTTTGATAGCACACAAGGTGTTCCTCCAGTATTTCGGAGTTGCATAATCTCATAGTCATAGGAACATGTATAAGTCATGAAGAAAGCAATAGCAACATACTAAATTATCAAGTGCTAAGCTAACGGAATGGGTTAAGTCAATCGCATCATTCTCTAATGATGTGATCCTGTTAGTCAAATGACAACTCATGTCTATGGCTAGGAAACTTAACCATCTTTGATTCAACGAGCTAGTCAAGTAGAGGCATACCAGTGACACTCTGTTTGTCTATGTATTCACACATGTACTAAGTTTCTGGTTAATACAATTCTAGCATGAATAATAAACATTTATCATGATATAAGGAAATATAAATAACAACTTTATTATTGCCTCTAGAGCATATTTCCTTCAGTCTCCCACTTGCACTAGAGTCAATAATCTAGTTGACTTCGCCATGTGATTTAACACCAATAGTTCACATCACCATGTGATTAATATCCATAGTTCACATCGCCATGTGGCCAACACTCAAAGGGTTTACTAGAGTCAATAATCTAGTTCAAATCGCCATGTGATTAACACCCAAAGAGTACTAAGGTGTGATCATGTTTGCTTGTGAGAGAAGTTTAGTCAACGGGTCTGCCAAATTCAGACCCGTATGTATTTTGCAAATTTCTATGTCTACAATGCTCTGCACGGAGCTACTTTAGCTAATTGCTCCCACTTTCAATATGTATCCAGATTGAGACTTAGAGTCATCTGGATCAGTGTCAAGACTTGCATCGACGTAACCCTTTACGATGAACCTTTTGTCACCTCCATAATCGAGAAACATATCCTTATTCCACTAAGGATAATTTTGACCGCTGTTCAGTGATCTACTCCTAGATCACTATTGTACTCCCTTGCCAAACTCTGTGTAGGGTATACAATAGATCTGATACACAACATGGCATACTTTATAGAACCTATGGCTGGCGCATAGGCAATGGCTTTCATTCTCTTTCTATCTTCTGGCGTGGTCTAGCTTTGAGTCTTACTCAATTTCACACCTTGTAACATAGGCAAGAACTCTTTCTTTGACTTTTCCATTTTGAACTACTTCAAAATCTTGTCAAGGTATGTACTCATTGAAAAAACTTATCAAGCGTCTTGATCTATCTCTATAGATCCTGATTCTCAATATGTAAGCAGCTTCACCGAGGTCTTTCTTTGAAAAACTCCTTTATGCTTTCTAGAAAATTCTACATTATTTTCGATCAACAATATGTCATTCACATATATTTATCAGAAACGTTGTAGTGCTCCCACTCACTTTCTTGTAAATACAGGCTTCACCGCAAGTCTGTATAAAACTATATGCTTTGATCAACTCATCGAAGCGTATATTCCAACTCCGAGATGCTTGCACCAGTCCATAGATGGATCGCTAGAGCTTGCACATTTTGTTAGCACCTTTAGGATCGACAAAACCTTCTGGTTGCATCATATACAACTCTTCTTTAAGAAATCCATTAAGGAATGTAGTTTTGACATCCATTTGCCAGATTTCATAAAATGTGGCAATTTGCTAACATGATTCAGACAGACTTAAGCATCGATACAAGTGAGAAAATCTCATCGTAGTCAACACCTTGAACTTTGTCAAAACCTTTTTCGACAAGTCTAGCTTTGTAGATAGTAACATTGCTATCAGCGTCCGTCTTCCTCTTGAAGATCCATTTATTTTCTATGGCTTGCCGATCATCGGGCAAGTCAACCAAAGTCCACACTTTGTTCTCATACATGGATCCCAACTCAGATTTCATGGCCTCAAGCCATTTCGCGGAATCTGGGCTCATTATCGCTTCCTCATAGTTTGTAGGTTCTTCATGGTCAAGTAAAATGACCTCCAGAATAGGGTTACTGTACCACTCTGGTGCGGATCTGTAACGCCCCAAGAATCTTGCTACAATAATCCCCCTAATGATGCCTTGTTGTCATGCTTTCCTAAGCCAAAACGCCACTTGTCCAAAAATCAAGTCCAATTCAATTCAAATTGCAAGTCAATTATTTGCATCTTCAAATGAGCCAGAAAAATAGTTCACAATGTGGCAAATATTCCCTAAGTATTTGTCATGATGAAACCTACCTCTGTTGGATTCCCAAAATTCTCCTGGAAATTATTAGAGTGGTCCAGCAACAATTAAATTGGCCTTTTCAATTTCTAAAAGTGTGTAATCATTTCCAAGTGCCCAAAACAATTTTTGTGCAACTTCACAATATTGCAAAGTAATTATTGTGGCATGTGGCACATTTTACAAGAGTCATTTGGTGCTTGGAATAATTGCAAAGTAGTAGCTTTTGATTTCCAGAAAAGAAAAGGAAAAGAGAGCGAGAGAGAGGGAGAGAGAAAAGGCCCCTGACCCCCCCATTTCCCCACTAGGCCTCGACCCCGCCGGCCCAGTCGGCCACACCACAAGCCGGCCCACTGTCCTGCTCCCCTGGCCTATTAGGCCACTCCCTCCCCGTAACCCTAACCCCGCGCGACCCCCACTCCTCGTTCCCCACTCCCCCCACTCCTCCTGATCCCTCACGCCTCTCGCTCCCTCTCCCCTCTCCCCCCGATCCAGATCGGGGGCAGTGAACAGCGGCTACCGCGCCGCCTCGCGCCCTGCCGCCGGTGCCCACCCCGGCGCCGTCCTCCTCGCCTCCTCCCCCTCCCGATCTGGGCGGCTCGCTGCGGCACCCGATCCCGCGCCCCTCGACGCTGGCGCCCATCCCCGTCGCCTCCTCGCCCCTTCTTCTTCGTCGCGCGACGCCCGCCTGAGGCCTCTGCCTCGCCGTCACCGACCAACATCCTCGTCACCGGAAACGCATCCCCGGCCCCTCCCCGAGCCGACTTTTGCACAACTACAGTCCCCAGTGAGGCCTCATCCATCTTCGCTCCGTTCCCCTGTGATCCGGTCGTCGTAGGTCGCCTCCCGCACCCTCTCCCCCCCACTCTGGCAACCTCTTGCGGTCACCGCCCCGCACGCGCCCGGTGGCCATACTCGCGCCCCGGCCGCAACCCCGGCCGCGCATACCGCTCCCTGGACGTGTCCAGGCGCGCGCCCGCCGCCACCCGCGCCTCTGTCCGCTCCTGCCCGAGCCCACCGATGGTTGCGCCGCCGCTGCTTTCCCTCACGCCGTTTTCAACCGCACCGCAACCGCCTCCCCGCCTACTACCCAACGCGCCTCGCCGCACCAGTTTCCATCGCCGAAAACGGAAGGTCGGCGAGCGCTGCCGTGGCCATCGGTGCGCTCCAGCGCCCGCACGCCCGTGGCCATGCGGGCGGGCGCCCACACCTGTTTCGCCCGTTGCCCGTTTGGCCCCTAGGCCCTATGCCATGTGGGGCCTAGCCCCTGGAACGTTTTAAAAAAAGGTAAATAAATGAATAAATAATAATTTAAATAAATAATTGATTGATTAATTATTTAATGAATTAATTAAGTTAATTACTCCTAATTAATTAATCTAATTAACCTGTTAGTTTAATTAAAGAATAATTAATTAATCTAACCCTAATTAACCTAAACAGAGAATGACAGGTGGGTCCCATGGGGCCCACACGTCAGGTTGACCAGGCCAACGGTCAACGTTGACTGCTGACGTCAGCAAGCACTATTCTGGATAATGTTGATTTAAAATAATTAAATAAATTCAAAAAAATGTTTTAAATCTTTTAAAATTAATATAAAATAAACCGTGCCTCGGATGAAAAAGTTTTCTACATGAAAGTTGCTCAAAACGACGAGGCGAACCCGAATACGCCCTTCGTTCGTCTATCACACGTCCCTAGCATAGCAAACGTTGAACTTTTTCCCTCTGGTTCATCTGTCTAACAGACGTCCGGAACCGGGAAAACTTTCCCGGATGTTATCCTCCTTCTCCAGTGACGCCTAGCGCTGCGTTAGAACACCCCTAGCACCGCATATTGCCATGTTATGCTTTGTGATGCTACGTTTGCTTTATATTTACTGTTTCTCCCCCCTCTTCTCTTCGGTAGACCCCGTGGCGGCTGCCGATGCCGCTGTGATCGACTACGTCACCGACGACCCCTCCTTGCCAGAGCAACCAGGCAAGCCCCCCTTTGATCATCCCGATATCGCCCATTCCATACTCTCATACTACCCAACGCGCCTCGCCGCACCAGTTTCCATCGCCGAAAACGGAAGGTCGGCGAGCGCTGCCGTGGCCATCGGTGCGCTCCAGCGCCCGCACGCCCGTGGCCATGCGGGCGGGCGCCCACACCTGTTTCGCCCGTTGCCCGTTTGGCCCCTAGGCCCTATGCCATGTGGGGCCTAGCCCCTGGAACGTTTTAAAAAAAGGTAAATAAATGAATAAATAATAATTTAAATAAATAATTGATTGATTAATTATTTAATGAATTAATTAAGTTAATTACTCCTAATTAATTAATCTAATTAACCTGTTAGTTTAATTAAAGAATAATTAATTAATCTAACCCTAATTAACCTAAACAGAGAATGACAGGTGGGTCCCATGGGGCCCACACGTCAGGTTGACCAGGCCAACGGTCAACGTTGACTGCTGACGTCAGCAAGCACTATTCTGGATAATGTTGATTTAAAATAATTAAATAAATTCAAAAAAATGTTTTAAATCTTTTAAAATTAATATAAAATAAACCGTGCCTCGGATGAAAAAGTTTTCTACATGAAAGTTGCTCAAAACGACGAGGCGAACCCGAATACGCCCTTCGTTCGTCTATCACACGTCCCTAGCATAGCAAACGTTGAACTTTTTCCCTCTGGTTCATCTGTCTAACAGACGTCCGGAACCGGGAAAACTTTCCCGGATGTTATCCTCCTTCTCCAGTGACGCCTAGCGCTGCGTTAGAACACCCCTAGCACCGCATATTGCCATGTTATGCTTTGTGATGCTACGTTTGCTTTATATTTACTGTTTCTCCCCCCTCTTCTCTTCGGTAGACCCCGTGGCGGCTGCCGATGCCGCTGTGATCGACTACGTCACCGACGACCCCTCCTTGCCAGAGCAACCAGGCAAGCCCCCCTTTGATCATCCCGATATCGCCCATTCCATACTCTCATGCTTGCATTAGATTTTGCTACTGTTATTGGTTGCTCCTATTCTGATGCATAGCCTGCTTTTGTATCTACTGTTGTACCTTACCTGCTTATCCTAAACTGCTTAGCATAGGTTGGTTAGTGATCCATCAGTGACCCCCACTTGTCCTTGTTGCCCCTGCTTCATCATCGACGACTCGATCTACGTGATCGAAGACCAGGCCCCGACACCGCACATCACTTCCCCTTAGTTGCTTGACACTACTAGGTTACTATCGAGTACCGAGGGTGAACCTCTTCAACACTTCTGATGTTAACCCTGTAGAGTAGTCATTCGGTCGTGGTCATCGAGGGTGATTTCCTCCTTAACCACTTTCGATACGACTCTGTCGTGCAACCCCTCAAGTGTGAACCTCGGGGGTGATTCCTCTTACGTTCACCTTGATGATTACATCTAGTGGAATTCATCGGGGGTGATTCCTCGGGTTTTCCCCTTGATGTTTAGACACACAGATACTTGTACTTTACCACTGCTACTTGGAAAGACGGGTCGACCCTGAGGGGTACCCGCGCGAGCTTAATTGCGAGTGATGTGGAGTCGGGCGGACCTGGAAGGTGCCCGCGAGATAATTACGAGGCGTGGCCGGGCATTCCTAGCCCTTGCCGCAAGTCCTCGAGACGGGGCAACGGGGTCACCTCTTTCGTGAGTCGCTGCTTGTTACCGCGCATTCCTAATCCACTACGATTTGGATATTTGATCCGAGGGGCCTCTGGCCTGATAGCACTAACCATCACGTGGGCATAGTATGGGCGTTCTGCGTCGTATGCATCAGCCGAAGCTTAATAGATGTCAGCGACTGAGCGGCGCGCGCCGGGTTGGACTGGTAAGCTCCTTCCTTTTTAGGGAGGTAGCCAGGTCTGCTCACCGGCTGCCCACGCAACGTGCAGGAGTTCCCGGGGAGATGGCCCATGACTCCTGGGGGCATAGGTTTAGTCCGGCGTGCTGGCCTCTCTATTAAGTCTAGGTCGGGTTGCGATGTATTGTTTGGCCGAGGCCGGGCATGACCTAGGAAAGTGTGTCCGGCCGGAGTTAATCGAGCGTGGTGGGTAAGTTGGTGCACCCCTGCAGGGAAGAAAACATCTATCGATAGCCTGTCCTACGGTAACAGACACTTGGAGTTGTATCCCGATCGATACAACTAGAACTGGATACTTGTGATGAGAAATGGATGGTGATGAGTAATGGATTGTGATGATAACTGGATAGTATGGCTCTGAGATTTCTTTCTCGCAGGGAGTCGAGAAAGGATCTCCGGCCGAGGTTGATAACACTACTACTATTTTACTTATGCTACTCTACTCCCTCCTGTTGCTGCAAGATGGTGGTTTCCAGAAGATGCTAGTCTTCGATAGGGCTAGGCTTTCCCTCTATTCTGGCATTTCTGCAGCCCAGTCCACATATATAGCCTTCCTTTGATAATGATGCATTTTTAGTGTAGATCCTTGCTTGCGAGTACTTTGGATGAGTACTCACGGTTGCTTTGCTTCCCCTTTTCCCCCTTTCTTCTTATTTCCGGTTGATGCAACCAGATGTCGGAGCCCAGGAGCCAGATGCCACCGCCGATGCCTACTACTACGTGAAGACCGTCGACGACCAGGAGTAGTTAGGAGGCTCCCAGGCAGGAGGCCTTGCCTTTTCAATCGTTGTCGCTTTTGTGCTAGCCTTCTTAAGGCAAACTTGTCTAACTCATGTCTGTACTCAGATATTGTTGCTTTCGCTGACTTGTGTTTTCGAGCTTATGTATTCGAGCCCTCGAGGCCCCTGGCTTGTAATATAAAGCTTGTATTGTTTTAATTTGTGTCTAGAGTTGTGTTGTGATATCTTCCCGCGAGTCCTTGATCTTGATCGTACACATGTGTGTGTATGATTAGTGTACGATTGAATCGAGGGTGTCACAGGATCTCACCCTGGTTGACCTACGAGGTTCGGTAGTTACTTGATCTGAAGTTACATGATCATCATCATTAGCTTCCTCACTAATTGGTGGAGTCACATGAACAACTTTCTGTGATGAACTACTTTCCAATAAGGGAGAAGGTACAATTACCTCATCAAGTTCTACTTTCCTCCCACTCACTTCTTTTGAGAGAAACTCCTTCTCCAGAAAGGATCCACTCTTAGCAACGAATGTCTTGACTTTGGATCTGTGATAGAAGGTGTACCCAACTGTCTCCTTTGGGTATCCTATGAAGACACATTTCTCCGATTTGGGTTTGACCTTATCAGGATGAAACTTTTTCACATAAACATCGCAACCCCAAACTTTAAGAAACGACAACTTTGGTTTCTTGCCAAACCACATTTCATATGGTGTCATCTCAACGGATTTAGATGGTGCCCTATTTAACGTGAATGCAGCTGTCTCTAATGCATAACCCCAAAACGATAGTGGTAAATCGGTAAGAGACATCACATATTGCACCATATCTAATAAAGTATGGTTACAATGTTCGGACACACCATTACGCTGTGGTGTTCCAGGTGGCGTGAGTTGCGAAACTATTCCGCATTGTTTCAAATGAAGACCAAACTCATAACTCAAATATTCTCCTCCACGATCAGATCGTAAAAACTTTATTTTCTTGTTACGATGATTTTCCACTTCACTCTGAAATTATATGAACTTTTCAAATGTTTGCGACTTATGTTTCATCAAGTAGATATACCCATATCTGCTCAAATCATCTGTGAAGGTCAGAAAATAACGATACCCGCCACGAGCCTCAACACTCATCGGATCGCATACATCAGTATGTATTATTTCCAATAAGTCAGTTGCTCGCTCCATTGTTCCGGAGAACGGAGTCTTAGTCATCTTGCCCATAAGGCATGGTTCGCAAGCATCAAGTGATTCATAATCAAGTGATTACAAAATCCCATCAACATGGAGTTTCTTCATGCGATTTACACCAATATGACCTAAACGGCAGTGCCACAAATAAGTTGCACTATCATCATTAGCTTTGCATCTTTTGGCTTCAATATTATGAATATGTGTATCACTACGATCGAGATCCAACAAACCATTTTCATTGGGTGTATGACCATAGAAGGTTTTATTCATGTAAACAGAACACCAATTATTCTCTAACTTAAATGAATAACCGTATTGCAATAAACATGATCAAATCATATTCATGCTTAACCCAAACACCAAATAACATTTATTTAGGTTCAACACTAATCCCGAAAGTATAGGGAGTGTGCGATGATGATCATATCAATCTTGCAACCACTTCCAACACACATCATCACCTCACCTTTAACTAGTCTCTGTTCATTCTGCAACTCCCATTTTGAGTTACTAATCGTAGAAACTGAACTAGTATCAAATACTGAGGGGTTGCTATAAACATTAGTAAAGTACACATCAATAACATGTATATCAAATATACCTTTGTTCACTTTGCCATCCTTCTTATCCGCCAAATACTTGGGGCAGTTCTGCTTCTAGTGACCAGTCCCTTTACGGTAGAAGCACTTAATCTCAGGCTTCGGTCTAGACTTGGGCTTCTTCACTTGAGCAGCAACTTGCTTGCCATTCTTCTTGAAGTTCCCCTTCTTCCCTTTGCCCTTTTCTTGAAACTAGTGGTCTTGTCAACCATCAACACTTGATGCTTTTCTTGATTTCTACCTTCGTCGATTTCAGCATCACGAAGAGCTTGGGAATCGTTTCTGTTATCCCTTGCATATTATAGTTCATCACGAAGTTCTAGTAACTTGGTGATAGTGACTAGAGAACTCTGTCAATCACTATCTTATCTGGAAGATTAACTCCCACTTGATTCAAGTGATTGTAGTACTCAGACATTCCGAGCACATGCTCACTAGCTGAGCTATTCTCCTCCATCTTGTAGGTAAAGTACTTTTCAAAGGTCTCATACCTTTCGACATGGGCATGAGTCTGAAATACTAATTTCAACTCTTGGAACATCTCATATGCTCTGTGGCGTTCAAAACGTCTTTGAAGCCCCGATTCTAAGCCGTAAAGCATGGTGCACTAAACTATCAAGTAGTCATCATATTAAGCTTGCCAAACGTTCATAACGTCTGCATCTGCTCCTGCAATCGGTCTGCCACCTAGCGGTGCATCAAGGACATAATTCTTCTATGCAGCAATGAGGATAATCCTCAGATCACGAATCCAATCTGCATCATTGCTACTAACATCTTTCAACTTAGTTTTCTCTAGGAACATATCAAAAATAAAGGGGGAGCTACATCGCGAGCTATTGATCTACAACATAGTTATGCAAATACTATCAGGACTAAGTTCATGATAAATTAAAGTTCAATTAATCATATTACTTAAGAACTCCCATTTAGATAGACATCCCTCTAGTCATCTAAATGATCACAGGATCCATATCAACTAAACCATGTCCGATCATCACGTGAGATGGAGTAGTTTTAAATGGTGAACATCACTATGTTGATCATATCTACTATATGATTCACGCTCGACCTTTCAGTCTCTAGTTTTCTGAGGCCATATCTGCATATGCTAGGCTCGTCAAGTTTAACCCGAGTATTCTGCGTGTGCAAAACTGGCTTGCACCCGTTGTATGTGAACGTAGAGCTTATGACACCCGATCATCACGTGGTGTCTCAGCAGGAAGAACTGTCGCAATGGTGCATCCTCAGGGAGAACACTTGTACCTTGAAATTTAGTGAGAGATCATCTTATAATGCTAACGTTGAACTAAGCAAAATAAGATGCATAAAGGATAAACATCACATGCAATCAATATAAGTGATATGATATGGCCATCATCATCTTGTGCCTTTGATCTCCATCTCCAAAGCACCGTCATGATCACCATCGTCACTGCGCGACACCTTGATCTCCATCGTAGCATCGTTGTCTTCTCGCCAACTATTGCTTCTATGACTATCGCTACCGCTTAGTGATAAAGTAAAGCAATTACATGGCGATTGCATTTCATACAATAAAGCGACAACCATATGGCTCCTGCCAGTTGCCGATAACTCTGTTACAAAACATGATCATCTCATACAATAAAATTTAGCATCATGTCATGACCATATCACATCACAACATGCCCTGCAAAAACAAGTTAGACGTCCTCTACTTTGTTGTTGCAAGTTTTACGTGGCTGCTATGGGCTTAGCAAGAACCATTCTTACGCACGCATCAAAACCACAACGATATTTCGTCAAGTATGTGTTGTTTTAACCTTCAACAAGTACCAGACATAGCCACACTCGATTCAACTAAAGTTGGAGAAACTGACACCCGCTAGCCACCTGTGTGCGAAGCACGTCGGTAGAACCAGTCTCGTGTAAGCGTACGCGTAATGTCTGTCCGGGCCGCTTCATCCAACAATACCGGCGAATCAAAGTATGACATGCTAGTAAGCAGTATGATTAGTATCGCCCACAACTCACTTGTGTTCTACTCGTGCATATAACATCTACGGATAAACCTGGCTCGGATGCCACTGTTGGGGAACGTAGTAATTTCAAAAAAAATCCTACGCACACGCCAGATCATGGTGATGCATAGCAACGAGAGGGGAGAGTGTCGCCCACATTCTCTCACAGACTGTAAGCGGAAGCATTATGACAACGCGGTTGATGTAGTCGTACGTCTTCACGATCCGACCGATCCAAGTACCGAAAAGACGGCAACCCCGAGTTCAGCACATGTTCAGCTCAGTGACGTCCCATGAACTCACGATCCAGCAGAGCTTCGAGGGAGAGTTCCATTAGCACGACGGCGTGATGACAGTGATGATGATGCTATCGACGCAGGGCTTCGCCTAAGCACCGCTACGATATGACCGAGGTGGATTATGGTGGAGGGGGGCACCGCACACGGATAAAAGATCAATGATCAACTTGTGTGTCTATGGGGTGCCCCCTCCCCCGTATATAAAGGAGTGGAGGAGGGGGAGGGCCGACCCTCTACTATGGCGCGCCCTGGGGAGTCCTACTCCCACCGGGAGTAGGATTCCCTTCTTCCAAGTAGTAGGAGTAGGAGAGAAGGAAGGGGAAGAGAGAAGAGAAGGAAGGAGGGGGCGCCGCCCCTCCCCCTAGTCCAATTCGGACTAGGCCTTGGGGCGCGCAGCCTGCCCTAGGCAGCCCCTCTCTCTCTCTCCCCTAAAGCCCAATAAGGCCCATATACTCCCCGGCGAATTCCCGTAACTCTCCGGTACTCCGATAAATAACAGTACCACTCAGAACCTTTCTGATGTCCGAATATAGCCTTCCAATATATCGATCTTTACGTATCGAACAATTCGAGACTCCTCGTCATGTCCCTGATCTCATCTAGGACTCCGAACAACCTTCGGTTCATCAAAACACATAAACTCCTAATACCGATCGTCACCGAACGTTAAGCGTGCGGACCCTACGGGTTCGAGATCTATGTAGACATGAACGAGACTCATCTCCAGTCAATAACCAATAGCAGAACCTGGATGCTCATATTGGCTCCTACATATTCTACGAAGATTGAGGGAGTCCTGGATTAGGGGGTGTTCGGATAGCCGGACTATGCCTTCAGCCGGACTCCAGGACTATGAAGATACAAGATTGAAGACTTCGTCCCATGTCCGGAAGGGACTTTCCTTGGCATAGAAGGCAAGCTTGGCGATGTGGATATTCAAGATCTCCTACCATTGTAACCGACTTTGTGTAATCCTAACCCTATCCGGTGTCTATATAAACCGGAGGGTTCTAGTCCGTAGGACAACTTCATCATACAACAATCATACCATAGGCTAGCTTCTAGGGTTTAGCCTCCTTGATCTTGTGGTAGATCCACTCTTGTACTACCCATATCATCAATATTAATCAAGCAGGAGTAGGGTTTTACCTCCATCGAGAGGGCCCAAACCTGGGTAAACTTCGTGTCCCTTGTCTCCTGTTACCATCCGGCCTAGACGCACAGCTCGGGACCCCCTACCCGAGATCCGCCGATTTTGACACCGACATTGGTGCTTTCATTGAGAGTTCCTCTGTGTCGTCGCTTTTAGGCCCGACGGCTCCTTTGATCATCAACAACGATGCAGTCCAGGGTGAGACTTTTCTCCCTGGACAGATCTTCGTCTTCGGCGGCTTCGCACTGCGGGCCAATTCATTTGGCCACCTGGAGCAGATCAAAAGCTACGCCCCTGGCCATCAGGTTAGGTTTGGAAGTTTGAACTACACGGCTGACATCCGCGGGGACTTGATCTTCGACAGATTCGAGCCACTGCCAAGCGCGCCGCACTGTCTCAACGGGCATGATCTAGCTCTGCCGCCGAAGAGTGCCCTGGAGCCCGCACGCACGTCGGTTCCGACCCTTAATTCGGAACCTTCGGCGCTGATCGAGGGTGAGCGGTTCGACGTCACCCTGGGGGCTGCGATCTCAAAAGCGATTGAGCCGAACGCCAGCCCCGCACTCTGCATGACCCGTGACTCCGAGGATCCGGATTCCCCTCCGGACTCCGAACCTCCCACACCCCTGCCAATCGAATCCGATTGGGCGCCGGTCATGGAGTTCACCGCCGCGGACATCTTTCAGCACTCGCCCTTTGGCGACATCCTGAACTCACTAAAGTCTCTCTCTTTATCGGGAGAGCCCTGGCCGGACTATGGCCAACAAGGATGGGATACGGACGATGAAGAAATTCAAACCCCACCCACCACCCACTTTGTAGCCGCTGTCGACGATTTAACCGACATGCTTGACTTCGACTCCGAAGACATCGACGGTATGGACGACGATGCAGGAGACGAACAGGAACCAGCACCTGTAGGGCGCTGGAAGGCCACCTCGTCATATGATATATATATGGTGGATACTCCAAAAGATGGAGATGGCGATGGAACAGCGGAGGATGATACCTCCAAGAAACAGCCCAAGCGCCGGCGTCAGCGGCGCCGCTCTAAATCCCGCCAAAGCAAAAACGGTGATGTCGGATTCTGGGGTTCTGGCAGACCCTTAAGGTTCGAACTCTGGGGTGCGCGCGGAGATCGTGCCCACTACCTCTCCGTCTCGTAAGGATCTAACTACTAGAAGAACAACACAAGAGACACAGGGTTTATACTGGTTCGGGCCACCATTGTGGTGTAATACCCTACTCCAGTGTGGTGGGTGGATTGCCTCTTGGGCTGATGAGGAAGAACAATACAAGGAAGAACAGCCTCGCGAGGGTCTGTAATTGGCTAGGGGATGATCTGCTAGGGGGAGTTCGATCGCCCTTCTCTCTCTCTCTAGATGCTGGATTCGATCCTAGCTCCTTCCAATCTCCCCCTACGCTGGGGGTGGCTAGTCCTATTTATAGGCAAAGGCCCTGGGCCTCTTCCCAAATATTGAGCGGGAAGGGCGCCAACAATTGGCCAATTTGAAGGGGAACATCTGGTACACTTATCTTGACTAAAGTTGGTCTTCGCCTGCCAAAGGCCCTGTGGTGATGCCGTCCTGGGCTCCATGGTGACCTCCTTCCCACCGTTGGACTGGTCTTGGTCTCGTTGCACCGAAATGGGTGCCTTTGCTTGATCCTCTCGCCTGTGCTTGCCCCCTTTGCACCAAAGAGGAAAGGGAGACGCTGTGCGGGCTGGCGCCCGCCTCGCACCCTTGGTCGTCATGGCTTGCGTCATGGGCACCTCGTGAGGTACCCGCCTTGATCTCTCCGCCTCCTCGCGAGCCAGGCTAAGGAGGCCGTGCTTGAGAAAGCGCCATGTCGTCCGCCTCGCGAGGCTTGGCCCCTCGCGAGGGTCTTGAGGCTTGTGTTGATGCAGATGGGCCACGCTGGGCCCGCATTTGAGCCACACCGCAGGTCGTAGGCAGGCAAGTCTGGGGACCCCCGTTCCCAGAACGCCGCCAGTAGCCCCCGGGCCCAAGGCGCGCACGGACTTGGTCGTGCCGAGAGACGAAAGGGCAAGGGCGAAGCGCCGCGGGCCCTAACAGCCTGCGGCCTCAGGCGCCGCGTGGCGGTTGATTGGACGTGGGTGCTTTTGCAACTGCGCAGGATACTAAAGGCGTGGCATCTGCTCGGGTTTTGTTCTTCTCCTTCTTCATCCGCTGCTCAGATCCCCTTTCTTGCGCTTCTTCTCCCTTCCTCCAAGCTTCCATATCTGCTCCACCCGCTCGACCCAGGTAGCCATGGCGCCTCGCCGGACCCTGGCCGAAGCTTGGTTCTCACCTGCTTTGGATTCGCCCAACATGTCGAAGGCGAGCCTCGCCCTACTGCACTGGATGGCTGCGGCGCAGGGCATTGACGGGGCGCAGATGTTCAAGGTCGGCTCCGATGCCCCTGAAGGTCAAGGGAGCGCCTTCTATCCTTTCTTCGTGAGCTCCATTACAGCGGGCCTGGTGCCTCCTTTTTCTGAGTTCTTCCTCGCCGTCCTCCGCCATTACAACTTGCAAGCTTTGCATCTCCACCCCAACTCCGTCCTTCTCCTGGCGATCTTCGCCTACTACTGCGAGGCGCATGTGGGGGTGCAGCCTTCAGTGGCCTTGCTGCACCACTACTTCTACCTCCGGACCTCCAAAGGTTCTCCTTCTGCGTGCGCGGGCTTCGTCGCGTCGGCAGCTCCATGGCCATCTCGAATCCAGGGAAGAGGATCGAGGGCTTCCGGAGCAAGTGGGTATTGGTTGACGCCGGGTGCATCGACCCTCGGTTGGCCCTTCCCATGGAGCCGGCCGTGAGCTCGGAAGACTGGTGCCGGGCGGAGCTCATGGATCCCCGCGCGAAGTCGATGCTGGCGAAGATGGACGCCGATCTGAAGCCAGCCAACATGGCGACGACAAAGCTGACCGGGGCGTCGTTGCTGAGGGAGTTCCTGGAGCACCAGTTGGCTCCGCTTCGGCAGTACTCTCCCCCGATGTGGAGGCCTCACCCGAGCCCCGCAGCCGTGGGCGAAGAGGACGTGACCGCGGTTCTCCAGTCCCTGGTTGGGGGCGAGGCAGCAAGGCCGGAGGGCGCGCCTTCGCCCCTGTTCCTCCGCGACGATTGGGAGCAAGCAGTGGAGTCCATGCCCGTCTTCAACGGGGACGGGCTCGTGCCCGTGGTGGCTCCCGAGGATCTGGTGAATGTGTCTTCTGGCGACTCCAGCGGAGATGGGGGCGAGGAGGAGCAGGAGGCAGGTCCCGACTCCGAGGCGACTGACGGAGAGTCTAGGGCTCCCCCGCTCCAGCGCAAGCCCCGCACTCTCCGCCTTTCGCTGAGGGATGATGATGATGATGACGATGTGCTGGGCAGCGGGAGCTCGCCCCCGGTCCCGAAGAAGGGCAGGACTGGATTGATTCCCCGCGGGTCCGCCCTGAGTCCGGGGCGAACCGCTGACGCGCCTTCTGCTCCCAAGGTCGACCCCTCCAGCCGGCTCTTTGGCTTCAAGTTTGGCAGGAGACCGCTGGAGCTTTCTGGCGACGACCCGTAAGTGCTTGATCCTTGATTCCTGGTTTCTTGTTCCCCTGACGAGGCTTGACGATTACTTCTCCTGAGCAGGCTGGCGCCCGCGGCGAAGAAGCTGAAGGGAGCTCCTGAGGCCCCAGCTGCGACGACACCTCCACCTGCAGGGGAGGGCGACCGCGACGCGCGGGCTTCTCCTGCCCACTCGCCCTTGCGGGGCTTGGCTGATCTGGCTGGGGCCGCAGCCCCCATGGCTCGGTCGACCCCAGAGGTGCCCTTGCCTGGTGCTGCTGCTACGGCTGGGGAGGCGCAGCAGACTCCGTCTCGGGATACTGCAGCCTCGCCGCCGCTACCTTCTCCTCCCGTTCCGCCGGCTGCTGGTTCCGCGACTCCTCCTACTGCCTTGAAGCGCACTAATGCTTCTCCGCCTTCTTCTTCCATCCTGGAGCGAGCTGTTGCTGGACTGGACCGGCTGTGGCAGGATCTTCTAGGCGCCGACCCTCGCCTGGTGGCCGGGCGCCTAGAGCTGGCCTCAAGGTGGATTCGCTCTGACGCCTCAATCCGGGCAGCGCTGGTTCAGGCCTCGACGACCTGTGACGAGGAGAGGGAGGCTACCCTCGAGGCGAAGGCTGCCAGTGACGCGGCCCTGGGAGAGGCGGTTGGCATCCGCGGCCGCTGCAAGGAGCTGGAGGACGAGTTGCAAGGCCTGCGTGGTTAGCTTGCAGAGGAGACCCGCCTTCGCCAAGAGCAGGAGAAGAGGGTGAAGGCTCGCGAGGCGGTGCTCAAGGACCGGGAGGCGAAGCTCAAGAAGCGCCGCAGCCACCTAGGTGCGTTGAAGAAGGAGCTGGAGACGATGAGGGCCCAGCTGCACGCCAAGGCCCGGGTCCTTGCCGAGGATCGCGTGGCCTTCGCGGACATGGAGAAGGATGCCCGCGCTTCACTGAAGACGCTTTACGAGAGTGGCCTGGATAGCCCGCTGGCTGGTGACGGGAACGGCCCCGCCAAACTGCTTCCCTTCTTGGTGAAGGCTCTTGGAGATGTCGCCCTCGGACTCGCCCCCACGGCTGAGGCCGAGGCGCGTGTCCTGTGTTCTGCCGCGCTGACGCGGGTCTTCGCCCATGTCTACCTTCGCGATCCCAGCGCCGACCTCGACAGCCTGCTGGAGCCGGTGAGCGGCGAGGGCGCCGCTGCCGCTGTCGAGGCCGTGAAGGGGCACGCAGAGGCGTTGCTAGGGAAGTTTCGGGCCTTCGGCACCAAGCCGAAGCGAGGCGCTGCCGACCCCACTACCCCACAAGGCGAAGCCACTCCACGCGACTCCGCTGCCGACAATTGACTCCGCTATCGCTCCTGTTCCTCTTTTGATTCCTGCACATGCACGACGCCTCGAGGAGGCATTTAAATTTGCGTTTGGTACCAAGGCGACATTATGGGTTGTAATATTCACTTTTAAGTTCCTTGAATTTTATGTTCCTCTTCCCTACTTGCTTATGCTCTACGCCGGCAGATCCCGGCCACGCGCATGCCTCACCCAGCATCAGCCCCGACCGGAAACCAGGACGGGACCAAAGGAATGAGGGGCCACGTGACAAGTTAGGCTCCTGAGTCGCGATGCTCAGGAGTCCCCCTTGGCGCACGAACATCAAGTAGGGAAGCGCAATGTAGGTGCGTTTCCGTTCTACGTCTGCAGAGCCCGACCCCGCGCGTACCTCACCCAGCATAGCCTTTCGGAACTAAGGAGTGAGGGGCTACGAAGCCAGTTAGGCTCTTGAGTCGCGATGCTCAGGAGTCCCCCTTGACGCGCGAACATCATGAGATGGAATGTAGGCGGGGCTACCGTTCTATGTCTACAGAGCCCGACCCCGCGCGTACCTCACCCAGCATAGCCTTTCGGAACTAAGGAGTGAGGGGCTACGGAGCCAGTTAGGCTCCTGAGTCGCGATGCTTAGGAGTCCCCCTTGACGCGCAAACGGCCTTCATACCTTGGCTCCGCTCGGGGAGAGACGCGCGACGAACCAGGCCCGAGGGGCCTGGCTAGGGCGTACGGCTGGGCGTGACCTAGTCGTAGCCCTCGTGCCCAGCCCCCTCACACGGCGCTCCCGGGGGGAGGCATTGCGATGAAGCCGGCCACTGAGCTCGGGGCTCCCTGAGGTTAACGCGACCCGGAGGCCACCCTCAGTTGTTTATCACCAGCACGGAGCATAGTGCTTCCGTATGTGTACGGGCATAGCCGCTCCTCGGCAGTGTCGTCAGCCAGCGCGGAGCATGGTGCTTCCACTGGTACGTGGGAGGGGGCTCCCCTCCGGGAGGAGCCCCCGGGGCGTGTACAACCCTGCCCTGACACATGGCTGGCACGGTAGAGCTAGGTGAGGTGTATCTGGGCACCCGTGAGCCAGCGCGGGACTCACGAGGCCCTACCTCTAGGCGGGTTGCGCCTGGCACTGGGCCGTGTCTTGAGATGTGTTCCTGCAAAATCTGGTTAGATGCTGGCACTCTACGTCCTCGGGTCCCGGCCCTCGAGCTTGTCTCAGCCGTCGCTGGTATGCCAGGTCGCGATGCCGTGGACAAGGCCAGAGGGTGAGGGCTGGAGAGCCAGTAAGAGCCCTGAGTCGCGATGCTCAGGCACCCCCCCTTTAATGTGCAAGTGGTCGACATGAAGAAGAAGAGGTGCCGCGGACGACATCGAGTAATCAAGCATGATGCATAATTGGAAATAAACGCGGAAGGGATACATGCCGCTGGGCCTAGCCCGAGTGGCCTGGGGACGATGCAGCCCGTGGGGCGCCCCCAGCAAAGCAAGCTAGCGACTGAAAAGATAAAAAGGGATACATGCCACAGGGACGGACCCACGCGGCCTGGGAATGACGCAACCCTGGGAGGGCGCTCCCAGCTGAGAATGAAACTTGAAAGATGTCACCTGAAGATGTCGTCGGTGCAGTGGCGTTGGTGCGGCAGACTCGGTGGGCTGCAGAAACCGATCCTCACGAGCCCCCAAGCCCAGGGGCCTCGGGAGGCTCCGGAGGCACTGGTGGTTCCTCGCGAGCAGCCTCCATCTCCGCCAGGGCTGTGGAACGCCTGTCTTCTTGCGCCTCCCAGATGCTCCTCATGATGCGCTGGTACGCCGCAGCCACGCTCGGCAGGCCATAAGGCATGCGAACATAGCTGTGGGGTGGTCCTCCGCAGCGCCCCACTTGTGAGGGCCAGAGGCGCTCCGCCGTGGCGATCTGATTGAGCCCTAGTACGTCGACGCAGACGCGCAGCCCACCATCCTCGCCTGGATGGGGAGCCACAGCTGGTGGGCGACGACAACCTCTCATGATCTTTGACTCCTGTAGTTCTTGAATGGCCTTGCTGACAAACTTCTGCTGGTCTGACCTTCTTTCCCTGGCTTCCTTTCGAGGGAAACGTGCCTCGAAGCACGCCTCCACATGGTGCCCCAGCGCCTCCCTCGTGACCTTGGCGAGGTCGGTGGCCCTCCAGGTGAGAGCCCCCGAGCCCTGCCAGAGGAGGGCGCCGGGCGCGCTTTCCTATGCAATTAAAAGAGGATCCCCCTGGGTAGACGCGGGCCTTGAAGGGCCTGCCTCCTGAGGGGCTGAGCCTAACGTCGTCTTCTTCTTCTTGGGGGTGGTCTCAGGAAGCCTCCTGCTTCCGCGATCTGGGTCTTCTAGTGACGCGGCCTGAAAGGCTCGCTCCAGGGCACACACTTCGTCCTTCTCTTGGCATGGCACCGTGATGATGCCGCCGCTTCCTGGCATCTTGAGGACGTTGTAGCCGTGGTGAGTCACGGCCATGAACTTGGCCAGCGCCGGGTACCCGAGGATGGCGTTGTACGGCAGGCGGATGTGGGCGACGTCAAAGTTGATGAGCTTGGTGCGGTAGTTGTCGTAGGTGCCGAAGGTGACTGGGAGGCGGACCTGCCCAATCGGGACCGTGGAACCGTCGGTGACTCCGGAGAAGGGCTTGGTTGGCTGGAGCTGGTCATAGGGCACTTGAAGGCTGTTGAATGTTTCCATGGACAAGACATTGAGCCCTGCCCCTCCGTCGATGAGGGTCCTGGTGACCAGAACGTTGCTGATGACTGGGGAACAAAGCATTGGGAGGACTCCGGCTGTGGCCGCGCACTTGAGCTGGTCTGCTGAGCTGAACGTGATGGTGCAGGCCGACCACCTGAGGGGACGCATTGCTTCGATCTTGGGGAGAACTGCATTCACTTCGCAAGCAAACTGCTTGAAGATACGTTGAGAGGTTGGGGCTTGAGCTCCGCCCAGGATGCAGGCGATGGCGCGAGGCTCCTGGAAGCCCCCAGCCCCCTCGTCTTGGTGGCAGTCTTCATTCCTTCTTGGCTGAGGCGGCAACGGCGGCAGGCCTGGGTTGCCGTGAGGGCGATCCTCACGAGGCTGGTCCCTCCAGTCCCCCTCGCGAGGCGGGTCACGCCAGCGGTCCTCGCGAGGTTGGTCACACCAGCGGTCCTCGCGAGGTTGGTCACGCCAGCCTTGACGTGGGCCACGATCTTCCCAGCGTCCCGGGTTCCTTCCTCCTCCTCGGCCGTAGCCCCGGTCAGCACGGTCAGGGCGTCGGCCGACTCTTCCTTCTCGCACGGCGCGGAGTTCTTGGCATTCATTGGTGTTGTGGGTGTGGAGGTCGTGGTACACGCAGTACCGGCTGCCCCTGGAGGATTCGGGCAGATCCTTGCCCCGCTTGGTGTCCGGCTCTGCCACGAGCACGGCAGCCCCCTTGCGCTTCATGTCCTTGGCCTTGGGCTTCTCCTCTTCTGGGTCTACGGCAGGCAGCTCGAGGAGGGAGAGGCATCCCTCCTCAGCTCTGGCGCACTCGGTCGCCAGGTTGAACAGCTCCAGGGAGGTGCAGAGGTCTTCATGCATCGCCAACTCCTCCTTCATCTTGACGTCGCGCACGCCATCGGAGAAGGCCAAAATGATGGCTTCTTCAGACACCCTGGGGATCTTGAGGCGCGCACTATTGAAGCGCTGGATGTACTTTTGCAGGGTCTCTCCAGGTTGCTGCTTGATGCAGCGCATGTCACTCACGGTGGGAGGCCGGTCGCGGGTACCTTGGAAGTTGGCGATGAAGCGGGTACGCATCTGGTCCCAGGAGGAGATCGTGCCTGGGGCCAGGTTCAGGAGCCAAGTGCGAGCACCTTCCTTCAGCGCCATGGGGAACCAGTTTGCCATGACCTTCTCGTCCCCGCTGGCAGCTTCGATTCCCAGCTCGTAGAGCTGGAGGAACTCTGTGGGATCAGTTGCGCCATCGTAGCGAGGAGGCAGGTCCGGCTTGAACTTGCCGGGCCACGCGACGCTACGCAGCTCGGGGGTGTAGGCGCGGCAGCCAGCGGTGGTCGCGGGAGGTTTTGGTTGAGGGAGAGCTTGGCCTTGTGGGTCCCCTTGCGCCGCATCTGGGAGCAGCGCGGGGTCTTGACGTGCCGGAGCTGGAGCGGGG
Source organism: Aegilops umbellulata (assembly GCA_032464435.1). Taxonomy (NCBI): domain Eukaryota; kingdom Viridiplantae; phylum Streptophyta; class Magnoliopsida; order Poales; family Poaceae; genus Aegilops; species Aegilops umbellulata. Next base: position 61,349,864 of record CP136056.1, on the reverse strand, counting down.
TCTCGGCGAGCCGGGGCCGGGAGCGCCCGGGCGCCCTCTAGCGGTCGCGGGACTTCTTGGCAGCTCCGTTCCTGCTGGGCCGGCGCATGACGGAGCGGGTTCCGCCCAGGAGCTGCGCGCCTTGGGGCCATGGCATCTTCTTGGAAAGGAGGCGGCTGGAATGCTCCCGGGGCTTCATTGCCCATGCGGGGCGGAGTGCGGCGCAGCGGTGCGGAAGGCGCGGGAGAGCCCCCTGCGGCGCGGACGAGCTCGGCGACGCGGTCGAGCCACTCCTCATAGATGTCGTCGACGGGGCGGTAGCGCAGGAGCTCGTTCGCCGCGATGAGCGCAGCCCGAGCCTCCAAAGGCGCGCGAAGCACGTGTGACGAAGAACCGGCCGGGGTGAGCGACGGAGTGGCGGTGCGGCCATCCCGCCGTACGGACGGGTGCTGAGAGGATGCTTGCTGCTCGTTCCCTGCCGGGCCGGTGGCGGCGTTGACTGCGGGCGACGGGGAACGACGAGGACGCCCACCGACCGGGGCCGTCTGGATGGCGCGGGAAGCGATGGCGGCCCGGCGCTCGGTGCGGGCCCGACGAGCGTCAGACATGGATGCGACGGTCGGAGGAGAGCGGAGCGGTGGAAGACGGACTCCGGCGCACCCCTACCTGGCGCGCCAAATGTCGGATTCTGGGGTTCCGGCAGACCCTTAAGGTTCGAACTCTGGGGTGCGCGCGGAGATCGTGCCCACTACCTCTCCGTCTAGTAAGGATCTAACTACTAGAAGAACAACACAAGAGACACAGGGTTTATACTGGTTCGGGTCACCATTGTGGTGTAATACCCTACTCCAGTGTGGTGGGTGGATTGCCTCTTGGGCTGATGAGGAAGAACAATACAAGGAAGAACAACCTCGCGAGGGTCTGTTCTTGGCTAGGGGATGAACTGCTAGGGGGAGTTCGATCGCCCTTCTCTCTCTCTCTAGATGCTGGATTCGATCCTAGCTCCTTCCAATCTCCCCCTACCCTGGGGGTGGCTAGTCCTATTTATAGGCAAAGGCCCTGGGCCTCTTCCCAAATATTGAGCGGGAAGGGCGCCAACAATTGGCCAATTTGAAGGGGAACATCTGGTACACTTATCTTGACTAAAGTTGGTCTTCGCCTGCCAAAGGCCCTGTGGTGACGCCGTCCTGGGCTCCATGGTGACCTCCTTCCCACCGTTGGACCGGTCTTGGTCTCGTTGCACCGAAATGGGTGCCTTTGCTTGATCCTCTCGCCTGCGCTTGCCCCCTTTGCACCAAAGAGGAAAGGGAGACGCTGCGCGGGCTGACGCCCGCCTGACACCCTTGGTCGTCATGGCTTGCGTCATGGGCACCTCGTGAGGTACCCGCCTTGATCTCTCCGCCTCCTCGCGAGCCAGCCTAAGGAGGCCGTGCTTGAGAAGGCGCCATGTCGTCCGCCTCGCGAGGCTTGGCCCCTCGCGAGGGTCTTGAGCCTTGTGTTGATGCAGATGGGCCACGCTGGGCCCCCATTTGAGCCACGCCGCAGGTCGCAGGCAGGCAAGTCTGGGGATCCCCGTTCCCAGAACGCCGACAGGTGATTCCGACACGGGAGATAATACTACCCCGGATAGCGCCGAAGAACACCCCCTCCAGCAAGATTCGGCATAGGAAGATGGAGAAGCCAGCCCTCGTGAGAGGGCGGCAGACCAAGAGGTTGAGGACGATAACTACATGCCTCCCTCTGAAGACGAGGCAAGCCTCGACGACGACGAATTCGTCGTACCATCAGACCCCGCCGAACAAGAGCGTTTCAAGCGCAGGCTTTTAGCCACGACAAGCAGCCTCAAGAAAAAGCAACAACAGCTTAGAGCTGATCAAGATCTGCTAGCTGACAGATGGACTGAAGTCCTTGCGGCCGAAGAGTATGAACTCGAACGCCCCTCCAAGCATTACCCAAAGCGCAGGCCGCTACCCCGATTAGAGGAGGAGGCACCTACATCACCAGTGCATGACATGGTAGACAGGCCACCTCGTGGCCGCGACAGAGAGGCCTCTAAGCCCTCCACTCAAGCCATGCCTCGACGCCGCTCAAAACATGCTAAGGCACAGGAAAACGCGCCGGACCTGCGAGATATACTGGAGGACAAGGCAAGGCAAACAAGGTCGATCTACGGATCACGCGGGCGCCCCACGACACGTGACGGTGATCGTCACTCCGGAACCGATAAATCCGGCCGGGCCGAACACAATGGACAAAGCTCCTCCGAGCTGCGCCGTGATATAGCCCAATATAGAGGCGCCGCACACCCACTATGCTTCACAGATGAAGTAATGGATCATAAAATCCCTGAGGGCTTTAAACCCGTAAACATCGAATCATACGATGGCACAACAGATCCCGCGGTCTGGATCGAGGATTATCTCCTTCATATCCACATGGCCCATGGTGATGATCTACACGCCATCAAATACCTCCCACTGAAGCTCAAGGGACCGGCCCGGCATTGGCTCAACAGCTTGCCAGCAGACTCAATCGGTTCTTGGGAGGACCTGGAAGCCGCATTCCTCGACAACTTCCAGGGCACTTATGTGCGACCACCGGATGCCGATGACCTAAGCCACATAATCCAGCAGCCAGAGGAATCGGCCAGGCAATTCTGGACACGGTTCCTAACAAATAAAAACCAGATAGTCGACTGTCCGGACGTTGAGGCCCTAGCAGCCTTCAAGCATAATATCCGCGACGAATGGCTTGCCCGGCACCTGGGACAGGAAAAGCCGAAATCTATGGCAGCCCTCACGACACTCATGACCCGCTTTTGCGTGGGAGAAGACAGCTGGCTAGCTCGCAGTAACAACTTAGCAAAGAACCCTGGTAATTCGGATACCAAGGATAAAAGTGGCAGGACACGCCGGAACAAGCAAAAGCGCCATGTTAACAGCGACATCAACGAGGATACGACAGTAAATGCCGGATTCAGAGGCTATAAATCCGGTCAGCGGAAAAAGCCATTCAAAAAGAATACCCAGGGCCCGTCCAGTTTGGACCGAATACTCGACCGCTTGTGCCAGATACATGGCACCCCCGAAAGGCCAGCAAATCACACCAACAGGGATTGTTGGGTGTTCAAGCAGGCAGGCAAGTTAAGAGCCGAAAACAGAGACAAGGGGCTGCACAGCGATGACGAGGAGGAGCCCAGGCTGCCGAACAGCAGTGGACAGAAGGGTTTTCCCCCACAAGTGCAGACGATGAACATGATATACGCAACCCACATTCCCAAGAGGGAGCGGAAGCGTGCGCTACGAGACGTATACGCGCTAGAGCCAGTCGCTCCTAAGTTCAACCCATGGTCCTCCTGCCCGATCACCTTTGATCGAAGGGACCATCCCACTAGCATCCGTCACGGCGGGTTTGCCGCATTGGTTCTTGACCCAATTATTGACGGATTTCATCTCACAAGAGTCCTCATGGACGGCGGCAGCAACCTGAACCTACTTTACCAGGATACAATGCGGAAAAAGGGCATCGATCCCTCGAGGATCAAGCCCACAAAAACGACCTTTAAAGGTGTTATACCAGGTGTAGAGGCCAGCTGCACAGGCTCAGTAACACTTGAAGTGGTCTTCGGATCTCCGGACAATTTCCGAAGCGAAGAGTTAATCTTCGATATAGTCCCGTTTCGCAGCGGCTATCACGCCCTGCTCGGGCGAACCGCATTTGCAAAGTTCAATGCGGTGCCGCACTATGCATATCTCAAGCTCAAGATGCTAGGCCCTCGAGGAGTAATTACGGTCAATGGAAACACCGAGCGCTCCCTCCGAACGGAGGAACACACGGCGGCCCTCACAGCAGAAGTACAAAGCAGCCTTCTTAGGCAATTCTCCAGTCCGGCTGTTAAAAAGCCAGACACCGCCAAGCGCGCCCGGAATAGCCTACAACAAGGCCGCCTGGCACGTTCAGAGCAGGCATAGCAGTGCGACCCCAACCCCAGCCCTTGCGACATAGCGAAACCAGTGCTTCGCGTACATAACTACGCTCTTGAAATACCATGGGCGAAGGGGAAGGGGCACAATAATGGCAAACCCAAAATATGGCCTAAAACGTACTAGGGGCTGCCGACTTTTTTTTTCTTTTCTCTTACTTCCAGGACTCCATATTTCGGACGACCTACGGAATTTAATAGATCCTCTATTCGGCTTTTCTTTCCGAACACCAAACAGAGCATCAGGGGCTACTGTCTATGCGGTTATATTCTTACATATTTTTTACTTACCTCAAAGCCTGTTAGAAGGCTAGCGCAAGCTTCATTCAGTCCGCTCTTGGCAGACTGAACCTTCCGGATCACCGTCCTCATAATAGTATGGTGCTCCTCGTCGATGGAGGCACCGTCAAGCACCTCCAGCAGACTGTCCGGCTGTAACGCCCCGGATCTGATGCGCCAGGTGTCTGTCAGTTATTCGCCGTCCTTGCCATGTCATGTGCTTGCGTGTCGCTCTATGCCATGTCATCTTTCCAGAGATTTATGCCATGTATTTTTGTGATCTATGTGGTGACTAGCACAAGCATGCAAACTAGGGTACTTAATGTTGCTGATTTCAGAGACTTAGTAATTTCACTAAGTCCCTGCCTGCTGTTATTTTTATGCCATGTGTTCATGTTGTTTCAGAGAGATCTATAGCTCTTTTGAGCATGATCAGTAAGAGTGTTTTGAACATATGGATTTGCTCTATCCATACATGCCTTTGTTTGTAATTATAGAGTGCCATAGCTTGAGTCAATCGAGCTCTAGTTTTGCTATAAAATGTTGCTGGCAGATTGTTTACATGTTATTTGATTTTGCCAAGCTTGTTGTAGTTGATCCTTGCATGCTATGATGTTGTTCTTGCCATGTATAGCTTCTATGCCATGTCTTATTGATTTATGTATGCTTATTTTATCATGCAATGCTCTGTAGTGAGTGCATCGAGCTCGTAAACATGCCTACTTGTTATCTGTTGTTGACATGTCCAGTTTTCTGCTAAGTCTGAAACCTGTAACGAAACTTGCTTAATTGACACGGGTGTTATTATATTTTCTAATCCTTTTTGGCTTATGGTCAATAAGGGACTTTTGTTAATTGCTTTGATTAGATTCATGCCATGCTTTAGTTTGCTATGTCCTGATCTTGTAGCATGTTGTTTCATTGCTCTAAACATGTCATCCTGATGTTATTTTCTGGCATGTTGTTATTTTCACAGTCTGTGAACCTGTTATCTTTTTCACTTTTGCCATGCTTGTTTGAACCTGTTGTGGTGTGATTTAGCCGTATCTCAGTGCTCATCTTTTGTCAAGCATCTTGAGTAGATTACTGTCATATGCTTTGTTGATATGTTTGGGTGCAGTAGCTTAATTTCTTGTTGCTTGCTAAGTAGCATCATGCTGTTAAGGGCAGATTCTTGTCATTCTTGTTTCGCTTGCCATTTGCAAACCGTGCATTCGATTCCGGTGATCTTTATATCGGTTTCAACTGAAATCACCTCACCTTTCCAGTGGCATACTTGTTTTGCCAAGATTATGCCTGGTTTATCTTTTTCCTTCCGAAGCATGCATATGCATTGCATACCACATCTCGCATATCATGCCATGTTATGTGGTGGTTGTTTACGTTGTTGTTTGCTTCTTTCCGGTGTTGCTTCTTTAGGTTAGTTCTGATAGCGTTGCGATTGTGAGGATCCGTTCGTCTACGTCCGTTTGTCTTCTTCATGGACTCGTTCTTCTTCCTTGCGGGATCTCAGGCAAGATGACCATACCCTCGAAATCACTTCTATCTTTGCTTGCTAGATTGCTCGCTCTTTTGCTATGCCTATGCTGCGATACCTACCACTTTCTTATCATGCCTCCCACATTGTTAAACCAAGCCTCTAACCCACCTTGTCCTAGCAAACCGTTGCTTGGCTATGTTACCGCTTTGCTCAGCCCCTCTTATAGCGTTGTTAGTTGCAGGTGAAGATGAAGCTTGTTCCTTGTTGGAACATGGACTTGTTGTTCCTTGTTGGAACATGTTTACTTGTTGGGATATCACAATATCTCTTATATTATTAATGCATCTATATACTTGGTAAAGGGTGGAAGGCTCGGCCTTATGCCTGGTGTTTTGTTCCACTCTTGCCGCCCTAGTTTCCCTCATATCGGTGTTATGTTCCCGGATTTTGCGTCCCTAACGTGGTTGGGTGATTTATGGGACCCCCTTGACAGTTCGCTTTGAATAAGACTTTTCCAGCAGGCCCAACATTGGTTTTACCATTTGCCTACCACCTACTCCTTTCTCTTGGGTCTGATCAACCCGAGGGTCATCTTATTTTAGCCCGCCCGGGCCAGTGCGTCTCTAAGTGCTGGTCCAAACCGAGCAATATCCGGCGCCCCCTGCGCAATCAGGGTCTATGCCAACCCAACGTCTTGCTCATCCGGTGTGCCCTGAGACCGAGATATGTGCAGCTCCTATCAGGATGTCGGCGCATCGGGCGGCTTTGCTGGACTTGTTTTATTGCTGTCGAAATGTCTTGTAGCCGGGATTCCGAGACTGATCGGGTCTTCCCGGGGAGAAGGAATATCCTTCGTTGATCGCGAGAGCTTATCATGGGCTAAGTTGGGACACCCCTGCAGGGTTTTGAACTTTCGAAAGCCGTGCCCGCGGTTATGTGGCAGATGGGAATTTGTTAATGTCCGGTTGTAGAAAACCCGAAGTTGATCTTAACTAAAATACACCAACTACGTGTGTAACCGTGATGGTCTCTTCTCGGTGGGGTCCGGGAAGTGAACACGGTTGTTGGAGTTATGCTTGGCGTAAGTAGTTCAGGATCACTTATTGATCATAGTTGTTCGACCGTGCTTTTGACTTCTCTTCTCGCTCTCATTTGCGTATGTTAGCCACCATATATGCTAGTCGCTTGCTGCAGCTCCACCTCATACCTTCTACCCTACCTATAAGCTTAAATAGTCTTGATCTCGCGGGTGTGAGATTGCTGAGTCCTCATGACTCACCAGATACTTCCAAAACCAGTTTGCAGGTGCCGATGAATCTGTGCAGGTGATGCACCCGAGCTCAAGGAGGAGCCCGATGAAGATCTTTTCCTTTATGTTGTTTCGTTCTAGTCGATCAGTAGTGGAGCCCAGTTGGGGTCGATCGGGATCCTTTGTCGCTTTTGGGGTTTCTTCTTTTATTTTGGCTCCGTAGTCGGGCCCTGATTGTAACTGTATGATGTAATGTTTTATTCATGTATTTGTGTGAAGTGGCGATTGTAAGCCAACTATGTATCTCTTGCCCTTATGTATTACATGGGTTGTGCGAAGATTACCTCACTTGCGACATTGCTTTCAATGCGGTTATGCCTCTAAGTCGTGCTTCGACATGTGGGAGATATAGCCGCATCGAGGGCGTTACACCGGCACCTCCGGTTGGACGGAGGCCGCCGGCTCAGAAGGCTTGCTCCTCTTGACAGGAGTTCGCCTGCCGCGGTCCGAAACCGTTGAGGATTCCGGCGCGGTGTCCGGCTCAAAGCCGGAATTGGAGCCCTGGGGGGGGGGGGTTTGTCCCCTTTACTCTTGGAGTCCGGGAGGTCGCCTTGCGGCTCCTCCAGGACCACCTCCTCCTGCCCCGGAGCTCGTTGCGACGCCACTTCGGCGTCGTCTGCAGTGCGGGGGGAGACAGCAGGCGGAACTGAGTTCACGTTCGACGAATCCAGGGAGCCGCTCGACGACTCGTCGAGTCCGGCCCGGGGCGGGCTGCACAATTATGTTCAGCATTAGGGAAAGCTGAACGACAAAGGAATATCATGAGTCACTCTGGTATCCGAATACTTACGATTTCGCCGGGCGCTTGGCCCTGTCCGGCCACTCCTCGTCGTCCTCGTTGGCGTCGGGGGAGTAGTCCGGCGGAGGGGTCTTCCTCTTCTTGGACCCTCCGGCCTCCCCCGTAGGGGCGGCTTTCCTTTTCTTTCCTCCCCCGCTGGAGGGGGAGAAGTTTCTTCCTCCTCCTCCTCGTTTTCACGGCAGGAGAGCGTCTCGGACTCGTCAGATGAGGAGTCCGACACCGCCACATTACGGGCACTCTTTCGAGTCCCCGTGGCCTTCTTCTTCTTGGCCTTCTTCTCCGGCACCACATAAGGCGCCGGAGCCAGCAGCTTCACTAGGAGAGCAGGGGCTGGGTCTTCGGGCAAGGGAGCCAAACAGTTAATCGGTCTGGATATCACCTGCCAAGCCTGTCAAAGGTAAGGGAGTTTAGATCCCGCATAGAGTCAAACTATGAAAAAGAACTTAAACATCCTATGAAAGGTGAAAATAGCTTACCTCTCTAGCGTGACGCTGCGAGCTGTATCCGCGGTCCTCGGAGGCGGATGTGGGAGCCTCGGTGCCTTTGGTTAGCACCTTCCAGACATCTTCATACGTCGTGTCGAAGAGCCTGTTGAGGGTTTGGTGCTGCGTCGGGTTGAACTCCCACAGAGTAAAGTCCCGTTGTTGACACGGGAGGATCCGGCGGACGAGCATGACCTGGACCACATTGACAAGCTTGATCGGCTTGTTCACCAGGGACTGGATGCATGTTTGCAGTCCGGTCACCTCTTTTTCGTCACCCCATGACAGGCCCGTCTCTTTCCAGGACATAAGCCGCGTGGGGGTCCGGATCGGAACTCAGGGGCTGCGACCCATTTTGGATCGCGTGGCTCGGTGATGTAAAACCACCCGGATTGCCACCCCTTTAGGGTCTCCACGAAGGAGCCCTCGAGCCATAGGACGTTGGCTATCTTGCCCGCCATGGCGCCTCCGCACTCCGCCTGGCTGCCGCGCACCACCTTGGGCTTAACGTTGAAGGTCTTGAGCCAGAGGCCGAAATGGGGGCGGACGCGGAGGAAAGCCTCGCACACGACGATAAACACCGAGATGTTGAGGACGAAGTTTGGGGCCAGATCGTGGAAATCCAGGCTGTAGTAGAAGATGAGCCCTCGGACGAATGGGTGGAGTGGAAAACCCAGTCCACGGAGGAAGTGGGGAAGGAAAACTACCCTCTCGTGGGGCCTTGGGGTGGGGAGAAGCTGCCCCTCCTCGGGAAGCCGGTGCGCGATGTCCTTGGACAAGTGTCCGGCCTTCCTTAGCTTCTTGACATGGCCCTCCGTGACGGAGGAGACCATCCACTTGCCTCCCGCTCCGGACATTGCTGGAGAAGGTTGAGGTGGGAAGTGCGGGCTTGGGCGCTGGAGCTCGGGTGCGCAGAAGATGGATAGGCAAAGGAGGAAGAAGGCGTAGGTAAAAAGGTGGATCCTTATCCCCTTATATGGGCGGATGCGGCTATGCGTCCCCACCAGCCTGGTAAAACTCGCTTGCCTCCCAAGTGCCGTGATAAATGGCGCGGTTGGGTTACCCACGTCCGTATTGATGAGAATCCCGTAAATGGGGGACACGATCTCTGCTTTGACAAGACGTGCTAAGGAAACCGCCTCGCAAAACACGCTGAGGTGGAAGAGTAAAAACGATTTGAGAAAAGGACTTGGCTGTAGTGTGATGTCATGCTACGGAATACGTCAGCAGATTAGATTTGTGTTAATATTATTCTCTCTATGGAAATACGTGGAAACTTATTTTGTAGAGCTGGACACTATTCTTGGTGTTTAAAATCTTCTTGAAGAACTTGGAGGGGGAACCCGCCTTGCAATGCCAAAGACAATTTGTGTGCCGGACTCGTCGTCATTGAAGCCTGGTTCAGGGGCTACTGAGGGAGTCCTGGATTAGGGGGTGTTCAGATAGCAGGACTATGCCTTCAGCCGGACTCCAGGACTATGAAGATACACGATTGAAGACTTCGTCCCGTGTCCGGAAGGGACTTTCCTTGGCGTAGAAGGCAAGCTTGGCGATGCGGATATTCAAGATCTCCTACCATTGTAACCGACTTTGTGTAACCCTAACCCTATCCGGTGTCTATATAAACCGGAGGGTTCTAGTCCGTAGGACAACTTCATCATACAACAATCATACCATAGGCTAGCTTCTAGGGTTTAGCCTCCTTGATCTCGTGGTAGATCCACTCTTGTACTACCCATATCATCAATATTAATCAAGCAGGAGTAGGGTTTTACCTCCATCGAGAGGGCCTGAACCTGGGTAAACTTCGTGTCCCTTGTCTCCTGTTACCATCCGGCCTAGATGCACAGTTCGGGACCCCCTACCCGAGATCCGCCGGTTTTGACACCGACAAAGATCTTTATCGTTCAAACCGCATAAGAACATACGTTGTTCCCTTTGTCATCTGTATGTTACTTGTCCGAGATTCGATCGTCGGTATCTCAATACCTAGTTCAATCTCGTTACCGGCAAGTCTCTTTACTCATTCCGTAATGCATCATCCCACAACTAACTCATTAGTTACATTGCTTGCAAGGCTTATAGTGATGTGCATTACTGAGAGGTCCCAGAGATACCTCTCCAATACTCGGTGTGACAAATCCTAATCTCGATCTATGCCAACCCAACAAACACCCTCGGAGACACCTGTAGAGCATCTTTATAATCACCCAGTTACGTTGTGACGTTTGATAGCACACAAGGTGTTCCTCCGGTATTCGGGAGTTGCATAATCTCATAGTCATAGGGACATGTATAAGTCATGAAGAAAGCAATAGCAACATACTAAACGATCAAGTGCTAAGCTAACGGAATGGGTCAAGTCAATCACATCATTCTCTAATGATGTGATCCCGTTAATCAAATGACAACTCATGTCTATGGCTAGGAAACTTAACCATCTTGCTAGTCAAGTAGAGGCATACTAGTGACACTCTGTTTGTCTATGTATTCACACATGTACTAAGTTTCCGGTTGATATAATTCTAGCATGAATAATGAACATTTATCATGATACAAGGAAATATAAATAACAACTTTATTATTGCCTCTAGGGCATATTTCCTTCACTCATCTCAAAAGCCTAGTTCACCTTTCATTATTAATCTTTGTATCAAACCTCAGATTAGTACCTGGACGTGCTAGTAGTGTTGATTACATCTTGTAGTTGATGCTAGTTGGTTTAATTGGTCGAATATTGTTATGTTAAGATTGTTAAACATATATTCATGACCACTAATAATGATCAATATGATGAGTTGCGAGTAGTTCTATTTGTTCTTGAGGACATGGGAGAAGTCTTCTTACTGGTAATCATGTGACGTTGATTACCGTTCAATGTTTTGATATTATGTTGTGTTGTTTTTCCTCTAGTGGTATTATGTGAACATCGACTACATGACACCTCAACATCTTTGGGCCTAGGGTAAGGCATTGTGGAATTAGTTTGTAAATGATGGGTTGTGGGAGTGACCCAAACCTAAACCCTAGTTTATGAATTATTTTGTAAGGGGCTGTTCTGGAACCAATTGCTTAATGCTATGGTTAGATTAATCTTAATTACTTCTCTTGTAATTGCGGATCCTTGCATGGTATAATCGTAAGTAGGTGTTGTTCAAGTAAGGACATTACCTTATCTCGGTCCACCCACGTAAGACGTATCAAGGCAATGAACGTCAACTCAATGAATCGTGGTGAAAGTAACTAGGCAATATTCCTATGTGTCCTTAAGAGCGTTTTAATCACTATAAGAAGTATCACCGGCTTGTCCTTAGCACAATAAAGGATTGAGCCACTTGCCACACTTTGTTACTATTGTTACTTGCTACCTTATTAAAACTATCTTGTTGCCGAACTGCCTATCAAAATTATCTTACAACACTTGAAGTGAAACCTTGCTGAAAACTGCTTGTCAATTCCATCTACTCCTCGTTGGGTTCGACATTCTTACTTATCGAAAGCACCACGATCGATCCCCTCACTAGTAGAAAACAGGGTTTTGGTTGAGGCCAGGATAAGGGAATTAATCTTGGTTCACTCACAAACCGGGACCAAAGGGTGCATCAGTCCCGGTTTGTGAGGCCAGGGCGCCAGTAGGGCCTCGGGGGCCATTGGTCCCGGTTCGTCTGACACTTTTGGTCCCGGTTGCAGAAACGAACCGGGACCAATGGGCCTCGCTCCTGGCCTTTAGTCCCGGTTTTAGCCACAAACCAGGAGTAAAGAGAAGCATATATATACCCTCACCCCTGCCCGCTCAGTGCTCTGTTTTTTGGCTGGCCGTGTGGGAGATGTGTGTGTTGCTCTAGCTCTCACCTCCTATGCACATGAGGTGTTCGATGAAATGCCCGAGCCACACTTAAGCTTTCTCCTCTCTAAGCTCGACCTCCAAGCTCCATTTTCCTCAAGATTTGTCTAGGTTTGGCAGTCTGTCCTGTCTCATCCCCGTCCTCACCGCCGTCAATTGTCTGCGCCAATCTCGTCGCTGCCACCACCGTGGTGAGCCTCTTGTTCTTATCTTCTTTATAAAATAAAATAAAATCTTACTTGTATGATTTAGATAGATACTTGTATAATTTTCTTACTTTTATTATTATTTGTTATTATATAGTGCCATGGTTTTGTTATCCACCCCCGTTGGCCCTCGTCTTGTCTCTGATTCGGATGCGGTATATTATCTTTTATAACTATTTGTTTCATTTCATGTTTATGACAATTATGCCGACCAACGTGACATAGATGTTTTTATCTAGGAGGTATGTGAACTGGAAATTCCAACTGACCCTCTTGTCGAGAGGTTAAATTTAGTTGAAAAAGAAAACAATTACTTGAAGAAAAAATTGAAAAAAATTGAGGAGGAGAAGATGGAATTGGAGTTGCATGTTGCACATGTCATTGATGATCACAAGATCAAGATGGATGCAATGCGCTTGAAGATTAGAAAATATGCCATTCATACTCAGGATTGGTATCATTATGACGTTGGGTCAATTGTTACCTTAGTTGCGATTATGATCGCATTTTGTTGTTGCATTTAAATGTTTTACATAGTTTTGATGTATGTTTTAATTACATGCTCTAGAGAGCTATATGTTGTTCAATGAGAACTATGTATGAACTTTATGTATTTATTTTTTCAGTAATAACAATTGATCACTACTGTACTTTGGTTTTAATGTGATGATGAACTTCTATTAATTTGATCACTTCTCTATTCATGATGTTCTGTAATGGTTTTTCACACACTTAATTATATATAATGCACGCAGATGAACCGACAATGGATGTACGGTGACAGACGCACCTCCGAGTACATTAAGGGCTTGCATAATTTTCTCGAAGTGGCTGAGGAGAACAAAAGGGTTTTATGTGTTGTCCATGCCCTATCTGTGGGAATACGAAGGCTTACTCTGACTCGAAAATCCTTCACATCCACCTGCTTGAGAAGGGTTTCATGCCACACTATAATGTTTGGACCAAGCACGGAGAAAGAGGGGTTATGTTGGAAGACAACGAAGAAGAAGAGGATGATAACAACTATCCACCCCCTGAATAAGGTGATGCTGCAACGGGGGAAGTGATAACCCACAAGTATAGGGGATCACAACATTTTTCGAGGGTAGAGTATTCAACCCAAATTTGCAGATTCGACACAAGGGGAGCCAAAGAATATTTGCAAGTATTAGTGATACGTCTCCAACGTATCTATAATTTATGAAGTATTCATGCTGTTATATTATCATTCTTGGATGTTTTACAATCATTTTATAGCAACTTTATATCATTTTTGGGACTAACCAATTGACCCAGTGCCCAGTGCCAGTTGCTGTTTTTTGCTTGTTTTTTACATCGCAGGAAATCAATATCAAACCGAGTCCAAACACCGCAAAACTTTTTGTGGATTTTTTATGGACTAGAAGACTCCCGATGGGCCAGAGCAGCAGTTGGGGGGTTCCCCGAGGGGGGCACAACCCACCAGGGAGCGCCTAGGGGCCCAGGTGCACCCAGGTGGGTTGTGCCCACCTCGGTGGCCTCCTTCACCCCCTCTTTGCCCTATAAAATCCCAAATATTCCAAAAACCCTCGGGGTAACCCTAGATAAGAAGTTCCGACATCGTAAGGCTCTGTACCCACGAGAAACCAATCTAGACCCCGTTCCGGCACTCCACCGGAGGGGGGAATCATCACCGGTGGCCACCATGATGAGGAGGGAGTAGTCCACCCTCAGGGCTGAGGGTTTGTAACAGTAGCTATGTGTTTAATCTCTCTCTCTCTCTCTCTCTCATGTTCTTGAGATGTCACGATCTTGATGTATCATGGGCTTTGTTAATATAGTCGGATCATATGGTGTTTTCCCCTCTCTATCTTGTTGTGATGAATTGAGTTTTCCCTTTGAGATTTCGTTTTATCGGATTGAATATTTTTATGGAATTGAGAGCACTCGATATATGTCTTGCATATGAATACTCGTGGTGACAATGGGGTATCATATCGATTCACTTGATATATGTTTTGGCACTCAACTCACGGATTCCGAGGTGACATTGGGGTAATCTACGCATAGGGGTTGATGCATGTTCTTGTCTTTGTTTCTCTGGTAGAAATCTTGGGGCACTCTTTGAGGTTCTTGTGTTGGATTGAGTATTATGAATCTGAAATTATTAGGTGTTATTTTAGTACGAACTCTTGGATAGATCGATCGGAAAGAATAGCTTCGAGGTGGTTTCGTACCCTACAAACGATTTCTTCTTTTGTTCTCCGCTAGATAAGAAATTTGGAGTGATTCTTCGTTGCACATTGAGGGATGGTTATATGATCCAATTATATTAGCATTGCTGAGAGATTGCACTAGCAAAAGTACGAACCCTAGGCCTCATTTTCAACCATTGCAATACCGTTTGTGCTCCATTTTATCAATTGCTACCTTGCTGTTTTTTTGTTCTTATTACAAAAATCAATATCTACTATCCATATTACACTTGTATCACCATCTCTTCGCCGAACTAGTGCACCTATATAAATTACCATTTTATTTGGTGTGTTGGGGACACAAGAGACTTTTTATGATTTGGTTGCAGGGTTGTTTGAGAGAGACCATCTTCATCCTACGCCTCCCACGGATTGATAAACATTAGGTCATCCACTTGAGGGAAAATTGCTACTGTCCTACAAAACTCCGCGCTTGGAGGCCCAACATGTGTCTACAAGAATAAAGTTGCTTAGTAGACATCAAGCTCTTTTCTGGCGCCGTTGCCGGGTAGGTGAGTGCATGAAGGTATATCTTTAGATATTGCAATTGAAAATTTTAGTTTCTTGTTTTATCACTAGTTTGGTTTGTAAAAGAAAACTACAAAAAATGGAACTGAGGTTGCATCATATTGTTGATCATCTTTATAATATCTTTCTTGAAAATGATGGTTCAGAAAATTCTGCTCAATTGTTAGAAGAAGAAGTCAATAAAGTGTTTGGCACAAAATATTTGAATGATGAGCATGCTTGCAATGTTGTTAGTATGAATTGTTTGAATATCCAAAATGCTAATGATGATTGCACAAGTCATGACAAAAATGTTTCTTATAAGCATGTCAATTTTTGTGGGGTGCATAAACTTTGTCAAGACGTGCCTTATAAGGAAGATAGATTTTGCAAGAATCATAAACATGATAGAACGAATTCTTCGCTCAAAGTGATAGATGAATTTGCTACAAAATTATGTTCTCTTTGTCCTATTACTTGTGATCTTTGCAATAAAGTTGGTCACCTTAATTTCCAATGCATGATTTTTCATGATCGAATCGTGTCCAAATATTGCAATAACTTGATCAACCTTGAACTTTATAATGAGCTTTGTCTATTTTTGGGGAGTGAAGAATTGCCATATAAAAATAGTTGGTTTGAAGTATTCATTCTCACGAACGACATTGAAACTAAACTAAATAATATCCATATGTTTTGCATGGTAAATTGCAATGAGAATGCTTATATTGCCAACTATAGAAAGATGGGAAAACCAATAGAATATAAAAGGAATACTAATGAAAGGGTAAAGATTTCCACTCTCCTCCTATTAACTCTCATGATGAAATAGGTGACGAGGAGGAGCTCCCTATTCAACCAATCTCATTAATAAGAAGCTTGACAAAATTAATTAAACCCACACGTGATGTGGTGAAGAAGAAGAAAAGAAGAAAGAAGAGAGGTAAAAAGGTATCTCTCCCAAATAACGTTGCTCCTATTATTGTTGTGCCTCATGAAAATGAATCAAAAATAATTGTGGAAGATGATGCAATTGATGATGATTTTGTTATGCCTATTGCTTGTTGTGATGATTATGATTGGGAAGATAATGATACTTCTTATAATCTTGGAAATCTTTTTGGCAGCAACTTGCGAAATTATGATGATAGCAATTGTTATACCGTTGGTGCGATTCATACTATTAATGATGAGAGTGATTATGCTTATGATATGCCAAGTCACAAGCTTGGGTGTGCTATGTTTGATGATAATGACATGTTTGAGAATTTATTTGCTGCAATTAATGTTTGTCCCATGCTTGGGGATGCTATGATGTTTCTAGTCCCCTTACTTTGAATGATCAAATTTGCTATGATGATTTCATGCCTCCCACTTATGATGATTATTGTGATGATACTTATGTTATAAAAAGTAGTGATAATTATTGTCATAATTTTGAATATCCTTTTACTGAACATTACTCTTTTAATGAGGGAACACTTTATAGTATTCGGGTTTCCTATGATACTCCCACTATTATGAATGAGAATAAAATTGCTTATACGGAGAGTAATAAATTTTCTATGCTTTTGGATCATGAAAAGAATGC
Organism: Aegilops umbellulata; assembly: GCA_032464435.1. NCBI lineage: Eukaryota > Viridiplantae > Streptophyta > Magnoliopsida > Poales > Poaceae > Aegilops > Aegilops umbellulata. The sequence goes on along the minus strand of CP136056.1, from coordinate 61,333,172 downwards.
TTTATGTGATGGTTATATTGATGAATCTATTCACAATGCTACTGAAAATTATTATGAGAGAGGAACTTACGATTCATGATGCTCTCTTTATGTTTTAGTTCTTATCTTTTATGCGAGCATCATTGAAATCATCATGCCTAGCTAAAAGGCATTAAAGAAAAACACTTGTTGGGAGACAACCCAACACTTTTACCTACTATTTTTATGTGTTCACATGATTAGTCTACTGTAGTAATCATGTTTTATAGGTTTTGTTTCAATAAAGTGCCAAGTAAAGCCTTTGAGATAGTGCGGATGATAGTTGACTTGATTCTATGCAAAAACAAAAACTTTTGTGTCCAGTGCAGAAATTCTTATATTTTATTGGAACGTGGAAAAATTCTGAATTTTTCATAGGTGATAGGTATACAAATTCTCTACATTGTCCTAATTTTTCAGAATTTTTGGAGTAGCAGAAATATGGTTGGAGTACAGATTACTACAGACTGTTCTGTTTTTGATAGATTCTGTTTTCAATGCATAGTTTGCTTGTTTTCTAGTTTCTATGACTTATATTGCTCAATATAAATTGTGGAAATGATATGCTACAGTAGGAATTGTGTGGAAACAATTATGAATCTTGCCTTTGACAGTACCAAAGTGGAATGATTTGCTCTTTATCATACTAACCTATCTCATGAAGTTCCATTAAGTTTTATGTGATTGAAGTTTTGTGAGGTGTCGATATGAGGTGAATAAGGAGTGACAAGGCCCTAAGCTTGGGGATGCCCAAGGAACCCCTAGGTAATATTCAAGGAAGATCCAAGCAACTAAGCTTGGGGATGCCCCGGAAGGCATCCCCTCTTTCGTCTCCAACATTATCGGTAACCTCACTTGGAGCTATGTTTTCATTCGTCACATGATATGAGTTTTACTTGGAGCATCATTTTCTTTTGTTAGGCTTTGCTTTATGTTATTTAGAATAATGTTTTGCATCTTTCATTTCAATAAAAATGCCAAGGATAGCCTTCACCATGCTTATTTTGCAAGTATACATGTCGCTGTTTCAAAACAGAAAATTTATCGCTGTTGAAAAAATTCCCTATAAAAGTCAGAATGTGATAAAATGCTGAACCTTTTTGCAAAATAAGCTCTGATAAATTTTCTACAATGTGTTAAATTTTCATAATTTTTGAAGTTAAAGAAGTATTGATACTCTTGCATTCTTAACAGACTGTACTGTTTTGGCAGATTGCTGTTATGTTTGCATTGTTTGCATATGTTTGCTTGTTTAATGATTCTATTTGAGGAAGGAGTATTAAATATGCAGAGGCATTTAATGTCCAATTTTGAATAATAATTTTAGTGATTTGTTACAGTAGATAATTATAAAGTTTTGCATTGGTTTATACTAACTTATCTCACGAGTTCTTGTTGAGTTTTGTGTGGATGAAGTTTTTAAGATTTAGGCTGTGATATAAAAGGAATTAAGGAGACACAAAAGCTCAAGCTTGGGGATGCCCAAGGCATCCCAAGATAATATTTCAAGAAGTCTCAAGCATCTAAGCTTGGGGATGCCCCGGTAGGCATCCCACCTTTCTTCACCAACAATTATCGGTTAGTATCGGTTGATCCTAAGTTTTTGCTTCTTCACATGATGTTTGCTATTGTTGGAATGTCATTTTATTTTGTTTTCCTTGTTTTTTAATAAAATTCTTAAATCTAAAAGTTTTTAATACGAGAGAGTCCTCAATTAGCTACCCATTTACTTAACTACTCGCATGATCTTCACATATATGTTTTTGGAGTAGCTTGTCATTTACTCTTGTGCTTCACTTATATTGTATGGGTAAATTGTTTAATAAATTGAACATAATGAAGTTGAAATTATATGTTCATATCATGCCTAGTGGTAGCTTCACACTGGGTTTAGAAAGTGAAATCTTTTGAAGCTTCACAATCACAATATTGGCCATACAAGCAATTCATGAATGATTGGTAGAAGGAAGAGAACCCTCACGTGCAAATACACTATCTTGGAGATCTTTTGTGATTGTGACCCCCCATCAAAATATTATATGCCAAAATTGTTGATGTTGGACAAGGAAGACAACTTAATGCTTTATGTTTGTTCATACTCACATAGAAGTTATATTGTCATAGATCCTTCAACATGTGTGCTTTCCCCCCATCTTTGGTAGCCAAAAATTCCGCACCAAGTAGAGATACTACTTGTGCATCCAAAAACCCTTAGACCCAAATCTTATTTTCAAGAGTCCACCATACCTACCTAAGGATTGAGCAAGATCCTTCAAGTAAGTTGTCATCGGTGCAATAAGGCAATAAAAATTGCTTCTAAAAGTGTTAGATCATTTAGAGTAAGAGAAAATTGAGCGTTGTGCGAACTTGTGATGGCGAAGAATAAAACGATAGACTGCATAATAAAGGTTGCTATCATAAGGGGCAATATAACGTGACGTTCTTTTGCACTAAGGGATTGAGCATACAAACAAAAAGCGCATGGCAACCTCTGCTTCCCTCTGCGAAGGGCCTATCTTTTACTTTTATGTATTTACTTTCATGCAAGAGTCAAAGTTTTTCTCTCTATTTCTTTTTATTTTTCTCTTTTGGCAAGCATCATGTGGTGAGGAAATATCTAGGCACATATATCCAGTTGGATATGGGTAGCGTGAGTTATTATTGTTGACATCACCCTTTAGGTGAATATGTTGGGAGGCCAAATTATAAGCCCCTATATTTCTATGTGTCCGATTGAAACGTTTTCCTCATGTGTCTGCGAAGAGTGTTAGCAATCATAGAAGACTATATGATGGTTGAGTATGTAGAGCTCGTACTTATACTCTGTTGAATAAGTTGAATTGCAATTGCTTGGTGACTGAGAACATAGGTTGTTGAGTTTCAAGAGAATTCGTTGTTTGAACCTTAACATGTGAATTGGTTGCTACTTTAACATGGGAAGTTTTATAAGAAAGAATTGCTGTTATGATGCTAGGAGAAGTGAATGAAATTATCATTGATCAAACTTATGAACTTTGCTAGCATTCACACTTTATAAATTATTTCTTTTATCATTTACCTACTCGAGGACGAGTAGGAATTAAGCTTGGGGATGCTGATACGTCTCCAACGTATCTATAATTTATGAAGTATTCATGCTGGTATATTATCATTCTTGGATGTTTTACAATCATTTTATAGCAACTTTATATCAATGTTTGGGACTAATCATTTTACAATAAGTTTCGCCGCCGCAAGGCTCTGTACCCACGAGAAACCAACCTAGACCCCGTTCCGGCACTCCGCCGGAGGGGGGAATCATCACCGGTGGCCATGTTCATCATCCCGGCGGCCACCATGATGAGGAGGGAGTAGTCCACCCTCGGGGTTGAGGGTTTGTACCAGTAGCTATGTGTTTAATCTCTCTCTCTCTCTCTCTCTCGTGTTCTTGAGATGTCACGATCTTGATTTATCGCGGGCTTTGTTAATATAGTCGGATCATATGGTGTTTTACCCTCTCTATCTTGTTGTGATGAATTGAGTTTTCCCTTTGAGATTTCGTTTTATCGGATTGAATACTTTTATGGATTTGAGAGCACTTGATATATGTCTTGCATATGAATACTCGTGGTGACAATGGGGTATCATATTGATTCACTTAATATATGTTTTGGCACTCAACTCGCGGATTCCCGGGGTGACATTAGGGTAATCTACGCATAGGGGTTGATGCACGTTCTTGTCTTTGTTTCTCCAGTAGAAATCTCGGGGCACTCTTTGAGGTTCTTGTGTTGGATTGAGTATTATGAATCTGAAATTATTTGGTGTTATTTAAGTAAAGAACTCTTGGATAGATCGATCAGAAAGAATAGCTTCGAGGTGGTTTCGTACCCTACAAACGATTTCTTCTTTTGTTCTCCGCTAGATAAGAACTTTGGAGTGATTCTTCGTTGCACATTGAGGGATGGTTATATGATCCAATTATATTAGCATTGTTGAGAGATTGCACTAGCAAAAGTACGGACCCTAGGCCTCATTTTCAACCATTGCAATACCGTTTGTGCTTCGTTTTATCAATTTCTACCTTGCCGTTTTTTAATTTTCTTATTACAAAAATCAATATCTACTATCCATATTACACTTGTATCACCATCTCTTCGCTGAACTAGTGCAGCTATACAAATTACCGTTGTATTTGGTGTGTTGGGGACACAAGAGACTTTTTATTATTTGGTTGCATGGTTGTTTGAGAGAGACCATCTTCATCCTACGCCTCCCACGGATTGATAAACCATAGGTCATCCACTTGAGGGAAAATTTCTACTGTCCTACAAAACTATGCGCTTGGAGGCCCAACACGTGTCTACAAGAATAAAGTTGCATAGTAGACATCAATTAGCAACTGAGTTGTCAATTCAATCACACCTGGAGATTAATTATCTGCAGCAAAGTGATCAGTAGCGCAGTAATATGATAGCTTTGATAGTAGTGGTAGCAGCAACGGTAACGGTAACAGTGATAGCAATAGTTTTGTAGTTGTGAGAATAGTAACAACAACAGTAGTAACTTAGCTAGATCAATATGTAGGAAAATCGTAGGCATTGGATTGGCGATTTGTTGGATGATATTCATCATGTGACAGTTACAACCTAGGGTGATACATCACTAGCTCCAGTTCATAAATATAATGTAGGCATGTATTCCGTAAATAGTCATACGTTCTTATGGAAAGAACTTGCCTGGCATCTTTTGTCCTACCCTCCCTTGGTAGCGGGGTCCTAATGGAAACTAAGGGATATTAAGTCCTACTTTTAATAGAGAATCGGAACAAAGCATTAACACACGGTGAATACATGAACTCCTCAAACTACGGTCATCACCGGGAAGTGTCCCGATTATTGCCACTCCAGGGTTGCTGGGTCATAACACGTAGTAGGTGACTATAACTTGCAAGATCGGATCTAGAACATAGATATAATGGTGATAACATAAATGGTTCAGATCTGAAATCATGGCACCCGGGCCCAAAGTGACAAGCATTAAGCATAACAAAGTCATAGCAACATCAACCTCAGAACATAATGGATACCAGGGATCAAGCCCTAACAAAACTAACTCGATTACATGATGAATCTCATCCAACTCCTCACCGACTAGCCAGCCTACGAAGGAATTACTCACTCCTGGTGGAGAGCATCATGGAATTGGTGATGGAGGAGGGTTGGTGATGACGAAGATCGAAGATCCCCCTCTCCGGAGCCCCAATCAGACTCCAGATCTGGCCTCCCGATGAAGAACAGGAGGTGGCGGCGGCTCCGTCTCGTGAAACGCAATAATTCTTCCTTATTTTTTTCTAGAAATATGTGATTTTATAGCGTCGGTTTCAGGGTCTGCGGGGCCACCAGGTGGGGACAACCCACCTGGGCACGCCTGGAGGGGGGTGCGCCTTGGTGGGTTGTGCCCACCCAGGTGCCCCCCTCCGGTGGTTCTTGGCTCCAGAAATTATCTTTATTCATATAAAAATTCCCCCCAAAGTTTCGTTCCAATCCTAGAACTTTTATTTAGTTCTGCTGAAAACAGCGTCAGTCCGGGTTAGTTTCATTCAAATCATGCAAATTAGAGTCCAAAACAAGAGGAAAACTGTTAGGAAAAGTAGATACGATGGAGACGTATCAACTCCCCCAAGCTTAAACCTTTGCTTGTCCTCAAGCAATTCAGTTGATAAACTGAAACTGAAAAAGAAAAACTTTTACGAACTCCTTTGCTCTTGTTTGCATAAATAAGCTTAAGTAGCACCCAGGTTTTCAGCAAAGATCATGACTAACCATGTCAATAATAATAAGTCTTAAAAATTATATTAACTCATATCAATGACATAATTAGCTGGCGAGCAATAATAAGATATATCAAACAACAACACGTTATCTAAACAACCATGATATAATATGACAATAGTGGTATCTCGCTAGCCCTTTCTGAGACCACAAAACAGAAATGCAGAGTACCTCCAAAGTTCAAGCAGCGACAAAACATTCTAATTCATGGTAGAAAAGATCCAGTCATGATGCACCCAACATTAGCTACACACAATGCATCAGCATGACATCACTGCTCTCAGGTTCTGGCGCTTATTTGAGAAGGTGATGACACAACATAAAAGTAAATAGAAAGTCCCTTCGCAGAGGGAAGTAGTGATTTGCAGCGGTGCCAGAGCTCGAGTTTTTAAAACAGAGGTAAATGAAATTTTGAGAAATGCACCCTTCTTGTTTACTTCACGACCATTAGTTATCGGTATCTTCCATGCTAAACACATTAGTGGCGGTTCCCAAGTGATAAATGTAAAGGTTTACTCCCCCTCCGCCAACAACCACACTCCACGACTTGTCCGAAACAACGGATGCCGTCCATACCAACAATAGTCCCGCGGGAGTTTTGTTTAATTATTTGCAATTTGAGTTCGGGACTGGGAATCCCTATTACTGCCCCTCTCGTGCAAGTAAGAGTGAATAAACACTCATCATGAGGATAACCCACTTAGCATGGAAGATACTGACTACCTCCTGTCGCTCTATGAACAATCCAAGCACACAAAAAGGATAATTATTTGAAGTTTTTAGAGGTGGCACATGCAAATTTTCTTAGGACGGCAGGGTAATACCGCATATTGGTAGATTTGGTGGACTCATCTGGAATGACTTGGGTTTGAGGTTTTTGATGCACAAGTAGAATTCCCACTTAGTACAGGTGAAGGCTAGCAAATAGGTTGGGTAGCAGCCAGCTAGAGAGCGAAAACGGTCATGAACATGCATTATGCATAAGTAACATTGGATACTAGCATGCGTAGGATATGAACACTCTCGGTGTCAAAACCGGCGGATCTCGGGCAGGGGGTCCCGAACTATGCGTCTAGGCGGATGGTAACATGAGACAAGGGACACGATGTTTTTACCCAGGTTCGGGCCCTCTCGATGGAGGTAAAACCCTACTCTTGCTTGATTGATATTGATGATATGGGTAGTACAAGAGTTGATCTACCACGAGATCAGTGAGGCTAAACCCTAGAAGCTAGCCTATGGTATGATTGTTGTTATTGTGTCCTACGGACTAAACCCTCCGGTTTATATAGACACCGGAGGGGGCTAGGGTTACACAGAGTCGGTTACAAGGAAGGAGATCTACATATCCGTATTGCCAAGCTTGCCTTCCACGCCAAGGAGAGTCCCATCCGGACACGGGACAAAGTCTTCAATCTTGTATCTTCATAGTCCAACAGTCCGGCCAAAGGTTGTAGTCCGGCTGTCCGGATACCCCCTAATCCAGGACTCCCTCAGTAGCCCCTGATCCAGGCTTCAATGACGATGAGTCCGGCGCGCAGATTGTCTTCGGCATTGCAAGGCGGGTTCCTCCTCCAAATACTTCATAGAAGATTTTGAACACGAGGATTGTGTCCGGCTCTGCAAAACAAGTCCCACACACCACCGTAGAGAGAATAATATTTCCACAAATCTAATCTGCTGACGTATCCGTAGTGTGACATCACACCACAACCAAGCTTTTATTCGAATCGTTTTTGCAGCCAACCTCAGCGCGTTTTGCGAGGCGGTTTCCTTGGCACGTCTTGTCGAAGCAGAGATCGTGTCCCCTTTATTTACGGGATTCTCATCAACATGGATGTGGGTAACCCAATCACGCCCGTTGGTATGACCCCTTGATCGGAGGTAAGTCCCAAACGGTCACGAGGAGGGCTCTTGGTGTTCAATCTCTTTATAAAGAACCAAGGCCTGTTCTTTTCTTTCGACCTCAATCGAATCCGCCTCCTGCCTCGAGTTCCAACACCCAAAGCTTAGGTTTAGGCGCTTCGGACCTCTGATCATGTCCGGATCCAACCTTCAAGGTCGGTGGATGCCTTCCTCCATCACGGAGGAGGACGTAATAAAGCTAAGGGAGGCCAGGTACCTGACCGGCGAAATCCCGCATAGGCTGCCTGCTCAAGGGCAAGTTATTCCCACTCCCAAGCCCGGTGAGAGTGTCGTGTTCGTACCCCACTTCCTCCGAGGGCTAGGCTTCGCGCCGGATTCCTTCGTGAGGGTCTCATGTTCTATTATGGGCTGGATTTCCATGATTTAGCTCCGGAGTCTATCCTCCATATTTCATCGTTCATCGTCGTGTGCGAAGCTTTCCTCCGTATTACTTCTCATTCCGGATTGTGGCTCAAGACCTTCAAAGTGGAGCCCAAGATGACCGAGGGGCGGCACGCAGAGTGCGGAGGCGCCGTAATAAGCAAAATGCTGATGCCCCATGGCCCGAGGGCTCTTTCCAAGAGGAGTCCAGCTTATGGCAACAAGAGTGGTTTTATATCACAGCTCCCAGGGGTACCAAGTGGGTGGCTCCACCTGTTTTTCGCTCGGGTCCCCCGCCACGACTAACGTCATGGGTCAACAAGGGGCTAGAGTGGGGGTCGATAAAGGATGTGCCCATATTGCAGAGCCGCATCCGAGATCTCCTAGAGAGAGATGTCAGTCTGGTTGTGGTGACACAAGTCATGTTAATTCGCCGAGTCCTGCCCGGCAAACATCGTCCCCTCCTCCTGTGGGAGTTCAATTCGAAGGGACCGCGAGCTCTTCAACATTTCCTTGGCATGACGCCCGCGGAGATGTACAAATTGTTCTTCGAACCACAAATAATGTGTTCAGACTCTACTGAGGATGTAGGTCTGAGCTGCAATCGTCCGGATACCCAAGTAAGTAGCCCTGTGTCCAAACACACCATCCGTTTATTTATCGCAACATCGCCCTTTAAAAAAGAGACGCTCTTGAACCAGGAGTGGATAGCGAAGGCAAAGTTGATCAGGTGTCCGCCCCCCCTTCCTAAGACCTCGCCAGATCCTGTGTTAACCAGGATGCTGGAGATCGCGCTTTATCAAGCGCCTTCGGGAGAAGATGAAGGGGGGGGGGACAAGGAAGCTACTGCCTCCGCAGAGGAAGTTGGCCGGAAGGGGGGAATCGAAAATTCCTCTCCTTAGGGGAAGAAGAGGACCGCCTCTGAAGACCCGGAGACAATGGTGTCAAAGCGGGGGAAGAAATCTTCACCAGAGGGTCCTGTACCGGGGGATACCCCGGCCGTACTATGCCCTCAAGGGGATCAGCCCTCCACCGAGCTGTAAGTAAAAGCGTATTCAATAATGAGAAAAAACCTTGCTTTACTCCTGAGGAAAATAACCGAAGCATTTATCTTGCAGTTTGGATCTTAGCCCTTCTCAGCAGAGCTCGTCTTCGGGGGATCTTCTTCCAGAGATGATGGAGAGCGGAATGCCTCCCCCTGCCATACCGCCTCATGAGGCGGGCGACCCCGAGGTGTCGTCGCGGAGGGTTTCTCCTGATCCAGCAAGGCCAGAAGGTAGTCATATGGCCACCCGAAGCCCTCAGTATCCGGCTTTTGAAAAAAGCAATCAAATGAGTCCGACACCGTCTGGTGCACGGTCGGAGGTACTGAGGGATCTGCTAGGGCGAGCGTCTATCTCAGAAGAGCACCGTATGTTGATGGGTACGGTAATTGAAAGGATTTCGTCCGCAGAGAGCGGGTTGCATGAAGTTGTCATGAGTCTACTGACAGGTTTTGAGGTACGTGAAATGATGTACCTTTTTGACAGTACCGCATACTTTAAGACGCGCCCTGTGTAGATAGTAGCCCCTGAGACTCTGGGTGCTATCGAAGACGACGACGCGCAGAGGATCATAGTCCCAGGTATAATTTTGCCGCCTTAATATGCAGGTGGCGAAGTGTCCGGTGGCCATCCGGACTGATGAATTTGCCGAGTTAAAGCAGCAGCTTGACGTGGCAGATGCCAACATCGTACTTGTCAACAAGCGGCTTGACGAGGCACAAGGTATGTAATTTCTCCAGTGACACATGATAAGAGGAGCATGATGCCAGCATGTATAACATGTGTTTTGAATGCAGATGGAGCTGCGGCCGTGGAGAACCTTCGGGCGGAACTTTCCCGAGCCAAAGAACAAGCCAAGAAAAGTGATGCGGCTGCGCTAAAGGCAATCGAGGAGCTGGAAGCCGAACATGCTGCTCACTACCAAAGCAAGGAGAAAATAGCCAAGATGGCTGTGGAGTTGAAGAATGCCACTGACCGCTAGAAGCTTCTTGAAAAGGAAGATCAAGCGAAGAGGGCGAACCTAGAGAAGGCCGTGGTGACGGCCAAAGACACGCGCTCTGCCATGAGAGCAATGAAGGAGGAGCTGCGTCAGGCCGGAGATATCGCGGCTGGGAAGCCCTTTATACTGCGGATGAAGTTCGGCGATCTGAAGTACGCCTCTTTAGACTGGCTATGGAGTTCGGCAGATGCATACCTTGACCTGGCAGCGAGTGCTGCCGATGCGGCCGAGTACTTCAGAGATCAAAAAGGTCGTGAAGTGGAGAAGCTGTTCTGGTCACAGTTTAACGATCCAGAGCGGCCGCTTCCATTGACTGACCGGTTGGCCGAATGGGCCGAGCTGAATAGATTGTCCGGACTTGCCATGAGGTCTGTTGTGGATCATCTGTGGCCGGAAAGGCCAAAGCCGAACAATTATTTTAGTTTGGTGCAACAGTTCCTTGGTGTCGTGCCACATATCATTGCGATGAAGAGGTCGGCGTGCGTAGAGGGTGCACAGATGGCCCTTGCCCGTGTCAAGACATACTGGGCAAAGATGGAGGCCACCAGCATTGCAGCCCAAGACTCGAACCGAAGCCGAGTACCTGCCGAGCACTACTTCCAAGAAGTTCTTGAGGGCGGTCGTTCAATAGAGGCGCAGTGCTCGAAGAATATTATGTTCTAATGACATGTATTCCCATTGAAAACAATGTTTGCTGAAATGTAAAGGCTTTCTATACTTGTGCCTGCAAGAATTATAATACCTCCTGTGCGGCCGTTTATGTATATATGTATATAACCTGAAAGACGGCAGTCGTCGGCTTCAGCCCCCACCATATAACGCGGGGTGCTCGCAGAAGACGCATATTCACACTTGATCCAACGCCTTGGTCCATTAAGGAGGTGATAGCGCAGCGAACTAGGCAATCGGACTATAATGCTTTATCACTTTCACTTAGCCATAGGAGTTTGACAGTGGGGCTACTATATAGCTCCTGGTGGCTCCGCGCTCATCCGAATTCGGGGCGTGTACGTGCCTGGCCGGAAAATGGCTCTTCGTTAAGGCGGAGGAATCCCGAAGATTCCGCTGGGTCATCGAGTGGTTGACCAGTCTCACGCTATATCACGACAGTCAGTTTTCGGCTTTCTCTACTGAGGTGCTCGCTTTGCTGAACCAGGGCACAATCACAGTAGTTCTCCTGGTGCCGCCTTAGCCGATAGAGCGGAATGTAAGGCAGCAAAACACAGGAGCCGGGCAAACCCAACATTTGACCAAAGACATGATTCGGAGCTGATGCATATAAGGCCAAACTCGCGACGCCGAACACTCCCTAAGGTATTCGGTCTTTATGATATAAACCGGGCGAAACATCGCCCTTTGTAATAAGCCCCTGGTGTCCAGGTACGTGCAATAATCTGATGTGGCCACATGCCAATACGTCAGCATCCATTTCAGCTTTACTGGGAATCCGGGGGATGTTTATCAACAAGAGACAGTAAAAAAGGTTTACGCAGGGTCTTAATCTGAAGAGAATCCTTGGAACGGGTCCCTGCTACACGTCTGCGCCTGTGTCTCCGTTGTGCCGTATCCTGGACGGGTGTAGCACGATGGTCATCTGTAGAAGAGAGGAACTTAGTTGCAAAGTTGTCGTGCAAAATGCATGTTATACTAAATAAATCAAGTATAGTTCAAGATGGGTAGAATTGAGCCTTATTGTCACTTGTTTACACGCGTGGAGCCCCTTGTATTGTTATACGGGTATAGCCATCAAACCTTTATCACTTATATTGCTAAGCCGGACTCGTCTAGCCGCGTCCGTGGTCTTAACGACCTGTAAGATGCTCTAGTTGGTGAGGTCGTCTAGTGTGCGGCTGCCAAGGCAGCCGCACGGTCTTCCGCGCGCAAGGAATGCTCAATATTTCCCTTTACTGTAATGATGCCGCGTGGACCGGGCATCTTAAGCATGAGAGACGCGTAAAGTGGTATTGCGTTAAAGCGAGCGAAAGCTTCGTGTCCCAGTAGTGCTTGATAGCCACTTTGAAATGGAGCGATGTGGAAGGTTAGCTTTTCACTTCGGGAGTTATTGGGGAAGCCGAATATAACCTTTAGTAGCAGGGAGCCCGTGCAATGGGCCCCTGGGCCTGGCATTACTCCTTTAAAGGAAATATTGCTATGGCTAATTTTTGTTGGGTCTATCCCCATTTTGCGTACTGTGTCCTGCTATATCAGGTTCAAACTACTGCCTCCATCCATCAGGACTCGTGTGAAGTGGTATCCGTCAATTATCGGGTCTAACACCAAGGCAGCCCATCCTGCGTGCCGGATACTTGCAGAGTAATCCCGATGGTAGAAGGTGATCGGTTCGGCCGACCAGTGGCGGAACTCCGCGGTGATAGGCCCTAGGGCACATATCTCAGTGAGTGCCGCATTGTTTTTATTTATCACGTGTAACACATTTACTGTTTTGACTTCTGGTGGGAATTTCTTCTGTTTCCCACTGCTTTTCTTGCGAGGCTCGTCCTCGCCTTCGCTTGGTGTATCCAGCCCCTTGTGTTCGGCGTTGAGCTTGCCAGACTGCTTGAAGACCCAACATTCTCTATGGGTATGATTTGCAGGTTTATCGGGGGAGCTGTGGATTTGACATAGTTTGTCCAGAATTTTGTTTAGGCTAGACAGTTCGTCTATGTTGCCTTTGGAGGGCAGCTTTTGCTGACCTGGTCGAGAGCTTTTGAATCCAGCGTTTACTGCCGTGCTCTTCGGGCTGTTTTCTTTATTCCGTCGCTGGTTTTTGCTGCGTCGTGGCTTCCCATTCCCGTCGATGTACTTGGGTCGCTGGAGCTGCATCATGCTAACCAGCTGTCCTCGCCCGCGCAAAAGCGGGTCATGAGGCTTGTTAATGCAGCCATTGTTCTTGGCTTTTCTTGGCCGAGGTGTCTGGCGAGCCATTCGTCTCGGACGCTGTGTTTGAAAGCTGCTAAGGCTTCGGCGTCCGGACAGTCGACTATTTGGTTCTTTTTAGTAAGAAATCTGTTCCAAAGCTTTCGGGCTGACTCTCCGGGCTGTTGAGTTATATGACTTAAATCGTCTGCATCCGGTGGTCGGACATAGGTCCCTTGAAAATTTGCCCGAAAGGCGTCCTCGAGCTCTTCCCAACTTCCAATGGTGTTTTCAGGGAGGCCTTTAAGCCAGTGCCTGGCTGGCCCTTTGAGCTTGAGGGGTAGGTACTTGATGGCATGGAGATCATCTGCTCGAGCCATGTGGATATGGAGGATGTAGTCCTCAATCCAGATCCTAGGGTCTGTCGTTCCGTCGTACGCCTCTATGTTTATGGGTTTGAATCCCTCTAGAAATTCATGGTCCAGGACCTCATCGGTGAAACATAGGGGGTGTGCGGCACCCCTGTATTTGGGTGTACCGTGGTGTTCGGATTTTTGTTGTGTTGCATTGCGTGTTGGAGCATGCTTTCTTGGCCCGTAGATAGATCTGGTTGGGCCGTCCTTTTTATGCGAGTCCTCATGTGGATCGCGTGCTGGCTTGTGTGTGGCGTCGTTTGCCGCTCTATGTTGGCCATGAGGTCGTCTATCCGACCGGATGGCTGCTTTGTTTTTTGATTGTGGGGGCTCTAAGGCCTCCTCATCAAATTCAGGCAGTAGCTTTCGCTTTGGGTAGTTCTTTGTGTGGCGACTGCCGCCATACTTGTCTGCAGTGTTGAGTACTTTGCTCCATCTGATTCTAAGTGTATCTTCCGCAGCCTTGAGTTTTTGCTTCTGCTTTTTCAGGCTCCGCGCAGTGGCGACAAGCCTTTTATGGAGGTTCTTCTGCTCCAGGAGCTTATCCGGCGTGAGATCATCTGGACTATTATCTTCGCCGGAGACGGGTTGTGCGGCTTGGTTCTCCGTGTTGCCATCGTCGGACGGTTGTTCAATGCCATGTTCGTCGTCCGCCGGCTCACCCTGCTCTATCGCTGGGTTTGTATGACCGCTGTTTTTGCCGAGACGGGATTTGGAGCGGCGCTTACACCGTCGCTTTGACTGCTTCTCGAGGGAACGATCCTTTGCTTCGTCCTTCCGTTCCTCGTCGTCGTTTTCTTTTGGTGTGTCCACCATGTATACATCATGGGATGAGGTGGCTGTCCAGTGCCCTCAGGGCAGTGGTTCCTGTTCGTCTCCTGCATCGTCGTCCGTACCGTCGATGTCTTCAGAGTCAAAGTCTAGCATGTCGGTTAAATCATCGACAGTGGCTACTAAGTGGGTGGTGGGTGGGCGGCGAATTTCTTCGTTATCCGCATCCCAATCCTGCCGGTCATAGTCCGGCCAGTACTCTCCTAACAAGGAGAGAGACCTTAGAGAGTTCAATATGTCGCCGAAGGGCGAGTGTTTAAAGATATCTGCGGAGGTGAACTCCATGATCGGCGCCCAGTCGGATTCGATTGGCAAGGGCGCAGGCAGTTCGGAGCCTGTGGCCGGAGAAGAATCCGGCAACTTGGGGTCACGGCTTTCGTGAAGGGTAAGGTTGGTATTCGGCTCGATCGCCACTGAGACTGCGGCCTCCGGTGCGGGGTCTAGCCACCCGTCCACGGATGGCGCGGCTGGCTCTAAATTGAAGGTCAGAGTGGTTGCAGGTGCGATCTCCTGAACACTGTCCGATGGCAGAGCTAAATCATGCTCATCGTGACGGTGCGGCGCACTCGGCGGGGGCTCGAGTCCGTTGAAGATCAAGTCTCCGCGGATGTCGGCCATGTAGTTTAAGCTTCCAAACCTGACCTGGTGGCCAGGGGCGTAACTTTTGATCTGCTTCAGATGGACAAGCGAGTTGGCCCGTAGTACGAAGCCGCCGAATACGAAGATCTGTCCGGGGAGAAAAGTCTCACCCTGGATTGCATCGCTATCGATGATTGAAGGAGCATTCAAGCCTAATGATGATGACATAGAGGAACTCTCAATGAAAGCACCAATGTCGGTGTCAAAACCGGCGGATGTTGGGCAGGGGGTCCCGAACTGTGCGTCTAGGCGGATGGTAACCAGAGACAAGGGACACGATGTTTTTACCCAGGTACGGGCCCTCTCGATGGAGGTAAAACCCTACTCCTGCTTGATTGATATTGATGATATAGGTAGTACAAGAGTTGATCTACCACTAGATCAGAGAGGCTAAACCCTAGAAGCTAGCCTATGGTATGATTGTTGTTGTTGTGTCCTACGGACTAAACCCTCCGGTTTATATAGACACCGGAGGGGGCTAGGGTTACACAGAGTCGGTTACAAGGAAGGAGATCTACATATACGTATTGCCAAGCTTGCCTTCCACGCCAAGGAGAGTCCCATCCGGACACGGGACGAAGTCTTCAATCTTGTATCTTCATAGTCCAACAGTCCGGCCAAAGGTTGTAGTCCGGCTGTCCGGATACCCCCTAATCCAGGACTCCCTCAAACACCATGAACATAAATATCATACAGGCTATGTTTGTTTTGATTCAACTACATGCATGAACATTTGGCAAGTCAAGCCACTCGAACATTCAGAGGAGGATACCATATCATCATACTACATCACAATCATTTTAACGCAATGTTGACATACAAGATAAATCATTATCCACACGTAGCTACTTATGCATGGCATGAGAAACTATAATCTCTAATTGTCATTGCAAACATGTTTGATCATAATAGGCTGAATCATGGATACTAGGTTAAACATATTTACAAAAACAGAACAAGTCGAGTTCATACCCGTTTCTCTCTGCCACAACCAGTTCATCAAATATCGTCATTATTGTCTTTCACTTGCACGACCGAATGATATGAAAATAATAATAGTGCAATAGTACCGTGGGCTAAGCTAGAATCTGCAAACATTTTATTCAAAAGGAGAAGACAAGGTAACATGGGCTCTTTGTTAGATCAACAATAATGGATATGAGAGCCACTCAACATTTTCATCGTGGTCTTCTCCTCGATATGACTCAATAGAAAGAAAAAGAAATTCCGAGAAACATACTAAAATGTTTTTGGAGTTTTTGTTTTTTCCTGAATGAGAAAATAAAAGGGAAAAACAAAAACGAGAAAAACTATTTACACGGGAAAGCTCCCAACAAGTAAAAGAAGAACAAGGAAATCGTTTTGGGTTTTCTTTTTAGTACTACAACAATTTAAACTAGGAAGAAAAGGTGAAAAGAAGCAAGAAATATATTTTTAGATTTTCTCAAAGTTTTTCAAACACATAAGAAGAAAATGAGAAAATAAATTTAGCATGGATAATACAATGAAAGAGAGTGGACACCGACAACTGAAATGAAATGTGTGAACATGAATGTAATGTCGGTGGAAATACGTACACCCCCGAGCTTAGGCTTTTCGCCTAACTTGGTAATCATTGTCTGTAGCTTGCATAGTGGTCGGAGTGGTAGCTCATGAAGGCTCTAGCTGCAGATGCCTCAGCCTGCTGTGTAGCCACAACCGCTGCATTATGTGCTCGGGCCTCACTCTCAAGAACATAATATATTCCCTTGCTGTGAACATCAAAGAGAGCAGGTGCATCCAAATATGTGTCCACAATAGGCTTTTTATTAAACAACATGTTATAAGTAAAATTATGGGGTTCACAACTAAGGATCTTATGAAGTTTCATAGCATCAAAGTCCAAATACTGCTTGGGTAAAATAGGGTCATAAGGCCAAGGTGAAACACCCGGCTCTCTTGCTAAGCGTGTGGCATAAATTCCACCATAAAAATATCCACTACCAGCATTGTGTTGCAAACTGCGTGCAACAATCGCTGCAAGGTGATAACTCCGGTCACCGGTGAGAGCGGTGCATACGAGGCTCACGTCTGGAGCACAAAGTGTACTATAATCCTGTTTTCCTACAATGCATTTCCCATTAAAGAGTGCAAAGTATTGAATTGAAGGAAAGTGAATGCTCTTTATTCTACCCTATGTCACTCTTCTAGTTTCACCATAGCATAGGCTAGTCAAGAATGTTTCATACTCGGATCTAGGTGGTTCGTCCAGAGAGCCCCAAAATGGAATTTTGCAGTGGTAAGAAAATCTCTCTGGAGATATGGTGAATGGATTTTCATACAGTTTAAATGACACCCTAGACTCAGGAGGGTGGAATTTAAATTCTTTTGTGAATGATTCAGTGAGGTTGAGGTGTTGATTGCACTTATCTGAAATGTAGGGACCAAGCTCGGCATTGTGAACATATTGCTCAAATTCATCCTTAATGTCCGCAAGCACCTGATATGTCCATTTTGCATCATGCTTTTATATCGATATTTATTGCATTATGGGCTGTTATTTTATACGTCTCCAACATATCTACAATTTATGAAGTATTCATGCTATTATATTATCCATCTTGGATGTTTATGGGCTTTATTTAACACTTTTATATTATTTTTGGGACTAACCTATTGACCCAGAGCCCAGTGCCAGTTCCTGTTTTCCCCCTTGTTTCAGTGTTTCGAAGAAAAGGAACATCAAACGGAGTCGAAACGGAATGAAATCTTCTGGAGAAGTTATTTTTGGAAGGAAAGCAACCCGGGAGACTTGGAGTCCACGTCAAGGAAGCAACGAGGCAGGGGGGCGCGCCCTCCACCCTCATGGGCCCCTCATGGCCCCCCTGACGTACTTCTTCCTCATATATATATATCCATATACCCTAAAAACTTCGAGGAATAGAATAGATCGGGGGTTCCACCGCCGCAAGCCTCTGTAGCCACCAAAAACCAACCGGGACTCTGTTCCGGCACCCTGCCAGAGGGGGGATCCCTCACCGGTGGCCATCTTCATCATCCCGGTGCTCTCCATGACGAGGAGGGAGCAGTTCACCCTCGGGGCTGAGGGTATGTACCAGTAGCTATGTGTTTGATCTCCCTCTCTCGTGTTCTTGATTTGGCACGATCTTGATGTATCGCGAGCTTTGGTATTATAGTTGGATATTATGATTCTCCCCTCTACTATCTTGTAATGGATTGAGTTTTCCCTTTGAAGTAATCTTATCGGATTGAGTCTTTAATGATTTGAGAACACTTGATGTATGTCTTGCTGTGCGTATCTGTGGTGACAATGGGATATCATGTGATTCACTTGATGTATGTTTTGGTGATCAACTTGCGGGTTCCGCCCATGAACCTATGCATAGGGGTTGGCACACGTTTTCGTCTTGATTCTCCGGTAGAAACTTTGGGGCACTCTTTGAGGTTCTATGTGTTGGTTGAATAGATGAATCTGAGATTGTGTGATGCATATCGTATAATCATACCCATGGATACTTGAGGTGACATTGGAGTATCTAGGTGACATTAGGGTTTTGGTTGATTTGTGTCTTAAGGTGTTATTCTAGTACGAACTATAGGGCTGTTTGTGACACTTATAGGAATAGCCCAACGGATTGATTGGAAAGAATAACTTTGAGGTGGTTTCGTACCCTACCATAATCTCTTCGTTTGTTCTCCGCTATTAGTGACTTTGGAGTGACTCTTTGTTGCATGTTGAGGGATAGTTATATGATCCAATTATGTTATTATTGTTGAGAGAACTTGCACTAGTGAAAGTATGAACCCTAGGCCTTGTTTTCTAGCATTGCAATACCATTTACGCTCACTTTTATCGCTTGTTACCTTGCTATTTTTATATTTTCAGATTACAAAAACCTATATCTACCATCCATATTGCACTTGTATCACCATCTCTTCGCCAAACTAGTGCACCTATACAATTTACCATTATATTGGGTGTGTTGGGGACACAAGAGACTCTTTGTTATTTGGTTGTAGGGTTGCTTGAGAGAGGCCATCTTCATCCTACGCCTCCCACGGATTGATAAACCTTAGGTCATCCACTTGAGGGAAATTTGATACTGTCCTACAAATCTCTGCACTTGGAGGCCCAACAACGTCTACAAGAAGAAGGTTGCGTAGTAGACATCAAGCAGTTTCTGGCGCCGTTGCCGGGGAGGCTAGGTAAGCGGCACTCACACCCCGTCAACTAAGCAGTTTCTGGCGCCGTTGCTCGGGAGGTGAGTGCTTGAAGGTATATCTTTAGATCTTGCAATAAAATCTTTTTGTTTCTTGTTTTATCACTAGTTTAGTCTATAAAAGAAAACTACAAAAAATGGAATTAAGGGTGCCTCATATGCTTCACCTTTTTAATGTCTTTTATAAAAATGATGGGAAGGAAAATTGTGCTCAAGTACTAGAAGAAGAATTACATAGAATGCTTGGCATAAAATATGTGAATAATGAGCATGATTGCAATGTTGTTAGTATGAATTCCCTTAATACCCATGATGCTAATGATATGCAAAGCCACAAGCTTGGGGATGCTATGTTTGATGAAGATGATATGTTTAGTTCCCCAAGTTTTGATGAGCAAATTTATTATGATGAAAGCATGCCTCCTATCTATGATGATTATTGTGATGACACGTATGCTATAAAGAATAATGATAACAATGAAACTTGTCATCTTGATCTTAATTTTAAATCACATGATAGTTATTTTGTTGAGTTTGCTCCCACTACTATTGATGAGAATAAATTTGCTTACATGGAGAGTAGGAAAATTTCTATGCTTGTAGATCATGAAAAGAATGTTTTAGGTTCTGGTTATATTGTTGAATTCAGTCATGATGCTACTGAAAATTATTATGAGGGAGGAACATATGCTTGTAGGAATTGCAATAATATCAAGTTTCCTCTCTATGTGCTTAAAATCTTGAAGTTATGCTTGTTTTGCCTTCCTATGCTAGTTGATTATTGTTACCATAAGTTGTTTGCTCACAAAATCCCTATGCATAGGAAGTGGGTTAGACTTAAATGTGCTAGTAATATTCTTCATGATGCTCTCTTTATGTTTCAGTTCTTATGTCTTATGTGAGCATCATTGAAATCATCATGCCTAGCTTGGGGCTCTAAACGTTAGCGCTTGTTGGGAGGCAACCCAATTTTATTTTAGTTTATTGCTTTTTGGTTCTGTTTAATAATAAATATTCCATCTAGCTTCTTTTTAGACGTGGTTTTGTGTTTTAATTAGTTATTGTGCCAAGTAGGACCTTTGGGAAGACTTGGGTGAAGTCTTTATGATGATGCTGTAAAAAACAGAAACCTTAGCGCTCACTAGATTAGCTAAAATGTTTTACTGAAGAGTGATATTTAGTTGATTCTTTTTGCATATGGTTACTAGACAAATTACTCAGGTCCACCAATTTATTTTAGAATTTTTTGAGTTCCAGAAGTTTGCGTTAGTTACAGATTACTACAGACTGTTCTGTTTTTGACAAATTCTGTTTTTCGTGTGTTGTTTGCTTATTTTGATGAACCTATGGCTAGTAAAAGAGTTTATAAACCATAGAGAAGTTGGAATACAGTAGATTTAACACCAGTACAAATAAAGAATGAGTTAATTATAGTACCTTGAAGTGGTGTTTTGTTTTCTTTCGCTAACGGAGCTCACGAGATTTCTGTTAAGTTTTGTGTTGTGAAGTTTTCAAGTGTTGGGTAAAGATTCGATGGACTATGGCATAAGGAGTGGCAAGAGACTAAGCTTGGAGATGCCCAAGGCACCCCAAGGTAATATTCAAGGACGACCAAGAGCCTGAGCTTGGGGATGCCCCGGAAGGCATCCCCTCTTTCGTCTTCATCCATCGGTAACTTTACTTGGAGCTATATTTTTATTCACCACATGATATGTGTTTTACTTGGAGCGTCGTTTTATTTTCTTTAGCTTTGCTTGATGTTTGAATAAAATACAAAGATATGAAATTCTTAAATGAGAGAGAGTCTTCACATAGCTACATAATTATTTAACTACTCATTGATCTTCACTTATATCTTTTTGGAGTAGTTTGTCATTTAATCGTGTGCTTCACTTATATCCTATGAGTAAATGGTTGAATGATTTGAATGTCATAAATCTGAAATTATATATGTTTCATATGCCTTTCCCATGTGGAGTAATGACTTCACATATAAGAAGTAGAGGTGGTAAATTTATTGAAGGTTGGCAAACTTTGTATCGGTCACTTGAACAATTCATGAAAGAATATTGAAGGAAGAGAGATTTCACATATAAATATACTATCCTGGACATCTTCTATGATTGTGATCCCCATTAATTATTTTCAAACCTGAGAAAATTAGTTGAAATTGGACAAGGAAGACAACATAATGAGTTATGCTTGGGTATATTTGTATAGAAGCTATATTGTTATGGATCCTCTAACATGTGGTGCTTGCTATTTAGAATCCTTTGCTAGCCAAAATATCTGTACTAAGCGGGAATACTGCTTGTGCATCCAAATTGCTTGAACCAAGTTTATTTCATGAGTGTCCACCATATCTACCTGTATGCGGTATTTACCTGCCGTTCCAAGTAAATTTGCATGTGCCAAACTCTAAACTTTCAAATAATAATCTGTTTTGTATGCCTGAATCGCTCATGTAGAGACTAGGGGCTAGAAGTATCTTCCATGCTAGGTGGGTTATTCTCACGATGAGTGGACTCCGCTCATCATTCACGAGAAAATGGCTGGTAACTGGGATGCCCAGTCCCATGATCAAAAGATCGAAATCAAATCAAAAATAATTGCAAACAAAACTCCCCCAGGATTGACGCTAGTTGGAGGCACCCGTTGTTTCGGGCAAGCCATGGATTGATGATTGTTGGTGGAGGGGGAGTAAAAATCTTACCTTTCTGTTTGGGAACCGCCTATAATGTATGTAATATGGAAGATATTGGGAACTCTTGGTCGTTATGTTGACAATGAAAGCATACCTCTCAAAATTATTTTCATTTCTGTTTTTCCTTCGAGCTCTGGCACCTCTGCAAATCCCCGCTTCCCTCTGCGAAGCGCATATCTTTTAGTTTTATGCAAGAGTCAGTAGTATTCCTTCTCATTCCAACCTACTCTTTAGTTGCAAGCATCATGTGATGGAAAGATCTGAGCATATATGGCCATTCAAATATATTTGATCATGAATTATTATTGTTGACAATTATCTATATGATAAATGAGTTGGGAGGCGAAACATTAAGCCCCTATCTTTCTCTGTGTTCGATGGATGCTATTTGTTCTAAAAATATGATTTGAGTGGTAGCAATCATGGAAGACTAAAAGATAGTTGAGTATGTGAAGTTTGCTGAATCAAAGCTCTGACATAGACTCTTCCTAAAAATAAGATGAATTGTAATTGTTTGATGACTAATAACATGGTTTGTTAGTTTTCAAGAAATTTTATGATCTATACTTTAGCATGTGAATAGTTTGTTACTTGATCATGCAAAGTTCTATGAGCTGAGCTACTATTATTTAATGATGCTAGAAAAGGTGATTGAAATTATCATTGATCAAACTTGTGCACCTACTAGCATTCACACTTCATAAATTATTTCTTTCATCATTTACCTACTCGAGGACGAGCAGGAATTAAGCTTGGGGATGCTGATACGTCTCCAACGTATCTATAATTTATGAAGTATTCATGCTATTATATTATCCATCTTGGATGTTTATGGGTTTATTTTACACTTTTATATTATTTTTGGGACTAACCTATTGACCCAGAGCCTAGTGCCAGTTCCTGTTTTTTCCCTTGTTTCAGTGTTTCGAATAAAAGGAATATCAAACGGAGTCGAAACGGAATGAAATCTTCTGGAGAAGTTATTTTTGGAAGGAAAGCAACCCGGGAGACTTGGAGTCCACGTCAAGGAAGCAACGAGGCAGGGGGGCGCGCCCTCCACCCTCATGGGCCCCTCATGGCCCCCCTGACGTACTTCTTCCTCATATATATATATCCATATACCCTAAAAACTTCGAGGAATAGAATAGATCGGGGGTTCCGCCGCCGCAAGCCTCTGTAGCCACCAAAAACCAATCGGGACTCTGTTCCGGCACCCTGCCGGAGGGGGGATCCCTCACCGGTGGCCATCTTCATCATCCCGGTGCTCTCCATGACGAGGAGGGAGTAGTTCACCCTCGGGGCTGAGGGTATGTACCAGTAGCTATGTGTTTGATCTCTCTCTCTCTCTCTCTCTCTCTCTCTCTCTCTCTCGTGTTCTTGATTTGGCACGATCTTGATGTATCGCGAGCTTTGCTATTATAGTTTGATCTTATGATGTTTCTCCCCCTCTACTCTCTTGTAATGGATCGAGTTTTCCCTTTGAAGTAATCTTATCGGATTGAGTCTTTAATGATTTGAGGACACTTGATGTATGTCTTGTCATGCGTATCTGTGGTGACAATGGGATATCACGTGATTCACTTGATGTATGTTTTGGTGATCAACTTGTGGGTTCCGCCCATGAACCTATGCATAGGGGTTGGCACACGTTTTCGTCTTGATTCTCCGGTAGAAACTTTGGGGCACTCTTTGAGGTTCTATGTGTTGGTTGAATAGATGAATCTGAGATTGTGTGATGCATATCGTATAATCATACCCACGGATACTTGAGGTGACATTGGAGTATGTAGATGACATTAGGGTTTTGGTTGATTTGTTTCTTAAGGTGTTATTCTAGTAAGAACTCTAGGGCTGTTTGTGACACTTATAGGAATAGCCCAACGGATTGATTGGAAAGAATAACTTTGAGGTGGTTTCGTACCCTACCATAATCTCTGTGTTTGTTCTCCGCTATTAGTGACTTTGGAGTGACTCTTGGTTGCATGTTGAGGGATAGTTATATGATCCAATTATGTTATTATTGTTGAGAGAACTTGCACTAGTGAAAGTATGAACCCTAGGCCTTGTTTTCTAGCATTGCAATACCGTTTACGCTCACTTTTATCGCTTGTTACCTTGCTGTTTTTATATTTTCAGATTACAAAAACCTATATCTACCATCCATATTGCACTTGTATCACCATCTCTTCGCCGAACTAGTGCACCTATACAATTTACCATTGTACTGGGTGTGTTGGGGACACAAGAGACTCTTTATTATTTGGTTGTAGGGTTGCTTGAGAGAGACCATCTTCATCCTACGCCTCCCATGGATTTATAAACCTTAGGTCTTCCACTTGAGGGAAAATTTCTACTGTCCTACAAACCTCTGCACTTGGAGGCCCAACAACGTCTACAAGAAGAAGGTTGCGTAGTAGACATCATTATTACACATTATGTCACAATACTTATGCCTTTCTCTCTTATTTTACAAGGTTTACATGAAGAGGGAGAATGCCGGCAGCTGGAATTCTGGGCCGGAAAAGGAGCAAATATTAGAGACCTATTCTGCACAACTCCAAAACTCCTGAAATTCCATGAAAGTCAGTTTTGGAATATATTAAAAATATTGGGCGAAGAAAGCACCAGAGGGCCCCCCCGCTGTCCACGAGGGTGGAAGGCGCGCCCTACCCCCTGGGCGCGCCCCTGCCTCGTGGGCCACCTAGAAGCCCCCCGATGCCCATCTCCGGGTATAAGGTGTCTTTTGCCCTAGAAAAAAAATGAGAAGGAAGCTTTCGGGAAGAAGCGCCGCCGTCTCGAGGCGGAACCTGGGCAGAACCAATCTAGGGCTCCGGTGGAGCTGTTCTGCCTGGGAAACATCCCTCCGGGAGGGGGAAATCGTCACCATTCGTCATCCCCATCGATCCTCTCATCGGGAGGGGTTCAATCTCCATCAACATATTCACCAGCACCATCTCCTCTCAAACCCTAGTTCATCTCTTGTATCCGATCTTCGTCTCAAAACCTCAGATTGGTACCTGTGGGTTGCTAGTAGTGTTGATTACTCCTTGTAGTTGATGCTAGTTGATTTATTCGGTGGAAGATCATATGTTTAGATCCTTTATGCATATTAATACCCCTTTGATTATAAACATGAATATGATTTGTGAGTAGTTACCTTTCCTCCTGAGGACATGGGAGAAGTCTTGTTATAAGTAGTCATGTGAATTTGGTATTCATTCAATATTTTTATGAGATGTATGTTGTCTTTCCTCTAGTGGTGTTATGTGAACGTCGACTACATGACACTTCACCATTGTTTGGGCCTAGGGGAAGGCATTGGGAAGTAATAAGTAGATGATGGGTTGCTAGAGTGACAGAAGCTTAAACCCTAGTTTATGCGTTGCTTCGTAAGGGGCTGGTTTGGATCCACATGTTTCATGCTATGGTTAGGTTTACCTTAATTCTTCTTTCGTAGTTGCGGATGCTTGCGAGAGGGGTTAATCATAAGTGGGATGCTTGTCCAAGGAAGGGCAGTACCCAAGCACCGGTCCACCCACATATCAAATTATCAAAGTAACGAACGTGAATCATATGAGCATGATGAAAACTATCTTGACGATAATTCCCATGTGTCCTCGGGAATGTTTTGCTTTATATAAGAGTTTGTCCAGCCTTGTCCTTTGCTACAAAAGGATTGGTCCACCTTGCTGCACCTTGATTACTTTTGTTACTTGTTACCCTTTATGAATTACCTTATCACAAAACTATCTGTTACCGATAATTTCAGTGCTTGCAGAGAATACCTTGCTGAAAACCGCTTGTCATTTCCTTCTGCTCCTCGTTGGGTTCAACACTCTTACTTATCAAAAGGACTATGATAGATCCCCTATACTTGTGGGTCATCAAGACTCTGTTCTAGCGCCGTTGCCGGGGAGTGAAGCGCCTTTGGTAGGTGGAATTTGGTAAGGAAAAATTTATATAGTGTGCTGAAATTTACTGTCACTTGTTTCTATGGAAAATAATCCTTTGAGGGGCTTGTTCGGGGTATCTTCACCCCGACCAGTAGTGCAAAGATTTTCTCCTCAACCTACTGAACCTACTGAAAATGTTTACTTTGAAATTCCTTCGGGTATGATAGAGAAACTGCTAGCTAATCCTTCTACAGGAGATGGAACATTACATCCCGATATGCACCTAATCTATGTGGATGAAGTTTGTGGATTATTTAAGCTGGCAGGCATGCCCGGGGATGTTATCAAGAAGAAGGTCTTCCCTTTATCTTTGAAGGGAAAGTCATTGACATGGTTTAGGCTATGTGATGATATTGGATCATGGAACTACAACCGATTGAAATTGGAATTTCATCAGAAGTTTTATCCTATGCATCTGGTTCATCGTGATCATAATTATATATATAATTTTTGGCCTCGCGAAGGAGAAAGTATCTATCAAGCTTGGGGGAGGCTTAAGTCAATGTTATATTCATGCCCCAATCATGAGCTCTCAAGAGAAATTATTATTCAAAAAATTTATGCTCGGCTTTCTCTCTATAATCGCTCCACGCTCGATACTTCTTGTACTGGTTCTTTTATGATGAAGACTATTGAATTAAGATGGGATTTATTGGAAAGAATTAAACACAACTCTGAAGTTTGGGAACTCGACGAAGGTAAGGAGTCAGGTATAACACCTATGTTTGATTGTGTTAATCTTTTATGGATACCGATGCTTTTCGTGAATTTAGCACTAAATATGGACTTGACTGTGACATAGTAGCTTCTTTCCATGAATTAATTGCTACTCATGTTGATCTCCCTAAGGAGAAGTGGTGTCGGTGTACTAAAGTAGGGGTACCTTAGTACCCCGAACTTGTGCACGGGCAGTAGTAGCGTCCCGCGGCAAGGCCGGCCGGGGGAGCGACAAGAGCCTCCACGACCCTTTCTGGGCCGGACGAAGGCCAAGTGATTGAGCTGAGAAGACCAAGCCCCGGCAAGAGGAGCTTGCCGGGCCGAGAAGGCGAGGTCCGGCAAGAGGAGCTTGTCGGGCCAAGGCGACAAGGCCCCGGCAAGAGGAGCTTGCCGGGACGACTAAGCCGAAGCACCAAGGCCCCGGCGGGAGGAGATCGCCGGGACGGCCGAGCCAAGGCACACCAAGAGAAGCCCGCCACGGCGCTCCGCGCGCCTCGGCAAGGCCTGACGAGCGGCAAGCTCTCAGGTGCGGCAAGACAACCATCGCGGCAAGCCACTTGCCGCGGCAAACCACCACCTCAGGCATGCGCTCCAACTCACCTGCCCACGCGTCACTCTGGAGCTTCCCCAGAGACACGTGACGGGGCGCCGCGCAGCCTGGGGCGCGCGCGTGGCATGCGACGTTGGCAGAGTCGCCCCCGTGGCAAGCGGAGGCGCCCCTAACGGTCCGCCTCGGCACTGTTCAGGCGATCCAGACGGGCATTTAATGCCTTTGTCCCCCGACATCTTTGGCGCGTCAGGTAGGGGAGGCGTCGAGGTTGTGTGAACCAGATCCGGCGTCCGCGCGCGCCGGACTCTCACTGTTTGCGCCGGCATGGCGCCGAAGAAGAAAGCTCCGGAGGTGACCGGTCCGTCAGCGTCGAACCCACCGCCCATGGAGCGGACGGGTGGTGGGGAGGACGCCGACGGAGGAACGGGCGCCGTCGAACCAGTTCTTGGTCCCGCGACGTCCGAGCTCGCCCCGCGCCCTTCTCAAGAGGTGCGAAACCAGCAGCGTCATGGTACCCATGGTACCATACGCTCGCTGGACCCAGACCGTGCTGGTGGCTCCCAAGGCGCTCAGAACCAGCATGCGATCCAGCATGCCGGAACGAGCGTCGCGCGGCTGCCTGGACCGGGTGCTGCTCCTTCTAACATAGTTAGGAGTTCGAGCACATCCCGCTCCTCGCGCCGTTCGCTGCCTCTGCCCGCCACCCCAGCGGAAGATCTAGCGCGAGCTCAGCTACTCCTAGACTACCCTCCGGCGGCGGACAAGCTTGACGGCTGGAGGGCAACCATCCAGAGCCTCATCGGTTTCGCCAACGGTGACACTCCGCGGCAGCACAGCGCGTTGCAGTCGCGGCCAGTCACCCAGGCGAGAACCGATGGCGCCAAGAATGGCGGGGGTGCGACCACCGTGCACTCCCCGCCCCAGAAGCCACGGTCGCCGACTCGCCGGGCTCACCTCGACGACGACTCCACCGTGTTGTCGAACCCGCGAACTCGCCGCGACCAACGCCAAGTCCTTCACGAACGAAGGGAAGAAGACGCTCGAACCCGCATCGAGCGCAGAAGAGAGGCACGGCGTCAATCAGACCAGCGCGTTGGGCCCTCTGGAGACATGCACGCACCGGGGGAACCAGGCGAACTGCCGTATTCGGTAGGCTGCCCCGCGTTCACCCGCGAGCTGCGGCAAGTCTAGTGGCCCAGCACAAAGAACTTCAAGCCCGACGTGCCCGAGAAGTACGACGGCAAGTCGCATCCGTCGGAGTTCCTCAGCATCTACACCATTGCGGTGCAGGCTGCCGGGGGACGGGACGACAAGATCCTTGCCAACTACTTCCCGCTGGTACTCAAGCCCAACGTCAGATCCTGGCTCATGCACTTGCCGGACGGCTCCATCTCCTCCTGGCCAGATCTATGCCATCAGTTTGTTGGCGCCTTCACGGGCGGCCACAAACCCCATGGCCAGGCAAGCGACCTTCATCTGCTTGTTCAGAAGGAGGGGGAGCCTTTGCGCAAGTTCATCCAAAGGTTCAGCCGTGTGCACTACAACATCCCAGACGTCCACCCCGCCGCGGTGATCAGCGCGTTCCACCAGAACGTGCGCAACCGCAGGATGCGGGAGGAGATGGCGATGTGCAAAATCAAGGAGGTCAGCGAGCTTTACGCCCTGGCCGACAAGTGTGCACGCGCTGAGGAGGGGAGGAAGCTCCCCGGAGAAAGTGTTGGAGAAGGAGACTCCGACAGTGAAGGTGCCGCCCCGGCAAGGAGAGGCCGGCGGCGGAACTGCAAAAAGAAGAAAAACCCAGAGGTACTAGTTGTCGAGAAGTCCGGCAGCGAGGGCTCCGCCAAGAAAGCCCAGGCGGGAGGCCCCGGCAAGGAGGTTGTCGGGTGCGCCAACTGCCGGGCGGTGGCGGCTGCCGATAAGCGGGACGGTACCGACAAGAAGTACTGCAAGATCCACCGCACCAGGGGCCACGACCTCCAGAGTTGGAAGCAAGTCGAGCGGCTCGTCGACCTGCAAAAGGCCGAGTACGCACGACGCGACAAGGAGAGAGCCCAAGCAGGTGGCGGGGGATCCGGCACGAAGCGCCCCGGCCCGAGGGAGCGCCGCGGCAAGGACAAGCAGCGGCAAGCAGACAGACCTCCCCGGGGGCGCGACAAGGGCGAAGACGATGACGACGACGAAGACATGGAAGACCCCGAGACCAGCGAGCAAGAGTTTCAGAAAGCCACTGAGGTCTTGTGTGTGGACGGCGGCGCCTCCCTGCACGCTTCCCACCACCAGCTTAAACGGTGGGTGCGGGAGGTCAATGCAGCGGAGCCGCCCGTCGAGTCACGCAGACCCCTGAGATGGTCCAGCACGCCTATCATCTTTGACATTGAGGACCACCCTGATCGCACAACTGCGGTCGGGTGCTTGCCGATGTTGGTTTCCCCAACGATCCGCAACCTCAAGGTCACTAAGATGCTAGTGGACGGCGGGGCCGGCTTGAATCTGATCTCCTCTGCTGTCCTCCGGAGACTCCAAGTTCCCGACAGCGAGCTCGAAGAAACCGGCACATTCCAAGGAATCAACCCGGGAAGGAGCAAGCCAAAGGGAAAGATCACGCTGCCGGTAACATTTGGCAGCGAGCTGAATTTCAGGACTGAGAAGGTCACCTTTGACGTCGCCGACTTTCCGTTGCCTTACAACGGGATCCTCGACCGACCAGCGCTCGCCAAGTTCATGGCGGCCTCTCACTACGCGTATAACATGCTCAAGATGCCTGGCCCGATAAGCTTCATTTCTGTCCCCGGCGACAAGAAGGACGCCCTTATCTGCGCCGACCAAATATACCGGGACGCAACAGCGACAACGGCCCGCGGCCCACTTGCCGCTGGAGCTTCCGGGGGAAACAAGAAGTCCGGCAAGTGCTCTGGCGCCCACTCCGGCAAGTGCGCCTCTTCGGAGTGCTGCGCTGCCGTCGAGGACGTGCCATCGAGCCCCGCCGGCAAGAAGACCAAGTCCGGCAAGTGCTCTGGCGCCCACTCCGGCAAGCACGCCTTTTCGGAGTGCTGCGCTGCCGTCGAGGACGTGCCATCGAGCCCCGCCGGCAAGAAGACCAAGTCCGGCAAGTGCTTTGGCGCCCACTCCGGCAAGCGCGCCTCTTCGGAGTGCTGCGCTGCCGTCGAGGACGTGCCATGGAGCCCCGCCGGCATGAAGACCAAGTCCGGCGAATGCTCTGGCGCCCACTCCGGCAAGCGCGCCTCTTCGGAGTGCTGCGCTGCCGTCGAGGACGTGCCATCGAGCCCCGCCGGAAAGAAGGCCAAGCCCGGTGAATGCTCTGGTGCCCACTCCGGCAAGCGCGCCTCTTCGGAGTGCTGCGCTGCCGTTGAGGACGCACCAACGAGCCCCGCCGGTGAACACAAGGAGACGACGGCTGCTCCACCAGCGACCAAGAAGGTGCCCGCCAAGGAGGACGACACTGGTGGTACCTTCACCATCAGTGCCACTCTCGACCCCAAATAGGAAGGCGCGCTCGTTGCTTTCCTGCGGGCGAATGTCGATGTGTTTGCCTGGCAACCATCTGACATCCCCGGCGTTCCCAGGGAAGTGATTGAGCACCACCTCGCCGTCTGTCCTCATGCGCGGCCCATCAAGCAAAAGGTCAGGAAACAAGCGATGGAGCGCCAAGAGTTTATCGCGGAGGAGATCAGGAAATTGGAAGCGGCAGGCCTCGTCAGAGGCGTGCTCCATCCGACGTGGTTGGCCAATCCTGTCGTCGCGCGCAAAGCAAATGGGAAGTGGAGGCTTTGCATCGATTTCACCGATGTCAACAGAGCTTGCCCTAAACATCCATTCCCCTTGCCGCGCATCGACCAGATTGTTGACTCCACGGCCGGATGCGACCTGCTTTCATTCCTTGACGCCTACTCCGGGTACCACCAGGCCTTCATGGCTGAAGAAGACGAAGAGAAGACTGCGTTCATCACTCCATGCGGCACGTACTGTTTTGTGCGGATGCCTTTTGGACTGAAGAATGCAGGCTCGACGTTTGCGAGGGTTGTCCACACTGCTTTCGAGCCACAGATCCACAGAAATGTGGAGGCCTACATGGACGACAATGTGGTCAAG
Source organism: Aegilops umbellulata (assembly GCA_032464435.1). Lineage (NCBI taxonomy): Eukaryota > Viridiplantae > Streptophyta > Magnoliopsida > Poales > Poaceae > Aegilops > Aegilops umbellulata. The sequence continues at coordinate 61,302,019 of CP136056.1, read as the reverse complement.
AGCAGAGACAAGGCAACCCTGGTTCAAGACTTGGAAGAGACCTTTGCTAACTTGCGCAAGATCAGCCTCAAGCTCAACCCCAAGAAGTGTGTGTTCGGAGTTCCCTCCGGCAAGCTTCTCGGGTTCTTCGTGTCTCAGCGTGGGATCGAAGCCAACCCCGACAAGATCAAGGCCATCGAGCAGATTGAAGCACCAACGCGTGTCAAGGACGTGCGAAGACTTGCCGGTTGCGTGGCGGCTCTCAGCAGGTTTATTTCCAGGTCTGCGGAACGCGCCCTGCCGTTTTTCAAAATCTTGAAAAAGGCAGGTCCAGTAAAATGGACTCCGGAAGCGGAGGCTGCGCTGCAAGACTTGAAGAAATACCTGTCCTCCGCTCCTATACTTGTCGCGCCTAGACCGCAAGAGAAGTTGCTGCTCTACCTAGCAGCAACCAATCAAGTGGCTAGTGCTGCGTTGGTAGCGGAGAGGGAAGCTGATGACGAGCCCGCAACCACGGCAAGCGCGTCCGGCGACAAGCAGGGGGCTTCCCCGACAAGCTCTGGCCCCGGCAAAGGCGAATTCGCGCAAGCGCAAGGGGAAGTGCAGAGGAAGAGGATGGTGCAGCGCCCAGTTTACTTCGTCAGTTCCCTCCTGCAGGGGGATAGGTCGAGGTACTCTGGTGTGCAGAAATTGCTCTTCGGCCTCCTCATGGCCTCGAGGAAGCTGCGCCATTACTTCCAAGCACACGAGATCACAGTGGTCACTCGCTTTCCGCTTAAGAGGATACTGCAGAATCCCGAAGCAACAGGCAGGATTGTCGAGTGGGCACTAGAACTGTCAAGCTTTGGCCTCAAGTTCGAGAGCACATCGACCATCCAGAGCAGAGCATTGGCAGAGTTCATAGCAGAGTGGACGCCGACACCGGACGAAGAAATTCCAGAGACGAGCATCCCCGGCAAGGAAGCAACCAAAGAGTGGCTGATGTACTTTGATGGTGCCTTTTCGCTGGAAGGCGCCGGTGCCGGCGTGCTGCTCATCGCGCCCACCGGAGAGCACCTCAAGTACGTCGTCCAGATGCACTTTCCCAAGGAGCAAGCGACCAACAATACGGCCGAGTATGAAGGTTTGCTCGCCGGTCTCAGGATCGCGGCGGAACTTGGGATCAAGAAGCTCATTGTCAGGGGTGACTCGCAGCTCGTCGTCCGCCAAGTGAACAAGGATTACCAGTGCCCGTTGATGGAGGCTTACGTTGATGAAGTGAGGAAGCTGGAAGAGCGCTTTGACGGCCTGCAAATGGAATACGTTCCAAGAGCAGAGAACGACATCGCCGACGGCCTGTCAAAATGCGCCGCACTAAAGCTACCTGTGGAACCAGGGACTTTTGTGCTCAAGTTGACTCAGCCATCCGTGACACCATCGACCGGGCCAAGCAAGAAGAGGAAATCGGTCTCCGGCGACTATCTCCCGGCAGAGCTTCCCGAAGCCGTCGCCAAGAGAGTCCCCAAGATCGGCGCCAAGAGTGCTGAGGAGCTGCCCGCTCTGGCAAGCCCCAGGGTTTGTCCCGACGAAGCGGGCGCTCCCGGCAAGCCATGCCCCGGCAAGCTTGCCGGGGAACGTCAAGCTCCGGCTGAGCCCCAAGTCCTCGCCGTAGAAGCTGATGTTCCCGCAGCTGCCGACATGCCTTTGGTCCTCGTCGTCGAGCCACAGGCTCCGACGTGGGCACAACAGATCGTCCGTTTCCTCTAGACAGGAGAACTTCCCGAAGAACAAGAAGAAGCTGAAAGAGTAGCCCGGCAGTCCAGTATGTACCAGTTCGTCGACAGCGCAATGTACAGAAGAGGACGCAACGGGGTGAAATTGAAGTGCATTCACCGGGAAGACGGACAGAAGCTGTTGGCGGAGATACACGGAGGCATATGTGGACACCACATCGGCGCCAGAGCACTTGCCGACAAAGCGTTTCGGCAAGGGTTCTACTGGCCAACAGCCCTCCAGGATGCAACTGCACAAGTAACCAAGTGTGAAGCGTGCCAGTTCCATTCCAAGAAGATACACCAGCCAGCTCAAGCTCTCCAGACGATCCCTTTGTCCTGGCCCTTCTCGGTCTGGGGGCTCGATATCCTCGGCCCCTACCCCCGATCTATCGGGGGCTTTGAGTACTTGTTCGTTGCCATCGACAAGTTCACAAAGTGGCCAGAAGTGGAACCAGTGAGGAAGGTGACCGCCCAGTCCGCGATCAAATTCTTCAGGTCGATTGTTTGCCGCTTCGGGATCCCCAACAGGATCATCACCGACAACGGTACGCAGTTCACAAGCCTCGCTTTCATGCAGTACACCCAAAACCTCGGCACCAAGGTCTGCTTCGCTTCTGTTGCTCATCCCCGGAGCAACGGTCAAGCGGAAAGGGCCAACGCCGAGGTACTGCGCGGGCTCAAGACCAGAAGTTTTGACAAGCTGCTCAAGCGCGGACGGAACTGGATCGAGGAGCTGCCGGCGGTTCTTTGGTCGGTCAGAACGACGCCAAATCGAGCCACCGGCCAGACACCATTTGCTCTAGTCTATGGAGCAGAAGCAGTTACCCCCACGGAACTCGTATACGGGTCACCTCGAGTGCTCGCTTATGATGAGCTTGAGCAAGAGCGGTCGCGTGAAGATGACGCACTGCTCCTCGAGGAAGATCGTCTCCAGGCCGCTGTGCGATCCGCTCGCTACCAGCAAGCTCTGCGTCGCTATCATAGCCGCAAAGTTAAAGCCAGGAGCCTCGAGGAAGGCGACCTTGTTCTTCGGCGAGTTCAGTCGGCCAAGATACACAACAAGTTGACGCCAAAGTGGGAAGGCCCTTACCGGGTGAAACGAGTCACGAGGCCCGGCGCCGTCCGCCTCGAGACCGAAGATGGTACTCCGGTGAGCAATTCCTGGAACATTGAGCATCTTCGCAAGTTTTACCCGTAAGGCGCGGTTGTTGGACCCCGTCCGGCAACCAACTCTTTGTACAAAAGTCTTGCCGCAGACGCATGTAATCCTTTGTACAATGCCAGGCGCAGACCCTGGCCGCAATGACGCGCTGCCCCCCCCCCCCCCCAAGTTTTAGCATGCATGCTGAGTCGAGTCTCGTCCTTGGTTAGGGTTGATAGTGCCTAACAGTCGCTAACCCCTAACTTAGAGGTCGAGTCCGCGTCTTTTTCCCGTCCTTTCCCTTTGGCTCGCAGGAGTTGCCTACCCTTGCCGAGCCGCTCAAGGACGAAGAAGGGGAGAAGGGCGAGCCAGCACCCGCGCCCCGGCAAGCCAGAGTTGCCGGGGGCCGCAACCGCAGATAAGTCTTTACATCCCTTATCATGCATTCTCTCATGAGTTGCGGAATGCGAAAACCTTGCTTCCTCCTAAAAGCTGCCGTGCTCTCTTAAGCGACAAACCCCGGAGCGCGTTCCCGGGGACCGCTTCTGATAGTAGCCGCGGCGGCAAGAAGAGGAAGCGAGGGGCCAGAATCCGCCTTCTCCCTGCCTCCGCCAAGAGCGTGAGGAGGGCCAAGAGGCGCGGGGGGACGGCAGGGTCCGTTGCCGGGCGGGGAAGTGTCTATCTTAATTATGCAAAGGGTTCGCTCCTTGCCGCGGGATGTACTCGCGAGACAAATGGTCCGACAAACATTCCCCTTTTCATTAAAAGCATTCCACTCAGGTACAGCTCAGAGAGAATGAAAAACATGAAAAATGGGATTACAAGATTTAAATACAATTAAGGCCCGAGGGCTTACAAGATAAAAAGAGATAAGGTGCCTGTAATCCCTTTCTTGTCTCTCTCCTCAGGAGGTAGGGCAAGGAGGCGAGAAGGGCAAAAGGGGCGCCTAGACGAGCTACGGGTGGCAGAAGGCGCCAAGAAACATCCGGGGCCCCGCCCCGGGGCTCCGGTGGCTGGATGGAGACGGCGACGCCGGAGGCGGAGCTCGAGAAGGAGGCTGCAGGACGTCAACACGCTGTCGAGGGCATCTAGCCCCTGTACTCCGAGTTGATGGCCTTGCCGCCAGCCTCTTCCGCAGCCTCGCCACTCCGGCCGCCCGAGAAGACGAAGCCCCGGCAAGAGGAGCTTGCCGGGCCGGAGAGAAGACCCTGGTGGTCGTCGCCGCGAGCAGGGGTGGCGGCGGCGTCTGGGGCGAAGATGGAAGACGAGGCAGCGGCCTTGCCGCCCGCCCTCTTCCTCTTCCGCATCCTCCCTACGCCAGCCGCCCAAGGAGACGACCCCGGGGAGTTCACGGCGCCAGCGACGCGGATGATGGGGGTCGCCGGTGCCACGCGGAGCTGCGACCGACACCTAGTCGGACCCGTCATCCCGGCGGCCGCTCCCCTCGTCGTCGCTGTCGCTCCCCTCCTCGCCACTCTCGCTCGAGGAGGAGCCTTCGCTGTCGGAGGAGCTATCCACGCAGCACCGGGCCCGGGTGCCGAGGTCCCCGAAGGCCTTGACGGAGAGGAGATCGCCCTCCATCAGCTTAAAATGGAGGGTGAACCCCTCCATCAAGCTGTGGATCCGGGCAAACGTCTTCCACCCTCGGCCAAGGCACACCATGCCGGGGGCTCGGGATTCAACGTGGACTCGCGTACCACTGATCCCGCAGCCCCTCATGCGCAGTCTCAGCGTCTCGTGTTGTTCCGCCTCCAATACGTCCGCGAAGGGAGCCGGGAGGCGGAGGCGACGGCGAGGCGCCCGGCGCAGCCTGATGATGAACTCGCAGGGGTCGTCCCCGAGATGAACCGCCGGGGGAAACGGAGCCGCCGGCGGAGGCGAGGCCGGCGCACCGCCCCGCCCGCCTCGAACGCCTCGGCCCCGTCCACGGCCTCGCCCCTCCCCCTTCCCCTTACGGTTGGCTCCGCCGCCGCGGGTGCAAGGGGAGGAGGGGCGCGCTGCCTGGCGGCAACCCTTGCCTCCACCGAAGAAGGACCAGGGTTCCCTTCCTCCATGACAGTTGGGGAGAGGGGACCAGGGCTCTAAGAGAAGAAAGAAGGAAGGAGTGCGGACCCTCGTCATCCCCTTCCGTTCCTTATAAAGGGGCGGAGTGGGGGCTCGGCCGCCCTGCACAACCAATCAAAGCAGAGGAAGGGCAGGCGACGGGGCCGACCCTCTACTTCGACTCGCGTCGGCCCGGCTTCCTGCCTCCACCACCGCGACCCCAAGTGCATGGAGGACGCGTGGCGGGCGAGCAGGGCCGAGGCGACAGATGAGGCGACCTCTCCCCCCCCCCCACTCGAAAGTGGGGGCGGACGTTTCACCTTTCCAGATGAAGGAGTCGTGCCCGACGTGACGCATGCCTGCGGGCCTCAAGCCCCGCGCACGCCACCCATGTCACGCACGTCTCGCACGCCTCGCCCCCCCCACGACGCCGCGATAAGCGCGCGCCACTTGGGCAGGGCGCGACGAGCACGGAGTTAAGGAGCAGCGCAACCCAGGCCACGCGTGCCCATGCACTGTTAGGGCCTGGCCCAACAACGCTCGGCACCGTGTATGGCCCAGACCCGGGGGCTCCTGTCGGTGTACTAAAGTAGGGGTACCTTAGTACCCCGAACTTGTGCACGGGCAGTAGTAGCGTCCCGCGGCAAGGCCGGCCAGGGGAGCGACAAGAGCCTCCACGGCCCTTTCTGGGCCAGACGAAGGCCAAGTGATCGAGCTGAGAAGACCAAGCCCCGGCAAGAGGAGCCTGCCGGGCCGAGAAGGCGAGGTCCGGCAAGAGGAGCTTGCCGGGCCAAGGTGACAAGGCCCCGGCAAGAGGAGCTTGCTGGGACGACTAAGTCGAAGCACCAAGGCCCCGGCGGGAGGAGCTCGCCGGGACGGCCGAGCCAAGGCACACCAAGAGAAGCCCGCCGCGGCGCTCCGTGCGCCTCGGCAAGGCCTGACGAGCGGCAAGCTGTCAGGTGCGGCAAGACAACCACCGCGGCAAGCCACTTGCCGCGGCAAACCACCACCTCAGGCATGCGCTCCAGCTCACCTGCCCACGCGTCACTCTGGAGCTTCCCCAGAGACACGTGGCGGGGCGCTGCGCAGCCTGGGGCGCGCGCGTGGCATGCGACGTTGGCAGAGTCGCCCCCGTGGCAAGCGGAGGCGCCCCTAACGGTCCGCCTCGGCACTGTTCAGGTGATCCAGACGGGCATTTAATGCCTTTGTCCCCCGACAAGTGGTTTAAATATCATCCTCCCATTGAAGTAAAAGTAGTTGAACCTATTAAAGTTGAAGAAAAACTATCACTTATAATGTTGATCCTATTGTTCCTACCGCTTACATTGAGAAACCACCTTTCCCTATTAGAATAAAGCATCATGCTAAAGCTTCAACTGTGGTTCGTAAGAGTAATGCTAGAACACCTACACCCCCTGAGCAAATTAAATTTGAACCTACTATTGCTATGGTTAAAGATCTCTTGGTCGATAATATTGATGGGCATGTTATTTACTTCTGTAATTAAGCTTCTAGAATTGCTAGACCCGACACCAAAAATAAACATAGACCTATTGTAGGCATGCCTGTTATTTCTGCTAAAATGGAAGATCATTACTATCATGGCTTATGTGATATGGGTGCTAGTGCGAGTGCAATACCTCATTCCTTATACAAAGAAATTATGCATGATATTGCACCTATTGAGATGGAAGATATTGATGTTACAATTAAGCTTGCCAATAGAGATACTATTTCCCCAGTTGGGATTGTTAGAGATGTTGAAGTCTTGTGTGGGAAAGTTAAATATCCTACTAATTTTCTTGTTCTTCGTTCCCTGCAAGATGACTTTTGCCCCATTATATTTGGTAGACCCTTCTTGAATACTGTTAATGCTAGGATAGATTGCGAAAAGGATATTGTTACTGTTGGTTTAGGGGATATGTCTCATGATTTTAGTTTTGCTAAATTTCGTAGACAACCCCATGATAAAGAATTGCCTAGTAAATATGAAATTATTGGTCTTGCTTCTATTGTTGTGCCTCCTAATGATCCTTTAGAATAATATTTGCTAGACCATGAAAATGCTATGTTTATGAATGAAAGAAGGGAAATAGATGAAATATTCTTTAAACAGGGACCTATTTTGAAACACAACTTGCCTGTTGAAATTCTAGGGGATCCTCCCCCACCCAAGGGTGATCTCGTTTTTGAGCTTAAACCATTACTTGATACTCTTAAATATGCTTATCTTGATGAAAAGAAGACATATCCTATTATTATTAGTGCTAACCTTTTAGAACAGGAAGAAGAGAAATTATTGAAAACTCTAAAGAAGCACCGTGCTGCTATTGGATATACTCTTGATGTTCTTAAGGGCATTAGTCCCACTCTATGCTAGCACAAAATAAAATTGGAGAAAGACGCTAAACCGGTTGTTGATCACCAACGACGGTTAAATCTTAAGATGAAAGAAGTGGTAAGAAAAGAAATACTAAAGCTTCTGGAGGCAGGTATAATATATCCTGTTGCTGATAGTCAGTGGGTAAGTCCTGTCCATTGTGTCCCTAAGAAGGGAGGTATTACTGTTGTTCCTAATGATAAAGATGAATTGATCCCACAAAGAATTGTCACAGGTTATAGAATGGTAATTGATTTCCGCAAATTAAATAAAGCTACTAGAAAAGATCATTACACTTTACCTTTTATTGATCAAATGCTAGAAAGATTATCCAAACATACACATTTTTGCTTTCTAGATGGTTATTCTGGTTTCTCTCAAATACCTGTTTCAAAAGAGGATCAGGATAAGACCACTTTTACCTACCCTTTCGGTACCTTTGCTTATAGACGTATGCCTTTTGGTTTATGTAATGCACCTGCTACCTTTCAAAGATGTATGACTGCTATATTCTCTGACTTTTGTGAAAAGATTATTGAGGTTTTCATGGATGATTTCTCCGCGTATGGAACTTCTTTTGATGATTGCTTAAGCAACCTTGATCGAGTTTTGCAGAGATGTGAAGAAACTAATCTTGTCTTGAATTGGGAGAAGTGCCACTTTATGGTTAATGAAGGTATTGTCTTGGGGCATAAGATTTCTGAAAGAGGTATTGAAGTTGATAAAGCTAAAGTTGATGCTATTGAAAAGATGTCGTGTCCCAAGGACATTAAAGGTATAAGAAGTTTCCTTGGTCATGCCGGTTTTTATAGGAGGTTCATTAAAGACTTCTAAAAAATTTCTAGGCCTCTGACTAATCTCTTAAAAAAGATGTTCCTTTTGTCTTTGATGATGATTGTGTAGAAGCATTTGAAATACTTAAGAAAGCCTTGGTTTCTGCACCTATTGTGCAACCACCTGATTGGAATTTACCCTTTGAAATTATGTGTGATGCTAGTGATTATGCTGTAGGTGTTGTTCTAGGACAAAGAGTTGATAAGAAATTAAATGTTATCCAATATGCCAGTAAAACTCTAGACAGTGCCCAGAGAAATTATGCTACAACTGAAAAAGAATTTTTAGCAGTTGTATTTTCTTGTGATAAGTTCAGACCTTATATTGTTGATTCCAAAGTAACTGTTCACACTGATCATGCTGCTATTAAATATCTTATGGAAAAGAAAGATGCTAAACCTAGACTTATTAGATGGGTTCTCTTGCTACAAGAATTTGATTTGCATATTATTGATAGAAAGGGAGATGAGAACCCCGTTGCATACTACTTGTCTAGGTTAGAGAATGTTCTTGATGACCCACTACCTATAGATGATAGCTTTCCTGATGAACAATTAGCTGTCATAAATGCTTCTCGTACTGCTCCATGGTATGCTGATTATGCTAATTACATTGTTGCTAAATTTATACCACCTAGTTTCACATACCAGCAAAAGAAAAAGTTTTTCTATGATTTAAGACATTACTTCTGGGATGACCCACACCTTTATAAAGAAGGAGTAGATGGTGTTATTAGACGTTGTGTACCTGAGCATGAACAGGAACAGATCCTACGCAAGTGTCACTCCGAGGCTTATGGAGGACACCACGCTGGAGACAGAACTTCACATAAGGTATTGCAATCCAGTTTTTATTGGCCTACTCTTTTCAAAGATGCCCGTAAGTTTGTCTTGTCTTGTGATGAATGTCAAAGAATTGGTAACATTAGTAGACGTCAAGAAATTCCTATGAACTCTTCTCTTGTTATGAACCATTTGATGTTTGGGGCTTTGATTATATGGGACCGTTTCCTTCCTCTAATGGGTATACACACATTTTAGTTGCTTTTGATTATGTTACTAAGTGGGTAGACGCTATTCCAACTAGTAGTGCTGATCATAACACCTCTATGAAGATGCTTAAAGAAGTTATTTTTCCGAGGTTTGGGGTCCCTAGATACTTAATGACTGATGGTGGTTCACATTTTATTCATGGTGCTTTTCGTAAAATGCTTGCTAAGTATGATGTTAATCATAGAATTGCATCTCCATACCACGCACAGTCTAGTGGTCAAGTAGAACTGAGTAATAGGGAGATTTAATTAATTTTGCAAACGACCGTTAATAGATCTAGAAAGAATTTGTCCAAGAAACTTGATGATGCATTATGGGCCTATAGAACTGCATATAAAAATCCTATGGGTATGTCACCGTATAAAATGGTTTATGGAAAAGCATGTCACTTACCTCTCGAACTAGAACATAAGGCATATTGGGCCATTAAAGAGCTCAATTATGATTTCAAACTTGCCGGTGAGAAGAGACTATTTTACATTAGCTCACTTGATGAGTGGAGAACCCATCCCTATGAGAATGCCAAACTGTTTAAAGAAAAAGTTAAAAGATGGCATGACAAAAGGATACAAAAGCGTGAGTTTAATGTAGGTGATTATGTTTTGTTATACAACTCTTGTTTAAGATTTTTTGCAGGAAAACTTCTCACTAAATGGGAAGGTCCTTACGTTATCGAGGAGGTCTATCGTTCCGTTGCCACAAAAATCATCAACTTCGAAGGCACAAACCCAAAGGTGGTGAACGGTCAAAGAATCAAAAATTATATCTCAGGTAATCCCATAATTGTTGAAACTAATGTTATTGAAACCGTAACCCCGGAGGAGTACATAAGGGACACTTTTCAGAATATTTCAGACTCCGAAAAGGAATAGGTATGTTGTACGGTAAGTAAACCGACTCCAAAACAGTTCTAAAAACAACTTTTTGTCGGAGTTGTGGGAACGGGGGTCCCCAAACTTGCCTGCCTGCGGCCTGCGGCGTGGCTCAAGTAGGGGCCCAGCGCGGCCCATCTTCATCAACACAAGCTCAAGACCCTCGCGAGGGGCCAAGCCTCGCGGGGCGGACGACGGGAAGCTTCCCTAGGAGCGGCCTCATCAGGCAGGCTCGCGAGGAGGCGGAGAGATCAATGCAAGGGTACCTCGTGAGGATCCAGTGACGCAAGCCATGACGATCAAGACCAGGTGGGCGCCAGGCGGGCGCCGGCCTGTGCAGAGTCCTTGTTTCCCCTTTGGTGCAAAGGAGGCAAGCACAGGCCAAGGCATCAGGCAAAGGTTACCATTCCAGTGCAACGAGACCAAGACCAGCCGGACGGAGGTCACCGTGGAGCCCAAGACGGCGTCACCACCAGAGCTTTTGGCAGCCGAAGACCACCTTTGGTCAGGATAACTTGTACTAGATGTTCCCCTTCAAAATGGCCAATTGTTGGCGCCCTTCCCGCTCAATTATTTCGGGGAGAGGCCCAGGGCCTCTATAAATAGAGCTAGCCACCACAGAGTAGAGGCATCTGGAGACCAAGTAGAACTCACCGCATCAGCTCAAGAACACCTCTCGCGAGGCTGTTCTTCCTCTGTACTGTTCATCATCAGCCCCTGAGGCAATCCACCACACCACACACTGGAGTAGGGTATTACACCACAACGGTGGCCCGAACCAGTATAAATCTCGTGTCCCTTGTGTTGTTCATCGTTTTCATCTTAGTTCGCACGAGGGGATCAGACGTAGAACGATAGGGGAGAGATCTCCGTGTGCACCCCAGTGTTCGAACCTCAAGGGTCTGCCGGAACCCGAAATCCGACATTTGGCACGCCAGGTAGGGGTGTGCCGGAATCCTACCTTCCTTCCGACGACCCGCTCTCCGTCAACACCGCTCCCTGCACCCATGGCGGACGACGCGCTGCCGGCCCCGGCATCGGACGCCAGCGCAGGGCCAGGGGGCTCCCGGCCTTGGCCCCCACGCTACGACAGGTGCAATGGCCGCGCAAGTTCAAGCCCGAGATGCCGCCGCGCTACGACGGCGCGGCAGACCCGCTGGTCTTCCTGCTGGCGTACGAGGAGGCCGTCCTCAGAGCCCGGGGCGACGACCGGGTAATGGCCAACTGGCTACCCATGGCCCTCACCGGTGTCCCGCGCATGTGGCTCTTCCACCTACCGACGGCTTCTGTGACCTCTTGGGAAGAGCTGCGCGGCCTCTTCCTCGCCCGTTTCGCCGCGCCAGCGCCACCCGTTGTCGCGGCCCGCCTGGGAGGCTCCCAAGCGCCGCCCTCGAGCCACCATGTCAAGCCGTTCACCCGCCAGATCAGCGCGGCCTCCAAGCGTCAAGAAGCTCCCCCGGGCTAGGCGGCGCCCGAGGCTGACCTGATTTTCGACTCGGGTAACCTCCCCTTCAACCCTTCTGGCTCGGGCGCGCTCCCAATGCTGTGCACCCCCACCATCTGCCAAGTGGCCGTCACCAGAACCCTCATCGACGGTGGCGTCGACCTCAACATGCTCTTGGTGGAGGCCTTCAGTCTCCTGCAAGTACCACCGGAGCGGCTCCAACCCAGCAGGCCCTTCACAGGCGTCGGAGCCGGCTCCACCGCCTCCTTGGGGCAGATACGCCTCCCGGTGACCTTCTGTAGGACCTTGAACAGGTGTGTCTAGAGGGGGGGGGTGATTAGACACTTAGTGCTAAAGTTGGAGTTTTTAAGCTTTTTCAGTTTAAGTGGAGTTTTAGGCACAATTTCAACATACACAATAAATATCAAGCAAGCATGCAAAGAGTAAATGAGCAGCTGAAAGTAAAGCATGCAACTTGCAAGAATGTAAAGGGAAGGGTTTGGAGAATTCAAACGCAATTGGAGGCACAGATGTTTTTGGCGTGGTTCGGATAGGTGGTGCTATCCTACATCCACGTTGATGGAGACTTCAACCCACGGAGCGTAACGGTTGCGCGAGTCCACGGAGGGCTCCACCCACGAAGGGTCCACGAAGAAGCAACCTTGTCTATCCCATCATGGCCATCGCCCATGAAGGACTTGCCTCACTAGCGGTAGATCTTCACGAAGTAGGCGATCTCCTTGCCCTTACAAACTCCTTGGTTCAACTCCACAATCTTGTCGGAGGCTCCCAAGTGACACCTAGCCAATCTAGGAGACACCTCTCTCCAAGAATTAACAAATGGTGTGTTGATAATGAACTCCTTGCTCTTGTGCTTCAAACGATAGTCTCCCCAACACTCAACTCTCTCTCACAGGATTTGGATTTGGTGGAAAGAAGATTTGAGTGGAAAGCAACTTGGGGAAGGCTAGAGATCAAGATTCATATGGTAGGAATGGAATATCTTGGCCTCAACACAAGGGTAGGTGGTTCTCTCTCAGAACATATGAGTTGGAAGTGTAGATGTGTTCTGATGGCTCTCTCCACGAGTGAAGAGGATGTGGAGGGGTATATATAGCCTCCACACAAAATCCAACCGTTACACACAATTTACCAATCTCGGTGGGAGCGAATCAACAAACTCGGTCGGACCAAAATAGTAAACCTAGTGACCATTAGAGATTTTCGGTGGGACTAATATGCAACTCGGTAGGACCGATATGGTTAGGGTTAGGTCATAACGTAATCTCGGTGAGACCGATTACACAAACTCGGTGAGACCGATTTGGTAATAAGCTAACCAGAGAGTTGGTCAGGCAAACTCGGTGGGACCGATTACTAAACTCGGTTGGACTGATTTTGGTAATAAGTTAACCAGAGAGTTTGCATTGTAATATCGATAGTACCGATTACCTAAACTCGGTGAGACTGATTTTGGTAATGGACATACACGGTGAGATTACAACCCCATCTCGGTGAGACCGAGATCCCTATCGGTGAAACCGATTTGCTTACGGTTTGGTAGTGGCTATAAAAAGTGAAACTCCGTGGCGCCGGATAGAAAGAATCGGTAGGTCCGATTTTGACTTTAGGTTTAGGTCAAAAGTGGAAGTGGGAAAGTAGCTAAGGATTTTGGAGCATATCATTAAGCACATGAAGCAAAGGGCTCATTAAGCAACACCTCATCCCTCCTTGATAGTATTGGCTTTTCCTATGGACTCAGTGTGATCTTGGATCACTAAAATGTAAAGTGAAGAGTCTTGATCTTGAAGCTTTAGCCAATCCTTTGTCCTTAGCATCTTGAAGGAGTTCCCACATCCTTTAGTCCATGCCACTCCATTGTTGAACTTATCTGAAACATGCTAGATAGAAACGTTAGTCCAACAAGAGATATGTTGACATTAATTACCAAAATCACCTGGGGAGCACTTGTGCTTTCACCTTCGGCACCTACGACAACTTCCGCACGGAGCTGATCGACTTCGACATCGCCCACATCGGCCTCCCGTACAACGCCATCCTCGGCTACCCGGCCTTGGACCGGTTCATGGCGGCGACTCACCCGGCGTACAACCTCATGAAGATGCCCGGGAGCAGCGGCGTCCTCACCGTGCCGGGGGATACAAAGGACGCGATGTAGGTGCTCTGACTTTCCTTCAGGGCTACCGCGGCAGCATGGCCGCCGACAACGACGCCCTCGAGCCCACGGGGGCTGCGCCAGCTAAAAAGAAGCAGTTATTCACCCAGGACAAGGCGGAAACCAAGCAAGTACCGGTCGACGAGGACGGGTCCACCGACGCCACCTTCACCATAGGGGCCAATCTCGAGCCCGAGAAGGAGAAGGCCCTGATTCGATTCCTGCGCGTGAACAAGAAGGTGTTCGCATGGGAACCTGATCAGTTAGCAGGAGTTCCGAGAGATGTGATCGAGCACCACCTCAACGTGTGCCCCAACGTATGCCCTGTGAAGCAAAAGGCAAGGAGGAAGTCCACCGAGAAACATGCTTTCATCATTCAAGAGACCCGGAAACTAGAAGCGGCAGGGGTTATCTGCGAGGTCCGCTACCCCGATTGGCTGGCTAATCCTGTTGTCGTGCCAAAGAAGGGGGGAAAGGAGCGCATGTGTGTCGACTTCACCAACCTCAACAAAGCTTGCCCGCAGGACCCATTTCCGCTCCCCCACTTTGACCAGATCGTCGACTCCACCGCAGAATGTGACCTGTTGTGCTTCCTGGATGCCTTCTCAGGCTATCATCAGATCAAGATGGCAGTGGAAGACGTAGAGAAGACGGCCTTCCTAACCCCGTGCGGGGTATACTACTATACGTGCATGCCATTTGGGTTGCGCAACGCGGGCGCAACCTTTCAGCGACTGATGCACATCGCCTTAGGCCGGCAGCTCAGGAGGAACGCCGAGGCTTACGTCGATGACATCGTGGTGAAATCTCGGGAAGCAAAAACCCTGATTCAGGACCTGGAGGAAACCTTTGCTAGCCTCAATGAAGTGGATCTACGACTCAACCCGGAGAAGTGCGTGTTCGGAGTCCCCTCCGGCAAGCTCCTGGGCTTCCTCGTGTCCCATAGGGGCATCGAGGCCAACCCAGAGAAGATCAAGGCGGTCGAGGACATGAGCCCGCCAACGACCCTCAGGGAAATGCAGAAAGCTCACTGGGCGCGTGACTGCGTTGGGGTGCTTCATCTCCAAGCTAGGGGAATGAGCGCTACCCTTCTTCAAGCTGATGAAGAAGAAGGGCCCCTTCGAATGGACCGAAGAGGCCGACAAGGCGTTCTAGGATCTCAAGAGGTACCTCACCAGCCCACCAGTGATGGTGGCACCACGCCCTCAGGAGCCCCTGGTGCTCTACCTTGCGGCCACCCCTTACTCCGCTAGCGCAGCCTTGGTGGCGGTCAGGGAAGAGCGCCGAGCAGGAGCCGCATGAACCGCCCAGACCGAGGCAGAGCAAGGCCAGGAGGGCCTCGCGAGAACCACAACCACAGCCGAAGAGGAACGGCCGCGCCAGGGGGACGCACCTGGGGGGGAAGAGGCCTCTGTAGACGACCAAGCGCTGGGGGCTCCATCGCCTCAGGAGGCGCCCCGACCACTGGAGAACGCATGCTGCGTAGACACCCTCAATCTCGTCGAGCATCCCGTGTACTTCGTCAACACGGTGCTGCGGGACGCAAGAGCACGGTACCCCATGCCTTAAAAGCTCCTCCTTGCGCTATTGGTGGCCTCGCGCAAATTGCAGCACTACTTCCAAGGCCACCCCATCAAGGTCGTCTCCGCCTACCCCTTGGAAAGGGTACTCAGGAGCCCCAACTCAGCTGAAAGGGTTGCAGAGTGGAACATCGAATTACAAGCATTTCAGCTGGAATTCAGTACGACCAGAGTCATCAAGGGAGCCACGCTAGCAGATTTCGTGGCAGAATGGACAGAGGCGCCGGGTCTCGAGGCAGGTGAAGACCGATCACTCTCCCGAGGAAGCGAAGCGCCAGAGGTTGGGTCATGTACTTCGATGGGGCATTCTCCCAGCACGGCGTGGGAGCTGGCGCAGTGCTCGTATCCCCCACCCAGGACAAACTCTACTATGTCGTTCAACTCTGTCGAGCACGGAGAGAAGGTTTCCAACAACATAGCAGAGTACGAAGGCCTCATAGCGGGCTTGAAAGCTGCGATCGCCCTAGGGGTAAAGCGCCTCACCATCAAGGGAGATTCACAGCTCCTCGTTAATTTCTCCAACAAGGTATACGAGCCGAAGGACGAGCACATGGAGGCTTACCTCGCTGAAGTCCGCAGGATGGAGAAACAGTTCTGGGGACTGGAATTGCAGCATGTGCCTCGCGGCACCAATCAGGAAGCTGACGACATTGCCAAAAGGGCGTCTAGGCGGCTGTCGCAGGAGCCTGGCGTCTTCGAGGAGCGGCTCTTCAAGCCCTCAGCGGTGCCATTGCTGGCAGGAACGGCGCAACCAAGAAAGGAGCCTCCTCATCCGCCTGCCTCGGGAGCTCCGGTCTGCGGCCCGGCCTCGGGAGCGCGCCTGCCCCTGGCGTTGGAGCCTCAGGAGGGATGTTGGATCCCGGAGCTCAAGGACTACCTGATGCAAGGGATTCTGCCAGAGAAAGAGGAGGAGGCGGAGCGTGTAGCACGGCAGGCCACGGCTTATTGCATTCAGGACAGCGAGCTCTACAGGAAGCGGCCAAACGACGTGTCCCTGTGTTGCATCTCCAGGGAGCAAGGAAAGGAACTGCTGGCGGACATACACGGCGGAGACTGTGGGCACCACTCGTCGTCATGAACCCTTGTCGGCAAGGCATTTCACAGCGGGTTCTACTGGCCCATAACACTCAATGACGCCGTTGAGCTGGTAAAAGCTTGCGAGGCCTGCCAGTTTCATGCTAAACAGATCCATCAGCCTGCGGGAGGTCTGCAGACCATACCCCTCTCCTGGCCGTTCGCAGTTTGGGGGTTGGACATTCTGGGCCCGTTCCCTCGGGCGCCAGGGGGCTATCACTACCTCTACGTTGTTGTGGACAAGTTCACCAAGTGGGTCAAAGTGGAAGCTGTACGCAGAATCCCGGCAGGCTCGGCAGTCAAGTTCATCAAGGGCCTCGTGAGTCGGTTTGGGGTTCCTAACCGCATCATCACGGACAACGATTCACAATTCACCAGTAATCTCTTCAGAACGTAATGTGCTAACCTTGGAACGCAAATATGCTACGCTTCGGTAGCACACCCCCGGAGCAATGGTCAGGCTGAACGAGCCAACGCAGAGGTCCTGAGGGGCCTCAAAGCCAGGACCTTCAAGAAGAAGCTGGAGGCCTGTGGCAGGGGCTGGTACGACGAACTCCAGTCCGTGTTGTGGTCCGTCCGCACGACAGCGACCAAGCCGACTGGCGAGACCCCGTTATTCCTCGTCTATGGAGCAGAGGCAGTTCTCCCTCACGAGGTCAGGCGTCGCTCCGCATGGGTCCTGGCGTTCGATGAGGCTCAGCAGGACGCCATGCGGGGGACGGATCTCGTGCTGGGGGAGGAACGCCGTCGAGAAGCTGCACTGCGAGCGGCAAGGTATCAACAGGCGCTACGACGATACCACTGCCGCAACATCCGCCCCTGGACCCTCGAGGTAGGGGATCTCGTGCTCAGGCGGGTTCTCTCCAGGGAGGGGCTGCACAATCTCTCTCCCATGTGGGAGGGCCCGTTCAAGGTTGTTCATGTTTCCAGGCCTGGCTCCGCGCGCTTGGAGACTCCGGAGGGAGCACCCGTCCAGAACGCGTGGAACATTCAACATCTCCAGAAGTTCTACCCCTGAGAGGGGCCTAGCGCCTAGGAAAGGCCCGGTGCATGTGAAGAAGGCCAATGCCTATGAAGATATCGCGTTTTGGGAAAAGGCCCGGTGCCTGTGAAGAAGGCCAATGCGTGTGAAGATATCGCGTTTTGGGAAAAGGCCCGGTGCCTATGAAGAAGGCCAATGCCTGTGAAGATATCGTGTTTTGGGAAAGGCCCGGTGCCTGTGAAGAAGGCCAATGCCTGTGAAGATATTGCGTTTTGGGAAAAGGCCTGGTGCCTGCGAAGAAGGCCAATTCCTGTGAGGATATCGCGTTTTGGGAAAAGGCCCGGTGCCTGTGAAGAAGGCCAATGCCTATGAAGATATCGCGTTTTGGGAAAGGCCCAGTGCCTGTGAAGAAGGCCAATGCCTGTGAAGATATCGCGTTTTGGGAAAGGCCCGGTGCCTGTGAAGAAGGCCAATGCCTGTGAAGATATGACGTTTTGGGAAAGGCCCGGTGCTTGTGAAGAAGGCCAATGCCTGTGCAGCTATCGCGTTTTGGAAAAGGCCCGGTGCCTGTGAAGAAGGCTAACACCTGTGAAGCTCGCCGCTCGTGACACTCTCACATAATAATGAGTGGGTTTGTACATGCCCCGGAGTCCCTGGAGTGTCGCCCTTGGGCCTCGGGGGCTCCCGACCACACCCAGTGGCAGCACTTAGCTCCGCGCTGGTGAGAAGACGTCGAAGACTAGAATAGGTGCCAGACGCGGCTTTTCATTTGCTTTCTGCAGTTGGCGTGTTTATTCCTGTTTGAAGTCTTATTGGAGTTGTTGGCGTTCCTCGCTTGTGGCTCTCTGTCCTCTTCATCTACTCGCCTCGTTTTCTCTCACACAAGTCTCGCAAGGGATATTCGCGGGCGCCCTCGCGAGCGTCTTCCGCCCCAATCGTCTGGAGCTTTCCTGTCTGAGTCCTCTGCGGGAGTACCACTCCCAGTCCATGCCTCACGGGCATCGCGATACGAACGCAGGACCTAGGCTGATCGCCCCCCACTGTCGGGGTCAAGGGTTGCCCCTCTAACTAATCCTTGCAGGGCATGAAGCTCATGGCGAGGCCTCAACCTCGGGAGGCAAGGGCCGCGTCAAGCTCCACCAAGCTTAAATGACTCCCACACGCGGGCACGCATTACGGAAATATAGCGCGGAAACGGCAAAAGCAACGCGATGGTTGACAGCAACAGTTCTAACATGCCCTCATGGTGCCCTGTACAACCTTCTTCTTACGCAGGAAAGGAAGGAAACGAAATAGGACACGACCTGCCCTACACCAACCTACAGCAAAAGCTCGAGCTACTCCTGGGGCTCAGGCGGACGCCTCCTCTCGCTTCAGCCGGGCGCGGCAGCAGGTGGACCCGCTGCCTTCACCCAGGCGGGCGCGACAGCGCGGGGGCTGGTCGCGGCCACCGCTGGAGGAGCTACTGCCTGAGGGAGAATCGCCGAGACTTGGCGAGCCCCGAGAACCGCCGCCGGCACGCCTGGCACCGTCTTCATCCTGGTCGGTACCGGGGCTGGGTAGGCGGCCGCGGTCACCATCTTCGGGGCAGCACCCAGCGCGGCGACCATCTTCCCCAAACACCCTCATGTAGAGGGTGGCGTCGCCATCGAACTTGAAGTGCAGGGTGCACCGCGGACTCAGGCCGCGCGCGCGGGCAAATGTTTGCCAGCCGCGAGTCAGGGCCCCATTTCCGGTAGGGGAGACCTCCAGCGAAGCCCAGGAGGCCCTGCTGCAACAACCATCCTCCTGGAGCCAGAAGCCACACCGGGCGCTGGCCGGCAGATCACCAACGAAGAAGCGGGGGAGCTGGAGCCAGGTGTTGGCCAGGTCTGCCGACCACACTACAAACTCCAGCAGCACCTCCGCCGAGCGAAAGCGCGGCCTAGGGGGCCGCGCAGTCACGGCATGCCTCCCCTCAGCAGCCGGGCGCTCACCACCACGCAGGGGACCGCCTCCGTGGCCGCGGGAAGCCGCTACGGGGACCCAGGATGCTTGCGAGGACGACCCCGGCCGCGCTTGGCCAGGGAGAAGTCAGGCCCTGCCTGGCAAGCCTTTCCCTTCTCTACGGCTGAGAACCTCTTCGGGGCCATGAGGACGGAGAGTGGCCAAGAAGGAGGAAGAAGCAGAAAGGGGCAAACTGGCGGAGCTCACGCAGCCCCGTACTTATAGCCGGAGAAGACCAACCGCCGAGCACCACGATCGCAGGTAATCATGACCCATATCTCTGCATGCAGGGACTTGTCAAGTTGCGCAGTTGCCGAGGCGTCGTGGGAAGCGCAAGCGCCCACGTCCAATCAACCGCCACGCGGCGCCCAAGGCCGCAGGCTGTTAGGGCCCGCGGCGCTTCGTGGTTTCCCCTTCGCTTCGTCGCTAAGCCAAACCCGCGCGCGCCTTGTGCCCGGGGGCTACTGTCGGCGTTCTGGGAATGGGGGTCCCCAGACTTGCCTGCATGCGGCCTATGGCATGGCTCAAGTGGGGGCCCAGCGCGACCCATCTTCATCAACACAAGCTCAAGACCCTCGCGAGGGGCCAAGACTCGCGGGGCGGACGACAGGAAGCTTCCCCAGGAGCGGCCTCATCAGGCAGGCTCGCGAGGAGGCGGAGAGATCAATGCAAGGGTACCTCGCGAAGATCCAGTGACGCAAGACATGACGATCAAGACCAGGCGGGCGCCGACCTGTGCAGAGTCCTTGTTTCCCCTTTGGTGCAAAGGAGGCAAGCACAGGCCAAGGCATCACGCAAAGGTTACCATTCTAGTGCAACGAGACCAAGACCAGCCGGACGACCGGACGGAGGTCACCGTGGAGTCCAAGACGGCGTCACCACCAGAGCTTTTGGCAGCCGAAGACCACCTTTGGTCAGGATAACTTGTACTAGATGTTCCCCTTCAAAATGGCCAATTGTTGGCGCCCTTCCCGCTCAATTATTTCGGGGAGAGGCCCAGGGCCTCTATAAATAGTGCTAGCCACCACAGAGTAGAGGCACCTGGAGACCAAGTAGAACTCATCGCATCAGCTCAAGAACACCTCTCGCGAGGCTGTTCTTCCTCTGTACTGTTCATCATCAGCCCCCGAGGCAATCCACCACACCACACACTGGAGTAGGGTATTACACCACAACGGTGGCCCGAACCAGTATAAATCTCGTGTCCCTTGTGTTGTTCGTCGTTTTCATCTTAGTTCGCACGAGGGGATCAGATGTAAAACGGTAGGGGAGAGATCTCCGTGTGCACCCCAGTGTTCGAACCTCAAGGGTCTGCCGGAACCCGAAATCCGACACTTCTCTCTGGTTTGGAATATTTAATAAAATAGGAAAATAAGAAGTAGTCGGAAAGGGACACGAGGCATCCACGAGGGTTTTTTCCGTTTTGGAATATTTAAGAAAATAGGAAAATAAGAAGTAGTCTGAAAGGGACACGAGGCATCGACGAGGGTGGAGGGCGCGCCCTACCCCTTGGGCGCGCCCCCTACCTCGTGGGCACCTCGTGTGCCCTCCGTACTCCGTTTTCTTGCACGATACTTCTTCCAGTTGGTAAAAATTCATTATATAATCTCCCGAAGGTTTTGACCACCGTACCATGCAAATATCCTCTGTTTTTGTTTTGAGTTGTTTCTGTTGCAGATCAGAGCAATATGTCGTCCCCCTCCTCCAACACTGTGGGTGACGATGCTTGGCTAATGAGGATAGAGATGAAGCAAGAAGAAATCGGGGAAATCAAGGAAGGTGACAAGATCAAGGAGGTCGCAAGGGAGCAAGTCGCAACAATAGAAGAAGAAGGATTCTCTCAACCTTACTATAATCATCTCACCCCAACTGAGATTGAAGCTTTCAAGACGATTGAGCTAGCTCGCATACAAAACAAGTATCTCACACATGGAAATCTTTTGTTGCAAGAGCATATCACTGCACTCAAGGGCATTATCCGCAAGTTGGAGGATCTCCTACGCTCGATGTGCGACACATCATCATCAACAACTCCATCATTACCACCTCCGAAGAAAGAGACATAATCACATGGGTATGGACACTCCCCTTGGCAACTACCAAGCTTGGGGGAGGTTCCCTGGTATCGTATCACCATCACACTCCTATCTTTACCATTTTTCTTAGTTCAATCCTTTTGGTTATATCTTGATCTAGTAGAATAAAGTTTAGTATGATCTAGCTTTGAGTTTTTGTGTTGATCCTTATCTATGTAATCGAGTTCGTGAGCTATATATAATAAAGATTAGTTTTGAGTTGAGGGCTTGGCTATTTTGCTATGATCTTGAGGGAATAAAAAGAAAAAGAAATAAAGAGATCATATTGATCTTATGGAGAGTAATGACTTCACACATAAAGAGTATGATGAATAAAAGTTGTTGAGAGTTGACAAACATAGTTTTGGTCATCGTTGCAATTAATAGGAAGTAATAAAGAAAGAGAGGTTTTCACATATAAATATACTATCTTGCACATCTTTTATGATTGTGAGCACTCATTAAAATATGGCATGCTAAAGAGTTGATGGTGGACAAGGAAGACAACATAATGTGTTATGTTTTCTTATATCCGAAATAAATTATATTGTCATGGATCATCCAACATGTTGAGCTTGCCTTCCCCCCTCATGCTAGCCAAATTCTTTGCACCAAGTAGAGATACTACTTGTGCTTCCAAATATCCTTAAACCCAGTTTTGCCATAAGAGTCCACCATATCTACCTATGGATTGAGTAAGATCCTTCAAGTAAGTTGTCATTGTTGCAAGCAATAAAAATTGCTCTCTAAATGTGTATGATCTATTAGTGTGGTGAACATAACCTTTTTCGAGCTTGTGATATGGACGAAATAAAAGCAACGGACTGCATAATAAAGGTCCCTATCACAAGTGGCAATATAAATTGATGTTCTTTTGCATTAAGATTTTGTGCATCCAACCATAAAAGCACATGACAACTTCTACTTCCCTCTGCGAAGGGCCTATCTTTTATTTTTGTCTTATACATTATACAAGAGTCATGGTGATCTTCACCTTTCCTTTTTACACTTTATCCTTTGGTAAGCACTATGTGATGGGAATCCTGATATATATATATATATATATATATA
Organism: Aegilops umbellulata; assembly: GCA_032464435.1. Classification (NCBI taxonomy): domain Eukaryota; kingdom Viridiplantae; phylum Streptophyta; class Magnoliopsida; order Poales; family Poaceae; genus Aegilops; species Aegilops umbellulata. The sequence goes on along the minus strand of CP136056.1, from coordinate 61,279,576 downwards.
TATATATATATATATATATATATATATATATATATATATATATATATATATATATATATATATATATATATCCAATTGGATGTGGGTTTTCATAAAGTATTATTGTTGACATTACCCTTGAGGTAAAAGGTTGGGAGGCAAAACTATAAGCCCCTATCTTTCTCTGTGTTTGATTAAAACTTCATACCCATAAGTATTGCGTGAGTGTTAGCAATTGTGAAAGACTAAATGATAGTTGAGTATGTGGACTTGCTGAAAAGCTCTTATATTGACTCTTTCTGATGTTATGATAAATTGCAATTGCTTCAATGACTTAGATTATAGTTTGTTAGTTTTCAATGAAGTTTCTGATTCATATTTTACACTGTGAATAGATTGTTACTTTAGCATAAGAAATCATATGACAATATATATATATGTTGCTATTCTAAGAATGATCATGATGCTCTCATGTACGTATTTTATTTTATTGACACCTCTATCTCTAAACATGTGGACATATTTTTCGATATCGGCTTCCGCTTGAGGACAAGCGAGGTGTAAGCTTGGGGGAGTTGATACGTCCATTTTGCATCATGCTTTTATATCGATATTTATTGTATTATGGGATGGTATTACACATTATGTCACAATACTTATGCCTTTTCTCTCTTATTTTACAAGGTTTACATGAAGAGGGAGAATGCCGGCAGCTGGAATTCTAGGCTGGAAAAGGAGCAAATATTAGAGACCTATCCTGCACAACTCCAAAAGTCCTGAAATTCCATGAAAGTCAGCTTTGGAATATATTAAAAATATTGGGCGAAGAAAGCACTAGAGGGCCCCCCCACCATCCACGAGGGAGGAAGGCGCGCCCCCTGCCTCATGGGCCACCTGGAAGCCCCCCGATGCCCATCTTCTGGTATAAGGTGTCTTTTTCCCTGGAAAAAATGAGTAGGAAGCTTTCGGGATGAAGCGCCGCTGTCTTGAGGCGGAACCTGGGTAGAACCAATCTAGGGCTCCGGCGGAGCTGTTTTGCCGGGGAAACATCCCTCCGGGAGGGGGAAAACATCACCATCGATCCTCTCATCGGGAGGGAATCAATCTCCATCAACATCTTCACAAACACCATCTCCTCTCAAACCCTAGTTCATCTCTTGTATCCGATCTTCGTCTCAAAACCTCAGATTGGTACCTGTGGGTTGCTAGTAGTGTTGATTACTCCTGGTAGTTGATGCTAGTTGATTTATTTGGTGGAAGATCATATGTTTAGATCCTTTATGCATATTAATACCCCTTTGATTATGAACATGAATATGATTTGTGAGTAGTTACGTTTGCTCCTGAGGACATGGGAGAAGTCTTGTTATAAGTAGTCATGTGAATTTGGTATATATCGATATTTTGATGAGATGTATGTTGTCTTTCCTCTAGTGGTGTTATGTGAACTTTGACTACATGACACTTCACCATTGTTTGGGCCTAGGGGAAGGCATTGGGAAGTAATAAGTAGATGATGGGTTGCTAGAGTGACAGAAGCTTAAACCCTAGTTTATGCGTTGCTTCGTAAGGGGCTGATTCGGATCCACATGTTTCATGCTATGGTTAGGTTTACCTTAATTCTTCTTTCATAGTTGAGGATGCTTGAGAGAGGGGTTAATCATAAGTGGGATGCTTTTCCAATGAAGGGCAGTACCCAAGCACCGGTCCACCCACATATCAAATTACCAAAGTAACGAACGCGAATCATATGAGCATGATCAAAACTATCTTGACGATAATTCCCATGTGTCCTCGGGTGCGTTTTCCTTTATATAAGAGTTTGTCCAGGCTTGTCCTTTGCTACAAAAGGATTGGTCCACCTTGCTGCACCTTGTTTACTTTTGTTACTTGTTACCCATTATGAATTACCTTATCACAAAACTATCTGTTACCAATAATTTCAGTGCTTGCAGAGAATACCTTACTGAAAACCGCTTGTCATTTCCTTCTACTCCTCGTTGGGATCGACACTCTTACTTATCGAAAGGACTATGACAGATCCCCTATACTTGTGGGTCATCAGCACCATATAATCATTGCATGGCCATAAGCATGATTTGCTGGCAGCATCTCGGATAGATTTTTCACTAGGTTAACCATAAGACCGATGAGCAGAGATGTTACTAGAAGTTGCCTCCAAGGACCTCCTCCTCAAAGAACTCCTTCCAAATAAGTTCATCAAATTCACGTACAATTTTTCTAAAAAATTGTGGGTCACAAAAATTTGTCAACAAAACTTCACAAGATTGTTAGCAAATACTCATAGTTATGCATAGAGGCCATATCAAGCATTCAAACTACTTAGAACTCTAAGAATTAAACATGCAAGCTCATCTATAGCAACACCAAGAGTAACTAATTATTCAAAATACAAACCACTAAAGCAAAAACTAATTGGACCAATGGAGGAGTCACATACCAAGCAACAATCCCCCAAAACAGTTTCGGAAACGGAGCTTCGAGCAAAGAGATCAAAATCCGCGGGTTCGGGAGCAAGAACACGAGAGAGAGAGAGAGAGAGAGAGAGAGAGAGAGAGAGAGAGAGAGAGCAATGGTGAGTTTTTTTCTGGAGGTAGGTGATACGTCTCCAACGTATCTATAATTTTTGATTGTTCCATGCTATTATATTATCTGTTTTGGATGTTGATTTATTATACACTTTTATATTATTTTTGGGACTAACCTACTAACCAAAGGCCCAGTGCAGATTGCTATTTTTTGCCTATTTCAGTGTTTCACAGAAAGGGAATATCAAACGAAATCCAAACGGAATGAAACCTTCGGGAGAGTTATTTTTGGAACAAACGTGATCCAGGGGACTTGGAGTGGACGTCGAGAAATAAGCGAGGAGGCCACGAGGCAGGGAGGCGCGCCCACCCTCGTGGGCCCCTCACAGCTCCACCGACCTACTTCTTCCTCCTATATATATCCATATACCCCAAAAACATCCAGGAGCACCACGAAACCCTATTTCCACCGCCGCAACCTTTTGTACCCATGAGATCCCATCTTGGGGCCTTTCTCGGCGCTTCGCTGGAGGGGGAATCGATCATGGAGGGATTCTACATCAACACCATAGCCTCTCCGATGATGTGTGAGTAGTTTACCACAGACCTTCGGGTCCATAGTTTTTAGCTAGATGGCTTCTTCTCTCTCTTTGGATCTCAATACAAAGTTCTCCTCGATTTTCTTGGAGATCTATTCGATGTAATTATTTTTGCAGTGTGTTTGTCGAGATCCGATGAATTGTGGGTCTATGATCAAGATTATCTATGAACAATATTTGAATCTCCTCTGAATTCTTTTATGTATGATTTGTTATCTTTGCAAGTCTCTTCAAATTATCAGTTTGGTTTGGCCTCCTAGATTGATCTTTCTTGCAATGGGAGAAGTGCTTAGCTTTAGGTTCAATCTTGCGGTGTCCTTTCCCAGTGACAGCAGGGCCAGCAAGGCACGTATTGTATTATTGCCATCAAGGATAAAAAGATGGGTTTTATATCATATTCCTTGAGTTTATCCCTCTACATCATGTCATCTTGCCTAATGTGTTACTCCGTTCTTATGAACTTAATACTCTAGATGCATGCTGGATAGCGGTCGATGTGTGGAGTAATAGTAGTAGATGCAGAATCCTTTCGGTCTACTTGTTGCGGACGTGATGCCTATATACATGATCATGCCTATATATTCTCATAACTATGCACTTTTCTATCAATTGCTCGACAGTAATTTGTTCACCCAGTGTAATACTTATGCTATCTTGAGAGAAGCCACTAGTGAAACCTATGGCCCCCGGGTCTATTTTCCATCATATAAGTTTCTAATCTAAGTTTACTTTGCAATCTTTACTTTCAGTCTATATCATAAAAATACCAAAAATATTATCTTATTATCTCTTTCAGATCTCACTTTTTCAAGTGGTCGTGGAGGGATTGACAACCCCTTTATCACGTTGGTTGCAAGGTTCTTATTTGTTTGTGTATGTACACGGTGACTTGTGTGTATCCTCCTACTGGATTGATACCTTGGTTCTCAAAAACTAAGGGAAATACTTACGCTACTTTGCTGCATCACCCTTTCCTCTTCAAGGGAAAACCAACGCATGCTCAAGAGGTAGCAGTAGGTGGTGATGTGGGATGAAGAGATAAGTGAGGAGGCCCACATGGGGACCACAACCCACAAAGGCGTGCCTGGGGTCCTGGCGCGCCCAGGTGGGTTGTGCCCACCTGGTGCGCCTCCCTCTGATTTTATTTGCACCATAAGTTCTTAAATATTCAAAAAAAATCGTATTAAATTTTCAGAGCATTCTGAGAACTTTTATTTTTGGGTCAATTTCTTATTGCACGAGAAATTCATAAAACATACAAAACTTGGCATTTTATTTTATTTAATTAATAAAGACAGAAAACAAAAAGATAGGGACAAAAGGTAGTGCTCGTCAACTTCATACCTCTCAAAAATGATCTATTAATAAGGTTGATCAAGTCTTACTAACAACCACTTTCGATTAGCATGAAATCGAAGAACTTTCATAAATCACTAAGTTACCTCAACGGGGATATGAATGTCCCCAACAATAAGCATTTCATATATTTTTTTAACAGTAGGTAGAGGTAGTTGAAAACTTCCAATAGTGATTGTCGGAGATTTTTCAATAACATTAATACCATTCACTTGGAATTGTTTCTTCGGAAAGTGCACCGTATGCTCATTACCATTGATATGAAAAGTGACCTTGCTTTTATTGCAATCAATAACAGCCCCTGTAGTATTCAAGAAGGGTCTACCAAGGATAATCGACATGTTGTCGTCCTCGGGCATCTCAAGTATAACAAAGTCAGTCAAAATAGTAACATTAGCAACAACAACGGGCACATCCTCACAAATACCGATAGGTATGGAAGTTGATTTGTCAGCCATTTGCAAAGATATTTCAGTAGGTGAGAGTTTATTCAAATCAAGTCTTTTATATAAAGAGAAAGGCATAACACTAGCACCAGCTCCCAAATCACATAAAGCAGTTTTCAGATAATTCATTTTAATGGAGCAAGGTATAGTTGGTATTCCTGGATCTCCAAGTTTTTTAGGTACTCCATATTTAAAAGTATAATTAGCAAGCATGGTGGAGATTTCAGCTTCCGGTATTTTTTCTCTTATTGGTGATGATATCTTTCATGTACTTTGCATAAGGAGGCATTTTTAAGATATCAGTCAAGCGAGTACGCAAAAAGACTGGCCTCAGCATTTCAGCAAAGCGTTCAAATTCTTCATCATCTTTCTTTTTAGTTAACTTAGGTGGAAAGGACATAGGTTTTTAAACCCATGGTTCTCCTTCCTTACCATGTTTTCTAGCAACAAAGTCTCTTTTATCATATCTTTTATTCTTGGGTTGTGGGTTATCAAGATCGACTGCTGGTTCTATCTCAACACCATTGTCTGGTTCTTTATTATTTGATTGAGTATCTTCACGAACTTCATCATTATCTTTTTCATTATCAGAAGGTGAGTGTTCACTACCATATTGAGTTTTAGCATCAGAGATAGAAACTTCATTATCATTATCAGGAGGTTTTTCTACTTCAGGTTCACTAGAGGCATGCAAAGTCCTATCATTTTTCTTCTTCCTTTTGTTTTTAGAAGGAATAGGTGCATCAATGTTAACCCTTTGAGAGTTGTTCAATTCTTTTTGGGTGTCCTTCAGGATAGAGTGGTTCCTGAGTCATCCTACCTCCTCTCGTCATTACTCTAACAACATGATCATTGATATTATTATTCATTTCATCTAACAACTCTCTTTGAGATTTAGCAACTTGTTCTAACTGAGTTTGAACCATAGAATCATGCTTCCCCACACCTCTAACATCATTTGAAATTCTAAATAACAAGTCACTAGCGAGAAATCATATCAGAATTGTATTTCAATTGTTTCAAAACATTTGCATTGAAGTGATCTTGCTTTCTAATGTAATTTTCAAACTCATAAAGGCATTGGCTAGGGTGCATATTGTGAGGATTATCATTATCATTGAATTTCATTAGAGAATTTACCTATAGCACCTTAGGTGGTGGTGGTGTATCAAGCCCATGTAGTTCTTCAATAGGAGGTAAAATTTTGACATCCTGAGCTTTAATACATTTTTCTCTGATAGATTTCTTTGCCTCTTGCGTATCTTCAGGACTGAGATATAAGATACCCCTCTTCTTCACAGTGGGTTTAAGCGGTGGTTCAGGAAGAGTCCAATCATCATAATTTTTTAATATCTTATTCAATTTCTCTTCAGCTTGCCCAATAGTTCGTTCCCTGAAAACACAACCAGCACAACTATGTAGGAAATCCTTAGAAGCATCGGTTAGTCCATTATAGAAGATATCAAGTATTTCATTTTGCCTAAGAGGATGATCCGGCAAAGCATTAAGCAATTGGAGAAGCCTCCCCCAAGCTTGTGGGAGACACTCTTCTTCAATTTGCACAAAGTTAAATATTTCCTGCAAGGCAGCTTGTTTCTTATGAGCAGGGAAATATTTTTCAGAGAAGTAATAAATCATGTCATGGGGACTACGCACACAACCAGGAGCAAGAGTATTGTACCAAGATTTAGCATCGCCCTTTAATGAGAATGGAAATAATTTGAGAATATAATAATAGTGAAATTTCTCATTATGAGCAAAAAGGGTACCTATGTCATTCAACTTAGTAAGATGTGCCACAATAGTTTTAGTTTCATAACCATGGAAAGGATCAGCTTCAACCAAAGTAATCAACTCTGGGTCGACAGAGAATTCATAATCCTTATCTTCAACAAAGATAGGTGAAGTAGCAAACTGAGGATCACATTTCATTTTAGCATTCAAAGTCTTTTGTTTATACTTGCATAATAATTTTTCTAGATCATCTATATCCTTACAAGCAAGAATATCTCTAGTTGCCTCCTCATCCATAATGAACCTTCCAGTACCTTTGAGAATTCATATCTAGGAGGGCTAGTTCTAATAGGTGTTTCAAGATTTTCAGTTCCAAGCTCTTCATCAGTTTCAACATTCTCAAAAGCTTTAGTTCTAGCAAGTTGTTCATCAAGAAATTCACCTAGTGGCACATTATCATCAAGCAAGGTACTAGCATCATCATAAATTTAATTCATAACAGAAGTAAGATCATCAATAACTTGTGACATATCAGTATTAATAGCATGTGGTGGTGTTGTAAGTCTACTTATAAAAGAAGGTGAATCAAGTGCAGGGCAAGATGGCAGTTCCTTACCTCCCCTCGTCTTAGAGGGGAAAATCTTAGTCTTAGCATCCTTCAGATTCTTTATAGTAATAATTTGATAATAATCCCAGGTGACTCAACAAATATAGCTATGATCCCCGGCAACGGCGCCAAAAAAGGTCTTGATAACCCACAAGTATAGGGGAACACAACAGTTCGAGGGTAGAGTATTCAACCCAAATTTATAGATTTGACACAAGGGGAGCCAAAGAATATTTGCAAGTATTAGCTACTGAGTTGTCAATTCAATCACACCTGGAGATTAATTATCTGCAGCAAAGTGATCAGTAGCACACTAATAGGATAGCTTTGATAGTAGTGGTAGCAGCAACGGTAACGGTAACAGTGATAGCAATAGTTTTGTAGCAGTGACAATAGTAACAACAGCAGTAGTAACTTAGCAAGATCAATATGTAGGAAAAGGGTAGGCATTGGCTCAGCAATTTGTTGGATGATATTCATCATGTGACAGTTACAACCTAGGGCGATATGGCACTAGCTCCAGTTCATAAATATAATGTAGGCATGTATTCCGTAAATAGTCAAACGTGCTTATGGAAAGAACTTGCACGACATCTTTTGTCCTACCCTCCCGTGGTAGTGGGGTCCTATTGGAAACTAAGGGATATTAAGGCCTCCTTTTAATAGAGAACCATAACAAAGCATTAACACACTGTGAATACATGAACTCCTCAAACTACGGTCATCACCGGGAAGTGTCCCGACTATTGTCACTCCAGGTTGTCGGATCATAACATGTAGTAGGTGACTATAACTTGCAAGATCGGATCTAGATCATAGATATAATGGTGATAACATAAACGGTTCAGATCTGAAATCATGGCACCCGGGCCCAAAGTGACAAGCATTAAGCATAGCAAAGTCATAGCAACATACATCTCAGAACATAATGGATACTAGGGATCAAGCCCTAATGATACGTCTCCAACGTATCTATAATTTTTGATTGCTCCATGCTATATTATCTACTGTTTTGGACCATATTGGGCTTTATTTTCCACTTTTATATTACTTTTGGGACTAACCTATTAACCGGAGGCCCAGCCCAGAATTGTTGTTTTTTTTGCCTATTTTAGTGTTTCGAAGAAACGGAATATCAAACGGAGTCCAAACGGAATGAAACCTTCGGGAACGTGATTTTTTCAACAAATATGATCCAGGAGACTTGAACCCTCCGTCAAGAAAGGAGGGAGGCAGTCACAAGGGTGGAGGGCGCCCCCCTAGGGTGCGCCCCCTGCCTCGTGGGCCCCCCGAAGCTCCACCGACGTACTCCTTCCTCCTATATATACCTACGTACCCCCAAACGATCAGATACGGAGCCAAAAACCTAATTCCACCGCCGCAACCTTCTGTACCCACGAGATTCCATCTTGGGGCCTGTTCCGGAGCTCCGCCGGAAGGGGAATCCACCATGGAGGGCTTCTACATCATCACCATAGCCCCTCTGATGAAGTGTGACTAGTTTACCTCAGACCTTCGGGTCCATAATTAGTAGCTAGATGGCCTCTTCTCTCTTTTTGGATCTCAATACAATGTTCTCCCTCTCTCTCATGGAGATCTATTCGATGTAATCTTCTTTTTGCGGTGTGTTTGTTGAGACCGATGAATTGTGGGTTTAGGATCAAGTTTATCTATGAACAATATTTGAATCTTCTTTGAATTCTTTTATGTATGATTGGTTATCTTTGCAAGTCTCTTCGAATTATCAGTTTGGTTTGGCCTACTAGATTGGTTTTTCTTGCAATGGGAGAAGTGCTTAGCTTTGGGTTCAATCTTGCGGTGTCCTTTCCAAGTGACAGTAGGGGCAGCAAGGCACGTATTGTATTGTTGCCATCGAGGATAACAAGATGGGGTATTTATCATATTGCATGAATTTATTCCTCTACATCATGTCATCTTGCTTAAAGCGTTACTCTGTTTTCTTGAACTTAATACTCTAGATGCATGCTGGATAGCGGTCGATGAGTGGAGTAATAGTAGTAGATGCAGGCAGGAGTCGGTCTACTTGTCTCGGACGTGATGCCTATATACATGATCATACCTAGATATCCTCATAACTATGCTCAATTCTGTCAATTGCTCAACAGTAATTTGTTCACCCACCGTAGAATACTTATGCTCTTGAGAGAAGTCACTAGTGAAATCTATGGCCCCCGGGTCTATTCTCATCATATCAATCTCCCATCATTTTATTATTGCTTGCTTTTACTTTAACTTTTTATTTTACCTTGCATCTTTATATCAAAAATACCAAAAATATTATCTATCATCTCTATCAGATCTCACTCTCGTAAGTGACCGTGAAGGGATTGATAACCCCTAATCGCGTTGGTTGCGTTGAGCTATCTGTTTTGTGTAGGTACGAGGGACTCGCACGTGGCCTCCTACTGGATTGATACCTTGGTTCTCAAAAACTGAGGGAAATACTTACGCTACTTTGCTGCATCGTCCTCTCCTCTTCGGGGAAATCCAACGCAGTGCTCAAGAGGTAGCAAGAAGAATTTGTGGCGCCATTGTCGTGGAGTCTACGCAAAAGTCAACATACCAAGTACCCATCACAATTCCTTATCTCTCGCATTACATTATTTTCCATTTGCCTCTCATTTTCCTCTCCCCCACTTCACCCTTACCGTTTTATTCGCCCTCTCTTTTCCGTTTGCCTTTTTCTCGCTTGCCTTTTGTTTGCTCGTGTGTTGGATTGCTTGCTTGTCATGATGGCTCAAGATAATACCAAATTGTGTGACTTTACCAATACCAACAATAATGATTTCCTTAGCACTCCGATTGCTCCTGTTACCAATACTGAATCTTGTCAAATCAATACTTCTTTGTTGAATCTTGTTATGAAAGATCAATTCACTGGCCTTCCTAGTGAAGATGCCGCTACTCATCTAAATAGCTTCGTTGATTTATGTGGTATGCAAAAGAAGAAAGATGTCGATAATGATATTGTTAAATTGAAGCTATTTCCTTTTTCGCTTAGAGATCGTGCTAAAGCTTGGTTTTTGTCTTTGCCTAAAAATAGTATTGATTCTTGGAACAAGTGCAAAGATGCTTTTATCTCTAAGTATTTTCCTCCCGCTAAGATCATCTCTCTTAGGAACGGTATTATGAATTTTAAGCAACTTGATCATGAACATGTTGCACAAGCTTCGGAGAGAATGAAATTAATGATACGTAATTGCCCTACTCATGGTTTGAATTTATGGATGATTATACAAAAAATTTATGCCGGATTGAATTTTGCTTCTAGAAATCGTTTAGATTCGGCCGCGGGAGGCACTTTTATGGAAATCACTTTAGGAGATGCTACTAAACTCCTAGATAATATTATGGTTAATTATTCTCAATGGCGTACTAAAAGATCTAAATAAAAAAGTGCATGCGATAGAAGAAATTAATGTTTTGAGTGGAAAGATGGATGAACTTATAAAATTATTTGCTACTAAGAGTGTTTCTTTTGATCCTAATGATATGCCTTTGTCTACTTTGATTGAGAATAATAATGAATCTATGGATGTGAATTTTGTTGGTAGGAATAATTTTGGTAACAACGCGTATAGAGGGAACTTTAATCCTAGGCCTTATCCTAGTAATCCTTCTAATAATTATGGAAATTCCTACAACAACTCTTACGGAAATTTTAATAAGATGCCCTCTGAATTTGAGACTAGTGTTAAAGAGTTTATGAATTCACAAAAGAATTTTAATGCTTTGCTTGAAGAGAAATTGCTTAAAGTTGATGAATTGGCTAGGAACGTTGATAAAATTTCTCTTGATGTTGATTATTTAAAGCTTAGATCTATTCCTCCTAAGCATGATATCAATGATTCTCTCAAAGCCATGAGAATTTCCATTGATGAGTGCAAGAAAAGAACAGCTAGGATGCGTACTATGAAAGATGCCTTTATTAAAGCGTGTTCTTCCAATTCCTATGAAAATCAAGATGAAGATCTAAAAGTTATTGATGTGTCCCCTATTAAATCTTTGTTTTGCAATATGAATCTTGATGAAACTGAATATGATCCACCCTTACCTAGACGACGTTCCAAAAATTTGGAGTATTTAGATCTTGATGATGAAATTGATAAAAGTGGGATTGAAAAGAATAAAACCCTAGATGTTGCTAAACCCACTATATTGGATTTCAAGGAATTTAATTATGAAAGTTGCTCTTTAATTGATTGTATTTCCATGTTGCAATCCGTGCTAAATTCTCCTCATGCTTATAGTCAAAATAAAGCGTTTACTAAACATATCGTTGATGCCTTGATGCAATCTTATGAAGAAAAACTTGAGTTGTAAGTTTCTATCCCTAGAAAACTTTATGATGAGTGGGAACCAACTAATAAAATTAAGATTAAGGATCATTAATTTTATGCTTTATGTGATTTGGGTGCTAGTGTTTCGAATATTCCCAAAACTTTGTGTGATTTGCTAGATTTCCGTGATTTTGATGATTGCTCTCTAAACTTGCACCTTGCGGATTCCACTATTAAGAAACCTATGGGAAGAATTAATGATGTTCTTATTGTTGCAAATAGGAATTATGTGCCCATAGATTTTATCATTCTTGATATAGATTGGAATCCTTCTTGTCCTATTATTCTTGGTAGACTTTTCCTTAGAACGATTGGTGCAATTATTGATATGAAGGAAGGGAATATTAGATTCCAATTTCCATTAAAGAAAGGTGTCGGTGTCAAAACCAGCGGATCTCGGGTAGGGGGTCCCGAACTGTGCGTCTAGGCGGATGGTAACAGGAGACAAGGGACACGATGTTTTACCCAGGTTCGGGCCCTCTCGATGGAGGTAAAACCCTATGTCCTGCTTGATTAATATTGATGATATGGGTAGTACAAGAGTAGATCTACCACGAGATCAAGGAGGCTAAACCCTAGAAGCTAGCCTATGGTATGATTGTTATGTGTTGTCCTACAGACTAAAACCCTCCGATTTATATAGACACCGGAGAGGGTTAGGGTTACATAGAGTCGGTTACAATGGTAGGAGATCTACATATCCGTATCGCCAAGCTTGCCTTCCACGCCAAGGAAAGTCTCTTCCGGACATGGGACGAAGTCTTCAATCTTGTATCTTCATAGTCCAGGAGTCCGGCTGAAGGTATAGTCTGGCTATCCGGACACCCCCTAATCCAGGACTCCCTTAGTAGCACCTGAACCAGGCTTCAATGACGACGAGTCTGGCGCGCAGATTGTCTTCGGCATTGCAAGGCGGGTTCCTCCTCCAAATACTTCATAGAAGATTTTGGACACTAAGGATAGTGTCCGGCTCTGCAAAATAAGTTTCCACATATTGCCATAGAGAGAATAATATTTACACAAATCTAATATGTTGACGTATTCTGTAGCGTGACACCACACCATGGCCAAGTCTTTATTCGAATCGTTTTTACTCCCCCACCTCAGCGCATTTTGTGAGGCGGTTTCCTTGGCACGTCTTGTCAAAGCAGAGATCATGTCCTTTATTTACGGGATTCTCATCAATATGGACGTGGGTAACCCAACCGCGCCATTTATCATGACGCTTGGGAGATAAGCGAGTTTTATCAGGCTGGTGGGGACGCTTGGCCGCATCCGCCCATATAAGGGGATAAGGATCCACCTTTTTACCTACTCCTTCTTCCTCCTTTGCCTATCCATCTTCCGGGCACTCGAGCTCCAGCACCCAAGCCCGCACTTCCCACCTCGACCTTCTCCAACCATGTCCGGAGCGGGAGGCAAGTGGATGGTCTCCTCCGTCACGGAGGGGCACGTCAAAAAATTGAGAAAAGCCGGATACTTGTCTGATGACATTGCGCACCGGCTTCCCGAAAAGGGGCAGCTCCTCCCCACCCCAAGGCCCCATGAGAGGGTAGTATTCCTTCCCCATTTCCTCCGCGGACTGGGCTTTCCTCTCCACCCGTTTGTCTGGGGGCTCATGTTCTACTACGGCCTGGATTTCCACGATCTGGCCCCGAACTTCATGCTCAACATCTCGGCGTTTATCATCGTGTGCGAGGCTTTCCTCTGCATCCGCCCTCATTTCGGCCTATGGCTCAAGACCTTCAACGTCAAGCCAAAGGTGGTGCGCGGCAACCAGGCCGAGTGCGGAGGTGCCATGGTGGGCAAGATGCCAACGTCCTATGGCTCGAGGGCTCCTTTCTGGAGACCCTGAAAGGGTGGCAATCGGGGTGGTTTTACATCACCGAGCCACGCAACCCTGAGTGGGTCGCAGCCCCCGAGTTCCGGTCCGGACCCCCTACGCGGCTCACGTCTTGGAAAGAGACGGGCCTGTCGTGGGGCAACAAAGGAGAGGTAACCGGACTGCAAAAATGCATCCAAACCCTAGTGAACAAGCAGCTCAAGCTTGTCAATGTAGTCCAGGTTATGCTCGTCCGCCGGATCCTCCCGTGTCAACAACGGGATTTCAATCTATGGGAGTTCGACCCGGCGCAGCACCAAACCCTGAGCAGGCTCTTCGACAAGACGTACGAAGACGCCTGGAAGGTGCTATTCAAAGGCGCTGAGGCTCCCGCATCCGCTTCCGAGGACCGCGGACTCAGCACGCAGCGTCACGCTAGTGCAGTAAGCTATTTTTACCTTTTACAGGATGTTAGTTTTCCATAGTTTGACTCTATGCGGGATCTAAACTCCCTTTCCCTTGACAGGATTGGCAGGCGAAGTCTGGACAGATCGACTGTCCGGCCCCTTTGCCCGAAGACCCAACCGATGCTCACCTAGCGAAGCTGCTGGCTCCGGCACCTTATGTGGTGCCGGAGAAGAAGGCCAAGAAGAAGGCCACAGGGACTCGAAAGAGTTACCGGCGCCTGGAGGTGTCGGATTCATCATCCGGCGAATCCGAGACGCGCTCCTCCCGTGAAAACGATGAGGAGGAAGAAGAACCCTCTCCCCCTCCAGCGGGGGGAGGAAAGAAGAGAAAGGCCGCCCCAACAGGGGAGGCCGAGGGGTCCAGGGAGGGAAGGACCCCTCCTCCAGTCTACTCCGCCGACGCCGACGACGGCGAAGAGGAGTGGCCACATAGGGCCAAGCGCCTGGCGAGATCGTAAGTTATTCGGATGCTGGAGTAATTTATACTACTCTTTTATGGCACAGCCTTTCCTTATGTCGAATATGATCATGCAGTCCGCCCAAGGCCGGGCTCGACGAGTCATCAGCGGCTCCCTGGATTCGTCGGATGTGAATTCACTTCCGACGGCTACCTCCCCCCGCCCTACGGACGACGCTGAAGTGTTGTCCCAACAGGTTCCAAGCCAGGAGGAGGTGGTCCTGGAGGTGCCACAAGGCGACCTCCCAGACTCCAGGAATGAAGGGGATAAAACCCCCCAGGGCTCCAAGTCCGGCTTTGAGCCAGACACCGCGCCAGTATCGTCAACGGTTCCGGACCGCGGTATGCGAACTCCTTCCAAGAGGAGCAAGCCTACTGAGCCGGCGGCCCCCGTCCAACCGGAGGCGCCGGACAATCTGCTGGAGGTGCTTAACGGCACCTCCATCAACGAGGAGCACCGCACTATTATGAGTGCGGTGATCCAGAAGGTTCAGTCCGCCAAGAGCGGACTGACTGAAGCTTGTGCCAGCCTTCTAACAGGCTTCGAGGTAAGTACATAATATGTAAAAATATTACCGCATAGACAGTAGCCCCTAATGCTCTGTTTGGCGTTCGGAAAGAAAAGCCGAATAGAGGATCTAATAAAATTTGCAGGAGTCTAACAGAAAAAGAGTCAATATTCGTATGGAGGCTTCGCTGCTGGCGACCGCCGCACTGACTGCGGATGTGGGCACACTGAAGCAGGGCCTCAAGTGGTCCGAGCAAGAGCTCGGCCTTGCAAAGCGGCAGCTCGAGGAGAAAGAAGGTAAGAGATACCTTATAGAAAAAACAAAAATATAAAAGCACAATTGCAAAAATATGACATGATTAACATGGCTATTGTAGGGGCTACAACTGAAGTGGCGACCCTTAAGCAAGCGCTGGCCGAGGCCGAGAAGAGAGCGGCTGCGGAGCGCACCGAGCGGGAGAAATATGAGGCGCAAGTTGGCGAGGTACGGCAAGAGCTCCAGGTTCTCATGGAAAAACATGAGATTTTGGAGCTTGACTCAAAGACGCGAGCGTCCGAGTTCGCGGCGGCTATTGAAAGTGCCAAGTCTGCCAAGGACGAATCCCAGAAGGCCCTCCAGGAGTTGGATGCGGTGAAAAAAATAGCGGCGGGTAAGGCATTATTTATGTAAAGCAAACATGTAAAAGTGAGCTTCTTGTTACTTACCCGAATCCGGAGTTCTCCAGGAGCATTCGCAGATCTTCCCCGTAGCGTATCCGATGCTGCCGCAGTCTACCGAGCCGAGGAGGGCAGCTCGACGGAGAAGGTGTTCTGGTCTCAGTATGCTGAGGCCGGACACCCAGTGCCCCTGAGCGACCAGCTGAAGCAGCTGGTCGAGCTCCACAAGGTGGCCGAACAGGCCATGACGCGCCTTATAGTTCGGCTGTGGCCCGGAGAGGCTCTGCCTGGGAGCTACTTCGGGCTGGTGCGGCGGCTGGTGGAGGCCTGTCCAAGGCTCGAAGTCATCAAGCGCTCCGTCTGCATCGAAGGTGCCCGTAGGGCCCTTGCCCGCGCTAAGGTGCACTGGGGCAAGCTGGATGGTGAGAAGCTTGTGAAGGACGGGCCACCACCGCGGAAAGAGCATCGCAAGCCCGAGAACTATTATAAGGACATTCTGAAGGGTGCCCGCCTTATGGCGGATGAATGTTCTAGGGATGTAATTTTTGAGTAAACTCGCTCGTATTGTCCTGTGCGCTGAAAACTTGTTCATATGCGCTAATCAATGCTTTCTGAATTTAAAATATTACTTTCTGTGCGGCTGTTTATCAAAATTGAGAGATGGCCAGTCGTCGGCTTCTGCCCCCGTACCACTAGTGTTGGGGTGTTCGGGATAAACCTGAGCGCTCTTTTTCCCATGTTTGGGTCCTTCGAGGGAGGCGCTCAGCACAACGAACAAGGCAATCGGATTATAATGCTTGAACACTCTCACTTAGCCATAGAATTCTATAATTTTTAATTTCGGCGAAGCCCCTAGTATTCAGAAGACCGAGTTCGGGGCGCTATCCACGCCTTTGGCCGGACAAAGCCGACTCCTCGCTCTAAGCGGCATAAGTCTTTAGGGACTCAAAAAACCTCTCGAACAGCGACCAGTCTCTCACTTCATCATGACAGTCAGTTTTAGCTTTCTCTACTGAGGTGCTCCACCCAGATCAACTGGGGCACAATCGCAGTAGTTCTCCTAGTGCTACCTTAGCCGATACAACGGAACGTAAGGCACCAAAACATAGGAGCCGGGCAAACCCAACTATTGACCCAAGACATGATTCGGAGCCGATGCATATAATGCTATAAGTTCGGGGTGCCGTACTTGTTAAAGTGTTCGGACTTCTCACACCATATTGGGGGGGTACTGAAGCCCCTGGCGTATTGACCGTACCAAAGTGTACGGGAGCAACATGTCGTTAATGAACATATATTTTAAAAAACAGTAATGCAAAAGTAGACAAAAGCTATGCATTGTTTATAGAAAGGCTGCGATCGAAGCAGAACGATACAAATAGTGCGATAAGCAAAAGCGGGACTATTTAACATGTCCTTTCCAAGGGCAGGCCGCGGAATAGTATGCAAAACAGGTATACTGCTTGTGATAGAGACCACCTGGGAGTTCTATAATGCGGGTAGCTTTTCTGCTTCCCTGGTTCTTGCATCGTTTGTGCGGCAGTTGATTTGCCGAACAGGTCTTCCGAAGTATGGATTCCTGAAAGTAAGAGAAAATAAAGAAATCGGCAGCCCCTAGTGCGGTTTAAGCCGTGTTTCGGGCGTGCCGTGATGGTGCCCCTCCCCCTGTGCCCATGGTATTTCGAGAGCGTAGTTATGTACACGAAGCACTGGTTTCGCTATTTCACGAGGGCTGGGGTTGGGGCCGCGTTGCTACGCCTGCTCGGAACGTGCCAGGCGGTCTTGTTGTAGGTTACTCCGGGCGCGCTTGACAGTGTTCGGACGTTTAACGGCCGGACCGGAGAGCTGCCTTGAGAGGCTGCTTTGTAATTCCGCTGTGAGGGCCGCCGTGTGCTCCTCCGTTTGGAGGGAGCGTTCGGTGTTTCCATTGACCGTGATTACTCCTCGAGGGCCTGGCATCTTGAGCTTAAGGTATGCGTAGTGCGGCACCGCATTGAACTTTGCAAATGCGGTTCGCCCGAGCAGTGCGTGATAGCCACTGCGGAACGGGACTATGTCGAAGATTAACTCCTCGCTTCGGAAATTATCCGGAGATCCGAAGACCACTTCAAGTGTAACTGAGCCTGTACAGTTGGCCTCTACACCTGGTATGACGCCTTTAAAGGTCGTTTTGGTGGGCTTAATCCTTGAGGGATCTATGCCCATTTTCCGCACTGTATCCTGGTAAAGTAGGTTCAGGCTGCTGCCGCCGTCCATAAGGACTCTTGTGAGATGAAATCCGTCAATAATTGGGTCTAGAACCAATGCGGAAAATCCGCCATGATGGATGCTAGTGGGGTGGTCCCTTCGATCAAAGGTGATCGGGCAGGAGGACCATGGGTTGAACTTTGGGGCGACTGGCTCCATCGCATATACGTCCCTCAACGCACGCTTCCGCTCCCTCTTGGGGATGTGGGTTGCGTATATCATGTTCACCGTCCGCACTTGTGAGGGAAAACCCTTCTGTCCACTGTTGTTTGGCGGCCGGGGCTCCTCCTCGTCATCGCTACGCAGCCCCTTGTCTCTATTTTCGGCATTTAACTTGCCTGCCTGCTTGAACACCCAACAAATCCCTGTTGGTGTGATTGGCTGGCTTTTCGGGGGTGCCATGTATCTGGCACAAGCGGTCGAGTATTCGGTCCAAACTGGACGGGCCCTGAGTATTTCTTTTGAATTGTTTTTTCCGCTGACCGGATTTATAGCCTCTGAATCCGGCATTGACTGCCGTATCCTCGTTGCTGTCGCTGTTAACGCGGCGCTTTTGCTTGTTCCGACGCGACCTGCAACTGTTGTCCTTGGTATCCGAATTACCAAGGTTCTTGGTCAAGTTATTGCTATGAGCTAGCCAGTTGTCTTCTCCCGCGCAAAAGCGGGTCATGAGCGTCGTGAGTGCTGCCATGGATTTCGGCTTTTCCTGTCCAAGGTGCCGGGCAAGCCACTCGTCGCGGATATTATGCTTGAAGGCTGCTAGGGCCTCAGCGTCCGGACAGTCGACTATTTGGTTTTTCTTTGTTAGGAACCGTGTCCAGAATTGCCTGGCCGATTCCTCTGGCTGCTGAATTATGTGGCTTAGGTCATCGGCGTCTGGTGGTCGCACATAGGTGCCCTGGAAATTGTCGAGGAATGCGGCTTCCAGGTCCTCCCAACAATCGATTGATTCTGCTGGCAAGCTGTTAAGCCAATGCCGAGCTGGTCCCTTAAGTTTGAGTGGGAGGTATTTGATGGCGTGTAGATCGTCGCCGCGGGCCATGTGGATATGAAGGAGATAATCCTCGATCCATACCATGGGATCTGTTGTGCCATCGTATGATTCGATGTTCACGGGTTTGAAACCCTTAGGGATTTGATGATCCATTACTTCATCTGTGAAGCATAGGGGGTGTGCGGCGCCTCTGTATTGGGCTATATCACGACGTAGCTCAAATGAGCTTTGTCTATTGTGTTCGGCCCGACCAGATTTATTATATCCGGAGTGACGATCACCGTCACGTGTCGTGGGGCGCCCGCGCGATCCATAGATCGATCTTGTTTGCTTTGCCTTGTCCTCCAATATGTCTCGCAGGTCTGGCGCATTTTTCCGTGCCTTAGAATGTTTTGAGCGGCGCCGGGGTGCGGCTTGAGTGGAGGGCCGAGAGGCCTCTCTGTCGCAGCCGCGAGGTGGCCGATCGACCGTATCATGCGCTGGTGATGTAGGTTTAGGTGCTTCCTCGTCTAATCGGGGTAGCAGCCTGCGCTTTGGGTAACTCTTGGAGGTGCGTTCGAGTTCATACTCTTCGGCCGCAAGGACTTCAGTCCATCTGTCGGCTAGCAAATCTTGATCAGCTCTAAGTTGTTGCTGTTTTTTCTTGAGGCTGCTTGCCGTGGCCATAAGCCTGCGTTTGAAACGCTCTTGTTCGACAGGATCCTCTAGCACGACGAATTCGTCGTCGTCAAGGCTTGCCTCGTCTTCGGAGGGAGGCATATAATTATCATCCTCGACCTCTCTGTCTGCCGCTCTCTTGTGAGGGCTGGCTTCTCCATCCTCCTGTGCTGAATCTTGCTGGAGGGGGTATTCTTCGGCGCTATCCGGAGTATTATTATCTCATGTGCCGGAATCACAATTTTTGATTTGGCGGTATTTAGAGCGGGCCATTGATGCCGACGCTTAGGCTGTTTCTTGGAGGGGTCATCCCCCGCTGTTCCATCACCATCTCCTTCTTTTGGGGTATCCACCATGTATATGTCATATGACGAGGTGGCTTTCCAGTGCCCTTTAGGTGCTGGTTCTTGATCGTCTCCTGCATCGGCGTCCATACCGTCGATGTCTTCGGAGTCGAAGTCGAGCATGTCGGTCAAATCATCGACAGTGGCTACAAAGTGGGTGGTGAGTGGGCTTTGAATTTCTTCGTCGTCTGTATCCCAACCATGTTGACCGCAGTCCGGCCAGGGCTCTCCTGATAAAGAGAGAGACTTTAATGACTTCAGAATATCGCCAAAGGGCGAGTGCTGAAAGATGTCTGCGGCGGTAAACTCCATGATCAGCGCCCAATTGGATTCGATCGGCAGGGGCGCGGAGGGCTCGGAGTCCGGAGAGGAGTCCGGTCCCACGGAGTCACGGGCCTTGCGGAGTGCGGGGCTGGTGTTCGGCTCAATCACCGTTGGGATCGTAGCCCCCGAGGCGGCGTCCAACCACTCATCCTCGATCGGCGCAGTTGGTTCCAAATCGAGGGTCAGAACCGATGCGTGTGCGACCTCTAGGGCACTGTTCGGCGGCAGAGCTAGATCATGCCCATCGTCACAGTGCGGTGCGCTCGGCCGTGGCTCGAATCCGTCGAAGATCAAGTCCCCGCGGACGTCAGCCGTGTAGTTTAAACTTCCAAATCAGACATGATGGCCAGGGGCGTAGCTTTCGATCTGCTCTAGATAGCCAAGCAATTGGCCCGCAGTGCGAAGCCGTCGAAGACAAAGATCTATCCGGGGAGAAAAGTCTCACCCTGGACTGCATTGCTGTTGATGATCGGAGGAGCCATCAGGCCTAAAAGCGACGACACAGAGGAACTCTCAATGAAAGCACCAATGTCGGTGTCAAAACCGGCAGATCTCGGGTAGGGGGTCCCGAACTGTGCGTCTAGGCGGATGGTAACAGGAGACCAGGGACACGATGTTTTACCCAGGTTTGAGACCTATCGATGGAGGTAAAACCATACGTCCTGCTTGATTAATATTGATGATATGGGTAGTACAAGAGTAGATCTACCACGAGATCAAGGAGGCTAAACCCTAGAAGCTAGCCTATGGTATGATTGTTATGTGTTGTCCTACGGACTAAAACCCTCCGGTTTATATAGACACCGGAGAGGGTTAGGGTTACACAGAGTCGGTTACCATGGTGGGAGATCTACATATCCGTATCGCCAAGCTTGCCTTCCACGCCAAGGAAAGTCCCTTCCGGACACGGGATGAAGTCTTCAATCTTGTATCTTCATAGTCCAGGAGTCTGGCTGAAGGTATAGTCCGGCTATCCGGACACCCCCTAATCCAGGACTCCCTCAAAAGGCATGGAACACTTCCCTAGAAAGAAAATAAAATTACCATATGAATCTATCATGGGAGCCACTTATGGATTGCCTACCAAAGATGGCAATACCTAGATCTATCCTTGCTTTTATGCCTAGCTAGGGGCGTTAAACGATAGCGCTTGTTGGGAGGCAACCCAATTTTATTTTAGTTTTCTTTGGTTTTGTTTCTGTTTAGGAATAAATAATACATCTACCTTCTGTTTATGTGGTTTTATCTTTTAATTAGTGTTTGTGCCAAGTTAAACCTATAGAATCTTCTTGGATGATAATTATTTGATCTTGCTCTAATTTCCAGAAACTTTCTGTTCACGAAAACAATTATTAAAAATCACCAGAACGTGATAAAATAGTGATTCCAATTGCTGCTGATCAATAAACAAATTGCCTAGGCCTTCCTATTTTGGTTTATTTTTTTAAGTTCCAGAAGTTTGCGTTAGTTACAGATTACTACAGACTGTTCTGTTTTTGGCAGATTCTGTTTTTCGTGTGTTTGCTTATTTTGATGAATCTATGGCTAGTAAAATAGTTTATAATCCATAGAGAAGTTGGAATACAGTAGGTTTAACACCAATATAAATAAATAATGAGTTCATTACAGTACCTTGAAGTGGTCTTTTGTTTTCTTTCGCTAACGGAGCTTACGAGATTTCTGTTGAGTTTTGTGTTGTGAAATTTTCATGTTTTGGGTGAAATCTTTTGATGGATTATGGAACAAGGAGTGGAAAGAGACTAAGCTTGGGGATGCCCATGGCACCCCCAAGATAATCCAAGTACACCAAAAAGTTAAAGCTTGGGGATGCCCCGGAAGGCATCCCCTCTTTCGTCTACTTCCATCGGTAACTCTACTTGGAGCTATATTTTTATTCACCACATGATATGTGTTTTGCTTGGAGCGTCTTGTATGATTTGAGTCTTTTCTTTTTAGTTTACCACAATCATCCTTTCTGTACACACCTTTTGAGAGAGCCATACATGAACTGGAATTTGTTAGAATACTCTATGTGCTTCACTTATATCTTTTGAGCTTTATAGTTTTGCTCTAGTGCTTCACTTATATCTTTTAGAGCACGGTGGTGGATTTGTTTTATAGAAACTATTGATTTCTCATGCTTCACTTAGATTATTTTGAGAGTCTTAAATAGCATGGTAATTTGCTTAATAATAATAATATGCTTAGTATTCAAGATTTGTAAAACTTTCTTTTGAGTGCATTGAATACTAAGAAAAGTTTGATGCTTGATAATTGTTTTGAGATATGGAGGTGGTAATATCAAAGTCGTGCTAGTTGAGTAGTTATGAAATTGAGAAATTCTTGTGTTGAAGTTTGCAAGTCCCGTAGCATGCACGTATGGTAAGCGTTATGTAACAAATTTGAAACATGAGGTGTTATTTGATTGTCCTCCTTATGAGTGGTGGTCGGGGATGAGCGATGGTCTTTTCCTACCAATCTATCCCCCTAGGAGCATGCACGTAGTGCTTTGGTTTTTGATGGCTTGTAGATTTTTGCAATAAGTATATGAGTTCTTTATGACTAATGTTGAGCCCATGGATTATACGCACTCTCACCCTTCCATCATTGCTAGCCTCTTCGGTACCGTGCATTGCCCTTTCTCACATTGAGAGTTGGTGCAAAATTCGCCGGTACATCCAAACCCCGTGATATGATACGCTCTTTCACACATAAACCTCCCTATATCTTCCTCAAAACAGCCACCATACCTACCTATTATGGCATTTCCATAGCCATTCCGAGATATATTGCCATGCAACTTTCCACCATTTCGTTTATCATGACACGTCCATCATTGTCATATTGCTAGCATGATCATGTAGTTGACATAGTATTTGTGGCAAAGCCACCGTTCATAATTCTTTCATACATGTCACTCTTGGTTCATTGCATATCCCGGTACACCGCCGCAGGCATTCATATAGAGTCATACTTTGTTCTAGTATCGAATTGTAATCATTGAGTTGTAAATAAATAGAAGTGTGATGATCATCATTTTCTAGAGCATTGTCCCAAGTGGGAATAAAAAAATATAAAAAAGAGGGAAAGGCCATGAAAAAAATGAAGGCCCCAAAAAAATGAGAGAAAAAGAGGGAAGGGACAATGTTACTATCCTTTGCCACACTTCTGCTTCAAAGTAGCACCATAATCTTCAAAATAGAGAGTCTCTTGTTTTGTCATCTTCATATACTAGTGGGAATTTTTCATTATAGAACTTGGCATGTATATTCCAACAATGGGCCTCCTCAAGTGCCCTAGGTCTTCATGAGCAAGCAAGTTGGATGCACACCCACTTAGTTTCTTTTGTTGAGCTTTCATACATTTATAGCTCTAGTGCATCCGTTGCATGGCAATCCCTACTCCTTGCATTAACATCAATCGATGGGCATCTCCATAGCCCATTGATTAGCCTCGTTGATGTGATATCTTCTCCTTTTTTGTCTTCTCCACATAACCCCCATCATCATAATCTATTCCACCCATAGTGCTATGTCCATGGCTCGCGCTCATGTATTGCGTGAAAGTTTATAGGTTTGAGATTATTAAAGTATGAAACAATTGCTTGGCTTGTCATCGGGGTTGTGCATGATGAGGGCATTCTTGTGTGACGAAAATGGAGCATGACTAAACTATATGATTTTGTAGGGATGAACTTTCTTTGGCCATGTTATTTTGAGAAGACATAATTGCTTAGTTAGTATGCTTGAAATATTATTATTTTTATGTCAATATGAACTTTTATCTTGAATCTTTAGGATCTAAATATTCATGCCACAATTAAGAAGATTTACATTGAAATTATCCCAAGTAGCACTCTGCATCAAAAATTCTTTTTTATCATTTACCTACTCGAATATGAGCAGGAATTAAGCTTGGGGATGCCTGATACGTCTCCAACGTATCTATAATTTTTGATTGCTCCATGCTATATACTATTTTGGACCATATTGGGCTTTATTTTCCACTTTTATATTACTTTTGGGACTAACCTATTAACCGGAGGCCCAGCCCAGAATTGCTGTTTTTTGCCTCTTTCAGTGTTTCAAAGAACCGGAATATCAAACGGAGTCCAAACGGAATGAAACCTTCGGGAACGTGATTTTCTCAACAAATGTGATTTAGGAGACTTGGACCCTCCGTCAAGAAAGGAGGGAGGCGGTCACGAGGGTGGAGGGCGCCCCCCTAGGGCGCGCCCCCCTGCCTCATGCCCCCCCCCCGAAGCTCCACCGACGTACTCCTTCCTCCTATATATACCTGCGTACCCCCAAACGATCAGATACGGAGCCAAAAACCTAATTCCATGCCGCAACCTTCTGTACCCACGACATCCCATCTTGGGGCCTGTTCCGGAGCTCCGCCGGAAGGGGAATCCACCACGGAGGGCTTATACATCATCACCATAGCCCCTCCGATGAACTATGAGTAGTTTACCTCAGACCTTCGGGTCCACAGTTAGTAGCTAGATGGCTTCTTCTCTCTTTTTGGATCTCAATACAATGTTCTCCCCCTCTCTCGTGGAGATCTATTCAATGTAATCTTCTTTTTGCAGTGTGTTTGTTGAGACCGATGAATTGTGGGTTTATGATCATGTTTATGTATGAACAATATTTGAATCTTCTCTCAATTCTTTTATGTATGATTGGTTATCTTTGCAAGTCTCTTCGAATTATCAGTTTGGTTTGGCCTACTAGATTGGGTTTTTTTGCAATGGGAGAAGTGCTTAGCTTTGGGTTGAATCTTGTGGTGTCCTTTCCCAGTGATAGTAGGGGCGGCAAGGCACGTATTGTATTGTTGCCATAGAGGATAACAAGATGGGGTATTTATCATATTGCATGAATTTATTCCTCTACATCATGTCATCTTGCTTAAAGCGTTACTCTGTTTTCTTGAACTTAATACTCTAGATGCATGCTGGATAGCGGTCGATGAGTGGAGTAATAGTAGTAGATGCAGGCAGGAGTCGGTCTACTTGTCTCGGACGTGATGCCTATATACATGATCATACCTAGATATTCTCATATCTATGCTCAATTCTGTCAATTGCTTAACAGTAATTTGTTCACCCACCGTAGAATACTTATGCTCTTGAGAGAAGCCACTAGTGAAATCTATGGCCCCCGGGTCTATTCTCATCATATCAATCTCCCATCACTTTATTATTGCTTGCTTTTACTTTTACTTTTTATTTTACCTTGCATCTTTATAGCAAAAATACCAAAAATATTATCTATCATCTCTATCAGATCTCACTCTCGTAAGTGACCGTGAAGGGATTGGCAACCCCTAATCGCGTTGGTTGCGTTGAGCTATTTGTTTTGTGTAGGTACGAGGGACTCACGCGTGGCCTCCTACTGGATTGATACCTTGGTTCTCAAAAACTGAGGGAAATACTTACGCTACTTTGCTGCATCATCCTCTCCTATTCGGGGAAATCCAACGCAGTGCTCAAGAGGTAGCACCTAACAAAACTAACTCGATTACATGATGAATCTCATCCAACTTCTCACTGACCAGCGAGCCTACGAAGGAATTACTCACTCTCGGTGGAAAGCATCATGGAATTGGTGATGGAGGAGGGTTGGTGATGACGAAGATAGAAGAGCCGCCTCTCCGGATCCCCAAATAGATTCCAGATTTGGCTTCTTGATGAGGAACAGGAGGTGGCGGCGGCTCTGTCTCGTGAAACGCAATAATTCTTCCTCCCTTATTTTTTCTAGAAATATGTGATTTTATAGCATCGGTTTCAGGGTCTGTGGGTCCACCATGTGGGGACAACCCACCTGGGCGCGCTTGGAGGGAGGGGGTGCCCTAGTGGGTTGTGCCCACCCAGGTGCCCCCCTCTAGTGGTTCTCGGCTCAAAAAATTATCTTTATTCATATAAAAATTCCCCGCAAAGTTTCCTTCCAATCCGAGAACTTTTATTTCTGCACAAAAACAACACCATGCTCGTTATGCTGAAAACAACATCAGTCCAGGTTATTTTCATTCAAATCATACAAATTAGAGTCCAAAACAAGAGGAAAAGCATTAGGAAAAGTAGATACGACAGATACGTCTCAGGAAGCTGAAGATCAAGAGGAACCAGACGATGTCCCCGATGATGATCTTCGTCGGGTCATTGTTGATGCAAAGAGACAATGCCAAAGTGAAAGGGAGAAGTTGAAGTTCGATCGCATGTAAGAGGATCGCAAAAAAAAGGTTGTACCCAAATTGCGAAGATGATAACACAAAGCTCGGTACCACACTGGAATTGCTGCAATGGAAGGCAGACAATGGTGTATCTGACAACGGATTTGAGAAGCTACTGAAAATATTGAAGAAGAAGCTTCCAAAGGATAACGAATTGCCCGAAAGTACGTACGAAGCAAAGAAGGTTCTATGCCCTCTAGGATTGGAGGTGCAGAAGATACATGCATGCCCTAATGACTGCATCCTCTACCGCGGTGCGTATGAGGATTCGAACACATGCCCGGTATGCGGTGCATCGCAGTATAAGATCAGACGAGATGACTCTGGTGATGTTGAGGGCGAGTGCCCCAGGAAGAGGGTTCCTGCCAAGGTGATGTGGTATGCTCCTACAATACCACAGTTGAAACGTCTGTTCAGAAACAAAGAGCATGCCAAGTTGATGCGATTGCACAAAGAGGACCGTAAGAAAGATGGGAAGTTGATAGCACCCGCTGATGGGTCGCAGTGGAGAAAAATTTAGAGAACATGGGGGGACTATGCAGGTGATGCAAGGAACTATGGTGTGGTGTAAGCACGGATGGCATTAATCCTTTTGTGAGTAGAGCAGCAATCATAGCAACTGGTCCTTGACTCTATGTATCTATAACCTTCCTTCTTGGTTGTGCATGAAGCGGAAGTTCAATATGGTGCCAGTGCCCATCCAAAGCCCTAAGCAACCCGGCAACGACATTGATATGTACCTAAGGCCATTAGTTGAAGAACTTTTACAGCTGTGGAATGGAAAAGGTGTACGTGTGTGGGATGAGCACAACCAGGAGGAATTTGACCTACATGTCACTGGTGCGCGTCGGTCCTAAACAAACGGTTTTTAACCCCTTTCCGCGACAGCATTTGGAACCGTCGCCAAGTGAGTGTGGGCGATAGGGGGGTCCTTCCCACACGACCCACAAACCGTCGGGGATAGGGCCCCTACAGTACTCCTACTCGTTTCTTCTCGCATTGCCATCGCAGTCGGTATTCTATGGTGCTACATGCGCGGCCCATCACAAACGGTTCACTATTATAGAACGTGTATGATACACGGCTCATCACAAACGGTTCACCGTTAAGGAGATTAGCTAATCGTCATACGAGTGTCGGACAGGATTACGAAACATCGGACCGTCGTAACATCGTCGTACACGACAACTATCACACACGCTATTATGTGGTGCAACGTTTACAATGCACACTTCATCAGAAACAGTTCATGGTTGCGAATCGTGTATGATAAGGCAACTAACACAAACGTTTAGTTTGCCGCACCGTTTGTGATATTGTCTGACATCACACATGCTTTGCAAACGGCAACTGTGTGCATGCTTGCACACGTTTCCTCTCTGTGAACCGTCTCCGGTTATGGTGCATATAGCAAACGTTTGTGTTTTACCAACCGTGTGTGCCGTAACAACCTGGAGAGCGTAATTTCACCGTAATTTAATTGCTGCTTTTCCAAATTGTATCAGATTGGATTTGAATTTGAATGTATGCTAAAACTTTATTCATATCCATCAGGTTCAAACAACCAATGCATTTTTCGATTCATAGGTACACATGTTCAAGAATTACATAAGAACAAAATAAAGAATGATGAACCACAGTTGTATACTTGTACTATTAAAGACGGTAAAGAAAGAGGCGAAATATATTCTGGTTGCTGAACAAGGTGAAGCAGAATGCCCATATTGTGCCCTCCTCCATGCAGAAGGCACGCACGACTCTAGTCCAACCCCTTGTGATGGCCGATCGCCCATCCTTCATGGTCTTCATGAAAACATCTAGATAATCATCGTGTTCTGGTAGAAATACTTTAACCTTTGCATGCCCACCAATCATGTAGTTTGATAGGTAATCTTGAGTAAACTGCTTTGGCAACCACTTCAAAGGAAAAAGATTCAGAAATTGTCATCTAACACAACTCATTATGGGCAGTAAAAAGAAGGCTGCAGAGTTCTTACTTACCATCATGCAGTTTGCTGTTGTCTTGGATAAAGTGTAAAAAAATAGTTTAATTGCCATGTTTGGACCCATTTTACTAACAATCTTTATTAGCTTCCTCACTTGATGCTGGTTCATTGATATCTCATTGCCCCATATGAAGAGAGGGTCGAAACGTGGATCTTTACCAATGACATATGTACCTAAAAGCACCAAATTAATATTAGAAGCTAAACAACAATTGCACAATGATGTAGTACAACACTCTTTTATAATATGTCTATATACATCCGTATGTGGTAGTCCATTTGAAATATCTAAAAATACAAATATTTAGGAACGGAGGATCTTATAACATCCAATATACTCACATATTAGATGAATTAACATCTTATATTATGGGCCGGAAGGAGTTTAGTTCATTCTTACAAATTATCTGCTATTATATCCACGGGTTACAGTTATTTTGAGCTAGTTCGGGCTCAAATAGCCCTAGAGTATATCTAAACATGAGGGCTAGTTTGAGCTAGTTGCATCTATAACCCACCCAAAAAAACTAGTATCCAACCAGGAAGTGCATTTATTGTCAATCTAACAGTGCCATCCAAACAACTCTTTGGATGGAGTTAGTTCAGGGTTAGTAATGAGCTAGAAACTAACTCTAACCTCTAGCTAAGTTGAGTATCCAAACATGGATGTGTTGTTGCTGTTGTTGTTGTTGCTGCTGCTCTTCTACGTATATCTAGACATCATTAGAACATTAATGTAACACTCTTCATGGTTGCTATGTAGCCTAGGATTGCATATTTAGACATCACAGTGCATGCTGCTATGTAGCCTCAGATATATTACATATGGCCCTAGTTAACCTAAGGAAAAATGGGTTGCAGATATATTTAGTTAAAAGTACGATTCACCGATTAGTCCCTTATCAGCCGCCGACCTATATGGTACCAGCTACCGATATCCTGAACAGTGAGCAGATATAAGCCACGGGATGAAAGTAACCTCGATGGAAAACAGCAGTCGTTCCCAAAATTGCCTGTGTAGGTACATCAAGAAGCATGTTAAGCACAACAGGCTAAACATCAACCAAAATTACACATGCCAGACAAAATAATCTCCAAAAGATAGCTTCAGTGTGCAGGTTTAAGAACACTAGTAAAGCAAAACAAGTGGAAAGGTGTGCTAACTGCAATAGGCCAAACATTTAACAACAAGCAAACATGGTCATTCAAACTGGTATTGTGCCGGTCTAAGTACATGATAACCCACAAGTATAGGGGATCGCAACAGTTTTCGAGGGTAGAGTATTCGACCCAAATTTATTGATTCGACACAAGGGGAGCCAAAGAATATTCTCAAGTATTAGCAGTTGAGTTGTCAATTCAACCACACCTGGAAAACTTAATATCTGCAGCAAAGTATTTAGTAGCAGAGTAGTATGGAAGTAACGGTAACAGTGGCAAAAGTAACAGTAGCAGTTTTGTAGTAATTGTAACAGTGGCAACGGAAAAGTAACTAAGCAAAGATCAATATGTGAAAAGCTTGTAGGCATTGGATCAGTGATGGATAATTATGTCGGATGCGATTCCTCATGCAACCGTTATAACATAGGGTGACACAGAACTAGCTCCAGTTCATCAATGTAATGTAGGCATGTATTCCGAATATAGTCATACGTGCTTATGGAAAAGAACTTTTATGACATCTTTTGTCCTACCCTCCCGTGGCAACGGGGTCCTATTGGAAACTAAGGGATATTAAGGCCTCCTTTTAAGAGAGTACCGGAACAAAGCATTAACACTTAGTGAATACATGAACTCCTCAAACTACGGTCATCACCGGGAGTGGTCCCGTTTATTGTCACTTCGGGGTTGCCGGATCATAACACATAGTAGGTGACTATTGACTTGCAAGATAGGATCAAGAACTCACATATATTCATGAAAACATAATAGGTTCACATCTGAATTCATGGCACTCGGGCCCTATTGACAAGCATTAAGCATAGCAAAGTCATAGCAACATCAATCTCAGAACATAGTGGATACTAGGGATCAAACCCTAACAAAACTAACTCGATTACATGATAAATCTCACCCAACCCATCACCGTCCAGCAAGCCTACGATGGAATTACTCACGCACGGTGGTGAGCATCATGAAATTGGTGATGGAGGAAGGTTGATGATGATGACGGCGACGGATTCCCGTCTCCAGAGCCCCGAACGGACTCCAGATCAGCCCTCCCGAGAGAGAGTAGGGCTTGGCGGCGGCTCCGTATCGTAAAACGTGATGAATCCTTCTCTCTGAGTTTTTTCTCCTCAACGTGAATATATGGAGTTGGAGTTGACGTCGGTGGAGCCTCAGGGGGCCCACGAGACAGGGGGCGCGCCCCCACCCTCGTGGACAGGGTGTGGGCCCCCTGGTCTTGATTCTTTCGCCAGTATTTTTTATATATTCCAAAAATATTCTCCGTGAAGTTTCAGGTCATTCCGTTAACTTTTATTTCTACACAAAAATAACACCATGGCAATTCTGCTGAAAACAGCGTCAGTCCGGGTTAATTCCATTCAAATCATGCAAGTTAGAGTCCAAAACAAGGGCAAAAGTGTTTGGAAAAGTAGATACGATGGAGACGTATCAGTACACTGGTTATGGTTAAATAAAAATGGAAAGGTGTGTTAACTACAAGATGCAGCAACCAAATGTAGTCATTCATAGTGGTATTGTTGAAACTGGTACTGATGAAATTGAACTTCACAGTTCATACTTGCACATATAGAACATCACGTTATGAATAACTCGAATAAACAAGGCATACTACGGACAACCAAAGATAGCATTTGAAACTGAAATAGGCTAACTACAAACAACCGAACAATCAAAATACTTTAAAAGAGGCATATGCTAGCTATAACAGGCTTAACAACAAGCAAATATATGCATTCCTATCGGCATGTTTAAAACTGGATTGATGAAATGTACTGCACAGTAAATAATTGCACATATAGAGCATCACATTATGAACAACTGAAATAAACAAGGCATGCTACAAACAACCAGATATAGCAATTAATACTGGACATATTCTCACTACACTACAAAAGGGACTCGACAAAACAAATCATGGGTTTCCTCGTGTGAAGAGGCATGGCAAAACAAATCGTGGGTTTCCTCACTTGTCACGGATGGGCTCGTTCCTGTGGGAAGAGCACGGACCCTAGATGCGCTCCATGTTGTCGCAGATGGGCTCCTTCCCCTTGGAAGAGCACGGCTGTAGGGTGCCCTCCCTGATGTTGTAGACGGGCGCTTTCCCCTTGGAAGAGCAGATTGGCTCTTTCCCCTTTGAAGAGCCGAAGAGAGTGCCCTCCTCGTGGTCGTCGTCGATGAGGTCTGACTTGGAAGCTGTGGATCCCAAGCCAGCTTCGCAGAACGTGTCCTTCAGAAATGACAAAAGGGGCTTGATGGCGATGTAGAATGGCAAATTGGTGACAGCGAGCCAGAGGAGATCAGTGGCGGGGCCATGGATGAGATCGACGGCGGTTGAACCCGAGGGGTTGAGGGTGGGCCACTTAACCTGTGACACAGCCCACCTCAGGGCGTCGCTGTCGATGACCTCGATGTTGTAGCCGGCGGACGAGACATGCCCGCATACTCTAGCCCATTGCTTGAGTGCTTGCCGCTAGTAATGGTCGTCAGCTTCCTCGGCGACGTCGGGCGAAGAGACCGCTATACACCTCTTTTGGGTCAGTCGCTCCTCGAGCTCCACGGGAAGCGTAGTCGGGCTTAGGCTGCGACCTCTGGAGTGGGGGATGGGGATGGGGACACTAAAAAAAGACACATACGTGACATTTTGGGCTGAACGAAATTTTTTCTGTCATACGTATGACACTTCTATGACGATAATTGTGACAAAACCCGGTATCATCATAGATGTGGTGGGCTCCTACTTCTATGACAAAAAATCATGACAGAAAATGGGCTTTTTGTCCTGGGCGGGCCGAAGACGCAGCTGTATGACATTCTTTGGGCCGTCCATGACGGAAAAAACCGTGGTAGAAGCAAGGGGGAGGAAATTTTCGGGGAGTTTCCGGTTACGGTGGGAGGTCGGGGGCCGAGCGATGCGCGTTTCTCTCGTACACGTACGCGCGTGTGTGCGATACGTTGGCTCTAACTGAACCCGAGCGAGGCGTTGGGCTCTAACTGAACCCGAGCGATTGCACTGCAGGCTACGCATTACTGAACCCGAGCGATCGATCGATGGCTGTTAACTGAACCCGATCGAGCGATTCCTTCGCTACTGCTGCTAACTGAACCCGATCTGTGGGAAAGGGGGCGTTTGGCAGGCGTCATCTAAGAAACTCAGGGCGGCCTGGGTATGGAGATCGGTGGGTAAGCTGCACGGGCAAACCGGCAGATGATGATAATGGAGGCCTTGCGGCGGCGGCAGAGGCGGCGGGGACTTTGCTAGGGTTTGGAGCGAGGGAGGGTGTGTGTGTGTGCGCGCGCACGCCCGAGGAGGTTTTGGTGTGTGTGTGTGTGTGTGTGTGTGTGTGTGTGTGTGTGTGGAGGGGGGTGTTTGAGGAAATGAAGTGGGTACTGAAAATGTTACTACGCGGGAGTCAAACGCGGGAGTGAAATGCTGGGCTATTGAAAATTTTGATGATAGTGCATCGCACACGGTCCGGAGATAACAACCATGTGTTATGAAATAGAAAAACCCTCGAGGTGGGCATATATTTTCTAGGGATGCAGGCGGGATTGGGAACAAGAAACATCGCACACGGTCCGGAGATAACAACTGTGTGTTATGAAACAGAAAAACCCTCGAGGCAGGCAAATAATTTTGAGAGGGGGAGCCTCATGGAGCCCAATGTACTGTGCGGATGTGTGCGTGACAGGTGCACCGGCATGGCACACGGTTAGTTTGAGTGAACCGTGTCTGTTGCATCATCCGACTTGTCTAATCACTACAAAAAAAGACAGATCCGTGACATTTTGGGCCGAACGAATTTTTTTCCTATCATACTTATGACACTTCTATGACGATAATTGTGACAAAACCCGGTATCATCATAGATGTGGTGGGCTCCTACTTCTATGACAAAAAATCATGACAGAAAATGGGCTTTTCATCTTGGGCAGGCCGGAGACGCAGCTGCATGACATTCTTTGGGCCGTCCATGACGGAAAAAACCGTGGTAGAAGCAAAGGCGAGGAAAATATCAGGGTGTTCCCGATTATGGTCGGTGGTCGGCGCCGAGCGATGCGCGTTTCTGTTGTACACGCACGCGTGTGGGTGCGAGGCATTGGGCTCTAACTGAACCCGAGCGATTGCACTGCAGGCTACATGTTACTGAACCCGAGCATCGATCGATGGCTGTTAACCGAACCCGATCGAGCGATCCTTCGCTATTGCTGCTAACTGAAGCCGATCGATGCTGCCTCTGGATGAACAATGAGCGTTGCGGGGGGGGGGTGGATGAACAGTTCCCGGTGGGGGTGGATGAACAGTACCCTGTGGTGTTGCCTCTGGATGAACTTGACCCCAATCGATCGAGTCGGTTGGGGCTGTATGAATAGGACCCCGTGGAGGGCTGGATGAACAGGACCACCCCGTGGAGGGCTGGATGAACAGTAGACGGTGGAGGGCTGGATGAACAGTAGCCCATGGAGGGGTGGTTGAACAGGAGCCCATGGAGAGGGCTGGTTGAACAGTAGCCGGTGGAGTAGCGCGCGGTGGAGGCTGGATGAACAGGAGCCTGTGGATGAACAGTCGCACGTGGAGGCTGGAGGAGGTCGACGGTGGATGAACAGTATCCCGTGGAGGCTGGAGGGGGTCGACGGTGGAGATGAACAATATCCCGTGGAGTCCCGTTTTGTGGTACGCCACACCCCTCCCGATGAACAGGACCCCCGTTTTGACCGTAGCGCTCCAACACAAGTCCGTTTCCTCCGTTTTGCGGTACGCCACACCCCTCCCGATCAACATGACCCCGTTTCGACCGTAGGAGGTCCGTTTCCTCCATTTTGCGGTACGCCTGACCTCTCCCGATGAACATGATCCTGTTTCGAACATGGCCGGTCAAACACAAGGCCGTTTCCTCCGTTCTGCGATACGCCATGCCTCGTTTCCATTGGTTGTTCCATCCAAGCCCTCCCGATGAACACGACAACACATTCTGTTCCGACCCAGCTGGTTGGCTCCCCATGAACACGACGACGACGACGCAGTTTCTCCTTTAGACCCAACAATGTACACGAGCCCTGGCCATACGTATGCGCGAGTAGGCGTTCGAGACCCCGCCCGTATGTACGTACGTGGCCGTATTTTCTTTCTTGCACATTGGCCGCTGTACATACGTGTACATGCTACGTGCGCGCGTCTACATCGACCAGTATGTACGTACACGTTCGCGACCAGAATGACAACGCTACGTACGCTTCGACCAGGTGGGTCCCAACTGTCAGGCACTTCCTTGCGTGCGAAGATGTAGCTAGTGGGTCCCAACAGTAAAGGGGCGAATCGTTTTTTTTTTGCCCAGACGCACTTCCTTGCATGCGAAGATGTAGCTGGTGGGTCCCAGCAGTCAGGGGAAACTTTTTTTCACGAAATATGGTGGCCCGTCCGGTGGGTCCCCGCTGTCAGGTGGAGGAATAATTATTTTGCGCGTAATAAGGAGGCACTTCCTTGCTACGGCCGTGGACCTAACTGTCAGCCTCTCCACGTACAGTCCACGTCCGATGGAAGCCGTTCCTTGACCACGTTGACCACGCCGCGCCGAGAGCACCAGGGCAGTGGACGATGGCGAGGCCTAGGAAGGGGACGACGCGGAGCCAGGGAAGACGCGGCAATGGATGCCCACGCGTAGAGGAGTATGAGGGTTCACTGGTTCGCTGCAGTGTGAGGCTGCCGTAGCCGCAGAATAACAGGGGGTGTGGGTGAGTAGAGGGATGGCCTGGTCAGCGGTGGGAGTAGTAGGGGGCGGTGATGCCTCCGCGACATCGCAGCCGGCCACGGGAGGTAGGAGCACGAGGCACGACCGGCGCCGGTTTGGGCGGCTGGAGCAAAAAGACTAGAGGTTGAAGAAGCACTACGGCCGTT
Source organism: Aegilops umbellulata (assembly GCA_032464435.1). Lineage (NCBI taxonomy): Eukaryota > Viridiplantae > Streptophyta > Magnoliopsida > Poales > Poaceae > Aegilops > Aegilops umbellulata. Next base: position 61,244,150 of record CP136056.1, on the reverse strand, counting down.
GGATGGACATCGTACGGTCACTGGAGCTAGAATCGTGCATATTGACTAAGTTGACAAAGCCCTCCATCCCCGTCAACTTAGTAGGCCCACAAGTCAGCCTGCCACTATACTGGGTCCCAGCTAGCAGGGGGAGTATTCATTTTTTTGTGCGTAATAATGAGGCACTTCCTTGCGTGCAAAGATATAGCTGGTGGGTCCGAGCTGTCAGCGGCGGTAACGTTTTTTTCGCGAAATACAGAGGCCCTTTCGGTGGGTCCCGGATGTCAGGTGGAGGAATCATTATTTTGCGCGTAATAAGGAGGCATTTCCTTGCGTGCGGTCGTGGACCCAGCTGTCAGCCTCTCCATGTACAGTCCACTTCAGATGCATGTCTGTCGTTGACCACGCTGACCAGGCCGCGCCGAGAGCACCAGGGCGGTCGACGAAGGTGAGGCCTAGGAAGGGAATGACACGGAGCCAGGGAAGACTCGGCAGTTGTTCCCCACGCTGTCGGGGATATACTCCGCGGTATGACCCAGCCGGAGTTATAACCCGGCTGGGACTTGGTAACCCAGCAGGTGTTAAGTCATAACTCGACAGACAATCATAAGCCGGCAGACAATCATAAAACGGCAGGAAGTCATAACCCGGCAGACCATCATAAACCGGCAGACCATCATAAACCGCAGACAGTCATAACCCGACAGACAGTGATAATTCGGTTGACAATCATAAGGCGGCAGATAGAGTCGCCTGGGATTATGAAGCCCGAGACGTTATGAAGTCCAAGACGTTAAGAAGCCCATGAAAAGAAGTCAAAATAGTCTAAGTCTTAATCCGAGTTGGACTCTACATGTAACTCGCCCCTTCAACATATATAAGGAGGGGCAGGGCACACCGAGGGGGACAAGAAACAATCTCTAGGGCTAGACACAAAGGGGGAGCCGGTTTGTGCGGCGACTCTCTCATGAGCATAATGAGATCTAGCCACAAACAACATGTAGGGTTATTACCGGATGATGTTTCCCGGGGCGCGAAGCTGTCTAAATCCTTGTCTTGTATGTTGATCCGCCACGCGTCTCTCGATTCCGACCAACCCCTTCAAGCTACACATAGATGCGTTGGCCTCACGACTAAGTGCTCACACTAGGACATCTGCCGTGACAATTCCACGACAGTTGGTGCCCACCGTGCGGCTTGCGCACGGTGGTGTCGAGTTTTTGGAGGGATCTCTCTTAGGAATCCATATGTTCGCGATTTTCCGGGTGAAGAAGAGCTGGTTCGCCAACACCATCGTCTTCCTCTATGGCCTATTTTTGCCGGTGGTTCAAGTTTTGATCTGTAAATCGCCAAGAACCAACATGGTTAGAGTCGCCGCCTTGTTTAGCGTTAATGTGGCAAAGATGATGGAAGCAAATCGCCAAAAACGCAAAAATCCAAAGTCCCAATCGAGCTAGACTATGGATCGGATATTGTTTGGAAAGATTAGTAAAGAAATTGATGACTAGCTATATGTCACATGGATCAAAGCATCGCTCGACGACCCGGACTCCTCGGTTGTCTGTGCCTCTTGGATTGGCTGTCCCGAATCCGCCGCCGGATTCAGTCGGCCCTGTCGCCTTCGAACCGCCGCTTGACTGCGTCCTTGCCATATCGGTGCCTCTTCAAACGCGCCACCGGTTCAGCTGCACCTTTACGGTTGGTTTCAGCATGCCGCGAGCCGGCCCGCACCTCGTCGATCCGCCGGGGCGGCCTCATTCCGCCCACGATGGTACGGCCGACAGCCCGTTTTCAACTGCCGGCTCGCTCTTCCACTCGAACCACCTTGTTAAACCACCAGCGACTGACCGATTCAAAACTCCACTGTTATGAGTCACGATCGTGGAGTCACATCTGCCATTAACTCCGGTGTACAAGCCGCAACGGAGAACAGAAATCAGATCGGTTTGGCTCCGATTCAGATTGAGAAAGAAAAGGAAAAAGAGCATAGGATCTCAACACGGACTCATACATCAATGGAAAGTAAGAACCTACCGACAGCATTACAGCACGGACCAAAGAAATCCAACGAACAGTCCAACAGCACCACGGCCCGGAGACGGGGATGGGGGATGAACTCGAACTCTGTTGCCGCCGCGACCGTACCGCGCCAGCAAGCCTCCGGTGCTGGCTCATCTCAATGACTCGTTTCTACGGCCGCGCCGTTCCGAGATGGCCCTCCCTCGCTCAGCCGCCGCCCTCGCCGTTTTTCAAGCCGCCTCCGGTTCAAACACTGCTCCAAGCCGCTTTACCTCAACATGACCTAGCCCTGAGTCACTGTCGCCATCAAACTTCATCCAAACAACCGCCGTTCAGTTGCACGTCTACGGACAAATCACCACTGTGGCCACAGTTGCTTACCTCTTGAACCGCCGACGCCGAGTCGTCGCCTATGCCAGGACAGCCCGCCCTCACCGCGATCCGCCGCGGATTGCTCCTGCTGCCGCGAGCGGGCCCGTGGTCTCGGGCATCCTCTACAAGTTGTAGTCAGGCCGTCCCGCAGCCGTTGCTGAACCGCCCGCTCGCTCGGCGCCTAACGACTCACGCCGTGGCGCCCCTCGCTTCATCGGCGGAGGCCGCACCGGGCCGGCCTCTCTCTTAACCCGCCTGCAATACCTTTCATTGCTCGAGCCACTGCCCACGAGCAGGCCTAATCGAATCACCGTCGAGCTGCCGTCTGCCTAGCAGGAAGATGCGCCCAACTCACCTCCGCTGCTGTGCCCTGCCGGATCACCTGCGCCCGAGTCACCGCGTAGATCGCCAAGCCAACAGGGGCAATTCACGGTCTCTGCCTATATGGATCGGCCTAGTGCTGCTACGTTTTGCCTTGGCCCGCCTTACCAGCGTCCTCCAGGCCGCTGCTCCGCCTCGCCCGTCGCAGTGCTTTTGAGCCGCCCGGGCTCGCAGTCCCGAACCGTCTCACTTACCTCAGCCGGCCGTCTTACCCGCCTCCGTCGTCCGCGCATGGAGCCGCCTCCGGCGTCGCCGAGTCACCGCCCCTCGCGGCTGTAGCCGCGCCTCACCGGCTGTCTGCCTCCGACACACGGCCTCACCGAGTCACCATCACGGCCGGATTAAATCATCGCCTCTCCAAGTCACCTCTGCCGGCTCCGGCCTCTACTGCGGGCCACCCGTATCCTGCCTGCAAGCCGGAGTCGCCCCCGCAACCGTGTCCAGCCGCCTCGCCGCTTCAAACCGGCCCTGTCCTCGGGTGGCTGTCCTGCTACGCTGCGCCCTCGCCCGTCGTTTCTGCGAGGCGCTTGATGATCCTTTGCATGATGTGGCTCTTTTTTAGGCAAGACACTGATAGGGCAGGTGTGACCTTTATGAGCAACACCAGTGCAAAGGAGCAGTTCTTTGGATTAGACGATTTCAGACTTGCCTTTTTTATTGACAATATCAAACAAGGGATACCTCTCCAGGCAGAAGCAGACAAAAGAGAAGAAGGATAAAACCTGCTACGTGCATGGATAATGCGGCCAGAGTGCTAATCACATGCATATATTATTCACTTTCCATCCACCTCCAGTACCTCACACACGGTTCAATCTACAATTTGATGTTATGCTGCATAGCGTGGTTCCCTTGATAAAACAGAGGAAGCCGGAGGAGATGTGTTCGCCCGACAAAACGGTGCTATTTTTTCTAAGAATTTTATCAGCACATATTTTGTTTGAGAACAATTACTCTAGTATGTGGCATTTTTCGCATGACCATTATTAATTACAAATGTGTTGCAAAGGGGCGTGCGTCAATATTATTTTGTGCACTAGCGCACTCGTGCCGTGTTGCTGGACGGATGCATGCACAAGTCGCCACCCCCGCTGCATGAACATACGCGACTGACTCATCGTCCGCGCCCACAGCCGACTCGCCCGCCTTTACCGGGGTGATCATCAACTCCGCGGTGTATAATTTCTGGCCTAACATATCAGGTGAAATCCATCCAGTATATTTTTATATTATATATTACTTTCTTTAAAAGCGCAATTACTCTGGCTTGCAAGTTCTCCAATGCAGGATAAATTGTCTACTACAAAAGGGACTATTATATCACTGAGTTGTTAAATGACTCATACCGGTTTATATCAAGGTCAAAAATGGAGAATTTCAAGCCAACTCTTCGAGTCATCTTAAGACTCGGGGGCTACAATGTCATGACTTGGCAGAATTGGCTGGTTTCAGTGAATTCAAGAACTCCAGGTCATTGGAGGGAAAAATAACCCGATCCCGGAGGCTGCTGTTATGTTGATGAAAATTTAAAGGCCGTCATAAAATTCCGGTTTAAAATCCGGTTCAAAAAGAATAATCTCTCGCAAGTTCGAGTCCTCAAGAAAAATTAAAGGGACCAAAGAGAGTCTGTTGCAAAAGCATAGCTCAAACATAGGTGCCCCTTGAGCACAGCTCGCAAAATCAATTGGGGGCTTGGTCGTATTCGAACCATAACTACACCTCTTGATCGGCGTAAGGCCACCAGGGAAATCACTTGGGAGCTTGGTCATATTCGAACCATAGGTACACCTCTTGATCAGCGCAATGCCACAATATCACTTGGGGGCTTGGTTGTATTCGAACCATAGCTACACCTCTTGATCCGGCTATCAAGCCCATATCATAAGAGCACATCTCTGGTTACCTCAGTAATCCGGCTATCAAGCCCATATCATAAGAGCACAGCTCTGGTTACCTCGGTAATCCGGCTATCAAGCGCATATCATAAGAGCATAGCTCTGGTTACCTCGGTAATCTGGCTATCAAGCCCATATCATAAGAGCACAGCTCTGGTTACCTCAGTAATCCGGCTATCAAGCCCATATCATAAGAGCACAGCTCTGGTTACCTCGGTAACCCGGCTATCAAGCCCACACTATAAGAGCACAACTCTGTTTACCTTGGTAATCCGACTATCAAGCCAGTATTATAATTTCATAAGAGCATAGCTCAGATTACCTTGGCAATTCGGCTATCAAGCCAATATTATAACTTCATATGAGCATAGCTCTGACCTACTTGGAGGCTTAATGCCCGGGTTAAGGGGACCAAAGAGGGTCTGTTGCACAACACATCTCAAACATAGGTACCTGGCCTTGATGGTTCAAAATATATCACTTGGGGGCTCTCTTCTTGGTTTGAAGCGCCAGTATACTTTGGATTGCGCAATGGGAATCATGCCATTATAAATCATTGGGCATATTATTTAAATCTTTAATAGCCAGCATGGCTGGATTTTATTATGGCTATTAATAACCAGTATTATGATTGAGGTTTTCAAAGTCGCTTCAGCGCAATGGCTATTATTTTATCAATGGATATGATTTATTCTACAATGGAGGGAATAGTCCCGAGTCGTTGCAGGCTTACGACCCGGCACTTGGGGGCTACATTATGCAAATTGAGATTACATCAAATATGCAAGTCCCATGTCACTGCCAGCATGCACCATGGCACTTGGGGGCTAATGCAAGGTCTTTTTTGATCACCTTATTGAAGACCCGACTCATCACATTGTAATGAGCCGGCCCTTGGGGGCTACCAATTGCTCCTGTCAACAATTCAAGGTACACAAGTCTTAATCCATTATATTGAAAGGTCCACTCCTCAGTTGGTAAAGCACAAAGCTCTTAACCTTGTGGATGTGGGTTCAAGCCCCATGATGGGAGTTACATCATATGATGTTATTTTCAATGAAGTATATATAAAGTCCGAGCTTAGTATTATCTTACTGAGATGTCCCTTGGAGGCTACACATTGCTGTTAAAGTCTATATGGTCATATTTACAAAGTCCCTGCTCATTATTTACATAATGACCCGGCTCTTGGGGGCTACACTGGTGGAAGTTTTTATGAGCATCAGGCAATTACAAGTCCCAGGTTGCTGCAAGCATGACAACCCAATACTTGGGGGCTACATAGGTGGAATATTCAGTTCTGACTAGTAATTGAGATGAACACTATGGATTTTCTTCAAGCTTGTGACATTTATATTGAAGCAAGTCTTAAGCTATTGCTACGCTACCTTCTTAAGACTTGGGGGCTACAAGTGATAGGCATACAAGAGGTATATTTTCAAGCTTGATGTTAACTACAATTATGACCCGGTGCCATCAATATTTATAAACCGGCAAGTTCACATCCTTAAACCGGCTGAAGATCAGATGCGTATTTCAAGGACCAATATTTCTGTTAAGCATTGGGAGCTTAGTCAAATGAATTATTCTTCATAATATTTTTTGTGACAAACCAATGTCAGCAAATTGATTATGAAGCTAGCCTATTGACCCAGATTTTCTAGAAGGAAATGAAAAGGATTTAAGGATGCTCAAGATCAGTTTAACATGGATAAATCCAAATTAAACAGGGGGCTAATGTCGGGGATACACCCCGCGGTATGACCCGGCCGAAGTTATAACCCGGCTAGGACTCGGTAACCCGGCAGGTGTTAAGTCATAACCCGACAGACAATCATAACCCGGCAGACAATCATAAACCGGCATGAAGTCATAACCCGACAGACCATCATAAACCGGCAGACAGTCATAACCTGGCAGACAGTGATAACTCGGTTGATAGTCATAACCCGACAGATAGAGTCGCCTGGGGTTATAAAGCCCGGGACATTATGAAGCCCAAGACGTTAAGAAGCCCATGAAGAGAAGTCAGAATAGTTTAAGTCTTAATCCGAGTTGGACTCTACATGTAACCCGCCCCTTCAACATATATAAGGAAGGACAGGGCACCCCAAGAGGGACAAGAAACAATCTCTAGGCCTAGACACAAAGGGGGAGCCGGTTTATGCGGCGACTCTCTCATGAGCATAATGTGATCTAGCCACAAACAACATGTAGGGTTATTACCGGATGATGTTTCCCGGGGCCCGAAGCTGTCTAAATCCTTGTCTTGTATGTTGATCTGCCATGCGTCTCTCGATTCCGACCAACCCCTTCAAGCTACCGCATAGATGCGTTGGCCTCACGACTAAGTCCTCACACTAGGACATCTGTCGTGACAATTCTACGACACACGCGGAGAGGAGTACGACTGTACGAGGGTTTACTGGTTCGTCTCCGTTGCCGGAGAATAACAACAGGTGTGGGTGAGTAGAGGGATGGCTAGGCCAGAGATGGGAGTACGGTGGGGCGGTGAGGCCTACGCGGCAGCACAGACGGCCGCGGGAAGGAGGGAGCAGGCAGTCCCATCGGCGCTTGTTTGAGCGGCTGGAGCAGGAAGAGCAGATATTGAAGAAGCACGGCGGCCGTTGGATGGACATCCAACAGTCAGTGCTTGTGCGTCAACTTTTTTTAAGAAAGCCTCAAATCTGTGGAAAACAACATCCAACCCATCTGCCATTATTTCTAATAATTTACAGTCCATTTGCTAATTCTTAAGGTTTTTTTGGAGCCCATATTCTTTTTGTTAGCATTACAACCCATATTGTGGCCACGGTTAAAAAATTATACGAAATTTTGCATATTTCGGTGCGGTCCGAACTGTTTTTAATCCAAAAATTTCGAGTCACATTCAAATTGATTTTAAAAATAAATGTATATCAATATAAAATCCAACAAATTGTCCACGCATAAAAATCAATGCAATTTAAAATCTCAAAATGAAAAAAAAGAAATTTGAAACTAATTGCTGGTTTGATGTGTTTTAAAAATGTACAGCCATTTCTCATTACTGATAGGCCATTTTCTCGGCCAGCTGAGTGAAGCTCTCCTCGTCTTGAAAGATTTGCAACCCAACAGTCCTAACAAAGCGACTTACTTGGCAAATCACAAAAAAACTGGGCTAGCCATTTTCAGAAAGAAAAAAAACTCCTGGGCCGGTTTGTGGTAAACATAAAAGAGAAGGCTGTCTAGACAGGCCATAGTGCCCCGCACAACCTAGTTGACACCCTGCTTCCATCTCAAAAATAAATTAGATAAATGTCCCTCCAATAATGGCGATTCATAAAATGCCACTGCAATTTCCAAGCTTTAAAAAATGCCACTTCAATTTTTGCAAACTTTGGAAAACGCCACTGCATTTTGCAAAATTTGAAAAACGCCACTCCAGAGTTCGAAAAATGCCACTGGAAATGGCATTTTTCAAAGTTTGGAAATTGCAATGGCATTTCTCGGAAACACGAGATTTGGAGTGGCATTTATCAAATTAACCCAAAACAAAAATAACTGGGCAAGCTGCTGGGTCCCTGGTGTCAGCCGCTCGTTGTGCAATTCTCTCGTTTATTGACTACGTTGACAATGGCAATGGGACCCAGATGTCAGAAATCCATTAGGAGGAGCCACTTTTTATTGGCTTGAAATAAGGAGGCACTTGCTTGCATACTGCCATGAACTTGGCGGGTCCCTGCTGTCATCCTCTCCACGTACAATCACCTCCTGATTGTGTACGCATCAACTTGGTAGGCCCACAAGTCAGCCTCTAAACCCGTGGAGGACAAATACAACCCATTTAAAAAAATAACAACCCATCCCATACGTTCAAATGGAAAGTTCAATATTCAGAGCAAAGTAACACGTCTGATCCACATATAGAGTACTGAACTTCAAAGTTGACAGCCATCATAGCCAAGTTAACTATCTACTCCCACTAATACTCTAGTAGCATACAAGTACTAACTTACTCTTAGCTAACTAGACGATGCGGGCCGCCATCTACGGTACACCCTAAACGCCGGCACCGGCGTCCTCCGCCTCGCCTCGGACTTGCCAGAGGTGTGATAGGGCGCGGTGCTCGCGCGCGTTGGCCCTTTCCATGCCGGCGTGGTCCACCAAAGCTTCGCTTCTAAGCAGGAAACCCACTTGACGAGCTGGTAGTAAAAATCGGCGTCGCGAACGCATGCGTGCCCGACAGCCTCCTGGGCTAATTGCCGTGCGTCGGCCTCCATATAGTCGGCCCAGTTGCGGGCGCTCTACTCGCGACTCAGAGCGTCGGTGCATTGCTGCTCCATTCCCGCTGGAGGCGCAAATCAGCGATACGCTGCTCCTCCGCCAAGCGGTCGCGCTCCAACAACTCCTGCTCCTCTGCCAGGCGGTCGTGCTCCAACAAGTCCTCGTTCTCCACATTGCCATCTAAAGATCGATAGAATGCCTCCTCCCTCCGTCTGCCTTCCGGTGAAAAACCAAACACTAGTTCCGGCGGTGACCGCCTCCGGCCTCGCCTATCGCAGACGGGCGGGGGCATGGCGGACGTGGAGAGAGTGAGGATAAGTGGCGAGTAACATCGGGCCGGTGGGGCTTATGAGGATAGGGGAGTTGGGTCACAGTACCATCGGAGAAGGCCGGGAAACAATACTTATAGGCGGAAGGTAGCGCGACGGTCATCGGAATTCAATGCATAAGCAAGCATGGCTTAGCGCGCCAGCTTGCCGTGGAAAACTAGAGAAACTGAAATTATGATTGTGTCGTCCCGTCCCGTCCGTGTTGGGTCGCACGCCGGCATTACGGTCAAACGAGTGCACTCGAATCATCTTCCTCCTTGTCAATAATGATTCCACGGATTTAAAGGCCTGCAACAATTAAAGCGCATATTTTTTTCGCATCAGTTAGCTGCCTTAATTATGGCCAGCTGCATGCAAGCACTCAGAATCCCTCGCAGCCAGTACGTGGAGCAGCATGCAATGAGTCGCAGCCGAGGGCATTAGTTGATGAACTTTAGCTGGGATATAAGGCATTTGCGAACGTTTTCACTGGCAGTTTCTTTAGATTCGCATGGCATTTTCTTCAGAGCAGCTTGTCTTCTTCAGAGGTAGGCATTTTTATTCAAAAAACTGCCACTTCGGATCTTGCATCGCAACTAAAACTTCCAGGAGCACATTAGTAGGCGAGCTAGTGATCGATCAATAACTTGTAAACATTGAGCGAACAGAAATAAGGAACTGTTAATGCATCTCAATGATTCACAGATCACATACAAATATGTAGCTCCAAAAGCAAAGATCAGCCACTTCAGATCTTGTGTCACAACTAAAACTAACTAGTACGATTCCCATACATAAGATCGACATGTTAATGCATCTCAATGATTCACAGATCATATACAAATATGTAGCTCCAAAAGCAAAGATCTAGAAAAAAACATATGTTCTTCCTACTAACATGGATGCTTCTCTTGGCCAACATTCAGAACAGACTGAAAGACAAATTTGTTTGCGAAGTCTACAATTCCTCTTGCAAACGTAAGTGGTTTCACCAACAGCTAGAACCATGAGAATGAACCACACATGATGGAGGAGCATCCACTGCAATATGATTTTGTCTTCTCTCGATCACACGGCGAGACTATTTTCGGGATACAAACTTTAACTTAGGCAAAATGATGCCCATTGTATAATCAGACCAAAGCAATGAAGCACCTAGTGTTGGCCAATAAATATTACATTACTACTTTTCTGCAGTCCATGAAGTGACTATCCAATCTTTCTGTGTCTATTTTCAAATGGCACTGCATGCAGTGACTATACTATTCTCTTGTGTAGTTCAACCAAAATTGCAGTCACTCTGTGTGTTTGCCAAATAGCAACGGGCAGACATCTCTGTCTGCACAAATATCAAGCAACTAGTAAACATATACCCCACCTTGTATTTTCGGTTTAAACATGTCTCTTCTGCTTAGCATCTGTCATGTTTTGCACTGGACAATTTGATACAGTCATGTTTTGCCCTGGACAATTTCATACTGAATTGATTTGCTGGTTCAGAGCAGAAATATAGCGCCTATTCTTCATCAGACCAAGGATATCCATGTTCGCAGTGATGGAAGAGGTGAAATCATTACAACCGAAATTGAGCATCCAATCATTGAATCATGTCCTGCACCTCCAATGTAGGTCCACCCTGCCAATAAATTCACATGCAAACCACTAGTATTACTATTTAATGACAGTACAAAAAGAGTAGCAAGATAGTAGCAAACCATGTACCTTCGTAATTAACAGCTCATAGTGCCACCAATTGGATATAAAGATTTGGAAGAAAACATGCTCCTAATGTTGAACTAGTTGGACTTTTTGTGCAGTTCCACTAAAATCGAGCATCCCTGTTTGCATAGATATTGAAAGTATGATTACTATAAAAGTGGCACTAGTTGAAGCATAGACTCACAAATATAAGCATTCCAATTTCTTAATGGGATAAGGTAGCAAGACTGTTTCTAACCACCTGTTTGAAGGAATAAATAAGGCAACAACGGCTGATGTCATAAAGGCATATATAGTTCTTTCTGAAAGAATGATCGATTCCTGACCTTTCCTCTTCTTTTAAGCATATTTTGTGCAGTTCAACTAAAATAAAATGCCATCACCGCCTTGACAATCCAGTGACACTGTACAAAAGGAAATGACTTAACATTACATCACGATGTCAGGTATGTAGTCGATAGGCATTAGAGACAAACATATAGACCTCCTCCGATAACATAATGAACATTAATTTTAACAAAGGTGTGACTAGCTTTACCGGGATAATTTGAGTGAACTCTACACCCTGTGTTCCTTAATATAAGACATTTTCGTGGTTCAATTTAAAGTACCCAAACATCTAGTATTTAGAAAAACAGGTAGTAGTTTTCTTGAGCACATATCTGGGAAAGCTTGCCACACTTTATTTATGTCCATACGCTAATGCAACACCAATCGAATACTATAAATATACACTAATCCAATGGCTAGTGCAACAGTAGAGTAGTTATTTTATTACAGGGTACAGTACAATGGTTTTACTGAACAGATTGCAATAAACTCTAGCACTGGAAGATTTCTATAAGAAGTAACAATACAAAATGTAAAGGTAACAAGTTTCAACATTGGTATACTAGCTGTGCATGATCATTAAACCAAATACAAAAGTCTGAAGGTAACTAGCACTATTAACTAATGACAGTATAAAAAAATTGCAAACCATGTACCTCCAAGGTAAATATCATTTCGAACTCGGGGGGGGGGACCTTAAAAATTGCTATCCCAATCTTGATAATCGATCAAACATAAAAACTTGATCGAACGAATCAAGAGAACAACAGGAGGAGGAGGTGCCCACTCTTGACCTTTCCTCTTGCCTTCATAATTTATTGTGCAGGTTAACCAAAATAAAATGACATCAGTGCCTTGGCATTTTGGTGACACTGTACAAAAAAATTAACTTATCTCATGAAAGTGAGGTATGTAATCTATAAGCATTTACAGTGCAAAAATCTGAAGGTAGTAACAAGTTTCACCGGTGGTATATTGGCTCTGCAACAACATTAGAATGCCTTAGCTGAAAAATCTTTAATACATCCACAATCAACAGCTAACCCTTAAATAACCCAGTGACATTAAATGACATTGCTTAAATTTATCGGTGACATTAGACTGAGTGCGGCATTAGTTAAATGTGGCATCATTTTAGCAGTAGCATTGCTTGACATGACTGCTGGTGTTATACTAACAGCAAAAAAGTGACAATAAGAGCATAGGAGGCCCATTCGGATAGTGGGCGCACCAGTACGATGTACCTCCACGGACGCATAGAGTGGTGAGGGAGGTATGGTTGCCCAGAGCAACAAATATCTAGGCAGCATATGTGGATTACGTCCCATTTTTGTTCTCTTTAGCCACCTTTTTCCTATGTGAGGACAACAAACCGATTGTCCTAGTCATTCTCTATGCGTTGTCATGCCTTTCTACCCTTCTTCAACCAAGAAACACAAGACTCATTCCTTAGCTACTGATTTTCCCCTTTTCAACCTAGATGCGGGTTCGATGCCTACTCTCTTGGACAGTACAGTCTCCCTTCCTTTCCTTATTCAACCCAGACATGGATTAGTCTGCATGAAGTAGGGTTTCCTTTAATAGTGCAAATTAAGGTTTTCGTCTACGTGACCAACAAAGCAGAGGATAGCAAATTGGGAAGATGGTGGAGTGGAAAAAGATCCACATGCAGCGATGTGGCAGATGGGGCAATAGAACAAGGGTATGGTTTGAAAAGAGGTAGCATACCTGAGGGTCGGCGGGAAGTGGCTTCGCTCATGGTCGTCGTCCTCCGCACACACTACGGCAGCGAGCTTGGGGACGGAGGCCATCCCGTGCGGGCGCTAGGTCTGAGAGGACGACCTTGTCGTCGGTGCGTGACCTCGCTTGCCGACGACGAGTGTGTCAACGCTGCACGTCCTTTTCTTCCCCGGCGGATCTGTGACCACCGGTGAGGAGGGAGAGAGAGGCCGTCTTTTCTAGATCTGGAGAGAGGGTGATAGTGTGAGAAGCAAGTGGGCAGCCCTTAGAAGAAAGCTCTGAAGCTCCAGCCTATATACCTTTTTTATACTACTAGTACTAGAGGTGGAGTAGTGATAGAGTAGTTTATATTTTCTCTGCAAACAGTACCAGTTAGTCGTGCTTCAAAACTGAACGGCATGCCATTAAAAAAATAAAGTTGAGAAATAATGCGGCACTTCTTGCCAACGCGGCCAGATCGCATTTAGCACGAGATCTATAATCCAACATGTATCCTCGTTGTCGTTGTGTGTTCATGACTTGTATGTAATTGATGGTACATTTGCAAATGCATGTCATAGACTCAATTTATGAATGGTTTTCGAGTCACTTCTTGGAGTGTGAGTACCGTAGTAGTATAGCCACCATCCGGTTAGTATATGAAGTTGCCACATCACATAGAGCCAAACTAATATTAGAGTATGCTAGCCCTCCACCGGCGCGACGCTTCAAATGGCGGACGAAGTGAGAGGCCACGTCACCTTGTGTCCAGATCTGAGATGCCACGTGTACCAGATGAATGACTCCAAGTTCGACCACCGTGATGCTAGGTGGGAGCCGAGGAACACTGTTGGAGTGACCCTCCTCACAATTTTCCTACATTGGTCGTTTGATTCATAGGATAGAATGTTATAGGATTTTTCCCCCTATGTAATCATGTTTTAATTGGCAATCTAGCATCCACTCCAACTTTTGTTTCACTTCCTTTGTTCCTACGAAGAGAGTACTTGCTCTAAATGATGTGCCGCTGCAAGACCCACCTATATTAATTAACCATGCTCTAAAAAGGTGGACCAACTTTGGCTATAGTAGTATTGTACTAGGTTAATAGGTGACCTTGCGCTTGGCTCTTCTCCTCTTCCGGAAGTCAAACAATAATGATGGTACTACAGTAGTACTTCTGGCAATCTGTCACCAAATGAACTGTTGCACGTCCACCACTTATAAGCAAAAGTTTCTCCTCGTGCTGCGAGCCACCGCGCACGCGTTTTTTTGAGGGAGCCACCACGCACGCGTTGGCGAGGGAGAAGGCGTAGTAAGCAAGCTTCTCGTCATTCTGCGAGTTGACGGGACATCTCAAAGTTACGTATTTATTAGTACTCCCTTCAAAAAGGGCCGACCATGTCCATGGCTACCATCCCGTGCTTTGTCATTGAGTACATGCACTATTCACGTGCCAATCGAGGAGAAAAAATATTGCATAGTACTAGGTGCCATCGAAGTGCACCACTCACTTACGCACTGCATATCTCCATTTTCTTGCATGACACGTGATACGTCTCCGTCGTATCTACTTTTCCAAACACTTTTGCCCTTGTTTTGGACTCTAACTTGCATGATTTGAATGGAACTAACCCGGACTGACGCTATTTTCAGCAGACTTTCCATGGTGTTGTTTTATGTGCAAAAAACAAAAGTTCTCGGAATGACCTGAAACTCCACGAAACATCTAGTTAAAAATAATAAAAAAATCCTTGCCAAAGATGAAGACCAGGGGGCCCACACCCTGTCCATGAGGGTGGGGGCGCCCCCTACCTCGTGGCCCCCCTGAGGCTCCTCCGACGCCAACTCCAACTCTATATATTTGCTTCCGGGGAGAAAAAAATCAAGGAGAAGAAATCATCGTGTTTTACGGTACGGAGCCGCCGCCAAGCCCTAAAACCTCTCGGGAGGGCTGATCTAGAGTCCGTTCAGGGCTCCGGAGAGGGGGTTTCGTCGCCGTCGTCATCATCAACCATCCTCCATCACCAATTTCATGATGCTCACCGCCATGCGTGAGTAATTCCATCGTAGGCTTGCTGGACGGTGATGGGTTGGATGAGATCTATCATGTAGTCGAGTTAGTTTTGTTAGGGTTTGATCCCTATTATCCATTATGTTCTGAGATTGATGTTGCTATGACTTTGCTATGCTTAATGCTTGTCACTAGGGCCCGAGTGCCATGATTTCAGATCTTAACCTATTATGTTTTCATGAATATATGTGAGTTCTTGATCCTATCTTGCAAGTCTATAGTCACCTACTATGCGTTATGATCCGACAACCCCGAAGTGACTATAATCGGGACCACTCCCGGTGATGACCATAGTTTGAGGAGTTCATGTATTCACTATGTGCTAATGCTTTGTTCCGGTTCTCTATTTAAAGGAGGCCTTAATATCCCTTAGTTTCCATTAGGACCCCGCTGCCACGGGAGGGTAGGACAAAAGATGTCATGCAAGTTCTTTTCCATAAGCACGTATGGCTATATTCGGAATACATGCCTACATTAAATTGATGAATTGGAGTTAGTTCTGTGTCACCCTATGTTATGATTGTTACATGATGAACCGCATCCGGCATAATTCTCCATCACCGATCCAATGCCTACAAGTTTTCCATATACTGGTTTACGCTTATTTACTTTCCCGCTGCTACTGTTACAATCACTACAAAACACCAAAAATATTACTTTTGCTTTCATTACTCGTTTGTTACCGTTACCACTACTATCATATTACTTTGCTACTAAATAACTTGCTGCAGATATTAAGTTTCCAGGTGTGGTTGAATTGACAACTCAACTGTTAATACTTGAGAATATTCTTTGGCTCCCCTTGTGTCGAATCAATAAATTAGGGTTGAATATTCTACCCTCGAAAGCTGTTGCGATCCCCTACACTTGTGGGTTATCAAGACTAATTTCTGACGCCGTTGCCGGGGAGCATAGCTCTATTATTTGAGTCACTTGGGATTTATATCTGCTGGTCACTATGAAGAACTTGAAAGACACTAAGACAACAATTTATCCCTCAACTACGAGGGGAGGTAAGGAACTGCCATCTAGCTCTGCACTTGATTCACCTTCTGTTTTGAGTAAGCTTGCGACACCTACACCTGCTTCTGCTATTCGTTCCGATATGTCGCATGTTATTGATGATGCCACTTCTGCTATGCATGATACTTATGATGAAACTACTTCTATGCTTGATACTACTGTGCCACTTAGTGAATTTCTTGATGAACAAATTGCTCGGGCTAGAGAGAAAGAAATTATTGAAACTCATCATGTTGATGAAATTGATGATGAAAACATGCATGTTATTCCTAAAGGTTATATTTTTGATAAAGAAGCTTCTGCTGCTATTTTGGCTTGCAAAGATAACGATGAGCTTAGAAGGTTATTAGCTAAATGGAATAAGCAATCTCTTAATGATAGAATGAGGCCCGACCCTGCTTTTGCTACTTCACCTATCTGTGTTGTCGATAAGGATTATGAATTCTCTGTTGATCCTGATATAATTACTTTGGTTGAATCTGATCCTTTTCATGGTTATGAATCTGAAACTTTTGTGGCACATCTTACTAAATTAAATGATATAGCCACCCTGTTCACTAATGATGAGAGATCTCACTACTTTTACATCCTTAAAATATTTTCGTTCTCATTAAAGGGTGATGCTAAGATATGGTTTAATTCTCTTGATCCTGGTTGTGTGCGTAGTCCCCAGGATATGATTTATTACTTCTGTGCTAAATATTTCCCTGCTCATAAGAAACAAGCTGCTTTGAGGGATATATACAACTTCGTGCAAATTGAAGAAGAGAGTCTCCCACAAGCTTGGGGGAGGCTTCTCAAGTTACTTAATGCTTTGCCTGATCATCCTCTTAAGAAAAATGAAATACTTGATATCTTTTATAATGTACTAACCAATGCTTCCAGCGATTACCTGGATAGTTGTGCTGGTTGTCTTTTCAGGGAAAGAACACCAGATGAAGCTGAAATTCTATTGAATAATATGTTGAAAAATGAAAATAATTGGGCACTTCCTGAGCCAGCTCCTGCTCCAATTACTGAGCCTATTCCTAAACCAACTCCGAAGAAGAGAGGTGTTCTATTTCTCAGTCCTGAAGATATGCAAGAGGCAAAGAAATCTATGAAAGAAAAAGGTATTAAAGCTGAAGATGTTAAGAATTTACCTCCTATTGAAGAAATACACGGTCTTAATTTACCGCCTGTTGAAGAAACATATGATCTTGATCCATTACCTATTGAAGAACCTCCTGGTCTTGATAACCTGACAGAGGTAGTAAAGGTAAATTCTCTCTATAGATATGATAGAGCTGAAATCCCTCCTACTAAAATTGCTAGCCAATGCTTGGATGAGTTTGATAACTTTATGTTTAAGCAAGAAGATTTCAATGCTTATTTGGTAGACAATTAAAACAAAATGCTTATATGATTAAACACTTGGGTGATTATATGGCTAATATTAGAGCCGAACTTAAACTTGTTAGCAAACATGCTTCTATGGTTACCACTCAAGTAGAACAAGTACTTAAAGCTCAAAATGATTTGCTTAATGAAATGAATAGTAAGAAAAATTACTATGATGTTAGAGTGGCTACTAGAACTGGTAGAATGACTCAGGAACCTTTGTATCCTGAAGGCCACCCTAAGAGAATTGAGCAAGATTCTCAGAGAAATAATATTGATGTACCTAGTTCTTCTAAAAGGTAGAAAAATAAAAATGATAGGACTTTGCAAACTTCTAGTGAACCTATTGCTGAACCACCTAATAATCCAAATGATATATCTATGTCTGATGTTGAAACACAATCTGGTAATAAACATGAACCTAATGAAAATGTTAATGATGAATCAACGTTGATCTGGTAATGCTGTAACTCAACCTAGTAATGATAATGAGGTAGAAACTGAACCTGTTGTTGATCTCGATAACCCACAATCAAAGAATCAACGTTATGATAAGAGAGACTTTGTTGCTACGAAACATGGTAAAGAAAGAGAACCTTGGGTTCAGAAACCCATGCCTTTTCCTCCCGAACCATCCAAGAAAAAGGATGATGAGGATTTTGAGCGCTTTGCTAAAATGATTAGACCTATCTTTTTGCGTATGCGATTGACTGATATGCTCAAAATGAATCCTTATGCTAAGTATATGGAAGATATTGTTACAAATAAAAGAAAGATACCGGAAGCTGAAATTTCCACCATGCTTGCTAATTACACTTTTTAGGGCAGAATACCAAAGAAACTTGGAGATCCAGGAGTACCTACTATACCATGCTCCATGAAAAGAAACTATGTTAAAACTGCTTTATGTGATCTTGGAGCCGGTGTTAGTGTTATGCCTCTCCCTTTATATCGTAGACTTGATTTGAATAAGTTGACACCTACTGAAATATCTTTGCAAATGGCTGATAAATCAACTGCTATACCTGTCGGTATTTGTGAGGATGTGCCTGTTGTGGTTGCAAACGTTACTATTTTAACGGACTTTGTTATTCTTGATATTCCCGAGGACGATAGTATGTCTATTATTCTTGGAAGACCTTTTCTAAATACTGCAGGTGCTATTATTGATTGCAACAAAGGCAATGTCACTTTTCATGTTAATGGTAATGAGAATATGGTACACTTTCCGAGGAAACAACCTCAAAGTTCATAGTATCAACTCTATCGGAAAAATTCCATCGATTATATTTGTTGGTTTTGAATTTCCTCTTCTGACTGTCAAGAAGAAATATGATATTATTATTATAGGGGATGTGCATATCCCCGTTGAGGTAACATAGTGTTATTCGAAATTTCTCTGGTTTCATGTTATTCAGAATGAGTTAATTAACAAGACCTGATCAACCTTGTTAGTGGATTCCTTTTGATGAGCATGAGACGGATGAAATTAGAAGCACAAACTTCTGTACCCTCTTTATACTTTCTGTTATTTAGTTGAAATAAAGTAAAAATAGTATTTTTCTGTCTGTTTTCTGATTTATCCATGCAATATAAAAATACCCCGAATATAAAAGTCCTCCAAATGCCATGCCAATTTAATATGATTTTTTCGGGAATATTTGAGGATTTATGGTACTGAAAGCACCACGGGGGGAGCTGCCACCTGGCCACGAGGGTGGACGGCGCGCCCTGCCCCCCAGGGTGCGCCCCCTGCCTCGTGGGCCCATGGTGGCCCTCCTCCACTTATTCCTGCACCCATCCTCTTCTTCTTCCTCCCACAAACACGAATAACCAGCTCAAGCACGAGTTCTAGCTCACTTTACTGCAATTTTTTATCTCCTTGCTCAAAGCACCTCTCACAAAACTGCTTGGGGAGATTGTTCCTTGGTATGTGACTCCTCCATTGGTCCAATTAGTTTTTGTTCTAGTGCTTTATTCATTACAAATTTGTGCTGCATAGGTGACCATGCTCTTGAGCTTGCATGTCAAATTTATATGGTTCCAAGTAGTTCTAATGCATGATATAGACTCTAGGCACTTGTAGGAGTAGTTGCTATTAATTTTGTTGAGCTTTGTTCACTTTTGTTTGAAGTTACTAAAATTTTTAGAACTTTTTCAGAAAAAATATGCTTAGGAAGATGTTCCAAGGTGGTTCTTCAAGGAAGCAAGGCCCCAGGCTTGCAATGCGTGATGCTGATGAGAAGCCCCCAAGGGACGCTCCAGTGCGGCCTTGTGAATGGCCTTTAGGAAATTTTATGGATCGAGCGGGAATCAAAGATGAATTTAATGCATATTTGCGTAACGCCTATCTTGTGGATTTTGAGGCAGACAAATGCCCACAGTACCATCAACTCACTAGCTCATTTGTGAGGAGGTTTGAATTTTCATCTTCGCATAATTCTCCTACTGTCATGTTTGATCTTTATGACAGATCTTATACCATGGACTTAGAGGATTTTACTTCTGCCTGCAAACTTCCACAATGGGGTAGTGCTAGTGATCCCCATAAATCAAACTTTGTTGCTAGTATAACTGTAGGGGAATCTAGAGATATAACACAAGCTACCATAGGGAGTATTCACTTTCCTGCTATACATTATTTTGCTCTCTTCATAGGTAGGTGCATAAATGCTAAGGATGAAGCATGTCACATGTGTGTCCCTGACCTTAGCATTCTCAGGAGTGCTGTGTTAGGAGACCAATCTTATCATATGGGAGCCATTGTAGCACGTAGGTTGCATCATAATAGATATAATGGAGATTTCTTTGGAGGAATTTATGCAACTCGCTTAGCTAATTTTCTTGAGGTAGACGTTCGTGAGGGTGATATGGAGTTGCCTCCTGCTTATTTAGATTTTAATTCTATGGCCTCCCACTAGTTTGTCGAGAGGAATGAATCACCTCTCTTATATCGACTAATCTTTGACAAATGGCGTGTTGTCCGTATTACTCTTCCTGCTCCTGCCTTCTTTGATTCTTAGACAAAAGGAAGATATGTTATTACCAGAGAGGAGGCAGATGAGTACGAGAGGAGAGCAGAGGCAGCCCGACGCCACGCTGCAGCTCAGGCGGCGATAGTCGCTGCATCACAGTACGACCCCAGCTACACCTATGGGTATCCGCCAGGCTATCCTTGGCAATAAACCAACTTAGGCCAAAAGCCTAAGCTTGGGGGAGTACGTATTTCCCACCGACATTACATTTATGTTTACACACACTCATTGCTAGATGTCGGTGCTCATACTTTTTCACTGTAATATCCATGCTAGTTTATTTTCTTTTTCTTGCTTTCTTCTTATGTGTTTGATAAACTTTAAGAAAAAACAAAAAATATTAGTAGTAACTTTTAGTTAGTTTACTTTTCTTGCTGTAGTAGTAATAATAAAAAGAAACCCCAAAAATATTTCCTGTTCTTCTTTTGCTTGTTGGGAGCTTTCCCGTGTAAATAGTTTTATTTATCTTCTTTTCTTTGGGGGTCGATAGGAGAAGACCATGATTAAATTGTTAAAGTGGCTCTTATATGCATTACTATTGATTTAACCAAGAGCCCATATTGCCTTGTCTTCTCCTGTTTATTGAATGCTCGCAGATTCCAGCTTAGTCCAATGCACGTGCACTCTTATTATTATTCACATCGTTCAGTCGTGAAAGTGAAAGACAACTATGATGATATATGATGGACTGACTGAGATGAGAAAAGCTGGTATGAACTCGACCTCTCTTGTTTTTGTAAATATGACGAGTTCATCGTTCTTGATTCAGCTTATTATGACTAAACATGTTTCCAATGACAATTAGAGATCATAGTTGCTTGTGCCATGCTTGATTAGCTATGAGTTATAATGGTTTACCTTGCGTGCCAACATGCTATTAAAATGGTTGTGATGTGGTATGATGGGGTGGTATCCTCCTTTGAATGATTTAAGTGACTTGACTTGGCACATGTTAACGCATGTAGTTGAAACAAATCAACATAGCCTTCACGATATTTATGTTCATGGTGGATTATATCCTACTCAAGCATGCATCAAATGTTTATTAATTTTAATGCATGTTCATGACTGCTGTCGCTCTCTAGTTGGTCGCTTCCCAGTCTTTTGCTAGCCTTCACTTGTACTAAGCGGGAATACTGCTTGTGCATCCAATCCCTTAAACCCCAAAGTTATTCCATATGAGTCCACTATACCTTCCTATATGCGGTATCTACCTGCCGTTCCAAGTAAATTTGTACGTGCCAAACTCTAAACCTTCAAATAAACATTCTGTTTTGTATGCTCGAATAGCTCATGCATCAACTAGGGCTGCCCTTATCTTCCATGTTAGTCTTTAGTTATTCTTAAGAGGAGTGTACTCCGCTCCTCACTCACGAGAAAATGGCTGGTCACCAGGATGCCCAGTCCCATGCTTTATGCAAACTAAATCAAAATAATTGCAAACAAAACTCCCCCTGGGACTGTTGCTAGTTGGAGACACTCGTTGTTTCGAGCAAGTCATGGATTGATGCTTGTTGGTGGAGGGGGAGTATAAACTTTACCATTCTGTTTGGGAACCGCCTATAATGTGTGTAGCATGGAAGATATCGCCATCTCTTAGTTGTTATGTTGACAATGAAAGTATGCCGCTCAAAATAGTATTTATCTCTATTTCAAAATCGAGCCCTGGCACCTCTACAAGTCCCTCCTTCCCTCTGCGAAGGGCCTATCTATTTACTTTTATGTTTAGTCATCACCCTCTTATTAAAAAGCACTAGCTGGAGAGCACAGCTGTCATTTGCATTCATTATTTTTAATTTATATTGGGTATGACTATGCTTGGATCTCTTTTACCATGAATTACAATGTCTAGTCAGTCCTTGATCTTTAAAGGTGCTCTGCATTTATGTTTTGCGGTCTCAGAAAGGGCTAGCGAGATACCATCTTGTTATATCATATTATGATTGTTTTGAGGAAGTGTTGTCATCCGCGATTTATTATTATCACTCTCTAGCTGATTATGCTATTGATATGAGTAAACATGAGACCTGAGAGTTATTGCAAATGTGGTTAGTTATAATCTTTGCTGAAAACTTGAATGTTGGCTTTACATATTTACAACAACAAGAGCAAACAGAGTTTGTAAAAGTTTTTCTTTATCACTTTCAGTTTGTCAACTGAACTGCTTGAGGACAGGCAAAGGTTTCTTGGGGGAGTTGATACGTCTCCGTCGTATCTACTTTTCCAAACACTTTTGCCCTTGTTTTGGACTCTAACATGCATGATTTGAATGGAACTAACCCGGACTGACGTTGTTTTCAGCAGAATTGCCATGATGTTGTTTTATGTGCAGAAAACAAAAGTTCTCGGAATGACCTAAAACTCCACGGAACATCTAGTTAAAAATAATAAAAAAATCCGTGCCAAAGATGAAGACCAGGGGGCCCACACCCTGTCCACGAGGGTGGGTGGCGCCCCCCCCCAGGGCGCGCCCCTACCTCGTGGGCCCCCTGAGGCTCCTCCGACGCCAACTCCAACTCTATATATTTGCTTTCGGGGAGAAAAAAATCAAGGAGAAGAAATCATCACGTTTTACGATACGGAGCCGCCGCCAAGCCCTAAAACCTCTCCGGAGGGCTGATCTGGAGTCCGTTCGAGGCCACGGAGAGAGGGATTCGTCGCCATCGTCATCATCAACCATCCTCCATCACCAATTTCATGATGCTCACCGCCGTGCGTGAGTAATTCCATCGTAGGCTTGCTGGACGGTGATGGGTTGGATGAGATCTATCATTTAATCGAGTTAGTTTTGTTAGGGTTTGATCCCTAGTATCCATTATGTTCTGAGATTGATGTTGCTATGACTTTGCTGTGCTTAGTGCTTGTCACTAGGGCCCGAGTGCCATGATTTCAGATCTTAACCTATTATGTTTTCATGAATATATGTGAGTTCTTGATCCTATCTTGCAAGTCTATAGTCACCTAGTATGTGTTTTGATCCGGCAACCCCGAAGTGACAATAATCAGGACCACTCCCAGTGATGACCATAGTTTGAGGAGTTCATGTATTCACTATGTGCTAATGCTTTGTTCCAGTTCTCTATTAAAAGGAGGCCTTAATATCTCTTAGTTTCCATTAGGACCCCGCTGCCACGGGAGGGTAGGACAAAAGATGTCATGCAAGTTCTTTTCCATAAGCACGTATGACTATATTCGGAATACATGCCTACATTACATTGATGAATTGGAGTTAGTTCTGTGTCACCCTATGTTATGAATGTTACATGATGAACCGCATCTGGCATAATTCTCCATCACCGATCCAATGCCTACGAGTTTTCCATATACTGGTTTACGCTTATTTACTTTCCCGTTGCTACTGTTACAATCACTACAAAACACCAGAAATATTACTTTTGCTTTCATTACTCTTTTGTTACCGTTACCACTACTATCATATTACTTTGGTACTAAATACCTTGCTGCAGATATTAATTTTCCAGGTGTGGTTGAATTGACAACTCAACTGCTAATACTTGAGAATATTCTTTGGCTCCCCTTGTGTCGAATCAATAAATTTGGGTTGAATACTCTACCCTCGAAAGCTGTTGCGATCCCCTACACTTGTGGGTTATCAACACGCCACCTTGATGCTAGATGTACCGCGTGTCATGGAGGCATATAGTATGATTTTGTAAAATGGAGGCATATAGATGTCCTGCCTATCGGCAAAAGGATGAACAAAGCTCATGTCTTAAATGAAAGAGTGGAAGAACATAGATTCCCGAAGACCGAGAAGGAGCAACAAACCTCGGGGTGGAGTGTCTGCACTCATAATATTTTATATTATTCAGCGATATAAAATCAACCAAATCTCTCCACGTTCCTATACCATTCTGTAGTATGAGAATAACTTTGAACGTAAGCCATTGATTCAGTCTATCCAATGGTCATAGTTGGAAAATCCAAACAAAACCAAGCATTGGATCAACTCTTTTTTCGAGATCAACTCTTTTAGCACTTAGATTGTTGCCGCCTGCCCACCTAGCCCACCTATATATCCGCTCACATGTGATGACCGCAGGAGCTATCCACTTAGATTGTATGTTAAAAAAATAAAGGTCGATAACTAATGCAGCACCTCGGGCCAATGCGGCCAGATCACATTTTGCACGAGAAATTACACACCACGTTTCGTTGACATGTGGTCCCGTTCCAACATGTCAGTGAGACGAAGGCGAGTCCTTTTGTACAATTTCCGAAAGGACGTGTAGGTCGGGGCGCCTCTTCGTGTACCGTGGCAAACTGGCAGCCGTCCATCGACTCTTCGCCTTTCCCTCTCGATTTGGAACTGCTGTCGCACGCTCTTCCTCCCTCCTCCATTTGGCCTCACCCTTCCTTCTGCCATTGTTCGATCGTCTTCTCCATGGAGGGAACAAGCCGGAAACATGTAGCGACCCGACCTCAAACGGTCAAGCCTCTGTGTATCCGTGCCATCCCTGGATCGGTATGCTGGCACACACAGTACATCAATGTATATATCAAAGTGCAATCACATGTATAAATAACGTGAAACTGATATATACCTCATAAATCTCAGCGGAAACAAATGAACGGGTGTGGAGTCCCATCAACGCCAACGACAAGTTGAGTGTAGACCGTAACCCTACAACGTAACTCTTACTCGTCGTAGAAATCCCTGCAACATAAGACGTTGCGGCCCTGTAGGTTAGTACATTGAATGTACTGGCAAGTCACATCATAAGAATAATGAACCTGTTTGTACATGCAATTTGGCTGGTGGAAAGCTCTAAGTTTAGTTTTTGCATAAAGCTAGTTTTTTTCCTAGAATAAAAGATATTATTCTACCACTACTCTATAGCATAGGATGAGTTGGTAAACCCAACTCAATCCATTCCCAAAGTTTCATTTTAAACCCAACTGTTTAATTAAAGGTGAGGAGATCTCCCGACATTTTCAGTACTAGATGCTCAACTTGTCCGTAACCGGGGACACGGCTAATCGATTAGGTTTTAACACTCTGCAGAGGTTTGTGCACTTTTCCCCACAAGACTCGATCGCCTCCCTTGAAGTTCTCGCACTGCCTGGCGTTTGAGAACAGGATGACCGAGACATAGTCTTTCGAAAGTATTCCCCCTTAACCCACGGATAGGCCGGTACACCTACTCATTCTACATCTGCTAGCCTATCCCGGAAGAGGTCATACTATCTACTCAACTAAGCCAGAGCCCATATTGGCTTGTGGCTGCACACGTAAGCTTCTAGACATGAGAATGCGATTGATCTCTTTGAGCCTGGGCGGCCGACCACTAGTGGTGCACCACCATGGATTAACCATGCATGCTCCCACTGTACTTTGCCACCATTCAAACCACATACCGCCCTGGTAGTTCATTTATAAGTCTTGGTCCTGCCTACTACTTTGTCACTCATGTCTCACCATGTTCGCTTCCCAAACCACGTCTACATTTAGCGAGGCAAAAGTAAACTTACACGGTGGTGACATGGATGTATAGATCAGACCTACCTCAAATGAACTACTAGGTAACGACATAGCCATCTGGCAAGAATAAATCCTACCATGCAATCCTACCACAAAAGGACTAAGTGCATAATATAAACATAGGTAATTGGAAGAATGGTCAAATGTGAACTTGCCTGGTAATACTTGATGAAGATTATATCGCTCTCAGAAATTTAATTAATAGAGCTATTCGTCACTCTCTGATGAAAATCTATAAGGTCAAACATTGCATTCACATAAGCAATCATTTCGGAGAACCGAATAACATGCAACATGAAAAGACTCGGAAAATCCAAATGAACACACAACACACTTAACTATCAAAAGAAAATACTAAGTGCAAAACAACATAGGGCATGGGTGCCAAAACAAATTGTGACGTGGAGCACAGTGCAAACTAGGCATACGAGTAAAACTACTATGGACAGATCCTAATGTGTGAAAAATATCATGAGATAGGTCCAAGTGATAGGGTTTGGCAACGGTGACACGGTGCAAAAAGAATTACACCAATCGGAGCTACGGTTTAAGAGATATGGCCAGTTGAAGTTTGAATTCAAATCTGAATAAGTTCAAATTTGAATTTGGAAAATTTTTAAAAACATGATGCTACTGGATAGATCTGAACATGACGAAGAATTTGCCGCTGGTTTCATCGAGTTTGGACCTACGGTTAAAAAGTTGTGGCTATTCTAAGTTTAGGGGTTATATGCTAATTCCAGGGACTCAACGGTGAAACAGAAAAGAAAAATAAACTGTGAATAGGCCCTTGGCCACGTGGCAGATTCCTACTGCCCAAAAGGTGTTCGCTGCAGAAGCTTATACGGCGAACAACCGCTATCTAAGCAAAACGGCGGCGGCGGCTAACTAAAGCAAAAAAAAAGCGATCGTTTTTTTAACAAAACCCGCGGTTTAAGAAACCCGCGGTTAACCAATCTAAACAAAAAAAATGAACGGAGGGAGCTAGCGATCGTCTTACAGAGTCGACGATGACGTACGGGGGCGGCAGCGCTGGCATTTACCGGTGATGGGGCGGCGACTCCGGCGCTCCTCGACGAGGGGGAAGGAGGCGGCAGGGTCCGGCGCGGCGTGCGCGATCCGCTGGTGGGGTTGGCGGGCGGCGGGGTGGCCGGCGACGAGCGGAGGGAGGCGACGGCGTTCGGAGCTCCAGTGAGGACGCGGCACGTCGGGGCGTCGTCTCCGGTGGTCCCTAAGGGCAAAGAAAATATCAAACGGATGCTCATCGACCCGAGCAAAATTTTGGTGAAGAAGAACAGGGTCGGGGCGGTTTACTGGCGGCGTTTTACTCCGGCAAGGAAGCTCCGGCTCCGGCGAGATCCAAAGCAGGAGGGCGTCGGCTACGGGTGGTGTGAGGCAAAACGAAGTGGCAGAATGGAGAGAGGGGGTCAAGGGCTTCTTATAGGCGCGGAGAGAGGGCTCGGGAGCGAGGGATAAGCTCTATCCCTAGAGCTTCGGCCGGCGGGTTCGGGTGTGTGCGTGTGCGTGCTGATCCAACGGGGTCTGCGGGAGGTTAGGGACGACCTGGGGAGTGGGCCACGCGGGTCAGCGATCGGGGAGAGATGAGCGAGGGAGAGAGACGAGTGGGCGAGCGACGCGAGCGCTCGGGTGCTGGGAGCAGGCCGCGGGCTGAAGTGCGCGGATGGCTGGGCCTGCGCGCGGGTATGCGTGTTTTTTTAAATTAAAGAAAAAATGCAATAGAAGAAAATAAAAATTCTACATAGGCATATTATATACCAAGATGTTCACAAAATACCCCGAATAAGATGAACTATTTTTCAGGTTCAACTAAATTCCACAAAAATTCATTAAAGTCAAACAGTGCTACTATTGCATTTAAAATCAATAAAAATCATTTTTAAAATAGCAAAATGATTCCAAATTTATTTTCTCCTAATTTTCCATTGAAGGGAATCATTTTACCCTTATTTCCATTTGTTTATTTTTAGGAGAAAATAATTTGAATTAAAACTAAATAACTCCCAAGAGGATTTGAAATCTGGAATTCAAATAACTTCAAAGTGACTTTGAAATTATTTCTTTGAAACTTCCGACTCTCTTTCTTCAAATTTTAAGAAGTCATTTTATCTTCCCTCATGAACTCATTGAGTTGCTTAAAGTTTCTAAATTTGAAATATTTCAAATGGAATTCAAATCATTTTCAAACCCCTTTTTTTTATTTTCTTCAAATGGAAGAAGTCATATTATCTTCACTCTAGGGTTTTGTAATGAAATGAATTTGAACTCAGGGAGATCAAAATGCAAGATGAAATTTTTTGGGAAAGTCCTTTTATTCCCTCTCATTCAACTTTCAAAAGTTTCAATTTGCACTCAATTTCACACAATCAATCACACAACAATCAAACAAACAATCATAATAGTTTATTTAATATAACATTCCAAAATTTAGAATTTTGGGATGTTACAAAGTACCACCCTTAAAATGAATCTCGTCCTTGAGATTCGAAAAGGCTAGAAAAATGTTAGGCTTGGGGGGTCTCCTTGAAAATCCATTCATCCACACAAGGTATGGGGTGCTACCACCCTTAGAAGCATGGTCACGGTTTCAACAAAACTCATGTACTTCGCCCTTTGGGTTGACGGTGTTGGTCCTCTCATACTCCCTGGAATAACTCTTTCTTTGAGGCTCTTCCGGTAGGGCATAACCTTTTCCTCAAAATCTTGAGTCCTTGCATCAAAATATGATCCTTCCGAGACTTCACAGGTCTGGCGCCAATGCTAAACAACTATCGAAGACCTCATGGTGGTCGACAATTTTTTGGTTTCTCCTACAGGAAATGGGTCTGGGTTGAACCTCACCGCATAACCTACGATTGGCAAAAGGTGCATGTACAGGGTTTCCATCGTCCTGCCATTCTAAGGTTTTTGGTTTTTCGGGTCGACACTCTTCTAGGGTTTTAAGGCTCTCTGATTTTCCATCAACATATGATAGTTCATGATAGAAGTCTCCGGTATGGGGGCCAATCCATCCCGTACTTGAATCATTACCACATACGCAGATAGTGAATCACGTATTCTAACACTTGGGCATCCTCACAAGCATTGCAGAACTTCTCTTCTCCACAAACTGGGTTCGGGTAAATCCATTTGTTCTGCAAGCCAAACAAAATCTCTATCGCTTCTTCACAACTCTCGGGTTTACGTAACCACCTATGAAACGTATGCTGATGAAATCATAGCTTCCTTCAGAATTCTTTTCTTCAACAAGATTGTTCTTGTTTCCTTATCAAATCTTGGGTCCTGTGGGTTATGGCCCGCTTCATCACTTGTATATCTTTAACTCATCCTTGGAGTTACTATTGTTCCATATTCCAACATTATATCTCCTTTAAATCCAATAGTACTTCATTCCTTCATACTCTTGGGGTAACCATCATAACTAAAACCAAACTCCAACTCATTTGTCCAAACCCCACTCTATAGAATACATTTTGTTTTCCATTTTTCAAGTGTTCATACAGACAAGTATTGCAAAAAAATGCACTGGTTCATCCATAATTCTCTTCATATTAAATCCTTTATTACATCCTTAACCACTACTCAAAACTCAAATATCAAATACTCTATTACAAAAGTTGCCATCCACATAGTTTGGTATGGTCAAGCATTACTTCCATCTTTATTCATTTGCCCTTCATGAAGATACTTCAGTCCCACTAGAATTGTGCGATGTGATCCTTCCAATCATTGATGTTTTGCTTCATCCTGGTGGCCATGAGCTTCATCTCCATCATCTCTGCATGGACCTCCCTCAAGTATTCCTGAGTGTGACGGAATCTTGCTTCTAGTATTTCTCCAATCTGACGTATGGCCTCCATAGCAGCTTCACGAACAGAGTCGAAGAATGTTGCTCGTGGTACTCGAGAAATGAAAAAGTATTGCCCCCTAGTCTTTGGGAAAACTCCCTTCACACGGTGGAGGTGTACCTCCACATACCAAAGTTCAACTCCCTTCTCCATGAAAGGATAACCCTTGTAAACTGCATCTCCTTCAATATGAATATGCTTCATCATGTCCTTCAGGATTTTTGGGTAATCCCGATCACTGGTCAGGGTCATGATCGTTTCTGGGCCCTTCAGAAAAGACTCGTAAAGGGTTGTCATCTGCAGTCATAAGATAGAAGGGGTACTCATTATAATGTATGTATTTCCTCGGGTGAAATGTGGTTGTTTTTCTGGGAAAAGTTTGGGGTCAGCTTGTCCATGGTTCAAGGTTTACGTGTGGGTGACATAGTGAGAGACGCACTCACAACCAACAAACAACTCATAACATTTCATATGAGATTCCAAACACCGCAACTTTTATTGCTTCATGAGCTATTACAATTTCCATTTCACATCTCAACTCAACATCCTCAACGAAAATAAAAGTGTTTTCCAACTTTATTACATGCTTTATTCCAATATCAAGATCTCAACTACTCTCCTCAAGC
This sequence comes from Aegilops umbellulata, assembly GCA_032464435.1. Taxonomy (NCBI): domain Eukaryota; kingdom Viridiplantae; phylum Streptophyta; class Magnoliopsida; order Poales; family Poaceae; genus Aegilops; species Aegilops umbellulata. Next base: position 61,213,655 of record CP136056.1, on the reverse strand, counting down.
TCTCCTCGGGTTTGAACATTCTCTGGCAAAATGTCCTACTCCTTTGCAGCATAAACAAATGACTTCAGACAAATCCAGGGGCTTCTTGGTGGCTATCTTGGTTCCTTGGCTTCTTTGCTTCCTTGCTGGGCATTTGCTAGCGTAATGACATAAATCCTTGCACCTGTAACAAGTGATATGACTCAGGTCCTTTCCTGCAGAAATTGGGTTGTTCTGGGGACACATGCTCCTTCTCTTCCTGGACTTCTTCTTCCCGATCAATTCTTCTAACTCTTGTGGATCAAACTCCACTTCTTCTGTCGGGAAGTCTCCCAGATACTCTTGGCTTTGCTTCATGCAATACAGTGAAAAATGTCCTTCTTCTCCACATGAATAGTAGACATTGGAGTAAAATATGTTTAGGCCTTCTCCATTAGGGTCGTCAACATCTTCCTTCATCACAGGTTCTTTCAAACTTTCCCTGAGGGCTTCTTTCATTGATTTCTTCTGCTGCTTGGTAATTTCTTGTACCTTGGGATAAATATGACACTCGGCAGGGTAGTGCATAGTTCCTTCACACAAGAAACAAGTAACCTTCATGGTTGGACATTCTTCAGCTTGGTGATTTCCTTCACAATGAGGGCATCCATCCTTGTGTTCTTCATGGGTGTGTCCTATTTCTCCGCATATCTTGCAGGCACAAGGTTTCTTCATCGGGTTATCACCGTGCTTCCGGATAAGACGGGATCCCAACAGAGTCTTCTTCAATTCCTCCCAAGTTTTTGCTCCATTACATCCTTGTATGGCTTGATGCATTTTCCACCAGGTTGCAGCACTTTTTGTAACGTACTGAAGAGCGTATTGAACCTCATACTTCCTTGCAACGGAATTGCTCCTGAAGTGATTCTCCATGTTTTGAATCCATAACTCTGCCTCTAACTTAGTGATCGGTCCATAGAATACAAGTCCATCTTCATTCATCATCTATTGGGTCCAAGGGTTTTGGGATGAGATAAGAGGGATAGAGAGATACACACAATACAAACAATATAGTTTTGAAAATAAGTTTTATTTGTTGCTGTCGGAAAACACACACAAACTATGACAGCTCACAAATCATCGCATCTAACGTGAGTATACAACAAGGGTTTGGTCTTCTAAAGGTCATATAAATCTTGGAATTCTTCAGTGTCTTCAAACTCTTCCAGTCTTTGACTGTTGTAGCTTTAATTCTTCCAGTGTGCGATGAAGTATGATACCTTGTACTTCTCGGAGTGGTCTCATCAGTTGATCCTCTGTGTGGTCAAAGGGAAAAGGGTATTGTCTAACTATTTGGGGTAAAAGGAAAGATTTGATAAAACTCGGAAAAGAAGAGAGGTAAAGGATCTTTTTGAAAATACAGTTTTAGAGAGTTCCTTTCCTAAGGGCTTTTTAGTTTCTAGGGTCACGTCCTACAGTCAACCTGGCTCTGATACCATCTCTGTAGCGACCCGACCTCAAACGGTCAAGCCTCTGTGTATCCGTGCCATCCCTGGATCGGTATGCTGGCACGCACAGTACATCAATGTATATATCAAAGTGCAATCACATGTATAAATAACGTAAAACTGATATATACCTCATAAATCTCAGCGGAAACAAATGAACAGGTGTGGAGTCCCATCAACGCCAACGGCAAGTTGAGTGTAGACCGTAACCCTACAACATAACTCTTACTTGTCGTAGAAATCCCTGCAACATAAGACGTTGCAGCCCTGTAGGTCAGTACATTGAATGTACTGGCAAGTCACATCATAAGAAAAATGAACCTATTTGTACATGCAATTTGGCTGGTGGAAAGCTCTAAGTTTAGTTTTTGCATAAAGCTAGTTTTTTTCCTAGAACAAAAGATATTATTCTACCACTACTCTATAGCATAGGATGAGTTGGTAAACCCAACTCAATCCATTCCCAAAGTTTCATTTAAAACCCAACTGTTTAATTAAAGGTGAGGAGATCTCCCGACATTTTCACTACTAGATGCTCAACTTGTCCATAACCGGGGACACGGCTAATCGATTAGGTTTTAACACTCTGCAGAGGTTTGCACACTTTTCCCCATAAGACTCGATCGCCTCCCTTGAAGTTCTCGCACTGCCTGGCGTTTGAGAACAGGATGACCGGGACATAGTCTTTCGAAAGTGTTCCCCCTTAACCCATGGATAGGCCGGTACACCTACTCATTCTACATCTGCTAGCCTATCCCGGAAGAGGTCATACTATCTACTCAACTAAGCCAGAGCCCATATTGGCTTGTGGCTGCACACGTAAGCTTCTAGACATGAGAATACGATTGATCTCTTCGAGCCTGGGCGGCCGACCACTAGTGGTGCACCACCATGGATTAACCATGCATGCTCCCACTGTACTTCGCCACCATTCAAACCAAATACCGCCCAGGTAGTTCATTTACAAGTCTTGGTCCTGCTTACTACTTTGTCACTCATGTATCGCCATGTTCGCTTCCCAAACCACGTCTACATTTAGCGAGGGAAAAATAAACTTACACGGTGGTGACAAGGATGTATAGATCAGACCTACCTCAAATGAACTACTAGGTAACGACATAGCCATCTGGCAACAATAAATCCTACCATGCAATCCTACCACAAAAGGACTAAGTGCATAATATAAACATAGGTAATTGGAAGAATGGTCAAATGTGAACTTGCCTGGTAATACTTGATGAAGATTATATCGCTCTCAGAAATTTAATTAATAGAGCTATTCGTCACTCTCTGATGAAAATCTATAAGGTCAAACATTGCATTCACATAAGCAATCATTTCAGAGAACCAAATAACATGCAACATGAAAAGACTCGGAAAATCCAAATGAACACACAACACACTTAACTATCAAAAGAAAATACTAAGTGCAAAACAACATAGGGCATGGGTGCCAAAAAAATTGTGACGTGGAGCACAGTGCATACTAGGCATACGAGTAAACCTACTATGGACAGACCCTAATGTGTGAAAAATATCGTGAGATAGGTCCAAGTGATAGGGTTTGGCAACGGTGACACGGTGCAAAAAGAATTACACCAATCGGAGCTACGGTTTAAGAGATATGGCCAGTTGAAGTTTGAATTCAAATCTGAATAAGTTCAAATTTGAATTTGGAAAAAGTTTAAAAACATGATGCTACTGGATAGATCTGAACATGACGAAGAATTTTCTACTGGTTTCATCGAGTTTGGACCTACGGTTAAAAAGTTGTGGCTATTCTAAGTTTAGGGGCTAATATGCTAATTCCAGGGACTCAACGGTGAAACAGAAAAGAAAAATAAACTGCGAACAGGCCCTTGGCCACGTGGCAGATTCCTACTGGCCAAAAGGTGTTCGCTGCAGAAGCTTATACGGTGAACGACCGCTATCTAAGCAAAACGGCGGCGGCGGCGGCTAACTAACGCAAAAATCGATCGGTTTTTTTAACAAAACCCGTTGTTTAAGAAACCCGCGGTTAACCAATCTAAACAAAAAAAATGAACGGAGGCAGCTAGCGATCGTCTTACAGAGGCGACGACGACGTACAAGGGCGACAGCGCTGGCGTTTGCCGGTGATGGGGCGGCGACTCCGGCGCTCCTCGACGAGGGGGAAGGAGGCGGCAGGGTCCGACGCGGCGTGCGCGAGCCGCTGGTGGGGTTGGCGGGCGGCGGGGTGGCCGATGACGAGCGGAGGGAGGCGGCAGCGTTCGGAGCTCCGGTGAGGACGCGACACGTCGGGGCGTCGTCTCCAGTGGTCCCTAAGGGCAAAGAAAATATCAAACGGATGCTCATCGACCCGGGCAATATTTTGGTGAAGAAGAACAGGGTCGGGGCGGTTTACTGGCGGCGTTTTACTCCGGCAAGGAAGCTCCGGCTCCGGCGAGATCCAAAGCAGGAGGGCGTCGGCTACGGGTGGTGCGAGGCGAAACGAAGTAGCGGAATGGAGAGAGGGGGTCGAGGGCTTCTTATAGGCGCGGAGAGAGGGCTCGGGAGCGAGGGATAAGCTCTATCCCTAGAGCTTCGGCCGGCGGGTTCGGGTGTGTGCGTGTGCGTGCTTATCCAGCGGGGTCTGCGGGAGGTTAGGGACGACCTGGGGAGTGGGCCCCACGGGTCAGCGATAGGGGAGAGATGAGCGAGGGAGAGAGACGAGCGGGCGAGCGACGCGAGTGCTCGGGCGCTGGGAGTAGGCCGCGGGCTGAAGTGCGCGGCTGGCTAGGCCTGCGCGCGGGTATGCGTGTGTTTTTTAAATTAAAGAAAAAATGCAATAGAAGAAAATAAAATTTCTACATAGGCATATTATATACCAAGATGTTCACAAAAATACCCTGAATAAGGTGAACTATTTTTCAGGTTCAACTAAATTCCACAAAAGTACATAAAAGTCAAACAGTGCTACTGTTGCATTTAAAATCGATAAAAATCATTTTTAAAATAGCAAAATGATTCCAAATTTATTTTCTCCTAATTTTCCATTGAAGGGAATCATTTTACCCTTATTTCCATTTGTTTATTTTTAGGAGAAAATAATTTGAATTAAAACTAAATAACTCCCAAGAGGATCTGAAATCTGGAATTCAAATAACTTCAAAGTGAGTTTGAAATTATTTCTTTGAAACTTCCAACTCTCTTTCTTCAAATTTGAAGAAGTCATTTTATCTTCCCTCATGAACTCATTAAGTTGCTTAAAGTTTCTAAATTTGAAATATTTCAAATGGAATTCAAATCATTTTCAAACCCCTTTTTTTATTTTCTTCAAATGGAAGAAGTCATATTATCTTCACTCTAGGGTTTTGTAATGAAATGAATTTGAACTCAGGGAGATCAAAATGCAAGATGAAAACTTTTGGGAAAGTCCTTTTATTCCCTCTCATTCAACTTTCAATAGTTTCAATTTGCACTCAATTTCACACAATCAATCACACAACAATCAAACAAACAATCGTAATAGTTTATTTAATATAAAATTCCAAAATTTAGAATTTTGGGATGTTACAAAACACCCCGTTATTCTTGCCCCGATATGAAAGATGACGTGGTGGCTGAACTCATTGATCAGTGCGACGTCATCACCTCGGCTAGCATGGCAGGTTCAGTCAAGACCATTCTCGACTCAACTAATAACATCATTACAAGGAACCCAAGGATCCAGGAGCGTTTTGATCTCCCTTATCTTCTTTGCTGTAAGTCTGTTCGCATGGGCGCGGACGACGGAGGCCTCGCCTTGTGCAAGTTGATGTCGCTTGATAATGATACGTGTGATGTCAAGATGCCATCGCTTAAGGGTAACGCCTGGGCTGGCGCAAATGGAGATTGGGTTGTTTATATTGGGTACAATTGCAAGTCGGAACTTGTGAATGTGTACACTCGTCAGCGGATTCCACTTCCAAAAATCTCAGAGTGCCCTGAGGTTGAGCACACAGATGATCTACGTACGTTCAAATACAATCATGGTGGTTGTCGTCTATGGAAGATAGCAATTTGTCGAGTTCCCAACCGCTCTTGGAATGACAAGAACTATGAAGTTGTTGCTATCTTCGACAAGCTTGTTGTCGTCCTTCGTGGTTCGACTGGATGGATATTGCTCAAAAATCAATTTCTATACACGGATGTGTACTGTGATGCAATTCAATACGAGGGTCTTGTGTTTGCTACCACCACTCATGGCACTGTTTTTGCATGGGATCCTCGTAGTTTCGGTACATTTGTCTTCCACCGTAATTATAATTGTTTCATCCACATGCATGCGAGTTAGCAAGTTTCCCTTCTCTACTAATTAACCTTCTTGTGTTTCCAAGCTCCTGTGAACATTCCACCACCTATACTTGGAAATTTTTATAACCAAGGGAGAGATGACGATGGTGATGATCACGAGCATGAGGATGAGCAGGGCCCATATACTCAGTGGCGGCTGGCAACTAATTTCGATGGATCACCCCTTATTGTCTGTATACAGCCCACTGCTGATGTTACTACTAAGGAAGTAGGTGTTGTCTCCCATGGTCGCACTCTCCGGACCTATTCCAACACCCGTTGCATGGTATTCGGGATGGATACTAGTGTGCTAGCGCTAACACCTTCTCCCTGGTACAGTATTGATAGTCTTGGAGAAAACTCGCTCTTCCTTGGACAAAACTATCCAATGATGGTGAAAGGCGATCCAACTGTTGTTGACACAACGTTACTACCATTTATGAGAAGCAACTGTATCTATACGTCGGACATTGCGGTGGTTCCCTACCCTGGTCGTGATAGTAGGCCGCTTCAGCCTGGATGATCAGTCCTGCGTTGGTCTCGAGATTGATAGTAGCTGGCCCTTCCCAGAGAATCACTTGTGGTTCAAAGCAAGCATTTCCAACGCCGAGGATTGGTTGAGTTGAAGTTCATTTCATTGCTTGTTATTTATTGTGTGATGAAAACTTTAGTATTTATAATGTATCCTTATTGTCGTTGTGGGTTGATGACCTGTTGTACGTAATAAAATGATATGCCTGTGATAAACTTACTAAATTTATGAATGGCTTTCGAGTCGCTTCTCTGAGTGGGTGCTGCGACGAGGCAAAAATATATTTTCCGAATACATAATTGTACGTGCATTGCAACAGGTTATCGAATGAGGCCAATCAACAATAGTACACTATTTGTACTAGCTTCACATGCTGCACTATCTCTACGTCTACATACATAATACAACAAGTTTTAAACTTGAGACCAGCCACCCATCCTCACAAAGAACACTTTTTAACCTAGCACAAACTTCAGAGAATTTGGCCACAGTGTGAGGTGGGCCATATGTTAATGTGTTCGCTGTACGTAATCAGCACCTCGAATCCTCGATACTACTATTATAAGTAGTAGGAGTAGTAGGGTGGCATGGGCCAGAACAAGCATTCACGTCCAGGAGTACATCACACGCCACCAACACGACTTCCATCTGACACCATATTTCTTGAAGTCCGTGCTACAACAATCTCTTCAACCTCATTGTTTCTCTAACTCAGCCATCATGCGGCGGGCGAGGTGGGGTTTTGCCGATAGTCGGTTTCCTCAACTGTGGTCCCACTTGTAAGGCCAACTCCAACGCACGACCCCAAACGGACCTCCGTTTTGCCTGGATTCTGTCCGTTTGGGTAGGGCAATGGGGTCGTGTCCGGGCCATTTCTCGGATGCGGTGGCCGTGCGCCGAACGCGCGGACGCATCCCGGCCGCGTACATTTTTCTTTGCAAACACATATCTCTTTTTCATCATTGATTTTTTGGTACATGGAAAGACATCACCAAAATTTTGACTAGAAAAGCAAGACCAAAGAAAACAAGAACCACAAGAATACATTTTAGAAGATATCCAACTTCCATAACTGCTCCTGTAAGTTGGATTAGTGCCTTCTCGATGCATTCATTGTTGATTTGCGGAGGCTCGATCTTGCATGTTTCTTTCTTCTTCGAGTGTAAAGAAGTAGACGTGTCTAGCCTCTATTCTATCAACAAGTGCACTAGTCTCATCTCTAGCCTCTATGCTAGCTAAAAGTGCTAGAACATCTACTAAATTGCTCTCTATCAATATATCGTTGTACTCTTCTCCCCAATACCAAAACTTGCATCCATTCTACACAATAAAAATTTAAGTTAGCACAACTAGTCTAATCCGAGAGCACAACCGAAGATTTGGTCGAGTTCTTCCTCCTTTTGCCGACACGTGGGACATCCAGCATCCAGGTCATGTCATGCAAGAAAATAGAGTGGTAGTTGAAGCCACATGATGTGCATCTTGGGTTAAACTGTAAATAGAATCTTACTACTCTTGAGTAACTCCAAAAGCAGCCACTGAAGATCTTTATTGGATTTTTTTTCATCACCAGCACGTCGAGGTGAAAGATGTGCAGGTTCAGTGGGTCCTCTTGCGTTTCACTGACATGTGGGACCGCATATGAGCAAACAGACGATGGGCTCCGCGCGTCTGCTGGCTGGCTGAGAAGAGAGATAGAGGAGGGCTGAGCACGGACTCCAGGAAATTTGTTCTACGTAACCAGCACCTCGATATAGTGGGGTGGCATGGGCCATAACTAGCATTCATGTCTAGCAGTACGAAACACGCCACCCACACGAGTCCGATCCGACACCAATTTTCCTGGAGTCCGTGCTACAACCATCTCTTCTCCCTCCTGTTTTCTCAGCCATCACGCGGTGGGTGGGGTGGGGTTTGCCGATACTCGGTTTGCTCAACTGCGGTCCCACTTGTCAGTGAAAATGCAACACAGCACGCATTCCCCCTTGAGCGGCGTGCCGGACCAACCGTGTGGGGGTGCGACGTGAACACAACAGGCTCTTCCTTTTGAAATTGTAACTTGTAAAATTTGGTTCTGCTCCATGGCGCAACCGATAGATAGAAATAACGATTTCCCTAGAGTAATGAGAAGTTTGGTTCTGGCGCGGTTCATGCATGGAGTATGTACGAAAATTATGAAGTTGATACGAAACGTAAGATAATTACTAGTAGTACCATATACTACTACATGGATTTGACGGAAAGATAAAGATACATATAGATCCATCAACGACATCCTCACGCCCTAGTGCACCGGGTCACCAACCGACGTGTCAGGAGCAGCGGCATTGGCGGCAAGCTCAACGTGCTTCTGAACAATGCCGTCCAAGGTTGCCCTACGGTCCAAGAAGGCCAGCGTCCTATAATCCTCCTCTTGCATGTAGTAGCCCTTGTGGACGATTTGCGCATAGGCGTGGGTGATTATGTCGATGATGTCTTGCTGTGCCAAGCGCTGCGCGGCGAGCGCGACCTCGAGGTGGACATTCTCCAGCGCGACGGCGGGCAGTCGCAAGGCCACCAGTGCGTCGAAGAGGTTGTCATCATAGAGGCCATTGAGGGTGGCAGGCATCGCAGAGCCTGGGCGCGTGGGCTGGAGGCGTACGTCAAGGTCGTCCGCGAGCTTCTTGACGACAGTGAACTTGTCGAGGAAGCCGACGAGGACCTCGTCGAACAAGGAGATGAAGCTGTCGTCCAAGCGGCCCCTCGCCCTGGCGGCCTCAAGCACTACCTGGAGACGTTCCTCGGTGCCGGGCCGTAGGCCGGGGTCGTGGACCATCTGGCATAGCCGGCTGATGCTCGCGCTCATCGCCTCCATGGGTCTAGCTTCTAGTCAACTGATCTTTCGATTGGAGTGATCACTCTTGCCCTTGGGTGCGTAGGTGCGTAGGATTTCATAGATTGGACTGGCGCGAGCCTTTATATGAGAAGTGCAGACTGCGTTGAATTCACGTGCGTGTTGGCCATCTACTCCTCGCCCCTCTACTGCACCTGCCTTTGGCTGTATGACAGGTTGGCCATCCACCCGTTGGGCCCACGTGTCATACACCCAAAGGCAGGTGCAGTAAGTCAATGAAGTTGTGTCCCCCTCTGTGCCGGTGCAGTATAGTCATCTCACCGGACCTCTAGTTGGGGCCAAACGAGAGAACTTTGATGTTTACTAGTTTATTGGCCCCCTTTGCATTTTGCGCCAAGTTTTGACCTTTGATTTAACTAATAAAATGTTAATGCATGTAACCAAAATTGTTGTGTAAGTCACCTTACGAAAACCAAATAATCCCAAAACACTTAGGCACGGTACATTAACTCACTCCTCGTTTCTTATTTTGTGACATATCAACCAATGAGAGATGTGGGCCATGCATGCTTTCAATGACTTGAGACTACCAAACATCACATTCGGTGGTTAGTTCATTGCATGTAATCCTATTAAGTAGCAAAAAGACATTAAGTTATCTCGTCGATAGGAATAAAACAATACACCAGGTATTTATTTACAGAGGGAGTAGTACATTTTTTGTGACATGCATTACTAGATATTGCTAGTCAAATACTAAATCCAGATGGACGTGGTAGTACTACTAAATGCAGACGGTGGTGCTACTACTAGTAGTAGTATTACCAATGTAGTAGCACTGTACTACCTGTTGGTCAAATTATTACGTGCTGCTCCTCACAGTGAAGTGACAAGACCCTACGCCGGAGATGACACCCGAGTATAGGCGCCGTGTTCGGCATACCATAGTCAGCCTCACCATCTGCAGTCACTATCATCATGGCTGTAGACCTAGACTTCTTACAACTAGCCGTGTTTGACATAATTTCCCGTGCGTAGATGCCCGTGCATTGCACGGAACACCAAGATTGAGGGGTGGATGGCTCCGGCAGCGGCCATCGCACCAGATTTTTCCATGGCCTTCTAGATGTGGTGGGGAGGAGATAAGGCTGATTGTGAGAGAAAAGGAATTGTTTGTAAATAGGGAACAAGTTCTGGCATCTTTTTGCAAAACCAGAGAAGTTTGGTTTGTATGCGTCAAATCTAGATCCGACGGCTATTGGTGAAAGATGGTAGGCACAACATAATCACCAACTCAGGACCTGTTTGATTCGCAGGATTTTGAAAACGCAGGAATAGGACACGACAATATTACAAGTGTCAAACTGATATTACAAATGTTAGGAGTAATGCTGCACCTACGAAGAGGGAATTACTAGAAAGTTTACGTAAGAACTTTCGTTACTTTAGGTGGATGCAGCATTATCGTACAAACTAAAATCCACCGCCCTGACAAGTCACTAATGGGCAAATAAGTTTTCGAGTCTCTGGCCACTTGATGTTTCAGAAACAAATTCAGCTTCTGCGAGACTTTGTCATTTAGGCTTAGACGCTTGCGGTGATTAGCACGCCATTCATTGTTGCGCTAGAGAACGCCAAACCTCATTACCTTGAGCACACTTGCCTCCATAACAAAGAACCTGAAGAATTTAATCTCAGATGTGCTGCCTTGGTAGTCGATCAAATCAATTTCTATAAGACGGACATCAAGGCATTCGATGAGATTGTTATAGTGCAACACATTTTTCACTTTCGGATCTTTTTTTATCTGCAAAAGAAGAGAACATATTAGAGTAGCTGGCTGTATAAGATTGCCATGTCATCAAGAGGTACCAATATCATTCACTCATACGATAGGGTTGGCGGGCTAGTGATATTTTTTCACTCTCTCTCTCTCTCTCTCTCTCTCTCTCTCTCTTTCTCTTTCCTCTCATTTACCTAGGAGTATGTGAAGAGCTTGGGCATTTGTTGCCTTCCACTATGTGGTCGATGCCATATTTCGCAAAAGTATGCCACATAATACACATCGATGTCAAATCAAAAGATTTTGGCACCGCTCTCGCGATGTGAGAGAGTTGGCACCACTGTGCACACAGACACACATGTATAAACAAATCAATCAAACCAACTACACCAGCCTCTCACTCTCCCAAACAAGTTTTTTTATTGCCTCAGTCCTCTCTCTCTCTCCCACACAAGTGTTTTTTCATTGCGTGAGTTAATTTGGCACCGGAGCAAAGTAGGTGGTCCAAATTGGGGCACCAGGTGAGCAATGGAGGGGCATCGATGCCAAATGCATCACAAGTGAATTTGGCACGTGTTTTGCCCTACATAGTGGAGGGACGTTAGAGACCACTTTTGTACTACGTCTTATTTAGTATAATATTTTGACCATAGATTTACATAAGAAAATGCCAATGCATGTCACTAAAAATTACACCATTTGAAATTATGTTCAAATACGAATCCAACGATATAGTTCTTAGTGACATGCATTAACATTTTGTCAGTTAAATCTATGGTCAAATTTTGATACTACAAAATAGGAAGAGTAAACCAAGACGGAGGTAGTACTTGCTCTTAGGGTAACCATAGAGTTACTGGAGTAGTCTAAGTTACTTTCCACTATGACTAGCCTAGGCTACTATAGTAGTAAAACAAAAAAACGATACAGGTGATCACGTGAGAAAAAAAATACTAAAAACATTTCTTTCGGTGCAGTGCGTAGATGCAGTTTTGAACACTACACTTGTCATCGTATTTTGGAAAAATTACGAAAAAATTGAGCTATGTTGTGATTACCGTTTACTAATAGGAAAGAAGTTTCACCTCGATGAGTAGCTTCTCCGTGCACGGAAAGCACGTAAGGAATCCAACAACTTGATCCAGATTGGGGCCGATAGATTTTATTGCCAATATCTTTACTGTGAGCATAGACTGGGTCAAGCTTGTGGGAATAATTTTCTGGAAGACGGTCGTAAATACATCAAGAAGAAATTAAAAAATGTGAATTTCAAGAAGACGGAGAAGAAGATGAGTGATGTACGTGAACAATTACGGATCCAATAAAGAGTTCGGAGATTTGACGAGTGCACCAACTCTATCAATTTCGGCGCGTCAATGACCCTGATTTTTGTTGGACCTTCTAGATCCGATAAAAGCAATCTCTCAAGGATTCTGAATGACCATAACGTGGAACATCTAGAGTGATCTCTTCCCAATTGAAGTCTTGTTGCGGGGCCAGCATGACACATAAATCCATTGGAGATTCGTCGAGGCGATGTGGAGGCTAATGAACCTGTGGATCTGCTCAAGACGAAGGTACTCGAGCGCAGTACAACTGCGGAGCAGGTGCTTCATAGCCTTCTTAGATATGACAATGTCGAAGAGGTCAAGCTACTTGAGTTGAGGGAGAAGAAGGGCGGGCGTCGCACTAATCTGGGAAAGATAGCAGGAGCTGAAGCTGGCATGGCGCAGCGTTGGCGCGAGGCGGAGCGCGGATGGCGGCAGAGAGCGACATCGTCCAGCTTCAAAGCTGAGCTCCTCGAGCTGATCTAGGGCGGGGGATAGGAACCACTCGTCGAACTTGGGTTGGACCTTCCAGTTGGTACTGAACATGCGGATGTCAAGACGTCTGGGTGGCCCAGGGTGCGATGAAAGGATCTTGGAGACTGCGGCCATGCGTTTGCAATCCCCGTCGCAGAGGCAGCTATCGACGGTGAGGTTGAGGGGGATGCGACGCCAGAGGGGGCACCGCCAGGAGAGCAAGGCGGTCCGCACGGCAGATTTGGTGGGGAGGAGGCCGTTGATGACGAGCAGCTTGTCGTGGGGGAGGCTGCTGCTGAAGTCCAGGCTCGCCGGATGCGGTTTTGGCTTGAGCCGCCTCCCCTTATTGGCTGCCTCGCCGTCCATCTCAGCCGGCGGCGACATCGGTGTACACGTGTGCTGGTGTGTGTTGTGTGCCTGGTGTGCGCGAGTGCGTCCTTCTGTGCATGCCACCGCACAGTGGTGAATTGTGCACGAGTGCGTCCTTCATGCGGAAGAAGTGTGTCCTCAATGCGCCCTCAATTTACTAGCGTGCGGGGTGCTACCCCGAGTGGTTTCAACTTTGTTTACTTCACCGCGTGTCAGATGGGCCTCTAGTTTACTTATTTTCACCCACTGCCACATGGGCTAGCACACGAAGATACAGAACACGAGCTGACAAGGCAGCATGTGGACTGGTTGACCGGTCAACAAAACAATATACGGAGCTATACGCTGACACAATGAGCGTATAATCTGTCGTTATAGTGTGTTCGAGTGAGAGGGCAGGCCCGTGAGAGATAGCAGAGAGAGAGAGAGAGTGAGAGAGTGTGAGAGAGAGAGAGCTAATCCCTTCGTTCGATAATGTAGTTCCAACATTTTTTTAAAAGTCAAACTTTTGAAACTTTGGCCAAGTTTATAAACAAAATTACTTATATCTACAATACCAAAGATAAATGATCGTATGAAGTATGTACATGTTGTGATGAATCTAATGATCGTTCCAGATGTAAATGTGTTTCTCCACATATACCTGGTCAAACTTTTCTGAGGTTTGACTTTTCAAAACATCCATCTGCTTATGGACGTGAGAGAGTCCCTAACTAGAGAGAGAGAGAGAGAGAGTGAAATAGAAAGAGTGAGTGAAAAAAGTGTGTGTGCGTGTGTGAAAGAGACATGAACAACACTCGATAAAAGTTGAGAAAAAACATGTGTGTCTTATGCAAACATATCGCGCATGCATCTTCGACAACGGAATCAAGGTGAGGAGATAGTGTGGGGTCGTTTGCAACCGAGAGAGCAAGACCCCTAGCACGTGGCCAAGAGGGGTCTGACAAACAAGGGAGAGAGGTCGAGAGAGACGTACGAAGAAAATACAGACATGGGGAGGAGAGAGTGTATGTTTGTCATAGAGAGATCCCCTGGAGATCGTGATGGGACTACATGGGTGGGAGATCGAGTGACAAGGTGTGTGCGCGATAGAAGATGCCCTGAGAGATATCGAGATAGACGTATGGATGGAAGGATACAATACGTGTTTTCATGATGGCTAGTGAGAGATAATCATACTTAGGGGGGGAGTGCTTGCGCCTATGATGGAGTGAGGGATTATGGTACTTATTAGGGGGGGTGTCACATAGAGAGAGAACAAGGGCGGAGAGTGTTGGATGGGTCTATATGTATAGCGCGAGTGAGACATGTGTATGTGTGAACCAGGGAGATATAAAGTTTGAGATAGATTGAGGAGCCCCGATAAGGCTGAGTGGTGCGTCAGATAGCTGAGAGGGGGAAAGAGATATTCCATCCGCTCGATAATGCAGTGCATGTAAATTTTTTAGAAGTCAAACTTTGTAAACTTTGATCAGGTTTACGCAAATGTTATTTATATCTACAATACCAAAGATAGATGATACGAAATTACATCTTATGGTGAATCTAATGGTATATGTTTGCCGTTCTAGATGTAATTGTTTTTCTCCACGTACATGGTCAAACTTTGTGATGTTTGACTTTTCAATAAATCAATATGCTATGGACCAAGGACAGTGACTAAGTCGAGAGAGATCAAGTGCGTGTGAAGGAGAATGTGTAAGTGTGCAAAAAGAGTATGTGTGTGAAAGAGAAAATGACAACAAACGATAAATTAGAGAGAGTGTGTGTTTTCGTTTCTTAGGCGAACATCTCACGCATGCATCTCCGAGATAGAAAAGCGAAGCGAGGAGATACACAAAGATAGCTAGTATGTGATTGTTTGCAACGGAGAGAGACACCCCATAGCACATGTCCAATAGAGGTCTGGCCAAGAAGGAACAAAGGTCGAGAGGGACACACGGAGAACATGGACGCATGGGGAGGGCAAGAGGGTGTGTTTGTGATAAAGATATCCCCTCGAGATCGTGAGGGAACTATATGGGTGGGAGATCGAGGGAGGTGCGTGTGCGATAGAAAGATGCCCCGAGAGAAATCGAGATGGACCATGCACATCTTTGTGATGGGGACTAAGATTAGCTAGTCATATACATATAGGGGAGACTGCGTGTGCCTACAATTGAGTGAGAGACCATCATACTTGGCTAGCTAGGCATGAGATTGTGTGTGTGTGTGTGCGTGTGAGATGGAGAGGGAACGAGGGAGAGAGATAGAGTTTTAGATGGGCCTATCGAGTGCGAGTGAGATATGCATGTGTATGTGTGACCCAGGTAGATGGAGAGTTTGAGAGAGAGGGGCGAGAGCTCTGAGACGATAGAGTGGTGCATGAGAGTGTTACGGGCAACGAGCCAAGGAATTTGTGTGCGTACGATGAGTGCACCCAAGATATCTAGCTTGGACTGGAGGTATATATGCATGCGAACTAGAAAGACCCCCCACACACACACACACACAAAGAGAGAGAGAGAGAGAGAGAGAGAGAGAGAGAGAGAGATGGAGATGGAGAGAAAGCGAGAGGGACCAACAAGGTTTGTGTGTTGGATGCGTGTGACAGAATTGAAGATTGTCGGTGAGAGAGAGAGAGAGAGCAGGAGTCCGAGAGAGGGGGAGGTCGCGTTTTATGCATCAAAGGCTGATATAAACCATGTTTAGATATAAACTTGCATTCAAATATTTAAATTGGTGAACATGTTGTCTGCAATCCACACATGAACGGATATATGCGTATATCAAACAAGTTCATTAATTTGACTTTCAACATGTTCATGGAGTACTATAATACTGTACAACATGCTACTCAATTGAGGTGTTCAATTTTGGATTTAGTTCACTATTTTGACCTGGTGAACGAGCAATTTCATTGAATCGGGATATTTCATTTTGGGTTCGATTCCCGTTTTTTAGTGGGTCAACTATTTGTCATATACTAAATCGCTAGCAACGAGCATGTAAAAACACATTACTCCCGAGCATCATCTCTCCATCTAAAAAAGAAGTGGCAGGATAATATTTCAATATTTGATTCGAATCAACTTGGTAAGGTAGACGTGGATGCTCGTTCTCCCAAATTTTGAATGAACCGTTAAACATCCTCTGCTCGGTGGAATTTGCCCGAGCAAATATATGGGAGACGCGAAACCTATGTTGGACATACATCAATTGGCCCTTTGTACATCGAGGGTAGGTTCATAACTTCATCCAAGCGCGCCTTCTCCTCGGCAGAAATGACATGTGCCGAATAATTCATAAACCATGGTCGGCAAAACACGCTACCCTCGCCCAAAATAGCTCGCGCCCACTATTTCAAAACACACTCTCCTCGCCCGAAATCGCTTGCGCCCACTATATTTCAAAACACGCCCTCCTTGCCCGAAATCGCTCCCGCCCACTATTTGGGGAGAAGCAAAGTTACTCTAGTATCCCTGACCCTCAGTACACAGACCCAAGCCAAGATGCCTAAAGGCAGGGGTAGAACTGTAACTCCCCCTCACATTTCAGACAAATGCGTCCGTAAAACATGGTTCCAGTCCCCTCCCGATCCCCCCCCATTCATACCTCGTGGGCGCCAAATCACCTTCTACCTGGACGCTCCCTTCTCCCGAGCCGCGAAACCTCAGCGCCTCCTCCATGGCGCCCCACCACACCAATTTCACAGCCGCCCTCCCCCCTAATGCCGGAGACGTTGTCCATTTGCCGTCATGCACTGGGCCATGTGCCTCTTACTCCGTGCTGCTGGAGCTGCCTCGACGACGGCCGTGTGAACCGTGCCGGAGCTGATTCACCCCCGCCATTGTTCACGGTGCCGGAGCGGCTCCAACTTCGGATCCGTCCGGAGTCCCGGCGCTACTTCCCCGTAGCCGTCGACTGTCACGACATCGTTGTTTCCCTGCCACCGGTCACCACCGCAACCGTGCCGGCCTCACCGACTCGGCAGCTAGACCTGCCTACTTCACCATGCCGCCAGATAGGTCACACCCTCATCTCAAATCACTTTCTTTAGGCATCAGTTGTCTAAATTTTTATTCTAGGCCAATCGATTCCCAACGGGAAGCAGCACCCCTCGAGGCGGCGGAGCTCCTAGGCTGTCGGTTGGCTGGTGTCTAACGTAAGGGTGCGGGGCCGCAAGTTCGCCACGGAAGAAGCGCTTAGATGGCTATCTTAGAGTTGTGTGGGTTGGAGGTACTGCCGCCGCCGGATCTGGATGATGGGGAGTCTTTGTGGATTGGCCCGGGGGCGGTGCAACCACGGCAGTGCGGTGGGGCGGGGAGTGGGGTTTTGGCCGGGGCCACGAACGGTGGAGGCAGGCTTCTCTGTCGTTGGTCGCTGGCTCTTCGGGGAATATTCCTAACAGTGTCAGCCGGGAGGCACAAGACGGCCATCAAGCCATCCGGCGTAGATCAGACAGTACCAAAATAAAATAAAATCATGTGACCCCAATTTAGTCTTCAGTCAACAGACGTGTGACCACTCTCGTACCTTGTTGTTGATTTCTTAGTGTATTTCTTTAGATCAAAGAGATGTGTCGTTCTTAACATTATGCGTTATCTGCATCTTCAGCCACACCGTCTTCCAACTCACCGCAGCTGCTCCAACAAGGGAAGCATACACCAGAAGGGAGCTATAGTCCCCACTCAACAGTTCCCTGCATCGAATGTGTGTGCCCGACATGGACAGCCACAACAACTGCAGGGCCATCGACAAGTCAGCACATGATGCTCACTCCTATGGATGGCGGCCAGATAGGTTGTACCCTCATCTTACTTGTGTGCAACATTTATGGCTTTGTTATTCATCTAAGCATGGAAAATAGATTATCACATTTCACTGTATATTCATGTTGATCTCTTACGGGTCTTGTTCAGGAGTTAACGTTGTTCCATAGTTCAGCTAAGATACTTGTTCTTTAGGTAACGTTGTTCCATAGTTATCATCCATCAGCCAATGCTATCCCACAGGCTGGTGATTATAGTATTATGCCACTTCTAGTATTACCTATGTTGTTCTTTAATACTTTTGTGTGCCATCTACTCAATCTCGAGTACAAACGATACATATTCTGTAGATTTCATCTGTGTTCTCCCTTTAGTTTTTGAGACCTGTTGCTGCTAGTTAACCCCAGTCCTACTATTTATGTCGTCTCCTACAGGCACTCATTACATAAATCTAACTACTAGTTGTCTTCCATGCATGTCAGATATAATTGCACACACTGATATATCCACAAGAACCTCACGGAGCAATGTAAATGCCAATAAACTTGATGTCACTGATACCCAATATGATGGAACATGCAAAGGCAGTTCTTTAGAAGACTTACAGAAAGATGTTGAATCCTCTTCACCCCACAAGGTCCTTGCTCTAACTTGGCCCATGATATGGGTACAACATGCATATAATGTCCTGGAGTGTATCTACTCTGTTGCAATGCCATGTGCTTAGCATGCTGATCATGCATGTAAATATGTCATGTCTTACTATTTTTCAGTACCTATTCCATTCATGATAACATGTTTTCAAATTCAAGTATTGTCATTCTACTCTATCGCAATGCCATCTGCTTAATTTGGACATCATGCTTCTGAATATCTTATGCATTGTTATTCATCGGTATGTACTTCATCTGTCTACCATACCATGTTTTTCTACATTGAAGTGTTGTCTAGTGCTCTGTTGCAATGCCATCTTAGTTCCCCAACCATACACGTGTATGTTGCCTTAGTTTTTCTGTACATATTCTGCTAGCATACAGTTTTACAATCAACTAGTGTTTTTTTTACTGTTTGTCCTGTCGTATCCCTAGCTCTTACACCATACTCCCTCCGTCCGGATTACATGTTGCCGAAATGGATAAAAAAGGATGTATCTAGAACTGAAATACGCCTAGACCCATCCATTTTTTCTGGATGGAGGGAATACATGTCAATATGTCATGCCTTTCTATTCTTCAGTACCTATTCCATCTCTCTGTTGTAGCATGTTTTATAACTGAAGCACCATTCTTCTATACAAGGCATGCAAGGGGAAGACGACTATGGTAGAATCTGAAGGTTACAAACCAAGTCTTTCCAAAAGATCCAAACGCCAGGAGATAATAAATCAACTCCAGTTTTTATAGATACTGCTCCAGCACAGAGAAACCCAACTCCTACTGATAATAAGAAGATTCTAGGGACCAAAGAACTAGTCTGCTCCAGTCCAGCAAAAATATGTCAACTCCATTCTAAGAAGCGTGTGCGTATCCCTTCATCATGAAATATTATAGCATGTTGATCATATTTTCTACATGTTTCTTACCCATCTCTCTTTTATAAAATAAGCTTAATAGATAGAATAATTTCTGCACTGGTATCGTCTGCGAGGAAAGATTCTTGCAGGAATTTTCTGCGCTCCAATGCAGATGTAAGTACCTGTTGTATATCACTATATTTTTACATCAGCATGTATTTTGTTAATTGGCGTGAATCTAACATTTATCTGATCTAAATTTAGTTATAGCAAAATGTATGATTAAAGGCCACAATGTTCATTTTTGTAGGGAAAACTGCCTGGTAGTTTTGCATCCTGAGCTGCATGAGTGTACTATCTCATATCAGTGGGTTTGATTACTTTGGTTCTGCAGTGGGTTTTCAGTGTTTTTTTACTGTGTTGTCCTGTCGTATCCCTAGCTCTTACATCATACTCCCTCCGTCTGGATTACATGTAGCAGAAATGGATAAAACTGGATGTATCTAGAACTGAGATACACCTAGACCCATCCATTTATTTCTGGATGGAGGGAATACATGTCAATATGTCATGCCTTTCTATTCTTCAGTACCTATTCCATCTCTGTTGTAGCATGTTTTATAATTGAATCACCATTCTTCTATATAAGGCATGCAAGGGGAAGACGACTATGTTAGAATCTGAAGGGTTACAAACCAGGTCTTTGCAAAAGATCCAAATGCCAGGAGATAATAAACCAACTCCATTTTTCATAGATACTGCTCTAGCACAGAGAAACCCAACTCCCACTGATAATAAGAAAATTCCAGTGGCCAAAGAACTAGTCTGCCCTAGTCCAGCAAAAGAATGTCAACTCCATTCTAAGAAACGTGTCCGTATCCTCGCATCATGAAATTTTATAGCATTCTGATCATATTTTCTACATGTTTCTTACCCATCTCTCTTTTAGAAAATAAGGTTAAATGATAGAAGACTTCCTTCATTGGGATTGTATTCAAGGAAAATATCTTGCGGGAATTCTCTGTGCTCCAATGCTGATGTAAGTATGTGTTGTATATCACTATATTTTTACATCAGCATGTATTTTGTTAATCGGCGTGAATCCAACCTTTATCTGATCTAAAATTAGTTGTAGCAAAATGTTAAAGGCGCCAATGTTGATTTTGTATGCAATACTGCCTGGTAGTTTTGCATACTGAGTTGCATGAATGTACTATCTCATATCATGCACATTACTGAATTGTAGTGCTGCTCTGGTTGCCCATTCATTCATTGTGTTAATTTGGTGTTGGCTAGTTGCCCAAACGTTTGTTGTGCCCATGTTGCTTCCCTATTATCTGACTTGGCCAATGATAGCAATGCTAGTGTCTTAATTTGGTGCAGGCTACTGAAGATAAGAAGACAAACTCTGAAAATAGCAAGGCAACCCCATTGTTTCTTTCCAATAAATCTAGGCCAGGTAATGTGGCAATAACTCATGATTAATCTATTTGGTTCCCCTCCTAATTTATGTTATGATGCAGTGGTCGAGACACTCTCCACTATCAATAATACAAGCCTGCCAAAATCGCCATCTGAATCTGTTCAGTATCCTCTGTCTCGAATGCAACGGAAAAAATGTATGTTTGTGAACGAATTAGTGGCTGAAGGAATGATGGAAATGATGGAGGAATCAGAGGTGCAGAGCCGTGCGACACAACAACTGATCAATGTTTTTAGAGACAGTGTAGCAAAGCAGCAAGAACTTGCCCACATGCTTATGGGCGTCATCCGTGTTAAGGTTGCAGATTGTGATGTTGTAGATCATTAGGTTCTGTTCATTTATTTGCACTAGCATCAATCTTTGATTGCCCAATGGATGTAATTTCCTGTAATATATGTTGGATGTGCAACGTTTTTCCCTGTATGCCGTACCTTTGCTTGATCGGTTTTGGTCCTGTGCATAATTGCTCATCGTAATGGGCTCAAATTATCTAATTTGGCCTAAAGACATGTACGAACTTTAGTGGGCCCATTAAGTTAATGGGGTGTTACCAGGCCGAAAGTTAATGGTCAGCCCTCTTAACTCCCGGGTCGTTAACAGGCCGACATCAAAGCGGGCAACAGGTGGGCCCAATTGATTTCATGGGCCGCTAGCAGGCCGTTACTAAGTTCGGGCTACATATGGCCCAACTATACTGTGGGCCTTTAGGAGGCCGAAAGAGACAGCGGACTTGTACTGGACCATGAAGAGCATGGGCTGCTAAGAGGCCGAAAGTTAGGTCATATTGTAAATGGTCCAACTGTGTTGTGGGCCTTTAGCAGGCCGAAAGAGAAATCGGGCTGGTATTGGACCATGAAGGGCATGGGCCGTTAAAAGGCCAAAACTCAGGTCCGACTACAAATGGCCCAACTCATTTATGGTCCGTTAACAGGCTGAAAGGCACACATGCCCGGGAATTGGCCTAGCACTTAAATGGGTCGCTAAAAGGCCAAAACTCAGGTCCGACTACAAATGGCCCAACAGATATATGGGCCGTCAACAGGCTGAAAGACACACCGGGCCGGAAATTGTCCCAACACTTAAATGGGTCGCTAAAAGGCCGAAACTCAGGTCTGACTATATATGGCCCAACTGATTTATGGGCCGTCAACAGGCTGAAAGACACACCGGGCCGGAAATTAGCCCAACATTTAAATGGGTCGCTAAAAGGCTGAAAGATGTCAATCGTGAAAATTGGCCCATCCACTGAATGAGCCGTTAATAGGCCGAAATCTCATTGGGCCGATATTGAGCCCAAATATATAGCTGGCTGTTAACGGGCTCGAACTGACGATGGGCTGCAATGGTGTCAAATCTTTAGCGGGCCATTGACGGGCCGAACTGGCACATCTCGTATGGGCCGTGGGCTTAAATGGACCTGACACAAGTAGGCCTTATATGGGTCAGCCTGCTAATTTTTACTGGGCCGGCCTTTTTCACCAGAATGGGCCACTGGTGGGTCGTGCCATGTGTCGACCTATCATAGGCGCCTCCTGTCCAATGAGTGGATGACATATGTCCCAACAGTGAGGCAACACGTGTTTCCTCCGGCCAATGATGATTTTACATGTGGAAAATCCCCATTGGTCCGAGCTGTTAACGGGTTATCGGATCCATAACCGGACCCGATAGCTTAACAGCGTTCTGTTATGGTGGATGCCACATGTCGGCCACCCTTGACGAAAGCACTTCTGTGATGCGCGATTTATCATCATGGAAGTGGACACTTTTGTGATGATAATTTTGGTAATGTCATGGAACACTTCTACGACAACACATTGATGTCTACTACGCAACCTTCTCCTTGTAGACGTTATTGGGCCTGTAAGGGCACAGGTTTGTAGGACAGTAGCAAATTTCCCTCAAGTGGATGAACTAAGGTTTATCAATCCGTAGGAGGCGTAGGATGAAGATGGTCTCTCTCAAGCAACCCTGCAACCAAATAACAAAGAGTCTCTTGTGTCCCCAACACACCTAATACAATGGTAAATTGTATAGGTGCACTAGTTCGGTGAAGAGATGGTGATACAAGTGCAATATGGATGGTAGATATAGGTTTTTGTAAACTGAAAATATAAAAACAGCAAGGTAACAAGCGGTAAAAGTGAGCGTAAATGGTATTTCAATGATAGGAAACAAGGCCTAGGGTTCATACTTTCACTAGTGCAAGTTCTCTCAACAATAATAACACAATTGGATCACATAACTATCGCTCAACATGCAACAAAGAGTCACTCCAAAGTCACTAATAGCGGACAACAAATGAAGAGATTATGGTAGGGTACGAAACCACCTCAAAGTTATTCTTTCCAATCAATCCGTTGGGCTATTCCTATAAGTGTCACAAACAACCCTAGAGTTCGTACTAGAATAACACCTTAAGACGCAAATCAATCAAAACCCTAATGTCACCTAGATACTCCATTGTCACCTCAAGTATCCGTGGGCATGATTATTCGATATGCATCACACAATCTCAATTCATCTATTCAAACCAAGACATAGAACCTCAAAGAGTGCCCAAAGTTTCTACCGGAGAATCACGACGAAAACGTGTGCCAACCCCTATGCATAGGTTCATGGGCGGAACCCGGAAGTTGATCACCAAAACATACATCAAGTGAATCACGTGATATCCCATTGTCACCAGAGATACACACGGCAAGACATACATCAAGTGTTCTCAAATATTTAAAGACTCAATCCGATAAGATAACTTCAGAGGGAAAACTCAATCCATTACAAGAGAGTAGAGGGGGAGAAGAAACATAAGATCCAACTATAATAGTAAATCTCGTGATACATCAAGATCGTGCCAAATCAAGAACACGAGAGAGAGATCAAACACATAGCTACTGGTACATACCCTCAGCCCCGAGGGTGAACTAGTCCCTCCTCGTCATGGAGAGCATCGGGATGATGAAGATGTCCACCGGTGTGGGTTTCCCCCTCCGGCAGGGTGCCGGAACAGGGTCCCGATTGAATTTTGGTGGCTACAGAGGCTTGCGGCGGCGGAACTCCTGATCTAATCTCTGTTCTGGAAGTTTTAGGGTCTGTAGGTATATATGGGTGCAAGGGGTACGTCGGAGGAGCTACGTGGGCCCCACGAGGCAGGGGGCACGCCCTAGGGAGGGGGGGCGCCCCCACCCTCGTGAGCACCTCCCGTATCTCCTGACGTAGAGTCCAAGTCTATCCTGTAGCTTTCCTTCCAAAAATAACTTCTCCAGTTGATTTCATTCCGTTTCGACTCCGTTTGATATTCCTTTTCTTCGAAACACTAAAATAGGCATAAATCAGCAAATCTGGGCTAGGCCTCCGGTTAATAGGTTAGTCCCAAAAATAATATAAAAGTGAATAATAAAGCCCAATATTGCCCAAAACAGTAGGTAATATAGCATGGAGCAATCAAAAATTATAGATACGTTGGAGACGTATCAAGCATCCCCAAGCTTAATTCCTGCTCGTCCTTGAGTAGGTAAATGATTAAAAAGATAATTTTGATGTGGAATGCTAGTTGGCATAATTTCATTGTAATTCTTCTTACTTGTGATATGAATATTCAGATCCGAAAGATTCAAGACAAAAGTTCATATTGATATAAAAATAATAATACTTCAAGCATACTAACAAAGTAATTATGTCTTCTGAAAATAACATGGCCAAAGAAAGTTATCCCTACAAAATCATATAGCCTGGCTATGCTCTATCTTCACCACACAAAGTATTTAAATCATGCACAACCCCGATGACAAGCCAAGCAATTGTTTCATACTTTAACATTTTCAAAACTTTTTCAATCTTCTCGCAATACATGAGCGTGAGCCATGGATATAGCACTATAGGTGGAATAGAATGGTGGTTGTGGAGAAGACAAAAAGAGGGGAAGATAGTCTCACATCAACTAGGCGTATCAACAGGCTATGGAGATGCCCATCAATAGATATCAATGTGAGTGAGTAGGGATTGCCATGCAATGGATGCACTAGAGCTATAAGTATATGAAAGCTCAACAAAAGAAACTAAGTGGGTGTGCATCCAACTCGCTTGCTCATGAAGACCTAGGGCATTTTGAGGAAGCCCATCATTGGAATATACAAGCCAAGTTCTATAATGAAAAATTCCCACTAGTATATGAAAGTGACAAAATGAGAGACTCTCTATCATGAAGATCATGGTGCTACTTTGAAGCACAAGTGTGGTAAAAGGATAGTAGCATTATCCCTTCTCTCTTTTTCTCTCATTTTTTTTATTTTTTTGTTTGGGCCTTTTCTCTTTTTTATGGCCTCTTTTTTTTCTCTCTCTTTTTTATTTTTTTATTTTTCGTCTGGAGTCTCATCCCGACTTGTGGGGGAATCATAGTCTCCCTCATCCTTTCCTCACTGGGACAATGCTCTAATAATGATGATCATCACACTTTTATTTACTTACAACTCATGAATTACAACTCGATACTTAGAACAAAATATGACTCTATATGAATGCCTCCGGCGGTGTACCGGGATATGCAATGAATCAAGAGTGACATGTATGAAAGAATTATGAACGGTGGCTTTGGCACAAATACGATGTCAACTACATGATCATGCTAGCAATATGACAATGATGGAGCGTGTCATAATAAACGGAACGGTGGAAAGTTGCATGGCAATATATCTCGGAATGGCTATAAAAATGCCATGATAGGTAGGTATGGTGGCTGTTTTGAGGAAGTTATATGGAGGGTATATGATACCGGCGAAAACTGTGTGGTATTAGAGAGGCTCGCAATGGTGGAAGGATGGGAAAAAGTGTGTATAATCCATGGACTCAACATTAGTCATAAAGAACTCATATACTTATTGCAAAAATCTACAAGTTATCAAAGCAAAGTATTACGCGCATGCTCCTAGGGGGATAGATTGGTAGGAAAAGACCATCGCTCGTCCCCGACCGCCACTCATAGGAAGACAATCAATAAATAAATCATGCTCCGACTTCATCACATAACGGTTCACCATACGTGCATGCTACGGGAATCACAAACTTTAACGCAAGTATTCTTCAAATTCACAACTACTCAACTAGCATGACTCTAATATCACCATCTTCATATCTCAAAACAATTATCAAGCATCAAACTTCTCATAGTATTCAACACACTCATAAGAATTTTTCTTTTATTAGTCTTGTATGCCTAGCATATTAGGATCATTTAAGCAAATTACCATGCTATTTAAGACTCTCAAAATAATCTAAGTGAAGCATGAGAGTTCATCTATTTCTTCAAAATAAAACCACCATTGTGCTCTAAAAGATGTAAGTGAAGCACTAGAGCAAACAACAAACTTCTCCGAAAGATATAAGTGAAGATCAATGAGTAGCCGAATAATTATGAAATTATGTGAAGACTCTCTAACATTTAAGAATTTCAGATCTTGGTACTTTATTCAAACAGCAAGCAAAGCTAAAGAAAATAAAATGACGCTCCAAGCAAAACACATATCATGTGGTGAATAAAAATATAGCTCCAAGTAAAGTTACCGATGAACAAAGACGAAAGAGGGGATGCCTTCGGGTGCATCCCCAAGCATGTCATCCCAGAGCAAAAATAATAATCCCCTCCTAAGTCAAATTAACCTCTCTTGTTGTGAGGCAAAAAGAAGTGATGGACCAAGCGGGACCACAGATGGAAAGCATTGATATCGCTGATAACCGCTTAAGTGGGTGCGAGAGGACAACCACCACCGCTTTGCATGTGGGCCAAACATATATATGTTGAATACCCAAAATGCACAACTTTGATGTGCCACATGCCTCAAAAACCATAAACCATGCACCCACACAGAGCGAGGTTCATATCAAGCATACTACATATGATGGTCCGCTTCCCCCCTATTCACCGCATACTATATGCTCCTGCCGTAATATATGTACAACCCAAAAGAGTCCTCATCCATGGTGAAATTAATTAATCTCTCCCGATGAAGGTCAAAGTGATGCATGCATGCATGCATCGACGATGGCCTCGTGGGCCCACAGATGGAAGCGTCACACGTGAGTGTCCTAGCTAGGATATATATGCATGTGGCCCAAAAAAGTGTTGTGTGATGTTTGAGAAAACAATTTCACAATTTTGATGTGGCATGTGCCTCGGTAACCAAAAAGTCCCGACACCGAGTGAGGTGTACTTGTTCACGGACGCATATGTATAGTATATATGCTAGCCCCCTCCCACCTCTTCGACGCGTACTATATACCACCATAACACAAACAAAAAAGATTCTACCTTGCTGGTCAAATTAACCTCACTGCCGGCTGTTCGTCAAAGTGATGGACGACGACCTCGCGGGCCCACAGAAAGCGTCACACGCGAGTATCGAGTGTCGTGTAGGACAACCATCGACTGCATGTGGCCAAAACTTTTATGTATGAAAGGGTTGTGTAATGTTTTAAATAACGATTTCACGACTCTGATGTGGCACCAGCCTGCCTAACAAAATGGCCAACCCACACGGTGGCTCACAACTCGTAGTGTACTGCGAGCCACCCGCCACCCCCAGACGCACACACCAACACACACACCGCGAATCCACCGCAACTACGATGCATGTTAAATTAATTATCCCGTGGTGAACATACATGTTACCAAAGGAGGGACGTTTTAATTTCAAAAAAATCATAGAGATCATTAAGACGTTTTAGTACATTGATTGATTGATTTTCTATGGGTATAATGTGCAAAAATCAAATTTGAGCTACATGCACACGTGACAGTGCACCTAAATGGATTGCAAAAACACATGTGTCTCACTGGATGCATGTTTACTCCCCGTGCAACAAATTTTAAACATTGAGAATCTTGATTTTTAAATTCTAGTACATCCAAACACTTATTTGAAGTTCATGAAACTTATCGTGTTGTCATATGGACACCAATACAAAGTGGCATTGTACTTTTTTTAATCAAATTTGAGACCAGTTTTGATGTAATCTTTATCATTATTAATAATTGGGAACCAATATACCAAACGGATTATTTATTCGAACCGTGAGCGTTAGACAAACAATGGATACGTGCCATACTTCGGTTAAGAAATAAAGCGGTAGCATTAATCATCCAAATAGAAAAACAATATACGTGCCGCCATGCGACCCGTGTGGCATGCGAGCAGGCATGAGTTGATGGGATGCATGCGAGCAGTCCGCCGCGCAGGCAGACGAGAAGGCGTGCGTGCAGGTGTGTGAATTGACGAAGGCGTGCTCGCTGCGCAGTGTCATCGGAAGGCGTGCGATTAGTTGTGTGAAACTTTGGTAGGCATGCCAGCAGTCCGATGCGCAGGCTCACCGGGAGGCGAGCCATCGGTTTGACCGCCGCCCGCCTCTCTCCCACAACTCCCACTACTCCATATTAATGGTGCGCCTGAGCGGCCGCACCCCCATCCTCGTTACGCACACACAATGCTCTCTCTCTCTGCTTGCATCGTCGACACCGCTCTCAGTCCTCAAAGCCGTCTGTGTATGAGGATGCCGCCGAAGCGCCCCATCGGAGGGAGTGGCGACACCAGGGCTGCTAAAGCACCGGAGCACGGTGTGGAGATGGAGACAGAGGTTGACGTCACCGTCGGTGAGTTATCGCTGCACCCTGACGTCGTCGATGACGACGAGCTTCCACAGTCGGAGGGGAAGTTCCACACCGACTCCGACGACCACTCCGGTGACGACTCGAACGACCACTCCGGCGACGACTCCGACGACGGCGGACAGCTGGTTTGTCATCTATACCCATTTATGTGTCAAATAGATCATAGGGTTTCTCAGGTTACTCCTGCATCCCCTTTTTTGGAATAGAAATCATGTGGTTATGTTCTCCCAATCCATGAAATCTGAGTAAGTTTCATTAGATCCGTGTAGTGTATTGATTGTTTGAATGGTACAGGTGATAAGTGATTAGTTGTTTCATCTGTGCAAATGATTTCTGCTAGTAATCCGACTAGGGTTAGTGTTCGTGCTAATAATTCCTAGCCAGGACTTGACAATTGATTTTGAATGACCTACATATGTTTGTGCCATTATTTTCTTCAAGATTGGTCTGTACATAGACGACTGTGCTTAAAAATCGAACCATAATCTCTGGATATGTATAAATAAATAGCCATAAATTCCTAATCCTACTTCACGGCATGTAATCAGTGATTTGATGCCAAATTTGTTAATATTTGTATAGGTGTTGTCTGACGATGTGGACAACGAGGATGAAGATGCCCATAGGAGGTACAAGAGGCGAATCCTGAGGGAGCTTTATGCGGGAATGCATAACAGGCATATTAGTTCCTAGAACGACGGCTATGGATGCCCATTTTGCAACCACAAGATTCATGACGCTTATCTAAGTGTTCTGGCGCATGCAAGAGGATAGGCCGTTGGCTCCTTCAAGCAGAAGTATTCTCGCAGGGTGGTGCACGACGCGTACGCCGAGTACATGGAGAAGCTTCAGGATCGTGTCGGCCACATGTGAGATGAGATGTGGGACGGATCGAACTATGTACGCTTGAGTATGCTTAATGATGGTTGAACTATGTACTTATGGTTGAACTATGCTTATGTACGTGTACGCTTATTATCTATGTCTGAGTATGTTAAATATTTCGCCAAATTTTGGTAAAAATTATAACGGGGCACCAATAAACCAGGACGGAGGTAGTACGTCAATCACACACGGTTCCCAAAATTGGAATCGTAAGCAATGACTTTCATTTTGCCTGCTACGTCAATCACACACGGTTCTCTCTAGCAAATCGTCGCCCCAAAATTCTTTGTGGGACAGAAAACCCTCACCACCCAATTCAAAAAAGAAAAAAGAAAACCCTCACCATCCCCACATCACAAAAATCCTCACCCTGCCCACCACCCCCTCGGCCCCTCTAGTATGTTCCCCATTCACACCTTGTAACGCCCCCGATGTAACTTGCCATTATTGTAATCCAACTCTTGCCATTTCCGGCTATGTGCTATGATATTCCCTCCGTGGTTGGGTTCTCTCCGTTTTGCATTTTGGTCATGTCATGCATTCCATATCATGTCATCATGTGCATCGCATTTGCATACATGTTCGTCTCATAAATCCGAGCATCTTACCCGTTGTCCGTTTTGCAATCCGGCGCTCCTATGTCTCCCGGCGTCCCCTTTTACATTTCTTCCTGAGCGGGTATTAAACATTCTCGGAATGGACCGAGGTTTGACATGTGGCCTCGGTATAGCACCGGTAGACCGCCTGTCAAGTTTCGGGTCAATCGGAGTTCGTTTGGCACTCCAACGGTTAACCGGGTAACCGTGAAGGCCTTGTGTGTGTTGCAGCCTAACACCCCTTCAAAACAGCCCCATAACCCATCTAAGTCACTCCCATGTCCTCCGCCGTTCGATCACGAACGCGTGGGCGCAAACGGCACTCCGTTCGGAGCTTCCTAGCTCTTCCTACGCCCGAAAACGTCCGATCGAGATCCGAGGGTTCGAAAACGGATGTAAACCCCTAACCCTAGCCAATCGGCTATAAATGGACACCCCCCTTGTCCATTTTGGGCATCCCTAGCCTTCCCCTACCTCCCAGCCGCCTCCCTCCTCGTAATCAGCGCCTCCCCTCGAAACCCGCCGCCGGCCAACCTCTCCCCGCCACTTGGCGCTGACCCCGCCGCCTAACGCCTCCAGCGCCGCCGCCAAGTCAGCGCAGCCGCCACCCGCACCCAACCGCCACGCGCCACGTGTCCCAGCGCGCGCCCCGCCGCCGCAGGCCCGCCTGGCCCAAGGCAGGCCCGCCCCCGGGCCGCGCCGGGCCCGAGTGCCCGTGCCTTCCGCGCCGCCCGCCCGGGAGCTTCCCCGCGCCTGCCGCCCGGCCCGCGCGCTCCGGCCGTCGCCGTCCGCCGGCGCCCTTCCTCCCGCCGGCGCCCGAGCCGCCCAGCGCTGCCGAGCCCCGCGCCCGACCCCGCTGCTCGCCGCCGCCGTCCACCGCTCGCCGCGCCCGCCGCCTCGCCAGATCCGGGCCGGAGCGCCCAGATCCGGCCTTCCCCCGCCTCCTCCGGCGCTCCTCCGGCGGCCCGCGCCGGCGAACCTCGATTTCCGCGCCAACCGTTGACTTCTCTCCCCTTAAAATATTTCTAAGTCCCGTGCATTTCATCATTATCATCAGTTCTTCTACATGCCATAACTTTGCATCCGTAGCTCCGTTTCGCGCGTATAATATGTCAATTTGTTCGCCTCAAAGAGTACATCATTTTGCTCCATTGCATCATTTTCATTTGAAGTCATCTTGATGCCCTAAATGCTGTTAGAAGAGGGCTAGTTGATGTTAGTTGCTGGATCTTATCTGAACATGCACTTTTGTCATTTTTGCCATGATTGATGTGTACCTCCTATGAAGTTGAGTCCTAGATGAGTTTTGTAATATGCAATGTTACCTATCCAGAGGATTTTGCCATGTATTTTTATGATCTTTGTGGTGACTAGCACAAGCATGCAAACTAGGTGTCTTGATGTTGCTGATTTCAGAGACTTAGTGATTTCACTAAGTCCCTGACTGCTGTTATTTTCATGCCATGTATTCATGTTGTTTCTGAGAGATCCATGCATAATTTGAGCATGATCAGTAAGGGAGTTTTGAACTTGAGTATTTGCTATATCCATACATGCCTATGTTTGCAATTATGGAGTGCCATAGCTTGAGTCAATCGAGCTCTACTTTTGCTTCAAATATTGCTGGCAGATTGTTTACGTGTTATTCGATTTTGCCAAGCTTGGTGTAGTTGATCCTTGCATGATATGACGTTGATCTTGCCATGTATTGTTACTATGCCATGTCTTCTTGATGTATGTATGCTTAGTTTATCATGAAATGCTCTGTAGCGAGTGCATCGAGCTCACGAACATGCCTAGTCGTTATTAGTTTTCTGCCATGTCCAGATTTCTGCTAAGTCTGAAATCTGTAACGTTACTTGCTGTTTTGACTTGCTTGTTATTGTATTTTATAGTCCTTTCCGGCTCAAGGTCAGTAAGGGACTTTTGTCAAGTGCTTTGAGTAGATTCATGCCATGCCTTACTTTGCTATGTTCTGAACCTGTATCATGTTGTTTCATTGCTCTGAACATGTCATCCTGATGTTAGTTTCTGCTTGTTGTTAATTTCACTAAGTCTGGGAACTTGTTATCGTTTGCACTTTTGCCATGCTTGTTTGGACCTGTTATGATGTGATTTAGCCGTAGCTCAGTGTTCATCTTTTGTCGAGCATCTTGAGTAGGTTACGGTCATATGCTTTTTTGCCATGTTTGGGTGCAGTAGCTTAATTATTTGTTGCTTGCTAAGTAGCATCATGCTGTTTATGGCAGATTCGTGTCATTCTTGTATTGCTTGCCATTTGCAAACCGTGCATCCGAATCCGGTGATCTTTATATCGATTTCAACCAAAATCACCTCATCTATCCAGAGGCATGCTTGGTTTGCCAATATTATGCCCTGTTCATCCTTGTCCTTCCGGAGCATGCATACGCATTGCATATCACCTCTCGCATATCATGCCATGTTTTGCATCATATTGCTTGCGCATTGCATCGTGGTTGATATTGGTTCCTTTGCTTGTTCTCTTGTCTTGGGTAGAGCCGGGACACGAGTACGTGAACGAGGAGCCTGTTGAGAACGCTTACGAGGACCAAGCTTTCGACAACTCTGAGAACCTTGCAGGCAAGATGACCATACCCTCGAAATCACTTCTATCTTTGCTTGCTAGATTGCTCGCTCTTTTGCCATGCCTATGCTGCGATACCTACCACTTGCTATATCATGCCTCCTATATTACCTTGTCAGCCCCTAACCATCCATGTCCTAGCAAACCGTTGTTTGGCTATGTTACTGCTTTGCTCAGCCCCTCTTATAGCGTTGCTAGTTGCAGGTGAAGATGAAGTTTGTTCCTTGTTGGAACATGGACTTGTTGTTCCTTGTTGGAACATGTGTGCTTGTTGGGATATCACAATACCTCTTATTTAATTAATGCATCTATATACTTGGTAAAGGGTGGAAGGCTCGGCCTTATGCCTGGTGTTTTGTTCCACTCTTGCCACCCTAGTTTCCGTCATACCGGTGTTATGTTCCCAGAGTTTGCGTTCCTTACACGGTTGGGTGATTTATGGGACCCCCTTGACAGTTCGCTTTGAATAAGACTTTTCCAGCAAAGCCCAACATTGGTTTTACCATTTGCCACCACCTACCTTTTTCCCCCGGGTTTTCGCGAGCCCGAGGGTCATCTTTATTTTAGCCCCCCCGGGCCAGTGCTTCTCCAAGTGCTGGTTCGAACCGAGCAACCTGCGGGGCCACCTCGTGGCAACTCGAGGGCTGGTTTTACTCGTAGCTTGACTTATCCGGATGTGCCCTGAGACCGAGATATGTGCAGCTCCTATCAGGATTTGTCGGCACAATCGGGCGGTTTTGCTGGACTTGTTTTATTGCTGTTGAAATGTCTTGTAGTCCGGGATTCCGAGATTGATCGGGTCTTCCCGGTAGAAGGAATATCCTTCGTTGACCGTGAGAGCTTATCATGGGCTAAGTTGGGACACCCCTGCAGGGTATTATCTTTCGAAAGCCGTGCCCGCGGTTATGAGGCAGATGGGAATTTGTTGATATCCGGTTGTAGAAAACCCGAAGTTGACCTTAACTAAAACACATCAACCGCGTGTGTAACCGTGATGGTCTCTTCTCGGCGGGGTCCGGGAGGTGAACACGGTTGTTGGAGTTATGCCTGACGTAGGTTGTTTCAGGATCACTTCTTGATCACTTCTAGTTTCTCGACCGTGCTTTGCCTTCTCTTCTCGCTCTCTTTTGCGCTGTAGCCACCATATGCTAGTCGCTTGCTGCAGCTCCACCTCATAAACCCCTTTCCCACCTTTTAAGCTTAAATAGTCTTGATCTCGCGGGTGTGAGATTGCTGAGTCCCCGTGACTCACAGATATTATCACCACAGTTGCAGGTACCAACGATGTCCGTGCAGATGGCGCGACCGAGCTCACTTGGGAGTTCGATGAGGAACGTGGCCGTTACTATGTTTCTTTTCCAGATGATCAGTAGTGGAGCCCAGTTGGGTGATCCGGGGACCTGTTTAGCATTTGGGGTAGTCTTCTTTCATTTTGGTGCCGTAGTCGGACCTTGAGTGTAATCTGTTTGATGGATGTTATTTATGTACTTGTGTGAAGTGGCGATTGTAAGCCAACTATGTATCTTTCCCCTTATTATTACATGGATTGTGTGAAGATTACCTCACTTGCGACATTGCTTTCAATGCGGTTATGCCTCTAAGTCGTGCCTCGACACGTGGGAGATATAGCCGCATCGAGGGCGTTACAAGTTGGTAATCAGAGCCTTTCCCGACCTTAGGAGCCCCACTGTTTGATCGTGTTTAGTGGCCGAGTTGTGTCTAGAAAAATGTTTTGAGTCTTTTAGGAATTATATATCGGAGAGTTTAGGAATTCTTTTACTTCCCAGTCCCTTCGACCTTCTGGTAAGGCATCCTGACATAGAGTTTTGACTCTTCTCTTCTCAAATTTCACTAAAAAAAAATTTTAGGATCACGCGGGTATATTACAATCGTTCCGATGGTTTTATGATGACAACATTGTCTTGGTTGCCTCCTGACATTTAGGGGTTGTGGAAGTGTCCCGGGGAGTTGAGCTCCGAGGTGTTGTCGTCATAATTTTATCGTTGCGGTTTTGGAATACCTGAGTTAGTACGACCGACATCGAAAATCTCTTTTGTACAGTTGTTGGTGAGATAACCCTGATAGCCCAGTACTGTGGCGAGTGCAGGGGTATTGCCATGACTTGTATAACGGATGTGTTTTCGAAGGTTGAGGTAGACGATTTCTGAAGGTTTCTTGGTTATGTGTTGAAGGATGGATATAGCTGGTTGTAGGATTTGCTAGTTTGGGTGAGATATTATGCTTCCCCTGTATCCCCAACACCTGATTGCATAACCAGAAAGTTTCGGGAGTTTATAAGTGGGAATTCTTGTAGCTTTAGTATTTCTTCCGCAGATATTTGGTTTGTGATTGGGTAATCCTTACCAAGTATTTGTTCATTTCCGTACCTTGTTGATTTTATTCCTTACCATGTTCTAAGTGGCTTCTCATCTTGGAAGTATGATGATTTACATTGGAATTCATTCGTTCATTCTCGTTCGAATGTTAATTGTGAAGACTATATGTTGCAATTTCGTTCCTTTGATTCAGCTTCAATATATCTCTGTCAAGATGCTAATGGATGTCACCCTCTTCAGGATGGCTCCACCAACGCGTCAGAATCCGGAACGCAATGACGGGAATCAGGCTAACCCCCCGCCACCACCTCCGCCTCCGGAAGCTTGGCAAGCCTTGATGACTGCCACAAATGCCAATGCTCAGATTCTGATTCAGCTCTTGCAAGATCGTAACCAAGGGCAAGCTAATCAAGAGAATCAAGGCCAAGGCAACAATCAGCCGCACTTTGCTTCACTGAACCAGTTCCTTGCTAATCAGCCAAAGACCTTCAGCTACTGTGTCGAGGCCACTGACGCTGATGATTGGCTCGTGGACATCAGCAAGCATTTCGAGTGCAGCAATGTTAGACCTGAGGACTTTGTCAAGTTTGCCTCTTTTCAACTCAAAGATCAAGCTGCTGAGTGGTTCCAGCAATACAAAGATTCCAGAGGAGGTCGTGTGATCACTTGGGATGATTTCCGCCGTGATTTCAAAGCGCACCACATTCCAGAAAGTGTTGTTGAGCTTAAGCGTGAGGAATTCCGCAATCTCAAGCAAGGCAACATGTCTGTCTACCAATACAACACTCAGTTCCAGAAGCTCTCTCGTTTTGCAAGGCAAGACATCCCTGATGAGAAGAGTATGATCTACCAGTTCAGGCGTGGTCTCAGAGAAGATCTGCAGCTTGCTCTCGTGCTTTTCGAGCCATTAAAGTATGATGAATTCTACAACATGGCACTGAAACAAGAAGCTGCTCAGCTCAAGTGTGAGGCATCTAAGAAGAGAGTCAGAGACACAGTTCAGTCTTCTTCTTCCTCACTTGTGGCAGCTAAGCAACAGAAGTTCTGGTTGCCTCCTCCTCCTCCGTTCCGTCAGCCTTATCAACAGAAGAACTCAAGTGGCCGTGGATCTTCCCACCCACCCAACCCTGGTTATCAGAACAAGTCTCAGAATCAAGCTCCAAGGCCAAGTGCTCCTTATCATCGTCCGCTCTCAGAAGTGACTTGTAACAAATGTCAGCAGAAGGGTCACTATGCGAACAAGTGCTTCAACCAGAGGCGCCTTCCGCCTCCTCCTCCTCCTGTGAAATCTTCCAGCAATGCAGTGGTCAAGCATAATCCTAAGCATGTCAAGGTGAACATGTTGAATGCAGCTCAAGCAGAGGAGTCTTCTGAAGTGATCATGGGTAATCTTCCTGTTAATGATATTCCTGCAAAAGTCTTATTTGATACTGGTGCATCGCATTGTTTCATGTCAAGACCATTTTTCGCCAAGCATGAGTTCACTTCTTCGAATTTGGATAGACCCATGCCTGTCATTTCTCCTGGTAAACGTTTGAGCTCAAGTCTGGTGGTTCCCAATGTTTCTATCAAGATGGGTGACTACAAATTCTTGTCTAAACCAATTGTTCTTGGTGATTCTGATATTGATCTCATTCTCGGGATGGACTGGCTTTCTAAGCACAAGGCTCAGCTTGAGTGTGCTGCCAGGGAAATCAAATTGACTCACACTTCGAACGATGTGATCATCTATGCTTCTCGTGATGATACCATTCGGTTGTTTTCTCTCAATGAGATGGGTGAAATGGAGGCTATCTCTCATATTCCAGTTGTTTGTGAGTACCAAGATGTTTTTCCAGAAGAGCTTCCGGGTATGCCTCCCCGCAGGCTGGTTGAATTCGTTATTGAGCTTGAGCCTGGCACGGAACCTGTTTGCAAGCGTCCTTACAAGCTTGGACCAGATGAGCTCAAGGAATTGAAGATTCAACTCGATAAACAAGAACGTCTGGGTCTGATCAGACCGAGTTCTTCTCCTTGGGGTTGTGGTGTTCTTTTTGTCAAGAAGAAGGATGGCACGGACCGACTTTGCGTCGATTACCGTCCATTGAACAAGAAGACTATCAAGAACAAGTACCCACTTCCCAACATCAATGAGCTATTTGAGCAACTCAAAGGTGCTAAGGTGTTCTCCAAGCTTGACCTTCGTATGGGTTATCATCAGATTCGCATTCGTGAAGAAGATATTCCCAAGACAGCATTCAGAACAAGCTTTGGTTCTTATGAATATACTGTCATGTCTTTCGGCCATGTCAATGCTCCTCCGTATTTCACTCGCTTGATGAATTTCATCTTCAACCCCTACATCAACGAATTTGTCTTGGTCTATCTTGATGATATTTTGGTCTTCTCCAAGAATAAGAAGGATCATGCCGAACATTTGCGATTGGTACTCGACAAGCTCAGAGAGTATCAATTATATGCGAAGTTCTCCAAATGTGAATTCTGGCTTGATGAAGTTCTTTATCTTGGTCATATCATCTCTGCCAAGGGCATCGCTGTTAATCCAGAAAGGGTGTCTGCAGTTTTGAATTGGAATCCTCCTCAGAATGTCAAGCAGCTTCGCAGTTTTCTTGGACTTGCAAGCTATTGCAGGAGATTCGTTGAGAATTTCTCCAAGATTGCTAAGCCTCTTTCCAACCTCCTCCAGAAGCATGTGAAATATGTCTGTTCTCCTGAGTGTGACATTGCTTTCAACACTCTCAAAGAGAAACTTGTCACTGCTCCAGTTCTGACTCCTCCTGATGAATCCAAGCCTTATGAAGTATTCTGTGATGCTTCTCTCCAGGGCCTCGGTGCTGTATTAATGCAAGAGAAGAAGGTTGTTGCCTATACCTCTCGCCAGTTGAAGCCCAATGAAAGGAACTACCCCACTCACGATCTTGAGTTGGCGGCAGTTGTCCACGCACTAATAACATGGAGACATCTCCTGTTGGGAAGAAAAGTGGACATCTTCACAGATCACAAGAGTCTCAAGTATATCTTCACTCAGCCTCATCTCAACCTCAGGCAAACTCGATGGGTCGAAATGATTCAAGAGTATAATCCGAGTATTGAATATACTCCAGGCAAGGCTAATGTGGTTGCAGACGCTTTGAGCAGAAAGGCTTACTGCAACAGCTTAATCCTCAAGCCTTTTCAACCAGATCTTTGTGAAGCTTTCCGCAAGTTGAATCTCCAAGTTGTTCCTCAAGGTGTTCTTGCCAACCTCATTGTCTCTCCTACTTTGGAAGATCAAATTCGTGAGGCACAATTGTTGGATACCATGGTGAAGAAGGTGAAACGTGGTATTGAAAAGAGCATCCCCAAATACAAGTGCTATCGAGTTGATGACAGAGATACTCTTTTCTTCGAGGACCGGATCGTGGTTCCAAAGGGTGATCTTCGTAAAGTCATTATGAACGAAGCGCACAATTCTCTTCTGTCTATTCATCCTGGAAGTTCGAAGATGTACCATGACCTCAAGCAGTCGTATTGGTGGACTCGAATGAAGCGTGAGATCGCTCAATTCGTGAATGAGTGTGATGTCTGCAGAAGGGTGAAAGCAGAACACCAACGACCAGCTGGACTTCTCCAACCTCTTGCTATTCCAGAATGGAAATTCGATCATATCGAGATGGACTTCGTGACTGGTTTTCCTAAGTCCAAGCGTGGAAATGATGCTATCTTCGTCGTCATCGACAAGCTCACCAAAGTGGCTCATTTTCTTCCTATCAAAGAGTCTATCACAGCAGCGCAACTGGCAGAGCTCTACACCTCCAGAATTGTCTCTTTACACGGCATTCCACAATTGATCTCGTCAGACCGTGGCAGCATCTTTACCTCCAAGTTTTGGGATTCTTTTCAGACGGCCATGGGCACCAACATCCGCTTCAGCACAGCGTTCCACCCTCAGACTAGTGGACAAGTCGAGCGTGTCAATCAAATTCTTGAAGATATGCTCAGAGCCTGTGTTATCTCTTTCGGCATGAAGTGGGAGGATTGTCTTCCTTATGCGGAGTTCTCTTACAACAACAGTTTTCAAGCCAGTTCGGGCAAAGCCCCATTCGAGATTCTCTATGGCAGAAAGTGCCGTACTCCTCTCAACTGGTCTGAAACAGGTGAACGTCAATTGCTCGGCAATGATTTGATCTCAGAGGCTGAGGCCATGTGCAAGGTGATTCGTGAGAACCTCAAAGCAGCGCAGTCGCGCCAGAAGAGCTATTACGACAGCAAACACCGAGATGTGGCATTCGAGATCGGAGACCATGTTTACCTCCGTGTCTCGCCAATGAAAGGAACTCGTCGCTTCGGTATCAAGGGGAAACTTGCTCCGCGATACGTGGGTCCCTTCAAGATCATCGGCAAACGAGGCGATCTCGCCTATCAACTTGAGCTCCCCTCCAACTTTGCAAATGTGCACGATGTCTTCCATGTGTCACAGCTTCGCAAGTGCTTCAAGACGCCTGAGCGCACCATCAACTTCGAAGAGATTGATCTTCAAGAAGATTTGTCCTATCATGAGCACCCAGTTGCTATTCTTGAGACAACTGAGCGCAAGACTCGCAACAAGTCAATCAAATTCCTCAAAGTGAAATGGTCACATCATTCAGACCGAGAGGCCACCTGGGAGCGTGAAGACCACCTACGTTCTGAGTATCCGGAGTTCTTTCAGTCCTAGATCTCGGGACGAGATCCTCTCGTAGTGGTGGTGTGTTGTAACGCCCCCGATGTAACTTGCCATTATTGTAATCCAACTCTTGCCATTTCGGACTATGTGCTATGATATTCCCTCCGTGGTTGGGTTCTCTCCGTTTTGCATTTTGGTCATGTCATGCATTCCATATCATGTCATCATGTGCATCGCATTTGCATACGTGTTCGTCTCATAAATCCGAGCATCTTTCCCGTTGTCCGTTTTGCAATCCAGCGCTCCTATGTCTCCCGGCGTCCCCTTTTACATTTCTTCGTGAGCGGGTATTAAACATTCTCGGAATGGACCGAGGTTTGACATGTGGCCTCGGTATAGCACCGGTAGACCGCCTGTCAAGTTTCGGGTCAATCGGAGTTCGTTTGGCACTCCAACGGTTAACCGGGTAACCGTGAAGGCCTTGTGTGTGTTGCAGCCCAACACCCCTTCAAAACAGCCCCATAACCCATCTAAGTCACTCCCATGTCCTCCGCCGTTCGATCACGAACGCGTGGGCGCAAACGGCACTCCGTTCGGAGCTTCCTAGCTCTTCCTACGCCCGAAAACGTCCGATCGAGATCCGAGGGTTCGAAAACGGATGTAAACCCCTAACCCTAGCCAATCTGCTATAAATGGACACCCCCCTTGTCCATTTTGGGCATCCCTAGCCTTCCCCTACCTCCCAGCCGCCTCCCTCCTCGTAATCAGCGCCTCCCCTCGAAACCCGCCGCCGGCCAACCTCTCCCC
The DNA here is from genome assembly GCA_032464435.1 of Aegilops umbellulata. Lineage (NCBI taxonomy): Eukaryota > Viridiplantae > Streptophyta > Magnoliopsida > Poales > Poaceae > Aegilops > Aegilops umbellulata. Next base: position 61,173,296 of record CP136056.1, on the reverse strand, counting down.
GCCACTTGGCGCTGACCCCGCCGCCTAACGCCTCCAGCGCCGCCGCCAAGTCAGCGCAGCCGCCACCCGCACCCAACCGCCACGCGCCACGCGTCCCAGCGCGCGCCCCGCCGCCGCAGGCCCGCCTGGCCCAAGGCAGGCCCGCCCCCGGGCCGCGCCGGGCCCGAGTGCCCGTGCCTTCCGCGCCGCCCGCCCGGGAGCTTCCCCGCGCCTGCCGCCCGGCCCGCGCGCTCCGGCCGTCGCCGTCCGCCGGCGCCCTTCCTCCCGCCGGCGCCCGAGCCGCCCAGCGCTGCCGAGCCCCGCGCCCGACCCCGCTGCTCGCCGCCGCCGTCCACCGCTCGCCGCGCCCGCCGCCTCGCCAGATCCGGGCCGGAGCGCCCAGATCCGGCCTTCCCCCGCCTCCTCCGGCGCTCCTCAAGCGGCCCGCGCCGGCGAACCTCGATTTCCGCGCCAACCGTTGACTTCTCTCCCCTCAAAATATTTCTAAGTCCCGTGCATTTCATCATTATCATCAGTTCTTCTACATGCCATAACTTTGCATCCGTAGCTCCGTTTCGCGCGTATAATACGTCAATTTGTTCGTCTCAAAGAGTACATCATTTTGCTCCATTGCATCATTTTCATTTGAAGTCATCTTGATGCCCGAAATGCTGTTAGAAGAGGGCTAGTTGATGTTAGTTGCTGGATCTTATCTGAACATGCACTTTTGTCATTTTTGCCATGATTGATGTGTACCTCCTATAAAGTTGAGTCCTAGATGAGTTTTGTAATATGCAATGTTACCTATCCAGAGGATTTTGCCATGTATTTTTATGATCTTTGTGGTGACTAGCACAAGCATGCAAACTAGGTGTCTTGATGTTGCTGATTTCAGAGACTTAGTGATTTCACTAAGTCCCTGACTGCTGTTATTTTCATGCCATGTATTCATGTTGTTTCTGAGAGATCCATGCATAATTTGAGCATGATCAGTAAGGGAGTTTTGAACTTGAGTATTTGCTATATCCATACATGCCTATGTTTGCAATTATGGAGTGACATAGCTTGAGTCAATCGAGCTCTACTTTTGCTTCAAATATTGCTGGCAGATTGTTTACGTGTTATTCGATTTTGCCAAGCTTGGTGTAGTTGATCCTTGCATGATATGACGTTGATCTTGCCATGTATTGTTACTATGCCATGTCTTCTTGATGTATGTATGCTTAGTTTATCATGAAATGCTCTGTAGCGAGTGCATCGAGCTCACGAACATGCCTAGTCGTTATTAGTTTTCTGCCATGTCCAGATTTCTGCTAAGTCTGAAATCTGTAACGTTACTTGCTGTTTTGACTTGCTTGTTATTGTATTTTATAGTCCTTTCCGGCTCAAGGTCATTAAGGGACTTTTGTCAAGTGCTTTGAGTAGATTCATGCCATGCCTTACTTTGCTATGTTCTGAACCTGTATCATGTTGTTTCATTGCTCTGAACATGTCATCCTGATGTTAGTTTCTGCTTGTTGTTAATTTCACTAAGTCTGGGAACTTGTTATCGTTTGCACTTTTGCCATGCTTGTTTGGACCTGTTATGATGTGATTTAGCCGTAGCTCAGTGTTCATCTTTTGTCGAGCATCTTGAGTAGGTTACGGTCATATGCTTTTTTGCCATGTTTGGGTGCAGTAGCTTAATTATTTGTTGCTTGCTAAGTAGCATCATGCTGTTTATGGCAGATTCGTGTCATTCTTGTATTGCTTGCCATTTGCAAACCGTGCATCCGAATCCGGTGATCTTTATATCGATTTCAACCAAAATCACCTCATCTATCCAGAGGCATGCTTGGTTTGCCAATATTATGCCCTGTTCATCCTTGTCCTTCCGGAGCATGCATACGCATTGCATATCACCTCTCGCATATCATGCCATGTTTTGCATCATATTGCTTGCGCATTGCATCGTGGTTGATATTGGTTCCTTTGCTTGTTCTCTTGTCTTGGGTAGAGCCGGGACACGAGTACGTGAACGAGGAGCCTGTTGAGAACGCTTACGAGGACCAAGCTTTCGACAACTCTGAGAACCTTGCAGGCAAGATGACCATACCCTCGAAATCACTTCTATCTTTGCTTGCTAGATTGCTCGCTCTTTTGCCATGCCTATGCTGCGATACCTACCACTTGCTATATCATGCCTCCTATATTACCTTGTCAGCCCCTAACCATCCATGTCCTAGCAAACCGTTGTTTGGCTATGTTACTGCTTTGCTCAGCCCCTCTTATAGCGTTGCTAGTTGCAGGTGAAGATGAAGTTTGTTCCTTGTTGGAACATGGACTTGTTGTTCCTTGTTGGAACATGTGTGCTTGTTGGGATATCACAATACCTCTTATTTAATTAATGCATCTATATACTTGGTAAAGGGTGGAAGGCTCGGCCTTATGCCTGGTGTTTTGTTCCACTCTTGCCACCCTAGTTTCCGTCATACCGGTGTTATGTTCCCGGAGTTTGCGTTCCTTACACGGTTGGGTGATTTATGGGACCCCCTTGACAGTTCGCTTTGAATAAGACTTTTCCAGCAAAGCCCAACATTGGTTTTACCATTTGCCACCACCTACCTTTTTCCCCCGGGTTTTCGCGAGCCCGAGGGTCATCTTTATTTTAGCCCCCCCCGGGCCAGTGCTTCTCCAAGTGCTGGTTCGAACCGAGCAACCTGCGGGGCCACCTCGTGGCAACTCGAGGGCTGGTTTTACTCGTAGCTTGACTTATCCGGATGTGCCCTGAGACCGAGATATGTGCAGCTCCTATCAGGATTTGTCGGCACAATCGGGCGGTTTTGCTGGACTTGTTTTATTGCTGTTGAAATGTCTTGTAGTCCGGGATTCCGAGATTGATCGGGTCTTCCCGGTAGAAGGAATATCCTTCGTTGACCGTGAGAGCTTATCATGGGCTAAGTTGGGACACCCCTGCAGGGTATTATCTTTCGAAAGCCGTGCCCGCGGTTATGAGGCAGATGGGAATTTGTTGATATCCGGTTGTAGAAAACCCGAAGTTGACCTTAACTAAAACACATCAACCGCGTGTGTAACCGTGATGGTCTCTTCTCGGCGGGGTCCGGGAGGTGAACACGGTTGTTGGAGTTATGCCTGACGTAGGTTGTTTCAGGATCACTTCTTGATCACTTCTAGTTTCTCGACCGTGCTTTGCCTTCTCTTCTCGCTCTCTTTTGCGCTGTAGCCACCATATGCTAGTCGCTTGCTGCAGCTCCACCTCATAAACCCCTTTCCCACCTTTTAAGCTTAAATAGTCTTGATCTCGCGGGTGTGAGATTGCTGAGTCCCCGTGACTCACAGATATTATCACCACAGTTGCAGGTACCAACGATGTCCGTGCAGATGGCGCGACCGAGCTCACTTGGGAGTTCGATGAGGAACGTGGCCGTTACTATGTTTCTTTTCCAGATGATCAGTAGTGGAGCCCAGTTGGGTGATCCGGGGACCTGTTTAGCATTTGGGGTAGTCTTCTTTCATTTTGGTGCCGTAGTCGGACCTTGAGTGTAATCTGTTTGATGGATGTTATTTATGTACTTGTGTGAAGTGGCGATTGTAAGCCAACTATGTATCTTTCCCCTTATTATTACATGGATTGTGTGAAGATTACCTCACTTGCGACATTGCTTTCAATGCGGTTATGCCTCTAAGTCGTGCCTCGACACGTGGGAGATATAGCCGCATCGAGGGCGTTACAAGTTGGTAATCAGAGCCTTTCCCGACCTTAGGAGCCCCACTGTTTGATCGTGTTTAGTGGCCGAGTTGTGTCTAGAAAAATGTTTTGAGTCTTTTAGGAATTATATATCGGAGAGTTTAGGAATTCTTTTACTTCCCAGTCCCTTCGACCTTCTGGTAAGGCATCCTGACGTAGAGTTTTGACTCTTCTCTTCTCAAATTTCACTAAAAAAAAAATTAGGATCACGCGGGTATATTACAATCGTTCCGATGGTTTTATGATGACAACATTGTCTTGGTTGCCTCCTGACATTTAGGGGTTGTGGCAGTGTCCCGGGGAGTTGAGCTCCGAGGTGTTGTCGTCATAATTTTATCGTTGCGGTTTTGGAATACCTGAGTTAGTACGACCGACATCGAAAATCTCTTTTGTACAGTTGTTGGTGAGATAACCCTGATAGCCCAGTACTGTGGCGAGTGCAGGGGTATTGCCATGACTTGTATAACGGATGTGTTTTCGAAGGTTGAGGTAGACGATTTCCGAAGGTTTCTTGGTTATGTGTTGAAGGATGGATACAGCTGGTTGTAGGATTTGCTAGTTTGGGTGAGATATTATGCTTCCCCTGTATCCCCAACACCTGATTGCATAACCAGAAAGTTTCGGGAGTTTATAAGTGGGAATTCTTGTAGCTTTAGTATTTCTTCCGCAGATATTTGGTTTGTGATTGGGTAATCCTTACCAAGTATTTGTTCATTTCCGTACCTTGTTGATTTTATTCCTTACCATGTTCTAAGTGGCTTCTCAGCTTGGAAGTATGATGATTTACATTGGAATTCATTCGTTCATTCTCGTTCGAATGTTAATTGTGAAGACTATATGTTGCAATTTCGTTCCTTTGATTCAGCTTCAATATATCTCTGTCAAGATGCTAATGGATGTCACCCTCTTCAGGATGGCTCCACCAACGCGTCAGAATCCGGAACGCAATGACGGGAATCAGGCTAACCCCCCGCCACCACCTCCGCCTCCGGAAGCTTGGCAAGCCTTGATGACAGCCACAAATGCCAATGCTCAGATTCTGATTCAGCTCTTGCAAGATCGTAACCAAGGGCAAGCTAATCAAGAGAATCAAGGCCAAGGCAACAATCAGCCGCACTTTGCTTCACTGAACCAGTTCCTTGCTAATCAGCCAAAGACCTTCAGCTACTGTGTCGAGGCCACTGACGCTGATGATTGGCTCGTGGACATCAGCAAGCATTTCGAGTGCAGCAATGTCAGACCTGAGGACTTTGTCAAGTTTGCCTCTTTTCAACTCAAAGATCAAGCTGCTGAGTGGTTCCAGCAATACAAAGATTCCAGAGGAGGTCGTGTGATCACTTGGGATGATTTCCGCCGTGATTTCAAAGCGCACCACATTCCAGAAAGTGTTGTTGAGCTTAAGCGTGAGGAATTCCGCAATCTCAAGCAAGGCAACATGTCTGTCTACCAATACAACACTCAGTTCCAGAAGCTCTCTCGTTTTGCAAGGCAAGACATCCCTGATGAGAAGAGTATGATCTACCAGTTCAGGCGTGGTCTCAGAGAAGATCTGCAGCTTGCTCTCGTGCTTTTCGAGCCATTAAAGTATGATGAATTCCTCAACATGGCACTGAAACAAGAAGCTGCTCAGCTCAAGTGTGAGGCATCTAAGAAGAGAGTCAGAGACGCAGTTCAGTCTTCTTCTTCCTCACTTGTGGCAGCTAAGCAACAGAAGTTCTGGTTGCCTCCTCCTCCTCCGTTCCGTCAGCCTTATCAACAGAAGAACTCAAGTGGCCGTGGATCTTCCCACCCACCCAACCCTGGTTATCAGAACAAGTCTCAGAATCAAGCTCCAAGGCCAAGTGCTCCTTATCATCGTCCGCTCTCAGAAGTGACTTGTAACAAATGTCAGCAGAAGGGTCACTATGCGAACAAGTGCTTCAACCAGAGGCGCCTTCCGCCTCCTCCTCCTCCTGTGAAATCTTCCAGCAATGCAGTGGTCAAGCATAATCCTAAGCATGTCAAGGTGAACATGTTGAATGCAGCTCAAGCAGAGGAGTCTTCTGAAGTGATCATGGGTAATCTTCCTGTTAATGATATTCCTGCAAAAGTCTTATTTGATACTGGTGCATCGCATTGTTTCATGTCAAGACCATTTTTCGCCAAGCATGAGTTCACTTCTTTGAATTTGGATAGACCCATGCCTGTCATTTCTCCTGGTAAACGTTTGATCTCAAGTCTGGTGGTTCCCAATGTTTCTATCAAGATGGGTGACTACAAATTCTTGTCTAAACCAATTGTTCTTGGTGATTCTGATATTGATCTCATTCTCGGGATGGACTGGCTTTCTAAGCACAAGGCTCAGCTTGAGTGTGCTGCCAGGGAAATCAAATTGACTCACACTTCGAACGATGTGATCATCTATGCTTCTCGTGATGATACCATTCGGTTGTTTTCTCTCAATGAGATGGGTGAAATGGAGGCTATCTCTCAGATTCCAGTTGTTTGTGAGTACCAAGATGTTTTTCCAGAAGAGCTTCCGGGTATGCCTCCCCGCAGGCCGGTTGAATTCGTTATTGAGCTTGAGCCTGGCACGGAACCTGTTTGCAAGCGTCCTTACAAGCTTGGACCAAATGAGCTCAAGGAATTGAAGATTCAACTCGATAAACAAGAACGTCTGGGTCTGATCAGACCGAGTTCTTCTCCTTGGGGTTGTGGTGTTCTTTTTGTCAAGAAGAAGGATGGCACGGACCGACTTTGCGTCGATTACCGTCCATTGAACAAGAAGACTATCAAGAACAAGTACCCACTTCCCAACATCAATGAGCTATTTGAGCAACTCAAAGGTGCTAAGGTGTTCTCCAAGCTTGACCTTCGTATGGGTTATCATCAGATTCGCATTCGTGAAGAAGATATTCCCAAGACAGCATTCAGAACAAGCTTTGGTTCTTATGAATATACTGTCATGTCTTTCGGCCTTGTCAATGCTCCTCCGTATTTCACTCGCTTGATGAATTTCATCTTCAACCCCTACATCAACGAATTTGTCTTGGTCTATCTTGATGATATTTTGGTCTTCTCCAAGAATAAGAAGGATCATGCCGAACATTTGCGATTGGTACTCGACAAGCTCAGAGAGTATCAATTATATGCGAAGTTCTCCAAATGTGAATTCTGGCTTGATGAAGTTCTTTATCTTGGTCATATCATCTCTGCCAAGGGCATCGCTGTTAATCCAGAAAGGGTGTCTGCAGTTTTGAATTGGAATCCTCCTCAGAATGTCAAGCAGCTTCGCAGTTTTCTTGGACTTGCAAGCTATTGCAGGAGATTCGTTGAGAATTTCTCCAAGATTGCTAAGCCTCTTTCCAACCTCCTCCAGAAGCATGTGAAATATGTCTGGTCTCCTGAGTGTGACATTGCTTTCAACACTCTCAAAGAGAAACTTGTCACTGCTCCAGTTCTGACTCCTCCTGATGAATCCAAGCCTTATGAAGTATTCTGTGATGCTTCTCTCCAGGGCCTCGGTGCTGTATTAATGCAAGAGAAGAAGGTTGTTGCCTATACCTCTCGCCAGTTGAAGCCCAATGAAAGGAACTACCCCACTCACGATCTTGAGTTGGCGGCAGTTGTCCACGCACTAATAACATGGAGACATCTCCTGTTGGGAAGGAAAGTGGACATCTTCACAGATCACAAGAGTCTCAAGTATATCTTCACTCAGCCTCATCTCAACCTCAGGCAAACTCGATGGGTCGAAATGATTCAAGAGTATAATCCGAGTATTGAATATACTCCAGGCAAGGCTAATGTGGTTGCAGACGCTTTGAGCAGAAAGGCTTACTGCAACAGCTTAATCCTCAAGCCTTTTCAACCAGATCTTTGTGAAGCTTTCCGCAAGTTGAATCTCCAAGTTGTTCCTCAAGGTGTTCTTGCCAACCTCATTGTCTCTCCTACTTTGGAAGATCAAATTCGTGAGGCACAATTGTTGGATACCATGGTGAAGAAGGTGAAACGTGGTATTGAAAAGAGCATCCCCAAATACAAGTGCTATCGAGTTGATGACAGAGATACTCTTTTCTTCGAGGACCGGATCGTGGTTCCAAAGGGTGATCTTCGTAAAGTCATTATGAACGAAGCGCACAATTCTCTTCTGTCTATTCATCCTGGAAGTTCGAAGATGTACCATGACCTCAAGCAGTCGTATTGGTGGACTCGAATGAAGCGTGAGATCGCTCAATTCGTGAATGAGTGTGATGTCTGCAGAAGGGTGAAAGCAGAACACCAACGACCAGCTGGACTTCTCCAACCTCTTGCTATTCCAGAATGGAAATTCGATCATATCGAGATGGACTTCGTGACTGGTTTTCCTAAGTCCAAGCGTGGAAATGATGCTATCTTCGTCGTCATCGACAAGCTCACCAAAGTGGCTCATTTTCTTCCTATCAAAGAGTCTATCACAGCAGCGCAACTGGCAGAGCTCTACACCTCCAGAATTGTCTCTTTACACGGCATTCCACAATTGATCTCGTCAGACCGTGGCAGCATCTTTACCTCCAAGTTTTGGGATTCTTTTCAGACGGCCATGGGCACCAACATCCGCTTCAGCACAGCGTTCCACCCTCAGACTAGTGGACAAGTCGAGCGTGTCAATCAAATTCTTGAAGATATGCTCAGAGCCTGTGTTATCTCTTTCGGCATGAAGTGGGAGGATTGTCTTCCTTATGCGGAGTTCTCTTACAACAACAGTTTTCAAGCCAGTTCGGGCAAAGCCCCATTCGAGATTCTCTATGGCAGAAAGTGCCGTACTCCTCTCAACTGGTCTGAAACAGGTGAACGTCAATTGCTCGGCAATGATTTGATCTCAGAGGCTGAGGCCATGTGCAAGGTGATTCGTGAGAACCTCAAAGCAGCGCAGTCGCGCCAGAAGAGCTATTACGACAGCAAACACCGAGATGTGGCATTCGAGATCGGAGACCATGTTTACCTCCGTGTCTCGCCAATGAAAGGAACTCGTCGCTTCGGTATCAAGGGGAAACTTGCTCCGCGATACGTGGGTCCCTTCAAGATCATCGGCAAACGAGGCGATCTCGCCTATCAACTTGAGCTCCCCTCCAACTTTGCAAATGTGCACGATGTCTTCCATGTGTCACAGCTTCGCAAGTGCTTCAAGACGCCTGAGCGCACCATCAACTTCGAAGAGATTGATCTTCAAGAAGATTTGTCCTATCATGAGCACCCAGTTGCTATTCTTGAGACAACTGAGCGCAAGACTCGCAACAAGTCAATCAAATTCCTCAAAGTGAAATGGTCACATCATTCAGACCGAGAGGCCACCTGGGAGCGTGAAGACCACCTACGTTCTGAGTATCCGGAGTTCTTTCAGTCCTAGATCTCGGGACGAGATCCTCTCGTAGTGGTGGTGTGTTGTAACGCCCCCGATGTAACTTGCCATTATTGTAATCCAACTCTTGCCATTTCCGGCTATGTGCTATGATATTCCCTCCGTGGTTGGGTTCTCTCCGTTTTGCATTTTGGTCATGTCATGCATTCCATATCATGTCATCATGTGCATCGCATTTGCATACGTGTTCGTCTCATAAATCCGAGCATCTTTCCCGTTGTCCGTTTTGCAATCCAGCGCTCCTATGTCTCCCGGCGTCCCCTTTTACATTTCTTCGTGAGCGGGTATTAAACATTCTCGGAATGGACCGAGGTTTGACATGTGGCCTCGGTATAGCACCGGTAGACCGCCTGTCAAGTTTCGGGTCAATCGGAGTTCGTTTGGCACTCCAACGGTTAACCGGGTAACCGTGAAGGCCTTGTGTGTGTTGCAGCCCAACACCCCTTCAAAACAGCCCCATAACCCATCTAAGTCACTCCCATGTCCTCCGCCGTTCGATCACGAACGCGTGGGCGCAAACGGCACTCCGTTCGGAGCTTCCTAGCTCTTCCTACGCCCGAAAACGTCCGATCGAGATCCAAGGGTTCGAAAACGGATGTAAACCCCTAACCCTAGCCAATCTGCTATAAATGGACACCCCCCTTGTCCATTTTGGGCATCCCTAGCCTTCCCCTACCTCCCAGCCGCCTCCCTCCTCGTAATCAGCGCCTCCCCTCGAAACCCGCCGCCGGCCAACCTCTCCCCGCCACTTGGCGCTGACCCCGCCGCCTAACGCCTCCAGCGCCGCCGCCAAGTCAGCGCAGCCGCCACCCGCACCCAACCGCCACGCGCCACGCGTCCCAGCGCGCGCCCCGCCGCCGCAGGCCCGCCTGGCCCAAGGCAGGCCCGCCCCCGGGCCGCGCCGGGCCCGAGTGCCCGTGCCTTCCGCGCCGCCCGCCCGGGAGCTTCCCCGCGCCTGCCGCCCGGCCCGCGCGCTCCGGCCGTCGCCGTCCGCCGGCGCCCTTCCTCCCGCCGGCGCCCGAGCCGCCCAGCGCTGCCGAGCCCCGCGCCCGACCCCGCTGCTCGCCGCCGCCGTCCACCGCTCGCCGCGCCCGCCGCCTCGCCAGATCCGGGCCAGAGCGCCCAGATCCGGCCTTCCCCCGCCTCCTCCGGCGCTCCTCCAGCGGCCCGCGCCGGCGAACCTCGATTTCCGCGCCAACCGTTGACTTCTCTCCCCTCAAAATATTTCTAAGTCCCGTGCATTTCATCATTATCATCAGTCCTTCTACATGCCATAACTTTGAATCCGTAGCTCCGTTTCGCGCGTATAATATGTCAATTTGTTCGCCTCAAAGAGTACATCATTTTGTTCCATTGCATCATTTTCATTTGAAGTCATCTTGATGCCCGAAATGCTGTTAGAAGAGGGCTAGTTGATGTTAGTTGCTGGATCTTATCTGAACATGCACTTTTGTCATTTTTGCCATGATTGATGTGTACCTCCTATGAAGTTGAGTCCTAGATGAGTTTTGTAATATGCAATTTTACCTATCCATAGGATTTTGCCATGTATTTTTATGATCTTTGTGGTGACTAGCACAAGCATGCAAACTAGGTGTCTTGATGTTGCTGATTTCAGAGACTTAGTGATTTCACTAAGTCCCTGACTGCTGTTATTTTCATGCCATGTATTCATGTTGTTTCTGAGAGATCCATGCATAATTTGAGCATGATCAGTAAGGGAGTTTTGAACTTGAGTATTTGCTATATCCATACATGCCTATGTTTGCAATTATGGAGTGCCATAGCTTGAGTCAATCGAGCTCTACTTTTGCTTCAAATATTGCTGGCAGATTGTTTACGTGTTATTCGATTTTGCCAAGCTTGGTGTAGTTGATCCTTGCATGATATGACGTTGATCTTGCCATGTATTGTTACTATGCCATGTCTTCTTGATGTATGTATGCTTAGTTTATCATGAAATGCTCTGTAGCGAGTGCATCGAGCTCACGAACATGCCTAGTCGTTATTAGTTTTCTGCCATGTCCAGATTTCTGCTAAGTCTGAAATCTGTAACGTTACTTGCTGTTTTGACTTGCTTGTTATTGTATTTTATAGTCCTTTCCGGCTCAAGGTCAGTAAGGGACTTTTGTCAAGTGCTTTGAGTAGATTCATGCCATGCCTTACTTTGCTATGTTCTGAACCTGTATCATGTTGTTTCATTGCTCTGAACATGTCATCCTGATGTTAGTTTCTGCTTGTTGTTAATTTCACTAAGTCTGGGAACTTGTTATCGTTTGCACTTTTGCCATGCTTGTTTGGACCTGTTATGATGTGATTTAGCCGTAGCTCAGTGTTCATCTTTTGTCGAGCATCTTGAGTAGGTTACGGTCATATGCTTTTTTGCCATGTTTGGGTGCAGTAGCTTAATTATTTGTTGCTTGCTAAGTAGCATCATGCTGTTTATGGCAGATTCGTGTCATTCTTGTATTGCTTGCCATTTGCAAACCGTGCATCCGAATCCGGTGATCTTTATATCGATTTCAACCAAAATCACCTCATCTATCCAGAGGCATGCTTGGTTTGCCAATATTATGCCCTGTTCATCCTTGTCCTTCCGGAGCATGCATACGCATTGCATATCACCTCTCGCATATCATGCCATGTTTTGCATCATATTGCTTGCGCATTGCATCGTGGTTGATATTGGTTCCTTTGCTTGTTCTCTTGTCTTGGGTAGAGCCGGGACACGAGTACGTGAACGAGGAGCCTGTTGAGAACGCTTACGAGGACCAAGCTTTCGACAACTCTGAGAACCTTGCAGGCAAGATGACCATACCCTCGAAATCACTTCTATCTTTGCTTGCTAGATTGCTCGCTCTTTTGCCATGCCTATGCTGCGATACCTACCACTTGCTATATCATGCCTCCTATATTACCTTGTCAGCCCCTAACCATCCATGTCCTAGCAAACCGTTGTTTGGCTATGTTACTGCTTTGCTCAGCCCCTCTTATAGCGTTGCTAGTTGCAGGTGAAGATGAAGTTTGTTCCTTGTTGGAACATGGACTTGTTGTTCCTTGTTGGAACATGTGTGCTTGTTGGGATATCACAATACCTCTTATTTAATTAATGCATCTATATACTTGGTAAAGGGTGGAAGGCTCGGCCTTATGCCTGGTGTTTTGTTCCACTCTTGCCACCCTAGTTTCCGTCATACCGGTGTTATGTTCCCGGAGTTTGCGTTCCTTACACGGTTGGGTGATTTATGGGACCCCCTTGACAGTTCGCTTTGAATAAGACTTTTCCAGCAAAGCCCAACATTGGTTTTACCATTTGCCACCACCTACCTTTTTCCCCCGGGTTTTCGCGAGCCCGAGGGTCATCTTTATTTTAGCCCCCCCGGGCCAGTGCTTCTCCAAGTGCTGGTTCGAACCGAGCAACCTGCGGGGCCACCTCGTGGCAACTCGAGGGCTGGTTTTACTCGTAGCTTGACTTATCCGGATGTGCCCTGAGACCGAGATATGTGCAGCTCCTATCAGGATTTGTCGGCACAATCGGGCGGTTTTGCTGGACTTGTTTTATTGCTGTTGAAATGTCTTGTAGTCCGGGATTCCGAGATTGATCGGGTCTTCCCGGTAGAAGGAATATCCTTCGTTGACCGTGAGAGCTTATCATGGGCTAAGTTGGGACACCCCTGCAGGGTATTATCTTTCGAAAGCCGTGCCCGCGGTTATGAGGCAGATGGGAATTTGTTGATATCCGGTTGTAGAAAACCCGAAGTTGACCTTAACTAAAACACATCAACCGCGTGTGTAACCGTGATGGTCTCTTCTCGGCGGGGTCCGGGAGGTGAACACGGTTGTTGGAGTTATGCCTGACGTAGGTTGTTTCAGGATCACTTCTTGATCACTTCTAGTTTCTCGACCGTGCTTTGCCTTCTCTTCTCGCTCTCTTTTGCGCTGTAGCCACCATATGCTAGTCGCTTGCTGCAGCTCCACCTCATAAACCCCTTTCCCACCTTTTAAGCTTAAATAGTCTTGATCTCGCGGGTGTGAGATTGCTGAGTCCCCGTGACTCACAGATATTATCACCACAGTTGCAGGTACCAACGATGTCCGTGCAGATGGCGCGACCGAGCTCACTTGGGAGTTCGATGAGGAACGTGGCCGTTACTATGTTTCTTTTCCAGATGATCAGTAGTGGAGCCCAGTTGGGTGATCCGGGGACCTGTTTAGCATTTGGGGTAGTCTTCTTTCATTTTGGTGCCGTAGTCGGACCTTGAGTGTAATCTGTTTGATGGATGTTATTTATGTACTTGTGTGAAGTGGCGATTGTAAGCCAACTATGTATCTTTCCCCTTATTATTACATGGATTGTGTGAAGATTACCTCACTTGCGACATTGCTTTCAATGCGGTTATGCCTCTAAGTCGTGCCTCGACACGTGGGAGATATAGCCGCATCGAGGGCGTTACACACCTGCACAAGCTCCTCCGCATCTATGCCATGGCACCGCCTATCGCGGCGGTAAACACTTAGCTCGACGCCTGCCGCCGCCGCCAGGCTACCGGCACAGCCCACCACATTTCGCCACTTCCGCTTGCCGCCGCCTATCGCCATCGACTTTCTCGACGCTGCTCGCGGTCGACCCAGCTCTGCTCGGTTGGGGAATCTGTCGTACTGAGGGTTGTTTCTCATGGACGACAAGGTAACTAATTTAACGAGATATTATCTCATCTCTTATCCTAGTTCATCTGCCTCCTTTGATCACCCGACGGAAATCACCATGAATTCACTTTTATTCGAGCTGATTTGAGGGTTTTATTTCATTCATAGAATGTATAGTGCGCCGACACTTCAGAACTTGGCGACCGCCTCCAGAGATTCCATCTCATCGTACCAGATAACTTGAGGATGCGCGCGGTATGTTCAATCTCACCCTAAATCGGCTGGCATGGCCTACCTTCCTGAACATATTCTAAATATAGGTGCCACATGCACCATATACGTCAAAGGGGATTTCCCCCCTCTTCTTTCTATATTAGGCAAATTAATGATGTATTGTTCTTTCGATTACTCTCAAATTTCCATGACATCATGTTTACCCTATTTGTTTAATTATAGACTTTTGTCCTTCGATTTCAATTGATGTACAGTTCTTTCAATTTGGGCCCATATTTGCATGTTACCATATTTTCTTTAACATTCCTACCATTTTCTGCAGGACATCCCTCGCTATGCAACAGATTATGTACTGCACAATTTTCCCTTTACATACATCAAGGCTCCACGAATGTCATACTGCACACAAACCATGGATTTACAATCGTTGCTACTGTAAGAGTTGATGAACGTGGTGACTCCTATTTTGGCACTGGCTTTTGGAATGAAATTGCAAAGTTTTATGTACTGAAAGCTAGCACTAAAATTGCACTGCACATAGAAGGGCCTGGTCATGAGATATATGCTAACTTCCCCGACAAAAGCATCCGTCCAGACTTTGTTTGAAGTAAGTTTTCTTTTCAACTATCTGCATATGTTGACTTACCCAGCAATGTCAAATGAATTGTGTAGTATTTAAGCAACCAATTGTTATTCCCTTTTCTTACTATATTCATACCTAATAACTCCTAGTTACCAATACACTTTTCTATTCCCCTGTTTTAACTAAATATTCATGTACTCCCATTTCTATCAGAAAGCGCCGCAGACAAGGAGACTCCAGAGGTGGAGAACGGGGCTGCCAACAAGCGAAGGCGGGGCGAGCTAGAACCGCAAGCGACTCCAGCAGGCCTAGACTTAATCAGCAACCTCCCCGATGATATGTTGAGAGTCATCATCTCCCTCCTCCCAATCAAATATGGGGCGCGGACAACCCTCCTTTCCCGACGGTGGCGCCCCATATGGAACTCCAGCCCTCTCGACCTCATCGACACCCACGAGCTCTGCCATGGCTATCGCAAAAGCTCGAATGCGTTCTCCAAGATCCTCGGCAGTCACCTTGGCCCAACCAAAGGCCTTAGAATGGGCAAGTTTCGTTCCAACGGCAAGGACCGAGCCAAGCTTGACGAGTGGTTCCGATCCCCCGCACTAGATCAGCTCGAGGAGCTCACTTTTGATTATGGTCATATGCGGTCGCTGCCAAAGTCCGCTCTCCGCCTCGCGCCCATGCTGCGCATTGCCAAGTTCAGGAATTGCCATTTACCGCCCCTTAATGATGCGCACGCTCTTATTCTACCATGACTGAAGCACCTCGAGCTCGTCGTTGTCTGCCTCTGAAAGGGTGACATGGAGCGCCTGCTCCGTGGCTGTACTGCACTCGAGTACCTTCGTCTTCAGGCGATCAATGGGTTGAGTACCTTTCACATCACCTCCATGACTCTCTGGACTATTTATGTGTGTTGCTGGTGCGGCAGGAAGACATCACAAAAGGTGGACCACGGTATGGTCATCCAGGACACCTGCACTTGAGAGATTACTTGTAGTTGATCAAGAAGGTCCAACAAGAATCAATGTCATTTCTGCGCCGAAATTGACAGTGGTGGGTTACTCGTCTAACAAATACTCCGAACTTGTTATTGGATCCACACCCGTTCAGGTACAACAACCGCCTTCTACCTCTCCTTCTACAAATTAACATTATTTCTAATTTTGAATATGTTTGTTCGTCTGTCATTCAGAAAATAATTCCGACAAGCTTGACCCTGAAACTGCGCACAGTGAAGGTCTTGGCACTAGGAATCTATCGGGCCCGACCTGGAGCAAGTTGTCAGTTCCCTGAGATGCTTTCCATGCCTGGAGAAGCTATATATCAAGGTGATGTTCCTTTCCTGTTAAATGTTAACCATAAGGGAGTTCAATTTGTGACACCTTTTTCTAAGTTTACAATGACAATGTACTACGATTTCCGAAGGTTCTTTTGGAGGATTTCAGTACATACATGCCCCCCACCCCCATATTGGTTGCTTGATCCATATGGTTACATTCAATAAGCATTTCTCCTTTGGTTTCATCTGTACTAGTTTTCTTAGGGAACTTTTCATCCACTCCAACCTCTTGTGAAGAAGGCTACATTTTTCTAGAATGTAATCAAATGCCCATGTTAATCATGTCAGATCGAAGATGGCATGTTAGTGCATTTTACAAATCCTGCAAACCAAATAGCTAGGCTTGTAGTAATGTTCAAAACTGCATGTAGGCACTAACACATTTTCTTCTTTTGCAGATAAGATTAGGCCCAGTGGTGGATAATGTGATACAATATAACAATCACGTCGAATGCCTGGATCTGCATCTCACAGATATTACTTTGAACTCCTATAGAGGGACCTTACCGGAGATTATATTCGCCAGGTTCTTTGTTCTTAGAGCAAGGGTGCTAAAGGAAATGAGGTTTGCCCTACATTTATTTCGCAAAAATGAATGGTCTATTGATCAGCGCTGGCGCATGTGGCAGAATGGAGTAGGCTCCAAAAATGCTGAATTTCATTTTGGAACTTCGGATGGCAGAGTAATCGGAAGTCATCGGGTCAACCCCATACATGACTTCTCAGTGGCTGACCCCTTTGCAAAAATTGTGAGGTTTCGAAGCCAGACTTAGAAGCGGTGATGTTAGTTTGAACCTCTCTGATATCCATGTTCAGCGCATCAGCGCAAGTGTTTGCAACTGATGAGCTGAAATTCATTTCTAATATATGTTTGAACCTTGTAATCTTCGAATTTGAGCCATATAACTCTAGAATTTGAACCTTGTAACATTTCGAGCTTTTGTGGTACAATCGTTGAAATTGCATCGTATGAGACTCGTATATTGCTAGGACTATTTTGACCTTAATATGCAATGGTCTTAGATTTTATTAACCATTCTTGAATCAGTTTACCTTGTCGATCTCACAGCACACAATCTGTATAGCTAACTCAACTGCGATCTTCGACATTATTGCACACAGTTGGTTTCTTCCACCGTGTGCACTGTAGAGCGCAGAATTAATTAACGCACTCGAGTTTCCATCATTACCCTTCTATGTAACTTTGACCTCATCACCCAAGGGTAAACTTATGACCGAAGTCATTCCACACACTTCATTTTTACAAAGCTTTTTGCCAATAAACGCCCGCGATTTGTCCCTCTTCTAGCCGACGCGTGGCCAAACTAGCCGGGTGAGAAGCTTGCACGGTAAACAGTGCGGTAGCGCGGGAACAGGTTCACCGACGATACATTTGGCGCCTCTTTGAGCCCACGCCTGGGGTGCGGTGTTGTCAAGCATGCACTGGATTCTAGAATCCTCCGCTATGAACGCCATGACAAGACGTGATGATTACAGGCCGGCCGGCCCCCATTTATTACAGCAGCCATTTAACCTACCCTTGTGTCTCTTCAACCTTTCGATCGTGCCCCACCATTGCAAGAAGCAAACCGACCACAAGAAGTTCTTAGAGGGTATCCTGCGCGGCTCCAATGGCGCTCCGAGCGGCTGCCGACGACGAGCAGCAGTTCACCATGCGTGTCGTGGTGGACACCCACAGAAGGTTCATGGACCTCTCTGTGGTGTACACCGACGACGCGGTCTGGGCGGAGCACTCCATCCACATCATGGAGTTGTTGCTTGCCGAGGAGAAGTACAAGGTGGTCGGGTTCGACCTCGAGTACACCTGCGCTTGTGCCGGGTCTCGTCCCAAGGTCGCCGTCACCCAGATGTGTGTGTGCCACCACGTACTCGTCTACCACTACTGCCTGGCCACAAGGCCTTGCAAGCATTTCGCCAGGCTTGTCAACAGCCCCTACTACATGTTTGCTACGGTGGACATCACCAACGATGTAAAGGCGCTCAAGAATTCAGGCATCACCTGCCAGAATCTTGTCGACGTCCAGGGCCAATACAAGATCAGGGGCAACAAGGAGCATGAGAAGGACTCACTGGTTCACCTCGTCGAGGCCATCATCGACCCCTACTACAGAGACATGAAGGATTGATGCAACAAGGACCAGCGTGCCTGGCACTCGGCCTGGATGGGGAAACTCGACAAAGCTCATGTCATGTACGCGGCCAAGGAGGCGTACACGAGCTACGACATGTATATGAGGATCGTTGACATGAGGAAGTCCCTCCTTCCCCAAAACGGCCAGGGATCCAGCCGAAAGCAGAGCAATGGCAAGTGTCGTCGCAACAATAAGTAGATGATTAGATCATCGTTTCTCCTACTTTAGTATGCATGTAATTGTTTTCTTTGGTGTGTGGAAATGTTATGTGTATAGTCACTTGTGTAATTGTATGCTTAATTTGGTTATGCAATGCTGTATTTTTAAGTATATATGTTGATGCTCTGTAGACAGAGCGTAGATGTTGTGCGGGCAAAGAAAATCACATCGCACGCGGACTAAACAATGGAACCCGTCAGTGATGTTTTCATCAATCACTCACAATTGTATATCAGCAACCGTTTGCTCAAAACACACACGGCTTGTTAGCAGTAATCGTTTGTGTTGTTATCGGTCTTCGCACACGTTTCTGATTACAGACCTGTTTGCCTCGTTTCACACACATCTTGTTCATTTGAACCATTTCTGTTCTCATGTCTCAACGCAAACAGTTCATTCGAGTGAACCGCATGCCGTATATCGCACACATCTTTGATCTGGCTGGCCGTTTCTTTTGTGTTGCCTAATCACAAACAGTTCATCCAAGTGAACCGTATGTTGTACATCGCACACACCTTCATCTGGCTGTCCATTTCTTTTGTTCCTCCTCATCGCAAACGGTTAATTGAGCTGAACCGTATGCCCTGCATCGCACACACAACTAAAATCTGAACCGTGTTTGATGCATCCTCCATCGCAAATGTTTTGCACCTTTTTTGACGGTTATTTTACACCACCGTTTGCGATTATGGCATCACACACAGTTTCGTTGAAGGGTCTCTGATCGTAGTGTCGCGTTAGCAGCATCCTGCAGTAGTGTGTGTTGCTGTTTGTAACCATCAATAATTGGCCTGCTCTCAGTAACCTTTCAGGACAGACAAACAAGAGATACCACGCATGCACGCACTATTTAGATGACACCAAAAGTATATATTTGGACAAATGCAGGAAGAATGTGTACCTGGGACATCATCGATTTCTTTGGACCAACCATCAATGTTGAAAGAAATGCAAACATTTCAAAGGTGATGCAGATCACCGGAGATATGGTCAATGGTTTATAAGTAATCTTTGGAAAGGGTCCTGGCGGACTATCTGTTCCGAATGACGCTAAGGGACGCGCACCCATGTGTAAGATGAAATCTATATTTTTGGACCTACCCTATTGGAAAGACCTAGAGGTCCGCCCTGCAATCGACGTGATGCACGTGATGAAGAATCTTTGTGTGAACCTGCTAGGCTTCTTAGGCGTGTATGCGAAGACAAAAGATACACCGGAGGCATGGTAGGACCAGCAACATGTGCACAAAAATGACGGCATGCATCCAAAGCAGTATGAAGGTCCTGCCAGCTACGCTCTTACCAAAGAAGAGAAGGAAATCTTCTCTGAATGCCTGCTCAGTATGAAGGTCCCGTCTGGCTTCTCGTCGAATATAAAGAGAATAATAAGTATGGCAGAGAAAAAGTTCTAGAACCTAAAGTCTCATGACTGCCACATGATTATGACGCAACTGCTTCCGGTTGCATTGAGGGGGCTTCAACCGGAAAACGTTCGGTTAGCCATTGTGAAGCTATGTGCAATCTCTCAGAAGGTAATCGATCCAGAAATCCTACCAAGGTTAAGGAGTGATTTGGTGCAATGTCTTGTCAGTTTCGAGCTGGTGTTCCCACCATCCTTCTTCAATATCAAGACACACGTCCTAGTCCATCTAGTCGATGAGATTGCCATTCTAGGCCTTGTATTTCTACACAATATGTTCCCCTTTGAGAGGTTCATGGGTATTAAAGAAATATGTTCGTAACCGTGCTAGGCCAGAAGGAAGCATCTCCATGGGCCGGCAAACAGAGGAGCTCATTGGTTTTGTATTGACTTCATTCCTGACCTTAAGCCGATTGGTCTCCCTCAATCGCGGTATGAGGGGAGACTGACTGGAAAAAGGCACGCTAGGAGCAGACTCAATAATATGTAGGGACGGACATTCTTGGTCTCAAGCACACTACACAGTTCTACATAATTCTACCTTGGTGACCCCGTATGTCAATGAACACAAGAATATTATGTGCTCCAAACACCCGGAGCAGTGGAACGACTGGATTACATGTGAACACATCAGGACTTTTGGCAGTTGGTTGCAAACACATCTCATGGGTGACAACACTGTTGCAGATGAGTTGTGCTCGTTGGCCAGGGGACCATCTTCGACTGTATTGACTTACGAAGGGTACGAGATAACTGGGAATACATTTTACATAATCGCCCAAGATCAAAAGAACACCAACCAAAACAGTGGTGTCCACTTTGATGCAGTAACCAATAGGGGAAAGGGCACATATTATGGTTACATAGTGGACATATGGGAACTTGACTACGGACATGATTTTAAGGTCCCTTTATTTCGGTACAAATGGGTCAATCTGTGAGGAGGCGGGGTATAGGTAGACCCGTAGTACGGAATGACAACAGTGGATCTAAACAATCTTGGGTACACAGATGAACCATTCGTCCTAGCCAATGATGTGGCACAGGTTTTTTATGTGAGGGACATGTCTATCAAACCGAGAAAAATAAAGATAAGGAAGCGAATACATCATAAGATGAGCCAAAGCGCCACATAGTTCTTTCAGGGAAAAGAGACATCGTGGGAGTGGAGGGCAAGACAAACATGTCTGAAGATTATGAAAAACGATGAATATTATCCATGGTTATGGCGCAATAAGAATGGAACACACTCGAAGAAAAAGTAAATCCCTTTCTAGTAGATGAGTTTTCGTCCGAAACTGTGATACTTCGAAAGAGATTGTCCATTTTGTACACGAAGTGCATCAAATTTTTTCCGTAACCCTCTCAACTTTTTAGCACATAGATAGTTCAAAAAAAACTTTTTAGCACATGCTATGTGGGTGAAATGATGATACCATGCCAAGTTTCAACCTTTTTAGAGTTCATTTACAATGCTTTTCAATTTCACGGTCATTCAGCTAAAAATTCAGTAAATGCAGGGAAAATACCAAATGAAGTCAGAAAGGGTTGAAAATTGATGATGTGGCTTTTAATGGTGCATGTTGAATGCACAAAAAGTCTAGAGTTGAAATAAGTTCCAAAAATTGAAATCCCTTTGTAACAGATGCGTTTTCGTCCAAAACCCTCATACTTCGAAAGAGATTGTCCACTTTGGACACGAAGTGCATCCAGTTTTTGTCGTAACCCTCTTGACTTTTTAGCACATGCTATGTGGGTGAAATGATGATACCATGCCAAGTTTCACCCTTTTTAGAGTTCATTTGTAGTGCTCTTCAATTTCACGGTCATTTAGCTAAAAATTAGTAAATGCATGAAAAATACCAAATGAGGTCAGAAAGGGTTGAAAGTTGATGATGTTGCTTTTAATGGTGCATGTTGAATGCACAAAAAGTCTGGAGTTGAAATAAGTTCAAAAAATGAAATCCCTTTGTAACAGATGAGCTTTCGTCTGAAACCCTGATACTTCGAAAGTGATTGTCCATTTTGTACACGAAGTGCATCCAGTTTTTGCCGTAACCCTATCAACCTTTTAGCACATGCTATGTGGGTGAAATGATGATACCATGCCAACTTTCAAACTTTTCAGAGTTCATTTGTAGTGCCTTTCAATTTCAGGGTCATTTAGCTCAAAGAATGAACTAAAAAGAATCGAAATAATATTAACTAAAATTATCAAAGTATTTATTTGTTGAAAAGAATGAACTAAAAAGAATCAAAAAAATATTAACTAAAATTATCAAAGTATTTATTTGTTAAAAAGAATCAACTAAAATATTAACTAAAATTATGAAAGTATTTATTTGTTAAAACGAATGAACTAAAAAGAATCAACTAAAACATTAACTAAAAGGAATGAACTAAAAAGAATCAACTAAAATATTAACTAAAATTATCAAAGTATTTATTTGTTAAAAAGAATGAACTAAAATAATAGAAAAAAATTGCCCGCCTACAAGGGCAACACGACCTGCATATGACTAGAAACCCATTTGTATATGGGCCAGGATGCAGGCCTGCGGGCCCAGCAGGCACGATAGGGCGTCAGATAGGCAAGTACTGCCTGCAATAGAGAGGAGTTAGATAGCACTGTGGGAGCGGGGCTTATAAACCAGTCTGCACACCTCTGAACTAGCGAGGTGGGACTAAACATGTGGTCGCGGCAGCACCAGCCCTTTGGTCCCGGTTGGTGCCACCAACCAGGACTAAAGTGCTTTACTTCCCGCCCGTTCGGATGCTGACAAGGAGCTTTAGGCCCAGTTGGTGGCCCCAACCGGGACGAAAGGCCACCCTTTCATACCGGTTGGCGCCACCAACCGGGACTAAAGCCCTTTGTATACAAGGGAACACTTAGAAAAATTCCCCCACTCTCCCATTCTCTCCCCGACACCCGCCCTCGCCCTCGACGCCGCCAGGCTGCTGCCCTTGACGCCGATGTCGGGCCTCCTCGTCGCCGCTGCCCGCAATCCGGCTGCTGTCGTCGCCGTCGCCGAGCTGCCCCGCCGCCGTCCCCGCTCCCACTGTGAGCCGCTGCGTGCTACCTCTTGAGCTTGCGTTGGTTTTTGCCTTGAAGAGGAAAGGGTGATGCAGCAAAGTAGAGTAAGTATTTCCCTCAGTTTGAGAACCAAGGTATCAATCCAGTAGGAGACAATGAACAAGTTACCTAATACCTGCACAAACAATCAACAACTTGCACCCAACACGATAAAGGGGTTGAAAATCCCTTCACGGTTATTTGCAAAAGTGAGATCTGATAGAGATAGATAAACGGTAAAGTAAATATTTTTGGTATTTTTGGTTTATAGATCGAAAAGTAAAAGATTGCAAAGGAAGTAAATCAGAAACTAATATGATGGAAAATAGAAGATTATATGATGGAAAATAGACCCGGGGACCATAGGTTTCATTAGAGGCTTCTCTCAAGATAGAAAATATTGCGGTGGGTGAACAAATTACCGTCAAGCAATTGATTGAAAAGCGCAAAGTTATGACGATATCTAAGGCAATGATCATGAATATAGGCATCATGTCCATGTCAAGTAGACCGACTCCCGCCTGCATCTACTACTATTACTCCACTCATTGACTGACTCCTTCCTGCATCTAGAGTATTAAGTTCATAGAATAGAGTAACGCATTAAGTAAGATGACATGATGTAGCGGGATAAACTCAAGCAATATGATGAGAACCCCATCTTGTTATCCTCGATGGCAACAATTCAATATGGGTTGGTTCCCCTTCTGTCAGTGGGATCAAGCACCACAAGATTGAACCCAAAGCTAAGCACTTATCCCGTTGCAAGAAAAACCAACCTAGTTGGCCGAACCAGACTTGCAAAGATATCAAATCATGCATATAGGAATTCAAAGAAGATTCAAATAGTATTCATAGATAAGCTGATTATAAATCCACAATTCATTGGATCTCGGCAAACACACTGCAAAAAGGTATTACATCAAATAGATCTCCAAGAACATCGAGGAGAACATGGTATTGAGAATCAAAGAGAGAGAAGAAGCCATCTAGCTACTAGGTATGGACCCGTAGGTCTGAAGTAAACTACTCACGCTTCATCGGAGAGGCAATGGTGTTGATGTAGAAGCCCTCCATGATCGAATCCCCCTCTGGCAGGACGCCGGAAAAGGCCCCTAGATGGGATCTCACGGGTACAGAAGGTTGCGGCGCTGGAAAAGTTTTTTGTAGTCACCTGATTGGTTTTGGAATATTTGAGAATATATAGGCGGAAGAAATAGGTCGGTGGAGTCACGAGGGGCCCACAAGGGTGGGGGGGCGCCCTCCGTCCTTGTGGCCGCCTCATGGATTCCCTGACTTGCACTCCAAGTCCTCTGGATGTCCTCTCGTCCACGAAAAATCATCGTGAAAGTTTCATTCCGTTTGGACTCCGTTAGGTATTCCTTTCGACGAAACTCTAAAACAAGGGAAGAAAACAGAAACTGGCACTGGGCTCTAGGTTAATAGGTTAGTCCCAAAAATAATATAAAATAGCATATTAATGCATACGAAACATCCAGAACAGATAATATAATATCATGGAACAATAAAAAATTATAGCTACGTTGGAGACGTATCAAGCATCCCCAAGCTTAATTCCTGCTCGTCCTCGAGTAGGTAAATGATAAAAACAAATTTTTCGATGTGGAATGCTACATAACATATTTATCCATGTAATTTCTTTTATTGTGGCATGAATGTTCAGATCTGTATGATTCAAAACAAAAGTTTAATATTGACATAAAAACAATAATACTTCAAGCATACTAACAAGGCAATTATGTCTTCTCAAAATAACATGGCCAAAGAAAGCTTATCCAACAAAATCATATAGTCTGGCTATACTCCATCTTCATCACACAAAATATTCAAATCATGCACAACCCCGATGACAAGCCAAGCAATTGTTTCATACTTTTGATGTTCTCAAACTTTTTCAACTTTCACACAATACATGAGCGTGAGCCATGGATATAGCACTATAGGTGGAATAGACGGTGGTCGTGGAGAAGACAAAAAGAAGGAGATAGTCTCACATCAACTAGGCATATCAACGGGCTATGGAGATGCCCATTTATAGATATCAATGTGAGTGAGTAGGGATTGCCATGCAATGGATGCACTAGAACTATAAGTTTACGAAAGCTCAAAAAGAAACTAAGTGGTTGTGCATCAAACTTGCTTGCTCACGAAGACCTAGGGAAATTTGAGGAAGCCCATCATTGGAATATACAAGCCAAGTTCTATAATGAAAATTCCCACTAGTATATGAAAGTGACAAAATAGGAGACTCTCTTATCATGAATATCGTGGTGCTACTTTGAAGCACAAGTGTGGTAAAAGGATAGTAGCATTGCCCCTTCTCTCTTTTCTCTCATCTTTTTTATTTAGGCCTTCTCTCATTTTTTTGGCATCTTTTTTTTATTCGTCCGAAGTCTCATCCCGACTTGTAGGGGAATCATAGTCTCCATCATCCTTTCCTCACATGGGACAATGCTCCAATAATGAAGATCATCACACTTTTATTTACTTGCAACTCAAGAATTAAAACTCGATACTTAGAACAAAATATGACTCTATGTGAATGCCTCCCGCAGTGTATCGGGATGTGCAATGAATCAAGAGTGACATGTATGAAAGAATTATGAACGGTGACTTTGCCACAAATACGATGTTACCTACAGGATCATGCATAGCAATATGATAATGATGGAGCGTGTCATAATAAACGGAACGGTGGAAAGTTGCATGACAATATATCTCGGAATGGCT
Organism: Aegilops umbellulata; assembly: GCA_032464435.1. Taxonomy (NCBI): domain Eukaryota; kingdom Viridiplantae; phylum Streptophyta; class Magnoliopsida; order Poales; family Poaceae; genus Aegilops; species Aegilops umbellulata. The sequence goes on along the minus strand of CP136056.1, from coordinate 61,147,767 downwards.
ATGGAAATGCCATAATGGTAGGTATGGTGGCTGTTTTGAGGAAGGTATATGTGGGTTTATGGTACCGGCGAAAGTTGCACGGCACAAGAGAGGCTAGAAATAGTGGAAGGGTGAGAGTGCGTATAATCCATAGACTCAACATTAGTCATAAAGAACTCATATACGTATTGCAAAAATCTATTAGTTATCGGAACGAAGTACTACGTGCATGCTCCTCGGGGGATAGATTGGTAGGAAAAGACCATCGCTCGTCTCCGGTCGCCACTCATAAGGAAGACAATCAATAAATAAATCGTGCTCCGACTTCATCACATAACGGTTCACCATACGTGCATGCTAAGGGAATCACAAACTTTAACACATGTATTTATCAAATTCACAATTACTCGCTAGCATGACTCTAATGACACCATCTTCATATCTCAAAATAATCATAAGGAATCAAACTTCACATAGTATTCAATGCACTTTATATGAAACTTTTTATTATATCCATCTTGGATGCCTATCATATTAGGACTAAATTTATAACCAAAGCAAATTACCATGCTGTTTAGAAAACTCTCAAAATAATATAAGTGAAGCACGAGAGTTCATCAATTTCTATAAAATAAAACCACCGCCGTGCTCTAAAAAGATAGAAGTGAAGTACTAGAGCAATATTGCCTAGCTCAAAAGATATAAGTGAAGCACATAGAGTATTCTAATAAATCACGATTCATACGTGTCTCTCTCAGAAGGTGTGTACAACAAGGATGATTGTGTCAAACTAGAAAGCAAAGACTCAAATCATACAAGACGCTCCAAGCAAAACACATATCATGTGGTGAATAAAAATATAGCCTCAAGTAAAGTTATCGATAGACGAAGATGAAAGAGGGGATGCCTTCCAGGGCATCCCCAAGCTTAGGCTCTTGGTTATCCTTGAATATTACCTTGGGGTGACTTGGGCATCCCAAAGCTTAGGCTCATTCCACTCCTTATTCCATAGTCCGTCAAATCCTCACCCAAAACTTGAAAACTTCACAACACAAAACTCAACAGAAAATCTCACAAGCTCCGTTAGTATAAGAAAATAAATCACCACTTTTGGTATTGTTGTGAACTCATTCTTTATTTATATTGGTGTAATATCTACTGTATTCTAACTTTTCCATGGTTCATACCCCCCGATACTAGCCATAGATTCATCAAAATAAGCAAACAACACATAGAAAACAAAATCTGTCAAAAACAGAACAGTCTGTAGCAATCTGGATATTTTGAATACTTCTGTAACTCCAATATTTCTGAAAAATTAGGATGACCTAAGCAATTTTTTTATTAATGTTTTGCAAAATGAATCAACTCAAAAGCACGCTTCTTTAAAAAAATGAGAATTATTTTCCTGGGCGCAGAAGTTTCTGTTTTTCAGCAAGATCAAATCAACTATCACCGTAAGCTATCCCAAAGGTCTTACTTGGCGCAAATACTAATTAAAACACAAAACCACATCTAAACAGAGGCTAGATGAATTATTTAATGCAAAATAGAACCTAAAAAGCAAGAACAAAGAAAAGTAAAATTGGGTTGCCTCCCGACAAGCGCTATTGTTTAACGCCTTTAGTAGGCATAAAACACGAATAGATCTAAGTATTCTCATTTTCGGTATGCAGTCCATAAGTGGCTGTCATAATAGATTCATAAGGCAATTTAATTTTCTTTCTTGGAAATTCTTCCATGCCTTTCCTTAACGGAAATTTAAATCTAGTGTTTCCTTCTTTCATATCACTAATTGCACCAATCGTTCTAAGGAAAGGTCTACCAAGAATAATAGGACATGTAGGATTGCAATCTATATCAAGAACAATGAAATATACGGGCAAATAATTCCTATTTGTAACAATAAGAACATCATTAATCCTTCCCATATTTTTCTTAATAGTGGAATCCGTAAGATGCAAATTAAAAGAACAATCATCAAATTCACGGAAACCTAACACATCACATAAATTTTTTGGAATCGTGGAAACACTGGCACCCAAATCACACAAAGCATGGCATTCATAATATTTAATCTTAATGTTAATAGTAGGTTCCCACTCATCATAAAGTTTTCTAGGGATAGAAACTTCCAATTCAAGCTTCTCTTCAAAAGATTGCATCCTAGCATCAATGATATGTTTAGTAAAAGCTTTATTTTGATTATAAGCATGAGGAGAATTTAACATGGATTGCAACAAGGAAATACAATCTATTAAAGAACAATTATCATAATTAAATTCCTTGAAATCCAAAAGAGTGGGTTCATTGCTACTTAAAGTTTTGACCTCTCCAATCCCACTTTTATCAATTTTTGCATCAAGATCTAAAAACTCTGAACCATTGGGACGCCTTTTAACTAAAGTTGACTCATCTCCAGTCCCTTATTTATCAAGATTTATATTAGAAAACTGTCAGGACCCCTATCCTAAGTCACACCGATCTAGCATGTAACACATCATATCACTTTGCGGCCTCACGCACGGTATTCCCACGGGTGCCACCTTACCTGGCCCGGGACCGTTTGCGCCTTTTGGCTCATGTATATGATAGTGTCGCTAGCATCCATATGACAAAGAACCCGGGCCGACATGACTAGTCGTGAACCCAAAGTGGCACTAACTTACAGGGACAGACATACATGAAACAACATCGAGCATGTTGGTCAGCAACGTGTGAATCCGGGCTGTAGCACTAGGCTAACAGGACTCCGGGAACCCAGGCTGTAGCAGGCTAGGCAGGACTCCGGATGTCACCGCGTGACATTTCCTCGAAGGGACAGACACAGGAACGAAGTGAATCACATGTCGGCCAATCAAGTGTTCCAGAGCAGTAGTGCTGGGCTAGCAGGACTCTGGTGAACCGGGCTGTAGCGGACTACTATGGCTCATGGAAGCACAAGACTACATTTCCCCATAAGAGAGGCTACCAAGGATAAACAACTAGGTTGTCGGATCCCACACATACCAAGCATTTCAATCATACACACAATATGCTCAATATGTGTAAATACAACATGGCATCACAACATAACTCTACGACTCAAGCACTTTATTCATTAGGCTCCGAGGAGCGAGATATTACAAACATGGGTCTCATGACCCAACATTCAGAGCATACAAGTCAAAGCACATGCGGAAGCTTAACATGTCTGAGTACAGACATCTACAAATGAAAAAGGCTGAGAAGCCTGACTATCTACCAGATCCTGCCGAGGGCACAAGATCGTAGCTGAGGTAACAAGCTAAACATCAAAGTCCACGCGGAACTACTAGTGAGACTGAAGTCTCTCTGCAAAACATAAAATAAGCAAACGTGAGTACAAATGTACCCAGCAAGACTTACATCAGAACTATCTACATATGCATCGGTATCAACAAAGGGGTGGTGGAATTTAACTGCAGCAAGCCAGCTTTGACTCGGTGGCTATCCTAAACTACGACTACAAGTAACTCTTTTGAGGTGCCACACACGAGTCCACATATTCACCATTTCAATACACCACTATGGATCCGCTCCCGTCTCCGTACGAGAACGCCATCCATAGCACTCACGCTTATCTTGCGCATTTTAGAGTATCCGCTTTCAGTTGTCTATGAACTATGCAAGGGGTCCAAGTTTCCATATCCAAGGAATCCGGCTATTCGAATAGATAATGATAACCCTGCAGGGGTGTACTTCTTCACACACGCTCTCTCCACTTACCACCATGTACACGTCATGTACCTCGGCAACCTTCAAGCGGAAGCCTTGCGAGAGAGTTGGCCACGACCTGACTAACCACACAAGTCTCTAGTCCAGGTTTATCGCCTATTCGGGTTCCATCCGCAAGGAGATCCGGCCGGGGTGTCGCTCACGGCCCCAAACGATGTGTACAGGGTTCCAAGCCCACCAAACGGGCAGCGCTAGGTCTACCCGGCCACGGTGCCTAGTCTGTCCCAAGCCCACCTGTACCGGGTGCCACTTGGTAGACTACTAACACTACCTACAAACACCAGAAACTAGTTGCAACTCCTGGACAGAGATCAAGTTGATTAATAAGTCGAGAGGGGCACTTAAGCGTGGTAGTAATTGTTCATGGATCACAAACACAGAACTCAGTTCCTGAGGACGGCTGCAATGAGACAACCCACCATGTACTCCTACATGGCCTCTCACCGCTACCTTTACCAAATTGTGTTCACGCACTTAGCTCTCATCAGTAGGACATGTTCACACCTTCCAATTCATTCCCGATGAATCAGACCTGACTCAACTCTAAGCAGTAGCAGGCATGACAAACAAGCATGAATGAGTAGGCACATCAGGGCTCAAACAACTCCTACTCATGCTAGTGGGTTTCATCTATTTACTGTGGCAATGACAGGTCATGCAGAGGAAAGGGGTTCAACTACCGCAGCATGTAATAGTTGAATCGTTGTTGTCCTAATGCAGTAAAAGAGAGCAGGAGCGAGAGAATGGGATTGTATCCGAATGAACAAGGGGGTTTTGCTTGCCTGGCACTTCTGAAGATAGTATAACTCTTCATCGGTGTCATCGATCTCATTGCCGGAATACGTCTATCGAGAGGGGACAACTACCGGCAACAAAGAGGAAACACAATCAATGCAATGCACAATATGATGCATGATCATGACATGTCAATATGCTGTGTGTTGGGCTAATGCAACTAAAACCAGGGTGGTTTGAGCTTATTTGAATCAAAGATTCAAATACAAGCCTAAACTATGAACTCATATAAGTGCATTATCATGTTTCATCTAAACAGCAAGGTTAGGTCGCTTAAACATGCATGAAACCAGTACAGATGGATAGATTGGATTTTTCTGGTCATTTTTCATATATAAATTATTTCATTTGGAGCTACGGTTGATTTTATATGATTTTTAGAAGTTAGCATTATTTTCTGGAATTTCCTGAATAAGAATAAATCCAGAAAAAGAAGTTACTGCATCAGCATAGCGTCATGCTGACCTTAGCAGGTCAACAGGCGCGGTCCAGGTCAAACCTGATAGGTGTGGCCCACCTGTCATTGGCTCAGTGCTAACCAGGGTTTAGTTAATCCTAACTAAAGTAATTAGAAGGGTTGGGGCCCACTGTCAGCGAGTCAGTGGGTTAGCTAAAATTTAATTAGCATCTAAACTAAATTAGCAGGGCCTCGGGCCCACTGTTACCGACCCAGGGGGTCAAACCCTGGTCCACTCGGTCAAACCTGCCGGCGACTCGACGTCGGCGAGGCCAGACGCGGCGGAGAGCTGCGGGATTGCACCTCCGGCGACCAAACCAACGGCGGAAGCCATCTACGTAACGAGGAGGCTCGGCCGCATCGACTAGTGCCAATGGTTTCGCCGGAGGTGGCCTAGAACAACGGCGGCGTCCACTCCCACGGCGGCCGAAGTTCGGGCGAGGTTGGAAATGGTGCTGTGGGGCACGGCGGGGCGAACGGCTGGGTGCTACGGCCTCCTGGTGATGTGTTGAGCACGGTGACGCGCTCGGTTTTGAGCTTACGCGTCTGTGGCCACGACGGCGACATGGCCGGCGGAGCCGAGCTCTCGGCCGTGATGGCCAACGGGGTTAGGGGCATCTCGAGCAACGTGCCTAGGGGGAGAAGGAAGAGGAGCTCACGGCGAGTGCAGCGGTGGCCTCGGAGAGCTCGGGGAAGGGCTGATGATGGCAGGAGGTCGCCGGCGATCTCAGCGTCCGAGGGAGGAAGAAGAGCTCGGGGTCGTCGTCACAGAGCTCCTGGCGGCACCTGTCTTGGTGCAGAGGATGCGGGGGTCGAGGCGGGGCTCTTGGCATAGCTGGATGGTCGTGGGGAGGTCGGTGGCAGCGGCGAACGGCGACGGTGGTGGCGGCTCTGTTCGGGAAGAGAACAGAGAGGGGAGGGGAGAGAGCTAAGAGTGAGGGAGAGGAGCGAGGAGAGTGAGAGGCGGTCGAGGGGGTTGCGTGGCGTCGTCCAGACGCATCGAGGAGGAGTCAGGCAGGCAGGGAGGGAGGAGGTGGCTGCGGCGTGTAGCTGCGCGCGTCGGGCACGCGCCCTCGCCTACTGGCGCGAGGAGGAAGGTGAGAGGAGAGCACCTGGTGGGCTGGGCCGCCAGGTAAGCCCAGGTGAGGTTCCTTCTCTCTCTCTTTTCTGTTTCAGTTTTCTATTTTCTTTTCTGCAATTTGTTTGGGTTTAGTTTTAACACCAAACCATTTTATAAAATCCTGAAAATAATTATGTGGCTAGAACTAAATATACAAAACCACATAAAATGTTCCAGAATTATTGGACATATATTAATTATATAAAAAATATATATCCAGTGCAAATAGATATTGAATTAATTCAAAGGCCCAAGATAAATATTTAAAGCCTCCAAAAATATTGGTTTGAATTTTATTCTTGCCAATATTTTTCAAGGTTTAACAGCGACATTTTCTTGGGCTTGTTTGAGAAGATTTTAATGTTGTTCATTTTTAAAAGGTTTCTGAGGCTTTGAAAATTCCTCAACTCAAATTTCATTTGAATTTAGACATGATGGCATGAAGATCAAGCAAAGACAACAGGGCTAATCTAGGGTTGTGACAACTCACCCCTACTAAACAATAATCTCGTCCCGAGATTCAAGTTGTGAGGTAAGAAGACAGAGGGACACAAACTAACACATTCTTCACGATCCAGATGTCTTTCTCGAGGGTGTTGATTCATTGCATCATATTGATCTTGATGTCTTGCTTTGAGAATTTCATCCAACATGACAACGAGAGGAAAGGGAGAATTTTAGAAGAATCGATCTTCTTGAGGTTCGAGCAACTTAGGATCATCACAGTGATCACGAGATCTACTCACAGAATGAGACGTGGAAACATCTCTGGAGCTGAGAGGCAAAACATGCATCAGGAGGGACGGTAGAAACAATTTGACGAGGGTTTCAAAGTAGCGAGGAAACAATTACCATGACCCCATAACGGGGCACCTTGGGAGAGGTGACTCGTAGAATTATTCCCTTAAGTGGCAAAAAGAATTACTTTTGATCCGTAGATCATTGAAACACTTGATACCAGCTTAAGGCAATTTACAATCGATTACTTGAAGGAGCTCGGAAGAATGGCATATTCCGACTAGAATGGATGATGTGGACTACCTTGTTGAAGACAACGTAATGGATGATTTTTTTATCATCGGAGATGGATAGGACCCATGGTAAGTCCACTTTTGAAGATGATCCTGGACAATAACTACTGAGGTGCAAGCTGGGAACAAAATGCAAAGGCTGGGAATGATTCTGGTAACTCAACAGTCGAGAGTGTTTCCACGTTTCCATGGTTATAGAATCATCGAAGGAACTGAGAGCACAAGGATCCCTAAGGAACAACTTCTATAATAAGTCACACGAAATCCTCATGGAAAGATGGTCAAAGATACTACAATGACAGATCTTCCGGCTAGGTGTGTCGGCCAGAACATCAACCCTGTCGGGACCTACATCATAGATCCTGGAAAAGTTCCAACCATCATATCTGCCTAAGATTCAGATCTGGCTGGTAATAGGATATTCCAGACTCAGCATGTCCGAAAAGAAAGTTTGCAACACAAATCGACGAGATGACGTTGCGAGATTCTTGGGATATGAACTACGATAGCAGGCTCCAAAACATGAGCTGGTTCTGCTACATACATGTGAACACGTTGCCCAAGACAAGCATGACCACGTAGGAGTCTTATAATAAAACACTATCGAGTTCGGGTTAGGTTCCGTCATCAAGGATTTCGAAGCCTTTACACGCGCTAGACTTCTTTTCCTTGAACAAATCAATCAGTGGCTTGGGGTGCTAGGAATTACACATGGAGTGGAGGTAATTAATCTACCAAACCACGGAATACTTTGCACATGCATGACTGACTTGGGACGATTCTGGGGGAAGCAAAACTAACTTTCTCAAATTCACGGCAGCAACTTGCACCTAATGCACGTGAACTTAGAGGAAGTCACTACTTTCATCCAAGCATAAGCTTCATGAATGGAACACGAATGCATTGCTTACCAAGTTTCCAACACTAGGTTGATGTTCAACATGAATCATGGGGGAGACAAAATGTCGCTGATGGGCTCAACAACAACTCATCGGAATTTCCATATCACTGGACTTCCACCACCATGTGAACACGGTGATAGCATTGGTCAGACCAAAAGATATAATGGTGTACGCTCGAGGGATCAACCACGAGTAATACAACATTACGAACATCGTTGGTTCTGATTTGACTTGACAATAGCCCATACTTAAGTCAAATTTTGACAAGGCAATAGATCCAACAACTGATCACGAGGACCAATTGGTGAAGATATCATCTTCCTTCAACAAACACACAAGGATATCCCTTTCGAGATGAACTAAGCGGGACGAGCTTTCATCTTCCAACTCTCCAAGTTGTTGTCTAGCTCAACCAACTAGCTCAGGGATACCCAACATAGATTCTTGGAGAAGGGGTGATTTATAAGAAAACCAACTTGATCACAAACTCAACATAGCGGTCAGGTGACAACCTGGTAACACTTCCGAGAAGATATTCGGAAAATCACGAACCACCGATATGTTACTAAGCTCGAGAACAACCTTGCTTTTCAGGGCAAGATGATATGATCAAAAGAGTGAGGGATTGACACAATCCTAACTCTTGATCGAAGAGTGCACCAGAAATAAGGACTAGATAGCACAGTCTATCTTAGAATGATGATTCAATAACCAACACGCTAAGAATGAGATTATTCTCCATTTACTACCAAGCAACTAGTTGCTAGGAGTATTGATTTCACACATCACGGTTCACTTGTCGGTATTCCGGTTGCAACAACACGGAACCGAGGAGTGAATGATGATGGCGAGAAGTATCACTGCATCGAGAATTCATAAGAGTTGGTGCAATTATCATGACATTCCTGACAACAAGAGGGCAATACTTCAGGGTAGAACAGAGTCAAAAGCTGGATTGGCATTTGATCTGCGGAATACAACTGCTTTGACCCAATTATAGATATGGATGAGGTGCTGGAGTTTGTTTCTCCTAGTCATTCTGAAATAGAATGGCTTGACGGACCACAAGAATAAAAGGCATCGATGAACACAAATGCACACCTACTCTTGACTATCAACTGATAGAGGATGGCCGGGATACAACTGGAGAGGAACAACTCAAGGAACATATATCTTTCTGAGTTGTGGATGCATAGATTAATATGTCGAACCAAGTTCAACAGGTTTCTTCCAGGTAACCCATGCAGGAAGGTAGAACTGGCAGAATCACAATGTAGAATGGAGAACTCATCAAGAGCACTCTGGTTGTGATCTTTTGATTCAAAAGAACTTCTGCCATAAGCAGTTCATGGTACTGGAAGAAAGAAATACCATGGACCTCGAGGACTATCACAAAGGTTACTAATATCCTAAAGGAACGAGTGTCGGTGTCAAAACCGGCGGATCTCGGGTAGGGGGTCCTGAACTGTGCGTCTAGGCGGCTGGTAACAGGAAGTTTTACCCAGGTTCGGGCCCTCTCGATGGAGGTAAAACCCTACGTCCTGCTTGATTAATATTGATGATATGGATAGTACAAGAGTAGATCTACCACGAGATCAAGGAGGCTAAACCCTAGAAGCTAGCCTATGGTATGATTGTTATGTGTTGTCCTACGGACTAAAACCCTCCCGTTTATATAGACACCGGAGAGGGTTAAGGTTACACAGAGTCGGTTACAATGGTAGGAGACCTACATATCCGTATCGCCAAGCTTGACTTCCACGCCAAGGAAAGTCCCTTCCGGACACGGGCGAAGTCTTCAATCTTGTATCTTCATAGTCCAGGAGTCCGGCTGAAGGTATAGTCCGGCTATCCGGACACCCCCTAATCTAGGACTCCCTTAGTAGCCCCTGAACCAGGCTTCAATGACGACGAGTCCGGCGCGCAGATTGTCTTCAGCATTGCAAGGCGGGTTCCTCCTCCAAGTACTTCATAGAAGATTTTGAACACTAAGGATAGTGTCTGGCTCTGCAAAATAAGTTTCCACATATTGCCATAGAGAGAATAATATTTACACAAATCTAATCTGCTGATGTATTCCGTAGCGTGACAGCACACCACGGCCAAGTCTTTATTCGAATTGTTTTTACTCCCCCACCTCAGCGCATTTCGCGAGGCGGTTTCCTTGGCACGTCTTGTCAAAGCAGATATCGTGTCCCCTTATTTACGGTTTTCTCATCAATACAGACGTGGGTAACCCAACCGCGCCATTGATTACAGCGCTTGGGAGATAAGCGAGTTTTATCAGGCTGGTGGGGACGCATAGCCGCATCCGCCCATATAAGGGGATAAGGATCCACCTTTTTACCTACGCCTTCTTCCTCCTTTTCCTATCCATCTTCCGCACACTCGAGCTCCAGCGCCCAAGTCCGCACTTCCCACCTCGACCTTCTCCAGCCATGTCCGGAGCAGGAGGCAAGTGGATGGTCTCCTCCGTCACGGAGGGACACGACAAAAAACTGAGGAAAGCCGAATACTTGTCTAACGACATCGCGCACCGGCTTCCCAAAGAAGGGCAGCTCCTCCCCACCCCAAGGCCCCATGAGAGGGTAGTGTTTCTCCCTCACTTCCTCCGCGGACTGGGCTTTCCTCTCCACCCATTCATCCGAGGGCTCATGTTCTACTATGGCCTAGATTTCCATGATCTGGCCCCGAACTTCGTCCTCAACATCTCGGCGTTTATCGTCGTGTGCGAGGCTTTCCTCTGCACCCTCCCCCATTTCGGCCTATGGCTCAAGACTCTCAACGTCAAGCCTAAGGTGGTGCGCGGCAACCAGGCGGAGTGCGAAGGTGCCATGGCGGGTAAGATAGCCAACGTCCTATGGCTCGAGGGCTCCTTTGTGGAGACCCTGAAGGGGTGGCAATCGGGGTGGTTTTACATCACCGAGCCACGCGACCTTGAGTGGGTCGCAGCCCCCGAGTTCCGGTCCGGACCCCCTATGTGGCTCACGTCTTGGAAAGATACGGGCTTGTCACGGAGCAACAAAGGAGAGGTAACCGGACTGCAAAAATGCATCCAAACCCTGGTGAACAAGCAGCTCAAGCTTGTCAATGTAGTCCAGGTTATGCTCGTCCGCCGGATCCTCCCGTGTCAACAAAGGGATTTCAATCTATGGGAGTTCGACCCGGCGCAGCACCAAACCCTGAGCAGGCTCTTCGATACGACGTACAAAGATGCCTGGAAGGTGCTATTCAAAGGCGCCGAGGCTCCCGCATCCGCTTCAGCACGCAGCGTCACGCTAGTGCAGTAAGCTATTTTTACCTTTTACAGGATGTTAGTTTTCCATAGTTTGGTTCTATGCGGTATCTAAACTCCCTTTCCTTTGACAGGATTGGCAGGCAAAGTCCAGACAGAACGACTGTCCGGCCCCTTTGCCCGAAGACCCAGCTGATGCTCTCTTAGCGAAGATGCTGGCTCCGACACCTTATGTGGTGCCGGAGAAGAAGGCCACAGGGACTCGAAAGAGTTCCCGGCGCCTGGAGGTGTCGGATTCATCATCCGACTAATCCGAGACGCGCTCCTCCCGTGAAAACGAGGAGGAGGAAGAAGAACCATCTCCCCCTCCAGCGGGGGGAGGAAAGAAGAGAAAGGCTGCCCCAACAGGGGAGGCCGAGGGGTCCAGGAAGGGAAGGACCCCTCCTCCAGACTACTCCGCCGACACCGAAGACGGCGAAGAGGAGTGGCCACACAGGGCCAAGCGCCCGGCGAGATCGTAAGTTATTCGGATGCCGGAGTAATTTATAGTACTCTTCTATTGCACAACATTTCCTTATGTCGAATATGATCATGCAGTCCGCCCAAGGCCGGGCTCGACGAGTCGTCGAGCGGCTCCCTGGATTCGTCGGATGTGAATTAACTTCCGACGGCTACCTCCCCCCGCCCTACGGACGACGCCGAAGTGTTGTCCCAACAGATTCCAAGCCAGGAGGAGGTGGTCCTGGAGGCGCCACAAGGCGACCTCCCGGACTCCAGGAATGAAGGGGATAAAACCCCCCAGGGCTCCAAGTCCGGCTTTGAGCCGGACACCGCGCCGGAATCGTCAACGGTTCCGGACCACGGTAGGTGAACTCCTTCCAAGAGGAGCAAGCCTACTGAGCCGGCGGCCCCCGTCCAATCGGAGGCGCCGGACAATCTATTGGAGGTGCTTAACGGCGCCTCCATTAACGAGGAGCACCGCACTATTATGAGTGCGGTGATCCAGAAGGTTCAGTCCACCAAGAGCGGATTGACTGAAGCTTGTGCCATCCTTCTAACAGGCTTCGAGGTAAGTACATAATATGTAAAAATATTACCGCATAGACAGTAGCCCCTGATGCTCTGTTTGGCATTCGGAAAGAAAAGCCGAATAGAGGATCTAATAAAATTCGCAGGATTCTAACAAAAAATGAGTCAATATGCGTATGCAGGCTTCGCTGCTAGCGACCGCTGCACTGACTGCGGAGGTGGGCACACTGAAGCAGGGCCTCGATCGGTCCGAGCAAGAGCTCGGCCTTGCCAAGCGGCAGCTCGAGGGGAAAGAAGGTAGGAGATACCTAATATAAAAAACAAAAATATATAGGGGCCACAACTAAGGTGGCGACCATCAAGCAAGCGCTAGCCGAGGCCGAGAAGAGAGCGGCCACGGAGCGCTCCGAGCGGGAGAGGTATGAAGCCTAGGTTGGCGAGGTGCGGCAAGAGCTCCAGGCTCTCATGAAAAAACATGAGAGTTTGGAGCTTGACTCAAAGACGCGAGCGTCCGAGCTCGCGGCAGCTATTGAAAATGCCAAGTCTGCCAAGGCTGAATCCCAGAAGGCCCTCCGGGAGTTGGATGCGGTGAAGAAGATAGTGGCGAGTAAGGCATTCTTTATGCAAAGCAAACATGTAAAAGTGAGCTTCTTGTTACTTACCCGAATCCGGAGCTCTCTAGGAGCATTCGCAGATCTTCCCCGTAGCGTGTCTGATGCCGCTGCATTCTACCGAGCCGAAGAGGGAAGTTCGACGGAGAAGGTGTTCTGGTCTCAGTATGCTGAGGCCGAACACCCCGTGCCCCTGAGCGACCAGCTGAAGCAGCTGGTCGAGCTCCACAAGGTAGCCGAACAGGCCGTGAAGGGCCTCATAGTTCGGCTGTGGCCTGGAGAGGCTCTGCCTGGGAGCTACTTCGGGCTGGTGCGGCGGCTGGTGGAGGCCTATCCAAGGCTCGAGGTTATCAAGCGCTCCGTCTGCATTGAAGGTGCCCGTAGGTCCCTTGCCCGCGCTAAGGTGCACTGGGGCAAGTTGGATGCTGAGAAGCTTGTGAAGGACGGGCCACCGCCGGGGAAAGAGCATCGCAAGCCCGAGAATTATTATAAGGACGTTCTGAAGGGTGCCCGCCTAATGGCGGATGAATGTTCCAGGGATGTAATTTTTGAGTAAACTCGCTCGTTTTGTCCTGTGCGCTGAAAACTTGTTCATATGCGCTAAGCAAAGCCTTTTGAATTTAAAATACTACTTTATGTGTGGCTGTTTATCAAAATTGAGAGATGGCCAGTCGTCGGCTTCTGCCCCCGTGCCACAAGTGCTGGGGTGTTTGGGATAAACCTGAGCGCTCTTTTTCCCATGTTTGGGTCCTTCGAGGGAGGCGCTCAGCACAACGAACAAGACAATCAGACTATAATGCTTGAACACTCTCACTTAGCCATAGAATTCTATAATTTTAAATTTCGGTGAAGCCCCTAATATTCGGAAGACCGAATTCGGGGCGCTATCCACGCCTTTGGCCGACAAAGCCGACTCCTCGCTCTAAGCAGCATAAGTCTTTAGGGACTCGAAAAACCTCTCGAACAGCGACCAGTCTCTCGCTTCATCATGACAGTTAGTTTTAGCTTTCTCTACTGAGGTGCTCCGCCCAGCTCAACTGGGGCACAATCGCAGTAGTTCTCCTAGTGCTACCTTAGCCGATACAACGGAACGTAAGGCACCAAAACATAGGAGCCGGGCAAACCCAACTATTGACCTAAGGCATGATTCAGAGCCGATGCATATAATGCTATAAGTTCGGGGTGTCGTACTTGTTAAAGTGTTCGGACTTCTCACACCATATTGGAGGGGGTACTGAAGCCCCTGGCGTATTGACCGTACCAAAGTGTATGGATGCAAAATGTCATTAATGAACATATATTTGTAAAAAAAGTAATGCAAAAATAGACAAAAGCTATGCATTGTTTATAGAAAGGCTACGATCGAAGCAGAACGATACAAATAGTGCGATAAGCAAACGCGGGACTATTTAACATGTCCTTTCCATGGGCAGGCTGCGGAATAGTATGCAAAACAGGTATACTGCTCATGATAGAGACCACCTGGGAGTTCTATAATGCGGCGTAGCTTTTCTACTTCCTGGTTCTTGCATCGTTTGTGTGGCAGCTGGATTGCCGAACAGGTCTTCCGAAGTATGGAGTCCTGAAAGTAAGAGAAAATAAAGAAATCGGCAGCCCCTAGTGCGGTTTAAGCCGTGTTTCGGGCGTGCCGTGATGGTGCCCCTCCCCCTGTGCCCATGGTATTTCGAGAGTGTAGTTATGTACGCGAACCACTGGTTTCGCTATTTCGCGAGGGCTGGGATTGGGGCCGCGTTGCTACGCCTGCTCGGAACGTGCCAGGCGGTCTTGTTGTAGGTTACTCCGGGCGCGCTTGACAGTGGCCGGACGTTTAACGGCCGGACTGGAGAGCTACCTTGAGAGGCTGCTTTGTACTTCCGCTGCGAGGGCCGCCGTGTGCTCCTCCGTTCGGAGGGAGCGTTTTGTGTTTCCATTGACCGTGATTACTCCTCGAGGGCCTGGCATCTTGAGCTTAAGGTATGCGTAGTGCAGCACCGCATTGAACTTTGCAAATGCGGTTCGCCCGAGCAGTGCGTGATAGCCACTTAGGAACGGGACTATGTCGAAGATTAACTCCTCGCTTCAGAAATTATCCAGAGATCCGAAGACCACTTCAAGTGTGACTGACCCTGTACAGTTGGCCTCTACACCTGGTATGATGCCTTTAAAGGTCGTTTTGGTGGGCTTAATCCTTGAGGGATCTATGCCCATTTTCCGCACTATATCCTGGTAAAGCAGGTTCAGGCTGCTGCCGCCGTCCATAAGGACTCTTGTGAGATGAAATTCGTCAATAATTGGGTCTAGAACCAATGCAGCGAATCCGCCATGACCGATGCTAGTGGGGTGGTCCCTTCAATCGAAGGTGATCGGGCAGGAGGACCATGGGTTGAACTTTGGGGCGACTGGCTCCATCGCATATACATCCCTTAACGCATGCTTCCGCTCCCTCTTGGGGATGTCGGTTGCGTATATCATGTTCACCGTCCGCACTTGTGAGGGAAAACCCTTCTGTCCACTGTTGTTCGGCGGCCGGGGCTCCTCCTCGTCATCGCTACGCAGCCCCTTGTCTCTATTTTCGGCATTTAACTTGCCTGCCTGCTTGAACACCCAACAATCCCTGTTGGTGTGATTGGCTGGCTTTTCGGGGGTGCCATGTATCTGGCACAAGCGGTCAAGTATTCGGTCCAAACTGGACGGGCCCTGAGTATTTCTTTTGAATGGTTTTTTCCGCTGACCGGGTTTATAGCCTCTGAATCCGGCATTGACTGTCGTATCCTCGTTGTTGTCGTTGTTAACGCGGCGCTTTTGCTTGTTCGGACGCGACCTGCCACTGTTGTCCTTAGTGTCCGAATTACCAAGGTTCTTGGTCAAGTTATTGCTACGAGCTAGCCAACTGTCTTCTCCCGCGCAAAAGCGGGTCATGAGCGTCGTGAGTGCTGCCATGGATTTCGGCTTTTCCTGTCCAAGGTGCCGCTCAAGCCACTCGTCGCGGATATTATGCTTGAAGGCTGCTAGGGCCTCAGCGTCCGGATAGTCGACTATTTGGTTTTTCTTTGTTAGGAACCGTGTCCATAATTGCCTGGCTGATTCCTCTGGCTGCTGAATTATGTGGCTTAGGTCATCGGCGTCTGGTGGTCGCACATAGGTGCCCTGGAAATTGTCGAGGAATGCGGCTTCCAGGTCCCCCAAACAACCAATTGACTCTGCTGGCAAGCTGTTAAGGCAATGCCGAGCTGGTCCCTTAAGTTTGAGTGGGAGGTATTTGATGGCGTGTAGATCGTCGCCGCGGGCCATGTGGATATGAAGGAGATAATCCTCGATCCATACCGCGGGATCTGTTGTGCCATCGTATGATTCGATGTTCACGGGTTTGAAACCCTCAGGGGTTTGATGATCCATTACTTCATCTGTGAAGCATAGGGGGTGTGCGGCGCCTCTATATTGGGCTATATCACGACGCAACTCAAACGAGCTTTGTCTATTGTGTTCGGCCCGGCCGGATTTACTATATCCGGAGTGACGATCACTGTCACGTGTCGTGGGGCGCCCGTGCGATCCATAGATCGATCTTGTTTGCTTTGCCTTGTCCTCCAATATGTCTCGCAGGTCTGGCGCATTTTCCCATGCTTTAGAATGTTTTGAGCGGCGCCGGGGTGCGGCTTGAGCGGAGGGCCGAGAGGCCTCTCTGTCGCGGCCGTGAGGTGGCCGATCGGCCGTCTCATGCGCTGGTGATGTAGGTTTAGGTGCTTCCTCCTCTAATTGGGGTAGCAGCCTACGCTTTGGGTAGCTCTTGGAGGGGCGTTCGAGTTCATACTCTTCGGCCGCAAGGACTTCAGTCCATCTGTCGGCTAGCAAATCTTGATCAGCTCTAAGTTGTTGCTGTTTTTTCTTGAGGTTGCTTGCTGTGGCCATAAGCCTGCGTTTGAAACGCTCTTGTTCGATGGGATCCTCTGGCACGACGAATTCGTCGTCGTCGAGGCTTGCCTCGTCTTTGGAGGGAGGCATATAATTATCATCCTCGACCTCCCTGTCTGCCGCTCTCTCGTGAGGGCTAGCTTCTCCATCCTCATGTGCTGAATCTTGCTGGAGGGGGTGTTCTGCGTCGCTATCCGGAGTATTATTATCTCCTGTTCCGGAATCACCGTTTTTGCTCTGGCGGGATTTAGAGCGGCGCCGCTGACGCCGGCGCTTAGGATGTTTCCTGGAGGGGTCATCCCCCGCTATTCCATCGCCATCTCCTTCTTTTGGGGTATCCACCATGTATATGTCATACGACGAGGTGGCTTTCAAGTGCCCTATAGGTGATGGTTCTTGATCGTCTCCTGCATCGGCGTCCATACCGTCGATGTCTTCGGAGTCGAAGTCGAGCATGTCGGTTAAATCATCGACAGTGGCTACCAAATGGGTGGTGGGTGGGTTTTGAATTTCTTCATTGTCCGTATCCCAACCTTGCTGACTGTAATCCGGCCAGGGCTCTCCTGATAAAGAGAGAGACTTTAGTGACTTCAGGATATCGCCAAAGGGCGAGTGCTGAAAGATGTCCGCGGCGGTGAACTCCATGATCGGCGCCCAATCGGATTCGATCAGCAGGGGCGTGGAGGGCTCGGAGTCCGGAGAGGAGTCCGGCCCCTCGTAGTCATGGGCCTTGCGGAGTGCGGGGCTGGTGTTCGGCTCGATCACCGTTGGGATCGCAGCCCCCGAGGCGGCGTCCAGCCACTCATTCTCGATCGGAGCAGTTGGTTCTGAATCGAGGGTCGGAGCCGATGTGTGTGTGGCCTCTTGGGCACTGTTCGGCGGCAGATCATGCCCATCATGACAGTGCGGTGCGCTCGGCCGTGGCTCGAATCCGTCGAAGATCAAGTCCCCGTGGACGTCAGCCATGTAGTTTAAACTTCCAAATCTGACTTGATGGCCAGGGGCGTAGCTTTCGATCTGCTCTAGATGGCCAAGCGAATTGGCCCGCAGTGCGAAGCTGCCGAAGACGAAGATCTGTCCGGGGAGAAAAGTCTTACCCTGGACTGCATCGCTATTGATGATCGGAGAAGCCATCGGGCCTAAAAGCGACGACACAGAGGAACTCTCAATGAAAGCACCAATGTCGGTGTCAAAAACGGCGGATCTCGGGTAGGGGGTCCCGAACTGTGCGTCTAGGCAGACGGTAACAGGAGACAAGGGACACGAAGTTTTACCCAGGTTCGGGCCCTCTCGATGGAGGTAAAACCCTACGTCCTGCTTGATTAATATTGAGGATACGGGTAGTACAAGAGTAGATCTACCACAAGATCAAGGAGGCTAAACCCTAGAAGCTAGCCTATGGTATGATTGTTATGTGTTGTCCTATGGACTAAAACCCTCCGGTTTATATAGACACCGGGAGGGTTAGGGTTACACAGAGTCGGTTACAATGGTAGGAGACCTACATATCCGTATCGCCAAGCTTGCCTTCCACGCCAAGGAAAGTCCCTTCCGGACACGGGACGAAGTCTTCAATCTTGTATCTTCATAGTCCAGGAGTCCGGCTGAAGGTATAGTCCGGCTATCCGGACACCCCCTAATCCAGGACTCCCTCAACGAGCAAACACTATCTACCTGAAGTAAGTAGAGTGAATCGCGGGTTCAAGAACCCAGGAATAGAATACCTACTATTAAGTAGCATCACGGGATGCTTTCGAGAGTGATGGCCAGAATCATCACACTAGAACACCAAACATGGATGGAGTACCAGGTAGTTCTCTAAGATGCCTAGGGTCATAATAATAGGTCCAACATATACGTCGAGGCAATGGAGTACCTCAACAGACCGATTAGTGTGCTTAATCTGGCCCAAAGGAACATCGAGAACGGGAAGAAGGGATTTACAAATGCATCAGATTGTTTAGAAACCTGGGATGACTCGGACAGCATAACGACTGTAAATGCTCAAAGGATTTGAGACATGATGCAAAATGGTGGCCTAACCACTTAACATCACAATATCAAGGTTCCGAGATCAACTAACAACACACGGAAGTAGTAGGAACTGAACTGGGGCTTGAATCCATCAATCCTATGGGTCTACGGATTAGTAACACGTGAACCTGATAGATAGATGAGAAGGCCTAGTTCTTAATCCCCGTAGAAAGGAAGAGGATGACTCAGACCAGAAGGGCATGAGGTAAAGGAGTAAAAAGAGCCTTACGTTCCCTTCCAGAATCAATTCCCTTATATAACTAAAGCATTTCTAGACTCAACTTCGACCAGTTTGGCTTGGTAATCCTACAGGCAGTCAGGCTCTGATATCAAAGCTGTCAGGACCCTGATCCTAAGGCACACCGATCTAGCATGTAACACATCATATCACTTTGCGGCCTCACGCGCGATATTCCCACGGGTGCCACCTTACCTAGCCCGGGACCGTTTGCGCCTTTTGGCTCACGTATATGATAGTGTCGCTAGCATCCATATGACAAAGAACCCGGGCCGACATGACTAGTCATGAACCCAAAGTGGCACTAACTTACAGGGACAGGCATACATGAAACAACATCGAGCATGTCGGTCAGCAGCGTGTGAATCCGGGCTGTAGCACTAGGCTAACAGGACTCCGGGAACCCGGGCTGTAGCAGGCTAGGCAGGACTCCAGATGTCACCGCATGACATTTCCCCGAAGGGACAGACACAGGAACGAAGTGAATCACATGCCGGCCAGTCAAGTGTTCCGGAGCAGTAGTGCTGGGCTAGCAGGACTCCGGCGAACCGGGCTGTAGCGGACTACTATGGCTCATGGAAACACAAGACTACATTTCCCCATAAGAGATGCTATCAAGAATAAACAACTAGGTTGTCGGATCCCACACATACCAAGCATTTCAATCATACACACAATATGCTCAATATGTGTAAAACAACATGGCATCACAACATAACTCTACGACTCAAGCACTTTATTCATTAGGCTCCGAGGAGCGAGATATTACAAACATGGTTCTCATGACCCAACATTCAGAGCATACAAGTCAAAGCACATGCGGAAGCTTAACATGTCTGAGTACAGACATCTACAAATGAAAAAGGCTGAGAAGCCTGACTCTCTACCAGATCCTGCTTAGGGCACAAGATCGTAGTTGAGGTAACAAGCTAAACGTCGAAGGCCACGCAGAACTACTAGCAAGACTGAAGTCTCTCTGCAAAACATAAAATAAGCAAACGTGAGTACAAATGTACCCAGCAAGACTTACATCAGAACTATCTACATATGCATCGGTATCAACAAAGGGGGTGGTGGAATTTAACTGCAGCAAGCCAGCTTTGACTCGGTGGCTATCCTAAACTACGACTGCAAGTAACTCTTTTGAGGTGGCGCACACGAGTCCACATATTCACCATTTCAATACACCACTATGGATCTGCTCCCGTCTCCTTACGAGAACGCCATCCATAGCACTCATGCTTATCTTGCGCATTTTAGAGTATACACTTTCAGTTGTCTATGAACTATGCAAGGGGTCCAAGTTTCCATATCCGAGGAATCCGACTATTCGAATAGATAACGATAACCCTGCAAGGGTGTACTTCTTCACACACGCTCTCGCCACTTACCACCATGTACACGATATGTACCTCGGCAACCTTCAAGTGGAAGCTTGGCGAGGGAGTTGGCCACGACCTGACTAACCACACAAGTCTCTAGTCCAGGTTTATCGCCTATTCGGGTTCCATCTGCAAGGAGATCCGGCCGGGGTGTTGCTCACGGCCCCAAACGATGTGTACAGGGTTCCAAGCCCACCAAACGGGTGGCGCTAGGTCTACCCAGCCACGGTGCCTAGTCTGTCCCAAGCCCACCTGTACCGAGTGCCACTTGGTAGACTACTAACACTACCTACAAACACCAGAAACTAGTTGCAACTCCTGGACAGAGATCAAGTTGATTAATAAGTCGAGAAGGACACTTAAGCATTCCAATGCGTGGTAGTAACTGTTCATGGATCACAAACACAGAACTCGGTTCCTGAGGACGGATGCAATGAGACAACCCACCATGTACTCCTACATGGCCTCTCACCGCTACCTTTACCAAATCGTGTTCACACACTTAGCTCTCATCAGTAGGACATGTTCACACCTTCCAATTCATTCCCGATGAATCAGACCTGACTCAACTCTAAGCAGTAGCAGGCATGACAAACAAGCATGAATGAGTAGGCACATCAGGGCTCAAACAACTCCTACTCATGCTAGTGGGTTTCATCTATTTACTGTGGCAATGACAGGTCGTGCAGAGGAAAGGGGTTCAACTACCACAACATGTAACTGTTGAATCGTTGTTGTCCTAATGTAGTAAAAGAGAGCAGGAGCGAGAGAATGGGATTGTATCAAAGTGAACAAGGGGATTTTGCTTGCCTGGCACTTCTGAAGATAGTATAACTCTTCATCGATGTCATCGATCTCATCGTCAGAATACGTCTATCGAGAGGGGACAACCACCGGCAACAGAGAGGAAACACAATCAATGCAATGGACAATATGATGCATGATCATGACATGTCAATATGCTGTGTGTTGGGCTAATGCAACTAAAACCAGGGTGGTTTGAGCTTATTTGAATCAAAGATTCAAATACAAGCCTAAACTATGAACTCATATAAGTGCATTATCATGTTTCATCTAAACAGCAAGGTTAGGTTGCTTAAACATGCATGAAACCAGTACAGATGGATAGATTGGATTTTTCTGATCATTTTTCATATATAAATTATTTCATTTGGAGCTACGGTTGATTTTATATGATTTTTAGAAGTTAGCACTATTTTCTGGAATTTCCTGAATAAGAATAAATCCAGAAAAAGAAGTTATTGCGTCAGCATAGCGTCATGCTGACCTCAGCAGGTCAACAGGCGTGGTCCAGGTCAAACCTGACAGGTGTGGCCCACCTGTCATTGGCTCAGTGCTAACCAGGGTTTAGTTAATCCTAACTAAAGTAATTAGAAGGGCTGGGGCCCACTGTCAGCGAGTCAGTGGGTTAGCTAAAATTTAATTAGCATCTAAACTAAATTAGTAGGGCCTCGGGCCCACTGTTACCGACCCAGGGGGGTCAAACCCTGGTCAACTCGGTCAAACCTGCCGGCGAGGCCAGACGCGGCGGAGAGCTGCAGGATTGCACCTCCGGCGACCAAACCAACGGTGGAGGCCATCTACGTAACGAGGAGGCTCGGCCGCATCGACTAGTGCCATTGGTTTTGCCGGAGGTGGCCTGGAACAACGGCGGCGTCCACTCCCGCGGCGGCCGGAATTCGGGCGAGGTTGGAAATGGTGCTGTGGGGCACGGCGGGGCGAACGGCTGGGTGCTACGGCCTCCTGGTGATGTGCTGAGCACGGTGACGCGCTCGGTTTCGAGCTTACGCGTCTGTGGCCACGACGGCGACATGGCCGGCGGAGCCGAGCTCTCGGCCATGATGGCCAATGGGGTTAGGGGGTAGCTCGAGCGACGTGCCTAGGGGGAGAAGGAAGAGGAGCTCACGGCGAGTGCAGCGGTGGCCTCGGAGAGCTCGGGGAAGGGCTGATGATGGCAGGAGGTCGCCGATGATCTCAACGTCCGAGGGAGGAAGAAGAGCTCGGGGTCATCATCACAGAGCTCCTGGCGGCGCCTGTCTTGGTGCAGAGGATGCGGGGGTCGAGGCGTGGCTCTTGGCATAGCTGGATGGGCGTGGGGAGGTCGGTGGCAGCACCGAGCGGCGACGGTGGCTGTGGCTCTGTTCGGGAAGAGAGCAGAGAGGGGAGGGGAGAGAGCTGAGAGTGAGGGAGAGGAGCGAGGAGAGTGTGAGGCGGTCGAGGGGTTTGCGTGGCGTCGTCCAGACGCATCGAGGAGGAGCCAGGCAGGCAGGGAGGGAGGAGGTGGCCGCGGCGTGTAGCTGCGCGCGTCGGGCACGCGCCCTCGATTACTTGCGCGAGGAGGAAGGCGACAGGAGAGCGCCTAGTGGGCTGGGCCGCCAGCTGGGCCGCCAAGTAAGCCCAAGTGAGGTTCCTTCTCTCTCTCTTTTCTGTTTCAGTTTTCTATTTTCTTTTCTGCAATTTGTTTGGGTTTAGTTTTAACACCAAACCATTTTATAAAATCCTGAAAATAATTATGTGGCTAGAACTAAATATACAAAACCACATAAAATGTTCCAGAATTATTGGTCATATATTAATTATATAAAAATATATATCTAGTGCAAATAGCTATTGAATTAATTCAAAGGCCCAATATAAATATTTAAAGCCTCCAAAAATAATGGTTTGAATTTTATTCTTGCCAATATTTTTCAAGGTTTAACAGCGACATTTTCTTGGGCTTCTTTGAGAAGATTTTAATGTTGATCATTTTTAAAAGGTTTCTGAGGCTTTGAAAATTCCTCAATTCAAATTTCATTTGAATTTAGACATGATGGCATGAAGATCAAGCAAAGACAACATGGCTAATCTAGGGCTGTGACAAAAACAAATATTCAATAGGAGTCACATCAATCACTTTAAGATCTTCGTCATTATTTTCACAGAAACTAGAAGAACACGCTTTTATAAACCAATCTTTTTTAGCACGCATCTTAGCGGTTCTTTCCTTGTACTCATCAATGGAAATTCTCATAGCTTTGAGATACTCATTGATATCATGCTTGGGTGGAATAGATCTAAGTATCAAAGAATCAACATCAAGAGAAATGGTATCCACGTTCCTAGCCAAATCATCAATCTAAGCAATTTTTCTTCAATCAAAGCATTGCAATTCTTTTGCGAACTCATAAATTCTTTAACACTATTCTCAAAATTAGAGGGCATCTTATTATAATTTCCATAAGAATTGTTTTCGGAATTACCATAATTATTAGAGGAATTACTAGGAAACGACCTAGGATTAAAATTACCTCTATACGCGTTATTACCAAAATTGTTCCTACCTACAAAATTCACATCCATAGATTCATTATTATTCTCAATCAAAGTAGACAAAGGCATATCATTAGTATCAATAGGATCACTCTTGCTAGCAAATAATTTCATAAGCTCATCCATCTTTCCACTCAAAACATTAATCTCTTCAATTGCATGCACTTTTTACTAGTGGAAGATCTTTCGGTATGCCATTGAGAATAATTAACCATAATATTATCTAGGAGTTTGATAGCTTCTCCCAAAGTAATTTCCATAAAAGTACCTCCCATGTCCGAATCTAAAATATTTCTAGAAGCAAAATTCAATCCGGCATAAATTTTTTGTGTAATCATCCACAAATTCAAACCATGAGTAGGGCAATTCTGTATCATCAATTTCATCCTCTCCCAAGATTGAGTAACATTTTCCTGATCAAGTTGCTTAAAATTCATAATATCGTTCCTAAGGGAGATGATCTTAGTGGGAGGAAAATACTTGGAAATAAAAGCATCTTTACACTTATTCCATGAATCAATACTATTTTTAGGCAAAGATGAAAACCAAGTTTTAGCACGATCTCGAAGCGAGAATGGAAATAGCTTCAATTTAACAATATCATTATCCACATATTTTTTCTTTTGCATATCACACAAATCAACGAAATTATTAAGATGGCATGCGGCATCTTCATTGGGAAGGCCAGAAAATTGATCTTTCATAAGAAGATTTAGCAAAGCGGTGTTGATTTCACAAGATTCCGCATTAGTAGCGGGAGCACTCGGAGTACTAATAAAATCATTATTATTGGTGTTGGAAAAGTCACACAATTTGGTATTATCTTGAGTCATCGTGACAAAGCAAGCAATCCAACACACGAGCACAGAAAAAGCAAGCGGAGAAGATGAACAGAAGAGAGGCAAAGAAAAGGCAAATCTTTTCAAAATCATTTTAGAAGTGGGGGAGAGGAAAACGAGAGGCGAATGGCAAGTAATGTAATGCGAGAGATGAGAGTTTATGGTGGGTACTTGGTATGTCTTGACTTGGCGTAGATCTCCCCGGCAACAGCGCCAGAAATTTTTCCTGCTACCTCTTGTGCTTGCTTTGGTTTTTCCCTAGAAGAGGAAAGGGCGATGCAGCAAAGTAGAGTAAGTATTTCCCTCAGTTTGAGAACCAAGGTATTAATCCAGTAGGAGACAACGAACAAGTCACCGAATACCTGCACAAACAATCAACAACTTGCACCGAACGCGATAAAGGGGTTGTCAATCCCTTCATGGTTATTTGCAAAAGTGAGATCTGATAGAGATAGATAAACGGTAAAGTAAATATTTTTGGTATTTTTGGTTTATGGATCAAAAAGTAAAAGATTGCAAAGGAAGTAAATCAGAAAATAATATGATGAAAAATAGAAGATTATATGATGGAAAATAGACCCGAGGGGCCATATGTTTTGTCGGTGTACTAAAGTAGGGGTACCTTAGTACCCCGAACTTGTGCACGGGCAGTTGTAGCACCCCGCGGAAAGGCTTGCCAGGCGACCGCCAAGACTCTCCGTGGTCCCTTTTTGGGCCATCCAAGAACAAAGTATTTGAGCCAAGGCCCCGGCGGGAGGAGCCTGCCGGGAAGGCCACCCGAAGAGAGCAAGGCCCCGGCAAGAGGAGCTTGCCGGGACGACCGCTCGAAGCGCAAGGCCCCGGCAAGAGGAGCTTGCCGGGACGACCGCTCGAAGCACAAGACCCCGGCAAGAGGAGCTCGCTGGGAAGGCCGCCCGAGGCACGATAAGATACTTGCTGCGACGCGCCCCGCGTCCCGGCAAGGACCGGTGAGCGACAAGCTCACGGGCACGGCAAGGCACCCACCGCGGCAAGGCGCTTGCCACGGCAAGTCACCACCCAGCGCCTGCGCTCCAGCTCATCCACCCACGCGTCGCTCTGGAGCCGTTCCAGGTGTACGTGGCGAGAGGCTGGGCAGCCAGAGGCATGCGGTGGCAAAGCGACGCTGACAGAGTAGCCGTCGTGGCAAACGGTGGCGCTCCTGACGGCCCCTTTCCTGCACTGTTTGGGCGACCCAGACGGGCATTTAATGCCCTTGTCCCCTGTCGTCAGAGTTAGGTATAATAGCACTGTGCAAACAGCTGTACCCAACACAGCGTTTCCAGTTTTACCCCCGCCTACGTTGCCACCTGTGGGTAACCCCTTGCACATATAAAAGGAGGCCCCATGCGCAACGAGGCGGGAAAAGGGAGGAAGGAGGCCATTCACGCTCGGTCTCGCCAGCAGCTCGCGTGTACTGTAGCACCACACGCTCTCGAGCAAGAACACAATACCAAACCACAAAGCAGCAGTAGGGTTTTACGCATCCGTGCGGCCCGAAGCTGGGTAAACCCCTCGTGTGCACCGCCTCGATCTGCTCTTCGTGCGACCTCCGCCCCCCGCCGAACCAAGAAAGGGGCTCGGTCCCCATAGGTGTTGGTGGAGGCAGATTTCCCACCAACATCTTTGGCGCGCCAGGTAGGGGGGCGTCGAAGTTGTGCGAACCTGATCCGGCGTCCGCACAGACTAGATCTCCATCATCTTCATCGACATGCCATCGAAGAAGAAAGCTCCGGAGGTGGCTGGTCCGCCCGTGCCGAACCCACCGCCCTTGGAGCAAACGAGTGGTGGGGACGGCACCGGCGGCGGAACGGGCGTCGTCGAGCCAGCTCATGGCGCCACGGCGTCCGAACATGCACCGAGCTCATGGTGCCACGGCGTCCAAACCTACGCCGACACCTCTCGGCGCAGGTAAGCCCTGGTATGACCAGGCAACCTTTCGCTCTATTCCATGGAGCAGAGGCAGTTAGCCCCATGGATCTCGCATACGGGCCACCTCGAGTGCTCGCTCACGCTGAGCTCGAGCGAGAGCAGCCGCGGCGAGATGACGCGCTGCTCCTCGAGGAGGACCTTCTTCAGGCCGTTGTGCGAGCTGCTCGCTACCAGCAAGCTTTGCACTGCTTTTATAGCCGCAAAGTTAGTGCCAGAAGTTTCGAGGAAGTGGGAAGGCCCTTACCGGGTGAAACAAGTCGCTAGGCCTGGTGCTGTCCGCCTTGAGACCGAAGATACCACTCCGGTGAGCAACTCCCGGAACGTTGGGCATCTTCGTGAGTTTCGCCCGTAAGGCGCGGTTGTCGGACCCCGTCCGGCAACCACCCTTCTGTACAAAGTCTTGCCGCTGTTGCATGTGATCCTTTGTACAGAGCCAGGCGCAGACCCTGTGCGCAGATTGAGTTCATGTGCTCCGCACACCTTGTCGACCTCATGCTCTTTATCCTTTGCATGCATTATCTGACACTCTGTGCAGCACTGACCCCCGGTAAGCGACGGCGAGCCCCATGTTTCTTCGTGCCGGAAAAGCGACCTTGCCGGGCAGCGAGCCACGTAAAAGCTAAGTTGCCAAAGTTTGAGCAATCGAGTTTTTAAAATTTTGAGGTTATCTTCCTCGAACAACCGTACTTTGTATGGAAAACCTGTGCGCGGAGGGACCAGCTCGTGGCTAGTTGCGCCCTTACTTCGTTTCGAGTCCGCTCAATGACTTAAGTGTGCTACAACCAGAGTGGCATCCTTACTTTGTTTCGAACTCGCTCGGCGGCTTAAGTGTGCTGCGACTGCAGTCGCAACACTTACTTTGCTTTGAGCCTGCTCAACAATTTAAGTGAGCTGCAGCTAGCCGCGGCAAGGTTTCTTGCCGGTAGTGGCGCCGCTGGCGGGCTGCTGATGTCCCACACTCAGAGCCCGCGGTAAGGCGGAGGCCTACGCCGACAAGTCCCCAAAAGCGTAGGGCAAAAACATACAAAGCACAGAGTCAAGTAGAGGAAATAACAGTGCAATCACTACCTAAGATAGAGTTATATTACAAAGATAAGCTTGTCGCAGCCCTAATGAACTGCTTTCATGACTTGGCCAGCAGCGACAAGAAAAGAAAAAAAAGGGAGGAGGGGCGCGTTGCCTAGCGGCAACCCTCGCCGCCACCGATGAAGGACCAGGATTCCCTTTCTCCATGGCGAATGGAGGGAGGGATCAGAAGCCGAAGGGAAGGAAAGACGAAGGAGTGCGGATTTCCGTTGCTCCCTCTTGCTATTTATAAAGAAGCAGGGTGGGGGCTCGGCCGCCCCGCTCAACCAATCAGGACGCAGGAAGGCCAGGCGACTGGGGCCGACCTGCCGCCCCGACCCGCGACGGCCCGGTTTCCTGCCTCCACCATCCGCAACCCCGGGTGCATGGAAGCCGCGTGGCTGGCGCGCAGGACCGAGGCGACGGATGAGGCGACCTCTCCCCACCCCGTGATCGTGGGGAGCGGGCGCCTCGGAAACCGTGCCTCGGCCCCGTCCAGCGAACGGGCCACGCCTCCACGCCTCCCTCCACTTATGGAGCTAGCGCAGACCGTCCCCCTTTATTGCGACGTGGCGCATGCCTGCGGGGCTCAGCCCCGCGCTTGCCGCCCACGTCACGCACGCCTCTCCCCACGATGTCGCGTTCGACGCGTGCCGTTCGGGGAGAACATGGTGGACGCAGAAGCAGATGCAGCGTGACCCAGGCCGCGCGTGCTCGTGCACTGTTTTGGTCCTGGCCCAACAGCGCTCGGCACCGTGTATGGCCCAAGCCCGGGGGCTCCTGTCGGTGTACTAAAGTAGGGGTACCTTAGTACCCCGAACTTGTGCACGGGCAGTTGTAGCACCCCGCGGCAAGGCTTGCCAGGCGACCGCCAAGACTCTCCGTGGTCCCTTTTTGGGCCATCCAAGAACAAAGTATTTGAGCCAAGGCCCCGGCGGGAGGAGCCTGCCGGGAAGGCCACCCGAAGAGAGCAAGGCCCCGGCAAGAGGAGCTTGCCGGGACGACCGCTCGAAGCGCAAGGCCCCGGCAAGAGGAGCTTGCCGGGACGACCGCTCGAAGCACAAGACCCCGGCAAGAGGAGCTCGCTGGGAAGGCCGCCCGAGGCACGACAAGATACTTACTGCGGCGCGCCCCGCGTCCCGGCAAGGACCGGTGAGCGACAAGCTCCCGGGCACGACAACGCACCCACCGCGACAAGGCGCTTGCCGCGGCAAGTCACCACCCCGCGCCTGCGCTCCAGCTCATCCACCCACGCGTCGCTCTGGAGCCGTTCCAGGCGTACGTGGCGAGAGGCTGGGTAGCCAGGGGCATGCGATGGCAAAGCGACGCTGACAGAGTAGCCGTCGTGGCAAATGGTGGCGCTCCTGACGGCCCCTTTCCTGCACTGTTTGGGCGACCCAGACGGGCATTTAATGCCCTTGTCCCCTGCCGTCAGAGTTAGGTATGATAGCACTGTGCAAACAGCTGTACCCAACACAGTGTTTCCAGTTTTACCCCCGCCTACGTTGCCACCTGTGGGTAACCCTTGCACATATAAAAGGAGGCCCCATGCGCAACGAGGCGGGAAAAGGGAGGAAGGAGGCCATTCACGCTCGGTCTCGCCAGCAGCTCGCGTGTACTGTAGCACCACACGCTCTCGAGCAAGAACACAATATCAAACCACCAAGCAGCAGTAGGGTTTTACGCATCCGTGCGGCCCGAAGCTGGGTAAACCCCTCGTGTGCACCGCCTCGATCCGCTCTTTGTGCGACCTCCGCCCCCCGCCGAACCAAGAAAGGGGCTCGGTCCCCATAGGTGTTGGTGGAGGCAGATTTCCCACCGACATGTTTCACTAGGGGCTTCTCTCAAGATAGAAAATATTATGGTGGGTGAAAAAATTACTACCGAGCACTTGATAGAAAAGCGCAAAGTTATGATGATATCTAAGGCAATGATCATGAATATAGGCATCACGTCCATGTCAAGTAGACCGACTCCTGCCTGCATCTACTACTATTACTCCACACATCGACCGACTCCTGCCTGCATCTAGAGTATTAAGTTCATAGAACAGAGTAACTCATTAAGTAAGATGATATGATGTAGCGGGATAAACTCAAGCAATATGATGAAAACCCCATCGTGTTATCCTCAATGGCAACAATTCAATATGTGTTGGTTCCCCTTCTGTCACTGGGATCAAGCACCGCAAGATTGAACCCAAAGCTAAGCACTTCTCCCATGGCAAGAAAAACTAATCTAGTTGGCCAAACCAAATCGATAGTTCTAAGAGACTTGCAAAGATATCAAATCATGCATATAAGAATTCAAAGAAGATTCAAATAATATTCATAGATAAGCTGATCATAAATCCACAATTCATCGGATCTCGGCAAACACACCGCAAAAAGGTATTACATCGAATAGATCCCCAAGAACATCAAGGAGAACATGGTATTGAGAATCAAAGAGAGATAAGAAGTCATCTAGCTACCAGCTATGGACCCGTAGGTCTGAGGTAAACTACTCACGCTTCATCGGAGAGGCAATGGTGTTGATGTAGAAGCCCTCCATGATCGAACCCCCCTTCGGCAGGACTCCGGAAAAGGCCCCTAGATGGGATCTCATGGGTATAGAAGGTTGCGGCGGTGGAAAAGTGTTTTCGTGGCTCTCCTGATTGGTTTTGGAATATTTGAGAATATATAGGTGGAAGAAATTGGTCGGTGGAGTCACGAGGGGCCCACAAGGGTGGGGGCGCGCCCTACCCCCTTGGGCACGCCCTCCGTCCTTGTGCTCGCCTCGTGGCTTCCCTGACTTGCACTCCAAGTCCTCTGGATGTCATCTTGTCCAAGAAAAATCATCGCGAAAGTTTCATTCCGTTTGGACTCCCTTGGGTATTCCTTTTCTACGAAACTCTAAAACAAGGGGGGAAATCAAAAACTGGCACTGGGCTTTAGGTTAATAAGTTAGTCCAAAAAATAATATAAAATAGCATATTAATGCATATAAAACATCCAAAACAGATAATATAATAGCATGGAATAATAAAAAATTATAGATACGTTGGAGACGTATCACCGCGTTGTTCCCCTCCTCTCCTCCACCCCACCCCCTGCTCCCCGCGCCCCCTCCGCTGCCCGCCGCGATGCCGACGCCGCTCGCGCTCTCCGGCCGCCCGCCCCGATGCCGATGCCCCGACGCCCTGCCACGACGCCCTGCCTCCCGCAGTGAGTTCTGCCTCGGCCCCTTCCCCTGCGCTGCCGCCGTCGCCGCCCCTGCCTTGGGCTGTCGCCGCGCGCCGCCGCCCTGCGCGCTGCCGCCGTCACGTATAGAATATGCGATGGATGGATTGTTCATATGCAAAGAATATGCAAAGGTTAGAATTTTGCATATGCAAAAGTTAGAATTTGCAAAGAAAATGCAAAAGCTAATTTTTTTAGTGTATGTATGTTCATATGCAAAAGTTACATTTAATAAAAAAGAAAATGTATGTATGTTAATATGCAAAGAATGCAAAAGTTAAAATTTTGCATATGCAAAAGTTAGAATTTGCAAAGAATATGCGAAAGTTAGATTTTTATGTATGTATGTTCATATGCAAAAGTTACATTTAAGAGAAAAAAATGTATGTATGTTCATATGCAAAAGTTAGAATTTTTTATGTTCTTAGATTTTTTTTTCTTAATTTTTTTATGTTCATAGAATTCGTTTATCCATGTATGTATGTATATATGTATGGATGGATGGATTGATGTATATAGAAAATGTTCATATGTTAATATGTTTGTAACAAAGCTAGATTTTTTTTTGTCCATGTAAAACACTTATACAAAGTGTCTCCGCTCTTCTTTTTCCTTTTTTTTGCAATTTCATGATGCTTGTATCTCTGTAACCGTGTACCCGATGGAGATGATTTGTATATGAAAGTTGATGTACTCTCTTTGCTCCACATGATGGTGTCAATTGCATTCATGTTAGTATTCATCTACATGTCATAATGTTCATCGCAAAAGTGAATCGTGTAAGAATCTGCTATGCCCATATTTCACTAAATCTGAAATTGTTAATTGATTCAATGTTTGCTTGATGATAGCCACTAATCTATAGCTCATATGCATGTGGTTACTTTATGTGATTTGATCTAAGTGATTTACTAAGTTAAAATGTTCATATATTCAAAATGAGTTAAAAGACTCACTAAGTTAAAATTTACTTTCGGTCCGCTCGCCCGACCAACTATCGAGGCCACCCAAACCCAAGAAGAAAGAGCGTCGTTGTTGATCTACCCCCTCCCCGATAACTTCGACATGAGGGGGGAAGTCGGACATGCATGAGAGAGAGGTGGTCCGCTCGCCCAACCAACTATCGAGGCCACACAAACCCTAGAAGAAAGAGCGTCCTCGTCGATCTACCCCCTCCCCGATAACTTCGACATGAAGGGGGCGTCAGACATGCATGAGAGAGAGGCGGTCCGCTCGCCCGACCAACTACCGAGGCCACCCAAACCATAGGAGAAAGAGCGTCATTGTCGATCTACCCCTTCTCCGATAACTTCGACATGAGGGGGGACTTCGGACATGCAGAGAGAGGCGGTCCGCTCGCCCGACCAACTATTGAGGCCACCCAAACCCTAGAAGAAAGAGCGCCATTGTCGATCTATCGTTGGAAGCATAGGTCAATGGGGTAGAATGGATAGTTTGATCACCTGCATAGCGATTACTTTTTGCAAAGTGTCCTCTCCTGAAAGTATAACCCCGATAACTTTGACATGAGGTAGGACGTCAGACATGCATGAGAGAGGCGGTCCGCAACTAATTCATTGCTCATATATGCATATGATTCCTTGTTGTGATTAGCTAGGCCTATGTTTGCCACTAATCCATCTCTCATGTTTGTATATTGCCATGTTGTAATATTTGCAGAAACTATGGAAAGAGACTTAGAACAGGAACAATTGTTGGGGGATATAATCCTTGTCGGAGGTGATCCCTTGTCATTTGTCAACGACACCGATGGTCAGGAAGGAGAGGATGACGGCTCCGATAATCCAACAATGGAGGAGAAAGGAGATCATGACGGCTCCGGTGACCAAATGGCGGAGGAAGGAGATCATGATGACGGCTCCGATGACCGAACGGAGGAGGGAGCCTTGACTGTTGCAAAGTCTGGCGAGGTATATATATTAATTAATTAAGCCTGTGCTGACTTGATGCATTAATTGTTTTGGTATGTACATATATTAGTGCTTCTTTCTTCTTTTAGCTCTCCGGATCGAGCCAAACTTTCGTAAGGAGACGAGGCCCGAAGAAAAGGTTGCGCCAGGATGAAAGATTCACGATCACAGAAGTCGCGAAAGATGGCCAACCGATTGCTCCCAAGTGGACCAAGGACGCATTTGTACATCAGTGAAGAGTTGTTGTTAGGGACATCGTCCCGATCAGCATCCAGCAATGGAATAAGAATAAGGACCCTGAAGCTTCTTATGTCCAGGATAGATAGAAATATGATCTTTGGACCTCACTGATGACAAAATTTCAGCCTACCGCCAGAGGAGGATCCGAATAACCCAGTTATAAAACAAAAGGTCAAGGCGTTTGCTCTTAAGAAGATGGCACAACTATTCAGGAACTGGAAGAAAGAGTTGAACACAAAGATTATCGACAAAGAGGAGACTCCAGAATTCATCGGTTGATATGAGAAGATAAGAGATCACTGGCCCGCATTTGTGTCCTACAAGAAATCGAAGAAGGGTAAGAAAAGGTCACTGACAAACAAGCAAAGTGCTGCAAAGAAGAAGTATCACCATCACACGGGGTCAAGTGGCTACTACAAAGCCCGACCATTGTGGGACAAAGCTGAGTAAGACCTGCTTGCTAATGGGGTCCAACCAGCGACATTGCACAGGCCAGATCGTTCAAGGACTTGGTTCTTCGGGGTTGGGGGAACTTTGGACCTAGAAACAAGGGAGGGCGTTTGGATGGACAAGCAACTTGCAATACCCATCCGGAAGCTTCAGAAATATATCAAGGCAGCGCAGGAAGGGGCGTTCATTCCCAACAGAGAGAAGGACGAGCTAACATAGGCCCTTGGGAATCCTGAGCACCCTGGATGAACACGAGGCACACCAGGCTCCGTTCTGTGGTTGCATGGGTTTCTCGATAGCGGTGGTTATAGAAGCAGAGAGAGAAAGAGGAAAGAGGAAACAACTGAAATGTAGAGGCTCAGTGCAATAATAGCAAAACTAGAGGAACTTGAGAGCCAACGAGCTACCAGCCAACCATCTCAGCGGCACGGAGATCCTTGCTACGACGCTGCCCCAGAAGCTACCCCACCATCTCAGCAGAGAAGCAGCGTGGCTTCCACTAAGCTCGTTCAGCTTTATTACACGGCTCCTCGCTACCCCGTGGATAGTATCACAGAGGCTGAACATTGCGAGATAACGACAAAATGCCAAAACCTTACCTTGAAGGTGGCGGTCGGCTCTGTTGTACCTCCTCAAGCTGAGGGAAATTTTCATTGCCGTCCGATTCCACATGGCTATGCTATTGTGACGGTGGATGAAATAATGGAGGGATTTGAGGAGCTGGAGCTTGACTACCCTACAGGTGAAGGGGAGATTCATTTGGAAAATGCTTTAAGGAGTACCTGTCTATGGAGAAAGGAGTACATCAAGCTTCCAAACTGGAAGCCTCCACATACTCAGCCTCCTCCGGCGCGTCAGGGCACTCCACCTCCTCCTCCGCCTCCTCCGGCGCCTCAGGGCACTCCACCTCCTCCTGCGTTTTAGCGGACTCCACCGCATCAGCAACGACGAAAGAGAGGCGCCGCCGCTCTGGTGGCTAGCAGTACAAGAGGCGAGAAGAAATACAGATTTAGTCAAAGCCAGAAGCCTCTTCCAAAGTTACCATATGAGAGGACTGACGAGGAAACTGATGAAATCGTGGAAGCCGAAGTGCAGGCCCATTTTGCACGGAAACCTCTACCTCTGAAGGAAACGGTAGATCCGGTGAAAGTGAAGCGCACTCTGGATGCCCTTAAGCGACCACCACCCCCTCCGCGCAATCCAACTATGACCGCATTATTGCAAAGACATTTCAGGAAGCACAGCGGTCGAGAAGTACTACCAGTAGTGTTGCAAGAGAAGCAGAACGAAGAAGTGGGAAAACAATTCCCCAGCTCGGCAAACAGGATCATGCCCCTTGCTCAAGGTGTCTAGCGATATCATCGCTAATCATCCGGGGCTACTGCCCGGTACCAATCTTGGTGATTACGTGGACGATGATGTATAGTTTAAAACATTAGAGGTAGTAGAGATCTTCATATACGAACACGGGAAGCCTCTCCTAAAACCTGATCATCCTCCTCTAACAACGATGATGCGAAGATTGCATGAGTGGTACTTGGAAACCTGCAGGAAGAGTGGGGCCGAAGTTTGACGGTCAGAATTAAAGATGAGCACAGCCTCTTTGGAGCCGACCGGATGCCTGTTGAATTTGTGGAGTTATTTCAGTTATTAAATCAACAGGCCCTCGACAAACAACTCATGACTTGCTACTGTCTGTAAGTATTACTTCTACAATTAAGTCTCTAGCTCAGCTTGTTCATTGTGTGTGTATATAATTATCCTCACTATATTATGCGGATTGAGGATCGTCGAATGCAAAAAAGGACAAATATATGACATTGGGTTCATTAACCCAAATACCGTAAATGAATGGTCGGTAAAAAGTAGAGTTAAAGATACTAAGGAAAACTTGCTAAAAGCATTCCTTCGACATCAAAACAAAAGGGAAATACTCTTTCCTTACAACTTCAAATGAGTGTTATTGTCTTATGCATATCCGGTTTCGCTTACTCGAGGTTAAGTAATGTAACTGATGAGTTATGCATGCGCAGCTTCCACTTTATTCTGTTATCCAATATGCTTCTTAGACTCGAGACGTAGAGATCTCAAGGATTATGCAGACATGATTGCAATGCTCTAGAAATAAGTTCAATCATTATCACACCATATCGGCAACTTTCCTTCATTTCCTGATATCAAGTAATCATTTTCTTTGCATGGTAGGGTTTGGAAAAAGTTCGTCGAAATGGTTCCGGGTCTGAAGAAGGAGCTGCGATTTATACACCCCAAAGTAAGTAGTACTAGCTAGTTCTGCGCTTCTCTCATTGATTCTAGTTTCATCACTACCATTATCATGCTTGTTTATCAGTTTGATTGAACTCTATTCTCGTAAAGTGCTTGTACCAGTCACCCGGGAATGATTTATGTGGATACTATGTTTGCGAGTTCATTCGCCACTCGACCTCTGAGCGGGGCTTCTCTGGCACAATTTGAAGTACGTAAACAATATTCACAATTTTATTTTATTACCATCAGTTGTGTTGAGTTTCGTTCATATATATATATATATATATATATATATATATATATATATATATATATATATATATATATATATATATATGTATTGACCCCCTTCTTTAAATTAGATGTGGGAGAAGTGGCAAGAACTCCTACCCCATGATCGTATACGAGCAATTCAAGAGGAAATGACGGGATTCTTTCTTGACCACGTCATACATAAAGACGAAGAATAC
This sequence comes from Aegilops umbellulata, assembly GCA_032464435.1. Taxonomy (NCBI): domain Eukaryota; kingdom Viridiplantae; phylum Streptophyta; class Magnoliopsida; order Poales; family Poaceae; genus Aegilops; species Aegilops umbellulata. The sequence continues at coordinate 61,111,519 of CP136056.1, read as the reverse complement.
CATATAGAAATTCAATGGGAGTTTGGCGCTTGATGATGTCAGGGATGTTATATTGTATATATGTAGTAGCGTCGGATAGATATACGAAAACTTGTTGTTCGACCAAGCACAGAGAAAGAGAGGTCACTTCTCTCTATATATGTTCATGATCACGATGTTGTGTAATTAATGGTTCCTTCATTTGCTTACTAGCTAGCGTCGAGTTCTCTTTGTATGTATAGTAGCTAGGGTCGACCAAGCACGAAGAAAGAGAGGTCACTTCTCTCCATTAGCTAGCTAACACAGTATGAAACCCCTAAATTAACCCTCCAAAACCCCAAATCCCCCCCCCCCCTTCAAAAAAAACCCCAGCGCCTGCGAGCTGCTGACGTGTGGCTACCTTTCAGTCCCGGTTGGTGTTACCAACCGGGACTAAAGGTCCTCCCGCCTGGGCTCCCCACAACGTCCATGTGGACCTCCGTTGGTCCCGGTTCGTAAGCCAACCGGGACTAAATGTTTTGGGCATTAGTCCCATTTGTTTTGTCCCGGTTCCAAAACCGGGACTAAAGGCCCTTTGGAACTGGGACTAGTACCTTGTTTTCTACTAGTGCATATACTTGTGGGTCATCAGTGGCGAGCTTGGTTGAAAATGCCAGAAGGGAGTTCGCATAAGGGGGTTACCTAGGTTTCAGACCCTCATGGTGAGGTAATACCCTACGTCATCGTCATGCTTATTGTTCTATATTGATGATGGTGCACCTCATGCGAGGAAGTTACAAGGATGATGAATATGAGTACGGAGAGTGTAGTCTACTAGAGTATATGGGAATGGCTACCCCGAGCCCCGCCTTATATAGGGGCTAGGGTTTACACAGAACGTATCCGATCTCATGCGGCTGCCATCTTAGCTTGCACACTAAGATGGTCTTCTGGTCTCCAACTAGGCCCCCACTCCCCCAGGCTGCCTCCTAATGCTAGACCTCCTTCAGGCCTCCTGAGCCCTGAGGCCAACCCACTGTCGGGCTTCCTAACCTATGGGCCAGCCCGGTGTAGTGCACCGTCAGCAAGGTCCACAAAAGGATCACTATGTGGCAAGGCAGAGTGCAAACCTTCAACCATGACGTTTTGAAAACCCACCATCTTGGTCTAAAACAATTGGAAGTGAAACCAGGATTTGCGATAGAACGCAACATTGGTCGACATCAATAGTGGGCAATGATCGGATGGACGTGGAGAGGGCCTGCATCAAACAATCTGGATGTGTCAAGTCCCACTCAATGGTAGAGAACCAGCAATCAATCTTTTCAAGCGTAGGAGCACGACCCTCGTTACTCCACGTGTACCGCCTTCCCATCAGAGGAGCTTCCTTGAGGTCAAGATCATTAAGGAGGAGCCTGAACCTTCCCATCATTCTATGGTTCAGAAAATTGTTACCTCGCTCCCCAAGTACACAACACGATTAGTTTCCAAGATCCACAGCCCGTTGATGTTAGTAGATCTTAATTATTACAATGAAATTCAGAAGTTCATCAAAATATTAAGAAAAAGGAGGTTTTAGCATACGTATTCATTCTTTTTAGAAAAACAAGGCTTTATTACCTTGCCGTCTGTGTCGAAAATCGAGCATATGTGCTAGCCACACTATCAAAATAATTGTTTTGTACTACATTGCGACAAAATTTTATTTGTATCATAAAGATCACGTGAGCTAGGCAATGAGTAATAAGATGGAACATTCCTTTACTTGTTTTTTCTTCCTCTCTTTTCGGGTTGGACTGCTTCCGTTTTTTTGGCCCATAAGAGTTATGTTGCGGCGGAGAGAGAAAAATTGCATGTGTGAAGTAATGGCGGCATAAATATTTTATATGCAATCAACATGATTTACCTATCATTATATTGTTATAAGATTAAGCAAGAACTAAGAATACATAGGGTTCTATCCTCTGCTTCTTTCTTTCCTCGACACTCGCTCTCTCCTACCTCACCTCCACAATTTCAGGTTTTGCCAATTTTTTCGACCGTTTTTTTCTTGAAAACTGCTTCAACTGCTCCATTTGTTATTAACTTATGTGTCTTTAGGATAGTCGAATTCCTTGCAAGTTTGTAGTCATGCAGATGCATTGAGTGTAGGGAGTAGCTCGTCGGGGACGGCACCCATATCCAACTCGGCTAGATTAATTTAAAGTTATAAACATTCTCTTATGGCAGCTCGGTTCAATGACAGGTGTGTCGTGTGCTGGCCGAGCCTATCACCTTGAGATTGAGCACGTTCGAACGTGTTGTGATGATACCTTGGTCATAGTCGGTGGGAACGAGAATGAGGATAAGCGACGACACGAGGGGACGATTTGTTTCAATAAAGAATATGAACCTATTGGAAGGAGGGTATTGAACTATGCTTATGGAGCTAGGGGCATGAGATAAATTTTGTTCTGCCGATACAACTGACAGACATGTTTGCTACTCCCTGCGTTTCAGTTTACAAGTCCTGCGCGTATACCTAGGTTGCCAATTTTATCACCCTAATATAAACTATATAACAAAAAAATATACCGTTTAAAAATAGAACATCTGAAGTTTATATTGGTATATTTTTTGCAAGGTTGGTCAAATTGCCGACCTAAGGGTAGGTGCATGCCCAGAGAGAGGGAGTAGTAATAAGAAAAGAAAAGAAGGAAAAAAGTCATGGACCCAAGTACAGGCACATAACAGCCATACAGGCCGCTCAAATTCCCCCATCTGAAGTCAATTTGAAAGTACTACGCAACACATGTATGTAATGTTTCCTCTACAAACTGGTAACCATTTCAATTAATAAGGTGTTAAACAAGATTTACATGCATATATCGGTCGCGCGTGGCAGCGTACGTTTATCAGTCATCCCACAGTTCCAGAACGAAGGCATCAGCCATTCCGTCAGCAAATTAAGCAGCAGCTAACTCTGGCACCACCAGTTTGATAGCTAACCGATCAATCTAATTCTAAGCCCTTCCTCTGACCCTCTCTCTCGCATGGCGCTTCGCCCATGCATGCACGGACACATGATTAATTAGTAGACACTTCGATCTATCGAGCTCACCGTGGCGTCTCCTACAGCCTCAGCTCAAGATCTAGCTCTTCCGTGCTTCCTGCTCCGCCGCGGCCGCTGGATTCGTGGCCGTGGCGCATCCAGTAGTCGTACTCGTGAGGCGTCTGCTGCTGCCTCTGTCCCGACGACGACGAGTCATGGACGACGAAGAGCGGCGACGTCGCCGGCGGCCGGCTGGAGCTGTTAGGCAGCAGGTTCTCCGCGTAGTACTGGCTGTACTGCACGTCGGCGATCCTCCGGTCCATCGCCTCAAAGCAGCCCTGAGAAACCACGCGCGCGCACAAAGGTAAGCTTAAGCTACACATACATGTCATCTGATGCATGCAGCATTTCGATTTTCAAGTAGGTACTTACAGCTAGATAGGGCTGGAACGACGAAGCGGCGCCGGCCGTCGGGACAGCGGCGTACGGCACGTGCTGCTGCTGCTGCTGCTGCGGCGGCGGCGGCAGGCCGGAGCGGTACGCGGCGATCATCTGGTTCTGCATCCGGATCTTCTCCAGCTGCGCGACGCCGAGCCCGCGCTGCGGCTGCTTGGCGGCCTTCATCTCCGCCGCCTTCTTCCCGCCACGCCTCCCCGCCCTGCCGACGCCAGCCTCCAAGCACATCTCGCCGGCTCCGTCGACGCTGCTGCTCCCCATATAGTATCACCGCGTGCTATGCAACAATACGTTTATATACACCGACGATGGCGACTCACCAACAGCGACAGCCAGCAGGGCGCGCATATATATACAAGTAGGAGTCCATGAGGGCGCCGTTGATTATTGGCGATCCATCGTCGACGGGGCGCTAGCTGGACGAGATCCTTGGAAAGATTCAGGCCGATCTGCCGCAGCGATTTTCTAAGCCACATCTCCAGCTTCCAAGAACGATCGCCCTCGCCAAGTAGGACGTGACTTTTCCCCCCTTGATCGCGCGATCGTGTCCATTAAAATTAAAATAGCGAGCCTGGATGTCTTTCCCTCCGCGGGCATTTTAAATTGGATCCGCCGGCTCACATGTCAGTGGCTGCTTGAGACGATCTGGTGGGAGATGGCAACTCGTGGAGCTCCTGGCCAAGAGGGGTTGTGGACAATATGATAGTGCCCACGCGTTGGGTGAGGGTGTTTTAAAGGGGATCCACGCTTGTCGCGAGCGCTGCAATTTGCGTCGGCATCACTGTCACAGCTAGCTAGCATGCACGCATACATGATTCGATCCCATCATGCGCCCGAGTACGCCCAGCCATCTTGGGCTGCTGCTAATCATTAACAAAATCGCCAACTCGTGTAGTTGACGTACTCCGTGACAGCGGAAAGAGCCTCAGCAATATGCATATACAAAACGGGAGGCAGCTGGGGAGGGGAGAAATCGTATCAGGATCATAGCCCGATCTGCACGTAGATTACGCAAGGACTTGAAGATCCGCGGATCAATATATATATCCGCAGATGAGTAGGTACTCCTAGATCGATCGATATCGATCCGAGTTTAATTAGTTACCTCCGCCTCGTGAATCGTTTGCGCATTTCGACCGGCGCGTGAGGACTGCATCGGGATAATCGCAGCCTCGCAGGTTGCATACGTGCGATGCAAGTGATGTGATCTATCCATATCCCGGGGGTGCTTAATGCGTTGAAAAATGAGATCGGGAGGTGCTTAAGCCTAGGTCAGTGCAGATTTGGGAGATCCCATATCGTGGGCTTGCGGTTGGTAACTACGCATGGGGATGTGATCTTCCTAGGACATGGGAGATGCGCGCGCGATTCACGCTAGTCTTTCGCGTGCTGTGCAAATTACTGACGTTCAAGAGGTTTGGACGTAGTTTTTTTTTTTCTTTCGTTGTGGTATCTTGGAAGATCCGGTGATCTATCTCACAGATCACATGCAACAATACGCGTGGATATGTGCCTTCATTTGCTACCTTTTCATATATATTTTTTCTTGTTTAACTCGGTTTATAGCCCCAGGTAGCGATGTTGGTTTCCTTGTGTGAAGATGGCTTGTCTAATTTTCTTTTAGAGCATTACATGGAGTGTCCTCCAACAGTTATCATGTCTCGGAAATGAGCTTCCATAGACGCGAGATATATCGCCTTAGAATGGCGGGTGTGGGGAGAGGGGGTGGCTACCCAGCTCGATTTTTTCAGCGGAATTGCTTTTTTCGCGAATACGCAAAGTTTTCATATCTTTCATTGATAGAAGGAAATAGAATGGGTACAAAGTCAGGTACAGCACATGAACAAACGCAAGAAGGTGCGAACATGGTGCATGGAGCAGAGGAATGAGGGATGCTTGGCCCGGAACACAGGATACACACAGCTAAACCCACCAAAACCCAACAAGAGAGGCAGACCGAACAAGCAATGGATTCAACATCGGCAAAGTCACCACCGGGGACAACCACAAGCAAGCAAAATAGCGCCTTCAAGAAGGAGAACGATGCTGAGACGCCGTCGTCATCCGATCCAGAGTACCGGACCTAGGGTTTTCCCTGAGCTCGAAGAGGGGCACAGATGGAGGCCATGACAGCGCCTTCAAGAAGGGAAAACGACACCCGTGAGTGACGCCGCTGCCAGCACCGGCTAGCCGAGCAAGGATTTCTCCTTGGCCTGAGTCTAAGCTATCCCATAGCCACCGAATATGGACTCTATGATGAGGAAGTCACCGCCGGTCGAAATTGCCACGTCAAGAAGAGGGTTGGTGGGGCTGCACCTGCCGTCGGAGGGTGGCACAGGGCGCCATCGGACACAAGAGCATTGGATCTGGCTCAAGGCGAGGCGTGGAGGTATACGGCGTCGCGGACGCGAGGAGGCGGAGAGAAACCTGCACAAGTAATCATCGGCAACCGGCGCACCGGCAAGCTAGGAGCCGGAGGAACGCAGATGCCAGTTGTCGGGGCCGTGGCCAAAAGGACACCGACGAGCAGAGTATGCTGGAGGAGAACGCGGCTACTTGGTCATTGGGGCCGGAGCGACGCCGGAAGAGGCACCACAAGCCACGACACCGGAGAACGCGGGTCTGAGGCCATCGGGGTCGGAACAACGCCGGCAAACTCACTGCAAGGTGCCACTCGCCCACCAAGCCGCCAGGCTGACGCACCGTCAAAGGCAGCCGTCGCTGGGGATGCAACCACCGTAACCTCAAACAAGCCACCACGCCGAAGCCGTCACTGCAGCTCGAGGGAGGGAGGAGCGCCGCCAGAGACGAGGTACGACCAATCGAAGCCAGCCCTGAAGGAAATATGCCCTAGAGCAATAATAAAGTTGTTATTTTATATTTCCTTATTCATGATAAAGGTTTATTATTCATGCTAGAATTGTATTGATCGGAAACCTAAATACATGTGTGAATATATAAACAAACACCGTGTCCCTAGTGAGCCTCTACTTGACTAGCTCGTTGATCAAAGATGGTTAAGGTTTCCTAACCATGGACATGAGTTGTCATTTGATAACGGGATCACATCATTAGGAGAATGATGTGATGGACAAGACCCATCCGTTAGCTTAGCATTATGATCGTTTAGTTTTATTGCTATTGCTTTTTTCATGTCAAATACATATTCTTTCGACTATGAGATTATACAACTCCCGGATACCGAAGGAATGCCTTGTGTGATATCAAACGTCACAACATAAATGGATGATTATAAAGATGTTCTATAGGTATCTCCGAAGGTGTTTGTTTAGTTGGCATAGATCGAGATTAGGATTTGTCACTCCGAGTATCAGAAAGATATCTCTGGGCCCTCTCGGTAATACACATCATAAGAAGCCTTGCAAGCAAAATGACTAATGAGTTAGTTGCAGGATGATGTATTGCGGAACGAGTAAAGAGACTTGCCAGTAACGAGATTGAACTAGGTATGAAGATACCCACGATCAAATCTCTGGCAAGTAACATACCGATAGATAAAGGGAATAACGTATGTTGGCATAACGGTTTGACCGATAAAGATCTCCGTAGAATATGTAAGAGCCACTATGGGCATCCAGGTTCTTCTATTGGTTATTAACTGGAGAGGTGTCTCGGTCATGTCTACATAGTTCTCAAACCCGTAGGGTCCGCACACTTAACGTTCGATGACGATATTATATTATATGAGTTATGTGATTTGGTGACCGAATGTTGTTCGGAGTCCCGGATGAGATCATGGACATGAAGAGGAGTCTCGAAATGGCTGAGAGGTAAAGATGTATATATAGGATGATGATATTCGGACACTCAAAGTGTTTCGGAGATAACCGGATAGTCATCGGAGTACCGGAGGGGGTACCGGTCACCCTCGGGAGTATATTGGGCCTATTGGGCCACAAGAGGAGAGCACACTAGCCCACAAGGGGCTGGCGCGCCCCCCATGGCAGCCGGCCAAGTGGGGAAGGAAAGGGGGAGGATTCGGCCTCCCCTTCCTTCTCTCTTCCCCCATTTCCTTTCTTCTCCGGCAATTAAGGAAAGGGGGCACCCTCCTTGCTGCTCCCTTCCCCCTCCCACCTATATATATGTGGGGGCTCCCCTAGCACCCCCCAGACAATTGCCTAGCCGTGTGTGGCGCCCCCCTCCACCGTTTACTCCCCCGTTCATATTTTCGTAGTGCTTAGGCGAAGCCCTGCAAGGATCACTTCACCATCACCGTTACCACGCCGTCATGCTGACAAAACTCATCTACTACCTCGACTCTTGCTGGATCAAGAAGGCGAGGGATGTCACCGAGTTGAATGTGTGCAGAACGCGGAGGTGCCGTGCATACGGTACTTGATCGGTTGAAGCGCAAAGAAGTTCGACTACATCAATCGCGTTGAGAAACGCTTCCGCTTACGGGCTACGAGGGTACGTAGACACACTCTCCCCCTTGTTGCTATGCATCTCCATGGATAGATCATTGCGTGTGCGTAGAAATTTTTTGTTTTCCATGCAACGACTCCCAATAGTGGCATCATGAGCCAGGTCTATGAGTAGATGATATGCACAAGTAGAACACAAAGAGTTGTGGGCGGTGATAGTCATACTGCTTACCACTGACATCTTATTTTGATTCAGCGGTATTGTGGGATGAAGCGTCCCGGACCAACCTTACATGTCCACGCACATGAGACCAGTTCCATTGACAGACATGCAACTAGTTTTGCATAAAGTTTGCTGGCGGGTGTCTGTTTCTTCTACTTTAGTTGAATCAAATTTGACTGCGGCCGGTCCTTGAAGAAGGTTAAAACAGCAAACTTCATGAAACACCGTTGTGGTTTGATGCGTAGGTAAGAACGGTTCTTGCTAGAAGCCCGTAGCAGCCACGTAAAACTTGCAACAACAAATTAGAGGACGTCTAACTTGTTTTTGCAGGGCATGTTGTGATGTGATATGGTCAAGACATGATGTGATATACGTTATTGTATGAGATAATCATGTTTTGTAAAAGTTATCGGCAATCGGCATGAGCCTTATGGTTGTCTCTTTATTGTACGAAATGGATACGCCATGTAATTGCTTTACTTTATCACTATGCGTTAGCGATAGTTGTAGAAATAATAGTTGGTGAGACGACCACGACGCAACGATGGAGATCAAGGTGTCGAACCGGTGGCAATGGAGATCATGACGATGCTTTAGAGATGGAGATCAAAATCACAAGATGATGATGTCCATATCATGTCACATATTTTGATTACATGTGATGTTTATCTTTTATGCATCTTATTTTGCTTAGTACGGCGGTAGCATTATAAGATGATCCCTTAACTAAATTTAAAGGTAAAAGTGTTCTCCCCGAGTATGCACCGTTGCTACAGTTCGTCGTTTTAAGACACCACATGATGATCAGGTGTGATAGACTCTACATTCAAATACAATGGGTGCAAGACAGTTTTGCACATGCAGAATACTTGGGTTAAGCTTGACGAGCTTAGCATGTACAGACATGGCCTCAGAACACTGGAGACTGAAAGGTCGAACATGAATCATATAGTAGATATGATCAACATAGAGATGTTCACCATTGATGACTACTCCATCTCACATGATGATCGGACATGGTTTAGTTGATTTGGATGACGTATCAGTTAGATGACTCGAGGGATGTCTATCTAAGTGGGAGTTCTTAAGTAATTTGATTAATTGAACTTAATTTATCATGAACTTAGTCCTGATAGTATTTGCATATCTATGTTGTAGATCGATGGCCCGTGCTACTGTTCCCCTAAATTTTAATGTGTTCCTAGAGCAAGTTAAGTTGATAAGATTATGGTAGAAACTACACGGATTGGGTCCATAACTTGAGGATTATCCTCATTGTTGCATAGAAGAATTATGTCATTGATGCACCGCTAGGTGAAAGGCCTGCTGCAGGAGTAGATGTTGATGTTTTGAACATCTGGCAAGCTTGATCTGATGACTACTCGATAGTTCAGTGTGCCATGCTTTACGGCTTAGAATTGGGACTTCAAAGACATTTTGATTGTCATGGACCATATGAGATGTTCCAGGAGTTGAAGTTAATATTTCAAGCAAATGCCCGAGTTGAGAGATATGAAGTCTCCAACAAGTTCTATAGCTACAAGATGGAGGAACACATACTCAAAATGTCTGGGTATCATAATCACTTGACTCAGCTGGGAGTTAATCATCCAGATGATAGTGTTATTGACAGAGTTCTTCAATCACTGCCACCAAGCTACAAAGGCTTCTGAACTATACTATGCAAGGGATGGACAAGACCATTCCCGAGCTCTTCGCAATGCTCAAAGATGCGGAGGTAGAAATCAAGAAGGGGCATCAAGTGTTGATGGTTAACAGGACCACTACTTTCAAGAAAAGGGCAAGGTAAAGAAGGGGAACTTCAAGAAGAATGGCAAGCAAGTTGCCACTCCCGAGAAGAAGCCCAAAGCTGGACCCAAGCCTGAAACTGAGTGCTTCTACTGCAAAGGGACTGGTCACTGGAAGCGGAAGTGCCCCAAGTAATTGGCGGATAAGAAGGATGGCAAAGTGAACAAGGGTATATTTGATATACATGTTATTGATGTGTACCTTACTAATGCTCGTATTAGCGCCTGGGTATTTGATACTGGTTCGGTTGCTCATATTTGTAACTCGAAACAGGGGCTACGGATTAAACGAAAATTGGCTAAGGACGAGGTGACGATGCACATCGGGAATGGTTTCAAGGTCGATGTGATCGTCGTCGGCTCGCTACCTCTACATCTACCTTCGGGATTAGTTTAAGAACTAAATAATTGTTATTTGGTGTCAGCGTTGAGCATGAACATTATATCTGGATCTTGTTTAGTGCGAGACGGTTATTCATTTAAATTAGAGAATAATGGTTGTTCTATTTATATGAGTAATATCTTTTATGGTTATGCACCCTTGAAGAGTGGTCTATTTTTGTTGAATCTCGATTGTGGTGATACACATATTCATAATATTGATGCCAAAAGATGCAAAGTTGATAATGATAGTGCAACATATTTGTGGCACTTTCGTTTAGGTAATATTGGTGTAAAGCGCATGAAGAAACTCCATGCAGATGGGCTTTTGGAATCACTTGATTATGAATCATTTGATACTTGCGAACCATGCCTCATGGGAAAGATGAATAAAACTCCGTTCAACGGAACATTGGAGCGAGCCAATGACTTATTGGAAATAATACATAACGATGTATGCGGTCCGATGAGTGTTGAGGCACGCGGCGGGTATCGTTATTTTCTGACCTTCACAGATGATTTGAGCAGATATGGGTATATCTACTTAATAAAACACAAGTCTGAAACATTTGAAAAGTTAAAAGAATTTCAGAGTGAAGTGGAGAATTGTAGTAACAATAAAATAAAGTTTCTACAATCTGATCGTGAAGGCGAATATTTGAGTTACGAGTTTGGCCTTCATTTAAAACAATGTGGAATAGTTTCACCACTCACGCCACCTGGAACACCATAGCGTAATGGTGTGTCCGAACGGCGTAATCGTACTTTATTAGATATGGTGCGATCTATGATGTCTATTACCGACTTACCACTATCGTTTTGGGGTTATGCATTAGAGGCAACTGCATTCACGTTAAATAGGGCACCGTCTAAATCCGTTGAGACGACACCGTATGAACTATGGTTTGGCAACAAATCTAAGTTGTCGTTTCTTAAAGTTTGGGGTTGCGACACTTATGTCAAAAGGTTTCAGCCTGATAAGCTTGAACCCAAATTGGAGAAGTGTGTCTTCATAGGATACCCTAAGGAACCAATTGGATACACCTTCTACCACAGATCCGAAGGTAAGATCTTTGTTGCCAAGAATGGAACCTTTCTAGAGAAGGAGTTTCTCTCGAAAGAAGTGAGTGGGATGAAAGTAGAACTTGATGAGGTAATTGTACTTTCTCTCAAATTGGAAAGTAGCACGTCAGAGAAATTCGTTCCCGTGATGCCTACACCAACTAGAGAGGAAACTAATGATGATGATCATGAAACTTCAGATCAAGTTACTACTAGACCTTGTAGGTCGAACAGAGCACATTCCACACCAGAATGGTGCGGCAATCATGTTCTGAAAGTCATGTTACTAGACCATGGCGAACCTACGAACTATGAAGAAGCTATAATGATCCCGGATTCCGATAAATGGCTTGAGGCCATGAAATCTAAGATAGGATCCATATATGAGAACAATGTGTGGACTTTGGTGGACTTGCCTGATGATCGATGATCCATAGAGAATAAATGGATCTTAAAGAAGAAGACTAATGTTGATAGTAATGTTACTGTCTACAAAGCTCGACTTGTCACAAATGGTTTTTGACAAATTCAAGGAGTTGACTACGATGAGACTTTCTCACCTGTAGCGATGCTTAAAGTTTGTCCGAATCATGTTAGCAATTGCCGCATTTTATGATTATGAAATCTGGCAAATGGATGTCAAAACTGCTTTCCTTAATGGATTTCTTAAAGAAGAGTTGTATATGATGCAACCAGAAGGTTTTATCGATCCTAAAGGTGCTAACAAAGTGTGCAAGCTCCAGCGATCCATCTATGGACTGGTGCAAGGGTCTCGGAGTTGGAATATACGCTTTGATGAGGTGATCAAAGCATATGGTTTTATACAGACTTTTGGAGAAGCCTGTATTTACAAGAAAGTGAGTGGGATCTCTGTAGCATTTCTAATATTATATGTGGATGACATATTGTTGATTGGAAATTATGTAGAATTTGTGGATAGCATAAAAGGATACTTAAATAAGAGTTTTTTAAATGAAAGACCTCGGTGAAGATGCTTATATATTGGGCATCAAGATCTATAGAGATAGATCAAGACGCTTACTAGGACTTTCACAAAGCACATACCTTGACAAAGTTTTGAAGAAGTTCAAAATGGATCAGTCAAAGAAAGGGTTCTTGCCTGTGTTGCAAGGTGTGAAATTGAGTCAGACTCAAAGCCCGACCACTGCAGAAGATAGAGAGGAAATGAAAGTGATTCCCTATGCCTCAGCCATAGATTCTATCATGTATGTTATGTGCTACTTCTTGAGCTTGCGTTGGTTTTTTCCTTCAAGAGAAAAGGATGATGCAGCAAAGTAGAGATAAGTATTTCCCTTAGTTTGAGAACTAAGGTATCAATCTAGAAGGAGATAATGCACAAATCATCGAATACCTGCACAAACGATCAAACAACTCGCACCCAACGCGATAAAGGGGTTGCCAATCCCTTCACGGTTACATGCAAAAGTGAGATCTGATAGAGATAGATAAACGATAAAGTAAATATTTTTGGTATTTTTGGTTTATAGATCGAAAAGTAAAAGATTGCAAAATAGTAGATCGGAAACTTATATGATGGTAAATAGACCCGGAGGCCATATGTTTCACTAGAGACTTATCTCAAGATAGAAAATAATACGATGGATTACTGCCGAGCAATTGATAGAAAAGCGCAAAGTTATGACGATCTCTAAGGCAATGATCATGAATATAGGCATCACGTCCGTGTCAAGTAGACTGAAACGATTCTGCATCTACTACTATTACTCCACACATCGACCGCTATCTAGCATGCATCTAGAGTATTAAGTTCATAAAGAACGGAGTAACGCATTAAGTAAGATGACATGATGTAGAGGAATTAACTCAAGCAATATGATGAAAACCTCATTTTTTTATCCTCGATGGCAACAATACAATACGTGCCTTGCTGCCCCTACTGTCACTGGGGAAAGGACACCGCAAGATTGAACCCAAAGCAAAGCACTTCTTCCATTGCAATAAAAACCAATCTAGTTGGCCAAACCAAACCGATAGTTCGAAGAGAATTACAAAGATATCAAATCATGCATAAAAGAATTCATAGAAGATTCAAATAATATTGTTAGATAAGCTGATCATATATCCACAATTCATCGGATCTCGGCAAACACACCGCAAAAAAGTATTACATCGAATATATCTCCAAGAACATCGAGGAGAACATGGTATTGAGAATCAAAAAGAAAGAAGAACCATCTAGCTACTAGCTATGGACCCTTAGGCGATTGTATTTTGTAGATGCTACATTATGAGTCAATAAAAATGTTCTTTATCGTGAGGTTATTCTCTAGATGTGACATTATGAGTGGATAAAAATGTTCTTTATCATGAGGCACGGGTGATGTGCAAATAATGTCTCTTGGACATGCAATTATATAGTAATAGAATAACTATGAAAAATATATAGCAAAATAAGTAGTTGGAAAGCCAATCATTTGACATTGGCCCGAGATGCTAAGAAATAAATATTGTTAACAGGACTACTAAGCCTTGTCTGTGACCACTTGGTAGATGGGAGATTCCCAAAAAAATTACAAACCTTATGGAAGTATAAGAATATATAATTTCATGTTGTATGAGTCTTTTAGAGTAAAGTGTAAGTAGGAGATGAGATTTTCAAAGACAATTGTACAAATAACCACTTAATACCATTTTTGTCTTCATAACAGTGTGGAGTGCAGATGGAGTTGTCTCTATTAAATACTCTCTTCATTCGGATAAACTTGGCATAATTCAAAAAAGGAAAAATTGAATATAAAAGGCTTGTCACTTATCCCTATATGATGAACTAATCATGAGTAAATGCATGAAACCCTTGCGAGCTCGCAGTTAAAAGAAGGGTCCTACATCATGATACGAATAATTACATGGACTATGGTGTGCTATATAATTATTTCAACTGTTAATTAATTATGTAAGAAGGTCCACCTAACTTTGGTTTTTTAGGTTTAGTTTTTTCCAACAGCTCCCGAGTAGGACCCACCTAGCGTGACTACCGGCGGAAAAAATATGAAGGATTCTTTCCAAGAGATTTTGGTGGATGCTATTTTTTATGAAATAGAGTGAAAAAATATCGTATATGATTTAGTCCTATAAAAATCAAACAGTCGTTGTATGAAAAATGCACAATTATACTCATCCAAATTCCTAGAAAAATCAAAAGGCCCTATGTGCCAATCCTAGACTTTAGGTTAAAAATGCATCCTTCTCAAGCTAGACGAATGGCCCCTATATGATGCACTTTGCATCAACTAGGGCGCGTGATGCACATGGTGCAGTTAATAGGCCACGGGCCTAGTTCGCTCTTACGTGTTGTTTTCTTCCCTCGCGTGAGGGGTGCAACAATATGACTTTACCCCCTTTTTTCTTTGGTTTCTCTCTTGATTTCATTTAGCTTTTCCGATTTCTAGTGGGGGGAGGGGTCATTCGGTTTTTAGCAAACTCAAATATATAATTTTTTAAAAAGGTGAAATTTTTAAACATTTTGTGAATATGTTTTAAATTTTTGCAACAATTTCTTAAACTTTGAAAATAATTTTTTATTTCAAATATATTTTTGAATTTTTTATAAAAAAGTACAAACCATAAACATTTTATAAAATTACAAGCATTTTCAGAAAATGAAATAAAACCTGAAAATAATATATGAAAACTATAAAACCTGACAAAGAAAGACACTAACAA
This sequence comes from Aegilops umbellulata, assembly GCA_032464435.1. NCBI lineage: Eukaryota > Viridiplantae > Streptophyta > Magnoliopsida > Poales > Poaceae > Aegilops > Aegilops umbellulata. The sequence goes on along the minus strand of CP136056.1, from coordinate 61,096,510 downwards.
GAACATTTTTAGTGGTAACTAAAAAGAACAGGATCTGAACCTTCTGAAAGATTCACAAAACAAAGTCTACGCTAACCAATTAAATAGGAGCCCACTCTACTGGCTCGCTGTAACGCCCCGGATCTGATGCGTCAGGTGTCTGCCAGTTATTCGTCGTCGTTGCCATGTCATGTGCTTGCGTGTTGCATTCTGCCATGTCATCATGTGCATTGTTTTGCATACGTGTTCGTCTCATGCATCCGAGCTTTTTCCCCGTTGTCCGTTTTGCAATCCGGCACTCCTATGTCCTCCGGCGCCCCCTTTTACCTCGTTTCGTGAGTGGCCGATAAATGTTCTCGGAATGGGTTGAAATTTGGCGTGCGGCCTTATTATAGTGTAGACAGAGCGCCTGTCAAGTTTCGTCGCATTAGGAGTTCGTTTGATAGCCCAACCGTTAAACATATAGCGGCACTGTTGCCGGTATTCTCGCCGGACGTTTCGGTATCCGAAACAGTCGCCGGGCCTCTCTCTCTTCTCTTCTCTCAGTCCACTTCCACTCACCGGAAGCCCACCTAGTTTTCCCCTCTGTCCGAAACCGCACGATCGCGATCCAAGGGTCCAAAAACCCCACAAATCCCCCCTAACCCTGGCACCTAGCCTATATATACACCCCTCCCTTCCAAAAATGGGCTACCCTAGTCTTCCCTTACCCCTAGACCCCACTTCTCCTCGGATCCGCCGCCACCAGCCAACCTTCCTCCTCCTCAAATTCTGGCGAGATCCACCCTTCCATCACCACTTGGAGCGCCCCTATTGGCTCCACCGCTACCCAGCGCCGCCCGCGGCCAATCCCCATGTGCCACGCGGCCTCCCCGCATCCCCCAGCCGCCTCCCACCACACCCGGCCCGCCGAAGCCCGCGACCGGCCCGCCGTGGGACGAACCGGGCCCGTCTGCCCCGCCGTCGCGAGCCCACGCCCCGCCGCCTGGCTCCCCGTGCCCGGGCGTCCGGATCCCGCGCCCGCGCCCCCGCCGAGCTCCACCGCGCCGGCCACCCCTCGCCCGTCGCGCCGGAGCGCGCCGCCGTCACCTTCCGCCGGCGCCGCCGCTCGCTGCTCCGCCGCCCGCTCGCCTCCACCATGGCGCGCCGCCGCCCCGCGCCCGCACCGGTCGCGAGCCCCGTCCGGCCACGCCCCCGCGCCCCGCCGCTCCCCGCCGGCGATCCCCGCCGCCCCGGCACGCTCCTCCCCGCCGCCCCGGCTCGGTTCCGCCTCGATCCACGCCGGGATCCCGATCCAGATCCGGAAAGGTTGAACCCCCCCCCCCCAAAAATTTCGCTAAGTCTTGAAAAAATTGCATTCTGGTCCCCTATTCTTCGTGCCATATCTCCTGGCATACTGCTCCATTTTGCGTGCACGATATATTGAAATGTTCATCTGGTTGTGCTCTACATTTTGTTCCATTCTGTAATGTTTATTTGAGTTTATCTTGATGCCCTAATCATCGTTGCAAAAGTGCTACAAAATGTTGTCTGTTGTCTGTTATCAAAACTTGCTCATTTGTTATTTTTGCATCTTTTTGCATGATTTTCTTTTGATCATGATGTCTATATGTGCTATGGGCTAAAACATGCCATCTTTGCTTTCATGCAATACACTCTTCATGATATGCCATGTATTGATTGTTTCAAGCTTGCAAAGTAGCCTCCGTGATGTTGCTGATTTCAGGGACTTGGCATTTCACAAGTTATTTCCCTGCTGTTATTTTCATGTAATGTATTCATGTTGATACAGTGAGATACATGCCTCTTTTGAGTATGTTCAGTAAGAATGTTTTTGACATATGATGTGACGCCCCCGATTCAATCGTACACTAATCATGCACGCAAATGTGTACGATCAAGATCAGGGACTGACGGGAAGATATCACAACACAACTCTACAAATAAAATAAGTCATACAAGCATCATAATACAAGCCAGGGGCCTCGAGGGCTCGAATACAAGTGCTCGATCATAGACGAGTCAGTGGAAGCAACAATATCTGAGTACAGACATAAGTTCAACAAGTTTGCCTTAAGAAGGCTAGCACAAACTGGGATACAGATCGAACGAGGCGCAGGCCTCCTGCCTGGGATCCTCCTAACTACTCCTGGTCGTCGTCAGCGGGCTGCACGTAGTAGTAGGCACCTCCAGAGTAGTGGGAGTCGTCGTCGAAGGTGGCGTCTGGATCCTGGGCTCCATCGTCTGGTTGCGGCAACCGGGTAAAAGGGAAATGGGGAAAAGGGGGAGAAAGCAACCGTGAGTACTCATCCAAAGTACTCGCAAGCAAGGAGCTACACTACATATGCATGGATATATGTGTAAAGGGCCATATCAGTGGACTGAACTGCAGAAAGCCAGAATAAGAGGGGGATAGCTAGTCTTATCGAAGACTACGCTTCTGGTCGCCTCCGTCTTGCAGCATATATAAGAGAGTAGACTGAAGTCCTCCAAGTAGCATCGCATAGCATAATCCTACCCGGCGATCCCCTCCTCGATGCCCTGTTAGAGAGCGATCACCGGGTTGTATCTGGCACTTGGAAGGGTGTGTTTTATTAAGTATCCGGTTCTAGTTGTCATAAGGTCAAGGTACAACTCCGGGTCGTCCTTTTACCGAGGGACACGGCTATTCGAATAGATAAACTTCCCTGCAGGGGTGCACCACATAGCCCAACACGCTTGATCCCATTTGGCCGGACACACTTTCCTGGGTCATGCCCGGCCTCGGGAGATCAACACGTCGCAGCCCCACCTAGGCACAACAGAGAGGTCAGCACGCCGGTCTAAACCTAAGCGCGCAGGGGTCTGGGCCCATCGCCCTGAGCACACCTGCACGTTGCGAACGCGGCCGGTGAGCAGACCTAGCAACCTCCAGTACAACAGAAGTCACGTTACACGGTCCAACCCGGCGCGCGCCGCTCAGTCGCTGACGTCAAGAAGTGCTTCGGTTGATACCACGACGTCGGGATACCCATAACTACTCCCGCGTAGGTGGTTAGTGTGTATAGACCAAATGGCCAGACTCAGATCAAATACCCAGATCTCGTTAAGCGTGTTAAGTATCGCGAACGCCGACTAGGGACAGGCCCACCTCTCTCCTAGGTGGTCTGAACCTGCCCTGTCGCTCCGCCACAAAGTAACAGTCGGGGGCCGTCGGGAACCCAGGCCCACCTCTACCGGGATGCAGCCACCTGCCCCTTCAGCCCCCATCTCCGAATAGAATCATAGGTAATGTAATAGTGTAAAGTATATAGTATATGCCCGTGATCACTTCCCGAAGTGATCACGGCCCAGTAGTATAGCATGGCAGACGGACAAGAGTGTAGGGCCACTGATGCAACACTAGCATCCTATACTAAGCAAGTAGGATTGCAGGTAAAGGTATCAACAGCAGTATCAAAGACAGGCTATGCATCAGGATAGGAATAACGAAAGCAGTAAAATGCTACACTACTCTAATGCAAGCAGTATAGAGGAGAGTAGGAGATATCTGGTGATCAAGGGGGGGCTTGCCTGGTTGCTCTGGCAAGAGAGAGGGATCGTCAACTCCGTAGTCGTACTGGGTAGCAGCGGCGTCGGTCTCGGTGTCTAGCGGAAGAAGAGGGGGGAGAAACAATAAATACAATGCAAACAGATGCATAACGATGCATGACAAAGCAAAGCGTGATGCTAGGCGTGCCCTAACGCGGTATGAGATGATACCGGTGAAGGGGGGGAAACATCCGGGAAAGTATCCCCGGCGTTTCGCGTTTTCGGGCAGAGGAGCCGGAGGGGGAAAGTTGCGAGTTGGATAGGTTAGGGATGCGTGGTGGACGAACGGGCTCCGTATCCGGGTTCGTCTCGTCATTCTGAGCAACTTTCATGTAGAAAGTATTTTCATCCGGGTTACGGTTTAAAAGATATGATTTTCTAAAGATTTTATTAATTTCTGGAATTTAATTAATTAATTAATTCGAAATTAGATTTATGACATCAGCATGATGTCATGCTGACGTCAGCAGTCAACAGAGTTGACTGGGTCACACTGACATGTGGGTCCAGTGGGACCCACCTGTCATCCCCTGATTAGGTTAATTAGGGTTTAACTAACTAATTACTGTTTAATTAACCTAACTAGTTAATTAAGTTAATTAAACCGGATTAATTAATTCATTAGATAATTAATTAATTAATAATTAATTTTATTAAATCATTTTTATTTTTTATTTTTATTTTTAATTCTCTCTTTTTTAAAAAAAACGTTCTATGGGGTAGGGCCCCCCTGTCATTGCGGTTTAGAGAGAGGGGGCTAGTGTTAAGTGGGGGATTAGCCCCCACTAATTAGCCGGCCATTAGGGGCGGGCGTGCATCCACGCACGGCCACAACAGAGGCCCCGAGCGCGGCCGGCGTGACCTGGACGAGGCCAGCAGGTGCTGGCGGTGCGACAGCTCGCAGAGGCGGGCGCCGACATGGCACGAGGCCAAGGCGCGCGGGACGCAGGCGCGGTTGCGGCGATGAGTATCGACAGGGGCGCGGGTCACGCGCCGGCAAACGGGCGCGGGGGCGGCCATGCGCGCACTGGAGGTGGCAGGGGTGTGGTACAGGGGCCTCGGGCGTGGACGCGGGACGGCGCCGACGGACGCGGGACGCCGCCGGCGGGCGCGTGCAGGGAAGAGAGGAGGAGGGGGCCTCACAGGGGGATTGTAGGGCCAGGGCAGCAGGGGTCGAGGGGGGCGTCGGGGACGACGCGACGGAGAGGGGCAGGCCGGCGAGGAAGCGCTCCGGGCGGCGGCGGCCAACGGCGACGGGCGGCGCGGCCGTCGGGGTGGTTTTCGGCCGCGCCGGCGAGAGGCTCCGACACCGAGCGAAGGGCGAGCCCCCCCGGTCTCGATCCAGATCGAGGGAGGGAAGAGAGCGAGGAGTCGGGAGGTCGTGCGGGAGGAGTGACGTGCGGCGCGAAGTGGGGATGAGGTAGAGATGGGGATCGGTCTAGGGTTTGCTACGGTGGGGGGTTATGCAGGGGTGAGGGGCTGATTGGGCCAGTGGCTGGCCGGCTGGGCCGTTGGCCCAATAGGCCGGGGGGCTTCTGTTTTTGTTTTTGTTTTTTTTGTATCTTAGTTTTCACTTCTTTTCTATTTTATTTTGTTCCTCATTTTATTTTAGTTTGTTAAAGTACAAAAATGATCCCTAACGTAGTACTACCACTAAACCCACTGCGATAAAAAGTTTAACACCTAAATAAAATAGTTTAACATTTTATTAATTATAAAAGGCATTTCAATAATTGTTTTGACTACTGTTTTATTCATTTTAGAGCATTTAAAGATTTTATATAAGTGTGGTTTCTCCATCATAAATATCCATGATTTATTTGTGTCCACCCGAACATTTAGTTTTAATATTTGAAACTTTTATTGTTTGCCTTTATTTTAAATTTAAATTTGAACTGGGTTTCGAACTGACGCGGGTTTATCAACAGTAACCGAGGTGACGTGGCATCATTAGCGGAGGTTCACTGTAGCTTAATTATCCGGACGTCACAATTCTCCTCCACTACAAGAAATCTCGTCCCGAGATTTAAGAGGGGAGTAGGGGGAAGTTCTGGTTACGAAATTCTAACGTGTCTTCTCGGTCTTGGTTGCCCTTCTTGAAGAGGTTGATCCATAGCGTTGATGTCTTCATTTCTCTGCATCAATGCATCATGAGGAAGTTGTCGCCCTTCCTTTGGGAACTCCATCGTTCTTACCGAGGAATAAAGGATGGGTATAACGGAAGAATGGGATTCTGCATGGTTGCTTATCCGGTAGATAATCATTAGGGAACGTGGCGAAAAGTAACTCTCGAATTGAAACTTACGAAAATATCGAGAGCAAGGTAAGGATGTATCATGGGAAGTTTCAAGCGGGCATGCAATCGCTTGATGCCTGAAACAGGGCGTGAAAAGGGGTTCAAAGCAATGGGAATAAGTATTGTGTCTGATACCAGAATTGATGATTTCTCGGAAGGTGGCTCGTGAATCACATACGAGGCCAAGTGCGAGGAATTAACTTTGGAAAGTGGGGGTGTATAGGAGGGTCAGGTTTCGATCCTGTGGAACTGTGGGTTATGGGCCCACCATGTTTTTTTTAAATAGGAGCAGTGACATCTTGCACGGTCACGATAGCAAGGCGCGTCAGAGGGTAGCCTGTCAATTACGTCGACAACAACATCGATACCAAGGGCGAGGGACGAAGAGAACCATTTTCCTGCTCGTTGAACGAGGCGGGCCACGAGGCAAAGTTCTCATCCATCGGCGGTTACCGAAATGTCATCAACAATAGAACAGGGTCTCACTGGCAGAGTTGTACACCGAGGTGTTTACCTAAGCAGTGAATTATTACTGCTTAGATTGTATAGATCACAAGAAAGGTTAAACCAAACAACGGAAAGGAAATATGGTTATCAAATTACACAGAACAATGGCAAGGAAAATGTGTTCAAACACATATTTCAGGGTTATATCCTTCCCAAGGATAAGCAGAGCATGATATCCATGACAGGTCATAATGCAGAAATCCCTCTAGGTAGGGGAGAGAATTTTCATGTCATTATCCATACAGCGGTGTTTGGATAATAGAGCAGGAAACATTTAGCATTGGGCTTCAAATGTTCTTGTTGAAAATCAGAGTACCATAGACATGCTTCGAGATAGCATTGACATGGTCATCATGTGAAGATTAGACTTTGGAAACACAAAGGATCCCTCAGGAATGACTTGTAGAATAAGTCTTACAATTTCCTCATGGAAGAATGGTTAACCTTGTTAAAAAGGAAACTTATAATGATAGGTCCTCCAGCCGGGGGGGGGGGGGTGCTAGGCATGACATCATGTTACCGGGTCATCACAGGACCAACATCATAACTCTCGGAAAGATGTCCCAACCATCATATCTGATCGAGATTCAGATCCGATTGGTGTCATGATACCCCAGACACAGGGTGTTCGAGAGGAAAAGGTGCAACACAAATTGACGAGATGTCAATGTAAGATTCTCGAGAAATGAACTATGGAAGCAAGTTCCGAATCATGAGTTCATCATTAAACCATTGACAGGATGAGGAGGTGGCTGATGAACTCAACGACAAATCATTGAGATTTCCAAAAGATTGATTTCCACAGTTATGTGAACAAGGAGATAACATTAGCCATATCAAATGAATTAATTATGTATGCTGGAGGAAAACATACACAATTAAACATGGGTTGAAAGGTGCACTCGAAATATGGGTTGGGTGGCACGCCCAACGTCGAAATGGCGATTGAGCAACCAACACACTAAATTGTAATTATTGTCCAATAACTCTCAAGCAATTAGGTTGCTAGAGATATTAAATTTGCACATCAGAGTTCACTCAACACGGGGACCAAGAAAAGAATTCTGATGGTGAGAAGCATCACTGTATCACAAATTCTTAAGAGGTGGTGTAATTCTCACAACATGGATGACATAAGAGTTGGTAATGTTCCGATTAAAGAAGAACAATTGCTGGAAGGCAGGGAGCTCAAGGTATAACACCAAACACGAACAAGCTGTGTTGGTGGGAAGGCAATAAAGTGGTCGATGATAATAAAATTCATCGAGGGCAAGGATGGTATTTCTCATCATGAATTCAGTTGATATCCAGGAAGGAGTCAAGATGTTGATGATGATCACGACAAATTTTGTCGAGAGGCTCCACGAAGATGTAATAGATCGGCGATGACACCAAGTCAAAGGAATGATGAAGAAAAAGGTTATTGGAACCATGGGTACGACACAAAGTCGAATTCAAGCTTGTCGTTCAATGTGGAACGATAAGATGAGGAAATCGGCGTAAGCTTAGCTCATCGTTGAAAATTTTGTGCTCCGGGAAGAAAGACCAGGTAGCACAGTTAGAAGTTTGCACGATAATGATATAGCCGTTCAGGCTAGGAATGACATGATCGAGTACAAACTCGCAAGTAAAGGAGATTACTAAGAGTTGTTGAACTGTAATGCGGACTCGGTTCAGTTATCGGTGTCTTCGAGTGTTTATTAACCCGGAGTCCATGAAAAATTGGAATCGGTGAGAACGTACCACTTGATCAAGAACTCATAAGAAGTTATGCAGTTCCATTATAACCTCGAGATACCAGGGGTAACACTCGATGTCAGATCAAAGTAGAGGTTGGACTGGGGTACTGATCTGCAGAAGGCAAGTACTCTAAGTTGTCCGAGAAATGGGATCAAGAAAAAAATATGGTCGGAACCACGATTGCAAAAGGTCAGATCCCAGATATAAGATGAACTTACACCAAAGGAATAATCAATTTAAGAGAAGCTTTAATGATAAGATCTACATCATGTCCATGGGCATGAACACAAAGTTCAAGGTCGACTCCCACTTCTGCAATGCATAACCTTTCATTCACTGCTCGTATTTCGAAAATGACATTAGTTGTTGAAAGTTTTACCTGGTGCAATACCAGATAAGTATGTGCCATCAAATCTTTCGGGATCACACAGATTAGGGAAGGCGTTGGTTCAACCCATCGGGGCATCTTAGGAACCTATACCACAAATTTCGGAGTAAATAATACAATCTCGAAAGTAGAGCATGGTTGACAAAGCAGATGATACAATTTACAAAAGGCAGTTCATACCCGCGGAAAGGCTCACAAGGTTATTGAATATGAAAGACATTGTCGGATAATAAATTCAACAAAGGATCTGAAAGTCCATAACAGAGTTGATGTGAGCACCGACACAAAATCAGAGGAAGAAAAACAATGAAAGGGCATTGGCTTATAGAAACAACTGAATAATCCAAAGTTTAAACGCAAAGGAATTATGAATTCCAAATCAATGGATCAGAAGCAAACGCTCTGATTAAGGATGGATAAGTTGAGTAAGCATAGGGGTACAATCAACGGCAATTGGATTGGTTGAGAACCATCTCATGTTTAAAATGACGTCTGAGCCGGAAAGATAAATTAAAAGGATCAACTGATGATTGCGTGCATTCGCACTCATGTTGAATCAAAAGGATCAAAATGGTGGTGCCTTAGGATACTAACGAATATTGCCAGACATATGGAAAGCATCCATCATGCAAGCAGACAAGTATTGCAGAGCAATAAGCTACTAAAGATTTTCGGAGGATCGAATAGTATTTCGAAGACCATTGTGAAACACATGGACAACTGGGGGATGAGCGGATACTCGATAAGTGCGAGAATTATCCGTAGGGGTATTCAGGTGACAAAGAACAGCAAGGCAGTAAGCTCAAAGGATTATCGAAACAACGACGAGTATTTCAGGGTATCTTGTAATAACAACACCAACTGGGGACGAATGTAAGAATAACAACTGCAAGTAGTTATCCATAAGGGTTGACGGTGGAAGGGGAATTGCAAACACGATGAACACAAGTTCTCGGGTTAACAGCGGAGAGTATCTTCAGGGTCTTCACGTGCAGCAGACGATCATCAGTAATAAGGGGCTCTCCGGGTGAAAGTGATAACGAGATCCTAATGTTAGATTTAGCAAAATTCATTTAACCCGAATAGAAGAGAGATCAGAGTCCCAGAGTACAGACAAGGAGCAAAGGATCCTAATACCACCCAATGGCGATGTGGGCCCAAAAGCCACACAGCCATGTTAGTAAAAGTTTTTCAATGACTAGACTCGACTTCGGCCAAGGAGTTGGAAAGGGGGATTCCTACAGGCAGTCGGCTCTGATACCAACTTGTGACGCCCCCGATTCAATCGTACACTAATCATGCACGCAAATGTGTACGATCAAGATCAGGGACTCACGGGAAGATATCACAACACAACTCTACAAATAAAATAAGTCATACAAGCATCATAATACAAGCCAGGGGCCTCGAGGGCTCGAATACAAGTGCTCGATCATAGACGAGTCAGCGGAAGCAACAATACCTGAGTACAGACATAAGTTCAACAAGTTTGCCTTAAGAAGGCTAGCACAAACTGGGATACAGATCGAACGAGGCGCAGGCCTCCTGCCTGGGATCCTCCTAACTACTCCTGGTCGTCGTCAGCGGGCTGCACGTAGTAGTAGGCACCTCCAGAGTAGTGGGAGTCGTCGTCGAAGGTGGCGTCTGGATCCTGGGCTCCATCGTCTGGTTGCGGCAACCGGGTAAAAGGGAAATGGGGAAAAGGAGGAAGCAACCGTGAGTACTCATCCAAAGTACTCGCAAGCAAGGAGCTACACTACATATGCATGGATATATGTGTAAAGGGCCATATCAGTGGACTGAACTGCAGAAAGCCAGAATAAGAGGGGGATAGCTAGTCTTATCGAAGACTACGCTTCTGGTCGCCTCCGTCTTGCAGCATATAGAAGAGAGTAGACTGAAGTCCTCCAAGTAGCATCGCATAGCATAATCCTACCCGGCGATCCCCTCCTCGATGCCCTGTTAGAGAGCGATCACCGGGTTGTATCTGGCACTTGGAAGGGTGTGTTTTATTAAGTATCCGGTTCTAGTTGTCATAAGGTCAAGGTACAACTCCGGGTCGTCCTTTTACCGAGGGACACGGCTATTCGAATAGATAAACTTCCCTGCAGGGGTGCACCACATAGCCCAACACGCTTGATCCCATTTAGCCGGACACACTTTCCTGGGTCATGCCCGGCCTCGGGAGATCAACACGTCGCAGCCCCACCTAGGCACAACAGAGAGGTCAGCACGCCGGTCTAAACCTAAGCGCGCAGGGGTCTGGGCCCATCGCCCTGAGCACACCTGCACGTTGCGAACGCGGCCGGTGAGCAGACCTAGCAACCTCCAGTACAACGGAAGTCACGTTACACGGTCCAACCCGGCGCGCGCCGCTCAGTCGCTGACGTCAAGAAGTGCTCCGGTTGATACCACGACGTCGGGATACCCATAACTACTCCCGCGTAGGTGGTTAGTGCGTATAGACCAAATGGCCAGACTCAGATCAAATACCCAGATCTCGTTAAGCGTGTTAAGTATCGCGAACGCCGACTAGGGACAGGCCCACCTCTCTCCTAGGTGGTCTGAACCTGCCCTGTCGCTCCGCCACAAAGTAACAGTCGGGGGCCGTCGGGAACCCAGGCCCACCTCTACCGGGATGGAGCCACCTACCCCTTCAGCCCCCATCTCCGAATAGAATCATAGGTAATGTAATAGTGTAAAGTATATAGTATATGCCCGTGATCACTTCCCGAAGTGATCACGGCCCAGTAGTATAGCATGGCAGACGGACAAGAGTGTAGGGCCACTGATGCAACACTAGCATCCTATACTAAGCAAGTAGGATTGCAGGTAAAGGTATCAACAGCAGTATCAAAGACAGGCTATGCATCAGGATAGGAATAACGAAAGCAGTAAAATGCTACACTACTCTAATGCAAGCAGTATAGAGGAGAGTAGGAGATATCTGGTGATCAAGGGGGGGCTTGCCTGGTTGCTCTGGCAAGAGAGAGGGATCGTCAACTCCGTAGTCGTACTGGGTAGCAGCGGCGTCGGTCTCGGTGTCTAGCGGAAGAAGAGGGGGGAGAAACAATAAATACAATGCAAAAAGATGCATAACGATGCATGACAAAGCAAAGCGTGATGCTAGGCGTGCCCTAACGCGGTATGAGATGTTACCGGTGAAGGGGGGGAAACATCCGGGAAAGTATCCCCGGCGTTTCGCGTTTTCGGGCAGAGGAGCCGGAGGGGGAAAGTTGCGAGTTGGATAGGTTAGGGATGCGTGGTGGACGAACGGGCTCCGTATCCGGGTTCGTCTCGTCATTCTGAGCAACTTTCATGTAGAAAGTATTTTCATCCGGGTTACGGTTTAAAAGATATGATTTTCTAAAGATTTTATTAATTTCTGGAATTTAATTAATTAATTAATTCGAAATTAGATTTATGACATCAGCATGATGTCATGCTGACGTCAGCAGTCAACAGAGTTGACTGGGTCACACTGACATGTGGGTCCAGTGGGACCCACCTGTCATCCCCTGATTAGGTTAATTAGGGTTTAACTAACTAATTACTGTTTAATTAACCTAACTAGTTAATTAAGTTAATTAAACCGGATTAATTAATTCATTAGATAATTAATTAATTAATAATTAATTTTATTAAATCATTTTTATTTTTTATTTTTATTTTTAATTCTCTCTTTTTTAAAAAAAACGTTCTATGGGGTAGGGCCCCCCTGTCATTGCGGTTTAGAGAGAGGGGGCTAGTGTTAAGTGGGGGATTAGCCCCCACTAATTAGCCGGCCATTAGGGGCGGGCGTGCATCCACGCACGGCCACAACAGAGGCCCCGAGCGCGGCCGGCGCGACCTGGACGAGGCCAGCAGGTGCTGGCGGTGCGACAGCTCGCAGAGGCGGGCGCCGACATGGCACGAGGCCAAGGCGCGCAGGACGCAGGCGCGGTTGCGGCGATGAGTAGCGACAGGGGCGCGGGTCACGCGCCGGCAAACGGGCGCGGGGGCGGCCATGCGCGCACTGGAGGTGGCAGGGGCGCGGGTCACGCGCCGGCAAACGGGCGCGGGGGCGGCCATGCACGCACTGGAGGTGGCAGGGGCGTGGTCTAGGGGCCTCGGGCGTGGACGCGGGACGGCGCCGACGGACGCGGGACGCCGCCGGCGGGCGCGTGCAGGGAAGAGAGGAGGAGGGGGCCTCACAGGGGGATTGTAGGGCCAGGGCAGCAGGGTTCAAGGGGGGCGTCGGGGACGACGCGACGGAGAGGGGCAGGCCTGCAAGGAAGCGCTTCGGGCGGCGGCGGCCAACGGCGACAGGCGGCGCGGCCGTCGGGGTGGTTTTCGGCCGCGCCGGCGAGAGGCTCCGACACCGAGCGAAGGGCGAGCCCCCCCGGTCTCGATCCAGATCGAGGGAGGGAAGAGAGCGAGGAGTCGGGGGGTCGTGCGGGAGGAGTGACGTGCGGCGCGAAGTGGGGATGAGGTAGAGATGGGGATCGGTCTAGGGTTTGCTACGGTGGGGGGTTATACAGGGGTGAGGGGCTGATTGGGCCAGTGGATGGCCGGCTGGGCCGTTGGCCCAATAGGCCGGGGGGGCTTCTGTTTTTGTTTTTGTTTTTTTTGTATCTTAGTTTTCACTTCTTTTCTGTTTTATTTTGTTCCTCATTTTATTTTAGTTTGTTAAAGTACAAAAATGATCCCTAACGTAGTACTACCACTAAACCCACTGCGATAAAAAGTTTAACACCTAAATAAAATAGTTTAACATTTTATTAATTATAAAAGGCATTTCAATAATTGTTTTGACTACTGTTTTATTCATTTTAGAGCATTTAAAGATTTTATATAAGTGTGGTTTCTCCATCATAAATATCCATGATTTATTTGTGTCCACCCGAACATTTAGTTTTAATATTTGAAACTTTTATTGTTTGCCTTTATTTTAAATTTAAATTTGAACTGGGTTTCGAACTGACGCGGGTTTATCAACAGTAACCGAGGTGACGTGGCATCATTAGCGGAGGTTCACTGTAGCTTAATTATCCGGACGTCACATATGATTATGCTCTATCCGTCCATGCCTCTGTTTGCACTTATAGAGTGCTATAGCATGTCTTAATCTTGCTCTACTTTTGCTATACAATGTTCCTGGCAGATTGTTTACATGTTAATCAATTTTGCCAAGGTTGTTATAGTTGATCCATGCATGCTATGAACTTTATATTGACATTCTTAGCTTAATTAACATGTATTCTTGCTGTTAGTATGCTTATATTGTCATGCAATGCCTTGTGGTGAGTGAATCGAGCTCGCAAAGTTGCCTTCATGCTGCTGTTTATGCCATGCTCTGTTTTTCTGCTAAGTCTGAACCTGATAATAAAACTTGCTATGTTTACATGGGTTCCATCATATCTTCTGTGCCTTTTTGGCTCATGGTCAGTAAGTGATTTTTGTTCTACGTATTTAGTAGATTCATGCCATGCCTTTGGTTGCCATGATGAGTTCCTATAGCATGTTGTTTTATAGCTCTAAACATTGCAACCTGATGTTACTTCTGCCATGTCCTGTGAGTTCTGCCGTCTGTGAACCTGTTATTATTTGCAATCTTGTCATATCCTTTTGACCATGTTCTAGTAGTTTCTGGAGATAGCTCAGTGTTCATGTTTTGTTATGCTTTACCTGTGCACCATGTCCATGCCTTTTGTTTTCATGTTGAGATCATGTAGCATGCTGTTTTGATGCTTGTAAGATGCCTAGTTGCTGTTTTGGACAGCATGTCCTTTAAACTTGCATGGTGTGTATGTGTTGAACCGTTGCTCCGTTTTGAGTGTGCTCTGTATGGAACTTGCTTAGTTTTGCATGTAGCTTCATATTAATTTGTTGGATCCATGTCTTGAATGTGTTTGCTTGATGTTTGAATACATTTTGCATCAATGCCATGCTTATCTTGTTTTGCTCATATCTCTTAGGCCGTAGCTCCGAATCTAATAAACTTTATATGTAACTTGACTAGAATTTCATGTAGATCATCCTGGTGCATCTTAACTTGCTGTTTAACAACTTGAACATAAGGTTTATTCACATCAGGACCAATTTCGAAATTTGCATATGAGGACTTACCAGAATTGTTATATGTTGTTTCCGGCCTCATTTAAACTTGCTTTGGTGTGTTGCTCTTATATGCATCATCTCTTGCCATGAGTAGCTTCATGTAACCTTGTCATGCATCATACTGGGTTGAGCATCATGCCTTGTTCATGTGTGGTGTGTTTACCATGTTGTGTGCTTCTTCTCGATAGTTCCCATTTCGTTGCGATCGTGAGGATTCGTTCGCCTACGCTTGGTTCGTCTTCGTGGCTTCATCTTCTTCATGGACTCGTTCTTCTTCCTAGCGAGATTTCAGGCAAGATGACCGTCACCTTGGATCTCATTACTATCATTGCTATGCTAGTTGCTTCGTTCTACCACTATGCTGCGTTACCTACCACTTGCTTATCAAGCCTCCCAAATTGCCATGAACCTCTAACCTTTGTCACCCTTCCTAGCAAACCGTTGTTTGGCTATGTTACCGCTTTTGCTCAGCCCCTCTTATAGCATTGCTAGTTGCAGGTGAAGATGAAGTTTGCTCCATGTTGGATTATGTTTATGTTGGGATATCACAATATCTCTTATATTATTAATGCATCTATATACTTGGTAAAGGGTGGAAGTCTTGGCCGTATGCATGGTGTTTTGTTCCACTCTTGCCGCCCTAGTTTTCATCATATCGGTATTATGTTCCTAGATTTTGCGTCCCTAACGCGGTTGGGTGATTTATGGGACCCCCTTGACAGTTCGCTTTGAATAAAACTCCTCCAGTAAGGCCCAACCTTGGTTTTACCATTTGCCTCACCTAAGACTTTTTCCCTTGGGAGTCGTGCATCCCGAGGGTCATCTTTATTTTACCCCCCCCCCCCGCGCCAGTGCTTCTCTAAGTGCTGGTCCAAACCGAGCGATGTCCGGCGCCCCCTGGGCAACCAGGGTCTATGCCAACCCGACGTCTGGCTCATCCGGTGTGCCCTGAGAACGAGATATGTGCAGCTCCTATCGGGATTTGTCGGCACATCCGGGCGGCTTTGCTGGTCTTGTTTTACCATTGTCGAAATGTCTTGTAACCGGGATTCCGAGTCTGATCGGGTCTTCCTAGGAGAAGGAATATCCTTCGTTGATCGCAAGATCTTATCATGGGCTATGTTGGGACACCCCTGCAGGGTTTGAACTTTCGAAAATTGTGCCCGCAGTTATGTGGCAGATGGGAATTTGTTAATGTCCGGTCATCAGAATAGCCAGGGTGGTTACAATCAGCAGCAACAGCAGCAGTCGGGTTACCAGAGTCACCCGAAGCAGTTGAATAGTGGGCAGTATCATGTCTTCACCACTAGCTTGGACAAGCGAGATCAGAAGCTTCATAAGCGAGCAGTAAACTCAGTTGAACCGGCCGTGCCTCGTTATCTACGATGGTCTGAACAGCCAATCTTATGGAGCAGAGAGGATCACCCTCCCCGGGTTGATAATCCGGGTCAGCTAGCATTGGTGGTGGCACCTCAGGTGGGATGTTATAAGTTCACCAAGGTACTCATGGATGGAGGAAGCAGCATTAATATCTTATACTATGAGACTTTCCGTCGTATGGGATTAACAGATAGAAGTCTTAAACCGTCCAATACGGTATTCCACGGTGTGGTACCTGGTAAGTCAGCATATCCTGTTGGCAAGATAGCTCTGGAAGTGGCCTTTGGAGATGATCATGATTCCAGGTTAGAGACTTTAACTTTTGAGGTGGTAAAGATCCGGAGCCCGTATCACGCCCTGTTTGGGCGGCCGGCTTACGCCAAGTTTATGGCACGGCCCTATTATGTGTACTTGCAGCTCAAGATGCCGGGTCACAAAGGGACGATAACGGTTCATGGAAGCCGTAAGATCGCTTTGGAATGTGAAGAAGGTGATGCTGCTTACGCAGAGTCGGTTTGTGCCACGGAGGAACTGAAATATTACAAGGACAATGTTGATCCGGCAGACATGACTCCGTTGAAAAAGCCAACTACGGAGCATGATCCATCCCTGAAGTTTAAATCGGCCGCTAAGACTAAGCTTGTTGACTTTCTACCTGGTGATTCGTCCAAGCAGTTTAGCATCAGTACCAATCTGGATCTGAAATAGGAAAGCGCGCTCATCGAGTTCATCCGTGAGAATCGGGACATTTTTGCATGGAAGCCTTCTGACATGCCAGGTGTACCGAGGCAACTCGCTGAGCACACTCTTAATGTGGATCCTAAGTACAAGCCGGTGAAACAGTTCCTCCATCGGTTTAACGAAGAAATGCGCAAAGCTATTGGAGAAGAAGTAGCCAGGCTCTTAGCGGCTGGCTTTATTGTTGAGGTTTTTCATCCTGAATGGCTGGCTAACCGGTGCTGGTCCTTAAGAAAAACGGCACCTGGCGCATGTGTGTGGATTACACAGATCTTAACAAGGCTTGTCCAGCAGATCCTTTTGCCCTCCCTCCTATTGATCAAACTATTGATGCTACGGCGGGTTGTGAGCGTTTGAGTTTTCTGGATGCATATTCTGGTTATCATCAGATCAAGATGGCGGTTAAGGACCAGGAGAAGACGGCCTTCATAACTCCCTTTGGAGCCTTCTGCTATGTATCTATGCCCTTTGGGCTCAAGATTGCCCAGGCAACTTACCAACGGTGTGTACAGAATTGCCTTCATAAACAGATTGGCCGGAATGTACATGCCTATGTGGATGACATTGTGGTTAAGTCAAGGGAGAAGGAGACTCTGGTTGATGATTTGAGGGAAACCTTTGATAACCTAAGGACGTACCAGATGATGCTCAACCCGGGCAAGTGTGTCTTTGGTGTACCGGCCGGCAAGTCACTGGGTTTTCTGGTGTCCATAGGGGAATTGAGGCTAATCCGGAGAAGATCACAGCAATCACCTCCCTGGCTAAACCGAAGTGTATCAATGATGTTCAACGATTGGCAGGCCGGATTGCCGCCTTGAGCCGGTTCATCAGCCGCCTTGGTGAGAAGGCGATCCCTTTGTATCAGATGTTGAAAAAGACGGATCAATTCATCTGGAGTTCTGCTGCTGATCAAGCGTTTGAGGATTTAAAGTGGCAGTTGGCCAATCCGCCGGTGCTCGCCGCTCCAATTGACAAGGAGCCGTTGATGTTATATGTTGCTGCTAATGCTCATGCGGTCAGTGTGGCCATTGTGGTGGAGCGAAAGGAGGCAGGCAAGGAACATCCGGTTCAGCATCCGGTTTACTATATCAGCGAGGTGCTTATTGAGTCCAAGCAAAGGTATCCGCATTGGCAGAAGCTGGTATATGGAGTTTTTATGGCAAGCCGGAAACTTAAGCAGTACTTCCAAGGACACCCCATCACAGTGGTCAGTTCTGCTCCCTTGGGAGATATAATCCAGAACCAAGAAGCGACTGGCCAGATTGCCAAGTGGGCTATAGAGCTTGGGCGGCACGGATTGAAATATGTGCCTCGGACGGCGGTCAAGTCTCAAGCACTTGTTGGTTTCATCAATGATTGGACAGAACTGCAAGCATCTGAAGAGAAGCCGGATCACACATATTGGACTATCCACTTTGATGGGTCCAGGCAATTGGAGGGCTCGGGGGCTGGAGCCGTATTAACTTCCCCACGAGGTGATAAGTTTTGTTACGTTCTCCGCTTAATGTTCCCTTGTACTAACAATGCAGCTGAGTATGAAGCATTACTCCATGGTCTCCGGATGGCTAAGGAGATGAATCTAAGCCGAGTTAAGTGCTTCGGTGACTCGGACCTGGTGGCTCAGCAGGTGTCTGGTACTTGGGATTCCAAGGACCCACTCATGGCAGCATATCGTCGTGAGGTAGATGTGGTTGCAGGTCACTTCAAGGGTTATCAGGTGGATCATGTGGACCGCCGAAAGAATGAAGCAGCGGACGCTTTAAGCCGGCTGCGCTCTCAACGCAAACCGGTCCCGCCCAACGTCTTCCTAGACGTGCTGCACAACCCGTCGGTCAAGCTCCCTGGTGAAGAGGATCTGGCTATTACTGATCCGGAGGCTCAATTGGTGGCAGCCCTTCATATCATTCCGGATTGGACACTTCCTTACCTTGCGTACTTAAACCGGGGCGAGTTACCAGAGGATGAGACTCTGGCCCGGCAGATAATCCGGCGGTCCAAGTCCATGACTATTGTCAATGGCGAGTTGCATCATTGCAGTGTGTCAGGGGCGTTTCAACGCTATGTGTCCCCTGAGGAGGGCTATGAAATCTTGCGTGAGATCCATGAAGGAGATTGTGGTCACCACGCAGGTTCAAAATCTTTGGTGGCTAAAGCGTTTCGCCACGGCTTCTATTGGTTGACTTCTCATGCTGATGTGGAAGATCTGGTCAGACGATGTGACGGTAGCCAAAAGTTCTCAAGACGTGCTCATGTGCCAGCTCAAGAATTGAGAATGATTCCAATCACTTGGCCGTTTGCGACTTGGGGGCTGGATATGGTTGGACCTTTCAAAAGGTCCAAAGACAAGAAGACCCACCTCTTGGTGGCAGTTGACAAATTTACAAAGTGGGTGGAAGCAGAACCTGTTAACAAGTGTGATGCGGCCACGGCGGTTCAATTCATCAAAAAGGTGATTTTCCGGTTTGGCTTTCCACACAGCATCATTACTGATAATGGTACCAACTTGTCCAAGGGTGCTATGAAGGAGTTTTGTCAATGAGAGCACATCCGGCTTGACGTTTCATCAGTGGCTCACCCCCCAGTCCAATGGTCAAGCAGAGAGGGCTAATCAAGAGATCTTGCGAGGCATCAAGCCCCGGCTTATGGTTCCTTTTCAACGAACGTCGGGTTGTTGGGTTGAAGAATTACCATATGTATTATGGAGCATTAACACCATGCCCAACAGATCAACTGGATATACGCCGTTCTTCATGGTCTATGGAGCGGAGGCGGTTCTCCCCAGTGATATCCGTCATGATTCACCTCGTGTAGCGGCTTATGTTGAAGCGGACAACAAGGCAGCACGGCAAGATGCTTTGGACCTGTTGGACGAAGAGCGTGACATAGCAGCTGCCCGCTCGGCGATTTACCAGCAGGATCTTCGACGTTATCATAGTCGACGGGTCAGAATCAGAACCTTTCAAGAAGGAGATTTGGTGCTTCGACTCATCCAAGACCAGACTGATATGCACAAGTTATCCCCACCTTGGGAGGGACCTTTCGTGGTCAGCAAGAATCTGCACAATGGTCGTACTATCTGATCGATATTCGAGAGCATAAAGATTCACGTACATTAGAGGAGGAGACCAACAGGCCATGGAACATAGCTCATCTTCGGCCTTACTATACCTGAGTCATTGGCTCTACTTATGTACATATTACGACAATGTATATATTATGATTAATACAATAAACCAGAGCCTCAGCTAAAGCGGGGTATCTGTTTCTTTTTACATCATGTGTGGTTACACGGAGTTGTTTTGTCTTAAAGCGGCCTCCGGTTTATCCCTTGAATTAGCTTTTCAAAGCTTCACGTTATATCACTTGGGGGCTTGGTCGTGTCCGAACCAATGCAACACATTTTGATAGGCGAAGGCCACCAGATCACTTGGGGACTTGGTCACGTCTGAACCAGTCACGCCTCTTGACCGGCCTAAGGCCACAGAATCACTTGGGGGCTTGGTCGAACCCGAACCATTGCCACGCCTCTTGATCGGCATAATGCCACTGTTTCATTTGGGGACCTGGCTGACTTGAACCATAGCTACGCCTATCAGGGGCTTGATCGTGTCCGACCATGGTAACGCCACTTGATCGGCTCAATAGCCTCTTTTTGCAAACGGTTTTATCATTAACTTTGCTTGAAATTTTCTTTAATAAATATTTCTTTTGTTGCGTTTTTAAACCGACCAAGTTTTTAAAGCGGTTCAAATGTCAATTGACGGAACACGGTCCATTTGTAATCCGGAGACTATTTGCCCGGTTTGATTTTTTTATTAACATCCTCTTGTGGAGTAACACGGTGTTTATTATAACCCGGCACGGTTTACAAGGTAAACCGGCATTATATATATACAGGAGCTGTTATCTCCTCCAACAGTGTGGGTTTATAAAACCTCCGCTTCAAGATTGGCCAAGCCAGCTTCATGCCCAACGATGGCAGGTATTATGTATCACAAAGATTTGATCATATACTTCAATTTTAGATATTTGATTTCATACAGACATTATAATCCGCCTGACGGTACAATCGCGGCGGCATTTTAAGATTTTTTTTATTGCAGAAAATACTTTGGAGATTGATCATCCAAAGGAAGCACAAGTTGCAGTACTTATGCACGAAGGCATAACAAAATCAAGAGTATCGGCTAACCTATTACAAGGCAACACGGTGCCCAAATAAGATCATTGTTTTTTCCGCAGAACATAAAGGGGAAGCAGTTTAAACCGGCTTCCGGTTCAAGCTTGGTCACCAGCCTGGCTTGATGGTTGTGGGTCATCCCGCGCCGCTTCAACTTCTGCTTCTCTACCCAGCGGCTGGAAATCAACAGTTGTCCAGTCGATTCCCATTAATGCTTGAAAGACAACTTCATCATGGATCAGCAGCGACGGTTCAATATCAGGAGCATAAGTGTGCTTACGGATTGGAGGGATAAGATTTCCTGCTTCAGGAATCGGTGCGGCTACTCGCTTGTTTTGGTCATTGTATTGTGCTTGATAATGAGACAAGTCTACCTCTTCAGCCAATTGACAAGCTAGAGGATGCACCTTCCGGTTTATTGCTCGCAGATTCGCTTCATTAAACTCTGACCCGTCTTCCTTCAAGCTAGGATAGCCCTGAGCTGCTTCAACAGGGTCAAAATCAGGCACCCATGCTTTTGCCCGGATTAAGGCGTTGATGGCACCGGTTCGAGCAGCAGATTTCTTCAGCTCTTCAACCCGGGCAGGAAGCATCGACAGCCTCTTAAGAGTGTCTTGAATCAAAGTGGGCGCCGGGTTGTTATGTGATGCAGTAGAGATGATCCGCTGCGCTCCAGTATACAGCTGCTCGATCAATGTGTAGGCGGATTTCAATTTCATCCGCACATCTGACCCCAAGTGACTAATGCGTGTACCTATAAATATTACAGCGGATTACCAAGCCGGCCAATAAACAAAAGAAGGTCGAGTTACTACAGATATCAAGAAAGCTTACCAAAGACAGCAGCAGTCATAGCATGCACTTGGCGCGTTATGCTGGTCAGCTCATCTACTGTCGGTTTGAGTGCAGCCTCGGCGTCTTCTGCTCGCTTGATTAAAGCGGATTTTTCAGTGGCCCAATCCGCCTGATCCTTCTTGAGGCCCTCCTTAAGCTGTTGCATGGCGCCTAAAGCGCTGGTTAATTCCTCTTTTGCTTTGGAGGTTTCAGCCTGTTGGGACTTCAGATTGTCGTGCAGATCAGCAATTTGGCCTTCTCTTTTGTTTAGTTCAGCCTGCATGTACACAGTTCTATGATTCAGATGATGGTACAAGAATTGAAGTACCAACCACATAAGCAAGTTATGCCCTTTGTACTTGGGGGCTAATGCATATTTGCTCTTCATCCTCAAATCATGTAGAAAAAGTCCCAAGCTCAATATAAGTATTCAACTTGGCACTTGGGGGCTAATGGCTATTTTCTCAATGAGTACTGATGTTGCACTATTTATTACCTAAAGTCCCGGTTTAACTACATTAAAGTTGAACCGGCCCTTGGGGGCTACATCAGCATATTCAGAAACAGTAAAGTTTGCATTGACAAAGTCCCGGTTTGAACGGAGGTCCTAAACCGGCCCTTAGGGGCTAGGAGAATTGATAAGATTCAAAATACAAACTGAAAGTACATGGAAGTTACCTCATATTTATCTTTCATCATGTTAACCAGACCGGCTTCATGATCACGACCGGTATACAGCCGATTCAGATAACCGGAATGGAGGTCTTGGGCGTTCAGAGCAGCGTAAGTCGCCAGATCAGCGTTCCATCTACCTTTGCCAGTAGCAGCAAATTCTTCTTTCGCAGTATGTCTGGATAAATTGACAGGATTGCCTGGCTCTATACGGCCAATGCCGGTAATAACAACTTCATCATCCTTGGCATCGCCGGTTTGTACTGGGGCCGTCGGCTTATCTGCAGGCTTGGAAGGGAAGGTGGATTTCTCAATCCGGATGGGGCTTGTGGGCTGGTCAACAGGACCGGATGCGTCAACATGCCTTTCTTCAACAATAAAGTCATCGTCTTGCGGTGGTGGGTCGTTTGGTACATCCTCACGGATGGCCGCTTCAGGACCTGGTGTTCTGTCCATTTCCGGTTCAGCATCTTCTTCAGCCGCTTTGTCCAGACGAGCCTTCTTGCTTGGCCTAGGCTTGGCCCTGAAAGAAATAAAGGGATCAATACAGTATATGTTGTAGTATAATGCATCAGAAACGGCGTAAGAAATATGACTCACCCAAGCACCATTTTGAGCGGTGGCAGTTGGGTGGCTGATGACTCGCCAGATGAGGAATGGGAAGTGCCCTGATAATCGGAGTCAGATGGATTAAGAGGTTGACGAAAACAGCCCGCTTTAGGACAAGCATTGACAAGAGAGTTAGAGACCTCTGAACGGCGTTTCCGAACCGGACTGTTCGGTAAACCGGCGGAGGTAACTACCTGGCCGCTGTGCCGGGTCATGCGGCGAGCTTCGTGCTGTTGTGTCTTCATAAGAAAGTTTGGATCCAAATGAGCAAGAGGATGAGAAAATTTAACTTTCCGGTTTGCCTCATGGATTTTTAGCGCAGACAAAGGGTTTGAATCGGAAGAGAGTGCAATTACCTCTACAGCTTCAGCATGACTGGCTTCGGCATCATCCTGGCAATAGTCATTATCAATAAGGCGTGTGAAAAATAAGCCAAGTGAATCAAGTTCTACCTCAAGGTCCGGATTACCCACATCATCGTCAGCTACCGGATCAGATGACGCGGTGGTCTTATTTATGTTAGCGGGCCTCTTCACAACTCTGGTTTTGGGCCGGGTTGGCCGCTCCGGTTTCTCTTGCGGAGGTTTCTTGCTCCAAAATGGATCATCGCTCTGTTTGAAAGATGTTGGTATTAAAACAGTTGATAATTTGAACAGGCGTATTCAATAAAAAGGACAAGGCATGAGTCTTACAGCTGGCGTTTGTTAATGGCACAAAAGGGAGCCAGGCCGGTTTGAGCGCAGGTAGCTTCCGGTTCATTCAGTATCTTTTTCACAGCTTCTGTAACTTCATCGTCTGTGAGCTGGATATCAATGTGTCGAAGAGGGTCTTTTTCACTTCCTGTGTACTCGCACATCAAACCGGAGCGCCGGCTTAAGGGCAATATGCTCCACGATATCCAGCAGCGAGCAAGGTCGACCCCTGTCAGCCCATTAGCCATGAAGGCCCTGAGCTTGGATAATTGAGGAGCATATTTGCTTCTCTCCTTGGCAGTCAGCCTTTGCGGGAAAGGATGTGTGTTGCTTAGCCGCTCTGGACGGTAACCCGGCAAAGGATTTTCGTCGTCAAGAGAGGTGTCTTTGCAGTAGAACCATGTTTGATTCCACTCTTTGGGATGGCTGTGCAGTTTGGCTTGAGGGTAGATGACCTCTTTCCTCTTTTGAATCGCCATACCGCCTAATTCTGTGTTGGGACCGTCAGTGAATTCAGTGCGGCAGTTTAAGTGGAAGCAATCTTTGAATAGTTCCACTGTGGGATCCTCTTGAAAGAATACCTCACAGAGCACTTGGAAGTGACATATGTTGGTTACAGAGTTTGGCCCAATGTCTTGTGGGTGGAGTTGGAAATTGGCTAAGACATCCCGATAAAATTTTGAACCGGGAGGATCGAAGCCCCGGGCTAGGTGATCCGCAAAAACAACAACCTCTCCCTCTTGGGGCGTGGGAGGACATTCTGTACCGGGGACCCTCCAATGAATAACCCTTTTACTGCTCAAAGCGCCAGTTATGACTAAATTGTTCAGCTGAGTCTCGGTCACGCGAGAGGGAACCCAGTTGCACTCGTACACTTGTTTAGCCATGACGTGATCTACAAAGGCAGCAATTCCGGTTCAAGAAGACGTTGGACAAACACACATTGGTGCATACATTGTTAACCCGGAGGTAGTTATTTCTAAACCGGAGTTTGGTGAAGCGGCAGTGTCTGGCTAAGGAACTCTGGCGGTTCAACAAGGGGACTAATGGTATATACCGGTTTGGCAATTTTTATACAGAGTTAAACCGCCTGATCTAAACATTGAAACAGCTGAGATTGCGGATGCAGAAACAGATTTCACACAATACTTCTACGGTATTGGATCTGAAGCATGTACAGAAAAGAAGACAAATACTCAAAAGTTTAAAACAGAACAGAGCTGAATCAATGAGCAGAGATACATATAGATCTATGGTCTTAAGGTATGAAAACTGAAGGTGGATGCTAAAAGCTACCGCTGCACAGAACAAAGATTCACAGATGCATTTAGGAGTTGTCATATGAACAGGTGATGAACACGGCAAGAACACGAAACCCTAGAATAGATCTGTGTTGAGAAGAGCAGAAAACTTATTGGAGCTGAGGAGGACGCGGAAGGTCGCCGCGGTGCTCTGGTACGTTCAGGTTGATGCAGCGGCCAAGGTTGGTGCAGAAGATGACGGCGGCGGTGGAGTTCCAAGGTTGGCGACGCGAGGAAGACGAAGTAGAAGGCCATGAAGGGGAAAAAGGAAATGACCCCTCGGTCCTATTTATAAGGAGAGGGATATATGTCAGGCGCGAGAATCAAGGAGCTACGAAACGGAGCTGTCGCCTCGATTGTCGCAGATTCATTAAACAAAAAGGGTACAATGGATAGGTTTTCTTTATGACAGATGATGTCACTCCGGTTTACAACGACCAGAGAAGATGACATCACGGCGGTTCAACAAACTACAAGAAGATGTTGAAGATGAAGATTTTTTGCTAAGGATTGACATGAACCCGTTCAACTCAATCTGGGGCCTGATGTTGGGGATATTACTACTAGGCGTAAACCGGCCAGGTGGGCCGGGTTAACTTCATCAGTAGTTAAGTATGTTAAAGCCCAAGAAGGCAGATGAGGGCTTAAGACCCATAGTCGGTTTAAAGCCTGTAGCTGTAAACCGGCATTGATATGTGAACTTGCATTGTAAGGTAGGAGTAAGTAGAGACCAAACCGGACACGTCTATGAGCCGGTGTTGGGACTCTGTAAACCGACGGGCGTCACCCATGTATATAAGGGGACGACCCGGCGGCGGTTCAGGGACAACAGACAACAACTCGAGACTTAGGCGAAGCTCGTTTGCTCCCTAATCATCGAAACCCCATCAGTCCCATCACAACTAGACGTAGGCTTTTACCTTCATCGAAGGGACCGAACTAGTATAAACTCCCTTGCGTCCATGTGTCCGCTTTAACCCCTTCAAGCTAACCTGTCGCGATGGCTCCATGACTAAGTCCTTTTATGAGGACATCTGTCGTGACAAAACCACGACACCAACCGTGCGTGTAACCGTGAGTGTCTCTTTTCGGGGTGTTCGAGAGGAGAACACGGTTTTTGGGTTATGTTTGACGTAAGTAGGAGTTCAGATCACTTCTTGATCATTACTAGTTGACGACCGCTTGCTTTGCTTCTCTTCTCGCTCTTATTTGCGTAAGTTAGCCACCATACATTGCTTAGTCGCTGCTGCAACCTCACCACTTTACCCCTTCCTTACCCATTAAGTTTTGCTAGTCTTGATACCCATGGTAATGGGATTGCTGAGTCCTCGTGGCTCACAGATTACTACACCAACAGTTGCAGGTACAAGTTATGCGATGATCATGACGTGAGAGCGGTGTTTACTTGTGCTGGAGTTCTTCTTCTTCCTCGTCGATCTTGGGCTAGCAGGGTGGATATTGTTTGAGTTGTTGTTTCTGTTTCATCCGTAGTCGGATGCTGATCTTATGCATGGAGTATTGTTGTATTCATGTGACATTGTATGTCTTGGTTGTATCCCCACTATTATGTAATGTTGATGTAATGATATCCACCTTGCAAAAGCGTCTTCAAGATGTGCTTCTATCCTTGGTGAGACCTTCGAGTTCCTTTAGGATAGGGTCGCATTTTGGGCGTGACATTTGCTTCCTTGTGCGAATAGGGCAGCGCTATGTCTTGCTTACTACAAGACCTAGCGTGCTCTTGCGTCAGGCTTCTCACTGAATGCGGCAGCCCATGCGCGCAGGAGACCACACTCTCGTTTTTTTCATTTATGTTCATGTCTTTTCCTTTTTAAAATTTTTATTACAGTTCCAAATATTTTAAATAAATATATTAAGAAAAGCACTTTACATAAAAACATCTAACAAAAATTTACCAAATATTTGAAAATTATTAAATGTGTATAAATAAAATGTTTCTCATGTATATAAAATATATATATATATAATATATAAAAAATAAACAATATGTGTGAAAAAAGTTGATCATGTATTAAAAAAAATTTAATCAAGCATTTGAAAAAGTATTAAACAATTATTGGAAAAAATAAGCAAGCATTTGAAAACTTTAAATGTGTAGAGAACAAATACCGACCAAGCAATTAAAAATGCCAAGCTTGTATTTGAAAAATGTTAATCAAGCACTAGGAAATATTAAAATACGTATAAAAAATGTTGAACATGTATACAAAAATATCTTAATCTTGTATTTGAAAATGATAATCAGGTATTTGAAAATAGTTAGAAATGTTTTTACAAAAAATGCTGACCATGTAGTCGAAAAATGTTAACCAAGCATTTGGAAAATATTAAATGTGTATAAACTATAAAGAAAATGTGTCTCATGTATACGGTAAAATTTGTACGAAAAATATCCAATATGTCTGAAAAAATCTGATCATGTATTTGAAAAGCATATGTTAAAGAAGTATTTGACAATTATTAAATAAACATTTGAAAAATGTTAGATATGTAGAAAAATATCAACCTTGTCTGAAAAAATGTTAATCTTTTATTTAAAAAATGTTACTCAAGCATTTGAAAATGTTAAATGTGCATAGAAAATATGTTGACCATGTATTATTTTTTTATTAAGCATTTAGAAAATGTTTAAAATGTGGGTAGAAAAAAATTTGACCACGTATTAAAAAATATGTTACGTTTCTATTAAAAAATGTTGAACGTGTGTTAGAAAATGTTATTGACGAATATGAAAAATGAAGAATGAAAACAAAAATAAACAAAGAAACAAACGAGACAAAGGAAAAACAAAAATCAAAGAAACAAGTGCAAAAAGAATGGAACACGAAAAAGAAAACAATATGAAACCAAAAAGGGGAAAAGACTAAAACATTGAAAGAATGAATGAAAATAAAATCAGTAAAAACTGAGAAGGATAAAATGAACAAAAGAAATTGTATGAAAAAGAAAGAAACAACAGAATACCTATGAAAACCGAGAAAACACAGAGAAACCCAATGGAAAAACAAGAAAACCGAAGAAATCCTTGAGAACAAAGAAAACTAAAAGAACAAAGAAAAATAAAATGGAAAAAAATGAAAACTGAACGAGAACCATCGGAGGACATGCGACCAATCGAGTAAACAAGAAAGAGCGAACGAAAAAGAACAATAAATGGGCGGGCCCAGAAACTGTTGAGATGGAAAAACCTTCAGCGAGGCGAGAGCTATTCTCGCTATAAGCGAAATATAGCTGTCGTGGTGCGAATAGCCGAATATTTGACGCACAACAGGGCCGGCCCATTTCCATGGCAATGTAGTGATTATTTACTTGTTGTAAGGACTCGATACTGTCCAGACTCGGTCACTGTGTCGTTTTTTCGTTGGTTTTTTTGTTTACGTTTAAGAAAAAACTCAAAAAAAGTCTCTTAGAAAGCGAATTATTTTTGAAACTCTGTGAACATTTTTAGAACTTGCGAAATTTTAAATGTGACCATTTTTAAAATTTTGAACAAGTTTCAAAATTGCAAACATTTTTAAAAATATTGATAACATTATTTTAAACAGAATCATTTTTGTAAATATGAAGAATTTTTAAATCAAGAACATTTTTGAAATTTTCAGAAGTTCGCGCCTTGCATGGAGGTCAGCGGTGGTTGCATTAGCTGGCAAGTTCCGCTGTGAAGATTCGGAGGATACCCCTTGAGTGCGTGCTCTACAGCATCCGCATATCGCCATTTCTAGTCTAGGCCACTATATCCGGTTTTTATTGGAGCACGGAAAGTATTTTATTGCATTAACGGTACTTTACAAAGAGTAGTGTGAAAGGCATCACACTTGAGATGGTAATAACATCCCTCACAATACAAGGACTTGCTTCTGAAGAGAGACGACTAAAAGATGTAGGCATGTTGTGAAATTTGATCGCTAACGTTGATTAATGATGTGCTTTTACGCTAAAACACCTATTGATGTGCGCCACCCTGCTGCTAAGAAAAGATGGGGGCGCCTATATAGTAGTAAGAATGGTGAAAGTCCTTTTCCGATCCCGGGCTCAAATGCTCCATGATGAATAGTAAAGTTGAAAAAAATAGTAAAGAAGTCAAAAATTCTAAATTTTTTTGTGGTAAATTTCTACATATGTTTTGTATGCTTGCAAAATTTCAGCATGAAATGACATTCATGGAAGGCGTGGCAAAAAATAAACACTCCAAAATGCTTTGAAAACTAGCATTTTTGGAACATCCATTTTGTTCTTTTCCACGACTTCCAAGAATGTTATTTCGTGCTAAAATTTTACAAGCATACAAAACATTTGCTAAAGTTTATCACAAAAAAGAATCAAAATTTTGATTTTTTGTTACTATTTTTCTTTTCAATTTTACTGTTCATCAGGGAGCATTTGAGCTCGGGAGCAAATACTCCACGTCCCAAGAATGGGCCTTATGTTCCAATTGTTGGGGAACGTAGTAATTTCAAAATTTCCTACGCACACGCAAGATCATGGTGATGCATAGCAACGAGAGGGGAGAGTGTTGTCTACGTACCCTCGTAGACCGAAGCGGAAGCGTTGACGCAACATAGAGGAAGTAGTCGTACGTTCTCCTCGCGATCCAACCGATCACAGCACCGTTACTCCGGCACCTCCGAGTTCTTGGCACACGTTCAGCTCGATGACGATCCCCGGGCTTCGATCCAGCAAAGCGTCGGGGAAGAGTTCCGTCAGCACGACGGCGTGGTGACGATCTTGATGTGTTACCGGCGCAGGGCTTCGCCTAAGCACTGCAACGATATGACCGAGGTGGAATTTGGTGGAAGGGGGCACCGCACACGGCTAAGGAACGATCCGTAGATCAACTTGTGTCTTCAAGGGTGCTCCCCTGCCCCCGTATATAAAGGAGCCAAGGGGGAGGGGCTGGCCGGCCAAGCCTAGCGCGCCAGGAGAGTCCTACTCCCTCCGGGAGTAGGATTCCCCCCCCCCCCAATCCTAGTTGGAATAGGATTCCTCAAGGGGGGGAAAGAGAGAGAGGGGGCCGGCCACCTTCTCCTAGTCCTAATAGGACTAGGGAAGGGGGGAGGCGCGCGGCCAGCCCTAGGGCAGCCCCTTTCTCCTTTCCACTAAGGCCCAATATGGCCCATATGTTTCCCGGGGGGTTCCGGTAACCTCCTGGTACTCCGGTGAAATCCCGATTTCACCCGGAACACTTCCGATATCCAAATGTAGGCTTCCAATATATCAATCTTTACGTCTCGACCATTTCGAGACTCCTCGTCATGTCCGTGATCACATCCGGGACTCCGAACAACCTTCGGTACATCAAAATGCATAAACTCATAATAACTGTCATCGTAACGTTAAGCGTGCGGACCCTACGGTTCGAGAACAATGTAGACATGACCGAGACACGTCTCCGGTCAATAACCAATAGCGGGACCTGGATGCCCATATTGGCTCCTACATATTCTACGAAGATCTTTATCGGTCAGACCGCATAACAACATACGTTGTTCCCTTTGTCATCGGTATGTTACTTGCCCGAGATTGGATCGTCGGTATCCAATACCTAGTTCAATCTCGTTACCAGCAAGTCTCTTTACTCGTTCCGTAATACATCATCTCGCAACTAACTCATTGGTTGCAATGCTTGCAAGGCTTATGTGATGTGCATTACCGAGAAGGCCCTGAGATACCTCTCCGACATTCGGAGTGACAAATCCTAATCTCGAAATACGCCAACCCAACAAATACTTTCGGAGACACCTATAGAGCACCTTTATAATCACTCAGTTACGTTGTGACGTTTGGTAGCACACAAAGTGTTCCTACGGTAAACGGGAGTTGCATAATCTCATAGTTAAAGGAACATGTATAAGTCATGGATAAAAGCAATAGCAACATACTAAACGATCGGGTGCTATGCTAATGGAATGGGTCATGTCAATCAGATCATTCAACTAATGATGTGATCTCGTTAATCAAATAACAACTCTTTGTTCATGGTTAGGAAACATAACCATCTTTGATTAATGAGCTAGTCAAGTAGAGGCTTACTAGTGACACTTTGTTTGTCTATGTATTCACACATGTATTATGTTTCCAGTTAATAAAATTCTAGCATGAATAATAAACTTTTATCATGATATGTAAGGAAATAAATAATAACTTTATTATTGCCTCTAGGGCATATTTCCTTCAGTCTCCCACTTGCACTAGAGTCAATAATCTAGATTACAAAGTAATGATTCTAACACCCATGGAGTCTTGGTGCTGATCATGTTTTGCTCGTGGAAGAGGCTTAGTCAACGGGTCTGCAACATTCAGATCCGTATGTATCTTGCATATCTCTATGTCTCCCGC
Source organism: Aegilops umbellulata (assembly GCA_032464435.1). Lineage (NCBI taxonomy): Eukaryota > Viridiplantae > Streptophyta > Magnoliopsida > Poales > Poaceae > Aegilops > Aegilops umbellulata. Next base: position 61,065,168 of record CP136056.1, on the reverse strand, counting down.
CTGGACTAAATCCCGGATGGAGTTGAAGCGTCTTTTGATGTGTTTGGTTCTTTTGTGAAATCTGGATTCCTTTGCCAAGGCAATTGCACCAGTATTGTCACAAAAGATTTTCATTGGACCCGATACGCTAGGTACAACACCTAGATCGGATATGAACTCCTTCATCCAGACTCCTTCATTAGCTGCTTCCGAAGCAGCTATGTACTCAGCTTCACATGTAGATCCCGCCACGACGCTTTGTTTAGAACTGCACCAACTGACAGCTCCACCGTTTAATGTAAATACGTATCCGGTTTGCGATTTAGAATCGTTCGGATCAGTGTCAAAGCTTGCATCGACGTAACCGTTTACGACGAGCTCTTTGTCACCTCCATAAATGAGAAACATATCCTTAGTCCTTCTCAAGTACTTAAGGATGTTCTTGACCGCTGTCCAGTGATCCACTCCTGGATTACTTTGGTACCTGCCTGCTAAGCTTACAGCAAGGCACACATCAGGTCTGGTACACAGCATTGCATACATGATAGAGCCTATGGCTGAAGCATAGGGAACATTTTTCATTTTCTCTCTATCTTCTGCGGTGGTCGGGCATTGAGTCTTACTCAACTTCACACCTTGTAACACAGGCAAGAACCCTTTCTTTGCCTGATCCATTTTGAACTTCTTCAAAACTTTGTCAAGGTATGTGCTTTGTGAAAGTCCTATTAAGCGTCTTGATCTATCTCTATAGATCTTAATGCCCAATATGTAAGCAGCTTCACCGAGGTCTTTCATCGAAAAACTCTTATTCAAGTATCCCTTTATGCTATCCAGAAATTCTATATTATTTCCGATCAGTAATATGTCATCCACATATAATATCAGAAATGCTACAGAGCTCCCACTCACTTTCTTGTAAATACAGGCTTCTCCAAAAGTCTGTATAAAACCAAATGCTTTGATCACACTATCAAAGCGTTTATTCCAACTCCGAGAGGCTTGCACCAGTCCATAAATGGATCGATGGAGCTTGCACACATTGTTAGCTCCCTTTGGATCGACAAAACCTTCTGGTTGCATCATATACAACTCTTCTTCCAGAAATCCATTCAGGAATGCAGTTTTGACATCCATTTGCCAAATTTCATAATCATAAAATGCGGCAACTACTAACATGATTCGGACAGACTTAAGCATCGCTACGGGTGAGAAAGTCTCATCGTAGTCAATCCCTTGAACTTGTCGAAAACCTTTTGCAACAAGTCGAGCTTTATAGACAATAACATTACCATCAGCGTCAGTCTTCTTCTTAAAAATCCATTTATTCTCAATTGCTTGCCGATCATCGGGCAAGTCAACCAAAGTCCACACTTTGTTCTCATACATGGATCCCATCTCAGATTTCATGGCCTCAAGCCATTTTGCGGAATCTGGGCTCACCATCGCTTCTTCATAGTTCGTAGGTTCATCATGGTCTAGTAACATGACTTCCAAAATAGGATTACCGTACCACTCTGGTGCGGATCTTACTCTGGTTGATCTACGAGGTTCAGTAGAAACTTGATCTGAAGCTTCATGATCATTATCATTAGCTTCCTCCCTATTTGGTGTAGGTGTCACAGAAACTGATTTCTGTGACGTACTACTTCTCAATAAGGGAGTAGATACAGTTATCTCATCAAGTTCTACTTTCCTCCCACTCACTTCTTTCGAGAGAAACTCCTTCTCTAGAAAGTTTCCGAATTTAGCAACAAAAATCTTGCCTTCGGATCTGTGATAGAAGGTGTACCCAACAGTCTCCTTTGGGTATCCTATGAAGACACATTTTTCCGATTTGGGTTCGAGCTTATCAGGTTGAAGCTTTTTCACATAAGCATCGCAGCCCCAAACTTTAAGAAACGACAACTTTGGTTTCTTGCCAAACCACAGTTCATAAGGCGTCGTCTCAACGGATTTCGATGGTGCCCTATTTAACGTGAATGCGGCCGTCTCTAAAGCATAACCCCAAAACGATAGCGGTAAATCGGTAAGAGACATCATAGATCGCACCATATCCAGTAAAGTACGATTACGACGTTCGGACACACCATTACGTTGTGGTGTTCCGGGTGGCGTGAGTTACGAAACTATTCCGCATTGTTTCAAATGTAGACCAAACTCGTAACTCAAATATTCTCCTCCACGATCAGATCGTAGAAACTTTATTTTCTTGTTACGATGATTTTTCACTTCACTCTGAAATTCTTTGAACTTTTCAAATGTTTCAGACTTGTGTTTCATTAAGTAGATATACCCATATCTGCTTAAATCATCAGTGAAGGTGAGAAAATAACGATATCCGCCACGAGCCTCAACATTCATTGGACCACATACATCAGTATGTATGATTTCCAATAAATCTGTTGCTCTCTCCATAGTACCGGAGAACGGTGTTTTAGTCATCTTGCCCATAAGGCACGGTTCGCAAGTGCCAAGTGATTCATAATCAAGTGACTCCAAAAGTCCATCAGTATGGAGTTTCTTCATGCGTTTTACACCGATATGACCTAAACGGCAGTGCCACAAATAAGTTGCACTATCATTATCAACTCTGCATCTTTTGGATTCAACATTATGAATATGTGTATCACTACTATCGAGATTAAGTAAGAACAAACCATTCTTTAATGGTGCATGACCATAAAAGATATTACTCATATAAATAGAACAACCATTATTCTCTGATTTAAATGAATAACCGTCTCGCATCAAATAAGATCCAGATATAATGTTCATGCTCAACGCTGGTACTAAATAACAATTATTTAGATCTAATATTAATCCCGAAGGTAGATGTAGAGGTAGCGTGCCGACCGCGATCACATCGACTTTGGAACCATTTCCCACGCGCATCGTCACCTCGTCCTTAGCCAATCTTCGCTTAATCCGTAGCCCCTGTTTTGAGTTGCAAATATTAGCAACAGAACCAGTATCAAATACCCAGGTGCTACTGCGAGAATTAGTAAGGTATACATCAATAACATGTATATCATATATACCTTTGTTAACCTTGCCATCCTTCTTATCCGCCAAATACTTGGGGCAGTTCCGCTTCCAGTGACCAGTCTGCTTGCAATAGAAGCACTCAGTTTCAGGCTTAGGTCCAGACTTGGGTTTCTTCTCTTGATTAGCAACTTGCTTGCTGTTCTTTTTGAAGTTCCCCTTTTTCTTCCCTTTGCCCTTTTTCTTGAAACTAGTGGTTTTGTTAACCATCAACACTTGATGCTCCTTTTTGATTTCTACCTCCGCGGCTTTCAGCATCGCGAAGAGCTCGGGCATAGTTTTGGTCATCCCTTGCATATTATAGTTCATCACGAAGCTCTTGTAGCTTGGTGGCAGTGATTGGAGAATTTTGTCAATGACGCAATCATCCGGAAGATTAACTCCCAGTTGAATCAAGTGATTGTTATACCCAGACATTCTGAGTATATGCTCACTGACAGAACCGTTCTCCTCCATCTTACAGCTATAGAACTTATTGGAGACTTCATATCTCTCAATCCGGGCATTTGCTTGAAATATTAACTTCAACTCCTGGAACATCTCATCTGCTCCATGGTGTTCAAAACGTCGTTGAAGTCCCGGTTCTAAGCCGTAAAGCATGGCACACTGAACTATAGAGTAGTCATCAGCTTTGCTTTGCCAGACGTTCACAACATCTGGCGTAGCTCTTGCACCAGGCCTGGCACCTAGCGGTGCTTCCAGGACGTAATTCTTCTGTGCAGCAATGAGGATAATCCTCAAGTTACGAACCCAGTCCGTGTAATTGCTACCATCATCTTTCAACTTTGCTTTCTCAAGGAACGCATTAAAATTCAACGGAACAACAGCACGAGCCATCTATCTACACAACATAGACAAGCAAGATACTATCAGGTACTATATAAATTTAAGTTCAATTAATCATATTACTTAAGAACTCCCACTTAGATAGACATCCCTCTAATCCTCTAAGTGATCACGTGATCCAAATCAACTAAACCATGTCCGATCATCACGTGAGATGGAGTAGTTTCAATGGTGAACATCACTATGTTGATCATATCTACTATATGATTCACGCTCGACCTTTCGGTCTCCGTGTTCCGAGGCCATATCTGTTATATGCTAGGCTCGTCAAGTTAAACCTGAGTATTCCGCGTGTGCAACTGTTTTGCACCTGTTGTATTTGAACGTAGAGCCTATCACACCCGATCATCACGTGGTGTCTCAGCACGAAGAACTTTCGCAACGATGCATACTCAGGGAGAACACTTCTTGATAATTAGTGAGAGATCATCTTATAATGCTACCGTCAATCAAAGCAAGATAAGATGCATAAAAGATAAACATCACATGCAATCAATATAAGTGATATGATATGGCCATCATCATCTCGTGCTTATGATCTCCATCTTCGAAGCACCGTCATGATCACCATCGTCACCGGCGCTACACCTTGATCTCCATCGTAGCATCGTTGTCGTCTCGCCAATCTTTATGCTTCCACGACTATCACTACCGCTTAGTAATAAAGTAAAGCATTACATCGCGATTGCATTGCATACAATAAAGCGACAACCATATGGCTCCTGCCAGTTGCCGATAACTCGGTTACAAAACATGATCATCTCATACAATAAATTTTAGCATCATGTCTTGACCATATCACATCACAACATGCCCTGCAAAAACAAGTTAGACGTCCTCTACTTTGTTGTTGCAAGTTTTACGTGGCTGCTACGGGCTTAAGCAAGAACCCATCTTACCTACGCATCAAAACCGCAACGATATTTTGTCAAATAGACTCCGTTTTAACCTTCTCAAGGACCGGGTGTAGCCACACTCGATTCAACTAAAGTTGGAGAGACAGTCTTCCGCAAGCCATCTATGTGCAAAGCACGTCGAGGGAACCGGTCTCGCGTAAGAGTACGCGTAAGGTTGGTCCGGATCGTCTCGTCCAACAATACCGTTGAACCAAAGTATGACATGCTGGTAGGCAGTATGACTTGTATCGTCCACAACTCACTTGTGTTCTACTCGTGCAAATAACATCAAACCATAAAAACCTAGGCTCGGATGCCACTGTTGGGGAACGTAGTAATTTCAAAATTTCCTACGCACACGCAAGATCATGGTGATGCATAGCAACGAGAGGGGAGAGTGTTGTCTACGTACCCTCGTAGACCGAAGCGGAAGCGTTGACGCAACGTAGAGGAAGTAGTCGTATGTTCTCCTCGCGATCCAACCAATCACAGCACCGTTACTCCGGCACCTCCGAGTTCTTGGCACACGTTCAGCTCGATGACGATCCCCGGGCTTCGATCCAGCAAAGCGTCGGGGAAGAGTTCCGTCAGCACGACGGCGTGGTGACGATCTTGATGTGTTACCGGCGCAGGGCTTCGCCTAAGCACTGCAACGATATGACCGAGGTGGAATTTGGTGGAAGGGGGCACCGCACACGGCTAAGGAACGATCCGTAGATCAACTTGTGTCTTCAAGGGTGCTCCCCTGCCCCCGTATATAAAGGAGCCAAGGGGGAGGGGCTGGCCGGCCAAGCCTGGCGCGCCAGGAGAGTCCTACTCCCTCCGGGAGTAGGATTCCCCCCCCCCAATCCTAGTTGGAATAGGATTCCTCAAGGGGGGAAAGAGAGAGAGGGGGCCGGCCACCTTCTCCTAGTCCTAATAGGACTAGGGAAGGGGGAAGGCGCGCGGCCAGCCCTAGGGCAGCCCCTTTCTCCTTTCCACTAAGGCCCAATATGGCCCATATGTTTCACGGGGGGTTCCGGTAACCTCCTGGTACTCCGGTGAAATCCCGATTTCACCCGGAACACTTCCGATATCCAAATGTAGGCTTCCAATATATCAATCTTTACGTCTCGACCATTTCGAGACTCCTCGTCATGTCCGTGATCACATCCGGGACTCCGAACAACCTTCGGTACATCAAAATGCATAAACTCATAATAACTGTCATCGTAACGTTAAGCGTGCGGACCCTACGGTTCGAGAACAATGTAGACATGACCGAGACACGTCTCCGGTCAATAACCAATAGCGGGACCTGGATGCCCATATTGGCTCCTACATATTCTACGAAGATCTTTATCGGTCAGACCGCATAACAACATACGTTGTTCCCTTTGTCATCGGTATGTTACTTGCCCGAGATTCGATCGTCGGTATCCAATACCTAGTTCAATCTCGTTACCGGCAAGTCTCTTTACTCGTTCCGTAATACATCATCTCGCAACTAACTCATTGGTTGCAATGCTTGCAAGGCTTATGTGATGTGCATTACCGAGAAGGCCCTGAGATACCTCTCCGACATTCGGAGTGACAAATCCTAATCTCGAAATACGCCAACCCAACAAATACTTTCGGAGACACCTGTAGAGCACCTTTATAATCACTCAGTTACGTTGTGACGTTTGGTAGCACACAAAGTGTTCCTACGGTAAACGGGAGTTGCATAATCTCATAGTTAAAGGAACATGTATAAGTCATGGATAAAAGCAATAGCAACATACTAAACGATCGGGTGCTATGCTAATGGAATGGGTCATGTCAATCAGATCATTCAACTAATGATGTGATCTCGTTAATCAAATAACAACTCTTTGTTCATGGTTAGGAAACATAACCATCTTTGATTAATGAGCTAGTCAAGTAGAGGCTTACTAGTGACACTCTGTTTGTCTATGTATTCACACATGTATTATGTTTCCAGTTAATACAATTCTAGCATGAATAATAAACTTTTATCATGATATGTAAGGAAATAAATAATAACTTTATTATTGCCTCTAGGGCATATTTCCTTCACCAATGTCCTACGTCTTTGAATATGGAAGTCGTAGCTGCTGCCGACGCCAGAGCAGAGCAATTTGCGCAGTAGTGTGGATCATGGATGTGAAGAGTATCTGCTAGCTTCTTGGCTTGGAGAAGTCCATATGCTTAGGCCTAGAGAGGAGATGACACGGAGGAGAAAGAGCTGAAACATGCGGCTGCTGACAATGTTCATTGTCTCCAAGTTGGATAATAACACCAATGCCTGCAGGAGATGATTACATATTTTCTTCATTTTTCCAGGCCGCATCACAGGAAATTCCTGGACACGTAACCAAGGGTGGTTCTTGCTGGGTTATTAGCTGTTTAACATCAGGGATTGTTTCGTGCTGATCCCGGGATGCCATCATCTCTTCTAGCTTTGAGCCTTGCATGATCGCATTAGCCGTCGGATATACATGCGATGGCTTGCAAAACTTTCTACCAAACAAAGCATCATTCATGCCTTCCAAAGGCACCACAAGAGAGTGTATAGACTGGTTATATTAATATGAGGATGAGCAAAAACTAGCGAAGCCTTTAACATTTGTGGAGTTGAATGGTTATTTTCAGCAAGTACCTCAGTTTTAATATACCAAGGAGAGGAAACCCAAGAAGCTTTTGAGAAAGGGCAAAGAAAAGCATGTGCATTTCATCCTCTAAGTTGCCACATCTTGCACAGTTTTCACTAATATGTTTGGAAAACCTATTTGCATTCTTACCAGTTGGAATAGCTCGACGAAGAAGCCTCCAGAAAAATGTTTGGACTATTGGTGCCATGAGTTTCTCTCTCCAAACCTGATTGAGAAGATCAACAACCTGTGGTGGAACTGATTTCGGCCTCTAGTTTGCCGATAGTGTTAGATTATTAAAGCAGTGTTTATATGTACTTTTCTAAGAGAAACTACCTGCAGGGCTTAATTTCCGAACTAGAACGTCCACGAGCATTAATGATAGGGGTTTGTAGTATAACATTAGCAGTTTGAGAAGTAAACAAAGAGTGGACAAGTTGAACATTTCAAGTTTTCTGATTGAGAGCCAAAGGTCATTAACTATAGCCAGGTAAACATAAGGAGGTTGTTGAATGGTCAAATTATCATAAATAGTTTGACATTGAGAAAACCACAATGAACTCCAAATGGAGCTACTGCCATCAACAATTTGGCAAAAAGAGGTTGATATTAACAGTGGTCTTACCTTGAGAATTGCTTAGCGGGTGGCAGATTTTGATATGTTTTGCTTCGCCCTCCAAATGAATGTGTTGTTGTGGTACTTCGATTTGAGAATGAGAGCAAGATGACTCTGGGTTCCTTTGCTAATCTCCAGGCCATCGAAAGATTTAGACCCTGGTTAATAGCACATAAGGTCCTAACACCTAAACCACCAATCCTTTTTTCTATGCAAATGTTTGCCCATGCCCTTAAGCATAGTATCTTTGTAGATGGTTCTTTTTTCATACATGTCCACCAAAAGTTTCTAATGATAGCTATGAGTTTTGCTAAGAACTTTGATAAGAGGATATTTGACATATGGTAGACAGGGATTGAGGAAAAGACATACTTCCTAAAATTAGTACAAACTTGAGTCACTTATTTTGGGGCGGAGGGAGTATTTAATAAGAGTTGATCTTGCTGCACGAGAGAGCATGTTAGCTTTGTAAGCAATGTGCTTGGACTTGAATTTGTCGTATATAAAGTTATATGTTGCCGATCTGTCTCTTACTGATAGAATGAGATGGTGCCCCCGAGTTTACGGGGTTGTTGTCAGTGTCATGTCCAGGTTAACTGGTTAGTAAGTGACAACAAGCGCATTCTGCTCGCAGCTTGCATTCAGCCCCCCGCAAGATAATCTGATTTCCCAAAATGTCAATCCTGGCCAATAGTAAACCCCCGTAATACCGCGAGAGATCCTGGGTCCCCGAACCACGCACGTCCTTGTGTGTTGCCGTGCACGATGCCGCACGGTACTAAGAGCAACTTCAACGGGGCGACTTATTTCGTCCGCTGGTGTTCGTTTGGATCGGCACGAACACAAAAGTCGGCCCAACGCGTCGGCCTAAACGGACGCGTGTCCGCTTTCATGCGTGGGCGACTCATTCCCGATCCATTTTTGAGCCAGATTTGCGTCGGTACGGACACGTGACGGACGAACGCGCTCGCCTTCTCCTCCCCCGGGCTCGCTGGTCGTTGGCATATTGGCCTTCCCCATACAACAGCAACCCTCGCCTGCCCCCTTCGTCGCCGACGCCGACGCCCATTTTTTCCCGCGACTCTGCCAGCTGTCGGCGCCGCAACATCCGCCCAGCAAAGCCGCCACCTCCACCGCCGTCTTGTCGCCGGGGAGCCGTCTGCTTCCCTTCCCCGCTCCCCCACCCCCTGACACAGCCGCGACCGCGACCAAGAAGCCGCCTCGCCGCCCTAGCCAGATCCTCACCGGCCCGCTCGTCGGGCGCCAGCAGGGCGGCTAACTGGTCCGTGCGCGCCGCGACTCCCTTCGCCGGCCGTCTCCTTCGTCGACGCCTGCAAGCTATTTGACAGTTTGCCAAGGTACAAAATGGACTCCGCCGACGAGTTCTTTTTTCACAATTTCCTTTGCGACTCCGAGATTCGTTGTCCGATAACGAGGAGGAGATATTGGCTGCCGTGTTGGTCCATCACCACCTCAACAGCCAGCGGCCGTTGTTCCGTGGCTCCATTCCGGGCCACCTTCCGGCGTTGAATCACAACCGAGAGAGCGGGCATTTCCTTCTTTGGAAGGACTACTTTGATACAACAAATCCGTTGTTCAAACATCAAAAATTCCGCCGCCGTTTCCGTATGAGTACGCATCTTTTCAACCGTATTAGAGAGGGTGTGGTCGGCTACGATGACTATTTCGAGTGCAAAGAGGATGTCGTTGGCAAGATTGGTTCTCCTCTTATCAGAAATGCACTGCCGCCATCCGAATGCTTGCATACGGAGTGCCCGGTGATCTCATTGACGAGTATGTACGTATGAGCGAGTCTACATGCCTAGAGTCCCTGTATAAGTTCTGCAAGGCTGTTATTGCTGTGTTTGGCCCTGAGTACTTGAGAGAGCCGACTCCTGAAGATATAGCCCGTTTGTTGGTGATGAATGCCAGCAGGGGCTTCCCGGGGATGCTTGGTAGCATAGACTGTATGCACTAAGAGTGGAAGAGCTGCCCTTCTGCTTGGCAAGGGCAGTATAAGGGCCATGTCAGGGCTTGCATTGTCATACTAGAGGTTGTGGCGTCTCGAGGTCTCTGGATCTGGCACTCTTTCTTTGACATGGCCGGATCACACAATGATATCAACGTCCTTCAGCGCTCGCCGGTGTTTGTTAGGCTTGCCGAAGACAACAGCCCACCGGTGAACTTTACTATCAACGGCCACAACTACGACAAAGGATCCTACCTGGGTGACGGTATCTATCCTCAGTGGACACTATTGTCAAGACAATCCCCAACCCTGTCGGAGAGAAGAGGAAAAGATTTGCCCAAGAGCAAGAAAGCGCTAGGAAGGATGTCGAGCGTGCCTTTGGTGTTTTGCAATCTTGTTGGGGCATCGTTCAGTATCCTACTAATACCTGAAGCACACAGAAACTGTGGGAGGTGATGACTGCTTGTGTGATCATGCATAATATGATCGTAGAAGATGAGCGCCCGGAGCGTTTGTACGATCAAGAGTTTCAGTTTCAGGGTGAGAATGTTGTGGCTGAGCATGGAGAAGCGGCAATATTTGAACAGTTCATCCAATTTCATCATGACATGCGTGATTGAAAAACTCACATGCAACTGCAAAATGATTTGATTGAGCATATGTAGGCTCATGTTGGCAACCAATAGATGTATCTTCTTTATTCGGCTTGTAGAACTACGTGATACATTTTTATTTTTATTCAGCTTATAAAACTATACTCCCTCCGTTCCTTGATATAGGGTGTATAGTTTTTGCATCCGGGTAATTTTGACCTAGCAGGACCAATTAGTATGGAGATGATGCTTGTTAAGTACAAGCTGACAAATAGTCGACACCATGCTATTGTTCATTAATCTGTTTTTGCAAGTAAACTGGGAGCTGGTTCTTTATAGTTGCAGATTTTGTAGCTTGCAAGATTACAAGAAGTTGAAACAAATTATCTGTATGTGACGGATCAGAGAAAGTTTATCAATCAAATTAATGTTCAACTGCATGGACCGGCGAAAGTATATTAATTGGCAAACCAAATTAATCAAAGATAGGTAACCCCTGTATTAGTTTCCAGATTGAAAATTAATCAAAGAGGTCTCTATTCAAGGCAAACATACACAAACCAGAGCAAGAGCACATGGAATTGTGTGGCAAGCCGTTCCTATCTGGAAAGTGCTATTGTGAGCTCGAGCTCACAGGCACCCTTTGCTACAGTACAAACGAAAAAAATATTTAAATAGTTCAAAAAAATCTGAAATTATTTGTCAAGAAACATTGATATCTTTTTCACATGCGTGCAAAATTTCATGACAAAATGACATTTATACAGGTCTCGGCAAAAAAGACAAAATCGATGCTCCAAAATGTATCCAAAAACAGTTTTTTTGGAGCATGATTTTGTTTTTTTTGCCGGGACCTCCACAAATGTCATTTCATTACGAAAATTGGTACGCATGTAGAAAAAACATCAAAGTTTCTTGACAAATAATTTCAGATTTTTTTGAATTGTTTTACTATTTTTTCGGATTTTACTGTTCATCCGAGATCACTGGTGCCCGGGATCAATTCCTCCGTGTCCTTCCTATCTTAGTAACATAGTGTTGTTTCCTTCCTGTACATATGTTTTTTCCGTTCTGCTCATTGGTTTTCTGTTGCTTTTCTCCTTAAACTTCCAAGCGTGTATTTTTTGAATAATATATGTGTTAGAATTGTATACAGCTCCTTTAGTATTTGAATTACTTATATATTGCTAGATCTTCTATGATCTACGGTGAAGATGAGTACATCCCTTACATCTCGGTGTTTCACCCTTCCTATTTTACGAGGATATACCAAGGAAATGCTCTTATTGGTACAGCCGTACAGGTTATTTGCACTGTTTTTCTTAAAAGAAAAGGATTTTTTCGTTTCAGTATAATTGGGTGTTGATTTATATCATCTTCTTTTCCTAAGATTGGTCATCCTTTGTTTTTCTTTGCCTTATTTATCTCCGTTAATTTAATATTTTATTATATTGATTTCATGTTATTGTGTTGGTCTAGGTTCGTAACCTGATCAGAATGCTTATATTTGTTGATGACACTGAGACTATACTAAGTCTCCTGAGAGAGTTCGGATCATATAATACCCAAAGACATTGATTTTAGTAGTCATGCACAAGTAGATGAATCAGTAGAAATCTTTTTTTTCTTTACCTTGTGTGCACATCCCAATATAACTTGAAATTAACTGAGAGTTTTCCTCTTATATGAACAAGCAACTGCACATTGGTTTTCTTATGCTGTAAAACACCATCGAAGCAACCATAATACTCGCTTGAAATATGTCATCATAAACATTGTTAGTGTACGTCCAAATTTCAAAGTCCAAAAATAAATACTCAGTGTAACCTTATTTCTGACGTTTCAAATAATTAGATTAAAAACTGTTGTATAATGGCACTGGAGTAGGTTATATTTATTTTTTTGCCCGGTGTAACGCACGGGCATTTATACTAGTTGCTCTAACGGCACGAGCGAAGCAAACTGCAGGGTCGGTGGAAACCGAGACAAGGGTACGACGTCCACACGAACTACTACTTGTGTGGAAATGTTTCACCACGCAGTGACGCAGTGTCGGAGCCCATGGCGAGACAGACACTTGTTGGAACTCATGTCGACGTCCACACATGTCTGTCTGTCCTTGTGCCAAGGACAAGGTGGTGTGGAATGCGAAAGAACTCGAGATGAAAGCGAGAAGCCCACCTCTGCTAATGTGGCCAGATCCTGGATGAGGCGTGGAGACACATTTTGAAGCCATGTCGCTGGGTAGACTTTGGCCTCTGCGTCATTGCACTGTAGTGCCTTTTTTTTCGATGTTTGCTGTTTTAGTTCAGGCTTTAGTTTGTAACTTGTTCTGCTTTCACTGCGGCAGCCTTGCTGCTGTCCGCCGTATGCCTACACTGTAAGACGGTTCTGTACTGTTGTTTCGTTTCTGCAAGAAATGGAACAAGGGCGAGGCCCTTTTCATCTAAAAAAAATGCGTCTGTCCGGTCCGGTGATCGATCCCCATTTCGTACCACCTCATGTAGGGATAACCATTTCCAGAGCATGAGCTCGGGGATTACAGACATGGCCATGCAGTATTATGTACTCCTACACCCAGTATAACAAAGATGCGGTGCAAGAAATCTTAATGAATGGTGGCGGAACAAAAGGAACACGACATTTCGCTGGCATTGCGTTGCTAGTAAACTAAGCTAACTAGGATGGTAGTAATGCTAGCTAGCGCATACTCGTACACTAGCACAGTGGCAGGGCAGGACCACGGAGGAACAAAGGGGCCTTTCACGACAAAAGGAACTCGGAAAAGGTCAAAAAATATCGCCGACCGTGGTGATCTTTCACCAAAAGGATTCCAAATGAACAAAAAATCCTACTAGGCAGTGGTCCTGCCTGAAAAAAAATGAACAAGTCGAAATAAAGGAAAAATAAAAAATATTTACGAATCGCCGACCGTGGGGATCGAACCCACGGCCACGTGGTTAAAAGCCACGCGCTCTACCACTGAGCTAGGTCGGCGTGGTTGCCATTTTCAATGAAATAAGATCTAATAAACGATATTAAAGTATCCGTTGGAAACAACAACCGGGCACAGGGAAGCAAGTGTGGAGGAACGCTGATTTGCTGAGAAGTGTTCGGGGTAAAAAACGTTAGTTAAACGCCGACCGTGGGGATCGAACCCACGGCCACGTGGTTAAAAGCCACGCGCTCTACCACTGAGCTAGGTCGGCTTGCTTGCGTACGGTTGCCGAGAGTTATCTATGAGCTGTAGCATGGATCTGGAGAAGATGCGACAAGTGGTTGTGCTGGCTGAATGGATTCTTTGAGCTGAGGACACACTCGAGGAAAGTCTCCTCTCTTGTCGACGGCCGTGGCCGGAGGCCGGAGCCAGCGACGGCAACAGACATATATCAATGTGCGTAACTTTCTTGAAGGCGTCGATGAGTTGCTCTGCTTATCTCCCCCTGAGACAGCTCGGGAGAAGTCTGTGCTGCTCAGCAGGTAGTGGCGGTTTTTGACCGGTTTTCCGTTAGTTAACCGGCTTCCAGCCTGATCAGCATCAAAGCAGAATCACGTACTCCACAGTTGTACCGGAAAACAGTCACCTGGCACAGGCAAGCAAGTGCATGCCAACGCTGATTCATTCGTCTTCCGGGATAAACTAGGACAGGGCCCAGCGTCCTGAAGATGTTCGATCCTGATCCCGCCGCTGCTTCACATGCACACCAACCAACCAGCGGATATGCAGGGGAAAGGAGGAATAGGAAACAAGAGGAGGAAAGGAGGCCAAAGTGGAGCATCGTTTCTACACTTTCTACTGTACTACGTAGGTGGGAAGGAAGAAGATACTGGCCGGCAACGGAAAGCCTGATTCCAAGGGATGATAAGCCATCATTAACCCCCATAGCCGTCGCATTTTATACTACCTGAATGATGGTGTTACGAAGCCTTTTAGGCCATAGCACCACTACTACTACTCTATGTGACAAGCATGATGAACGGCCTCAAAAGATAATGGCGTGTGCAGTGGTACATGTCCCCACCCGGCAACAGCCACACAGCTGCTGGCAAAGAATAGATGAGATGTTTCACCATGCAATTGCCTATGTTTCAGAAGAAATGGGTGACAAAGCAACAGCCCGCTGATCCGCAAACAGTATGACAAATTGGAACAGCAAAAACTTTGGAACAAGCCAGGCGTTTTGCTTCCCTTCGGTGAACCCCCTTGAAAAGTTTATACAGATCTTAAAGCTACTTAAAAAGACGGCCGCCATGTTAGCCTGCAGATCAAACGTATTGAATAGATTGATTTGGACACAAAAGACTATGTCGCCCTTTTTTTTTATCGAATGGGTAAATTCTAATCTGCGTCGAAACCTGTAATCTTTTCTACGAGGGGGTGTGCCGAAGCAGAGTTCGTCAGATAAATAATAGTCTTGCAACCTTCACATTTACGACGAACGACCGGTTCAGGACAAGAGTGGCAAAATACATAGGAGTCATCAAACACGGCAGTAGCTCTCGCACTGCTTACCAACCATTTACACGGATGGACATAACACGCGTACAACAACGTGGCACAACAAAATATAGAGCATAAGTCTCTAGGGGATATCGCAAATCTTAAACGGTAGAGTAACGGGTGATTTTACTTGCGGGATAGAAAAACCATGCAGTAGTACAGACGATATGTGCGACCTCGTCTTCAAACCGTGGGCAGCGACCGTCTTAGTTCTTATTCTTGGACTTGACCCCTGCCCTTGTAACTCCTGGAAAAAGAAGAGATACAGTCAGTTCGGACATCATACTGTCAAGGTAGAATTATGAAATGTACTTGACGTAGGATGGTGCAGGTTACCCAAGTGAACTTAAACCTTACATTTGTTGGACAAAACATTCCAACGTAGCAAAACAAAAGCATACATAGAGACGAGGTACATAAAGAACTTTTGCAAGGCTTGAGCCTTTAATCGTCAAAATATATCAACAAACACAGCATGTGTTTTTAACTCTGATTTGTAAATTATATATAGTTATTGGAAAAGAAATGTGCAAATCAAGGTCAACCTGTTATAATTCTCTGATCCATAATACTAGCGCTTTTTTCCTTGTTAACTAGGTTTCCAGGAATTTCTTGGCTCAACCAAATCCAGACTCCAATTGTTTATGGTCAGAGCTGGAAAACGCAAATTTAATGCTGTGTCCCTCAGACAAACTAGGGTTTGATTAAAACTACCAGCACCACATTCTGTTCTTCAAATGGCATTACGGAAACAATTGTGATTCTCTAAATTCTAGAGACCAGGAATGGGTTATATCCAAACACTTCCATAACTCACAAGGCTTCTTACTCATCTAGAGTACAACATGGAGTTGGAATGGGGAGTATATTCTAATTAAAAGAAATAAAAGCAAACTAACACTCAATTTAATGCTGGGACCGTAAAGATATTTCAGCTCCAACTTGCAACTTCTAAACAAGCTTTCAAGTACAATGAGTCTTTTCAAGAGTAAACCGCTTTTCCCGCTTAAGTGCAGTTCAAATAATTAAGCAAGCCTGAGAAACAGCTTGAGCAGTAAAGCAGTAACACGTGCAAACAAATGGTTAAATAAAATAACTGCAGAAGCACGGCATGCCATCAGTGAAATTAAAACAAAAATGTATTACTGAACGGAACACTATTGGACATACCAAGTCCAATCACATCTGAACTTTTCATGACCCTGATCCTCCGGCAAGACTCGGTGAACATCCTGCAATTACAAATAAGAAGCAATCACTTGATAAGCTCATAGGGGACGTATCAGGTATGCACCAGATATTCACGGTTTTCTTGACAACGGAATTGTAACAATTAACGTTCCACAAGAACAACTACAGTGAGTTAGTGACTGCATTAGAACCCTTTTACTTGTTCAGACATGAGATGCTACATGCAGCAATAGAACACCAGGACCATAGAATTTAGAGCAACTACAACATAATAAAAAGATAACCAAGTAACTAGTACTGGTAGGTCCGTTCCTTTTTACTGGTTCTTTTGGCATCAATGCTATCTCCAATAAATTGCTTAGACCACTGTTTTTCCTAATAGCAAAGCTTTTAAAAACTAATGGCACGATCTTAGGTGAAAATAAAATAAAATTTTAGTATATCTGTGTCAGAATTTGAAGAGGTTGACTGCATGCATTCTATAAAATATTAGAACAGGTTAGATGGACTTGAGAGATACTCTAATCATGGCTGCTGTACAGAACGAGTTCATTTTATCTGGGTGCATGTATGTATACACAGTAAACTAGTAAAAAAACATTTATTTGGCACACTATCATTTTTTATCATCCTTCAAAAGTTATACTACAGAACCCAAACTATCATTCAAAGTCCTCATTTCTACGCTTGTTGTTATTCCAATTAGATCAGACAATGTACTTACCCCCATGGGACGTCACCAACCAGCATCCAGTCTCCATCCTTGTCTTCGTAAGTCATCACATATTCACCATCCTTTCTGTTCTCCGATGCACCATCCTTACCTGGTACAGAATTAGACCCAGTACCACATGTAAGGTTAAAACTGCCAGAGAAAGGACCACCTTACACTGAATTTCTCAACAAAGCATTGTATGTTGGTAAATTTTATGTCCCTAGATATACACCTTTCTGCAATTTACGTTCTTAAATTAGTAGGTTTGATGCCTGACCTTGAAGCACAAAATGGGCATGAAGAGGTTATAGGGAAATTGCTGTTTATCAAAGGCTTATGAATAATTGAGTGATATTTAGTTATTTACAGACCCTTAGCGAATGCTAGCCTAAACATTAGGCATTTTATGACATAGTCCAATCTACACTGCTAGTTGCTTCATCAAACAATATTAAACACAATAAAAGTTCCTTGAATTAGAAGAGAATATTTGCTCCACCGGTAATAATATATGCTGAAACTAGGTATCTAGCGAAACAAATATGCACACAAATAGCATGGCCAAATGTAGATGCAAAGCCTCGAAAGTGGTTACACCACAATAACCAATTTAGCCGGCCCTGAAAAAGAGTCTTCTTCGTCAATTTCATAAACCTGGAATTTGCTACTCCCACCGAGTGTACTAAAGCTGCGTCAATTAATTTGGATCAGAGGGAGTAGAACATTTCCAAACAGAGTAATTGGTTATTTCTTCAGAGAAACGAGATGTGTGCAACGATGCATTTCTTCTACCCCAATTCAAATTCAGGTGCAGATTAAAACAGCAACAATTTGCCAAGGATCCAAGCAGCCTCACCGGTCCTGAAGCCAATGAACATTTTCCCTAGCGCCACAACCATGTCCTTGTAGTTCTTGTATGTCTTGAGGTCAACCTTCCTCAGGTAAGGCGCACCATCCATGCTGACCTTGACATACAGAAACTCTTGCCCCTGCTTCGTGTCAGAATCCTCCTTGCTGCTCTTCAGCTGGTTGGTGGTGGTTGCCATCGTGTTCTTGCGGTAGCTGCGGACTGGTGGCCATCCCACCACCTGAGCCCTGCGCATCGGCAATTCAGAGTAAGAACCGGCAATGGAGCTGACCCAGCATTTCGTTTGGCTTTATGGAGTTATGAACACGAGTTGAAAGCAACCGGGTATGTTCAAACCAAACATACCCTAGAAAACAACGGAAATTAAAGGTAGACCCAAATTGACCATTCCAGTTCAAACCTTAGTGTGCATATTTGCAGATGTGAGGCCTTCCTTAGTTTCCCCATGAAATTTCAAAGAACAAAATCACACATCCAATAAAGTTAGAAAAAAAAGGAGGGGAGGGGGATTGAAGTCTAATTTCACAGCAAAATTGTAAAAATACTCTTCAGTGAATGAATTTCTACCCCTCCACGCTCCTGAACCTAATAGATCAAGCCGAGTGCAAAACGCGCGCCCACAAACAGCAACGGAAGAACCGCAAAATGGACCCTTAGGCACCAAATTCGCACACAAAAAAGAGGGTTTTTCCGCCTCGACAGACGGAATTCCCTCAAATGCATGCAACGGCTACCAAATTACAGCTTTTCGGAGGTTCCAAGCAAACTAAATCACCGTCTCGTACTAACCCACCACATATTTCCCCAAATTTTTACGCATCACTTCCTCACCCATTCGCGCTCCAACCCCCCGCATCCCGCGAAACTCGGCAGAACACCATGAAACAGTCAAATCCACAAAATTCGCAGGGGAGATAGGCGCCTACTTGGCAGCAGGCTGCGGCGGGGCGGCGACCTTCTTGTCCTTCTCGTCCCCGGACGCCTCCTTGCCTTTCCCGGCGGCGGTAACCGGCGCAGGCGGCGCGACCTCGTCCGAAAACCCTCGCTTGGCGCCCTTGGCGGGCAGCAGCTCCAGTGTGGTGGTGGCGGTGACCGGGCGCCGGTCGGGCGACTCGCAGCCGGGAAGGCCGAGGCGGAGCTCGGTGCCTTTCAGGTCGTCGTCCGGGCGGCCGCCGGCGGCGGCCGAGAGGCCTATGTAGTCGAGCTCGAGAGGCGGCGACATGGGAAGCAGCAGGACATGAACTGGGGAGTAGCAGGAGGGGGGGGGGGGGGGGCGGAGTGGAGCTGGTGGTTTGATTGCTATAGGAGGGAGGGTTAGGGGAGGGGAGGGGCAGAGGGAGACGAGCCAGTGTGGTGGTGGCGTGGTGGTGCCGTGGCAGTGGTAGTGGTAGTAGCAGCAGGAACTAGACTAGAGACTGTAGACTGTAGCAGAGTGGGGTGTGGCTGTTTGATGCTTTTGATTGCCCACCGGCTGTTTAATGCGTTTTAATATCTTCCCCATTTTCTAGTACTAATTCTTTTTTGTAAAACTGATGACAACAACAAATAAAAAAATAAGAACAACTAGGAATTATTTTACGGCACGGTTCATACATTTGGGTCAATTGGATGTAAAAACAGTGAAAACTCCGGTTCATCCCATATTTAAAGGAAAAATGACAGATTTTTACTATCTACTCAAACCTTATTTTAGAATATACTACTCCCTCCGTCCCATAATATAAGAACGTTTTTGACAGTAGTGTAGTGTTAAAAATGTTTTTATATTTTGGGATAGAGGGATTAGTATTTTTTTGGCGTAAACACAGAGAGTGAATTTGACAACGTAACAAAAATACAACCATATTTTGTGTGGAGCCTGTATTTTCTATTTTTTTAAGGTAACATGCTTTGTTTTTATTCCAAAACATGAGGAATATCTGTCAAAACAATGCAAAATACAATGAGACCAAATGTGGAACCATAGCTTACATAGTTCATTACTAACTCCCTCGTTTGTTAGCGCATGAGCCGCATCATTAGTGGAGCGACGAACCCAACTAATCCTATAATTCTGACGAGCTCGGAGTACAACAGATAAATTTGTTCCCGTATCATTCAACATGCTCACCATATACTTGTTGTCAAGCTGGATGTGCAATTTTGCACTTTCATCTATGCAGCCAGCTGGACTGCCCGCGGGCACACAAGGATTTCAGCAAGCTGTGTGTTGGAGGTCGTCGGGAAGAAGTGACACACACACCCTCTAAACACGCCATCATGATCCCTAAGAACCACTTTGCCGCCCCTTTCTCCCCAAACTCCGAGATCGCCCTGTCTGTGTTCGCTTTCATCCAATCGGTCCGACGGGAGCTATCGCTCATCCATCATCGAAGTCGCAACTCTTGATCTTGTTTCTTGCACAACTTGCCACTCTTCCATATAGCTAACTACTGAATTTGCTATCACATGTGTGTCTGCAATTCTTTTACCTTCCTTCGTGTCATTCCTTGCCAGCCATATAGCACATGGCCTCTGAATCATCATTGATCATTCCTCTCTTCCAAAGCTTCTGATAACCATGTCAACATCTAGCTAGATGAGGAACTCTGGGAGCACGCCGATACTTGTGGGATCGCCACTGGAGCTCCCTTTTCTAAGCGCAAAAATTTCCAGAACATCATCGAATGAGGGCATGCCCAAAATCGGTGATATATTATCTCTTCTCGCCCACATGCCTTTATCCGTCGATGGTGAAGCTCGACACCAACAACAAACCCAATATGTATCAAATTTAGGGTGCGAATCTTTGCTTAGTTCGGCGCACTAGTGTCCCAAAAAGCCACCCACCCCTTGTGGTTAGCCACCAACGAGGAAGGTTTTGGCTATCGGATCTTCACTCAATTATTGGTCATATGAAAACGGTATGCAAATTTTATAGTGAGTTGTCCATTTTTCAAGAAATTCCACGGCAAGTAGTCCTCCAGCCCAGGGCCACCAATCATGATCCGCATAATATCTTGAGCATCGTCTAATGAAAACATCAACTCAACCTTGCTCCTATCCCATGTAGTACTGTGGGCTGTTAGCAGATCGCTGACATGGATAACACCTTGCACATAGTCCTCACCCAGTGGGTTGAGGCGACGCTTCCATGGGATACAGTTATCGTGATGATTCTGATTTAGGAACTGTCACCTATCCTCCAAATTACACCATATTGTAGCAAGTTATGTCCATGCGGGATACTACGAAAGGTGAAAGATCCTCTAGTCGGGCATGTAGCATTCATGATTGTACGCTCACTAAAATATATATAGCTTTCATTACAGGAGCGCACAAAAGAGGAAGGGACTTGTAGTATATGACATGCTCTCTTAGCCAAGAACGCCTGATTGAACGCTTTGGGGTCTCTAAAACCAAGTCCTCCCTCATGCTTTATAGTAGACATCTTGTCCCATGCAATCCAATGTAAATTTTTCTCACCACTAGCTGCACCCCACCAGAAGTTTGATGAGATCAAAGATAGGTTCCGCCACATTCTCTTTTTGAGTTGAAAACAACTCATGGTATACGTTAGTGTCGATTGAAGCACAAACTTGAAAATACTTCTCGAGCTGCCTTTGAGAGGTATTATCCCTTCCAGCCGACCACTTTACCGCTGACACGCTACTCGACATGCTTAAAAGTACCCTTCTTGGACCTACCAACCATTGTTCATAGGCCAAGTATGCCGCTCACTTAGAGCCTCTGAAGTAATACTAGTGAGTTGTTTCGAGTTTTCTTTATACTCCTCATTACCCCCCAAAGAAATTGGGAAGATTTTTTGCATGTTTTACTTTAGCTTTGATGTTGCTTCATGGTCATTTAGAATGGTACGTAGTGTTTCAAAATTGAGAGCCCTCCAGAAACAACACGCTATCATCAGCAAAAAGTAGGTGGGTTACAGTGGGGCCAGCTCACCCAAAGAAAAAACCCATTAATTTCATTCTCCTTTGAGCATTACTCAACAAAGCAGGAAAACCTTCCACACAGAAAAGAAATAAATAGGGGGGAGAGGGTCTCTTTGCTGGAGGCCTCTTGAGGGCAGGAAATTGGGTGAAAAATCTTAATTCATTTTAACAAAAAATTATTGATAACCCACAAGTATAGGGGATCAATTGTAGCCTCTTTCGATAAGTAAGAGTGTCGAACCCAGCGAGGAGCTGAAGGTAGTACAAATATTCCCTCAAGTTCTATCGACCACCGATACAACTCTACGCACGCTTGACGTTCGCTTTACCAGAAACAAGTATTAAACTAGAAGTACTTTGTAGGTGTTGTTGGATAGGTTTGTAAGAATATAAAGAGAGCGTAAATAAAAAGTAAGGGTTGTTTAGATAAAGACACAACTAAATTAGTTTTAATAGAGAGATTTTTGTTACGAGAAAGTTATTTGTCCCTAAGCAATCGATAACTAGACCGGTAATCACTATTGCAATTTTATTTGAGGGAGAGGCATAAGCTAACATACTTTCTCTACTTGGATCATATGCACTTATGATTGGAACTCTAGCAAGAATCCGCAACTACTAAAGATCATTAAGGTAAAACCCAACCATAGCATTAAAGTATCAAGTCCTCTTTATCCCATACGCAACAACCCCCTTACTCGGGTTTGTGTTTCAGTCACTCACGCAACCCACTATAATCGAATCATGAACGTATTGCAACACCCTACAGCGGGAGTCCCTCACGCTTGCATGACACGGAGAGCACCATAGGACAACACCAACAATAAAACATGCAACTCAAACCAATCTTGATCATCAAATAACCCATGGGACCAAACGGATCTACTCAAACATCATAGGATAGCCATACATCATTGGGAAATGATATATAGCGTTGAGCACCATATTTAAGTACAGATTACAGCGGGTAAGAGAGAGGTTACACCGCTGCATAGAGGGGGGAGAGTTGGTGATGATCGCGGTGAAGTTGTTGGTGAAGATGGCGATGATGATGATGGCTACGGCAGCGTTCCGGCGCCACCGGAAGAGAAGGGGAGAGGGGGGCCCTTCGTCTTCTTCTTCCTTGACCTCCTCCCTAGATGGGAGAAGGGTTTCCCCTCTGGTCCTTGGCCTCCATGGCGTGGGAGGGGCGAGAGCCCCTCCGAGATTGGATCTATCTCTCTGTCTCTCTCTGTTTCTGCGTTCTGTTCTATTGCCCTTTCACCGTTTCATATATATATGGAGATCCGTAACTTCGATTTGGACTGAAACCTTCGCCGTGATTTTTTTCTTCCAAAAATTAGCTTTCTTGCGGCCGAAGAAGGACAACAACCGCCTTACGGGTGGACCACGAGGGTCAGGGGCGCGCCCAGGGGGGTGGGGCGCGCCCCCTTCCTCGTGCCCACCTCGGACACCGTTTCGCGTTCATTCTTCCTCCCAGATTTTCCAAATATTCCAAAAATATTCTCCGTCCGTTTTTATCCCGTTTGGATTCCGTTTGATATGGGGTTTCTGCGAAACATAAAACATACAACAAACAGGAACTGACACTGGGCACTGGATCAATATGTTAGTCCCAAAAATAATATAAAAAGTTGCCAAAAGTATATGAAAGTTGCATAATATTGGCATGGAACAATCAAAAATTATAGATACGACGGAGACGTATCAACATCCCCAAGCTTAATTCCTGCTCGTCCTCGAGTAGGTAAATGATAAAAAAGATAATTTTTGATGTGGAATGCTACCTAGCATAATCTTGATCATGTATCTAATCATGGAATGAATATTAAGACACGAGTGATTCAAAACAATACTCTATCATTTGACATAAAAACAATAATAAGTCAAGCCTACTAATAAAGCAATCATGTCTTTTCAAAATAACAAGGCCAAAGAAAGTTATCCCTACAAAATCATATGGGCTGGCTATGCTCCATCTTCACCACACAAAATATTCAAATCATGCACAACCCCGATGACAAGCCAAGCAGTTGTTTCATACTTTTGACGTTCTCAAACCTTTTCAACTTTCACGCAATACATGAGCGTGAGCCATGGACATAACACTATAGGTGGAATAGAATGGTGGTTGTGGAGAAGACAAAAAGGAGAAGATAGTCTCACATCAACTAGGCGTATCAACGGGCTATGGAGATGCCCATCAATAGATATCAAAGTGAGTGAGTAGGGATTGCCATGCAGCGGATGCACTAGAGCTATAAGTGTATGAAAGCTCAAACTGAAAACTAAGTGGGTGTACATCCAACTTGCTTGCTCATGAAGACCTCGGGCATTTGAGGAAGCCCATCATCAGAATATACAAGCCAAGTTCTATAATGAAAATTCCCACTAGTATATGAAAGTGATAACTCAAGAGACTCTCTAAATGAAGAACATGGTGCTACTCTGAAGCACAAGTGTGGTAAAAGGATAGTAACATTGCCCCTTCTCTCCTTTTCTCTCATTATTTTATTTTATTTTTTTGGTGGGCTTCTTTGGCCTCTTTTATTTTTTTTGTAAAGTCCGGAGTCTCATCCCGACTTGTGGGGGAATCATAGTCTCCATCATCCTTTCCTCACTGGGGCAATGCTCTAATAATGATGATCATCACACTTTTATTTACTTACAACTCAATATTACAACTCAATACTAGAACAAAGGTATGACTCTATATGAATGCCTCCGGCGGTGTACCGGGATGTGCAATGATCTAGCGTATCAAAGATATCAAAAAACGGACAAGCCATAAAAATATCATGCTAACTATCTTACGATCATGCAAAGCAATATGACAATGAATGCTCGAGTCATGTATATGATGATGATGGAAGTTGCATGGCAATATATCTCGGAATGGCTATGGAAATGCCATGATAGGTAGGTATGGTGATTGTTTTGAGGAAGGTATATGGTGGGTTTATGGTACCGGCGAAAGTTGCGCGGTACTAAAGAGGCTAGCAATGGTGGAAGGATGAGAGTGCGTATAATCCATGGACTCAACATTAGTCATAAAGAACTCACATACTTATTGCAAAAATCTATTAGTTATCGAAACAAAGTACTACACGCATGCTCCTAGGGGGATATATTGGTAGGAAAAGACCATCGCTCATCCCCGACCGTCACTCATAAAGAAGACAATCGATAAATAAATCATGCTCCGACTTCATCACATAACGGTTCACCATACGTGCATGCTACGGGAATCACAAACCTCAACACAAGTATTTCTACTAATCCACAACTACCCACTAGCATGACTCTAATATCACCATCTTTATATCGCAAAACTATTGCAAGGAATCAAACATATCATATTCAGTGATCTACAAGTTTTATGTAGGATTTTATGACTAACCATGTGAATGACCAGTTCATGTCATCTCTCTAAATAGATATAAGTGAAGCAAGAGAGTTTAATTATTTGTACAAAAGATATGCCCACGCTCTAACAAATATAAGTGAAGCAAAAGATCATTCTACAAATGGCGGTTGTCTAAGTGAAGAGAAACAGGCAATCCAAACTTCAAATGATATAAGTGAAGCACATGAAGCATTCTATAAAGTCATACTCAAAAGATATAAGTGAAGTACAAAGAGAATTCTATAAATCAACCAAGGACCATCTCATACCAGAATGGTGCATAAAAGAAAAATGAAAACTAAATGCAAAAGACGCTCCAAGATTGCACATATCGCATGAACGAAACGAATCCGAAAACATACCGATACTTGTTGAAGAAAGAGGGGATGCCTTCCGAGGCATCCCCAAGCTTAGACGCTTGAGTCTCCTTGAATATTTACTTGGGGTGCCTTGGGCATCCCCAAGCTTGAGCTCTTGCCTCTCCTTCTTCTCCTCACATCGAGACCTTCTCGATCATCGAACACTTCATCCACACAAAACTTCAACAGAAAACTCGGTAAGATCCATTAGTATAATAAAGCAAATCACTACTCTAAGTACTGTTGCAAACCAATTCATATTTTGTTTTTGCATTGCGTCTACTGTAATATAAATTTTTAATGGCTTAATCCACTGATATAAATTGATAGTTTCATCAAAACAAGCAAACTATGCATAAAAACAGAATCTGTCTAAAACAGAACAGTCTGTAATAATCTGAACATTCACCATACTTTTGATACTTCAAAAATTCTACAAAAATTAGGAACAATAAACAATTTGTATAGAAAGACAGTACAAAAAGAATCAGAACCATTTGACGTTCCAGTAAGAAAAGTAAAATCGAGCACTACATCCAAAGTTTCTGTCCTGCACCGTGCGAGCCAACAAGCGTTGTAAACATCCTAAAGGCAAACCTTGGCACATTATTTTTATAATACAATGGAATTGTACAAGGGGATAATTATTATTTTTTGAAAAGTTTCTTTAATCAAGATTCATAAAGTTTCCGTGAGCATGAACAAAGTTCAAGGCTAGCTAGCTCCCACTTCAACAATGCTCGTCTTTCTCACTTTCGCTTTTCTTTTTGAAAAAGTTTTGGGTTCCCCTATTTATTTTTGTTTTTAAACTATATAAAAGCACTCAACAGAAATAAATGACTCTCTAAAACTTCTAGGTTGTCTCCCTGGCAGCGCTTTCTTTAAAGCCATTAAGCTAGTCATATAGTGCTCAAGTAATGAATCCACCCGGATCCCAAGGTATATCAAAGCCAATTTTAATTAGCAATGATTTGACATTTAGTAGTGAGCACAAGGCAACATATATCATGCAACAACAAAGTCTAACTCTCTTCCTATGCATCGGCATGTCATAAAAGAACAATTCATGCACACAAAGTAAAGGCCAATGCATAGTATAAACAGTTTCTTGCAATTTTATCGTGTTGGAAACATAGAGAGGTGGAGATATAGTTCCTCTCTCATAATAATTGCAAGTAGAAGCAGCAAGAACATGCATACTATATTCATCAAAATCATCATGTGTAGTAGTAAAAGGCAACCCATCAATATAATCTTTAATAAGCACAAACTTCTCCGATATAGTGTAGTTTGGAGAATTCAAAAAGATAATAGGACTATCATGTGTGGGTGCAATAGCAACAATTTCATGTTTAACATAAGGAACTATAGCAAGTTCATCTCCATAAGCATAATTCATATTGGCATCTTGGCCATAGGCATAGCAAGCATCATCAAAAAGGGATATTTCAAGAGAATCAACAGGATCATAATAGTTATCATAGCAATCATCCTTCGGTAGGCACGAATGGAAATTAAACAATGTATGATTTGAAGAGTTACTCTCATTAGAAGGTGGGCACGGGTAGCTAATCCGCTCTTCCTCCTTTTGTTCTTCGCTCTCCTCATCATCTTTTTCATCCAATGAGCTCACAGTTTCATCAATTTCTTCTACCATAGATTCCTGCAAAATATTAGTCTCTTCTTGGACAGCGGATACTTTCCCAATAAATGCATCAATATCGGAATTGAATTCATAATCGGCATAACAATATTTAAGGATAGCTGAATTTTCAGGTCTATAAACAGCATCATAAAGGTTTTCAAACTCTTTGAACATAGATTCAATTTCATAAGCATCCATAAAAGCAACAAATTCTTCTATTTGTTCCACATCATAGTAGTCATATATACCTCTAGCATAAGAAGCCAAAGTTTCATTATCATTAAATTTGCATGAAAAGGGAAGGTGTGGAGCCTTCATCCTAGAGCAACAAGTATAATCATAACTCAAGCATACTTGCCGAGCATACCACTTCAACATATAAATTTGATCCCATAATAGTTTCCCTTTTTGAGTCAAGCGATAATCCCTAAAGTATTCACGTTGATCCAACGTGCCTCCCATTACTAGATTGAATGGGGTTTTCTCTGGATTATCAAAGTAGTACATAATATCTGTCACATAACGAGCATCGAGGGTTTTAGGAGGTTCCCCATCTCCATAACTAAAGATAAAGAACAACTAAGAATAGCAAATAAAAATTACTTAGTGATAAAGCAAACAAGCACACACAAGAATATTCACCCCACGCTATTACTCCCCGGCAACGGCGCCATAAAAAGGTATTGATAACCCACAAGTATAGGGGATCAATTGTAGCCTCTTTCGATAAGTAAGAGTGTCGAACCCAACGAGGAGCTAAAGGTAGAACAAATATTCCCTCAAGTTCTATCGACGACCGATACAACTCTACGCACGCTTGACGTTCGCTTTACCTAGAACAAGTATTAAACTAGAAGTACTTTGTAGGTGTTCTTGGATAGGTTTGCAAGAATATAAAGAGAGCGTAAATAAAAAGTAAGGGCTGTTTAGATAAAGACACAACTAAATTAGTTTTAACAGAGAGCCTTTTGTTACGAGAAAGTTATTTGTCCCTAGGCAATCGATAACTAGACCGGTAATCACTATTGCAATTTTATTTGAGGGAGAGGCATAAGCTAACATACTTTCTCTACTTGGATCATATTCACTTATGATTGGAACTCTAGCAAGCATCCGCAACTACTAAAGATCATTAAGGTAAAACCCAACCATAGCATTAAAGTATCAAGTCCTGTTTATCCCATATGCAACAACCTCTTACTCGGGTTTGTGTTTCAGTCACTCACGCAACCCACTATAAGCGAATCATGAACGCATTGCAACACCCTACAGCGGGAGTCCCTCATGCTTGCGCGACATGGAGAGCACCATAGGACAACACCAATAAAAAAACATGCAACTCAAACCGGTCATGATCATCAAATAACCCATGGGACAAAACGGATGTACTCAAACATCATAGGATAGCCATACATCATTGGGAAATAATATATAGCGGTGAGCACCATGTTTAAGTAGAGATTACAGCGGATAAGAGAGAGGTTACACCGCTGCATAGAGGGGGGAAGAGTTGGTGATGATGGCGGTGAAGTTGTTGGTGAAGATGGCGATGATGATGATGATGGCCACGACAGCGTTCCGGCGCCACCGGAAGAGAAGGGGCCCCTTCGTCTTCTTCTTCCTTGACCTCCTCCCTAGATGGGAGAAGGGTTTCCCCTCTGGTCCTTGGCCTCCATGGCGTGGGAGGGGCGAGAGCCCCTCCGAGATTGGATCTATCTCTCTGTTTCTGCGTTCTGTTCTGCTGCCCTTTCACCGTTTCGTATATATATATGGAGATCCGTAACTCTGATTGGACTGAAACCTTCGCCGTGATTTTTTTCTTTTGAAAATTAGCTTTCTTGCGGCCTAAGAAGGGCAACAACCGCCTTACGGGTGGACCACGAGGGCAGGGGCGCGCCCCCTGCCTCGTGCCCACCTCAGACACCATTTCGCGTTGATTCTTCCTCCCAGATTTTCCAAATATTCCAAAAACATTCTCCGTCCGTTTTTATCCCGTTTGGATTCCGTTTGATATGGGTTTTCTGCGAAACATAAAACATGCAACAAACAGGAACTGGCACTGGGCACTAGATCAATATGTTAGTCCCAAAAATAGTATAAAAAGTTGCCAAAAGTATATGAAAGTTGCATAATATTGGCATGGAACAATCAAAAATTATAGATACGATGGAGATGTATCAACTATGCAGAAGTAACACATCTCATAACCATCACAAATCCAACTATCAACAAAGCCAAGCCGCGCCAACATTTGCTCCAAAAAAATCCATTCCATTCAATCATAGGCTTTCATCATCTCCAAACTTGACCGCACAAAGAGGTTTCATACATTTCCTCATCTTGATTGCATGCACACGCTCGTAAGAAACAAGAACAATATCTTTTTATGAGGCTACTTGGAACAAACACACTCTGTTCTTTTGAGATCATAATAGGTAGCACCACTTTCAACCCGTTTGCTAGAACCTTCACCACATTCTTATACAGAAAGACTAGTCGAGCGAAATTATGAAAGCAACTCCGGTGAGTTTACTTTTGGAATCACTACACTCAGTGTCATTAAAAGCATTGGTTACCACCACTCCTGAAAAAAAATCCTTGACCGCGCTACAAACATCCTCTCGTATTAATGGTTGGTGTCGTTGATAAAACATCATGGGAGACCATTTGGATCGGGTGCTTTATTCGACCCCATTGGGAACAATTCTCTCTCAAGTTCTTCATCCATGGAGACTCATGTTAGTCTCACATTCATATCTTCTGAGACCATTCCTTCAATTTTGCAGCAGTCGCTCCAGACTCCATCCACCCTTCTAACGTGAACAACTTCTCGTAGAAGTTGGAAGCCATGTGCCTCATCTCTTTGTCGGTGGTGCATCAGGTCCCATCCTCCCGCAACAAAGCCCTGGCAATGTTATTCCTCTTCCTATGTGATGCCCTGGCCGCGTTTCATGTACATCACCTCCTCTCTCACTCTCGTATATCTCATGGAGTTGTTGTTCGATCGCCCCAACCTCCTACATGTAACCAGTTTGTGTGGCATTTTCCTTTGTGTCACACAACTACTCTTTAAGCTCCCCAATTTGGCATCTTATCGATCCAAAGACCTCTGGACTCCAAGCCCGCATGTCGCGGGTGACCACATTGATTCTCTCGCAAACTGCATCAAGGCCTATTGGACCACTATTGATTGCATCCAATGCTTCATTCACCATGGCATCATACTAATCATGTAGGATATACATCTCTTCAAACCTAAAAGTCCTTTTACCCATGTCACTACTAGTGACCGGTGCCACTAAAGCTCGAATGAAAAGTGTTGCATGTTATGGTTCCTCCATTTAAACATGCTCGACCGATGTCTGTGGAAACATTTGCATGAAGGCATGAATGCATGTGGCCCAACCTAGTATGACTTGTAAGTCCTCCTTCGCATATCTCTTGTTATCGCACGTATACGGGTACCTTGAGAATCCAAGATCCGCTAAGATATTATCCGAAAAGCATTCCCTAATTTCCTCCATATGCACAAAGCTTCCCGGGTTCCCACCTCGCTATTCTGGTTGAAATAAAACCTAGTCGAAGTCTCCTGCACAGAGCCATGGGAGGTCATCTTAATCCCTAAGGCAATAGATCGTGCCCCGTGTTTTATGTCTCTACTAAGTACGGGGCACCCCGTAGGTTCCAGTGAACCTACATGCTTTACCCTCAACAGAAATAGCAGCATATAAATAGTACTGACACCATGGCCTAACTGATACTTGCACATTATCTCTCCGCCAGAGTGCTAATCCTCCACTCCCGCCCAGAAAACCCACAACTACACCCTACCTGAAACCTAGGCTGCATTAATCTTATCCATTGTACCTGAGCTTTTTTTCACTTAAGAAAACCATGATTGGATCGTAATTGAAAGGATCGAGAAGAGGTGTCTAGAGGGGGGGGGGGTGATTAGACCCTCAACAAAGAAAAGTAGCAGTTTTTAAATTCTTCAAGTTAAGGTGGAGTTTTAGCACAAGTCTAAACATTCATAATACATTTCAAGCAAGCATGGCAAGAGTATATGAGCAGTGGAAAGTAAGGCATGCAAATTGCAAGAAAGTAAAGGGAGGGGATTGGAGTGTGCAAACACAATTGGAGACACGGAGATTTTTGGCATGGTTCCGATAGGTGGTGCTATCGTACATCCACGTTGATGGAGACTTCCACCCACGAAGGGTAACGGTTGCGTGAGTCCACGGAGGGCTCCACCCACGAAGGGTCCACGAAGAAGCAACCTTGTCTATCCCACCATGGCCATCCGACGAAGGACTTGCCTCACTTGGGTAGGTCTTCACGAAATAGGCGATCTCCTTGCCCTTACAAACTCCTTGGTTGAACTCCACAATCTTGACAGAGGCTCCCAAGTGACACCTAACCAATCTAGGCGACACCACTCTCCAAAAGGTAATAGATGTGTGTTGATGATGAACTCCTTGCTCTTGTGCTTCAAATGATAGTCTCCCAAACACTCAACTCTCTCTCACACATATTTGGCTATGGTGGAAAGATGATTTGAGTGGAAAGCAACTTGGGGAAGGCTAGAGATCAAGATTCTTGTGGTTGGATTGGAATGTCTTGGTCTCAACACATGAGTAGGTGGTTCTCTCTCAGAAAATGAATGCTGGAAGTGTAGGCACGTTCTGATGGCTCTCTCATAGATGGAGAGGGGGGTGGATGGTATATATAACCTCCACACAAAATCTAACCGTTACACACAAAAGAGCCAACTCGGTCAGACCAGATGTGTGAACTCAATGAGACCGATTCAGTTCAAAATGTGAACGTTAGGAATTTCGGTGGGACCGATATGATCAACTCGGTGGGGCGGATGTGCTAGCGTTAGGGTAAAACCTAAACTCGTCTTGATCGATTACACAAGCTCGGTGAGATCAATCTTGGTAATAAGCAAACAGATAGTTGGTCAAGTAAACTCAGTGGGGCCGACTGCATATTTCGGTGAGACCGAAATAGTTGCAACGGGCAACAAAGAGTTTGCAAGCCCATCTCGGTGAGACCAAGATCCCATTGGTGAGACCGAATTGATTAGGGTTTCTAGCTATGGCTATGTCAAGTGAACTCGGTGGCGCCGGATGAATCAAATCGGTAGGGCCGAGTTTGACTTTAGGTTTAGGACATATATTTGGAATTGAGAAAATGGTTGAGGGCTTTGGAGCATATCACTAAGCACTTTGAGCAAGTAGACAATTAAGCAACACCTCATCCCCTTTTAATAGTATTGGCTTTCCTATTGACTCAATGTGATCTTGGATCACTAAAATAGAAATAAAGAGTCTTGAGCTTTTGCCAATATCTGTCCTTAGCATCTTGAAGGGATTCCACATCCTCTTGTCCATGCCATGCCTTTGCTGAACTTTCTGAAATATACTAGATGAAAATATTAGTCCAACAAGAGATATGTTGACATTAATTACCAAAATCACCCAGGGAGCACTTGTGTTTTCAGCCTCCCCCTTTTTGGTAATTGATGACAACATACATCAAAGCCTTAGATAAAGATATGAAGAATAACAAGTAAAGATTTGGAAAGACATGTAACATGCATAGGCTCCCCCTACATGTATACAATCATGTACATATAGAATATAAGAGCATGTGAATGCATAAGCATGTCAGAGCAAGCAATGAGTTACATGTATCTTGGTTATATGCATCAGAGCAAATGATGTAAATACAGGAAGTGTACCTTCATGTTCATGATTCCTTCTTGCAAACATTATGTACATCAGCAAGGGGTCATCATGCACATGAGTGTGATGTATACACTTACCTTGTGGTCTTGAGCTGGTTTTGGAGGAGGTAAACTTGAGAAAACAGGGTTAGATAACACAAGAACACCTACTAAACAAAGCAAGTTGAGAAAACCACAAAGAGTACCAAGATTGGGATGACATGTAGTGAGTGAGTACTTAGTACTCTATTTGGATATAGACATGTCCCCAAAGTATAAAGATATGCAATGAATTCCAAAGATTTTCTTCCCTTAGATATGAACTCTTTCTCCCCCTGAATCTGATATTGGATAATGGGAGAGAATAGGGAAAGAGAAAATCAGGACAAGGCAATCAACATGTCTTTTCCCTCTTAAAGACATGTGACTTCTCTCCTCTATGGTTGATAAGCATCTGGAGAAGTTAAGATGTGCGTTCTCTCTTATGTGATAAGTTTTGATGTGCTCTCTCTCCCCCTTTGACATCAATTTCAAAGAAGCGATCTTCTGGAGCATGAGTCAAGTAGGTGTGGTCCTTGAGTCACATTACAAAGCAACATGTAATTTAAGATGCTAGTAGAGGACAAGAATCATCGAATGGAGCTGGAAGGAAAAAGAAAATGACAATGGCAAAATGTTTTCTCACTAGTGAAATCAGTAACGCTGAGTTGTTTTCATCGGTGACACCGAGTTGGCAGTGTCATAAATGATGCTGATACGTCTCCAATGTATCTACTTTTCCTAACGCTTTTCTCTTGTTTTGGACTCTAATTTGCATGATTTGAATGAAACTAACCCCTGAGTGACGTTGTTTTTAGCAGAACTACCATGGTGTTGTTTTTGTGTAGAAATGAAAGTTCTTGGAATGGAACGAAAATTTGTGAGGATTTTTTATATCAAGAATAAGAATTTCCGGAGCCAAGACCTTTTGGAGAGGGGCACCTGGGTGGGCACAACCCACCTGGGCGCGCCAAGAGAGGGGGCGCGCCCTGGTGGGTTGTCCCTACCTGGTGGCCCCGCAGACCCTGATTCCAACGCTATAAAATCCTATTTTTGGAGAAAAAAATCAGGGAGAAAGAATTATTGCGTTCCACGAGTTTCTTCCTCGGGAGGGCAGATCTGGAGTCCGTTTGGGGCTCCGGAGATGGGGATCTTCGTTCTTCATCATCACCAACCCTTCTCCATCGCCAATTCCATGATGCTCCCCACCGGGAGTGAGTAATTCCTTCGTAGGCTCGCTGGTCGGTGAAGAGTTGGATGAGATTCATCATGTAATCGAGTTAGTTTTGTTAGGGCTTGATCCCTAGTATCCACTATGTTCCTAGATTGATGTTGCTATGACTTTGCTATGCATAGTGCTTGTCACTTTGGGCTC
The DNA here is from genome assembly GCA_032464435.1 of Aegilops umbellulata. NCBI lineage: Eukaryota > Viridiplantae > Streptophyta > Magnoliopsida > Poales > Poaceae > Aegilops > Aegilops umbellulata. Next base: position 61,030,832 of record CP136056.1, on the reverse strand, counting down.
AGGTGCCATGAACTCATATCTTAACCGTTTATGTTATCATCATTATATCCATGTTTTAGATCCGATCTTGCAAGTTATAGTCACCTACTACGTGTTATGATCCGGCAACCCCGGAGTGACAACAACCGGGCCCACTCCCGGTGATGATCGTAGTTTGAGGAGTTCATGTATTCACTATGTGTTAATGCTTTGTTCTGGTTCTCTATTAAAAGGAGGCCTTAATATCCCTTAGTTTCCAATATGGACCCCGCTGCCACGGGAGGTTAGGACAAAAGATGTCATGCAAGTTCTTTTAATAAAGCATGTATGACTATTTACGGAATACATGCCTACATTATATCGATGAATTGGAGCTAGTGTCGTATCGTCCTAGGTTATAACTGTCACATGATGAATATCATCCAACGAGTCACCGATCCAATGCGTACGAATTTATCTTATATTGTTCTTGCTAAGTTACTACGGCTGTTGTCACTATTGCACTTGCTACAAAACTACTGCTATCACTGTTACTGTTACTGTTACTGCTGTCACTATTATCGAAACCATCATATTACTTTGCTACTGCTCACTTTGCTGCAGATAATTAATCTCCAGGCGTGGTTGATTTGACAACTCAGCTGCTAATACCTTCAAATATTCTTTGGCTCCCCTTGTGTCGAATCTATAAATTTGGGTTGAATGCTCTACCCTCGAAAACTGTTGCGATCCCCTATACTTGTGGGTTATTAGATGCATATCGGTCAGACCGGGTTTGTCCTTGTCGGCTGGACCGATGAACAATCTACAATGCAGGATTGCAGTTCGGTCTAGCCGGGATGCATAAGTCGGTGAGACCAAGTTCAATACTGAAGAAAAGATTTTGTCATCTCAGCTCAATAGGCAAAAAAGATCTCACAAGGATTTGCAGGGAATTAACTGAAGGATTTGCAATGAATTAGATGCAGGGAATGCAGAACATAAGGAAATACTAGAGAACTTCATCTAGAGAGAGTCGGTGACAAAGTCACCTATGTTAGAGTATATTGACTGAGGAGTCAAGTGAGAACACTTGATCGTAGGTCATACTCATCGTTTAAGCTCAAAATGGGGTTACCATTTTTCGTTTAAGCATTTTGATGTATCCGCATCTTGTTGAGCTGCTTTGACCCATGACTTGGGGTAAAGCTTCTCTAAGATGGGATGACATACCTTGGGTGGTGGTGTTGACCTTGATCACGCAGTTGAACTTGTGTGGGATGCTCAAGGTTGATGTAGTTCATCAATAGTTGAGAGCACCGCTTGTAATTTGAGTTCATCTACCTACATGGGTTAGTCTTGCAAGGAAGAGCACTTGTGTATCCAAAGTGATAATCATGAAATTTGATATATAGAAATTGTCAAAGGACATGTTGAGTGGATTCATGCTTCCTTGACTTCAACCACCATATTGTAGAGACTTGGTGATGTAGAGATTGCTCATGATATGAGTGAGTTGCAATCTCATAGATTTGGGCTCATCCAAGTACATACAAGGGTTAGATGACATGCAAGGGTACAAGTATAGATCCAAGACATATGATCATTATCATAAGAGAAATATCAAGGATGAGTCAAAGGCTCATGCCTTGCATGCATCCAAATGGAGTTTCTACTCCAAGTTTGAGGCATCAATGATATTCAATTCACCTCTCAAACGGCAAAATACTTTATCATCAAACGGTTTGGTGAATATATCCGCCAATTGCTTATCGGTACAAACATGCTTAAGATCGATGTCTCCTTTAGCAACATGATCTCGAATGAAATGATGAAGAACTTCAATATGCTTAGTTCGAGAATGTTGCACAGGATTGTGAGCAATCTTAATAGCACTTTCATTATCACAAAGCAATGGGACATGTTTCACATAAATCCCATAATCTTTAAGAGTTTGGATCATCCAAAGTAATTGAGCACAACATGAACCGGCGGCAATGTATTCTGCTTCGGCGGTGGATAAGGATACCAAGTTTTGTTTCTTGGAGGACCAAGACACAAGAGATCTACCAAGAAATTGACAAGTACCCGAAGTGGACTTTCTATCAACCTTGTCACCGGCATAGTCTGAATCGGAGTAGCCAACAAGATCAAAAGAAGATCTCTTAGGATACCAAATGTCAAAGTTTGGTGTATGAATTAATTATCTCACTATCCTTTTCACAGTCTTAAGATGGCATTCCTTAGGGGCCGCTTGATATCGTGCACACATGCACACACTTAGCATAATATCAGGACGGGAGGCACATACATATAACAATGAACCAATCATAGAGCGATAAACCTTTTGGTCAACCGGTTTGCCATCCTTCGTCAAGTCAAGATGTCCAGTAGGCATGGGTGTTTTCATACCTTTGCTTTTTTGCATGTTGAACTTCTTGAATAAGTCCTTGGTATACTTTGTTTGTGAAAGAAAGGTACCCTCCTTAGTTTGCTTGATTTGCAAACCAAGAAAGAACTTGAGCTCACTAATCATAGACATCTCAAACTTCTCCGACATTAGCCTTCCAAACTTTTCACTAAAATGAGGGTTAGTTGAACCAAATATGATATCATCCACATAAATTTGGCACACAAATAATTCTTCATTAACCCTTTTAGTAAAAAGAGTAGAATCATTTTTTCCAATCTCAAAGCCTTTTTCAATAAGGAACTTGGTCAAGCATTTATACCACGCTCTAGGAGCTTGTTTAAGACAATAAAGATCTTTGTGAAGTTTGTAAACATGGTCAGGTTTCTTAGGATTAACAAAACCGGGAGGTTGTTTAACATAAACTTCCTCCTCAATTTCACCATTTAGAAAATCACTTTTAATGTCCATTTGATATAATGTAATATCATGATGATTGGCATAAGCAAGTAAGATGCGTATGGACTCCAGTCTAGCAACGGGGGCATATGTCTCACCATAGTCCATACCTTCGACTTGAGTGTAGCCTTGGGCGACAAGACAAGCCTTGTTGCGTACAACTTGTCCATCTTCATCTTGCTTATTCCGAAACACCCATTTGGTACCAATGACATTTTGGTTGTTGTCCGGCTTTTCTACCAAGGTCCACACTTGGTTCCTCTCGAAGTTGTGTAGCTCTTCGTGCATGGCGTTCACCCAATCTGGATCATCAAGCGCTTCTTCAACCTTCATATGTTCAATACTAGAGATGAATGAATAATGTTCACAAAAATTAGCCAAACGAGTTTTAGAGCGAGTAATTCTCCCGGTTTGGATATCATCAAAGATTTGTTCGACGGGATGGTCCCTTGAAACTCTTGCTCTAACTCGTGAGAGCTTTTGTTTGGGTCGAGGTGGAACATCCTCTTCATCATCTTGTTCTTCCTCTTGGCCTTCTTCGTTGTTGGTGTTCTTGTTCTCTTGTGGAGGTGGAGAAGGAGGTTGATGAGATTCATCTTGGTGTACTTCCTCAATTTCTTCATCTTGGCGTGTCCCACTTGTGGATGCCTCCGAGTCAACTCGTGTGGTTCACCTTGGCGTGAGGCAGAAGCTTCCACTTGGATGGACGAGGCACTCTCCTTCACCTCCGTTGGGAAAATCTTGCCAATAGACAAGTCTCGGATTGCTTCCGAAGGGTCTTTGTCTCCTACATCAATTGGCAATTGCTCTACTTGCGAGCCGTTAGATTCATCAAACTTCACATCTACCATCTCTTCAACCTTTCGGGTGAAATTGTTGTAGACACGGTAAGTGTGAGAGTTTGAGCCATAACCGAGTAGGAAACCTTCATGAGACTTAGGAGCAAATTTTGAACGACGATGCTTATCAAGAATATAGCACTTTGAGCCGAATACTCGAAAGTATCCAACTTGGGGTTTGTTACTGGAGAGAAGCTCATATGTCGTCTTGCCGAGTAGCTTGTGAAGATATAGACGATATGTTGCATGACAAGCTGTCTCAACCGCTTCCGCCCAAAAGTGTTTTGGCATCTTGTACTCATCAAGCATCGTTCTTGCCATCTCAATAAGAGTTCGGTTCTTCCTCTCAACAACTCCATTTTGTTGAGGCGTGTACGTAGCCGAGAACTCATGTGAAATCCCTTCTTCGTGAAGAAAGGTGTCCACATTTGTGTTCTTGAACTCCGTTCCGTTGACGTTGCGAACCTTCTTGATCTTCACTTCAAATTGCTTTTGGGCCTTCCTAGTGAAGTTTTTGAAGATCTTTTCGACCTGTGATTTATCATCAAGAAGCACCTTTAATAAGCTTATCAAGATTTCGCATGCCCACATGACCTAACCTTCTATGCCACAACCAACCTTTGGAAGACTTAGCAATTAAGAAAGTTCTAGGTTGATCCTTTTTAGTGAAATCAACAACGTATATATCACCTCTACGTATACCAGTAAAGACCATATTATGGTTATCTCTTCGAAACACTTGGCAATCTACTTCAGTAAATAGGAAATTGGATCCATAGTCAGCTAGTCTAGATACGGAAAGTAAATTATAGCCAAGAGATTCAACGAGCATAAAATTTTGGATGGAGCTGTCATGTGAGATGGCCACCTTACCAAGGCCAATCACCTTACCCTTTGAGTTATTACCAAAAGTGACATACTTTCGAGGGCCGTCATTTTCAGCAAGCTCACAAAACATATCATTGTCTCCGGTCATGTGATCGGTACATCCACTATCAAGAGCCCATTCCTTTCCTCCAGCCATGTAGCGGCGAAGATTAGCCATAAGACCAAAGTGTCTCATAGACTCATCGAGATCAAAGTCACTATCATCATCCTCATCATAGTATCCATGTTCAACATCGTCTTGTGATTGATCATCACCTAGAGAGAGTGATTCATTAGTTTTATGATCATGACAATGTTCATCCTTATGAATTCTAATGACTTCTGAGATGATATTACTAATGATTCCAACATCTCCTTTGGCACACATAAGATCACGAAGCTCAAATAAACAATCACCAAACTTAGGATCATTAGGATTCATTTTATTTAAAGCAATGGACTTATGAAGAATCACATCCAGATTTTTCAAGGAATAGTTTGGGAACCGTTCCTCAAGAAATATCCATATGGTGTAAGCGCATTCAAGAGTAGGCAAGCAAACAATCAAATTTCTAGGCAATCCTCTAATGATAAGATTGATAGTTCTAAGATTGCGGATCATGTCAAGGGATTCATCGGGGGTAGGATGCAAGGGGTCAACAAGAGGCGCACAAGGGCTAGTAATGTACTTGTTCAAATGATATCCATTGAAAATCTCAAGCATCTCATTTTTCCAAGCATTAAAGAACTCTCCATCAAGCATAGGCACTCTACGTCTAAAAATCCCCAAAATAGACTCATCCATCTTCCTCCAATGATGATTAAACCAAAGCAATGGAGACCAATGCTCTGATACCAATTGAAAGGATCAAGAAGAGGTGTTTAGAGGGGGGGGGGGTGATTAGACCCTCAACAAAGAAAAGTAGCAGTTTTTAAATTCTTCAAGTTAAGGTGGAGTTTTAGCACAAGTTTAAACATTCATAATACATTTCAAGCAAGCATGGCAAGAGTATATGAGCAGCGGAAAGTAAGGCATGCAAGTTGCAAGAAAGTAAAGGGATGGGATTGAAGTGTGCAAACGCAATTGGAGACACGGAGATTTTTTGTGTGGTTCCGATAGGTGGTGCTATCGTACATCCACGTTGATGGAGACTTCAACCCACGAAGTGTAACGGTTGCGCGAGTCCACGGAGGCTCCACCCACGAAAGGTCCACGAAGAAGCAACCTTGTCTATCCCACCATGGCCATCGCCCATGAAGGACTTGCCTCACTTGGGTAGATCTTCACGAAGTAGGCGATCTCCTTGCCCTTACAAACTCTCCTTGGTTCAACTCCACAATCTTGACAGAGGCTCCCAAGTGACACCTAACCAATCTAGGAGACACCACTCTCCAAAAGGTAATAGATGGTGTGTTGATGATAAACTCCTTTCTCTTGTGCTTCAAATGATAGTCTCCCCAACACTCAACTCTTTATCACAAGTTTGGCTATAGTGGAAAGATGATTTGAGTGGAAAGCAACTTGGGGAAGGCTAGAGATCAAGATTCTTGTGGTTGGATTAGAATGTCTTGGTCTCAACATATGAGTAGGTGGTTCTCTCTCAGAAAATGAATGGTGGAAGTGTAGGCTCGTTTTGATGGCTCTGTCATGAATGGAGAGGAGGGTGGAGGGGTATATATAGCCTCCACACAAAATCTAACCGTTACACACAAAAGAGCCAACTCGGTCAGAGCGGATGTGTGAACTTGGTGAGACCGATTCAGTTTAAAATGTGAACGTTAGGAATCTCGGTGGGACCGATATGATCAATTCGGTGGGACCGATGTGCTAGGGTTAGGGTAAAACCTAAACTCGGTTTGACCGATTACACAAGCTCGGTGAGACCGATCTTGGTAATAAGCAAACAGAGAGTTGGTCAAGCAAACTCGGTGGGGCCGACTGCATATTTTGGTGAGACCGAAATAGTTGCAACAGGCAGCAGAGAGTTTGCAAGCCCATATCGGTGAGACCGAGATCCTATCGGTGAGACCGAACTGATTAGGGTTTCTAGGTATGGCTATGTCAAGTGAACTCGGTGGCGCCGGATGAATCAAATTGGTAGGGCCGAGTTTGACTTTAGGTTTAGGACATAAATTTGGAATTGAGAAAGTGGTTGAGGGCTTTGGAGCATATCGCTAAGAACTTTGAGCAAGTTGACCATTAAGCAACACCTCATCCCCTTTTAATAGTATTGGCTTTCCTATGGACTCAATGTGATCTTGGATCTAGAAATGAAGAGTCTGGAGCTTTTGCCAACATTCTGTCCTTAGCATCTTGAAGGGGTTCCACATCCTCTTGTTTGTGCCACGCCTTTACTGAAACTTTCTAAAATATACTAGATGAAAATATTAGTCCAACAAGAGATATGTTGACATTAATTACCAAAATTACCCAGTTCGCCAACTACCAAGTCCAACCCCAGTCCCCAACAATTCCACGCTAGAAGATCCATTGCTCCCAGCGGCCTGTTGGGCAGGGTCCGCCGACAATATGGTTAGCGATACGATCAAATACCGAAGTCATTTTGTGCCTATTGTCACCAATGAACATATCATGAATAATCTACATATTCAGATCTCCCTTTGGGTCCATAGCTGCTTGGGCATTCTATTTCTCTTTGCAAGTTTAGTTTGATCAGCCGAGGTCATGTGTTGTTGTTCACCATGAAACTATCTCGGCCAACATACATATGTACTTCCTAAATCCTCCAAACCAGAATGGGGGGGGGGGGGTTCCTTTATGATTGTTGTACTGTTATTTTTCAAATCTCCCCTGGGCATGTCATTGGTGCAGGTCATGCCTCATCCCCCTTTCACATTTCTCCTCTAAATTTTGTCGCAAGTCCTTCTCTTTATTTATCCCTGGTTGTTCTTGAACATACTCAGGCTACTAACCTCCTCCTACTGGACCTTGTACTCCCCGCTAGTGCAGGAGGTACTAGACATGAACTATCGATGCTGGTTATGCTTGGCTGGAAGGTCTTGGGCAGTAGCATGCATGTGTCTCCCATGCTTGGTCTAACTCGACCCCGAGCTACCAAAATTGCTACTGTTGCTAGACACCATACTATTGGATCCACTCTTAAGACCAAAGATGTGTCCCTCAACCATTCTTCCACTGGGATCTAGATTCCACCAGCGTCTCATACACACCATCTACATGAACGAGCCGACCACATTCACAACAAAATTGCGGAATGTTCTTGTATGAAAATCAAACCAAGTACCAAAATCGGTCTTCCAGTGAAGACATTAGGAAGAAATCCCTCACCCACGACTCATCTACACATATCCTGCATGAACTCGGAGGTGCTTTCCTCTTGCTAAATCATGTTTGTCCACATCTACTTTGATCACCTCCCCAAGACAATTTCCAAGGGCCTTTCCAAAAGTTTCGAAGTGTTTGTCAAGTTGTAGGTCCGTGACTCGAGCCCACATTTCAACTGTATCAAAAACCATCTCAGACGGACTCGTATTCTCCTCATGATCCTTCAATACTATAATGTTAAAGTCAAATTTCCACGGTCCATTAATTAACGGGTGTTTCGGCTCCTTGACTGCCAAAGCGGACTGCAAAGTTGTTTCTGCCAATATCCTTAAATTGAGCCTCCATGTGGAGACCCCAAGCCTTCCACATCGTTCTCTCAAGAGAATGAATGTTCATCGGTCTATTTATATAGATTAAATAACTAGGTCTATATGAACCATCATACACCGTATAATTGGATGGTTAGGAAAGTGGTTTTATCTTGGATCACTCTGTATCAAGTTATATTTGGTCTAGAAATATCTCAAACCTTGCCCAACATATCAAGAACTCCAATGAGGTCATTCTTCTCCTGGATATGTTAGAATAATATGGTGGAATGGAAGAGTTATCTTAAAGAGCCACATGAACAACCTGCTCAACTTTCAAAGCATATACCAAAAGCAAAAAGCCATAATTAGGTGGATGAAGTTTGGAGATGGAAACACAAAAAAATTCCAGGAAAAAGCAACTATCAAGTACATAAATAACCAAATTGCCATGTTGAAGGATGTACAACAAACCGAACACCTTGGTCGTAGTGCAAAGGCTGCAATTCTGAGGAGAGCCTATAAGAAGAGACTTGGTGGTACTTCTCCAACTTCAATTTTTTTTCAATCTCTCCAGCATGCTCTCATGAAATATTTCTTTGGAAGAGTATGATGCACCATTCCTAAAAGCAGAAATTGACGAGGTTGTTAAACATCCTCCTACTGATAAAGCTCCTGGTCCAGATGGTTTCAATGGGGCTTTTTTGAAAAATTGCTGACATATCATTTGTCAGGACTTCTACCACCTCATTGAAGATTTTTGTAATGAGAAAGTGAAACTTTAGTCCATAAACAACTCTTTCATTACTAGGATTCCTAAGAAAGAGAATCCTCAAACACCTAATGATTTTAGGCCCATTTCTCTACTAAACAACACCATCAAGATCATCACTAAGCTGCTGGCTAATAGGCTACAAAAAGTAATCCTTAAGCTTATTCATACAAACCAATATGGATTTATGAAGTCCAAGTCCATACAAGATTGTCTAGCATGGGCATATGAGTACATTCACTAGTGCCGACAGTCCAAGAAAGAAATAGTGATCTCAAAACTTGACTTTGCCAAAGCTTTTGATATGATTGAGCATGACACTATATTCCAAATTCTTCAGGCCATAGGTTTTAGCTCTAGATGGATTAACTAGATTAAAATGATTTACACCACTGGATTCTCTTCTGTCTTGTTAAATGGAGTGACAGGGAAGTAGTTCAAATGCAAAAGGGTAGTGAGGAAGGAGACCCCTTCTCACCACTCATTTGTGTCCTATCTGCTGATCTACTTCGGTTAGTTCTCAGTGAAGCAATGCATGCAAACATCATTCAAAGCTCCTATCAACTCTCATCAAATCAAGATTTCACAGTGATCCAATTCATTGATGACACATTTCTGGTTCTCCCAGCCCAGGAAAGACAAATTCAAGTGATTAACCCGTTGTCGCATTTTGCTGCTCAAAGTGGACTTCAGATTACTACAACAAATCTGTTTTTGGTGCCTCTCAATGTGGGAGAAGCAAATCTGAATAAGTTACTTGGACTCCTAGGGTGCAAGATGGAAACTTTTCCATTTACTTATCTTGGTCTCCCATTGAGTGATCACAAGATTAAAAATGAAGACTTCACTCCCACTTGTCAAACAATTGAGAGAAGACTCTGTGGAGCTCTACTATGCTAGGATATGATGGCAGGCTTCAACTCATCAAATCAGTTTATGCAGCCCTTCTACTCTTCTTCATGTGTACCCTTGCTCTTCCTGATGGAATCATTGAACAGTTAAATAATTACATCAGGAAATTTCTATGGAGGAAGTATGGATAAGAGATCTCTAGACCCGCTCTAATTTCTTGGGATATGGTCTCCCAACCAAAAAAGCTTGGTGGTCTAGGGATCTTGGATCTGGCTATTCACAACAAAGCATTGCTCATGAAAAACACGCACATGTTCTTTAATAGAGCAAATCTTCCCTGTGTCAACATGATTTGGGACCAGTACTAATCATCTGAGTTGCCAGGAGAAAGAATGTTGGGTTCACATTGGTGGATAGATCACTCAAAAATACTGCCTGACTTCAAGAGAATATCCTCATGCAAGGCTGGCACAGGCACCATCAAATTTTGGTTTGACAATTGGAAGGACAGATCACGTGCTCAACTTTTCCCTTCTCAAGCTTTTGATTAGTACAATGTAGTTAAAAGTTTCCTTCAGGAACTCCATGGTAATCAAGATCTAGATATATGGTGCTGCATAAATGGTAACCGAAAATTCTCATCAATTGCGGTTTATAACAACTTAAAAGTTGGGACTGAAGCACATATGACTTTTAAGTGGCCCTGGTAAGGTGCTAATAAACACAAGCACAAAAGTTTCTTTTGGATGCTCCTACATGACAGAATTAACACAAGGAATATGCTAAAAGGAATATCCATGCAGTTGGAATCATATGAATGTGTCATGTGCACTGACCATGCATAAGAAACTATCATGCACTTGCTTTGGGACTGCAATTTTGCTCAAGAATGTTGGAAGCTCTCCAAAGACAAAAAGGTGTATCACCTTATGATGAAATTCTATTGGGATGTCAAAGGCTTCTAAAGGCTATTGGTCTAGATATTATAATCCTAGGAAGTTGGAATGTTTGGATGCAAAGGAATGGCAACATCTTCAAGGGAGTAGCCCCCAGTATAGACTCCTAGAAATTTCTTCTCAAACAAGATTTAATACTGCTAGAGCATAGGATGAAGGGCAAGATTGTTGCAGTTCTGAAGGATTAGATTGATTCCCATCTTTGATGGTGAATCATAGATTAACCTAGTTGTTCCACCATGTTTGTGTTGGGGAACGTAGTAATTTCAAAAAAAATCCTATGCATACACAAGATCATGGTGATGCATAGCAACGAGAGGGGAGAGTGTGTCCACGTACCCTCGTAGATCGAAAGCGGAAGCGTTATGACAACGCGGTTGATGTAGTTTACGTCTTCACGATCCGACCGATCCAAGTACCGAACGCACGGCACCTCCGAGTTCAGCACACGTTCAGCTCGATGACGTCCCACGAACTCCGATCCAGCAGATCTTTGCGGGAGAGTTCTGTCAGCACGACGGTGTGATGACGCTGTTGATGATGCTACCGATGCAGGGCTTCGCCTAAGCATCGCTACGATATTACTGAGGTGGAATATGGTGGAGGGGGACACCGCACACGACTAAGAGATCAATGATCACTTGTTGTGTCTCCAAGGGGTGCCCCCCTCCCCGTATATAAAGGAGTGGAGGAGAGGGAGGGTCGGCCCTCTCTATGGCGCTCCCTAGGGGAGTCCTACTCCCACCGGGAGTAGGATTCCCCCTTTCCTAGTAGAACTAGGAGCCCTTCCAAGTAGTAGGAGTAGGAGAGAAGGAAAGGGAAAAGAGAAGATAAGGAAGGAGGGGGCGCCACCCCTCCCCCTAGTCTAATTCGGACTAGGCCTTGGGGGGACACGCAACCTCCCCTCTCTCTTTCCCCTAAAGCCCAATAAGGCCCATATACTCCCCGGCGAATTCCCGTAACTCTCCGGTACTCCGATAAATACCCGAATCACTCGGAACCTTTCCGATGTCCGAATATAGGCGTCCAATATATCGATCTTTACGTCTCGACCATTTCGAGACTCCTCGTCATGTCCCTGATCTCATCCGGGACTCCGAACTATCTTCGGTACATCAAAACACATAAACTCATAATACAAATCGTCACCGAACGTTAAGCGTGCGGACCCTACGGGTTCGAGAACTATGTAGACATGACTGAGACACGTCTCCGGTCAATAACCAATAACGGAACCTGGATGCTCATATTGGCTCCTACATATTCTACGAAGATCTTTATCGGTTAAACCGCATAACAACATACGTTGTTCCCTTTGTCATCGGTATGTTACTTGCCCGAGATTCGATCTTCGGTATCTCAATACCTAGTTCAATCTCATTACCGACAAGTCTCTTTACTCGTTCCGTAATACATCATCCCGCAACTAACTTATTAGTTACAATGCTTGCAAGGCTTATAGTGATGTGCATTACCGAGTGGGCCCAGAGATACCTCTCCGACAATCGGAGTGACAAATCCTAATCTCGAAATACGCCAACCCAACAAGTACCTTTGGAGACACCTGTAGAGCACCTTTATAATCACCCAGTTATGTTGTGACGTTTGGTAGCACACAAAGTGTTCCTCCGGTAAACGGGAGTTGCATAATCTCATAGTCATAGGAACATGTATAAGTCATGAAGAAAGCAATAGCAGAAAACTAAACGATCGAGTGCTAAGCTAACGGAATGGGTCAAGTCAATCACATCATTCTCCTAATGATGTGATCCCGTTAATCAAATGACAAGTTGACAACTCATGTCTATGGCTAGGAAACATAACCATCTTTGATCAACGTGCTAGTCAAGTGGAGGCATACTAGTGACACTCTATTTGTCTATGTATTCACACAAGTATCATGTTTCCGGTTAATACCATTCTAGCATGAATAATAAACATTTATCATGATATAAGGAAATAAACAATAACTTTATTATTGCCTCTAGGGCATATTTTCTTCAGTCTCCCACTTGCACTAGAGTCAATAGTCTAGTTCATATCGCCATGTGATTTAACACCAATAGTTCACATCACCATGTGATTAACACCCATAGTTCACATCGTCATGTGACCAACACCCAAAGGGTTTGTCAATAATCTAGTTCACATCGCTATGTGATTAACACCCAAAGAGTACTAAGGTGTGATCATGTTTTGCTTGTGAGAGAAGTTTAGTCAATGGGTCTGCCACATTCAGATCCGTATGTATTTTGCAAATTTCTATGTCAACAATGCTCTGCACGGAGCTACTCTAGCTAATTGCTCCCACTTTCAATATGCATCCAGATTGAGACTTAGAGTCATCCGGATCAGTGTCAAAATTTGCATCGACGTAATCCTTTACGACGAACCTTTTGTCACCTCCATAATCGAGAAATATATCCTTATTCCACTAAGGATAATTTTGACCGCTGTCCAGTGATCTACTCCTAGATCACTATTTTACTCCCTTGCCAAACTCAGTGTAGGGTATACAATAGGTCTGGTACACAACACGGCATACTTTATAGAACCTATGGCTGAGGCATATGGAATGACTTTCATTCTCTCTCTATTTTCTGCAGTGGTCAGACATTGAGTCTTACTCAACTTCACACCTTGTAACACAGGCAAGAACTCTTTCTTTGACTGTTCCATTTTGAACTACTTCAAAAACTTGTCAAGGTATGTAGTCATTGAAAAAAATTATCAAGCGTCTTGATCTATCTCTATAGATCTTGATGCTCAATATGTAAGCAGCTACACTGAGGCCTTTCTTTGAAAAACTCCTTTCGAATACTCGTTTATGCTTTCCAGAAAATTCTACACTATTTTTGATCAACAATATGTCATTCAATATACTTATCATAAATGTTGTAGTGCTCCCACTCACTTTCTTGTAAATACAGGCTTCCCCGCAAGTCTGTATAAAACTATGTGCTTTGATCAACTCATCAAAGCGTATATTCCAACTCCGAGATGCTTGCACCAGTCCATAGATAGATCGCTGGAGCTTGCACATTTTGTTAGCACCTTTAGGATCGACAAAACCTTCTGGTTGCATCATATACAACTCTTCTTTAAGAAATCCATTAAGGAATGTAGTTTTGACATCCATTTGCCAGATTTCATAAAATGTGGCAATTTGCTAACATGATTCGGACAGACTTAAGCATCGCTACGAGTGAGAAAATCTCATCATAGTCAACACCTTGAACTTTGCCAAAACCTTTTTTGACAAGTCTAGCTTTGTAGATAGTAACACTACTATCAGCGTCCGTCTTCCTCTTGAAGATCCATTTATTTTCTATGGCTTGCCGATCATCGGGCAAGTCAACCAAAGTCCACACTTTGTTCTCATACATGGATCCCATCTCAGATTCATGGCCTCAAGCCATTTCACGGAATCTGGGCTCATCATCGCTTCCTCATAGTTCGTAGGTTAGTCATGGTCAAGTAACATGACCTCCAGAACAGGATTACCATACCACTCTGGTTGACCTACGAGGTTCGGTAGTCACTTGATCTTAAGTTACATGATCATCATCATTAGCTTCCTCACTCATTGGTGTAGGAGTCACAGGAACAGATTTCTGTGATGAACTACTTTCCAATAAGGGAGCAGGTACAGTTACCTCATCAAGTTCTACTTTCCTCCCACTCACTTGTTTCAAGAGAAACTCCTTCTCTAGAAAGGATCCATTCTTAGCAACGAATGTCTTGCCTTTGGATCTGTGATAGAAGGTGTACCCAACCGTCTCCTTTAGGTATCCTATAAAGACACATTTCTCCGATTTGGGTTTGAGCTTATCAGGATGAAACTTTTTCACATAAGCATCGAACCCCAAACTTTAAGAAATGACAACTTTGGTTTCTTGCCAAACCACAGTTCATATGGTGTCGTCTCAACGGATTTAGATGGTGTCCTATTTAACGCGAATGCAGCTGTCTCTAATGCATAACCCCAAAACGATAGTGGTAGATCGGTAAGAGACATCGTAGATTGCACCATATCTAATAAAGTACGGTTACGATGTTCGGACACACCATTACGCCGTGGTGTTCCAGTTGGCGTGAGTTGCGAAACTATTCGGCATTGTTTCAAATGAAGACCAAACTCGTAACTCAAATATTCTCCTCCATGATCAGATCGTAGAAACTTTATTTTCTTGTTATGATGATTTTCCACTTCATTCTGAAATTATATGAACTTTTCAAATGTTTCAGACTTATGTTTCATCAAGTAGATATACCCATATCTGCTCAAATCATCTATGAAGGTTAGAAAATAATGATACCCGCTGCGAGCCTCAACACTCATCGGATCGCATACATCAGTATGTATTATTTCCAATAAGTCAGTTGCTCGCTCCATTGTTCCGGAGAGCGGAGTCTTAGTCATCTTGCCCATAAGGCATGGTTCGCAAGCATCAAATGATTCATAATCAAGTGATTCCAAAATTCCATCAGTATGGAGTTTCTTCATGCGCTTTACACCAATATGACTGATACGTCTCCAACATATCTATAATTTTTTATTGCTCCATGCTATATTATCTACTGTTTTAGAGAATATTGGGCTTTATTATCCACTTTTATATTGTTTTTGGGACTAACCTATTAACCGGAGGCCCAGCCCAGATTTGCTGCTTTTTGCCTATTTCAGTGTTTCAAAGAAAAGGAATATCAAACCGAGTCGAAACGGAACGAAATCAACTGGAGAAGTTATTTTTGGAAAGAAAGCTACCGGATGGACTTGGACCCCACATCAGGAGCCAAGGGAGGTGTTCACGAGGGTGGGGGGGCGCGCCCCTTACCTCGTGGGGCCCCCGAAGCTCCACCGACGTACTTCCTGCACCCACATATACCTACGTACCCTAAAACTTCCAGAATGGATATTAGATCGGGAGTTCCGCCGCGGCAAGCCTCTGTAGCCACCAAAACCCAATCGGGACCCTGTTCCGGCACCTTGCCGGAGGGGGGAACCCTCACCGATGGCCATCTTCATCATCCCGGTGCTCTCCATGACGAGGAGGGAGTAGTTCACCCTCGGGGCTGAGGGTATGTACCAGTAGCCATGTGTTTGATCTCTCTCTCTCTCTCTCTCTCTCTCTCTCTCTCTTGTTCTTGATTTGGCACGATCTTGATGTAACGCAAGCTTTGCTATTATAGTTGGATCTTATGTTTCTTCTCCCCCTCTTCTCTCTTGTAATGGATTGTGTTTTCCCTTTGAAGTAATCTTATCGGATTGAGTCTTTAATGATTTGAGAACACTTGATGTATGTCTTGCCGTGCATATATGTGGTGACAATGGGATATCACATGATTCACTTGATGTATGTTTTGGTGATCAACTTGCGGGTTCCGCCCATGAACCTATGCATAGGGGTTGGCACACGTTTTCGTCGTGATTCTCCAGTAGAAACTCTGGGCACTCTTTGAAGTACTTTGTGTTGGATTGAATAGATGAATCTGAGATTGTGTGATGCATATCGTATAATAATACCCACGGATACTTGAGGTGACATTGGAGTATCTAGGTGACATTAGGGTTTTGGTTGATTTGTGTCTTAAGGTGTTATTCTAGTACGAACTCTAGGGCTGTTTGTGACACTTATAGGAATAGCCCAACGGATTGATCGGAAAGAATAACTTTGAGGGGGTTTCGTACCCTACCATAATCTCTTCGTTTGTTCTCCGCTATTAGTGACTTCGGAGTGACTCTTTGTTGCATGTTGAGGGATAGTTATATGATCCAGTTATGTTATTATTGTTGAGAGGACTTGCACTAGTGAAAGTATGAACCCTAGGCCTTGTTTCCTAGCATTGCAATACCGTTTACGCTCACTTTTACCGCCCGCTACCTTGCTGTTTTTATATTTTCAGCTTACAAAAACCTATATCTACCATCCATATTGCACGTGTATCACCATCTCTTCGCCGAACTAGTGCACCTATACAATTTACCATTGCATTGGGTGTGTTGGGGACACAAGAGACTCTTTGTTATTTGGTTGCAGGGTTGTTTGAGGGAGACCATCTTCATCCTACGCCTCCCATGGATTGATAAACCTTAGGTCATCCACTTGAGGGAAATTTGCTACTGTCCTACAAACCTCTGCACTTGGAGGCCCAACAACGTCTACAAGGAGAAGGTTGCGTAGTAGACATCAAGCTCTTTTCTGGCACCGTTGCCGGGGAGGTTAGTGCTTGAAGGTATATATTTAGATCTTGCAATCGAATCTTTTTGTTTCTTGTTTTATCACTAGTTTAGTTTATAAAAGAAAACTACAAAAAACTGGAATTGAGTTTACCTCATACGCTTCATCTTTTTAATATCTTTTGTGAGTATGATGGAAAGGAAAATTTTGCCAAAGTGTTAGAAGAAGAATGCATTAAAATGTTTGGCACTAAATATTTGAATGATGAGCATGATTGCAATGTTGTTAGTATGAATTCCTTGAATATCCATGATGCTAATGATATGCAAAGCCACAAGCTTGGGGAAGCTATGTTTGATGAAGATGATATATTTTGTCCCCCAAGCTTTGATGAGAAAATTTACTATGATGAAAGCATGCCTCCTATCTATGATGATTATTGTGATGACACGTATGCTTTAGAGAATAATGATAACCATGAAACTTGTCATCTTGATCTTAATTTTCAATCACATGATGTTATTTTGTTGAGTTTGCTCCCACTATTATTCATGAGAAGAATTTTGCTTATGTGGAGAGTAGTAAATTTTCTATGCTAGTAGATCATGAAAAGAATGTTTTATGTGCTGGTTATATTGTTGAATTCATTCATGATGCTACTGAAAATTATTATGAGGGAGGAATATATGCTTGTAGGAATTGCAATAATATCAAGATTCCTCTCTATGTGCTTAAATTTTTGAGGTTATGCTTGTTTTGCCTTCCTATGCTTGCTGATTATTGTTCCCATAAGTTGTTTGCTCACAAAATCCCTATGCATAGGAAGTGGGTTAGACTTAAATGTGCTAGTCATATTCTTCATGATGCTCTCTTTATGTTTCAATTCCTATCTTTTATGTGAGCATCATTGAAATCTTCATGCCTAGCTAGGGGCGTTAAATGATAGCGCTTGTTGGGAGGCAACCCAACTTTATTTTAGTTTCTTGCTTTTTGGTTCTGTTTAGGAATAAATAATCCATCTAGCCTCTGGTTAGATGTGGTTTTATGTTTTAATTAGTGTTTGTGCCAAGTAGAACCTTTGGGAAGACTTGGGTGAAGTCTTTATGATCATGCTGTAAAAAACAGAACTTTAGCGCTCACGAGATCAGCTAAAACGTTTTACTGGGGAGTGCTATTTAGTTGGTTATTTTTGCAGATGATTACTAGACAAATTCCTCAGGTCCACCATTTTATTTTATAATTTTTGGAGTTCCAGAAGTTTGCGTTAGTTACAGATTACTACAGACTGTTCTGTTTTTGACAGATTCTGTTTTCATTGTGTTGTTTGCTTATTTTGATGAATCTATGGCTAGTAAAATAGTTTACAAACCATAGAGAAGTTGGAATAAAGTAGGTTTAACACAAATATAAATAAAGAATGAGTTCATTATAGAACCATGAAGTGGTGTTTGTTTTCTTTCACTAACGGAGCTCACGAGTTTTCTGTTAAGTTTTGTGTTGTGAAGTTTTCAAGTTTTGGGTAAAGATTCGATGGACTATGGAATAAGGAGTGGCAAGAGCCTAAGATTGGGTATGCCCAAGGCACCCCAAGGTAATATTCAAGGATAACCAAGCGTCTAAGCTTGGGTATGCCCCGGAAGGCATCCCCTGTTTCGTCTTCGTTCATCGTTAACTTTACTTGGAGCTATATTTTTATTCACCACATGATATGTGTTTTGCTTGGAGCGTCATTTTATTTTCTTTAGCTTTGCTTGCTGTTTGAATAAAGTACCATGATCTGAAATTCTTAAATGTTAGAGAGTCCTCACATAGTTGCATGATTATCTGACTACTCATTGATCTTCACTTATATCTTTCGGAGTAGTTTGTTGTTTGCTCTAGTTCTTCACTTATATCTTTTAGAGCATGGTGGTAGTTTTATTTTGAAGAAAGAGATGAACTCTCATGCTTCACTTATATTATTTTGAGAGTCCTAAATATCATGGTAATGTGCTTAATCCTAATATGCTAGGTATTCAAGATTAGTAAAAACTTTCTTATGAGTGTGTTGAATACTAAGAGAAGTTTGATGCTTGATAATTGTTTTGAGATATTCAGGTGATAATATCAAAGTCGTGCTAGTTGAGTACTTGTGAATTTGAGGAATGCTTGTGTTGAAGTTTGCAAGTCCCTAGCATGCACGTATGGTAAACGTTATGTAACAAATTTGAAACATGAGGTGTTATTTGACTGTCCTCCTTATGAGTGGCGGTCGGGGACGAGCGATGGTCTTTTCCTACCAATCTATCCCCCTAGGAGCATGCGCATAATGCTTTGGTTTTTGATGGCTTGTAGATTTTTGCAATAAGTATATGAGTTCTTTATGACTAATGTTGAGTCCATAGATTATACGCACTCTCACCCTTCCATCATTGCTAGCCTCTTCGGTACCGTGCATTGCCCTTTCTCACATCGAGAGTTGGTGCAAACTTCGCCGGTGCATCCAAACCCCGTGATATGATACGCTCTTTCACACATAAACCTCCTCATATCTTCCTCAAAACAGCCACCATACCTACCTATTATGGCATTTCCATAGCCATTCCGAGATATATTGCCATGCAACTTTCCACCATTCCGTTCATCATGATGCATTCATCATCATCATATTGCTAGCATGATCATGTAGTTGACATAGTATTCGTGGCAAAGCCACCGTTCATAATTCTTTCATACATGTCACTCTTGATTCATTGCATATCCCGGTACACTGCTGGAGGCATTTATATAGAGTCATACTTTGTTCTAGTATCGAGTTGAAATCATTGAGTTGTAAATAAATAGAAGTGTGATGATCATCATTTTCTAGAGCATTGTCCCAAGTGAGGAATAAAAAAAAGAGAAAGGCCATAAAAAGAGAAGGCTCAAAATAAGAGAAACAAAGAAAGGCCATAAAAAAAGAGAAGGCCCAAAAAAATTCAGAGAAAAAGAGAGAAGGGACAATGCTACTATCCTTTTACCACACTTGTGCTTCAAAGTAGCACCATGATCTTTATGATAGAGAGTCTCCTATGTTGTCACTTTCATATACTAGTGGGAATTTTTCATTATAGAACTTGGCTTGTATATTCCAACGATGGGCTTCCTCAAATGCCCTAGGTCTTCGTGAGCAAGCAAGTTGGATGCACACCCACTTAGTTTCTTTTGTTGAGCTTTCATACATTTATAGCTCTAGTGCATCCGCTGCATGGCAATCCCTACTCCTTGCATTAACATCAATCGATGGGCATCTCCATAGCTCATTGATTAGCCTCGTTGATGTGAGACTTTCTCCTTTTTTGTCTTCTCCACATAACCCCCATCATCATACTCTATTCCACCCATAGTGCTAAGTCCATGGCTCGCGCTCATGTATTGCGTGAAAGTTTATAGGTTTGAGATTACTAAAGTATGAAACAATTGCTTGGCTTGTCATCGGGGTTGTGCATGATGAGAGCATTCTTGTGTGACGAAAATGGAGCATGACTAAACTATATGATTTTGTAGGGATGAACTTTCTTTGGCCATGTTATTTTGAGAAGACATAATTGCTTAGTTAGTATGCTTGAAGTATTATTATTTTTATGTCAATATGAACTTTTGTCTTGAATCTTTCGGATCTGAATATTCATATCACAATTAAGAAGAATTACATTGAAATTATGCAAACTAGCATTCCACATAAAAAATTATCTTTTTATCATTTACCTACTCGAGGACGAGCAGGAATTAAGCTTGGGGATGCTTGATACGTCTCCAACGTATCTATAATTTTTGATTGCTCCATGCTATATTACCTACTGTTTTAGACAATATTGGGCTTTATTATCCACTTTTATATTGTTTTTGGGACTAACCTATTAACCGGAGGCCCAACCCAGATTTGCTGATTTTTGCCTATTTCAGTGTTTCGAAGAAAAGGAATATCAAATAGAGTCGAAACGGAATGAAATCAACTAGAGAAGTTATTTTTCGAAGGAAAGCTACCAGATTGACTTGGACCCCACGTCAGGAGCCAAGGGAGGTGCTCACGAGGGTGGGGGGCGCGCCCACCCCCCTAGGGTGCGCCCCCTGCCTCGTGGGGCCCCCGAAGCTCCACCGACGTGCTTCCTGCACCCATATATACCCACGTACCCTAAAACTTCCAGAACGGAGATTAGATCGGGAGTTTCGCCGCCGCAAGCCTCTGTAGCCACCAAAACCCAATCGGGACCCTGTTCCGGCACCCTGTCGGAGGGGGGAACCCTCATCGGTGGCCATCTTCATCATCCCGGCGCTCTCCATTACGAGGAGGGAGTAGTTCACCCTCGGGGCTGAGGGTATGTACCAGTAGCTATGTGTTTGATCTCTCTCTCTCTCTCTCTCTCTCTCTCTCTCTCTCTCTCTCGTGTTCTTGATTTGGCACGATCTTGATGTATCGCGAGCTTTGCTATTAAAGTTGGATCTTATGTTTCTTCTCCCCCTCTTCTCTCTTGTAATGGATTGAGTTTTCCCTTTGAAGTAATCTTATCGGATTGAGTCTTTAATGATTTGAGAACACTTGATGTATGTCTTGCCGCGCGTATCTGTGGTGACAATGGGATATCACGTGATTCACTTGATGTATGTTTTGGTGATCAACTTGCGGGTTCCGCCCATGAACATATGCATAGGGGTTGGCACACGTTTTCATCATGATTCTCCGGTAGAAACTCTGGGCACTCTTTGAAGTACTTTGTGTTGGATTGAATAGATGAATTTGAGATTGCGTGATGCATATTGTATAATCATACCCACGGATACTTGAGGTGACATTGGAGTATCTAGGTGACATTAGGGTTTTGGTTGATTTGTGTCTTAAGGTGTTATTCTAGTACGAACTCTAGGGCTGTTTGTGACACTTATAGGAATAGCCTAACAGATTGATTGGAAAGAATAACTTTGAGGTGGTTTCGTACCCTACCATAATCTCTTTGTTTGTTCTCCGCTATTAGTGACTTCGGAGTGACTCTTTGTTGCATGTTGAGGGATAGTTATATGATCCAGTTATGTTATTATTGTCTAGAGGACTTGCACTAGTGAAAGTATGAACCCTAGGCCTTGTTTCCTATCATTGCAATACCGTTTACGCTCACTTTTATCATTAGTTACCTTGCTATTTTTATATTTTCAGATTACAGAAACCTATATCTACCATCCATATTGCACTTGTATCACCATCTCTTCGCCGAACTAGTGCACCTATACAATTTACCATTGTATTGGGTGTGCTGGGGACACAAGAGACTCTTTGTTATTTGGTTGCAGGGTTGTTTGAGAGAGACCATCTTCATCCTACGCCTCCCACGGATTGATAAACCTTAGGTCATCCACTTGAGGGAAATTTGCTACTGTCCTACAAACCTATGTACTTGGAGGCCCAACAACGTCTACAAGGAGAAGGTTGCGTAGTAGACATCAATGACCTAAACGGCAGTGCCACAAATAAGTTGCACTATCATTATTAACTTTGCATCTTTTGGCTTCAATATTATGAATATGTGTATTACTACGATCGAGATCCAACAAACCATTTTCATTGGGTGTATGACCATAGAAGGTTTTATTCATATAAACAGAACAACAATTATTCTCTAACTTAAATGAATAACCGTATTGCAATAAACATGATCAAATCATATTCATGCTCAACGCAAACACCAAATAACACTTATTTAGGTTCAACACTAATCCTGAAAGTATAGGGAGTGTGCGATGATGATCATATCAATCTTGGAACTACTTCCAACACACATCGTCACCTTGCCCTTAACTAGTTTCTGTTCATACTGCAACTCCCGTTTCGAGTTACTACTCTTAGCAACTGAACCAATATCAAATGCCGAGGGGTTGTTATAAATACTAGTAAAGTACACATCAATAACATGTATATCCAATATACCTTTGTTCACTTTGCCATCCTTCTTATCCGCCAAGTATCTAGGGCAGTTCCACTTCCAGTGACCATTTCCTTTGCAGTAGAAGCACGCAGTCTCAGGCTTAGGTCCAGTCTTGGGTTTATTCACTTGAGCAGCAACTTGCTTGCCGTTCTTCTTGAAGTTCCCCTTCTTCCCTTTTCCCTTTTCTTGAAACTAGTGGTCTTGTCAACCATCAACACTTGATGCTTTTCTTGATTTCTACCTTCGTCGATTTCAGCATCACGAAGAGCTTGGGAATCGTTTCCGTTATCCCTTGCATATTATAGTTCATCACCAAGTTCTAGTAACTTGGTCATAGTGACTAGAGAACTCTATCAATCACTGTCTTATCTGGAAGATTAACTCCCACTTTATTCAAGTGATTGTAGTATTCAGACATTCTGAGCACATGCTCACTAGCTGAGCAATTCTCCTCCATCTTGTAGGCGAAGTACTTGTCAAAGGTCTCATACCTTTCAACATGGGTATGAGTCTGAAAATACTAATTTCAACTCTTGGAACATCTCATATGCTCCATGGCGTTTCAAAAACGTTTTTGAAGCCCTGATTCTAAGTCGTAAAGCATGGTGCACTAAACTATCAAGTAGCCATCATATCGAGCTTGCCAAACATTCATAACGTCTGCATTTGCTCCTGCAATCGGTCTGTCACCTACCGGTGCATCAAGGACATAATCTTCTGTGCAACAATGAGGATAATCCTCAGATCAAGGATCCAATCCGCATCATTGCTACTAACATCTTTCAACTTAGTTTTCTCTAGGAACATATCAAAAATAAAACATGGGAGCTAAACGCGAGCTATTGATCGACAACATAGATATGCTAATACTACCAGGACTAAGTTCATGATAAATTTAAAGTTCAATTAATCAAATTACTTAAGAACTCCCACTTAGATAGACATCCCTCTAATCATCTAAGTGATCACGTGATCCATATTAGCTAAACCATGTCCGATCATCACGTGAGATGGAGTAGTTTTCAATGGTGAACATCACTATATTGATCATATCTACTATATGATTCACGCCCGACCTTTCGGTCTCAGTGTTCCGAGGCCATATCTGCATATGCTAGGCTCGTCAAGTTTAACCTGAGTATTCCGCGTGTGCAAAACTGTCTTGCACCCGTTGTATTTGAACGTAGAGCTTATCACACCCGATCGTCACGTGGTGTCTCAGCACGAAGAACTTCCGCAATGGTGCATACTCAGGGAGAACACTTATACCTTGAAATTTAGTGAGAGATCATCTTATAATGCTACCGTCGATCTAAGAAAAATAAGATGCATAAAAGATAAACATCATTTGCAATCAAAATATGTGACAAGATATGGCCATGATCATCTTGCACCTTTGATCTCCATCTCCAAAGTACCGTCATGATCTTTATCGTCACCGGCATGACACCATGATCTCTATCAACGTGTCGTCACATGGTCGTCTTGCCAGCTATTGCTCTTGCAACTATTGCTATCGCATAGCGATAAAGTAAAGCAATTATTTGGCGCTTGCATCTTATGCAATAAAGAGATAACCATTAGGCTTCTGCCAGTTGCCGATAACTCGGTTTACAAAACATGATCATCTCATACAATAAAATATAGCATCATGCCATGACCATATCACATCACGACATGCCCTGCAAAAACACCACCTGTGTGCAAAGCACGTCGGTAGAACCAGTCTCGCGTAACCGTACGCGTAATGTCGGTCCGGGCCGCTTCATCCAACAATACCGCCGAACCAAAGTATGACATGCTGGTAAGCAGTATGACTTGTATCGCCCACAACTCACTTGTGTTCTACTCGTGCATATAACATCCACGCATAAAACCAGGCTCGGATGCCACTATTGGGGAACGTAGTAATTTCAAAAAAATCCTACGCACACACAAGATCATGGTGATGCATAGCAACGAGAGGGGAGAGTGTGTCCACATACCCTCGTAGACCGAACGCGGAAGCGTTATGACAATGCGGTTGATGTAGTCGTACGTCTTCACGATCCGACCGATCCAAGTACCGAAAGCACGACACCTCCGAGTTCAGCACACGTTCAGCTCGATGACATCCCACGAACTCCGATCCAGCAGAGCTTTGCGGGAGAGTTTTGTCAGCATGACGACGTGATGACGGTGTTGATGATGCTACCGACGCAGGGCTTAGCCTAAGCACCGCTACAATATTACCGAGGTGGAATATGGTGGAGGGGGGCACCGCACATGGCTAAGAGATCAATGATCAATTGTTGTGTCTCCAAGGGGTGCCCCCCTCTCCATATATAAAGGAGTGGAGGAGGGGGAGGGCCGGCCCTCTCTATGGCACGCCCTAGGGGAGTCCTACTCCCACCGGGAGTAGGATTCCTCCTTTACTAGTAGAACTAGGAGCCCTTCCAAGTAGTAGGAGTAGGAGAGAAGGAAAGGGAAAAGAGAGGAGAAGGAAGGAGGGGGCTCCGCCCCTCCCCCTAGTCTAATTCGGACTAGGCCTTGGGGGGGGGGGGGCGCAGCCTCCCCTCTCTCTTTCCCCTAAAGCCCAATAAGGCCCATATACTCCCCGACGAATTCCCGTAACTCTGTGGTACTCCGATAAATACCCGAATCACTCGGAACCTTTCCGATGTCCGAATATAGTCGTCCAATATATCGATCTTTACGTCTCGACCATTTCGAGATTCCTCTTCATGTCCCCGATCTCATCCGGGACTCCGAACTACCTTCGGTACATCAAAACACATAAACTCATAATACAAATCGTCATCGAACGTTAAGCGTGCGGACCCTATGGGTTCGAGAACTATGTAGACATTACCGAGACACGTCTCCGGTCAATAACCAATAGCGGAACCTGGATGCTCATATTGGCTCCTACATATTCTAAGAAGATCTTTATCGGTCAAACCGCATAACAACATACGTTGTTCCCTTTGTCATCGGTATGTTACTTGCCCGAGATTCGATCGTCGGTATCTCAATACCTAGTTCAATCTCGTTACCGGAAAGTCTCTTTACTCATTCCGTAATACATCATCTCGCAACTAACTTATTAGTTACAATGCTTGCAAGGATTATAGTGATGTGCATTACCGAGTGGGCCCACAGATACCTCTCCGATAATCGGAGTGACAAATCCTAATCTCGAAATATGCCAACCCAACAAGTACCTTTGGAGACACCTGTAGAGCACCTTTATAATCACCCAGTTATGTTGTGACATTTGGTAGCACACAAAGTGTTCCTCTGGTAAATGGGAGTTGCATAATCTCATAGTCATAGGAACATGTATAAGTCATGAAGAAAGCAATAGCAGAAAACTAAACGATCAAGTGCTAAGCTAACGGAATGGGTCAAGTCAATCACATCATTATCCTAATGATGTGATCCCGTTAATCAAATGACAACTCATGTCTATGGCTAGGAAACATAACCATCTTTGATCAACGAGCTAGTCAAGTAGAGGCATACTAGTGACACTCTGTTTGTCTATGTATTCACACAAGTATCATGTTTCCTCTTATCACGGGATTCTCATCAATACGAGTGTCGGTAACCCAACCGCGCCATCGATCACGACGCTTGGGGAATAAGCGAGTTTACCAGGCAAGTGGGGAGGCGCAGAATCCCTTCTGCCTTTATAAGGGGATAAGGTCTCCCTTTTGCACCCATGCTTTCTTCTTCCTCATCCATTCCCCTTCGCTCGAGCTCCAGCGCCCGAGCGTTCATCTTCTCCGCCCACAAAGGTCTTCCGAAAATGTCCGGATCCGGAGCAGGAGGCAAGTGGATGGCCTCTATCGTCCGGGAGAAGGATATCAGAAAGCTTCGGGAGGCCGGGTATCTGGCCAAGAAAATCAGCCACCGTCTCCCGACGGCGGGACAGATCGTCCCTACTCCGGAACCCCACGAGAGGGTTGTATTCCTCCCTCATTTTGTTCGCAGGCTAGGGTTTCCCCTCCACCTATTCGTTCGCGGCATCATGTATTATTACGGGATCGATTTTCATGATCTATCCCTCAATTCCTTCCTCAAAATCTCGACATTCATCGTCGTGTGTGAGGCCTTTCTCTGCATCTCACGACACTTCGGCTTATGGCTGAAGATCTTTAATGTGAAGACCAAGGTAGTGAGCGGCGAGCACGCCGAGTGCGGGGGCGCTATGGTGAGCAAGATGCCCAACATCACATGGCCAACAGGTACTTTTAATGATTCCATCAAAGAGTGGCAACAGGAGTGGTCTTACATCACTGAGCCGCGCGGCACGGAATGGGCCGTTGCTCCCGAGTTCCGATCTGGAGCCCCCCCTGCGGCTTACGTCCTGGCCCAAGAAGGGTCTGGACTGGTCTTCGTCCGATGAACTATGGTGCTCCACACGCGCGTCATGGGTATGAAAGACAAGAATATCGAACTTGTCAATGTAGTCCACGTGATGTTAGTTCGCCGGATCCTGCCTTGTCAACACCGGACTTGCAATTTATGGGAATTTGATCCGGCCAAGCACCATACCCTACGGGAGCTCTTTGGCTCCTCGCACAAAGACATCTGGAAGGTGCTTTTCAAGTCCGGCAAATCATGGCCGGACTCAGCCGAGGACCACGGGTACCTACTGTCACGCCCTACAAGCTCGGTAAGTCATTATACGTTTTATCCACATAACTCAAGGGAAATGCTTAATGTCTTTTCCACAACTCTCCTAGGGCTGGACGAAGAAGGCAGGGCGGATCCACTGTCCGGCCCTGCTGCCAGAAGAACCGGCGGGCCCACTTCTGACGAAGATACTGGTCCCGGCGCCTTACACGGTGCCGAAGAAGAAGGCCGAGAAGGAGACCAAAAAGACCCGGGGCGACCTTCGTGGCCGCGGCACTTCGGACACAATATCCGAAGGCTTCAATGCCCGTTTTGCCTCCGAAGAGGAGGAGGAGGAGGAGGAAGACGAATCCCCAGCGGGGGGAAGAAAGAAGAGGACGGCCTCCATATACTTGGAGGCCGAGTCGCCTAGGAGGAAAAAACTCCTCTTCCGAAGGAGTCCACTGCCGCCGCCGATAGCTGCCCGGAGTGGGATCCTAGGGCCCAGCCCCACGTGAACTCGTGAGTATATAAAATCCGAGCACGTTAATGCGTCCAGACTCATCATGGCATAATATTTTAACCTGAGCCATACTTTTTGTAGCCCGGCGAGGTCCCGCACCGAACAATCCTCGTCGGAGGATTTGCTGGGCTCGGATGCTATAGAGAGCGGGATGCTCCCGAAGGCCCCTTCCCCCAAATATGTGAATAACATCGAGGTTTCGTCCCAGAAGGACCCATGCCAAGGAGGGGGGGGGGAAGATCGTACCGGCGGCGCCAGGAGGTCAAACTTCAGGGGCTGGACACATGGGAGAGAAGGCTCCCATGGGCGTCGACAGTGGGGGCCATCTTAAATTCGGCCCCCAGTCGGACGCAATTCCGGAGACCAATACGGCTCCAGAATCAGGCGGGCGGCTTCCCTCGGCTGGAGGGGGTGTGCCTGTTCCACCGGCAACCTCTGTCCAACCAGAGGTGCCGGATAGTTTATTGGTGGCGCTGAAGAGCGCCTCCATCGTCGATGAACACCGTGTCCTTATGGGTGCGTGATACGTCTCCAAGGTATCTATAATTTTTGATTGCTCCATGCTATATTATCTTCTGTTTTGGACATTATTAGGCTTTATTATTTACTTTTATGTTATTTTTGGGACTAACCTATTAACCGGAGGCCCAGCCCAGAATTGCTGTTTTTTTTGCCTATTTCAGAGTTTCGCAGAAAAAGAATATCAAACGGAGTCCAAACGGAATGAAACCTTCGGGAACGTGATTTTTGGAACGGGAGCAATCCAGAAGACTTAGAGTCTACGTAAGGGAAGCAACGAGGAAGGCACGAGGAAGGGGGGCGCGCCCACCCCCCTAGGCGCGCCCTCCACCCTCGTGGGCCCCTCGTGGCTCCCCTGACGTACTTCTTCCTCCTATATGTATCCACATACCCTAAAAACTTCGGGGGACAGAATAGATCATGAGTTCCGCCGCCGCAAGCCTCTGTAGCCACCAAAACCCAATCGAGACCCTGTTCCGGCACCCTGCCGGAGGGGGGAACCCTCACCGGTGGCCATCTTCATCATCCTGGCACTCTTCATGACGAGGAGGGAGTAGTTAACCCTCGGGGCTGAGGGTATGTACCAGTAGCTATGTGTTTGATCTCTCTTTCTCTCTCTCTCTCTCTCTCTCTCTCTCTCTCGTGTTCTTGAGGTGATACGATCTTGATGTATCGCGAGCTTTGCTATTATAGTTGGATCTTATGATGTTTCTCCCCCTCTACTCTCTTGTAATGGATTGAGTTTTCCCTTTGAACTTATCTTATCGGATTGAGTCTTTAATGATTTGAGAACACTTGATGTATGTCTTGCCGTGCGTATCTGTGGTGACAATGGGATATCACGTGATTCACTTGGTGTATGTTTTTTTGGTCAACTTGCGGGTTCCTCCCATGAACCTATGCATAGGGGTTGGCACACGTTTTTGTCTTGACTCTCGGGTAGAAACTTTGGGGCACTCTTTAAAGTACTTTGTGTTGGATTGAATAGATGAATATGAGATTGTGTGATGCATATCGTATAATCATACCCATGGATACTTGAGGTGGCATTGGAGTATCTAGGTGACATCAGGGTTTTGGTTGATGTGTGTCTTAAGGTGTTATTTTACTATGAACGCTAGGGCTGTTTGTGACACTTATAGGAATAGCCCAATGGATTGATCGGAAAGAATAACTTTGAGGTGGTTTCGTACCCTACCATAATCTCTTCATTTGTTCTCCGCTATTAGTGACTTTGGAGTGACTCTTTGTTGCATGTTGAGGGATAGTTATGTGATCCAATTATGTTATTATTGTTGAGAGAACTTGCACTAGTTAAAGTATGAACCCTAGGCCTTGTTTCCTATCATTGCAATACCGTTTACGCTCACTTTTATCATTAGTTACCTTGCTGTTTTTATATTTTCAGATTACAAAAACCTATATCTACCATCCATATTGCACGTGTATCACCATCTCTTCGCCGAACTAGTGCACCTATACAATTTACCATTGTATTGGGTGTGTTGGGGACACAAGAGACTCTCTGTTATTTGGTTGCAGGGTTGCTTGAGAGAGACCATCTTCATCCTACGCCTCCCACGGATTGATGAACCTTAGGTCATCCACTTGAGGGAAATTTGCTACTGTCCTACAAACCTCTGCACTTGGAGGCCCAACAACGTCTACAAGAAGAAGGTTGTGTAGTAGACATCAGTGCGGTGATTGAGAAGATTCAGTCCGCTGAGAGTGGCCTGAATGAAGCCTGTATCAGCCTTATAAGAGGCTTTGAGGTATGTTTTATGAGGTTTCGAAGAGTGTCATAGTATGGATAGTAGCCCCTGATACACCGTTCGGTGAAATAAAGAACCAGACAGAGGATCAAATTTGTGTTCGCCGGAAGACTCCCTTGATGACATATATCTCTCTTCTTTTATAAGCAGGCATCTGTAGCGACTGCTTCCTCTCATACTGCGGAGGTCTCCAGACTGAATCAAAGTCTGGAGCAGGCCAAAGAAGAACTTGGCCAGTTGAAAAGGCAGTTGGAAGATAAACAAGGTATGCACAAGCCTTTTTCGTGTTCAGTGCGAACGAATTTCCAGTATGATAAAATATGTTTCATGATTTGCACTAGGGATGATGACCAAAGTCGAGGCTCTTAAGAAGGCTGTGGCCGAGGCCGAGAAAAAGGCAACCGCAGAGCAGGCTCTTCGTGAGAAGCACGAGTCCAGGGTTATTGAAGCTGAGCAAGAGCTTCAAGAGGCCGTGAAGAAATGCGAGACTTTGGAGCAAAGAACGGGGAAAGAATCCGAACTCACAAGGGCTCATCAGGCTGCGCGTGATGCCCGTGAGGAAACCCAAGGCGCCCTTCAAGAGATCCAAGAGACGAGGAAGATCGCGACGGGTAAGGCTTTTTTCCATGTAAAGCAAGTATTTGAGGAGAAAATTATGTTTCTAATTTTGAGTTTGGATTTCTCCAGGGGTATTTGCGGAGCTGCCATGCAGCATATCTGATGCTGCACACTTCTACTGAGCCGAAGAAAGGAACACTGCGGATAAGCTCTTCTGGTCATAGTATCTGGCACCGAATTATTCGGTGCCTTTTGCCGACCAACTAAAACAGCTGATTGAACTGCAGAAGGCAGCCATGCTAGCCATGAAGGATTTGATTATCTGGCTATGGCCCGTTGAGCCGATTCCAGGCAGCTACTTCGGGCTCGTGAAACGGCTTGCGAGTGTCTACCCTTGACTGGACGTCATCAAGCGGTCAGTCTGTATAGAGGGTGCGCGAATGGCCTTCGCCCGCGCAAAGGTGCACTGGGGGAAGATGGATGCTGAAAAGCTGGTGACTGAGGGACCGCCGGAGGGAAAGGAGCACCGCAAGCCTGAGTTATATTATGAAAGTGTCCTGAAAGGATCCTGCCTTGCGGCGGAGCAATGCACCAAGGACATTATATTTCCATGAATACAATCATGTTGTCCTTTGTAATGCTGAACCAGGTCATTTTTATTATTTATTGCCTGTTATATAAAAGTTTATCCTCTTGCGCGGCCGTTTCATATATTAATCCTGAGAGTTGGCCAGTCGTCGGCTTCTACCCCCACGTAGGAAATACGGGGGTGTTCGGGACAAACCTGATCACTCTTTATCCCAGTTTTGGGTCCTTCAAAGGAGGTGTTCAGCACAACGAACCAGGCAATCGGACTATAGGGCTTTATCACTCTCACTTAGCCATAGGAGCTTTAGAAAAGTAAGGTGGGTGCTGCCCCTGGTGTTCGGAAGGCCGCACGAGGGGCTCTATAAGCACCTTATCGGAAGAAAAGCCGATCCATCGCACACTGCATTGGTTATGGCATTATGCGGGATTAATCCTTAAAGATTTTACAACCTCTCGAACAGCTGACCAGCTCTCGTCATATTGTGACAGTCAGTTTTCGGCTTTCTCTACTGAGGTGCTCGTCCGGAAGAACTGGGACACAATCGCAGTAGTTCTCCCTGTGTCGCCTTAGCCGATAGAGCGGAACGTAAGGCAGCAAAACATGGGAGCTGCGCAAACCCAACATTTGACCCAAGACATGATTCGGAGCTGATGCATATAATGCTATAAGTTTAGGGTGCCGAACTTCCATGAAGGTGTTTGGACTTTATTGCCGCATTATGGGTAAAAACGAAGCCCCTGGTATATTTAAGGCATATCGCGGTGTACGGATGCCATGCGACAAAAGAGTTTCAATAAGAAATAACAGCAGATAAGCGTCATATAAATCCACATGTTGTATTTGAATAGTACGTTGATGCGTATGAGTATAGGTAATGTGATAAAAAAGAAATATGACTATGGAACCTGCTGAGACCAGGGGGGAAGAAGCTGTGTGCGGATCTGGATTATAGTCGGATGGTCATCGCGGGGAATATCTAAGGATTCCCTTGCGCGTTCGAGCTGCTTCCATATCGCCAGTCCTGGTCTGCGCAAAGGTGAACCTGCAGAGAAAATGTAAGAAATGTTTGTGTGCCACAGAGCGGTTGAGCCGCGGTATGTTGTATGTCCTAGCTTTTTTCGGAGTGTTTAATTGAGCTCCGGATGTGCCGGGCTATCCTGCTGCGAAGTAGTTCGGAGTCCTTTGGCGGTGTCCGGGAGCTTGGCCGTTGACTCGAGGTTCGATTGAAAGGTGCCACTTGTTGCTTCTGCTGTTAAAGCAACGTCATACTCTTTGGTACCGAGGGAGAGTTCGGCCTTGCCATTAACCGTGATGACGCCGCGCGGACCGGGCATCTTGAGCTTACGGTAGGCATAATGTGGCACCGCGTTGAATCAAGCGAACGCGGTTCGTCCGAGCAATGCCTGATAATCACTGCGAAAGGGGACGATGTCGAAGATTAACTATTTGGCACGGTAATTGTCTGGTGATCCGAAGACTACCTCAAGGGCGATGGAGCCTGTACAGCTGGCCTCCACCCCTGGTATAATACCTCTAAAGGTGGCTTTAGTGGGCTTGATCATAGAATGATCGATGCCCATCTTGCGCACTGTGTCCTGGTAAAGCAGGTTTAGACTGCTGCCTCCGTCCATAAGGACTCGTGTGAGGTGGAACCCGTCAAT
Organism: Aegilops umbellulata; assembly: GCA_032464435.1. Classification (NCBI taxonomy): domain Eukaryota; kingdom Viridiplantae; phylum Streptophyta; class Magnoliopsida; order Poales; family Poaceae; genus Aegilops; species Aegilops umbellulata. The sequence goes on along the minus strand of CP136056.1, from coordinate 60,997,765 downwards.
TATTGGTCGAGGACTAGTGCGGCTGAATTGCCCTGATTGGTGTTAACCGGACGATCCGTGCGGTTGAAGGTGATCGACCCTAGTTTGTATTGTGGGACGACTGGTTCCGTTAAGTCGACATCCCTAAGGGTGCGCATCCGGTCCGGGTTGGGAGTGTGGGTGGCATTTACCACGTTCACCGTTTGGATTTGCGGGGGAAATTTCTTTTGCCCTCCCGTGTTCGGTGATCTGGGCTCCTCGTCGCCATCATCGCTTTGGGACCCCTTACCTTTGTTTTTGGTGCCTTACCTGTCGGCTTGTTTGAAGACCTAACATTCTCTGTTGGTATGATTGGCTGGTGTTCCTGGGGTGCCATGAATTTGGCACGGACGGTCGAGTATGCGGTCCAGACTGGATGGACCCGAATTGTCATTTTTAATGGCCCTTTCTGCTGACCGGACTTAGAGCCACTAAATCCGACATTGACTGCCGTATCATCGGCGTTTTCACCATTTTTGTGGCGCTTGTGTTTATTGCGTCGGGGTTTGTCGTTGCTATCTCTCGCCTCTGATGTGCCAGGGATGCTTGCTGTGTTGTTGCTACGAGCCAACCAGCTATCCTCGCCCGCGCAAAAGTGGGTCATTAGTGTCGTGAGGGATGCCATGGATTTTGGCTTCTCTTGGCCGAGATGTTGGGCGAGCCACTCGTCATGGATGTTATGTTTAAAGGCCACTAGGGCTTCGACATCCGGACAGTCGACAATTTGGTTCTTTTTAGTTAGGAACCGAGTCCAGAATTTCCTGGCTGACTCTCCGGGCTATTGTGTTATGTGACTTAAATCATCAGCATTCGGCGATCGCACATAAGTGCCCTGGAAGTTGTCCAAGAATGCGTCTGCGAGGTTATCCCAACTTCCGATGGAGTTTGCCGACAAGCTATTCAGCCAATGCCGAGCCGGCCCTTTGAGTTTTAGCGGGAGATACTTGATGGCGTGTAGATCATCCCCGCGGGCCATGTGAATGTGGAGGAAGAAATCCTCTATCCATACCGCGGGGTCTGCAGTACCATCATATGATTCAATGTTCACGGGTTTAAACCCTTCCAGGAATCCATGATCCATTACTTCATCAGTGAAGCATCGGGGGTGTGCGGCGCCTCTGTGCCGGGCTATGCCACGACGCAGTTCATACGAGTCTTGTCTGCTGTATTCGGCCCGGCCGGATTTGCTTTTTGTATATCCGGCGTGACGGTCGTCATCACGCATTGGGGCGCGCCCGCGTGATCCGTAGATCGATCTTTTATGTCTTGCTTTGTTTTTCAATACGTCTCACAGGTCCTGCGTGTTGCCCCAGGCCTTGGTGTTTTTGTTTGACTGGCGACGGGGTGCGGGCTGGACTTCGGGCTGATATGCCGCTTTGTCTCGGCCACGAGGTGGCCGGTCAGCCGCATCATACACTGGTAGTGTAGGCTTTAAAGCTTCCTCTTCGAGTTGGGGTAGCAACCTGTGCTTTGGGTAACTTTTGGTTGGGCGTTTGAGTTCGTATTCCTCGGCTGCTAGGACCTCGGTCCATCTATCCGCTAGCAGATATTGATCAGCTTGAAGCTGCTGCTGCTTTTTCTTCAGGCTTTTTTCTGTGGCTATAAGCCGGCGCTTGAAGCGCTCCTGCTCGACGGGATCCTCAGGCATGATAAATTCTTCATCGCCGAGGCTCACCTCACCTTCAAAGAGGGGCATGTAATTGTCATCCTCCGATTCTCCGTCTGTCGCCTGTTCCTTAGGGCTAGCTTGCCCATCCTCCCGCTCGAAGCCTGGCTGGAGGGGATTGTCTTTGTCTTCGGCATTATCCGCAGCGTTATTGTCTCTTGTGCCGGTATCACTGCTTTTGCTATGGCGGGGCTTAGAGCGGCGCCGATGACGCCGGTGCTTAGATTGCTTCTCGAGGGGATTATCCTCCGTTGCCTTATTGCCACCGCTTTCTTTGGGGGTGTCCACCATGTATATATCATATGATGAGGTGGCAGTCCAGCGCCCTGTGGGCGGTGGTTCCTGTTCTTCTCCTCCATCGTCGTCCATACCGTCGATGTCTTCGGAGTCGAAATCGAGCATGTCGGTTAAGTCGTCGACAGTGGCTATTAAGTGGGTGGTGGTTAGGGAATGAATTTCTTCGTCGTCCGCTTCCCACTCAAGCCGGACATAGTTTGGCCAAGGGTCTCCTGACAAGGAGACAGACCTCAATGAATTTAGCACATCGCCCAAGGGCGAGTGCTGAAAGATATCCGCGGAGGAAAACTCCATGATCGGTGCCCAATCGAATTCGATAGGCACGGACGCAGGCGGTTCGGAGCCCGTGGCCGGGGACGAATCCAAGGGTCTGGCAACACGGGTCTCATAGGAGGTGAAGTCAGTATTCGGCTCTATCGCCGCTGAGTGTGCGGCCTCCGTGGCGGGGTCCATCCACCCGTCCTCGGACGGCGCGATCCGCTCCGGATTGAGGGCCGGAGTAGCCACAGGTGTGATCTCCCGAACACCGTCCGACGGCAGAGCTAAGCCATGCTCGTCGTGACTGTGCGGCGCACCTGACATGGGCTCGAATCCGTCGACGATCAAGTCTCCGCGGATGTCGGTAGTATAGTTCAAGCTTCCAAACCTGACCTGACGGCCAGGGGCGTAGCTCTCGATCTGCTCCAGATGGCCAAGCGAGTTGGCCCGCAGTACGAAGCCGCCGAATACGAAGATCTGTCCGGGGAGAAAAACCTCACCCTGGATCGCATCGTTGGCGATGATCGAAGGAGCCATCAAGCCTTTATCGTGACGGCACAGTGGAACTGTCAATGAAAGCACCAATGTCGGTGTCAAAACCGGCGGATCTCGGATAGGGGGTCCCGAACTATGCATCTAAGGCGGATGGTAACAGGAGGCGGGGGACACAATGTTTACCCAGGTTCGGGCCCTCTCGATGGAGGTAATAGCCTACTTCCTGCTTGATTGATCTTGATGATATGAGTATTACAATAATTGATCTACCACGAGATCGTTGAGGCTAAACCCTAGAAGCTAGCCTATGATTATGATTGTTGTCGTCCTATGGACTAAACCCTCCGGTTTATATAGACACCGGAGGGGGCTAGGGTTACACAGAGTCGGTTACAGAGAAGGAGATATACATATCCGAATTGCCAAGCTTGCCTTCCATGCAAAGGAGAGTCCCACCCGGACACAGGACGAAGTCTTCAATCTTGTATCTTCATAATCCAACAGTCCGGCCAAAGTATATAGTTCGGCTGTCCGAGGACCCCCTAATCTAGGACTCCCTCAATACCATTCTAGCATGAATAATAAACATTTATCATGATATAAGGAAATAAATAATAACTTTATTATTGCCTCTAGGGCATATTTCCTTTAGTTTGCTAGAACTGGAATAGGGTGAACTGTTTGGTTGCTATTTTTTCCCATGTATACTTTGTACATATTTATTAAATGAAAATTATCATAGAAGAATTGTTCTACGGTGTGAGGATCAAAAAGATATAAACGTGGAATATTATGTTATCCCCCATTTTGCATATGCATCATAGCATGTCTTATCTTTTATTTCTGACATTTTTCGAATACTAGAAATCAAATAGATCTTAATTCAAGATGATGGTAGGACAAGACATGAATCCTACCTTTTGTGTTTGACGCTTCGTACCACTCTCTTCTAGATACATTCAAGTTGTCTCACTTTTAGTCGTTATATGCAATCAGACTTTTGATCAAAGATACAAAAGAGGTGTATCTACCATATCATATAATTAAATATATATTTATTGTGAAAATGAATAAAAAACATGCATTGTGTTATTTTGGATTACTCTTAAGATATCTTACCTCATAAGCCACGTGGGCATCCATTGTATTATGAATAATACTTTTAGCTACTATTTACATACTAACTTGACCCTTTTATCATTGTGTGGAGCCCATATGGAATTGAAATATGTGTCATTGTAGATGCATGTTCTATAGTTGCCAATTTTCATAAAAAATGGGACTTTTCAAACTCGAGACCGTTAGATACATATAAGCTCTCAATGGTTATTTGCATAATAGTTGGGATTTTTCTCTTATCTGCTCCCATCCCTTTCTCATCCTCCCCTCCTTTTATGTGCACGTTCATGGTTCTAACCTACCGTTTCTCCTTGCCCTATGCCTCAACATGTCACCATCTACTTCTCACAGGTCGGGATTTTTTTTTGTTCATACTCATTGTGCCTCGTTGTCCTACTTTTCTCTACCAACTATCTTCTCATCCTCCATCTATGCCCCACAATAGTCCCCCGAACTACGTCTAGATGTTTGAATTCCTCCTTGATTCTCATTTTAGGTGCAATTTATAATTTTTGGAAGAGTTAATTATCTTGCCCTTTATTTGCACCAAACACCTAATTAGGAAATATTTTACCTTTTTATAAAAGGTTTAATCATCAGCCTTTGCATCGAGTGATGCACACAACCATTTTACTATAATGTCTGAATCCTCACAAAAGAACAATAAAAGAAGACACATAAAATGGACAACCAAGAGGCAAAAATGAATGCATCACATATCTTCTTGCTAGATCAACATCCATATTTGTGAACAAAGCCCTAGGTATCATATCCATGTGGTTGCACCCATGACCTAGAGAATCTTGTGCATCTACAAGCTGCAGTGAGCACCATATATGGAGCTAGCCAAAATAATTGCACGTCACATGCTCTATAGGGCCTCGAAAACTTTTGTTATATTTCTTGAAGCCGCCCTCAATATTAGTCTAGGAAAACTTATTCTTACTGGAGTTAGAGTCCTACATCGTTAAAGGAAATGACTAGTACAATGTGACACAAGAAGTTTGAATTCTCCATGTACTAGAAAAAAGAGCCAAAGAAGGCACTTAAACCATGTCCCATCTTGTAGAAAATTGTTATGATGAAAAGCATGCAATTCAGCTACTTAAATTTTGAATAAAAAATCACTATTAGAGCATAACTGGTTTGATGCCAAAAGGTGGCATGCCAAGTTTTGGCAACTGCCAAATGTTGGATAGAGATTGGTTGCTTGCCAATTTTGGTTGCCAATCTCACAAAAGGTTGCCAAATGTTGGCAACTTTTGATTTTTTCCAAATGTTGGCTTGCCAAATATTGGTATTGGCAATGCCAAATGTTTTCCAAATGTTGGCTTGCAAGAGTACCATGTGTGCCAGCCTACCGAGCACAAGAAAGTGAAGAGGTCATAAAGGTTATTGTAAAACTAGAAATAAAAATAAAAACATGCATTTTGACAAATAAAACTCATAAGAATATGAATAATTGCTGAAAATATAGTATATGTTAAGAGTTTTTTTTATTTTTGTTATTTTTATGTGATTGTTTTATATGTCATTCTAGACTAGTTTTTCCTATTTGTGTATATACATGCACTATCGGAATTTCTGGGTATGTTTCCTATTTTTCTAATTATGTTTGGTTTACTCAGCTGCCTTGTGTGCGAAATCATAGCCACATTGTCGGTCATACCACGATAACTAGCATCACCAAAATTTTGCATTATTAGGTCAAACTTTGATTTTGAAGTTTATGAACCATAACTAGACTCACCTGACATTTTAATTTTGAAAAGTATTTATCACCCAATCCGAGAAAAATGGTAATTTGGTCGCATAAGTTTGTAACATAAATGAACATTTTGGCGTCCCATCATTGTATCTTCTATATCTAAATAGTTAGTCACAATAACATTTTTAGAGAACATGCAACTATGCCACGTCACCACTATTGCCACATCAGCTCGGTTAGCTTAACTAATTAATCGCATGCATGCATCCTCCAACTATTATTAATCCAATTGGTAAATGAGGGCGCATATGATATTCATACAATCAAATCCCGTTGAAATATATTGCAACCAATTCCCATGGCAACACGCGAGGTATCATCCAGTATGTACAAGAGCCAGTGTGATTCGCGAGATTCAAAAACATTCGTATGGATAAAACAAATAATTGCAATATTATGCCAGGTTGAATTTTATATGGATGAACACCGCAAGGATTTATACTAATTGATGCTTTGATTATATCATGGAAAGCATGAGCCTTTCAGACTTTCGAGTTCACTACGATTTTCTTACAAGACGCACATAAATATTTACAGCTACCGTTTGGCATGAATAGTGAGCTATATCAAAAATAATAAACAAAGAAATATTTACAGCTATATAAAGCAAATAAACAGCAAAAGGCCGAAAGTGCTTTTCTGAGCTCGAGCTCATATGAGCTAGAGTAAACAGTAAAATTAGAAAAAGTATATAAATAAACTGATTTGTTGTAGCAAATTTTGGCAAATGTTTTAATTGCTTGAAAATGAGTTTACGAAATGTCATTCTTGGAAGGCACGGCAAAAGTACAAAAATCGATGCTTCAAAATGCATTTTTCATAAGCATTTTGGAGCATCGATTTTGCTTTTTGGGCCACGTTTTCTGCGAATGTCATCTGATGTTGAAATTTTGCAAGCAATGATAACATTTGTCGATGCTTCCTACAAAAAAAATCATTTTTTAATTTCACTGTTCATCCGACCTCACATAAGCTCGAGTTCAGTTTAACTGCTTCCGTAAAAGGCTTTCAATATCATTTGAATGTTCCAAACGGTGACCGAACTTCCATGTGCAGGTGATACGCCCCGCGTCCTCCTTGATCCCTGAAGTTTGACAAAATGTGACAATCAAATTATTAAGAATGAAACGCGCTTATGGACTACTACCCAACTTGATAGTAAAACTGATGCCTACGGCTAGACCACATTCCCCCCGACAGGTGAATCCGGTTGGTGCTTAAATTATGTGCCCCAATGAAGCTCAATGATGAGATAAGACACACATGCAACATTAGCCGGCTGATCGATGGCTCGTGGAAAGAATATATTCTGTGCTTGGTCGGAATTTGGCAATGGAGAGAAAGTGAAGAGATCTCACCTAATATTCCCATGCAGAGCCGGCAAATCTCCGTTCTTTTTCCGTAACCGAAGGCGAAGTAGGATATGTTCTTGCGGTACTGCGAAATCGGAGGACGTATCCGGCGATCCGACTGACTTTTTGGTGCGCCAAACCAGAACAAAAAAGAACCAGATGGAGAAAGGCTTCACCAAAAGAGAACCTAGCTTTGCTGTGATGAACGCACAAACTAAACATGAGAGCTTGAGTATTTAGAACGAGCACCTCCGAACGGGATATGTTCTCGCGGTCCAAACCGCCCCAAGAATGCCGAGTAGCATGAAAAATGGCCATAAACTTGGTCATCCGGTCCATGGAACCTAACTTTGCTGATCGCCGCTATGAGGCTCTGATAATCAGTGGCGGACCTAGGAAAAAATTGGAGGGTGTGCACACTTAAAAAAAATCTGCCTAATCTAAGTGCCGTATAATATACGGCAAAAGAATAACATAAATAGCTCAATCAAGTCTCACGATATTATATTTCAGAAAATCATTTCAATTTTGCAAAATTCTGAGGACCATGTTTATTTTGGTACTCATACTAAGTTGGTTGTATACATACCTAGTTGGTGTAGAAGCCAAGAAGTGAAAATCTCCCATTTTAAGATAGCAGAAAACACACACACGCACAACCCTTCTCCCAAAAATGGATCGCCCTCCTCTGCCACATACGCGGGCGACAGGGGAGGCCTCCCGCCGCCGCTGTCCCCTGGCCCTCCTCCCCCCTCGTCGTCGCACGGGCGCGCCGACGGGCGAAGCCTGCCTGGCACAGGCTACATACGACACAGACCGGCGGCTGGTGTTGTCCTCGGGGTGGTGGTGGCCTCTGAGATGGATAGGTGAAAGACGGCGACGGTTTTTTTTTTTAGAAAAGAAGGATGACCCCCGACCTCTGCATCTGGGAGATGCATACGGCCACTTTATTGATTATTCTCGAGGACTTTACAAAGTATTACAACAATATGCCTGAATCCGCCATCTTGGCAACATATGCCACTACGCCTATCCATATGATGAAGGGATGCTACCTGGGCCACATACCCGGTCTACTCACCTAAGCCTATCATGAAAAGCCAGAAGCCCCAGCCTAGCCACATACCGGGTCTGGGGCATAAACTGGTCTGACGCACTCACATGTGTCGTCGCCGCCATCTTCCACAGGTCCGTCTTCAGAGCAGATATTGAGGCTTGTACCTTGTCAGGCCACTCCGTCATCGACGCCACCTTGACGCCAGACAACTACCTCCACCTGCGCGAGTCCATCACCGCGCATCCGGCGCCGAGTCTCCACTGCACCATGCCGCCGAGATCCGCCGTCATCAATGTGAATGATGAAGTACCGCTCCACCAAAAAAGGCGCCCGCTGGTCCCTCGATCCCGTGTACGCCTCCAAGAATGACACCCCCAAGGAGGAAACGACACCAACGCGCCGCCGTCATCCGATCAACTGATCTAGGGTTTCCCCCGGAGGTAGCGGATAGAGGGCTAGAGCTTCTCCATGGCGATGCCTTCAAGAAGGTAATGACACCACAGGGTGCCACCAACGCCGGTCTTGGCATCAAGCCGAGCACAAGGTTTTCACCCGGATCCGCTCGAAAAACCTCCATCACGTATTGTGCGCACGGGTCGCCGCCGATCTGAGCCGCCGCACATGGCGCAGGCCGCACCGGCCAGATCAGATCTGTCCGGAGGGCACAACCCGCATGGTGGCGACCCAACCACCAGGCCCTCCATGCCGCCAGCGCCGATCCGAGGTCAGATGGTGTGTCGCCGCAGACCCGGCCGTCGCCGCCGAACGCCGCCACGCAGCCCGAGGCAGGGCCGGCTGCCGCACCCCACCATCGCCGCCCTTGGCCGAGGCAGCCGCCGCGTCGCCGCCGGAAGGCAGGCCCGCCGCGCTGCCAGGCCAGGTCGGCCGTGCCACCCACGCCGCGGGGCTCCGCATCGCCCGCACGGCGCAGGCAAGAGGGGAGACCCCCGCCACCGCCATCAGCCCAGGGCTATAGCCAGCGGCGTCCTTCGGCGGCGGCGGAGGGAGGGGAGGACGGATGGGGGACCCCCGACGGGTAGGGTTTTGGATCCCGCCCGAGTCGCCCGAGCGGGGGCGACCTAAAGACGGCGACGGTAGCCTCTAAGAGTGCGTCGGATTGATGTGTGCCCCAGACCTGGCATGGTGGCTTGGTTGGGGCCTCTGACTTTAGATGTTAGGCTTTGGTGCGAAGTTCGTTTGGCATTCGGCTCAAATTTTCGGCACCCCTTCATCAAGTGGATAGAAGTAGCGATAGATGTTGCCGAGATGGTGGCCTCAGACTCACTGTTGTATTATTTTATAAGAACCTTGTGAATAAATAATAAAATGGTTGCATGCATCGCCCAGATACGAGGCCCGGGGCCATCTTCCTTTTCTAAAAAAAAGGTAGGGTCACGTGGTACATTGAAGTTGTCTCAAAAAAATAACATGATAGATCGAGGAGTCCTATTTTTTTCCGTTTGCAATCTACGCGAGTCGCCGCTAGAGTTTTCATCGAGTTGACCGACGGAATTGATCTAGCTAGGTACTACCAGGCTCATGTAGTGCTGCTAGTAGAAAAAACAGTCAAGATGGTTTGCTAGGTTTGCATGTACATGTACAGCTTCAGGTGAATTAGTTCAGGACTACAAATAAAACCAACAAAATCAGTAAAAGATGACATATAGTGGAAAAAATCTGCAAAATGCTGGGTGTGCCACGACACACCCGGCACACCCTCTAGGTCCGCCAATGCTGATAATGTTGTGAACTTGTCATAAACTTGGTCATCCGGTTGATAGGTGTGGATCGAGGACATAGATGCTGCTAGCATCTACAGATTGAATTAAGGTTCGGAACTCATGAATTTTTGTGAATGCCTCAGCTGTTTTTATAAACGTGAAACAGTTTGAGGGAAGACGCCTCTCAAGGGGCGATCGGAAATATATTGCCCGTCTTTCTCCATCAGTTCGAACTTTTGGATGAGTTGGCTGGTGCATGAATTCAATAGTTTTCCGCAAGAGTAAGAGATTGTCTTGATGTCCAATATGATGCACTGAAATTTCAGTAGGTTTGGCGAAAGTGACGAGGTGAAAAAAAATAAGTTTGTTAAAATTTCAAGGTACAAAGAATAGGAGCAGAGCTTGATTGTTCTTCCCTTCCGTGGCTTACGGAGGGCATGGATCTAAGTTTTTTTTGGGGGGTGAAGTAGCTGAAGAGAATCCTTCCACCAAACAGACCAGTCATTCTGTTTTGTAGCTGGTAATTAACTTCTGTAATACAATTTTCAAGTAAAACTTGTGCCTGTTCTATGAAGAAAATGTCAATCACATCTTCTATCTCTAACCGACGAACTTGGAAAATTTTCTAGAGCCAAAATTAATGAGATGACATATGATGAAAATTTACGTAAAGAGGGTACTAATTGCATTCTGCCTTTGTACTAGTCAAAATATGAACCGATGCAGACAACTAATATTACAAAAATATGGTTTAAGTCTCGTTCCTCCTCCACAAGAAAAACTCTTCACTTCCTGTCGGCGCGCCGGTCCGCCACATCTCCCATGGCCTCTAGCTTCAGCGTCTTAGTTGGGGCTGTGTAGCGGCAACAATGTTCCTTAGTACGAATAATGTATCCCATGTTCTATCCTCGTCCCAATGATGCGTCTAGCATCGTTGAAGGGCATGTGGAGGTGTGTCTCGTCGAATCTCGCGGGATTCGGTCGGTACTGGTCTTCGGTGGATCTGTTTGGATCCGATCTTCGCTCGTCTTCGTTCAGGTGTTTATAGGGTTGATCCTTCTGATATACGACTTTCTTCATCGGTGATGGTTGCTACTCTGGTGTGCTGTTCCTATGGGGGTTACACGACAACTTTGCAACTGCCTACTACAATAAGGTTTGCCTGACTTTAGTGAGGGAGAGGTGATGGCGGTGGCGCGCCTTCAGCTTGCTCAAGTGTTTGTAGTCATCGCTAGGTGATCCACGGACATCGTTGTAATTTTTATTACCTCTGTTGTTTTCCGAATCGCCATGATTGAAGATGAATAGATTGAAAGTTTTTTGCAAAAAAATATATATTACTGTTGAGCATACGTTGTACACTGCGTATGTATAGGACTTGTGTCTGTATTTATACCGTTGTATCTCTCTCTCTCTCCTCGTATATTTGTACATCTTGGGAGACAAGTAGAGGCCGGTCCACCCTGTACCTATATATGTGCACCATGCACACGATCAATGATTATCGATTCATGCAATCTCATTCTTCCTAACTAACATGGTATCAGTTTAGCACGCCGATCCCCTTCCCACCATCCGCACCAGCCCGCCGCTGCGCCCTACAGCCGCCGCCGCCGCCTCCCTTGTGTTGTCGCCGCTGTTGTACACCGCCGCCGCGACCCCTTCCCCTCGCAGCTGCCGCGACCCCTTCTGCCGCCTCTGCCTCCCTCCCCTAGTCGACCAATCCATCTTCTCGTACTACGCGTGGAAGACCTACTTCAACCTCGTCTTCCGCGAGTACCACCTCCTCGAGCACGTCGACGGGACCGTGGATGGCGACCTCATGGCAGATGATCCGGACTGGGCGGCCATTGAGGCCTCCCTTATCCGGTGGTTCTACCTCACCGTCTCCCCGGACATCTTCCACGCGGTCGTCTCCGAGGATGACGACGCGTGTGTCGTGTGGACCAAGATCAACAACCTCTTCACCGATAATAAGCTTCAACGTCTTGTGTTTTTGCAGCAGGAATTTTTCGGGTGCCACCAAGGTGACTCCTCCATCGACGACTACTGCATGCGCCTCAAGCGCCTCGCCGACGAGCTCCGCGACATCGGCGCCAAGGTGTCGGACGAGCTCATTCTTAGCACCCTCACTGCCGGCCTCAATAAGGACTTTGGCAACGTGGCCTCGAACCTCTCCCTGCTGCCGAACCCGACCTTCCAGTCCGTCGCCGCGTACTTACGCTTGGAGGAACGCCGGATGAAAAAGGTCAAGGCCCGTGTTCATCACACCGCCCTCGCCGCCGGGGCATATCGCGGGACGCCTCAGCCCGCCCCGCCTCAACCGCGTCCGCCGACGCCACCGGGGTACTTCCCCCTCCCGCCCGCTCCTCCCGCTCCTCCGCATCAGCAGCAGGGCGGGGGCGGCGGTCGTCGCAACCGGCGTCGTGGGGGCGGCCGCCCTCAACAGCAGCAGCAACAGCCCGGGTACGGGGGGCTCCATGCCAACATCAGCCCTCCCTGCCCTGGACTGACGACACTAATCCATGGACCGGCGTGGTTCACGCTTACCACATGCCGGTCCCATGGGCTCCGGGCATCCTCGGGCCGCACCCGACCGGTCCTCAGGCGCACTTCGCCGCCGCACCTTACCAGGCGGGTGGGGGCGGCTACGCCCCGGGTGGCTATGCGCCCTCGCCGGCGCCCCCTTTGGCTGGCGCCTCCTTTGGCTACGCGCCACCTCCCGCGCCGGCTCAGCCCAGAGGCTACCCGCTCCCTCCGGCCCCATGGGATCCCGCCCTGCTCGCTGCTCTCACTACAAAAAAAAAGACACATCCATGACATTTTGAGCCGAACAAATTTTCTTTCCGTCATACATATGACACCTCTATGATGATAACTGTAACAAAACCCGGTATCATCATAGATGTGGTGGGCTCCTACTTCTATGACAAAAAATCATGACAGAAAATAGGCTTTTCATCCTGGGCGGGCCGGAGATGCAGCTGCATAACATTCTTTGGGCCGTCCATGGCGGAAAAAACCATGGTAGAAGCGAGGGCGAGGAAAATTTCGGGGAGTTCCGGTTACGGTGGGAGGTCGGGGGCCGCGCGATGCGCGTTTTTCTCGTACACGTACGCGCATGTGTGCGAGGCGTTGGCTCTAACTGAACCCGAGCGAGGCGTTGGGATCTAACTGAACCCGAGCGATTGCACTGCAGGCTACGCGTTACTGAACCCGAGCGATCGATCGATGGCTGTTAACTGAACCAGATCGAGCGATTCCTTTGCTACTGCTGCTAACTGAAGCCGATCGATGCTGCCTCTAGGATGAACAGTGAGCGTTGTAGGGGGTTTTGGATGAACAGTGCGAGGTGGCGTTGCCTCTGGATGAACAGGGCCCCGTGGTGTGGAGGGCTGGATGAACAGTAGACGGTGGAGGGGTGCCCGTGGAGGGGTGGTTGAACAGGACTCCGTGGTGTGGAGGGCTGGATGAACAGTAGACGGTGGAGGGGTGGTTGAACAGTAGCGGTGGAGTAGCGCGCGGTGGAGGTTGGATGAACAGGAGCCCGTGGAGGCTGGAGGAGGTCGACCGTAGCCCGTGGAGGCTGGAGGAGGTTGACGATGGAGATGAACAGTATCCTGTGGAGTCCCGTTTTGCGGTACGCCACACCCCTCCCGATGAACAGGACCCTAGGAGGTCCGTTTCGTCCGTTTTGCGGTACGCCACACCCCTCCCGATGAACATGACCCCCGTTTCGACCGTAGGAGGTCCGTTTCCTCCGTTTTGCAGTACGCCATACCTCACTACTAGGGAAAACCTTATACACAGAATCTTAGCAGCAGTGCGGTATAAAAACAGGCGCTACTGCTAATTAGCAGCAACGAGCTTTAGAAAAGAGCGCTGCTAATGACTGAGTAGCAGTAGCGCTCTAGGTGAAAAGAGCGCTAGTACTATAATTGCCACGGCGTTGCCTCCAGGCTGGATATAGTAGTAGCGCCCTTCCCTTGGACGCGCTACTGCTAAAGAACTTAGTAGCATCGGTTTTGCTCAAAACTCGCTACTGCTAAGTATCACCGCAACTAATTAAGTTTAGTCCCATACTGCTAAGCGAACAAGGTGTTTACCACCTTAAATATGTTGCTTCTCAACCTATCTCGAGCACTTGGTCTTCATTGAACTATATGTGTATGATTTGTGGTTGCAATATGAATCCTCGCCTATACCTATACAGGTACAGTAAGGATTCATGTTGACTATTTAGATTATACACAAAAAGATCAATGATGACCAATGTATATATTTGATGTTTTTATTAAACAATAGAAATAACTGCTTCCATTACCAGTAGCGGTTTTCTCTAAAACGCGCTGTAGATAAGTTAGCTATAGCGCGTTTATGTACGTGCGCTACTGCTAGTTCGAGTTAACCACCCCCCGCATCAAAATTTCGCTAAGTCCTCCTCCCCCCTCACCGGCCTGTTCCCCTACTCCTGTCGCCGCCGCCCGAGCCCGAGCGCGCCTGCCCTCACTGCCGCCGCCGCCGCCCGCCCTCAACCTCACCGCCGCCGCTCTCGACCACACTGTCGCCGCCGCCCGAACCCGAGCGCGCCTGCCCTCACTGCCGCCGCCGCCGCCCTCGACCGAGCCCGCCGCCCAGGACCGCCGCCTCCCGATCCCGAGCCCGCCCTCGCCGCCCCTCCGTCGCCGAGCACCTCCCCGCCACCGTCTCTCCCTCTGTAAGCCCCCCACCCCTCCCCCACCCCCTCTCTCTTTGCTTAGTTAGTAGATGATTTTAGTAGTAGTAGATGTTAACTTAGGGTTCATAGATAATGATTTTTAGAAGTAGTGGATATTAATTACTAGTAGTGATGGTAAACTAGTTGTATAATTAGCAGTAGTAGATGTTAATTAGTAGTAGATGTAGTAGTTAGATGTTAATTATTAGTAGTAGATGTGCTAGTTTCTTTCTATTTATAGTAAGTTTATATTTAGTAAGAACTAGTTGAATTAATAGAACTAGTTTAGTTTTAGTTGACTAGTTAAGTTTTAGTTGAACTAGTATAGTAAGTAAATTAATAACTAGTTGAACTACTTCATTTTTAGAAAGAACTAGTTTTTTTTCTTTTTATACTAAGTTTATATTTAGTAAGAACTAGTTGAACTAATAGAACTAGTTTAGTTTTAGTTGAACTAGTTAAGTTTTAGTTGAACTAGTATAGTAAGTAAATTAATAACTAGTTGAACTACTTCATTTTTAGAAAGAACTAGTTTTTTTCTTTTTATACTAAGTTTATATTTAGTAAGAACTAGTTGAATTAATAGAACTAGTTGAATTAATAGAACTAGTTGAACATGCCATATTTGGTGTTATTTTTTAGTTTAAGCAATTATTTCATGTTTTGGTTACACCTCCGAGTGGCCTATGTTTTGCCGGAGTGTTGATTAATTTCTGTTCCGGCAAATTTCAGGCGCTCGATATGTCCTTTTTTAGCAAAGGTCATGCCGGATTTTTTCGTGAATTCTGGCATGACTTGTGCTAGAATATGTACAAGTTTAATCTTTGAATTATGAAGGTAGGAAATGTCGTACTCGGACGACGACAGTCTCCCGGGGGAGTGCAGCTGGTGCCACGATGATCGAGGTATGTGCGACAGGTTCGTTGAGCTGGATGAAGATTGGCGCTTCAGCATTAAGCTCGAGGAGACCTTCGATGTTGAAACGGTACGCAACAACAACAAGTGTTTTTTTTCGTAATTAAGAATGACTTCAACTATTTCAACGTCTAATTTTCATCTTTTACAATTCGACTAGCATATCCCATGCCATGCAAGACGCTATGTCTTGGAGAGGATGGGTTTTGAAGACCATGAAAATTTTCAAACAAAGAAAATACACCTAAGGATCCATCATGATATTGATTTTGAAGTAAATCTGTACAATTCTCAGAGCGTAACCCATTTTGGTTGCCAAAATTGGGAAGCACTTTGTAAAATGTATGGTTTTTATGAGGGTATGATTGTCACCATGGATCTTGGTGATCCTGACATCGAGCAAGACAATATGGACATTTGGGTCCTTGTTGATACGCATCCGATTCTACCGCAATGTGAGCTTCTCAAACATAGTTATTAACTAATTTATATTGTTTATTTCAAAATAGTTGACAGCTTATTTCCATTGACAGCTTATTTTGAATCTTTAAAGAATGTGCAGAAGATGGTAGACAAAACCCACTACACTGATGGCTCTGAATTAACTTATAAGGAGAAAAATCATCTGATTGCTTATTGTACTTTTTTGAGAATTACAATACCTATTATCGAACTCCTCCAAATTATGGTGAATACGTGCCACTAGTGCACGTGTTGAACCACGATAACTTCTATGGAGATACCCTGGTAAGATTTTTTACTATTACGACATCCGTGCATCTTTTGCATACTTCTAAAACTAATACATCATTGCTAACTACGGAGTTATTACTATGTTTTTCAACAGAAAATCCCGATGGATTGTGTGCCTCATCTGATGTATTACAATGGTCGCCTTGAAGTTCTGAACCTACAGCCAGGTCATCCTACGGATCTCACCTGTGCATATCGAATTTCTGAAACCGGTGAACACATGCTAATCAAAGAGTGGAAAAAATGTTTGGACATTCGTAAGGAGGTTCTTGGAAGCAACATTAAGCAAAAGGCAAGAATTGGAGACGGGATAATCTGCATTCTCCATAATGGAGAGCCAGGGGCTATCTTGTTTTTTGCTATTTTACCTTAGAGAATATAGTAGGTCCTAAGAGAATGTAGTAGGTCCTATGCGGTACAATATGTTTATTATGTGATACAATGTGTTAGAGTTGAAGATGTGAGGAGTACTTGTGATTACGACTAGTGACCAATGATATGATGATGATGTTGATAAGTTGTTAATGATATGATGATGATATTTATTATATCATTGGGTGAAAGAACCGCGGATTAGTTTCAAGTGGATGTCCATCCACTTGAAACTGGTCCACACGGTTCTTTCACCCCGTGATGTAATAACTCATTATGATGTAAAAACAATTTCTAAATTCCTGTTGTATGAAAACTTGTGTAAAGGTGTACGAATACAACATGAAATAAAAAAGAAATAAAATACGAAATAATAGTAGCAGCGCGGGCAGGGAGAAGCGCTACTACTAATTACCAGCAGCGCTCCTCTTGGAACTCGCTACTACTAAGTCGATTTAGCAGTAGCATGGATGGAGGCACGCTACTGCTATTAGTTAGCTGCAGCGCCTTATCAGTAGCGCATAACCCCGCGCTACTGATAGGTCTAAAACCCACACTGCTGCTAGGGTTTTCCCTAGTAGTGCCCCTCCCGATCAAAAGGACCCCCGTTTCGACCGTAGGAGGTCCGTTTCCTCCGTCCTGCGATACGCCACGCCTCGTTTCCATCGCCTGTTCCGTCCAAGCCCTCCCGATGAACACGACCACGCATTCCGTTCCGACCCAGCCGGTTGGCTCCCACGCGTTCCGTTGCCTCCCGATGAACACGACGCATTTCGTTGCCTCCCCATGAACACGACGCATTCCGTTGCCTCCCCATGAACACGACGACGACGCTGTTTCTCCGTTCTGACCCAGCCATGTGCACGAGCCCTGGCCGTACGTATGCGTGAGTAGGCATTCGAGACCCCACCCGTATGTACACATACGTGGCCGTATTTTCTTTCTTGCACCCTGGCCGCTGTACGTACGGGTACATGCTACGTGTGCGCCTCTACTACGACACGTGCGCGCCTCTACATCGACCAGTATGTACGTACACGTTCGCGACCAGAATGACAACGCTATGTACGCTTCGACCAGGTGGGTCCCGACTGTCAGGCACTTCCTTGCGTGCAAAGATGTAGTTGGTGGGTCCCATCATTCAGGGGGGCAAATCGTTTTGTTTTTTTTGCCCGGACGCACTTCCTTGCGTGCGAAGGTGTAGCTGGTGGGTCCCAGCAGTCAGGGGGAAACATTTTTTTCACGAAATACGGTGGCCCGTCCGGTGGGTCCCCGCTGTCAGGTGGATGAATACTTATTTTGCACGTAATAAGGAGGCACTTCCTTGCTGCGGCCGTGGACCCAGCTGTCAGCCTCTCCACGTACAGTCCATGTCCGATGGAAGCCATTCCTTGACCACGTTGACCACGCCGCACCGAGAGCACCAGGGCGGTGGACGACGGCGAGGCCTAGGAAGGGGACGACGCGGAGCCAGGGAAGACGCGGCAATGGATGCCCACGCGTAGAGGAGTACGAGGGTTCACTGGTTTGCTGCGGTGTGAGGCTGCCATCGCCGCAGAATAACAGGGGGTGTGGGTTAGTAGAGGGATGACCTGGCCAGCGGTGGGAGTAGTAGGGGGCGGTGAGGCCTCCGCCGAATCGCAGCCGGCCACGGGAGGCAAGAGCACGAGGCACGATCTGCGCTGGTTTGGGCGGCTGGAAGAAGCACTACGGCCATTAGATGGACATCGTACGGTCACTGGAGCTAGAATCGTGCATATTGACTAAGTTGACAAAGCCCTCCGTCCCCGTCAACTTAGTAGGCCCACAAGTCAGCCTGCCACTATACTGGGTCCCAGCTAACAGGGGGAGTATTCATTTTTTTCATAATAAGGAGGCACTTTCTTGCGTGCGAAGATATAGCTGGTGGGTCCGAGCTCTAAGCGACGATAACGTTTTTTTCGCGAAATACAGAGGCCCTTTCGGTGGGTCCCTGATGTCAGGTGGAGGAATCATTATTTTGCATGTAATAAGGAGGCATTTCCTTGCGTGCGGCCGTGGACCCAGCTGTCGGCCTCTCCACGTACAGTCCACTTCAGATGCATGTCGGTCGTTGACCACGTTGACCAGGCCGCGCCGAGAGCACCAGGGCGGTGGACGACGGCGAGGCCTAGGAAGGGATTGACATGGAGGCAGGGAAGACTCGGCAGTTGTTTCCCACGCGGAGGGGAGTACGACTGTACGAGGGTTTACTGGTTCGTTTGCCGTCGACGGAGAATAACAACAGGTATGGGTGAGTAGAGGGATGGCTAGGCCAGCGATGGGAGTACGGTGGGGCGGTGAGGCCTGCGCGGCAGCAGAGCCGGCCACGGGGAGGAGGGAGCAGGCAGTCCCGCCGACGCTTGTTTGAGCGGCTGGAGCAGGAAGAGCAGAGATTGAAGATGCACGACGGCCGTTGGATGGACATCGTACGGTCACTGGAGCTAGAATCGTTCATATTGACTAAGTTGACAAAGCCCTCCATCCCTGTCAACTTAGTAGGCCCACAAGTCAGCCTCCCACCATGGTGGGTCCCAACTAGCAGGGGGAGTATTCATTTTTTTGTGCGTAATAAGGAGGCACTTCCAGTGGGTCCGAGCTGACAGCGGGGGGAACGTTTTTTCGCGAAATACGATGGTCCGTCTGGTGGGACCCAGCAGTCAGGGGCAAACGTTTTTTTCGCGAAATACGGTGGCCCGTCCGGTGGGTCCTAGCAGTCAGGGGGAAACGTTTTTTCCGCGAAATACTAGTGGCCCGTCCAGTGGGTCCCTGCTGTCAGGTGGAGGAATAATTATTTTGCGCGTAATAAGGAGGCAGTTCCTTGCGGCTGCCATGGACCCAGCTGTCAGCCTCACCACGTACAGTACTCTTCCGATGGAAGTCGGTGATTGACCACATTGACCACGCCGCGCCGAGAGCACCACGGCGGTGGACGACGGTGGGGCCTAGGAAGGGGACGACACGGAGCCGGGGAAGACACGACAGTGGATGCCCACGTGAGAGTAGTATGAGGGTTCACTGGTTCGGCTGCGGTGTGAGGCTGCCGTCGCCGCAGAATAACAGGTGAAGTGGGTGAGTGGAGGGATGGCCTGGCCAGCGGTGGGAGTAGTATGGGGACGGTGAGGCCTCCGTGGCAGCACAGCCGGCCACGGGAGGTAGGAGCATGCGGCACGACCGGCGCTGCTTTGGGCGGCTGGGGCAAGAAGATGAGAGGTTGAAGAAGCACTACGACCGTTGGATGGATATCGTTGACCACGCCGCACCGAGAGCACCATGGCGGTGGACGACAGCGAGGCCTACGAAGGGAACAACACGGAGCCGGGGAAGACACGGCAGTGGCTGCCCACACGGTGGAGAGTACGAGGGTTGACTGGTTCGGCTGCCGTCGCCGGAAAATAACAGGAGGTGTGGGTGAGTAGAGGGATAGACAGGCCAGGGATGCGAGTATGATGGGGCCATGAGGCCTGCCCGGCAGCACTGCCGGCCACGGGAGGCGGGAGCAGGCGGTTCCGGCGGTGCTGGTTTGGGCGGCTGGGGCAGGAAGATCAGAGACTGAAGAAGCACGATTGCCGTTAGATTGACATCTAACGATCTGACGCTGGTAGAGTCGATTGTTGACTAAGTTTCTTTTTTGAGAAACCTTGTGTACGTATGAACTTAGTAGGCCCACAAGTCAGCCTCCAAATCTGTGGCAGACGACATAAAGCCCATTTGCTATTTTTTATAATTTGCAGCCCATTTGCTAATTCTTAAGTAATTTATTACATCCCATTTTCTGCCCAGGACCACGGTCAAAAAGTTCAATCTTATTTCGCATATTTTGGTGGAGTCCGAACTGTTGTAATCCCGAAATGATAACTATTTTTTTAAGAACCTATTCATTTGCCAAAAAAATCGTTTTGTTTTTGTAAGCAAATAAGACGTGGAACAATTGAGTTGGTTTAAGGGAAAACCAGTGCTAAAAAAATTAGCGCTGGGTGAAAAAAACAACAAAAATAAGGATGTAAATATGAAAAGGGAATTTTATGTGTTTTCAATATAATGTTAGGTGTATATGAACTAGTAAAACTATAGGTAGAGATTAGAAAACGGATGTAGGACATGCGTTTCAAGGGGAAAATAGAACTGGGCTGTGTGTTTGATTCAGTAAAAAAAACTGCCGGCGGATGCTGTAAGACAAAATATAACTAATCCTGGCGGGCCAGAGGCCAGTAGATACCTGCTGGATCTTTGTGCCCCATTGTCGTCATGGGCTGGGCCTATTAAAAACAAAACCAACCCTGAGCAGTCTACAGCCCAGTTGAAACTTGCTCGACCTGAAAAAAATATACGTGCTCAATAAACGAGAGAATTCTGCAAGTACAGACTGATAACTGGGATGCAGCACAGATATTGTTTTTTTATCATGATAATAGGTGCATGCACTTGTTTCAAAAAAATTGGAGAACTGGGAATTCGAACGGCGAGTGCTTATGCTACCCATCAAATAAAAATCAGGTGCCTGAAAATTCGTTTCGAAACAAATGATTCAGCTTTATATCCACGTCGACCCTCAGCATGATGGTTGGAAGCAAATGCAAGTTCATACCAAAAGATCGTTAACAACAATGCCAAATTGCGGACGACAAGGTAGTACAACTACCAATACCAAACTAACTTATAATCTTTTTACTCCTGGCCCTAGTGTTCACCTGGTAGAAAATCTTGCAGAGGACCAGCTCCTGCTCCTTCTCTTGCTCCAAGTCCCCGAGGTGGTACTGGTGCATCACCCAGTTGGTCCTCTGCTGGGCGAAGTTCTTGTTGGTGTGCAGCACCAGAACCTTTTTTGCTGACCGTCTGCTGGCCGTTGACCATCACCGACAAGGTATTGCCGGTCTTGTGCCACATCGCGTGCATGCCGCACTCCGACTGTATCTTGCGACACGTCCACGTGCCCCTTTTGAACGCCCTGGAATTGCACGGGAAGAAATGCTTCCTTAGGCCACTCAGTGTGATACCTGCAGTATTGTGGAATACATGTTTTAGTGTACCTAGTTGGCATTTTCATAACATCTTTGGCATGTTGTAGTCACTTATTTCACTTTTTATTAACTGTCAAATTGTAATTGCTTCACCAGGTCTGCGTCTAAAAAGAAAAATAGAGCTATAAACAAAGGAATATGTTTGTGCAAGTAGACGGCCGATCGGTATCTTACCTGGAAGTTTCTCAGGTTG
Source organism: Aegilops umbellulata (assembly GCA_032464435.1). Lineage (NCBI taxonomy): Eukaryota > Viridiplantae > Streptophyta > Magnoliopsida > Poales > Poaceae > Aegilops > Aegilops umbellulata. The sequence goes on along the minus strand of CP136056.1, from coordinate 60,976,025 downwards.
GGTGTAGCATATGCCGTGCTCGCTGTCGATGGTTGGTATGAACAAATCGATGAGAGACTGAAATCTCGCGCTGTCAGCACTCACTTTGGCCTCAAGGTGCTTGATTAGCTCCTGATCCGTGGGATTGAACTTGACGCCAGCCGGCAACACCGACCAATCCTTCTTCGACTTGCATCGGTAATTCTAGTTATATGTCCTCAATGTATGATCAATCGACTGTTTTAAGTGAATGATGAAAGATTTTGACAGATAAGTGGTACTCCAAATCTGAAGTCTAGAATACCCAAACACGCCGCCGGGATTCTTGTGTCAGCTCACGCGCAGCGTGTTGTCACGTCAATTCAATGTGTGGACATGATGAATAATTTGACCGACATATACTAGTACTGCTACTGTACTACTTACTAGTCGTATTTAGTGTCGCAATTTATACATAGGTTTAACTAACAAGTACGCACTTGAAGCCTAACAGATATATATATATATATATATATATATATATATATATATATATATATATATATATATATATATATATATATATATATATATATATATATATATATATATATATATATATGGCTTCTGCACAGCATCTCCATCATAATTATCAGTACATCCTACGCATGTGAGTTAGGATGCACTTGATCCCAGGAAGGTATCTATCCTTCAAACCAGAGGAGTGCTTCAAACTGATAACAATAGATAATATCCAACAAAAGAGGGCCGTGCTACAGCAGCAGAATACATGGCTCAGTCTAGATATCAGCACGAATCAAGTTGTGCATATTTGCTGTTGGCATGAACCACATCGCCGCATGTCGGGTTTGCAAAAGCCATCCATCGCATGGAAGCTTGATGCCTTTCACACACTGAAGATTATCTGGCAACAAGCTATGTCGACGAATCTCTAGATATGGTGATTCATGAAACCCATGGTATGATGTGTAAACACAGCCCCCCTCGCGAATGGAAGTTGCATAGCACAGTAATCATCGCCGGTGATATGATCGATGATTGGTTTGATGATCGGATAATTGAGCCCGAGGAACAAGGAGTGGTTACTGAGGCTGTAAACCCGCCTCCAGTTGAATACGCCTGGCCCAACGGAGCTGGGATCTTTCTCGAACACGAAGTAGCCATAGCCATCAATGTCACGAACGCCCCATGCATTGTACTACATGTGGTTTGATGTAATGGTTTGGTCAATTTGGTACGTGCGAATGAGCATCAAATGATCGCCGTCAGCTGAACGAGCGATAAACCACCACCCATCGGCTGGTATGATTCCAGGTCCTGGAATCATGAAGGCCAGCGCATTTGCGTCTGCTGCAACAATTCAAATTGGAGACCAAAAGGACAAAAATGAACAATCATGTTCAGAGTATGTGTGGAATTAAGATTATTATAACAGTGACACATATCATAGACAGAGAATTGCAATGTCGTGGTCATAATCATACCCCAAGTTAAAAAAATAAGCCAATGGCTTTCATATTCTAGCAATATGTCATGGTTCAAACATCATGTAACAATGAGAGGAAAACAGCTATGACGGCGCCTACTCATATTCTACCATAGTACTTACTACTACTGTTCTCATATCAACTCTAAGCAATAACCTGCGTTGTTATAAAAATCTTGTAAACGAGAGTAACATATAGCAATCATGATGTTATGCTCATAATATGTATTCTAACAATCATTAGATGCCAATTGTTCCCATATCAACTCTAACAATAACATGTGTGGTCATAAAAATCTAGGAAATGAGAGGAACATATAGCAATGATGTGGTGATAGACATGCTATGCATTCTAAATTTGTAACCAATGAACAGGCAGTCGTATTCATAAGGTAAATATGATATGAGATAGAACAATTACACGACGATAGATTCCACCAGTATAGGCAGCCAATCTGTGCGTTGACCGCGTAAATGATGCCATCATGCAGTATAGCATCAGACAGAAATGTTGCCTCAACAGGATTGATGATGAGCCATAACCATGTATGGCGACCGGATTCCAGATAGACTAATCCCATGTTGAACAAGGCAATGAGCTTGTAATCCATGTAGTCTTCTGATGGTGTGGGCACTTCGCAGATTACAACTTTCTGCAAACAGAGGTCGAGCCAAAAGCTTGACGCGTCTCATGCGTAGTACGCAAGAGTGTCCGGCGGGCCGCGAGGCTCGATGGCGGCGGTATCCAACGATGGAAGGGCGATCTCTCGCTGGGTGTAGATATCCACGAGACGCCACGGACTACCGGCGTGGTGGATAAGGACGATCCAGTTGGCCTTCATGCCCTCCCAGTAGTGGCCGCGCATGAAGGACAGGTGGACAGGTAGTGGTAGCATGTCGAGGGGCACCACGGCAACCTTCGTAGGATCGTCAAGTCGGTGTCTGGGCCACCTGCGAGGATCGGGCATCAGCAAGCAGGGTGTCTTGAAAAGAGCCGATCGGTTGCAGACGAGTAGACGGTACAAAGACACCGAGCATGCGGCTAGACGGACGGTGCTGAGTAGGTCCATACGACTACAGATCTGCTCCAAGAGAACATCGGGGAGGGAATTCCAATCGCGGATCTGTGTGTCCGCCGGTTCTGCCATTAGGGTTTTCGGTGCCTGCGAGCCAGCGGGGAAGTGGATTCGGGCGGGCGAGCAAAGAAGCTTCTCCTCGTGTGGCTGAGCAATGAGCGGGGGGATATGGTACGCGCGAGCTACCAAGGAAGATGGCGTGGACAGGCGAGCAGTGAGCGGGGGTAAATGGTGTGAGGCCGACGATGGGGAAGAGAGGAGGAAGAAGAAGAGAGGAGGAAGAAGAGTGGAAGACGGGGAAGAAAGTGCATTCTATCTCAATTCTACTAGTACTACTACCAGGATATACCGTCCTTCGGAGTGTAAATAGTTACACCGATGACATGTGCGTCTACCACAACAGGGCCCATATGTCAGTTAATGGAGGACAGAGGTGCATAGGAGTATTTGCGGAAGCGTGCTCTACTGGCAAACATGGTGGCAGTACTGGGTAAGGCTGATTTAGTAACACCAACACGCTGGTTCAGCTTATTAATTACGTGTCCCATCTACTGCAACGTGTATTGTCACTTCACTGCAAACACTAGTTGAATAGTTCCCTCTGACCGAGATGGGGAATAATGGATCGCGAGGACTTCCTTTCTACAATATCCCTATGCCTCTACGCTCACTTCACTTATTTTGATCCGTACCTAGTCACTTGTTGAAATCTGTAGAAAGACAAATACTCCGTATTTGGGAACAGAGGGAGGCTTTTACTCCGTACTATTTGGGAACAGAGGGAGTATCGCCATATGGAGGGAACAGAGGAAGCTTGAAATATGAACATGTCAATGGGAGGGAGTAAGCCCCATGCATGCATGCATGCATGCATGCAACATGCAACACTCACACGTACACATGGACGCACGCAACACTCACGCACCCATGCGACACACAGCACACGACGCAACACACACGCTCACGCTCAAGTGCTCAACCTACTCCCTACGTCCGTGAAAGACTGTATTAGAGATTTACACATTGACCAGGGCATAATTAACGCCCAAAAATAGCAGACTTATGTGTGCATGCGACCATTGAGATAAGAAGATTAAACGAAGGCCGTTGCATGCTGTAATTAAGGATAGACATGTAGCCTATACCTACAGCACAAGTTGGTGCATTAGTCAATTAATATCGATTTAGATTGAAGGCTAAATGCATTGGAAGTGTAGATGTACATCATGTACTACACTCTTTGTTATATAGCCGATGTACACTCTTTGTTGGAAGACCGAGGGAGGACACGTGCATGCACTCACATACACAGCCAGGGCGGTTCGCGCGCAAGGGTTGGACTCGTGTCGCGCCTGCGTAAAGTTTTGTTTAACTGATTTCTTTGCTCTGCCAACTGACAGGTGGGACCCAGAAACCAGGTGAAAATTTAACCAGTCAACAAAGTGCCACGTCGACTATGTGGCCGGTCAGTAGGGTGCAATACTGTGCTCTACGATGAGCTAGTGATTGTATAATCGCCGCAAAACTATATATAGTGACCGTAAAGAGCGTATTGTTACATACGTTGACCGCCAGTGTATTTTTCTCGTTTCAAATTAAGCCGTATTAATTGGAAAGGACGCAGTATGGACTACTACTACTAGTGCTAGTACTGCTTTGTTGTGTCCCGTCAACTCGCCGAATGAGGAGAAGCTAGCTTACTATGCCTCTCCCTCGCCCACGCGCGCGGTGGTTCGCAGGACGAGGAGAGGGTTTTGACTACAGCGCCCTCTCCCTCTCCCTCTCCCTCGCCCTCGCCCTCGCCCTCGCGGTGGACGTGCAGTAGTTCAATCGGTGTCAGATTTCCAGAAGCATATTGTACTGTAGTATCATCATTGTTGGACCTTCCGAAGAAGGGAAGAGCCAAGTGCAAGGTTCACACGAGTACGGACTGTTGAACCTCCCGAAGTGGCAAAGAGCCAAGCGCAAGGTTTTATAGGAGTTGTCTTCCTAGTAGGAATGTACTACAACTATAGCAAACGATGCTACTATATGATGCCGCCACGTCACGTATATCCAAAGCTGTGCCACCTTTTTTTCTCAAAGAGCGTGTTGGAGCCCGTGCAACAACCACACAAGTTGCACGTATGCATAACACATTTAATAGTAATAAATTCTAAAGGACAAATGCCATTCATGTGATAAATTTGTGCACGACTAGTCTACATATATTCACAGCTGAAAGTGCAACTATCCCTAGGTGGTTTTGGTAATTCATAACAACATATAGCTCATTGAGATAATGCTATTCCAAGATGATTATTTCAAGAAAGCTCAATGATTGGCATGGCATGGATGGTGAAAGTGGAACCATCAAAATGCTAAGGACAAAGGATTGGCTCAAGCTCAAAAGCTCAAGACTCTTCATTTTACATTTTAGTGATCCAAGATCACATTGAGTCCATAGGAAAAGCCAATACTATCAAGGAGGGATGAGGTGTTGCTTAATGAGCCTTTTGCTTCATGTGCTTAATGATATGCTCCAAAACCCTCAGCTACTTTCTCATATCCACTCTTGACCTAAACCCAAAGCCAAACTTGGACCTACCGATTCTTCCTATCCGGCGCCACAGAGTTTCATTTGTCGTAGCCATTGCCAAACCCTAAGCAAATCGGTTCTACCGATAGGGATCTCGGTCTCACCGAGATGGGATTGCAATTTCTCTGTTTCCTTTTCGTAACTTTTCGGTCTCACCGAAAGAGCGGATCGGTCCCACCGAGATTGCAATGTAAACTCTCTGTTTCCTTTTTGTAACTTTTTGGTCTCATCGAAAGAGCAAATCGGTCCCACCGAGTTTACCTCACCAACTCTCTTGTTAGCTTATTACCAAATCGGTCTCACCGAGTTTGTGTAATCGGTCTCACAGAGATTACGTTATGCCCTAACCCTAACCATATCGGTCCTACCGAGTTGCATGTCAGTCCCACCGAAAATCTCTAACGGTCACTTGGTTTACTATTTTGGTCCGACCGAGCTTGTTGATTCGGTCCCACCGAGATTGGTAAATTGTGTGTAACGGTTGGATTTTGTGTGGAGGCTATATATACCCCTCCACCTCCTCTTCACTCGTGGAGAGAGTCATCAGAACACATCTACACTTCCAACTCATATGTTCTGAGAGAGAACCACCTACCCTTGTGTTGAGGCCAAGATATTCCATTCCTACCATATGAATCTTGATCTCTAGCCTTCCCCAAGTTGCTTTCCACTCAAATCTTCTTTCCACCAAATCCAAATCCTGTGAGAGAGATTTGAGTGTTGAAGAGACTATCATTTGAAGCACAAGAGAAAGGAGTTCATCATCAACACACCATTTGTTACTTCTTGGAGAGTGGTGTCTCCTAGATTGGTAGGTGTCACTTGGGAGCCTCCGATAAGATTGTGGAGTTGAACCAAGGAGTTTGTAAGGGCAAGGAGATCGCCTACTTCGTGAAGATCTACCGCTAGTGAGGCAAGTCCTTCGTGGGCGATGGCCATGGTGGGATAGACAAGGTTGCTTCTTCGTGGACCCTTTGTGGGTGGACCCTCCGTGGACTCGCGCAACCATTACCCTTCGTGGGTTGAAGTCTCCATCAACGTGGATGTAGGATAGCACCACCTATCTGAACCACGGGAAAAACATCCGCGTCTCCAATTGCGTTTGAATTCTCCAAACCCTTCCCTTTACATTCTTGCAAGTTGCATGCTTTACTTTCCGCTGCCTATATACTCTTTGCATGCTTGCTTGAATTGTGTGATGATTGCTTGACTTGTCCTAAAGTAGCTAAAATCTGCCAAGAACTAAAATTGGGAAAAGGTTAAGTTTTTATTTGGTCAAGTAGTCTAATCACCCCCCCCTCTAGACATACTTTCGATCCTACAACAGCGCTACCGTTCACAATTACCGTACTCCACTTACACGTTATAGATGGGCTACATGTCCTCCTCCAGGTTCTAGTCCTAGGTGTTCTTCATGGATGGCACGATCCATAGAGGAGGGCAACAGGAATCATTGTCGCAGCTTTCTAGTCCGGTTCCACACGATGGAGACTCATCGAAGCTGAAGCGGTATAAATCAGGGATAGCGTGTCCCAGCATGTCGTTCATCCGGCGATGCGCACTGAAGACACAACCATGCTTCATGAACGGCAGGCCTTCCGTGTCGTGCACGGAAGGTGGCATCCGCTTCACAATGGGGTAGCTGTCCCCGATGAAAAGCGAGTACTCTCCAAGAGTGTTCCTCGGCACCCACGTAGCATCACGGGGGTCGAACTCGGCGCCGTTCATCTGGTACACGCGGCATCCCAGATCTGGACACATGGTGACGTACATAGTCAAGGTCCATGCATAATAATGTTATGCTCAAATATGGCGGTCAGTAATACTGTGGAGCAAATAGTACTACTCCGGTATAGAGGAAGTAAAATACCCGGCTTATTATATATTGCCACTCTTGGCTACATGGATGAGATAGTAAGACATGGAAAAACAAAAATGGTGGCAGCTAGTGGGTTCAAGTCTTCAAGGGTCTATCTAGCTATACGCGTCCTCCAAGGTAAAAAGTACTCCTACTAGTACTACAAAGTATACTACTAGTACAACAATGGAAGAGAAGGCGAGAGGGTTAAAAAATGGAATACCTGGGTCGATGGTGACGGTCCGATCGTGGTAGATTGTGTGACCATGTTGCACATCAGTGGTACCATGGGTAATGACTGCTAAGATAGTTGATCCCAATATGCCAAAGTTAGCTACAAGGTTCCAGGTTAGACCGAATCACGGATGCAAAAGCACATCCAGGATCGGCGATCTTATTTTGATCGGGGGATGACTGGTCCCTGCAAAATAATGGAGTACCGTTAGGGATGCAAATGATGGTTTGTGCATTCCGTTTGTAATCTCCCGTACCGTAGGATGGCAACCAGATGAAACAAGTCCCCTGGCTTGTCACAGCGAAGATGCGGCCTAGATGGCGCATGGCGTCTTCGAACGTGCAGGGGTACAAATCTGCCGCCGCTAACATGCGCCAGCCTCTGCCCTTACTGCCTCTTGCATTGATGGCAATCCTTATGTCAAACACTGCGATGATATAGTAATCGTCGTAGCCGCGTCTCTTTGTCGGCGGGTCCGCAATTGCTATCTTATTCAATCTCATGTGGGAATCATCATACGCATTCAAGCCCAGCCAGTCCGAAAGGTCGATCCCAATGGTGGAGAAGGGGTCTACCAGAACGGCCGCACTGCTGTGGATGTTGTGCAAAATGATGGTGGTATGCAAGGCAATCTTCGTTGGCACCGACCCAGACCTATATATAAGACGATGGGTAGCAGAGAAATTACGGGATGGAAATGGAATAACTAAGTACTACATGATCAAACTCCATTACTAACCTGCTCATCGAACAAAATCCGACTACCTCTCAACGTCGGCAACTCTAGGAGTCAACGTGCAACCATGGCCAGCGAGCGGTGGATTGTTCGAAGGATTGTCCCATAGAAGAACCTTCTCCTAGAGGACGCATGGAAGACCAACAAGCATGGCCTTTTCCCAAGCCTGTTTAAGTAGCGTCTTGAAAAAGTTGGTGCAGGAAGCACCGAGTCTTGCGACACTGAGGACGTCGGAGCGGCTTGCGATTTCTCCCAGAGGATCATCGTCCAAGGTCTCCAGCCCCGACGAGGAGGAGAACCGCCTGGCGAATCCATGGGAGCAGCAATGAACTGCCTTCTCTTTGGGGGGAGGGGAACTGGCGAGGAGGAGATAAGAGCGTAGTAACCGCAGGGCCTCGTCCCTTCCAACTATAGATCGTTCCTCAGCGAAGGGGTGAGGCTATTATTTACTACTAGTACTAGCATTATGGAACGTTATGGGATTGCATTATACTATAAATAATAGCACTAGTAAGAATTTTTTGGCACTAGGTAGTAGTTTTTGGCATGGATTAAGAAATTTTGGGTATGTTTTTGCCATTTTTTGTACACGCCAACTAGTGTCAAAAAAGTCTTACATTATGTGACGGAGGAGTACGTACTCGTACTGTAGCAGTACTAGTACTACTTTTCTCAACTAGTAGTGCAATGTACTGTACTTCTAGTCTAGTCTAGTATAGTGCACCAGTGTTGAACTCTTGAATCTCAGGGCCAAGGAGCTACAGTTGGAAGTGGAGGCTACTACTGTTCTGTAGAACCATCGATGTACTATCAATGCAGGGGAAGTACACCTGCGTAGTTGTCGGGGTAATGGGCCACGAGTAGGCTAACCCAGGGCCCAGAACCTTTCAAGACATCGGGGCTGATTGCGCCCCTCAAGTCACCAAGATGAAGAGCCGCCTTCTGGAGGCCGGCTGGAGGAACAGCCGGCTGTCAGTAGAAGGGCGAATCCTAAAGGCGAGGCCAAGTCAAGCCGACTCCAACCAGGCGGCTTCTAGAGAAGCCTGTTGGGGAACGTTGCAGAAAAAATAAATTCCTACGGTTTCACCAAGATCCATCTATGAGTTCATCTAGCAACGAGTGATCGGATGCATCTACATACCTTTGTAGACCGCGAGCGGAAGCGTTCAAAAGAACGGGGATGAAGTAATCGTACACGACGTGATCCAAATCACCGGAGATCCTAGCACCGAACGGATGGCACCTCCGCGTTCAACACACGTACGGTCAGCGTAACGTCTCCTCCTTCTTGATCCAGCAAGGGGAGAGGAGAGGCTGAGGAAGATGGCTCCAGCAGCAGCACGACGGCGTGGTGGTGATGGAGCTGCAGTACTCCGGCAGGGCTTCGCCGAGCTCTATGGAGGAGGAGGAGGTGTTGGAGAGGGAGAGGGAGGCGCCAAGGCAAGGGGTGTTCTTGCCCCCCTCCCCCCTTTATATAATCTCCCAAGGGGGGCGGCGGCCAAGGGGGGTGGAGTGCCCCCCAAGGCAAGTGGGCGCTCCCCCCCACCCTAGGGTTCCAACCCTAGGCGCAGGGGGTGGGCCTTGGGGGGCGCACCAGCCCACTAAGGGCTTGTCCCCCCTCCCACTTCAGCCCATGGGGCCCTCCGGGATGGGTGGCCCCACCCGGTGGACCCCCGGGACCCTTCTAGTGGTCCCGGTACAATACCGGTGACCCCAGATCACTCCCGATGGCCGAAACTGCACTTCCTATATATAATTCTTCACCTCCGGACCATTCCGAAACTCCTCGTGACGTCCGGGATCTCATCCGGGACTCCGAACAACATTCGGGTTACTGCATATACATATCCCTACAACCCTAGTGTCACCGAACCTTAAGTGTGTAGACCCTACGGGTTCGGGAGACATGCAGACATGACCGAGATGGCTCTCGTGCAATAACCAACAGCGGGATCTGGATACCCATGTTGGCTCCCACATGCTCCACGATGATCTCATCGGATGAACCACGATGTCGAGGATTCAATTAATCCCGTATACGATTCCCTTTGTCAATCGGTATTTTACTTGCCTGAGATTCGATCGTCGGTATCCCAATACCTCGTTCAATCTCGTTACCGGCAAGTCACTTTACTCGTACAGTAATGCATGATCCCATGATCAAAACACTTTGATCACATTGAGCTCATTATGATGATGCATTACTGAGTGGGCCCGGTGATACCTCTCCGTCAAGCGGAGTGACAAATCCCAGTCTCGATCCGTGTCAACCCAACAGACACTTTCGAAGATAACCGTAGTATACCTTTATAGTCACCCAGTTACGTTGTGATGTTTGGCACACCCAAAGCACTCCTATGGTATCCGGGAGTTACACGATCTCATGGTCTAAGGAAAGGATACTTGACATTGGAAAACTCTAGCAAACGAACTATGCGATCTTATGCTATGTTTAGGATTGGGTCTCGTCCATCACATCATTCTCCTAATGATGTGATCTCGTTATCATTGACATCCAATGCCCATAGTCAGGAAACCATGACTATCTATTGATCAACGAGCTAGTCAACTAGAGGCTTACTAGGGACATGTTGCTGTCTGTTATTCACACATGTATTACGATTTCCGGATAACACAATTATAGCACGAATAAAGAGAATTATCATGAACAAGGAAATATAATAATAATGCTTTTATTATTGCCTCTAGGGCATATTTCCAACGGTCACCCACTTGCACTAGAGTCAATAATCTAGTTACATTGTGATGAATCGAACACCCATAGAGTTCTGGTGCTGATCATGTTTTGCCTTAGGGAGAGGTTTAGTCAACGGATCTGCGACATTCAGATCCGTGTGCACTTTACAAATATCTATGTCTCCATCTTGAACATTTTCACGAATGGAGTTGAAGCGACGCTTGATGTGCCTGGTCTTCTTGTGAAACCTGGGCTCCTTTGCAAGTGCAATAGCTCCAGTGTTGTCACAGAAGAGTTTGATTGGCCCCGATGCATTGGGTATGACTCCGAGGTCGGTGATGAACTCCTTCACCCAAATTGCTTCATGTGCTGCCTCCGAGGCTGCCGTGTACTCCGCTTCACATGTAGATCCCGCCACGACGCTCTGCTTGCAACTGCACCAGCTTACTGCCCCACCATTCAAAATATACATGTATCCGGTTTGTGACTTAGAGTCATCCAGATCTGTGCCGAAGCTAGCATCGACGTAACCCTTTACGACGAGCTCTTCGTCACCTCCATAAACGAGAAACATTTCCTTAGTCCTTTTCAGGTACTTCAGGATATTCTTGACCGCTGTCCAGTGTTCCTTGCCGGGATTACTTTGGTACCTTCCTACCAAACTTACGGCAAGGTTTACATCAGGTCTGGTACACAACATGGCATACATAATAGAACCTATGGCTGAGGCATAGGGGATGACACTCATCTCTTCTATATCTTCTGCCGTGGTCGGACATTGAGCTGAGCTCAATTTCACACCTTGTAACACAGGTAAGAACCCCTTCTTAGTTCGAAGGTTCACCGTTGTCTAACAACATGATTTCCAAGACAGGGTTGCCGTACCACTCTGGTGCGGAACGTGTCCTTGTGGACCTACGAATTTTAGTAGGAGCTTGATCAGAAGCATTCTGATCATCATCATTAATTTCCTCTCTAGTCGGTGCAGGCACCTCAGAAACGTTTTCTTGAGTTGCGCCATTTTCTGGTTCAAGAGGTAGCACTTCATCAAGTTCTACTTTCCTCCCACTTACTTCTTTCGAGAGAAACTCCTTCTCTAGAAAGGATCCATTCTTGGCAACAAAGATCTTGCCTTCGGATCTGAGGTAGAAGGTATACCCAATAGTTTCTTTAGGGTATCCTATGAAGACGCATTTTTCCGACTTGGGTTCGAGCTTTTCAGGTTGAAGTTTCTTGACATAAGCATCGCATCCCCAAACTTTTAGAAACGACAGCTTAGGTTTCTTCCTAAACCATAATTCATACGGTGTCGTCTCAACGGATTTCGACGGAGCCCTATTTAAAGTGAATGCGGCAGTCTCTAAAGCATAGCCCCAAAAAGATAGCGGTAAATTGGTAAGAGACATCATAGATCGCATCATATCTAATAGAGTGCGATTACGACGTTCGGACACACCATTACGCTGAGGTGTTCCAGGCGGCGTGAGTTGTGAAACTATTCCACATTTTCTTAAGTGTGTGCCAAATTCGTGACTCAAGTATTCTCCTCCACGATCTGATCGTAGAAACTTGATTTTTCTGTCACGTTGATTTTCAACCTCACTCTGAAATTCCTTGAACTTTTCAAAGGTCTCAGACTTGTGTTTCATTAAGTAGATATACCCATATCTACTCAGGTCATCAGTGAGGGTGAGAACATAACGATAGCCACCGCGAGCCTCAACACTCATTGGACCGCACACATCGGTATGTATGATTTCCAATAAGTTGGTTGCTCGCTCCATTGTTCCTGAGAATGGAGTCTTGGTCATTTTACCCATGAGGCATGGTTCGCACGTGTCAAATGATTCATAATCAAGAGACTCTAAAAGTCCATCTGCATGGAGCTTCTTCATGCATTTGACACCTATGTGACCAAGGCGGCAGTGCCACAAATATGTGGGACTATTGTTATCAACTTTAACTCTTTTGGTATTCACACTATGAATATGTGTTTCATCACGTACGAGATTCATCAAGAATAAACCATTAACCATCGGAGCATGACCATAAAACATATCTCTCATATAAATAGAACAACCATTATTCGCGGATTTAAATGAGTAGCCATCTCGAATTAAACGAGATCCAGACACAATGTTCATGCTCAAACTTGGCACTAAATAACAATTATTGAGGTTTAAAACTAATCCCGTAGGTAAATGTAGAGGTAGCGTGCCGACGTCGATCACATCGACCTTGGAACCATTCCCGACGCGCATCGTCACCTCGTCCTTCGCCAGTCTCCGTTTATTCCGCAACTCCTGCTTTGAGTTACAAATGTGAGCAACTGCACCGGTATCAAATACCCAAGAGCTACTACGAGTACTGGTAAGGTACACATCAATTACATGTATATCACATATACCTTTTGTTTTGCCGGCCTTCTTGTCCGCTAAGTATTTGGGGCAGTTCCGCTTCCAGTGACCACTTCCCTTGCAATAAAAACACTCAGTCTCGGGCTTGGATCCATTCTTTGGCTTCTTCCCGGCAACTTGCTTACCGGGCGCGGCAACTTCCTTGCCGTCCTTCTTGAAGTTCTTTTTACCCTTGCCCTTCTTGAACTTAGTGGTTTTATTCACCATCAACATTTGATGTTCCTTCTTGATTTCTACCTCTGCTGATTTCAGCATAGCATATACCTCAGGAATGGTCTTTACCATCCCCTGCATGTTGTAGTTCATCACAAAGCTCTTGTAGCTAGGTGGAAGCGACTGGAGGATTCTGTCAGTGACCGCTTCATCCGGGAGATTAAATTCCAGTTGAGTCAAGCGGTTGTGCAACCCAGACATCTTGAGTATGTGTTCACTGACAGAGCTATTTTCCTCCATCTTACAGCTAAAGAATTTGTCGGAGACTTCATATCTCTCGACCCGGGCATGAGCTTGGAAAACCATTTTCAGCTCTTCGAACATATCATATGCTCCATGTCTCTCAAAACGCTTTTGGAGCCCCGGCTCTAAGTTGTAAAGCATGCCGCACTGAACGAGGGAGTAATCATCGGAACGTGACTGCCAAGCGTTCATAACGTCTTATTCTGCAGGGAGAACAGGTGCGTCACCCAGCGGTGCTCGTAGGACATAATCTTTCTTGGCAGCTATGAGGATGATCCTCAGGTTCCAGACCCAGTCCGTATAGTTGCTGCCATCGTCTTTCAGCTTGGTTTTCTCTAGGAACGCGTTGAAGTTGAGGACTACGTTGGCCATTTGATCTACAAGACATATTGTAAATATTTTAGACTAAGTTCATGATAATAAAGTTCATCTAATCAAATTATTTAATGAACTCCCACTTAGATAGACATCCCTCTTCTAGTCATCTAAGTATAACATGATCTGAGTCAACTAGGCCGTGTCCGATCATCACGTGAGACGGACTAGTCAACATCGGTGAACATCTTCATGTTGATCGTATCTTCTATACGACTCATGCTCGACCTTTCGGTCTTCTGTGCTCCGAGGCCATGTCTGTACATGCTAGGCTCGTCAAGTCAACCTAAGTGTTTGCATGTGTAAATCTGTCTTACACCCGTTGTATGTGAACGTTAGAATCTATCACAGCCGATCATCACGTGGTGCTTCGAAACAACGAACTGTCGCAACGGTGCACAGTTAGGGGGAACACTTCTTGAAATTATTATGAGGGATCATCTTATTTACTACCATCGTTCTAAGTAAACAAGATGCAAAACATGATAAACATCACATGCAATCAAATAATAAACGTGACATGATATGGACAATATCACATAGCTCCTTTTGATCTCCATCTTGGGGCTCCATGATCATCTTGTCACCAGCTTGACACCATGATCTCCATCATCATGATCTCCATCATCGTGTCTCCTTGAAGTTGCTCGCCAACTATTACTTCTACTACTATGGCTAACGCGTTTAGCAATAAAGTAAAGTAATTTACGTGGCGTTTCTCAATGACACGCAGGTCATACAAAAATAAAGACAACTCCTATGGCTCCTGCCGGTTGTCATACTCATCGACATGCAAGTCGTGATTCCTATTACAATAGCATGAACATCTCATACATCACATATAGATCATTCATCATTCATCACAACTTTGGCCATATCATATCACAAAGCACTTGCTGCAAAAACAAGTTAGACGTCCTCTAATTGTTGTTGCAAGTTTTACGTGGCTGAATTAGGGTTCTAGCAAGAACGTTTTCTTACCTACGTAAAAGCCACAACGTGATTTGTCAACTTCTATTTACCCTTCATAAGGACCCTTTTCATCGAATCCGCTCCAACTAAAGTGGGAGAGACAGACACCCGCCAGCCACCTTATGCAACTAGTGCATGTTAGTCGGTGGAACCGGTCTCACGTAAGCGTACGTGTAAGGTTGGTTCGGGACACTTCGTCCCACAATACCGCTGAAGCAAGATAAGACTAGTAGCGGCAAGAAAGTTGACAACATCTACGCCCACAACAAATTGTGTTCTACTCGTGCCATAGAGAACTACGCATAGACCTAGCTCATGATGCCACTGTTGGGGAACGTTGCAGAAAACAAAAATTTTCCTAGGGTTTCACCAAGATCCATCTATGAGTTCATCTAGCAACGAGTGATCGGATGCATCTACATACCTTTGTACATCGCGAGCGGAAGCGTTCAAAAGAACGGGGATGAAGTAATCG
Source organism: Aegilops umbellulata (assembly GCA_032464435.1). NCBI lineage: Eukaryota > Viridiplantae > Streptophyta > Magnoliopsida > Poales > Poaceae > Aegilops > Aegilops umbellulata. Next base: position 60,960,684 of record CP136056.1, on the reverse strand, counting down.
TACACGACGTGATCCAAATCACCGGAGATCCTAGCACCGAACGGACGGCACCTCCGCGTTCAACACACGTACGGTCAGCGTAACGTCTCCTCCTTCTTGATCCAGCAAGGGGAGAGGAGAGGTTGAGGAAGACGGCTCCAGCAGCAGCACGACGGCGTGGTGGTAATGGAGCTGCAGTACTCCGGCAGGGCTTCGCCGAGCTCTATGGAGGAGGAGGAGGTGTTGGAGAGGGAGAGGGAGGCGCCAAGGCAAGGGGTGTTCTTGCCCCCCCTCTCCCCCTTTATATAGGCCCCTGGGGGGCGCCGGCCCTGGGAGATTGAATCTCCCAAGGGGGGCGGCGGCCAAGGGGGGTGGAGTGCCTCCCAAGGCAAGTGGGCGCCCCCCCACCCTAGGGTTCCAACCCTAGGCGCAGGGGGTGGGCCTTGGGGGCGCACCAGCCCACTAAGGGCTGGTCCCCCTCCCACTTCAGCCCATGGGGCCCTCCGGGATGGGTGGCCCCACCCGGTGGACCCCCGGGACCCTTCTAGTGGTCCCGGTACAATACCGGTGACCCCAGATCACTCCCGATGGCCGAAACTGCACTTCCTATATATAATTCTTCACCTCCGGACCATTCCGAAACTCCTCGTGACGTCCAGGATCTCATCCGGGACTCCGAACAACATTCGGGTTACTGCATATACATATCCCTACAACCCTAGCGTCACCGAACCTTAAGTGTGTAGACCCTACGAGTTCGGGAGACATGCAGACATGACCGAGACGGCTCTCGTGCAATAACCAATAGCGGGATCTGGATACCCATGTTGGCTCCCACATGCTCCACGATGATCTCATCGGATGAACCACGATGTCGAGGATTCAATTAATCCCGTATACGATTCCCTTTGTCAATTGGTATTTTACTTGCCCGAGATTCGATCGTCGGTATCCCAATACCTCGTTCAATCTCGTTACCGGCAAGTCACTTTACTCGTGCCGTAATGCATGATCCCGTGATCAAAACACTTTGATCACGTTGAGCTCATTATGATGATGCATTACTGAGTGGCCCCGGTGATACCTCTCCGTCAAGCGGAGTGACAAATCCCAGTCTCGATCCGTGTCAACCCAACAGACACTTTCGGAGATACCCGTATTATACCTTTATAGTCACCTAGTTACGTTGTGACGTTTGGCACACCCAAAGCACTCCTACGGTATCCGGGAGTTACACGATCTCATGGTCTAAGGAAAGGATACTTGACATTGGAAAACTCTAGCAAACGAACTATGCGATCTTATGCTATGTTTAGGATTGGGTCTCGTCCATCACATCATTCTCCTAATGATATGATCTCGTTATCATTGACATCCAATGCCCATAGTCAGGAAACCATGACTATCTATTGATCAACGAGCTAGTCAACTACAGGCTTACTAGGGACATGTTGTTGTCTGTTATTCACACATGTATTACGATTTCCAGATAACACAATTATAGTACGAATAAAGACAATTATCATGAACAAGGAAATATAATAATAATGCTTTTATTATTGCCTCTAGGGCATATTTCCAACAAAGCCGGCCCCGGGGAGTCGGCCCGCGGCACCCCCAAAGTCCGTGCCCTCATCACGGGGGACAGGACATGGGATGGCTACAGAGCAGCCCATCCCCTCCCCTTTCCAAGGGCTGGCATAGCCACAGTGCACCATGCGAGGAGATCTCCGCCCAGTGCGACACTCTTACCATGCCATCCCCGACATCACCGACCAGGAGGCGGAGTCCTCTTCCCACGACGGCCTGTTGGTACGGCTCAAGGACGATGGACTCCACCAGCCAGCGAGAGTCCAGAAGACAGCGAGAGCCCTACCAGTCGGACCCGATGGGAGTCGGCCTGCCCCTCCCACGGGCCCCACACGCCATTAACTAGACGAGACATGGAGAGGCTACATTGAGCGCCCGTCAGGCGGCGGGGCTGTAGCCATGACTCCCTGACCAAGCACGTGTCATTAGAGAGACGACAACAGTGATCAGCAGCCGGCAAGACCCGTAAGCGGCAGGAGCGGCCCGTCGGCTCTGTACCAGACCAGCCGGCGGGGCCCACCAGTCGGCGGGCCCCAGCAGCCAGCGGAGAAGATGGAAGCCGGAGACACTGACAGCCGGGCCCTACACCCGGCAGGATTACCATTGTACCCCTAGGGGGTAGGCCTATATAAACCCCCCAGGGCACCCATGCAAAGGGTTCCCAACCTGTTAGAACTAGCCCAGACATAAAGGAAGGAGAGAGCTAGCCTTGCCTTCTCCTACCTCTAGCAAACAGCTCAAGGAGCACCTTTGTATTCGCTAGTGCCTTAGTGATCATGCGGAGACCCCGCAAAGCAGGACTAGGGTTGTTATCTACTAGGAGAGCCCCGAACCTGGGCAAAGTACGTCGGCGTTCGTGTCTACGCCTCATCCCGCTTCCGGCAACCGGCGACGTTCTACTCGCTCCCACCATGATAAGCCATCCCTTGGCATATGTCGCACCCAACCCCCGACATTTGACGCCCACTGTGGGGCGAGCTGCACCGTCGTCCGGAGACCTGTTCTGGATGGGAACCCTTTTCCTCCCTGGCAAGCGCAGCCAGCACGGCACGCCAGATGGAGTCTGCACCGACGCGCTGCATGGCGCGGAGATCGCCTGCGCGGCCAGTTGCCTTGCCGATCTCCTTGGCGAGGTCTGCCTCTTCGACGAGCCCGCGTCCGACGCGGGCATAGACGGCCCCAAGAGCCTCCTCGCGGGCCTCCTCGATCAACTCCACGTCGCCAGCGAGCCAGCTGTGGACTTGGAGTCCGTAGGCTCCACCGGCCCGATGTTGGTCGACTCCGACACCGCGTCGCTCTACGCGTTCCCCTCCAACGTGGTGGTCTACGACGAGCCGCTCCCTCGGGCGGAGAGCGGTGGAAGCACCGTCGCGGAGGTGCTTGTCATCGGTCACGGCGAGCACTCCGGCGGACGTGCTCGCGACCCACTTGATGCAGCACTGCTAGACCTGACTGCGCCCATTCCCGAAGACGCCTACGCCGAGACGCTGGAGGCGCGCCGCCTTCAGCTTGTCGAAGGTGCCAAGAAGCTGGCCAGCATTAGGCGCGTGTCGGAAGCCTACTAGCGCGAGATGGACCGCGCTGTGGGTAGCACGCCGGCTCCGGCTGGGCCCAGCCGCCTTGGCACGGTCCAACAGCGCGGCGTGGCCATCACCAACCTGTTCGGGCTGATCGCCCCGTCTACGCCATGCCTGCGAAAACATCCGAGCTGCCCAGGCGGCAGCAGACGAGCTAGATAAGTTCGAGGGCGAAGAACATCGCGTGATGACAGAGCGCGTCTAGCGGCTCCTCGACGCGGCTGCCGAGTAGAACGAGGCCGGCTGCCGCACTGTTGCGCTACAACGGCAAAATGATGACCTGCATCCCCGCCGAGACCAAGGCGCGACATCTCGGACGCCGACTGGTGGCGTATGCGGAAGAAAATACAAGGAGCCGGCTGCCAGCCGCAGTCGGACTCGCATCACCATAGAGCGCGAGCAAGACGGCTGCCCAGGAGCAGAGCAACGACGGGACGACTGCCCGCCTCCTCCCCCTCGCAGGGAAAGGCGAGTCTCCCCGCCGCCTGTTGATCACCCGACACTCGGCGACCGCCTTGGCCGCCGAGAGGGAGTCGGAGAGAATGACGCCCGCCACCGGATCGACCGTCTCCACCGATCCCTGGCGCTAGAAGAAGAAGATGAGTTCGCCGCCGTGTTTCGGCGCCCGCATTCGAGACGAGCCCTTCCCCAGAGGGTTCACGCTCCCAAGAGACACTCCCAAGTACATCGGCTCCATGAAGCCAGAGGATTGGCTGGTTGACTACTCCACAACCGTCAGCATAGCAAACGGCAACAAGCGTGTTGCTGTGAAGTACATTCCGCTCATGCTCCAGGGCACAGCCCGGACATGGCTGAACAACTTGAAGCCCCGCAACATCAACGGTTGGGTCGACTTCACCGACACCTTCGTCTGCAACTTCACCAGCACGTACAAGCGGCCTCCCAAACCTCGCCAGCTTTCCCTGTGCGTGCAAGGCCCCAGTGAGTCGACTCACGACTACCTCACACGCTGGGCCGAGCTCCGTAACTCATGCGAGGGCGTGCACGAGGTGCAGGCCATCGAGTACTTCACCGCTGGGTGCCGAGAAGGCACCCTCCTCAAGCACAAGCTCCTCTGCGACGAGCCGGCGACCCTCGACGAGCTGCTGATCATAGCAGACAAATATGCCACGGCCGACTCCTCCATGAAGGCAGAGATCCAAGTTAGTGCGTCTGGCAAAGTGGCTCCCCAGGCTCCCTGAACCCCGGCTGGTGACACCAGTCGGTACCAATAGCAAAGCGACCACAAGCACAAGGCCACGCAGCCGGCTTCCATAAGCCGGCAGGTGGCGATAGTCGAAGACCAGCAGCCGGAAGGGCTGCCTCCGCCCAAACGCCAGAAGGGCGACATGCCTAATTGGTTGCGGGCTTTCTCATATGAGCAGACCTTGGATGCACCCTGCAAGTTCCATAGTGGTGCGAAGCCGTCCAACCACACCACTCGGAAGTGCCACTGGCTCACCAGGATCGCCAAGGGAGACGGCCTCTTGCCTCCCCCGCCTGCTGGGCAGCCGCCTCCTCCTCCGCCCCAGCAGCCGGCGGTCATACCAGTCGGCGCAATACAAGACGAGTATCCAGAAGAGCATGGAGCCTATGTCGTGTTCACCAGTGTGGCCGACGAGCGACGCAGCAGGCGGCTGCAGCAGCAAGAAGTGAATGCGGTAGCATCAGAGACCCCAGAGTTCATGCATAGGTCCGAGAAGCCCATCAGCTGGAGCAGAGCTGACCACCTGGAAGTGATGCCCAATCCCGGCTCCTATGCCTTGGTTCTGGGTGCTACCTTTGCCACAGATAGGCGAGCTGCTCACTTCTCCCGAGTTCTGATAGATGGCGGCAGCAGCATCAACATCCTGTACAAAGATACCATGGAGAAGTTAGGAATCAAACAAAGGCAGCTTCAGTCCAGCCGGACTGTATTTCATGGCATAGTTCCTGGCCTTTCCTGCTCACCAATCGGCAAGATTCTGATAGACGTCCTTTTTGGAGACAAAGATCACTTCCGCCGAGAGTCAGTGTGGTTTGAGCTGGTGGACCTCGAGAGCCCATACCATGCGTTACTTGGTCGGCATGCTCTGGCCAAGTTCATGGCTGTCCCCCACTATGCCTACCTCAAGATGAAGATGCCGAGTTCTAAGGGGATTCTGACCATAGCCGGCGACTACAAGAAGTCATCCGCCTACGCAGCCGAGATCAGTCGGTTGGCCGAGTCCCTCGTGATCGCAGCTGAGAAGCGACTCCTTGACCGGGTTGTGGCGATGGCAAGCAAGCAGCCAGAGATGTCGCTCAATCCCAAGGAGTCGGAAGCTGAGGGCTCGTTCAAGCCGGCCAGAGAAACAAAGAAGATACCCTTGGACCCGGAGCATCCGGAGAGGTACGCTGTCGTAGGTACAAACCTCGATAGCAAATAGGAAGGCGAGCTCGTCGATTTCCTCCGTGAGAATCAAGACATCTTCGCATGGTCCCCCAAAGACATGCCGGGTGTCCCGACGGATTTCGCTGAGCACAAGTTACATGTCCGGTCTGATGCCAAGCCAGCCAGGCAGCCCTTGTGCCACCTGTCAGATGAGAAGAGAAGAATCGTTGGAGAAGAGATTGCCTGGCTGCTGGCAGCCGACTTCATCATGGAGGTGTTCTTTCCCGAGTGGCTAGCCAACCCGGTCCTTGTGCTGAAGAAAAACAAGCAGTGGCGTATGTGTATTGATTACACCAGCCTCAACAAAGCATGCCCCAAGGACCCGTTTGCTTTGCCAAGAATCGACCAATTGATAGACTCCACAGCCAGATGCGAGTTGTTGAGTTTTTTGGATGCATATTCAGGATACCACCAGATCAAGCTGAACCCGGCTGACAGACTGAAGACCGCCTTCATCACACCATTTGGAGCCTTCTGCTACTTGACTATGACGTTCGGCTTGAGGAATGCCGACGCCACCTTCCAACGTTGCATGCAGAAGTGCCTCCTCAAGCAACTCGGCAGAAACGCCCACGTTTACATGGACGATGTGGTGGTGAAGACGCAGAAGCATGGAACGCTGCTAGAAGACCTCAAGGAGACATTTGAGAACTTGCACCGATTTCAAATCAAGCTCAACCCAGAGAAATGTGTCTTCGGAGTACCAGCCGGCCAGCTTCTTCGCTTTCTAGTCTCAGAACACGGCATAGGGTGCAACCCGGTGAAGATCAAGGCCATCGAGAGGATGGAAGTACCCAGCCGACTGCTGGACGTGCAAAAGTTCACTGGTTGTATGGCATCCATCAGCCGATTCATCAATCAGCTGGGCGAGAAGGCTCTCCCCCTATACCAACTCATGAAGAAGACCACTTTTTTCGAGTGAAACCACAAGGCGGACGAAGCTTTTCTCCAGCCCAAGAAGATGTTGACTACTCCACCTGTCCTGGCGGCTCCGACTCCTAAGGAGCCCATGCTCCTCTACATCGCCGCCACCAGCCGAGTGGTCAACACAGTCATCGTGGTAGAGCGCAAGGAGGAAGGCAAGGCACTACCAGTCCAGAGACCGGTATATTATTTGAGTGAAGTACTGTCGACCTCCAAGAAAAACTACCCCCACTACCAGAAGATGTGCTACGGCGTGCATTTTGCCGCCAAGAAATTGAAGTCGTACTTTCAAGAACACCCAATCACTAAGGTCTACACAACTCCACTGGCCGAGATCATTGGAAGTCGAGATGCTTCGGGCCGAGTGGCCAAATGGGCCATTGAGTTGGCCCCTTACACCATCTACTACCAGCCTCGCACCGCCATCAAGTCACAAGCGCTGGCCGACTTCCTCGTCGACTGGGCCGAGACCCAGTACTTGTCGCGAGCGCCCGACTCCACCCATTGGCAGATGCATTTTGATGGTTCCAAGATGTGCATCGGTTTGGGAGCCGGCATCGTCCTTACCTCTCCCGAAGGCGACAAGCTCAAGTATGTGCTGCAAATCCATTTTTCCGCCTCCAACAACGTCGCCGAGTACGAGGCACTCAATCACGGGCTCCGGCTTGCCAAAGAACTCGGCATTCGCCGGATCCTGTGCTATGGTGACTCTGACTTGGTGGTCCAGCAGTCGTCAGGCGACTGGGACGCCAAAGATGCAAACATGGCGAGCTACCGCTTCCTCGTATAGCAGCTCAGTGGATATTTTGAGGGATGCGAGTTTCTGCATGTGCCAAGAAATGACAACGAGCAAGCAGATGCCCTAGCACGAATCGGCTCCACCCGTCAAGCAATACCAACCGGCGTCGACCTTCGGCGACTCCTCAAACCGTCTGTCAAGCCATCACCAGAGTCAGATTCTATCTTCGTGTCGGCTCCTCCTGAAGCAGTCAGATCCGACTTGAGAGATCCAGCAGCCGGCACGAGAATTCTGGCAGACGGACCGGGAGCCTCGATAGTCGCACCTGGCCCCGGGACTTCAGAACCCGGCCCAGGGACTGCAGCGGCTAGCCCGGGGACATCAGAGCTCGGCCCGGGGACTGCACCAATCGGCCCGGGGACTTCATCGACCCAGCAAGCGGCTGCCGACTCCAGCCCGCCGCCTCCCGGCCCAGCCGCCCTTGTCCAAGTTGCAGTCCTGACAGTTGCAGAAGTCGCAGCACCTTCATGGGCCCAGCCCATCCTCAATTTCCTAGTGAACAAAGAGCTGCCAACTGATGAGATCTCGGCCCGGCAAGTGCAACGCCGGGCAGCAGCCTACACCATAGTCAACAGAGAGCTTGTGAGGCGCAGTGTCACTGGTGTCTATCAGACTGGACTTAGCGCCCGTTGCCCATCCGCATTCAAACGGCCAGGTGGAGCGAGCAAACGGCCTCATCTTGTCCGTCATGAAGCCTCGATTGGTTGAGCCGCTGGAGCGTTTGGCCGGTTGCTGGCTCGACGAGCTGCCGGCTGTCCTCTGGAGCCTGCGCACAACTCCAAACAAGTCAACCGGCTTCATGCCGTTCTTCCTCGTCTACGGTGCCGAAGTCGTCATCCCAACGGACATAGAATTCGACTCCCCTCGAGTCACCATGTACACCAAGGAGGAGGCAGAAGAAGCACGTCAAGACGGTGTCGATCTGCTAGAAGAGGGCCGGCTGTTGGCACTCAGTCGGTCCAGCATCTACCAGCAGAGCTTGCGCCGATACTACAGTCGGAAGGTCAAGCCGAGATCTTTCCAAGAAGGAGACCTTGTGCTCCGGCTGATCCAGCGAACAGCCGGCCAGCACAAGCTCCCAGCGCCTTGGGAAGGCCCCTTCATCATCAGCAAAGTGATAGGCAATGACTCCTACTACCTGATCGACGCTCAGAAGCCTCGAGCACGCAAGAGGGACGACTCCGGCAAGGAGACGGAGCGTCCGTGGAATGCAAATCTCCTCCGAAGATTTTACAGTTAATGCAGTATGTACCATGCTACCTTTTGTATTAAGTACGAAGACTCCGGGTCCCCCGAGAAGAGCTCAGGGACTGCCCTCTTTTATCTATATGATAAAAATTATGCCTATGAGTATGTTATTTTGTGTTATGCCGCTTGGCACCGGGTCCGACTAGTCGGCCCGGGGACTTGCCGTCTTGTATTACGAAATGCTTCCTGCAGCTGGACAAGTAATGAGTGGCACCTAAGCCGTCTCCTGCCAGAAGCCGCAGCTCGCAGAGTGACTGCATGGTGGGCAGGAGTAAGGTAGAAAGGGTGCCCACATGAAAAATGGCTAAGGACACAAGCATGGGCATAGTTCAAGCCGGCTTCCCGCCTCTCACGACCGACTATTGAGCAGCCGGCTCGCTGTGTTCTACTTAACTTGCTAGAAAACTCTAAACGGCTAAGTACTTGCCTTCCCAGAAGAAGCTAAGTACTTGATCCAGCAATAGTCCGCAGAGCGGCTGTCTGACTGGCAAGATGGCAACCAAGGGAAGGCGGCAAAGGAAAAAGCCAAAAGAGCAATAAGAAAAAAAGATAGAACTCGGAAAATATTTACATAGCAAAGGCCCTTGGCCAATCTTCAAACAGAAGTTCAAGATACACCCCGCGGGTGGAATTGTGCAAAATTAACAAAGTTCACCGAGACCGATAAGCAGGTAAAAACAAAGGTAAAGTGGAAGCCTAGGAAGCAGCAAACAGGTTTGGTGGATTGACGGAGTCGGCGGCGCCGGCTGGTGGAGCGGCCGGCTGGGCAGTCTCCGCTTGGTCACCTCCAGTGGCAGCCGGCTCGGTTGGGCGTGGCTCGTTGCTGGAGGCGCGATCAAGCTGGGGCTGGCCGTCCGCTCCGACCTCCGGCGCCTCTCCTTCACCTTCCTCCTCCACCCCGCCTTCTTCCTCGCCACTGGAGTCGATCACCTCCGCCGAATCCTCGCCGTTGTCCGGATTCATCCCGAACCATTCCGGCGGCGCCTCGTCACCATTCTCAGCCCGCTCCGGGACGAAGACGCTGGTGTTGGTGTACTTGGCGATCGATGCTGCGCGCTTAACGAGATCGTCTCCCATGAACGCCAACTCCTCCTGAGCTTCTAGCCGGAACGTGGCTAGCTGGGCTAGACTCGGCCCAGGATACCACGCCTTGACGAACTCTAAGGCCCGGCGCGCTCCAGCCCGGGCCGAAGAGCCCTTCCAGGCCTCAAGGCGGCCAGTCGCTACCTCCAGCCAGTCGGCAGTCCGACTGGGGGTGTGCGGTGCCTGCATGTCCGGCCACAGGGCGGCGATCGCCTGGGCACCGACACGCTGAAGCCGGCGCAGCATCCGGTGGGCCGACCGAAGACGATCCTCAATGCTTAGAATCTGATCGTCAAGGGTTCGGGGGCGTCGGCGGCGATCTCCGTGCCATCCGCCCTCCGCCCTTCGCGATCAGCTTCGATGGCCCGATTGGCGGCGTCCGAATGGCCAGGGAAGAAGTCTGCAAGACAGAAAGCAAAGAGTCGAAGTCAGAAACTAGAAGCCGGCTCGGCCAAAAGCCGGGAGCTTAAAGAAGGAAAATAAGGGAGGCTCACCATCAACGATATCCTCGATCTCGTGGAAGCCGGAAGTCAGCATCACCTCCTTGTCAGTCCAGGAGGAGCGCTCGGTCACAAACTCAGCAAGGAGGAAGGTCTCCTTGTCCTCTGCCTCCCTTTGGGTCTTCTTGAGGAGCTCCTTCTGTTCTGCCAGCTGCGTGACCAGCCGGTCGTGCTCCTCGGCTAGCTTGCTGCACTCCTCCTCCTTGGCATGCAGGGTGGTGTTGGCCTCGCCCAGCTGTTGCTGCAAGGTGGCGTTGGCCTCTGCAGAAGAAAGAAGAAAGCCAGGTGTTGGTTGCCAACAAGGAAGAGTAGTCGCCAGGGAGATCCGGCCCGACTGCTCAGCAGTCGGTCCGAATCTCGGGGACTACAGCCCGCGGGTGCACCAGCGCGCCCCCACGAAAAAAGAATCATCTACAAAAAAGAACAGTTGTCGGGGAGATCCGGCCCGACTGCTCAGCAGTCAGCCTGAATCTCGGGGACTACAGCCCGCGGGTGCGCCAGCGCGCCCCCGCAGAAAAAAAAGAGAAGAGACAAAACTTACTCCGGCTCTCCGACAAGTCGGTGGTCCGCTTGGCCAGCTCCTCGACGTTGGAATTCAAGGTGGTCACGCGGAGATTGTGGTAATCCTGCGACAAGAGCCCTAGATAAATATTAGTACTTGGAACTCGCCGATTAGAGTTCTGAGCCACCTGCTCAGCAGCCGGCCCAAAACTCGGGGACTACACCCAGTGGGTGCGCTGGCGCGCCCCCATTGAGAAGCACAAGAAAAAGAAACAAAGAAGAAGGAAACGTACCCGGATGGCCTCTCGGGACGCCAGATGCGCCTTGTTGCAGTTCCTGATGGCCTCGCCCTCGGCTCGGATCTAGGCTTGGACGTCCAGAAGCGCCCGGTTCAACGAGCCCGTCCCGCCTCCCCGCATACACCCAGTGGGCGCGGCGCTCGTCGCCTCGGTGTCCGGGACCGTGGAGCTCGCGGGCCAGTCTCTAGCGGGTGTGGCGCCGAGGCCGCCTTTTCAAGACGGCGACGTATCGGTGTGCCGACTTCGAGAACCAGGCCATTCGCCACCTCGTCTTCGGTAGGCGGCACTGGCGGGTCCGCCGGCTGTCCGCCTGGCGCGCTCCCAGGCGGCGGGGGTGGCGACACGATCACGTCCGGCACGGCGGTGTCGCCGCCGTCCCTCTCCAGGACCGGGTTCTCATCGCCGACTTCTCCAGTCTGCGCCGTGAACTCCGGAGGTGGCAGCGCGGAGTTCAGGGGAATGATGAAAACCGCCGATTGGTGGTGCGCTGCTTCTTCAGCCTGTTTCTTCGCCGCGTCGGCGGCGTCGGCCTCCGGCAGTTTCTTCATGGCGGCGGCCTCCGCCTTCTCAGCCTCCGCCTTCTCCAGGTGGGCGGCCTCCGCCTTCTCAGCCTCCGCCTTCTCCAGGCGGGCGGCCTCCTGCTCTTCGTGCACCTCTGCGTGTTTCGCTCCCTCGCCTCCCGGAGATCGGCGGCGGGGTCGATCCGCTGAGTGGTGGCGGAAGTCTCTGCCGACCCCATGATGGAGGCGGCAGCGACCTTCTCAAGAGAGAGGGGAGCCCTGGACCCAAGGGTCACAAGCAAGCAAGCTCAGACAAGATCAACGAAAGGAAAAAATGAAGGCGCAAGGAAGGTCGTACTCACGCGGAGACCAGCGGTGGCTTCTTCACCTCCTTGCGGAAGCGGTTGGCCTTCGCGGCCGCCTCGTCCCGCTTGGTCGTCGCCGCCGAGCCCTTGGGCTTCTTTGGTCGGCTGCCGAACAGGCTCGGCGTGGCCCTGCGCTTCTTCGCGCCTCCTTGGCGTCCGGCGCGGCAGAAGAGCTCGCGCCCGGCTGGCCAGCCCCTGGCTGGTGGCGCGGGGTGACCTCCTCCGCGTCGTTGTTAGGACAGTCCTCGAGACCGGCTCCGAGCCTTGGGCCGCCTGCTTCGCCGCCTCCTCCCTCTTCGTCATCCTCTAAGGCCGCCGCCCCCAGGTCGGGGTCATGGACGTCGCTCTCCGCCCGGTCGGGGAGGAATTCACGGTTCGGCCCCGCGGTGACGGCTGCTGGCTGGAGGGGGGGGGCTCTGTTCAAAGGCCGATTGGTCAGAATGGACAAGACGGACTCGGCAACATAGAATCAGAGAAAAAAGAAAAAAAGAAACAACTCACAATGGGCGGAGGGTTGTCGCATGAATATGGCTCCTTGCCAAACCTCCACTCTTCCGTGAGCTCACAGTTCGCAAGGTAGTTCACCATGTAGGCTACCTCAGCATGAGGCATCTCCTTGGTGCACAGCCGACTCGGGTCCCGATGCCCGCTCATCTGGCAGATCATGTGGGGGCGACCTTGGAGTGGGAGCACTCGGCGCGCCACGAAGGCGGCTAACAAATCTGGCCTGGTCAGGCCCTCCGACTGCGTCAGCACTCGGAGTCGCGAGATGGTGGCGGCTCTTGCAGGCGTCAGCGTCCTAGCCTGGTACGACCAGTTGGGCTGCCTTCCAGCTGGCGGGCCGGCTGCGTAAGCTGGCAAGTTGACCCAGTCGCCCTCCACGAAGACGCTCTTCACGTAGAAATACGACCGCTGCCACATCTTCACCGACTTTATCAGCGTGATGGGGGGGGGAACGGGTTGTCGGCCCCTGTCCTCCGCACCGCGATGAATGCGCCGCACTAGGCTGGCACGCCTGCGACGTGGGTGCCGAGCTTGGAGCATAAGAACTCCCCCCAGAGCTCAATGGTGGGGAGGACGCCGAGGAAGCCTTCGCACAAGGTGACGAAGGCGGACAACAGCACCACCGTGTTGGGGGTGAGGTGGTGCGGCTGGAGACCGTATAACTCAAGAAAGGAGCGGAAGAAACCGCTCGCCAGCAGTGCGAGCGGAAGCGGCCCGCTCGCCCTCCTTCGATGCTGGCGAGATTGCCGGGCAGCCGCCGCGTCTTGCGGAGGAAATCGCCGTGATCGTCGTGGACCTCGGAGCCGTCCCATGCTCCGGAGCGCGCCGCAGGGGGCGTAACGGTGGAAGAGGAGCTCATCGGGAGCGTACGCTGCGGAGCTCTGCGTGGCGTGGGAGCGCAATGGCAAGAGGAAGAAGAAAGAAGAAGTAGTGAGGAGGAGGGGCGCACGTGCCCTGCCGCTCCCCCTCCTCCGTCTACTTAGAGGCTCATGGGCTGCGAAGCCGACAGGGGCGGTCATGGGATTTACTGCGCCCACTACCCCACGCCCCCGCGTTTATCGCGCAAAGTTACTGCGCGCTGTAACTCCGCGGGAACCTCAACCGCCCACCTCGGCCGCAACGGATCCGCTCGTGTGTCGAGGCGCGGTAGTGGCGGGCCCCGCCTGCGGGCGCGTCCCGTCACGCGCGTGGGTGGGTAGACTGGCCCGATCACTCGTTGCCACGAGACATGCCCGAAACGGGCGGCGGCCTGGAAGCTTAGCTAGCACGCCACTTGGATCCTGCCGAGGCATTCGAAATTTTTTGGACGAGTCTGATTGGGCGAGTCCGACTCGTATCAGTCGGCCCAACAGAAGACGGAAGAGGCTTTACCGCAACGTTGGGAAAAGGAAACTGCTGAGACTCCTCGACCATTCGCCCACGGCGCCTCACCAGCTTCGGGGACTACTGTTGGGGTAATGGGCCACGGGTAGGCTAACCGAGGGCCCAGAACCTTTCAAGACATCAGGGTTGACTGCGCCCCTCAAGTCACCAAGATGAAGGGCCTCCTTCTGGAGGCCGACTTGAGGAACAACCGGCTGTCAGTAGACGGCTGAATCCTAAAGGCGGGGCCAAGTCAAGCCGACTCCTACCAGGCGGCTTCTAGAGAAGCCGACCCTGGGGAGTCGGCCCGCGGTGCCTCCAAAGTCCGTGCCCTCATCATGGGGGACGGGACATGGGATGGCTACAGAGTAGCCCATCCCCTCCCCTTTCCAGGGGTTGGCATGGCCACAGTGCGCCATGCAGGAAGATCTCCGCCCGGCGCGGCACTATTACCATGCCACCCCTGACATCACCGACCAGCAGGCGGCGTCCTGTTCCCACGACGGCCTATCAGTACGGCTGAAGGACGATGGACCCCACCAGCCAGCGAGAGTCCAGAAGACGGTGAGAGCCCTACCAGTCGGACCCGATGGGAGTCGGTCTGCCCCTCCCATGGGCCCCATGCGCCATTAACCAGACGAGACACGGAGAGGCTACAGTGAGCGCCCATCAGGCGGCGGGGCTGTAGCCATGGCTCCTTGACCAAGCACGTGTCATTAGAGAGATGGCAACAGTGATCAGCAGCCGGCAAGACCCGTAAGCGGCGGGAGCGGCCTGTCGGCTCCGTACCAGACCAGCCGGCGGGGCCCACTAGTCGGCGGGCCCCAGCAGCCAGCAGAGAAGACTGAAGCCGGATACACTGACAGCCGGGTCCTACACCCGGCAGGATTACCATTGTACCCCTGGGGGGTAGGCCTATATAAACCTCCCAGGGCACCCATGCAAAGGGTTTCCAACCTGTTAGAACTAGACCAGACATAGAGGAAGGGGAGAGCTAGCCTTGCCTACTCCTACCTCTAGCAAACAGCTCAAGGAGCACCTTTGTATTCGCTAGTGCCTTAGTGATCATGCGAAGACCCCGCAGAGCAGGACTAGGGGTGTTATCTCTTAGGAGAGCCCCGAACCTGGGTAAAGTACGCCGGTGTTCGTGTCTACGCCTCATCCCGCTTCCGGGCACCGGCGACGTTCTACTCGCTCCCACCATGATAAGCCATCCCTTGGCATATGTCGCACCCAACCCCTGACAGTAGTGGCCTAGTGGGTACTCTCGGTGCTCTATTCAGCCGCTCCTCTCACGTAGCTGGCATACTCAGCCGCTCCTCTCACGCAAACACTATCAGCCTGTTTATTAGCGACGGTTACTACGGGGGCAGAACATTTGAGTTATTTGATACAGCAAGGCTAGGCTTTTCGCTTCCATTTGTGGAGGTGTTATGGATCTCATCGAACTTTGTTAGTAGTTCCTTCTTTTTGAATGAGATGAAGCAAAGCTTTTGCCTCCGTTTAAAAAAACACGTCAAGAGGAATTTATTTTATAGTAGAGTCGATAATGGAGTGAAGTCCATGCGTGCAACACCACAAGCTACAGAGTAGTAGTAGAGCACTTTACGTAAAGAGCCATATTGCACAGTTCCCAATGCCCCGCCAGGCTTTTCCGGCTCCTCGGGCTTAATTGGGAGGCGCTAGTTTAAATATGCTACTAGCTGGAAGCTGCAAGCGAGGTGCGACTAGGGCGAGCATGCGAGCCACGGGATGTTGGGAAGGAAAACCCGTTCACGTGGCTAGGCTGTCCAGTGCACCCAGATTGTGGGTCCGCACGTCCGTTTGACTTCAAAACTCAAACTACTCGTATAAAATATTGGCTCGCAGTGAAGTGCAGTAGTACTATTTTTTTTTAAAAGGCCGCCGTGCGTTTGGCCGGGATCGAACCCACAAAACGAGGTATACACTCCCGCGACCACTAGTAGTACTCGTTGGAGTACAACGCAACCTAGAATCGCCTTTTGTCGCTAGTAGTATGTACATTGTTCCTTACAAGATACCCCTAAGAGCATGGTTAATAGTATAGCTAGCTGCTGGCTATAAGCCAGTGCCATGTCATCTACAGCCCATCTTATAGCCAACATGTACAATAATATATCAAAAGAGTGCACTACTTTTTAATTATGTGGCCCACTTCTCATTCTCACAAAGTGCCTAGGAGCACGTGCTAGAGCTGGCTCTTCATGAAGAGCCCGCTTACCTTCTCTCTCCTCTTCTCTTTCCTCCAACTAAGCAGAAATATACTAGTTTATTTCCTACAGCCCGCTGACTCAGCTCTATTGTACTTGCTCTAATAATGCAAGAAACCACTAAAATGTCAAGAAACTACTACCACTTGCATACGCGGCAGACTTAAGATAAGACTACCTTATCAACCATTGTACATGCTCTTACCAACAAAAATCCTCGAGTGACCTCCTACCTCCGGCCCGTCCACCTAGTCATCCTCGGCCATGGGACGCAGCTACCGCCGCCAGCAGAAGGCGAGGTCAAAACCGCCGGCGGTGCGGAGCCCATGTTGCGGCAGCCCGGATGCCAGCTCAGTCCGGCGCTCGCGGCCGCTAGCTAGCCAAGATAGCTCCGTCCAGCTGCTTGACTGCAAGGTTTGCTAGCTAGATTGGCAAGGCAGCGCGGCGGCTTGCTCGCGCGCGCCGCGCTAAGGCCAGCCATCTGGCTCGAGCGAAGGCCAGCGCAGCGGCTTGCTCGCTCGTGAGTCACGCTCGGGCCAGCCTGCCAACCCGTGCGGAGGCCAGCGCTGCGTCCGGTCCGTCCGGCGGAGCGACGGCCAACTTGCTCATTACCGGCGCCACCGACGAACACGCATCAATACTGTTTGAAGTAATGTTCAGGAAAAATAATGATTTGAGGGGGAATAACAGGATAGAAGGTCAGATGTGGGTCCCTCATGTCAACGGTCAAACAAAATGTGTTGGTTTAAGCTGCCTCGTCAGCACGCACGTGTGGGCCAACCCTGTCATAAATGGGTTTAAACGAACCTAATCGGTAGGAGTACTAGATAGTTTTTGGCGTGGATTAAGAAATTTTGGGTATGTTTTTGCTATTTTTTGTACAATAGATTCTTCCTAGGGCTAGTTGAAAGTGGTAGTTTTTTGTTAAATACTCTACATATTGTAAGTAGGAGTGAAAGTTAAGATTTGGAAGCCAATAAGCAAGGCTAGTTACATAGTGCATATGTGTACATGATTGAAAGTAAATATCAACCATGAGTGACTAATATCTTGATGGAAAACTCGAAACTATGGAATACTAGGAAAAAAATGCATGGTTGGAAATACTAGAAATGTTCATGTCCGTTGCAACGAACCATAATTAGAATAATACTTATTCACAAACTTGGTACAGAACACTCTAATTTTGATATACATATGTCACTAGAGATATATAATGTTTCAATTAGAATATATTCCTTGGGCTGTTTTGGTGAGGTCAGGGAGGGATGTGGTTGGTTTTAAGATACTAATTATGGGTTTTTCTGCAAATTGGTAGACAAGTGGGATGTTGGTGAGAAAAGGCAACAACTTACCTCACAATCGTTAGATGTAGATCTAATGGTTAGAAACGACGGATGGCAGACACACCAGCATCACCAACTTAGTCTTGTGTAGGAGTACTAGCAAGATCCATGCATTGCACGGAACATCAAGATGCATTTTTTTATAAAACACTTGTTGTGATTGACCCTTACGGGAGTAATCCCATGTGTAAAAACTAATGATATCTCGATAAATATGAGATAAGGTGAAGAGGAGTGGGGTGTGGTGGTGGTTGGTGGTCGGACTGAGTGGAGGTATGGGGATTGACGACGCCGACAGTGGCCACCAGGCCAGTTTGTTCCAGAGGCTTCCTTTCTTAATTGCTCAACAATGAGGTTTGTTGGAGATAACTATGAACGAGGGAAGGCCTTGTCTGCATATTTGGAGAGGGGTGCGGGTATATTTTAGTTTAATTTCCATCCGTCAGATATAGATCGGACGGTATATATTGCAAGACGGCACACGTACCATCATCACCAACTAGGTTTTTTTATAAGAGAAGAAATATAAGTATGGAGATACAAACGTATTACCGATACTTGCTTCCGTAAACTAGCATCTACATTCTATTCAACGCCTCGGCATGTGGGGCCTTAGCACAATGACTTCTCGACTGTGTAAAACAAAGATTTTCCCGTCGCCGACAAGGAGGGGGTGACGGCGGCGCGCTTTTGGGCTTGCTCTAGTCCTAGTAGTCATACTAGCTGGTCTAAGCACATGTAGATTTATTCTTTTTCACGTCTTGTGTTCGCCGTACTGCCACGACTGTTGATGAATAGACGGTAAGTTATTCACGGGGAAACCCTTGTTGAGCGTGTTTGCGAGAGAGAGAGAGAGAGAGAGAGAGAGAGAGAGAGAGAGAGAGAGAGAGAGAGAGCGTGATATGTTAGAGACTGAGGCAATGATAACAGATTCTTTGTGTCTATGTGTGTGGAGGATAGAGAGAGACATGTACATGGGGCTTTGTGTTGTGTAACGTGGAGACACATATACATAATTAGAGACCGAGTGTGTGAGATACACATGCGGACATGAGGAGAGATGAGGATCCAGATATATGGGTGTTTGTGCGTGTCTGTGTGTTTGTGCACGCGTTTGTGTGTGAGAGGGAGAGAGTGTATGTGGAGTAGAGAGACCACTGATGATGTAATTGAGATATTGTGCACTCATGGTTGATCAATTTGTTTCACAATTCGTACTATGAGATAATGATACTTTTGAAAATGCGTGATATACCTTGATGTACCAGAATTACAAACCTAAGATCGGAATTTTGGAATTCGACTCCACCATTAGCTTTTGTAATTCATTTAAACAGAGGTACATTTTTTAAGCCGGGATTTCGTGATTTCCAATTCATATATCAAACCTAGAGATATACACATACGGGCATGTTCAAACTTTATAATCATCCACTTTATTCATACACATACACATTTTTGCTTTTGTCATCATATTTAGGATAAACACATTTGGAATTTCATTTGAATTGGGTCGTATGATGGTATTTGCTTGTAGTAGCTCAATGATCCATATTTGAATTGAATGGACAATCTAAGTTTCGAGTTGGAGACATTGATTTTCAGAACTTGCACATTTTTTGCGTGCAAAACAAACAAATTGTCGGCCATGATATCATATTCAGCCGTACAAGAGCAGAATACTTATAATTTTAGGCGCCAAAAGCTTTCAAACTTCCCGCTCACATCGAAATATCACGCGCCTGAAAGTTTAGCCCTGCGATATTCCTGTTTTACCCCTGCCACATGAACGGAAAAGGGCTGCTTTGGTAACTCCATTGTTTTCCCCTCTTTGCCCCCAACATTCTTCCCCAGAGCTCCTCCCCGACCCCCCCAACCACGGCAAGCCGCCGAATCTAGTCCTCCGCCGCAGCGGTGGACCTCACACCCCGCCGGATCTACCTTCCGCACCTTGGAACCCCCAAGTGCCAACTCACCACTTCACCGGAGCCGCTTCAGCGACTGGCTTGTCCACCGCTCCAGATCTCCTTGACCGCCATCATGGTCCACCGCACCGGATCTGCTTAACTGGTGCCCTCGTCCACCACAGCGTAGGCCCTTCACTGACTCCCTCGTCTGCCCCTTCGCTGGCCCTTCATACAAGCCCTCATCCGCCGCAACAGATCCGCCTCACCGAAAGCACTGTACAACGCGCCCGCCGAAGCCTTCGTCCACTGCACCGGACCCGCTACACGGACGCCATATTCAACTCCACCGGCCGTGCTTTACCGACGCTGCAGCCTCATCAGGTTATTTCAATTTGTACTCCTTCGGTTTTTCTCTTTATCGTGCAACTGTTCACTTACCACAGATGAGCTTTCTTGTATGTCGACAGGCCGCAACCGTAGCACCGGAGCCGCTTCAGTGACGGCGACAACCGGCCCAAACTCAACCGCAACACGAGCACCATCGACAATCCTTAGCTATCAAGTATGACAACGATACTCATATGCTGCCGAGAATCAGGTACTATTATCCAATGACCGGCGCCTACGTTCACTTTCCTAGCATAAGCACCGCACCTTTGAATTTCTTCAGGGCATCATTCCGTTTTTCATGAGACACGTTATTCTGCTTGCACCTGTAGGGCCATACTTCTGGCAGTGAACATGTTACATGTGCTAAATTACATACCAGTGCACATATAGTTAATATGCTTTAGTTTTGTTCTGATGCCACCTGTTGGTTCCATCGGACTGCTTAATGTTCTCTATGCTTAATTACACATCAACAAACTAGCATGTGGTTCCGCTGCTTTTTGTTCGTTTTACCCTACATTTTCTGATGCTAGCTATTACATCACTGCTCCGAGCCTCTGTTCATTACTTGTTTGTGTGTTCTTGATCTTCCCAAGTTGCATGACTAATTTGATACTTCTATTAATTATGGAGCTGCCAACCCCATCAAGCAAAATATTTGTTCTTTTGGGGCTGGCACCTCGAACAAGCATAAAAATAGAGGGAAGCAGATATATTGTCGTGTATGCACACACCCTTCTTTTGTTAGTTTAGATGGACCATTGATGATCAATTCAGACCAGTGCATGCGACTAAAATTAATTTTACCTAAATAGATGGTGCAGAATAAACTACAACAACTAGATTTGCAACCACGAGATGCTGACGATATCTTCAAAGAACATTGCAACAGCAGCTAGGCTTCACAGCAACATATGGTAAGCCAGTGTGTTTTAGTACATGTGAAATGTAATGCGAGTGGGCTGCTTTCTTGGCTTGTGCCCTCAACGTGTAATCCTACCGAATTACAAATAGTTCAGTTGTCTGCTTTGTTGTATTGCTTGATTCGAATGCTTGTTTGTTGTTACGCTATATCTGAGTTGGCCAATATGTCAGCAGTGCCTGCTGTACTATCGTAAAGAAATGCATGCCTATTTCATTTGAGTCCTTAACTTTTCCTCTCAACTTCATCACAAGACTGTCTTCGTAGTTTATATGAGGCCACACTGTTAAGTGCTTTCTCAGATTATTTCAACTGCTTAGATGCCTTGGCAACTTAAATATAGCGGTTGTACACTCCCTTTCAACTAGGGATGTCAACTGGGTCCCGTTTAATCCTGATTAAAGTCCACTAGTGGTATGATAGTTCAAAAGAGTTTTTGTTTTTTGAGGAAAATGAACTAGGGAGGTAGCAAAAACTAACTTGATGGGACTGGCGGATGTCGTTTATTTGCCACTTACATCCCTAGTTTCATCTTACCATTTTAATTTGTTTTCGGCTGATGCTGCTTCGAACCATTTAAATATAATTTTCCATGCTCGGCAATAATTCGTTTGTCATTTACCATGTAAGCTTACTGCCTGGATCATACGATAACTATCTCTTACTGATGTCCAGCGGAAACCTTTCAGGATGGCGTTCACACTAGGACACAATGTACAACCCCAGAATCTATTTGTGGAAGCAGTGCGCCATCCATGTTACCAGATGGTAGCAGTTCAGAGGCAACACCGCCGGAGAGCAGTCTGAGCACAAATATTATAGTGCTTGAGGCTCTACTAGAGGCAGAAAGAGATGGTGTGGCTGCCATGAATGAGGTAATCTTTATCTTGAGGCTGGAAATTACGGAACTAGTGGCACGCATTATGCAAGCAACCCAAGAATTGGAGGAAGTAAGAATGTTGCATTTGAAGACGGAGGAGGTCCTGCTGTTTCTGCTATATGAAGCCCAAGGTAATCCTGGTTCTTCTTTAGATACCAGTTGAAATTGTCATTAGATTATTGTACTTGCATGTTGTGTCATGTCTCTGAATGGATTGTGTTGCAAGACCCCCTATGTTGTCCATGTGTTGTAATGATCCGAATTTTTTAGGCGAGGTAATCCTCAGTACTTGTATGATTGACATAAGGTGAACTGTTTTTCGTGTGAGCATATTGTATTGGATGAAATAACTGTTTGACTCAGAGTGTATCCAACCTACTGAATTCGAAGATCACGACGTTTTGTAAATCATAATCATATATAAAGGTGGAATAAATCTTTGTTGTGGTTTTGAAGAAATAAATAACAAAACGTATAATTATCTGTGGATATTCGTAATCAAATACAAATTGGATTTGAATTTAGTTTGCCAGGTCCCAGGCAAACGTGAATGCTAATTCTCCCAAGTTTTGAACGAAGTGGCTAAACACCCACTATAATTTGTGGGCTGCCCGAAGCAAGTGTTTGCGAGATGGAAATTACTGTCTACCCCTGACACTTGACATCCTTATCGACCGGATTTACACTGCTGTCGATAGGGGTAGACTAGTAACTTCAATCAGACGTGACATGACGGCCTCTGAGCCCATTCAGACATGGTAGGCACCAAACCTGGGCGGCAAAACATATTTGATTCAAGCTCGTCCAAAATACATGTGTCTCTTTCTCCATTTCCCCATTCATACACGGTGGGCGGCAAAACAAACTCTCCTCGTCCGAAATCGATGTAGGCTGATATTTTAAATAGGGGCAGATGTGTAACTTCCATCCGACGTGACACAACCGCCCTACCTATCAGCCCCATTCATACACCGTGGGCGCCAACCGTGGGCGGCAAAACACCCTCTCCTCGCCCGAAATAGTTACCGAGAAATATTTGGGAGATGCGAGATTACCGTCCTATCCCCAACCGACGCGATGTCCGAAATTTTAAACAGGGGATAAGTTCGTAACTTTCCCGCATTTCAGAGAAGCGCATCCCAAAGTTTGAGATCCCCCCTCCCCTCCATTTCCCCATTCATACACCGTCGGTAGCACGACAAACTCCGCACTGCGGCCAACCTCCTCCGTCCGCCACCCCATCCTCCACCTTGCCGGAGCCGCTACCCCAACCCCGTCGTCCACTTCAAGAGATGGACGTCTCTCATCCACGGTGCTGGACCAGGATCCTTTCATTGCCTCCTCTCGCTTCATCGGCATCGTCGTCCACCTTGCCGTTGCCGCTCCTACAACCTCCTCGTCCACGGCAACATGATATATCCCCCGACCCGACCGTCTGCCGTCTAAAGTCTTCTTCCCCGCCGCCGACAGCCATCGCACCCGCAGCACCCTCACCGTATCAGCATAGGCCTACACGGGTCGCAAGAGAGGTGGTACTCTTCCATATGTGCTTAAGTTATTGATCTCACCCGGAAAATAGATCGTAATTTGTTTACTGTACTTTTCTTGTCTGTACCAAATCCTAGTGGCTAGTTGAAAGCAAACATTGGTTGCGAAGTAGCTTTGTCCGGTTTGCACCTTCAGATCCGCCATGGCACGGATACTATACTCATAAACCTTATGGTTTCCCCCCTTTATATTCACTACCATCATCGTAGGTGCTTCGTGTCATGCTAGCACTGCTCCTCAAGACCTCAACCCAAAGCTTACGTGTTGAAATACGAATCTGATATGATGCTCATATCACTAAAACAGAGAACGTTTAATTGGTCACCTAATGTTCCTATATTCGTTTTGCAAAGCATGTGCGCCAATCACTGGTCCAGCTAGTTCCACTTTCCTGATTTTTCTCTTGATGCTTAGGGTTTTCCCCTTTTATCTACTCTACTATGATCTGCGTAGGTGCTTTCTGTCGTACTAGCATTACTCCACCCTTCAAGCTAAACAACACAACACTCAGAATTCGAAAGCTTAGTTGTTCAAATATGATTGTGATATGATACTGATATTAGTTAACCGTCACATTTAATTGGTTAGCTAAAGGTCCCACTTGAGTTTCCAAATGCATGTCGCGACATATAGAGAGACAACATAACTGCATTTCTTTGTCACTTGTTGACCGTACTTTCTTGTCCATACCAAATCTTAGTTGTTATTTCAAAGCAAACATCGGTTGCTAACTACCCTTTGCGCGGTTTGCAGCTTCAGATCTGCCATCCCACTGCCATGGTCAACACTGTACTCATCATGCTTATGTTTTCCCCATTTTATGATGACCACAATCAGCCTACGTGGTTCGTGTCATAATAGCACTGCTCGACCCATCGAGCTAAACAAGCTTAGTTGTACAAATTCATATCTAATATTATTGTTGATATTAGTAAAACTGAGAGATGTTTAATTGGTTAGCTAAATGTTCCTACATTAGTTTCGAAATGCATGTGAGCCACATATGGAGAGACCGGAAAGAATAGTATTTCTCTGTGCGCTCTCGTTCATCATGGGTGGCCAACCGACATTGTATTGAAAGACTTGTAATATCTTCAATCGGCTTGCTCTTCTGCTCTTCTTTAAGATGATACTCTTCTCTTGCGGTCGACTAGTCAGGTCGAGTTGTTCTCCCTTAGTATATTTTGAATCTGTCAGGTCAGGTCGACTTGTTCTTCTTTACTATATGTTGAAGCTATCATGTGCGAAGTGTCATCACTTCTGGAGCTCTCATATTTTGAGTAGTAGGCCACATTATATTAATGCACACAACAAATTACAGCATGCATGGCATCTTTTAAAAGAATTGCAGAGATAGCACAAAGGGGTTTACAGGGAGGCAGTATTGGATTAGAATCACTTCTGCATTACAAAGAAAATCTCACTTTTTTTATGTTTTCATGCATGTCAGATATTGAACATTATCAAAATGAATATGAGAATGGGCGCACGAGAGGAATATTGCAGAACAATCCACTGGCTAACAAACTTGGCATGGTGGAGGATGGCCTATCTTATTCACCCATCAAGGTGCTTGCTCTAACTTTGCAAAGTTGTATTGGTCACACATATTTTGCATCTGACCTCTTGCATTACTTCTACATTGCTACACCATCTGCTTAGTTTAAGCATCATATATGAGTATATGCCATACCTATCCATTTTCTGTACCTATTCCATGTGTCGTCACACTATGTTTTTCCAGTCAAATGTTGTTCTTTCATAATAGATGTCCAAAAGGAAGAGGGTGAGTGCAGATCCTCAAGGAGTACAAACTAGGTATTTGGAAAAGGTAGTGATACCTGTTAAATCAGATAGATCAGCAGCCACAGAAAACACAGGCCCAACTATACCACACTTTACCCCTACTCCAGTGGCCAAACCCCTATTAGAACTGCTGGGAGCCCAGCGTCAGGTACTGTCTATGATATCAATTCAAAATTTGAACTCCTAAATTTCTGCTTGTGCCTTACCTTCTCTCTTGTATGAAACTAATTTCAGATGAATCTCCTTGCTCAAAGGATCATACGATCTCAAAACAATAATGGGCTCTGCATTGCTCTTGTCAGTACCTCTCTCCCTTTTGCCTTGTAACGCTGTACTTAATTAATTGCTATTTGATTATGTATCATCAGTCTGCACCTGAGCTTCATTATCCTCTATTTCTTCCAATATTATTTGATCTATATTTACTCTTTGCAAAATGTAGAATAATGGCAACGCTTATAAAGAATTTTCTTTGGGGAATTTATTGAATTACCCATCCATCAACATGGAGAAGGGCTTTTGTCCAGCCCGTGCTAACATGTAATGTAAGTTCATCCTTCTCAAGCCTTCAAACTTTGTTCTAGTATAGATTTGGATAGGCATCATTTCCTCCACTGTTGTTTGCTTTGCTGTTTACATCTGATTGGATGTTTGCAACAACTACCAGTTTCGAATTGTAGTTGTAAAAACATGTTCCTTATGTAGAACAGATCTATTTATTTGCTTATATAATTGTGAAACCTTTTACGTGTCTCTTTGTTTCTCTTTCAGACTCGTATCTCTTACGCCAGGCAGAATTTTAGGGAAGATAGTGAGCCAAACCATCTTGAGGACAGCGAGATGACCCCAAGGTCCTATCTTGATGAAGACAGTGAGTTGAAGCTACTCACCAGCAGGTGTGAGACAACCTCCGTGCAGTCACTGCCTCAATCAGTTCGACTTCTTCAGTCTCAACTTAAATTGGAAAGGCTTGCTTCAGCTCAGCTCCGACTTGAAGTCAAAGATGCAATGAAGATGTGAGAGGACTGCCGTGCGCACCATCATGCCTTAAATCTAGTGTTGATGCATCTATCGTTGACAGAACTGAGGTCTACTCAGCTTCTTCAGCTGTTTGGGGGGCCCGACCTGGCCAGGCCTAGTGCCTTCTGAAGTGCTCTCAAATTTGTATATTCTTTTGTTGGCGCGTTTATTTGCACTGGTGGCGAACTTTGATGCCCAGTGGATGTAATATGTGTGATAGCCGTGATAGCCTAGCGTAATTTGCTTGCTTATTTATTTTCTTGTTGTCTTGTTTATTTGTTTGCTTGTAGTCACTGCAGTCCTTTTTCCGCGGTTTGCTAGTGGCTGCAATAACCTATTTTTTAAAACTAGGCCACAATAACCATGGGATAATATTTACTGTAGTGACACTGGCCTCCTACGGGCCATAGAAACAGTGGGCCTTCTACGGGCCGTAGAAACAATGGGCCTTCTATGGGCTGTATCATCAATGGGCCTTATACGGGCAGTATGATCGATTGGCCAAACAATGGGCCTTCTATGGGCTGTATCATCAATGGGCCTTATACGGGCAGTATGATCGATTGGCCAAACATGGGCCAATAACAGGCCGCATTATGGTCGTAAACGGGCTAGAGTTGGAATCGTCCGTTCATGGGCGACCATAACGGGCCATCGTTAATAGGCCGTATTTGATGACGCTATGAAAATGGCCCAACGTATTAACAGACCACAAACGGGCCGACTGTAACCACATGCTGAATTTGGCCCACAACCAGAAAATGACATTAACGGGCCGTAAGTAAACAAATGCTGGAAATGAGCCCAAGAATAAATGGGCCCTGACAAGGTCGAAAGATAACATAGGCTGGAAACGGCCTAATAGAATAACGGGCCGTTAATGGGTATAAAGTGATACACTGTTCATTACGGGCCAGTTTCACCACGGGCCGTTAATGGGTGTAAAGTGATACACTGTTCATTACGGGCCAGTTTCACCACGGGCCGTTAATAGGCCAAGAGTTACATAGGGCCTCATATGGGCGAAAGACGTCATGGGCCATACATGGGCCAGAAATGAAAACGTGCTGGAATCATATTGGGTGGCCCAGATGACGCTACTAGGCCTAATTCGGATAAGGCATAACGGGCCTTGGGTTAGCGGGCTGTAAATGGGCTATATGCGAACAAGCCGTTAACAGGCTTTACGTGGGCCGGCCCGCCACCTTTTGACCAAGTCAAACGGGCCAGCCTTTTCACAGGAATGGGCCTCTGTTGGGCCGTGCCACGTGTCGACGTATCATAGGCGCCTTCTGTCCAATCAGTGGATGACATCTGTCCCAACGATGAGACGACACGTGTTTCCTCCAGCCAATGATGATTTTACACATGGAAAATCCCCATTGGTCGGGGCTGTTAATGGGTTCTCGGATCCAAAACCCAACCCGATAGCTTAACGGCGTTCCGTTATGGTGGATGCCACGTGTCGGTCACCCTTGACGAAAGAACTTCTGTGACGCGGGATTTATCGTCATGGAAGTGGACACTTCCGTGATGATAATTTTGGTAATGTCATGGAACACTTCTACGACAGCACAGCTATGACTATCTTGATTCTGTCATAAAATCGTCATGGATGTACATGCATGACAGAAAATGTGACCTACTGTGACAAACACGTATCATCACGGAAGTGTTTTTTTTGTAGTGTCTGCACTCGGCGCCGTCTTCCTCCAACTACGGAGGTGGCGGCGATTGGTACATGGACACGGGGACTACCGCCCACATGACGTCGCACCCCGGTAACCTTGCCTCTTCCTTCCTGGTCACCACCTCCATCCGCATCACCTTCGGTGATGGTTCTTTCATACCCATTACTCATGTCGGTCATAGTTTCTTTCCATCTAATTCTATGCCTATTCACATGACTAATGTTCTTGTCTCACCTAACCTAGTTAAAAACCTTGTCTCCGTTCGTCGTCTTGCACGTGATAATCCTCTCACCGTTGAATTTGATGATCTTGGTTTCTCTGTGAAGGACGCCCATACATGCATGGTACTCCACCGATGTGACAACCCCGACGACTTGTACCCGGTGCACTCCGCCTCCACCGCCACCGCCACCACCTCTCTAGTCGCCCTCTCCGCCGGTGTCGACCTTTGGCATGCACGCTTGGGTCACCCCAACTCCACCGTCCTTCGCCAAATTCTCAAGAGTTTTTCATTTTCATGTAATAAATTTGACGAGCACACTTGTCATGCTTGCCGTCTTGGTAAAAATGTTCGTCGACCGTTTAGTGAGTCAAACACTATTTCTTCTTTTCCGTTTCAGTTAATCCATAGTGATGTATGGACATCTCCCATTGCGAGCAACATGGGTTTCTTATATTATCTTGTTTTACTTGATGATTTCTCTCATTTTGCATAGATGTTTCCACTCTGTCGCAAATCCGATGTTCTCGCCACTCTCACGGCCTTCTACTCCTACATCACCACCCAGTTCGGGCGTCCTATTCTCGCCCATCAGACTGACAACGGAAAAGATTTTGACAACGCTGTCACTCGCCAGCTTCTTGCGTCTCACGACACCACCTTTCGTCTCACGTGCCCCTACACATCCCAGCAGAACGGCTGCGCCGAGTGGATCCTCCGCACTCTTAACGACTGCGTCTGCACGTTGTTGTTCCACTCCAACGTGCCCCCTCGGTTCTGGCCCGATGCTCTCGCCACTGCCACTCTCCTAGTTAACATTAGGCCTTGTCGTCCTCGCTGGAACTACACCCGCACCAACGTCTCTTCGGTTTCCCTCCATCCTATGATGGTCTCCGTATCTTCGGTTGTCTGTGTTATCCTAGCATCGCCTCCACTACACCACACAAACTCGCTCCTCGCTCCGTAGCATGTATCTTCCTAGGCTACCCCCCTAACACCAAAGGTTACCGGTGCCACGACCCCGTCTCCCACCATGTGTACACCTCCCGACATGTGTACTTTGATGAGCCGGTATTTCCTTTTCACCAGGTACCGCCTTCTGCAGAGGATTCGGTGCTCCATGATGGTGTTTCGGACGGGGACCCGGTGCAGCCCCCGGTGTGGCTCCCGATGGCTCGTCCCGGTGCGGCCTCAGCGGCCCTCCCGTGGAGGGCCCCTCTGCTGCGGCCCCTACTGTGGGCTCCTCCGCCGCGGCCCCGGCTGCAGGCCCCTTGGCCTTGGTCCCGGTGCGGCCCTGCATGGCCTCGGGTGGCCCTTCGGCTCCCACCCCACCGGGTAGCGCGGCTGGCTCCGCCCCGGCTGGCCCCACTGCTCCGGCCGGCCCCGGTCCTGCTGCGACGCTGGGAGCTACGGACTCTTCACCACCCCCGTCCGTTGCTCCTGTCGCAGCCGGTCCGCCTCCTGCTGGCATGATGACGCGGTCTTGCGCCGATATCTACCGTCCCAGCACGCGCTACGATGCTGATGAGTATGCATGCGCGGTGTCGACATCATCCTCTCCACCGTCGCCCATCCCCTCGTCCGCACGCGCCGTCCTCCGTGATCCACATTGGCTCGCGGTGATGCACGAGGAGTTCGATGCGTTGCAGCGCAACCACACGTGGCATCTTGTGCCGCGACCCCCTCACGCCAACGTCATCAGTGGCAAATGGGTTTTTCATCACAATACCAACCCTGACGGTTCTCCCGAGCACTACAAGGCTCGCTGGGTGGTGTGCGGCTTCCGCCAGCGCGCCGACATGGACTTCACCGACACCTTCGCACCGGTAGTTAAACCGGGCATGATTCGTACGGTGCTTCAGCTGGCGGTCTCCCGTGCCTGGCTTGTGCATCAGTTGGATGTCTCCAACGCATTTATGCACGACCACCTCATGGAACGGGTCTTCTGTGAGCAGCCGACTGGCTTCATCGACGCCGAGCATCCCGACCATGTCTGCTTGCTCTCTCGGTCTCTCTATGGACTGGAACAGGCCCCCAGGGCGAGGTACCAGCGTATGGCTGGGTTCTTACAGCAGCTTGGGTTTCACACAACCCGCTCCGACACGTCCCTGTTCATCTATCATCAGGGCACTGCTACTGCGTACCTGCTGCTCTATGTGGACGATATTATCCTGACGGCATCCTCGCCTGGGCTTCTTCAGCAGCTCACGGCTCGTCTTCGTGGTGAGTTTGCCCTCAAGGATCTGGGAGCGTTGCACTACTTCCTTGGCATTGAGGTCGTTCGCCGTGCCGACTGGTTCTTTCTGCATCAGCAGAAGTACGCTCATGAGCTTCTCGAGCGCGCGGGTATGCTTAATTGCAAGACGCGCCCACGCTCGTTGACACCAAGGCAAAGGTTTCTACTTTGGAGGGTTCCCCTGCGCCGGATGCCGCGTTCTACCGCTCCATCTTCGGCGCCCTGCAGTAGCTCACCCTCACTCGGCCTGACTTGCAGTATGCAGGCCAGCAGGTGTGCCTCCACATGCACTCCCCGCGTGATTCCCATTGGACTCTGGTAAAGCGTATTCTTCGGTATATACGCGGCACTATGACCATGGGACTCACCCTGACGGCCTCCTCCTCCACCGACATGGTCGCCTACTCCGATGCTGATTGGGTTGGCTGCCCGGACACGCGTCGCTCTATGTCAGGCTATTATGTCTACCTCGGGCCCTCGCTGATATCGTGGTCATCTAAGCGGTAGCCCATGGTCTCTCGCTCGAGTGCTGAGGCGGAGTATCGGGCAGTGGCTAACGTCGTTGCTGAGTGCTCTTGGCTCCGTCAGCTTCTCCAGGAGTTCCTTTGTGTGGTCCCCAAGGCAACGATCATTTACTGTGACAACGTCTCCGCCGTCTACCTCTCCGCCAACCCCGTCCACCATTGTCGTACGAAGCATATTGAGCTCGACATTCACTTCGTTCGCGAGCAGGTGGCTCTCGGGAAGGTTCGTGTTTTGCATGTTCCTACCACTCAACAGTTTGCCGATGTCATGACTAAGGGACTACCGACCCTAGTCTTCGAGGAGTTTTGGTCCAATCTCTGTGTCTCCGGAGAGGCTTCGACTGTGGGGGTGGGGGGTGTTGAGCGTTCGTTCTACACTGCATATGTATAGGGCTTGGGTCTGTATTTATACCGTTGTATCTCTCTCTCTCCCCTCGTATATTTGTACATCTTGGGAGACAAGTAGAGGCCGGTCCACCCTGTAACTATATATGTGCACCATGCACATGATCAATGATTATCGATTCATGCAATCTCATTCTTCCTAACTAACAATTACAAAAGTAAAAAAGATCAATGAAATGAAATAGTTGCAAAACAAATCAGCCATCAATGATGTCCACCCTAGGGTAACAAGAGAGACGGTTTGACAACGACACTTTTAGAAAGGGGACAGCGCACGAGTACCATCATTGTTAGGTCCAACCACTGAGGCAGATCAAGAATTTTCAACGAAACAGAAGTCCAAACAAACTCCACGCAATGCCTTTGATACGTCCATTTTACATCATGCTTTTATATTGATATTTATTGCATTATGGGCTGTTATTTCACTTTATGTCACAATACTTATGGCTATTCTCTCATATTTTACAAGGTTTACATGAGGGAGAATGCCGGCAACTGGAATTCTAGGCTGGAAAAGGAGCAAATATTAGAGACTTATTCTGCGCAACTCCAAAAGTCCTAAAACTCCATGGAAGTGATTTTTAGAATATATAAAAAATATTGAGCGAAAGAAGTTCACCAAAGGGGGCCCCACCTGGCCACGAGGGTGGGGGGTGCGCCCTACCCCCTGGGCGCGCCCCCCTGCCTCATGGGCCCCCTGTTGGCCCTCCGATGCCCATCTTCTGCTATATGATGTCTTTCGTCAAGGAAAAATTGATAAGCAACCTTTCGGGACGAGACTCCGCCGCCACGAGGCAGAACCTTGGCGGAACCAATCTAGGGCTCCGGTAGAGCTGTTCTGCCGGGGATACTTCCCTCCGGGAGGGGGAAATCATCGCCATCGTCATCACCAACGCTCCTCTCATCGGGAGAGGGCAATCTCCATCAACATCTTCACCAGCACCATCTCATCTCAAAACCCTAGTTCATCTCTTGTATCCAATTCTTGTCTCCAAGTCCGGGATTGGTACTAGTAGGTTGCTAGTAGTGTTGATTACTCCTTGTAGTTGATGCAAGTTGGTTTATTTGGTTGAAGATCATATGTTCAGATCCTTTATGCATATTAATACCCCTCTGATTATGAACATGAATATGCTTTGTGAGTAGTTGTGTTTGTTCCTGAGGACATGGGAGAAGTCTTGCTATTAGTAGTCATGTGAATTTGGTATTCGTTCGATATTTTGATGAGATGTATGTTGTCTAGCCTCTAGTGGTGTTATGTGAACGTCGACTACATAACACTTCACCAATATTTGGGCCTAGAGGAAGGCATTGGGAAGTAATAAGTAGATGATGGGTTGCTAGAGTGACAGAAGCTTAAACCCTAGTTTATGCGTTTCTTCGTAAGGGGCTGATTTGGATCCATATGTTTCATGCTATGGTTAGGTTTACCTTAATACTTTTGTTGTAGTTGTGGATGCTTGCAATAGAGGTTAATCATAAGTGGGATGCTTGTTCAAGTAAGAACAGCACCCAAGCAACGGTCCACCCACATATCAAATTATCAAAGTACCGAACACGAACCATATGAACGTGATGAAAACTAGTTTGACGATATTCCCATGTGTCCTCGGGAGCGCTTTTCCTTATATAAGAGTTTGTCCAGGCTTGTCCTTTGCTACAAGAAGGATTGGGCCACCTTGATGCACTTTATCTACTTTTTTTACTTGTTGCTCGTTACAAATTATCCTATCACGAAACTATCTGTTACCACTTATTTCAGTACTTGCAGAGAATACCTTGCTAAAACCACTTATCATTTCTTTCTGCTCCTCGTTGGGTTCGACACTCTTACTTATCGAAAGGAATACGATAGATCCCCTATACTTGTGGGTCATCAAGACTCTTTTCTGGCGCCGTTGCCTGGGAGTGAAGCGCCTTTGGTAGTGGAATTTGGTAAGGAGAAATTTATATAGTGTGCTGAAATTTACTGTCACTTCTTACTATGGAAAGTAATCCTCTGAGGGGCTTGTTCGGGGTATCTTCACCCCGACCAGTAGAGCAAAGAGTTGCTCCTCAACCTACTAGACCTAATGAAAATGAAAATTACAATGAAAATGTTTACTTTGCGATTCCTTCGGGTATGTTAGAAAAACTGCTAGCTAATACTTTTGCAGGATCTGGAACAAAGCATCCTGATGAGCACCTAATTCATGTGGATGAAGTTTGTGGATTATTTAAGCTTGCAGGTATACTCGATGATGTTGTTAAGAAGAAGGTCTTCCCTTTATCTTTGGAGGAAGATGCATTGACATGGTATAGGCTATGTGATGATACGAGATCCTGGAACTATAAACGATTGAAATTGGAATTTCATCAGAAGTATTATCCTATGCATCTTGTTCATCGTGATCGCAATTATATATATAATTTTTGGCCTCGCGAAGGAGAAAGCATCGCTCAAGCTTGGGGGAGGCTTAAATCAATGTTATATTCATGCCCCAATCATGAGCTCTCAAGGGAAATAATTCTTCAAAAAATTTATGCACGGCTTTCTAAAAACAATCGCATCATGCTCGATACTTCTTGTGATGGCTCTTTTATGATGAAGACTATTGAATTCAAATGGAATTTATTGGATAGAATTAAACGCAACTCTGAAGATTGGGATCTCGACGAAGGTAAGGAGTCACGTATGACACCTAAGTTTAATTGTGTTAAATCTTTTATGGATACTGATGTTTTCCGTAAATTTAGCACTAAATATGGACTTGACTCTGAGATAGTAGTGTCTTTCTGTGAATCTTTTGCTACTTATGTTGATCTCCCCAAGGAGAAGTGGTTTAAATATCATCCTCCCATAGAAGTAAAAGTAGCTGCACCTATTAAAGTTGAAGAAAAGACTGTCACTTATAATGATCTTATTGTTCCTACTTCTTATGTTGAGAAACCACCTTCCCTTGTTAGGATAAAGGATCATGCTAAAGCTTCAACTGTGGTTCGTAAAAGCAATATTAGAAATTATACACCTCTTGAGCAAGTTAAAGTTGAACCTAATATTGCTATTGTTAAAGATCTCTTGTTTGATAATATTGATGGGCATGTTATTCAATTCTGCGGTGAAACTGCTAGAATTGCTAAACCTTGTGCTAAAGATAAACATAGACCTGTGGTAGGCGTGCCTATTATTTCTGTTAAAATAGGAGATCATTGTTATCATGGCTTATGTGATATGGGTGCTAGTGCTAGTGTTATACCTTATGACTTGTATAAAGAAATTAAGCATGAAATTGCACCTGGTGAGTTAGAAGATATTGATGTCACAATTAAGCTTGCTAATAGAGATACTATATCAGCAATGGGAATTGTTAGAGATGTTCAAGTCTTGTGTGGGAAAACTAAATATCCTGCCGATTTTCTTGTTCTCAGTTCCCCACAAGACAGCTTTTGTCCCATTATTTTTGGTAGACCCTTTTTGAATACTGTTAATGCTAAGATAGACTGCGAAAAGAATGTTGTTACTATTGGTTTGGGTCATATGTCTCATGAGTTTAATTTCTCTAAATTTAGTAAACAACACCGTGAAGAAGAATTTCCTAGTAAGGATGTAATTATTGGTCTTGCTTCTATTGCCGTACCTCCTAGTGATCCTTTAGAACAATATTTGCTAGACCATGAAAATGATATGTTTATGAATGAAAGAAGGGAAATAGATGAAGTATTCTTTAAACGGGAACCTATTCTGAAACACAATTTGCCTATTGAAATCTTAGGGGATCCTCCTCTACCCAAGGGTGACCCCGTGTTCGAGCTTAAACCATTGCCTGATAATCTTAAATATGCTTATCTTGATGAAAAGAAGATATATCCTGTTATTATTAGTGCTAACCTTTCAGAGCATGAGGAAGAAAGATTATTGAAAACTCTGAAGAAGCACCGTGCTGCTATTGGATATACTCTTGATGATCTTAAGGGCATTAGTTCCACTCTATGTCAACATAAAATAAATTTGGAAGAAGATGCCAAACCAGTCCGTGATCATCAACGAAGGCTTAATCCTAAGATGAAAGAAGTGGTAAGAAAAGAAATACTAAAGCTTCTAAAGGCAGGTATAATTTATCCCGTTGCTGATAGCCAGTGGGTAAGCCCTATTCATTGTGTCCCTAAGAAGGGAGGTGTTACTGTTGTTCCTAATGATAAAGATGAATTGATTCCACAAAGAATTATTACAGGTTATAGGATGGTAATTGATTTCCGCAAATTGAATGAGGCTACTAAAAAGGATCATTACCCCCTACCTTTTATCGATCAAATGCTAGAAAGATTATGCAAACATACACACTATTACTTTCTAGATGGTTATTCTGGTTTCTCCCAAATACCTGTGTCAGCTAAAGATCAATCAAATACCACTTTTAGTTGCCCTTTTGGTACTTTTTCTTATAGACGTATGCCTTTTGGTTTATGTAATGCACCTGCAACCTTTCAAAGATGCATGATGGCTATATTCTCTAACTTTTGTGAAAAGATTTGTGAGGTTTTCATGGACGACTTTTCCATCTATGGATCCTCTTTTGATGATTGCTTGAGCAATCTTGATCGAGTTTTGTAGAGATGTGAAGAAACTAATCTTGTCTTGAATTGGGAAAAGTGCCACTTTATGGTTAATGAAGGTATCGTCTTGGGGCATAAAGTTTCTGAAAGAGGTATTGAAGTTGATAAAGCCAAGGTTGATGCTATTGAGAACATGCCATGTCCCAAGGACATCAAAGGTATAAGAAGTTTCCTTGGTCACGCCGGATTTTATAGGAGGTTTATTAAGAACTTCTCAAAAATTTCTTGGCTTCTGACTAATTTATTACAAAAAAAATATACCATTTGTCTTTGATGATGATTGTGTAGAAGCATTTGAAATACTTAAGAAAGCATTGCTCTCTGCACGTATTGTTTAGCCACCTGATTGGAATTTACCCTTTGAAATTATGTGTGATGCAAGTGATTATGCTGTAGGTGTTGTTCTAGGGCAAAGAGTTGATAAGAAATTAAATGTTATCCATTATGCTAGTAAAACCTTAGACAATGCTCAAAGAAATTATGCTACTACTGAAAAGGAATTCTTAGCAGTTGTATTTGCTTGTGATAAGTTCCGACCTTATATTGTTGACTCTAAAGTAACTATTCACACTGATCATGCTGCTATTAAATATCTGATGGAAAAGAAAGATGCTAAACCTAGTCTTATTAGATGGGTTCTCTTGCTACAAGAATTTGATTTGCATATTGTTGATAGAAAGGGAGCTGAGAACCCCATTGGAGACAACTTGTCTAGGTTAGAAAATGTTCTTGATGACCCACTACCTATTGATGATAGCCTTCCTAATGAGCAATTAAATGTCATAAATACTTCTCAAAGTACTCCATGGTATGCTGATTATGCTAATTACATTGTTGCTAAATTTATACCACCTAGTTTCACATACCAACAAAAGAAAAAGTTCTTCTATGATTTGAGGCATTACTTTTGGGATGACCCACATCTTTATAAAGAAGGAGTAGATGGTGCTATTAGACGTTGTGTACCCGAGCATGAACAGGAACAGATCCTACGCAAGTGTCACTCCGAAGCTTATGGAGGACACCATGCTGGAGATAGAACTGCACATAAGGTATTACAATCTGGTTTTTATTGGCCTACTCTCTTCAAGGATGCCCGTAAGTTTGTCTTATCTTGTGATGAATGTCAAAGAATTGGTAATATTAGTAGACGTCAGGAAATGCCTATGAATTATTCACTCGTTATTGAACCATTTGATGTTTGGGGCTTTGATTATATGGGACCTTTTCCGGCCTCTAATGGATACACACATTTTTTAGTTGTTGTTGATTACGTTACTAAGTGGGTAGAAGCTATTCCAACTAGTAGTGCTGATCATAACACTTCTATTAAAATGCTTAAAGAAATTATTTTCCCGAGGTTTGGAGTCCCTAGATATTTAATGACTGACGGTGGTTCACATTTTATTCATGGTGCTTTCCATAAAATGCTTGCTAAGTATGATGTTAATCATAGAATTGCATCTCCTTATCACCCACAGTCTAGTGGTCAAGTAGAATTTAGTAATAGAGAGATCAAATTAATTTTGCAAAAGACTGTCAATAGGTCTAGAAAGAATTGGTCTAAGAAACTTGATGATGCATTGTGGGCCTATAGAACTGCATATAAAAATCCTATGGGTATGTCTCCGTACAAAATGGT
Organism: Aegilops umbellulata; assembly: GCA_032464435.1. Classification (NCBI taxonomy): domain Eukaryota; kingdom Viridiplantae; phylum Streptophyta; class Magnoliopsida; order Poales; family Poaceae; genus Aegilops; species Aegilops umbellulata. The sequence goes on along the minus strand of CP136056.1, from coordinate 60,923,676 downwards.
TTATGGAAAAGCATGTCACTTACCTCTCGAACTAGAACATAAGGCATATTGGGCTATTAAAGATCTCAATTATGATTTCAAACTTGCTGGTGAAAAGAGGTTATTTGATATTAGCTCACTTGATGAATGGAGAACCCAACCTTATGAAAATGCCAAGTTATTTAAAGAAAAAGTTAAAAGATGGCATGACAAAAGGATACAAAAGCGTGAGTTTAACGTAGGTGATTATGTATTGCTATACAACTCTCGTTTAAGATATTTTACAAGAAAACTATTCTCTAAATGGGAAGGTCCTTATGTTATCGAGGAGGTTTATCGTTCCGATGCCATAAAAATCAATAACTTCGAAGGCACAAATCCAAAGGTGGTGAACGGTCAAAGAATCAAACATTATATCTCAGGTAATCCCATAAATGTTGAAACCAATGTTATTGAAACCGTAACCCTGGAGGAATACATAAGGGACACTTTCTAGAACGTTTCAGACTCTGAAAAGGAATAGGTATGTGGTACGGTAAGTAAACCGACTCCAAAACAGTTTTTAAGGCAATATTTCTCTATTTTGGAATATTTAGAAAAATAGAAAAATAAGTAGCAGTCTGGGAACGACACGAGGGCCCCACGAGGGTGGAGGGCGCGCCCTACCCCCCTGGGCGCGCCCCCCTACCTCGTGGGCACCTCGTGTGCCTTTCGGACTCCGTTTTCTTGCATGATACTTATTTTGGTCGGTAAAAATTCATTATATATACTCTCGAAGGTTTTGACCGCCGTACCATGCAAATATCCTATGTTTTTGTTTCGAGCTGTTGCTGCTGCAGATTAGAGCAAGATGTCTTCTCAAGAGTCAGTCGGGGAGAGCCGGGTGTCTCATCCGGCATCGTAACCAAGGGCAAACAGCGACGCTGACCACTTTGGGCCAGCAACGGAGGAAGAGATGGAGGCTGATTTGATGAGGGTAGATGCCATGGAGGATCAAGAAGTCACTTATCGCTTCCGAGCTGGGTTCACGATGGGGGAACTATAGAGCTCAGCTATTCCAAACTTGGTTATCCCTTCGAATGTTAGATTTCTTTCTTATGAAAATATGAAGAGGAGTGTCACTTGTTCTCCCGCAGCTATGCAACACCCTTGGGTGCAAGGAGCCTTAGCGGTTACAGGAAAGCTTCGTAAAGAAATAATGGACCTCAAGCAGCAAATCAATAAGCTCGAGGAGGAGAATCGTATCCTGAGGGGCATCATCGCCAAGAATATTTCACCAACAACAAAGAAGGAGACATAATCACATGGGTATGGGCACTCCCCTTGGCAACTGCCAAGCTTGGGGGAGGTGCCCCGGTATCGTATCACCATCACACTCCAATCTTTACCGTTTTTCTTAGTTCGATCCTATTAGTAGTATCTTGATCTAGTAGAATAAAGTTTATGGCATGATCTAGTTTTGAGTTTTGCTTTATGATCTCTCTATGTAATCGAGTCTGTGAGCTATATATAATAAAGATTAGTGTTGAGTCAAGTGCTTGATTATTTTGCTATGATCTTGAGTGAATAAAAGAAAAGAGAAGAAAAAGAATAAAAATAAACAAAGAGTTCATATTGATCTTATTGAGAGTAATGACTTCACATAGAAAGAGTATGATGATTAAAAGTTGTTGGGAGTTGGCAGACAAAGCTTTGGTCATCGTTGCAATTAATAGGAAGTAATAAGGAAAGAGAGGTTTCACATATAAATATATTATCATTGACATACTTTATGATTGGGAGCACTCATTAAAATATGACATGCTAAAGAGTTGATGTTGGACAAGGAAGACAACGTAATGGGTTATGTTTTCTTATGTCTGAGATAAAGTATGTTGTCATGGATCATCCAACATGTTGAGCTTGCCTTTCCCCCTCATGCTAGCCAAATTCTCAGCACCAAGTAGAGATACTACTTGTGCTTCCAAAACCCTTAAACCAGTTTTGCCATGAGAGTCCACCATACCTACCTATGGATTGAGTAAGATCCTTCAAGTAAGTTGTCATCGGTGCAAAGCAATAAAAATTGCTCTAAATATGTATAATTGATTGGTGTGGGAGAAATAAGCTTTATACGATCTTGTGATGTGGAAGTAATAAAAGCGACGGACTGCATAATAAAGGTTCATATCACAAGTGGCAATATAAAGTGACGTTCTTTCGCATTAAGATTTTGTGCATCCAACCATAAAAGAGCATGGCAACCTCTGCTTCCCTCTGCGAAGGGCCTATCTGTTACTATTATCTTCTACCTTATGCAAGAGTCATGGTGATCTTCACCTTTCCTTTTTCATTTTATCCTTTTGCAAGCACAGTATGTTGGATAGATCCTGATAGATATATCTAATTGGATGTAGGGGAGCATGATTTATTATTTTTGACATTAACCTTGAGGTAAAAGGTTGGGAGGCGAAACTATCAGCCCCTATCTTTCTCTGTGTCCGATTAAAACTCCGTAATCACAAGTATCGCGTGAGTGTTAGCAATTATGAAGGACTAAATGATAGTTGAGTATGTGGATTTGCTATTAAGCTCTGACATAGACTCTTTCTGATGTTATGATAAATTGCAATTGCTTCAATGACTGAGATTATAGTTTGTTAGTTCTCAATAAAGTTTCTGATTCATACTTTTGCATTGTGAATAGATCATCAGTTGAACATAAGAAATCATATGACAATATCCATATATGTTGCTGTTATGAAAATAATCATGATGCCTTCATGTCCGTATTTTATTTTTATCGAAACCTCTACCTCTAAACATGGGGACATATTTATCGTTGTCGGCTTTCGCTTGAGGACAAGCGAGGTCTAAGCTTGGGGGAGTTGATACGTCCATTTTGCATCATGCCTTTATATCGATATTTATTGCATTATGGGCTGTTATTTCACTTTATGTCACAATACTTATGGCTATTCTCCCTTATTTTACAAGGTTTACATAAGGAGGGAGAATGCTGGCAGCTGGAATTCTAGGCTGGAAAAGGAGCAAATATTAGAGACTTATTCTGCGCAACTCCAAAAGTCCTGAAACTCCACGGAAGTGATTTTCAGAATATATAAAAAATATTGAGCGAAAGAAGTTCACCAGAGGGGGCCCCACCTGGCCACGAGGGTGGGGGCGCGCCCTACCCCCGTGGGCGCGCCCCCCTGCCTCGTGGGCCCCCTGTTGGCCCTCCAATGCCCATCTTCTGCTATATGAGGTCTTTCATCGAGGAAAAATTGATAAGCAACCTTTCAGGACGAGACTCCGCCGCCACGAGGCGGAACCAATCTAGGGCTCCGGCAGAGCTGTTCTGCCGGGGATACTTCCCTCCGGGAGGGGCAAATCATCGCCATCATCATCACCAACGCTCCTCTCATCGGGAGAGGGCAATCTCCATCAACATCTTCACCAGCACCATCTCATCTCAAAACCCTAGTTCATCTCTTGTATCCAATTCTTGTCTCCAAGTCCGGGATTGGTACTAGTAGGTTGCTAGTAGTGTTGATTACTCCTTGTAGTTGATGCTAGTTGTTTTATTTGGTGGAAGATCATATGTTCAGATCCTTTATGCATATTAATTCCCCTCTGATTATGAACATGAATATGCTTTGTGAGTAGTTACGTTTGTTCCTGAGGACATGGGAGAAGTCTTGCTATTAGTAGTCATGTGAATTTGGTATTCGTTCGATATTTTGATGAGATGTATGTTGTCTAGCCTCTAGTGGTGTTATGTGAACGTCGACTACATAACACTTCACCATTATTTGGGCCTAGAGGAAGGCATTGGGAAGTAATAAGTAGATGATGGGTTGCTAGAGTGACAGAAGCTTAAACCCTAGTTTGTGCGTTGCTTCGTAAGGGGCTGATTTGGATCCATATGTTTCATGCTATAGTTAGGTTTACCTTAATACTTTTGTTGTAGTTGCGGATGCTTGCAATAGAGGTTAATCATAAGTGGGATGCTTGTTCAAGTAAGAACAACACCCAAGCACCGGTCCACCCACATATCAAATTATCAAAGTACTGAACGCGAATCATATGAACATGATGAAAACTAGTTTGACGATATTCCCATGTGTCCTTGGGAGCGCTTTTCCTTATATAAGAGTTTTTCCAGGCTTGTCCTTTGCTACAAAAAGGATTGGGCCACCTTGCTGCACTTTATTTACTTTTGTTACTTGTTGCTCGTTACAAATTATCCAATCATTAAACTATCTGTTACCACTTATTTCAGTACTTGCAGAGAATACCTTGCTGAAAACCGCTTATCATTTCCTTCTGCTCCTCGTTGGGTTCGACACTCTTACTTATCGAAAGGACTACAATAGATCCCCTATACTTGTGGGTCATCAGCCTTCAGCATGTGAATTGCCAGGTAACCAAACAAGGTCAAACTTTGATGTAGAGCTTTCATCCTTAGGGCATCTTAAAAGATGACCCGAAAATTGGCTCCGGCATCCGTCTGTGGACATAAGAGAGCAGTTGTTGACACTGATGCGGGAGTCAACCATCCAATGTATTCATGTAGATGTCCTCCTGTAAATGGCAATTTGGAGTTCAAATAAAGTCCGATCCACAGCGCTTGCCGGATCACATGCCCTATCACAACCAAAAATAGGCAAGTATGCCTAGTTTTTACATGTCCGATCATATAGAATATCAGTCAGGCAGTCTATGGAAAAAAGTATATCAAAATTTCTATCCTGCCGAACCGGCAATCCGAACTTCCACGCTTACGGTGTCTCCGCCGCTGTGTAGGCAGCCTCCGCCTCATTCTCCGCCGCCTCCAACTCATCTTTCTGCTACTGCAACATCTTGTAGCGGGCGGCTTGCACGATCATTCTTGCATCAGCATCCAAAACATCCAAATTCAAAGTCATCATCTTGGCATCCTCCGCATCGACTGCGATCTTCACCTTCTTCTCTTCGTGCATGACTCTCTTTTCTTCAAGTTTGAGCTTCTTCTCGGTCGCCTTCATCAACAATTTGAACCTCTCCGCCTTATTCTTCTCCTTGATGTTGGAGCGCTTGACATATGCCTCCTCCTTCTTCGACAAGATGTCCTCGGACCTCTCTGTCATCTTGGCCACCACACCTTCTTGCTTCTCCCTCTCCCCCTCCCACTTCTTTCCCCGAAACTCTCTTCTAACCTTCTTGGGCAGTTCTTTTGTTGGGTCGGTTGGGTAACTGGTTTCTTCCTTGGTGGCTTGGGCGGCGGTCTTGGCTATGAATAGGTTCCACTTCTATTGCCCATCCAACTTCAACCAACAATGCATGACGGTGAAGTATTTCTTCTCCAACTTCTTGAACACCGTACACGCATGGGAAGGCTACAAAATAAAACATTGTCAAGAACTATGCATAGATAACCGGCTAGTGATCAAGAAAACTATGCATATTCGGCTAGTGATCAACAAAGCTATGCATACCGGTAAGTGACCAACAAAACTATGCATAATGGCAAGTGACCAATGAAACTATGCATATCCGGCTACAATAGTATGCATATCCGGCTAGTGATCAACGAAACTATGCATATCCAGCCAAATGAACTTACTTTCTCAGTGATTTCCGCAGCACTAGGCTACCGTGCAATGAAATTCTTCAAATGACCGCACTACTTCAAGACGGCCTCTTGGATGGTGTACCATCGATGGTTGAGGGACTTTGATTCACGGTGAGGATGACCACATCGGAGTAGGGCGCGAAATTCTTGTGTTCATTAAACCATGTGTGGACGTTGGCCCAAAATGTTGTGCCATTTTGCTCCATGCCATGGATCGGACTGAGACTAGTGGCCAACCATGCATCGCACCCCGCATGAAACAAAATAGCTCATGCTCGCGCACCTTAGAGATGGCCCACATTCCACTAGATTGAGGCCGCCATGCAAATCAACAAATTGTCTCCTAATGGAGCCCGGGAAAAATCCGTCATCGACGTCGAGAAAAGGGAACCCCGAAGATATACCTCCGCTAAAAATCATCGTTGTTGCTGTCACACTGCTCCCACAGGCTCAAAAACACAACCATTGCCGAGATATTCTGGACCATCAATTTGTGTCATCTAGGGCTACTACAACTCTCCAGCGGCAAAAGACTCCTAAAACGCCAGGGGCGAGCCGACTGCCACTTAGGAAGATTTTTCCTACAAGCTGCCTCCTTCGACGAGGAGGTGAGGAATGGAAGGTGACGCCATTATGGGGTGGCACGGGATAGGGTTCACCCGGCACACACACCCCAGGGGCCGACTTAGGCAGGCGGGTGTCTTCCTCGTATCAAAATTTCTGTTTCTTATAAGGGAAAAGCTTCCCCTTAATGGACGATTACATCGCATCTTCCGTCGCCTCAACGTGCGACACACGTCGCATGTGGGGCCCTTGACCACTCATCATTTTTCCTTCCTTTCTCAATCGCAAATGAGAGCCACATATTTCCTTTCTTTTTTCCTCGTTCGTCTTCTATATCCAATTTCTATCTCTTTGGTTTTTTGCCATGAAATGCGTGTTGGGGAACATAGCAGAATTTTAAAGTTTTCTACGCATCACCAAGATCAATCTATGGAGTAATCTAGCAACGAGTGGAAGGGGAGTGCATCTACATACCACCGTCGGCGCAACGGCCGAACAGGCGGTCATGAGGAAACCACCTAGCCGGAGAGTTTGGCCGACAGCCAAGGCTCCCTTAGTAATGGCGCCGTCTTTAAAGACGGGAAGAGGCATCCTTCCTGATTGCGACGGCACAGAGGAACTCTTAATGAAAGCACCAATGTCGGTATCAAAACCGGCGGATCTCGGGTAGGGGGTCCCGAACTGTGTGTATAGGCGGATGGTAACAGGAGACAAGGGACACAATGTTTTACCCAGGTTCGGGCCCTCTTGATGGAGGTGAAACCCTACGTCCTGCTTGATTAATATTGATGATATGGGTAGTACAAGAGTAGATCTACCACGAGATCAAGGAGGCTAAACCCTAGAAGCTAGCCTATGGTATGATTGTTGTATGTTGGAGTTGTTGTCCTACGGACTAAAACCCTCCGGTTTATATAGACACCGGAGAGGGTTAGGGTTACACAAAGTCGGTTACAATGGTAGGAGATCCAAATATCCGCATCGCCAAGCTTGCCTTCCACGCCAAGGAAAGTCCCATCCGGACACGGGACGAAGTCTTCAATCTTGTATCTTCATAGTCCTGGAGTTCGGCTGAAGGTATAGTTCGGATGGCCGGACACCCCCTAATCCCGGACTCCCTCAGTAGCCCCCGAACCAGGCTTCAATGACGATGAGTCCGTCGCGCAGATTGTCTTCAGCATTGCAAGGCGGGTTCTTCTCCAAATTCTGTGTACCTGTTGAATAATGTCCGGTTTTTGTAATGTCGTGCTCCTCGGCTCCTTCGCCCAATAATGGCGGCCTTCCACGTGTCGAACGAATACGAAAAGTCTGGGTGTTTTTACATTCACACCCCTGGTCGCGTAAATGAGCCGCCTATTTAAAGAGATGGGGATTTAGATCCAAACCACACCTTCTCCCTCTCGCAAGTAATCATCAGAGCGCATCTAGCAAAGGTCCATTCCAACATGGCCAACCATCGCAACTCCTCCTCTCGCCCTTCCAGCCCTAGGCCTAGAGACTGGGAGAGGTGCTCCATCCCGCATAGCGAGCTAGTGTCGCTTCAGACCAAGGGATTCCTCCCTCCGGCCTATATGGTCCCGGTTCGAGCCGGACTCGCCACCTATAATGGCAGAGAGCAAGCGGAGAGCGCCCCCAATCCCTCCAAAGGAGAGCGGGTATGCCTCGTCCCTTATTTAATAAGAGGACTTGGATTTCCAATTCATCCGTTTCTCCGGGGGCTTCTGAAGTTCTACGGCCTCCAGCTGCACAATCTCACGCCCGCCTCTATACTGCATATCACGGGCTTCGTTGCCCTTTGCGAGCTGTTCTTGGGAGTTGAGGCTCATTTCGCGCTGTGGAAGAGGCTATTCTGCCTGGTGCCCCGTTCTCAGGAGAGGGCAATATATCAAGTGGGCGGAGCCAAAGTATGGCGCATCGCCGGGACCGGATACCCATCTGGAACCCCGAAGAAGGCGTCCGAGGACTGGCCTTCAGAATGGTTTTATATGGAGGATGTCCCGCTGTCGGATCCTATCCGGATCAGCCTCCCTTAATTCAACAATGCTCCCTTAAAGAAACGCCTAAGCTGGCGTCCGCGGAGCCCTCAGCAGGAAAGTGATAGGGACGTCCTTTACCTGATGGGCCGGATAAGACTATTGGCTCATTCCGGACTAACCATGATTGGAGTCATGGCCGCATGCATTATGCGGGGGGTGCAGCCACTTCAGTATAGAGGCCACCCCATGTGGGACTTTAATGGGGAAGATGACGCCACCCGTTACGGTCGTAAGGGGCCGAACTCGGCTGCCGCTCTGATAAAGATCTTGTCCTCTTTGTACAAGGGAGAAGAGGAGGAATTCCTCCGTGTCAACCCCCAGGGTGGATTTACTATGTACAACCCTCCGAGTTGGGTAAGCGGACAATTTTGCCCACCCATTCGTTTCATATTCCCATGATTAAATATGTAGTCTAACGACTTCAACGCAGGAACTGTGTCAGGAAGTAAAGGATATAACCAGCCGTCCTCCACAGTCCGAGGATCCAGAGCGGTCCCTTAATCCGGACTCTGAAGAAGATCCGGACATAGCTGTGGAGCTAATTAACGGGGTATTTCATCAGCTAAGCAAGGATGATACCTTGGTGGCCATTACGGCCAATTACCCAGGGTTAATCCCGGCCTCCCAGGTAACAGAGACCGGAGTCTCATCACTTTGGGAAGGAATCCATCCTCACGCGTTTCAGTTTCCCTGACAACAACCGTGTTTTGCAGGGGAGGTTTCCGTGGTGGGAGGCTGAGCCTGTGGCTAGCCAACGAGGGGCTGCAGGACCCCGTGGGGTAAAAAGGAATGTAGTCCGGACTGAGACGCCGGCGCAAAGGTATAGCGCACCATCTTCTTCCCTGGTGTTATTCCTTCAGGGCATATTAACGCTCGTGTTCTCGTCAGGACGAAGAGACCTCGCCGGACTATATCCGGAGAGGTTGCCAATCGCGCCTCCACCAGCCAGGCTCCAAAGCCTGGTCCGGAAGTGGAGGTGAACACAAGGCACGCACCGGACGCTCCTCCGACAGAGGATGCGGACAGGCTGTCTGCCACCAATTCCGAGGTGGAGAGTGCCATGAACCACAGGCGTCGCCGGACAGCTCTTCGCGACGCTTGTTTCTCCCAAGAGGCCTTGGATGCCTTTAATTCGGGAGATGCGTACCTCCGTGCCACTCAAAATGGTTTAGCCAGAGCCACGGAGCAATATGTAAAAGACATACGGGTAAGAAATTTTTTGGTAAATATATATATACCAGTAGCCCCCGAGACTTGAAACAGTTAGAATAACTGATTTAAGGATCATTTGTTTATGCAGGCTCTTACAGAAAAGAATACCCTACTATCCCAGGAGCTAGAAGAGTTCAAAGCCCAACTGGAGGCCGCACTAGCCGCGGCAGGGGAGCCTAAGGAGACCCCCACTGGTAATGTTGGGGATATTGTTATCTGGGGTAAACCGGCTTCCAGGGCCCGGGTTACCTCCGTCAATAGACCCGAGATGTTAAAACCCAAGGAGAAATAGAAGGGCCCAAGGCCTATAATCGGTTTAGAGGTTTATGGCATAAACCGGCCTGAGGTAAACTTGTATTGTAAGTTAGGAATAGAGAGACCGACCCGGACACGTTTATAAGCCGGAGGTCGGGACTTTGCAGACCGACGGGCGTCACCCGTGTATATAAGGGGACGACCCGACGGCGGTTTGGGACACAGAAGAAGAACTCGAGGTTTAGGCGAAGCTTATCGCTCCCTAAGCCCTCGAAAACCATCAATCCCATCACAACTAGACGTAGGCTTTTACCTTCATCGAAGGGGCCGAACTAGTATAAAAACCGTGTCCTTGTGTCCACTTTTAACCCCTCCAAACTAACCCGTTGCGATGGCTCCACGACTAAGTCCTCTCACTAGGACATCTGCCGTGACAAACCCACGACAGTTGGCGCCCACCGTGGGGCTATCACAAGATGGTTTCAAGTTTTTGGAGGGCCGCTTTGAAGGACTCGAGGGTTACGCTGTGGGACGGATGACCAAGAGCCGCCGCGGAAAACTCTACATCGACAGCACAGGCTGGGGCCCCGACGCCGGCTCAATCGAGTACGGGTACCGGGTCCCCTTTTGCGGCATCCATGTTTTCATCGGCAAGATCGGAGAACCGGGCCCCGAGTTAGGCGTCTGCGCCGACCTCGTCGAGACAGCTCAGTGCACGAGATCGACCCTGGCTAAACCGACCAGGAAGCACGCCTTCGTGGGAGTCATCCACGGGGGAAGCTACGAGGAAGGATCCGAATCTGGTGACGAAACCGCCATCTACTCCAGCGATGAAACGTCGACCGGGGAGACCGAATCTCTTTACCAGCTACAAGATGATCGGATTGGGGGCGGCTCCGATGGCAACAGTATTCCGGACCCCTCTGATCTGCCCTATCGGGTTGGGATCTTCATGGCTGGAACACAGGCGGCGCCACGATCATCAACTGCAGCAGCAGCGATCTCCGGATCGGCAGCAGCAACGGCTGCGCGGGCGGGAGGCCCTACGGGTTCACCAGCCCAAGTTTTGTCAGACCTGTTTGACGCACTGGCAGCGCTCATGGCGGAAGCCAACCCGGTGGATCAGGAGGTTCATAATGCTGAGATTGCCAAGGTGAGAGAGCAGATCACTCAAGCTAAAGCGGAGCTGGCAGCAGAAGAGATCAGGATGACGGCGGAGCGCGCCGCTTTGGAAGCACAGGCTTACAGGCTCATGATGGACTAGAATGCGTCTCAGGAGGTCTTGAAGAGGAAATCCCGATCTCGATTGCCTGCAGCCCTCGACGCCCGAAATCTCTTCAACACCCCGGGGGTAAACCGTGCGGAGGCGACAGTTGGCGCCCCGGTTCAGCACCGGATTATAAGCCTGCCTCGTCACAACACTGGTACACCACCGGCCGTGCCAACACCGTCAGGTCATTATTCCAACCCGATGGATAACCTCGTCGCGGCGGCAGCTCGTCTGGAAGCCATTCCGATCGAAGGCGATTCACCGCAGGACGTAGAGACACGACGGGTCAAGGAGCTCCTTAGGACCGCGTTGGCCCAACAAGAAGCATATTCACAAAGCCGTGATCGGATTCACTCCACCCCTCGCCCCAGCAGGAGCCATAGTAGGCGTATGGAGGAGCCGGCTGTTTCAAGCAATGCCAGGCGTGAAGCGCTCCGCGGCAACAACCCGGCAGGCGTCGACAATGCTCAGGAGAGTGTGGATCGCACCCGTGCGCGGGAGGCCGGAATAGCAGCGCAGCATCAGGCTCGTCAGCTTACACCTATCTTCCCAGCGGCTACGGTTGAACCGGGGGTGGTCTCTAGTTCTTTGGGAGTACCGTGCCTTGTTCCCGCTTTACGCAACGTACGCCTGCCCAAAGATTTCAAAGGCCCCCGCAAGGTACCAAACTACACGGCAGATCAGCCTCCGGAGACATGGGTGGAGAGCTATGAAATGGCTATGGAGATGCTGGATGTGGATGACACGGCGTGTGCCAAGTATTTTACTATGATGTTAGAAGGAACGGCCCGGACTTGGCTAAAGAGCTTACCGCCTAATTCAATTAGTTCATGGGCCCAATTGCGCGCCCGGTTTATCAAGAATTTCAAGGACACGTGCAAACAGCCAATGTCAATAGTTGACCTAGCAGCCTGCGTTCAGCAAGAAGGGGAGTCAACTACGCATTGGGTACGGCGGGTCTCAGAAGTTTTGCACTCGTCAGATCGCATCAACGCAGACACCGCCGTGGTGCTGTTGGAAAGCAACTGTCGGTTTGGCCCTTTGAAGCTAAAGCTGGGCCGGATGAAGCATGATTGTACAGATATAGGAACGCTCATGACCGCTTTAGTGAAGTATGCGGATTCTGACAGTACCAAGGATCCTGACTCTGGTGATGACAAAGCAGGGAAGGGAAAGAAGAATAGCAACACCAAAGGCCAGCAACATCGGCTGGCAGGTAATGGAGGCGGAGGAAAGCGTAAACCGGACGGGAGCATGGACTTGGTGGCCAGCACAAGTACACAGGATAAAGGCCAGCGGCGTAAGGGGAAACAGCCAAGTTTCCGCGCACATCCCGGTCCTAATCCGGAGCGTTTGAGCTTTTTCTTAAACCAGCCCTGTCCGAAGCACGGAACAAAGGAGGAACCAGCAGCCCATCTTTGGAAGGATTGTTATATCATGAAGGAGTTCAAAAGCTCAAACACTTTCCAATATGATCACAGCTCCGGCGGTGGTTCAGGTTCCGGATCAGGATACGGTGGCGGAAATTCCGGTCCAGGGTTCCAGGGTAATCCGGGCGGACAGGACAGCCGAAATAATCAAAGTAATCAAAGTGGTTACGAACAGCAGCAATCAGGTTATCAGAACAACCCGAAACAGTTGAGTGGTGGACAGTATCATGTCTTTACTACAAGCTTGGATAAACGAGATAGAAAGCTTCAGAGGCGGGCAGTCAGTGCTGTTGAACCAGCCACGCCTCACTATCTGTGTTGGTCGGAACAGCCTATCATATGGAGCCGAGAAGATCATCCTCCCAGGGTTTATAATCCGGGTTAGTTAGCACTGGTGGTAGCGCCTCAGGTGGGAGGTTATAAGCTCACCAAGGTGCTCATGGACGGAGGGAGCAGCATTAACATCTTGTATTATGAGACCTTCCGTCGCATGGGACTGGTGGATAAGGACCTCAAACCGACCCATACCGTGTTCCACGGGGTGGTGCCTGGCAAATCTGCGTATCCGGTCGGTAAGATAGCCCTTGAAGTGGTCTTTGGCGATAGTCACGATTCCAGATCAGAGACGCTGACGTTCGAAGTGGTTAAAATCCAAAGTCCGTACCACGCTTTGTTCGGACGGCCAGCCTATGCGAAATTTATGGCACGGCCCTGCTACGTGTATCTGCAACTTAAGATGCCGGGTTACAAGGGCACTATAACGGTTCATGGCAGCCGTCGAATCGCTTTGGAATGCGAGGAAGGAGATGCGACTTATGCAGAATCGGTTTGTGCTACGGAGGAGCTAAAGCAGTACAAAGACAGTGTTGATCCGGAGGATATGACTTCATTAAAAAAGCCAACTACGGACCACGATCCGGCCTTGAAGTTCGAGTCAGCGGCCGAAACTAAGCTTGTTGACTTCGTACCTGGCGATTCATCCAAGCAGTTCAGCATCAGTGCAAACTTGGATCCAAAATAGGAAAGCGCGCTCATCGAGTTCATCCGTGAGAATCGGGACATCTTTGCATGGAAGCCGTCTGACATGCCTGGTGTACCGAGGCAACTCGCTGAGCACACCCTTAATGTGGATCCTAAGTATAAGCCGGTAAAGCAGTTCTTACGGCGGTTTAACGAAGAAAGACGTAAAGCGATTGGTGAGGAAGTGGCCAGGCTCCTGGCAGCTGGTTTTATTATTGAGGTTTTTCATCCCGAATGGCTTGCTAATCCGGTGCTGGTTCTTAAGAAAAACGGCACCTGGCGCATGTGTGTGGATTACACAGATTTGAATAAAGCTTGTCCAGCGGATCCTTTTGCTCTCCCCCGGATTGATCAAATCATTGATGCAACAGCAGGTTGCGAGCGTTTGAGTTTTTTGGATGCTTATTCGGGTTATCACCAGATCAAGATGGCAGTTAAGGACCAGGAGAAGACGGCGTTCATTACTCCCTTTGGAGCCTTCTGCTATGTGTCTATGCCCTTCGGGCTTAAGAGTGCGCAGGCTACTTATCAACGGTGTGTGCAAAATTGCCTCCACAAGCAGATTGGTCGTAATGTGCATGCTTATGTGGATGATATTGTGGTCAAGTCACGAAAGAAAGAGACCCTGGTTGACGATTTGAAGGAGACTTTCGATAACTTGAGAGTGTACCAAATGCTCAACCCGGCGAAATGTGTTTTTGGTGTGCCTGCAGGCAAGTTGTTGGGGTTTTTAGTATCCCATAGAGGAATTGAGGCTAATCCGGAAAAGATCACAGCCATCACCTCCCTGGCCAAACCGAAATGCGTCAATGATGTTCAGCGCATGGCCAGACGGATTGCAGCGTTAAGCCGGTTCATCAGTCGCCTCGGTGAAAAGGCGATCCCCTTGTATCAAATGCTCAAGAAAACGGATCAATTTATCTGGAGTGCGGAGGCGGATAAAGCGTTTGAGGACTTGAAGCGGCAGCTAGTCAATCCGCCAGTTTTGGCAGCCCCTGTAGATAAAGAGCCACTCCTGTTATATGTTGCTGCGAATGCCAGAGCGGTTAGTGTGGCGATGGTGGTAGAACGAAAGGAGGCTGGAAAGGAACATCCGGTTCAGCGACCGGTTTACTATATCAGTGAAGTACTTATCGAGTCCAAACAAAGGTATCCGCATTGGCAGAAGCTGGTATATGGTGTTTTTATGGCAAGCCGGAAGCTGAGGCAATATTTTCAAGGACACCCCATCACGGTGGTCAGTTCCGCTCCTTTGGGTGACATCATACAGAACCGGGAGGCGACCGGTCGGATTGCTAAGTGGGCTATCGAGCTTGGGCCGCACGGTTTAAGATACGTGCCCCGGACGGCTATAAAGTCACAAGCACTTGTCGACTTCATAAACGATTGGACAGAGTTACAAGCGCCTGAGGAGAAGCCAGATAACACCTATTGGACTATTCATTTTGACGGGTCCAGGCAATTGGAAGGCTCGGGGGCTGGAGTCATTTTAACTTCCCCACGAGGAGATAAGTTTTGTTATGTCCTCCGTTTAATGTTCCCCTGTACAAATAATGCGGCTGAGTATGAAGCCTTGCTTCATGGTCTTCGGATGGCTAAAGAGATGAATCTGAGCAGAGTTAGGTGCTTTGGTGATTCGGATCTGGTGGCTCAGCAGGTATCTGGCACCTGGGATTCTAAGGATCCGCTCATGGCTGCATACCGACATGAAGTAGATATGGTGGCTGGGCATTTCAAAGGCTATCAGGTGGATCATGTGGACCGCAGAAAGAATGAGGCAGCGGACGCTTTAAGCCGCTTGGGCTCTCAGCGTAAACCGGTCCCACCCAATGTTTTCTTGGATGTATTGCATCACCCATCGGTACAGCTGCCCGGTGAGCTGGAGTTGGCTGTTCCTGATCCGGAGGCTCAGTTAGTGGCGGCTCTTCACATCACCCCGGATTGGACGCTCCCTTATCTGGCATATATGAACCGGGGTGAGTTGCCAGAAGATGAAAGCTTGGCTTGACAGATAGTACGACGGTCCAAGTCTATGACCATTTTCAAAGGAGAGTTACATCATCGCAGCGTGTCAGGAGCACTGCAACGGTGCGTATCCCCTAAGGAGGGGTGCGAGATATTACGAGAAATACATGAAGGGGATTGCGGCCACCACGCCGGTTCAAAATCATTGGTGGCTAAAGCGTTCCGCCACGGTTTCTACTGGTTAACTGCTCATGCTGATGCAGAAGACCTGGTCAGGTTATGTGATGGTTGCCAGAAATTTTCCAGACGAGCACACATACCGGCTCAAGAATTGAGGATGATTCCAATCACTTGGCCGTTTGCGACTTGGGGGCTTGATATGGTTGGGCCTTTTAAGCGTTCCAAAGATAAGAAGACCCACCTACTGGTGGCGGTTGACAAATTTACAAAGTGGGTGGAGGCAGAACCTGTCAGTAAGTGTGATGCTGCCACGGCGGTTCGGTTTATAAAGAAGGTGATCTTCCGGTTTGGCTTTCCACACAGCATCATCACAGATAATGGTACCAATCTATCCAAGGGGGCCATGAAAGAGTTCTGTGCACAGGAGCATATACGGCTTGATGTTTCTTCGGTAGCGCACCCACAGTCTAATGGTCAGGCAGAACGAGCGAACCAAGAGATCTTGAGAGGTATCAAACCCCGGCTTCTGGTCCCTTTGCAAAGGACGCCGGGTTGTTGGGTGGAGGAGCTACCGTCTGTATTATGGAGCATCAACACCACACCTAACAGATCCACGGGGTTTACGCCGTTTTTTATGGTCTATGGAGCAGAGGCGGTTCTCCCAAGTGATATACGACATGACTCACCTCGCGTGGCAGCATATGTTGAAGCGGACAATGAGCAGGCACGGCAGAACGCTCTTGACTTGTTGGATGAGGAGCGTGACTTGGCAGCTGCCCGTTCAGCGATTTACCAGCAAGATCTTCGCCGTTACCACAGCCGTCGGGTTAGGACCAGAACCTTTCAGGAGGGGGATTTGGTGCTTCGGCTCATCCAGGATCAGTCTGATCAGCATAAATTATCCCCGCCTTGGGAGGGACCTTTTGTGGTCAGCAAGAATCTGAATAATGGGTCATATTACCTGATTGATATTCGAGAGCGTAAGGATTCACGCACATCAGAGGAGGAGACCAGCAGGCCGTGGAACATAGCTCATCTTCGACCTTATTATACATGAGCCTTGGGCTCTATTTATGTACATATCATGACCATGTATATATTATGATTAATACAATAAACCGGAGCCTCGAGTAAAGCGGGGTCTCTGCTAATCTCCACATCATGTGTGTTTACCCCTGGAGGTCGCTTCACAGAAGTTCAGATTATAGATTCCGGTTTAAAAGCCGGTTCAAGGGAAGATGTCTCCTACAAGGCTGTGAAGCTCTTAATATCCGGTTCAATATCCCGGTTCAAGCATGAGGCTTCCTGTTCAAACATAGGTCGTATTCGAACCAAAGAGAACATAGCTATTCAAACACGGGGCTTCCTGTTCAAACATAGGTCGTATTCGAACCAAAGAGAACATAGCTATCCCTGTAAAGTCAGTTGGGGACCTAGTCGGCCTGAACCGTAGCTACACCTCCGGGGGGCTTGGTCACGTCTTGACGACGGTAATGCCTTCTGGCTGGCACATTTGCCACTGAATCAGTTGGGGACCTAATCGACTTGAACCGTAGATTACGCCTTATGGGAACTCGGTCATGTCTTGATGATGGTAATGCCTTCTGGTCGGCTTTTTAGCCAATGAATCATTTGGGGGCTTGGTCGTGTCCGAACCAACGCAATGCCACTTGATCGGCCCTTGGCCATTGAGTCACTTGGGGGCTTGGTTGACGAACCAATGCAATGCCATTTGACCGACATATTTGCCACGATTCAGTTAGGAACCTAGTCGACCTAAACCGTAGCTACACCTTTTGGGGGCTCGGTTTTGTCTTGACGATGGTCACGCCTTCTGAACGGTTCATAGTAACCACTATTTGCATGCGTTTTACTATCGCGTTGCCTTTTCATATTTGGTTTTTGTTTTCTGCCTTTATTGTGGTATTTTTTGTTCTTCGGAACGTCAAGTATTTTTAAACCGATTCAGCTGACATAGCCTGGTCCGTTTTTTAACCCGGAGGCAAGTTGCCCGGTTTGGCAAAGGCGCAGCACGGTTCATAGGGTCGAAAAGATCTTGGGTACTCAGTAAAGACAGGAAACAAAGTTGGAAAACATCATGGGAAAGAGCATCAGTACCCGTGCGCGAAGGCACATTCAAACACAGAGGTATTAAACTATCTTATTACAAGGCAGCGTAGTGCCTGAATATATTGTTCGTTGACGGATTAAACGTCACCAATTAAGGTGAACCGGAGCGTTGATCACGCCTGTTCGCCGCCTCGGTTCGAAGGCTGGGGATCATCTTGCACCGCATCCTCTTGGCTACCCATTGGCTGGAAATCAGCAGTGGTCCAGTCGATTCCCATTAGCGCTTGAAAGACAGCTTCTTCGTGAATCAGCAAAGACGGTTCAATGTCAGGGGCATAGGTATGCTTACGGATTGGAGGAATAAGATTCTCTGTTGCAGGGACCGGGGCAGCTACTCGCTTATTCTGGTTATCATACTGGGCCTGGTAATGCGACAGATCTGCTTCCTCAGCCAATTGGCAAGCCAGGGGCGCACCGCCCGGTTTATCGCCCTCAAATCCTCTTCACCAAAGTCTGAACCGTCTTCCTTCAAGCTGGGATATCCTTGGGCCGCTTCGACAGGATCGAAATCTGGTACCCACGCTTTGGCCCGGATCAAGGCAGTGATGGCTCCAGTTCGAGCAGCTGATCTTTTCAACTCTTCAATCCGGGCTGGAAGCATGGACAGCCTCTTTAACGTGTCTTGAATCAGAGACGGCGCAGGGTTGTTATGCGATGCAGTGGTAATAGCTCTTTGTGCTCCGGTGTACAACTGTTCAATCAGAGTATAAGCAGCTTTGAGTTTCATCCGCACATCAGAACCCAAGTGTCCAATACGTGAGCCTGCAGTGTTTCAAGATGGATTACAAACCGGACATAGGATGTAGCAGACAAGGTACAAATTGGAAGAAGTGCATCGAAAGGTTTACCAAAGACGGCAGAGGTCATGGAGTGTATTTGTCGCTTCACGGTGGATAATTCATCGACCACCGGTTTAAGAGCAACTTCGGCATTTTCAGCCCTCTTCGTCAAAAGAGCTCTCTCAGTAGCCCAATCAGCTTGTTCTTTTTTGCGGCTTTCTTTCAGCTGTTCCATAACGGTTAAGGCATGGCCAATGCATCCTTCGCTTTTTCAGTTTCAGCCTATTGGGTCTTTAAGATTTCCTGAAGGTCCGAGACTTGTTTCGCTTTGGTCTTCAGATCCCCCTGCAGCAGGTCGTCAACAGTGTTCAGAAAATATTGCACGGTTTGGAAGTATCAACCACACAAGCAAGTTATGTGCTCGATACTTGGGGGCTAATGCATACTTGATTTTAACGCAAGTTTTCCATTACAAAAAGTCCCAAGATTAATACAAGTATTTAAACTTGGCACTTGGGGGCTAATGGTTATCTAATGATGTTTTCTGGTTATGACTTATGTTGAAGCCTTGGATTTTCTAAACCGGACCTTAATTGTTAAGGCAGCCTGATCCGGTTTACCCTCTCGGTTTGGAAATATTAATAAGCTAAGTTGCAATGGAATGAAGCACAAGGGAGTTACCTCAAGTTTCTCCTTCATCATCTTGATCATGCCAGCTTCATAATCCCGACTGGTGTACAGTCGGTTCAGGTACCCAGAATAAAGATCCGGGGCGCTTAAAGCGGCGTACGTAGAGGAGTCAAGGTCCCATTTGCCCTTTATGGCCGAGATTTCGTCCTTGGTAGTATGCTTGGCTAAAGTAGCAGTGTTCCCCGGTTCAGAGTGACCGATGCCAGTAATCACAACGTCATCATCCTTGGAATCGCTGCTCTGCAGTGGCCCTGTCGGTTTATCAACAGTTCCAGAAGGGGGGATGGATTCCTTAACCCGAACAGGACTGGCAGGCGGATCAGTACGGCTGGCAGGTTCGATAGTCCTTTCTTCAGCGCAGGTGTCATCTTGCGGAGACAGATAATTCTGAATATCTTCACGACCCAGAGCGTCAGCACCAGGAGTTTTCTCCGGTTCAGGAGCGGCAGATCCCTCAGCCGGGTTATCCAGATGAGCCTTCTTGCTCGGTCTAGGTTTAGCCCTGGAAAAAGCCCAAAGATTGAATAAACGGTATAAGATGGATTAAGAGACCCATACAGAGATATGTTATGATCGGTCCAACTTACCCAATGACTGTCTTCAACGCTGGCAGTTGAGTGGCTGAAGATTCACCGGAAGATGAATGGGAAGTGACCTGATAATCGGAGTCAGATGGATTTAGAGGCTGACGAGTTAAACCTGCTTTAGGAGGAAAGCTAGCGCGTAAATCGGAGACCTCTGAGCGGCGTTTCCGAACCGGGCTGTTCGGTAAACCGGCGGAGGTGACTACCTGGCCGCTATGCCGGGTGGTGCGTCGAGCTTCATGTTGCTGGGTCTTCACAAGAAATTTGGGATCCAAGTAAGCAAGAGGGTGAGAAAATTTAATTTTCCGGTTTGCTTGGCGAGGTTTTTTCAAAGGCAAAGGAACGGCATCAGAAGAAAGAATAGTTACCTCTGGGCCTTCGGCATGGCTCGCTTCAGCGTCGTCCTGACAAATATCATCATCAATAAGACGTACAAAAAGCAAACCAACTGAATCGAGGTCTACCCCGAGGTCCGGATTACCCACATCATCCTCCTCTAAATCCGGAGTAGAGGAAGCGGTGTTCCTTTTCCTCTGAGCGGGCTTCTTCACCCTCGTCTTGGGTCGGGTTACCTTTTCGGTCGGCTCTTGAAACTTCTTGCTCCAAAATGGATCATCTCCCTGTGTCAGAAAGGACTGGAGTTAGCAATATGTGTATAAGGAGATCATAAACTCTATAACAGACAGAGGGGAAGTGCTTACAGCAGGTGGCTTGTTTGTGGCACAAAATGGAAGCAGGCCGGTTCGGGCGCAAGCATATTCCGGTTCATTCAGCATCTTTTTCACAGCTTCGGTGACTTCGTCTTCCGTTAGCTGAATGTTGCAGTGCCTCAAAGGATCATCAACCCGGCCCGTGTATTGGCACATTAAACCGGAGCGGATGCTAAGGGGCAGGATGCTCCATGAAATCCAGCAGCGGGCAAGGTCTACCCCTGTCAAACCGTTAGCCATGAAGGCTCTGAGCTTGGACAGCTGAGGGGCATACTTACTCCTCTCTTTGGCGGTTAGCCTTTGGGGGAAGGGGTGGGTATTGCTAAGCCTCTCCGGACGGAAGCCGGGCAGTGGATTTTCTTCAGCAGGGGAAGTATCCTTGCAATAGAACCAAGTATGATTCCATTCTTGCGGATGACTATGCAGCTTGGCATGAGGATAAGTCACTTCTTTCCTCTTTTGAATCGTCACACCACCCAGCTCCATATTAGGGCCGTCGGTGAATTCAGTACGTCGGTTCAAATGAAAGCAGTCCCGGAACAGCTCTACAGTAGGTTCCTCCTGGAAGTACGCCTCGCAAAGCACTTGAAAATGGCAGATATTCGTGACTGAGTTTGGACCAACATCTTGTGGGCGCAACTTAAAGTTAGCAAGGACGTCCCGATAAAATTTTGAACCGGGTGGATTAAAACCCCGGGCCAGGTGATCCGCAAACACCACCACTTCTCCATTTTGTGGGGTAGGAGGACATTCGTTTCCTGGAACCCTCCAATGAATGGCATTTTTGCTGTTCAAAGCGCCAGTCAGAACTAAGTTGTTCAGTTGGGTCTCAGTGATGCGAGAGGGAACCCAGTTGCATTCGTACACCTGTTTTGCCATGAGAAAATCTACAAGACAAAGGTGTTCCGGTTTAAGAACGAGTGTGAGTGTAAACCGAAGATGCTCTTATGTAGAGTCAGGTTATCTACAATGATATCAACCAGCGGTTCATCAAGGGGACTAATGGATGTGTGGATCGGTTTGTTCGCTTTGCTAAGAGTTAAACCGACCAGATCTAACAGTTGTGAATATGCAAGCAGAAACAGATCCCGTATGGATTCGTTCAAAGCAATGGATCTACAACTAGGGCGAAAAAGAAGCAAAAATATGAACTTTGGCTCACAGCAGAACAACGTAAGTTCGGTAAGCAGGAAAAAGAGTGAGATCTAAGGAGATGAGTATAGATTTATGGCGACTACTGAGAGGGACTACAAGTCATGATACAGGTATCATCATCTGTTCGGAAAAGCTGCTATGGGGATGAACAAGAAACAGTAACAGGATGACGAACCCTAAAACAGATCTAAAAGCAGAAGAGCAGAGGCCTTACCGGGATCCAAGCGGACGTGGAAGGTCGCCGCGGTGCTCTGGACCGATCAGGTTGATGCAGCGGCCGGAGTTGATGCGGTGGCTGACGGCGGCGGCGGAGCTCTGAGGTCTGGGTCGCGAGGAAGACGAAGAAGGAGACGAACGAGAGGAAAGGAAGATGGCCTTCAAGTCCTATTTATAAGGCGCGGCGCGCGTGTCAGGCGCGCGAATCCAGGGGCCGGAGATTTTGGGAGCCCAGCCGTCGCCCTGATTGTTGCGGATTAGCCAAAGGAGGCGATAACTTTGCCCTGACGTCATATCGGTTTACCGTAGCAAGGGGAGACGAAGAAACCAGCGGTTCAACAGTTACTGGAGGACATTTGAAGACAGAAATTTTTGTTAAGGATTGACATGAACCTGTTCAAATCAATCTGGGGCCTAATGTTGGGGATATTGTTATCTGGGGTAAACCGGCTTCCAGGGCCCGGGTTACCTCCGTCAATAGACCCGAGATGTTAAAACCCAAGGAGAAATAGAAGGGCCCAAGGCCTATAATCGGTTTAGAGGTTTATGGCATAAACCGGCCTGAGGTAAACTTGTATTGTAAGTTAGGAATAGAGAGACCGACCCGGACACGTTTATAAGCCGGAGGTCGGGACTTTGCAGACCGACGGGCGTCACCCGTGTATATAAGGGGATGACCCGACGGCGGTTTGGGACACGGAAGAAGAACTCGAGGTTTAGGCGAAGCTTATCGCTCCCTAAGCCCTCGAAAACCATCAATCCCATCACAACTAGACGTAGGCTTTTACCTTCATCGAAGGGGCCGAACTAGTATAAAAACCGTGTCCTTGTGTCCACTTTTAACCCCTCCAAACTAACCGGTTGCGATGGCTCCATGACTAAGTCCTCTCACTAGGACATCTGCCGTGACAAACCCACGACAGGTAATATACGCTTCGGAAGATAAATATTTTGCGAAGTGCGGCATGGGTGCAAATCTGACAAATCGTATTGCAGATGGCGCCGGACTGGATCCGGAAAAGCAACAACTTCTGCGCCAGTTAGAGACTGGGGAGAGCGTGCTGACAAAGGTGAGGCAGGAGAAGAATGATCTTCAGGATGCCAACACCAAGCTAGGCGTTGAACTAAAAGATGTTCGTGCCCAGCTGTCGGACTCCACTAAGGAGAATCAACGGCTTCGACGCGGCATATATAGTAAGTGCTTAAACGAACTTGTGAAAAAAAACAAGGGTTCGGCGAGGAAGTCAAATAACAGAGTTATGTCTGTAGGTATGCTGACAGGTCGTCCTGCAGAGGAGATGCCCGGTTCAACGGGCAACCTTCTTCCCGAGCTCTCGCAGCTGCACGAGCGAGTTCGGCAGGCGATGCAAGGAGTTGCCCAAGCCTTATGGCCATCCCTCCCCAGGCTCGAGGGCCTTGGAGAGCTTGCAGAGAAGCTAAAGGGAGCGCGGGAGTGCTTCCGGTTGTGGAAGATATCAGCCTACCACCAAGGCGCGAGGGAGGCCTGGGCCATGGTAAAGACGCGGTACACAAAGGCTGACCCCAACCACATGGCCGAGGTCGGACCTATAGGACCTGATCGGAAGGAGATCCCTGTTAGCTTAGTATACAGCCAAGTAGGATTGGCCGCAAAGTATTCCCAGCCGGACTGTAAATTAAACAGCCTGTTAGATGGTATTGAAGAGGAATACAATCAGTCAGAGTGACTATGTAATTTTTAATTGACATGTGTAATGCCTTCTAGCCGGATTGTAGATCGTTTGTCGTTGCCGACCTTTTCGCTTCGACCTCGGGACCTGACGGTCCGGAGTGTGTCCGAATACCCTATCGGTTATGTAAGAACCGGGGTATGCATGGAGACCAGGCGTAGGGGTCATTAGTGCTTTATCAGACAAGTGCCCAACTAGTTATGTTATATTACATGGTTAGTAAGAAACATCTTCCAGAGAGAATAGTTCCGTTAGGGGTTCCTTTCGCTGGGAGGCATGCCCTAAAGTGCATGTCCGGACTGCAAACGCAGGAAAAGCATCTGGGGGCATATATATAAATAAGTAAAAAAGGTCATCTTTAGTTCACTGACCGAATATTCCCTTAAGAACGCTAGCTTTCGGCTTCACCCAGTCTGAGGTACACATCCGGCTGACCCGGCAGTAACAATCGCAGAGGTGCTCCCTTTACCGCCTAGCTGAACAATCGGGAACGTAGGGGTAAGCACAGGAGCCAGGCAACCCAGCTTGGCCAAAACTTAAGTCATATCGATGCATATAATGGTGAAGAAAAGGTACATGCGGAAGTTTGACACATGTTTTGGGCGTGAAGCCCGTATAAATAAGCTTCTGTTTAAAGAAGCCCCCAGGTATAGTGAGCGCGAGTAGCGCGTCACTTTGTTGAGCCTTCAATGGCTATAACAGAGAAAAAATAGAAGAAAGGGTGGAAGGAGAGAAATGTAAGACAGAAAATGTAAAAAATGGACAGAGGAAGGAGACGAACACAGAGTCCGGCGCTAGGCGTAGAATCTTTGGAGACGGGCTGCGTTCCATGTGTTCGGCTCGAGTCGGTTATCCGAGGCATCTCGGAGGCGGTACGCTCCACCGGTCAGGACTTGGTCAATTATGAAGGGACCTTCCCACTTGGGCTTGAGTTTGTCCTTTTTCTTGTCCGGCAGTCGTAGAACTAATTCGCCAACGTTGTAATTTTTGGCCCGCACTTCTCTGCTTTGATATCTTCGAGCCTGCTGTTGATAGAATGCTGAACGGGCTTTTGCCACGTCGCGCTCCTCCTCCAAGGTGTCCAGACTGTCCTGCCGATCGAGCTCGGCTTCTCTTTCTTCGTACATGCACACTCGAGGTGAGTCATGAATTATGTCGCAAGGCAGAACTGCCTCTGCGCCGTACACCATAAAGAATGGTGTGTATCCGGTGGTGCGATTCGGCATGGTCCGCAGCCCCCAGAGTACGGAGTCAAGCTCCTCTACCCATTGCGTGTTAGATTCCTTTAGGGACCGCACTAATCTGGGTTTAATGCCGCTCATGATAAGACCATTTACACGCTCGACCTGGTCGTTAGTTTGTGGGTGATAGACGGAGGCATAATCGAGCTTAATGCCCATGTTTTTGCACCAGAGTTTTACCTCGTCGGTCGTAAAGTTCGTGCCGTTATCAGTGATGATGCTGTGGAGGACGCCGTGACGGTGTACGACCCCGGATATAAAGTCTATCACCGGTCCGGATTCGGCCGTCTTAACATGCTTGGCTTCTATCCATTTGGTGAACTTATCCACCATGACCAGTAGGTATTTTTTCTTGTTAGTTCCCCCTTTAAGGGGTCCAACCATGTCAAGCCCCCAGACCGCGAAGGGCCAAGTGATGGGGATGGTTTGGAGGGTGGTAGGTGGCATATGGCTTTGGTTTGCAAAGAGCTGGCAACCGACGCATCGTTGGACCAAGTCCTGAGCGTCTGCCCGGGCCGTCGGCCAGTAAAAGCCTGTACGGAAAGCTTTGCTTACAAGGGACCGAGCTGCGGCGTGATGACCACCGAGTCCGGCATGAATTTCAGCAAGCAAGTTCCGCCCTTCCTCTTCGGAGATGCACCTTTGAAGTACTCCAGTATTGCTTTTCTTATAAAGCTCTCCCTCATGGACTTTATAGGCCTTGGATCGCCGCACTATACAGCGTGCCTCATTTTGGTCCTCCGGGAGCTCCTGCCTATTAAGGTAGGCTAGGAATGGTTCTGTCCACGGGGCGATGACGGCCATTATGACGTGGGCGGAAGTTGTAATTTCATTGGCAGGGCCGCCGATTATGTCAGATTGTTCGGTGCCAGACAGTGCGGATTGGTCCAGGCTGTCATTACCAGGCTCCCCTTCCCATACTACGGATGGCTTGAACAGCCTTTCCAGGAAGACGTTGGGGGGGGGGGGGACTGCATCGCGTTTTGCGCCGATGCATGCCAGGCTGTCTGCCGCCTGATTGTTTTCCCAGGCTATGTGGTGAAATTCGAGCCCCTCGAACCGGGCTGACTTTTTAAGACGGCGTTGCGGTAAGCTGCCATTTTTGGATCCTTGGCATCGAAGTCTCCATTTATTTGGGATATCGCGAGGTTCGAATCCCCGCGCACTTCCAGGCGTTGAATGCCCATGGATACTGCCATCCGGAGACCATGTAAAAGGGCCTCATATTCGGCAGCATTGTTGGATTCCGTGTACATAATCTGGAGTACATATTGAACTGTATCTCCTGTGGGGGATGTCAAAACGATGCCAGCCCCTAGTCCGGCCAACATTTTGGAGCCGTCGAAATGCATGATCTAGTTTGAGTATGTGCCGTACTCTTTAGGGAGTTCGGCCTCCGTCCATTCTGCGACGAAGTCAGCCAAAACTTGCGACTTGATAGCTCGCCGTGGCTTATAAGTTATGTCGAACGGGAGGAGCTCGATGGCCCATTTTGCAATCCGGCCCATTGCGTCGCGGTTGTTTATAATATCGTTGAGTGGTACTTCCGATGCTACTGTGATTGAACACTCTTGAAAGTAGTGTCGTAGCTTCCAGGATGCCATGAATACCGCGTATGCAATCTTTTGATAATGTGGGTACCGTGATTTGCATGGAGTGAGGATAGTGGACACGTAGTAAACCGGCTTTTGAAGGGGTAATTTGTGTCCGTCCGTTTCCCGCTCGACGACGAGTACTGCGCTGACAACTTGATGGGTTGCTGCAATGTACAATATCATTGGTTCGCCGATGTTTGACGCGGCCAGGACTGGGTTTCTTGCCAATATGGCTTTTATTTCGTCGAGTCCGGCCGTGGCGGCATCCGTCCACTCGAAGTGTTCGGTGCGCCGAAGGAGGCGATAGAGGGGTAGTGCCTTTTCTCCCAAGCGGGAGATGAAGCGGCTTAGAGCCGCCACGCGTCCGGTTAATTTTTGTATTTTTTTGAGGTCCTTTGGGATATCCAATTGTGACAAAGCTCGGATCTTGGTTGGATTTGCTTCAATTCCTCTACCAGATACAATGAAGCCCAAGAGCTTTCCGGCTCGATCGCCGAAAACGCATTTTTCTGGGTTTAGCTTGATGTCATATGTTCGGAGATTATCGAATGTAAGCCTCAAGTCGTCTACTAGAGATTCGACATGTTTTGTTTTTACGACCACATCATCCACGTATGCCTCCACTGTTTTGCTGATCTGGTTTGCCAGACATGTCTGAATCATGCGCTGATATGTTGCGCCGGCGTTTTTGAGCCCAAAAGGCATTGTGTTAAAGCAGAATGGGCCGTATGGGGTGATGAATGCCGTTGCGGCTTGGTCTGACTCGGCCATCTTGATTTTATGGTAGCTAGAGTATGCGTCGAGGAAACACAACGAATTGTGTCCTGCTATGGCGTCGATAATTTGATCGATGCGGGGGGGGAAGGATCCTTTGGGCAAGCCTTGTTAAGGTCTTTAAAATCAACGCACAGGCGCCAGGATTTGTCCTTCTTTGGTACCATCACCAAGTTTGCTAGCCAGTCCGGATGTTTTATATCTCTGATGAATCCGGCCTCCAGTAGCTTGGCTAGCTCCTCTCCCATAGCCTGTCTCTTGGGTTCAGAGAAACGCCGAAGTGCTTGTTTGACAGGTTTGAATCCTGTTAGGATATTTAAGGTGTGTTCGGCCAGCCTGCGTGGGATTCCTGGCATGTCTGAAGGGTGCCAGGCGAAAATGTCCCAGTTCTCGCGTAGGAACTCTCGCAGTGCGGCGTCTACATCAGGGTTTAATCGTGCCCCGATGGAAGCTGTTTTATTGGGGTTCGTCGGATGGACTTGGAATTTGACTATTTCATCCGCTGGTTTAAAGGAGGTGGAGTTGGATCTTTTGTCGAGTATCACATCGTCCATGTTTACTGTGGAGCGTAGCGCAGTCAGTTCCTCAGCCGCTAGGGCTTCGGACAGTGCCTCGAGGGCCAGTGCGGCTGTCTTGTTTTCGGCGCGGAGGGCTATGTCCGGATCACTAGCGAGAGTGATGATTCCGTTTGGCCTGGGCATCTTGAGCTTCATGTACCCGTAATGGGGTATTGCTTGGAAGATTGTAAACGCTTCCCGCCCTAGCAGAGTGTGGTACCCGCTACTGAACGGGGCCACCTGGAATGTGACTTCTTAGGACCTGTAATTATCCGGCATGCCGAACACCACGTCTAGTGTGATTTTTCCTGTACAGCGTGCTTCCCGACTGGGGATTATTCCTCTAAAGGTTGTGCTGCTTCGCTCAATGCGGTTCTAGTCTATTTCCATTTTTTGGAGGGTTTCCTCATAAATGAGGTTCAATCCGCTACCTCCGTCCATGAGTACCTTGGTGAGGCGAAAGCCGTCCACTATTGGACTGAGGACCAATGCGGCTGGTGCTCGGGCTGTTCGGAATTTAGGTTCATCACTGGCATTAAAAGTAATAGTCGTGTCACTCCAAGGGTTTATTGTTGCTACTTGATAGACTTCAGCGAGGTTGCGGAGTGTTCTTTTTCGCATGTTATTTGATGCAAAAGTCTCGAAGACTATTAAGACTGTACTGGAGTCCCTGAGGTGGCTTCCTGCGGACATCGGAATTAGGAGATCTTCGCCCCTTTTGGCCGCCTGCTGGAGTATCCAACATGCTCTAAGGCTGTGAGTTGGTGTGGCATCCTCTATACTGTGAATTTTACAGGGTCCATTAAGCCATCCCTCCAGTACGGTTCCATGCCCTGTAGAAGGTTTTGGTTTTTTGGTTTTTAACCCGGGTGTCTCATGATGATGCACCCTTTTATTTCGGGCGAGGTTTCTATTCAGGGCCGGATTATCCGAAAATTTAATTTTGGTTTTCCAGGCGCTTTCCATCGCACAGTACTTTTGTACTATGGACGCCAAGTCAGCGAAGTGTGTAATATCACGACGACCTGTGGCGTCGAGGATTCCCTTGTTCGTGCAATTATTGTAGAAGATTGAGATTGCGTCTTCCTCGCGGCAGTCCTGTATCCTGTTCATAACCAGGAGGAACCTTGCCCAGTAATGATGTACTGTTTCTTCGGGCTTTTGCCTGATTTGGGGTAGATCGCTTATGTTCGGGTGGGTGGGTGGAATTAAATCCACAACCTCACCCAATCTGAGACTCAGAGGCCAAGGAGTTTCCGAACTCTGAAGTTTGGATTCTTGGATGTTGTCCAGTGAATCTGACCCGCTGCCTGATTCTAAGTTCAGGTCTTGAATTACATCCTCCCCTCCACGGATATCCGACTTGGAGGGATCGGGAATCCGGACGTAGCTAGTCCTTAAGATAGATGAAGGGTCGCTGCACTGTGCCTCTACTACGGCAACATGATGGGTGAATGGGGAGAATTAATCTCTCTTAGATCGGGTTTAAGCCCAACCTGGTCATAATCCGTAGTGACCCCCAAGGCGGCGATGCGATCCAAGAGCTCGTTTACGGAAGAGAGCTCCATTGGATCCAACTGCTCGGCGAGTTTCGAGCTGATGTGAAGATTGCTTTTGATGACCCGAGAGGTCACCGTCGGCGCAACGGCCGAACAGGCGGTCATGAGGAAACCACCTAGCCGGAGAGTTTAGCCGACAACCAAGGCTCCCTTAGTAACGGCGCCGTCTTTAAAGACGGGAAGAGGCATCCTTCCTGATTGCGAGGGCACAGAGGAACTCTCAATGAAAGCACCGATGTCGGTGTCAAAACCGGCGGATCTCGGGTAGGGGGTCCCGAACTGTGCGTCTAGGCGGATGGTAACAGGAGACAAGGGACACAATGTTTTACCCAGGTTCAGGCCCTCTTGATGGAGGTAAAACCCTACGTCCTGCTTGATTAATATTGATGTTATGGGTAGTACAAGAGTAGATCTACCACGAGATCAAGGAGGCTAAACCCTAGAAGCTAGCCTATGGTATGATTGTTGTACGTTGGAGTTGTTGTCCTACGGACTAAAACCCTCCGGTTTATATAGACACCGGAGAGGGTTAGGGTTACACAAAGTCTGTTACAATGGTAGGAGATCCAAATATCCACATCGCCAAGCTTGCCTTCCACGCCAAGGAAAGTCCCATCGGACACGGGACGAAGTCTTCAATCTTGTATCTTCATAGTCCTGGAGTCCGGCTGAAGGTATAGTTCGGATGGCCGGACACCCCCTAATCCTGGACTCCCTCAGAGAGGTTGTGGAAGACTCCGTCCAGCAGCAGCACGACGGCGTGGTGGTGAAGGAGGAGTGTGGCAATCCTGCAGGACTTCGCCAAGCACCGCGGGAGAGGAGGAGGACTTGGGAGAGGGGGAGGGCTGCGCCAGAACTTGGGTGCGGCTGCCCTCCCCCCCCCCCACATATATATAGGGGCAAGGGAGAGGGGGGCCGGCCCCTTCAGATCCAATCTGATGAGGGGGCGGCGGCCAGGGGGTTGCCTTGCCCCCCAAGGCAAGGGGGGGCCCTTTAGGGTTCCCCCCGAACCCTAGGCGCATGGGCCCTAGGGGGGAGGCGCCCAGCCCACTAAGGGGCTGGTCCCTCTCCACACACAACCCATAGGACCCTCCGGGGCAGATGGACCCTCTCGGTGGACCCCCGGAACCCCCTTTGGTGGTCCCGGTACAATACAGGTAACCCCCGAATTATTCCGGTGACCGTATGATGACTTCCCATATATAAATCTTTACCTCCGGACCATTCCGGAACTCCTCGTGACGTCCAGGATCTCATCTAGGACTGCGAACAACATTTGGTAACCACGTACATCTATTCCCTATTGTTGGGGAACGTAGTAATTTCAAAAAATTTCCTACGCACACGCAAGATCATGGTGATGCATAGCAACGAGAGGGGAGAGTGTTTGTCTACGTACCCTCATAGACCGAAGCGGAAGCGTTTGACACAACGTAGAGGAAGTAGTCGTACGTAGAGGAAGTAGTCGTACGTTCTCCTCGCGATCCAACCGATCACAGCACCGTTACTCCGGCACCTCCGAGTTCTTGGCACACGTTCAGCTCGATGACGATCCCCGGGCTCCGATCCAGCAAAGCGTCGAGGAAGAGTTCCGTCAGCACGACGGCGTGGTGACGATCTTGATGTGTTACCGGCGCAGGGCTTCGCCTAAGCACTGCAACGATATGATCGAGGTGGAATTTGGTGGAAGGGGGCATCGCACACGGCTAAGGAACGATCCGTAGATCAACTTGTGTGTCATGGGGTGTCCCCTGCCCCCGTATATAAAGGATGAAGGGGGGAGGCTGGCCGGCCAAAGGAGGGAGGCGCAGGAGGAGTCCTACTCCCTCTGGGAGTAGGATTCCCCCCCAATCCTAGTTGGACTAGGATTCTTCAAGGGGGAGAGAGAAGGAGAGGGGGGCGCCCACATCTCCTAGTCCTAATAGGACTAGGGGAAGGGGGAGGCGCGCAGCCCCTAGGGCTGCCCTCTCACTTCTCCTCCAAGGCCCATGTTGGCCCATTATGCTCCCGGGGGGTTCCGGTAACCCTCCCGGTATTCCGGTAAAATCCTGATTTCACCTGGAATGCATCCGATGTCCAAACATAGGCTTCCAATATATAATTCTTTATGTCTCGACCATTTCGAGACTCCTCGTCACGTCCGTGATCACATCCGGGATTCCGAACTCCTTCGGTACATCAAAATGCATAAACTCATAACAACTGTCATCGTAACGTTAAGCGTGCGGACCCTACGGTTCGAGAACAATGTAGACATGACCGAGACACGTCTCCGGTCAATAACCAATAGCGGGACCTGGATGCCCATATTGGCTCCTACATATTCTACGAAGATCTTTATCGGTCAGACCGCATAACAACATACGTTGTTCCCTTTGTCATCGGTATGTTACTTGCCCGAGATTCGATCGTCGGTATCCAATACCTAGTTCAATATCGTTACCGGCAAGTCTCTTTTCTCGTTCCGTAATACATCATCTCGCAACTAACTCATTGGTTGCAATGCTTGCAAGGCTTTATGTGATGTGCATTACCGAGAAGGCCCTGAGATACCTCTCCGACAATCGGAGTGACAAATCCTAATCTCAAAATATGCCAACTCAACATGTACCTTCGGAGACACTTGTAGAGCACCTTTATAATCACCCAGTTACGTTGTGACGTTTGGTAGCACACAAAGTGTCCCTACGGTAAATGGGAGTTGCATATTCTCATAGTTAAAGGAACATGTATAAGTCATGGATAAAAGCAATAGCAACATACTAAACGATCGGGTGCTATGCTAATGGAATGGGTCATGTCAATCAGATCATTCAACTAATGATGTGATCTCGTTAATCAAATAACAACTCTTTTGTTCATGGCTAGGAAACATAACCATCTTTGATTAATGAGCTAGTCAAGTAGAGGCATACTAGTGACACTCTGTTTGTCTATGTATTCACACATGTATTATGTTTCCAGTTAATACAATTCTAGCATGAATAATAAACATTTATCATGATATGAGGAAATAAATAACAACTTTATTATTGCCTCTAGGGCATATTTCCTTCAGTCTCCCACTTGCACTAGAGTCAATAATCTAGATTACAAAGTAATGATTCTAACACCCATGGAGTTTTGGTGCTGATCATGTTTTGCTCGTGGAAGAGGCTTAGTCAACGGGTCTGCAACATTCAGATCCGTATGTATCTTGCATATCTCTATGTCTCCCACCTGGACCAAATCCCGGATGGAGTTGAAGCGTCTCTTGATGTGTTTGGTTCTTTTGTGAAATCTGGATTCCTTTGCCAAGGCAATTGCACCAGTATTGTCACAAAAGATTTTCATTGGACCCGATATGCTAGGTACAACACCTAGATCGGATATGAACTCCTTCATCCAGACTCCTTCGTTAGCTGCTTCTGAAGCGGCTATGTACTCAGCTTCACATGTAGATCCCGCCACGACGCTTTGTTTAGAACTGCACCAACTGACAGCTCCACCGTTTAATGTAAATACGTATCCGGTTTGCGATTTAGAATCGTCCGGATCAGTGTCAAAGCTTGCATCGACATAACCGTTTACGACGAGCTCTTTGTCACCTCCATAAATGAGAAACATATCCTTAGTCCTTCTTAAGTACTTAAGGATGTTCTTGACCGCTGTCCAGTGATCCATTCCTGGATTACTTTGGTACCTCCCTGCCAAACTTATAGCAAGGCACACATCTGGTCTGGTACACAGCATTGCATACATGATAGAGCCTATGGCTGAAGCATAGGGAACATTTTTCATTTTCTCTCTATCTTCTGCGGTGGTCGGGCATTGAGTCTTACTCAACTTCACACCTTGTGCCACAGGCAAGAACCCTTTCTTTGCCTGATCCATTCTGAACTTTTTCAAAACTTTGTCAAGGTATGTGCTTTGTGAAAGTCCTATTAAGCGTCTTGATCTATCTCTATAGATCTTAATGCCCAATATGTAAGCAGCTTCACCGAGGTCTTTCATTGAAAAACTCTTATTCAAGTATCCCTTTATGCTATCCAGAAATTCTATATTATTTTCGATCAGCAATATGTCATCCACATATAATATCAGAAATGCTACAGAGCTCCCACTCACTTTCTTGTAAATACAGGCTTCTCCGAAAGTCTGTATAAAACCAAATGCTTTGATCACACTATCAAAGCGTTTATTCCAACTCCGAGAGGCTTGCACCAGTCCATAAATGGATCGCTGGAGCTTGCACACTTTGTTAGCTCCCTTTGGATCGACAAAACCTTCTGGTTGCATCATATACAACTCTTCTTCCAGAAATCCATTCAGGAATGCAGTTTTGACATCCATCTGCCAAATTTCATAATCATAAAATACGGCAACTGCTAACATGATTCGGACAGACTTAAGCATCGCTACGGGTGAGAAAGTCTCATCGTAGTCAATCCCTTGAACTTGTCGAAAACCTTTTGCGACAAGTCGAGCTTTGTAGACAGTAACATTACCATCAGCGTCAGTCTTCTTCTTAAAGATCCATTTATTCTCAATTGCTTGCCGATCATCGGGCAAGTCAACCAAAGTCCATACTTTGTTATCATACATGGATCCCATCTCAGATTTCATGGCCTCAAGCCACTTTGCGGAATCTGGGCTCACTATCGCTTCTTCATAGTTCGTAGGTTCATCATGGTCTAGTAACATGACTTCCAAAATAGGATTACCATACCACTCTGGTGCGGATCTTACTCTGGTTGATCTACGAAGTTCAGTAGAAACTTGATCTGAAGTTTCATGATCATTATCATTAGCTTCCTCCCTATTTGATGTAGGTGTCACAGGAACAGATTTCTGTGACGTACTACTTCTCAATAAGGGAGTAGATACTGTTATCTCATCAAGTTCTACTTCCCTCCCACTCACTTCTTTCGAGAGAAACTCCTTCTCTAGAAAGTTTCTGATTTTAGCAACAAAAATTTTGCCTTCGGATCTGTGATAGAAGGTATACCCAATAGTCTCCTTTGGGTATCCTATGAAGACACATTTCTCCGATTTGGGTTCGAGCTTATCAGGTTGAAGCTTTTTCACATAAGCATCGCAGCCCCAAACTTTAAGAAACGACAACTTTGGTTTCTTGCCAAACCACAGTTCATAAGGCGTCGTCTCAACGGATTTTGATGGTGCCCTATTTAACGTGAATGCGGCCGTCTCTAGAGCATAACCCCAAAAAGATAGCGGTAAATCGGTAAGAGACATCATAGATCGCACCATATCCAGTAAAGTACGATTACGACGTTCGGACACACCATTACGTTGTGGTGTTCCGGGTGGCGTGAGTTGCGAAACTATTCCGCATTGTTTCAAATGTAGACCAAACTCGTAACTCAAATATTCTCCTCCACGATCAGATCGTAGAAACTTTATTTTCTTGTTACGATGATTTTCCACTTCACTCTGAAATTCTTTGAACTTTTCAAATGTTTCAGACTTGTGTTTCATTAAATAGATATACCCATATCTGCTTAAATCATCAGTGAAGGTGAGAAAATAATGATATCCGCCACGAGCCTCAACATTCATTGGACCACATACATCAGTATGTATGATTTCCAATAAATCTGTTGCTCTCTCCATAGTACCGGAGAACGGTGTTTTAGTCATCTTGCCCATAAGGCACGGCTCGCAAGTGCCAAGTGATTCATAATCAAGTGACTCCAAAAGTCCATCAGTATGGAGTTTCTTCATGCGCTTTATGCTGATATGACCTAAACGGCAGTGCCACAAATAAGTTGCACTATCATTATTAACTCTGCATCTTTTGGCTTCAACATTATGAATATGTGTGTTACTACAATCGAGATTAAGTAAGAACAAACCACTCTTTAATGGCGCATGACCATAAAAGATATTACTCATATAAATAGAACAACCATTATTCTCTGATTTAAATGAATAACCGTCTCGCATCAAACAAGATCCAGATATAATGTTCATGCTCAACGCTGGTACTAAATAACAATTATTTAGATCTAATATTAATCCCGAAGGTAGATGTAGAGGTAGCGTGCCGACCGCGATCACATCGACTTTGGAACCATTTCCCACGCGCATCGTCACCTCGTCCTTAGCCAATCTTCGCTTAATCCGTAGCCCCTGTTTTGAGTTGCAAATATTAGCAACAGAACCAGTATCAAATACCCAGGTGCTACTGCGAGAATTAGTAAGGTACTCATCAATAACATGTATATCATATATACCTTTGTTAACCTTGCCATCCTTCTTATCCGCCAAATACTTGGGGCAGTTCCGCTTCCAGTGACCAGTCTGCTTGCAATAGAAGCACTCAGTTTCAGGCTTAGGTCCAGACTTGGGTTTCTTCTCTTGAGTAGCAACTTGCTTGCTGTTCTTTTTGAAGTTCCCCTTTTTCTTCCCTTTGCCCTTTTTCTTGAAACTAGTGGTTTTGTTAACCATCAACACTTGATGCTCCTTTTTGATTTCTACCTCCGCGGCTTTTAGCATCGCGAAGAGCTCGGGCATAGTTTTGGTCATCCCTTGCATATTATAGTTCATCACGAAGCTCTTGTAGCTTGGTGGCAGTGATTGGAGAATTCTGTCAATGACGCAATCATCCGGAAGATTAACTCCCAGTTGAATCAAGTGATTGTTATACCCAGACATTCTGAGTATATGCTCACTGACAGAACCGTTCTCCTCCATTTTATAGCTATAGAACTTATTGGAGACTTCATATCTCTCAATCCGGGCATTTGCTTGAAATATTAACTTCAACTCCTGGAACATCTCATATGCTCCATGGTGTTCAAAACGTCGTTGAAGTCCCGGTTCTAAGCCGTAAAGCATGGCACACTGAACTATAGAGTAGTCATCAGCTTTGCTTTGCCAGACGTTCAAAACATCTGGCGTAGCTCTTGCACTAGTCCTGGCACCCAGCGGTGCTTCCAGGACGTAATTCTTCTGTGCAGCAATGAGGATAATCCTCAAGTTACGGACCCAGTCCGTGTAATTGCTACCATCATCTTTCAACTTTGCTTTCTCAAGGAACGCATTAAAATTCAACGGAACAACAGCACGAGCCATCTATCTACACAACATAGACAAGCAAGATACTATCAGGTACTATATAAATTTAAGTTCAATTAATCATATTACTTAAGAACTCCCACTTAGATAGACATCCCTCTAATCCTCTAAGTGATCACGTGATCCAAATCAACTAAACCATGTCCGATCATCACGTGAGATGGAGTAGTTTCAATGGTGAACATCATTTATGTTGATCATATCTACTATATGATTCGGCCATATCTGTATATGCTAGGCTCGTCAAGTTAAACCTGAGTATTCCGCGTGTGCAACTGTTTTGCACCCGTTGTATTTGAACGTAGAGCCTATCACACCCGATCATCACGTGGTGTCTCAGCACGAAGAACTTTCGCAACGGTGCATACTCAGGGAGAACACTTCTTGATAATTTAGTGAGAGATCATCTTATAATGCTACCGTCAATCAAAGCAAGATAAGATGCATAAAAGGATAAACATCACATGCAATCAATATAAGTGATATGATATGGCCATCATCATCTTGTGCTTGTGATCTCCATCTTTGAAGCACCGTCATGATCACCATCGTCACCGGCGCGACACCTTGATCTTCATCGTAGCATCGTTGTCGTCTCGCCAATCTTATGCTTCCACGACTATCACTACCGCTTAGTAATAAAGTAAAGCATTACATCGCGATTGCATTGCATACAATAAAGCGACAACCATATGGCTCCTGCCAGTTGCCGATAACTCGGTTACAAAACATGATCATCTCATACAATAAAATTTAGCATCACGTCTTGACCATATCACATCACAACATGCCCTGCAAAAACAAGTTAGACGTCCTCTACTTTGTTGTTGCAAGTTTTTACGTGGCTGCTACGGGCTTTTAAGCAAGAACTCATCTTACCTACGCATCAAAACCACAATGATAGTTTGTCAAATAGACTCCGTTTTAACCTTCTCAAGGACCGGGCGTAGCCACACTCGGTTCAACTAAAGTTGGAGAGACAGTCTTCCGCAAGCCATCTATGTGCAAAGCACGTCGAGGGAACCGGTCTCGCGTAAGCGTACGCGTAAGGTTGGTCCGGATCGTCTCGTCCAACAATACCGCTGAACCAAAGTATGACATGCTGGTAGGCAGTATGACTTGTATCGTCCACAACTCACTTGTGTTCTACTCGTGCAAATAACATCAAACCATAAAAACCTAGGCTCGGATGCCACTGTTGGGGAACGTAGTAATTTCAAAAAATTTCCTACGCACACGCAAGATCATGGTGATGCATAGCAACGAGAGGGGAGAGTGTTTGTCTACGTACCCTCGTAGACCGAAGCGGAAGCGTTTGACACAACGTAGAGGAAGTAGTCGTACGTAGAGGAAGTAGTCGTACGTTCTCCTCGCGATCCAACCGATCACAGCACCGTTACTCCGGCACCTCCGAGTTCTTGGCACACGTTCAGCTCGATGATGATCCCCGGGCTCCGATCCAGCAAAGCGTCGAGGAAGAGTTCCGTCAGCACGACGGCGTGGTGACGATCTTGATGTGTTACCGGCGCAGGGCTTCGCCTAAGCACTGCAACGATATGATCGAGGTGGAATTTGGTGGAAGGGGGCACCGCACACGGCTAAGGAACGATCCGTAGATCAACTTGTGTGTCATGGGGTGTCCCCTGCCCCCGTATATAAAGGATGAAGGGGGGGAGGCTGGCCGGCCAAAGGAGGGAGGCGCAGGAGGAGTCCTACTCCCTCTGGGAGTAGGATTCCCCCCCCCCCCCAATCCTAGTTGGACTAGGATTCTTCAAGGGGGAGAGAGAAGGAGAGGGGGGCGCCCACCTCTCCTAGTCCTAATAGGACTAGGGGAAGGGGGAGGCGCGCAGCCCCTAGGGCTGCCCTCTCACTTCTCCTCCAAGGCCCATGTTGGCCCATTATGCTCCCGGGGGGTTCCGGTAACCCTCCCGGTATTCCGGTAAAATCCTGATTTCACCTGGAATGCATCCGATGTCCAAACATAGGCTTCCAATATATAATTCTTTATGTCTCGACCATTTCGAGACTCCTCGTCACGTCCGTGATCACATCCGGGATTCCGAACTCCTTCGGTACATCAAAATGCATAAACTCATAACAACTGTCATCGTAACGTTAAGCGTGCGGACCCTACGGTTCGAGAACAATGTAGACATGACCGAGACACGTCTCCGGTCAATAACCAATAGCGGGACCTGGATGCCCATATTGGCTCCTACATATTCTACGAAGATCTTTATCGGTCAGACCGCATAACAACATACGTTGTTCCCTTTGTCATCGGTATGTTACTTGCCCGAGATTCGATCGTCGGTATCCAATACCTAGTTCAATCTCGTTACCGGCAAGTCTCTTTTCTCGTTCCGTAATACATCATCTCGCAACTAACTCATTGGTTGCAATGCTTGCAAGGCTTTATGTGATGTGCATTACCGAGAAGGCCCTGAGATACCTCTCCGACAATCGGAGTGACAAATCCTAATCTCGAAATATGCCAACTCAACATGTACCTTCGGAGACACTTGTAGAGCACCTTTATAATCACCCAGTTACGTTGTGACGTTTGGTAGCACACAAAGTGTCCCTACGGTAAATGGGAGTTGCATATTCTCATAGTTAAAGGAACATGTATAAGTCATGGATAAAAGCAATAGCAACATACTAAACGATCGGGTGCTATGCTAATGGAATGGGTCATGTCAATCAGATCATTCAACTAATGATGTGATCTCGTTAATCAAATAACAACTCTTTTGTTCATGGCTAGGAAACATAACCATCTTTGATTAATGAGCTAGTCAAGTAGAGGCATACTAGTGACACTCTGTTTGTCTATGTATTCACACATGTATTATGTTTCCAGTTAATACAATTCTAGCATGAATAATAAACATTTATCATGATATGAGGAAATAAATAACAACTTTATTATTGCCTCTAGGGCATATTTCCTTCACCTATAACCCTAGAGTCATCGAACCTTAAGTGTGTAGACCCTACGGGCTTGGGAGTCATGCAGACATGGCCGAGACAACTCTCCGGTCAATAACCAACAGTGGGATCTGGATACCCATGTTGGCTCCCACATGCTCCACGATGATCTCATTGGATGAACCACGATGTCAAGGATTCAATCAATCCTGTATACAATTCCCTTTGTCAATTGGTATAGTACTTGCCCGAGATTCGATCGTCGGTATCCCGATACCTTGTTCAATCTCGTTACCGGCAAGTCTCTTTACTCGTTCCGTAACACATCATCCCGTGATCAACTCCTTGATTATATTGTGCACATTATGATGATGTCCTACCGAGTGGGCCCAGAGATACCTCTCCGTCACACGGAGTGACAAATCCCAGTCTCGATTCGTGCCAACCCAACAGACACTTTCGGAGATGCCCGTAGTGCACCTTTATAGCCACCCAGTTACGTTGTGACGTTTGGTACACACAAAGCATTCCTACGGTATCCGGGAGTTGCACAATCTCATGGTCTAAGGAAATGATACTTGACATTAGAAAAGCTTTAGCATACGAACTAGACGATCTTGTGCTAGGCTTAGGATTGGGTCTTGTCCATCACATCATTCTCCTAATGATGTGATCCAGTTATCAACGACATCCAATGTCCATGGTCAGGAAACCGTAACCATCTATTGAGCAACGAGCTAGTCAACTAGAGGCTTACTAGGGACATGGTGTTGTCTATGTATCCACACATGTATCTGAGTTTCCTATCAATACAATTCTAGCATGGATAATGAACAATTATCATGAACAAGGAAATATAATAATAACTAATTTATTATTGCCTCTAGGGCATATTTCCAACAGTCTCCCACTTGCACTAGAGTCAATAATCCAGTTCACATCGCAATGTGATTAACACTCAAGGTCACATCCCCATGTGACTGACACCCAAAGAGTTTACTAGAGTCAACAATCTAGTTCACATTACCATGTGATTAACACTCAATAAGTTCTGGGTTTGATCATGTTATGCTTGTGAGATATGTTATAGTCAACGGGTCTGAACCTTTCAAATCCGTGTGTGCTTTACAAATCTCTATGTCATCTTGTAGATGCAGCTACCACGCTCTATTTGGAGCTATTCCAAATAATTGTTCTACTATACGAATCCGGTTTACTACTCAGAATCATCCAGATTAGTGTCAAAGATTGCATCGGTGTAACCCTTTACGACGAACTCTTTTACCACCTCCATAATCGAGAAAATTACTTAGCCCACTAGTTACTAAGGATAACCTTGACCGTTGTCCTGTGATCCATTCCTAGATCACACTTGTACCCCTTCAAGTGCGGTACAACATAGCATACTTTAGAGCCTACGTCTAAAGCATAGGGGACGACCTTCCTCCTTTCTCTCTATTCTGCCGTGGTCAGTTCTCGAGTCTTGCTCAACACTCATACCTTATAACACAGCCAAGAACTCCTTCTTTGCCGATCTATTTTTGAACTCCTTCAAAATCTTGTCATGGTATGTGTTCATTTGAAAGTACCATTAAGAGTTTTTTGATCTATCCTTATAGATCTTGATGCTCAATGTTCAAGTAGCTTAATCCAGGTTTTCCATTGAAAAACATTTTTCAAATAACCCTGCATGCTTTCCAGAAATTCTACATCATTTCTGATCAACAATATGTTAACAACATATACTCATCAGAAATTCTATAGTGCTCCCACTCACTTCTTTGGAAATACAAGTTTCTCATAAACTTTGTATAAATCCAAATTTTTTGATCATCTCATCAAAGCGTACATTCCAATTCCGATATGCTTACTCCAGTCCTTAGAAGGATTGCTAGAGCTTTGCATACTTGTTAGCATCTTTCAGGATTGACAAAACCTTCTGGTTGTATCACATACAACCTTTCCTCTAGAAAATCGTTGAGGAAACAATGTTTTGACATCCTATCTGCAAGATTTCATAAATAATGCAGTAACTGCTAACATAATTCCAACGGACTCTTAGCATCGCTACGAGTGAGAAAGTCTCATCGTGGTCAACTCCTTGTACTTGTCGGGAAACATCTTAACGACAAGTCGAGCTTTCTTAGTGGTGACATTTACCATCATTGTCCGTCTTCCTTTTAAAATCCATCTGCACCCAACAGCCTTACGACCATCAAGTAGTTCTTTCAAAGTCTATACTTTGTTTTATACATGGATCCTCTCTCGGATTTTATGGCCTCGAGCCATTTGTCGGAATCCGGGCCCACCATCGCTTCTCCATAGCTCGTAGGTTCATTGTTGTCTAGCAACATGACTTCCAAGATAGGATTACGTACCACTCTGAAGTAGTACACATCCTTTGTCGACCTATGAGGTTTGGTAGTGACTTGATCCAAAGTTTCATGATCACTATCATAAGCTTCCACTTCAATTGGTGTAGTTGCCACAGGAACAACTTCCTGTGCCCTACTACACACTAGTTGAAGTGGCGGTTCAATAACCTCATCAAGTCTCCACCATCCTCCCACTCAATTCTTTCGAGAGAAACTTTTCCTCGAGAAAGGACCCGATTCTATTGCTTTCAGATCTGAGACAGGAGGTATACCCAATTGTTTTGGGTGTCCTATGAAGATGCATTTATCCGCTTTGGGTTCGAGCTTATCAGCCTGAAACTTTTCCACATAAGTGTCGCAGCCCCAAACTTTTAAGAAACGACAGCTTAGGTTTCTCTAAACCATATGGTGTCGTCTGAACGGAATTGTGTGGTGCCCTATTTAAAGTGAATGCGGTTGTCTCTAATGCCTAACCCATAAACGATAGTGGTAATTCGATAAGAAACATCATGGTATGCACCATATCCAATTAGGGTGCGGTTATGATGTTCAGACACACCATCACACTATGGTGTTCCAGGTGGCATTAGTTGTGAAACAATTTCCACAATGTCTTAATTGTGTGCCAACCTCGTAACTCAGATATTCATCTCTATGATCATATCATAGACATTTTATCATCTTGTCACGATGATCTTCAACTTCACTCTGAAATTACTTGAACCTTTCAATAATTCAGACTTGTGTTTCATCAAGTAAATATACTCATCATCTACTCAAATCATCTGTGAAGTAAGAACATAACGATATCCACTGCGTGCCTCAGCACTCATTGGACTGCACACATCAAAATGTATTACTTCCAACAAGTTGCTTTCTTGTTCCATCTTACTGAAAACGAGGCCTTTAAGTCATCTTGCCCATGTGGTGTGATTTGCATGTCTCAAGTGATTCAAAATCAAGTGAGTCCAAACGATCCATCTGTATGGAGTTTCTTCATGCATATCTACCAACAGACATGGTTCGCATGTCTCAATCTTTTCAAAAACGAGTGAGTCCAAAGATCCATCAACATGGAGCTTCTTCATGCGTTTTATACCAACATGACTCAAATGGCAGTGCCACAAGTATGTGTGCTATCATTACTATCTTATATCTTTTGGCATGAACATGTGTATCACTACGATCAAGATTCAATAAACCATTCATCTTAGGTGCAATACCATCGACAGTATTATTCAAATAAACAGAGTAACCATTATTCTCCTTAAATGAATAACCGTATTGCGATAAACATAATCCAATCATGTCTATGCTCAACGCAAACACCAAATAACAATTATTTAGGTTTAACACTAATCTCGATGGTAGAGGGAGCAGGCGATGCTTGATCACATCAACCTTGGAAACACTTACAATACATATCGTCGTCTCACCTTTGGCTAGTCTCAGTTTTTTCCATAGCTTTTTATTTTGAGTCACTAACACTTAGCAACCGAACCGGTATCTTAATACCCTGGTGCTACTAGGAGTACTAGTAAAGTACACATTTAATATAATGTATATCCTATATATACTTCTGTCAACCTTGCCAGCCTTCTCATCTACCAAGTATCTAGGGTAGTTCTGCTTCAGTGATTGTTCCCCTCATTACGGAAGCACTTAGTCTCGGGTTTTGGGTTCAACCTTGGGTTTCTTCACTAGAGCAGCAACTGATTTGCCGTTTCATGAAGTATCCCTTCTTGCCCTTGCCCTTCTTGAAACTAGTGGTTTTACTAACCATCAACAATTGATGCTCCTACTTGATTTCTACTTTCGCGGTGTCAAACATCGTGAATTGCTCAAGGATCATCATGTCTATCCCTGATATGTTATAGTTCATCATGAAGCTCTAATAGCTTGGTGGTAGTGACCATGGAGAACCATCACTATCTCATCTGGAAGATTAACTCCCACTCGATTCAAGTGATTGTAGTACTCAGACAATCTGAGCACATGCTCAATGATCGAGCTTTTCTCCCTTAGTTTGCAGGCTAAGAAACTTGTCGGAGGTCTTACATCTCTTGACATGGGCACGAGCCTGAAATCCCAATTTCAGCTCTTGGAACATCTCATATGTTCTGCGACGTTTCAAAAATGCCTTCGGTGCCCCAATTCTAAACCGTTTAACATTACGCACTGAACTATCACGTAGTCATCAAAACGTGTATGTCAGATGTTTGCAACATCCACAAACGACGCCCGAGGTTCA
Source organism: Aegilops umbellulata (assembly GCA_032464435.1). NCBI lineage: Eukaryota > Viridiplantae > Streptophyta > Magnoliopsida > Poales > Poaceae > Aegilops > Aegilops umbellulata. The sequence goes on along the minus strand of CP136056.1, from coordinate 60,879,836 downwards.
GCACACCGAGCGGTGCATTAAGGACATAAGCCTTCTGTGCAGCAATGAGGACAATCCTCAGAATACAGACCCAGTCCGCATATTTGCTACTGTCAACTTTCAACTAAATTTTCTCTAGGAACGTATCTTAAACAGTAGAACTAAAGCGTAAGCTACAACATAATTTGCAAAGATCTTTTGACTATGTTCATGATAATTAAGTTCATCTGATTATTTAATGAACTCCCACTCAGATAGACATCCCTCTAGTCATCTAAGTGATACATGATCCGAGTCAACTAGGTCGTGTCCGATCATCACGTGAGACGGACTAGTCATCATCGGTGAACATCTTCATGTTGATCGTATCTTCTATACGACTCATGTTCGACCTTTCGGTCTTCCGTGTTCCGAGGCCATGTCTGTACATGCTAGGCTCGTCAAGTCAACCTAAGTGCATTGCGTGTGTAAATCTGGCTTACACCCGTTGTATTCGAACGTTAGAATCTATCACACCCGATCATCACGTGGTGCTTCGAAACAACGAACCTTCACAACGGTGCACAGTTAGGGGGAACACTTTCTTGAAATTTTAGCGAGGGATCATCTTATTTATGCTACCGTCGTTCTAAGCAAATAAGATGTAAAACATGATAAACATCATATGCAATCAAATAGTGACATGATATGGCCAATATCATTTTGCTCCTGATCTCCATCTTTGGGGCGCCATGATCATCATCGTCACCGGCATGACACCATGATCTCCATCATCGTGTCTTCATGAAGTTGTGTCGTCATCTATTACTTCTACTACTATGGCTAACGGTTTAGCAATAAAGTAAAGTAATTACATGACGTTTATGTTGACACGCAGGTCATAAATAAATTAAGATAACTCCTATGGCTCCTGCCGGTTGTCATACTCATCGATATGCAAGTCGTGCTTCCTATTACAAGAACATGATCAATCTCATACATCACATATATCATTCATCACATCCTTTTTGGCCATATCACATCACACGGCATAAGCTGCAAAAACAAGTTAGACGTCCTCTAATTGTTGTTGCAAATTTTTTTCGTGGCTGCTATAGGTTTCTTAGCAAGAACGTTTCTTACCTACGCCAAAATCACAATGTGATATGCCAATTTCTATTTACCCTTCATAAGGACCCTTTTCATCGAATCCGATCCAACTAAAGTGGGAGAGACAGACACCCGCTAGCCACCTTATGCAACTAGTGCATGTCAGTCGGTGGAATCTGTCTCACGTAAGAGTACGTGTAAGGTCGGTCCGGGCCGCTTCATCCCACGATGCCGTCGAATCAAGATAAGACTAGTAACGGCAAGTAAATTGACAAAATCGACGCCCACAACAACTTGTGTTCTACTCGTGCATAAAAACTACGCATAGACCTAGCTCTAATACCACTGTTGGGGAACGTAGCAGAATTTTAAAATTTTCTACGCATCACGAAGATCAATCTATGGAGTAATCTAGCAACGAGGGGAAGGGGAGTGCATCTACATACCCTTGTAGATCGCTAAGCGGAAGCGTTGCAAGAATGCGGATGAAGGAGTCGTACTCGTAGCGATTCAGATCGCGGTTGATTCCGATCTAAGCACCGAACCACGGCGCCTCCGCGTTCAACACACGTGCAGCCCAGTGACGTCTCCCATGCCTTGATCCAGTAAGGAGAGAGGGAGAGGTTGGGGAAGACTCCGTCCAGCAGCAACACGACGGCGTGGTGATGAAGGAGGAGCGTGGCAATCCTGCAGGGCTTCGCCAAGCACCGCGGGAGAGGAGGACGACTTGGAAGAGGGGGAGGGATGCGCCAGAACTTGGGTGCAGCTGCCCTCCCACCCCCCACATATATATAGGGGCAAGGGAGAGGGGGGCCGGCCCCTTCAGATCCAATCTGATGAGGGGGCGGCGGCCAGGGGGGTTGCCTTGCCCCCCAAGGCAAGGGGGCGCCCCCTTTAGGGTTCCCCCCAAACCTAGGCGCATGGGCCCTAGGGGGAGGCGCCCAGCCCACTAAGGGGCTGGTCCCTCTCCACACACAGCCCATAGGGCCCTCCGGGGCAGGTGGACCCTCCCGGTGGTCCCGGTACAATACCGGTAACCCCCGAATTATTCCGGTGACCGTATGATGACTTCCCATATATAAATCTTTACCTCCGGACCATTCCGGAACTCCTCGTGACGTCCAGGGTCTCATCCGGGACTTCGAACAATATTCAGTAACCACGTACATCTATTCCCTATAACCCTAGCGTCATCGAACCTTAAGTGTGTAGACCCTACGGGCTCGGGAGTCATGCAGACATGGCCGAGACAACTCTCCGGTCAATAACCAACAGCGGGATCTGGATACCCATGTTGGCTCCCACATGCTCCACGATGATCTCATCGGATGAATCACGATGTCAAGGATTCAATCAATCCCGTATACAATTCCCTTTGTCAATCGGTATAGTACTTGCCCGAGATTCGATCGTCGGTATCCGGATACCTTGTTCAATCTCGTTACCGGCAAGTCTCTTTACTCGTTCCGTAACACATCATCCTGTGATCAACTCCTTGATCATATTGTGCATATTATGATGATGTTCTACCGAGTGGGCCCAGAGATACCTCTCCGTCACACGGAGTGACAAATCCCAGTCTCGATTCGTGCCAACCCAACAGACACTTTCGGAGATGCCCGTAGTGCACCTTTATAGCCACCCAGTTACGTTGTGACATTTGGTACACACAAAGCATTCCTACGGTATCCGGGAGTTGCACAATCTCATGGTCTAAGGAAATGATACTTGACATTAGAAAAGCTTTAGCATACGAACTACATGATCTTGTGCTAGGCTTAGGATTGGGTCTTGTCCATCACATCATTCTCCTAATGATGTGATCCCGTTATCAACGACATCCAATGTCCATGGTCAGGAAACCGTAACCATCTATTGATCAACGAGCTAGTCAACTAGATGGTGTTGTCTATGTATCCACACATGTATCTGAGTTTCCTATCAATACAATTCTAGCATGGATAATAAACGATTATCATGAACAAGGAAATATAATAATAACTAATTTATTATTGCCTCTAGGGCATATTTCCAACAATGCGCTCTCCAGGGACGGGTGAGCGCTAGCCGGCCCGGTGTTGCAGGTGTGTGGATCTCATTTATGTGGATTTTCCCCTATCGATTGCTTTTCTTTTATAGGAGCCTGAGACGTCTTTGGAACAAGGATCATGCTGCAATGAAGGTTTGCAACAAGGAGTCTATTGCAATGGTGTCGGACACTGCCGGAGATGCTTTTGCAACAAAGGTTCACAATAAAGGTCTTGTTGCAATGGTGACGGACGTGGCCAAAGGTGCTGCAACAAGGTCCTATTGCAACGAAGGTTTACAACAAAGATCTTATTGCAATGGCGACGACACAACCACAAATCAGATGTGATTTTGCAACAAGAGCCTGTTGCAATGAAGGTTTGCAACATAGACCATATTTCAATATGGTGAGCAAAGAAGAGTAACAGCCGTACAGTAAAGCAACATACGATCGGACGGTTCGCAACCAAGCCGATCTTTAACAAAGATCCGACGGTCGACGCGTAACACACCCATTTAATGAGTTGATTCCATTTTCATTTACGCATCGGAATTTCTGTTTGTGCTCGTGCGTGCGCGCGTGCGTGCATGTGTAGCACTAGTGCGCGGATGCCGCTAAAAGTGCAGAGGTATGATCGAGGAAATCTTTCTTCGTGGCTGCCGATGGAAGCAGTACTACATTCTCTATGGCATTGTCGTCAAAATGCGTCCTTGGTCACCTCGAGACGGCCGGCCTCGCTCTCTCTCCCGATCGAGTAGTTCCCTCGACAACTTTTGAGGTGTGTAGTGAAAGCAGCAGTGCGTGCCTAGCGAGCCAAGCTAGGTAGTAAAAACATCCACGCACGTCTTTGGGGAGAAAACTACTCCAAAAAGTGCTTCCTCTTTTGCCTCCTACGCCGACGCCGAGTAATTTTGTCTCTGGGAGCAAAAGCAAACCACCGTTAATTTAAAACGCAAGGCACTTTTCTCTCTTCCTTCCGTCCCATGCATGCATCTTTCCCCTTCCCATGCGTGTGTGTTGTCTGCCATTATAATACTACCGCGTGTAAAAGGGGTAGGAATGGTTGGAAAAGAAAGTAATAAAAAGCGATCGGGTACATGAAGAAACCCATTTACACTGCGTAGTCTCTGTGATCATCATGATCTGTAGTTTTTTGTTGCTGCGCGGCTATAATGCAGTCGCGTGCCATTGTGCAAAAACTCGCACTCGATTTACGTGTCGTCTGATTTGTTCCGTGATTTGCGCTACTCAATTTTATTTCAGTCTTGCTGTTTGGGCTGGTACGGTTGTAGCTAATGGCCTTAAAATTTCTTAATTTATTGTGTGTACAATGATACTATCTTCACAGTGCCACATATGATGATAGCTAAGTTGGAAGAGTGAGAAAGGAAAAAAGATTAACCTGTTCTTACCGAAGAGTTGATCTCTTACTAATGACGATAAGACAATTCTCTTTATTGCACAAGATGTTGTTATGTGTTCCTAGTTTAATTTTAAGCATCCCATAATACTAGGACCATGCAAACATGAATTGTTAAAGGTAACTTTTTTTCTTCTAGAATATGCATGCGTATCCGTATCTTATACTCCCTCCATTTCCTTATACAAGATCACTATGAGAAATACATTTTGCATCTATACAAGGCCACTAACAGTAATTGAGGTAAAAATTAATGATGTTTCCTCGTACTATCAATTTGTTTAATATTTGCATGCATGTAGTCATAATGACACTATGCTACTTCCTTCTCATTTCTTCCTTGTATGCATGCGAGCGTATTAATGATCCCGGTTAACGAAAAGAAAAGTTGGCTTCCAAAGTAGTCATTAAATTTTACCTTGGTACCTGTAATTTGAGTTTGTGGCCTTGTATAAGGGAATAGATGGAGTATTAATAGAAAAAGAGGGTAAAGAAACCCGTCCATGTTTACATGCCAGGTTGACGGCAGGGGTTATGAAGGCGATCTAAGAAGAAGAGGGTAAAGGTAACACTGAAATATAGTTCATTTTATCTTTCTTAATATGGATTTGCTATTCCACAATTCTTTGAGATTACCTTTGCTCAATTTTGTAGCCGATAAATTATGTTGTGACATGGATTAAATCAATCTTTTTTATGGGGAAGATTAAGTCGGTCTGACTTGAAATGGTAGTCTAAGAATTTGAATGAAACTTAACAAATTCCAAGCAACGAAGCCACAGAACTTCCCTCAACACTCATAATTTACACAAATAAAATGGATAAAACACTCAACATGTTAATAATATTTGTTGAAGATGTTTACATTTTGAACCAAAAAAATGCATTATTATATATTTGCATTAGCCTCTCTAGGGCTAAAATGTGGGCTGGAGAGGCTTAAACCCCGCAGCATTTTAAGGATATGGTAGGGTTAATTAACCTTGTCAAACCTATATATTTCTTCTAATAAGAGGTTGAATAACTTAACACCACATAGTTAACTTGTATAATTTTGTTTGTTGCTAGCCCAATTAACCAGGTCGGTATTCAAACACAAAATAAGATTCAGACAATTCTGGGGTGGAAATTAGCTAAGCTGATCGAGCACTACCAAAGAAAGGCCGGAGCCGTTAAAAAGCGGGACGAAAGCCTGTTTCGAGAGCAGATTCCGAGGCAGGTGTGGCCCAAGGGCATCTCCAAGCGAACATTCTTTTTTTCTTTATACCCTGGAACGTACGTTCTGAACACTTTTTAGGCCGTATATATTGCGGACATCTAGATTAGACCGGATCGGTTTGAATGTTCAAAATCTCCCCGCTACGATCCAAAGTTCAGATGTGTCCGTGGACATATGGCATCATCTTGTAAGGGATAACGTAGTCTTAGATGTATTAAACGTGATTAGAAGAAACGGGTTTGAGGAAATCCTCGTAGGTAGCGTTCGGGATAAAGGCGTGGAGCAGCCGAGTGTCGTCGTCCGTCCGAATTCGGATGCAGGCAGGGGAAACGGAGCCGCAGCTGCTACGTGCGCCACACACGCCGCAATCATTCCACTCAGTGAAATACAGTACTCGCGCGCACGCACCAACGGCCGGCCCGAATACGAGGAGTAGAAGAAACCGCACCGCATCCTTGACTGGTGGAAGGCCGTAGGCGTGCACATGTCGGGGGTGAGAGACAGGGCGACAGCCGGGCATGTACTGCTGCCGGGCACCGCCACCGCACGTCATTTCATCGACCTCTCGCTGCAAGCTGCCGACACCCACCTTCTGCCATATTCAATTGCTGTTGGAACGGACATGTATCGTTAACTGCTCGTGCCACTCCAGCTCCGTCCCCGCTCAACATAGCAAATATTCTACTCCCTCTAGTGATCTCGCTCTTTACAGAGGGAGTACTTACTACAACGACCACCGCCCGCCATGACACACTAACTAACTACTCCGTATAACTCTCGTCCGGCATGCTAATGCAATCGAGCCGGGCCGGTTGCAAAGGTTAATTACTCTACAAAAGATGTACAAACTCTGTTTTCTCGGAAGGAAGGAGCACACACCTCTGGTCTTTTGGAACGTACCTAGGGGCCAGTGTTGACATACTGACATCATGGCTAGCTAAACTACAGTACTCACACTTGAGGCTACCAAAAAGCAAGCACGCACGCACGCACGTACCAACAGGCAGCAGCTGCGCTGCAACATTTGGCACGGCAACTCACCGTACGTTGGTCGAGGCAGAAAATTAAAGGAGACACAACCGAATCATGTCGATCCTTGTCTCTTTCGTACTACCCTCCTGCCTTGCAAGTTGAACTCGACTTTTTTTTTGTCCCCGTGCTTCGTCTGCAAGCATTGGCGTCTCTTTATATTCCTAAACCGGCAGATGCGGGGAGAAGTAAAACGGGAAATGAGAGCAATCACAAGTATAAAGGAAGGCAATGAGAAAATCATGTGACATATACCGTGACCAAACACTCATATTAGAAAACCTTCTGACTGCCTTTTTCACCTTGTGCCGAAAAAGGAAAAATCTCATGGAACAGGCGTTGAAATAGGGCTGCTAAACTAAAGTAGTAAGCTTCAACGCTCCTTTCATTCTGAGTTGTTGGGTTGTTTCACGTGACGTGCATGGATTTTACCTTTTCTAAAATTAACTTTTAAAACCAATTGTCGGAATTAAGGCCAGCTTTCATTGTTGGGCTCTTATGAAGAGTTCTTCAAAACTACTAGATCTTATATGATTATGTTTTGTTTGGGTTTTGTAACTTTAGCCTCTATTAGACGCAACTCCCTCGAGACCGATGTGTAACTTTTCTCTCATCCGCTGATGTGTAGTTTTCACTCCTAGCACCACGTCTCAACACCCCTGTCACTGCCAATGAGATGTGCAATTTCATCGGTTGTCCTCGTCCAAATATGTCTCCCCCACACAGTGGCGGATCCAGGACCCAGGCCAGGGGGGCCTGGGCCTGGGGCGCGGGAAAAAATTACTTCGTTAACTGCAGCATATCTGGTACTGTAGCTACACTGTAGCGATACTGTAGCAGCATGAGCCTGGGGCTTGGCCCACTCCTAGCTCCGCCCCTGTCCCCACACACCAGCTGGATATTTACCATCCAACCTTTTTTTACATTGCCATGTCGTGCAGTAAGTGACACGGCATATTACTTGGCAACTACCTCTGCCACTTGGCTGATGAAGGCGCGCACGTACCATGTTAACATGTCGAACGAGTATCACAAGAACCGTTCTCTCCTCTCTAAACCCCACAAAGGAGATTTCCTGGACGCACTATATCGCGACCCCTCATCCTCCGGTAGGTCATCACCCCTTTCCTTCTTCACTCTGCTTTGGGGCTTTACTTTTCCTCACTTCGGGAAACCACGATCTATTGAATGGAGGCTCTAGTTTCCTTCGTTTTGAGGCTTTTAGTAGGGTTATCCTTTGACACTTCATTGGTGGTTGTGGCGCCACTGATCTGGCGAGTTAATGTTTCCTCGAACCTCCTCACCCCGGCGGTGTTAGCTGAAGCAGCATTGATGGATCATTGGCGTAGATTCACGTGGGCTTCCATGGCTAGTGAGCTTAGGATTCACATCGTTGATGGCTCATTGGAGTAGAATCACATGGGCCTCCATGGCTAGTGAGGTTAGGATTTGCAGCGTTTGTCGGCATGACGGCCGTGGTGGTTTCCCTTTATAGTTTGGTCTCCCCTCCCCGGTTCGTCTCTTCTCCATCAAGTTGGAGCGGTCTTCGGTGCTAGTATGATGCCTATGAGCCCTTTTGAGGTTGTGATCTTGGATACATGGATATATCGACAACCATGAACTCTACGATTTCTTCTCATGGGCATCGATCCCGCAGAACCTGTCCTGGATGAGTTCTTGTTCGCAATCAATGATTGCTTCACTCCTGCAATAGAGGTAAACACGACGGTACGTTATCGTCCCATTCAGGGTGAAGAAGATGATTGGACCTCCAGAAACTTTGATATGTCTCATTTTATTTTCAAGGATGCATGTCCTATTGATTTGAGCAAATAGATCTGAAGAACTTTTCGCAAGGGAAAAACCCTGACTAGAGATAAAAAGAACTATCCATTTGTCATTATTTTGTCAACATTCTAAAATGTGCTAAATTTGAAATTTTTGGTGATAAATCTTGTAATTAGGCCACAATATTTCAATCTAGTAATTTTCTACATCCCAATTAAAAGAAAGAAATTTATGTGACAAAATGTCTTTAAAAGTTTGTCCATAGAAGCATATACAAAGTTTAGTTTTGTGGCACTTGCATAAGGAAATATCATAGTTTTTCATTTCCCACTTAATATGACCAAACATCAACTTTCATGAGGGAAACAGTGTAGTGCATCAACTCACAAAGAGTGCAGTACCAGTCCAAAGTAGTGTCGAGTGTGTCCATGACTAGCCCAAATGTCACTATGCAACTAAAAATACACCACTAGAACCCGACTTGGCACCATGGAGGATTTGTGAAGGGGGAGGGTCACGCGTGAGGGAGTTTGACATCGTTGTTTTTGCAAACAATGCATGCAACTTTATGATATATGCATATGCCTTCCCCCAATTAGACCTGTACCCAAATCGAGTCCAAATCCAGAATCAATTTCAATACCCTAGCATGCCTGGCTCCCACTTCCCATGATGTCATGCACTATCCTTTCATACCATGTTTTGACTCATTCAGACATGTCCCTGATGGGCATTATTTTATATAAGAATAAGACTCGATGAAAGTATATGTTAAAGCACTTGGAAACCATATCCCTATTGTGTTATTCTCATGTCTGAAGCAAACAATTGCATGGTGCCAAAGAATTTCAGTTATTTTGGTGCCACCTCTTAAAACAACTAAAAGAGGGCTCAACTACGTACTCCACATCACCATGTGACATAGTAAATAGTCCTTGCATGACAGTAGTAACAAACACGATTAGCAGTCTAATCAATGAAATTTTGAAGTTTCTTTTGTATCTTTGCACATAATTTCCATCCCAATCTTTTGTACCTTCCTTTTTTACTTTGTGTATATAAGGTTCATTAGAGTCAGCTCTGCTAAGATAGAGATGATTGATTCTCTAGCATGAAAAATGTACTTGTTGTTGAATACTTCACAATCGATGTTGATGAGAATGTTGCACTTTGGGAATCTTGGGGAAAATTTTCTCAAACCCATGTGTTAGGAGCTAATATTCTACTCATTTCTGAGATATTGGGCTATCTTCTTTGAGTTTCTCCGTATATGCAATCTATTTATGGAATCGTGCTTGAGGTTGCACAAGGCAACACTATTTTCCCTTCTCCTTTGTTTGTAGAGTGGTGATGATACTGAAATTGGCAGATCCCCAGAGAGGGTTGCTCATGGGAGCGGAGCGTGCATATAGGATCAGAATAGGGTATACACGGGGCGAAGATTTACCCAGGTTCAGGCCCTCATGGTGGAGGTAATACCCGTCATCCTGCATCCCAACTTGCAGATCCCTGTGATGACATTGGGGTAATCTATGCATAGGGGTTGATACAAGTTTTCATATTCCTTTCTATGATAAAAATCTTGGGGTACTCTTTGAAGTTCTTTGTGTTGGATTGAATGTTATGAATCTAAATCCATGTGATGCATATCATATAATTAACCCACGGATACTTGTGGTGACATTGGAGTATCTAGGTGACATTAGGGTTGATTGATGCATGTCATATGGTGTTATTTTAGTATGAACTCTAGGGTTGTTTGTGACACTTATAGAAATAGCCCAATAGATTGATCAAAAAGAATAACTTTGAGGTGGTTTCGTACCCTACAAACAATTTCATCTCATGTTCTCTACGATAGGAACTTTGGAGTGATTCTTTGTTGCACGTTGAGGGATGTTATATGATCCAATTATGTTATCATTATTGAGTGATCTTGCACTAGTGAAAGTATGAACCCTAGGCCTTGTTTTCAAGCATTGCGATACAGTTTTTTGCTCACTTTTGTTACTAGTTACCTTGCTATTTTTATTTATTCATATTATAAAAATATATTTCTACCATCCATACTACACTTTTATCACCATCTCTTTGACGAACTAGTGCACCTATACAATTTGCCATTGTTTTGGGTGTGTTGGGGACATAGGAGATTTATTGTATTTGGTTGCAGGGTTGTTTGAGAGAGACCATCTTCATCCTACGCCTCCCACGGATTGATAAACCTTAGGTCATCCACTTGAGAGAAATTTGCTACTGTCCTACAAAACTATGCGCTTGGAGGCCCAACACGAGTCTAAAAGAATAAATGTTGTGTAGTAGACATCAGGAGCCCACCTGGATTTCATCCTTAGACAGTTCGAGAAGAAGCATAGCCTAACTCCAGACAAGCTCGGGGGATATTGACGGTGTACTAAACTGGGGGTGGCCCATCTAGTGGGAGGCTCATCAATGGGATGGCCTTAGGGCAACATGCTACAATGTGGTGAGGTCCGTTCACCCCATGAGGGTTCTTTCTTCTACAAGGATCTTCATTGCAAGCCAAGGAATTCAAAACTGATCAAGGTGCTAGGTCAGTTAGGAAACATGAAATCATATACCACGTCCCCTTTATAAGGCGAGGTCCGGGTTTAGTTCAAGGGCATAAGATATCCTGTTATCATCTCGGTAGTAACAATCCACTCATATTCTAACCACCTCACACGAGGTGTTTTCCCACAATCAACCAAAGCAAAAGAAGGAGCAGGGTATTACCTCGACCACAAGGGAACGAGCCTGGGTAAATTCCTCGTGTGTGATCCCCTCCGGAACACCCGGCCACATTCTCCACCCTACAGAGGTTATTGATAGTTTTTGGTATCGTCAACTATCCACAAAGTGAGTTTCTTTTTCACTATCTTCTTTATCAACACTATAATCACTAGATTGTCCCTTCTCTGTAATTTTTATGCACATTTGTACCACTCTTCTTGTTATGATCCTCTTATCCCCCCTTGTCTTTTGCATCTTCTTGGGACCAATTACAACAAGCAACTCAGTGCAACAATTAACAACAACATCCTCCGACTGCCGACTCTCAACCATCTTAACATGGTTGATACGTCCATTTTGCATCACTATTTCTTTGATTACTTTTAGTGACATTTTTTCACATAATTGCATCATTCTAATGCTTTTTTCTCTAAATTTACATGTTTTACAGGGACATGAAAATGTTGGAAATATTCCCTAGAGGCAATAATAAATTGGTTGTTATCATATTTCCTTGTTCATGATAATTGATTATTATCCATGCTAGAATTGTATTGATCGGAAACTCAAACACATGTGTGGATACATAGACAACAAGATGTCCCTAGTCAGCCTCTACCGGACTAGCTCGTTGATCAAAGATGGCTATGGTTTCCTAGCCATGGACATGAGTTGTCATTTGATAACGAGGTCACATCATTAGGAGAATGATGTGATGGACAAGACCCAAACTATAAAAGTAGCATATGATCATATCAAGTTTATTGCTATCGTTTTACGCATGTCAAGTATATGTTCCTATGACCACGAGATCATGCAACTCACTGATACCGGAGGAGTACCTTGTGTGTACCAAACGTCGCAACGTAATAGGGTGACTATAAAGGTGCTCTCTCAGGTATCTCCGAGGGTATCTATCGAGTTGGCATGGATCAAGACTGGGATTTTTCACTCCATATGATGGAGAGGTATCTTAGGGCCCACTCAGTAATACAGTATCACAATGAGCTTGCAAGCAATGTGACTAATGAGTCATCCACGGGATCTTGTATTACAGAATGAGTAAAGAGACTTGCCGCTAATGAGATTGAACTAGGTATGGAGATACGGACGACCGAATCTCGGGCAAGTAACATACCGATAGACAAAGGGAACTACATATGGGATTAGCTGAATCCTTGACATCGAGGTTCGACTGATAAGATCTTCGTAGAATGTGTAGGAACCAATATGGGCATCCAGGTACCGCTATTGGTTATTGACCGTAGAGGTGTCTCGGTCATGTCTGCATAGTTCTCGAACTCGCAGGGTCTACACACTTAACGTTTGGTGACAATATAAGTATAGTTGAGTTGTTATGGTGGTTACTGAAGGTTGTTCGGAGTCCCGGATGAGATCCCAAACACGACGAGGAACTCTGGAAGGGTCCGGAGGTGAAGATTGATATATTGGACGAAGGGTATTGGATTCCGGAATTGTTCCGGGGATACCGGGTGATGACCAGCGTCACGGAAAGGGGTTTGGGGGGGGGCGTCAAGTGTTGGGGGGCCCATGGGACAAGGGGAGGGCGCAAACCAGCTCACTAAGGGGCTGAGCGCCCCCGTCACCCCATATCACATAACCAGGAGGGTTGGGCCACCCCTCTAGGGTTCCCTCCACCCGGGTTGGGGGCAAGTCACCCTAGGGGAGATCCGTCTGCCCTGGCCGCCTCCCCCCTAGGGGAAACCCTAGGGGCGCTACCCCCTCCTTCCTTCCCCTATATATAGAGAGGTAGAGAGAGGGAAGCCGCATCCTTGAGCACATTTCTACGCCATGACGTTGCCCCTCCTCTCCCACGCATCCCTCTTCCTCTCCGTAGTGCTTAGCGAAGCTCTACTGAGATTCCGCCACCACCACCGCCACCACGCTGTCGTGTTTCCGAAGGACTCGAGCTACTACTTCACCATCGCTCGCTGGATCGAGGAGGTGAGAGCGTCATCAAGCCATACGTGTGTTGAACGTGGAGGTGTCGTCCGTTCGGCACTTGGATCGGGAGTTCGCGGGACGGATCGTGATTGGATCACGAAGACGCTCGCAGGGCGGATCGTGATTGGTTCGCGAAGACGTTCGACTACATCAACCGCGTTTCTTAACGCTTCCGCTTAGCGGTCTACAAGGGTATGTAGATCAAATCTCTCCTCTCGTAGATGGTGGTCTCCTAGATTGGATCTTGGGTGTTCGTAGGAAATTTTTTGTTTCCCATGCAACGTTCCCCAACATTGGCATCATGAGCTAGGTTTATGCATAGATGACATCACGAGTAGAACACAAAGGAGTTTGTGGGCGTTGATATTCAGATTGCTTCCTTCCTTGCTCTTTTCTTGATTCAGTGGTATTGTGGGATGAAGCGGCCCGGACCAACTTTATATGTCCACGTACATGAGACCGGTTCCATCGATTGACATGTGACTTTGTTGCATAAAGATGGCTGGTGGGTGTCTGTCTCTCCCACCGTAGTTGAATCGGATTCGACAAAGGCAGTCCTTGTAGAAGGTTAAATATATAGCAACTTGCATATCACCTTGTGGCTTTGCGTAGGTAAGAATCGTTCTTGCTAGATACCCATAGCAGCCACGTAAAACATGCAACAACAATTAGAGGACGTCTAACTTGTTTTTGCAGGGTATGTTGTGATATGATTTGGCCAAAAACATTATGAGATATATTTGATGTATGAGATGATCATGTCTGTAATAGTTTATATCGACTTGCATGTCGATGCATACGGCAACCGGCAGGAGCCATAGGGTTGTCTTTAATTATTGTATGACCTGCGTGTCAATCATTAAGCGCTATGTAATGCTTTACTTTATCGCTAAGCGGTAGCAATAGTAGTAGAAGCATGGTTGGCGTGACAATCCCTATGGCGGCACGATGATGGAGATCATGGTGTCATGCTGGTGACGATGGAGATCATTCTGGTGCTTTGGAGATGGAGATCAAAGGCACAAGATGATTGCCATATCATGTCACTTATGATTTGCATGTGATGTTAATCCTATTATGCCTCTTATTTTACTTAGGACGATGGTAGCATTATAAGGTGATCCCTCACTAAAATTTCAAGATAAAACGGTGTTCTTCCCAAGTGTGCACCATTGTGAAAGTTCGTTGTTTCGAAGCACCACGTGATGTTTGGGTGTGATAGATTCTACGTTCACATACAACGGGTGCAAGCCAGTTTTGCACACGCGAACACTTGGGTTAAACTTTACGAGCCTAGCATGTACATACATGGCCTCGGAACACAGGAGACTGAAAGGTCGAGCATGAGTCATATAGTAGATATGATCAACATGGAGATGTTTACCATTGAAGCCACCTCATGTCACGTGATGATCGGACTTGGGTTGGTGAATTTGGATCATGTTACACTCGGACAACCGGAGGGATGTTGATTTGAGTGGGAGTTCTTAGGTAATATGATTAATTGAACTCATTATCATGAACAATAGTCTAAGTTGTCTTTGCAAATTATGTTGTAAATCAATAGCTCACGCTTTAGCTACCTGTTTTAATATGTTCCTAGAGAAAGACTAAGTTGAAAGATATTGTAAGCAATTATGCGGACTAGGGCCGTTGTCTGAGGATTGTCCTCACTCTGCACAAAAGGCTTATGTCCTTGATGCACCGCTCGATGTGCCAACACCTCTTGCGTTGTCTATGGATGTTGTGAACATCTGGTAGACACGTTCTGATGACTACTAGATAGTTTAGTGTGCCATGCTTTATGGCTTAGAATCAGGGCTACAAAAGCGTTTTGAACACCATGGAACATATGAGATGTTTCAAGTGTTGAAATTGGTATTTCAATCTCATGCTCGTGTTGAGAGGTATGAGACCTTTGACAAGTTCTTTGCCTACAAGATGGAGGAAAATAGCTCAGCCAGTGAGCATGTGCTCAGAATGTCAGGGTGCTATAATCGCTTGAATCAAGTGGGAGTTAATCTTCCAGATAAGATAGTGATTGATAGAGTTCTCCATTCACTATCACCAAGCTACTAGAGCTTCTTGATGAACTATAACATGCAAGGGATGGAGATAATCCCGGAGCTGTTCGCCGTGCTTAAGGCCGCGAAGGCAGAAATCAAGAAGGAGCATCAAGTGTTGATGGTTAACAAGACCACTGGTTTCAAGAAGGGCAAGGGAAAAGAAGGGAAACTTTATGAATGGCAAACCAGTTGCCGCTCCAGTGAAGGAACCCAAGGTTGAACCCAAACCCAATACTAAGTGCTTCTATTGTAAGGGGAACGGTCACTTGTAGCGGAACTGCTCCAAATACTTGGTAGATAAGAAGCCTGATAACTTCAAAAAAAGTATATTTGATATACGTGTTATTGATGTGTGCCTTACTAGTACTCCTAGTAGCACACAAGTAGTAGACACCGGTTCAGTTGCTAATATTGGTAACTCAAAACAAAAGTTGCGGAATAAACAAAGACTAGCTAAGGGCGAGGTGACGATGTGTGTTGGAAGTGTTTTCAAGGTTGATGTAATCACCATCGCACGCTCCCTCTACCTTCAAGATTAGTGTTGAATCTAGATAAATGTTATTTGGTGTCTGCGCTGAGCATGAACATGATTAGATCGTGTTTATTGCAATAGGGTTGTTCATTTAAGTCGAAGAATAATGGTTATATTGTTTACATGAATGATACCTTCTATGGTCATGCACCCAATGTGAATGGTTTATTGAATCTCGATCGTAGTGATACACATGTTCATAATATTTATGCCAAAATATGCGAAGTTAATAATGATAGTACCACTTTCTTGTGGCACTGCCGCTTAGGTCATATTGGTGTAAAACGCATGAAGAAACTCTATGTTGATGGACTTTTGGAGTCACTTGATTTTGAATCACTTGACACATGTGAACCATGCCTTATGGGCAAGATGACTAAAACCCCATTTTCCGGTACAATGGAACGGGCAAGTGACTTGTTGGAAATCATACATACTGATGTGTGCGGTCTGATGAGTGTTGACGCGCGCGGTGGATGTCGTTATTTCCTCACCTTCACCGATATTTTGAGTAGATATGCATATATTTACTTAATAAAGCATAAGTATGAAACGTTTGAATAGTTCAAGCAATTTTAGAGTGAAGTTGAGAATCATCGTAACAACAAGATTAAATTCCTACGATCCGATCGAAGGGGGAGAATATCTGAGTTATGAGTTTGGCAATCACTTAAGACAATGTGGAATTGTTTCACAGTTGACGCCACCTGGAACACCACAACATAATGGTGTGTCCGAACATCGTAATCGTACCTTATTGGATATGGTGCATTCTATGATGTCTCTTGCCGATCTACCACTATCATTTTAGGTTATGCATTAGAGACAACTACATTCACTTTAAAAAGGGCACCATCTAAGTCTGTGGAGACAACACCGTATGAATTGTGGTTTAGCAAGAAAATTAAGTTGTCGTTTCTTAAGGTTTGGGGCTGCGATGCTTATGTCAAAAGGCTTCAGCTGGAAAAGCTCGAACCCAAAGCGGTGAAATGCATCTTCATAGGATACCCAAAAGAGACGGTTGGGTATACCTTCTATCTCAGACCTGAGGGCAAAGTGTTTTTCACTAAGAACGGTCCTTTCTCGAGAAAGAGTTTCTCTCGAAAGAATTGAGTGGGAGGAAGATAGAACTTGATGAGGTTATTCAACCTTTACTTCAACCAGAGAGTAGCACACACTACTGCAGGATGCTGCTAACGCGACACTACGATCAGAGACCCTTCGACGAAACTGTGTGCGATGCAATAATCGCAAACGGTGGTGTAAAACCCCGTCAAAAAGGTGCAAAACGTTTGTGATGGAGAATGCATCAAACAAGGTTCAGATTTTAGTTGCATGTGCGATGCAGGGCATACGGTTCAGTTCAATTAACCGTTTTAGATGTGGAGGAACAAAAGAAACGGGCAGCCAGATGAAGGTGTGTGCGATGTACAGCATACGATTCACTCGGATGAACTGTTTGTGATTAGGCAACACAAAAGAAACGGTCATCCAGATCAAGGTGTGTGCGATGTACACCATACAGTTCACTCGGATGAACTGTTTGTGATTAGGCAACACAAAAGAAACGGTCAACCAGATCCAGGTGTGTGCGATATACGACATGCGGTTCACTCGGATGAACTGTTTGCGCTGACACAAGAGAACAGAAATGCTTCAATATAACAAATACCATAAATATTGCCAGGTTCAAATTCAAAGATTACAACGCCCAAATTCAAACATTGCAAGATGCGTCATTTCTGAAAAGGGATTAGCAGCTGACAAGTCATGTATTGGTTTGACACAATGACTTCCAATTGCTTTGCCATATGCTCTTCCAATATGAAGTTTGGCATTTTTGGAGGCTCTTCCATTCCGCAGTACCTTTCGGCTCTGATAATCATACCATTCATCTTTCCTAATTAAATGCGTATTCAAACTCAGTACCCTCAGCACCTTTGCTCTCGTAAGAAAGAACCTGGCGAGTGTAATCTCCGGTAAGGTCCCTTGGTAGGAGTTCAAAGTAATATTTTAGAGATGCAGATCCGGGCATTCGATGTGATTGTCGTTATAGACATTATCCACCTCCGGGCCTATTATTATCTACAAAAGAAGAGAACGTGTTAGTGCCTACATGCAGTTTTGAACACTGCTACATGCCCATTTGGTTTGCAGGATTTGTAAAATGCACCAACGTGCCATCTTCGATCTGGCCTGATTAACATGGGCATTTGATTACAATCTAGAAACATGTAGCCTTCTTCACAAGAGGTTGGATTGGATGAAAAATTCCCTAAGAAAACTAGTACAGATAAATCGAAAGGAGAAATGCTTATGGACGATTGTAACCATATGAATGAAGCAACCAATATGGGGTGGGGGGTGTATGTCCTAAAATCCTCCAAATTTCCTTCAGAATCGTAGTACATTATCATTGTAAACTTGGGAAAAGGTGCAAAAAATTGAACTCCCTTATGGTTAACATTTAACAGGAAAGGAACATTCACCTCGATATACAGCTTCTTCAGGCACGGAAAGCATCTCACGCAACTGACAACTTGGTCCAGGTTGGGGCCGACGGATTCTAGTGCCAAGACCTTCATTGTGCCCAGAGTCTGGGTGAAGCTTTGCTGGATGACAAACGAACATACATCTTCAAAACTATAAATAACATTGATATCAAGAAGGAGAGGTATAAGGCGACTGTTGTACCGGAAAGTTGTAGTATTTGACAGAAGAGTAGCCCACCACTTTCAATTTTGGCGCAGAAATGGCATTGATTCTTGTTAGACCTTGTTGATCAACTACAAGTAATCTCTCAAGTGAAGGTGTGTCCTGGATGACCATATTGTGGTCCACCTTTTGTGATATCTTGTTGCAGCACCAACAACCCACATAAATAGTCCGGAGAGTCCTGGAGGTCATGTGCAAGGTACTCGACCAATTCATCGCCTGAAGACGAAGGAACTCGAGTGCAGTACAGCCGCGGAGCAGGCGCTCCATGTCATCCTTTGGGATGCGGATGACGACGAGCACGAGGTGCTTCAGTCGTGGTAGAAAAAGAGCGGGCGCATCATTAAGGGGGGATGGCAGTTCATGAACTTGGCGAGGCGCAGCGTGGGCACGAAGCAGAGCGCGAACATTAGCAGCAAGCGCATATGCCCATCATTAAAATTGAGCTTCTCGAGCTGATCTATGGCAGGGGATCAGAACCACTCATCAAGCTTGGCTCGGTCCTTGCCATTGGAATGGAACTTGCCCATGATAAGGCCTTTGATTGGGCCATGGTGACTGCCGAGGATCTGGGAGAACGCATCCAAGCTTTGGTGATAGCCATGGCAGAGCTTGTGGGCGTCGAGGAGGTCGACAGGGGTGAGGAACCATAGGGGGCGACACCACCGGGAAAGGGCGGCTGTCCTCACCCGATATTTGATTGGGAGGAGGGATATGATGACTATCAACATATCATCGGGGAGGTTGTTGATGAAGTCTAGGCCTACTGGAGTCGCTTGCGGTTCTTTCTCGACCCGCCACCTCTTGTTGGCAGCCTCGTTCTCCACCGCGTTGGCGGTGACGGAAACCTTCGTCTTCATATTCACGCCGTGATCCGGTGCTTCAGCAGCCCCGGCGTCGCCACTCCCTCCGATGGGGCGCTTCGGCGGCATCCTCGTGCACTGACGACTTTGAGGACTCAGAGCGGCGTCGAGGATGCAGATGGAGAGAGAGGATTGTGTGTGTGGCGAGCATGGGGTGTGCGGCCGCTCGGCGGCGCCAATAATATAGACCAGTGGGAGCGAGGCAGGCCGCGGTCCAAGGCTGTCTCGCTTCCCAGTGAGAATGACTGCTTAATCTCTATGAATGAAATCTATGCTTAATTACTTAATATTAGTTGCAAAAAATTGATAGTGCTATTGATCTTTAGCTGCATATTTTGACAAATCACAGCATCTCTTGTCTTAGCGCCGAAGTCTGGCTTTAATTTGCATACCATAATCTAAACCGTTTGCGTTGAAAAGATGCACAGATCCTGCGTTGAACAACTTGTATGCTTCCCGATGAGCCTGCACACCAGATTGCGCTCGCACGCCTCCCGTTCAGTCAAGCAGCTGTCCACACGGCACCTCCTATAGCCATTAAAACCAAGACACATGGCGTCACGTGAATGGTCAACAGAACACAAATGGTTTGAATTATACAAACATTTGAGATATTAAAGTGGCAGCTATTTTTTCAAAATGCCTTTGTTGGCTGTCATTATCCGAGTGCGTCTTCTCTCAAAATGGACACGAAAAATATCACAGCATGTCAGGTGCCATTCCATGATAGCATGCCAAGTTTCATGAATTTCAGACGAGTTTTAGATTTACTAGAATTTAAAAACAAAGTATCTCAACGTTTTACCGGCAATCAATGGTGCCCTTGTGTTTGAAATTCATTCCCATTTCTTGCATGGGACCTAAGCATGCACCCAAGGACACATATTTGATTTTTCAACCATGTAGTTCAAATTTGAATTATGCACATAAATGCATTGAAAACTCAGTTAATGCATAAAAATATCCAAATGAACCCCAAAAAATCACAAAAATTGACACAACACTCCTGTTTTTCTATATTGAAACGAGAAAAAATTGAAAACAATAAGAGGCAATGGATATTGTTTCATCCCCAAATGTGGGACGTTCCCTATTGAAACCATCATGCTTGTTGTGAGAAGCTCTGGTTTGTGAGAAGTATATGCCCAAACCTGCCCCAAATGGGACAATTTTTTTTACCACGGCATGTTGATGCCGCTCCATTACACCATGCCAAGTTTCATGAATTTCAGATGAGTTTTGGATTTACCAGAATTTAAAAACCAGGTATCTCAACATTTTGCCAGCAATCAACGGTGCGCTGGTGTTTGAAATTCGTTCCCATTTCTTGCATGGGACCTAAGCATGCACCCAAGGACACAGATTTGATTATTCAACCAATTTATATGCACTGGAGCATGTGCATGTAGTTCAAATTTGAATTATGCACATAAATGCATTGAAAACTTAGTTAATGCTATAAAATGTCCAAACGAACCCCGAAAAATCACAAAAATTGACACAACGCTCTTGTAGTTCTATGTTGACACGAGAAAAAAATTTAAAACTAATAAGAGGCAATGGATATCACTTCGTCCCCAAAGGTGGGACGTTTCCTATCGAAAGCATCATGCTTGTTGTGAGAAGCTCTGATTTGTGAGAAGCTTATACCCAAACCTGCCCCAAATGGGACAAATTTTTTACCACGGCATGTTGATGCCGCTCCATGATACCATGCCAAGTTTCATGAATTCCAGACGAGTTTTCGATTTAGTAGAATTTAAAACCAGGTATCTCAACATTTTGCCGGCAATCAACGATGCCCTGGTGTTTGAAATTCTTTCCTATTTCTTGCATGGGACCTAAGCATGCACCCAAGGACACATATTTGATTTTTCAACCAATTTATATCCACTAGAGCATGTGCATGTAGTTCAAATTTGAATTATGCACATAAACACATCGAAAACTCAGTTAATGCATAACAATGTCCAAACGAACCCCGAAAAATCACAAAAATTGACACAACACTCCTGTTGTTCTATGTTGACACGAGAAAAAAAATGAAAGCAATAAGTGGCAATGAATATCGTTTCGACCCCAAAGGTGGGACGTTCCCTATCAAAACCATCATGCTTATTGTGAGAAGCTCTGGTTTGTGAGAAGCTTATACCCAAACCTGCCCGAAATGGGACAAATTTTTTACCATGCCAAGTTTCATGAATTTTAGACGAGTTTTGGATTTACTAGAATTTAAAAACCAGGTATATCAACGTTTTGCCGGCAATCAACGATGCCCTGGTGTTTGAAATTCATCCCCATTTCTTGCATGGGATCTAAGCATGCACCCAAGGACACATATTTGATTTTTCAACCAATTTATATGCACTGGAGCATGTGCCTGTAGTTCAAATTTGAATTATGCACATAAATGCATTGAAAACTCAGTTAATGCATAAAAATGTCCAAACGAACCCCGAAAAATCACAAAAATTGACACAACACTCTTGTTGTTCTATGTTGACACGAGAAAAAAAAATGAAAGTAATAAGAGGCAATGAATATCGTTCGACCCCAAAGGTGGGACGTTCCCTATCGAAACCATCATGCTTGTTGTGAGAAGCTCTGGTCTGTGAGAAGCTTATACCCAAACCTGCCCCAAATGGGACAAAATTTTTACCACGACATGGTGATGCCGCTCCATGATACCATGCCAAGTTTCATGAATTTTAGACGAGTTTCAGATTTACTAGAATTTAAAAACCAGGTATCTCAACGTTTTGCTGGCAATCAACGGTGCCCTGGTGTTTGAAATTCATCCCCATTTCTTGCATGGGACCTAAGCATGCACCCAAGGACACATATTTGATTTTTCAACCAATTTATATGCACTGGAGCATGTGCATGTAGTTCAAATTTGAATTATGCACATAAATGCATTGAAAACTCAGTTAATGCATAAAAATGTCCAAACGAACCCCAAAAAATCACAAAAATGGACACAACACTCCTGTTGTTCTATGTTGACATGAGAAAAAAAATTTGAAAGCAATAAGAGGCAATGGATATCGTTTCGTACCAAAGGTGGGACGTTTCCTATCGAAACCATCATGCTTGCTATGAGAAGCTCTGGTTTGTGAGAAGCTTATACCCAAACCTGCCCTAAATGAGACAATTTTTTTACCACGGCATGTTGATGCTGCTCCATTATACCATGCCAAGTTCCATGAATTTCAGACGAGTTTTGGATTTACTAGAATTTAAAAACCAGGTATCTCAGTGTTTTGCCGGCAATCAACGGTGCCCTGGAGTTTGAAATTCAGTCATGCACCCAAGGACACAGATTTGATTTTTCAACCAATTTATATGCACTGGAGCATGTGTATGCAGTTCAAATTTTAATTATGTTCATAAATGCATTGAAAAC
The DNA here is from genome assembly GCA_032464435.1 of Aegilops umbellulata. Classification (NCBI taxonomy): domain Eukaryota; kingdom Viridiplantae; phylum Streptophyta; class Magnoliopsida; order Poales; family Poaceae; genus Aegilops; species Aegilops umbellulata. The sequence continues at coordinate 60,856,985 of CP136056.1, read as the reverse complement.
TCATTTAATGCATAAAAATATCTAAATGAACCCCGAAAAATCACAAAAAATGACACAACACTCCTGTTGTTCTATGTTGACACAAGAAAAAAAATTGAAAGCAATCAGAGGCAATGGATATCGTTTCTCCCCCAAAGGTGTGACATTCCCTATCAAAACTATCATACTTGTTGTGAGAAGCTCTGGTTTGTGAGAAGCATATACCCAAACCTGCCCTAAACGAGACAAATTTTTTACCACGGCATGTTGATGCTGCTCCATGATAGCATGACAATTTTCATGAATTTCAGACGAGTTTTGGATTTAATAGAATTTAAAACCAGGCATCTCAATGTTTTGCCGGCAATCAACAGTGCCCTGGTGTTTGAATTTTATTCCCATCTCTTGCATGGGACCTAGAAATTCACCCAAGGAGACACATGTGATTTTTGAACCAACTTTGGTGCACTGGAGCATGTACTTGTAGTTCAAATTTGAATTATGCACATAAAATGCCTAGAAAACCCAGTTAATGTATAAAAAAGGCCAAACGAACCCCGAAAAATTCCAAGATTAAACACAACACTCCTGTTGTTCTATGTTGGCGCTAGATATTTTTTGAAAGCAATAAGAGGCAACGAATATTGTTCCATCACCAAAGGGGGCACGTTCCCTACTGAAACCATCACGCTTGTTGTGAGAAGCTCTGGTTTGTGAGAAGCTTATACCCAAACCTGTCCCCAAATGGGACAAATTTTTTACCATGGCATGTTGATGCCGCTCCATGATACCATGCCAAGTTTCATGAAATTCAGACGAGTTTTGGGTTTACTAGAATTTAAAAACCAGGCATCACAATGTTTTGCCGGCAATCAACAGTGCCCTAGTGTTTGAAATTCATTCCCATTTCTTGCATGGGACCTAAGCATGCACCCAAGGACACAGATTTGTTTTTTCAACCAATTTATATGCACTGGAGCATGTGCACGTAGTTTAATTTTGAATTGTGCACCTGAAATGGCTAGAGAATCAGTTTAATGTACAAAATGTCCAAAAGAACCCTGAATAATTCCAATTCTTTTACGACACACATATAGTTGCAGGTTCACTGCAGATAAAAGGTCTAGCCATTCAAGGAGCGTCCATTGCCGCTGTGACCCCATTATGTAAATCAAATCAAGTAGATCCCACACAGTTTATTATCACCAACTGAAGGAAATATGCCCTATAGGCAATAATAAAGTTCTTATTTATATTTTGTTATATCATGATAAAAGTTTATTATTCATGCTAGAATTGTATTAACCGGAAACTTAGTACATGTGTGAATATATAGACAAACAGAGTGTCCCTAGTATGCCTCTACTAGACTAGCTCATTAATCAAAGATGGTTAAGTTTCCTAGCCATAGACATGTGTTGTCATTTGATGAACGGGATCACATCATTAGAGAATGATGTGATGGACAAGACCCATCAGTTAGCTTAGCATAATGATCTTTTAGTTTATTGCTATTGCTTTCTTCATGACTTATACATGTTCCTATGACTATGAGATTATGAAACTCCCAAATACCGGAGGAACATTTAGTGTGCTATAAAACGTCACAACATAACTGGGTGATTATAAAGATGCTCTGCAGGTGTCTCCGATGGTTTTTGTTGAGTTGGCATAGATAGAGATTATGATTTGTCACTCCGATTGTCGGATAGGTAGCTCTGGGCCCTCTCGAAAATGCACATCACTATAAGCCTTGCAAGCAATGTGACTAATGAGTTAGTTGCGGGATGATGCATTATGAAGGGAGTAAAGAGACTTTCTAGTAATGAGATTGAACTAGGTATGATGATACCGACGATCGAATCTCAGGCAAGTAACATACCGATGACAAAGGGAACAACGTATGTTGTTATGCGGTTTGACCGATAAAGATATTCATAGAATATGTAGGAACCAATATGAGCATCTAGGTTTCGCTATTGGTTATTGACCGGAAGTGAGTCTTGGTCATGTCTACATAGTTCTCGAACCCGTAGGGTCCGCACGCTTGACGTTCGATGACGATCGGTATTATGAGTTCATGTGTTTTGATGTACCGAAGGTAGTTCAGAGTCCCGGATGTGATCATGGACATGACGAGGAGTCTCGAAATGGTCGAGGCATGAAGATTGATATATTGCAAGGTTATGTTTGGACACTGGAATGGTTTCGGATGAGTTCGGGCATATACCGGAGTACCGGGGGGTTACCGGAACCCCCCGGGGGCTAAATGGGCCTACATGGGATTTAGTGGGAGAGAGAGGAGGCGGCCAAGAGGTAGGGGCGCGCCGCCCAAGCCCAATCTGAATTGGGAAGGGGGCCGGCCCCCCTTTCCTTCCTCTCCTCTTCCCCTTCCTTCCCCCTCCTATTAGGACTAGGAAAGGGGGGAAACCTACTCCTAGTAGGAGTAGGAAAACCCCCTTGGGGCGCACCATGAAGGGCCGGCCGGCCCCCTCCTCCCCTCATTTATATACGGGGGAGGGGGCACCCCATAAACACACAAGTTGACAGTTGTCTTAGCCGTGTGGAGTGCCCCCTTCCACAAATTTCCACCTCGTTCATATCGTTGTAGAGCTTAGGCGAAGCCCTGCATCAGTAACTTCATCATTACCGTCACCACACTGTCGTGCTGACAAAACTCTCCCTCGGCCTCAGCTGGATCAAGGGTACGAGGGACGTCACCGAGCTGAACGTGTGCAAATTGCGGAGGTGCTGTGCGTTCGGTACTTGGATCGGTTGGATCGCGAAGACGTTCAACTACATCAACCGTGTTACTAAACGCTTCCGCTTTAGGTCTACGAGGGTACGTGGACACACTCTCCCACACGTTGCTATGCATCACCTAGATGGATCTTGCGTGTGCGTAGGATTTTTTTTGAAATACTACGTTCCGAACAGTGGCATCTGAGCCAGGTCTATGCATAGATGTTATATGCACGAGTAGAACACAAAGAGTTGTGGGCGATAATAGTCATACTGCTTACCAGCATGTCATACTTTGATTCGGCGGTATTGTTGGATGAAGCGGCTTAGACCGACATTACGCGTACGCTTACGCGAGACTGGTTCTACCGACGTGCTTCGCACATAGGTGGCTAGTGGGTGTCTGTTTCTCCAACTTTAGTTGAATCGAGTGTGACTACGCCCAGTCCTTGTTGAAGGTTAAAACAACAAACTTGACGAAAAATCGTTGTGGTTTTGATGCACAGGTAAGAACGGTTCTTGCTAAGCCCGTAGCAGCCACGTAAAACTTGCAACAACAAAGTAGAGGATGTCTAACTTGTTTTTGCAGGGCATGTTGTGATGTGATATGGTCAAGACATTATTATATAAATTGTTGTACGAGATGATCATGTTTTGTAACACAGTTATCGGCAACTGGCAGGAGCCATATGGTTGTCGCTTTATTGTATGAAATGCAATCACCATGTAATTGCTTAACTTTATCACTAAGCGGTAGCGATAGTCGTAGAAGCAATAGTTGGCGAGACGTCAACGATGCTTCGATGGAGATCAAGGTGTCAAGCCGATGATGATGGTGATCATGACGGTGCTTTGGAGATGGAGATCAAAGGCACAAGATGATGATGGCCATATCATATCACTGATTGCATGTGATGTTTATCCTTTATGCATCTTATTTTGCTTAGTACGGCGGTAGCATTATAAGATGATCTCTCACTAAATTTCAAGGTATAAGTGTTCTCCCTGAGTATGGACCGTTGCTACAGTTCGTCGTGCCGAGACACCACGTGATGATCGGGTGTGATAAGCTCTACGTTCACATACAATGGGTGCAAGCCAGATTTGCACACGCAGAATACTCGGGTTAAACTTGAAGAGCCTAGCATATGCAGATATGGTCTCGGAACACTGTGACCAAAAGGTCGAGCATGAATCATATAGTAGATATGATCAACATAGTGATGTTCACCATTGAAAACTACTCCATCTCACGTGATGATTGGACATGGTTTAGTTGATATGGATCACGTGATCACTTAGATGATTAGAGGGATGTCTATCTAAGTGGGAGTTCTTAAGTAATATGATTAATTGAACTTTAATTTATCATGAACTTAGTCCTGATAGTATTTGCATATCTATGTCGTAATTGATGTCTACTACGCAACCTTCTTATTGTAACGTTGTTGGGCCTCCAAGTGCAGAGGTTTGTAGGACAGTAGCAAATTTACCTCAAGTGGATGACCTAAGGTTTATCAATCCGTGGGAGGCGTAGGATGAATATGGTCTCTCTCAAACAACCCTACAACCAGAGGACAAAGAGTCTCTTGTGTCCCCAACACACCCAATACAATGGTAAATTGTATAGGTGAACTAGTTTGGCGAAGAGATGGTGATACAAGTGCAATATGGATGGTAGATATAGGTTTAAATTCATTACCATATTAGGACTAAATTCATTACCAAAGCAAATTACCATGCTGTTTAATACTTTCAAAAATAATATAAGTGAGGCATGAGAGTTCATCTATTTCTTCAAAATAAAACTGCCTCCATGCTCCAAGGAGATATAAGTGAAGCACTAGAGCAAATGACAAACTACTCCAAAAGATATATAAGTGAAGATCAATGAGTAGTTGAATAATTATGCAACTATGTGAAGACTCTCTAACATTTAAGAATTTAAGATCTTGATATTTTATTCAAACACCAAGCAAAACAAAATAAAATAAAATGATGCTCCAACCAAAACACATATCATGTGGTGAATAAAAATATAGCTTCAAGTAAAGTTACTGATGAACGAAGACGAAAGAGGGGATGCCTTCCGGGGCATCCCCAAGCTTAGGCTCTTGGTTGTCCTGTAATATTACCTTGGGGTGCCTTGGGCATCCCCAATCTTAGGCTCTTGCCACTCCTTATTCCATAGTCCATCGAATCTTTACCCAAAACTTGAAAACTTCACAACACAAAACTCAACAGAAAACTCGTAAGCTCCGTTAGTATAAGAAAATAAATCACCACTTAGGTACTGTTGTGAACTCATTCTAAATTCATATTGGTGTAATATCTACTGTATTCCAACTTCTCTATGGTTCATACCCTCTGATACTACTCATAGATTCATCAAAATAAGCAAACAACACATAGAAAACAGAATCTGTCAAAAACAGAACAATGTGTAGTAATCTGTATCAAAAGTATACTTCTGTAACTCCAACAATTCTTAAATAAATTGGTAGAACTAAGTAATTTGTCTATTAATCATCTGAAAAAAGAATCAACCTAAAATCACTCTCCAGTAAAAAATGGCAGCTAATCTCGTGAGTGCTAAAGTTTCTGTTTTTTTTACAGCAAGATCATAAAGACTTCACCCAAGTCTTCCCAAAGGTTCTACTTGGCAAAAACACTAATTAAAACATAAAACCACATCTAACCAGAGAATAGATAGATTATTTATTACTAAACAGGAACAAAAAGCAAGGAACAAAAATAAAAATTGGGTTGCCTCCCAACAAGCGTTAACGTTTAACACCCCTAGCTAGGCATGATGATTTCAATGATGCTCACAAAAAAGAAAAGAGTTGAAACATAAATAGAGCATCATGAAGAATATGACTAGCACATTTAAGTCTAACACACTTCCTATCCTTAGGGGTTTTATTAGCAAACAACTTATGGGAACAATAATCAACTAGCATAGGAAGGCAAAACAAACATAACTTCAAAACTTTAAGCACATAGAGAGGAAACTTGATATTATTGCGATTCCTACAAGCATATATTCCTCCCTCATAATAATTTTCAGTAGCATCATGAATGAATTCAACAATATAACCAGCACATAAAGCATTCTTTTCATGATCCACAAGCATACAAATTTTATTACTCTCCACATAAGCAAAATTCTTCTCATTCGGAATAGTGGGAGTATCATAAGAGACTCGAATACTATAAATGGTTTCCACATTAAAAGACTAGTGTTCAGAAAAAGGGTAATCATAATCATGACAAGCTTTATAAATATAATTATCACTATTTTTTATAGCATAAGTATCATCACAATAATTATCATAAGTAGCAACTTTGTTCTCATCATAATCGATTGAAACCTCTTCCAAGATAGTGGAATCATTACTAAATAAAGTCATGACCATAATTATCACAATAAGATTCAACACCCTCCAAAATAGTGGGATCATTACTTCCTAAAGTTGACACTCTTCCAAACCCACTTTCATCAATATAACCATCATAAATAGGAGGCATACTATCATCATAATAAATTTGCTCATCAAAACTTGGGAGGCTAAAAATATCATCTTCATTAAACATAGCATCCCCAAGCTTGGGCCTTTTCATAGCATAAGCATAATCACTCTCGTCATTAATAATATGGATAGCACCAATAGTATAGCAATTATCATCATCACAATGAGTAATAGGAGCAACATCATTTGGGAGGGATACCTTTCTACCTTTGCTTCTCCGTCTTTTCTTTTTCTTCTTCACATCATGTGTGGGTTTGATCCTCTTTTTGGAGCTCCTTATTAATGAGATTGGTTGAATAGAAAGCTCCTCCTCGTTACCTGATTCATCATAAGAAATAATATGGAGATATTGGTAAGTCTCTTCCCTTTCATTAGTATTCTCTTCATCTTCTATTTGTTTTCTTTTATTTATGTAATTGGCAATACAAGGATTTTCAATGCAATTCACCGCACAATACATAAAAGTTTCTTCTAGATCAAAATCAAGAACTTTATCAAGGACAAATTCTGGCATATCCCTAGTTATACGTTTCATTTCCTCATAACCCAAAAGCAAACTAAGTTCATTATGATGTGCAAGGGAAATCAAGTCATCACAATTTTTGGACACGATACGATCATGAAACAATTTGCATTGGGGATTTAAATGATCATGTTCAATACAAAGTTCACAAGGATGGAAAAGAAATTTTAAATTTTCAGCACAATCATCTAGCCTTTCTTGCAACCAGTTAGTTTCTAAGTACTTATGCCTCTTGCAAAATCTATCTTCCCTATTTGTTGTGTACTTGCAAACTCTATGCACTCCACAAAAATTGACATGCTTATAAGAGACATTTTCATCATGACTAGTGCAATCATCATTAGTACTATGGATATTCAAAGAGTTCATACTAATAACATTGCAATCATGTTCATCATTCAAATATTTAGTGCCAAACATTCTAATGCATTCTTCTTCTAACACTTTGGCACAATTTTCCTTCCCATCATTTTCGCGAAAGACATTAAAAAGATGAAGCATATGAGGTACCCTTAATTCCATTTTTAGTTTTCTTTTATAGACTGAACTAGTGATAAAACAAGACACAAAAAGATTCGATTGCAAGATCTAAAGATATACCTTCAAGCACTCACCTCCCCAGCAACGGCGCCAGAAACTGCTTGATGTCTACTACGCAACCTTCTTCTTGTAGGCGTTGTTGGGCCTCCAAGTGTAGAGGTTTGTAGGACAGTAGCAAATTTCCCTCAAGTGGATGACCTAAGGTTTATCAATCCATGGGAGGCGTAGGATGAAGATGGTCTCTCTCAAACAACCATGCAACCAAATAACAAAGAGTCTCTTGTGTCCCCAACACACCCAATACAATGGTAAATTGTATAGGTGCACTAGTTCGGCGAAGATATGGTGATACAAGTGCAATATGGATGGTAGATATAGGTTTTTGTAATCTAAAAATATAAAAAGAATAAGGTAATTAATGATAAAAGTGAGCACAAATGGTATTGCAATGCGTTGAAACAAGGCCTAGGGTTCATACTTTCACTAGTGCAAGTTCTCTCAACAATAATAACATATTGGATCATATAGCTATCCCTCAACATGCAACAAAGAGTCACTCCAAAGTCACTAATAGCGGAGAACAAACGAAGAGATTATGGTAGGGTACGAAACCACCTCGAAGTTATGCTTTCTGATCAATCTATTCAAGAGTCCGTAGTAAAATAGCACGTATTCTTTCCGTTCGATCTATCATAGAGTTCGTACTAGAATAACACCTTAAGACACAAATCAACCAAAACCCTAATGTCACCTAGATACTTCAATGTCACCTCAAGTATTCGTGGGTATGATTATACGATATGCATCACACAATCTCAGATTCATCTATTCAAACCAACACAAAGTACTTCAAAGAGTTCCCCAAAGTTTCTACCGGAGAGTCAAGACGAAAACGTGTGCCAACCCCTGTGCATAAGTTCCCAATGTTATGGAACCCGCAAGTTGATCACCATAACATACATCAAGTGGATGACGTGATATCCCATTGTCACCACAGATAAGCACATGCAACACATAGATCAATTGTTCTCAAACCCTCAAGACTTAATCCGATAAGATAACCTCAAAGGGAAAACTCAATCCATTACAAAAGAGTAGAAGGGGAGAAACATCATAAGATCCAACTATAATAGCAAAGCTCGCGATACATCAAGATCGTACCACCTCAAGAACATGAGAGAGAGAGAGAGAGAGAGATCAAACACCTAGCTACTGGTACATACCCTCAGCTCCGAGGGTGAACTACTCCCTCCTCGTCATGGAGAGCATCGGGATGATGAATATGGCCACCGGTGAGTGTTCCCCCTCCGGCAGGGTGCCGGAACAGGGTCCCGATTGGTTTTTTGGTGGCTACAGAGGCTTGCGGCGGCGGAACTCTCGATCTAGGTTATGTTCTCGAGGTTTCAGTATATATAAGAGGTTTTGGTGTCAAGAACAAGTCAGGGGGATCTCCAGGCTGTCCACGAGGTAGGGAGGCGCACCCAGGGGGGTGGGCCCGCCCCCACCCTCGTGGGCAGCCCGGGACTCTTCTGGCCCATCTCTTTTGCTCCATGGCCTTCATCTGGTCCAAAAATAAGTTACGTCAAGTTTCTGGACAATTGGACTCCGTTTGGTTTTCCTTTTCTGCGATACTCAAAAACAAGGAAAAAAACAGAAACTGGCACTGGGCTCTAGGTTAATAGGTTAGTCCCAAAAATCATATAAAATAGCATACAAATGCATATAAAACATCCTAGACGGATAATATAATAGCATGGAACAATAAAAAAAATATAGATACGTTGGAGATGTATCATAGATCAATAGCCTGCGATGTAGCTTCCCGTTTATTTTTTACATGTTCCTAGAGAAAAAGAAGTTGAAAGATGATAGTAGCAATGATGCGGACTTGGTCCGTGATTTGAGGATTATCCTCATTGCTGCACAGGAGAATTATGTCCTTAATGCACCGCTAAGTGACAGACCTATTGCAGGAGCAAATGCACACGCTATGAACGTTTGACAAAGCTCGGTATGTTGACTACTTAATAGTTTAGTGCACCATGCTTTACGGCTTAGAACCGGGACTTCAAAAACGTTTTGAACGCCATGGAACATATAAGATGTTCTAAGAGTTGAAATTGGTATTTCATACTCATGCCTGAGTCGAGAGGTATGAGACCTCTGACAAGTACTTTTCCTACAAGATGGATGAGAATAGCTCAACCAGTGAGCATGTGCTCAGATTGTCTGAGTACTACAATCGCCTGAATCAAGTGGGAGTTAATATTCCATATAAATAGTAATTGACAGAGTTCTCTAGTCACTATCACCAAGTTACTGGAACTTCGTGATGAACTATAATATGCAAGGGATGACGAAAACGATTCCCGAGCTCTTCGTGATGCTGAAATCGATAAAGGTAGAAATCAAGAAAAGCATCAAATGTTAATGGTTGACAAGACCACTAGTTTCAAGTAAAAGGGCAAGCAAGGGAACTTCAAGAAGAATGACAAGCAAGTTGCCACTCCCATGAAGAAGCACAAATCTAGACCCAAGCCTAGAACTGAGTGCTTCTACTGCAAAGGAAATGGTCACTGGAGGTGGAACTGCCCTAGATAGTTGGCGGATAAGAAGGATGGCAAAGTGAACAAAAGTATATTTGATATACAAGTTATTGATGTGCACTTTACTCGTTTTTATAGCAACCCCTCAGTATTTGATACTTGTTTAGTTGCTAAGAGTTGTAACTCAAACATGAGTTGCAGAATGAACACACACTAGTTATGGGCAAAGTGACGATAAGTGTTGGAAATGATTCCAAGGTTGATAAGATCACCATCGCACATTCCCTCTACCTTTGAGATTAGTGTTGGACCAAAATAAATGTTATTTGGTGTTTGTGTTGGGCATGAATATGATTGGATCATGTTTATTGCAATATGGTTATTCATTTAAGTCAAAGAATAATTGTTGTTCTGTTTACATGAATAAAACCTTCTATGGTCATACACTTAATATAAATGGTTTAATGAATCTCGATCATAATGATACACATATTCATAATATTGATGCCAAAAGATGCAAAGTTGATAATGATAGTGCAACATATTTGTGGCACTGCCGTTTAGGTCATATTGGTGTAAAGCGCATGAAGAAACTCCATACTAATGGGCTGTTGGAATCACTTGATGCTTGCGAACCATGCCTCATTGGCAAGATGACTAAGACTCCATTCTCCGGAACAATGGAGCGAGCAAGTGACTTGTTGGAAATAATACATACTGATGTATGCGATCCGATGAGTGTTGAGGCTCATGGCGGGTATCGTTATTTTCTGACTTTCACAGATGATTTGAGCAGATATGGGTATATCTACTTGATGAAACATAAATCTGAAACATTTGAAAAGTTCAAAGAATTTCATAGTGAAGTGAAAAATCATCGTAACAAGAAAATAAAGTTTATATGATCTGATCGCGGAGACGAATATTTGAGTTACGAGTTTGGTCTTCATTTGAAACGATGTGGAATAGTTTCACAACTCACGCCACCTGGAACACCACAGCGTAATGGTGTGTCCGAACGTCCGTACTTTATTAGATATGGTGCGATCTATGATGTCTCTTACCAATTTATCACTATCGTTTTGGGGTTTTGCATAAGAGACAGCTGCATTCACGTTAAATAGGGCACCATCTAAATCCATTGAGAGGACACCATATGAATTGTGGTTTGGCAAGAAACCTAAGCTGCTATTTCTTAAAGTTTGAGATTGTGATGCTTATGTGAAACTTTTCAGCCTGATAAGCTCAAACCCAAATCAGAGAACTGCGTCTTCATAGGATACCCAAAAGAAACTGTTGGGTACACCTTCTATCACAGATCCGAAGGCAAGATCTTTGTTGCTAAGAGATGATCCTTTCTAGAGAAGGAGTTTCTCTCGAAAGAAGTGAGTGGGAAGAAAGTAGAACTTGATGAGGTAATTGTACCTTCTCCCGAATTGGAAAGTAGTTTATCACAGAAATCAGTTTCAGTGATTTCGACACCAATCAGTGAGGAAGCTAATGATGATGATGATGAAACTTCAGATCAAGTTACTACCGAACCTCATAGGTCAACAAGAGTACGGTCCGCACCAGAGTGGTATGGTAATCCTATTTTGGAAATCATGTTACTAGACCATGACGAACCTACAAACTATGAGGAAGCGATGATGAGCCCAGATTCCGCAAAATGGCTTAAGGCCATGAAATCTGAGATGGGATCCATGTATGAGAACAAAGTATGGACTTTGATTGACATGCTCGATGATCGGCGAGCCATTGAGAATAAATGGAATTTCAAGAGGAAGACGAACGCTGATAGTAATGTTACTATCTACAAAGCTTGAATTGTCGAAAAAGGTTTCCGACAAGTTCAAAGTGTTGAATACGATGAGATATTCTCACTCGTATCGATGCTTAAAATCTGTCCGAATCATGTTAGCGATTGCCACATTTTATGAAATTTGACAAATGGATATCAAAACTACATTTCTTAATGGATTTGTTAAAGACGAGTTGTATATGATACAACTAGAAGCTTTTGTCAATCTTAAAGGTGCTAACAAAATGAGCAAGCTCCAGCGATCCATCTATGGACTGGTGCAAGCATCTCGGAGTTGGAATATACGCTTTGATGATTTGATCAAAGTATATGGTTTTATACAGACTTGCAGAGAAGCCTGTATTTACAAGAAAGTGAGTGGGAGCACTACAACATTTCTGATAAGTATATGTGAATGACATATTGTTGATCGAAAATAATGTAGAATTTTTCTACAAAGCATAAAGGAGTGTTTGAAAGTATTTTTTCAAAGAAAGACCTCGGTGAAGCTGCTTACATATTGAGCATCAAGATCTATAGAAATAGATCAAGACGCTTGATAAAGTTTTTCAATGAGTACATACCTTGACAAGATTTTGAAGTAGTTCAAAATGAAACAGTCAAAGAAGGAGTTCTTGCATGTTTTTGCGAGGTGTGAAGTTGAGTTAGATTCAATGCTCGATGAATGCAGAAAATAGAATGAGATTGAAAATTCATTCCCTATGCCTCAGTCATAGGTTCTATGAAGTATGCTATGCTGTGTATCATACCTATTGTGAACCTCACCATAAGTTTGGCAAGAGGGTACAATAGTGATCCAGGAGTGGATCACTGGACAGCGGTCAAAATTATCCTTAGTGGAATAAGGAGATATTTCTCGGTTATGGAGGTGATAAAGAGTTCATCGTAAAGAGTTACGCCGATGCAAGCTTTGACACTGATCCGGATGACTCTAAGTCTCAATCTGGATACATATTGAAAGTGGGAGCATTTAGCTAGAGTAGCTTCGTGCAGAGCATTGTAGACATAGAGATTTTCAACATACATACGGCTCTGAATGTGGCAGACCCGTTGACTAAACTTCCCTCACAAGCAAAACATGATCACTCTTTGGATGTTAATCACATAGCGATGTGAACTAGATTATTGACTGTAGTAAACCCTTTGGGTATTAGTCACATGGAGATGTGAACTAATCACATAAAGATGTGAACTATTGGTGTGAAATCACATGACGATGTGAACTAGATTATTGACTCTAGTGCAAGTGGGAGACTAAAGGAAATATGCCCTAGAGGCAATAATAAAGTTGTTATTTATATTTCCTTATATCATGATAAATGTTTATTATTCATGCAAGAACTTTATTAACAGGAAACTTAGTACATGTGTGAATACATAGACAAACAGAGTGTCCCTAGTATGCCTCTACTAGACTAGCTCATTAATCAAAGATGGTTAAGTTTCCTAGCCATAGACATGTGTTGTAATTTGATGAACGGGATCACATCATTAGAAAATGATGTGATGGACAAGACCCATTCGTTAGCTTAGCATAATGATCGTTTAGTCTATTGCTATTGCTTTCTTCATGACTTAAACATGTTCCTATGACTATGAGATTATGCAACTCCCGAATACCGGAGGAACACTTAGTGTGCTATCAAATGTCACAACGTAACTGGGTGATTATAAAGATGCTCTACAGGTGCCTCCGATGGTGTTTGTTGAGTTGGCATAGATCGAGATTAGGATTTGTCACTCCGATTATCGGATAGGTATATTTGGGCCCTCTCGGTAATGCACATCACTATAAGCCTTGCAAGCAATGTGACTAATGAGTTAGTTGCGGGATGATGCATTACGGAACAAGTAAAGAGACTTGCCGGTAATGAGATTGGACTAGGTATGATGATACCGACGACCAAATCTTGGGACAGTAACATACCGATGACAAAGGGAACAACGTATGTTGTTATGCGGTTTGGTCGATAAAGATCTTCCTAGAATATGTAGGAACCAATATGAGCATCCTGGTTCCGCTATTTGTTATTGACCGGAAGTGAGTCTCGGTCATGTCTACATAGATCTCGAACCCGTAGGGTCCGCACGCTTAACGTTCGATGATGATCGGTATTATGAGTTTATGTGTTTTGATTTACCGAAGGTAGTTCGGAGTCCCGGATGTGATCATGGACATGACGAGGAGTCTCGAAATGGTCGAGACATGAAGATTGATATATTGGAAGGTTATGTTTGGACACCAGAATGGTTTTGGATGAGTTTGGGCATATACAGGAGTACCGGGGGGTTACCGGAACCCCCCGGGGGCTAAATGGGCCTACATGGGCTTTAGTGGGAGAGACAGGAGGTGCCCAAGAGTTGGGGGCGCGCCCCCCAAGCCCAATCCGAATTGGGAAGGGGGCCGCCCCCCATTCCTTCCTCTCCTCTTCCCCTTCCTTCCCCCTCCTATTAGGACTAGGAAAGTGGGGAAATATACTCCCAGTAGGAGTAGAATCCCCCCTTGGGGCGCACCATGAAGGGCGGCCAGCCCCCTCCTCCCCTCCTTTATATACGGGGGAGGGGCACCCCATAGGCACACAAGTTGACAGTTGTCTTAGCCGTGTGCGGTGCCCCCCTCCACAGATTTCCACCTCGGTCATATCATTGTAGAGCTTAGGCGAAGCCCTGCATCGGTAACTTCATCATCACCGTCACCACGCCATCGTGCTGACGAAACTCTCCCTCGGCCTCAGCTAGATCAAGAGTACGAGGGACGTCACCGAGCTGAACGTGTGCAGATTGCGGAGGTACCATGCGTTCGGTACTTGGATCGGTTGGATCGCGAAGATGTTCGACTACATCAACCACTTTACTAAACACTTCCGCTTTAGGTCTACGTGGGTACGTGGATACACTCTCCCCGCTCGTTGCTATGCATCACCTAGATGGATCTTGCGTGTGCGTAGGATTTTTTTGAAATACTACGTTCCCAACACCAACCGTGTGAGATGTAGTGCAAATATCTTGGAGCACCGTCGGTGTATAGTACGCCTATGGGTTACGCGAGAAGGTTCGTCGGCTACAGTCCACAGCCGGTGTTTCAAGCACACTAGCTCGCTCCCCAAATGCTCCTGCCTCTGCATCCCTCGCAATTTCGAAAATATTACTGCCTCATAATCTCGAAAATATCTACCACCTGGAAGGTTTTAATGTTTGATAGCACACGATTAGTATGTGCGGATCGTGTGCGATGTCTGTTACTCCCGCTCTGCTTCAGTCCCTTGATTCAAATTTTCAGTAGCCCCGGCATTTAACTCTCGCCTCTACATCCCTCGCAATTCAAAAATATCTGCTCGCCCTTGATCCAAATTTTCAGTAGCCCCGCCTTGTTACTCCCTCATAGTAAAATTTTCAGTTGCCGCAGTATTTCCTCAAACACAACCTTGCCACCACCCCCCTCCACACACACCCCAAAACCTCCGCTCACACAGACACACACAACCCTAGAAAACATTGGTAGGTCGCCGCCATCGCCGGCGCCTCCATCCTCAACCTGCTTGTGTGCCGGGGAGCTCGAGGAGCCAATGGCCAAAAAGAGGTTTATCGCGGCCTTTTCGCCCGACGCCGGCGAGGCGACCCCATCGTCTTCCGCGGGCCCGATCCACCCTCGCCGGTCCCCCGGTCCGCCCGCCACCGTGCCCCTACACCGGTTCAAGGACTTCCCTGTCCTCCCTCGGACCCGGCAGCCGACGAGGTCCTACCTTGGGGTCCGGCAGCAGCGGTAGGGGACGTGGGTTGCTGAGATTACAGATCAAGAGACCCACACCCGCCAGTGGCTCGGTAGCTTCCACACGGCCGAGCTCGCGGCCATGGAGTACGACCGCTGGCAGGTCTGCTACCACGGCGCGGCAGCTAGGCTCAATTTCCCCTTCGACACACTGCTACCTCTTGAGCAGTGCGTTGATTTTCCCTTGAAGAGGAAAGGGTGATGTAGTAAAGCAGCGTAAGTATTTCCCTCAGTTTTTTAGAACCAAGGTATCAATCCAGTAGGAGACCACGCGCGAGTCCCTCGCACCTACACAAACAAATAAATCCTCGCAACCAACGCGATAAGGGGTTGTCAATCCCTATACGGTCAATTACGAGAGTGAGATCTGATAGATATGATAAGATAATATTTTTGGTATTTTTATGATAAAGATGCAAAGTAAAATAAAAGGCAATAAAAATAGCTAAGTGTTGGAAGATTAATATGATGGAAAATAGACCCGGGGGCCATAGGTTTCACTAGTGGCTTCTCTCGAGAGCATAAGTATTGCGGTGAGTGAACAAATTACTGTTGAGCAATTGATAGAATTGAGCATAGTTAGGAGAGTATCATGGTATGATCATGTATATAGGCATCACGTCCGAGACAAGTAGACCGACTCCTGCCTGCATCTACTACTATTACTCCACACATCGACCGCTATCCAGCATGCATCTAGAGTATTAAGTTAATAAGAATAGAGTAACGCTTTAAGTAAGATGACATGATGTAGAGGGATAAACTCATGCAATATGATATAAAACCCATCTTGTTATCCTCGACGGCAACAATACAATACGTGCCTTGCTGCCCCTACTGTCACTGGGAAAGGACACCGCAAGATTGGACCCAAAGCTAAGCACTTCTCCCATTACAAGAAAGATCAATCTAGTAGGCCAAACCAAACTGATAATTCGAAGAGACTTGCAAAGATAACCAATCATACATAAAAGAATTCAGAGGAGATTCAAATATTGTTCATAGATAAACTTGATCATAAACCCACAATTCATCGGTCTCAACAAACACACCGCAAAAGAAGATTACATCAAATAGATCTCCACCAGAGAGGGGGAGAACATTGTATTGAGATCCAAAAAGAGAGAAGAAGCCATCTAGCTAATAACTATGAATCGGAAGGTTTGAGGTAAACTACTCACACATCATCGGAGAGGCTATGGTGTTGATATAGAAGCCCTCCATGATCGATGCCCCCTCCGGCGGAGCTCCAGAAAAGGCCCCAAGATGGGATCTCACGGGTACAGAAGGTTGCGGCGGTGGAATTAGGTTTTTGGCTCCGTATCTGGTAGTTTGGGGGTACCTAGGTATATATAGGAGGAAGAAGTACGTCGGTGGAGCAACATGGGGCCCACGAGGGTGGAGGGCGCGCCTGGGCGGGGTAGGCACGCCCCCTACCTCGTGCCCTCCTGGTTGATGTCTTGACGTAGGGTCCAAGTCCTCTGGATCACGTTCGTTCCGAAAATCACGTTCCTGAAGGTTTCATTCCGTTTGGACTCCGTTTGATATTCTTTTTCCGCGAAACTCTGAAATAGGCAAAAAACAGCAATTCTGGGCTGGGCCTCCGGTTAATAGGTTAGTCCCAAAATTAATATAAAAGTGTATAATAAATCCCACTAATGTCCAAAGCATAATATAATATAGCATGGAACAATAAAAAATTATAGATACGTTGGAGATGTATCACACACGTCTGGTCGACCTCGTTCCGCCGGAGCCAGAGGTGGTGAGCTCGGCTATGGCATGGGAGGACCACGAGGCGTGGGCGGCCTCGGCCTACATGCAAGAGCCCCGCCGACAGCACCCGGAGCTCATGGAGGCAGAGCGGGCGATCTTTGCTGGCGCGGAGGGAGGCGAGGTTATCGCGCTCTCCTCTGATGACGAGGTTAAAGGCGGCAAGGATGGTGGCGGGGAGGGCAGCAAGGTTATCGCGCTCTCCTCCGATGATGAGGTCGAAGGCGGCGGCGACGGCAGCGCGAAGGGCGTCGAGGTGGTCCTCAAGGACGAGGAGATCGACATCGACGAGTGGAGGAGTGCCTTCCCCAACGACCCCGACAACGGTACCGGCCCGGACCCAGCTTGCGGCGCACCGTACATGACGAGGAAGGATTGGCTCGACCTCTACTTCGACCGAAAGTAGTTTAGCTTAGTTTAAATTTATGTTTTATGTTCAGTTATGCAAAACTATCTATGTTTATGTTTGAATGCATGCTACTTTCGGTTGAACCTTCTTTGAACTTGATCAAATTGAAGTTTACAACCTTAAGTTTAGGGGATCGACTAGAAAAGGACAAAAATTGCTGGAGTATATATATATATCCACTAAGGGTTTTAGTCCTTTAAATTTTTAAGGATCGCCTAGAGATGTCCTTATGACTTGTTTATTTCAGTTCTTTACAATGTGATGCTCTATATGTGCAACTATTTGCCGTGCAGTTCAATTTCATCAATAACAATTTCAACAATACCACTATGAATTACGATATTTGGTTGTTGTTAAGGATATTGCAGTTAACATGCCTTTTTCGTTTTTTAACAATAACTAGTGTACTGTAGACCTGCACAATACCAGTTTGAATGACTACTTGCTTGTTTTTAAATGTTATTCCTGATGCAGTTAACACAAATTTCCACTTCTTGTTTTACTTAACTAGCGTGCTTAAGCCTGCACACTGAAGCTATCATTTGTAGATTATGTTGTCTACCATGGATATATTTGGTTGATGTTTAGCCTGTTGTGTTTAACATGCCTTTATATGTACTCATGCGGGACAATATTGAGAACAGTGTTGTTTTCCATCGAGATTAGTTTCATCGCATTGCTTATATGTACTCACTGTTCAGGATATCGGTAGCTGGTACAATATAGCATGGGGCTGATAAGGGATTAATTATCAAATCGGACATTTCACTGAATATATCTGTAACCCATTTATCAGTAGGTTAACTAGGGCCATATTTAATATATCTAAGGCTACATAGCAACATCATTGTACTAAATGACTAAATATGCAATCCCAGGCTACATAGCAACAAGGAAGAGTGTTACCTTAATGTTTTGATGATGTCTAGATATACATGTAATAAAATCTTATATAATGGGATGGAGGGAGTGTTGTACTACATCATTTTTCAATTGTTGTTTAGCTTCTAATATTAAGTTGATGCTTTTAGGTACGTATATCATTGCCAAAGATCCACACTTTGACCCTTTCTGCGTATGGGGCAATGAGATATTCATGAACCAACATCAAGTGAGGAAACTGATAAAGATTGTTATTAATATGGGTCAAAAGATGTCAATCGAACTATTTGTTTACACTTTATGCAAGACAACAGTGAACTGCAGGATGATAAGTAAGAACCATGTAGCCTTCTTTTCACTGCTCGTAATGAGTTGTGTTAGATGACAATATCTGAATCTTTTTTCTTTTGCAGTGAATCCTAAAGCAGTTTACTCAAGATTACCTCTCAAACTACATGATTGGCGGGCGGCCATCACAAGGGGTTGGACTAGAGTCCTGCATGCCTTCTGCATCCAGGAGAGCACAATAGGGCCATTTAGCTTCACCTTGTTCAGAAACCTGAATGTCTATCGCCTCTTTATTTACCATTTGTAATAGTACAAGTATAGAACCCTGGTTCATCATTCTTTATTTGGTGCTTATGTAGTTCTTAAACATATGTACCTATGAATCGAATAATGCATTGGTTGTTTGAACCTAATGGATATGAATAAAGCTATAGCCTAATTTCAAGTTTAAATTAGGTACAATTTTAAATAGCAGCAATTAAATTAGGGCGAAATTACGTTGTGCAGGTCATTACGGCACACACGGTTGGTAAAACACAAACGTTTGCGATATACACCATAATCCGAGACGGTTCACAGAGAGGAAACGTGTGCAAGCATGCACACAATTGCTGTTTGCAAAGCGTGTGTGATGTCAGACACTATCACATACGGTGCGGGAAAACTAAATGTGTGTGATTGTCTACCTATCGTACACGGTTGTAATCATGAACTATTTGTGATGTGATAGGCATCGTAAAACTCCCATGCCTGGAAACCTCCCGTGCCTGGAATCTGCCTGGTTTTAGGTAAAACCACAAAACTCCGACTGCGATGGCAATGCGAGTACAAACGAGTAGCAAGGATGAAGCATTTGGGATATTCTAGATATCGGAAACGGTTATATAGGGACAATTGTATGCATCAAGGCTCCCTATCCCCGACGGTTTCTGGGTCGTGTGGGAAGGACCCTCGTATTCCCCACACTCACTTGGTGACAGTTCCAAATGCCGTCGCGGAAAGGGGTTAAAAACCGTTTGTATAGCACCGACGCGTACCAGTGACAGCATAGTAAGATGTTTCTGTGGCACCTACGTCAGTTGAAGAGGAAGCTAATGATGATGATCATGAAGCTTCAGATCAAGTTATTGCCAAACCTCGTAGGTTGACATGGGTACGTACAGCTTCTGAGTGGTACGGTAACCCTGTCTTAGAGGCCATGTTGTTGACAACGTGAACCTATGAGCTAAGGAGAAGCGAAGGTGGGACCGGATTCCAACAAATGGCTAGGATCCATGAAATCCGAGATAGGATCCATGTATGAGAACAAAGTATGGACTTTGGTGGACTTGCCCGATGATCGGCAAGCCATTGAGAATAAATGGATCTTTGAGAAGAAGACAGACGCTGATGGTAATGTCACCATCTATGAACCTCGAATTGTCGCAAAGAAGTTTCCGACAAGTTCAAGGAGTTGACTATGATGAGACTTCCTCACTCATAGCGATGCTAAAGTCTGTTGGAATTATGTTAGACGTTGTTGCATTTTCAATTATGAAATCTGGCAGATGGATGTCAAAACAAAGTTTCCTTAACGGTTTCCGTGAGGTAAGGTTCTATGTGGTACAACCAGAAGGTTTTGTCGATCCTAAGGATGCTAAAAGGCATGCAAGCTTCAGCGATGCTTTTATGGACTGGAGCAAGCATCTCGGAATTGGAATATACACTTTGATGAGGTGATCAAAGCTTTTGGATTTATACAAAGTTTGCAAGAAACTTGTATTTACAAGAAAGTGAGTGGGAGCACTACAACATTTCTGATAAGTATATGTGGATGACATATTGTTGATTGGAAATGATGTAGAATTTCTGGAAAGCATAAAGGGTTGTTTGAAAGGAGTTTTAAAAAGGAAGACCTAGGTAAAGCTTCTTACACATTGGGCAACAAGATCTATAGAGTTAGATCAAGACGCCTGATAAGACTTTCACTGAGCACATACCTTAACATGATTTTGAAGGATTTCAAAATGGATCAATCAAAGAAGGAGTTCTTGCCTGAGTTGTAAGGTGTGAAGTTGAGTAAGACTCAAGGCTCGACCACGACAGAAGAAAGAGAAAGGACGAAGGTCGTCCCCTATGCCATAGCCATAGGCTCTATACGGTATGCCATGTTGTGTACCGCACCTGATGCGTACCTTGCCACGTGTCTGGCAAGGGGGTACAAGAGTGATCCAGGAGTGGATCATGTCGGATCTCGGGTTCCGGCAAAACCCTCAAGGTTCGAACACTGGGGTGCGCGCGAAGATCTCCCCTACCAAATCACGCCCTCAGCCTCACCGAAATCTCTAAGCCTAGCTCGACGAACTCACAACACAAGAGACACAAGATTTATACTGGTTCGGGCCACCGTTGCTGTGTAATACCCTACTCCAGTGTGGTGTGGTGGATTGCCTCTCAGGCTGAGGATGAATAGTACAAGGGGAAGAGCAGCCTCCTGAGGTGAGGTGTTCTTGTGCTTGGCGGGTGTGAGGATGGGCTGGATCTAGTTTAAGATGAGATGAGTTGCCTCCTACTGTGGTGGCTAGTCCTATTTATAGAGGCGTTGGTCCTCTCCCCAAATATTGAGCGGGAAGGGAGCCAACAACGGCCAATTTGAAAGGGGGCAGCTAGTACAAGTTATCCTGACTAAAGGTGGTATTTGCCTGCCAAAGGCTCTGGTGGTGACGCCGTCTTGGGCTCCGTGATGACCTCCGTCTTGCCGTCCTGCTGGTCTTGGTCTCGTTGCACCGATATGGAAACCTTTGCTTGACGCCTCGGTACTCCTCGCCTGCGCTTGCCTCCTTAGCACCAAAGAGGAAACAAGGACACTGTGCGCGC
The DNA here is from genome assembly GCA_032464435.1 of Aegilops umbellulata. NCBI lineage: Eukaryota > Viridiplantae > Streptophyta > Magnoliopsida > Poales > Poaceae > Aegilops > Aegilops umbellulata. Next base: position 60,835,323 of record CP136056.1, on the reverse strand, counting down.
TAGCGCCCGCCTGGTCTCGATCGTCATGGCTCGCGTCATGAGAACCTCGCGAGGTTTGCCTTGCCTTGATCTCTCCGCCCCTTGCGAGCCAGCCTGGTGAGGCCGCTCCCGAGGAGGTCTTGTGTCGTCCGCCTTGTGAGGCTTGGCCCCTTGCGAGGGTCTCGAATGCTTGTTGGTGAAGATGGGCCGTACGGGCCCGCTCGCGGAGCCACATCGTGGGCCGCAAGCAGGCAAGTCTAGGGACCCCGTTCCTAGAACGCTGACAGTATCCCCCAAGCCCAAGGCACGCTCGGACTTGGCTTCGAGGCGAAGCCAAAGGGCTAGTGTGGAGCGTCGTGGGCCCCAACAACTTGCGGCCTTGGTCGACGCATGGCGGTTGATTGGACGTGGGCGTCTTCGCTTCCCCACGCTGCCTCGGCAACTGCCCGACTATCAAAAGGCCGGCGTAGACAGCGCTTGCATTCATTTCTTCCTTTTGCCTTGCTCCAGATCCCCTTTCTTGCTCCTTGCTTCCGAAATCTCCAGATCTGCTCCCATCCCTTTCCGCATCAGCGACCAATGGCGCCCCGGAAGGTCAAGCCTGCCTCGTCGCCGGCTTGGTACGAGCCAGCTCTCGATGCGCCCAACGTCTCGGAGAAGAGCCTCACCGCCATGCGCTTGCTGACGGTGGGGGAAAGCAATGAGAGGGGGAAGACTGAGCTTCGGGCCGGCTCTGACGTGCTGGAGCCCGAGGGAAGCACCTTCTTCCCCTTCTTCATGAGCAGCATCGTCACGGGGCTGGTTCCCCCCTTCTCTGACTTCTTCTATGCGGTCCTCGGCCACTACGGGCTGCAGGTGCTGCATCTTCATCCCAACCCTATCCTTCTCTTGTCGATCTTCACCTTCTACTGCGAGGCATATCTTGGCGTGATGCCGTCCGTGGCTCTGCTGCGCCACTTCTTCTTCCTCCGGATCAACGAGGGGCATACCTCCGGGTGTGCCAACTTCATCGTGGCCGGCAAGGCCAACTCGATCTCGAAGACTGGGAAGAAGACCGACGGCTTCAGGAGTAAGTGGGTCATGATGGACGCCAGGTGCGTCCACCCATGCTTGGTGCTACCAATGGAGATGCCCCAGTCCGACAAGGGGTGGTCATGCGTGAAGCTCACTGACGAGCAGGCGACGTTGGTGCTGGAGCAGATGAACGCCGATTTGAAGCCGGGCAACGTGAGGGCATCAAAGGTGACAGGGGCCATGCTCCTGAAGGAATTTCTGATGTTGCGTGTGGCCACGCTTCAGGCGCGCATGCACCCCTTGTGGAGGCTTGGGGACAAAGAGGACAAGGTTCGCCTGAGCCCGGAAGCCTTGCCTGACGGTGAGCTGGTTGCGGCTCTCCGCCTCCTGGTCGGGGACGACCAGGAGTACCCGCCGAGCGGCTTCACTCCCCTGTTCCATCGCAAGGACGGGTCGCAGGTCATGGCCGCCAGGCCGACCTTTGACGGGCGCCCGCCGGTGCCGCCGGCGCTCACCTGGGCCCGGCGCCGACGCCGGTGGAGCTGTCTTTTGGTGAGTCCCGCAGGGAGGAAGAGGAGGAGGAGAAGGAGGAGGAGGACTCGGAGGTGACCCATGAAGGGATGGGGGAGACTTCTCCCTTGAGCAAGGCCGACATCCTCTGCACCCTGCCAGATGACGACGAGGCCGGTGCCCGCCAGGAGAAGGGGGAGCCGCCCGTGATCCCGACGAAGAGTAGGTCAGCGCTGGTCTCCCGAGATGCTGCTCCTGCTTTGACGCTGCCTGGAGCTACCTCCGGCCCCTCCGCTGCCCCGTCTTCTGCTCCTGGAGCCCCCGCGCCCGCACCTCAAGCTTTGAGGCCCTCGGGCTTCAAGCTCAGCAAGCGGAGGGTGGACTACGCCTCGGTGGACCATTAAGTGTCCGTGCTCCGTCTTGTTCTTGGTTATGTTGTTGATTCTTGACACTTCTCCGCTGTGCGATTAGGCCGACGCCTGCGGCGAAGAAGAGGAAGGAGGAAGCGGTAGTGCCGCTCGGGGCCAACCCGCCTGCTCCGTATGCGTCTCCCTCCGTGGAGAAGGGCAGCGTTGGCGCTCATGTCTCTCCGGCCCAGTCATCCTCACGAGGCATGGGGAGAATCCTCGGGAGGAGTCAGCCCCCGGCGACCCCGCTGGCTCCGGAGGCACCGGTGTCCGGCTCGGCTGCTGAAGCCTCCAAGGCTCAGGAGCCCCCAGTCTTCCAGGCTATGGTGACGATACCTTCTCCTCCTCCTGCTGATCCCATGTCCTTCTGCCTCCCCTGATGTCTTGGAGCGCGCTCTTCTTGAGATGACCTGGCTGCGAGAAGATCTTCAGGGTGCTGACGCCCTCCTGGTGGCCGGGCGTCTGGAGCTGGTTTCTGGCTGGCTCCATTCCAACGTGTTTGTTCGGGCGGCGCTGAGCTAGGCCACGACGACCTCTAAGAAGGAGAAGCAGGCCGCCGCCCAGGAAGCAGCTGCTCGCGAGGCATCGCTGAAGGACGTCGAGGCCGCCAAGAGTCGCTGCCGGGCGCTGGAGGCCGAGTTGAAGACCCTGTGCAACGAGCGTGCGGAAGAATCCAGTAGCCATCAGGCGGAGGAGGAGAAGATGAAGGCCCGGGAGGACGCCGTCAAGGGTCGCGACGCTGAGCTGGGGCAGTCGGCGAAGGCGCAGGCCATTGAGCATGGCCGACTGGAGGAGCAGGAGCAGAAGGTGAAGGCGGAGGAAGCGAACTTGACGCGAAGACGAAGGTTCTGGCCGAAGACCGCACGGCCTTCGCGCTTCTTAAGGAGAGGTCTCGCGTGGCGCTAAAGACACTCTATGAGAAGGGCTTGGAGAAGCCGCTAACCACCAATGAGGACGGCCCCGCCCAGCTGCTCCCCTACTTGGTCGAGGCGCTCAAGGAAGTCGTGGACAACATCGGTCCCGTGGTAGAGGAAGAGGCTCGTGTCCTTTCTGCAGCTGCGCTGAAGCGTGTCTTCAGCCACCTCCATCTTCTCGACCCTACTGCTCGCCTTGACGAGCTGCTAGAGCTTGTGGCTGATGAACATTGCGCAGCCGCCGCCGCAGCCGTAAAAGGTCAGGTGGAAGCCCTACTGAAGAAGTTTCGCGCCTTCGCTCCCGCTCCTTTGACCGGAAGCGCCACCACTCCTGCAGCTCCGGCCGGTGGCCCAGATGAAGGCGACGTCATCAATGGAGGAGCGCCTCTCACGGGCGTCGGTGGTATCCAAGGATGACTTGCGGCTCCTTTGCTGTTTTATTCCTGCAACATGCATCATGCCTCGTGGAGGTGTTAAACTTGCGTTTGGTATTGTGAGAACAATATGTCTTGTAATATTTGCTTGAGATTTTCGATTTTCTCCCTATTTGCTTTTCGTTCTACGTCGGCAGGGCCCGACCGCGCGCATACCTCAGCTGCCATTGGGTCGTCCGGAGACCAGGACGAGACCAAGGAATGAGGGGCTACGTGACCAGTTAGGCTCCTGAGTCGCGATGCTCAGGAGTCCTCCTTGACGCGCAAACAGCTTATAGGAAAGAGATGCAGGAATAGGTCTAGTGTTCTACGTCGACAGGGCCCGGCCGCGCGCATACCTCAGCCGCCGTTGGGTCGTCCGGAGACCAGAACGAGACCAAGGATTGAGGGGCTACGTGACCAGTTAGGCTCCTGAGTAGCGATGCTCAGGAGTCCCCCTTGACGTACAAACAACCTTCGTACCTTTGCCCTCGCCGAGGCTCGGCCCGGGAGGGGCGCGCGACAACCAGGTCCGGGGGACCTGGTTGGGTGGCGTACGCTTGGACATGACCCGAGCACAGCCCCCGTGCCCAGCCCCCTCGCGTGACTCTCCCGAGGGGAGGTGTTGCGGTCAGGCCGGACACTGAGCTCAAGGGCTCACTGAAGTTGATACAGCCATGGGGCCGCCCTCAGTTTATCACCAGCGCGAAGTATAGCGCTTTCGCACTTGCACGGGCATAGCCGCTCCTCGGCAGTGTCGATGGCCAGCGCGGAGCATGGTGCTTCCACTGGTACGTGAGAGGGGACTCCCTACTGCTGAGATCCCCCGAGGCGTGTACAGCCCCGCCCTGACACGTGGCTTGCACGACAGGGCTAGATGATACATCTCCAACGTATCTACAATTTTTGATTGCTCCATGCTATATTATCTACTGTTTTGGACTATATTGGGCTTTATTTTCCACTTTTATATTATTTTTGGGACTAACCTATTAACCGGAGGCCCAACCCAGAATTGCTGTTTTTTGCCTATTTCAGTGTTTCGGAGAAACAGAATATCAAACGGAGTCCAAACGGAATAAAATCTTCGGGAACATGATTTTCTCACCAAACGTGATCCAGGAGACTTGGACCCTACTCCAAGGGAGCCAAGACGCGGTCACGATGGTGGGGGCAACCCCCCCTTAGGGCGCGCCCCCTGCCTCGTGGGCCCCTCGAAGCTCCACCGTCGTACTCCTTCCTCCTATATATACCTACGTACCCCCAAACGATCAGAAGAGGAGCAAAAAACCTAATTCCACCGCCGCAACTTTCTGTATCCACAAGATCCCATCTTGGGGCATGTTCCGGAGCTCCGCCGAAGAGGGTCATCATCACGGAGGGCTTCTACATCATCATAGCCCCTCGATGAAGTGTGAGTAGTTTACCTCAGACCTTCGTGTCCATAGTTAGTAGCTAGATGGCTTCTTCTCTCTTTTTGGATCTCAATAAAAAGTTCTCCCCCTCTCTTGTGGAGATCTATTCGATGTAATCTTCTTTTTGCGGTGTGTTTGTTGAGACCGATGAATTGTGGGTTTATGATCAAGTCTATCTATGAATAATATTGGAATCTTCTCTGAATTCTTTTATGTATGATTGGTTATCTTTGCAAGTCTCTTCGAATTATCAGTTTGGTTTGGCCTACTAGATTGGTTTATCTTGCCATGGGAGAAGTGCTTACCTTTGGGTTCAATAGAGAGAATAATAGAAGATTGCAAGGCGGGTTCCTCCTCCAAGTCCTTCATAGAAGATTGTAAACACCAAGAATGGTGTCCGGCTCTGCAAAATAAGTTTCCACATAGTGCCATAGAGAGAATAATATTAACACAAATCAAATCTGCTGACGTATTCCGCAGTGCATCATCACACTACGGCCAAGTTCTTTACACAAATCGTTTTTACTCTTCCACCTCAGCGTGTTTCGCGAGGCGGTTTCCTTGGCACGTCTTGTCAAAGCAGAGATCGTGTGTCCTTTTTACGGGATTCTCATCAATACGGACGTGGGTAACCCAACCGCGCCATTTACCATGGCGCTTGGGAGGCAAGCGAGTTTTATTAGGCAGGTGGGGACGCATAATCGCATCCGCCCATATAAGGGGATAAGGATCCACCTTTTTACCTACACCTTCTTCCTCCTTTGCCAATCCATCTCTTGCGCACTCGAGCTCCAGCGCCCAAGCCCGCTTTTCCCACCTCAACCTTCTCCAGCAATGTCCGGAGCGGGAGGCAAGTGGATGGTCTCCTCCGTTACGGAGGTTCAAGTGAAAAAGCTGAGGAAGGCCGGATACCTGTCCAAGGACATCCCGCACCGGCTTCCCGAGAAGGGGCAGCTTCTCCCCACCCCAAGGCCCCATGAGAGGGTAGTTTTCCTTCCCCACTTCCTCCACGGACTGGGTTTTCCACTCCACCCATTCGTCCGGGGACTCATGTTCTATTATGGCCTGGATTTCCACGATCTGGCCCCAAACTTCATCCTCAACATCTCGACGTTTATCGTCGTGTGCGAGGCCTTCCTCCGCGTCCGCCCCCATTTTGGCCTCTGGCTTAAGACTTTCAACGTCAAGCCCAAGGTGGTGCGCGGCAGCCAAGCGGAGTGCGGAGGAGCCATGGCGGGCAAGATGGCCAACGTCCTATGGTTCGAGGGCTCCTTTGTGGAGACCCTAAAGGGGTGGCAAGCAGGGTGGTTTTACATCACCGAGCCATGCGATCCGAAATGGGTCGCAGCCCCCGAGTTCCGATCCGGACCCCCCACGCGGCTAATGTCCTGGAAAGAGACGGGCCTGTCGTGGGGCAACGAAGAAGAGGTGACCGGATTGCAAACTTGCATCCAGTCCCTGGTGAACAAGCCAATCAAGCTTGTCAATGTAGTCTAGGTCATGCTCGTTCGCCGAATCCTCCCGTGTCAACAACGGGACTTTACTCTGTGGGAGTTCGACCCGGCGCAGCACCGAGCCCTTAACAGGCTCTTCGACACGACGTATGAAGACATCTGGAAGGTGCTAATCAAAGGCGCCGAGGCTCCCGCATCCGCTTCCGAGGACCGCGGATACAGCTCGCAGCGTCACGCTGGCGAGGTAAGCTATTTTCGCCCTTTACAGGATGTTAAGTTCTTTCATAGTTTGACTCTATGCGGGATCTAAACTCCCTTACCTTTAGCAGGCTTGGCAGGCGATATCCGGACCGATTAACTGTCTGACTCCCTTGCCCGAAGACCCAGCCCCTGCTCTCTTAGAGAAGCTGCTGGCTCCGGCGCCTTATGTGGTGCCGGAGAGGAAGGCCAAGAAGAAGAAGGCCACGGGGACTCGAAAGAGTGCCCGCAATGTGGCGGTGTCGGACTCGTCATCTGACGAGTCCGAGACGCTCTCCCCTCGTGAAAACGAGGAGGAGGAAGAAGAAACCTCTCCCCCTCCACCGGGGGGAGGAGAAAAAGGGAAGGCCGCCCCAACGGGGGAGGCCGGAGGGTCCAGAAAGAGGAAGACCCCTCCACCGGACTACTCCCCCGACGCCGACAAGGACGACGAGGGGTGGTCCAACAGGGCCAAGCGTCCGGCGAAATCATAAGTATTCGGATACCAGAGTGACTCATGATATTCCTAGGTCGTTCAGCTTTCCATAATGCCGAACATAATTGTGCAGCCCGCCCCGGGCCGAACTCGACGATTCGTCGAGCGGCTCCCTGGATTCGTCGGACGTGACCTCAGTTCCGCCCGCTGTCTCCCCCCGCACTGCAGGCGACGCCGAAGTGGCGTCGCAACGAGCTCCAGGGTAGGAGGAGGTGGTCCTGGAGGAGCCGAAAGGCGACCTCCCAGAACCCAGGAATAAAGGGGACAAGACCCCCCAAGGCTCCGAGTCCGGCTTTGTGCCGGACGCCGCGCCGGACTCTTCAACAGTTCCGGTCCGCGGTAGGCGAACTCCTTCCAAGAGGAGCAAGCCTTCTGAGCCGGCGGCCTCCGTCCAACCGGAGGTGCCGGACAATCTGCTGGAGGTGCTTGACGGCGCCTCCATCGACGAGGAGCACCGTACTATTATGAGTACGGTGATCCAGAGGGTTCAGTCCGCCAAGAGCGGACTGACTGAAGCTTGCGCTAGCCTTCTGAGAGGCTTCGAGGTAAGCAAAAATATATCAAAATATTACCACATAGACAGTAGCCCCTGATGCTCTGTTTGGCGTTCGGGAAGAAAAGCCGAATAGAGGATCTAATAAATTTCGCAGGAGTCTAACAAAAAGGAGTCAATATGCATATGCAGGCTTCGCTGCTATCCACCGCCGCACTGACTGCGGAGGTGGGTGTCCTGAAACAAGACCTCGGGCGGACCGAGCAAGAGCTCGGCCTTGCCAAGCGGCAGCTCGAGGAAAAAGAAGGTAAGAAATACCTTACAGAAAAAACGTGCCTATAGAGAGGCGTGATTGCAAAAAATAACAGGATCGTACTGCTTATTATAGGGGCCACAACTGAGGTGGCGACCCTCAAGCAGGCGCTATCTGAGGCCGAAAAGAAAATGGCCGAGGAGCGCACCGAGCAAGAGAGACTTGGGGCTCAGGTCGGCGAGGTGCAGCAAGAGCTGCAGGCTCTCATGAAAAAACATGAGAGCTTGGAGCTTGAGTCAAAGGCGCAAGCATCCGAGCTCGCGTCGGCCCTTGAGACCGCCAAGGGTGCCAAGGCCGAAGCCCAGAAGGCCCTCCAAGAGTTGGAGGAGATGAAAAAGATAGCAACGGGTAAGGCATTCTTAATGCAAAGCAGAAATATAAAAGTAAACTACTTGTCACTTACCCGAATCCGGAGCTCTCCAGGGGCATTCGCAGATCTTCCCCGCAGCGTATCCAACGCCGCCGCATTCTATCGAGCTGAAGAGGGCAGCTCGACGGAGAGTGTGTTCTGGTCTCAGTATTCTAAGGCCGGACACCCTGTACCCCTGAGCGACCAGCTGAAACCGCTGGTCGAGCTCCACAAGGCGGCCGAACAGGCCATGAAGGGCTTCATAGTTCGGCTGTGGCCCGGAGAGGCCCTTCCAGGGAGCTATTTTGGGCTGGTGCGGCGGCTGGTGGAGGCCTGTCCATGGCTCGAGGTCATCAAGCGCTCCGTCTGCATTGAAGGTGCCCGGAGGGCCCTTGCCCGTGCAAAGGTGCACTGGGGTAAGCTGGACGGTGGGAAGCTTGTGAGGGACGGGCCGCCGCCGAGGAAGGAGCTTCGCAAGCCAGAGAACTACTACAAGGATGTTTTTGCAGGTGCCCGCCTTGTGGCGGATGAATGTACCAAGGATGTAATCTTTGAATGAACTCGCTCGTGTTTATCCTGTGCGCTGAAAACTTGTTCATATGCGCTAAGCAATGGTTATTGAATTTAAAATATTATTTCCTGTGCGGCCGTTTATCAAAATATTGAGAGATGGCCAGTCGTCGGCTTCTGCCCCCATGCCACTAGTGCTGGGGTGTTCGGGGTAAACCTGAGCGCTCTTTTTCCCATGGTTGGGTCCTTCGAGCGAGGCGCTCAGCACAACGAACCAGGCAATCGGACTATAATGCTTGAACACTCTCACTTAGCCATAGAACTTCATAATTTTAAATTTCGACGAAGCCCCTAGTTCGGAAGACCGAGTGCGGGGCGCTATCCACGCCTTTGGCCGGACAAACCCAGCTCCTCGCTCGAAGCGGCATAAGTCTTTAGGGACTCGAAAAACCTCTCGAACAGCGACCGGTCTCTCGCCTCATCATGACAGTCAGTTTTAGCTTGCTCCACTAAGGTGCTTAACCCAGCTGAACCGGGGCACAATCGCAGTGGTTCTCCTAGTGCTACCTTAGCCGATATAGCGGAACGTAAGGCACCAAAACATAGGAGCCGGGCAAACCCAACTATTGACCCAAATCATGATTCGAAGCCGATGCATATAGTGCTATAAGTTCAGGGTGCCGCACTTGTGAAAGTGCACGGACTTCTCACACCATATTAAGGGGTACTGAAGCCCCTGGCATGTTGGCCGTACCATGGTGTACGGGTGCAATTATGTTAAAACATATATATGAAAATAGGATAATGCAAAAAATAGACAAAAAGCTATGCATTGTTTATGGAGAGGCTATTTATCAAAGCCGAACGATACAAGTAGTGTGATAAGCAAAAATATACTGGACTATTTAACATGTCCTGACCAGGGGCAGGCTGCGGAATTGTATTTGAAACAGGTATACCGCTCGTAACAGAGACCACCTGGGAGTTCCATAATGCGGCGTGGCTTTGTCTGCTTCCCTGGATCTTGCATCATTTGTGCGGCAGTCGAATTGCCGAACAAGTCGTCCGAAATGTGGAGTCCTGAAAGTAAGAAAAAAAGAATCTGGCAGCCCCTAGTACGTTTTAAGCCGTATTTTGGGCGTGTCGTTATTGTGCCCCTTCCCCTGTGCCCATGGTATTTCAAGGGCGTAGTTATGTACGCGAGGCTCTGGTTTCGCTATATCGCGAGGGCTGGGGTTGGGGCCGCATTGCTACGCCTGCTCAGAACGTGCTGGGCGGTCTTGTTGTAGGTTACTCTGGGCGCGCTTGGCAGTGTCTGGCTTTTTAACGGCCGGACTGGAGAATTGCCTAAGAAGGCTGCTTTGTACTTCCGCTGCGAGAGCCGCCGTGTGCTCCTCCGTATGGAGGGAGCGTTCGGTGTTTTCGTTGACCGTGATTACTCCTCGTGGGCCTGACATCTTGATCTTGAGGTATGCGTAGTGCGGCACCGCATTGAATTTTGCGAATGCGGTTCGTCCGAGCAGGGCGTGATAGCCACTGCGGAACGGGACTATATCGAAGATTAACTCTTCGCTTCGGAAATTATCCGGAGATCCGAAGACCACGTCAAGTGTTACTGAGCCTGTGCAATTGGCCTCTACACCTGGTATAACGCCTTTAAAGGTTGTCTTTGTGGGCTTAATCCTTGAGGGATCTATGCCCATTTTCTGCACTGTATCCTGGTAAAGCAGGTTCAGGCTACTGCCACCGTCCATTAGGACTCTTGTGAGATGAAATCCGTCGATGATTGGGTCGAGAACCAATGTGGCAAAGCCGCCATGACGGATGCTAGTGGGGTGGTCCCTTCGATCAAAAGTGATCGGGCAGGAGGACCATGGGTTGAACTTTGGGGCGACAGACTCCATCGCGTATACGTCCCGTAGCGCACGCTTCCGCTCCCTCTTGGGAATGTGGGTTGCGTATATCATGTGCACCGTCCGCACTTGTGGGGGAAACCCCTTCTGTCCATTATTGTTCGGCGGCCTGGGCTCCTCCTCGTCATCGCTATGCAGCCCCTTGTCTTTGTTTTCGGCTCTTAACTTGCCTGCCTGCTTGAACACCCAACAATCCCTGTTGGTGTGATTGGCTGGCCTTTCGGGGGTGCCATGGATCTGGCACAAGCGGTCGAGTATTCGGTCCAAACTGGACGGGCCCTGAGTATTCTTTTTGAATGCCTTTTTCCGCTGACCGGATTTATAGCCTCTGAATCCGGCATTAACTGTCGTATCTTCATTGATGTCGCTGCTTACGCGGTGTTTTTGCTTTTTTCGACATGTCCTGCCACTTTTGTCCTTGGTATCTGAATTACCAGGGTTCTTTGATAAGTTGTTGCTGCGAGCTAGCCAGCTATCTTCTCCCGTGCAAAAGCGGGTCATGAGTGTCGTGAGGGCTGCCATAGATTTCGGCTTTTCCTGTCCCAGGTGCTGGGCAAGCCACTCGTCGCGGATGTTATGCTTGAAGGTTGCTAAGGCCTCTGCGTCCGGACAGTCGACTATCTGGTTTTTCTTTGTTAGGAACCATGTCCAGAATTGTCTGGCCGATTCTTCTGGCTGCTGAATTATGTGGCTTAAGTCGTCGGCGTCCGGTGGTCGCACATAGGTGCCCTGGAAGTTGTCAAGGAATGCGGCCTCCAGGTCCTCCCAAGAATCAATTGAGTCCGCTGGCAAGCTGTTAAGCCAGTGCCGGGCCGGTCCTTTGAGTTTGAGCGGGAGGTATTTGATGGTGTGTAGATCATCGCCACGTGCCATGTGGATATGAAGGAGATAATCCTTGATCCATACCGCCGGATCTGTGGTGCCATCGTATGATTCGATGTTCACGGATTTGAAACCCTCTGGGATTTTATGATCCATTACTTCATCTGTGAAGCATAGTGGGTGTGCGGCGCCCCTGTATTGGGCTATGTCACGACGCAGCTCGGAAGAGCTATGTCTGTTGTGTTCGGCCCGACCAGATTTGTTGTATCCGGAGTGAAGATCATCCTCACGTGTCGTCGGGCGCCTGCGCGATCCGTAGATCGATCTTGTTTGTATTGCCTTATCCTCCAGTACGTCTCGCAGGTCTGGCGCATTTTCCCGTGCCTTAGTTGAGCGGCGTTGGGGCATGGCTCGGGTGGAGGGCCGAGAGGCCTCTCTGTCGCGGCCGCGAGGTGGCCGGTCTGCCATGTCGTGCGCTGGTGATGTAGGCGCTTCCTCCTCTGATCGGGGTAGTGGCCTGCGCTTTGGGTAACTCTTGGAGGGGCGTTCGAGTTCATACTCTTCGGCCGCAAGGACTTCAGTCCATCTATCAGCTAGCAAATCTTGATCAGCTCTAACCTGTTGCTGCTTTTTCTTAAGGCTGTTTGCCGTGGCTAAAAGCCTGCGTTTGAAACGCTCTTGTTCGGCGGGGTTTGATGGTACGACGAATTCGTCGTCATCGAGGCTTGCCTCGTCTACGGAGGGAGGCATATAGTTATTATCCTCAACCTCTCGGTCTGCCGCTCTCTCATGAGGGCTGGCTTCTCCATCTTCCTGCGCCGAATCTTGCTGGGGTGGGTGTTCTTCGGTGCTATCCGGGGTAGTATTATCTCCCGTGCCGGAATCACCGTTTTTGCTTTGGCGGGATTTAGAGCGGCGCCGCTGACGCCGGTGTTTTGGCTGTTTCTTGGAGGTGTCCTCCCCCGTTGTTCCATCGCCATCTCCATCTTTTGGAGTATCCGCCATATATATGTCATATGACGAGGTGGCCTTCCAGCGCCCTACAGGTGCTGGTTCTTGTTCGTCTCCTACCTCGTCGTCCATACCGTCGAAGTCTTCGGAGCCGAAGTCAAGCATGTCGGTTAAATCGTCGACAGTGGCTACAAAGTGGGTGGTAGGTGGGCTTTGAATTTCTTCATCGTCCGTATCCCATCCTTGCTGACCGTAGTCCGGCCAGGGCTCTCGTGATAGAGAGAGAGACTTGAGAGAATTCAGGATGTCGCCAAAGGGCGAGTGCTGAAAGATGTCCGCGGCGGTGAACTCCATTATCGGCGCCCAATCGGATTCGATTGGCAGAGGCGCGGGGGTTTCGGAGTCCGGAGAAGAGTCCGGACCCTCGGAGTCACGGGTCACGCGGAGTGCGGGGCTGGCATTTGGCTCGATCGCCTTTGAGATCGCAGCCCCCGAGGTGACGTCCAACCGCTCATCCTCAATTGGCGCAATAGGCTCTGAGTTAGGGGTCAGAACCGGTGCGTGTGCGGCCTCCAGGACACCGTTCGGAGGCAGAGCTAGATCATGCCCCTCGAGATAGTGCGGCGCGCTTGGCTGTGGCTCGAACCCGTCGAAGATCAAGTCTCCGCGGATATCAGTCGTGTAGTTTAAGCTTCCAAACCTGACTTGACGGCCAGGGGCGTAGCTTTAGATCTGCCCCAGGTGACCAAGCGAATTGGCCCGCAGAGCGAAGCCGCCGAAGACGAAGATTTGTCTGGGGAGAAAAGTCTCACCCTGGACCTCATCGCTGTTGATGATCAAAGGAGCCATCGGGCCTAAAAGGCAACCACACAGAGGAACTCTCAATGAAAGCACCAATGTCGGTGTCAAAACCGGCGGATCTCGGGTAGGGGGTCCCGAACTGTGCGTCAAGGCCGGGTGGTAACAGGAGACAAGGGACACGATGTTTTTACCCAGGTTCGGGCCCTCTCGATGGAGGTAATACCCTACTCCTGCTTGATTAATATTGATGATATGGGTAGTACAAGAGTAGATCTACCACGAGATCAAGGAGGCTAAACCCTAGAAGCTAGCCTATGGTATGATTGTGTATGAAGATGATTGTCCTACGGACTACAACCCTCCGGTTTATATAGACACCGGATAGGGTTAGGGTTACACAGAGTCGGTTACAATGGTAGGAGATCTTGAATATCCGCATCGCCAAGCTTGCCTTCCACGCCAAGGAAAGTCCCATCCGGACATGGGACGAAGTCTTCAATCTTGTATCTTCATAGTCCACGAGTCCGGCGAAGGTATAGTCCGGCTACCCGAACACCCCCTAATCCATCACTCCCTCAAGCTTTGATATACTTATAGCTCTAGTGCATCCGTTGCATGGCAATCCCTACTCACTCACATTGATATCTACTAATGGGAATCTCCATAGCCCGTTGATACGCCTAGTTGATGTGAAACTATCTTCCCCTCTTTATGTCTTCTCCAGAACCACCATTCTATTCCACATATAGTGCTATATCCATGGCTCACGCTCATGTATTGCATGAAGATTGAAAAGGTTTTGAAAATGTTAAAGTATGAAACAATTGCTTGGCTTGTCATCGGGGTTGTGCATGATTTAAATACTTTATGTGGTGAAGATGGAGCATAGCCAGACTATATGATTTTGTAGGGATAACTTTCTTTGGCCATGCTATTTTGAGAAGACATAATTGCTTTTATTAGTATGCTTGAAGTATTATTATTTTTATGTCAATATGAACTTTTGTCTTGAATCTTTCGAATCTGAATATTCATACCACAATTAAGAAGTTTTACATTGAAATTATGCCAAGTAGCACTCCGCATAAAAAAATCTCTTTTTATCATTTACCTACTCGAGGACGAGCAGGAATTAAGCTTGGGGATGCCTGATACGTCTCCAACGTATCTATAATTTTTTATTGCTCCATGCTATATTATCTACTGTTTTGGACTATATTGGGCTTTATTTTCCACTTTTATATTATTTTTGGGACTAACCTATTAACCGGAGGCCCAACCCAGAATTGCTGTTTTTTGCCTATTTCAGTGTTTCGGAGAAACAGAATATCAAACGGAGTCCAAACGGAATAAAATCTTCGGGAACGTGATTTTCTCACCGAACGTGATCCAGGAGACTTGGACCCTACTCCAAGGGAGCCAAGAGGCGGTCACGAGTGTGGGGGCGCCCCCCCCCTTAGGGCGTGCCCCCTGCCTCGTGGGCCCCTCAAAGCTCCACCGATGTACTCCTTCCTCCTATATATACCTAAGTACCCCCAAACGATCAGAAGAGGAGCCAAAAACCTAATTCCACCGCCGCAACTTTCTGTATCCACGAGATCCCATCTTGGGGCCTGTTCCGGAGCTCCGCCGGAGAGGGCCGTCATCACGGAGGGCTTCTACATCATCATAGCCCCTCCGATGAAGTGTGAGTAGTTTACCTCAGACCTTCGTGTCCATAGTTAGTAGCTAGATGGCTTCTTCTCTCTTTTTGGATCTCAATACAAAGTTCTCCCCCTCTCTTGTGGAGATCTATTCGATGTAATCTTCTTTTTGCGGTGTGTTTGTTGAGACCGATGATTTGTGGGTTTATGATCAAGTCTATCTATGAATAATATTTGAATCTTCTCTGAATTCTTTTATGTATGATTGGTTATCTTTGCAAGTCTCTTCGCATTATCAGTTTGGTTTGGCCTACTAGATTGGTTTTTCTTGCCATGGGAGAAGTGCTTAGCTTTGGGTTCGATCTTGCGGTGTCCTTTCCCAGTGGCAGAAGGGGCAGCAAGGCACGTACTGCATCGTTGCCATCGAGGATAACAAGATGGGGTTTATTTCATATTGCATGAATTTTTCTCTGTACATCATGTCATCTTTCTTAAGGCGTTACTCTGTTTTTAACTTAATACTCTAGATGCATGCTGGATAGCGGTCGATGAGTGGAGTAATAGTAGTAGATGTAGGCAGGAGTCGGTCTACTTGTCTCGGACGTGATGCCTATATACATGATCATACCTAGATATTCTCATAACTATGCTCAATTCTGTCAATTGCTCAACAGTAATTTGTTCACCCACTGTAGAATACTTATGCTCTTGAGAGAAGCCACTAGTGAAACCTATGGCCCCCGGGTCTATTCTCATCATATCAATCTCAATCACTTTAATCTTATTTTGCTTTTTTACTTTGCCTTTTACTTTTCACTTTGAATCTCTATATCAAAAATACCAAAAACATTATCTATCCGTTCTCACTCTCGTAAGTGACCGTGAAGGGATTGACAACCCCTAATCGCGTTGGTTGCGAGTAGCTATCGTTTTGTGCAGGTACGAGGGACTTGAGTGTGGCCTCCTACTGGATTGATACCTTGGTTCTCAAAAACTAAGGGAAATACTTACGCTACTCTGCTGCATCATCCTCTCCTCTTCGGGGAAAACCAACGCAAGCTGAAGAGGTAGCACTAGACGAGGTGTGTCTGGGCACTCGTGAGCCAGCGCGGGACTCACGAGGTGGTTAGACAACCTGCGCCGAACGAATCTCCTGAGGTTATCGCGTGAGAAGGCCAAGCACCAACGGCCCCAGGATGTGACGTGAACAGGACCGGCCCGCCAGACAAAGCTCAGCCATTGGATTTATCAATGCTGCAGGGACGGGCCCAAGCACAGACGTCGTGTCTAACCTTCTCACGCGAAGGGTCCTGAAGAAACACGATCGGCGCATGGCTCCCATGGTAGGTGACAATCAAGTAGGTGATAGTCACAGATAGATTAAGCATGGAAAGCAAAATGGCTCAAGTAAATGCAGGGGAGATACATGCCACTGGTCAGGCCCGAGCGGCGCCCCCAACAAGGTAAGCTAAAGACATAAAAAGGGTTACACGCCGTAGGGACGGGCCCACTCGGCCTGGGAATGATGCTGACCTGAGGGCGCTCCCAGCTAAATAAACTTGGAAAATGTCACCTGGTTCCGTAGCAGAAAGGGTGTTGGGGCAGCTGAAGGTGCACAGCAAAGGGGTTGCTCCTCACGAGCCACCAGGGCCCTGAGCCTCGGGAGGCTCTGGGGGTCCAGGCAGTTCCTTGAGGACCGTCTCCATATCCGCCAGCACTGCGTGGTGCCTGGCCTCCTGAGCCACAAGGACGTGCCGCAAGTTGCGCTGAAAGGCGGATGCCACGCTTGGCAGGCCGAATGGCATGCGAACGTAGTTTTGCGGTGGGCCCTCGCAGCGTCCCACACGCGAAGGCCAAAAGAGCTCCTGAGACGCGGCCCTGTTGAGCCCTGGGATGTTGATGCAGACGCGCAGCCCAGCATTCTCGCCTGGATGGGGGGCTGCACCAAGTGAGCGGCGATCGCTGTGCATGGCCCTTGCATCCTGCAGTTCCTGAGTGGTCTTGGTGATGAACTCCTGAGCACTGGGCGCTCCTCGCCCTGTGTCCTCCTAAGGGAGACATGCCATGAGGCACGCCTCCAGATGATGCCTGAGTGCCTCCCTTGTAATGTTGGCAAGGTCTGAGGCCCTCCAGAAGAGAGCCCCCGAGCCCTGCCCGAGGAGGGCGCCGGGCGCGCCTTCCTATGTGATAGAGGGAGGCGCCCCAGGTGCGGGCGCCGATCCTGATGTGGCACCACTTGCAACGCCGTTCTCCTGAGGCCTAGTGCGGAGTAGCTGCTTCTTCTTCTTGGGGATGGCCTCAGGAGGGTACTCTCCCTTGCTGTCGGGGTCTTCGATTGCTGCAGCTTGGAAGGCACGCTCGAGGGAGCACACCACATCTCCTTCTTCGCAGGGGACTATGATGATTCCGCCGCTTCCTGGCATCTTGAGGACGTTGTAGCCATGGTGGGTCACCGCCATGAACTTGGCCAGGGCCAGATACTCGAGGATGGCATTGTATGGCAGACGGATGTGGGCGACGTCGAAGTCGATGAGCTCGGTGCGGTAGTTGTCGCGCTGTCCGAAGGTGACTGGGAGGCGGACCTGTCCTATCGGGGTGGTGGAGCCATCGGTCACTCCTGAGAAAGGCTTGGTAGGCTGAAGCTAATCGTAGAGCACTTGTAGGTTGTCGAACATCTCGACAGACAGGACGTTAAGCCCTGCGCTGCTGTCGATGAGAGTCTTGGTGACCCGCACGTTGTTGATGACGGGTGAACAGAGAATCGGGAGAGCGCCAGCGGTGGCCACACACTTGAGTTGGTCTGCCGAGTTGAAGGTAATAGCGCACTTGGACCACCTGAGTGGGCGTGTGGCCTCGAGCTTAGGGAGGACTGCATTCACCTCGCGAGCAAACTGCTTGAAGATACGCTGTGAGGCTGGGGCTTGAGCTCCGCCCAAGATGCAGGCGATAGCACGCGGCTCGTGGAAGCCCCCAGCCCCCTCGTCTTGATGGTGGTCGTCATTCCTTCTTGGCGGTGGCGGCAGCGGAGGAAGACCGGTGTTACCCTGAGGGCGATCCTCACGAGGCTGATCCCTCTAGGCGCCCTCGCGAGGCTGATCTTGCCAGCGGTCCTCACAAGGCTGGTCGCTCCACTCCTAGCGTGGGTCCCAGACGTCCTAGCGTACTCTGCTGCCTCCTCCTCCTCGGCCATAGCCTCGGTCGTTGCGCTCAGGGCGTCGACCGAAGCGCCCGTCGCGGATGGCCCTGAGCTCTTGACAATCGTTGGTGTTGTGGTTGTGCACGTTGTGGAAGGCGCCGAATGGTCGGCTGCTCTTGGATGACTCAGGCTGGTCCCTGCCGTGCTGCGTGTCTGGCTCTGCCGCGAGTACGACCGCTCCCTTGCGCTTCACGTCCTTGACCTTGGCTTTCTTCTCCTCTAGGTCGGCAGCTGGGAGCTCGAGAAGGTAAAGGCGCCCTTCCTCAGCCCTTGCGCAGTTGGTCGCCAGGTTGAACAGCTCCAGAGACGTGCACAACTCCTCGTGGATGGCGAGCTCCTCCTTCATCTTGACGTCGCGGACGCCATCGAAGAACGCAGAGATGATGGCCTCGTCCGTCACCTTGGGGATCTTGAGACGAACATTGTTGAAGCACTGGATGTACTTCTGGAGGGTCTACCCTGGCTGCTGCTTGACGCGGCGCAGGTCACCCGCGGCCGGAGGGCGGTCGCGAGTGCCCTGGAAGTTGGCGACGAAGCAGTCGCGTATCTCGTTCCAAGAGGAGATCAAGCTTGGAGGCAGGTTCAGGAGCCACGAGCGTGCGCCATCCTTGAGAGCCATGGGGAACCAGTTCGCCATGACTTTCTCGTCGCCGTTAGCCGCCTCGATGCTCATCTCGTAGAGTTGCAGGAACTCCGCGGGGTCGGGGGTGCCGTCGTAGCGCGGAGGCAGGTCTGGTTTGAACTTGCCCGACCATGCGACGCTACGCAGCTTAGGAGTGCAGGCGCGGCAGCCCGCGGTGGCCACCGGGACCCTTTGCTGATGTGGATCCTGGCCTTGATGCCCGCGCACCACCACCGCAGGCAGCGCACGGTCTTGCTGTAGCGGCGTCGGGAGCGCATGAGCGTTCTCCCGCGACCGTGGGACTTTGTGGCAATTTCTTTCTTCTTGCGCGGACACCGGGCGAGGTGGGTCACGCCGGGGGGGGGGCGCGTCTTGGCGCCAGGACGCCGTCTTGGGGTAGAGGTGGTGGAGGCGCTCCATGAGCCACGTCACCTGCAGCTGGCGGAGGGCGAGGCAGCGAGAGGGACGGCATAGGGGAGCCCCCTGCGGCGCTGACAAGCTCGGCGATGTGGTCGAGCTAGTCCTCGTAGAGGTTGTCGATGGGGCGGTAGCGCAAGAGCTTGCGCGCCATGCACAGTGCGGCATGCGCATCCGTGGGAGCACGACGGGCGTGAGACGACAAGCCGGCCGGGGTCAGCGATGGAGTGGCGGTGCGGCCGTCCTGCCGCACCGAGGGGTGCCATGAGGATTCTTGCTGCTCGTTCCCCGCCGGTCCAGTGGCGGTGTTGGCGGCAAGCGACGAAGAACGACGGGGTGGCCCGCCGACAGGAGCCGTCTGAGCGACGCGGGCGGCGAGGGCGGTCCGGCGCTCAGCGCGATCTCGGCGAGCGTCCGCCATGGAGATGACGAAGGGACGGGATGCGGATCGATGGAAGGAAAGCTCTGGCGCACCCCTACCTGGCATGCCAAATGTCGGATCTTGGGTTCCGGCAAAACCCTCAAGGTTCGAACGCTGGGGTGCGCACGAAGATCTCCCCCTACCAAATCACGCCCTCGGCCTCACCGGAATCTCTAAGCCTAGCTCGACAAACTTGCAATACAAGAGACACAAGATTTATACTGGTTCAGGCCACCGTTGCGGTGTAATACGCTACTCAAGTGTGGTGTGGTGGATTGCCTCTCAGGCTGAGGATGAACAGTACAAGGGGAAGAACAGCCTCCTGAGGTGAGGTGTTCTTGTGCTTGGTGGGTGTGAGGATGGGCTGGATCTAGTTTAAGATGAGATGAGTTGCCTCCTACTGTGGTGGCTAGTCCTATTTATAGAGGCCCTGGTCCTCTCCCCAAATATTGAGCGGGAAGGGAGCCAACAACGGCCAATTTGAAAGGGGGCAACTAATACAAGTTATCCTGACTAAAGGTGGTCTTCGCCTGCCAAAGGTTCTGGTGGTGACGCCGTTGTGGGCTCCGCGATGACCTCCCTCTTGCCGTCCTGCTGGTCTTGGTCTCGTTGCACCGATATGGAAACCTTTGCTTGACACCTTGGTAGTCCTCGCCTGCGCTTGCCTCGTTAGCACCAAAGAGGAACCAAGGACACTGTGCGCACTGATATGTCTCCGTCGTATCTACTTTTCCAAACACTTTTGCCCTTGTTTTGGACTCAAACTTGCATGATTTATATGGAACTAACCCGGACTGACGCTGTTTTCAGCAGAATTGCCATGATGTTATTTTATGTGCAGAAAACAAAAGTTCTCGGAATGACCTGAAACTCCACAGAACACCTAGTTAAAAATTATAAAAAATCCTCGCCAAAGATGAAGACCAGGGGACCCACACCCTGTCCATGAGGGTGGGGGCGCGCCCCCTACCTCTTGGGCCCCCTGGATACCCTCCGACGCCAACTCCAACTCTATATATTTGCTTTTGGGGAGGAAAAAATCAAGGAGAAGAAATAATCACGATCTACGACACGAAGCCGCCGCCAAGCCCTAAAACCTGTCGGGAGGGCTGATCTGGAGTCCGTTCGGGGCTCCGGAGAGGGGGATTCGTCGCCGCCGTCATCATCAACCATCCTCCATCACCAATTTCATGATGCTCACCGCCGTGCGTGAGTAATTCCATCGTAGGCTTGCTGGATGGTGATGGGTTGGATGAGATCTATCATGTAATCGAGTTAGTTTTGTTAGGGTTTGGTCCCTAGTATCCATTATGTTTTGAGATTGATGTTGCTATTACTTTGCTATGCTTAATGCTTGTCACTAGGGCCCGAGTGCCATGATTTCAGATCTGAATCTATTATGTTTTCATTAATATATGTGTGTTCTTGATCCTATCTTGCAAGTCTATAGTCACCTACTATGTGTTTTGATCCGGCAACCCCGAAGTGACAATAATCGGGACCACTCCCAGTGATGACCATAGTTTGAGGAGTTCATGTATTCACTATGTGCTAATGCTTTGTTCCCGTTCTCTATTAAAAGGAGGCCTTAATATCCCTTAGTTTCCATTAGGACCCCACTGCCACGGGAGGGTAGGACAAAAGGTATCATGCAAGTTCTTTTCCATATGCACGTATGACTATATTCGGAATACATGCCGACATTACATTGATGAATTGAAGCTAGTTCTGTGTCACCCTATGTTATGACTGTTACATGATGAACCGCATCCGGCATAATTATCCATCACCGGTCCAATGCCTACGAGATTTCCATATACTGGTTTACGCTTATTTACTTTCCCGTTGCTATTGTTACAATCACTACAAAACACCAAAAATATTACTTTTGCTTTCATTAATCTTTTATTACCGTTACCACCACTATCATATTACTTTGCTACTAAATACTTTGCTACAGTTATTAAGTTATCCAGGTGTGGTTGAATTGACAACTCAGCTGCTAATACTTGAGAATATTCTTTGGCTCCCCTTGTGTCGAATCAATAAATTTGGGTGAATACTCTACCCTCGAAAGTTATTGCGATCCCCTACACTTGTGGGTTATCAAGACTAATTTCTGGCGCCGTTGCCGGGGAGCATAGCTCTATTCATTGAGTCACTTGGGATTTATATCTACTGGTCACTATGACGAACTTGAAAGATGCTAAGACAATAATTTATCCCTCAACTACGAGGGGAGGTAAGTAACTGCCATCTAGCTCTGCACTTGATTTACCTTCTGTTATGAGTAAGATTGCGACACATAATCCTGCTTCTGTTAATCGTTCTGATATGTCGCATGTTATTGATGATGCCACTTCTGCTATGCATGATACTTATGATGAAACTACTTCTATGCTTGATACTTCTGTGCCACTTGGTGAATTTCTTGATGAACAAATTGCTAGGGCTAGAGAGAAAGAAATTATTGAAACTGATATTGTTGATGAAAATCATGATGAAGATAGGCCTGTTATTCCTGAAGGTTATGTTTTTGATATGGAATCTTTTGCCTCTGTTCTAGCTTGCAAAGATAGATATGAACTCAAGAGGTTATTAGCTGAATGGAATAAGCAATCTCTTAGAGATAGAATGAAACCTGACCCTGCTTTTGCTACTTCACCTATTTGTGTTGCCGATAAGGATTATGAATTCTCTGTTGACCCTGATATAGTTACTTTGGTTGAATCTGATCCTTTTCATGGCTATGAATCTGAAACTATTGTGGCACATCAAACTAAATTAAATGATATAGCCACCCTGTTCACTAATGATGAGAGATCCCGCTACTTTTATATCCTTAAAATATTTCTGTTCTCATTAAAGGGTGATGCTAAGATATGGTTTAATTCTCTTGATCCTGGTTGTGTGCGTAATCCCCATGATAAGATTTATTACTTCTCTACTAAATATTTCCCTGCTCATAAGAAACAAGCTGCTTTAAAGGAAATATACAACTTTGTGCAAATTGGAGAAGAGAGTCTCCCACAAGCTTGGGGGAGGCTTCTCAAGTTACTTAAAGCTTTGCCTGATCATCCTCTTAAGAAAAATGAAATACTTGATATCTTTTATAATGGACTAACCGATGCTTCCCGAGATTACCTGGATAATTGTGCTGGTTCTCTTTTCAGGGAAAGAACACCGGATGAAGCTGAAATTCTATTGAATAATATGTTGACAAATGGAAATAATTGGGCACTTCCTGAGCCAGCTCCTACTCCAATTATTGAGCCTATTCCTAAACCAACTCCGAAGAAGAGAGGTGTTCTATTTCTCACTCCCGAAGATATTCAAGAGGCAAAGAAATCTATGAAAGAAAAAGGTATTAAGGCTGAAGATGTTAAGAATTTACCTCCTATTGAATAAATACATGGCCTTAATTTACCGCCTGTTGAAGAAACATATGATCTTGATCCATTACCTATTGAAGAACCTCCTGATCTTGATAACCCGACACAGGTAGTAAAGGTAAATTCTCTCTATAGATATGATAAAGCTGAAGTCCCTCCTACTAAAATTGCTAGCCAATGCTTGGATGAGTTTGATAACTTTATGTTTAAGCAAGAAGATTTCAATGCTTATTTTGGTAGACAATTAAAACAAAATACTTATATGATTAAACACTTGGGATGATTAAAACAAAGCGCTCAAAATGCATTTTCCTCCCAAACCATCCTAGAAAAAGGATGATGAGTATTTTGAGCGCTTTGCTGAAATGATTAGACCTATCTTTTTGCGTATGCGATTAACTGATATGCTCAAAATGAATCCTTATGCTAACTATATGAAAGATATTGTTACAAATAAAAGAAAGATACCGGAAGCTGAAATTTCCACCATGCTTGCTAATTACACTTTTAAGAGTGGAATACCAAAGAAACTTGGAGATCCAGGAGTACCTACTATACCATGCTCCATTAAAAGAAACTATGTTAAAACTGCTTTATGTGATCTTGGAGCCGTTGTTAGTGTTATGCCTCTCTCTTTATATCGTAGACTTGATTTGAATAAGTTGACACCTACTGAAATATCTTTGCAAATGGCTGATAAATCAACTGCTATACCTATCGGTATTTGTGAGGATGTGCCTGTTGTGGTTGCAAACGTGACTATTTTAACGGACATTGTTATTCTTGATATTCCCGAGGATGATAGTATGTCTATTATTCTTGGAAGACCTTTTCTGAATACTGCAGGGGCTGTTATTGATTGCAATAAAGGCAATGTCACTTTTCATGTTAATAGTAATGAGCATACGGTACACTTTCCGAGGAAACAACCTCAAGTTCATAGTATCAACTCTATTGGAAAAATTCCATCGATTATATTTGGAGGTTTTGAATTTCCTCTTCCTACTGTCAAGAAGAAATATGATATTCTTATTATTGGGGATGTGCATATCCCCATTGAGGTAACATAGTGTTATTCGAAATTTCTCCGGTTCCATGTTACTCGGAATGAGTTCGTTAACAAGACTTGATCAACCTTGTTAGTGTATTCCTTTTGATGAGCATGAGATGGATGAAACTAGAAGGCTCAACCTTCTGTATCCTCTTTATACTTTATGTTATTTAGTTGAAATAAAGTAAAAATAGTATTTTCTGTCTGTTTCCTGATTCATCCGTGCATTATAAAAATACCCCGAAAATAAAAGTCCTCCAAATGCCATGCCAATTTAATATGATTTTTTCAGGAATATTTGAGAATTTATGGTACTGAAAGCACCGTGGGGGGAGCTGCCACCTGGCCACTAGGGTGGAGGGCGCGCCCTACCCCCCAGGGCGCGTCCCCCTGCCTCGTGGGCCCACGGTGGCCCTCCTCCACTTATTCCTGCACCCATCCTCTTCTTCTTCCTCCCACAAACACGAATAACCAGCTCACGCACGAGTTCTAGCTCACCTTGCTGTGATTTTCGATCTCCTTGCTCAAAGCACCTCTCACAAAACTGCTTGGGGAGATTGTTCCTTGGTATGTGACTCCTCCATTGGTCCAATTAGTTTTTGCTCTATTGCTTTATTCATTGCAAAATTGTGCTGCATAGGTGACCATGTTCTTGAGCTTGCATGTCAAATTTATATGGTTCCAAGTAGTTCTAATGCTTGATATAGGCTCTAGGCACTTGTAGGAGTAGTTGCTATTAATTTTGTTGAGCTTGGTTCACTTTTGTTTGAAGTTACTAAAAATTTCAGAATATTTCAGAAAATAATGGAGAGACTTTTGAGGGGCTCATCGAGCCGAAGCTCGAAGGAAAAACAAAATGAAGAAGCACAGAGGCCCAAATATAATTTGCCTCGTACCGCGGAGGTCCGGCCATGTGAATGGCCTTCCGATAACTTTTTGAGACAAGCCGGGATTTATGAGGATTTCTATTCATTGATTGAGAATGTTGGCCTCACCAACTTCCTCCACAACCAACGTCATCAGTATCTATTACTCACTAATACTTTTGTGCAAAACTTCTACTATTTTCCTAAGGAATCACCTCCTTCAGTAGAGTTTCATTTATATGACGTTGTTAAGAAGATGCCATTAACTGAATTTTGCAAGGTTTGCAAAATACCCTCTGAGGGTACCTTAGATGAACCACACCGTAAAGATGTGGAAGAATTTATTAACACCATCACTGTGGGAGAAACCAGGAAGGTTTCTGATGCAAGAATCACTAGCATACATTTTCCTGTTTTATGCCATATTTGCTAGTCGTTGCTTGATTGGTCACGGAAACTGTGGAAACATTAGCGTTCCTGATATTATCATTTTATTCCATGGTTTATTCCGTGATAACAATTTTAGTATGGGCGGAATTATTGCTAAACGGTTAAGTCTGAACCGTACTAAGGGCCCCATCTTTGGAGGTATTTATGCTTCACGCCTCGCTGCACATTTTAACATACCTATTAGGCTTTATGAGAAAGAAGAAAAATTGCTTCCTAGTGCTTATTTAGATTATAAGAGTATGCTAGCGCGTGATTTTATTGTTAAGGGCAGGGAAGGAGAGCTTAAATATAACTGTATTTTAATAAACATCACCCTGAGACTATTACCTTGCCTGCTCCTTCCTTGTTTAATTTTGAAGGACCGTATCTCGTTACGTGGGCTGCCGTTCAAGCCTACCGGAATCCTGCACCAGCCCCGGAACCGGAACCACAATATGAGCCTCCAAGACAGTCTGTTTATTCTTGGGATCCGGAGGTGGCTGCTAGCCAATGGCAGTCAGAGTCTTCTTCATCTCAGTACGACCCCAGCTACACCTACGGGTATCCGCCAGCCTATCCCTGGCAATTAACCAACTTAGGCCAAAAGCCTAAGCTTGGGGGAGTACGTATTTCTCACCGACATTACATTTATGTTCACACACTCATTGCTAGATGTCGGTGCTCATACTCTTTCACTATAATGGCCATGCTAGTTTATTTTCTTTTTCCTGCTTTCTTCTTGTGTGTTTAATAAACCTTAAGAAAAACAAAAAAAATAGTAGTAGTTTACTTCTCTGCTGTAGTAGTAACAATTAAAAAGAAAACCCAAAAATATTTCCCGTTCTTCTTTTGCTTGTTGGGAGCTTTCCCGTGTAAATAGTTTTTATTTCTTTTCTTTTCTTTGGGGGTCGATAGGAGAAGACCATAATTAAATTGTTGAAGTGGCTCTTATATGCACAATTGTTTATTTAACCAAGAGCCCATATTGCCTTGTCTTCACCTATTTATTGAATGCTCGCAGATTCCAACTTAGTCCAATGCACGTGCACTCTTATTATTATTCACATCATTGGGTCGTGCAAGTGAAAGGCAATTATGATGATATATGATGGACTGACTGAGATGAGAAAAGCTAGTATGAACTCGACCTCTCTTGTTTTTGTAAATATGATGAGTTCATCGTTCTTGATTCAGCTTATTATGGATACACATGTTTGCAATGACAATTAGAGATCATAGTTGCTTGTGTCATGCTTGATTAGCTATGAGTTATAATGGTTTACCTTGCGTGCCAACATGCTACTAAAATGGTGGTGATGTGGTATGATGGGGTGGTATCCTCCTTTGAATGATTTAAGTGACTTGACTTGGCACATGTTCACGCATGTAGTTGAAACAAAATCAACATAGCCTTCATGATATTTATGTTCATGGTAGATTATATCCTACTCATGCTTGCATCCAATGTTCATTAATTTTAATGCATGTTCATGGCTGTTACCGCTCTCTAGTTGGTCGCTTCCCAGTCTTTTGCTAGCCTTCACTTATACTAAGCGGGAATACTGCTTGTGCATCCAATCCCTTAAACCCCAAAGTTATTCCATATGAGTCCAACATACCTTCCTATATGCGGTATTTACCTACCGTTCCAAGTAAATTTGTATGTGCCAAACTCTAAACCTTCAAATAAACATTCTACTTTGTATGCTCGAATAGCTCATGTATCAACTAGGGTTGCCCTTATCTTCCATGTTAGGCGAGTTATTCTCAAGAGGAGTGGACTCCGCTCCTCACTCACGAGAAAATGGCTGGTCCTCGAGATGCCCAGTCCCATGCTTTATGCAACTAAATCAAATTAATTGCAAACAAAACTCCCCCAGGACTCTTGTTAGTTGGAGGCACTCGTTGTTTCGAGCAAGCCATGGATTGATGCTTGTTGGTGGAGGGGGAGTATAAACTTTACCATTCTGTTTGGGAACCACCTATAATGTGTGTAGCATGGAAGATATCGCCATCTCTTAGTTGTTATGTTGACAATGAAAGTATGCCGCTCAAAATATTATTTATCTCTATTTTAAAACCGAGCTCTGGCACCTCTACAAATCCCTGCTTCCCTATGCGAAGGGCCTATCTATTTACTTTTATGTTAAGTCATCACCTTCTTATTAAAAGCACTAGCTGGAGAGCGCAGCTGTCATTTGCATCCATTACTATTAATTTATATTGGGTATGACTATGATTGGATCTCTTTTACCATGAATTACAATATCTAGTCAGTCCTTGATCTTTAAAGGTGCTCTGCATTTATGTTTTGCGGTCTCAGAAAGGGCTAGCGAGATGCCATCTTGTTATATCATATTATGATTGTTTTGAGAAAGTGTTGTCATCCGAGATTTATTATTATGGCTCGCTAGTTGATTATGCTATTGATATGAGTAAATATGAGACCTGAGAATTATTGCAAATATGGTCAGTCATAATCTTTGCTGAAAACTTGAATGCTGGCTTTACATATTTACAACAACAAGAGCAAACAGAGTTTGTAAAAGTTTTTCTTTATCACTTTCAGTTTATCAACTGAATTGCTTGAGGACAAGCAAAGGTTTAAGCTTGGGGGAGTTGATACGTCTCCGTCGTATCTACTTTTTCAAACACTTTTGCCCTTGTTTTGGACTCTGACTTGCATGATTTGAATGGAACTAACCTGGACTGACGCTATTTTCAGCAGAATTGCCATGATGTTGTTTTATGTGCAGAAAACAAAAGTTCTCGAAATGACCTAAAACTCCACGGAACACTTAAAAATAATAATAAAAATCCTCGCCAATGATGAAGACCAGGGGGCCCACACCCTGTCCACGAGGGTGGGGGCGTCCCCCCCTAGGGCACGCCCCCTACCTCGTGGCCCCCCTGGATATCCTCCGACACCAACTCCAACTCTATATATTTGCTTTCGGGGAGGAAAAAATCAAGGAGAAGAAATAATCGCGATCTACGACACGAAGCCGCCGCCAAGCCCTAAAACCTCTCGGGAGGGCTGATCTGGAGTCCGTTCAGGGCTCCGGAGAGGGGGATTCGTCGTTGTCGTCATCATCAACCATCCTCCATCACTAATTTCATGATGCTCACCGCCGTGCGTGAGTAATTCCATCGTAGGCTTGCTGGACGGTGATGGGTTGGATGAGATCTATCATGTAATCGAGTTAGTTTTGTTAGGGTTTGATCCCTAGTATCCATTATGTTCTGAGATTGATGTTGCTATGACTTTGCTATGCTTAATGCTTGTCACTAGGGCCCGAGTGCCATGATTTCAGATCTAAACCTATTATGTTTTCATTAATATATGTGTGTTCTTGATCCTATCTTGCAAGTCTATAGCCACCTACTATGTGTTATGATCCGGCAACCCCGAAGTGACAATAATCGGGACCACTCCCGGTGATGACCATAGTTTGAGGAGTTTTTGTATTCACTATGTGCTAATGCTTTGTTCTGGTTCTCTATTAAAAGGAGGCCTTAATATCCCTTAGTTTCCATTAGGACCCCGCTGCCACGGGAGGGTAGGACAAAAGGTATCATGCAAGTTCTTTTCCATATGCACATATGACTATATTCGGAATACATGCCGAAATTACATTGATGAATTGAAGCTAGTTCTGTGTCACCCTATGTTATGACTGTTACATGATGAACCGCATCCGGCATAATTATCCATCACCGGTCCAATGCCTACGAGATTTCCATATACTGGTTTACGCTTATTTACTTTCCCGTTGCTATTGTTACAATCACTACAAAATACCAAAAATATTACTTTTGCTTTCATTACTCTTTTGTTACCGTTACCACCACTATCATATTACTTTGCTACTAAATACTTTGTTGCAGATATTAAGTTATCCAGGTGTGGTTGAATTGACAACTCAGCTGCTAATACTTGAGAATATTCTTTGGCTCCCCTTGTGTCGAA
This sequence comes from Aegilops umbellulata, assembly GCA_032464435.1. NCBI lineage: Eukaryota > Viridiplantae > Streptophyta > Magnoliopsida > Poales > Poaceae > Aegilops > Aegilops umbellulata. The sequence goes on along the minus strand of CP136056.1, from coordinate 60,806,325 downwards.
TCAATAAATTTGGGTGAATACTCTACCCTCGAAAGTTGTTGCGATCCCTTACACTTGTGAGTTATCAAGACTAATTTCTGGCGCCGTTGCCGGGGAGCATAGCTCTATTCTTTGAGTCACTTGGGATTTATATCTGTTAGTCACTATGAAGAACTTGAAAGACGTTAAGACAATAATTTATCCCTCAACTACGAGGGGAGATAAGTAACTGCCATCTAGCTCTGCACTTGATTCACCTTCTGTTATGAGTAAGCTTGCGGCACCTAAACCTGTTTCTGTTAATCGTTCTGATATGTCGCATGTTATTGATGATGCCACTTCTGCTATGCATGATACTTATGATGAAACTACTTCTATGCTTGATACTTCTGTGCCACTTGGTGAATTTCTTGATGAACAAATTGCTAGGGCTAGAGCAAAAGAAATTATTGAAACTGATACTGTTGATGAAAGTGATGATGAAGATAGGCCTGTTATTCCTGAAGGTATGTTTTTGATATGGAATCTTTTGCCGCTATTCTAGCTTGCAAAGATAGATATGAACTCAAGAGGTTATTAGCTGAATGGAATAAGCAATCTCTTAGAGATAGAATGAAACCTGACCCTGCTTTTGCTACTTCACCTATTTGTGTTGTCGATAAGGATTATGAATTCTCTGTTGATCCTGATATAATTACTTTGGTTGAATCTGATCCTTTTCATGGCTATGAATCTGAAACTGTTGTGGCACATCTTACTAAATTAAATGATATAGCCACCCTCTTCACTAATGATGAGAGATCCCGCTACTTTTATATTCTTAAAATATTTCTGTTCTCGTTAAAGGGTGATGCTAAGATATGGTTTAATTCTCTTGATCCTGGTTGTGTGCGTAGTCCCCAGGATATGATTTATTACTTCTCTGCTAAATATTTCCCTGCTCATAAGAAACAAGCTGCTTTAAAGGAAATATACAACTTTGTGCAAATTGAAGAAGAGAGTCTCCCACAAGCTTGGGGGAGGATTCTCAAGTTACTTAATGCTTTGCCTGATCATCCTCTTAAGAAAAATGAAATACTTGATATCTTTTATAATGGACTAATCGATGCTTCCAGAGATTACCTGGATAGTTGTGCTGGTTCTCTTTTCAGGGAAAGAACACCGGATGAAGCTGAAATTCTATTGAATAATATGTTGACAAATGAAAATAATTGGGCACTTCCAGAGCCAGCTCCTGCTCCAATTACTGAGCCTATTCCTAAACCAACTCCGAAGAAGAGAGGTGTTCTATTTCTCAGTCCCGAAGATATGCAAGAGGCAAAGAAATCTATGAAATAAAAAGGTATTAAGGCTGAAGATGTTAAGAATTTACCTCCTATTGAAGAAATACATGGTCTTAATTTACCGCCTGTTGAAGAAACATATGATCTTGATCCATTACCTATTGAAGAACCTCCTGATCTTGATAACCCGACACATGTAGTAAAGGTAAATTCTCTCTATACATATGATAAAGCTGAAGTCCCTCCTACTAAAATTGCTAGCCAATGCTTGGATGAGTTTGATAACTTTATGTTTAAGCAAGAAGGTTTCAATGCTTATTTTGGTAGACAATTAAAACAAAATACTTATATGATTAAACTCTTGGGTGATTATGTGGCTAATATTAGAGGTGAACTTAAACTTGTTAGCAAACATGCTTCTATGGTTACCACTCAAGTAGAACAAGTAATTAAGGCTCAAAATGATTTGCTCAATGAAATGAACAGTAAGAAAAATGATTATGTTGTTAGACTGGCTACTAGAACTAGTAGAATGACTCAGGAACCTTTGTATCCTGAAGGCCACCCTAAGAGAATTGAGCTCCGGAACAGGCCCCAAGATGGGATCTCGTGGGTACAGAAGGTTGCGGTGGTGGAATTAGGTTTTTGGCTCCGTTTCTGATCGTTCGGGGGTACGTAGGTATATATAGGAGGAAGGAGTACGTCGGTGGAGCAACAGGGGGCCCACGAGGGTGGAGGGCGCGCCTGGGGGGGGGGGGGTAGGCGCGCCCCCTACCTCGTGGCTTCCTCCTTTGTTTCTTGACGTAGGGTCCAAGTCCTCTGGATCATGTTCGTTCCAAAAATCACGTTCCCGAAGGTTTCATTCCGTTTGGACTCCATTTGATATTCTTTTTCTGCGAAACTCTGAAATAGGCAAAAAAACAACAATTCTGGGGGCCTCCGGTTAATAGGTTAGTCCCAAAAATAATATAAAAGTGGATAATAAAGCCCAATAATGTCCAAAACAGAAGATAATATAGCATGGAGCAATCAAAAATTATAGATACGTTGGAGACGTATCAAGCATCCCCAAGCTTAATTCCTGCTCGTCCTCGAGTAGGTAAATGATAAAAATAGACTTTTTGATGTGGAATGCTACTAGGCATAATTTCAATGTAATTCTTCTCAACTGTGGCATGAATATTCAGATCCGAAAGATTCAAGATAAAAGTTTAATATTGACATAGAAATAATAATACTTCAAGCATACTAACTAAGCAATTATGTCTTCTCAGAATAACATGGCCAAAGAAAGTTCATCCCTACAAAATCATATAGTTTAGTCATGCTCCATTTTCGTCACACAAGAATGCTCTCATCATGCACAACCCCAATGACAATCCAAGCAATTGTTTCATACTTTAGTAATCTCAAACTTTATAAACCTTCACGCAATACATGAGCGTGAGACATGGATATATCACTATGGGTGGAATAGAGTATGATGATGGGGGTTATGTGGAGAAGACAAAAAAAGTCTCACATCAACGAGGCTAATCAATGAGCTATGGATATGCCCATCGATTAATGTTAATGCAAGGAGTAGGGATTGCCATGCAACGGATGCACTAGAGCTATAAATGTATGAAAGCTCAACAAAAGAAACTAGTGGGTGTGTATCCTACTTGCTTGCTCACGAAGACCTAGGGCACTTGAGGAGGCCCATTGTCGGAATATACAAGCCAAGTTCTATAATTAAAAATTCCCACTAGTATATGAAAGTGACAAAACAAGAGACTCTCTATCATGAAGATCATGGTGCTACTTTGAAGCACAAGTGCGAAAAAAAAGGATAGTAGCATTGTCCCTTTTCATTTTTTTTTGGGCCTTCCTTTTTTTATTTGGCCTTTCTCTTTTTTTGGAACAATGCTCTATTAAATGGTGATCATCACACTTCTATTTATTTACAACTCAATGATTACAACTCGATACTAGAACAAGGTACGACTCTATATGAATGCCTCCGGTGGTGTACCGGGATATGCAATGAACCAAGAGTGACATGTATGAAAGAATTATGAATGGTGGCTTCGCCACAAATACTATGTCAACTACATGATCATGCTAAGCAATATGACAATGATGAACGTGTCATGATAAACGGAATGGTGGAAAGTTGCATGGCAATATATCTCGGAATGGCTATGGAAATGCCATAATAGGTAGGTATGGTGGCTGTTTTGAGGAAGATATAAGGAGGTTTATGTGTGAAAGATCGTATCATATCACGGGGTTTGGATGCGCCGGCGAAGTTTGCACCAACCCTCAATGTGAGAAAGGGCAATGCACGGTACCGAAGAGGCTAGCAATGATGGAAAGGTGAGAATGCGTATAATCCATGGACTCAACATTAGTCATAAAGAACTCACATACTTATTGCAAAAATCTACAAGTCATCAAAAACAAGCACTACAGGCATGCTCCTAGGGGGATAGATTGTTAGGAAAAGGCCATCACTCGTCCCCGATCGCCACTCATAAGGAGGACAATCAAAGAACACCTCATGTTTCAAATTTGTTACATAACATTTACCATACGTGCATGCTACGGGACTTGCAAACTTCAACACAAGTATTTCTCAAATTCACAACTACTCAACTAGCACTACTTTAATATCACTACCTCCATATCTCAAAATAATCATCAAGCATCAAACTTCTCTTAGTATTCAAAACACTCATAAGAAAGTTTTTACTAATCTTGAATACCTAGCATATTAGGATTATTTAAGCAAATTACCATGATATTTTAGACTCTCAAAATAATATAAGTGAAGCATGAGAAACCACTAGTTTCTATAAAACAAATCCACCACCGTGCTCTAAAAGATATAAGTGAAGTACTAGAGCAAAACTATATAACTCAAAAGATATAATTTCTGATTTCTGAATCATGTGTGTCTCTCTCAAAAGGTGCGTACAACAAATATGATTGTGGTAAACTAAAAACCAAAGACTCAAGTCATACAAGACGCTCCAAGCAAAACACATAACATGTGGTCAATAAAAATATAGCTCCAAGTAAAGTTACTGATGGAAGTAGACGAAAGAGGGGATGCCTTCCAGGGCATCCCCAAGCTTTGGCTTTTTGGTGTCCTTATATTATATTGGGGGTGCCATGGGCATCCCAAAGCTTAGGCTCTTTCCACTCCTTGTTCCATAATCCATCAAATCTTTCACCCAAAACTTGAAAACTTCACAACACAAAACTTAACAGAAAATCTCGTGAGCTCCGTTAGCGAAAGAAAACAAAAAACCACTTAAAGGTACTGTAATGAAATCATTCTTTATTTATATTGGTGTTAAACCTACTGTATTACAACTTCTCTATGGTTTATAAACTATTTTACTAGCCATAGATTCATCAAAATAAGCAAACAACACACAAACAACAAAATCTGTCAAAAACAGAACAGTCTGTAGTAATTTGTAGATAACGCAAACTTCTGGAAATCCAAAAAATCTACCAAAATAGGACGACCTATACAATTTGTTTATTGATCAGCAGAAATTGGAATCAATATTTTATCACGTTCTGGTGATTTTTAACAATTATTTTCGTGAACAGATAGTTTCTGGAAATTTCTGCAAGATCAAATAACTATCATCCAAGAAGATCCTATAGGTTTAACTTGGCACAAACACTAACTAAAACATAAAAACACATCGAACCAGAGGCTAGAACAAATATTTATTCCTAAACAGAAGCAAAAATCAAAGAAACTAAAAATAAAATTGGGTTGCCTCCCAACAAGCGTCATCGTTTAACGCCCCTAGCTAGGCATAAAAGCAAGGATAGATCTAGGTATTGCCATCTTTGATAGGCAATCCATAAGTGGCTCTCATAATAGATTCATAAGGTAATTTTATTTTCTTCCTAGGGAAGTGTTTCATGTCTTTCTTTAATGGAAATTGGAATCTAATATTCCCTTCCTTCATATCAATAATTGCATTAATCGTTCGAAGGAAAGGTCTACCAAGAATAATAGGACATGAAGGATTGCAATCTATATCAAGAACGATAAAATATACGGGCACATAATTCCTATTTGCAACAATAAGAACATCATTAATTTTTCCCATAGGTTTCTTAATAGTGGAATCCTCAAGGTGCAAGTTTAGAGAGCAATCATCAAAATCACGGAAACCTAGCAAATCACATAAAGTCTTTGGAATCGTGGAAACACTAGCACCCAAATCACACAAAGCATAGCATTCATGATCTTTAATTTTAATTTTAATAGTAGGTTCCCACTCATCATAAAGTTTTTTAGGGATAGAAACTTCCAACTCAAGTTTTTCTTCAAAAGATTGCATCAAAGCATCAACGATATGTTTGGTAAAAGCTTTATTTTGACTATAAGCATGAGGAGAATTTAGCACGGATTGCAACAAAGAAATACAATCTATCAAAGGGCAGCTATCATAATTAAATTCCTTGATATCCAAAATAGTAGGTTCATTAACATCTAGAGTTTTGATCTCTTCAATCCCACTTTTATCAATTTTAGCATCAAGATCTAAAAACTCCAAATTTTTGGAACGCCTTCTAGGTAGAGGTGGATCATATTCAGTCCCATCATTATCAAGATTCATATTGCAAAACAAAGATTTAATAGGGGACACATCAATAACTTTTAGATCTTCATCTTTATTTTCAAAGGAACTAGAGGAACACGCTCTAATAAAGGAATCTTTCTTAGCATGCATTCTAGCGGTTCTTTCTTTGCACTTATCAATGGAAATTCTCATGGCTTTGAGAGACTCATTGATATCATGCTTAGGAGGAATAGATCTAAGTTTTAAATAATCTACATCAAGAGAAATTCTATCAACGTTCCTAGCCAAATCATCAACTTTAAGCAATTTCTCTTCAAGCAAAGCATTGAAATTCTTTTGTGAATTCATAAATTCCTTAAAACTAGTCTCAAATTCAGACGACATCTTATTAAAATTTCCATAAGAATTGTTGTAGGAATTACCATAATTATTAGAGGAATTACTAGGATAAGGCCTAGGATTAAAGTTTCCTCTATACGCGTTGTTACCAAAATTATTCCTACCAACAAAATTCACATCCATAGATTCATTATTATTCTCAATCAAAGTAGACAAAGGCATATCATTAGGATCAGAAGAAACACTCTTAGTAGCAAATAATTTCATAAGTTCATCCAACTTTCCACTCAAAACATTAATTTCTTCTATCGCATGCACTTTTTTATTAGTAGATCTTCTAGTGTGCCATTGAGAATAATTAACCATAATATTATCTAGGAGTTTAGTAGCTTCTCCTAAAGTGATTTCCATAAAAGTGCCTCCCGCGGCCGAATCTAAAAGATTTCTAGAAGCAAAATTCAATCCGGCAATTTTTTTTGTATAATCATCCACAAATTCAAACCATGTGTTGGGCAATTACGTATCATTAATTTCATCCTCTCCCAAGCTTGTGCAACATGTTCATGATCAAGTTGCTTAAAATTCATAATATCATTTCTAAGAGAGATGATCTTAGTGGGAGGAAAATACTTAGAGATAAAAGCATCTTTGCACTTATTCCAAGAATCAATATTATTTTTAGGCAAAGACGAAAACCAAGCTTTAGCACGATCTCTAAGCGAAAAAGGAAATAGCTTCAATTTAACAATATCATTGTCCACATATTTCTTCTTTTGCATATCACACAAATCGACGAAGCTATTTAGATGAGTAGCGGCATCTTCACTAGGAAGGCAGGCGAATTGATCTTTCATGACAGGATTCAACAAAGCAGCATTGATTTTACAAGATTCAGTATCGGTAAGAGGAGCAATCGGAGTGCTAAGGAAATCATTATTGTCGCTATTGGTAAATTAACATAATTTGGCATTATCTTGAGCCATCGTGACAAGCAAGCAATCCAACACACGAGCAAACAAGAAACAAGCGAAAAAGGCGAACGGAAAAGAGAGGGAGAATAAAACGGCAAGGGTGAAGTGGGGAAGAGGAAAACGAGAGGCAAATGGCAAATAATGTAATGCGGCAGATAAGGGTTTGTGATGGGTACTTTGTATGTTGACTTTTGCGTAGACCTCCCCGGCAACGGCGCCAGAAATCCTTCTTGCTACCTTTTGAGCACTGCGTTGGTTTTCCCTTGAAGAGGAAAGGGTGATGCAACAAAGTAGCGTAAGTATTTCCCTCAGTTTTTGAGAACCAAGGTATCAATCTAGTAGGAGGCTACGCACGAGTCCCTCGCACCTACACAAGAAAAATAAATCCTCACAACCAACGCGATAAGGGGTTGTCAATCCCTACACTGTCACTTACGAGAGTGAGATCTGATAGATATGATAAGATAATTTTTTTGGTATTTTATGATAAAATTGCAAAGTAAAATAAAAGGCAAGGAAAATAGCTAAGTGTTGGAAGATTAATATGATGGAAGATAGACCCGGGGGCCATAGGTTTCACTAGTGGCTTCTCTCAAGAGCATAAGTATTTTACGGTGGGTGAACAAATTACTGTTGAGCAATTAACAGAATTGAGCATAGTTATGAGAATATCTAGATATGATCATGTATATAGGCATCACGTCCGAGACAAGTAGACCGACTCCTGCCTGCATCTACTACTATTACTCCACTCATCGACCGCTATCCAGCATGCATCTAGAGTATTAAGTTCAAGAAAACAGAGTAACGCCTTAAGCAAGATGACATGATGTAGAGGGATAAATTCATGCAATATGATAAAAACCCCATCTTGTTATCCTCGATGGCAACAATACAATACGTGCCTTGCTGCCCCTACTGTCACTGGGAAAGGACACCGCAAGATTGAACCCAAAGCTAAGCACTTCTCCCATTGCAAGAAAAACCAATCTAGTAGGCCAAACCAAACCGATAATTCGAAGAGACTTGCAAAGATAACCAATCATACATAAAAGAATTCAGAGAAGATTCAAATATTGTTCATAGATAATCTTGATCATAAACCCACAATTCATCGATCTCAACAAACACACCGCAAAAAGAAGATTACATCGAATAGATCTCCATGAGAGAGGGGGAGAACATTTTATTGAGATCCAAAAAGAGAGAAGAAGCCATGTATCTACTAACTATGGACCCGAAGGTCTGAGGTAAACTACTCACACTTCATCGGAGGGGCTATGGTGTTGATGTAGAAGCCCTCCATGATCGATGCCCCCTTCGGCGGAGCTCCGGAACAGGCCCCAAGATGGGATCTCGTGGGTACAGCAGTGGAATTAGGTTTTTGGCTCCGGTTCTGATCGTTTGGGGGTACATAGGTATATATAGGAGGAAGGAGTACGTCGGTGGAGCAATAGGGGGCCCACGAGGGTGGAGGGCGCGACTAGGGGGGGTAGGTGCGCCCCCCTACCTCGTGGCTTCCTCCTTTGTTTCTTGACGTAGGGTCCAAGTCCTCTGGATTGTGTTCGTTCCGAAAATCACGTTCCCGAAGGTTTTATTCCGTTTGGACTCCGTTTGATATTCTTTTTCTGCGAAACTCTGAAATAGGCAAAAACATCAATTCTGGGCTGGGCCTCCGGTCAATAGGTTAGTCCAAAAAATAATATAAAAGTGGATAATATAGCCCAATAATGTCCAAAACCGAAGATAATATAGCTTGGAGCAATCAAAAATTATAGATACGTTGGAGACGTATCATGGAGGTGATAAAGAGTTCGGCGTAAATGGTTACGTCGATGCAAGCTTTAAACACTAATCCGGATGAGTCTGAATAGAGTTTCTTGGTTATGGAGGTGATAAAGAGTTCATGGTAAAGGGTTACATCGATGCAAGCTTTGACACCAATCCAGATGACTCTGAGTAGCAAAGCGGATATGTATAGTAGAGCAGCCATTTGGAATAGCTCCAAGTGGAGCATGGTAGCAACATCTACAATACGACATAGAGATTTGCGAAGTACATGCGGATCTGAATGTTGTAGATTCGTTGACTAAAACCTCTCTGACAAGCATAACATGGTTAAACCCTAGAACTCACTGAGTGTTAATCATGGTGATGCAAACTAGATTATTGACTCTAGTAAACTGTTTGGGTGTTAGTCACATGGAGATGTGAACTATGAGTGTTAATCACATGGCGATGTGTACTAGATTATTGACTCTAGTGCAAGTGGGAGACTGTTGGAAATATGCCCAAGAGGCAATAATAAATTGGTTGTTATTATATTTCCTTGTTCATGATAATCGTTTATTATCCATGCTAGAACTGTATTGATCGGAAACTCAAATACATGTGTGTATACATAGACAACAAGATGTCCCTAGTCAGCCTCTATGGGACTAGCTCGTTGATCAAAGATGGCTATGATTTCCTAGCCATGGACATGCGTTGTCATTTGATGGACAAGACCCAAACTATAAACGTAGCATATGATCATATCAAGTTTATTGCTATCGTTTTACGCATGTCAAGTATATGTTCCTATGACCATGAGATCATGCAACTCACTGACACCAAAGGAGTACCTTGTGTGTACCAAACATCGCAACGTAACTGGGTGACTATAAAGGTGCTCTATAGGTATCTCCGAGGGTGTCTGTCGAGTTGGCATGGATCAAGACTGGGATTTGTCACTCCGTATGACGGAGAGGTATCTTAGGGCCCACTCGGTAATACAGTATCACAATGAGCTTGCAAGCAATGTGACTAATGAGTTAGCCACGAGATATTGTATTACGGAACGAGTAAAGAGACTTGCCGGTAACGAGATTGAACTAGGTATGGAGATGCCGACGATCGAATTTCGGGCAAGTAACATACCGACAGACAAAGGGAACTATATACGGGATTAGCCGAATCCTTGACATCCCAGTTCGACCGATAAGATCTTCGTAGAATGTGTAGGAACCAATATGGGCATCCAGGTCCCGCTATTGGTTATTGACCGTAGAGGTGTCTCGGTCGTGTCTACATAGTTCTCGAACTCGCAGGGTCTACACATTTAACATTTGGTGACGATATAAGTATAGTTGAGTTGTTATGGTGGTTACCGAAGGTTGTTCGGAGTCCCGGATGAGATCCTGGACATGATGAGGAACTCCGAAAGGGTCAGGAGGTGAAGATTGATATATTGGATGAAGGGTATTGAAGTCCGAAATTGTTCCGAGGGTACCGGGTGATGACCAGCGTCACCAAAAGGGGTTTCAGGGGGCCCCGTCAAGTGTTGGGGGCCCCATGGGCCAAGGGGAGGGGGCAAACCAGCCCACTAAGGGGCTGAGCGCCCCCCTCACCCCATCTCATGTAACCAGGAGGGTTGGTGGGTAAGTCACCCTAGGGGAGATCCCATCTGCCATGGCCCCCCTAGGGGAAACCCTAGGGGCGCCACCCCCTCCTCCCTTCCCCTATATAGTGAGAGGTAGAGAGAGGGCAGCCGCACCCTTGAGCACGTCCCTATGCCACGGTGTTGCCTCTCCTCTCCCTCGCATCCCTCTTCCTCTCCGTAGTGCTTAGCGAAGCTGTGCTGAGATTTCGCCACCACCACCACCACGCCATCGTGCTACCGAAGGACTCGATCTACTACTTCACCATTGCTCGCTGGATCGAGGAGGTGAAAGCGTCATCAAGTCGTACGTGTGTTGAACGCGAAGGTGCCATCCGTTCGACACTTGGATCGGGAGTTCGCGGGACGGATCGTGATTGGATCGCGAAGACATTCGACTACATCAACCACGTTTCTTAACGCTTCCTCTTAGCGATCTACAAGGGTATGTGGATCCAGTCTCTCCTCTCATAGATGGTCATCTCCTAGATTGGATCTTGGGTGTTCATAGGAATTTTTTTGTTTCCCATGCAACGTTCCCCAATAGGAAAATGCTAGAAAGATGTAGAAAAATGAGCAAAATAAGGGCATCGGAATATTTTTTTTCTAAAGACCAAAACATCAAATAAAGCATTTCTGGAAATTTCTAAGGGGAAGTGGGCCAAGGGTGACTGGTACCGGCCAGGGAGGTCCCTATGGGGCCCACATGAACCCAACCCATGTTCCCTAGGCTATGAGTTAGGAGCGCACGAGGCCCATAGGAGTCTCCCGAGGTGCCTTCGATGCCCACTGGTTCTATATTACCCTACCCCCTGATTGATTTTATGGGATTTCTCCACCGCCATCAACGGGGCACGATAGGGAGAACTTTTCACCTTTGGTAGGCTGATTTGTCGAAATACCATCCCTTAAGAGGGGGAGCCATCGTCATCACCGTCACTCAATTCATCATTGGGTTCATCGTATCCACCATCCACATCAGCACCATCATCTCTATCATCCATCTCCACCCCTGCTTTTCAATCTATGAACTATTACCTCGGATCCTTTGTTGAGATTACTTTATGGTGTTGACTGATCATGAGTCATATGATGTCTTGTGAGTAGTCCGTCACGTTCTTCAGGACATGGGATAAACCTTGTTGCTAGTAATCATGTGAAGTTAAATAAAGTTTAATGTCATTGTATTATCTTGTGGTGTGATTCTCTAGTGGAACGCCGACTGCATATCACTTCACTATTAGAGTCCTAGTGGAGAGTATTGTGTGATTAGTTTATCTATGACGGCGGTTAGAGTGTCAAAAATTACCAAATCCTAAGTTTATGAACTATTGTGTAAGGGGTTGTTGGAACCCTAAAGTTTAATTGCTATGGTTTGATGTTATCTTAATTACTCTTCTTGTATTTGTGGATGCTTGCACAGAGGGTATAATCATAAGTATATTAGTTGTTCAAGTATGGAAAACAAATTAATATTCGCTGCACCACACAATAATTATCGAGCCAATGAATGCTAACTCAATGGAACTAGATGGAAACAACTTGGTGAAATCCCCGTGTGTCCTCGAGAGCGATTTGATCCCTATAAGTAATATAAGCGGCTTGTCTTCGACATAATTAAGGATTGGGCCGCTTGTTGCACTTTTGTTACAAATTACCTTCTTGCAATTATTCTTGTGATCAACAATGTTTGTAGCTTGTACGGTGATTCCTTGTTAGTTCCTATAAACCAATTCCATTTGCTCCTCATTGGGTTCAACACTCTTATAGAAAAGGGTTACAATAGACCCCCTACACTTGTGGCTTATTAATGGTCCACATAACATGTTGACAAGGTGTACATAAACAAGTGAGCTTCTTGAACACTTTGGAAGTTTTGTTGATCGGGACAATGTCTTTATCAGTCTTTATTGAAATTAGGCAATTCATGACAGTACAACTCAGTATGCAATAGTAAACCTTCAAATAAGCGTTATTGTCATACCATAGTCTAATAGTTTCCGTATCCACAACATGGGCAACTCATTGCGATCACATCCATGGAATGATCTACATAACCATCTAAGTATGCTATCTTCTTGCCAAGGCCGCGAAATAAGCCCCCGTGTGGATTTCCACACAAAACATGTGCTAACATCAACCCTGAATCAAGACTTTAGATGTGTTGGTGCATAGATAAAATATATCAAACCCTAGAAACCCTACCCCTGCATGATGTAGTAGAAACTAAAATAGACCAATGACCAGCAACATAAAGTATGTGAATCAAATGGTAAACAACAACCTAATGAACCTTTGATTTTCCTCCCAACCCTGCCCTCAAGCCCCCTAAATTTCTTGTCAGTGGAGAGCAAATAAAAAAAACTAGTGTCACTAGATTATCAATGATGAGCACCATTGGCGAGTTCTGCACGTTCGTTGGACTGGTCATATACACGCCACAAGATTTTGGACCAGTGATGCTTGCGAGTTTTTTTTAAGGTCATGCTTGCGAGTTGATGTCATAACCATGCCCAACCGTGAAAGTTGATGCACTGTTGGTGTACTTCACTCTTTTAAGAAACATGCAGATGATTTGCCATTTCATTCGAATAGGAAAAACCACGGGAAGATATGATAAGGTACCAACCATTACATGATACCATGCTTCCGAAATCAATTTTTGTTGTTTCAGAAAAAAATCAAAAAATCGTGTATTTCAAATTTGGGTCTAAGATTTTTTAGGGATGGTAGACATATGTCATCTGAACATTAATTATTTGTTTTCAATTTTTCTCAAACACATAAATTTATTTGTTGTGGCATGGAATCATATCAGACATGATATCACAAGATATTCTTCCATTCCTTTGCGAAGTGGTTGGCTATCCTACACAGTACTAGGTTCTCATTATCGTTTCTTTTTTTTGCGGGGGAAGTTCTCATTATCGTTGAAGGTGCCCCTAAGAAAAGCCTGAAGACGGTCTACTCTGAAGATATTTCGGTGTCGCTTTCGCCAGTTGTCACACACTGCAGAGCAGGTATAACAGGGTCCCGGGAGCATCACTGGTCACCCTTATGCATGTACGATTATAATCCACGTAGGAAATTTGGCCAAAACCAAATACTGCATGCAAACCAGTTCATAATATCTGACGAATGGCAGTAGGAACTTAGAAACCACCACACTGTTTGATACCGCGATTCCCTTCCGAGAAATTCAGCAGCTAGCAGCACAGTTCTTCACTTCCTCCAGCCCTGCTATAATCAACTGCACCACGAAAACCCGGAGCACCACACGCATTAACTGAATCAGATGAAGGAGGCGCACATGGAACCAACAGGTGAATCCAAGCGACACCCATACGACGGAGTCTGGAACAACGCTGATCACGAGATGAAATAAAAATAGGCATAGGAAATATAAAATCCCACTCCCAAGAAGATCATCCAAACTGCTCCCTGTTGGAAGTTGGAACATGGTATGCGCAAGCGCAATCGGGCAATCATGAGGCGTATGGGCAGAACGGGCGTAGATCACGACCGAGATGCCATCAAATCCGCCAGTCTGTCCAGCTGAACGAGACGGCGTGCGCTTGGGGCCTGGTGCAGTTTACCTTGGGATAGACGACGGCCTGACGACGACGACGCCGCCGGTGGACTGCTCGCTGACAGGAACGAGTCGTTGGTTCCTCTGTTCCCCGGAAGGGACGGCGATGGCGAAATCATGGCATCGGCGACGAGTCCCCGACGGAAACGCGACGTTCGTGGTAGGCTCCATGGGTGCCGGGCGGGCGTCGACGTGTGATTGATTGGAGGTTCAGAGTGTGAAGCAGCGGCAGCAACCACCGGAGAATCTCGCGAGCACCGACTGACAGCCGTGGCCGGAGGCTAAGCAAAAGGGAAGCTGGTTTGATGGATGGACAAGCAAGGATTTGACGCCTCCGGCTGCCTTCGCGCCTCCTCCCCCTGCCACTGCCATCCGCTCCGTGACGGGGACGAAAAGATCGCGCCTTTTTCTCGGCACGCCGTCCTCCTCTATCGTGGCCAACATCTCACATCCCCTGCCAGTGTGCCGTTGCCACTATATGGTGTGCCGAGGCCTTTCCGGCGATGTTCACACGCCGGTTGTAATCGTGTCCGCCCGTGACTGGCGCCGGAGCTTCCGTACCACGGCCGTGGCGGGCGACCGAGCTCACCACCGGTGCCACTTTGCTTCGACGCGTCGGCCCGAGAGAGCAACCAACGCCGGGGACGCAACGCAACTCAACTGGGAAGTCAGCCAAGGGAGCGGAGGATGGCCGGGGCCCTGGCAAAGCAAAGGTTCAGTGCACACTTCCGTCAGTCCTTGTCAGAGAGCACCTGATAGTGGCACGCCGTACTGCAGGTGCCCAGGAGTTGCGTCTTGCGACTAGATCTCCTCACTGACCACTGTTGGAGTGGGGGTCGTTCTGTCGTCCGGCAGTGCACACTTGCGAAGGTTGTGATCGCCGGTCAGTGTTGCCTATGGCCATGGTCCACCGGTGATGGGCTCTGATGTAGGAAACGGTCGTCAGAGTGGTTCCAGAGAGGGAGTTTCGTGCAAGTGCCAGGCACATGGCATCAGTACGGCAACAACGACCGACGCCTACATCTCGGGCCTTCTTCGGCAAACGACGGGGCAACGGGAACAGTGAAACCAAAAACGACGTGTGATAATAGTTTGATTATTCCAGTGGTTTATCATATATATGGAGCTAATTCAGCAAGCGAAATAGGGTAGGCAATTGCAAGCTCTATATTCCCGAGCTCTTTTATGACGGTCCCAATCGGTATGAGTCGTTTTTTTTTAAATGCGGTATGAGTCGTTAGTTGCTCAATGATCGGATGGATAATACTCCCTCCGTTCCTAAATAATTGTCTTTTTAGAAATTTCAACAAGTGACTACATACGGAGCAAAATGAGTGAATCTACACTCTAAAACATGTCTACATACATCCGTATGTTGTACTCCATTTAAGATGGCTAGAAAGACAATTATTTGGAAACGGAGGGAGTATTATTCTAAGAGCTTCTACAGACCTTGAACGCCCGCACGCGTCCATGACACTAACATGTCACCCTTAAATTTTCCTTCTCACAACCAAACACCTCAATTAGCATACCTTAAATTCATATAAACTCATGCAACTTTGTGAACGATGCATGACACACATCGTCCGGCTACTACATCAAAATATGCCATCAAACTATAAAAAATTGGCAAGTTTAACTTACATACTAGCTATGGAGAAGATCATCCACGGTTGCTCTTGCCCTTTCTGGCGCCCTTGTCGTCTTTCTCGTGGAAGTAGCGGTCGAAGACGCGGTATGGATCGAGCCGGATCTGCTCGTCGTTGGAGTTGTCCAACCCGTCGTTGTCCTTCTTCTCCTCCTTGGGGGGCAGTGTGGCCATGGCACAGACCGCCCAATTCCGCTCTCGGGCAAGGGTGTGCGTGTTCCTCCGTCGCCGCTTCTTTACAATGCTGGCGGGAATGACTTCCTCCTCTGCGGCAGTGCGCGCCACCACATCAGCTGCCTCCGCCGCCGCCATGCCGGCGGCGAGTCGGGCCTCGGCGACCCTCATTCTCTCCTTCCCACGGCAGGCACACCGGTCCAGGTAGGACTCATACTCTGGCGGATCGGTGATGGGAAAGGGAGATTGGAAGACTCCTGGGAGGACCTCGATGATCCGGCCCACGAGGATTCGAGCATCCGATTCGCCGACGCAGTGGACTCGCGCCGGACAAATCCCACCGTGGTCGGGCGTTGTCCTCCCGGGAGCGGCGGAGTGCAATGCGGACGGCCATTGCCTTCTCCAAACCGCACGGGTCGACACCACAGTCCGCAGATATGTACTGGTCGTTGTCGGATCTGCTGCCCGCCATGCCGGAGAAGGCCAAAGATCGCCAGACGGGAGTTTAGGTGGCGAAGGGAGTGAAGTGAAGTGGCTAGGGTTTGGTTCGACGAGCGGATGGGGACGAATATATGTGGGGTCGTGTGGGCCAGTGTGGGCTGGGTCCGACGTGGCTGATGCGCCTGGTCACGCCCTGGCGTCCTCATATCCGCCCTACATTTGGGTTGGATATGAAGGTTGCTGGTCAGCCCGGGCATTTGAGGCCCATTTGAGGCGCCCGTCTAGGTCGCTTTTTGTGACCGGTCACTAACAGGACCGTTTGCCCGGACGTTTGAGAGGGGTTTGGGATGCACGACTGTAGATGCTCTTACCTCTTGTGAGGATAACACGTTGTTAATAATTATGTGGCCCTAGTTTGTATTTCCCCCTTCCACAAATAAGCAAATAAATTATAGTGTAATCAATACATGAAGGAACACATGGAAACATTAGGTTGTCTCACAAATGTTAGCTGCCCGTTTAAAGTCGATACTTCCTGTATGTTATTAAGTCGATACTTCCTAAATGTTATTAGTTCAACTCAGAGTGCCTTCATTCCCGGCAGGCTGATAACAGATAATGTGATTGCTGCTTATGAATATCGACATGTTATTAAAAATATAAGGGAAAGAAAATAAGGGATTTATGCAGTAAAACTTGATATGTACAAGGCCTATGATAATGTTGAATGGGTTTTCATGAAGGAGATTATGTTAAAATTGGGCATCATGTAAACTAGGTAGGTATGGTTATGTAGTGGGTCATCTCATGCAATATAGAGTATGTTCAGTTCTGGCGAAACATATATGTTCAAGAGTACTTGGGGACTTCGGCATGGGGACCCTCCTCTCCTCCACACCTATTTTTGTTATGCTCGGAGGGGCCGACTACCCTTTTATCTCACGCTAAAGAATCAGGGTAGTTGGCAGGAGTGAAAATTTGTTGAGAGGCCCCTTCGATAACAAATATTTTATTCGCAAATGATTCTTTGATATTGAGGAAGGCAGCCCTGCAGATTGCTAATTCTTTGCGAGCTATTCTGAATTCATGTTGTGTTGCTTCTGGTCAAATGGTGAGTGTGGAAAAAATGTAGTATTTTTTTCCAGCCCAAATACTAAAAAGGAGGGTAGAGAGCAAGTTTGCAATGATTTGAATATTATGATCGAAGCTTTATCAGACAAATATTTGGGTTTGCCAGCTACCGTGGGTTTGGTCAAAACTGGGTGCTTCCCATATTTGATTGATCAGATTTGTAGAAGATTTAACAGTTGGAAGGAAAGACAACTCTCGGCTGGGGGGTAAGGAAGTTTTCCCTGAAGCGATTGTTCAAGCTATGCCATCATATGCAATGTTGGTATTCAAAATTCCTAAAGAAACATGTAAAGAAATAACAAACGCGATTTCGCACTATTGGTGGGAAGATGGTGAAACTCAGTGGAGAATGCATTGCTTTGCTTGTTGGAAGATGTGTGTGCCTAAGAGGCAATGAGGTATCTGGCTTCGGGATATTCACTGTTTTGATTTAGCTTTCTTGGGTAAGCAAGCTTCGAGATTAACTAAAAGCCCAAACACATTGTGTGCAAGTATTGCGAGGGCTAAGTATTACACTAATGGTGATTTGTTGTGTGCGGATTAGAAAAAAGGCCATCATATATGCGGCAGAGTATTATGAAATGGGTGAATACACCAAAACATGGTCACATTTGGAGGGATGGAGGAAAAAAATTACATATGGCATGATGCTTGGAATCCCACTTCACTAACAATAATGATCATAACGGGCTAAAGGGATGTGAGTCTACTAGAGCAAACCTTCTGGGTTGTTGATGTGGGTAGAGTTCTAGCTATTCCATTGCCTGCACATGAGATGGACGATTTCCTCGCTTGGAATCTGAATGAAAATGGATGTTTTTCGGTCCGGTCAACATATCATGCAATATGGAATTACCAACATGGCAGCAAGCTCAGGCGTACTGATGGAATTTTATCTATATATTGTAATCCAACTTGGGAAAGAATGTGGAGAGTGGTTTGCCCAGTGAAGGTATTTTTTTTCTCGTGGGGTCCTCTCCATGCCACCTTACCTTGCCGGATCACTTTGGCTAATAGGCACTTAAAAGCTTCGAGACAATGCCCGCTTTTTGAGCAAGGACCGGAGGACACCAACCATCTATTGATTTGGTTCTAAGAAAAACCATCTATTGATTTTGTAGTCTAAAGATAAGGTCGTGTGGAAGAACCTTGGTGTAGAAGAGAGCTTCTGTGTCATATCGAGCAAGCAAGGCAGTACTGGAACAACTGCTTAACTGACCTGAACATGAGGTTCAGATACTTGGCCATAAAAGCTTCCATGAAACCATAGTTGTAGGCATGTGATATATTTGGCGGGGGAGAACAAAGACGATGCATGGGGAAAGTACACAAGAACCTAAAAATTATTGCCTGATTAGTGTGTGTGCTCACAGAAAACTACACTACATCGGCTTACCCTAAGGCTATAATTAGAAAGTATGGATGGATCAGCGGGCGCTTTTCTCAAGGACAACCAAGGAAATATTATGGTTGTAGGGAATATAACAATTGAATATTTTTCAGACGTCCTCACTGCAGAGGATATCGTCCTAAAGTTTGGTCTCTCACTAACAACAACAATGGGTTGTAATAGAACCATTGTCAATTCTGATGATATGGAAATCATCACAACTATGAAGGAAGGTGGCCGATCAGCAGGTGGAACAACTACAACTGCTATATTTTATGATTGCTATCATATTGTGTGTAATTTTGTGCAAATATGCTTAGATTGTAGAAAGTATAGAACCTACAATATTCGTTGTTTTGTTCTAACCCTTCTATAGGGTATATATAAAGTAAAATATGAGGGAGAGAGACTTGGAGTAGAGGGAAAGTCGTATATAGTTTAGACCTATCTTATCTCTAACTCCTAATCTCTAACTAAACATAATTATACTTCTAACATTCCCCCTCAGTCGTAGCGGGTGTGAAGCAGACGATTACGACTGAATTTGAAGTCTTGCGCTTTCGTCATCTTCTCCGTTGCGCCATCATCAACTGCGTCTCTGATGGGTTGGCACCTAGGGCGGTGACTACATCCCCTTCTGGTGCCTCCCTTGACTCTCCTCTATTCCCTCCCCCAGTCACAGCGGGAGTGGTGTGGACACTGGTGGCGACGCGGACGCTGTTGACTGGAGTTGTTGCCGATGTGTTGCTGTAGACCAAACCATTAATGTCGATGTCGAGGTAGCCGATCATGGTGATGTAGCTGTGGTCGATGTAGTCCTGGTCGATGGTGTAGTCATCGTGGATGATGAAGCCGCACAAAGCCGAAGGCGCAAAAAAAAATGCGCTATGACGGAGCTGCAGACATGGACAATGCACCTTGCGAATGTCAGAGGATGCCGTCGGCGATGAGTCCACCGGTTTTGCAAGACCGGAGGAAACCCATCGAGCACACATCGGTTTTGCCAGAACGATGTCGTCATGTAGAGGTCATCAGTGTAGTGACGCCATGTCGATGCAGTCATGCCGTCGTGGATGACGCGGTCGATGCCGTCGTCGTGACGCAGCCATTGCCGTCGTCGATGTCGCGTCTTGCAGAAAAATCTGTCAGAGGACGCTAGGTGTCCATCTTGTGGACGAGGCGGCGGCGTCTGTTGTCAAAGATGTTGATAAAGACCACGTTGATGAAGAGTCGGCAATCGCATCGCAACGACGTGTCGACGATGATGTCGCTTGAAGACGTCCCTCGCAGCGACGATGTGTCAATGTCGTGTTGTGCGGAAGAAATATGTTGGCTCGTAGCCTGGCGTAGTTGTACAGCTTGGAGCATGGCAGGGTTGGTAGAGGAGTAGATCGTCTGGTACTCTGGTGTATGTCGGTGGAGGGTGCAGCAGGTCCAGTCGATGATGGTCGCGCGTCATTCGCGCGTGTGGTTGTTGCGGCCTTCGGATCTTTGGCAGCGCTGGTGCCTAACAGGCGAGTCAAAGCCGAGGTGGTAGCCCGACTTGTAGTCACCGTCAGGCTTCAAGCATGCATACCACAAATATTCCCTTGAATGGCTGTGACATGCACTTGGTACCTGCGTACATGGCATCCGACGGCACCCGCATTTTCGCATGCGCTCGATGTTGGCCTCGCCTTGCGGGCGACGTGCACCTGTGGCCGTGGACGTGGTCGTGATAGCCTGGTGTCGGAGATGCGATCGCTTGGACGAGGCGACCTATCGTCCATATCGACGCAACATTGTCCCGATGCCGAAGAGGCCGATATAGATCGGATCGAGGTCGCGCGGCCGGAGCGCACGGACGCGGAGCCGGTGTGTGGAGTCAATTGCTCGCGGAGGTTTCGACCTCCCGTGATCGGGATGTGAGCATCGTCGTTGCGGCTGGGCCTGGTCACCGTGGCTTGACGAAGTTCGTGCCGGCTCGTCCCGGCTTGATGCAGATATTGTCATGGCTCTGATATCATGTAGAAAGTATGGAATCTACAATATTTGTTGTTTTGTTCTAACCCTTCTATAGGGTATATATAGAGTACAAAAGGGAGAGAGGCTTGGACTAGAGGGGAAGTCGTATATGGTTTAGCCTATCTTATCTCTAACTCCTAATCTCTAACTAAACATAGTAATACTTTTAACATTGATCACTACTTTAGAGAAGCTAATTCAGTAGCCCGTTATCTGTCTAAAATTGCTAAATTTTCAACCTATAATGAGTGGTTAGAAGAGGCTCCAAGTGAGCTAGTTCCCTCTTGCTACCTGATTTACATTGATAAACAATAAATAAAATGGGTCCAATTGTCAAAACAAAACTCATATGACTGCTAAATAAGTTGATCGCAACAGTGAGTTGAGCATTTCATATGTACGACATATATGCCCGCATCTAATTCCTTTCCCTTTTGCATGTTCGTTGCTAAATTAAGTCTTCTCAAGCTATTAAGCTACATGAAGCATCTCACAATGCAGGCGTTAGTTCATGTAAAACTAATGCAAAGCGTGGCTTCTGCAGCTGTCACTTGTGAGTAAAAGTTAAGCAGATACCATCACAGGAAGGTAATGAACAAACAAAGGGTGCAACCAGCCAAGGATTTCATTCGACAATTGAATGTGGAGGAGTCACTTGGGCCTCCACTTGTCTTGCAGTTAGTGAGAAAATAGATTGGCGAGTACACAAAAGATTCCAGTTGGGCCTCCCACTTGAACAGAATGTGACAAATTAGTAGGAGTGCACAAATGAAATCATCATTTCTGCATGATTTCATGATACAACGATGCTTGATGGACGGTCAAAGGCATGGACTCATCTTGTCACTAAGAACTGCTGATCAATGTAAGTTGGATTTAGGGGTGAAATGATAGGGTGATATCGCCAATTTGGAGAAACCCAGAGACTGTGCAACTATCCGATCTCCAACGGTGCAAGGGCGATTTTCTTTTTAGGACTCGACACCGATCTGTACAGCCAGATTCGCTGGGATAAAAACTCCATTAGACCAGGCTAAAAACAAACATGATATGTTACAACGCCTAGTTAGAATTCCACAGGAAATGATGATGGGTTTAGAAGCCCCAAATTATTGGGATTTGGTCGGCCCACATGGCCGAGCCTATTTCCCAGGCATTTCTACATGTACAATACACGGGCGTGCCTATACCGCCTAAAGAAAGTTGGAAGGTGCCCTTACCCTCAGGGTTCATACATCGGCCAAGCGGCCCACCTCTCGCCACCAGTAGCAAGCCTCAATCCACATCAATACTTATCTATGAAAATATGTTAATCATGTATTTGGAAAATGATAGAGTGTGCGTATAAAATGTCCGTGATGTATACAAAAAATATACAATGTGTACGGAAAAATAGACATTATAAAAAACATGTTTTAGAAAAATGTTAATTATGTATCTGAATAATGTTGAATGTTTATTTAAAAAAAATTACTTACGTGTAAAAAAAATGTACAATGTGTATGAAAAAAGTAGAGGTAAAAAATACATGTTTAAAAAAGTTAATCATATATTTAAAAATATTAAACATCTATAAAAATGTACCTAATGTATACAAAAAAATGTATAATGTGTATGGAAAAAATTCGAAATCAAAAGGGTATATTTAAAGGAAAATTTAATCATGTATTTGATAAATTTTTTCATGTATTTGAATAATTGTTAAACATATATAGAAAATGTTGCTGTTGTATAAGGAAAGACAAAAAACGCGATGAAAGCAAAACAAGATACAAAGTAAAATGAAGAACATCAATAAAAATGGAAAAAGAAAAAAATAGAAAAAAACTAGGGCAAAGAATGTAAAATAATGAAAGCCAAGAAAGAAACTGAAGAACCCCAGAGGAAACCAAAGAAAACCAAGCAAGAAAGAAACAAAGGGAAAAAGGTCAACCCAAAAAAAAGTGAAAACCAAAGAAAAGCATAGAAAAAGAAAAACAAGCGAAAACTAGTAAAGTAATGAAGAAAACAGATCAAAAATCAGAACCTAGAGAAAAAAAACAAAGCTCGGTGAAGAAACAGAAAAAATGAAAAAGAGAAAAAACGAAGTGAAAGAGTGAATCGAACGCAGTCAGCGACAACAAGGAACGACCTAACAGCCAGGTACTGTAACGTGCAGATAAAATCATCGGCCGCGAGCGTCAACCTGTCGCCGCTTGGCTGAAGCAAATAAACCGATCGACACGATATGGGCCGGCCCACTTGGAGCGAGGAACTGGTTTTGTGAAACTTCCAGTAGGTTCTCTGAAACGGGTTTTTTCTGTTTTGTTTTCTTTCACAGGTTTGTTCGGTTTTCTTGATACTTTTAGTAATCGTTTTCTTTTTTCTTTTTTTCTTCTTATTTATTCCCTTTCTTTTCTTTTTTTCTACTTTTTGTGTTTCTTTTCTATTTTTCTTTTTTGTATTCCATAAATTCAAAATATCCAAAATATGTTCAGATTTTCGAAATTCGTTTGAATTTTCAGAAAATGTTTTTTGAGATTCCAAATTTTGTTCATGTTTTTGAATTTTGTTCACGTTTCAAAAATAGTTCTGAATTCCAAATTTTTGTTCACGGTATTGAAGAAAAATGTTCACCATACATTGAAAAGAAATGTTTAGTGTGTACAAAAAAATGTTCATCATGTATAGAAATTTTGTTCAGCATGCATTCAAAAGGAGTTTATCGTATTGAAAAAAATGTTCTATGTGTATTTGAATATTGTTCACCATACATTGAAAAATGTTCAATCTGTATAAAAATGTTCATCGTGTAGAGAAATTTTGTTCAACATGCATTCAAAAAAGTTCAGTGTTTATTTGAATAGTGTTCACCCTATACTAAGAAAATGTTCAATGTGTATTCTAAATTCGCTTTCTAAAAATTGTTCACAGTACAAAAGAAGTATTCAGATTTCGAAATTTGTTCAATCTTTGAAAAACATAGTTCACGTTTAAAAGAAAAGGAATATTCGAAATTTGCGTACAATTTTCGAAACGTTCGCATATCTAAGATTTCCATTTTTCCAAGAATTAATGGGAAATGTTGAAAAAACCCCGGATCTACCATGTGGATTGGTACTTAAAAACAAACGCTGTTTGTTAGACGTACACAATTAGTATCTCAGCTGGCCAGCTTCGTTAGCACCTATCGCTAGGTCTGGAGTTCGAGTCCCAGTGCATTCGTTTTGTTTTTCAATTACCGCGTTTGCTCGAGGCTTCGTTTGTGCCGGCCCATTCGCGCGTCAGCTTTAGCGAAACCACCTCGTGACGCACACGAGCGTCGAGCAGGAGCTCCCGCGGGGAGCATACGTCTCGCCTCGCTATAAGCGATATATAGGTCCCACGATTCGTATAGCTGCGCGCCTATGTCTCGTCGTTTAGGGACAACCTACTTGGCGCATACAACGCCAGGGAACAAGCGAATGCGCACCCTCTTGGGCCGGCCCATGTGCGGGACGGGAAAAGAGGGAAGAACCTTTTGTTTTCCTTGCTTTTTCCTGTTTTAACATTTCCCCTTTTTAAAAATAATTCGGGATTTTAAAAAAGCTGCAAATTTTAAAATGTTCGTGAATTAAAAAATATTCATGATTGAAAAAAATGTTTGGGAAATGATAAATGCTCACTGACTGAAAAAATGTTCACCGAATTAAAAAACAGTTCTTGAATTCAAATAATTTTCTTGATTTCAAAAGAATGAATATTTAAATATTTTAATGAACATTATTTTATTTTTGTGAACACTTTTTATGAGAACTTTCTAATAATAATAAGCATTTGTTTTGTATTTGATGAACAAAATTTGAACTCAATGAACATGTTTTAACTTGATGAACAAAATCTGTATTCAAGAACGTTTTTTTAAATGCATCAACAAATTTTGAATTCACTGTACATATTTTGAGTTTGATGAACATTTTCTGAAAATATATGAACAAATTTGAAATTTGATGAATTTTTTTGTAATTCGATGAACCAATCTTGAATTATGTTGACCATTCGCGCGTCAGCTTTAGCGAAACCACCTCGTGACGCACACGAGCGTCGAGCAGGAGCTCCCGCGGGGAGCATACGTCTCGCCTCGCTATAAGCGATATATAGGTCCCACGATTCGTATAGCTGCGCGCCTATGTCTCGTCGTTTAGGGACAACCTACTTGGCGCATACAACGCCAGGGAACAAGCGAATGCGCACCCTCTTGGGCTGGCCCATGTGCGGGACGGGAAAAGAGGGAAGAACCTTTTGTTTTCCTTGCTTTTTCCTGTTTTAACATTTCCCCTTTTTAAAAATAATTCGGGATTTTAAAAAAGCTGCAAATTTTAAAATGTTCGTGAATTAAAAAATATTCATGATTGAAAAAAATGTTTGGGAAATGATAAATGCTCACTGACTGAAAAAATGTTCACCGAATTAAAAAACAGTTCTTGAATTCAAATAATTTTCTTGATTTCAAAAGAATGAATATTTAAATATTTTAATGAACAATATTTTATTTTTGTGAACACTTTTTATGAGAACTTTCTAATAATAATAAGCATTTGTTTTGTATTTGATGAACAAAATTTGAACTCAATGAACATGTTTTAACTTGATGAACAAAATCTGTATTCAAGAACGTTTTTTTAAATGCATCAACAAATTTTGAATTCACTGAACATATTTTGAGTTTGATGAACATTTTCTGAAAATATATGAACAAATTTGAAATTTGATGAATTTTTTTGTAATTCGATGAACCAATCTTGAATTATGTTGACCATTTTTAAAATCTATGAAAAAAATTTGAATTACTGAAAAAAATTGTCGATGAATAAAAACTGTCGCGAATTTGAAAAGAAAATTCGTAAAAAGTATGCTATTTCAAAAAATGTTAACGATATCAAAAACTGTTCACATTTTGAGAAAATATTCACTAATTCGAAAGATATTTGCAAATTCGAAACAAAATAAATAACAGAAAATATTCATGAACTTAAATGGTTTTCACAAATTGAAAAAAACAAGCATAAAATGAAAAAAGAAGGAAAAAACAAAAACAAAACAGAAAAGGGACCAAAAATTAAAGAAAACAGCAAAAAAAGAAAAAGATAGAAAAAACTGAAAACGGTGCAGGAAAGGTTCTTCCTGAACATTCCCAAAACTGGTTGGGGTGTATCCCAAAAATGGACCGTCCCATGGAAACTCCAGTGCGCGAGGGAGTGCGCGCGCAGTCGCTCCGCGGGGATCCGCTTGCCGAATTGGAGTCACCCCTCGCTTATAGCGCGATCTAGGTTGCGCTAACGTCAAACGTCTCCCTTAATGCTGCGGCCGAACGCGCGGGCTGGCTTTAGGCCACTGATGATTTTTTATTCATTTTTTTCGTGTATGTTGATTCTGTTTTTTGCTCTATTTTGTTTTAATTTCCAAATATTCTAAATTGAGATACTACAAGAAAAAGTTTACATAAATATTTGAATTTTTTATCTAAGCATTTGAAAACAAATCTGTATGGAGGAAATGTTTGTACGAAAAATGTATACAAGAGATATGCAATGTGTATGAAAATAGTTGATCATGTATTTAGAAAAAATTAAGAAAGCATTTGAAAAATTTAAATGTGTATAAAAGTGTTTGTCATGTATACAAAAAATAAATACGCCACAAAATAATGAGTATAAAATACGTTGATAGTGTATTTAAAAAATATTACAAGTATGTAAAAAGTGTTCCTAGCGTATGCAAAAAATATTTATTGTGTGTGAAAAATTGTTTATTGTCAGAAAAAATATTCTTGTTGTATTAGAAATTGTGAATATTTATTAAGAAATGTCAATATTTTATTCAATTTTCTAATTAGTATATAAAATACGTGTTAGATATACAATATCTATGGAAGAAAGTTGAGATAAAAAATATTTTTCAAATAATAATAATAATGTATTTCAAATACGTTAGGCGTGTATGTTTTTAATGATGTATGCTAAAAAAGTTTAACATGTGTTGAACAAAGAGGAAAATGATGAAAATGAAAAAGAAACAAAGAAAAATGAAGAAACTCCATAAAAAGCCAAAAAAAACTACAGAATACCACTACAAAAGAGTGAAAACCAAGAAAGAAAGAAAGAAAGAAAGAAAGAAAATTGTTGAAAACTATCAAAGAAACAAAAAAACAAAACAAACAAAAAACCAAATAGAAAAGGTAACAATAAAACAAGGAAGAAATAAAAGAAAACAAAATAAGAAAACCAGAGAGAGAAAACAATGCAAAAAAGAAAAAAGCGAGGAAGAAAGAAAAGAAAAACAAAACTAGAAAACCGACAAAAAATCAGTGTAAAAAGAAAAAGAAAAATTGTAAATCAAAGAAAAATTGGGAAGAAACGAACAAAACAGAAGAAAATCATAAAGAAACTAAGAACAACAAAAAGAGAAAGGAAAGAACAGAAAAAAGGAAACGATAAGAAAAACAAAATTCTAAAGAAAACTGGACTACACGCAATGAGCAAGTAGCGATTTTTTTAGGAGAAAACCGCACTTTCTTTCATTCAATAATGTTTAAAGGGATACAAATGTGATCCGATGGTAGGGCTAATATCTACCAATCCAAAGTGTAGTAGATCATCTAGCTAATATGTGTGCCTCATCATTACTTTTTTTTGCGAGATCAAAAGGGTCTTATTCCATCATGGTAGGGCTACATGTTGGGGAACGTAGTAATTTCAAAAAAATTCCTATGCACACGCAAGATTATGGTGATGCATAGAAACGAGAGGGGAGAGTGTTGTCTACGTACCCTCGTAGACCGAAGCGGAAGCGTTGACACAACGTAGAGGAAGTAGTCGTACGTCTTCCCGATCCAACTGATCCAAGCACCGTTACTCCGGCACCTCCGAGTTCTTGGCACACGTCCAACTCGATGACGCTCCCCGGGCTCCGATCCAGCAAAGCTTCGGGGATGAGTTCCGTCAGCACGACGGCGTGATGACGATGATGATGTTCTACCGATGAAGGCCTTCGCCTAAGTACTGCAACGAAATGACCGAGGTGGAATATGGTGAAGGGGGGCACCGCACACGGCTAAGGAACGATCACGAAGATCAACTTGTGTGTCATGGGGTGCCCCCTGCCCCCATATATAAAGGAGCAAGGGGGAGGAGGCCGGCCCTCGGAGGGGCGCGCCAGGGAGTAGGATTCCTACTCCTAGTTGGAGTAGGTTTCCTCCTTTCCTAGTCCAACTAGGTCAAGGGGGGAAAGAGGGGAAGAGGGGAAGGAAGGGAGAGAGGGGCCGCGCCCCAAACCCCTTGTCCAATTCGGACTGGGCTTGGGAGGGGCGCGCGCCACCTCCTGGTCCTTCCCACTAAGGCCCATCAAGGCCCATTGCTTCTTCCTCGTATTCCCGTAACTCCCCGGTACCTCCGAAAATACCCGAATCACTCAGAACCTTTCCGATGTCCGAATATAGTCGTTCAATATATCGATCTTTACGTCTCGACCATTTCGAGACTCCTCGTCATGTCCCCGATCCCATCCGGGACTCCGAACTCCTTCGGTACATCAAAACTCATAAACTCATAATATAACTGTCATCGAAACCTTAAGCGTGCGGACCCTACGGTTCGAGAACAATGTAGAAATGACCGAGACACGTCTCTGGTCAATAACCAATAGCGGGACCTGGATGCCCATATTGGCTCCTACATATTCTACGAAGATCTTTATCGGTCAGACCGCATAACAGCATACGTTGTTCCCTTTGTCATCGGTATGTTACTTGCCCGAGATTCGATCGTCGGTATCCAATACCTAGTTCAATCTCGTTGCCGGTAAGTCTATTTACTCGTTCCGTAATACATCATCTCACAACTAACATATTAGTTGTAATGCTTGCAAGGCTTATGTGATGTGCATTACCGAGAGGGCCCAGAGATACCTCTCCGACAATCGGAGTGACAAATCCTAATCTCGAAATACGCCAACCCAACATCTACCTTTGGAGACACCTGTAGAGCTCCTTTATAATCACCCAGTTACGTTGTGACGTTTGGTAGCACACAAAGTGTTCCTCCGGTAAACGGGAGTTGCATAATCTCATAGTCATAGGAACATGTATAAGTCATGAAGAAAGCAATAGCAACACACTAAACGATCGAGTGCTAAGCTAACGAAATGGGTCATGTCAATCACATCATTCTCCTAATGATGTGATCCCGTTAATCAAATGACAACTCATGTCTATGGCTAGGAAACTTAACCATCTTTGATTAACGAGCTAGTCAAGTAGAGGCATACTAGTGACACTCTGTTTGTCTATGTATTGACACATGTATTATGTTTCCGGTTAATACAATTCTATCATGAATAATAAACATTTATCATGATATAAGGAAATAAATAATAACTTTATTATTGCCGCTAGGGCATATTTCCTTCAGTCTCCCACTTGCACTAGAGTCAATAATCTAGTTCACATCGCCATGTGATTTAACAGCAATAGTTTACATCACCATGTGATTAACACCCATAGTTCACATCGATATGTGATCAACACCCAAAGGGTTTACTAGAGTCAATAATCTAGTTCACATCGCTATGTGATTAACACCCAGAGAGTACTAAGGTGTGATCATGTTTTGCTTGTGAGAGAAATTTAGTCAACGGGTCTGCCACATTCAGATCCGTATGTATTTTGCAAATTTCTATGTCAACAATACTCTGCTCGGAGCTACTCTAGCTAATTGCTCCCACTTTCAATATGTATCTAGATTGAGATTTAGAGTCATCTAGATTAGTGTCAAAACTTGCATCGACGTAACCTTTTACGACGAACCTTTTTGTCACGTCCATAATCGAGAAACATATCCTTATTCCACTAAGGATAAGTTTGACCGCTGTCCAGTGATCTACTCCTAGATCACTATTGTACTCCCTTGCCAAAATCAGTGTAGGGTATACAATAGATCTGGTACATAACATGGCATACTTTATAGAAACTATGGCTGAGGCATAGGGAATGACTTTCATTCTCTTTCTATCTTCTGTCGTGGTCGAGCTTTGAGTCTTACTCAATTTCACACCTTGTAACACAGACAAGAACTCTTTCTTTGACTGTTCCATTTTGAACTACTTCAAAATCTTTGTCAAGGTATGTACTCATTGAAAAAACTTATCAAGCGTTTTGATCTATCTCTATAGATCTTGATGCTCAATATGTAAGCAGCTTCACCGAGGTCCTTCTTTGAAAAACTCCTTTCAAATACTCCTTTATGCTTTGCAGAATAATTCTACATTATTTCTGATCAACAATATGTCATTTACATATACTTATCAGAAATGCTGTAGTGCTCCCACTCACTTTCTTGTAAATACAGGCTTCACCGCAAGTCTGTATAAAACTATATGCTTTGATCATCTTATCAAAGCGTATATTCCAACTCCGAGATGCTTGCACCAGTCCATAGATGGATCGCTGGAGCTTGCATATTTTGTTAACACCTTTAGGATCGACAAAACCTTCTACTTGCATCGTATACAACTCTTCTTTAACAAATCCATTGAGGAATGCAGTTTTGTTTATCCATTTGCCAGATTTCATAAAATGCGGCAATTGCTAACATGATTCGGACAGACTTAAGCATAGATAAGAGTGAGAAACTCTTCATCGTAGTCAACACCTTGAACTTGTCGAAAACCTTTTGCGACAATTCTAGCTTTGTAGATAGTAACACTACTATCAGCGTCCGTCTTCCTCTTGAAGATCCATTTATTTTCTATGGCTTGCCGACCATCGGGCAAATCCATCAAAGTCCATACTTTGTTCTCATACATGGATCATATCTCAGATTTCATGGCCTCAAACCATTTCGCGGAATCTGGGCTCATCATCGCTTCCTCATAGTTCGTAGGTTCGTCATGGTCAAGTAACATGACCTCCAGAATAGGATTACCGTACCACTCTGGTGCGGATCTCACTCTGGTTGACCTACGAGGTTCGGTAATAACTTGATCCGAAGTTACATGATCATCATCATTATCTTCCTCACTAATTGGTGTAGTAGTCACAGGAACAGATTTCTGTGATGAACTACTTTCCAATAAGGGAGAAGGTACAATTACCTTATCAAGTTTTCTACTTTCCTCCCACTCACTTCTTTCGAGAGAAACTCCTTCTCTAGAATGGATCCATTCTTAGCAACGAATGTCTTGCCTTCGGATCTGTGATAGAAGGTGTATCCAACAGTCTCCTTTGGGTATCCTATGAAGACATATTTCTCCGATTTTGGTTTGAGCTTATCAGGATGAAACTTTTTCATATAAGCATAACCCCAAACTTTAAGAAACGACAACTTTGGTTTCTTGCCAAACCATAGTTCATATTGTGTCGTCTCAACGGACTTAGATGGTGCCCCTTTTTAACGTGAACGCAGATGTCTCTTATGCATGATCCCAAAACGATATTGGTAAATCGGTAAGAAACATCATAGATTGCACTATATCCAATAAAGTACGGTTATGACATTCGGACACACCATTATGCTGTGGTGTTCTAGGTGGAATGAGTTTGAAACTATTCCACATTGTTTTAGTTGAAGGCCAAACTCGTAACTCAAATATTTTACCTCTGCGATCATGTCGTAGAAACTTTTATTTTTGTTACGATGATTCTCTACTTCACTCTGAAATTCTTTGAACTTTTCAAATGTTTCAGACTAGTGTTTCATCAAGTAGATATACCCATATCTGCTCAAATCATCTGTGAAGGTCAGAAAATAATGATACCCGCCGCGAGCCTTAACACTCATCGGATCGCATACATCAGTATGTATTATTTCCAACAAGTCAGTTTCTCGCTCCATTGTTCCGGAGAATGGAGTTTTAGTCATCTTACCCATAAGGCATGGTACGCAAGCATCAAATGATTCATAATCAAGTGATTCCAAAATCCCATCAGCATGGAGTTTCTTCATGCGCTTTACACCAATATGACCTAAACGGCAGTGCCACAAATAAGTTGCACTATCATTATTAACTTTGCATCTTTTGGCTTCAATATTATGAATATGTGTATCACTATGATCGAGATCCAACGAACTATTTTCATTGGGTGTATGACCATCGAAGGTTCTATTCATGTAAGTAGAACAATAATTGTTCTCTAACTTAAATGAATAACCGTATTGCAATAAACATGATCAAATCATATTTATGCTCAACGCAAACACCAAATAACACTTATTTAGGTTCAATACTAATCCCGAAAGTATAGGGAGTGTGCGATGATGATCATATCAATCTTGGAACCACTTCAAACACACATCGTCACTTCACCCTTAACTAGTCTCTGTTCATTCTACAACTCCCGTTTTGAGTTACTAATCTTAGCAACTGAACTAGTATCAAATACTAAGGGGCTGCTATAAACATTAGTAAAGTACACATCAATAACATGTATATCAAATATACTTATGTTCACTTTGCCATCCTTCTTATCCGCCAATCACTTGGGGTAGTTCCGCTTCCAGTGACCAGTCTCTTTGCAGTAGAAGCACTTAGTCTTAGGCTTAGGTCCAGACTTGGGCTTCTTCACTTGAGCAGCAACTTGCTTGCCGTTCTTCTTGAAGTTCCCCTTCTGCCCTTTGCCCTTTTCTTGAAACTAGTGATCTTGTCAACCATCAACACTTGATGTTTTTCTTTGATTTCTACCTTCGCCGATTTTAGCATCGCGAAGAGTTTGGGAATAGTTTCCGTTATCCCTTGCATATTATAGTTCATCACGAAGTTCTACTAACTTGGTGATGGTGACTAGAAAATTCTGTCAATCACTATCTTATCTGGAAGATTAACTCCCACTTGATTCAAGCGATTGTAGTACCCAGACAATCTGAGTACATGCTCACTAGTTGAGCGATTCTCCTCCATCTTTTAGCTATAGAACTTGTTGGAGACTTCATATCTCTTAACTCGGGTATTTGCTTGAAATATTAACTTCAACTCCTGGAACATCTCATATGGTCCATGACGTTCAAAACGTCTTTGAAGTCCCGATTCTAAGCCGTTAAGCATGGTGCACTAAACTATCAAGTAGTCATCGTATTGAGCTAGCCAAACGTTCATAACGTCTGCATCTGCTCCTGCAATAGGTTTGTCACATAGCGGTGCATCAAGGACATAATTCTTCTGTGCAGCAATGAGGATAAACCTTAGATCACGGATCCAATCCGCATCATTGCTACTAACATTTTTCAACACAATTTTCTCTAGGAACATATATAAAACATAGGGAAGCAACAACGCGAGCTATTGATCTACAACATAGATATGCTAATACTACCAGGACTAAGTTCATGATAAATTAAAGTTCAATTAATCATATTACTTAAGAGCTCTCACTTAGATAGACATCCCTCTAATCTTCTAAGTGATCACGTGATCCATATCAACTAAACCATGTCCGATCATCACGAGAGATGGAGTAGTTTCAATGGTGAACATCACTATGTTGATCATATCTACTATATGATTCACGCTCGACCTTTCGGTCTCCGTGTTCCGAGGCCATATCTGTATATGCTTGGCTCGTCAAGTATAACCTGAGTATTTCGCGTGTGCAACTGTTTTGCACCCGTTGTATTTGAACGTAGAGCCTATCACACCCGATCATCACGTGGTGTCTCAGCACGAAGAACTTTCGCAACGGTGCATACTCAGGGAGAACACTTCTTGATAATTAGTGAGAGATCATCTTAAAATGCTACCATCAATCAAAGCAAGATAAGATGCATAAAAGATAAACATCACATGCAATCAATATAAGTGATATGATATGGCCATCATCATCTTGTGCTTGTGATCTCCATCTTCGAAGCACCGTCATGATCACCATCGTCACCGGCGCGACACCTTGATCTCCATCGTAGCATCGTTGTCGTCTCGCCAATCTTATGCTTCTACGACTATCGCTACCGCTTAGTAATAAAGTAAAGCATTATAGGGCGATTGCATTGCATACAATAAAGCGACAACCATATGGCTCCTGCCAGTTGCCGATAACTCAGTTACAAAACATGATCATCTCATACAATAAATTTAGCATCATGCCTTGACCATATCACATCACAACATGCCCTGCAAAAACAAGTTAGACGTCCTCTACTTTGTTTGTTGCAAGTTTTACGTGGCTGCTACGGGCTTAAGCAAGAACCAATCTTACCTACGCATCAAAACCACAATGATAATTTGTCAAGTTGATGTCGTTTTAACCTTCGCAAGGACCGGGCGTAGCCACACTCGGTTCAACTAAAGTTGGAGAAACTGACACCCGCCAGCCACCTGTGTGCAAAGCACGGCGGTAGAACCAGTCTCGCGTAAGCGTACGCGTAATGTCGGTCCGGGCCGCTTCATCCAACAATACCGCCGAACCAAAGTATGACATGCTGGTAGGCAGTATGACTTATATCGCCCACAACACACTTGTGTTCTACTCGTGCAAATAACATCAAACCATAAAAACCTAGGCTCGGATGCCACTGTTGGGGAACGTAGTAATTTCAAAAAAATTCCTACGCACACGCAAGATCATGGTGATGCATAGCAACGAGAGGGGAGAGTGTTGTCTACGTACCCTCGTAGACCGAAGTGGAAGCGTTGACACAACGTAGAGGAAGTAGTCGTACGTCTTCCCGATCCAACCGATCCAAGCACCGTTACTCCGGCACCTCCGAGTTCTTGGCACACGTCCAGCTCGATGACGCTCCCCGGGCTCCGATCCAGCAAAGCTTCGGGGATGAGTTCCGTCAGCACGACGGTGTGATGACGATGATGATGTTCTACCGACGCAGGGCTTCGCCTAAGTACTGCAACGATATGACCGAGGTGGAATATGGTGGAGGGGGGCACCACACACGGCTAAGGAACGATCACGAAGATCAACTTGTGTGTCATGGGGTGCCCCCTGCCCCAGTATATAAAGGAGCAAGGGGGAGGAGGCCGGCCCTAGGAGGGGCGCGCCAGGGAGTAGGATTCCTACTCCTAGTTGGAGTAGGTTTCCTCCTTTCCTAGTCCAACTAGGTCAAAGGGGGAAAGAGGGGAAGAGGGGAAGGAAGGGAGAGAGGGGCCGCGCCCCAAACCCCTTGTCCAATTCGGACTGGGCTTGGGAGGGGCGCGCGCCACCTCCTGGTCCTTCCCACTAAGGCCCATCAAGGCCCATTGCTTCTTCCTCGTATTCCCGCAACTCCCCGGTACCTCCGAAAATACCCGAATCACTCAGAACCTTTCCGATGTCCGAATATAGTCGTCCAATATATCGATATTTACGTCTCGACCATTTCGAGACTCCTCGTCATGTCCCCGATCCCATCCGGGACTCCGAACTCCTTCGGTACATCAAAACTCATAAACTCATAATATAACTGTCATAGAAACCTTAAGCGTGCGGACCCTACGGTTCGAGAACAATGTAGACATGACCGAGACACGTCTCCGGTTAATAACCAATAGCGGGACCTGGATGCCCATATTGGCTCCTACATATTCTACGAAGATCTTTATCGGTCAGACCGCATAACAACATACGTTGTTCCCTTTGTCATCGGTATGTTACTTGCCCGAGATTCGATCGTCGGTATCCAATACCTAGTTCAATCTCGTTGCCGGCAAGTCTCTTTACTCGTTCCGTAATACATCATCTCACAACTAACATATTAGTTATAATGCTTGCAAGGCTTATGTGGTGTGCATTACCGAGAGGGCCCAGAGATACCTCTCCGACAATCGGAGTGACAAATCCTAATCTCGAAATACGCCAACCCAACATCTACCTTTGGAGACACCTGTAGAGCTCCTTTATAATCACCCAGTTACGTTGTGACGTTTGGTAGCACACAAAGTGTTCCTCCGGTAAACGGGAGTTGCATAATCTCATAGTCATAGGAACATGTATAAGTCATGAAGAAAGCAATAGCAACACACTAAACGATCGAGTGCTAAGCTACCGAAATGGGTCATGTCAATCACATCATTCTCCTAATGATGTGATCCCGTTAATCATATGACAACTCATGTCTATGGCTAGGAAACTTAACCATCTTTGATTAACGAGCTAGTCAAGTAGAGGCATACTAGTGACACTCTGTTTGTCTATGTATTGACACATGTATTATGTTTCCGGTTAATACAATTCTAGCATGAATAATAAACATTTATCATGATATAAGGAAATAAATAATAACTTTATTATTGCCTTAGGGCATATTTCCTTCACTACAATCTTTTGCCAAGAGATCCTCAATACATGAGGGTCCTCTGCCGAGCTACACAGTCGTAGCTCGCACGGAGCGACTATACCTCGCCAAGCAATCTGCAATACTATTTTGAGACCTATGAAGTTTCTGCGGAATAAACACTATTTTGTGACCTATCAATCATAAGGGACTTAATTTCAACTACAAAGAGACCTATGAAGCTCCATACATCATTCTGGTTTTATGAAGCATCCAAAACTTTCTGGCTGAGTTTTTCTTTTCTCTTTTTGTACCCACTTTTTGTTTCTCAGATTCCTTTCTAATTTTAATTTTTATTATTTTATTTTTTTAGTTTAATTTTTTCATTTTTAATTTCATATTCCTAAACTTTTCTGAATTCATGAACTTCTTTCATAATTCGTAACATTTTCAAAATCTGCGTTCTTTTTCAAATCTGTGGACATTTTTAAAATTTATTTATTTTAAAATTCTTGAATTTTGTCAAATTCGTGAACATCTTTCAAATTTGTGTACTTTTTCTCAAATTCACGAGCATTTGTAAATTCTTAAACCTTTTCAATGATGATTTTTTTTTCATCCACAAACATTTCCTTAAATCCACGAACATTTTGCAAATTCATGAGCAATTCTATCACAAACAATTTTCGAAATTCCTGTTTCTTGTTTATTAATTGATGAACATCTTTTTCAAATTCATGAATTCTTTCAAAACGAGCACATTTTTTGAATGTATATTTTTTATCATTAGAAAACAAAAGTTAGTTTTTTTTAAACCCTTTGTTGTTGGTATTTTTACTATTGTGCAACTAAACGATAGAGCTGATGTAAAAATGGATCGAATTAGCCCGCCATCGAGCGACCAAGCTATGAGCGCTATTTACCATCGCCTCCCGCTATAGCGTCGTGCAAGCACCCGCGCGATCGGTGGCGTCTGAAGTGTTGGTTAGGTACTCTCTGTTCCCATGTTATGTTAGTTGAGAAGCTAGGCAAACATGTCAATGTACATCTAGCTTCCTACACAAATGCATGTTTTGGACTCCCGCTTCGCACTAAAAACGCAAGCCAAATAAGTGGCTCACGTTCTCAAAAAAAAAAAAAGTAGCTCATGTCCCGATCCAAAAATATATATTTAAATATGAGGTACAACTCCCCTGTTTCCCATGAAGCTCTTTAAGGGGTGCTTTAAAAATTCTACTTCAAAGAATCCTTGTGGAGTTAGGTAAAACTACGCACCACTGCCACCGGTAAGTGGATACATATGTATTTTTTTGCTTGCATAAGACAACCCACAGTAGACATTTCCTACCAAAATTTCCTATTTTTTGAAGCTGCAGCTAGGGAACCAAACAAGATCCACTGAGACAGGCCCCACGGAGGAGCACCTTTTTTGGGTCGTGAGAGCATGTGAGCATGTCATACGTTGCATTCGGTGCACATGTAACGTGCTGAACTTACCCGAGTCTTTTTTGTTAGATTAATTTTTCCCATTCTTTTGGATTTTTCTAGGTTTTCTTGATATATTGTTTTTTCTTTGATTTCTATTATTCTCGTGTTTTTATTAGAGCATATTTGTGTTTCACAGTGTGAGCATATGTTAATACTAGATCGGAACACAGGTTGGTACTAGGCAGGAGCACGTGTAAGTACACACTAGAAGCATATGTGTGCTTCACGCGGAAGCACTGTTGTGCTTCACTTTCGGAATGCGAGTTAGTACTACGTTGGGAGCACAGGGTTAGTATAGTTGGGAGCACGCATGTTATTATTAGTTGAAAACACAACTTACTACTAAGTAGAAGCACAGATTAGTCCACATTAGGAGAACATGTTAGCAGTAGTTGCGAGCAAAATTTTGCTCGAAAAGAAAGTTCTGTGAAACCTA
Source organism: Aegilops umbellulata (assembly GCA_032464435.1). Lineage (NCBI taxonomy): Eukaryota > Viridiplantae > Streptophyta > Magnoliopsida > Poales > Poaceae > Aegilops > Aegilops umbellulata. The sequence continues at coordinate 60,768,224 of CP136056.1, read as the reverse complement.
TAAACATGGGTTCTATTTTCGAAGCTCTTGTCACAGGGACGTAATGATAAAAACAGTTATAATTTGCACGGACGGTCAAGAGAGATTTTGTTTGGAGAGAAATCTAAAAAACACACACAAACAAACCAACTCATCCGTCGTGCTCATGGGAAGAAACTCAGAATGCTCAGGTTGTGACAAGTGCCGCAGAGGAGACAGGTAACTTTGCAAGAGGTACCCCTTAGTTAAAGATATCTCCGTTTGGCGTCTTATTTTTTTAGATAATGGCGTCTTATATGCCCTTTGGCGAAACATTGCATAGTGTTGCTCCTATGGGCCATGGCTTAATAAACCGCTCGCTCATTCGCCCGACCCGTGTTCACTATTTTTTCTCTGCTCACAGTTTGCTCGTTGGTCTACTCTTTGGGGAAAGTACAATTTTACTTTACTAAATCTTAAAAAATGTCCCAGAATGTTCATGAATTTATTGAAAATTTAAAAAATGTTCATGATTTTTTAAAAATATTAATGGATATAAAAAATATTCACAAATTGTTTTTTTTTACAATTTTCAAAAAGTTCATGGATTCGAAAATATATTCACGGATTTGAAAAAAGTTTCCGGGTTTGAAAGAAGTTCACAAATATGAAAAAAATCATGAATTTTAAAAGTTTACAAAATTGATTTTTTCACGAATTTGGAAATGACCCCGTTTGGATCGGCATCTTCCGCTTCAGATGTGCATAGTGTTGAACCGGTGTGAATCGTTCAAAGGCCATCTTGCCGATGAGAGCATGGTGTTGGGAAACGTAGTAGAAAATAAAAAAAAATGCACCTACGCACACCCAAGATCAATATGAAGATGCATTTACGGGTTGGGATCACGATCGTTACCGTCACCGAGTTGCAGCGAAAGAATAACTTGTCGATGTAGATCATACTTGGAGTCCCTCGAGCCGTCGATGGACGATCCCGCGAATGGCCCACGAACAGTTCCTCGAACCGAAGACTGAAAGTACGGCCTCTCTACTTGGTTGCAAGCGTGCAGTCTTCACGATCCGGCAGCATTTCGCCGTCCAGAGCTAATCGTCGCCAGAAAATTAGAGGGAGGAGATTATAACCAGATTGGGCTTCTAATTATGAGGATTAGAGGATATATGTCTAGCTCCAATTAGATCAACTAGGATCAACTAGAACTAGAACTAGAGAGAAATAGAGGAGGCTCCAAAATTGTGTGTATCCAAGGACAAAATCCTCTAGTATATATAGGTTCCAAGGGGAGGGAGGGGCTGCCACCAAGGAGGGCATCCCTCCTTGGGGAGCCATCCAGGTGAGGAGGAGTTGGACTCCTCCCCCACACCAATTCGGCCCCCCATTTAGGAAAGGAGGGCGCCACTTCCTTTTGGGCCACAGTGGCCCAATATGCCTTCCACCACTTAGCCTTTGAAGGCTCATTGATATTAAATTAAATATAAAATCCCTCTAAAAATTACTAGAGCATATTATATATAATCTAATTCCTTTGGAAACATTTTCCACATACATATTAATTATCGGTAATACCCGGTATCGCCCGATAAACTCCGAAACCCATCCAGTGACCCCGAAACGCTTTTGGTTCCTCTTGGAACTATTCTGAATATTAATGAAATAATTACACAAATATATTCTCATCACTGTCGTCCTACTAACACTCAACATATCATGATTGCTTTAAGCTTATGACCCCGAAGGTTTGGTAACTCATAGACATGAACGAAGCCCCTTCGTTCAATGACCCATAGCGGAACCATGAGATCCATATCGATCCCTATGAGCACACGAATGATATTCAGTGAACCTTTGGTTATCATGTGATGTTCCCTTTGCTTCACGATACTTCACAAAACTCGGGATGCATCGGTATCCTCTTGAGTCATCACATGCTCAATATGATGTTATCCTTGTTACCGGTTTTGTTCTTCTTTCTCGTTGTCGTGTTTCGGCATCGCCATGAAGTAGTCACCTGTGTATGGCCAGACGATGATGGATGTAGTCACACTGAGAGGGATCTTAGAATATTTCTCCATCGTTGGAGGATCAAATCCCACTCTTGAGTTTTCTAGTCCCTTGTCGAACTTTCCGATGATCCTTTAAGTTGTTGCTATGATCACCGTATTAAAGGTGACGTTTGAGCAACCCCAAAGTCCATGGTACAGTAAGAAGTGAATACGATACTCTCATGGTCTAAGGAGAAAAATCACACGTTAACACTCCGTCTTATTACAATTGATTACAGATGATATAAACTCAATTCATAACAGAAAAGTTTGGGTCGATTCAATATGATTGTTCTTCCAGCGTCGCAATCTCAATGTTGTTTTAGGACTACCGTTTACACTTAACGATATCCTAAGATCCGGAAAATGTGATCAACAACAACACTTGAGCTAGTCCTAGAGGCAAGACTAACCTTTTATTTAACCATTTATCATTCCACACGTGCATATGGGTTTTCCACTGAATCACATATTCTAGGATCATAACAGTTATAGCATATAATATAAACTTCTTTAATTATGAATACAGAAATACAATAATACAAATATTATTGCCTCTAGGGCATATTTCCAACAGTCTCCCACTTTCACTAGAGTCAATAATCTTGTTGCATGCTTTTCTAACACCCATGGTTTTCTGGTGTTTCTCATGCTTTGCTAGTGGTAGTCTTTGGCACCGGGTCTGGTACTCTTCAAATCCTAATGTTATTTGTGTCGATAATATCTGGTTTTTCTGTATAATTTTTATGTTACATTAATGGTAACAATATATCTCTATATATTCCATTTTATAGTAATACTATATCTCCATATAGTCCATTTACTATATCTTTATAGAGTCAATTTCATTTGGAACAACACGATAGTTTATCAATAAAATTTTATTGATCCAGACTTCTCAAGCCTCAATCTATATCATTTATAACATCCACAATTATGTCCATTTTCTGAAACTATTTCAAAATTTATAGCCCGATAGTTTATTTATATCAGTCATGAAGTTGTCTTCTGTAACCTTTACAACAAACAATTTGTGTAAATATTTACTACAATCTCTTCATCTCCTCCATGGACAAGAAGCAAAACCTTTTGTCCAACCGAGGTACTTAATCTTTAAGCAATCACCCTATTGAACCTCTCTAGGATCACTATGGTACTTTACTACTAACAATTAGTTTATACAAAATATACGACTTTGTACATTTGATAACATACATGATGAATTCAATTTCTGAAGTAAATTGAATTCTACTCATCCACACATGCACATCAATTGATTTCTGCATAGTTTTATGCTATGTGGCATTTTGAGAAAATATTTTCACCATTTAAACTTCTTTAAAACATTGTCACAGTACATGTCTTAGCACAATCAGATGTTTCAATCTATCTATATAGATTTTCATCGACTAATTCTAAGTCCTTTTAGAAACATGATTTTAATCTTTTGTGCTAATATAGTTTATATTATTTCCGATGGGTGATATGTCATACATATGTAAGATCAGAAATGCCATAGAACTCCCACTAAACTTCTTGCATCCACAAGCTTCTTGATGAAGTTTAAATTCTCCAATTAATTCATCAAATTCTAGCTACTTGATATTTTATTTCAAATCATACACATGGCTTGAAATATTTATATCATTCTCGTATTCCTAACAAAACCTTTTGGTTGTATCTTATATATATCATGTTTGAAATCCTTTTTCAAAATAGTTTTGTTACTCATCCGTTATGTATCAATAATATACAACACTCACCATTGTAATCCATTTATACTTTCAGAATTGATACTAGTAAGAAGATTTGACAAGATCAACTCTTTCCATTCCAACAAAACTCTTTTGTAGAACTTTTTTTTCAGGATCACTATCCATGAATGTTCGAAGATCCATTTACATTTTGTGCCTAACACACCTTCTGAAGGTTTCACCAAGTTCAAAACTTGTTCCTTGTATATGGACTTCACCTTGGATTTCAATGGTTTAAGCCATACCTCTCTAGTTAGGCGCCATCACTACTTCCTCGTAGTGCACAGGTTTCATCTTCTTCTAAGATGAAGTATTCAATAGATTTGATAATCTTTTCCGACCTTCACATTTTGTTATAGTCTTAATTAAAGCTCCTATATCTAATGTAGTAGATTCTTTACTCAGTTTTACAGACAAAAATACTCCAGAACATTTCTAGTTTAGTCTTGTTTTAACTTAAGGCGGAGATTCAACAATCTCAATAAGCTATATCATCCTCCCACTTACTCCTTTAATGTGTAAACCTTTTCTCAAAAAATATATCCATCCTCTGACAAACATTTTGTCCTTGAATTTTGTAGAAGGAACATAAAAAACCTACGACCAAGCATTGGTCTAAAATATTCTATAACTCTTTATAGTTTTTATCAGACCTTTTAGATGGTGCATTTGTTTAGTGAATATTTTGCTGTTTCATTCATAAATCCTCAAAAACTTTAATAAGAGTAGAACGGTAATTGTAATAATACTTCTACAATTATTCAATTGCTTGCTAAACTTATGACTTAGATATATTTCTTCACGAAAGAAGAATCATGTTTATCTTTGTTCATAATGATATTACGACCCTGTTTGGTTCAACTTTTATCGAACGGATTCCACTGCCGTGCAGCAGAATCTGAACCAAAAGGCGAACCCAGCAGAATCCGATTCCAGAAATCCGCTGCCAAAATCTGAACCAAAAGCGGAAGCAGCCCAGGACGTGCTTTCCGAAAACTGATTCCGATGTGGGCCAAAATCTAAAAAAGTTGTATCAGCTGGTTTGCCAAATGACATACATCTTTTTCACATCAGATTTTCCACAGCTATTTTTCCACAACAGATTTTTCACAGCTGCTTTTAGAAATCCACAGCCGAACCAAACGGGGACTATATCTTCATCTGAATTTCTTTGAACTATTTCAAATATTTTAGTCATTATGTTTTATCAAATAAATCATATTTACTCATAACATTGATGAAGTATAAATATTCACCACACCCTCAGACAATTCAAATAAGAGAAATATATACTCCATCTCTATGAAGATTAATTATCCGATATAACCAAGCAGTTCTACACACAAGGAGTTTTATCAGTCTTCTCAAGATATTTAATTTTAATTTTATAGATCACAAACTTCAAGATTCATCATGAATGAACCATCACGAAGTAGAGGTTTAATCAAAACTATATTCTCATAATAATCTGAACAACTATTGTTTAAAACTTAGAAGAATATCCATCGCATAACCCATAGGATAATGCATTACGTAACTTCGAATCAAAATAACTATTATTTTAGTTCTAACATAAATCTTGAAGATAAACTAAAGAAATGACTTCGACGGTCTCCGAGCTGCGATCCCATCACCATTCCCGACTTGTATCACGACTTCATTTATTCTCTCCTTGTGAGTTTTCTGTAGTCCATGTATCGGTTTGCAAAATGGAGAGCAACCGATTATTATCAAATACTCATGACATACAAAAATTTACAAGTTGAATAATATCAACTTTGTATAACAATTATACCTTTACTGGAAGAACATTTCTTCTTATCTGCCAAATACTTCTTGTAGTTATGCTTCCAATGTCCCTTCTGCTTGAAGTAGAAAAATCCAGTCTCTTTATTGGCTCTGCCCTTGTTCCTCTTCCGTGACTCGGTCTTACCAGCTTTAGTAGATTTCTTCTTCTTGGACTTGCCTTTATTATTGAAACTGGGGATCTTATTGACCATAAACACTATTTTGTTCTTCTACATCCCAGCTTCTGCAGTTTTGAGCATAGCAAGCAACTAATTTTCAATTTTCTCCATCCCATTCAAGTTGTAATTCATGATAAAGCCATCGCAAGATGGGGGAGTGAAGCAAGCACAATATCTGTACCGAGTGTTGGAGGAATTATTAATTCCAAAGAAGTCAGTCTATCAACATAGCCAACAAGCTTTACTATATGCTCACCCATTGAGGAACCCTCTTTCATCTTGCATTTAATCAATGCCTTGGTTAATTCAAAACATTTGGTCCTTGCCTGCTTCTTGTACAGAACTCCCGGTGACCAATTATAAATTGAGTAGTAGATAATTCAAAATGCTTTTGTAGTTCATGATCCATGCAAGTTAACATGAGGCACTAGACTGAATCATAGTCATCACTACGAGCGACATAAGCAACAATTTCTTTCGGTGGTGCATCCTCTGCAGGATCATCACCCAGGGGCTGATCCAGGACGTACTCCTTAGCACTCGTGAGAACAAATCTCAGGTTCTGGATCCAATCCGCATAGTTTCCACCATTAGCAGCCAACTTTGGTTTCTCTAACATAGGGGCTAAGCTGAACATATTGCGAGCCATTGATGTACAACCATAGAAAAAAATTTCATTTAGAAATTTATTCATAATTAATGTTGCATTAGTGTTTAAACAAATTTTAATATAAAGTGCATTTCCACTCAAATCAATATCTATCATAATTGAAAATGAGTGATTCAAGATCCTGATCTCATTCACGCCCATGGATGGTAGCATCTCAAATGATACGAGTTTGAACCGGCAGGCAATATTTTGCCGATCATATCTGTTTCGATGATTTGTGCTCTAAACCCAGAACTTCTCTGCCAGGACTTCAAGACAACCAGGTGTTTCTGCTGTGAGGTATTACCTTACCCGCCTTACACTTCACTTCTCGTTTGTACTCATGGTATCATGCGAAAGGCCACATGTTATAGACGGTTGCAACACTAGGAAGAGCACATTTTAACTTGATATTTACTATGAGAGATCACCCTAATAATTGACTACCGCGCAATCAAAGGGTGAAAACAGCAAAGGGATAAACGTCTCATGCAATTCATAAAAGCATGATATGGTATATCCCTAGGCGCCGACAATCCTTCATGACCGTCTTCAATCTTCAGTTGAAGCAACGTGAGGGCCAATATTTCATTGTCTTGGTAACCGTTTCCAAAACGCTATCGTGGTGGTAATTTTAGAAAATGTTGCCGTGGCACCAAATTCAGAAATTCCATCGTGGCAGCTCCTCGTCCCGCGCCCAGTACACCTTCTCCATGTTGGGGTCCTCCGTGTACGTTTGCCATCGTCACCTGTAACATGTAGGCTATCTCTATGATATTTACGTTAACTTGGCAATCGCTTGGCTCCAGCCATTATGCCGTGGTACGCAGGCCACGTAACATTACAACATCTAACTATCTCATACATAAACTCATTATCATGACGAAAGCTATACACATCATATGCATACTCTGAAAACCAACTTAGATGTCCTCTAATCGGTTTTAGCAAATTTTATTTACACAATTAACCAATTTTAACAAATAATACTAGCTACCTACGCCCACAACATAGGTGATAATTCTTGATGCTAGATTAAGTTTCGGGGTGTGTGAGGGAAGAGAAAAAACTCAAGCCCCACACTAAACTTCATCAAATACGCATGACCCCCTAGAAGATCGTCCATCTTCAGCACCCTCTTGTGTATGCGACAGTTCACTATTCTTTATTATGATGAGGCCCAAAGAACTGTTAGCAGATCGTCGACAGCCAGAGCCGAGCGATTGTTAGAACTTTGTGCAAAGCCTCACCATGCCACCAATGAATTGAACCAAAGCAACACTCGAGGGAAGCATCAGCAAGAACATCAAACCCTCACATCCATATGTGATCTAGATCGCAATCTGCACCTACTTATATAACTGCTCATGATGCCACTTTTGGGAAACGTAGTAGAAAAAAATGGCACCTATACACACCCAAGATCAATATGAAGAGGCATTACGGGTTGGGATCATGATCCTTACCGTCACCGAGTTGCAGCGGTAGAATAACGTGTCGGTGTAGATCGTACTTTGAGTCCCTTGAACCGTCGATGGACGATCCCACACACCGCCCATGAACAGTCCCTCAAACTGAGACCGAAAGCATGGCCTCTCTACTTGAATGCAAGGTGCAACTTTCATGATCCAGCAGCGCTTTGCCGTCCAGAGCTAGTCGTTACCAGAGAATTAGAGGGAGGATATTAGAACTACACTAGGCTTCTAATTATGAGGATTAGAGGATCTAGGTCTAGCTCTAATTAGATCAACTAGAACTAGAATTATAGGGAGCAACAAGAGGCTCCAAATGTTTGGGAACGCAGTATTTCAAAAAAATTCCTATGATCACGTAAGATCTATCTAAGAGAAGCATAGCAACGAGCGGGGAGAGTGTGTCCACGTACCCACGTAGACCAAAAGCGGAAGCGTTTAGTAACGCGGTTGATGTAGTCGAACGTCTTCACGATCCAACCGATCCAAGTACCAAACGCACGGCACCTCTGCGATCTGCACACGCTTAGCACGGTGACGTCCCTCAAACTCTTGATCTAGTTGAGGCCGAGGGAGAGTTTCGTCAGCACGAAGGCGTGGTGACGGTGATGATGAAGTTACCGATGCACGGCTTTGCCAAAGCACTACGACAATAAGACCGAGGTGGAAAATTGTGGAGGGGGCACCGCACACGGCTAAAGATCAACTTGTGTGTCTATGGGGGTGCCCCCTCCCCCATATATAAAGGAGGGGAGGAGGAGGAGGGCCGGCCACAAGGGGCGCGCCCAAGGGGGGGATTCCTACTCCTAGTAGGAGTAGGTTTCCCCCTTTCCTAGTCCAAGTAGGAGAAGAAGGAAGGAGTAGGAGAGGGAGAAGGAAAGAGGGGGGCGCCGCCCCCTCCCTAGTCCAAATCGGACCAGACCATGGGGGGGGCGGCCTTCTCTTGTGGCCCTTCTCTCCTTTCCACTAAGGCCCATGAAGGCCCAATACTTCCCTCGGCGAATTCCCGTAACTCTTCGGTACTCTGAAAAATACCCGAACCACTCAGAACCTTTCCGATGTCCGAATATAGCCTTCCAATATATCGATATTTACGTCTCAACCATTTCGAGACTCCTCGTCATGTCTGTGATCTCATCCGGGACTCCGAACAAACTTCAGTCATAAAATCACATAACTCATAATACAAATTGTAATCGAACGTTAAGCGTGCGGACCCTACAGGTTTGAGAACTATGTAGACATGACCGAGACACATCTCCGGTCAATAACCAATAGCGGAACCTGAATGCTCATATTGGCTCCTACATATTCTACGAAGATCTTTATCGGTCAAATTGCATAATAACATACGTTGTTCCCTTTGTCATCGGTATGTTACTTGCCCGAGATTCGATCGTCAATATCAACATACCTAGTTCAATCTTGTTACCGGCAAGTCTCTTTACTCGTTCCGTAATGCATCATCCCGTAACTAACTCATTAGTCACATTGCTTGCAAGGCTTATAGTGATGAGCATTACCGAGAGGGCCCAGAGATACCTCTCCGATACATGGAGTGACAAATCCTAATCTCGATCTATGCCAACCCAACAAACACCTTAGGAGACACCTGTAGAGCATCTTTATAATCACCCAGTTACTTGTGATGTCTAATAGCACACAAGGTGTTCCTCCGGTCGGGAGTTGCATAATCTCACAGTCAGAGGAACATGTATAAGTCATGAAGAAAGCAATAGCAATAGAACTAACGATCATAATGCTAAGATAACGGATGGGTCTTATCCATCACATCATTTTCTAATGATGTGATCCCGTTCATCAAACGACAACACATGTCTATGGCTAGGAAACATAATCATCTTTGATAAACAAAGCTAGTCAAGTAGAGGCATACTAGGGACACTCTGTTTTGTCTATGTATTCACACATGTACTAAGTTTCCGGTTAATACAATTCTAGCATGAATAATAAACATTTATGATGATATAAGAAAATATAAATAACAAATTTATTATTGCCTCTAGGGCATATTTCCTTCAATCTCCCACTTGCACTAGAGTCAATAATCTAGTTCATATCGTCATGTGATTTAACACCAATAGTTCACATCCTTATGTGATAGTTCACATCTCCATGTGACTAACACCCAAAGGGTTTACTAGAGTCAATAATCTAATTCACATCACTATGTGATTAACACCCAAAGAGTGATCATGTTTTGCTTGTGAGAGAAGTTTAATCAACGGGTCTGACACATTCAGAGCCGTATGTATTTTGCAAATTTTCTATGTCTACAATGCTCTGCATGGAGCTACTCTAGCTAATCGCTCCCACTTTCAATATGTATCCAGATTGAGACTTAGAGTCATCCGGATCAGTGTCAAAGCTTGCATCGACGTAACTCTTTATGATGAACATTTTGTCACTTCCATAACCGAGAAACATGTCCTTATTCCACTAAGGATAATTTGACCGTTGTCCAGTGATCCACTCCCGGATCACTATGTACCCTCTTACCAAACTCATGGTCAAGTACACAACAGATCTGGTACACAGCATAACATACTTTATAGAATCTATGACTAAGGCATAGGGAATGACTTTTCATTCTCTTTCTATTTTCTTACGTGGTCGGGTTTTGAGTCTTTACTCAACTTCACACCTTACAACTCAGGCAAGAACTCCTTCTTTGACTGATCCATGTTGAACTACTTCAAAATCTTGTCAAGGTATGTACTCATTGAAATTCTCATCAAGCGTCTTGATCTATCTCTAAAGATCTTGATGCTCAATATGTAAGCAACTTCACCAAGGTATTTCTTTGAAAAAACTCCTTTCAAACACTCCTTTATACTTTCCAGAAAATTCTACTCCCTCCATCGGGAAATACTTGTCGGAGAAATGCATAAAAATGGATGTATATAGAACTAAAATACGTCTAGATACATCCATTCCTCCGACAAGTATTTCCGGACGGAGGGAGTACATCATTTCCGATCAACAATATGTCATTTACATATACTTATCAGAAAGGCTGTAGTGCTCCCACTCACTTTCTTGTAAATACAAGCTTCACCGCAAGTCTGTATAAAACTATACGCTTTGATCAACTCATCAAAGAGTATATTCCAACTCCGAGATGCTTGCACCAGTCCATAGATGGATCGCTGGAGCTTGCACATTTTGTTAGCACCTTTAAGACTAACAAAGCCTTCTGGTTGCATCATATACAACTCTTCTTTAATAAATCCATTAAGGAATGTAGTTTTGATATCCATTTGCCAGATTTCATAAAATGCGACAATTGCTAACATGGTTCGGACAAACTTAAGCATCGATACGAGTGAGAAAAAATCTCATCATAGTCAACACTTTAAACTTGCCAAAAACCTTTTTGCGACAATTTGAGCTTTGTAGATAGTAACACTACTATCAGCGTCCGTCTTCCTCTTGAATATCCATTTATTTTCTATGGTTTTGCCGATCATCGAGCAAATCCATCAAAGTCCACACTTTGTTTTCATACATGGATCCCATCACAGATTTCGTGGCCTCAAGAAATTTCACGGAATTTGGGCTCATCATCGCTTCCTCATAGTTTGTAAGTTTATCATGGTCTAGTAACATGACTTCCAGTACAGGATTACCATACCACTCTGGTGCAGATCGTGCTCTGGTTGACCTACGAAATTCCGTAGTAACTTGGTCTGAAGTTTCATGATCATCATCATTAACTTCCTCACTAGTTGGTGTAGGAATCATTGAAACTGATTTCTGTGATGAACTACTTTTCAATTTGGGAGAAGGTACAGTTACCTCATCAAGTTCTACTTTCCTCCCACTAACTTCTTTCGAGAGATTCTCTAGAAAGGATACATTCTTAGCAACAAAGATCTTGCCTTCGGATCTATGATAGAAGGTGTACCCAACAGTTTCTTTTGGGTATCCTATGAAGATGCACTTCTCCGATTTGGGTTCGAGCTTATCAGGATGAAGTTTTTTCACATAAGCAATGCAACCCCAAACTTTAAGAATTGACAGCTTAGGTTTCTTGCTAAACCACAGTTCATATGGTGTCGTCTCAATGGATTTTTAGACGGTGCCCTATTTAACGTGAATACAGCTGTCTCTAATGCACAACCCCCAGAACTATAGTGATAAAACGGTAAGAGACATCGTAGATTGCACCTTATCTAATAAAGTACGGTTATGACATTCGGACACACCATTACACTGTGGTGTTCCAGGTGGCATGAGTTGCGAAACTATTCCACATTGTTTCAAATGAAGACCAAACTCGTAACTTAAATATTCGTCTCCGCGATCAGGTCTTCGCATTTGACTCGACGAGTGTGAAGGGTAAGGAAGCTAGCCGAGCCTATGAGGATTCACTTAGGTAGTTGGAACGTAGGGTCTCTAACAGGGAAGCTTCGGGAGCTAGTTGATGCAGCGGTGAGGAGAGGTGTTGATATCCTTTACGTCCAAGAAACCAAATGGAGAGGACAGAAGGCGAAGGAGGTGGAGGATACCAGCTTCAAATTGTGGTACACGGGGATGGCTGCAAACAGAAATGGCGTAGGCATATTGATCAACAAGAGCCTCAAGTATGGAGTGGTAGACGTCAAGAGACGTGGGAACCGGATTATCCTGGTCAAGCTGGTAGTTGAGGACTTAGTTCTCAATGTTATTAGCGCGTATGCCCCCCAAGTAGGCCACAATGACAACACCAAGAGGGACTTCTGGGAAGGCCTGGAAGACATGGTTAGGAGTGTACCGATTGGTGAGAAGCTCTTCATAGGAGGAGACCTCAATGGCCACGTGGGTACATCTAACACAGGTTTTGAAGGGGCGCATGGGGTCTTTGGCTATGGCATCATAAATCAAGAAGGAGAAGATGTTTTAAGCTTTGCTCTAGCCTAGAACATGATGGTAGCTAACACCCTCTTTAGAAAGAGAGAATCACATATGGTGACTTTTAGTAGTGGCCAACACTCTAGCCAGATTGATTTCATCCTCTCAAGAAGAGAAGATAGGCGTGCGTGCCTAGACTGTAAGGTGATACCTGGAGAGAGTGTTGTACCCCAGCATAAGCTGGTGGTTTCTAACTTCCGCTTTTGGATTCGTGTCCAGCGGGATAAGCGTGCCAAAGTCGCTAGAATGAAGTGGTGGAAGCTCAAGGGGGAGCTAGCTCAAGCGTTCAAGGAGAGGGTCACTAAGGAGGGCCCTTGGGAGGAAGGAGGGGATGCGGACAATTTGTGGATGAAGATGGCGACTTGCATCCGTAAGGTGGCCTCAGAGGAGTTTGGAGTGTCCATGGGAAGGAGAAGTGAAGATAAGGATACCTGGTGGTGGAATAATGATATCCAGAAGGCAATTAAAGAGAAGAAAGATTGCTTCAGATGCCTATACCTGGATAGGAGTGCAGACAACATAGAGAAGTACAAGATGGCGAAGAAGGCTGCAAAGCGAGCTGTTGGTGAAGCAAGGGGTCGGTTATATGAGGACCTCTACCAACGGTTAGGCACGAAGGAAGGCGAAAGGGACATCTATAAGATGGCCAAGATCCAAGAGAGGAAGACGAGGGATATTGGCCAAGTCAAATGCATCAAGGACGGAGCAGGCCAACTCTTGGTGAAGGACGAGGAGATTAAGCATAGATGGCGGGAGAACTTCGACAAGTTGTTCAATGGAGAGAATGAGAGTTCTACCATTGAACTAGATGACTCCTTTGATGAGACTAGCATGAGTTTTGTGCGGCGAATCCAGGAGTCTGAGGTCAAGGAGGCTTTAAAAAGGATGAAAGGAGGCAAGAAGATGGGCCCTGATTGTATCCTCATTGAGGTGTGGAAAGGTATCGGGGACATAGCGATAGTATGGCTAACCAAGCTTTTCAACCTCATTTTTCGGGCAAACAAGATGCCAGAAGAATGGAGACGGAGTATATTAGTACCAATCTTCAAGAACAAGGGGGATGTTCAGGAATTAAGCTGATGAGCCATATAATGAAGCTATGGGAGAGAGTCATTGAGCATCGCTTAAGAAGAATGACGAGCGTGACAAAAAATAAGTTTGGTTTCATGCCTGGGAGGTCGACCATGGAAGCCATTTTCTTGGTATGACAACTTATAGAGAGATATAGGGAGCAAAAGAAGGACTTGCATATGGTGTTCATTGACTTGGAGAAGGCCTATGATAAGATACCGCGGAATGTCATTTGGTGGGCCTTGGAGAAACATAAAGTCCCAGCAAAGTACATTACCCTCATCAAGGACATGTACGATAATGTTGTGACAAGTGTTCGAACAAGTGATGCTGACACTGATGACTTCCCGATTAAGATAGGACTGCATCAGTGGTCAGCTTTGAGCCCTTATCTTTTTGCATTGGTGATGGATGAGGTCACAAGGGATATACAAGGAGATATCCCATGGTGTATGCTCTTTGCGGATGATGTGGTGCTAGTTGACGATAGTCGGACGGGTGTAAATAGGATGTTAGAGTTATGGAGACAAACCTTGGAATCGAAAGGGTTTAGGCTTAGTAGAACTAAAACCAAGTACATGATGTGCGGTTTCAGTACTACTAGGTGTGAGGAGGAGGAGGTTAGCCTTGATGGCCAGGTGGTACCGCAGAAGGACACCTTTCGGTATTTGGGGTCAATGCTGCAGGAGGATGGGGGTATTGATGAAGATGTGAACCATCGAGTCAAAGCCGGATGGATGAAGTGGCGCCAAGCTTCTGGCATTCTTGTGACAAGAGAGTGCCACAAAAGTTAAATGGCAAGTTCTATAGGATGGCGATTCGACCCGCAATGTTGTATGGCGCTAAGTGTTGGCTGACGAAAAGGCAACATGTTCAACAGTTAGGTGTGGCGGAGATGCGTATGTTGAGATGGATGTGTGGCCACACGAGGAATGATCGAGTCCGGAATGATGATATACGAGATAGAGTTGGGGTAGCACCAATTCAAGAGAAGCTTGTCCAACATCGTCTGAGATGGTTTGGGCATATGCAGCGCAGGCCTCCAGAAGCTCCAGTGCATAGCGGACGGCTAAAGCATGCGGAGAATGTCAAGAGAGGGCAGGGTAGACCGAATTTGACATGGGAGGAGTCTGTTAAGAGAGACCTGAAGGATTGGAGTATCACCAAAGAGGTGCGTGGAAGCTTGCTATCCATGTGCCAGAGCCATGAGTTGGTTGCGAGATCTTATGGGTTTCACCTCTAGCCTACCCCAACTTGTTTGGGACTAAAGGCTTTGTTTGTGTTGTTGTTGATGATGATTTTCCACTTCACTTTGAAATTCTTGGAACTTTTCAATGTTTCAGACTTATGTTTCATCAAGTAGATATACCCATATTTGCTCAAATCATCTGTGAAGGTTAGAAAAATAACGATACCCGCCGCGAGCCTCAACACTCATCGGATCGCATACATCAGTATGTATTATTTCCAATAAGTCAATTGCTCGCTCCATTGTTCCGGAGAATGGAGTCTTAGTCATCTTTCCCATGAGGCATGGTTTGCGACCATCAAGTGATTCATAATCAAGTGATTCCAAAAGCCCATCAGCATGGAGTTTCTTCATGCACTTTACACCAATATGACCTAAACGGCAGTGCCACAAATATGTTGCACTATCATTATTAACTTTGCATCTTTTGGCATCAATATTATGAATATATGTATTACTACGATCGAGATTCAATAAGTCATTCACCTTGGGTGTATGACCACAGAAGGTTTTATTCATGTAAACAGAATAACAATTATTCTTTGACTTAAATGAATAACCATATTGCTAAACCTGATCCAATCATATTATGCTCAACTCAAACACCAAATAACATTTATTTTAGGTTCAACACTAATCTCGAAGGTAAAGGGAGTGTGCGATGGTGATCTTTATCAACCTTGGAATCACTTCCAACACACATCGTCACCTTGCCCTAAACTAGTCTTTGTTCATTTTGTAACTCTTGTTTCGAGTTACTAATCATAGCAACTGAACCAGTATCTAATACCCAGGGGCTACTATGAACACTAGTAAAGTACACATCAATAACATGTATATCATATATACTTTTGTTCACTTTGCCATCCTTCTTATCCGCCAAATATTTGGGGTAGTTCCGCTTCCAGTGACCATTTCCTTTGTAGTAGAAGCACTCAGTTTCAGGCTTGGGTCTAGCTTTGGGCTTCTTCATGGGAGTGACAACTTGCTTTCCATTCTTCTTGAAGTTCCCTTTCTTTCACTTGCCCTTTTACTTGAAACTAGTGGTCTTGTCAACCATCAACATTTGATGCTTTTCTTGATTTCTACCTTCGTTGATTTCAGCATCACAAGAGCTCGGGAATCGTTTTCGTCATCCCTTGCATATTATAGTTCATCACGAAGTTCCAGTAACTTGGTGATAGTGACTAGAGAACTCTGTCAATCACTATTTTATCTGTAAGATTAACTTCCACTTGATTCAAGAGATTGTAGTGCTCAGACAATCTGAGCAAATGCTCACTGGTTGAGCTATTCTCCTCCATCTTGTAGGCAAAGTACTTGTCAGAGGTCTCATACCTCTCGACTCGGGCATGAGTTTGAAATACCAATTTCAACTCTTGGAACATCTTATATCCTCCATGGCTTTCAAAACATTTTTGAAGTCCCGGTTCTAAGCCATAAAATATGGTGCACTAAACTATCAAGTAGTTATCATACCGAGCTTTCCAAACGTTCATATCGTCTGCATTTTCTCCTGCAATATGTCCATCACCTAGCGGTGCATCAAGGACATAATTCTTTTGTGCAGCAATGAGGATAATCCTCATATCATGGACCTAGCCCACATCATTGCTACTATCATCTTTCAACATAGTTTTCTCTAGGAACATATCAAAAATAAATGGGGAGCTATACGCGAGCTATTGGTCTACAACATAGATATGCAAAAACTATCAGGACTAAGTTCATGATAAATTAAAGTTCAATTAATCATATTACTTAAGAACTCCCACTTAGATAGACATCCCTCTAATCATCTAAGTGATCACGTGTTCATATCAACTAAACAATGTCTGATCATCACGTGAGATGGAGTAGTTTTCAATGGTGGACATCACTATGTTGATCATATCTACTATATGATTCATGCTCGACCTTTCGGTCTCAGTGTTCCAGGCCATATCTGCATATGCTAGGCTCGTCAAGTTTAACCCGAGTATTCTGCTTGTGCAAAACCTGTTTGCACCCGTTGTTTGTGAACGTAGACACACCCGATCATCACGTGGTGTCTCGGCACGACAAACTGTAGCAACGGTGCATACTCAGGAGAACACTTGTACCTTGAAATTTAGTGAGAGATCATCTTGTAATGCTACCGCCGTACTAAGCAAAATAAGATGCGTAAAGGATAAACATCACATGCAATCAATATAAGTGATACGATATGGCCATCATCTTCTTGTGCCTTTGGTCTCCATCTCCAAAGCACCGTCATGATCACCATCGTCACCGGCTTGACACCTTGATCTCCATCGAAGCATCGTTGTCGTCTCGCCAACTATTCCTTCTACGACTATTGCTACTGCTTAGTAATAAAGAAAGCAATTACATGGCGATTGCATTTCATACAATAAAGAGACAACCATATGACTCCTGCCAGTTACCGATAACTATGTTACAAAACATGATCATCTCATACAACAATTTATATAATCACGTCTTGACCATATCACATCACAACATGCCCTGCAAAAACAAGTTAGACGTCCTCTACTTTGTTTTTGCAGGGCTTGCAGCCACGTAAAATCTGCCAGTTGCAGGAGCCCTCTACGTCTTGACCATATCACATCACCACATGCCCTCCTCCTCCTCCCCTCCTTTATATACAGGGGAGGGGGAACCCCCATAGACACACAAGTTGATCTTTAGCCGTGTGCGGTGCCCCCCTCCACAGTCTTCCACCTCGGTCATATTGACATAGTGCTTAGGCAAAGCTCTATGTCGGTAACTTCATCATCACCGTCACCACGCCTTCATGCTGACGAAACTCTCCCTTGGCCTCAACTGGATCAAGAGTTCGAGGGACGTCACCGAGCTAAACGTTTGCAGGTCGCGGAGGTGTCATGCATTTGGTACTTGGATCGGTTGGATCGCGAAGACGTTCGACTACATTAACCGCGTTACTAAACGCTTCTGCTTTCGGTCTACGAGGGTACGTGGACACACTCTCCCCGCTCATTGCTATGCTTCTCCTAGATAGATCTTGCGTGATCGTAGGAATTTTTTTGAAATACTACATTCCCCAACAGTGGCATCCGAGCCAGGTCTATGCGTAGATGTTATATGCACGAGTAGAACACAAAGAGTTGGGATGATAATAGTCATACTACTTACCAGCATGTCATACGTTGATTCGGCGGTATTGTTGGATGAAGCGGCCCAGACCGACATTACATGACCGCGTTCATGAGACTGGTTCTACCGCCGTGCTTCGCACACAGGTGGCTAGTGGGTGTCTGTTTCTCCAACTTTAGTTGAATCAAGTGTGACTACGCCCGGTACTTGTTGAAGGTTAAAACAACAAACTTGACGAAAAATCATTGTGGATTTGATGCATAGGTAAGAATGGTTCAAGCTCAAATCCTTTGAAGATCAAGTCTCCACGGATATCTGTGACGTGGTCCAAGCTTCCAAATTTGACCTGATGGCCAGGGGCGTAGCTATCGATCTGCTCCAGATGGCCAAGCGAGTTGGCCCGTAGTACGAAGCCGTCGAATACGAAGATCTGTCCGGGGAGGAAGGTTTCTCCCTGGACAACGTCATTACCGACGATCGAAGGGCCCATTGAGCCCTTTCGTCGACGGCACAGTGTAACTCTCAATGAAAGCACCAATGTCGGTGTCAAAACCGGCGGATCTCGGGTAGGGGGTCCCGAACTGTGCGTCTAGGATCGATGGTAACAGGAGACAGGGGACATGATGTTTACCCAGGTTCGGGCCCTCTCTATGGAGGTAATACCCTACTTCCTGCTTGATTGATCTTGATGAATATGAGTATTACAAGAGTTGATCTACCACGAGATCGTACTGGCTAAACCCTAGAAGTCTAGCCAGTATGACTACGGTAATGTGTATGCCTCCTCATTCCGGACTAACCCCTCCGGTTTATATAGACCGGGGGGATCTAGGGTTTACATGGAGTCGGTTACATAAGAAGGAATATTCATAGTTGGTCGCCGGGCTTACCTTCTATGCCAAGGAGAGCCCAATCCAGACACGAATACGGTCTCCGGTCTTCATGTCTTCAGCCCATCAGTCCGGCCCATGGATAACAGGCCGGACACCTGAGGACCCCTTAATCCGGGACTGCCTCAATGACTGAGACACATCTCCGGTCAATAACCAATAGCGGAACTGGGATGCTCATATTGGCTCCTACATATTCTACGAAGATCTTTATCGGCCAAACCGCATAAGAACATAAGTTGTACCCTTTGTCATTGGTATGTCATTTGCCCGAGATTCGACCATCGATATCGACATACCTAGTTCAATCTCGTTACTGGCAAGTCTCTTTACTCGTTCCGTAATGCATCATGCCGTAACTAACTCATTAGTCACATTGCTTGCAAGGCTTATAGTGATGATCATTACCGAGAGGGCCCAGAGATACCTCTCCGATACACGGAGTGACAAATCCTAATCTCGATCTATGCCAACCCAACAAACACCTTCGGAGACACCTGTAGAGCATCTTTATAATCATCCGGTTATGTTGTGATGTTTGATAGCACATAAGGTGTTCCTCCGGTATTCGGGAGTTGCATAATCTCATAGTCAGAGGAACATGTATAAGTCATGAATAAAGCAATAGCAATAAAACTTAATGATCATAATGCTAAGCTAACGGATGGGTTCCATCACATCAATCTCTAATGATGTGATCCCGTTCATCAACCGACAACAAATGTCTATGGCTAGGAAACATAACAATCTTTGATAAACAAGCTAGTCAAGTAGAGGCATACTAGGGACACTCTGTTTTGTCTATGTATTCACACATGTACTAAGTTTCCGGGTCATACAATTCTAGCATGAATAATAAACATTTATCATGATATAAGGAAATATAAATAACAACTTTATTATTGCCTCTAAGGCATATTTCGTTCACCACACTTGTGTGTATCCAAGGACAAAATACTCTAGTATATTGATTGTTTGTATCTGCGTTGGTATTTCTCCGAAGAGGAGAGGATGAAGCAACACAACAAATGTAAGTATTTCCCTCAGTTATAAAACCAAGGTTATCAATCCAGTAGGAGAACCAAGCAACACTATGTAAACAACACCTGCACACAAATAACAAATACTTGCAACCCAACGCGTAAGAGGGGTTGTCAATCCCTCCTCGGCATTGAGATAGATTAAATTGTATGATATTTGATAAATAGATCTAGCAAAAACACAAAATAAAGTAAAGAAAGAAAAAGTGCAGCAAGGTGTTTTTGGGTTTTTGGAACAATAGATCTGAAAACAATATGATAGGGATTCTTGCTAGAGTTCCAATCATAAGTGCATATGATCCAAGTAGGGAAAGTATGTTAGCTTATGCCTCTCCCTCATATAAAATTGCAATAATGATTACCGGTCTAGTTATCGATTGCCTAGGGACAAATAACTTTCTTGTGACAAAAAGCTCTCTACTAAAACTAATGTAATTGTTTCTTTATCTAAACAACCCCTATCTTTATTTATGTGTTCTTTATTATCTTGCAAATCTATCCTATCACACCTACAAAGTACTTCTAGTTTCATACTTGTTCTAGGTAAAGCGAATGTAAAGTCTGCATAGAGTTGTATCAGTGGTCGATAGAACTTGAGGGAATATTTGTTCTACCTTTAGCTCCTCGTTGGGTTCAACACTCTTACTTATCGAGAAAGGCTACAATTGATCCCCTATACTTGTGGGTTATCAAGACATTTTTATGGCGCCGTTGCCGGGGAGCAATAGCGTGGGGTGAATATTCTCGCGTGTGCTTGTTTGCTTATCACTAAGTATATTTTATTTTCTGTTCTAAGTTGTTCTCTATCTTTAGTTATGGATATGGAACACGAAATACCAAAAAAAATAGGTGTACTTGCTACTCATGGAGATGGAGAACCTCCTAAAACTCTTGATGCTCATTATGTGAAAAATATTAAACACTACTTTGATAATACCGAGAAAACCCCATTCAACTTGATAATGGGAGTCACTTTGGATCAACGTGAATACTTTAGGGATTATCGCTTGACACAAAAAGGAAAACTGTTATGGGATCAAATTCATATGTTGCATTGGTATGCTTAGAATTTATGTTTGAGATATGATTGTACTTGTTGTTTTAGGATGAAGGATCCACACCTTCCCTTTTCATATAAATTTAGTGATAATGAAACCTTGGCTTCTTATGCTAATGGTATATATGATTACTATGATGTGGAATAAATGGAAGAATTTGTTGCTTTTAAGGGTGCTTAAGAAATTGAATCTTTGTCTGAAAAGTGTGAAAATTTTGATGATGCTGTTCACAGATATGAAAATTATGCTATACTTAAATATTGCTATGAGAATTATGAATACAATGCCGATATTGATGCATTCATTGAGAAAATCTTCGCTGTCCAAGAAGAGACTCATATTTTGCAGGAAACTATGGAAGAAGAAATTGATGACACTGTGAGCTCATTGGATGAAAAAGATATGATGAGGAGAGCGAAGAACAAAAGGAGGAAGAGCGGACTAGCTACCTGTGCCCACCTTCTAATGAGAGTAACTCTTCAACTCATACATTGTTTAATTTCTCTTCGTGCTTACCGAAGGATGAATGCTATGATGAGTGCTATGACCCCTTGGATTCGTTTGAAATATCCCTTTTTGGTGAAATTGATGCTTGCTATGCTTGTGGCCATGATGCCAATACGAATTATGCTTATGGATATGAAATTTCTATAGTTCCTTATGTTAAGAATGAAACTGTTTCTATTGCACCCGCGCATGATAGTCCTATTATCTTCTTGAATTCTCCCAACTACACTATATCGGAGAAGTTTGCGCTTATTAAGGATTATATTGATGGGTTGTGTTTTACTACTACACATGATGATTTTGATAAATATAATATGCATGTGCTTGCTGCTCTTACTTGCAATTATTATGAGAGAGTAACTACATCTCCATCTCTCTATGTTTCCAATATGATAAAATTGCAAGAAACTGTTTATGCAATGTATTATCTTTTATTATGTGTGCATGAATTGTTCTTCTATGACATGCCGATGCATAGGAAGAGAGTTAGACTTCGTTGTTGCATGATATATATTACTTGTGCTCAATACTAAATCACAAATCATTGTTAATTAAAATTGTCTTTGATATACCTTGGGATCTGGGTGGATCCATCACTTGAGCACTATATGCCTAGCTTAATGGCTTTAAAGAAAGCGCTGCCAGGGAGACAACCTGGAAGTTTTAGAGAGTCCTTTACTTCTATTGTGTGCTTTTAAAAAGTTCAAAAACAAAAAAATAAAGTGGGGAACCTAAAACTTTTCAAAAAGAAAAGTGAAAGTAAGAAGGATGAGCACCGTTGAAGTGGGGGAGCTCCTTGAACTTTGTTCATGCCCATGAAAACTTTGCAAATCTTGAATTACGGAAAATTTTCAGCAAAAATAATTATCCCCCTGTACAAATCCATTGTATTATAAAAATAATGTGCCAAGATTTGCCTATAGGATGATTAGATTATTTGTTTGGTATGTGCAGTGCAAAAACATAAACTTTTGCTGTGGTGCGTGAATTTACATTTTTTTACTGGAACGCGATGAAACTTTGAAAATTTACACGGTACTGCTATGCAAATTTTTTATTTTGTCCTAATGTTTCAGAATTTTTGGAGTTACAGAAATATGGTTAATGTTCAGATTGCTACAGACTATTCTGTTTTTGATAGATTCTGTTTTCGATGCATTTTTCTCTTATTTTGATGAATCTATGGGTAGTATCAAGGGGTATGAACCATGGTGAGGTTGGGATACTATAAGTTGGACTACAGTAGATATAATGCTAATATGAATTTGGAATGAGTTTGCAACAATACTTAAAGTGGTGATTTGCTTTATTATACTAACGGATCTCACGAGGGTTTTGTTAAGTTTCGTGTGATTGAAGTTTTCAAGTTTTGGGTGAGATCATGATGGATGAAGGAATAAGGAGTGGCAAGAGCCTAAGCTTGGGGACGCCCGAGGCACCCCAAGGTAATATTCAAGGACTCCCAAGCAACTAAGCTTGGGGATGCCCCGGAAGGCTTCCCCTGTTTCTTCTAACGACCATCGGTAATTTTACTTGGAGTTATATTTTTATTCATCACATGATATGCATAAATTCTTGGAGCGTCGTGTCCTTTTTTATTTTTCTTTTAATAATGCACCATTCTGGTATGATATAGTCCTTGGTTGATTTATAGAATGCTTCATGTGCTTCACTTATATCATTTAAAGTTTGGATTGCCTGTTTCTCTACACATAGAAAACTGTCATTTGTAGAATGATCTTTTTCTTCACTTATATTTGTTAGAGCGTGGGGAAATGTTTTGTAGAAAGAATTAAACTCCCTTGCTTCACTTGTATATATTTAGAGAGTCATCAGGAATTGGTCGTTCACATGGTTAGTCATAAAATCCTACATAAAAACTTGTAGATCACTGAATATGATATGTTTGATTCCTTGCAGTAGTTTTGCGATATAAAGATGGTGATATTAGAGTCATGCTAGTGAGTAATTGTGGATTGGTAAAAATACTTGTGTTAAGGTTTGTGATTCCCGAAGCATGCACGTATGGTTAATCATTATGTGATGAAGTCGGAGCATGATTTATTTTTTGATTGTCTTCCTTATGAGTGGCGGTCGGGGACGAGCGATGGCCTTTCCTACCAATCTATCCCCCTAGGATCATGCATATTAGTACTTTGCTTCAATGGCTAATAAACTTTTGCAATAACTATGTGAGATCTTTATGACTAATGTTGAGTCCATTGATTATACGCACTCTTACCCTTCCACCATTCCTAGCCTCTTCATATCGTGCATTTCCCTTTCTCTCCTCGAGAGTCGGTGCAAACTTCACCGGTGCATCCAAACCCCGTGAGATGATACGCTCTGTCACACATAAGCCTTCTTATATCTTCCTCAAAACAGCTACCGTACCTACCAATCATGACATTTCCATAGCCATTCCGAGATATATTGCCATGCAACTTCCATCATCATCATATACACGACTTGAGCATTCATTGTCATATTGCTTTGCATGATCGTAAGATAGCTAGCATGATGTTTTCATGGCTTGTCCGTTTTTTGATATCTTTGCTATGGTAGATCATTACACATCCTGGTACACTACTAGAGGCATTCATATAGATTAATACTTTGTTCTAGATCTCGAGTTGTAATATTGAGTTGTAAGTAAATAAAAGTGTGATGATCATCATTATTAGAGCATTGTCCCAGTGAGGAAAGGATGATGGAGACTATGATTCCCCCACAAGTTAGGATGAGACTCCGGACAAAAAAATAAATAAAAAAAGAGGCAAAAAGAGAGAGAGAGAGCCAAAAACAAAACAAAAAAGAGAGAAAGAGAGAGAAGGGGCAATGTTACTGTCCTTTTACCACACTCGTGCTTCAAAGTAGCACCATGTTCTTCATATAGAGGGTCTCTTGAGTTATCAGTTTCATATACTAGTGGGCATTTTCATCATAGAACTTGGCTTGTATATTCCAATGATGGGCTTCCGCAAATGCCCGAGGTCTTCATGAGCAAGCACGTTGGATGCACACCCACTTAGTTTTCAGTTTGAGCTTTCATAAACTTATAGCTCTTAGTGCATCCATTGCATGGCAATCCCTACTCCTCGCATTAACATCAATTGATGGGCATCTCCATAGCCCATTGATTAGCCGCGTCGATGTGAGACTTTCTTCCTTTTTTGTCTTCTCCACACAACCTCCACCATGATTTTCTATTCCACCTACAGTGCTATATCCATGGCTCACGCTCATGTATTGCGTGAGGGTTGAAAAGGCTTGAGAACATTAAAAGTATGAAACAATTGTTTGGCTTGTCATCGAGGTTGTGCATGATGAAATACTTTCTGTGATGAAGATGGAGCATAGCCAGACTATATGATTTTGTAGGGATAACTTTCTTTAGCCATGATATTTTGAGAAGACATGATTGCTTTATTAGTATGCTTGAAGTATTATTGTCTTTATGTCAAATGATAGACTGCTTTGAATCACTCATGTCTTAATATTCATGCCATGCTTAGATTATATGATCAAGATTATGCCAGGTAGCATTCCAGATCAAAAATTATCTTTTTACCATTTACCTACTCAAGAACGAGCAAGAATTAAGTTTGGGGATGCTGATACATCTCCGTCGTATCTATATTTTTTGATTGTTCCATGCCAATATTCTACAACTTTCATATACTTTTGGCAACTTTTATATTATTTTTGGGACTAACATATTGATATAGTGCCAATGCCAGTTCCTGTTTGTTGCATGTTTTTTTGTTTCGCAGAATATCCATATCAAACGGACTCCAAACGCTATAAAAACTTACGGAGATTTTTTGTAATATATGTGATTTTTGGGAATTGTAATCAATGTGAGATGATGACCGAGGGGCCCACAAGCCCTGGAGCCGCGCCCTCTCCCCAGGGCATGTCCAGGAGGCTTGGTGCCCTTCTTCGGTCGCAAGAAAGATAATATTCAGATAAAAATCGTGTTAAAATTTTAGCCCAATCGGAATTACAGATCTCCAAGAATTTAAGAAACGGTTGATGTCTACTACGCAACCTTCTTCTTGTAGACGTTGTTGGGCCTCCAAGTGCAGAGGTTTGTAGGACAGTAGCAAATTTCCCTCAAGTGGATGACCTAAGGTTTATCAATCCGTGGGAGGTGTAGGATGAAGATGGACTCTCTCAAACAACCCTTCAACCAAATAACAAAGAGTCTCTTGTGTCCCCAACACACCCAATACAATGGTAAATTGTATAGGTGCACTAGTTCGGCGAAGAGATGGTGATAAAAGTGCAATATGGATGGTAGATATAGGTTTTTGTAATCTGAAAATATAAAAACAACAAGGTAACTAATGATAAAAGTGAGCGTAAACGGTATTGCAATGCTAGGAAACAAGGCCTAGGGTTCACACTTTCACTAGTGCAAGTTCTCTCAACAATAATAACACAATTGGATCATATAACAATCCCTCAACATGCAACAAAGAGTCACTCCAAAGACACTAATAGCGGAGAACAAATGAATAGATTATGGTAGGGTACGAAACCACCTCAAAGTTATTCTTTCGGATCGATCTATTCAAGCGTTCGTACTAGAATAACACCTTAAGACACAAATCGACCAAAACCCTAATGTCACCTAGATACTCCAATGTCACCTCAAGTATCCGTGGGTATGATTATATGATATGCATCACACAATATCAGATTCATCTATTCAACCAACACAAAGTACTTCAAAGAGTGCCCCAAAGTTTCTACCGGAGAGTCAAGACGAAAACGTGTGCCAACCCCTATGCATAGGTTCATGGGCGGAACCCGCAAGTTGATCACCAAATCATACATCATGTGGATCACGTGATATCCCATTGTCACCACAGATACGCACGACAAGACATACATCAAGTGTTCCCAAATCATTAAAGACTCAATCCGATAAGATAAATTCAAAGGAAAACTCAATCCATTACAAGAGAGTAGAGGGGGAGAAACATCATAAGATCCAACTATAAAAGCAAAGCTCACGATATATCAAGATTGTATCACCTCAAGAACACGAGAGAGAGAGAGAGAGATCAAACACATAGCTACTGGTACATATCCTCAGCCCGAGGGTGAACTACTCCCTCCTTGTCATGGAGAGCGCCGGGATGATGAAGATGGCCACCGGTGAGGGTTCCCCCCTTCGGCAGGGTGCCGGAACAGGGTCCCGATTGGTTTTTGGTGGCTACAGAGGCTTGCGGCGGCGGAACTCCCGATCTATTCTGTCCCCGATGGTTTTAGGGTATATGGAGATATATAGGCGAAATAAGTTGGTCAGGGGAGCCATGAGGGGCCCATGAGGGTGGAGGGCGCGCCCAGGGGGTGGGCGCCCCCCTGCCTCGTGCCTTCCTCGTTGATCCCGTGACGTGCACTCCAAGTCTCCCGGGTTGCTTTCCTTCCAAAAATAACTCTCCCGAAGGTTTCATTCTGTTTGGACTTCGTTTGATATTCCTTTTCTTCGAAACACTGAAACAAGGGAAAAAACAAGAACTGGCACTGCGCTCTGGGTTAATAGGTTAGTCCCAAAAGTAATAGAAAAGTGTTTAATAAAGCCCATAAACATCCAAAACAGATAATATAATAGCATGGAACAATAAAAAATTATAGATACGTTGGAGACGTATCAGCATCCCCAAGCTTAATTCCTGCTCGTCCTCAAGTAGGCAAATGATAAAAACAGAATTTTTGATGTGGAATGCTTCTTAATTAGCATAATTCTCAATGTAAATCTTTTTATTGTGGCATGAATATTTAGATCCAAAAGATTCAAGATAAAAGTTTAATGTTGACATAAAAACAATAATACTTCAAACATGCTAACCAAGCAATTATGTGTTATCAAAATAACATAGCCAAAGAAAGCTTATGCCTACAAAATCATATAGTTAGGCCATGTTTCAATATTGTCACACAAACGTTCTCATCATGCATAACCCCGATGACAAGCCGAGCAATTGGTTCATACTTTTAACATGCTTCAGCCTTTTCAACTCTTACGCAATACATGAGCGCAAGCCATGGATATAGCACTATGGGTGGAGTAGAGTATAATGATGGGGGTTATGAGAGAAGACAAAAAAGGTAGAAACTCTCACATTGACGCGGCTAATCAATAGGCTATGGAGATGCCCATCGATTGATGGCAATGAGAGGAGTAGGGAGTGCCATGCAACGGATGCACTAGAGCTATAAATATGTGAAATCTCAACAAAACAAACTAAGTGGGTGTGCATCCAACTTGCTTGCTCATGAAGACCTAGGGCATTTTGAGGAAGCCCATCATTGGAATATACAAGCCAAGTTCTATAATGAAAAATTCCCACTAGTATATGAAAGTGACAACATAGGAGACTCTCTATCATGAAGATCATGGTGCTACTTTGAAGCACAAGTGTGGTAAAAGGATAGTAGCATTGTCACTTCTCTCTTTTTCTCTCATTTTTTGTTGGCCTTTTCTCTTTTTTTATGGCCTCTCTCTCTCTCTCTCTCTCTCTCTCTCTCTCTCTCTCTCTCTTTTAGTCCAGAGTCTCATCCCGACTTGTGGGGGAATCATAGTCTCCATCATCCTTTCCTCACTGGGACAATGCTCTAATAATGATGATCATCACACTTTTATTTTCTTACAACTCAAGAACTACAACTCGATACTTAGAACAAAATATGACTCTATATGAATGCCTCAGGCGGTGAACCAGGATGTGCAATGACTCATGAGTGACATGTATGAAAGAATTATGAACGGTGGCTTTGTCACAAATACAATGTCAACTACATGATCATGCAAAGCATTATGACAATGATGGAGAGTGTCATAATAAAAGGAATAGTGGAAAGTTGCATGGCAATATATCTCGGAATGGCTATGGAAATGCCATGATAGGTAGGTATGGTGGCTGTTTTGAGGAAGATATAAGGAGGTTTATGTGTGATAGAGCATATCTTATCACGGGGTTTGGATGCATCGGCGAAGTTTGCACCAACTCTCAATGTGAGAAAGGGCAATGCGCGGTACCTAGAGGCTAGAAAATTGTGGAAGGTTGAGAGTGCATATAATCCATGGACTCACATTAGTCATAAAGAACTCATATACTTATTGCAAAATTTTATTAGCCCTCGAAGCAAAGTACTACTACGCATGCCCCTAGAGGGATAGATTGGTAGGAAAAGACCATCGCTCGTCCCCGACCGCCACTTATAAGGAAAGCAATAAAAGAACACCTATGTGTCAACATTGTTACACAACTTTTACCATACGTGCATGCTACGGGACTTGCCAACTTTAACACAAGTATTTCTCAATTTCACAATTACTCAACTAGCACACTCTAATATTACCACCTTTATATCTCAAAACACTTATCAAGTATCTAACTTCTCATGATATTCAATGAACTCAATATGGAAGATTTATTTCACAATTAAAAAAAATTACCATGCTATTTAAGACTCTCAAGATAATATAAGTGAAGTATGAGAGTTCATATATTTCTTCAAAATAAAACTACTGTCGTGCTCTAAAAGATATAAGTGAAGCACTAGAACAATCGGCAAACTACTCCGAAAGATATAAGTGAAGATCAATGAGTAGTCGAATAATTATGCAACTATGTGAAGACTCTCTAAGATTTGAGAATTTCAGATCTTGGTATTTTATTCAAACAGCAAGCAAAACAAAATAAAATGACATGACGCTCCAAGCAAAACACATAGCATGTGGTGAATAAAAATATAGCTCTAAGTAAAGTTACCGATGAACGAAGACGAAAGAGGGGATGCCATCCCGGGCATCCCCAAGCTTAGGCTCTTGGTTGTCCTTAAATATTACCTTGGGGTGCCTTGGGCATCCCCAAGCTTAGGCTCTTGCCACTCCTTATTCCATAGTCCATCGAATCCTTACCCAAAACTTGAAAACTTCACAACACAAAACTCAACAGAAATCTCGTAAGCTCCGTTAGTATAAGAGAATAAAACCACCACTTAGGTACTGTTGTAAATCATTATTTATTTATATTGGTGTAATATCTACTGTATTCCAAATTCTCTATGGTTCATACCCACCGATACTAACATCACATAGAAAACAGAATCTGTCAAAAACAGAACAGTCTGTAGTAATCTGTATCAAGCGTATACTTCTGGAACTCCAAAAATTCTAAAATAAATTGGTAGACCTGAGGAATTTGTCTAGTAATCATCTGCAAAAAGAATCAACTAAATATCACTCTCTAGTAAAAATTTTTAGCTAATCTCGTGAGCGCTAAAGTTTCTGTTTTTTACAGCAAGATCATAAAGACTTCACCCAAGTCTTCCCAAAGGTTCTACTTGGCACAAACACTAATTAAAATATAAAACCACATCTAAACAGAAGCTAGATGGATTATTTATTACTAAACATACCTAAAAAGTAAGAAACAAAAATAAAGTTGGGTTGCCTCCCAACAAGCGCTAACGTTTAACGCCCCTAGCTAGGCATGATGATTTCAATGATGCTCACATAAAAGATAAGAATTGAAACATAAAGAGAGCATCATGAAGAATATGACTAGCATATTTAAGTCTAACCCACTTCCTATGCATAGGGATTTTATGAGCAAACAACTTATGGGAACAATAATGAACTAGCATAGGAAGGCAAAACAAGCATAACTTCAAAACTTTAAGAACATAGAGAGGAAACTTGATATTATTGCAATTCCTACAAGCATATATTCCTCCCTCATAATAATTTTCAGTAGCATCATGAATGAATTCAACAATATAACTGTCGGTGTACTAAAGTAGGGGTACCTTAGTACCCCGAACTTGTGCACGGTCAGTCGTAGCACCCCGCGGCAAGGCTTGCCAGGCGATCGCCAAAACTCTCCATGGTCCCTCCTCGGGCCATCCAAGAACAAAGTATTTGAGCCAAGGCCCCGGCAGGAGGAGCCTGCCGGGAAGGCCCCCCGAAGAGAGCAAGGCCCCGGCAAGAGGAGCTTGCCGGGACGGCCGCTCAAAGCACAAGGCCCCGGCAAGAGGAGCTTGCTGGGAAGGCCGACCAAGGCACGACAAGAGACTTGCTACGACGCGCCATGCGTCCCGGCAAGGACCGGTGAGCAACAAGCTCCCGGGCGCGACAAGACATCGACCGCGGCAAGGCGCTTGCCACGGCAAGTCACCACCCCGCGCCTGCGCTCCAGCTCATCCACCCACGCGTCGCTCTGGGGCCATTCCAGGCGTACGTGGCGAGAGGCTGCGCAACCAGGGGCATGCGATGGCGAAGCAACACTGACAGAGTAGCCATCGTGGCAAACGGTGGCGCTCCTTACGCTCCCTTTCCTGCACTGTTTGGGCGACCCAGACGGGCATTTAATGCCCTTGTCCCCTGCCGTCAGAGTTAGGTATGATAGCACTGTGCAAACAGCTGTACCCAACACAGCGTTTTCCAGTTTTACCCCCGCCTACGTTGCCACCTGTGGGTAACCCCTTGCACATATAAAAGGAGGCCCCATGTGCAACAGGTAGGAGGAGGAGGCCATTCACGCTCGGTCTCGCCAGCGGCTCGCGTGTACTGTTGCACCACACGCTCCCGAGCAAGAACACAATACAAAACCACAAAGCAGCAGTAGGGTTTTACGCATCCGTGCGGCCCGAAGCTGGGTAAACCCCTTGTGTGCATCGCCTCGATCCGCTCTTCGCGCGACCTCCGCCCCCCGCCGAACCAAGAAAGGGGCTCGGTCCCCATAGGTGTTCGTGGAGGCAGATTTCCCACCGACATCTTTGGCGCACCAGGTAGGGGGCGTCGAAGTTGTGCGAACCTGATCCGGCGTCTGCACAGGCTAGATCTCCATCATCTTCATCGACATGCCACCGAAGAAGAAAGCTCCGGAGATGGCTGGTCCGTCCGCGTCGAACCCACCATCCCTGGAGCAAACGGGTGGTGGGGAAGGCACCGGCGGCGGAACGGGCGTCGCCGAGCCAGCTCATGGTGCCACGGCGTCCGAACATGCACCGAGCTCATGGTGCCACGGCGTCCGAACATACGCCGACACCTCTCGGCGCAGGTAAGCCCTGGTATGACCAGGCAACCTCTCGCTCTATTCCATGGAGCGGGGACAGTTAGCCCCACGGATCTCGCATACGGGCCACCTCGAGTGCTCGCTCACGCTAAGCTCGAGCGAGAGCAGCTGCGACGAGATGACGCGCTGCTCCTCGAGGAGGACCGTCTTCAGGCCACTACGCGAGCTGCTCGCTACCAGCAAGCTTTGCGCTGCTTTTATAGCCGCAAAGTTAGTGCCAGAAGTTCCGAGGAAGTGGGAAGGCCCTTACCGGGTGAAACAAGTCGCTAGGCCTGGCGTTGTCTGCCTTGAGACCGAAGATACCACTCCGGTGAGCAACTCCCGGAACGTTGGGCATCTTCGTAAGTTTCGCCCGTAAGGCGCGGTTGTCGGACCCCGTCCGGCAACCACCCTTCTGTACAAAGTCTTGCCGCTGTTGCATGTGATCCTTTGTACAGAGCCAGGCGCAGACCCTGTGCGCAGATTGAGTTCATGTGTTCCGCGCATCTCGTCGATATCATGCTCTTTGTTCTTTGCATGCATTATCTGACACTCTGTGCAGCACTGACCCCCGGTAAGCAATGGCGAGCCCCATGTTTCGCCTTGCCAGAAAGCGACCTTGCCGGGCAGCGAGCCACGGAAAAGCTAAGTTGCCAAAGTTTGAGCAATCGAGTTTTTAAATTTTTGAGTTATCCCCCTTGAACGACCGTGCTTTGTATGAAAAACCTATGCGCGGAGGGACCGGCTCGTGGCTAGTTGCGCCCTTACTTCGTTTCGAGTCCGCTCAACGACTTAAGTGTGCTACAACCAGAGTGGCATCCTTACTTTGTTTCGAGCTCGCTCGGCAGCTTAAGTGTGCTGCGACTGCAGTCGCAACACTTACTTTGTTTTGAGCCTGCTCAACAATTTAGGTGAGCTACAGCTAGCCGCGGCGAGGTTTCTCCCCGGTAATGGTGCCGCTGGCGGGCTGCTAATGTCCCGCACTCAGAGCCCGCGGCAAGGCGGAGGCCTATGCCGGCGAGTCCCCAAAAGCGTAGGGCAAAAACATACAAAGCACGGAATCAAGTAGATGAGATAACAGTGCAATCACTACCAAGATAAAGTTATATTACAAGATAGCTTGTCGCAGCCCTAATGAATTGTTTACATAACTCGACCAGCGACGACAAGAAAAGAAAAGGACAGGCGGCCTAATCCACGCGGTCGCCCTCGATCCTCTTGATCCCGGCCACCCTTTCCACAATGGGCGCGACGAGGCCCTGATCTCCTCGAGGTCAGCGTCTGCCGGCAGGGACCTGAGGACATTGGTGAGCTTGAGGCCTGGGTTGCGGAAGGCGATCTTCACCAGCACCTTCTCGAGGGCTCCGGCGATGGCATCGCGCGTCTCGCCGGCCAGCTGCATTGGGATCGCGTTCTGGAGATGCTGAAGGGCCGCCGCCACGCCTTTGAAGAACGAAGTAAGCTTGGCGCTGGGTGGGAGGTTCGTGTCGGAGGGATATTCGTGACCCTCCATCCCCAGCAGCGACAGCTCCTTGTTGATGGAGGTGGCGATATCCACCAGACCCTCCGTCCACTGCTCCACCGCCGCCCTGAAGTCGTTCTGGGTAACTGCAGCGCTCTCCAACAGCGCCTCGTTGTCCGCGATCTCCTTCTGCAAGGCCATCTCTCGCTCCTTGGCGCTGTCCAGCGTCTTGGACAAGGTGGCCAGCTTCATCTCGAGATCGGCATTGGAGTCCTTGGCGGCATCAAGCTCCTTGATCTTCTCGGCGAAGCGGCCCTGCAGCTCGCCGAGGGTGTGGGCACCCTTCTCGCGCTCCTGTTTGAGCGCGGCGAGCTCCTCACCGCTCGCCTTGAGATCAGTGTCGAGCTGCGCCACCTTCGCCTCCAGCGCCCTCTTGGCGGCCTCGGCAGCCGCGACAGCATCTTTCGCTTCCTTGAGGGCTCCGCCAAGTGCTTGCTCGCGCGCGGCGACCTCCTCCTCGTGGCTGGCGAGGCTGGCTTTCTGCTGCACCAGCTCACCCTCCCGCGCGGCCAGCCCCGCGGCGGCAAGCCTTTGCTGCTCTTCGGCTTCTGCCTTCTCGAGGATGAAGGCCGTCCGCGCCTCGTCGAGCTGCCTTCGCTCCTCCGCCAAAGATCGGAGGGCCTCCTGGTTGAGCCCCCGGAGCTCCCCGGCGCGCTTCTCCATGTCTACTCCCGCCTTCGCGACAAGCGCTTCCCGGCGTTCCACCTGGGCTTGTCGGGCGCGGTACAGTGACACCAGCTTCTGGAGCAGCCGCTCCTCCTCAGGCTCGCCGCCGCCGCTGCTTGGCACATCAACCAGCGTCAGCCCGGCGGAGGCGAGCACCTCTGCATCCAAGGTCTCCCCCTCGACCGACGCCCTGGAAGTCGACTCCCAGGGGAGCTTGATGAAGATATCATCGCCGGCCTTCAGGTAGACGCCTGGCTGGGGCTCCTCGGGGCCCGACGCTGCTGCGGAGGCGGGATCGGCGGTCGGCGCAGCGCTCGGCGCTCCTGCGGCCCCAGGGCCGTCAGTACGATCACCGACCCCCTCGCCCGCGGCTGCTGCGGCAGCCTTGGCGGCCTCTTCGACGGCCGGATCTTCAGCACCGTCCGCCCCTCCGGTGGCGGCCACCTCGTCGGTATGGCCGCGCGCATCCTCCTCGACGACGGCCTCGGTCTCCATCGGGTCCGTGGCGGGCGGGTCTGAAGGCCGAAAGAGGGGGAGAAGTCAAGCAACTATCCAAAGAAGAAGAACCCCAGGGGAGTTTCGAGGCAAGAAGGTTACCTGGGCCAGGGTCTGCAGTCACGGTCTCCGTCGCCAAGGGGTCGCCGGTGCCGTCCCTCGCCGGAGACTGCTCCCTTGCCGGGGACTGCTCCCTTGCCGGGGGCTGCTCCCTTGCCGGAGACTGCTCCCTTGCCGGGGACTGCTCCCTTGCCGGAGACTCCTCCCTTGCCGGGGAACTCCCCCTTGGCTGTGCAGTTGTAGCGGGTGGCGCATCAGGGGCGGTCTCCGGACGCTCCTCGTGGGGCTGCTCTGCTCCTACGCAAATCGTCAGCCAGATGTCAAGAAAAACGAAGGGTACCTGGGCGCGCCCAACAGCAGAAAGCAAGCCATATGCTTACGCTGGGGGCTGCGCTGGGGGCTGCTCTGAGGATTAGTTGGCGGGTCCGACAAGGTCATCTCAGGCGCACCCCCTGCCGTCGCGGTGGGCTCGTCGTCAAGGATGACCACCGGGACTTTGGCTCTCTTTGCCGCCCTCTGAGCCAGAGTCCTGAAAAGGAGCAAAATCAGAGGAAAGCAAATGAGATGCGAGACACAACTGCAAGAATTGAAGAAACACAAGTACAGCGGGGATCTTACTCCTCTCCCTCTTCCTCGTCGGAGCTAAGCGCGGAGAAGTCGAAGACTGGCCCGCTTCTGGCGCGAGGAGGCGGAGGAGTAGGCTCCCTCGGCCGCTTGGCGGAGGCAGTGGTGGCACTAGCCTGAGATGGCTTTGCCCCGGCCGCCGCCGTGGCGCGAGGGGCGGCAGGAGCAGAGGCTGCGGCCCGCGAAGACCCCGCTCCTGCTGCCACAGCGGAGCGTGTCACGCGGCGCTGCGGTTGTTGGCTCGCTTGCCGTACCACCTCTCCGGCCTTGCGGAGACGCCTCCGTGGTTGAGCCGGGGGCTCCGCTTGCGACGAGCTGCCCGAAGGTCGGGAGGAAGAGGCGTCAACCTCCGGCAAGCCGCTCGTGCCCTCGGTGGACTCGTCCGCCCCTGCGCCGTGCCCGGCAAGCTCTTCCTCGCCGACAAACTCCGCTCGGTCGGCAAGGCTTTCCGCCTCCGCCAATGTGAAGCCGAACTCGCCCGCGACCGCGGCTGCCGCCGCCTCTTCCATCCTGGAGGCGATGCGCGCCAACTCCGCGTCGGTGGTGTCTCGGGTGAGGCCCTTCTGCTCGTCGGCGTCGACTGGCACCTCCACCAAGTCGTCGAAGAACGCCCGCACGACATCGCCGACGGGCTCCTGCCAAGTGGAGTCGATCCCGTGCGAGTCGCACAACGACATCATTGCAAGGATGCGGCTGAGCGACGAATTGTTGCACAACGGGACGACGCCTCGCGGCAGCTTGAACCATTCGGGGTGATCGGGGTCGTGCTTGAGCAGCTCCCTGAGCGTCCCGTCAAGCTCCAAGACGGTGAAATTGAAGTTGAGGCCAGGGCGCAGCCTCATGATGTCCGCCGCATTCTGGAACTCCCAGGCGGGTCTCCCTTTCTCCTGCAGAGGAGCGATGCGGCGGCGGAGGAAATCTGCACCAACAGCGTCAACTGTGAGCCCGGCACGCCTAAGCCGCAGGATCCGGGTAACGGCAAGCTGCAGCTTGTCGTCGTCCGGAGCCACGTCGCTCCAATCCCTGCCGCGCACCACCGGAGTTCGGCGCACGGCAGTGAATGGCTGTGGGTTCTCCTCGACGATCAGGCACCAGTCTGCTCTCCATTCCTCCCATTTGCTGCGGAGCTCTCCCTCCAGATAAGCATCCTTCTTGCCGAGCTTCGAGATCCAGGCGATTCCGCCGGAGAGGGGCTCTCCTCTCTCTACTCGAGGCGTGAAGAAGTGGCGGAAGAGGGCTATGTTTGGATAGACTCCGACAAAGTTTTCGCAAAGATGTGCGAAAATTGCCATGGTCAGGACAGCATTGGGGGTGAAATCAAGGAGATGGAACCCGTAGGTGTTCATGATGTCGCAGAAAAATTCAGAGAAGGGCGGGCAGAGCCCGCAATAGAAGAACAGAGCAAAGAAGGGATACCCGGTCGGATACTCCTTCTGAGCGGCGGCGGGAAGAACCCTCGTGCGCGGATGCGCTCGCGTCCCCGTCGACCAGAAGAGGTAGTATTCCTCCCTCAGGACCAACGCGTCGAGCTCAGGGGGGAAGGTCGCCTGCTCCTTTCGCAGCGCCTCAAGCCGCTGTGCCTCGGCCGACTTCACGGCCTTCCCTTTCCCCTTATCGCCCTTCGGGGCCATGGTGGAAGCAGGGAGGGAGGTCGACGGCGTCGGTAGCACTAGTGGCGGCGGAAGGGGCGGAACGCTGCTTCTCTTGGGAAGTGGCGGAGGTTTTCGAGGAATCGCAACTGGCGGGTGGGCGGACTGCCCCTGTTTCCCCTGCTTATAAGGGGGAAGAGAGGGGGCGTTTCGCCTTTCCGAATAAACAAATCACCTGCGACGTGACGCATGCCCGCGGGGCTCAGCCCCGCGCACGCCGCCCACGTCACGCACGCCTCTCCCCACAATGCCGCGTTCGACGCG
The DNA here is from genome assembly GCA_032464435.1 of Aegilops umbellulata. NCBI lineage: Eukaryota > Viridiplantae > Streptophyta > Magnoliopsida > Poales > Poaceae > Aegilops > Aegilops umbellulata. Next base: position 60,731,164 of record CP136056.1, on the reverse strand, counting down.
TGCCGTTCGGGGAGGACGTGGTGGATGCAGAAGAAGATGCAGCGTGACCCAGGCCGCGCGTGCCCGTGCACTGTTTTGGGCCTGGCCCAACAGCGCTCGGCACCGTGTATGGCCTAGGCCCGGGGGCTCCTGTCGGTGTACTAAAGTAGGGGTACCTTAGTACCCCGAACTTGTGCACGGGCAGTCGTAGCACCCCGCGGCAAGGCTTGCCAGGCGATCGCCAAAACTCTCCATGGTCCCTCCTCGGGCCATCCAAGAACAAAGTATTTGAGCCAAGGCCCCGGCAGGAGGAGCCTGCCGGGAAGGCCCCCCGAAGAGAGCAAGGCCCCGGCAAGAGGAGCTTGCCGGGACGGCTGCTCAAAGCACAAGGCCCCGACAAGAGGAGCTTGCTGGGAAGGCCGACCAAGGCACGACAAGAGACTTGCTACGATGCGCCATGCGTCCCGGCAAGGACCGGTGAGCAACAAGCTCCCGGGCGCGACAAGACATCGACCGCGGCAAGGCGCTTGCCGCGGCAAGTCACCACCCCGCGCCTGTGCTCCAGCTCATCCACCCACGCGTCGCTCTGGGGCCATTCCAGGCGTACGTGGCGAGAGGCTGCGCAACCAGGGGCATGCGGTGGCGAAGCAACGCTGACAGAGTAGCCATCGTGGCAAACGGTGGCGCTCCTGATGCTCCCTTTCCTGCACTGTTTGGGCGACCCAGACGAGCATTTAATGCCCTTGTCCCCTGCCGTCAGAGTTAGGTATGATAGCACTGTGCAAACAGCTGTACCCAACACAGCTTTTTCCAGTTTTACCCCCGCCTACGTTGCCACCTGTGGGTAACCCCTTGCACATATAAAAGGAGGCCCCATGCGCAACAGGGAGGAGGAGGAGGCCATTCACGCTCGGTCTCGCCAGCGGCTCGCGTGTACTGTTGCACCACACACTCCCGAGCAAGAACACAATACAAAACCACAAAGCAGCAGTAGGGTTTTACGCATCCGTGCGGCCCGAAGCTGGGTAAACCCCTTGTGTGCATCGCCTCGATCCGCTCTTCGCGCGACCTCCGCCCCCCGCTGAACCAAGAAAGGGGCTCGGCCCCCATAGGTGTTCGTGGAGGCAGATTTCCCACCGACAATAACCAGCACCTAAAGCATTCTTTTCATGATCTACTTGCATAGAAATTTTATTACTCTCCACATAAGCAAAATTCTTCTCATTCGGAATAGTAGTGGGAGAAAGATCAACAAAACAACTATCATGTGATTGAAAATTAAGATCAAGATGACAAGTTTCATGGTTATCATTATTCTTTAGAGCATACGTGTCATCACAATAATCATCATAGATAGGAGGCATACTTTCATCATAGTAAATTTGCTCATCAAAGCTTGGGGGACAAAAAATATCATCTTCATCAAACATAGCTTCCCCAAGCTTGTGGCTTTGCATATCATTAGCATCATGGGTATTCAAAGAATTCATACTAACAACATTGCAATCATGCTCATCATTCACATATTTTATGCCAAGCATTCTATGTAATTCTTCTTCTAGTACTTGAGGACAATTTTCCTTCCCATCATTTTCACGAAAGACATTAAAAAGATGAAGCATATGAGGTACCCTCAATTCAATTTTTAGTTTTCTTTTATAGACTAAACTAGTGATAAAACAAGAAACAAAAAGATTCGATTGCAAGATCTAAAGATATACCTCCAAGCACTCACCTCCCCGGCAACGGCTCCAGAAAAGAGCTTGATGTCTACTACGCAACCTTCTTCTTGTAGACGTTGTTGGGCCTCCAAGTGCAGAGGTTTGTAGGACAGTAGCAAATTGCCCTCAAGTGGATGACCTAAGGTTTATTAATCCGTGGGAGGTGTAGGATGAAGATGGTATCTCTCAAACAACCCTGCAACCAAATAACAAAGAGTCTCTTGTGTCCGAAGCACACCCAATACAATGGTAAATTGTATAGGTGCACTAGTTCGGCGAAGAGATGGTGATACAAGTGCAATATGGATGGTAGATATAGGTTTTTGTAATCTGAAAATATAAAAACAGCAAGGTAACTAATGATAAAAGTGAGCGTAAACGGTATTGCAATGCTAGGAAACAAGGCCTAGGGTTCATACTTTCACTAGTGCAAGTTCTCTCAACAATAATAACATAATTGGATCATATAACAATCCCTCAACATGCAACAAAGAGTCACACCAAAGACACTAATAGCGGAGAACAAACGAAGAGATTATGGTAGGTACGAAACCACCTCAAAGTTATTCTTTCGGATCAATCTATTCAAGAGTTCGTGCTAGAATAACACCTTAAGACACAAATCAACCAAAACCCTAATGTCACCTAGATACCCCAATGTCACCTCAAGTATCCGTGGGTATGATTATACGATATGCATCACACAATCTCAGATTCATCTATTCAACCAACACAAAGTACTTCAAAGAGTGCCCCAAAGTTTCTACCGGAGAGTCAAGACGAAAACGTGTGCCAACCCCTATGCATAGGTTCATGGGCGGAACCCGCAAGTTGATCACCAAAACATACATCAAGTGGATCACGTGATATCCCATTGTCACCACAGATATGCACGGCAAGACATACATCAAGTGTTCTCAAATCATTAAAGACTCAATCCGATAAGATAACTTCAAAGGGAAAATTCAATCCATTACAAGAGAGTAGAGGGGGAGAAACATCATAAGATCCAACTATAATAGCAAAGCTCGCGATACATCAAGATCGTATCACCTCAAGAACACGAGAGAGAGAGAGAGAGAGAGATCAAACACATAGCTACTGGTACATACCCTTAGCCCCGAGGGTGAACTACTCCCTCCTCGTCATGGAGAGCGCCGAGATGATGAAGATGGCCACCGGTGAGGGTTCCCCCCTCCAGCAGGGTGCCGGAACAGGGTCCAGATTGGTTTTTGGTGGCTACATAGGCTTGCGGCGGCGGAACTCCCGATTTATTCTGTCCCTCGATGGTTTTAGGGTATATGGAGATATATAGGCAAAAGAAGTTGGCCAGGGGAGCCACAAGGGGCCCACGAGGGCGGAGGGCGCGCCCAGGGGGTGGGCGCACCCCCTGCCTCGTGCCTTCCTCGTTGATCCCCTGACGTGCACTCCAAGTCTCCCGGATTGCTTTCCTTCCAAAAATAACTCTCCCGAAGGTTTCATTCTGTTTGGACTCTGTTTGATATTCCTTTTCTTCGAAACACTGAAACAAGGGAAAAAACAGGAATTGGCACTGGGCTCTGGGTTAATAGGTTAGTCCCAAAAGTAATAGAAAAGTGTTTAATAAAGCCCATAAACATCCAAAACAGATAATATAATAGCATGGAACAATCAAAAATTATAGATACGTTGGAGACGTATCAACGGTGAAAGGCCAGAATATGGGAACGCATAAACAGAAGGAAACAGAGAGAGAGAGAGAGAGAGAGAGAGAGAGAGAGAGAGAGAGAGAGAGAGAGAGATCCAATCTCGCTCTCGCCGCTCTGCCGCCATGGAGGCCATGGACCAGAGGGGAAACCCTCCCCCCATCAAGGGGGGAGGTCAAGGAAGAAGAAGGAGGGGGCACTAATGACCCACAATTATAGGGGATCTATCGTAGTCCTTTTGATAAGTAAGAGTGTCGAACCCAATGAGGAGCAGAAGGAAATGATAAGCGGTTTTCAGCAAGGTATTCTCTGCAAGTACTGAAATAAGTGGTAACAGATAGTTCGGTGATAAGATAATTTGTAATGAGCAACAAGTAACAAAAGTAAATAAAGTGCAGCAAGGTGGCCCAATCCTTTTTGTAGCAAAGGACAAGCCGGAACAAACTCTTATATAAGGAAAAGCGCTCCCGAGGACATATGGGAATATCATCAAGCTAGTTTTCATCACGTTCATATGATTCACGTTCGGTACTTTGATAATTTGATATGTGGGTGGACCGGTGCTTGGGTGTTGTTCTTACTTGAACAAGCATCCCACTTATGATTAACCTCTATCGCAAGCATCCGCAACTACAACAAAAGTATTAAGGTAAACCTAACCATAGCATGAAACATATGGATCCAAATCAGCCCCTTACGAAGCAGAGCATAAACTAGAGTTTAAGCTTCTGTCACTCTAGCAACCCATCATCTACTTATTACTTCCCAATGCCTTCCTCTAGGCCCAAATAATGGTGAAGTGTTATGTAGTCGACGTTCACATAACACCACTAGAGGCTAGACAACATACATCTCATCAAAATATCGAACAAATACCAAATTCACATGACTACTAATAGCAAGACTTCTCCCATGTCCTCAGGAACAAACGTAACTGCTCACAAAGCATATTCATGTTCATAATCAGAGGTGTAATAATATGCATAAAGGATCTGAACATATGATCTTCCACCAAATAAACCAACTAGCATCAACTACAAGGAGTAATCAACACTACTAGCAACCTACTAGTACCAATCCCGGACTTGGAGACAAGAATTGGATACAAGAGATGAACTAGGGTTTGGACATGAGATGGTGCTGGTGAAGATGTTGATGGAGATTGCCCTCTCCCGATGAGAGGAGCGTTGGTGATGATGATGGCGATGATTTCCCCCTCTCAGAGGGAAGTATCCCCGGCAGAACAGCTCTGCCGGAGTCCTAGATTGGTTCCGCCAAGGTTCCGCCTTGTGGCGGCGGAGTTTCGTCCTGAAAGGTTGCTTCTTAATTTTTTTCTCGACGAAAGACCTCATATAGCAGAAGATGGGCATCGGAAGGCCAACAGGGGGCCCACGAGGTAGGGGGGGCGGGCCCTAGGGGGGGGCGCCCCCACCCTCGTGGACAGGGTGTGGGCCCCCTGGTCTTCATCTTTGGCGAGGATTTTTTATTATTTATTGTAAGATATTCCGTGGAGTTTCAGGACTTTTGGAGTTGTGCAGAATAGGTCTCTAATATTTGCTCCTTTTCCAGCCCAGAATTCCAGCTGCCGGCATTCTCCCTCCTTATGTAAACCTTGTAAAATAAGAGAGAATAGCCATAAGTATTGTGACATAATGTGAAATAACAACCCATAATGCAATAAATATCGATATAAAAGCATGATGCAAAATGGACGTATCAGGCACTCTCCCCCTCTCTCCGGGTGGGGACGGAACGCCGCCGGGGCCATCATCGTGACAGCGATCTACACCAACAACTTCACCGCCGCCATCACCAACTCTCACCCCCTCTATACAGCGATGTAACACCTCTTCTCCCCGCTATAATCTCTACTTAAACATGGTGCTCAACACTATATATTCTTTCCCAATGATGTATGGCTATCCTATGATGTTTGAGTAGATCTGTTTTGTCATATGGGTTGATTGATGATCATGATTGGTTTGAGTTGTATATTTTATTATTGGTGGTGTCCTATGGTGCTCTCCGTGTCGCGCAAGCGTGAGGGATCCCTGCTGTAGGGTTTGCAATATGTCCATGATTCACTCATGGTCGGTGGCGTGAGTGACAGAAGCACAGACCCGAGTAAGTAGGTTGTTTGCGTATAGGAGTAAACATGACGTGATACTTTCATGCTATGATTGGGTTTTTACCTTAATGATCTTTAGTAGTTGCAGATGCTTGCTAGAGTTCCAATCATAAGTGCATATGATCCAAGTAGATAAAGTATGTTAGCTTATGCCTCTCCCTCATATAAAATTGCAACAATGATTACCGGTCTAGTTATCGATTGCCTAGGGACAAATAACTTTCTTGTGGCAATAGATACCTACTAAAACTAACATAATTGTTTCATTATCTAAACAACCCCTATCTCTTATTTACATGTTCTTTATTATCTTGCAAATCTATCCTATCACACCTACAAAGTACTTCTAGTTTCATACTTGCTCTAGGTAAAGCGAACGTAAAATGTGCGTAGAGTTGTATCGATGGTCGATAGAACTTGAGGGAATATTTGTTCTACCTTTAGCTCCTCGTTGGGTTCGACACTCTTACTTACAAGAAAGGCTACAATTGACCCCCCATACTTGTGGGTATCAGTAATCAATTGTAATAACACAGAGTGTTAGCGTGTTATTTGATGTCGCTTGAAGCTATGTCGGTATTTCCCCAAAGAGGAAGGGATGATGCAACACATCGGCGGTAGGTATTTCCCTCAGAAATCAAGCCATGATTATCGAACTAGTAGGATAACCAAGCAACACAACGTAAACAACCCCTGCACACAAATGACAACACCTCGCAACCCGACGTGTTAAAGGGGTTGTCCATGCCTTTCGGGATACGGCGCCAGAAACGGTGCATGGACGGGAGATAGTTGTAATAGATTGAAATAATAGATCACAAATAAAATAAAGTGCAGCAAAGTATTTTTGTATTTTTGGTTTAATAGATCTGAATAAAAGTGCAAATAAAATAGATCGCAAAGCAAATATATGAGAAAGAAGACCCGGGGGCCGTAGGTTTCACTAGTGGCTTCTCTCGAGAAAAATAGCAAACGATGGGTAAACAAATTGCTGTTGGGCAATTGATAGAACCTCAAATAATAATGAGGATATCCAGGCAATGATCATTACATAGGCATCACGTCCAAGATTAGTAGACCGACTCCTGCCTGCATCTACAACTATTACTCCACACATCGACTGCTATCCAGCATACATCTAGTGTATTAAGTTCATAGAAAAACGGAGTAATGCAATAAGAATGATGACATGGTGTAGACAAGATTCGTTTATCTATGGCGGTAGATATAGATCTCGTGTTTTTATCCTTAGTAGCAATGATACATACATGTCGGTTCCCTTTCTGTCACTGGGATCAACCACCGTAAGATCGAACCCACTACCGGGCACCTCTTCCCATTGCAAGATAAATAGATCAAGTTGGCCAAACAAAACCAAGTATCGAAGAAGAAATACGAGGCTATAAGAGATCATGCATATAAGAGATCAAAGAAACTCAAATAACTTTCATGGATATAAAATGATATGACTGATCAAAAACTCAAAGTTCATCAGATCCCAATAAACACACCGCAAAAAGAGTTACATCATATGGATCTCCAAGAGACCATTGTATTGAGAATTCAGCGAGAGAGAGAGAGAGAGAGAGAGAGAGAGAGAGAGAGAGAGAGAGAGAGAGAGAGAGAGAGAGAGAGAGAGAGAGAGAAAGCCATCTAGCTACTAACTACGGACCCGAAGGTCTACAAAGAACTACTCACGCATCATCGGAGAGGCACCAATGGAGGTGGTGAGCCCCATCCGAGAGGGTGTCTAGATCTGATCTGGCGGCTGGATGAATATTTCGTAGACGCCTTTAGGATTCTGGTATTTTTGGGGTATTTATAGAGCAAAGAGGCGGTCCAAGGGGCAGGTGAGGTGGGCACAACCCACCACGGCGCGCCTGGGCCTCCTGGTGCGTCCTGGTGGGTTGTGCCCCCCTCGGGGCACCCCTCAGATGCAACCAGGGTCCATTGCCTTCCTTCTGGCCCATAAAAAAACATCATGGAGTTTCGTGGCATTTGGACTTCGTCTGATATTGATTTCCTGTGATTTAAAAAACATGGAAAAACCAGCAACTGGCACTTGGCACTATGTCGATAGGTTAGCACCAAAAAATGATATAGAATGACTATAAAATGATTATAATGTTGGGGAACGTAGTATTTCAAAAATGAGTCCTACAATCACGCAAGATCTATCTAGGAGAAGCATAGCAACGAGCGGAGAGAGTGTGTCCACGTACCCTCGTAGACCGAAAGCGGAAGCGTTTAGTAACGCGCTTGGTGTAGTCGAACATCTTCGCGATCCAACCGATCCAAGTACCGAATGTATGTCACCTCCGCGATCTGCACACGTTCACCTCGGTGACGTCCCTCGAACTCTAGATCTAGCTGAGGCCGAGGGAGAGTTTCGTCAGCATGACGGCGTGGTGACGGTGATGATGAAGTTACCGACGCAGGGCTTCACCTAAGCACTACGACAATATGACCAAGGTATAAAACTGTGGAGGGAGGCACCGCACATGGCTAAGACAAATCTTGGAGTGCCTTTGGGGTGCCCCCTGCTCACGTATATAAAGGAGGGGGGAAGAGGAGGCCGGCCTAGGAGGGGCGCACCTATAGGTGGAGTCCAACTAGGATTCCCAATCCTAGTTGGAGTCCCCTTCCTTTTCTAAGAGGGGAGAAAGGGAAGGAGTAGGAGAGGGAGCAAGAAAGAGAGGGGGCACCGCCCCCTCCCTAGTCCAATTCGGAGTTGCCATGGGGGGCGCGCGGCCACCCCTTGAGGCCATTCTCTCCATTCCCGTATGGCCCATTAAGGCACACTACTTCCTCCGGCGAATTCCCGTAACTCTTTGGTACTTCGAAAAATACCCGAATCACTCGGAACCTTTCCGATGTCCGAATATAGCCTTCCAATATATCGATCTTTATGTCTTGACCATTTCAAGACTCCTCGTCATGTCCATGATCTCATCCGGGACTCTGAACAACCTTCGGTACATCAAATGACATAACTCAGAATACAAATCATCATCGAACGTTAAGCGTGCGGACCCTACGGGTTCAAGAACTATGTAGACATGACCGAGACACATCTCCGGTCAATAACCAATAGAGAAACCTGGATTCTCATATTGGCTCCTACATATTCTACGAAGATCTTTATCTGTCAAACTACATAACAACATACGTTGTTCCCTTTGTCATCGGTATGTTACTTGCCCGAGATTCGATCTTCAGTATCATCATACCTAGTTCAATCTCGTTACCGGCAAGTCTCTTTACTCGTTCCATAATGCATCATCCCGCAAATAAACCATTAGTCACATTGCTTGCAAGCCTTATTATGATGTGCATTACTGAGAGGGCCTAGAGATACCTCTCCGATACTCGGAGTGACAAATCCTAATCTCAATCTATGCCAACTCAACAAACACCATCAGAGACACATGTAGAGCATCTTTATAATCACCCAGTTACGTTGTGACGTTTGATATCACACTAAGTGTTCCTCCGGTATTCGGGGGTTGCATAATCTCATAGTCATAAGAACATGTATAAGTTATGAAGAAAGCAATAGCAATAAACTAAACGGTCATAGTGCTAAGATAATGGATGGGTCAAGTCAATCACATCATTCTCTAATGATGTGATCCCATTAATCAAATGACAACTCATGTCCATGGCTAGGAAACTTAACCATCTTTGATTAACTAGCTAGTCAAGTAGAGGCATACTAGTGACACTTAGTTTGTCTATGTATTCACACATGTAATAAGTTTCTGATTAATACAATTCTAGCATGAATAATAAAATTTTATCATGATATAAATAAATATAAATAACAACTTTATTATTGCCTCTAGGGCATATTTCCTTCAGTCTCCCACTTGCACTAGAGTAAATAATCTAGATTACATAGTAATGATTCTAACACCCATTGAGTCCTGGTGCTGATCATGTTTTGCTTGTGAGAGAGGCTTAGTCAACGGGTCTGCAACATTCAGATCCGTATGTATCTTGCAAATCTCTATGTCCCCCTCCTTGACTTGATCGCGGATGGAATTTAAGCGTCTCTTGATGTGCTTGGTTCTTTTTTGAAAACTGGATTCCTTTGCCAAGGCAATTGCACCAGTATTTTCACAAAAGATTTTCATTGGACCCGATGCACTAGGTATGGCACCTAGATCGGATATGAACTCCTTCATCCAGACTCCTTCATTTGCTGCTTCCGAAGCAGCTATGTACTCCGCTTCACACGTAGATCCCGCCACGACGCTCTTCTTGGAATTGCACCAACTGACAGCTCCACCATTGAATAAAAATATGTATCCGGTTTGTGACTTAGAGTCATCCGGATCAGTGTCAAAGCTTGCATCGACGTAACCCTTTACGTCGAGCTCTTTGTCACCTCCATAAACGAGAAACATATCCTTAGTCCTTTTCAGGTATTTTAGGATGTTCTTGACCGCTGTCCAGTGATCCGCTCTTGGATTACTTTGGTACCTCCCTGCTAAACTAATAGCAAGGCACATATCAGGTCTGGTACACAGCATTGCATACATGATAGAACCTATGGCGGAAGCATAGGGAATGACTTTCATTTTCTCTCTATCTTATGAAGTGGTCGGGCATTGAGTCTGACTCAACTTCACACCTTGTAACACAGGCAAGAACCCTTTCTCTGCTTGATCCATTTTGAACTTCTTCAAAACTTTATCAAGGTATGTGCTTTGTGAAAGTCCAATTAAGCGTTTTGATCTATCTCTATAGATCTTGATGCCCAATATATAAGCATCTTCACCGAGGTCTTTCATTGAAAAATTCTTATTCAAGTATCCTTTTATGCTATTCAGAAATTCAGTATCATTTCCGATCAACAATATGTCATCCACATATAATATCATAAATGTGATATGTCTCCAACGTATCTATAATTTTTGATTGTTCCATGCTATTATATATTCTATTTTGGATGTTTAATGGGCTTATTTATACACTTCTATATTATTTTTGGGACTAACCTATTAACCTGAGGCCCAGCCCAAATTGCTGCTTTTTGCCTATTTCAGAGTTTCGCAGAAAAAGAATATCAAACGGAGTCCAAACGGAATGAAACCTTCGGGAACATGATTTTTGGAACAAACGTGATCCAGAGGACTTGGAGTGGACGTCAAGTAACAGACAAGGAGGCCACGAGGTAGGGCGCGCGCCTACCCCCCCTCCCAGGCATTCCCTCCACCCTCGTGGGCCCCTCGTGGCTCCACCGACCTACTTCTTCCTCCTATATATACCTACGTACCCCCAAACCATCAGAGGCATCCACGAAAACCTACTTCCATCGCCGCAACCTTCTGTACCCGTGAGATCCCATCTTGGGGCCTTTTCCGACGTCCTGCCTGAGGGGGCATTGATCATGGAGGGCTTCTACATCAACACCATAGCCTCTCCGATGATGTGTGAGTAGTTTACCTCAGAACTTCGGGTCCATAGTTATTAGCTAGATGACTTTGTCTCTCTCTTTGGATCTCAATACAAAGTTCTCCACGATTCTCGTGGAGATCTATTCGATGCAATCTTCTTTTGCGGTGTGTTTGTCGGGACCGATGAATTGTGGGTTTATGATCAAGTTTATCTATGAACAATATTTGAATCTTCTCTGAATTCTTTTATGTATGATTGGTTATCTTTGCAAGTCTCTTCGAATTATCAGTTTGGTTTGGCCTACTAGAATGATCTTTCTTGCAATGGGAGAAGTGCTTAGCTTTGGGTTCAATCTTGCGGTGTCCTTTCCTAGTGACAGCAGGGGCAACAAGGCATGTATTGTATTGTTGCCATCGAGGATAACAAGATAGGGTTTATATCATACTGCATGAGTTTATCCCTCTACATCATGTCATCTTGCTTAAAGCATTACTCAGTTCTTATGAACTTAATACTCTAGATGCATGCTGGATAGCGGTCGATGTGTGGAGTAATAGTAGTAGATGAAGAACCGTTTCGGTCTACTTGTCACGGACGTGATGCCTATATACATGATCATACCTAGATATTCTCATAACTATGCTCAATTCTATCAATTGCTCGACAGTAATTTGTTCACCCACCGTAATACTTATGCTATCTTGAGAGAAGCCACTAGTGAAACCTATGGCCCTCGGGTCTATTTTCCATCATACTAATCTTCCAACACTTAGTTATTTCTATTGCCTTTTATTTTACTTTGCATCTTTATCATAAAAATACCAAAAATATTATCTTATCATATCTATCAGATCTCACTCTTGTAAGTGACCGTGAAGGGATTGACAACCCCTTTATCGCGTTGGTTGTGAGGTTCTTATTTGTTTGTGTAGGTGCGAGGAACTTGAGCATGGTCTCCTACTGGATTGATACCTTGGTTCTCAAAAACTGAGGGAAATACTTGCGCTACTTTACTGCATCACCCTTTCCTCTTCAAGGGAAAACCAACGCAGTGCTCAAGAGGTAGCAAGAAGGATTTCTAGCGCCGTTGCCGGGGAGTCTATGCAAAAGTCAGTATACCAAGTACCCATCACAAACCCTTATCCCTCGCATTACATTATTTGCCATTTGCCTCTCGTTTTCCTCTCCCCCACTTCACCCTTTCTGTTTTATTCGCCCTCTCTTTTCCGTTCGCCTCTTTCTCGCTTGCCTTTTTGTTTGCTTGTGTGTTGGATTGCTTGCTTGTTTGTCACGATGCCTCTACCTAGATTTGGTGATCTTCACCTTAAAAGGTTAGAGGAGATTGAAAACAACGTTAGAAGCTTTATGACTTTACAATTTGAGCATAATAGTTTCTTTAGAAATGAGCTGAAGGAACAAAAAGGCTTTATGGGATACATGCATAAAGAGCTCGATGATATGTCTAAGGAATTTTATGGTTTGAAATCTCAGATTGCTCATGTTGAGAGATTAATCGCTGAAATCTCGGATAAGCAGGCCACCTTAGTTAATAAGATGGCCGATAAACCGGATTTTTTTATGAGAATAAAGATGAAGATCTAAAAGTTATTGATGTGTCCCCTATTAAATCTTTGTTTTGCAATATGAATCTTGATAATGATGGGACTGGAGATGAGTCACCTTTACCTAGAAGGCGTCCCAAAAATTCGGAGTTTTTAGATCTTGATGCAAAAATTTGTAAAAATGGGATTGAAGAGGTCAAAACTTTAGATATCAATGAACCCACTATCTTGGATTTCAAGGAATTTAATTATGATAATTGCTCTTTGATAGATTGTATTTCCTTGTTGCAATCTGTGCTAAATTCTCCTCATGCTTATAGTCAAAATAAAGCTTTTACTAAACATATCGTTGATGCTTTGATGCAATTTTATGAACAAAAACTTGAGTTGGAAGTTTCTATCCCTAGAAAACTTTATGATGAGTGAGAACCTACTATTCAAATTAAAATTAAAGATCATGAATGCTATGCTTTGTGTGATTTGGGTGCTAGTGTTTCCACGATTCCAAAAACATTACGTGATTTGTTAGGTTTCATTGATTTTGATGATTGCTCTTTAAACTTACACCTTGTGGATTCCACTATTAAGAAACCTATGGGAAGAATTAATGATGTTCTTATTGTTGCAAATAGGAATTATGTGCCTGTAGATTTTATTGTTCTTGATATAGATTGCAATCCTTCATGTCCTATCATTCTTGGTAGACCTTTCCTTAGAACGATTGGTGCAATCATTGATATGAAGGAAGGGAATATTAGATTCCAATTTCCGTTAAGGAAAGGTGTCGGGGATATAACTATTATGTAAGCCGCCCAGGAGGGGCCGGGTTACGCAAAGGGAAGCCCATCTGAAGCCCAAGACCAAGACATGAAGATGGCGGTTCAATAAAGGGTTTAAAGGCCCACAGGCGACTTGAAACCCGTAAAGATAAACCGCCATGATGGCATAACTTGTAACATAAGGTAGAAGTAACTAATCACCGAGCCGGACACTGTTTATGAGCTGGTCAGGACTCTATAGGCTGCAGGGCGTCAACCCGTGTATATAAGGGGACGACCCGCCGGCGGCTTAGGGCAAGAAACAACCCATCGAGAGCCGGGCATAGCGTATCTCGCTCCCTGGTCATCGAAACATCAAGCAATACCAAGCCAACTAGACGTAGGCCTTACCTTCACCGTAAGGGGCCGAACTAGTATAAACCTCTCGTGTCCTTTGTCCCGATTAACCCCTTTAAGCTTCCTAGTTGCGATGGCTCCACGACTAAGTCCTTTCAAGAGGACATCTGCCGTGACAATTCCACGACAGTTGGCGCCCACCGTGGAGCCAGCGCATGATGGATTTGAGTTCTTGAAGGGCAGCTTCAAGGGCTCAAGGGATATGCAGTCGGCTGGATGACCAAGAGTCGTCGCGGCAAGATCTACATCGACGACGAAGGCTGGGGCCCCGACGCCGGCTCAATTGAGTACGGGTACCGGGTCCCCTTTGGTGGAATTCACGTCTTCATCGGCCGGATTGGTGAGCCGGGCCCTGAGCCGGACAACTGCACCGACCTCATCGAGACGGCTCAGCGTGCGAGACCCGCCCGAGCTCAACCCGTCGTGAAGCGTGCCTTCGTGGGTTGCGTCCACGGAGGTGAACTTCCTGAAGGATCTGAAGGTGATGATGAGCCGGCCGTCCTCTCTGACGGCGACTCATCCGCCGTCTCAACGGATTCGCTGTACCAAGTTCAAGATGGTGTGCTTGGGGGCTGTTCCGATGGCAGCACTATTCCGGACCCCTCAGAGTCGCCAAACTGGGCAGGAGTCTTCATGGCTGGCACTCAACCCGGCCAAAATTCTACGGCCTCAGCAGCGGACGCCGGGTTGTTGGGTGGAGGAGTTACCTTCTGTACTTTGGAGCATCAATACTACACCTAACAGATCTACGGGTTACACACCTTTCTTTATGGTGTATGGAGCAGAGGCGGTCCTGCCAAGTGACATCCGTCATGACTCACCCCGTGTAGCGGCTTATGTTGAGGCGGACAATGAAAAGGCTCGTCAAGATGCACTTGACCTGTTGGATGAAGAGCGAGACTTGGCAATAGCCCGCTCGACGATTTATCAGCAAGACCTGCGCCGCTACCACAGCCGCCGGGTTAGGTCCAGGAACTTTCAAGAAGGCGACTTAGTGCTCCGACTCATCTAGGATCAGTCTGACATGCACAAGCTATCCCCTCCCTGGGAAGGACCCTTTGTGGTCAGTAAGAATCTGAACAACGGGTCATATTACCTTATCGATGTTCGAGAGCAGAAAGACTCACGTAAGTCGGAGGAGGAGACCCGTCGGCCGTGGAATATCGCTCATCTTCGGCCTTACTATACTTGAGCCACTGGCTCTAATGTGTATATATTTATACTATGTATATATTACATAAAGCAATAAAGTAGGACCTCTGTCCTTTTTTCCACCCCAAAAAAGGTTTTATGTGTTTTTTTTGTTAGGTGGTGGAAATAACCAAGAGGGAGCGGGTCACATCTGATTCCGGCTTTCCTTTGGTCCGGCTTATGATCATATCTGAATCTAGCCATGATCACTTGGGGGCTTCCTGTTCAAACATAGGTCGTATACGAACCAAAGAGAACATAGTCGTCGATACCCATTCGATCGGCGTACTGCCAAACCCACTTGGGGGCTTCTTGGTCATATTTGAATCATAGCTTAACCCCTTTGGGTCTGACGTGGATCGTATTCGAATCAGCTTCATTAAACAACTCTTATGGTCACTTGGGGGCTTCCTGTTCAAACATAGGTCGTATTCGAACCAAAGAGAACATAGCTGTCTATACCCACTTGATCGGCATCGCCACAGCCACTGGGGGCTATATGATCGCATCCGAATCTTAGCTTAACCCCTTTGGAGCGGTTCACTGGTCATATTCGAATCAGAAGCCTTTGAAATTTTGTTTATTATTCATCATATTTTATAAGTATCAATATTTGGTTATATTGAGATCCTCTTCAAATACCATAGTGTGGATCACAACCCTCCGGGTGAATATTGGTTCCTCTGGGTTACTAAATACCAGGTGAACCTTTATATGTCAATTTTCAGGAGTTAAATTTACTCTCAGAAGTAACCATAAGCATCACAGGCATATCATTATGGTTATCAGAAGCTTATGTGACTCTCAATGCGATAAGTCGCCAAGGGGTTTCTGTTTGTCTTATGTGCAGGGCAATGCAAGACATTTCTGCAAGGACATACCAGATTCATATAAACTACAAAATGCATAGTGACGGTGGCTTATGCAAGTATTAAGGGCCACAGGCATGCGCGAAGGCATGACAAAACTCAAAGTATTTTTTGCTCTATTACAAGACTCCCCGAGTCTGAATGATGAGGCATTGTTTTTTCTACAAGACATAAGCAGGTGACGCCTTGCAATTTACTCTTGGGGTTGACCTGAAGCTTCCGGTTATCCTTCTCCGCCTCTCCGCCAGCTGCCTCGTCCTGGAAGGATGATGATGCCCAGTCAATGCCACTCAAGGCTTCAAACTCAGCTTCGTCATCTATTAAACCGGTTGGGTCGACTTCAGGGGCAAAGGTGTGCATACGAATTGGAGGGATCAGGCTGACATCATCATAATGCGGCGTGGGGATTCTTCGATTCTCCTTATTATAACCCGGCTGATACTTGGCGAGGTCAGTGTCGTTCCCAATTTGAGTGGCCACAGGGCGTATATCCCTCACGCAGGTGTTGAAGTCTTTTTCATCAAATGGAGCGCCATGCTCCTTTAAACTTGGATACCCAAGAGCGATGTCGGTCGGGTCTAGCTCTGGTAACCAGGCATTGGCCCGGCTCAAAGCGGATATTGCTCCGACTCTTGCTTGGGCCCGTCTCAACTCTTGAATCCGTTGAGGAAGTACAGCAAGCCGTCGTAACACATCATGCAAGAGGTGGGGCACATCATTTGATAAGGCCACAACGGCCAAAGCACGTTGTGACCCGGTGTACAATTGCTCCACCAGAGTATAGACTGCTTTCAGTTTGACCACCATGTCCTGCTTGAGGGTTGTGCTCCTGGGGCCTGTGTTGTTAAACAAAGGGTAAGCCGGAGGCAATAATTAGCTTAGTCATCAGAGGAAGGATGGCAATATTTGAGGTTCATATAAAGTAACTTACCGAAGATTGCTGAGACCATTTGAGATATCTGACGCTTCAAGCCGGACAGCTCGGTGTTTGCTTTTGCAAGGGATGCTTCGGCTGTCTCGGCCCGAGTCACCAGAGAGGCCTTCTCATCAGCCCAGGTTTTCTTCTCCGATTCAAAGTTCTTCTTCAATTGCTCTTGTTCAGAGACGCTGAGTTCAAACTTGGAGTTGGCCTTTTGTATTTCAGGTTCCTGGGCTGCCAGGCGGCTCTTCACGTCCGCAATTTCTGACTCAAATTGACTTATGGTGTCCTGCATTGCACCGAATAAAAGTCAAGATTATGGTAAATAATGTTAAGTCCCAAGCACTTTGCAAGCAAAGATACTTGACACTTGGGGGCTAATGTAGACCGAAGCTTTCTAGATTATTAAGCCGGTCCTGGATATTAAGTCCCAAATACTTTGCAAGCAAAGATACTTGGCACTTGGGGGCTAATGTGTATCGCAAGTTAAAGGTATTGTGTTACATCCGGTTTAAATATTTTACTCTTTAAGCCGGGCAAGTAGCTCTAACAATGTTTCTAAAGTCTACAGCATATTCACTCATTGGCAATAGACTTGGGGGCTGGTGCAGTAAGTATGACTGAAAATAAGAAAGCATAAGTCATACCTCAGATTTTTGCTGTATTTGTTTTACCATGTCAATTTCCAGGTCACGGCTGCTTTGCACCTGGTTGATGTAGCCCGAGACGATCTCTCCTATACTCAAATGAGTATAGTCGGTGATATCCATCTTGGCCTTACGGTGTTCTAGCAGCTCCTCTTTAGCCGAACATTTGGCAAGAACGGTGGGCCGGGCCGGCTCAACGAATTGGGCCTTGAGAAATTCCACTTTTGGATCAGCCGGATTAGCAGAACTATCAAGAATATCTTCAGAAGGTGGATCGGAAGTTGGTGCTGCAATATCTTGAGACGGTTCAAGCGGTGGCTGATGTATGGAAGAGTCGGGAGCAGTTACACCCTGTTCCGGTTCAGTCATCACAGGGTTTTGAGCCGGCTCCGCTTTCTTGGTTTTCTTCCTGGGCTTAACTTGCATGCTGTGGGCAAAACAGAGGAATGAGTAAAGGAACATGAAGAAGGAAAAACATAAGGTGAATAAATTGATATTACCCAGGGGCAGTCCTAAAAGCCGGCATGTTTGACTGCATAGACTCGCCGGATGAAGGAGATGTATCCTGATAATTGGAGTCAGATGAATTGAGAGGTTGACGGATTAGACCCGCCAAAGGTAAAAAAGGGGATAAGTCGGAGATAACCTCAGTCCGACACTTCCGGGTTATGTCAGGCAAGACGGAGGAGAGCTCTGCGTCCTTGCTGGTCCGGGTCTGCCTCCGGCTTTCAAATTGCTGTTGCTTCAAAAGAAAGTCAGGGTCTTGGTAAGCCGAAGGATGTGAAAATCTTACTTTCCGAGTTACTCTTCGAGTTTTCTGATGCGGCAGAGGCTCGGAGTCGGAGGAGATTATAGTTACCTCTTCTTCGATAGGTTGGTGTTTCCCGTGTATTCCTGAAAGAGAAATCATCTCAGTGAAATGATGATAAATAGTCAGGGAAGTCTAAAAGTAACCTCTTCATTGTCATCTGAGTCATCAAGTTGAAGCATCTCCGAGGCGCTTGTTTTTCTTTTCCTGGAGGTGGTAGGCTTGGCGGCTTTTCTATCGGCTTTCTTAGTAGCCCTGGCTTGTTTTACCGCCTCATGGTCATAATGAACCTTCCAGAAGCTGTCTTTCGCCTGAAGAGAAATTGTGAAAGGTTGTAAGTAAAAGCAAGGTATAAGCATAGTAAAAGGTAATAACTGGGACTTACTGTAGGGGCTGGGTTTTGTTTGTCAGAAAGGCAGTAACCCGAAGACGTTACTAGTTACTGTACCCTCCTTTAACAAAGACTGAGTGGTAGCCTCCACTACGTCATCTGGTAAGTCGTCAGGGCTATGACGCTGAGGGTCATCTTTCTCGCCTGAGTAATTACACATTAACCCGGGGCGGCGGCTTAAGAGAATTATTCTCCAAGCAACGTAGACTCAGACCAGGTCAATGCCATCCAAGCCGTTCCCTAAGAGAGCTTTAATCTTCTTGATCTTGGGGGTGAGTGGCATACGTTCAACAGCAGTCAACTTATCCGGCAGTGGGTGAGTAGATTCAAGGCGTAATGCACGGAAGCCGGGCAGTGGGTTTTCACCAGCCGGAGAATAATCTTGGCAGTAGAACCATGTCTGGTTCCAGTCCTTTGGATGACTCGGCAATTCAGCATAAGGGAACAGGCAGTCTCTCGCCTTTGAATCGATATGCCACCAAGTTCCAAACTGGGCCCGTTGGCGCGCTCATTCTGCCGGTTCAGATAGAACAATTCCCTGAACAAAAGTAGGCTGGGCTCTTCTCCAAGGTAGACCTCATAGAAAACTTGGAAGTTGCAGATGTTTGACACGGAATTGGGCCCGATGTCTTGAGGTCTTAAGTCAAAGAAATGCAAAACGTCTCTAAAGAATTTTGAACCGGGTGGAGCAAAACCCCGGCTCATATGATCTGCAAAGAATACTACCTCCCCTTCTTTGGGATGAGGTTTCTCCTCGGACGGTTCAGGAGCATGATAAGACATGACCTCCTTCTTGGGCAGATAGCCAGACTTCGCAAAACCGGACAATTTTCTTTCCGTGACAATGGATGGGATCCAATTACAGGTCACCGGAGGTTTGGGGGCTTTGAGTGCCATTGTGTAAATCGAAGCCTACAACAAGATAAAGAAATTTTCCGGTTCATCTATAACCCGGAGAAAAGCATTATTGAGTTACTCGGAATGGCGATTTAAGAAGGGGCCTAATGACACATAGGTAATCATGCAAACAGGTTTTCTTAAGTCATTACGAGTATGAAAGGCAATTGAAGTTTTCTTAAGTCGCCAGAGGCAAGCGGTGTTAACAGCCGGTATTATTTTGAACCGGTCATATGAACTACTATGGCTGAAACAGAGTCAACAGACGCAGTTTTTGGCTAAGTGTGGAACAAACAGGTTTCACAAGTTGAAATTATTATTTTGGATCAAACGATGCTTTGGAAAGGAAAAATTTCTAGACCTAAAAACAGTAGACGGAAGTTCATGTGCTCAAAGAGGGCTTCCAAAACGAGGAAATGAGATCTATTTTCATAAAGAATATGCACAAAACATCCTCCGCGGCAGTTCTATGTTGTTTTTACAATCTGAGCAAAGCATTTGAGGTAAGAACTAATGGAGGTTTGCGTCAGGCAGCGATGAACACCGATAAACTTGGAGGCTGTAATGCAGATCTAGAAGCAGGGAAGGAAAAGGACTTACGGATGCAGAGCTGTTGCAGGTCAAGTCAGGTTGATGCAGCGGCCTGAGTTGAAGAAGACGAGGAGATCTGCGGCGGCGGTAGCGGAGCTCGAGCGGCAGAGAGGAAAGTGCGAGGAAGAAGACGACTGAAGGAAATGAAAAAGACCTAAGTCGCATCTATTTATAAGGAGGGGCCAACCGAGACGGCGCGAGAAACGAGGAGACCAAAGCGTCATTATCCAGCGGCCCCGGCGCCTCGATTCTCGGGATGGTCACTAAAGGAAAGATCCATTGGAGGATATGATGGAATAAAATATGAGTCTAATTGAGGATGACGTCACAAAGATTTAACCCGGAGTCACATGATGACATCACGGCGGGTTAAAAGTTTCCGCACAAAACAGAAGACTGGAGGCCAGTTCATAAGGTTTTTTAAGATTGACATGAACCAGTTCAAATCAATCTGGGGCCTAATGTCGGGGATATAACTATTATGTAAGCCGCCCAGGAGGGGCCGGGTTACGCAAAGGGAAGCCCATCTGAAGCCCAAGACCAAGATATGAAGATGGCGGTTCAATAAAGGGTTTAAAGGCCCACAGGCGACTTGAAACCCGTAAAGATAAACCGCCATGATGGCATAACTTGTAACATAAGGTAGAAGTAACTAATCACCGAGCCGGACACTGTTTATGAGCCGGTCGGGACTCTGTAGGTCGCAGGGCGTCAACCCGTGTATATAAGGGGACGACCCGCCGACGGCTTAGGGCAAGAAACAACCCATCGAGAGCCGGGCATAGCGTATCTCGCTCCCTGTTCATCGAAACATCAAGCAATACCAACCCAACTAGACGTAGGCCTTACCTTCACCGTAAGGGGCCGAACTAGTATAAACCTCTCGTGTCCTTTGTCCCGATTAACCCCTTTAAGCTTCCTAGTTGCGATGGCTCTATGACTAAGTCCTTTCAAGAGGACATCTGCCGTGACAATTCCACGACAAAAGGCATGGAACACTTCCCTAGAAAGAAAATTAAATTGCCATATGAATCTATTATGAGAGCCACTTATGGATTGCGTACCAAAGATGACAATACCTAGATCTATCCGCGTTTTTATGCCTAGCTAGGGGCGTTAAAGGATAGCGCTTGTTGGGAGGCAACCCAATTTTATTTTTAGTTTTTTTTGCTTTTTGCTTCTGTTTAGGAATAAATCTTTGATCTAGCCTCTGGTTAGATTTGTTTTTATGTTTTAATTAGTGTTTGTGCCAAGTTAATCCTATAGAATCTTCTTGTATGATAATTATTTGGTCTTGCTGAAAATTCCAGAAACTTTCTGTTCACGAAAACAATTATTAAAAATCACCAGAACGTGATAAAATATTGATTCCAATTGCATCAGATCATTAAAAAATTTGTATAGGTCTTCCTATTTTGGTATAATTTTTGGAGTTCCAGAAGTTTGCGTTAGTTACAGATTACTACAGACTGTTCTGTTTTTCACAGATTCTGTTTTTCGTGTGTTGTTTGCTTATTTTGATGAATCTATGGCTAGTAAAATAGTTTATAAACCATAGAGAAGTTGTAATACAGTAGGTTTAACACCAATATAAATAAATAATGAGTTCAATACAGTACCTTGAAGTGGTGTTTTCTTTTCTTTCGCTAACGGAGCTCACGAGATTTTCTGTTAAGTTTTGTGTTGTGAAGTTTGCAAGTTTTGGGTAAAGATTTGATGGAGTATGGAATAAGGAGTGGAAAAAGCCTAAGCTTGGGGATGCCCATGGCACCCCAAGGTAATCCAAGGACACCAAAAAGCCAAAGCTTGGGGATGCCCTCTTTCGTCCACATCCATCGGTAAATTTACTTGGAGCTATATTTTTATTCACCACATGATATGTGTTTTGCTTGGAGCGTCTTGTATGATTTGAGTCTTTATCTGTTAGTTTTCCACAATCATCTTACTATACACACCTTTTGAGAGAGACACACATGATTCAGAATTTGTTAGAATACTCTATGTGCTTCACTTATACCCTTTGAGCTATATAGTTTTGCTCTAGTGCTTTACTTATATCGTTTAGAGCAGGGCGGTGGTTATATTTTATAGAAATCATTGAACTCTCATGCTTCACTTATATTATTTTGAGAGTCTTAACCAGCATGGTAATTTGCTTTAATCATGAAATTAATCTTCCACATTGAGTTCATTAAATATCATGAGAAGTTAGATACTTGATAAGTGTTTTGAGATATAAAGGTGGTAATATTAGAGTGTGCTAGTTGAGTAATTGTGAAATTGAGAAATAATTGTGTTAAAGTTGGCAAGTCCTGTAGCATGCACGTATGGTAAAAGTTGTGTAACAATTTTGACACATAGGTGTTCTTTTATTGCTTTCCTTATGAGTGGCGGTCGGGGACGAGCGATGGTCTTTTCCTACCAATCTATCCCTCTAGGGGCATGCATAGTAGTACTTTGCTTCGAGGGATAATAAACTTTTGCAATAAGTATATGAGCTCTTTATGACTAATGTGAGTCCATGGATTATACGCACTCTCAACCTTCCACAATTTTCTAGCCCCTACGGTACCGTGCATTGCCCTTTCTCACATTGAGAGTTGGTGCAAACTTCGCCGGTGCATCCAAACCCCGTGATGTGATACACTCTATCACACATAAGCCTCCTTATATCTTCCTCAAAACAGCCACCATACCTACCTATTATGGCATTTCCATAGCCATTCTGAGATATTTTGCCATGCAACTTTCTACCGTTCCGTTTATTATGACATGTTTCATCATTGTCATATTGCTTTGCATGATCATGTAGTTGACATCGTATTTTGTGGCAAAGCCACTATTCATATTTTTTTTCATACATGTCACTCTTGATTCATCGCATATCCCGGTACACTGCCGGAGGGATTCACATAGAGTCATATTTTGTTCTAAGTATTGAGTTGTAAGTAATAAAAGTGTGATGATCATCATTATTAGAGCATTGTCCCATGTGAGGAAAGGATGATGGAGACTATGATCCCCCACAAGTCGGGATGAGATTCCGGACTAAATAAAAAAAGAGGCCAAAGAAAAAAAGGGAGAAGGCCCATAAAAAGAAAAAAAAGAAAAAATGAGAGAAAAAGAGAGAAGTGACAATTTACTATCCTTTTCCACACTTGTGCTTCAAAGTAGCACCATGATTTTCATGATAGAGAGTCTCCTATGTTTTCACTTTCATATACTAGTGGGAATTTTTCATCATAGAACCTGGCTTGTATATTCCAATGATGGGCTTCCTCAAAATGCCCTAGGGCGTGAGCAAGCAAGTTGGATGCACACCCACTTAGTTTCTTTTGTTGAGCTTTCATATATTTATAGCTCTAGTGCATCCGTTGCATGGCAATCCCTACTCCTCTCATTGACATCAATCGATGGGAATCTCCATAGCCTATTGATTAGCCGCGTCAATGTGAGACTTTCTACCTTTTTTGTCTTCTCTCATAACCCCCATCATTATATCCATGGCTTACGCTCATGTATTGCGTAAGAGTTGAAAAGGCTGAAGCGCGATAAAAGTTTGAACCAATTGCTTGGCTTGTCATTGGGGTTATGCATGATGAGAACGTTTCGGTGACAATATTGAAACATAGCCTAACTATATGATTTTCTAGGGATAAGCTTTCTTTGGCTATGATATTTTGATAAGACATGATTGCTTGGTTAGCATGTTTGAAGTATTATTGTTTTTATGTCAACATTAAACTTTTATCTTGAATCTTTCGGACCTAAATATTCATGCCAAAATAAAAATATTTACATTAAGAAGTATGCCAAGAAGCATTCCACATCAAAAATTCTATTTTTATCATTTACCTACTCGAGGACGAGCAGGAATTAAGCTTGGGGATGCTTGATACGTCTCCAACATATCTATAATTTTTTATTGTTCCATGCTATTATATATTCTATTTTGGATGTTTAATGGGATTATTTATACACTTTTATATTATTTTTGGGACTAACCTATTAACCGGAGGCCCATCCCAAATTGTTGTTTTTTTTGCCTATTTCAGAGTTTCGCAGAAAAAGAATATCAAACGGAATGAAACCTTCGGGAACGTGATTTTTGGAACAAATGTGATCCAGAGGACTTGGAGTGGACGTCAAGTAACAGATGAGGAGGCCACAAGGTAGGGGGCGCGCCTACCCCCCAGGTGCGCCCTCCACCCTCGTGGGCCACTCGTGACTCCACCGACCTACTTCTTCCTCCTATATATACCTACGTACCCCCAAACCATCAGAGGCATCCACGAAAACCTAATTCCACCGCCGCAACCTGCTATACCCGTGAGATCCCATCTTCGGGCCTTTTCCGGCGTCCTGCCGGAGGGGGCACTGATCACGGAGGGCTTCTACATCAACACCATAACCTCTCCGATGATGTGTGAGTAGTTTACCTCAGACCTTCGGGTCCATAGTTATTAGATAGATGGCTTCTTCTCTCTCTTTGGATCTCAATACAAAGTTCTTCACGATTCTCGTGGAGATCTATTTGATGTAATCTTCTTTTGCGGTGTGTTTGTCGGGACCGATGAATTGTGGGTTTATGATCAAGTTTATTTATGAACAATATTTGAATCTTCTCTGAATTCTTTTATGTATGATTGGTTATTTTTTCAAGTCTCTTCGAATTATCAGTTTGGTTTGGCCTACTAGATTGATCTTTCTTGCAATGGGAAAAGTGCTTAGCTTTGGGTTCAATCTTGCGGTGTCCTTTCCCAGTGACAGTAGGGGCAGCAAGGCACGTATTGTATTGTTGCCATCGAGGATAACAAGATGGGGTTTATATCATACTGCTTAAGGCATTTCATGTCATAACGCTTTAAGCATTTTATATCATACTGCTTAAACCCCATCTTGTTATCCTCGATGGCAACAATACAATACGTGCCTTGCTTCCCCTTCTGTCACTGGGTAAGGACATTGCAAGATTGAACCCAAAGCTAAGCACTTCTCCCATTGCAAGAAAGACCAATCTAGTAGGCCAAACCAAATTGATAATTCGAAGAGACTTGCAAAGATAACCAATCATACATAAAAGAATTCAGAGATGATTCAAATATTATTCATAGATAGACTTGATCATAAACCCACAATTCATCGGTCTCAACAAACACACTGCAAAAAGAAGATTACATCAAATAGATCTCGACAAGAGAGGGGGAGAACATTGTATTGAGATCCAAAAAGAGAGAAGAAGCCATCTAGCTACTAACTATGGACCCGAAGGTCTGAGGTAAACTACTCACACTTCATCGGAGAGGCTATGATGATGTAGAAGCCCTCCGTGATGATGGCCCCCTTCGGCGGAGCTCCGGAACAGGCCCCAAGATGGGATCTCGTGGGTACAGAAGGTTGCGGCGGTGGAATTAGGTTTTTGGCTCCGTATCTGATCGTTTGGGGGTACGTAGGTATATATAGGAGGAAGGAGTACGTCGGTGGAGCTTCGAGGGGCCCACGAGGCAGGGGGCGCGCCCTAGGGGGGCGGCCTCCACCCTCGTGACCGCCTCGTGGCTTTCTTGACGGAGGGTCCAAGTCTCCTGGGTCTTATCTGATGAGAAAATCACGTTCCCGAAGGGTTCATTCCGTTTGGACTCCGTTTGATATTTTTGTTTCTACGAAACACTGAAATAGGCAAAAAAAACATCAATTCTGGGCTGGGCCTCCGGTTAATAGGTTAGTCCCAAAAATAATATAAAAGTGGAAAATAAAGCCCAATATAGTCCAAAACAGTAGATAATATAGCATAGAGCAATCAAAAATTATAGATACGTTGGAGACGTATCAAGGGTGCATGACCATAAAAGATATTACTCATATACATAGAACAAACATTATTTTCTGATTTAAATGAATAACCGTCTCGCATCAAACAAGATCCAGATATAATGTTCATGCTCAACGCTGGCACCAAATAACAATTATTTAGGTCTAAAACTAATCCCGAAGTTAGATGTATAGGTAGTGTGCCGACGGTGATCACATCGACTTTGGAACCATTTCCCACGTGCATCGTCACCTCGTCCTTAGCCAATCTTCCCTTAATCCGTAGCCCCTGTTTCGAGTTGCAAATATTATCAACAGAACCAGTATCAAATACCCAGGCTCTACTGTGAGCATTAGTTAAGTACACATCAATAACATGTATATCAAATATACCTTTCACTTTGCCATCCTTCTTCTCTGCCAAATACTTGGGACAGTTCCGCTTCCAGTGACCAGTCCCTTTGAAGTAGAAGCACTCAGTCTCATGCTTTGGTCCAGACTTGGGCTTCTTCACTTGAGTAGCAACTTGTTTGCCGTTCTTCTTGAAGTTCCCCTTCTTCCCTTTGCCCTTCTTCTTGAAACTGGTGGTCTTGTTAACCATCAACACTTGATGCTCCTTCTTGATTTCTACCTCCACACCCTTTAGCATTGCGAAGAGCTCGGCAATTGTCTTATACATCCCTTGCATATTATAGTTCATCACGAAGCTTTCGTAGCTCGGTGGCAGTGATTGAAGAACTCTGTCAATGACACTATCATCAGGAAGATTAACTCCCAGTTGAGTCAAGTGGTTGTGGTACCCAGACATTCTGAGTATATGTTCACTGATAGAACTATTCTCCTCCATTTTGTAGCTATAGAACTTATTGGAGACTTCATATCTCTCAATCCGGGCATTTGCTTGAAATATTAACTTCAACTCCTAGAACATCTCATATGCTCCATGACGTTCAAAACATCATTGAAGTCCCAGTTCTAAGCCGTAAAGCACGGCACATTGAACTATCGAGTAGTCATCAGCTTTGCTCTGTCAGACGTTCATAACATCTGGTGTTGCTCCTGCAGCGGGTTTGGCACCTAGCGGTGCTTCCAGGACGTAATTCTTCTGTGCAGCAATGAGGATAATCCTCAAGTTACGGACCCAGTCCGTGTAATTGCTATCATCATCTTTCAACTTAGCTTTCTCTAGGAATGCATTAAAATTCAATGGAACAACGGCACGGGCCATTTATCTACAACAACATAGACATGCAAAATACTACTCCCTCCGTCCGAAAAAGCTTGTCCTTCATATGGATGTATCTAGCACCAAGTTAGTGCTAGATACATCCATTTGAGGAACAAGCTTGAGACAAGCTTTTCCGGACGGAGGGAGTATCAGGTACTAAGTTCATGATAAATTAAAGTTCAGTTAATCATATTATTTAAGAACTCCCACTTAGATAGACATCCCTCTAATCATCTAAGTGATCACGTAATCCATATCAACTAAACTATGTCCCGTCATCACGTGAGATGGAGTAGTTTTCAATGGTGAACATCACTATGTTGATCATATCTACTATATGATTCACTGTAACATCTCAAAATTTTAATTTGGAATGTTATATTAGAGCATGAGCATTTTGCGTAATTTGATCATCATTTGAATAATTTTAAGTGTTTATGATTGCTTTTCATTATTAAAGTGCTAGAATGACAACCTATACAAAATTGCAATTTGCATATTACTATTTAACCGAACAGTAGGAATAATGTCCCTATATTGCATTTTGAGTAAATTAATTATGTCTATAAGGCATCTAAATAAGTAGGTGCACGCAAACTAAGTTAAGTGTGTAGTTTTTTTTCTCTAGACCCCAACTAATAAGTTTGTTGTGTGAAGTTGTTATTTTATGTTTCCTTTAGGGTCCCGATAACTGCCACACGTGTGGCAGTTAGGGGGTAAGTGCCGCACGCCCCGTGTGGCATCGACACAGACCCGCCCGCACGAGCACGTCCGGGCGCGCCCTGCCACAACCCGCGCGTTCGGTGTGCAGCGCGATCGCCCGCACGAGCACGTCCGGGGCGAGCAGCCACGCGACCCGCACGACCCGTCTCGACCGTCGCACCTCCCCGCCTATGAGCCACGCGCCGCGCGTGGCAGTTACCATGCGTCCCGCCGCGATTGGCATGGTCCGGACCCTCTTTCATGTTCGTTTAACTGCAGTTGCCATGTTGTTGAACTACAGTTGCCATGTCTGACAACTGCAGTTGCCATGGTTGCTCAACTGCAGTTGCCGTCTCAGGTCGAAGTGCCGGATGTCATTTTTTTGGCAACTGCAGCAATTGCCATGTATGGTGTGGTCTACCATGATTGCCATGATTTGAAAACTTTAGGAGTTGCCACCTACTAACCCTAGACAGTTGCCATGTAGCACTGCAAAAACATGGCAAAAACATGTTCGGATAAAAAGAGAGTTGCCATGTACCCTAGGGCAGTTGCCATGTACCCTGCAAAAATACATGGCAACTGATAGCTTTTGGTGTGTGGGAGAGGAGACGGCAGTTGCCATGTTCTGCTTACAAGCGCACTAGGGCAGTTGCCATGTACCCTGCAAAAACACATGGCAACTGATAGCTTTTGGTGTGTGGGAGAGGAGACGGCAGTTGCCATGTTCTGCTTACAAGCACACTAGGGCAGTTGCCATGTATCCTGCAAAAACACATGGCAACTGATAGCTTTTGATGTGTGGGAGAGGAGACGGCAGTTGCCATGTTCTGCTTACAAGCACACTAGGGCAGTTGTCATGTACCCTGCAAAAACACATGGCAACTGATAGCTTTTGGTGTGTGGGAGAGGAGACGGCAGTTGCCATGTTCTGCTTACAAGCACACTAGGGCAGTTGTCATGTACCTTGCAAAAACACATGGCAACTGATAGGGCAGTTTGCCATCTGCTTACAAACACAAATAGGGCAGTTGCCATGTACCCTTCAAAAACATGGCAAATTATAGCTTGGGTGTGGGGAGTGGGAAAATGGGCAGTCGTGGGAGACCGGGAACAGAAGTGGTGCGCGGCGTGCGGGCGCGATAGCAGTTCCATCGCACACCCCGACTGGCGACCGTTGACTGCGGAGAAAAACCGGCGTGCGGGCGAACTCCCTCACATGCCAAACACACGAGTTGTCCTACGTGGCACACAAAAGTTGCCTTTTCATACCAAAATTCATGCAAAAGGCGCTGGACGGCGATGGAGGCGTGTGGGCGAGTTGGCTAACGCCCACACGTGTGGGCGTTAGTGTTTCCGTTCCTTTAACTTTCCTGCACTTAGTACATTATTAGTAATCCTAATCTGATTAGCTCACGGGGCTTAAGCGCACTCTTATTTCCTAAGCTACACATACGAGCACAACGCTACGAGTTGGACCTACAGTGCACGCAGCACCGGCCCAGGTCCTTTTCTCTTTTGTGTTTTTTTTCTTCAATCTCTTCACCACCCTGGTCGTCCTCAACCTCTCGTCAGACTCAGGCAACGAGCCAGCGCCCGCACCCCACTCGCGCCCGACCCCTCCCCTCCTCTACCTCGCCCTAAATCCGCTCTGAACGGACCCCCACTCTGCCCTAACTCCTACTCTTCCGTTACCCGCACTAAACCGCGCCCTAATGGCCATTAGAACACCGGAAACAGCCGCCATGAAGACGACATAATTCCGACGACGCCTTACAACGTTCCGACCTCCCCTGCATCCTATAAAAGGCCTCCTCCCCTCACAACTCTCTCCTTGCCCGAACCCCTCTCCTTCGGGAGCTTATACCCCTACCCATCGTCGTGAATTGCTCACCGGAGTTGCGTGACGCTGGTGCTGTTCGTGGAAGGTTCCGGCGAGTCCGAGGTGAAGCAGACATTCTAACTCTTCCATCCTTCATATCTCGACCTTGGGCATCATCCTAACATGTCGATTCTTTGTTTTTTTCAAAGCCGGAGTACGCATCTGGTCGGAGCTCCGCCCAACTCCGGCGACGCATCACGGTCACCAGAGGACGGTTCCGAGCGCGTTTTGGTGCCCAGCAAGTTTCCCTCGACTTCCTCTACTCCGTCCACCTCTCTTTCGTTGCCGAAGACATCCGCATCATCGAGCGAGAGCACGCCAAGTTCGTTGTCCATCGCCGGCCAACTCCTCCGGTGAGGCCAGCCCTCTTTCTGTTAAAAAAAACGAAATAGTATTAGCCTAAATTCTACCACGTGGCGACTCCTTTTTCTTACCTCGTTTCTTTTCCAGAAATTTAGCCCAACTTAGAAAAATCACATCTTTTAAACCGCTTATCCAAATTTGACAAATAAGATATCCCTGGATAGCTGCGGACCTCTAGTTTATTATAAAAATTTGAAATCTCACTTTTACGCTAATTAAAATTTCGTTTTGATTTAAATGATAATTTGAGTATTTTTACTGAATCTTTTATTCTGTAAATGGTATGAAAAAGTTTTACATATGAAACTTGGTCCTTGGAATCATACCAATCTGCTAGAACTCATAGAATATTTTTTCAGTAAGGTTTAGTTACTGTTTTAGAACAATACCTAATTTTGACCTCCTTTGATTATCCTTTAATAAACTCATTAAACTAAAATCTGTTTCATTGTTAAAACCATTAGATTTATCCGTAGAAAACCTCTCTGGTTAGTTGTTGTCGTCATAAAAATTTAGAGTTAGAGGATTATTAATTAGTTTATTAACATGAACCATAAACCATACATAGGAACCGATCAAATTGCATAAACTCCAATCATAAGCCCAGGGAGTACTAAGAAGACTAGGCCCGTAAGGGATTCTTTTCTTTGGTTTTTTTGGAATTTTTTTTATGGTGCCTGTAAAAATTACGCGTGTGACGAAAGTGCTTCGTTGCCTTCGCTTGCCACGTTTCTATCCCACCGTGTGGATTTGACGAGTGTCACGCATGATAGAACCTTCGATCATATATTTTCTTTCATCTTGGGCCTGTAGCGTTTTTCACGTGTATCTTTGACCAGGCCTTCCTGGGCTGTACGTGTCCTGCACTGCGACTTTGTAGATATTTTTCTTGTCTCTCTCGAAGCCTCGAGTCCAATCCCGTGACACCGCCGCTCTTTGCGGATATAAAAAAGTCCACCCGACGGGCTCGATCATCTCTCGGTGTCCCCGAGTCCCCGACCCCCTCCCGTCCCATCCCCATCCCCCTGACCTGTTTCCAGAAGCGCCCGTCGAGGCCGCCGGTGACCCTCACCATCGGAGCCCTCCCCACGCCGTCGTCGGACTATACGCTTAGCCATGCTTGTAGTTGGGGGTGGACCAAATATTTTGAAAATTACAAACTTGTTCCCTTGGAACAATGATTTAGAAAATATTTTGAAAAAAAAAGAAAAACTATATATATTTTTTTACTTCTACTCCCTGGGTGGAATGGTATGACAGGAGCGTCAACAAGTGATTGCGCCCATCGGGGTCTTGCAGTGAATGCGCCCGAATGGGGTCTTGCACACAGGTTTTTGGTGGGGACCGCCGTCCAGGGGAATGAGATCTTTCAAGTACGGTTTCATGTAGCTTCCAGTACAGCCACATGCTACTATGGGCTCTGGCTTAGCTCAGGACCGCCATCGGAGAGGGCTTTCATTGCCTAAGTTGCGGGCGGCTTGGTCAGGTATAGGGGGCTGTTACGGAAAGGCTTCGTCACAATTTCCTCCTAGTCATACACCCAAGTGTGTAACGGTAAACGGGGTTGGTTGTGTCATGTGGGGAACGTGTACGACCTCTGCAGAGGGTTTAACCTAATCGATTAGGCGTGCCCTCGGTTACGGGCAATTTTGAGCTTGGACTGAAGAAGAATCTCCCCTCTCTTTTCTCAAAGCTATTTCATAAAGGGTTAGGTGAAAGTTAAACACAGTGGGGTGTTTTATTTCAACCTGAAGGAGAAAAATTATTTTTTGTGAATCTTGGTGTGAATATCCAAGTATTTACTTAAACTTTATGTTTAAAAAAATGTTTCTCAAAACTAGATTTCTTTATTTTGTTTATAGTCTAGGAAAAAATTGGCTTTTCGCAAATAAACCCTAGACACAAACCCAGCATGAATATTTGTTATTTCTCTTGTTGCAACTTGCGAGTACATTCAAAGTACTTACCTGCACGTGTCATGTGCAGATGATGAGTGACGAGATAGGGCTACGGAGCTACACTCAACTAGCCTTGTGGCGATTGATGGGCTCGGGATTATTATTATGTTATTTGCTTCCGCTATGTAACTCAGCCTTCAGCTGAGAGAGTTGTAATAAATTGAACTTTGGATCTTCGATGTAATAAAATGACGTTTGTGCTCGATATTCATATTTGTACTGGGTGTGCTAGCTTTTGATCCAGGGATAGCATAGAAAGCTCAGAAGATTTGGACCCCATGGGTTCAGATCGTTACATTCACGCTCGACCTTTCGGTCTCAGTGTTCTGCGGCCATATCTGCATATGCTAGGCTCGTCAAGTTTAACCTGAGTATTTTGCAGGTGCAAAACTGGCTTGCATCCGTTGTATGTGAACATAGAGCTTATCACACCCGATCATCACGTGGTGTCTCGGCACGACGAACTTTCGCAACGGTGCATACTCAGGGAGAACACTTATACCTTGAAATTTAGTGAGAGATCATCTTATAATGCTACCGCCGAACTAAGCAAAATAAGATGCATAAAGGATAAACATCACATGTAATTAATATAAGTGATATGATACGGCCATCATCATCTTGTGCCTTTGATCTCCATCTCCAAAGCACCCTCATGATCACCATCGTCACCGGCTTGACACCTTGATCTCCACCGAAGCATCGTTGTCGTCTCGTCAACTATTGCTTCTACAACTATTGTCACCGCTTAGTGATAAAGTAAAGCAATTATATGGCGATTGCATTTCATACAATAAAGCGACAACCATATGGCTCCATCCAGTTGCCGATAACTGTGTTACAAAATATGATCATCTCATACAACAATTTATATAATCACGTCTTGACCATATCACATCACAACATGCCCTGCAAAAACAAGTTAGACGTCCTCTACTTTGTTGTTGCAAGTTTTACGTGGCTGCTACGGGCTTAGCAAGAACCGTTCTTACCTACGCATTAAAACCATAATGATTTTTCGTCAAGTGTGATGTTTTAACCTTCAACAAGGACCGGTGTAGGATCTTGAGAAGAGGTGTCTAGAGGGGGGGGGTGATTAGACACTTAGCGCTAAAGTTGCAGTTTTTAAACTTTTTCGGTTTAAGTGGAGTTTAGGCACAATTTCAACATTCATAATACATATCAAGCAAGCATGCAAAGAGTATATGAGCAGCGGAAAGTAAAGCATGCATCTTGCAAGAATGTAAAGGGAAGGGTTTGGAGAATTCAAACGCAATTGGAGACACGGATGTTTTTGGCGTGGTTCGGATAGGTGGTGCTATCCTACATCCACGTTGATGGAGACTTCAACCCACGAAGGGTAATGGTTGCGTGAGTCCACGGAGGGCTCCACCCACGAATGGTCCACGAGGAAGCAACCTTGTCTATCCCACCATGGTCGTCGCCCACGAAGGACTTGCCTCACTAGCGGTAGATCTTCACGAAGTAGGCGATCTCCTTGCCCTTACAAACTCCTTGGTTCAACTCCACAATCTTGTCGGAGGCTCCCAAGTGACACCTAGCCAATCTAGGAGACACCACTCTCCAAGAAGTAACAAATGGTGTGTTGATGATGAACTCCTTGCTCTTGTGCTTCAAATGATAGTCTCCCCAACACTCAACTCTCTCTCATAGGATTTGGATCTGGTGGAAAGAAGATTTGAGTGGAAAGCAACTTGGAGAAGGCTAGAGATCAAAATTCATATGGTAGGAATGGAATATCTTGACCTCAACACATGAGTAGGTAGTTCTCTCTCAGAAACAGGATGCTGGAAGTGTAGGCTTAGTCTGATGGCTCTCTCCACGAATGAAGAGGAGGTGGAGGGGTATATATAGCCTCCACACAAAATCTAACCGTTACACACAATTTACCAATCTCGGTGGGACCGAATCAACAAACTCGGTCGGACCGATTTGGTAAACCTAGTGACCGTTAGTGATTTTCGGTGGGACCGATATGCAACTCGGTAGGACCGATATGGTTAGGGTTAGGGCATAACATAATCTCGGTGAGACCGATTACACAAACTAGGTGAGACCGATTTTGGTAATTAGCTAACCAGAGAGTTGGTCAGGCAAACTCGGTGGGACCGATTACTAAAGTCGGTTGGACCGATTTTGGTATAAGTTAACCAGAGAGTTTGCATTGTAATCTCGGTAGTACCGATTGCCTAAACTCGGTGAGACCAATTTTGGTAATGGACATACACAGAGAGATTACAATCCCATCTCGGTGAGACCGAGATCCCTATCGGTAGAACCGATTTGCTTAGGGTTTGGGAGTGGCTATGACATGTGAAACTCGGTGGCGCCAGATAGAAAGAATCGGTGGGGCCGAGTTTGACTTTAGGTTTAGGTTATATGTGGAAGTGGGAAAGTAGCTGAGGGTTTTGGAGCATATCACTAAGCACATGAAGCAAGAGGCTCATTAAGCAACACCTCATCCCTCCTTGATAGTATTGGCTTTTCCTATAGACTCAATGTGATCTTGGATCACTAAAATGTAAAATGAAGAGTCTTGAACTTGAAGCTTTAGCCAATCCTTTGTCCTTAGCATCTTGAAGGAGTTCCCACATCCTTTAGTCCATGCCACTCCAATGTTGAACTTATCAGAAACATACTAGATAAAAATGTTAGTCCAACAAGAGATATGTTGACATTAATTACCAAAACCACCTAGGGAGCACTTGTGCTTTCAATCTCTCCCTTTTTGGTAATTGATGGCAACATACATCAAAGCTTTAGATAAAGATATAAAGAATAGCAAGTAAAGCTTTGGAAGGACATGTAACAAACATAGGCTCCCCCTACATGTATGCAATCATGTGAATATGAAATATAGAAGCATGTGAGAGCATAACCATGACAGAGTAGGCAATGTGTTACATGTATCTTGGCCATATGCATCAGAGCAAAAGATTATTAAGGAAAATACCTTCATGCTCATGAGTTCTTCTTGCAAACAGTATGTACATAAGCAAGAATTCCTCATACTCATGATTCTGATGCATATACTTACCTTGTAGTCTTGAGTTGGGTTAGGATGGAATGAACCTACACAAACAAGGTTAGATAACACAGGTACATCCACTAGCCAGAGCAAACAAAAGAAACCACAAGAATACCAAGACTGGGATGACATGTAGAGACTGAGTACAAGGTACCACATTGGATTAGACATGTCCCCAAGAGTAAAGATATGCAATGAATTTGAATGATTTCTTTCCCTTAGATGTCTTGCTCCCCCTGAATCTAGCATGGGATATTGGGAGAAGATAGGGAACGGAAAATTGGAGCTGAAAGATACAAATGGATAGAGCTTAATGCAAATAAGCACATATGAACATGTCTTTCCCCCCAAAAAGACATGTGGCATCTCTCCTCTTGAACATCAAGCTTGTGGGATCCTTGAGTATTCTCTCCCCTGGAGATCTCTTTCTCCCCCTTAATACTCTCTCCCTTGTAGGTGATAAGCTTTGATGTGATCTCTCTCTCCCCCTTTGACATCAATTTCCAAGAAGGGCTTTGTGAAATCTGTCGAATGAGTTTGGTCCTTGAGACTCAGCACAAAGCAATGGATAAAGCTGTGATGCTTGTAGAGGACAAGATTCATTGAGTGGAGTTGGATCAGAAGAAATATAGAACAAGTGGCAAACTGTTTTTCCTGTTGTGAAATCGGTGGCACTGAGTGGCATGTTTTGGTGGTACCGAAAGGATTCGGTTGGACCAAAAGTTACAAGTCGGTGAAACCGAGTTCATCACAGAGAAAAACACTTGTCACCTCAGCTCACTAGACAAGTAAGATCTCACAAAGATTTGCAATGAATTATCTGAAAGATTTGCAATGAATTGGATGCAGAAAATGCAGAACAAAAACAAAAAGGAAAGACAAGAAACTGAAAGATCTAGATGAAGTTTTTTTTAAAAGAACAAATATGCATGAGACAAATGCAATACAATAGAAAAGAACACAAGAGAACTTCATCTAGAATTGGGCGGCGACAAAGTCACCTATGTTAGAGTATATTGACTTAGGAGTCAAGTGAGAGCACTTGATCATATGTCATACTCATCGTTTAAGCTCAAAATGGGATTACCATTTTTCGTTTAAGCATCTTGATGTATTCACATCTTGTCGAGTTGCTTTGGCTCATGACTTGGAGTAAAGCTTCTTTAAGATGGAATAACATACCTTGGGTGGTGGTATCGATCTTGCTCATGTAGTTGAACTTGTGTGGGTAGCTCAAGGTTGATGTAGTTCATCAAGAGTTGGGAGCACCACTTGGAGTTTGAGTTCATCTACCTACATGGGTTAGTCTTGCAAGGAAGAGCACTTGTGTATCCAAAATGACAATTATAGGATTTAACATAGAATTTGTCAATGGATATGTTTGAATGGCTTCGTGCTTCCTTGTCTTCAACCACCATTGAGTAGAGACTTGGTGATGTAGAGATTGCTCAAGATGTGAGTGAGTTGCAATCTCATAGATTTAGATTCAACCAAGTACCTACATGGGTTAGATAACATGCAAGATGCAAATTTGTCCAAGACATAAGAATAGCATCATAAGAGAAATATCAAGGATTAGTCATAGGCTCATGTCTTGCATGTATCAAATGGAGTTCCTACTCCAAGTTCGAAGCATCAATAATGTTCAATTCACCTCTCAACCTGCAAAACTCTTTCTCATCAAGTGGTTTAGTGAATATATTTGCTAGTTGCTTATCGGTGCGAACATGTTAAGATTAATGTCACCCTTAGCAACATGATCTCGAATGAAATGATGACGAACTTCAATGTGCTTAGTTCGAGAGTTTTGCACGGGATTGTGAGCAATCTTAATAGCACTTTCATTGTCACATAGCAATGGAACATGTTTCACATATATCCCATAATCTTTAAGAGTTTGGGTCATCCAAAGTAATTGAGCACAACATGAACCAGCGGCAATGTATTCCGCTTCAGCGGTGGATAAGGATACCGAGTTTTGTTTCTTGGAGGACCAAGACACAAGAGATCTACCAAGAAATTGACAAGTACCCGAAGTGGAATTTCTATCAACCTTGTCTCCGGCATAGTCCGAGTCGGAGTAGCCAACAAGATCGAAAGATGACCTCTTAGGATACCAAATTCCAAAATTTGGTGTATGGATTAAGTATCTCACTATCCTTTTTACGGCCTTAAGATGACATTCTTTAGGAGCAGCTTGATATCTTGCACACATGCATACACTTAGCATGATATCGGGACGTGAAGCACATAGGTATAACAATGAACCAATCATAGAGCGATAAACCTTTTGATCAACCGGTTCACCATCTTTGGTCAAATCAAGATGTCCATTAGTAGGCATGGGTGTAGGCATACCTTTGCATTCTTGCATATTGAACTTCCTGAATAAGTCTTTGGTGTACTTTGTTCGAGAGACAAATGTACCTTCCTTAGTTTGCTTGATTTGCAAACCGAGAAAGAATTTGAGTTCACTCATCATAGACATCTCATACTTCTCCGACATTAGCTTTCCAAACTTTTCACTAAAATGAGGGTTAGTAGAACCAAATATGATATCATCAACATAGATTTGGCACACAAATAGTTCTCCATTAACCCTTTTAGTAAAAAGAGTAGAATCAATTTTACCAATTTCAAAGCCTTTTTCAGTAAGGAACTTGGTCAAGCATTTGTACCATGCTCTAGGAGCTTGTTTAAGACCATAAAGAGCTTTGTGAAGTTTGTAAAAATGATTAGGTTTCTTAGGATTAACAAAGCCGGGAGGTTGCTTAACATAGACTTCCTCCTCAATTTTGCCATTTAGAAAAGCACTTTTAATGTCCATTTGGTATAGGGTGATATCATGGTGATTAGCATAGGCAAGTAAGATGCGAATGGACTCAAGTCTAGCAACAGGAGCATATGTCTCACCATAGTCCATACCTTCAACTTGTGTATAGCCTTGCGCGACGAGACGTGCTTTGTTGCGAACCACTTGTCCATCTTCATCTTGCTTGTTGCGAAACACCCATTTGGTACCAATGATGTTGTGGTTGTTGTCGGGCTTCTCAAATAATGTCCACACTTGATTTCTCTCAAAGTTGTGTAGCTCTTCATGCATAGCATTTATCCAATCCGGATCCTTCAATGCTTCTTCAACCTTCATAGGTTCAATTTTAGAGATGAATGAGTAATGTTCACAAAAGTTAGCTAAACGAGTTCTAGAGCAAGTGATTCTCCCGGTTTGGATATCTTTGTAGATTTGCTCGACGGGATGATCTTTGGCAATTCTTGCTCGAACTCGTGTAAGCTTTTGCTTGGGTCGGGGTGGAACATCCTCTTCATCTTGTTCTTCTTCTTCTTGGCCTTCTTCATTGTTGACGTTGTTGTTCTCTTGTCATGGTGGAGAAGGAGTTTGTTGATGTTCATCTTGGTGTACTTCCTCGTTTTCTTCATCTTGACGTGTCCCACTTGTGGATGCTTCCGTATCAACTCTTGGTTCACCTTGACGTGATGTAGAAGCTTCCACTCGGACGGACGAGGTACTCTCCTTCATTTCCTTTGGAAGAATCTTGCCAATGGACAAGTCTTGAATTGCTTCCGAAGGGTCTTTGTCTCCTACATCAATTGGCAATTGCTCTGCTTGCGAGCCGTTAGATTCATCAAACTTCACATCCACCGTCTCTTCAACCTTTCGGGTGAAATTGTTGTAGACACGGTAAGTGTGAGAGTTTGAGCCATAACCAAGTAGAAAACCTTCATGAGACTTAGGAGCAAATTTAGAACGACGATGCTTATCAAGAATGTAGCACTTTGAGCCGAATACTCGAAAGTATCCAACTTGGGGTTTGTTACCGGTGAGGAGCTCGTATGCCGTCTTACCGAGTAGCCTGTGAAGATACAAGCGATTTGTT
Source organism: Aegilops umbellulata (assembly GCA_032464435.1). Lineage (NCBI taxonomy): Eukaryota > Viridiplantae > Streptophyta > Magnoliopsida > Poales > Poaceae > Aegilops > Aegilops umbellulata. The sequence goes on along the minus strand of CP136056.1, from coordinate 60,692,312 downwards.
GCATGACAAGCTGTCTCAACCGCTTCCGCCCAAAAGTGCTTCGGCGTCTTGTACTCATCAAGCATCGTTCTCGCCATTTCGATGAGCGTCCGGTTCTTCCTCTCAACAACTCCATTTTGTTGAGGTGTGTACGTAGCCGAGAACTCATGTGAAATCCCTTCTTCGTCAAGAAAGGTGTCCACATTTGCATTCTTGAACTCCGTTCCGTTGTCACTCTGAACCTTCTTGATCTTCACGTCAAACCGATTTTGGGCCTTCCTAGCGAAGTTTTTGAAGATCGTTTGGACCTGCGACTTGTCATCAAGAAAGAACACCCACGTAAATCTTGAAAAATCATCAACTATAACTAGACCAAAAGAATTTCCACCAAGACTCTTGTAGGCGTTGGGACCCAAAAGATCCATATGAAGTAGCTCGAGTGGCCTCCTTGTGGTCATGATGTTCTTCACGGGACGCCTTCCTCTAACCTGTTTACCTGCTTGACAAGCACTGCAAAGTCTATCCTTATCAAATATGACATCGTTGACTCCAAGGATATGATTTCCTTTAATAAGCTTGTCAAGGTTTCACATTCCAACATGACCTAGTCTTCTATGCCACAACCAGCCTTTAGAAGATTTAGCGATTAAGCAAGTATTAGGTTGAGCCTTTTTAGTGAAATCAACAATGTAAAGACCTCCTCTACGTATACCGGTAAAGACCATCTTATGATTGTCTCTACGAAACACTTGGCAATCTACTTCAGTGAATAAGACATTGAAACCGAAATCCGCAAGTCTAGAAACTGAAAGTAAATTGTATCCAAGGGATTCAACGAGCATGACATTTTGTATGGAGCTATCGTGTGAGATGGCCACCTTACCAAGGCCAACCACCTTACCCTTTGAATTATCACCAAAGGTGACATATTTTTTAGGGCCGTCATTTTCAGCAAGCTCACGGAACATCTCTTCATCTCCGATCATATGATCGGTACATCCACTGTCAAGAACCCATTCCTTTCCTCCAGCCATGTAGCCGCGAAGATTCGCCATAAGACCAAAATGTCTCATTGCATCATCAAGATCATAGTCACTATCATCATCTTCATCATAGTATCCATGTTCAACATCATCTTGTGATTGATCAAATCCTAGAGAGGGTAATTCATTAGGTACATGATCATCAAAGTGGTTACCTTTATGAATTCTTATAGCTTTGGATATGATATCACTAATGATTCCAACATTTCCTTTAGCATGCATGAGATTGGTAAGAGTTTCGTCTAAATTTATGGAGAATTTATGGAGAATTTCGTCTAAATTTTTCAAGGAATAATCGGAAAATCGTTCCTCAAGAAATTTCCATATAGCATAGGCACACTTAAGATTAGGTAAACTAGTAATCAAATTTTTGGGCAATCCTCTAATGATGAGCTCAACAGTTTTAAGATTGCGAATCATGTCAATATCTTCATCTAGGGTAGGATGCATAGGATCAACATGAGGTGCACAAGGGCTAGCAATGTACTTGTTCAAATGATATTGATTGAAAATTACAAGCATCTCATTTTTCCACTCATGAAAATACTCTCCATCAAGAATAGGCACTCTATGTCTAAGACTCCCCAAAGTAGACTCATCCATCTTCCTCCAATGGTGATTAAACCAAGGCAATGGAGACCAATGCTCTGATACCACTTGTAGGATCTTGAGAGGAGGTGTCTAGAGGGGGGTGATTAGACACTTAGCGCTAAAGTTGCAGTTTTTAAACTTTTTCGGTTTAAGTGGAGTTTAGGCACAATTTCAACATTCATAATACATATCAAGCAAGCATGCAAAGAGTATATGAGCAGCGGAAAGTAAAGCATGCATCTTGCAACAATGTAAAGGGAAGGGTTTGGAGAATTCAAACGCAACTGGAGACACGGATGTTTTTGGCGTGGTTCGGATAGGTGGTGCTATCCTACATCCACGTTGATGGAGACTTCAACCCACGAAGGGTAATGGTTGCGCGAGTCCACGAAGGGCTCCACCCACGAAGGGTCCACGAAGAAGCAACCTTGTCTATCCCACCATGGCCGTCGCCCATGAAGGACTTGCCTCACTAGCGGTAGATCTTCACGAAGTAGGCGATCTACTTGCCCTTACAAACTCCTTGGTTCAACTCCACAATCTTGTCGGAGGCTCCCAAGTGACACCTAGGCAATCTAGGAGACACCACTCTCCAAGAAGTAACAAATGGTGTGTTGATGATGAACTCCTTGCTCTTGTGCTTCAAATGATAGTCTCCCCAACACTCAACTCTCTCTCATAGGATTTGGATCTAGTGGAAAGAAGATTTGAGTGGAAAGCAACTTGGGGAAGGCTAGAGATCAAGATTCATATGGTAGGAATGGAATATCTTGACCTCAACACATGAGTAGGTAGTTCTCTCTCAGAAACAGGATGCTGGAAGTGTAGGCTTAGTCTGATGGCTCTTTCCACGAATGGAGAGGAGGTGGAGGGGTATATATAGCCTCCACACAAAATCTAACCGTTACACACAATTTACCAATCTCGGTGGGACCGAATCAACAAACTCGGTCGGACCGATTTGGTAAACCTAGTGATCGTTAGTGATTTTCGGTGGGACCGATATGCAACTCGGTAGGACCGATATGGTTAGGGTTAGGGCATAACGTAATCTCGGTGAGACCGATTACACAAACTCGGTGAGACCGATTTTGGTAATTAGCTAACCAGAGGGTTGGTCAGGCAAACTCGGTGGGACTGATTACTAAACTCGGTTGGACCGGTTTTGGTAATAAGTTAACCAGAGAGTTTGCATTGTAATATCGGTAGTACCGATTGCCTAAACTCGGTGAGACCGATTTTGGTAATGGACATACACAGAGAGATTACAATCCCATCTCGGTGAGACCGAGATCCCTATCGGTAGAACCGATTTGCTTAGGGTTTGGCAGTGGCTATGACATGTGAAACTCGGTGGCGCCGGATAGAAAGAATCGGTGGGGCCGAGTTTGACTTTAGGTTTAGGTCATATGGAAGTGGGAAAGTAGCTGAGGGTTTTGGAGCATATCACTAAGCACATGAAGCAAGAGGCTCATTAAGCAACACCTCATCCCTCCTTGATAGTATTGGCTTTTCCTATAGACTCAATGTGATCTTGGATCACTAAAAATGTAAAATGAAGAGTCTTGAACTTGAAGCTTTAGCCAATCCTTTGTCCTTAGCATCTTGAAGGAGTTCCCACATCCTTTAGTCCATGCCACTCCAATGTTGAACTTATGTGAAACATACTAGATAAAAATGTTAGTCCAACAAGAGATATGTTGACATTAATTACCAAAACCACCTAGGGAGCACTTGTGCTTTCAACCGGGCGTAGTCACACTCGATTCAACTAAAGTTGGAGAAAAATACACCCACTAGCCACCTATGTGCGAAGCACGTCTGTAGAACCAGTCTCGCGTAAGCGTACGCGTAATGTTGGTCTGAGACGCTTCATCCAACAATACCGCCGAATGAAAGTATGACATGCTGGTAAGCAGTATGACTATTATCGCCCACAACTCTATGTGTTCTACTCGTGCATATAACATCTACGCATAGACCTGGCTTGGATGCCACTGTTGGAGAACGCAGTAATTTCAAAAAAATCCTACGCACACGCAAGATCCATCTAGGTGATGCATAGCAACGAGAGGGGAAAGTGTTGTCCATGTACCCTCGTAGACCGTAAGCGGAAGCGTTATGACAACACGGTTGATGTAGTCGTACGTCTTCACGATCCGATCGATCCTAGCACCGAAGATACGGCACCTCCGTGATCTGCACACGTTCAGCTCGGTGACGTCCCATGAACTCTAGATCCAGCTGAGGTTGAGGGAGAGTTTCGTCAGCACGACAGCGTGGTGACGGTGATGATGAAGCTACCAGCGCAGGGCTTCGCCTAAACACTGCAACGATATGACCGGGGTGGAAATTTTTGGAGGGGGGCACCGCACACGGCTAAACCATCAACTTGTGTGTCTATGGGGTGCCCCCTCTCCGTATATAAAGGAGTGGAGGAGGGGAGGGCCGGCCCTCTCTATGGCGCGCCCAAGGGGGAGTCCTACTCCCGGTGGGAGTAGGATTCGCCCCTTCCCTAGTTGGAGTAGGAGAATAAGGAAGAGGGAGAGGGAGAGAAGGAAAGGGGGGCTGGCCCCCTTCCCAATTCGGCTTGGGGGGCGGGGCGCCCCCACCTTGGTCGCCTCCTCCTCTCTCCCACTAAGGCCCATTAAGGCCCAATGACTCTTGGGGGGGTTCCGGTAACCCCTTGGTACTCTGGTAAAAGCCCGAGCTCATCCGGAACCATTCCGATGTCCAAACATAGCCTTCCAATATATCGATATTTATGTCTCGACCATTTCAAGACTCCTCGTCATGTCCGTGATCATATCCGGGACTCCGAACAACCTTCGGTACATCAAAACACATAAACTCATAATATCGATCGTCATCGAACGTTAAGCATGCGGACCCTACGGGTTCAAGAACTATGTAGACATGACCGAGACTCACTTTCGGTCAATAACCAATAGCGGAACCTGGATGCTCATATTGGTTCCTATATATTCTACGAAGATCTTTATCGGTCAAACTACATAATAACATACGTTGTTCCCTTTGTCACCGGTATGTTACTTGCCCGAGATTCGATCGTCGGTATCATCATACCTAGTTCAATCTCGTTACCAGCAAGTCTCTTTACTTGTTCCGTAATGCCTCATCCCGTAACTAACTCATTAGTCAAATTGCTTGCAAGGCTTATAGTGATGTGCATTACCGAGAGGGCCCAGAGATACCTCTCCGACAATCGGAGTGACAAATCCAAATCTCGATCTATGCCAACTCAAAAGACACCATCAGAGACACCTGTAGAGCATCTTTATAATCACCCAGTTACATTGTGACGTTTGATACCACACTAAGTGTTCCTCCGGTATTCGGGAGTTGCATAATCTCATAGTCATAGGAACATGTATAACTTATGAAGAAAGCAATAGCAATAAACTAAATGATCATAGTGCTAAGCTAACGAATGGGTCAAGTCAATCACATCATTCTCTAATGATGTGATCCCATTAAGCAAATGACAACTCATGTCCATGGCTAGGAAACTTAACCATCTTTGATTAACGAGCTAGTCAAGTAGAGGCATACTAGTGACACTTAGTTTGTCTATGTATTCACACATGTACTAAGTTTCCGGTTAATACAATTCTAGCATGAATAATAAACATTTATCATGATATAAAGAAATATGGATAACAACTTTATTATTGCCTCTAGGGCATATTTCCTTCATCCTTACCATATTTAGAGTGTTTTAGTATTAAGTTAACATCACCGGAAACTATTTCTACCTATATATAGTTTATCGGTATTACCCGGTAAACCCGAAACCCTTTTGGTGACCCGGAAACGCTTCTAGTTTCTCTCGAAACTATTTTGAATATTAATGAAACTATTTCATAAATATTTCCTAATTACTCTTATCGTACTAACACTCAGAAGTTCGTGATTACGTTAAGCTTGTGACCCTATAGGTTCGGTGAAACGTAGACATGGACAAAACCCCTTTCGTTCAATGACCGATGGCGGAAACATGGACGTCCATAACGATCCCTATGAGTACACGAGTGTCATTTGAGTGAACCTTTGGTTATCATGTGCTATTCCCTTTGGTTCGGGATACTTTACAAAACCCGAGGTGAGATGTATCGATATCCTCTTGAGTCATTCTCATGCTCACTATACCAGTCTCCATGTTACCAGTTTTGTTCTTCTTTCTCGTTGACATGTTCCGACATCCCCGTGACCTAGTCACCGGTGTCTGGCCAGACAATAATGGATGATGTCACACCGGGAGGGCCCTAAGAATATGTCTCCATCGTCGAAGGAGCAATTCCCACTCTTGAGCTATCTAGTCCCTTGTCAAACTTTCTGAAGAACCTGTAAGTTGTCGTTGTGATCACTGTGTTATAGATGACGTTTGAGCAACCCCAAAGTCCATTGTATGGTAAGAAGTGACTATGATACTCTCATGGTCCAAGGAATTAAATCACACGTTAACTCTCCCTGATATAACAATTGACTTGGGACGATTGCATCTCAAAGTATAACAAACAAGTTTGGGTCATATGATCATTCTTCCAACGTCATATTCTCAAAGTTGTTTTAGGACTATCGTTACACTTAACAATATCTTAAGATCCAACAAACATGATCACCAACAACACTTGACCTAGTCTTAGATGCGATACTAGGAATCATATTTTACCGTTTATTATTCCACGCGTGCATATGATTTTTTCAATGAATCACATATTCCAGGATCATAACAGTTATAGCAGAGAATATAAACTTGTAACTGTAAACATGAAAATATAGTGATACAATATTATTGCCTCTAGGGCATATTTCCAACAATATGTCACCCATATGTTGGGGTCCTTTCTTCCATCGTACTTGTCCATCGTGTTTATCCTGAAATTCGGGAGGAAACTTACACTAGACTATCTCGTCGATGAAGCATGCCGGATGTATCATTGTGGGGCCAAAGACTGATGTGCGGATGACATCGATTATGTGATGCGCATTATCCAATCCAGTCATGGGCTCATGCTCATTGAAAGCTGGTTGATTAGGACCTCAAGAATTTTGATGCAGTTGATGTGCATGCTCCTGCTCAGTTTCTCTTGGGGGTGGGCCATGTGGCATGCTGATCCGCGGGATCTGTCCCTTGATTCGTTCGAGGCTGGTTGTTATTGTTGCACGGATGATATAACAGGTGGGGAGCCGCATCGTAGGTGCTTGCCTGACATGTGGCTTCTCCAGGAGGATGTGCTGACCATCTCAATGAATGTCCTAGCGTGATTCTTGGACAGGTAATAATTATGTCACATGACTACTGCTATCTTCAGATACTCCATGTTCTTATATAGATGCTCATCGGGGAGTGTCGTGGAATTGTCACGGCAGATGTCCTCTTGAAAGGACTTAGTCGTGGAGCCATTGCAACTAGGAAGCTTAAAGGGGTTAATCGGGACAAAGGACACGAGGGGTTTATACTAGTTCGGCCCCTTACGGTGAAGGTAAGGCCTACGTCTAGTTGGCTTGGTATTGCTTGATGTTTCGATGACCAGGGAGCGAGATACGCTATGCCCGGCTCTCGATGGGTTGTTTCTTGCCCTAAGCCGCCGGCGGGTCGTCCCCTTATATACACGGGTTGACGCCCTGCGGCCTACAGAGTCCTGACCGGCTCATAAACAGTGTCCGGCTCGGTGATTAGTTACTTCTACCTTATGTTACAAGTTATGCCATCATGGCGGTTTATCTTTACGGGTTTCAAGTCGCATGTGGGCCTTTAAACCCTTTATTGAACCGCCATATTCATGTCTTGGTCTTGGGCTTCAGATGGGCTTTCCTTTGCGTAACCCGGCCCCTCCTGGGCGGCTTACATAATAGTTATATCCCCGACATTAGGCCCCAGATTTATTTGAACTGGTTCATGTCAATCTTAAAAAACCTTATGAACTGGCCTCCAGTCTTCTGTTTTGTGCAGAAACTTTTAACCCGCCGTGACGTCATCATCTGACTCCGGGTTAAATCTTTGTGACGTCATCCTCAATTAAACTCATATTTTATTCCATCATATCCTCCAACGGATCTTTGCCTTTACTGACCATCCCGAGAATCGAGGCGCCGGGGCCGCTGGATAATGACGCTTTGGTCTCCTCGTTTCCCGCGCCGTCTCGGTTGGCCCCTCCTTATAAATAGATGCGACTTAGGTCTTTTTCATTTCCTTCAATCGTCTTCTTCCTCGCACTTTCCTCTCTGCCGCTCGAGCTCTGCTGCCGCCGCCGCAGATCTCCTCGTCTTCTTCAACTCAAGCCGCTGCATCAACCTGACTTGACCAGAAAAACACGACGGAACCCTGCAACAGCTCTGCATCTGTAAGTCCTTTTCCTTCCCTGCTTCTAGATCTGCATTACAGCCTCCAAGTTCATCGGTGTTCATCGCCGCCCGACGCAAACCTCCATTAGTTCTTACCTCGAATGCTTTACTCAGATTGTAAAAACAACGTAGAACTGCCGCGGAGGATGTTTTGTGCAAAATAGATCTCATTTCCTCGTTTTGGAAGCCCTCTTTGAGCACATGAACTTCCCTGTATTGTTTTTAGGTCTAGAAAATTTTCCTTTCCAGAGCATCGTTTGATCCAAAATAATAATTTCAACTTGTGAAATATGTTTGTTCCACACTTAGCCAAAAACTGCGTCTGTTGACTCTGTTTCAGCCATAGTAGTTCATATGACCGGTTCAAAATAATACCGGCTGTTAACACCGCGTGCCTCTGGCGACTTAAGAAAACTTCAATTGCCTTTCATACTCGTAATGACTTAAGAAAACCTGTTTGCATGATTACCAATGTGTCATTAGGCCCCTTCTTAAATCTCCATTCTGAGTAACTCAATAATGCTTTTCTCCGGGTTATAGTTGAACCGGAAAATTTCTTTATCTTGTTGCAGGCTTCGATTTACACAATGGCACTCAAAGCCCCCAAACCTCCGGTGACCTGTAATTGGATCCCATCCATTGTCACGGAAAGCAAATTGTCCGATTTTGCGAAGTCTGGCTATCTGCCCAAGAAGGAGGTCATGTCTTATCATGCTCCTGACCCGTCCGAGGAGAAACCTCATCCCAAAGAAGGCGAGGTAATAGTCTTTACAGATCATATGAGCCGGGGTTTTGCTCCACCTAGTTCAAAATTCTTTAGAGACGTTTTGCATTTCTTTGACTTAAGACCTCAAGACATCGGGCCCAATTCCGTGTCAAACATCTGCAACTTCCAAGTTTTCTGTGAGGTCTACCTTGGAGAAGAGCTCAGCCTACTTTTGTTCAGGGAATTGTTTTATCTGAACCGGCAGAATGAGCGCGCCAACGGGCCCAGTTTGGAATTTGGTGGCATATCGATTCAAAGGCGGAGAGACTGCCTGCTCCCTTATGCTGAATTGCCGAGTCATCCAAAGGACTGGAACCAGACATGGTTCTACTACCAGGATTCTTCTTCGGCTGGTGAAAACCCACTGCCCAGCTTCCGTGCATTACACCTTGAATCTACTCACCCGCTGCCGGATAAGTTGACTGCTGTTGAACGTCTGCCACTCACCCCCAAGATCAAGAAGATTAAAGCTCTCTTAGGGAACAGCTTGGATGGCATTGACCTGGTCCGAGTCTGGGTTGCTTGGAGAATAATTCCCTTAAGCCGCCGCCCCGGGTTAATGTGTAATTACTCAGGCGAGAAAGACGACCCTCAGTGTCATAGCCCTGACGACTTACCAGATGACGTAGTGGAGGCTACCACTCTGTCTTTGTTAAAGGAGGGTACAGTAACTAGTAACGCCTTCGGGTTATTGCCTTTCTGCAAACAAAACCCGGCCCCTGCAGTAAGTCCCAGTTATTACCTTTTACTATGCTTAGACCTTGCTTTTACTTACAACCTTTCAGAATTTCTCTTCAGGCGAAAGACAGCTTCTGGAAGGTTCATTATGACCATGAGGCGGCCAAACAAGCTAGGGCTGCTAAGAAAGCCGATAGAAAAGCCGCCAAGCCTACCACCTCCAGGAAAAGAAAAGCAAGCGCCTCGGAGATGCTTCAACTTGATGACTCACATGACAATGAAGAGGTAACTTTTAGACTTCCCTGACTATTTATCATCATTTCACTGACATGATTTCTCTTTCAGGAAGACACGGGAAACAGCCAACCCGTCGAAGAAGAGGTAACTATAATCTCCTCCGACTCCGAGCCTCTGTTGCGTCAGAAAACTCAAAGAGTAACCCGGAAAGTAAGATTTTCACATCCTTTGGCTTACCAAGACCCTGACTTTCTTTTGAAGCAACAGCAATTTGAAAGCCGGAGGCAGACCCGGACCAGCAAGGACACAGAGCTCTCCTCCGGCTTGCCTGACGTAAATCGGAAGCGTCGGACTGAGGTTATCTCCGACTTATCCCCTTTTTTACCTTTGGCGGGTCTAATCCGTCAACCTTTCAATTCATCTGACTCCAATTATCAGGATACATCTCCTTCATCCCGCGAGTCTATGCAGTCAAACATGCCGGCTTTTAAGACTGCCCCTGGGTAATATCAATTTATTCACCTTATGTTTTTCCTTCTTCATGTTCCTTTACTCATTTCTCTGTTTTGCCCACAACATGCAAGTTAAGCCCAGGAAGAAAACCAAGAAAGCGGAGCCGGCTCAAAACCCTGTGATGACTGAACCGGAACAGGGTGTAACTGCTCCTGACTCTTCCATACATCAGCCACCGCTTGAATCGGCTCAAGATATTGCAGCACCAACTTCCGATCCACCTTCTGAAGATATTCTTGACAGTTCTGCTAATCCGGAGGCGCCTAGCCCGATCAAGGCGGCTGATCCAGAAGTGGAATTTCTCAAGGCCCAATTCGTTGAGCCGGCCCGGCCCACCGTTCTTGCCAAATGTTCGGCTAAAGAGGAGCTGCTAGAACGCCGTAAGGCCAAGATGGATATCACCGACTATACTCATTAGAGTATAGGAGAGATCGTCTCGGGCTACATCAACCAGGTGCAAAGCAGCCGTGACCTCGAAATTGACATGGTAAAACAAATACAGCAAAAATCCGAGGTATGACTTATGCTTTCTTATTTTTAATCATACTTACTGTACCAACCCCCAAGTCTATTTCCTATGAGTGAATATGCTGTAGACTTTAGAAACATTGTTAGAGCTACTTGCCCGACTTAAAGAGTAAAATATTTAAACCGGATGTAACACAATACCTTTAACTTGCGATACACATTAGCCCCCAAGTGCCAAGTATCTTTTCTTGCAAAGTATTTGGGACTTAATATCCAGGACCGGCTTAATAATCTAGAAAGCTTCGGTCTACATTAGCCCCCAAGTGTCAAGTATCTTTGCTTGCAAAGTGCTTGGGACTTAACATTATTTACCATAATCTTGACTTTTATCCGGTGCAATGCAGGCCACCATAAGTCAATTTAAGTCGGAAATTGCGGACCTGAAGAGCCGCCTGGCAGCCCAGGAACTTGAAATACAAAAGGCCAACTCCAAGTTCGAACTCAGCGTCTCTGAACAAGAGCAGTTGAAGAAGAACTTTGAATCGGAGAAGAAAACCTGGGCTGATGAGAAGGCCTCTCTGGTGACTCGGGCCGAGACAGCCGAAGCATCCCTTGCAAAAGCAAACACCGAGCTGTCCGGCTTGAAGCGTCAGATATCTCAAATGGTCTCAGTAATCTTCGGTAAGTTACCTTATATGAACCTCAAATATTGCCATCCTTCCTCTGATGACTAAGCTAATTATTGCCTCCGGCTTACCCTTTGTTTAACAACACAGGCCCCAGGAGCACAACCCTCAAGCAGGACATGGTGGTCAAACTGAAAGCAGTCTATACTCTGGTGGAGCAATTGTACACCGGGTCACAATGTGCTTTGGCCGTTGTGGCCTTATGAAATGATGTGCCCCACCTCTTGCAAGATGTGTTACGACGGCTTGCTGTACTTCCTCAACGGATTCAAGAGTTGAGACGGGCCCAAGCAAGAGCCGGAGCAATAGCCGCTTTGAGCCGGGCCAAAGCCTGGTTACCAGAGCTAGACCCGGCCGACATCGCTCTTGGGTATCCAAGTTTAAAGGAGGATGGCGCTCCATTTGATGAAAAAGACTTCAACACCTGCGTGAGGGATATACGCCCTGTGGCCACTCAAATTGGGAACGACACTAACCTCGCCAAGTATCAGCCGGGTTATAATAAGGAGAATCGGAGAATCCCCACTCCGCATTATGATGATGTCAGCCTGATCCCTCCAATTCGTAAGCACACCTTTGCCCCTGAAGTCGACCCAACCGGTTTAATAGATGACGAAGCTGAGTTTGAAGCCTTGAGTGGCATTGACTGGGCATCATCATCCTTCCAGGACGAGGCAGCTGGCGGAGAGGCGGAGAAGGATAACCCGGAAGTTTCAGGTCAACCCCAAGAGTAAATTGCAAGGCGTCACCTGCTTATGTCTTGTAGAAAAAACAATGCCTCATCATTCAGACTCGGGGAGTCTTGTAATAGAGCAAAAAATACTTTGAGTTTTGTCATGCCTTCGCGCATGCCTATGGCCCTTAATACTTGCATAAGCCGTCGTCACTATGCATTTCGTAGTTTATATGAATCTGTTATGTCCTTGCAGAAATGTCTTGCATTGCCCTGCACATAAGACAAACATAAACCCCTTAGCGACTTATCGCATTGAGAGTCACATAAGCTTCTGATAACCATAATGATATGCCTGTGATGCTTATGGTTACTTCTGAGAGTAAATTTAACTCCTGAAAATTGACATATAAAGGTTCACCTGGTATTTAGTAACCCAGAGGAACCAATATTCACCCGGAGGGTTGTGATCCACACTATGGTATTTTGAAGAGAATCTCAATATAACCAAATATTGATACTTATAAAATATGATGAATAATAAACAAAATTTCGAAGGCTTCTGATTCGAATACGACCAGTGAACCGTTCCAAAGGGGTTAAGCTAAGATTCGGATGCGATCATATAGCCCCCAGTGGTTGTGGCGATGCCGATCAAGTGGGTATCGATAGCTATGTTCTCTTTGGTTCGAATACGACCTATGTTTGAACAGGAAGCCCCCAAGTGACCATAAGAGTTGTTTAATGACGCTGATTCGAATACGATCCACATCAGACCCAAAGGGTTAAGCTATGATTCAAATATGACCAAGAAGCCCCCAAGTGGGTTTGGCAGTATGCCGATCAAATGGTTATCGACAGCTATGTTCTCTTTGGTTTGTATACGACCTATGTTTGAACAGGAAGCCCCCAAGTGATCATGGCTAGATTCAGATATGATCATAAGCCGGACCAAAGGAAAGCCGGAATCAGATGTGACCCGCTCCCTCTTGGTTATTTCCACCACCTGACAAAAAAAACACATAAAACCTTTTTTGGGGTGGAAAAAAGGACAAAGGTCCTGCTTTATTGCTTTATGTAATATATACATAGTATAAATATATACACATTAGAGCCGGTGGCTCAAGTATAGTAAGGCTGAAGATGAGCGATATTCCACGGCCGACGGGTCTCCTCCTCCGACTTACGTGAGTCTTTGTGCTCTCGAACATCGATAAGGTAATATGACCCGTTGTTCAGATTCTTACTGACCACAAAGGGTCCTTCCCAGGGAGGGGATAGCTTGTGCATGTCAGACTGATCCTGGATGAGTCGGAGCACTAAGTCGCCTTCTTGAAAGCTCCTGGACCTAACCCGGCGGCTGTGGTAGCGGCGCAGGTCTTGCTGATAAATCGCCGAGCGGGCTATTGCCAAGTCTCGCTCTTCGTCCAACAGGTCAAGTGCATCTTGACGAGCCTTTTCATTGTCTGCCTCAACATAAGCCGCCACACGGGGTGAGTCATGACGGATGTCACTTGGCAGGACCGCCTCTGCTCCATACACCATAAAGAAAGGTGTGTAACCCGTAGATCTGTTAGGTGTAGTATTGATGCTCCAAAGTACAGAAGGTAACTCCTCCACCCAACAACCCGGCGTCCGCTGCTGAGGCCGTAGAATTTTGGCCGGGTTGAGTGCCAGCCATGAAGACTCCTGCCCAGTTTGGCGACTCTGAGGGGTCCGGAATAGTGCTGCCATTGGAACAGCCCCCAAGCACACCATCTTGAACTTGGTACAGTGAATCCTTTGAGGCATCGGATGAGTCGCCGTCAGAGAGGACGGCCGGCTCATCATCACCTTCAGATCCTTCAGGAAGTTCACCTCCGTGGACGCAACCCACGAAGGCACGCTTCACGACGGGTTGAGCTCGGGCGGGTCTCGCACGCTGAGCCGTCTCGATGAGGTCGGTGCAGTTGTCCGGCTCAGGGCCCGGCTCACCAATCCGGCCGATGAAGACGTGAATTCCACCAAAGGGGAGCCGGTACCCGTACTCAATTGAGCCGGCGTCGGGGCCCCAGCCTTCGTCGTCAATGTAGATCTTGCCGCGACGACTCTTGGTCATCCAGCCGATTGCATATCCCTTGAGCCCTTCGAAGCTGCCCTTCAAGAACTCAAATCCACCGTGCGCTGGCCCCACGGTGGGCGCCAACTGTCGTGGAATAGTCACGGCAGATGTCCTCTTGAAAGGACTTAGTCGTGGAGCCATCGCAACTAGGAAGCTTAAAGGGGTTAATCGGGACAAAGGACACGAGAGGTTTATACTAGTTCAGCCCCTTACGGTGAAGGTAAGGCCTACGTCTAGTTGGGTTGGTATTGCTTGATGTTTCGATGACCAGGGAGCGAGATACGCTATGCCCGGCTCTCGATGGGTTGTTTCTTGCCCTAAGCCGCCGGCGGGTCGTCCCCTTATATACACGGGTTGACGCCCTGCGGCCTACAGAGTCCCGACCGGCTCATAAACAGTGTCCGGCTCGGTGATTAGTCACTTCTACCTTATGTTACAAGTTATGCCATCATGGCGGTTTATCTTTACGGGTTTCAAGTCGCCTGTAGGCCTTTAAACCCTTTATTGAACCGCCATCTTCATGTCTTGGTCTTGGGCTTCAGATGGGCTTCCCTTTGTGTAACCCGGCCCCTCCTGGGCGGCTTACATAATAGTTATATCCCCGATAGGGAGCCTTCCCTTAATGAGGTCCATACTGCTGCCTGCTTATTTTTTGTCGTCATGTGATAAGATTTTGTTCCTGGATCTGCGCCATCTTGAATGTTTGATTCACTTCTGCGTTGGAGAGCTAGGGTGGTTGTATCTGATGTCGACATGGTTATTCGACTTTGCTGGCGGGACTGATGTAGCTCCTCGGTTTTCTGCAGCTCGGCTGCCCTCCTCCCCAAGCGTCTGTTTTCCTTGGTAACCTTATTGAGGGTCACCAGGACTTTCACCCAGACTGCCTGTTGTGCCATATTGTCTAGGATCGACTCGTCAATTGCTTCAATGTCACCATCATAGATTTCCTCCGCCTCGCCTCTTTCCTCCCGGCTAGGATCCGGCATGCCCACCATGCATCAGGCCTGGACGAGGTCGCCTACCACGGGCAGAGAGGCACTATGGCTGGCGGGTGACTACCGGCTGAGCCGCCCATCTCCACGTTGAAGTCGTCCGGATTCTCAGCCCCCTCGAGGATGGCTGTGAGTTAATATGGTGGAGATGAAGTGGGTGGTGTGTGGATCAAAAAGTTGGCATGCCGCTCTGGGTCCCAACATGACATTAGGCCTTCGAACACAAGCTCGCAACATGAATCCACGATGTATTCCGGATTGCAGAAGTGAACGATTCAATCTGGAGCGTAGGTCTAAACTTAGCCAAGCTGGTCGGCTAAGTCGGCAACATAGCACATGGTGCCAAAAACAAAGATATTAGCTGGCATGCAGATTTGCCGGCGTCAACTGGAGATCCCTGATACGTCTCCAATGTATCTATAATTTTTTATTGTTCCATGCTATTATAGTATCAATCTTGGATATTTATTAAGAAATTATATGCAATTTTATATCATTTTTTGGGACTAACCTATTAACCTAGTGCGCAGTGCCAGTTGTTGTTTTTTTGCTTCTTTTTGGCTTTTCAGAAAATCAGTACCAAATAGAGTCCGAACGCTACAAAACTTTTTTATGATTTTTTCTGGACCAAAAGGGACCCTAGAAGCTTTGAGAGAAGACCTGAAGTGTCACGAGGCAGCGACAAGCCTACTAGGCATGCCCCAAGGGGCGCCCCCAGGCTTGTGGGCCCCTCATGGCACCTCTTGACCTAACTCCAGCTCTATAAATTTCCAAATATTCCTAATACATCAAATAGCCACCCAAAATACTTTCTTTGATGCCGCAAATTTCTGTTCTTTGAAGATCCCATCTGGAGACCTTTTCCGTTACTCTGCTGGAGGGGGAATCGATCACTGAGGGCCTCTACATTAACCTTGCTGCCCTTCCAATGATTTGTGAGTAGTTTACCATAGACCTACAGGTCCATAGCTAGTAGCTAGATGGGTTCTTATCTCTCTTTCATCTTCGATACAATGTTTTTGGAGATCTATTCGATGTAATCCTTTTTTACGATGTGTTTGTTGGGATCCGATGAATTGTGGATTTATGATCAGATTATCTATGAATATTATTTGAGTCTTCTTTGAACTCTTTTATGCATAATTGTTATAGCTTTGTATTTTGTTCCGATCTATCCTTTTGGTTTGGTCAACTAGATTGATTTATCTTGCAATGAGAGAGGTGCTTTGTGATGGGTTCGATATTGCCTTGCTCAATCGCAATGACAGAAAGAGACATGACACATACTTGTATCGTTGCCATTAAGGATAAAAATATGGGGTTTATTCGTATTAATTGGGTTTACTCTGTGTACATCATGTCATCTTGCTTAAGGCGTTACTCCGTTTTTTATGAACTTAATGCTGGATAGGGGTCGATGTGTAAAGTAATAGTAGTAGATGCAGACAGGAGTCGGTCTACTTGTCTCGGACGTGATGCCTATATATATATGATCATTGCCTGGGATATCCTCATAAGTATGCACTTTTCTATCAATTGCTCAACAGTAATTTGTTTACCCACTGTATGCTATGTTCAAGAGAGAGTCTCTAGTGAAAACTATGGCCCCCGGGTCTATTTTAATCATATATCAAAATCCAAAAATACTTTGTTGTACTTTATTTACTTTTATTTTATTTTGTGTTTTTGTTTATCTATCTATCACTACGAGATTTGATCCATGCAATTAACCATCAATGGATTGACAACCCCTTGTTTGTGTTGGGTGTAAGTATTTGTTATTTTGTCTGTAGGTGTTGTTTACGAGGTATTGCGTGGTTCTCCTACTGGATTGATAACTTGCCTCCTCCTGTCCTCTGCACCACACTAACACCACTGAACCACCCCGTTTCTGCCTTGTTGCCTCTGCACCACACCACCACCACCGAGCTGCCCCGTTTCTGCCTCGCCTCTGCACCAACTAGCACCACCGAGCCGCCCCGTTTCTACGTCCTTGCCTCTGCACCAACCAGCACGACCAAGCCGCCCCGCTTCTGCCATCCTGTTCAATAAGTAGCTATAACGTTCTCATGTCTGTTTGTTGATTCCTGAGGAGACTGGTTGATATTGCGGACAATTTTTTAATGTATTTAAAATGGCAAGAATTCATTCAATGGAGCAAGATGGGACTATGCAAGATAAATGACCACGCATCTTTGTTGGCGCAGAATTTTTACCGCAGGCGCTGGCCTAGCCTGGCCCATCTAAGCGACGGAAGAAGCCAGGTGGCAGTCCAGACATACGGAATTACCCTACAATCGAAGAAACAAGATCAGGACCACAGATTGAATACCTAAAACAGCATGTACTATTCTATAAAATTGCTGACGGTGAATCGGACAGAAGCAATCAGTACTTTATTAGTAGTAAATATAAATATAAATATAAACATTGCAAAGGTGAGTCGGGAAGAGGCAAGAGGAAAGAAAACTAATTAACAATACAAAAGGGGAGCGAAGGAGGGAGAAAAGTGCAAGGGGAAGTTCACAAATGAAAGGAGTGAAGCGAAAGGAAGAGAAAAGAAAACAAAAGCCCAGATTCCTCTCCAAACAGGTCCTATCCTTTTCCTCTCTCTCTCTCTCTCTCTCTCTCTCTCTCTCTCTCTCTCTCTCTCATTGTTGTTTTCTCTCACTGGACCCTCCATTTCTAAAAAAGAGAGAGGAGATGAGGACATGCAAAGCTACCATACCATAAAGATTTGCATAGGAATTTGCGGCAGCCAAGATCCTCTGGAAATTTTGGTGCAGCCGCAAGAATTATTTTTGTTGTCAATTGTTTGGTGCTCAAGGATGGTAGGTGGAGGAGAATTCAAGGGCACCATGGTGCAACAGATGGTGTGTGGTGGCACAAGCAACGCCAACAATATCATGAGTGGGCTGAGGCCTTGTGCCGAGGAGGAGCAAGAGGAATCCACCAAGATGCCTCTCCTGTCTTCTTCTCCTTCTATGGCTTGCTCCCATGATCATCAGCTCCTTCACCACTCGTCAGGTCAAGTTCCCGAGGTTCGTGACAGCGCTGCAACTTCCCCTGCAAGTTTTCAAGGTGGGCAGGAGGAGAGCCAGATGCCAGAATCATGGAGCCAAATGCTTCTGTAAAGACCTTCGTCTATACCCCCCACCCTCGGTCCTCTATGATTTACTTACTACTAATGCAAGAATTAGTGCTAGTTCAATTCATGCAGATTTCTTCATCAGTACAAATTAAGTAGCTGCGCGCTTTGTCCTGTTGTTGATCAACCCCCTCTCTAATGGTCTTTTACTGAAAATCTCACATGCATGTTTCTTCTTCCTAGTACTAACTTGTTGTTTTTTCCTGTATGGATGATGCATGTGTACGTACTCATGCGTCGCTAACCACAAAGCAGAGGGGGATTAGTTGGAGACCATGAGTCAGATCTACTGTCAAAAGGATTAGAGGAGGGTCCTATGGCGGCTCAGGCTGGAGCCCCAGCTTACAGTTTCTATGGCCATGGCGGTGGTGAGGAGATCCAGCCGTCGGGGCCCAACTCTCGGCTGAGCCAGATGCTCTTGGCTTTCTCTCGAAGGTCATGCATCACCTCGAACCTCGACGGCGGCTTGCTGGACTTCTCCAACGGCGCGGCACCGGCGCCCGCACCGGAGCTGTGGAATCAACAATCGGATAACTCGTCTGAGGTGATCAACTGAATTTCTCTTCATGGCTGAAATCTCCCATAAACTCTTTGTCATTTCCTCCATTTAATTGCAAGGTATATTTCTTTGCTTGCAGTTGTTCCACGTACAATTCTATGTGTTCTTAGATGCTTTTAATTAGTAGAATCGATCGTTGCTTGATCATACAATATTAAATCTTTAACTCTATATGTGTGACGTCTCTCTCTCTCTCTCTCTCTCTCTCTCTCTCTCTCTCTCTCTCTCTCTCTCTCTCAAGCTATTGTGTCAAATTATCAAAAAAACAAAAGAAACTTTTCATTTGCATACTTCACATATCTTCATAAGGGTGTAGAGACCCTTTTTTTTTCTTGTTCGTGGGGGAAGCCGTAGAGATCCACTTATATATGTAATGTCACATGGATTCAATCCGTGTTAATTTGGGCAGAATCGATCATGGGATTAATTAACTTCTGTTCTTTTGAAAAAAGATAATTAACTTATGTTGATAGTTTGTTTTGTACTAAGATGAAATAGCTAGAGTCATGATTCGATTTTGCTTTTTTCTCTCTACCTTCCAGAGTAACAACACTACAACTGGATCAATTCCCAAGAAGGCTAGGGTTCAAGCCGCCTCTTCTTCGGGACAATCTATTTTGAAGGTTTTATTCTTCACGCGCTCCTTTCTGATTACTAGCTCAATTAGAATCACGATTCTCTCTCAGGAATATGTAATTTTCTGTTTACTAGCATAATAAGGACCTATCAAAGCTTGTTCTCACTCATCTCCCCCTCCTAGATAATACATTGCACATTTGCACCACATATAAACATGTAGACCCTCTATCGATAAATGTAAAACCCACCAAAGTGTGGCAACGTTCAACTTTGAGCGTAAAAATCTGATGGAATATTTTGCCCGTAGTCACACAAGGATCAGGTAGTGCTTTTTAACTGGAATGCAACAAGTATTCTTTTTTGTATCCATGCAAAAATAAAAAAGTATTTTGTATGATGCAATCCGCATATTATTGTACCCCTCCAATCCGATCCATGGATCGAGGGAGTACTGCTTATGGACCAAATGAGAAGGCCATTTATCCAGAACAATAGCTAAGGTTGCCCCGATCGATACTATCACTTGGATCTCAAATCCAGAGTTATTAATGAAATGTTCAAAACGTGATTCAGTTTAAACGTATTGATATTCTAGATTGACTAAAAAGGGGATATATGAAGTTCAAGGGCTTGCCATAGCAAAAAGGTCAATAGGTCGGGTTTGTTTGGTAATATCTTTGTTTGATTGCGTATGGCTTCGACCATTCCTAGCGCAAGGCAATTACTTAACCATAGGCATAGATAGAATTATTTGTTCACACGGTTATCTAGTTGATATACCAAATTCCCGTTGCAAAGCCCAAGAAACTAAGAGCCTTCATCCATATTTTCTCATTAATGTATCACAAATGGATCTATAGTAAGATTTTTTTCTTTTTTTCGTAAATTTTATTTTACGTACCAAGGTGATTAATTTAAAAAGAATCACCCTTGGAAAACATGGGTGTGTATGGCCTTTGTTTATGCTATTTATACTACTTCAGATATTGGATACTCTATTTTAATAAAGATGGTTGTGTGCATCACATGATGCACATATCAGAATTTTAACCTCATTTTCAAAAGAAAATTATAACATATATTTTACTGGACAAATATGTTTTTTTTGCGGGAATACTGGACAAATATGTTGACAAATTCAGATATATGGAGAAGATATAGAACACAATAAGATACAACAAAATGTCCTTGTTGCCTTACATATGCATATTGGCAAAAAAACAGTGGGTATTCATATTTGTATTCCATCAATTTTGTCATTTCAGGTAAGGAAGGAGAAGCTCGGGGATAGAATAACAGTGTTGCACCAAATAGTTTCCCCATTTGGCAAGGTATTACACCATTTTAGTTGTACGTTAATGTTAGACCTCACTGCACTGCACTCTAGTTTGCACTTGATGTCAAATATGCTTATGCATGATCTCAGCTGCGAGCTCAACCCCTTAGGCCCTCCACTATGTGGTCGGTGCTAAAGTTCTGAAAAGTATACTAGGTACATATCTATGCCAAATGAGAGAAATTTAGCACCCCTCCCACAGCGTGGAGGATTTGGCATCAAGTCCAGCTTGACCCCACATATGTATAAAGTAGTAATAGATCAGCCCAAGCCTGTGTCTCCGGCTGTTGCTTCGCTTGAGAAAGTAGAGTGACTAGCTTAGTTTATTGCCTCAAAGAATGTGGCACCGGAGCAAGTAGAGGCATCGATGCCCTGAATATTTTGTTTGGCATCGGCTGAGCAACGGAGGGCACCGGTGCCAAATATGTAAAAGGTGAATTTGGCACCGCTTTTGGCCTACATAGTGGAAGGCCTTAGTGCATCAGTGTGTAATTAAGCTTCAGGTCCCAAAAAGCTAGCAATATATTCTTTTGCGGCCGCTGACACATAAAATGGGAATGGATATATGTGCAGCTTTTGCCCATGCCCTTTATTTTTAGCTGCACATTCTTTCACTTTATGCAGCAAAGGAAGTACACTGACATATATGCACACTTGTTCCCATTTTACCAGACCGACACTGCGTCCGTGCTGCAAGAGACTATTGGCTATATCGGATTCCTCCTGGGTCAAATAGAGGTCCAACGTCCTTAACTTGTTTCTCTCTTCCCCACAAGCGCCCCTAACTTTTTCTTCATATTCATAGTGTGTTTGATTCCTTAAGAGTTGAGATTTTATTCGTCTCCTGGTGTCTGCATCAAAGGGTGCAGACAACGGCTTGCCATTGTTTGATGCAACTTTTTGATATTCAGTTCCAGTTGCTAGCTCCTACGTATAATTTTTACACATGCATGCATGCAATGCTTCCTTTACTTTAATATTGGTGGCATTTTCATGTAATATGCAAGCATGTGTGCTAAACAAATACGCATGACACCTACCATGCAAATGGTGCAGTGCCAGGGTAATGTATAGACGTGTGTGTGGGGCGGCAAATTTTACCTGTGGTGCCTGGCTACCTGTAAAAGCGAGACGTGAGCTGCAGGCGGAACAAAAAGGGGGAGGGGTGGGGTTGGGTGTAAGAGCACGCTCTTAAAGTGCGTGCGTGGAAATCAGCACAACAGCAAGTTGCATGTGCGTGTGTGCCTGTGTTTTTCATGCTTTGGATGTGCTTCGTCTATAGCTCTCTCTATTCTTCTCTACCGCTCGTCTCTGTCCCCCTTCTTCACAATCTTGTTTACGTTAACTACGACTTCATGTGCATGATTGATGTTCACTCGTTCTTCCATGTACATGCATGGTGCGCAGGCGCTCAGCTACCCATACTTGGGACATGGCACTGGTGCCTCCGTACGTCACCAAGCTGTAA
Source organism: Aegilops umbellulata (assembly GCA_032464435.1). Classification (NCBI taxonomy): domain Eukaryota; kingdom Viridiplantae; phylum Streptophyta; class Magnoliopsida; order Poales; family Poaceae; genus Aegilops; species Aegilops umbellulata. Next base: position 60,670,126 of record CP136056.1, on the reverse strand, counting down.
GTAACCCATGACTCTCTCTCTCTCTCTCTCTCTCTCTCTCTCTCTCTCACACACACACACACACACACACACACATACACACATTTATGGACGTTTTTCTTGAGAATGACACAGATAGTTCAATTAAGTTGCCGACTCATTATTACTCCCTCCATCACAGTTTAGAAGGCACAATTAAATTTGCGTGCGTTTCCACAATAGACAAGGTTTAGGGCGCATTGCATTTATTTCTAGTAGCTAATTAGTACTCCGATATACTATTTCTATATGCATGTGTAGTGTGAATGCTATTTTTAGCCCATCTCACAACCAATAGATAACTACCTACGTCCTAGAGAATTTTCAAGCGCGCCTTCTAAACCGTGACGGAGGGAGTACTATTCTTATTTGAGAAAATCCTACATTGTATATATGACACCCACTGACCTAGGCATACCTTGGGCCGGGTTGGGTTCATGCCAAACTTTTAATAGCCGAGGACGCATTACATGCACCCGTCAAATTTATGCACCGGATGCCCCGATTCTAGTGCAGCCATTGGATGTGAAACCGAGGGAGAGGATCAAGTTGGAAGATGGGTAGATAGCCTATTTGCAAAATAGTCCTTCTGTTTTGTTTGAATTGACCCACACTCCACGTCCCTCTCCATTAATAATTCCATGTGTTTAATTGTTCTAACTATAAAAAGTGTGGGTCATATATGCCATATTTTTTTATCCGTTTCCACTAACATGTGCATCTTGACAAGCTCTTAAAAACAAAATCAGTGTTGAATACCTTTTTTAATTATTTCAGTTGCTTTTTGAAATTTGATGGGTCAGTTTTGTAAACGGGGAGCTTACACAAGAACTTAATAAGAACAACATGTTTTAGTAAATTTAACTAAACAATATCCTACATTTTGTAGTTGTTTCGTAAATATTTCGGTCAAGTGTCAAAAAAATATTTTGAAAATGTTTCAAAACATATTCTATATTGGTCTTGTTTCGAACATTTCATCAATACAAAACAAAAAGGATGGTCAAATCAGATCTGAATTTGGGCTTGTGGTTTAAAATATAATACCCTTTTTGTGTTTGGAGCTAGAAATAAAGGCATACATTTACTAATTGGATTGGGCAAAGCGTGGAGTGTGGGTTAAATTTCATATAGTATGAGGTATGTTTCGCAAAATGACAACAATCCATCTTCTAGCCCGACTATGTCTCTTAGATTTCCATTCAATGGTCTCAAAAGCTTTCGTGCATAGTGTGCACCGATTGCTCCATTTCACTAGATATATTCTCTTTAATAGCGGTCCTGAAATGTCAAGCTCGGCCGAGCTCAGCTCAAAGCAAACAAACGGGGGCCTTACTCAATTAAAATATATTAATAACAGTCATATTTTGAATATAAAATACATTGCTACGTCTATATTGTACTAAAACCCTAGATTTTGCCTTGTTAAAAAAGAACCCTCGATTCTAGGTAATTCGATATTTCATTGGGCTTTCGGGCCAAGCCTCGCAGAAAACTAGAGCTTGAGTACGACCCAACTGTCCGGCATTTGGGCTCAAGTGTTAGACCAGGTTGCCCACACATAGGTTTACGTGCATGATACATGGTTGCAAGAGGAAATAATAACTTGTTGGGCGCCATAGTCACAATATATGCTAGATTTCACTAATTATGGGCAATCGCGGACCCACCAGCATGACGTACTCTAATAATGACCAAGATTAAACGAAACGGTCATCATTGACGGGCGCCAATAGAAGGGGCCGCCGGTGGCCGGTGAGATTGTCTGGCTTGTCACTATTGTTCAACTCAGTAGTGGTCATCACGTATAATAAGACATGTTAGTAGCAACTTCATCCAACTGAAAAATCTCGTCCAAGAATGATCCGCCCATCTAGTTGCCTGTGTATACAAGCCTTACTAACCCTAACCCTAGCCTATCCATTGAAATGACCCCTCTCCACCACCACTCCTCATGATCTCCTTCCTCTATGACATTTCACAATGCCTCCGCTCCTATTTCCTTCCTCCATTACTTATCTCTCATCAATGTCGCTACATCGACTTCCTTTATGCCAAGGTCAAGATCACGCTCCTCTGCCACAACTGTTGGGGAACGTAGTAATTTCAAAAAATTTTCTACGCACACGCAAGATCATGGTGATGCATAGCAACGAGAGGGAAGAGTGTTGTCTACGTACCCTTGTAGACCGAAAGCGGAAGCGTTATATCAACGCGGTTGATGTAGTCGTACGTCTTCACGATCCGACCGATCCAAGCACCGTTACTCCGGCACCTCCGAGTTCTTGGCACACGTTCAGCTCGATGACGATCCCCGGGCTCCGATCCAGCAAAGCGTCGGGGAAGAGTTCCGTCAGCACGACGGCGTGGTGACGATCTTGATGTACTACCGGCGCAGGGCTTCGCCTAAGCACTGCAACGATATGACCAAGGTGGAATATGGTGGAGGGGGGCACCGCACACGGCTAAGGAATGATCACGAAGATCAACTTGTGTGTCTTGGGGTGCCCCCCTGCCCCCGTATATAATGGAGCAAGGGGGGAGGGCCGGCCGGCCCTAGGGGCGCGCCAAGGGAGGGGGAGTCCTCCTCCTAGTGGGAGTAGGACTCCCCTTTCCTAGTCCAACTAGGAGTGGGAAGGGGGAAAGGAAGGAGAGGGAGAGGGAGAGGGAAAGGGGGCCGCGCCCCCCCCTCCTTGTCCAATTCGGACTCCTCATGGGGGGGGGCGCCACCTCCTGGCGCGACCCTCTCTCTCCCCTCGTGGCCCAATAAGGCCCATACTTCCCCCGGGGGGTTCCGGTAACCCCTCCGGCACTCCGGTAATATCCGAAACCTCTCGGAACCATTCCGATGTCCGAACATAGCCGTCCAATATATCAATCTTTATGTCTCGACCATTCCGAGACTCCTCGTCATGTCCGTGATCACATCCGGGACTCCGAACTCCTTCGGTACATCAAAATGCATAAACTTATAATAACTGTCATCGTAACCTTAAGCGTGCGGACCCTACGGTTCGAGAACAATGTAGACATGACCGAGACACGTCTCCGGTCAATAACCAATAGCGGGACCTGGATGCCCATATTGGCTCCTACATATTCTACGAAGATCTTTTATCGGTCAGACCGCATAACAACATACGTTGTTCCCTTTGTCCATCGGTATGTTACTTGCCCGAGATTCGATCGTCGGTATCCAATACCTAGTTCAATCTCGTTACCGGCAAGTCTCTTTACTCGTTCCGTAATACATCATCCCGCAACTAACTCATTAGTTGCAATGCTTGCAAGGCTTAAGTGATGTGCATTACCGAGAGGGCCCAGAGATACCTCTCCGACGATTGGAGTGACAAATCCTAATATCAAAATACGCCAACCCAACATCTACCTTTGGTGACACCTGTAGTACTCCTTTATAATCACCCAGTTACGTTGTGACGTTTGGTAGCACCCAAAGTGTTCCTCCGGCAAACGGGAGTTGCATAATCTCATAGTCAAAGGAACATGTATAAGTCATGAAGAAAGCAATAGCAACATACTAAACGATCGGGTGCTAAGCTAATGGAATGGGTCATGTCAATCAGATCATTCAACTAATGATGTGACCTCGTTAATCAAATAACAACTCTTTGTCTATGGTTAGGAAACATAACCATCTTTGATTAACGAGCTAGTCAAGTAGAGGCATACTAGTGACACTCTGTTTGTCTATGTATTCACACATGTATTATGTTTCCGGTTAATACAATTCTAGCATGAGTAATAAACATTTATCATGAAATAAGGAAATAAATAATAACTTTATTATTGCCTCTAGGGCATATTTCCTTCAGTCTCCCACTTGCACTAGAGTCAATAATCTAGTTTATACAGCAATGATTCTAACACCCATGGAGTCTTGGTGCTGATCATGTTTTGCCCGTGGAAGAGGCTTAGTCAACGGGTCTGCCACATTCAGATCCGTATGTATCTTGCAAATCTCTATGTATCCCACCTGGACCAAGTCCCGAATGGAATTGAAGCGTCTCTTGATGTGCTTTGTTCTCTTGTGAAATCTGGATTCCTTCGCCAAGGCAATTGCTCCAGTATTGTCACAAAAGATTTTCATTGGACCCGATGCACTAGGTATGACACGTAGATCGAATATGAACTCCTTCATCCAGACTCCTTCATTTGCTGCTTCCGAAGCAGCTATGTACTCCGCTTCACATGTAGATCCCGCCACGACGCTTTGTTTAGAACTGCACCAACTGACAGCTCCACCGTTTAATGTAAATACGTATCCGGTTTGCGATTTCGAATCGTCCGGATCAGTGTCAAAGCTTGCATCAACATAACCTTTTACGATGAGCTCTTTGTCACCTCCATACACGAGAAACATTTCCTTAGTCCTTTTCAGGTACTTCAGGATATTCTTGACCGCTGTCCAGTGATCCACTCCTGGATTACTTTGGTACCTCCCTGCTAAACTTATAGCAAGGTACACATCAGGTCTGGTACACAGCATTGCATACATGATAGAGCCTATGGCTGAAGCATAGGGAACATCTTTCATCTTCTCTCTATCTTCTGCAGTGGTCGGGCATTGAGTCTGACTCAACTTCACACCTTGCAATACAGGCAAGAACCCTTTCTTCGCTTGATCCATTTTGAACTTCTTCAAAATCTTGTCAAGGTATGTGCTTTGTGAAAGTCCAATTAAGCGTCTTGATCTATCTCTATAGATCTTAATGCCTAATATGTAAGCAGCTTCACCGAGGTCTTTCATTGAAAAACTCTTATTCAAATATCCCTTTATGCTATCCAGAAATTCTATATCATTTCCAATCAGTAATATGTCATCTACATATAATATCAGAAATGCTACAGAGCTCCCACTCACTTTCTTGTAAATACAGGCTTCTCCAAAAGTCTGTACAAACCCAAATGCTTTGATCACACTATCAAAACGTTTATTCCAACTCCGAGATGCTTGCACCAGTCCATAGATGGATCGCTGGAGCTTGCATACTTTGTTAGCTCCCTTTGGATCAATAAAACCTTCTGGCTGCATCATATACAACTCTTCTTCCAGAAACCCATTCAGGAATGCAGTCTTTACATCCATTTGCCAAATTTCATAATCATAAAATGCGGCAATTGCTAACATGATTCGGACAGACTTAAGCATCGCTACAGGTGAGAAGGTCTCATCGTAGTCAATCCCTTGAACTTGTCGAAAACCCTTTGCGACAAGTCGAGCTTTGTAGACAGTAACATTACCGTCGGCGTCAGTCTTCTTCTTAAAGATCCACTTGTTCTCTATTGCTTGCCGACCCTCGGGCAAGTCAACCAAAGTCCACACTTTGTTTTCATACATGGATCCCATCTCAGATTTCATGGCTTCCAGCCATTTTGCGGAATCTGGGCTCACCATCGCTTCTTCATAGTTCGTAGGTTCACCATGATCTAGTAGCATGATTTCCAGAACAGGATTGCCGTACCACTCTGGCGCGGATCTTACTCTGGTTGATCTACGAGGTTCTGTAGTAACTTGATCTGAAGTTGCATGATCATCATCATTAACTTCATCACTAATTGGTATAGGTGCTACAGAAACAGATTTCTGTGATGTACTACTTTCCAGTAAAGGAGCAGGTACAATTACCTCATCAAGTTCTACTTTCCTCCCACTCACTTCTTTCGAGAGAAACTCCTTCTCTAGAAAGGATCCATTTTTAGCAACAAATGTCTTGCCTTCGGATCTTTGATAGAAGGTGTACCCAACTGTTTCCTTTGGGTATCCTATGAAGACACATTTCTCCGATTTAGGTTCGAGCTTATCAGGTTGAAGCTTTTTCACATAAGCATCGCAGCCCCAAACTTTAAGAAACGACAACTTTGGTTTCTTGCTAAACCATAGTTCATAAGGCGGCGTCTTAACGGATTTTGACGGTGTCCTATTTAACGTGAATGTGGCCGTCTCTAGAGCATAACCCCAAAACGATAGCGGCAAATCTGTAAGAGACATCATAGATCGCACCATATCTAGTAAAGTGCGATTACGACGTTCGAACACACCATTGCGCTGTGGTGTTCCGGGTGGCGTGAGTTGCGAAACTATTCCGCATTGTTTCAAATGTAGACCAAACTCGTAACTCAAATATTCTCCTCCACGATCAGATCATAGAAACTTTATTTTCTTGTTACGATGATTTTCAACTTCACTCTGAAATTCTTTGAACTTTTCAAATGTTTCAGACTTGTGTTTCATTAAGTAGATATACCCATATCTGCTTAAATCATCTGTGAAGGTGAGAAAATAACGATATCCGCCACGAGCTTCAATATTCATCGGACCACATACATCTGTATGTATGATTTCCAATAAATCTGTTGCTCTCTCCATAATACCGGAGAACGGTGTTTTAGTCATCTTGCCCATGAGGCACGGTTCGCAAGTACCAAGTGATTCATAATCAAGTGGCTCCAAAAGTCCATCAGTATGGAGTTTCTTCATGCGCTTTATACCGATATGACCTAAACGGCAGTGCCACAAATAAGTTGCACTATCGTTATCAACTCTGCATCTTTTGACTTCAACATTATGAATATGTGTATCACTACTATCGAGATTCATCAAAAATAGACCACTCTTCAAAGGTGCATGACCATAAAAGATTTTATTCATATAAATAGAACAACCATTATTCTCTGATTTAAATGAATAACCGTCTTGCATTAAACAAGATCCAGATATAATGTTCATGCTCAACGCTGGCACCAAATAACAATTATTTAGGTCTAATACTAATCCCGAAGGTAGATGTAGAGGTAGCGTGCCGACCGCGATCACATCGACTTTGGAACCGTTTCCCACGCGCATCGTCACCTCGTCCTTTGCCAGTGTTCGCTTAATCCGTAGTCCCTGTTTCGAGTTGCAAATATTAGCAACAGAACCAGTATCAAATACCCAGGTGCTACTGCGAGCTCTAGTAAGGTACACATCAATAACATGTATATCACATATACATTTGTTCACCTTGCCATCCTTCTTGTCCGCCAGATACTTGGGGCAGTTCCGCTTCCAGTGACCAGTCTGCTTGCAGTAGAAGCACTCAGTTTCAGGCTTAGGTCCAGACTTGGGTTTCTTCGCTTGAGCAGCAACTTGTTTGTTGTTCTTCTTGAAGTTCCCCTTCTTCTTCCCTTTGCCCTTCTTCTTGAAACTGGTGGTCTTATTGACCATCAACACTTGATGCTCCTTCTTGATTTCTACCTCCGCAGCCTTTAGCATTGCGAAGAGCTCGGGCATTGACTTATCTATCCCTTGCATATTATAGTTCATCACGAAGCCTTTGTAGCTTGGTGGCAGTGATTGAAGAATTCTGTCAATGACGCAATCATCCGGAAGATTAACTCCCAGTTGACTCAAGTGATTGTAATACCCAGACATTCTAAGTATGTGCTCACTGACAGACCCATTCTCTTCCATCTTGCAGCTATAGAACTTATTGGAGACCTCATATCTCTCAATCCGGGCATTCTGTTTGAATATCAACTTCAACTCCTAGAACATCTCATATGCTCCATGGTTCTCAAACCGTCGTTGAAGTCCCGGTTCTAAGCCGTAAAGCATGGCACACTGAACTATCGAGTAGTCATCAGCTTTGCTCTGCCAGACGTTCATAACATCTGGTGTTGCTCCAGCAGCAGGCCTGGCACCTAGCGGTGCATCCAGGACGTAATTCTTCTGTGCAGCAATGAGGATAATCCTCAAGTTACGGACCCAGTCCGTGTAATTGCTACCATCATCTTTCAACTTTGCTTTCTCAAGGAACGCATTAAAATTCAACGGAACAACAGCACGAGCCATCTATCTACAATTAACATAAACAAGCAAGATACTATCAGGGACTAAGTTCATGATAAATTTAAGTTCAATTAATCATATTACTTAAGAACTCCCACTTAGATAGACATCCCTCTAATCTTCTAAGTGATCACGTGATCCAAATCAAACTAAACCATAACCGATCATCACGTGAAATGGATTAGTTCTCAATGGTGAACATCATCATGTTGATCATATCTACTATATGATTCACATTCGACCTTTCGGTCTCCGTGTTCCGAGGCCATATCTGCATATGCTAGGCTCGTCAAGTATAACCCGAGTATTCCGCGTGTGCAAAACTGGTTTGCACCCGTTGTAGATGGACGTAGAGCTTATCACACCCGATCATCACGTGGTGTCTGGGCACGACGAACTTTGGCAACGGTGCATACTCGGGGAGAACACTTCTTGATAATTTAGTGAGAGATCATCTTATAATGCTACGGTCAATCAAATCAAGATAAGATGCATAAAAGATAAACATCACATGCAAATCAATATAAGTGATATGATATGGTCATCATCATCTTATGCTTCGTGATCTCCATCTCTGCAGCACCGTCATGATCACCAACGTCACCGGCGCGACACCTTGATCTCCATCGTAGCATCGTTGTCGTCTCGCCAATCTTATGCTTCCATGACTATCACTACCGCTTAGTAATAAAGTAAAGCATTACATCGCGATTGCATTGCATACAATAAAGCGACAACCATATGGCTCCTGCCAGTTGCCGATAACTCGGTTACAAAACATGATCATCTCATACAATAAAATTTAGCATCATGTCTTGACCATATCACATCACAACATGCCCTGCAAAAACAAGTTAGACGTCCTCTACTTTGTTGTTGCAATTTTTACGTGGCTGCTACGGGCTTAAGCAAGAACTCATCTTACCTACGCATCAAAACCACAACGATAGTTTGTCAAATAGACTCCGTTTTAACCTTCTCAAGGACCGGGCGTAGCCACACTCGGTTCAACTAAAGTTGGAGAGACAGTCTTCCGCAAGCCATCTATGTGCAAAGCACGTCGAGGGAACCGGTCTCGCGTAAGAGTACGCGTAATGTTGGTCCGGATCGTCTCGTCCAACAATACCGCTGAACCAAAGTATGACATGCTGGTAGGCAGTATGACTTGTATCGTCCACAACTCACTTGTGTTCTACTCGTGCAAATAACATCAAACCATAAAAAACATGGCTCTGATACCACTGTTGGGGAACGTAGTAATTTCAAAAAAATTCCTACGCACACGCAAGATCATGGTGATGCATAGCAACGAGAGGGAAGAGTGTTGTCTACGTACCCTTGTAGACCGAAAGCGGAAGCGTTATATCAACGCGGTTGATGTAGTCGTACGTCTTCACGATCCGACCGATCCAAGCACCGTTACTCCGGCACCTCCGAGTTCTTGGCACACGTTCAGCTCGATGACGATCCCCGGGCTCCGATCCAGCAAAGCGTCGGGGAAGAGTTCCGTCAGCACGACGGGGTGGTGACGATCTTGATGTACTACCGGCGCAGGGCTTCGCCTAAGCACTGCAACGATATGATCAAGGTGGAATATGGTGGAGGGGGGCACCGCACACGGCTAAGGAACGATCACGAAGATCAACTTGTGTGTCTTGGGGTGCCCCCCTGCCCCCGTATATAATGGAGCAAGGGGGGAGGGCCGGCCGGCCCTAGGGGCGCGCCAAGGGAGGGGGAGTCCTCCTCCTAGTGGGAGTAGGACTCCCCTTTCCTAGTCCAACTAGGAGTGGGAAGGGGGGAAGGAAGGAGAGGAAGAGGGAGAGGGAAAGGGGGCCGCGCCCCCCCTCCTTGTCCAATTCGGACTCCTCATGGGGGGGGCGCGCCACCTCCTGGCGCGGCCCTCTCTCTCCCCTCGTGGCCCAATAAGGCCCATACTTCCCCCGGGGGGTTCCGGTAACCCCTCCGGCACTCCGGTAATATCCGAAACCTCTCGGAACCATTCCGATGTCCGAACATAGCCGTCCAATATATCAATCTTTATGTCTCGACCATTCCGAGACTCCTCGTCATGTCCGTGATCACATCCGGGACTCCGAACTCCTTCGGTACATCAAAATGCATAAACTTATAATAACTGTCATCGTAACCTTAAGCGTGCGGACCCTACGGTTCGAGAACAATGTAGACATGACCGAGACACGTCTCCGGTCAATAACCAATAGTGGGACCTAGATGCCCATATTGGCTCCTACATATTCTACGAAGATCTTTTATCGGTCAGACCGCATAACAACATACGTTGTTCCCTTTGTCCATCGGTATGTTACTTGCCCGAGATTCGATCGTCGGTATCCAATACCTAGTTCAATCTCGTTACCGGCAAGTCTCTTTACTCGTTCCGTAATACATCATCCCGCAACTAACTCATTAGTTGCAATGCTTGCAAGGCTTAAGTGATGTGCATTACCGAGAGGGCCCAGAGATACCTCTCCGACGATTGGAGTGACAAATCCTAATCTCGAAATACGCCAACCCAACATCTACCTTTGGTGACACCTGTAGTACTCCTTTATAATCACCCAGTTACGTTGTGACGTTTGGTAGCACCCAAAGTGTTCCTCCGGCAAACGGGAGTTGCATAATCTCATAGTCAAAGGAACATGTATAAGTCATGAAGAAAGCAATAGCAACATACTAAATGATCGGGTGCTAAGCTAATGGAATGGGTCATGTCAATCAGATCATTCAACTAATGATGTGACCTCGTTAATCAAATAACAACTCTTTGTCTATTGTTAGTAAACATAACCATCTTTGATTAACGAGCTAGTCAAGTAGAGGCATACTAGTGACACTCTGTTTGTCTATGTATTCACACATGTATTATGTTTCCGGTTAATACAATTCTAGCATGAATAATAAACATTTATCATGAAATAAGGAAATAAATAATAACTTTATTATTGCCTCTAGGGCATATTTCCTTCAACAACTTCTTCCACGACGAGGTCAACGTCGTGTGTTGAGGGATCATTGGCTGAAGCACGAAAGGAGGAACACGCGGAATCGCGTGTAGTGTGTCATGCACCATGGTGGCCTAAGCGCCATGGCCTCGTCAGCAAGGTTGAGGAGTCCTTTGCATTTGGCCTACTCTTCAATGTCGATGACCTACACCAAACGTCCATGACACCTTCGGCCTCCACAAACCAAATTCAACATCTCCAATATCCTCCTTGAATACTAGATTGGGTGGCTAAGACAGTGATGTCTTCTTGGCTGATGTTGGCCTCACATATAGAGTGGCCTCGATTGAGCAGCGGCTTGACCTCCTCCGGCAGGCGATGGTGGCGGATAGTGGCAACACAAGGTGATGGATGAAGCGCCCCCTTCGCATGGTCGGAAACCCGATCCATGAGTTTTTTATGCACTTAGTCACCATTGGCGTGCGCATTGTGTCCTTTAGTAGTAACAAATATCTGCACTAACATTTTGTCGATGGCCGCAAAATGTCAACTCGTCAATGTAGATGGTGAAGTGTGTTTAGTTGTTAAGTTGTAGAAGAAAACCTCTCGTTTCTTCATGAAAGGATGGCTCAAGGGAGAACATTGCTTGTGAAGCCTAGAGGTGTATTGGTAACCAACTGAACATCACAAATGGAAACTAGTCACAATCTTGTAATGTCTATCATAAAGTTAACAACAAATACTATTCGTCATTAATTTACTATGACTATTTTTACCGTCAAAAAAGTTGTTACATTTTTTTTTCTTTTCATCATGGACTAGATGCCACGTGGACTCACTGTATGGATTGAATGACGTGCTAGCCACATCAAACCATACACCCTACACGACAAATAATGGTGATAACTAATTTCATCATGAAATTAGACGGCCCATTCCATCTAACATAGCCTAATTTTTTTCCAAAGCAATGTCATAGAAATTTTGGAGGATTTGTGCTCTTAGGGATTTTTCCTATATAGATCATTTGATATCTTTAGAAAAAATGCCCTTGGATTGATTTTGCACCCAAGTTTTGGAATTTTCCGTCCATTAAAACACCTCAATTCAGTTCCTTTGTTTTTCCTATGAATCTCTCTCTCTCTCTCTCTCTCTCTCTCCCAAATTCATGTGGCTTTCTAATCCTATAGGATTTAAGAGGACATTTCACTCCAATCTGGTGTTTGTCCTCGAGAATCTTGTGAATCAAAGAAGCTTTAAATATTTAATACTCCCTCCGATCCATATTAATTGTCGATGATTTAGTACAAGTTGTACTAAAATCAGCGACAATTAATAAGGACCGGAGGGAGTACCTATAGTTGTGATGATGATCCAAGCCCATTTCTGCTATCCAATTTGTGAAATGGGGGTCATGGGTAAGTCCAAATGGTTTTAGAAATATAAAAATGGGTAAATAGACTTAGAGAAAAGGTCTGCGTGTTTTACAATTAATAGAATGTTTGAATTTAGAGGGTACAAATTGCTGGATGCACCTAGCCACTTCAAAATGGACAATGGGTGCACCTAGCCAGGGTGGACGCCCCTCCACTAGGTAGCGCACATGCCACCTATTTCAGACCAAATTAAATGCCAATGTACATTATTTGTAAACATTGTGAAGTTGAAATGAAAATTACGAACTGATCATGTTTATGAAAAATACCTACTGACCAGAGTAGTGAAAATCGGAATTTATTGACAATTTCACTATCGACAAGTTCAAAGTTCGTAATCTGATAAAACACAAAATAATAAGCAGAAAGGGTACTCGGGTGCATAGGGCAATGTGTGTGGTTATACCATTGGCTAACTAACTATGTGCATGTGTCACCAGTAGCATACCATTGGATTCATATATGGATAATGTTTTTAAACATATATTTTCTTCACATGTAATGCGTATTTGATTAGTCAAACTGCCGACCTTGAAGCATGTGTATGCCCGCACCACGGAGGGCCTATGTTTTTACCCCTATAAACTTTTTTTTGCGAGATCCTATAAACTTGATATCAGACTGCCGGAGGTTTGTATTTTTATCTATCAAAGATGCAATGAAATTTATCAATTTAAAATTTAAACCTGATATAAAATATAACATACCATACTCAATATCTCATTTTTATAATATATTTAGAGTGTTTAAGTTAGATTTTCACGGAATTCCCACCAGTTGTCATCTTCGTTTTAAGGCGCCAACTTGGCGTCCAGATTTTTAGCGGGTAACAGTGAATGACTGGTGACAAGATACCACAGGGTGCATATTGCCGGAGCAATTAAGGTAGGGACATGCACGCATGTGCTGGCTACCGCATGTGATCCAATGATGTATGCACGTCCGCTAGATGCCTATATTATTTCAGGCAAACTTTTTGCACGCCTGTACGTGCAATGCTGAAACGCGGATTGTGCACATGCTTCTGTTGGCTAGCTTTAAAAGAGAGCATGTGCACATTTTTAAGAATTGCGAAATAAACCATGCGGATTGGGCATACATTTTGTTTTAATAGTGCAAAAGTAAGTTTGATAGCAAGAACTTGTTACAAAATGTTTTCCCGTTTCTGATGTGTCGGAGGAGATATAGGTGAATGACTGCTTACTACTCCCTTCGTCTGATAATATAAAAGCGTTTTTGATACTAGTGTAAAAATGCTTTTATATTATTAGACGGAGGGAGTAGTATAGAAGACACTATAAATTGTTACAAAATGTATGCCCATTTCCATTTCTAAAACGCGAGAGCGCACGTACTTCTATCCAACTTTGCTCCGAATATAATCAACCTTAACTATAACTGGTCTTTCTTTTGTGCGTGCAGCAGCTGAACCATGGCGATCACATAAATGCCTCGGCAGAAGCAGCCCGTCCCCAGCAGGTTTGTACAAACATGTGTAGACGCATTTGCACTTGTTTGCTTCGTATACGTTGATACCGATCACATCTCCAAATACTATTAAACTACTCGATTGGTACATATGTAGGATGCACAAGATGGCGAGGGTAAGAAGTCGGATCTGAGGAGCAGAGGGATGTGCCTGGTGCCGGTGTCGTGCATTACCTCGCGTCTGGGCGCCGACAGCGCCTCCGACTTCTGGCAGCCGGCGCCGCCGCTCGGCGGCATCATCCTGCGATAGGATCGTCAAATTGTGTACACACCGCGTGCTTGTGTGCGCGCGTAAATATATACCATTGATTAGCATTCATGTATCCATTGTTGATACTATACATAATATAGTTGTTGAGGTATTTGGAAACACATATCATCAGGAGCAGCCATTCTATGTGCAAGAGTGATTGCTCATGATGCTATGCAATGCATGTATGTATGCACACACAATATACACAGAAACTGCTGCTCTCCACCTGTTGTGTATGCATGTAGTATTTTTTTTTCTACGGAATATGTGTATCTACTTTGCAACGGGCGGTTGACTTATTTTAGGACCCGGGAAGCTTTATTGATTCAAGTTGAATATGAGCAATTCCGACTGAGGTTTTAAGGGGATTTCCTGTACGAAGCTCGCCGCGTCAAAGTGACGATCAAACGCACATGGGATACGTGCACTTGGCCGGACCATTTGTAGTCGCTTTTTCTCTCTTTTTTTTTCCTTTTGAGTTTTTTATGGTCTTTGGGTCGGTATTCTTCGGGCTTTTCTTCTTTCTTTTCATTTTCTCATTTTTTTGGTTTTCTTATTAGGTTTCTTCTACTCTCTTCTTATTATTTTTATTTTTATTGATTTATTTTTACTTTGCAAAATACATAAATTTTTATATAATCATATCTACATTAAGTAATTTGTATAGACACATTGTAATGTAAGGGAACCATTTTAAAGATGTGCAATTTTTTTAAAATTACATGAATGTATTTTTAAAAATACATTAATAGTTTAAAAATATGTGAACACTTTCAAATTTATATATGAACATTTTTTAAACAGATGGTATACTTTTTAAATAATATTAAAAAATTGAACACTAATTAATTATATGCTTTTTAGAAAAATGCTCTAATTTTTTTAATTACACTACCTTTTTGAAAAACATGTGAACAATTCCTAATTGCTTGAAGCTAATGCTTTTCAAATACATGGATTTTTAAAATATAGTTATAGCTTTTAAATTCTTTTTAAAAAGATATTTTTGAAACAACAAATTTGAAATATATATTTTGGAAAAAAGCAACAGAAATAATAGCTAATGCCCCCGTGTTGCGACGGGGGCATACATATTCTAGTGGTTGAACATCAATTTTTTCCGACATATACCTTACGACCACCATATTCTATATTTTGGAAAGACTTAATTTGATTTGAGTACGGGTAAGGGAGACAGTGAAAGTTTTGATATAGTTGAGGTTTCCATACGATTTGATTTGATTTGGGTATGCGTTGAGGAAGGAAAGGAAAGTTTTTATTTGGTTGGTATTTTGTTATGATTTAATTTTTATTTGATTGACTTAAGGCAGATATGGTTTTGGTAAAGTGCCGCTTTGCCTAGATTATTCCAAGGTACTCTATTTACATTGATTTCAATTTTGTGTGGCGCCAACAGACAAATTAAGACGGGGGAGTGGGTGTTGGACAAAAATACCAAGGGAGACGGTTAGGTGAACCAACCAACCCCACTTAATAATAGTAGAGATATAGCAACAACCATCTGCTTTGGGCCCCCTATTTAAGGTCTCGGCTGGGAACCACACTTGACAACCAAGCTCTCATTCAAAAGTTTTAAGAAATTGTTATATAAATTAAAAATGATAAAAATAAAATAATAAAAGTAATTCTATAACTCCGATGGCATTCCCTGATTTTGATTTATTTATTTTCTTATTATTATTTTGAGAATTCATTTTTTATTCAGTATTTTTTATTTTGTGAACATTTTTTATTTGGCGATTTTTAAGTTCCTGAAGTTGTTTTAAATTCACGAACATATTTTTAAGTATATGAACAATTTTAAAATATATGAAGATTGTTTCATTTCGAGAACTATTTTGAATTAACCAAACATTTCTTAAATCCATGAAAAAATTCTACATTTTATGCACTTTTCGAAATTTCGAGAACTTTTATGATGATGACGATTTAAGAAAAAAATCCATGAACCTTTCGAACATTTACAAGTATTTTACGAATTCACAATTTTTAAAATCCATAAGAAAATAATAGACTGGTATTATATTAACTGGTATGTGTACGATTTATTTTCGTATGTGGGAGCTAGGAAAAACAAGCAAGACATTAGCGTAGCAAGCGATGGTTGTTATTCGATACGGGTGGAGTGTATCCGGCGGCTGAGGTCGTGAGGTTGACTGAGATCCCATCTCACGCTCTCTGCAGCCAATAGCGACCCAAATGCACAGGGAGGCCCTGATGTCACTGTAGCAGTGATTCCAGGGTTTTTTAATTTCCGTTTGGCTTATTGAAGTAACATGAAAAAATATTTATTGTTAAAATTTTATAACTATTTTCAAAATTTCAGAACATTGTTTGCAAATTTTAGGACGTTTTTCGAAAAAAGGAACAATATTTTAAAACCTGAGCATTTTTTGAAGTTCTAAACATTTTTCGAAACAATCTTTTTTAAATTGTAAACAAGGAAAACCAGGTCGCTAGAGTACTGCTACAGGGATTTTCCCACGATTATTTCACAAACAATGTTTGCATTTTTTTAAAACGTTCACCACAGTGATGCTACAGGTAACGCGCTCTATGCGGGGAGCCCCTATAGGGCGCCTTATGCGCCATTCACCCAACTGGAGCCGACTGCAGCACGCTAGTCTGACAGCCCATGAATACGCAGGGTAGTGCAAAAATGTATTTATGGCGCGAAAAAACCCCCCAAAAAGTCGCTCTGGTTAGGATTAGAACCAAACCACTAGAACTGCTACGCCCTAGTGAAACACTACAACGCGAACAGCTTAAGTAGTAAACTGTAGCCCCGCCATTTAGAAAAACATGATTTCTTTTGATAAATAATGTGAATAAATTTTAATGTCCACAGATTTGAAAAAAGACTTCATGAATTAGGAAAAAAAGTACATATATTAAAAAAAAGTTAACAAATTTGAAAAATTTCGTCGACTATGAGAAAAATTCACCAATAAGTAAAAAAGTTAATTAATTTTGAAAAAAGTTCATGAATTCTGAAAAGAGTTCACATATTTTGGAAAAAGATCATAGATTTTTTAAGGAAAAGTTCACGAATTTAAAAAGAAAAAGAAAAAAGAAAAAGGAAAGGAAAAAGTAAAAAAAGCGGGAGAAATGGAGAAAGTTATCACAATATGTGTTGTGTCCCAGCTGGTTAGCGTAGTTTGTCTGCGAATAAAAGATCATGGGTTGGAGTCACTATCGCACCCACGCTTTTCTGTTTAACAGACAAAAAATCAAAGCGGGCTGGCCTGCTCGAAAGGATGGGTATGCGCCCTATTGCAGAAACTATACTAACGGGCGTTTAAGGCGTCGTTTAGGAATTACCCTCTAGGCGGCGAGTGCGCCGCTCGCTGACACAGAATGTTAGATGGATCATTCTGTAGTAGTGAGCATCACATAGGGCTCCCGTTTCCCGAATAAGATATTGCATGTTCTCCTCGACAAGGATCGGTCGATCCATGTGTGGCTGGGCAGCTCATTTATCCAAGTGCAATCTACAAGCGTAATCTTTATTGAACGTGGCTAGCCAGCGTTTAGGCGCTCATTGGCGCGATCAAGCGCCTCTATCATAAATGGAATGACACCCTATAAAATGCACCTTTTCACTCGCCCTTCTAGAAAAAGAAAACATCTTGGTCCCTCCACGCCATCTTCCCTGAGCCCACCCGATTCTAGGACAACTAGCCTTAATTTGAGGTTTTAATTTTTTTAAAGCCTTCAAATTTCAGAGTGTCAGAATTCAGGATTGTTTTCATCGTTGGGTTTCTTATGACGAGTTCTTTAAAACTAGATCCCATATGGATGGGTTTGGTCGTTTTTTTTTCTTGGGCAACTTTGGGTGCAACTAAGGCAACTTTAGTGTTGTAGGGAAGCTACTTCTTCTTTTTCACCTAGTAGGACTTCTATTAGATTGGTTTGTGTAAAAACAAGAAAAATCAGACAAAACATGAAGCACCTTTAGTTCTACATACAAGTAACTTCACTACACTGTGTGTACCTTTGAATTTTGTTAACATTATATCAACTTGCCTATTGTGGTTGCTCAGTTGCCTAACATTGATGGTGAGTTTCCTATGGTTGATTCTCGGTTACCTACAAATACTATGAAATTGCCTACCGTTGTTGCCTAGTTGTCTATTATTGGTATTAGTTGCCTATCATTGTTGCTTAGTCGCCTTACTTTGCAAATTAGTTGCCTACAATATTATAAAGTTGCTTATAATTGTTTTTTGAAGTTGCCTACAAACACTATGAAGTTGCCTACCAGTGATGCTTAGTTGTCTGCCATTACTTTTTCAGTTGCCTAAAATACATTGAAAAGTATTGTATGCAACTTAGGATGATGTTAGGCTACTCACTCCTCAGGCCAGGTAGCTTAGGATAATATTTAGGCCACCTCAAAAACTAAATTACCTACAGTACTATCAACTTGGAGGTGAAGCTAGTTATGGTAGAATACTTGCTATGGTAGAATACTTAGAGGTGAAGCTAGTTAGCTTGGTAGTCATGGTAGCATTGGCAGGTAGACTCCCCTAGAAAAGGAAAGCACAAGGATCTCATACAATCCATCCCACGTAGTTTCCAAACTAGGAATCATGCTAGAGAACTTAGATCCCATAAAAAATTGACATTTTAGGCAACTTAGGTCACTTGACGGACAACTTTCATAGTGTTGTGGGCCATTGATGATCACTTGTAGGCAACTTGGTTTATGAGGTAGACAACTTCGAAGACATGTTAGGCAACTTTCCATTCTATGGTAAGCAACTTCTACAGTATGGTAGGCAGCTAAACTATCTAGTACAACTTAGTTTCCAATGTATGCAGCTTAACAACCATGGTAACCACTTATTACACTATTTCACACAACTAATTTGGAGGCTACCAGGAAATTCATCTAGCATCAAAGTTGCTCTTGTTTAGTATTGAAGTTGCCTCATCTAGCGTCAATTTCTTTTGAAATAAAATCAACAAAACATATCCATATGGGATCTAGTTTTGAAGAGCTCGTTGCGAGGAATCCAACGGTGAAAACGGTTCTTCGTTTCAACACACGATTCAAAAGTTGTAGTTTTTGAAAAAAATTGAAACGGAATAGATGGGTGACATCAACACATTCACATGCACATGTGCTGCCTATCCACATGCGTGCGGGTGCGGTCCCCACAACTGTGACCATCCACTATGTTAAATAGTCACATGTGTCATACCCAACAGACCGTTTCCACCATGCGCTTGGCTTTCAAGGTCCCTTGGGATCGATTTATACTAGATTGTGCGGTCTGCGTTTGTGCGCTCGGCTTACTCAAATAGTGCGGTTGCATTACCTGGAATTTAGGATCTTTGTTCGTTTGCATTCATAGAGCCAGGGATGGGCAAACATCGGTGCCTAGGGCAAGCAGGTCACAAAGAACAAACAAAGGTTAACTTTCTAGATGAATCACTTTTAGCCCTCAATCTCAATCTAGTGATTGCGTGCCATCCTGGCTTGATCTGAACATTGTGTGCCACAACAAACCCTAGCAAGTAGCAGCCACGTGATGCCGACTCATCTTTTTCCCAATGAGGCAAGGAGGGCGTTGGTGACTCGAATCTATGAATATAGGGCTCACCGACTGCAAGGATTCAAGGGCGAGGCTACTTCTCGGCGGCAGCGAGGGGTGGTAGCAGCGCGCAAGGCAAGTTCACGATTGTACAAACTACGAGCAATGTACATTACATGGTTTGTATATTCTCTTTGTTGTATATCGTAATGGCAATACTCGATTCAATAATAATCATGCTCCAACTTCATAGCATAACGGGAGGCTATACGTGCATGCTTCGGGAATCACAAACTTTAACACCAATATCTTACTAAACATGATCATTCACTAGTACCTCCCACATATTATCATCTCTATATCACAAAACTATTGCAAGGAATCAAACATATCATATTCAGTGATCCACAAGTTTTATGTAGGATTTTATGACTAACCATGCAATTGACCAATTCATGTTGACTCTCTAAATAGATATAAGTGAAGCATGAGAGTTTAATTATTTCTACAAAAGACCATGCTATAATAAATATAAGTGAAGCAAAATAGCATTCTACAAACAACGGTTTTCTATGTGAAGATAAACATGCAATCTAAACTTCAAATGATATAAGTGAAGCACATGAAGCATTCCATAAAGCCATACTCAAAAGATATAAATGAAGTGCAATGAGCATTCTATAAAACAACCATGGACTATCTCATACCAGCATGGTTCAAAAAAGAAAAATGAAAACTGAACACAAAATACGCTCCAAGATTTACACATACCACATGAACGAAAACATGCCGATACTTATTGAAGAAAGATGGATGCCTTCTGGCTCATCCCCAAGCTTAGACGCTTGAGTCTCCTTGTATATTTACTTGGGGTACCTTGGGCATCCCCAAGCTTGAACTCTTGCCTCTCCTACTTCTCCTCATATCGAGACCTCCTCGATCTTTGAACATTTCATCCACACAAAACATAACAGAAAACTGGTGAGATCCGTTAGTATAATAATGCAAATCACTAATTTAAGTATTGTTGCAAACCAATTCATTTTTTTTTTGCATTGTAGCTACTATATGATAACTTCTCCATGGCTTGTACCACCAATACACTACAAAAAAGACACATTCGTGACATTTTGGGCCGAACAAAAATCTTTTCTGTCATACTTATGACACTTCTATGACGATAATTGTGACAAACCCCGGTATCATCATAGATGTGGTGGGGTCCTACTTCTATGACAAAAAATCATGACAGAAAATGGGCTTTTCGTCTTGGACGGGCCGGAGACGCAACTGCATGACATTCTTTGGGCCGTCCATGACGGAAAAAACCGTGGTAGAATCTAGGGCGCGGAAAATATCGGGGAGTCCCCGGTTACGGTGGGTGGTCGGGGGCCGAGCGATGCGCGTTTCTCTCGTACGTACGCGTGTGTGTGCGAGGCATTGGGCTCTAACTAAACCCGAGCGAGGCGTTGGGCTCTAACTGAACCCAAGCGAGGCGTTGGGTTCTAACTAAACCCGAGTGATTGCACGGCAAGCTACGCGTTACAGAACCCGAGCGATCGATCGATGGCTGATAACTAAACCCGATCGAGCGATTTCTTCGCTACTGCTGCTAACTGAAGCCGATCAATGCTGCCTCTAGATGAAAAGTGAGCGTTGCTGGGGGGTTTGGATGAACAGTTCCCGGTGGGGGTGGATGAACAGGACCCCATGGCGTTGTCTCTGGATAAACAGGACCCCGATCATTCGAGCCAATTGGGGCTGGATGAACAGGACCTCGTGGAGGCCAGGATGAACAGGACCACCCCGTGGAGGGCAGGATGAACAGTAGACGGTGGAGGGCAGGATGAACAGTAGCCCGTGGAGGGGTGGTTGAACAGGAGCCCGTGGAGAGGGGTGGTGTTGAACAGTAGCCGGTGGAGTAGCGCGCGGTGGAGGCTGGATGAACAGTCGCAGGTGGAGGCTAGAGGAGGTCGATGGTGGATGAACAGTAGCCCGTGGAGGCTGGAGGGGGTCGACGGTGGAGATGAACAGTATCCCGTGGAGTCCCGTTTTGCGGCACGCCACACCCCTTCCGATGAACAGGACCACCGTTTCGACCGTAGCGCTCCAACACAAGTCCGCTTCCTCTGTTTTACGGTACGCCACACCCCTCCCGATCAACAGGACCCCCGTTTCGACCGTAGGAGGTTCGTTTCCTCTGTTTTGCGGTACGCCAGACCCCTCCTGATGAACAGGGTCCCGTTTAGAACGTGGCCGGTCAAACACAAGGCTGTTTCCTCCATTCTGCGATACGCCAGGCCTCGTTTCCATCGGTTATTCCGTTCAAGCCCTCCCGATGAACACGACGACGCATTCCGCTCCGACCCAGCCGGTTGGCTCCCCGTGAACACGACGAGGACGCTGTTTCTCCGTTCCGACCCAGCCATATACACGAGCCCTGGCCGTACGTATGCGCGAGTAGGCGTTCGAGACCCTGCCTGTATGTACGTACGTGGTCGTATTTTCTTTCTTGCACACTGGCTGTTGTACGTACGTGTACATGCTACGTGCGCGCCTCTACTACGACACGTGCGCGCCTCTACATCGACCAGTATGTACGTACACGTTCGCGACCAGAATGACAACGCTACGTACGCTTCGACTAGGTGGGTCCCGACTGTCACGCACTTCCTTGCCTGCGAAGATGTAGCTAGTGGGTCCCAACAGTCAGGGGGCGAATCGTTTTTTTTGCCCGGATGCACTTCCTTGCGTGCGAAGATGTAGCTGGTGGGTCCCAGCAGTCAGGAGGAAACATTTTTTTCACGAAATACGGTGGCCCGTCAGGTGGGTCCCCGCTGTCAGGTGAAGGAATAATTATTTTGCGCGTAATAAGGAGGCACTTCCTTGCTGCGGCCGTGGACCTAGTTGTCAGCCTCTCCACGTACAGTCCACGTCCGATGGAAGACGTTCCTTGACCACGTTGACCATGCCGCGCTGAGAGCACCAGGGCAGTGGACGATGGCGAGTCCTAGGAAGGGGACGACGCGGAGCCGGGGAAGACGTGACAGTGAATGCCCACGCGGAGAGGAGTATGAGAGTTCACTGGTTCGTTGCGGTGTGAGGCTACCTGCGCCGCAGAATAACAGGGGCTGTGGGTGAGTAGAGAGATGGCCTGGCCAGCGGTGGGAGTAGTAGGGGGTGGTGAGGCCTCCACCGCATCGTAGCCGGCCACGGGAGGCAGGAGCACGAGGCACGACCGACGCTGGTTTGGGCGGTTGGAGCAAGAAGACCAGAGGTTGAAGAAGCACTACGGCCGTTGGGTGGATATCCTACGGTCACTGGAGCTAGAATCGTGCATATCGATTAAGTTGACAAAGCCCTCCGTCCCCGTCAACTTAGTAGGCCCACAAGTCAGCCTGCCACTATACTGGGTTCCAGCTAGCAGGGGGAGTATTCATTTTTTATGCGTAATTAGGACGCACTTCCTTGCGTGCGAAGATATAGCTGGTGGGTCTGAGCTGTCAGCGGCGGTAACTTTTTTCGTGAAATACAGAGGCCCTTTCGGTGAATCCCAGATGTCGGGTGGAGGAATCATTATTTTGCGCATAATAAGGAGGCATTTCCTTGCGTGCGGCCGTGGACCTAGCTGTCAGCCTCTCCATGTACAGTCCACTTCATATGCATGTCGGTCGTTGACCATGTTGACCAGGCTACGCCGAGGGCACCAGGGCGGTGGACGACGGCGAAGCTTAGGAAGGGAACGACACAGAGGCAGGGAAGACTCGGCAATTGTTTCCCACGCGGAGGGGAGCACAATTGTATGAGGGTTTACTGGTTCGTCTGTCGTCGCCGGAGAATAACAGCAGGTGTGGGTGAGTAGAAGGATGGCTAGGCCAGCGATGGGAGTATGGTGGGGCGGTGAGGCCTGCGCGGCAGCACATCCGACCATGGGGAGGAGGGAGCAGGCAGTCCCGCCGGCGCTTGTTTGAGCGGCTGGAGCAGGAAGAGTAGAGATTGAAGAAGCGCGACGGCCGTTGGATGGACATCCAACACTCACTGCTTGTGCGTCAACCTTTTTTTTAGGAAAGGCTCAAATCTGTGGAAAACATCATACAACCCATCTGCCATTATTTCTAATAATTTACAGCCCATTTGCTAATTCTTAAGTTTTTTTTGAGCCCATATTATTTTTGTTAGCATTAAAGCCCATATTGTGACCACGCTTAAAAAATTATATGAAATGTTGCATATTTTGGTGCGGTCCGAACTGTTTTTAATCCCGAAATTTCAAGTCACATTCAAACTGATTTTAAAAATAAATGTATATCAATATAATATCCAACAAATTGTCCATGCATAAACATTAATGCAATTTAAAATCCTGAAATGAAAAAAAGAAATTTGAAAGTAATTGCTGGTTTGATGTGTTTTAAAAATGTACAACCCATTTCTCATTACTGATAGGCCATTTTCTCGTCCTGCCGAATGAATCTCTCCTCGTATTGAAAGATTTGCAGCCCAACAGGCCTGACAAAGCGACTTACTTGGCAAATCACAAAAAAACTAGGCTAGCCATTTTCAGAAAGAAAAAAAACTACTGGGCTGGTCTGTGGTAAACATAAAAGAGAAGACTGTCTAGACAAGCGAGAGTGTCCCGCACAACCCAGTTGACACCCTGCTTCCGTCTCAAAAACAAATTAGATAAATGCCACAACAAATATGGCGATTCAAAAAATGCCACTGCAATTTCCAAACTTTGAAAAATGCCACTGCAATTTTTGCAAACTTTGGAAAACGCCACTGCAATTTGCAAACTTTGAAAAACGCCACTCCAGACTTCGAAAAATGCCACTGGAAATGGCATGAAATGGTATTTTTCAAAGTTTGGACATTGCAGTGGCATTTCTCAGAAACACCAGATTAGGAGTGGCATTTATTAAATTAACCGAAAACAAAAATAACTGGGCGAGCTGCTGGGTCCCTGGTGTCAGCCACTCATTGTGCAACTCTCTCGTTTATTGACTACGTTGACAATGGCATGGGACCCAGATGTCAGAAATCCATTAGGAGGAGCCATTTTTTATTGGATTGAAATAAGGAGGCACTTGCTTGCGTACTGCCATGACCTTGGCGGGTCCCTGCTGTCATCCTCTCCACGTACAATCATCTCCTAATTGTGTACGCGTCAACTTGGTAGGCCCACAAGTCAGCCTCTAAACCCGTGGAGCACAAATACAACCCATTTAAAAAAAACAGCCCATTCCATACGTTCAAACGGAAAGTTCAACATTCAGAGCAAAGTAACAGGTCTGATCCACATATAAGTACTGAACTTCCATGTTGACAACCATCATAGCCAAGTTAACTATCTACTCCCACTAATACTCTAGTAGCGTACAAGTACTAACTAGACGATGCCGGCCGCCATCTGCGGTACACGCTAAACGCCGACGCCGGTGTCCTCCGCCTCACCTTGGACTTGCCAGAGGTGTGATAGGGCGCGTTGCTCGTGCGCGTTGGCCCTTTCCATGCCGGCGTGGTCCACCGAAACTTCGGCTTCTAAGCGGGAAACCCACTTGATGAGCTGGTAGTAAAAATCGGCGTCGCAAACGTGTGCGTGCCCGACAGCCTCCAGGGCTATTTGCTGGGCGCCGGCCTCCACGTAGTCGGCCCAGGTGCGGGCGCTCTGCTCGCGACTCAGAGCGTCGGTGCGCTGCTGCTCCATGTCCCGCTGGCGGTGCAAATCGGCGATACACTGCTCCTCCGCCAAGCGGTCGCGCTCCAACAACTCCTGCTCCTCCGCCAGGCGGTCGCGCTCCAACAAGTCCTCGGTCTCCGCATTGCCATCTAAAGACTGATAGAATGCCTCCTCCCTCCGTCTGCCTTCCGGTGAAAAGTCGAACAATAGTTCCGGCGGTGACCGCCTCCGGCCTCGCCTATCACGGACGTGCGGGGGCATGACGGACGTGGTGAGAGCGAGGATAAGTGACGAGCGACGTCGGGCCGGTGGGGGCTTATGAGGATAGGGCGAGTTGGGTCATGGTGCTACCATAGAAGGCTGGGAAACGGTACTTGTAGGCGTAAGGTAGCGCGACGGTCATCGAAATTCAATGCATAATTAAGCAGGCATGGCTTATCGCGCTAGCTTGCCGTGGAAAACTAGAGAAACTGAAATTCTGACTGTGTCGTCCCGTCCCTTCGGTGGTGTGTCCCGTCCGTGTTGGGTCGCACGCCGGCATGATGGTCAAACGAGTGCACTCGAATCATCTCCCTCCTTGTCAATAATGATTCCACGGATTTAAAAGGCCCGCAACAATTAAAGCGCATCTTTTTTTTGCATTAGCTAGCTGCCTTAATTATGGCCGGCTGCATGCATGCACTCAAAATCGCTCGCAGCCAGTATGCGGAGTAGCATGCAACCAGTCGCAGCCGAGGGCATTAGTTGATGAACTTTAGCTGGGAGATAAGGCATTTGCGAATGTTTTCGCTGGCAGTTTCTTCAGATTCGCATGGCATTTTCTTCAAAGCAGCTTGTCAGTTTCTTCAGAGGTAGGCATTTTTATTCAAAAAACTGCCACTTCGGATCTTGCGTCGAAACTAAAACAGCCAGGAGCGCATTAGTAGGCTAGCTAGTGATCGATTGGTAACTTCTAAACACTGAGCGAACAGATATAAGGAATTGTTAATACATCTCAATGATTCATAGATCATATACAAATATGTAGCTCCAAAAGCAAAGATCAGCCACAACTAAAACCAACTAGTACGATTCACATACATAAGATCAACATGTTAATGCATCTCAATGATTCACAGATCATATACAAATATGTAGCTCCAAAAGCAAAGATCTAGAAAAAACATATGTTCTTCCTACTAACATGGATGCTTCTCTTGGCCAACATTCAGTGCAGACTGAAAGACAAATTTGTTTGTGAAGTCTACAATTCCTCTTGCAACTGGTTTCACCAACAGCTGGAACCGTGAGAATGAACCACACATGATGGAGGAACATCCACTGCAATATGATTTGGTCTTCTCTTGATCACACAACGAGACTATTTTCAGAATACAAACTTTAACTTAGGCAAACTATAAGCACCTAGTGTTGGCCAATAAATAGTACAGTACTACTTTTCTGCAGTCCATGAAGTGACTATCCAATCTTTCTGTGTCTATTTTCAAATGGCACTGCATGCGGTGACTATACTATTCTCTTGTGCAGTTCAACCAAAATTGTGGTCACTTTGTGTGTTTGCCAAATAGCAACGGGCAGACATCTCTGTCTGCACAAATATCAAGCAGCTAGTAAACATATACCCCACCTTGTATTTTCGGTTTAAACATATCTCTTCCGCTTAGCATCTGTCATGTTTTGCACTAGACAATTTGATACAGTCATGTTTTGCCCTGGAAAATTTCATACTGAATTGATTTGCTTGTTCAGAGCAGAAATATAGCACATATTCTTCATCAGACCAAGGATATCCATGTTCGCAGTGATGGAAGAGGTGAAATCGATACAACCAAAATTGAGCATCCAATCATTGAATCCTGCCCTGCACCTCCAATGCAGGTCCACCCTGCCAATAAATTCACATGCAAACCACTAGTATTACTATCTAATAACAGTACAAAAAGAGTAGCAAGATAGTAGCAAACCATGTACCTTCGTAATAAATATCTCATAGTGTCACCAATTGGATATAAAGGTTTGGAAGAAAACATGCTCCTAATGTTGAACTACTTGGACTTTTTGTGCAGTTCCACTAAAGTCGAGCATCCCTGTTTGCATTGATATTGAAAGTGTGATTACTATAAAAGTGGCACTAGTTGAAGCATAGACTCACAAATATAAGCATTCCAATGTCTTAATGGGAAAAGGTAGCAAGACTGTTTCTAACCACCTGTTTGAAGGAATAAATAAGGCAACAGAGGCTGATGTGAGAAAGGCATATATAGTTCTTTCTGAAAGAATGATCGATTCCTGACCTTTCCTCTTATTTTAAGCATATTTTGTGCAGTTCAACTAAAATAAAATGCCATCACCGCCTTGACAATTCAGTGACACTGTACAAAAGGAAATGACTTAACATTACATCATGATGTCAGGTATGTAGTCGATAGGCATTAGAGACAAACTTACAGAACTCCTCTGATAACATAATGAACATTAATTTTAACAAAGGTGTGACTACTTTTACCGGGATAATTTGAGTGAACTCTACACCCTTTGTTCCTAAATATAAGATGTTTTCGCGGTTCAGTAGTAGTTTTCTTGAGCACATATCTGGGAAAGCTTGCCACACTTTATTTATGTCCATACGATAATGCAACACCATTCGAAATTTTGAATACTACAAATATACACTAATCCAGTGGCTAGTGCAACTGTAGAGTCGTTATTTTATTACATGGTACAATACAATGGTTTTATTGAACATATTTCAATAAACTCTAGCACTAGAAGATTTCTGTAAGAATTAACAATGCAAAATGTAAAGGTAACACGTTTCAGCATTGGTATACTAGTTGTGCATGAGCATTAAACCAAATACATAAGTCTGAAGGTAACTAGCATTATTAACTAATGACAGTATAAAAAAATTGCAAACCATGTACCTCCAAGGTAAATATCATTTCGAACTCGGGGGGACCTTAAAAATTGCTATCCCAATCTTGATAATCGATCAAACATAAAAACTTAATCGTACGAATCAAGAGAACAGCCGGAGGAGGAGGTGCCGACTCTTGACCTTTCCTCTTGTCTTCATAATTTTTTGTGTAGTTTAACCAAAATAAAATGACATAAGCGCCTTGGCATTTTAGTGATACTGTAGAAAAAAAATTAACTTATCTCATGAAAGTGAGGTATGTAATCTATAAGCATTAACAATGCAAAAATCTGAAGGCAGTAACAAGTTTCATCGTTGGTATACTGGCTGTGCAACAGCATTAGAATGCCTTAGCTGAAAAATCTTTAATACATCCACAATCAACAGCTAACCCTGAAATAATCCAGTGACATTAAATGGCATTTCTTAAATTTATCGGTGGCATTAGACTAAGTGCGGCATTAGTTAAATGTGGCATCACTTTAGCAGTAGCATTGCTTGACTTGACTGCTGGCGTTATACTAACAGCAAAAAAGTGACACTAAGAGCATGGGAGGCCCATTCGGACAGTGGGCGCACCAGTATGATGTACCTCCACGGACGCATAGAGTGGTGAGGACGGTATGGTTGCCCAGAGCAACAAATATCTAGGCAGCATATGTGGATTACATCCCATTTTTGTTATGTTTAGCCACCTTTTTCCTATGTGAGGACAACAAACCGATCGACCTGGTCATTCTCTATTGCGTTGTCATGCCTTTCTACCCTTCTTCAACCAAGATACACGAGACTCGTTCCTTAGCTACTGATTTTCCCATTTTCAACCTAGATCCGGGTTCGATGCCTACTCTCTTGGACAGTACAGTCTCCCTTCCTTTCCTTATTCAACCCAAACATGGATTAGTCTGCATGAAGTATGGTTTCCTTTAATAGTGCAAATTAAGGTTTTCGTCTACGTGACCAGCAGAGCAGAGGATAGCAAATTGGGAAGATGGTGGAGTGAAAAAAAAAATACACATGCAGCGACATGGCAGATGGGGCAATAGAACAAGGGTATGGTTCGAAAAGAGGTAGCATACCTGAGGGTCGGCGGGAAGTGGCTTCGCTCGTGGTCGTCGTCCTCCGCACGCACTACGGCAGTGAGCTTGGGGACAAAGGCCATCCCGCCCGGGCGCTAGGTCTGAGAGGACGACCTTGTCGTCAGTGCGTGACCTCGCTCGCCAACGACGAGTGCGTCAACGCTGCATGTCCTTTTCTTCCCCGGTGGATCTGTGACCACCTGTGAGGAGGGAGAGAGAGAGGCCGTCTTTTTAGATCCGGAGAGAGGGTGATAGTGTGAGAAGCAAGTGGGTAGCCCTTACCAAGAAAGCTCTGAAGCTCCAGCCTATATACTTCTAGTACTAGAGGTGGAGTAGTGGTAGAGTAGTTTATATTTTCTCTGCAAACGGTACCAGTTAGTCGTGCTTCAAAACTAAACGGCACGCCATTAAAAAAATGAAGTCGAGAAATAATGCGGCACCTCGGGCCAACGCGGCCAGATCGCATTTTGCACGAGAAATTACACACAATGTTTCATTGACATGTGCTCCCGTTCCAACATGTCAGTGAGACGACGGCGAGTCTTTTTGTACGATTTCTGAAAGGACGTGTAGGCTGGGGTGCCTCTTTGTGTACCGAGGCAAACTGGCAACCGTCCACTGACTCTTCGCCGTTTCCTCTCGATTTGGAACTGTTGTCGCACGCTCTTCGTCCCTCCTCCAGTTGCCTTCACCCTTCCTTCTGCCATTGTTCGATCGTCTTCTCCATGGTGGGAACAAGCCAGAAACGACCCCGTTATTCTTGCCCCGATCTGAAAGATGACGTGGTGGGGGAACTCATTGATCGGTGCGACATCATCACCTCGTCTAGCATGGCAGGTTCGTTCAAGAACATTCTCGACTCAACTAATAACATCATTACAGGGAACCCAGGGTCCAGGAGCGGTTTGATCTCCCTGTCTTCTTCGCTATAAGCCTGTTCGCATGGGCGCGGAAGACGGAGGCGTCGCCTTGTGCAAGTTGATGCCGCTTGATAATGATACGTGTGATGTCAAGATGCCATCGCTTAAGGGTAAGTCCTGGGCTGGCGCAAATGGAGATTGGGTTGTTTATATTGGGTACAATTGCGAGTGGGAGCTTGTGAATGTGTACACTCGTCAGCGGATTCCACTTCCAGAAATCTCCGAGTGCCCTGAGGTTGAGCACACAGATGATCTACGTACGTTCAAATACGATCATGGTGACTGTCGTCTACTGAAGATAGCAATTTCTCGAGTTCCCAACCGCTCTTGGAATTACAAGAACTATCAAGTTGTTGCTCGACAAGCTTGTTGCCATCCTCCGTGGTTCGACTGGATGGATATTGCTCAAAAATCAGTTTCTATACATGGATGTGTACTGTGATGCAATTGAATACGAGGATCTTGTGTTTGCTGGCACCACTCGTGGCACTATTTTTGCATGGAATCCTTATGATTTCAGTACGTTTGTCTTCCACCATAATTATAATTTTTTCATCCACATGCATGCGGGTTAGCAAGTTTCCCTTTACTAATTAACCTTCTTCTTGTGTTTCCAAGGTCCTGTGAACATTCCACCACCTATACTTGAAAAAATTTATAAGCAAGGGGGAGATGACGATGGTGATGATCACGAGCATGAGGAGGAGTAGAACCTATATACTCAGTGGCACCTGGCAATTAATTCCGATGGATCACCTCTTCTTGTCTGTATACAGTGCACTCAGACTATTACTATTGAGGAAGCAGGTGTTTTCTCCCATGGTCGCCCTCTCCTGACCTATTCCAACACCCGTTGCATGGTATTCAGGACGGATACTAGTGTTAGTGCTAGCGCACACACCTTCTCCCTGGTTCAGAATTGATAGTCTTGGAGCAAACTCGCTCTTCCTTGGACCAAACTATCCAATGATAGTGAAAGGCGATCCAGCTGCTCTTGACACAACGTTACTACCATTTATGAGAAGCAATTGTATTTATACCTCGGACATTTCAGTGGTTCCCTGCCCTGGTCCTGATATATGCCGCTTCAGCTTGGATGATCAGTCCTGCGTTGCTCTCGATATTGACAATAGTTGGCCCTTCCTAGAGCACCTATGGTTCAAAGCAAGCGTTTCCAACGCCGAGGATTGGTTGAGTTGAAGTTCATTTAATTGCTTGTTATTTGTTGTGTGATGAAAACTTTAGTATTTGCTAGAATGTTTCGTTGGAAATAATCTATAATCCAACATGTATCCTCGTTGTCGTTGTGTGTTGATGACTTGTTGTATTCAATGAATGGTACATTTCAGTTGCAAATGCATGTCATAGACTCAATTTATGAACGGTTTTCGAGTCACTTCTTGGAGTCTAAGTACCGTAGTAGTATAGCCAGCATTCGGTTAGTATATGAAGTTGCCACATCACATAGAGCCAACCTAATATTGGAGTATGCTAGCCCTCCACCGGCGCGCCGCTTCATATGGCGGAGGAAGTGAGGGGTCGCGTCACCTTGTGTCCAGATCTGAGATACCACGTGTACCAGATGAATGACTCCAAGTTCGACCACCGTGATGCTAGGTGCGAGCCAAGGAACACTGTTGGAGAGACCCCCCTCATAATTTTCCTACATTGGTTGTTTGATTCATAGGATAGAATGCTATAGGATTTTTTCCCTATGTAATCATGTTTTAATTGGCAATCTAGCATCCACTCCAACTTTTGTTTCACTTCCTTTGTTCCTACGAAGAGAGTACTTGCTCTAAATGCTGTGCCGCTGCAAGAGCCGCCTATATTTATTAACCATGCTCTAAAAAGGTGGATCAGCTTTGGTTATAGTAGTACTGTACTAGGTTAGTAGGTGACCTTGTGCTTGGCTCTTCTCCTTTTCCGGAAGTCGAACAATAATGATGGTACTACAGTAGTACTTCTGGCAATCTAACACCAAATGAACTGCTGCACGTCCACCGCTTGTAAGCAAAAGTTTCTCCTCGTGCTGCGAGCCACCGCGCACGCGTTGGCGGGGGAGAAGGCATAGTAAGCAAGCTTCTCATCGTTCTGCAAGTTGACGGGATACATCAAAGTTATTTACTAGTACTCTCTTAAAAAAGGGTCGACCATGTCCATGGCTACCATCCCGTGCTCTGTCATTGGCCCTGTTTGGATCCCTAAGTTAGAGTTAGTTTTAGTTAGTTGGGACTCAAATAACCCAAAAATATCCAAACATGATGGGTTAGTTTGGGATAGTTGGATCTAACCCACCCCCAAAAACTAGCCCACACTAGAGGAGCTTATTTGGGTTAGTTCTCCTTGGCCCACTAGAAAAATTAGTAAAAAAAAGTTACCCTTCCCATCCAAACAGGGTTCAAAGTAATCAAATGATTGAGAAAGAATATTTACTGTCAATCTAACCCTACCATCCAAACAGCTCTTTGGTTAGAGTTAGTTCAGGGTTAGAATATAACTCTAATCTCCAATTGAGTTAGAGTATCCAAACAGGGCCATTGAGTACATGCACTATTCACGTGCCATCGAGGAGAAAAAAATATTGCGTAGTACTAGGTGCCATCGAAGTGCACGACTCACTTACGCACTGCATATCTCAATTTTCTTGCATGACACGCCACCTTGATGCTAGATGTCCCGCGTGTCATGGAGGCATACAGTAGGATTTTGTAAAATGGAGGCATATAGATGTCCCGCGTGTCGGCAACATGATGAACAAAGCTCATGTATTAAACGAAAGAGTGGAAGAACATAGATTCCCGACGACCGAGAAGGAGCTACAAACCTCGGAGTGGAAGAACATATAAAATCAACCAAATCTCTCCATGTTCCTATACCATTCTATAGTATGAGAATAAGTTTGAACGTAAGCCATTGATTCACTCTATCCAATGATCACAGTTGGAAAATCCAAACAAAACCAAGCATTGGATCAACTCTTTTTTCGAGATAACTCTTTTAGCACTTAGATTGTTGCCGCCTGCCCACCTAGCCCACCTATATATCCGCTCACGTGTGATGACCACAGGAGCTATCCACTCAGATTGTATGTTAAAAAATAAAGGTCGATAACTAATGAGGCACCTCGGGCCAACGCAGCCAGATCGCATTTTGCACGAGAAATTACACACCATGTTTCGTTGACATGTGGTCCCGTTCCAACATGTCAGTGAGAAGACGGCGAGTCCTTTTGTACAATTTCTGAAAGGACGTGTAGGCCGGGGCGCCTCTTCGTATACCGTGGCAAACTGGCAACCGTCCACCGACTCTTCGCCTTTCCCTCTCGATTTGGAACTGCTTTCCCACGCTCTTCCTCCCTCCTCCATTTGCCTTCACCCTTCCTTCTGCCATTGTTCGATCGTCTTCTCCATGGAGGGAACAAGACGGAAACGACCTATT
This sequence comes from Aegilops umbellulata, assembly GCA_032464435.1. Taxonomy (NCBI): domain Eukaryota; kingdom Viridiplantae; phylum Streptophyta; class Magnoliopsida; order Poales; family Poaceae; genus Aegilops; species Aegilops umbellulata. Next base: position 60,636,521 of record CP136056.1, on the reverse strand, counting down.
ATTCTTGCCCCGATCTGAAAGATGACGTGGTGGGGGAACTCATTGATCGGTGCGACATCATCACCTCGACTAGCATGGCAGGTTCGTTCAAGAACATTCTCAACTCAACTAATAACATCATTACAAGGAACCCAAGGGTCCAGGAGCGGTTTGATCTCCCCTGTCTTCTTCGCCGTGACCCTGCTGGCTGGCGCGGAGACGAGGGAAGCCTCGCCCTGTGCAAGTAGATGCCGCTTGATAATGATACGTATGATGTTAAGATGCCATCACTTGAGGGCAAGGCTTGGGCAGGCGCAAATGGAGATTGGGTTTTTTATATTGGGTACAATTGCGAGTGGAAACTTGTGAATGTGTACACTCGTCAGCGGATTCCACTTCCAAAAATCTCCGAGTGCCCTGAGTTTGAGCACACAGATGATCTACATACGTTCAAATATGATCATGGTGACTGTCGTCTATGGAAGATAGCAATTTCTCGAGTTCCCAACCGCTCTTGGAACTAGAAGAACTATCAAGTTGTTGCTATCTTTGACAAGCTTGTTGCCGTCCTTCGTGGTTCGACTGGATGGATATTGCTCAAAAATCAGTTTCTATACACGGATGTGTACTGTGATGCAATTGAATACGAGGGTCTTGTGTTTGCTGCCACCACTCGTGGCACTGTTTTTGCATGGGATCCTCGTAGTTTCGGTACATTTGTCTTCCACCATAATTATAATTATTTCATCCACATGCATGCGACTTAGCAAGTTTCCCTTCTCTACTAATTAACCTTCTTCTTGTGTTTCCAAGGTCCTGTGAACATTCCACCGCCTATACTTGAAAATTTAAACCAAGGGGGAGATGAAGATGGTGATGATCACGAGCATGAGGATGAGGAGGGCCCATATACTCAGTGGCGCCTGGAAACTTTCGATGGATCACCCCTTCTTGTCTGTATACAGCCCACTACTGATGTTACTACTGAGGGAGCAGGTGTTGTCTCCCATGGTCGCACTCTCCGGATCTATTCCAATACCCGTTGGATGGTATTCGGGATGGATACTAGTGTGCTAGCGCCAACACCTTCTCCCTGGTACAGTATTGATAGTCTTGGAGCAAACTCGCTCTTCCTTGGACAAAACTATCCAATCATGGTGAAAGGCGATCCAACTGCTGTCGACACAATGTTACTACCATTTATGAGAAGCAACTGTATCTATACGTCGAACATTGTGTTGGTTCCCTACCTTGGTCGTGATATAGTAGGCCGCTTCAACCTGGATGATCAGTCCTGCGTTGGTCTCGAGATTGATAGTAGCTGGCTCTTCCCAGAGAATCGCTTGTGGTTCAAAGCAAGCGTTTCCAACGCCAAGGATTGGTTGAGTTGAAGTTCATTTCATTGCTTGTTATTTGTTGTGTGATGAAAACTTTAGTATTTATAATGTATCCTCGTTGTCATTGTGGGTTGATGACCTGTTGTATGTAATAAAATGATATGCCTGTGATAAACTTACTAAATTTATGAATGGCTATCGAGTCGCTTCTCTAAGTGGGTGCTGTGAAGAGGCAAAAAAATATTTTCCGAATACATAATTTGTACGTGCATTGCAACAGGGTATCGGACGAGGCCAATCAACAATAGTACACTATTTGTACTAGCTTCACATGTTGCACTATCTCTACGTCTACGTACGTAATACAACAAGTTTTAAACTTGAGACCAGCCACCCATCCTCACAAAGAACACTTTTTAACCTAGCACAGACTCCACGCAATTTGGCCACAGTGTGAGGTGGGCCATATGTTAATGTGTTCGATGTACGTAACCAGCACCTCGAATCCTCGATAGGAGTAGTAGTAGGAGTAGTAGGGTGGCATGGGCCAGAACAAGCATTCACGTCCAGGAGTACGGCACACGCCACCAGCACGACTTCCATCTGACACCATATTTCTTGGAGTCCGTGCTACAACAATCTCTTCAACCTCGTTGTTTCTCTAACTCAGCCATTGTGCAGCGGGCGAGGTGGGGGTTTGCCGATAGTCAGTTTCCTCAACTGCGGTCCCACTTGTAAGGCCAACTCCAACGCACGACCCCAAACGGACCTCCGTTTTTACCGGATTCTGTCCGTTTGGGTAGGGCAATGGGGTCGTGTCCGGGCCACTTCTCGGATGCGATGGCCGTGCGCCGAACGCGCGGACGCATCCTGGCCGCGTACATCTTTCTTTGCCAACACATATCTTTTTTTCATGATTGATTTTTTGGTACATGGAAATACATCACCAAAATTTTGACTAGAAAAGCAAGACCAAAGAAAACAATAACCACAAGAATACATTTTAGAAGATATTCAACTTTCATAACTGCTCCTGTAAGTTGGATTAGTGCCTTCTCGATGCATTCATTGTTGATCTGCGGAGGCTCGATCTTGCGTGCTTCTTTCTTCTTAGAGTGTAAAGAAGTAGACGTGTCTAGACTCTATTCTATCAACAAGTGCACTAGTCTCATCTCTAAGCCTCTATGCTAGCTAAAAGTGCTAGAACATCTACTAAATTGCGCTCTATCAATATATCGTTGTACTCTTCTTCCCAATACCAAAACTTGCATCCATTCTACACAATAACATTTTAAGTTAGCACAACTAGTCTAATCCGAGAGCACAACCGAATATTTAGTCGAGTCCTTCCTCCTTCTGCCGACATGTGGGACATCCAGCATCCATGTCGTGTCATGCAAGAAAATACAGTGGTAGTTGAAGCCACGTGATGTGCATCTTGGGTTAAACTGTAAATAGAATCTTACTACTCTTGAGTAACTCCAAAAGAGGCCACCGAAGATCTTTATAATATTTATTTTTCATCACCAGCACGTCGAGGTGAAAGATGTGCAGGTTTAGTGGGTCCTCTTGCGTTTTCACTGACATGTGGGACCGCATATGAGAAAACAGACGATGGGCTCCGCGCGTCTGTTGGCTGGCTGAGAAGAGAGATAGAGGAGGGCTGAGCATGGACTCCAGGAAATTTGTTCTACGTACTCGATATAGTGGAGTAACCAGCACCTTGATATAGTGGGGTGGCATGGGCCATAACTAGCATTCATGTCTAGCAGTACGGCACACGCCACCCACACGAGTCCCATCCGACACCAATTTTCTTGGAGTCCGTGCTAGCTACAGCCATCTCTTCTCCCTCCTGTTTTCTCAGCCATCGCGTGGTGGGCGACGTGAGGGTTTGCCGATGGTCGGTTTGCTCAACTGCGGTCCCACTTGTAAGTGAAAATGCAACACAACACACATTCCCCCTTGAGCGGCGTGCCGGACAAACCGTGTGGGGGTGCGACGCAAACACGGTAGACTTTTCCTTTTGATCTTGTAACTTGTAAAATTTGGTTCTGCTCCATGGGGTGACTGATAGATAGAAATAACGATTTTCCCTAGAGTAATGAGAAGTTTGGTTCTGGCGCGGTTCATGCATGGAGTACGTAGGAAAATTATGAAGTTGATGCGAAAGGTAAGATAATTACTAGTAGTACCATACACTACTACATGGATTTGACGGAAAGATAAAGATACATACGGATCCATCAACGACATCCTCACGCCCTAGTGCACCGGGTCACGAACCGACGTGTGAGGAGTAGCGGCGTTGGCGGCAAGCTCAACGTGCTTCTGAACAATGCCGTCCAAGGTTGCCCTGCGGTCCAAGAAGGCTAGCGTCCTATCGTCCTCCTCTTGCATGTAGTAGTCCTTGTGGACGATTTGCGTGTAGACGTGTGTGATTATGTTGATGGTGTCTTGCTGCGCAAGGCGCTACGCGGCAAGCGCGACCTCGAGGTGGACATTCTCCGACGCGACAGCGAGCAGTCGCAGGGCCACCAGTGCGTCGAAGAGGTTGTCACCATAGAGGCCGTTGAGGGTGGCAGGCATCGCAGAGCCTGGGCGCGTGGGCTGGAGGCGTACGTCAAGGTCGTCCGCGAGCTTCTTGACGACGGTGAACTTGTCGAGGAAGCCGACGAGGACCTCGTCGAACAAGGAGACGAAGCTGTCGTCCAAGCGGCCCCTCGCCCTGGCGGCCTCAAGCACTACCTGGAGACGTTCCTCGGTGCCGGGCCGCAGGCCGACCTCCATGGGTCTAGCTTCTAGTCAACTGATCTTGCGATTAGAGTGATCACTCTTGCCCTTGGGTGCGTAGGTGCGTAGGATTTCGTAGATTGGACTGGCGGGGGCCTTTATATTAGAAGTGCAGACTGCATTGAATTCACGTGCGTGTTGGCCATCTACTCCTCGCACCTCTACTGCACCTGCCTTTGGCTGTATGACAGGTTGGCCAGCCACCCGTTGGGCCCATGTGTCATACACCTAAAGGCAGGTGCAGTAAGTCAATGAAGCTGCGTCCCCCTCCGTGCCCGTGCATGCTTTCAGTGACTTGAGACTACCAAACATCACATGCAGTGGTTAGTTCATTGCATGTAATCCTATTAAGTAGCAAAAGGACATTAAGTTATCTCGCCGATAGGAATAAAACAATACACCATGTATTTATTTACAGAGGGAGTAGTACAATTTTTGTGGCATGCATTACTAGATTTGCTACTCAAATACTAAATCCAGATGGACGTGGTAGTACTACTAAATCCAGACGGTGGTGCTAGTACTACTAGTAGTAGTACTACCAATGTAGTAGCACTATACTACCCGTTGGTCAAATTATTACGTGTTGCTCCTCACAGTGAAGTGAGAAGACCCTACGCCGGAGATGACACCTGAGTATAGGCACCGTGTTCGACATACCATAGTCAGCCTCACCGTCTGCAGTCACTATCATCATGGTTGTAGACCTAGCCTGCTTACAACTAGCCGTGTTCGACATAATTTCCCGTGTGTAGATGCCCGTGCATTGCACGGGACACCAAGATTGGGGGGTGGACGGCGCCGGTAGCGGCCATCGCGCCAGATTTTTCCATGGACTTCTAGATGTGGTGGGGAGGAGATAAGGCTGATTGTGAAAGACAAGGAGTTGTTTGTAAATAGGGAACAAGTGCGGGCATCTTTTTGCAAAACTGGAGAAGTTTGGTTTGTATGCGTCAGATCTAGATCTGACGGCTATTGGTGAAAGATGGCAGGCACAACATCATCACCAACTCCGGACCTGTTTGATTCGCAGGATTTTGAAAACGCATGAATAGGACACGACAATATTACAAGTTTCAAACTGATATTACAAATGTTAGGAGTAATGCTGCACCTACGAAGAGGGAATTACTAGGAAGTTTATGTAAGAACTTTCGTTACTTTAGGTGGATGCAGCATTATCGTACAAACTAAAATCTACCCCCTGACAAGTCACTAATGGGCAAATAAGTTTTCGAGTCTCTGGACACTTGATGTTTCAAAAACAAATTCAGCTTCTGCGGAGACTTTGTCATTTAGGCTTAGACGCTTGCGGTGATCAGCGCGCCATTCATTGTTGCGCCAGAGAACGCCAAACCTCATTACCTTGAGCACACTTGCCTCCAGAACAAAGAACCTGGCCAATTTAATCTCAGATGTGCTGCCTCGATAGTCGATCAAATCAATTTCTGTAAGATGGAGATCAAGGCATTCGATGAGATTGTTATAGTGCAGCACATTTTTCACTTTTGGGTCTTTTTTTATCTGCAAAAGAAGAGAACATATTAGAGCAGCTGGCTGTATAAGATTGCCGTGTCATCAAGAGGTACCAATATCATTCGCTCATACGATATGGTTGGTTGGCTAGTGATATTTTTTCACTCTCTCTCTCTCTCTCTCTCTCTCTCTCTCTCTCTCTCTCTGTGTCCTCTCATTTACCTAGGAGTACGTGAAGAGCTTGGGCATTTGTTGCCTTCCACTATGTGGCCGATGCCATAATACGCATTGATGTCAAATCAAAAGATTTTGGCACCGCTCTCGCGATGTGAGAGATTTGGCACCGCTGTGCACATAGGCCCACATGTATAAACAAATCAATCAAACCAACTACACCAGCCTCTCACTCTCCCAAACAAGTGTTTTTGTATTTCCTCAGTCCTCCCTCTCTCTCTCTCTCACGCAAGTGTTTTTTCATTGCGTGAGTTAATTTGGCACCGGAGCAAAGTAGGTGATCCAGATTGGGGCACTAGGTGAGCAATGGAGGGGCATCGATGCCAAATGCATCACAAGTGAATTTGGCACGTGTTTTGGCCTACTTAGTGCAGGGCCGTTATAGCCCACTTTTGTACTACCTCTTATTTAGTATAAAATTTTGACAATATATTTATGTAAGAAAATGCCAATGCATGTCACTAAAAATTACACCATTTGAAATTATGTTCAAATACGAACCCAACGATATAGGCGCGACATTAATCTGGGGAAGATAGCAGGAGCTGTAGCTGGCGTGGCGCAGCGTTGGCACGAGGCGGAGCGCGGACGGCGGCAGAGAGCGACATCGTCCAGCTTCAAAGCTGAGCTCCTCGAGCTGATCTAGGGCGGGGGAGAAGAACCACTCGTCGAACTTGGGTTGGACCTTGCAGTTGGTACTGAACATGCGGATGTCAAGGCGTCTGGCTGGCCCAGGGTGCTATGAAAGGATCTTGGAGACTGCGGACATGCTTTGCAATCCCCATCACAGAGGCAGCTGTCGACGATGAGGTTGAGGGGGACGCGACGCCAGAGGGGGCGCCACCGCCGGGAGAGCAGGGCGGTCCGCAAGGCAGATTTGGTGGGGAGGAGGCCGATGATGACGAGCAGCATGTCATCGGGGAGGCTGCTGATGAAGCCCAGGCTCGCCGAATGCGGTTTTGGCTCGAGCCTCCTCCACTTGTTGGCTACCTCGCCGTCCATCTCAACCAGCGGCGACGTTGGTGTACACGTGTGCGGGTGTGTGTTGTGTGGTGGGTGCGCGCGAGTGCGTCCTTGCCGCCGCGCAGTGGTGAATTATGTGCGAGTGCGTCCTCCATGCGGAAGAAGTGTGTCCTCAATGCGCCCTCAATTTACTAGCATGCGGGGTTCTACCCCGAGTGGTTTCAACTTTGTTTACTTCACCGCGTGTCAGATGGGCCTCTAGTTTACTTATTTTCACCCACTGCCACATGGGCTAGCACACGAAGATACGGAACATGAGCTGACAAGGCAGCATGTGGACTGGTTGACCGGTCAACTAAACAATATACGGAGCTATACGCTGACACAGTGAGTGTATAATCCGTCGGTATAGAGTGTTCATGTGAGAGGGGAGGCCCGTGAGATATAGCAGAGAGAGAGAAAGATCTAATCCCTCCGTTTGATAATGTAGTTCCAACATTTTTTTAAAGTCAAACTTTTGAAACTTTGACCAAGTTTATAAAGAAATTACTTATATCTACAATACCAAAGATAAATGATAGTATGAAGTAAGAACATGTTGTGATGAATCTAATGATCTTTCTAGATGTAAATGTTTTTCTCCACATATACCTGGTCAAACTTTTCTGAGGTTTGACTTTTCAAAACATACATATGCTTATGGACGTGAGAGAGTCCCTAACTAGAGAGAGAGAGAGAGAGAGAGAGAGAGAGAGAGAAAGAGTGAGTGAAAAAAGTGTGTGTGCTTGTGTGAAAGAGACATGGACAACACTCGATAAAAGTCGAGAAAAAACGTGTGTGTCTTATGCAAACATATCACAGATGCATCTTCGACAACGGAAGCAAGGTGAGGAGATAGTGTGTGGTTGTTTGCAACCGAGAGAGCAAGACCCCTAGCACGTGGCCAAGAGGGGTCTGACAAACAAGGGAGAGAGGTCGAGAGAGACGTACGGAGAAAATGCAAACATGGGGTGGAGAGAGTATATGTTTGTCATAGAGAGATCCCCTGGAGATCGTGATGGGACTACATGGGTGGGAGATCGAGTGACAAGGTGTGTGCATGATAGAAGATACCTCGAGAGATATCGAGATAGACGTATGGATGGAAGGAGACAATACGTGTGTTCCTGATGGCTAGTGAGAGATAATCATACTTAGGGGGGTGATTGCGCCTATGATGGAGTGAGGGATTATGGTAATTATTAGGGGGGTGCGTGTCACATAAAGAGATAACAAGGGAGGAGAGTGTTGGATGGGTCTATATGTATAGCGCGAGCGAGACATGTGTATGTGTGAACCAGGGAGATATACCCGATAAGGCTGAGTGGTGCGTCAGATAGCTGAGACGGGGAAAGAGATATTCCATCCGCTCGATAATGCAGTGCATGTAATTTTTTTAGAAGTCAAACTTTGGAAACTTTGATCAGGTTTACACAAATGTTATTTATATCTTCAATACCAAAGATACATCATACGAAACTACATCTCATGGTGAATCTAATGGTATATGTTTGCCGTTCCAGATGTAATTGTTTTTCTCCACATACATGGTCAAACTTTGTGATGTTTGACTTTTCAGTAAATCAATATGCTATGGACCGAGGAGAGTGCCTAAGTCGAGAGGGATCAAGTGCATGTGAAGGAGAATGAGTAAGTGTGCAAAAAGAGTATGTGTCTGAAAGAGAAAGTGACAACAAACGATAAATTAGAGAGAGAGTGTGTGTGTGTTTTTTCGTTTCTTAGGCGAACATATCACGCATGCATCTCCGAGATAGAAAAGCGAGGAGAGGAGATACACGAAGATAGCTAGTGTGTGATTGTTTGCAACGGAGCGAGACACCCCTATAGCGCATGTCCAATAGAGGTCTGGCCAACAAGGAACAAAGGTCGAGAGGGACACATGGAGAACATGGACACATGGGGAGGGCGAGAGGGTGTGTTTGTGATAGAGAGACCCCCCCCCCCCGAGATCGTGAGGGGACTATATGGGTGGGAGATCGAGGGAGGTGCATGCGCGATAGAAAGATGCCCTGAGGGAAATCGAGATAGACCATGCACATGTTTGTGATGGAGACTAAGATTAGCTAGTCATATACATATAGGGGGGCTGCGTGTGCCTACAATTGAGTGAGAGACCATCATACTTGGCTAGCTAGGCATGAGATTGTGTGTGTCTGCGTGTGAGATGGAGAGAGAACGAGGGAGAGAGATAGAGTTTTAGATGGGCCTATCGAGTGCGAGTGAGATATGCATGTGTATGTGTGACCCAGGTAGATGGAGAGTTTGAGAGAGAGAGGGGGGGAAGAGCTCTGAGATGACAAAGTGGTGCGTGAGAGAGTTACGGGCAACGAGCCAAATAATTTGTGTGCGTATGATGAGTGCACCCAAGATATCTACCTTGGACTAGAGAATCATACATAGTGTGCGAGAGAGACATATAGATGGAGTATATATGTATGCGAACTAGAAAGACACCCCCCACGCACACACACACAAAGAGAGAGAGAGAGATGGAGAGAAAGAGAGAGCACCAACAAGGTTTGTGTGTTGGATGCGTGCGACAGAATTGAAGATTGTCGGCGAGAGAGAGAGAGAGAGAGAGAGAGAGAGAGAGAGAGAGAGAGAGAGAGAGAGAGAGAGAAGAGAGAGAGAGAGAGAGAGAGAGAGAGAGAGAGAGAGAGCAGGAATCCGGGAGAGGGGGAGGTCGCGTTTTATGCATCAAAGACTGATATAAACCATGTTTCGATATAAACTTGCATTCAAATATTTAAATTGGAGAACATGTTGTCGGCAATCCACACATGAACGGATATATGCGTATATCAAACAAGTTCATTAATTTGACTTTCAACATGTTCATGGAGTACTATAATACTGTACAACATGCTATTCGATTGAGGTGTTCAATTTTGGATTTAGTTCACTATTCTAACCTGGTTAACGAGCTATTTCATTGAATCGAGATATTTCATTTTGGGTTTGCTTCCCGTTTTTGAGTGGGTCAACTATTTTTCATATAGTAAATCGCTAGCAACGAGCATGTAAAAACACATTACTCCCGAGCATCATCTCTCCATCTAAAAAAGAAGTGGCAAGCTAATATTTCTAAATTTGATTCGAATCGACTTGGCAAGTTAGATGTGGATGCTCGTTCTCCCAAATTTTGAACGAACCGTTAAACATCCTCTGCTCGGTGTAATTCGCCCGAGCAAATAAATGGGAGACACGAAATTACCGTCCTATGTGGGAGACGCATTAATTGGCCCGTTGTGCATCGAGGGTAGGTTCGTGACTTCATCCAAGCGCACCTTCTCCTCGGCTGAAATGACATGTGCCGAATAATTTATAAACCATGATCAGCAAAACACGCTCTCCTCGCCCGAAATAGCTCGCGCCCACTTTTTCAAAACACGCTCTCCTCGCCCGAAATCGCTCGCGCCCACTATATTTCAAAACACGCCCTCCTCGCCCGATATCGCTCCCGCCCACTATTTGGGGAGAAGCAAAGTTACTCTACTATTCCCGACCCTCAGTACACAGACCCAAGCTGAGAAGCCTAAAGGCAGGGGTAGAACTGTAACTCCCCCTCATATTTCAGACAAATGTGTCCGTAAAACATGGTTCCACTCCCCTTCCAATTCCCCCCCCCCATTCATACCTCGTGGGCGCCAAATCACCTTCTCCACGGAAGCTCCCTTCTCCCGAGCCACGAAACCTCAACCCCTCCTCCATGGCGCCCCCACTGCACCAATTTCATATCCGCCCTCCTCTCTAATGCCGGAGATGCTGTCCATTTGCCGTCGTGCACTGGGCCGTGTGCCTCTTACTCCATGCTGTTGGAGCTGCCTCGACGACGGCCGCGTGAACCATACCGGAGCCGATTCACCCCCGCCGTTGTTCACGATGCCGGAGCGGCTCCAACTTCGGATCCATCCAGAGTCCCGGCACTGCTTCCCCGTAGCAGTCGACCTTCGCCACATCGTTGTTTCCCTGCCGCCGGTGGCCACCACAACCGCGCCGGCCTCACCGACTCGGGAGCTGGACCTGCCTACTTCACCATGCCGCCAGATAGGTTGCACCCTCATCTCAAATCACTTTATTTAGGCGTCAGTTGTCTGAATTTTTATTCTAGGTCAATCAATTTCCAATGGGAAGCAGCACCCCTTGAGGCGGCGGAGCTCCTAGGCTGTCGGTTGGCTGGTCTCTAACGTAAGGGTGCGGGCCCGCAAGTTCGCCACGGTAGCATCGCTTAGATGGCTATCTTAGAGTTGCGTGGGTTCAAGGTACTGCCACCGCCGGATCTGGATGACGGGGAGTCTTTGTGGATTGGCCCGGGGGTGGCGCAACCACGGCAGTGTGGTGGGGCGGGGAGCTGGGTTTTGGCCGGGGCCATGGACGGCGGAGGCAAGCTGCTCTGCCGTTGGTCGTTGGCTCTTCGGGGAAGATTCCTAACAGTGTCAGCCGGGAGGCACAAGACGGCCATCAAGCCATCCGGCATAGATCGGACAGTACCAAAATAAAATAAAATCGTGTGACCCCAATTTAGTCTCACTCAACAGACGTGTGACCACTCTCGTACCTTGCTGTTGATCTCTTAGTGTATTTCTTCAGATCAAAGAGACGTGTCGTTCTTAACATTATGCGTTATCTGCATCTTTAGGCACACCGTCTTCCGACTCACCACAGCTGCTCCAACAAGGGAAGCATACACCAGAAGGGAGCTATAGTCCCCACTCAACAGTTCCCTGCATCGAATGCGCGTGCCCGACATGGACAGCCACAACAACTGCAGGGTCGTCGACAAGTCAGCACATGATGCTCACTCCTATGGATGGCGGCCAGATAGGTTGTACCCTCATCTTACTTGTGTGCAACATTTATGGCTTTGTTATTCATCTAAGCATGAAAAATAGATTATCACATTTCACTGTATATTCATGCTGATCTCTTACGGGTCTTGTTTAGGAGTTAACGTTGTTCCATAGTTCAGCTAAGATACTTGTTCTTTAGGTAACGATGTTCCATAGTTATCATCCATAAGCCAATGCAATCCCACAGGCTGGTGATTATAGTATTATACCACTTCTAGTATTACCTATGTTGTTCTTTATACTTTTGTGTGCCATCTAGTTAATCTCGAGTACAAATGATACATATTCTCTAGCTTTCATCTCTGTTCCCCCTTTAGTTTTTTAGACCTGTTGCTACTAGTTAACCCCAGTCCTACTATTTATGTCGTCTCCTACATGCACTCATTACATAAATCTAACTACTAGTTGTCTTCCATGCATGCCAGATATAATTGCACACACTGATATATCCACAAGAATCTCACGGAGCAATGTAAAGGCCAATAAACTTGATGTCAATGATACCCAATATGATGGAACATGTAAAGGCGGTTCTTCAGAAGACTTGTAGAAAGCTGTTGAATCCTCTTCACCCCACAAGGTCTTTTCTCTAACTTGGCCCGTGATATGGGTACAACATGCATATAATGTCCTGGAGTGTATCTACTCTGTTGCAATGCCATGTGCTTAGCATGCTGATCATTCATGTAAATATGTCATGCCTTCCTGTTTTTTAGTACCTATTCCATTCATGATAACATGTTTTCAAAGTAAAGTACTGTCATTCTACTCTATCGCAATGCCATCTGCTTAATTTGGACATCATGCTTCTGAATATCTTATGCATTGTTATTCATCAGTACGTACTTCATCTGTCTACCATACCATGTTTTTTACATTGAAGTGTTGTTCTAGTGCTCTGTTGCAACGCCATCTTAGTTTCCCAATCATACACGTGTATGCTACCTTAGTTTTTTCTGTACGTATTCTGCTAGCATACACTTTTACATTCAACTAGTGTTTTTTACTGTGTTGTCCTGTCGTATCCCTAGCTCTTACACCATACTCCCTTCGTTCGGATTACATGTTGCCGAAATGGATAAAAAAGGATGTATCTAGAACTGAAATATGCCTAGACCCATCCATTTTTTTCCGGATGGAGGGAATACATGTCAATATGCCATGCCTTTCTATTCTTCAGTACCTATTCCATCTCTCTGTTGTAGCATGTTTTATAACTGAAGCACCATTCTTCTATACAAGGCATGCAAGGGGAAGACGACTATGTTAGAATCTGAAGGGTTATAAACCAGGTCTTTGCAAAAGATCCAAACGCCAGGACATAATAAACCAACTCCAATTTTTATAGATACTGCTCCAGCATAGAGAAACCCAACTCCTACTGATAATAAGCAGATTCCAGTGGCCAAAGAACTAGTCCGCTCCAGTCCAACAAAAATATGTCAACTCCATTCTAAGAAGCATGTGCGTATCCTTGCATCATGAAATTTTATAGCATGCTGATCATATTTTCTACATGTTTCTTACCCATCTCTCTTTTAGAAAATAAGTTTAGCAGATAGAAGAATTTCTGCACTGGTATCGTTTGTGAGGAAAGATTCTTGCAGGAATTCTCTGTACTCCAATGCAGATGTAAGTACCTGTTGTATATCACTATATTTTTACATCGGCATGTATTTTGTTAATCGGCATGAATCCAACCTTTATGTGATCTAAATTTACTTGTAGCAAAATGTATGATTAAAGGCCACAATGTTGATTTTTGTAAGGAAAACTGTCTGGTAGTTTTGCATCCTGAGCTGCATGAGTGTACTATCTCATATCAGTGGGTTTGATTACTTTGGTTCTACAATGGGTTTTCAGTGTTTTTTATTGTGTTGTCCTGTCGTATCCCTAGCTCTTACATCATACTCCCTTCGTCCGGATTACATGTCGTAGAAATGGATAAAACTGGATGTATCTAGAACTGAAATACGCCTAGACCCATCCATTTATTTCTGGATGGAGGGAATACATGTCAATATGTCATGCCTTTCTATTCTTTAGTACCTATTCCATATCTGTTGTAGCATGTTTTATAACCGAAGCACCATTCTTCTATATAAGGCATGCAAGGGGAAGACGGCTATGTTAGAATCTGAAGGGTTACAAACCAGGTCTTTGCAAAAGATCCAAATGCCAGGAGATAATAAACCAACTCCATTTTTCATAGATACTGCTCCAGCATAGAGAAACCCAACTCCCACTGATAATAAGCAGATTCCAGGGGCCAAAATACTAGTCCGCTCCAGTCCAGCAAAAGAATGTCAACTCCATTCCAAGAAGCGTGTGCGTATCCTCGCATCATGAAATTTTATAGCATTCTGATCATATTTTCTACATGTTTCTTACTCATCTCTCTTTTAGAAAATAAGGTTAAATGATAGAAGATTTCCTTCATTGGGATTGTATTCGAGGAAAACATCTTGCGAGAATTCTCTGTGCTCCAATGCTGATGTAAGTACTTGTTGTTTATCACTATATTTTTTACATCAACATGTATTTTGTTAATCGGCGTGAATCCAACATTTGTCTTGTCTAAAATTAGTTGTAGCAAAATGTTAAAGGCACCAATGTTGATTTTTGTAAAGAAAACTGCCTGGTAGTTTTGCATACTGAGCTGCATGAGTGTACTATCTCATATCATGCACATTGTTGAATTGTAGTGCTGCTCTGGTTGCCCATTCATTCATTGTGTCAATGTTGCTTTCATATTACCTTACTGGCTGATGATAGCTGTGCCATATTGTATTAATTTGGTGTTGGCTAGTTGCCCAAACGTTCGTTGTGCCAATGTTGCTTTCCTATTATCTGACTTGGCCAATGATAGCAATGCTAGTGTCTTAATTTGGTGCAGGCTGCTGAAGATAAGAAGACAAACTCTGAAAACAGCAAGGCAACCCCATTGTTTCTTTCCAATAAATCTAGGCCAGGTAATATGCTAATAACTCATGATTAATATGTTTGGTTCCCCTCCTAATTTATGTTATGATGCAGTGGTCGAGACACTCTACACTATCAATAATACAAGATTGCCAAAATCACCATCTGAATCTATTCAGTATCCTCTGTCTCGAATGCAACGGAAAAAATGTATGTTTGTGAACCAATTAATGGATGAAGGAATGATAGAAATGGTGGAGGAATCAGAGGTGCAGAGTCATGCGACACAACAACTAATCAATGTTTTCAAAGAGAGTGTAGCAAAGCAGCAAGAACTTGCCCACATGCTTATGGGCGTCATCCGTGCTGAGGTTGCAGATTGTGACGTTGTAGATCGTTAGGTTCTGTTCATTTATTTGCACTGGCATCAGTCTTTGATTGCCCAGTGGATGTAATTTCCTGTAATATATGCTAGATGTGCAACGTTTTTCCCTGTATGTCGTACCTTTGCTTGATCGGTTTTGGTCTTGTGCATAATTGCTCGTCATAATGGGCTCAAATTATCTAATTTGGCCTAAAGACATGGACGAACTTTAGTGGGCCCATTAAGTTAATGGGTCGTTACCAGGCTGAAAGTTAATGGTCGGCCCTCTTAACTCCCGGGTCGTTAACAGGCTGACATCGAAGCGGGCAACAGGTGGGCCCAATTGATTTCACGGGTCGTTAACAGGCCGTTACTAAGTTCGGGCTACATATGGCCCAACTATACTATGGGCCTTTAGCAGGCCGAAAGAGACAGAGGGCTTGTACTGGACCATGTAGAGCATGGGCCGCTAAGAGGCCGAAGGTCAGGTCGTATTGTAAATGGCCCAACTGTGTTGTGGGCCTTTAGCATGCCGAAAGAGAAACCGGGCTGGTATTGGACCATGAAGGGCATGGGCCGTTAAAAGGATAAAACTCAGGTCTGACTACAAATGGCCCAACTCATTTATGGTCCGTTAACAGGCTGAAAGGCACACAGGGCCGGGAATTGGCCCAACACTTAAATGGGTCGCTAAAAGGCCAAAACTCATGCCCAACTACAAATGGCCCAACAGATATATGGGCCGTCACTAGGCTGAAAGACACACTGGGCCGGAAATTGGCTCAACACTTAAATGGGTCTCTAAAAGGCCGAAACTCAGGTCCGACTACAAATGGCCCAACTGCTTTATGACACCGGGCCGAAAATTAGCCCAATATTTAAATGGGTCGCTAAAAGGCCGAAAGATGTACATCATGAAAATTGGCTCATCCACAGAATGGGCCGTTAACAGGCCGAAATCTCATCGGGTCGATATTGAGCCCAAATATATAGCGGGCTGTTAACGGGCTCGAACTGACGATGGTCTGCAATGGTGTCAAATCTTTAACGGGTCGTTGATGGGCCGAATTGGCACATCTCGTATGGGCCGTGGGCTTAAACGGACCTGACACAAGTAGGCCTTATATGGGCCGGCCTGCTATTTTTTACTGGGTCAGCCTTTTTCACCGGAATGGGCCACTGTTGGGCCGTGCCACGTGTCGACCTATCATAGGCGCCTCCTGTCCAATGAGTGGATGTGATAACCCACAAGTATAGGGGATCGTAACAGTTTTCGAGGGTAGAGTATTTAACCCAAATTTATTGATTCGACACAAGGGGAGCCAAAGAATATTCTCAAGTATTAGCAGCTGAGTTGTCAATCCAACCACACCTGGAAAATTAGTATCTGCAGCAAAGTGTTTAGTAGCAAATTAATATGATGGTGGTGGTAACGGCAACAAAAGTAAAGACAGTAAAAGTAATGTTTTTGGTATTTTGTAGTGATTGTAACAGTAGCAGCGGGAAAGTAAATAAGCGAGAACCAGTATATGGAAAGCTCGTAGGCACCGGATCAGTGATGGATAATTATGCCGGATGCGGTTCATCATGTAACAGTCATAACATAGGGTGACACAGAACTAGCTCCAATTCATCAATGTAATGTAGGCATGTATTCCGTATATAGTCATACGTGCTTATGGAAAAGAACTTGCATGACATCTTTTGTCCTACCCTCCCGTGGCAGCGGGGTCCTATTGGAAACTAAGGGATATTAAGGCCTCCTTTTAATAGAGAACCGGAACAAAGCATTAGCACAAAGTGAATACATGAACTCCTCAAACTACGGTCATCACCGGGAGTGGTCCCGATTATTGTCACTTCGGGGTTGCCGGATCATAACACATAGTAGGTGACTATAGACTTGCAAGATAGGATCAAGAACTCACATATATTCATCAAAACATAATAGGTTCAGATCTGAAATCATGGCACTCGGGCCCTAGTGACAAGCATTAAGCATAGCAAAGTCATAGCAACATCAATCTCAGAACATAGTGGATACTAGGGATCAAACCCTAACAAAACTAACTCGATTACATGATAAATCTCATCCAACCCATCACCGTCCAGCAAGCCTACGATGGAATTACTCACGCACGGAGGTGAGCATCATGAAATTGGTGACGGAGGATGGTTGATGATGACGACGGCGACGAATCCCCCTCTCCGGAGCCCCGAACGGACTCCAGATCAGCCCTCCCAAGAGGTTTTAGGGCTTGGTGGCGGCTCCGTATCATAAAACGCGATGATTTCTTCTCCCCTATTTTTTCTCTCCAAAAGCAGACATATAGAGTTGGAGTTGGCGTCGGAGGGCATCCAGGGGGCCCATGAGGTAGGGGCGCGCCCTAGAGGGGGGGCGCGCCCCCCACCCTCGTGGACAGGGTGTGGGCCCCCTGGTATTCATCTTTGGCGAGGATTTTTTTATTATTTTTTTCTAAGGTGTTCCGTGGAGTTTCAGGTCATTCCGAGAATATTTGTTTTCTGCACATAGAACAACACCATGGCAATTCTGCTGAAAACAGCGTCAGTCCGGGTTAGTTCCATTCAAATCATACAAGTTAGAGTCCAAAACAAGGGCAAAAGTGTTTGGAAAAGTAGATACAGCGGAGACATATCAACTCCCCCAAGCTTAAACCCTTGCTTGTCCTCAAGCAATTTAGTTGACAAACTGAAAGAAAGAAAGAAAAACTTTTACAAACTCTGTTTGCTCTTGTTGTTGTAACTATGTCAAGCCAGCATTCAAGTTTTCAAAATAGATCATAACTAACCATATTTGCAATAATTCTCAGGTCTCATAATTACTCATAGCAATAGCATAATCAACTAGCAAGCCATAATAATAAATCTTGGATGACAACACTTTCTCAAAACAATCATAATATCATATAACAAGATGGTATCTCGCTAGCCCTTTCTGAGACCGCAAAACATAAATGCAGAGCACCTTTAAAGATCAAGGACTGACTAGACATTGTAATTCATGGTAAAAGAGATCCAATCATAGTCATACCCAACATAGATTAATAGTGATGAATGCAAATGACAGTTGTGCTCTCCAGCTAGTGCTTTTTAATAAGAGGGTGATGACTCAACATAAAAGTAAATGGATAGGCCCTTCGCAGAGGGAAGCGGGGATTTGAAGAGGTGCCAGAGCTCGGTTTTGAAATAGAGATAAATTGCATTTTGAGCGGTATACTTTCATTGTCAACGTAGCAACTAAGAGATGGCGATATCTTCCATGCTAAACACATTATAGGCGGTTCCCAAATAGAATGGTAAAGTTTATACTCCCCCTCCACCAACAAGTATCAATCCATGACATGCTCGAAACAACGAGTGTCTCCAACATACATCAGGTCCCAGGGGGAGTTTTGTTTGCAATTAATTTTGATTTAGTTTGCATAAAGCATGGGACTGGGCATCCCGGTGACCAGCCATTTTCTCGTGAGTGAGGAGCGGAGTCCACTCCTCTTGAGAATAACCCGCCTAACGCGGAAGATAAGGACAACCTTGGTTGATACATGAGCTATTCGAGTATACAAAACAGAATGTTTATTTGAAGGTTTACAGTTTGGCACATACAAATTTACTTGGAACGGCAGGTAGATACCGCATATAGGAAGGTATGGTGGACTCATCTGGAATAACTTTGCGGTTTAAGGGATTGGATGCACAAGCAGTATTCCCGCTTAGTACAGGTGAAGGCTAGAAAAAGACTGGGAAGCGACCGACTAGAGAGTGACAACAGCCATGTACATGCATTAAAATTAATAAACATTGGATGCAAGCATGAGTAGGATATAATCCACCATGAACATAAATATCGTAAAGGCTATGTTGATTTGTTTCAACTACATGCGTGAACATGTGCCAAGTCGAGTCACTCAAATCATCCAAAGGAGGATACCACCCAATCATACCACATCATAATCATCTCAATAGCATGTTGGCACACAAGGTAAACCATTATAACTCATAGCTAATCAAGCATGGCATAAGCAACTATGATCTCTAAGTGTCATTGCAAACATGTTTATTCATAATAAGCTGAATTAGGACCGACGGGCTCATCATATTTACAAAAACAAAAGAGGTCGAGTTCATACCAGCTTTTCTCATCTCAGTCAGTCCATCATATAACATCATAATTGCCTTTCACTTGAACGACCGAATGGTGTAAATAATAATAAGAGTGCACGTGCATTGGACTAAGCTGGAATATGCGAGCATTCAATAAACAGGAGAAGGCAAGGCAATATGGGCTTTGGGTTAAATCAACAATAATGCATATAAGAGCCACTTCAAAAATTTAATTATGGTCTTCTCCTACTGACCCCCAAAGAAAAGAAAAGAAAAGAAAACTATTTACACGGGAAAGCTCCCAACAAGCAAAAGAAGAACGGGAAATATTTTTGGGTTTTCTTTTTAATTACTACTACAACAGGAAAGTAAATTACTACTATTTTTTTTGTTTTTATTAAGGTTTAACAAACAAACCAGAAGAAAGCAAGAAAAAGAAAATAAACTAGCATGGATATTACAATGAAAGAGTATGAGCACCGACATCTAGCAATGAGTGTGTGTGAACATAAATGTAATGTCGGTGAGAAATACGTACTCCCCCAAGCTTAGGCTTTTGGCCTAAGTTGGTCTATTGCCAGGGATAGCCTGGCCGATACCCGTAGGTGTAGCTGGGGTCGTACTGCAACAAAGAGTAGTGGGGATCATACTGTGATGACGAAGAGGACTCTGACTGCCACTAGCTGACAGTCGCCTCTGGATCCCAAGAATAAAAAGATTGTCGTGGAGGCTCATCTTGTGGTTCCGGTTCCGTGGCTGGTGCAGGGTTCTTGTAAGCTTGGACGGCCGCCCACGTAACGAGATAAGGTCCTACAAAATTAAACAAAGAAGGAGCAGGCAACGTAATAGTTTCAGGATAATGTTTATCATAGTATAACTTGTATTTGAGCTCTCCATTCCTATCCTTAACAAGAAAATCATGGGCTATCATGCTCTTATAGTCTAAATAAGCATCAGGCAACAATTTTTATTCCTTCTCATAATGCCTAATAGCTATGTTAAAGTGTGCAGCAAGGCGAGAAGCATAAATGCCTCCAAAGATGGGGCCTTTAGTACGGTTCAGACTCAACCGCCCAGCAATAATTCCACCCATACTGACAGTGTTGTCGCGGTATAAACCATGGAACAAAATGATAATATCAGGAATGCTAAAGTTCCCACAATTCCCACGACCTATCAGGCATCGACTAGCAAATAAAGCAAAATACCGTAACACAGGAGAATGTATGCTAGTGATCCTCGCATCAGAAACCTTCCTGGTTTCTCCCACAGAGATAAGTTTAATAAATGGTTCCAACTCCTTACTGGGTGGTTCCTCTAGAGTTCCCTCAGGAGGTATGTTGCAGACCGCGCAAAATTCAGACAATGGCATCTTCTTCACAACGTCATATAAATGAAACTCTACTGATGGAGGTGATTCTTTACGGAAAAAGTAGAAGTTTTGCACAAAAGTATTTGTGAGTAAGAGATACTATGGACGTTGGTCGCGGACGAAGTCGGTGAGGCCAGCATTGTCAATCAATGAATAGAAATCTTCATAAATCCCGGCCTCTCTCAAGAAATTAT
This sequence comes from Aegilops umbellulata, assembly GCA_032464435.1. Taxonomy (NCBI): domain Eukaryota; kingdom Viridiplantae; phylum Streptophyta; class Magnoliopsida; order Poales; family Poaceae; genus Aegilops; species Aegilops umbellulata. The sequence goes on along the minus strand of CP136056.1, from coordinate 60,615,855 downwards.
CAGAAGGCCATTCACACGGCCGAATCTCCGCGGTACGAGGCAAATTATATTTGGGCCTCTGAGCTTCTTCATCTTGTTTATCCTTTGAGCTACGACTCGAGGAACCCCTTAAAAGTCTCCTCATTATTTCTGAAATAATCTAAAAAAATTAGTAACTTCAAACAAAAGTGAACCAACTTTAATAAAACTGATAGCAACTACTCCTACAAGTGCCTAGAACCTTTATCAAGCATTAGAACTACTTGGAACCATATAAATTTGACATGCAAGCTCAAGAACATGGTCACCTATGCAGCACAAATTTGCAAAGAATAAAGCACTAGAACATAAACTAATTGGACCAATGGAGGAGTCACATACCAAGGAACAATCTCCCCAAGCAGTTTTGCGAGAGGTGCTTTGAGCAAGGAGATCAAAAATCACAGCGAAAGTGGCTGGAACTCGTGCTTGAGTTGGTTTTTCGGGTTTGTGTGAGACAGAGGAAGAAGATGGGTGCTGGGATAAGTGGAGGAGGGCCACCGTGGGCCCACGAGGTAGGGGCGCGCCCTAGAGGGGGGGCCACCACCCTCGTGGCCAGGTGGCAGCTCCTCCCGTGGTAATTTTTGCACAGTAAATACTCAAATATTCCCAAAAAAATCATATTAAATTGGCATGTCATTCTGAGGACTTTTATTTTCGGGATATTTTTACATTGCACGGATAAGCCAAGAAACAGACAGAAAAAATACTATTTTTACTTTATTTCTACTAATTAACCGAAAATATAGAGAGGGTACAGAAAGTTGTGCTTCTAGTTTCATCCATCTCATGCTCATCAAAAAGAATCCACTAACAAGGTTGATCAAGTCTTGTTAACAAACTCATTCCGATAATCATGAAACCGGAGAAATTTCGAATAACACTAAGTTACCTCAACAGGGATATGCACATCCCCTATAATAAGTATATCATATTTCTTTTTGACGGTAGGAAGATGAAATTCAAAACCTCCAAATTTAATTGATGGGATTTTTCCAATGGAGTTGATACTATGAACTTGAGGTTGTTTCCTCGGAAAGTGTACCGTATGCTCATTACCATTAACATGAAAAGTGACATTGCCTTTGTTGCAATCAATAACAGCCCCTGCAGTGTTAAGAAAAGGTCTTCCAAGAATAATAGACATACTATCATCCTCGGGAATATCAAGAATAATAAAGTCCGTTAAAATAGTAACGTTTGCAACTACAATAGGCACATCCTCACAAATACCGACAGGTATAGCAGTTGATTTATCGGCCATTTGCAAAGATATTTCAGTAGGTGTCAACTTATTCAAATCAAGTCTACGGTATAAAGAGAGAGGCATAACACTAACACCGGCTCCAAGATCACATAAAGTAGTTTTAATATAATTTCTTTTAATGGAGCAAGGTATAGTAGGTACTCCGGGATCTCCAAGTTTCTTTGGTATTCCACCCTTAAAGGTATAATTAGCAAGCATGGTGGAAATTTCAGCTTCTGGTATCTTTCTTTTATTAGTAATGATATCCTTCATATATTTAGCATAAGGATTTGTTTTGAGCACATCAGTTAATTACATACGTCAAAAGATAGGCCTAATCATTTCAGCAAAGCGCTCAAAATCCTCATCATCCTTTTTCTTGGATGGTTTGGGAGGAAAGAGCATGGGTTTCTGAACCCATGGTTCTCTTTCTTTACCATGTTTCCTAGCAACAAAGTCTCTTTTATCATAACGTTGATTCTTTGGTTGTGGGTTATCAAGATCAACAACAGGTTCAATTTCTACAGCATTATCATTACTAGGTTGAGCATCATCATTAACATTTTCATTAGGTTCATGTTCATTACCAGATTGTGTTTCAGCATCAGAAATAGATATATTAATTGGATTATCATGTGGTTCAGCAATAGGTTCACTATAAGTTTGCACAGTTCTACCATTTTTCTTTTTCTTCTTTTTAGAGGAACTAGGAACATCACTATTATTTCTCTGAGAATCTTGCTCGATTCTCTTAGGGTGGCCTTCAGGATACAAAGGTTCCTGAGTTATTCTACCAGTTCTAGTAGCCACAATAACAACATAATCATTTTTCTTACTATTCATTTCATCAAGCGCTTCTTTTTGAGCTTTAAGTACTTGTTCTACTTGAGTGGTAATCATAGAAGCATGTTTGCTAACAAGTTTAAGTTCACCTTTAATATTAGCCATATAATCACCCAAGTTTTTAATTATGTCGGAATTTTGTTTTAATTGTCTACCAAAATAAGCATTGAAATTTTCTTGTTTGACAATAAAATTATCAAACTCATCAAAGCATTGCCTAGCAGACTTATAGTGAGGGATATCACCTTCATCAAATCTATAGAGAGAATTTACCTTTACTACATGTGTCGGGATATCAAGATCAGGAGGTTCTTCTATAAATAAGTGATCAAGATCATATGTTTCTTCGACAGGCGGTAGATTAAGACCATGTATTTCTTCAATAGGAGGTAAATTCTTAACATCTTCAGCTTTAATACCTTTTTCTTTCATAGATTTCTTTGCCTCTTGCATATCTTCAGGACTGAGAAATAGAACACCTCTCTTCTTCGGAGTTGGTTTAGGAATAGGCTCAGTAATTGGAGCAGGAGCTGGCTCGGGAGGTGCCCAATTGTTTTAATTTGTCAACATATTATTCAATAGAGTTTTAGCTTCATCCGGTGTTCTTTCCCTGAAAAGAGAACCAGCACAACTATCCAGGTAATCTCTAGAAGCATCGGTGAGGGAGTCCGGGATTAGGGGGTGTCCGGATAGCCGGACTATACCTTTAGCCGGACTCCAGGACTATGAAGATACAAGATTGAAGACTTCGTCCCGTGTCCAGATGGGACTTTCCTTAGCGTGGAAGGCAAGCTTGGCGATGCGGATATTTAGATCTCCTACCATTGTAACCAACTTTGTGTAACCCTAACCCTCTCCGGTGTCTATATAAACCGGAGGGTTTTAGTCCGTAGGACAACAACTCCAAGATACAACAATCATACCATAGGCTAGCTTCTAGGGTTTAGCCTCCTTGATCTCGTGGTAGATCTACTCTTGTACTACCCATATCATCAATATTAATCAAGCAGGACGTAGGGTTTTACCTCCATCGAGAGGGCCCGAACCTGGGTAAAACTTCGTGTTCCTTGTCTCCTGTTACCATCCGCCTAGACGCACAGTTCGGGACCCCCTACCCGAGATCCGCCGGTTTTGACACCGACATTGGTCCTTTCATTGAGAGTTCCTCTGTGCCATCGCAATCAGGAAGGATGCATCTTCCCGTCTTTAAAGACGGCGCCGTTATTGAGGGAGCCTTGGCTGTCGGCCAAACTCTCCGGGTAGGTGGTTTTCTCATGACTGCCTGTTCGGCTGTTGCGCCAACGGTGACCTCTCGGATCATCAAAAGCAATCTTCACGTCAGCTCGGAGCTCGTCGAGCAGTTGGATCCAATGGAGCTCTCTTCCGTAAACGAGCTCTTGGATCGCATCGCCGCCTTGGGGGTCACTACGAATTATGACTAGGTTGGGCTTAAACCCGATCTAAGAGAGATTAATTCTCCCCAAGTCACCCATCATGTTGCCGTGGTAGAGGCACAGTGTGGCGACCCTTCATCTATCTTAAGGACTAGCTACGTCCGGATTCCCGATCCCTCCAAGCCAGATATCCGCGGAGGGGAGGATGTAACTCAAGACTTGAACTTAGAATCAGGCAACAGGCTAGACTCATTGGACAACATCCAAGAATCCAAACTTCAGAGTTCGGAAACTCCTTGGCCTCTGAGTCCCAGATTGGGTGAGGTCTCGGAATTAATTCCACCCACCCTCCCGAACACAAGCGATCTATCCCAAATCAGGCAAAAGCCCGAAGAAACAGTACATCATTACTGGGCAAGGTTCCTCCTGGTTATGAACAGGATAAAGGACTGCCGAGAGGAAGACGCAATCTCAATCTTCTGCAATAATTGCACGGACCAAGGAATCCTCAACGCCATAAGTCGTCGTGATATTACATGCTTTGCCAACTTGGCGTCCATAGTACAAAAGTATTGTGCGATGGAAAGCGCCTGGAAAACCGAAATTAAATTTTGGGACAATCCGGCCCTGAATAGAATCCTCGTCCGAAATAAAAGGGTGCATCATCATCAGACACCCAGGTTAAAGACCAAAAAACCAAAACCCTCTACAGGGCATGGAACCGTACTGGAGGGATGGCTTAATGGACCCTGTAAAATTCATAGTAAAGAGGACGCCACACCAACTCACAGCCTTAGAGCATGTTGGATAATCCGGCAGGTGGCCAAAATCGGCGAAGATCTCCTAATTCCGGAGGCCACCGAAAGACACCTCAGGGACCCCAGTACAGTTTTAACAGTCCTCGAGACTTTCGCATCAAATAATATGCGGAAAAAAACACTCTGCAACCTCACCGAAGTCTACCAAGTAGCAACAATAAACCCATGGAGTGACACGGCTATTACTTTTAATGCCAGTGATGAACCTAAGTTCCGAACAACTCGAGCACCAGCCGCACTGGTCCTCAGTCCAATAGTGGACGGCTTTCGCCTCACCAAGGTACTCATGGACGGAGGTAGCGGACTGAACCTCATTTACGAGGAAACCCTTCAAAAAATGGAAATAGACTGGAACCGCATTGAGCGAAGCAGCACAACCTTTAGAGGAATAATCCCCAGTCGAGAAGCGCGCTGCACCGGAAAAATCACACTAGATGTGGTGTTCGGCACGCCGGATAATTACAGGTCCGAAGAGGTCACATTCCAGGTGGCCCCGTTCAGTAGCGGATACCACGCTCTGCTAGGGCGGGAAGCATTTACAATCTTCCAAGCAATACCCCATTACGGGTACATGAAGCTCAAGATGCCCGGGCCAAACGGAGTCATCACTCTCGCTAGTGATCCGAACATAGCACTCCGCGCCGAAAACAAGACAGCCGCGTTGGCCCTTGAGGCACTGTCCGAAGCCCTAGCGGCTGAGGAACTGACTACGCTGCGCTCCACGGTAAACATGGACGATGTGATACTCGATAAAAGATCCAAGTCCACCTCCTTTAAACCGGCGGATGAAATAGTCAAATTCCAGGTCCATCCAACGGACCCCAATAAAACAGCTTCCATCGGGGCACGACTAAACCCTGATGTAGACGCCGCACTGCGAGAGTTTCTACGTGAGAACTGGGACATTTTTGCATGGCACCCCTTAGACATGCCAGGAATCCCCCGCAGGCTGGCCGAACACAGCTTAAATATCCTAAAAGGATTCAAACCAGTCAAACAAGCCCTTCGGCGCTTCTCTGAACCCAAGAGACAGGCCATGGGAGAGGAGCTAGCCAAGCTATTGGAGGCCGGATTCATCAGAGATATAAAACATCCGGACTGGCTAGCAAATTTGGAGATGGTACCAAAGAAGGACAAATCCTGGCGCCTGTGCGTCGATTTTAAAGACCTTAACAAGGCTTGCCCAAAGGATCCCTTCCCCCTCCCCCGCATCGATCAAATTATCTACGCCACGGCAGGACACGATTCGTTGTGTTTCCTCGACGCATACTCCGGCTACGATCAAATCAAGATGGCAGAATCAGACCAAGCCGCAACGGCATTCATCACCCCATACGACCCATTCCGCTTCAACACAATGCCTTTTGGGCTCAAAAACGTCAGCGCAACATATCAGCGCATGATTCAGACATGTCTGGCAAACCAGATCGGCAAAACAGTGGAGGCATACGTGGATGATGTGGTCGTAAAAACAAAACAAGTCGAATCTCTAGTAGACAACTTGAGGCTTACATTTGATAACCTCCGAACATATGACATCAAGCTAAACCCGGAAAAATGCGTTTTCGGTGTTCCAGCCGGAAAGCTCTTGGGCTTCATTGTATCCGGTAGAGGAATCGAAGCAAATCCAGCCAAGATCCGAGCTTTGTCACAATTGGATATCCCAAAGGACCTCAAACAAATACAAAAATTAACCGGATGCGTGGCGGCTCTAAGCCGCTTTATCTCCCGTTTGGGAGAACACTACCCCTCTATCGCCTCCTCGGCGCACCGAACACTTCAAGTGGACGGATGCCACCACGACCGAAATCGACGAAATAAAAGCCATATTGGCAACAAAGCCAGTCCTGGCCGCACCAAACATTGGCGAACCAATGCTATTGTACATTGCAACAACCTATCAAGTTGTCAGCGCAGTACTCGTCGTCGAGCGGGAAACGGACGGACACAAATTCCCCCTTCAAAAGTCGGTTTACTACGTGTCCACTGTCCTCACCCCATGCAAATCACGGTACCCACATTATCAAAAGATTGCATATGCGGTATTCATGGCATCCCGGAAGCTACGACACTACTTTCAAGAGTGTTCAATCACAGTAGCATCGGAAGTACCACTCAACGATATTATAAACAACCGTGACGCAACGGGCCGGATTGCAAAATGGGCCATCAAACTCCTCCCGTTCGACATAACTTATAAGCCACGGTGAGCTATCAAGTCGCATGTTTTGGCTGACTTCGTCACAGAATGGACGGAGGCCGAACTCCCTAAAGAATACGACACATATTCAAACTGGATCATGCATTTCGACGGCTCCAAAATGTTGGTCAGTCTAGGGGCTGGCGTCGTTTTGACATCCCCACAGGAGACACAGTCCAGTATGTACTCCAGATTATGTACACGGACTCCAGCAATGCAGCCGAATATGAGGCCCTTCTACATGGTCTCCGGATGGCAGTATCCATGGGTATTCAACGCCTAGAGGTGCGCAGGGATTCGAACCTCGTGATATCCCAGATAAATGGAGACTTTGATGCCAAGGATCCAAAAATGGAAGCTTACCGCAATTTGTCCTAAAAATGTCAGCTCGGTTCGAGGGGCTCGAATTTCATCATATAGCCCGAGAAAACAATCAGGCGGCAGACGTGGCACGCATCGGTGCTAAACGCGATGCGATCCCCCCCCCAACATCCTCCTGGAAAGGTTGTTCAAGCCATCTGTAGTATGGGAAGGGGAACATGGTAATATTAGCCCGAACCCAACCGCACTGTCCGATGCCGAACAATCTGACATAATCGAAGGCTCTGCCAATGAAATCACAACTTCAGCCCACGTAATAATGGCCGTCATCGCCCCGTGGACAGAACCATTCCTAGCCTACCTTACTAGGCGGGAACTCCCAGAGGACCAAAGCGAGGCACGCTACATAGTTCGGCGATCTAAAGCCTATAAAGTCCATGAGGGAGAACTTTATAAGAAAAGCACTACCGGAGTCCTTCAAAGGTGCATCTCCGAAGAGGAAGGGCGGAACCTGCTGGCTGAAATTCATGCCGGACTCGGTGGTCATCACGCTGTAGCTCGGTCCCTTGTAAGCAAGGCGTACAGGCTTTTATTGGCCGACGGCCCGGGCAGACGCTCAGGACTTGGTCCAACGATGCGTCAGTTGCCAGCTTTTTGCAAACCAAAGCCATATGCCACCTACCGCCCTCCAAACTATCCCCATCACTTGGCCCTTCGCGGCCTGGGGGCTTGACATGGTTGGACCCCTTAAAGGGGGAACTAACAAGAAAAAATACTTACTGGTCATGGTGGATAAGTTCACCAAATGTATAGAAGCCAAGCTTATTAGGACGGCCGAATCCGGACCGGTGATAGACTTTATATCCGGGGTCGTACACCGTTACGGCGTCCCCCACAGCATCATCACAGATAATGGCACGAACTGTTGGAAATATGCCCTAGAGGCAATAATAAAAGCATCATTATATTTCCTTGTTCATGATAATTGTCTTTATTCGTGCTATAATTGTGTTATCCGGAAATCGTAATACATGTGTGAATAACAGACAACAACTTGTCCCTAGTAAGCCTCTAGTTGACTAGCTCGTTGATCAATAGATAGTCATGGTTTCCTGACTATGGGCATTGGATGTCAATGATAACGAGATCACATCATTAGGAGAATGATGTGATGGACGAGACCCAATCCTAAACATAGCATAAGATCACATAGTTCGTTTGCTAGAGTTTTCCAATGTCAAGTATCCTTTCCTTAGACCATGAGATTGTGTAACTCCCGGATACCGTAGGAGTGCTTTGGGTGTGCAAAACGTCACAACATAACTGGGTGACTATAAAGGTATACTACGGGTATCTCTGAAAGTGTTTGTTGGGTTCACACGGATCGAGACTGGGATTTGTCACTCCGCTTGACGGAGAGGTATCACCGGGCCCACTCAGTAATGCATCATCATAATGAGCTCAATGTGATCAAAGTGTTTGATCACGGGATCATGCATTACGGTACGACTAAAGTGACTTGCCGGTAACGAGATTGAACGAGGTATTGGGATACCGACGATCGAATCTCGGGCAAGTAAAATACCGATTGACAAAGGGAATCGTATACGGGATTAATTGAATCCTCGACATCGTGGTTCATCCGATGAGATCATCGTGGAGCATGTGGGAGCCAACATGGGTATCCAGATCCCGCTGTTGGTTATTGCCCGAGAGCCGTCTCGGTCATGTCTGCATGTCTCCCGAACCCGTAGGGTCTGCACACTTAAGGTTCGGTGACGCTAGGGTTGTGAAGATATGTATATGCAGTAACCCGAATGTTGTTCGGAGTCCCGGATGAGATACCGGACGTCACGAGGAGTTTCGGAATGGTCCGGAGGTAAAGAATTATATATAGGAAGTGCTGTTTTGGCCATCGGGACAAGTTTCGGGGTTATCGGTATTGTGCCGGGACCACCGGAGGGTCCCGGGGGGTCCACCGGGTGGGGCCACCCATCCCGGAGGGCCCATGGGCTGAAGTGGGAAGGGGGGCTAGCCCTTAGTGGGCTGGTGCGCCCCCCAAGGCCCACCCCCTGCGCATAGGGTTGGAACCCTAGGGTGGGGGGGGCGCCCACATGCCTTGGGGGCACTCCACCCCCTTGGCCGCCGCCCCCTTGGGAGATTCAATCTCCCAGGGCCGGCGCCCCCCCAGGGGGCCTATATAAAGGGGGGAGGGGAGGGGGGCAGCCGCATCCTTGCCCTGGCGCCTTCCTCTCCCTCTCCAACATCTCCTCCTCCTCCGTAGAGCTCGGCGAAGCCCTGTCGGAGTATTGTAGCTCCACCATCACCACGCCGTCGTGCTGCTGCTGGAGCCATCTTCCTCAACCACTCCTTTGCCTTGCTGGATCAAGAAGAAGGAGACGTTACGCTGACCGTACGTGTGTTGAACGCGGAGGTGCCGTCCTTTCGGTGCTAGGATCTCCGGTGATTTGGATCACGTCGTGTACAACTACCTCATCCCCATTCGTTGAACGCTTCCGCTCGCGATCTACAAAGTGGTATGTAGATACAATCTATCTCCCATGACTTGTTGCTTAGATGAACTCATAGATGGATCTTGGTGAAACCGTAGGAAAAATTTTAATTTTCTGCAACGTTCCCCAACAGTGGCATCATGATCTAGGTCTATGCGTAGTTCTCTATTGCACGAGTAGAACACAATTTGTTGTGGGCGTAGATGTTGTCAACTTTCTTGCCGCTACTAGTCTTATCTTGCTTCAGCGGTATTGTGGGTTGAAGCGGCCCGGACCAACCTTACACGTACGCTTACGTGAGACCGGTTCCACCGACTAACATGCACTAGTTGCATAAGGTGGCTGGCGGGTGTCTATCTCTCCCACTTTAGTTGGAGCGGATTCAATGAAAAGGGTCCTTATGAAGGGTAAATACAAGTTGACAAATCACGTTGTGGCTTTCACGTAGGTAAGAAAACGTTCTTGCTAGAACCCTAATTCAGCCACGTAAAACTTGCAACAACAATTAGAGGACGTCTAACTTGTTTTTGCAGCAAGTGCTTTGTGATATGATATGGCCAAAGTTGTGATGAATGATGAATGATCTATATGTGATGTATGAGATGTTCATGCTATTGTAATAGGAATCACGACTTGCATGTCGATGAGTATGACAACCGGCAGGAGCCATAGGAGTTGTCTTTATTTTTTGTATGACCTGCTGTCATTGAGAAACGCCATGTAATTACATTACTTTATTGCTAAACACGTTAGCCATAGTAGTAGAAGTAATAGTTGGCGAGCAACTTCATGGATACACGGACACGATGATGGAGATCATGATGATGGAGATCATGGTGTCAAGCCGGTGACAAGATGATCATGGAGCCCCAAGATGGAGATCAAAGGAGCTATGTGATATTGGCCATATCATGTCACGTTTATTATTTGATTGCATGTGATGTTTATCATGTTTTGCATCTTGTTTACTTAGAACGACGGTAGTAAATAAGATGATCCCTCATAATAATTTCAAGAAGTGTTCCCCCTAACTGTGCACCGTTGCGACAGTTCGTTGTTTTGAAGCACCACGTGATGATCGGGTGTGATAGATTCTAACGTTCACATACAACGGGTGTAAGACAGATTTACACATGCAAACACTTAGGTTGACTTGACGAGCCTAGCATGTACAGACATGGCCTCGGAACACAGAAGACCGAAAGGTCGAGCATGAGTCGTATAGAAGATACGATCAACATGAAGATGTTCACCAATGTTGACTAGTCCGTCTCACGTGATGATCGGACACGGCCTAGTTGACTTGGATCATGTAATACTTAGATGACTAGAAGAGGGATGTCTATCTAAGTGGGAGTTCATTAAATAATTTGATTAAGATGAACTTTATTATCATGAACTTAGTCTAAAATATTTACAATATGTCTTGTAGATCAAATGGCCAACGTAGTCCTCAACTTCAACGCGTTCCTAGAGAAAACCAAGCTGAAAGACGATGGCAGCAACTATACGGACTGGGTCCGGAACCTGAGGATCATCCTCATAGCTGCCAAGAAAGATTATGTCCTACGAGCACCGCTGGGTGACGCACCTGTTCTCCCTGCAGAACAAGATGTTATGAACGCTTGGCAGTCACGCTCCGATGATTACTCCCTCGTTCAGTGCGGCATGCTTTACAGCTTAGAGCCGGGGCTCCAAAAGCGTTTTGAGAGACATGGAGCATATGAGATGTTCGAAGAGCTGAAAATGGTTTTCCAAGCTCATGCCCGGGTCGAGAGATATGAAGTCTCCGACAAATTCTTTAGCTGTAAGATGGAGGAAAATAGCTTTGTCAGTGAACACATACTCAAGATGTCTGGGTTGCACAACCGCTTGACCCAACTGGAAGTTAATCTCCCGGATGAAGCGGTCATTGACAGAATCCTCTAGTCGCTTCCACCTAGCTACAAGATCTTTGTGATGAACTACAACATGCAGGGGATGGTAAAGACCATTCCTGAGGTATATGCTATGCTGAAATCAGCAGAGGTAGAAATCAAGAAGGAACATCAAGTGTTGATGGTGAATAAAACCACTAAGTTCAAGAAGGGCAAGGGTAAAAAGAACTTCAAGAAGGACGGCAAGGAAGTTGCCGCGCCCGGTAAGCAAGTTGCCGGGAAGAAGCCAAAGAATGGACCCAAGCCCGAGACTGAGTGTTTTTATTGCAAGGGAAGTGGTCACTGGAAGCGGAACTGCCCCAAATACTTAGCGGACAAGAAGGCCGGCAAAACAAAAGGTATATGTGATATACATGTAACTGATGTGTACCTTACCAGTACTCGTAGTAGCTCTTGGGTATTTGATACCGGTGCAGTTGCTCACATTTGTAACTCAAAGCAGGAGCTGCGGAATAAACGGAGACTGGCGAAGGACGAGGTGACGATGCGTGTCGGGAATGGTTCCAAGGTCGATGTGATCGATGTCGGCACGCTACCTCTACATTTACCTACGGGATTAGTTTTAAACCTCAATAATTGTTATTTAGTGCCAAGTTTGAGCATGAACATTGTGTCTGGACCTCGTTTAATTCGAGATGGCTACTCATTTAAATCCGAGAATAATGGTTGTTCTATTTATATGAGAGATATGTTTTATGGTCATGCTCCGATGGTTAATGGTTTATTCTTGATGAATCTCGTACGTGATGAAACACATATTCATAGTGTGAATACCAAAAGAGTTAAAGTTGATAACAATAGTCCCACATATTTGTGGCACTGCCGCCTTGGTCACATAGGTGTCAAATGCATGAAGAAGCTCCATGCAGATGGACTTTTAGAGTCTCTTGATTATGAATCATTTGACACGTGCGAACCATGCCTCATGGGTAAAATGACCAAGACTCCGTTCTCAGGAACAATGGAATGAGCAACCAACTTATTGGAAATCATACATACCGATGTGTGCGGTCCAATGAGTGTTGAGGCTCGCGGTGGCTATCGTTATGTTCTCACCCTCACTGATGACTTGAGTAGATATGGGTATATCTACTTAATCAAACACAAGTCTGAGACCTTTGAAAAGTTCAAGGAATTTCAGAGTGAGGTTGAAAATCAACGTGATAGAAAGATCAAGTTTCTACGATCAGATCGTGGAGGAGAATACTTGAGTCACGAATTTGGCACACACTTAAGAAAATGTGGAATAGTTTCACAACTCACGCCGCCTGGAACACCTCAGCATAATGGTGTGTCCGAACGTCGTAATCGCACTCTATTAGATATGGTGCGATCTATGATGTCTCTTACCGATTTACCGCTATCTTTTTGGGGCTATGCTTTAGAGACTGCCGCATTCACTTTAAATAGGGCTCCGTCGAAATCCGTTGAGACGACACCGTATGAATTATGGTTTGGGGAGAAACCTAAGCTGTCGTTTCTAAAAGTTTGGGGATGCGATGCTTATGTCAAGAAACTTCAACCTGAAAAGCTCGAACCCAAGTCGGAAAAATGCGTCTTCATAGGATACCCTAAAGAAACTATTGGGTATACCTTCTACCTCAGATCCGAAGGCAAGATCTTTGTGGCCAACAATGGATCCTTTCTAGAGAAGGAGTTTCTCTCGAAAGAAGTAAGTGGGAGGAAACTAGAACTTGATGAAGTGTTACCTCTTGAACCGGAAAATGGCGCAACTCAAGAAAACATTTCTGAGGTGCCTGCACCGACTAGAGAGGAAATTAATGATGATGATCAAGATACTTCTGATCAAGCTCCTACTGAAATTCGAAGGTCCACAAGGACACGTTCCGCACCAGAGTGGTACGGCAACCCTGTCTTGGAAATCATGTTGTTAGACAACGGTGAACCTTCGAACTATGAGGAAGCAATGGCGGGCCCGGATTCTGACAAATGGCTAGAAGCCATGAAATCCGAGATAGGATCCATGTATGAAAACGAAGTATGGACTTTGACTGACTTGCCCGTTGAGCGGCGAGCCATAGAAAATAAATGGATCTTTAAGAAGAAGACAGACGCGGATGGTAATGTGACCATCTATAAAGCTCGGCTTGTCGCTAAGGGTTATCGACAAGTTCAAGGAATTGACTACGATGAGACTTTCTCACCGGTAGCGAAGCTGAAGTCCGTCCGAATCATGTTAGCAATTGTCGCATTCTACGATTATGAAATATGGCAAATGGACGTCAAAACGACATTCCTTAATGGTTTCCTTAAGGAAGAATTGTATATGATGCAGCCGGAAGGTGTTGTTGATCCTAAGAATGCTGACAAGGTGTGCAAGCTCCAACGCTCGATTTATGGGCTGGTGCAAGCATCTCGGAGTTGGAACATTCGCTTTGATGAGATGATCAAAGCGTTTGGGTTTACGCAGACTTATGGAGAAGCCTGCGTTTACAAGAAAGTGAGTGGGAGCTCTGTAGCATTTCTCATACTATATGTAGATGACATACTTTTGATGGGAAATGATATAGAACTCTTGGACAGCATTAAGGCCTACTTGAATAAGAGTTTTTCAATGAAGGACCTTGGAGAAGCTGCTTATATATTAGGCATCAAGATCTATAGAGATAGATCAAGACGCCTCATAGGTCTTTCACAAAGCACATACCTTGATAAGATATTGAAGAAGTTCAATATGGATCAATCTAAGAAGGGGTTCTTACCTGTGTTACAAGGTGTGAAATTGAGCTCAGCTCAATGTCCGACCACGGCAGAAGATATAGAAGAGATGAGTGTCATCCCCTATGCCTCAGCTATAGGTTCTATTATGTATGCCATGCTGTGTACCAGACCTGATGTAAACCTTGCCGTAAGTTTGGTAGGAAGGTACCAAAGTAATCCCGGCAAGGAACACTGGACAGCGGTCAAGAATATCCTGAAGTACCTGAAAAGGACTAAGGAAATGTTTCTAGTTTATGGAGGTGACGAAGAGCTCGTCGTAAAGGGTTACGTCGACGCTAGCTTCGACACAGATCTGGATGACTCTAAGTCACAAACCGGATACGTGTATATTTTCAATGGTGGGGCAGTAAGCTGGTGCAGTTGCAAGCAGAGCGTTGTGGCGGGATCTACATGTGAAGCGGAGTACATGGCAGCCTCGGAGGCAGCACATGAAGCAATTTGGGTGAAGGAGTTCATCACCGACCTCGGAGTCATACCCAATGCGTCGGGGCCAATCAAACTCTTCTGTGACAACACTGGAGCTATTGCACTTGCCAAGGAGCCCAGGTTTCACAAGAAGACCAGGCACATCAAGCGTCGCTTCAACTCCATTCGTGAAAATGTTCAAGATGGAGACATAGAAATTTGTAAAGTGCACACGGATCTGAATGTCGCAGATCCGTTGACTAAACCTCTCCCTAAGGCAAAACATGATCAGCACCAGAACTCTATGGGTGTTCGATTCATCACAATGTAACTAGATTATTGACTCTAGTGCAAGTGGGAGACTGTTGGAAATATGCCCTAGAGGCAATAATAAAAGCATTATTATATTTCCTTGTTCATGATAATTGTCTTTATTCGTGCTATAATTGTGTTATCCGGAAATCGTAATACATGTGTGAATAACAGACAACAACTTGTCCCTAGTAAGCCTCTAGTTGACTAGCTCGTTGATCAATAGATAGTCATGGTTTCCTGACTATGGGCATTGGATGTCAATGATAACGAGATCACATCATTAGGAGAATGATGTGATGGACGAGACCCAATCCTAAACATAGCATAAGATCACATAGTTCGTTTGCTAGAGTTTTCCAATGTCAAGTATCCTTTCCTTAGACCATGAGATCGTGTAACTCCCGGATACCGTAGGAGTGCTTTGGGTGTGCCAAACGTCACAACGTAACTGGGTGACTATAAAGGTATACTACGGGTATCTTCGAAAGTGTCTGTTGGGTTGACATGGATCGAGACTGGGATTTGTTACTCCGCTTGACGGAGAGGTATCACCGGGCCCACTCAGTAATGCATCATCATAATGAGCTCAATGTGATCAAAGTGTTTGATCACGGGATCATGCATTACGGTACGAGTAAAGTGACTTGCCGGTAACGAGATTGAACGAGGTATTGGGATACCGACGATCGAATCTCGGGCAAGTAAAATACCGATTGACAAAGGGAATCGTATACGGGATTAATTGAATCCTCGACATCGTGGTTCATCCGATGAGATCATCGTGGAGCATGTGGGAGCCAACATGGGTATCCAGATCCCGCTGTTGGTTATTGCCCGAGAGCCGTCTCGGTCATGTCTGCATGTCTCCCGAACCCGTAGGGTCTGCACACTTAAGGTTCGGTGACGCTAGGGTTGTGAAGATATGTATATGCAGTAACCCGAATGTTGTTCGGAGTCCCGGATGAGATACCGGACGTCACGAGGAGTTACGGAATGGTCCGGAGGTAAAGAATTATATATAGGAAGTGCTGTTTTGGCCATCGGGACGAGTTTCGGGGTTATCGGTATTGTGCCGGGACCACCGGAGGGTCCCGGGGGGTCCACCGGGTGGGGCCACCCATCCCGGAGGGCCCCATGGGCTGAAGTGGGAAGGGGGTCCAGCCCTTAGTGGGCTGGTGTGCCCCCCAAGGCCCACCCCCTGCGCCTAGGGTTGGAACCCTAGGGTGGGGGGGGCGCCCACATGCCTTGGGGGGCACTCCACCCCCCTTGGCCGCCGCCCCCTTGGGAGATTCAATCTCCCAGGGCCGGCGCCCCCGCAGGGGGCCTATATAAAGGGGAGAGGGGAGGGGGGCAGCCGCACCCTTGCCCTGGCGCCTCCCTCTCCCTCTCCAACATCTCCTCCTCCTCCGTAGAGCTCGGCGAAGCCCTGCCGGAGTACTGTAGCTCCACCATCACCACGCCGTCGTGCTGCTGCTGGAGCCATCTTCCTCAACCTCTCCTTTGCCTTGCTGGATCAAGAAGAAGGACACGTTACGCTGACCGTACGTGTGTTGGACGCAGAGGTGCCGTCCTTTCGGTGCTAGGATCTCCGGTGATTTGGATCACGTCGTGTACGACTACCTCATCCCCGTTCGTTGAACGCTTCCGCTCGCGATCTACAAAGCGGTATGTAGATACAATCTCTCTCCCATGACTCTTTGCTTAGATGAACTCATAGATGGATCTTGGTGAAACCGTAGGAAAATTTTTAATTTTCTGCAACGTTCCCCAACACGAACTTTACGGCCGACGAGGTAAAAATCTGGTGCAAAAACATGGGCATCAAGCTTGATTATGCTTCCGTCTATCACCCACAAACTAACGGCCAGGTCGAACGTGCAAATGGTCTTATCATGAGCGGCATCAAACCCAGATTAGTGCGGTCCCTCAAGGAATCTAACACGCACTGGGTAGAGGAGCTCGACTCCGTACTCTGGGGGTTGCGGACCACGCCGAATCGCACCACCGGATACACACCATTCTTTATGGTGTAAGGCGCAGAGGCAGTTCTGCCTTGCGACATAATTCATGACTCACCTCGAGTGCGCATGTACGTAGAAAGGGAAGCCGAGCTCGATCGGCAGGACAGTCTGGACGCCTTGGACGAGGAGCGCGACGTGGCAAAAGCCCGTTCCAGATTTTATCAACAGCAGGCTCGAAGATATCAAAGCAGAGAAATGCGGGCCAAAAATTACAACGTTGGCAAATTAGTTCTATGCCTGCCGGACAAGAAAAGGGACAAACTCAAGCCCAAGTGGGAAGGTCCCTTCATAATCGACCAAGTCCTAACTGGAGGAGCGTACCGCCTGCGAGATGCCTCGGATAACCGACTCGAGCCGAACCCATGGAACGCAACCCGTCTCCGAAGATTCTACGCCTAGCGCCGGACTCTGTGTTCGTCTCCTTCCTCTGTCCATTTTTTACATTTTCTGTCTTATACTTCTCTCCTTCCACCCTTTCTTTTTTTCCTTTTTATAGCCATTAAAGGCTCAACAAGTGACGCGTTACTCACGCTCACTACACCTGGGGGCTTCTTCAAACAGAAGCTTATTTATACGGGCTTCTCGCCCAAAACATGTGTCAAACTTCCGCATGTACCTTGTCTCACCATTATATGCATCGATATGACTTAAGTTTTGGCCAAGCTGGGTTTGCCTGGCTCCTGTGCTTACCCCTACGTTCTCGATTGTTCGGCTAGGTGGTAAAGGGAGCACCTCTGCGATTGTTACCGCCGGATCAGCCGGATGTGTACCTCAGACTGGGTGAAGCCGAAAGCTAGCGTTCTTAAGGGAATATTCGGTCGGTGAACTAAAAGATGACCTTTTTTACTTATTTATATATATGCCCCCAGATGCTTTTCCTGCGTTCGCAGTTCAGACATGCACTTTAGGGCATGCCTCCCAGAGAAAGGAACCCCTAACGGAACTATTCTCTCTGGAAGATGTTTCTTACTAACCATGTAATATAACATAACTAGTTGGGCACTTGTCTGATAAAGCACTAATGACTCCTACGCCTGGTCTCCATGCATACCCCGTTTCTTACATAACCGCTAGGGTATTCGGACACACTCCGGACCGTCAGGTCCCGAGGTCGAACCGAAAAGGTCGGCAACGACAAACGATCTACAATCCGGCTAGAAGGCATTACACATGTCAATTAAAAGTTACATAGTCACTTTGACTAATTGTATTCCTCTTCAATACCATCTAACAGGCTATCTAATTTACAGTCCTGCTGGGAATACTTTGCGGCCAATTCTACTTGGCCGTATACTAAGCTTATAGGGATCTCCTTCCCATCGGGCCCCACAGGTTCGACCTCGGCCATGTGGTTTGGGTCAGCCTTTGTGTACCGCGTCTTCACCATGGCCCAGGACTCCCTAGCGCCTTGACGGCAGGCCGATATCTTCCACAACTGGAAGCGCCGCCGCGCTCCCTTCAGCTTCTCCGCAAGCTCTCCAAGGCCCTCGAGCATGGGGAGGGATGGCCATAAGGCTTGGGCAACACCCTGCATCGCCTGCCGAACTCGTTCGTGCAGTTGCGAGAGCTCGGGAAGAAGGTCACCCGTTGAACCGGCCATCTCCTCTGCAGGACGTCCTGTTAGCATACCTATAGACATAACTCTGTTAGTCGACTTCCCCGTCGAACTCCCTTTTCAGAGTTTGTTTAAGCACTTACTATATATGCCGTGTCGAAGCCGTTGATTCTCCTTAGTGGAGTCCGACAGCTGGGCCCGAACATCCTTCAGTTCAACACCCAGCTTGGCGTTGGCATCTTGGAGATCGTTCTTCTCCCGCCTCACCTTTGTCAGCACGCTCTCACCAGCCTTCAGCTGGCATAGGAGTTGTTGCTTTTCCGGATTTAATCCGGCGACATCTGCAATTTCATTTGTCAGATTTGTACCCACGCCGCACTTCGCAAAATATTTATCTTTCGAAGCATAAATTACCAGAGGGGGTCTCCTTGGGCTCCCCTGCCGCGGCTAGTGCGGCCTCAAGTTGGGCTTTGCACTCTTCCAGCTCCTGGGACAGTAGGGTATTCTTTTCTGTAAGAGCATGCATTACAAATGATCCTTAAATCAGTTATTCTAACTGTTTCAAGTCTCGGGGGCTACTGGTATATATATATTTACCAAAAAATTTCTTACCCGTATGTCTTTTACATATTGCTCCGTGGCTCTGGTTAAACCATTTTGAGCGGCATGGAGGTACGCATCTCCCGAGTTGAAGGCATCCAATGCCTCTTGGGAGAAACAAGCGTCGCGAAGAACTGTCCGGCGACGCCTGTGGTTCATGGCACTCTCCACCTCGGAATTGGTGGCAGAAAGCCTGTCCGCATCCTCTGTCGGAGGAGCGTCCGGTGTGTGCCTTGTGTTCGCCTCCGCTTTCGGGCCAGGCTTTGGAGCCTGGCTGGTGGAGGCATGATTGACAACCTCCCCGGATATAGTCCGGCGAGGTCTCTTCGTCCTAAAGAGAGCACGAGCATCAATATGCCCTGAAGGAATAAAACCTGGGAAAAAGATGGTGCGCTATACCTTTGCGCCGGCGTCTCAGTCCGGACTACATTCCTTTTTGCCCCATGGGGCCCCACGGCCCCTCGTTGGCTAGCCGCCGCCGGCTCGGCCTCCCGCCTCGGAAACCTCCCCTTCAAAACACGGTTGTTGTCAGGGAAACTGAAACACGTGAGGACGGATTCCTTCCCAAAGTGATGAGACTCCGGCCTCTATTACCTGGGAGGCCGGGATTAGCCCTGGGTAATCGGCCGTAATAGCCACCAAGGTATCATCCTTGCTCAGCTGATGAAATACCCCGTCAATCAGCTCCACAGCTATATCCGGATCCTCTTCGGAGTCCGGATCAAGGGACCGTTCTGGATCCTCGGGCTGTGGAGGACGGCTGCTTATATCCTTTACTTCCTGACGCAGTTCCTGCGTTGAAGTCGTTAGACTACATATTTGATCATGGGAATATGAAACGGATGGTAGAGCAAAATTGTCTGCTTACCCAACTCGGAGGGTTGTACATAGTAAATCCACCCTGGGGGTTGACGCGGAGGAATTCCTCCTCTTCTCCCTTGTACAAAGAGGACAAGATCTTTACCAGAGCGGCAGCCGAGTTCGGCCCCTTATGACCGCAACGGGTGGCGTCATCTTCCCCGTTAAAATCCCACATGGGGTGGCCTCTGTACTACAATGGCTGCACCCCCCGCATAATGCATGCGTCCATGACTCCAATCATGGTTAGTCCGGAATGAGCCAATAGTCTTATCCGGCCCATCAGGTAAAGAACGTCCCTGTCACTTTCTCTCCGAGAGCTCCGTGGACGCCAGCTTAAGCGTTTCTTTAAGGGAGCACTGTTGAATTCGGGGAGACCGACCCGGATAGGATCCGGCAGCGGGACATCATCTATATAAAACCATTCTGAAGGCCAGTCCTCGAATGCCTTCTTTGGGGTTCCGGATAGATATCCGGACCCGGCGATGCGCCACACTTCGGCTCCGCCCACTTGATATATGGACCCCTCGTGAGAACGAGGCACCAGGCAGAATAGCCTCTTCCACAGCGCGAAATGAGCCTCAATACCCAAGAACAACTCGCAAAGGGCAACGAAGCCCGCGATATGCAATATAGAGGCGGGCGTGAGGTTGTGCAGCTGGAGGCCGTAGAACTCCAGAAGCCCCCAGAGAAATGGATGAATTGGAAATCTGAGTCCTCTTATTAGATAAGGGACGAGGCATACCCGCTCTCCTTTGGAGAGATTAGGGGCGCTCTCCGCTTGCTCTACGCCATTATAGGTGGCGAGTCCGGCTCGAACTGGAACCATATAGGCCGGAGGGAGGAATCCCTTGGTCTGAAGCGATACTAGCTCGCTATGCGGGATGGAGCACCTCTCCCAGTCTCCCGGCTTAGGGCTGGATGGGCGAGAAGAGGAGTTGTGATGGTTGGCCATGGTGGAATGGACCTTTGTTAGATGCGCTCTGATGACTGCTCGCGGAAGGGAGAAGATGTGATTTGGATCTAAATCCCCATCTCTTTAATAGGTGGCTCATTTACGCGGCCAGGGGTGTGAATGTAAAAACACCCAGACTTTTTGTATTCGTTCGACACGTGGAAGGCCGCCATTATTGGGCGAAGAAGCCAAGGAGCGCTACATTATAAAAATCGGACATTATTCAACAGGTACGCAAAGTTTGGAGAAGAACCCACCTTGCAATGCCGAAGACAATCTGCGCGCCGGACTCGTCGTCATTGAAGCCTGGTTCGGGGGCTACTGAGGAAGTCCGGGATTAGGGGGTGTCCGGATAGCCGGACTATACCTTCAGCCGGACTCCAGGACTATGAAGATACAAGATTGAAGACTTCGTCCCGTGTCCGGATGGGACTTTCCTTGGCGTGGAAGGCAAGCTTGGCGATGTGGATATTTAGATCTCCTACCATTGTAACCGACTTTTTGTAACCCTAACCCTCTCCGGTGTCTATATAAACCGGAGGGTTTTAGTCCGTAGGACAACAACTCCAAGATACAACAATCATACCATAGGCTAGCTTCTAGGGTTTAGCCTCCTTGATCTCGTGGTAGATCTACTCTTGTACTACCCATATCATCAATATTAATCAAGCAGGACGTAGGGTTTTACCTCCATCGAGAGGGCCCGAACCTGGGTAAAACTTCGTGTCCCTTGTCTCCTGTTACCATCTGCCTAGACGCAAAGTTCGGGACCCCCTACCCGAGATCCGCCGGTTTTGACACCGACAATTGGTTAGTCCATTATAAAAGATATCAAGTATTTCAGGTTTCTTAAGAGGATGATTAGGCAAAGCATTAAGTAACTTGAGAAGCCTCCCCAAAGCTTGTGGGAGACTCTCTTCTTTAATTTGCACAAAGTTGTATATTTCCCTCAAAGCAGCTTGTTTCTTATGAGCAGGGAAATATTTAGCAGAGAAGTAATAAATCATATCCTGGGGACTACGCACACAACCAGGATCAAGAGAATTAAACCATATCTTAGCATCACCCTTTAATGAGAACGGAAATATTTTGAGTATATAGAAGTAACGCGATCTCTCATCATTAGTGAACAGGCAGCTATATCATTTAACTTAGTAAGATGTGCCACAACAGTTTCAGATTCATAGCCATAAAAAGGATCAGATTCAACCAAAGTAATTATATCTGGATCAACAGAGAATTCATAATCCTTATCAGGAACACAGATAGGTGAATTTGCAAAAGCAGGATCAGGTTTCATTTTATCTCTAAGTGATTCTTTGTTCCATTTAATCAATAACCTCTTAAGCTCATATCTATCTTTGCAGGCTAAAATAGCTAAAGAAGAATCTTTATCAAAAAGATAACCCTGAGGAATAACAGGAATATTTTCACCATCACTTTCATCATCGTATTCAGATTCATCAATTTCTCTTTCTCTAGCCCTAGCAATTTGTTCTTCAAGAAATTCACTAAGGGGCACAGTAGTATCAGGCATAGAAGCAGTTTCATCGTAAGTATCATGCATAACAGAAGTGGCATCATCAATAACATGCGACATATCGGAACGAATAGCAGAAGCGGGTTTAGGTGTCGCTAGCTTACTCATAACAGAAGGTGAATCAAGTGCAGAGCTAGATGACAGTTCCTTACCTCCCCTCGTAGTTGAGGGATAAATTGTTGTCTTAGCGTCTTTCAAGTTCTTCATAGTGTCCAGAAGATATAAATCCCAAGTGACTCAAAGAATAGAGCTATGCTCCCTGGCAACGGCGCCAGAAAAAGATCTTGATAACCCACAAGTATAGGGGATCGCAACAGTTTTCGAGGGTAGAGTATTTAACCCAGATTTATTGATTCGACACAAGGGGAGCCAAAGAATATTCTCAAGTATTAGCAGGTTGTCAATTCAACCACACCTGGAAACTTAGTATCTGCAGCAAAGTGTTTAGTAGCAAAGTAATATGATAGTGGTGGTAACGGCAACAAAAGTAAAGACAGTAAAAGTAATGTTTTTGGTATTTTGTAGTGATTGTAACAGTAGCAGCGGGAAAGTAAATAAGCGAGAACCAGTATATGGAAAGCTCATAGGCACCGGATCAGTGATGGATAATTATGCCGGATGCGGTTCACCATGTAACAGTCATAACATAGGGTGACACAGAACTAGCTCCAATTCATCAATGTAATGTAGGCATGTATTCCGTATATAGTCATACGTGCTTATGGAAAAGAACTTGCATGACATCTTTTGTCCTACCCTCCCGTGGCAGCGGGGTCCTATTGGAAACTAAGGGATATTAAGGCCTCCTTTTAATAGAGAACCGGAACAAAGCATTAGCACAAAGTGAATACATGAACTCCTCAAACTACGGTCATCACCGGGAGTGGTCCCGATTATTGTCACTTCGGGGTTGCCGGATCATAACACATAGTAGGTGACTATAGACTTGCAAGATAGGATCAAGAACTCACATATATTCATGAAAACATAATAGGTTCAGATCTGAAATCATGGCATTCGGGCCCTAGTGACAAGCATTAAGCATAGCAAAGTCATAGCAACATCAATCTCAGAACATAGTGGATACTAGGGATCAAACCCTAACAAAACTAACTCGATTACATGATAAATCTCATCCAACCCATCACCGTCCAGCAAGCCTACGATGGAATTACTCACGCACGAAGGAGCATCATGAAATTGGTGATGGAGGATGGTTGATGATGACGACGGCGACGAATCCCCCTCTTCGGAGCCCCGAACGGACTCCAGATCAGCCCTCCCGAGAGGTTTTAGGGCTTGGCGGCGGCTCTGTATCGTAAAACGCGATGATTTCTTCTCTCCTATTTTTTTCTCTCCGAAAGCAGATATATAGAGTTGGAGTTGGCGTCGGAGGGCATCCAGGGGGCCCATGAGGTAGGGGGCGCGCCCCCCACCCTCGTGGACAAGGTGTGGGCCCCCTGGTCTTCATCTTTGGCGAGGATTTTTTATTATTTTTCTAAGGTGTTCCGTGGAGTTTCAGGTCATTCAGAGAATATTTGTTTTCCGCACATAAAACAACACCATGGCAATTCTGCTGAAAACAGCGTCAGTCCGAGTTAGTTCCATTCAAATCATACAAGTTAGAGTCCAAAACAAGGGCAAAAGTGTTTGGAAAAGTAGATACGACGGAGACGTATCAGGATGACATCTGCCCCAATGGTGAGGCAACATGTGTTTCCTCCGGCCAATGATGATTTTACACGTAGAAAATCCCCATTGGTCCGGGCTGTTAACGGGTTATCGGATCCAAAACCGGACACGGTAGCTTAATGGCGTTCCGTTACGGCGGATGCCACGTGTCGGTCACCCTTGACGAAAGCACTTCTGTGACGCGCGATTTATCATCATGGAAGTGGACACTTCCGTGATGATAATTTTGGTAATGTCATGGAACACTTCTATGACATCACATGTATGACTATCTTGATTCTATCATAAATTTGTCATGGATGTACATGCATGACAGAAAACGTGACCTACTGTGACAAACACGTATCATCACGGAAGTGTCTTTTTTTTGTAGTGACAGAATTGATAGTTTCATCAAAACAAGCAAAACAATGCATCAAAAATAGAATATGTCTTAAACATGACAGCCTATAGCAATCTGAATATCTACCATACTTATGTAATTCCAAAAATTCTGAAGAATTAGGAAAAGAATAAACACTTTGCATGGCAATATTGTGTAAAAATTTCTGAAACTTTTGACGTTCCAGTAAAAAATTGCAAAATCACGCACTAGAGCCAAAGTTTCTAATTTTACACTGCACGTACCAACAAGCAATCTAATCATCCTAAAGTAAAATCTTGGCACATTATTTTTATAATACAATGGATTTGTACAAGGGGATAATTATTTTTATGAGAACTTTCATGAAAAAATCTACATTGTTTCCATGAACATGAACACAAGTGTTCCAGGTCGACCCTCACTTCTCCAATGTATCACCTTTCGATCACTTCTCTTTTTGAAAAACTTTTTTGGTTCCCCTCTATTTTTTTGTTTTTAAACTTTATAAAAGCACTCAATAGAAATAAATGACTCTCTAAAACTTCCGGGTTGTCTCCCTGGCATCGCTTTCTTTAAAGCCATTAAGCTAGGCATAAAGTGCTCAAGTAATGGATCCACCCGAACCCCAAGGCATATCAAAGACAATTTTAATCAACAATGATTTGTAATTTAGAAGTGAGCACAAAGTACCATATATCATGCAATGACAAAGTCTAAGCAGCTCTCTTCCTATGCATCGGCATGTCATAAAAGAACAATTCATGCACATCAAATAAAGGCCAATACATATCATAAACAGTTTCATGCAATTTTATCGTGTTGGAAACATAGAGAGGCAGAGATGTAGTTTCTCTCTCATAATAATTGCAAGTAGGAGCAGCAAGCACATGCATATTATATTCATCAAAATCATCATGTGAATTGGTAAAAGGCAACCCATCAGTGTAATCCTTAATAAAAAGCAAACTTCTCTGATATAGTGTAGTTTGGAGAATTAAAAAAGATAATAGGACTATCATATTAGGGTGCAAGAGCAACAATTTCATTCTTAACATAAGGAACTATAGCAAGTTCGTCTCCATAAGCATAATTAATATTGGCATCATGGCCATAGGCATAGCAATCATCAAGTTCATCAAAAAGGGATATTCCAAAGGAACCCAAGGCATCATAGCATTCATCCTTCGGTAAGAATGAAGGGAAATTAAATAATGTGTGAGTTGAAGAGTTACTCTCATTAGAAGGTGGGCACGGGTAGCTAATCCGCTCTTCCTCCTTTTATTCTTCGCTCTCCTCGTCATCTTTTTCATCCAACTAGCAATGTGCTCGTGCGTTGCAACGGATCCAAAGTAGAATAGTACTTGTTCACAAACTTGAAAGAAAACACTCTTATTTTGATATACATATATATCACTAAAAATATATTACTTTTCACTCAAAATATATTTCTCATGCTATTTTGATGAGGTGAGGGAGGGATGTGGTTGCTTATAAGATAATAAGGGGTTTTCTGCAAATTGGAGCAGAGAAGTACGCTATTGTTGCAAAAATGCCACAACTTACCTCACAACCGTTAGATGCAGATCTCATGGTCAGAAATGACGGATGGCAGACACACCATCATCACCAACAAAGTATTTTATAGGAGTAGAGAATTGAGCTCACAGTTTTACCAATTCTTTCTTCCATAGACTCCTGCAAAATATTAGTATCTTCTTGGACAGCGGAGACTTTCTCAATAAATACATCAATATCGGAATTGTATTTATAATTCTCATAGCAATATTTAAGGATAGCAAAATTTTCAGGTCTATAAACTGAATCATCAAAATCTTCATACTTTTCTAACAAAGATTCAATTTCATAAGCACCCTTAAAAGCAACAAATTCTTCTATTCGTTCCACATCATAGTAATCATATCTACCATTAGCATAAGAAGACAAGGTTTCATTATCACTAAATTCACATGAAAAGGGAAGGTGTGGAGCCTTCATCCTAGAGCAACAAGTCTAATCATATCTAGAGCATAAATCACAAGCATACCAATGCAACATATGAATTTGATCCCATAAGAGTATCCCTTTTTGAGTCAAGCGATAATCCCTAAAGTATTCACGTTGATCTAACGTGTCTCCCATTATCATGCTGAATGGGGTTTTCTCGGGATTATAAAAGTAGTGTTTTATATTTTTCACATAATGAGCATTGAGGGTTTTAGGAGGTTCCCCATCTCCATGAGTAGAAAGTACCACTAATTTTTTGGGTGTTTCGTGTTCCATATCCATAACTAAAGATAGAGAACAACTTAGAACAAAAAATAAAAACTACTTAGTGATAAAGCAAACAAGCACAAGTATAGGGGATCATTTGTAGCCTTTTTCGATAAATAAGAGTGTCGAACCCAACGAGGAGTTAAAGGTAGAACAAATATCCCCTCAAGTTCTATCGACCACCGATACTACTAGAAAAAAGGCTATTAGTGGCGCACCCAATATTGCCATTAGTGGCGCACCATGGGTGGGCCACTAATACCACGCCACTAATAAGGAATACTAATGGCGCACCTCTGATGCGCCACTGTTAATCCAAATAACAGTGGCGCACCACTGGTGCGCCATTGGTATGCCACCTAGTGCGCCACTGGTATTCATATGGGTGCGCCACTGATATTCATATGGGTGCGCCACTGATATTCATGTGGGTGCGCAACTGATATTCATATGGGTGCGCCACTGTTATTTAATTGGGTGCGCCACTAATGTGCAAGATGGTGCGCCACTGGTATTGCAGCAGGGGTCCCTACTGATGCGCCACTGATATCCATATGGGTGCGCCACTGTTATTTAACTGGGTGCGCCACTAATGTGCAATATGGTGCGCCACTACTATTAATTCTAGGAATTTTTTTTTCTGCATTTCTGGTATTTGCACAGGTTACAAAATACAATACATCACAGAATATAAACAGCACATAATACAAATCATCACATTAGTCTCCGAATTCGAAATAGCGAACAAAGTTCAAATATTAGACAAGTTTAGGTCTCGAGACCGAGTAGCGAGTTTGTCGTCACATTACAAAGTTGATATCATCTAAACTACCATCACATAGAAGAGAGCTGCGGTCACGATGAGCATCATCGCGATGAAACTAGTCTTCATCCGGTTCCTCCTCCGCTCCCTCCTCTCTCCCTCTAGATAGCGCTCGTATCTAGCTTCCGCCTCCGCCCTAGTGGTGTACCCTTTGTAACTGTTACCGCTGAAACGGTGAACCTGTCTCCGACACTCCTCCCAGTCATCATAGACTCCGGGAACCCTACCCTTGTACACGACATACGACGGCATCTCTATGCACTAGACAAACAAAACGTTAGTAGCAATTCACAGATAATATATAAGTATGCAACAAAAGGATCGGAAGAGAAAAGCAACACATTAATAGCACGGTTCATGGTCCTACTAATAAATAGCATCGATTACATATAAGTTGAACGACTCTCCAAACTAAAGAGACATACAAGTTCATTAAAGTTTAATTACAACACGAGCTAATCGACATTTCAGAACTATATACCATCAATACTTTCTTCGACTCGACTCAGGGACCGGAGCGTGGATGAAGCCACCGTCATCCGTCGGCGTCATGAATGTGCGGTAGTTGTCAGCCTGCATTTGTAGCGTTGTTTCTATTTCCCTGTTGGACGGTTGATATTTGAGGTGGAACTGCCCCGAGGTACGAAGGACATCTTGACAGATGATTTCCGCAAACTCCGACTGGATGCGAAAGAATTCTTGTCTGATGTCCATGTCCTGGATTGCCGACAAGCGTGCGGCCCAATCTTGGAGACCCTTTGGTAGCATAAGGTGATTATGGTCCCGTACGATCGCCCGCATGTGATGGAGGGCGTAGTAGGCATCCTTCTGACTGCTAGGCGGCTGCTTAACGCAGGGGAACGTCGTTACGTGGGTGAACACGTGCTTGCCGTACCTACACATTTCCTTCCTGAAGGTGCCTCCAGATTTGGCGTAGCCGGGGAGAGCATCATCAAGAACTTTCTTGATATTTGTGTAGTCTTTCTTCGACTGACGGTCCGAGTCGAAATACGTGGCCATGGAATATTTCGGGCTTAAGAGGATGAGTGTGCAACGTGTGTCACTGCACAAAACACGGAATGTTAGAAAAAAAAGAACGATCGAAATCTAAGAAATCATATGTTACGGGGCGGTGAGGGGATGACTTACTCGGGAAAGTAAGGCACGAGGAAGGTATCCTTATCTTTGTTCGCCATAATGACGCCTTCGAGGTATGAACTCGCGATTTGCCGGTCCCCAGCGCTGTCCAAGTGCTTGGCACGCATGTAGAAGGGGTCGACTATCACGATGTCCGGGGTCTTGTCTCTAATGATCTGCATCTCCATATTGAGCGAAAATAGCCGAATGAAGGTGTAGTGCAGCGGATGAAGGTTAAACATAGCGAAGATGTCATCAAACCGCAGGACGATCATACTCCCGATGGTGCCATCGACAAAGCCCTTGCCCTC
The DNA here is from genome assembly GCA_032464435.1 of Aegilops umbellulata. Taxonomy (NCBI): domain Eukaryota; kingdom Viridiplantae; phylum Streptophyta; class Magnoliopsida; order Poales; family Poaceae; genus Aegilops; species Aegilops umbellulata. The sequence continues at coordinate 60,586,976 of CP136056.1, read as the reverse complement.
TGGCACCTTGGCCACGAAAACCGGGTATAAGTCATCTTTCTCGGAGAGACGCCGCTTCTCCATAGAAAGAACACTGTCATGCAGACTCCGCATAGCACCGGTTGCAGCCTTGAGCAGATTAGCCGGTAGCATCGGCCTACCCGCCACATGCACCGCCCTCATGATATCCTTAGGTATTGGTGGCCCGTCCTGAGCACGGATCGTACTCGGTGCCGGCTGGCTCGCACCCTTGTTAGTTTTTCTTTTCCGTCCCTTCTTTGGCTTCTGCTGATGTAATGGGATCGAGGTCTGCTCAGAGACCACCTTCTTGAGTGTGGTGGGGCTGATAATATTTCCCACCTCGGCTGTTTGAGTCTCGGTGAAGGCGGCAGCTGGAGGCGTCTCCTGAGAACCGAACAGACGACGCCTGTTGCAATTGGGTTTCTCCGCGGTACCAGCTAGATCGCGATCGACTTTTGCAGGGTTGGGTTCTTGAGAAGGAGGCGCCAAGAATTCGTCACCGTACCCACCATGTTCGTTGAAGTAGTCATCGACGTTGACAAATGTACCGTCGTCGACGTCCGGATCCTGTGCCATATGCATGCCCGGATCAACTGACGGTGGTAGCGTTGCGGCGGTCTTGCCATGGCTTGGCGCCGGCAGGACTGGCGGTGTTGTCTGTGGGGTGGTGACCCCCGCCCCCAAACGAATCTGGCTCTTCGGCCAAAGCAATGGCCAGTTGAAGCAGGCGTCGAGGGTCATCACATCCTCTTCGTCGGCCCCATGGGGTCGATACGGAGGTAACAAGTCGTCGCAGCCCCGCAGCACCCGAACCAGTTGAACCCTATACACGGTGGGTGGCATCGGATTATGGTGGAACACGCGGTTGCCCGGTTCAACGATTTTGGCCTTGGCGACATCGATCAACTTGCCGTCCACGAAGTGCAGGAGAGTGCATGGAACTTCGTTGGCGGCGCCCTGCGAAAACATGTAGGGCGTCAGGGATGCCCAGTCAAAGGCAAGGAGATGAAGTCATCGGCCGAGGCTTAGTTACCGTGATGGCGTCGAGCTCGGCTAATGTCGAGGCACCGCCAACGGCGGGCGTGCAAGTGACGGAGGGGCCGCTTGCTGCCGAGGTGCCGGCCGGCGTATTCTTCCCACACCCGGGTGCATCAAGCTCCAATGCCGGCGCCGGCACCGGAGACACCAATGACGCCTCCGCCGGAGACACCACTGCCGGCGCGTTGTGCGAGTTGCTGCCCGTCAAGCTGGGAATCGGGGGCGGCCCCTGTTGGCCGCCCACAAACCACCCACACAGCCCCTCAACCAAGGTAGGCATAATGGCGGTGATCGTCGCTCCCAGTTGGTCTCGCACTTGCTCTTCGACTATCTGAGGAATCTGCGCCACTTTCGCCTTGAGTTCTTTAACCTCCTGGCTTTCCAAGCTGGTCTTTCTCTCCTTTCGCCCAGTCTTATAGTATTCCGACCATTTCGTGGACAAGCCTTCGCCGGCCACACGACCAGCTGACGTCGGCTTAGTTAACTTATCCTTATGTTTCATTACATTCAACGCCCTATTTAAAGTGGTGTCCCAAGGGGCAGACGGGGAGCTCTGAGACCCCGCGCTACTGCTTTCAGTTTCCTGCGGAAGGAACGTGAACCATTTAGAAATTTGGCTTCATTAATTAGAATGCAACCATATGGAGCTAATTACGCGGGGGTGTATTCCTTACCAGAACAAGCTCAAGCGCCTTCACCTTCGGATCCGTGGTAAGCTCCTTTGTTACCGGGTCCTCCTTGTACCGGGCTCTGATATAGTTCCTGGTCTGCTTTTCATGGCGGTATTTATCGAAGAGGGGCGGTAGGCCTTGCTCGACACGCTCCGCGTCCTCCTTGTCCCATTTAGGTTCCGCCACTCTGTAACCGCCGGGACCGAGTTTGTGGACCCCTAAGTTCAATTCCCGCATTTCTTTCCCCCACTGACTTGATTCCACGGATGCGTTGCTCTCGCACTTGGTCTTGAACTCCAGGTAGTCAGCTTTGCTGATCGAAGGATTTTTCTCCTTGATCTTCTCATAACTATCACCTCTTTCAATCATTTTCTTCACCCGGGCTCTCCAAGAAGCCAGGGCCGTGCTCATCTTCGTGAGGGCGGCACTGTTCACTTTATTCCCTGAGAGGCGTGTGTTTGCGAAGTCACCGGGGAACTTGTATCGTTCGTGCAGCTTCGTGAAGAGGAGGATCCGCAAATTCCCTCGTTCACGATGCCTTAGGTTCTCGGTGTTGATCGTGACGGTGCTCCGGACAATGCACCCGAGTTGTCCCGCGTACCCACTGACTAATTCTTTGGGCGCCGTTGGATGCCCACTGGAGGACACTTCAGTAAATTCCTCCTTGACGGTGCCGAGCACGTTTGGGCGCCGGTCCTTCCGTTGCCTCTTCGGTTGGCTGCCATCTGTGCGTTCGCTGCCATCATCAGTGGTGGCATCCCCGGCGGCACCATCAGTGGTGTCATCCCCGACGCCACTAGGGGTTGTGTAGTCGGGATCGGTGTCTTCCGCGGCGTCCTCATAGCGGTGAGGGTATTCCTCCATCTCCTGGGACAGCTCCCAGAATGGCTTGCCGCCCGAACCGCCGGCCTCATCGTTGTCGGCCATGTTCGCTCTAAATAGGAAAAAAGTTTGGTCAAAAAGTTGGTTATTGTCAAGGAACAAGATCTCATCATTTAGGGTTTGTGAGGAATTATCATGGTCTCATCACTTAGGGTTTGTCGACACCGAGGCATCCTAAAAGCTACGGTTTTATCATTTAGAGTGCCGTTGATAGAAGCTATTCAGAACTAGTCCTACTTAATTCTTGATCCTACTTAATTAAGTACTAAGATACCCCGGCCCATGCATTAGTCGCAAGTACCCCATATGTCCTATTTTTAGCAAAGTCATGCTAAAATTCACGGAAAATTTCAGCATGACCTTTGCTGAAAATAGGACATATGGAGTACCCGAACTTGCCGGAACGGAAGTTAATCGACATTCCGGCAAACTCAAGGGCCTCTCGGGGTACCTGCAAAATCATCACGACACGATGGTCGGAGACAAAACCCAGCAAACTAGCACCATATGGATGAAAAGGCCACAGACCATATGGTCCTCTGCTTTCATATGGACAAAAAAGGCCTACATATAGGCACAACAGAGCAGCAAGCCCATCACTCTTTTGGTGAACAGAAACTATGTTTGAATCTGTATAATAACAGAGCAGCAAGTCTATTGTCCAATACTGAAGCGGAATTCAGTTTGCCCTAGGACTTGGTGCTATTCTGAACAAGTGTACTTTCAGAACCATGATAATAATTGAAGTAAAGTAGTATAAGAACCTGTATAGGAACATGGCAGTAGCCATATAACTAGTGCTTATATACCTACAAGAGTGTAACAGGACCAACAGCATAACTGCATTTAAAGAAAATACAACAGTAGTATAAACCTACCAGTAGAAGTGTAGAACTAGACATAACAGGAAACCCAATTATACAGTGTAGAACTAGTATGCACACGTGCTTTTTGTACAGAATTGGAAAATCACATTCAGTCTTGTTTTCTTCAGTTATCTTTTTTGAGTTATTTTACATGTCCTAGGTAAAATCTGCCACTAGTAACTAGTTGTTTCTCTAAGCATGTCTCAATCGTTTTCTGAATCTCCGTTTTTATGACACCTAAAGAATTATTCAGTAAAATGGATCTCATTTAATGTTCATTCGTTTTTGTTATCAAGTAAAATGGAGTTTTTTTTTAGATTTTTAGTAGGACAGCTACCCTTTTTTAGCTTTTTAAATCCTCGGGTTTGATTTCTTCAGAACCATGGTGTGGCTAGTACAATGTAGTTAAAACTAGTTTTCTCCCTTAACACGTGCCTCTTTTTCAAAGGAATGGGAAGTCACATACTGTCAAGTGTTCCTTCTTTCAGTGAAGTTTTTTGACTTATCTACTCCATCCTAGGGAAAATCTGCCACTAGTACTAGTAGTCTACACACATGCTAATTGGAAATTCAGATTATAGTCTTGTTTTTATTGAGTCACAGTGGAATTGGAAAATCTGCCACTAGTACTAGACATAACAGTAGTATAAGAGAGAAGTTTAGAGTTCTATCATGCCTATTAGGTGTAGAAAATAAACCAGTTGCAAGTTCAATACAGAGTATCTCAGGTTCGCAAAGTGCAGGAAACAACAGTAAGAGTGGGAGCGAAACCAAACCTCCTTCTCCTGGAGCTGGAGCTTGTTTGTTGGGCCCGAAGATTTACTTCAACACGCAGAGCTTGCTCTCGTTGGTCGTGGTGTCGGGCAGCGTCTTGGTCTTCTCCGCGTACTCCTCAAACTCCTCCTGAAGAACCATTAGGTGAGTTCAATTAGTTCCGACAAAGAGAACACTGAAGTTTATAATCTGTAAATAAGACACGCTTAACAAATACATCCAGCTGAATTAATTGATTAATACATGATATGGTTATAGTCAAACCATTAGGATTTAGGAGTAGCAGTAGTGGTAATTAAATAGTTAGGGATCATTGGATCCAGGGCAATTAGGAGTAGAACCTCTAGTGTTGCATAACCAGTAATAGAAGTGAACCAACACTGCATAACTGAATTTAGCCAACACTTGACAGTTCACTGTCAGAACTGAAATCACATTCAGTTCAATTAACTACACATGTTTTTCTCTCACAAGTAAGCAGCAATTGATAATTAGGTAAAAAACAACTAGTAGATATTCAACCCAAGCCATTAGAACACTAGAATACTAGAACAACTGACAGTAACCACTTAACACTTTATGTCTGACGAACTGAACTTTAGGAGTGTAACAGGACCAACAGCATAACTGCATTTAAAGAAAATACAACAGTAGTATAAACCTACCAGTAGTATTGCAGTGTATATTTCCTTCTAATAGCTCACTGGTTTGACTAGAATTTTGATAAAACAGTTGATGGCGTCATGTACATCCATACTGACGCAGCTTGGAACTGACGCAGCTTGCTATAAGAATGGCACATACCAGTAGGCTGAACAATGTTCGCTTCACCAGCCTGATCCTTCAAGCACCACCTCTGACTGGCGACCTATCCAGTGCTATAACTTCTTTCTTATTTAGAAATTTATCACACTGAAATAACTTAAAACTGATTAGCCTTTATCATTGCCAACAAGGTGACAAAATCTTAATGAAACCTAGGCGGAAAAATCATTGTGAGATTTCAACAGGGTTGTGTCTTACTGAAAACAACAAATAATTGGCAGTTGAACAATGGCGCACCTTTAAGGTCCATCTCCAACAAAACCAATTCTTCACCCCGGGAGCCTTTCCATAACCCTGCATCGACAAGTAAAATAAGTAGAGCATTAACAACACGTATCAAACATTGATGTATGATAGCTTAAAGTAAGGCCAGCACTGAAAGTCTGAAATGTTTACTTTGTTACAAAAAACAGACACAGGTATCAAATCCTTAGAAAATAAACTAATTCTAGCACTCTTTGGCAGTTACTTTGCAGGTTAAAGAAAGTACTGTAGTTCTTTGTGTTTTTAGATTAAACATGGTTCAAATCCTTTAATTTTCCCTTGCAAAAATCAAACAGACACAGGTATCAAATTTTAATATCCGTCAATGAACTTCAATGATATCTTTCTCTGGATTAACACCCAAGATGTCAGAAACTAACTCAAGTATAGATTATGTGATCAGTTAGAAGTAATGTGCCCCAAAAAAGCTAGCAGATTATGTCCAGCATTTAGAACAAACAAGAATACTAGGGGGGAGTAATTAAGAACCTGCAGTCTCTGCAGAATTCAGTCTCTGCAGTATTCGGAGTATGGATGTACATGATACCAACTGTTTGGTTTGACTAGAATTTTGACTACCCTAGAAAGAGAGAGGGAGAGGAAGGGAACTCACGAGGAGGGCGTCGGAGGAGGTCGTCGGAGGAGGGCGTTTGAGGAGGGGTAGCGCAGGCGCAGGGGTAGCGCAGCGGGTGCTCGTCGTCGCCGCGGTTGCGGCAGATCCGGCACACGTCCCCCTCCTCCTCCTCGTCCTCGTCGTCGTCCGCGGCCGCGGTCCAGGCCGGCAGCACGCAGGGAAGGAGAGAGGGCGAGGGCGGAGTGCGGCGGCGGTGGGGGAGAGGGCGGAGTGCGGCGGCGGTGGGGGCGGGCGGCGGGGAGGGGGGATTTGGGTGCTCTCGTCCAAAGTGCGGGAGTGGGAGGAGAGGGAGGCGCGGGGAGAAGAGAAAGCAGGGGGAGGGCCAGCTAGCAATGGCGCACCAGGGGACATGCGCCATAACAGATCAATATCAATGGCGCACTTTTACGTCGTGCGCCATAAACAGCTCAATATCAAAGTCATAAGAATTGTGTGTGTGGTTATGGACAGAACCACACACATGGCCTAGTGGTTGGCGCGTTGGTTATGGACAGAACCACCCAGGTTCGAATCCTGGCAACCCCACTTTTTGCATATTTTTTAAAATTTTATTTTAACCTTATGATAAACATCCAAACACTTTAAAATAAACACATGGCAATTTTAATACTCCCTCCATTCCTAAAAGTAGGGCGTATAATTTTTTTACAATGCATCTCCTTTACTCAATCACAATATAGAATCATTTACAATGCTATGGCATGGTTGAAATCAAGTGAGATGAAATAACAGTCATCAAAGATTGACATGAAATAACAGTCGTCAAATTAAGATTGAGTTTGCATGTAAAGTAATATAATGTTTAAAAGATCTTTAATAATGGTTGAAATCAAGTGATACATGTAATAATTTAGTTGCATGTAATAATTGAGCTTGCCACTGACACACACACACACGCGGCCGACACGTCGTGATTCAATCTTAGCTATCTTTTCACAATCTTCTTGCCCTTCTTCCTCGCGGTTGAATAATTTAGCCCCGGAACCCCTTGAATTGATCTTCTCTTGAACGGACGTCCTTTAGGTAGGGTGGTCCTGCTTTTTCTTGTGGTGTATGGTACTTCATCGTCGTCGTCATCTTCCATCTTCGGGTCGCCGTACTTGTCAAAGTCTTGCTCATTGGCGACTCCATCCATTCCGATGATGTTCCTTTTGCCTCTCCTCACGACAACACGACTGGGCTTTGGCGGGTCGGTAATGAAGAAGCATTGGTCCACTTTGGAAGCCAGTACCCATGGCTCATTTTTCGCGGTGACGTTTGCGCCCGCGGTCTTGGATTTGGCTTCGGGTATAACCATGGTGGTGAAATACCGGTCTTCTTTTAGGACGCTCTTGGCCCATCTGACACGGAACATCGGGACCTTCTCTCCAGCGTAGCTCAGCTCCCAGATCTCCTCGATCCTTCCGTAGTATCTGTCCTTGTCGTTACCGGTGTAGGATTCCATCGTTACCCCGGAGTTCTGATAATCGCTCTTCATGTCCTTTTCCTCGGTGTAGAATGTGTAGCCGTTGATATCGTACGCCTCATAGGTCATCAGGTTGTGCTCGGCGCCCTGTGACAAGGCGAATATGAGTTTTTCTTCCGCGGAAGAATCCTCATGTAAAGGGTACGACAGAAGCTTCTCCTTGAACCAACGCGTGAAACATGAGTTGTGCTCTTTGATTATAGCTCCCTCCGTCCTCTGTTGGCCTCGGTCATTGTACGTCTTCTCAATAAAGATTTTGTGCTCTACCACCCAAGGATCGACCACGTCTATGTGTTGTAGCGCGACTAGGTTTGCTCTTTCAAAGTCGGCGAGTCGACCCATGAAGTCGACATGCATTTCGCGGCGACCCTCGCGGTGACCCCATCCAGCGAGCCTGCCGAGGTGCCTGTTGACGGGCAGACCAACGGGGTTCTCGATGCCTAGATAATTCGTGCAGTACGAGATGCACTCTTCGGTCAGAAAGCCCCTGGCTATGCTTCCCTCTGGACGTGACATGTTGCGAACGTATCCTTTGATGACACCATTCATCCTTTCGAACGGCATCATGCTGTGCAGGAACGTCGGCCCGAGTTGGATGATATCCTCCACTATATGGACCAGCAGATGCACCATAACGTCGAAGAATGCGGGCGGGAAGTACATCTCAAGCTCGCATAGTATCACCACGATCTCTTCCTGTAGCCTTCTGAGTTGCCTCACGCCAACCGACTTCCGAGAGATGACGTCGAAAAAGTTGCATAGGCCAAATAGCGTGTCACGGACGTGCGCGTCCATGATCCCACGGATTGCAACTGGAAGTATCTGCGTCATCAGCACGTGACAGTCGTGAGACTTCATCCCGCTGAACTTCTGCTTGGCTGAGTCTAGGTATCTGCTTATCTTCCCCGCGTAACCGTAAGGAAGTTTTACTCCTACGAGGCAGGTGAAAAACTGCTCGATCTCCTTCTGACTTAGAGTGAAGCACGCGGGAGGGTAGTCATATTCGATCTTCTTGGCCTTTTTGCCTTTGCGATGACTTTCCGTGTCCTTCGCCTCATCATCATCATCATCATCATCATCATCATCATCATCATCATTAGGGCGCCAGAGCTCCTCCCTGATGCCCATTTTTTGCAAGTCTGCCCTTGCTTTCGGCCCATCTTTGGTCCTCTCTGGCATGTTGAGCAGGGTACCAAGCAGACTCTCGCACACGTTCTTCGTGATATGCATGACATCAAGGCTGTGAGGCACACGGAGGATCTTCCAGTACGGCAAGTCCCAGAAAACAGACCTCGTTTTCCATACCTTCAGCAGCGGCTCTGGCGCCTTTCGCTTCTTTCCCGGCGGTGGGCACTCTTTCCAATTTTTCAACAGCTCGTCTATTTCCTCGCCGCTCCTCGTACGTGGGGGTCTTCGGGGTTCGGTTTCACCATCGAACAGATCCTTGCGTTTTCTCCATGCGTCATCGTCGCGAAGCCACCTTCGATGTCCCATGAACACGGTTTTCGAAGACCCGGGATCTCTATCTAGCTGGCGATACGTTGTGTCATCCATGCACCGTACGCATCCAGAAAATCCATGGACTACCTGCCCCGCGAGATATCCGTAACCGAGATAGTCGTGCACCGTCGTGAGCAGTGCGGCTCTCATAGGGAAATATTCTTTCTCTGCGGCGTCCCACGTATTGGCTGGCGTTTTCCACAGCGTGTCTAGCTCCTCCTTCAGCAGCCCCAGATACAGATTGATGTCATTCCCTGGTTGTTTCGGCCCTTCAATTAGCATACTCATGTGAATGTACTTCCTCTTCATGCACAACCAGGGGGGAAGGTTGTACATCCACACAAACACAGGCCAGGTGCTATGTGTGCTTCTCTGGCTGCCAAACGGATTGACTCCATCGGTGCTCGCGCCGAGCACGATGTTCCTTGGATCCTTCCCAAATTCTGGGTATTCAAAATTCAACGCTTGCCACTGGCTCGCATCCTTAGGGTGACTCAGCATCTTGTCTTTTTTATCTATCTCCGGATCATTTGCGTCATCTTCTCGCTTCTTCTCCTCCCTATCCGCGTGCCAACGCAGGAGCTTTGCTACCTTAGGATCCGCGAAATACCGCTGCAGACGAGGAGTGATCGGAAAGTACCACACCACTTTTCGAGGAGCTTTCTTCCTCTTCTTGTATCGAGTGACGCCGCACACCGGACATATGGTAGACTCCGCGTGCTCACCCCGATAAATGATGCAATTGTTCATGCAGACATGGTATTTCACGTGCGGTAAATCCAGAGGACACACGATTTTCTTCGCCTCCTCCAAACTGGTCGGGCACTTGTTCCCCTTCGGAAGACGTTCGTGCCAGAATGACATGTTCTCGTCGAAGCATGCGTCCGTCATTTTGTGTTTTACCTTCATCTCCAGAGCCATGAGCGTTACTTTCAGGCGGGTATCCTCGGGCCTGCATCCTTCATACAATGGAGTAACCGCGTCTGTCTCCAGTTGATCCAGCTTGGCTTTCTCTCGGGCGGCAGCTCTTGCGTTACCCGTCTGCTTGCGAAGCAGCTCTTGAATATGAGGGTCATGCACCCAGCCCATCGATGGTCCATCGTCGTCTGCTCCGGCATCTTCATCTTCATGATCATGCCCTTCGTCTTGATCTTCCTCATCATCATGTCCGGCATCTTCTACATGATGACCGTGTCCTGCATCTACTTCGTGATCATGTCCTGGAGATTCTTCGTCTTCTCGCCCGCCCTCGCCGCTATTGTCTTGCTGCCCTTCCTTTTTTCTGCTTGCCCGGCCCCCATGGATGACTTCATAGTCATCTTCATCACCTTGCCACCGATAGCCATCCATGAAACCACGCAAGAGCAAGTGGTCCCGCACCTGCCCGGAATCCGGGTCCGCAATAAGGCTCTTCAGCTTGCATCTTCGACACGGACATCTTATCTCCGTCTCGTTCTTTTGAAGCATCTCGGCCTTCGCGGAGCTCAAAAACCTATTTATGATGCCTTCGGTCATCGTGCGGACCATGGTCGCCTGCGGGGTAGAGCAAAATGATATTTTAGAACAAAAAAAAATTGGCATGACTTTGCCTAAAAATAGGACCAAAAAGAATGCATATAGTGCCAAATTCTTGCCGAAACGGAAATGAATCAACATTCCGGCAAAATATTGGCAACTATCGCATTTCAAATACCGGTACCTGCAAACACAAACATATGCAACACCACAAACATACGTAGATCTCTAGGCCATAAAAAGTGTGTACGTTGTTGGAGACGGAGAGAAAAGTAGATCTAGAATATAAAGAAAGCTTTCCCCTTACTTACCTATCAAAAAAAGGAAATTTAACCACTTAATTTGGGTGAATCTATGGTGCAAATGAGGTGAGGAGGAGGAGCAAGAAGACCAAATCTGTTTTGGTGGAGGGGGGAAAGTGAGTGTGTGGTAGGTGTGGCTGCCTAATTATAGCTACTGCTCCCAGGTTACCAGTGGCGCACCCCTTCACTGGTGCGCCACTAGTAGCCAGGAATACTAGTGGCGCACCAGTGAAGGGGTGCGCCACTGCTATGTTTTTTTTTGGACCACCACGCCCAGCCTTACCAGTGGCGCACTAGGGCAACGTGCGCCACTACTATCAAAAATAGTAGTGGTGCACCATGGCCTGGTGCGCCACTGGTAATCCTGGGCATGGCTGGCTACTGTTCAAAAAAATAGTAGTGGCGCACCAGGGCAAGGTGCGCCACTACTATCAAAAATAGTAGTGGCGCACCTTGTCCTGGTGCGCCACTGGTAAGCCTGGGCATGACTGGTTACTGTTCAAAAAAATAGTAGTGGCGCACCCCACACCTGGTGCGCCACTAGTAATGTCACTATTAGTGGAGCACCTGTTTGTGGTGCGCCACTGCTATATAGTAGTGGCGCACCACATCTCTGGTGCGCCACTAACAGTGATATTACCTATAGCCGTTTTTCTAGTAGTGTACAACTCAACGCACACTTGACGTTTGCTTTATCTAAAACAAGTATGAAACTATTTGTACTTTGCGAGAATAAAACTACGAATAAATTGCAGGGTAACAAAAGTAGATAGCTTTTATCAACAAGAAAGTCATATGTCCCTAGGCAACTGATAACTAGACCGGTAATCATGCATGCAATTTTATATGAGGGAGAGGCATGAGCTAACATACTTTCTCTACTCGGATCATATGCACTTATGTTTGGAACTCTAGCAAGCATCTGCAACTACCAAAGATCATTAAGGTAAAACCCAACCATAGCATTAAGTATCAAGTCCTCTTTACTCCCATACGCAATAGCCCACTTACTCGAGTATGTGTATTCTGTCACTCACGCCACCCACTATAAGCGAATTATGAACATATTGCAACATCCTACAGAGGGGATCCCTCATGTTTGCGTGACACAGAGGGCACGTAGGACAACACCATAATAAAATATACACTCGTACTAACCAAGATCGCGATTAACCCATAGGACAAAACGGATCTACTCAAACATCATAAGATAGCAATAGATCATTGGGAAATAGTAATTTATAGCGTTGAGCACCATGTTTAAGTAGAGATTATAGCGGGGAAAAGGGGTGTTACACCACTGCATAGAGGGGGAGAGAGTTGGTGTTGACGGTAGCAAGATTGTTGATGTAGATAGTCGTCCTCCTTCTTCTTCTTCCTTGCCCCCCCCCTAGATGGGAGGAGAGTTCCTACTCTGGTCCATGGCCTCCATGGCGGCGGAGGGGCGGGAGCCCCTCTGAGATTGGATCTATCTCTCTATTCTCTTCTGTTTCGCGTTCCTGATTTCTGGACGAAAAACGTTAAGCTTTCTTGCGCCCGAAGTAGAGCTCCAACCGACTTACGAGGAGGGCACAACCCACCACCACGCGCCTGGGCTGCTTGGCGCGCCTAGGTGTCTTGTGGTGGTTGTGGCCCCCCGTTTGCGTTGATTCCACCTCCCAAAAATCACAAATATTCCAAAATAATTCTCCGTAAATTTTCATCGCGTCTAGACTTCGTTTGTATGGATATTCTACGAAACAAAAAACATGCAACAAACATGTGGCACTGGGCATTGGATCAATAGGTCAATCCAATAAATCATATAAAATGTTGCCAAAAATATGTGAAATTTGTATAATATTGGTATGAAAAAATAAAAAAATATAGATACGATGGTGACGTATCAGACACACTAGCACCTAGAACACATAAAGCATAAAAATTATTTAAATCTCTATCTCAACATTTGGTTCGAAGATATCTAAAGCCTGCACATTATTTGTGAGCCCAGGAATTTTACCAGTCATTTGACCAAGAAATCCAACATCATTCTTCAATATATCAGTACATGTATTTTTTAGTGAGCAGTTATAAAATTTTGAGAGATTCTTCTAATAGATTCGTATTACCGTTGCTCACCACATTTAAATTATTAGGTGCTCCTTGATTGGTAGGCTAAGGTGTCTTAGGATAATTAGAAGCATACCCTTGGTTCTCCCAATTAGAGTTATGATGGTTTTGAGCAATAAAATTAACATCATCCATGTTAGTATTGATATTGGAAATAACATAGACCTCATCTTTATCTTTGATAGTATCGATCAATTTGTCGATCTTCGAGTTCGACTCATCGTTCATCTCCTTAGAGATGGAGTACACCTTCCTTGTTGTTGAACTTCCTACACGCCATTGGGAATTTGTTCTCTTGCATGTCATCAAGTAGTTTCTTAGCTACTTAAATTGGTCATTCCATGATGATTCCTCCCGCAACTATGTCTAACATGGGAATTATAAAATATATGAATAATAAACCACTCTTCCATTCCATGGTTTGGGAATTTTTTTTATATCCACTTTCGTGCTATCCCATGCAAGCGCCAGTGGCTCGCGATATTCTTGGTTAAAGCCTGTTATATGAGATCATAATTGCATAATTTTTCCAGGGGGACAAAACTTAGATACAAATATGCTATAGAGCTAGAAGCCATTCTTTTGCTTTTCCATTTAGAGAGAAAGGAAACAGACCCAAAAGTGTCAGGTTCGTAATCATTAATAGGTGTCATATCAAAAAGTTTAGTAAAAGTATTCAAATGAATGCCGACATCTCAGGATGTGTTGTCTCCAAATTGGTTTTTTGTTGAACCATAAGAACAAAATGGGGCTTATGAAAGGATCGGTATGGTTGACTAGAGGGGGGTGAATGGGCCACTAACAATTTTTGGCCTATTTGCAAAATTTTAGGTTCGACGAGAAAGAAGGTTGTCTAGATATGCAACTAGCTAGGTGGACAACCTGTATGACATGCAACATAAGTAACAAGTGCAAGCAAGAGTGAACACACAATAAAATCTTGCACAAAGTAAAGGCATGAAGTAACCGCAAGTGGAGTCGATGGAGACGAGGATATGTTGCAGAAGTTCCCTCCTTGGGGGGAGGTCCATCTCCATTGGAGGGGTGTGGAGGCACAATGCTCCAGGCGTCCCAAGGACTCACCCTATTCTCCCGACGCTGTCGCACAAGTGAATCCCCCTCCATCACTTGTGATTATGGAGATGGATCCCCCCTTCGGAAGAGTACCAGATCAGGGCTGAAAACAAAGATTGCCTAAAAAATGTGAAATGGTTGCGGCGAAAAAATGCACGATAATTTAGAGGAGGGCTTTGTAGTATATGTAGGCCAATGGGCATCGGAGCCCACCTAGGGGTTCCCATGGAGCCTAGGCGCTCGCCGAGGCACCCCTTCCGCACCCCTGCAAGGTGGGCACCTAGCCCAGGCACCGAGGGCATGTGGGCCCGCCATGTGATGGACTTTGGCTCCCTGGTGTAGCGACCCGACCTCAAACGATCAAGTCTATGTGCTTCAGTGTCATCTTTGGATCGGTAATGCTGACACACACAGTACTTGAAGGATTTATAACAGAGTAGCAATCACACACTTATTACATCGAATGTCTCAAAAGAGAACTTATCACAATAAACTAGCGGGGTGACCCGCGCATTTGCGCGGCTAGATTTTTATGTTATTCTATAAGTAGTCCATATGATAAACATTCAAAATTTAAAGTTTTGTTCTTTTTTAGATTTCACATGCGCTTTTCCAATAATTTCTCGGTGTCTATTGTTCAACCAGATACTAAAGGTACACATTACTGTCTACCTTCTAACTACTTATTCGCCGTATGTGGCTGTATTTTTAGTTTGTGCATTGTCATGCCACAAATTATTTTCATAGATGCTAAATTTTAAATTTCCACTATAGTTTGGTCATGTAAAGCAATGTAAATATATGCACATAGTCATTGAAAATCTATATAATATTCTCTTTCACTCATTCTTGACATATGAAAATTGTTCTCCCATCTGAATACACTTATTATACTTGACATGGAACTCTCATGAACACATGGATGTAAATTGATAGGGACATGGGTAAACACCTGAATTGCTAAAAAGATGCATTTTGATGCCACACACAGAAAGATGAACTGCTAAAAGGATGCACAGAGAGAATGAGAATGAAAGGAGATGCTTGGGATTTTACAATAATTTCCCATAAGATTTGAGCTCATGGTTTTTTTTTTGTTTCTTCAAGAAGTTGTCAAAAAATGTTGTCCAGTAGAATTCCAACGAAGCAAACTTAGTTCCTCATTTGTTGCTCCATTAGCTACTGGTTCTAATGATATTTGGAATGGTTAGCTTTGATTCTTCTGAATCAACCACTTTTTTTGTCGCATCCAGCAAACATCATAATATATGTTGGTAAAAACATATATTTCAACATTATATTGTGAACTGAAAAAGTAATTGTACGTCTACAATTTACAGCTAACATACCCATATAGTACTCCACATTGCTATATTTAGTCATGATTCATACTACTTTCAGAATTAACTCACGTGCGTATGATGGATTTTGGCAAGAACAAAATTAGGTAAATGTAAGGTATTCTTGGAACATAAGCTTTGGTTGCTTTCTCCAATCAGGCATTTTTATAACACTTCAAGCCATCGTAGTGTGATAGATGTAGAGAAATACTTATATTCTAGTGATATAGTATTTCAGATTTAATCAGTGAACACCGCTATACTTCGACTAAACAAAATAGTTGTAAAATAGCTTAGAGCTCAGACAATTAGGTACGCGCATTTTGGCACTGATATATTTAGTCCATGACTCATGCGAGGTTTAAAAGTAATTCCGTTGGATATGATTGATTATGGTGAGACATAGATATGGATGTATCTTCCTTATGGAAGTTATTATCTGTCTTAAATATATATCTTCTATGTCGTACAATTTTTTATTTGCTCTTAATTGTTTGGAGCGAACAATATGTTTCTCTTCCATAGGGACTCTTTGATTCATATATAGTATTTGTTATGTAAATTTTCAAAGTATGAATTTTCTAGAATTTTGAACATAACTTTCCATCCTACTGAAATCTCTAGAAAATAATAGTTTGTTTTTTGCTATGGTTCAACCAAATAAAATTCGGAATAAAACCAAAAAATTCAAATCGATATGTTCGTCACATTTTATTTACTTTTTGAGTTACATGAATCCTTCTTATTTGATAATACATAGATGTATTGCACAGATAAAAATTTCTGCAGATTGAAACACGAAAATAGGCTTGCTTCACAGTGGACGTGCTTCTCACCACAAGAACAGATGCAGCTATCGAGGCCAAGTCTGGCCGGCCGCTTTCCTAAAAACACATAAAATAATAGAGTTGGGAGCTAATGCGTTTGATTAGGGCGTATATGTAGTGGCAACATGACTATTGTACCAATTGGACTGCAGCTTTGCGACGTCGGATTATAGAGGAGTGTATTTCATGGAGAGCTCTGTACACGTACGTTTTGGTCATATTTGCTTTTATGGATGAAATATATTTTAGATAATTCAATTCTAAATCATAGCTTTTAATTTTTAGTATCAACGGAGCAAATACTTTAGTCCGTGTGAGAGAATTTGGTGACTTGCCCTTTTTGTTTTAATAATATACAGTAATATATTTTCATACTGTATAATATAGTTGTATTATTGATCCATCAAATAAAAGTTTCAAAAATTACAAGTCAAGTCGAATGAAGCTATTTACAAATGTTACACACTGTTTATTTTAAAAAATAATTCTAACTTTTTCTATTTCGGTTTCATATATTAGTAAGAAAAAAGCTTCCATACGAAAAAGGGAGAAAATTAGATGTAAGCTATTTATAAATGTTACACAGTGTTTATTAAAAAAACAATTATGACTTTTTTCTGTGTGCTCTGTGTTAAGAGCACACGGGTCGTTGGGTGGCAGGTTGGGCCATGAGTAGGGCGGCTGCCTTCTTTTCTTTCGTATAGTGGCTGTCCTTTTTCCGTCTAGTATTAGATAAGAATTCAAATCCAACTTGATTACTTATTTTTCTATTTGCACGTACATCATATATTGAAACCTACACGTTACACGTGAATGTGTTGCACTTTCCTATTATAGATAGCCGTACATCAACTAAAAAAAGATAGATGTACGTGACAGATTGGATATGTGCAGCACAATGCAATAGTATTTATATGTAACGTTTACATCTTTAAATCCTGGCCGTTTGTATCTAAAATTTATGGCTAAGATAATTTAATCTGTATGGATGAACGTGGTGGCTTGTTTTACTTATGTTTTAAGTATATAATAGATAGATATGGCTTAAGGCCATCTAAGAAGGTAACAGCGAAAGAGTTAGAAGATAAGTGAGTCCATCAACTCCAACGGCATAGCTGAGATGCACAACAACGACCTATCGCACATTTACTCGTCGTTTGAAAAGTCTGCAACATAATACGTAGCTGCCCGAAAATGGGTGAGCACATGGAATATGCTGGCAATATAACACAGTAGAGCAAGAATAGAAATAATGCTATCACTACATGCATATATGGCTGGTGGAGGATCTATGGTTATATGGTTTTTGCGAAGAGCCAATTTTTTCCTACAACAAAGGAACATATTT
This sequence comes from Aegilops umbellulata, assembly GCA_032464435.1. Taxonomy (NCBI): domain Eukaryota; kingdom Viridiplantae; phylum Streptophyta; class Magnoliopsida; order Poales; family Poaceae; genus Aegilops; species Aegilops umbellulata. The sequence continues at coordinate 60,569,539 of CP136056.1, read as the reverse complement.
TATTTAACTATCATGATGGTTGAACAACATTGGGAAGGTACCTCCAACTCAATCCCAATTAAAAGTACTTATCAACCCAACAAATTAAATTAGAGTGATGCGATACATATGATAATCCAAGTACTAGATACTCAAGATGTTCATAACCGGGGACACGGCTAATCATGATTAGATTGTACACTCTGCAGAGGTTTGCGCACTTGTCCCCACAAGACTCGATCTCCTCTGTTGGATTTTTCGTACTTCATGGTGTTTGAGAAACGGATGACCGAGACACGGTCTTTCAGAAGCATTAACTCTAACCCCGGGTAGAGAGTACCAACCTACATCCCTCTACATTTGTTAGCCTACCACTGGAAGAGGTCATGTAACTTACTCAACTATGCTAGAGCCCACAATAGCTTGTGGCTGCACACGGAAGTTTCTAGCACTCTGTTCTTTCCCCTTTCCCCTCTCCCTCTCCTCTGTTCTTTCCTTCTTCCTCTCGAGTTCATCACAAAATTTGCCCCAAATTTGTCAAGATTTGCAGGCCCCCATCCATTCAAATGATCACAAAGGTTAGCAACTTTGTCCTTTCATCTCTCATTACTAGATTAGCTCTTACATTGGTTTATATAGTGATTAATTGTGGGTTCTAGTAATTTGGGAGGAATTATATGTGGTAGTATTTGATTTATATGCAAACTGAGGTCAAAATAACACTTACTTTGCATATGTAGGTGTGGTTTACTTAGCGCCTTCTAAATCTCCGTCGTAACCACCGTCGATTGCCCGCACCGTCCCGTCGCCGGCACCACCTTGTGGTGAGCCTCTTGTTCATGAAATTTTATATAAAAAATTGATGTTTGTGTGATTTGGATATATAGTTACTCGTATAATTATCTTACCAGTACGTTGTTTGTTATACATAGTGTCATGGTTTTGATATCCGTCCCCGTCGGCCCTCGTCCTTGTTATGATTCGGATGTGGTATATTCTCTTTTAAAACTATTTGTTGCATTTCGTGTTTATGACAAATTATGCCCATCAAGTTGACATAGATATTTTTATCTAGGAGGTATGTGAACCGGAAATTCCAACCGACCCTACTGTCGAGAGGTTAAATTTAGTTGAAAGAGAAAACGAGTATTTGAAAGAAAAATTGAAAAGAATTGAGGGGGAGAAGATGGAATTGGAGTTGCATGTTGCCGATGTCGTCGATGATCACAAGATCAAGATGGAGAAAATGCGCTTGAAGATTAGAAAGATTAGAAAATATGCCATTGATAGTGAGGCTTGGTATCATTATGCTGTTGGATCAATTGTTACCTTAGTTGCGATCTTGATCGCATTTGTTGTTGCATTTAAATGCTTTAGCTAGAGAGTTATTTGTTTGTTGCATTTAAGTGTTGTATGAACTTTATGTATTGTATTAATTTGGTGTTTTCGGTGCTGTGTATTGAAGATGAGCCGGCAATGGATGTACGATGACCGATGCTCTCCCGAGTTCATTAATGGCGTGCATACTTTTCTGCTTGCGGCTGAGGGAAACAAGCAGGCGGATGGTTTTATGCCTTGTCCATGTGCTGGTTGTAAGAATGGTCACAATTACTCTACGTCAAGAACCATTCACGTCCACCTGTTTGAGTCCGGTTTCATGCCCCACTATAATGTTTGGACCAAGCACGGAGAAAGAGGGGTTATGATGGAAGACAATGAAGAAGAAGAGGACGACGACAGCTATCCTAGCCATGGGTTCCCAGAATACGATGATACAACAATGCGGGAAGAAGCTGAGCCGGCAATGCGGGAAGAAGCTGAAGAAAAGGCATCAGATGAGCCCGTTGATGATCTAGGTCGGGCCATTGCCGATGCAAAGAGAAACTGCGCAAGTGATTTGGAGAAGAAGAATTTGCAGCGCATGTTAGAGGATCACAAAAAATTGTTGTACCCGAATTGCGTAGGTGACAAGAAAAAGCTAGGCACCACACTGGAATTGCTGCAATGGAAGGTAGAGAATGGTGTATCTGACAAGGGATTTGGAAAGTTGCTGGTAATGATAAAGAATATGCTTCCAAAGGACAACGAATTGCCCGAGAGTACATACGAAGCAAAGAAGGTTGTCTGCCCTCTAGGGTTAGAGGTGAAGAAGATACATGCATGCCCTAATGATTGCGTCCTCTACCGCGGTGAGTACAAGGATTTGAACGCTTGCTCGGTATGCGGTGCATTGCGCTATAAGATCAGCCGCGATGACCCTGGTGATGTCGAGGGCAAGCGCCCCAGGAAGAAGATTCCTGCCAAGGTGATGTGGTATGCTCCTATAATACCATGGTTGATACGTTTGTTCCAAAACAAAGAGCATGCCAAGGCGATGCGATGGCACAGAGAAGACCGTAAGAAAGACGGAAAGTTGAGACTACCCGCTGACGGGTCTCAGTGGAGAAAAGTCGAAAGAAAGTACGGGAAGGAGTTTGCAGATGACGCAAGGAACGTATGGTTTGTTCTAAGCGCAGATGGCATTAATCCTTTTGGGGAGCAGAGTAGCAACCATAGCACATGGCCTGTGACTCTATGTTTGTATAACATTCCTCCTTGGTTGTGCATGAAGCGGAAGTTCATTATGATGCCAGTGCTCATCCAAGGCCCTAAGCAACCCGGCAACGATATTGATGTGTACCTAAGGCCATTAGTTGAAGAACTCTTACAACTGTGGAATGGAACAGGTGTACGTGCATGGGATGAGCACATGGGGGAAGAATTTGACCTAAAGGCGTTGCTGTTCGTGACCATCAATGATTGGCCTGCTCTCAGTAACCTTTTAGGACAGACAAACAAGGGATACCGCGCATGCACGCATTGTTTGGACGATACTGACAGTATATATTTGGCTAATTGTAAGAAGAATGTGTACCTGGGACATCGTAGATTTCTTCTGAGCAGGCATCCCGTAAGAAAGAAAGGCAAGCATTTCAAAGGTGAGGCGGATCACCGGACGAAGTCTCGCCACCGTATTGGTGCTGATGTACATGATATGGTCAAGGATTTGAAGGTGGTCTTTGGAAAGGGTCCTGGTGGACAACCTGTTCCGAATGACGCTGACGGACGCGCACCCATGTGGAAGAAGAAATCTATATTTTGGGACCTGCCCTATTGGAAAGACCTAGAAGTCCGCTCCGCAATCAACGTGATGCACGTGACGAAAAATCTTTGTGTGACCCTGCTTGGCTTCTTGGGCGTGTATGGGAAGACAAAAGATACACCTGAGGCATGGGAGGACCAGCAACGTATGCATGGAAAAGACGGCATACATCAGGGTCATGCAATCTACGCTCTTACCAAAGAAGAGAAGGAAATCTTCTTTAAATGTCTGCTCAGTATTAAGGTACCGTCTGGCTTCTCGTTGAATATAAAGGGAATAATAAACATGGCAGAGAAAAAGTTCCAGAACCTAAAGTCTCATGACTGCCACGTGATTATGACGCAACTGCTTCCGGTTGCATTGAGGGGGCTTTTACCGGAAAACGTTTGATTAGCCATTGTGAAGCTATGTGCATTTCTTAATGCAATCTCTCAGAAGGTAATCGATCCAGGCACTAACAGAAAGTTTCTAATAATTCAAAATTTAAACTATTCAAATTTGAAAACTACCGGCACTAACAGAAAGTTTCTAATTTTTGTACCTAAAGCAAAAATATTCACAAAGAAACTCTAAATACAGCAAAAACAACTAAAAATAAATAAAACAAAATAAATAAAGCAGAAAAGAAAAAAACTAAATGAAAAAAGCCCACCTACTAGGCCACACCGGCCTGCATACGACTAGAAACCCAAATTGTAATTGGGCCAGGATGCAGGCCCACTAGCCCAATAGGCCCATCAGGGCATAGCAGCAGACATAGGCCCGGAGGGCCTGCTTAAGAGAGGAGCTCGAGAGAGCTACCGCACTGGGGGCTTATAAACCAGTGCGGGCGCCCCTCGGCTAGCGAGGTGGGACTAAACTTGCCGCACCGCACCTGCGCCAGTGCACCACCTTTAGTACCGGTTGGTGGCTGGAACCGGTACTAAAGGGTGGGCCTTTACTACCGGTTCCAGCCACCACCCGGTACTAAAGGTCGGCCCTTCCCGCCACTTGGCCTGGCCAAAACAGGCCTTTAGTACCGGTTGGTGGCTCCAACCGGTACTAAAGGTGTCCCCTATATAAGAAACACTTCGAAAAATTTCAGTTTCTCATCTCCCACTTCTCTCTGCCGCCGCCCCGTCCCGCGCCGTCGCCGCCCCTGTCGCGCCGTCCCCGTCGACTCCGCGATGCCCCCGTCCTCGTCGCGTCGTCCCCGTCGACTCCGCGGCGCCCCCGTCGCCGGCCTGTCCCGGTCGCCGCACCGGCCCGTCGCCGTCGCCTTTGGATCGACCTCGCCTCGCCGTCGCCATCGCCTCGACCTCGCCCGCGCGTGCTGTGAGCCCCTCCCCCGGCCCCTCTCCTCCCTCCAATCGATCAAAGCCACGCCGCACGCCGGCGCCGGCCGTAGTGCACACACACGCGCGCGCGCGAACACACACACACACACTACACGCGCACACACACACAATTTTTCTGTTTTTAGCTTTTAGTTTTTTCTGTTTTTCTGTTTTTCATACAAAGTTTTAGATGAATTAACTAATTAGATTAGATTAATGTCAAATAGTATATAGAAATGTTAGTTATAATATATATAATGTCAAATGTTATAGAAATGTTAGTTATATAGAAATGTTAGCAATTTTGGAAATGTTAATTTTAGCTAGCTAGATGAATTAGATTAATTTCAAATTGTTAGACGATGATCGATGTTTTTTTAGTTTCTTATATTTTTAGTTATAAAATTTAAAATTTGCATATATGAAATCACAATCCATCATTTAAAAAATGTTACTTTACTTTTGCGGCATATAGTATTTGTTGTCGACGATGCCCGGCACGCATCCTCGTCGTCGACCCGTTTGCGACGACGTCCTGCTTCAGAGGACCCATGTCCGGGACTGGGCTCCACCGGGCTGGCACTGGGAGGTGCTACCTTCAGGGGTGCGACGCTTGGTGAGGAACCCGGCCCCGGGTCCCATCGTCGACCCACATCTCCTTTGGTGGCGTTCGCGTGGGCCACTTTCGGTGCGGAGGGAGTCGACCCCGCCGGAGGTGGTACGTCACCGTGTCAGGGAGGAGGACGAGCACGTCCATCGCTACATGGCTGCTATGGACGTCAGGTTCTCCAATACCTGGCAGGTTCTTTGGGGAGATCACCCGAGCTATGATCAAGTGATGGTTCCTTCACTTTGGTTGTCCACCGCCCGCGCCTCAGGAACCGCGAGTGGCCTAGATTACTCTTTAGTATTCGATCTTTATTAGGTGCTAGATAGCTAGCTAGCTAGTGATGTATTCGATATATAATATTCGAGATGATTTATTCGAGATTATATATATTACTCGAGACGATGTATTCGAGATTATATCTATTATTCGAGACGATGTATTCAAGATTATATTCGATGATGCTTATTATGTACAATGATTGATTCAGTTTTTCCTTATTAATTGATTGCATCCATGCATTGTAATTTCAATACTAAATTGTTTTATATTTCTTTTGGATTAGTTAAATAAAAGCTATGGCGGACAATACCGGCAGAGAGGGAGAAGAGACCCTGTTCAATATCATACGCCATCCTCGCGGGCCAGATGATGATCAGAATGAAGAAGATTATGACGGCTCCGAATTTCTAAACAACACCGGGGAGGGTGATATGATATTCGATCGCGACGACCGAATTGATGAAGTCACGAACTATGATTATGATGATGACGAAGAAAATGTTGATCTTGAAACAACAAAGACCGGCGAGGTATATATATTTATATAAGCAGGCATCTGGTGATCATCACATGTTTTAAATGACTTGAAGATATATTAACGAATCGATCTTTCTTCTTTCAGCCATCCGGATCGAGCAAATCTTCAGGCAACAAGAAACCTAATGGCGAACCATTAGCGCCTAAGAAGATTGTGGACAAGTTCATTCGTCAGTGTGGAGTTCTTGTGAAGGACCAACTCCCGATCTCCCTTCAAGCATGGAGAGAGCCAGCAAAGCCACGTCCAGATGTTACTTTTGTCGATGACAGACAAAAAGGTCTGCTTTGGGAAACTCTCATGGAACATTTCACCCTACCAGATCATTTCACAGATGCAGATGTGGAGAAAGTCAAGGACGCTGCTCTTAGGAAGATGGCGGTTGCATTCAACAACCACAAGAATCGTGTATGGGACAAGTACGTCAAGAGAGGAAGGAAGACTCCGGTATTCGAGGGAACACTAGAGAAGCAAAGTGCTCATTGGGACGATTTCGTGAAATTCAAGGATTCGGAATTAGCTAAGGAACGATCGAGAATAAACAAGAAGAATGCCGAAAAAAGGATAAGTTCCATAAGTTGGGGCCATGTGGCTACGCGGTGGCAATGCCTAAGTGGGATGATTCTGAGAAAGAGATGGAGGATGCAGGTGTCACTCCGGTTACTAGGAGCTGGCCCCCCAGGTGCAGGACTTGGTTCTATGCGCATGGGGGGAATTGGACCCGAAGACAGGCAAAGTTTCGACGAAGGCATGTCTGAACAGAGCCGACGATAAGCTACTTGTTGCAATAGAAGAGGCTCGATCGGGGGTGTTCCAGCCCAACAGAGAGAACGACGAGCTTACGCGTGCCCTGGGAAATCCTGAACACCCGGGAAGAACACGAGGCAAGGGCGCTATTCCGTGGTATGAGGGGTTTTCGGACTGGAACGCCGACTACAGAACCCGTGCGAGAAAGAAGATTGCGGAGGAGAAGAAGATGAAGATGGAGGAGGAGCAGAGGAAGCTGGACTATGAACGCCTTCAAGGCCTAGAATCAGCACACGCGGACTTGGCAGTCAAATTCCAGCGGCAGCAGGAGCGGATCGACTCACTTAGCCAGCAAAGGGGGTCTCAGCAGCTGCAGCAGCTAGCGGATGATCCAACATTGGATAGCACTGCCCCATCCATGCCGAGAAGCAGCGTGGGTTCCGCCCGGGCGACGCAATGCTGGATAGATACCCCGTGGATGACATCATGGAGAACACTAACTGCAAGCTACACTTCAAAATGAAGAACATATCCATGAAGGTGGCGGACGCCGTTGCTTTTACAAATACCCCCGAGGCAACCTTCCATTGCAACCCGATTCCAGCGGGCTATGCTCGTGTCTTGGTTGATGAGGTGGTGGACCCATATTCAGGGCTACAGCTTGACATTCCTGGAGGTGACGACGAGCACACATTGGGAGAGGCCATACATCGTATCACCCGACTCCTCGTCGAAGTCCGCCACCGAGTTAGCAGACTCCCGCTCCTCCAAGTCCACCAACGCGTGAGGCCACTCCTCCTCCTCCAAGTCCACCAACGCGTGAGGCCACTCCTCCTCCTCCAAGTCCGGCAAAGTGTCAGGCCACTCCTCCTCCAAGTCCGACACAGCGTCAGACGTCCACTCCTCCTCCAAGTCCGGCACAACTTCAGGCCACTCCTCCTCCAAGTCTGACACAGCTTCAGGCCACACCTCCTCGTCCAACTCAGCCACGTCAGCCGTCTCCGCCGCACCAGCAATCACAGAAGAGAGCCGCCGCAGCTATGGTGCGTAGCGGTACAAGTCGAGGTAGTACGGGAGGTACAGGCGAAGGCAAGCGATTTCAATATGGTCCAAGCAGCCTCGCGCCTCTTCCGCAGAGGCCTTATGACAAGTCCGAGGAGGAAAACGCAGCCATATCGAAGGCCGAGGTGGAAGCCCATTTTGCATCGAAACCGCCACCGCCGCCAAGGGAGAAAGTGCCTGAGGAAAAGATTGACCACTTCATTCGTATGGCTAGACCACCAGCTCCCAAGCCTGTTGACACAGACTATGAGCGCCACCTCAGGAAGTTAAATCGAGCACGTCTACAGAAAGAGGCGAGCTCGAGCTCGAGCAAATCAGCTGGCAAAAAATGTGGTAAAACCGTTCCCCAGCTGGGAGAACAGGCGGCGCAATCAATCCCCCCGCTTGTTGTGCCAACAACACATAAGAGTACACGCGCCCAATATTATTGTGGGCAAACCGTTAACGTCCCCCAGCTAGGCGATGTGGTAATAATCGAGGAGCATATAAGGTAGGCTGAAATCCTCAAGATCACTATTGGACAACTCCTCGAGATCGAGCCCATGCCTCTGCTTATAGAGGAGGAAATAAAATGGAAATATGTCCGGGGCCAACCTTTGGTCGAGCCAGACGAGGTCAAGAAGCTCCCAACGAGAATGTATGAATTGCATCAATGGTACATGAACATTACCAAGATTTCCAATCGAGAGTCCCTCATGGTGAATGTCAAGAAGGATCATTACTACCATAAGAAAGCTGTGTCCGTTGAGTATTCAGAACTATTTCAATTATACAATCAAGACGCACTCGACAAATCTATCGTCTGTTGCTATTGTTTGTAAGTGATTTCTTTCTGTAACTTAAGTCTCAAGCTAGCTGTAGTGATCCTTTTGATCAATCATTACCTGTAATTATCCTCACTATATTCTTTTATGTGGTATTATGCAGGACTGAAATATCGTTAATGAATACACATGGAAAAAGGTGGACGCTATGGCATTGGGTTCATTGACCCAAATATCGTTAATGAATACACATGGAAATTAGATGCATATTATGAAAAAAGTGTAGAGGAAAGCATGCTAGAGTTCTTGAAGCGCCTCAATAGCAATGAAGATATACTACTTCCTTACAACTTCCAGTGAGTCACACTGTATTATACTACAAATTCTCTGTTTTTCCTACTAGCTAGCTACATGTTTTTGCTTACATATGCCCGCTTAATTAAGACATGCAAACGTGTGTGCATGCAGATTTCAATGGATCTTGTTAATCATTAAAGTTGATGAAGGAACAGTTGAAGTACTAGACTCACTACTTAGGAAAGCAAGTGACTACACCATCGTGAAGGGAATAGTCAACAGGTAATTTCAATCATTATTAACTATATCTTGGCCTATTTAATTAGTTCATCATTTCTTGATAACAACTATTTAATAACCCATTTATTCATTTTCTATGTCGGCGGGCAGGGCTTGGGCAAAGTTCATCAGCGTCACTCCAGGCAAATGGAATCGAAATCTGAAATGGTATCGACCCAAGGTAAGTAATTAAGTACTACTAGCTAGCTAGCTGCCATCTCTTTAACTATCATGCTTGATTAATTATTATCTGATCAAATTCCATTCTCATAAAGGCTCTTGAGCAGGCGCAGGAGACTGATCTGTGTGCATACTGCGTTTGCGAGAACATTCGTATGATGGCGTCTGAAAGGAGCAGATCTCAAAGACAGGAATGTGTACGTTTGTCAGAACACTATTCACAATTTTTACACCATTATTGATATCTAGTCACACAACTAATACACATGCATATTGATCTCCTTCTTAACAGTTCACAGAGGTGCGGGAGAAGCTCCTACCAACGGAGCGCGTACAAGCACTTCAAGAGGAAATAGCGGGATTTTTGCTCGACCAGGTCATAGATCTGAACAGAGAATACCATTACCCGCTACCGCCCTCATGAACCACTTCCAATTGTCATCGTGCTCCGAAGGCACCAATTAGGCTAATGCCACTGGCTCCGAAGGCAACATGTAGGAGAAATTGTATATAGCTAGCTAATTGTATACATATATACATGTGTGTATCTATGTGTGAATTAATTATAATGGTGGATGTGAGACATTCGATGATATATATATATATATATATATATATATATATATATATATATATATATATATATATATATAGTGATGCTATTCATCACCCAGGATGCAGAATAAGTTATTCTTCACCCGAGGTAATCTTACAATCATTTCATAATTTAATTATGTTTGAAATTCAAATACTTACATTCATATTGATTCACTACGTAAAATTTCGCATCAGAAAATCAAAATATAGGTAATAAGATAACAAAATTTGCAGTTTATGCGTATTTTACACTATATTTTTACATTTGTAATTTTACATAACATAAAATATTTTTTACGACGATTGTATATTCTCTTACGGTCTCTTTTTATGTCGGAAATAAGACAAAACTTACGGAACGTAAAATTACGATGTATTGATGGTAAAATAGAGGGGGGGTGAAGAATAAATATTCCTCACCCAGGGTGACGAATAGTCAATCCCTATATATATATGCATAACGTGTACAATATGTAGCATCGTAAAATACCAGCAAACGAAAAAGAATTAAATGGAAAACACAAAATTAAATGAAAAAGAAATCATAAACCCAACCCCCCAACCTTTTAATACCGGTTGGTGTCACCAACCGGTACTAAAGGGCTCCCTGCCCCCGGAGCTGGTTCGTGCCACGTGGTTGCCCTTTAACACCGGTTCGTGCTGAACCGGTACTAAGGGGGGGCTTTAGTGCCCACACTTTAGTGCCGGTTACCGAACCGACACTAAAGGGCCTTACGAACCGGGGCTATTGCCCGGTTCTGCACTAGTGATAAGCAATCAAGCAAAGATGCACAAGTAAAACTCAAATAAGAAGATCGAATCTTAAAACTCAACTGAAGAGATTCGATTTGCAAAAAGAATTAAATCAAACGGAGCAATGAAACTCAAACTACGAAAGAAACAAGATCCGATTACTATTCTTGTTCAAGTTGGTTAAACAGAAAGAGGGCTCCGAAACGAAGACCTAGGCGCTTGAATCGCCTAATTTCGATAAACGAGCGAAAAGATAAACTAAAACAAAAATCGGGTCAGAAATCGCGATTAAAAATAACCGTAAAAAACCCTGGAAAAAGAAAAACTGACGAACATTTTAACGAACGAACTTTCGCTGTCTGCAGCTAACGGGTGAACGGCATTCGTTAAAACGAACGTACGGACGAACGTCCGCTAAATAACTAAACCAAAAAAACCGAACCGATCTATAAAAAACGGATCTAGGGTTTTTACCGGAAAAACCGAACCTGCGAAGAAAACCGGCGGTGGCGGCAGTGAACTCCGGCGATCGGCGCGGGCGGCGGCGCGGCGGCGAGGCGGCAGCGGCGGCGCTAGGGCGGCGGCGGCTTAGGGTTTCGGGCGGGGCGCTGAGCTGCTAGGGTCGGGCCTCCCAGCTTATAAAGGCCGGCCGGGCCAGGAGTCCTAGGCGTACACGACCCGGTTAGGTCGGTTACTTTGAAAAAAATATTCCAACGCACAGAAAAACAAAGAAAAGAAATACTAAACGAACTCCAAAAATCCTAAAATAAATTTTCTTCATCCTCTAAAAATCTACCGGACAAGGTGAACATTTATTTAGGACTCTAATGCAATTTTGGAAAACGCATATTTTTCCTAATTGAAATAAAATAGTAATAAAATCCAAATAAAAATGTTTATTTGTTTTTAAATATTTTTCCTCCAATATTTCATTATTTTGGGGAAGTCATATTATCCCCTCTCATATATTTTGATGTGAAATATTTTCGGAGAGAAAAATAATTAAAACAAAAGACCCTTGTTTCAACATTTGATAAAATTCAAACATGAAAACTGTGAAATTCCCAACTCTCTCCGAGGGTCCTTCAGTTGCTTAGAATTTCGAGGATCGCGAAATGAAATGAAATAAAATATGATATGCATGTATGAACTATGTATAAACATTCCAAATTGAAAGTTTGGGATGTTACACCTGGTCATCTTCCAGGACAAAAATTCCTCTCCTATTTTTCCTGATTTTTCTCGGGCATTTTCTCGGGTGATTTCCTGAAATTTAAAAAACAGTAGAAAGCAAGAACTGGCGCTCGATATTGAATTAATATGTTAGATAAATAAAATTGATAAAATTTCTGCCCAAAGTGTTTATAAATTGTAACAAAGTAGCATGAATCATACAAACAAATATAGATACATTTAAGAGGTATTACACACCGACGGTCAGGATCGGCCACCCATGTCAATCCATATGCCAAGGTCCTTGGAAAAGGGCACCAGATCCCAGCTGGATACAGCTCCATCGCAGCCTAAGGCTGGTCACAATGGGGAGGAACTTAGAAGTAACATCACACACTTCAATGCAACTTTGCTTATGTGGCACATATTTAATGAAGAGAGAGGTGTTTGTGGTAACTAGCTAAGTTACCGGAACATCACACACTCCAAGAAGCAATGAGTCTATAACCTAATAAATACATGGTTGCATGACACTACATAGATGTTCCTACTCACTGTGGAGGTAGTAACATAGTCTAGGAAAACGTGAAGTTCCTAGCTTATGTTCTTGCCCATTGTGACCAGCCTAAGGCATGGATCACTGGGGGCAACCGACACTTCACCAAGGCGGCCCTCGAAGATGGGCTGCTAGAGAGACGGACCTCCATGGGACGGCTCCGGTCCTGTCCTCGAGTCCGGTCACCCAAAATCCGAGATCCATCACCACGGCTTGCGGAATCCCTGCACACCACTACACGCATTACTGTTCATGGCCTGTCCCAAGCATACCAGCCCTACGTCAGCGACATGCCCCCTCGTGTCGCTTGACTACGTGGTTTGCTTTGGATCCCCGTAGACCGCGGCCATAGAAGACAACCGTGCCAGATCAGCCGCCGACCGGAGCACACAATCTGCCACGCGCCCGCATGATCAGTTGGTCATGCATTGCCCCGTCACCATGCCCCACACCAAGTGTCGTGTTGTGCTATCGCTGAGCCGTCTTGTCCTGCGCAACCCGCCACTCAAGAGGCTTTGCATGGCACCGTGATCTCAGGATCTGCTTTGTAAGGGCATCTTCAAGGCAGACCCGTAACCAGAACCGTTCGGACCGCCGAAGCCATCCGACGTGGTCCTGTATCGGTCCGCGGGCTGTCCGGACGCGATTTCTCCCACGAAACGGAGACAAAAGTGGGGGAGCTTTGCGGGAGTCCGAACATGTGAAACATACGAATCTGACACCCCGGGCCCACCCAAAACCCTTCCCCGACCCCGCGACTCCATCCTCCCCAATTTATCTCCTTCCTTATTTTTCTCTTGCCGTCGCCGCCACTCCACCACCCCGGCCACCACGCCACACCCCTCCCGGAAATCTGCGTCTGTGTCACCACTGGGGATCAAGCAGGGCTCCCCGCTGCTTCTCCTGTGTCTCCGTTCAACCCCCTATCCTTCGACCGCCCCGTTAGGTACCTTCCGCTACTGTGCCAGGCAACTGTTCAATGAATCGCCGGAGCTAAAAATTGTCGTCCCTTCTTCTTGTAGCAATGGATTCCGATTTGAAGTACATATACGAGCAGTATGTTGAGTCCTCCAACGGCTTGTTGAACGAGGAGGAGTACTCCGATGAGACGGTGATGATGTAGACGGTCCTTGAAGACGCGGAGCATGCGGGGGAGCATGTTCTCAATTTCAAGGGCTCGATCAAGGGTTATCGAGTGCTCAGCCGCAACAGGGCACGCGGCCATTTGACACTGATGGCCAACTAATTTGCCCTCGATGCACTATTCACTGACATTTTTGTCGAATTTTTTGGATGTGCAAGACTGTCTTTGATCGTTTGTACCATGGCGTGCGGTCCTACGATGACTACTTCATCCTGAAGAAGGACGACGTGGGAACGATTGGCTTCTCTGGTTACCAGAAGTGCATGGGTGCACTCTGGATGCTTGCATATGGCACAACCGCTGATCCGTGGGACGAGTACCTATGGATGTCTGAGAGCACATGCGGAGATACATGGTCAGGTTTGCAACTATCGTGGTCGAGGTGTTCGGACATCAATACCTGAGAGAACCAATTGTGGCAGACACGAAGAGGCTCCTAGCAATATCAGAAGCAAGATGATGGCCAGGTTAGCTTGGATATCTTGACTGCATGCATTGGAAATGGAAGAACCGCCTGAAGGCTTTACAAGGTGTGATCATGCACAACATGATCATCGAGGATGAGGGTGACGATCACTACAAAAAAATACACTTCCGTGATGATACGTGTTTGTCACAGTAGATCGCGTTTTTTGTCATGCATGTACATCCATGACAAATTTATGACAGAATCAAGATAGTCATACATGTGCTATCGTAGAAGTGTTCCATGACATTACCAAAATTATCATCACGGAAGTGTCCACTTCCATGACGATAAATCGCGCGTCACAGAAGTGCTTTCGTCAAGGGTGACCGACACGTGGCATCCACCGTAACGGAACGCCGTTAAGCTATTGGGTCGGGTTTTGGATCCGATAACCCGTTAACAGCCCCGACCAATGGGGATTTTCCATGTGTAAAATCATCATTGGCTGGAGAAAACACGTGTCGGCTCATCGTTAGGACAGATGTCATCCACTCATTGGACAGAAGGCACCTATGATTCGTCGACATGTGGCACGGACCAACAGAGGCCCATTTCTGTGAAAAGGTCGGCCCGTTTGACTTGGTCAAAAGGTGGCGGGCCGGCCCATGGAAAGACTGTTAACGGCATGTTCGCATATAGCCCATTTACAGCCCGCTAACCCAAGGCCCATTACGCCCTATCCGAATTAGGCCCAATAGCGTCATCTGGGCCATCCAATATGATTCCAGCCCGTTTTCACTTTTGGCCCATGTATGGCCCATGACGTCTTTCGGCCCATATGAGGCCCTATGTAACTCTTGGCCTATTAACGGCCCGTGGTGAAACTGGCCCGTAATGAACAGTGTATCACTTTACACCCATTAACGGCCCGTGGTGAAACTGACCCATAATGAACAGAGTATCACTTTATACCCATTAACGGCCCGTTATTCCGTTGGGCCGTTTCCAGCCCATGATATCTTTCGGCCTTCTCAGAACCCATTTATTCTTGGGCTCATTTCCAGCATTCGTTTACTTACGGCCCCTTACTGTCATTTTCTGCTTGTGGGCCAAATTCAGCACGTGGTTACAGTCGGCCCGTTTGTGGTCCGTTAATACGTTGGGCCATTTTCATAGCCTCATCAAATACGGCCTATTAACAATGGCCCATTATGGTCGGCCCATGAACAGACGATTCCAACTCTAGCCCATTTACGTCCATAATGCGGCCTGTTATTGGCCCATGTTTGGCCAATCGATCAGACGGCCCGTATAAGGCCCATTGATGACACGGCCCGTAGAAGGCCATTGTTTCTACGGCCCGTAGATGGCCCATTGTTTCTATGGCCCGTAGAAGGCCTACTGTTTCTACGTCCCGTAGAAGGCCCACTGTTTCTACGGCCCGTAGGAGGCCCAGTGTCACTACAGTAAATATTAGCCCATGGTTATTATGGCCTAGTTTTAAAAAATAGGTTATTGCAGCCACTAGCAAACCACGGAAAAAGAACTGCACTGACTACAAGCAAACAAATAAACAAGACAACAAGGAAATAAATAATCAAGCAACTTATGCTAGGCTATCATGGCTATTACACATATATTACATCCACAGGGCATCAAAGTTCGCCACCAGTGCAAATATAAGGAACAAAGCAGCATATAAACGCCGCAGCAAAACAAGTCCAGAACTGAAACCACTTCAGAAGAGTTCAGGAAACAATATCCTGGGTACCCATAATGCTGGCAAGATGCTTAGCAAGCTTATTAACTTTCTCTTGTTTGGTGCTTAAATCCTCCAGCGCTTGCTGTTGCACAAGAAAGTGCGCATCTGAATTTTGCAGGGACTTCCTCAGTCCTTCGGCTTCTTGCCGCAGCACAGCTGACTGATGCCTTTCAGCTTGTAGCTGAGACTGAAGAAGCCTAAGTGATTCAGGCAGCGAGTTCGAAGAGCTTGTGCTAGAGGTACTGTCCAGTAACTCAAACACTACATCAACGCAAGACTGTGGGGTTTTCTCACTGTCTACAAGATCATTTTTATCACCTTTCTTGGAGACCAACAGGGTTGTCTCACCATCTTGAACCTTATCTGCATTACTTTCTCTACCATTGCATAGTGGGGTGCTCTTCTCCAATATTCTGTTTGCATACTACAAGAGAAACAAGCAGACACATCACAGGTTTAGCTTGTAGTATACAAAACTCATTTTGGTAAACCGGTTCAGTAGTAAGGTGGACAGGATAACAACATGAAACAAACATATATCTATGTACTATGGTCACTGTATTGTCCATATCATTCTAGTTTATGTTCCCTAATCAAGATAGAGACACAGTTCAACTCATATATTTTTAAGACACAGCAGCATAGACAGAATATAAGTGTGAGAAACTACACAACATTGGCAGCACTTGTAATGTGCATCACATGAGAACATAACTGTTTATACAACTTAAACTGAAATCAATATAGAGCAAGAAGTTAGAACATCAATCCAGTTAAAGAAATAGGTTTAAAACATACCTGTTGCGCCATTGGAGTTTCAATTGGATCCTTTAAATTCGAAAGTAGTTGGTATGAGTAAATACAATGATGCAACAGCAAAGGAGTATGGACCATAGCTACGGAATCTGACCTGAGAACAGTTGCTCTTCTGCTTTAAACGTGGAGTTTGGGTTAGCTGTGGTGGTCTTCGTGCTTTGGGCACTGCAGTAGCTTTACAAACTGCTCGTGTGGGGGTACTCTATGGTGGACATGGTGCTTTGTCAACTATAAGTGGGTTACTATCCGCTGGGGTTGCGGTTAGATGGGTTGTAGCTGGTTCTCTACCCAACAGTGTAAGTGTGCAATCTGGAAGAGTCTCGATTATGTGTGGTGGGGCTAGTTTGTGGGCCAGTACAACCATGGTTCTATCTGCATCGACGGGTAGCACTGTCTTTTGTGAAAAACGGGGTTTTGCTCCCTTAGATACTGCCATCACCCCCTCCAATTCAAATGGCAGATAAACAAGAAAAGAAATTGAACGTACAGACATTGTATGATAGACAGATGTGGTAATTCACATATATGTTGTCTAACCAAACAGGACAGCATGACACAATTTCACATATATGATGCCTAACTAAACAAGATAGCGTGACACGGTTTTAGATATATGATGGATAACTTAACAGGATATAATGGCATAATTCAACATATGATGAGTACCTAAACAGGATGACACGACAAAACTATATGATGTCTTTCTAAAATAGGTTGGGATGAAATAATTCACATACATGTTGTCTAAGTATACAGGATGGCATGATATAATTGACATAATTGATTCATATACTAAGCAGCTGGCACTCACATGTATGATCTCTAAACTAAGCAGATAGAATTCAATATTGTGCATATGATGTCTAAACTAAGCAATGCAAGACACCATATGCATCATATGAGAAATATAAACATTGCAACTTAGAGCATACACCTCAGGTGGGATATAGGACTGATCATCTGTCTCTGAATCCTCCTCTGGGGATATCCCTGTAAGCATCGAGATATATGCTTCAACAGGTATCATTGCCTGCTCTGAAGACCTAGTTTTCACTCCAGATTTTTCCATAACCGGATCAAATGGTTGATACACATGAAGAGTAGTTCAATATACACAGATTGTTGACAAATGGAATACGTAATGAGAAAAAAAGATGGCATGAGATAATTCACATATATGATGCCTGGCTCCATGGCGGTGCATAATTCACATATATGATAACTGGCTGAAAAACATGGCATTGCATAATTCACATATCTGATATAGAAAGCAAACAGGAGGCATTCACACAAAGCATGTCTAATCTAAGCAGATGGCATGGCAATGCAAGACACCATATGCATGATATGAGCAATATAACCCAGCCAGGTTAGAGCATGCACCTCGAGGGGGAATACGACTGGTCATCTCTCTCTGAATCCTCCTCTGAGGAGCTATCTGTAACCAGCAAGAAATCTGCATCGACAGGTAGCACTGACTGCTCAGAAGACCTTGTTTTCACTCTAGATTTTCCCATGACCGACTCAAATGGCTGATGCACAGGAAGAGTAGATGAATGTATAAACATTGTTGACAAATGGAATACATTATGGAAAAAAACATGGCACGATACAATTCACATATACGATGACTGGCTAAACAGGATGGCATTGCATGATTCACGTATATGATGCCTGGCTAAAGAAGATGGCATTGCATAATTCCCATATACTCCCTGATGACATATAAGATGTATAATGTAAGCAATGCAAGGCGCCATATGCATGATATGACCAACATTAGCATGCCAGGTTAAAGCAAACACCTCAGGTGGTAAACAGGTGTGGTCGGCTCTTTCTGAATCTCCATCTGAACAGTTATCTTCCTCTGGAATACAATCTGGAAATGCAGGGGGGGCACTTTGCCCACCATGGAGCGGCGTCTGCATGACATTATATTCGCACGCAACGGTCTTCTCTTTTTCTCTACATGTTCGGTACGATTGTGTACAATATCTGACATGCATAATAAAAAATAGTTAGATTTTGTAAGGCCTAAGAGGCGCATGCAAAAATCAAGACTGATGGTAGCAAATGGATCCAAATCTAATGATAGCAGGTAGATTATAGCTTCAGTTTAAAAAGATAGACAATGGATCATCTATTGTTTGTTGCCCACCCAACATGAACCACATTGAAGAGCCCAGATGAACCAGATAGTAGACAGATACTATTTGTTGCTGGCTCGATATGAGACCCATGGGCAATTCAAAACTCAAGATTGAACGATAAAGTAGCAGGTATAATAACCGATGTATAACGTAAGCAAACACGAAAGACTGCGACCTCTCTTCTGGAACCGTGTAGTCCTCGGGTTCATCTGCTCAGTCGATGATGGTAATGCAGTTGGCGTGGCTGCCGGCAACGGGGAAGATGATCTGAGGCGGCGAAAGGAAGTCTGCAGGGGGGATCTCTGCTGCAGTGAACGCTTCTGTCGATGGTGCACCTCAGGTGGGGTGGATGACGGCACGGCAGGTGCAGGACATAACACACAGAGTTTTCTTTGACGCCTATCTGAAAATGAAGTAAATATGTAAGGGCTCCTTAGAATTGGAGGATTCTATAAACGCAGGGACATGAAAACACAGGAATAGGATAGGAATGCACGTGCAAAACAGAGCATTTGGAAACATAGGATTTCAGTAAACCTGGGTGTTTGGCTCACATGAATTGGGCAGAACAGAGGAATGGAGAAACAAAGTGATGCGACGAGTGTACAACCTCTTTGGCATAGCCTTGTGGACCTCAGCATCATTGGGTTGGACGTGGAGGATGGTGATGATGCTGGTGTGACTATTGGAGGCGGGGAAGAAGATCTGAGGCCTCTGGAAACGGCGCCGAGGGTACTGCTCCACTGTGATGGACGGTTCCGTCTTTGGAGCAGCTCCGCTAAGGTGTACGGCGATGAGGCTGAAGCATGACAAGACAGCAACGTTAATCTGAAGTGGGACCCTAATATCATCTGCAATAGATGATGTAAAATACATCACCAGAAAGTGCTAGACGTAAAACGCATCAGCCGTGCCACGGCCGGTCCGACAGATGTTGTAAGTACTGTTCACTCTGAACTTAACTGAAGAAAATGAACTTCACAGTCGTAACTAAATTTTACTGTCAAAACTGATTGAACTAGTAATAGAGCATTGCAATAGAAGTTTAGGGCGTTCGAGCACTAGTAGCAGAGAAGCAGTGACCTAAATCAGCAGACGCTCGAGCAGGGAACGCACTAGCAGAGAGCAAGTCGTGCAGTAGCACCGCGAGCGAGTGCTAAAGCAGCAACTCATGTAGCTGCCGAAGGTCGTGCAGCAGCAGCAGCGCAAGCTAAAGCAAGAGCAGAGCAGCAGCACGAACGAAAGCAGGAGCAGTGCAGCAGCGCCACCGACAGCAAGAACAGAGCCGCAGTGCGAGCAAGAGCCGGAGCAGCTGCAGCTAGTGCCGTTGTGGAAGTCGCCGCCGAGGAAGCAACGACATGGGGGAGAGACGTCGTGGATGATGTGGCCGGCGACGGCACCGTCGATGGAGACACGCCATGTCTCCTCGGTATCGAGCACCGGCAGCCCCATGAGATCGAATAAAAGATAAAATGCAGCGGTGAGTGCAGAACCTCCTTGGTGGCGCCGAGTTGGCCTCGGCTTCATCGGAGGAATTTGTGAGGGTGCTGCGGTTCCGGTGGGGCAGGTCAAGACGGCGCTATGGGGATTGAGGTGGCGCGATAGACGAGGCGAACGTCCGGGCAGCTCCTTGGAGGTGGAGGATGGGGCGGCTGATCCGGCGGGACGACGAGATCGACAACGGATCCTCATCCGGCGCGGTGGATGAGGGACGGCGAGCTATTGCGGTGGACGACGTAGTCGGGGAAGAGTCTCCGGCTTGGCGGCGGTCGGGGGGCCGACGGAGGAGCGTGGGGTTTCGCGGGTTTTGGCGGCCTCGGTGTACGAATGGGGGGCGAAGGGGGAGGGGGAGCCAAGCTTAGGGACGCGCTTGTCCAAAATGTAGGGTAAGTACCAGCGTACCCCCACCGGTTTTGACACCGCGACGTGGAGCTTCATTTCCAGCTGAGGGGTAGAAGGGGGTGTCGGTGTCAAAACCGGCGGATCTCGGGTAGGGGGTCCCGAACTGTGCGTCGAGGTCGGATGGTAACAGGAGACAAGGGACACTTTATTTTACCCAGGTTCGGGCCCTCTCGATGGAGGTAAAACCCTACTCCTGCTAGATTAATATTGATGATATGGGTAGTACAAGAGTGGATCTACCACGAGATCAAGGAGGCTAAACCCTAGAAGCTAGCCTATGGTATGATTGTGTATGATGATGGTTGTCCTACGGACTACAACCCTCCGGTTTATATAGACACCGGATAGGGTTAGGGTTACACAGAGTCGGTTACAATGGTAGGAGATCTTGAACATCCGCACACCTAGCTAGCTTGCCTTCCACGCCAAGAAAAGATCCTTCCGGACACAGGACGAAGTCTTCAACTTTGTATCTTTATAGTCCTGGAGTCCGGCTGAAGGTATAGTTCGGCTATCCGAACACCCCTAATCCAGGACTGCCTCAGTAGCCCCCGAACCAGGCTTCAATGACGACGAGTCCGGCGCGCAAATCGTCTTCGGCATTGCAAGGCGGGTTCCTCCTCCGAATCCTGTGTACCTGTACGAATAATGTCCACTTTTTGTAATGTAGCGCTCCTCGGCTTCAGTGCCCAATAATGGACGTCTTCCACGTGCTGAACGAATGCGAAGAGCTTGGGGTGTTTTTTATATCCACACCCTTAGTCATATAAATGAGCCGCCTATTTAACGGGATGGGGATTTAGATCTAAACCACATCTCCTCCTCTTCGTGAGTTATCATCAGAGCATCTCCAGCAAAGGTCCATTCCAACATGGCCAGCCGTCACAGCTCCTCCCCTCGCCCCTCCAGTCCTAAATCCAGAGACTGGGAGAGATGCACCATCCCACACAGCGAGTTAGTGTCGCTCCAAGCCAAGGGATTTCTCCCTCAAGCCTATATGGTCTCGGTCCGAGCCGGACTCGCCACTTATCAAGGCGGAAAACAAGCGGAGAACTCACCTAATCCCTCTAAAGGGGAGCGGGTGTGCCTGGCCTCTTATCTAATAAGGGGACTGGGATTTCCAATTCATCCCTTTCTCCGCAGGCTTTTGGAGTTCTACGGTCTCCAGCTGCACCACCTTACGCCCGGTTCCGTGTTACACATTGCGGGCTTCGTTGCTCTCTGCGAGCTATTTTTAGGCATCGAGGCTCATTTTGCGCTGTGGAAGAAGATATTCTGCCTGGTGCCCCGTTCCCAAAAGGGGTCTATATATCAAGTGGGCGGAGCCGAAGTATGGCGTATCGCCGGGACCGGATACCCGTCCAGAACCCCGAAGAAGGCGTCCGAGGACTGGCCCTCAGAATGGTTCTATATAGACGACGTCCCCCTGCCGGACCCTATCCGGGCCGGTCTCCCTGAGTTCAACAACGCTCCCCTGAAGAAACGCCTGAGCTGGCGCCCTCGGAGCTCTCAGAGAGAGAATGACAGAGACGTCCTTTACTTAATGGGCCGGATTAAGCTACTGGCTCATTCCGGACTAACCATGATTAAAGTCATGGCCATATGCATTATGCGAGGGGTGCAGCCGCTCCAATACAGAAGCCACCCCATGTGGGATTTTAACGGGGAGGATGACGCCACCCGTTACTGCCGTAAGGGGCCGGACTCGCCTGCCGCTCTAGTGAAGATCTTATCCTCTTTGTACAAGGGAGAAGAAGAAGAATTCCTCCGCGTCGATCCGCAGGGCGGATTTTCCATGTATAGTCCTACGAATTGAGTAAGCGGACAGTCGTACTTCCCTGTTCATTTTACATTCCCATGATTAAATAGGCAGTCTAACGACCTCCATGCAGGACCTGCGTCAGGAGGTAAAAAACATAAACAGCCGTCCTCCACAGCCAGAGGACCCAGACCGGTCCCTTGATCCGGACTCCGAAGAGGATCCGGACTTAGCGGTGGACTTCATTGACGGAGTGTTTCATCAGCTAACCAAGGATGATACCTTGGTAGCTATTATAGCTGAGTACCCAGGATTAATCCCGGCCTCCCAGGTGACAAATACCGAAGCTTTACCCCCTTAAGAGGGGTTCCGTTTTCATGGGCTTGGTTGTTTTGACAACAACCATGCTTTGCAGGGGAGATTCCCGAGGGGGGAAGCCGACCCCGCTGCAGCTAGCCGGCGGGGGGCCGCAGGGCCCCGTGGGGCAAAAAGGAACGTAGTCCGGTCTGAGGTGCCAGAGCAAAGGTATGGCGTACCCTCTCTTTTTCCCTGGTGTTTTACTCCTCCAGGGTATATTAACATTCGTGCTATCTTCAGGACGAAGAGACCTCGCCGGACTATATCCGGAGAGGTTGCCAATCGGGCCTCCACCAGCCAGACTCCAACGCCTGGCCCGGAGGCGGAGGTCAGCACAAGGCACGCATCGGACGCTCCTCCATCAGAGGATGCGGACAGGCTGTCTGCCACCAATTCAGAGGTGGAGAGTACCATGAACCATAGGCGTCGCCGGACAGTTCTTCGCGACGCTTGTTTCTCCCAGGAGGCTTTAAATGCCTTTAATTCAGGAGACGCGTACCTCCGTGCTGCTCAAAATGGTTTAGCCAGAGCCACGGAGCAGTATGTAAAAGACATACGGGTAAGAAAATTTTGGTAAATATAGATATGCCAGTAGCCCCCGAGACTTGAAGCAGTGGAAATAACTGATTCGAGAATCATATAACATGTAGTTTCTTACCAGGAAGAATACCGCGCTGTCCCGGGAGCTGGAAAGGTGCAGGGCCCAACTAGAGGCCGCACGAACGGCAGCAGGAGGGTCTAAAGAGACCCCTGCAGGTAAACAATACTCTAGAATATTTAGTATTGTACGGATTTAAGTGCCAATCTAACAAATTGTATTGTAGATGGCGTCGGACTCGATCCGGACAAGCAACAGCTTCTACACCGGTTAGATTCTGGTGAAAGCGTGCTAACAAAGGTGAGGCGGGAGAAGAATGATCTCCAGGATGCCAACACCAGGCTGGATGTTGAACTAAAAGATGTTTGTGGCCAGCTGTCGGACTCCAATAAGGAGAATCAGCGACTTCGACGCGGCATTTTTAGTAAGTTCTTAAGCGAACTCTTGAAAAAGGAGTTTGGCGAGGAAGACGACTAACAGAGTTATGTCTGTAGGTATGCTGACAGGTCGTCCTGCAGAGGAGATGCCCAGTTCAACGGGCGATCTTCTTCCTGAACTCTTGCGACTGCACGAACGAGTTCGGCAGGCGATGCGAGGTATTGCCCAAGCCTTGTGGCCTGCCCACTCCATACCCGAGGGCCTTGGAGAACTTGCGGAGAAGTTGAAGGGAGCCCGGCGGCGCTTCCGGTTATGGAAGATATCGGCCTGCCGGCAGGGCGCTAGGGAGTCTTGGGCCATGGTGAAGACCCGCTTTATGAAGTCTGACCCCAATCACATGGCCGAGGTTGGACCAGTGGGGCCTGACGGGAAGGAGATCCCTGTGAGCTTAGTGTATGGCCAGGTAGAATTGGCCGCAAAGTATTCCCAGCAGGACTGTAAATTAGACAGGCTGTTAGATGGTATAGAAGAGGAATACAGTCAGTCCTGATGACTATGTAATTTATAATGGACATGTGTAATGCCTTCTAGCCGGATTGTAGATCGTTTGTCGTTGCCGACCTTTTCGCTTCGACCTCGGGACCTGACGGTCCGGAGTGTGTCCGAATACCATAACGGCTATATAAGAACCGAGGTATGCATGGAGACCAGGCGTAGGGGTCATTAGTGCTTTATCAGACAAGTGCCCAACTAGTTATGTTATATTACATGGTTAGTGAGAAACATCTTCCAGAGAGAATAGTACCGTTAAGGGTTCCTTTCGCTGGGGTGGCGTGCCCTGAAGTGCACGTCCGGACTGCAAGTGCAGGAAAACATCTGGGGGCATGTATAAGTAAAAAAGGTTCATCTTTAGTTCACCGACCGAATATTCCCTTAAGAACGCTAGCTTTCGGCTTCACCCAGTCTGAGGTACACATCCGGCTTATCCGGCAGTAACAATCGCATAGGTGCTCCCTTTACCGCCTAGCCGAACAATCGGGAACGTAGGGGTAAGCACAGGAGCCAGGCAACCCAGCCTGGCAAAAACTTAAGTCATATTGATGCATATAATGGTGAAGAAAAGGTGCAAGCGGAAGTCTGACGCATGCGATGGGCGTGAAACCCATATAAACAAGCTTCTGTTAGAGAAGCCCCCAGGTTTAAGGAGCGTGAGTGGCGCGTCACATGATGAGCCTTTAAGGGCTATAAAAGGAAAGAGTGGGGGGAGACAAAAACAGAAAAATATATAAAAGTGGACAGAGGAAGGAGACAAACCCCGAGTCCGGCGCTAGGCATAGAATCTTCGGAGACGTGCGGCGTTCCATGGGTTCGACTCGAGTCGGTTATCCGACGCATCTCGCAGGCGGTACGCTCCACCAGTTAGGACTTGGTCAATTATGAAGGGACCTTCCCATTTGGGCTTGAGTTTGTCCTTTTTCTTATCCGGCAAGCGTAGGACTAGTTCGCCAACGTTGTAATTTTTGGCTCGTACTTTTCTGCTTTGATATCTTCGAGCCTGCTGTTGATAAAATGCGGAACGGGCTTTAGCCACGTCGCGCTCCTCCTCTAAGGCGTCCAGGTTGTCCTGCCGATCAAGCTCGGCTTCTCTTTCTTCGTACATGCGCACTCGAGGTGAGTCATGAATTATATCGCAGGGCAGAACTGCCTCTGCGCCGTACACCATAAAAAATGGTGTGAACCCGGTGGTACGATTTGGTGTGGTTCGCAGCCCCCAGAGTACGGAGTCGAGCTCCTCTACCCAGTGCGTATTGGATTCCTTTAGGGACCGCACTAGTCTGGGTTTGATACCGCTCATGATGAGACCATTTGCACGTTCGACCTGACCGTTAGTTTGTGGGTGATAGACGGAAGCAAAATCGAGCTTAATGCCCATGTTTTTGCACCACAGCTTTACTTCGTCAGAGGTGAAGTTTGTGCCGTTATCGGTGATAATGCTGTAGGGGACACCGTAACGGTGTACGACCCCGGATATGAAGTCTATCACGGGTCCAGATTCGGCCGTCTTAACAGGCTTGGCTTCTATCCATTTGGTGAATTTATCCACCATGACCAATAAGTATTTTTTTCTTGTGGGTTCCACCCTTAAGGGGTCCCACCATATCAAGCCCCCAGACCGCGAAAGGCCAAGTGATGGGGATGGTTCGGAGGGCGTTGGGCGGCATATGGCTTTGATTTGCAAAGAGCTGGCAACCGACGCATCGTTTGACTAAGTCATGAGCGTCTGCTCGGGCCGTCGGCCAATAAAAGCCCGTACAGAAAGCCTTGCTTACAAGGGACCGAGCTGCAGCGTGGTGGCCACCGAGTCCGGCATGAATTTCAGCCAACAGACTCCTCCCTTCCTCTTCGGAGATACATCTTTTGAAGGACTCCTGTAGTGCTTTCCTTATATAGCTCTCCCTCGTGGACTTTATAGGATTTAGATCGCCGCACTATGCAGTGTGCCTCGTTTTGGTCCTCTGGGAGTTCCTACCTAGTAAGGTAGGCTAGGAATGGTTCTGTCCACGGGGCGATGACCGCCATTATTACGTGGGCTGAAGGTGTGATTTTGGTGGCAGGGCCTCCGATTATGTCGGATTGTTCGGCGTCGGGTTGTGCGGTTATGTTCGGACTAGTATCCGAAGGTTCCCCCTCCCATGCTACAGATGGCTTGAATAATCTTTCTAAGAAGATGTTGGGGGGGACCGCATCTCGTTTTGCTCCGATGCGTGCCAGGACGTCTGCTGCCTGATTGTTTTCTCGGGCTATATGGTGAAACTCCAGTACCTCGAACCGAACTGACATTTTTAGGACGGCATTGCGATAAGCTGCCATTTTTGGGTCTTTGGCGTCAAAGTCGCCATTTATTTGGGATATCGCGAGGTTTGAGTCCCCGCGTACTTCCAGGCGTTGAATGCCCATGGATACTGCCATCCGGAGACCATGTAGAAGGGCCTCGTATTCGGCTGCATTGTTGGAGTCTGTGTACATAATTTGGAGTACATATTGGACTGTGTCCCCTATAGGGGACATCAAAACGACGCCAGCCCCTAGTCCGGCCAACATTTTGGAGCCGTCGAAATGCATGATCCAGTTTGAATATGTGCCGTACTCTTTAGGGAGTTCGGCCTCTGTCCATTCGGCGACGAAGTCGGCTAGGACTTGCGATTTAATGGCTCGCCGTGGTTTGTAGGTTATGTCAGACGGGAGGAGCTCTATGGCCCATTTTGCTATCTGGCCCGTTGCATCGCGGTTGTTGATAATATCGTTGAGTGGTACTTCCGAGGCTACTGTTATAGAACACTCTTAAAAGTAGTGTCGTAGCTTCCGGGATGCCATAAACACCGCGGACGCGATCTTTTGGTAATGCGGGTACCGTGATTTGCATCGTGTGAGGACAGTGGACACGTAGTAAACCGGCCTTTGAAGGGGGAGTTTGTGTCCGTCCGTTGCCCGCTCGACGACGAGTACTGCGCTAACAACTTGATGGGCTGCGGCGATGTACAATAACATGGGTTCGCCAGTGTTCGGCGCGGCCAGGACTGGGTTTGTTGCCAAGATGGCCTTTATTTCCTCGAGTCCGGCTGTGGCAGCGTCTGTCCACTCGAAGTGTTCGGTGCGCCTAAGGAGGCGGTAAAGGGGCAATGCCTTTTCTCCCAGGCGGGAGATAAAGCGGCTTAAAGACGCCACACATCCGGTGAGTTTCTGTATTTGTTTGAGGTCTTTCGGGACATCCAATTATGACAGAGCTCGGATTTTAGCTGGATTTGCTTCAATTCCTCTACCGGATACAATGAAGCCCAGGAGCTTTCCGGCTGGAACGCCGAAAACGCATTTTTCCGGATTGAGCTTAATGTCGTATTCTCGAAGGTTGTCGAATGTGAGCCTCAAGTCGTCTACTAGAGATTCGACATGTCTTGATTTAACGACCACATCATCTACATACGCCTCCACTGTTTTGCCGATCTGGTTTGCCAGACATGTTTGAATCATGCGCTGATATGTTGCGCCGGCGTTTTTTAGCCCAAAGGGCATTGTGTTGAAGCAGAATGGGCCGTATGGTGTGATGAATGCTGTTGCGGCTTGGTCTGATTCTGCCATCTTGATTTGATGGTAACCGGAGTATGCGTCGAGGAAGCACAACGAATCGTGTCCTGCAGTGGCATCGATGATTTGATCTATTCGAGGGAGGGGGAAGGGATCCTTTGGGCAAGCCTTATTAAGGTCTTTGAAATCGACACATAGGCGCTAGGATTTGTCCTTCTTTGGTACCATCACCAGGTTTGCTAGCCAGTCCGGATGTTTTATGTCTCTAATGAATTCGGCTTCCAATAACTTGGCTAGCTCCTCTCCCATAGCCTGTCTCTTTGGTTCGGAGAAACGCCGCTGACAGGTTTGAATCCTTTCTGGATGTTTAGGCTGTGTTCGGCCAAACTGCGTGGGATTCCTGGCATGTCTGAGGGGTGCCAAGCGAAAATGTCCCAGTTCTCTCGTAGGAACTCTCGCAGTGCGGCGTCTACATCAGGGTTCAGTCGTGCCCCGATGGAGGCCGTTTTATTGGGGTCCGTTGGGTGGACCTGGAATTTGACTATTTCGTCCACTGGTTTGAAGGATGTGGATTTGGATCTCTTATCGAGTATCACGTCATCCCTATTGACCGTGGATCACAGCGCAGTCAGTTCCTCGGCCGCTAAGGTTTCGGATAGTGCCTCGAGGGCCAATGCGGCTGTCTTGTTCTCGACGCGGAGTGCTATGTCCGGATCACTAGCGAGGGTGATAATTCCGTTTGGCCCAGGCATTTTAAGCTTCATGTACCCGTAATGGGGTATGGCTTGAAAAATTGTGAAAGTCTCCCGTCCTAGTATAGCGTGATATCCGCTTTTGAACGGGGCCACCTGGAACGTGATCTGTTCGGACCTGTAATTATCCGGCGTGCCGAATACCACATCTAGTGTGATTTTTCCGGTGCAGCGCGCTTCCTGACTGGGGATTACTCCTCTAAAGGTTGTGCTGCTTCGCTCAATGCGGTTCCAGTCTATTTCCATCTTTTGGAGGGTTTCCTCGTAAATGAGGTTCAATCCACTGCCTCCGTCCATGAGTACCTTTGCGAGGCGACAGCCGTCCACTATGGGACTGAGGACCAATGCGGCTGGTGCTCTGGCTGCTCGAATTTTAGGCTCATCACTCGCGTTGAAGGTGATAGCAGTATTACTCCATGGGTTTATTGTCGCTACTTGATAGACTTCAGTGAGGCTGCGGAGTGTTCTTTTTCGCATGTTATTTGATGCGAAAGTCTCAAAGACTGTGAGAACTGAACTGAAATTCTCGGGCTGGTTTCCTTTGACCTCTGGAATTAGGAGGTCCTCGCCAATTTTGGCCACCTGCCGGAGTATCCAACATGCCCTGAGGCTGTGAGTTGGGGTGGCGTCCTCTGCACTGTGAATCTTGCAGGGTCCATCTAGCCACTTTTCCAGTACGGTTACATGCCCCCTAGAGGGTTTTGATTTTTTTAGCGTTTAGTCCGGGCGCCTTACTGTGGTGCGCCCTCTTGATTCGGACGGGATTGCTATTCAGGGCCGGATTATCCCAAAATTCAATTTCGGTTTTCCGAGCACTTTCCATGGCACAGTATTTTTGTACTATGGACGCCAGGTCAGCAAAGCGTGTAATATTACGACGGCTGATGGCGTTGAGTATTCCCTTGTCCGTGCAGTTACTGCAAAAGATTGAAATTGCGTCTCCCTCGCGGCAGTCCTTTATCCTGCTCATAACCAGGAGGAATCTGGCCCAGTAATGATGTACTGATTCTTCGGGCATTTGCCTGATTTGGGAAAGATCGCTTAAGATCGGGTGGGCGGGTGTCGTTGAATCTGAGACCTCGCCCAATTTGTTGTTCGGAGGCCAAAGAACTTCCGGATTCTGAGATCCGGAGTCTTGGATGTTATCCGATTTGCCTGATTTTAAGCTCAGGTCTTGGATTGTATCCTCCCCTCCGCGGATATCCGGCATGGAGGGTTCGGGGATTCGGACGTAGCTAGCCCTTAAGATAGATGAAGGGTCGCCGCATTGTGTCTCCACCACAGCAACGTGGTGGGTGACCTAGGGAGAGTTAATTTCTCTTAGATCGGGTTTAAGCCCAACCTGGTCGTAATTTGTGGCGACGCCCAGTGCGGCGATACGATCCAGGAGCTCGTTAACCGAAGAGAGCTCCATCGGATCCAATTGCTTGGCGAGTTCTGAGCCGACGTGGAGGTTGCTTTCAATGACCCGGGAGGTCACCGTCGGCGCAACAGCCGAACAGGCGGTTGCGAGAAAACCACCTAGCCGGAGAGTTTGGCCAACAACCAAGGCTCCTTTCGTAATGGCGCCGTCTTTAAAGACAGGAAGAGGCATCCTTCCTGATCATGACGACACAGAGGAACTCTCAATGAAAGCACCAATGTCGGTGTCAAAACCGGCGGATCTCGGGTAGGGGGTCCCGAACTGTGCGTCAAGGTCGGATGGTAACAGGAGACAAGGGACACTTTATTTTACACAGGTTTGGGCCCTCTCGATGGAGGTAAAACCCTACTCCTGCTAGATTAATATTGATGATATGGGTAGTACAAGAGTGGATCTACCACGAGATCAAGGAGGCTAAACCCTAGAAGCTAGCCTATGGTATGATTGTGTATGATGATGGTTGTCCTACGGACTACAACCCTCCGGTTTATATAGACACCGGATAGGGTTAGGGTAGACCTGGTCATGGACAACCCGGCCCGCCAGCCCGAACCTGAAGCCCGACATTCGGGCCGGGCTCGGGCTCCATTTTCTGACCCGAAGCCCGGCCCGAAAGCCCGAATAAAGCCCAAAATATATATATAAACATATTTTATTCGAAATATAGTTATAATAAATTAATATAATATTCCAAAATTAATTAATTTAATTAAAAAGTGTCACTATTCATGTACTTCGGGCCGGGCCGGGCCGGGCTCGGGCTTGGGATTTTTCCTTCGGGCTTTGTCAAGCCCGGCCCGAACCCGACCCGGCCCGACAAATGATCAGGTTTAGGTTAGGGTTACACAGAGTCGGTTACAATGGTAGGAGATCTTGAACATCCGCACACCTAGCTTGCCTTCCACGCCAAGAAAAGATCCTTCCGGACACGGGACGAAGTCTTCAACTTTGTATCTTCATAGTCCTGGAGTCCGGCTGAAGGTATAGTTCGGCTATACGAACACCCCCTAATCCAGGACTCCCTCAGGGGGATTTCGCGTGTCTGGGCTGCGGGAGCGATTTCGGATGAGGAGGGAGTTCTCACGCGCTTCCAAGTTTCGGGATAACAAGGCGCGACACGGGTTGAAGAAGCGGGAGTTTCAAAGCAGGTGAGACAAAAGATATTCGAGTTTGAAAATTTCGGGATAACAAGGTGTGGATTCCTTGTTCGGCAGAACAAACTTAACGTGTAAAAAAACAATTCATATAAGACACAAGAGTCATGTCCCCTTTTACTATATTGCTATAGATGCCATTGAAAAAACTACAAGAAAAATGTAAAAAAATTGGGAGAACAAGATCACCCTGCACAGTACCAAATCCATTCGCACTTTCCTCAACAACAACAAAAAACAAATCAATTCCCACCAAAGAAAGAGTAATGTCCCTTTTTATATGATTACAGATGCCATGATCTCGAATTTCAATTTTTGAATCCACGTTATGTTGAATTCGAATATATCGTTAGGTGACCTTGCGGTTTATAATTGATGTAGTCATACATTTTGATCTTCCATCATATATGAACATTTTACTCCACCATGTGAACATATATATTGTCGTCTACCATATGAACTAAATTTAAATCAATTTTCCTTATTTGAATAAGGCCAGGTGTGTTGCAGTTTGTCAACTACTTATGATTTATCGCTCAAGTGGTCTGCTGCACATCAATGCAAAATTAACTTCAAACTCTTATGGCTTGTGGGGCATGCACACTTATTGACCAACAAATACGTTGCAAATCATTCTTGTGAATTCTATATACGTGAGGTGTGCTATAAATACGGCACGAATGCCGAAGAAATGAAGGGTGCGGATTACATCCTCGCGTGGCACCATGCCCACTCGTGATTTATCGCAAGTTGCCTTTCTTCCTTCATCAGCTCTTCTTATCTTAATCATAGACGGAGGGGGCACGTCGTGCTTTGCAGCGGCTTGGGTCGAGGTTGTGCTCGCGTTGCCATTGCTCGGTGGACCGCCTGTGGTGCTCGTCTAGATTTTGCTGGGTAGTGAGGCCACTGTTTCTTATTTCCATTTTTTTCAAATTACTCAGGCAGCTATCTTTGTTTCACAGGACGGCAGACATTATCAATTTTCCTTTTGATGAATGTTAGCAGCCAATTTTTCACACGAAAAACAGCGTCCACACACGCATGTTATCCTGAATTGTTCATGTTGATGGATGCGCACGGTCCACTTGTGTGTCATCGCTTGTCCCACATGAGCGGCAGCGGCCAGCATATGTACCACCAACCAAGCAGCGATATTCACGTGCATACATAAGTACGGACCACACCTTAATCTCCCATGCGATCCACGGGGGCACTATTATATACTCCCAATAGTAACCACTAGGACAGCGAACCAAAAATATGACACACGGTGAACATGTCTCCTGATACTTCATGTACTGTATATATATAGGGAATTTTATTCATGGATGGATGTACCCATAAACGTCCTACGTGATTGATGGAGGAATGCAGAATGGATCGTCCCCACCACGATCACGAGGTCCCTAACGGACGACACATCCTATCGCAAGGGCCCGCGCACGTCCAAATCGCATGGCCCAATGGCCCATGGTAGCCAATAGAAACCGCTGGTTTTCACTCGCGAGATGATTCCCGAAACAAAATTGGCGAAATAAAAGGACCGACACCAATTTAAAGTGATGGATGGATATGTGGGGTAGTCTCGGCAGTCCCTACGGAAACGGGCTCGTGGCGCCGATTCTCTCTGGATTTCGTTCATGTAAAAAGTTTCAGCTGTCCCTTTTCAAAGAAAATGCTAAATTTACACGACCGTGACTCAACCACTTCGTCCAGTAAATACTGTCCGTAATAAACTTTCTGTAGATGTAGAGAGTGCATAATGTACTGCTATACAGCATGCTCTCTGAAGCCATTTGCCAGTAATACTTCAATGCTTTAAACTACTATACAAGTAGTACTTTTTTCTTTTTGCGAGACTATACAAGTAGTACTTAAGAGCATCGATGTCCAATCAAATACTCATTTTAACATGAAGAGACAAAAACTGATTTATTCTGTAAAGCATCTATTCATATTTGCATTTCCAGAAATATAAGGAGGAAGCCTTTCCTAAGATCTAGTTTGTTTTTTAACACAGTACAGATGCATACGCTCATACACACGTATACTCACCTCTATATAAACACGTGTTCACGCCCTGTCCCATATGGGCAACTCCGAGAGACTGAGCCGACATAACTTCTCGACATTGGTCGCCACGGATGCCTTCATAGTCGATGGGAACGTGTGCTCCCACTGAATGCACATCACCGAAAAGTCTGAAATAACTCCAGAAAATGCGAGCACTAGTACTTGAACTCTAGTAGACTGGGGATATCACTGTCCACTTGACCATCCAACCACGGTTGGTTCGCCCTAAGATTTAGTTTTGATTAACAATTAGTTCAGCTATACATGAATTATCTGTATATAAAATTGATACTAGTGAAAAGTTTCTTTAATACGAAGACAAAAGTAACACTTTTATAGTTGAGCAAAATTTTGGTAAAGAAAGATGATGATTTCGTACTCCAATTTATTTATATTCTGTATATTTGTTCTGTCCTAGGTCAAACTTTGTAATAAAGTATATAATGGAAACTATGTATGTATTGTTGAAGAAAGTTTTGGTAAAAGATAAATCCTGACAGACATTTGTACATTTTTTCCGTGCCTTATATTTCGAAACTGGTAGATTCATGCTCTATAACACTTTAGCAAATGGTTTTGTATATCGTGATTAGTTAAATACAAGCTACTAGTATTATATTTGTGTTTGTCGCTGTTCAAGCCGGCGCAAGTGGTGGCGCTTTGCCGATCTGCTTCTTTTCCGGCGTGCTGGTCCTATTGGGTCGAGGATGGTGGCTTCCGTCGTCAACAGTTCATGCGCAAGACTAAGGTTATCACCGCTCCCTCCTGGAGCAGCGGCAACGACGCGCCCTCATCCCGCGTCGGCGATGTTTCTAGATTGGTTCTCCAGAGTGTTCGTTGTAATTCCCTTATCTTGTGGGGTGCGTTGTACCACTGCCTACTTTTAATATAATGCGGGGACATTTAACAAATGCTTAGACACTTCTTAGAAACATTTTTTCTAACACAGTATAGACCCTACCCCTATGAGCATCTTTGAGAGATTGATCCGACATATCATCTCAAGATTTACGAAGTCACTGTAGGCACCTCCTCATCGACGGGAA
This sequence comes from Aegilops umbellulata, assembly GCA_032464435.1. Taxonomy (NCBI): domain Eukaryota; kingdom Viridiplantae; phylum Streptophyta; class Magnoliopsida; order Poales; family Poaceae; genus Aegilops; species Aegilops umbellulata. The sequence goes on along the minus strand of CP136056.1, from coordinate 60,535,464 downwards.
CATCGTCTCCCACTAAAAGTGCATCGCCGGAAATCCTGAAATAAATCTAGAAATAATGCGAACACCAGGACTTGGACCCTGGTGGGCTGGGGATACCACTGTCCCTCTAATCATCCAACTACATGTTGGTTCAACACTTCTTAGAAACATTGATGCCTAATCAAGCACTCTTTCATAAAATAAAGCACCAATGCTATTCCGTGTAGCAAAAAAAAAAGCGACTCATTTTGCTGAGCGTTTATCCAACCACTTGAACTGTACATGGTCTAAAATGCTCTATGAGAGATTTTATATGATGCGAGTTGTGTTAATATAAGTTGTGGTTATTATACGCGGATGGCATACACCTCCGATGCATGGTCCCTTGACCACAACAGCATCTCTAAGCGATCGATCTCCACCAACTTAATCTCGGGATCTGCAATTTTTTGGGATTTGTTGGTTGACATTTTTAGTACCAGCTAGTTATAGATATACGTGAAAAATTGTGTACGGCATCGTTCGGATCCCGTTCATTTGATGTACTCCGTAGCCACTCCCCCCACAGCTCCAACCCTAGGTACCCAACTTGCTATATATACGTGCACCAGCTCTACACAGGGACGCTCAGACTCCAACCACAGGCACAGCACACAAAGCAAGTCTCGTGGTATAGAGAAACGGAGCTAAGGAAGCTAGCTAGCTCGACCATGGGTGGTGTTCGGCAGCAGCTCATGGCCGCCGTCCTCGTGGCGGTGGCGCTGATGGCCACGGCGGCGGAGGGGTACATCACTCAGAAGACGTGGGGCGCCATCCGCCGGGCGAACCGCGCCGGGCCGTTCGTCGGCCTCGTCGTGCCCAACACATACGAGATGGTCCCCGTGCTCGAGTCGCCCAGCTTCGTGGCCAGCAAGAGCATCCCTAACATGGACATCCAAGGTAAAGATGCTCTACTCAAATGGTACCTTCAGTCTAATCAGATCAATCATATATACCTACGTCATGTGCGAATATAACTTGATATGAAATGGCACTGTTGGTATTACGTGATGGATGATCTTTTCTTAAGCTTGAAATGTCAACAGTTTGGTTGGGTCAAAGAAATAAACATAATAAGAAACAAACCTGTTCGTAATATCACTGTCAGAGTCAGAACATAGAACGATTATGGTTGAATTGATTAACAAGCCTGCTCATGTATAAGAACCCTCTGAATTATGTACTGCACTGAATTTGAATGGTACTCGAAAGAAGTGACCGGACGTGCTGAAACACTTATGCATGACCTGAAAGCACTTGATGATGGAACGCGCGCGAGACCGGACGTTTCATGGACGACTTGCATGAAAGCACATGAGAATATGAGATGCATGTGCCTATTGACAGAGCTAACCAGGCACACATGAGCAAGCAGAGTGAACGTTTGTACGATCGAAGTGAAAAATAATACGTAAAAGTGAAAATACTAACATTATTGCATGATTTTTGCTTGAAGGGCGAAGGTTTCGCTTCGGCACCATCGAAGGCCAAAGCGTCGTCATGGTCATGACTGGACTGAGCATGGTAAGTCCCTACATACTACAGCATTATGTTTTGCGTAGCAGTGTATCTTACAAATACTCAGAACTTAACGTACTGTTGCACCATGGAATGGATGCAGCTCAACGCTGGTCTGACCACCCAGATGCTGCTGAGCCTGTTCCGGGTGAAGGGCATTGTCCACTGGGGCATCGCTGGCAACGCCAACGAGGACCTCCAGATCGGCGACGTCACCATCCCCGAATACTGGGCCCACGTCTCCCTCTGGAACTGGCAGGTAGTACAGATTTGGTATCAAAAAACGTGCACATGTCATGGTCGTCCAGGATTTTGATTTGTGGTGCTAACAAAAATTTGTGGCTTTGGACGCCCAGCGGTTCGGCGACGGCAAGGATAACGAGCTACCGCTGGAGGCCGCCGGCGACTACACCCGGGAGTACGGCTTCCTCAACTTCTCCGACTACACCGTGGGGCAGAGCAACCCGGCGCTATCCGCCAACCAGCTCAACAGCATCTGGTACCAGCCGGAGGAGATCTTCCCGAAGTCCGGCGAGCCGGAGGAGCGGCAGCACGCGTTCTGGGTGCCCGCCAGCAAGCGGTACTACGCGCTGGCGAAGAAGCTGGAGGGCATGGAGCTGCCGGCGTGCGTGAACGCGACGACGTGCCTGCCCCGCGCGCCGCGGGTGACTCGGGTCAGCAAGGGCTGCAGCGCCAACGTGTTCCTGGACAACGCCGAGTACCGCCAGTTCCTCCGCAAGCAGTTCGAGTGCACCCCCGTGGAGATGGAGAGCGCCGCCGTGGCCCTCGTGGCGCACACGCAGGGGGTGCCGTTCCTCACCATCCGCTCGCTCTCCGACCTGGCCGGGGGAGGCTCCGCGCTCGGCAACGAGGCCAGCACCTTCATCGACATCGCCGCCAAGAACGCCGTCGAAGTCATGCTCAAGTTCGTGCCGCTGCTCGGGAAGGGCGGCGACGAGATGGACGACGGCGCGGCCGCGGACATGTGAGCCAGTAGCCACTTGCCCATGCATGAATAATCGGACGCCCGTGCGTGGCGTACCGTTGTTTCGCTTTCCTTTTTACTTTTTCCTTGCACCGCGCGATCTGTAAGGCTTGCGACTTTGCCAGCCCTAGCCCCTAGATCAAAAAATCACAGTTGGCGAGCCCACGAGTTGCATAGATGAATAATGATAAATCAAATAATCGGCCGTAATGCCGTTTGTCCGGATTCCCAATTGTGCTTACATCTACGTGATGCTAGTACAATGTTAGTACTCTTACCGTTTGTTTTCAGTTGGCATACTAGATGATACCCTGCGGGTTGCTGCGGAAATTTAAAGCACCATGCAGGAGAAGGATAATGGAGAGAAAATGGTAAATAATGAAAAGAGATATAAATATATGTTTATTTGAACAATTGATAGTATGATATGAAAAGTCCAAACATTTCTACACCGTAAAGTGTCTTTATATTTGCTTTTATTTGAATGCATCCCCCTTTGTGGAGAAAGATATGCATTGCTAACCTGGTTTTTTTAGGAAGCTAGCATGAAAAATGCATGGAACATAAACTTTGATGATAATTCCACTGAAAACATGCCCAAATCCCATCAGAAGCCCAATATTCACATAAACAAAGCCCAACCATGGCCCAACACAAAGGCCTAATCCCCTAGTTCGAGGCTCCAAAATAACAACTAACGTGAATGCTTATACCTCTAAAAAAATCAATCTTGTCTAAAAAAACTAAAAAATCAATCAGTGATTGAAAATACCACTAAAATAATCAATCAGTGAATGCTTGTTGAGTTATAACATACCACTAAAAAAATAAAGGACCTGGCTCGCTGGCGCTCGTGCGCTCGCACGCAGGAGCGAGCGCTCTTCAATATAAGGAAGGACCACCCCGCGCGCCAGACAGGACAACCAAAAAAAGAAGCTGAATGCGCACGCATAACTATCCCACCTGCATTTATTAGGAGATCAAAAATTTAAAAAACATGTAACTTTTGATGAGAATATCAAAATTCAAATCCGTTTTCACTGTCAGGTTTCTCACAACGAGTTCTTCAAAACTAGATCCCATATGAGTAGGTTTCGATGAACTTTTTTTTCAGAGCAACTTCCTGTGCTATAGAGGCAACTTTAGTGCTATAGGGAAGCAACTTTTCTTTTTGGCCTAGTAGGACTGACTATTAGGTTGGTTTGCGTAAAAATGTTGGGGAACGTAGTAATTTCAAAAAAAAAATCTACGCACACACAGGACCATGGTGATGCATAGCAACGAGAGGGGAGAGTGTTGTCCACGTACCCTGTAGACCGAAAGCGGAAGCGTTAACACGATGCGGTTGATGTAATCGTACGTCTTCACGATCCGACCGATCAATTACCGAACGCACGGCACCTCCGAGTTTAGCACACGTTCAGCTCGATGACGTCCCTCGAACTCCGATCCAGCCGAGCTTTGAGGGAGAGTTCGGTCAGCACGACGACGTGGTGACGATGATGATGTTCTATCGACGCAGGGCTTCGCCTAAACACCGCTACGATATTATCGAGGTGGATTCTGGTGGAGGGGGCACCGCACACGGCTTAGAGATCAATGATCAATTGTTGTGTCTATGGGGTGCCTCCTGCCCCCGTATATAAAGGAGCAAAGGGAGGAGGCGTCCGGCCAGGGAGAGGCACGCCAAGGGGGAGTCCTACTCCCACTAGGAGTAGGACTCCTCCTATTCCTAGTAGGAGTAGGAGAGGGGGAAGGAAAGGGAGAGGAGGAGTAGGAAAGAGGGGGCTGGCCCCCCTTGCCCTAAACCAAATGGGCCTTGGGGGGGGGCGCCCCACACTCCCCTTGCTGCCCTCTATTTCCACTAAGGCCCATGTAGGCCCATTAAGCCTCCAGGGGGTTCCGGTAACCCACGGTACTCCGGTAAAATCCCGGTTTCACCCGGAACACTTCCGATATCCAAATATAGGCTTCCAATATATCAATCCTTAAGTCTTGACCATTTCGAGACTCCTCGTCATGTCCGTGATCACATCCGGGACTCCGAACAACCTTCGGTAGATCAAAACACATAAACTCATAATATAACCGTCATCAAATTTTAAGCGTGCGGACCGTACGGGTTCGAGAACTATGTAGACATGACCGAGACACGCCTCAGGCCAGTAACCAATAACGGAACCTGGATGCTCATATTGGCTTCCACATATTCTACGAAGATCTTTATCGGTCAAACCGCATTACAACATACGTTGTTCCCTTTGTCATCGGTATGTTACTTGCCCGAGATTCGATCGTCGGTATCTCAATACCTAGTTCAATCTCGTTATCGGCAAGTCTCTTTACTCGTTCTGTAATACATCATCCCGCAACTAACTCATTAGTTGCATTGCTTGCAAGGCTTATAGTGATGTGCATTACCGAGTGGGCCCAGAGATACCTCTCCGACAATCGGAGTGACAAATCCTAATCTCAAAATACACCAACCCAACAAGTACCTTCGGAGACACCTGTAGAGCACCTTTATAATCACCCAGTTACGTTGTGACGTTTGGTAGAACACAAAGTGTTCCTCCGGTAAACGGGAGTTGCATAATCTCATAGTCATAGGAACATGTATAAGTCATGAAGAAAGCAATAGCAACATACTAAACGATCAAGTGCTAAGCTAACGGAATGGGTCAAGTCAATCACATCATTCTCCTAATGATGTGATCCCGTTAATCAAATGACAACTCATGTCCATGGCTAGGAAACTTAACCATCTTCGATTAACAAGCTAGTCAAGTAGAGGCATACTAGTGACACTAGTTTTGTCTATGTATTCATACATGTACTAAGTTTCCGGTTAATACAATTCTAGCATGAATAATAAACATTTATCATGATATAAGGAAATAAATAATAACTTTATTATTGCCTCTAGGGCATATTTCCTTCAGTCTCCCACTTGCACTAGAGTCAATAATCTAATTCACATCACCATGTGATTTAACACCAATAGTTCACATCATCATGTGATTAACACCCATAGTTCACATCGTCATGTGACCAACACCCAAAGGGTTTACTAGAGTCAATAATCTAGTTCACATCGCTATGTGATTAACACACAAAGAGTACTAAGGTGTGATCATGTTTTGGTTGTGAGAGAAGTTTAGTCAACGGGTATGCCACATTCAGATCCGTATGCATTTTGCAAATTTCTATGTCAACAATGCTCTGCACGGAGCTACTCTAGCTAATTGCTCCTACTTTCAATATGTATCCAGATTGAGACTTAGAGTCATCTAGATCAGTGTCAAAACTTGCATCGACGTAACCCTTTACGACGAACCTTTTATCACCTCCATAATCGAGAAACATATCTTTATTCCACTAAGGATAATTTTGACCGTTGTCCAGTGAATGTACTCCCTTGCTAAACTCAGTGTAGGGTAAATAGTTCTGGTACACAGCATGGCATACTTTATTGAACCTATGGCTGAGGCATAGGGAATGAATTTCATTCTCTTTCTATCTTCTGCCATGGTCGGTCTTTGAGTCTTACTCAATTTCACACCTTGTAACACAGGCAAGAACTCTTTCTTTGATTGTTCCATTTTGAACTACTTCAAAATCTTGTCAACGTATGTACTCATTTAAAAAACTTATCAAGTGTCTTGAGATATCTCTATAGATCTTGATGCTCAATATGTAAGCAGCTTCACCGAGGTCTTTCTTTGGAAAACTCCTTTCAAACACTCCTTTATGCTTTGTAGAATAATTCTACATTATTTCCGATCAACAATATGTCAGTTACATATACTTATCAGAAATGATGTAGTACTCCCACTCACTTTCCTGTAAATACAGGCTTCACCGCAAGTCTGTATAAAACTATATGCTTTGATCAACTTATCAAAGCGTATATTCTAACTCCGAGATGCTTACACCAGTCCATAGATGGATCGCTGGAGCTTGCATATTTTGTTAGCACCTTTAGGATTGACAAAACCTCCTGGTTGCATCATATGCAACTCTTCTTTAATAAATCCATCAAGGATTGCCGTTTTTGTTATCCATTTGCGAGATTTCATAAAATGCGGCAATTGCTAACATGATTCGGACAGACTTTAAGCATCGATACGAGTGAGAAACTCTCATTGTAGTCAACACCTTGAACTTTTTCAAAAACCTGACAAGTCTAGCTTTGTAGATAGTAACACTACTATCAGTGTTCGTCTTCCTCTTGAAGATCCATTTATTTTCTATGGCTTGCCGATCATCGGGCAAGTCAACGAAAGTCCATACTTTGTTCTCATATATGGATCCCATCTCAGATTTCATGGCCTCAAACCATTTCGCGGAATCTGGGCTCATCATCGCTTCCTCATAGTTCGTAGGTTCGTCATGGTCAAGTAACATGACCTCCAGAATAGGATTACCGTACTACTCTGGTGCGGATCTCACTCTGCTTGACCTACGAGGTTCGGTAGTAACTTGATCTGAAGTTACATGATCATCATCATTAGCTTCCTCACAAATTGGTGTAGGAGTCACAGGAACAGATTTATGTGATGAACTACTTTCCAATAAGGGAGCAGGTATAGTTACCTCATCAAATTCTATTTTCCTCCCACTCACTTCTTTCGAGAGATACTCCTTCTCTAGAAAGGATCCATTCTTAGCAACGAATGTCTTGCCTTCGGATCTGTGATAGAAGGTGTACCCAACAGTTTCCTTTGGGTATCCTATGAAGACACATTTCTCCGATTTGGGTTCGAGCTTATCAGGTTGAAGCTTTTTCACATAAGCATCGCAGCCCCAAACTTTAAGAAATGACAACTCTGGTTTCTTGCCAAACCACGGTTCATAAGGCGTCGTCTCAGCGGATTTCGATGGTGCCCTTTTAACGTGAATGCAGCTGTCTCTAATGCATAACCCCAAAACTATAGTGGTAATTTGGTAAGAAACATCATAGATTGCACTATATCCAATAAAGTACGGTTATGATGTTCGGACACACCATTATGATGTGGTGTTCCAGGTGGCACGAATTTGTGAAACTATTATACATTGTTTTAATTGAAGACCAAACTCGTAACTCAAATATTTGTCTCAGTGATCAGATCGTAGAAACTTTATTTTCTTGTTACGATGATTCTCTACTTCACTCTGAAATTCTTTGAACTTTTCAAATGTTTCAGACTTGTGTTTCATCAAGTATATATACCCATATCTTCTCAAATCATGTGTGAAGGTCAGAAAAAAATGATACCCTCCGCGAGCCTCAATATTCATCGGACCACATACATCAGTATGTATGATTTCCAACAAATCTGTTGCTCGCTCCATTGTTCCGGAGAACGGAGTCTTAGTCATCTTGCCCATGAGGCATGGTTCGCAAGCATCAAGTGATTCATAATCAAGTGATTCCAAAAGCCCATCAGCATGGAGTTTCTTCATGCGCTTTACACCAATATGGCCTAAACGGCAGTGCCACAAATAAGTTGCACTATCATTATTAACTTTGCATCTTTTGGTTTCAATATTATGAATATGTGTATCACTACAATCGAGATCCAACAAACCATTTTCATTGGGTGTATGACCATAGGAGATTTTATTCATGTAAACAGAACAACAATTATTCTCTAACTTAAATGAATAACCATATTGTGATAAACATGATCAAATCATATTCATGCTCAACGCAAACACCAAATATCACTTATTTAGGTTCAACACTAATCCCGAAAGTATAGGGAGTGTGCGATGATGATCATATCAATCTTGGAACTGCTTCCAACACACATCGTCACCTCGCCCTTAACTAGTTTCTATTTATTCTGCAACTCCCGTTTCAAGTTACTACTCTTAGCAACTGGACCAGTATCAAATGCCGAGGGGTTGCTATAAACACTAGTAAAGTACACATCAATAACATGTATATCCAATATACCTTTGTTCACTTTGCCATCCTTCTTATCCGCCAAATACCGTGGGCAGTTCCACTTCCAGTGACCAGTCCCTTGGCAGTAGAAGCACTTAGTCTCAGGCTTAGGACCAGACTTGGGCTTCTTCACTTGAGCAGCAACTTGTTTGATGTTCTTCTTGAAGTTCCCCTTCTTCTTCCCTTTGCCCTTTTCTTGAAACTAGTGATCTTGTTAACCATCAACACTTGATGCTCTTTTCTTGATTTCTACCTTCGGCGATTTCAGCATCGCGAAGAGTTCAGGAATTACTTTCGTCATCCCTTGCATATTATAGTTCATCACGAAGTTCTATTAACTTGGTGATAGTGACTAGAGAACTTCGTCAATTACTATCTTATCTGGAAGATTAACTCCCACTTGATTCAAGTAATTGTAGTACCCAGACAATCTGAGCACATGCTCACTGCTTGAGCTATTCTCCTCTATCTTTTAGCTATAGAACTTGTTGGAGACTTCATATCTCTCAACTCGGGTATTTGCTTGAAATATTAACTTCAACTCCTGAAACATCTCATATGGTCCATGACGTTCAAAACATATTTGAAGTCCCGATTCTAAGCCGTTTAAGCATGGCGCACTAAACTATCAAGTAGTCATCATATTGAGCTAGCCAAACGTTCATAACGTCTGCATCTGCTCCTGCAATAGGTCTGTCACCTAGCGGTGCATCAAGGACATAATTCTTTTGTGCAACAATGAGGATAATCCTCAAGATCACGGATCCTTTCAACTCAGTTTTCTCTAGGAGCATATCAAAATAAAACAGGGGAGCTAAACGCGAGCTATTGATCTACAACATAGATATGCTAATACTACCAAGACTAAGTTCATGATAAATTAAAGTTCAATTAATCATATTACTTAAGAACTCCCACTTAGATAGACATCCCTCTAATCATCTAAGTGATCACGTGATCCATATCAACTAAACCATGTCCGATCATCACGTGAGATGGAGTAGTTTTCAATGGTGAACATCTCTATGTTGATCATATCTACTATATGATTCATGCTCGCCCTTTCGGTCTCAGTGTTCCGAGGCCATATCTGCATATGCTAGGCTCGTCAAGTTTAACCTGAGTATTCTGCGTGTGCAAAACTGGCTTGCACCCGTTGTAGATGGACGTAGCGCTTATCACACCCGATCATCACGTGGTGTCTGGGCATGACGAACTTTGGCAACGGTGCATACTCAGGGAGAACACTTTTATCTTGAAATTTAGTGAGAGATCATCTTATAATGCTACCGTCAATCAAAGCAAGATAAGATGCATAAAAGATAAACATCACATGCAATCAATATAAGTGTTATGATATGGCCATCATCATCTTGTGCTTGTGATCTCCATCTCCGAAGCACCGTCATGATCAACATCGTCACCGGCGCGACACCTTGATCTCCATCGTAGCATCGTTGTCGTCTCGCCAATCTTATGCTTCTACGACTATCGCTACCGCTTAGTGACAAAGTAAAGCATTACAGGGCGATTGCATTGCATACAATAAAGCGACAACCATATGGCTCCTGCCAATTGCCGATAACTCGGTTACAAAACATGATCATCTCATACAATAAAACTTACATCATGTCTTGACCATATCACATCACAACATGCCCTGCAAAAACAAGTTAGACTTCCTCTACTTTGTTGTTGCAAGTTTTACGTGGCTGCTACTGGGCTTAGCAAGAACCTTTATTACCTACGCATCAAAACCACAACGATAGTTTGTCAAGTTGGTGTTGTTTTAACCTTCGCAAGGACCGGGCGTAGCCACACTCGGTTCAACTAAAGTTGGAGAAACTGACACCCGCCAGCCACCTGTGTGCAAAGCACGTCGGTAGAACCAGTCTCGCGTAAGCGTACGCGTAATGTCGGTCCGGGCCGCTTCATCCAACAATACCGGCGAACCAAAATATGACATGCTAGTAAGTAGTATGAGTTATATCGCCCACAACTCACTTGTGTTCTACTCGTGCATATGACATCTACGCATAAAACCTGGCTCGGATGCCACTGTTGGGGAACATAGTAAGTTCAAAAAATTCCTACGCACACACAGGATCATGGTGATGCATAGCAACGAGAGGGGAGAGTGTTGTCCACGTACACTCGTAGACCGAAAGCGGAAGCGTTAGAACAACGCGGTTGATGTAATCGTACGTCTTCACGATCCGACCGATCAAGTACCGAACGCACGACACCTCCGAGTTCAGCACACGTTCAGCTCAATGACGTCCCTCGAACTCCGATCCAGCCGAGCTTTGAGGGAGAGTTCCGTCAGCACGACGGTGTAGTGATGATGATGATGTTCTACCGACGCAGGGCTTCGCCTAAGCACCGCTACGATATTATCGAGGTGGATTCTGGTGGAGGAGGGCACCGCACACGGCTAAGAGATCAATGATCAATTGTTGTGTCTATGGGGTGCCCCCTGCCCCCGTATATAAAGGAGCAAAGGGAGGAGGCATCCGGCCAGGCAGAGGCGCGCAAAGGGGGAGTTCTACTCCCACTAGGAGTAGGACTCCTCCTTTTCCTAGTAGGAGTAGGAGACGGGGAAGGAAAGGGAGAGGAGGAGAAGGAAAGAGGGGGCCGGCCCCCCTTGCCCTAAACCAATTCGGTTTGGGCCTTGGGGGGGGCGCCCCACACTCCCCTTGCTGCCCTCTATTTCCACTAAGGCCCATGTAGGCCCATTAAGCCCCCGGGGGGTTCGAGTAACCCCCGGTACTCCGGTAAAATCCCGATTTCATTCAGAACACTTCCGATATCCAAATATAGGCTTCCAATATATCAATCATTATGTATCGACCATTTTGAGACTCCTCGTCATGTCCGTGATCACATCCAGGACTTCGAACAACCTTTGGTACATCAAAACACATAAACTCATAACATAACCGTCATCGAACTTTAAGCGTGTGGACCATACGGGTTCGAGAACTATGTAGACATGACCGAGACACGTCTCCGACCAGTAACCAATAGCGGAACCTGGATGCTCATATTGTCTCCCACATATTCTACGAAGATCTTTATCGGTCAAACCCCATAACAACATACATTGTTCCCTTTGTCATCGGTATGTTACTTGCCCGAGATTCGATCGTCGGTATCTCAATACCTAGTTCAATCTCGTTACCGGCAAGTCTCTTTACTCGTTCTGTAATACATCATCCCGCAACTAACTCATTAGTTGCAATGCTTGCAAGGCTTATAGTGATGTGCATTACCGAGTGGGCCCAGAGATACCTCTCCGACAATCGGAGTGACAAATCCTAATCTCAAAATACGCCATCTCAGCAAGTACCTTCGGAGACACCTGTAGAGCACCTTTATAATCACCCAGTTACGTTGTGACGTTTGGTAGAACACAAAGTGTTCCTCCGGTAAACGGGAGTTGCATAATCTCATAGTCATAGGAACATGTATAAGTCATGAAGAAAGCAATAGCAACATACTAAACGATCAAGTGCTAAGCTAACGGAATGGGTCAAGTCAATCATATCATTCTCCTAATGATGTGATCCCGTTAATCAAATGACAACTCATGTCCATGGCTAGGAAACTTAACCATCTTCGATTAATGAGCTAGTCAAGTAGAGGCATACTAGTGGCACTAGTTTTGTCTATGTATTCACACATGTACTAAGTTTCTGGTTAATACAATTCTAGCATGAATAATAAACATTTATCATGATATAAGAAAATAAATAATAACTTTATTATTGCCTCTAGGGCATATTTGAAGCAGCCAAGATTCACCATCATGTTGCCTACCATAACTAGCAATAGTAGACACAAGAGCATCACCTATAGATGATTTCATAGTATTATAGGCAATTTAGAAACAACGACATACTAGCGTGAACAATAGGCAACTTAGAGGTACTGGCGAGGAAGTTACGAGAAAATTAGAAAAAATTAATTAGGACACAGAATGTAGTGAAGTTGCCTGCTTTTAGCACTAAAGTTGCCTCTTGTAGAAGAAAAGTTGTGATGTTATCTACCTCTATTTCGAAGTTGTTTTGTATCATTAGTTAGATGCTTATTGTTGCTAATTAGTTATTTTTAATGGAGTGAAGTTGCTTCTGTTTAGCACTAATGTTGCCTCATCTAGCATCAAAATTGCTTTTAAAAATATTAAAGAAACATATCCATATGGAGTTTAGTTTTGAAAAGCTCGTCGCGACCTGACTAGCCAACTCATGTGTGTTTTCCATCATTATATCTGAAGATTTCAATGATTTTTGTAGGCAACTCGACTAAAAATTAAGAATTTTTTTAGGCAATTGTATGATCCGCCCTGCTATGAAACTTCTGATAACCCCCTATGCAACTTCTCATCTAACACCGCGACCTGACTAGCCAACAACTGTGCGCTCAGTAGCGTTGGCAACTTAGGACCCCTGATGGACAACTTTCATAGTATTTTACGCAATTGCGGATCACCCGTGGGAAGCCTCATAGCGATGTAGGCAACTTGATTTCTGAGGCAGACAACTAAGAAACCATGTTAGACAACTTTCCACTTTACGGTGAGCAACTTTCACAGTATGGTAGGCAACGAACTATGTAGCCACCTATTACCTATTGCACACAACTAAGTAGGAGGCTACTAGGCGAATTCACTTATACACATGGTGCAATTCTTCTAGCATCGAAGTTGCTCATGTTTAGCACTAAAATTGCCTCATCTAGCATCAAAGTTGCTTTTTTTTTAAATCATCAAAACATATTCACATGAGATCTAGTTTTGAAGAGCCCGTCAAAAGGAATCCAACGGTGAAAACAGATCATCATTCCGAAGCGGTGTGAAAGTTATAGTTTTTTGAATTTTTTTGTACGAGAATTAATGCACGCTACATCATCGCTGGGTTGACACGGTTGGTCGAACGAGGTGAAGAAAAATCAACGCACTGTAGTTAAAAAAGTTTTCCATATATAGAATAAGTGGATGGACAGTTTACCAAATCTAGAATCAGTCTGTTACATCGTTCAGTCTATGAGCGTGCGCTCGGGAGCCTGAAAAAGTGCAGCTGCACTTTTAAGTATTTAGGAAAAATCAATCAGTGATAGAAAATACGCCCTTCAAAAGCATAAGCAAAAAAATAAAATAAAAATACAACTCCAGAAGAATTACTTTCGTACATCTGCAGAAAGATAAAAATTGCTAAAAAAAAATGAAACAGAGCGTGCACCCATATGCATCTTTTTTTCATGGACAACACATGTGCATCTTTTTTTCCACTAAAAAGGCAAATGATGTTTTTCAGCTGGCTGACCATAACGCTTCATCACCCACGCGTAGCCTGCGATCCTGCAGCTGGGCACATCCCTCGCGATGGATGTGAACGCTGAATGGTTCGTTCTCCACGTTTCTTTCCCGCAGCTCTCGTAACTTCCCCCAAATCCGTTATGCTCCGCCATCATTTCCTATCCCGGGCGATGTCGTCGTCGCCCCCTCTACAGCCCAAATCCGTTAGGTCGTCTATTCTCGAGCTATTGTAAGGGGTGGAGATGTGTAAGCTACGGCTGCAATAGGCTCGCTGGAGACTGGAGCGAGACGGGCCGTGCGCTGCTGCAACGTCAGGCGCGTGGTGCTTCAAGGCTATCGTCCGCGTCCGCAAGCCAACCATGCGGCGCTGCAGTGACGTTCCTGAAAAGACGACTCGCGTTACTGCAAGACAGAGCAGGGGACGGCGATGCTGCCAGTGCCAAGCGACCACATGCTGCTGCAAGACGCCGGCGCCTCCGCTGGTGCGACCACATGTCCACACGGTGCGAGGAATTAATATATGTGCTGCAAAGTGAGCATGCGGTTCTCAGCTACTACGATTGGGAATAGAAGCTTCCTGTTGAGTATGTATTTTTATTGCACGTGTATTGGAACTGTGGCCCACCTTCTAGTCTTGTATAGTTAAGGTAGAGGCCTCCCTTGTATTATATATATGTGCACCAGCACCCCATCAATACAATAATTCATCGTATTGCAAAACATCCCTCTACATGGTATTAGTTTTTAGGTTTTAATCCTCGTCTTCCGCTGCCGCCGCCGCCGCCGCGCGACCCCTCCGCGCGGCCGCCGCCGCCACCATCCCGCCGCCGCCGCCGCGCGACCCCTCCGCGCCGCCGCCGCCGCCGCGCCGCGACCCCTCCGCGCCGCCGCCGCCATCCCGCCGCCGCCGTCGCGCGACCCCTCCGCGCCGCCGCCGCCGCCGCCGCGCGACCCCTCCGCGCCGCCGCCGCCGCCGCCACCGTCGCTGCTGCCTTGCTGCGGCGCGCGCTCCCTCACTCCCTGCCCCGCCTGCGTCGTACGATCTTCCGCTCGCTAGCTGTATCGCGCGCTGTACCCGATCCCGCTAGCCGCCCGCGCCGCGCACCCGCTTGCCGATCTCGCTAGCTGCACCACGCGCTCCCTTCCCAATCCCGCGCCGCTTCCTGCATCGTCCGAGCCGCTGCCAAGTTGCTGCTGCTTCCCGCACGACGCGCCCAATCCCCGATGGCATCCGGCCCCGCGAGCATCTTGCTGGAGGCGCGCCAGCCAACGCCTCACGTAGCCGCGCCATCCATCGCGGGCATACATGCAAGTATGCATGGCACGGTGCATGCAGGGGCATGGCAAAACCCATCCATTATGGGCGTGCATGCAGGCGTACATGGGGCGTGGGCTGCGGCTCCCTCCAGTGAGTGGGCTGCGTACGGCGCCCCGCTCCCGGCCCCGCTGGGGTACGCCGCCGTCCCACCGCCGGCGCTCTTCGGTCAGTCCGTCGGCATCCCGTCACCAGCCCCGACTCCGCCCGTCGACCCTTTGTTGTCGCTTGGCGCCGGTTACGGCGCCCTCCTTGCGCCGCCGCCCATCGGCAGTTATGATCCACCCGTCCCGGCGCCGCCCTACGAGGGCCTCCTGCAGCCGCCGGTACCTGTGTCATGGGACCCCACCCTCCTCGCCGCCCAGCACTCTGCGTCGTCGCCGAGTAGCTCTGTCGGTGGAGGCGACTGGTACATGGACTCAGGTGCTACTGCGCACATGACAGCTCATCCCGGTAACCTAACCTCATCCACTCCTATTTGCACACCCACTCGTATCACCGTCGGCAACGGCTCCTCCTTACCCATTACTCATATCGGTAACACTAGTTTTCCCTCCACTTCCACATCCATTACTATGTCTAATGTTCTTGTTTCACCTGCATTAGTCACAAACCTAGTTTTCGTTCGTCGTCTTACTCGTGAGAACCCACTTACTGTTGAATTTGACGGTGTTGGCTTTTCTGTGAAAGACGCCCGTACCCGGATGATCCTTCACCGATGTGACAGTCCCGATCAGCTCTACCCCGTGCACGCCGGCGCCACCACCTCCACACCAGTCGCCCTTGCCGCTGGCGTTGACCTTTGGCATGCTCGCCTGGGCCACCCCAACCCCACCGTGTTACGTCAAATTCTCAGGAGTTTCTCTTTCTCATGTAACAAGCTCGACGAGCACTCTTGTGAGGCTTGTCGCTTAGGCAAGCACGTTCGTCTTCCCTTTAGTGCGTCTACCTCAGTATCCACTTTTCCGTTTCAACTGCTTCACAGTGATGTTTGGACGTCTCCCGTTGCGAGTAACACGGGCTATCTATACTACTTGGTGATCTTAGATGATTATTCTCATTATGTGTGGACTTTTCCTCTTCGTCGTAAATCCGATGCTTTAGCCACACTCACCGCCTTTTACTCCTATGTCACCACCCAGTTCGGTCGCCCCATACTCGCACTCCAAACTGATAATGGAAAAGAGTTTGACAATGTCGCTTTTCGCACACTTCTCGCCTCTCACGGCACCATCTTCCGTCTGACTTGCCCTTACACTTCACAGCAGAACGGCCGCGCCGAGCGCATTCTCCGCACTCTTAATGACTGCGTTCGCACATTACTCTTTCACTCTAACGTGCCCGCTCGGTTTTGGCCCGATGCCCTCGCTACCGCCACTCTTTTAGTTAACATTCGTTCGTGTCGCCCTCGGTGGAACTACGCCCCTCACCACCTTCTCTTCGGCACACCACCGTCCTATGATGGTCTCCGCATCTTCGGGTGTCTCTGTTATCCTAGCACCGTATCCACCACGCCACACAAGCTCGCACCACGATCCGTCCCATGCATCTTCCTTGGCTACCCTCCTAACACCAAAGGTTACCGGTGCTATGATCCTGTCACTCATCGTGTGTACACCTCGAGGCACGTGTACTTCGTCGAGACGGTGTTCCCTTTTTTTCAGGTTCCTCCGGCTTCAGCCCCTTTGGCGCCAGCCCCCGCGCTCCCTTCATGGAGCGATGCGCGGCGGCACCCCCCGGCGGCCCTCCCGACACGGCGCCCTCTGTCGCCACCACCTGGCTTCGTGACTCCCTCCCCCGAGGTCGAGTCCGAGGAGGCCATCGGGTCCCCGTCTCCCTCATACGAGGTTGAGCCCGGCACCCCGCCCGCCACCACTGCGACGGGCTCGACGTCACCCTCGCCCGTCGCCTCTTCCGCCGCCGCGGCCCCCGCCGCCGCCGCCGCACCAGGTGCCACTGCCGCCGCGGCACCCGTCGGCCCTGCTGCCCCATCACTTGGCGTGACTACCCGTGCTCGAGCAGGAGTGCTTCGTCCCAGCACGCGCTACTCCACGGATGAGTATGTGTGCGCCGCCTCGACGTCGACGCCATCACCCGTCCCCACCTCCGCTCGCGCTGCCCTTCGGGATCCCCACTGGCTAGCTGCGATGCAGGAGGAGTTCGACGCCTTACAGCGTAACCGCACGTGGCAGCTTGTTCCGCGACCCCCTCGTGCCAACGTCATCTCTGGCAAGTGGGTGTTTCGCCACAAGACTCGCCCGGACGGTTCTCTCGAGCGCTACAAGGCTCGGTGGGTGGTTCGTGGTTTTCGGCAGCGCGCGGGCGTGGACTTCACCGACACCTTCGCCCCGGTTGTGAAACCGGGCACGATTCGCGCCGTGCTTCAGCTGGCGGTCTCGCGCGCCTGGCCGGTGCACCAGTTGGATGTCTCCAACGCCTTCTTGCACGGCCATCTTGCCGAGCAGGTGTTCTGTGAGCAGCCCACTGGTTTCGTCGACGCCGAGCACCCCGACTTCGTGTGCTTGCTCTCTCGTTCTCTTTACGGGTTGAAGCAGGCACCTCGGGCTTGGTACCAGCGTATCGCAGCCTTCCTCCAGTCTCTCGGGTTTCGGTCCACTCGTTCCGATGCTTCACTCTTCGTGTATCATCAGGGAGTTGACACTGCATATCTGCTGCTCTATGTCGACGACATCATCCTCACGGCGTCCGCCCCCGACCTCCTTCAGCGGCTGACTGCTCGTCTTCGTGATGAGTTCGCCCTCAAGGACTTGGGGCCCCTGCACTACTTCCTCGGCATCGAGGTGGTCCGACGGACTGACGGCTTCTTTCTGCATCAGCAGAAGTATGCCCACGAGCTCCTGGAGCGTGCCGGTATGCTTAACTGCAAGCCGGCGCCCACCCCCGTCGACACGAAGGCGAAGGTCTCTGCTCTCGAGGGATCTCTTGCGTCCGATGGAGCGTTTTATCGCTCTATTGTCGGTGCTTTACAGTACCTGACGCTGACTCGCCCCGACCTGCAGTACGCTGTCCAGCAGGTGTGCCTCCATATGCATGCCCCACGTGACTCTCACTGGACTCTGGTGAAGCGTATTCTACGTTACATACGCGGCACCATGTCCTTGGGACTTACCCTGATGGCCTCCGCCTCCACCGACCTCGTGGCCTACTCCGATGTCGACTGGGCTGGCTGCCCCGACACGCGACGCTCTACATCAGGCTACTGCGTCTACCTTGGGCCCTCGTTGATCTCTTGGTCATCGAAGCGGCAGCCCACAGTCTCCCGCTCCAGCGCCGAGGCAGAGTATTGCGCCGTGGCTAATGCCGTGGCCGAGTGCTCTTGGATACGTCAGTTGCTCCAGGAGTTGCTTTGTGATGTTCACAAGGCCACTCTTGTCTACTGCGATAACGTCAGCGCGGTCTACCTCTCCGCCAACCCGGTGCACCATCGACGGACGAAGCATATTGAGCTCGATATTCACTTCGTGCGCGAGCAGGTTGCCCTTGGCCGTGTTCGGGTTCTCCACGTGCCGACAACGCAACAGTTTGCTGATGTGATGACTAAGGGATTGCCTACTCCCGTCTTCGAGGAGTTTCGTTCCAGTCTCTGTGTCTCCGGCGACGCTTCGACTGCGGGGGGGTGTTGAGTATGTATTTTATATTGCACGTGTATTGGAGTTGTAGCCCACCTTCTAGTCTTGTATAGTTGAGGTAGAGGCCTCCCTTGTATTATATATATGTGCACCAGCCCCCCATCAATACAATAATTCATTGTATTGCAAAACATCCCTCTACACTTCCACCCAAGGAAGACTAAAAAAAGTTTAGATCTGTGTAGATAAGAGGAAGGAGAAGTGGCCACCACTCGAAAATTAGTTGTTTTCGGAGGACATCGACGGTGGCCCGCACGGTTCATCGAGAGGTCGGATCGACGATGGCGGGTACGACCTGGGCCAACAAAGCTGCCGCTGGCGGCGACGACCTAATAAGATTAGGCTTGATCTGGCGAAGGTGCAGTATGGATACTGGAACTTAGAGCATCTCCAACAACCGTTCAACACGCGGCGCGCTAAAAAGCAGTTTGTAGCGCGCCCATCGTCTGGAAAAACGCGGCGGGCAGCGCTGGCTCCAGCAGCCGCGTTAAAATTTAGCGCGCTCGTAGCTCCAGCAGCCGCGCTAAAATACAGCGCGTGCGCGTAGCTCCAGTAGCCAAACATTGCGTACATATTTTTAAATAAAAACGATACTGAATAAAAATTCATAGATAAAAATGATACATAGATATTTTACATAGTTCCACAACATAGATAGATAAAACTACGGTCCAACGACATAAAAAAACTACTAGATAGTGCAATGCAACTACAACCTACTCCCAATCGTCATTATCATCATCATCGTCATACTCGCTGGTCTGGTCCAAGGTATCGAGCCACATGTCATCCCAACGAGGATCATTAGCCGAAAAGATCGACTACCCACCATTTTCAACGATCTCGCACTGCGATAACGCCAGGGCCTTCTGCCGACGCCTGTCCAACCGTTCCGCGCGGCGCTTTGCCGTCTGCTCCGCCCAGTAGGCTTGCTCGTCGGCGACGTCCCCCGGGTGGCGCCGGCGCCACTCCGCCATGGCCCGCTCGTCCTCCTCGGCGATGAGGAGGCGGCGTTGCCGCTTAGCGTGCTCCGCACGGTCTTGGTCCGTGATAAGACGAGGCGGAGGGGCGACCTGCCTAGGCACCACGCCGCCGCGTTGTACGCGTGGGCGGCCTCGTGCGCCGTTTGGAAGGTGTCGAGGCCGAGCCGGACGTCGCCGGACCGGATCTCGGAGTAGTACCAGCCGTTGGGGCGCTGGCGGACGCCGCGGTAGCCCGACGCTCCTCGGCGGCGCGGCGGCATGGTGGCGCGTCGGTGGCGGGGCGCTGGAGCGGCGAGGAAGCAACGAGGAAGCCGGGGAGGCGCGCGTGGCAGCGGAAGAGGAAGAAAGAGTGTGGAATAGCCGCGTGGCGAGCGCCGCAATTTAAAGGCACGCCGGAAGCGGTGCGCCAAAAATAGCGCGCGAGATGCTGCCTTTTTCCTCGCGCGCTAGTTTCCCGCCACCGCAGGAGCGCGCGAAAACGTCCCCCGCGCGCGCCTTTTGACCCGGCTGTTGGAGATGCTCTTATAAAGCGGGGAGGAGAAGTATTAGGAAGACCGGAGTGGAGATTTACTGATCATCATGAAAATTTATTGACGAAGGGAAGATGAAGAAACATCCAAGGAAGTCGCACTAACAAAAGGGGCATAAAAGATAATACCTTTTACTAGGTCATGTCACATTTAACTTGATGTCCACTATGTTTGTGGTCTGTTTTTTTTTTTGTTCCAAATTTTCTTTTGTTCTTTGTTGCTACGTTATTATATGAGAGATTAGATGTGACATTCTTAGAAAACATAGGGAAGATGAAGAAACATCCAATGAAGTCGCACTAACAAAGGGGCGGAAGAGATAATACCTTTTACTAGGTTATGTCGCATTTAACTTGGTGTCTACTATGTTTGTGGTCTGTTTTTTTTTTGTTCCAGATTTTTTTGTTCCTTGTTGCTACGTTATTATATAAGAGATTAGATGTGACATTCTTAAAAAACATCTAGATGTGAATTAGACAAACTGAAAAACAAAACGATAGTGTGTCCTGCGGGAGTTGACCAACCGTGGGAGAGCTGAGGTAGCACCATGCTGACGTGGCCACTTTGCATGTTAAGATAAATCATGTAGTGAGGATGAACTTCTTACATATATAGGATTAGTTTTGTCTTGAGTTAAAATAATAAGTCTGGCCATATTCATAAAAAATCAACAACCATAATATGAAATCAATATTATTAGATACATCATGAAATAGAGTCTTATACTATATTTATTTTGTATTGTAAAATTTGATTTTTAATGTAATTTAGATTTAAAAAATATAAAGTTTGACTTATGATATAACTAACATGCAAAGTAGTAAAAGGAAACGGAGGGAGGAGTAGAAACCTCCACAGTTCTCGGAAAATGGTCAAGCATGAGTCCCAAAGCATATACTTCCTCTGTTTCTTTTTAGTCTGCATATAAAATTTGGTCAAAGTTAAACTTGGTTAACTTTGACTAAGTTTATAAAAAAATCAAGATTCACAATATGAAATCAGTATTGTTAGATGCATCACGAAATTAGTTTTCATATCATATAGGTTTTGTATTGTAGATGTTGATATTTTTTCCTATAAAGTTAGTCAAACTTTATAAAGTTTAATTTTGATCAAATCTTATATGCAGACTTAAAAAGAAACAAAGAGAATATGTCATAAACACTGCGTATGGTGTATGATGTATCAACCACTCGAAAATGGGCATGCCTACCATAAAGCGAGAGCTTCCATCATCATGCCCGTTTGTTGGTCCATTTGAAATGAAAGGAGCGCTCGCGTTTTCTGAAACAAGTGCATGCCGCTTCCGGTATTGCTCAACAACATCAAACTCGAAGCAAAATTATGGGTCACAGCGTGAGCAAAGAAGCTTACCATGCCGGGAGAGTAATCCTTTTGTAGTATCGGGCATGTAATAACAACTCTACTCTTTTTTTATTTAATGGATGATGCAAATCTTTTGCTTTCATTTTAAAAAAACGCAACACGTAGTACTTTTTTAATCACAACATGCTTCGATCGCCATCCTGCTCGCTCTCCGACCTGGCCGAGTGAGGCTCCATGCTCGGGAACGAGGCCAGCACCTTCCTCAACATCGCCGCGCAGAACGCCGTCACCGTCATGCTCAAGTTCGTGCCGCTGCTCGGTAAGAGCGGCAGCCAGCGAGATGGACGACGGCGCGACCGCCGACATGTGAGCCAGCAGCCACTTGTCCATGCATGAATAGTCGGACGCCCGTGCGTGCTATATCGTCTCGCTTTCCTTTTTTCCTTCTTTTTTCCTTGCGCCGCGCGATTGGTAACGCTCAAACCACAGTTGGTGAGCCCACGAGTTGCAGAGATGAATAAATAAATTCAAATAATCGGCCGTAATGCCGTTTGTCCGGGTTCCCAGTTGTGTGTAATTAGACGCACTCAATTCAATCACGCTACTCATATACGTATGGGCTTACATCTTCTACGTGATTACATTAGTTTACTTTTTAGTGATTAAAACATCTTATACAAGTTTCTAGTACGAAAAAATATCATTAATTTTTATCTCGATTATTATTGATGGCTTTGTATATATGCAAAATGTATTTTTTATAGTGACCTTGTATAAGAGAATGGATGGAGTACGGATCAATTAGATTGACAGGGGAATTAATTGGTGGGGGTACCTGAAAAGATAAAAAGAAAATAATATGATTCCAAAGAAGAGGATAGGTCTGCATAGCAAATAAAAGAGAAAATACTGATGCGGCATGTTGGTGACGTGAAGGGCTGCATGTCAAGAGAATTGCTAGTAGGGGGAATCAACTTCTTAAGAATGTAAGATTAGTTTACTTTTTAGTGATCCGTCGCGTTGGACTTGAGGACATCCGGCACATTTATTTCAGCAGCTGTCGAGCTATGGATGTGTGGACAGTGCTGGGACTACATAATATCATAAATGATGCAGTGAAAGAGGATCGGTCAGTTTCCGTGACATTGGAGATCCTGGCTAGGAATCATTCCGTTCTAAACGGATTACCCATAACAGAATTGATCATGGTAACTTCTTGGTATATTTGGTGGCAACACCGACAACATGTGCAAGGCAAAACAATTCAAGCACCTGACAGAACAATAGTTTCTACCAAAGTACTGGCAACGAATTATACTAGAACACATACAACAAAGCAGCCTATGAGAATGCAAAATCAGATGTGGAAGAAGCCGAGCAGTGATGTTATTAAAATTAATGTAGATGTTGCGTTCCAGTATGAAACACTTTCGTTCTAAACGGATTACCTATAGCAGAATTGCTCATGGTAGCTTCTTGGTATATTTGGTGGCAACGCCGACAACATGTGCAAGGCAAAACAATTCAAGCACCTGACAGAACAATAGTTTCTACCAAAGTACTGGCAACGAATTATACTAGAGCACATACAATAAAGCAGCCTACGAGAACGCAAAATCAGATGTGGAAGAAGCCGAGCAGTGATGTTATTAAAATTAATGTAGATGCGGCGTTCCAGTATGAAACATTTCCGTTCTAAACGGATTACCTATAGCAGAATTGAACATGGTAGCTTCTTGGTATATTTGGTGGCAACGCCGACAACATGTGCAAGACAAAACAATTCAAGCACCTGACAGAACAATAGTTTCTACCAAAGTACTAGCAACAAATTATACTAGAGCACATACAACAAAGCAGCCTATGAGAATGCAAAATCAGATGTGGAAGAAGCCGAGCAGTGATGTTATTGAAATTAATATAGATGCGGCGTTCCAGTATGAAACACTTCCGTTCTAAACGGATTACCTATAGCAGAATTGATCATGGTAGCTTCTTGGTATATTTGGTGGCAACGCCGATAACATGTGCAAGGCAAAGCAATTCAAGCACCTGACAGAACAATAGTTTCTACCAAAGTACTGGCAACGAATTATACTAGAGCACATACAACAAAGCACCCTATGAGAACGCAAAATCAGATGTGGAAGAAGCTGAGCAGTGATGTTATTAAAATTAATGTAGATGCGGCGTTCCAGTATGAAACACTTCCGAGTGCAACAGCCGCGACTGCTCGCGGCGGAAAAGGTTTGTGTATACTTTCATATGTTAAAGCTATCGATTATCTGAGAAATAAAGGCTATGCTTTCAAAGAAAGAATGTACAATGTTAGTACTCTGACCTTTTCTTTTCACTTGGCATATTAGTTTTGTCTCAAAAAATAGGTTTGTCTTGAGTTAAAAAAATTAGTTCTGTAAGCATGTTGTTTTCCAGCACATAAGAAATACTAGTCCAATTGGTTAGCCCATTATCCTATAAGCAGCCCATCAGGAGAAGGAGGTGGAGGGGTAAGCAAATGAGTATGTTGGCCCAATACCCAAAAGAAAAGGGTGCAAGGGGCACAAAAAGGAGTCCAAATCCTATTCGGCGCCTTACGCGCCAAACAAATGGTTATTTACAACAGGCGCATCCCCCTCCTTCCCTCGTTCATATCGGTCCCAACCTGCCAACCCATATAAGAGTCCCTCATATTCGGTTTTCCAAAAGTCCCTCCGACTTTGGGAAGCTTCCAGAAGCTTCCCAACCATTTTTATGTGTTTTATTTTCTAGTTTAATCCAAATCATTTTCAAATTCAGGAATATTTTCCTAATTCATAAACTTTATTAAAATTCGTAGACTTTTTTTCAATTTCGTGATATTTTTCAAAAGCATGAAGTTTCTTTCAAATTCGCAAAGTATTTTCAAGTGCATGAACTTTTTTTAAATCCATAAATGTTTTCAAATACATGAACCTTTTTTAAACCCATGAACTTTTGAATCTACAAACTTTTCCCAAATGCATGAATATATTCGAACCTATGAACATTTTTTAAATCGACAAACATTTTTTTAATTCTATGATTCTTTTTCAAAATCCATGATTTTTTTTCAAATTCATGAACCTTTTCTAAAATTTGATTTTTTTTCATATTTGTGAACTTTTTTGCAATGAACTTTTTTCAAATCCATTTTTTTCAATTTTATGTTTTTATTTTTTTACGGATTTGTAAGATTTTTTTTTACAAAATTCAAATGGTTGACCGGTCAACCCTCGACCAAACAGACCTACGAGGCTACAACCCGAGCGATCTGGTCGCGTCGCCTTTGTTGGGCCCGGGCCTAGCTGAGCGAGGCATGAGGGCTAGGATCCTTTACCGCCGCTAAATGCGTAGACAAGGAGCACTCAAGGAGGATGTGGGCTTGTGATTTACGGATGGCTAAAACTCTGAGAAATTACATAAAGCACCAAATGAACACTCAAAATTTAAAACAGTATACGAGGCGTAATTAATTGTTTTGTATGGAAGTCCATTTTTTTGGCCAAATGTGGTATTTGCATAATTAAGTTGAGATATATTTTTAATAATTGGTTCCTCCTTTATAAAATCATAAGCAAAGTAGCATCGTTTACAAGGAAGAAAACCACCGCATCCAGAGGAGAATCCATCCATATACCAGGAGGTAAATACTTAGATAATCTAGCTAGTTCATGAGCTACTTATTCACGGCCTGTTTGCAAATTTTTAGAATCCTCAAATTCTAAAAGGAAAAAAGTTATGCTCAAATTTCAGTTTTTTTTTGAATTTTCGTTAAATCTGGTCAAACTATGGTCAAACTACTTATTCAAGAAGTATTTGTGTTACTAAATAATTATTCAAGAATATTAGTGTTACTAAATAAATATTTCAGTTTTTTTGAATTTTGGTCAAATCTGGTCAAACTGCGATCAAACTGTGGTCAAACAATGGTCAAACTACTTATTCAAGAAATATTAGTGTTACTAAATAATTATTTCAGTTTTTTATTTTGGTCAAATCTGGTCAAACTGTGGTTAAACAATGCTCAAACTACTTATTCAAGAAATATTAGTGTTACTAAATAATTATTATTTTTTAGAATAATAGTTTCAAACTCAAACAGTGAAATGTGTGACTTCATGCTCAAGCTAAACTCCTGAGGGTTAATAGGATTGACATCTTACTATTGTCAAGAAAACAACAAGTGCAGACTTGGAAACGAGGGAGAATAGAACCCGGAAGTTAAGCATGCTCAGGCTGGGGTAGTGATAGGATGGGTGACCATCCGGAAAGTTAGATGATGAGGGGTGATTAGAGATTAGAGGTTAAATTGAGCAGTGATGAAGGGTGATTAGAGATTAAAATAATTCATAAATTTGAAAATCGGGAAAAAAAATTCAAAAAAAAATCAAAAAAATCATAAAATTCCTTTAGTACCGGTTGGTGTTACCAACCGGGACTAAAGGTGGACCTCCAGGCAGTGGCCACATGGAGGCCCTTTAGTCCCGGTTCGTATAAGAACCGGGACTAAAGGGGGGGGCCTTTAGTAACGACCCTTTAGTCTTGGTTCCAGAACCGGGACTAAAGGCTCTCTAGAATCGGGACAAATGGGCCTTTTTCTACTAGTGGCTATCTCTTTTACAATGGTCATTGTCGGTACTAAAACTGGCAGATCTTTGGGTAGGGGGTCCCAAGTTGTGGATTTTGGAACGATGGTGTACATGAGACAAGTGAGACAGTGTTTACCCAGGTTTGGGCCCTCTCGAAGAGGTTAAACCCTACGTCCTACTTGATTATATTGATGATGGAGTATCGAATACAGGTTGATCTACCTCGAGATCACATGTTGTGTTCTAAATCCTAAGGCTAGTAATTGTGATTGTTTTTTCTATGGACTAAACCCTCTGGTTTATATAGGCACCAGGGGTATCTAGGGTTAGACATGGTCGGTTGCCAACTACGATTAAAGATGCCAACATCTGAAGCTATCATTGAAGCGTACACCAAGTCTGAATACATGGTCGGTCTCCTATACGTGTGTTGTCTTATTGTTGGAAATATGCCCTAGATGCAATAGTAAAATGATTATTATTATATTTCCTTGTTCATGATAATTGTCTATTGTTCATGCTATAATTATATATGGGAAGTCCTATTTCGGCTATCGGGAAAGTTTTGGGGGTCATCGGTATTGTACCGGGACCACCAGAAGGGTCCCGGGGGTCCACCGGGTGGGCCCACCTATCCCGGAGGGCCCCATGGGCTGAAGTGGGAGGGGGAACCAGCCCCTGGTGGGCTGGTGCGCCCCCCTTGGGCCTCCCCTGTGCCTAGGGTTGGAAACCCTAGGGTGGGGGCGCCCCACTTGGCTTGGGGGGCAAGCCACCCCCTTGGCCGCCGCCCTCCTTGGAGATTGGATCTCCTAGGGCTGGCGCCCCCCAGGGCCCCTATATAAAGAGGAGGGAGGGAGGGCAGCCGCACCCTTGCTCCTGGCGCCTCCCTCTCCCTCCGTAACACCTCTCCTCCCCGCTTGCGCTTGGCGAAGCCCTGCCGGGATCCCGCTACTTCCACCACCACGCCGTCGTGCTGCTGGATCTCCATCAACCTCTCCCTCCCCCCTTGCTGGATCAAGAAGGAGGAGACGTCTTCCCCAACCGTACGTGTGTTGAACGCGGAGGTGTCGTCCGTTCGGCACTTGGTCATCGGTGATTTGGATCACGACGAGTACGACTCCCTCAACCCCGTTCACTTGAACGCTTCCGCTCGCGATCTACAAGGGTATGCAGATGCACTCCTCTCTCTCGTTGCTAGATGACTCCATAGATTGATCTTGGTGAAGCGTAGAAATTTTTTATTTTCTGCAACGTTCCCCAACACTTATGACCTTCCTGCAGTAGTGGCTGAATGCCTGCCACTAAGCGCCCGCGCAGCCATGGAACTTGATGAAGTATTGCCTCTTGAACCTGAAAGTGCGTTATATCGACTAGAGGGGGGGTGAATAGGCGATTTTTATGAAATTCTTCACTGAGGAATTTGCTCGTGAGGAAATTCCTTAGCGAAGAAATACTAGCAGCGGAATAAGTACTCGGAAGTAAACATAACAGATTACATGCATGGTCATCATGATGAAATGAAGACAAACACAGAGTACAGAAAGCGTAGGCACATGATAACTCTAGATGAAGACAAACAGACTGAAGAAATTGAACTGAGGAATTTGTGAAAGTCTTCAGTCAAAGTCTTCAAACACAGATATGAACAAACAGGCAACACAATAATAAGGAAATGAAGGTGTTGAGGAAATGGAACCAGTAAGCTTGGTGAAGACAATGATTTGGTAGACCAGTTCCAACTGCTGTCTCAGTTGTACGTCTGGTTGGAGCGGCTGAGTATTTAAACTCGAGGACACACAGTCCCGGACACCCAGTCCTGAGCACGCAGCTCGGGACACCAAGTCCTCACCGTATTCTCCTTGAACTAAGGACACACAGTCCTCGTCCAATCACTCGTGGTAAGTCTTCAGGTGACTTCCAAACCTTCACAGACTTGGTCACTCGGCGATCCACAATTCCTCTTGGATGCTCTAGACCTTGACGCCTAACCGTCTGGAAGAAGCACAGTCTTCAAAGGTAACAAGCGTCGGATCCACGCAGGATCAATTTCTTCAGTGATGCTCAATCACTTTGGGTTTGTAGGTGTTCTGGGTTTGGGTTTGGATTTTCCTCACTTGATGATTTTCGCTCAAAGTCCTCGGAGGATGGGTTGCTCTCAAATGACAAGTGTCAAGTTCACGCGGAGCAGCCTACCAGCTAGTGGTTGAAGGGGGCGGCTATTTATAGCCTAGGGAGCAGCCCGACATGATAAGACATAAATGCCCTTCAATGATATGACCGTTAGGTGGACAAGATATTTTAGGACAACTGGCGCGTGGCACAACAACGGTCGGAAATTTGGAGTACAAATTCCTCAGGGCTATCATGTTCCTCACTGTGTAGGCAATTCGCACTGGCAAATTCCTAACTCCTCAGTCAGAGCAAAGTCCTCAGTGACCAGAAGAACTGCGTCTCTGTCACTGAAGAAATTGACTGAACTGTATGAGATTTCCAATGGCTTCACTCGAAGGGATTGGTAGGTGTAGGATTTGAGTTGAGCATCACATGGAAATTTTCTCCTTAGTATTTCCTCGACCCCCTTTAACAGTACAGTGTTTCCTATGACTCAAGAAAGAGAAAAATGAAACTACGAAAACAAAAGTCTTCACGCCTCACGTTCCTCGAACGAATACCATGTCTTCAAGGTCACACCAATTTCTTCACTTTCAAAGTCTTCAGAAAGTCTTCAGAATACCAAAGTCTTCAGTCGAAGAACTTCATTTTTAGGGGTCGACTTTTACTGTAAATATCAAACTCCTCATAGGCCTATAGACCTGTGTACACTCATAAACACATCAGATGCTTAACCTATAAGTCTTCAATACACCAAAATCACTAAGGGGCACTAGATGCACTTACAATCTCCCCCTTTTTGGTGATTGATGACAATATAAGTTAAGTTTTCAACGGGGATAAATATGTGAAGTGTAGAAACTAATATTGAGGAATTTGATTACAATATATAGAAGAACTCCCCCTGAAGTTGTGCATAGTGAGGAATTTGCTTTTGAAGCAATGCACACTTGAAGAGTTAAATCATGGAGATCTCCCCCTATATCTTGTAATTCATACACGCATTTGATATATGATATGAAGAATTTGAAATGCATGATGAAATATGGTGCCTGATGCAATTCAGCATGCGTGCGATAACATTAATGAGGAATAAGCATGCAGAATAGCGCATCAAAAGTATCAGAGCTCAAGCATGTATCGAAGTATCAGAGCATAGAGCGACAAAAGTATCAGAGCACCGAGTACCATAGGGTTTAAGATTACAACTCGATCCAATAAAAGTTTCGAAAGAACGAGAGTTGTAACTTAAAAAATATGCCCTTATTATAGACCCGCTTGAAGACTAACTCAGATTTCTCCCCGTTTGTCATCAAATGACCAAAAGGATAGAAACTGAGGACTAACGCCCCTGAAGATATTCAAGTCGATGGAGGAGCGCCAGTGTTGTTGGGGTCGGTTGTTGAAGTAGGGCCTGCTGCAGTGTCGTCCAAGTCTTCATTTTCATCAGTGTCGCGCGATGAAGAATATGAACTGGCCACCAGAGAAGGAACCTTGACCTTCTTGAATTTCTTCGGCGGAGGTGCCGACCAGGCAAATTCTTCTTTGAGGCCCATGTTCTCCAAATCTTCAGCGCTATATACTTGAGACAGAACAGCCCAGGTGCGGTTGAAGGTTTCATGAAGGTAGTAATGGTTTTTCTTCACTGCATTATATGTGGCAGTCATGTTATGAAGAATTGAACCAAACTGACGCTTGACCCATTTGTGATTGCGATCAACCTTTTGATGAAGACTGAGGAGTAACTCACGATCAGTCATCACCCTGGGTGCTGTGGCTTGAGGATTTGTCTTGGCAGTATTAGCAGTAGAGTCATGTGTGGCAGAGTCATCATTGGTGGAATAAGAAGCAGCCTTGCAAAATTGACCATCCAATGGACGAATGCCTTCATCTATCACAGCAGTGGCCTTGCCCTTTTCATCAGCTGAGGAAAATGTCCTTTTGAGGACTTCAATAGGAGGTAAGTAGCTGCAGTGGTTGAGAGTTTCAGCCCTGTAGTTGAGTGAAGACCTTGTTCTGATGAATCTCATAATCCAAGGTGCATAAGGCTTCAGCTCAAATGGTGACATAGCAATGTTGGATAGAGTCCTCATGAAGAAATCATGGAAGTTTATGGGAACGCCATGTATGATATTGAAAAGCATATTCTTCATGATGCCAACAATTTCTTCATCGGAAGAATCATGTCCTTTGATGGGACATATTGTCTTCGTCAGAATGCGATAGACAGTCCTAGGCACATACAACAATTCCTTGACGAGGAATTTGGTACGAGGTGATTGCCCTGGCTTCAGAGGCTTCATGAGCACTTGCATATAGTGGTTTGACAGTTCAGGTTCATCATACACGCAACGCGCATCTTCAGTGGGTGGACTAAGAGAAAGGCAGCAAAGCAATTCAGTTGTTGGGGCCTTGTAATGTGTATTTTCAGTCATCCAGTCCAGAACCCATGAATTGACATCTTCAGAGTTGCCAGTGATGTGTAGTGTAGCATAGAACTGAAGAATAAGTTCTTCATTCCAATCGCATATATCTGTGCAGAAGTTGAGTAGCCCAGCGTCGTGAAGAACACTGAGGACTGGCGTAAAGCACGGCATAGATTCCATATCCACGTGAGGAATATGTGCATGGTCGAAGACTTTGTATTTGTTGTAAAGCACTGAGGAATAGAAATTTGCTTGGCTGGCAGTCCAGAAACGCCTCTTCCTTATGCGAGCAGAG
This sequence comes from Aegilops umbellulata, assembly GCA_032464435.1. NCBI lineage: Eukaryota > Viridiplantae > Streptophyta > Magnoliopsida > Poales > Poaceae > Aegilops > Aegilops umbellulata. The sequence continues at coordinate 60,504,447 of CP136056.1, read as the reverse complement.
TCATAAGGATTGTATTCAGTGAAGAATACGTGCTCGCCATAGAAGTCTTCAGCCTTGAATTTCTGTTTGCGTGAGAATGGATCCTTTGGCCTTGGCAGAGGAGTGTCAGTGAGTTGCATCACGACCTCAGGAATCACAAGCTCAGGTTCTTCAGGCTGAGGAATTACAGTATTTTCCTCAGGTGTAGTCACCTTGTCTGTTTCAGCAGCAGTTTCTTTAGCACTAGTGGCTGGAATTTCTTCATTCACAGAAGTAGTGGGATGAGTTGCATCAGAGCCCAATTTTATGGTTGGTGAAGAAGAGTGAGGAATTTGCTGCAGGGGAGTGAAGATTGGGGAATTGGGATGCTGACTTTCCCAAAAGTCGTCATTCATTACTGGAGTTGTGCTTCCAATATCCACATCTTCATCATCAATTTCTTCAACACCAGCCTCTTCAGCATCAAACTGAGGCATTGGTGATGAGACTATTGGGGTTGAAGGGATTGTATCCACTTCAATTTCTTCATCAATCTGCTCTAAGGAAGCAGCAGACTGAGTTTCTTCATCTGATCCACTTGGGATCTCATAATCTTCACCAAAAGGAACAAGGTCCTTTGATGGCATGGAGGAGATAGGAACAACATCAATTGGATTGGCATATGAGCTGGTCATGGGCTTCATCTTCTTTGGAACTGAAGATTCTGAAGCACTTGATGCTTTCCTTTTCTTCACTGCAGCTCGCTCTGCAGCCTTGGTTTTCTTCACATCTAAAGCAGAGGGAAGAGCTGGAGTTGGAGTTGGTGCAGGTGGAGCTGAGGAATCTGGTCCAGTTTCTTCAGGCACAACTGATGCAGTTGCCCTGGTCTCTTCATTTTCTTCAGGCGTACCACTAGTGGATGCCCTGGCAATTTCATCAACGGCTGGAGCAGAGTCATCAGCCTTGGAACTAGCATTTTCTTCAGCAGCCTGAACTTCATCAGCGGTGCTGGCATGTTCTTCAGTTTGCTGAACAGATGCTTCAGCTTGAGGAATTTGTTGCTTTGAGGCAGTACCCTTGGTGAAGGTATCAGTCAGCCTCACAAATCTGACCTTGGCTCCTTGCCAATCAGCATAGTACGAGTCAAAGTTGTCGCTGAGGGCTTTGATCTCAGCCTGCATCTTGACAAGTTCCTTAGGCTTCATTTTGAGAACATTTTTTTTCAGCAGCTTCTCTTTGCGGTACTGGGATTTCTTGATCTCTCTGGCCCTATCATATTTCCACTTCTCCTCTTGGATGAAGTGAGTCAGCATGTGACTTTGGCCAGGTGTCAGCTTGAAATCAGGCATAGGAGTGTTGGGATCCTTGTGCCAGAGATCAATATAGTCTAGGATCGCCCTTGGATCCAAAAGCAGGGGCACAGGTGTGCCTTTGGCTTTAGCAGCCCTTTCTTGGCGGTCTCTGATGATTTCAGCGAGTTCTTCTTCATCAGCTTCATCATCATCAGAGGGCATAGTGAAGACCACTTGCTTCTTTGGACTTGGGCGAGTGCCGCGTCCAGCGGTAGCCTTTTTCTTCAGTAACGAGGGTCCAGCTGAGGATTTTGGTGCAGCTGAGGAACTAGCTGAGACACCAGAGGCAATAGAGATGCCAGTTGTCCTTTGGCATGAGGCCAGATGCACAGGAGCTGAGGACTTTGTGGGAGCAGGAGCAGCATGAGGAATTTGCTTTGAAGATTTTGAAGATTCTGGCCGTGAGGGCGCAGCTGAGGAACTTGGCCGTGAGGGCATTGAAGGTGAAGCACTTGGCTTACGAGCAGGCTTCTTCATCATTGATTTCCTCGGCTTGGCAGAAGCCTCAGTGGCAGCAGCAGCAGCAGATTCTTCATTGAATTTCCTCACTGCTTCTTTTGCTTGCTTTTGCAGTTTACGCTGGCGCTTAGCCCATTCTTGAGGAAAATCCTCTCCTCTTATGATGCTTGTGGGATCAGCCACTTGGCCAGGTGCCAATGGAGGTCTTGGGCATGGAGGGTTTACTGCGAATTTCTTCATGTACTTGGGAGTGATGTATCTGTACTCCCTCCACTCACGTGCCCATCTCCGTTCAATCCTTTGGATGCGCACCTTGCGCTGATTTTTGTCTTCTTTACCAAATTTGGATTCATCAGGTGTGCAATACCCAGCATAAATGTCCTCAGGGATTTCAAATGCAGTCATGACCTCTGGTCTCTTTCCTCCTTTCTGCGGCCTTTTACCTTCAGCCATTTTCTTCAGATGAGGAATTTGAACAATGGAATTCTTTGAAGAAGTATGCAACTTTTCTTCGAGGAACGCTGCAAATGAGTTAAGTTGATGAGAACCTAAGGATTCAGCAGTGGACATGTGTACCTATGAACAGAGTATAGTTGCGAGGAATTTGAAGAGGTCATATGCGTTCTCAGACGGTTTTTCATAAAGAACAAGTTTTGAGGAATTTGACCAGATTCGTCTTGAGGAATTTCACTAAGCTCCATATATATCTTAGGTTCCAGAGTTGTATAGATTGAGAATCCACACAATTGAGGAATCTTGAAGAAATTTAGACTTAGGGAAATGAAACAAGAACAGGGAATGAGTGAGGTGTTTTGTGTGTGAGGATTTGAAGAATAAAAACACTTTTGAAGATTTTGTAGAAAAGCTTCGAATCAAAGAGGGCAGTAAAAATAGCTTTTAATTACCCTGAATGAAGAACACGACGAACTGTGAGTTGGAACAGAGAAGTTCGTCAATGCAGATCTTCCACGCCCTAACTTGGCGGAGGAAGACGTCTACGGCGGCGGCGGAGGTGATGATTTCCGCAGTCGGCGCGAGTACGCCGGCGACGAGGTCGAGGCGGTGAAGCTCTTCCTCACCGGCGACGATGGAGTAGCGGCGGCGCTAGGGTTTGGAAGCTCGAGCGGGGGAAGTGAGATCGAGCAGAGTAAATAAGTGAGGATGGCGATGGAGGGGTATTTATAGCCGCAGTAAAAACTGCTCGTCCGAAGATTTAGGACTAACATGCCCCTGGCCGTTCTCCTTCACTTGACATGTGTCACCCACGTACTGTGTAGTGGAGATCGTGTAAGATTGTGGGTGAGTAAAATAATCCATCGTGGGAAGTGGAACGGATTGAGCGGCAAAACCGAAGGTTTGGATAAGATTAGTTTTAACGTTCCGTTCGCAATTTCTTCAGCTGACAAGGACACAGTGAAGAATTTGAACGAGTTTCAAATAGAACGCACATGAAGAATTTGTGAATAGACTGGATTGAGTATAGCATAGAGGGGAAGGGTCCGATCACATTCACTTAGCAAAAAAAAATTCCAACTTGAAGAAATAGCTATAAGTGAATGTTGTAGAGGACATAAACTCATATATATATATATATATATATATATATATATATATATATATATATATATATATATATATATATATATATATATATATATATATATATAGCGAATGAAGAAAAACGATGGCACAAGTGAAGACTTTGTAAAGTTTGAAGAATTTGAAAAAAAACTGAAGAATTTCAAAAGTTGAGGAAAAACTCAAATTGAAGATTTTCAACTTTTGTGGTGGCGTGACCCACCGTGTAAGAATGATGATTTCAGACACCGCGTACAATTGTCGTAGGGTTCTGAGAATTAAATTCTTCATTAATTTCTTCACACTTAGAGTGTTATTCTTCATTGATTGAAGAAAAACGTTTCTTCATGTGTTGCACATCTAAGTCATCAATTTTGCATAAGTGTTAGGATGAGTGCATTTTCAAAGTACATTCGAAGATTTTAAGATATTTAGCTCACACCGCAACTTGCTAAATCTCTTCTCATCCAAGGGCTTAGTGAAGATATCGGCTAGCTGTTCTTCAGTCTTCACATGCTCAATAGAAATGTCGCCCTTCAACACATGATCACGAAGAAAATGATGACGAATCTGAATGTGCTTTGTCTTCGAGTGCTGAACTGGGTTGTGAGCAATCTTGATGGCACTCGCATTGTCACAGAGAAGAGGCACATTCTTCACATTGATTCCATAGTCCTTGAGTGTTCGCTTCATCCATAGTAGTTGAGCACAGCAAGAACCAGCAGCAATGTACTCAGCTTCAGCAGTAGACAGTGATACGCAGTTCTGTTTCTTCGAGGACCAATAGACCAAGGATCGTCCGAGGAAATGACAAGTACCAGATGTTGACTTGCGATCCACACGGTCACCAGCATAGTCAGAATCAGAATATCCAATGAGGTCAAAGTCTGAGCCCTTGGGGTACCATAATCCTAGTGTTGGTGTGTGAGCTAGATATCGAAGAATATGCTTCACAGCTGTATGGTGTGATTCCTTCGGTGCAGCTTGAAATCGTGCACACATGCAAACACTAAGCATTATATCTGGCCTAGATGCACATAAGTACAATAAAGAGCCAATCATGGAGCGGTATACCTTGTGATCGAAGTCAGTACCATTTTCATCAGTGCATAGATGACCATTTGTGGGCATAGGAATTTTGAGACCTTTGCAATCTTGCATGCCGAATTTCTTCAGGACATCCTTGAGGTATTTCTCCTGAGATATGAATATCCCATTGTGCTGTTGACGAATTTGTAGACCTAAGAAGAATTTCAATTCTCCCATCATAGACATTTGATATTCTTCACTCATCATATAGGCAAATTCATCACTATAACGTTGGTCAGTACAGCCAAAGATGATATCATCAACATATATTTGGCACACAAACAGTTCACCATCATATGATTTAGTAAAAAGAGTGGGATCGAGTGAACCGGGTGTGAAGCCTTTCTTCATGAAGAATTCCTTCAATGTGTCATACCACGCCCGTGGGTCCTGCTTGAGGCCATAGAGGGCCTTGTTAAGTTTGAAGACTTTGTCAGGATGTTTTGGATCTTCAAAACCTGGTGGTTGAGCAACATATACTTCTTCCTCAATCTTACCATTGAGGAATGCACTTTTCACATCCATTTGGTATAAGATGATATCATGATGGTTAGCATAAGCAATTAATATGCGAATAGCTTCAAGTCTAGCAACAGGTGCAAAAGTTTCATCGAAATCAATTCCTTCAACCTGTGTGTAGCCTTGAGCTACTAGTCGTGCCTTATTCCTCACCACAACACCATTTTCATCTTGCTTGTTGCGGTAGATCCACTTTGTACCAATGATGTTATGCTTGCGAGGATCGGGACGATTGACCAGTTCCCATACGTTGTTGAGCTTGAACTGATGTAATTCTTCTTGCATGGCCTGAATCCACTCAGGCTCCAGAAATGCTTCATCTACCTTAGTGGGCTCTGTGATAGAGACAAAAGCAAAGTGCCCACAAAAGTTAGATAGATGTGAGGCTTTTGAGCGTCTGAGAGGACCTGGTGCTCTAATGTCATCGATGATCTTCTCCATTTGCACTTCTTTTGCAACGCGAGGGTGAGTTGGTTGCCGTTGAGGAATTTGATCAGCATTTTCTTCAGCATCAATTTCCTCAGCATTTTCTTCAGGTGCATCAGTTCGACGTTCTTCACGTTCTGGAATGAATTCTTCAGCAGATTCTTCAGTAGGAATGATATCTTCAGTAGCCTTGTGCTTGATCGATTCCTCAGGTGCTGGTTCATCTAACACAGAAGGTAGGTGCTCTCTTTGCGAGCCATTAGTTTCATCGAACCGCACATCTACAGTTTCAACAATCTTGTGAAGAACATTGTTGAAGACTCTGTAGGTGTGCGAGTCCTTCCCGTAACCAAGCATGAAACCTTCATGTGCTTTTGGTGCAAATTTAGAGTTGTGATGAGGATCTCTAATCCAGCATTTAGCACCGAAGACTTTGAAATAACTCACATTGGGTTTCTTGTCAGTGAGGAGTTCATAGGCAGTCTTCTTGAAGAATTTGTGAAGATATACTCTGTTGATGATATGGCACGCAGTATCAATTGCATCAACCCAGAAACGACGAGGGGTTTTGTAATCATCGAGCATAGTGCGAGCCATCTCAGCAAGAGTCCTGTTCTTGCGCTCCATGATGCCATTCTGTTGAGGAGTATAAGGAGCAGATAATTCATGAGTAATACCAAGTTCATCAAGATAGTCATCGAGACCCGAATTCTTGAACTCAGTGCCATTGTCACTTCTGATGTGCTTGATCTTCACACCAAAGTTAGTTGAAGCCCTCGAGGAAAATCGTTTGAAGACTTCCTGCACTTCAGTTTTGTAAGAGACAAGGTGCACCCATGTGTAACGAGAGTAATCATCAACAATAACAAAACCATATTGAGATGCCTCATTAGAGACAGAGGAATAATGGTTAGGACCGAAGAGATCCATGTGAAGCAATTCGAATGGACGAGTGGTGGTCATGATAGTCTTCGCTGGATGCTTGGCCTTGGTCATCTTTCCAGCTTCACAGGCACCGCATAAGTGATCCTTGAGGAATTTGACATTCTCAATGCCAATGGCATGCTTCTTCTTTGCAAGCGTGTGCAGATTCCTCATGCCAGCATGACCAAGTCGTCGATGCCATAGCCATCCTTCTGAAGCTTTTGCAAGTAGGCACACGGCAGGTTGTGAATCTGCGGAGAAATCAACAATATACAAGTCTCCTTTCCTAAAGCCTTCGAAGACTTTGGATTTGTCAGATTCCATAATCACAACACAACGATACTTGCCGAAGACAACAACCATATCAAGATCACAAAGCATTGAGACAGACATAAGATTGTATCCTAAGGACTCAACAAGCATGACTTTGTCCATGTGTCGATCCTTTGTGATGGCAACCTTACCTAGACCCAATACCTGACTTTTGCTTTTATCAGCGAAGATGATATGCTTCATGTGTGATGCTGATAAGGGAGCATCCATCAACAGATTCTTGTCACCGGTCATGTGATTTGTACATCCACTCCCATTCAGTGGCTTTGGGTTGATCATCCTGCAGATGAATTAGTGCAACTTACGAACCTCATATGCTTCAGTAGTGAAGAATATGATATCACAATTCATCAGATCAATTTCATCAAGCAGTAGAACCGATAAAACAGAGGGAGGACGTGTGAAATGAAAGTTCATTTCATCATGGTTAGCCTGCGTCCTTTCAGGCATTTCTGTCAGGTCCCCAGCAAATTCTTCAGACGTTACAGCACGTCTGGAGACCTGACCCTGTAGAAGAGATTAGTTCTTTTTCTTCACCACCCACATCTGAAGGGGTGGCAAAGAGTTCATCACTCTGCGAGCTCCATATGAGAATGGTGGCAAAGCAGCCAAACCGTTTCGTTTTACATAAGAGGGGTTAGGATAAGCATATGAATAAGCAGAGAAATTCTTCGAGGACTTATGAACATAATAATTTGAAGAATAATGCTCATATTCATAGCCCTTGGCTCTTCCCTGCGAAACAGAGTTGTTAGCACGATGATGTTCATATGAGGACTTTGATCCATGTGAGGAATTTGATCCTCTTGAGGAATTTGGTCTGTATGAGGACTTGGATCCATATGAAAAATTTGGTCCATATGAAGAATTAGATCTGGGGTTCCTTTTCTTCACAGGTGGTGTCATGAGGACATTCACCTGAAGACTTTCAAGGCAGCTTTTGGGAACCCAGATTTTCTTCATAGGGGAACCGTTCCTGCAGTTAGTGCCAACATATCTAGCAAATACTTCACCATTCTGATTTTTGAACAGATTATAGTTGAAGTCAAATGACTCATCAGAACAATGAGAAGATTCACATATATAGCCAGATAAATCAGATGGATCAACTGGAGGTCCCTTTGCAGCAACCCATGAGGTTTTGGGGTACTGCTCAGGCTTCCAATAAGTACCATCCGCATTGAGTTTCCTCTCAAAGGCAATACCCTCTTTCCTAGGGTTCCTGTTGAGGATCTGCTTTTTAAGCACATCACAAAGAGCCTGATGCCCTTTGAGGCTTTTGTACATGCCTGTCATGTACAGTTCCTTCAGCCCTGCATCGTCAGTGATACTAGCAATGTCCTCAGATGAGGAGTTAGTGATAGTAGAGACAGGTGAAGAATTTGTAACATTTGAAGCATTTGAACATTCGGGTGAAGAATTAGCAGATTCTCGTTCAATGCATTTTAAACATGGAGGAATAAATTCTTCCAGAGCAGCGCTGATTTGTTGAGCAAGTAATGAATCGCGCTCCTTCTGAAGATCTTCATAACTCACTCTTAGCTTCTCAAGATCTTGCTTCTTTTGAAGATATTCATAAGAAAGCTTCTCATGATCAGATAAGAGAGTGTTATGATGATTTTGAAGGTTGTCAAGCTTAGTCTGAAGTCTCTGAAGATTTTCAGTCAAGGCCTTAGTGCGATCCATTTCTTCACCCAACATATCATCACTTCTGTCTAGCATGTTTTGAACCTTTTCAAAAGCCTTGTGTTGTTGCACAGCAATCTTAGCAAGTTTAGAGTAGCTAGGCTTAAGATTTTCATCAGATTCATCATCACTAGATTCAGAGGAGGCGTATTTGAGTACCTTGGCACCCTTTGCCATGAAGCAATAGGTGGGAGCGTAGTCATCACTGCCTTCGTCAGCCTTGTTGGTGAGATCACTTTCTTCAGCGTTGAAGATGGATTTGCTGAAAAATGCAGTAGCGAGGGCTAGGCTCGCCACACCAGACTCAGAGTCTTCAGATTGTTCCTCTTCCTCATTTTCTTCAGATTCAGCCTCAGAGTCCATTTCCCTGCCAATGAATGCCCGAGCCTTCTTGGAGCTGCTCTTCTTGTGAGACGAAGACTTCAAGGATTTTGATGATGAAGATTTTGAGGATTTCTTCTTTTTTTTCGCATCATCAGAACTGTAATCCTTGTATTTCTTATTCTTTGATTCCTTTTCCCACTGAGGACAATCTTGAATGTAATGTCCTGGTTTCTTGCACTTGTGACAAAGCCTCTTCTTATAGTCATTGGTTGAGGAATCGTTGCTCCTTGAGGATTTTCCAAAACGACCACGTCTTGAGAACTTCTGGAATTTCTTCACAAGCAGCGCCAGATCATGACTTAGTTCTTCAGGATCACCAAGGCTACTATCAGAGTCTTCATCTTCGGTCTCAGATACTACCTTGGCCTTCAGTGCACGTGATCTGCCGTAGCTCGAACCGTAGAGATCTCTCTTCTCAGCAAGCTGGAACTCATGAGTGTTTAGCCTCTCGAGGATATCAGCGGGGTCAAGTGACTTGTAATCAGCATGCTCTTGAATCATCAGTGCCAGAGTGTCAAATGAGGAATCAAGCGATCTCAGCAATTTCTTCACCACCTCATGGTCGGTGATGTCAGTGGCACCAAGTGCTTGAAGCTCATTTGAGATGTCAGTGAGGCGATCGAAGGTTTGCTGAACATTTTCATTGTCGAGTCTTTTGAAGCGGTTGAAGAGATTTCGAAGAACATCAACTCGAGAATCACGCTGAGTTGAAACTCCTTCATTGACTTTGGACAGCCTATCCCAGATAAGCTTAGCAGTTTCCAAAGCACTCACTCTATCATACTGTCCTTTGCTCAGATGGCCACATATGATATTCTTCGCTTGGGAATCAAGTTGCTTGAATCTCTTCACATCGGTAGCATTCAGTGAGGGTGAGACAGAGGGAACACCATTTTCCACAACATACCAGAGATCGCTATCAATTGCCTCAAGATGCATGCACATCTTGTTCTTCCAGTAGGGGTAGTCCGTCCCATCAAAGGTAGGACACCCAGCAGAGACCTTGATCATACCTGCGGTCGACATAACTAAAACTCCAGATGGTTAAACCAAAATCACACAGAACAAGGGAGTACCTTGCTCTGATACCAATTGAAAGTGCGTTATATCGACTAGAGGGGGGGTGAATAGGCGATTTTTATGAAATTCTTCACTGAGGAATTTGCTCGTGAGGAAATTCCTTAGCGAAGAAATACTAGCAGCGGAATAAGTACTCGGAAGTAAACATAACAGATTACATGCATGGTCATCATGATGAAATGAAGACAAACACAGAGTACAGAAAGCGTAGGCACATGATAACTCTAGATGAAGACAAACAAACTGAAGAAATTGAACTGAGGAATTTGTGAAAGTCTTCAGTCAAAGTCTTCAAACACAGATATGAACAAACAGGCAACACAATAATGAGGAAATGAAGGTGTTGAGGAAATGGAACCAGTAAGCTTGGTGAAGACAATGATTTGGTAGACCAGTTCCAACTGCTGTCTCAGTTGTACGTCTGGTTGGAGCGGCTGAGTATTTAAACTCGAGGACACACAGTCCCGGACACCCAGTCCTGAGCACGCAGCTCGGGACACCAAGTCCTCACCGTATTCTCCTTGAACTAAGGACACACAGTCCTCGTCCAATCACTCGTGGTAAGTCTTCAGGTGACTTCCAAACCTTCACAGACTTGGTCACTCGGTGATCCACAATTCCTCTTGGATGCTCTAGACCTTGACGCCTAACCGTCTGGAAGAAGCACAGTCTTCAAAGGTAACAAGCGTCGGATCCACGCAGGATCAATTTCTTCAGTGATGCTCAATCACTTTGGGTTTGTAGGTGTTCTGGGTTTGGGTTTGGATTTTCCTCACTTGATGATTTTCGCTCAAAGTCCTCGGAGGATGGGTTGCTCTCAAATGACAAGTGTCAAGTTCACGCGGAGCAGCCTACCAGCTAGTGGTTGAAGGGGGCGGCTATTTATAGCCTAGGGAGCAGCCCGACATGATAAGACATAAATGCCCTTCAATGATATGACCGTTAGGTGGACAAGATATTTTAGGACAGCTGGCGCGTGGCACAACAACGGTCGGAAATTTGGAGTACAAATTCCTCAGGGCTATCATGTTCCTCACTGTGTAGGCAATTCGCACTAGCAAATTCCTAACTCCTCAGTCAGAGCAAAGTCCTCAGTGACCAGAAGAACTGCGTCTCTGTCACTGAAGAAATTGACTGAACTGTATGAGATTTCCAATGGCTTCACTCGAAGGGATTGGTAGGTGTAGGATTTGAGTTGAGCATCACATGGAAATTTTCTCCTTAGTATTTCCTCGACCCCCTTTAACAGTACAGTGTTTCCTATGACTCAAGAAAGAGAAAAATGAAACTACGAAAACAAAAGTCTTCACGCCTCACGTTCCTCGAACGAATACCATGTCTTCAAGGTCACACCAATTTCTTCACTTTCAAAGTCTTCAGAAAGTCTTCAGAATACCAAAGTCTTCAGTCGAAGAACTTCATTTTTAGGGGTCGACTTTTACTGTAAATATCAAACTCCTCATAGGCCTATAGACCTGTGTACACTCATAAACACATCAGATGCTTAACCTATAAGTCTTCAATACACCAAAATCACTAAGGGGCGCTAGATGCACTTACAGAACCGGAGAGTGGCGCAGCTCAAGAAAATGTTTCTGTGGTGCCTCCACCGACTAGAGAGGAGGTTAATGATGATGATCATGAAACTTCAGATCAAGTTGCTACTGAACTTCGTAGGTTCACAAGGACACGTTCCGCACCAGAGTGGTACGGCAACCCTGTCCTGGAAATCATGTTGTTAGACAACGGTGAACCTTCAAACTATGAAGAAGCAATGGTGGGCCCAGATTCCAACAAATGGCTTGAAGCCATGCAATCCGAGATAGGATCCATGTATGAAAACAAAGTATGGACTTTGACAGACTTGCCCGATGATCGGCGAGCGCTAGAGAATAAATGGATCTTTAAGAAGAAGACGGATGCGGCTGGTAATGTTATCATCTATAAGGCTCGACTTGTCGCTAAGGGTTATCGACAATTTCAAGGGGTTGACTACGATGAGACCTTCTCACCCGTAGCGAAGCTGAAGTTTGTCCGAATCATGTTAGCAATTGCCGCATACTATGATTATGAGATATGGCAAATGGACGTCAAAACGGCATTCCTCAATGGCTTTCTTAAGGAAGAATTGTATATGATGCAGCCGGAAGGTTTTGTCGATCCTAAGAATGCTAACAAGGTATGCAAGCTCCAGCGCTCCATCTATGGGCTGGTGCAAGCATCTCGGAGTTGGAACATTCGCTTTAATGAAATGATCAAAGCGTTTGGGTTTATGCAGACTTATGGAGAAGCCTGCGTTTACAAGAAAGTGAGTGCGAGCTCTGTAGCATTTCTCATATTATATGTGGATGACATACTTTTGATGGGAAATGATATAGAACTTTTGGACAGTATTAAGGCCTACTTGAATAAGTGTTTTTCAATGAAGGACCTTGGAGAAGTTGCTTACATATTAGGCATCAAGATCTATATAGATAGATCGAGATGCCTCATAGGTCTTTCACAAAGCACATACCTTGATAAGATATTGAAGAAGTTCAATATGGATCAGTCCAAGAAGGGGTTCTTGCCTGTGTTGCAAGGTGTGAAATTGACTCAGCTCAATGTCCGGCCACGGCAGAAGATAGAGAAAAGATGAGTTTCGTCCCCTATGCCTCATCCATAGGGTCTATCATGTATGCCATGCTGTGTACTAGACCTGATGTGAACCTTGCCGTAAGTTTGGTAGGAAGGTACCAAAGTAATCCTGGCATGGAACACTGGACAGCGGTCAAGAACATCCTGAAGTACCTGAAAAGGACTAAGGATATGTTTCTCGTTTATGGAGGTGACGAAGAGCTCGTCGTAAAGGGTTACGTCGACGCTAGCTTCGACACATATCTAGATGACTCTAAGTCACAAACCGGATACGTGTATATTTTGAATGGTGGGGCAGTAAGCTGGTGCAGTTACAAGCAAAGCGTCGTGGCGGGATCTACATGTGAAGCGGAGTACATGGCAGCCTCGGAGGCAGCGCATGAAGCAATCTGGATGAAGGAGTTCATCACCGACCTAGGAGTCATACCCATTGCGCTGGGGCCGATCACTCTATTCTGTGACAACACTGGAGCTATTGCACTTGCCAAGGCGCCCAGGTTTCACAAGAAGACCAGGCACATCAAGCGTCGCTTCAACTCCATTCGTGAAAATGTTCAAGATGGAGACATAGATATTTGCAAAGTAGATACGGATCTGAATGTCGCAGATCCGTTGACTAAACCTCTTCCACGAGCAAAACATGATCACCACCAGAACTCTATGGGTGTTCGATTCATCACAATGTAACTAGATTATTGACTCTAGTGCAAGTGGGAGACTGTTGGAAATATGCCCTAGAGGCAATAATAAAATGATTATTATTATATTTCCTTGTTCATGATAATTGTCTATTGTTCATGCTATAATTGTGTTATCCGGAAATCATAATACATGTGTGAATACATAGACCACAACACATCCCTAGTGAGCCTCTAGTTGACTAGCTCGTTGATCAACAGATAGTCATGGTTTCCTGGCTATGGGCATTAGATGTCATTGATAATGGGATCACATCATTAGGAGAATGATGTGATGGACAAGACCCAATCCTAAGCATAGCACAAGATCGTGTAGTTCGTTTGCTAGAGCTTTTCCAGTGTCAAGTATCATTTCCTTAGACCATGAGATCGTGTAACTCCCGGATGCCGTAGGAGTGCTTTGGGTGTACCAAACGTCACAACATAACTCGGTGACTATAAAGGTATACTACAGATATCCCCGAAAGTATCTGTTGGGTTGACACGGATCGAGACTGGGATTTGTCACTCCGTATGACAGAGAGGTATCTCTGGGCCCACTCGGTAATGCATGATCATAATGAGCTCAATGTGACCAAGTGTTTGGTCACGGGATCATGCATTACAGTACGAGTAAAGTGACTTGGCGGTAACGAGATTGAACGAGGTATTGGGATACCGACGATCGAATCTCAGGCAAGTAACGTATCGATTGACAAAGGGAATTGTATACGGGATTACTTGAATCCTCGACATCGTGGTTCATCCGATGAGATCATCGAGGAGCATGTGGGAGCCAACATGGGTATCCAGATCCCGCTGTTGGTTATTGACCGGAGAGTCATCTCGGTCATGTCTGCGTTCTCCCGAACCCGTAGGGTCTACACACTTAAAGTTCGGTGACGCTAGGGTTGTAGAAATATTAGTATGCGGTAACCCAAAAGTTGTTCGGAGTCCTGGATGAGATCCGGGACGTCACGAGGAGTTCCGGAATGGTCCAGAGGTAAAGATTTATATATGGGAAGTCCTATTTCGGCTATCGGGAAAGTTTTGGGGGTCATTGGTATTGTACCGGGACCACCAGAAGGGTCCCGGGGGTCCACCGGGTGGGGCCACCTATCCCGGAGGGCCCCATGGGCTGAAGTGGGAGGGGGAACCAGGAGGGTGGCGGCCAAGGGGGTGGCTTGCCCCCCACTTGGCTTGGGGGGCAAGCCACCCCCTTGGCCGCCGCCCTCCTTGGAGATTGGATCTCCTAGGTCCGGCGCCCCCCAGGGCCCCTGTATAAAGAGGGGGGAGGGAGGGCAGCCGCACCCTTGCTCCTGACGCCTTCCTGTCCCTCCGTAACACCACTCCTCCCCGCTTGCGCTTGGCGAAGCCCTGCCGGGATCCCGCTACTTCCACCACCACGCCGTCGTGTTGCTGGATCTCCATCAACCTCTCCCTCCCCCTTGCTGGATCAAGAAGGAGGAGACGTCTTCCCCAACCGTACGTGTGTTGAACGCGGAGGTGCCGTCCGTTCGGCACTTGGTCATCGGTGATTTGGATCATGACGAGTACGACTCCCTCAACCCCGTTCACTTGAACGCTTCCGCTCGCGATCTACAAGGGTATGTAGATGCACTCCTCTCTCTCGTTGCTAGATGACTCCATAGATTGATCTTGGTGAAGCATAGAATTTTTTTATTTTCTGCAACCTTCCTGCAGTAGTGGCTGAATGCCTGCCACTAAGCGCCCGCACAGCCATGGAAGCCAGCCAGCACATGAGCCACAAGCTTCGCCCACGAGCATTGTGGATCCCACCAACAAGGTTGCCGCCCTGCATCGAGACACCCTAGAGACCGTCGAAAGGAGCAGGCTTTGCATCAACCCATAGATCCCTACCAAAAGAAGGAGCAGCCAGCGACCGGCTTGCCCTAGACAATGCTTGATCGTGGACTAGAAGGATCCTAGCTAGGGAAAGGATGAGGAGAAGGATCGAAACATTCCACGACCAACGCTCCCTGCGCTGGCAATGGGCGGCCATCGCAGTTGGAGCCAACCACCCCTCCTACTAACCTCCCCGCCACCCCTGTGATGCCCCACCATGGACCCCGCTCCAGACGCACCAGGGAATTGCGCTGGGCCGGCCATAACCACCTTTGTCGAAGACGCCCTCTGGAAGAGCTAACCACGAGGCCAGCACTAACGATGGAGTTGTTTAAGTGACAACTAGGATCTGAAGAGATTTTACTGAAGAGGACGCGGGAAAATGAACAACTCCATCAGTTTTCCAACCTTCTATGTTGTTATGGGCCGTCCTATCTACCAGATCTGAGGAAGGAGAGGGGAAGGGAAACGAGGCAGGTGAGGCGAGAGGAAGGGGATAAACGAGGAGGAAGATCAGCTTCTCTGCAGTCCGGTTTAATTGTCTCATTCCATGCCTTACAACTGGGCCAATCCTGCCCTATATAATACCCACCCACTCACACCTACTCCACTTGTCTCGCTTTCTTCTCCTCGGGCTCGGCTCTTCTTTGCTCTTGGTCGCTGACAGCGAGCTCCACCGTCTTGTCCTGCTTGCTTGACAGGGTGGTCTGCTCCACCATTACATTCACCCCTTCTTGTATGCCGGCTTGTCCCCAAGCCGGCGTTGCTGGAAAACAACGTCGCAGCTCCACTGGGTCTTCCCAAGTCGCCGTGGATGTTGGCAGATCACTCCAGAGCATGCGCACGCGGCTCGTGGTGCTCAGCGCCCCCCCCCCATACCGATCCTCCAGTATACTGCAAGGAACATGTAAGGCTTGAAGAGTAGCATTATCCGGCGGAAGCAAACCTGCGATAGGAACATCCACCCCAATTGCTTGTTTGAGCTGAGACACGTGCACCACATTATGTATCTTGCTGTCGACTGGAAGTTGCAGTTTGTAAGACACCGCTCTGACGCGCCCAATGATCTTGTACGGCCCGTAGTATCTAAAGGCGAGCTTCTGGTACGGCCGTTGCGCCAGGGATGTCTGAATGTACGGCTGTAAGCGCAAGTAAACTGAATCTCCGACATCAAACTGCTTGTCCGTCCTGCGCTTGTCCGCTTGTTTCTTCATTCTATCCTGGGTGTGTTTCAGATGTTGCTGAAGCAATTCGTGCACCACCTCTCTTTCTTTCAGCCACGCCTACAGGTCAGGCACCTTGCATTCCTCCATCTGGATCACTCCGAACTCCCGAGGCAAGTGTCCGTAGATAACCTCAAACGGTGTACGCTCCAGTGCCGAGTGAAAGCAGGTGTTGTACCAATATTCGGTGCGGAACAGCCACTTGAACCAGTTCTTGGGACATGCATGCACTGCGCACCTGAGGTACATTTCCACACACCGGTTCACCCGCTCGGTCTGTCCATCCGTTTGGGGGTGGTAGGACGAACTGAGCCGCAGTTGTGTCTGAGAAAGTTGGAAGAGCTCTTGCCACACATTGCTTGTGAAGATACGGTCACGGTCGGAGATGATGGCCATTGGCAAGCCATGCAGCTTGTAGATGTTGTGCATGAACAGAGTTGCTACCTGCAAGGCTGTGAAAGGATGCTTGAGTGGCAGGAAGTGTGCGTACTTGGAAACTTTGTCGACCACGACGAGAATCACGTCGAAGCCGCCTGAAGATGGCAATCCCTCGATGAAATCCAGTGAAATCACTGCCCATGGTTTCTTCGGAATCGGTAATGGTTGCAGCAGTCCCGCTGGTGATTTGCGCTCTGTCTTGGCTTGCTGACAAGTTGGGCAAGAGCGTACAAAGGCTTTGATCATCTCTTTCATCCCTTTCCAGGAGAAAAGCCACCGAATTCGATTGTAGGTAGCATGGAAACCCGAGTGCCCCCACCGCGCTGTCGTGGAGCGCCCGAATGATGGACTGTGTCGTGTCTTTGTCCTCTGCAACCCACACACGGTCGTGATCTCGAATGATCCCATATTTCAGGGTAAATCCCGGTTCGGCGTCAGGGTTCACTGCCAACTGTGCGAGTTTCTGCCGTGCCACTGGGTCCTGCTGGTATCCGGCAACGATTGCTTCCAGCCACACTGGCCTGCACACCGAGACTGCGTGCAATTTCCCAGTCAGCTCGTGCCGGCGTCGTGACAGAGCATCGGCTGCTCGATTCAAAGGCCCTGCCTTGTACTGGATGCGGAACTGCAGCCCTACCAATTTAGTTAACGTCCTCTGCTGAATCAGGGTGTTCAAGCGTTGATCAGTGAGGTTGAGCAAGCTCTTCTGGTCCGTGTGGATCAAGAATTCAGCATGCTGAAGATACGGCCGCCAATGGTCGATTGCCAGCAGCAATGCCAGGCACTCCTTCTCGTAGGCTGAGAGACCGAGATTCCGTGGGCAGAGTGCTTTGCTCAGATAAGCCACCGGGTGTGCGTCCTGCATCAGAACTGCCCCCACGCCCGTAGCATTTGCGTCCGTCTCTATGACGAATTGTTTTGAGAAATTCGGCAACGCCAGTACTGGAGCTCTAATCAGCGCTTGCTTGAGGGCTTGAAATGCTTCTTCGGTAATGTTTGTCCACACGAACACTGAATTCTTGCGAAGCAAATCGGTTAGAGGCCTGTTGATGGCTCTGAAGTTCCTCACAAACTTGCGCCTGTTTCGCCGATTTGATGGCCCAGATATGAAATGTTGTTCTGCGCAAATGAGCATTTGGAGAGTTTCGCGCGCAGGTCATTGGCTTGTAGGAGGGAAAGAACTTGTCGCAGCAAGAGGAGGTGGGCGGAGAATGTGGCCGGATGCATCAGTATGTCGTCCATGAAGACCAAGACTCCCTTGCGTGGCAGTGGTGCAAAGACCATGTTCATGCCCCCTTGAAACGTGGCTGGCCCCCTGTGACACCGTACGACAGAACTTGGAACTGGAAGTGGCCCTGGTGGGTTTTAAACGTTGTTTTTTCCTCATCTTCTGGTCGCAGCCTAATTTGATGGTATCCAGAACGAAGGTCGAGCTTGGAAAACCACTTGGATCCTGCTAGTTCATCAAGCAACTCATCGATCACCGACAGAGGATACATTTTTTGACTGTGATGGCATTCAGGTGTCTGAAATCGATGCAAAATCGCCACGTCAAATCCTTTTTCTTGACCAGCAACACAGGTGATGAAAAGGGGCTGACACTCGGAGTGATTAGGCCTGCTTTGTGTTGGAAATATGCCCTAGAGGCAATAATAAAAGAATTATTATTATATTTCCTTATTCATGATAATTGTCTTTATTCATGCTATAATTGTGTTAACCGGAAATCGTAATACATGTGTGAATAACAGACAACAACATGTCCCTAGTAAGCCTCTAGTTGACTAGCTCGTTGATCGACAGATAGTCATGGTTTCCTGACTATGGACATTGGATGTCATCGATAACGGGATCACATCATTAGGAGAATGATGTGATGGACAAGACCCAATCCTAAACATAGCATAAGATCGCATAGTTCGTTTGCTAGAGTTTTCCAATGTCAAGTATCCTTTCCTTAGACCATGAGATCATGTAACTCCCGGATACCGTAGGAGTGCTTTGGGTGTGCCAAACGTCACAACGTAACTGGGTGACTATAAAGGTATGCTACGGGTATCTCTGAAAGTGTCTGTTGGGTTGACATGGATCGAGACTGGGATTTGTCACTCCGCTTGACGGAGAGGTATCACCGGGCCCTCTCGGTAATGCATCATCATATGAGCTCAAGGTGATCAAAGTGTTTGATCACAAAGGATCATGCATTACGGTACGAGAAAAAGTGACTTGCCGGTAACGAGATTGAACGAGGTATTGGGATACCGACGATCGAATCTCGGGCAAGTAAAATACCGATTGACAAAGGGAATCGTATACGGGATTAATTGAATCCTTGACATCATGGTTCATCCGATGAGATCATCATGGAGCATGTGGGAGCCAACATGGGTATCCAGATCCCGCTGTTGGTTATTGCCCGAGAGCCATCTCGGTCATGTCTGCATGTCTCCCGAACCCGTAGGGTCTACACACTTAAGGTTCGGTGACGCTAGGGTTGTAGGGATATGTATGTGCAGTGACCCGAATGTTGTTCGGAGTCCCGGATGAGATCCCGGACATTACGAGGAGTTTCGGAATGGTCCGGAGGTAAAGATTTATATATGGAAAGTCATTATACGGACATCGGGACAAGTTTCGGGGTTATCGGTATTGTACCGGGACCACCGGAGGGTCCCGGGGGGTCCACCGGGTGGGGCCACCTATCCCGGAGGGCCCCATGGGCTGTATGAGGGAGGGAACCAGCCCATAGTGGGCTGGTGCGCCTCCCCCCCATGGGCCCATGCGCCTAGGGTTTGGGGGGAGGGAAAACCCTAAAGGGGGCGCCCCCCTTGCTTGGGGGGCAAGCCCCCCTTCCCTGGCCGCCGCCCCCCCTAGGAGATCTCATCTCCTAGGGCCGGCGCCCCCCCTTGGGGGTTATATAAAGGGGGGAGGGGAGAGGGGGCTGACCACCCATTGCCCTGGCGCCTCCCTCCCCCTCTCCAACACCTCCTCCTCCTCCATTGAGCACGGCGAAGCCCTGCCGGAGTACTGCAGTTCCACCATCACCACGCCGTCGTGCTGCTGCTGGAACTTTCTTCCCCAACCTCTCCTTTGCCTTGCTGGATCAAGAAGGAGGAGACGTCACGCTTTCCGTACGTGTGTTGAACGCGGAGGTGCCGTCCGTTCGGCACTAGATCATCGGTGAATTGGATCACGGCGAGTACGACTACCTCATCCACGTTCACTCGAACGCTTCCGTTGCGATCTACAAAGTGGTATGTAGATGCTATCTAATCTGAATACTCGTTGCTAGATGAACTCATAGATGGATCTTGGTGAAACCGTCGGAAAAATTTTAATTTTCTGCAACGTTCCCCAACAGTGGCATCATGAGCTAGGTCTATGCGTAGTTCTTCTTGCGCGAGTAGAACACAATTTGTTGTGGGCGTAGATGTTGTCAACTCTTCTTGCCGCTACTAGTCTTATCTTGCTTCAGCGGTATTGTGGGATGAAGCGGCCCGGACCAACCTTACACGTACGCTTACGTGAGACCGGTTCCACCGACTAACATGCACTAGTTGCATAAGGTGGCTGGCGGGTGTCTGTCTCTCCTACTTTAGTTGAATCGGATTCGATGAATAGGGTCCTTATGAAGGGTAAATAGAGATTGACAAATCACGTTGTGGTTTGAACGTAGGTAAGAAAACGTTCTTGCTAGAACCCTAATTCAGCCACGTAAAACTTGCAACAACAATTAGAGGACGTCTAACTTGTTTTTGCAGCAAGTGCTTTGTGATATGATATGGCCAAAGTTGTGATGTATGATGAATGATCTATATGTGATGTATGAGATGTTCATGCTATTGTAATAGGAATCACGACTTGCATGTCGATGAGTATGACAACCGGCAGGAGCCATAGGAGTTGTCTTTATTTTTTGTATGACCTGCGTGTCATTGAGAATCGCCATGTAAATTACTTTACTTTATTGCTAAACGCGTTAGCCATAGTAGTAGAAGTAATAGTTGGTGAGCAACTTCATGGAGACACGATGATGAAGATCATGATGATGAAGATCATGGTGTCAAGCCGGTGACAAGATGATCATGGAGCCCCAAGATGGAGATCAAAGGAGCTATGTGATATTGGCCATATCATGTCACGTTTATTATTTGATTGCATGTGATGTTTATCATGTTTTGCATCTTGTTTACTTAGAACGACGGTAGTAAATAAGATGATCCCTCATAATAATTTCAAGAAAGTGTTCACCCTAACTGTGCACCGTTGCTAAGGTTCGTCGTTCCGAAGCACCACGTGATGATCGGGTGTGATAGGTCCTTACGTTCGCATACAACGGGTGTAAGACAGATTTACACACGCAAAACACTTAGGTTGACTTGACGAGCCTAGCATGTACAGACATGGCCTCGGAACACAGAAGACCGAAAGGTCGAGCATGAGTCGTATAGAAGATACGATCAACATGAAGATGTTCACCGATGTTGACTAGTCCGTCTCACGTGATGATCGGACACGGCCTAGTTGACTCGGATCATGTAATACTTAGATGACTAGTAGAGGGATGTCTATCTAAGTGGGAGTTCATTAAATAATTGATTAAATGAACTTTATTATCATGAACTTAGTCTAAATATTTACAATATGTCTTGTAGATCAAATGGCCAACGTAATCCTCAATTTCAACGCGTTCCTAGAGAAAACCAAGCTGAAAGACGATGGTAGCAACTATACGGACTGGGTCCGGAACCTGAGGATTATCCTCATAGCTGCCAAGAAAGATTATGTCCTAAGAGCACCGCTGGGTGACGCACCTATTCTCCCTGCAGAACAAGACGTTATGAACGCTTGGCAGTCACGCTGCGATGATTACTCCCTCGTTCAGTGCGGCATGCTTTACAGCTTAGAGCCGGGACTCCAAAAGCGTTTTGAGAGACATGGAGCATATGAGATGTTCGAAGAGCTGAAAATGGTTTTCCAAGCTCATGCCCGGGTCGAGAGATATGAAGTCTCCGACAAATTCTTTAGCTGTAAGATGGAGGAAAATGGTTCTGTCAGTGAACACATACTCAAAATGTCTGGGTTGCACAACCGCTTGACTCAACTGGAAGTTAATCTCCCGGATGAAGCGGTCATTGACAGAATCCTCCAGTCGCTTCCACCTAGCTACAAGAGTTTTGTGATGAACTACAATATGCAGGGGATGGTAAAGACCATTCCTGAGGTATATGCTATGCTGAAATCAGCAGAGGTAGAAATCAAGAAGGAGCATCAAGTGTTGATGGTGAATAAAACCA
Organism: Aegilops umbellulata; assembly: GCA_032464435.1. Lineage (NCBI taxonomy): Eukaryota > Viridiplantae > Streptophyta > Magnoliopsida > Poales > Poaceae > Aegilops > Aegilops umbellulata. The sequence continues at coordinate 60,482,521 of CP136056.1, read as the reverse complement.
CTAAGTTCAAGAAGGGCAAGGGTAAAAAGAAATTCAAGAAGGACGGCAAGGAAGTTGTCGCGCCCGGTAAGCAAGTTGCCGGGAAGAAGCCAAAGAATGGACCCAAGCCCGAGACTGAGTGTTTTTATTGCAAGGGAAGTGGTCACTGGAAGCGGAACTGCCCCAAATACTTAGCGGACAAGAAGGCCGGCAAAACCAAAGGTATATGAGATATACATGTAATTGATGTGTACCTTACCAGTACTCGTAGTAGCTCTTGGGTATTTCATACCGGTGCAGTTGCTCACATTTGTAACTCAAAGCAGGAGCTGCGGAATAAACGGAGACTGGCGAGGGACGAGGTGACGATGCGCGTCGGGAATGGTTCCAAGGTCGATGTGATCGCCGTCGGCACGCTGCCTCTGCATTTACCTACGGGATTAGTTTTAAACCTCAATAATTGTTATTTAGTGCCAAGTTTGAGCATGAACATTGTATCTGGATCTCGTTTAATTCGAGATGGCTACTCATTTAAATCCGAGAATAATGGTTGTTCTATTTATATGAGAGATATGTTTTATGGTCATGCTCCGATGGTTAATGGTTTATTCTTAATGAATCTCGTACGTGATGATACACATATTCATAGTGTGAATACCAAAAGAGTTAAAGTTGATAACAATAGTCCCACATATTTGTGGCACTGCCGCCTTGGTCACATAGGTGTCAAATGTATGAAGAAGCTCCATGCAGATGGACTTTTAGAGTCTCTTGATTATGAATCATTTGACACGTGCGAACCATGCCTCATGGGTAAAATGACCAAGACTCCGTTCTCAGGAACAATGGAGCGAGCAACCAACTTATTGGAAATCATACATACCGATGTGTGCGGTCCAATGAGTGTTGAGGCTCGCGGTGGCTATCGTTATGTTCTCACCCTCACTGATGACTTGAGTAGATATGGGTATGTCTACTTAATGAAACACAAGTCTGAGACCTCTGAAAAGTTCAAGGAATTTCAGAGTGAGGTTGAAAATCAACGTGATAGAAAGATCAAGTTTCTACGATCAGATCGTGGAGGAGAATACTTGAGTCACGAATTTGGCACACACTTAAGAAAATGTGGAATAGTTTCACAACTCACGCCGCCTGGAACACCTCAGCGTAATGGTGTGTCCGAACGTCGTAATCGCACTCTATTAGATATGGTGAGATCTATGATGTCTCTTACCGACTTACCGCTATCTTTTTGGGGCTATGCTTTAGAGACTGCCGCATTCACTTTAAATAGGGCTCCGTCGAAATCCGTTGAGACGACACCGTATGAATTATGGTTTGGGAAGAAACCTAAGCTGTCGTTTCTAAAAGTTTGGGGATGCGATGCTTATGTGAAGAAACTTCAACCTGAAAAGCTCGAACCCAAGTCGGAAAAATGCGTCTTCATAGGATACCCTAAAGAAACTGTTGGGTATACCTTCTACCTCAGATCCGAAGGCAAGATCTTTGTTGCCAAGAATGGATCCTTTCTAGAGAAAGAGTTTCTCTCGAAAGAAGTAAGTGGGAGGAAAGTAGAACTTGATAAAGTGTTACCTCTTGAACCGGAGAATGGCGAAACTCAGGAAAACGTTTCTGAGGTGCCTGCACCGACTAGAGAGGAAATTAATGATGATGATCAAGATGCTTCTGATCAAGCTCCTACTGAAATTCGAAGGTCCACAAGGACACGTTCCGCACCAGAATGGTACGGCAACCCTGTCTTGGAAATCATGTTGTTAGACAACGGTGAACCTTCGAACTATGAGGAAGCAATGGCGGGCCCGGATTCCGACAAATGGCTGGAAGCCATGAAATCCGAGATAGGATCCATGTATGAAAATGAAGTATGGACTTTGACTGACTTGCCCGTTGAACGGCGAGCCATAGAAAATAAATGGATCTTTAAGAAGAAGACAGACGCGGATGGTAATGTGACCATCTATAAAGCTCGGCTTGTCGCTAAGGGTTATCGACAAGTTCAAGGAATTGACTACGATGAGACTTTCTCACCGGTAGCGAAGCTGAAGTCCGTCCGAATCATGTTAGCAATTGCCGCATACTATGATTATGAGATATGGCAAGTGGACGTCAAAACGGCATTCCTTAATGGTTTCCTTAAGGAAGAATTGTATATGATGCAGCCGGAAGGTTTTGTCGATCCTAAGAACGCTGACAAGGTGTGCAAGCTCCAACGCTCGATATATGGGCTGGTGCAAGCATCTCGGAGTTGGAACATTCGCTTTGATGAGATGATCAAAGCGTTTGGGTTTACACAGACTTATGGAGAAGCCTGTGTTTACAAGAAAGTGAGTGGGAGCTCTGTAGCATTTCTCATATTTTATGTAGACGACATACTTTTGATGGGAAATGATATAGAACTCTTGGACAGCATTAAGGCCTATTTGAATAAAAGTTTTTCAATGAAGGACCTTGGAGAAGCTGCTTATATATTAGGCATCAAGATCTATAGAGATAGATCGAGACGCCTCATAGGTCTTTCACAAAGCACATACCTTGATAAAATATTGAAGAAGTTCAATATGGATCAATCTAAGAAAGGGTTCTTACCTGTGTTACAAGGTGTGAAATTGAGCTCAGCTCAATGTCCGACCACGGCAGAAGATATAGACGAGATGAGCGTCATCCCCTATGCCTCAGCCATAGGTTCTATTATGTATGCCATGCTGTGTACCAGACCTGATGTAAACCTTGCCGTAAGTTTGGTAGGAAGGTACCAAAGTAATCCCGGAAAGGAACACTGGACAGCGGTCAAGAATATCCTGAAGTACCTGAAAAGGACTAAGGAAATGTTTCTCGTTTATGGAGGTGACGAAGAGCTCGTCGTAAAAGGTTACGTCGACGCTAGCTTCGACACAGATCTGGATGACTCTAAGTCACAAACCGGATACGTGTATATTTTGAATGGTGGGGTAGTAAGCTGGTGCAGTTGCAAGCAAAGCGTCGTGGCGGGATCTACATGTGAAGCGGAGTACATGGCAGCCTCGGAGGCAGCACATGAAGCAATTTGGGTGAAGGAGTTCATCACCGACCTCGGAGTCATACCCAATGCGTCGGGGCCAATCAAGCTCTTCTGTGACAACACTGGAGCTATTGCACTTGCAAAGGAGCCCAGGTTTCACAAGAAGACCAGGCACATCAAGCGTCGCTTCAACTCCATTCGTGAAAATGTTCAAGATGGAGACATAGAGATTTGTAAAGTGCACACGGATCTGAATGTCGCAGATCCGTTGACTAAACCTCTCCCTAAGGCAAAACATGATCAGCACCAGAACTCTATGGGTGTTCGATTCATCACAATGTAACTAGATTATTGACTCTAGTGCAAGTGGGAGACTGTTGGAAATATGCCCTAGAGGCAATAATAAAAGCATTATTATTATATTTCCTTATTCATGATAATTGTCTTTATTCATGCTATAATTGTGTTAACCGGAAATCGTAATACATGTGTGAATAACAGACAACAACATGTCCCTAGTAAGCCTCTAGTTGACTAGCTCGTTGATCGACAGATAGTCATGGTTTCCTGACTATGGACATTGGATGTCATCAATAACGGGATCACATCATTAGGAGAATGATGTGATGGACAAGACCCAATCCTAAACATAGCATAAGATCGCATAGTTCGTTTGCTAGAGTTTTCCAATGTCAAGTATCCTTTCCTTAGACCATGAGATCATGTAACTCCCGGATACCGTAGGAGTGCTTTGGGTGTGCCAAACGTCACAACGTAACTGGGTGACTATAAAGGTATGCTACGGGTATCTCTGAAAGTGTCTGTTGGGTTGACATGGATCGAGACTGGGATTTGTCACTCCGCTTGACGGAGAGGTATCACCGGGCCCTCTCGGTAATGCATCATCATATGAGCTCAAGGTGATCAAAGTGTTTGATCACAAAGGATCATGCATTACGGTACGAGAAAAAGTGACTTGCCGGTAACGAGATTGAACGAGGTATTGGGATACCGACGATCGAATCTCGGGCAAGTAAAATACCGATTGACAAAGGGAATCGTATACGGGATTAATTGAATCCTTGACATCGTGGTTCATCCGATGAGATCATCGTGGAGCATGTGGGAGCCAACATGGGTATCCAGATCCCGCTGTTGGTTATTGCCCGAGAGCCATCTCGGTCATGTCTGCATGTCTCCCGAACCCGTAGGGTCTACACACTTAAGGTTCGGTGACGCTAGGGTTGTAGGGATATGTATGTGCAGTGACCCGAATGTTGTTCAGAGTCCCGGATGAGATCCCGGACATCACGAGGAGTTTCGGAATGGTCCGGAGGTAAAGATTTATATATGGAAAGTCATTATACGGACATCGGGACAAGTTTCGGGGTTATCGGTATTGTACCGGGACCACCGGAGGGTCCCGGGGGGTCCACCGGGTGGGGCCACCTATCCCGGAGGGCCCCATGGGCTGTATGAGGGAGGGAACCAGCCCATAGTGGGCTGGTGCGCCTCCCCCCCATGGGCCCATGCGCCTAGGGTTTGGGGGGAGGGAAAACCCTAAAGGGGGCGCCCCCCTTGCTTGGGGGGCAAGCCCCCCTTCCCTGGCCGCCGCCCCCCCTAGGAGATCTCATCTCCTAGGGCCGGCGCCCCCCCTTGGGGGTTATATAAAGGGGGGAGGGGAGAGGGGGCTGACCACCCATTGCCCTGGCGCCTCCCTCCCCCTCTCCAACACCTCCTCCTCCTCCATTGAGCACGGCGAAGCCCTGCCGGAGTACTGTAGTTCCACCATCACCACGCCGTCGTGCTGCTGCTGGAACTTTCTTCCCCAACCTCTCCTTTGCCTTGCTGGATCAAGAAGGAGGAGACGTCACGCTTTCCGTACGTGTGTTGAACGCGGAGGTGCCGTCCGTTCGGCACTAGATCATCGGTGAATTGGATCACGGCGAGTACGACTACCTCATCCACGTTCACTCGAACGCTTCCGTTGCGATCTACAAAGTGGTATGTAGATGCTATCTAATCTGAATACTCGTTGCTAGATGAACTCATAGATGGATCTTGGTGAAACCGTCGGAAAAATTTTAATTTTCTGCAACGTTCCCCAACACTTTGAGCATCTCCTGAACTTGAGCCTCGATCTCAGTCTTCTGTTCTGGGGTGTATCGATACGGTCGTATATGGACTGGCTTGGTTCCTGGCAACAGAGTGATGGAATGATCCCACTCCCGATGCTTGGGCAGCTCTGTGGGTTCCTGAAAAACCACCTGAAATTCATCCAGGATTGCTTGTACTTCTGCTGGTATCTTCACCTTGTCCCCTTCTTCTGGCACCATTGCACACACTGTCACGAAATGCAGAATATCTCCTTCCGCCTCCATTGCTCTGAGCTGTGCAGCTGACACTTCTGGAACTGGTTGTAGGCGTGACTGGACCCCTGTCAACACAATGTCTTTACCCTTGCGGTTGAACTGGAGTGTTTTGTGCGTCCAATCTACCCACATTGGTCCACATCGTTCCAACCAATCCATTCCAACTATCATATTGTAGCACCCCAATGGCAACACGCGCAGATTTGACTGAAACACATGTCCTTGCATCTTCCACTCGCATTGTGGCAACATCCCTGTGCAAGATAAGGTGCCTCCATCTTCTATTTTCACTGGTACAACTGCCATTGGTTGCACTGTTGCTTGTATCCTTGCTGCACTTTGTTCGCTGATGAAGCTGTGAGAACTGCCCGAGTCGACCAGAATCAACACTTCCATACCTCAATTCTCCCCAACAACCGGACCGTACGCGGCGTTGTCTGTCCTGTTGTTGTTGGAAATATGCCCTAGAGGCAATAATAAAAGCATTATTATTATTCATGATAATTGTCTTTATTCGTGCTATAATTGTGTTAACCGGAAATCGTAATACATGTGTGAATAACAGACAACAACATGTCCCTAGTAAGCCTCTAGTTGACTAGCTCGTTGATCGACAGATAGTCATGGTTTCCTGACTATGGACATTGGATGTCATCGATAACGGGATCACATCATTAGGAGAATGATGTGATGGACAAGACCCAATCCTAAACATAGCATAAGATCGCATAGTTCGTTTGCTAGAGTTTTCCAATGTCAAGTATCCTTTCCTTAGACCATGAGATCATGTAACTCCCGGATACCGTAGGAGTGCTTTGGGTGTGCCAAACGTCACAACGTAACTGGGTGACTATAAAGGTATGCTACGGGTATCTCTGAAAGTGTCTGTTGGGTTGACATGGATCGAGACTGGGATTTGTCACTCCGCTTGACGGAGAGGTATCACCGGGCCCTCTCGGTAATGCATCATCATATGAGCTCAAGGTGATCAAAGTGTTTGATCACAAAGGATCATGCATTACGGTACGAGAAAAAGTGACTTGCCGGTAACGAGATTGAACGAGGTATTGGATACCGACGATCGAATCTCGGGCAAGTAAAATACCGATTGACAAAGGGAATCGTATACGGGATTAATTGAATCCTTGACATCGTGGTTCATCCGATGAGATCATCGTGGAGCATGTGGGATCCAACATGGGTATCCAGATCCCGCTGTTGGTTATTGCCCGAGAGCCATCTCGGTCATGTCTGCATGTCTCCCGAACCCGTAGGGTCTACACACTTAAGGTTCGGTGACGCTAGGGTTGTAGGGATATGTATGTACAGTGACCCGAATGTTGTTCGGAGTCCCGGATGAGATCCCGGACGTCACGAGGAGTTTCGGAATGGTCCGGAGGTAAAGATTTATATATGGAAAGTCATCATACGGACATCGGGACAAGTTTCGGGGTTATCGGTATTGTACCGGGACCACCGGAGGGTCCCGGGGGGTCCACCGGGTGGGGCCACCTATCCCGGAGGGCCCCATGGGCTGTATGAGGGAGGGAACCAGCCCATAGTGGGCTGGTGCGCCTCCCCCCCATGGGCCCATGCGCCTAGGGTTTGGGGGGGAGGGAAAATCCTAAAGGGGGCTAAGGGGGCGCCCCCCTTGCTTGGGGGGCAAGCCCCCCTTCCCTGGCCGCCGCCCCCCTAGGAGATCTCATCTCCTAGGGCCGGCGCCCCCCCCTTGGGGGTTATATAAAGGGGGAGGGGAGAGGGGGCTAACCACCCATTGCCCTGGCGCCTCCCTCTCCCTCTCCAACACCTCCTCCTCCTCCATTGAGCACGGCGAAGCCCTGCCGGAGTACTGCAGTTCCACCATCGCCACGCCGTCGTGCTGCTGCTGGAACTTTCTTCCCCAACCTCTCCTTTGCCTTGCTGGATCAAGAAGGAGGAGACGTCACGCTTTCCGTACGTGTGTTGAACGCGGAGGTGCCGTCCGTTCGGCACTAGATCATCGGTGAATTGGATCACGGCGAGTACGACTACCTCATCCACGTTCACTCGAACGCTTCCGTTGCGATCTACAAAGTGGTATGTAGATGCTATCTAATCTGAATACTCGTTGCTAGATGAACTCCTAGATGGATCTTGGTGAAACCGTAGGAAAAATTTTAATTTTCTGCAACGTTCCCCAACAGTGGCATCATGAGCTAGGTCTATGCGTAGTTCTTCTTGCACGAGTAGAACACAATTTGTTGTGGGCGTAGATGTTGTCAACTCTTCTTGCCGCTACTAGTCTTATCTTGCTTCAGCGGTATTGTGGGATGAAGCGGCCCGGACCAACCTTACACGTACGCTTACGTGAGACCGGTTCCACCAACTAACATGCACTAGTTGCATAAGGTGGCTGGCGGGTGTCTGTCTCTCCTACTTTAGTTGGAGCGGATTCGATGAAAAGGGTCCTTATGAAGGGTAAATAGAAGTTGACAAATCACGTTGTGGTTTGAACGTAGGTAAGAAAACGTTCTTGCTAGAACCCTAATTCAGCCACGTAAAACTTGCAACAACAATTAGAGGACGTCTAACTTGTTTTTGCAGCAAGTGCTTTGTGATATGATATGGCCAAAGTTGTGATGTATGATGAATGATCTATATGTGATGTATGAGATGTTCATGCTATTGTAATAGGAATCACGACTTGCATGTCAATGAGTATGACAACCGGCAGGAGCCATAGGAGTTGTCTTTATTTTTGTATGACCTGCGTGTCATTGAGAATCGCCATGTAAATTACTTTACTTTATTGCTAAACGCGTTAGCCATAGTAGTAGAAGTAATAGTTGGCGAGCAACTTCATGGAGACACGATGATGAAGATCATGATGATGAGGATCATGGTGTCAAGCCGGTGACAAGATGATCATGGAGCCCCCCAAGATGGAGATCAAAGGAGCTATGTGATATTGGCCATATCATGTCACGTTTATTATTTGATTGCATGTGATGTTTATCATGTTTTGCATCTTGTTTACTTAGAACGACGGTAGTAAATAAGATGATCCCTCATAATAATTTCAAGAAAGTGTTCACCCTAACTGTGCACCGTTGCGACAGTTCGTTGTTTCGAAGCACCACGTGATGATCGGGTGTGATAGATTCTAACGTTCACATACAACGGGTGTAAGACAGATTTACACACGCAAAACACTTAGGTTGACTTGACGAGCCTAGCATGTACAGACATGGCCTCGGAACACGGAAGACCGAAAGGTCGAGCATGAGTCGTATAGAAGATACGATCAACATGAAGATGTTCACCGATGTTGACTAGTCCGTCTCACGTGATGATCGGACACGGCCTAGTTGACTCGGATCATGTAATACTTAGATGACTGGAAGAGGGATGTCTATCTGAGTGGGAGTTCATTAAATAATTTGATTAAATGAACTTTATTATCATGAACTTAGTCTAAATATTTACAATATGTCTTGTAGATCAAATGGCCAACGTAGTCCTCAACTTCAACGCGTTCCTAGAGAAAACCAAGCTGAAAGACGATGGTAGCAACTATACGGACTGGGTCCGGAACCTGAGGATCATCCTCATAGCTGCCAAGAAAGATTATGTCCTACGAGCACCGCTGGGTGACGCACCTATTCTCCCTGCACAACAAGACGTTATGAACGCTTGGCAGTCTCGATGCGATGATTACTCCCTCGTTCAGTGCGGCATGCTTTACAGCTTAGAGCCGGGGCTCCAAAAGCGTTTTGAGAGACATGGAGCATATGAGATGTTCGAAGAGCTGAAAATGGTTTTCCAAGCTCATGCCCGGCTCGAGAGATATGAGATCTCCAACAAATTCTTTAGCTGTAAGATGGAGGAAAATAGCTCTGTCAGTGAGCACATACTCAGAATGTCTGGGTTGCACAACCGCTTGACTCAACTGGAAGTTAATCTTCCGGAAGAAGTGGTCATTGACAGAATCCTCCAGTCGCTTCCACCTAGCTACAAGAGCTTTGTGATGAACTACAATATGCAGGGGATGGTAAAGACCATTCCTGAGGTGTATGCTATGCTGAAATCAGCAGAGATAGAAATCAAGAAAGAGCATCAAGTGTTGATGGTGAATAAAACCACTAAGTTCAAAAGGAGCAAGGGTAAAAAGAACTTCAAGAAGGACGGCAAGGAAGTTGCCGCGCCCGGTAAGCAAGTTGCCGGGAAGAAGCCAAAGAATGGACCCAAGCCCGAAACTGAGTGCTTTTATTGCAAGGGAAGTGGTCACTGGAAGCGGAACTGCCCCAAATACTTAGCGGACAAGAAGGCCGGCAAAACCAAAGGTATATGTGATATACATGTAAATACATGTAATTGATGTGTACCTTACCAGTACTCGTAGTAGCTCTTGGGTATTTGATACCGGTGCAGTTGCTCACATTTGTAACTCAAAGCAGGAGCTACGGAATAAACGGAGACTGGCGAAGGACGAGGTGACGATGCGCGTCGGGAATGGTTCCAAGGTCGATGTGATCGCCGTCGGCACGCTGCCTCTACATTTACCTACGGGATTAGTTTTAAACCTCAATAATTGTTATTTAGTGCCAAGTTTGAGCATGAACATTGTATTAAATCCGAGAATAATGGTTGTTCTATTTATATGAGAGATATGTTTTATGGTCATGCTCCAATGGTTAATGGTTTGTTCTTGATGAATCTCGTACGTGATGATACACATATTCATAGTGTGAGTACCAAAAGAGTCAAAGTTGATAACAATAGTCCCACATATTTGTGGCACTGCCGCCTTGGTCACATAGGTGTCAAACGCATGAAGAAGCTCCATGCAGATGGACTTTTAGAGTCTCTTGATTATGAATCATTTGACACGTGCGAACCATGCCTCATGGGTAAAATGACCAAGACTCCGTTCTCAGGAACAATGGAGCGAGCAACCAACTTATTGGAAATCATACATACCGATGTGTGTGGACCAATGAGTGTTGAGGCTCGCGGAGGCTATCGTTATGTTCTCACCCTCACTGATGACTTGAGTAGATATGGGTATGTCTACTTAATGAAACACAAGTCTGAGACCTCTGAAAAGTTCAAGGAATTTCAGAGTGAGGTTGAAAATCAACGTGATAGAAAGATCAAGTTTCTACGATCAGATCGTGGAGGAGAATACTTGAGTCACGAATTTGGCACACACTTAAGAAAATGTGGAATAGTTTCACAACTCACGCCGCCTGGAACACCTCAGCGTAATGGTGTGTCCGAACGTCGTAATCGCACTCTATTAGATATGGTGAGATCTATGATGTCTCTTACCGACTTACCGCTATCTTTTTGGGGCTATGCTTTAGAGACTGCCGCATTCACTTTAAATAGGGCTCCGTCGAAATCCGTTGAGACGACACCGTATGAATTATGGTTTGGGAAGAAACCTAAGCTGTCGTTTCTAAAAGTTTGGGGATGCGATGCTTATGTGAAGAAACTTCAACCTGAAAAGCTCGAACCCAAGTCAGAAAAATGCGTCTTCATAGGATACCCTAAAGAAACTGTTGGGTATACCTTCTACCTCAGATCCGAAGGCAAGATCTTTGTTGCCAAGAATGGATCCTTTCTAGAGAAAGAGTTTCTCTCGAAAGAAGTAAGTGGGAGGAAAGTAGAACTTGATGAAGTGTTACCTCTTGAACCGGAAAATGGCGAAACTCAAGAAAACGTTTCTGAGGAGCCTGCACCAACTAGAGAGGAAATTAATGATGATGATCAAGATGCTTCTGATCAAGCTCCTACTGAAATTCGAAGGTCCACAAGGACACGTTCCGCACCAGAGTGGTACGGCAACCCTGTCTTGGAAATCATGTTGTTAGACAACGGTGAACCTTCGAACTATGAGGAAGCAATGGCGGGCCCGGATTCCGACAAATGGCTGGAAGCCATGAAATCCGAGATAGGATCCATGTATGAAAACAAAGTATGGACTTTGACTGACTTGCCCGTTGAACGGCGAGCCATAGAAAATAAATGGATCTTTAAGAAGAAGACAGACGCGGATGGTAATGTGACCATCTATAAAGCTCGGCTTGTCGCTAAGGGTTATCGACAAGTTCAAGGAATTGACTACGATGAGACTTTCTCACCGGTAGCAAAGCTGAAGTCCGTCCGAATCATGTTAGCAATTGCCGCATACTATGATTATGAGATATGGCAAATGGACGTCAAAACGGCATTCCTTAATGGTTTCCTTAAGGAAGAATTGTATATGATGCAGCCGGAAGGTTTTGTCGATCCTAAGAACGCTGACAAGGTGTGCAAGCTCCAACGCTCGATTTATGGGCTGGTGCAAGCATCTCGGAGTTGGAACATTCGATTTGATGAGATGATCAAAGCGTTTGGGTTTACACAGACTTATGGAGAAGCCTGTGTTTACAAGAAAGTGAGTGGGAGCTCTGTAGCATTTCTCATATTATATGTAGACGACATACTTTTGATGGGAAATGATATAGAACTCTTGGACAGCATTAAGGCCTATTTGAATAAAAGTTTTTCAATGAAGGACCTTGGAGAAGCTGCTTATATATTAGGCATCAAGATCTATAGAGATAGATCGAGACGCCTCATAGGTCTTTCACAAAGCACATACCTTGATAAAATATTGAAGAAGTTCAATATGGATCAATCTAAGAAAGGGTTCTTACCTGTGTTACAAGGTGTGAAATTGAGCTCAGCTCAATGTCCGACCACGACAGAAGATATAGAAGAGATGAGCGTCATCCCCTATGCCTCAGCCATAGGTTCTATTATGTATGCCATGCTGTGTACCAGACCTGATGTAAACCTTGCCGTAAGTTTGGTAGGAAGGTACCAAAGTAATCCCGGAAAGGAACACTGGACAGCGGTCAAGAATATCCTGAAGTACCTGAAAAGGACTAAGGAAATGTTTCTCGTTTATGGAGGTGACGAAGAGCTCGTCGTAAAAGGTTACGTCGACGCTAGCTTCGACACAGATCTGGATGACTCTAAGTCACAAACCGGATACGTGTATATTTTGAATGGTGGGGTAGTAAGCTGGTGCAGTTGCAAGCAAAGCGTCGTGGCGGGATCTACATGTGAAGCGGAGTACATGGCAGCCTCGGAGGCAGCACATGAAGCAATTTGGGTGAAGGAGTTCATCACCGACCTCGGAGTCATACCCAATGCGTCGGGGCCAATCAAGCTCTTCTGTGACAACACTGGAGCTATTGCACTTGCAAAGGAGCCCAGGTTTCACAAGAAGACCAGGCACATCAAGCGTCGCTTCAACTCCATTCGTGAAAATGTTCAAGATGGAGACATAGAGATTTGTAAAGTGCACACGGATCTGAATGTCGCAGATCCGTTGACTAAACCTCTCCCTAAGGCAAAACATGATCAGCACCAGAACTCTATGGGTGTTCGATTCATCACAATGTAACTAGATTATTGACTCTAGTGCAAGTGGGAGACTGTTGGAAATATGCCCTAGAGGCAATAATAAAAGCATTATTATTATTCATGATAATTGTCTTTATTCGTGCTATAATTGTGTTAACCGAAAATCGTAATACATGTGTGAATAACAGACAACAACATGTCCCTACTAAGCCTCTAGTTGACTAGCTCGTTGATCGACAGATAGTCATGGTTTCCTGATTATGGACATTGGATGTCATCGATAACGGGATCACATCATTAGGAGAATGATGTGATGGACAAGACCCAATCCTAAACATAGCATAAGATCGCATAGTTCGTTTGCTAGAGTTTTCCAATGTCAAGTATCCTTTCCTTAGACCATGAGATCATGTAACTCCCGGATACCGTAGGAGTGCTTTGGGTGTGCCAAACGTCACAACGTAACTGGGTGACTATAAAGGTATGCTACGGGTATCTCTGAAAGTGTCTGTTGGGTTGACATGGATCGAGACTGGGATTTGTCACTCCGCTTGACGGAGAGGTACCACCGGGCCCTCTCGGTAATGCATCATCATATGAGCTCAAGGTGATCAAAGTGTTTGATCACAAAGGATCATGCATTACGGTACGAGAAAAAGTGACTTGCCGGTAACGAGATTGAACGAGGTATTGGGATACCGACGATCGAATCTCGGGCAAGTAAAATACCGATTGACAAAGGGAATCGTATACGGGATTAATTGAATCCTTGACATCGTGGTTCATCCGATGAGATCATCGTGGAGCATGTGGGAGCCAACATGGGTATCCAGATCCCGCTGTTGGTTATTGCCCGAGAGCCATCTCGGTCATGTCTGCATGTCTCCCGAACCCGTAGGGTCTACACACTTAAGGTTCGGTGACGCTAGGGTTGTAGGGATATGTATGTACAGTGACCCGAATGTTGTTCGGAGTCCCGGATGAGATCCCGGACGTCACGAGGAGTTTCGGAATGGTCCGGAGGTAAAGATTTATATATGGAAAGTCATCATACGGACATCGGGACAAGTTTCGGGGTTATCGGTATTGTACCGGGACCACCGGAGGGTCCCGGGGGGTCCACCGGGTGGGGCCACCTATCCCGGAGGGCCCCATGGGCTGTATGAGGGAGGGAACCAGCCCATAGTGGGCTGGTGCGCCTCCCCCCCATGGGCCCATGCGCCTAGGGTTTGGGGGGAGGGAAAACCCTAAAGGGGGCGCCCCCCTTGCTTGGGGGGCAAGCCCCCCTTCCCTGGCCGCCGCCCCCCTAGGAGATCTCATCTCCTAGGGCCGGCGCCCCCCCCTTGGGGGTTATATAAAGGGGGGAGGGGAGAGGGGGCTAACCACCCATTGCCCTGGCGCCTCCCTCTCCCTCTCCAACACCTCCTCCTCCTCCATTGAGCACGGCGAAGCCCTGCCGGAGTACTGCAGTTCCACCATCGCCACGCCGTCGTGCTGCTGCTGGAACTTTCTTCCCCAACCTCTCCTTTGCCTTGCTGGATCAAGAAGGAGGAGACGTCACGCTTTCCGTACGTGTGTTGAACGCGGAGGTGCCGTCCGTTCGGCACTAGATCATCGGTGAATTGGATCACGGCGAGTACGACTACCTCATCCATGTTCACTCGAACGCTTCCGTTGCGATCTACAAAGTGGTATGTAGATGCTATCTAATCTGAATACTCGTTGCTAGATGAACTCCTAGATGGATCTTGGTGAAACCGTAGGAAAAATTTTAATTTTCTGCAACGTTCCCCAACAGTTGTGGCCAGCTTGGAAATGGACATCAGCACTTCCTCTTGATCTTCTTCATCCCGTGGCTGTTCAGGATAATCTGCCTGAAGTAGCTCGAGCAATTCTTCGACGATGTGGAGCTGTACAGTGGGAGCACATTGGTGGCCGGCTCCCCACCGTTCCCCACATTTAAAACACAAGCCCCGGGCTCGTCGGTAGTTCCGGAGTGCAGCGACCCGGTCGTCTTTGCGCGCTCCACGTTCTGGAGGATGAGCAGCTTCTTGGCCTCTCCGGTCCTCTGCAGCCGCAGGTGGCCCGGGAGCGGGTCGCACCAGCGGAATGCCCACCGGCAGTGCTGGTCGCTACGGTGCACGAGCCTCTGGCCGTCTGTACTCCCGTCGCGGCAGCGCCTCCATGAGCTCCTCCTGCATTGATGCCAAAGAAAACGCAGAGTCCAAGTTCTTCGGTTGATGTAACACCACACCCACACGGATTTCATGTTTCAACCCTTCGAAGAACTAAGTGGTAAAAACACTGGATCGAAAGCCGCATTGTGCGCCAAGAGCTGATGCATGAGCTCCTCGAATTGTGTCATGTACTCTCCTACTGTCCATGTTTACCTAAGTGTACGAAACTGGCGGAGATGTGTTTGGTACTGCTCGCGCCCGAATTTGTCACACAGTGCTGCGCACAATTGCTCCGAGGACATCAGTGTGCCTGTCGCCTCGTGCATCTGCAACCAACGAGCCGCGACACCCGTAAAATGAAGAGTAGCGACCCTAACCCACATATTTGACTGTACCCCGTAAACAGCAAAGTACTTCTCGCAACGAGTGCGCCAGAATTGGGGATTTTCTCCATCAAACGCTGGAAAATCTAGTCTGGGAAGGGACCAACTATGTGAACTGGTGTGAGCTGTGTGCAGATCGGAAATCACCATTGGATTATCTGAATTAACCACAAGGGCGCGAGATTCAGTCAAGGACGTACCCTTGACCCGAGGCGGCAACTGAGTGGTGACCACTCCGTATGCCCGCCCTCCGGTGTCGTCGATCTCGCCGTGGCCACCGGGCCCGTGGTCACTCGTGTCAGCCTTTCCACCAGGCGCGGCCGCCGGGCGCACCACCGCGTCCTCCTTCGGGATCGGATCCGGAGGTGGCGCCAGCGCGGGATGCAGGGCGATCCGCCCTACTTGTGTCCGCAGCTCATCGAGTTGCTGTTGGAGGTGAGTCACCGCAGGTCGCCAGAGCTCGAGGGAGGTCTGGATCGCCTCGAGACGGGCCGCGTGGGCGGCCCTCCCGTCGTTGACCGCCTTGGCCAGGGTGGCGATCTGCTCCTCCATGAGCGTTTCCTGCCTGGCTTGCTTGGTGAGGTAGCGGGGCTTCGGATCGCGGTCTCCAGCGCTCTCTGACCTCTGATACCAGATGTTATGGGCCGTCCTATCTACCAGATCTGAGGAAGGAGAGGGGAAGGGAAACGGGGCAGGTGAGGCGAGAGGAAGGGGATAAACGAGGAGGAAGATCAGCTTCTCTCCAGTCCGGTTTAATTATCTCATTCCATGCCTTACAACTGGGCCAATCCTGCCCTATATAATACCCACCCACTCACACCTACTCCACTTGTCTCGCTTTCTTCTCCTCGGGCTCGGCTCTTCTTTGCTCTTGGTCGCTGACAGCGGGCTCCACCGTCTTGTCCTGCTTGCTTGACAGGGTGGTCTGCTCCACAGTTACATATGTGCACACATGAAATGGTGTTTTCGCGCTCCAATAAATATCCTAATCCGAAGTAACAACAATCTTGCAGGTGAAGGTATACTATAGTTGGTGGCTTCGTTGTCTCATTGTTTTCTTCATTTGCTCCAATTGGCGAGCCCTTCTCTTCGAAGGTTTTTGGTGAATGATGACAATGACTGAAAGCCACCCCCATCAAACATCTGTCACAGCGATTGTAACAAAAATCCCACGTATTTAAGTAAGAAGATGATCCGATCGACTGTCAAAAAGAAGAGATGATGATTTGACTTTCTCGCTACTGTCAAAGGTTTAGCAACTCCAAACGGTCCTTTTCGCGGGACGAACGGCCCGTCTCTCTGACTCTCTCCACGCGTCGCGCCGTCGCGCGCTAGCTGCCGACCGCTGCCGGCCGGGAACCGAGCCCGACCCAGTCCTCCTCCCGCCATAATTTAAATCCCACAGGACGCCAAATCCCCATCCTACCCCTCTCCCTCTTTCCCACCAACCAAGAACACGTGCCCTTTTCGGCCATTTCGTCCTCTCCGTCGTCTGCTTCCGAGTCCAAGGTTATCGAAACAAAACCATCCCCATCACCGAGTGTCCTGCTCAGCGCGGGCGGCACGGCACGGGACGCGAGAGTAGGCAAGCATGGCAGGGCCTACGCCGACGTACTCCGCCGTCGTGGCGCACGCCTCGGCGTTCCTCGCGGAGCTCATCGCCGACCCGCTCCTCCGGCGCCACCTCCTCTCCGCCGCAGCCGCCGCGGACGGCGGCGGGGGGCAGCACACGGCCGCGACGCTCCAGGCGCTGTCGCTCATATCGGACGCGCTGGACACGGTCCCTTCCGCCTCGCCGTCGCCGTCGTCGCTCCGGGCCGCCGAGCGGCTGCTGCTGTCCCTCCCCGCGGCCACCCCGCTCTCCTGCCTCCTCTCCGCTATCGCGTCGGCAGCGCGACGACGCGGCGGGGCGCCTTCCGCCGCGTCCGCCGTGCTCGACCTCTTCGTCCTCGACCCCGCGCTCGCGCGCCACGAGCTCGCGCCCGCGGCATTCGAGGCGCTCTTCGCGCCGCGCCTCCTCGCCGTCATGCGGCACTTCGCCACGCGCCGCGCGTCGGCCGTCGCCGCCGTGGCTTCCGCGGCGCAGGGCGACGAGGAAAGATCCGACGAGACAGTGGCGCTGTCGGCGATGAGGGTGCTGTCGCTGATGAGCGGCGCCCAGGCGCACGAGATGAGGGGCCTGGAGCGCGAGTACGAGATGGTGCTGGACGTGAACTGCAAGGCCTACGCGCTCTACCTAAAGAAGATCCTCGAAGCCGGCGAGGCGCCAAGGATGTCGCCGCCGCCGCCTCCTCCAGAGCTTGTATTCACCACCGGACAGCAGGCCGACCAGTACGAGAACACCGGCGACGAGGAAGCCTCGACGGACGCCGACGATGGGGCCGTCAGTTCGCAGAATGGCGTGCGGAATAATGTAAGTCTACATAGACCGTTCTTTCCATGCATTTCAGCGTGCTCAACGGAGTAGTCCAGACTCCAGAGTCACAGCAGGTTTCCGGTGATTTTGTAGCCGATGTGGGCGGAGGCGGAGGGCGACATGTACCCGCGGCAGGGCAGCGTCAAGGGTCGGAGAGAAATGATGAGGCCGCCGAGCCTGTACCCGCAGCGCGTGGCTCCGCACCTCATAGTGCAGCAGCAGAAGAAGCAGTCGCCGCAGGTCGGCAGAGGAAGCCCGGCGTCCAGACTCCGGGCCGGGTACTCGCCTGCCACGGCTTCCGACGAAAGCACGGAGGATTCTTCATCCGAGCTCTACACCGGAAAACAGGTGCGTGTTTGTGTGCTGTATACGTATTGCTGTATATGAACCTTTTTTCTAGATGTACCTATATCTGAACCTTGGCACGGACTGAAACTTAAGGCTGGTCACAATGGGTAGGAACATAAGGTAGTAACATACACACTTATCTAGACTGTGTTACTACCTCCACAGTGGGTAGGAACATATAGGTAGTGTCATGCAACGATGCATTTATTAGCTTATAGACTCATTGTTTCTTGAAGTGTGTGATGTTCCGGTAACTTAGCTAGTTACCACAAGCACCTCACTCTTCATTAAATATGTGCCACATAAGCAACATTGTATTGAAATATGTGATGTTACTCCTAAGTTCCACCCCATTGTGACCAGCCTAAAGAAGTTCTTTTAAGCCAAAACTAGAGAGGTGCTTTATTATCGTCTGAAACAGGGATGCAAGACGACCGTTCGAGGACGGTCCACGACGGTCCGCTTGCATCCTTGTTCATGATTAGTCCGAAACCAGAGAAGTTCATTGGTGCTCAGCTCTATTTATTTCTTATGAATCGCAGTCCCCAAAAAGATTAGCAGTGCACATCCCAGTTCATGATTAGTTAGGATATGCAGTGATTTATAATAATTAAACATGGATGCCGGCTTACAAGTAAAAATATGAACTTTGAATTAGGCAACTTAGACCCGTTTGTAAGTTTATGATAACCCCATTTAAATAACTAGACCAGACTTGGTCTTACTTACTCTAATAAGATGACATTTTTTTGTCTACATTCTTACTTACCTTCTTCACAAGTCACAACACATTAGAAACCAAGTTCATCACAATTTAACAACCTGAAACTAAACAATAAGAGCGATTGGATAAATGGTCTGGATTCTATAGATTTATAAAACTAGTGTTTTCGTAATTAGCACATAGGTACTCCTATATCAATGCGCTGAAATCAATTAGTTCTTACTCCATCAGTTCATAGATAGAAGATGTGTTTTAGATATTGGTATTTCTAGGGGTTTTTCACTAGAAAATTATGAAATTTAAATACTTAAATATTTATCAATCAATATGTTTATTTGTATAGAATAAGTCAAAGTTAGAAAAGTTTGACGACATGTTTTCTAGGAATTCATTGAAACGGAGCATTGCAAAACAAGGAGACGTTGCATGTGTTCCTGATGAGTTGTTTTAATATCGTCCGAAATAGGGATGCAAGCGGACCATTCGCGGACGGTCCACGACCGTCCGCTTGCATCCTTGTTCATGATTGTATCCCTAGTCCAAAACCAGAGAAGTTCATTGGTGCTCAGCTCTAGTCATTTCTTATGAATCGCAGAACCCCAAAAGATTAGCACTGCACATCCCGGTTCATGATTAGTAAGGATGTGCAGTGGTTTATAATAATTAAACATGGATGCCGGCCTACAAGTAAACATATGAACTTTAAATTAGGCAACTTAGCCCGTTTGTAAGTTTATGATAACCCCATTTAAATAACTAGACTAGACTTGGTCTTATTTACTCTAATAAGATGCCATTTTTTTGTCTACATTCTTACTTACCTTCTTCACAAGTCACAACACATTAGAAATCAAGTTCGTCACAATTTAACAACCTCAAACTAAACAATAAGAACGATTGGATAAATGGTCTGGATTCTATAGATTTATAAAAGTAGTGTTTTCATTATTCGCACATAGGTACTCCTACATCAATGCGCTGAAATCAATGAATTCTTACTCCGTCAGTTCGTAAATAGAAGATGTGTTTTAGATATTGGTATTTCTAGGGGTTTTCACTATATGATACCCCGCACGTTGTTGCAGGAATATTTTGCAACATATTTCAATGTGATTCGTTGTATGAAATATGAATATTTGAAGTGATAATATAAAAGGCTAAAACTAAAAAATACATATAATCTATTATGTTTGAGTACTATATAGTTGTAAAATGTTTATTACATATAAATAACATAATAGAATGAAAATTCTCATGTGTTTACATGTTGAGATGAGTCTTTTTTTATGCATGCATGTTTCATGATGAAATGGCATGTTTGCATGTTGAGAGACATATGGTAGTGGAGGTTGGCCTTTTCTCATGCACGTTGTGGGCTGATGTGGCATGCTTGCATGTTGAGAGAAATAGTTAGTGGGGCTAGCTATTTTGATATACAAGATGAGTTAACATTTTTTATGCTACAATCTGCATGAAAAAAAAAGCTTTGCAACAAGTGTTGTGATTTAGTTTTGTAAATTTCAGTAGTAAGTCAAATTGTAGTTTTATTTGCTGAATATTGGTAGTGTCGTTTTGCCAAAATTATCTATATATCAACCTACAAATAAGTTTAGAATAAGGCAATTCAAAAACATAAAATAAGTATAGGAGAACCTAAAGCTAGATTGAATATCTCGATGACAAACCATAAATACAATGACTGATTTGCTATGTCTGAGTCATTTGAGACACTTCCAACTGTCCTTCTACTTTTGAAACTGAAACTGCACAAAATAGCTACTTAATTTTCGCAAATAATGAACCAACACTCACAATCATCAACTTAGAAAAAGTATTCATTCATGGATTTCGAAATACCTCCTCCATTGCTGAATATAAGATCTTTTGGAAGCTTAATTTAAACAGGCAAAATGGATGGTGGTATGAACAACTACCATACCACAATCCTCGAAATTATTGCAGTGGGAACTTTCGGATATCCAATCCTGACTAGTTAATATGTGTGACTGAGATGTAATAAAATTTGAGATAATTATGAACAAATAGTCACTTGCATCAGGCAGTGGGATTTTTTTCCTGCTCGCTACGTGCGATTCCTATCAAAAACATGATATTGCCTAGCACCGAAGCAAACGAAGTCACCAGGCGCCCATCCTTTTTCCTCGCACAAGTCAAAATTAATTGGTTGCGGGGACTTATCTTGAACGCCGGAAATACTAATTCCCTGAAAATATCTATCGAGGCTTCTTCAACTGACTAGCGGTTTTTCTGGGGGTTTTCGGATGCTAGGTCGCCCGGCGTTGAATGGTACAAATTTGCAGTTTGAGTTTATATTTTTTTCTCGCAATTGCTATATGTTTGATTGGATTTGCAATTCAGTTTTGCTAAGTCTCAGTCGATGCTACATCTGTGAGATCTTACAGTAAGATTCGTGCAATTTTTTTTCTTTTTTTCTTTTTCTCTCTTGCATGCTAGTCACTTGACTGAGACTTGATTAAATCTCAGTCGACTGAGACCTAGCCACACCCTCTGTAATTTGAGTTTTTCTATTCATCATATGGCATTTATTTATCCGTGTTAGCATTGGAGAGAACAATGCTATGGTAATTTTTCAATTTGTTTTTCCTCTCTCTAGGGTCTAAACAAACGCTTAAGCATTGGAGATGACATTTGTCACCCAATTTCACTAGAATTGCACATTTTCAAATAATGTGATTTTATAGCATAAATCTAGATGGTAGTCATTTACAGAAAATTTAGGACAACTAAGAAAATTTAAGCCTTAACTTTCCTAAAAGAAGGTTCGATAAAAGAAGGCATGCAAATTACGGTACTAGCTAGTTTCTACTACTTGGAGGGATGGAAGAACACAACCCTCGTTTGCTTCTCATCGCTCCAAAGCTGAGTTCCCAATGCTGTTGCCCTGTCTCTTAGGAAAAGCAAGCGGCGTCCCCACTGTCCAAGCCACGAAAAGCTCAGCCACGCGGCGACGACGGCGCCGGCCGGGCCCTCCTCTCTCCGGAGCCCTCAAGGTAACCACACCACCCGCTTCCAGAAACAGCATTTCCCCAACCTAGATTGCACCGATGGTATCGATCGAGACACGCGCTGATGGAGTTGAATACATACAGGTCCCCGATGGGCGGCGACACCGAGTTGTCGCGGCATCAGCAGCAGCAGGCGGCGACGACGCCCAAGGACTTCGTGTGCCCGATCACCAGCCAGGTGTTCGACGACCCCGTCACGCTCGAGACCGGCCAGACGTACGAGCGCCGCGCCATACAGGAGTGGCTCGACCGCGGCAACTCCACCTGCCCCATCACGCGCCAGCACCTCCACGGCGGCAGCCTCCCCAAGACCAACTACGTCCTCAAGCGCCTCATCGCCGGCTGGCGCGAGCAGAGCCCGCCCGCCACGCCGATCACGCCCCCCACGCCCGCCACGCCCGCGGTGCCGAGAACACCGGCGCCCGCGAGGATGGAGAGCCCGGCCCCCGCGTTCAAGATCAACTCGCCGTCCCCGGACGCCACCGGCAGCCAGGCGAGCGCGCCGTCGCCGACCAGCGTCATCGTGCAGGCCACCGTGGAGAGCGCCGTCGGCGAGCTCCGCGCCGCGGTGTCCTGCCTCTGCACGTCCGAGGAGCTGGCCGAGTCGGAGAAGTCGGTCCTCAGGATCGAGCGGCTCTGGCGCGAGGCCGGCGCCGCCGAGCAGGCCTTCTTCTCCGCGCTGGCCAAGCCCGCCGTCATTAACGGCTTCGTGGAGATCCTCTTCAACTCCGTCAGCGCGCAGGTGCTGCAGGTGGCCGTCTTCCTCCTCGCCGAGCTCGCCTCCCGCGACGACGGCGTCGTGCAGACGCTGACACGGGTGGACACCGACGTGGACTGCCTGGTCGCGCTGTTCAAGAAGGGGCTCGTCGAGGCCGTCGTGCTCATCTTCCTCCTGTCTCCTTCCGTAGAGCAGCTCGTCGAGATGGACATGGGCGAAGCGCTGGTGGCCACCATCCGGCGAGCCGACGAGGCAGACGCGCTCAACATGTGCGTCAAGCCCAAGTCCGCGTCAGTGATCCTCCTGAGCCAGATTGTCACAGAATCAGGCGTCGGCCGGGAGAGCCCGCCGCCGGTGCCGAGGTCCTCTCTGGTGTCTGAGAGGTTCGTGAGGAGCACGGCGCTGGTCTTGGAGGCCGAGCAGGTGGAGGTGAGGGTGGCCGCAGTGAGGATTCTGATGCGATGCATCGCGGAAGACGGCCACTGCCGGAGCAGCATCGTGGAGAAGCTGGCGGTGGGCGCCGTCCTAGACGCCTTCCACGTCGTCGGCGACGCCGACAAGTTCGAAATCGTGCGGTTCCTCTCCGAGCTTCTGAAGCTGAAAAAGTAAGGAAATCAAATTCCACATTCCTGATTCCTCCCGAGCTTTCTGAGTGCTGACTTGTGGGCCCCACAACCGTTATTCTTCAGGCGATCGGCCGCGGAACGTGTGCTTCGGGCGATCAAAGAGGGGAGCTCCTTCAGCATGATGCACACGCTCCTCGTGTATCTGCAGTCCACCACGCCGGAGCAGAGCCCCGTCGTCGCCGGACTTCTTCTTCAGCTCGATCTCTTGGTGAGCTGGCCACAGTAGAATTTATTCAAATTAGCTTACGGAATGATTCATATATAGTTCTTCTGAATAATTTGATGTGATTGTCAGGTGGAGCCGAGGAAGATAAGCATGTACCGCGAGGAGGCGATGGACAGCCTCGTGCAGTGCCTCAAGAACTCGGATTTCCCGAGGAGCCAGCTCCTGGCCGCCGAGACCATCATGAACCTCCCCGGAAAGTTCTCATCGTCCGGGCGGCCGCTCGCCCGGTCGGCCCTGCTGAAGCTCGCAAGGGTGAAGGAGAGGTATCGGCAGTCGCAGGAGCTGAGCGTCGTTCGTGGCACGGACGGCGCCGAGGACGACGCGGCCGGGGAAGAGAAGGCGGCGTCGGAGTGGGAGAGGAAGACGGCGTACGCGCTGGTGAGCCACGAGTTCGGACTGGTGCTGGAGGCCCTGTCCGAGTGCCTGGAGAGCAAGAACGCGGAGCTGTTCGCGGCGAGCCTCGTGTGCGCGGCATGGCTCGTCCACATGCTGTCCTTCCTCCCGGACACCGGCGTGCTCGGCGCCGCGCGGGTCTGCCTGCTCCGGCAGCTCGTGCTCGTCCTCAGGTCCGCCAAGCACGGCAGCGACCGGGCTCTCGCCATGGTCGCGCTGAGGAGCTTCATGAACGACCGCGGTTGGTTACTGGCTGCTCAATGATCATTCTGCCGAGAAGTTGTAAATTAAAATACTTCTCTCCTCTCTGATTTATGCTCCAAAACCTGTGACGTTTATTCAGAGGGAATGCAAGACATCACGACGTACATCAAGGACGTGCTCAGGACACTGAGAGAGCTGAAGAAATCGTCCGGCCTGGCGTTCGAGATGCTGAAGCTGCTGTCAGATGGCCAGGAGTCCAGCATCGTAAGGCTCAGCATTTACCATCAAACCCAAATTCACAAAATATTTGTGTTTGCTGAAGAATGTTTCTTGTTCTTGTGGCAGGACATGTGGAACCACAAGGAGCTTAACAACGCCGACTGCAGCTCGAACGGAGAGGTCACCTCCATCGTTTACTACAAGAGCTACATCTTCTCCGGACACTCTGATGGAACACTAAAGGTTGCTCTTCCAAAATGTCCGTGCTTACAGTTACAGGTCTCATTACTACAGTTTCAGTTTCTCAAGTCTGAAAAATTCACTTTCAGGTGTGGGAGGGAAGCGAGAACATCCTTCGCCTCGTCCAGGAATCCCAGGAGCACACGAAAGCAATCACCAGCTTGTCAATCCTGCCTTCGGAGGAGAAGCTCTACAGCGGATCCATGGACAGAACTATCAGGGTATTAACAACATATATGTTTCTTTGTTTCTGCGCGAGATCGAGGAAAGTTAATTACAAGGTGCAAAGTTCAGAATGAAACCTGTTGGTTGGTACGTCCATGGGCAGGTGTGGCAGTTCCGGGACGGCCTCCGGTGCGCGGAGGTGTACGACACGCGGGACCCGGTGCAGAACCTGGCCGTGGCCAGCGCCATGGCCTGCTTCGTGCCGCAGGGCGCCGGCGTGAAGACGCTGAGCTGGAACGGCGGCACGCCCAAGGTGCTGAACCCGAGCAAGTCCGTGCGGTCCATGGCGCTGGTGCACGGCAAGCTCTTCTGCGGCTGCAACGACGGCAGCATCCAGGAGATCGACCTGGCGAGCGGGACGCTGGGCGTCATCCAGCCCGGGAACAAGAGGATCCTCGGCAAGTCCAACCCGGTCTACTCCCTGCAGGTCCACGACGGGCTGCTCTACACCGGCAGCACCCCTCTCGACGGCGCGTCGGTCAAGGTGCTTTGCTACATGAATTCGATCGGCAAACCAAAGTATCTCCGGCGGTTCGATGCTTTTATGAGTTGTTTCTGACGACGGTTTGGGGCGTTGCTGTTGCTGCTGGGTGCAGATATGGAACAGCTCGAACTACAACCTGGTTGGGTCGATACCGTCGGCGGCGGAGGTGCGGTCGCTGGTGGTGAGCGCGGACCTGGTGTACCTCGGCTCCAGGAACGGCGCCGTGGAGATCTGGTCCAGGGAGAAGCTCATCAAGATCGGCGCCCTTCAGGCCGGCGGCGCCGGCTGCCGGGTCCAGTGCATGGCGGTGGACGCCGACGGGGACGTCCTCGTCGTCGGAACGTCTGACGGCAAAATTCAGGTCAGGATCGTGGTCTTATATTGGCCAATAATGCATGAAGGCTGTTCTTATACTGAGAGTTCCGTTCTTTTTCTGTCTATACAGGCTTGGGGATTGACTTGAGCAGAGCCAGATTATCGGGTACAGAGTGGGGATGACGGAATAAGTGACCTATCTTTGTGCAGAATGGTGACTAGAATGGGGATTTATACAGAATATAAAAATGGCATATACCTGTAATATGGATGTAACTATTTTTGGCATGCTTTTGCAAGGACTGCAAAGTGTACATAACTGTCATGCCCTTTTCTGGATTCAGAAGATATTTTGGTAGCTAGGGTGTGGGAAAGTAAATCATGAAAGCTGGAATTATCATTGTAAGATATAGGGTTTATGTTTGGGTAGAGATAATTCTCAGCAAATATGATGCGATCAAAATAAGCGGAGCTCGCTTATATCGCCCAGCTGACAATGATAGAAAATGAACAGCAAGAAAGTGAAACGGTACAGTAAAGTGAATAACGCTTCAGTTGGAGGCGAGCCATGCGAGCCGTCCAATCTTGTGATGAGCTTCAATCCGCATAATTAGATTGGACGTTCTTTTTCAGTTCGTCCGTTAATTGAAGAAAGGAACAATTGCTAGCTGAATATGTTGGGCCTGACAGTACCTCGTCGCTAAATCAAACTTGTTCTCGAGGAGATGTTCTTTTTGTTTGAAAAATCACCGCGGGGTGTGTGTGTGTGTGGGGGGGGGGGGGGGGGGGGAGCTCCCCACCTGGATATATTTCTAAGTTTGTAACCCATAGTTTGACTGATTTAAAAAAAATCAATTAATGCACACTGTACTAGGTCCTCTTCTCAGTCTGTGTCTTGATTTTCTTTGATTATATCTTAATATTCAGCAAAACTTACTTGGAGCATTTGCAGTTAGTTTTTGCTGCCTTAAGGAAACATCAATTATATGCAAAAACATTCCAAATGCACTTTTGCCCAGAACAAAGTGGAGTACTTGGGATATTTAATCACTGCTGAGGGAGTTTCAACAGATCCAGCTAAAATTGAAGCAATAGTGCAATGGCTTACTCCAGAAAATGTAAGTCGCTTGAGGAGTTTCTTGGGGCTTGCTGGCTACTACAGGAGATTTATCAGGAATTATGGAATTACTTGCAAGCCACTCTTTGAAGCTCTGGAAACATATGACTTTAAATGGGAACCAGCACAAGAAAATGCCTTCCAGCAGCTTAAAACTCACATGACCACTGCACCAGTGTTAGCAATGCCTGAATTTTCCATTCCTTTTTGTCGTGAAAGCTGATGCTTCTGGTTATGGCATTGGAGTTGTCTTGATGCAGAGAGGACAACAAATCTCATTTTTAAGCAAAGGTATTGGCCCAAAGGTGCTGGGTGGTCTACCTATGATAAGGAAGCATTGGCAATTATTGAGGCCATAAAGAAATGGAAACATCACTTTGCTTCCTTGTCAATCATCATTAGAACTGATCAGCAAAGCCTTAAACACAGTCGAGAGCAGAAACTCACAGAGGGAATACAACACAAACTTCTCATTAAACTCTTGGGGTACAAATTCAGAGTTGAGTACAAAAAAGGGAAAGAGAACAAAGTTGTTGATGCACTCTCTAGAGTAAAGTATGCTATCACTGCACTAAGTTCCAGTGCTGCCATTCCAACTTGGATCACTGAAGTAGTCAAGAGCTATAAAGAGGATCAAAGATGCTCTGATCTCACTGCTCACTGAAGTAGTCAAGAGCTATAAAGAGGATCAAAGATGCTCCGATCTCACTGCTCAACTCGCCATTGCTCCAACAGGACATCCTCCATACACCTTAACAAGTGGAGTTCTCATGTACAAAGGAAAAATTGTGGTCGACACACATACTGACCTCAAATAAACCCTCCTCACTTCATTCCACACTTCTGAACTTGGAGGGCCTTCTGGAGAAAGAGCTACTTACAATAGATTAAAAATCTTGTTCACATGGCCAGGAATGAGATAAGAGGTGAAAACATTTGTGCAATGCTCTGTCTATCAACTGAACAAAGCTCAACATAACCCATATCCTGGACTGGTACAACCACTGCCTGTCCCTGACTTTGCTTGGACACACATCAACATGGATTTTGTAGAAGGGCTTCCAGTCTCTCACCACAAAAATCTCATCTTAGTAGTGGTGGACAAGGTTACCAAATATGCTCACTTCATAGCTATGAGACACCCATAGCTCAAGCATTCACAGTCAACATCTTTAAACTACATGGTCTGCCCACAGTGATTGTAATTGATAGAGACAGGATATTCACCAGTCACTTATGGCAAAAGCTTTTCATCAAAATGGGAGTAAAACTACACCTCAGCACATCTTATCATCCACAATCTGATGATCTATCTGAAAGAGTAAATTCGCTTCTTTCGACAGCCAGTTCAAGAGTTATGGTTAATGGCGAGCTTGGTGATCCTTTCATGGCTAAGAAAGGACTGAGGCAGGGTGACTCCACGTCACCATACTTGTTTATCCTGGTTGCAGATGTGTTGTAGAAGTTATGTTGTGCTCAGTTTGAGGCGGGTAATCTGGTTCATCCGCTTGGGTCGGATCGATTGTTTCCTATCTTGCAATACGCGGATGACACATTGTTACTTTTTCAGGGCAATATATAGCAGACCAGCCTCGTCAAACAAATCCTTACAGCTTTCTCTGACTTCTCGGGTTTGCAAATTAATTTTCACACGAGCACCTTGGTCCCCATATGTTTGGACAATACGATTGCTAACCAGATTGCAGCCCTCTTTGATTCCCCCGTCTCTTCATTTCCCTGCACATACATTGGCCTTCCTCTCTCTCTGCACAAGATCAGACATGGCAGGCTTCTGCCAGTAATCCACAGGGTTGATAAGCGGTTGTCTGGCTGGTTGGCTGCCCTATTGTCCCCTGATGGCCGTCTAACTTTGATCAATTCAGTCCTCGCCAGTATCCCAAGCTACTTTATGACATGCTTTCTATGGCCTAAGGAGTCCATTGCTAAACTAGAGAGCCTGTTACGAGCGTTCTTTTGGCAGGGAAAGAATCATGCTAAAGGCGATCACTGTATGGTGGCATGGGAACACGTCATTTTTTCAAAGGAGTCAAGTGGGCTTGGCGTGAGAGATCTCTATGCTCATAACAAACCTATGTTGTGCAAATTTGTTGCCAAGGTCCTACAATGGTCTGATATCCCTTGCTTCCAGTGGTTTGCTGCTCAATATTGTCAAAATCAGGTGTTTTCTGGTGCCCATTACAAGGATACGCCAATTTGGAAGGGGTTCAAACAGTTTATCCCCTTAGTTATGTCTGCCTCTAGTTGCTCCCTGGTGTTGGAAATATTCCCTAGAGGCAATAATAAAAGCATTATTATTATATTTCCTTATTCATGATAATTATCTTTATTCGTGCTATAATTGTGTTAACCGGAAATCGTAATACATGTGTGAATAACAGACAACAATATGTCCCTAGTGAGCCTCTAGTTGACTAGCTCGTTGATCGACAGATAGTCATGGTTTCCTGACTATGGACATTGGATGCCATCGATAACGGGATCACATCATTAGGAGAATGATGTGATGGACAAGACCCAATCCTAAACATAGCATAAGATCGCATAGTTCGTTTGCTAGAGTTTTCCAATGTCAAGTATCCTTTCCTTAGACCATGAGATCGTGTAACTCCCGGATACCATAGGAGTGCTTTGGGTGTGCCAAACGTCACAACGTAACTGGGTGACTATAAAGGTATGCTACGGGTATCTCTGAAAGTGTCTGTTGGGTTGACACGGATCGAGACTGGGATTTGTCACTCCGCTTGACGGAGAGGTATCACCGGGCCCTCTCGGTAATGCATCATCACAATGAGCTCAATGTGATCAAAGTGTTTGATCACGGGATCATGCATTACGGTACGAGAAAAGTGACTTGCCGGTAACGAGATTGAACGAGGTATTGGTATACCGACGATCGAATCTCGGGCAAGTAAAATACCGATTGACAAAGGGAATCGTATACGGGATTAATTGAATCCTTGACATCGTGGTTCATCCGATGAGATCATCGTGGAGCATGTGGGAGCCAACATGGGTATCCAGATCCCGCTGTTGGTTATTGCCCGAGAGCCGTCTCGGTCATGTCTGCATGTCTCCCGAACCCGTAGGGTCTACACACTTAAGGTTCGGTGACGCTAGGGTTGTGAAGATATGTATGTGCAGTAACCCGAATATTGTTCGGAGTCCCGAATGAGATCCCGGACGTCACGAGGAGTTCCGTAATGGTCCGGAGGTAAAGAATTATATATAGGAAGTGCTATTTTGGCCATCGGGACAAGTTTCGGTGTTATCGGTATTGTACCGGGACCACCGGAGGGGTCCCGGGGGTCCACCGGGGGGGTCCACCTGCCCCGGGGGGCCACATGGGCTATAGGGGGTGCGCCCTGGCCTATATGGGCCAAGGGCACCAGCCCCAAGGGCCCATGCGCCAAGGAGACTTGGAGAGGGAAGAGTCCAAAGAGGGGAAGGCACCTCCGAGGTGCCTTGGGGAGGATGGACTCCTCCCCCCCTTTGGCCGCACCCCTTCCTTGGAGGAAGGGGCAAGGCTGCGCCCTCCCCCCCTCTCATGCGCCTATATAAAGGGAGGGGAGGGAGGGGTGGCCGCACCCTTTTGCCCTGGCACTCCCTCCTCCCTGCAACACCTCCTCCTCCTCCCGTAATTGCTTAGCGAAGCCCTGCCGGAGTTCTGCTGCATCCACCACCACACCGTCGTGCTGGATCTTCCTCAACCTCTCCTTCCCCCTTGCTGGATCAAGAAGGAGGAGACGTCTCCCGTCCCGTACGTGTGTTGAACGCGGAGGTGCCGTCCGTTCGGTGCTAGATCATCGGTGAATTGGATCACAGCAAGTACGACTACCTCATCCACGTTCACTCGAACGCTTCCGTTGCGATCTACAAAGTGGTATGTAGATGCTATCTAATCTGAATACTCGTTGCTAGATGAACTCATAGATGGATCTTGGTGAAACCGTAGGAAAAATTTTAATTTTCTGCAACGTTCCCCAACAGTGGCATCATGAGCTAGGTCTATGCGTAGTTCTTCTTGCGCGAGTAGAACACAATTTGTTGTGGGCGTAGATGTTGTCAACTTTTCTTGCCGCTACTAGTCTTATCTTGCTTCAGCGGTATTGTGGGATGAAGCGGCCCGGACCAACCTTACACGTACGCTTACGTGAGACCGGTTCCACCGACTAACATGCACTAGTTGCATAAGGTGGCTGGCGGGTGTCTGTCTCTCCTACTTTAGTTGGAGCGGATTCGATGAAAAGGGTCCTTATGAAGGGTAAATAGAAGTTGACAAATCACGTTGTGGTTTTAACGTAGGTAAGAAAACGTTCTTGCTAGAACCCTAATTCAGCCACGTAAAACTTGCAACAACAATTAGAGGACGTCTAACTTGTTTTTGCAGCAAGTGCTTTGTGATATGATATGGCCAAAGTTGTGATGTATGATGAATGTATATGTGATGTATGAGATGTTCATGCTATTGTAATAGGAATCACGACTTGCATGTCGATGAGTATGACAACCGGCAGGAGCCATAGGAGTTGTCTTTATTTTTTGTATGACCTGCGTGTCATTGAGAATCGCCATGTAAATTACTTTACTTTATTGCTAAACGCGTTAGCCCTAGTAGTAGAAGTAATAGTTGGCGAGCAACTTCATGGAGACACGATGATGAAGATCATGATGATGAAGATCATGGTGTCAAGCCGGTGACAAGATGATCATGGAGCCCCAAGATGGAGATCGAAGGAGCTATGTGATATTGGCCATATCATGTCACGTTTATTATTTGATTGCATGTGATGTTTATCATGTTTTGCATCTTGTTTACTTAGAACGACGGTAGTAAATAAGATGATCCCTCATAATAATTTCAAGAAAGTGTTCACCCTAACTGTGCACCGTTGCGACAGTTCGTTGTTTCGAAGCACCACGTGATGATCGGGTGTGATAGATTCTAACGTTCACATACAACGGGTGTAAGACAGATTTACACACGCAAAACACTTAGGTTGACTTGACGAGCCTAGCATGTACGGACATGGCCTCGGAACACAGAAGACCGAAAGTTCGAGCATGAGTCGTATAGAAGATACGATCAACATGAAGATGTTCACCGATGTTGACTAGTCCATCTCACGTGATGATCGGACACGGCCTAGTTGACTCGGATCATGTAATACTTAGATGACTAGTAGAGGGATGTCTATCTAAGTGGGAGTTCAATAAATAATTTGATTAAATGAACTTTATTATCATGAACTTAGTCTAAAAATTTTACAATATGTCTTGTAGATCAAATGGCCAACGTAATCCTCAACTTCAACGCGTTCCTAGAGAAAACCAAGCTGAAAGACGATGGTAGCAACTATACGGACTGGGTCCGGAACCTGAGGATCATCCTCATAGCTGCCAAGAAAGATTATGTCCTAAGAGCACCGCTGGGTGACGCACCTATTCTCCCTGCAGAACAAGATGTTATGAACGCTTGGCAGTCACGCTGCGATGATTACTCCCTCGTTCAGTGCGGCATGCTTTATAGCTTAGAGCCGGGGCTCCAAAAGCGTTTTGAGAGACATGGAGCATATGAGATGTTCGAAGAGCTGAAAATGGTTTTCCAAGCTCATGCCCAGGTCGAGAGATATGAAGTCTCCGACAAATTCTTTAGTTGTAAGATGGAGGAAAATGGCTCTGTCAGTGAGCACATACTCAAAATGTCTGGGTTGCACAACCGCTTGACTCAACTGGAAGTTAATCTCCCGGATGAAGCGGTCATTGACAGAATCCTCCAGTCGCTTCCACCTAGCTACAAGAGCTTTGTGATGAACTATAATATGCAGGGGATGGTAAAGACCATTCCTGAGGTATATGCTATGCTGAAATCAGCAGAGGTAGAAATCAAGAAAGAACATCAAGTGTTGATGGTGAATAAAACCACTAAGTTCAAGAAGGGCAAGGGTAAAAAGAACTTCAAGAAGGACGGCAAGGAAGTTGCCGCGCCCGGTAAGCAAGTTGCCGGGAAGAAGCCAAAGAATGGACCCAAGCCCGAGACTGAGTGTTTTTATTGCAAGGGAAGTGGTCACTGGAAGCGGAACTGCCCCAAATACTTAGCGGACAAGAAGGCCGGCAAAACCAAAGGTATATGTGATATACATGTAATTGATGTGTACCTTACCAGCACTCGTAGTAGCTCTTGGGTATTTGATACCGGTGCAGTTGCTCACATTTGTAACTCAAAGCAGGAGCTGCGGAATAAACGGAGACTGGCGAAGGACGAGGTGACGATGCGCGTCGGGAATGGTTCCAAGGTCGATGTGATCGCCGTCGGCACGCTGCCTCTACATTTACCTACGGGATTAGTTGTAAACCTTAATAATTGTTATTTAGTGCCAAGTTTGAGCATGAACATTGTATCTGGATCTCGCTTAATTCGAGATGGCTACTCATTTAAATCCGAGAATAATGGTTGTTCTATTTATATGAGAGATATGTTTTATGGTCATGCTCCAATGGTTAATGGTTTGTTCTTGATGAATCTCGTACGTGATGATACACATATTCATAGTGTGAGTACCAAAAGAGTCAAAGTTGATAACAATAGTCCCACATATTTGTGGCACTGCCGCCTTGGTCACATAGGTGTCAAACGCATGAAGAAGCTCCATGCAGATGGACTTTTAGAGTCTCTTGATTATGAATCATTTGACACGTGCGAACCATGCCTCATGGGTAAAATGACCAAGACTCCGTTCTCAGGAACAATGGAGCGAGCAACCAACTTATTGGAAATCATACATACCGATGTGTGCGGTCCAATGAGTGTTGAGGCTCGCGGTGGCTATCGTTATGTTCTCACCCTCACTGATGACTTGAGTAGATATGGGTATGTCTACTTAATGAAACACAAGTCTGAGACCTCTGAAAAGTTCAAGGAATTTCAGAGTGAGGTTGAAAATCAACGTGATAGAAAGATCAAGTTTCTACGATCAGATCGTGGAGGAGAATACTTGAGTCACGAATTTGGCACACACTTAAGAAAATGTGGAATAGTTTCACAACTCACGCCGCCTGGAACACCTCAGCGTAATGGTGTGTCCGAACGTCGTAATCGCACTCTATTAGATATGGTGAGATCTATGATGTCTCTTACCGACTTACCGCTATCTTTTTGGGGCTATGCTTTAGAGACTGCCGCATTCACTTTAAATAGGGCTCCGTCGAACTCCGTTGAGACGACACCGTATGAATTATGGTTTGGGAAGAAACCCAAGCTGTCGTTTCTAAAAGTTTGGGGATGCGATGCTTATGTCAAGAAACTTCAACCAGAAAAGCTCGAACCCAAATCGGAAAAATGCGTCTTCATAGGATACCCTAAAGAAACTGTTGGGTATACCTTCTACCTCAGATCCGAAGGCAAGATCTTTGTTGCCAAGAATGGATCCTTTCTGGAGAAAGAGTTTCTCTCGAAAGAAGTAAGTGGGAGGAAAGTAGAACTTGATGAAGTGTTACCTCTTGAACCGGAAAATGGCGAAACTCAAGAAAACGTTTCTGAGGTGCCTGCACCGACTAGAGAGGAAATTAATGATGATGATCAAGATGCTTCTGATCAAGCTCCTACTGAAATTCGAAGGTCCACAAGGACACGTTCCGCACCAGAGTGGTACGGCAACCCTGTCTTGGAAATCATGTTGTTAGACAACGGTGAACCTTCGAACTATGAGGAAGCAATGGCGGGCCCGGATTCCGACAAATGGCTGGAAGCCATGAAATCCGAGATAGGATCCATGTATGAAAACGAAGTATCGACTTTGACTGACTTGCCCGTTGAACGGCGAGCCATAGAAAATAAATGGATCTTTAAGAAGAAGACAGACGCGGATGGTAATGTGACCATCTATAAAGCTCGGCTTGTCGCTAAGGGTTATCGACAAGTTCAAGGGGTTGACTACGATGAGACTTTCTCACCGGTAGCGAAGCTGAAGTCCGTCCGAATCATGTTAGCAATTGCCGCATACTATGATTATGAGATATGGCAAATGGACGTCAAAACGGCATTCCTTAATGGTTTCCTTAAGGAAGAATTGTATATGATGCAGCCGGAAGGTTTTGTCGATCCTAAGAATGCTGACAAGGTGTGCAAGCTCCAACGCTCGATTTATGGGCTGGTGCAAGCATCTCGGAGTTGGAACATTCGCTTTGATGAGATGATCAAAGCGTTTGGGTTTACACAGACTTATGGAGAAGCCTGTGTTTACAAGAAAGTGAGTGGGAGCTCTGTAGTATTTCTCATATTATATGTAGACGACATACTTTTGATGGGAAATGATATAGAACTCTTGGACAGCATTAAGGCCTATTTGAATAAAAGTTTTTCAATGAAGGACCTTGGAGAAGCTGCTTATATATTAGGCATCAAGATCTATAGAGATAGATCGAGACGCCTCATAGGTCTTTCACAAAGCACATACCTTGATAAAATATTGAAGAAGTTCAATATGGATCAATCTAAGAAAGGGTTCTTACCTGTGTTACAAGGTGTGAAATTGAGCTCAGCTCAATGCCCGACCACGGCAGAAGAAATAGAAGAGATGAGCGTCATCCCCTATGCCTCAGCCATAGGTTCTATTATGTATGCCATGCTGTGTACCAGACCTGATGTAAACCTTGCCGTAAGTTTGGTAGGAAGGTACCAAAGTAATCCCGGCAAGGAACACTGGACAGCGGTCAAGAATATCCTGAAGTACCTGAAAAGGACTAAGGAAATGTTTCTCGTTTATGGAGGTGACGAAGAGCTCATCGTAAAAGGTTACGTCGACGCTAGCTTCGACACAGATCTGGATGACTCTAAGTCACAAACCGGATACGTGTATATTTTGAATGGTGGGGCAGTAAGCTGGTGCAGTTGCAAGCAAAGCGTCGTGGCGGGATCTACATGTGAAGCGGAGTACATGGCAGCCTCGGAGGCAGCACATGAAGCAATTTGGGTGAAGGAGTTCATCACCGACCTCGGAGTCATACCCAATGCATCGGGGCCAATCAAGCTCTTATGTGACAACACTGGAGCTATTGCACTTGCAAAGGAGCCCAGGTTTCACAAGAAGACCAGGCACATCAAGCGTCGCTTCAACTCCATTCGTGAAAATGTTCAAGATGGAGACATAGAAATTTGTAAAGTGCACACGGATCTGAATGTCGCAGATCCGTTGACTAAACCTCTCCCTAAGGCAAAACATGATCAGCACCAGAACTCTATGGGTGTTCGATTCATCACAATGTAACTAGATTATTGACTCTAGTGCAAGTGGGAGATTGTTGGAAATATGCCCTAGAGGCAATAATAAAAGCATTATTATTATATTTCCTTATTCATGATAATTGTCTTTATTCGTGCTATAATTGTGTTAACCGGAAATCGTAATACATGTGTGAATAACAGACAACAATATGTCCCTAGTGAGCCTCTAGTTGACTAGCTCGTTGATCGACAGATAGTCATGGTTTCCTGACTATGGACATTGGATGCCATCGATAACGGGATCACATCATTAGGAGAATGATGTGATGGACAAGATCCAATCCTAAACATAGCATAAGATCGCATAGTTCGTTTGCTAGAGTTTTCCAATGTCAAGTATCCTTTCCTTAGACCATGAGATCGTGTAACTCCCGGATACCATAGGAGTGCTTTGGGTGTGCCAATCGTCACAACGTAACTGGGTGACTATAAAGGTATGCTACGGGTATCTCTGAAAGTGTCTGTTGGGTTGACACGGATCGAGACTGGGATTTGTCACTCCGCTTGACGGAGAGGTATCACCGGGCCCTCTCGGTAATGCATCATCACAATGAGCTCAATGTGATCAAAGTGTTTGATCACGGGATCATGCATTACGGTACGAGAAAAGTGACTTGCCGGTAACGAGATTGAACGAGGTATTGGTATACCGACGATCGAATCTCGGGCAAGTAAAATACCGATTGACAAAGGGAATCGTATACGGGATTAATTGAATCCTTGACATCGTGGTTCATCCGATGAGATCATCGTGGAGCATGTGGGAGCCAACATGGGTATCCAGATCCCGCTGTTGGTTATTGCCCGAGAGCCGTCTCGGTCATGTCTGCATGTCTCCCGAACCCGTAGGGTCTACACACTTAAGGTTCGGTGACGCTAGGGTTGTGAAGATATGTATGTGCAGTAACCCGAATGTTGTTCGGAGTCCCGAATGAGATCCCGGACGTCACGAGGAGTTCCGTAATGGTCCGGAGGTAAAGAATTATATATAGGAAGTGCTATTTTGGCCATCGGGACAAGTTTCGGTGTTATCGGTATTGTACCGGGACCACCGGAGGGGTCCCGGGGGTCCACCGGGGGGGTCCACCTGCCCCGGGGGGCCACATGGGCTATAGGGGGTGCGCCCTGGCCTATATGGGCCAAGGGCACCAGCCCCAAGGGCCCATGCGCCAAGGAGACTTGGAGAGGGAAGAGTCCAAAGAGGGGAAGGCACCTCCGAGGTGCCTTGGGGAGGATGGACTCCTCCCCCCCTTTGGCCGCACCCCTTCCTTGGAGGAAGGGGCAAGGCTGCGCCCTCCCCCCCTCTCATGCGCCTATATAAAGGGAGGGGAGGGAGGGGTGGCCGCACCCTTTTGCCCTGGCACTCCCTCCTCCCTGCAACACCTCCTCCTCCTCCCGTAATTGCTTAGCGAAGCCCTGCCGGAGTTCTGCTGCATCCACCACCACACCGTCGTGCTGGATCTTCCTCAACCTCTCCTTCCCCCTTGCTGGATCAAGAAGGAGGAGACGTCTCCCGTCCCGTACGTGTGTTGAACGCGGAGGTGCCGTCCGTTCGGTGCTAGATCATCGGTGAATTGGATCACAGCAAGTACGACTACCTCATCCACGTTCACTCGAACGCTTCCGTTGCGATCTACAAAGTGGTATGTAGATGCTATCTAATCTGAATACTCGTTGCTAGATGAACTCATAGATGGATCTTGGTGAAACCGTAGGAAAAATTTTAATTTTCTGCAACGTTCCCCAACAGTGGCATCATGAGCTAGGTCTATGCGTAGTTCTTCTTGCGCGAGTAGAACACAATTTGTTGTGGGCGTAGATGTTGTCAACTTTTCTTGCCGCTACTAGTCTTATCTTGCTTCAGCGGTATTGTGGGATGAAGCGGCCCGGACCAACCTTACACGTACGCTTACGTGAGACCGGTTCCACCGACTAACATGCACTAGTTGCATAAGGTGGCTGGCGGGTGTCTGTCTCTCCTACTTTAGTTGGAGCGGATTCGATGAAAAGGGTCCTTATGAAGGGTAAATAGAAGTTGACAAATCACGTTGTGGTTTTAACGTAGGTAAGAAAACGTTCTTGCTAGAACCCTAATTCAGCCACGTAAAACTTGCAACAACAATTAGAGGACGTCTAACTTGTTTTTGCAGCAAGTGCTTTGTGATATGATATGGCCAAAGTTGTGATGTATGATGAATGATCTATATGTGATGTATGAGATGTTCATGCTATTGTAATAGGAATCACGACTTGCATGTCGATGAGTATGACAACCGGCAGGAGCCATAGGAGTTGTCTTTATTTTTTGTATGACCTGCGTGTCATTGAGAATCGCCATGTAAATTACTTTACTTTATTGCTAAACGCGTTAGCCCTAGTAGTAGAAGTAATAGTTGGCGAGCAACTTCATGGAGACACGATGATGAAGATCATGATGATGAAGATCATGGTGTCAAGCCGGTGACAAGATGATCATGGAGCCCCAAGATGGAGATCGAAGGAGCTATGTGATATTGGCCATATCATGTCACGTTTATTATTTGATTGCATGTGATGTTTATCATGTTTTGCATCTTGTTTACTTAGAACGACGGTAGTAAATAAGATGATCCCTCATAATAATTTCAAGAAAGTGTTCACCCTAACTGTGCACCGTTGCGACAGTTCGTTGTTTCGAAGCACCACGTGATGATCGGGTGTGATAGATTCTAACGTTCACATACAACGGGTGTAAGACAGATTTACACACGCAAAACACTTAGGTTGACTTGACGAGCCTAGCATGTACAGACATGGCCTCGGAACACAGAAGACCGAAAGGTCGAGCATGAGTCGTATAGAAGATACGATCAACATGAAGATGTTCACCGATGTTGACTAGTCCGTCTCACGTGATGATCGGACACGGCCTAGTTGACTCGGATCATGTAATACTTAGATGACTAGTAGAGGGATGTCTATCTAAGTGGGAGTTCATTAAATAATTTGATTAAATGAACTTTATTATCATGAACTTAGTCTAAAAATTTTACAATATGTCTTGTAGATCAAATGGCCAACGTAGTCCTCAACTTCAACGCGTTCCTAGAGAAAACCAAGCTGAAAGACGATGGTAGCAACTATACGGACTGGGTCCGGAACCTGAGGATCATCCTCATAGCTGCCAAGAAAGATTATGTCCTAAGAGCACCGCTGGGTGACGCACCTATTCTCCCTGCAGAACAAGACGTTATGAACGCTTGGCAGTCACGCTGCGATGATTACTCCCTCGTTCAGTGCGGCATGCTTTATAGCTTAGAGCCGGGGCTCCAAAAGCGTTTTGAGAGACATGGAGCATATGAGATGTTCGAAGAGCTGAAAATGGTTTTCCAAGCTCATGCCCAGGTCGAGAGATATGAAGTCTCCGACAAATTCTTTAGTTGTAAGATGGAGGAAAATGGCTCTGTCAGTGAGCACATACTCAAAATGTCTGGGTTGCACAACCGCTTGACTCAACTGGAAGTTAATCTCCCGGATGAAGCGGTCATTGACAGAATCCTCCAGTCGCTTCCACCTAGCTACAAGAGCTTTGTGATGAACTATAATATGCAGGGGATGGTAAAGACCATTCCTTAGGTATATGCTATGCTGAAATCAGCAGAGGTAGAAATCAAGAAAGAACATCAAGTGTTGATGGTGAATAAAACCACTAAGTTCAAGAAGGGCAAGGGTAAAAAGAACTTCAAGAAGGACGGCAAGGAAGTTGCCGCGCCCGGTAAGCAAGTTGCCGGGAAGAAGCCAAAGAATGGACCCAAGCCCGAGACTGAGTGTTTTTATTGCAAGGGAAGTGGTCACTGGAAGCGGAACTGCCCCAAATACTTAGCGGACAAGAAGGCCGGCAAAACCAAAGGTATATGTGATATACATGTAATTGATGTGTACCTTACCAGCACTCGTAGTAGCTCTTGGGTATTTGATACCGGTGCAGTTGCTCACATTTGTAACTCAAAGCAGGAGCTGCGGAATAAACGGAGACTGGCGAAGGACGAGGTGACGATGCGCGTCGGGAATGGTTCCAAGGTCGATGTGATCGCCGTCGGCACGCTGCCTCTACATTTACCTACGGGATTAGTTGTAAACCTCAATAATTGTTATTTAGTGCCAAGTTTGAGCATGAACATTGTATCTGGATCTCGCTTAATTCGAGATGGCTACTCATTTAAATCCGAGAATAATGGTTGTTCTATTTATATGAGAGATATGTTTTATGGTCATGCTCCAATGGTTAATGGTTTGTTCTTGATGAATCTCGTACGTGATGATACACATATTCATAGTGTGAGTACCAAAAGAGTCAAAGTTGATAACAATAGTCCCACATATTTGTGGCACTGCCGCCTTGGTCACATAGGTGTCAAACGCATGAAGAAGCTCCATGCAGATGGACTTTTAGAGTCTCTTGATTATGAATCATTTGACACGTGCGAACCATGCCTCATGGGTAAAATGACCAAGACTCCGTTCTCAGGAACAATGGAGCGAGCAACCAACTTATTGGAAATCATACATACCGATGTGTGTGGACCAATGAGTGTTGAGGCTCGCGGAGGCTATCGTTATGTTCTCACCCTCACTGATGACTTGAGTAGATATGGGTATGTCTACTTAATGAAACACAAGTCTGAGACCTCTGAAAAGTTCAAGGAATTTCAGAGTGAGGTTGAAAATCAACGTGATAGAAAGATCAAGTTTCTACGATCAGATCGTGGAGGAGAATACTTGAGTCACGAATTTGGCACACACTTAAGAAAATGTGGAATAGTTTCACAACTCACGCCGCCTGGAACACCTCAGCGTAATGGTGTGTCCGAACGTCGTAATCGCACTCTATTAGATATGGTGAGATCTATGATGTCTCTTACCGACTTACCGCTATCTTTTTGGGGCTATGCTTTAGAGACTGCCGCATTCACTTTAAATAGGGCTCCGTCGAACTCCGTTGAGACGACACCGTATGAATTATGGTTTGGGAAGAAACCCAAGCTGTCGTTTCTAAAAGTTTGGGGATGCGATGCTTATGTCAAGAAACTTCAACCAGAAAAGCTCGAACCCAAATCGGAAAAATGCGTCTTCATAGGATACCCTAAAGAAACTGTTGGGTATACCTTCTACCTCAGATCCGAAGGCAAGATCTTTGTTGCCAAGAATGGATCCTTTCTGGAGAAAGAGTTTCTCTCGAAAGAAGTAAGTGGGAGGAAAGTAGAACTTGATGAAGTGTTACCTCTTGAACCGGAAAATGGCGAAACTCAAGAAAACGTTTCTGAGGTGCCTGCACCGACTAGAGAGGAAATTAATGATGATGATCAAGATGCTTCTGATCAAGCTCCTACTGAAATTCGAAGGTCCACAAGGACACGTTCCGCACCAGAGTGGTACGGCAACCCTGTCTTGGAAATCATGTTGTTAGACAACGGTGAACCTTCGAACTATGAGGAAGCAATGGCGGGCCCGGATTCCGACAAATGGCTGGAAGCCATGAAATCCGAGATAGGATCCATGTATGAAAACGAAGTATCGACTTTGACTGACTTGCCCGTTGAACGGCGAGCCATAGAAAATAAATGGATCTTTAAGAAGAAGACAGACGCGGATGGTAATGTGACCATCTATAAAGCTCGGCTTGTCGCTAAGGGTTATCGACAAGTTCAAGGGGTTGACTACGATGAGACTTTCTCACCGGTAGCGAAGCTGAAGTCCGTCCGAATCATGTTAGCAATTGCCGCATACTATGATTATGAGATATGGCAAATGGACGTCAAAACGGCATTCCTTAATGGTTTCCTTAAGGAAGAATTGTATATGATGCAGCCGGAAGGTTTTGTCGATCCTAAGAATGCTGACAAGGTGTGCAAGCTCCAACGCTCGATTTATGGGCTGGTGCAAGCATCTCGGAGTTGGAACATTCGCTTTGATGAGATGATCAAAGCGTTTGGGTTTACACAGACTTATGGAGAAGCCTGTGTTTACAAGAAAGTGAGTGGGAGCTCTGTAGTATTTCTCATATTATATGTAGACGACATACTTTTGATGGGAAATGATATAGAACTCTTGGACAGCATTAAGGCCTATTTGAATAAAAGTTTTTCAATGAAGGACCTTGGAGAAGCTGCTTATATATTAGGCATCAAGATCTATAGAGATAGATCGAGACGCCTCATAGGTCTTTCACAAAGCACATACCTTGATAAAATATTGAAGAAGTTCAATATGGATCAATCTAAGAAAGGGTTCTTACCTGTGTTACAAGGTGTGAAATTGAGCTCAGCTCAATGCCCGACCACGGCAGAAGAAATAGAAGAG
Source organism: Aegilops umbellulata (assembly GCA_032464435.1). NCBI lineage: Eukaryota > Viridiplantae > Streptophyta > Magnoliopsida > Poales > Poaceae > Aegilops > Aegilops umbellulata. Next base: position 60,440,251 of record CP136056.1, on the reverse strand, counting down.
ATGAGCGTCATCCCCTATGCCTCAGCCATAGGTTCTATTATGTATGCCATGCTGTGTACCAGACCTGATGTAAACCTTGCCGTAAGTTTGGTAGGAAGGTACCAAAGTAATCCCGGCAAGGAACACTGGACAGCGGTCAAGAATATCCTGAAGTACCTGAAAAGGACTAAGGAAATGTTTCTCGTTTATGGAGGTGACGAAGAGCTCATCATAAAAGGTTACGTCGACGCTAGCTTCGACACAGATCTGGATGACTCTAAGTCACAAACCGGATACGTGTATATTTTGAATGGTGGGGCAGTAAGCTGGTGCAGTTGCAAGCAAAGCGTCGTGGCGGGATCTACATGTGAAGCGGAGTACATGGCAGCCTCGGAGGCAGCACATGAAGCAATTTGGGTGAAGGAGTTCATCACCGACCTCGGAGTCATACCCAATGCGTCGGGGCCAATCAAGCTCTTATGTGACAACACTGGAGCTATTGCACTTGCAAAGGAGCCCAGGTTTCACAAGAAGACCAGGCACATCAAGCGTCGCTTCAACTCCATTCGTGAAAATGTTCAAGATGGAGACATAGAAATTTGTAAAGTGCACACGGATCTGAATGTCGCAGATCCGTTGACTAAACCTCTCCCTAAGGCAAAACATGATCAGCACCAGAACTCTATGGGTGTTCGATTCATCACAATGTAACTAGATTATTGACTCTAGTGCAAGTGGGAGACTGTTGGAAATATGCCCTAGAGGCAATAATAAAAGCATTATTATTATATTTCCTTATTCATGATAATTGTCTTTATTCGTGCTATAATTGTGTTAACCGGAAATCGTAATACATGTGTGAATAACAGACAACAATATGTCCCTAGTGAGCCTCTAGTTGACTAGCTCGTTGATCGACAGATAGTCATGGTGTCCTGACTATGGACATTGGATGCCATCGATAACGGGATCACATCATTAGGAGAATGATGTGATGGACAAGACCCAATCCTAAACATAGCATAAGATCGCATAGTTCGTTTGCTAGAGTTTTCCAATGTCAAGTATCCTTTCCTTAGACCATGAGATCGTGTAACTCCCGGATACCATAGGAGTGCTTTGGGTGTGCCAAACGTCACAACGTAACTGGGTGACTATAAAGGTATGCTACGGGTATCTCTGAAAGTGTCTGTTGGGTTGACACGGATCGAGACTGGGATTTGTCACTCCGCTTGACGGAGAGGTATCACCGGGCCCTCTCGGTAATGCATCATCACAATGAGCTCAATGTGATCAAAGTGTTTGATCACGGGATCATGCATTACGGTACGAGAAAAGTGACTTGCCGGTAACGAGATTGAACGAGGTATTGGTATACCGACGATCGAATCTCGGGCAAGTAAAATACCGATTGACAAAGGGAATCGTATACGGGATTAATTGAATCCTTGACATCGTGGTTCATCCGATGAGATCATCGTGGAGCATGTGGGAGCCAACATGGGTATCCAGATCCCGCTGTTGGTTATTGCCCGAGAGCCGTCTCGGTCATGTCTGCATGTCTCCCGAACCCGTAGGGTCTACACACTTAAGGTTCGGTGACGCTAGGGTTGTGAAGATATGTATGTGCAGTAACCCGAATGTTGTTCGGAGTCCCGAATGAGATCCCGGACGTCACGAGGAGTTCCGGAATGGTCCGGAGGTAAAGAATTATATATAGGAAGTGCTATTTTGGCCATCGGGACAAGTTTCGGTGTTATCGGTATTGTACCGGGACCACCGGAGGGGTCCCGGGGGTCCACCGGGGGGGTCCACCTGCCCCGGGGGGCCACATGGGCTATAGGGGGTGCGCCCTGGCCTATATGGGCCAAGGGCACCAGCCCCAAGGGCCCATGCGCCAAGGAGACTTGGAGAGGGAAGAGTCCAAAGAGGGGAAGGCACCTCCGAGGTGCCTTGGGGAGGATGGACTCCTCCCCCCCTTTGGACGCACCCCTTCCTTGGAGGAAGGGGCAAGGCTGCGCCCTCCCCCCTCTCATGCGCCTATATAAAGGGAGGGGAGGGAGGGGTGGCCGCACCCTTTTGCCCTGGCACTCCCTCCTCCCTGCAACACCTCCTCCTCCTCCCGTAGTTGCTTAGCGAAGCCCTGCCGGAGTTCTGCTGCATCCACCACCACACCGTCGTGCTGGATCTTCCTCAACCTCTCCTTCCCCCTTGCTGGATCAAGAAGGAGGAGACGTCTCCCGTCCCGTACGTGTGTTGAACGCGGAGGTGTCGTCCGTTCGGTGCTAGATCATCGGTGAATTGGATCACGGCAAGTACGACTACCTCATCCACGTTCACTCGAACGCTTCCGTTGCGATCTACAAAGTGGTATGTAGATGCTATCTAATCTGAATACTCGTTGCTAGATGAACTCATAGATGGATCTTGGTGAAACCGTAGGAACAATTTTAATTTTCTGCAACGTTCCCCAACACCTGGGTATTAGACGCCTTATTTCTTTCTGGAAGGACAAGTGGTTGCCTGCTGGACGTTTGTGCCATGAACTCCCAGTTCTTTTCTCTTATGTCAAGAGCCCCGGGTGCAGTGTTCCTTCACAATTCTCTGACAACTGTTGGGACATCCAGCTGCACCCATATCTGTCCCGAACGGCATCTCGATAGTTGCAGCTTCTTCAAGCTTTTTTACTAGGTGTTCAACCCTCCTCTACCAGTCAAGATCACCGTCTCTCATCTCTCTACAACAAAGAAGTGACTACTGCCTTTTTTTACCATCTCCTTACCTTCAGAGGCGTCAACAACACATTCCAGCAGCGGGTTTGGGATCCTGTTATCCCCCTGAAACACAGAATCTTCCTTTGGTTGGCTTTCTGGGATCGCCTGAATACCCGTGACAATATGGTAAAGAAGCAGTGGTCTTCTATTGCTACGCATGCTTGCTGTGACATATGCCCAGCTATCGAGTCCATCAGTCATCTAGCTTTGAGATGCATTTGCGCCCTTGCTATCTGGGACAAGTTTGATCTGCTTGACGCTGCTTATAACTCCATGGATTATTGGACTTTGTTCAACGCGCTCATCTACGCTGGCCTACATCCCCCAAGCTGCATATTCTGATTGCCGTTGGTCTCGTCACTCTTTGGCATGCCAGAAATGACCAGATTTTCAATCACAAGCGCTGGTCTCTGCTCTATACAAGAATGTATGCAGCTGAACTGTTAACTTTATGGAGCCACCGTGCTCAGCGCCCTGGAGATAGAGCAGCCATCATGTCTTGGTCGCAAACTCTGTTGGCATAATTTAGTTCTCCTAGCTCGTGCTTTGCTTTGTCCCTTCCTCCCCCTATTCTCTCTTCCAGGCTTCTCATGGCCTTGCACCACGGTGCAAAATATGAGCCCCATGTACGGATCATATGATCCTTAGGCTTCGACCTTTTGAAATATATAAGGTAGAATATGATCTTCCTTTTCATTTCAAAAAAAATGTCTGGAAAATTACCTGAGATGCATGGCTTTTGCTCATCCAACTAAGTGGTACAAGTGGCTCTCCATGCTTGAGTGGTGGTACAACACCAGCTTTCATACCTCACTGAAGATGACACCATTTCAAGCTCTTTATGCTAGACCTCCTCTCATAGCAGAACTCATGCTCCCTCCAGGCTCTCCATGGCTGAGTGGTGGTACAACACTAGCTTTCATACCTCACTGAAGATGACACCATTTCAAGCTCTTTATGCTAGACCTCCTCTCATAGCATAACTCATGCTCCCTCCAGCTGAAGGAGAGGAAGCAAAGTCTGAATTGGACAGAGACTCGATTGCTACACAAACCAAGGACAGTTTGCTCAAACCTCAACTGAGAATGACATTTAATGCTGATAAAAATAGATAGACAGCTGGAAGTGGGGGACATGGTGTATGTCAAGTTACAACCATACGCACACAAGTCTGAGCATTCACAAATTCCTCAAGCTGCACTCCAACTACTATGGACCTTTCAAGGTTATGCAAAAAATTGGCGAAGTAGCATACAATTTACTTCTTCCACCTGACTCTCAGCTCCACCCTACCTTCCACATCAGCCAGCTTAAGAAATACTCCCTCCGTCCCATAATGTAAGACGTTTTTCGACACCACTAGTGTAGAAAAGGGCCTTACATTATGGGACGGAGGGAGTACATTGGACCTGATGCAATCCCCAATCCCAAGCTTCCACTGTTGGATGCTTAGGGTCACATCTTGATTAAACCAGAAGCTCTCCTGGAAAGGAAACTGATTCCACGGGTTCAGGGTGATATTAGCATACCAATCGTGCAATGGCGCATCAAGTGGATCAATCTACATGAGGAGAACGTTACTTGGAAGGACGCAACCTTCCTTCAAAAGGTATTTCCCGATTTCCAGCCTTGTGGGCAAGTCTGTTCTCAACAGGGGGAATTGTCAGGACAGCGACAGGATCAGGATAAGACAGTGGAGACAGATTGTCGGAAGCATCACAGTCGTCGATCTGCAATCCGACGAGCGACATGCTTACTTACCGCTTCGCTGGCAGCCGTTACCCGATAGCCGCAGATCTCATGATGGACGGACATCTTTGATGACCCACAAGTATAGGGGATCTATCGTAGTCCTTTCGATAACTAAGAGTGTCGAACCCAACGAGGAGCAGAAGGAAATGATAAGCGGTTTTCAGCAAGGTATTCTCTGCAAGTACTGAAATAAGTGGCAACAGATAGTTTTGTGTTAGGATAATTTGTAACGAGCAACAAGTAACAAAAGTGAATAAAGTGCAGCTAGGTGGCCCAATCCTTTTTGTAGCAAAGGACAAGCCTGGACAAACTCTTATATAAGGAAAAGCGTTCCCGAGGACACATGGGAATATCGTCAACCTAGTTTTCATCACGTTCATATGATTCGCGTTCGGTACTTTGATAATTTGATATGTGGGTGGACCGGTGCTTGGGTGCTGTTCTTACTTGAACAAGCATCCCACTTATGATTAACCTCTATTGCAAGCATCCGCAACTACAACAAAAGTATTAAGGTAAACCTAACCATAGCATGAAACATATGGATCCAAATCAGCCCCTTACGAAGCAACGCATAAACTAGGGTCTAAGCTTCTGTCACTCTAGCAACCCATCATATACTTATTACTTCCCAATGCCTTTCTCTAGGCTCAAATAATGGTGAAGTGTTATGTAGTCGACGTTCACATAACACCACTAGAGGCTAGACAACATACATCCCATCAAAATATCGAACGAATATCAAATTCACATGACTACTAATAGCAAGACTTCTCCCGTGTCCTCAGGAACAAACGTAACTACTCACAAAGCATATTCATGTTCATAATTAGAGGGGTAATAATATGCATATAGGATCTGAACATATGATCTTCCACCAATTAAACTAACTAGCATCAACTACAAGAAGTAATCAACACTACTAGCAACCTATTAGCACCAATCCCGGACTTAGAGACAAGAATTGAATACAAGAGATGAACTAGAGTTTGGAGATGAGATGGTGCTGGTGAAGATGTTGATGGAGATTGCCCTCTCCCGATGAGAGGAGCGTTGATGATGACGATGGCGATGATTTCTCCCTCCCGGAGGGAAGTGTCCCCGGCAGAACAGCTCTGCCGGAGCCCTCGATCGGTTCCACCTCGTGGCGGCGGAGTCTCGTCCCGAAAGGTTGCTTCTTGTTTTTTCCTCGAAGAAAGACTTCATATAGCAGAAGATGGGCATCAGAGAGCCATCAAGGGGCCCACGAGGTAGGGGGCGCCTAGGGCGCGCCCCCCACCCTCGTGGACAGGGTGTGAGCCCCCTGGTCTTCATCTTTGGCAAGGATTTTTTATTATTTATTATAAGATATTTCGTGGAGTTTCAGGACTTTTGAAGTTGTGCAGAATAGGTCTCTAATATTTGCTCCTTTTTCAGCCCAGAATTCCAGCTGCCGGCATTCTCCCTCCTTATGTAAACCTTGTAAAATAAGAGAGAATAGCCATAAGTATTGTGACATAATGTGAAATAACAGCCCATAATGCAATAAATATCGATATAAAAGCATGATGTAAAATGGACGTATCAATCTTCAATGCGCTTTTTACTTTAAGATTTACTGCGAACACTGTAGCTTGCTGAACATGTCGTTTTCATTCCATTTTCACTTTCTGTTACCTTTTTAAGCTCCACTTGTGGAGAGGAGGCATCTGGATGTAATTGGGGTTTGCCCCTCTAAGCCGCTGTGTTTCGGCTGGTGAACCCTAGCTCGAGTTCCTCAGATCTGCAATGAAATCTACCTCAAATTCGACCCTGAAATCGAATGCTTTTCCTCCGTTTCTCTGAATTTGAGTGACAGTTATAGTAAGATCCTGTCAAATAGAATACATTCACAGATTTCCATATGAAATCAATTGGCAGCACCAGGCAGAAAGTTTAATACACCACCACATGCTCTTCGCCTCATCCTTAGTATCTGGCTCACATCCATTTTGTTCAAAACTTAGATCCAGAATGCCAAAGGCTCCAGTGATGGCTCCGTGAGATCATGAGGTCGCTTAAACATCATGCACGCGTGAGCTTGTCGCAGCATGATCTGCGGGTTTCCTGCTTTATTGTACCTGAGGCCAAATGTGGTCATGTGGAGCACGCGGCGGCGCCTAGGCGGGCAGTCGTCACAGAGATCCATCACAGTAGGATCATGGCGCAAATGCTGGTCATCGTTCTGGAACAGGGACTCAATGAGGCAGAACTTGCTGTCACCCATGTAGACAAGCTTGGCGTCCCGATGCAGCTCTGACTCCTTGCAGAGCATCTTATCCTGGCCGAGCTTCCAAGCCGGAGGGCTCGTTAACTTGGCAGCTACCGGTGGCACATCGCAGGAACAGAGGTGGCCAGAACTCTCTTTGTCGCGGGCGAGGCCGACCCACGCTTCCAGCTCGGCGTCGAAGTAGGCTTGGCCTGCAAAAGGCAATAGCCAGTTACCATGGTGGGTCCACTCGAGGCGCTCGGCGTCGAAGGAGAATGTACTTGGCCTATTCTTCTGCCGGCTGCCGGCAGACGACACGAAGAGGGTGCGGCCATCCGGGTGCAAGGCATAGCATGCGATTTGCGCGTTGTAGAAAGGCAGCGGGGAGTTGATGGTGGACCAAGACCAAGGAGCGTTGCTGACGTAGGGTGGCGGGTCGGCAAGGTACTCGGTGCGGTCCTCCAGGAACACTGAAAAAAATAGCGCGCTACGACAGCAACGCTCCTTGGTCTTGGTCCGATGGAGGCGAGGAGGGGGATGACATAGCCCGCACGGCAGGAAGGCCACGGGCAGATGGTCAGGCTCATCGTGTGCGTGTCGAAGGCCGGGATGGCAGGGCTGGCCTCTTTGGCCTTCATGGCGAAGATCTTGGAGGCGTGGTAGATGAAGTTCCAGGACCTCACGTGCGGCGCTTCGATGCGGGCAACCGGCGGCTCGGTGAAGCGCTTGGGCGGCCGGTCGGTGTTGGTGTCGGAGTCGAAAGCTTGGACGTCCACCTTGCGGACGCTGTATCCCCTCTCCCAGTCGTCCGGCAGCAGGTAGAGATGCTGCTTCGGCTCCTTCGCCGGCCGCCTGACGGTGCGGCAGCCCCGCAGCCCCCGCTCCTCTGAGCGCTTGCGCTTCGTCATATTCAGTATGAAGGTGCGTCCCACGAATCACGAACAAGTACCTGTATTTATGGATCAAAAAGTGTTAAGCCAGCCCGAATCGAACTAGTATTGAGCAATAAAAATCGAACTTTTGGGTTTACCTGGACTGTAATCCTCCAAACAAGTCCGTCCAAAGCACTTACCTGACGATGTGGTTCGGATTCAGAGATGCCAAGGGGAAGGAACGTCACCCCATAACCGGTCACGTCACCGACCACCGTCGGGACTCCGGGGGAGCGGAGGCTAGGCGAAGCTGCGCCACTTGAGGGGAGAGGAGGGCTTTAGCTATACATTAGTCGATTGAAAAAACTAAATAGGGTCAATCAATTTCTATTCTCCAAACTGTGCACACCTACACTACCGCATGCATGCAAGCTGCAGCTAGTGCGTGCAGGAGGGGTGACGCGGCCGCCGATAGCATCAACAGTTTGTCTAATTCACATTTAGATGGTTTTTAAGAATGTCATATCTAAACTCCCATAAATATGTAATGCAACAACAAGAAACAAAAAAACTAGGAAGAAAAAATAGACCACTAACATAGTGGATATCAGTTTAGATGTGATAATGGGACATGTTAGTTCAGAGTAATTTAGATCAATCCAACAAGCTTGTTTTAATTTGAATTTAAATATACTTTTGTGAATTTTCTCTATCGTGTAAATATACGAATCCGAATGTGTTTTCTATGTCTTTTTTTGTGTCTTCATTGTAGTTTTTTCTTTTTCAGTTTTTCTTTGTGTGTGCGTGCGCGCGTGTCAGTGTGCATGTTCAGGGAGATGCCATCATCAATATAAGATGCAATTTCCTTTAAAATATGTTGAGAGGCGATTAATCTCCGTCATTGGTGTTTTCTGATATGAGCCCGGAGTATAACATGAATGTATACATGCAAATTATTTATAATTAGTGCGTAAACTTTTCCAGATGTTGGGCGAGTACCAATGCCACTAATTAATTAATTCTTAGAAAAATTCATTTTTATTTTTAAAATTAACACAATGGTAATAATTAATTGTTCCTAATAAAACTTCATTATTTTGATTTTGATTTAATTTTTATTTCATTTTCTTTCTTTTTTAAGGGTAATGCCAATGCCATTAATTCATTCCTTCTTTGGAATTTTTGTTTGTGAATATTCCACTATTATATGCTTATTTGTGCATATATTTAGAAAATGCAAATTTTGTGTATATAATGTGCACATTTTGTCATTGTTTGTTTTATGAATTTTTGGTTTTCTTTCTTATTAAAGGGTAATACCAATACCACCAATTCATTCTTCCTTAGAAGATCTCATTATTTATATTTTGTTTCACTTTTTATTTCATTTTCTTTTTTCTTAAAGGATAATATCAATGACACTAACTCATTTTTCCTAATAAAACTTCATTGTTTTGATTTTGTTATTATTATTATTATTATTATTATTATTATTATTATTATTATTATTATTATTATTATTATTTCTCCTCAAGAGTAATACCAATGCCACTAATTTATTCTTCCTTGTGAAATTCATTTTTAGTGAAAATTCCTCTATCGTATGCTTATAATTGCACATTATAGAAAACGTAACTTTTTTGTATATTATGTCCAAGTTTTGTCATTGTATGATTTATTTTTTTATAATTTATTTCTTCTTAATGGATAATACCAGTGCCACTAATTTATTCTTTTATAAACTTTATTATTTTGATTTAGTTTTAGTTTTTATTTCAATTTCTTTATTCTAAAGGGTAATGCCAATGACACTAATTCAGTATTCCTTATAAAACTGTATTATTTTGATGTTGATTTAGTTTTTATTTCATTTTATTTCTTCTTAAAGGGTAATACTAATGCCAGTAATTCATTCTTACTTAGAAACCTTTATTATTTCATTTTTGTTTTAGTTTTTATTTCATCTTGTCTCTTCTTGAGGAGTTTTACCAATACCACTAATTCATTCTTCATTAGAAAACTTCATTATTTTGACTATTTTACTTTTTTTTCATTTTCTTTCTTCTCTAAGGGTATTACCAATGCCACTAATTCATTCCTTCTTAGGAAACATTTTTGTGAAAAATCCACCATTATATGCTTATTCTTGCATATTATAACATAGTGCAACTTTTGTGTAAATTTTGTGCAAATTTTATCTTTATTTATTTTGGTTTTAAAAATTTTCTTCTTCTTAAAGGGTAATACCAATTACACTAATCCATTCTTCCTTAGAAAACTTCTTTTTTATTTTTTAGTATTAGTATAGGGCAAAGAGGGAGACTAGAGAAAGAAAAAGGCGGTTGAGCCTTTGGATATTGATTGGGTGGTGGAGACTATTTCACTAAATGCCCAAGAAAATTAGGCGCCTATCAAATAATTGCCCTCATAACATGGATAAACACTCACTCAATTTTTATGCAATGTGTGTGTGGTTCATACCGTTATCTAAAAACTGCATTAATATATAATTGTTTCCGCATATTATGAAAACACTTCAATTTTCTATGCCAATCGTGTGCAATTTTCTATCATTGTTTGTTTTATGTGTTTATACATTTTCTTTCTTCTTTTACGTAATACCAATGTCTTAAATTCATTATTTTTTAGAAAATTAATCTGGTTTGTTTTTAGTTTTGTATTACAACAAGGTCCGCCCAGCTCCGATGAGGGAGGGGCGATGACGGCGGCGCGCCTTCGGCCTTCGGCTCGCTCCAGTGCTTGTAGTCGTCGCTAGGTGGTCCACGAACATGGTTGTAATTTTTATTACCTTTGTTGTTCTTTGTACTACAATGATTGAAGATGAATATATTGGAAGTTTGTCGCAAAAATAAAAAGCTTTGGTTTTAGTTTTTGTTTAGTGATTATGGTCAACTTGGTGCAATCTCATCTGAAAGTATGTATTAGCAATCGTCTTATACGCGGTGTTACTGTTAGTTGGTGAAAGGAGCAGCATGCACCGGGCGATCCAGTGCCACCTGAAGGAAAACTTGGCTAATACACAAATCGACTGAACCAAGCTGTGGTCAGTCGACTGACCCAAATAATGTTTTCAGTCGATTCTCTGCTAGCCAGTCCCAAGGAGGGCACGGGGGCTGGGGATGGCGCCTCTTGGACTCAAATAGTCGGATGCGAGGAGATGAGGGAAGATGACGAATCTTCAATTAGGCCCCGTTGAGTCTTGAGCATCTGCAAATCAGGCTGCAGGTTGATGTGGGCAACCCACATCCAAGCCCATAAAAACGCGTTTGTGGATACCCACGGTCCACGGTAAGAGTCTAAATAGTGATGTGCCTCAATAAAAAACAATGTGGAATACGTGGGAAAACCTTATTTACCACACAATGCGGTAAATAGTTGCAGCTTTGGACAAGGCGCCCACGACTGGGCCGACCCGTTTTGGTTATTTCAGTTTCTTTTTCTTTTCCTTTCTATTTTTCTTCCCTGTTTTTTTGGCTTTCTTTTTTCATAAACTCAAAATTTTCAATAATTTTTAGATTTTTTTTAAAAAGGATCGAAATTTCAAAATGTTGTTTGTGTTTTGAGCTTTAATTTTCTGCTCTCATTCCAAAATTTCTTCAAAATTCAAACAATATTTGAGATTTTCAAAAAAATGTTCAAGATTGGAAAATATTTTTTTAAGTATTGTTCACAAATTCGAAATATGATGGAGTTCTAATTTTTTTATGTTTTCTAAAATGTTCTGAATGTTCAAAACATATTCTTGTTTTCAAAAATTGTTCACAAATTCAAAAAACTTGTAGTTTTCATAAAACAATTTGTGTTAAAAAAATGTTCCCTTCAAAAAAATGTTTTCAAAAAATATTTGGAATTTTCAAAAGAATGTAAAAATTTTATAAAACTATTTGGAATTTCAAAAATTGTTCACCAATCTTGAAAAAATTAGCCCATGGTGAAATGGCCGGTTCCTAGGTTTGGACGGATGAGGCTGTCGGCGAAAGCCGTACTTCGGTTGCGGTCGGAGTCGTCTTTGGCGGTGCTTAAATGTATCGTTCCCTCATTGGAGGCATCGATTTAGCAGTTCTCGCCGTCCTTCCTGTCATGCTGCGGGGTATGGTCTCATTGTTCATATGATGGCAACACTAGTAGCTATGATCGGTGTCGTGTTCCCTCTTAGGGGCATTGTCTTGGAGGTGGATTCGATCGGTGGGAATCGTTGCTCGGTGGTGTATTCATTGGTGGCGGGGAGCATGAGTACTATTCACATGTGAGGAGCAGCAGATGAGCCAATTGGTCGCTTCTCGTGGGATCGGTGCGGCATGTGTCCATCTTTTTTGGCATGTTTTTCCTCTCTAGTGTCGACGAGGTTGGCGAATTTGCTCATGGGAGATCGGAGCGGCATATGTCCAGTGACGGAGCTTGATGCAAAAGGTTGGGCGGGCCAGGCTAGCCAAGCTACAGAAGTTTACCCTTGTTTTGACGTTCCACAGTTTAAAACTGAGTGTACAGTGAAGAGAATCCCGTTGAGCTGGGCGGGCCAGGGCACGTGTTGGCCCTCACGTAGCTCCGCCCCCGCATATGTCCACCTCCTTTTGGCATGTCTTTCCTCTCTGGTGTCAACGAGGTTGGTGAATTTGCTCATGGGAGATCAGACAACAATTTCGGTGCGCTCTTTGGTAGCGGCGAAAAAGACGCTCAAGTAATCGGCAATGTGTGTTGTGTCGTTGGCCTTACAGGTGTCCTGATTTTTTGTAGTGCTTTAGACCAAGTCTAGCTAGGTGTGGCTCGCCGTTATTTGGGTTTTCACCCCGTTTTTCTTCAATAAACCGAGCTATATTCTTTTCTTTCTTTTTTTTTCTTCCTTTTGCACTAACATTTATGTTGTACCTTTTTTTCTTTGACACCCTTTCTAACCAATGAATTTGACAGTTCTCCCATCAACATTAAAAAAAACATGACCCTCACACAGCACTGTCGAAACGACCACATCGAGGTCTCGAGCAATAGTTGACATAATGCATATCGAGGTCTGGAGCAATAGTTGAACGGAGATGCTCAAATCTGAAATCATCCGATCGGAAGACATTTTACTTTCTGTCAGAGGTTGCTCCTACTTTTGTTGCTTTTTGTTGGCCAAGCAGGTGTCATCCACTGCCTCCCTATCGCCACCAGCTCGCCGGATCCCATCTTCCGCACCCGCACCACGGCGGCCGTCAGCTTCCCTTTCCGGCCCACCACCCGCCCGTCCAACTGAACCTCCTCCTGCACACGATTCGCCATGTTTCAATTTGCTCGCCGGCCGCCGCAGCAGCTTGCCATCAATCACCATGTAGTACTATTATCATAGGAGATGGACATACGTTGCACGTGACGGGCGAGAAGTAGGACAAGCCGTAGTGGACGGTGGCCGTGGGCGCGCCCACCACCGTGAAGACCACCGCCGAGCACATGTTGTCCACCGCCGCCGCCAGCGCCCCCGCGTGCCACGTCCCGTCCGAGTCCTGCAACACGCGCCCAACGTGGGAACAGACAAAGACACGCCACGGTGACCGTGAGATCTCCAATCCGGACAGAGCCACACGGGCGCTTGAGGCGCAAGCAATTAGCCATGATCCGTGCGCACGTACGGTGAGCGGCGGCGGCACGTGGAACGAGCAGACGACGCGGCCGTGCTCGGAGATGGAGATGCGTGCGCCGGCCAGCACCAGCGAGTTGAGCGCGTGCCCCTTTTGGCTGGCCGCGTGGGTGATGTTGCCGGCGTAGTCCGCGCGCGGGTCCTCCAGCCACTTCCTGGCGACGGCGGCCAGCCGGAGCCGCAGCGCTTCGGCCTCCGCCGCCCCGTCGTCCATGTGTGTGTGTGTTGCGTGTGCTTGATTTGGTTCGACCTTGGCCGCTTCCTAACTACTCCATTAGGCAGCTATGGCCTATAGCCTTGTTGTACCCGTAGGAGCACGATACGAGCACTTAATTAACCCCCATGACAGTGACTAGCAATAATGCACGATGTAGGCATATTCTGCAACTCAAGTCAACCGACGAAATGCCCAACGCAGCTTCCTTTGAAATCGGAATAGATATGCGGACGATACTTGAGAGCCGATTCCAAGACGATGCGATCTTAAGACATACAGATTGAAGACGAAATTACTATGCGGACGACAGTATCCTGGCCGAACGGTGGACGATCTTGGATTGAACGGCGTTGTTTAGTTTAATTGTATTCGTGAACGGCTTGATGTGTTACATCGTCTCAAAATCGTCCAGCGTTGTCGTCTATGTAGCAAAACTCGATTGGAGAACAGTTTTGCTAAGTCTCGACTGAGACTTCGTTATGTCTCATAATGTCTTTCCTTGATTTTGTATGGAGATTTATGCAAAAAAAAAAAAATCTTTCAATTTTTTTTTCTTCTTACATACTATACCACTTGACTTAGAACTTCGTTAAGTCTTGGTCAACCGAGACCTAGTCACATACATTAAAGAAATAAGGCAATCCAATGGCATGTGTGAAGTGACGTCCAAAGATCGTCTAAAATTTGTCGTCTGCATAGCATTGCTCCTTTGAAATCCCTTTGACTGGAGGTGATCTCCACTTAAATAAGCATTTAACATTGTTAGTTAATCAGTGAATTTGGAAAGATAGTGTCCTCATCGTTGTTGTTGTATCATAGTTTGCTTCCTTGATACCCCTTTGGCCTGGAGGTGGTCATCCACTGCCGGCCGATCGCCACCAGCTCGCCGGACTCCTTCTTCCGGACCTCCGTCGTCACCGCCGTCATCCTCCCTTTCTGATCGACCACCCTCCCGTCCATCTCCACTTCCTCCTGAAAGCATTTCAGCAGAGTTTATTCTACTTCAGCCTTGTTCTTGATGAAACTTGCACGCGAGGATGCAAAATGCAGCTGAAATTGAACAGCTTCAGACAATGTGACTTGACGAATTAAAACTGTGCAATAATAAAACGGAAAGCGTCTGAAATGGTGTATGCTGGCCGGAAATTAGTGCTTTGTCTGGGCCAAGATCAGAATGTGCTCTTAAAGCTCAGTGTGCTGAGGCCGAAAATGGCAGAGGCATAACCGCTGCCCTTAATGTGCAGCCTTGGCACCTCTCCCCTAATAAATACTCGAAGAAGAAATGGTTGAAAGGTCTCATGAAAGGCATGTGTTGACACTCTTAGTAACTTTCAGAAGGAATAATCAACCAAATTCTTTGAGCTCAGAAAGCAGCTTTCCAGGAAAGATCAAGCTCACCTAATTGGACTATACTTTATAATCTGTCTACCGAACAAACCACGCCTAATCGCCGCCTCAATAGTGTCAAGGCATTAATTTACCTCTGCATATTTTACTCGTGGTCGTGTTTGGTGATGGTGCTCCATTTGCAATCAAGTCGGTTTTTTCTCTTCTTTCTTATTCTGCGTGGTTTTCGTACTAGGATCTCATGTAAACCAAGCCACTCTGCATTCTTGTGCTTTTTCTTTTTTTAATGAATTCGACACAGCTTTTGACTTGCAGGTCGGATTTTCTCTCTCTATTTTTTTCTTGTTTCATGTGGTATACGCCCCAGATTCTCATATAAACCGAGGCACTATAATTGTGCCTTTTCCTATCTTATATTAAAAAATATGTTCAGCTCTTGCCTTGCAAGTAAAAAAAAACCTTGAGGTCGTCAAAATATGGAAGTACGCATAAGATTCCACACAATCCAAGTGTTTTCTAGTCCTTCACCAACCATGATTATTCTATTTATTTATTTATTTATTTTGTAAATACACATGTGAGAAATACAACATGAAATTCAGTATACGCAGCTACAGAACATCATTTTTTTTTTCCTGCGAGAGTGGCTACCCAGCAACTGATCAAGCAACACAACGATTGCAACTGATCAAAGCAACACAACGATTGCAAGAAGCAAACACTGAGATTAATTTCCATTTCACCCAGTAAACGAGTTTATGTCGGCATTTGGAGGAGGAACAGAGCAGAGCAGAGAGTACAGTAAGTAGGGTACGCACATGGTGCTTGGCCGGCGCGAAGTAGGAGATGTCGTAGTGGACGGAGACCTTGATGATGCCCTCCACCGACATGATCGCCGCCGCGCACACGTCGTCCACCGCCGCCGCGATAGCCCCCGCGTGCCAGTTCCCGTCCGCGTCCTGCACGCGCGCGCGCCCAAACCAGGAACAAATTGGAATCGGAAACCAATCACAGGAAGAAGCCAACCTCGCAGAGCGCCAGGGCTCGAGATACTCTGCGGTCGCACACGTACCGTGAGGTGGGCGGGCACGCGGAGCGAGCAGACGGAGCGGCCGCGCTCGGCGAGGGACACGCGCACGCCGAACAGCGGCAGCGCGTTAAAAGCCCTGCGGCCGTCGCCGGCGCCGGCGCCGTCCTCCGCGATGGCGCCGGCGTCCTCGAGCCATTTGCGGGCCGCGGTGGCCATCCACGCGGGCGGCGCCGGGTCGCCCATGCAAGCGCCGTGCGGGCGCGGGCTGCCTCGGCGGCGTGCGCGGTGGACGGGGATCGAGTTTGACGCGATGTCCGGCAGACCTGCTCCTACTCTTTTTTTTCCTACTTGACAGGGGTGTGTCTGCTTCCTTTTCGTCTCCTCTAACTTTTCGTCTCCTCTAACTTGCTTAAAGTGAGAAGCCAGGGTGTGAGCGCATGCTCGTCAGTTCAACGCTTCAAACGATCGTCTCCTGTGTCAATGTGTCTTGGGCACGGTGGCTCCCGGTCCTTGCCGGAGAGAGGTCTTCGTTTTTTAATGTTTTTTTAATTTTTATAGAGTTTGTGTCCTACTCAGAGATGTAAAGCGACGACAACTTTCTGTATTTGGAATAAGGTCCTTCTCGTCTAGCCTCTTTTCCGGTGGTGACATTGTCAAAGGGCGTGTGAAGATGTGTCTCGAGCGAATCTCATGGGATTCGGTTGGTGTTTGTTTGTGTGAAGATGTGTCTCGAGCGAATCTCATGGGATTCGGTTGGTGTTTGTTTTCGGTGGATTCACGTGGACCAGTCTTCGTTCTTCTATGTTCGTGTGTCTACAGGTTGGATCCTTCCGATCTATGCTTCTCTTCATCGGTAACGGTTGCTGTTTTGGTGCGCCAGTTCTATGGGGCCTTAGCACGACGACTTCCCAACTGTCTACTACAACAATGTTTGTCCGGCTTCAATGAGGAAGGGGCGATGAGTGCAGGGCGCCTTCGGCTCGCTCCAGTCTTTGTAGCCGTCGATCGGTGATCTACAGACTTGGATCTATTTTTTACTTCGGGTGATTTTTTACTACCTTAACAGTTGATGAATAGATAAAAAAAATCCCGCAAAAAAGAAAACAAATGAAAATGAACCATTGTAAATGTACATTTCAGTCTCTTTGAGGGGAAAAGAGGTTCTAGCGACTCCGATGTGGTTTATTTGGCTGCTCATATTTTGAACCAAAGTATGACCATATATTAACATAATAAAATATGAGTTTTATGCAACAATAATGGTATCATTGAAAATATATTTTAAATACAAATCCAACAATATAATTTTATGGCATATCGCTTGTATTTTACAAATCAAGTTTGCGGTCAAAGTTTAACTTAAAATACAAGGAATCTAAGGGCATCTTCAAAGCGGACTCTTAAATCGCCCACAAACGTTCGACCACGCTGTTTGGACGCAGTTTGTCATTAAATTTCATCCCATATCGGTCCGCAGGTCAGTCTGTTTCCCGCAAACTAAGGTGGAGGGGGGCTTTGCGGGAGTCCAGACCACCACCATGTAGGATTTCGACACCCTCGGGCCACCCAAAACCACACCTGGACCACGCATCTCCATCTCTTCCCTCTATCTCTTCATCCGCTTCGTTCCTTGTCAACACTAGCACTCTACCATCCCATTCGCCCGCCAAGTCCTTCTCGCATCTCCGCGACCTCCGTCGCTCCACCCGGTCGGCACGCCGCTTTGCCTACGCTGGCGGTCCACACCTCCCGTTTGTCCGCCGGGCATGTACCGTACCATCTGCCCCGACGGGGTTCACAATGCCCGACAAGTGTTTGGTAAAATGCACATGCTAATATGTTTGCCCTTCTTTGAAATAATGGATTCAGACATGGAGTACATGTACGAGCACTACATTGAGTCGCCTGGTGAGGAGGATTTTGCGGAAACAACAATGATGCAAGTGGTCCTTGCTGACGTGGAGCGTGCGGAAGAGCATGTTCTCAATTTCAAGGGATCGATCAAGAGTCATCGAGTGCTAGGTTGGAACAGGGTATGGGGGCATTGGACGTTGATGGACAACTACTTTGTCTTGGAAGGGGTGCACTAGGCCCCTTGTGGGCTGGTCTGTCCCCCCCTTTGGCCCATAAGGCCCATACACTTGCCGGGGGTGCTCGGAAACCCTTCCGGTGACTCGATGAGTACCGGATGCACTCCGAAACTATTCCAGTGTCCGATACCATTGTCCTATATATCAATATTTACCTCTCGACCATTTCGAGACTCCTCGTCATGTTTGTGATCTCATCCGGGACTCCGAACAACATTCGGTCACCAAATCATATAACTCATATAACACTATATCGTCAACGAACGTTAAGCGTGCGGACCCTACAGGTTCGAGAACTACGTAGACATGACCAAGACACCTCTCCGGTCAATAACCAATAGCAGAACCTGGATGCCCATATTAGCTTCTCGACCAATGTCCACACTTGATTTCTCTCAAAGTTGTGTAGCTCTTCATGCATAGCGTTTATCCAATCCGGGTCCTTCAATGCTTCTTCAACCTTCATAGGTTCAATGCTAGAGATGAATGAATAATGTTCACAAAAGTTAGCTAAACAAGTTTTAGAGCGAGTGATTCTCCCGGTTTGGATATCATTGTAGATTTGCTCGACGGGATGATCTTTGGCAATTCTTGCTCGAACTCGTGAAAGCTTTTGCTTGGGTCGGGGTGGAACATCCTCTTCATCTTGTTCTTCTTCTTCTTCTTGGCCTTCTTCGTTGTTGACGTTGTTGTTCTCTTGTCGTGGTGGAGAAGGAGGTTGTTGATGTTCATCTTGTTGTACTTCCTCGTTTTCTTCATCTTGGCGTGTCCCACTTGTGGATGCTTCCGTATCAACTCTTGGTTCACCTTGTCGTGAGGTAGAAGCTTCCACTTGGACGGACGAGGTACTCTCCTTCATTTCCGTTGGACGAATCTTGCCGATGGACAAGTCTTGAATTGCTTCCGAAGGGTCTTTGTCTCCTACATCAATTGGCAATTGCTCTACTTGCGAGCCGTTAGATTCATCAAACTTCACATCTACCGTCTCTTTCAACCTTTCGGGTGAAATTGTTGTAGACACGGTAAGTGTGAGAGTTTGAGCCATAACCAAGTAGAAAACCTTCATGAGACTTAGGAGCAAATTTAGAACGACGATGCTTATCAAGAATGTAGCACTTTGAGCCGAATACTCGAAAGTATCCAACTTGGGGTTTGTTACCGGTGAGGAGCTCGTATGCCGTCTTGCCGAGTAGCTTGTGAAGATACAAGCGATTTGTTGCATGACAAGCTGTCTCAACCGCTTCCGCCCAAAAGTGCTTTGGCGTTTTGTACTCATCAAGCATCGTTCTTGCCATCTCGATAAGAGTCC
Source organism: Aegilops umbellulata (assembly GCA_032464435.1). Taxonomy (NCBI): domain Eukaryota; kingdom Viridiplantae; phylum Streptophyta; class Magnoliopsida; order Poales; family Poaceae; genus Aegilops; species Aegilops umbellulata. Next base: position 60,421,019 of record CP136056.1, on the reverse strand, counting down.
GGTTCTTCCTCTCAACAACTCCATTTTGTTGAGGTGTGTACGTAGCCGAGAACTCGTGTGAAATCCCTTCTTCGTCAAGAAAGGTGTCCATATTTGCGTTCTTGAACTCCATTCCGTTGTTACTCCGAACCTTCTTGATCTTCACGTCAAACTGATTTTGGGCCTTCCTGGCGAAGTTTTTGAAGATCTTTTGGACCTGCGATTTGTCATCAAGAAAGAACACCCACGTAAATCTTGAAAAATCATCAACTATGACTAGACCAAATGAGTTACCACCGAGACTCTTGTATGCATTTGGACCAAAGAGATCCATGTGAAGTAGCTCGAGTGGTCTTCTTGTGGTCATGATGTTCTTCACGCGGTGACTTCCTCCAACTTGTTTCCCTGCTTGACAAGCGCTACAAAGTCTATCCTTGTCAAATATGACATCTTTTATTCCAAGGATATGATCACCTTTAATAAGCTTATCAAGATTTCGCATTCCAACATGACCTAGTCTTCTATGCCACAACCAGCCTTTAGAAGATTTAGCAATTAAGCAAGTTTTAGGTTGAGTCTTTTTAGTGAAATCAACAATGTAAAGATCTCCTCTATGTATACCGGTAAAGACCATTTTATGATTGTCTCTACGAAACACTTGGAAATCTACTTCAGTGAATAGGACGTTGAAACCGAAATCCGCAAGTCTAGAAACTGAAAGTAAATTGTATCCAAGAGATTCAACGAGCATGAAATTTTGTATGGAGCTATCATGTGAGATGGCCACCTTACCAAGGCCAACCACCTTACCCTTTGAATTATCACCAAAAGTGACATATTTTCGAGGGCCATCGTTTTCAGCAAGCTCATTGAACATATCTTCATCTCCGGTCATATGATCAGTACATCCACTATCAAGGACCCATTCCTTTCCTCCAGCCATGTAGCCGCGAAGATTTGCCATAAGACCAAAATGCCTCATTGCATCAACACGATCATAGTCACTATCATCATCTTCATCATAGCATCCATGTTCAACATCATCTTGTGATTGATCAATTCCTAGAGAGGGTAGTTCATTAGATAAATGATCATCACAATGGTTAACTTTATGAATTCTAATAGCTTCGGATATGATATTGCTAATGATTCCAATGTTTCCTTTAGCGTGCATGAGATTGGTAAGCTCAAATAGACAATCACCAAAACTAGGATCACTAGAGTTCATCTTACTCAAAGTAATAGACTTATGGAGAATTTCGTCTAGATTTTTTAAGGAATAATCGGGAAATCGTTCCTCAAGAAATTTCCATATAGTATAGGCACAATCAAGAGTAGGTAAACTAGCAATCAAATTTTTGGGCAATCCTCTAATGATGAGCTCAACAGTTCTAAGATTACGAATCATGTCAATATCCTCATCTAGGGTAGGGTGCAAAGGATCAATATGAGGTGCACAAGGACTAGCAATGTACTTGTTCAAATGATATTCATTGAAAATCTCAAGCATTTCATTTTTCCACTCATGAAAATATTCTCCATCAAGAATAGGCACTCTATGTCTAAGACTTCCCAAAATAGACACATCCATCTTCCTCCAAAGGTGTTTAAACCAAGGCAATGGAGACCAAAGCTCTGATACCAATTGAAAGGATCGAGAAGAGGTGTCTAGAGGGGGGGGGGTGATTAGACACTAAGTGCCAAAAGTTGCAGTTTTTAATATTCTTAAGTTTAGGTGGAGTTTAGGCACAAGTTTAACAAACACAATACATATCAAGCAAGCATGCAATGAGTATATGAGCAGCGGAAAGTAAAGCATGCAACTTGCAAGAATGTAAAAGGAAGGGTTTGGAGTATTGAAACGCAATTGGAGACATGGATGTTTTTCATGTGGTTCTGATAGGTGGTGCTATTGTACATCCACGTTGATGGAGACTTCAACCCACGGAGGGTAACGGTTGCGCGAGTCCATGGAGGGCTCCACCCACGAAGGGTCCACGAAGAAGCAACCTTGTCTATTCCATCACGGCCGTCGCCCACGAAGGACTTGCCTCACTAGCGGTAGATCTTCACGAAGTAGGCGATCTCCTTGCCCTTACAAACTCCTTGGTTCAACTCCACAATCTTGTCGGAGGCTCCCAAGTGACACCTAGCCAATCTAGGAGACACCACTCTCCAAGAAGTAACAAATGGTGTGTTGATGATGAACTCCTTGCTCTTGTTCTTCAAATGATAGTCTCCCCAACACTCAACTCTCTCTCACAGGATTTGGATTTGGTGGAAATAAGATTTGAGTGGAAAGCAACTTGGGGAAGGCTAGAGATCAAGATTCATATGGTAGGAATGGAATATCTTGACCTCAACACATGAGTAGGTAGTTCTCTCTCAGAAAATGTGTATTGGAAGTGAAGATGTGTTCTGATGGCTTTCTCCACGAGTGAAGAGTGGGTGGAGGGGTATATATAGCCTCCACACAAAATCTAACCGTTACACACAATCTGCCAAACTCGGTGGGACCGAATGGTTAGACTCGGTCGGACCGATTTAGCAAACCTAGTGACCGTTAGGATTTTCGGTAGGACTGAGATGCAACTCGGTAGGACCGATATGGTTAGGGTTAGGGCATAACATAATCTCGGTGTGACCGATTACACAAACTCGGTGGGACCGATTTTGTTAATAAGCTAACCAGAGAGTTGGTCAGGCAAACTCGGTGAGACCGATTACACAAACTCGGTGGAACCGATTTTGGTAATAAGCTAATCAAAGAGTTTGCATTGTAATCTCGGTAGTACCGATTGCTCAAACTCGGTGAGACCGATTTTGGCAATGGACATACACAGTGAGATTACAATCCCATCTCGGTGAGACCAAGATCCCTATCGGTGAAACCGATTTGCTATGGTTTGTGGCAGTGGCTATGACATGAGAAACTCGGTGGTGCCGGATAGAAAGAATCGGTGGGGCCGAGTTTGACTTTTGGTTTAGGTCATATGTGGATGTGGGAAGATAGTTGAGGGTTTTGGAGCATATCACTAAGCACATGAAGCAAGAGGCTCATAAGCAACACCTCATCCCTCCTTGATAGTATTGGCTTTTCCTATAGACTCAATGTGATCTTGGATCACTAAAATATAAAATGTAGAGTCTTGATCTTGAAGCTTGAGCCAATCCTTTGTCCTTAGCATCTTGAAGGGGTTCCACATCCTCTAGTCCATGCCACTCCATTGTTGAACTTATCTGAAACGTACTAGGTAAAAGTGTTAGTCCAACAAGAGATATGTTGACATTAATTACCAAAACCACCCAGGGAGCACTTGTGCTTTCACTAGGACATATTTCCATCATTCTCCTGTTGGGAAACGTAGCATGCAATTTAAAAAAAAACCTACACTCACGCAACATCTATCTAGGAGATGCATAGCAACAAGAGGGGGAGAGTGTGTCTCCTTACCCTCATAGATCAAAAGCGGAAGCGTTTGACAACGCGGTTGATGTAGTCGAACTTCTTCTTGTTCCGGCCGATCAAGTACCGAATGTATGGTACATCCGAGTTCTGCACACGTTCAACTCGATGACGTCCCTCGAACTCTTGATCCGACAAAGTGTCGAGGAAGTAGATGAGTTCCGTCAGCATGATGGCGTGGTGACGGTGATGATGAAGTGATCCGCGCAGGGCTTCGCCTAAGCACCACGAGAATATGACCGAGGGTGTAATCTGTGGAGGGGAGCGCCGCACACGGCTAACAGATGTTGTTGTGTGTTCTAGGCGCCCCCTCCCCACGTATATATAGGTGGGAGGGGGAGGGGAACAGATTTGGGGCACCCTAAGTAGGAGGAATCCTACTTGGGGGCCCAGTCCAATTTGGCCCCCCTACCATATTTTCCGGAGGGGGAGGAAGGAGGAGGGAGAAGGGAAGGAAGGGGGAGGCCGAATCCCTCCCCTTCCTTCTCTCTTCTCCTCTTTCCTTTCTCCTCTGGTTCGGTCCATATGGGGGATGCAGCAGCCCCTGCTGGCTGCTATGTTTCCCCTCTTGGCCCATTAGGCCCATATCTTTTGCCGGGGGTGCCCGGAACCCCTTCTGGTGACCTGATATGTACCCGGTATCCTCCGAAACACTTCCGGTGTCCGAATACTATCGTCCTATATATAAATCTTTATCTCTTGGCCATTTCAAGACTCCTTGTCATGTACGTGATCTCATCCGGAACTCCAAACAACATCCGGTCACCAAATCACATAAGTCATATAATACAAAATTGTCATCGAACGTTAAGCGTGCAGACCCTACGGGTTCGAGAACTATGTAGACATGACCGAGACACCTCTCTGGTCAATAACCAATAGCGGAACCTGGATGCTCATATTGGCTCCTACATTTTCTACGAAGATCTTTATCGGTCGAACTGTTATGACAATATACGTTATTCCCTTTGTCCATCGGTATGTTACTTGCCCGAGATTCGATCATCGGTATCTTCATATCGAGTTCAATCTCGTTACCGGCAAGTCTCTTTACTCGTTCCGTAATACATCATCCCGCAACTAACTCGTTAGTCACTTTGCTTGCAAGGCTTCTTATGATGTGCATTACTGTAACGCCCTCGATGCGGCTATATCTCCCACGTGACGAAGCACGACTTAGAGGCATAACCGCATTGAAAGCAATGTCGTAAGTGAGGTAATCTTCACACAACCCATGTAATACATAAGGGAAAAAGATACATAGTTGGCTTACAATCGCCACTCCACACAATACATGAGTAAAGCATTACATCATACAGGTACAGTCAAGGTCCGACTACGGAACCAAAATAAAGGAAACCCCAAAAGCGACAAAGGTCCCCGATCGACCCCCACTGGGCTCCACTACTGATCAACTGAAATGAAGCAACACAATGAACAAGGTCTTCATCGGGCTCCTCTTTGAGCTCGGGTGTGTCACCTGCACGGTCTCATCGGCACCTGCAAACTGGTTTTGGAAGTATCTGTGAGTCACGGGGACTCAGCAATCTCACACCCGCGAGATCAAGACTATTTAAGCTTATAGGTAGGGTAAAAGGTATGAGGTGGAGCTGCAGCAAGCGACTAGCATATATGGTGGCTAACATACGTAAATGAGAGCGAGAAGAGCAAAGCACGGTCGAACAACTATGATCAAGAAGTGATCCTGAAACTACTTACGTCAAGCATAACTCCAACACCGTGTTCACTTCCCGGACCCCGCCGAGAAGAGACCATCACGGTTACACACGCGGTTGGTGTATTTTAGTTAAGATCAACTTCAGGTTTTCTACAACCGGACATTAACAAATTCCCATCTGCCACATAACCGCGGGCACGGCTTTCGAAAGTTCAAACCCTGTAGGGGTGTCCCAACTTAGCCCATTATAAGCTCTCGCGGTCAACGAAGGATATTCCTTCTCCCCGGGAAGACCCGATCAGTCTCGGAATCCCGGCTACAAGACATTTCGACAGTAATAAAATAAGTCCATCAAAGCCGCCCGATTGTGCCGACAAATCCTGATAGGAGCTGCACATATCTCGGTCTCAGGGCACATCCGGATGAGACATCCTACGAGTAAAACCAAGCCTCAAGTTTCCCCGAGGGGGCCCCGCAGTCTGCTCGTTTCGAACCAGCACTTAGAGAAGCACTGGCCCGGGGGGGGGGGGGCTAAAATAAAGATGACCCTTGAGTCTGCAGAAGCCAAGGGAAGGGGATAGGTGGTGGTGAGGCAAATGGTAAAACCAATGTTGGGCCTTGCTGGAAGAGTCTTATTCAAAGCGAACTGTCAAGGGGGTCCCATAAATCACCCGACCGCATTAGGGACGCAAAATCCGGGAACATAACACCGATATGACGGAAACTAGGGCGGCAAGAGTGGAACAAAACACCAGGCATAAGGCCGAGCCTTCCACCCTTTAACAAGTATATAGATGCATTAATAATATAAGAGATATTGTGATATCCCAACAAGTAAGCATGTTCCAACAGGGAACAACATCTCCATGTTCCAACAAGGAACAAACTTCATCTTCACCTGCAACTAACAATGCTATAAGAGGGGCTGAGCAAAGCGGTAACATAGCCAAACAACGGTTTGCTAGGACAAGGTGGGTTAGAGGCTTGGTTTAACAATATGGGAGGCATGATAAGCAAGTGGTAGGTATCGCAGCATAGGCATAGCAAAAGAGCGAGCATCTAGCAAGCAAAGATAGAAGTGATTTCGAGGGTATGGTCATCTTGCCTGAGATCCCGCAAGGAAGAAGAACGAGTCCATGAAGAAGACAAACGGACGTAGACGAATGGATCCTCACAATCGCAACGTTATCGGAACTAATCCGAAGAAGCAACACCGGAAAGAAGCAAACAACAAAGTAAACAACCACCACATAAACATGGCATGATATGCGAGATGTGGTATGCAATGCATATGCATGCTTCGGAAGGAAAAAGATGAACAAGGCATAATCTTGGAAAACCAAGTATGCCACTGCAAAGTTGAGGTGATTTCGGTTGAAATCGATATAAAGATCACCGGAATCGGATGCACGGTTTGCAAATGACAAGCAAAACAAGAATGACAAGATTCTGCCATTAACAGCATGATGCCACTTAGCAAGCAACAAGAAATTAAGCTACTGCACACAAACATATCAACAAAGCATATGACAGTGAACTACTCAAGATGCTTGACAAAAGATGAACACTTAACTACGGCTAAATCACAACACAACAGGTTCAAACAATCATGGAAAAAGTGCAAAAGATAACAGGTTCACAGACTTAGTGAAAATACTATCATGCCAGAAATTAACATCAGGATGGCATGTTTAGAGCAAGCAAACAACAAGCTACAAGAACAGGACATAGCAAAACAAGGCATGGCATGAATCTACTCAAAGCACTTAACAAAAGTCCCTTTCTGACCATAAGCCAAAAAGGACCAGAAAATATAATAGCACCCATGTCAATTAAGCAAGTTTCGTTACAGGTTTCAGACTTAGCACAAAACTGGACAAGTCAAAAACAGATAACAAGTAGGCATGTTTACGAGCTCGATTCACTCACTACAGAACATTGCATGATAAACTAAGAATACATCCATCAAGAAGACATGGCATAGAAGCTAGGCATGGCAAGAACAACATCATAGCATGCAAGGATCAACTACAACAAGCTTGGCAAAATCGAATAACATGTAAACAACCTGCCAGTAACATTTTTATAGCAAAAGTAGAGCTCGATTGACTCAATCTATGCCACTCCATAATTACAAACAAAAGCATGGATGGATAGAGCACATCCATATGCTCAAAATACCCTTACTGATCATGCTCAAAAGAGGCATAGATCTCTCTGAAACAACATGAACACATGGCATAAAAATAACAGCAGGGCATGACTTGGTAATTTCACCAAGTCCCTGAAATCAGCAACATTATGTACCCTAGTTTGCATGCTTGTGCTTGTCACCACAAAGATCACAAAAATACATGGCATAAATCTATGGAAAGATGGCATGACATATTACAAAACACATGTAGGACTCAACTTCATAGGATGCACACATCAATCATGGCAAAAATGACAAAAGTGCATCTACTGAAACAGATCTGAAACTAACATCACATAGCCCTCTTCTAACAGCATTTCGGGCACCAAGATGAGCTCAAATGAAAATGATGCAATGAGATGAAATGATGTACTCATCGAGGCGAACAATTTGACATATTATACGCGCAAAACGGAGCCACGGATGCAGAGATATGGCATGATGAAGTTGCACACATATTATGCAATCCTGGGGACTTTAGCAGAATTCTCACCCCGCGAAATCGGGACGGAGCCGTTCGGGATGGAGGGATCCGGGGATGACGGGGCGTTTGGATCGGGGACCGGTGGATCTGGTCCCGATCCGGATTCGACGAACTCCGGCGAGCTCGCGGGAACTCCGGCGAGGAAAGGCGGCGGAGGCGACGCGACACCGCGTGGGAAGTGGCGGCGCGGCTGGCGGAGCGGCCCAGGCCGGCGCGAGCGCCGGCGAGCGGTGGCGGGCGGTGGCGCAACGGGCGCGGGAGGCGGGCGCGCGCGGGCGGCGAGGCGCGCCGGGCGGCGGGGTTGGCGGCGGAGCAGCGGGCGGCGCGGGGGCTCCCGAGCTCCGGCGGAGCACCGGCGAGGCGGGCGACGGGGCGGAGCGGGCCGCGGCGGGCGAGCGGTGGCGGCTGCACGGGCTCGCGCGGGCCCAATTCGGGTCCCGCGGGCCGCGCGGTGGTGGGAGGAGAGAGAGGGTGAGGTGGCGCGCTGTGGTTGGGCGAGGCGGCGGCGGAGCTGACGTGGCGCGACGCCATTGGCCGGAGCGACGTGGAGGCTGGACATGTCCGACGCGGGATGGACATGTCCGGCGGCGCGAGGGAGAGGGAGGCTAGGGTTGCACCGCGAATTTCGGGAGGGGAGCTGTTTATATAGGTAGAGGGGGCTAGGAAACTCCAAATGGAGTGCGGTTTTCGGCCACGCGATCGTGATCCGACGACCGAGAAGATGGAGAGGGTTTGGATGGGTTTTGGGCCAAAATGGAGGGGTGTTGGGCTGCAAAGAGAGAGGGCTTCCGCGGTTACCCGGTTAACCGTTGGAGTATCAAACGAAGTCCAAATGGTACGAAACTTGACACGCGGTCTACCGGTAGTAAACCAAGGCCGCTTGGCAAGTCTTGGTCCAATCCGGAAATGTTTAATACCCGCTCACGGAAAAAGGCAAAAGGGGACGCTGGGGAACATAGGAGCGCCGGATTGCAAAACGGACAACGGGGAAAATGCTCGGATGCATGAAACGAACACGTATGCAAATGCGACGCACATGATGACATGATATGAAATGCAGATGATGACATGGCAAAGAGCAACACGCAAGCACATGACATGGCAATGGCGACGAATAACTGACGGACACCTGGCGCATCGAATCCGGGGCGTTACAACACTCCACCACTACGAGAGGATCTCGCCCCGAGATCTAGGATGGCACCGGAGGGGAAAACAGAAGAGGAAGAGAAGTGGTAAAACCAAGTTGCATCTTTGACAAACGAGTGAAACCACGAACCTTGAGAGGTTGAGCAAAATGAAAGAAAGAATACCATGGAGATGAACGAAACGAGATACTCCGTTGGACAAGGAACAAGGAATACAGCAAGAAAGAAGAGCTTAAGTGACAAGATAGACGTTGAAACCACTCCGGTTGAAACAAGATGTACAAGGAACGATAAAGAACAATTACAAAAACACTCCGGTTGGAAATGGAAGGAATAGAGTATGAACTTGGCAAATGAAAGCACTTGGATGAGACTCCGGTTAAAAGAGGAACGATAGACACAACACTCCGGTTAAATCGGTAAGCAAGCAAAAGGACATGATCTTGACAAAACAAGATGATGGGTCGAAGAGAGCAACATCACAATGCCTCCGGAAGAAAAAATTGAAGAAAGATCATTGGAATAAAGGAATGGAGAAGAAAATGACAACTTCTACCACAAATGAGTTTGAAAAGGCATCTTTAGGAGAAGGGTCGAACAGAGTTGTTGGAAAACCAACAACGAAACGAATAAGCTAGTAGCGGGCTTATGGAAACATCTCAAAATTATGAGGTGAGCTTCTGCCACCAATGGAAACAAATGATTGGATTGATATCCACAAGGAGATGAGAAACTTATTTCACCGGGAGAACAAACGAAGAACTTGGGTCATTTATAAGCACCATAAAAGCAACAATCCTTAGGGAAAGCTTTAGGTGAAATATAACCCAAGATAACTCCAATGAAGAGATTGATGGATTTAAATACCTCTCTTGACAACATGTAAATCATGAAGCATGAAGAGAATTTGTCAAGAATGACCTAACACCACATCAAAAGATAAGGTAGAAAGAATTGCACTTCGGAATGCAAAATGAAGAAATGCTTGAACTCCTCCAACCAAAACAAGTGTTAAGCACCCTGTTTAATTTAGAGTATAGCTTGGCGGATCTTAACTCCGAGAGAAAACTTGAAGAACAATTGAAGAATGAAAAGGGTCCTTGATAAACCACTATGTAGAGCCTCCATGAAGAACTCCGGTAATAAAAGGAAGATAGAAAGAAAGAGAAGTTAGAAATACAAGGTGAAGCCTTGCGATGATTTAGATGGAGCTTCGCGACAAGATAATGCAGAAAACTTGGAACTCCGGAAAGAAAGATGAACAAATGAAATCAAGAATTTTGATGAACCTCCGGAATAAGGAATTGAATTTACTCGATGAAGCAAGAATAAGAATTACATTATGCTTATCCTTCACCAATTTAGATTGATGACCATCAACGAATTTGGCATACTGCTTATTCTCGTAGAAAGGATCAAGATAGATATGGCGCAAATTGGGAAGGTCTTCACGAACCACCGGTAGGATTTGGAAAGAACGAATGAATTGGTATGATAACAAAGGAAGAAGGATCTTAAACGAACCACGTAAGAATTTAAAATGAACGAAGATACTTGAGAGAATTTAGATACAAGTGAACGCAGAGATGACGAGCTGATTAGAGACTAATAGAATGATGCACCGGTAAGATTTGGAGAACGAGAGCTGAAAGCTTGAATGAATAATTCTGAGATGGTGGCCTCCGGAGAATCAAACTGAAAAGACTCCTGAAATGCTCCGGATGGGTGAAAAGAATTCTCACAATCAAAACAATTATGAGAGGATGGCATCAATCTAGAACCACGCATCTTCAAGAGAATGGACAAGATTTAAGGGAAACTCTTCTTCGGTCTTCAAATGTTGAGAATGACGATGAGAAACACCACCATGAATTTGTTGAGGCACTCCGAAATGAAAATTAGAAAGGTTGAACCAACGATGAAAAGAATTGAAAGGTCTTGGAGAAAGACATTTGACTGATGATAATTCATTCTTACGTCAACTTCAAAAAGAATTTGGGAATAACTCCGGGAAAATTAGAAGAGTCAGGTAAGATCCTGGGAAAAGACCTGTGGGTTAGGGACCACTGAAAAGAAAACACCGTTGGAAAAGATTACTTGACAGGGAGGTTGCACCGGTTGACTTAAATGGCTTGAATAAGATAACAATCTCGAAATAGTAAGAATTGATCTTGAAAGACAAGACGAGCCTTCTGAGATATCTTCAGCACTCCCGAACAAATGAATAGCGAGAAGTGAATTATTATGAGGTGCACCGGTATGAGAAGGTATTGAAACGAGGAAAAGATGTGATCGATAAAGCTTGAATTGGAACCACCGGAGAAGAAAAGAATGACGAATGATGAACTTGAAACTCCTGACCATCTTCATGATAATCACCGGATAAGAACATTGAAGGAAAGAATGAAGAAACTTCCATCAATAAAAAGGATACTTGATTGAGAAATCCGAGTCCTTGAAGAAATAAGGGTGGGAGGGCGGGAAAACAAAGACAACTTGGAACGGACGAAGCAAACACCGTTGAGAAGAACTGATAATTGATCTTGCGAATGTTGAAGTGATCGGATCCACTTGAAGAGGGACACACCGGTTGGAAAAGAATTGGCATGATAATCAAGAAGGATTAGTATTTCCATAGAAATATGATAACACCGTTTAGAAAAGGTATGGAATCAACACTTGACTTCGAAGCAACTCAAATACCACAAACCAAAACAAAACATAGGATTTGGCTTGCAGAATAAGCCGGAAACAAACATATGATAGATCCCATATCGTATCATGTGTCTGTTGGAAAGATATCCTACGAGATACTTGAATTCCCACTTATAAACTCCCGAAACTTTCTGGTTATGCAATCAGGTGTTGAGGATATAGGGGACACAAAATATATCACCCAAACTAACAATACCTAGATCCAGCTGTATCCATCCTTCAACACATAACCAAGAAACCTTCGGAAATCGTCTACCTCAACCTTCAAAAAGCATCCGTTATACGAGTTATGGCAATACTCCCGCACTCGCCTCAGTACTGGGCTATCAGGATTATCTCACCAACAACTGTACAAAAGAGATTTTCGATGTCGGCATACTAAACTCAGGTATTCCAGAACTGCAACGATAAAATTATGACGACAACACCTCAGAGCTCAACTCCCCGGGACACCTCCACTAAACCCCTGCTGACGGGAGGCAACCAAGACAATGTTGTCATCATAAAACCATCGGAACGATTCTAAGATACCCGCGTGATCCTAAATTTTTTTTTAGTGAAATTTGAGAAGAGAAGAGTCAAAACTCTACGTCAGGATCCTTACCAGAGCGATGAGGAGACTGGGAAGTAAAAGAATTCCTAAACTCTCTGATATATAATTCCTAAATGACTCAAAACATTTTTCTAGACACAACTCGGCCTCTAAAAACGATCAATCAGTGGGGGCTCCTAAGGTCGGGGAAGGCTCTGATACCAACTTGTAACGCCCTCGATACGGCTATATCTCCCACGTGTCGAAGCATGACTTAGAGGCATAACCGCATTGAAAGCAATGTCGCAAGTGAGATAATCTTCACACAACCCATGTAATACATAAGGGAAAAACATACATAGTTGGCTTACAATTGCCACTCCACACAATACATGAGTAAAGCATTACATCATACAGGTACAATCAAGGTCCGACTACGGAACCAAAATAAAGGAAGGACCCCAAAAGCGACAAAGGTCCCCGATCGACCCCAACTTGGCTCCACTACTGATCAACTGAAACGAAGCAACACAATGAACAAGGTCTTCATCGGGCTCCTCTTTGAGCTCGGGTGTGTCACCTGCACGGTCTCATCGGCACCTACAAACTGGTTTTGGAAGTATCTGTGAGTCACGGGGACTCAGCAATCTCACACCCGCGAGATCAAGACTATTTAAGCTTATAGGTAGGGTAAAAGGTATGAGGTGGAGCTGCAACAAGCGACTAGCATATATGGTGGCTAACATACGTAAATGAGAGCGAGAAGAGAAGGCAAAGCACGGTCGAACAACTATGATCAAGAAGTGATCCTAAAACTACTTACGTCAAGCATAACTCCAACACCGTGTTCACTTCCCGGACCCCGCCGAGAAGAGACCATCACGGTTACATACGCGGTTGGTGTATTTTAGTTAAGATCAACTTCGGGTTTTCTACAACCGGACATTAACAAATTCCCATCTGCCACATAACCGCGGGCACGGCTTTCGAAAGTTCAAACCCTGCAGGGGTGTCCCAACTTAGCCCATTATAAGCTCTCGCGATCAACGAAGGATATTCCTTCTCCCCGGGAAGACCCGATCAGTCTCGGAATCCCGGCTACAAGACATTTCGACAGTAATAAAACAAGTCCAGCAAAGCCGCCCGATTGTGCCGACAAATCCTGATAGGAGCTGCACATATCTCGGTCTCAGGGCACATCCGGATGAGACATCCTACGAGTAAAACCAAGCCTCGAGTTTCCCCGAGGGGGCCCCGCAGTCTGCTCGTTTCGAACCAGCACTTAGAGAAGCACTGGCCCCGGGGGGCTAAAATAAAGATGACCCTTGAGTCTGCAGAACCCAAGGGAAGGGGATAGGTGGTGGTGAGGCAAATGGTAAAACCAATGTTGGGCCTTGCTGGAAGAGTCTTATTCAAAGCGAACTATCAAGGGGGTCCCATAAATCACCCGACCGCATTAGGGACGCAAAATCCGGGAACATAACACCGATATGACGGAAACTAGGGCGGCAAGAGTGGAACAAAACACCAGGCATAAGGCCGAGCCTTCCACCCTTTACCAAGTATATAGATGCATTAATAATATAAGAGATATTGTGATATCCCAACAAGTAAGCATGTTCCAACAGGGAACAACATCTCCATGTTCCAACAAGGAACAAACTTCATCTTCACCTGCAACTAACAATGCTATAAGAGGGGCTGAGCAAAGCGGTAACATAGCCAAACAACGGTCTGCTAGGACAAGGTGGGTTAGAGGCTTGGTTTAACAATATGGGAGGCATGATAAGCAAATGGTAGGTATCGTAGCATAGGCATAGCAAAAGAGCGAGCATCTAGCAAGCAAAGATAGAAGTGATTTCGAGGGTATGGTCATCTTGCCTGAGATCCCGCAAGGAAGAAGAACGAGTCCATGAAGAAGACAAACGGACGTAGACGAATGGATCCTCACAATCGCAACGTTATCGGAATTAACTCGAAGAAGCAACACTGGAAAGAAGCAAACAACAAAGTAAACAACCACCACATAAACATGGCATGATATGCGAGATGTGGTATGCAATGCATATGCATGCTTCGGAAGGAAAAAGATGAACAAGGAATAATCTTGGCAAACCAACTATGCCACTGGAAAGGTGAGGTGATTTCGGTTGAAATCGATATAAAGATCACCGGAATCGGATGCACGGTTTGCAAATGACAAGCAAAACAAGAATGACAAGATTCTGCCATTAACAGCATGATGCCACTTAGCAAGCAACAAGAAATTAAGCTACTGCACACAAACATATCAACAAAGCATATGACAGTGAACTACTCAAGATGCTTGACAAAAGATGAACACTGAACTACGGCTAAATCACACCACAACAGGTTCAAACAATCATGGAAAAAGTGCAAAAGATAACAGGTTCACAGACTTAGTGAAAATACTATCATGCCAGAAATTAACATCAGGATGGCATGTTTAGAGCAAGCAAACAACAAGCTACAGGAACAGGACATAGCAAAACAAGGCATGGAATGAATCTACTCAAAGCACTTAGAAAAGTCCCTTTCTGACCATAAGCCAAAAAGGACCAGAAAATATAATAGCACCCATGTCAATTAAGCAAGTTTCGTTACAGGTTTCAGACTTAGCAGAAAACTGGACAAGTCAAAAACAGATAACAAGTAGGAATGTTTACGAGCTCGATGCACTCACTACAGAACATTGCATGATAAACTAAGAATACATCCATCAAGAAGACATGGCATAGAAGCTAGGCATGGCAAGAACAACATCATAGCATGCAAGGATCAACTACAACAAGCTTGGCAAAATCGAATAACATGTAAACAACCTGCCAGTAACATTTTTATAGCAAAAGTAGAGCTCGATCGACTCAAGCTATGACACTCCATAATTACAAACAAAAGCATGGATGGATAGAGAAAATCCATATGCTCAAAACACCCTTACTGATCATGCTCAAAAGAGGCATAGATCTATCTGAAACAACATGAACACATGGCATAAAAATAACAGCAGGGCATGACTTGGTAATTTCACCAAGTCCCTGAAATCAGCAACATTATGTACCCTAGTTTGCATGCTTGTGCTAGTCACCACAAAGATCACAAAAATACATGGCATAAATCTTTGGAAGTATGGCATGGCATATTACAAAACACATGTAGGACTCAACTTCATAGGATGCACACATCAATCATGGCAAAAATGACAAAAGTGCATCTACTGAAACAGATCTGAAACTAACATCACATAGCCCTCTTCTAACAGCATTTCGGGCATCAAGATGAGCTGAAATGAAAATGACGCAATGAGATGAAATGATGTACTCATCGAGGCGAACAATTTGACATATTATACACCCAAAACGGAGCCACGGATGCAGAGATATGGCATGATGAAGTTGCACACATATTATGCAATCCTGGGGACAGCAGAATTCTCACCCCGCGAAATCGGGACGGAGCCGTTCGGGATGGAGGGATACGGGGATGACGGAGCGTTTGGATCGGGGACCGGTGGATCTGGTCCCGATCCGGATCCGACGAACTCCGACGAGCTCGCGGGAACTCCGGCGAGGAAAGGCGGCGGAGGCGACGCGACACCGCGGGGGAAGTGGCGGCGCGGCTGGCGGAGCGGCCCAGGCCGGCGCGGGCGCCGGCGAGCGGCGGGCGGTGGCGCAACGGGCGCGGGCGCGGGACGCGGGCGACGAGGCGCGCCGGGCGGCGGGGTTGGCGGCGGAGCAGCGGGCGGCGCGGGGGCTCCCGAGCTCCGGCGGAGCACCGGCGAGGCGAGCGGTGGCGGCGGCGCGGGCTTGCGCGGGCCCGATCCGGGTCCCGCGGGCCGCGCGATGGTGGGAGGAGAGAGATGGTGAGGTGGCGCGCTGTGGTTGGGCGAGGCGGCGGCGGAGCTGACGTGGCGCGACGCCATTGGCCGGAGCGACGTGGAGGCTGGACATGTCCGGCGCGGGATGGACATGTCCGGCGGCGCGAGGGAGAGGGAGGCTAGGGTTGCATCGCGAATTTCGGGAGGGGAGCTGTTTATATAGGTAGAGGGGGCTAGGAAACTCCAAATGGAGTGCGGTTTTCGGCCACGCGATCGTGATCCGACGACCGAGAAGATGGAGATTGTTTGGATGGGTTTTGGGCCAAAATGGAGGGGTGTTGGGCTGCAAAGAGAGAGGGCTTCCGCGGTTACCCGGTTAACCGTTGGAGTATCAAACGAAGTCCAAATGGTACGAAACTTGACAGGCGGTCTACCGGTAGTAAACCAAGGCCACTTGGCAAGTCTCGGTCCAATCCGGAAATGTTTAATACCCGCTCACGGAAAAAGGCAAAAGGGGACGCCGGGGAACATAGGAGCGCCGGATTGCAAAACGGACAACGGGGAAAATGCTCGGATGCATGAAACGAACACGTATGCAAATGCGATGCACATGATGACATGATATGAAATGCAGATGATGACATGGCAAAGAGCAACACGCAAGCACATGACATGGCAATGGCGATGAATAACTGACGGACACCTGGCGCATCGAATCCGGGGCGTTACAATTACCAAGAGGGCCCAGAGATACCTCTCCGATACTTGGAGTGACAAATCCTAATCTCAATCTATGCCAACCCAACAGACACCTTCCGGGATACCTGTAGAGCATCTTTATTATCACCCAGTTACGTTGTGATCTTTGATAGCACATAAGGCATTCCTCCATTATCCGGGAGTTGCATAATCTCATAGTCGACGGAATATGTATTTGACATGAAGAAAGCAATAGCAATAAAACTGAACAATCAATATGATATGCAAACGGATGGGTCTTGTCCATCACATCATTCTCCTAATGATGTGATCCCGTTCATCAAATGACAACACATGTCTATGGTTAGGAAACTTAACCATCTTTGATTAATGAGCTAGTCTAGTAGAGGCTTACTAGGGGCACGGTGTTTTGTCGATGTATCCACACATGTATCAAGTTTCCGGTTAATACAATTCTAGCATGAATAATAAACATTTATCATGATATAAGAAAATATAAAATAACAACTTTATTATTGCCTCTAGGGCATATTTCCTTCAGTCTCCCACTTGCACTAGAGTCAATAATCTAGTTCACATCGCCATGTGATTTAACACCCAAAGAGTACTAAGGTGTCACATTCAGATCCATATGTATTTTGCAAATTTCTATGTCTACAATGCTCTGCATGGAGCTACTCTAGCTAATTGCTCCCACATTCAATAAGTATCTAGATTGAGACTTAGAGTCATCTAGATCAGTGTCAAAGCTTGCATCGACGTAACTCTTTACGACGAACTCTTTATCACCTCCATAACCAAGAAACATTTCCTTATTCCTCTAAGGATAATTTTGACCGCTATCCAGTGATTCACTCCTGGATCACTCTTGTACCTCCTTGCCAAACCCATGGCAAGGTACACAATAGGTCTGGTACACAACATGGCATACCTTATAGAACCTATGACTGAGGCACAGGGAATGACTTTCATTCTCTCTATATATTCTGCCGTGGTCAGGTTTTTGAGTCTTACTAAACTTCATACCTTGCAACACAGGCAAGAACCCTTTCTTTCACTGATCCATTTTGGACTTCTTCAAAAACTTGTCAAGGTATGTGATTTGTGAAAGTCCTATCAAGCGTCTTGATCTATCCCTATAGATCTTGATGCCCAATATATAAGCAACTTCACCGAGGTCTTCCATTGAAAAATTCTTATTCAAGTATCCTTTTATGCTATCCAGAAATTCTATATCATTTCCAATCAGCAATATGTCATCCACATATAATATCAGAAATGCTACAGAGCTCCCACTCACTTTCTTGTAAATACGGGCTTCACCATAAGTCTGTATAATACCATATGTTTTGATCACCTTATCAAAGCGTATATTCCAACTCCGAGATGCTTGCACTAGTCCATAGATGGATCACTGGAGTTTGCACACTTTGTTAGCACCTTTAGGATCGACAAAAACTTTTGGTTGCATCATATACAACTCTTCTTTAAGAAATCCATTAAGGAATGCAGTTTTGACATCCATTTGCCAGATTACATAAAATGCGGCAATTGCTAACATGATTCGGACAGACTTAAGCATCGCTACGAGTGAGAAAATCTCATCGTAGTCAACACCTTGAACTCATCAAAAACCTTTTGCGACAAGTCAAGCTTTGTAGATAGTAACACTATCAGTATCCATCTTCCTCTTGAAGATCCATTTATTCTCAATGGCTTAGCGATCATTGGGAAAGTCCACCAAAATCCACAATTTGTTCTCATACATGGATCCTATCTCAGATTTCATGGCCTCAAGCCATCTGTCGGAATCTGGGCTCATCATAATTTCTTCATAGTTCGTAGGTTTGCCATGGTTTAATAACATGACTTCCAGGACAGGATTACCGTACCACTCTAGTGCGAACGTGCTCTGTTCGACCTACGAGGTCCAGTAGTAACTTGATCCGAAGTTTCATGATCATCATTATTAGCTTCCTCTATAGTTGGTGTAGGCATCACGAGAACGGATTTCACTAATGTGCTACTTTCCAATTCGAGAGAAGGTACAATTACCTCATCAAGTTCTACTTTCCTCCCACTCACTTCTTTCGAGAGAAACTCCTTCTCTAGAGAGTTTCCATTCTTGGCAACAAAGATCTTGCCTTCGGATCTGTGGTAGAAGGTGTACCCAATTGTTTCCTTAGGGTATCCTATGAAGACGCACTTCTCCGATTTGGGTTTGAGCTTATCAGGCTGAAGCCTTTTGACACAAGTGTCGCAACCCCAAACTTTAAGAAATGACATCTTAGGTTTCTTGCCAAACCACAGTTCATATGGTGTCATCTCAATGGATTTAGACGGTGCCCTATTTAACGTGAATGCAACTGTCTCTAATGCATAACCCCAAAACGATAGTGTTAAATCGGTAAGAGACATCATAGATCGCACCATATCTAATAAAGTACGGTAACGATGTTCGGATACACCATTACGCTGTTGTGTTCCAGGTGGCATGAGTTGTGAAACTATTCCACATTGTTTTAAATGAAGGCCAAACTCGTAACTCAAATATTCGCCTCCGCGATTAGATCGTAGAAAATTTATTTTCTTGTTATGATGATTCTCCACTTCACTCTGAAATTCTTTGAAATTTTCAAATGTTTCACACTTGTGTTTCATTAAGTAGATATAACCATATCTGCTCAGATCATCTATGAAGGTCACAAAATAACGATACCTGCCACGAGTCTCAACACTCATCGGGCTGCATACATCGGTATGTATTATTTCCAATAAGTCATTAGCTCGCTCCATTGTTCTGGAGAACGGAGTTTTTATTCATCTTGCCTACGAGGCATGTTTCGCAAGTATCAAATGATTCATAATGAAGTGATTCCAAAAGCCCATCTGTATGGAGTTTCTTCATGCGCTTTACACCAATATGACCTAAACGGCAGTGCCACAAATATGTTGCACTATCATTATCAACTTTGCATCTTTTGGCATCAATATTATGAATAAGTGTATCACTACGATCGAGATTCAATAAACCATTCACATTGGGTGTATGACCAGAGAAGGTTTTATTCGTGTAAACGGAACAACAATTATTCTCTGACTTAAATGAGTAATTGTATTGCGATAAACATGATCCAATGATATTCATGCTCAACGGAAACACCAAATAACATTTATTTTAGGTTTAGTACTAATCCCGCAGGTAAAGGTAGTGTGCGATGGTGATCTTATCAACCTTGGAATCACTTCCAACACACATCGTCACCTCGCCCTTAACTAGTATTTGTTCATTTTGCAACTCCTGTTTCGAGTTACAAATCTTAGCAACTAAATCTGTATCAAATACCCAGGGGCTACTATGAACACTAGAGTACACATCAATAACATGTATATCAAATATACCTTTGTTCACTTTGCCATCCTTCTTATCCACTAAGTTTTTCGGGCAGTTCCGCTTTTAGTGATCATTTCCTTTGCAATAGAAGCACTTAGTTTCAGTTTGGGTTTAGCTTTGGGCTTCTTCACGGGAGTGGCAACTTGCTTGTAATTCTTCTTGAAGTTCCCTTTCTTTCCCTTTCCCTTTTTCTTGAAACTAGTGGTCTTGTTTAACCATCAACACTTGATGTTATTTCTTGATTTCTACCTTTGCCGATTTTAGCATCGCGAAGAGCTTCGAAATCGTTTTCGTCATCCCTTGCATATTATAGTTCATCACGAAGTTCTAGTAACTTGGTGATAGTGACTAGAGAACTCTGTCAATCACTATCTTATCTGGAAGATTAACTCCCACTTGATTCAAGCAATTGTAGTACCCAGACATCCTGAGCACATGCTCACTAGCGGAGCTATTCTCCTCCATCTTGTAGGAAAAGTACTTGTCAGAGGTCTCATACCTCTCAACACGGGCATGAGTCGGAAATAGCATTTTCAGCTCTTGGAACATTTCATATGCTCCATGGTGTTCAAAACATTTTTGAAGTCCCGGTTCTAGGCCGTAAAGCATGGTGCACTAAACTATCAAGTAGTCATCATATCGAGCTTGCAAAACGTTCATAACGTCTGCATCTCCTCCTGCAATAGGTCTGTCACCTAGCGGTGCATCAAGGAAATAATTCTTTTGTGCAGCAATGAGGATAATCCTCAGATTATGGACCCAGTCCGCTTCATTTCTACTATCATATTTTAACTTAGTTTTCTCTAGGAACATATCAAAAACATAGGGGAGCTACAACGCGAACTATTTATCTACAACATAGATATGCAAATACTATCATGACTAAGTTCATGATAAATTAAGTTCAATTAAACAAATTACTTAAGAACTCCCACTTAGATAGACATCCTTCAAGTCATCAAAGTGATACGTGATCCAAATCAACTAAACCATGTCTGATCATCACGTGAGATGGAGTAGTCATCAATGGTGAACATCTCTATGTTGATCATATCTACTATATGATTCACGTTCGACCTTTCGGTCTCCAGTGTTCCGAGGCCATGTCTGTACATGCCAGGCTCGTCAAGTTTAACTCGAGTATTCCGCATGTGCAAAAATGTCTTGCACCCATTGTATGTGAACATAGAGTCTATCACACCCGATCATCACGTGGTGTCTCGAAATGAAGAACTGTAGCAACGGTGCATACTCAGGGAGAACACTTATACCTTGAAATTTTAGTTAAGGGATCATATTATAATGCTACCGCCGTACTAAGCAAAATAAGATGCATAAAAGATAAACATCACATGCAATCAAAATATATGACATGATATTGCCATCATCATATTGTGCTTTCGATCTCCATCTCCAAAGCATCGTCATGATCTCCATCGTCACCGGCTCGACACCTTGATCTCCATCGTAGCGTCGTGGTCGTCTCGCCAACTATTGCTTCTACCACTATCACTAACACATAGTGATAAAGTAAAGAAATTACATGGCGTTTGCATTTCATACAATAAAGAGACAACCATAAGGCTCCTGCCAGTTGTCAGATATCTTACAAAACATGATCATCTCATACAATAACTTTTATCACATCATGTCTTGACCATATCACATCACAACATGCCCTGCAAAAACAAGTTAGACGTCCTCCACTTTGTTGTTGCAAGTTTTACATGATTGCTATGGGCTTCTAGCAAGAACCGTGCTTACCTATGCATCAAAACCACAACGGTGATTTATCAAGTTTGCTGTTTTAACATTCAACAAGGACAGGCCACAGTCAAATTCGATTCAACTAAAGTTGGAGAAACAGACACCCGCCAGCCACCTTTATGCAAAACTAGTTGCATGTCTATCGGTGGAACCGGTCTCATGAACGTGGTCATGTAAGGTTGGTCCGGGCCGCTTCATCCAACAATACCGCCGAATAAAAATAAGACATTGGTGGTAGGTAGTATGATGATCATCGCCCACAACTCTTTGTGTTCTCATCGTGCATATCATCTACGCATAGACCTAGCTCTGATACCACTATTGGGAAACGTAGCATGCAATTTCAAAAAAATTCCTACGCTCACGCAAGATCTATCTAGGAGATGCATAGCAACGAGAGGGGGAGAGTGTGTCTACGTACCCTCGTAGACTGAAAGAGGAAGTGTTTGACAACATGGTTCATGTAGTCGAACTTCTTCTCGTTCCGACCGATCAAGTACCGATGACGTCCCTCCGAGTTCTGCACACGTTCAACTCGATGACGTCCCTCGAAATCTTGATCCAGCAAAGTGTCGAGGATGTACATGAGTTCTGTTAGCATCACGACGTGGTAACGGTGATGGTGAAGTGATTCACATAGGCTTTGCCTAAGCATTGCGAGAGTATGACCGAGCGTGTAATCTGTGGAGGGGAGCACCGCACACGGCTAACTGTTGTTGTTGTGTGTTATAGGCGCCCCCTCCCCCACGTATATATAGGTGGGAGGGGGAGGGGAACAACCTTGGGGCACCCCAAGTAGGAGGAATCCTACTTGGGGGCCTAGTCCAATTCGGCCCCCCTTACCGTATTTCCGGAGGGGAAAGGAAGGAGGAGGGAGAAGGGAAGGAAGGGGGAGGCTGAATCCTTCCCCTTCTTTCTCTCTTCTCCTCTGGTTCGGCCCATATGGGCGGCATAGCAGCTCCTGCTGGCTGCTGCATTTCCCCTCTTGGCCTATTAGGCCCATATCTTTTGCCGGGGGTGCCGAGAACCCCTTCCGGTGACCCGATATGTACCTGGTACCCTCCGGAACACTTCCAATGTCCGAATACTATCGTCCTATATATCAATCTGTATCTCTCGACCATTTCGAGACTCCTCGTCATGTCTGTGATCTCATCTGGAACTCCGAACAACATTCGGTCACCAAATCACATAACTCATATAATACAAAATCGTCATTGAACGTTAAGCGTGCGGACCCTACAGGTTCGAGAACTATCACTACTGCAGGATGCTGCTAACGCGACAGTGTGATCAGAGACCCTTCGAGGAAACTGTGTGCGATGCAATAATCGCAAATAGTTGTCGGCGTTCTGGGAACGGGGGTCCCCAGACTTGCCTGCCTGCGGCCTGCGGCGTGGCTCGAATGGGGGCCCAGTGCGGCCCATCTCCACCAACACAAGACCCAAGACCCTCGCGAGGGGCCAAGCCTCGCGAGGCGGACAACACGGTGCTTCCTCAGGCGCGGCCTCCTCAGGATGGCTCACAAGGAGGCGGAGAGATCAAGACAGGGTACCTCGCGAGGTGCCCGTGACGCAAGCCATGACGACCAAGGGTGCCAGGCGGGCGCCAGCCCGCGCAGCATTCCCCTTTCCTCTTTGGTGCAAAGGGGGCAAGCGCAGGCGAGAGGATCAAGCAAAGGCACCCATTTCGGTGCAACAAGACCAAAACCAGTCCAACGGTGGGAAGAAGGTCACCATGGAGCCCAGAACGGCGTCACCACAGGGCCTTTGGCAGGTGAAGACCAACTTTAGTCAGGATAAGTGTACTAGATGTTCCCCTTTGAATTGGCCAATTGTTGGCGCCCTTCCCGCTCAAATATTTGGGAAGAGGCCCAGGGCCTTTGCCTATAAATAGGACTAGCCACCGCCAGGGTAGAGGGAGAGAGGAAGAAACCAGCTAGAACGTAGCATCCACAACCAGAGCTGGCAACACACTGAGAGAGAGAGAAGGGCGATCGAACTCCCCCAGCAGTTCATCCCCTAACCAAGAACAGACCCTCGCGAGGCTGTTCTTCCTTGTACTGTTCATCCTCATCAGCCCAAGAGGCAATCCATCCACCACAAACTAGAGTAGGGTATTACACCACAATGGTGGCCCGAACTAGTATAAACCCTGTGTCTCTTGTGCTGTTCGTTCGGTAGTTTAGATCCTTGCGAGACGGAGAGGTAGAGGGCATAATCTCCGCGCGCACCCTAGAGTTCGAACCTTAAGGGTCTGCCGGAACCCGTGATCCGACATTTCATAGCCCCCGGGCCCAAGGCGCGCATGGACTTGGCCGTGCCGAGAGGCGAAAGGGCAAGGGCGAAGCACCGCGGGCCCTAACAGCCTGCAGCCTTGGGCGCCGCGTGGCGGTTGATTGGACGTGGGCGTCTCCACTTCCCCACGACGCCTTGGTGACTGCGCGGATTGGACAAGTCCCTGCATGCAAATCGTGTCATGATTACCTGCGATCGTGGAGGCCGACGGTTGGCCTTTGCCGGCTATATGTACGGCACCGCACGTGTCCTTCCAGCCCATCTCTTCTTGCTTCCTCCTCTGCCTCAGTTCCTGCTCCGCCTTGCTGTGATGGATCCAATTCGCCGGTTTTCTGCGGCGGAGAAGGGAAAGGCTCCTCGAGAGGGACCAGACCCTCTCCCGCCAAAGAAGCGACCTGCTCCCCACGGTCGCGATGAGGAGGGCCGTCAGGTGGCGCCGAGGCCTTGGTATGAGCGGCCCCCGTTGGGGTTCCCGCTTCCTTTGTATGCCCACGCCGAGGGCCTTGGAAGAGGAGATGCCGATCCCCTCGGCCAGCGCCGTCGCCGGCGCCGGAGGGTCACGAAGGTGTGGGTCGTTCCTCCTGGAGTCCACGCCGAGGGCTCCTCCCGCGAGCTCGTGCTCCACGCCGCCATGCCTCGACGAACTTGGATTCGCTTTCCTCCCTTCTTTGCCTCCGTCTTCCCGCGGGGAAGACTCCTGGAGCTATGGCTGCAGCACGCCGACTGTAGCACTCCTGCGACCGAGGCAGAATTCGCGGTCCTTACCTCGGGTGAGGTCTTTATGACTCGCGGCTGGGGCGAGATCACTCGGGGTTGCAGAGCAAGGGGCGCCCTCATGATCCACCTGGAGTACGATGGCGCTTCGGTGATGTTCTTCAAGGTCTTCGACGCGAATGGGCGCCGGCTGGAGTGCTGCCCTGGGGGAGGCGGCCAGGACCTCGCCATGGCAGCGGCTGGGCCTGCCGACCGCCCCCTGGACAGCTCAACAAGCGATGGGAGCGTTGGAGGATCTAGCAATCCCAGCGATGTCTTCGCGACTCCAGAGACGAGCGACGACAGCTACGAACCCGCGAGCCAGCGCCGCTCCTAGAGCAGGGCGGGCTCGCTTGGTTGTCGCCGACCCTGATCTGGATGGGGTTGGCGCCGGCGCTTGACGACCCACTGTTGATGATGGCGTCTTTTGCAGGGGCGCGTGTAGTCAGCACCCTTTAGGATCCGTTCCATGCGAGGAATAGTTCGGTCCTCCCTTTCACACCTCGTGAGGGCTTGGTGCTCTGCGTCGACAGGTCCCAGTCCCAAGGCGGCGTCAGCTGTCGCTGGTATGCCAGGTCGCGATGCCGTGGTCAAGGCCAGGAGGTGAGCGACCCGGGGTCCGGTAAGAGCCCCTGAGTCACGATGCTCAGGAGGTCCCCTTTGGCGCCCAAGCAACCGTTGCT
The DNA here is from genome assembly GCA_032464435.1 of Aegilops umbellulata. NCBI lineage: Eukaryota > Viridiplantae > Streptophyta > Magnoliopsida > Poales > Poaceae > Aegilops > Aegilops umbellulata. The sequence goes on along the minus strand of CP136056.1, from coordinate 60,395,371 downwards.
TGGTGAGAAAGGGAAGCAACGTCGCTAGTACGGAGTCGCTTTAGGTGCGGGGGTAGTGCCACGGTAGCTAATGCTTTGGATGGTGACTTATCTTTGAGAATCGGGGATCGCCCCTAGCGCGTCATCGGGTCCGGGGGGCAATTTGGATGGAGCTGCTTGATGAGGTCCCCGCGTGCCCCTTCTCCCTCGCCTCTGCTCCCCTTTCTGCTCTACGTCCTCGGGTCCCGGCCCTCGAGCTGGTCTCAGCCGTCGCTGGTATGCCAGGTCGCGATGCCGTGGACAAGGCCAGAGGGTGAGGGCTGGAGAGCCAGTAAGAGCCCTGAGTCGCGATGCTCAGGCACCCCCCCTTAACGTGCAAGCGGTTTGCACGGGCGAGGGTGAAGGAAACGCCGTGAGGGCCTTGGCTAGTGCAGTCTCCCCTAAGGATCCTGCAGATTCATCACAGAAAGAAGATGGGGCTGCCATGGCAGTTGTCAGTCGATCGTTAGTCGCTCAAGAGCTCGTTGGTTGGAGTAGGTGAGGTGTATCAGGGCACCCGTGAGCCAGCGCTGGACTCACGAGGCCCTACCTCTTAGGCGGGTTGCGCCTGGCACCGGGCCGTATCTTGAGATGTGTTCCTGCAAAATTTGGTTAGATGCCGGCACTCTACGTCCTCGGGTCCCGGCTCTCGAGCTTGTCTCAGCCGTCGCTGGTATGCCAGGTCGCGATGCCGTGGACAAGGCCAGAGGGTGAGGGCTGGAGGGCCAGTAAGAGCCCTGAGTCGCGATGCTCAGGCACCCCCCCTTTAACGTGCAAGTGGTCGACATGGAGAAGAAGAGGTGCCGTGGACGGCATCAAGTAATCAAGCATGATAGGCGAATGCATAATTGGAAATAAACGCAGGGGAGATACACGTCGCTGGGCCTAGCCCGAGCAGCTTGGGGATGATGCAGCCCGAGGGGCGCCCCCAGCAAAGCAAGCTAACGACTGAAGGAAATAAAAAGGGATACATGCCACGGGGACGGACCCACGCGGCCTGGGAGTGACGCAACCCTGGGGGGGCGCTCCCAGCTGAGAATGAAACTTAAAAGATGTCACCTGAAGATGTCGTCGGCGAAGTGGCGTTGGTGCAGCAAACTCGGTGGGCTGCGGAAGCCGATCCTCACGAGCCCCCAGGCCCTGGGGCCTCGGGAGGCTCCAGAGGCACTGATGGCTCCTCGCGGGCTGTCTCCATCTCCGCCAGAGCCGCAGAACGCCTGTCTTCCTGAGCCTCCAAGATGCCCCTCATGAGGCGCTGGTACGCCGCAGCCATGCTCGGCAGGCCGTAAGGCATGCGAACATAGCTGTGGGGCGGTCCTCCGCAGCACCCCACTCAGGAGGGCCAGAGGCGCCCCGTCGTGGCAATCTGATTGAGCCCTGGTACGTCGACGCAGACGCGCAACCCACCATCCTCGCCTGGATGTGGAGCCACAGCTGGTGGACGACGGCGACCTCTCATGATCCTTGACTCCTGTAGTTCTTGAATGGCCTTGTTAACGAACTCCTGCTGGTCTGACCTTCCTCGCCTAGCTCTGTAACGCCCCGGACACACCCGCCGGTGGTCGTTACTCCTGGCGGGATCTAGACTGGCCCCACAGATCAATACTAGTCTTTTCTGCGCACTTTGTCCTCACTCGTGCGCACCCGGGAGCAACTTCCCGGTCTGTCACCCATCCTGACACTACTCCAAGCTGAGCACGCTTAACTTTGGAGTTCTGTCCGAATGGGCTCCCGGAAAAGAAGGAATTCCTTATTGATATGAGTAGTCTATCATCCCTAATAAGCCAGGCTATCACATACACCCCCACTCAGAGGAACCGACGTCCTCGTCGGGCCACAGGAACGTTCCCTCTTGGCACAAACGTCTGTGCTTCCAGTCCGGTACATGTGCCATGCCGGGTGCCACGACGGGTCACAAACGTCATGAGCAACATGACCACGCACCTGTCCGCAACCATCCGTGTAACCGCGAGGGTCAGCTCTGATACCAACTTGTAACGCCCCGGACACACCCGCCGGTGGTCGTTACTCCTGGCGGGATCTAGACTGGCCCCACAGATCAATACTAGTCTTTTCTGCGCAGTTTGTCCTCACTCGTGTGCACCCGGGAGCAACTTCCTGGTCTGTCACCCATCCTGACACTACTCCAAGCTGAGCACGCTTAACTTTGGAGTTCTGTCCGAATGGGCTCCCGGAAAAGAAGGAATTCCTTATTGATATGAGTAGTCTATCATCCCTAATAAGCCAGGCTATCACAAGCTCCTTCTCGAGGGAATCGCGCTTCGAAGCACGACTCCACATGGTGCCCAAGCGCCTTCCTCGTGACCCTTGCAAGGTTGGTGGCCTCCAGGTGAGAGCCCCCGAGCCCTGCCTGAGGAGGGCGCTGGGCGTGCTTTCCTATGCGATAGAAGGAGGGTCCCCCTGGGCAGACACGGGCCCTGAAGGGCCTGCCTCCTGAGGGACTGAGCCTGACGACGTCTTCTTCTTCTTGGGGGTGGTCTCAGGAAGCCTCCTGCTTCCGCGATCTGGGTCTTCTAGCGACGCGGCCTGAAAGGCTCGCTCCAGGGAACACACTGCGTCCTTTTCTTCACAGGGCACCGTGATGACGCCGCCACTTCCCGGCATCTTGAGGACGTTGTAGCCGTGGTGAGTCACGGCCATGAACTTGGCCAGCGCTGGGTACCCGAGGATGGCGTTGTACGACAGGCAAATGTGGGCGACGTCGAAGTCGATGAGCTCGGTGCGGTAGTTGCTGCGGGCCCCGAAGGTGACAGGGAGGCGGACCTGCCCGATCGGGACTGTGGAACCGTTGGTGACTCCGGAGAAAGGCTTGGTTGGCTGAAGCTGGTCATAGGGCACTTGGAGGTTGTTGAATGTTTCCACGGACAAGACGTTGAGCCCTGCTCCACCATCGATGAGGGTCCTGGTGACCAGAACGTTGCTGATGACTGGGGAACAAAGCATCGGGAGGACTTCGGCTGTGGCCGCGCACTTGAGCTGGTCTGCTGAGCTGAACGTGATGGCGCACGCTGACCACCTGAGGGGCGCGTTGCTTCGAGCTTGGGGAGGACTGCATTCACTTCGCGGGCAAACTGCTTGAAGATGCGTTGAGAGGCTGGGGCTTGAGCTCCGCCCAGGATGCAGGCGATTGCGCGCGGCTCTTGGAAGCCCCCAGCCCCCTCGTCTTGGTGGCGGTCTTCATTCCTCCTTGGCTGAGGCGGCAGCGGCGGCAGGCCTGGATTGCCGTGAGGGCGATCCTCACGAGGCTGATCCCTCCAGTCCCCCTCGCGAGGCGGGTCCCGCCAGCGGTCCTCGCGAGGTTGGTCGCGCCATCCTTGGCGCGGGCCACGATCTTCCCAGCGTCCTGGGTTTCTTCCTCCTCCTCGGCCGTAGCCCCGGTTAGCACGGTCAGGGCGACGGCCGATTCTTCCTTCTCGCACGGCGCGGAGTTCTTGGCATTCGTTGGTGTTGTGGGTGTGGAGGTCGTGGTACACGCAGTACCGGCTGCCCCTGGAGGATTCGGGCAGATCCTTGCCCCGCTTGGTGTCTGGTTCCGCCGCGAGTACGGCAGCCCCCTTGCACTTCACGTCCTTGGCCTTGGGCTTCTTCTCTTCTGGGTCTGCGGCAGGCAGCTCGAGGAGGGAGAGGCGCCCTTCCTCAACCCTGGCGCACTTGGTCGCCAAGTTGAACAGCTCCAGGGAGGTGCAGAGGTCTTCATGCATCGCCAGCTCCTCCTTCATCTTGACGTCGCGCACGCCATCGGAGACGGCCGAAATGATGGCTTCCTTGGACACCCTGGGGATCTTGAGGCGCGCGCTGTTGAAGCGCTGGATGTACTTTTGTAGGGTCTCCCCGGGTTGCTGCTTGATGCGGCGCATGTCGCTCATGGCGGGAGGCCGGTCGCGGGTACCTTGGAAGTTGGCGATGAAGCGAGTACGCATCTGGTCCCAGGAGGAGATCATGCCTGGGGCCAGGTTCAGGAGCCAAGTGCGAGCACCTTCCTTCAGCGCCATGGGGAACTAGTTCGCCATGACCTTTTCGTCCCCGCTTGCAGCTTCGATTCCCAGCTCGTAGAGCTGGAGGAACTCGGCGGGATCAGTTGTGCCGTCGTAGCGAGGGGCAGGTCCGGCTTGAACTTGCCGGGCCATGCGACGCTGCGCAGCTCGGTGGTGTAGGCGCGGCAGCCTGCGGTGGCCACGGGAGGCTTCGGTTGAGGGAGAGCTTGGCCTTGCGGGTCCCCTTGCGTTGCTGCTGGGAGCAGCACGGGGTCTTGACGCGCCGGGGCCGGAGCGGGGTCTCGGCGAGCCGGAGCTGGGAGCGCCCGGGCAGCCTCTTGCGGTCGAGGGACTTCTTGGCAGCTCCGTTCCTGCTGGGCTGGCGCCTGACGGAGCGGGTTCCGCCCAGGGGCCGCGCGCCTTGGACGTCTTCTTGGAGAGGGGGCGGCTGGTACGCCCCCAGAGCTTCATTGCCCGCGCGGGGCGGAGTGCGGCGCAGTGGTGCGGACGGCGCGGGAGAGCCCCCAGCGGCGCGGACAAGCTCGGTGACGCGGTCGAGCCACTCCTCGTAGACGTCGTCGATGGGGCGGTAGCGCAGGAGCTCGTTCGCAGCGATGAGCGCAGCTCGAGCCTCCAAGGGTGCGCGGAGCACGCGGGACGAAGAGCCGGCCGGGGTGGGTGACGGAGTAGCGGTGCGGCCGTCTTGCCGCACGGACGGGTGCTGAGATGATGCTTGCTGCTCGTTCCCCGTCGGGCCGGTGGCGGAGTTGATGGCGGGCGACGGAGAATGACGAGGACGCCCACCGACGGGGGCCGTCTGGGCGACGCGGGAAGCGATGGCGGCCCGACGCTCGGCGCGGGCCCGACGAGCGTCAGACATGGATGCGACGGTCGGAGGAGAGTGGAGCGGTGGAAGGCAGATTCCGGTGCACCCCTACCTGGTGCGCCAAATGTCGGATCACGGGTTCCGGCAGACCCTTAAGGTTCGAACTCTGGGGTGCGCGCGGAGATTATGCCCTCTACCTCTCCGTCTCGCAAGGTTCTAAACTACCGAACGAACAGCACAAGAGACACAGGGTTTATACTAGTTCGGGCCACCATTGTGGTGTAATACCCTACTCTAGTTTGTGGTGGATGGATTGCCTCTTGGGCTGATGAGGATGAACAGTACAAGGAAGAACAGCCTCGCGAGGGTCTGTTCTTGGTTAGGGGATGAACTGCTGGGGGAGTTCGATCGCCCTTCTCTCTCTCTCAGTGTGTTGCCAGCTCTGTTTGTGGATGCTACGTTCTAGCTGGTTTCTTCCTCTCTCCCTCTACCCTGGCGGTGGCTAGTCCTATTTATAGGCAAAGGCCCTGGGCCTCTTCCCAAATATTTGAGCGGGAAGGGCGCCAACAATTGTCCAATTCGAAGGGGAGCATCTAGTACACTTATTCTTACTAAAGTTAGTCTTCGCCTGCCAAAGGCCTTGTGGTGACGCCATTCTGGGCTCCATGGTGACTTCCTTCCCACCGTTGGACTGGTCTTGTTGCACCGAAATGGGTGCCTTTGCTTGATCCTCTCGCCTGCGCTTGCCCCCTTTGCACCAAAGAGGAAAGGGGAACGCTGCGCGGGCTGGCGCCCGCCTGGCACCCTTGGTCGTCATGGCTTGCATCACGGGCACCTCGCGAGGTACCCTGTCTTGATCTCTCCGCCTCCTCGTGAGCCATCCTGAGGAGGCCGCGCCTGAGGAAGCACCGTGTCGTCCGCCTCGCGAGGCTTGGCCCCTCGCGAGGGTCTTGGTTCTTGTATTGGTGGAGATGGGCTGCACTGGGCCCCCATTCGAGCCACGCCGCAGGCCGCAGGCAGGCAAGTCTGGGGACCCCCGTTCCCAGAACGCCGACAACAGTGGTGTAAAAAATCCGTCAAAAAAGGTGCAAAACTTTTGCAATGGAGGATGCATCAAACACGGTTTAGATTTTAGTTACATGTGTGATGCAGGGCATACAGTTTGGTTCAATTAACTGTTTGCGATGAGGAGGAACAAAAGAGACGGGCAACCAAATGAAGGTGTGTGCGATATACATCATACGGTTCACTCAGATGAACTGTTTGTGATTAGGCAACACAAAAGAAACGGCCGGCCAGATCAAGGCGTGTGCGATATACGACATGCGGTTCACTCGGATGAATTGTTTGTGTTTGAGACAAGAGAATAGAAACGGTTCAATATAACAAGATGTGTGTGATACACGGCAAATAGGTCTGTAATCAGAAATGTGTGCGAAGATCGGTAATAACATAGACAATTGCTGCTAATAAGACGTGTGTGTTGTGCAACGAGATTGCATACAGAACAACAACACACACACACACACACACACACACACACACACACACACACACACACACACACACACACACACACACTTATAAGGACATGGTTGCATAACCAAATTAAACATCCACTTACATAGGAGGATACTACAACCATGGCATTTGCACACACCAAAGTAAACTATTACATGCATAATTACATAGGTGGCTACTACACACATGACATTTCCACACACCAAAGTAAAATATATATTACATGCATGACTAACTAGGATAAACAATCATCTGATCACCATCTACTTATTGTGAAGCTTGCTCTAGTTGTGGCTCGATCCGGCCTCGTTGATCTCCGTAACAAGGCACTTATCGGCAAAAAGCTTTGTAAAAACAAAGTGTGTGGAATGACTTCAGTCATAGGTTTACCCATGGGTGATGAGGTCAAAGTTACATAGAAGGGTGCTGATGGACACTCGAGTGTGATAATTTATTCTGCGCTCTACAAGGCACACGGTGGAAGAAACCAACTGTGTGCAATAATGTCGAAGATCGCAGTCGAGTTAGCTATACAAATCGTGTCTTGTGAGATCGACAAGGTAAACAGATTCGAGAATGGTTAATAAAATCTAAGACCATTGCATATTAAGGTCAAAATAGTGCTACCAATATACGAGTCTCATACGATGCCATTTCAACGATTGTACCACCAAAGCTCGAAATATTACAAGGTTCAAATTCCAGAGTTATATGGCTCAAATTCGAAGATTACAAGGTTCAAACTGATATTAGAAATGAAATTCAGCTCATCAGCTGTAAACGCCCGCGCTGATCCGCTGAACATGGATATCAGAGAGGTTCAAACTAATATTACCACTTCTAAGTCTGGTTTAAAACCTCACAATTTTTGCAAAGGGGTCAACCACTGAGAATTCATGTATGGGGTTGACACAATGACTTCCGATTATTCTGTCATCTGAAGTTCCAAAATGAAATTCAGCATATTTGGAGCCTATTCCATTCTCCGCAGGCGCCGGCACTGATCAACAAATCATTCATTTTTGCGAAATAAATGTAGGGAAAACCTCATTACCTTCAGCACCCTTGCTCTGACAATAAAGAACCTGGCAAATATAATCTCCGGTAAGGTCCCTCGGTAGGAGTTCAAAGTAATTTCTGAGAGATGCAGATCTAGGCATTCAACGTGATTCTTATATTATATCACATTATGACCACTGGGCCTAATCTTATCTGCAAAAGAAGAAAATGTGTTAGTGCCTACATGCATTTTTGAACACTACTACATGCCTATTTGGTTTGCAGGATTTGTAAAATGCACTAACATGCCATCTTCGATCTGACACGATTAACATGGGCATTTGATTACATTCTAGAAAAATGTAGCCTTCTTCACAAGAGGTTCGAGTGGATGAAAAGTTCCCTAAGAAAACTAGTATAGATGAATCCAAAGGAGAAATGCTTATTGATTGTAACGATATGGATCAAGCAACCAATATGGGGGGGCATGTATGTACTGAAATCCTCCAAAAGAATCCTTCAGAAATCGTAGTACATTGTCATTGTAAACTTGGAAAAGGGTGTCACAAATTGAACTCCCTTATGGTTAACATTTAACAGGAAAGGAACATCACCTCGATATATAGCTTCTCCAAGCACGGAAAGCATATCAGGAAACTGACAACTTGATCCAGGTTGGGGCCGATAGATTCTAGTGCCAAGACCTTCACTGTGCGTAGTTTCAAGGTCAACCTTGTTTGTCGGTGTTCCGGGAATGGGGGTCCCCAGACTTGCCTGCTTGCGTCCCATGGCGTGGCTATGCTAGCAGGACTATACGACCCATCTTCATCAACAAGGCATTCAAGACCCTCGAGAGGGGTCAAGCCTCGCGAGGTGGGCGACACAAGACCTCCTCAGGGGCGGCCTCTCCAGGCAGGCTCGCAAGGAGCGGAGATATCAAGGCGGGGCAAACCTCGCGAGGCTCTCGTGACGTGAGCCATGACGATCGACACTAGGCGGGCGCCAGCGCGCGCAACGTCCTTGTTTCCTCTTTGGTGCCAAGGGGGCAAGCGCAGGCGCGGAGTACCGAGGCATCAGGCAAAGGTTTCCATATCAGTGCAACGAGACCGAAGACCAGCAGGACGGCAGGACGGAGGTCACCATGGAGCCCAAGACGGCGTCATCACCAGCGCCTTTTGCAGGCGAAGACCACTTTTGTCAGGATAGCTTGTACTAGCTGCCCCCTTTCAAATTGGCCACCGTTGTTGGCTCCCTTCCCGCTCAATATTTGGGGAGAGGACCAGGGCCTATATAAGTAGAGCTAGCCACCACAGTAGGGTGATAACCCACAAGTATAGGGGATCGCAACAATTTTCGATAAGTAAGAGTGTCGAACCCAACGAGGAGCTACATGTAGAACAAATATTCCCTAATGTTCTATCAACCACCGATACAACTCTACGCACGCTTGACGTTCGCTTTACCTAGAAAAAGTATAAAACTAGAAGTACTTTGTAGGTGTTTTTGGATAGACTTGCAAGGAAGTAAAGAGCGACAAAGTAAAAGCTATGTTCTGTTATAAGTAAAGAAGCAACTAAAGTAAATATAGCGAGTGTGGAAAAGTGATGGTAGGAGTTGCGAAATTGTCCCTAAGAAATTGACTACTTTACTAGACCGATAGCAAGTTTTATGTGGGAGAGGCCACTGCTAGCATGTCATCCCTGACTTGGAATTTTGTGCACTTATGATTGGAACTATTAGCAAGCATCCACAACTACTAACGTTCATTAAGGTAAAACCCAACCACAGCATTAAGATATATTGGTCCCCCTTCAATCCCGTATGCATCAATTTCTATGCCAGGCTGAAGCTTCTGTCACCCTTGCCCTCCAATACATAGTCCTATCAACATACAACTAACCCTATGGTTTGATCCACGCGCGCGCTCATATGATGGGCACCAAAGGACAACAAAATAACCACAAGCAAATTAAATCAATCATAGCAATTCATCAACCACCGATAGGACAACGAAAATCTACTCAGACATCATAGGATGGCAACACATCATTGGATAATAATACGAAGCATAAAGCACCATGTTCAAGTAGAGGGTACAGCGGGTTGCGAGAGAGTGGACCGCTGTAGATAGAGGGGGGAAGGTGATGGAGATGTTGGTGAATATGGTGGAGGTGTTGGTGTATGTCGGATTTCGGGTTCCGGCAGACCCTTGAGGTTCGAACACTGGGGTGCGCGCGGAGATTTCACCTTCTACCTACCTGCACCCCACCGCCTCGCTAAGATCTAAGCTATGGAAAGAACAACACAAGAGACACAGGGTTTATACTAGTTCGGGCCACCATTGTGGTGTAATACCCTACTCTAGTTTGTGGTGTGGTGGATTGCCTCTTGGGCTGACGATGATGAGCAATACAAGGAAGAACAGCCTCGCGAGGGTCTGTTCTTGGCTGGGGCGATGAACTGCTAGGAGGAGTTCAGTCACCCTTCTTTCTCTCTCTGTGTGTGATGCTACTCGATCTGATCCCAGCTTGTTTCTGGGTTGGCCGATTCTCCGATTCCCGATTCCTTTCTCTTTTTCTACCCTAGGGGTGGCTAGTCCTATTTATAGGCAAAGGCCCTGGGCCTCTTCCCAAATATTGAGCGGGAAGGGCGCCAACAATTGGCCATTTTGAAGGGGAACATCTGGTACACTTATCCTGACTAAAGTTGGTCCTCGCCTGCCAAAGGCTCTGGTGGTGACGCTGGCTTGGGCTCCACAATGACTTCCTCCCTACCGTTGGGCTGGTCTTGGTCTCGTTGCACCGAAACGGGTGCCTTTGCTTGATGCTCTCGCCTGCGCTTGCTCCCTTTGCCCCAAAGAGGAAAGGAGGACACTGCGCGGGGTGGCGCCCGCCTGGCGCCCTTGGTCGTCATGGCTTGCATCACGGGCACCTCGTGAGGTACCCCGCCTTGATCTCTCTGCCTCCTCGCGAGCCAGCCTGATGAGGCCGTGTCTGAGGAAGCTCCGTGTCGTCCGCCCCGCGAGGCTTGGCCCCTCGCGAGGGTCTTGGGTCTGTGTTGATGAAGATGGGCCGTGCTGGCCCCACCTTTGAGCCACGCCGCAGGCCGCAGACAGGCAAGTCTGGGGACCCCCGTTCCCAGAACGCCGACAGTAGCCCCCGGGCCCAAGGCGGGCCCGGACTTGGCCGTGCAGGGAGGCGAAAGGGCAAGGGCGAAGCGCCGCGGGCCCTAACAGCCTGCGGCCTTGGGCGCCGCGTGGCGGTTGATTGGACGTGGGCGCCTCAGCAACCGCGCGAGTTGATAAAGGAGTGGCATCTGCCTAGGCTTTGCTTTTGCTTTCTCCGGTTGCTGCTCAGATCCCCTTTCTTGCGCCTCTCCTTCCTTCCTCCAAAATTTCCAGATCTACTTTGACCGCGTGACCTAGGAAGCCATGGCGCCTCGTCAGTCCCCGACCGGAGCTTGGTACTCGTCTACCCTAGACTCGCCGAACGTGTTGGAGGCGAGCCTCGCCCGGTTGCGCCGGATGGCGGCGGCGCAGGGCATCGACGGGGTGAAGGTGTTCAAGGCCGGCTTCGTCACCCCTGAGGGCCAAGGGAGCACCTTCTATCCGCTCTTTGTAAGCGCCATTGCTGCTGGCCTGGTGCCTCCCTTCTCTGAGTTCTTCTTCTCTGTCCTCCGCCATTATAAGCTACAGGCTCTGCATCTCCACCCCAACTCCATCCTTCTCCTGGCAATCTTCGCCTATTACTGCGAGGCTCACGTAGGGGTGCGGCCCTCAGTGGCCTTGCTGCGCCACTACTTCTACCTCTGGACCTCCCGGGGTCCTGCTTCCGCGTGCGCGAGCTTCGTCGTGTACGGTGGCGCCATTGCCATTTTGAACCCCGGGAAAAGGATTGAGGGCTTCAGGAGCAAGTGGGTCTTGGCAGATGCTGGGCGCATCCACCCTCGGCTAATCTTGCCCACGGAGCAACCCACGAGCTCTAGCGATTGGGGTCGAGCGGAGCTCGCGGACCCCCGCGCGAAGCTGGTGTTGGAGAAGATGGACGCGGATCTGAGGCAGGTCAACATGGCGGCGACGAAGCTGACCGGCGCGTCGCTGCTGAGGGAATTCCTGGAGCACCAGCTGGCTCCGCTTCGGCAGTACTCACTTCCGATGTGGAGGCCCCATCCGAGCCCCGCGGCCTTGGCCGACGAAGATCTGGCCGTGGTCCTCCAATCTCTGGTCGGGGGCGATGTGGCGTGGTTGGAGGGCGCTCCTACGCCCTTGTTCCTCCGCGATGACTGGGAGCAGGTGGTGGAGTCCATGCCCGTCTTCAACGGGGATGGGCCCGTGCCCACGGAAGCTCCCGAGGAACCGGTGGACGTGTCCTTCGACGACTCCAGCGAAGAGGAGGAAGGAGGGGAGCGGGAAAAAGGGCCTGACTCCGAAGCAACTGACGGAGAGTCGAGGGCTCCCCTCCCCCGGCGCAGGTCCCGCGTTCTCCGCCTCTCTCCGAGCGATGACGACGAGGATGATGATGAGCAGGGCGGCGGGAGCTTGCCCCCTATCATGAAGAAGGACAGGACCGGGCTGATCTCCCGCGGGTCTGCCCCAGCCCCAAGGCGGACCGCAGACGCGCCTTCCGCTCCCGAGCTTCCCGAGGTTGACCCTTCCAACCGGCTTTCGGGCTTCAAATTTGGCCGGAGGCTGCTTGAGCTCACTGGCGACGACCCGTAAGCGCTTGATTCTTGTCTTTATTTCTTGTTCTGCTGCTGAGGCTTGACGTCCGCATCTCTTGGATAGGCTGGCGCCCGCAGCAAAGAAGCCGAAGGGAGCTCCTGAGGTTCCATCCGGGGCAGCGCCTCTGCTCGCGAAGGAAGGTGACCGCGACGCACGGGCCTCTCCTGCCCGGTCGTCCTCGCGAGGCCTGGCTGAGCCGGCTGGGGCGAGCTCAGCCCCCATGGCCCAAGCGACTCCCGAGGTGCCTTTGCCTGCTGCCGCCACCACTGCCGTTGGGGCGCAGCAGGCTCCGCCTCAGGATGCTGTGGTCGTGCTGCCGCCTTCTCCTCCTACTCCACCGATCGCTGTCTCTCCGACTCCTCCTGCCGTTCTGGATCATGCTGCTGCTGAGCTGGACCGGCTATGGCAGGATCTTCTTGGCGCCGACCCTCGCTTGGTGGCCGGGCGCTTGGAGCTGGCTGCAAGATGGATTCGCTCCGACGCTTCGATTCGGGCGGCGCTGGTCCAGGCCTCGACGGCTTGCGACGAGGAGAGGCAGGCCATCCTTGAGGCAAAGGCTGCTCGTGACGCAGCCCTAGGGGAGGTGGTCGACGTCCGTGGTCGCTGCAAGGTGCTGGAGGACGAGCTGCAAGGCCTGCGGGACCAGCTCGCGAAAGAGGCCCGCCTTCGCCAAGACCAGGAAGAAGGCGTGAAGGCTCGTGAGGCAGCCGTCAAGGACCGGGAGGCCAGGCTCAGGAAGCGTCGTGACCGCCTAGGCGCGCTGGAGCAGGATTTGGGGGCGAGGAAGGTCGAGCTGGACGACAAGGCCCAGGTTCTTGCCGAGGACCGCGTGGCCTTTGCGGAGATGGAGGCGAAGGCTCGCTCCTCGCTGAGGACGCTTTACAACAGCGGCCTGGAGAGCCCGCTGGCTGGCGCCAAGGACGGCCCCGCCAAGCTGCTTCCCTTCCTGGTTCGCGCTCTTGAAGATGTCGCCCTTGGCCTTGGCCCCACGGCCGAGGCCGAGGCGCGTGTCCTGTCTTCTGCAGCGCTGACGCGGGTCCTCACCCACATCTACCTTCGCGATCCCATCGTCGACCTTGATAGCCTGCTGGAGCCAGCAAGCGGCGAGCGTGCCGCTGTTGCTGCCTAGGCCGTGAAGGGTCGCGCGGAGGCTCTGCTGGGGAAGTTCTGGGCCTTCACCACCAAGCCGAAGCGAGGCGCTGCCGACCCTGCTGCTCCATGAGGTGAACCCACTCCGCGCTGCTCCACCGCCGTCAAGTGATTCCGTTGTGGCTCCTGTCCTGCCTTCAATTCCCGCACATGTATCATGCCTCGGGGAGGCGTTTAAACTTGCATTTGGCATTGAGATAATAGTGTGGACTGTAATATTTGCTTTTGAATTCCTTGAAATTTACGCTTTTCCTTCCTAGTTGCTTATGTTCTACGCCGGCAGAGCCCGGCCCCGTGCATACCTCAGCCGCCGTTAGCCCCGACCGGAAACCAGGACGGGACCAAGGAGTGAGGGGCTACATGACAAGTTAGGCTCCTGAGTCGCGATGCTCAGGAGTCCCCCTTGGCGCACGAACAACAAGTAGGGAGGTGAGATGTGGGTGGATCTACGGTTCTACGTCTGCAGAGCCCGGCCCCGCGCATACCTCAACCGCCGTTAGCCTTTCGGAACTAAGGAGTGAGGGGCTACGTGACCAGTTAGGCTCCTGAGTCGCGATGCTCAGGAGTCCCCCTTGACGCTCAAACGGCCTTCGTACCTTGGTTCTGCTCGGGGAGAGACGCGCGATGAACCAACCCTGGGGGGGCCTGGATGGGTGGCGTGCGTCTGGGCGTGACCCAGGCGCAGCCCCCGTGCCCGGCCCCCTCGCGCGGCACTCCCGAGGGGAGGTGTTACGATGAGGCTAGACACTGAGGTTTGGGCTCCCTGAGGTTGATGCGGCCCGGGGGCCACCCTCAGTTGTTTATCACCAGCGTGGAGCATAGCGCTTCCGTATGTGTACGGACATAGCCGCTCCTCGGCAGTGTCGTCAGCCAGCGCGGAGCATGGTGCTTCCACTGGTACGTGGGAGGGGGCTCCCCTCCGGGAGGAGCCCCCGGGGCGTGTACAGCCCCGCCCTGACACGTGGCTGGCACGGTAGGGCCTGGCGAGGTGTATCTGGGCACCCGTGAGCCAGCGCGGGACTCACGGGGCCCTACCTCTAGGCGGGTTGCGCCTGGCACTGGGTCTTATCTTGTGATGTGTTCCTGCAAATTTGGTTAGATGCCTGCACTCTACGTCCTTGGGTCCCGGCCCTCGAGCTGGTCTCAGCCATCGCTGGTATGCCAGGTCGCGATGCCGTGGACAAGGCAAGAGGGTGAGGGCTGGAGAGCCAGTAAGAGCCCTGAGTCGCGATGCTCAGGTACCCCCCTTTAACGTGCAAGTGGTCGGCATGGAGAAGAAGAGGTGCCGTGGACCGGCATCAAATAATCAAGCATGGTGGGTCGGACGCATAGCCGGAAATAAACGCAAAAGGGATACATGCCACTGGGTCTGGCCCGAGCGACTTGGGGATGATGCAGCCCGAGGGGCGCCCCCAACAGGGTAAGCTAACAACATGAAATAAAAGGGATACATGCCGCAGGGACGGACCCAGGCGGCCTGGGAATAATGCAGCCCTGGGGGGCGCTCCCAGCTGGAAATGAAACTTGAAAGTGAAGGAAATATGCCCTAGAGGCAATAATAAAGTTATTATTTATTTCCTTATATCATGATAAATGTTTATTATTCATGCTAGAATTGTATTAACCGGAAACATAATACTTGTGTGAATACATAGACAAACAGAGTGTCACTAGTATGCCTCTACTTGACTAGCTCGTTAATCAAAGATGGTTATGTTTCCTAACCATAGACAAAGAGTTGTTATTTGATTAACGGGATCACATCATTAGTTGAATGATCTGATTGACATGACCCATTTCATTAGCTTAGCACCCGATCGTTTAGTATATTTCTATTGCTTTCTTCATGACTTATACATGTTCCTATGACTATGAGGTTATGCAACTCCCGTTTACCGGAGGAACACTTTGTGTGCTACCAAACGTCACAACGTAACTGGGTGATTATAAAGGAGCTCTACAGGTGTCTCCAAAGGTACATGTTGGGTTGGCATATTTTGAGATTAGGATTTGTCACTCCAATTGTCGAAGAGGTATCTCTGGGCCCTCTCGGTAATGCACATCACATAAGCCTTGCAAGCATTGCAACTAATGTGTTAGTTGTGAGATGATGTATTACGAACGAGTAAAAAGACATGCCGGTAACGAGATTGAACTAGGTATTGGATACCGACGATCGAATCTCGGGCAAGTCACATACCGATGACAAAGGGAACAATGTATGTTGTTATGCGGTCTGACCGATAAAGATCTTCGTAGAATATGTAGGAGCCAATATGGGCATCCAGGTCCCGCTATTGGTTATTGACTGGAGACATGTCTCGGTCATGTCTACATTGTTCTCGAACCGTAGGGTCCGCACGCTTAAAGTTACGATGACAATTTCATTATGAGTTTATGTATTTTGATGTACCGAAGGTTGTTCGGAGTCCCGGATGTGATCATGGACTTGAATAGGAGTCTCGAAATGGTCGAGACATAAAGATCGATATATTGGATGGCTATATTCGGACACCGGAATTGTTCTGAGTGGTTTCGGAGAAAACCGGAGTGCCGGAGGGGTTACCGGAACCCCCCGGGGAAGTATTGGGCCTTAGTGGGCCTGAGGGGAGAGAGAGGGGAGCAGCCCAGGAGGTGGCGCCCCCTCATGGGGAGTCCGAATAGGACTAGGAGGGGGGGCGCGGCCCCCCTTTCCCTCTCCCTCTCCCTCTCTTTCCTTCCCCCTCCCTCTTCCTAGTTGGACTAGGAAAGGGGAGTCCTACTCCCACTAGGAGGAGGACTCCCCCCTCCCTTTGGCGCGCCCCATAGGGCCGGCCGGCCCCCCCTCCCTCCTTTATATACGGGGGCAGGGGGCACCCTAGAACACACAAGTTGATCTTTGTGATCGTTCCTTAGCCGTGTGCGGTGCCCCCCTCCACGATATTACACCTCGGTCATATTGTAGCGGTGCTTAGGCGAAGCCCAGCGACGGTTGAACATCAAGATCGTCACCACGCCGTCGTGCTGACGGAACTCCTCCCCGAAGCTTTGCTGGATCGGAGCCCAGGGTGCGTCATCGAGCTGTACGTGTGTCAAGAACTCAGAGGTGCCGGAGTAACGGTGCTTGGATCGGTTGGACCGGGAAGACGTACGACTACTTCCTCTACGTTGCATCAACGCTTCCACTTCGGTCTACGAGGGTACGTAGACAACACTCTCCCCTCTCGTTGCTATGCATCACCATGATCTTGTGTGTGCGTAGGAATTTTTTTGAAATTACTACGTTCCCCAATAGTGGTATCGGAGCCTAGGTTTTATGGTTTGATGTTATATGCACGAGTAGAACACAAGTGATTTGTGGGCGATATAAGTCATACTGCCTACCAGCATGTCATACTTTGGTTCGGCGGTATTGTTGGATGAAGCGGCCCGGACCGACATTACGCGTACGCTTACGCGAGACTAGTTCTACCGCCGTGCTTTGCACACAGGTGGCTGGCGGGTGTCAGTTTCTCCAACTTTAGTTGAACCGAGTGTGGCTATGCCCGGTCCTTGCGAAGGTTAAAACGACATCAACTTGACAAACTGTCGTTGTGGTTTTGATGCGTAGGTAAGATTGGTTCTTGCTTAAGCCCGTAGCAGCCACGTAAAACTTGCAACAAACAAAGTAGAGGACGTCTAACTTGTTTTTGCAGGGCATGTTGTGATGTGATATGGTCAAGACATGATGCTAAATTTTATTGTATGAGATGATCATGTTTTGTAACTGACTTATCGGCAACTAGCAGGAGCCATATGGTTGTCGCTTTATTGTATGCAATGCGATCGCCCTGTAATGCTTTACTTTATCACTGAGCGGTAGCGATAGTCGTAGAAGCATAAGATTGGCGAGACGACAACGATGCTACGATGGAGATCAAGGTGTCGCGCCGGTGACGATGGTGATCATGACGGTGCTTCGAAGATGGAGATCACAAGCACAAGATGATGATGGCCATATCATATCACTTATATTGATTGCATGTGATGTTTATCTTTTATGCATCTTATCTTGCTTTGATTGACGGTAGCATTTTAAGATGATCTCTCACTAATTATCAAGAAGTGTTCTCCCTGAGTATGCACCGTTGCGAAAGTTCTTCGTGCTGAGACACCACGTGATGATCAGGTGTGATAGGCTCTACGTTCAAATACAACGGGTGCAAAACAGTTGCACACGCGGAATACTCAGGTTATACTTGACGAGCCAAGCATATACAGATATGGCCTCGGAACACGGAGACCGAAAGGTCGAGCGTGAATCATATAGTAGATATGATCAACATAGTGATGTTCACCATTGAAACTACTCCATCTCACGTGATGATCGGACATGGTTTAGTTGATATGGATCACGTGATCACTTAGAAGATTAGAGGGATATCTATCTAAGTGGGAGTTCTTAAGTAATATGATTAATTGAACTTAAATTTATCATGAACTTAGTCCCTGATAGTATCTTGCTTGTTTATGTTTGATTGTAGATAGATGGCCCGTGCTGTTGTTCCGTTGAATTTTAATGCGTTCCTTGAGAAAGCAAAGTTGAAAGATGATGGTAGCAATTACACGGACTGGGTCCGTAACTTGAGGATTATCCTCATTGCTGCACTGAAGAGTTACGTCCTGGAAGCACCGCTGGGTGCCAGGCCCGCTGCTGATGCAACTGACGACGTTAAGAACGTTTGGCAGAGCAAAGCTGATGACTACTCGATAGTTCAATGTGCCATGCTTTACGGCTTAGAACCGGGACTTCAACGACGTTTTGAACGTCATGGGGCATATGAGATGTTCTAGGAGTTGAAGTTAATATTCCAGCAGAACGCCCGGATTGAGAGATATGAAGTCTCCAATAAATTCTATAGCTGCAAGATGGAGGAGAATAGTTCTGTCAGTGAGCATATACTCAAAATGTCTGGGTATTGTAATCACTTGATTCAACTGGGAGTTAATCTTCCGGATGATAGCATCATTGACAGAATTCTCCAATCACTTCCACCAAGCTACAAGAGCTTCGTGATGAACTATAATATGCAAGGGATGGATAAGACAGTTCCCGAGCTCTTCGCAATGCTAAAGGCTGCGGAGTTTGAAATCAAGAAGGAGCATCAAGTGTTGATGGTCAACAAGACCACTAGTTTCAAGAAAAAGGACAAAGGGAAGAAGAAGGGGAACTTCAAGAAGAACAGCAAGCAAGTTGCTGCTCAAGAGAAGAAACCCAAGTCTGGACCTAAGCCTGAAACTGAGTGCTTCTACTGCAAGCAGACTGGTCATTGGAAGCGGAACTGCCCCAAGTATTTGGCGGATAAGAAGGATGGCAAGGTGAACAAAGGTATATATGATATACATGTTATTGATGTGTACCTTACTAATACTCGCAGTAGCACCTGGGTATTTGATACTGGTTCTGTTGCTAATATTTGCAACTCGAAACAGAGACTACGAATTAAGCGAAGATTGGCTAAGGACGAGGTGACGATGCGCATGGGGAATGGTTCCAAAGTCGATGTAATCGCGGTCGGCACACTACCTCTACATCTACCTTCGGGATTAGTTTTAGACCTAAATAATTGTTATTTGGTGCCAGCGTTGAGCATGAACATTATATCTGGATCTTGTTTGATGCAAGACGGTTATTCATTTAAATCTGAGAATAACGGTTGTTCTATTTATATGAGTAATATCTTTTATGGTCATGCAGCCTTGAAGAATGGTCTATTCTTATTGAATCTCGATAGTAGTGACACACATATTCATAATGTTGAAGCCAAAAGATGCAGAGTTGATAATGATAGTGCAACTTATTTGTGGCACTGCCGTTTAGGTGATATCGGTGTAAAGCGCATGAAGAAACTCCATACAGATGGACTTTTGGAACCACTTGATTATGAATCACTTGGTACTCGCGAACCGTGCCTCATGGGCAAGATGACTAAAACACCGTTCTCCGGCACTATGGAGAGAGCAACAGATTTGTTGGAAATCATACATACAGATGTATGTGGTCCGATGAATGTTGAGGCTCGTGGCGGATATCGTTATTTTCTCACCTTCACAGATGATTTAAGCAGATATGGGTATATCTACTTAATGAAGCACAAGTCTAAACCATTTGAAAAGTTCAAAGAATTTCAGAGTGAAGTGGAAAATCATCGTAACAAGAAAATAAAGTTTCTACGATCTGATCGTGGAGGAGAATATTTGAGTTACGAGTTTGGTGTACATTTGAAACAATGCGGAATAGTTTCGCAACTCACGCCACCTGGAACACCACAACGTAATGGTGTGTCCGGACGTCGTAATCATACTTTACTTGATATGGTACGATCTATGATGTCTCTTACAGATTTACCGCTATCGTTTTGGGGTTATGCTTTAGAGACGGCCGCATTCACGTTAAATAGGGCACCATCGAAATCCGTTGAGATGACGCCTTATGAACTGTGGTTTGGCAAGAAACCAAAGTTGTCGTTTCTAAAAGTTTGGGGTTGCGATGCTTATGTGAAAAAACTTCAACCTAATAAGCTCGAACCCAAATCGGAGAAATGTGTCTTCATAGGATATGCAAAGGAAACTATTGGATACACCTTCTATCACAAATCCGAAGGCAAGACTTTTGTTGCTAAATTCGGAAACTTTCTAGAGAAGGAGTTTATCTCGAAAGAAGTGAGTGGGAGGAAAGTAGAACTTGATGAGGTAACGATATCTGCTCCCTTATTGGAAAGTAGTTCATCACAGAAACCGGTTTCTGCGACACCTACGCCAATTAGTGAGGAAGTTAATGATGATGATCATGAAATTTCAGATCAAGTTACTACTGAGCCTCGTAGATCAACCAGACTAAGATCCGCACCAGAGTGGTACGGTAATCCTATTCTGGAAGTCATGCTACTAGATCATGATGAACCTATGAACTATGAAGAAGCGTTGGTGAGCCCAGATTCCGCAAAATGGCTTGAAGCATGAAATCCGAGATGGGATCCATGTATGAGAACAAAGTGTGGACTTTGGTAGACTTTCCCAATGATCGGCAAGCAATTGAGAATAAATGGATCTTCAAGAAGAAGACTGACGGTGACGGTAATGTTACTGTCTACAAAGCTCGACTTGTCGCAAAAGGGTTTCGACAAGTTCAAGGGATTGACTACGATGAGACTTTCTCACCCGTAGCGATGCTCAAGTCTGTCCGAATCATGTTAGCAATGGCCGCATTTTATGATTATGAAATTTGGCAGATGGATGTAAAAACGGCATTCCTGAATGGATTTCTGGAAGAAGAGTTGTATATGATGCAACCAGAAGGTTTTATCGATCCAAAGGGAGCTAACAAAGTGTGCAAGCTCCAGCGATCCATTTATGGACTGGTGCAAGCCTCTTGGAGTTGGAATAAACGCTTTGATAGTGTGATCAAGGCATTTGGGTTTGTACAGACTTTTGGAGAAGCCTGTATTTACAAGAAAGTGAGTGGGAGCTCTATAGCATTTCTGATATTATATGTGGATGACATATTACTAATCGGAAATGATATAGAATTTCTGGATAGCATAAAGGGATACTTGAATAAGAGTTTTTCAATGAAAGACCTCGGTGAAGCTGCTTACATATTGGGCATTAAGATCTATAGAGATAGATCAAGACGCTTAATTGGACTTTCACAAAGCACATACCTTGACAAAGTTTTGAAAAAGTTCAAAATGGATCAAGCAAAGAAAGGGTTCTTGCCTGTGTTACAAGGTGTGAAGTTGAGTAAGACTCAATGCCCGACCACTGCAGAAGATAGAGAGAAAATGAAAGATGTTCCCTATGCTTCAGCCATAGGCTCTATCATGTATGCAATGCTGTGTACCAGACTTGATGTGTGCCTTGCTATAAGTTTAGCAGGGAGGTACCAAAGTAATCCAGGAGTGGATCACTAGACAGCGGTCAAGAACATCCTGAAGTACCTGAAAAGGACTAAGGATATGTTTCTCGTATATGGGGGGTGACAAAGAGCTCATCGTAAACGGTTACGTTGATGCAAGCTTTGACACTGATCCGGACGATTCTAAATCGCAAACCGGATACGTGTTTATATTAAACGGTGGAGCTGTCAGTTGGTGCAGTTCTAAACAAAGCGTCGTGGCGGGATCTACAAGTGAAGCGGAGTACATAGCTGCTTGAGAAGCAGCAAACGAAGGAGTCTGGATGAAGGAGTTCATATCCGATCTAGGTGTCATACCTAGTGCATCGGGTCCAATGAAAATCTTTTGTGACAATACTGGTGCAATTGCCTTGGCAAAGGAACCCAGATTTCACAAAAGAACCAAGCACATCAAGAGACGCTTCAATTCCATCCGGGATCTAGTCCAGGTGGGAGACATAGAGATTTGCAAGATACATACGGATCTGAATGCAGCAGACCCCTTGACTAAGCCTCTTCCACGAGCAAAACATGATCAGCACCAAGACTCCATGGGTGTTAGAATCATTACTGTGTAATCTAGATTATTGACTCTAGTGCAAGTGGGAGACTGAAGGAAATATGCCCTAGAGGCAATAATAAAGTTATTATTTATTTCCTTATATCATGATAAATGTTTATTATTCATGCTAGAATTGTATTAACCGGAAACATAATACATGTGTGAATACATAGACAAACAGAGTGTCACTAGTATGCCTCTACTTGACTAGCTCGTTAATCAAAGATGGTTATGTTTCCTAACCATAGACAAAGATTTGTTATTTGATTAACGGGATCACATCATTAGTTGAATGATCTGATTGACATGACCCATTTCATTAGCTTAGCACCCGATTGTTTAGTATGTTGCTATTGCTTTCTTCATGACTTATACATGTTCCTATGACTATGAGATTATGCAACTCCCGTTTACCGCAGGAATACTTTGTGTGCTACCAAACATCACAACGTAACTGGGTGATTATAAAGGAGCTCTACAGGTGTCTCCAAAGGTACATGTTGGGTTGGCATATTTCGAGATTAGGATTTGTCACTCCGATTGTCGGAGAGGTATCTCTGGGCCCTCTCGGTAATGCACATCACATAATCCTTGCAAGCATTGCAACTAATGTGTTAGTTGTGAGATGATGTATTACGGAACGAGTAAAGAGACATGCCGGTAACGAGATTGAACTAGGTATTGGATACCGACGATCGAATCTCGGGCAAGTAACATACCGATGACAAAGGGAACAACGTATGTTGTTATGCAGTCTGACCGATAAAGATCTTCGTAGAATATGTAGGAGCCAATATGGGCATCCAGGTCCCGCTATTGGTTATTGACCGGAGACATGTCTCGGTCATGTCTACATTGTTCTCGAACCGTAGGGTCCGCACGCTTAAAGTTACGATGACAGTTTCATTATGAGTTTATGTATTTTGATGTACCGGAGGTTGTTCGGAGTCCCGGATGTGATCATGGACATGACGAGGAGTCTCGAAATGGTCGAGACATAAAGATCGATATATTGGACGGCTATATTCGGACACCAGAATTGTTCTGTGTGGTTTCGGAGAAAACCGGAGTGCCGGAGGGGTTACCGGAACCCCCCAGGGAAGTATTGGGCCTTAGTGGGCCTGAGGGGAGAGAGAGGGCAGCAGCCCAGGAGGTGGTGCGCCCCCCCGCTCATGGGGAGTCCGAACAGGACTAGGAGGGGGGGCGCGGCCCCCCTTTCCCTCTCCCTCTCCCTCTCTTTCCTTCCCCCTCCCTCTTCCTAGTTGGACTAGGAAAGGGGAGTCCTACTCCCACTAGGAGGAGGACTCCCCCCTCCCTTTGGCGCGCCCCATAGGGCCGGCCGGCCTCCCCCTCCCTCCTTTATATACGGGGGCAGGGGGGCACCCTAGAACACACAAGTTGATCTTCATGATCGTTCCTTAGCCGTGTGCGGTGCCCCCCTCCACGATATTACACCTCGGTCATATTGTAGCGGTGCTTAGGCGAAGCCCTGCGACGGTTGAACATCAAGATCGTCACCACGCCGTCGTGCTGACGGAACTCCTCCCCGAAGCTTTGCTGGATCGGAGCCCGGGGTGCGTCATCGAGCTGTACGTGTGTCAAGAACTCGGAGGTGCCGGAGTAACGGTGCTTGGATCGGTTGGACCGGGAAGACGTACGACTACTTCCTCTACGTTGCGTCAACACTTCCACTTCGGTCTACGAGGGTACGTAGACAACACTCTCCCCTCTCGTTGCTATGCATCACCATGATCTTGTGTGTGCGTAGGATTTTTTTTGAAATTACTATGTTCCCCAACAGAAAGATGTCACCTGATGATGTTGAGGACGAAGGAGTGTTGGTGTAGCAGACTCGGTGGGCTGTGGAAGCCGATCCTCACGAGCCCCCAGGCCCAAGGGCCTCGGGAGGCTCCGGAGGCGCTGGTGGCTCCTCGCGGACCATCTCCATCTCCGCCAAGGCTGCGGAACGCCCCGCCTCTTGAGCCTCCGTGATGCCCCTCATGAGGCGCTGGTACGCGGCAGCCGCGTTCGGCAAGCCGTAAGGCATGCGAATGTAGCTGTGGGGTGGACCTTTGCAGCGCCCCACTCGCGAGGGCCAGAGGCGCTCCAGAGAGGCGACTCGATTGAGCCGTGGTATGTCGATGCAGACGCGCAGCCCACCATCCTCGCCTGGATGGGGTGCCACAGCTGGTAGGCGGTGGCCGTCTCTCATGACTCTTGACTCCTGTAGCTCCTGAATGGCCTTGCTGACGAACTCCTGAGGGTCTGGCCCTCCTTGCCTTACTCCTTCTTGAGGGAAACGTGCTTCGAAACACGCCTCCATGTGGTTCCCAAGCGCCTCCCTCGTGACCTTAGCCAGGTCGGTGGCCCTCCAGGGGAGAGACCCCGAGCCCTGCCTGAGGAGGGCGCCAGGCGTGCTTTCCTATGCGATAGAAGGAGGTTCCCCCTAGGCAGGCGCGGGCCCTGAGGGGCCTGCCTCCTGAGGGGCCGGGCCGGATGATGTCTTCTTCTTCTTGAGGGTGGTCTCGGGAAACCTCCTGCTTCCGTGATCCGGGTCTTCCAGTGATGCGGCCTGGAAGGCTCGTTCCAGGGAACACACCGCGTCCTTCTCTTCACAGGGCACCGTGATGACTCCGCCACTTCCTGGCATCTTGAGGACGTTGTAGCCGTGGTGAGTTATGGCCATGAACTAGGCCAGCGCCGGGTACCCAAGGATGGCGTTGTACGACAGGCGAATGTGAGCGACGTCGAAGTCGATGAGCTCGGTGCGGTAGTTGCCGCGTGCCCCGAAGGTGACAGGGAGGCGGACCTGCCCAATCGGGACCGTGGAGCCGTCGGTGACTCCGGAGAAAGGCTTGGTTGGCTGAAGCTGGTTGTAGGGCACTTGGGGATTGTTGAATGTTTCCACGGACAGGACGTTGAGCCCTGCCCCGCCATCGATGAGGGTCCTGGTGACCAGCACGTTGCTGATGATTGGGGAACAAAGCAACGGGAGGACTCCGGCTGTGGCCGCACACTTGAGCTGATCCGCTGAGCTGAACGTGATGGCGCACGCCGACCACCAGAGAGGGCGCGTGGCTTCGAGCTTGGGGAGGACTGCATTTACTTCGCGGGCGAACTGCTTGAAGATGCGCTGAGAGGCTGGGGCTTGCGCCCCGCCCAGGATGCAGGCGATCGCGCGCGGCTCCTGGAAGCCCCCAGCCCCCTCGTCCTAATGGTGGTCCTCGTTTCTCCTTGGTTGCGGCGGCAGCGGAGGAAGGCGTGTGTTGCCTTGCGGGCGATCCTCGCGAGGCTGATCCCTCCAGTCTCCCTTGCGAGGCGGGTCTTGCCAGCGGTCCTCGCGAGGCCGATCGCGCCACCCTTGGCGCGGGCCGCGGTCTTCCTAGCGTCCTGCTTTCCTTCCTCCTCCTCGACCGTAGCCCCAGTCACCGCGGTCGGGATGATGGCCGATCCTTCCTTCTCGCACGGCTCGGAGCTCTTGACATTCGTTGGTGTTGTGGGTGTGGAGGTCGTGGTACACACAGTACCGACTGCCCTTGGGAGACTCGGGCTGATCTCTGCCCCGCTTGGTGTCTGGTTCTTCCGCGAGCACGGCAGCCCCCTTGCGCTTCACATCCTTGGCCTTGGGCTTCTTCTCTTCTGGGTCTGCGGCAGGCAGTTCAAGGAGGGAGAGACGCCCTTCCGCAGCCCTGGCGCACTTGGTCGCCAAGTTGAACAGCTCCAAGGAAGTGCACAGGTCTTCATGCATCGCCAGCTCCTCCTTCATCTTGACGTCGCGCACGCCGTCGGAGAAGGCTGAGATGATGGCCTCCTCGGCCACCTTGGGAATCTTGAGGCGTGCGTTATTGAAGCGCTGGATGTACTTCTGCAGGGTCTCTCCGGGTTGTTGCTTGATGCGGTGCATGTCGCTCACGGCCGATGGCCGGTTGCGAGTACCTTGGAAGTTGGCGATGAAGCGGGTGCGCATCTCGTTCCAGGAGGAGATCGTGCTTGGAGCCAGGTTCAGGAGCCAAGTGCGAGCCCCGTGCTTGAGCGCCATGGGAAACCAGTTTGCCATGAACTTCTTGTCTCCATTGGCAGCTTCGATACCCAGCTCATAGAGCTGGAGGAACTCCGCGGGGTCGGCCCTGCCATCGTAACGAGGAGGCAGGTCTGGCTTGAACTTGCCGGGCCACGTGACGTTGCGTAGCTCGGTGGTGAAGGCATGGCAGCCTGCTGTGGCCACGGGAGGCCATGGGTGACGGAGAGCTTGGTCTTGCAGGTCCCCATGCGCTGTAGCTGGGAGCAGCGCGGGGTCTTGACGTGCGGGAACAGGAGCATGGTCGCGACGTGCTGGAGCAGGGAGCGCCCGAGCAGCTTCTTGCGGGCGAGGGACTTCTTGGCAGCTCTGATCTTGCCGCGCTGGCACCTGATGGAGCGGGTTCCACCCAGGGGCCACGCGCCTTGGAGTCAGGGCGCCTTCTTGAGGAGGAGGCGGCTGGGCGCCCCCGGAGCTTCGTCGCCCGCGCAGGGCGGGGTGCGGCGCAGCGGAAAGGACGGCGCAGGAGAACCCCCTGCGGCGCGGACGAGCTCGGCGACGCGGTCGAGCCATTCTTCATAGACTTCGTCGACGGGACGGTAGCGCATGAGCTCATTTTCCACGATGAGCACAGCTCGAGCCTCCATGGGTGCGCGGAGCGCGCGGGACGAAGAACCAGCTGGGGTGAGCGAGGGAGTAACGGTGCGGCCGTCTTGCCGCACGGACGGATGCTGAGATGACGCTTACTGCTCGTTTCCCACCGGGCCGTTGGCGGCGTTGACGGCAGGTGACGGGGAACGGCGAGGACGCCCACCGACAGGAGCCGTCTGGGCGATGCGGGAAGCAAGAGCGGCTCGGCACTCGGCGCGGGCCCGACGAGCGTCAGACATGGACGCGATGGTCGGAGGAGAACGGGGTGGTGGAAGACGAATTCCGGCGAACCCCTACCTGGCGCGCCAAATGTCGGATTTCGGGTTCCGGCAGACCCTTGAGGTTCGAACACTGGGGTGCGCGCAGAGATTTTGCCTTCTACCTACCTGCACCCCACCACCTTGCTAAGATCTAAGCTATGGAAAGAACAACACAAGAGACACAGGGTTTATACTAGTTCGGGCCACCATTGTGGTGTAATACCCTACTCTAGTTTGTGGTGTGGTGGATTGCCTCTTGGGCTGATGATGATGAGCAATACAAGGAAGAACAGCCTTGCGAGGGTCTGTTCTTGGCTGGGGCGATGAACTGCTAGGAGGAGTTCAGTCACCCTTCTCTCTCTCTCTCTCTCTCTCTCTCTCTGTGATGCTACTCGATCTTATCCCAGCTTGTTTCTGGGTTGGCCGATTCTCCGATTCCCGATTCCTTTCTTTTTTTCTACCCTGGGGGTGGCTAGTCCTATTTATAGGAAAAGGCTCTGGGCCTCTTCCCAAATATTGAGCGGGAAGGGCGCCAACAATTGGCCATTTTGAAGGGGCACATCTGGTACACTTATCCTGACTAAAGTTGGTCCTCGCCTGCCAAAGGCTCTGGTGGTGACGCTGGCTTGGGCTCCACAATGACTTCCTCCCTACCATTGGGCTGGTCTTGGTCTCGTTGCACCGAAACGGGTGCCTTTGCTTGATGCTCTCGCCTGCGCTTGCTCCCTTTGCACCAAAGAGAAAAGGAGGACACTGCGCGGGCTGGCGCCCGCCTGGCGCGCTTGGTCGTCATGGCTTGCGTCACGGGCACCTCGTGAGGTACCCCGCCTTGATCTCTCCACCTCCTCGCGAGCCAGCCTGATGAGGTCGTGCCTGAGGAAGCTCCGTGTCGTCCGCCTCGCGAGGCTTGGCCCCTCGCGAGGGTCTTGGGTCTGTGTTGATGAAGATGGGCCGTGCTGCCCCCCCCTTTGAGCCACGCCGCAGGCCGCAGGCAGGCAAGTCTGGGGACCCCCGTTCCCAGAACGCCGACAGTGTAGATCGCGGTGATGATGATGATGGCCACGGCAGCGTTCCGGTGCCACCGTAAGAGAGGGGAGAGGGGTGCCCTTCGTCTTCTTCTTCCTTGACCTCCTCTCTAGATGGGAGAAGGGTTTCCCCTCTGGTCCTTGGCCTCCATGGAATGGGAGGGGCGAGAGCCCCTCCGAGATTGGATCTGTCTCTTTGTCTCTCTCTGTTTCTGCGTTCTCAGATCTGGCCTTTCACCGTTTCTTTTATAACCGGAGATCCGTAACTCCGATTGGGCTGAATTTTGGACACGATCTCTATCCGGAAATTCGCTTTCTTGCGGAGAATGAAGGGCACCAACCACCTTACGGGGTGGCCACGAGGGTCAGGGGCACGCCTGACACCCTGGGGGGCGCCCTCCTATCTCGTGCCCCCCCGGGCATCGTCTCGTGATGATTCCACTTCCCAAAATTCATAAATATTCCAAAATAAATCTCTATCAGTTTTTATCCCGTTTGCACTCCGTTTGATATGGATATTCTGTGAAACCAAAAACATGCAACAGACAGGAACTGGCACTGAGCACTGGATCAATATGTTAGTCCCAAAAATAGTATAAAAAGGTTCCAAAAAGTATATGAAAGTTGAATAATATTGGCATGGAACAATCAAAAATTATAGATACGACGGAGACGTATCAGCATCCCCAAGCTTAATTCCTGCTCGTCCTGATAAAAATAGATAATTTTTGATGTGGAATGCTACCTAGCATAATCTTGATCATTTGTCTAATCATGGCATGAATATTAAGACATGAGTGATTCAAAGCAATAGTCTATCATTTGACATAAAAACAATAATACTTCAAGCCTACTAATAAAGCAATCATGTCTTTTCAAAATAACAAGGCCAAAAAAAGTTATCCCTACAAAATCATATAGTCTGGCTATGCTCCATCTTCACCACACAAAATATTCACATCATGCATAACCCCGATGACAAGCCGAGCAATTGGTTCATACTTTTTAACGCGCTTCAACATTTTCAACCCTCACGCAATACATGAGCGCAAGCCATGGATATATCACTATGGGTGGAATAGAATATGATAATGGGGGTTATGTGGAGAAGACAAAAAGGGGGAAATTCTCACATCGACGTGGCTAATCAACGGGCTATGGAGATGCCCATCAATTGATGTCAATGTGAGGAGTAGGGATTGCCATGCAACGGATGCACTAGAGCTATAAGTATATGAAAGCTCAAACTGAAAGCTCAATGTGTACATCCGACTTGCTTACTCATGAAGACCTAGGGCATTTGAGGAAGCCCATTGTTGGAATATACAAGCCAAGTTCTATAATGAAAATTCCCACTAGTATATGAAAGTGATAAATGATGAGACTCTCTATATATGAAGAACATGGTGCTACTTTGAAGCACAAGTGTGGTAAAAGGATAGTAACATTGCCCCTTTTTTTTTGCGGGCTTCTTTGGCCCCATTTTTTTATTTAGGCTTCTTTGGCCTCTCTTTTTTTGATGGGGCAATGCTCTAATAATGATGATCATCACACTTTTATTTACTTACAACTCGATACTAGAACAAAGATATGACTCTATATGAATGCCTCCGGCGGTGTACCGGGATGTGCAATGATCTAGCATAGCAATGGCATAAAAAGACGGACAAGCCATGAAAACATCATGCTAGCTATCTTACGATCATGCAAAGCAATATGACAATAAATGCTCAACTCCTGTATATGATGATGATGGAAGTTGCACGGCAATATATCTCGGAATGGCTATGGAAATGCCATGATAGGTAGGTATGGTGGCTGTTTTGAGGAAGATATAACGAGGTTTATGTGTGATAGAGCGTATCATATCACGGGGTTTGGATGCACCGGTGAAGTTTGCACCAACTCTCGAGGTGAGAAAGGGCAATGCATGGTACCGAAGAGGCTAGCAATGATGGAAGGGTGAGAGTGCGTATAATCCATGGACTCACATTAGTCATAAAGAACTCATATACTTATTGCAAAAGTTTATTAGCCCTCGAAGCAAAGTACTACTACGCATGCCCATAGGGGGATAGATTGGTAGGAAAAGACCATCGCTCGTCCCCGGCCGCCACTCATAAGGAAGACAATCAACAAATACCTCATGCTTTGACTTCTTACATAACGGTTGACCATACGTGCATGCTACGAGAATCACAAACCTCAACACAAGTGTTTCTACAATCCACAACTACCCACTAGTATGAATCTAATATCACCATCTTTATATCGCAAAACTATTGCAAGGAATCAAACACATCATATTCAGTGATCTACAAGTTTTATGTAGGTTTTTATGACTAACCATGTGAATGACCAGTTCTTGTCATCTCTCTAAATAGATATAAGTGAAGCAAGAGAGTTTAATTCTTTCTACAAAATATATGCTCATGCTCTAACAAATATAAGTGAAGCAAAAGAGCATTCTACAAATGGAGGTTGTCTAAGTGAAGAGAAACAGGCAATCCAAACTTCAAATGATATAAGTGAAGCACATGAAGCATTCTATAAAGCCATACTCAAAAGATATAAGTGAAGTGCAAAGAGCGTTCTATAAATCAACCAAGGACTATCTCATACCAACATGGTGCATAAAAGAAAAATGAAAGCTAAATGCAAAAGACGCTCCAAGATTTGCACATATCACATGAATGAAATGAATCCGAAAACATACCGATACTTGTTGAAGAAAGAGGGGATGCCTTCCGGGGCATCCCCAAGCTTAGACGCTTGAGTCTCCTTGAATATTTACTTGGGATGCCTCGGGCATCCCCAAGCTTGAGCTCTTGCCTCTCTTCCTTCTTCTCACATCGAAACCTTCTCGATCATCGAACACTTCATCCACACAAAACGTCAACAGAAAACTCGGTAAGATCTGTTAGTATAATAAAGCAAATCACCACTCTAAGTACAGTTGCAAACCAATTCATATTTTTTTGCATTGTGTCTACTGTAATCTAACTTTTTCATGGCTTAATCCACTGATATAAATAGATAGTTTCATCAAAACAAGCAAACTATGCATCAAAAACAGAATCTGTCTAAAACAGAACAGTCTGTAATAATCTGAAAATTCACCATACTTCTGATACTTGAAAAATTCTGAAAAAATTAGTAAAAATAAAAAAATTGTACAGCAAGACAGTGCAAACAGAATCAGAACCATTTGACGTTCCAGTAAAAAATTAAAATTCGTGCACTACAGCCAAAGTTTCTGTCCTGCATCGTACAAACCAACAAGTATTGTAAACATCCTAAAGGCAAACCTTGGCACATTATTTTTATAATACAATGGAATTGTACAAGGGGATAATTATTTTTATTGAAAATTTTCTATAATTAAGATTTAGAAAGTTCCCATGGGCCTGAACAAGTTTAAGGACGTCCCCCACTTTCACAATGCTCGTCTATCTCACTTTCACTTTTCTTTCTGAAAAGTTTTGGGTTCCCCTATTTATTTTTGTTCTTTTTAAACTATATGAAAGCACTCAATAGAAATAAATGACTCTCTAAAACTTTCGGGTTGTCTCCCTGGCAGCGCTTTCTTTAAAGCCATTAAGCTAGGCATATAGTGCTCAAGTAGTGAATCCACCCGGATCCCAAGGTATATCAAAGCCAATTTTAATTAGCAATGATTTGTAATTTAGTAATGAGCACAAAGCAACATATATCATGTAATGACGAAGTCTAACTCTCTTCCTATGCATCGGCATGTCATAAAAGAACAATTCATGCACACATAGTAAAGGCCAATGCATAGTATAAACAGTTTCTTGCAATTTTATTGTATTGGAAACATAGAGAGGTGGAGATATAGTTCCTCTCTCATAATAATTGCAAGTAGGATTAGCAAGCACATGCATATTATATCTATCAAAATCATCATGTGCAATGGTAAAAGGCAACCCATCAATATAATCCTTAATAAGGGTAAACTTCTCCGATATAGTGTAGTTGGGAGAATTCAAAAAAATAATAGGACTATCGTGCGTGGGTGCAATAGCAACAATTTCATGTTTAACGTAAGGAACTATAGCAAGTTCATCTCCATAAGCATAATTCATATTGGCATCTTGGCCACAAGCATAGCAAGGATCATCACAAAGGGATATTTCAAGAGAATCAACGAGATCATAACAATCATCATAGAAATCTTCCTTCGGTAAGTACGAAGGGAAATTAAACAATGTATGAGTTGAAGAGTTACTCTCATTATAAGGTGGGCACGGGTGGCTAATCCGCTCTTCCTCCTTTTGTTCTTCGCTCTCCTCATCATCTTTTTCATCCAATGAGCTCACAGTTTCATCAATTTCTTCTTCCATAGACTCCTGCAAAATATTAGTCTCTTCCTGGACAGCGGAGTAGTCCTTAATATATGGTTCAACATAAGCATTAGAAGCATAATTATCATAGCAATATTTAAGTATGGCAAATTTTTCAGACTTGTAAAGAGTAGCATCATACTTTTCAATCAAAGAAGCAATTTCATAAGCACCCTTAAAAGCAACAAATTCTTCAATTTGTTGAACATCATAGTAATTATAAACACTCTTAGCATACGAAGATACGATTCCATTATCACTAAACAAACATTGACAGGGAAGGTGTTTCTTAGGGTTTTCAGAACAACAAGTAAAATCATATATTTCACATAAATTCCAAGCATAGCATTGCAAACGATGAATTTGACCCAATAGAATTTCCCCTTTTTCAGATATTCGGTGTCGCACATAACAAGCATGCTCATCTAAAGATTTTCCCTCAACTAAGCTAGTTGGGGTTTCAACACGAGCACAAAGGGATCGAAGATGATCCAAGTAATAATCTTCAGCAGTGTGATAGATTTTGAGTGGTTTTTCAACCATTGGTACAGTAGGTACAACTATTTTTTTTTGGTATTTTGCGTTTCCTACCCATGACTAAAGATAGAAAACAACTAAGAACAGAAAATAAAAATTACTTAGTAATAAAGCAAACAAGCACACACGAGAATATTCACCCCACGCTATTGCTCCCCGGCAACGGCGCCAGAAAAAGGTCTTGATAACCCACAAGTATAGGGGATCGCAACAGTTTTTGATAAGTAAGAGTGTCAAACCCAACGAGGAGCTAAAGGTAGAACAAATATTCCCTAAAGTTCTATCGACCACCGATACAACTCTACGCACGCTTGACGTTCGCTCTACCTAGAACAAGTATAAAACTAGAAGTACTTTGTAGGTGTTTTTGGATAGGCTTGCAAGAAAGTAAAGAGCAAGAAAGTAGAAGCTAGGGGCTGTTATAAGTAAAGAAGCAACTAAAGTAAATATAGCGAGTGTGGAAAAGTGGTGGTAGGAGTTGCGAAATTTTCCCTAAGCAATTGACTACTTTACTAGACCGATAGCAAGTTTTATGTGGGAGAGGCCACTGCTAGCATGTCATCCCTGACATGGAATTCTATGCACTTATGATTTTAACTATTAGCAAGCATCCACAACTACTAACGTTCATTAAGGTAAAACCCAACCATAGCATTAAGATATATTGGCCCCCCTTCAATCCCGTATGCATCAATTTATATGCTAGGCTGAAGCTTCTGTCACCCTTGCCCTCCAATACATAGTCCTATCAACATACAACTAACCCTATGGTGTGATCCACGCGCGCGCTCATATGATGGGCACCAAAGGACATCAACATAACCACAAGCAAATTAAATCAATCATAGCAATTCATCAACCACCAATAGGACAACGAAAATTTACTCAGACATTATAGGATGGCAACACATCATTGGATAATAATATGAAGCATAAAGCACCATGTTCAAGTAGAGGGTACAGCAGGTTGCAGGAGAGTGGACCGCTGTAGATAGAGGGGGGAAGGTGATGGAGATGTTGGTGAATATGGCGGAGGTGTTGGTGTAGATCGTGGTGATGATGATGATGGCCACGGCAGCGTTCCGGCGCCACCGGAAGAGAAGGGGAGAGGGGGCCCCTTCGTCTTCTTCCTCCTTGACCTCCTCCCTATATGGGAGAAGGGTTTCCCCTCTGGTCCTTGGCCTCCATGGCATGGGAGGGGCGAGAGCCCCTCCGAGATTGGATCTGTCTCTCTGTCTCTCTCTGTTTCTGCGTTCTCAGATCTGGCCTTTCACCGTTTCTTTTATAACAGGAGATCCGTAACTCCGATTGGGCTGAATTTTGGACACGATCTCTATCCGGAATTTAGCTTTCTTGCGGCGAAAGAAGGGCACCAACCTCCTTACAGGGTGGCCACGAGGGTCAGGGGCGCGCCTGACACCCTCGGGCGCGCCCCCTACCTCGTGCCCCCCTCGGGCATCGTCTCGCGATGATTTCACTTCCCAAAATTCATAAATATTCCAAAATAAATCTCCGTCAGTTTTATCCCGTTTGGACTCCGTTTGATATGGATATTCTGTGAAACCAAAAACATGCAACAGACAGGAACTAGCACTGGGCAATGGATCAATATGTTAGTCCCAAAAATAGTATAAAAAGTTGCCAAAAAGTATATGAAAGTTGAATAATATTGGCATGGAACAATAAAAAATTATAGATACGACAGAGACGTATCATAGGGGCATATGATAACACATTCAGAGGCACCTCACCCACACAAGTTCGACAAGCACAAGAACACCTCAACCTCAGGAGGCTGTTTTTCCCCTTGTACTGTTCATCATCAGCGTAAGAGGCAATCCACCACCACACACTGGAGTAGGGTATTACACCACAATGGTGGCTCGAACCAGTATAAACCTCGTGTCTTTCTGTGTTGTGAGTTCGTTGAGTTCGTCCACGAGATCTTAGCGAGCTAGGGCGTGGATCGGTAGGAGGGAAAGAACTTCGCGCGTGATAACCCACAAGTATAGGGGATCACAACAGTTTTCGAGGGCAGAGTATTCAACCCAAATTTATTGATTCGACACAAGGGGAGCCAAAGAATACTCTCAAGTATTAGCAGTTTAGTTGTCAATTCAACCACACCTGGATAACTTAATATCTGCAGCAAAGTATTTAGTAGCAAAGTAATATGGAAGTAACGGTAACGATAGCAAAAGTAATATTTTTGGGTTTTGTAGTGATTGTAACAGTAGCAATGGAAAAGTAAATAAGCGAAGAACAGTATAGGAAAAGCTCGTAGGAATTGGATCGGTGATGGAGAATTATGCCGGATGTGGTTCATCATGTAACAGTCATAACATAGGGTGACACAGAACTAGCTCTAATTGATCAATATAATGTAGGCATGTATTCTGAATATAGTCATACATGCTTATGGAAAAGAACTTGCATGAAATCTTTTGTCCTACCCTCCCGTGGAAGCGGGGTCCTAATGGAAACTAAGGGATATTAAGGCCTCCTTTTAATAGAGTACCGGACCAAAGCATTAGCACATAGTGAATACATGAACTCCTCAAACTATGGTCATCGCCGGGAGTGGTCCCGATTATTGTCACTTCGGGGTTGCCGGATCATAACACATAGCAGGTGACTATAGACTTGCAAGATAGGATCAAGAACTCACATATATTCATGAAAACATAATAGGTTCAGATCTGAAATCATGGCGCTTGGGCCCTAGTGACAAGCATTAAGCATAGCAAAGTCACAGCAACATCAATCTCAGAACATAGTGGATACTAGGGATCAAACCCTAACAAAACTAACTCGATTACATGATAGATCTCATCCAACCCATCACCGTCCAGCAAGCCTACGATGGAATTACTCACGCACGGCGGTGAGCATCATGAAATTGGTGATGGAGGATGGTTGATGATGACGATGGCGACGAATCCCCCCCTCCGGAGCCCTGAACGGACTCCAGATCAGCCCTCCCGAGAGGTTTTAGGGCTTGGCGGCGGTTCCATATCGTAAAACGCGATGAATTGTTCTCCTTGATTTTTTTCTCCCCGAAAGCAAATATATAGAGTTGGAGTTGAGTTCGGAGGAGCTCCAGGGGGCCCACGAGGTAGGGGGCGCGCCCTAGGGGGCAGGCGCGCCCCCACCCTTGTGGCTAGGGTGTGGGCCCCCTGGTATTCATCTTTTGCAAGGATTTTTTTATTAATTCCAAATAGACGTTCCGTGAAGTTTCAGGTCATTCCGAGAACTTTTGTTTCTGCACATAAATAACACCATGGAAAGTCTGCTGAAAACAGAGTCAGTCCGGGTCAGTTTCATTCAAATGATGCAAGTTAGAGTCCAAAACATGGGCAAAAGTGTTTGGAAAAGTAGATACGATGGAGACATATCAACTCCCCCAAGCTTAAACCTTTGCTTGTCCTCAAGCAATTCAGTTGATAAACTGAAAGTGATAAAGAAAAACTTTTACAAACTCTGTTTGCTCTTGTTGTTGTAAATATGTAAAGCTAGCATTCAAGTTTTCAGCAAAGATTATGACTAACCACATTTGCAATAACTCTCAGGTCTCATGTTTACTCATATCAATAGCATAATCAACTAGCGAGTCATAATAATAAATCTCGGATGACAACACTTTCTCAAAACAATCATGATATGATATAACAAGATGGTATCTCGCTAGCCCTTTCTGAGACCGCAAAACATAAATGCAGAGCACCTTTAAAGATCAAGGACTGACTAGACATTGTAATTCATGGTAAAAGAGATCCAATCATAGTCATACCCAATATAAATTAATAGTAATGAATGCAAATGACAGTTGCGCTTTCCAGCTAGTGCTTTTTGATAAGAGGGTGATGACTCAACATAAAAGTAAATAGATAGGCCCATCGCAGAGGGAAGCAGGGATTTGTAGAGGTGCCAGAGCTCGGTTTTGAAATAGAGATAAATAATATTTTGAGCGGCATACTTTCATTGTCAACATAGCAACCAAGAGATGGCGATTCCATGCTACGCACATTATAGGCGGTTCCCAAACAGAATGGTAAAGTTTATACTCCCCCTCCACCAACAAGCATCAATCCATGACTTGCTCAAAAAAACGAGTGTCTCCAACTAGCAACAGTCCCAGGGGGAGTTTTGTTTGCAATTATTTTGATTTAGGTTGCATAAAGCATGGGACTGGGCATCCCGGTGACCAGCCATTTTCTCGTGAGTGAGGAGCGGAGTCCACTCCTCTTGAGATTAACCCGCCTAACATGGAAGATATGGACAACCCTAGTTGATACATGAGCTATTCGAGCATACAAAACAAAATGTTTATTTGAAGTTTTAGAGTTTGGCACATACAAATTTACTTGGAACGACAGGTAAATACCGCATATAGGAAGGTATGGTGGACTCATATGGAATAACTTTGGGGTTTAAGGGATTGGATGCACAAGCAGTATTCCCGCTTAGTACAAGTGAAGGCTAGCAAAAGACTGGGAAGCGACCAACTAGAGAGCGACAACAGTCATGAACATGCATTAAAATTAATAAACATTGGATGCAAGCATGAGTAGGATATAATCCACCATGAACATAAATATCGTGAAGGCTATGTTGATTTGTTTCAACTACATGTGTGAACATGTGCCAAGTCGAGTCACTTAAATCATTCAAAGGAGGATACCACCCCACTATACCACATCACAACCATTTTAATGGCATGTTGGCATGCAAGGTAAACCATTATAACTCATAGCTAATCAAGCATGGCATGAGCAACTATGATCTCTAATTGTCATTGCAAACATGTTTATTCATAATAGGCTGAATCAGGAACGATGAACTCATCATATTTACAAAAACAAAAGAGGTCGAGTTCATACCAGCTTTTCTCATCTCAGTCAGTCCATCATATATCATCATAATTGCCTTTCACTTGCCCGACCGAACGAAGTGAATAATAATAAGAGTGCACGTGCATTGGACTAAGCTGGAATCTGCGAGCATTCAATAAACAGGAGAAGACAAGGCAATATGGGCTCTTGGTTAAATCAACAATAATGCATATAAGATCCACTTCAACAATTTAATTATGGTCTTCTCCTATCGACCCCCAAAGAAAAGAAAAGAAATAAAACTATTTACACGGGACAACTCCCAACAAGCAAAAGAAGAACAGGAAATATTATTGGATTTCCTTTTTAATTATTACTACTACAGCAAGAAAGGTAAACCAGCTAGAAGCTATTACTAATTTTTTGGTTTTTATGTAGGTTTAACAAACACACAAGAAGAAAACAAGAAAAATAAAATAACCTAGCATGGATATTACAGTGAAAGAGTATGAGCACCGACATCTAGCAATGAGTGTGTGAACATAAATGTAATGTCGGTGGGAAATACGTACTCCCCCAAGCTTAGGCTTTTGGCCTAAGTTGGTTTATTGCCATGGATGGCCTAGCGGATACCCATAGTTGTAGCTGGGGTCGTACTGTGATGAGGAAGACTCTGATTGCCACTGGCTGGCAGCCACCTCTGGATCCCAAAAGTAATCAGACTATCGTGGAGGCTCAAATTGTGGTTCCGGCTCCGGGGCTGGTGTAGGGTTCCTGTAGGCTTGAATGGTAGCCCACAGAACGAGATACGGACCTTCAGATAAATTAAACAAGGAAGGAGCAGGCAAGGTAATAGTCTCAGGGTGATGTTTATGAAAGAACAATTTGTATTTAAGCTCCCCTTCCCTATTCTTAATAATAAAGTCATGCACTAGCATACTCTTATAATCTAAATAAACATTGGGCAGCAATTTTTCTTCTTTCTCATAAAATCTAATGAGTATATTAAAATGTGCAGCAAGGCATGAAGCATAAATACCTCCAAAGATAGGGCCCTTTGTATGGTTCAAACTTAACCGTTTAGCAATAATCCCGCCCATACTAACAGTGTTATCGCGGAATAAACCATGGAACAAGATGATAATATCAGGAACACTAAGGTTTCCACAGTTTCCGCGACCAATCAAGCAACGACTAGCAAATATGGCAAAGTAGCGTAAAACAGGAAAATGTGTGCTAGTGATTCTTGCATCAGAAACCTTTCTGGTTTCTCCCACAGTGATGGTGTCAATAAATCCATCCACATCTTTACGATGTGGTTCATCTAAAGTACCCTCAAAGGGTATTTTGCAAACCTTGCAAAATTCAGCTAGTGGCATCTTCTTAACAACATCATATAAATGAAACTCTACTGAAGGAGGTGATTCCTTAGGAAAATAGTAGAAGTTTTGCACAAAAGTATTGGTGAGTAAGAGATACTGATGACGTTGGTCGTGGAGCAAGTCGGTGAGGCCAGCATTCTCAGCCAATGAATAGAAATCATCATAAATCCCGGCTGCTCTCAAGAAATCATCGGAAGGCCATTCACACGGCCGGACCTCCGCGGTGCGAGGCAAATCATATTTGGGCCTCTGTGCTTCTTCATTTTGCTTTTCCTTCGAGCTTCGACTCGATGAGCCCCTCAAAAATCTCTTCATTATTTTCTGAAATATTCTGAAATTTTTAGTAACTTCAAACAAAAGTGAACCAAGCTCAATAAAATTGATAGCAACTACTCCTACAAGCGCCTAGAGACTATATCAAGCATTAGAACTACTTGGAACCATATAAATTTGACATGCAAGCTCAAGAACATGGTCACCTAGGCAGCACAAATTTGCAAAGAATAGAGCACTAGAACAAAAACTAATTGGACCAATGGAGGAGTCACATACCAAGGAACAATCTCCCCAAGCAGTTTTGTGAGAGGTGCTTTGAGCAAGGAGATCGAAAATCACAGCAAGGTGAGCTAGAACTCGTGCTTGAGCTGGATATTGGTATTTGTGGGAGGAAGAAGAACTGTATGGGTGCAGGAATAAGTGGAGGAGGGCCACCGTGGGCCCACAAGGCAAGGGGGCGCGCCCTGGGGGTAGGGCGCGCCCTCCACCCTCATGTCCAGGTGCTTGCCCCTCCTGTTGTGTTCTTAGTGCCAGAAATTCTCAAATATTCTAGAAAAAATCATATTCCATTTTCAGGGCATTTGGAGAACTTTTATTTTTGGGGTATTTTTATATTGCATAGATAAATCAGAAAACAGACAGAAAAATACTATTTTACTTTATTTCAACTAAAGAACAGAAAACAAAGAGAGGGTACAGAAGGTTGTGCCTTCTAGTTTCATCCATCTCATGCTCATCAAAAGGAATCCACTAACAAGGTTGATCAAGTCTTGTTAACAAACTCATTCCTAATAACATGGAACCGGAGAAATTTCGAATGACACTATGTTACCTCAATGGGGATATGCACATCCCCAATAATAAGAATATCATACTTCTTCTTGACACTAGGAAGAGGAAATTCAAAACCTTCAAAAATAATCGATGGAATTTTTCCAATAGAATTGATACTATGAATTTGAGGTTGTTTCCTCGGAAAGTGTACCGTATGCTCATTACCATTAACATGAAAAGTGACATTGCCTTTATTGCAATCAATAACAGCACTTGCAGTATTCAAAAAAGGTATTCCAAGAATAATAGACATACTATCGTCCTCGGGAATATCAAGAATAACAAAGTCTGTTAAAATAGCAACGTTTGCAACCACAACAGGAACATCCTCACAAATACCGACATGTATAGCAGTTGATTTATCAACTATTTGCAAAGATATTTCAGTAGGTGTCAACTTATTCAAATCAAGTCTACGATATAAAGAGAGAGGCATAACACTAACACCTGCTCCAAGATCACATCAAGCAGTTTTAACATAGTTTCTTTTAATGGAGCATGGTATAGTAGGTACTACTAGATCTCCAAGTTTCTTTGGTATTCCACCCTTAAAAGTATAATTAGCAAGCATGGTGTAAATTTCAGCTTCCGTTATCTTTCTTTTATTTGTAACAATATCTTTCATATACTTAGCATAAGGATTCATTTCGTGCATATCAGTTAATGGCATACGCAAAAAGATACTCCCTCCGTTCCAAAATATAGCGCGTCCTCGGTTTCCTTGCTTCAACTTTGACCATTAATTTAATCAACGAGACCGACTGCGGCGGGCGAAAAAATTATACCAATGAATTCGTATTCAAAAAAAGTTTTCAATTATATAATTTTTGATCCCGCCGCAGTCGGTCTCGTGGGTTAAATTTATGGTCAAAGTTGAACCTCGAAAAGCGTGGCCGCGCTATATTTTGGAACGGAGGGAGTAGGTCTAATCATTTCAGCAAAGCGCTCAAAATCCTCATCATCCTTTTTCTTGCATGGTTTGGGAGGAAAAGGCATGGGTTTCTTAACCCATGGTTCTCTTTCTTTACCATGTTTCCTAGCAACAAAGTCTCTCTTATCATAACGTTGATTCTTTGATTGTGGGTTATCAAGATCAACAGCAGGTTCAATTTCTACATCATTATCATTACTAGGTTGAGCATCATCATGAACATCATCATTAGCATTTTCATTAGGTTCATGTTCATTACCAGATTGTGTTTCAACATCAGAAGTAGATATATCATTTGGATTATCAGGTGGTTCAGCAATAGGTTCACTAGAAGCATGCAGAGTCCTATCATTTTTATTTTTCTTCTTTTTAGAAGGACTAGGTGCATCAATATTATTTCTCTGAGAATCTTGCTCAATTCTCTTAGGGTGGCCTTCAGGATACAAAGGTTACTGAGTCATTCTACCAGTTCTAGTAGCCACTTTAACAGCATAATCATTTTTCTTACTATTCACTTCATTAAGCAAATCATTTTGAGCCTTAAGTACTTGTTCTACTGGAGTGGTAACCATAGAAGCATGTTTGCTAATTAGTTTAAGTTCACCTTTAACATTAGCCATATAATCACCCAAGTGTTTAAGCATATCGGAATTGTATTTCAATTGTCTACCAAAATA
This sequence comes from Aegilops umbellulata, assembly GCA_032464435.1. Lineage (NCBI taxonomy): Eukaryota > Viridiplantae > Streptophyta > Magnoliopsida > Poales > Poaceae > Aegilops > Aegilops umbellulata. Next base: position 60,353,879 of record CP136056.1, on the reverse strand, counting down.
AGCATTAAAATTTTCTTGTTTGACAATAAAATTATCAAACTCTTCTAAGCATTGTCTAGCTGACTTATAGTGAGGAATATCACCTTCATCAAATCTATAGAGAGAATTTACCTTTACTACCTGTGTCAGGTTATCAAGATCATGAGTTTCTTCAATAGGTAATGGATTAAGATCATACGTTTCTTCAACAGGCAGTAAATTAAGACCATGTATTTCTTCAATAGGAGGTAAATTCTTAACATCTTCAGCTTTAATACCTTTTTATTTTATAGATTTCTTTGCCTCTTGCATATCTTCAGGACTGAGAAATAGAACACCTCTCTTCTTCGGAGTTGGTTTAGGAATTGGCTCAGGAGCTGGCTCAGGAGCTGGCTCAGGAAGTGTCCAATTATTTTCATTTGTCAACATATTGTTCAATAGAATTTCAGCTTCATCCGGTGTTCTTTCCCTGAAAACAAAACCAGCACAACTATCCAGGTAATCTCTGGAAGCATCGGTTAGTCCATTATAAAAGATATCAAGTATTTCATTTTTCTTAAGAGGATGATCAGGCAAAGCATTAAGTAACTTGAGAAGCCTCCCCCAAGCTTGTGGGAGACTCTCTTCTTCAATTTGCAGAAAGTTGTATATATCCCTTAAAGCAACTTGTTTCTTATGAGTGGGGAAATATTTAGCAGAAGTAATAAATCATATCCTGGGGACTACGCACACAACCGGGATCAAGAGAATTAAACCATATCTTAGCATCACCCTTTAATGAGAACGGAAATATTTTAAGGATATAGAAGTAGCGAGATCTCTCATCATTAGTGAACAGGGTGGCTATATCATTTAATTTAGTAAGATGTGTCACAAAAGTTTCAGATTCATAGCCATGAAAAGGATCAGATTCAACCAAATTAATTATATCAGGAGAGATTGCTTATTCTATTTAGCTAATAACCTCTTGAGTTCATATCTATCTTTGCAAGCTAAGATAGCTAAAGAAGCTTCTTTATCAAAAACATAACCCTAAGGAATAACAGGAAAATCTTCATCATCACTTTCATCAATATAATCAGTTTCAATAATTTCTTTCTCTCCAACCCTAGCAATTTGTTCATCAAGAAATTCACCAAGTGGCACAGAAGTATCAAGCATAGAAGTAGTTTCATCATAAGTATTATGCATAGCAGAAGTGGCATCATCAATAACATGCAACATGTTAGAACGAATAGCAGAAGCAGGTTTAGGTGTTGCAATACTCAAAACAGAAGGTGAATCAAGTGCAGAGCTAGATGGCAGTTTCTTACCTCCCCTCATAGTTGAGGGATAAATTGTTGTCTTAGCATCTTTCAAGTTCTTCATAGTGACCAGCAGATATAAATCCCAAGTGACTCCAAGAATAGAGCTATGCTCCCCGACAACGGCGCCAGAAAATAATCTTAATAACCCATAAGTATAGGGGATCGCAACAGTTTTCGAGGGTAGAGTATTCAACCCAAATTTATTGATTCGACGCAAGGGGAGCCAAAGAATATCCTCAAGTATTAGCAGTTGAGTTGTCAATTCAACCACACCTGGATAACTTAATATCTGCAGCAAAGTATTTAGTAGCAAAGTAATATGGAAGTAACGGTAACGATAGCAAAAGTAATATTTTTGGGTTTTGTAGTGATTGTAACAGTAGCAACGGAAAATTAAATAAATGAAGAACAGTATAGGAAAAGCTCGTAGGCATTTGATCGGTGACGGAGCATTATGTCGGATGCGGTTCATCATGTAACAGTCATAACATAGGGTGACACAGAACTAGATCCAATTCATCAATGTAATGTAGGCATGTATTCTGAATATAGTCATACGTGCTTATGGAAAAGAACTTGCATGACATCTTTTGTCCTACCCTCCCGTGGTAGCGGGGTCCTAATGGAAACTGAGGGCTATTAAGGCCTCCTTTTAATAGAGTACCGGAACAAAGCATTATCGCATAGTGAATACATGAACTCCTCAAACTATGGTCATCACCGGGAGTGGTCCCGATTATTGTCACTTCGGGGTTGCCGGATCATAACACATAGCAGGTGACTATAGACTTGCAAGATAGGATCAAGAACTCACATATATTCATGAAAACATAATAGGTTCATATCTGAAATCATGGCACTCGGGCCCTAGTGACAAGCATTAAGCATAGCAAAGTCATAGCAACATCAATCTCAGAACATAGTGGATACTATGGATCAAACCCTAACAAAACTAACTCGATTACAAGATAGATCTCATCCAACCCATCACCGTCCAGCAAGCCTACGATGGAATTACTCACGCATGGCGGTGAGCATCATGAAATTGGTGATGGAGGATGGTTGATGATGACGATGGCGACGAATCCCCCTCTCCGGAGTCCTGAACGGACTCTAGATGAGCCCTCCCAAGAGGTTTTAGGGCTTGGTGGCGGCTCCATATCGTAAAACGCGATGAATTCTTCTCCTTGATTTTTTTCTCCCCGAAAGCAAATATATAGAGTTGGAGTTGAGGTCGGAGGAGCTCCAGGGGCCCACGAGGCAGGGGGCACGCCCTATGGGGGCAGGCGCGCCCCCACCATCGTGGCTAGGGTGTGGGCCCATTGGTCTTCATCGTTTGCAAGGATTTTTTATTAATTCCAAATAGACGTTCCGTGAAGTTTCTGGTCATTCCGAGAAATTTTGTTTCTCCACATAAATAACACCATGGAAAGTCTGCTGAAAACAGCGTTAGTCCGGGTCAGTTTCATTCAAATCACGCAAGTTACAGTCGAAAACAAGGGCAAAAGTGTTTGGAAAAGTAGATATGACGGAGACGTATCAGCGCGCACCCCAGAGTTCGAACCTTAAGAGTTTTGTTGGAACCCCACATCCGACATTTGGCGCGCCAGGTAGGGGTGCGTCGTAGCTTCCCTTCCGTCGATCGGCGCTCCGTCGCTCCATCGTCTCCATGGCAGACGCTCGCCGCGCTCGTGCTGAGCGCCGGGCTGCCCTCTCCGCCCGCGTTGCTCAGACGGCTCCCGTCGGCGGGCCACCGCGTCATTCTCCGTCTCCTTTGGCCAATGCTGCCATCGGCCCGGCGGGGAATGAGCAGCAAGCGTCCTTGCTGCACCCATCGGTGCGGCAGGACGACCGCACCGCCACTCCATCGCTGACCCCGGTAGGTTCCTCGTCCCATGCACACCGCGCTCCCATGGACGCGCGGGCCGTGGTCCTCATGGCGAACGAGCTCATGCGCTACCGCCCGGGCGACGACCTCTATGAGGACTGGCTCGACCGCGTCGCTGAGCTCGTCCGCGCCGCAGGGGGCTCCCCGGCACCGTCCCTCTCTCCGCCTCACCCCCCGCCAGCCACGGGCGACATGGCTCATGGAGCGCCTCCACCACCACTTCCCCAAGACGGTGCCTTGGCGCCAAGGCGTGTGGCCCCATGATGCGACCCACCGCGGCCGGTGCCCGCGCGCGAAGAAAGAAGCTGCCAAGAAATCCCTCGGCCGCGAGAAGCTGCACCCGCTCTCCCCGTGCCGCCTCACCAAAACCGCGCGCTGCCTGCGGTGGCGGCACGCGGACCTCGTCAAGTCCAAGCTCCACCTCTGAGACGGGCCTGGCGACCACGGAAGGCTGCCGCACCTTCACCCCGAGCTGCGTAGCGTCGCCTGGCCGGGCAAATTCAAGCCGGATCTGCCCCTCGCTACGACGGCACCCTCAACCCCGCGGAGTTCCTACAGCTTTATGAGCTGAGCATCGAAGCGGCCAACGGCGACGAGAAAGTCATGGCGAACTGGTCTCCCATGGCTCTCAAGGATGGTGCCCGCTCCTTGCTCCTGAACCTACCGCAAGGCTCGATCTCCTCCTAGGACGAGATGGACGACCGCTTCGTCGCCAACTTCCAGGGCAGTCGTGACCGCCGGCCGGCCGCAGTTGACCTGCGCCGCATCAAGCAACAACCAGGAGAGACCCTCCAGAAGTACATCCAGCGCTTCAACAACACCCGCCTCAAGATCCCCGAGGTGACGGATGAGGCCATCATCTCTGCGTTCTCCGATGGTGTCCGCGACATCAAGATGAAGGAGGAGCTGTTCAACCTGGCGACCAAGTGCGCAAGAGCTAAGGAGGGACGCCTCTCCCTCCTCGAGCTGACAGCTGCGGGTGCAGAGGAGAAGAAGGCCAAGGCCAAGGACGTGAAGCGCAAGGAAGGAGGAGTGCTCGCAGCGGAGCTGGACACCAAGCGAGGCAGGGACCAGCCCGAGTCATCCAAGAACAATCGGCCGTTCTACGCCTTCCACAACCTGAACACCCACAACACTAGTGACTGTCAAGAGCTCCAAGCCATTCATGAAGGATGCTACGGTCGACGCCCCGAGCGCAGCGACCGGGGCTACGGCCGAGGAGGAGGACGTGGTGGCGGACGCTGGGACGGTCGTGGCCACGCCAGGAGTGGCGCGACCGGCCTCGTGAGGACCGCTGGCAGGATCATCCTTGCGAGGGCGCCTTGAGAGACCAGCCTCGCGAGGACCATACCCAGGGCAACGCCGGTCATCCCCCACTGCCGCCACCGCCAAGAAGGAACGACGACCACCATCAGAACGAGGGGGCTGGGGGCTTCTAGGAGCCACGTGCTATCGCCTGCATCTTGGGCGAAGCCGAGGCCCCAGCCTCGCATCGCATCTTCAAACAATTTGCTCGTGAAGTGAATGCAGTTCTCCCCAAGCTCGAGGCCACGCGCCCGCTCAGGTGGTCCCAGTGCGCCATCACCTTCAACTCGGCAGATCAGATCAAGTGCGCAGCCACCGCTGGCGCCCTCCCGATGCTTTGCTCACCAGTCATCAGCAACGTACAAGTCACCAAGACCCTCATCGACGGCGGCGCAGGGCTCAACGTCCTGTCCGTCGACACGTTCAACAACCTCCAAGTCCCATATGACCAGCTTCAGCCTACCAAGCCTTTCTCAAGAGTGACCGACGCTTCCACCACATCGATAGGGCAGGTCCGCCTCCCTATCACCTTCAGGGAACACAAGGACTACTGCACTGAGCTCATCGACTTCGACGTCGCGCACATCTGCCTGCCATACAACGCCATCCTCGGGTATCCGGCCCTAGCCAAGTTCATGGCGGTGACCCACCACGGCTACAACGTCCTCAAGATGCCGGGAAGCGGCGGAATCATCACGGTCCCATGTGAAGAGAGAGATGCGGTGTGCTCCCTCGAGCGCGCCTTCCAAGCTGCAGCAATCGACGACCCCGACAGCAAAGGCGAGGGCCCTCCTGAGGCCCTCCCCAAGAAGAAGAAGAAGAAGCTGCACCGTGTAGGATCTCAGGAAGATGGCGTCGCAGCAGGAGCCTCGTCAGGATCAGCGCCCGCTTCAGGGGCTCCTCCCTCCATCGCATAGAAAGGCACGCCCGGTGCCCTCCTCGGGCAGGGCTCGGGGGCTCTATTATGGAGGACCTCAGACCTTGCCAACATCACGAGGGAGGCGTTTGGGCACCACTTGGAGGCATGCTTCACGACACGTTTCCGTCAGGAGAATACATGGCAAGGAGCGCTCACCTCTCAGGAGTTCATCACCGAGACCACCCAGGAACTGCAAGATGCAAGGTCCATGCGCGGCGACCACCGCTCATGAGGCGCAACTCCCCATCCAGGTGAGGATGCCGGGCTGCGCGTCTGCATCGACGTTCCGGGGCTCAACAGGGCCGCATCTCAAGAGCTTTTCTGGCCTTCGCGTGTGGGCCGTTGCGAGGGTCCGCCACAGAGCTACGTTTGCATGCCCTTTGGCTTGCCAAGCGTGTCGTCAGACTATCAGCGCAACATGCGGCGTGTCCTGGCGGCTCAGGAAGCCAGGCACCACGCCGTCCTGGCGGAGATGGAGACGGTCCTCACTGAAAGAACATGCGGTGCCCCCATGTTTGGTTTTGGTAATTGATGACAATCTCTATGGACTAATGGTTGCCTTGAGTTATATTTGAAGGATTTGTCCATAGGCATTTCTTGAAGTCCATGTGTTGGTTTCAAGGAGTTTATGAGTTGACCAAGGTGCTATTAAGGAATTATTCTAAGATTGGTCATGTGAGTGTTGAGCTTATTGCAAGCATGTCTTGAAGAAGAAGATTGTGTGATCATTCATGCTTACCTTCAAGACATCATCCAAATGAAGAGAGTTGGAAAGATTCAAGGTTGATCAAGACTAAGTCAAGAGTGAATCAAGTTGATCAACTCACAAAGCGTAGAAGATGTACTGAGAGGGGTCAAGTGATCCCATGGTATGGTAAGCATTGTCCATTGCGCTTTGTGTACTAACCCATGGTCTATGTGAGAGTTCTATGTGGGGTTAGGTACGTGTTCATGGGCTTGCATCAAGAGGAAGATATCCCTCAAACCATGGATAGGATGACATCAAGTGGTGATCGTCATCAAGATTGTCATGTGCAAGTTCAAGTGGAGCATCACGAAGACATCAAGTGCTTGAAGCTTGCCATCCATTGTGGTGTCAATGGACTTGTGAAGATGTGCCAAAGAGTGGCTCACCCATAGTGGAGTATGGGGGAGCAATCATCTAGTCTCCATCGACCTAACATAATCAAGAAAGGTGGTCCATCTTGAGGAGGACAAGATCGTCATCATCTAGCCCAAGTGGATCATGTGCAAGGCAAAGGTTTGCCCTTGATAGGTTTTCTATTTTACCGGTCTCATGATGGTAGTTGGGAGACCGAGTTATAGGATCGATTGCCGTACTATCAAGGGGGGCTCTCGATGAGTAGCTTGATCGTATCGTTCATAGAGAGCTCAAACCATTGCATCCTTGCATCATCTTTGTTGGTTCTTGTTTGGTTGTTCTCTTTGTGAGTTTTGGAGCTTATGGTCATCTTGATGACAAGCTCGAGTTCATCGAAAACGGAGTTCACTCGCATCTTCTATGATGTTGGAGGTTATGCCGGTTCTTCTCGGTTGGAGGTTTCACCCCTCTATTGTGTTAGGCATACCTCCCCTGCCTCTTCTTACTATAACCAGTCGCTGTTTTGATGCTACTCGTTGTCTTGTTTCCGACAAGCTTGAGTTTGCTCAATTCGGAGCTCATATGAAGAAGTTATGGCAGCACTGGTTTTCTCCCTGCGGTAGTACCGTGGCCAGAGCGGCAGTACCGCTTATCGCCCCAAGCGGTAGTACCGCTGTCCAAAGCGGTAGTACCGCCTATGGCCATAAGCGGTAGTACCGCTCCAGTACCGCTCTACTACCGCCTCGATTTTGGGTCTGCTCTTTTCGTGTCGGGTTTTGCAGTAGTAGCACGGCAGTAAGGCACGGCAGTTCCGCCCATAAGCGGTAGTACCGCCCCGGTTGGGCGGTAGTACCGCCCATAGGCGGTAGTACCGCTCCGGTCGGGCGGTAGTACCGCTACTGCATTACTGCCGCCGTACTCTGCTCTGCCCTACCTCTCTTGATCCCGTGTTCTGCTCCTCCAGCGGTAGTACCGCTGGGGTGAGCGGTAGTACCGCTTATCAGCGGTACTACCGCCCCCAAGGTTCATGTGTTGTTGCTTCTTTTCCCTGCTTCTTCTGCCCGAGCGGTAGTACCACTCGTGGAGCGGTAGTACCGCTCCCCTGAGCGGTAGTACCGCTCATGCGCGGACTGAGCACATAACGGTTGGATTTTTCCCCACCTATAAAAGGGGATCTTCTTCCCTATTGAACCTTATCCTTTGAGCTCGTGTTCTTCCCCCATTGTTGACCTTCTTCGAGCTTGCTAACTCTCAATCCCTCCAATGATTCTTGCTAGTTCTTGAGGGAAAAGAGAGAGGAGATCTAGATCCACGTTTCCACCAATCACTTTCTCCTCTAAGTGAGGGGAACCCCTTGGATCTAGATCTTGGAGTTCTTCGTGTTCTTCTTTCGTTCTTCCTCTCATTTTCCTCCCTAGCATTAGTTGCTTTGGTGGGATTTGGGAGAGAAGGACTTGGGCACTCCGTGTGCCCTTGCCATTGCATTTGGTGCATCGGTTTGAGTTCTCCACGGTGATACGTGGAAGTTACAAGTTGAGAAGCTTATTACTCTTGGGTGCTTGGTACCCTTGAGCTTGTTCCTCTTGGGTGCTTGGGTGCCCTAGACGGTTGGTGGTGTTCGGAGCTCAATCATTGTGGTGTAAAGCTCCGGGCAAGCTTCGGGGTCTCCAATTAGGTTGTGGAGATCGCCCCGAGCAATTTGACGGGTTTCGGTGACCGCCCCCAAGGGTTGCCAAAGTGTACGGGTTCGGTGACCGCCCCCAAGGGTTGCCATTTGTACGGGTTCGGTGACCGCCCTCAAGGGTCCCTTAGTGGAATCACGGCATCTTGCATTGTGCGAGGGCGTGAGGAGATTACGGTGGCCCTAGTGGCTTCTTGGGGAGCATTGTGCCTCCACACCGCTCCAAACGGAGATTAGCATCCGCAAGGGTGTGAACTTCGGGATACATCGTCGTCTCCACGTGCCTCGGTTATCTGTTACCCGAGCTCTTTACTTATGCACTTTACTTTGTGATAGCCATATTGTTTCTTGTCATATATCTTGCTATCACCTAGTAGTTTATCTTGCTTAGCATAAGTTGTTGGTGCACATAGGTGAGCCTAGTTGTTGTAGGTTTTGTGCTTGGCAAATTAACCGCTAGGTTTATTCCGCATTTGTTCAAGCCTAAACCGTAATTATTTTAAAGCGCCTATTCACCCCCCCCTCTAGGCGACATCAACGATCTTTCACTCACGGAACCACCTGAGCCCCCAGAGCCTCCCGAGGCTCAGGGCCCCGGTGTCTCGTGAGGAGCCATTCCTTCGCCGCATACCTTCAGCTGCCCCAACTCTCCTTCGTCAACAGAACCAGGTGACATTTTCCAAGCTCGTTTAGCTGGGAGTGCCCCTCGGGCTGCATTATTCCCAGGCCGCGTGGGCCCGTCCATGTGGCGTGTATCCTTTTCTTATGTCTTTAGCTTACCTTGCTGGGGGTGCCCCTCGGGCTGCATGATCCCCAAGCCACTTGGGCCTGATCCAGTGGCATGTATTTTCTGCATTTACCCAAGCTAATTTGCCTTCCATGCTTAATCTTCCTATGATTATCACCTGCTCGATTGCCACCCGCCACGGGTACATCCCTTCATCATGCAATTCGCTTGCGCGTTAAAAGGGGGGCTCTTGAGCATCGCGACTCAGGAGCTCTTACTGGCTCTCCAGCCCTCACCCCTGGCCATGTCCACGGCATCATGACCTGGCATACCAGCGGCGGCTGAGTTCGCTCGAGGGCCGGGACCTGAGGACGTAGAGCACTTGCACCTAACCGTCTCGCAGGAACGCACAGCTATCAAAGACTCAAGACCAGGCGCAACCCGCCTTGAGGTAGGGCCTCGCGAGTCCCGCGCTGGCTCACGAGTGCCCAGGTACATCTCGCAGCCCTGCCGTGCAAGCCACGTGTCAAGGCGGGGCTGTACACGCCCCGGGGGCTCCTCCCGGAGGGCCCCCCTCCCACGCACAAGTTGAAGCACCATGCTCCGTGCTGGCCGTCGACACTGCCGAGGAGCGGCTGTGCCCGTGCACAAGCGGAAGCACTATGCTCCGCGCTGGTGATAAACAACTGAGGGCGGTCCCACGGCCGTACCAACCTCAGGGAGCCCTAGAGCTCAGCATTCGGCCTCACCGCAAACGCTTCCCCTCAGGAGAGCCGCGCGAGGGGGCTGGACACGGGGGCTGCGCTCGGATCACGCCCAAGCGTACACCACCCAACCAGGTCTCCCAGGCCTGGGTCGGCGCTCGGGTCACGCCCAAGTGCACGCCGCTCAAACAGGTCCCCAGGACCTGGTCGTCGCACGCCCCTCCCGAGGCCTCGGTGAGGGCAGGTACGGAAATTGTTTGTGCGTCAAGGGGGACTCCCGAGCATTGCGACTCAGGAGCCTAACCGGTCACGTAGCCCCTCACTCCTTGGTCCGTCCTAGTCTCCGGTCGGCCCAACGGTGGTTGAGGTATGCGCGGGACCGGGCTCCGCCGACGTAGAACATTAATCTATCCTCGCGCACTCTTCCTATAAGCTTTTTGCGCATCAAGGGGGACTCGTGAGCATCACGACTCAGGAGCCTAACTGGTCACAGAGCCCCTCACTCCTTGGTCCGTCCTGTTCTCCGGTTGGCCCAACGGTGGTTGAGGTATGCGCGGGGCCGGGCTCTGCCGACGCAGAACACAAAGTGGATAGGAAGAAAAGTCTCGAAGCAAATATTACAAAACATATTGTCCTCACAATATCGAATGAAAGTTTAACACCTCCACGAGGCTTGATGCATATTACAGGAACGAAACAGGAAAGTAGCCGCAGGTCACCCCTGGACACCGCCATCGCCTGCAGAAGGTGCTCCTCCTTGGGTAATGACATCTTCACCTGCACCACCAGCCGCAGGATCGGCGGCATCACCGGACAAGGGTGCGGAGGCAAAGCCGCGGAACTTCTTCAGCAGGGCCTCCACCTGACCTTGCACGGCTGCGGAGGCGGCTGCGCAGTGGTCGTCAACCACAGGCTCCAGCAGCTCGTCAAGGCAAGCGCTGGGGTCACGAAGGTGCAGATGGCTGAAGACACGAGTCAATGCAGCTGAAGACAGGACGCGAGCTTCTGCCTCAGCCATGGGACCGATACCATCCACGACTTCCTCAAGCGCCTTCAGCAAGAGAGGAAGCAGCAGGGCGGGGCCGTCCTCATCGGTGGTCAGGGGCCTCTCCAAGCCGTGCTCGTAGAGCGTGTTCAGTGCCGCGCGAGACCTCTTCTCGAGATCGGCAAAGGCCACGTGGTCTTCAGCCAGGACCTATGCCTTGGCATCAAGATCGGCCTCCCTCGCCTTCACCTTCCGCTCCAGCTCTTCCAGCCGACTGCGCTCGGCGGCTTGCGTCTTCCCCAACTCCTCCAGCTCAGCGTCACGGTTCTTGATGGCGTCCTCTCGGGCCTTCATCTCCTCCTCCTTCACCAAGCGGCCGCATGCTTCTTCGGCGTGCTTGTCGTGCAGGCTCTTCAACCCGTCCTCCAGCTCTTGGCAGCGGGCGCAGGCGGCCTTGGCTTCTTTCTGTGCCGTCTCATGATCGGCTGCAACATTGGTGGCGCTCTGCTTCTCCTTCTCGGAAGACGCAACGTCCTGGCTTAGTGTCGTGCGAACCGCCGAGTCGGAGTGAAGCCAGCCGGAGGCCAACTCCAGGCACCCGGCCACCAGACGCGGGCCTCTGCCTACAGCTGAGTGCTCTCCAAAAGAGCATGTTCCAGGACGGTAGTAGAGGCAGAAGAACCTGGGAGTGGAGGTGCAGCAGTGGGAGGAGACGGCGCCATCACTAGGGCCTGGGAGACTGCGGGTTCCGGAGCAGTCGGGACCTCTTCAGCCGAGCCAGACGCCGGCACTTCGGGAGCCAGAGGGGCCATGGGGGCTGACTCCTCCCGGTGATGCTCCCCTTGGCCTCGTGAAGATGACCGGGCTGGGGAGGTGTGAGTGCTGCTGCCTCCTTCTCTGCGAAGGGAGGCGCGGCCGCCGTATCCCCTTTTCTTTTCTTCGCCGAAGGCGTCCGCCTGATCAACCAAGGGTGAACGTCAGGAAACAACAAGTACAGGCAGGGACAAGACGAAGCTCAAGGCACTTATCGATCCACCGCGAAGTATTCCACCTTCCGCTTGGGGAGCTTGAAGTCCGAGAGTATCGAAGCCTAGGGAGTAGGCGCGCGGGTTCCGGGGGCATAAGACGGCGCAGCAGGAGGGCTGGAGACAGCCACAGGCAGCGTCAAGGTGGAGGCAGCATCCCGAGGGATCAGTGACGACCTACTCCTCGTCGGGACGACGGGCAGTTCTCCCTCCTCCTGGCGGGCATCGACCTCGGCATCGTCAGGAAGGTCGCGGAGGATTTCAGCTTTGCTCAATGGGGGTTTTCCCCCATCTCTTCGAGGGTTGCCTCCGAGTCCCCCTCCTCTTCTTTCTCTTCGCGGGACTCGTCAGAAGATAGCTCCACTGGCTTCGGCGCTGCCAGGGCTCCGGAGAGCGCCGGCGGCACCAGCCCGCGTGCGTCGAAGGTCGGCGTGGAAGCCACAAGTGGCTCCCAGTCCTTGCGGAGGAACAAAGGAGTGAAGGCGCTCGACGGGTACTCCTGGTTATCCCCAACCAGGAGGCTAAGGACTGCGGCCAGTTCGCCGTCAGGCAGGGCCCCCGGCCTCAGGCGGATCTTATCTTCTCCATCTCCAAGCTTCCACAAGGGGCGCGATCACGCCTGGAGCGGGGCGACGCGCAACATCGAGAATTCCCTCAGGAGCATGGCTTCTGTGACCTTCGCCGCCTTCGCGTTGCCAGGCTTCAGGTCGGTCTGCATCTGCACCAACACAGACGACGCCCGCTCATCACCGTGCTTCGCGCAGGGCCACGCTTTGTTGAACTGGGGCGCCTCCGTCGGCAAGGCGAAACACGGATGGGCGCGCTTGGCGTCCATGTAACACCCCGAGGATCGTGCTACAGTAATCTCCCCCTAATGGTGGACATCATCATGATCAGTTTCGCTAAACTTTATCTTGATCCCTCTACTAGTTCAAACTCAAAATTAGAATAAAAGTCAAATCAATAATTCTTAAAAAGGTAAATTAAATATGTTCGTTGTGTCGCAAATATTCAGTAAGAATTTGTGATGAATAAGCCAACTTCATTTGACTCACAAATAAATTCTTCAGAAATTAATAGATGGGGTATCAGCAAATAACTTGACCGTTTCTTTTTCTAAAAATGCTTAAACTTTCCAAATGATCCCAAACTTTGTGTGCATCTTCAAAATGGTGCACTGTAATTATTCGCAAAGTTTTATATTCAACTAAAATCTTTTACTAACAAAACTAAGTACAAAACAGTAGCTAATAAAAAAAGAAGTTTACAAAAGAAACAAACCCCTCGTCCCACTGGGCCTTCGACCACAGTGAGGCCCAGCCCACCTACCCCTCAGCATACTCCTCTGTTCACAGAGGGGAGGTGGACGCCGGGGAGCCGCCCATGGACGCGGATGGCCACGTGCCGGCCATCCGCAATCCCCCGTCACCCTAGAAGAACCCCGCGGCCTCCCTCGAACCCTAGCCTCCCCCTTTCCCTCACTTGCCCCTCTCTCTCTCTCTCTCTCTCGGTTCGTCCGCCCCGAGTGAAGCCGTCGCCGCCACCTCTCGTCTACATGACCACCGGCCGCTGCGCTAAGTCCAGGAGCACCGCCGTCCTCTTCTCCATCGATTGCAAGCCTCGATTCGAGCAGGGCCTCCCCGTACGCTCGCCATCGAGCTCATCTCCGCGTACATCGTCGCCGTCCGCCGTCGTTTGCCGCTACTCCTGTCCATCCTGGCCACCCCGACCACGTCCCTGAGTCCACTGTGAGCTCCTCTGCCCGCTCCCCCTGCTCGCCCCCTCGATCCGTCGCCTATAAGCTGCCCCGCACTTCGGCCGCGATGGCCGGAGCCCAAGCTCCCGTGCGTGACCGCGCTGCTGCTGCTCTAGAACGCTGCTGCCTGTTGCCCCCTACGCGTGCCCGGCCGCAGTGACCGCACCCGGCCGCCCGTGGCCGCGCCCCTGTGCCTGCAGCCGTCTGCCGCGCTGCACGCGGCTCCTCTTGCCACTGCTCCTGCTCCATGCGGCTGTGTTTGTTGCTGCTCTTTTGTTGTTGCCCTGCTGCTCACCCTGTTGGTGCTCTGCTCCCTGCCGCAAGGCCCTGCCTGTGCCGCTCGCCTTGGCCACCTCGACCGTTCCCTGCGCCCGCCCCGCGTGCACGCCATGCCCACAGCTCGCGCGCCTCTCGTGTGGCTGCTCCTGGATGCCTCGTGTGCTTCAGGCCGTGGCTGCGCATGCCCAGCAGTGAGGCACGGCTAGACTAATGGCCGGTCCATTTAATTAGTAGTAGGTTAGATTAGGGGCTAAACTATCATATGCCAAGTGGGCCCTTGTACTTAATTAGTTTAGTTAATTAGGTAGGCCTATTTCTATTATTAGGTGTAGTCTATGACATGTGGGCTACACTCCCTGTTTGACTGGTCAATCCTTGACTAGGTCAACCCAACCATTGGACCCCACTTGTAAGCCACTGAAACTAAGCTGCTGCTGTGTGCACCTAGCCAATTCCTTTTTAAATTCGGATTAATAATATTCAAAAAAATAACAAAACTTTAGAAATTCATAGAAAATAATCCGTAACTCGGATGAAATTATTTTGTACATGAAAGTTGCTCAGAACGACGAGACGAATCCGGATACGCATCCCGTTCGTTCCGCCACACATTCCTAGCATAGCGAACACGCAACTTTCTCCCTCTGGTCCGTTTGTCCAAAAACACGAAACATTGGGAATACTTTCCCTGATGTTTCTCCCTTCGCCGGTATCACCTAGTACTGCATTGGGTCACCTCTAGCACCGCGTATTACCACGTTATGCTTTGTGATGCTTTGATTGCTCTGTTATTTATTGTGTTACCGTCTGTTACTTCTTTCTGGTAGATCCCGAGATCGCTGTCGGTACCCCTGTGATCGACTACATCGACGATGAACCCTTCTTACCAGAGCAACCAGGAAAGCCCCCCCTTGATCACCAGATATCGCCTATTCCTTCTCTCTACTTCTTGCATTAGAGTAGTGTAGCATGTTATTGCTTTCGGTTAACCCTGTTCTGCTGCATAGTGTGACGCCCCCGAAATAATCGTACACTAATCATGCACGCAAATGTGTACGATCAAGATCAGGGACTCACGGGAAGATATCACAACACAACTCTACAAATAAAAATAAGTCATACAAGCATCATAATACAAGCCAGGGGCCTCGAGGGCTTGAATACAAGTGCTCGATCATAGACGAGTCAGCGGAAGCAACAATATCTGAGTACAGACATAAGTTAAACAAGTTTTGCCTTAAGAGGGCTAACACAAACGGGGATACAGATCGAACGAGGCGCAGGCCTCCTGCCTGGGATCCTCCTAATTACTCCTGGTCATCATCAGCGGGCTGCACGTAGTAGTAGGCACCTCCAGTGTAGTAGGAGTCGTCGTCGACGGTGGCGTCTGGATCCTGAGCTCCAACATCTGGTTGCGACAACCAGGTAGAAGGGATAGGGGGAAAAGAAGGAGAAAGCAACCGTGAGTACTCATCCAAAGTACTCGCAAGCAAAGAACTACATTACATATGCATGGATATATGTGTAAAGGGCCATATCAGTGGACTAAACTGCAGAATGCCAGAATAAGAGGGGGATAGCTAGTCTTATCGAAGACTACGCTTCTGGTCGCCTCCGACTTGCAGCATATAGAAGAGAGTAGACTGAAGGCCTCCAAGTAGCATTGTATAGCATAATCCTACCCGGCGATCCCCTCCTCGATGCCCTGTTGGAGAGCCATCACCGGGTTGTATCTGGCACTGGGAAGGGTGTGTTTTATTAAGTATCCGGTTCTAGTTGTCATAAGGTCAAGGTACAACTCCGGGTCGTCCTTTTACCGAGGGACACGGCTATTCGAATAGATAAACTTCCCTGCAGGGGTGCACCACATAGCCCAACACGCTTGATCCCATTTGGCCGGACACACTTTCCTGGGTCATGCCCGACCTTGGGAGATCAACACGTCGCAGCCCCACCTAGGCACAACAGAGAGGTCAGCACGCCGGTCTAAACCTAAGCGCGCAGGGGTCTGGGCCCATCGCCCTGAGCACACCTGCACGTTGCGAACGCGGCCGGTGAGCAGACCTAGCAACCTCCAGTACAACGGAAGTCACGTTACGCGGTCCAACCCGGCGCGCGCCACTCAGTCGCTGACGTCAAGAAGTGCTTCGGCTGATACCACGACGTCGGGATACCCATAACTACTCCCGCGTAGGTGGTTAGTGCGTATAGACCAAATGGCCAGACTCAGATCAAATACCCAGATCTCGTTAAGCGTGTTAAGTATCGCGAACGTCGACTAGGGCCAGGCCCACCTCTCTCCTAGGTGGTCCGAACCTGCCCTGTCGCTCCGCCACAAAGTAACAGTCGGGGGCCGTCGGGAACCCAGGCCCACCTCTACCGGGATGGAGCCACCTGCCCCTTCAGCCCCCATCTCCGAACAGTATCACAGGTAACAGTGTAAAGTATATAGTATATGCCCGCGATCACTTCCCGAAGTGATCACGGCCCAGTAATATAGCATGGCAGACGGACAAGAGAGTAGGGACACTGATGGAACACTAGCATCCTATACTAAGCAGTAGGATTGCAGGTAAAGGTATCAACAGCAGTATCAAAGACAGGCTATGCATCAGGATAGGAATAACGAAAGCAGTAACATGCTACACTACTCTAATGCAAGCAGTATAGAGGAGAGTAGGCGATATCTGGTGATCAAGGGGGGGGGCTTGCCTGGTTGCTCTGGCAAGAGAGAGGGATCGTCAACTCCGTAGTCGAACGGGGCAGCAGCAGCGTCGGTCTCGGTGTCTATCGAGAGAAGAGGGGGGAGAAACAATAAATATTTAAGCAAGCAGATGCATAGTGATGCATGACATGACAAATAACGGCGTTAGAGGTGCCCTAACGCGGTATGCGGTGATACCGGTGAAGGGGGAAAACAACCGGGAAAGTATCCCCGATGTTTCGCGTTTTCGAGCAGAGGAGCCGGAGGGGAAAAGTTGCGAGTTTGATATGTTAGGAATGTGTGGTGGACGAACGGGCTGCGTATCTGGGTTCGCCTCGTTGTTCTGAGCAACTATCATGTTGAAAATATTTTAATCCGAGTTACGGATTAAAAGATATGATTTTCTAAAGATTTTATTAATTTCTGGAATTTAATTAATTATTTAAATATAACATTATCCAAAACAGTGCACGCTGACGTCAGCATGACGTCAGCAGTCAACAGGGGCGTTGACTGGTCAAATCTGACGTGTGGGTCCCACCTGTCATTATGTGATTAAGCTAATAAGAGATTAACTAACTAATCATTGTTTAATTAGACTAATTAGATAATTAGGTTAATCTAATTATGATTAATTAGATTAATTAATTAATTAATTAATTAATTAGTTATTTAATTATTTAGTTATTTAATTAATTATTCATTTATTTTTATTATTATTAATTTTAATTCTCTTATTTTTTTTAAATAAACGTTCAGGGGGCGGGCCCCACTTGTGTGTGACCCTGAGGGCCTTAGCGGGCGCCGGGTGCAGGGGTGACGAGCGCACCCGAGCGGGCGCAGGGCACGGGCGCCGCCCGAATGGCCACCGCGGGCGCCCGACCGCCAGCGTCGGCGAGGGCAGAGTGAGGCGAGGCTGGCGGGGCGCCACCGGCGACCGTACCAGCGGCAGCAGGGCGCAGGGGGCCCAGGGCGGCACGGCATCGAGGAGGACAAGGCGCGGGGAGGAGGAGGCCGAGGGTGGTGGCCGGAGTGGGGACCGGACCGGCGAGCGAGGGGGGCGCGGGCAGCAGGGGGGCTTCGGCGATGGTCGTGCGCGGTGGCGCGGTCACGGGGGGAAGGAAGGGGCGGACGAGGCGCGCCGAGGGCGCCGGCGACGACGCACAGGGCGCGGCTGCACCACGGGCGGGCGCCGGAGGCGACGTAGATGGGGGAGGGCGAACAGGGGATGGCCGCGGGCGCTCACCGGGGTTCGCGGGGTCTATGGCGTGGGTTCGGGGACGGTCGGGGTAGTCTGACGAGGGAGAGGATGAGGGGGCGGCAGTCCGGGCGGCGACGGCGTCCTGCTCCGAGGTGGCCAGCGGCGGCCAGGCGCGGGGGATCGATCCCGATCCATTCTGGATTGGGAGGGGGGGAGAGGTGGCGTCGTGGGGGGGGGGGAGTGGGGCGACGGGGTGGGTTAGGGTTTCGGTGCCCTGGGGAGTTGGGGGGGGGGTTAAGGGAGTGGGGGCGCGGTTGGGCCGGCCCGTTCGGTCAATGGAGGCCAGCTGGGCCACTTGGCCCAGCGGGGGGGGGGGCTTTCTCTTCCTTTTTTTGTTAGTTTAGTTTTTTTTCTTTTTTTTATTTTCTTTTCTTTTTATTTTTACCTTTGTTTTATAAATTATAAATCTAGCCCCTAAATTAGTGCTAATACTTATGCCAGTGCCATAATTGGTTTGGCACCCTAAACAATTAGTTTATATCTGTTTAGTATTTAAAAGACAATTAAATATTAGTTTTACTGTAGTTTTTATTAAATTAGCGCTTTTAACTACTTTATAAAAAGATGTTTTCTTCACCATAATTACCTACACATTATTTGTCCCCTCTCGAACATTTTAGTTTTAAAGTTTGAAAACTTTTGATGTTTGCCTTTATTTCAATTTTTGAATTTGAACGGGATTTGAATTATCGCAAAACTATCAACAGTAATCGTGGTGACCTGGCATCATTAGCGGAGGGTTACTGTAGCGTAACTACCCGGGCGTCACAATTCTCCTCCACTACAAGAAATCTCGTCCCGAGATTTAGGAGGGGAGTAAGGGGGAAAGTTCTGGTTACGATATTCTAACGGATCTTCTCGGCCTTGGTTGCTCTTCTCGAGGTGGTCAATCCATTATATTGATTTCTTCATTTTTCTGGTTCAGGTCATCAAGAAGAAGTCGGCATCCTTTCTTCGGGGTCTTCATCGTATTTACGAATAGGTAACGGGGCAGGTCGGCAATGACAGAATGTTATAAGGGTTATAATTTGGGATTAACCCATGAATGAGCATATGAGTACCTCTCGAGTTGAACAAATAAAACACATCGAGAGTAAAGTTGGGAGGTATAATAAGAAGTTTCAAGCAGCCAGGCAATCGTTCAATGCCTAGTCAGAAGGTGAAAGTGGTTTCAAAGCAACAGGACAATTATTGTGCCCGATGCCAGAATTGATGATCTCAACGAAGAGGTGGCTCATGAATTACATACGAGTCCATGCGGGAGGAATAACCTTGGAACAAAAAAGGGGTGTGCAGGAGAGTCAGGTTTCGATCCTGTGGAACTGTGGGTTATGGGCCCACCATGTTTTTTTTTCTTTTTAAATAGGAGGAGTGACATCTTGCATGGTCACGACAGCAAGGCGTGTCAGAGGGTAGCCTGTCAGTTACGTCGAAAACATCATCGATACCAAGGGCGAGGGACGAAGAGAACCATTTTCCTGCTCGTTGAACGAGGCGGGCCAAGAGGCAAAGTTCTCATCCATCGGCGGTTACCGAAATGTCATCAACAATAGAAACAGGGTCTCACTGGCAGAGGTTTACACCGAGGTGTTTACCTAAGCAGTGAATCATTACTGCTTAGATTATATAGATCACAAGAAAGGTTAAAACCAAACAACGGAAAGGAATTATGGTTATCAAATTACACAGAACAATGACAAGGAAAACGTGTTTAAACACATATTTCAGGGTTATATCCTTCCCAAGGATAAGCAGAGCATGATATCCATGACAGGTTATAATGCAGAAAACTCTTTAGGTAGGGGAGAGAATTTTCATGACATTATCCATACAACGGTGTCTGGATAATTGAGGAAGAAACATTTAGCATTGGATTCCAAACGTTCTTGTTGAAAATCGAAGTACCACAGACATGCTTCGAGATAGCATTGACATGGTCTTCAAGCAAAAGTCGGACTTTGGATACACAAAGAATTCATCAGGAACAGCTTATAGAATAAGTCTTACCATTTCCTCATGGAAGAATAGATAACCTTGCTAAGAGTAAACTATAGCAATAGGTCCTCCAGCCAGGCGTGCTAGGCACATCAACACCTTACTAGGTCACATAAAGATGTTATAAGTCTTGGAAATATGTTCTAACCATCATATCTGACCGAGATTCAGATCCGATTGGTGTCATGATACCTCAGACTCAGAATGCTTGAGAGGGAAGGTGCAACACAAATCGTCGAGATGACATTGTAAGATTCTCGGGAAATGAACTATGGAAGCGAGTTCCGAAAGAAAAGCTCATCATTAAAACAATGAAGGGAGAAGGACGTAGCTGATGAATTCAACGACAATTCATCGAGTCTTCCAAAAGGTGGGTTTCCACTAGTATGTGAACAAGGAGATATCATTAGTCAGATGAATGATATAAGGGGATATGCTTGTTGGAAATATGCCCTAGAGGCAATAATAAAAGTATTATTATTATATTTCCTTGTTCATGGTAATTGTCTTTATTCATGCTATAATTGTGTTATCTGGAAATCGTAATACATGTGTGAATACTAGACACCAATATGTCCCTAGTGAGCCTCTAGTTGACTGGCTCGTTGATCAATAGATAGTCATGGTTTCCTGACTATGGACATGGGGATGTCATTGATAATGAGATCACATCATTAGGAGAATGATGTGATGGACAAGACCCAATCCTAAGCATAGCATAAGATCGTGTAGTTCGTTTTGCTAGAGCTTTCCAATGTCGAGTATCTTTTCCTTAGACCATGAGATCGTGTAACTCCCGGATACTGTAGGAGTGCTTTGGGTGTACCAAACGTCACAACGTAACTGGGTGACTATAAAGGTGCACTACAGGTATCTCCGAAAGTATCTGTTGGGTTGACACGGATCAAGACTGGGATTTGTCACTCCGCATGACGGAGAGGTATCACCGGGCCCACTCGGTAATGCATCATCATAATGAGCTCAAAGTGACCAAGTGTTTGGCCACGGGATCATGCATTACGGTACGAGTAAAGTGACTTGCCGGTAACGGGACTAAACGAGGTATTGGGATACCGACGATCGAGTCTCGGGCAAGTAACCTACCGATTGACAAAGGGAATAGTTTACGGGGTTGCTTGAACCCTCGACATCGTGGTTCATCCGATGACATCATCGAGGAACATGTGGGAACCAACATGGGTATCCAGATCCCGCTGTTGGTTATTGTCCGAGAGTCGTCTTGGTCATGTCTGCATGTCTCCCGAACCCGTAGGGTCTACACACTTAAGGTTCGGTGACGCCAGGGTTATTAGGAAGACTTGTATGTGATTACCGAATGTTGTTCGGAGTCCCGGATGAGATCCCGGACGTCACGAGGAGTTCCGGAGTGATCCGGAGGTAAAGATTTATATATGGGAAGTTGTCATACGGACACCGGAATAGTTCGGGGGCATATCGGTATTGTACCGGGGCCACTGGAGGGGCCTCGGGGGTCCACCGGGAGGGGCCACCTCTCCCGGAGGGGCTCATGGGCTGCAAAGGGGAAGGGAACCAGCCCAAAGTGGGCTGGTGCGCCTCCCCCCAAGGGCCCATGCGCCTTAGGGTTTGGGGGAACCCTAAAGGGGGCGCCCCCCTTGCTTGGGGGGCAAGCCCCCTCCCCCTTGGCCGCCGCCCCCCTCTAGATCCATCTAGAGGGACCGGCCCCCCTTGCCCCTTCCCCTATAAATAGAGGGGTGAGGGGAGGGCTGCATACACAACTGAAGGCGCAGCCCCTCCCCTCCCCAACACCTCTCCTCCTCCGTACGCGCTTGGCGAAGCCCTGTCGGAGTTCTGTTGCACCAACCTCACCACGCCGTCGTGCTGCCGTTGGAGTCTTCTTCCTCAACCTCTCTTTCCCTTGCTGGATCAAGAAGGAGGAGACGTCGATCGTCCCGTACGTGTGTTGAACGCGGAGGTGCTGTCCATTCGGCACTTGGTCATCGGTGATCCGAATCACGACGAGTACGACTACGTCATCACCATCCCCTTGAACGCTTCCGCACGCAATCTGCAAGTGGTATGTAGATGCAATCTCTCTCCCATGACTCGTTGCTTAGATGAACTCATAGATGGATCTTGGTGAAACCGTAGGAAAATTTTAATTTTCTGCAACGTTCCCCAACAGTGGCATCATGAGCCAGGTTTATGCGTAGTTCTCTATTGCACGAGTAGAACACAAAGTAGTTGTGGGCGTCGAATTGTCAATTCTTCTTGCCGTTACTAGTCCTATCTTGGTTCAGCGGTATTGTGGGATGAAGCGGCCCGGACCAACCTTACACGTACGCTTACGTGAGACCGGTTCCACCGACTGACATGCACTAGTTGCATAAGGTGGCTCGCGGGTGTCTGTCTCTCCCACTTTAGTTGGATCGGATTCGATGAACAGGGTCCTTATGAAGGGTAAATAGAGATTGACAAATTCACGTTGTGGTTTTAACGTAGGTAAAAAACGTTCTTGCTAGCAACCTATAATAGCCACGTAAAAAACTTGCAACAACATTAGACACGTCTAACTTGTTTTTGCAGCAAGTGCTTTGTGATGTGATATGGCCAGAAGTTGTGATGAATCATGTGATGTATGAGATGCTCTTGTTATTGTAATAGGAATCACGACTTGCATGTCGATGAGTATGACAACCGGCAGGAGCCATAGGAGTTGTCATTATTCTTTTATGACCTGCGTGTCACCATGTAAATTACTTTACTTTATTGCTAAACGTGTTAGCCATAGTAGTAGTAGTAATGATTGGCGAGCAACTCCATGGAGACACGATGATGGAGATCATGATGATGGAGATCATGGTGTCGTGCCGGTGACAAGATGATCATGGAGCCCCAAGATGGAGATCGAAGGAGCTATGTGATATTGGCCATATCATGTCACGTTTATTATTTGATTGCATGTGATGTTTATCATGTTTTGCATCTTGTTTACTTAGAACGACGGTAGTAAATAAGATGATCCCTTACAAAATTTCAAGAAGTGTTCTCCCCTAACTGTGCACCGTTGCTAAAGTTCGTCGTTTCGAAGCACCACGTGATGATCGGGTGTGATAGATCCATACGTTCACATACAACGGGTGTAAGACAGTTTTACACATGCAAAACACTTAGGGTTAACTTGACGAGCCTAGCATGTACAGACATGGCCTCGGAACACGGAGACCGAAAGGTCGAACATGAGTCATATAGAAGATACGATCAACATGGAGATGTTCACCGATGATGACTAGTCCGTCTCACGTGATGATCGGACACGGCCTAGTCGACTCAGATCATGTAACACTTAGATGACTAGAGGGATGTCTAATCTGAGTGGGAGTTCATTCATTAATTTGATTAGATGAACTTAATTATCATGAACTTAGTCTAAATCTTTACAATATGTCTTGTAGATCAAATGGCCCACGGTAATGTCAGCCTCAACTTCAACGCGTTCCTAGAGAAAACTAAGCTGAAAGATGATGGCAGCAACTACTCGGACTGGGTCCGGAACTTGAGGATCATCCTCATAGCAGCCAAGAAAGATTATGTCCTAGATGCACCGTTAGGTGATGCACCATTCCCAGAAAACCAGGACGTTATGAACGCCCATCAGTCACGCACTGATGATTACTCCATCGTTCAGTGCGGCATGCTTTACAGCTTAGAACCGGGGCTCCAAAAGCGTTTTGAGAAGCACGGACCATATGAGATGTTCGAGGAGCTGAAATTGATTTTCCAAGCTCATGCCCGGGTCGAGAGATATGAAGTCTCCGACAAGTTCTTTAGCTGCAAAATGGAGGAAAATAGCTCTGTCAGTGAACACATACTCAAGATGTCTGGGTTGCACAACCGCTTGACTCAGCTGGAAGTTAATCTTCCGGATGAGGCGGTCATTGACAGAATCCTTCAGTCGCTCCCACCTAGCTACAAAAGCTTCGTGATGAACTACAACATGCAAGGGATGGAAAAGACCATTCCCGAGTTGTATTCAATGCTGAAATCCGCGAAGGTGGAGATCAAAAAGGAACATCAAGTGTTGATGGTGAATAAAACCACTAAGTTCAAGAAAGGCAAGGGTAAGAAGAACTTCAAGAAAGACGGCAAGGAGGTTGCCGCGCCTGGTAAATCAGTTGCCAGGAAGAAGTCAAAGAATGGACCCAAACCTGAAACTGAGTGCTTTTATTGCAAGGGAAATGGTCACTGGAAACGGAATTGCCCCAAGTACTTAGCGGATAAGAAGGCCGGCAACACTAAAGGTATATGTGATATACATGTAATTGATGTGTACCTTACCAGTGCTCGTAGTAGCTCCTGGGTATTTGATACCGGTGCTGTTGCTCATATTTGTAACTCACAGCAGGAGCTGCGGAATAAGAGAAGACTGGCGAAGGACGAGGTGACGATGCGCGTCGGGAATGGTTCCAAGGTCGATGTGATCGCCGTCGGCACGCTACCTCTACATTTACCCACGGGATTAGTTTTAAACCTCAATAATTGTTATTTAGTGCCAAGTTTGAGCATGAACATTGTATCTGGATCTCGTTTAATACGAGATGGCTACTCATTTAAATCCGAGAATAATGGTTGTTCTATTTATATGAGTGATATGTTTTATGGTCATGCTCCGGTGGTTAATGGTTTATTCTTAATGAATCTCGTGCGTGATAATACACATATTCATAGTGCGAATGCCAAAAGGTGTAAAGTTGATAACGATAGTCCCACATACTTGTGGCACTGCCGCCTTGGTCACATTGGTGTCAAGCGCATGAAGAAGCTCCATGCTGATGGACTTTTAGAGTCTCTCGATTATGAATCGTTTGACACATGCGAACCACGCCTTATGGGCAAAATGACCAAGACTCCGTTCTCCGGAACAATGGAGCGAGCAACCAACTTATTGGAAATTATACATACTGATGTGTGCGGTCCAATGAGCGTTGAGGCTCGCGGAGGATATCGTTATGTTCTCACACTCACTGATGATTTGAGTAGATATGGCTATGTCTACTTAATGAAACACAAGTCTGAGACCTTTGAAAAGTTCAAGGAGTTTCAGAGTGAGGTTGAGAATCAACGTGACAGAAAGATCAAGTTTCTACGATCAGATCGTGGAGGAGAGTACTTAAGTCACGAATTTGGCACACACTTAAGAAAATGTGGAATAGTTTCACAACTCACGCCGCCTGGAACACCTCAGCGTAATGGTGTGTCCGAACGTCGTAATCGCACTTTATTGGATATGGTGCGATCTATGATGTCTCTTACCGATTTACCGCTATCATTTTGGGGATACGCTCTAGAGACAGCCACATTCACTTTAAATAGGGCACCGTCTAAATCCGTTGAGACGACACCGTATGAATTATGGTTTGGGAAGAAACCTAAGCTGTCGTTTCTAAAAGTTTGGGGATGCGAGGCTTATGTCAAGAAACTTCAACCTGAAAAGCTCGAACCCAAATCGGAAAAATGCGTCTTCATAGGATACCCTAAGGAAACCATAGGGTATTGTTGGGGAACGTAGCAGAAATTCAAAATACTCCTACGTGTCACCAAGATCTATCTATGGAGAAACTAGCAACGAAGGGAAGAAGAGTTCATCTACATACCCTTGTAGATTGCTATGCGGAAGCGTTCAAGTGAACGGGGTTGATGGAGTCGTACTCGTCGTGATCCAAATCACCGATGACCAAGTGCCGAACGGACAGCACCTCCGCGTTCAACACACGTACAGCCCGGTGACGTCTCCCGCGCCTTGATCCAGCAAGGAGATAGGGAGAGGTTGAGGAAGACTCCATCCAGCAGCAGCACAACGGCGTGGTGGTGGTGGAGGAGCGTGGTGATCCTGCAGGGCTTCGCCAAGCACTGCGGGAGAGGAGGAGGACTTGGGAGAGGGGGAGGGCTGCACCAGAACTTGGTTAAAGCTCTCATGCGCCTCCCCACTATATATAGGGGTGGAGGGGCCTGGTTTCTTGCCCACCAAGTCCATTGGGGCGTTGGCAAAGGTGGGAGGAAAGAAATCCCATCATTTCCTTCCCCACCGATTGTTATCCCCCCTTTTTAGGGATCTTGATCTTATCCCTTTGGGATATGATCTTATTCCTTCTAAGGGGGGATCTTGGTGCGCCTTGACCAGGGGTGTGGGGCCTTGCCCCCACCACCCACGTTCATGTGGGTCCCCCCATGTAGGTGGGCCCCACTCCGGAACCTTCTAGAACCTTCCCGGTACAATACCGAAAAATCCCAAACATTTTCCGGTGGCCAAAATAGGACTTTCCATATATAAATCCTTACCTCCGGACCATTCCGGAACTCCTCGTGACGTCCGGGATCTCATCCGGGACTCCGAACAATATTCGGTAACCACATACAAACTTCCTTTATAACCCTAGCGTCATCGAACCTTAAGTGTGTAGACCCTACGGGTTCGGGAGACATGCAGACATGACCGAGACGTTCTCCGGTCAATAACCAACAGCGGGATCTGGATACCCATGTTGGCTCCCACATGTTCCATGATGATCTCATCGGATGAACCACGATGTCAAGGACTTAATCAATCCCGTATACAATTCCCTTTGTCTATCGGTACGATACTTGCCCGAGATTCGATCGTTGGTATCCCGATACCTTGTTCAATCTCGTTACCGGCAAGTCTCTTTTACTCGTTCCGTAACACATCATCCCGTGATTCAACTCCTTGATCACCTTGTGCACATTATGATGATGTCCTACCGAGTGGGCCCAGAGATACCTCTCCGTCACATGGAGTGACAAATCCCAGTCTCGATTCGTGCCAACCCAACAGACACTTTCGGAGATACCTGTAGTGTACCTTTATAGCCACCCAGTTACGTTGTGACGTTTGGCACACCCAAAGAATTCCTACGGTATCCGGGAGTTGCACAATCTCATGGTCTAAGGAAATGATACTTGACATTAGAAAAGCTTTAGCATACGAACTACACGATCTTTGTGCTAGGCTTAGGATTGGGTCTTGTCCATCACATCATTCTTCTAATGATGTGATCCCGTTATCAATGACATCCAATGTCCATGGTCAGGAAACCGTAACCATCTATTGATCAACGAGCTAGTCAACTAGAGGCTTACTAGGGACATGGTGTTGTCTATGTATCCACACATGTATCTGAGTTTCCTATCAATACAATTCTAGCATGGATAATAAACGATTATCATGAACAAGGAAATATAATAATAACTTATTTATTATTGCCTCTAGGGCATATTTCCAACAGGTATACCTTCTCTACGCTTTATTTGGAGCCACTTCAAATAACTGTTCTACTTGGAGCTATTCTAAATTGTTGCTCCATTATACGTATCCGGTATCTCTACTCAGAGCTATCCGGATAGGTGTTAAGCTTGCATCGACGTAACTCTTTATGTCGAACTCTTTATCACCTCCATAACCGAGAAACATATCCTTATTCCTCTAAGGATAATTTTGACCGCTATCTGGTGATCTACTCCTAGATCACCTTTGTACCCTCTTGCCAGACATGTGGCAAGGCACACATCAGGTGCGGTACTCAGCATGGCATACCGTATAGAGCCTATGTCTAAGCATAGGGGACGACCTTCATCCTTTCTCTCTGTTCTGCCGTGGTCGAGCTTTAAGTCTTAACTTCGTACCTTACAACTCAGGCAAGAACTTCCTTCTTTGACTGATCCATCTTGAACACCTTCAAGATCATGTCAAGGTATGTGCTCATTTGAAAGTACCATTAAGCGTTTTGATCTATCCCTATAGATCTTGATGCTCAATGTTTAAGCAGCCTAATCCAGGTTTTCCATTGAAAAACACTTTTCAAATAACCCTATATGCTTTTTAGAAATTCTACATTATTTCTGATCATCAATATGTCAACAACATATACTCATCAGAAATTCTATAGTGCTCCCACTCACTTATTTGGAAATACAAGTTTCTCATAAACTTTGTATAAACCCAAAATCTTTGATCATCTCATCAAAGTGTACATTCCAACTCCGAGATGCTTACTCCAGTCCTTAGAAGGATCGCTGGAGCTTTGCATACTTGTTAGCATCTTTCAGGATCGACAAAATCTTCTGCTTGTATCACATACAACCTTTCCTCAAGAACAAGGAAACAATATTTTGACATCCCATCTGCAAGATTTCATAAATAATGCAGTACCTGCTAATTCCAATAGACTCTTAGCATTGCTACGAGTGAGAAGTTCTCATCGTAGTCAACTCCTTGAACTTGTCGGGAAACACCTTAACGACAAGTCGAGCTTTCTCAATGGTGACACTTACCATCATTGTCTGTCTTCCTTTTAAAATCCATATGTACCCAACAGCCTTACGACCATCAAGTAGTTCTTTCAAAGTCTACACTTTGTTTTCATACATGGATCCTCTCTCGGATTTTATGGCCTCGAGCCATTTTTCGGAATCCGGGCCCACCATCGCTCCTCCATAGCTCATAGGTTCATCGTTGTCTAACAATGTGACCTTTTAAGACAGGGTTACACTTAGAAGTTGTACACACCCTTGTCAACCTATGAGGTTCAATAGTAACTTGATCTGAAGCTCCATGATCATCATCATTAGCTTTCTCTTCAACTGAGGCAGGGGCCATAGAAACATTTTTCCTGTGCTTGCGCTGCTCTCTGCCTGAAGTAAAGGTTCAACATCCTTATCAAGTTCTATCTTCCTCCCACTCAATTCTTTCGAGAGAAACTCTTCCTCGAGAAAGGACCCGATTCTAGAAACAATCCCTATTGCTTTTGGATCTGAATTAGGAGGTATGCCCAACTGTTTTGGGTGTCCTATGAAGATGCATTTTATCCACTTTGGGTTCGAGCTTATGAACCTGAAACTTTTTCACATAAGCGTCACAGCCCCAAACTTTTAAGAAACGACAACTCAGGTTTCTCCAAACCATAGTTCAAACGGTTTCGTCTCAACGGAATTACGTGGTGCCCTATTAAAGTGAGTGTGGTTGTCTCTAATGCGTAACCCATGAACGATAGTGGTAATTCGATAAGACACATCATGGTACGCACCATATCCAATAGGGTGCAACTATGATGTTCGGACACACCATCACACTATGGTGTTCCAGGCGGTGCTAGTTGTGAAACAATTTCCACAATGTCTCAATTTTGTACCAGACTCGCAACTCAGATATTCATCTCTATGATCATATCATAGATATTTTATCCTCTTGTCACGACGATCTTCAACTTCACTCTGAAATTACTTGAACCATTCAATAATTCAGACTTGTGTTTCATCAAGTAAATATACTCAGTATCTACTTAAATCATCTGTGAAGTAAGAATATAACGATATCCACTGCGTGCCTCAGCACTCATTGGACTGCACACATCAAAATGTGTTACTTCCAACAAGTTGCTATTTCGTTCCATCTTACTGAAAACGAGGCTTTTCAGTCATCTTGCCCATGTGTTAAGATTTGCATATCTCAAGTGATTCAAAATCAAGTGAGTCCAAACGATCCATCTGCATGGAGTTTCTTCATGCGTATACACCAATAGACATGGTTCGCATGTCTCAAACTTTTCAAAAACGAGTGAGTCCAAAGATCCATCAACATGGAGCTTCTTCATGCATTTTATACCAATATGACTTACATAGCAGTGCCACAAGTAAGTGGTACTATCTTATACCTTTTGGCATGAAAATGTGTATCATTACGATCAAGATTCAATTAACCATTCCTTTAGGTGCAAGACCATTAAAGGTATCATTCAAATAAACAGAGTAACTATTATTCTCTTTAAATGAACAACCATATTGCGATAGACATAATCCAATCATATCTATGCTCAACGCAAACACCAAATAACAATTATTTAGGTTTAACACCAATCTCGATGGTAGAGTAAGCGTGTGATGCTTGATCATATCAACCTTGGAAACACTTCCAATACATATCGTCCGCTCACCTTTAGCTAGTATCCGTTTATTCCGTAGCTTTCATTTCGAGTTACTAACACTTAGCAACCGAACCGGTATCTAATACCCTGGTGCTACTAGGAGTACTAGTAAAGTACACATTAACATAATGTATATCCAATATACTCCTATCGACAGCCTTCTCATCTACCAAGTATCTAGGGTAATTCTGCTCCAGTAGCTGTTCCCCTCATTACAGAAGCACTTAGTCTCGGGTTAGGGTTCAGCCCTTGCCCTTCTTGAAACTAGTGGTTTCACCAACCATCAACAATTGATGCTCCTTCTTGATTTCTACTTTTGCGGTGTCAAACATCGCGAATTGCTCAAGGATCATCATGTCTATCCCTGATATGTTATAGTTCATCACGAAGCTCTAGCAGCTTGGTGGCAATGACTTTGGAGAAACATCACTATCTTATCTGGAAGATCAACTCCCACTCGATTCAGGTGATTGTTGTACTCAGACAATCTGAGCACAAACTCAATGATTGAGCTTTTCTCCCTTAGTCTATAGGCTAAGAAACTTGCCGGAGGTCTCATACCTCTCGACGTGGGCACGAGCCTGAAATCCCAATTTCAGCCCTCGAAACATCTCATATGTTCCGCGACATTTCAAAAATGTCTTCGGTGCCTCAATTCTAAACCATTCAACATTACCGAACTATCACGTAGTTATCTAAACGTGTATGTCCGATGTTCGCAACATCCACAAACGACGTTGGGGTTTCAGCATACTGAGCGGTGCATTAAGGACATAAGCCTTCTACTGTCCGCATAATTGCTACTGTCAACTTTCAACTATATTTTCTCCAGGAACGTATCTAACTAGTAGAACTAAAGCGCGAGCTTACGGCATAATTTGCAAAGATCTTTTGACTATGTTCAGGATAATTAAGTTCATCTTATGAACTCCCACTCATATAGACATCCCTCTAGTCATCTAAGTGATTACATGATCCGAGTCAACTAGGCCGTGTCCGATCATCACATGAGACGGACTAGTCATCATCGGTGAACATCTTCATGTTGATCGTATCTACCATACGACTCATGCTCGACCTTTCGGTCTCTGTGTTCCGAGGCCATGTCTGTACATGCTAGGCTCGTCAAGTTAACCCTAAGTGTTTTGCATGTGTAAAACTGTCTTACACCCGTTGTATGTGAACGTAAGGATCTATCACACCCGATCATCATGTGGTGCTTCGAAACGACGAACTTTAGCAACGGTGCACAGTTAGGGGAGAACACTTCTTGAAATTTTAATGAGGGATCATCTTATTTACTACCGTTGTTCTAAGCAAATAAGATGCAATAACATGATAAACATCACATGCAATCAAATAGTGACATGATATGGCCATCACCACTTTGCTCCTTTCGATCTCCATCTTCGGGGCTCCATGATCATCATCGTCACCGGCATGACACCATGATCTCCATCATCATGATCTCCATCATCGTGTCTTCATGAAGTTGTCTCGCCAACTATTACTTCTACTACTATGGCTAACGGTTAGCAATAAAGTAAAGTAATTACATGACGTTTATGTTGACACACAGGTCATAAATAAATTAAAGACAACTCCTATGGCTCCTGCCGGTTGTCATACTCATCGACATGCAAATCGTGATTCCTATTACAAGAACATGATCATCTCATACATCACATATATCATTCATCACATTCTTTGGCCATATCACATCACATAGCATACCCTGCAAAAACAAGTTAGACGTCCTCTAATTGTTGTTTGCATGTTTTACGTGGCTGCTATGGGTTTCTAGCAAGAACGTTTCTTACCTACGCAAAACCACAACGTGATATGCCAATTGCTATTTACCCTTCATAAGGACCCTTTTCATCGAATCCGTTCCGACTAAAGTGGGAGAGACAGGCACCCGCCAGCCACCTTATGCGACTAGTGCATGTCAGTCGGTGGAACCGGTCTCACGTAAGAATACGTGTAAGGTTGGTCCGGGCCGCTTCATCCCACAATACCGTCGAAACAAGATTGACTAGTAACGGTAAGCATATTGAACAAAATCAACGCCCACAACTACTTTGTGTTCTACTCGTGCATAGAATCTACGCAATAGACCTAGCTCATGATGCCACTGTTGGGGAACGTAGCAGAAATTCAAAATATTCCTACGTGTCACCAAGATCTATCTATGGAGAAACTAGCAACGAAGGGAAGAAGAGTGCATCTACATACCCTTGTAGATTGCTATGCGGAAGCGTTCAAGTGAACGGGGTTGATGGAGTCGTACTCGTCGTGATCCAAATCACCGATGACCAAGTGCCGAACGGACAGCACCTCCGCGTTCAACACACGTACAGCCCGGTGACGTCTCCCGCGCCTTGATCCAGCAAGGAGATAGGGAGAGGTTGAGGAAGACTCCATCCAGCAGCAGCACAACGGCGTGGTGGTGGTGGAGGAGCGTGGTGATCCTGCAGGGCTTCGCCAAGCACTGCGGGAGAGGAGGAGGACTTGGGAGAGGGGGAGGGCTGCACCAGAACTTGGTTAAAGCTCTCATGCGCCTCCCCACTATATATAGGGGTGGAGGGGGCTGGTTTCTTGCCCACCAAGTCCATTGGGGCGTTGGCAAAGGTGGGAGGAAAGAAATCCCATCATTTCCTTCCCCACCGATTGTTATCCCCCCTTTTTAGGGATCTTGATCTTATCCCTTTGGGATATGATCTTATTCCTTCTAAGGGGGGATCTTGGTGCGCCTTGACCAGGGGTGTGGGGCCTTGCCCCCACCACCCACGTTCATGTGGGTCCCCCCATGTAGGTGGGCCCCACTCCGGAACCTTCTAGAACCTTCCCGGTACAATACCGAAAAATCCCAAACATTTTCCGGTGGCCAAAATAGGACTTTCCATATATAAATCTTTACCTCCGGACCATTCCGGAACTCCTCGTGACGTCCGGGATCTCATCCGGGACTCCGAACAATATTCGGTAACCACATACAAACTTCCTTTATAACCCTAGCGTCATCGAACCTTAAGTGTGTAGACCCTACGGGTTCGGGAGACATGCAGACATGACCGAGACGTTCTCCGGTCAATAACCAACAGCGGGATCTGGATACCCATGTTGGCTCCCACATGTTCCATGATGATCTCATCGGATGAACCACGATGTCAAGGACTTAATCAATCCCGTATACAATTCCCTTTGTCTATCGGTACGATACTTGCCCGAGATTCGATCGTTGGTATCCCGATACCTTGTTCAATCTCATTACCGGCAAGTCTCTTTTACTCGTTCCGTAACACATCATCCCGTGATTCAACTCCTTGATCACCTTGTGCACATTATGATGATGTCCTACCGAGTGGGCCCAGAGATACCTCTCCGTCACATGGAGTGACAAATCCCAGTCTCGATTCGTGCCAACCCAACAGACACTTTCGGAGATACCTGTAGTGTACCTTTATAGCCACCCAGTTACGTTGTGACGTTTGGCACACCCAAAGAATTCCTACGGTATCCGGGAGTTGCACAATCTCATGGTCTAAGGAAATGATACTTGACATTAGAAAAGCTTTAGCATACGAACTACACGATCTTTGTGCTAGGCTTAGGATTGGGTCTTGTCCATCACATCATTCTTCTAATGATGTGATCCCGTTATCAATGACATCCAATGTCCATGGTCAGGAAACCGTAACCATCTATTGATCAACGAGCTAGTCAACTAGAGGCTTACTAGGGACATGGTGTTGTCTATGTATCCACACATGTATCTGAGTTTCCTATCAATACAATTCTAGCATGGATAATAAACGATTATCATGAACAAGGAAATATAATAATAACTTATTTATTATTGCCTCTAGGGCATATTTCCAACAGGTATACCTTCTCTACGCTTTATTTGGAGCCACTTCAAATAACTGTTCTACTTGGAGCTATTCTAAATTGTTGCTCCATTATACGTATCCGGTATCTCTACTCAGAGCTATCCGGATAGGTGTTAAGCTTGCATCGACGTAACTCTTTATGTCGAACTCTTTATCACCTCCATAACCGAGAAACATATCCTTATTCCTCTAAGGATAATTTTGACCGCTATCTGGTGATCTACTCCTAGATCACCTTTGTACCCTCTTGCCAGACATGTGGCAAGGCACACATCAGGTGCGGTACTCAGCATGGCATACCGTATAGAGCCTATGTCTAAGCATAGGGGACGACCTTCATCCTTTCTCTCTGTTCTGCCATGGTCGAGCTTTAAGTCTTAACTTCGTACCTTACAACTCAGGCAAGAACTTCCTTCTTTGACTGATCCATCTTGAACACCTTCAAGATCATGTCAAGGTATGTGCTCATTTGAAAGTACCATTAAGCGTTTTGATCTATCCCTATAGATCTTGATGCTCAATGTTTAAGCAGCCTAATCCAGGTTTTCCATTGAAAAACACTTTTCAAATAACCCTATATGCTTTCTAGAAATTCTACATTATTTCTGATCATCAATATGTCAACAACATATACTCATCAGAAATTCTATAGTGCTCCCACTCACTTATTTGGAAATACAAGTTTCTCATAAACTTTGTATAAACCCAAAATCTTTGATCATCTCATCAAAGTGTACATTCCAACTCCGAGATGCTTACTCCAGTCCTTAGAAGGATCGCTGGAGCTTTGCATACTTGTTAGCATCTTTCAGGATCGACAAAATCTTCTGCTTGTATCACATACAACCTTTCCTCAAGAACAAGGAAACAATATTTTGACATCCCATCTGCAAGATTTCATAAATAATGCAGTACCTGCTAATTCCAATAGACTCTTAGCATCGCTACGAGTGAGAAGTTCTCATCGTAGTCAACTCCTTGAACTTGTCGGGAAACACCTTAACGACAAGTCGAGCTTTCTCAATGGTGACACTTACCATCATTGTATGTCTTCCTTTTAAAATCCATATGTACCCAACAGCCTTACGACCATCAAGTAGTTCTTTCAAAGTCTACACTTTGTTTTCATACATGGATCCTCTCTCGGATTTTATGGCCTCGAGCCATTTTTCGGAATCCGGGCCCACCATCGCTCCTCCATAGCTCATAGGTTCATCGTTGTCTAACAATGTGACCTTTTAAGACAGGGTTACACTTAGAAGTTGTACACACCCTTGTCAACCTATGAGGTTCGATAGTAACTTGATCTGAAGCTCCATGATCATCATCATTAGCTTTCTCTTCAACTGAGGCAGGGGCCACAGAAACATTTTTCCTGTGCTTGCGCTGCTCTCTGCCTGAAGTAAAGGTTCAACATCCTTATCAAGTTCTATCTTCCTCCCACTCAATTCTTTCGAGAGAAACACTTCCTCGAGAAAGGACCCGTTTCTAGAAACAATCCCTATTGCTTTTGGATCTGAATTAGGAGGTATGCCCAACTGTTTTGGGTGTCCTATGAAGATGCATTTTATCCACTTTGGGTTCGAGCTTATGAACCTGAAACTTTTTCACATAAGCGTCACAGCCCCAAACTTTTAAGAAACGACAACTCAGGTTTCTCCAAACCATAGTTCAAACGGTTTCGTCTCAACGGAATTACGTGGTGCCCTATTAAAGTGAGTGTGGTTGTCTCTAATGCGTAACCCATGAACGATAGTGGTAATTCGATAAGACACATCATGGTACGCACCATATCCAATAGGGTGCAACTATGATGTTCGGACACACCATCACACTATGGTGTTCCAGGCGGTGCTAGTTGTGAAACAATTTCCACAATGTCTCAATTTTGTACCAGACTCGCAACTCAGATATTCATCTCTATGATCATATCATAGATATTTTATCCTCTTGTCACGACGATCTTCAACTTCACTCTGAAATTACTTGAACCATTCAATAATTCAGACTTGTGTTTCATCAAGTAAATATACTCAGTATCTACTTAAATCATCTGTGAAGTAAGAATATAACGATATCCACTGCGTGCCTCAGCACTCATTGGACTGCACACATCAAAATGTGTTACTTCCAACAAGTTGCTATTTCGTTCCATCTTACTGAAAACGAGGCTTTTCAGTCATCTTGCCCATGTGTTAAGATTTGCATATCTCAAGTGATTCAAAATCAAGTGAGTCCAAACGATCCATCTGCATGGAGTTTCTTCATGCGTATACACCAATAGACATGGTTCGCATGTCTCAAACTTTTCAAAAACGAGTGAGTCCAAAGATCCATCAACATGGAGCTTCTTCATGCGTTTTATACCAATATGACTTACATAGCAGTGCCACAAGTAAGTGGTACTATCTTATACCTTTTGGCATGAAAATGTGTATCATTACGATCAAGATTCAATTAACCATTCCTTTAGGTGCAAGACCATTAAAGGTATCATTCAAATAAACAGAGTAACTATTATTCTCTTTAAATGAACAACCATATTGCGATAGACATAATCCAATCATATCTATGCTCAACGCAAACACCAAATAACAATTATTTAGGTTTAACACCAATCTCGATGGTAGAGTGAGCGTGTGATGCTTGATCATATCAACCTTGGAAACACTTCCAATACATATCGTCCGCTCACCTTTAGCTAGTATCCGTTTATTCCGTAGCTTTCATTTTGAGTTACTAACACTTAGCAACCGAACCGGTATCTAATACCCTGGTGCTACTAGGAGTACTAGTAAAGTACACATTAACATAATGTATATCCAATATACTCCTATCGACAGCCTTCTCATCTACCAAGTATCTAGGGTAATTCTGCTCCAGTAGCTGTTCCCCTCATTACAGAAGCACTTAGTCTCGGGTTAGGGTTCAGCCCTTGCCCTTCTTGAAACTAGTGGTTTCACCAACCATCAACAATTGATGCTCCTTCTTGATTTCTACTTTTGCGGTGTCAAACATCGCGAATTGCTCAAGGATCATCATGTCTATCCCTGATATGTTATAGTTCATCACGAAGCTCTAGCAGCTTGGTGGCAATGACTTTGGAGAAACATCACTATCTTATCTGGAAGATCAACTCCCACTCGATTCAAGTGATTGTTGTACTCAGACAATCTGAGCACAAACTCAATGATTGAGCTTTTCTCCCTTAGTCTATAGGCTAAGAAACTTGCCGGAGGTCTCATACCTCTCGACGTGGGCACGAGCCTGAAATCCCAATTTCAGCCCTCGAAACATCTCATATGTTCCGCGACATTTCAAAAATGTCTTCGGTGCCTCAATTCTAAACCATTCAACATTACCGAACTATCACGTAGTTATCTAAACGTGTATGTCCGATGTTCGCAACATCCACAAACGACGTTGGGGTTTCAGCATACTGAGCGGTGCATTAAGGACATAAGCCTTCTACTGTCCGCATAATTGCTACTGTCAACTTTCAACTATATTTTCTCCAGGAACGTATCTAACTAGTAGAACTAAAGCGCGAGCTTACGGCATAATTTGCAAAGATCTTTTGACTATGTTCAGGATAATTAAGTTCATCTTATGAACTCCCACTCATATAGACATCCCTCTAGTCATCTAAGTGATTACATGATCCGAGTCAACTAGGCCGTGTCCGATCATCACATGAGACGGACTAGTCATCATCGGTGAACATCTTCATGTTGATCGTATCTACCATACGACTCATGCTCGACCTTTCGGTCTCTGTGTTCCGAGGCCATGTCTGTACATGCTAGGCTCGTCAAGTTAACCCTAAGTGTTTTGCATGTGTAAAACTGTCTTACACCCGTTGTATGTGAACGTAAGGATCTATCACACCCGATCATCATGTGGTGCTTCGAAACGACGAACTTTAGCAACGGTGCACAGTTAGGGGAGAACACTTCTTGAAATTTTAATGAGGGATCATCTTATTTACTACCGTTGTTCTAAGCAAATAAGATGCAATAACATGATAAACATCACATGCAATCAAATAGTGACATGATATGGCCATCACCACTTTGCTCCTTTCGATCTCCATCTTCGGGGCTCCATGATCATCATCGTCACCGGCATGACACCATGATCTCCATCATCATGATCTCCATCATCGTGTCTTCATGAAGTTGTCTCGCCAACTATTACTTCTACTACTATGGCTAACGGTTAGCAATAAAGTAAAGTAATTACATGACGTTTATGTTGACACACAGGTCATAAATAAATTAAAGACAACTCCTATGGCTCCTGCCGGTTGTCATACTCATCGACATGCAAATCGTGATTCCTATTACAAGAACATGATCATCTCATACATCACATATATCATTCATCACATTCTTTGGCCATATCACATCACATAGCATACCCTGCAAAAACAAGTTAGACGTCCTCTAATTGTTGTTTGCATGTTTTACGTGGCTGCTATGGGTTTCTAGCAAGAACGTTTCTTACCTACGCAAAACCACAACGTGATATGCCAATTGCTATTTACCCTTCATAAGGACCCTTTTCATCGAATCCGTTCCGACTAAAGTGGGAGAGACAGGCACCCGCCAGCCACCTTATGCGACTAGTGCATGTCAGTCGGTGGAACCGGTCTCACGTAAGAATACGTGTAAGGTTGGTCCGGGCCGCTTCATCCCACAATACCGTCGAAACAAGATTGACTAGTAACGGTAAGCATATTGAACAAAATCAACGCCCACAACTACTTTGTGTTCTACTCGTGCATAGAATCTACGCAATAGACCTAGCTCATGATGCCACTGTTGGGGAACGTAGCAGAAATTCAAAATATTCCTACGTGTCACCAAGATCTATCTATGGAGAAACTAGCAACGAAGGGAAGAAGAGTGCATCTACATACCCTTGTAGATTGCTATGCGGAAGCGTTCAAGTGAACGGGGTTGATGGAGTCGTACTCGTCGTGATCCAAATCACCGATGACCAAGTGCCGAACGGACAGCACCTCCGCGTTCAACACACGTACAGCCCGGTGACGTCTCCCGCGCCTTGATCCAGCAAGGAGATAGGGAGAGGTTGAGGAAGACTCCATCCAGCAGCAGCACAACGGCGTGGTGGTGGTGGAGGAGCGTGGTGATCCTGCAGGGCTTCGCCAAGCACTGCGGGAGAGGAGGAGGACTTGGGAGAGGGGGAGGGCTGCACCAGAACTTGGTTAAAGCTCTCATGCGCCTCCCCACTATATATAGGGGTGGAGGGGGCTGGTTTCTTGCCCACCAAGTCCATTGGGGCGTTGGCAAAGGTGGGAGGAAAGAAATCCCATCATTTCCTTCCCCACCGATTGTTATCCCCCCTTTTTAGGGATCTTGATCTTATCCCTTTGGGATATGATCTTATTCCTTCTAAGGGGGGATCTTGGTGCGCCTTGACCAGGGGTGTGGGGCCTTGCCCCCACCACCCACGTTCATGTGGGTCCCCCCATGTAGGTGGGCCCCACTCCGGAACCTTCTAGAACCTTCCCGGTACAATACCGAAAAATCCCAAACATTTTCCGGTGGCCAAAATAGGACTTTCCATATATAAATCTTTACCTCCGGACCATTCCGGAACTCCTCGTGACGTCCGGGATCTCATCCGGGACTCCGAACAATATTCGGTAACCACATACAAACTTCCTTTATAACCCTAGCGTCATCGAACCTTAAGTGTGTAGACCCTACGGGTTCGGGAGACATGCAGACATGACCGAGACGTTCTCCGGTCAATAACCAACAGCGGGATCTGGATACCCATGTTGGCTCCCACATGTTCCATGATGATCTCATCGGATGAACCACGATGTCAAGGACTTAATCAATCCCGTATACAATTCCCTTTGTCTATCGGTACGATACTTGCCCGAGATTCGATCGTTGGTATCCCGATACCTTGTTCAATCTCGTTACCGGCAAGTCTCTTTTACTCGTTCCGTAACACATCATCCCGTGATTCAACTCCTTGATCACCTTGTGCACATTATGATGATGTCCTACCGAGTGGGCCCAGAGATACCTCTCCGTCACATGGAGTGACAAATCCCAGTCACGATTCGTGCCAACCCAACAGACACTTTCGGAGATACCTGTAGTGTACCTTTATAGCCACCCAGTTACGTTGTGACGTTTGGCACACCCAAAGAATTCCTACGGTATCCGGGAGTTGCACAATCTCATGGTCTAAGGAAATGATACTTGACATTAGAAAAGCTTTAGCATACGAACTACACGATCTTTGTGCTAGGCTTAGGATTGGGTCTTGTCCATCACATCATTCTTCTAATGATGTGATCCCGTTATCAATGACATCCAATGTCCATGGTCAGGAAACCGTAACCATCTATTGATCAACGAGCTAGTCAACTAGAGTCTTACTAGGGACATGGTGTTGTCTATGTATCCACACATGTATCTGAGTTTCCTATCAATACAATTCTAGCATGGATAATAAACGATTATCATGAACAAGGAAATATAATAATAACTTATTTATTATTGCCTCTAGGGCATATTTCCAACAGGTATACCTTCTACTTAAGATCCGAGGGCAAGATCTTTGTTGCCAAGAACGGAACCTTTCTGGAGAAAGAGTTTCTCTCGAAAGAAGTAAGTGGGAGGAAAGTGGAGCTTGATGAAGTACTGCCTCTTGAAACGGAGAATGGCGCAGCGCAGGAAAATGTTCCTGTGGTGCCTGCTCCAATTAGAGAGGAGGTTAATGATAATGATCAAGATACTTCGGACCAAGCTTCCACTGAACTTCGTAGGTCCACAAGGACACGTTCCGCACCAGAGTGGTACGGCAACCCTGTCCTGGAAATCATGTTGTTGGACAACGGTGAACCTTCGAACTATGAGGAAGCGATGGCGGGCCCGGATTCCAACAAATGGTTAGAAGCCATGAAATCCGAGATAGGATCCATGTATGAAAACAAAGTATGGACTTTGACAGATTTGCCCGATGATCGGCGAGCGATAGAAAATAAATGGATCTTCAAGAAGAAGACGGACGCGGATGGTAATGTCCCCATCTAGAAAGCTCGACTTGTCGCTAAGGGTTATCGGCAAGTTCAAGGGATTGACTACGATGAGACTTTCTCTCCCGTAGCGAAGCTGAAGTCCGTCCGAATCATGTTAGCAATTGCCGCATACCATGATTATGAGATATGGCAAATGGACGTCAAAACGGCATTCCTTAACGGCTATCTTAAGGAAGAACTGTATATGATGCAGCCGGAAGGTTTTGTCGATCCCAAGAATGCTAACAAGGTGTGCAAGCTCCAGCGATCCATTTATGGGCTGGTGCAAGCATCTCGGAGTTGGAACATTCGCTTTGATGAGATGATCAAAGCGTTTGGGTTTATGCAGACTTATGGAGAAGCCTGCGTTTACAAGAAAGTGAGTGGGAGCTCCGTAGCATTTCTCATATTATATGTGGATGACATACTATTGATGGGAAATGATATAGAATTCTTGGAAAGCATAAAGGCCTATTTGAACAAGTGTTTTTCAATGAAGGACCTTGGAGAAGCTGCTTATATATTAGGCATCAAAATCTATAGAGATAGATCAAGACGCCTCATAGGTCTTTCGCAAAGCACGTACCTTGATAAGATTTTGAAGAAGTTCAAAATGGATCAGTCCAAGAAAGGGTTCTTGCCTGTATTGCAAGGTGTGAAATTGAGCTCAGCTCAATGCCCGACCACGGCAAAGGATAAACAAGAGATGAGCGTCATCCCCTATGCTTCAGCCATAGGATCCATTATGTATGCCATGCTGTGTACGAGACCTGATGTAAACCTTGCCGTAAGTTTGGTAGGTCGGTACCAAAGTAACCCCGGCAAGGAACACTGGACAGCGGTCAAGAATATCCTTAAGTACCTGAAAAGGACTAAGGACATGTTTCTCGTTTATGGAGGTGACGAAGAGCTCGTCGTAAAGGGTTACGTCGATGCTAGCTTCGACACAGATCTGGATGACTCTAAGTCACAAACCGGATACGTGTATATGTTGAATGGTGGAGCAGTGAGCTGGTGCAGCTGCAAGCAGAGCGTCGTGGCGGGATCTACATGTGAAGCGGAATACATGGCAGCCTCGGAGGCAGCGCATGAGGCAATTTGGGTGAAGGAGTTCATCACCGACCTAGGAGTCATACCCAATGCGTC
This sequence comes from Aegilops umbellulata, assembly GCA_032464435.1. NCBI lineage: Eukaryota > Viridiplantae > Streptophyta > Magnoliopsida > Poales > Poaceae > Aegilops > Aegilops umbellulata. Next base: position 60,312,180 of record CP136056.1, on the reverse strand, counting down.
GGGGCCGATCAAACTCTTCTGTGACAACACTGGAGCTATTGCACTGGCCAAGGAGCCCAGGTTTCACAAGAAGACCAGGCACATCAAGCGTCGCTTCAACTCCATCCGTGAAAATGTTCAAGATGGAGACATAGAAATTTGTAAAGTGCACACGGATCTGAATGTCGCAGATCCGTTGACTAAACCTCTCCCTAGGGCAAAGCATGATCAGCACCAGAACTCTATGGGTGTTCGATTCATCACAATGTAACTAGATTATTGACTCTAGTGCAAGTGGGAGACTGTTGGAAATATGCCCTAGAGGCAATAATAAAAGTGTTATTATTATATTTCCTTGTTCATGGTAATTGTCTTTATTCATGCTATAATTGTGTTATCTGGAAATCGTAATACATGTGTGAATACTAGACACCAATATGTCCCTAGTGAGCCTCTAGTTGACTGGCTCGTTGATCAATAGATAGTCATGGTTTCCTGACTATGGACATGGGGATGTCATTGATAACGAGATCACATCATTAGGAGAATGATGTGATGGACAAGACCCAATCCTAAGCATAGCACAAGATCGTGTAGTTCGTTTTGCTAGAGCTTTCCAATGTCGAGTATCTTTTCCTTAGACCATGAGATCGTGTAACTCCCAGATACTGTAGGAGTGCTTTGGGTGTACCAAACGTCACAACGTAACTGGGTGACTATAAAGGTGCACTACAGGTATCTCCGAAAGTATCTGTTGGGTTGACACGGATCAAGACTGGGATTTGTCACTCCGCATGACGGAGAGGTATCACCGGGCCCACTCGGTAATGCATCATCATAATGAGCTCAAAGTGACCAAGTGTTTGGCCACGGGATCATGCATTACGGTACGAGTAAAGTGACTTGCCGGTAACGGGACTAAACGAGGTATTGGGATACCGACGATCGAGTCTCGGGCAAGTAACCTACCGATTGACAAAGGGAATAGTTTACGGGGTTGCTTGAACCCTCGACATCGTGGTTCATCCGATGACATCATCGAGGAACATGTGGGAGCCAACATGGGTATCCAGATCCCGCTGTTGGTTATTGTCCGAGAGTCGTCTTGGTCATGTCTGCATGTCTCCCGAACCCGTAGGGTCTACACACTTAAGGTTCGGTGACGCCATGGTTATTAGGAAGACTTGTATGTGATTACCGAATGTTGTTCGGAGTCCCGGATGAGATCCCGGACGTCATGAGGAGTTCCGGAGTGATCCGGAGGTAAAGATTTATATATGGGAAGTTGTCATACGGACACCGGAATAGTTCGGGGGCATATCGGTATTGTACCGGGGCCACTGGAGGGGCCTCGGGGGTCCACCGGGAGGGGCCACCTCTCCCGGAGGGGCTCATGGGCTGCAAAGGGGAAGGGAACCAGCCCAAAGTGGGCTGGTGCGCCTCCCCCCAAGGGCCCATGCGCCTTAGGGTTTGGGGGAACCCTAAAGGGGGCGCCCCCCTTGCTTGGGGGGCAAGCCCCCTCCCCCTTGGCCGCCCCCCCCTCTAGATCCATCTAGAGGGGCCGGCCCCCCTTGCCCCTTCCCCTATAAATAGAGGGGTGAGGGGAGGGCTGCATACACAACTGAAGGCGCAGCCCCTCCCCTCCCCAACACCTCTCCTCCTCCGTACGCGCTTGGCGAAGCCCTGTCGGAGTTCTGTTGCACCAACCTCACCACGCCGTCGTGCTGCCGTTGGAGTCTTCTTCATCAACCTCTCTTTCCCTTGCTGGATCAAGAAGGAGGAGACGTCGATCGTCCCGTACGTGTGTTGAACGCGGAGGTGCTGTCCATTCGGCACTTGGTCATCGGTGATCCGAATCACGACGAGTACGACTATGTCATCACCATCCCCTTGAACGCTTCTGCACGCAATCTGCAAGTGGTATGTAGATGCAATCTCTCTCCCATGACTCGTTGCTTAGATGAACTCATAGATGGATCTTGGTGAAACCGTAGGAAAATTTTAATTTTCTGCAACGTTCCCCAACAATGCTCGAGGAAAACATACCCAGTTTAAGCATTGGTTGATAGGTGCACCCGAAATATGGGTTGGGTTGCACGACCAACGTCGGAATGGTGATTCAATAATCAATAGTCTAAGAATGACGGGCGACCATTAACTTCAAAGCAATAGGATTGCTAGAAGGGCAGAATCCAAACAGCACTGCTCACTTGTTGGTACCCCGGATGGGATCAACACGAGGACCCAAGAAAGAATAGTGATGGTGAGAAGTATCACCATACCAAGAATTCTTAAGCGGTGGTGAAATCCTCACAACATTGATGTCGTAAGAGATGTTAATGTCCCAAGGTAAGGGAGAACAATTCCTGGATAGCAAGGAACTCAAGGTATAGCCACAACACGAACAAGTTTGTGTTGGAAAGAAGGCAAGGAAGTAGTCGATGACGCACAAATCACCGAGGGGCAAGGATGGTAATTCTTATCATGAATTTGATTGTTATTCTGGAATAGCTCAGAAGTAGATAATGATCACGACACATTTGTCGAGAGATTACCTGAAGATGTAATCGATCCGCGATCACATCAAGTCAAAATAATGGTGAAGCAAGAGGTTATTGGAACCATGGGTACGACACAAACTCGAAACCAAGCTTGTTGTCTGAGGTGGAATGATAAGACAAGGAAATCAACGTAAGCTTAGCTCAGCGTCGAAAATTGTGTTCCGGGAAGAAAGACCAGGTAGCACAGTTAAGATTTAGCACGTTAATGATATAGCCGATCAGGCTAGGAATGACATGATCGAGTACAAACTCGGCCTTAAAGAAGATTATCAAGAGTTGTTGAACCGTAGGGCAGACTCAGTTCAGTTATCGGTGTCTTTGAGTGTTTAATAACTCAGAGCCCATGAAAACTGTAATCAGTGAGAATGTAGTACTTGATGAAAAACTCATAAGAAATTATGCAGTTCCAAGATAATCTCGAGATACCAGGGGGTAATACTCGACGGTAGATCAAAGTAAAGGTTGGACTGGGGTACTGATCCACAGAATACAAGTACTTAAACTTGCCCAGGAAATGGTATTTAAAGGAGAACATGGTCGGAACCATGATTGCAAGGGATCAATTCACTGATACCAAAGGGTATTATTTCATGGAAATAGTTACAAGAAGCTTCCAGGATAGGATCTACATCGTGTCTATGGGCATGAACACAAAGTTCAAGGTCGACTCCCACTTCTCCAATGCATAACCTTTCATTCACTTCTCGCGTTCAATGAAGTTGTATTGTTGAAATTTTATCTGGCAAAATACCAAAAGAGTATGACTCGTGAAAACGTCCGAGTTCACACATATAAAAGGATGGCATAGGTTCAACTGGTCAGGGTATCGTGGAAACATATACCACAAGCTTCAATAGTAAATACCACACATTTCAAGAATAAAGAACGCAACTCGATAATAGAGTATGCTTGAGAAAGCAAACGATACAATTTACCAAAGGCATTATGTATCCGAGGAAAGGCTCACAAGCTTATTGAATATGAAGGACGTTGTCGGATAAAATCCAACAAAGGAGTTGATGGTACACAAGAGAACTGATGTGAGCATCGGTACTCAACTAGAAGAAGAATCAATGCAGAGGCATATGATTATAGAAACAACTAACTAATTCAAAGCTCAAATGCAAAAGATTTAGGATTTCCGATCAAGGGATCAGAGGCAAACCCTCTGATTAAGGATGGATGAGTTGGGTAAGCTTAGGGGTAAAATCGACAACAATTTGATTGGTCGAGATTCAGCTCATGTTTAAATTGACGTCTGAGCCGGAAAGATAATTTAAAAGGATCAACTGATGACTGCGTGCATTTGCACTCATGTTGAATCAAAGGGATCAAAAATGGCGGTGCCTAAGGATAGTAACGAATATTGCTAGACATATGGAAAGCATCCATCATGCAAGCAGACAAGTATTGGCAAAGCAATAAAGCTGCTAAAGATTTTCGGGGGATTGAATAGTAATTCAAAGACTTTCGTGAAACACCTGAACAACTGGGGATGAGCGGATACTCGGAAAGTGCGAGAAATTATTCTTAGGGGTATTCAGGTGGCAAAGAACTACAAGGCAGTAGGCACAAAATATTCTCGGGGTATCTTGTAATAACAAGATCGAGTGGGAACAAAAGTAAGCACGACAGGTGTAAGTATTTACCCATAGGGATATTTCGGTGGAAGGGAATTGCAAAAGCAACGGGCACAAGGTCTCAAGAGAATATTAGAGAGTATCTTGAAATCTTCCGATGTAGTCGGCGATCATCTGGACTGAAGGGGCTCTCCGGGATAAAGTAATTTTCGAGAACCTATAGTTAGATTTTAGCAAAATCATTTAACCTGAATAGAAGAGAGTTCAGAGTCCCAGAGTATAGGTCGAGGAATAAAAGATCCTACTACCACCCAATGGCGACGTGTGCCCGTAAGACACACAGCCATGTTAGTAAAAGTATTGCAATGTCTAGACTCGACTTCGGCCAAGGAGTGTGGAAGGGGGATTCCTACAGGCAGTCGGCTCTGATACCAACTTGTGACGCCCCCGAAATAATCGTACACTAATCATGCACGCAAATGTGTACGATCAAGATCAGGGACTCACGGGAAGATATCACAACACAACTCTACAAATAAAAATAAGTCATACAAGCATCATAATACAAGCCAGGGGCCTCGAGGGCTCGAATACAAGTGCTCGATCATAGACGAGTCAGCGGAAGCAACAATATCTGAGTACAGACATAAGTTAAACAAGTTTTGCCTTAAGAGGGCTAGCACAAACGGGGATACAGATCGAACTAGGCGCGGGCCTCCTGCCTGGGATCCTCCTAATTACTCCTGGTCGTCATCAGCGGGCTGCACGTAGTAGTAGGCACCTCCTGTGTAGTAGGAGTCGTCGTCGACGGTGGCGTCTGGATCCTGAGCTCCAACATCTGGTTGCGACAACCAGGTAGAAGGGATAGGGGGAAAAGAAGGAGAAAGCAACCGTGAGTACTCATCCAAAGTACTCGCAAGCAAAGAACTACATTACATATGCATGGATATATGTGTAAAGGGCCATATCAGTGGACTAAACTGCAGAATGCCAGAATAAGAGGGGGATAGCTAGTCTTATCGAAGACTACGCTTCTGGTCGCCTCCGACTTGCAGCATATAGAAGAGAGTAGACTGAAGGCCTCCAAGTAGCATCGTATAGCATAATCCTACCCGTCGATCCCCTCCTCGATGCCCTGTTGGAGAGCCATCACCGGGTTGTATCTGGCACTGGGAAGGGTGTGTTTTATTAAGTATCTGGTTCTAGTTGTCATAAGGTCAAGGTACAACTCCGGGTCGTCCTTTTACCGAGGGACACGGCTATTCGAATAGATAAACTTCCCTGCAGGGGTGCACCACATAGCCCAACACGCTTGATCCCATTTGGCCGGACACACTTTCCTGGGTCATGCCCGGCCTTGGGAGATCAACACGTCGCAGCCCCACCTAGGCACAATAGAGAGGTCAGCACGCCGGTCTAAACCTAATCGCGCAGGGGTCTGGGCCCATCGCCCTGAGCACACCTGCACGTTGCGAACGCGGCCGGTGAGCAGACCTAGCAACCTCCAGTACAACGGAAGTCACGTTACGCGGTCCAACCCGGCGCGCGCCACTCAGTCGCTGACGTCAAGAAGTGCTTCGGCTGATACCACGACATAGGGATACCCATAACTACTCCCGCGTAGGTGGTTAGTGCGTATAGACCAAATGGCCAGACTCAGATCAAATACCCAGATCTCGTTAAGCGTGTTAAGTATCGCCTCTCTCCTAGGTGGTCCGAACCTGCCCTGTCGCTCCGCCACAAAGTAACAGTCGGGGGCCGTCGGGAACCCAGGCCCACCTCTACCGGGATGGAGCCACCTGCCCCTTCAGCCCCCATCTCCGAACAGTATCACAGGTAACAGTGTAAAGTATATAGTATATGCCCGCGATCACTTCCCGAAGTGATCACGGCCCAGTAATATAGCATGGCAGACGGACAAGAGAGTAGGGACACTGATGGAACACTAGCATCCTATACTAAGCAGTAGGATTGCAGGTAAAGGTATCAACAGCAGTATCAAAGACAGGCTATGCATCAGGATAGGAATAACGAAAGCAGTAACATGCTACACTACTCTAATGCAAGTAGTATAGAGGAGAGTAGGCGATATCTGGTGATCAAGGGGGGGGGGCTTGCCTGGTTGCTCTGGCAAGAGAGAGGGATCGTCAACTCCGTAGTCGAACGGGGCAGCAGCAGCGTCGGTCTCTGTGTCTATCGAGAGAAGAGGGGGGAGAAACAATAAATATTTAAGCAAGCAGATGCATAGTGATGCATGACATGACAAATAACGGTGTTAGAGGTGCCCTAACGCGGTATGCGGTGATACCGGTGAAGGGGGAAAACAACCGGGAAAGTATCCCCGATGTTTCGCGTTTTCGAGCAGAGGAGCCGGAGGGGAAAAGTTGCGAGTTTGATATGTTAGGAATGTGTGGCGGACGAACAGGCTGCGTATCTGGGTTCGCCTCGTTGTTCTGAGCAACTATCATGTTGAAAATATTTTAATCCGAGTTACGGATTAAAAGATATCATTTTCTAAAGATTTTATTAATTTCTGGAATTTAATTAATTATTTAAATATAACATTATCCAAAACAGTGCACGCTGACGTCAGCATGACGTCAGCAGTCAACAGGGGCGCTGACTGGTCAAATCTGACGTGTGGGTCCCACCTGTCATTCTGTGATTAAGCTAATCAGAGATTAACTAACTAATCATTGTTTAATTAGACTAATTAGATAATTAGGTTAATCTAATTATGCTTAATTAGATTAATTAATTCATTAATTAATTAAATAAATAAATAATTAGTTATTTAATTATTTAGTTATTTAATTAATTATTCATTTATTTTTATTTTTATTAATTTTAATTCTCTTATTTTTTTTAAATAAACGTTCAGGGGGCGGGCCCCACTTGTCTGTGACCCTGAGGGCCTTAGCGGGCGCCGGGTGCAGGGGCGACGAGCGCACCCGAGCGGGCGCAGGGCACGGGCGCCGCCCGAATGGCCACCGCGGGCGCCCGACCGCCGGCGTCGGCGAGGGCAGAGTGAGGCGAGGCTGGCGGGGCGCCACCGGCGACCGTACCAGCGGCAGCAGGGCGCAGGGGGCCCAGGGCGGCACGGCATCGAGGAGGACAAGGCGCGGGGAGGAGGAGGCCGAGGGTGGTGGCCGGAGTGGGGACCGGACCGGCGAGCGAGGGGGGGCGCGGGCAGCAGGGGGGCTTCGGCGATGGTCGTGCGCGGTGGCGCGGTCACGGGGGGAAGGAAGGGGTGGACGAGGCGCGCCGAGGGCGCCGGCGACGACGCACAGGGCGCGGGCGCGTGCGCGCGCACGGTCAGGGCGCGGCCGCACCACGGGCGGACGCCGGAGGCGACGTAGATGGGGGAGGGCGAACAGGGGATGGCCGCGGGCGCTCACCGGGGTTCGCGGGGTCTATGGCGTGGGCTCGGGGACGGCCGGGGTAGTCCGACGAGGGAGAGGATGAGGGGGCGGCAGTACGGGCGGCGACGGCGTCCTGCTCCGAGGTGGCCAGCGGCGGCCAGGCGCGGGGGATCGATCCCGATCCATTCTGGATCGGGAGGGGGGGAGAGGTGGCGTCGTGGGGGGGGGGGGAGTGGGGCGACGGGGTGGGTTAGGGTTTCGGTGCCCTGGGGAGTGGGGGGGATTAAGGGAGTGGGGGCGCGGTTGGGCCGGCCCGTTCGGTCAGTGGAGGCCAGCTGGGCCACTTGGCCCAGCGGGGGGGGGGGGCTTTCTCTTCCTTTTTTTTGTTAGTTTAGTTTTTTTCTTTTTTTTTCTTTTCTTTTTATTTTTACCTTTGTTTTATAAATTATAAATCTAGCCCCTAAATTAGTGCTAATACTTATGCCAGTGCCATAATTGGTTTGGCACCCTAAACAATTAGTTTATATCTGTTTAGTATTTAAAAGACAATTAAATATTAGTTTTACTGTAGTTTTTATTAAATTAGCGCTTTTAACTACTTTATAAAAAGATGTTTTCTTCACCATAATTACCTACACATTATTTGTCCCCTCTCGAACATTTTAGTTTTAAAGTTTGAAAACTTTTGATGTTTGCCTTTATTTCAATTTTTGAATTTGAACAGGATTTGAATTATCGCAAAACTATCAACAGTAATCGTGGTGACCTGGCATCATTAGCGGAGGGTTACTGTAGCGTAACTACCCGGGCGTCACACATAGCGTGTCATTGTTGCTACAGTTGTTACCTTTATCTGTAATCCTACATGCTTAGTATCGGATGCTAGTATTCCATCTGTGGCCCTACATTCTTGTCCGTCTGCTGTGCTATACTACCGGGCCGTGGTCACTCGGGAGATTATCACGGGTATATACTATATACTTTATACATGATACATGTGGTGACTAAAGTCGGGTCGGCTCGTGGAGCACCCGCGAGTGATTCACGGATTGGGGGCTGAAAGGACCTTTGTGTCACACCCTAGCTAGTTCATGCATTAGAGTGTTGCATCATGTCTACCTTTACAGAAACTTGAAATGGGGATGACAGAACCCCCAGCACCCCCTCGAAACAACTAGGGTTTACTAAAATAATTTTCAATGAACCTGAAATGCCCTTATAAAAAGTCCACCCTTTTTGTCTTGGGTTAGAACCTCTGACAAAATGAGTTACATTTTTCTAGGACATTTAAGGTCATTGGATTAAATCAATACTATTTGCATTTGGGCATTTAAATACTATAAAATATTTTATGCTCAAATAATTCTGGAAATAAGTGTGGGCTGTTGGAAATAATCTAAACAGAGCCTATGATTATTTCCAGGATTTTTGTAAGTGTCTAACTATTTTTAATAAAGCCACAAACTTACAGAAAAATAGAAAAAGAAAACAAAGCAGAGAGCAGAGGCTTACCTGGCGCCCACCTCGCGGCCCACCTGCCGGCCCAGCCCAGCCACCGCTCCAGTGAGCTGCTTGGCTCGGCCAGGCAGGCAGCCAGGTGCTCGACGCCGGCACCAGCGCGCGCCACGCAGCTGTCGCCGCCCTGCTTCCTCCCCTCGCCGTTCTGCTGCCCTGGGTCGGTCACCCACTTCTCCCCCGAGCTCGCAGACACGCCCCTTCCTCCCCAGCTCCTCTCCCTCGCTCTCCCGCATCATGGACGACGCTGCCGCAGCCACACCACCATCGTAGTCGCGCTCTTCGTCGTCCCCGTGCCGCGCCACCGTGTCCATTCGCTCCGCCGTCGTCGACTACGTCGAGCAGGCCGAGCCCCGAGCGCTCGCACGCCGTGCACCGCCTCCACCGACCCCGTATTCGTCGGCCACCGCCGGAGATCCCCTTCGCCGTCACCGTTGCAACAGGTCGTACCTGACCTTGGCGTCAGCTTTGTCGCAACCACCGTGAGCTTGGCCACCTCCCTATCCTCTCCGTCCTCACTCTCGAGCCCCGTAGCGACTGCATATAGCTCACCCGCACGTGCCGCCGCGGAGCTCGTCGCTGACGATGCTCCGTCCACCCACTGGCCACACCACTGTGTCCAACATGCTCACCGCATCCCCAGGAGCCCAACACACCACCCCACATGCCTCGCTGTGCCCCGTAGTCTCGGGTTCATCTTCACCCGACTCCTGCAGCCGCACAACTCGTCGTCGGCGACGTTTCCGGCAACCCCGAGCCCAACCACTGCCACCAAACACCGCGGCTTGCTCCCAGCTACGCGTAGATGCTCTCAGCCGCCCATTTGGTCGTCGGAACGCGTTAATGCACTCCCACCGCCGCGTCTGGCCTCGCCGGCGGCTAAACGCCGGCGGGTTTGACCCGTTGACTTTGACTGGGTGGGCCCAGGTTGACTTCTCCTGAGTCTATGACAAGTGGGCCCCCCTCTGCTAATTAACCTAGGGCCATGCGGTGACATCCGGAGTCCTGCCTAGCCTGCTACAGCATGGGTTACCGGAGTCCTCTTAGCCCAGTGCTATAGCCCGGATTCACACGTTGTTGACCGACATGCTCGAAGTCGATTCATGTATGCCTGTTCCCATGGGTTAGTGCCGCTTTGGGTTCACGACTAGCCATGTCGGCCCGGGTTCTCTATCATATGGATGCTAGCGACACTATCATATACATGAGCCAAAAGGCGCAAACGGTCCCGGGCCATGGTAAGGCAACACCCGTGGGATTACCGTGTGTGAGGCCGCAAAGTGATATGAGGTGTTACCAGTTGGGTCGATGTGACTTGGAATCGGGGTCCTGACAGCGTTGGCATCAGAGCCGGACTGCCTGTAGGTTTGATAAGCCAAACTGGTCGATGTCAAGTCTAGAAGTGCTTTAGTTATATGTAGGGGAATTGATTGTGGGAGGGAACGTAAGGATCTTTTTACTCCTTTACATTATGCCCTCTGTCTGAGTCATTCTCTTCTCATTCCACGTGGGTTAAGGACTAGGCTCTCTTCTCTCTATCAGGTTCACGTGTTACTAATCCGTAGTAACTTATAGGGTTGTTGATTACAACTCAGTTCAGTTTCTACTACTTCTAGTATGTTGCCAGTTGGACCAGAACCTTGATATGATGTTGTTGAGTGGTTTTGCAAACTGTTGTGAATGTCTCAAACCTTTTTCCGAGCATTTACAGCCGTTATGCTGTCCAATTTCTCCTAGAAAATTCTAATGCCTTTGCATTATGTTGTGCTTTCAGATGGCCACCCGTTCCCAGAACCAAGTGGTTCGTCTGACCCATTGCATCGGTGTATGTGGTCACACGGCCATGTTGGTCCGAGTGATGGTCGAGACAGGTTACCGATGGTACCCTGAATATACCGTCGAGGAGCAGTTTAGAGACTTTAATCAAAGCCAATATCTCTACACGGTCAGGATATATCCATCTTATCCTGGAGCCACTGAACCCCTCCACTGCTCTTATGGACTTGGGGTTACTATTGGGATGTCCGTGCAGGACGCAGCCTACTCGATGATGACTATCATCCGAGCCAGAACTGCCTTGCTGTGCAACACCGATTTCCGCTACATGCCAGCATCACTCCCTGGGGCACATGGGTACCTTCAGGCTATCTACAGTGACTCATCCCATGAGGATTCACTACTCCGCACCACTACCGAGATGCTTGAAGACAAGGACCATGAAAATCGTGCCTTGCGTATGGAGCTCTTCAACGCTCGTTCCAATCACTGGGCCACTTTGACACGGTTTGCACCTGTTGTGCAAGCTGGATACATGGACATGAGGGACTTGTACCCCGTGCGGGCTGGGCTGCCAGATTTTATGGAGTGGCGTGAGGTAGGAGGCATCACCCCTCCTCGTGGACCCTGTCTGCCACCGTTTGTTGGACCAAGGCCACATCCGAGTCCCTATGGTCCGCAAGCTCCACAGGACCGTCTGTTCCCAGATGATCATGTTCCGCTTCCAGGCTTGGGTGGTGACTTTTATGAGGATTACTACGGGGCTGTCTGAGCTAGTAGTAGTTTCACTAGTATTGTAGTAGTTGTACTTCCATCGTCCTGTGCGACTTGTGGAATATGACTTTGTGTATCATGTTCCGGAGGTGTACAAAAATAATGTATAGGAGCTTGGAATGCCTCCGATGAGATGTAACGTCTTTCACCGTAGTTGTGCTATAGCCTGGGCTTGTACTAAACTATGTATGGTGTGTATGACCGTTGGTATATATATATGGCAGTTTTTATATTACCATGTCATACGGATGAACATCTCTGCATTCGTGTTATCCATTACATTTCCACACTTCCTTGCCAAGATTTTGCCATCCTTGTCTAAACCGTTGTCTTGTTTTCCTAGGATGGTCAACACCCGCAACAACCCTGCTGCCCCGGAGCAGGGTGAAACCAGCGCAAATAGGGATGAAAATCTGCCTCAACCGCCTTCTTTGGCCGAAGTTATGCTAGAGGCAGAACGAAACAAGCGTGAGACCAACCGCTTGCTGGAGCGGATTGAGCAGAATACTGCACGCCAGCAAAGGAACGACTTGGTGTCAATCAATGACTTTGTCAAGTTGTATCCACCGAAGTTTAATCATTCCGTCGAGCCTCTCGATGCGGATGACTGGCTTCGCAGCATCACCCATAAGCTACGTTCTGCCAACGTAGCCGAAGCTGATAAGGTTACCTTTGCTGCCTATCACCTCGAAGGCCCTGCTAGCCTTTGGTTGGAAAACTTTGAGGCTATGCGCCCGGTCGGCCAAATCACTACTTGGGCTGAATATAGTGAGGCTTTCCATGAGCATCACATCCCGGAAGGTCTCATGGATCGTAAGAGGGAAGAGTTCTGCAGTTTCACCCAAGGTAGACTGACTGTGGATGCATACAGTCGTGAGTTTGGAAATCTAGCACGTTATGCTCCTGAAGAGGTATCCACCGACGCCAAGAAGCAGGCAAGGTTCCGCAAGGGACTTAGCTCCGAGATTCGCCGTGATCTTCGTCTGCACGAGTGCACCTCCTTCCAGAAGTTGCTCCATAAGGCCATCAGTGCTGAGACAGGTCAGACTGACTTTGAAGCTTCACGCAAGCACTCTCGTGACTTTGGATCTTCATCCGGTTCAGGATCCCAGAAGCGCCGGGTCTAGATTCCAAACACCGCTCTGCACCCAGGTTCACTTCGAGGCCATCCTTTGAGGCGCCTCGCCCCAACCAGCAGTATGTAGCGCCCAAGACTTATGTTGGCCCCGCTGCTAATGCTGCTCCACGCCGCAATGTTGTCACATGCTTCAAGTGTGGAGAGACGGGTCACTATATGCGTGAGTGCCCCCAGAACAACCCCAATCAGCCTGGAAAGTCCGTTGGTCGTGGTAAACCAGCGGGAAAGACTTACTACGCCAAGCCAGCCACCACTTCACGTGGCCATGTCAACTATGTCTCAGCTGAGGAGACTTATGAGGATCCCAACGTCGTCCTTGGTACGCTCCTTGTTAATTGCCATCTGTCAACTGTTCTTTTTGATACTGGAGCATCTCATTCATTTATTTCTGAGAACTATGCTCCATTGCACAACACCACATTTTGTGACATGCCCACCTCCATGGAAATTCAAACTCCAGGTTCTAGATGGCAAACCTCTAGAATAAGTCATGGAAATGAAATTCTTGTCGACAGATTGGTCTTCCTTGCGTCACTAATAGCTCTCAAGTCCTCGGACATAAACATCATCTTGGGTATGGACTGGATGTCAGCCCACTATGCTAAGATTGATTGCTCTACTAGAACTGTTCAACTCACCCACCCATTGGGCAAGACAGTCAATGTTTTGACCCGAGTGTCTAAGCGGCAGCTCTACTCTCTAGATGCCAACCCTCTTCCAGACCTTGAAGATATTTCGGTAGTCCGTGACTTCCCGGATGTTTTTCCAGAGGAACTGCCAGGTGTTCCACCTGACAGGGATGTCGAGTTCGTGATAGACCTTGTTCCAGGAACCGTCCCAATCTCTAGAAGACCTTATAAGATGGCACCCCTAGAACTAGCCGAGCTTAAGAAACAACTCGATGAGACCTTGCAAAAGGGTTTCATCTGTCCTAGTTCTTCTCCATGGGCTTGCCCCGTCCTCTTCGTCAAGAAGAAGGATGGAACAGATCGGATGGTTGTAGATTACCGACCTGTCAACTTGGTCACCATCAAGAACAAGTATCCGCTCCCTAGGATCAACGATCTGTATGATCAGCTCGCTGGATCCTCAGTCTTTTCCAAAATGGATTTGAGGTTGGGCTACCATCAAATCAAAATCAAGAATAGGGACATTCCTAAAACGGCCTTTGTTACTTGTTATGGCCAATACGCGTACACCGTCATGTCCTTCGGTTTAACCAATGCTCCAGCCACCTTCTCTCGGTTAATGAACTCGATCTTCATGGAGTATTTGGATAAATTCGTCGTGGTATACCTCGATGATATACTCATCTACTCCAAGAATGAGGAAGAACATGCCGAACATCTAAGGCTAGTATTGATGAAACTTCGAGAGCACCGCCTTTATGCCAAATTCTCAAAGTGTGAATTTTGGTTGCCAGAAGTGACCTATCTAGGCCATGTAATCTCTGGTAAGGGTATTGCTGTCAATCCCCAGCGAGTTCAAGTCGTCCTTGATTGGACTCCACCTGAAACGGTCAAGCAAGTTCGGAGTTTCCTTGGCTTAGCGAGCTATTGTCGCCGCTTCGTCGAGAATTTCTCCAAGGTTGCTAAACCTCTAACTGAACTCCTCAAGAAAGATAAAAAGTTCGAGTGGGCCCCACAGTGCGAGTTCAGCTTTCAGGAACTGAAAAGACGCCTGACATCTGCTCCCGTACTCGTACCACCAGATTTTTCTAAGGACTTCGTTATCTATTGCGACGCCTCGCGACAACGACTAGGTTGCATACTCATGCAAGATCGTCATGTGATTGCCTACGCTTCTCGACAGTTGCGTCCACATGAGTATAACTATCCCACACATGATCTAGAGCTTGTAGCTGTAGTCCATGCACTCAAAACCTGGCGACATTACCTTCTTGGTAATCGTTGCAAAATTTACACCGATCACCAAAGTCTGAAATACATCTTCACCCAACCGGATTTGAATATCAGGCAAAGACGTTGGGTCGAGTTGATCACATATTACGACTTAGGAATAACTTACACCCTAGGCAAAGCCAATGTCATGGCTGATGCACTAAGTCGTAAATCTTATTGTAACAACCTGATGTTACAACAAAGTCAACCACTTCTCCACGAGGAATTTCGTAAGCTTAACCTTCACATTGTTCCTCGAGGATTCCTATCCACCCGATCAAATCATCAAAGCACAGAAGGTAGATCCGGGAATCTCCCGTATCAAGAGAAACATCAAGAAAGGAGTCGCGGATTGTTTCTCCATTGATGATCAAGGTGTCGTGTTCTTTGGAGACCGTCTAGTGGTTCCCAAGGTACGCAACCTGAGGCGATTGATCCTTTAGGAAGCTCATGAATCCCCTCTCACCATTCATCCCAGTAGTACTAAAATGTATCAAGACCTACGCCAGAGGTTTTGGTGGACTAGGATGAAGAGAGAAATCGCTCAATACATTGCTAATTGCATCGTCTGTCATCGTGTTAAAGCAGAGCATCAACGGCCTGCTGGCACCCTTCAACCTTTGGCTATTCCTGAATGGAAATGGGATAAAATCGGTATGGATTTCATTACCGGGTTTCCCAGGACCAAGAAGGGGAATAATGCTATCCTCGTCATTGTCGATCGACTTTCCAAAGTAGCCCACTTCCTACCCGTTTGTGAGAGTATAACCGCTAGCCAGCTAGTTGACTTGTACATCTCCCGAATAGTGGGGGTGAGTTGGGGTGAGTTGTCACACCCTAGTTAGTTCATGCATTAGAGTGTTGCATCATGTCTACCTTTACAGAAACTTCAAATGGGGATGACAGAACCCCCAGCACCCCCTGGAAACAACTAGGGTTTACTAAAATAATTTTCAATGAACCTGAAATGCCCTTCTAAAAAGTCCACCCTTTTTGTCTTGGGTTAGAACCTCTGACAAAATGAGTTCACATTTTTCTAGGACATTTAAGGTCATTGGATTAAATCAATATTATTTGCATTTGGGCATTTAAATACTATAAAATATTTTAAATGCTCAAATAATTCTGGAAATAAGTGTGGGCTGTTGGAAATAATCTAAATAGAGCCTATGATTATTTCCAGGATTTTTGTAAGTGTCTAACTATTTTTAATAAAGCCACAAACTTACAGAAAAATAGAAAAAGAAAACAAAGCAGAGAGCAGAGGCTTACCTGGCGCCCACCTCGCAGGCCCACCTGCCGGCCCAGCCCAGCCACCGCTCCAGCGAGCTGCTTGGCTCGGCCAGGCAGGCAGCTAGGTGCTCGACGCCGGCACCAGCGCGCGCCACGCAGCTGCGGCCGCCCTGCTTCCTCCCCTCACCGTTCTGCTGCCCTAGGTCGGTCACCCACTTCTCCCCCGAGCTCGCAGACACGCCCCTTCCTCCCCAGCTCCTCTCCCTCGCTCTCCCGCACCATGGCCGACGCTGCCGCAGCCGCACCGCTGTCGTAGTCGCGCTCTCCGTCGTCCCTGTGACGCGCCACCGTGTCCATTCGCTTCACCGTCGTCGACTACGTCGAGCAAGCCGAGCCCCGAGCGCTCACACGCCCTGCACCGCCTCCACCGACCCCGTCTTCATCGACCACCGCCGGAGATCCCCTTCGCCGTCACCGTCGCAACAGGCCGTCCCCGACCTCGCCGTGAGCTCCGTCGCAACCACCGTGAGCCTGGCCACCTCCCTATCCTCTCCGTCCTCCCTCTCGAGCCCCGTAACGACTGCATGTAGCTCACCCGCACGCGCAGCCACGAAGCTCGTCGCCGACGATGCTCCGGCCACCCACTAGCCACACCACTGTGTCCAACGTGCTCACCGCATCCCCAGGAGCCCAACACACCACCCCACATGCCTCGCCGTGCCCCGTAGCCTCGGGTTCATCTTCACCCGACTCCGGCAGCCGCACAGCTCGTCGCCGGCGATGTTTCCGGCAACCCCGAGCCCAACCACTGCCACCAAACGCCGCGGCTTGCTCCCAGCTACGCGTAGATGCTCTCCGCTGCCCATTTGGTCGCCGAAACGCGTTAATGCACTCCCACCGCCGCGTCTGGCCTCGCCAGCGGCTAAACGCCGGCGGGTTTGACCCGTTGACTTTGACTGGGTGGGCCCAGGTTGACTTCCCCTGAGTCTATGACAAGTGGGCCCCCTCTGCTAATTAACCTAGGGTTAGCGCTAACTAATATTAGTTAGTTTAACTAACTCCTGACACGCAGGGCCCACAGGTCAGTTTGACCCGGACCAGCCCCGTTGACCGCTGACGTCATCCTGACGCAATGTTGACGCATTAATCCAATTACTGGAATTATTCTTATACAGGAAATTCCAGAAAATAGTTCAAACTTCAAAAATTCATAGAAATTAATCTGTAACTCCAAATGCAAAGATTAATATATGAAAAATGATCAGAAAAATCCAATCTTTCCATCTGTACCAGTTTCATGCATGTCAAAACACTTTAACCTTGTTGTTTAGGTGAAACAAGCTAATGCACTTATATCACTTATTATTTTGGGTGATCATTTGAATCCTTGGTTCAAATGGACTCAAACCATTATGTCCCAAGTTGCATTAGACTTATCACACACCATTTTGCCATGTCATTGCATGCATCATACTGTTGCATATTGCCATGTGGTGATCGTGTTTCTATGTGTTCTTCGTGGTAGGTTCTGCCTCCGAGGATATTCACGAGTATCCAACTGAAGGGCAGTATCCCACTACCACTCCGTCAGGCAAGCAACCCATTGATCATTTCGATACAAACACATCTTCTCGCTTCTGCTCTCGTTTACTGCATTAAGACAACGCGTTTCAAACTGCTGTGTGTTACGGTAGTTGAACCCACTTCCTCTGCATGACCTGTCATTGCCACAGTAACTAGATGAAACCCACTAGCATGTGTAGGACTTGATATGCTTAGAGTCGTGTCAGGTCTGGCTCATCTGGGTGATGAACTAGAGTGAAAGGTTGTGTCGGTAATAAGAGTGAAGTGTTGAACATGATTTGGTAAAGGTATCGATGAGAGGCCATGTTCATTGAGGCCGTCCTTAAGAACTGAGATCTGTATGTGTGATTTAAGATCAGCTACTACCACGCATTGGGCTCGAAACCAATGGACCCTCTCGACTTATTAACCACTCTTGTCCTCTGTCCAGGAGTTGCAAGTAGTTTCTGGTGTTTGTAGTTGCTGGAGGCCACGCGCAGCGCTGACCATAGGGGTGGGCTGTGATGCGGTAGGCTCGTGGCCCGGTGTACCGATTCGCCCGTTTGGTGTCTTGAGAACCCTGCACACATCGTTTGGGGCCGTTGAGGACACCTCGGCCGGATCTCCTTGCGGATGGAACCCGAATAGGCGATAAACATGGACTAGGGACTCATGTGTTTAGTTAGGTCGTGGCCGACACCCTCGCTGGGATTCCACTTGAAGGTTGCCGAGTACATGTCGTGTAAACGGCGATAAGTGCTGAAAGCATGTGTGAAGAAGTACACCCTTGCAGGGTATAAAACTATTCGAATAGCCGCGTCCGCGGTAAAGGACTACTTGGTCGCTTATGCAGTTCATAGACAAGTTAATGGTTACTACTAAAAGCCTCAAGATAAGTGTGAGTATCGCGGATGGCCCCTTCGTAGGATGACGAGGGAGGATCCACGGTGGAGTATTGTGATGGTGATTAGTGGACTCGTGTGCGAAAACTATTTTACATGTGGTGTCTCGTAGGATAGCTTAGCCAAGAGTCAAAGCTGGCTTGCTGCAATAACTCCACTACCTTCTTGAGAATGTGCATGTATAGTAGGATCTGTTGTAGGACTTGCTGAGTACTTTTGTACTCATGTTGCTTTAATTAATGTTTTCAGATGACAACACCGCCCCTTTAGATGGGTTCTATGTAGATCTCGACGTTGACGAGTGACTTGCCACCCAGGTGGTGATCTAAGCTTGTGAAGGGCCTATGTAGATAGACAGGCTTCGTCAAACCCTCTTTCTTTCTAGTGTCTGTACTCAGGCTAGTTTGCTTCCGCATGTGCTTGTATGTTTGTATGACTTGAGTGTCGGGTCATGTGACCCCTATCTGTATGAACATGTTATGTATGGATCCTTGGAGCCTTTAAATAAAGTACTTTGAGTTGTAGAGTTTTGTTGTGATGCCATGTTGTATTTACACATATCGAGCATATTGTGTGTATGATTGAAATGCTTGGTATGTGTGGGATCCGACAATCTAGTTGTTTATCCTTGGCAGCCTCTCTTATGGGGAAATGTAGTCTAGTGCCTCCTTGAACCATAGTAGTCCGCTACAGCCCGATTCACCGGAGTCCTGCTAGCCCAACACTACTGTTCAGGACACTTGACTGGCCGGCATGTGTTTCACTTCGTTCCTGTGTCTGTCCCTTCGGGCAAATGTCATGTGGTGACATCCGGAGTCCTGCCTAGCCTGCTACAGCCCGGGTTACCGGAGTCCTTTTAGCCCAGTGCTACAGCCCGGGTTCACACGCTGTTGACCGACATGCTCGAAGTCGATTCATGTATGCCTGTTCCAATGGGTTAGTGCCGCTTTGGGTTCACGACTAGCCATGTCGGCCCGGGTTCTTTGTCATATGGATGCTAGCGACACTATCATATACGTGAGCCAAAAGGCGCAAACAGTCCCGGGCCATGGTAAGGCGACACCCGTGGGATTACCGTGCGTGAGGCCGCAAAGTGATATGAGGTGTTACCAGCTGGGTCGATGTGACTTGGAATCGGGGTCCTGACACTTTGTCCCAATGGCCCTCTGTGTGGATCTTTGTGGCGGAGCGACAGGGCAGGTGGAGACCACCTAGGCGAGAGGTGGGCCTGGCCCTGGTCGGCGTCCGCGGTTACTTCATAATAACACGCTTAACGAGATCTTGGTATTTGATCCGAGTTGGGCCGTTGACCTTATACGCACTAACCGCCACGTGGGACAAGATATGGGAAACCGGCGTCGTGGTATCAGCCGAAGCATTTCGTGACGTCAGCGACTGAGCGGCGCGCGCCGGATTGGACTGGAACGCCTACTAGGCTAGGTCTGCTTCCGGCCGCCCTCGCAACATGCAGGTGTGCAATGGGCGATAGGCCCAGACCCCTGCGCCATAGGATTTAGACCGGCGTGCTGACCTCTCTATTGTGCCTAGGTATGGCTGCGACATGTTGATCTTCCGAGGCCGGGCATGAGCCAGGAAAGTGTGTCCGGCCAAAGGGGGTCGAGCGTGTCGGGTAATGTGGTGCACCCCTGCAGAGAAGTTTATCTATTCGAATAGCCGTGATCTTTGGTAACAGTACGACTTGGAGTTGTACCTTGACCTTATGACAACTAGAACCAGATACTTAATAAAACACACCCTTATAACCCGGTGATCGCTCTCTAACAGGGCGACGAGGAGGGGATCGCCGGGTAGGATTATGCTGTGCGATGCTACTTGCTGAACTTACCATCTACTCTCTCCTACATGCTGCAAGATGAAGGTGGCCAGAAGCGTAGTCTTCGACAGGACTAGCTATCCTCCTCTTATTCTGGCATTCTGCAGTTCAGTCCACTTATATTGCCCCTTTACACAAATACCCATGCATATGTAGTGTAGATCCTTGCTTGCGAGTACTTTGGATGAGCACTCACGGTTGCTTTTCTCCCTCTTTTCCCCCTTTCCATTCTACCTGGTTGTCGCAACCAGATGTTGGAGCCCAGGAGCCATACGCCACCATCGACGATGAGTCCCACTACACCGGAGGTGCCTACTACTACGTTCAGGCCGCTGAAGACGACCAGGAGTAGTTTAGGAGGATCCCAGGCTGGAGGCCTGCGCCTCTTTCGATCTGTATCTCAGTTTGTGCTAGCCTTCTTAAGGCAACTTGTTTAATTTATGTCTGTACTCAGATATTGTTTCTTTCGCTAACTCGTCTATGATCGAGCACTTGTATTCGAGCCCTCGAGGCCCCTGGCTTGTATTATGATGCTTGTATGACTTATTTTATTTTAGAGTTGTGTTGTGATATCTTCCCATGAGTCCCTGATCTCGATCGTACACGTTTGCGTGTATGATTATTGTACCATTAAATCGGGGGCGTCACAAGTTGGTATCAGAGCCAACTGCCTGTAGGAATACTCCTTCCACACTCCTTGGCCGAAGTCGAGTCTAGACATTACAATTTTTTTACTAACATGGCTGTGTGTCTTACAGGCCCACGTCGCCATTGGGTGGTATTAGGATCTTTTACTCCTTGTCTATACTCTGGAACTCTGATCTCTCTCCTATTCGGGTTAAATAATCTTGCTAACTCTAACTCTAGGTTCTCGTAAATACTTTCTCCCAGAGAGCCCCTCGGTACGAATGATCGCTTGCTTCACCAGAAGATTCCGAAGACACCCTACGATGTTCTCCCGAGACTATGTGCCATCGCTTTTACAATTCCCTACCACCGATGTATCCTTATGGATAACTACCTACATTTTTCATTCATACATTCGACCCAGTTGATCTTGTTATTACAAGATACACCGAAATTCTCTGTATTGTTCCGAGAATGATTTGTGCCTACTGCCTTGCAGTTCTTTGCCACCTGAATACCCCTATGAATAATTTCTCGCACTTATCGAGTATCCGCTCATCCCCAGATGATTCATGTATTTCACAAAATTCTTCGAAATACCATTCGGTCTTCCAAAAATCCTGAGCAGCCTATTGCTCTTGAAATCCTTGCTTGCTTGCGTTATGGTTAATACCATAAATCTCGTAATCTTATTGGCATCCCTCGTCATTTTCATTTTGAGTCTGTTGAATCAATATGTTGTGAATGCTCGCAATCCTTAATCAGATCCTTCATTTCGTCCTTCCGGCTCAGACGTCATTTTAAACATGAGCTGTATCTCAATCAATCAAATTGCCATTGATTGTACCCTAAGGCTCTTCAAGTTATCTATCCCTAATCAGAGCATCACTTCCGATCCCTTATCTGGGAATTCGTAATCCTTTGCATTTGAGCTTTGAGTTAGTCAGTTGTTTCTATAATCTGATCTCGTTGCATTCTTTCTTCCTCTAGTTGAGTGCCGATGCTCACATCAGATCCTTTGTGGACCATCGGATCCTTTGTTGGATTTTATCCGACAGCGTCCTTCGTGTTCAATAAGCTTGTGAGCCTTTCCTAGGGTAAATAATGCCTTTGGTAAATTATATCCTTTGCTTGTCAACCATGCTCCACTCCCGAGCTTGAGTTATTCGCTCCTGAAGTTTGTGGTATATGTTCCTAAGAGGCCCAGATGGGTTGAACCTATGCCTTTTCGAATCAGAGTGAACCCGGAAACTACTACGGGTCATACTCTACTGGTGTTATGTCAGATAAAATTTCAATACTACAACTAATGTCATTTTTGAAATACGAGAGGTGAATGAAAGGTTATGCGTTGAACAAGTGGGAGTCGACCTTGAACCCTGTGTTCATGCCCATGGACACGATGTATACCTTATCACGGAAGCTTCTCTTAAAATAATTATCCCCTTGTTATAAGTTTATCTTGTATCTGTGGACGTGGTTCCGACCATTTTTCTCCTTGATTCTATTTCTCGTGCAAGTTTGAGCACTTGTCTTCTACAGAGCATTACCCTAGTCCAACCTATACTTTGATCTATCGTCGAGTATTACCCCCTGGTATCTCAAGATTATCATGGAACCACATAACTTCTTATGAGTTCTTCATCAAGTGTTACATTCTCACTGATTCCAATTTTTCACGGGCTCTGAGTTATTAAACACTCAAAGACACCGATAACTGACTCAAGTCCACACCGCGATTAAACAATCTTGGTAACCTTCATTACTTACGAGTTTGAACTCGATCACGTCATTCCTAGCCTGCTTGGCTATATCCTTGTCGTGCCGATTTTAACTATGCTACCTGGTCCTTCCCGGAGCAAAATGTTTGACGGTGAGCTAATCTTACATCGATCTTCCTCGTCATATCAATTATCCTTGAACAACAAGCTTGATTTCGAGTTTGTGTCGTACCCATGGTTTCAATAACTTTTCGCGTCATCATTCCGTTGACTTGATGTCATCGCTGATCGGTTACATCTTCTTGAAACCTCTCGACAAATGTGTCGTGATCATCATCAACATTCTAAGGTCTTCCAAGATATCAAATGAATCATGATGAGAAATAACATCCTTTCCGTCGATGATTGGTGTTATCATCGACCACTTTATTGCCTTCCGTTCAACACAAACTTGTTCGTGTTTTGGGTATACCTGGAGATCCTTGCTATCCAGCATTTGTTCTCCTTTACCTTGGAGTATTACCTTCTTTTTTAATATCAAGGTTGTCGTGAGGACTGCTCCACCTCTTAAGAATTCTTGATATAGTGATACTTCTCACCATCACCATTCTTTCTTGGTCCCCGTGTTGATTCCAACAAGTGAACGGTGTTGTTTGGATTCTTTCCTTATAGCAACCCTATTGCTTTGAAGTTAATGGTTGGCCATTCATTCTTAGACTATTGATTATTGAATCACCATTCTGACGTTGGTCGTGCAACCCAGCCCATATTTCGGGTGCACCTTTCAACCAATGTTTAATTCTGTATGTTTTCCTCAAGCATACATCATTATATCGTTTGATCTGACAAATGTTACCTCCTTGTTCACATCATTGTGGAAATCCATCTTTTGTTAATCTCGATGAATAGTCGATGAGTCCATCAGCCACCTCCTCATCCTCTCCTTGGTTTAATGGTGAACTCTTGTTTTGTAAATCGTTTCCATTGATCATTTCCCGAGAATCTTACAATGTCGTCTCATCAGTTGGTGTTGTACCTTTTCTTCTCAGTCACCCTAAGACTGGGGTATCCAAACACCAGTCATATCTGAATCTCGGTCAGATATGATGGTTGGAACATATTTCCAAGAGTTATAACATTGGTCTTTATGTGACCCGGAATGGTGATGTCGTCTTAGCACACCTGGCCGGAGGCCCTATTGTTATAGATTCCTTTTTAGTAAGGTTATCCATTCTTCCATGAGGAAATTGTAAGACTTATTCTATAAGTTGTTCCTGATGGATCCTTTTTGTATCAAAAGTCTGATCTTTACCCAATGACCATGTCAATGCTGTCTCGAAGCATGTCAGTGGTACTCCATTTTTCAACAAGAACATTTGAAGCATAATGCTAAATTTTCCTTATCAATTATCCAAACACCTTTGCATGGGTAATGTCATGAAATTTCTCTCCTCTTACCTAAAGGGTTTTCTATGTTATATCGTGACATGGATATCAAGCCCTGCTTGTCCTTGGGAAGGATATACCCCTGAAATCTGTGTTTAATCACATTTTCTCTTCCATTGATTTGTTTAATCTGATAAACATAATTTCCTTTCCATTGTTTTGTTTAACCTTTATGTGATCTATATGGCATAAGCAATAATATCTCCCTGCTTATGTAAACACCATGGTGTACAACTCGGTCAATAAGACCCTGTTACTATTATTGATGATATTCCGGTAACCACCGATGGACGAGAACTTTGCCTATTGGTCCGCCTCGTTCAACGAGCAGGAAAATGGTTCTCTTTGTCCCTCGCCCTTGGTACCGATGCTGTTGCCGACATAACTGATAGACTATCCCTGACATATCTTGCTATCATGACCGTGCAAGATGTCAGCGCCTTCCCTATTTTTAACCCACATGGTGGGCCCATAACCCACAGTTCCACAGGATCGAAACCTGAATCTTCTGTACACCCCCTGATCCCAAGGTTGTTCCTTGCGCGTGGCCTTGTATGTAAATTCACGAGCCACTTTTGAGAGATCATCAATTCTGGTATCAAACACGATACTTGTTCCAATTGCTTTGAACCCCTTTCATGCCCTATTTCGGGCATCGAACTATAGCCTGCCCACTCGAAACTTCCATTTTGCACCTTCTAACTTTGCTCTCGATGATTTCTTAAGTTTCAATTCAAGTGTTACTTTCCGCCACCTTTCCTGCTGTTATCTACCAGATAAGCAACATTGTAGTGGTCCATTTTTCCGAAGTTACCCCTTGCCGTACGTACGATGGAGTTCCCGAAGAAAGGATGCCGACTTCATCATGATGACCTGAAGCAGAGAAATGAAGACATCAATGTAATGGATTGACCTCTTCAAGAACAGCAACCAAGACCAAGAAGAATCGTTAGAATTTCGAAACCTAGTCTTTCCCCCTTACTCCCCCTCTTAAAATCTCGGGACGAGATTTCTTGTAGTGGAGGAGATTTGTAACACCCCGAGGATCATGCTACAGTAATCTCCCCTAATGGTGGACATCACTGGGCCTTAGACCACAGTGAGGCCCAGCCCACCTACCCCTCTCCATCCTCCTCTGTTCACAGAGGGGAGGTGGACGCCGGGCAACCGCCCGTGGACGCGGATGGCCACGTGCTGGCCATCCACCATCCCCCATCGCCCTAGAAGAACCCCCGCGGCCTCCCTCGAACCCTAGCCTCCCCCTTCCCTCACTTGCCCATCTCTCTCTCTCTCTCTCTCTCTCTCTCTCTCTCTCTCTCTCTCTCTCTCTCTCTCTCTCTCTCTCTCTCTCTCGGTTCGTCCGCCCAGAGTGAAGCCGTCGCCGCCACCTCTCGTCTACATGACCACCGGCCATCCCTCGTCGCCGCTATCGAGCTCATCTCCGCGTACATCGTCGCCGTCTGCCGTCGTTTGCCGCTACTTCGGTCCATACCGGCCACCCCGACCACGTCCCCAAGTCCACTGTGAGATCCTCTGCCCGCTTCCCCTGCTCGCCACCTCAATCCGTCGCCTTTTACCCGCCCCGCACTTCGATCGCCATGGCCGGAGCTCAAGCTCCCGTGCGTGACCGCACTGCTGCTGCTCTAGAACGCTGCTGCTTGTCGCCCCCTGAGCGTGCCCGACCGCCATGATCGCACCCGTCCGCCCGTGGCCGCGCCCCTGTGCCTGTAACCGTCTACCGCGCTGCACGCGGCTCCTCTTGCCGCTGCTCCTGCTCCATGCGGCTGTGTTTGCTGCTGCTCTTTTGTTGTTGCCCCGCTGCTCACCCTGTTGGTGCTCTGCTCCCTGCCGCAAGGCCCTGCCTGTGCCGCTCGCCTTGGCCACCTCGACCGTGCCCTGGGCCCTCCCACGCATGCCTCCCGTGCACGCCATGCCCACAGCTCGCGCGCCTCTCGCGTGGCTGCTCCTGGATGCCTCGTGTGCTTCAGGCCGTAGCTGCGCATGCCCAACCGTGAGGCACGACTAGACTAATGTCCGGTCCATTTAATTAGTAGTAGGTTAGATTAGGGGCTAAACTATCATATGCCAAGTGGGACCTTTTACTTTATTAGTTTAGTTATAATTGGGTAGGCCTATTTCTGTTATTAGGTGTAGTCTATGACATGTGGGCGACACTCCCTGTTTGACTAGTCAACCCTTGACTAGATCAACCCAACCATTGGACCCCACTTGTAAGCCACTGAAACTAAGCTGCTCAGTGTGCACCTAGCCAATTCCTTTTTAAATTCGAATTAATAATATTCAAAAAAATAATAAAACTTTAGAAATTCATAGAAAATAATCCGTAACTCGGATGAAATTATTTTGTACATGAAAGTTGCTCAGAATGACGAGACGAATCCGGATACGCATCCCGTTCGTCTGCCACACATTCCTAGCATAACGAACACGCAACTTTCTCCCTCCGGTCCGTTTGTCCAAAAACGCGAAATACTCGGAATACTTTCCCGAATGTTTCCCCCTTTGCCGGTATCAGCTAGTACTGCATTAGGTCACCTCTAGCACCGCGTATTACCATGTTATGCTTTGATTGCTCTGTTATTTATTGTCTTACCGTCTGTTACTTCTTTCCGGTAGACCCCGAGACTGCTGTCCGTACCCCTGTGATCGACTACATCGACGATGAACCCTTCTTGCCAGAGCAACCAGGCAAGCCCCCCTTGATCACCAGATATCGCCTATTCCTTCTCTCTACTGCTTGCATTAGAGTAGTGTAGCATGTTATTGCTTTCGGTTAATCCTATTCTGCTGCATAGCCTGTCATTGTTGCTACAATTGTTACCTTTACCTGCAATCCTACATGCTTAGTATCGGATGATAGTATTCCATCTGTGGCCCTACATTCTTGTCCGTCTGCTGTGCTATACTACCGGGCCATGGTCACTCGGGAGGTGATCACGGGTATATAGTATATACTTTATACATGATACATGTGGTGACTAAAGTCGGGTCGGCTCATGGAGCACCCGCGAGTGATTCACGGATTGGGGGCTGAAAGGACCTTTGTCCCAACGGCCCTCTGTGTGGATCTTTGTGGCGGAGCGACAGGGCAGGTTGAGACCACCTAGGCGAGAGGTGGGCCTGGCCCTGGTCGGCGTCCGCGGTTACTTCATAATAACACGCTTAACGAGATCTTGGTATTCGATCTGAGTTGGGTCGTTGACCTTATATGCACTAACCGCCACGTGGGACAAGATATGGACAACCGGCATCGTGGTATCAGCCGAAGCATTTCGTGACGTCAGCGACTGAGCGGCGCGCGTCGGATTGGACTGGAATGCTTGCTAGGCTAGGTCTGCTTCCGGCCGCCCTCGCAACATGCAGGTGTGCAATGGGCGATGGGCCCAGACCCCTGCGCCATAGGATTTAGACCGGCATGCTGACCTCTCTGTTGTGCCTAGGTAGGCCTGCGACGTGTTGATCTTCCGAGGCCAGGCATGACCCAGGAAAGTGTGTCCGGCCAAAGGGGATCGAGCGTGTCGGGTAATGTGGTGCGCCCCTGCAGGGAAGTTTATCTATTCAAATAGCCGTGATCTTCGGTAACAGGACGACTTGGAGTTGTACCTTGACCTTATGACAACTAGAACCAGATACTTAATAAAACACACCCTTCCAAGTGCCAGATATAACCCAGTGATCGCTCTCTAACAGGGCGACGAGGAGGGGATTGCCGGGTAGGATTATGCTATGCAATGCTACTTCGTGAACTTACCATCTACTCTCTCCTACATGCTGCAAGATGGAGGTGGCCAGAAGCATAGTCTTCGACAGGACTAGCTATCCTCCTCTTATTCTGGCATTCTGTAGTTCAGTCCACTGATATTGCCCCTTTAAATAAATACCCATGCATATGTAGTGTAGATCCTTGCTTGCGAGTACTTTGGATGAGTACTCACGGTTGCTTTTCTCCCTCTTTTCCCCCTTTCCATTCTACCTGGTTGTCGCAACCAGATATTGGAGCCCAGGAGCCAGACGCCACCGTCGACGACGACTCCTACTACACCGGAGGTGCCTACTACTACGTTCAGGCCGCTGACGACGACCAGGAGTAGTTTAGGAGGATCCCAGGCAGGAGGCATGCGCCTCTTTTGATCTGTATCTCAGTTTGTGCTAGCCTTCTTAAGGCAACTTGTTTAACTTATGTCTGTACTCGGATATTGTTGCTTTCGCTGACTCGTCTATGATCGAGCACTTGTATTCGATCCCTCGAGGCCCCTGGCTTGTATTATGATGCTTGTATGACTTATTTTATTTTAGAGTTCTGTTGTGATATCTTCCCGTGAGTCCCTGATCTTGATCGTACACGTTTGTGTGTATGATTAGTGTACGATTAAATGGGGGGCGTCACAGTCCATCATGTCCCATTTGGCTCGGATATTGTCGGCCCTCTTCCCGGTGCTATAGATTGAGTTGGCCTTGCTAAATGCGATGAAATTGGCGCACCCGGAGATGTGTCCATCGCTGACGCGAAGGAAGAAGAAGTGGCGTAGAAGCGCCATGGATGGCATCACACCCAGGTACGCCTCACAGTAGTAGGCGAAGATGGACAAGAGGATGATAGAGTTGGGGTGGAGGTGCAACGCTTGCAACCCGTAGTGGTCAAGAACCTCATAAAAGAAATCGGAGAAGGGGAGAACCAACCCGACGGTGATGCTGCTCGAGAAGAAGGGGAAGAAGGCGCTTCCCTCAGGCTCCGGCACATCGGAGGCAAGCCGGAGGTCCGTCTTTCCCCTTTCATTGCTCTCCCCCGCCGTCAGCAAGCGCACGGAGGCAAGGCTCTTTTTTGTGATGGTGGGTGCTTCCAGAGCTGGCTCGTACCAAGCCGGCGCCGAGGAGGGCTTGGTCTTGCGCGGCGCCATGGGTCGCAGATGCGGAGCAAGATTGGAGCAGATCTAGAGGTATCGGTGGCGAGGAGCGAGAAAGGGGATCTGGAGCAAGGCGAGGAAGAAGCAATGAAGGCAAGTGCTGTCTGCGCTAGCCTTTTGTCAGGTCGGGCAGTTGCCGAGGCAGCGTGGGGAAGTGGAGATGCCCACGTCCAATCAACCGCCACGCGTCAATCGAGGCCGCATGCTTTTGGGCCCCGCGGTGCTCCGTACTTGACCTTTGGCTTTTCCTAGAAGCCAAGCCCGAGCGCGCCTTGGGCCCGGGGGTTACTGTCGGCGTTCTGGGAATGGGGGTCCCCAGACTTGCTTGCCTGCGGCCCACGGCGTGGCTATGCTAGCAGGCCTGTATGACCCATCTTCATCAACAAGGCATTCAAGACCCTCGCGAGGTGGGCGACGTAAGACCTCCTCAGGGGCGGCCTCTCCAGGCAGGCTCGCGAGGAGCGGAGATATCAAGGCGGGGCAAACCTCACGAGGCTCTCGTGACATGAGCCATGACGATCAACACCAGGCGGGCGCCAGCGCGCGCAGCGTCCTTGCTTCCTCTTTGGTGCTAAGGGGGCAAGCACAGGCGCGGAGTACCGAGGCATCAGGTAAATGTTTCCATATCAGTGCAACAAGACCGAAGACCATCAGGACGGCAGGACGAAGGTCACCATGGAGCCCAAGACGGTGTCATCAACAGAGCCTTTTGCAGGCGAAGACCACTTTTATCAGGATAGCTTGTACTAGTTGTCCCCTTTCAAATTGGCCGCCGTTGTTGGCTTCCTTCCCGCTCAATATTTGGGGAGAGGACCAGGGCCTATATAAGTAGAGCTAGCCACCACAGTAGGGGCATCTGATAACACATTCAGAGGCACCTCACCCACACAAGTTCGACAAGCACAAGAACACCTCAACCTCAGGAGGCTGTTCTTCCCCTTGTATTGTTCATCATCAGCCCAAGAGGCAATCCACCACCACACACTGGAGTAGGGTATTACACCACAACGGTGGCCCGAACCAGTGTAAACCTCGTGTCTTTCTATGTTGTGAGTTCGTTGAGTTCGTTCGCGAGATCTTAGTGAGCTAGGGCGTGGATCGGTAGGAGGGAAAGAACTTCGCGCGCACCCCAGAGTTTGAACCTTAAGGGTTTTACCGGAACCCCTCATCCGACATTGTCGGAATCATTTTATGAATGACAGCCGAACAAACATCTTCAAAATTAGAAATAATGTTAATTTGTAGAAGGAAAGGTAGAAGGCTGCGGTTGTACCTGAACGGCTGGATCCATTAACAAGTTTGAAGTATTTGTCAGACGAGTAGCCCACCACTGTCAATTTTGGTGCAAAAATGACATTGGTTCTTGTTGGACCCTCTTGATCAACTACAAGTAATCTCTCAAGTGCAAGTGTGTCCTGAATGATCATACCATGGTACACATCTTGTGATGTCTTCCTGCCGCACCAGCAACACACATAAATAGTCTGGAGAGTCATGGAGGTGATGTGGAAGGTACTTGATACGTCCATTTTGCATCATGTTTTCTTACTGTTATTTATAATGTTTTTATCCATAATAATGCTTTTTGGAGTAATTATAATGCCTTTTATCTCATAATTTGCAAGGTACACACCAAGAGGGAGAATTCCGATAGCTGGAAATCTGGACATGAAAAAGCTACGTCAGGCTACCTATTCTGCACAACTCCAAATGAGATGAAACTTCATGAAGATTTTTTATGGAATATATAAGAATTACTGAAGCAAATAACCACCAGAGAGGGCCACCAGGTGGGCAGAAACCACCTGGGCGCGCCAGGACCCCCTGGCGCACCCTGGGGCGTTGTGGCCTCCTCGGCCCACCTCTGGTGCCCATCTTCTGGTATATAAGTCATTTTGACCTAGAAAAAAACAAGAGGAGGACTTTTGGGACAAAGCGCCATCCCCTCGAGGTGGAACTTGGGCAAGAGCACTTTTGCCCTCTGGCGCAGCGATTCCGCCGGGGGAACTTCCCTCCCGGAGGGGGAAATCATCATCCTCATCATCACCAACAACTCTCCCATCTTGGGGAGGGCAGTCTCCATCAACATCTTCAACAACACCATCTCATCTCAAACCCTAGTTCATTTCTTGTGTTCAATCTTGTTACCGGAACTATAGATTGATGCTTGTGTGTGACTAGTAGTGTTGATTACATCTTGTAGTTGATTACTATATGGTTTGTTTGGTGGAAGATTATATGTACAGATCCAATATGCTATTTAATACTCCTCTGATCATGAGTATGTTTATCATTTGTGAGTAGTTACTTTTGTTCTTGAGGTCACGAGAGAAATCATGTTGCAAGTAATCATGTGAACTTGATATGTGTTCGATATTTTGATAGTATGTATGTTGTGATTCCCTTAGTGGTGTCATGTGAACATCGAATACATGACACTTCACCATATTTTGGACTAAGGGAATGCATTGTGGAGTAGCAATTAGATGGTGGGTTGCGAGAGTGTCAGAAACTTAAACCCCAGTTTATGCGCTACTCCGTAAGGGACCGATTGGATCCCAAAGTTTAATGCTATGGTTAGAATTTATTCTTAATACTTTTCTCGTAGTTGCGGATGCTTGTGGGAGGGTTAATCATAAGTAGGAGGTTTGTTCAAGTAAGAACATCACCTAAGCACCGGTCCACCCACATATCAAATTATCAAAGTAGCGAACACAAATCGAACCAACACGATGAAAGTGACTAGATGAAATTCCCGTGTACCCTCAAGAACGCTTTGCTTATCATAAGAGACCGTTTTGGCCTGTCCTTTGCCTCAAAAGGATTGGGATACCTTGCTGCACTTTTGTTACCATTACCGTTACTTGCTCGTTACAAATTATGTTGCTATCAAACTACTCGTTACTTATAATTTCAGTGCTTGCAGAGAATACTTTATTAAAAACTACTTGTCATTTGCTTCTGCTCCTCGTTGGGTTCGACACTCTTACTTATCGGAAAGAGCTACAATTGATCCCCTATAATTGTGGCTCATCAAGGTTATTTTCTGGCGCCGTTGCCGGGGAGTGAAGCGCCTTTGGTAAGTGGAATTTGGTAAGGAAACATTTATACTATCATATGCAGTAGTGGGAGTAGTGGGAGAGAGGCAGGCGGCGGTCAAACCGATGGCTCGCCTCCCAGTGAGCCTGCGCACCGGACTCCTGGCATGCCTACCATCGTTTCACACAGCTACTCGAACGCCTCCCAATGACATTGGGCAGCGAGTACGCGTCCGTCAATTCACACACTTGCACGCACGCCTCCTGTTCTGCCTGCGCGGCGGACTGCTCGCATGCGTCCCGTCAACTCATGCCTGCTCGCACGGCACACGGGTCGCGCAGCGGCACGTATATTATTTTTCTATTTGGATGATTAATGTTGCCGCTTTATTGCTTAACCGAAGCATGGCACGTATCCATTGTTGGTCTAATGCTCATGGTTCGAATAAATAATCCGTTTGGGATATTGGTTCCCAATTATTAATAATCTCCCGTTTGTAATTAGATAAAGATTACATCAAAAATGGTCTTAAATTTGACAAAAAAAGTACAATGCCACTATGTATTGGTGTCCATCTAACAACACGATAAGTTTCATGACCTTCAAATAAGTTTTGGATGTACTAGAATTTAAAAATCATGATTCTCCATGTTTGAAATTTGTTGCACGAGGAGTAAACATGCACCCAGTGAGACACATGTGTTTTTGCAATCCATTTGGGTGCACTGTCACGTGTGCATGCAGCTCAAATTTGACTTTTGCACATTATACCCGTAGAAAATCAATCAGTTAATGTACTAAAACGTCTTAATGATCTCTGTTTTTTTAAACTAGAACGTCCCTCCTTTGGTAACATATTTTCACCGCGGGATAATTAATTTAACATGCATCGTAGTTGCGGTGGATTCGCTGTGTGTGTGTGGGTGTGTGCGTCTGGGGGTGGCGGGTGGCTCGCAGTACACTACGAGCTGTGAGCCACCGTGTTGGTTGGCTGTTTTGTTAGGCAAGCCGGTGCCACATCAAAGTCGTGAATTCAATATTTAAAACATTACACAAGCCTTTCATACATACATGTTTGGGACACATGCAGTCTATGGTTGTCCTGCAAGACACTCGATACTCGCGTTTGACGCTTTCTGTGGGCCCGCGAGGTCATCGTCCATCACTTTGACAAATAGTCGATAGTGAGGTTTGTCGGTGTCCTGGGAACGGGGGTCCCTAGACTTGCCTGCGTGCGGCCCATGGCGTGGCTCCGGCAGCAGCCCTGTACGACCCA
Source organism: Aegilops umbellulata (assembly GCA_032464435.1). NCBI lineage: Eukaryota > Viridiplantae > Streptophyta > Magnoliopsida > Poales > Poaceae > Aegilops > Aegilops umbellulata. Next base: position 60,279,028 of record CP136056.1, on the reverse strand, counting down.
CCTTCACCAGCAAACATTCAAGACCCTCGCGAGGGGCCAAGCCTCGTGAGGCGGACAACACAAGGCCTCCTCGGGAGCGGCCTCACCAGGATGGCTTGCGAGGGGCGGAGAGATCAAGGCAATGGACACCTCGCGAGGTTCCTACGACGTCAGCCGTGACGACCAAGGCCAGGCGGGCGCCAGCGCGCACAGTGTCCTCATTTCCTCTTTGGTGCTAAAGGGGCAAGCGTAGGCGAGGAGTCCCGAGGCATCATGCAAATGTTTCCATATCGGTGCAATGAGACCAAGACCAGCAGGACGACAGGATGGAGGTCACCGTGGAGCCCAAGACGGCGTCACCACCAGAGCCTTTGGCAGGCGAAGACCACCTTTAGTCAAGATAGCTTGTACCAGTAGTCTCCCTTCGAATTTGGCCATTGTTGGATCCCTTCCCGCTCAATATTTGGGGAGAGGACCAGGGCCTCTATAAATAGGACTAGCCACCACCATAGGGATGATCGGACCTTGGACTAGATACATCCTCACCCACACAAGTTCAGCATGCACAAGAACACCACTCCTCATGAGGTTGTTCTTCCCTTGTACTGTTCATCCTCAACCCAAGAGGCAATCCACCACATCACACTGGAGTAGGGTATTACACCACAATGGTGGCCCGAACCAGTATAAACCTCGTGTCTCTTGTGTTGCGGATTCGTTGAGCTAGGCCTTGAGATCGCGGTGAGGCTGAGGGCGTGATTAGGTTGGGGGAGATCTTCACGCGCATCCTAGTGTTCGAACCTCGAGGGTTTTGCCCAAAACCGAAATCCGACATTTGGCGCGCCAGGTAGGGGTGCGCCGAAGCTTTCCTTCCGTCGATCCGCGTCCCGTCGCTTCGTCGCAACCATGGCAGACGCTCGTCGAGCCCGCGCTGAGCGTCGGGCCGCCCTCGCCGCCCGCGTCGCTCTGACCGCTCCTGTCGGCAGCCTCCCCATCGTTCCCCGTCGCCTACCGCCAATGCCGCCTCCGGCCCGGTGGGAAACGAGCAGCAAGCATCCTCGCTGCACCCCTCGGTGCGGCGGGACGGCCGCATCGCCACTCCATCGCTGACCCCGGCCGGCTCGTCGTCTCACGCTCGTCGCGCTCCCATGGACGCGTAGGCCGCGCTGCTCATGGCACGCGAGGTCCCGCGCTACCGCCCCATCGATGACCTCCACAAGGACTGGCTGGACCGCATTGCCGAGATCTTCAGCGCCGTAGGGGGCTCCCCTGCGCCATCTCTCTCGCTGCCTCGCCCTCCGTCAACTGCGGGCAACGTGGTGCACGGAGCGACTCCACTGCCTCTGCACCAAGACAGCGTCCTGGCACCAAGGTGTGCGGGCCCCCGGCGTGACCCACCGTGCCAGGCGCTTGCGTGAAAAGAAGGAAGCTGCCAAGAGGTTCCTTGTCCGCAAGAGAACGCGCCCGCGCTCCAGGCGCCACTACGACAAGACTGTGCGCCACCTGCGATGGCGGTGCACGGACATCAAGGGCAGGCTCCACATTAGCAACGAGTCCTGGTGGCCACCGCAGGCTGCCACACCTTCACTCCTGAGATGCGTAGCGTCGCATGGCCGGGCAAGTTCAAGCCAGACCTGCCTCCTCGCTACGACGGCACCCCTGACCCCACAGAGTTCGTGCAGCTCTACGAGCTGAGCATCGAGGCAGCCAACGGCGACGAAAAAGTCATGGCGAACTGGTTCCCCATGGCTCTCAAGGATGACGCTCACTCGTGGCTCCTGAACCTGCCCCGGGCTCCATCTCCTCCTAGAACGAGATGCGCGACCGCTTCGTCGCCAACTTCCAGGGCACTCGCGACCGCCCTCCGGCCACGGGTGACCTGTGCCACATCAAGCAACAACCAGGAGAGACCCTGCAAAAGTACAGCCAATGCTTCAACAACGTTCGCCTCAAGATCCCCAAGGTGACATATGAGGCCATCATCTCCGTGTTCTCTAATGGCATATGTGACTTCAAGATGAAGGAGGAGCTCGCCATCCACGAGGAGCTGTGCACGATGTTGGAGCTGTTCAACCTAGCAACAAAGTGCGCAAGAGCTGAGGAAGGGCGCCTTTCCCTCCTCGAGCTCCCGGTTGCCGGCCCTGAGGAGAAGAAGTCCAAGGCCAAGGACGTGAAGCGCAAAGGAGTGGCCGTGCTTGCAGCAGAGCCAGAGACGAAGCGCGGCCGAGACATTCCCAAGTCGTCCAAGAGCAGCCTTCCACAACGTCCACAGCCACAACACTAATGACTATCAAGAGCTCAGGGCCATTCGAGACAGACGCCTCGGTCGACGCCTCGAGCGCAACGACCGGGGCTATGGCCGAGGAGGAGGAGTGGCGGAGGACGTTGGGATGATCTTGGCCCATGACAGGAGTGGCGCGACCGGCCTCACGAAGACCGCTAGCAGGACCAGCCTCGTGAGGGCGCATGGAGGGATCAGCCTCGCGAGGACCGCCCCTAGGGCAACGCTGGCCCTCCTCCGCTGCCATCACCGCCAAGAAGGAATGACGACCATCATCAGGACGACGGGGCTGGGGGCTTCCAAGAGACGCGCGCTATCGCCTGCATCTTGGGTGGAGCTCAGGCCCCAGCCTCTCAGCGTATCTTCAAACAGTTTGCTCGCAAGGTGAACGCAGTCCTCCCCAGGCTCGAGGCCACACACCCGCTTAGGTGATCCAAGTGCACCATCACCTTCAGTTCGGCAGATCAACTCAAGTGTGCGGCCACCGCCGCCCTCCCAATGCTTTGCTCACTCGTCATCAGCAATGTGCAAGTCACCAAGAACCTCATCAACGGCGGCGCAGGGCTTAACGTCCTATCCGTCGAGATGTTTGACAACCTCCAAGTGCCATACGATCAGCTTCATCCTACCAAGCCTTTCTCAGGAGTAACCGACGACTCCACCACCCCGATAGGGCAGGTCCGCCTCCCTGTCACCTTTGGGCAGCGCGACAACTACCGCACCGAGCTCATTGACTTCGACGTCGCCCACATTCGTCTACCGTACAACGCCATCCTCGGCTATCCAGCCCTGGCCAAGTTCATGGCAGTGACACACCACGGCTACAACGTCCTCAAGATGCCAGGGAGCGGCGGAATCATCACAATCCCCTACGAAGCAAGAGATGCGGTGTGCTCCCTCGTGCGCGCCTTCCAAGCAGCGTCAATCGAAGACCCCGACAGCAATGTAGCCCAGCACCCTCCTGAGGTCGCCCCCAAGAAGAAGAAGCAGCTACTCCGCGCAGGGCCTCAGGAGAGCGGTGCCCCAACTGGATCCACGTCAGGATCGGCACCCACGCCTGGGGTGCCTCCCTCCCTTGCATAGGAAGGCGCGCCTGGCGCCCTCCTCGGGCAGGGCTCGGGGGCTCTCTTATGGAGGGCCTCCGACCTTGCCGACATCACGAGGGAGGTGCTCGGGCACCACGTGGAGGCGTGCTTCGCAGCACGGTTCCCTCAGGAGGACACCGGACAAGGAGTGCCCGGTGCTCAGGAGTTCATTGCAAAGATCACTCAGGAACTGCAAGATGCGAGAGCCATGCGCGGCGACCGCCGCTAACCTGGCGCGGCTCCCCATCCAGGCAAGGATGGTGGGCTGCGCGTCTGCATCGACGTTCCAGGGCTGAACATGGCCGCATATCAGGGGCTCTTCTGGCCTTCGTGCATGGGACGCTGCAAGGGCCCACTTCACAGCTACGTTCGCATGACGTTTGGCATGCCGAGCATGGCGTCCGCCTTCCAGTGCAACCTGCAGAGCATCCTGGTGGCTCAGGAGGCCAGGCATCACGTAGTCTTGACGGAGATGGAGACAGTCCTCAAGGAACCGCCTGGACCCCCAGAGCCTCCCGAGGCTCAGGGTCCCGGAGGCTCGTGAGGAGCAACCCCTTCACCACGCGTCTTCAGCTGCCCCAACATTCCTTCAACAACAGAACTAGGTGACATTTTCCAAGTTTATTTAGCTGGGAGCGCCGCACGGGCTGCATCATTCCTAGGCCGCGTGGGTCCGTCCCTGTGGCATGTATCCTTTTATGTCTTTAGCTTACTCTGCTGGGGGCGCCCCTTGGTCTGCACCATCCCCAAGCCGCTCAGGTCCGGCCCAGTGGCATGTATCGTTCTTGAGTTTACCTAATCCCGTTTGCTTTTCATGCATAATCTATCTATGGTTACCACCTGCTTGATTGTCACCTACCACGGGAGCTACACACTCTGGCACGGCGCCTGTGCTTGGGTCCGTCCCTGCAGCGCCGACAAATCTGAGTGGTCGAGCTCTGGCTCACGGCACGCCCCGCGCACGTCACCTCACCAGGCCCTTAGTGCCTTCATCTTCTTGCAGGGCAACCTGCGGCAGACCGGGAATCATCGTGGCAATCTGTGTTTTCCCTCGTGCTGACCTGCAGGAACCTCCTGAGAACAACAACGGGTGGTACCACAGGCTCCTCCTTCTTCTATCATGCGATTCTCTTGCGCATTAAAAGGGGTCTCCTGAGCATCGCGACTCAGGAGCTCTTACTGGCTTTCCAGCCCTCACCCCCTGGCCTTGACCACGGCATCGCTACCTGGCATACCAGTGGCGGCTGAGCTCGTTCGAGGGCCGGGACCTGAGGATGCAGAGCACACATGAGAGCGTAGAGAAGGGGGAGGCTCGCACGGGCCTAGACTAGCTACCCTACAACGATCGACGCACGGGTCTGGCATGACACAAGGAGCCAACTCAAGAATGCCAAGATAAGTCTCACAACTAGATCGACCCAGCACTACAGCATCGGACCCTCACCTGCCGCAACCTTGTTACGGCAACGTCGCCACCCTTTCCTGCTTCTTGGTAGTTGCTTGAGCGCTAAAGGGGACCTCTTGAGCATCGCGCCTCAGGAGCTCTTACTGGACCTCGGGCCGCTCACCTCCTAGCCTTGACCACGGCATCGCGACCTGGCATACCAGCGACGGCTGCAGCCTGCCTAGGGACCGGGGCATGTCGGCGTAGAGCACCAAGCCGTCGTGGGGTTGGAAAGGGGGGATGGAGCCGAAGAAAGACATGCGCTCACCAATTTTCATAATAAGGATAATATGAACAAAAGACATTATAGACCCCTTACACGCCCCCACGGGGTTCATTTCGATTCCTCGCAGGGAAGAAAAAAGGGGAATTCCTAGGAGCCCTATCTACACGCACCAGTGCGGCCGACGCCATCATCAATAGTGGGCCACGGGAGGCCGGCACCAACCACATCCAGATCAGCGACGGCAACGGCCGGACGCGGCGGCCCTTCTCCGGGCCCAGCGAGAGCTTGGAGGCACGTAGCTGTCGTTGCTCGTCTCCGGGGTCTCGTAGAGCTTGGGAGAGTCTCTGGACTCCCGAGCGCCACCGCTGCTGCTGGGGGAGCCGCTGGAGAAGCTAGCGACACGCTCGGCGCAGGCCGCTGCGCCATCCCGACGACCCCCTCCAGGGGAGCACTCCAAGCGGCGGCCTTCCGCGTCGAAGACCTTGAAGAACATCATGGAGGCGCCATCGCACCTGAAGTGGATGGCGAGGGCGCCTTTCGCGCGGCAGACCCAAGCCACCTCGCCCCAGCCGCTGGTCATGAAGATCTTGCCTGGGGAGACGGTTTCAGCCTTTGCTCCAGTCGCCGGGGCGTCGCAGTCAGCGTGCTGCACCCAGAGCTCCAGGGGGCCCCTCGGCGGCATCTCGGCGGAGAAGAACTGTGGGAAGCGGATCCAGGAGCATGGGGGCATCGCCGCCCACATCACGAGCTCGTGCGAGGAGTCCGCGGTGTGGGCTCCTGGGGCGATGGCGTGTGCCACCACGGCGCGGCGACCATGGCCTCGGCGCAGGCGGCGGCACTCGTCGCCTCCTCCTACGGAGTCCTCAGCTTGGGCGTACAGAGGCAGCGGCTACCCGGGAGGAGGCCGCTCGTACCAAGGCCTCGACACCTCTGGCCTCACGACCATGTCACGGCAGTGGCTCGGCCTCTTCTTTGGCGGAAGAGGCCTGAGCTCGTCGGGGGGGGGGGGGGGAGGTCCCCTTCTCTGCAGCCAAGAACCTTCCAATAGCTCCCATGGGGGTCGCCGATAGCAATGAGGTGAGGAAGGAGAAGCGAGCAGGAAGAGATGAGCAATGGGGGCTCCGCCCCCTCCTCATTTATAGCAGGAGAAGGCCAACCGGCGATCCCCACGATCACAGGTAATGATGATATTTCTCTGCATGCAGCAGGGACTCGTCAAGTCGGACAGTTGTCGAGGCAGCGTGGGGAAGCAGAGACGCACACGTCGAATCAATCACCACACGTCGACCAAGGCCGCAGGCTGTTGAGGCCCGCGGCACTCTGCACTTGCCCTTTGGCTTCGCCTCGAAGCCAAGTCCGAGCGCGCCTTGGGCCCGGGGGCTACTGTCGGCGTCCTGGGAACGCGGGTCCCCAGACTTGCCTGCCTGCGGCCCACGGCGTGGCTCCGCCAGCGGCCTTGTACGACCCACCTTCACCAGCAAACATTCAATACCCTCGCGAGGGGCCAAGCCTCATGAGACGGACGACACAATACCTCCTCGGGAGCGGCCTCACCAGGCTGGCTCGCGAGGGGCGGAGAGATCAAGGCAAGGGACACCTCGCGAGGTTCCTATGACGTCAGCCGTGACGACCAAGGCCAGGCGGGCGCCAGCGCGCATAGTGTCCTCGTTTCCTCTTTGGTGCTAAAGGGGCAAGCGCAGGCGAGGAGTCCCGAGGCATCAGGCAAAGGTTTCCATATCGGTGCAACGAGACCAAGACCAGCATGACGGCAGGATGGAGGTCACCGTGGAGCCCAAGACGGCGTCACCACCATAGCCTTTGGCAAGCGAAGACCACCTTTAGTCAGGATAGCTTGTACTAGTTGTCTCCCTTAGAATTTGGCCGTTATTGGCTCCCTTCCCGCTCAATATTTGGGGAGAGGACCAGGGCCTCTATAAATAGGACTAGCTACCACCATAGGGATGATCGGACCTTGGAATAGCTATCCTCACCCACACAAGTTCACCAAGCACAAGAACACCTCTCCTTAGGAGGCTGTTCTTCCCTTGTACTGTTCATCCCAGCCCAAGAGGCAATCCACCACACCACACTACAGTAGGGTATTACACCACAAAGGTGGCCCAAACCAGTATAAACCTCGTGTCTCTTGTGTTGTGGATTCGTTGAGCTAGGCCTTGAGATCGCGGTGAGGCTGAGGGCGTGATTAGGTAGGGGGAGATCTTCGCGTGCACCCCAGTGTTCGAACCTCGAGGGTTTTGCCGGAACCTGAAATCCGACAAGGTTAATTTGACCAACAAGGTAGAATCTTTTTTGTTTGTGTTATGGTGGTATATAGTATGCGTAGAAGAGGTGGGACGGGACTAGCATATATACTATACGTACGCGTCCGTGAACAAGTACACCTCACTCAGTGTCGGGACTTTTCGGTTTCCGAGGCACGTGCCACATCAAAATTGTGAAATTGGCTAGGACACTCATATGTGGCGCTTCCATTTGTGGGCCCATGTGGCCATTGTCGATGCATGCATGCATCACTTTGACCTACATCGGGAGAGGTTAATTAATTTCACCATCGATGAGGATTCTTTTTGGGTTGTACATATTACGGTAGGAGCATATAGTATGCATCGAAGAGGGGGGAAGGGGACCATGATATGTAGTACGCTTCATGAACCTTGCTCTGTATGGGCGCATGGTGTACAGTTTTCGAGGCATGTGGCACATCAAAGTTGTGCATTTTGGGTATTCAACATATATATGTTTGGCCCACATGCAAAGCGATGGTGGTTGTCCTCTCGCACCCACTTAAGCGGTTATCAGCGATATCGATGCTTTCCATCTGTCGGCCCGCTTGGTCCATCACTACTTTTTGCCTGACAACCCGAGAGGTTAATTTGACTTAGGAGGGGATTTTTTGCTTGTAATACAGTATATATATATATATATATATATATATATATATATATATATATATATATATATATACATATATATATATATATATATATATATGATATAGTTTCATGCTCTGGGATGACATGCATGATATAGTTTGAGCACACACACATGCATGTGTACGCATGAATCCCTCCCATCGAGTCGAAGTGGCTAGTAAAACGACACATCATGAACAGATCTCGCTCTGTATGGGGAGTGTACGATTTTTGACGCATGCGCCACATCAATGTTGTAAAATGGTATTCAAACCTGCATGCATGCATCACCTCCGTACATATTCATGTAGTGGTTGCCTTCGAACGGTAGACTGCTACCTCTTGAGCTTGCTTTGGTTTTCCCTGAAGAGGAGAGGACGATGCAGCAGAGTAGCATAAGTATTTCCCTTAGTTTTTGAGAACCAAGGTATCAATCCAGTAGGAGGCCACGCTCAAGTCCCTTGTACCTGCCCAAAACGATAGCTACTCGCAACCAACGCGATTAGGGGTTGTCAATCCCTTCACGGTCACTTACGAGAGTGAGAACTGATAGATAATGTTTTTGGTATTTTTGATATACAGATGCAAAGTGAAAAGTAAAAGGCAAAGTAAAAAGCAAAACAAGATTAAAGTGATGGAGATTGCTATGATGAGAATAGACCCGGGGGCCATAGGTTTCACTAGTGGCTTCTTTCAAGAGCATAAGTATTCTACGGTGGGTGAAAAAATTACTGTTGAGCAATTGACAGAATTGAGCATAGTTATGAGAATATCTAGGTATGATCATGTATATAGGCATCAAGTCCGTGACAAGTAGACCGACTCCTGCCTGCATCTACTACTATTACTCCACTCATCGACCGCTATCCAGCATGCATCTAGAGTATTAAGTTAAAAACAGAGTAACGCTTTAAGCAAGATGACATGATGTAGAGAGATAAATTCATGCAATATGAAATAAACCCGATCTTGTTATCCTCGATGGCAACGATGCAATACGTGCCTTGCTGCCCCTTCTGTCACTGGGAAAGGACACTGCAAGATTGAAGCCAAAGCTAAGCACTTCTCCCATGGCAAGAAAAACCAATCTAGTAGGCCAAACCAAACTGATAATTCGAAGAGACTTGCAAAGATAACCAATCGTACATAAAAGAATTCAGAGAAGATTCAAATATTATTCATAGATAGACTTGATCATAAACCCACAATTCATCGGTCTCAACAAACACACCGCAAAAAGAAGATTACATCGAATAGATCTCCACGAGAGAGGGGGAGAACATTGTATTGAGATCCAAAAAGAGAGAAGAAGCCATCTAGCTACTAACTATGGACCCGAAGGTCTGAGGTAAACTACTCACACTTCATCGGAGGGGCTATGATGATGTAGAAGCCCTCCGTGATGACGGCCCTTTCTAGCGGAGCTCTAGAACAGGCCCCAAGATGGGATCTCATGGATACAGAAAGTTGCGGCGGTGGAATTAGATTTTTGGCTCATGTTCTGATTGTTTGGGGGTACATAGGTATATATAGGAGGAAGGAGTACGTCGGTGGAGCTTCGAGGGGCCCACAAGGTAGGGGGCGCGCCCTAAGGGGGGCATGCCCCCCACCCACTTGACCGCCTCTCTGATGCCTTGGCGTAGGGTCCAAGTCTCTTGGATCACGTTCGGTGAGAAAATCACGTTCCCGAAGATTTTGTTCCGTTTGGACTCCGTTTGATATTCTGTTTCTCCGAAACTCTGAAATAGGCAAAAAACAACAATTCTGGGCTGGTCCTCTGGTTAATAGGTTAGTCCCAAAAATAATATAATAGTGGAAAATAAAGCCCAATATACTCCAAAACATTAGACAATATAGCATGGAGCAATAAAAAATTATAAATACGTTGGAGACGTATCATACACTCACTCGCCTGGTTATCAGCGACAAGCCTATATATTCGTGGGCCCGTGTGGACATTCATGATCACCTTGACCGACAACAAGATAGGTTACCATGGAGGATTCTTCATTTGGTTCGTGTTATCGTAGTATAGGTCATGGTGAGATTCAGACCTGATTAAGTTTGAGCACATATACTATGCGCGCATGCATGCATGAATACCCGTCGTCGGCTTGAAGTGTGGTGTAACATACATATGCATCGTCAACCTAACCCTCACTCAGTGTGGGGATTTCTAGTTTGAAATCACGGTGCGACATCAAAGTTGTTCCATTGTGTACTCAAAAACACACCTATCCATACATATGTTTGGGCCACACACATGTAGTGGTTGTCTTCGGGGACTAGCTACTTGCGGGATTATTGGCGAGCTAGCCCAACTCCGGGGTCGCATGGACGGCAATCACTTTGACCGACAATAAGAGAGAGGTTGTACGACCAAGGTGGATTATTCTTGGTCCATTTTACGATCCATCTTGGTGAGATGCCTCTCTGGCCCGCCGACTGAAAGTGTGTGGGGGGGGCCTGCTACTTCGCACTTTGCTAGGTGAACCTCAGTTAGGGGGGCATGCATTCATAGCTTAGGATTCCCTTTGTGCCGACATGAGGGGGGCTGCTAGCTAGTTCGCACTTTGCTAGGTGAACCTCGGTTGGGGAGCATGCATTCATAGCTTAGGATTCCCTTTTCGCCAACATGAGGGAGGGGGGCTGCTAGCTACTTTGCACTTTGCTAGGTGAACCTCGGTTGGGTAGAGGGCCATGCATTCATAGCTTAGGATTCCCTTCGTGCCGACACGAGGGGGTGGGGGTAAGCAATACCGTGCACTTTGCGAGATAGGTGCCACATCGAAGTTGCATTTGGTATTTGAAAATCAAACCACCCTTTTCATACATAAATTCGGTCCACATGCAACTGTGTTCATGTTCTGACCCTCTCTCGCGTCATTTTTCGCCAAATTTATGAACATTAGACAAGTCGGATGACGCAACAGACACGGTTCAGTCAAACTAACCGTGTGCATTGGGCTCCACAAGGCTTCCCCTATAAAAAATATCTACCCGTCCGCAGCTTTTTTCTATTTGATAACACACGCACTACAAAAAAAAGACACATCCGTGACATTTTGGGCCGGACCAAATTTTTTTCTGTCAAACATATGACACTTCTATGATGATAATTGTGACAAAACTCGGTATCATCATAGATGTGGTGGGCTCCTAGTTCTATGACAAAAAATCATGACAGAAAATGGGCTTTTCGTCCTGGGCGGGCAGGAGACGCAGCTGCATGACATTCTTTGGGCCGTCCATGACGGAAAAACCCGTGGTAGAAGCGAGGGGGAGGGAAATTTTGCGGAGTTCCCGGTTACGGTCCGAGGTCGGGGGCCGAGCGATGCACGTTTCTCTCGTACACGTACGCGCGTGTGTGTGAGGCGTGGGCTCTAACTGAACCCAAGCGAGGCGTTGGGCTCTAACTGAACCCGAGCGATTGCACTGCAGGCTACGCGTTACTGAACCCGAGCGATCGATTGATGGCTGTTAACTGAACCCGATCGAGCGATTCCTTCACTACTGCTGCTAACTGAAGCCGATCGATGCTGCCTCTGGGATGAACAGTGAGCGTTGCAGGGGGGTTGGATGAATAGTGAGCAGTGGCATTGCCTCTGGATGAACAGGACCCCGTGGTGTGGTGGAGGGCTGGATGAATAGTAGACGGTGGACGGGTGCCTGTGGAGGGGTGGTTGAACAGGACCCCGTGGTGTGGAGGGCTGGATGAACAGTAGACAGTGGAGGGGTGGTTGAACAGGACCCCGTGGTGTGGAGGGCTAGATGAACAGTAGACGGTGGAGGGGTGCTTGAACAGTAGCCAGTGGAGTAGCGCACGGTGGAGGCTGGATGAACAGGAGCTCGTGGAGGCTGGAGGAGGTTGACGGTAGCCCGTGGAGGCTGGAGGAGGTCGATGGTGGAGATGAACAGTATCCCGTGGAGTCCCGTTTTGTGGTACGCCACACCCCTCCTGATGAACATGACCCCCGTTTCGACCGTGGGCGGCGTGCGTGACGTGGGCGGCGTGCGCGGGGCTGGGCCCCACAGGCATGCGTCACGTCGCAATAAAGGGGGACGGTTCGTGCCATCTCCATAAGTGGAGGGAGGCGTGGAGGCGTGGCTCGTTTGCTGGACAGGGCCGAGGCACGGTTTCCGAGGCGTCCGCTCCCCATGATCACGGGGTGAGGGGAGGTCGCCTCATCCGTCGCCTCGGTCCTGCACGCCAGCCACGCGGCTTCCATGCACCTGGAGTCGCGGACGGTGGAGGCAGGAAACCGGGCCGTCGCGGGTCGAGGCAGCAGGCCGGTCCCAGTCGCCTACTCTTCCTGCGTCTTGATTGGCTGAGAGGGGCGGCCGAGCCCCCACCCTGCTCCTTTAGAAAGAGCAAGAGGGGGCGACGGAAACCCACACTCCTTCATCTTTGCTTCCCTTCAGCTTCTGATCCCCTCTCTCCATTCGCCATGGAGAAAGGGAACCCTGGTTCTTCATCGGTGGCGGCGAGGGTCGCCGCTAGGCAACGCGCCCCTCCTCCCCTTGCACCTGCGGTGGAAGAGCCAACCGTAAGGGGAAGGGGGAGGGGGCGAGGTCGTGGCTGAGGTCGTGGACGAGGCCGAGGCGCTTGGGGACGAGGCGGACGGGGCAACGCGCCGGCCTCGCCTCCGCCAGTGGCTCCTCTTCTCACGGTAGTCCACATCGGGGACGACCCTTGCGAGTTCTTCGTCAGGTTGCGCCGGGCGCCTCGTCGTCGCCTCCGTCTCTCGGCTCCCTTCGCAAGCGTGATGGATATGGAACAACCCGAGACGCTAAGACTGCGCATGAGGGGCTACGGGATCAGCGGCACGCGGGTCCACGTTGAGTCCCTAGCCCCCGGCGTGATGTATCTTGGTCGAGGGTGGAAGACGTTCGCCCATATCCACAGCTTGATGGAGGGGTTCACCCTCCCTTTTAAGTTGATGGAGGGCGATCTCCTCTCCGTCAAGGTCTTCGGGTGCTACAGGACCCGGGCCCGGTGCTGCGTGGATAGCTCCTCCGACAGCGAAGGCTCCTCCTCGAGCGAGAATGACGAGGAGGGGAGCGACAGCGACGACGAGGGTAGCGGTCGTCGGGATGACGGGTCCGACTAGGCGTCGGTCGCGGCTCCGCGTGGCACCGGCGATCCCATCATCCGTGTCGCCGGCTCCTTGAGCTTCCCGGGGTCGTCTCCTTGGCGGCTGGAGTAGGGAGGCTGCGGAAGAGGAAGAGGGCGGGCGGCAAGGCCGTCAACTCGGAGTACGAGGGCACGGCACCCTCGACAACGTGCTGACGTCCTGCTGCCTCGTCGAGCCCTGCTTCCGGCGCCGCCGTCACCGTCCAGCTTTCAGACGGCCCCCGGGGTGTTCTCTTGGTGTCTTCTGCCACCCGTAGCTCGTCTAGGCGCCCCTTTTTCCATTTTTGCCTCCTTGTCCTACCTCTTGAGGAGAGAGACAAGAAAGGGATTACGGGCACCTTATCTCTTTTTAACTTCTAAGCCTTTGGGCTTTAGTTGTATTTAAAGCTTGTAATCCCATCTCTCATGTTTTTCATTCTCTCTGAACTGTACCTGAGCGGAATGTTTTTTTTAATGAAAAGGGGATGTTTGCCGGGCCATTTGTCTCGCGGGTAAAACCCACGCCAAGGAGCGAATCATTTATATCGTTATATAGACACTTCTTTGCCCGGCAACAGGCCCTGCCGTCTTCCCGCGCCACTCGACCTTTCTCACGCCTTTGGCGGAGGCAGGGATGAGGCGGGTTCGGGCTCCTCACTCCGTCCCTTTGCCGCCGCGGCTACTACCAGAACTGGCCCCAGGAACGCGCTCTGGAGCCCAGAGTTAAGGGAGCACGGCAGCTTTTTAGGAAGAAACAAGGTTTTCGCATTCCTCAGTCCATAAGAGAATGCATGACAAGGGATGAAAAACTTATCTGGGATTGCAGCCCCCGGCAACTTTGGCTTGCCGCGGGCGAATCTTTGTATTTGCAGCCCCCGGCAACACTGGTTTGCCGGGGACCAGATGCTGGTACGCCCTTCTTCTCTTCTTCGTCCTTAAGCGGTCTGGCCAGGATATGCAAAACCCTGCGAACCAAGGGAAACGAAAGAACAGGAAAAAAGGACGCAGACCCGACCTCTAAGCTAGGGGTTAGCAGCTGTTAGGCACTATCAACCCTAACCAAGGACGAGACTCGACTCAGCATGCATGCTAAAACTTAGGGCGCCAGCACTTCATTTACTGCTGCTCAGGGTCTGCGCCTGGCTTTGTACAAAGGATTACATGCAACAGCGGCAAGACTTGTACAAAAGGGTGGTTGCCGGACGGGGTCCGACAACCGCGCCTTACGGGTAAAACTTACGAAGATGCTCAATATTCCAGGAGTTGCTCACCGGAGTGCCATCTTCGGTCTCAAGGCGGACAGCGCCGGGCCTCGTGACTCGTCTCACCCGGTAAGGGCCTTCCCACTTCGGCGTCAACTTGTTATGATTCTTGGCGGACGGAGCGTGCCGAAGAACAAGGTCGCCTTCCTCGAAGCTTCTGGCTTTAACTTTGCGGCTATGGTAGCGACGCAAAGCTTGCTGGTAGCGAGAGGCTCGCACAGCAGCCTGAAGACGATCTTCCTCAAGGAGCAGCACGTCATCTTCACGCAGCCGCTCTTGCTCAAGCTCATCATAAGCGAGCACTCGAGGTGACCCGTATACGAGTTCCGTGGGGGTAACTGCTTCTGCTCCATAGACTAGAGCAAATGGTGTCTAGCCAGTGGCTCGATTTGGCGTCGTTCTGATCGACCAAAGAACCGCTGGCAGCTCCTCGATCCAGTTCCGTCCGCGCTTGTGCAGCCTGTCAAAACTTCTGGTCTTGAGCCCGCGCAGCACCTCGGCGTTGGCCCTTTCCGCTTGACCGTTTCTCTTAGGATGAGCAACAGAAGCAAAGCAGACCTTGGCGCCGTGGTCTTGGATGTACTGCATGAAGGCGTGGCTCGTGAATTGCGTACCGTTGTCGGTGATGATCCTGTTAGGGATCCCGAAACGGCAAACAATCGACCTGAAGAATTTGATCACGGACTGGGCCGTCACCTTCCTCACTGGTTCCACTTCCGGCCACTTTGTGAACTTGTCGATGGATACATACAAGTACTCAAAGCCCCCGACAGCTCGGGGGAAGGGGCCGAGGATGTCGAGCCCCCAGACCGAAAATGGCCAGGATAAAGGGATCGTCTGGAGAGCTTGAGCTGGCTGGTGTATCTGCTTGGAATGGAACTGGCACGCTTCACACTTGGTTACTTGTGCAGTTGCATCCTGGAGGGCTGTCGGCCAGAAGAAACCTTGCCGGAACGCTTTGCCGGCAAGTGCTCTTGCGCGAGTGTGGTGACCACATATACCTCCATGTATCTCTGCCAACAGCTTTTGTCCGTCTTCCCGGGGAATACACTTCAATTTCACGCCGTTGCACCCTCTTCTGTACAGTGTGTTGTCGATGAACTGGTACATACTTGAGCGCCGGGCTACTCTTTCCGCTTCTTCTTGTTCTTCGGGAAGTTCTCCGTTCTGGAGGAAATGGATAGTCTGCTGCGCCCATGCTGGAGCCTGTGGCTCGACAACAAGGACTGAAGGCACATCTGCTGTTGCGGGAACGTTCGCTTCTACGGCGAGGATCTGGGGCTCAGCCGGAGCTTGATGTTCCCCGGCAAGCTTGCCGGAGCAAAACTTGTCGGGAGCGCCCGCTTCTTCGGAACAAACCCTGGGGTTTGCTGGAGCAGACTGCTCCTCAGCACTCTTGGCGTCGATCTTGGGGACCTTCTTGGCGGCGGCTCCGGGGAGCTCTGCCGGAAGATAGTCGCCGGAGACCAACTTCCTCTTCTTGCTCTGTCCGGTTGATGGTGTTACGGATGGCTGAGTCAGCTTGAGCACAAAGGTTCCTGGTTCCACAGGTAACTTAAGTGATGCGCACTTTGACAGGCCATCAGCAATGTCGTTCTCAGCTCTTGGAACGTGTTCTATTTGCAGGTCGTCAAAGCGCTCTTCTAGCTTCCTCACTTCATCAACGTATATTTCCATCAACGGGCTCTGGTAATCTTTGTTCACTTGGCGGACGACAAGCTGCGAGTCACCCCTGACAATGAGCTTCTTGATCCCAAGTTCTGCCGCGATCCTGAGACCGGCGAGCAAACCTTCATACTCTGCAGTATTGTTGGTTGCTTGCTCCTTGGGGAAGTGCATCTGGACTATGTACTTGAGATGCTCTCCGGTGGGCGCGATAAGCAACGCGCCAGCACCGGCGCCTTGTAGCGAGAAAGCACCATCAAAGTACATCAGCCACTCTTTGCTTGCTTCTTTGACGGGGATGCTCGTCTCTGGGATCTCTTCGTCTGGTGTCGGTGTCCACTCTGCTATGAACTCCGCCAATGCTCTACTTTGGATAGTTGAAGTGCTCTCGAATTGGAGACCGAAGCTTGACAGTTCCAGTGCCCACTCGACAATCCTGCCTGTTGCTTCTGGATTCTGCAGTATCCTCTTCAGCGGAAAGCAGGTGACAACTGTAATCTCATGTGCTTGGAAGTAATGGCGCAGCTTTCTCGAGGCCATGAGAAGGACGAAAAGCAATTTCTGCACACCAGAGTACCTTGACCTAGCCCCTTGCAGGAGGGAGCTGACAAAGTAAACTGGGCGCTGCACCATTCTCTTCTTCTGCACCTCCACTCGCTCCTGCGCAGATTCATCCTTGTCGGGGCCAGAGCTTGTCGGGGAAGCCTCCTGCTTGTCGCCGGACGCGCTTGCCGCGGTTGCTAGCTCATCATCTGCCTCCCTCTCCGCTACTAACGCAGCACTAACCACTTGATTGGTTGCCACCAGGTACAGCAACAACTTCTCTTGTGGTTTAGGCGCGACAAGTATTGGAGCGGAGGACAGGTATTTCTTCAAGTCCTGTAGCGCAGCCTCCGCTTCCGGAGTCCATTTTACTGGACCCGCCTTTTTCAAAACTTTGAAAAATGGCAGGGCGCGTTCTGCAGACTTGGAAATAAATCTGCTGAGAGCCGCGACGCAGCCAGCAAGCCTTCGTACATCCTTGACGCGTGTTGGTGCTTCAATCTGCTCGATGGCCTTGATTTTGTCTGGATTGGCTTCGATTCCTCGCTGAGACACGAAGAACCCGAGAAGCTTGCCGGAAGGGACTCCAAACACGCACTTCTCGGGGTTGAGCTTGAGGCTGATCCTGCGCAGGTTCGTAAAGGTCTCTTCTAAATCTTGAATCAGGGTTGCCCTGTTCCTGCTTTTGACCACTGTGTCATCCATGTAGGCTTCCACATTTCTGTGGATTTGCGGCTCAAAAGCGGTATGGACAACCCTCGCGAACGTCGAACCAGCATTCTTCAAACCGAAAGGCATCCGTACGAAACAGTACGTGCCACATGGAGTGATGAATGCGGTCTTTTCCTCATCTTCTTTAGCCATGAAGATCTGATGGTATCCTGAGTATGCGTCAAGAAATGAAAGCAGGTCACATCCGGCCGTGGAGTCAACAATCTGGTCAATGTGTGGCAAGGGAAAGGGATCTTTGGGACAAGCTTTGTTAATATCAGTAAAGTCGATGCAAAGCCTCCATTTCCCATTTGCTTTGCGCACGACAACAGGATTGGCCAACCACATCGGATAGAGCACACCTCTGACAAGGCCTGCCACTTCCAACTTCTTGATCTCTTCCGTGACGAACTCTTGGCGCTCCACCGCTTGCTTCCTGACTTTCTGCTTGACGGGCCGCGCATGAGGGCAGACGGCGAGGTGGTGCTCAATCAGTTTCCTGGGAACGCCGGGGATGTCAGATGGTTGCTAGGCAAACACATCGACATTCGCCCGCAGGAAAGCAACGAGCGCGCTTTCCTATTTGGGGTCGAGAGTGGCACTGATGGTGAAGGTACCACCAGTGCCGTCGTCCTTGGCGGACACCTTCTTGGTCGTTGGCGGGGCTGCCATTGACTTCCTACTCTTGCCGGTGGAGCTCGATGGCGCGTCCTCGACGGTAGCGCAGCACTCCGAAGAGGTGCGCTTGCCGGAGTGGGCACCAGAGCACTTGCCGGGCTTGGCCTTCTTCTTCCCTCTGGGAGCTTCAGCGGCAAGTGGCTTGTGATCCGTCGCAGCTGCTGCTTCCCGGTAGATCTTGTCGGCACAGATAAGGGCATCCTTCTTGTCGCCGGGGACAGAGATGACGCTTATCGGGCCTGGCATCTTGAGCATGTTGTATGCATAGTGAGAGTCCGCCATGAACTTGGCGAGCGCCGGACGGCCGAGAATTCCATTGTAGGGCAATGGAAAATCGGCAACGTCAAAAGTGATCCTCTCTGTCCTGAAGTTCAGTTCGCTGCCAAATGTCACTGGCAACATTATCTTCCCCTTCGGCTTGCTTCTTCCCGGGTTGATTCCTTGGAACGTGCCGGTCTCTTCGAGCTCGCTGTCGGGGACTTGGAGATTCTAGAGCACAGCGGAGGAGATCAGGTTCAAGCCGGCCCCGCCGTCGACTAGCATCTTAGGGACCTTGAGGTTGCGGACTGTTGGTGAGACCAACATCGGCAAGCACCCGATCACAGTTGTGCGGTCAGGGTGGTCCTCAATATCGAAGATGATAGGCGTGCTGGACCATTTCAGAGGCTTGCGCGACTCGACGGGTGGTTCCGCTGCATTGACTTCCCGCGCCCACTGCTTGAGCTGGCGATGAGAAGTATGCAGAGAAGCACCGCCGTCTACGCACAAGACCTCTGTGGCTTTCTGAAACTCCTGCTCACTGGTCTCGACATCATCCATGTCTTTGTCTTCGTTGTCGTCTTCGTTCTTGTCGCGGCCGCGGGGAGGTCTGTCTGCTTGCCGCTGCTTGTCCTTGTCGCGGTGTCCTCCCTAGCCGGGGCGCTTCGTGTCGGATCCTCCGCCACCTCCCCGGGCTCTCTCCTTGTCTCGTCGCTCGTACTCGGCCTTTTGCAGCTCGACGAGCCGCTCGACCTGCTTGCAGCTCGGGAGGTCATGGCCCTTGGTGCGGTGGATCTTGCAGTACTATTTGTTGGTGCCGTCCCGCTTGTCGGCGACCGCCACAGCCTGGTAGTTGGCGCATCCGGCAACCTCCTTGACAGAGCTACCAGCCTGGGCCTTCTTGGCGGCGCCTTCATCGCCGGACTGCTCAACAACCAGTACTTCTTGGCTCTTCTTCTTCCTGTTGCTCCGCCGCCGGTTCTTCCTTGCCGGGGCGGTATCCTCACTGTTAGATTCTCCTGCTCCAGTGTTCTCTCCGGGGAGTTTCCTTCCTTCCTCAGCACGTGCACACTTGTCGGCCAGGGCATATAGCTCGCTGACGTCTTTGATCTTGCACATCGCCATCTCCTCCCGCATCCTGCGGTTACGCACGTTCTGATGGAACACGCTGATGACCGCGACAGGGTGGACGTCTGGGATGTTGTAGTGTACGCGGCTGAATCTCTGGATGAACTTGCGCAAGGATTCCCCTTCCTTATGGACGAGGAGATGAAGGTCGCTCGCTTGGCCATGGGGTTTGTGGCCGCCTGTAAAGGCGCCAACAAACTGATGGCACAAGTCTGTCCTGGAGGTTATGGAGTTATCTGGCAAGTGCATGAGCCAGGATCTGACGTTGGATTTGAGTACCAGCGGGAAGTAGTTGGCAAGGATCTTGTCGTCTCGCCCTCCAGCAGTCTGCACCGCAATGGTGTAGATGCTGAGGAACTCCGACGGATGCGACTTGCCGTCATACTTCTCTGGTACGTCTGGCTTGAAATTCTTCGTGCTGGGCCACTGGACTTGCCGCAGCTCACGGGTGAACGCAGGGCAGCCTACCGCGTACGGCAGGTCGCCTGGTCCCCCCGGCGCATGCATGTCGACAGAGGGCCTAGCGCGCTGGTCTGATTGACGCCGCGCTTCTCTTCGACGCTCGATGCGAGTACGAGCGTCCTCTTGCTCTCGTTCATGAAGAACTTGGCGTTGATCGCGACGAGTTCGCGGATTTGACGACGCGGTGGAGTCGTTGTCATGATGGTTCCGGCAAGTCGGCGATCTTGGCCTTTGGGGTGGGGAATGCACGGTGGTCGCACCCCCACCGGTCTTGGCGCCATCGGTTCTCGCCTGGCCGACCTGCCGCGACTGCGACGCACTATGCTGCCGCGGGGTGTCGCCGTTAGCGAAGCCGATGAGACTCTGTATCGTGGCCCTCCAGTCGTCGAGCTTGTCCGCCGTTGGAGGGTAGTCTAGGAGCAGTTGAGATCGTGCTAGAGCTTCTGCTGGAGTGGCGGGCAGCGGTGGCGAACGGCGCGTGGAGCGGGATGTGCTCGAACTTCTAACTATGTTAGAAGGAGAAGCACCCGGGCCAGGCAGTCGCGCCACGCTTGCGCCAGCACGTTGGTGTGTATGCTGGCCTTGAGCACCCTGGGATCCGCCAGCTCGATCTGGGTCCAGCGAGCGTATGGTACCGTGAGTGCCAAGACGCTGCTGGTCCCGTGCTTCCTGAGAGGGGCGCGGTGCATGTTCGGACGCCGTGGCACCACGAGCTGGCTCGGCGACGCCCGTTCCGCCGCCGGTGCCGTCCCCACCACCCGTTTGCTCTAGGGGCGGTGGGTTAGACGCGGACGGACCAGCCACCTCCGGAGCCTTCTTCTTCGGTGGCATGTCGATGAAGATGATGGAGATCTAGCCCGTGCAGACGCCGGATCAGGTTCACACAACTTCGACGCCCCCTACCTGGCGCGCCAAAGGTGTCGGGGGAAATCTGCCTCCACGAACACCTATGGGGACCGAGCCCCTTTCTGGTTCGGCGGGGGGCGGAGGTCGCGCGAAGAGCGGATCGAGGCGATGCACACAAGGGGTTTACCCAGCTTCGGGCCGCACGGATGCGTAAAACCCTACTGCTGCTTTGTGGTTTGTATTGTGTTCTTGTTCGGGAGCGCTGAGTGCTACAGTACACTCAGGCAACTAATCAGACCGAGCGTGAGTGGCCTCCTTCCTCCCCCCTTTTCACGTTGCGCATGGGGCCTCCTTTTATATGCGCAAGGGGTTACCCACAGGTGGCAACGTAGGCGGGGGTAAAACTGGAAAACGCTGTGTTGGGTACAGCTGTTTGCACAACGCTATCATACCTAACTCTGACGGCAGGGGACAAAGGCATTAAATGCCCATCTAGGTCGCCCAAACAGTGCAAAAAAGGGACCGTCAGGGGCGCCACCGTTTGCCACGACGGCTACCCTGTCAGCGTTGCTTCGCCACCGCATGCCCCTGGCTGCGCAGCCTCTCGCCATGTACGCCTGGAATGGCCCCAGAGCGACGCGTGGGTGGATGAGCTGGAACGCAGGCGCGGGGTGGTGACTTGCCGCGGCAAGCACCTTGCCGCGGTTGATGCCTTGTTGCGCCCGGGAGCTTGTTGCTCACCGGTCCTTGCCGGGACGCGTGGGGCGTCGCAGCAAGTCTCTTGTCGTGCCCTGGTCGGCCTTCCCGGCAAGCTCCTCTTGCCGGGGCCTTGCTCTCTTCGGGTGGCCTTCCCGGCAAGCTCCTCCTGCCGGGGCCTTGGCTCAAATATTTTGTTCTTGGATGGCCCAAAAAGGGACCATGGAGAGTTTTGGCGATCGCCTGGCAAGCCTTGCCGCGGGGTGCTACGGCTGCCCGTGCACAAGTTCGGGGTACTAAGATACCCCTACTTTAGAACACCGACAGATGGCCATCCAACAGTCACTGCTTGTGCGTCAACCTTTTTTTAGGAAAGCCTCAAATCTGTAGAAAACAGCATACAACCCATCTGCCATTATTTCTAATAATTTACAGCACATTTGCTAATTATTAAGGTTTTTTTGGAGCCCATATTCTTTTTGTTAGCATTACAACCCATATCGTGGCCACAGTTAAAACATTATACAAAATTTTGCATATTTCGGTGCGGTCCGAACTATTTTTAATCCCGAAATTTCGACTCACATTCAAACTGATTTAAAAAAAATAAATGTATATCAATATAAAATCCAAAAAATTCTCCAAGCATAAAAATTATTGTAATTTAAAATCTCGAAATAAAAAAAGATATTTGAAACTAATTGCTGGTTTGACATGTTTTAAAAATGTACAACCCATTTCTCATTATTGATGGGCCATTTTCTCGGCCAGCCGAATGAAAGCTCTCTTCGTCTTGAAAGATTTGCAGCCCAACAGGCCTGACAAAGCGACTTACTTGGCAAATCACAAAAAAACTGGACTGTGGCCGTGGACCCAGCTGTCAGCCTCTCCACGTACAGTACTTTTCCGATGGAAATCGGTCGTTGACCACATTGACCACGCCATGCCGAGAGCACCAAGGCGATGGACGACGGCGAGGCCTAGGAAGGGGATGATGCGGAGCCGGGGAAGACGCGACAGTGGATGCCCATGAGGTTGCCATCGCCGCAGAATAACATGGGGTGTGGGTGAGTAGAGGGATACCCTGGGCCAGCGGTGGGAGTAGTAGGGGCGGTGAGGCCTCCGCGGCATCACAGCCGGCCACGAGAGGCAGGAGCACGCGGCACAACCGGCGCTGCTTTGGGCGGCTGGAGCAAGAAGACCAGAGGTTGAAGAAGCACTATGGTCGTTGGATGGACATCGTACGGTCACTGGAGCTAGAATCGTTCATATTGACTAAGTTGACAAAGCCCTCCATCCTCGTCAACTTAGTAGGCCCACAAGTCAGCCACTCACTATGGTGGGTCCCAGCTAGCAGGGGGTATTCATTTTTTGGCGTGTAATAAGGAGGCACTTCCTTGCGTGCGAAGATATAGCTGGTGGGTCCGACCTGTCAGCGGGGGAACATTTTTTAGTCCATTTGTGGGCTGGGTGAAACAATGATGTAACATCTATGCAGCCCGTTTAAATCCCATTTGCATTTTTCTTGAAATCCGTGGACTTGCTGGGCTGGGTGAAAATATCATGTTGGGCTAGACGGAGAAATGTTATAAAAACATAAACACATGATTGCACGTCAGTAAAATCTTTGCAAGCTTATGTACGCAATCACTAGGAGTTAACTTGCCAAGTTATATATAAACAATTATTATTATTATTTTGTAAGAACTTTCAACTTACAAAATAAATATCATTTTAATTTGATGAGTTAATAGTACGTGTGGTATTATTATTTTTTAGGCTAGACGTGGGACAGTTGAGTTGGTTCTAGGGGAAAGTACTGGGAGAAAACTCAGTTTACATTGAAAAAGAAAGTGGGAGAAAATTCAGAGACCTGCTGGGTCCACCTGAGGAGGGGAATATGTTGGGAGGAAGGAGATTCAAAGCACCGCAGCCGAGTGAACTAGTTTTTTTTACGGACAAGTGAACTAGTTTACATACATAAGCAAGTAGCCACTAAAAAGCAATCAAGTTAATGGGTTATTAAAAGAAATATTTCGGACAAAAAAGATAATTAGGATACATAGGCTAATGCATGAAACACTCAGATGATAAAAGTGCTTATAAACAGATAAAGTACAACATCTAGACCTTCCTGGCACGCTTGATCATGATGTTGCAGCTGTCCGTGTACTCGTCGGTTACGGGAAGCAGACACGCCCTCATGTCCAAGATCTGCATGTACATGTCGTAGCATGCATATGCGTCCTTGGCCGCATAGGTTATGTAGGCTAGATTCAGAGGTACCTCCCACGTGTTCATGTCATCTTCTTTCATGTTGGCGTATTAGGGGTCGATGATGGTCTCAGCATGGTCAACCACGGAGTCCTTCACCTGCCCGTTGCTGATGATCTTGTATTGCTTCTGGATGTCAACAAGCTTGTTGCACCAGATGGCCGAATCATCGCGTTCTTCCTTCTCTCCACCGTAGTGAAGGTGCAGTCGGCGTTGCCGATGAAACGGGAGAATGCTCCAGAACCTGGTGCAGCCATAGGACTGAGGCGAGGCAGAGCTTCGCCGAGTCCATATCGTTGGTGTACATCACATTCAACTTGGTGCAGCCATAGGACTGAACGGCGAACTCAAAGGGGAACTCCTTGCTGAAGTCCATATCCAGCAGGCTCACCCCTCGGATCGCCATTGGAGTCTCTTCAAGTGAACGAGTGTGTAGGCGGCGGCAGCAATTCATTTTTCAGCTCCTTGGGAACTGGATTCAATAGTAAGCTGAGTGTGTACAAGCGACAACAGTTACTACCCCTCCCTCGTCCGCTGCACGCCCGACAGAAGATGCACCCTCGGCCACACGTCGGTTCACGAGCGGTTTTGTATTGGTACTGTAATAACAGGAGTTAGTGGTCACTTTACTTAAATTTAATTAGATTTAATAGAAATTTATACATAAAACAAGCAATGCATTCGCTCATTCTATCAGTGCTACAGGATCAACATGCACAACAATTAGAATTATTATTCTCAGGACGCACACGATCAGCACATTTGTCGCACTTTCACGAAGATAATACTACCAAGTTTGAACTGTTTGTTATGGTTGTTGTCCTCTGCATCATCATGCCGTGTTTCCTAGCTTGCAAGATTCAGAACCAACAAATAAGATCCAAATCATAAGTACAACAAAGATGCCTACACATCTCATTGATTCCCAGCTTGCAAGATTCAGAACCAACAAATAAGATCCAAATAATAAGTACAACAAAGATGCCTACACATCTCATTGATTCCCAGCTTGCAAGATTCAGAACCAACAAATAAGATCCAAATAATAAGTACAACAAAGATGCCTACACATCTCATTGATTCCCAGCTTGCAAGATTCAGAACCAACAAATATGATTCAAATAATAAGTACAACAAAGATGCCTACACATCTAACTGATTCCCAGCTTGCAAGATTCAGAACCAACCCATTAGAGCCTTTTGATAAAGTGAATATCGGGATTAAATCCATCTTGGCTAGCCATGTCATACAATCGAAGGACTTGGCGAATGCTCTTGACCGTCACAACATCTATAGTTGAGTATTCCTGTTTGCACATCACAAACAAGGAGACAGGAGAGCATGATTTCGCTTTAACATCGGCCTCCTTGAACTCAACCTCCAGCTCTACTTGGATGAGGTCTGCCTGGAGTTCCATGATTCAATTCATGCGCCTTTTTCTGCAGTTCACCTGAAATGAAGCAAAGATTGCATCATTCAGCTAGCAAGAAGTACTTGCTCTTGTGAGCTGGCAGGTTCTTCTTTAGTAGTTGCACTAAAATTGAGGAACATTAAGGTTGGCTGTCCGGGTCATGTAAGGTGCAACTATAATTTTCTTATCCTTTTGTGCAGTTCCACTAAAATAAAGTGCCATTGTGGTGACAGTGATGGCTCCATCTTGCAAAGGCTAATAAAATGTTGCATGAGATTACCAGCAGAACTTGACGGAGATTTTGGAAACTCCAATCACCATTTTGTGCAGTTCCACCAAAATTGAGAGATGTTGCCCACGTGACATTTTAGTTGAGCTGCACAAGACACTCATTCCAAAAAAAGTGTTTTGTGGAGTTCACCAAAAGGTCACAATAGCAACAAGGTGAAATGGATATCCCTATCTGCACAAAAATATGGAAAGTAAATAGTTGCTGGTCAATAAGAATATACGAAACATATACAAAATTAAAAGAAGCATCTTAATAATGTTCATGGCAATCACGCAAGGACGGTAGAAATTTTAAAATGTCAGCAATGCTTCATGTTACCAGAAGCATTACGATCAACAATGAGATTCCTCAAATATGGGATTACTTTAATGGTGGCATTGCTTGTTTACCAGACACAGTAAATCAACAGCAGTTAAAGAGTTGGCTTAAGGGCATGGGACCGTGGGGACACCAGGACACTCAGTAGCGTAAAGGAGCAACTTACTTATCATACTGGGGAAAACAGCAGGAGTGCCATTTGTAACACAGTTTAATTGCATCTTATCACTGGAGGCATTAGATTAACAATAACACTGGTTAGATATGTCCCTAAGGTAACAGTGTGGTCGCTTCATTTTACATGCGCCCTTACATTAACAACAACAAAAGGTTGGTATAAGGATATGCGACAGTGGACGCATCAGCACAATGTACCTACAAGGAGGCATAAAGTGGTGATGCCGAGTTTGTTCATGCCATGTGAGGGCAGCAAACCTAATCCTGGAGACCTTGTACTATGTGAGGGCAGCAAATCTAATCCTGGAGACCTTTTACTATGTGAGGGCAGAAAATCTAATCCTGGAGACCTTTTACTATGTGAGGGCAGCAAATCTAATCCTGAGACCTTTTACTATGTGAGGGCAGCAAATCTAATCCTGAGACCTTTTACTATTTGAGGGCAGCAAATCTAATCCTGGAGACCTTTTACTATGTGATGGCAGCAAATCTAATCCCGGACATACTCTGTTGACTTGTCCACCAGCCGCCACTTTCTATCCTTTTTTCAACCAATAATAGATCTATTCCTTGTCCAGTTTGTACTGCGTTTTCCCATTATTTCCCTTTTCAATCAAGAGACCAGTTGGGTATCCGGTCTCTACTACTTTCACCATATTATTTCCTCTTTGAATCAAGTCCTAGATTCATGCTACAACTTTCCCCCTATTCTTTGTTGTTTGAACAAAGCCCTAGATTCGAATGCATGAAGTAGCTTTACCTCTAATAATACTAAAAATTTAGGTGGCTTTGGAAGAGCTGATGGGAGTAGAAAAAATGCACATGCAGACACGTGGGGAGCTGGGGTAGTAGAGCAAGGCCGCTTTCGAAGAACTTATACCCGAGGGTCATCGGGATGTTGGCGGCGGCAGGTCGGATCTGCGGACAATACGGCAGGGAGGAAGAAGGGTCGGAGGACCTCCCGAGCTGGCGCTGTGTCGGAGAGAACGGTACGGGCAAAGGATCGGGCCCCCTGGCAGCTGTGGGTTTCCTCCCTCGGCGGAGATGACCGCGTGAACGATGCACCGTTTAGTCCTCTACACACACCGACCAAAGGGATCCGGCCAGACCTGTGACCAAGCAGAGAGAAAATGGCGCTACCGCTGTCTTGTTTATATCTGGAGAGGATGAGAGAATGAAGAGAGCAACCCTAGTAAAGCAAGCGCTCAGGCCCCTGCGTCCATATATAGTGGAGTGAATATCTTTTTTCTCTCCACAACAAGCGATTCAATTTGTGTACGTGGCATTAAAGAAAAGAAACTCTCTATTTAAGATGACTATTGTACGACTCCTACTTACTACTAGCACTACAAAAAAATACACTTCCGTGATGATACGTGTTTGTCACAGTAGGTCGCATTTTTTGTCATGCATGTACATCCATGACAAATCTGTGACAGAATAAAGATAGTCATACCTGTGCTACTGTAGAAGTGTTCCATGACATTACCAATATTATCATCACGGAAGTGTCCACTTCCATGATGATAAATCGCGCTTCACAGAAGTGCTTTCGTCAAGGGTGACCGACATGTGGCATCCACCGTAACGGAACGCCGTTAAGCTATCAGGTCGGGTTTTGGATCCGATAACCCGTTAACAGCCCCGACCAATGGTGATTTTCCACGTGTAAAATCATCATTGGCCGGAGGAAACACGTGTCGGCTCATCGTTGGGACAGATGACATCCACTCATTGGACGGAAGGCGCCTATGATACGTCGACACGTGGCACGGCCCAACAGTGGCCCATTCCTATGAAAAGGACGACCCGTTTGACTTGGTCAAAAGCTGGCGGGTCGGCCCATGGAAAGCCTGTTAACGGCCTGCTCCCATATAGCCCATTTATAGCCCGCTAACCCAAGGCCCGTTACGCCCTATCCGAATTAGGCCCAGTAGCGTCATCTGGGCCATCCAATATGATTCCAGCCCATTTTCACTTCTGGCCCATGTATAGCCCATGACGTCTTTCGGCCCATATGAGGCCCTTTGTAACTCTTGGCCCATTAGCGGCCCGTGCTAAAACTGGACCGTCATGAACAGTGTATTACTTTACACCCATTAACGGCCCGTCGTGAAACTGGCCCGTAATGAACAGTGTATCACTTTATACCCATTGACGGCCCGTTGTTCCGGTGGGCCGTTTCCAGCCCAAGTTAACTTTCGGCCTTCTGAGGGCCCATTTATTCTTGGGCTCATTTGCAGCATTCGGTTACTTACGGCCCGTTACTGTCATTTTCTGCTTGTGGGCCAAATTCAGCCCGTCGTTACAGTCGGCCCGTTTGTGGACCGTTAGTCTGTTGGGCCATTTTCATAGCATCACCAAATACGGCCTATTAACGAACCATTATGGTCAGCCCATAAAACGTACGATTTCCATTACAAGCCCGTCTATGGCCCATTAAAGGCCCATACAAGACCCATAAATTTGTCTGCGGCCCATGGATCCTACGAGACGTAGAAGGCCCATGGATCCTACGAGACGTAGAAGGCCCATGGATCTAACGTCCCGTGAAGATCCATGGTCAGGCGAGTTGGCCCCCGTTTGAACGATATAGCATATTCCAAGAATTATCCTACTCAATACTATCACCTCTAAAAAGCATACACTATACAACAAAGAGATCAAGGCATAGAAAGGTAGAATAATCCTACACTATACAATAAAGAAATTACAGCCGATTATACCCACTGGGCATTATGATTCGGCACAGGTGATAATAAAGCATACACAAACAGAAAATTACATACATTGGGCAAATACAACTCATACATCATGGGCACGCATCAACTTAACTACATTTGAACTATAATCTCTTCAAAAAATAGGATTGGCCGGATTCAGATAGCACAAATTCCAGTCTGCAAAAACTCCAATTCCTTCATGGTTACCTCTGTGTCTTGTTTCATTTTTTGACTCCTACATCTAATACCTGCATGTCCAGTCTCAACTTGGTGATTATACATTGACAATCATGTAGACGTTGTCTTGCCATCTCTAGTTGATGCTCGAGAACATCAGCACATTCCAATTCCAATCCGTAATCATTCGGTAACGGCCATGCCGCACTGCTCGCAGATCTTTGTGTTGATGTCACTTCATCCTGAAATGTTTCTGTAAGTACACATGACTAGGGCAAAAATATAGTTACAACAGTGAAGCGAACAAGACATTATTTTGTACTACATGGCAAAGCAGGACTAACAATAATGTTACACGTCACTTCAAAAAAATGTTACACGCCATGAAGCATAAGAAGGTGATATTTTAAAAATTATAAAAAAGATAGTCTGTGCAGCCTGCATACAGAAATCCCTCTTAGCTCACCAGAGGAGCATGATGTTGGGGCCCAATCGAAAACACAGACAAGTTACAAATTTAGACAGCATGTTGCGTATAAGTAAGCAAGCAGTTGGCCATTCTGTGCCTCAATTAAAGTCTTAGGGAGCATAATGAACAGCAGAGGGTTTCATACAAACATACTACAGCAGGCAAAACGATGCAATCATTAGTGTAGTATAAACTAGATTGTGAGCCTCATGCAATAATAGTTGGTTAATAGACTTCAAAGCTTCAGGAACACTTCGGCAGAGTAATTAAATGGTAAGGCCTTTAATTATGTCAACTAATAGTGATACAAGTACCGAACATCAGGCATGATTATGTGGGCATCTCATTAACTGAGGACAAATAAAGCAATTGAAAAGATAAAATTAACTATGCCTGAAACAAACAAGGAATTAAACTGTTGAGTTGCATACAGTGACTTACCTTAGCAGGTTGAAGAGGCTCAGCACAGCTCCTACTTCTCTTGCAAGGCTCCTTCCTAACATCTTGTACTTGGAAATCCTCAATCTTATCTTCATTGCACCCCTTCTGCAAGGTGACACAAACTAGTTACTCGTCTCCTTGGAATATAAATATGCATACTTTCTAGTCTGTGAACACAAAAGGATGAGATTATAACAAAACAACACCACATAATGAAACATGCCGCATCTCTTGCACTTGCACACAATGAAATGAGCATTTACTATGTCTGCACTATGTAAAAACTAGGCATACCTTCGAACTAGATATCCAGGTACTCTTGGAGAGCCTACTGTAGTGTACAGCCAAACCTTTATGTCACCTATGAGTTAGACAAGGCCCCACTATAGCAGCCCTAAGTGTTTAAATCGTTGACAAGCTCTGTTAGAGTGTTAGGTCAAGAAAACATCAAGTAATCAAAGCAAACAGTCCTAGTATGGCCAGATTGAACAGATGTGTGAGCAAATCTTACATATCAAGAAAAGAAGCAAAGAAGGACGCTTAAAGACCATCACTTGACTGACCAGATTTAAGGGGCATTTAAACATCATGTGCAACGTATGAACTAACATAAACATTGCATATTCCAGATTCTAGAATGGAATGCACATGTATTAGATTATGCCATGTATGATGATGCCTAAATGTACAGATAGCAGGCAGGAGTGATTCATCATTGCACGCACAATTGAATTGCAGGTTAAGGGCCAGTTCGATTCCGCCTTTTCAGGGCATATTGTCAAAATAAGCGATAAAAGATGTAAAGAAGTCATTTTTGAGTTATGGGCTTGGGCTTAACTAATTTCGCTTTGGAGGGGGGTGTTTCGGGTAGAACCTCACTAAAAATTAAAGGGAAGGGGAATAGTGAAATGACTCTGTTGTCTGCCTATATTACACTCAAAATGCAACTGCTGACGCCCGTGTCACACCTGACTCTCAAGTAAAAACAAACACGCAAGCATTCATTGCCCTACCTGCTTGCATCTCCTCTCCCCTTTCCCTCTACCTCGATCCGCTGCCTGCAGCACTATGGTTCCTCCAGCGAGCCGTCGCCATTGGTCCCATCTGGCCTGGTCCTCGATGATGCTATGTCCAGCTAGGCTACATGGCCGGCGGGTAGGGGAAAATCTCCCTGGCTGCTCCTCCCTCTAGCGCTGCCCCTCATTCTCAAGGTCTCCAACAGCTGCTCCACTGTGGTTCGTCCAACGCACTACTCCAGCGGGCGCTGCATAACTAGGCTGATGCCACACTGCGGCAGAAGGCACCTTATTCCCCCTGCCCTCCTCCCAGGCCATGGCCTTGAGGTGTTGTTGAAGGATGAGCTCATCCAACAAGGTGAGGATCTCCTCTGATTTTTTGCCAAATTTTCATTCTGATCCACTATACGATGAATTGCTATGAGATGCTTCTGCTGCTCCTATATGATGCATTGCTATGAGCAGCTCCTGCTGCTGCTATATGATGAATTGTTATGAGCTGCTGCTGCTGTATGATGAGTTGCTATGAGCTGCTGCTGCTGCTATATGATGAATTGCTATGAGCTGCTGCTGCTATATGATGAGTTGCTACAAGATGCTCCTGCTGCTGCTATATGATGAATTGCTATGAGCTGCTCCTGTTGCTGCTATATGATGAATTGCTATGAGCTGCTCCTGCTGCTGCTATATGATGAATTGCTATGAGCTGCTGGTGGTATATGATGAATTGCAGACTGCTGCTGCCGTATGATGAGTTGCTATGAGCTGCTGCTGCTATATGATGCTTTCAGGTGGTGCTGCTATACGATAATAACCAGCCACTTGGACCATCGAATTTCAATAAATAATTGTTCTTCATTTAAATGTGGGTCATGCGTTCTTTGTTTAAATTAGGCAATGGGATCTCTATGGAAAACATTGACCAAAGTAGATTGTGTCAAGTAGATGGTATCTTTGTATTTGCATTTTGAGCAAATAGTAATCGTCTTTTTTCCTATCATATTAATTACTACACTGGGTTCAATTTGTGATGTTTGCAAGTCAAATTAATTTCCATATGGGCAGCAAAATGAAAAAAATATAATGCAATCTAGACTTTCCACTGATCATACCAAAGATAAGCTGAGAACACAATGAAAAGAACTGGTTGGCTTATTACGTGGAGCTTATATTCACAGGTGCTTATTTTCTTAGGATAACTTGTAATAATTGTCCCTAAGAAACTTGGCTAATAGAACTAGCATACAAATAACATGTCACGATGATTGCAATGGAGGAGTGACATACCATAGCACACTGTATAGGCTCACCGCTGCATCTCCTTTTTTTGCGATGTTCCATGAAATTGCCACATATATCTTGTACTTTTTCATTGTCTAACCCTATCTGCAAGTTGACACGGCTAATTTCAGACATCTCTACATGATACTACATTGCATATCCCTTGCGCATATTAAAACCACCAATTAACGATTGTGTGCATACCATAAACTAGCCATGACTCTGTATGCTGGACTAGCAGGCACTCTAAGGGAGCCTAATGTAGTGCACTGGAATTCCTACATGCCACCTACGATTTTGTGTAATGTACTGCCCCTGTTCCTAAATATATGTCTTTGTAGAGATTCCTGTATGCACCACATACAGATGTATATAGATGCATTTTCGAGTGTAGATTCACTCATTTTGCTCCGTATGTAGCCTATAGTGGAATCTCTAGAAAGACTTATATTTAGGAACGGAGGTACGAGGTAGTATCATGTATGACATCTACATATCTAATTTAGTAGCCAGTAGTAGAAATCATTGTCTGCACAAAGGGATTACTGGTGGAAAATTCTAGCAAAGCACGCTGGCAGGCATAGAACAATACAAGAGAGAGAGAGAGACGCGCTTACAAGATCATAGCAATGCCTTAGTCCAGGATCTTGGTTGGCCAAGCTGTTAGATCCAGAAGAAACATCGTCCTTGTAGTTTTTTCCAGCTGCATAACAGGTAACAGCGACCGGTTAGTATATTTGAAGTACATCGGGCAGGTGATGCTAGATCGGTTTAAAGGTGACAAGTACCTAGGTCGTGGCGGGTGCTTGGAATCTCTCCAGATGGTGGGAATCAGGTTAGAAACATCGAGGGTGATGATGCTATGCTGGATGTCGGGGTCCGGTAAGGAGATCTAGAACCGTCGAGTAGGGTGTTTGTGGAGCGGCTCCGGTAGGGTGGACTACCGTGTGGGTGAAGCGGATCTGTGGCCGTGGAGGAGGGCGTAGGTGAAGCTGCTCCGGTGGTTGGGTTAAGGATGGTGTCGACGATGCGGATCTGTGGCCATGGACGGGGCGTCAGAAGCTGCTCCGGTGGTTGGGTTAAGGATGGTGTCGATGATGCGGATCTGCGTCCGTGGACGGGGCGTCAGAAGCTGCTCCGGTGGTTTGGTTAAGGGTGGTGTCGATGATGCGAATCTGCGGCCGTGGACGGGGCGTCAGAAGCTGCTCCGGTAGATTGGATGAGGGTGCGAGGAAGCGGATCTGAGGCCGTGGACTTGTGAGTTGGCAAAGCGGCCCTGGTAGGCTTGAGAATGGTATAGGCGAAGCTACTCCGGTAGGGTTGACGATGGTGTCGGCGAAGCGGCTTCGGTAGGATTGAGGAAGGTGTCGGCGAAGCGGCTCCGGTAGGGTTGAGGAAGGTGTCGGCGAAGAGGATTAGAGGCCGTCGACGGGGGCGTTGGTGGGGTGGCTCCAGGGGGTGTGGACGAATCGTCTCCGGTGGGGAGTACGAATGAGCCGCTGTAGATGCGCGGCGGTTGACGAGAGTACCGGGGAAGAAGATCCGGCGCCGTGGACAAGGCCGACACTGAATGGGTTGTGGTACAGTGGTGGATGAGCAGTCTACTCGTTTCTAGGGGAGGTGGGAGGGGTAGATGCGGCCGCAAAAGCAGATCCGGCGAGGTGGACGCCGCTGGCAGTGAATGGGCTATGGTACGTCGGTGGATCAGCAGTCTAGGGTTTCGAGAGGGGAGGGGAGAAAGGGCGATGAAGTACGGACGGCGTGAGGTAAGATGCTCTGGTGCTGTGGAGTTTATCGTTTTTGCGGGAGGGGAGAGGAAATGGGGGTGCCGTGTAGTGGGGGGACCGGAAGTTACCAAAGCAGCCCCGACCTATCATGTAGATGAGGGCGGTATTGTAACTGTTGGTCTCCGTGCACCAAGGACAAAAGGGGGATTTCGCATGCTAAAGACTAAGGTGGCGGAAATTTTAGAAGGAGGCGGGAGATTTTGCCGCCCGCGGGATCGTTCGTATCCAGTTTCAACTAATTTTGGACCATGCTAGCGGGAAGGTCATGCTAGACTGTGTACACGGGGCACGCGTCAGCAGTTAATAACTGGTGTGAAGTCCACCCCAAAAAAAAGGCAATAACTCGGGATGATGTGTCGATAACTTGGACGTTCACACGGGCGCGGCCAATCGTACGGGTGTAGTGGCGCGTTCACAAAAAAGGGATCAAACGCTCACTCGTGTAAATAGATAAGTTAGTGCCATTGGTTATTTACTTTAAACATAATGCATTGACGTGTCAGTGTATAGGCGCAAAAAAAGAAACGGATATTGTAGTTAGCTACTTAAAAGTGTTACCTCATATGATGACATAGCCTCCATTTCATAAATTGCGTACCCGTTGAATTCATATATGAATATTACATATATTACTTCAAAATAGAAACTTAAATCATCCAAGACTAATGAATTTGAATGCAAGAGTAACAATGGTGCATGTACATTATAGCTACATTGGTTGTTTGAAGAAACATCACTGTAACTTTGGCATGCACAACTGAAAAGGCTTATTTAAATAGAAAAAAATGTGATATGTGAGTGTCCAATCTTTATAGCGTTGAATCGATATTGTACCTTTGGCCACGATACGAAGTAGATATTGACTTATGTTCAAGCGATGCACGTCCACGATCGCTAGATAGATATACGTGAATGAATTGTGCAATCTCTCTCACACGCATACATATCTCATTTCCTTGTGGGCATCGGAATCACACACGCGCACTTCGTGTATTTCTCTCCCTCCGTCAGGGTTAAATTCGTCTTTCTACCCCATCCTACAAGTCTCTCACACAGAAACACACACACTCTCTATGTCTAACACGCCCACCCCTTTAATTCCGCCCACCCACAGCCACTAATGTCTCTCACACATATAGTATCTACCTATCCCTTAATATAGCTAGATCTGTGTCACACAAACTCCTTCTCCCTACTAGCAAGATGCCCATCCGTTGCATGGAACATCAAGATGCATTTGTATGAGAAGCTTATCCGTGGGAAAAAAGGATGAATGAGGGAATGCCTTATTTGGAAATGCGGAGAGGGGTGTGGGTATCTTTTTGCAAAATTGCCATAGTTTCCTTCCTGTCCGTCGGATATAAATCGGATGTCCTATATTGCAGGATGGCAGGAACACCATCATCACCAACTCTGTTTTTTATAAGAATAGAGATATGTAAGTGTCACTGACCCCCCCCCCACACACACCCACACTTCCCAACACCGAAGGAGTAGGGTGACACCTCGATCTTGATAGTAATCTATCGACTGGCTTCTCTCTCAAACATACACACACACACTACCCGGCACCAAAGGAGTAGGGTGGCACATCGATCTTGATAATAATCTATCTACTCCTCTTTCAAACACACACACACACACACACACACACACACACTCGCTAGTTGTGCCTCTGTGCCTACCGCGCACACTCTTGATACGTCTTTCTCTCCCTCCCCCCAACAATGACAGCAGAAGGGTGACAACTCGATCTGATCATAATCTGTCAATTGGTTTCTCTCTCAAACATTGTGTCTCGGTGCCTCGCTCGGTAGCCCCCTCGATATGTAGACTTCTCGCGCGCGCACAGCTGTAGTGACGATGACGCTGAACCCAGTGTGCCTTGTTTTTTACCGGCCTCATGTGATAGTTTCACCCTGTTTTCTGTTAATTAACAAGGCAACCTTTTCTTTGTTACTACTAGTGAATCTGAAATCATTCGGGGCAGACATAAAATATATCACTTCAACCCAATTATCGCAACAACTATTTAAAAAGAAATTAGCTAGCTGCCCGTGCGTTGCACGGAACATCAAGATGCATTTGTATGAGTAGTTTATCTTGTGACAGAATAGGTTGAACGAGGGAAGGCCTTATTTGCGAACGTGGAGAGACGTGTGGGTATATTTTTGCAAAATTGCCATAGTTTCTTTCCTATCTGTTAGATATAAATCCGACGGCCTATATTGCAGGATGGCACGCACACCATCATCACCAACTCTTTTTCTACTCCCTTCGTCCAAAAATACTTGTCATCAAAATGGATAAAAAGAGATGTATCTAAAACTAAAATACGTCTAGATACATTTCCTTTTATCCATTTTGATGACAAGTATTTCCGGACGGAGGGAGTATTTGTCTTTTTAGAGATTTCAACAAGTGACTATGACCGGACCTTACCAACATACTCAAAAAAGTAGTCCAGAATTTTGATATTACCCTCTTTTCTTGGTGGCGCGCCATCTGGATACCTCATAAATAAATCAAGGACAAATCTGACCCCTTCCTGAAAAAACATACGGAGCAAAATGAGTGAATCTACACTCTAAAATATGTCTACATACACATCCGTATGTGGTAGTCCATTTGAAATCTGAAAAAGATAAATATTTAGGAACGAATGGAGTATATATAAGGTAGACAAGGAGATATATCTCCAGCATGGTCTACAACAAATATGTGCTGGCCTGGTTAGCGCCGGATGCTCGCAACGCGATGACATGAGTTCGAATTATGTCTTTTAACTTTATATTTTTTATATTATATATTACTCTACTTATTTAATATATACTTCTTTCGCTACTGTACTGACAGTGGAATCCATAGAGTACTTAGAATACAGGATTAAGGATGGACTTGTTTCTTTTTAACTTTCTGTACGAAGATGTAGCCACCCTACAAGTCACGTGTATGTTGTACATGCAATTAAATTTTTATAGAGGGACAATCATACAGGCGATTAACTCAAATGGATTGGATGTCACTCTATTATTTCCAGCATAAAGAGCATCTCCAACGGCAGCCGGCAAATTTTCTCCCGCTTCCTTAAGCGGAGGACGACATCAAACGCCAGCGGCATACATTTTTTAAACTCTAACCAACCAGATGAAATTCGTGCAAACACGGACTGATTTCATATAAGCATGAAGGATTTTGTATAAAAAAGCCGGATCTTCATATAAACATGATGGATTTCATTACATTTACATGAACTAAGAGGTGCCAATCCGGCTCTCTTGTATAATTAATACTCCCTCCGTCCGGAAATACTTGTCCTAGAAATGGATGTATCTAGACTTATTTTAGTTCTAAATGGCCGCCTGCGGATCCCTTTGTCTTCCTCATGTCCGCCACACACTTGCGGGGTCGACGAAGATCCTCGGAAGAGACGAAGCAGCAAAAAAACCACATGAATCCGCAGTCGTCGCCTGGACGGTGGCCTTCATGGGTCCCAAGTGGCGGCGGCCTCCCGTGTTCTACTTCTCATCGATGATGGCGGCAGACACGAAGAAGCTGGCCACCTTCTCGTCGCTCTCCACGCACCCGGCTTCTGTCTCTGCCTACATGGTGCTGCCGCAGGCACGGGAGGCGCGCCCATAAACACGGGAGGTGCGGCCACCGCAGACACTGGTAGCACGGTACGACGCGGCAGCGATGGCGCCCGTAACGGCATGCTCGCCGCCGTGCCGGCGTGGAGCAACTCGCCCCTCCTCATCGAGATGAACTGGAGCAGCGAGTGGCTGAACCACGCGCCTGCTTGGGGCGGCAACTGGCTCCGTCGGGCCAAGCGAGGTTGGTGAATCACCGAGCGGCCTTGCCCGTATCCGTAGGGCTCGGCAGGCCACCCAGCCGGGTAATATGCCGTGAACGGCTCATCGGAAGCCATCGAAAGAGTGGAGAAAATGGTGAAGGAGGAGATGGAGGAGCGGCGGAGGGGTGCGATTCTTGCCCGATGTCTGTCTGGCCTCGTGTAAATAGAGGGCGGACGGTAGGAGCTTGGCCGGTGTCTGGCCTCGTTTAAACTGAGGGCGGACGGGAGGAGCTCGGCCGATGTTGCGTTTAATTCCGGCCCGCTCATGAACGGACGTGGGGCCGGAGTAGGATTCTCGGTTTGCGTGCGGGTTTAACAGAGGGGTTTAATGGAGGCGCCGAGCGTGCAGCGGGCGGCGCAGTACTATTCGATTTGATAGCAGTAATGAGCTGTCGGTGTACTAAAGTAGGGGTACCTTAGTACCCCGAACTTGTGCACGGACAGTCGCAGCCCCCCCCCCCCCCCCCCGCGGCAAGGCTGGCCAGGGGAACGCCAAAACCTTCCATGGCCCTGTTTTGGCCATTCAAGAACAAAGTACGAAGGCAAGACCCCGGCAAGAGGCGCTTGCCGGGCCAGAGAGACAAGGCCCCAGCAAGAGGAGCTTGCCGGGACGACCAAGCAGAAGCACAAGAGACCCCCGCGGGAGGAGCTCGCCGGGGAGGCCCACCAGGGCAACTCAGGGAAAACTCGCCCCGGTGCACCGTGCGCCCCGGCAAGGCCTGGCGAACGACAAGTACCCGGGCGCGGCAAGACAGCAGCCGCAGCAAGCCATTTGCCGCGACAAGCCACCACCTCAGGACTGCGCTCCAGCTCACCCGCCCACGCGTCGCTTTGGGGCTTCCCCAAAGGCACGTGGAGGGGCACCGCGCAGCCAGAGGCATGTGATGGCATGCAACGCTGACAAGGCCGCTCTCGTGGCAAACGGGGGCGCCCCTAACAGTCCGCCTCAGCACTGTTCGGGCGACCCAGACGGGCATTTAATGCCCTTGTCCCCCGCCATCAGAGTTAGGTGCGATAGCACTGTGCAGCCACTGTGCACATAGCTCTTTTCCATTTTTACCCTCACCTACGCTGCCACCTGTGGGCAATCCCTTGGCATATAAAAGGAGACCCCATGCGCACGTAGGGAGGGAGGAGGAAGCCATTCGCGTCTAGCCTCGCAAGCAGCTCGAGTGTACTGTAGCATCTCGCGCTTTCGAGCAAGAACCCAAATCAACCAGACAAGCAGCAGTAGGGTTTTACGCACCAGTGCGGCCCGAAGCTGGGTAAAATCGTTGTGTGCGTGTGTCGCCTCGATCTGCTCTTCGCGCAGCCTCCGCTCCTCGCCAAACCGAGAAGGGGCTCTGTCCCCATAGGTGTTCGAGGAGGCCGATTCCCCCCGACATCTTTGGCGCGCCAGGTAGGGGGCGTCGAGGTTGTGCGAACCTGATCCGGCGTCCGCACAGGCTAGATCTCCATCGCCTTCATCGACATGCCACCGAAGAAGAAAGCTCCGGAGGTGGCTGGCCCGTCCGTGCTGAACCCACAGCCCTTGGAGCGGATGGGTGGTGGGGAAGGCGCCGGCGGAGGAACGGGCGTCGTTGAACCAGTTCGTGGTACCGCGGCGTCCGAAATCGCTCCGCGCTCCTCCCAGGAGGCGCGGAATCAGCAGCGTCTTGGTACCCACGGTGCCATACGCTCGCTGGACCCAGATCGAGCTGGCGAACCCCAGGACGCTCAGGGCCAGCAGGCGCACCAGCGTGTTGGCACGAGCGTAGCACGGCTGCCTGGACCGGGTGCTGCTCCTTCTAACGTGGTTAGGAGTTCGAGCACATCCCGCTCCACGCGCCGTACGCCGCCACTGCCCGCCACTCCAGCGGAAGCTCTTGCACGAGCCCAATTGCTCCTGGATTACCCTCCGGCGTTGGACAAGCTCGATGATTGGAGGGCCACCATCCAGAGTCTCATCGGTTTTGCCAACGGCGAGACGCCGTGGCAGCCTGGTGCGTCGCAGCCGCGGCAGGTCGCCCAGGCGAGAACCGATGGCACCAAGACTGGTGGGGGTGCGACCACCATGCACTCCCCACACCAGAGGCAACGGTCGCCGACCCGCCGGACCCACCACGACGACGCCTCTACCGCATCGTCGAATCTGCGGACCCGTCGCGACCAGCGCCAAGTCCTCCACGAGCGAAAGGAGGAAGACGCTCGAACTCGCATCGAGCGCAGAAGAGAAGCGCGGCGTCAATCAGACCAGCGCGCTGAGCCCGCTGGCGACATGCACGCACCGGGGGAACCAGGCGACTTGCCGTATTCGGTAGGCTGCCCTGCGTTCACCCGCGAGCTGCGGCAAGTCCAATGGCCCAGCACAAAGAACTTCAAGCCTGACGTACCCGAGAAGTACGACGGCAAGTCGCATCCGTCAGAGTTCCTCGGCATCTACACCATTGCGGTGCAAGCTGCCGGGGGACGAGACGACAATATCCTTGCCAACTACTTCCCGCTGGTACTCAAACCCAACGTCAGATCCTGGCTCATGCACTTGCCGGACAACTCCATATCCTCCTGGCCAGACCTGTGCCATCAGTTTGTCGGCGCCTTCACGGGCGGCCACAAACCCCACGGCCAGGCGAGTGACCT
Source organism: Aegilops umbellulata (assembly GCA_032464435.1). Taxonomy (NCBI): domain Eukaryota; kingdom Viridiplantae; phylum Streptophyta; class Magnoliopsida; order Poales; family Poaceae; genus Aegilops; species Aegilops umbellulata. The sequence continues at coordinate 60,238,879 of CP136056.1, read as the reverse complement.
TCACTTGCTCGTTCAGAAGGAAGGAGAGACTCTGCACAAGTTCATCCAAAGATTCAGCCGCGTGCACTACAACATCCCAGATGTCCACCCCGCTGCGGTCATTAGTGCGTTCCATCAGAACGTGCGAAACCGCAGAATGCGGGAGGAGATGGCGATGTGCAAAATCAAGGACGTCAGCGAGCTATATGCCCTGGCCGACAAGTGTGCGCGCGCTGAGGAGGGGAGGAAACTCCCCGGAGAAAGCATCGGAGCAGGAGGATCTGACAGTGACGACACCACCCCGACGAGGAAAAGCCGGCGGCGGAATAACAAGAAGAAAAAGAGCCAAGGAGTGATGGTTGTTGAGCAGTCCGGCAGTGAGGGCACCGCCAAAAAAGCCCAGGCCGGTGGCTCCGGCAAGGAGGTTGCCGGGTGCCCCAACTGCCAGGCAGTGGCGGTCGCCGACAAACGGGACAGCACCGACAAGAAGTATTGCAAGATCCACCACACCAAGGGCCACGACCTCCAGAATTGCAAGCAAGTCGAGCGGCTCGTCGAGCTGCAGAAGGCCGAGTACGAGCGGCGTGACAAGGAGAGAGCCCAAGCAGGCGGCGGGGGATCCGACACGAAGCGTCCCGGCCAGGGGGAACGCCGCGGCAAGGACAAGCAGCGGCAAGCAGACAGACCTCCCAGAGGCCGCGACAAGGATGAAGACGACGACGACGACAAAGACATGGAAGACCCCGAGACCAGCGAGCAGGAGTTTCAGAAAGCCACAGGGGTCTTGTGTGTTGACGGCGGTGCCTCTCTGCACACTTCTCGCCGCCAGCTTAAACAGTGGGCGTGGGAAGTCAATGCAGCGGAACCGCCCGTCGAGTCGCGCAGGCCTCTGAAGTGGTCCAGCACGCCTATCATCTTTGATATTGAGGACCACCCTGATCGCACAACCGCGGTCGGGTGCTTGCCGATGTTGGTTTCCCCAACGGTCCGCAACCTCAAGGTCACTAAGATGCTAGTTGACGACGGGGACGGCTTGAACCTGATCTCCTCCGCTGTTCTCCGAAGACTCCAAGTTCCCGACAGCGAGCTCGAAGAGACCGACACGTTCCAAGGAATCAACCCGGGAAGGAGCAAGCCGAAGGGGAAGATCACACTGCCAGTGACGTTTGGCAGCGAGTTGAATTTCAGGACCGAGAGGATCACCTTTGATGTCGCCGATTTTCCATTACCTTACAATGGAATCCTCGGCCGTCCAGCGCTCGCCAAGTTCATGGCGGCCTCTCACTATGCGTACAACGTGCTCAAGATGCCAGGCCCGATAAGCGTCATCTCTGTCCCTGGCGACAAGAAGGATGCCCTTATCTGTGCCGACGAGATCTACCGGGACGCAGCAGCAGCAATGGCCCATGGTCCACTTGCCGCTGAAGCTCCCGGGGAAGGAAGAAGGCCAAGCCCGAAGAATGCTCTGGTGCCCACTCCGGCAAGCGCGCCTCCTCGGAGTGCTGCGCTACCGTCGAGGACGCACCATCGAGCTCCACCGGCAAGAAGACCAAACCCGGCAAGTGCTCTGATGCCCACTCCGGCAAGCGCGCCTCTTCGGAGTGCTGCACTGCCGTCGAGGACGCACCATCGAGCTCGGCCGGCAAGTGCAAGAGGATGATGGCAGCTCCACCAGCGACCAAGAAAGTGCCCGCCAAGGAGGACGGCACTGGTGGTACCTTCACCATCAGTGCCATGTTGGACCCCAAATAGGAAAGCGCGCTCGTTACTTTTCTGCGGGCGAATGTCGATGTGTTTGCCTGGCAACCATCTGACATCCCCGGTGTTCCTAGGAAAGTGATTGAGCACCACCTTGCCGTCTGTCCTCATGCGCGGCCCGTCAAGCAGAGGGTTAGGAAGCAAGCGGTGGAGCGCCAAGAGTTCATCGCGGAAGAGATCAAGAAGTTGGAAGCGGCAGGCCTCGTCCGAGGCGTGCTCCATCCGACGTGGTTGGCCAATCCAGTTGTCGTGCGTAAAGCAAATGGGAAATGGAGGCTTTGCATCGATTTTACCGATGTCAATAAGGCTTGCCCCAAAGACCCATTTCCCTTGCCGCGCATTGACCAGATTGTTGACTCCACGGCCGGATGCGACCTGCTTTCATTCCTTGACGCCTACTCCGGATACCACCAGATCTTTATGGCTGAAGAAGATGAAGAGAAGACCGCATTCATCACTCCATGTGGCACGTACTGTTTTGTACGAATGCCTTTCGGACTGAAAAATGCTGGTTCAACATTTGCAAGGGTTGTCCATACCGCTTTTGGGCCGCAGATCCACAGGAATGTGGAGGCCTACATGGATGATATAGTGGTCAAAAGCCGGGACAGGGAAACCCTGATCCAAGACTTAGAAGAGACCTTTGCAAATCTGCGCAAGATCAGCCTCAAGCTCAACCCCGAGAAGTGCGTGTTTGGAGTCCCTTCCGGCAAGCTTCTCGGGTTCTTCGTGTCTCAGCGGGGAATCGAAGCCAACCCCGACAAGATCAAGGCCATTGAGCAGATTGAAGCACCAACGGGTGTCAAAGATGTGCGAAGGCTTGCCGGCTGCGTAGCGGCTCTCAGCAGGTTCATTTCCAAGTCTGCCGAACGCGCCCTGCCATTTTTCAAAATTTTGAAGAAGGCAGGTCCAGTAAAATGGACTCCGGAAGCGGAGGCTGCGCTGCAGGACCTGAAGAAATATCTGTCCTCCACTCCAATACTTGTCGCGCCGAAGCCACAAGAGAGGTTGCTGTTATACCTGGCGGCAACCAATCAAGTGGTTAGCGCTGCGTTAGTAGCGGAGAGGGAGGCAGATGACGAGCCAGCGACCGCGGCGAGCACATCCGACGGCAAGCAGGGGGCTTCCACGATAGGCTCTGGCCCCGGCGAAGATGGATCTGCGCAGATGCAAGGGGAGGTGCAAAAGAAGAAAATGGTGCAGCGCCCAGTTTACTTTGTCAGTTCCCTCTTGCAGGGGGCTAGGTCAAGGTACTCTGGAGTGCAGAAATTGCTTTTCGGTCTCCTTATGGCCTCGAGAAAGCTGCGCCACTACTTCCAAGCACACGAGATCACAGTTGTCACTCGCTTTCCGCTGAAGAGGATACTGCAGAATCCCGAAGCAACAGGCAGGATCATCGAGTGGGCACTGGAACTGTCAAGCTTTGGCCTCAAGTTCGAGAGCACTTCAACGATCCAAAGCAGAGCATTGGCAGAGTTCATAGCAGAATGGACGCCGACACCAGACGAAGAAATTCCAGAGACGAGCATCCCCGGCAAGGAAGCAAACAAAGAGTGGCTGATGTACTTCGATGGGGCTTTCTCGCTGCAAGGCGCCGGTGCTGGCGTACTACTTGTCGCGCCCATCGGAGAGCACCTCAAGTACGTCGTCCAAATGCACTTTCCCAAGGAGCAGGCAACCAACAATACAACAGAGTTTGAAGGTTTGCTTGCCGGTCTCAGGATCGCGGCAGAACTTGGGATCAAGAAGCTTATTGTCAGGGGTGACTCGCAACTCGTCGTCCGCCAAGTGAACAAGGATTACCAGAGTCCGTTGATGGAGGCTTACGTTGATGAAGTGAGGAAGCTAGAAGAGCGCTTTGACGGCCTACAAATGGAGCATGTTCCAAGAGCTGAGAACGACGTTGCCGACGGCCTGTCAAAGTGCGCCGCTCTAAAGTTACCTGTGGAAGCAGGAACCTTTGTGCTCAAGCTGACTCAGCCATCCGTGACACCGTCAACTTGGCAGAACAAGAAGAGGAAGTTGGTCTCCGGCGACTATCTCCCGGCAGAGCTTCCCGAAGCCGCCGTCAAGAGAGTCCCCAAGATCGACGCCAAGAGTGCTGAGGAGCGACCCGCTCCGGCAAGCCCTAGGGTTTGTTCCGTTGAAGCAGGTGCTCCCGACAAGCTCTGCTCCGGCAGGCTTGCGGGGGAACGACAAGCTCCGGCCGAGCCCCAGACTCTCGCCGTAGAAGCTAATGTTCCCACAGCCGCAGACATGCCTTTGGTCCTTGTCGTCGAGCCACGAGCTCCGACATGGGCGCAACAGATCGTCCGTTTCCTTCAGACAGGAGAACTTCCCGAAGAGCAAGAGGAAGCGGAAAGAGTAGCCCGACAGTCCAGTATGTACCAGTTTGTTGACAGCACACTGTACAGAAGAGGACGCAATGGGGTGAAATTGAAGTGCATCCACCGGGAAGACGGACAGAAGCTGTTGGCGGAGATACATGGAGGCATATGCGGTCACCACATTGGCGCAAGAGCACTTGCCGGCAAAGCGTTCCGGCAGGGTTTCTTCTGGCCGACAGCCCTCCAGGATGCAACTGCACAAGTAACCAAGTGTGAAGCGTGCCAGTTCCACTCCAAGCAGATACACCAACCAGCTCAAGCTCTCCAGACAATCCCTTTATCCTGGCCCTTTTCGGTCTGGGGGATCGATATCCTCGGCCCCTTCCCCCGAGCTGTCGGGGGCTTTGAGTACTTGTATGTCTCCATCGACAAGTTCACAAAGTGGCCGGAAGTGGAACCAGTGAGGAAGGTGACGGCCCAGTCCGCGATCAAATTCTTCAGGTCGATTGTTTGCCGTTTCGGGATCCCTAACAGGATCATCACCGACAACGGTACGCAATTCACGAGCCACGCCTTCATGCAGTACATCCAAGACCTCGACGCCAAGGTCTGCTTTGCTTCTGTTGCTCATCCTAAGAGAAACGGTCAAGCGGAAAGGGCCAACACCGAGGTGCTGCGCGGGCTCAAGACCAGAAGTTTTGACAGGCTACACAAGCGCGGACGGAACTAGATCGAGGAGCTGCCAGCGGTTCTTTGGTCGATCAGAACGACGCCAAATCGAGCCACTGGCCAGACAACATTTGCTCTAGTCTATGGAGCAGAAGCAGTTACCCCCACGGAACTCGTATACGGGTCACCTCGAGTGCTCGCTTATGATGAGCTTGAGCAAGAGCGGTCGCGTGAAGATGACGCGCTGCTCCTCGAGGAAGATCGTCTCCAGGCTGCTGTGCGAGCCGCTCGCTACCAGCAAGCTTTGCATCGCTACCATAGCCGTAGAGTCAAAGCCAGGAGCTTCGAGGAAGGCGACCTTGTTCTTCGGCACGTTCAGTCGGCCAAGAATCACAACAAGTTGACGCAAAAGTGGGAAGGCCCTTACCAGGTGAAACGGGTCACGAGGCCCGGCGCTATCCGCCTCGAGACCGAAGATGGAACTCCGGTGAGCAACTCCTGGAATATTGAGCATCTTCGTAAGTTTTACCCGTAAGGCGCGGTTGTCGGACCCCGTTCGGCAACCAACCTTTTGTACAAGTCTTGCCGCAGCTACATGTAATCCTTTGTACAAAGCCAGGCGCAGACCCTAGCAGCAGATAATGAAGCGCTGGCGCCCTAAATTTTAGCATGCATGCTGAGTCGAGTCTCGTCCTTAGTTAGGGTTGATAGTGCCTAGCTGTCGCTAACCCCTAGCTTAGAGGTCGAGTCTGCGTCCCTTTTTCCTGTTCTTTCCTTTGGTTCACAGGGATTACATGTCCCAGCCAGGCCGCTCAAGGACGAAGAGGGGGAGAAGGACGAACCAACGCCTACACCCCGACAAGCCAAAGTTGCCGGGGACTGCAAGTACGAGGATCCACCCGCGGCAAGCCTGAGATGCCGGGGGCTGTAACCTCAGATAAGTTTTTGCATCCCTTATCATGCATTCTCTTATGGACTGTGGGATACGAAAACCTCGCTTCCTCCTAAGAGCTGCCGTGATCTCTTAAACGACAAGCCCCAGAGCACGTTCCTGGGGCCCGTTTTTGATAGTAGCCGCGGCGGCAAAAGAAGGAAACGAGGGGCCTGAACCCGCCTTCTCCCTGCCTCCGCCAAGAGCGCGAGAAAGGTCGAGGGGCGCGGGAAGACGGCAGGGCCTGTTGCCGGGCGAGGAAGTGTCTATCTTAACGATGTAAAGGATTCGCTCCTTGCCGCGGGTGGTACCCGCGAGACAAATGATTCGGCAAACATCCCCTTTTCATTAAAAACATTCTGCTTAGGTACAGTTCAGAGAGAACGAAAAACATGAAAAAGATGGGATTACAAGATTTAAATGCAGCTAAGGCCCGAAAGCTTACAAGTTAAAAAGAGATAAGGTGCCCGTCATCCCTTTCTTGTCTCTCTCCTCAGGAGGTAGGGAAAGGAGACGAGAAGGGCAAAAGGGGCGCCTAGACGAGCTACGGGTGGCAGAAGAAACCAAGAGAACATCCGGGGCTCCGTCCGGGGGCTCCGGAGGCTGGATGGTGACGGCGGCGGCGGAAGTGGAGCTCGAAGATGGGGCAGCGGGACGTCAACACGCTGTCGAAGGCATATGGCCCTCGTACTCCGAGTTGACGGCCTTGCCACCAGCTTCTTCCCCTTTCGCAGCCTCGCCACTCCAGCCGCCCGGGAAGACAAAGCCCCGGCAAGAGGAGCTTGCCGGGCCGAAGAGAAGACCCCGATGGTCGTCGCCGAGAGCAAGGGTGATGACGGCGTCTGGGGCGAAGCTGGAAGATGAGGCGGCGGGATGCCGGCAAGCTGGCGAAGACGCCACGTACTCCGACTTCACGGCCTTGCCGCCCGCCCTCTTCCTCTTTCGCAGCCTCCCTACGCCAGTCGCCCAAGGAGACGACCCCGGGGAGTTCATGGAGCCAGCGACGCGGATGATGGGGTCGCCGGTGCCACCCGGGGCTGCGACCGGCACCTAGTCGGACCCGTCATCCCAGCGACTACTACCCTCGTCGTCGCTGTCGCTCCCCTCCTCATCACTCTCGCTCGAGGAGGAGCCTTCGCTGTCGGAGGAGCTATCCACGCAGCACGAAGCCCAGGTGCCGAAGTCCCCGAAGGCCTTGACAGAGAGAAGGTCGCCCTCCATCAACTTGAAATGGAGGGTGAACCCCTCCATCAGGCTGTGGATGCGGGCGAACGACTTCCACCCTCGGCCAAGATACATCACGCCAGGGGCTCGGGACTCGACGTGGACTCGCGTACCACTGATCCCGCAGCCCCTCATCCGCAGTCTCAGCGTCTCGGGTCGCTCCACCTCCAACACGCTCACGAAGGGAGCCGGGAGGCGGAGGCGACGGCGAGGCGCCCGGCGCAGCCTGATGATGAACTCGCAGGGGGTCGTCCCCGAGGTGGACCGCCGTGAGAAGAGGAGCCGCTGGCGGGGGAGAGGCCGGCGCATCACCCCGTCCGCCTCGTCCCCGGGCGCCTCGGCCACGTCCGCGACCCCGTCCACGATCTCGCCCCCTCCCCCTTCCCCTCACGGCCGGCTCCGCCGCCGCAGGCGCAAGGGTAGGAGGGGCGCGCTGCCTAGCAACGACCCTCGCCGCCACCGACGAAGGACCAGGATTCCCTGCCTCCATGACAAATGGGGGGGGGGAATCAGAAGCCGAAGAGGAGAACAGGTGAAGGAGTGCGGATTTCTGTTCCCCCCATCGCCCTTTTTAAAGGAGCGGAGTGGGGGCTCGGCCGCCCCACCTAGCCAATTAAGGCGGAAGAGGAGCAGTCGGCTGGGGCCGACCCGCTGTCTCGGCCCGCGACGGCCCGGCCTCCTGCCTCCACCGCCACGACCCCGAGTGCATGGAGACTGCGTGGCAGGCGCGCAGAGCCGAGGCGACGGGTGAGGCGACCTATCCCTACCCCGTGATCGTGGGGAGCGGGCGCCTCGAAAACCGCGCCTTGGCCCCATTCGTTCGTCGAACCGCGCCTCCACATCTCCCCCCACTTGTGGAGAGGGCACGAATCGTCCCCTTTATTGCGACGTGACGCATGCCTGCGGGGCACAGCCCCGCGCACGCCGCCCACGTCCCGCACGCCTCTCCCCCACAGCGCCGCGTTCGACGCGTGCCATCTGGGGAAGGTGCGTGGGGCTCGGAGTTAAGATGCAGTTCGACCCAGGCCACGGGCGTCCGTTCACTGTCTTGGGCCTGGCCCAACAGCGCTCGGCACCGTGTATGGCCCAGGCCCAGGGGCTCCTGTCGGTGTACTAAAGTAGGGGTACCTTAGTACCCCGAACTTGTGCACGGACAGTCGCAGCCCCCCCCCCCCCCCGCGGCAAGGCTGGCCAGGGGAACGCCAAAACCTTCCATGGCCCTCTTTTGGCCATTCAAGAACAAAGTACGAAGGCAAGACCCCTGCAAGAGGCGCTTGCCGGGCCAGAGAGACAAGGCCCCGGCAAGAGGAGCTTGCCGGGACGACCAAGCAGAAGCACAAGAGACCCCCGCGGGAGGAGCTCGCCGGGGAGGCCCACCAGGGCAACTCAGGGAAAACTCGCCCCGGTGCACCGTGCGCCCCGGCAAGGCCCGGCGAACGGCAAGTACCCGGGCGCGACAAGACAGCAGCCGGGGCAAGCCATTTGCCGCGACAAGCCATCACCTCAGGACTGCGCTCCAGCTCACCCGCCCACGCGTCCCTTTGGGGCTTCCCCAGAGGCACATGGCGGGGCACCGCGCAGCCAGAGGCATGCGATGGCATGCAACACTGACAAGGCCGCTCTCGTGACAAACGGGGGCACCCCTAACGGTCCGCCTCAGCACTGTTCGGGCGACCCAGACGGGCATTTAATGCCCTTGTCCCCCGCCGTTAGAGTTAGGTGCGATAGCACTGTGCAGCCACTGTGCACATAGCTCTTTTCCATTTTTACCCTCACCTACGCTGCCACCTGTGGGCAATCCCTTGGCATATAAAAGGAGACCCCATGCGCACGTAGGGAGGGAGGAGGAAGCCATTCGCGTCCAGCCTCGCAAGCAGCTCGAGTGTACTGTAGCATCTCGCGCTTTCGAGCAAGAACCCAAATCAACCAGACAAGCAGTAGTAGGGTTTTACGCACCAGTGCGGCCCGAAGCTGGGTAAAATCGTTGTGTGCGTGTGTCGCCTCGATTTGCTCTTCGCGCAGCCTCCGCTCCCCGCCGAACCGAGAAGGGGCTCTGTCCCCATAGGTGTTCGAGGAGGCCGATTCCCCCCGACATGAGCCGTCAAATCACAAAGGCCCTCGCCTCTTGTGAAACCGACCGAGCTAGACTGGCCCGCCCTCTAGCCTTTTAAAAAATGTATATATTCCACTTTTGTACAGTAGTAGTATCGATGGATTGCGCCATGGAGCAAAACTTGAAATTTAAAAAAAGGTGGTACATATAGAGAGCACTCGTAACCAAATTATGCATATAGTACTATTAAAAAGGCTTGTCACAATGATGGTGTCCAGCACAAGTGCACAACCCACCCCTCAAATAAAACTAAGCACCCTGGAATTCTTTGACAAAACTAAGCACCCTGAAATTCTTTGACAACTAAACTGCTGGCTATATGATGTTGGCCATATATATTGTACATATATAATGTGAAGAAACGAGTGGTTTTCGTAAGATGACTTAATACTCACCTAGACGGAGGGAGTATTCGATTTGACAGCGGGTGGCGCAGTTCCCGATAAGGCTTTAATGCAGACGGGGGAGGGAGTAGCGGTTCCCGATATTTTGAACGGCCAATGCATCCTCCTTCAATGAATGCATGAGGGAAGTAATGGGAGGAGGTTCGGGAAAAGAGGCTGCACGATGTGAATGCAACGCAGTTTGCCCTCATTGCCCTCATATAAAGGCGCCCCTCCATTCCAATGCATCTACCACATCGTACGCACCTAAGCATTTGCATAAGCACCTACACTAAGCGCAAAAGAGCTCACTCCAGACCCATGGCGACGATGCGCGTGAGCGGCCAGCGGCTGCGCCAGATTGTCCACGACGCCGGCCTGCGGCATGGCGCCGAGGATCATCTCCAGACGGTGTTGGAGACCGGCTGGTGGATGGTCGCCGTTGATGCCAACTACGACTCTTAGTTGGACCAGATGATCGTTGACACCAGCAACAAGTTCACCGTCATCAAGAAGCTCGCAGATGACATCGCTGTACTCCTCCAGCCCGTGCGCCCGGGCTCCTCATTGCCTGCCACCCTAATCGGTCTCCATGGCCGGAACCTCTTTCGAGCACTGGTGGCCCTGCGACTGCCCGCCGACGCCACGAAGAATGTCCACCTGGAGGTCGCACTCGCCGCGAGGCGCCTCGCCCTGCAAGAATTCGTCAACCTACACCTCCACGTGTATGAGCAAATCGTGTACATAGGTATCTACAAGGCCAGTGAGGACGCTACGAGGTTGGCCTTCCTCAACCGGCTGGAAGCCTTGGATGCCTGTGCTGAGAAGCACCTCGACCTCGCCACAAAAGCCACCGCTCCTTAGCCGCCGGTCAGTGGCCCGACACACTAAGTTGAGGAGGAGGAGGTCGTACGTTCGTGGATCCATCGTTCTTCTTGCCTTCTGTAACCACCACTGTGATCGCATCCTCGTGGTCTTAATTCTTATTGTGCTGTTGCATTCTCGTTCCAGTCAATACCGACATGTGCGATCCCTTTGCTTAATTATACGCATCATATTAACTAGTACTCCATCCGTCAATTTATAAGTTGTGCTTACCTTTTCCATCAACTTCGTGCAATGCGCGGGCATCTACCTAGAAACACTAGAATATGTCTATATAATCCGTATGTGATAGTCCATTTGAAATCTCAAAAAAGACAAATATTTAGGTACGGAGGGAGTAATATATTAGGAGTATATCAAAACAATAGTGATTTCTTTCAAGTTTGTGAACAAATACTACTATTCTACTACTTTGGATCCGTCGCAATGCACGGGCACATTGCTGGTAAAAGAAAAAGGCCTGCCGCGTTCGCGTCACACCCCCACACGCCCGGGAATCAGGAGTACAACACGGCCCGTCCGGCACGACACATAGCTTAGAGAAGGCGTGTTGCCTAGCATTTTCACTTTCACGTGGGACCGCCGTTGAGCAAACCGACACCCCGCCCGCCGGAGGGTTGGAAAACAGAAATGAGGAGAAGATCTAGCTATAGCACGGATGCCAAGAAATTTGGTGTTAGACGGGGCTCGATGATAGAGTAGGAACATTCCGTACTAGTACTACTCCTACTAGTACCAAGTTTGTACTCCTAATACTATATTACTAGTACTACTACTATACAACTAGTAGGTACGTGCACGGCACAACATCGTAGGAACAAAAAACGGGAAGATCTTGTTTTGGGTGATTAATCTTTTTTTCAATCAATGTAGTATGAATAATATGATGTGGGGGGCACCCATGAAGCTTATGTAGCTTGGTTGCATGGCTACGGAAGGTTAGAGAAAAATAAATAGATAATGTGTTTAGAGTGCACCCCACTAAATAGATATACTTTGGATCCATTGCAACGGACCGACACATCTATATCTATACCCCCTATATAGTGTGTGAAAAACTTTGAAAGTTGGTCGTTGGATGAAGCCAATCCGACGGTACAAAGATGGCAAATCCGAGCACTACTGGTCGTTGGATATCATCCACCAGATTCTGCCACATGTATAATCTAGAAGACTACATGGTTGAACTGAATTCATGACTAACTTTGCCACAACTAAGCTTAGGCAAAGTTATTAGTTCTTCAAAATGAGAGCCACAAGTTGGCAAGCCTAAGGGAATCTTCCCACATTTTTTGTGTGTATGTCATGCCGGGCCTTAGTGTGGCTTGCCTAAGGTGTGGCTTGCACCAAACACTCACCTAAGTTAATCAAACTTGCCTAACCTTACATTCCACCAGATTTTGCCACATGTTAGAATCTAGAAAGCTCCACATGTAGAAGCATAATGCACAAACCACCAGAATCTCATGCGTGCAATGCAAGTGTACCTTACTAGTACTAGTTGGTAGTAGTAAGAAACAAATTCCAGTTTTGGCACGAGCTCGTACTACGGGAGCACCACAAGGCCTACCGCAAGAGTTACATTTCCCTCTCGAGGCCCACGGGACCGAACTTCAGTGGCTTAGTGCCCGGCCTATGAGTCAATGACATGCGGACCTTAAATGCGGCTGGCCCACATGTCATTCTCATGGTGGTGGCGTGGTTCACGACTCACTCATTCGAGATGAACCGGCCGGTCTTGGCGTGGCCGTGGCGAGGGTGCCATAGCTAGGCGTTGAGGCGTTACGAGGCGTAGATGGCCACACCGGCGGGTACTACCTGTAGTACATAAGTACTCCAGCTAAGGATTGATGCCCGGGACGAAATGTGTCACAGTCGCTGGATGCCAATTTGATGGTGCGGGAGTACGGATCGGAGCACAGTAGCAGAGCAGGCAAACCGCGTCCAATTGGGTGTGTCTATGGTACAAAGTTGATGGTCGCCGCAGTTCAGCTGGCCCGCATGTCATGCACACAAAGGCAGAGGAGTGGTGGGGTCGAGAGGGATGAGGGGCACGTCGGGGGGATGAGGATCCCCTGACACGAACAATCCTACCATTCTGTCATGGACATGTGGGACCCATAAGCATGGGTCCCACCTGTCAGCGAAGGAAAGGCAGGGCAAGGCAGTGATAGCCACGTCAGAGGATCCATGTCCACGTCGGGGGACGTCGTGCCGTGGGTTGGAGCGGCATCGTGGGAATCGCGTGTGGGTGTGGCAGTGGTAGAAACAAGAAACATGATGGTCACCGTGGTTCAACTTCCATGGACAAGCTGTCATGTCTGCTGACACATGTATACCAAAACTAGAGTGTTTATATTTCAAGCATGTGAACAAGTATTATTCTACTACTTTGGATCCATTGCAACGCACGGGCCAGCACATTGGTAGTAGTAGTGTCCATCTCTATCTCTAGAGGCCTTCCCTCGTTCATCCTTTTCTCTCACAAGATAAAATACTCATACAAATGCATCTTGATGTTCCGTGGAACGCACGAGGATGTTTCCTTGGGGGTCTCTCCAGCGCGGCGTGGCCGTAGTTGCAAGTTGACGCCCCTTGAGATGCCGGCGTTGAGGGGGGCACTCGGATTTCCTCCGATGAGCAGGTAAGATGAGTTTGATCACGTAGTAAATGCATTCTAAAGACTACTTCCGTGTCCATTTCCTAATTCTCCTACTGCTTGAAGGTTCACAGGTTAGGCTTGGTGCGAGTGTAGATTGGCTTGCATATGTACGAAAGGGTACCAACATCAATTTGCACAACATTTACAACGCTGACACCATTCCCGTAGAACCTTTGTCCAACATTGGGATCAGCCATGCAACGGGCCACCGCATGAATTGGTACGATGGAACCACGGTGAGATTGAATAAGATAGCACAAACCTTGCACATGGCGGTCAAAGGCGGACCATACTGTCTGCGGCCGATTTGTTGCCGTACGAGTAGGAAGATGCTGTGCTCCTTTCTAACTGCATCTTCGCGGTGACAAACCAGGGGACTTATTTTGTATGGGACACATCCTACGACATACTCCCTCTCTCCCAGTTTATTTGTTTTGAATCTTTTTGTTTTATAAGTTTCAAATTCAAATTTAGAGCTCCCCATCACATGTTGTGATTACAATGTCCATTAAATCGTTGCGTGCATGTATAGTAAAGAAACAAATCTCGAGTTTGGCACGAGTTCGTGATGCGGGAGCACCACAAGCCCTGGCGCATGAGTTACATTTCCCTCCCAGGGCCGTCGGGACTGAGCTTCAGCGCCTTACTACACCTACCTTTGAGTCAATAACATGTGGACCCGATAGGTGACTGGTCCACATGTAATGCTCCCGTAGGCAGAGGGGCAGTGGGGCCAAGAGGGGTGAGCCGCAGGTCGGGGGACGTGTGGTTTCATGGGTTCGAGCGGCGTCGTGGGAATCGCGGGTGGCTGTGGTAGAAACTTGATGCTCGCCGCATTTTAGGTGGCCCACATGTCATGCACACAAAGGCAGAGGGGTGGTGCGGCCGAGAGGGGTGAGGCGCACGTCGGGGGGCATGGTGCCATGGGTTGGAGAGGCGTCGTGGGAATCGCGAGATGAAACGTGATGGTCGCCATAGTTGAACTTCCATGGGCAAGCTGTCATGTCTACGAACACATGCACTGCATATCGATCACTGGAAGGAGTAGCAGAGAAAGCTATATATGCGGATAAATAGTTCCTTATAATCAAGCGGACCCACGCTACTACTCTGTTCCAAAGACATGCACACCATCAAAATAGTCCATCTATATCATTATACACCGAGAGGGAATACATTTTTTTACAAGAGAGGAAATAGTTCCATCTTCTTCTTCTTCTTCTTCTTCTTCTTCTTCTTCTTCTTCTTCTTCTTCTTCTTCTTCTTCTTCTTCTTCTTCTTCTTCTTCTTCTTCTTCTTCTTCTTCTTCTTCTTCTTCTTCTTCTTCTTCTTCTTCTTCTTCTTCTTCTTCTTCTTCTTCTTCTTCTTCTTCTTCTTCTTCTTCTTCTTCCGCATCGAACCCACCGCCGCCGGAGCAAACGGCTGGTGGGGAAGGCGCCGGCGAAAGAACGGGCGTCGACGAGGGAGCCCACGGTTCCGCCAGGTCGAAGGACAAGGCTGCGCTACCCATCGGCGGTGTAGCCGGCTCCCACGACGACCGAGCGTCCGTAGATGCACCGCGCCCATCTCAGGAGGCGCAGGACCGGCAGCGACGTGGTACCCACGGTACCATACGCTCGCTGGACCCAAATCGAGCTGGCGGATCTCGGGATGCTCCAGGCCAGCATGCGCGCCAGCGTGTTGGCGCAAGCGAGGCACGGTCGCCTGGACAGGATATTGCTCCTTCTAACGCAGTTAGAAGTCCGAGCATATCCCGCTCCTCGCACCGTTCGCCACCGCTACCCGCCACTCCAGTAGAAGCTTTGGCGCGAGCTCAACTGCTCCTAGACTTACCTTCAACGCCAGACAAGATCGACGACTGGAGGGCCACCATTTAGAGTCTCATCGGCTTCGCCAACGGCGACACTCCACGGCAGCCGACTACGTCGCAACCGCGGCAAGTCAGCCAGGCGCGGCCCGATGGCGACAAGACAGTTGGGGGTGCAACCGCCGTGCACTCTCCGCCCAGAAGGCCAAGATCGCCGACTCGTCGGGTCCACCGCGACAGCGACTCCACCGCTTCATCAGATCCGCGAGCTCGCCGCGATCAACGCCAAGTTCTTCATGAACGACAGCAAGAAGACGCTCGTACTCGCATCGAGCGCCGAAGAGAAACGCGACGTCAGTCAGACCGACGCGCTGGACCCACTGTCGACATGCATGCGCCAGGGGAACCAGGCGACCTGCCGTATGCGGTAGGTTGCCCTGCGTTTACTCGTGAGCTGCGGCAAGTCCAGTGGCCCAGCACGAAGAATTTCAAGCCAGACGTACCCGAGAAGTACGACGGCAAGTTGCATCCGTCGGAGTTCCTCAGCATCTACACCATCGCGGTGCAAGCTGCTGGAGGGCGCGACGACAAGATCCTTGCCAACTACTTCCCGCTGGTGCTCAAACCCAACGTCAGGTCCTGGCTCATGCACTTGCCAGACAACTCCATATCTTCCTGGGCAAACCTATGCCATCAGTTTGTCGGCGCCTTCACAGGCGGCCACAAACCTCATGGCCAGGAGAGTGAACTTCATCTGCTTGCCCAGAAGGAAGGAGAGCCCCTTCGCAAGTACATCCAGAGATTCAGCCAAGTGCAACGCAACATCCCAGATGTCCACCCTGCCGTGGTCATTAGCGCGTTCCATCAGAACGTGCGTAACCGCAGGATGCGGGAGGAGATGGCGATGTGCAAGATCAGAGACGTCAGTGAGCTGTATGCCCTGGCCGACAGGTGTGCACGTGCTGAGGAAGGGAGGAAACTCCCCGGAGAGAATACAGGAACAGGAGGATCTGACAGCGACGATGCTGCCCCGGCAAATAAAAACCGGCGGCGGAACAACAGGAAGAGGAAAGGCAAAGATGTGCTAGTGGTTGAGCAGTCCGGCAGCGACGGTGGCGCCAAGAAAGCCAAAGATGGTAGCTCCGGCAAGGAGGTTGCCGCATGCGCCAACTGCCAGGCTGTGGCAGCCGCCGACAAGCAGGACGGCACCAACAAACAGTACTGCAAGATCCACCGCACCAAGGGCCATGATCTCCAGAGCTGCAAGAAGGTCGAGCAGCTCGTCGAGCTGCAAAAGGCCGAGTACGAGCGACGCGACAAGGAGAAAGCCCAAGGAGGTGCTGGAGGATCCGGTACGAAGCGCACCGGCCGGGGAGGACGCCGCGGCAAGGCCAATCAGCGGCAAGGAGACAGACCTCCCCGCGGCCTCGACAAGGATGAAGATGACGACGACGAAGACATGGATGATGACGAGACCAGTGAGCAGGAGTTCCAGAAAGCCACAGAGGTCTTGTGCGTTGATGGCGGTGCTTCTCTGCATACTTCACACCGCCAACTCAAGCAGTGGGTGCGGGAAGTCAATGCGGCAGAACCACCCGTCGAGTCATGCAAGCTTCTGAAATGGTCCAGCACGCCTATCATCTTCAATATTGAGGACCACCCTGATCGCACAACTGCGGTCGGGTGTTTGCCGATGTTGGTCTCACCAACTATCCGCAACCTCAAGGTCACTAAGATGCTAGTTGACGGCGGGGCCGGCTTGAATCTGATCTCCTCCGCTGTGCTCCGGAAACTCCAAGTCCCTGACAGCGAGCTCGAAGAGACCGGCACATTCAAAGGAATCAACCCGGGAAGGAGCAAGCCGAAGGGGAAGATCACGCTGCCGGTGACGTTTGGCGGCGAGTTGAACTTCTGGACTGAGAGGATCACTTTTGACGTTGCCGATTTTCCATTGCCTTACAATGGGATTCTCGGCCGTCCAGCGCTCGCCAAGTTCATGGCGGCCTCTCACTACGCGTACAACATGCTGAAGATGCCAGGCCCGATAGTGTCATCTCTGTCCCTGGCGACAAGAAAGATGCTCTTATCTGTGCCGACAAGATCTACCGGGAAGCAGCAGCCGCAACGGATAGCGAGATACTTGCCGCTGAAGCTCCCGGGGGGAAGAAGAAGACCAAGTCCGGCAAGAGTTCTGATGCCCACTCCGGCAAGCGCACCTCTTCGGAGTGCTGCGCTACCGTCGAGGACGCACCATCGAGCTCCACCGGCAAGTGTAAGAAGACGATGGCAGCTCTGCCAGCGACCAAGAAGGTGTCCGCCAAGGAGGACGACACTGGTGGTACTTTCACCATCAGTGCCACTCTCGACCCTAAATAAGAAAGCGCGCTCATTGCTTTCCTACGGGCGAACATCGATGTGTTTGCGTGTCAATCGTCTGACATCCCCGGTGTTCCCAGGAAAGTAATTGAGCACCACCTTGCCGTCTGTCCTCACGCGCGGCCCGTCAAGCAGAAAGTCAGGAAGCAAGCAGTGGAGCGCCAAGAATTCATTGCTGAAGAGATCAAGAAGTTGGAAGCAGCAGGCCTTGTCAGAGGAGTGCTCCATCCTACGTGGTTGGCCAATCCTGTGGTCGTGCGCAAGGCAAACAAGAAATGGAGGCTTTGTATCGACTTACCGATGTCAATAAAGCTTGTCCCAAAGACCCATTTCCCTTGCCGCGCATCGACCAGATTGTTGACTCCACGGCTGGATGTGACTTGCTTTCATTTCTTGACGCATACTCAGGATATCATCAGATCTTCGTGGCAGAAGAGGATGAGGAGGAAACTGCATTCATCACTCCATGTGGCACATACTGTTTCAAACGGATGCCTTTCGGTTTGAAGAATGCTGGTTCGACATTTGCAAGGGTCGTCCATACCGCTTTTGAACCACAGATACACAGAAATGTGGAAGCCTACATGGATGACATAGTGGTCAAGAGCAGGGACAAAGCAACTCTGATTCAAGATCTAGAAGAGACTTTTGCAAATCTGCGCAAGATCAGCCTCAAGCTCAACCCCGAGAAGTACGTGTTTGAAGTCCCTTCCGGCAAGCTTCTCGGGTTCTTCGTGTCTTAGAGGGGAATTGAAGCCAATCCCGACAAGATCAAGGCCATTGAGCAGATCGAAGCACCGAAGCACGTCAAGGATGTGCGGAAACTTGCCGGCTGCGTGGCGGCTCTCAGCAGGTTTATCTCTAAGTCTGCTGAGCGCGCCCTGCCGTTTTTCAAAATCTTGAAAAAAGCAGGTCCAATGAAATGGACTCTGGAAGCGGAGGCTGCGCTGCAGGACTTGAAGAGATACCTGTCCTCCACTCCAATACTTGTCGCACCTAAACCATAAGAGAAGTTGCTGCTATATCTGGCGGCAACTAATAAAGTGGTTAGTGTTGTGTTAGTAGCGGAGAGGGAGGCTGATGATGAGCCAGCGACCGCGGCAAGCACATCCAGCGACAAGCAGGGGGCTTCCCCGACAAGCTCTGGTCCCGGCAAAGATGGATCTGCGCAGATGTGCGAAGAGATACAACAGAAGAAAATGGTGCAGCGCCCAGTCTACTTTGTCAGTTCCCTTCAGCAGGGGGCTAGGTCAAGGTACTCTGGTGTGCAGAAATTGCTTTTCGGCCTTCTCATGGCCTCGAGAAAGCTGCGCCATTACTTCCAAGCACACGAGATCATAGTTGTCACTCGCTTTTCTGCTGAAGAGGATACTGCAGAATCCAGAAGCAACAGGCAGGATTGTTGAGTGGGCACTGGAACTGTCAAGCTTTGGCCTCAAGTTTGAGAGCACTTCAACTATCCAAAGCAGAGCATTGGCAGAATTCATAGCAGAGTGGACGCCAACACCAGATGAAGAAATTCCAGAAACGAGCATCCCCGTCAAGGAAGCAAGCAAAGAGTGGTTGATGTACTTTGATGGTGCTTTCTTGCTGCAAGGCGCTGGTGCTGGCGTGCTGCTTGTCGCACCCACCGGAGAGCACCTCAAGTACGTGGTCCAGATGCACTTTCCAAAGGAGCAAGCAACAAACAATACTGCAGAGTATGAAGGATTGCTTGCCGGTCTCAGGATCGCGGCAGACCTTGGGATCAAGCAGCTCATTGTTAGGGGTGACTCGCAGCTTGTCGTCCGTCGAGTGAACAAGAATTATCAGAGTCAGTTGATGGAAGCTTACGTTGATGAAGTGAGGAAGCTAGAAGATCACTTTGTCGGCCTACAGATGGAACATGTTCCAAGAGCTCAGAACGACATTGCCGATGGCCTGTCAAAATGCGCAGCACTTAAGTTACCTATGGAACCAGGGATCTTTGTGCTCAGGCTGACTCAACCGTCTGTTACGCCATCAACTAGACAAAGCAAGAAGAGGAAGTTGATTTCTGGTGACTATTTTCCGGCAGAGCTTCCCGAAGCCGCCGCCAAAAAGGTCCCCAAAATCAACGCCAAGAGTGCTGAGGAGTAGTCTGCTCCGACAAGCCCCAGGGTTTGTTTCGTTGGAGCAGACGCTCCCGACAAGTTTTGCTCCGGCAAGCTTGCCGGGGAACGTCAAGCTCCGGCTGAGCCGCAGGTTCTCACCGTAGAAGCGGATGTTCCCGCAGCAGCAGATATGCCTTTAGTCCTTGCTGTCGAGCCACAAGCTCCAGCATGGGCACAACAGATCGTCCGTTTCCTTCAGACAGGAGAACTTCCCGAAGAGCAAGAAGAAGCGGAAAGAGTAGCCCGGCAGTCAAGTATGTACCAGTTTGTCGACAACGCACTATACAGAAGAAGACTCAACGATGTGAAATTGAAGTGTATTCGCCGGGAAGATGGACAGAAGCTGTTGGCAGAGATACATGGAGGCATCTGTGGTCACCACATTGGCGCAAGAGCACTTGCCGGCAAAGCTTTCCGGCAAGGTTTCTTTTGGCCGACAGCCCTCCAGGATGCAACTGCACAAGTAATCAAGTGTGAAGCGTGCCAGTTCCATTCCAAGCAGATACGCCAGCCAGCTCAAGCTCTCCAGACGATCCCTTTATCCTGGCCATTTTCGGTCTGGGGGCTCGACATCCTCGGCCCCTTCCCCCGAGCAGTCGGGGGCTTTGAGTACTTGTACGTCGCAATCGACAAGTTCACAAAGTGGCCGGAAGTGGAAGCGGTGAGGAAGGTGACAGCAGACTCAGCAGTCAAGTTCTTTAGGTCGATTGTTTGCTGCTTCGGGATCCCTAACAGGATCATCACTGACAACGGTACGCAATTCACGAGTCGGACCTTCATGCAGTACGTCCAAGATCTTGATGCCAAGGTCTGCTTCGCTTCTGTTGCTCACCCCAGGAGCAACGGTCAAGCGGAGAGGGAAAATGTTGAAGTGTTGCGTGGACTCAAGACCAGGACTTTCGACAGGCTGCACAAGTGCGGAAGAAACTGGATCGAGGAGCTGCCGGTGGTTCTTTGGTCGATCAGAACGACGCCAAATCGAGCCACTGGCCAGACACCTTTCGCCCTAGTCTATGGAGTAGAGGCAGTTATCCCCACGGAACTCGTATACGGGTCACCTCGAGTGCTCGCTTATGATGAGCTTGAGCAAGAGCAACTGCGACAAGATGACGCGCTGCTCCTTGAGGAAGACCGTCTTCAGGCTGCGGTACGAGCTGCTCGCCACCAGCAAGCTTTGCGCCGCTACCATAGCCGCAAAGTTAACGCCAGAAGTCTCGAGGAAGGCGACCTTGTTCTTCGGCGCGTTCATTCCGCCAAGAATTCCAACAAGTTGACGCCAAAGTGGGAAGGCCCTTATCGGGTGAAACGAGTCACTAGGCCTGGCGCTGTCCGCCTTGAGACCGAAGATGGCATTCCGGTGAGCAACTCCTGGAACATCGAGCATCTTCGTAAGTTTTACCCATAACGCGCGGTTGCCGGACCATGTTCCGGCAACCACCCTTTTGTACAAGTCTTGCCGCTGTTGCATGTAATCCTTCGTACAAAGCCAGGCGCAGACCCTGTGCATAAATAAAGCTCATATGCTCCGCACATCTTGTCAATTTCATGCTTTTTTGCATGAGTTATCTGACACCTTGTGCAGCGAACACCCCCGGTAAGCAATAACGAGCCACAAAGCTCCATATTATTATTTTCTCTACTTCCTTTTTTTCTTAAGGAAATGAAGGTTCCTTCGCCCACGAGTTTGTCGGGGGGAAGGGGAAGATAATGGTATGGACCAGGCGTCGTCCAAGAAAATCGCGCCTTGCCGGGAAGCAAACAACAGAAAAGCTAAGTTGCCAAAGTTTGAGCAATCAGATGTTTTTAATTTTTTTTAAGTTACTTTCCTTGAACGACCATGCTTTGTATGGAAAACCTGTGCGCGAAGGAACCGACTTGTAGCTAGTTGCGCCCTTACTTTGTTTCGAGTTCGCTCAACAGTTTAAGTGTGCTGCGACTAGAGTCGCGCCCTTACTTTGTTTCGAGTTCACTCAACAACTTAAGCGAGCTGCGACTAGTTACGGCAAGGTTTCTTGTCGGCAACGGCACTGCCAGCAGGCTGCTGACGTCCCGCACTCAGCGCTCGCGGCAAGAGTGCCTGCGCCGGCAAGTTCCCTAAAAAGCGTAGGGCAAAAACATACAAAGGAAGGAGTCAAGTAAAGGAAATAACATTGCAATCACTACCCAAAATAAAGTTATATATTACAAGATAGCTTGTCGCGTCTCTAATAGACTGTTTTCGAACATGACCAGCAGCGACAAGAAAAGCAGAAAATGGGCGGCCTAGTCCGCGCGGTCGCCCTGAACCCTCTTGATCCCGCTCACCTTGTCCACAATGGGTGCGACAAGGTCCTTGAGCGCCTCCAGATCAGTGTCCGCATGGAAGGATCTGAGGACGTTGGTGAGATTGAGGCCCGGGTTGCGGAAGGCTACCTTCACCAATACCTTCTGAAGAGCTCCTGCGCACATGTTGCGCGACTCGTCGGCCAGCTGCTTTGGGATCCTCTCCCGGAGTCGCTGGAGGGCCGTCGCCACGCCTTTGAAGAACAAAGTGAGCTTGGCGCTGGATGGAAGGGTCTCATCGGAGGGATACCCGAGATCCTCCATCCCCAGCTGCGCCAGCTCCTTGTCGATGTCTGCGGCAGCATTCACAAGACCCTCCGTCCACTGCTCCACAGTTTCTCTGAAATCGTTCTGGGTGGCGGCAATGCTCTCCAGCAGCGCCTTGTCGGCCTTGATCTCCTTCCTCAGGGCCGTCTCCTGCTCCCTGGCACCGTCCAGCGTCTTGGTCAAAGCAGCCAGCTTCAGCTCAAGATCAGCGTTGGAGTCCTTGGCGGCGGCAAGCTCCTTGATCTTCTCGGCGAGACGACCCTGCAGCTCGCCAAAGGTGTAGGCGTCCTTCTCGAGCTCGTGCTTGAGCGCGGCAAGCTTTTCACCGCTCGCCTTGAGATCAGTCTCCAGCTGCGCCACCTTCACCTCCAGATCCTTCTTGGCGGCCTCGGCAGCTGCGACAGCATCCTTTGTTTCCTTGAGAGCTCCGCTGAGTGTTTGCTCGCGCGCAGCAAGCTCCTCTTCGTGGCTGTCCAGGCTGGCCTTCAGCTGCACCAACTCGCCTTCCCGCGCAGATAACTCCTCGGCGGCAAGCCGCTGTTGCTCTGCAACTTCTGCCTTCTTGAGGATGAAGGCCTTCTGTGCCTCATCGAGCTGCACACGCTCCGCCGCCAGTGACTGGAGAGCTGCCTGGTTGAGGCCTCGGAGCTCCTCCGCGCGCTTCTCCACATCCACCCCGCCTTCGCGACAAGCGCTTCGCGGGACTCCAGTTTGGCCTGGCGGGCACGGTAGAGCGACACCAGCTTCCGTAGCAGTCGCTCCTACTGCTTGGCGCGTCGACCAGCGTCAGCCCAGCGGAGGCGAGCACCTCCACGTCAAAGCTTTCCCCTTCGACCGGCGCCCTGGACGTTGACGCTTAGGGGAGGTTGATGAAGACGCCATCACCAGCCTTCAAGTAGACGCCTGGCTGGGGCTCTTCGGAGCCTGGCGCTGCGGCAGCGGCGGGAGGATCGGTGGTCGGTGTAGCGCCTGTCGCTCCTGCGGCCTCAGGGTCGTCAGTGCGATCGCCGGACCCCTCGTCAGCTGCTGCGGCGGCAGCCTTGGCGGCCTCTTCGCCGGCGGGATCATCAGCGCCGGCCGCTTCTTCGGTGGCGGCGGCATCATCAACAGCAACCTCGGTCTCCATCGGCTCCACAGTAGATGGATCTGATGGCCGGAAAAGGAAGAAAATTCAAGCAAATATCCAAAAAGAAGGACCCAAGGGAAGTTTAGAAGCAAGGAGTACCTGTACCAGGCTCGGCAGTTGGGATCTCCGCTGCCGGGGGGTCGCTGGT
Source organism: Aegilops umbellulata (assembly GCA_032464435.1). Taxonomy (NCBI): domain Eukaryota; kingdom Viridiplantae; phylum Streptophyta; class Magnoliopsida; order Poales; family Poaceae; genus Aegilops; species Aegilops umbellulata. Next base: position 60,215,770 of record CP136056.1, on the reverse strand, counting down.
ACTGTCCCTTGCCGGAGACTTCTCCCTTGCCGGGGAGCTCTCCCTCATCGGAGACTTCTCCCTTGCCGGGGAGCCCTCCCTTGTCGGAGGATTCTCCTTTGCCGGAGAACTCTCCCTTGGCGGCGTAGTCGAAGCAGATGTCGTATCAGGGGCGGCCTCCGGGAGCTCCTGGCGAGGCTGCTCTGCTCCTACACAAGCCAACAGTCAGATATCAGCAAACAAAGAGTATCCATGCGCGCTCAACAGCGGGAAGCAAACCATATACTTACGCCGGGGGCTGCGCTGGGGGCTGCTCTGAAGAACAACTGCCGGGTCTGGCAAGCTTGTCTCAGGCGCACCCCCTACTAACGCGGTGGGATCATCCTCGATGACAATCACCGGGACCTTGGCTCTCTTTGCCATTCTATGGGCTAGAGTCCTAAAAGGAATAAGTTCAAAGTAAAGCAAATGAGATACAAGACAAGACAGCAAGCATTGAAGACATACAAGTACAACGAGAATCTTACTCTTCTTCTTCCTCGTCGGAGCTGAGCGCGGATAAGTCAAAGCCTGGCCCTCTTCCGGCGCGAGGAGGCGGAGGAGTAGGATCCCTCGCCCGCTTGGCGGGAGCTGGAGCGGCGGACCGGGAGGACCCCGCTCCGGTTGCCGCTGCGGCGTGAGGTGCTTCTGCGGCAACGGAACTTGCCGCAGTGGAGCGCGTCGTACGGCGCGGCGGGGGTTGACTCGTCCGCCGCTCCGCTACGTCCCCGACCTTGCGAAGACGCCTTCTTGGTGGAGCCGGGGGCTCTGCTTGTGGGGCCGGGGGCTCTGCTTGTGGAGCCGGGGGCTCTGCTTGCGGCAAGCTGCCCGAAGACGAAGAGGAAGAGGAGCCAATCTCCAACAAGCCGCTCGTATCCTCGGCGGGCCCGCTCGGCCCGGCGTCATGCCCGGTAGGCTCTTCCTCGCCAGCAAGATCCTCTCGCTCGGCGAGGCTTGCCGCCTCTGTTGCCTCTGCCTCCTCCACGGTGAACCCAAACTCGCCCGCAGCTGCGGCTGCCGCCGCCTCTTCCATCCTGGTGGCGATGCGCTTGAGCTCATCGTCGGTGGTGTCCCGGGTGAGGCCCCTCTTCTCATCGGCGTCGACCGGCACTTCTACCAAGTTGTCGAAGAACGCCCGCACGACATCATCTGCAGGCTCTATCCAGGCTGGGACAATTCCATGCGAGTCGCACAGCGGCATCATTGCACGGATGCGGTCGAGCGAGGAGTTGTTGCACAGCGGAACGACGCCCCTCAGCAACCTGAACACTTCAGGATGCTGTGGGTCGTACTTGAACAGCTCCTGGAGCATCGAGTTGAGCTCCATGACAGTAAAGTTGAAGTTGAGGCCCGGCCGCAGCCTCATGATATCCGCCGCGTTCTGAAACTCCCAGGCGGGTCTCCTCCTCTCCTACAGGGGGGCGATGCGGCGGCGGAGAAAATCTGCGCCAAGTGCTCCTACAGTAAGCCCGGCAAGCCTGAGGCGTAGGATCCGAGCGACGGCAATCTTCAGTCTGTCGTCTTCCGGGGCCAAGCTACTCCAATCACTGCCGTGCACCACTGGAGTTTGGCGCAGGGCGGTAAACGGCTGCGGGTTCTCCTCGACAATCAGACACCAGTCCGCCCTCCACTCCTCCCACTTGCTGTGGAACTCTCCATCTAGATAAGCTTCCTTCTTGCCAGCTTTTGAGATCCAGGCGATTCCGCCGGATAAGGGTTCTCCTTTCTCAACTCGAGGCGAAAAGAAATGGCGGAAAAGGGCTACGTTTGGATGGATTCCAACAAAGTTTTCGCAGAGATGTGCGAAAACTGCCATGGTCAGGACAACATTGGGGGTGAAGTCAAGGAGGTGGAGCCCGTAGGTGTTCATGATGTCACAGAAGAATTCAGAAAAGGGCGGGCAGAGCCCGCAGTAGAAGAACAAGACGAAGAAAGGGTACACAGTGGGAGTCTTATCCCAAGCAGCGGCTGGGAGTACCTTCGTGCGCGGATGCGCTCACGTCCCCGTCGACCAGAAGAGGTAGTAGAACTCCTTCAGCTCTTCCGCCTCAAGCCTCGGAGGGAAGATTGCCCGCTCCTTTCGCAACGCCGCGAGCCGCTGCGCCTCGGCCGACTTCGCCTTCTCGGCTTTCGGAGCCATGGCGGGAATGGTGAGGGAGGACGACGGCGTTGGCGGTGCTGGTGGCGATGGGGGTGGAGCGCTGCTCTCTTTCGGCTTTGAGAAGAAGGGGAGCGGCGGAGATTTTCGAGGCAGGAGTAGCAACGGGCAGGTGGGCGAACTGCCCCTGTTTCCCCTGCTTATAAGGAGGGAGAGGGCGGACGCTTCGCCTTTCCGAATAAAGAAACCACCCACGACCTCTCCCACGACGCCGCAATCGACGCGTGCCGTTCGGGGAGGGCGTGGTGGATGCGGAGTCAGATGCGACTTGACCCAGGCCGCGCGTGCCCGTGCCCTGTTTTGGGCCTGGCCCAACAGCGCTCGGCACCGTGTATGGCCCAGGCCCGGGGGCTCCTGTCGGTGTACTAGAGTAGGGGCACCCCAGTATCCCGAACTTGTGCACGGGCAGTCGCAGCGCCCCGCGGCAAGGCTTGCCGGGTGACCGCCAAGGGCCCCTGTGGTTCCTTTGGAACCATTCAAGAACAAAGTATTTAAGCCAAGGAGAAAAGGCCCCGGCAAGAGGAGCTTGCCGGGAAGGCCACTTAAAACACAAGACCCCGGCAAGAGGAGCTTGCCGGGAAGGCCAACCAAGGCGTCTCAAGGAACTTGCCGCGACGTGCCACGCGTCCCGGCAAGACCCGACGAGCGACAAGCTCCCGGACGCGACAAGACAACAACCGCGGCAAGGCGTTTGCCGCGGCAAGCAACCACTCTGTACCTGCGCTCCAGCTCACCCACCAACGTGTCGCTCTGAGGCACTTCCAGGCGTACGTGGCGGGAGGCTGTGCAGCCAGGGGTGCACCATGGCAAGCGGCGCTGACAAGATCGCCATCGTGGCGAGCGGTGGCGTCCCTAACGGCCCCTTTTCTGCACTGTTTGGGCGACTAGATAGGCATTTAATGCCCTTGTCCCCTGCCGTCAGAGTTAGGTATGATACACTGTGTAGGTAGCTGTACCTACCGCAGCACCTTTCCATTTTTGCCCTTGCCTACGTTGCCACCTGTTGGAGACCCCTTGAGCATATAAAAGGAGGCCCATGCACAACGTAGAGAAGGGGGACGAACAGTAGAACACTCGCGCTCAGTCTCGTTAGCTGCTGGTGTGTACTGTAGCACTCAGCGCTCCCGAGCAAGAACTCAATACAATCCACAAAGCAGCAGTAGGAGTATTATCTCTCCGGAGAGCTCCGAAGCTGGGTAAAAACCGCTCGTGTGCCTCGCCTCGATCTGCTCTTCGCGCGACCTCCGCCCCCTGCCGAACCGAGAAGGGGCTCCGTCCCCATAGGTGATTGCGGAGTCAGATTTCCCCGACAACTCTACGTCGAGACTGATGACCCTCGTCTCTATCTTTTCGAGGGAGTTGGATACATTGTTGATCCACTGCCGAACAACCCTTGGGTGGGCGGTGACAGTGGCAACTATGCGCATCGAGCCTTCGACGAGGACATGTTGGATGCTAAAAACCTGCATCTCGATCAGTATCGCCATTTGGAACCGCTGGAACGGAGGGCTATGGTTTGGAGAATTAGGATTAGATGGCTAGTCTAAATGAAGTAGTAGATGATTATTTAAAGAGGTTAAAACAATGTGAACGCAGTGGGGTTTGGATGCAAATGAAGACGAAGGGGAGGTGAAGAAGCCAAGGAGAATTGGTTCCTGATGGAGAAGTAAATGGGAGAAGTGGCGTGCAGGCAGTTGATTAGATGGCTAGGTAGACTAAACGAAAAGGCTATGCGGGTAGACTGATGAGTCGCACCTGTTTGTGTACATGCCCATCCTTCCTGATAGGTCGGACCTATGCAAACAGATAAAAAAATGTGTCGTAGTTTTTTTTTGAGCGCGTGAGTGGGAGACACAACATTCTCTGGTTAAGGAATACTCCCTCCGTTTAGGTGAGTATAAGTCACCTTATGAAAATCAGGTTTTCCCAAAACCTTTAGGCGTGGAGCATTAACTTCCTGCTCGATCCCCTCCCAGCCTCGTGAGCCAGCGTTCTCTTCCTCTGCTGCCGCATTCTACCTTTCCATTTTTCCTCTTCTCAAGTGTGGAACGATCTGCATGCCGTCCTTGATGCACCAGAACGACCACTGCATGCATCGCGGCAGGGCGTTGATTGGGCATGCACGAGAATTTGGTTCTGCTCGCAATATGGATGATACCTGAACGATGAAGTGAACAGCCATGCTAGCACGGGAGACCTATTTCCGCTATACAATACTGGAGTACTCATGTTCCTACTACTAGTAGTAGTAGTACAACTGTGGTACACTTGATGGTCAAAATACTATTCATCCGGTCCTCACAGTGAAGTGACAACACCCTGCGCCTGACACTAGTCCAGGCGGCGTGTTCGGGTTACCAAAGTCAGCCTCACCCTATGCATTGTATAGTCTTTCACCGCCGTTGTACAACACACTGGCGCCTCGCCTCGTCTCCCTCTCCGCTCCCATAGCACCATTCCATCTCCATCTCCTTCTTCGTCTCCGTCTCCATCTCCATCTCATTGTGCCCCCGTGTACCATCGCCTCACTCGCCTCCCCCAGTACCACTGTTCCCTCGCTAGCCGCTCCAGCACCGACATCCTTCTACCCCGTAAATCAAGCCCCCATCCAAACACCACCATGGCCGAACGCGAACCGCGCAGCATCCATATGAGCCGCGATTGGAGCAATCTCCCCAGTGACATCCTCGACCTCTGTTGTTCGTGTATGGATATGTTGAGCGCCCTGCGGCTGGCTGCATGCTCGAGGGACATGCACACGGCCATCGTCGAAGCGAGGCCTAAGCTTTTCAAGACACCCTGCTTGCTGCTATCTGGTCTTAAGAGATTGTCTCACCATGATACGGAGGCGTGCATGATGCCCCTCGACTTCAATCCGATCTCCATTAGCCGAAACTTCTTTGCAGGTATGTAGTTGGTCCCTACATCATTTCCCTCGACATCGATCCGATCACCATCGCCCGAAACTTCTTGGCAGGTATGTACTGGTTCGGCATGAACTCCCACTGGATGGCTGCCTTCAGAGAAGACGGTAAAAAGTTGGTGCTCGTGAACTTCCAGACCTCCCATGAGATTATCCTTCCTCCGTTGGATTATATAGAGTATTACCATCGCTGTCCAAGTCATCTAGATTACTACGTCAGTTGGACGGACCTTGTTTTGCAGAAAATTGTAATCTGCCAAGTGCCCACAAGACATGCAAATTACGCAGACTTCAAGCTAATTGCCTTGTTCGACCGCGGACTCACTTATCTTTACTCCGGTGCCTTCTTTAGCTGGAGACAACTCGGCTCGCAGTGGATCATCGTCAAAGCTGATACACACTTCTGTGATGCTATTGAACACAATGGCATCATCTACGCGATCGACAAATCAGATGGCACCACGTATTGCTGGGACGACGCGTGTAAGTTGTTTCCATCTCATGTTAATGATGACGCCATGACACTGTTTGAACTTTTTGTGATGATTGACATATCCCTGTTTGAGGAGAATTTGAGTAGAACTATGGCAATGTATTAGAGACGCTGTAAATCAGCTATGTTTAGAATGAGTTAATTCATGCGATTGTGACCATGTCATTACAGCCAATTTGTACCCTGAATAATCAAACGGTTAGGAATATATGGATATTATCCTCATTTTACAGTAATCTATATACTACTACTAAATATGAGTGTGTATCAATGGCCATGTTAGTTTCCTCATTTTCATGATGTAGAAACATGCACCACACTGTTGGTTTCATATAACCATACATTAGGGAAGTAAATGTGCATATGGAGAACTCTATATTTGGAAGTAGTGAAATCCTGCAATGCTTACCATGTGTACATACCTATATTCGCCCTTCAGCAATCAATGGCTAGAATAATATCCTCACAAAAATTTTGCCCACAGAACACGAGTATATAACAATGCATGGTCTGTTAGTTACCTTGAAGAATTTGTTTGTGAGGACATAACATGATTACATAACATGCATGACATGGTAGTTTCCTGTGAAGAATCGATTGCGAGATAACATGAGTATAACCATGCATGGTACTTCTATATTTTCGAACCCAGTATACATTTCCCTGTATTTTCCTCCCAGTTCCAACAGGGACATATCAATGTTGTTTCTTGCATTATCCTACTCATACTCTAAACAATGCTGATCTTACATTAACAATGCCTGTCCTTTTTGATATGATGAAGTGTCCCTACAGTTACTGCCCTTTGTAATCACACCACCTTTGCCAAAAACAGGGAAGCACAACTGGTTCCTTGCTTGATCAGACGACAGCAAAAGACTGATGATCATTCGGACACATGAGCCGGAAAAGTTATATTGCAAAAACCCCACTGTATACAGCACCGTGTAATACATGAGTATCCGGACATTAGTTGTTACGTGTATGAGCAGGATACCAGCTTGTTGGGGCCTTTAGGATCTTTTAGTTGGAGGCGGGTAAACAGCCTTGGTTCACACTCTCTGTTTCTCGGACTCAATTATTCGATTAACCAGGAGATCACCGTTGGCAAGGACCTTGATGGCAGAGAGGCTTTGTTTGCTATGGAAAACTGTGTCTACACGGCGAGCCCTATGAGTTCGGGAGCAAACTCCCCTGATTGTCAACGATACAGCCTGCCGCCAAAAGAAGGTGAGAATGACAAAGGCATTTGGATTAACTTTGATCCTTGGATGTCTCATTACGACAGGCAGTGATGTGGTTCGAGCCTTCAGGTTGATAGGTAATTGGGTTGTTGCATCGAAAGGGTGGAGTACTGGTGTCTCCTGATCACTGGTGCTGAAGCGGGGCTACAAATTATGATGGTGTTGGATCATCTCTTCGAATGACTTTGTTGTCTTTGCTGCTGGTTCTGGATGGGTAGTTCTTTCTTTTGTTATGCATATTCCTTGTCATTTGGTCATCCTTGTCTATGTCACTCTTACTACGTACTAGTTGCTTATGTTTAGAATGTCATTCTCGTCTGGATCACGAGAGTCTGAGCGCTGCAAATGGGTGTGTTTTGGTGGTGTAGCAAGACTTCTTATGAACTATCATGTCTTGTTGTTTATGTCAGTAGTAGTCACTAGTCAGTGTTTGAATGTTGTATATATCGTTGTTTCGAACTGTTTATTGTCTCGAACTACTGGTGGGCTAAATGAGGGCATCACCATTCTCCAGTGTTCAGAGTATATCTCCTTTTTCAATTTATATAATTTGAGCTCGGTGTCTTTTCGATGATGTACACTTGTTTGGGCCAGTGAGGTGTCGTTGAATATGGGCCGAGTAGTAACGCAATGCCAAACAGGTCAATTATGACTCTCAGGCCAGGCTCTCAAAAGATCCTGAAAAAAAAGGCTGGGCTCTCCAAAAAAGAAAGAATAAGGACTCTTAGGCCGACATGTGGGTGCCACCGGTGTTTTCGTGCGCTTGCGCGCCGAGAGCATATTGGCGCGTGCTCGAAATTCATGCTACCTTTTCATCCCCAGTCTCCCGCCCCCCCCCCACCTTTGGAATCTCGATTCCTACTCCAGTTCCCCCAAATCCCCCTCTTGTACTCCCTGTACTCAAGCGCACTATCATGTCGCCGGTCAACGCGGATCTCCGAGCCAGAGATCCTGAGGTCCGTCCTGCCTTCGGTCGTTGCGTGTTGTCGCTCAACAGTGGCATGGCGGCGCTTGATGACCAGTTTGCCGGCAAAGTGATGATGGTAACCATCAATGGTGACTGGCCTCCCGTCTCGCCGGACGACCTTGTCAAAGCTCTTGGCATTACGCACGACATCCAAGTAAGTGACTTGCTCATCGAAGTCTATCCGCCACCGGCTGATTTCTTCGTCAAGTTCCGGACAACTTTCGACTGCAATCATGTGTTTGAATCTTCCCGGCGTTTGTTCTGCGATGGCGCGCTGGTGAGCTTTGATCGGTGGCACCCAGGATGGGGCTCGGTGCCCTCTGAGCTTGAGGTTTTAACAAAGCTTACCTTCCACGGCATGCCTCAACGTGCTTGGAACAGTGAGTCCATGAACGAGCTTATCAACGACCTTGGAGGTGAGCTCGTAAGTATGTTTGTTCCTCCAGACAGCTGGGCTCTGATGGTTATGGCATGGATGAAGAAGCCGTCCACCATACCGAAGGTGATTGGTGTCGAGATACCGGTGCAGGAACCGGGGTTGTACTATTCGTCGCCACCAAGGCCGCCGCGGACCACGTTAGGGATGTACCTATATCGAGTGTTCGTGCATGTCGAAGAAGTGGTCAATCCATCAATCGAAGTCCTGCCGCCGCCGCTGGTGCCAGGGTCCGTCGACAACATCCATTACAGGAGTCAACGTCAGACTTTCCCCGTGTTGCTCAGAATGATGGATGGCATAGGGCCTACTCTATCGCGCGGCGGAGGCCACTGCTTCTTTGGGAGAAGTGGCAGGGCTGGCTGCCTGGATGTGCTATAATTTGAGATAACAACTGAATCTTGTCAGATACTAGTTAAATCTGAGCTATGGGTGTGAAGCACTGATATGCCAGTACATTTGATTGTGACCTGTTCTAATTTTGTACCTGAACTTTTTTTAGAAAGGTATGTACGTCAACTTAATGTGCTAGCAGAACTTATTGTGTTGTCTGTCTATTTTCTTTGCACAACATTCAAGATATTTCCCCGTCATTGATAAAGACGATGAACCGTTATGTACGACTTCGTTGGTTTCAACATAGCCCTTCCCATAGCGATCCACTGCTTCCATCCTGATTGTGCCTCCTGCGTGAAATTTTTGTATGCAAGTTCAGTGTGCTATGATGTTCTATATGATTGTGTCAACTATATAAGTTTTTACTCAGCATCAGCAATGCATATGGCTGAAAGATGTATTTACGAGCATCGACCGATGGGTCTCTCTCTCTCATACACACGCACACACACAAGCGCGCGCGCACACACACACACATGCACACGCACAAGTGGGACCCGTTGAATTATTTATTTGCTCGTGACAGCTTTTAATTAGGTTCCACTGTAATCTAACTTTTTTCTTAAGTTATTAATTGAGCTCAGTGACTTCAAAAAGTTGTATAGAAGCCTTGTTTGGGCCTTTCCGGCGTCGCTGAATGTGGGCTGAGTAACCATGTTAGGTTGTACTATACTACACAGGCCTTTTTTTTCAACATCAGCAATGCAACTGGGCCGACAGTTGTACACAATATCTGGGTCAACACGTTATTCTCCGCCCCGCTGGGCTGCAAACTTTCCTAGGAGGTATGCATTAGGCTTAACAAGAAAATGGACTTTAAGAAATAATAAATGGGATGTAATTATAATAACTAGACAATTACTATGCACCAAACACGTAATTAGTTTGAAAAATATATTATTTTTGGAATTTGAAAATTTTAATTTCATTACTTGTTGCGCACGCAATATTTCGTTGGATTTTAACGTAATACAACTTTATTTTGAAATTATATTTAACTTGACTAGAAATTTCGGATAAAAATATTTTGGATCCCATCAAAATGTGGGCAATTTTTTTGAATTCTGTTTTCAGCGGTTGTTTGAAATTATTAATCGTTGTCCTAGCTAGAAGTTGGGCTGTACTTTTAAAAAACTATAAATGGGCTGTAGTAAATTCCATTAGAATAAAAAAATGGGTTGTACATTCTTACAAATCGCAAATGGGCTATATGTTCTCTGCCAAATCCGAGCTGTGGGCCTACTAAGTTGACGCGTACCAATGGCTTTGTCAACTTAGTCAATATAAACGATACTAGCTGCAGTGATCGTACGATGTCCATCCAACGGCCGTAGTGCTTCTTCAACCTCTGGTCTTCTTGCTCCAGCCGCCCAAAGCAGCGCCGGTCGTGTCGCGTGCTCCTGCCTCCCGTTGCCGGCTGTGATGCTGCGGAGGCCTCACCGTCCCATACTACTCCCACCGCTGGCCAGGCCATCCCTCTTCTCACCCACACACCCTGTTATTCTGCGGCGACGACAGCCTCACACCGCAGCCGAACCAGTGAACCCTCATACTCCTTTCCGCGCGGGCTTCCACTGTTGTGTCTTCCCCGGCTCCGCATCGTCCCCTTCCTAGGCCTCGCCATCGTCCAGACCACCGCCCTGGTGCTCTCGGCGCGGCGTGGCGAACATGGTCAATGACTGATTTCCATCGAAAGAGTACTGTACGTGGAGAGGCTGACAGCTGGGTCCATGGCAGCCGCAAGGAAGTGCCTCCTTATTACGCGCAAAACAATTATTCCTCCACCTGACAATGGGGACCCACCGGACGGGAAACCGTATTTCGCGAAAAAAATGATTCGCCCCCTGACTGCTGGGACCCATGAGCTACATCTTCGCACGCAAGGAAGTGCGTCCGGGAAAAAACGATTCGCCCCCCTGACTGCTGGGACCCACCAGCCCCCCGACTGCTGGGACCCACCAGCTACACCTTCGCACGCAAGGAAGTGCGTGCGGGCAAAAAAACAAATTCGCCCCCTAACTGCTAGGACCCACCAGCTACATCTTCGCAGGCAAGAAAGTGCCTAACAGTCGGGACCCACCTGGTCGAAGCGTACGTAGCGTTGTCATTCTGGTCTCGAATGTGTATGTACATATATACTAGTGGATGTAGAGGCGCGCACGTGTCATAGTAGAGGCGCGTACGTGTCGTAGTAGAGGCGCGCACGTAGCATGTACACGTACGTACGATGGCCAGGGTGCAAGAAAGAAAATATGGCCACGTATGTGTACATTTGGGCGGGGTCTTGAACGCCTACTCGCGCATACGTACGGCAAGGGCTCGTGTACATGGTTGGGTCGGAACGGAGAAACATCATCGTCGTCGTGTTCATGGGGAGGCAGCAGAATGTGTCGTGTTCATGGGGAGGCAACGGAATGCGTCGTGTTCATTGGGAGGCAACGGAACGCGTGGGAGCCAACCGGCTGGGTCAGAACGGAATGCATGGTCGTGTTCGTCGGGAGGGCTTGGACGGAACAGGCGATGGAAACGAGGCCTAGCGTACCGCAGAACGGAGGAAACGGCCTTGTGTTCGACCGGCCACGTTTGAAACGGGATCCTATTCATCGGGAGGGGTCTGGCGTATCGCAAAACGGAGGAAACGGACCTCCTGCGGTCGAAACGGGGGTCCTGTTGATCGGGAGGGGTGTGGCATACCGCAAAACGGACGAAACGGACTTGTGTTGGAGCCCTACGGTCGAAACGGGGGTCCTGTTCATCGGGAGGGGTGTGGCGTACCACAAAACGGGACTCCACGGGATACTGTTCATCCCCACCGTCGACCACCTCCAGCCTCCACGGGCTCCTGTTCATCTAGCCTCTACCGCGCGCTACTCCACTGGCTACTGTTCAACCACCCCTCCACCGTCTACTGTTCATCCAGCCCTCCACACCACGGGGTCCTGTTCAACCACCCCTCCACGGGAACCCCTCCACCGTCTACTGTTCATCCAGCCCTCCACACCACAGGGTCCTGTTCAACCACCCCTCCACGGGCACCCCTTCCATCGTCTACTGTTCATCCAGCCCTCCACCACACCACGGGGTCCTGTTCATCCAGAGGCAACGCCACCGCTCACTGTTCATCCAAATCCCCCCGCAACGCTCACTGTTCATCCCATCGATCGACTTCAGTTAGCAGCAGTAGCGAAGGAATCGCTCGATCGGGTTCAGTTAACAGCCATCGATCGATCGCTCGGGTTCAGTAACGCGTAGCCTGCAGTGCAATCGCTCGGGTTCAGTTAGAGCCCAACGCCTCGCTCGGGTTCAGTTAGAGCCAACGCCTCGCACACACGCGCGTACGTGTACGAGAGAAACACACATCGCTCGGCCCCAACCTCCCACCGTAACCGGGAAATCCCCGAAATTTTCCTCCCCCTCACTTCTACCACGGTTTTTTCCGTCATGGACGGCCCAAAGAATGTCATGCAGCTGCGTCTCCAGCCCGCCCAGGATGAAAAGCCCATTTTCTGTCATGATTTTTTGTCATAGAAGTAGGATCCCACCACATCTATGATGATACCGGGTTTTGTCACAATTATCGTCATAGAAGTGTCATATGTATAACAGAAAAAAAATTCGTTCGGCCCAAAATGTCAAGGATGTGTCTTTTTTTTGTAGTGTAGTAGTACTACAGTATTGTTCACTTGTGCTCCCCGCCCCTCCATTCATTGAACAACCCCACGGGTGAATAAACATACAGTAAGTACTGTTTTTATATAGAACGAACAAGCTCGAACTATTTTCGCGTAGTTAAAAGTTGAGGGCGGGGCTTTTCCCGGGCAGTACGCGCGGCAGTTTACGGGTAGGCGGTTTGACAGAGAGGCGAGGAGGGTGAGAGAGTGGGGTTGTGCGATTTGACGGCGCGTTACTGCTAGAAAGACTTGTGATATGACCACTCACTATAGTCATGAATTACTGGCGCTCCGACCGGGGTGATGTCCCCTTCCGTTCCGCCCTCTAATCTGGTGCATGACACGTCGACCCGGATGCTGGCTCTCCCACATGTCGGAGTAGTAAGAAGGAGCAAAGAATGATGCGGTATATACTAGTACTATACTACTCCCTCCGTTCCTAAATATAAGTCTTTGGAGAGATTTCACTATGGACCACATACGGAGAAAAATGAGTGAATCTACACATAGAATGCATCTATATACATCCGTATGTGGTCCACAGTGAAATATCTACGAAGACTTATATTTAGGAACAGAGGGAGTACTACTCAGGTCGGAGGAGTGCAAACCACGGCAGCCCAGTGAACCAGCAGAGCGAACCACGGTAGCCTAGTGAACCAGCAGTAGAAAACAATGTGGTGATATGGCCATAAAATCAATGTGCTACTCTGTTGCGTTCACATCGTGCTGGCTCTATTCTGCTTCTCCAATTAATTACCTCCGCATGTAATTGAGGATGCATCATTGACCGTTCAACGTCTCGGGAACCGCTACCCTCTCCCTCCTTGGCATTCAAGCACCTATGGACCCGTCGACGACGAGGTGCCTATGGTGACTTCGTAAATTTCAAGATGACAATACCGTGCGTGTGTGCGTTCATAGGGGTGAGTGTATGCGCATGTATATGAGCGTTTGCGTCTGTACTATGTAAAAAAACGTAAATGCGTGTCAAAAAGATACTAGTCAGTATACTCAATATTGTACACCTCGGAGAGGAAAACGATAGAACTAGTACGTATTTATTTACAGTGCAGATTCACTCATTTTGCTCCATATGTACTCCGTCTCGGTGTAGTCTAGTCACTTGTTGAAATCTCTAGAAGGGCAAATACTCCTTTCTGGTTTACAGGGCTATACTAGCAAGTAGTTGTACGTACTAGTACAATAGTGGGCTCACATAGCAATTTTGTCTCATGCAAGAGCCTGGCTATATGCGTGCTCCAATGTTCGCAACTGCAACGTTCGGTTTGTGCTTCGCTCTTCGCCTCTTAGAGAAGACGAACAATGATGTACTACTACTGCTTCTACAGTGTCGAATCCACTGCTGCATGTCCGTCCACCGCGAGCGGGACGGATAGCTTGTTGTAGAAGTACTACTAAGAAAAAGCATGTCCTCGTTTGCGAGAAACCGCGTGCATGGGTGAGGGAGAAGGCGTGTAGTAAAATCAAGCTTCTCCTCATTTTACGAGTTGACGCGACACATCATAGCACTGGCCCCACATGCTTGCCTCTAAACTTGGCTAAAAGACCCGCAGTGTATAATATATTTGCTGCAACCTCTAACATTTACCCACCACAAATTAAAATACATGTGGTCGTATGCATCGTTCTGATGCAGAGGCCGGGGAGTCCCCCCTTTTCAAAAAAAACAAATTAAAATATATATTCCTGTTTGGACCAGATGAGCGTGCAAACTACAATCACCAGGGTGTCAGGTAGGGCCGGAAGACTATTTTAATTTTTTTTAAAAACTTTGAGACGACCACATAACATGGAGCCGACCCCAACGATTTTAAGCTTACAGGAACGGTACACGCTATCCTAGACTACTCTACACATGAAACTACCACACGAGCGTCCGGGCTGCAGCAAGGATCCCGGCGACGTCAACATGCAGGAGCTGACCTTCTTGACAGTCCCGCCCAAGCTGCTGGCCGGGGCTAAGCTTGTGTCCCTCCACATTCAGATTGACAAGCTCACGTACTAAATATTTCTACAATGCCTTCTGTTTATCTTAGTAATATGCTAATATAGGGATTACCTTGGTCTACTTTAGCTTAAGAAATGGTGGTTTTTGGTGGCGATGCAGCAATTACTTCGACATCAGATCAGTAATTTCCAACAGTCGAACGGATATTTTGTGTCTGTTGGATATAAAGTTCCTTTGGGTAAGCAGTACTACTTGTCATCAAAATGGATAAAAGGAGATGTATGTAGACGTATTTTAGTTCTAGATGCATCCCTTTTTATCCATTTTGATGACAAGCACTCCCTCCGTTCCACAATACATGCCTTCCATTTGTCAAAATATAGATGTATCTTGACATGTTTTAGTATATAGGTACATCCATGATAGAGCCAATCGGATGGTTGAGAACACTACAATTCGTAGCTACAGATGCGTTGTGACTCCCATATGCAGAGGCCGGGGGTCATCATCCTCCTTTTCGAGAAAAAATAGACGTGTGTGTGAGAGGACGAGTGCGTGCGTGCACCTCTTCTCTTCATGTATAACGTACACTCATAGTACAAGTTTTTGTGGGTGGCACGATGGTGCGTGTGAGAAGTCCCGAGAGATAGGTTTAATGCGTTTGAAAAAAAGACTAGCCTAGAGCTCGCCACGCGGCTATTCCTGTCGAACACCCCATTAACCGTAAGATATGTATACGATGGTGCCAGTTATTGCACGTACACAGCAGTACTCCCTCCTTTCCGGTTTATAGGGCTTAATTCAAAAATATCACCAATAAATATGGTGAGTGGTGGAATATTTTTTGCAGTTTGCAAAAGCACCTAATTAATGCTCTTGTTTTTCTCAAAAAATTATGTTTATCAATGCATTATTTGCAATGCATGCATGCAGAAAGTACATGCATTGGTCAATTTTCTCTTAATACTTGCATGCAATGATTTAATGCACCTTGGAATCTGAACCTCTGTTGGGGAACAACCAAATTGAGCCTTATAAAATGGCAAAACTAAAATTTTGAGATAAGCCCTATAAAACCGGAAAGGAGGGAGTAGAAAAAGAAGTACTCCATCCGGGAATAGTGCTGCACTTCGAAACTAGAACCGTCAATATATTTTGAGCTTGCGTCTCATCACATTCCAAATTACTCCACGCTATACTGAATTGCAAACCTGTTCACACCGATCTCAACCTAAATGGTTTCCCACTTAGGAGCGTATTAGTACTCGGTTATAAATACTAGTATGCCAAGATGACTGCACATTCCTCCTCAACTCCTCATCCACAAAAACAAACAAGTCATCCAGCATCCTTCCCTTGCGTCTGCCATGGCCAGCGTGAGTCCTGGGTCGAGAGATTTCCACCAGGGAGAGGCGAGCATGGAACCGGAAGCACGAGAGATGCCTCGCCTCACTGCGAGAGAAGCCGACATATCCCGCCGCGCGGAAGTAGCAGCTCAGAGGTCCCGTCGAGCCGCTGAAGCAGCACGGAGGTCCCACCGCGCTGTCGATGTAGAAGACTAGTCCGGCCGCGCCGCGGAAGCAGCAGAGATGTCCCACCGCGCCACGAATGCAGCAGAGATGTCCCGCCGCGCCGCGGCGGCCTAGGAAAATTTCTCGCGGGCAAGCGACGATTGTTACAAGCGCATGCATGCGATCGTCCATAGCCAGATGGATCAAATCTCCAGTTGGGCGAGGTTGTAGGACGACATGAAAGCCTCGTTTGAACAGGCTACCGGCGTCATCCTGCAACTAAGGGAGGGCAATGAGAGGCTCCGGGACGAGCGCGACCTGCTGAGGGAGAAGATCGTCCGAAGTGCAGACCAGCAGGAGGAGACCGGTGCCTTGTTGAAGAGGACCGGCGTCATCGTCAAGAAACTTATGGACGAGAATGACATACTCCGCAACGAGCGCCAAAGGCTGGTGGAGGAATCTATGGATGTTCTCAAGCAGCTTCTTGAGGACACGAAAGAGCTCATCGCCGCTCGTCGCGGAGACTAGTTCCCGCGGCCTGCAGCAACGCATCAAGAAAGTAGAGATCAGCGAGCCAGATCCTTATCTTCCTTCTTCTTTTGCCCTTGTGTATTTCGGGCGTAGCCGCTTGTGGCTTTTTTAATTATCTTTCTAATTATGTAAGACAATTAATCGTCCTTATCTTTTTATGGAAGATCAATGTTGCAAGGCTGGAATGAAGAAAACTCTTGTTGTGGCGACCCTGGCGTTGCTGTTCTTCTAGTTACTGCTGGGCTTCCTTCAGTTTCCTGGTTTCTTTTGATGTAATAATCGGTTTGGGATGTGGATTGTGTCATTGGTTGTGAAATGTTGGGTTCTAGCGCGGATGTTTGGCCTTTGTTGGCCTCTTGGGATGTTGCGATTTCAATCTGGTAGCTTTTAGTCCTTCGTGTTAGGCTGGCGTTATGCTGAACTTCTTGTGAATTTTGGTGGTTTTCAGTAATGAAAATCAGAAGGGGCAAGCCCTTCTTTGATCAAAAAAAATTGTCCTTATATATTCATCAGTCTTGCTATAAGTCGCAGTAGATGCTATATAGGTTCGTCGGATCTTACATCAAGATCCGTGCTTTTAGATTTTCTTTTTTCTCTCTTAAATCTCAGTCGAGTGAGACATCGCCACGCCATTAAACAGAGGCTCGGGCTCCATTAATGGAGACCTTGGGAGAGAGGTGGACGGCAGATGGGGGTGAAAGGGCTCTCCTCCCGATAAGCACGCGCAGGGGTCTGATCGCACGCCTCTCGTACTCAAATAGCTACCCTGCACGGCGCCTCCTAGCTAATAAAAAATGGGGACGCGTGGCGGCACGTAAATGGTACTAGTAAGTAGAACGCCCACGGTTTCAATAATACTTGTGTTTTCGATTGTAACGTGACAACACTTGTTCCAAAATGACTTTGTTGATTGTTGATGTGTGCGCCTTCGCAAATCGGACTTCAAATTTACCACAGCATGTTGGTGCCATGTCATGGCACCAAGCCAAGTTTCATTATTTTCATGCGTGTTTTAGATTTACAGGAATTAAAAAACTAAGTTTCTCAATGTTTCCAACCCAGCCACGACGCCCAGAATTTTGAATTTCATTCCCATTTCTTGCATGGAACCTAGAAATTTACCCAAGGACACACATGTGATTTTTCAACTAACTTTGGTGCACTGGAACATGTGCTTGTATTTCAAATTTGAATTATGCACACAAAGGTGACACGTTCCCTCCCAGAACCACGAGCCTTCTTGAGAGAAGCTCCAATTTGCAAGAAGCTTATACCAAAATTTGTTCCTATTCGGCCAATTTTTTTAACCACAGCATGGTACTACCATGACATGACACCATGCCAAGTTTCATGATTTTAAAACCAAGTTTCTCAATGTTCTCGACCGAGCCACGATGCCCAGATGTTTGAATTTTATTCTTGTTTTTTGCATGGGACCTACTCCCTCCTTCCATCTATATAGGGCCTAATGTGTTTTTCAAGACAGCCTTTGACTATTGACAAGATTAATAGCACATGAGATGTATACTATGAAAATTATATTATTGGAAGCTCCTTTGACATACAAATTTGAAGGTATGCTTTGTGTAAGTTGCATGTCATATATTATTGCTCTAACGTTTGGTCAAAGTTAGCCTCGAAAAACGCATTAGAACCTATATAGATGGAAGGAGGGAGTAGAAATTCACCCGCGGACACAAATGTGATTTTTCAACCAACTTTGGTGCACGGGAGCATGTGCTTGTAGTTCAAATTTGAATTATGCACATTAAATGACCAAAAACTCAATTGATGTGTAAATAAGGCCAAACGAAGCTGGAATAATTCCAAAATTTAATAGGGCACTCATGTAGTTCTATGTTGCCTTTGTAAATAAACTCAAGGGGGACAACGTATATCATTTCGCACTCAAAGGTGGCATGTTCCCTCTCAGAACCACGAGCCTTCTTGAGAGAAGCTTCGGTTTGCAAGAAGCTTATACCAAAATATGTTCCTATTCGCCAATTTTTTTACCACAACATGGTAGTACCATGACATGACATCCATGCCAAGTTTCATGATTTTCAGACGTGTTTTGGATTTACAAGAATTGTAAAACCAAGTTTCTCAATGTTCTCGGCCGAGCCACTATGCCCAGATGTTTTAATTTTATTCTCATTTCTTGCATGGGACCTATAAATTCACCCGAGGACACAAATGTGATTTTTCAACCAACTTTGGTGCACGAGAGCATGTGCTTGTAGTTCAAATTTGACTTATGCACATTAAATGACCAGAAACTCAATTAATGTATAAAAACGACAAACGAACCCAGAATAATTCCAAAATTTAAGAGGGCACTAATGTAGTTCTATGTTGCCTATGTTAAGAAACTCAAGGGGGGCAGTGTATGTCGTTTCACACTCAAAGGTGGCACGTTCCCTCTTAGAACCACGAGCTTCCAAATCGGCCCAATTTTTTACCACAACATGTTAGTGCCACGACATGACACCATGCCAAGTTTCATGATTTCCAGGCGAGTTTTGGATTTACATGAATTTAAATCCAAAGTTTCTCGATGTTCTCGGCCGAGTCATGACGCCCAGATGTTTGAATTTCATTTTCATTTCTTCCATGCGACCTAGAAATTCAACCAAGGACACACATGTGATTTTTCAACCCACTTTGGTGCACCGGAGCATGTGCATGCAATTCATATTTAGATTATGCACATTAAAAGTCCAGAAACTCAATTAATGTATAAAAAGGCCAAATGAACCCGAAATAATTCCAAAATTTAATAGGGCACTCATATAGTTCTATGTTGCCTCTGTAAATAAAATCAGGGGGGAGGCAGCGTATATCGTTTCACACACAAAGGTGACTTGTTCCCTCTCGGAACCACGAGGCTTGTTGAGAGAATCTCCGGTTTTGCAAGAGGCTTATACCAAAACTTGTCCCAATTCAGCCAAAAATTATACGTATGAAAACAGGGTTTAGATTATCCCAAACATCTCGCTACCTAGACCAATAATGTACTATGATTTGAATTCAACATAAAATGGATACAAACATTTGAATTGGAGAGCATATGGTACATGTAGTTGATAGTGAAATATGATTACTACTATATGTATGTTTTTTGTTATCAAGATAATTGTCGGTGTACTAAAGTAGGGGTACCTTAGTCCCCCGAACTTGTGCACGGGCAGTCGTAGCACCCCGCGGTAAGGCTTGCCAGGCGACCGCCAAAACTCTCCATGGCCCCTTTCTGGGCCATCCAAGAACAAAGTATTTGAGCCAAGGCCCCGGCAGGAGGAGCTTGCCGGGAAGGCCACCCGAAGAGAGCAAGGCCCCGGCAAGAGGAGCTTGCCAGGACGCCCGCTCGAAGCACAAGGCCCCGGCAAGAGGAGCTTGCCGGGAAGGCCGACCGAGGCACGACAAGATACTTGCTGCGACGCGCCCGCGTCCCGGCAAGGACCGGCGAGCGACAAGCTCCCGGGCGCGACAAGGCACCAACCGCGGCAAGGCGCTTGCCGCGGCAAGTCACCACCCCGCGCCTGCGCTCCAGCTCATCCACCCACGCGTCGCTCTGGGGCCATTCCAGGCGTACGTGGCGAGAGGCTACGCAGCCAGGGGCATGCGGTGGCGAAGCAACGCTGACAGAGTAGCCATCGTGGCAAACGGTGGCGCTCCAGACGGCCCCTTTCCTGCACCGTCTGGGCGATGCATACGGGCATTTAATGCCCTTGTCCCCTGCCGTTAGAGTTAGGTATGATAGCACTGTGCAAACAGCTGTACCCAACACAGCGTTTTCCAGTTTTACCCCCGCCTACGTTGCCACCTGTGGGTAACCCCTTGCACATGTAAAAGGAGGCCCCATGCGCAACGAGGAGGGGGAGGAGGCCATTCACGCTCGGTCTCGCCATCTGCTCGCGTGTACTGTAGCACCACACGCTCCCGAGCAAGAACACAATACAAAACCACAAAGCAGCAGTAGGGTTTTACGCATCCGTGCGGCCCGAAGCTGGGTAAACCCCTTGTGTGCATCGCCTCGATCCGCTCTTCGTGCGACCTCCGCCCCCCGCCGAACCAAGAAAGGGGCTCGGTCCCCATAGGTGTTCGTGGAGGCAGATTCCCCACCGACATCTTTGGCGCGCCAGGTAGGGGGCGTCGAAGTTGTGTGAACCTGATCCGGCGTCTGCACGGGCTAGATCTCGTTCATCTTCATCGACATGCCACCGAAGAAGAAGGCTCCGGAGGTGGCTGGTCCGTCCGCGTCGAACCCACCGCCCCTGGAGAAAACGGGTGGTGGGGACGGCACTGGCGGCGGAACGGGCGCCATCGAGCCAGCTCATGGTGCCACGGCGTCCGAACATGCACCGCGCCCCTCTCAGGAGGCACGGGACCAGCAGCATCTTGGCACTCACGGTACCATACGCTCGCTGGACCCAGATCGAGCTGGCGGATCCTAGGGCACTCAAGGCCAGCACTCATACCAACATGCTGGCGCGAGCGTGGCGCGACTGCCTGGTCCGGGTGTTGCTCCTTCTAACGTAGTTAGAAGTTCGAGCACGTCCCGCTCCACGCGCCGTTCGCCACCACTGCCCGCCACTCCAGCAGAAGCTCTGGCGCGAGCTCAACTGCTCCTAGACTACCCTCCAACGGCAGACAAGCTCGACGACTGGAGGGCCACGATACAGAGCCTCATCGGTTTCGCTAACGGCGACACCCCGCGGCAGCATAGTGCGTCGCAGCTGCGGCAGGTCGGCCAGGCGAGAACCGATGGCGCCAAGACCGATGGGGGCGCGACCACCGTGCACTCCCCGCCCCAAAGGCCAAGGTCGCCGACTCGCCGGAACCATCACGCCAACGACTCCACCGCGTCGTTGAATCCGCGAACTCGTCGCGATCAACGCCAAGTTCTTCACGAGTGAGAGCAAGAGGACGCTCGTACTCGCATCGAGCGTCGGAGAGAAGCGCGGCGTCAATCAGACCAATGCGCTGGGCCCTCTGTCGACATGCATGCGCCCGGGGGACCAGGCGACCTGCCGTACGCGGTAGGCTGCCCTGCGTTCACCCGTGAGCTGCGACAAGTCCAGTGGCCCAGCACGAAGAATTTCAAGCCAAACGTACCAGAGAAGTACGACGGCAAGTTGCATCCGTCGGAGTTCCTCAGCATCTACACCATTGCGGTGCAGGCTGCTGGGGGCGGGACGACAAGATCCTTGCCAACTACTTCCCGCTGGTACTCAAATCCAACGTCAGATCCTGGCTCATGCACTTGCCGGATAACTCCATAACCTCCTGGACAGACTTGTGCCATCAGTTTGTTGGCGCCTTTACAGGCGGCCACAAACCCCATGGCCAAGCGAGCGACCTTCATCTCCTCGTCCATAAGGAAGGGGAATCCTTGCGCAAGTTCATCCAGAGATTCAGCCGCGTACACTACAACATCCCAGACGTCCACCCTGCCGCGGTTATCAGCGCGTTCCATCAGAACGTGCGAAACCGCAGGATGCGAGAGGAGATGGCGATGTGCAAGATCAAAGACGTCAGCGAGCTATATGCCCTGGCCGACAAGTGTGCACGTGCTGAGGAAGGGAGGAAACTCCCCGGAGAGAACACTGGAGTAGGAGAATCTGACAGTGAAGATACCGCCCCGGCAAGCAAGAACCGGCGGCGGAGCAACAGGAAGAAGAAGAGCCAAGAAGTACTGGTTGTTGAGCAGTCCGGCGATGAAGGCGCCGCCAAGAAGGCCCAGGCTGGTAGCTCCAGCAAGGAGGTTGTCGGATGCGCCAACTGCCAGGCTGTGGCGGTCGCCGACAAGCGAGACGGCACCAACAAACAGTACGGCAAGATCCAGCGCACCAAGGGCCATGACCTCCAGAGCTGCAAGAAGGTCGAGCGGCTCGTCGAGCTGCAAAAGGCCGAGTACGAGCGGCGCGACAAGGAGAGAGCCCGGGGAGGTGGCGAAGGATCAAGCACGAAGCGCCCCGGCCAGGGAGGACGCCGCGACAAGGACAAGCAGCGGCAAACGGACAGGCCTCCCCGTGGCCGCGACAAGAACGAAGACGACGACAAAGACGAAGACATGGATGACGTCGAGACCAGTGAGCAGGAGTTTCAGAAAGCCACAGAGGTCTTGTGCGTAGACGGCGGTGCTTTCCTGCATACTTCTCACCGCCAGCTCAAGCAGTGGGCGCAGGAAGTCAATGCAGCGGAACCACCCATCGAGTCGCGCAAGCCTCTGAAATGGTCCGGCACGCCTATCATCTTCGATATTGAGGACCACCCTGACCGCACAACTGCGATCGGGTGCTTGCCGATGTTGGTCTCCCCAATAGTCCGCAACCTCAAGGTCACCAAGATGCTAGTCGGCGGCGGGGCCGGCTTGAACCTGATCTCCTCCGCTGTGCTACGGAAACTCCAAGTCCCCGACAGCGAGCTCGAAGAGACCGGCACGTTCCAAGGAATCAACCCGGGAAGGAGCAAGCCGAAGGGGAAGATAACGTTGCCGGTGACATTTGGCAGCGAGCTGAACTTCAGGACAGAGAGGATCACTTTTGACGTTGCCGATTTTCCGTTGCCCTACAACTGAATTCTCGGCCGTCCAGCGCTCGCCAAATTCATGGCGGCCTCTCACTACTCATACAACATGCTCAAGATGCCAGGCCCGATAAGCGTCATCTCTATCCCTGGCGACAAGAAGGACGCCCTTATCTGTGCCGAGAAGATCTACCGGGAAGCAGCAGCCGCAGCGGATCACAAGCCACTTGCCGCTGAAGCTCCCGGAGGGAAGAAGAAGACCAAGCCCGGCAAGTGCTCTGGCGCCCACTCCGGCAAGCGCACCTCTACGGAGTGCTGCGCTACCGTCGAGGACGCGCCATCGAGCTCCGCCGGCAAGAAGAAGACCAAGCCCGGCAAGTGCTCTGGTGCCCACTCCGGCAAGCGCACCTCTTCGGAGTGCTGCGCTTTCGTCGAGGACGCGCCATCGAGCTCCACCGGCAAGAGTAAGAAGACGATGGCAGCTCCGCCAACGACCAAGAAGGTGTCCGCCAAGGAGGACGGCGCTGGTGGTACCTTCACCATCAGTGCCACTCTCGACTCCAAATAGGAAAGCGCGCTCGTTGCTTTCCTGCGGGCGAATGTCGATGTGTTTGCCTAGCAACCATCTGACATCCCCGGCGTTCCCAGGAAAGTGATTGAGCACCACCTCGCCATCTGTCCTCATGCGCGGCCCGTCAAGCAAAGAGTCAGGAAGCAAGCGGTGGAGCGCCAAGAGTTCATCGCAGAAGAAATCAAGAAGTTGGAAGCGGCCGGCCTCATCAGAGGTGTGCTCCATCCGACGTGGTTGGCCAATCCTGTTGTCGTGCGCAAAGAAAATGGGAAATGGAGGCTTTGCATCGACTTTACTGATGTTAACAAAGCTTGTCCCAAGGATCCCTTTCCCTTGCCGCACATTGACCAGATTATTGACTCCACGGCCGGATGTGACCTGCTTTCATTTCTTGACGCCTACTCAGGATACCATTAGATCTTCATGGCTGAAGAAGATGAGGAGAAGACCGCATTCATCACTCCATGTGGCACGTACTGTTTCGTAATGACACCTTTCGGTTTGAAGAATGCTGGTTCGACGTTTGCGAGGGTTGTCCATACCGCTTTTGAGCCACAGATCCACAGAAATGTGGAAGCCTACATGGATGACATAGTGGTCAAAAGCAGGGACAGGGCAACCCTGATTCAAGATTTGGAAGAGACCTTCACCAACTTGCGCAGGATCAGCCTCAAGCTCAACCCCGAGAAGTGCGTCTTTGGAGTCCCTTCCGGCAAGCTTCTCGGGTTCTTCGTGTCTCAGCGAGGAATCGAAGCCCACCCAGACAAGATCAAGGCCATCGAGCAGATTGAAGCACCAACACGCGTCAAGGATGTACGAAGGCTTGCCGGCTGCGTCGCGGCTCTCAGCAGGTTTATTTCCAAGTCTGCAGAACGCCCCCTGCCATTTTTCAAAGTTTTAAAAAGGGCGGGTCCAGTGAAATGGACTCCGGAAGCGGAGGCTGCGCTGCAAGACTTGAAGAAATACCTATCCTTCGCTCCAATACTTGTCGCGCCTAAACCACAAGAGAAGTTGCTGCTGTACCTGGCGGCAACCAATCAAGTGGTTAGTGATGCGTTAGTAGCGGAGAGGGAGGCAGATGATGAGCCAGCAACCGCGGCAAGCACGTCCAGCGACAAGCAGGGGGCTTCCCCGACAGGCTCTGGCCCCAACAAGGATGAATCCGCACAGGAGCAAGTGGAGGTGCAGAAGAGGAAAATGGTGCAGCGCCCAGTTTACTTTGTCAGCTCCCTTCTGTAGGGGGCTAGGTCAAGGTACTCTGGTGTGCAGAAATTGCTTTTCGGCCTTCTCATGGCCTCGAGAAAGCTACGCCATTACTTCCAAGCACATGAGATCACAGTTGTCACCCGCTTTCCGCTGAAGAGGATACTGCAGAACCCAGAAGCAACAGGCAGGATTGTCGAGTGGGCGCTGGAACTGTCGAGCTTCGGTCTCAAGTTCGAGAGCACCTCGACTATCCAAAGCAGAGCCTTGGCGGAGTTCATAGCGGAGTGGACACCGACGCCAGACGAAGAAATCCCAGAGACGAGCATCCCCACCAAAGAAGCAAGCAAAGAGTGGCTGATGTATTTTGATGGTGCCTTCTCGCTGCAAGGCGCCGGTGCTGGCGCGTTGCTTATCGCGCCCACCAGAGAGCACCTCAAGTACGTAGTCCAGATGCACTTCCCCAAGGAACAAGCAACCAACAACACTGCAGAGTATGAAGGTCTGCTTGCCGGTCTCAGGATCGCGGCAGAACTTGGGATCAAGAAGCTCATTGTCAGGGGTGACTCGCAGCTTTTCGTCCGCCAAGTGAACAAAGATTACCAGAGTCCGTTGATGGAAGCGTACGTTGATGAAGTGAGGAAGCTAGAAGAGCGCTTTGACGGCCTGCAAATGGAACATGTTCCAAGAGCTGAGAACGATATTGCTGATGGCCTGTCAAAGTGCGCAGCACTCAGGTTACCTGTGGAACCAGGAACCTTTGTGCTCAAGCTGACTCAGCCATCCGTGACACCATCAACCGGATAGAGCAAGAAGAGGAAGTTGGTCTCCGGCGACTATCTTCCGGCAGAGCTCCCCGGAGCCGCCGCCAAGAAGGTCCCTAAGATCGACGCCAAGAGCGCTGAGGAGCCGTCTGCTCCGGAAAACCCCAGGGTTTGTTCCGTAGAAGCAGGCGCTCCCGACAAGTTTTGATCCGGCAAGCTTGCCGGGGAACGTCAAGCTCCGGCTGAGCCCCAGATCCTCGTCGTAGAAGCAGACATTCCCGTAGCAGCAGATGTGCCTTCAGTCCTTGTTGTCGAGCCACAGGCTCCAGCATGGGCGCAGCAGACTGTCCATTTCCTCCAGAACGGAGAACTTCCCGAAGAGCAAGAAGAAGCGGAAAGAGTAGCCCGGCGCTCGAGTATGTACCAGTTCGTCGACAACACACTGTACAGAAGAGGGCGCAACGGTGTGAAATTGAAGTGTATTTCCCGAGAAGACGGACAAAAGCTGTTGGCAGAGATACATGGAGGCATATGTGGTCAACACATCGGCGCCAGAGCACTTGCCGGCAAAGCATTCCGGCAAGGTTTCTTCTGGCCGACAGCCCTCCAGGATGCAACTGCACAAGTAACCAAGTGTGAAGCGTGCCAGTTCCATTCCAAGCAGATACACCAGCCAGCTCAATCTCTCAAGACGATCCCTTTATCCTGGCCATTTTCGGTCTGGGGGCTCGACATCCTCGGCCCCTTCCCCCGAGCTGTCGGGGGCTTTGAGTACTTGTACATCGAAATCGACAAGTTCACAAAGTGGCCGGAAGTGGAACCAGTGAGGAAGGTGACAGCACAGTCAGCGGTCAAGTTCTTCAGGTCGATTGTTTGCCGCTTCGGGATCCCCAACAGGATCATCACCGACAACGGTACACAATTCACAAGCCGCGCCTTCATGCAATACGTCCAAGATCTCGGCGCCAAGGTCTGCTTCGCTTCTGTTGCTCATCCCCGGAGCAACGGTCAAGCGGAAAGGGCCAATGCCGAAGTGCTGCGCGGGCTCAAGACCAGAACTTTCGACAGGCTGCACAAGTGCGGAAGAAACTGGATCTAGGAGCTGCCGGTGGCTCTTTGGTCGGTCATAACGACGCCAAATCGAGCCACTGGCCAGACACCATTTGCTCTAGTCTATGGAGCAGAAGCAGTTACCCCCACGGAACTCGTATCCGGGTCACCTCGAGTGCTCGCTTATGATGAGCTTGAGCAAGAGCGGCTGCGTGAAGATGACGCGCTGCTCCTTGAGGAAGATCGTCTTCAGGCTGCTGTGCGAGCCTCTCGCTACCAGCAAGCTTTGCGTCGCTACCATAGCCGCAAAGTTAAAGCCAGAAGCTTCGAGGAAGGCGACCTTGTTCTTCGGCGCGCTCCGTCCGCCAAGAATCATAACAAGTTGATGCCGAAGTGGGAAGGCCCTTACCGGGTGAGACGAGTCACGAGGCCCGGCGCTGTCCGCCTCGAGACCGAAGATGGCACTCCGGTGAGCAACTCCTGGAATATTGAGCATCTTCGTAAGTTTTACCCGTAAGGCGCGGTTGTCGGGCCCCGCTCGGCAACCAACCTTTTGTACAAGTCTTGCCGCTGTTGCATGTAATCCTTTGTACAAAGCCAGGCGCAGACCCTGAGCAGCAGTAAATGAAGCGGTGGCGCCCTAAGTTTTAGCATGCATGCTGAGTCGAGACTCGTCCTTGGTTAGGGTTGATAGTGCCTAACAGCTGCTAACCCCTAGCTTAGAGGTCGAGTTTGCGTCCTTTTTCCTGTTCTTTCGTTTCCTTTGGTTCGCAGGGTTTTGCATATCCTGGCCAGACCGCTTAAGGACGAAGAAGAGAAGAAGGGCGGACCAGCATCTGGTCCCCGGCAAACCAACGTTGCCGGGGGCTGCAAGCACAAAGATTCGCCCGCGACAAGCCAAAGTTGCCGGGGGCTGCAATCCCAGATAAGTCTTTCATCCCTTGTCATGCATTCTCTTATGGACTAAGGAATGTGAAAACCTTGTTCCTTCCTAAAAAGCTGCCGTGCTCCCTTAACCCTGGGCCCCAGAGCGCGTTCCTGGGGCCAGTTTCGGTAGTAGCCGTGGCGGCAAAGGAACGGAATGAGGAGCCCAAACCCGCCTCATCCCTGCCTCCGCCGAAGGCGTGAGGAAGGTCGAGTGGCGCGGGAAGACGGCAGGGCCTGTTGCCGGGCAAAGAAATGCCTATCTTAACGACATAAAGGATTCGCTCCTTGGCGTGGGTTTTACCCAGGGGACAGATGACCCTGCAAACATCCCCTTTTCATTAAAAACATTCCGCTCAGGTACAGTTCAGAGAGAATGAAAAACATGAAAGATGGGATTACAAGTCTTAAACACAGCTAAGGCCCGAGGGCTTATAGATTGAAAAAAGATAAGATGCCCGTAATCCCTTTCTTGTCTCTCTCCTCAGGAGGTAGGACAAGGAGGCGAAAAGGGCAAAAGGGGCGCCTAGGCGAGCTACGGGTGGCAGAAGACACCAACAGAATGCCCCGGGGGCCGGCTGAAAGCTGGACGGTGACGGCAGCGCCGGAAGCAGGGCTCGACGGGGCGGCAGGACGTCAACATGCTGTCGGGGGCACCTTGCCCTCGTACTCCAACTTGACGGCCTTGCCGCCAGCCCTCTTCCTCTTCCGCAGCCTCGCCACGCCAGCCGCCAAGGAGACGACCCCGGGAAGCTCAAGGAGCCGGCGACACGGATGATGGGGTCGTCGGTGCCACGTGGAGCTGCGACCGACGCCTAGTCGGACCCGTCATCCCGACGACCTCTACCCTCGTCGTCGTTGTTGCTCCCCTCCTCGTCACTCTCGCTCGAGGAGGAGCCTTCGCTGTCGGAGGAGCTATCCACGCAGCACCGGGCCCGGGTCCCGAAGTCCCCGAAGGCCTTGATGGAGAGGAGATCGCCCTCCATCAACTTAAAATGGAGGGTGAACCCCTCCATCAAGCTGTGGATACGGGCGAATGTCTTCCACCCTCGGCCAAGATACACCACGCCGGGGGCTGGGGACTCGACGTGGACCCGCGTGCCGCTGATCCCGCGGCCCTTCATGCGCAGCCCTAGCGTCTCGGGTTGCTCCATCTCCATCACGCTGGCGAAGGGAGCCGGGAGGCAGAGGCGGCGTCGAGGCGCCCGGCGCAGCCTGACGAAGAACTCGCAGGGGTCGTCCCCGATGTGGACTGCCGTGAGAAGAGGGGCCGCTGGCGGAGGCGAGGCCGGCGCGTCGCCCCGTCCGCCTCGACCACGACCTCGTCCACGACCTCGCCCCCTCCCCCTTCCCCTTATGGTTGGCTCTGCCACCGCGGGTGCAAGGGGAGGAGGGGTGCGTTGCCTAGCGGCGACCCTCGCCGCCACCGATGAAGGACCAGGATTCCCTTTCTCCATGGCGAATGGAGAGAGGGGATCAGAAGCTGAAGAGAAGCGAAGATGGAGGAGTGTGGGTTTTCATCGCCCCCCCCCTCCCTCTTGCTCTTTATAAAGGAGCAGGGTGGGGGCTCGACCGCCCCGCTCAGCCAATCAAGACGCAGGGAGGGCAGGCGACTGGGACCGGCCCGCTGCCTCGGCCCGGTTTCCTGCCTCCACCATCCGCGACCCCAGGTGCATGGGAGCCGCGTGGCTGGCGCGCAAGCCCGAGGCGACGGCTGAGGCGACCTTCCCTCTCCCCGTGATCATGGGGAGCGGACGCCTCGGAAACCGTGCCTCGGCCCCGTCCAGCAAACGAGCCGTGCCTCCACGCCTCCCTCCACTTATGGGGATAGCGCGAACCGTCCCCCTTTATTGCGACGTGACGCATGCCCGCGGGGCTCAGCCCCGCGCACGCCGCCCACATCACGCACGCCTCTCCCCACGATGCCGCGTTCGACGCGTGCCGTTCGGGGAGGACGTGGTGGACGCAGAAGAAGATGCAGCATGACCCAGGCCACGCGTGCCCGTGCACTGTTTTGGGCCTGGCCCAACAGCGCTCGGCACCGTGTATGGCACAGGCCCGGGGGCTCCTGTCGGTGTACCAAAGTAGGGGTACCTTAGTCCCCCGAACTTGTGCACGGGCAGTCGTAGCACCCCGCGGCAAGGCTTGCCAGGCGACCGCCAAAACTCTCCATGGCCCCTTTCTGGGCCATCCAAGAACAAAGTATTTGAGCCAAGGCCCCGGCAGGAGGAGCTTGCCGGGAAGGCCACCCGAAGAGAGCAAGGCCCCGGCAAGAGGAGCTTGCCAGGACGCCCGCTCAAAGCACAAGGCCCCGACAAGAGGAGCTTGCCGGGAAGGCTGACCGAGGCACGACAAGATACTTGCTGCGACGCGCCCCGCGTCCCGGCAAGGACCGGCGAGCGACAAGCTCCCGGGCGCGACAAGGCACCAACCGCGGCAAGGCGCTTGCCGCGGCAAGTCACCACCCCGCGCCTGCGCTCCAGCTCATCCACCCACGCGTCGCTCTGGGGCCATTCCAGGCGTACGTGGCGAGAGGCTGCGCAGCCAGGGGCATGCGGTGGCGAAGCAACGCTGACAGAGTAGCCATCGTGGCAAACGGTGGCGCTCCAGACGGCCCTTTTCCTGCACCGTCTGGGCGATGCGGACGGGCATTTAATGCCCTTGTCCCCTGCCGTCAGAGTTAGGTATGACAGCACTGTGCAAACAGCTGTACCCAACACAGCGTTTTCCAGTTTTACCACCGCCTACGTTGCCACCTGTGGGTAACCCCTTGCACATATAAAAGGAGGACCCATGCGCAACGAGGAGGGGGAGGAGGCCATTCACGCTCGGTCTCGCCATCTGCTCGCGTGTACTGTAGCACCACACGCTCCCGAGCAAGAACACAATACAAAACCACAAAGCAGCAGTAGGGTTTTACGCATCCTGCGGCCCGAAGCTGGGTAAACCCCTTGTGTGCATCGCCTCGATCCGCTCTTCGTGCGACCTCCGCCCCCCGCCGAACCAAGAAAGGGGCTCGGTCCCCATAGGTGTTCGTGGAGGCAGATTTCCCACCGACAATAATATTTAAATTATTGTATAACTTGACAACAATCGTATTCAAATAAGGAAAATTAATTCAAATTTAGTCCATATGGTAGACGACAATATATATGTTCACATGGTGGAGTAAAATGTTCATATATGATGGAAGATCAAAATGTACGACTACATCAATTATAAACCGCAAGGTCACCTAACGATATATTCGAATTCAACATAACGTGGACTCAAAAATTGAAATTCGAGATCATGGCATCTGTAATCATATAAAAAGGGACATTACACTTTCTTTGGTGGGAATTGATTTGTTTTTTGTTGTTGTTGAGGGAAGTGCGAATCGATTTGGTACTATGCAGGGTAATCTTGTTCTGTCGATTTTTTTTACATTTTTCTTGTAGTTTTTTCAATTGCATCTATAGCAATATAGTAAAAGGGGACATGACTCTCTTGTGTCTTGTATGAATTGTTTTTTTACACGTTAAGTTTGTTCTGCCGAACAAGGAATCCGCACCTTGTTATCCCGAAATTTTCAAGCTCGAGTATCTTTTGTCTCACCTGCTTTGAAACCCCCGCTTCTTCAACCCGCGCTACGCCTTGTTATCCCGAAATTTGGACGCGTGCGAGAACTCCCTCCTCATCCGAAATCGCTCCCGCAGCCCAGACACGCGAAATCCCCCTTCTACCCCTCAGCCGGAAATGAAGCTCCACGTCGCGGTGTCAAAACCGGTGGGGGTACGCTGGTAACTTACCCTACATTTCGGACAAGCGCGTCCCTAAGCTTGGCTCCCCCTCCCCCTTCGCCCCCCCCCATTCATACACCGAGGCCGCCAAAACCTGCGAAACCCCACGCTCCTCCGTCGGCCTCCCGACCGCCGCCCAGCTTGAGACTCTTCCCCGACTATGTCGTCCACCGCAACAGCTCGCCATCCCTCATCCACCGCACCGGATGAGGATTCGTTGTCGATCTCGTCGTCCCGGCGGGTCAGCCGCCCCGTCCTCCACCCCCAAGGAGCTGCCCCAATGTTCGCCTCGCCTATCGCACCACCTCAATCCCCACAATGTCGTCTTGACCTGCCCCACCGAAACTGCAGCACCCTCACCAATTCCTCCGATGAAGCCGAGGCCAACTCGGCGCCACCAAGGAGGTTCTGCACTCACCGCTGCATTTTATCTTTTCTTCCATCTCACGGGGCTGCCGGTGCTCGATACCGAGAAGACATGGCGTGTCTCCATCGACGGCGCCGTCGCCGGCCGCATCATCCACGACGTCTCTCCCCCATGTCGTTGCTTCCTCGGCGGCGACTTCCACAACGACACTAGCTGCAGCTGCTCCAGCTCTTGCTCGCCCTGCGGCTCTGTTCTTGCTATAGGTCACGCTACTGCACTGCTCCTGCTTTCGTTCATGCTGCTGCTCTGCTCTTGCTCTCGCTTGCGCTGCTGCTGGTGCTGCACGACCTCCGGCAGCTACAGGAGTTGCTGCTTTAGCACTCGCTCGCGGTGCTACTGCACGACTTGCTCTCTGCTAGTGCGTTCCCTGCTTGAGCGTCTGCTGATTTAGGTCACTGCTTCTCTGCTACTAGTGCTCGAACACCCTAAACATCTATTGCAATGCTCTATTACTAGTTCAATCAGTTTCGACAGTAAAATTCAGTTTCGACTGTGAAGTTCATTTTCTTCAGTTAAGCTTAGAGTGAACGGTACTTATAGCATCTGTCGGACCGGCCGTGGCGCGGCTGATACGTTTTACATCTAGCACTTTTTGGTGATGTATTTTACATCATCTATTGCAGATGATGTTAGGGTCACACTTCAGATTAACTTGTCTGTCTTGTCATGCTTCAGCCTCGTCGCCGTACACCTTAGCGGAGCTGCTCCAACGACGGAAGTGTCCATCACAGCGGAGCAGTACCCTCGGCGCCATTTCCAGAGGCCTCAGATCTTCTTCCCCGCCTCCGATAGTCACACCAGCATCATCACCATCCTCCACGTCCAACCCAATGATGCTGAGGTCCACAAGGCTATGCCAAAGAGGTTGTACACTCGTCGCATC
The DNA here is from genome assembly GCA_032464435.1 of Aegilops umbellulata. Taxonomy (NCBI): domain Eukaryota; kingdom Viridiplantae; phylum Streptophyta; class Magnoliopsida; order Poales; family Poaceae; genus Aegilops; species Aegilops umbellulata. The sequence continues at coordinate 60,183,318 of CP136056.1, read as the reverse complement.
ACTTTGTTTCTCCATTCCTCTGTTCTTCCAATTCATGTGAGCGAAACACCCAGGTTGACTGAAATCCTATGTTTCCAAATGCTCTGTTTTGCACGTGCATTCCTATCCTATTCCTGTGTTTTCCCTGTCCCTGCGTTTATAGAATCCTCCAATTCTAAGGAGCCCTTACAGATTTACTTCATTTTCAGATAGGCGTCAAAGAAAACTCTCTGTGTTATGTCCTGCTCCTGCCGTGCCGTCATCCACCCCACCTGAGGTGCACCATCGACAGAAGCGTTCACTGCAGCAGAGACCCCCCCTGCAGACTTCCTTTCACCGCCTCAGATCATCTTCCCCGTTGCCGGCAGCCACACCAACTGCATTACCATCATCGACTGAGCAGATGAACCTAAGGACTACACAGTTCCGGAAGAGAGGTCGCAGTCTTTCGTGTTTGCTTACATTATACATCGGTTATTATTACGTGCTACTTTATCGTTCAATCTTGAGTTTTGAATTGCCCATGGGTATCATATCGAGCCAACAACGAATAGTATCTGTCTACTATCTAGTTCATCTGGGGTCTTCTATGTGGTTCATGTTGGGTGGGCAACAAACAATAGATGATCCATTGTCTATCTTTTTAAACTGAAGCTATAATCTACCTGCTATCATTAGTTTTGGATCCATCCACTTGTTTGCTACCATTAGTCTTGATTTTTGCATGCACCACTTAGGCCTTACAAAATCTAACAATTTTTTTATTATGCATGTCAGATATTGTAGACAATCGAACTGAACATGTAGAGAAAAAGAGAAGACCGTTGTGTGCGAATAGAATGTTATGCAGACGTCGCTCCATGGTGGGCGAAGTGGCGCCCCCCTCCTACATTTCTAGATTGTATTCCAGAGGAAGATAAATGTTTAGATGGAGATTCAGAAGGAGCCGACCACGCCTGTTTACCACCTGAGGTGTTTGCTCTAACGTGGCATGCTGATGTTGGTCATATCATGCATATGGAGCCTTGCATTGCTTACATTATACATCTTATATGTCATCAGCTTAGTTTAGATTTGCTTTGTGTGAATGCCACCTGTTTGGTTTCTATATCATACTCCCACCATTCCTAAATATTTGTCTTTTTAGAGATTTCAACAAGTGACTACATACGGAACAAAATGAGTGAATCTACACTATAAGATATGTCTATATACATATGTATGTGGTAGTCCATTTTAAATCTCTAAAAAGACAAATATTTAGGAATGGAGGGAGTATATGGGAATTATGCAATGCCATCTTCTTTAGCCAGGCATCATATGCGTGAATCATGCAATGCCATCCTGTTTAGCCAGTCATCCTATATGTGAATTATATCGTGCCATGTTTTTTTCCATAATGTATTCCATTTGTCAACAATGTTTATACATTCATCTACTCTTCCTATGCATCAGCCATTTGAGTCGGTCATGGGAAAATCTGGAGTGAAAACAAGGTCTTCTGAGCAGTCAGTGCTACCTGTCGATGCAGATTTCTTGCTGGTTACAGATAGCTCCTCAGAGGAGGATTCAGAGAGATATGACCAGTCGTATCCCCCCCCCCCCGAGGTGCATGCTCTAACTTGGCTGGGTTATATTGCTCATATCATGCATATGCTCTCTTGCACTGCCATGCCATCTGCTTCGATTAGACATGCTTTATGTGAATGTTTCCTATTTGATTTCTATATCAGATATGTGAATTATGCAATGCCATGTTTTTAGTCAGTTATCATATATGTGAATTATGCACCGCCATGGAGCCAGGCATCATATATGTGAATTATCTCATGCCATATTTTTTTTCATTACGTATTCCATTTGTCGACAATCTGTGTATATTGAACTACTCTTCATGTGTATTAGCCATTTGAGCCGGTTATCGAAAAATCTAGAGTGAAAACAAGGTCTTCAGAGCAGGCAATGGTACCTGTTGAAGCATATATCTTGATGGTTACATGGAGCTCCTCAGAGGAGGATTCAGAGACAGATTACCAGTCCTATATCCCACCTGAGGTGTATGCTCTAAGTTGCAATGTTTATATTTCTCATATGATGCATATGGTGTCTTGCATTGCTTAGTTTAGACATCATATGAACAATATTGAATTCTATCTGCTTAGTTTAGAGATCATACATGCGAGTGTCAGCTGCTTAGTATATGAATCAATTATGTCAATTATATCATGACATCCTGTATACTTAGACAACATGTATGTGAATTATTTCATCCCAACCTATTTTAGAAAGACATCATGTAGTTTTGTCATGTCATCCTGTTTAGGTACTCATCATATGTTGAATTATGCCATTATATCCTATTAAGTTATCCATCATATATCTAAAACTGTGTCATGCTATCCTGTTTAGTTAGGCATCATATATGTGAAATTGTGTCATGATGACCTGTTTGGTTAGACAACATATATGTGAATTACCACATCTGTCTATCATACAATGTCTGTACGTTCAATTTCTTTTCTTGTTTATCAGTCATTTGAATTGGAGGGGGTGATGGCAATATTTAAGGGAGCAAAAACTCGTTCTTCACAAAAGACAGTGCTACCCGTCGATGCAGATAGAACCATGGTTGTACTGGCCCACAAACTAGCCCCACCACACATAATCGAGACTCTTCCAGATTGCACACTTACACCGTTGGGCAGAGAACCAGCTACAGCCCATCTAACCGCAGAGTACCCCCACACGAGCAGTTTGTAAAGCTACTGCAGTGCCCAAAGCACGAAGACCACCACAGCTAACCCAAACTCCAAGTTTAAAGCAGAAGAGCAACTGTTCTCAGGTCAGATTCCATAGCTATGGTCCATACTCCTTTGATGTTGCATCACTGTATTTACTCATACCAACTACTTTCGAATTTGAAGGATCCAATTGAAACTCCAATGGCGCAACAGGTATGTTTTAAACCTATTTCTTTAACTGGATTGCTGTTCTAACTTCTTGCTCTATGTTGATTTCAGTTTAAGTTGTATAAACAGTTATGTTCTCATCTAATGCACATTACAAGTGCTGCCAATGCTGTGTAGTTTCTCACACTTATATTTTGTCTATGTTGATGTGTCTTAAAAATATATGAGTTGAACTGTGTCTCTATCTTGATTAGGGAACATAAACTAGAATGATATGGACAATACAGTGACCATAGTACATAGATATATGTTTGTTTCATGCTGTTATCCTGTCCACCTTACTACTGAACCGGTTTACCAAAATGAGTTTCGTATACTACAAGCTAAACTTGTGATGTGTCTGCTTGTTTCTCTTGTATTATGCAAACAGAATATTGGAGAAGAGCACCCCACTATGCAATGGTAGAGAAAGTAATGCAGATAAGGTTCAAGATAGTGAGACAACCTTGTTGGTCTCCAAGAAAGGTGATAAAAACGATCTTGTAGACAGTGAGAAAACCCCACAGTCCTGCGTTGATGTAGTGTTCGAGTTACTGGCCAGTACCGCTAGCACAAGCTCTTCGAACTCGCTGCCTGAATCAATTCGGCTTCTTTAGCCTCAGCTACAAGTTGAAAGGCATCAGTCAGCTGTGCTGCGGCAAGAAGCCGAAGGACTGAGGAAGTCCCTGCAAAATTCAGATGCGTACTTTCTTGTGCAACAGCAAGTGCTGGAGGATTTAAGCGCCAAACAAGAGAAAGTTAATAAGCTTGCTAAGCATCTTGCCAGCACTATGGGTACCCAGGATATTGTTTCTTGAACTCTTTTGAAGTGGTTTCAGTTCTGGACTTGTTTTGCTGCGGCATTTATATGCTGCTTTGTTCCCTATATTTGTACTGGTGGCGAACTTTGATGCCGAGTGGATGTAATATGTGTAATAGCCATGATAGCCTAGCATAAGTTGCTTGCTTATTTATTTCCTTGTTGTCTTGTTTATTTGTTTGCTTGTAGTCAGTGCAGTTCTTTTTTCGCGGTTTGCTAGTGGCTGCAATAACCTTTTTTTAAACTAGGCCACAATAACCATGGGCTAATATTTACTGTAGTGACACTAGGCCTCCTACGGGCCGTCGAAACAGTGGGCCTTCTACGGGCCGTAGAAATAGTAGGCCTTCTACGGGCTGTAGAAACAATGGGCCTTCTACGGGCCGTATCATCAATGGGCCTTATACGGGTCGTATGATCGATTGGCCATACATGGGCCAATAACAGACCGCAATTATGGTCGTAAACGGGCTAGAGTTGGAATCGTCTGTTCATGGGCCGACCATAACGGGCCATCGTTAATAGGCCGTATTTGATGACGCTATGAAAACGGCCCAACGTATTCACGGACCACAAACGGGCCGACTGTAACCACGGGCTGAATTTGGCCCACAAGCAGAAAATGATAGTAACAGACCGTAAGTAAACGAATGCTGGAAAGGAGCCCAAGAATAAATGGCCTCTGAGAAGGCCGAAAGATAACATGGGCTGGAAACGGCCCAACGGAATAATGGTTCGTTAATGGGTATAAAGTGATACACTGTTCATTACGGGCCAGTTTCACCACGGGCCGTTAATGGGTGTAAAGTGATACACTGTTCATTACGGGCCAGTTTCACCACGGGCCGTTAATAGGCCAAGAGTTACATAGGGCCTCATATGGGCCGAAAGACGTCATGGGCCATACATGGGCCAGAAGTGAAAATGGGATGGAATCATATTGGATGGCCCAGATGACGCTATTAGGCCTAATTCGGGTAGGGCGTAACGGGCCTTGGGTTAGCGGGCTGTAAATGGGCTTTATGCGAACAGGCCGTTAACAGGCTTTCCATGGGCCGGCCCGCCACCTTTTGACCAAGTCAAATGGGCCGGCCTTTTCACAGGAATGGGCCTCTGTTGGGCCGTGCCACATGTCGACGTATCATAGGCACCTTCCGTCCAATGAGTGGATGACATGTGTCCCAACGATGAGCCGACACGTGTTTCCTCCAGCTAATGATGATTTTACACGTGGAAAATCCCCATTGGTCGGGGCTGTTAACGGGTTATCGGATCCAAAACCCGACCCGATAACTTAACGGCATTCCGTTACGGTGGATGCCACGTGTCGTTCACCCTTTATGAAAGCACTTCTGTGACGCGCGATTTATCGTCATGGAAGTGGACACTTCCGTGATGATAATTTTGGTAATGTCATGGAAGACTTCTACGACAGCACAGGTATGAGTATCTTGATTATGTCATAAATTTGTCATGGATGTACATGCATGACAAAAAAGGCGACCTACTGTGACAAACACGCATCATCGTGGAACTGTATTTCTTTTGTAGTGACGGTTATTGTGTTTCGACCGTGTGTGACGTTTCTTGTTGCCAATCCCGCCTGAGTCCCTCGAAAATAGCTGCCCGCCTCGAGGGTTTTTCTGTTTCATAACACACAGTTGTTATCTCCGGACCGTGTGCGATGCACCATCATAAAAAATTTCAATAGCCCCGGCATTTCACTCCCACGTTTTACTGCCGCGTAGTAAAATATTTAGTACCTGCGTCATTTCCTCAAACACACCCCCGCCCCCACTCCACACACACACACACACCAAAACCTCCTTGGGCGTGCGCCCACACACACACACACCCTCCCTCACTCAAAACCCTAGCAAGGTTCACGCCGCCGCCGCAAGGCCTCCATTGTCAACATCTGCCGGTTTCCCCGTGCAGCTTACCATTGATCTCCATACCCAGGCCGTTGTGGGATCCCTTCCTGCCTACATTTCGTCAAGATAGGATGTACTTCTTGTCCCTGTTCAAACTGGCCATTGTGGGATCCCTTCCCGCCTACATTTCAGGGTAAGAGGACCAAGGCCTCTATATATATAGGTTAGCCACCACCATAGAAAGGGGATCCGATCTGAACCCTCACTAGGTCAAACTGAAAGTGCTACTTATCGACTAGAGGGGGGTGAATAGGCGATTTTTATGAAAGTCTTCAAAACATGAGAGTTTCGAAAACTAACAATAGAAATGAACCTATTGATATGCAGCGGAAGGTAGACTACAATAGATAAGCCATAGTCAAGCAAGTAATGAAGCTAAAGTACGAAGACTATTGGCAGCTAGGTAGTATGGATCAAGATGGAAGATAGTATGAAGCCAAACAACAATACATGTCACGCAGTGAAGTCAAACAGATGAGGCAAGAAGGCAAATGACTTCATGAAGACAAACTGTAAATAAGTGAGGGAAGAGATAGAACCAGTTGCTTGGTGAGGACAAGGATTTGTTGGACCAGTTCCAGTTGCTGTGACAACTGTACGTCTAGTTAGGGAGGCTCAGATTCAACTCAGAAGACCGCATCTTCACCTTATTCCCCTTGAGCTAAGGAAACTTAGTCCTCGCCCAATCACTTTGGTAAGTCTTCAAGGTAGACTTCCAAACCTTCACAGACTTTGTTCACCGGCAATCCACAATGACTCTTGGATGCTCAGAACGCGACGCCTAACTGGCTGGAGGATTCACAGTCCTCAAGTGTAACAAGTCTTCAGGTCACGCGGACAGAAAGACTTCAGTGATGCCTAACACTCTTTGGCTCTAGGTGTTTTGGCCTTTGTCCTCGCAAGGATTCCTCTCTCTCAAAGGCTTCGAGGTGGGTTGCTCTCAAACGGCAAAAGCCATGCACTAACTTTGAGCAGCCACTCATTTATGGTGTAGGGGTGGGCTATTTATAGCCACAGGGCAACCTGACCTGATTTGTCCGAAATGACCCTGGGTCACTAAGGAACTGACATGTGTTCCAACGGTCAGATTTCAAACACACGCGGTAGCTTAACTTGGGCTACAAGTAAAGCCGACTCATCCAGCTCTGGATAAGATTTGCTCTCATTGTCTTCGCTCGAAGACTTAGGATTTGGTTGAGCATCACTTCAGTCACTCTGACTTTGTTCACTTGGACCCCACTTAACAGTACGGTGGTTCCTATGACTCAACAAAGAAGAAAAGGAAACTACAAAACAGCTATGTCTTCGCACTCCATAGTCTTCACATGAATGTCTTCTCGAGTCATAATCTTTGTTGTGAAAATCTTCACATACCACCATTGTCTTGAATGTCTTCACACATTTTTGGGGGTCATCTCTAGTAGGTAAACCGAATCAGTGAGGGACTACTACCTATGTTATCCTGCAATTCTCACAAACACATTAGTCCCTCAACCAGGTTTGTCGTCAATACTCCAAAACCAACTAGGAGTGGCACTAGATGCACTTACAATCTCCCATTTTTGGTGATTGATGACAAACTAGTTGAAGTTTTCAACGGGGCTAAAAGTATGTGAAATTGTAAAGATTAAGGTATTTTCCTCATAAGTAGCAAAAGGCCCACCCTGAAGATGTGCATTTATATATTTTGCATTTGAATGCAAATGCACATGGCAGGTTGTACTTGTGGAGATCCTCTTCAACTTAAGAAGACAATCCATCATGCATGAAAAGATATAACTAATAGAATGACATGCATAATGAAAAATGGACGTCTGCGAAATGACTTCGTGCGGAATTTATCGTCGCACATGCGGAATTTATCATCGCATCGCATAGTTGACAAAAAAGGTAGCAGACGACTATCAAGTTTATGTGTTACAACTCAAAGAACCAAATGTATCAAAATGGGAGTTGTAAGCACTTGGCAAAATATAAAGCAACCTCCCATATGGACCCGCTTGAAGACTATCAACTCATATGCTTCTCCCCCTTTTGTCAGTAAGGACCAAAAAGGTTTGAAGACATAGAGCGCTTACTCGTCCCCATGAGGAGTAGGAGAAGCTGCAGGGTCGTCGTTGACGTCCGGTGGTGCAGAAGAACTTGGCGCAGTGTCGATACGAGGCGAAGGTGTGGTTGGTGAAGTAGCATCGTCTTCGTCATCAATGACTCTGGCATTGACAGTTGCCGCTGAGGAGGAGTACTCAGAGTATTCAAGTGAGGGAGTTCGACGCAAGACAACATTCCTGGGAGGAGTGGAATCAAACTTGAATCTCTCTGTGAAGCCATCTTGTTGAAGATCATCTTCAGAGCTCAGCAATGTCAGACTCTTCCACGACCGCCGACAAGTTTCATGAGTGACAAAAGCATTCTTGGTGGTAAGATTCCGAATGCGATTGACATCCACCAAGAGGCTTTGCATCTGACATTTCAGCCAGTCATGATGCTTATCTTGTTTTTGATGCAGGGCGACGAGAAGCTCTCGGTCATTGAGAACACGAGATCGCTTCTGAGGCCTTTGTGCAATGCTTTCAGTGGCTTCAGTATGGGCATGATGAGGTGCACGTGTATTGCCAGCCAAAGGATAAACACGAGTTCCAGCAAGAACTCCTTCAATAGGTTGTGTGAAGCTTTGGTGATCGGCGTTGGGAAGATAAATTGGCTCCTTGGGAGGCTCTGGGTATATGGCTTCTACAGACAGATCAACTTCTGGCGAGAATATGAGGTGATTGCACGCAGAAGGCTGATAGTTGATAGCAGAGTGAAGCTTGATGAGGCGCATTACCCATGGAGCATAAAACTTCAAACCAAAAAGATCAGATCCAGATGCAGCCAATTGCCTGATGAACAAGTCTTGAGCATTGAAACTGATTCCATTGAAGATATATAAAACCAATGTCTTCATTGCGCCTTCTAGCTTCGCTGCAAGAGAATGTCCCTTGAAAGGCCATAGAGTTCGCCTGATGGTATGATAAATAGTGTGTGGCAGATACTCTAGGTCTTCAACAAAGAATTCCTTTGGATATTCAGCGTCTTGTGGCAGTGGCTTCATCATGCTCAGCATTTGGCTCATGTTTGGCTCAGGCTTCTGGAAGATGCTTTCCAAAGCATTGCGGTGAAGCTGACAACCAGGTTCATAGAGTTCACCTGGAGTGGGCAAGGTAGTGAGCTCAATAATATCAAGAGCTTTGGCTTCGTGGTGTACATTGTCTGTCATCCACTCAAGGACCCAAGTCTTCGGATCCCTATTGTAGCCGTGAATGTGAATAGTTGCATAGAATTGCAGCAGAAGCTCTTCATTCCAATTTTCCTTATCGGTCACAAACTGTAGAAGGCTAGCATCTCTGAAGCAGTCAAGGGATTCTTCCAAGCAGGGCAGGCCAGCAATGGCTTCGCAGTCTAGACGCATATGGGGAAAAATGTGCCCCTGATTGTATAGTATACAGGAATAGTAACCGCGCTGCTGATAACTCCAGAACCGATCAGATGAGATTCCTGGCTTGGAATATGGGTTCTTGGCGCTATCAAAGAAGGTGTTGTGTGCAATGAATCCATTCACATTAAAAGATCCTGGTGAAGTTGATGTACCTGGAAACCTTGGCAGCCTGGGTTTTGGCTTCTGGACCTGAGGCCTGTGCTCCACATGATAATCAAATTGTGGTCCGGGAGTAGGAGGAGGAACCAGAATAGGCCATCGAACCATGACAGGTTGACCGCTATCAAATGTCAGCTCAATAGTGTGAGGCCTTGGAGGTGGCACAGGAGCATCGGCATTGACATGGGCTTCGAGCTGCACAATGGCATCAGGCGCCACATTAGCTTCAGCTATGACAACGTCATTGGCTTCAGCGTTGTTTTTCGTGGCCGCCTAATTATTTTCAACCTCCACTTGAGTAGCTGGAGGGTCAGGCACAGACTCATTATCCTCGAGAACGGCTTCTTGGCTGGTAGGGGGTGTGGCAGCTCGCTCTTCTTCTTGACGGGGTTCTTCTTGGTCATCGGCTGATGCAGCCGGAATGTCTTCAGCAGCTTTGACTTCAGACTCAGAGACGTTCACAGTTGGAGTGGCGTCAGGAAATACTTGTGTGCCACTGGGTTGTGTTGCTCTTCTCCTTCTAGAATGCTCGACAAAGCGACTTGTGGCCTTGGTCCTTTGCGAAGCCTGCGGAATGTGGGCGACGCTTTTGGAGAGGGAGTTTGCTGGACCACAGAGTCGTCATCGTCAAGCACCGGAGTGGTGACTTGAGGTGGGGGAGTACTTGGTGATTCTTCTCGACGGGGGGAGTCTTGAGGGCGATCAGCCCATGAATCATCCTGAGCAATTGGCATCAGAGGACGACCAATGCTGATGAGTTCGCTGTTCATGAGAACAGGCGATGATACCATTTCGTGCTCTATCTGAGGAAGGACTTCATCATCATTTACATTGTCTTGGGGACCAATGTCTTCAGCTGCGGTGGGGTTAATAGCTGGAATGTCTTCAGCTTCAGGAGCCTCTATGAAAGCAGGCTCGTGAACTATTAACGGACGCTCTTGGTGTTTGTACGCAGGACGAGTGACTGAGATTGGCTTGACAAGGAGGGGCTCTATGGGAGCAACCCGATCCTTCTTGGAAGACTTTGTCTTCCGCTTCTTGGTTTGCGGCGCATCATCAGTGGCATTCTTGCTCTTGCGCTTTCTGGCTTCAGCCTAAGCTGCCCTTGTTTTCTTGAGTTCTGAAGCTACTGTGGGGACCTTATGCTTCATGCTTGTCATGCTGGAGGGGAAGACAATGCGAGGTTCTTCCCGCCTTGATGCTTCAGCTTGGGCCACAGCTGGCTTCTTCTTCTTGGCAGCCATCTTGGGGTTGATAACTGGATACCCAAGAGCTTTGCGCTTTTCAGCTTCATTATGAACTTGCACACACTTGCTAGCGGAGAGCTTCATCCATTCTCTTGATCCTTTCACTGCTTCACGTTTCTGTTGAAACTGCTCTTTGAGCTCATGCAGCATCTTCTCGAAGCGTTAGACATCAACCACACTGAGATTGGCCACGTTCTTCTTGAATTGGGCTTTCTTGTGATCAATCTTGTGCTTCAGTTCGACAATCTTCTGAGCCAGAGCTAGCTCATTTGCAATGGCACTTGGGAAAGAGACACTGATGCCAATTGGAAGTTGAAGGTCATCAATACTGAGGTCTGGGTTGTCAAATCACTCATCAATGAAGTTATTTAAGATGTCCACATCAAAGAGGGGCAGATTGTTGAAGATCTTCGCCTCTTGCTTGCTCTTTATCAATAGCTCAAGAGCATCATCGCCAAGATCTTCGTCACTTGACAGATCAATAGCTTCGTTCTCGTTCCTCAGAATGGCAGTTGGGGTCAGTGCTTGACCAGAATTCTGGATGGGCTTCTTTTTCTTCTCGGTCTTGGAGATGCGAGAAAGATCTTCAGACTGCACACTGGCTTCAGGAGGTGCAGTGGCCAGAGGCTTCGCACGTGAAGCTTTAGGTGCAGTGGAGGGCTTTGAAGACTTTGATTTCTTCAGCTTCTTTGGCTTAGGTGGAGCAGGCACTTCATCAGAATCAGTGTCGTCTGCAGAGTGCCCCATGGATGCCCCCTGAACAGCAATGTGTGTGATGAGACCTTCGAGGTTGTAGAAGGGCCCGACAATATTGGGTTCAGCATCACGGGTGCCATCAGCTCGAGGAGCAGATGGACCGGGGTTGAAGTCTAATCCAAGCGATTTCTTGTTCTCTTTGGCAGATGCCTTTGCAGTCTGAAAGTTGCACTTGAATAGATTATCATCACGACACCATAGCAATGATGATGGGTCGGCATTGGCAGGCTGTGGTCCACGGACCATACAGGGGTAGAAACCCTGAGCAATGGCTTCAGATCTGTTCTTGGGTTGAAGATTTTGAAAGAGAATATCACCCCAAAGACACTTGATGGCATTCTTCTCAGCATACTCCTTGGTCACGAATCTGTATTTGAACCATTGCTCGGCCCCATACCTTTGAATCCATTGGGTTCGTGTTTTGTGCTGATTGTAATCCTCTTCAGGATCAGTCTTGTACGGCTCATAGAGATCTTCGGGCAAATCCTTTGATGTATCCCCACAGCGCTTCCTGCCTCCCTTTCTTGCTGACTTTTCTATGGCCATTGTATTCAAGCAGAATGGCTTCAGTACAGTGAATGGCTTCCGCTTGCTGGTCAGATAGGAACTTGTTGATGGTGAATGAATGTGATGTTGTAGGAACTCTACAAATGAATGCGTACTATGAGAACCAAGGGATTCTCCCACGGACATGTACCTGTGACAGCATTAGAGATGCGAGGGAAGGGGAAGAGGTCATATGCATTCTCAGAAGATTTCGAAGATAAATCAGTTTGGAGACATTAACCTCAAAGCGCGAAGACATTCACTTATGTGTTGAGAGTTGGTTCCAGATTTGTACGAATCCAAGAATAGGTACAAGTGAGGAATCTAACTACTTGTGAAGCATAAATGAATATTTCAGGCATGATATGAGATGCAGAACGGGATAGATCCAAATTTGTAGGCACAGAAACTACTTTTGGTGAGGAAGGATGAATCTATCGGATCAAACAGACAGTAAAAAGGAGGTTTTATTTACCACACGAAGAACTGCTAGACGGAGTGGAGTGGGAGGCCGAGCAGTTCAATCTTTTGTGCCCTAACTCGGCGACGGAAGACACCTACGGCAGCGGCGGAGAAGACGAGGTCCGCGGCCGGCGTGAGGACGGCATCGGTAAGGTTGCGGCAGCTAAGTGCTTCATCGCCGGCGTCGTCGAGAGCTAGCAGTGGCGCTAGGGTTTGTGCGAGGAGGAGACGTGGGAGAAGGATTTTGACCGTGATGAGATGTGTATTTATAAGAGAAGGGAGAGCACAACGCAATTACGCATGTGCCCCTGGCGGTTTACATCTGAGGGACACATGGCAAACATGCAACACATTGGAAGTTGTTCCATGTTCCCACGCACGCCTGGACTGTCGGGTGGTCATTCCGGCTTCTCCGGGTTTCAGGCAATAAGGATATAGCATTTAAAACAGATTCAATTTTTGTCTCTGTATCTTCTGCTGACAAGGACACAGAGAAGACATTTGACAGTTTCAATAGAATGCATATGATTTGGATAGATAGAATTTGAGATGGAAGCATAGAAGAGGTTGGGGTCCGATCACATTCACTTAGATCAAAAGGTTCAAGCAAGAAGACATAGATATAAGTGAATGCTGTAGAGGACAGAACACAAATATATGAATATGTCTGAGTAAGACCAAATCAACATAGTGAAGATAAAACATAAGTCAAATCAAAGTTGAAGACAAAATAAAATGCGAAGACTTTACAAATGACACGCCGGATGAAACACTTCAAAAAAGTTTGGTGGTGGCCTTACCCACCGTATAGGAAGTATTTGACCCAGACACGGCGCACAATTATCGTGGCGCTTCAAAGTCATATTCCACATTAATGTATTCACACTTAGTGTGTATGTCTTCATTGATTGAAGATATACTTTACTTCATGGGTTGCACATCTAAGTCATCAACATGCATAAGTGTTAGGATGTGTGTCCAATTACAGGACATTTGAGGATTCTAAGATATTTAGCTCACACCGCAACTTGCAAAACCTTTTCTCATCCAGGGGCTTTGTGAAGATATCTGTCAATTGCTCTTCAATGTTGACGTGAATGATATCAATATCTTCCTTCATGACATGATCTATGAGAAAGTGATGACGAATTTCAATGTGCTTTGTCTTTGAGTGCTGAACTGGGTTGTTGGCAATCTTGATGGCGCTTTCATTGTCGTAGTAGAGTGGTACTTGCTTCAGATGGATGCCATAGTCCTTGAGTGTTTGCTTCATCCATAGAAGCTGAGCGCAGCAAGATCCAGCAGCAATGTATTCAAATTCAGCAGTGGAGAGAGATACACAGTTCTGCTTCTTTGAAGACCAACAGACAAGTGATCGTCCCAGAAAGTGACATGTGCCTGATGTAGACTTGCGATCCACTTTATCACCAGCATAATCAGCATCCGAGAATCCAACTAGATCAAACTCTTAGCCCTTTTGATACCATAATCCTAGTGTTTGGGTGTAAGCCAAATATCAAAGAATTCGCTTCACAGCTAAGTGATGCGATTCCTTTGGTGCCGCTTGGAATCGGGCACACATGCAAACACTAAGCATGATATCTGGCCTAGATGCACATAAATAAAGTAAAGAACCAATCATGGAGCGGTATACCTTTTGATCGAACTCTTTACCATTGGCGTCAGGACCCAGATGACTTTTGGTTGGCATTGGCGTCGTGTAACCTTTGCAATCTTGCATTCCAAACTTCTTCAGGCAGTGTTTGAGGTATTTCTCTTGAGATATGAAGATGCCGTTGCTTTGCTGACGAATTTGAACACCTAGGAAGAACTTCAGCTCACCCATCATGGACATCTGATATTGCTCTTGCATCATGTGTCCAAACTCATCACTGTATTTTTGGTTAGTGCAGCCGAAGATAATGTCATCCACATAGATTTGGCACACAAACAGTTCACCATCATATGTCTTCGTGAAGAGTGTGGGATCCAGGGAACCAGGTTTGAAGCCTTTGCTCTTCAGGAAGTCTTTGAGTGTGTCATGCCAAGCACGAGGGGCTTGTTTGAGGCCATACGGTGCCTTGTTGAGATTGTATACCATATCAGGATGTTTTGGATCTTCAAAGCCAGGTGGTTGTGCAACATACACTTCTTCTTCAATCTTGCCATTGAGAAAGGCACTCCTCACATCCATTTGATACAGAAGGATGTTGTGATGGTTTGCATAGGCTAGCAATATGTGAATGGCTTCAAGCCTAGCTACGGGAGAGAATGTTTCATCGAAGTCAATCCCTTCAATTTGAGTGTATCCTTGAGCAACGAGACGAGCCTTGTTTCTGACAACTTGACCATGCTCATCTTGCTTGTTGTGATATATCCATTTGGTGCCTATGATGTTGTGTTTATGAGGATCGGGACACTTGACCAATTCCCATACATTGTTCAACTCGTCTTTGTTGAAGCTCTTCTTGCATAGCTTGAATCCATTCAGGTTCCATGAAGGCTTCAGCAACTTTCTTGGGTTCAGATATAGAGACAAATGCAAAGTGCCCACAGAAATTTTCCAGTTGCGTTGCTCTTGAACAAGTGAGTGGACCAGGTGCATTGATGCTATCAATTATCTTCTCTATCTGTACTTCATTTGCAACATGAGGATGAACTGGACGAAGAATTAGCTCTTGTTGATCATTGTCTTCATTTTGGGCAGTGACTTCAGGCTGAGAATTGTCTTCGGGTTGATTAGGTGCAGAGATGATGAGTTCCTCTTCAGCCTGTGCCTCAGAAGGTATGATTTCTCCAGTTCCCATAAGCTTGATGGATTCACTCGGTGGAACTTCATCTAGCACATTTGGTAGGTGCTCTCATTGCGAGCGGTTAGTCTCATCAAACCGCACGTCTACAGTTTCAACCACTTTATAGTGAAAGAGGTTGAAGACTCTGTAGGAGTGCGAATCCTTTCCGTAACCAAGCATAAAACCTTCATGTGCTTTCGGTGCAGATTTTGAAGTGTTATGTGGATCCTTGATCCAGCACCTAGCACCAAATACTCTGAAGTAGCTTACATTTGGCTTCTTACCAATCAGGAGCTCATAGGATGTCTTCTTCAGAAGCTTATGAAGATAAACACAGTTGATGACATGGCATGCAGTATCAATGGCTTCGGGCCAGAACTTCCTATGTGTCTTGTATTCATCAAGCATCGTCTGAGCCATCTCAATGAGTGTCATGTTCTTGCGCTCCATGATGCCATTCTGCTGAGGTGTGTATGGAGCAGAGAACTCATGAGTGATGCCTAATGTATCAAGGTAAAGATCAAGGCCGGTGATCTTGAACTCTGTGCCGTTGTCACTTCTGATGTGCTTGATCTTGATGCCATAGTTTGTCATGGCACGATTTGCGAAGCGTCTGAAGACATCCTGCACTTCATTCTTGTAGAGGATTATATGCACCCATGTATATCTTGAATAATCATCAACAATGACGAAACCATAGAGGCAAGCAGTGGTAGTAAGAGTAGAGTAGTGAGTAGGACCAAATAAGTCCATGTGTAGCAGCTCGAAGGGTTGAGACGTCGCCATGATTGTCTTTGGGGGATGCTTAGCCCTAGTCATCTTTCCAGCTTCGCAGGCACCACGCAGATGATCTTTCTTGAACTTGACGCCCTCGATGCCTACGACGTGTTTCTTCTTAGAGAGAGTGTATAGGTTCCTCATGCCAGCATGCCCTAGCCTCCGATGCCAGAGCCAGCACTCTGAAGCTTTTGCTAGAAGACATATGGCTAACTATGGTCCTGCTAAGAAATCTACCATATATAGATCATCTTTCCGGTACCCTTCAAAGACTAGAGATTTGTCAGATTCCATTAGAACAAGGCAACGATATTTTCCAAATATCACAATCATGTTCAAGTCACAAAGCATTGAGACAAACATTAAGTTGAAACCAAGGGATTCAACAAGCATCACTTTATCCATGTGTTGATCCTTTGAGATTGCAACTCTACCTAGACCCAATACCTTGCTTTTACCAGTGTCAGCAAATGTGATGTGACTCTTGTCAGATGGACGTAAGGTTGAGTCCATGAGAAGACTTCGATCACCAGTCATGTGATTAGTGCATCCACTGTCCATATTCCATTCTGAAGCATGTGGTGTCATACCCTACAGTACAGTTAGGGGGATAGGCTTCACCAAGAGTATTGTGAAGCATAAACATTTGACGGACAAGAGGATTATCAAAGCTCAGATCAAGGTTAGGACTGATAGGATGAGTGGCAAGCGATTCAGGAACGAAATACATAGTAAGACCATTTGGGCATTTTATCTTGCGCCCCACAAGATGTTTTAGGTCCCCAGCATAAGCATCGGACGCCTTTGATTTCCGGCTGGAGACCTTTCCCTGCAAAAGAAAGTTAATTTTTCTTAACCACTCACATCTTCAGGGGTGGCTTAGAAGCAATGAGTCTAAGTGCAGCATCTGAGAACTTCGGCTTTGGAGCCCTAGCAAATAGCCTTGCAGGAGGTGAATAATACTCATATGAATAAGCAGAATAGTTCTTAGTCTTATGAACATAGCGGTTTGATGATACGCGCTCATATTCATAAGTTTGAGTATGATTTCCCTGCAAAACATTGGCGTTAGAGTGACTCTGGTGAGTCCTCTATCTGTATGAAGCCTTTGAACCATATGACGCCTTTGGTCTGAGGTTTGTCTTCTTCCCTAGAGGTGTCATGATGACATTCACAGGAAGATTCTCAAGATACCTTTTGGGCACCCAGATCTTCTTCAAGGGCGGTCCATTCCTGCAGTTAGTACCAATATACCTGGCAAACACTTCACCATTCTGATTCTTAAACAGTTTATAGTTTGCATCAAAGGATTCATCAATGATAATCGGGTTAGCACAAGTGAAGCCAGATAAGGTGGATGGGTCCACTGAAGGTCCCTTTGCAGCAACCCATGTGGTTTTGGGGTACTGCTCAGGCTTCCAGTAAGAACCATCAACATTCATTTTCCTCTCGAACCCAACACCCTCTTTTCTAGGGTTTTGGTTCAGAATCTGCTTTTTGAGGACATCACAGAGTGTTTGGTGCCCTTTGAGACTTTTGTCCGTCCCAGTCTCAAGCAATGTCTTCAACCTAGCATTTTCATCAGCAATAGTAGTGGTATCCTCAGTAGAGGGGTTAATTACCACATCAGCAGTTAAAGATATTGTGACAGTAGCAGCAGTAGAACATTCAGCAACAGAAGTAGCATTATCACGCTCAAGGCATTTTAGACATGGTGGTTCCAACCCTTCCTGAGCGGGACTGATCTGCTGAGCGCGAAGTGACTCGTTCTCTTTTTGAGGATCTTCATGAACTGCTCTCAATTTCTCAAGTTCTTGCTTCCTTTGAAGATAATCATAGCAAAGCTTTTCATGAGTTGTTGAGAGCGTTTCATGACGACTTTCAAGTTCATCGTACTTAACATGAAGATTTTTTATGTCTTCAATCAAGGACTGAGATCGGTTCATTTTCGTGTCCAATAGGTCATCACTTTTGTCTAACAGATTTTAAATATGTTCCATAGCTTTCTATTGTTCACTTGCAATTTTAGCAAGTGTTTTGTAGCTGGGTTTGGATTCACAATCAGAGTCATCTTCACTTGATGTTTGAAAGTAAGCATCGCGTGAGTTTACCTTGGCACCATGTGCCATGAAGTAGTAGGTGGGGGCAGAGTCGTCCTTGTCATTAGCATCAGCTTGGTGACGGAGCCATTGTCTTCAGTGTTGAAGATGGACTTGGCAATGTAGGTTGTGGCTAGAGCCAGACTTGCAACGCCAGAGTCGACTCCTCCTCAGACTCCACCTCTGCCTCCTCAGAAGCAGACTCCTCCTCTGAATCCATCTCCTTGCCAACAAAAGCACGAGCCTTGCCAGATGAGCTCTTCCTATGTGATGAAGCCGTGGACGAAGACTTGGAAGAAGACTTTGAAGATTTCTTCTACTTCTTGTCATCAGAGTCATATTCCTTGCTCTTCTTCTTCTTATTGTTGTTCTCATTGTCCCACTGAGGACACTCAGAGATGTAGTGACCAGGTTTCTTGCACTTGTGGCATGTTCTCTTCTTGTGGTCATGAGTATAAGCTTCATCATTTCTTGAGCTGGATCTTGAAGACTTTCTAAAGCCTTTCTTCTTGGTGAATTTCTGGAACTTCTTCACAAGCATAGCAAGCTCCTTTCCAATATCTTCGGGATCCCCAGAACTGCAGTCAGATTCTTCTTCAGATGAGGAAACAACTTTTGCCTTCAAAGTGCGAGTACGTCCATAGCTAGAACCATAGATCTCTCTTTTCCCAGATAACTAGAACTCATGTGTGTTGAGCCTCTCAAGTATGTCAAACGGATCGAGAGTCTTGAAGTTAGGGCGTTCTTGGATCATTAAGGCTAGGGTGTCAAATGAGCTGTCAAGTGATCTCAGGAGTGTCTTGACGATTTCATGCTTGGTGATCTCAGTGGCGCCAAGAGCATGAAGCTCATTTGTGATGTCAGTGAGGCGATCATACATGAGCTGGACATTCTCATTGTCGTTTCTCTTGAAGAGGTTGCGAAGAACACTGATCCTTGAGTCTCTCTGGGTTGAGACGCCTTCGTTGACCTTGGACAGCCAGTCCCGGACTAGCTTCGAAGTTTCCAGAGCACTCACACGGCCATACTGTCCTTTGGTTAGTTGACCACAGATGATGTTCTTGGCAGTAGAATCCAGTTGAATGAACTTCTTGACACTAGCATGGGTGACACCTTCACCGCCCTTGGGAACGTCGTTCTTGACGACATACCAAAGGTCTACATCAATGGCTTCAAGATGCATACGCATCTTATTCTTCCAGTAGGGGTAATCAGTGCCATCAAAGACAGGGCACGCAGCGGAGACTTTGATTATCCCTGCAGTGGACATGGCTAAAACTCGAGGTGGTTAAACCGAATCACACAGAACAAGGGAGTACCTTGCTCTGATACCAATTTAAAGTGCTAGTAATCGACTAGAGGGGGGTGAATAGGCGATTTTTATGAAAGTCTTCAAAACATGAGAGTTTCAAAGACAAACAATAGAAATGAACCTATTGATATGCAACGGAAGGTAGACTACACTAGATAAGCCATAGTCAAGCAAGTAATGAAGCTAAAGTACGAAGACTATTGGAAGCTAGGTAGTATGGATCAAGATGGAAGATAGTATGAAGCCAAACAACAATACTCGTCACACAGTGAAGTCGAACAGATGAGGCAAGCAGGCAAATAACTTCATGAAGACAAACTGTAAATAAGTGAGGGAAGAGATAGAACCAAATGCTTGGTGAGGACAAGGATTTGTTGGACCAGTTCCAGTTGCTTTGACAACTGTACGTCTGGTTAGGGAGGCTGAGATTTAACTCAGAAGACCGCATCTTCACCCTATTCCCCTTGAGCTAAGGACACTTAGTCCTCGCCCAATCACTCTGGTAAGTCTTCAAGGTAGACTTCCAAACCTTCACAGACTTCGTTCATCGGCAATCCACAATGACTCTTGGATGCTCAGAACGCGACGCCTAACCGGCTGGAGGATTCACAGTCCTCAAGTGTAATAAGTCTTCAGGCCACGCAGACAGAAAGACTTCAGTGATGCCTAACACTCTTTGCCTCTGGGTGTTTTGGGCTTTGTCCTCTCAAGTATTCCTCTCTCTCAAAGTCTTCGAGGTGGGTTGCTCTCAAACGACAAAAGTCGTGCACTAACTCTGAGCAGCCACCAATTTATGGTGTAGGGGGTAGGCTATTTATAGCCACATGGCAACCCGACCTGATTTTCCCGAAATGACCCTGGGTCACTAAGGAAATGACACGTGTTCCAACAGTCAGATTTCAAACACACGCAACAGCTTAACTTGGGCTATAAATAAAGTCGACTCATCCAGCTCTGGATAAGATTTGCTCTCATTGTCTTCGCTCGAAAACTTAGGATTTGGTTGAGCATCACTTCAGTCACTCTGACTTTGTTCACTTGGACCCCACTTAACAGTACAGTGGTTCCTATGACTCAACAAAGAAGAAAAGGAAACTACGAAACAGCTATGTCTTTGCACTCCATAGTCTTCACATGAATGTCTTCTCTAGTCATAATCTTCGTTGTGAAAATCTTCACATACCACCATTGTCTTCAATGTCTTCACACATTTTTGGGGGTCATCTCTGGTAGGTAAACCGAATTAGAGAGGGACTACTACCTGTGTTATCCTGCAATTCTCACAAACACATTAGTCCCTCAACCAGGTTTGTCGTCAATACTCCAAAACCAACTAGGGGTGGCACTATATGCACTTACACACACCAACACAAGAACTGACCTCCTGAGGTTGTTCTTCCTCTGTACTAGTTCAACCTCAGCCCCTCATGAGGCTAATCCACACCAAAGCAGGAGTAGGTCTTACACCGCAAGGTGGCCCGAACCTGGGTAAATCACCGTGTCCCTTTCCTCTCCCGTTCATTGATCTTGGCCATGAGAGCAACAAGTTGGTAGGCTAGGGAGGTCGAGTTCTTCGCACGCACCCCAGAGTTCAAACATTTCCCATGTCCGCGGAGCCCTGAATCCGACAACCGCATGAGAATTGATTCAGGAACGTATTATGTGCAAGAACATGACGAACGACTGTCTGTGTTCAATACAGCAGACACGAAGCTAGATCTAAGTGAACTTGGTTGTTAACTAAACTAACGAAGGCACAAAATTAGAAAAAACAAGGTTCTAGCGACAAGCCTACATGTGACCTTAGGCATGACACAACTAATTCCACCTTCAAGCAGGAAAAATTGAAAAGGATTAGCGTTTGCGGTCACTTACTTCCTCCCACGGTTGATTCTCACGTGAAACTGTTGAACGAAATATGCCCTAGAGGCAATAATAAAGATGTTATTTATATTTCCTTGTATCATGATAAATGTTTATTATTCATGCTAGAATTGTATTAACCAGAAACTTGATACATGTGTGGATACATAGACAAAACACAGTGTCCCTCGTAAGCCTCTACTAGACTAGCTCGTTAATCAAAGATGGTTAAGTTTCCTAGCCATAGACATGTGTTGTCATTTCATGAACGGGATCACTTCACTAGGAGAATGATGTGATGGAAAAGACCCATCCGTTAGCTTAGCATAATGATCCTAAGTTTTTGCTTCTTCACATGATGTTTGCTATTCTTAGATGTCATTGTATTTTGTTTTGCTTGTTGTTTGAATAAAGTATCAAGTTCTGAAATTATTAAATGGGAGAGTCTTCACATAGCTAAATAATTATTTAACTACTCATTGATCTTCACTTATATCTTTCGGAGTAGTTTGTTATTCATTCACGTGCTTCACATATATCCTATGAGTAAATGGTTGAATGAATGGAATATAATAAATCTGAAATTATATATGTTTCATATGCTTATCACATGGGGAGTAATGACTTCACATATAAGAAGTAGAGGTGGTAAATTTATTGAAGGTTAGCAAACATTTTATTGGTCACTTGAACAATTCATGAAAGAATATTGAGGGAAGAGAGATTTCACATATAAATATACAATCTTGGACATCTTTTATGACTGTGAGCACTCATTAAAATATGACATGCTAAAAGGTTGATGTTGTACAAGGAAGACAACGTAATGGGTTATGTTTTCTTATATCCGAAATAAAGTATATTGTCATGGATCATCCATAGTTTATGCCTCCGGTCATACTGTCGTAGTGCTTAGGCAAAGCCCTGCGTGGATCACTTCACCATCACTGTCACCACGCCGTCGTGCTGACGAAACTCTCCCTCGACACTTTGCTAGATCAAGAATTTGAGGGACGTCATCGAGTAGAATGTGTGCAGAACTCGGAGGTGTCGTACGTTCGGTGCTTGACCGGTCGGAACGCTACATCAACCGCGTTGTCAAACGCTTCCGCTTTTGCTCTACGAAGGTACGTAGACACACTCTCCCCCTCTCCTTGTTATGCATCTCCTAGATAGATCTTGCGTGAGCGTAGGAATTTTTTTGAAATTGCATGCTACGTTCCCCAACAGTGGCATCCGAGCCAGGTATATGCGTAGATGATATGCACGAGTAGAACATAAAGAGTTGTGGGTGGTGATCTTCATACTGCTTACCACCAATGTCTATTTTTGATTCGGCGGTATTGTTGGATGAAGCGGCCCGGACTAACCTTACATGACCACGCTCATGAGACCGGTTACACCTACAGACATGCAACTAGTTTTGCATAAAGGTGGCTGGCGGGTGTCTATTTCTCCTACTTTAGTTGAATTGAATTTGACTGCGGCCGGTCCTTGTTGAAGGTTAAAAGAGCAAACTTGATAAATCACCGTTGTGGTTTTGATGCGTAGGTAAGAACGGTTCTTCCTAGAAGCCCGTAGCAGCCACGTAAAACTTGCAACAACAAGGTAGAGGACGTCTAACTTATTTTTGTAGGGCATGTTGTGATGTGATATGGTCAAGACATGATGTGATAAACTGTAGCGACCAGACCTCAAACAGTCTGATCTCTGTGCTCAAGTGTCATCCCTGGATCAGTAATGCTGACACCATACCGTACTTCGAAGGATTTATAACAGAGTAGCAATCACACACATATTACATCGATGTCTCAAAGAGAACTTATTACAATGAATATGGCTTAAGGCCATCTAATATCGATAACAGTGGAAGGCTTGGAAGATAAGTGAGTCCATCAACTCCAACGGCATCACTGAGTATAGAACCACGACCTAAAAGGCACCTTACTCGTCGTCTGAAAAGTCTGCAACATGAAACGTTGCAGCCCGAAAACGGGTCAGCACATGGAATATGCTGGCAATGTAACACATAGAGAATAATGAATGATAAGCCTATACTACATGCATATATGGCTGGTGGAAAAGCTCTCTGGTTACAGTTTTGCGTAAAGCCAATTTTTCCCTACTGCAAAGGAATAAATTTATTTAACTATCATGGTGGTTGTTAAACATTGAGAATGGTTGACAGCATCCTCAATCCCAATTAAAAGTAATCATCAATAACCCAACAATATTAATTTAGAAGTAACATGATCAGATTCACATGATATCCAAGTACTAGATACTCAAAACGTCCATAACCAGGGACACGGCTAACCATGATTAGATTGTACACTCTGCACAGGTTTGCGCACTTTTCCCCACAAGACTCGATCGCCTCCGTTTGGTTTCTCGCACTACATGGTGTTTGAGAAACGGATGACCAAGACATAGTCTTTCAGAAGCGCTAGCACCTTACGATCGGGTAGACCGTACCAACCTACAACCCCTACATCAGCTAGTCTACCACTGTAAGAGTTCGCACGACTTAGTCAACTATGCCAGAGCCCATAATGGTTTGTGGCTGCACACGGAAGTTTCTAGCATGAATAATCTTATGATCCCTTTGAGCCTGGGTGGCGGTCCAAAAGAAAAACAGGCAAGTCCTGATAGAAACCAGGTGCCTCAATCCACCCAAATGTGTGTTTAAGTTGCCACCTTAAGTAAACCATTAAAATTAACAAACTCACATCTGTCATGGATATCACTCACCCAATCCACGTCTACTAGCATAGCATGGCATAATAAGCAACGTAGAGTAACTCCCAAGGGTTTCATAATAAAACAGGTAATAGGTACTACCTCATCTACTTCCCATCCCACAATTTGATTAGATCCTAATCATGCAGTGTTTGAGGATTGATCTAATGCAATAAAACTAGGTAGTAGAAAAGGTATGATCAAAGTGTTACTTGCCTTGTTGATGATCCGCGAAACCTAGAGATTCGAAGTAACAGGCGGCGCACTCCGGGTATTCTATCGCAGACAAACAAACAAGCATACAATAAGTACTCATCTAATGCACAGGTAAAACTCAAATAGAGATCTAACCAGAAAGTTCAACTTAAGAACCCTCGTTTGCAAAAAGAATTGAATCGAACAAAGCAAAGAAAATCAAACGGCGAAAGAAATCAACTTCGTTCTAGTAATCTGGATCTAAGTCAAATTTTACAGTAGCAAAAACTTGTTTAAGTTGATTATTCGGAAAGAGGGTTTCGAGACGAAACTCCAGGCGCTTGAATCGCCTGATTCCGATAAACGAGCGAAAAGTTATACTAAAACGAAAATCGGATCAGAAATCGCGATCAGAAAATAACCGCGGAAAATCCGACGAAAAAGAAAAACGACGAACAGATTAATCGTTAATTAACTTAATCCGAAAATAATTTTTAAAAATAATTAAAAAAAATAAAATAAAAAAGTCAAAAATAATTTCGAAGAATTTTTTTAAAAAAAATAATTTTTGGCACGGAATTCGAGGCGGCGGCGGCAGCCTCGGGTGGGCTGGGGTGCTCTGGGGGCTCGGGCGCTCGGTATATAAAGGCGCCCCCCCGGGCGGAGTCCCGCTCGGGTACGGCCCAAGGTCGGTTCCGTTTTTTTTAAATAATTACGCTCGGAAAAAATGAAAAAGAGTACCAAACGGACTCCAAAAATCGTGAAATAAATTTTCCCGGGTTTCTAAAATCGAGCCCGATAAAGTGGACATTTATTTGGGCCCAAAATACAATTTTAAAAACGCATATTTTTCCTAAATTCAATTTAAAATACCGAAAAAACTCCGAAATAAATCTTTATTGATTTTCTTATTAAATCCTCAATATTTCTATATTTTGGGAAAGTCATTTTATTCCCTCTCTCATATTTTTGTAATAGAAATAATTGACGATAAAATAAATAAAATCACGTGATCCTATTTCCAAAATTTGAGAAAACTCAAATATGAAAATAACGAAATCCCCAACTCTCACCGTGGGTCCTTGAGTTGCTTAGGATTTTCTAGGATCAAAACCAAAAGCAAAATAAAATATGATATGCATGATGATCTAATGTATAACATTCCAAATTGAAAATTTGGGATGTTACAAACCTACCCCCCTTAAGATGAATCTCGCCCTCGAGATTCGGGTTGTCCAGAAAATAGGTGAGGGTGGTCTTTGAGCAAATCTTCCTCTCGCTCCCAGGTGGCTTCATCCTCCGTGTGGTGGCTCCACTGAATCTTGCAAAACTTAATAACCTTGCTGCGAGTGACTCGGCTGGCAAACTCGAGAATCTTAACTGGTTTCTCCTCATAGGTCAAATTGTTGTCCAACTGAATTGCTTCCAATGGCACTGTATCTCTCAAAGGTATGTCAGCCATTTCCGCGTGACACTTCTTCAACTGAGAAACATGGAATACATCATGAACTCCTGACAATCCTTCTGGCAATTCCAACTTGTAGGCCACTTCTCCCATACGCTCCAAAACTCGATATGGTCCTACAAATCGTGGCGCTAACTTTCCCTTAACTCCAAAGCGCTTAATCCCTCGAAGTGGGGATACTCGAAGATAAACTCTGTCTCCGACTTCGTAAACTGTCTCCTTGCATTTAGAATCTGCGTAACTCCTTTGGTATTTCTCCCGTCATCAGTGTATTGACATGGCTCTTATGGCTCAATGCGTCAGCTACTACATTAGCTTTTCCGGGATGGTAATGCAATCTCATATCATAATCCTAGATTAGCTCCAACCATCTCCTTTGTCTGAGGTTCAACTCCTTCTGCGTGAAAATGTACTTCAAACTCTTGTGATCCGTGTACACCTCACAATGATTTCCAATGAGGAAATGTCTCCATGTCTTCAATGCATGCACTACGGCTGCTAACTCCAAATCATGCGTGGCATAATTCAATTCGTGAGGCTTCAGTTGTCGTGAAGCATACGAAACAACTCTTCCCTCCTGCATAAGCACTGCTCCAAGTCCTCAACGTGAAGCACCGCAATACACCTCGTAATCCTTGGTTTGATCTGGCAAAACTAACACTGGTAAGGTAACCAAACGTTTCTTCAATTCCTGGAAACTAGACTCACACTCCACAGTCCATTTGAACTTAGTATCCTTCTTCAGCAACTCCATCATAGGCTTTGCAATCTTTGAGAAGTTCTCAATAAATCTCCGGTAGTATCCTGCGAGTCCAAGAAAACTCCGGATCTCTCCAACTGTTGTTGGTGCTTCCCAATTGGTCACAGTGATAACCTTTGTGGGGTCAACTGCTATACCTTCTCCGGATATAACATGTCCGAGGAATCCTACTTCCTTCAACCAAAACTCACATTTGCTGAACTTGGCATATAACTGATGTTCCCTGAGCTTCTCCAGTACCAATCGCAAATGTTCTTTATGCTTCTCTTCATTCTTTGAAAATACCAGAATATCATCGATGAAAACCACGACGAACTTATCCAAAAACTCCATAAACACTTTGTTCATCAGGTTCATGAAATAGGCAGGTGCGTTAGTCAGTCCAAATGACATAACGGTATACTCATATAGTCCATATCTGGTGGTAAATGTCATCTTAGGTATGTCCTGCTCTCGAATTTTCAATTGATGGTACCCTGATCGCAAATCGATCTTGGAAAACACTTTAGATCCTTGCAATCGATCAAACAGAATGTTGATCATCGGTAGTGGGTACTTGTTCTTGATTGTTACTTCGTTCAAACCACGATAATCAACAACCATCCTTAACGATCCATCCTTCTTCTCCACTATAAGTACTGGTGATCCCCAAGGCGAAGAACTTGGGCGAATATAACCTTTTTCCAGTAACTCCTTGATCTGCTTCTTAATTTCCACCAAATCTTGTGCGGGCATCCTGTACGGTCTCTTCGATATTGGCCCAGTGCCTGGCCAAAAGCTCAATCAAAAACTCAATGTCTCTATCCGGTGGCATGCCTGGCAACTCTTCTGGAAATACTCCAGGAAAATCCTTTACTACAGGGTAAGTGGCTGTAAAATTCTCCCAGTATGCTGCTGCGGGTCCTTCAAGCTGGTCTGCAGCAAACTTCACTTTTTCACCATCTGTACATCCTGCGGAGCCAATCATCTGCTACAATCGGCTCGGTGCTACTGGAATACAGCGACGGATTCAGCCTAAGGAAACGAGTCAAATGATCAACAGGTGGTGGTGGTGGTGGGTTGTTGTTGTTGTTGTTGTTGTTGTTGTTGTTGTTGTTGCTGCTGCTGCTGCTGTTGTTCTGCACCAATGTTTGGATCAAGGCATTCTGCTGCTGAATCAACTAAGTGATCTCTGGCGGGAAAACGAATCCATTGTCACGTCTCGGAGGCATCTGAGGTTTAGAAAAGGTGAGAATTGAGAATAGAATGAGGTCTAAAGAGAAAACACTACCCAAATGCACATGAGACAAATGCACACAAAATCACTTCATTCAATCAAACAGAGGCATACAATCGGTCTAGAACTATCGCAAAAGTGCGTGGACTATAATATGTACATGGTGGAACACTACTACTGTTATGGTAGTCAACTAGAAAAACTGCTCCGATGAAGACTCCATGATATCTGCTCCAGCTTCGTCTTCAAAATCATCATCACTAGGCTCAGAATCGGTGTCGTCGATGATGATGTTGAAGGAAATATGCCCTAGAGGCAATAATATAGTTATTATTTATTTCCTTATATATCATGATAAATGTTTATTATTCATGCTAGAATTGTATTAACCGGAAACATAATACATGTGTGAATACATAGACAAACAGAGTGTCACTAGTATGCCTCTACTTGACTAGCTTGTTAATCAAAGATGGTTAAGTTTCCTAACCATAGACAAAGGAGTTGTCATTTGGTTAACAAGGTTACATCATTAGTTGAATGATCTGATTGACATGGCCCATTCCATTAGCATAGCACCTAATCGTTTAGTATGTTGCTATTGCTTTCTCCATGACTTATACATGTTCCTATGACTATGAGATTATGCAACTCCCGTTTATCGTAGGAACACTTTGTGTGCTACCAAACGTCACAACGTAATTGGGTGATTATAAAGGTGCTCTACAGGTGTCTCTGAAAGTATTTGTTGGGTTGGCGTATTTCGAGATTAGGATTTGTCACTCCGAATGTCGGAGAGGTATCTCAGGGCCTTCTCGGTAATGCACATCACATAAGCCTTGCAAGCATTGCAACCAATAAGTTAGTTGCGAGATGATGTATTACAGAACGAGTAAAGAGACTTGCCGATAACGAGATTGAACAAGGTATTGGATACCGACGATCGAATCTCGGGCAAGTAACATACCGATGACAAAGGGAACAACGTATGTTGTTATGCGGTATGACCGATAAAGATCTTCGTAGAATGTGTAGGAGCCAATATGGGCATCCAGGTCCCGTTGTTGGTTATTGACCAGAGATTTGTCTCCGTCATGTCTACACTGTTCTCGAACCGTAGGGTCCGCACGCTTAAGATTACGATGACAGTTATTATGAGTTTATGCATTTTGATGTACCTAAGTTAGTTCGGAGTCCCGGATGAGATCACGGACATGACGAGGAGTCTCGAAATAGTCGAGACGTAAAGATTGATATATTGGACGACTATATTCGGACATCGGAATGGTTCCGAGTGGTTTCGGAAAAAACTGGAGTGCCGGAGGGTTACCGGAACCCCCCCCCCCCCCGGGAGAAGTATTGGGCCACATGGGCCTTAGTGGAGAGAGAGAGGGGCGGCCAGGGTGGGCCGCGCGCCCCTCCCCCTCTGGTCCGAATTGGACTAGGAGAGGGGGGGCGGCGCCCCCCTTTCCCTCTCCCTCTCCCCCTTCCTTTCCCCTCCTAGTAGGAGTAGGAAAGAGGGGAGTCCTACTCCTACTAGGAGGAAGACTCCTCCTCCTGGCGTGCGCCACAAGGGCCGGCCGGCCTCCCCCCTTGCTCCTTTATATACGAGGGCAGGGGGCACCCCAGAACACACAAATTGATCTTCGTGATCGTTCCTTAGCCGTGTGCGGTGCCCCCTCCACCATATTCCACCTCGGTCATATTGTTGCAGTGCTTAGGCGAAGCCCTGCGTCGGTAGTACATCAAGATCGTCACCACGCCGTCGTGCGACGGAACTCGTCCCCGAAGCTTTGCTGGATCGGAGCCCGGGGAACGTCATCGAGCTGTACGTGTGTTAAGAACTCGGAGGCGCCGGAGTAACGGCGCTTGGATCGGTCGGATCGGGAAGACGTACGACTACTTCCTCTATGTTGCGTCAACGCTTCCGCTTCGGTCTACGAGGGTACGTAGACAACACTCTCCCCTCTCGTTGCTATGCATCACCATGATCTTGCGTGTGCGTAGGAAATTTTTTGAAATTACTACATTCCCCAACAATGGTATCAGAGCCGGGTTTTTATGGTTTGATGTTATGCACGAGTAGAACACAAGTGAGTTGTGGGCGATATAAGTCATACTGCCTACCAGCATGTCATACTTTGGTTCGGCGGTATTGTTGGATGAAGCGGCCCGGACCGACATTACGCGTACGCTTACGCGAGACTGGTTCTACCGCCGTGATTTGCACACAGGTGGCTGGCGGGTGTCAGTTTCTCCAACTTTAGTTGAACCGAGTATGGCTATGCCCGGTCCTTGAGAAGGTTAAAACGGAGTCTATTTGACAAACTATCGTTGTGGTTTTGATGCGTAGGTGAGATTGGTTCTTGCTTCAGCCCGTAGCAGCCACGTAAAACTTGCAACAAACAAAGTAGAGGACGTCTAACTTGTTTTTGCAGGGCATGTTGTGATGTGATATGGTCAAGACATGATGCTAAATTTTATTGTATGAGATGATCATGTTTTGTAACCGAGTTATCGGCAACCGGCAGGAGCCGTATGGTTGTCGCTTTATTGTATGCAATGCAATCGCCCTGTAATGCTTTACTTTATCACTAAGCGGTAGCGATAGTCGTAGAAGCATAAGATTGGCGAGACGATAACGATGCTATGATGGAGATCAAGGTGTCACGCCGGTGACGATGGTGATCATGACGGTGCTTCGGAGATGGAGATCACAAGCACAAGATGATGATGGCCATATCATATCACTTATATTGGTTGCATGTGATGTTTATCTTTTTATGCATCTTATCTTGCTTTGATTGACGGTAGCATTATAAGATGATCTCTCACTAAATTATCAAGAAGTGTTCTCCCCGAGTATGCACCGTTGCCAAAATTCGTCGTGCCCAGACACCACGTGATGATCGGGTGTGATAAGCTCTACGTCCATCTACAACGGGTGCAAGCCAGTTTTTGCACACGCAGAATACTCGGGTTATACTTGACGAGCCTAGCATATGCAAATATGGCCTCGAAACACGGAGACCGAAAGGTCGAGCGTGAATCATATAGTAGATATGATCAACATAATGATGTTCACCATTGAGAACTAATCCATTTCACGTGATGATCGGTTATGGTTTAGTTTGATTTGGATCACGTGATCACTTAGAAGATTAGAGGGATGTCTATCTAAGTGGGAGTTCTTAAGTAATATGATTAATTGAACTTAAATTTATCATGAACTTAGTCCCTGATAGTATCTTGCTTGTTAATGTTGATTGTAGATAGATGGCTCGTGCTGTTGTTCCGTTGAATTTTAATGCGTTCCTTGAGAAAGCAAAGTTGAAAGATGATGGTAGCAATTACATGGACTGGGTCCGTAACTTGAGGATTATCCTCATTGCTGCACAGAAGAGTTACGTCCTGGAAGCACCGCTGGGTGCCAGGCCTGCTGCTGGAGCAACGCCAGATGTTGTGAACGTCTGGCAGAGCAAAGCTGATGACTACTCGATAGTTCAGTGTGCCATGCTTTACGGCTTAGAACCGGGACTTCAACGACGTTTTGAACATCATGGAGCATATGAGATGTTCCAGGAGTTGAAGTTAATATTCCAACAGAATGCCCAGATTGAGAGATATGAAGTCTCCAATAAGTTCTATAGCTGCAAGATGGAGGAGAATGGTTCTGTCAGTGAACATATACTCAAAATGTCTGGGTATTATAATCACTTGATTCAACTGGGAGTTAATCTTCCGGATGATTGTGTCATTGACAGAATTCTCCAATCACTTCCACCAAGCTACAAAGGCTTCGTGATGAACTATAACATGCAAGGGATGGATAAGACAATTCCCGAGATGTTCGCAATGCTAAAGGCTGCGGAGGTAGAAATCAAGAAGGAGCATCAAGTGTTGATGGTCAACAAGACCACTAGTTTCAAGAAAAAGGGCAAAGGGAAGAAGAAGGGGAACTTCAAGAAGAACAACAAACAAGTTGCTGCTCAAGAGAAGAAACCCAAGTCTGGACCTAAGCCTGAAACTGAGTGCTTCTACTGCAAGCAGACTGGTTACTGGAAGCGGAACTGCCCCAAGTATTTGGTGGATAAGAAGGATGGCAAGGTGAACAAAAGTATATGTGATATACATGTTATTGATGTGTACCTTACTAGAGCTCGCAGTAGCACCTGGGTATTTGATACTGGTTTTGTTGCTAATATTTGCAACTCGAAACAAGGACTACGGATTAAGCGAACACTGGCAAAGGACGAGGTGACGATGCGCGTGGGAAATGGTTCCAAAGTCGATGTGATCACGGTCGGCACGCTACCTCTACATCTACCTTCGGGATTAGTATTAGACCTAAATAATTGTTATTTGGTGCCAGCGTTGAGCATGAACATTATATCTGGATCTTGTGTGATGCGAGACGGTTATTCATTTAAATTAGAGAATAATGGTTGTTCTATTTATATGAGTAATATCTTTTATGGTCATGCACCCTTGAAGAGTGGTCTATTTTTGATGAATCTCGATAGTAGTGACACACATATTCATAATGTTGAAGCCAAAAGATGCAGAGTTGATAATGATAGTGCAACTTATTTGTGGCACTGGTGTTTAGGTCATATCGGTATAAAGCGCGTGAAGAAACTCCATACTGATGGACTTTTGGAACCACTTGATTATGAATCACTTGGTACTTGCGAACCGTGCCTCATGGGCAAGATGACTAAAACACCGTTCTCCGGTACTATGGAGAGAGCAACAGATTTGTTGGAAATCATACATACAGATGTATGTGGTCCGATGAATATTGAAGCTCGTGGCGGATATCGTTATTTTCTCACCTTCACAGATGATTTAAGCAGATATGGGTATATCTACTTAATGAAACACAAGTCTGAAACATTTGAAAAGTTCAAAGAATTTCAGAGTGAAGTTGAAAATCATCGTAACAAGAAAATAAAGTTTCTACGATCTGATCGTGGAGGAGAATATTTGAGTTACGATTTTGGTCTACATTTGAAACAATGCGGAATAGTTTCGCAACTCACGCCACCCGGAACACCACAACGCAATGGTGTGTCCGAACGTCGTAATCATACTTTACTTGATATGGTGCGATCTATGATGTCTCTTACAGATTTACCGCTATCGTTTTGGGGTTATGCTCTAGAGACGGCCGCATTCACGTTAAATAGGACACCATCGAAATCCGTTGAGACGACGCCTTATGAACTATGGTTTAGCAAGAAACCAAAGTTGTCGTTTCTTAAAGTTTGGGGCTGCGATGCTTATGTGAAAAAGCTTCAACCTGATAAGCTCGAACCCAAATCGGAGAAATGTGTCTTCATAGGATACCCAAAGGAAACTGTTGGGTACACCTTCTATCACAGATCCGAAGGCAAAACATTTGTTGCTAAAAATGGATCCTTTCTAGAGAAGGAGTTTCTCTCGAAAGAAGTGAGTGGGAGGAAAGTAGAACTTGATGAGGTAACTGTACCTGCTCCCTTATTGGAAAATAGTACGTCACAGAAATCTGTTTCTGTAGCACCTACACCAATTAGTGAGGAAGTTAATGATGATGATCATGCAACTTCAGATCAAGTTACTACAGAACCTCGTAGATCAACCAGAGTAAGATCCGCACCAGAGTGGTACGGCAATCCTGTTCTGGAAATCATGCTGCTAGATCATGGTGAACCTACGAACTATGAAGAAGCGATGGTGAGCCCAGATTCCGCAAAATGGCTTGAAGCCATGAAATCTGAGATGGGATCCATGTATGAGAACAAAGTATGGACTTTGGTTGACTTGCCCGATGGTCGGCAAGCAATAGAGAATAAATGGATCTTCAAGAAGAAGACTGAGGCTGATGGTAATGTTACTGTCTACAAAGCTTGACTTGTCGCAAAAGGTTTTCGACAAGTTCAAGGGATTGACTACGATGAGACCTTCTCACCCGTAGCGATGCTTAAGTCTGTCCGAATCATGTTAGCAATTGCCGCATTTTATGATTATGAAATTTGGCAAATGGATGTAAAGACTGCATTCCTGAATGGATTTCTGGAAGAAGAGTTGTATATGATGCAACCGGAAGGTTTTATCGATCCAAAGGGAGCTAACAAAGTGTGCAAGCTCCAGCGATCCATTTATGGACTGGTGCAAGCCTCTCGGAGTTGGAATAAACGCTTTGATAGTGTGATCAAAGCATTTGGGTTTGTACAGACTTTTGGAGAAGCATGTATTTACAAGAAAGTGAATGGGAGCTCTATAGCATTTCTGATATTATATGTAGATGACATATTACTGATTGGAAATGATATAGAATTTCTGGATAGCATAAAGGGATACTTGAATAAAAGTTTTTCAATGAAAGACCTCGGTGAAGCTGCTTACATATTGGGCATTAAGATCTATAGAGATAGATCAAGACGCTTAATTGGACTTTCACAAAGCACATACCTTGACAAAGTTTTGAAGAAGTTCAAAATGGATCAAGCAAAGAAAGGGTTCTTGCCTGTGTTACAAGGTGTGAAGTTGAGTAAGACTCAATGCCCGACCACTGCAGAAGATAGAGAGAAGATGAAAGATGTTCCCTATGCTTCAGCCATAGGCTCTATCATGTATGCAATGCTGTGTACCAGACCCGATGTGTGCCTTGCTATAAGTTTGGCAGGGAGGTACCAAAGTAATCCAGGAGTGGATCACTGGACAACGGTCAAGAATATCCTGAAGTACCTGAAAAGGACTAAGGAGATGTTTCTCGTGTATGGAGGTGACAAAGAGCTCGTCGTAAACGGTTACGTTTATGCAAGCTTTGACACTGATCCGGACGATTCTAAATCGCAAACCGGATACATATTTACATTAAACGGTGGAGCTGTCAGTTGGTGTAGTTCTAAACAAAGCGTCGTGGCGGGATCTACATGTGAAGCGGAGTACATAGCTGCTTCGGAAGCAGCGAATGAAGGAGTCTGGATGAAGGAGTTCATATCCGATCTAGGTGTCTTACCTAGTGCATCGGGTCCAATGAAAATCTTTTGTGACAATACTGGTGCAATTGCCTTAGCAAAGGAATCCAGATTTCACAAGAGAACCAAGCACATCAAAAGACGCTTCAACTCCATCCGGGATTTAGTCCAGGTGGGAGACATAGAGATTTGCAAGATACATACGGATCTGAATGTAGCAGACCCGTTGACTAAGCCTCTTCCACGAGCAAAACATGATCAGCACCAAGACTCCATGGGTGTTAGATTCATTACTGTGTAATCTAGATTATTGACTCTAGTGCAAGTGGGAGACTGAAGGAAATATGCCCTAGAGGCAATAATATAGTTATTATTTATTTCCTTATATATCATGATAAATGTTTATTATTCATGCTAGAATTGTATTAACCGGAATCATAATACATGTGTGAATACATAGACAAACAGAGTGTCACTAGTATGCCTCTACTTGACTAGCTTGTTAATCAAAGATGGTTAAGTTTCCTAACCATAGACAAAGGAGTTGTCATTTGATTAACAAGGTTACATCATTAGTTGAATGATCTGATTGACATGACCCATTCCATTAGCATAGCACCCGATCGTTTAGTATGTTGCTATTGCTTTCTCCATGACTTATACATGTTCCTATGACTATGAGATTATGCAACTCCCGTTTACCGTAGGAACACTTTGTGTGCTACCAAACGTCACAACGTAACTGGGTGATTATAAAGGTGCTCTACAGGTGTCTCCGAAAGTATTTGTTGGGTTGGCGTATTTCGAGATTAGGATTTGTCACTCCGAATGTCGGAGAGGTATCTCAGGGCCTTCTCGGTAATGCACATCACATAAGCCTTGCAAGCATTGCAACCAATAAGTTAGTTGCGAGATGATGTATTACAGAACGAGTAAAGAGACTTGCCGGTAACGAGATTGAACTAGGTATTGGATACCGACGATCGAATCTCGGGCAAGTAACATACCGATGACAAAGGGAACGACGTATGTTGTTATGCGGTCTGACCGATAAAGATCTTCGTAGAATGTGTAGGAGCCAATATGGGCATCCAGGTCCCGCTGTTGGTTGTTGACCAGAGATTTGTCTCAGTCATGTCTACACTGTTCTCGAACCGTAGGGTCCGCACGCTTAAGGTTACGATGACAGTTATTATGAGTTTATGCATTTTGATGTACCGAAGTTAGTTCGGAGTCCCGGATGAGATCACGAACATGACGAGGAGTCTCGAAATAGTCGAGACGTAAAGATTGATATATTGGACGACTATATTCGGACATCAGAATGGTTCCGAGTGGTTTCGGAGAAAACCGGAGTGCCGGAGGGTTACCGGAACCCCCCCCCCCCCCCGGGAGAAGTATTGGGCCACATGGGCCTTAGTGGAGAGAGAGAGGGGCGGCCAGGGTGGGCCGCGCGCCCCCTCCCCCTCTGGTTCGAATTGGACTAGGAGAGGGGGGCGGCGCCCCCCTTTCCCTCTCCCTCTCCCCCTTCCTTTCCCCCTCCTAGTAGGAGTAGGAAAGAGGGGAGTCCTACTCCTACTAGGAGGAGGACTCCTCCTCCTGGCGCGCGCCACAAGGGCCGGCCGGCCTCCCCCCCTTGCTCCTTTATATACGGGGGCAGGGGGCACCCCAGAACACACAAGTTGATCTTCGTGATCGTTCCTTAGCCGTGTGCGGTGCCCCCCTCCACCATATTCCACCTCGGTCATATTGTTGCAGTGCTTAGGCGAAGCCCTGCATCGGTAGTACATCAAGATCGTCACCACGCCGTCGTGCTGACGGAACTCGTCCCCGAAGCTTTGCTGGATCGGAGTCCGGGGAACGTCATCGAGCTGTACGTGTGTTAAGAACTCGGAGGCGCCAGAGTAACGGCGCTTGGATCGGTCGGATCGGGAAGACGTACGACTACTTCCTCTACGTTGCGTCAACGCTTCCGCTTCGGTCTACGAGGGTACGTAGACAACACTCTCCCCTCTCGTTGCTATGCATCACCATGATCTTGCGTGTGCGTAGGAAATTTTTTGAAATTACTACGTTCCCCAACAGATGTAGTTATCAGGACAAGTGCAATCTTCATCTTCTCTTCTGGGTGCTGAATTCCCCATGAGCTCTTTAATCTTCTCCTTAAGATCGCCGTTTTGTCTCACTAGAGCTACAATCTCATCCATGTAGTCCTTACGAGTGGCCTTCAGTTCTCCTTCTAGCTCAATAATCTTGGTCTTGGCTTTCTTCAACTCCATCATGTCTGCGCACATCTGATTCTCCTGGCGTCGAATGTGTTGGTTTAACTCCTGGATGAAAGCTGCAATGGATCTATCCTTCTTGGTGCTAACTATCTCCCATTGTTCATCTCGGCGTCCGCAAATCTGGTAAATAGTATCCTTGAGGTCTTCTTGGTAAACTTCTCCAATGCGTCCCATGGTGATGTGAGCTGCCATGTTCTTTCCCAGACTCCAAGTTGGTGCATTGAAAACACACTCTATGGGCTCCGTGATTGGCGCGAACGTCCTTCCTGGAACTATAGCTTGAATCTTCCAACGCTCCTCTTCGGGTAAAGTGGCGTTGTAAGTCCCGGTGAAGCTTGGTATTCAAAGGTTCAAATACTTACTGACTTCCTTTAGGTGTCGTCCAAAAGGTGTATCTTCATCTGGCTGAGTGAACTTGATCCTCGCTTCCGTCATCCTAAAAGAGTAGAAAAGATGAGGAGTCAGAAATGAGAAGAGAGTAGTGAACTAGGGCTTTAGCTTAGTGGTCGTGTCCTACAGTCAGCGTGTGCTTTGATACCATCTCTGTAGCGACCAGACCTCAAACAGTCTGATCTCTGTGCTCAAGTGTCATCCCTGGATCAGTAATGCTGACACCACACAGTACTTCGAAGGATTTATAACAGAGTAGCAATCACACACATATTACATCGATGTCTCAAAGAGAACTTATTACAATGAATATGGCTTAAGGCCATCTAATATCGATAACAGCGGAAGGCTTGGAAGATAAGTGAGTCCATCAACTCCAACGGCATCACTGAGTATAGAACCACGACCTAAAAGGCACCTTACTCGTCGTCTGAAAAGTCTGCAACATGAAACGTTGCAGCCCGAAAACGGGTCAGCACATGGAATATGTTGGCAATGTAACACATAGAGAATAATGAATGATAAGCCTATACTACATGCATATATGGCTGGTGGAAAAGCTCTATGGTTACAGTTTTGCGTAAAGCCAATTTTTCCCTACTGCAAAGGAATAAATTTATTTAACTATCATGGTGATTGTTAAACATTGAGAATGGTTGACAGCATCCTCAATCCCAATTAAAAGTAATCATCAATAACCCAACAATATTAATTTAGAAGTAACATGATGAGATTCACATGATATCCAAGTACTAGATACTCAAAACATCCATAACCGAGGACACGGCTAACCATGATTAGATTATACACTCTGCAGAGGTTTGCACACTTTTCCACACAAGACTCGATCGCCTCCGTTTGGTTTCTCGCACTACATGGTGTTTGAGAAACGGATGACCGAGACATAGTCTTTCAGAAGCGCTAGCACCTTACGATCGGGTAGACCGTACCAACCTACAACCCCTACATCAGCTAGTCTACCACTGTAAGAGTTCGCACGACTTAGTCAACTATGCCAGAGCCCATAATGGCTTGTGGCTGCACACGGAAGTTTCTAGCATGAATAATCTTATGATCCCTTTGAGCCTGAGTGGCGGTCCAAAAGAAAAACAGGCAAGTCCTGATAGAAACCAGGTGCCTCAATCCACCCAAATGTGTGTTTAAGTTGCCACCTTAAGTAAACTACTAAAATTAACAAACTCACATCTGTCATGGATATCACTCACCCAATCCACGTCTACTAGCATAGCATGGCATAATAAGCAACGTAGAGTAACTCCCAAGGTTTTCATAATAAAACAGGTAATAGGTACTACCTCATCTACTTCCCATCCCACAATTTGATTAGATCCTAATCATGCAGTGTTTGAGGATTGATATAATGCAATAAAACTGGGTAGTAGAAAAGGTATGATCAAAGTGTTACTTGCCTTGCTGATGATCCGCGAAACCTAGAGATTCGAAGTAACAGGCGGCGCACTCCGGGTATTCTATCGCAGACAAACAAACAAGCATACAATAAGTACTCATCTAATGCACAGGTAAAACTCAAATAGAGATCTAACCAGAAAGTTTAACTTAAGAACCCTGGTTTGCAAAAAGAATTGAATCGAACAAAGCAAAGAAAATCAAACGGCGAAAGAAATCAACTTCGTTCTAGTAATCTGGATCTAAGTCAAATTTTACAGTAACAAAAACTTGTTTAAGTTGATTATTCGGAAAGAGGGTTTCGAGATGAAACTCCAGGCGCTTGAATCGCCAGATTCGGATAAACGAGCGAAAAGTTATACTAAAACGAAAATCGGATCAGAAATCGCGATCAGAAAATAACCGCGGAAAATCCGACGAAAAAGAAAAACGACAAACAGATTAATCGTTAATTAACTTAATTCGAAAATAATTTTAAAAAAAATAATAAAAATAATAAATAATAATAAAAAATAAAATAATAAAATCGAAAATATTTTCGACGAAAAATATTTTTTAAAAAAATAATAATTCTTTGGCACGGAATTCGAGGCGGCGGCGAACCCCGGCGGCGGCGGGCTCGGGTGGGCTGGGGTGCTCTGGGGGCTCGGGCGCTCGGTATATAAAGGCGCCCCCCGGGCGGAGTCCCGCTCGAGTACGGCTCAAGGTCGGTTCCGTTTTTTTTTTAATAATTACGCTCGGAAAAAAGTAAAAAAGAGTACCAAACAGACACCAAAAATCGTGAAATAGATTTTCCCGGGTTTCTAAAATCGAGCCCGATAAAGTGGACATTTATTTGGGCCCAAAATACAATTTTGAAAAACGCGTATTTTTCCTAAATTCAATTAAAAATACCGAAAAAACTCCGAAATAAATCTTATTTGATTTTCTTATTAAATCATCAATATTTCTATATTTTGGGAAAGTCATTTTATTCCCTCTCTCATATTTTTGTAATAGAAATAATTGACGATAAAATAAATAAAATCACGTGATCCTATTTTCAAAATTTGAGAAAACTCAAATATGAAAATAACGAAATCCCCAACTCTCTCCGTGGGTCCTTGAGTTGCTTAGGATTTTCTAGGATCAAAACCAAAAGAAAAATAAAATATGATATGCATGATGATCTAATGTATAACATTCCAAATTGAAAATTTGGGATGTTATATAAACGTTATTGTATGAGATGATCATGTTTTGTATAAGTTATCGGCAACTGGTAGGAGCCTTATGGTTGTCGCTTTATTGTATGAAGTGCGAACGCCATGTAATTGCTTTACTTTATCACTATGCATTAGCGATAATTGTAGAAGCAATAGTTGGCGAGACAACCACGACGCTACGATGGAGATCAAGGTGTCAAGCCGGTGATGATGGAGATCATGACGGTGCTTTGGAGATGGAGATCAAAGGCACAAGATGATGATGGTCATATCATGTCACATATTTTGATTGCATGTGATGTTTATCTTTTATGCATCTTATTTTGCTTAGTACGGTGGTAGAATTATATGATGATCCCTCACTAAAATTTCAAGGTATAAGTGTTCTCCCTGAGTATGCACCGTTGCGACAGTTCATCGTGCTAAGACACCACGTGATGATCGGGTGTGATAAGCTCTGCGTTCACATCCAATGGGTGCAATATAGTTTTGCACATGCGGAATACTCGGGTTAAACTTGACTAGCCATGTATAGACATGCATGGCCTCGGAACACTGGAGACCAAAAGGGCGAACGTGAATCATATAGTAGATATGATCAACATAGAGATGTTCACCATTGAAAATTACTCCGTCTCACGTGATGATCGAACATGGTTTAGTTGATATGGATCACATGATCATTTAGATGAGTTGAGGGATGTCTATCTAAGTGGGAGTTCTTAAGTAATATGATTAATTGAACTTAATTTATCATGAACTTAGTCCTGATAGTTTTTGCATATCTATGTTGTAGATCAATAGCTCACGTATAGCTCCCCTATTTTATTTTTGATACGTTCCTAGAGAAAACTAAGTTGAAAGATGATAGTAGCAATGATGCAGAATGGGTCCGTGATCTGAGGATTATCCTCATTGCTGCAAAGAAGAATTATGTCCTTGATGCACCGCTAGGTGATAGACCTATTACAGGAGCAGATGCAGACGTTATGAATGTTTGCAAAGCTCAGTATGATGACTACTTGATAGTTTAGTGCACCATGCTTTACAGCTTAGAATCGGGACTTCAAAAATGTTTTGAACGCCATGGAGCATATGAGGTGTTCCAAGAGCTGAAAATGATATTTCAGACTCATGCCCGTGTTAAGAGGTATGAGACCTCTGACAAGTTCTTTGCCTACACGATGGAGGAGAATAGCTCAACCAGTGAGCATGTGCTCAAAATGTCTGGGTACTACAATCGCTTGAATCAAGTGGGAGTTAATCTTCCAGATAAGATAGTGATTGATAGAGTTCTCTAGTCACTATCACCAAGTTACTAGAACTTCATGATGAACTATAATATGCAAGGGATGACGAAAACGATTCTCGAGCTCTTCGCGATGCTGAAATCAGCGAAGGTAGAACTCAAGAAAAAGCATCAAGTGTTGATGGTTGACAAGCCCACTAGTTTCTAGTAAAAGGGCAAGGGAAAGAATAGGAACTTCAAGAAGAATGACAAGCAAGTTGTCACTCTCGGGAAGAAGCCCAAGTCTGGACCCAAGCCTGAAAACTGAGTGCTTCTACTACAAAGGGACTGGTCACTGGAAGCGGAACTGCTCCAAGTATTTGGCGGATAAGAAGGATGGCAAAGTGAACAAAGGTATATTTGATATACATGTTATTGATGTGTACCTTACTAATGCTCGTAGTAGCGCCTGGGTATTTGATACTGGTTCTGTTGCTCATATTTGCAACTCGAAACAGGGGCTATGGAGTAAACGAAGATTGGCTAAGGACGAGGTGATGATGCGCGTCGGGAATGGTTCCAAGGTCGGTGTGATCGTCGTCGGCACGCTACCTCTACATCTACCTTCAGGATTAGTTTTAGAACTGAATAATTGTTATTTGGTGCCAGCGTTGAGCATGAACATTATATCTGGATCTTGTTTGATGCGAGATGGGTATTCATTTAAATTAGAGAATAATGGTTGTTCTATTTATATGAGTAATATCTTTTATGGTCATACACCCTTGAAGAGTGGTCTATTTTTGTTGAATCTCGATCGTGGTGATACACATATTCATAATATTGATGCCAAAATATGCAAAGTTGATAATGATAGTGCAACATATTTGTGGCACTACCGTTTAGGTCATATTGGTGTAAAGCGCATGAAGAAACTCCATGCGGATGGACTTTTGGAATCACTTGATTATGAATCATTTGATGCTTGCGAACCATGCCTCATGGGCAAGATGACTAAAACTTCGTTCTCCGGCACAATGGAGCGAGCCACTGACTTATTGGAAATAATACATAGCGATGTATGCGGTCCGATGAGTGTTGAGGCTTGTGGCGGGTATTGTTATTTTCTGACCTTCACAGATGATTTGAGCAGATATGGGTATATCCACTTAATGAAACACAAGTCTGAAACATTTGAAAAGTTCAAAGAATTTCAGAGTGAAGTGGAGAATCATTGTAACAACAAAATAAAGTTTCTATGATCTGATCGTGGAGGCGTATATTTGTGTTATGAGTTTGGCCTTCATTTAAAACAATGTGGAATAGTTTCACAACTCACGCCACCTGGAACACCATAGCGTAATGGTGTGTCCGAACGTCGTAACCGTACTTTATTAGATATGATGCGATCTATGATGTCTCTTACCGATTTACCGCTATCGTTTTGGGGTTATGCATTAGAGACAACTGCATTCACTATAAATAGGGAACCATCTAAATCCGTTCAGACGACACCGTATGAACTTTGATTTGGCAAGAAACCTAAGCTGTCGTTTCTTAAAGTTCGGGGTTGCAATGCTTATGTGAAAAAGCTTCATCCTGATAAGCTCAAAACCAAATCGGAGAAGTGCGTCTTCATAGGATACCCAAAAGAAACTATTGGGTACACCTTGTATCACAGATCTGAAGGCAAGATCTGTGTTGCTAAGAATGGATCCTTTCTAGAGAAGGAGTTTCTCTCGAAAGAAGTGAGTGGGGGGGAGTAGGACTTGATGAGGCAATTGTACGTTCTCTCGAATTGGAGAGTAGCTCATCACAGAAATTAGTTCCAGTGATGCCTACACCAACTAGAGAGGAAGGTAATGATAATGATCATGAAACTTCAGATCAAGTTACTACCGAACCTCGTAGGTCAACCAGAGCACGTTCCGTACCTGAGTGGTACGGTAATCCTGTTCAGGAAGTCATGTTACTAGACCATGACAAACATACAAACTATGAGGAAGCGATGATGAGCCCAGATTCCAATAAATGGCTTGAGGCCATGAAATCTGATATATGATCCATGTCTGAGAACAAAGTGTGGACTTTGGTTGACTTGCCCGATGATCGGCAAGCCATAGAGAATAAATGGATCTTCAAGAAGAAGAGTGACGTTGATGGTAATGTTATTGTCTACAAATGTCGACTTGTTGCGAAAGGTTTTCAACAAGTTCAAGGAGTTGACTACGATAAGACTTTCTCACCCGTAGCAATGCTTAAGTCTGTCTGAATCATGTTAGCAATTGCCGCATTTTATGATTATGAGATTTGGTAAATGGACGTCAAAACTGCATTCCTTAATGGATTTCTCAAAGAAGAGTTGTATATGATGCAACCAGAAGGTTTTGTCGATCCTAAAGGTGCTAACAAAGTGTGCAAGCTCCAGCGATCCATTTATGGACTGCTGCAAGCATCTCGGAGTTGGAATATACGCTTTGATAGTGTGATCAAAGCATATGGTTTTATACAGACTTTCAGAGAAGCCTGTATTTACAAGAAAGTGAGTGGGAGCTCTCTAGCATTTCTATTATTATATGCGGATGACATATTGTTGATTGGAAATGATATAGAATTTCTGGATAGCATAAAAGGATACTTGTATAAGGGTTTTTCAATGAAAGACCTCGATGAAGCTACTTATATATTGGGCATCAAGATCTATAGAGATAGATCAAGACGCTTAATTGGTATTTCACAAAGCACATACCTTGATAAAGTTTTGAAGAAGTTCAAAATGGACGAGTCAAAGAAAGGGTTCTTGCCTGTGTTACAAGGTGTGAAGTTGAGTCAGACTCAATGCCCGACCACTGCAGAAGATAGAGAGGAAATGAAAGTCATTCTCTATGGCTCAGCCATAGGTTCTATCATGTATGTTATGCTGTGTACCAGGCCTGATGAGTGCCTTGCTATAAGTCTAGGAGGGAGGTACCAAAGTAATCCAGGAGTGGATCACTGGACAGTGGTCAAGAACATCCTGAAGTACCTGAAAAGGACTAAGGATATGTTTCTCGTTTATGGAGGTGACAAAGAGCTCATCATAAATGGTTACGTTGATGCTAGCTTTGACACTGATCCAGATGACTCTAAGTCACAAACCGGATACGTATTTATATTGAATGGTGGAGCTGTCAGTTGGTGCAGTACCAAGCAAAGCGTCATGGCGGGATCTATGTGTGAAGGGGAGTACATAGCTGCTTCAGAAACAACGAATGAAGG
This sequence comes from Aegilops umbellulata, assembly GCA_032464435.1. NCBI lineage: Eukaryota > Viridiplantae > Streptophyta > Magnoliopsida > Poales > Poaceae > Aegilops > Aegilops umbellulata. Next base: position 60,139,018 of record CP136056.1, on the reverse strand, counting down.
AGTCTAGATGAAGGAGTTCATATCTGATCTAGGTGTAATACCTAGTGCATCGGGTCCAATGAAAATCTTTTGTGACAATACTGGAGCGATTGCCTTGGCGAAGGAATCCATATTTCACAAAAGAACCAAACACATCAAGAGACGCTTCAACTCCATCCGTGATCAAGTCAAGCAGGGAGACTTAGAGATTTACAAAATACATACAGATCTGAATGTGGAAGACCCGTTGACTAAGCCTCTTCCACGAGCAAAACATGATCAGCACCAAGATTCCATGGGTGTTAGAATCATTACAATGTAATCTAGATTATTGACTCTAGTGCAAGTGGGAGACTAAAGGAAATATGCCCCAGAGGCAATAATAAAGTTATTATTTATATTTCCTTATATCATGATAAATGTTTATTATTCATGCTAGAATTGTATTAAACGGAAACTTGATACATGTGTGGATACATAGACAAAACACAGTGTCCCTAGTAAGCCTCTACTAGACTAGATCATTAATCAAAGATGGTTAAGTTTCCTAGACATAGACATGTGTTGTCATTTCATGAACGGGATCACATCATTAGGACAATGATGTGATGGACAAGACCCATCCGTTAGCTTAGCATAATGATCATTAAGTTTTATTGCTATTGCTTTCTTCATGACATATACATATTCCTTTGACTATGAGATTATGAAACTCCCGGATACCAGAGGAATACCTTGTGTTCTATCAAACGTCACAACATAACTGGGTGATTATAAAGATGCTCTACATGTATCTCCGAAGGTATTTGTTGGGTTGGCATAGATCGAGATTAGGATTTGTCACTCCGAGTATCGGAGAGGTATCTCTAGGCCCTCTCAGTAATGCACATCATAATAAGGCTTGCAAGCAATGTGACTAATGGTTTAGTTGCGGGATGATGCATTATGGAACGAGTAAAGAGACTTGCCGGTAACGAGATTGAACTAGGTATGAAGATACCGGCGATCGAATCTCGGGCAAGTAAAATACCGAATAACGTATGTTGTCATTACGGTACGACCAATAAAGATCTTCGTAGAATATGTGGGAACCAATAAGAGCATCCAGGTTCCGCTGTTGGTTATTGACCGGAGAGGTGTCTCGGTCATGTCTACATAGTTCTCGAACCCGTAGGGTCCGCACGCTTAATGTTAGCCATGTGCAGCACCCCCCTCCATAGTTTACGCCTCCGGTCATATTGTCGTAGTGCTTAGGCGTAGCCCCGCGCTGATCCCTTCAACTCACTATCACCACACCGTTGTGCTGACGAAACTCTCCATCCACACTTTGTTGGATCAAGAGTTCGAGGGACGTCATCGAGCTGAACGTGTGCAGAACTCGGAGGTGTCGTATCTTAGGTGCTTGATTGGTCGGAACGAGAAGAAGTTCGACTACATCAACCGCGTTGTCAAACGCTTTCGCTTTTGGTCTATGAGGGTACGTAGACACACTGTCCCCCTCTCATTGCTATGCATATCCTAGATAGATCTAGCATGAGCATAGGAATTTTGAAATTGCATGCTACGTTCCCCAACAATTGTAGCCTCCGTACACATTTCATGCCGCCTGGACTGTTTACGGTGCTGACGCCGGGTCAGGGCCAACTTACGGTGGGCGGGCGGCCGAACCGCCAGCCAGCCGGTGAGGCCTAAGCTGCCATGGAAACCGATGTCAAGTGCCGCCCGGTAGGGATTCAGCATGATAGATTCGGGGAAATAAGGAGAGGGATGAGCTCGCTTATGATACGTCTCCATCGTATCTACTTTTCCAAACACTTTTCCCCTTGTTTTGGACTCTAACTTGCATGATTTGAATGGAACTAACCCGGACTGACATTGTTTTTGGTAGAATTGCCATGGTGTTATTTTTGTGCAGAAATAAAAGTTCTCGGAATGACTTGAAACTTCACGAAGAATATTTTTGGAATATATAAAAAATACTGGCGAAAGAATCAAGACCAGGGGCCCACACCCTGTCCACGAGGGTGGAGGGTGCGCCTACCCCCCCTGGGCGCACCCCCTGCCTCATGGGCCCCTAGAGCTCCACCGACCTCAACTCCAACTCTATATATTCACGTTTTGGGAGAAAAAAATAGAGAGAAGGATTCATCGCGTTTTACAACACGGAGCCGCCGCCAAGCCCTAAACTCTCTTGGGAGGGCTGATCTGGAGTCCGTTTAGGGCTCCAGAGAGGGGAATCTATCGCCGTCGTCATTATCAACGTTCCTCCATCACCAATTTCATGATGCTCACCGCCGTGCCTGAGTAATTCCATCGTAGGCTTGCTGGACGGTGATGGGTTGGATGAGATTTATCATGTAATCGAGTTAGTTTTGTTAGGGTTTGATCCCTAGTATCCATTATGTTCTGAGATTGATGTTGCTATGACTTTGCTATGCTTAATGCTTGTCATTAGGGCCCGAGTGCCATCAATTCAAATCTGAACCTATTATGTTTTCATGAATATATGTGAGTTCTTGATCCTATCTTTCAAGTCAATAGCCACCTACTATGTGTTATGATCCGGTAACCCCGAAGTGACAATAATCAGGACCACTCCCGGTGATGATCATAGTTTGAGGAGTTCGTGTATTCACTAAGTGTTAATGCTTTGGTCCGATACTCTATTAAAAGGAGGACTTAATATCCCGTAGTTTCCAATAGGACCCCGCTCCCACGGGAGGGTAGGACAAAAGATGTCATGCAAGTTCTTTTCCATAAGCACGTATGACTATATTCGGAATACATGCCTACATTACATTAATGAACTGGAGCTAGTTCTGTGTCACCCTATGTTATAACTGTTGCATGAGGAATCGCATCTGACATAATTATCCATCACTGATCCAATGCCTACGAGCTTTTCACATATTGTTCTTCGCTTATTTACTTTTCTGTTTCTACTGTTACAATCACTACAAAACTATCACTGTTACCTTTGCCACCGTTACCGTTACTTCCATACTACTTTGCTACTAAATACTTTGCTGCAGATACTAAGTTATCCAGGTGTGGTTGAATTAACAACTCAACTGCTAATACTTGAGAATATTCTTTGGCTCCCCTTGTGTCTAATCAATAAATTTGGGTTGAATACTCTACCCTCGAAAACTGTTGCGATCCCCTATACTTGTGGGTTATCAAGACTATTTTCTGGCGCCGTTGCCAAGGAGCATAGCTCTGTTCTTTGAGTCACTTGGGATTTATATCCGCTGGTCACTATGAGGAACTTGAAAGACGAAAGAACTAAGATTTTTCCCTTAACTACTAGGGGAGGCAAGGAACTGCCATCTAGCTCTGCACTTGATTCACCTTCTGTTTTGAGTAAGCTTGCGACACCTAAACCTGCTTCTGCTATTAATTCTGATATGTCGCATGTTATTGCTGATGCCACTTCTGCTATGCATGATACTTATGATGAAACTACTTCTATGCTTGATACTACTATGCCATTAGGTGAATTTCTTGATGAACAACTTGCTAGGGATAGAGAGAATGAGATTATTGAAACTGATAATATTGATGAAAGTGATGATGAAGATTCTCCCCCTAGATATGAATTGCCTATTGTGCCTGAGGGTTATGTTACGGATGAAGGAACTGCTAGAGACTTTCTCGCTTGCAATGATAGGAGTGATCTTAAGAAGTTATTAGCTAAGATGAAAGAAAAATCTCTGAATGCTAGAATGAAATATGACCCTGCTTTTGCTACTTCACCTATCTTTATTACTGATAAGGATTATGATTTCTCTGTTGATACTGAGATAATTATTTTTGTTGAATCTGATCCTTTTTATGGCTATGAATCTGAAACTGTTGTAGCACATCTTACTAAATTAAATGATATAGCCACCCTTTCACTAATGATGAGAAAACTCGCTACTACTATATCCTTAAATTATTTCCGTTCTCATTAAAGGGTGATGCTAAGATATGGCTTACTTCTCTTGATCGTGGTTGTGTGCGTAGTACCCAAGATATGATTTACTACTTCTCTGCTAAATATTTCCCCGCTCATAAGAAACAAGCTGCTTTAAGGGAAATATATAATTTTGTGCAAATTGAAGAAGAGAGTCTCCCACAAGCTTGGGGGAGGCTTCTCCAATTACTTAATGCTTTTCCTGATCACCCTCTCAAGAAAAATGAAATACTTGATATCTTTTATAATGGACTAACCGATGCTTCCAGAGACCACCTGGATAGTTGTGCTGGTTGTGTTTTCAGGGAAAGAATAGTTGATCAAGCTGAATTGCTATTGAATAATATGTTGACTAATGAAAATAATTGGACACTTCCTGAACCAACTCCTAAGCCAACTCCAAAGAAAATGGGTATTCTATTTCTCAGTCCTGAAGATATGCAAGAGGCAAAGAAATCTATGAAAGAAAAAGGTATTAAAGCTGAAGATGTTAAGAATTTACCTCCTATTGAAGAAGTACATGGTCTTAATTTGCCGCCTATTGAAGAAATACATGGCCTTGATAACCCGACACAGGTAGTAAAGGTAAATTCTCTCTATAGATTTGATGAAGGTGATATTCCTCGTTATAAGTCTGCTAGCCAATGCTTAGATGAGTTTGATAATTTTATTGTCAAACAAGAAAACTTCAATGCTTATGTTGGTAGACAATTGAAACATAATGCTTATATGATGGAACACTAGAGTGATTATATGTCTAGTGTTAAAGGTGAACTTAAACTCATTAGTAAACATGCTTCTATGGTTACCACTCAAGTAGAACAAGTGCTTAAAGCTCAAAATGATTTGCTCAATGAATTAAATTATAAGAAAAATGACTTTGTTGTTAGAGTTGCAACTAGAGGAGGTAAAGTGACTCAGGAACCCTTGTATCCTGAGGGCCACCCTAAGAGAATTGAGCAATTTTCTCAGAGAACTAATGTTGATGCACCTAGTCCTTCTAAGAAGAAGAAAAAGAAAAATGATAGGACTTTGCATGCTTCTAGTGAATCTGTTGTAGACACACCTGAGAATCCAAATGATATTTCTATCTCTGATGCTGAAACACAATATGGTAATGAACATGAACCTAGTGATAATGTTAATGATAATGTTCATGTTGATGCTCAACCTAGCAATGACAATAATGTAGAGATTGAACATGTTGTTGATCTTGATAACCCACAATCAAAGAATCAACGTTATGGTAAGAGAGACTTTGTTGCTAGGAAGCACGGTAAAGAAAGAGAACCATGGGTTCAGAAACCCATGCCTTTTCCTCCCAAACCATCCAAGAAAAAGGATGATGAGGATTATGAGCGCTTTGCTGAAATGATTAGACCTATCTTTTTGCGTATGCGTTTTACTGATATGCTTAAAATGAATCCTTATGCTAAGTATATGAAGGATATTGTTACAAATAAGAGAAAGATACAGAAAACTGAAATTTCCACCATGCTTGCTAATTATACTTTTAAAGGTGGAATACCAAAGAAACTTGGAGATCCAGGAGTACCAACTATACCATGCTCCATTAAAAGAAACTATGTTAGAACTGCTTTATGTGATCTTGGAGCTGTTGTTAGTGTTATGCCTCTCTCTTTATACCGTAGAATTGATTTGAATAAGTTGACACCTACTGAAATATCTTTGCAAATGGTTGATAAATCAACTGCTATACCTCTCGGTATTTGTGAGGATGTGCCTGTTGTGGTTGCAAATATTACTATTTTAATAGACTTTGTTATTCTTGATATTCCCGAGGACGATAGTATGTCGATTATCCTGGGTAGACCCTTTTTGAATACTGCAGGGTCTGTTATTGATTGCAACATAGGCAATGTCACTTTTCATGTTAATGGAAATGAGCATACGGTACACTTTCCGAGAAAACAACCTCAAGTCCACAATATAAACTCTATTGGAAAAATTCCATCGATTTTTATTGGAGGTTTTGAATTTCCTCTCCCTACTGTCAAGAAGAGATATGATATTCTTATTATTGGGGATGTGTATATCCCCGTTGAGGTAACATAGTGCTATTCGAAATTTCTCCGGTTCCATGTTATTCAGAATGAGTTTGTTAGCAAGACTTGATCAACCTTGTTAGTGGATTCATTTTGATGAGCATGAGATGGATGAAGTTAGAAAGCACAACCTTATGTGCCCTCCTTTTACTTTCTGTTATTTAGAATAAAAAAAGCAAAATAGTATTTTCTGTCTGTTTTTTGAATTATCTGTGCAATAAAAAATACCCCGAAAATAAAAGTTCTCCAAATGCCCCGAAAATGGAATATGATTTTTTCTAGAATATTTGAGAATATTTGGCGCTGAGAACACACCAGGGGGAGCAAGCACCTGGCCACGAGGGTCCAGGGCGCGCCCACACCCCTTGGGCGCGCCCCCTGGCTCGTCGGCCCCTGGTAGCTCCCCTCCACTTATTCCAGCCACCACACACTCCTTCTTCCTCCCAAAAAAATCACCAACCAGCTCAAGCACGAGTTCTAGCTAATCTTGATGCGACTTTCGATCTCCTTGCTCAAAGCACCACTCACAAAACTGCTTTGGCGGATTGTTCTTCGGTATGTGACTCCTCCAATGGTCCAATTAGTTTTTGTTCTAGTGCTTTATTCATTGCAATTTTTTGCTGCCTAGGTGACCTTGTTCTTGAGCTTGCATGTCAAACTTATATGGTCCCAAGTAGTTCCAATGCATGATATAGTCTCTAGGCTCTTGTGGGAGTAGTTTCTATCAATTTTGTTGAGTTTGGTTCACTTTTATTTTAAGTTATTAATATTTTCAGAAATTTTTCAGAGGAAGAAATATGTCTAGGAAATTGTTCCAAGGTGGTTCTTCAAGGAAGCAAGGACCCGTGCCCGCAATGCATGAGCCGGACCATGAACTACCAACAGAAGCTCAAGTGCGGCCTTGTGAATGGCCGTCAGAAGATTTCATGGTTCGAGCGGGAATTAAGGAGGAATTTGACGCATATGTGCATAATGTTGAACTCGAGGGCTTCATGCTAGATAAGTGCCCTTAGTACTATCACCTAACTAATTCCTTTGTGAGGAGGTTCAAATTTTCATCTTCACGTAATTCTCACACTGTCCTATTTGATATCTATGGCCAATCTTATACTATGGACTTAGAGGATTTAAATACTGCTTGCAAACTTCCACAATGGGGTAGTGCTAGTGAACCTCGCAAATCTGAGTTTAGAGATTTTCTTGCTAGTATTACAGTGGGGGAATCTAGAGATATAACACAAGCTACCATAGGGAGCATTCATTTTCCTGCTATACATTATTTTGCTCTCTTCATAGGTAGATGCATAAATGGTAAGGATGAAGCATGTCACATGTGTGTCCCTGATCTTAGTGTTCTCAAGAGTGTTGTTTTAGGAGATAAACAATATAACTTGGGGGGCCATTGTTGCACGAAGGTTGCATAATAATGGTTTAAGTGGAGACTTATTTGGTGGAATTTATGCAACCCGTGTGGCTAATTTTCTTGGAATACCCATACATGAAAATGATATGGAATTTCCTCCCACTTATCTAGGATATGAGGCTATGGTTCGCCATCAGTTTATTGAGAGCAACGAACAACCTCTCCAGTACTGACTAATGTTTGACAGGCGTCGTATTTTCCATGTTGCTCTCCCTGCTCCTACTTTCTTTGACTTTCAAGCAAAAGGGAGATTTATTATAACCAGGCAGGAGGCGAACGAGTATAAGAGGAGGACGGAGACAGCTCGCCTCCAAGTGGCGGCCCATGAGGCAATAGCTGCTGCATCTCAATACGACCCCAACTACAACTTTGTATATCCGCCTGGCCAGCCGTGGCCATAAACCAACTTAGGCCAAAAGCCTAAGCTTGGGGGAGTATGTATTTCTCACCGACATTATATTCATGTTCACACGCATTCTAGTTGTCGGTGCTCATACCTTTTCACTATAATATCCATGTTAGTTTATTTTCCTTTTTATGCTTTCTTCTTGTGTGTTTGAAAAACCTTAAGAAAAACAAAAACAAAAAATTAGTTGTAGCTTTTAGCTAGTTTACTTTCCATGTTTGTAGTAGTAATAATTAAAATAAAACCCAAAAAGATTTCTTGTTCTTCTTTTGCTTGTTGGGAGCTTTCCCTTGTAAATATTTTAATTTATTCTCTTTACTTCGGGGGTCGAGAAGAGAAGACCATAATGAAAATGTTGAAGTGGCTCTTATATGCATTATTGTTGATTTAACCAAGAGCCCATATTACCTTGTCTTCTCCTTTGTATTAAATGCTCGCAGATTCCAGCTTAGTCCAATTGCACGTGCACTATTATTATTATCCACATCGTTCGGTTGTGCAAGTGAAAGGCAATAATGACGATTTATGATGGGCTGATTGAGATGAGAGAAGCTGGTATGAACTCGACCTCTCTTGTTTTTGTAAATATGATTAGTTCATCATTCCTGATTCAGCCTATTATGAATGAACATGTTTTCAATGACAATTAGAGATTACAGTTGCGTATGCCATGCTTAATCCGCTAGGAGTTTATAATGGTTTACCTTGCGTGCCAACATGCTATTAAAATGGTTGTGATGTGGTATGATAGGGTGGTATCCTCCTTTGAATGATTCAAGTGACTTGACTTGGCACATGTTCACACATGTAGTTGAAACAAAATCAACATAGCCTCCACGATATTTATGTTCATGGTGGATTATATCCTACTCATGCTTGCACTCAATGTTTATTAATTTTAATGCATGTTCATGACTGTTGTCGCTCTCTAGTCGGTCGCTTCCCAGTCTTTTTCTAGCCTTCACTTGTACTAAGCGGGAATACTGCTTGTGCATCCACTTCCATAAACCCCAAAGTTATTCCATATGAGTCCACCATACCTTCCTATATGCGGTATCTACCTGCCGTTCCAAGTAAATTTGTATGTGCCAAACTCTAAACCTTCAAATGAAATTCTGTTTTGCATGCTCTAATAGCTCATGTATCAACTAGGGTTGTTTGTATCTTCCATGCTAGGCGGATTATTCTCAAGAGGAGTGGACTCCGCTCCTCAATCACGAGAAAATGGCTGGTCACCGGGATGCCCAGTCTCATGCTCTAAGCAACTCAAATCGAAATAATTGCAAACAAAACTCCCCCAGGGTTGTTGCTAGTTGGAGGCACTCGTTGTTTCGAGCCAGCCATGGATTGATGCTTGTTGGTGGTGGGGGAGTATAAACTTTACCATTCTGTTTGGGAACCGCCTATAATGTGTGTAGCATGGAAGATATCGAGATCTCTAGGTTGTTATGTTGACAATGAAAGTATGCCGCTCAAAATATTATTCATCTCTATTTCAAAATCGAGCTCTGGCACCTCTACAAATCCATGCTTCCCTCTACGAAGGGCCTATCTATTTACTTTTATGTTGAGTCATCACCCTCTTATTAAAAAGCACTAGTTGGAGAGCACCGCTATCATTTGCGTCCATTACTATTAATTTATATTGGGTATGACTATGACTGGATCTCTTTTACCATGAATTACAATGTTTAGTCAGTCCTTGATCTTCAGAGGTGCTCTGCATTTATGTTTTGCGGTCTCAGAAAGGGCTAGCGAGATACCATCTTGTTATATCATATTATGATTGTTTGGAGAAAGTGTTGTCATCCGAGATTTATTATTATTGCTCGCTAGTTGATTATGCCATTGATATGAGTAAACATGAGACCTAAATGTTATTGTGAATATGGTTAGTTCATAATCTTTGCTGAAAACTTGAATGCTGGCTTTACATATTTGCAACAACAAGAGCAAACAGAGTTTGTAAAAGTTTTTCTTTGTCACATTCAGTTTGTCAACTGAATTGCTTGAGGACAAGCAAAGGTTTAAGCTTGGGGGAGTTGATACGTCTCCGTCGTATCTACTTTTCCAAACACTTTTGCCCTTGTTTTGGACTCTAACTTGCATGATTTGAATGGAACTAACCCGGACTGACGTTGTTTTCAGCAGAATTGCCATGGTGTTATTTTTGTGCAGAAATAGAAGTTCTCGGAATGACCTGAAACTTCACGGAGAATATTTTTGGAATTAATAAAAAATACTGGCGAAATAATCAAGGCCAGGGGCCCACAGCATGTCCACTAGGGTGGGGGCACGCCTACCCTCCTGGGCGCGCCCCTCTGCCTCGTGGGCCCCCTGGTGCTCCACCGACCTCAACTCCAACTCTATATATTCACGTTCGGGGAGAAAAAAATCAGAGAGAAGGATTCATCACGTTTTACGATACAGAGCCGCCGCCAAGCCCTAATCTCTCTCGGGAGGGCTGATCTGGAGTCCGTTCGGGGCTCCGGAGAGGGGAATCCGTCGCCATCGTCATCATCAACCTTCCTCCATCACCAATTTCATGATGCTCACCGCCGTGCATGAGTAATTCCATCGTAGGCTTGCTGGACGGTGATGGGTTGGATGAGATTTACCATGTAATCGAGTTAGTTTTGTTAGGGTTTGATCCCTATGTTCTGAGATTGATGTTGCTATAACGTTGTTATGCTTAATGCTTGTCACTAGGGCCCGAGTGCCATGATTTCAGATCTGAACCTATTATGTTTCCATGAGTATATGTGAGTTCTTGATCCTATCTTGCAAGTCTATAGTCACCTATTATGTGTTATGATCTGTTAACCCCGAAGTGACAATAATCGGGATCATTACCGGTGATGACCGTAGTTTGAGGAGTTCATGTATTCACTAAGAGTTAATGCTTTGGTCTGGTACTCTATTAAAAGGAGGCCTTAATATCCCTTAGTTTCCATTAGGACCCTGCTGCCACGGGAGGGTAGGACAAAAGAAGTCATGACGTATCTATCATTTTTTATTGCTCCATGCTATATTATCTACTGTTTTGGACTATATTGGGCTTTATTTTCCACTTTTATATTATTTTTGGAACTAACCTATTAACCGGAGGCCCAACCCAGAATTGCTGTTTTTTTTCCTATTTCAGTGTTTCGAAGAAACGGAATATCAAAGGGAGTCCAAACGGAATAAAACCTTCGGGAATGTGATTTTCTCACCGAACGTGATCCAGGAGACTTGGACCCTACGCCAAGGCATCAGAGAGGCGGTCATGAGGGTGGAGGCGCCCCCCCCCCCTTAGGGCGCGCCCCCCTGCCTCGTGGGCCCCTCGAAGCTCCACCGACGTACTTCTTCCTCCTATATATACCTACGTACCCCCAAACGATCAGAACAGGAGCCAAAAACCTAATTCCACCGCCGCAACTTTCTGTATCCACGAGATCCCATCTTGGGGCCTGTTCCGGAGCTCCGCCGGAAAGGGCCGTCATCACGGAGGGCTTCTACAGCATCCTAGCCCCTCCGATGAAGTGTGAGTAGTTTACCTCAGACCTTCGGGTCCATAGTTAGTAGCTAGATGGCTTCTTCTCAGTGCCCGAATTATTAAAAATCCCTAGAACGTGATAAAATACTGATTCCAATTTCTGCTGATCAATAAACAAATTTTCTAGGTCGTCTAATTTTGGTAGATTTTTTGGAGTTCCAGAAGTTTGCGTTAGTTACAGATTACTACATACTGTTCTGTTTTTGACAGATTCTGTTTTTCGTGTGTTGTTTGCTTATTTTGATGAATCTATGGCTAGTAAAATAGTTTATAATCCATAGAGAAGTTGGAATACAGTATGTTTAACACCAATATAAATAAATAATGAGTTCATTACAGTATCTTCAAGTGGTTTTATGTTTTTTTTTCTCTAACGGAGCTCACGAGATTTCTATTGAGTTTTGTGTTGTGAAGTTTTCAAGTTTGGGTGAAATCTTTTGATGGATTATGTAACAAGGAGTAGCAAGATCCTAAGCTTGGGGATGCCCATGGCACCCCAAAGATAATCCAAGGACACCAAAAAGTCAAAGCTTGGGGATGCCCCGGAAGGCATCCCCTCTTTCGTCCATCGGTATTTTACTTGGAGCTATATTTTTATTCACCAACATGATATGTGTTTTGCTTGGAGCGTCTTGTATTATTTGTGTCTTTGTTTGCTAGTGTGCCACAATTATCCTTGCTGTACACACCTTTTGACAGAGCCATATATGAATAAAAATTTGCTAGAATACTCTATGTGCTTCACTTATATGTTTTGAGCTATGTAGTTTTGCTCTATGTGCTTCACTTATATCTTTTGAGCGTTATAATTTTGCTCTATGTGCTTCACTTAGATCTTTTAGAGCACGGTGGTGGATTTGTTTTAAATAAACTATTGATCTCTCATGCTTCACTTAGATCATTTTGAGAGTCTTAATAGCATGGTAAATTGCTTAATAATAATATGCTTGGTGTTCAAGATTTGTGAAACTTTCTTTTGAGTGCGTTGAATACTAAGAAAAGATTGAAGCATGATAATTGTTTTGAGATATGGAGGTGATAATATTAGAGTCATGCTAGTTGAGTAATTGTGAATTTAAAGAATACTTGCGTTGAAGTTTGTGATTCCCGTAGCATGCACGTATGGTGAACCGTTATGTGATGAAGTCGGAGCATGATTTATTTATTGATTGTCTTCCTTATGAGTGGCGGTCGGGGATGAGCGATGGTATTTTCCTACCAATCTATCCCCCTAGGATCATGCGCGTAATACTTTGCTTTGATAACTTCTAGATTTTTGCAATAAGTATATGAGTTCTTTATGACTAATGTTGAGTCCATGGATTATACGCACTTTTCCCATCCTTCCACCATTGCTAGCCTCTCTAATATCGCGCATTTTTCGCCGGTATCATACACCCACCATATACCTTCCTCAAAACAGCCACCATACCTACCTAACATGGCATTTCCATAGCCATTCTGAGATATATTGCCATGCAACTTTCCACCGTTCCGTTTATTATGACACGCTCCATCATTGTCATATTGCTAGCATGATCATGTAGTTGACATCGTATTTGTGGCAAAGCCACCTTTCATAATTCTTTCATACATGTCACTCTTGATTCATTGCATATCCCGGTACACCGCCGGAGGCATTCATATAGAGTCATATCTTGTTCTAAGTATCCAGTTGTAATTGTTGAGTTGTAAGAAAAATAAAAGTGTGATGATCATCATTTTTTAGAGCATTGTCCCAAGTGAGGAAAGGATGATGGAGACTATGATTCCCCCACAAGTCGGGATGAGACTGCGGACAAAAAATAAAAAAATAAAAAATAAGAGGCCATAAAAAAAGGCCCAAATAAAAAAAATGAGAGAAAAAGAGAGAAGGGACAATGTTACTATCCTTTTACCACACTTGTGCTTCAAAGTAGAACCAAGATCTTCATGATAGAGAGTCTCTCATTTTGTCACTTTCATATACTAGTGGGAATTTTTCATTATAGAACTTGGCTTGTATATTCCAATGATGGGCTTCCTCAAAATGCCCTAGGTCTTCATGAGCAAGCGAGTTGAATGCACACCCACTTAGTTTCTTTTGTTGAGCTTTCATAAACGTATAGCTCTAGTGCATCCGTTGCATGGCAATCCCTACTCACTCACATTGATATCTATTAATGGGCATCTCCATAGCCCGTTGATACGCCTAGTTGATGTGAGACTATCTTCCCCTCTTTTTGTCTTCTCCACAACCACCATTCTATTTCACATATAGTGCTATATCCATGGCTCACGCTCATGTATTGCGTGAAGATTGAAAAAGTTTTGAAAATGTTAAAGTATGAAACAATTTCTTGGCTTGTCATCGGGGTTGTGCATGATTTAAATACTTTGTGTGGTGAAGATAGAGCATAGCCAGATTATATGATTTTGTAGGGATAACTTTCTTTGGCCATGTTATTTTGAGAAGACATAATTGCTTTATTAGTATGCTAGAAGTATTATTATTTTTATGTCAACATAAACTTTTGTCTTGAATCTTTCTAATCTGAATATTCATACCACAATTAAGAAGATTTGCATTGAAATTATGCCAAGTAGCACTCCGCATCAAAAATTCTCTTTTTATCATTTACCTACTCGAGGACGAGCAGGAATTAAGCTTGGGGATGCCTAATACGTCTCCAATGTGTCTATAATTTTTGATTGCTCATGCTATATTATCTACTGTTTTGGACTATATTGGGCTATCTTTTCCACTTTTATATTATTTTTGGGACTAACCTATTAACCGGAGGCCCAGCCCAGAATTGTTGTTTTTTGCCTATTTCAGTGTTTCGAAGAATCGGAATATCAAACGGAATAAAACCTTCGGGAGCGTGACTTTCTCACCGAACGTGATCCAGGAGACTTGGACCCTACGCCAAGGCATCAAAGAGGCGGTCACGAGGGTGGGGGCGCCCCCCCCTTAGGGCGCGCCCCCTGCCTCGTGGGCCCCTCGAAGCTCCACCGACATACTTCTTCCTCCTATATATACCTACGTACCCCCAAACGATCAGAACAGGAGCCAAAAACCTAATTCCACCGCCGCAACTTTCTGTATCCATGAGATCCCATCTTGGGGCCTGTTCGGGAGCTCCGCCGGAGAGGGCCATCATCACGGAGGGCTTCTACATCATCCTAGCCCCTCTGATGAAGTGTGAGTAGTTTACCTTAGACCTTCGGGTCCATAGTTAGTAGCTAGATGGCTTCTTCTCTCTTTTTGGATCTCAATACAAAGTTCTCCCCCTCTCTCGTGGAGATCTATTCGATGTAATCTTCTTTTTGCGGTGTGTTTGTTGAGACCGATGAATTGTGGGTTTATGATCAAGTCTATCTATGAATAATATTTGATTCTCTGAATTCTTTTATGTATGATTGGTTATCTTTGCAAGTCTCTTCGAATTATCAGTTTGGTTTGGCCTACTAGATTGGTTTTTATTGCCATGGGAGAAGTGCTTAGCTTTGGGTTCGATCTTGCGGTGTCCTTTCCCAGTGACAGAAGGGGCAGCAAGGCACATATTGCATTGTTGCCATCGAGGATAACAAGATGGGGTTTATTTCATATTGCATGAATTTATCTCTCTACATCATGTCATCTTGCTTAAGGCGTTACTCTGTTTTTAACTTAATACTCTAGATGCATGCTGGATAGTGGTCGATGAGTGGAGTAATAGTAGTAGATGCAGAATCGTTTCGGTCTACTTGTCTCGGACGTGATGCCTATATACATGATCATACCTAGATATTCTCATAACTATGCTCAATTCTATCAATTGCTCAACAGTAATTTGTTCACCCACCGTAGAATACTTATGCTCTTGAGAGAAGCCACTAGTGAAACCTATGGCCCCCGGGTCTATTCTCATCATATCAATCTCCATCACTTTAATTTTGCTTTGCTTTTCACTTTGCCTTTTACTTTTCACTTTGCCTTTTACTTTTCACTTTGCATCTTTATACCAAAAATACCAAAAATATTATCTATCATCTCTATCAGATCTCACTCTCGTAAGTGACCATGAAGGGATTGACAACCCCTAATTGCGTTGGTTGCGAGTAGCTATCATTTTGTGCAGGTACGAGGGACTTGAGCGTGGCCTCCTACTGGATTGATACCTTGGTTCTCAAAAACTGAGGGAAATACTTACGCTACTCTGCTGCATTATCCTCTCCTCTTCGGGGAAATCCAACGCAAGCTCAAGAGGTAGCATCATGCAAGTTCTTTTCCATAAGCATGTATGACTATATTCAGAATACATGCCTACATTACATTGATGAATTGGAGCTAGTTCTATGTCACCCTATGTTATAACTATTGCATGAGGAATCGCATCCGGCATAATTCTCCATCACCGATCCAATGCCTACGAGCTTTTCACATATTGTTCTTCGCTTATTTACTTTTCCATTGCTACTGTTACAATCACTACAAAACTATCACTGTTACTTTTGCCACCGTTGCCGTTACTTCCGTACTATTTTGCTACTAAATACCTTGCTGCAAATACTAAGTTATCCAGGTGTGGTTGAATTGACAACTCAACTGCTAATACTTGAGAATGTTCTTTGGCTCCCCTTGTGTCGAATCAATAAATTTGGGTTGAATACTCTACCCTCGAAAACTGTTGCGATCCCCTATACTTGTGGGTTATCAATCACCCTGCTTCGATAGTACATAAAATCATTTCGGCCCAACCCATGCTGCACCAGCTGTTCCTTCAGATTTTCAATAGTGATTGAGTCTTCCAACCATGGCTCAGGCGATGGTTGACGAAAAGATGCTTTATGGACAATGAACCTAACCATCCACAATTTATCGATCCGCAGCAGACAATATAAACATTTAATCAACTTTTAGATTCAGGTCATGTAGGTACAAACTCGCAGCCGGGGTTCATGATTCATCTCACCACACATATAAACTTCCCTAAGACCATATATTCTAAAACACTAACACCATGTACTCATACCTAGTAAGAGAGTTCAAGATTCATCTCATCACACAATAAACACTTGCCTTGGAGGCAGATCTAAGAGGGGCAGATCGGAGGTGATACTTGTAACACAAGGAGTTGACAACGTTAGAGAAAAAAATACCTGCTTGCAGCTCCTACGGCCAGAGGGTTTAACGACGTACTTCATGATAGGGAATGCCGACATCCTTCCTTTCTGGTATGGGAAGAAGCTCAGTCGGGCAGATTGGGAGGGGAAGAAGCTCGGGCGGGAATAAATGGGGGTTTCACGGGTAGAATGGGGAGGTGCGGATATAGGGAAAACATATTTAAAGAGACCAGACGCGCCTACGAATCCGGCGAGTGAAAAACGGGAAGGTTGGAAGATCTGAAGAGCCTGACTCCTTTAGTAAACGACAGCATCTCACCCAATTTACCAGGCGGTCTGCCTTCTGTCAAAAATATCAGACTATCTGGCAAGCAAGACGCGCCAGTCAGTCCGGCGTGTCAGCAAGACAACGGAGGCATCGAGGTAAAAAGTCAGACGCTCCAGGAACGTAATTATAAACGCCTAGAAAAGAGGTGTGTCATGCTTTTAAGACGCCTAACTATACGACGTGATAGTAAAACAGATGTCGCGCCTTAGCATGTGGCACATTGGGCTGGCGCCACACTGGCGACGTGACCGACGACCATGGACCGTGATAATCCCCAAGTGCAAGGAATCATCCTAGCAATTTCCAAAGGTGGAAGTGATAAGTATGGAGTGTCGAACCCACAAGGAGCTAAAGGTAAGATCAATATCCTCTCAAGTCCTATCTACCACTTATACGACTCTACGTACACCAAACGTTTGCTTCCAACTAGAAACGAGAAATAAAACTACGTTGTGGGTATGAAGAGGATAACTTTGCAAGATATCGGAGAACTAAAATATAAAAGTAGGTGTTGTTAACATAATTTAGAATATATTACTATATATTATAAATAGTGAGTGTGGAATAATGATGGGTCGATGTGCGAAATTTTCCTAAGCAATTATTAACAAGATCAGTAATCATTATTGCAATTTCATATGAGGGAGAGGCATAAGCTAACATACTTTCTCTTCTTGGATCATATGCACTTATGATTGGAACTCTAGCAAGCATCCGCAACTACTAAAGATCAATAAGGTAAAATCCAACCATAGCATTAAAGCATCAAGTCCCCTTTATCCCATACGCAACAAGATCATTAAGGTAACCATAGCATTAAAGCATCAATAATGATGGGTCGATGTGCGAAATTGTCCTAAGCAATTATTAACAAGATCAGTAATCATTATTGCAATTTCATATGAGGGAGAGGCATAAGCTAACATACTTTCTCCTCTTGGATCATATGCACTTATGATTGGAACTCTAGCAAGCATCCGCAACTACTAAAGATCATTAAGGTAAAATCCAACCATAGCATTAAAGCATCAAGTCCCCTTTATCCCATACGCAACAACCCCCATACTCGGGTTTAAACTTCTGTCACTCTAGCAACCCACTATAAGCGAATCATGAACGCATTGCAATACCCTACAGCGGGAATCCCCCACGTGTGCGCGGCATGGAAGGCACCATAGGACAACACCAAAATAAAACATACAACTCAAACCAATATATATCATCAATCAACCCAAAGGACAAAAGAAATCTACTCAAAACATCATAGGATGGCAACACATCATGGGATCATAATGTGTGGCATAAAGCACCGTGTTCAAGTAGGGGATTAAAGCGGGGTGCGGGAGAGTGGACCGCGTAAAAGAGATGAGGATGGTGATGTTGATGAAGATGATCACCGCGGCGATGGTTCCCCCGTGGCACTCCGGTGCCATCGAGAGAGAGGGGAGAGGTTCTCCCCCTTGTGCTTCCTCCTCCGTGGCCTCCCCCCCCTAGATGGGGAGAGGTTCTCCCTCTGGTCCTTGGCCTCCAGGGCGATGATGGACCCCTCCGGGAACCTCCTCCATAGCCTCCGGTGATGATGGCCCCCTCTGGCAGGGTGCCAGAGAGGTCCTAGATTGGTTTTTCGTGGCTACAGAGGCTTATAGCGGCGAAACTCCTGATCTAGGTTTCTTTTCGAGGGTTTCCGTATCTATAGAAATTTTTGGCGTTGGTTTCATGTCAGGGGGGTCCATGAGTCAACCACAAGGTCGGAGCACGCTCCCGGGGGGGTACGGCGCGCCCTCCAACCTTGTGGTTGGCTCGGGACTCTTCTGGGCCAACTCTTTTGCTTCGGGGCTTCTTCTGGTCCATAAAAAATCTCCATAAATTTTCAGCTCATTTGGACTCCGTTTGATATTCCTTTTCTGTAAAACTCAAAAACAAGGAAAAAAGAAACTAGCATTGGGCTCTAGGTTAATAGGTTAGTCCCAAAAATCTTATAAAATAGCATATAAATGCATATAAAACATCCAAGATAGATAATATAATAGCATGAATACTTCATAAATTGTAGATACTTTGGAGACGTATCAACATCCCCAAGCTTAATTCATGCTCATCCTCAAGTAGGTAAATGACAAAAGAAATAATTTATGAAGTGTGAATGCTAGCAAGTGCACAAGTTTGATCAATGATAGTTCCAAACACTTTTCTAGCATCATTATATATCATAAACAGTAGCTCATCTGATAAAACTTCTCATGATCAAGTAGCAAGCTATTCACAAGTTAAAGCATAGATCATAAACTTTATTGAAAACTAACAAAACCATGTTCTCCGTCACCAAACAATTGCAATTCATCTTATTTTCAGGAAGGGTCTATGTAAGAGCTTTGATTTAGCAAATTCCACATACTCAACTATCATATAGTCTTCCATGATTGCTACCACTCAAAGCATATTTTTAGAACAAATAGTATCCATCGAACACAGAGAAAGATAGGGGCTTAATGTTTCGCCTCCCAACTTATTTATCATATAGATAATTGTCAACAGTAATAATTCATGATCAAATATATTTGAATGACCATATATGCTTAGATCTTCCCCCATCACATGATGCTTGCCAACTAAAGAGTAGGTTGGAATGAGAAGGAATACTACTGACTCTTGCATAAAAGTAAAATATAGGCCCTTCACAGAGGGAAGCAGGGATTTGCAGAGGTGCCAGAGCTCGAAGCTTTTAAAACAAAGATGAAAATAATTTTGAGAGGTATGCTTTCATTGTAAACATAACAACCAAGAGTTCCCAATATCTTCCATACTAGATACATTATAGGCGGTTCCCAAACAGAAAGGTAAAGATTTTACTCCCCCTCCACCAACAATCACATTCCACGGCTGGTCCAAAACAACGGGTACCGTCCAACTATCAACAATCCTGGGGGAGTTTTTTTTATTTATTTGTGATTTTGTTTTTGATCTTTTGATCATAGGACTGGGCATCCCAATTACCATTCATTTTCTCGTGAATGATGAGCGGAGTCCGCTCATCGTGAGAATAACCCACCTAGCATGGAAGTGACAGCCCCTAGTCGCTACATGGGCGATTCAGGCATACAAAACATATTATTATTTGAAGGTTTAGAGTTTGGCACATGCAAATTTACTTGGAACGGCAGGTAAATACCGCATATAGGTATATATGGTGGACACTCATGGAAGAAACTTGATTCAAGGATTTTGGATGCACAAGCAGTATTCCCGCTTAGTACAGAGATTTTGGCTAGCAAAAGATTCTAAAAAGCAAGCACCACATGTTGGAGGATCCATAACAAAATAACTTCTATACAAATATACCCAAGCATAACTCATTATGTTGTCTTCCTTGTCCAATTTCAACTAATTTTCTCAAGTTTGAAAATAATTATTGGGGCTCACAATCATAGAAGACATCCAATAATATATTGATGTGTGAAATCTCTCTTCCTTCAATATTCTTTCATGAATTGTTCAAGTGACCAATACTATATTTGCTAACTTTCAATAAATTTACCACCTCTACTACTTATATGTGAAGTCATTACTCCCCATGGTGAAACATATAAAGCATATATAATTTCAAATTTATGATGTTCAATTCATTCAACCATTTACTCATGATATAAGTGAAGCATGCAAGTAAATGACAAACTACTCCAAAATATATAAGTGAAGAACAATGAGTAGTCAAATAATTAACTAGCCATGAGAGGACTCTCTTTTATTCAAGATTTCAGATCCAATGGTTTTATTCAAACAACAAGAAAAATGAAAATACGCTCCAAGGAAAACACGTATCATGTGACGAATAAAAATATAGCTCCGAGTAAGGTATACCGATGGTTTTGAAGACGAAAGAGGGGATGCCTTCCGGAGCATCCCCAAGCTTAGGTGCTTGAGTCTTCCTTGAATATTACCTTGGGGTGCCTTGAGCATCCCCAAGCTTAGGGTCTTTCCACTCCTTATTCTTCTCGTATCGATATCTCACCCAAAACTTGAAAACTTCAATCACACAAAACTTAACGGAACTTTGTGAGATGGGTTAGTATGATAAAGAGTAAACCATTCACTTTGGTACTGTCAAAGACAAGATTCATAATTTTTCTCACACAATGACTATGGTACCATATCATTTCTAAAATTTATATTGAGCAATATGAGCCATAGAAATTAGAAAACAAGTGAACTATGCATTGAAAACAAAATCTGCCAGAAACAGAACAGTCTGTAATGATCTGAACTACAACCATACTTCTGCTACTCCAAAAATCCTGAGAAATTAGGAAGTCCTAAGAAATTTATCTATTAATCTTCTGCAAAAAGAATCAACTAAAACTCACTCTTTTGCTAAAAATGAGAATTGTTTTCGTGAGCGCAAAAGTTTCTCCTGTTCAGCAAGATCAAATCAACTATCACCGTAAGTCATCCCAAAGGTCTTACTTGGAACTTTATTGAAACAAAAGCTAAAAAACATGATTAGTGCAGTAGCTTAATCATGTTAACACAAAAAGACAGTAAGGATAAATATTGGATTGTCTCCCAACAAGCGCTTTTCTTTAATGTCTTTTTAGTTAGGCATGATATTATAACGATACTCTTCCAAGCCCAACTCCGATAATCCTTTTATTCATACTCTAAAAGATATAATTGAAGTTCATAGAGCATTCTACAAATAATATAAATTTACCAATATCCAAGCTCAAAATATATAAGTGAAGCACATGAAGCATTCTATAAAGTTATACTCAAAAGATTTAAGTGAAGCATAAAGAGCATTCTATAAAGCCATACTCAAAGGATTTAAGTGAAGCACAAAGAGCATTCTACAAATCAATGAAGGTCTATCTCATACTAGCATGGATCATAAAGGAAAGTAAAGGAAAAATAAACATAAAAGACGCATGTCATGTGAACAAAACAAAACAAAAACCGAGGTATACTGATAATTGTTTGAAGAAGAAAGATGGGATGTCAACCGGGGCATCCCCAAGCTTAGATGCTTGATTACCCTTGAAATATTTACTTGGGGTGCCTTGGGCATCCCCAAGCTTGAGCTCTTGCCTCTCCTTATTCTTCTCATATCGGTAACTCCTCGTTCTTTGAACACTTTATCCACACAAAACTTAACAAACAATCTTGTGAGATCCGCTAGTATAACAAAACAAATCACTACCCTTAGGTGTTGTCGTAAACTCATTCCAATTTCATACTAGCATTATATCTACTGTATTCCAACTTCACCATGGTTCATACCCCCGATACTACCCATAGATTCATCAAAATAAGTGAACAACAAGTAGAAAACAGGATCTGTCAAAAACAGGACAGTCTGTAGTAATCTGCAACTTTCTTATACTTCTATACCTCCAAAAATTCTAAAAAATAGACAATTTAAAAAATTTATATAGAAGTACTGTGCAAAAATTTTCATAGGCATTCGATGTTCCAGTAAAAAATGAGAGCTCACGCAGTACAGCCAAAGTTTCTGTTTTTTACACTGCAGATAGCAAACAAACAATCTAATCATCCTACAACTAAAACTTAGCACATTATTTTTATAATAAAATAAATATATACAAGGGGATACTTATTTTTGAGAAACTTTCATGAAAAATTCTACATTGTTTCCATGAGCATGAATACAAGTGTTCAAAGTCGACCCTCACTTCTCCAATGCGTAACCTTTCAATGCAAGTAAAATTTCTTTTTGATATTTTCATTTTGTAATTTTTTTATTGTTTCACCCACAACTAAACAAAGCAAAAAGGGGAAACAAAATCTACTTAGTGAAGAAAGCAAACAAGCATACACGAGAATATCAACCCCACGCTATTGCTCCCCGCCAACGGTGCCAGAAAAGAGCTTGATAATCCCCAAGTGCAAGAAATCATCGTAGCAATTTCCAAAGGTGGAGGTGATAAGTATGGAGTGTTAAACCCACAAGGAGCTAAAGGTAAGATCAATATTCTCTCAAGTCCTATCTAACACTGATACAACTCTACGTACACCAAATGTTTGCTTCCAACTAGAAAGGAGAAATAAAACTATGTTGTGGGTATGAAGAGGATAACTTCGCAAGATATCGGAGAACTAAATATAAAAGTAGGTGTTGTTAACATAAGTTATAATATATTACTATATATTATAAATAACTAGTGTGGAATAATGATGGGTCGATGTGCGGAATTGTCCTAAGCAATTGTTAACAAGATCGGTAATCATTATTGCAATTTCATATGAGGGAGAGGCATAAGCTAACATAATTTCTCTTCTTGGATCATATGCACTTATGATTGGAACTCTAGCAAGCATCCGCAACTACTAAAGATCATTAAGGTAAAATCCAACCATAGCATTAAAGCATCAAGTCCCCTTTATCCCATACGCAACAACCCCCATACTCGGGTTTAAACTTCTGTCACTCTAGCAACCCACTATAAGCGAATCATGAACGCATTGCAATACCCTACAGCGGGAATCCCCCACGTGTGCGCGGCATGGAAGGCACCATAGGACAGCACCAAAATAAAACATACAACTCAAACCAATATATATCATCAATCAACCCGAAGAACAAAAGAAATCTACTCAAAACATCATAGGATGGTAACACATCATGGGATCATAATATGTGGCATAAAGCACCATGTTCAAGTAGGGGATTACAGCGGGGTACGGGAGAGTGGACCGCGTAAAAGAGATGAGGATGGTGATGATGATGGTGATGTTGATGAAGGCGATCAACGCAGCGATGGTTCCCCCGATGGCACTCCGGCGCCACCGAGAGAGAGGGGGAGCGGTTCTCCCCCTTGTGCTTCCTCCTCCATGGCCTCCCCCCTAGATGGGGAAAGGTTCTCCCTCTGGTCATTGGCCTCCAAGGCGATGATGGCCCCTCCGGGAACCCCCTCCATAGCCTCTGGTGATGATGGCCCCCTCCGGCAGGGTGCCAGAGAGGGCCTAGATTGGTTTTTCGTGGCTACAGAGGCTTATGGCGGCGGAACTCCCGATTTAGGTTTCTTTTCGAGGGTTTCTGTATTTATACAAATTTTTGGCGTTGGTTTCACGTCGAGGGGGGGGGTCCACGAGTCAACCACAAGGTCGGAGCACGCTCCGGGGGGGGGGGGGCTCCAACCTTGTGGTTGGCTCGGGATTCTGGCCCAACTCTTTTGCTTCGGGGCTTCTTCTGGTCCATAAAAAATCTCTGTAAATTTTCAGCTCATTTGGACTCCGTTTTATATTCCTTTTCTGTAAAACTCAAAAACAAAGGAAAAACAGAAACTGGCACTGGGCTCTATGTTAATAGGCTAGTCCCAAAAATCATATAAAATATCATATAAATGCATATAAAACATCCAAGATAGATAATATAATAGCATTAATACTTCATAAATTATAGATACGCTGCCACGTTGGAGACGTATCAGACCGGTGCCGGTCAAAGGCGCCTTGGCGGACGGCACGGCGACGTGCAAATGTGGCGCTTAACGGCCCGACGTGAATGAGTCTGACGACGAAATAAGTTTTTGAGAGGTCAGTGGACGAAATAAGTACGTGCAGGGATCATTTAGTAAAAATAATACCATACCACCCGTGTCGTCCGTGCATTCTACTCCCTCTGTTTTTAAATATTTGCCTTCCTAGAGATTTCAACAAATGACTACATATGAAGTCAAATGAGTGAATCTATATTTTAAAATATGTCTATATACATTCGTATGTGGTGTCTATTTGAAATCTCTAAGATGACAAATATTTAGGAACGGAGAGTAGATTGTAACGGGGGATAGGATAGGAGATCCAAACCTGAAAACAAATCATGATTAGTCAGAGACGCGTTGAGAGTGAGGGGCCACGTGCACCGCAGTTCGTTTACCATTAAAAGCAGAATCTTGGCACGGCAGCCCGGGTTCAAATGTAGCAGTAAAAAGGTCCTCCTTCTGGGAGACCCACCCACTGATGTTATGTAGCAGCAGTGCTTTCACTGGAGCAAGCATCCAGACGCACTCGAGAGACAGAGACAGAGAGGGAGAGGCTGTGGCTGACTGGGTGTGTCTGGAGAGAAGAGGAGAGGAGAGACATGAGCGGCGGAGCGGGAGCGGGGGCGGGGGCGGCGGGGGCGGTGAGCAGGTTCATCAAGTGCGTGGCCGTGGGCGACGGCGCCGTGGGCAAGACCTGCATGCTCATCTGCTACACCTGCAACAAGTTCCCCACCGTTGAGTACCACCACTCTCCCTCTCCCTCTCCCTTCTTGGCCTGGCTAGCTTGATCTGGTTTCATTCTGACGAAATGGCTGCTCCTGTTGATGCGGGGGTGGATGCAGGACTACATCCCCACCGTGTTCGACAACTTCAGCGCCAATGTCTCCGTGGACGGCAGCATCGTCAACCTCGGCCTCTGGGACACCGCAGGTCTCCCTCTCTTCTTCCTCCACTCCCCGTCCCCGATGTGGGGTGCTTTTCTTCCTGTAATGGTGGTCCGTCTTGGGTTGCTGCAGGTCAGGAGGATTACAGCCGGCTGAGGCCTCTGAGCTACAGGGGAGCCGATGTCTTCATCCTCTCCTTCTCCCTCACCAGCAGAGCAAGCTATGAGAATGTGCACAAGAAGGTACGCTCCACTCACTCACTCACTCACATTGCTGTTCTTCTGAGCAGCCGCATTGTGATTACCAACGGCCTGCCTTCAATTTGTTCTGCGCAGTGGATGCCAGAGCTTCGCCGGTACGCGCCCGGCATTCCTGTACTACTTGTTGGAACCAAGTTGGGTATGTTCCTCACCTTATTCTACAAGTTTAAGTTGGATGCCATTCAAATCCACACATTTTGGTGTGCTATCCAGTAATGCATGTATGTCTTTGGCCGCTCTTGAGCCATCAATTTCCCGTATAAATGCGCAGATCTCCGAGAAGATAGAGCTTATCTTGCTGATCATGCAGCTGATTCCATCATAACAACTGAGCAGGTTTATGCCTTTTACACTAAGATGGCAGCAACCAGCTTGGCATTTTGAAATAATACTAGTACCAAATTAACTTTCCACATGTTAGGGTGAGGAGCTTCGGAGACAAATAGGTGCGGTGGCATACATAGAATGCAGCTCCAAGACACAAAGGGTATGGCTTCTGCTGCATCAAAGAGTTCTAGTACATATGTCTAAAAACATTCTCTCTCTTTTTCCCTTGATAATTGTTGACAGAACATTAAGGCTGTTTTCGACACCGCAATCAAGGCGGTTCTTCAACCTCAAAGGCACAAGGAGGTAGCCAGAAAGGAAACTCGGACTCGCTCTAGTCGGTCAGTAAGGTAGGGTTCAAGTTTATTCTATTTTCTCAAACCAATCACCAGTTGTTTCGAACAAAACTCTCGACATCTTGATTTCCATTCACGTCCCCGCTTCATTTTGTAGGCGGTACTTCTGCGGGAGTGTTTGCTTAGCATAGTCGAGAACAACATTGTGGAGTCTTTCCTCGACATGATGCTCAGATGGCGCGTGGTTGTTCTCGAAATGGGATAGACAGTGATGGTAGAAGCATCTCATTGCTAGCAGCTAGAAGGAACTCCTAGTTCTCTCGTGCACTGTGGTGTGGAGCACCTTGAATCCTCGATTATGTAAGATAGGCATCAAGTTTTGCCTCTGTAATAAGGCATGCTCTTGTGGATGATCAAATTTGAAACCTCCCACTCCTTGGGCAGGCTTGAAAATCTCAGGGTAATATGCACAAACAAGATAATCTCGTTTGTCTAACAAGGTTTCTGCCTATTTTCCCCGCAAAAAAAAAAAGGTTTCTGCCTATTTTACCATTTTGTTGAACAAATTAAAAAAGGCAATTCCGTGGCTACTTTCAACACCCAAAAACAAGTCCAGCACAGCTTAGTTTTTCTAGTACAAGCTCAACCTAAATAAAGAGAAAAACACAACTGGAACAATAGTGGAAACAACCTCCTGACGCCTAGAGTAACTTATTCAACAAAACGACCGGAAATCATATCCGGAAGAATCATCGTCCTTCTCGGCGTGATATCCAAATCAGTGGTATGCATGCTTGAACAGAGTTAAATTTCACTCAAAAATATCTAATGAAATTATATTCAACAGAATCATCAGTATAACATGCCACCAGCAGGACAAGCAACAAGACAATGGTATGATTAATGAGTCACACAGTATAATCTTCTTAAATATTGGACTGAACCATCCTTCATGACTTAAGAGTAAAACTACGGCGGCAGTAGTTTACAACATCTTACAGCTATAACCATTCAGCAAACATTACCACTGACAAACTATCCTTTAGAAGTAAGCGACTGCATTTCGATAGTTTACAACATCTGGCAGCTAGAAGTAATCTGCCGATATTACCACCACTAACCATCCTTTGCACCAGTCACAACATTTGTAAACAAAAATAATGTTAATCACACGATAGGCAAGCCCTAAAATCAAAAGCTTACACACTTTCTCTGACAACTAGATATGAGGATAGTTCATCCGCTTTCTCACGACCTCAGGAGGTATAATCTCTTCTTGGCCTATTACATTACATACATAAGCTGGAGGCTGCAATTTGAGAGCCCATGGTAACTGTAATCTTTCCATCCAGAAAAGGGAGCACACATATCTTACTAAGGAGCCTGCATGCAACATCAATGACTAAAGTAAGTGACTGTTCATTTCCACCACGGTGATCTTTTTACAAGGAAATAATGAGCTTACCTTACAAACAATAGAGCGTTTGACACCATAAAGATGAAATGTATTATTCTAAATGTTTTGGAAATGTATGCACATCGCCGTCTTCTTCAAATGTCCGCCCTCATATACTCATTGTCATCACTAATTGTAGTAAAATCACATGGATTTCTGTTGGTCACACAGATATCCTGTCTTACCAACCTATCCAAGGGATTGGGATTGGCCATTCTCCCTTGATCTCTGGTCCAAGACTGAGCAGTACCATTCCTCACTGAAGAAAATCCTGGACTGGAACTAGCAGAACTCAACCGACGCGCATTCCATGCTGCTGAATACATCCCTGAGTTCAATGCCTCAACATTCCCCCTTCTGTTTATATCAATCGATGTTATCCCTTTGGACACCCCTATTTTGTAACCTGACTGTGTCCCACAGCTCTCCGACCAGTCTGCAATTTCCTTCTGCAGCAAGGAACTGAGCACACCAACTCTAGGAAGTGGACGTAACGGTCTGTGCAAATTTGGCTGGAGCGGATGACGTGATAAATCCTCTAGCGTCAATGGAATCCTTCCATTTAGGTTACTTCCATAGGATGTGCTAGCTGATCCCATGCCATTTAGGTTACTTCCATACTGCGTGCTAGCTGATCCCATGCCATTTAGGTTACTTCCATACGGTGTGCTAGCTGATCCAATGTACTGATTGTTTGCTCCACACAATGAGCTAGTTGCTCCTATGTAATGATTGTGTGCTTCGCACAATGTGCTAGCTGATCCTATGTACTGATTGTGTGCTCCATAAGGTGTGCTGGCTGATCCGATGGACTGATCCTGTGCATAGTGTGAATTCCGAAGTTGAAATTCCATCTGGTTCCTGCTAGACCCTTCATAGTTGAAACTGGCTAACATTGGTGACTCGGTCAATCTCAGGGGATGAGTAGCAGGCATGGTTTCTCTTGGATAAAAACCTGAATGTCCAACATTTCTTCCATCACACAGATTACCAGCTTCCATGGTTGACACTGAACTTGGAAAACTTCTTGCCTGGACTGAGTTAACTCCTCTATTTGTATAGTGGTCAAGTGTCGAAATTACTGGCTGGCGAGTGGGATAATAACGAGTAGCTCCCGCCACATCAGTATAAGTTAAATCAACCGTGTCAATGCTAGGTCTGAACTGAGCACATCCTGTTGTGGTTGATAAATCCCTTGGAAGTGCCTTGAAAGGTTCCCACATCGACTTCTTTGCTCCCATATGGCTCCAGCGCTCAGGTGTTGCTTCAGCAAGAGACTGGTCCTTGTCTGGTGATAATAGTGGCGAGGTTGCAGCAATAGTGACTAATTCGCCCATGCCCGAATGTGCCTGTGGTTCCTGGGTAGACATTACATGACCAGGAGTCTGTAATTTGAGAGCATGCGTATGGGTAGCCTGTGTGGTGGCTGCTACACGATTCTGCAATGCATTCTGGTAACTATCTGGTTCCAAAGGCCGCTTCTGCTGTGAAGTGGTGTCAATCACACTTGACACATAATTTGGACCATCCTCGGCAGCTATTATAGTACAATCTTCATCTTCCATTATCTTGGATTGAGTATGACTAATATCAGCAGAATCGGTCTCAGTTATCAGTGGTCTCTTATCCTGACATCTCGCAAGCAGTTCAACAATATCCATTGGAATGTCATCTGTCATGGCATTTTTTTCGTGCATCACTTCTTGCTTTTTTTTATTTCTCTTCTTAGGTAGTTTCTGCTCAAAGGCAGTCACGTTCCGGATAACATGCTTACCTGGAGAAACCTGAGGAAACAAATGAGGCAAAACAGTTATTCTCTTACAATATTTAGCAGAGAAGTACTATAAATTTTTCATTGTGTTAACACTAATATTGCACCACAGAAAGTAAAATAATTAATACAGGATGTGAATTGAAGATGAGTAAATTTCATATTGACCATAAGATCATCAAGCACAATGAAGGAGGGGGTGTGGTATGCATATAGCCTATCATAGTAATTTAAGTAGAACAAAATGCCACATGATTCGCAACAAATGGGAACAGGGCAAAGTCGACCACCCATAAGGAACATGGCTTGATTCTTACCTTCTTCAGGCGCCGCTGCACAGACTTTCTGGGTACCATTTGGCATTGATCATCTGTCCTGAGTACAGCCGTCTCTTTAGTGTTGACATCATCATGTTGCGCGTTGACAGTTGAAGAAATTTTCCTCTTACACAAACTCATCTTTTTTACCTTTGACAAGGACCTCTGCCTACAATTATCGGATTCAGTTTCACACATGCCATTTGTGTTCTGCGCATCTCTCTCCAGATTATCGTTCTGAATATTTTCATCACCTTCCCTAGTGCTGGCAGTAGGTGGTATTTTTCTCTTGCTCAACTCCTGAGTTGAGGATATAAAATCATCTTGAACATCTTTCAAAGCAACTTTATCAACAGTATTATATTTTGAATTAGCAGCAGAAGAATCATTATCCTTGTATTCCGCGTCCTTTTTCTCGGTTCTTAATTTCTTCGGAATTCTTTTCATCCAATCCATAAGCGAAGACCCCTCATCATCAACAGCATCAACTCCTTTGTATTTTGCCTTCTTCTTAGCAGTTTTTGACGATATTTCTCTCAACATCTGTCGGCTAACAGGAACAACACCATCTTGCTGGATACTGGCAGTTGGAGGCATTTTCCTCTTACTCAAACTAATGGTTTTTACATTTGATAAGAACCTCTCTGTGGAGTTCTCAGCTTCCATTCGCCTCATGTCATCTGTGCTCTGTGTATTTCTCTCCAGATTATTATCCTGGATATTTTCATCACCTTGCTGCATACTGGTAGTAAGTAGGGTATTTTTCTTGCTCAATTTCCAACCTGAGGATGGAAAATCTTGAGTATCCTTAGGGGCAAATACATCTGCAGTAGATTTTGAAGCAGAAGAATCACAATCCTTGTGTTCTGAATCTTTCTTCTCAGTTCTTAATCTCTTCGGTATTCTCTTCATCCAGTTCATAAGTGAAGATTCATCATCTTCAACATCAACTCCTTTGTCTTTTGCCACGTTCTTTGTAGTTTTTGACAAGATGTCTCCCACTGCCTGGTGGTCAACAGAAGGAACATCATCCGTACTTCTATCATCCTCGCAGAGATCAGCAACCTTTTCGCCATTAACTTTAATATCACTTCTAGAACCCCCGACCGGATCAGTATTGATGATTTCTGATAGCAGCCGAAGCTTTATTTGCTTTCTCCGACCGACTTTTACATCTGAACTGCCAACCTGCGCAGTACGTTTCCCTTTCTTCTTCTTATATGTAGATCCCATACTTCTTTTTGGAGCTGCTTCTTCACATGGACCACTGTTACCGACCTGATCACCTTTCTGCCCAGATATTGGTTTAGCAACTTTGGGAATAGTGTGGTCAACACTCAGTACCTCCTTGTTTTTCCCATTTTCTTCTGAATCAAGCTTCATACTTGCTTCACTAAGTTTTGAACTAGATGGGATTGCAATGGCATTTCCTTCTCTGCTTACTCTAATCTGGGAATCTTCAGGCAAAGCCTTGATATCCACAGAAGCATTATCTGAGATATTTGCGATTGTAACTTGATTAGTTGACGGCCCCTGTAAATCTGAGGAGATAACAGCTATGTTAGCTACACTCATACCAGAAAATGCTAGTTAGGAATTTAGCAAGCCCTACCATACCTTTCATGGGTGGATCAGTTTTCGCCTCATAAGGTGAGTTGCATTTGGAATTGTTTTCGATGTTACTCTTCAGAAGTGCTGATCTATCAGGATTCTTCTCTTGAGCTAACAGTTGTGTGCAAGGAAATAAGCTTCTGAAATCAACGCTAGTAGGCACTAAAGTGCTCTGAACAAATCTAATAGAGCAACCATCCCTTGAGACATTCTTCGCCGTAAAAACTGCTCTAGATGTTGTTCTGTCATCTAAGATTTTCACCTCATCCAAGCACACAGAGCAATCCCATCGTCGAAACTTTGCTACCGAGAATGGGTGCAAACTGTTATGGCGTTCATCCAATTGTTGCTGAGCACTGAAACTCTGAGATAGAGAGCAGAATTTTGCATCCATCTTCTGAGAAACATACCCGCTGGCATAAAGATAGATCATTATAAGATACACATCATATGTAATAGCACATTGTTTGCTTAAATGAATAAAGTGTAAACCCATATATTGCCTACAATATTCAACCCCCTTCAACACCAAGTGTAGACGGATTCTCTCTCTCAAAAAATAGTTAGACATATTCATTCATAGGTTGTACCATAAACCTTGTTCAGACAGAGGGCCTTTATTGACATGCAGGGCAACTAACACTATTGAATTAGTAACCTCTTGTGATGTGAGAATATGTAAAACAGACTTTTTGTTCAACTATATAAAACAGACTTGTTGATACAATTTAATCTTTTGTAGTGGGTTAAGTGCAAATAGACATGAACTCACTGGTCTAAATGAACTATGACTAAAATATATTGATGCATATATAACTAAAATAATTGAGTATATTAATAGCAATTTCATAAAAATAACCAATGTAAATCATGTCAGAAAGAAATAGGACCTGTTTGCATGCTAGTTAAGATACACAAAGAGCATGTCTAATATGTCCAAGACATCTGTTTTCTCACCAAAAGAGATAAGGAACAAATGAAAAAGTTGCCTTTCCAGAAAACACACATGCCAGCACAGTGGAAAATATATATTGATGAGGCAAAATCTGTTATATCAGCTATAAAGTACTTGACTAATGAAGTGCACATTAATCAGTTCTAGCCATCTGAAAGGGGTGAATGGTTGAGAAAATCAACATGAACTCTAAAATCTCTTGACACTGCAAATGATTAAACATGGAAACGTTTCCTTCGAACATAATTGCAAATTTGGATCTTTCCCGGTACTCCTTGGTATCACAGCCTTGGATCTAACGCCTAACAATCCTGGATGGAAGGAGTACGCTATGAACGTGGAAGAGAATTCTAGGGCAATTCGGTCCACTTGGAATTGAAAAACGGCTAACACTGCAAATGACTAAACATGGAAACCTTCAAAGATAATGTAAATTTGGAGGCAATATGCTCTATCTTCTAACCACCCCTTTACATGCAAATCTAGGCATGAGAAAAATGGGAACAGAGTTAGGCCACACTATAATGAGAATCCAAATTATATAGGTTCATTTTTACTATAATGATCAGCTGGTTCTATGAAAATGTCAGATACACAAGAGAGCTTCCTAGCACAATAGGAGCGAAAACTGATGGTACTTCAGATCCGGCTGAAGCTGATGTGGCAACTGATGAATCTCCCGCTGTCTGGGAGAGGAGGTTCTCAACACTGAAATTGGTCATGATGGTAAAAATCCAAGGCTGAGAAGCTGATACGGTGCAGTTGCAGCCGTCGCCTGATGTATCTGTCGCAGCTAGCGAGCCTGTCAGCGCTCCTAGCACTGACTCACTGCCTAATGATGGAAAGAAGTAGTGTGCAAAAATGGAAGCAAATGTTGCTGTTCACTTGTTCTGGAACCGCTACAGATGCATGAGCCGGATAGAAATGTTAACAACTACCCAGACAAAGGTGGTTGGGATCAGCCATTGCCACCCATAGGAGAGGATGCGGGGGCTGATGAAAGTGAGAAGTAGATTATACAAATGCCATATATGTAGAACGTATTGTGAAGCCTTTTGAATTCAGAGCAGCTTGTTGATGCATAAGTTATAATTATCTAATCCTCTTGCTGAAATCGCGTTCGATGAAACACGTTAACAAAAATGACAGGTACACAAATGCAAATGTACAGCATGGCTAAAATAAATGCATGCATCCACATGAACAAGATAAATATGACAACACACAATGGAAGCAGATGTTGCTGTTCACTTTCAGGACCCGCTGCAGATGCATGTGAGCCGGGTGGAAATGTTAACAACTGCCCAGACAGAGGGGGTTGGGATCAGCCATTGCCACCAAGAGGAGAGGATGTGGGGGCTGATGATAGTGAGAAGTAGATTATGCAAATGTTGTATATATGTAGAACATTGAGAAGCCTGTTGTACTCAGAGCAACTTGCTGATGCATAAGTTATGATTATCTAATCCTTTTGCTGAAATCCCGTTCAATGAAACGCGTCAAAAAAAAAAGTCAGGTACACAAATACAAATCTAGAGCATGGCTAAAATAAATGCATGTATCCACATAAACAAGACAAATATGAAAAACACACAATAATTAATCAACAAAAGACACTCGTATTTTTTGAATATATATTCCTCAAGGCTGCAAAGCAGCAACAACACCCAGCTGGGAGCTGGGAGAAGAGATACTCATATAGACACGCATTCGTGTAGCAGTGATGATATCATGTGCTCAGATGCATCCATACTGAAGACAGTACCATGGTGGATATGAAGTAGAAAAGGGAATGTACACACCAAATATAACAAGTAGTTAGTAGAAATCACTGCTAACCAAGACTAATAAATGCACTTGACTAACCATTAATTGGAATGGTCTTGCATCAAAACACAGTCATACATATGCATGTTACAATGCATGCATGCTTAAACACAGACGAATATGTAAATGTAAGCTCAAAGAATTGTGCAAAAGTGTAAGCTGACCAGTGCCATATAGCATGATAGGACAGTTAACGAGGTAACAGAGATGATTACCATATGGAGAAATGCTTGCATGGCTGCTCTGCTGACGTATGATCAGTTTCAGCGACCACTGCACCCTCACGCTTGGGTGGTTCCGCTGGTGCAGCACTGGTTCCTCCATCGCTCTCCTCTACTGCAGCCACTTCCATTGGTACTTGCACAACACAGAACACCTCCTTGTGATGATGCAGCAAGGAAATGGAACAACTCAAACACCGAAGCAGCACACAGAAGAGAAACAAAACGCAGCTTGGGTCATCATGCAGAATCCTGAACACACGTCTTAAGAAAGATGGCTAGGTAGGTTGAAAGCCTGAAACAAGAAGCAAGCATATATTAGGCGAGGAACAAAACACAAAGATGGCTTAGCTTGGTCTATCCATGCATGCATGCAAGCAAGCAAGCTCATTCAGCTCATGGAATATAGAGAATGACACGACACAAAGGTAAACAATCACACAGCAAACCAAGCTAAGATAGTAATGAGTGCAACCCAGCTACATCTCCAACTAATCCTCAGCAGATAACATGCATACCGAGGGAAAGGAAACACGCCCACGCAACTACTTGTGCGGGAACGTGTAGACACGCAGCTAATAATAAGGAACTAAGCAATAAAACTGTGCGCTCCAGGCCGACCTTGCTACTGACTGCGGAGCTCAGCGTAAGCTTCGACCCTTTTTTTTGGCGACATGAAATATAGACGCGCGGCGACAGCATCCGAGAGCCACGGAGTTGGGAGGTGGAGCTCGAGTCCCGAGAGGCCCATGCACAGCTGGAAACACTGCCAGGACCCCACGCAGACAAAAAAGCAAGCAAGGCAAACAGTACAGCCCACCCCCCATGAGCCCCTCTCCCCACCGCTCTTGGCCTGGCGG
The DNA here is from genome assembly GCA_032464435.1 of Aegilops umbellulata. Classification (NCBI taxonomy): domain Eukaryota; kingdom Viridiplantae; phylum Streptophyta; class Magnoliopsida; order Poales; family Poaceae; genus Aegilops; species Aegilops umbellulata. The sequence continues at coordinate 60,103,948 of CP136056.1, read as the reverse complement.
TTAGCCTCCTCGCCGAGATCCATGAAATGATAGCCGCGAAACCTAGGCAAAAAAAAAGGAGGCGTCGCTGCTTGGACGAACGAGCAGATCCCCTTCCGAAAACCTGCCGGGCCACGCAAGCTACGCAAGGGACAAACATCAAGTCCTACTCCATGAAATCATTAATCCAAAATGGGGGTAGAGATGCAGCAGCCGATTAGTACAAAAGGAGATTAAATCCATGTTTTTTTTTTCACCCGCCAGACGTAAATCTACCGCGGGGACTTGGAGAGGAGGCAAGAAACGGAAAGATTTGGCCCAAGGAGAAAAAGGGACGCCGAGAGATTAGGGTGAAAACGACGGAGACCCTGCCCCCTCACCAGATCCACCAAAAAAAGGCAGGATGAGCTCGCAGAGACGGGATCGAGTAGATCAAACCAAACCTGTGAGGAGGACAAGCTCGCCCCCAGACGCTTCGGCACGCACGATCCACGGCGAGGGACGTCGCGGCCGCCGGGGAAGGGATCGCAGCGAGGCCGGCGCGCGGGCTGGGCCACCGTGGCGGCGCGGCGGCGGCTCTGGCGGGAATTTGGGGGGAGTGTGGGTGGGGAAAGGCGCGTGCTTTAGGGTTTTTTGGGGAGATGGGTGCCGAGGGAGAGAGAGCGGGTGGGGAGGTAGAGAAAGAGGATGGGTGGGAGGGAGGGAGGGATGGAGGGAGGTGGTGATGGAGAGAAAAAGGCAGCTGGGAGGGAGAGGGCGTAATCAGCTGCGGCCGGCGTGTGTGTGGACGCGAATGTTTCCTTCACGGGGAGACGTGCCCATGTGCCCTTTGACACCACGTCAGCCCCTGCCCATACCCATGCCAGGTTTTGCTGTGGTACGAAACATACTGCTCTGCCAAAGTGTATGTGTGTGTGTTTACATTTTTCTTCAATGTGTGCTTGATTTGGTGCCATGGCTTTGAGTTTTTTCATTGTCGTTCTATTTATATTATTTCTTTATGTGAATTGCATTTTCTGTATTTTTTGTGTAGACATTTGTGAGTATAGTTTTTTCTATTAATTAATCTTGGATATAAGAAGTGATGTTGTTTGTGGTGGCGCTGCAGGTTCGACTTGTGATCAGTGGATCCGCGTGCCACGTGGCCACGGTCTTCTGACGTGCCCGCCCACTACGCACACATCCCACGTCGGTCGGGAGGCATGATGATAGCGGTCAGTGGCGGAGCCAGGAACGAAGCAAACCCCGAGCCAATTTTTTTCCAGGAGTGTGGAATTTTTTTTGGCACTTATAACTATCCAAAAATATCTCATACCATTCAATGCAGACTACGCGGTTAGTACAGAGAACAAAGTGGAAAGAATCAAAAGAAATTTACTAAGTTTAGGCAGGGGGAGAAAGGGGACAACATGTGGCGGCGAACGGCGCACACAAGGATGGAGCTTGGCCGCCGGGGGTGGGGAACAGTGGAGCTAATGGAGAACTCGCCGTCAAGCACGGGATACCTGGGGAAATTGGGGGTCTGGAAGGCAGTGGTTGAAAGGTCGGTGCCACGGCGGCGGCCACCAAGATGGCGGCTGAACTAGGAGTGAGGCGACGGCGCAAGGTTGGAGTCGAATGTGTCTTGTGCGTGCAACGGTGTGAGTTAGGTCATGTGTAGTCCCCTGGTCGTGCTCGTACTAGTGAACCAAGCAGACAAGGCTTTGAGCCTTCTTTGACTGGGTTGAACCCCTGGCCCATAAAATCTATATACTATATACTAACTGGCAAAAATTCCCACGCCCATGAGTCTGGGCTCTGGGTGCTCAGGGCTCAACACTGCTCCTGATGCCGATCCAAGCCCCAAGTGCCTATTGTGTCATACGTTCACGTTTAATGTGGCGGGTGATGGGATAAGACACGGTTGGGCCCGCATCCGTCGCTCTCTCGGCAATCGAGCCGGACAAGGTCTGGCCTAAGTCAGGAATGACGTCAAGGATGACTTCGTCAAGATTCAAGACGCTCTCGTGAGCCGGTCCCAACCAAGTTTAACCAAATTGAGACCAAGTGGCACGGTCATCAAAGGCCGTCAGGAGTCGACACTCAATGACTCGGCCCGTGGCACAATCAAGATAAGGTGAAGGGATTGGATGTCGGGCACCTCATGTGGTTGGAGCCAGCTTACCATTGGTTATTCGAACCCGGCTATTAGGGTGCTTTAGGGTTTTTGAGGAGATGGGTGCCGAGAGAGAGGGGGTGGGGGAGAAAGAGGATGGATGGGAGGGAAGCAGGTGGTGATGCAGGACTAGAAAAGGGTGACTACGAGAGAGGAGCGATCAGTTGCGGTCGGCTTGGGTGGACACGACTGTTTACTTTTCGGGGAGACACGCCCCATGTGCCCTTGCCACCACGTCAGCTCCTGCTCATAACCATGCCAGATTTTGCCGTGATACCAAACACACTACTCTGCCATATGTGTATGTGTGTGTTTTACATTTCCTCTGCAATGTGTGCAATGTGTGTTCGGTACCATAGCTTTGAGTTTTTTCTGCTGTTGTTCTATTATTATTTTTGTGAATTTTGTTTTCTGTATTTTTGCGGTGCAGACATTTGAGAGTATAGGTTGTATCTATTAATCAATCTCGGATATAAGTAGTGATGTTGTTTGCGGTGGTGATGCGAGTTGGACTTGTAATGGGCCCAAGCGCCACATGGCCACGGTCTTCGTGGTCTCCCACTATGCACACCTCCCACCATGCGCACAACCCATGTGGGGAGCGAGGCGTGAAGATGACGGTCCAGGCCTTCAAGCACATGTTGTGTCATCCACTCACATTTAATGTTGTAGATGATGAGTTTAAGTGTTTCAAAGGCTTCTACGCAATCATCATAAAAAACAAATGGAACATCCTTTTGTAAAAGATTTGTAAGAGGCCTAGAAATTTTAGAGAAGTTTTTAATAAACCTCCTATAAAAACCAGCATGACCGAGGAAACTACGAATACCTTTGATATCTTAGGACATGGCATTTTCTCAATTGCGTCAACTTTAGCTTTATCCACCTCAATTCCTCGTTCAGAAATTTTATGGCCCAAGACAATATCTTCATTAACCATAAAGTGGCACTTCTCCCAATTCAAGACAAAATTAGTTTGCTCGCATCTTTGCAAAACTCGATCAAGGTTGCTTAAGCAATCATCAAAAGAAGTTCTATAGATGGAAAAATCATCCATGAAAACCTCAACAATCTTTTCACAAAAATCAGATAATATAGCAGTCATACATCTTTAAAAGGTAGCAGGTGCATTGCATAAACCAAAAGGCATACGTCTATAAGCATAAGTTCAAAAAGGACAAGTAAATGCGGTTTTCTCTTGATCAGGTTGTGAGATAGGTATTTGAGAAAAACAAGAATATCCATCAAGGAAACAAAAATGTGTGTGCTTTGACAATCTTTCTAGCATTTGATCAATAAAAGACAGAGGGTAATGATCTTTTCTAGTAGCTTTATTTAATTTTCCAAAATCAATTACCATTCTATAGCCAGTGACAATTCTTTGGGGAATAAAGTTCATTCTTATCATTAGGAACAACAGTAATACCCCCTTCTTAGGGACACAATGAATAGGAATTACCCATCTACTATCAGCTATAGGATAAATTATACCTGCTTCCAGAAGCTTCAGTATTTCAGTAATAGGAATCACGACTTGCATGTCGATGAGTATGACAACCGGCAGGAGCCATAGGAGTTGTCTTTATTTATTGTATGACCTGCGTGTCATTGAATAACGCCATGTAATTACTTTACTTCTTTGCTAAACCGTTAGCCATAGTAGTAGAAGTAATAGTTGGCGAACAACTTCATGGAGACACGATGATGGAGATCATGGTGTCATGCCGGTGACGATGATGATCATGGCGCCCCGAAGATGGAGATCAAAAGGAGCAAATGATATTGGCCATATCATGTCACTATTTGATTGCATGTGATGTTTATCATGTTTTGCTTCTTATTTGCTTAGTACGACGGTAGTAAATAAGATGATCCCTCATAATAATTTCAAGAAAGTGTTTCCCCTAATTGTGCACCGTTGCGAAAGTTTGTTGTCTCGAAGCACCACGTGATGATCGGGTGTGATAGATTCTAACGTTCACATACAACGGGTGTAAGCCAGATTTACACATGCAAAACACTTAGGTTGACTTGACGAGCCTGGCATGTACAGACATGGCCTCGGAACACAAGAGACCGAAAGGTCGAACATGAGTCGTATGGAAGATACGATCAACATGGAGATGTTCACCGATGATGACTAGTCCGTCTAACGTGATGATCGGACACGGTCTAGTTGAGTCGGATCATGTATCATTTAGATGACTAGAGGGATGTCTAATCTGAGTGGGAGTTCATTAATAATTTGATTAGATGAACTTAATTATCATGAACTTAGTCTAAAATCTTTGCAATATGTCTTGTAGATCAAATGGCCCACGCTAATGTCAACCTCAACTTCAACGCGTTCCTAGAGAAAACCAAGCTGAAAGATGATGGCAGCAACTATACGGACTGGGTCCGGAACTTGAGGATCATCCTCATAGCTGTCAAGAAAGCATATGTCCTAGAAGCACCGCTAGGTGACGCACCCATCCCAGAGAACCAAGACATTGTGAATGCTTGGCAGCAGCGTGCTGATGATTACTCCCTCGTTCAGTGCGACATGCTTTACAGCTTAGAACCGGGGCTCCAAAAGCGTTTTGAGCAACACGGAGCATATGAGATGTTCGAAGAGCTGAAAATGGTTTTCCAAGCTCATGCCCGGGTCGAGAGATATGAAGTCTCAGACAAGTTCTACAGTTGTAAGATGGAGGAGAATAGTTCCGTCAGCGAACACATACTCAAAATGTCTGGGTTGCACAACCGCTTGACTCAGCTGAGAGTTAATCTCCCGGATGACGCGGTCGTTGAGAGAATCCTTCAGTCGCTCCCACCGAGCCACAAGAGATTTGTGATGAACTTCAATATGCAAGGGATGGAAAAGACCATTCCTGAGGTATATTCAATGCTGAAATCAGCGGAGGTGGAGATCAAAAAGGAACATCAAGTGTTGATGGTGAATAAAACCACTAAGTTCAAGAAAGGCAAGGGTAAGAAGAACTTCAAGAAGTACGGCAAGGGAGTTGCCGCGCCCGGTAAACCAGTTGCCGGGAAGAAGCCAAAGAATGGACCCAAGCCTGAGACTGAGTGCTTTTATTGCAAGGGAAGTGGTCACTGGAAGCGGAACTGCCCCAAGTACTTAGCGGACAAGAAGGCCGGCAACACAAAAGGTATATGTGATATACATGTTATTGATGTGTACCTTACCAATACTCGTAGTAGCTCCTGGGTATTTGATACCGGTGCGGTTGCTCATATTTGTAACTCAAAACAGGAGCTGCGGAATAAGCAGAGACTGGCGAAGGACGAGGTGACAATGCGCGTCGGGAATGGTTCCAAGGTCGATGTGATCGCCGTCGGCACGCTACCTCTACATTTACCTACGGGATTAGTTTTAAACCTCAATAATTGTTATTTAGTGCCAGCTTTGAGCATGAACATTGTATCAGGATCTCATTTAATTCGAGATGACTACTCATTTAAATCCGAGAATAATGATTGTTCTATTTGTATGAGAGATATGTTTTATGGTCATGCCCCGCTGGTGAATGGTTTATTCTTGATGAATCTCGAACGTAATGTTACACATATTCATAGTGTGAATACCAAAAAAGTAAGGTTGATAATGATAGTCCCACATACTTGTGGCACTGCCGCCTTGGTCACATTGGTGTCAAACGCATGAAGAAGCTCCATCCAGATGGACTTTTGGAGTCCCTTGATTACGAATCATTTGACACGTGCGAACCATGCCTCATGAGTAAAATGACCAAGACTCCGTTCTCCGGAACAATGGAGCGAGCAACCAACTTATTGGAAATTATACATACTGGTGTGTGCGATCCAATGAGCGTTGAGGCTCGCGGTGGCTATCGTTATGTTCTCACTCTCACTGATGACTTAATTAGATATGGGTATGTCTATTTGATGAAACAAAAGTCTGAGACCTTTGAAAAGTTCAAGGAATTTCAGAATGAGGTAGAGAATCAACGTGACCGAAAGATAAAATTCTTACGATCAGATCGTGGGGGAGAATATTTAAGTCACGAATTTGGTACGCACTTAAGGAAATGTGGAATCGTTTCACAACTCACGCCGCTTGGAACACCTCAGCGTAACGGTGTGTCCGAACATCGTAATCGCACTCTATTGGATATGGTGCGATCTATGATGTCACTCACTGATTTACCGCTATCATTTTGGGGATACGCTCTAGAGACAGCTACATTCACTTTAAATAGGGCACCGTCTAAATCCGTTGAGACGACACCGTATGAATTATGGTTTGGGAAGAAACCTAAGCTGTCGTTTCTAAAAGTTTGGGGATGCGATGCTTATGTTAAGAAACTTCAACCTGAAAAGCTCGAACCCAAGTCGGAAAAATGCGTCTTCATAGGATACCCTAAGGAAACCATTGGGTATACCTTCTACCTCAGATCCGAAGGCAAGATCTTTGTTGCCAAGAACGGGTCCTTTCTGGAGAAAGAGTTTCTCTCAAGATAAGTAAGTGGGAGGAAAGTAGAACTCGATGAAGTACTGCCTCTTGAACCGGAAAGTAGCGCAGCTCAGGAAAATGTTCCTGTGGTGCCTGCTCCGACTAGAGAGGAAGTTTATGATGATGATCAAGGTACTCCGGATCAAGTTACTACTGAACTTTGAAGGTCCACAAGGACACGTTCCACACCATAATGGTATGGCAACCCTGTCCTGGAAATCATGTTGTTAGACAACGGTGAACCTTCGAACTATGAAGAAGCAATGGCGGGCCCAGATTCCAACAAATGGCTTGAAGCCATGCAATCCGAGATAGGATCCATGTATGAAAACAAAGTATGGACTTTGACAGACTTGCCCGATGATCGGCGAGCGATAGAGAATAAATGGATCTATAAGAAGAAGACGGACGCGGATGGTAATATTACCATCTATAAGGCTCGACTTGTTGCTAAGGGTTATCGACAAGTTCAAGGGGTTGACTACGATGAGACCTTCTCACCCGTAGCGAAGCTAAAGTCCATTCGAATCATGTTAGCAATTGCCGCATACTATGATTATGAGATATGGCAAATGGACGTCAAAACGGCATTCCTTAACGACTTTCTTAAGGGAGAATTGTATATGATGCAGCCGGAAGGTTTTGTTGATCCTAAGAATGCTAACAAGGTATGCAAGCTCCAGTGCTCCATCTATGGGCTGGTGCAAGCATCTCGGAGTTGGAACATTCGCTTTAATGAAATGATCAAAGCGTTTGGGTTTATGCAGACTTATGGAGAAGCCTGCGTTTACAAGAAAGTGAGTGTGAGCTCTGTAGCATTTCTCATATTATATGTAGATGACATACTTTTGATGGGAAATGATATAGAACTTTTGGACAGTATTAAGGCCTACTTGAATAAGTGTTTTTCAATGAAGGACCTTGGAGAAGCTGCTTACATATTAGGCATCAAGATCTATAGAGATAGATCGAGACGCCTCATAGGTCTTTCACAAAGCACATACCTTGATAAGATATTGAAGAAGTTCAATATGGATCAGTCCAAGAAGGGGTTCTTGCATGTGTTGCAAGGTGTGAAATTGAGCTAAGCTCAATGTCCGACCACGGCAGAAGATAGAGAAAATATGAGTGTCGTCCCCTATGCCTCAGCAATAGGGTCTATCATGTATGCCATGCTGTGTACCAGACCTGATGTAAACCTTGTCGTAAGTTTGGTAGGAAGGTACCAAAGTAATCCCGGCATGGAACACTGGACAACGGTCAAGAACATCCTGAAGTACCTGAAAAGGACTAAGGATATGTTTCTCGTTTATGGAGGTGACGAAGAGCTCGTCGTAAAGGGTTACGTCGACGCTAGCTTCGACACAGATCTGGATGACTCAAAGTCACAAACCGGATACGTGTATATTTTGAATGGTGGGGCAGTAAGCTGGTGCAGTTGCAAGCAAAGCGTCGTGGCGGGATCTACATGTGAAGCGGAGTACATGGCAGCCTCAGAGGTAGCGCATGAAGCAATCTGGATGAAGGAGTTCATCACCGACCTAGGAGTCATACCCAATGCGTCGGGGCCAATCACTCTCTTCTGTGACAACACTGGAGCTATTGCACTTGCCAAGGAGCACAGGTTTCACAAGAAGACCAGGCACATCAAGCGTCGCTTCAACTCCATTCGTGAAAATGTTCAAGATGGAGACAAAGATATTTGCAAAGTACATACGGATCTGAATGTCGCAGATCCGTTGACTAAACCTCTTCCGTGAGCAAAACATGATCAACACCGGAACTCTATGGGTGTTCGATTCATCACAATGTAACTAGATTATTGACTCTAGTGCAAGTGGGAGACTGTTGGAAATATGCCCTAGAGGCAATAATAAAATGATTATTATATTTCCTTGTTCATGATAATTGTCTATTGTTCATGCTATAATTGTGTTATCCGGAAATCGTAATACATGTGTGAATACATAGACCACAACATGTCCCTAGTGAGCCTCTAGTTGACTAGCTCGTTGATCAACAGATGGTCATGGTTTCCTGACTATGGACATTAGATGTCATTGATAACGGGATCACATCATTAGGAGAATGATGTGATGGACAAGACCCAATCCTAAGCCTAGCACAAGATCGTGTAGTTCGTTTGCTACAGCTTTTCCAATGTTAAGTATCATTTCCTTAGACCATGAGATCGTGTAACTCCCGGATGTCGTAGGAGTGCTTTGGGTGTGCCAAACGTCACAACGTAACTGGGTGACTATAAAGGTATACTACAGGTATCCCCGAAAGTATCTGTTGGGTTGACACGGATCGAGACTGGGATTTGCCACTCCGTATGACGGAGAGGTATCTCTGGGCCCACTCGGTAATGCATCATCATAATGAGCTCAATGTGACCAAGTGTTTGGTCACGGGATCATGCATTACGATACGAGTAAAGTGACTTGACGGTAACGAGATTGAACGAGGTATTAGGATACCGACGATCGAATCTCGGGCAAGTAACGTACCGATTGAAAAAGGGAATTGTATACGGGATTACTTGAATCCTCGACATCGTGGTTCATCCGATGAGATCATCGAGGAGCATGTGGGAGCCAACATGGGTATCCAGATCCCGCTGTTGGTTATTGACCGGAGAGTCGTCTCGGTCATGTCTGCGTGTCTCCCGAACCCGTAGGGTCTACACACTTAAGGTTCAGTGACGCTAGGATTGTAGAGATATTAGTATGCGGTAACCCAAAAGTTGTTCGGAGTCCAGGATGAGATCCCGGATGTCACAAGGAGTTCCGGATTGGTCCGGAGGTAAAGATTTATATATATGAAGTCCAGTTTCGGCCATCGGGAATGTTTTGGGGGTCATCGGTATTGTACCGGGACCACCAGAATGGTCCCGGGGGTCCACCGGGTGGGGCCACCTATCCCGGAGGGCCCCATGGGCTGAAGTGGGAAGGGGAACCAGCCCCTGGTGGGCTGGTGCTCCCCCCTTGGGCCTCCCCTGTGCCTAGGGTTGGAAACCCTAGGGGTGGGGGGCCCCACTTGGCTTGGGGCGCAAGCCACCCCCTTGGCCGCCGCCCTCCCTTGGAGATTTGATCTCCTAGGGCCGGCGCCCCCCAGGGCCCCTATATAAAGAGGGGGGAGGGAGGGCAGCCGCACCCTTGCTCCTGGCGCCTCCTTCTCCCTCCGTAACACCTCTCCTCCCCGCTTGCGCTTGGCGAAGCCCTGCCGGGATCCCGCTACTTCCACCACCACGCCGTCGTGCTGCTCGATCTCCGTCAACCTCTCCCTCCCCCTTGCTGGATCAAGAAGGAGGAGACGTCTTCCCCAACCGTACGTGTGTTGAACGTGGAGGTGCCGTCCGTTCTGCACTTGGTCATCGGTGATTTGGATCACGGCGAGTACGACTCCATCAAACCCGTTGTCTTTGAATGCTTCCGCTCGCGATCTACAAGGGTATGTAGATGCACTCCTCTCTCTCGTTGCTAGATGACTCCATAGATTGATCTTGGTGAAGCGTAGAAAATTTTTATTTTCTTCTACGTTCCCCAACAGTATCCCAATCTTTTTGAGGCAAAAGACAGGCCAAAACGGTCTCTTATGATAAGCAAAGCGTTCTTGAGGGTACACGGGAATTTCATCTAGTCACTTTCATCATGTTGGTTTAATTTGTGTTTGCTACTTTGATAATTTGATATGTGGGTGGACCGATGCTTAGGTGTTGTTCTTACTTGAACAAACCTCCTACTTATGGTTAACCCCCTCGCAAGCATCCGCAACTACGAGAAAAGTATTAAGAATAAATTCTAACCATAGCATTAAACTTTTGGATCCAAATCAATGCCTTACGAAATAGCGCATAAACTAGGGTTTAAGCTTCTGTCACTCTCGTGACGCATCATCTAATAACTACTCCACAATGCATTCCCTTAGGCCCAAATATGGTGAAGTGTCATGTATTCGACGTTCACATGACACCACTAAGGGAATCATAACATACATACCATCAAAATATCGAACACATATGAAGTTCACATGATTACTTGCAACAAGAACTCTCCCGTGACCTCAAGAACAAAAGTAACTACTCACAAGTGATAATCATGCTCAAGATCAAAGGGGTAGTAAATATCATAATGGATCTGAACATATAATCTTCCACCAAATAAACCATATAGTAATCAACTACAAGATATAATCAACATTACTAGTCAACCACAAGCACCAATCTAAGGTTCCGGCACAAAGATTGAACACAAGAGATGAACTAGGGTTTGAGAGGAGATGGTGTTGTTGAAGATGTTGATGGAGATTGCCATCCCCAAGATGGGAGAGTTGTTGGTGAGGATGATGACGATGATTCCCCCCCTCCCCTCCCGGAGGGAAGTTCCCCTGGCGGAATCGCTCCGCTATAGGGCAAAAGTGCTCCTGCCCAAGTTCCGCCTCGAGACGGCGACGCTTCGTCCTGTAAGTCCTCCCTTATTTTTTCTAGGTCAAAATGACTTATAAACCAGAAGAGGGGCACTGGAGGTGGGCCGAGGAGGGAACAACCCACCAGGGTGCGCCTGAAGGAAATATGCCCTAGAGGCAATAATAAAGTTATTATTTATTTCCTTATTTCATGATAAATGTTTATTATTCATGCTAGAATTGTATTAACCAGAAACATAATACATGTGTGAATACATAGACAAACAAAGTGTCACTAGTATGCCTCTACTTGACTAGCTCGTTAATCAAAGATGGTTGAGTTTCCTAGCCATGGACATGAGTTGTCATTTGATTAACGGGATCACATCATTAGGAGAATGATGTGATTGACTTGACTCATTCCGTTAGCTTAGCACTCGATCGTTTAGTATGTTGTTATTGCTTTCTTCATAACTTATACATGTTCCTATGACTATGAGATTATGCAACTCCCGTTTACCGGAAGAACACTTTGTGTGCTACCAAACATCACAATGTAACTGGGTGATTATAAAGGAGCTCTACAGGTGTCTCCAAAGGTACTTGTTGGGTTGGCGTATTTCGAGATTAGGATTTGTCACTCCGATTGTCGGAGAGGTATCTCTGGGCCCACTCGGTAATGCACATCACTATAAGCCTTGCAAGCATTGCAACTAATGAGTTAGTTGCGGGATGATGTATTATGGAACGAGTAAAGAGACTTGCCGGTAACGAGATAGAACTAGGTATTGAGATACCGACAATCGAATCTCAGGCAAGTAACATACCGATGAAAAAGGGAACAACGTATGTTGTTATGCGGTCTGACCGATAAAGATCTTCGTAGAATATGTGGGAGCCAATATGAGCATCCAGGTTCCGCTATTTTTTATTGACCGGAGACGTGTCTCGGTCATGTCTACATAGTTCTCAAACCCGTAGGGTCCGCACGCTTAAAGTTTCGATGACAGTTATATTACGAGTTTATGAGTTTTGATGTACCGAAGGAGTTCGGAGTCCCGGATGAGATCGGGGACATGACGAGGAGTCTTGAAATGGTCGAGACGTAAAGGTCGATATATTGGACGACTATATTCGGACATCGGAAAGGTTCCGAGTGATTCGGGTATTTATCAGAGTGCCGGGGGGTTATCGGAAACCCCGTGGGGACTATTGGGCCTACATGGGCCAGAGGGAAGAGGGAAGGCAGCCCACAAGGGGCAGCTGCGCCCCTCCCTATAGGGGGTCCGAATTGGACTAGGGAAGGGGGCGCCCCCCCCTTTCCTTCTCTTTTCCCTCTCCTTCCTTCCCCCTTCCTTTTCCTAGTTGGACTAGGAAAGAGGGGAGTCCTACTCCTACTAGGAGGAGGACTCCTCCCCTCCTTGGTGCGCCCCAAGGCTGGCCGGCCTCCCCCTTGCTCCTTTATATATGGGTGCAGGGGGCACCTCTAGACACAACAATTGATCGTTTGATCTTTTAGCCGTGTGCGGTGCCCCCCTCCACCATAGTCCACCTCGATAATACTGTAGCGGTGCTTAGGTGAAGCCATGTGTCGACAGAACATCAACATCGTCACCACGCCGTCGTGCTAACGAAACTCTCCCTCAACACTCGACTGGATCGGAGTTCGAGGGACGTCATCGGGCTGAACGTGTGCTGAACTCGGAGGTGCCGTGTGTTCGGTACTTGATCGGTCGGATCGTGAAGACGTACGACTACATCAACCGCGTTGTTATAACGTTTCGCTTTCGGTCTATGAGGGTACGTAGGCAACACTCTCCCCTCTCGTTGCTATGCATCACCATGATCTTGCGTGTGCGTAGGAATTTTTTTGAAATTACTACGTTCCCCAGCAGTGGTATCAGAGCCAGGTTTTATGCGTTGATGTAATATGCATGAGTAGAACAGAAGTGAGTTGTGGGCGATATAAGTCATACTGCTTACCAGCATGTCATACTTTGGTTCGGCGGTATTGTTGGATGAAGCGGCCCGGACCGACATTACGTGTACGCTTACGCGAGACTGGTTTTACCGTTGTGCTATGCACACAGGTGACTAGTGGGTGTCAGTTTCTCCAACTTTAGTTGAACCGAGTGTGGCTACGCCCGGTCCTTGTGAAGGTTAAAACAGCACCAACTTGACAAACTACCATTGTGGTTTTGATGCGTAGGTAAGAACGGTTCTTGCCCCGCCCATAGCAGCCACGTAAAACTTGCAACAACAAAGTAGAGGATGTCTAACTTGTTTTTGCAGGGCATGTTGTGATGTGATATGGTCAAGACGTGATGAGATATAAGTTGTTGTATGAGATGATCATGTTTTGTTGAAGTTGTCGGCAACTGGCAAAAGCCTTATGGTTGTCTCTCTATTGCATTAGATGCTAGCGCCAAATAATTGCTTTACTTTATCGCTATGCGATAGCAATAGTTGCAAGAGCAATTGTTGGCGAGACGACCATGTGACGACACATTGATATAGATCAAGATGATTTAGATCATGGTGTCATGCCGGTGACGATAGAGATCATGACGGTACTTTGGAGATGGAGATCAAAGGCGCAAGATGATCATGGCCATATCATGTCACATATATTGATTGCATGTGATGTTTATCTTTTATGCATCTTATCTTGCTTTGATTGATGGTAGCATTATAAGATGACCTCTCACTAAATTATCAAAGTATAAGTGTTCTCCCTGAGTATGCACTATTGCGAAAGTTCTTCGTGCTGAGACACCACGTGATGATCGAGTGTGATAGGCTCTACGTTCAAATACAATGGGTGCAAAACAGTTGCACACGCGGAATACTCAGGTTAAACTTGACGAGCCTAGCATATAATAGATATGGCCTCGGAACACGAAGACCGAAAGGTCGAGCGTGAATCATGTAGTAGATATGATCAACATAGTGATGTTCACCATTGAAACTACTCCATCTCACGTGATGATCGGACATGGTTTAGTTGATTTGGATCACGTGATCACTCAGAGGATTAGGAGGGATGTCTATCTAAGTGGGAGTTCTTAAGCAATATGATTAATTAAACTTTAATTTATCATGAACTTAGTCCTGGTAGTATTAGCATATCTATGTTGTAGATCAATAGCTCGCCTTGTTGCTTCCCTATGTTATATATATGTTCCTAGAGAAAACTAAGTTGAAAAATGTTAGTAGCAATGATGCGGATTGGAACCGTGATCTGAGGTTTATCCTCATTGCTGCATAGAAGAATTATGTCTTTGATGCACCACTAGGTGATAGACCTATTGCAGGAGCAGATACAGACGTTATGAACGTTTGGCTAGCTCAATATGATGACTACTTTATAGTTTAGTGCACCATGCTTAACGGCTTAGAATCGGGACTTCAAAGACGTTTTGAACGTCATGGACCATATGAGATGTTCCAGGAGTTGAAGTTAATATTTCAAGCAAATACCCGAGTTGAGAGATATGAAGTCTCCAACAAGTTCTATAGCTAAAAGATGGAGGAGAATAGCTCAAGCAGTGAGCATGTGCTCAGATTGTCTGGGTACTACAATCGCTTGAATCAAGTGGGAGTTAATCTTCCAGATAAAATAGTGATTGACAGAATTCTCTAGTCACCATCACCAAGTTAGTAGAACTTCGAGATGAACTATAGTATGCAAGGGATGACGAAAACTATTCCCAAGCTCTTCGTGATGCTGAAATCGACGAAGGTAGAAATCACGAAAAGCATCAAGTGTTGATGATTGACAAGACCACTAGTTTCATGAAAAGGGCAAAGGGAAGAAGGGGAACTTCAAGAAGAATGGCAAGCAAGTTGCTACTCAAGTGAAGAAGCCCAAGTCTGTACCTAAGCCTGAGACTAAGTGCTTCTACTGCAAAGGGACTGGTCACTTGAAGCGGAACTGCCCCAAGTATTTGGCGGATAAGAAGGATGGCAAAATAAACAAAGGTATATTTGATATACAGATTATTGATGTGTATTTTACTAGTGTTCGTAGCAAGCCCTCGGTATTTGATACTGGTTCAGTTGCTAAGAGTAGTAACTCGAAACGGGAGTTGCGGAATGAACAGAGACTAGTTAAAGGTGAAGTGACGATGTGTGTTGGAAGTAGTTCCAAGATTGATATGATCATCATCGCACACTCTCTATACTTTCGGGATTACTGTTGAACCTAAATAAGTGTTATTTGGTGTTTGCGTTGAGCATGAATATGATTTGATCATGTTTATTGCAATACGGTTATTCATTTAAGTTAGAGAATAATTGTTGTTCTGTTTACATGAATAAAACCTTATATGGTTACACACCCAATGAAAATGGTGTTGGGGAACGTAGTAATTTCAAAAAAAATCCTACGCACACGCAAGATCTTGGTGATGCATAGCAACGAGAGGGGAGAGTGTTGTCCACGTACCCTCGTAGACCAAAAGCGGAAGCGTTTAACAACGCGGTTGATGTAGTTGTACGTCTTCATGGCCCGGCCGATCAAGCACCGAAACTACGGTACCTCCGAGTTCTAGCACACGCTCAGCTCGATAACGATTCCCGGACTCCGATCCAGCAAAGTGTCGGGGATGAGTTCCGTCAGCACGACGGCATGGTGACAATCTTGATGTTCTACCGTCGCAGGACCTCGCCTAAGCACCGTACGATATGACCGAGGTGGAATATGGTGGAAGGTGGCACCGCACACGGCTAAGGAACGATCACGAAGATCAACTTGTGTGTCTTGGGGTGCCCCCTTGCCCCCGTATAGACCAAGGAGGGGAGGAGTCCTCCTCCTAGTAGGAGTAGGACTCCCCTCTTTCCTAGTCCAACTAGGAAAAGGAAGGGGGAAGGAAGGAGAGGGAAAGGAGAAGGAAAGGGGGGGGCACCTTACCTAGTCCAATTCGGACCCCCTATAGGGAGGGGGCGCAGCTGCCCCTTGTGGGCTGCCTTTCCTCTTCCCTATGCCCCATATAGGCCCCCCGGGGTTTCCGATAACCCCCCGGCACTCCAATAAATACCCGAATCACTCAGAACCTTTCCGATGTCCGAATATAGTCGTCCAATATAACAATCTTTAAGTCTCAACCATTTCGAGACTCCTCGTCATGTCCCAGATCTCATCCGGGACTCCGAACTCCTTCGGTACATCAAAACATATAAACTCATAATAAAACTGTCATCGTAACGTTAAGCGTGCGGACCCTACGGGTTCGAGAACAATGTAGACATGACATAGGCACGTCTCCGGTCAATAACCAATAGCAGAACCTGGATGCTCATATTGGCTCCTACATATTCTACGAAGATCTTTATCGGTTAGACCGCATAACAACAGACGTTGTTCCCTTTGTCATCGGTATGTTACTTGCCCGAGATTCGATCGTCGGTATCTCAATACCTAGTTCAATCTCGTTACTGGTAAGTCTCTTTACTCGTTCCATAATACATCATCTCACAACTAACTTATTAGTTGCAATGCTTGCAAGGCTTATGTGATGTGCATTACCGAGAGGGCCCAGAGATACCTCTCCGACAATCGGAGTGACAAATCCTAATCTCGAAATACGCCAACCCAACAAGTACCTTCGGAGACACCTGTAGAGCACCTTTATAATCACCCAGTTACGTTGTGACGTTGGGTAGCACACAAAGTGTTCCTCCGGTAAACGGGATTTGCATAATCTCATAGTCATAGGAACATGTATAAGTCATGAAGAAAGCAATAGCAACATACTAAACGATCAAGTGCTAAGCTAACGGAATGGGTCAAGACAATCACATCATTCTCCTAATGATGTGATCCCGTTAATCAAATGAAAACTCATGTCTATGATTAGGAAACTTAACCATCTTTTATTAACGAGCTAGTCAAGTAGAGGCATACTAGTGACACTATGTTTGTCTATGTATTCACACATGTATTATGTTTCCAGTTAATACAATTCTAGCATGAATAATAAACATTTATCATGAAATAAGGAAATAAATAATAACTTTATTATTGCCTCTAGGGCCTATTTCCTTCATTCTCCCACTTGCACTAGAGTCAATAATCTAGTTTACATCGCCATGTGATTTAACACCAATAATTCACATCACCATGTGATTAACACCCATAGTTCACATCGTCATGTGACCAACGCCCAAAGGGTTTACTAGAGTCAGTAATCTAGTTCACATCGCTATGTGATTAACACCCAAAGAGTACTAAGGTGTGATCATGTTTTGCTTGTGAGATAATTTTAGTCAACGGGTCTGTCACATTCAGATCCGTAAGTATTTTGCAAATTTCTATGTCTTCAATGCTCTGCACGGAGCTACTCTAGCTAATTGCTCCCACTTTCAATATGTATCTAGACCGAGACTTAGAGTCATCTAGATTAGTGCCAAAACTTGCATCGACGTAACCCTTTACGACGAACCTTTTGTCACTTCCATAATCGAGAAACATATCCTTATTCCACTAAGGATAATTTTGACCGCTGTCCAATGATCTACTCCTAGATCACTACTGTACTCCCTTTCCAAAATCAGTGTAGGGTATACAATAGATCTGGTACACAGCATGGCATACGTTATAGAACCTATGGCTGAGGCATAGGGAATGACTTTCATTCTCTTTCTATCTTCTGCCGTGGTCGGGCTTTGAGTCTTACTCAATTTCACACCTTGTAACACAGGCAAGAACTCTTTCTTTGACTGTTCCATTTTGAACTACTTGAAAATCTTGTCAAGGTATGTACTCATTGAAAAAACTTATCAAGCGTCTTGATCTATCTCTATAGATCTTGATGCTCAATATGTAAGCAGCTTCACCGAGGTCTTTCTTTGAAAAACTCCTTTTAAATACTCCTTTATGCTTTGCAGAATAATTCTACATTATTTTTGATCAACAATATGTCATTCACATATACTTATTAGAAATGTTGTAGTGCTCCCACTCACTTTCTTGTAAATACAGGCTTCACTGCAAGCCTGTATAAAACTATATGCTTTGATCAACTTATCAAAGCATATATTCCTACTCCGAGATGCTTGCACCAGCCCACAGATGGATCACTGGAGCTTGCACATTTTGTTAGCACCTTTAGGATTGACAAAACCTTCTGGTTGCATCATATACAACTCTACTTTAATAAATCCATTAAGGAATGCAGTTTTGTTTATCCATTTGCCATATTTCATAAAATGCGGCAATTGCTAACATGATTCGGACAAACTTAAGCATAGATACGAGTGAGAAACTCTCATTGTAGTCAACACCTTGAACTTGCCGAAAACCTTTTGCGACAATTCTAGCTTTGTAGATAGTAACACTACTATCAGTGTCCGTCTTCCTCTTGAAGATCCATTTATTTTCTATGGCTTCCCGATCATCGGGCAAGTCAACCAAAGTCCATACTTTGTTCTCATACATGGATCCTATCTCAGATTTCATGGCCTCAAACCATTTCGCGGAATCTGGGCTCATCATCGCTTCCTCATAGTTGGAAAGTTCGTCATGGTCTAGTAACATGACTTCCAGAACAGGATTACCGTACCACTCTGGTGCGGATCTCACTCTGGTTTACCTACGAGATTCGGTAGTAACTTGATCTGAAGTAACATGATCATCATCATTAGCTTCGTCACTAATTGGTGTAGTAGTCACAGGAACAGATTTCTATGATGAACTACTTTCCAATAAGGGAGAAGGTACAATTACCTTATCAAGTTCTACTTTCCTCCCACTCGCTTCTTTTGAGAGAAACTCCTTCTCTAGAAAGTATCCATTCTCAGCAACGAATGTCATGCCTTCGGATCTGTGATAGAAGGTGTACCCAACTGTCTCCTTTGGGTATCCTATGAAGACACATTTCTCCGATTTGGGTTTGAGCTTATCATGATGAAACTTTTTCTTATAAGCATCACAACCCCAAACTTTAAGAAACGACAACTTTGGTTTCTTGCCAAACCACAGTTCATATTGTGTCGTCTCAACGGACTTAGATGGTGCCCCTTTTTTAACGTGAATGCAACTATCTCTAATGCATGACCCCAAGACGATAGTGGTAAATCGGTAAGAAACATCATAGATTGTACTATATCCAATAAAGTGCGGTTATGACGTTCGGACACACCATTATGCTGTGGTGTTCCAGGTGGCACGAATTTGTGAAACTATTCCACATTATTTTAATTGAGGACCAAACTTGTAACTCAAATATTTTGTCTCCGCGATCAGACCGTAGAAACTTTATTTTCTTGTCACAATGGTTTTCCACTTCATTCTGAAAATCTTTGAACTTTTCAAATGTTTCAGACTTATGTTTGATCAAGTAGATATACCCATATCTGCTCAAATCATCTGTCAAGGTCAGAAAATAACGATACTTGCCGTGAGCCTCAACACTCATCAGATTGCATACATCAGTATGTATTATTTCCAATAAGTCAGTCGCTCGCTCCATTGTTCCGGAGAACAGAGTTTTTAGTCATCTTGCCCATAAGGCATGGTTCGCAAGCATCAAGTGATTCATAATCAATTGATTCCAAAATCCCATCAGCATGGAATTTCTTCATGTGCTTTACACCAATATGACCTAAACGGCAGTGCCACAAATAAGTTGCGCTGTCATTATTAACTTTGCATCTTTTGGCTTCAATATTATGAATATGTGTATCACTACGATCGAGATCCAACAAACAATTTTCATTGGGTGTATGACCATAGAAGGTTTTATTCATGTAAACAGAACAATTATTCTCTAATTTAAATGAATAACCGTATTGCAGTAAACATGATCAAATCATATTTATGCTCAACGCAAACACCAAATAACATTTATTTAGGTTTAACACTAATCCCGAAAGTATAGGGAGTGTACGATGATGATCATATCAATCTTGGAACCACTTCCAACACACATCGTCACTTCACCCTCAACTAGTCTCTGTTTATTCTGCAGCTCCTGTTTTGAGTTACTACTCTTAGCAACTGAACTAGTATCAAATACTGAGGGGTTGCTATAAACACTAGTAAAGTACACATCAATATGTATATCAAATATACCTTTGTTTATTTTTCCATCCTTCTTATCCGCCAAATACTTGGGGTAGTTCTGCTTCCAGTGACCAGTCCCTTTGCAGTAGAAGCACTTAGTCTCAGGCTTAGGACCAGACTTGGGCTTCTTCACTTGAGCAGCAACTTGCTTGTCGTTCTTCTTGAAGTTCCCCTTCTTCCCTTTGCCCTTTTCTTGAAACTAGTGGTCTTGTCAACCATCAACACTTGATGTTTTTCTTGATTTCTACCTTCGTCGATTTCAGCATCACGAAGAGCTTGGGAATCGTTTCCGTTATCCCTTGCATATTATAGTTCATCACGAAGTTCTACTAACTTGGTGATGGTGACTAGAGAATTCTGTCAATCACTATTTCATCTGGAAGATTAACTCCCACTTGATTCAAGCGATTGTAGTACCCAGACAATCTGAGCACATGCTCAATGCTTGAGCTATTCTCTTCCATCTTTTTAGCAATAGAACTTGTTGGAGACTTCATATCTCTCAACTCGGGTATTTGCTTGAAATATTAACTTCAACTCCTGGAACATATCATATGGTCCATCATGTTCAAAACGTCTTTGAAGTCCTGATTCTAAGACGTTAAGCATGGTGCACTAAACTATCAAGTAGTCATCATATTGAGCTAGCCAAACGTTCATAACATCTGAATCTTCTCCTGCAATAGGTCTATCACCTAGCGGTGCATCAAGGACATAATTATTCTATGCAGCAATGAGGATAAACCTCAGATCACGGATCCAATCCGCATCATTGCTACAAACATTTTTCAACTTAGTTTTCTCTAGGAACATATAAAAATTAAACGGGGAGCAACACCGCGAGCTATTGATCTACAACATAGATATGCTAATACTACCAGGACTAAGTTCATGATAAATTTAAGTTCAATTAATCATATTACTTAAGAACTCCCACTTAGGTTGACATCCCTCTAATCCTCTAAGTGACCACGTGATCCAAATCAATTAAACCATGTCCGATCATCACGTGGGATGGATTAGTTTCAATGGTGAACATCACTATGTTGATCATATCTACTATATGATTCACGCTCAAACTTTCGGTCTCCGTGTTCCGAGGTCATATCTGTTATATGCTAGGCACGTCAAGTTAAACCTGAGTATTCTGCGTGTGCAACTGTTTTGCACCCGTTGTATTTGAACGTAGAGCCTATCACACCCGATCATCACGTGGTGTCTCAGCACGAAGAACTTTCGCAATGGTGCTGTAACGCCCTCGATGCGGCTATATCTCCCACGTGTCGAGGCACGACTTAGAGGCATAACCGCATAGAAAGCAATGTCGCAAGTGAGGTAATCTTCACACAATCCATGTAGTAAAATAAAGGGGAAAGATACATAGTTGGCTTACAATCGCCACTTCACACAAGTACATAAATAACATCCATCAAACAGGTTACACTCAAGGTCCGACTACGGCACCAAAATGAAAGAAGACTACCCCAAATGCTAAACAGATCCCCGGATCACCCAACTGGGCTCCACTACTGATCATCTGGAAAAGAAACATAGTAACGGCCACGTTCCTCATCGAACTCCCAAGTGAGATCGGTCGCGTCATCTGCACTGACATCGTTGGTACCTGCAACTGAGGTGATAAAATCTGTGAGTCACGGGGACTCAGCAATCTCACACCCGCGAGATCAAGACTATTTAAGCTTAAAGGTGGGAAAGGGGAGTGAGGTGGAGCTGCAGCAGGCGACTAGCATATGGTGGGTACAACGCAAAAGAGAGCGAGAAGAGAAGGCAAAGCACGGTCGAGAAGCTAGAAATGATCATGAAGTGATCCTGAACAACCTACGTCAGACATAACTCCAACAACCGTGTTCACTTCCCGGACCCCGCCGAGAAGAGACCATCACGGTTACACACGCGGTTGATGTGTTTTAGTTAAGGTCAACTTCGGGTTTTCTACAACCGGACATCAACAAATTCCCATCTGCCTCATAACCGCGGGCACGGCTTTCGAAAGATAATACCCTGCAGGGGTGTCCCAACTTAGCCCATGATAAGCTCTCACGGTCAACGAAGGATATTCCTTCTACCGGGAAGACCCGATCAATCTCGGAATCCCGGACTACAAGACATTTCAACAGCAATAAAACAAGTCCAGCAAAGCCGCCCGATTGTGCCGACAAATCCTGATAGGAGCTGCACATATCTCGGTCTCAGGGCACATCCGGATGAGCAGTCCGTACAACTAAAACCAGCCCTCGAGTTGCCCCGAGGTGGCGCTGCAAAGGGCTCTAGTTTGGACCAGCAATCGAAGGAGAACTGGCCCGGGGGTTTAAAATAAAGATGACCCTTGAGTCTGCAGAACCCAAGGGAAAAAGGCTAGGTGGCAACTGGTAAAACCAATGTTGGGCCTTGCTGGAAAAGTCTCATTCAAAGCGAACTGCCAAGGGGGTCCCATAAATCACCCAACCGTGTAAGGAACGCAAACTCCGGGAACATAACACCGGTATGACGGAAACTAGGGTGGCAAGAGTGGAACAAAACACCAGGCATAAGGCCGAGCCTTCCACCCTTTACCAAGTATATAGATGCATTAATTAAATAAGAGGTATTGTGATATCCCAACAAGTAAACATATTCCAACAAGGAACAACCAGTCCATGTTCCAACAAGGAACAAACTTCATCTTCACCTGCAACTAACAACGCTATAAGAGGGGCTGAGCAAAGCAGTAACATAGCCAAACAACGGTTTGCTAGGACATGGATGGTTAGGGGCTGACATGGCAATATATGTGGCATGATATAGCAAGTGGTAGGTATCGCAGCATAGGCATAGCAAAAGAGCGAGCAAATCTAGCAAGCAAAGATAGAAGTGATTTCGAGGGTATGGTCATCTTGCCTGCAAGGTTCTCAGAGTTGTCGAAAGCTTGGTCCTCGTAAACGTTCTCAACAGGTTCCTCGTTCACGTACTCGTCTCCCGGCTCTACCCAAGACAAGATAACAAGCAAAGGAACCAATATCAACCACGATGCAATGCGCAATCAACATGATGCAAAACATGGCATGATATGCGAGAGGTGATATGCAATGCGTATGCATGCTCCGGAAAGACAAGGATGAACAGGGCATAATCTTGGCAAACCAAGCATGCCGCTGGATAGATGAGGTGATTTCGGTTGAAATCGATATAAAGATCACCGGAATCGGATGCACGGTTTGCAAATGGCGAGCAAAACAAGAATGACACGAATCTGCCATAAACAGCATGATGCTACTTAGCAAGCAACAAATAGTTAAGCTACTGCACCCAAACATGGCAACAAAGCATATGACAGTAATCTACTCAAGATGCACGACAAAAGATGAACACTGAGCTACGGCTAATTCACATCATAACAGGTTCAAACAAGCATGGCAAAAGTGCAACTTATAACAGATTCACAGACTTAGTGAAATAACAAGAAGTCAGGAAAACAACATCAGGATGACATGTTCAGAGCAAAGAAACGACATGCTACAGGTTCAGAACATAGCAAAGCAAGGCATGGCATGAATCTACTCATAGCACTTGATAAAAGTCTCTTACTGACCATAAGCCAAAAAGGAACAGAAAATATGATTACACCCATGTCAAATAAGCAAGTTTCGTTACAGGTTTCAGACTTAGTAGAAAACTGGACATGGCAGAAAACTGTTAACGACTAGGCATGTTCGGGAGCTCGATGCACTCACTACAGAGCATTGCATGATAAACTAAGCATACCTACATCAAGAAGACATGGCATAGTAACAATACATGGCAAGAATAACATCATATCATGCAAGGATCAACTACACCAAGCTTGGCAAAATCGAATAACATGTAAACAATCTGCCAGTAACATTTTGAAGCAAAAGTAGAGCTCGATTGACTCAAGCTATGGCATCCCATAATTGCAACCAAAGGCATGGATGGATTAAGCAAATACTCAAGTTACAAACACCCTTACTGATCATGCTCAAATTATGCATGTATCTCTCAGAAACAACATGAATACATGGCATGATAATAACAAAAGTCAGGGACTTAGTGAAATCACTAAGTCTCTGAAAACAGCAATATCATCATCCCTACTTTGCATGCAATTTCTAGCCACCTCAAGCATCACAAAAATACATAGCAAAATTCTCTGGAAAGGTAACATGGCATATTACACAACACATATATAGCTCAACCTCAAAGGAGGTACACATCAATCATGGCAAAAATGACAAAAGTGCATGTTCAGATAAGATCCAGCAACTAACGTCAACTAGCCCTCTTCTAACAGAATTTCGGGCATCAAGATGACCTCAAATGAAAATGACGCAATGGAACGAAATGATGTACTCTTCGAGGCGAACAAAATGACATATTGTACGTGCGAAACGGAGCTACGGATGCAAAGTTATGGCAGGTAGAACATGTGAGGATGATGCAAAAATTAAATGACTTAGTGAAAAAAAAGGAGGGGGAGAGGTCAACGGGCGCGGGATCCAGATCTGGATCGGGCCGAGGCGGGGCCGGGCGCCGGCGAGGTGGCGCGCGGGCGGCGCAGGGGCGGCGGCGGCGGTGCCGGCCGGTGGCGAGGGCGGCGCGGCGGTCACCGGCGACGCGCGGAGGGTGGCGGGCGGCGCTGCGGCGGAACGGCGGCGGGGGCGAGCCGCGGCGGGGCGCCGGCGACGCGGCGGCGGCCCGAGGCGCGGGAGGCGGCGACCAGGCGGCGGGGACGCGCGATGGGGCGGCGGCCGGGCGCGGGCCCGCGGGGGCCGGGAGCGGGCCTCGGCGGGCCGGCGCGGTGGAGGAGACGGCGGCGACACGTGGCGGGCTCCCGTTGGCTGCGCGCGGCGGTGGGCGCGTCCGGCTCCGCCCGGACGTGTCCGGCGGCGCGGAGGGGAGCGGCGGCTAGGGTTTTGGACCCGGATTTGACGGAGGGGTGCACATATTTATAGCTAGAGGGGGCTAGGAAGCTCCAAATGGAGTGCGGTTTTCGCCCACGCGATCGTGATCGAACGGTGGAGGACATGGGAGTGACTTAGATGAGCTATTGGGCTGTTTTGAAGGGGTGTTGGACTGCAACACACACGAGGCCTTCACGGATACCTGGTTAACCGTTGGAGTACCAAACGAACTCCGTTTGACCCGAAACTTGACAGGCGGTCTACCGGTGCTATACCAAGGCCACATGTCAAACCTCGGTCCATTCTGAGAATGTTTAATACCCGCTCACCAAAAAAAGTAAACGGGGACGCCGGGAGACATAGGAGCGCCGGATTGCAAAACGGACAACGGGAAAGATACTCGGATTTATGAGACGAACGCGTAAGCGAATGCGATGCGCATGATGACATGATATGAAATGCATGACATGACCAAAATGCAAAACGGAGAGAACCCAACCACGGAGGAAATATCTCATAGCACATAGCCGAAAATGGCAAGAGTTGGATTACAAATATGGCAAGTTACATCGGGGCGTTACAGGTGCATACTCAGGGAGAACACTTTTACGATGATAATTTAGTGAGGGATCATCTTATAATGCTACCGGCAATCAAAGCAAGATAAGATGCATAAAAGATAAACATCACATGCAATCAATATAAGTGGTATGATATGGCCATCATCATCTTGTGCTTGTGATCTCCATCTTCGAAGCACCGTCAGGATCACCATTGTCACCGGCGCGACACCTTGATCTCCATCGTAGCATCGTTGTCGTCTCGCCAATCTTATGCTTCTATGACTATCGCTACCGCTTAGTGATAAAGTAAAGCATTACAGGGCGATTGCATTGCATACAATAAAGCGACAACCATATGGCTCCTGCCAGTTGCCGATAACTCGGTTACAAAACATGATCATCTCATACAATAAAATTTAACATCATGTCTTGACCATATCACATCACAACATGCCCTGCAAAAACAAGTTAGACGTCATCTACTTTGTTGTTGCAAGTTTTACGTGGCTGCTACGGGCTTAGCAAGAACCAATCTTACCTACGCATCAAAACCACAACGATAGTTTGTCAAGTTGGTGTTGTTTTAACCTTCGCAAGGACCGGGCGTAGCCACACTCGGTTCAACTAAAGTTGGAGAAACTGACACCCGTCCGCCATCTGTGTGCAAAGCACGTCGGTAGAACCAGTCTCGCGTAAGCGTACGCGTAATGTCGGTCCGGGCCGCTTCATCCAACAATACCGCTGAACCAAAGTGTGACATGCTGGTAAGCAGTATGACTTCTATCGCCCACAACTCACTTGTGTTCTTCTCGTGCAAGTAACATCAACACATAAAACCTAGGCTCTGATACCACTGTTGGGGAACGTAGTAATTTCAAAAAAATTCCTACGCACACGCAAGATGATGGTGATGCATAGCAACGAGAGGGGAGAGTGTTGTCCACGTACCCTCGTAGACCGAAAGCGGAAGCGTTATAACAACGCGGTTGATGTAGTTGTACGTCTTCACTCCCGACCGATCAAGCACCGAAACTATGGTACCTCCGAGTTCTAGCTCACGTTCAGCTCGATGACGATCCCCGGACTCCGATCCAGCAAAGTATCGGGGATGAGTTCCGTCAGCACGACGGCGTGGTGATGATCTTGATGTTATACCGTCGCAGGGCTTCGCCTAAGCACCGCTACGATATGACCGAGGTGGAATATGGTGGAAGGTGGCACCGCACACGGCTAAGGAACGATCATAAAGATCAACTTGTGTGTCTTGGGGTGCCCCCTTGCCCTCGTATATAAAGGAGCAAGGGGGGAGGCCGGCCAGCCTTGGGGCGCACCAAGGAGGGGAGGAGTCCTCCTAGTAGGAGTAGGACTCCCCTCTTTCCTAGTCCAACTGGGAAAAGGAAGGGGGAAGGAAGGGGAGGGAAAGGAGAAGGAAAGGGGGGGCGCGCCCCCTTCCCTAGTACAATTCGGACCCCCTATAGAGAGGGGGCGCAGCTGCCCCTTGTGGGCTGCCTTCCCTCTTCCCTATGGCCCATGTAGGCCCAATAGTCCCCCCGGGGTTTCCGATAACCCCCGGCACTCCAATAAATACCCGAATCACTCAGAACCTTTCCGATGTCCGAATATAGTCGTCCAATATATCGATCTTTACGTCTCGACCATTTCGAGACTCCTCTTCATGTCCCCGATCTCATCCGGGACTCCGAACTCCTTCGGTACATCAAAACATATAAACTCATAATAAAACTGTCATCGTAACGTTAAGCGTGCGGACCCTACGGGTTCGAGAATAATGTAGACATGACCGAGACACGTCTCCGGTCAATAACCAATAGCGGAACCTGGATGCTCATATTGGCTCCTACATATTCTACGAAGATCTTTATCGGTCAGACCGCATAACAACATACGTTGTTCCCTTTGTCATTGGTATGTTACTTGCCCGAGATTCGATCGTCGGTATCTCAATACCTAGTTCAATCTCGTTACCGGTAAGTCTCTTTACTCGTTCCGTAATACATCATCTCACAACTAACTCATTAGTTGCAATGCTTGCAAGGCTTATGTGATGTGCATTACCGAGAGGGCCCAGAGATACCTCTCCGACAATCGGAGTGACAAATCCTAATCTCGAAATACGCCAACCCAACAAGTACCTTCTGAGACACCTGTAGAGCACCTTTATAATCACCCAGTTACCTTGTGACGTTTGGTAGCACACAAAGTGTTCCTCCGGTAAACGGGAGTTGCATAATCTCATAGTCATAGGAACATGTATAAGTCATGAAGAAAGCAATAGCAACATACTAAACGATCAACTGCTAAGCTAACGGAATGGGTCAAGTCAATCACATCATTCTCCTAATGATGTGATCCCGTTAATCAAATGACAACTCATGTCTATGGTTAGGAAACTTAACCATCTTTGATTAACGAGCTAGTCAAGTAGAGGCATACTAGTGACACTATGTTTGTCTATGTATTCACACATGTATTATGTTTCCGGTTAATACAATTCTAGCATGAATAATAAACATTTATCATGAAATAAGGAAATAAATAATAACTTTATTATTGCCTCTAGGGCATATTTCCTTCAAATGGTTCATTGGATCTCGATCGTAGTGATACACATATTCATAATATTGAAGCCAAAAGATGCAAAGTTAATAATGATAGTGCAACTTATTTGTGGCACTGCCGTTTAGGTCATATTGGTGTAAAGCGCATGAAGAAACTCCATGTTGATGGGCTTTTGGAATCACTTGATTATGAATCACTTGATGCTTGCGAACCATGCCTCTTGGGTAAGATGACTAAAACTCCGTTCTCCAAAACAATGGAGCGAGCAACAAATTTGTTGGAAATCATACATACTGATGTATGCGATCCGATGAGTGTTGAGGCTCGCGGCGGGTATCGTTATTTTCTCACCTTCACAGATGATTTGAGAAGATATGGGTATATCTACTTGATGAAACATAAATCTGAAACATTTGAAAAGTTCAAATAATTTAAGAGTGAAGTGGAAAATCATCGTGACAAGAAAAGAAAGTTTCTATGATCTGATCGCAGGAGACAAATATTTGAGTTACGAGTTTGGTCTTCAATTAAAACAATGTGGAATAGTTTCACAAATTCATGCCACCTGGAACACCACAGCATAATGGTCTGTCAGAACGTCATAACCGTACTTTATTGGATATAGTGCAATCTATGATGTTTCTTACCGAATTTACCACTATAGTTTTGGGGTTATGCATTAGAGACAACTGCATTCACATTAAAAAGGGCACCATCTAAATCTGTTGAGACGACACCGTATGAACTGTGGTTTGGCAAGAAACCAAAGTTGTCGTTTATTAAAGTTTGGGGTTGCGATGCTTATGTTTCATCCTGATAAGCTCAAACCCAAATCGGAGAAATGTGTCTTCATAGGATACCCAAAGGAGACAGTTGGGTACACCTTCTTTCACAGATCCGAAGGCAAGATATTCATTGCTAAGAATGGATCCTTTCTAGAGAAGGAGTTTCTCTCGAAAGAAGTGAATGGGAGGAAAGTAGAACTTGATGAAGTAACTGTACCTGCTCCCTTATTGGAAAGTAGTTCGTCGCAGAAATCTGTTCCTGTGACTCCTACACCAATTAGTGAGGAAGCTAATGATGATGATCATGTAACTTCAGATCAAGTTACTACCGAACCTCGTAGGTCAACCAGAGTGAGATCCGCACCAGAGTGGTACGGTAATCCTATTCAGGAGGTCATGTTACTTGACCATGACGAACCTACGAACTATGAGGAAGCGATGATGAGCCCAGATTCCATGAAATGGTTTGAGGCCATGAAATCTGAGATGGGATCCATATATGAGAACAAAGTATGGACTTTGATTGACTTGCCCAATGCTCGGCAAGCCATTGAGATTAAATGGATCTTCAAGAGGAAGACAGACGCTGATAGTAGTGTTACTATCTACAAAGCTAGACTTGTCGAAAAAGGTTTTTGTCAAAGTTCAAGGTGTTGACTACGATGAGATTTTCTCACTCGTATCGATGCTTAAAGTCTGTCTGAATCATGTTAGCAATTGCCGCATTTTATGAAATCTGGCAAATGGATAACAAAACTGCAATCCTTAATGGATTTCTTGAAGAAGAGTTGTATATGATGAAAGCAGAAGGTTTTGTCAATCCTAAAAGTGTTAACAAAATGTGCAAGCTCCAGCGATCCATCTATGGACTGGTGCAAGCATCTCGGAGTTGGAATATATGCTTTGATAAGTTGATCAAAGGATATAGTTTTATACAGACTTGCGGTGAAGCCTGTATTTACAAGAAAGTGAGTGGGAGCACTACAACATTTCTGATAAGTATATGTGAATGACATATTGTTGATTAGAAATAATGTAGAATTTTTCTGCAAAGCATAAAGGACTGTTTGAAAGGAGATTTTCAAAGAAAGACCTCGGTGAAGCTGCTTACATATTGAGCATCAAGATCTATAGAGATAGATCAAGATGCTTGATAAGTTTTTTCAATGAGTACATACCTTGACAAGATTTTCAACTAGTTCAAAATGGAACAGTCAAAGAAAGAGTTCTTGCCTGTGTTACAAGGTGTGAAATTGAGTAAGACTCAAAACCCGACCACGGCAGAAGATAGAAAGAGAATAAAAGTCATTCCCTATGCCTCATCCATAGGTTCTACAAAGTATGCCATTCTGTGTACCAGATCTATTGTATACCCTACCACTGAGTTAAGCAAGGGAGTACAATAGTGATCTAGGAGTAGATCAATGGACAACGGTCAAAATTATCCTTACTGGAATAAGGATATGTTTCTCGATTACGGAGGTGACAAAAGGTTCGTCGTAAAGGGTTACGTCGATGCAAGTTTTGACACTGATCCAGATGACTCTAAGTCTCAATCTGGATAAATATTGAAAGTGGGAGCAATTAGCTAGAGTAGCTCCATGCAGAGCATTGTTGACATAGAAATTTGCAAAATACATACGGATCTGAATATGGCAGACCCATTGACTAAACTTCTCTCACAGGAAAAACATGATCACACCTTAGTACTCTTTGGGTGTTAATCACATAGCAATGTGAACTAGATTATTGACTCTAGTAAACCCTTTGGGTGTTGGTCACATGACGATGTGAACTATTGGTGTTAAATCGCATGGTGATGTGAACTAGATTATTGACTCTAGTGCAAGTGGGAGATTGAAGGAAATATGCCCTAGAGGCAATAACAAAGTTATTATTTATTTCCTTATTTCATGATAAATGTTTATTATTCATGCTAGAATTGTATTAACCAGAAACATAATACATGTGATAAACAAACAGAGTGTCACTAGTATGCCTCTACTTGACTAGCTCGTTAATCAAAGATGGTTGAGTTTCCTAGCCATGGACATGAGTTGTCATTTGATTAACGGGATCACATCATTAGGAGAATATGTGATTGACTTGACTCATTCCGTTAGCTTAGCACTCGATCATTTAGTATGTTGCTATTGCTTTCTTCATGACTTATACATGTTCCTATGACTATGAGATTATGCAACTCCCATTTACCGGAGGAACACTTTGTGTGCTACCAAACGTCACAACGTAACTGGGTGATTATAAAGGTGCTCTATAGGTGTCTCCAAAGGTACTTGTTGGGTTGGCGTATTTCGAGATTAGGATTTGTCACTCTGATTGTCGGAGAGGTATCTCTGGGCCCACTCGGTAATGCACATCACTATAAGCCTTGCAAGCGTTGCAACTAATGAGTTAGTTGTGGGATGATGTATTACGGAACGAGTAAAGAGACTTGCCGGTAACGATATAGAACTAGGTATTGAGATACCGACGATCGAATCTCGGGCAAGTAACATACCAATGACAAAGGGAACAACGTATGTTGTTACGCGGTCTGACCGATAAAGATTTTCGTAGAATATGTGGGAGCCAATATGAGCATCCAGGTTCCGCTATTGGTTATTGACCGGAGACGTGTCTCGGTCATGTCTACATAGTTCTTGAACCCGTAGGGTCCGCACGCTTAAAGTTTCGATGACAGTTATATTATGAGTTTATGAGTTTTGATGTACCGAAGGAGTTCGGAGTCCCGGATGAGACCGGGGACATGACGAGGAGCCTCGAAATGTTCGAGACGTAAAGATCGATATATTGGACGACTATATTCGAACATCGGAAAGGTTCCGAGTGATTCGGGTATTTATCGGAGTGCCGGGGGGTTATCGGAAACCCCGGGGGAACTATTGGGCCTACATGGGGCATAGGGAAGAGGGAAGGCAGCCCACAAGGGGCAGCTGCGCCCCTCCCTATAGGCGGTCCGAATTGGACTAGGGAAGGGGGCGCCCCCCTTCCCTTCTCTTTTCCCTCTCCTTCCTTCCCCCTTCCTTTTCCTAGTTGGACTAGGAAAGAGGGGAGTCCTACTCCTACTAGGAGGAGGACTCCTCCCCTCCTTGGTGCGCCCCAAGGCTGGCTGGCCTCCCCCCTTGCTCCTTTATATACGGGGGCAGGGGGGCACCTCTAAACACAACAATTGATCGTTTGATCGTTTAGCCGTGTGCGGTGCCCCCCTCCACCATAGTCCACCTCGATAATACTGTAGCGGTGCTCAGGCGAAGCCCTGCGTCGGCAGAACATCAACATCGTCACTACGCCGTCGTGCTGACGAAACTCTCCCTCAACACTCGGCTGAATCGGAGTTCGAGGGACGTCATCGGGCTGAACGTGTGCTAAACTCGGAGGTGTCGTGCGTTCGGTACTTGATCGGTCGGATCGTGAAGACGTACGACTACATCAACCGCGTTGTTATAACGCTTCCGCTTTCGGTCTACGAGGGTACGTAGACAACACTCTCCCCTCTCGTTGCTATGCATCACCATGATCTTGCGTGTGCGTAGTATTTTTTTTGAAATTACTACGTTCCCCAACAGCGCCTGGGCTCCTTGGCGCACCCAAGCGGGTTTTGCCCACCTGGTGGGCCCCCTCTGGTACTTATTTTTGTGTGAACCTTGCATATTATGAGAGAAAAGGCATTAGAATTACTCCAAAAGGCATTATTATGCATACAAACAATATAAATAACAGTAGAAAAACATGATGCAAAATGGACGTATCATTAGGCTAGATCATGCCAACCCGGATACGTGCAAACCCTAGCCTTGTCCCTCTATATAATACAAGACACGGACATTCGAGTGGCTCTCTTCAACCTTCCATACTCTATGCAATCCTTACGATGTACACCATTCTACACAAACCCTTAGCTCTCATACAAGGCTATGATCCCATTATACATCAAAGCAGAAGTAGGGTATTATCTCGATCACGAGGGCCGAAACCTGGGTAAACTTGCCTTGTGTAAATCGCCTCTAGGCAATTAGTTATGTGTAATAAACTTGTCCACGGATTAAAGCTTGAGATTCAATATCGATATCTATGCTCCTAGAATTAATGGATTTCTCTTACAAATGTACTGTTGATTAGTATTCCATCATAAGTTTTCACCCAATAATATTCTCACATGTAATCTGAGTGTATGCGACATATCTAGCATTGGTGCTTCCATTTATCCTTGTGCATAAAAATAAGACTATTGTGTAGGTTAGGGATTCAACTGATGAAAAGCGTAATAGAATTACCCCCTGTTGTTTCCATTGTGCACTACTAGAAAAAAGGCTACTAATGGCGCACCTAATTTGGCCATTAATGGCGCATTAGTGGTGCGCCATTAGTAGCACGCCATTAGTAATACTTACTAATGGCGCACCACTGGTGCGCCATTAGTATCTGGTATACTAATGGCGCACCACAGGTGCGCCATTAGTATAGGAAATGGTGCGCCATTAGTATGCCTCCCAGGGCCATGTATAGCCAGGTGCTTTGGTATACTAATGGCGCACCACAGGGCGATGCGCCATTAGTAACCTCGGCATACTAATGGCGCACTGCATAAGGATGCGCCATTAGTATCCTCTGGAATACTAATGGCGCACTGTTATGTGATGCGCCATTAGTATGAATATTAGGTTTTTTTTATTTTTTTATTTTCTGTTTTTTTGCACAGGTTACAAAATGTATAATTGGACAAAATATAGACAGCACACATCAACAACAGATTCATCGAATACAATAGAAGATTAGTCTCTGAATACATTTCATCATATTAGTCTCCAAATACAATTCATCACATTAGTCTCCGAATTGAAAAGACCGAACAAAGATAGAACATTATATTACAAGTCTCGAGACCGCGAGTAGCGAGTTTGTCTTCACATTACAAGTCGATATCGATCATCTAAACTACCATCACATAGAAGAGAGCTGCGGTCATCACGATGAGCATCATCACGATGAAACTCGTCTTCATCCGGTTCCTCCAACGCTCCCTCCCCTCTCGTGCTAGATAGCGGGCGTATCTAGATTCGGCCTCGGCCCTAGTGGTGTACCCTTTGTAACTGTTTCCGCTGAATCGGTGAACCTGTCTCCGACACTCCTCCCAGTCGTCGTAGACTCCGGGAACCTTACCCTTGTACACGACATACAACGGCATCGCTATGCACTAGCGAAACGAAACGTTAGTACCAATTCACAGACAATACATAAGCAATATATAAGTATGCAACAGAACGATCGGAAGAGAAAAGCAAGACATTAATAGCATCAATTACATCTAAGTTGAACGACTCTCGAAACCAAAGAGACATACTACAAGTTCATTAAAGTTTAATTACAACATGAGCCAATCGATGTTTCAGAACTAGACACATCATCACTGCTTTCGACTCGACTCAAGGGACCGGAGCGTGGATGAAGCCGCCGTCTATCGTGGGAGTCATGAAATTACGGGCGTTGTCAGCCTGCATTTGTAGCATTCCGTCTATCTCATTGTTGGATGGTTGATTTCTGAGGTAGAACTGCCCCGAGGTACGAAGGACATCTTGATGGATGATTTCCGCAAACTCCGACTGGATGCGAAAGAATTCTTGTCTGATGTCCGCGTCCTGGATTGCCGACACGCTCGCGGCCCAATCTTTGAGTTTACTCGGTAGCAGAAGTTGATGATGGTCCCGTACGATCGCCCGCATGTGATGGATGGCGTAGTAGGCACCCTTCTGACCGCCAGGCGGCTGCTTGATGCAGCAGAACGTCGTATTGTGGGAGAACACGTGCTTGCCGTACTTACGAATAGGCCTGTTGAAGGTGCCTCCAGATGGGGCGTAGCCGGGGAGAACATCATCAAGAACCTTCTTGACATTTGTGTAGTCTACGTTCGACTGACGGTACGGGTCGAAATACGTGGCCATGGAATATTTGGGGCTTAGGAGGATGAGCGTGCAATGTGTGTCACTGCAGAAAACACGGAATATTAAAAGAAAAACGATCGAAATCTAAGAATTCGTACGTTACGGGGCGGTTGAGGGGAGGACTTACTCGGGAAAGTAAGGCACGAGGAAGTTATCCTTATCTGGGTTTGCCAGAATGACGCCTTCGAGGTAAGAACTCGTGACTTGCCGGTCCCCAGCGCTTCCCAAGATCTTGGCACGCATGTAGAAGGGGTCGACTATCACGATGTCCGGGGTCTTGTCGCGAATGATCCGCATCTCCATACTCAGCGAAAATAGCCGAACGAAGGTGTAGTGCAGCGGATGAAGGTTCAACATAGCGTGGATGTCATCAAACCGCAGGACGATCGTACCCCCGATGTAGTTATCCACAAAGCCCTTGCCCTCTGGCACCTTGGCCACGAAAACCGGGTATGCCACATCCTTCTCTCTGAGACGCCGCTTCTCCAAAGAAAGAACACTGTCATGCAGACTCCGCATAGCACCGGCTGCAACATCGAGCATATTTCTCGGTAGCATCGGCCTACCCGCCACATGCACCCTCCTCATTAAATCCTCAGGTGAAGGTGGCCCGTCCTGAGCACGGATCGTACTCGGTGCCGGCTGGCCCGCACCCTTGTTAGTCTTTCTTTTGCGTGCCTTCTTCTTCTCCTGTAATGGGACCGAGTTCTGCTCACAGACCGCCTTCTTGAGTGTGTTGGGGCTGAGAATATTTCGCACCTCGCCTATCTGAGGCTCGGTGAAGTCGGCAGCTGGAGGCGTCTCCTGAGAGCTGAACGGCAGACGACGCCTGTTGCAACTTGGCTTCTCCGCAGTACCAGCTAGATCACGCACGTCTTTTGTTGGGTTGGGTTCTTGAGAAGGAGGCCCCATGAAGTCGCCATCGTACCCATGATCGGCAAAGTACCGATCGACGTTGGCAAATGTATCGTCGTCATCGTCGTTCTGATCCTGTGCCATATGCATGTTTGGATCCAGTGGCATATGGATGTCCGGCACCGTTGCGGCGGTCTTGCCATGGGGCCGACTTGGCGCCGGCACGACTGGCGGTGTTGTCTTTGGGGTGGTGTCCCCCGCCCCCAAACGAATCTGGCTCTTCGGCCAAAGCAGGGGCCAGCTCAGGCAGGCGCTGAGGGTCATCACGTCATCATCGTCGGCCCCGACGGGTCGAATCGGAGGTAACAACTCGTCGCAGCCTGGCAGCACCCGAACCAGTTGAACCCTAAACACGTTGGGTGGCATCTGGGTACCGTGGAACAAGGGGTTGCCCGGTTGAACGATTTTGCCCTTGGCGACATCGACCAACTCATTGTTCACGAAGTGCAGGAGAGTGCACGGAACGTCGGCGGCGCCCTGCGAAAACATGTAGGGCGTCAGGGATGCCCAGTCAAAGGCAAGGAGATGAAGTCCTCGGCCGAGAGAGGCTTAATTAGTTACCGTGATGATGGCGTCGAGCTCGGCTGATGTCGAGGCACCGCCAACAGCGGGCGTGCAGTTGACGGAGGGGTCTCTTGCTGCAGAGGTGCCGGCCGGCGTACACCCGGGTGCATTAAGCTCCCGTGCCGGCGTCGGAGACACCAATGGCCCCGCCATCGCGTTCTGCGAGTTGCTGTCCGTGAAGCTAGGAATCGGGGGCGGCCCCTGTTGGCCGCCCGCAATCCACGCACTCAACCCCTGGATCAAGGTAGGCACAATGGCGGTGATCGTCGCTCCGAGTTGTTGTTGCACTTGCTCTTGGACAATCTCCGGAATCCGCGCCACCTGTGCCTTGAGTTCTTGAACCTCGCGCGCCTGGCTTTCCGAGCTGGTCTTTTTCTCCTTTCGCCCACCAGTGTTATAGTATGACCCCCATTTTGTCGACAAGCCTTTGCCGGCCACACGACCAGCTAACGTCGGCTTACTGAGCTTATCCTTGTTCTTCATTACATTCAACGCCCTATTTAGAGTGGTGTCCCAAGGGTTGCTCTTAGTCGACCCCGCGCTACTGCTTTCTGTCGCCTGCGGAAGGAATGTGAACCATTTAGAAATTTGGCTTCATTAATTAGAATGCAACCATATGGAGCTAATTACGCGGGGGTGTATTCCTTACCAGAACAAGCTCAAGCGCCCTGGTCTTCGGATCCGTGGTAAGCTCCTTTGTTTTCGGGTCCTTCTTGTACCGGGCCCTGACATAGTTCCTGGTCTGCTTGTCACCGTATTTATCGAAGAGGGGCGGTAGGCCTTGCTCGACACGGTCTGCCTCCTCCTTGTCCCATATAGGCTCCGCCACTCTATAACCGCTGGGACCGAGTGTGTGTTCCCCTAAGTTCAGCTCCCGCATTTCTTTCCCCCACTGACTTGATTGGGAGTGTGCGGTGCTCGAGCAATTGATCTTGAAGTCGTTGTAGTCATCTTCGGTGATCGAAGGATTTTTCTCCTTGATCTTCTCATAACTCTCACCTTTCTCGATCATTCTCTTCACATTGATTTTCCAAGTAGACAGGGCCTTGCTCATCTTCGTGAGGGCAGCATTGTTCACTTTATTCCCTTTGAGGCTTGTGTTTTCAAATTCAGCGGGGAACTTGTATCGTTCGTGCAGCTTCGTGAAGAGGAGGTTGCGCAAATTCCCTCGGTCAGGATGCCTCAGGTTCTCGGTGTTGATCGAGACGGTGCTCCGGAGAATGCACCCGAGCTGAAGCGAGTACCCCTTGACTATTCGTGCGGGCGCCGTTGGATTCCCGTCGGAGTCCACTTCAGTAACTTCCTCCTTGAGGGTGCGGAGCACGGTCGGGCGCCGGTCCTTCCATTGCCTCTTCTGGCTGCCATCTGTGCGTGCGCCGCCATCATCAGTGGTGGCATCCTCGGTGCACCATCAGTGGTGGCATCAGTGGGGTCATCCTCGGCGGCACCATCAGTGGTCTCAGGATCGGTGGGGAAGGCGGTGTCCTCATACAAGTGAGGTTGTTCCTCCATCTCCTGGGACAGCTCCCAGAATGCCTTGCCGCCCGAACCCCCGGCCTCATAGTTGTGGGCCATGTTTCTCTCTAAATAGAAACAAAGTTTGGTCAAAAAGTTGGTTATTATCAAGGAACGAGATCATGGTCTCATCATTTAGGGTTTGTCGACACCGAGGCATCCTAAAATCTAAGCTTTTATCATTGAGGGTTTTTCGACGCCGAGGCACCCTAAAAGCCTAAGCATTAGTCACAAGTACGCCGGGGCACTTGATCCTACTTAATTAACTACTAAGATACCCCGGCCCATGCATTAGTCACAAGTACCCCATATGTCCTATTTTTAGCAAAGTCATGCTAAAATTCACGGAAAATTTCAGCATGACCTTTGCTGAAAATAGGACATATGGAGTACCCGAATTTGCCGGAACGGAAGTTAATCGACATTCCGGCAAACTCAAGGGCCTCTCGGGGTACCTGCAAATTCATCACGACACACTGGTCGGAGACAAAACCCAGCAAACTAGCAAAATCATCACAAAATTGTTTTCTGTAAAAGATGATCATCATCTTTACAAGTCTTTCTCAATGTGATCACAAGTAATTCAGAGGCATCACAAGTAATTCAGAGCAAAGAAACAGCTTAATACATGCCTCAGCTTATCAACAGTCATTACTTGTCAAATACAGAAGAAGGAACAATTTATTTGTGACATAGTTACAAATGATGACAGAATAAAGCAAACACCATACACTAGCCTCAAGATGAGAAGGCGGGTAAACAGAGTTATCCATATGCAAAAATGAAAAAGGGTAAACAGAGTATTATCTTTCCAGCTTCAAGATGTGAGAAAATACTAAGTAGCATCAGCACAAGATATAAGGAAATGACATTCCTCCAAAAGCAAAGAAGGAAGAGTATGTACATTACAAGGAACTGTTGTCTGCATTGACGACAGAAGGTATGCTCATACATTTATATTATATTGTGAGTACAGCAAATATGTCGTAAAGCATATAAGCATACACCAAAGGTTACTAACCGACTTTCAAAGCTAATTACAAACCATTTCTACTCTAGCAATCACCAAAGGTGGATGCTTTCATCTATGCTTGCTCAAAAAATTGTGCTCATCAAAATTTATTACCAAGGGTAGAATTACACTGCAAGAACCTACTAAGCTAGACACAAGTAGGATGATCAACTGATGGCAACTTGACTTTTTTGTTTTATGTTCAATGCACCTTCAGTTCAAAAGGTAAGCGGTGAAATATACTACCTTACTA
Source organism: Aegilops umbellulata (assembly GCA_032464435.1). Taxonomy (NCBI): domain Eukaryota; kingdom Viridiplantae; phylum Streptophyta; class Magnoliopsida; order Poales; family Poaceae; genus Aegilops; species Aegilops umbellulata. Next base: position 60,064,797 of record CP136056.1, on the reverse strand, counting down.
CAAACACAGCAGGAGTCTCGTAGAAAAGGGAGAATAAAAGGATTGTCGAAATAAAGCAATCCTCCTTCAGCACATATAAAACTAGTATAATGCCGTTCCTTCTAATAATTGGAAATAACAGTAATATACCAGACTTTTTTTTCCTAAATCTATAAAAACAAAAACAATGTTCTTATATGCAGCTAACAAGGTGAAGATCTTCATTAGAACCTAGGGCAAGCAGAAAGTAGCATATACATTGATGTTTAGTCACTATAACAGATAAAACAGTAAGCAAACAACCATCTTGCCGTACAGGTTTGAACACCAGAAAAAGGAAGGGAGAGGCTTTATGTCCTTCTATGCAGTACATCAAATAGTTATGCCGATTGCCGATTATATAAATAGAAGTAATATATGGGCTTATCAATCAGCACAGAAGATGCGTCCTTTCAACAATCAACTAGCACTAGTGTGTGCAATAGTTATCAGAGAGAAGAAATTAAGCCTCTACTCTTTCGCAAAAAAAAGAAAGAAATTAAGCCTCCAATCAAGAACTATGGACTGCAAATAAGACATAGGTAAAGTATAGTGGCACTGACACTGCAAGAACCTTGAAATTACACTGTAATAACCATGAAATTGTGATGTTAAATGTCCTGGGAAATATAGTGGCACTGACAATGAAATGCCCTAAATTAACTACATTGAAATTACACTATAATTTCACTGGAACTTACACTTAAATTACACTGAAAAATGCACAAAATTTTACCTAAACTAACAGTATAATTCTTTAAACTTGCACTGCACTAACCTTGAACTTGAAATTTACCTAAACTAACAGTATAATTCTTTAAATTTTACACTGCACTAAACTTGCACTTGCACTGCACTAACAGCATGTAGCAGTAAAGTAAGAAGCTCACGGGGGAGGGAGAGAGGGGGAGAGGAGGAGTGGGAGCTCACGGGGGCGGTGGTGTGGACGGGGCGACGAGGTGGGGCGACGAGGTCCGGGTGGTGGTGGTGCAACGAGGTCCGGGTGGTGGTGGTGCTCCGGCGACGGTGGTGTGGACGGGGCGGCGTCCGGGCCACCGGCGACGAGGGCGGCGGGGCGACGGGGAGAGCGGCGCCGAGGAGACGAGGACGACGGGGCGGCGGGGCGGCGGCGTCGGGAGAGGAGAGGGCGGCGTCGCGGCGTCGGGGCGTCGGGGCGGAGACGAGGACGACGGGGCGGCGTCGAGGCGGCGGGGCGGCGTCGAGGCGGCAGGGCAGCGGCGTCGGGAGAGGATAGGGGAAGGGGATCGAGGGCGAGGGCGAGGGAGAGAGAGGGGATAGGTGTGGGCGCAGAAAGACCCTTTAGTCGCGGTTGGGGACAACAACCGCGACTAAAGGGTACCCTTTAGTCGCGGTCCGCCTCCCCAACCGGGACTAAAGGGTCTTTCTAATGGCGCACCACCCCTCGGTGCGCCATAAGTACATCCATACTAATGGCGCACCTCACCCTGGTGCGCCATTAGTATTTTTTTTATTTCAGCTCGAGCCAACAGGTTTATCTCCCACCTAACCTGATCCACATCAAGTCTTCTCTACTAGCTCGACTGGTCAGCAGCTAGTTCTCACACCAGGAGGTCCTGGGTTCGATTCCTAGGCTCCACAAATTTTTTTTATGCATTTAAAATGTTGTTTGGTACTTATTTGTGTTTAAATATGTTCAAACTTGTTTAAATCATAACAGTAATGCCGGTGGAGCGGGGGAGGGTGCAGGGGGTCGGCGGCGGCGGTTGAGTAGGGGAGGGGTGTGGGGGGTCGGCGGCGGCAGTTGAGTAGGGGAATCGAGGGTGCGGGGGTCGGCGGCGGCGGCCGGTGGACCGGGGGGTGCTCGGCGGTGAGTGGGACCGGATCTGGCGAGGTGGGATAGCGATCGAGATGGAGGGGAATCGAGATCGAGTGTCCACGAAATTTAAAAATATTCATGATAGTTCAAAAAGTGCCCATGAAATACAATCGAGAAATGAAGGCTACGATTTAATTAAATACAATCTTCTTGCCCTTCTTTTTCGCAAATGGAGTTCTTCTGTGGAACGGACGTCCTTTAGGCAGGGTGGTCCTGCTTCTTCTTGTGGTGTATGCTGCTACTTCATCATCGTCGTCATGTTCGATCCTCGGGTCGCCGTACTTGTCGAAGTCTTGCTCATTGGCTACTCCATCCATTCCGATGATCTTCCTTTTGCCTCTCCTCACGACAACACGACTGGTCTTTGACGGGTCGGTAATGAAGAAGCATTGGTCCACTTGGGAAGCCAGTACCCATGGCTCATTTTTCACGGTGACGTTTGCACCCGCGGTCTTGGATTTGGCTTCGGGTATAACCATGGTGGTGAAATACCGGTCTTCTTTTAGGACGCTCTTGGCCCATCTGACACGGAACATCGGGACCTTCTCTCCACGTAGCTCAGCTCCCAGATCTTCTCGATCCTTCCGTAGTATCTGTCCTTGTCGTTACCGGTGTAGGATTCCATCGTTACCCCGGAGTTCTGATAACCATCGCTCTTCATGTCCTTGGCCTCGGTGTAGAATGTGCAGCCGTTGATATCGTACGCCTCATAGGTCATCAGGTTGTGCTCGGCGCCCTGTGACAAGGCGAATATGAGTTGTTCTTCCGCGGAAGAATCCTCATGTAAAGGGTACGACAGAAGCTTCTGCTTGAACCAACGCGTGAAACATGAGTTGTGCTCTTTGAGTATATCTCCGCCCGTCCTCTGTTGGCCTCGGTCATTGTACGTCTTCTTAATAAAGGTTTTGTGCTCTACCACCCAAGGATCGACCACGTCTATGTGTTGTAGCGCGACTAGGTTTGCTCTGTCAAAGTCGGCGAGTCGACCCTCGAAGTCGACATGCATTTCGCAGCGACCCTCACGGTGACCCCATCCAGCGAGCCTGCCGAGGTGCCTGTTGACGGGCAGACCAACGGGGTTCTCGATGCCTAGATAATTCGTGCAGTACGAGATGCACTCTTCGGTCAGAAAGCCCCTGGCTATGCTTCCCTCTGGACGTGACATGTTGCGAACGTATCCTTTGATGACACCATTCATCCTTTCGAACGGCATCATGCTGTGCAGGAACGTCGGCCCGAGTTGGATGATATCCTCCACTATATGGACCAGCAGATGCACCATAACGTCGAAGAATGCGGGCGGGAAGTACATCTCAAGCTCGCATAGTATCACCACGATCTCTTCCTGTAGCCTTCTGAGTTGCCTCACGCCAATCGACTTCCGAGAGATGACGTCGAAGAAGTTGCGTAGGCCAAATAGCGTTTCACGGACGTGCGCGTCCATGATCCCACGGATTGCAACTGGAAGTATCTGCGTCATCAGCACGTGACAGTCGTGAGACTTCATCCCGCTGAACTTCTGCTTCGCTGGGTCTAGGTATCTGCTTATCTTCCTCGCGTAACCGTAAGGAAGTTTTACTCCTAGGAGGCAGGTGAAAAACTGCTCGATCTCCTCCTGACTTAGAGTGAAGCACGCGGGAGGGTAGTCATTTCCGGTCTTCTTGGCCTTTTTGCCTTTGAGACGACTTTCTGTGTCCTGCTTCGCCTCATCATCATCATCATCATCATAATCATATATAGCGTGAAGCTCCTGCCTGATGCCCATTGATTTCAAGTCTGCCCTTGCTTTCGGCCCATCTTTGGTCCTCTCTGGCATGTTGAGCAGGGTACCAAGCAGACTCTCGCACACGTTATTCGTGATATGCATGACATCAAGGCTGTGAGGCACACGGTGGATCTTCCAGTACGGCAAGTCCCAGAAAACAGACCTCGTTTTCCATACCTTCAGCAGCGGCTCTGGCGCCTTTCGCTTTTTTCCCGGTTCTGGCGCCTTTTGCTTCTTTTCCGGCAGTGGGCAGTCTTTCCGATTTTTCAACAACTTGTCTATTTCCTCGCCGCTCCTCGTACACGGGCGTTTTCGGGGTTCGGTTTCACCATCGAACAGATCCTTGCGTTTCCTCCACGGGTCATCGTCGCGAAGCCACCTTCGATGTCCCATGAACACGGTTTTCGAAGACCCGGGATCTCTATCTAGTTGGCGATACGTTGTGTCATCCATGCACCGTACGCATCCAGAAAATCCGTGGACTACCTGCCCCGCGAGATATCCGTAACCGAGATAGTCGTGCACCGTCGTGAGCAGTGCGGCTCTCATAGGGAAATATTCTTTCTCTGCGGCGTCCCACGTATTGGCTGGCGTTTTCCACAGCGTGTCTAGCTCCTCCTTCAGCAGCCCCAGATACAGATTGATGTCGTTCCCTGGTTGTTTCGGCCCTTCAATTAGCATACTCATGTGAATGTACTTCCTCTTCATGCACAACCAGGGGGAAGGTTGTACATCCACACAAACACAGGCCAGGTGCTATGTGTGCTTCTCTGGCTGCCAAACGGATTGACTCCATCGGTGCTCGCGCCCAGCACGATGTTCCTTGGATCCTTCCCAAATTCTGGGTATTCAAAATTCAACGCTTGCCACTGGCTCGCATCCTTAGGGTGACTCAGCATCTTGTCTTTTTTATCTATCTCCGGATCATTTGCGTCATCTTCTCGCTTCTTCTCCTCCCTATCCGCGTGCCAACGCAGGAGCTTTGCTACCTTAGGATCCACGAAATACCGCTGCAGACGAGGAGTGATCGGAAAGTACCACACCACTTTTGGAGGAGCTTTCTTTCTCTTCTTGTATCGAGTGACGCCGCACACCGGACATATGGTAGACTCCGCGTGCTCGTCCCGATAAATGATGCAATTGTTCATGCAGACATGGTATTTCACGTGCGGTAAATCCAGAGGACACACGATTTTCTTCACCTCCTCCAAACTGGTCGGGCACTTGTTCCCCTTTGGAAGACGTTCGTGCCAGAATGACATGTTCTCGTTGAAGCATGCGTCGGTCATTTTGTGTTTTACCTTCATCTCCAGAGCCATGAGCGTTACTTTCAGGCGGGTATCCTCGGGCCTGCATCCTTCATACAATGGAGTAACCGCGTCTAACTCAAGTTGATCCACCTTGGCTTTCTCTCGGGCGGCGGCTCTTGCGTTATCCGTCTGCTTGAGAAGCAGCTCTTGAATATAAGGGTCCTGCACCCAGCCCATCGATGGTCCATCGTCGTATGCTCCGCCGGCATCATCATCTTCATGATCATGCCCGTCGTCTGCTCCAGCGCCATCTTCCTCATCATCATGTCCTGCATCTTCTACATGATGACTGTGTACAGCATCACCGTCGTGATCATCTCCTGGGGATTCTTCGCCTTCTCGCCCGCCCGAGCCGCGGTGGTTGCCTTGCTGCCCTTCCTCATTTCTTGCCCGGCCCCCATGGACGACTTCGTAGTCATCTTCATCACCTTGCCACCGATAGCCATCCATGAAACCACGCAAAAGCAGGTGGTCCCGCACCTGCCCGGAATCCGGGTCCGCAATAAGGCTCTCCAGCTTGCATCTTCGACACGGACATCTTATCTCCGTCTCATTCTTTTGAAGCATCTCGGTCTTCGCGGACCTCAAAAACCTATTCACGATGCCTTCGGTCATCGTGCGGACCATGGTTGCCTGCGGGGTAGAGCAAAACGATATTTTAGAACCAAGAAAAAAATTTGGCATGACTTTCCCTAAAAATAGGACCAAAAAGAATGCTTAATGCCAAAATTATCGCCGAAACGGAAATGAATCAGCATTCCGGCAAAATATTGGCAACTATCGCATTTCAAATACCGGTACACCTCCAAACACAAACACATATGCAACACCATAAACATATGCAACACCATGAACATACATATATCTAGCTAGGCCATAAAAAGTGCATGTGCAAATTGTTGTAGGGAGAACAACATAAATATAGCTTCCCCCCTTACTTACCTATCAAAACAAGGTAATTTAACCACTTAATTTCAATGAATCTATGGTGGAAATGAGGTGAAAAAGAGGAGGCAGCCGAGACAAGGAGAAGGTGGAGAGAATGGAGTGGGGAGAAAGTGAGTGTGGGTAGGAGAGGCTGCCCAAAATATCTTGTTGCTGATCACTTACTAATGGCGCACCAGCAGTAAATGCGCCATTAATAATCCAGGTTACTAATGGCGCACCTCTATCTGATGCGCCATTAGTAGTTTTGCGAAAAAAAAGAAAAAAAATCATACTAATGGCGCACTCTCCAACGGTGCGCCATTAGTAGTTTGAACAAGTAATGGCGCATGGTGGGACAGTGCGCCATTAGTAGTTTTCCAACAAAAGGAAATAAAAATATAATTAAAAAAACAGCATTAGTGGCGCACTCTGGTACTATGCGCCATTACTAATTACAACTAATAATGGCGCACCGTGCCAGGATGCGCCATTAGTGTGTTTGGACAGACGCGCTAGTTCAAAAAAAATTAGGATACTAATGGCGCACCCTAGACAAGGTGCGCCATTAGTACTTTCAACACTAATGGCGCACCAGGTTGTGGTGCGCCATTAGTATATACTAATGGCGCACTACCTATCTGGTGCGCCATTAGTGTCAATCCCACCTATAGCCCTTTTTCTAGTAGTGATGTGTTTATTGGCATGTAAACCCACTTCTTTCATTTATCTTCAAATACATGGTTAGAAGAAATATGGCCAACATTAGCTTAAATATTTGATACAATAATGTTTCTAAAAAATATATATATAAATAATAATGTGCGATGGTTCAAAATCGAACACTTGTGTTTTTTGGGGAGTTTTACACTGGATTCAGGTTTTTGTGTGAAAAAGGTTTATGCACACACGTTTTTCTAGAGTGAGTTGTAAGAACTAATGTTGGTAGTGCTGACAAGGATGGTCTCTGACTGATGGGCAGATGCAAAGGACGTATGTACTGCTTTTGCTGTGTTTGTAGGCTTGTGAATTCACGCATTTCGTTTATTTTTCAAAGATTCGACCTAGAACATTTTCTTTGCGGGAAGACCTAGAACATATTTAAGTAGTCATGTTATATCAAAACAGCTTGTCTCGCGTCAAAGTTATTCCACACAATAAAATGTGTGTCTACCACTTTGCTCGAGGTCCTTACACAATGATATATCGGGAACAAATTTCCATTAGGAAATCAGTTTTGTAGTGAACATCAATGATAAGAGACATGTTGTGATATATACTAGTACTACCATTAAACTATCGGCTCCACCGTGATTTAGTGTGGAACTATACCAAAAGTAACCATATAAAACCGGTTTGTTAATCAACATCAAACTAGCTTAGGAGGATATATCCCCGGCACTGTTCAGCTATATGCTGTCTTCCACCTTGCAAAATGGAAATAGATAACTCACTAAATGGATTTATTACATGCTGGGTACAGAAAAACAGTCTCTTTCTGCTATCCGTGTATCTCTCTCGTGTTCAAGATTCACTCTACATGCATGTAGCCGGTATGTTCATTGTTAATTCAAAACCGAAGCTAATCTCTCGACTAATCAGATTGCTTAATTATTGAAGAGAGATTGCAGCAAGAGAGCAAGCAAGCAGTACACACACAACAGAAGCAACCTAACTCATCTCATGTCAAGTACTAGTACTACCAAGCAGCAGCAACAACAACCAAGCAGCAACAAACCACCAAGCACTGAGCGGGGCACAGACAGAATGGCGCAGAGGATCCGCAAGGAGAAATGGGTGGGGGGAGGCGAATCAGATGCCACACCACCCAATCCACACAAACACATCTACGCACACACACATCCCACTATCTTCTTTACTCCACCCACACGCTGGCCAGCAAAAGTGGAGGAGGCCCTAACCCTAACCCTAACCCAACCACAGAAGGCTTAACCTGACCTAACGCAAACCAAACCACAGGGGGCCCACAAAAGATATTGAAAGCTCCGTGGCCTGCGTGGGCCCAGCGGGGGTGGGGGTGCATTCAAGGAGGGGACGGACGGACTGTTGTGAAGCAAAAGTACAAAATAATGGTGGTGGTTTGCTGCTGTGCTTACCTATACATCATGCTCTTGGGGCTGCAAGGTGCACACCACTCGTGCACCTCAGAAAATAAATCTCAGTGTGTATCGTTGGAAAATGTTTAATTTGGTGCTATTTCATGTATAGAAATAGGAACAGGATATATGCACACTGAGTCAGCTCATAAAGAGTTAAAGACCGATCATCTTGGTCCAAATTTAATATTATCTACTCACTCCATTTCTAAATATAAGCTTTCTTAGAGATTTCAATACGATCTACATACGGATATATATAGATGTATTTTAGAGTGTAGATTCATTTATTTTGCTCCTTATATAATTTATATTATAATCTCTAAGAAGGCTTAGTATATTTATGAACGAAGGGAGTAGCTAGGTATGAGGATGGGCAATTAGGTTTTGGTGACGAAGAAACTTACCTCAATAATAGAAAGAAGTAGGTAACTCCAGATCAAAAAAAAAAGAAGTAGGTAACTCTCTCTTCTTTCCAATAGAATGCACAAAGCTCCTGCTGCACAATACAAAATAAATAAGTAAACAAACAGAAGTCGGCACTAATAGAATAGGTTATTTTGTCTCAAAATTGGCCAAAGCTTATCAAGCTGCATGCATGTATATATGGACATTAGCAGAATCTTCTAAATCACTACATTTGCTGAAAATGACAATGTTGCTCTCTATAATCCAGGCATCCAAGAGTGTGGTTCCCTTCCAACACTGATTTCCTTTTTATCATCGTAACTTCTGAAAGAATCAACGCATTCATATACACAAATATATACATCAAGCCCTGACCCACATTATCTTTTATTTTCCTGGAGCAACAAATATTCTCTTTTCAGCTTGATGCTTGCCACGCTTTGCCCTCACCTACCACACCTTGCCACCTGTTTCCTCTAATATGGTGCGCGCTCCATCCATTAACAAAGCTACGTCCCCCCTTATTATCACACCAGCACTTGGAGGAGAAGGATTGTGCTGCAACAGGGAGATGTCATTTCTTGCTCCCTGCAGCACATGGTTCTTGACGTTCATCATATCATTGTTAGCCCAGTTTAGCTACTGATTAAAAAAATGTAATTAACCATGTCATTTTCTCCTTAGCCGCACAGTGGCCCTCTTAAAGTCTACACGGGCTAGCTTCTTCATTCCTGAATCAAAGGCTGGCTTTGGGTCTTCGAAGGGCAAATTAAAGTCACACATATCTATAGAATGAGAGCCACTCTTTGCTTGGTTCACAGTATGAAAATCATAGGAATAGGAAAAAAAATAGGAAGCGAAATGACATGTATTTCAATTCCTATAGAAAAAAGATGTCATTTGATGCATAGGATATGAATTTTTCATTGAGTCTAGGCTAATGTTTTGTTTTTCTTTCAAATGTGAAGGATTGGTTCCTATCCTACATAGGAATAGAATCCATTCCTACAAACCAAAGGGCTCCAAAGGAAATTATTCTACAAAATTCCTATCCTTTAGAATTCCTACAAAATTCCTATAAACCAAAGGTGACCTTAATATGGCCCCCATACACATAACACATAGAGGAGTGGAGTGTAGGAAAATGCCGGTTAATTTTGTCTCACGCGTAAATTAAACCATGGTGGGCGTTTGGTACTAGCGCAACCCCACCAACCAAGTGAGGCATAATTTTCTATCTCACACAAATAAAGCAAACACCTAAGGCAAATATATCTCAAACTTGTTTACTGAGCATTTTAGCCCAAATTATGTGTTATTATCGTTTAAATTGTTAAACAAACTGCATGAAATTAATCCTTGGTTACCATATGTAAGGGTTGAAACAGATAATTTTAAATGTTTATGGACAATATTTATTTTTTTATACTTTTTGGGAGCATATATATATTGCGGGGAATAATATTTTTTATACTTTTTGGGAATATTGTTTATGGTTGAATATATTGGTTTAGTCCTTAGCAAAATGGGGACACTTAGCACTTTTTAGCTACCTATTGATTATGTGTTAATCGATATATTCAACAAAGATAATACAAGAAACTGAAGAAACTAAAACTGAAACAAGCAATAAAACTCTGACAAAAACTAAAAGTTACGTCTGATACCTCTGAAGTTGTTGTCTTCGCCCTTCCTGATCTCGACGTTCCTCCAACATTCGACTAACGGTGGACTAACCTAGAAGGCTTTGATGAGACACATGAGCCGCCTAACACTGCTCGTGTGACCAGGAGACTGCTAAACGCATTATGTTGAAGAAACAACCTTTATCAAGCAAAATGCATAGTTCTTGCCTTGTCAGCGAATCATTGGGGAAGAACACTAAGACCACTAAAAGCACAACATGAGATAACCATCCATGTTGATCAAGATGAAACTATGTTCCACCATCACCACGGGAACCACCAAGATAACAAAGAGCTAGATGCCCGTCCATTAGGTCGAAGTCTTTAGGTAGGACAAAAAACACCACTTTCCCCCTATACCAATGACCAAGAAGACCAGATGGCAAGTCGGCAATAGAGCCAAATGAATTTAGTTTCATACACCGGAGTACAACATTTTCTTAACCATCGAAACGTCGTAGTGGATGATACACACACATACCTAACATATAAAGATTTGATATCCACACTAAGAATACTCCCCCCTCCCTTGTCAAAATGCCTCTTCCTATATCCCGAACAACCCATGGAGGCAAAACAGAAAATATGGTGGTGTCTTCTTGTCCACGTGAGGTAAGATAAATTGCAATTCCATGGTGACCTTACTAGTCAAAGTTCGAGAATTTGACTGATTGACATACCCCCTAATCTCGAGGAGAACTTTAGTTGATTTTGTTATTTCTGAATGGACCACTAATTTTGCTAATAATAGAATTGATGCATATAACTTTTTTAACTAAAATAATGTTTGCTTACTTGGGATTGGGTCAAGATGGCAACTGGGAGAAACCTGTCCAGGTATTGCTCTGTCTTCTCCGTCCTCACGACACCTGTCCCCATCCTCTACTCCTCCCATCCCCGTCCCCTACCAGGTAAATTTCTCCGTGGGGATCCCCGCTCTGTCATCGTAGGCTATAACAACACAACAAGTTCCTTGTCAACACAACTATGTCCAGATCAGGCAAGGCGAGGCTACGCAATGATGACGCAAGCCCAAGGGTCGGGGGCATCAAAAAACATGGATGGCGAGTTTCCATCAATGACACACGCTATCGGGTGGCGCAAGCAATAATGGGGAACAAGGGAGCTTTGGGAAAGAGGAGATCGACGAGATGGGATTGCCGGAGTAGCATCTTTGGTAGCGAGCATGCGTTGGCGACGGCTATCGAGGCGGCGTGAGGTGGCGGCGGCGCCTTGGTGTAATGGAGGCGTGGAGCCGCGGTCTCATGGAGAATAGGGCAAGCGAGAAAGAAGGGTTGGGTGGTTGGCTGCTGAGGCAAAGCTTGGACTCGGGATGAAATTGAGTGCTTTAGGTTTAGGTAATTAAGGTTTCAAAGACAGGCCCACATATCAGCCCCTCCTGCTGGGCACTTTGTGGGTATACCTGGGCATATCCCAGGCCGGGCTGGGCTTCGGGTCAGGCCAAAAAACCCTGATGCTAAAAACCCAGGCCCGAGCTCGACTCGGCCCGGCCATGCCTGAGAAAGCCCGACATGGCCCGGTCGGCCCGGCCCGACTACGGCTAAAATCGTGTTTTATACAAGCCCGAGCCCGGCCCGATTTGCCCGTCGGGCTAAATTACCAGGCCCGGGCCTGACCCGATGGCACACTTGGGCTCAGCCCAACTCAGGATTTTCGGGTCGAGTCGGGTTGGGCCGTTCGGGCTGGGCCCATGGCCAGGTATACTTTTTTTTGCATGAATTGATCGTACTGTCTCCGTGATACTTGAGGAAAGAAAATCTTGACCCATTTAGATACACAGAGCACCAAATTTGGCCCAAATCGGCCCCTATAACATACTTCCTCCGTCTGAAAACACTTGTCATCAAAATGGATAAAAAGAGATGTATCTAGAACTAAAATACGTCTAGATAAATCCCCTTTTATCCATTTTGATGACAAGTATTTTCGGACGAAGGGAGTAGTAATTACCCTTCGGGATCACATGGCGGGTATCCATAGCCATCTTATGGGCCCCACGGACATAGAAATAGAAAACATCGAAATTAGTACCAAATAGTGTTTGATGCTCCGCAGGTAGAACAAAGGAAATGTACAAAGAACTTTCCTCCAAAATAGAGTGCAAATGATTCCTAAGGATTTCATTCCTATGAATTAAAGAATATAACCCTCCAAAAGGACCTTTGCAATTCCCTTAAATCAAAGAAGCCCTTGCCTCTCTAAAAAGAAATCCATTGCTATCTGGCTCTCCTTCCGCTATAGATCTGGCTTTCCTTTCATGCCACAAATGTGACAGTCACACTGACACCTACATGTCTATATAGGTTAGGCTAGTACATAAGGTGAGAGAAAAAAAGGGTAGTAGACCAGCTGGCTAACTAGCAATAGCTTGCTCGACCTAGATCGCACATGATGCCATACTAGTAGTAGCTAGGTTCCACGCATCAATATCTGCACATGGTTCTCAACTCACAACAGGAGTAATAGCCGGTAAGGAATAATGTCCCTCAAAAAAAGGAGTAATACCCTAATGGATATAATGTATTTCTCTTGTAAAAATGACATAATGGATTTCTGCGACTAAGTTCTTCCCACCTTGATCTACCATCGGGCCACGACGGTGTTGATGCACTGTTTCCTTTTTGAAGGCGTCACTTTTGAAGAAATTGAACATCATGTGGTCTTGGTGGTGGTTGTGCTGCTGTTGCAAGGCCTGGAATGCTGTAGCGGGACTTTTTTTTTAGCTTCTTCTTCCTTTTTTTGTTGTGTGCTTCCGTCATGCCATTAGGGTATTGCGTTGTTGCAGAGGCTGGGTGTAATTGATATCTTCGCGATATTAATATATACTCTTTATCGAAAAAGTTCTTTCCACCTTCTATGGATTTTAATGTAATTTTCTAGTTAAAGATCCCGAGCTTCCGTGAAACAAAAGAAAGATGAAAATTAGTCGTTAATTAACCTTTCAGCTTTGCTTCGGTACACCTCCTTAAAAATTTGCACGGATCTTAAAGTCACTTAAAAAGAGTATTCTCGTACATTCACGATCAATAGTTTTAATCCATATTCCCCAATGCATCAAGTAGGACATAAGAACAATCTATTTTTTTATTGAAGGAATAGCTTCTAATCTCTATCTTTAATCTACATCGGAATCCATAACTTTTCTAAGGGGTGTATCGAAATCCATAAACCCCTTTCTACCTAAAATTCTACCGGCATGTTACTGTACGTGCAGCCAATTTGGCATGATGTTGTTACATGTAGGTATAGATATACCACAATAAATGGTTGTGTGCATCAAGATGATGCTAAGGTTGAAGGTTACAACCTTTTTCTATAAAAAAAAGTGATACTATAATGTGTCTATTGCCGTCTTTTGAGTTGGATTATAGTTTTTTTTCTGGTGGATATGTCTATTACTTTTTTTTTGCGGGGGAATATGTCTATTACTTAAATGCACAGTTTACTGGAGAAGTACATAATACGTGAATACGCGGTAATTTTACTCCAACAGTCGATCTATTTTATTCCAACAGTCAAATATCATAGTCTAATCCTTCACCATAAGGGTAATACTAACGGTTGCTACTAAGATAAACTACTCTACACCGTTGAGTAGGCAACATGTTCTGGAAAGAGCGAGGGTTAATAATTGAATAGAGGATACTCTACGTTGCTCCACCATCCTGGAGAAAGCCACCACCATATCTGCTGCCTAAAGCGTTGTGCCCGGCCGGCACAGTGGAAAACCCTAGGGCTCAAATAATTAACTAGTACTACGTCACATCCATAGGTCAGAGAAATAGCCACCTCTGTCTGCGCAGTGGCTCTCACATCATAGGGTTTCTGTGGACCCGAACGCAGCGTTGCGAGACAGATCGATGGACCGAGACAGTACGTATTATTCCATCAGTATTCTTTTCATGGCGTACATCGGCCGTCGGATTTCGATCCGACGTACCGGTGGGCCCGTCTCGCAAAGGGCTTCGTAGAAGACGTACATACCACGCGTACTGGGTGATTTGATGCGGCGATGTACTCATGTGAGCTATATTTACTTGCTGGTCAAGGACGGCATCATATCATGTAATATGCATCACGTATACAGGCCAGTTTAACCGGAGAGGAAGGCAGATTAAACCATTGTTCCCGAATCCAAGAAGCTTGTAATTATAGCTGACAGCCCCCTGCGGCCGACCACATGGACGATGCATGGGCGACCCGTGGTGTTCCGTCCATGATTAGTGCATGACCAGAGAGCGTCTTCGGCGGAGGCAGATCGACCCTAGCCCTAGCGGATGGATGTATGTAATCTGCTTATGCAGTGGCAAGTTCCAGTAAGAACGAGCCTCTTATCAACTATTAAATCATGGATATTTAACTCGTGTGGTATAAAATCATAACCACAAGTAAATACTCTCTCTGTTGATAAATATAAAAGCATTTAGATCATTATTTATATATCTTTACGGAGGAAGTACAATACAAATCTAACCACATTCAACTGGATGTCACATATAATATATACTAACAATTTAACGGTTAAGCTCACACAGAAAAATGTAACTTTTTTTTTGCGGGGCAGAAAAAAAACCCCAACGTAACTTTTAGTCAAAGACTTGTCTTAAGGAAGCCTAAAATGCTACTACCTCTGTACGCAAATATAAGACATTTTTGCAGTTCACATTAAACTATAAAAACATCTTATTTTAGGAACAGAGAGAATAGATAATTTGGAACGGAGGTATGTTCCAGTGACTAAGAATGAGATTATAGTGTGTGGAACAGATGGCATTAGGCTCCAGGGCTTTGCGTGCTCCGATATTTTCAAATGTTCAAAATTATATTTAAAGAATGAAAAACTAAAACACTTTTACTTGTGTATGTATATATGCCCTGCTTATATATTTAAAATTTATCAACAAGTAATCTATTTGTTTGGGCTACACAAAAGATATGTTTGTTTTTTTCCTTATGACCCTTACCATAAATATGTTTCTTCATTAAATTATGTGGATACACAATGCACGACTATACATACACTATTTTCCTAAATGATTTAACGATTAAAACATTTTTTTGACTTTTGAAATACTGTACATACCGGGGCCACAGGTTTTACATATATAGTACAAATTAGTATTGGCCGAGGATTACTAACTTAACTTATCAGGGTTTTGTCTTGGTTTCCTTCTACAAACAGGATTAATCTTTTATTTGATTGAGCCCTCTTGAGGAGGTTGTTCATAGAAAAATTACTAGCTTAGTATTTTAGTAGGGTGTATAGCAAGGGCATATTTCTAAGAATGGCCGGGGGATTATATTAGAGGGTAGCATATAGGGTACTTTATTATGAACAAAATGTTTGGTGGAAACTGGAAAGTAATGCAATGTTTGACAGGAATATAGTTGGTGGTGAAGGGAAGGAGGGAACCACCATTCGTACATGTCTCGGGTCCCTCCAAAAATTTTGTCGGTTCGGTCAAAACATTCAGTTTGCTTGCGTTTTGTATTTATGGGAATTGATCTATAGGTTGCACTGAGCGTATATATATGTGCATGCATGACTTGGGGATATAAAGTTTTTTCGTTCTTCTTGTTCATACGTACTTTTCACCTTATGATTTTCTTCTTGTATCTTTTCTCTTTGTTTCTAATGTGCATAGCAATCCCCATTTGTTTTCTGAAAACAAACAATCTCGATTCATCTCACGCATAAGGTAACGATTACTCTCGATCAGCATCAGCAGATCGCTGCACCAAACCTTAAATTAAGCTAGCGTCTTCTATTGTAATAACAAACCGATCGATATGATTACGTGTTATATGACTAGCTAAACGAACTAAACAAAAGCAGTTTGTGCGCATGCGACAAATGAAAAAAACCTAACAAACTTTCTTCTGGAGCAATGGTTATTAAAGCCTACATGAAACTTGAATACTAGCAGGAAAAGACTCAATTTTAAATTAATTAACAACATTTGAAAATTCTTATGGTAGCAACATTTTTTCTCTCTAAATTTCATCAAATGATTCTAAACTTGTAATTTATTCGCCATTCGAGCCCCAACGAGGTGCCGTGACACTGCGAAAGCAATCTCCAACCAAGACGAAGGCGGGGATCACGGAGAGCGGCAACTCTGACTAGGCGAAGGTGGAGATGACACATATGACCACACCGATGAAGGGGCTAAGATGATGGAGCTATTCAAGATGAGTGATCTAGAGTTACTACCTTGGGATCGACGTACAACAAAAGCCGGAGGGGATCACACTATGTCAGGAGGCATATGCAAAGAAGATACTTGGAGGCTGTAGCATGGAGGATTGCAATCCAACTTATGTTCCAATGAAGCCTCGGCTTAAACAACAAAAGGAGTGAAGTACTGACAGTTGATGCAACGGGGTATATGAGTGTGGTCAGAAGCTTAAGGTATCTTGTGAATACACAACCGGACTTGGCCTATTCCGTTGGTATAGTGAATCCCTTCATAGAAGCACCCGCGACGGAATATTGGGCAATTGTGAAACATATAATCAGGTACATCAAAGGGACAACAAACTTTGGTTATGTCTATTTAAGAGAGAAGAAGGAGATGGGGGAGCTACTTGGCTTGGCTATTGTGATAGCACATGGCAGGAGATATGGACGACCGTAAAAGTATGTCGGGCGAAGCATATTTTTTAAAGGAGGCATAGTAAGTTGGTTATCACAAAAGCAAAAGGTGATCACATTATTATCATCCTGTGAAGCAGAGTATATTGCAGCTGCAACCGCGGCGTGCCAAGGTGTGTGGCTAGAAAGGCTACCCAGTCTCCTCACGGACAAGGAACCGGAAAGAGTGGTGCTCAATATTGATAACAACTTTGTGGTTTCCCTATGTAAGAATTCGGTACATCATGACAGGAGCAACACACATCGATATCAAGTATCACTATATACGGGAGTGTGTGAAAGAAGGTAAGATTGAAGTCAACTATATTTGCACTGATGACCAACTTGCAGATATGCTGACCAAATCTTTGGGACAACATAAGTTTGTGGAGATGTGGGAAAGGATCAGTGTCCGAGCTGTAAAGTGAGGACATCATGCTTAAGGTGATTGTTGGAGTTAATCACGATTCGGTAATCCAGACTTGTAGCCAACACCTTGTCGTACGTTTCAGCAAAAAAAAAACACCTTGTCGTACATGTACTAGGTAGAATAGGTAATATGTAGTACTGACGTCAAATTTTTAGACATGGCAAATCAAATGTTTTCATGGCAATTTATGTTAGCATGCTGATGTCAAATTAATTTGCAAGCATCGTAATTTTCTAGAAAAAAAGATTGAGCTGAGACGGATTTGTCATACTCGCCAACTAAACTTGTCGTCGGCGATGAACACAATTTGTTCAAAATATCATAATCCAATAAAATTTACCATAAAAAACTTCATTTTGGCATGTCTGAAAAACTGACGTTTGCTTAATATTCGGGTTCATAAACTTTATAGGAGTGACAGGCTCCTATATATTGCAATAAATCACGGTGTTCCTGTATTGCGTTCCGGGGAGATGAAATCGATGAAGCCACCCGGCGTTGAGTAGCTTTGCTTTCGCAGCTAAGCCTCCACAACCACAAAACCATCCACCCGCCTGCCTGCTTGGTTCTATACGTGGCGTATAGTTTGCCCTGTATCTGTATGGTTTACGTACGGCCGGCAAGTTGCCCGACCGCTGCGCCGATGCCTCCCATGCTCGTCCCAGGCTCCACCACTTCCGCTGCTGTACGCCACCGCCTCCATTGCTACTGCCGGCTGCAGCTAACCAGGATTCCGCCGTCCTTGCTCCCCTACACTGCGCACCTCGCTGTTCACCACTCATCGCTCGCCGTTTAGTGCTCGCCTGATCGGTGTTGGCTATGTCGACGACGGCCGAGAGCGCGGATGTCGGGGACCTCGTCCTGCACGCAGTTGTGCGTGGCGGCGAAGGCGAGCGTGCTCGGGCATCGTGTGGTAGCTGAGACGCACTCGGCATGCTCTAGATATAGCTTTTGTTCCCTTCGGCAGCACAGTCTGAACCCTGAAGCCGGGAGCAACAGTGTGTTGGACACAGAAACGTCACTTTGCTGAACCTGAAGCATGTAGCAGTGTGAAGCAACATTGACAGCAGCTGCATTTTGCTTGCTTTATGTTCCAATTACCTGGTTCATTGCTTGGTGTTGTTCCAATTAGCTGTAGCAATTGTGGTTTACAGGAGTAGATGGTCAAGTGTATGGCAACTGTGGTGTCCTGTGTATACAGTTTGACAAGTTACATTTGCAACAGGTAGCTCTGCTTGCACAGGAATACATGCAAAATGTACAAGCAAAGAACATTTGACAACATGTACTCCCTCCGTCCGAAAATACTTGTCGAAGAAATGGATGAATCTAAACGTATTTTAATTATAGATACATCTAATTTTATTTATTTCTCCGACAAGTATTTCGGGACGGAGGGAGTACTTAAAGTCCTTACATAAATAGCATACATATCACATGGACGAAATAAACAAATAATGTAGTTGAACATACTACTTCGGTACACCCCTTAAACACAAGAATGGCTCAGATTAGCCCATACCTCTTCATAAGAAAGGACATGATGGTTATATTTTATAATAGTTTCGATACAACCCCCTAAACACAAAAACGACTCAGATTAACCCATACCTCTTCTTAGGAAAGGACATAATGGTCATATTTTGTAAATTCTTCAGCCGCCACGTACCGATTACCTCCACCCACTATAACCAACTAGGACAACTCACTTGTGGTGCCTAATTACTTCTTTTATTCTTCTTGTTATGCATCTTCTCAATCTGTTTTTTCTGCTTTTGTTTGGCCTTTTTTTCATTTATTTTTTATTTTTCTTTATTTCTTCTTTCTTATATTTTATTTTTCATTTTATTAAATTTGTGAACATTTTCTAAATTTGTGAAGTTTTTTTAAATCTGTGAACTATTTTTTTCAAATGGATGAATGTTTTCCAATTTTGCAAACTTTTTTCACATTCACGATTTTTTTCTGAAATCAATGATTTTTTTTTCAATTTCATGAACTATTTCCAAATTCATGAACTTTTTGTCAAATACGTGATTTGTTTTTACAAATCATTGAACTTTTTCAATTGTATAATGTTTTGTCACATTCATGTACTTCTTCAAATCAATGAACTTTTTAAAACTTGTGAAGTTTTTCTTTAATCTCAGGGTGGGCGGTAGAAATCGAAAACTCAATTATTACTATTCAATTTATTTTAAATTTCAGTTAGCAAAACTATGAATTGAAATGAACATGCAAAAGCAGTTAACCGATAATTCGGTAGCCGGCTTATACGGTTAGGTGTTCAGTTTACACCAAGCAAACTCTCAAATGTGTTGCTTTGTATTATGACACTCCGTCACATTATATAGCAGTGCTTTGTGCCCCCGGTTTTGTAGCTCAGCGGGGTGGGACTAAATTGGACGCTATGGGCGGCTGGGCGCACGCATGACCGAAAGGCTCAAGCAGGTTTGGGCCTTCTAGGCCGGGTCAGCCCATGTGGCGTGCACTGAGCAAGCTGAGCACTAGGTTTGGGCCTTCTAGGCCGGGTCAACCTTAGAATCACTTGCTACTTGGCGTACCCCTAAAAACAAAACTTGGCGTGGGCTTGGCCGCTTGGGTCCTTAGCTTCACTCGCTACAATGATAGTTTCCGTTTTTTATTTCATTCATTTATCTCCTTTTTAAACTTTATTATTCCTTTTGAAACCTGTTCAAAAATTTGAAATATTTTTTGAAATTTTATGTTTTCCAATATTGTTTACAATTTTATAAAATGTTCCAGTTTTTGATTTTTTTGTTCACAAATTTAAGAAATATTTGCGTTTTAAGAAAGCTATCATTTTTTTTAAAAAATGTACGTGGTTTACGATTTGTGTTCACCATCAATTGTTGGAATTTTTTAATTTTTTTGAAAAAAGTGTTCAAGTCTATAAATTTTTCATACACAATTTGAAATTCCAAACTTGGACAAATTTGAAGAAATGGTTAGGATATAAGCATATGTTCATGTTGGTTGATACTGACGGAAATTGCAAATAACCAAAGCATTCAAATTAGGAAAAATTGCATACTCACGGATGCACCCGTCTGACCTAGCCTAGCACACTTCTCTTGACTGGTGATTTTTTAGACTATGGATAAATGAACCCGACTTCTTGCAGCAACTTGGCACAGACATGTGAGGCATCCATCCCAGGTTTGGACAATTTCTGACACCATTTGCATGCTGCGACATGTCCGACCATTTATCAACCCCTTTTTACCGAGAAAACTCTAGAAAATGCAAAACTTTGGTCATAGAAGATGGTGGGAAAATTTTGGGGCCATTTGACGGATGTAAAAAAACAACGCGCTTTCAAACGGACCCTTCTCGCCCTACCCGAACATTATCCGTTACACATGGTTTATTTTTTGGACATCCTTAAAATGACTCAAATTTTGAAAGCAGGTGGGAAAAATGCTCATGCTAGGCATCCATGCCTGGTTTGAATGACTTTTGATATTGTATGCAAGTTGCAACGTGTTTGGTTATTTATCGACATTAATTTTATAGTGAAAACTCTAAAAAAGAGAAACTTATCGAAAACTCAAACATCTTGGCATGGTGATTTGAACTGGCCATACAAGGCAATGAAAAAATTGGGACCATTTAAGGGATGTCGAGAAATGATGTGCTCCCGAATAGACCCTTCTCGCCTACCTGAAGACTCTCTGTTGAGCAGGGTATTTTTTAGGAAATCTCTGGACTGACCCCAACTTTTGCAAACTGGTGGGCATGCCCATGTTAGGTGTCCATATCCCATATGCACGTTCCAACACGTCTGACCATTTATTGGTCTTTTTCACCATGAAAACTCCAAAACATGCAAAACTTGTGAAAAACTCAAACAACTTGGCATGGTGCTTTGAATTGGTCATACAAGGCCATGGGAAAAATGGGGCCATGATATGTCTCCAAAGTATCTATAAATTGTGAAGTATTCATGCTATATTTACATCAATTACATATGGTTTTGGTGCATTTTTTATTATTTTTATGGATTAACTTATTAATCTAGTACCCAATGCCAGTTCATTTTTTTGCATGTTTTTGGTTTCATAGAAAATCCATATCTAGGGAGTCCAAACATGATGAAAATTTCGGGGATTTTCTTTGTGGAAACTAAGAAACACCATAAGCTTTGGGAGGCAGCCAGAAGAGGCCTGAGGGGCCCACAAGCCCAGGGCGTCCCCTGGCCGCGACAACCAGGCTTGTCGGGCCCTCGAGGCTCTGTTTGACCTAATTCCAAGCCTATAAATCCTATAATATTCCAAAACCCTCGGAGCGAGACCCGAAACAATTTTATCGCCACCGTAAGTCTCTGTTCCGAAGCGATATCATATGGAGGCCTTCTCTGGCACCCTGCCAGAGGGGGAAACCATTGGGGAGGCCATCTTCATCACCCTTGCTGCATCAATGGTGATGTGTGAATAGTTCATCCTCGGGGATGAGGGTATGTACTAGTAGCTATGTGTTTTATCTCTCTCTCCCATGTTCTTGATGGCTTCCGATCTTGATGTATCATGAGCTTTGTTAATAAAGTTTTATCACATGATGTTCACCTCCATCTCTTATTTTCTTGGTGAATTGAGTCTTTCTCTTTGAGGTTTCTTTATGTTGGATTGAATATTTTGAATTTTAAATCACTTGATGCATGCCTAACTCGCAGGTACCTGTGGTGACATTGGTGTAATCTAGGTGACATCAGAGTTGAATGATATATGTATCATATGGTGTTGTCGTAGTATGATCTCTAGGGCTATCCATGACACTTTGGGGGTGGTCCAGTAGATTGATTGGAAACACAACTTTGAGGGGGTTTGCTACCTACGCGATTTCGTCCTACTTTCTCCTATGGAAATAGAAACTTTGGAGTGATTATTTGATGCACTTTGAGGGATTATCATGTGATTCAATTATGTCAATGATGTTGAGAGATTTGGACTAGCAAAAGTATGAACCCTAGGCCTTATTTCCTAGCATTGAGACACCGTTTTAGCTATTTATGTTGCTAGCTACCTTGTTGTTTCTTTATCCATTTAGATTACAAAAACCTATTTCTACCATCCATATTACACATCCTGTTTTTTTATCCATTTAGATTACAAAAACCTATTTCTACCATCCATATTACACATCTATCATTATCCTTTGGCAGAAGCAGTGCACCTATACAACTGAAAATTTTATTGGGTGTGTTGGGGACACAAGAGGCTACTTGTATTTTGTTGCAGGATTGCTTGAGAGCGAACCACTTTCATTGTCATGGTTTTTTCACGGCAGGTGCCCTTGTAAAAGGACTTAGGTGTGGAGCCATGATACGTCTCCAACGTATCTATAATTTTTGATTGCTCCATGCTATATTATCTACTGTTTTGGACAATGTTGAGCTTTATTATCCACTTTTATATTATTTTTGGGACTAACCTATTAACCGGAGGCCCAGCCCAGAATTGCTGTTTTTTTGCCTATTTCAGTGTTTTGAAGAAAAGGAATATCAAACGGAGTCCAATTGACCTGAAACTTCACGGAACCTATTTTTGGACCAGAAGAAGCCCATGGAGTACCGGAGTTGCATCAGGAGAGTCCCGGCTGCCCACGAGGGTGGGGGGCACGCCCCCTGCCTCGTGGACAGCCCGGAGGTCCACCGACGTACTTGTTCCGCCTATATATATCCATATACCCTAAAAACTTCGGGGAACAGAATAGATCGGGAGTTCCGCCGCCGCAAGCCTCTGTAGCCACCAAAACCCAATTGGGACCCTGTTCCGGCACCCTGCCGGAGGGGGGGAACCCTCACTGGTGGCCATCTTCATCATCCCAGCGCTCTCCATGACGAGGAGGGAGTAGTTCACCCTCGGGGCTGAGGGTATGTACCAGTAGCTATGTGTTTGATCTCTCTCTCTCTCTCTCTCTCTCTCTCTCTCTCTCTCTCGTGTTCTTGATTTGGCACGATCTTGATGTATCGCGAGCTTTGCTATTATAGTTGGATCCTATGTTGCTTCTCCCCCCTCTACTCTCTTGTAATGGATTGAGTTTTCCCTTTGAAGTAATCTTATCGGATTGAGTCTTTAATGACTTGAGAACACTTGATGTATGTCTTGCCGTGCGTACCTATGGTGACAATGGGATATCACGTGATCCACTTGATGTATGTTTTGGTGATCAACTTGCGGGTTCCGCCCATGAACCTATGCATAGGGGTTGGCACACGTTTTCGTCTTGATTCTCCGGTAGAAACTTTTGGGCACTCTTTGAGGTTCTATGTGTTGGTTGAATAGATGAATCTGAGATTGTGTGATGCATATCATATAATCATACCCACGGATACTTGAGGTGACATTGGAGTATCTAGGTGACAATAGGGTTTTGGTTGATTTGTGTCTTAAGGTGTTATTCTAGTACGAACTCTAGGGCTGTTTGTGACACTTATAGGAATATCCCAACGAATTGATTGGAAAGAATAACTTTGAGGTGGTTTCGTACCCTACCATAATCTCTTCGTTTGTTCTCCGCTATTAGTGACTTTGGAGTGACTCTTTGTTGCATGTTGAGGGATAGTTATATGATCCAATTATGTTATTGTTGTTGAGAGAACTTGCACTAGTGAAAGTATGAACCCTAGGCCTTGTTTCAAAGCATTGCAATACCGTTTACGCTCACTTTTATCATTAGTTACCTTGTTGTTTTTATATTTTCAGATTACAAAAACCTATATCGACCATCCATATTGCACTTGTATCACCATCTCTTCGCCGAACTAGTGCACCTATACAATTTACCATTGTATTGGGTGTGTTGGGGACACAGGAGACTCTTTGTTATTTGGTTGCAGGGTTGTTTGAGAGAGACCATCTTCATCCTACGCCTCCCATGGATTGATAAACCTTAGGTCATCCACTTGAGGGAAATTTGCTACTGTCCTACAAACCTCTGCACTTGGAGGCCCAACAACGTCTACAAGAAGAAGGTTGCGTAGTAGACATCAAGCTCTTTTCTGGCGCCGTTGCCGGGGACGTGAGTGCTTGAAGGTATATCTTTAGATCTTGCAATCGAATCTTTTTGTTTCTTGTTTTAGCACTAGTTTAGTTTATAAAAGAAAACTACAAAAAAATGGAATTGATTTTACCTCTTACCTTCATCTTCTTAATATCTTTCGTGAGTATGATGGGAAGGAAAATTGTGCCAAAGTGTTAGAAGAAGAATGCATTAAAATGTTGGCACTAAATCTTTGTATGATAAGCATGATTGCAATGTTGTTAGTATGAATTCCCTGAATATCCATGATGCTAATGATATGCAAAGCCACAAGCTTGGGGAAGCTATGTTTGATGAAGATAATATTTTTGTCCCCCAAGCTTTGATGAGCAAATTTACTATGGTGAAAACATGCGTCCTATCTATGATGACTATTGTGATGACACATATGAAACTTGTCATCTTGATCTTAATTTTCAATCACATGATAGTTATTTTGTTGAGTTTGCTCCCACTACTATTCATGAGAAGAAATTTGTTTATGTGGAGAGTAATAAAAATTCTATGCTTGTAGATCATGAAAAGAATGCTTTAGGTGCTGGTTATATTGTTGAATTCATTCATGATGCTACTGAAAATTATTATGAGGGAGGAATGTATGCTTGTAGGAATTGCAATAATATCAAGTTTCCTCTCTATGTGCTTAAAGTTTTGAAGTTATGCTTGTTTTGCCTTCCTATGCTAGTTGATTATTGTTCCCATAAGTTGTTTGCTCACAAAATCCCTATGCATAGGAAGTGGGTTAGACTTAAATGTGCTAGTCATATTCTTCATGATGCTCTCTTTATGTTTCAATTCCTATCTTTATGTGAGCATCATTGAAATCATCATGCCTAGCTAGGGGCATTAAACGATAGCGCTTGTTGGGAGGCAACCCAATTTTATTTTAGTTTCTTGCTTTTTGGTTCTGTTTAGGAATAAATAATCCATCTAGATTCTGTTTAGATGTGGTTTTAAGTTTTAATTAGTGTTTGTACCAAGTAGAACCTTTGGGAAGACTTGGGTGAAGTCTTTATGATCATGCTGTAAAAAAAGAGAAACTTTAGCGCTCACGAGATTAGCTTCAACTTTTTACTGGAGAGTGCTATTTAGTTGATTCTTTTTAAAGATGATTACTAGACAAATTCCTCAGGTCCACCAATTTATTTTATAATTTTTGGAGTTCTAGAAGTTTGCGTTAGTTACAGATTACTACAGACTGTTCTGTTTTTGACAGATTCTGTTTTCCGTGTGTTGTTTGCTTATTTTGATGACTCTATGGCTAGTAAAATAGTTTATAAACCATAGAGAAGTTGGAATACAGTAGGTTTAACACCAATACAAATAAAGAATGAATTCATTATAGTACCATGAAGTGGTGTTTCGTTTTCTTTCACTAACGGAGCTCACGAGTTTTCTGTTAAGTTTTGTGTTGTGAAGTTTTCAAGTTTTGGGTAAAGATTCGATGGGCTATGGAATAAGAAGTGGCAAGAGCCTAAGCTTGGGGATGCCCAAGGCACCCCAAGGTAATATTCACGGATAACCAAGTGTCTAAGCTTTGGGATGCCTCGGAAGGCATCCCCTCTTTCGTCTTCGTCCATCGGTAACTTTACTTGGATCTATATTTTTATTCACCACATGATATGTGTTTTGCTTGGAGCGCCATTTTATTTTATTTAGCTTTGCTTGTTGTTTGAATAAAGTACCAAGATCTTAAATTCTTAAATGTTAGAGAGTCTTCACATAGTTACATAATTATTCGACTACCCATTGATCTTCACTTATATCTTTCGGAGTAGTTGGTTGTTTGCTCTAGTGCTTCACTTATATCTTTTAGAGCACGGTGGTGGATTTGTTTTGTAGAAACTATTGGTCTCTCATGCTTCACTTAGATTATTTTGAGAGTCTTAAATAGCATGGTAATTCGCTTAAATAATCCTAATATGCTAGGTATTCAAGATTAGTAAATACTTTCTTATGAGTGTGTTGAATGCTAAGAAACGTTTGATGCTTGATAATTGTTTTGAGATATGAAGATGATAATATCAAAGTCATGCTAGTTGAGTTGTTGTGAATTTGAGAAATGCTTGTGTTGAAGTTTGCAAGTCCCGTAGCATGCACGTATGGTAAACGTTATGTAACAAATTTGAAACATGAGGGGTTCTTTGATTGTCCTCCTTATGAGTGGCGGTCGGGGACGAGCGATGGTCTTTTCCTACCAATCTACCCCCTAGGAGCATGCGTGTAGTGCTTTGGTTTTTGATGGCTTGTAGATCTTTGCAATAAGTATATGAGTTCTTTATGACTAATGCTTAATCCATGGATTATACACACTCTCACCCTTCCATCATTGCTAGCCTCTTCGGTACCGTGCATTGCCCTTTCTCACATTGAGAGTTGGTGCAAACTTCGCCGGTGCATCCAAACCCCATGATATGATACGCTCTTTCACACATAAACCTCCTTATATCTTCCTCAAAACAACCACCATACCTACCTATTATGGCATTTCCATAGCCATTCCGAGATATATTGCCATGCAACTTTCCACCATACCGTTCATCATGACACATTCATCATTGTCATATTGCCTAGCATGATCATGTAGTTGACATAGTATTTGTGGCAAAGCCACTGTTCATAATTCTTTAATACATGTCACTCTTGATTCATTGCATATCCCAACATACCGCCGGAGGCATTCGTATAGAGCCATACTATGTTCTAGTATCGAGTTGTAATCATTGAGTTGTAAATAAATAGAAGTGTGATGATCATCATTTAATAGAGCATTGTCCCCCCAAAAAAGAGAAAGGCCAAAAGAAAAGAAAAAAGAAGGCCAAAAAAAGAAATAAAAAGGTGCAATGCTACTATACTTTATTTTCCACACTTGTGCTTCAAAGTAGCACCATAATCTTCATGATAGAGAGTCTCTTGTTTTGTCACTTTCATATACTAGTGGGAATTTTTCATTATAGAACTTGGCTTGTATATTCCAATAATGGGCCTCCTCAAGTGCCCTAGGTCTTCGTGAGCAAGCAAGTTGGATGCACACCCACTTAGTTTCTTTTGTTGAGCTTTCATACATTTATAGCTCTAGTGCATCCGTTGCATGGCAATCCCTACTCCTTGCATTAACATCAATCAATGGGCATCTCCATAGCCCATTGATTAGCCTCGTTGATGTGATATCTTCTCCTTTTTGTCTTCTCCACATAACCCCCATCATCATATTCTATTCCACCCATAGTGCTATATCCATGGCTCACGCTCATGTATTGCGTGAAGGTTTATAAAGTTTGAGATTACTAAAGTATGAAACAATTGCTTGGCTTGTCTAAACTATATGATTTTGTAGGGATGAACTTTCTTTTGCTATATTATTTTGAGAAGACATAATTGCTTAGCTAGTATGCTTGAAGTATTATTATTTTTATGTCAATATGAACTTTTGTCTTGAATCTTTCGGATATGAATATTCATACCACAATTAAGAATAATTTCATTGAAATTATGCGAACTAACATTCCACATAAAAAATATCTTTTTTTTCATTTACCTACTCGAGGATGAGCAGGAATTAAGCTTGGGGATGCTTGATACGTCTCCAACGTATCTATAATTTTTGATTGCTCCATGCTATATTATCTACTATTTTGGAAAATATTGGGCTTTATTATACACTTTTATATTATTTTTGGGACTAACCTATTAACCGGAGGCCAAGCCCAGAATTGTTGTTTTTTTTTTGCCTATTTCAGTGTTTCGAAGAAAAGGAATATCAAACGGAGTCCAATTGACCTGAAACTTCACGGAACCTATTTTTGGACCAGAAGAAGCCCACGGAGTACCGGAGTTGCACCAAGAGAGTCCCGGGCTGCCCACGAGGGTGGGGGGCGCCTCCCTGCCTCGTGGACAACCCGGAGGTCCACCGACGTACTTCTTCCGCCTATATATATCCATATACCCTAAAAACTTCAGGGAACAGAGTAGATCGGGAGTTCCGCCGCCGCAAGCCTCTGTGGCCACCAAAACCCAATCGGGACCCTGTTCCGGCACCCTGCCGGAGGGGGGGGGGGCCCTCACCGGTGGCCATCTTCATCATCCCGGCTCTCTCCATGACGAGGAGAGAGTAGTTCACCCTCGGGGCTGAGGGTATGTACCAGTAGCTATGTGTTTGATCTCTCTCTCGTGTTCTTGATTTGGCATGATCTTTATGTATCCCGAGCTTTGCTATTATAGTTGGATCATATGTTGCTTCTCCCCCTCTACTCTCTTGTAATGGATTGAGTTTTCCCTTTGAAGTAATCTTATCGGATTGAGTCTTTAATGACTTGAGAACACTTGATGTATGTCTTGCCATGCGTATCCGTGGTGACAATGGGATATCACGTGATCCACTTGATGTATGTTTTGGTGATCAACTTGCGGGTTCCGCCCATGAACCTATGCATAGGGGTTGGCACACGTTTTCGTCTTGATTCTCCGGTAGAAACTTTTGGGCACTCTTTGAGGTTCTATGTGTTGGTTGAATAGATGAATCTGAGATTGTGTGATGCATATCATATAATCATACCCACGGATACTTGAGGTGACATTGGAGTATC
The DNA here is from genome assembly GCA_032464435.1 of Aegilops umbellulata. NCBI lineage: Eukaryota > Viridiplantae > Streptophyta > Magnoliopsida > Poales > Poaceae > Aegilops > Aegilops umbellulata. The sequence continues at coordinate 60,035,979 of CP136056.1, read as the reverse complement.
TAGGTGACATTAGGGTTTTGGTTGATTTGTGTCTTAAGGTGTTATTCTAGTACGAACTCTAGGGCTGTTTGTGACACTTATAGGAATAGCCCAACGGATTGATTGTAAAGAATAACTTTGAGGTGGTTTCGTACCCTACCATAATCTATTCGTTTGTTCTCCGCTATTAGTGACTTTGGAGTGACTCTTTCTTGCATGTTGAGGGATAGTTATATGATCCAATTATGTTATTATTGTTGAGAGAACTTGCACTAGTGAAAGTATGAACCCTAGGCCTTGTTTCAAAGCATTGCAATACCGTTTACGCTCACTTTTATCATTAGTTACCTTGTTGTTTTTATATTTTCAGATTACAAAAACCTATATCTATCATCCATATTGCACTTGTATCACCATCTCTTCGCCGAACTAGTGCACCTATACAATTTACCATTGTATTGGGTGTGTTGGGGACACAAGAGATTCTTTGTTATTTGGTTGCAGGGTTGTTTGAGAGAGACCATCTTCATCCTACGCCTCCCACGGATTGATAAACCTTAGGTCATCCACTTGAGGGAAATTTGCTACTGTCCTACAAACCTCTGCACTTGGAGGCCCAACAACGTCTACAAGAAGAAGGTTGTGTAGTAGACATCAAGCCATCACAACGTATGTTAGCTTGAAGGGGTTGAACGAGACAAAAGACACAAAGGATTTACCCAGGTTCGGCCCCTCACAACGAGGTAAAATCATATGTCCTACTTCTAGTTGTATTTCTTGATTTTTGATTACAAGGGAGCGAATACGCTTGATCTAGTTCTTGATTGATTGTTTCTTGAGTTAAACCACTGCCGTGTCTCGCCTTTATATACTCAGGTCGAGGCCCGGAGGCTTACAGAGTCCGGCCGGTTCACACAATGTGACCGGCTTAGTTTATAACTAATCATGCCTTACGGAGCAAGTCATCATCTACGAGCTTAATACTGCCGGGTTGTAACGCCCCGATGTAACTTGCCATATTTGTAATCCAACTCTTGCCATTTTCGGCTATGTGCTATGAGATATTTCCTCCGTGGTTGGGTTCTCTCCGTTTTGCATTTTGGTCATGTCATGCATTTCATATCATGTCATCATGCGCATCGCATTCGCTTACGCGTTCGTCTCATAAATCCGAGCATCTTTCCCGTTGTCCGTTTTGCAATCCGGCGCTCCTATGTCTCCCGGCGTCCCCTTTTACTTTTCTTTGTGAGCGGGTATTAAACATTCTCGGAATGGACCGAGGTTTGACATGTGGCCTTGGTATAGCACCGGTAGACCGCCTGTCAAGTTTCGGGTCAATCGGAGTTCGTTTGGTACTCCAACGGTTAACCGGGTATCCGTGAAGGCCTCGTGTGTGTTGCAGCCCAACACCCCTTCAAAACAGCCCAATAACCCATCTAAGTCACTCCCATGTCCTCCGCCGTTCGATCACGATCGCGTGGGCGAAAACCGCACTCCGTTTGGAGCTCCCTAGCTCCTTCTGTCTATAAAAACGTCTCCCCCGTCGAAATCCGAGAGAGAGACCCCGAAACCCTAGCTTCTTCCTCGTTTTCCGTGCCCCTCTCTCTCCTCCCGCCGCCACTTGTCGCCTCCCTGCAGGTCAGCGCCGCCGCCATTCCCGGCCCTCCTCCAACCCACGCGCGCCACGTGGCCCGCCTCCGCCGCCAGCCACCGGGCGCCGCCGCCGGCCCGCGGGGCCCAGGGCAGGCCCGCCCGGGCCCGCATTCGCCGCCCCGCGCCTTCCCGTGCTCCGCCGCCGCCCCGTTCGCCTCCCGCGCCCGCGGCCCGCGCCTCCTCCGGCGGCCGCCGCCTTTCCCCGTCGCCGGTCGACGCCGCGCGCCCGAGCCGCGCCGGACTCGCCGTCCCGCGCCTCGGCGTCCATGCCCCGCCGCCCGGACCTCCCCATCGCCGGCGCCGCCTCCTCCGCCCCGATCCGGGCCGGATCCGGCGAGATCCGGCCGGAGAGGGCCCAGATCCGGCGTCCTCTTCCTCCCCGTCGACCTAGCCCGGCGAACCTCGGCTTCCGCGCCCGGCTCGGTTGACTTTTACTTCTCCCCGAAAACTCTAAGTCATTTATTTTCATCATCATCATCGCATCTTCGACGTGCCATAACTTTGCATCCGAGCTCTGTTTCGCGCGTGTAATATGTCATTTTGTTCGCCTCGAAGAGTACATCATTTTGTTCCATTGCATCATTTTTATTTGAAGTCATCTTGATGCCCGAAATGCTGTTAGAAGAGGGCTAGTTGATGTTTATTGCTGGATCTTATCTGAACATGCACTTTTGTCATTTTTGCCATGATTGATGTGTACCTCCTTTGAGGTTGAGCTATATATGTGTTGTGTAATATGCCATGTTACCTTTCCAGAGAATTTTGCTATGTATTTTTGTGATGCTTGAGGTGGCTAGAAATTGCATGCAAAGTAGGGATGATGATATTGCTGTTTTCAGAGACTTAGTGATTTCACTAAGTCCCTGACTTTTGTTATTATCATGCCATGTATTCATGTTGTTTCTGAGAGATCCATGCATAATTTGAGCATGATCAGTAAGGGTGTTTGGAACTTGAGTATTTGCTTAATCCATCCATGCCTTTGGTTGCAATTATGGGATGCCATAGCTTGAGTCAATCGAGCTCTACTTTTGCTTCAAAATGTTACTGGCAGATTGTTTACATGTTATTCGATTTTGCCAAGCTTGGTGTAGTTGATCCTTGCATGATATGATGTTATTCTTGCCATGTATTGTGACTATGCCATGTCTTCTTGATGTAGGTATGCTTAGTTTATCATGCAATGCTCTGTAGTGAGTGCATCGAGCTCTCGAACATGCCTAGTCGTTAACAGTTTTCTGCCATGTCCAGTTTTCTGCTAAGTATGAAACCTGTAACGAAACTTGCTTATTTGACATGGGTGTAATCATATTTTCTGTTCCTTTTGGGCTTATGGTCATTAAGAGACTTTTGTCAAGTGCTATGAGTAGATTCATGCCATGCCTTACTTTGCTATGTTCTGAACCTGTAGCATGTTGTTTCGTTGCTCTGAACACGTCATCCTGATGTTAGTTTCTGCTACTTTGATAATTTCACTAAGTCTGGGAACTTGTTATCAGTTGCACTTTTGCCATGCTTGTTTGAACCTGTTATGATGTGAATTAGCCGTAGCTCAGTGTTCATCTTTTGTCGTGCATCTTGATTAGATTACTGTCATATGCTTTTTTGCCATGTTTGGGTGCAGTAGCTTAATTATTTGTTGCTTTCTAAGTAGCATCATGCTGTTTATGGCAGATTCGTGTCATTCTTGTTTTGCTCGCCATTTGCAAACCGTGCATCCGATTCCGGTGATCTTTATATCGATTTCAACCGAAATCACCTCATCTATCCAGAGGCATGCTTGGTTTGCCAAGATTATGCCCTGTTCATCCTTGTCTTTCCGGAGCATGCATACGCATTGCATATCACCTCTCGCATATCATGCCATGTTTTGCATCATGTTGATTGCGCATTGCATCGTGGTTGATATTGGTTCCTTTGCTTGTTCTCTTGTCTTGGGTAGAGCCGGGAGACGAGTACGTGAACGAGGAACCTGTTGAGAACGTTTACGAGGACCAAGCTTTCGACAACTCTGAGAACCTTGCAGGCAAGATGACCATACCCTCGAAATCACTTCTATCTTTGCTTGCTAGATTTGCTCGCTCTTTTGCTATGCCTATGCTGCGATACCTACCACTTGCTATATCATGCCACCTATATTGCCATGTCAGCCCCTAACCATCCATGTCCTAGCAAACCGTTGTTTGGCTATGTTACTGCTTTACTCAGCCCCTCTTATAGTGTTGTTAGTTGCAGGTGAAGATGAAGTTTGTTCCTTGTTGGAACATGGACTGGTTGTTCCTTGTTGGAATATGTTTACTTGTTGGGATATCACAATACCTCTTATTTAATTAATGCATCTATATACTTGGTAAAGGGTGGAAGGCTCGGCCTTATGCCTGGTGTTTTGTTCCACTCTTGCCACCCTAGTTTCCGTCATACCGGTGTTATGTTCCCGGAGTTTGCGTTCCTTACACGGTTGGGTGATTTATGGGACCCCCTTGGCAGTTCGCTTTGAATGAGACTTTTCCAGCAAGGCCCAACATTGGTTTTACCAGTTGCCACCTAGCCTTTTTCCCTTGGGTTCTGCAGACTCAAGGGTCATCTTTATTTTAAACCCCCGGGCCAGTTCTCCTTCGATTGCTGGTCCAAACTAGAGCCCTTTGCAGCGCCACCTCGGGGCAACTCGAGGGCTGGTTTTAGTTGTACGGACTGCTCATCCGGATGTGCCCTGAGACCGAGATATGTGCAGCTCCTATCAGGATTTGTCGGCACAATCGGGCGGCTTTGCTGGACTTGTTTTATTGTTGTTGAAATGTCTTGTAGTCCGGGATTCCGAGATTGATCGGGTCTTCCCGGTAGAAGGAATATCCTTCGTTGACCGTGAGAGCTTATCATGGGCTAAGTTGGGACACCCCTGCAGGGTATTATCTTTCGAAAGCCGTGCCCGCGGTTATGAGGCAGATGGGAATTTGTTGATGTCCGGTTGTAGAAAACCCGAAGTTGACCTTAACTAAAACACATCAACCGCGTGTGTAACCATGATGGTCTCTTCTCGGCGGGGTCCGGGAAGTGAACACGGTTGTTGGAGTTATGTCTGACGTAGGTTGTTCAGGATCACTTCATGATCATTTCTAGCTTCTCGACCGTGCTTTGCCTTCTCTTCTCGCTCTCTTTTGCGCTGTAGCCACCATATGCTAGTCGCCTGCTGCAGCTCCACCTCACTCCCCTTTCCCACCTTTAAGCTTAAATAGTCTTGATCTCGCGGGTGTGAGATTGCTGAGTCCCCGTGACTCACAGATTTTATCACCTCAGTTGCAGGTACCAACGATGTCAGTGCAGATGACGCGACCGAGCTCACTTGGGAGTTCGATGAGGAACGTGGCCGTTACTATGTTTCTTTTCCAGATGATCAGTAGTGGAGCCCAGTTGGGTGATCCGGGGATCTGTTTAGCATTTGGGGTAGTCTTCTTTCATTTTGGTGCCGTAGTCGGACCTTGAGTGTAACCTGTTTGATGGATGTTATTTATGTACTTGTGTGAAGTGGCGATTGTAAGCCAACTATGTATCTTTCCCCTTTATTTATTACATGGATTGTGTGAAGATTACCTCACTTGCGACATTGCTTTCAATGCGGTTATACCTCTAAGTCGTGCCTCGACACGTGGGAGATATAACCGCATCGAGGGCGTTACACGGGTCTTTGGCCATAATTAAGCCCATGTGTTGAATCACCATCTTCTTCGGCCTCCTTGAATCCTCTTCACATGAAACCGCCAACGGTGTGACTTGGGCCTCTGCATGGCAGGTCACACCTTGGGCTTATATGTCCAACATTAGGCCCCAGATTGATTTGAATTTGTTCATGTCAATCTTCGCTGCTCAACTTAACAGACTATTTGTTAGTGTTGAATCTTGAACAAACCATTGTAACCCGCCATATTATCAGCCGACCTGAACCGTCGTAACCTGCCATGACGCCATATAAATAGAATTATCATAACCCGTCATTGTCGGCGTCCTGGGAACGGGGGTACCCAGACTTTCCTGCCTACGGCCCACGGCGTGGCTTCATCAACGGCCCGGTACGGCCCAGCTTCAGCAGCGGTAGCTCAAGACCCTCGTGAGGGGCCAAGCCTCATGAGGCGGACGACACCAAGACCTCTGTGAGGGCGGCCTCACTAGGCTGGCTCCTGAGGAGCGGAGATATCAATGCAAGGTGCACCTCACGAGGTTCACATGACGTGAGCCATGACGATCAAGGCCAGGCGGGCGCTAGCGGGCGTAGTGTACTAGCTTCCTCTTTGGTGCTAAGGAGGCAAGCGCAGGCGCGGAGTCCCGAGGAATCAAGCAAACATTTCCATTCCGGTGTAACGAGACCAAGACCCCCAGGGCGGCAGGATGGAGGTCATCGCGGAGCCCACTACAGCGTCACCACCAGAGCCTTTTGCAGGCGAAGACTACTTTTGTCAGGATAGCTTGTACTAGTTGTCTCCCTTCAAATTTGGCCGTTGTGGGATCCCTTCTCGCCTACATTTGGGAAGAGGACCAAGGCCACTATAAATAGGACTTAGCCACCACCGTAGTGGGGGATCGGATCCATTCCACCCTGACCACTTCACCAGCTCATCGAGCTCAAGAACACCTCACCTCCTGAGGCGGTTCATCCACTGTACTAGTTCATCCTTAGCCCCTCGAGGCAATCCACCACAAAGCTGGAGTAGGGTATTACACCGCAAGGTGGCCCGAACCAGGATAAACCCTGTGTCTCTTGTTCTTTGGGTTCATCGAGCTAGGCCGTGGGATCGTTGAGCGGGCAGACTGGGAAGAGAGAGTTCTTCGCACGCACCCCAGAGTTCGAACTCTCAAGGGTCTGCGGAACCCCGAATCTAACATTTGGCGCGTCAGGTAGGGGTGCGCTGAAGTCTCTCTTCCGTCGATCTGCCCGCCATCACCCTACGGTTTCGATGGTTGACGATTCGAGGGCTCATGCCGGGCACTGGGCTGCCTAGCCCGCCCGGGCAGCGCCATCCGCTCAAGAAGACCTCAACTCCACGCTCCAGGCGGCACGTACACCTCCCAACACCGCCGGACGCGGGCGGCGCGGGTCGGCGCCGTCTGCCCTCGCACCACCACACGATCTTCAGGCTACGCTGCGGCGACGGCACCACACACCCGAGGGGAGCAGGCGAACATGCGAGCCGCACTCATCATAGCATGGGAGCTGCTGCGGTGCAGGTTGGCGGAGAGCGGCCGCGACGCACTGCTGGAGCGCGCCGCCGAACTGCTTGACGCTGCCTGCAGAGGTGTGGCACCCTTCTGCTCCATGGCCACGCCTCAGGTTGTGGCAGAGGCGCGCACGGGGCCCCGACGAGCTCGCGCGCCTCCTGGAGCGCTAGGAGGGCTTGACAACATCAGCATGGCCCATGGCGCTGCGCGTCCTACCACAATTGCGCCACCTCCAGGAGGAACAAGTGTTGGCGGTCCCCTGCGGTGCAGTGTCGGGATGCCACCCAGTGACCACCAGGGCTAGGCGCCGCGGCTGGCGGCCCATGGCGTGGGGCACCCAGGCGATGGCTCCGGCGCAGCAGCCGCGGACGCCTACGTGCCCCTCATGATGGATCTGGAATACACACCGGGAGAAGGCCCTGGCTCGTTCCCCGAGCCAGGATGGGAAGACGGAACGCCCGAGGCTGAGGCCTTCCATGAGCTGCCCGGGCAAAGGTCTGGGCTGCCTTGGCAACCCTTTCCCGCTGCCCTGCCTCATCCAGTTTTATCCTAAGGGCGGTGACCCTGCCCTTAGCCTCAACTTCCAGGAGCAGCAGCGCTAGCTGGTGTTTGTCGGCAAGGTCTGCACGAGCCTTCACCACTCTCCGGTCAACCTCCTCCTGGATCTTAGCTTCTCGCGTGGAGACGGCGTCCTCCGCCATGGTCACTTGGCGCTCCCTCACCTCCAGCCGCTCGAGTTCCAGGCTCCGCTCCAAAGCCTCCAGCATCAGCGCCTCCTCGCGCTTCTGGATCTCCTTCTCTTCGGAAGGCGCTCCCCTCATCGATGCCAAGACGGACCTGCGTGCCTCAATCCGCTGCTCAAGGGTAGCATTCAAGGCCAGGAGCTCCTGCTCACGCTCTCGGCAACCTCGCGACGGAGATTGGCTGCCCTGGCCTCCTCCAAATCCCGGGCGCAGGCCTCGCGTGAGGTCGCGAGGGACATCTCGGCCTTCGCATTGGCGTGCTCATGCTGAAGGTGCCCGAGTTTGATAGCCACCTTCAACTGATGCCACTCGTCCGCCAGCTGGAGGCCCTCCGTCTCAAGGCGGGCGTCAACATCGACGAGCTCTTCTCCGAGCTGGCTCAGCGCACCCATCGCCTCCCGGAAAAGCTCATGGTGGACAACACTGCGCCCGCGCGCGAGCTCAAATGCATGGTCGAGCCCGTCCCCCGCGCCAGGAATCATCAGGGAAGCTCGAGGTGGCTCGCCTGCTCCTAGAAGGGGGTTAGAAGCCGACGCCTTCCCCACCGCCCTTCGAGCCCGGGCGGAGGCGCTGCAGGGCGAGGCCTTGCCGCTTGAAGACAAAGCCAGGGCTGGGGTCGCCTAGCTGCGGGCAATGACCAATGGAGGAGCCCTCGGCACGCCCTCAGCACCCCACGACAAGAACGCAGGATCAAGACCCTCGGTCGATGCACCCTCCTCTTGAATAGGCCCTGAGCCATGCACAACGGTCCAGCAAGGAGTGCCCAAGATCAGTGGCGAGCCATTGACCGGCGGAGGCCGCTCCTCAGGAGATCTTGCCGCTCCAACCGAAGGGATCTTGAAAGGCCATGGTCAGGAAGGGATGCAGCACTCAGGGAATCGCGGAGATAATGTACTTGTTGGGTTCTACGGTAGGGCTCGTTGACGGTGTCCTGGACTAGGGGGTACTCACCACGTCGTCTCCCAATCTATTAGATTGAGCCGAGGACCCCCGTGGCCGTATACTCATGGGCCAGTTCGGATAGCTGCCGCATACAAGGAAGATTCCACAAGACTTGACGATCAAGACAAGGACTCCTCCCCACCGCCGTATTCGGCTAGGACTCTTGTTATCCTAGGCCTCTGGTGCATTATATAAACCGAGGCCAGGCTAGTCGATAGATCATATACAACATACAACAACCATACCATAGGCTAGCTTCTAGAGTTTAGCCTCCTTGATCTCGTGGTAGATCTATTCTTGTACTACCCATATCATCAATATTAATCAAGCAGGAGTAGGGTTTTACCTTCATCGAGAGGGCCCGAACCTGGGTAAACTTCGTGTCACTTGTCTCCTGTTACCGTCCGGCCTAGACGCACAGTTCGGGACCCCCTACCCGAGATCCGCCGGTTTTGACACCGACATTGGTGCTTTCATTGAGAGTTCCGCTGTGTGATCGACAAAAGGATCGATGGCTCGCTTGCAGATCAACTGCGACTTCAGCATCTTCGTCACCAGCTCGACTGGTCACCTTGGTTCGACCAAGAATTGCGCCCCGTGTTCGGATCACCATGTTCGGACGAGGGCCTTCATCAAACATCAACTCCTATCTCTATCAAGATCACGGAGGAATCATCCATGGAGCTCGGGGGCTCAACGTCAACATTGCCCTCAAGCGACCGTGCTGTTTTTCTGGACAGCGAACTCGTATCTGCTGCCACCACCTCCTCGGGTATCGTTTTGACGATCGCTTTGGTGGAATTGTGCGGAATCGAGTCTACAACAACCTTGGAAAATTTCGTCGAGTTCCGATGGAGGAATCTCTGGCAATCCACGATATACCGGAGCCCTGTCAAATCTGGACGGGAATTTGGATGTGTTTAGGGCGTGGTGTCCAGCTTCTATATCGGACGTCCTTTGGAAGATCCAACCGTTGATCGGCTGCAGAATTCCCGTATCTACCACCTCTCAAAATTTCAGCTCAATCCGACCGTCCAAACTCCGGGAACCTTCCGATTAGTGCATCACTTTTCGGATCTGTTTTCTGCGCGAAAACGAATCCGACCCGAGTTCATCTTTTCTATGAACGGGATTTCGGACATCCCTTCTGAAGGAAGTTTTGTATGGGTATTGTGTTTTGTTCCCGAACACATCCCACTAACTTTAAGATCTTTTGAACATGATCTTCAACATCATGCTGGTGTCAAACCAGTCCGGCAATATTACTCCACGGCTGCCGACCTGCGCTAAGACACGGCGTCACTTTGTTGAGCCGAGCTCAACTTCTTCGGATCATCATCTCGGCAAGCCGAGCAAGAGTCCGGCATCACGAAGGATAAATCATTACCAACATCGCCGCCCCACGGATTACCCGGAGCGGGCATACCGGCATCGCTGCACGGTTGCTTCATCAAGCCGGCATCGACCACGTCACGACCTGCATCGACAAGGCCACACTATCGCTTCTTCAAGCTGGCGTCCATCACGCCGACCTACTTCGACTCATTGGCTGACATCGGGACTTCGACATCTCGGCTGGACCGGGGGCTTCGCCATCTCTTCATCAACCTACTCTAGACACTTCGGCGTCACTAGCCGACCAGCTCCGTCATGTTAGCTGGGCCGAGGGCTTTGCCTCGGCGAGCCAACCTTTACCAGCATTGCCATGCTGTCATTTTATCGCCCATCAGGCAATGGGTGTGCGGAGCGAGTCCCAATTTTGGGAATCACCTTCCTTCGGATTGCTACAACAAATAAACCAGGTGCTATCAATCCCTAATATTTTTTGCTTGTTTGGGTTCATTTTTCCCAAGGAATTATTACTCTGGTTTGTCCATCATATATACACAGGTCTATCAAATGGTGGCCGCATTCACGACAGTCGCATGGTGGTTCGGTCAGTTTCCGTACAAAGTCCGGTGAACGCCGCATCCGGAGCTCGGACCGACCTGCGAATTCAGGCTTTGCCACGCCTTTACCGCATCACGCCGACGCCCTGCATCGACATTGACTTCGGCGCCAGACCATATTTGTTTTATTACTCACTTTGCATAAATTATTCATTATGCAACGATTTTTTTAATTATCATTAGTACTATTATCTCCCGTTTGCACTATTTTTGTGCATAGGAAAATGATCCGGGGACTTCGGCGTCACTCTGCCGGTCTGCATCGACTGTGCTATGTCACCACTTTGGCGTGTCGAGCTCTCCGCTCCGCCACCTCGGGACCGGCTTGGGGGATAGAACCTTGTCCCGCATCAAGCTCGGACTGCGAACACATTAACCAGCTAAGTCGCTTTCATGCTCAAAGCTTTAATTTCTAACTTGTGTTCGGTTCGACCAAGCATTATACTTTTTTGGGAAAAAGTTGCTTGTAATTTTTTTCCCTTGTCCAAACTTTGTTTATGACGCATAAATTCAAATACCCCATTTACTTGGGGGCTTCCTTTATGAAGGTTTTCCTGTTGCATATGATTATACTTGTACGGCTTCGTTCCTTGTTCGTGTATTACGCCACAATATGCACCATATTGACTTAAGCGATTTGCAAGCTGGGTTGCCTCGCTCCTGTGTTTACCCCTACGTTCCCGATTGTTCGGCTAGGGAGTAAAGGGAGCACCTCTGTGATTGTCACGATCGGTTCGCCCGAGCCGGACCTCAGACTGGGTGAAGCCCAAAGCTAGCGCTCTTATAGTTTTCAATGATGGTCGGCACACAACGGAACTCATGAGTACAAAAAATCTATTGCACAAGTCTCATAATAACAATGAGCACCGAAGAAAGGTATCGGTGGGGGTACTATTTTCTTCGAAGATGCTTCTTACTCTTTGCAGTAATATAGCATAAGTTCCCTGAGCGCGCTTTGTCAGTTACAGCCTTATAGCCTGATTGCCTGGTTATTGGAAACACCGTCGATATTCTCGACCGATGGAGTACATAACACTTTTCGGTCTTTGACCAAAGAGGGAGAAGCCGACGTCGGTTAAGACGCGTTTAAAGTTTGGTTGAACATAGATATGATATAAGTACTTCGGTACATGCAATCATTCTCCTACCCAAGTCACTTGGGGGCTCTTAAGTTCATTTGAGCCGTTTTATAATAAGTGTTCTTCTTCTTAGTCGTTGCAAAGTTTTATTATTATTATTTATCACTCCTTTTTTCGACACGAGTGTGCGGTCACTAGCCGGGGAGCCTAATTTCTCTCTCAAAGCTGCTAGAGTTTAGTTTGCTAAACTGGCCTGATGAGAAGAACTCCGCCCTCGGGATAGGAGGTTGAAGCCGTAGGCTGACCCGCTCGAAATCTTGAGATAGGATGTATCATGTTAAAGCACGACAGAAGCACTTCTTTTTTCTAAGACCAATTTTCGGATTGGCACCGAACACTTGATATTGTTCGGACGTCATGTTTTTAATGACGTTTCTTGGTTTTCCAAGCTTTTTGGCACTTTTAAACTATTTCTGCTTTTCCAGCATTAGTCTCGCAGTGCAGCGCGGAACACCTTTTAGGGATTCGGCAAAAACATTCTCAGATATTTCTATATATGCATCGATTTCAAATTGTGTCTTTGGTCAATAGTTGGGTTGCCCGGCTCCTGCAGTTGTTTCCTACGTTCCGTTTGTTCGGCTAGGCGTGCAAAGGGAGAACCACTGCGATTGTGCTTCCATCTCACATGGTTAAGCACCTCAGTGGAGAAAGCCGAAAACTGACTGTCACAATAAGCGTAAACTGGTCAGCGATCCGATGACTATGTTAAATAACAGGCCGTTCTTAACATTGGCCAAGTGTTTACAGCTTGACCTCGACTGTCGCCGAACACTACCGGGGGCTATTAACTAGCCTCCCAAACTAAATCCTCGATATTTTGCTCTTACATTGGAGCTGAGGTTTTATGATCATGCTTAGCATGACAACCCAAAGAAAGGAACCGATAGTGTAATATAACTATTTTCTTTGGAAGACATTTCTTCTGTTAAACAGTAATATAACATATCTCTCCGCGTACCTTTGTTTATAAAACCGTATGGCCAGATTGCCTTGTTTGTCGTAAATCTTTGCCCTCATAAAGGCTTTATAAAGTAAGACAAACACTCCTCGGCTACTGGTCGAGGAGGTGGAAGCCGATGGTCGGTCAACAAAGTTTTGTACAATGCGGATCCGAGCATTAAATGACGTAAAGTACTTGGATACATAGAGTCATTACACACAATTTGTGATTTTACTATGGATATCGATCCTTAATTCGGCCACCCGTGCCCGCATTAAGGCTCGGGGGCTACTGGGCTTCGGGCTTATTATTTAAACATATTAAAGGGGCACATCGATCCCCTGATCTGGTGTTGCCACCCGACCAGTGTCTCGGGGGCTACTGCATTGCTTGTCCAATGCAGAAAATTTTATGTGCAATATGGTTACCGAGGAGATTTTGATCCTCAGGTTGGTCGGCCGCACCCAACCTGAGTCTCGAGGACTGAGCACGCTGCTTTTAGTGACCCGAAGTATTCGGCCGAGCTATGACTTGATCCTCAGGCCGATTTTGCAAATCGACCTGAGTCTCAGCGGCTACTGGGGTCAGCGGTCTTATGTCATCCTTCATGTGCATCTCGGGTTTTAGACCGATACCCACCTTGAGGGCTACTGGCTATATATCTCGGCAGAGAATAAATTGCACCAATCAAAAATATTGACAAAAATCGGCCCACATTCGGGGTGGTGCACCACCTCGGAAGCAGTCCGGCATAAAGCTCGGGCGCTAGTGGATGGCTCCATAGAGGGCATTTCCGGCATTAAGCTCGGCTAAACTCCTTCAACTTTTCTGAACCAAGGTGATCTATGACACCTCAGATACAGTCCGACGTTGGAGCTTAGACATAGTTCGGCGTTGGAGCTCGGATACAGTCCGGCGTTGGAGCTTGGACATAGTCCGGCGTTGGAGCTCGGATACGGTCCGGCGCTAGAGCTCGGATGCAGTTCGGCGTTGGAGCTCGGCTGCAACAATACTCCTCGAATACAGTCCGACGTTGGAGCTCGGACGCAAGAGGACGCAACCACCCGGGGACAACTTCAAACCCGATGTGTGGCATAAAAATAACAAGGCATTGATAAAGGCTGGAAACTTAAAGGGGCTCCTCGGATACCCGATGTGTAAACCCGTCGAATGCATTTCGGCGATCCTTAAGATTGAAGATAAAGAAGATTTGTTGAACCAGTTTTCAAGACCGACGACCGAAGATGAATAACAGTTCGGAAGAATCGAGGAGCATCCCTAACTTGAAGACCGGTTCAGGGGGCTACTGACGGTGTCCTGGACTAGGGGGTACTCACCACGTCGTCTCCCAATCTATTAGATTGGGCCGAGGACCCCCGTGGCCGTATACTCATGGGCCACTTCGGACAGCTGCCGCATACAAGGAAGATTCCACAAGACTTGGCGATCAAGACAAGGACTCCTCCCCATCGGCGTATTCGGCTAGGACTCTTGTTATCCTAGGCCTCTGGTGCATTATATAAACCGAGGCCAGGCTAGTCGATAGATCATATACAACATACAACAACCATACCATAGGCTAGCTTCTAGGGTTTAGCCTCCTTGATCTCGTGGTAGATCTATTCTTGTACTACCCATATCATCAATATTAATCAAGCAGGAGTAGGGTTTTACCTTCATCGAGAGGGCCCGAACCTGGGTAAACTTCGTGTCACTTGTCTCCTGTTACCGTCCGGCCTAGACGCACAGTTCGGGACCCCCTACCCGAGATCCGCCGGTTTTGACACCGACACTCGTCGACTGCAAATTAAAATTTCCTACGCGCAGAACATCCAGGAACATGCTAAGGGAGACGGATCATAGTTTGTTACACTACAAAAAATACACTTCTGTGATGATATGTGTTTGTCACAGTAGGTCACGTTTTTTGTCATGCATGTACATCCATGACAAATTTATGATAAAATCAAGATAGTCATACCTGTGCTGTCGTAGAAGTGTTCCATGACATTACCAAAATTATCATCACGGAAGTGTCCACTTCCATGACGATAAATCACGCGTCACAGAAGTGCTTTCGTCAAGGGTGACCGACACGTGTCATCTACCGTAACGGAACGCCGTTAAGCTATCGGGTTGGGTTTTGGATCCGATAACCCGTTAACAGCCCCGACCAATGGGGATTTTCCACGTGTAAAATCATCATTGGCTAGAGGAAACATGTGTCGGCTCATCGTTGGGACAGATGTCATCCACTCACTGGACAAAAGGCGCCTATGATACGTCGACACATGGCATGGCCCGACAGTGGCCCATTCCTGTGAAAAGGCCGGCCCGTTTGACTTGGTCAAAAGCTGGCGGGCCGGCCCATGGAAAGCCTGTTAATGGCCTGTTCGCATATAGCCCATTTACAACCCGCTAACCCAAGGTCCGTCACGCCCTATCTGAATTAGGCCCAGTAGCGTCATCTAGGCCATCCAATATGATTCTAGCCCATTTTCACTTCTGGCCCATGTATAGCCCATGACGTCTTTCGGCCCATATGAGGCCCTTTGTAACTCTTGGCCCATTAGCGGCCCGTACTGAAACTGGCCCGTAATGAACAGTGTATTACTTTACACCCATTAACGGCCCGTGGTGAAACTGGCCTATAATGAACGGTGTATCACTTTATACCCATTAACGACCTGTTATTTCGTTGGGCCGTTTCCAGCCCAAGTCAACTTTTGGCCTTCTGAGGGCCCATTTATTCTTGGGCTCATTTGCAGCATTTGGTTACTTACGGCCCATTACTGTCATTTTCTGCTTGTGGGCCAAATTCAGCCCGTCGTTACAGTCGGCCCGTTTGTGGACCGTTAGTCTGTTGGGTCATTTTCATAGCATCACCAAATACGGCCTATTAACGGCCCGTTATGGTCAGCCCATAAAACGTATGATTTCCATTAAAGGCCCGTCTACGGCCCATTAAAGGCCCGTACAAGACCCATAAATGAGTCGGCGGCCCATGGATCCTACGAAACGTAGAAGGCCCATGGATCCTACGAGACGTACAAGGCCCATGGATCCTACGAGACGTAGAAGGCCCATGGATCCGACGGCCCGTGAAGGGCCATGATCGGGCGAGTTGGCCCCCGTTTGAACGATATAGCATATCCAAAGAATTATCCTACTCAATACTATCACCTCTAAAAAGCATACACTATACAACAAAGAGATCAAGGCATAGAAAGGTAGAATAATCCTACACTATACAATAAAGAAATTACAGCCAATTATACCCACTGGGCATTATGGTTCGGCACAGGTGGTAATAAAGCATACACAAACAACAAATTACATACACTGGGCAAATACAACTCATACATCATGGACGCGCATCAACTTAACTCCATTTGAACTATAATCTCTTCAGAAAATAGGATTGGTCGGATTCAGATAGCACAAATTTCAGTCTGCAAAATCTCCAATTCCTTCATGGTTACCTCAGTGTCTTGTTTCATTTTTTGACTCCTGCATCTAATACCTGCATGTCCAGTCTCAGCTTGTTGATTATACGTCGACAATCATGTACACGTTATCTTGCCACCTCTAGTTGATGCTCGAGAACATCAGCACATTTCAATTCCAATCCATAATCATTCGGTAACGGCCATGCCGCACTGCTCGCAGATCTTTGTGTTAACGTCACTTTATCCTGAAATGTTTCTGTAAGTACACATGACTAGGGAAAAAATATAGTTACAACAGTGAAGCAAAAAAGACACTATTTTTTACTACATGGCAAAACAGGACTAACAATAATGTTACACGTCACTTTAAAAAAATGTTACACATCATGAAGCATAAGCAGGTGATATTTTAAAAATTATAAAAAACATAGTCTGTGCAGCCTGCATACAGAAATCCCTCTTAGCTCACCAGAGGAGCATGATGTTGGGGCCCAATCGAAAACACAGACAAGTTACAAATTTAGACAACACGTTGCGTATAAGTAAGCAAGCAGTTGGCCATTCTGTGCCTCAATTAAAGTCTTATGGAGCATAATGAACAACAGAGGGTTTCATACAAACATACTACAGCAGGCAAAACTATGCAATCATTAGCATAGTATAAACTAGATTGTGAGCCTCATGCAATAATAGTTGGTTAATAGACTTCAAAGCTTCAGACACACTTCGAGAGAGTAATTAAATGGTAAGGCCTTTAATTATGTCAACTAACAGTGATACATGTACCGAACATCAGGCATGATTATTTGGGTATCTCATTAACTGAGGACAAATAAAGCAATTGAAAAGAGAAAATTAACTATGCCTGAAACAAACAAGGAATTGAACTGTTGAGTTGCATACAGTGACTTACCTTAGCAGGTTGAAGAGGTTCAGCGCAGCTCCTACTTCTCTTGCAAGGCTCCTTCCTAACATCTTGTACTTGGAAATCCTCAATCTTATCTTCATTGCACCCCCTCTGCAAGGTGACACAAACTAGTTACTCGTGTCCTTGGAAGATAAATATGCATACTTTCCAGTCTGTGAACACAAAAGGATGAGATTATAACAAAACACCACCACATAATGAAACATGCCACATCTCTTGCACTTACACACAATGAAATGAGCATTTACTATGTCTGCACTATGTAAAAACTAGGCATACCTTCGAACTGGATCTCCAGGTACTCTTGGAGAGCCTACTGTAGTGTATAGCCGAACCTTTATGTCACCTATGAGTTAGACAAGGCCCCACTACAGCAGCCCTTAGTGTTTAAATCATTGACAAGCTCTATTAGAGTGTTAGGTCAAGAACGGCAAGTAATCAAAACAAATAGTCCTAGTATGGCTGGCTGATGCAAACAAGCAATTGAACAGATGTGTGAGCAAATCTTACATATCAAGAAAAGAAGCAAAGAAGGAGGCTTAAAGACCATCACTTGACTGACCAGATTTAAGGGGCATTTAAACATCATGTGCAACGTATGAACTAACATAAACATTGCATATTCCAGATTCTACAATGGAATGCACATGTATTAGGTTATGCCATGTATGATGATGCCTAAATGTACAGATAGCAGGCAGGAGTGATTCATCATTGCACGCACAATTGAATTGTAGGTTAAGGGCCAGTTCAATTCCGCCTTTTCAGGGCATATTGTCAAAATAAGCCATAGAAGATGTAAAGAAGTCATTTTTGAGTTATGGGCTTGGGCTTAACTAATTTCGCTTTGGAGGGGGGTGTTTCGGGTAGAACCTCACTAAAACTTGAAGGGAAGGGGAATAGTGAAATGACTCTATTGTCTGCCTATATTACACTCAAAATGCAACTACTGACGCCCGTGTCACACCTGAACCTCAAGTAAAAACAAACATGCAAGCATTCATTGCCCTGCCCGCTTGCATCTCCTCTCCCCTTTCCCTCTACCTCGATCCCCTGCCTGCAGCACTAGGGTTCCTCCAGCGAGCCGTCGCCACTGGTCCCATCTGGCCTGGTCCTCGGCGATGCTATGTCCAGCTATGCTACATGGCCGGCGGGTAGGGGTAAATCTCCCTGGCTGCTCCTCCTTCTGGCGTCGCCCCTCATTCTCATGGTCTCCAGCAGCTGCTCCACTGTGGTTCGTCCAACACACTACTCCGGCGGGCGCTGCACAACTACGGCTGATGCTACACTGCAGCAGAAGGCACCTTATTCCCCCTCCCCTCCTCCCAGGCCATGGCCTTGAGGTGCTGTTGAAGGATGAGCTCATCCAACAAGGTGAGGATCTCCTTTGATTTTTTGCCAAATTTTCATTCTGATCCACTATATGATGAATTGTTATGAGCTGCTTCTGCTGCTGCTATATGATGCATTGCTATGAGCTGCTCCTGCTGCTGCTATATGATGAATTGCTATGAGCTGCTGCTGCTGTATGATGAGTTGCTATGAGTTGTTGCTGCTGCTATATGATGAATTGCTATGAGCTGCTGCTGCTATATGATGAGTTGCTACAAGATGCTCCTGCTGCTGCTATATGATGAATTGCTATGAGCTGCTCCTGCTGCTGCTATATGATGAATTGCTATGAGCTTCCCCTGCTGCTGCTATATGATGAATTGCTATGAGCTGCTGCTGGTATATGATGAATTGCAGACTGCTGCTGCTGTATGATGAGTTGATATGAGCTGCAGCTGCTGCTATATGATGCTTTCAGGTGGTGTTGCTATACGATAATAACCAGCCACTTGGACCATCGAATTTCAATAAATAGTTGTTCTTCATTTAAATGTGGGTCATGCGTTCTTCGTTTAAATTAGGCAATGGGATCTCTATGGAAAACATTGACCAAAGTAGATTGTGCCAAGTAGATGGTATCTTTGTATTTGCATTTTGAGCAAATAGTGATGGTCTGTTTTCCTATCATATTAATTACTGCACTGGGTTCAATTTGTGATGTTAGCAAGTCAAATTAATTTCCATATGGGCAGCAAAATGAAAAAAAATATAATGCAATCTAGACTTTCCACTGATCATACCAAACATAAGCTGAAAACGCAATGAAAAGAACTGGTTGGCTTATTACATGGAGCTTATATTCACAGGTGCTTATTTTCTTAGGATAACTCGTAATAACTGTCCCTAAGAAACTTGTCTAATAGAACTGGCATACAAATAACATGTCACGATGATTGCAATGGAGGAGTGACGTACCATAGCACACTGTATAGGCTCACCGCTGCCTCTCCTTTTTTGCGATGTTCCATGAAATTGCCACATACATCTTGTACTTTCTCATTGTGTAACCCTATCTGCAAGTTGACACGGCTAATTTCAGACATCTCTACATGATACTACATTGCATATCCCTTGCGCATATTTAAACCACCAATTAACGATTGTGTGCGTACCATAAACTAGCCATGACTCTGTATGCTGGACTAGCAGGCACTCTAAGGGAGCCTAATGTAGTGCATTGGAATTCCTACATGCCACCTACGATTTTGTGTAATGTACTGCCCCTGTTCCTAAATATATGTCTTTGTAGAGATTCCAGTATGGACCACATACAGATGTATATAGATGCATTTTCGAGTGTAGATTCACTCATTTTGCTCCGTATGTAGCCGATAGTGGAATCTCTAGAAAGACTTATATTTAGGAACGGAGGTACAAGGTAGTATCATGTATGACATCTACATATCTAATTTAGCAGCCAGTAGTAGAAATCATTGTTTGCACAAAGGGATTATTGGTCGAAAATCCTAGCAAAGCACGCTGGCAGGCACAAAACAATACAAGAGAGAGAGACACGCTTACAAGATCATAGCAATGCCTCAGTCCAGGATCTTGGTTGGCCAAGCTGTTAGATCCAGAAGAAACATCGTCCTTGTAGTTTTTGCCAGCTGCATAACAGGTAACAGCGACCGGTTAGTATATTTGAAGTACATCGGGCAGGTGATGCTGGACGGGTTTAAAGGTGACAAGTACCTAGGCCGTGGCGGGTGCTTGGCATCTCTCCAGACGGTGGGAATCAGGTTAAAAACATCGAGGGTGATGATGCTGCGCTGGCTGTCGGGGTCCGGTAAGGAGATCTAGAACCGTCGAGTAGGGTGTTTGTGGAGCGGCTCCGGTAGGGTGGACTACGGTGTGGGCGAAGCGGATCTGTGGGTGTGGACGAGGGTGTAGGTGAAGCTGCTCCGGTGGTTGGGTTAAGGATGGTGTCGACGACGCAGATTTGCGGCCGTGGACGGGGCGTCAGAAGCTGCTCCGGTGGTTGGGTTAAGGGTGGTGTCGACGATGCGGATCTGCGGTCGTGGATGGGGCGTCAGAAGCTGCTCCGGTAGGTTGGATGAGGGTGCGAGGAAGCGGATCTAAGGCTGTGGACTTGTGAGTTAGCAAAGCGGCCCCGATAGGGTTGAGAATGGTATAGGAGAAGCTACTCCGGTAGGGTTGACGATGGTGTCGGCGAAGCGGCTCCGGTAGGGTTGAGGAAGGTGTCGGCGAAGCGGCTCCGGTAGGGTTGAGGAAGGTGTCGGCGAAGAGGATCAGAGGCCGTCGACGGGGGCGTCGGTGGGGCGGCTCCGGGGGGTGTGGACGAAGCGTCTCCGGTGGGGAGTACGAATGAGCTGCTGCAGATGCGCGGCGGTTGACGAGAGTACCGGCGAAGTAGATCCGGCGCCGTGGACAAGGCCGGCACTGAATGGGCTGTGGTACAATGGTGGATGAGCAGTCTACTTGTTTCTAGGGGAGGTGGGAGGGGTAGATGCGGCCGCAGAAGCAGATCTGGCGAGGTGGACGCCGCTGGCAGTGAATGGGCTATGGTACGCCGGTGGATGAGCAGTCTAGGGTTTCGAGAGGGGAGGGGAGAAAGGGCGTTGAAGTACGGATGGCGTGATGTAAGATGCTCTGGTGCTGTGGAGTTAGTCGTTTTTGTGAGAGGGGGAGAGGAAATGGGGGTGCCGTGTAGTGGGGGAACCGGAAGTTACCAAAGCAGCCCCGACCTATCATGTAGATGAGGGCGGTATTGTAACTGTTGGTCTCTGTGCACCGAGGACAAAAGGGGGATTTCGCATGCTAAAGACTAAGATGGCGGAAATTTTAGGAGGCGGGAGATTTGGCCGCCCACAGGATCGTTCGTATCCAGTTTCAACTAATTTTGGACCGTGCTAGCGGGAAGGTCATGCTAGAATGTGTACACGGGGCACGCGTCAGCAGTTAATAACTGGTGTGAAGTCCACCCCAGAAAAAAAGACAATAACTCGGGATGATGCACTGATAACTTGGACGTTCACATGGGCGCGGCCAATCGTACGGGTGTAGTGGCGCGTTCACAAAAAAGGGGATCAAATGCTCAACCTATGTATTTCTCGTGTAAATAGATAATTTAGTGCCATTGGTTATTTACTTTAAACATAATGCATTGACGTGTTAGTGTAGAGGCGCACAAAAAGAAATGAAAATGGTAGTCAGCTACTTAAAAGTGTTACCTCATATGATTACATAGCCTCCATTTCATAAATTTTGTACCCGTTGAATTCATATATGTATATTACATATATTACTTCAAAATAGAAAATTAAATCATCCAAGACTAATGAATTTGAATGCAAGAGTAACAATGGTGCATGTACATGATAGCTATATTGGTTGTTTGAAGAAACATCACTGTAACTTTGGCATGCACAACTGAAAAGGTTTATTTAAATATAAAAAATGTGATATGTGAGTGTCCAATCTTTATAGCGTTGAATCGATATTGTACCTTTGGCCACGATACGAAGTAGATATTGACTTATGTTCAAGCGATGCACGTCCACGATCGCTAGATAGTGATACGTGAATGAATTGTGCAATCTCTCTCACATGCATACATATCTCATTTCCCTGTGGGCATCGGAATCACACATGCGCACTTCGTGTATTTCTCTCCCTCCGTCAGGGTTAAATTCGTCTTTCTACCCCGTCCTACAAGTCTCTCACACAGAAACACACACGCTCTCTATGTCTAACACGCCCACCCCTTTAATTCCGCCCACCCACAGCTACTAATGTCTCAAAGTATAATAATGTCTCTCACACATATGCTATCTACCTATCCCTTAATATAGCTAGATATGTGTCACACAAACTCCTTCTCCCTACTAGCAAGATGCCCATGCGTTTCACGAAACATCAAGATGCATTTGTATGAGAAGTTTATCTTGTGGGAGAAAAGGATGAACGATGGAATGCCTTATTTGCAAATGTGGAGAGGGGTGTGGGTATCTTTTTGCAAAATTGCCATAGTTTCCTTCATGTCCGTCAGATATAAATCGGATGGCCTATATTATAGGATGGCAGGAACACCATCATCACCAACTTTGTTTTTTATAAGAGTAGAGATATGTGAGTGTCACTGCCCCCCCACACACCCACACTTCCCAACACCGAAGGAGTAGGGTGACACCTCGATCTTGATACTAATCTATCGGCTGCCTTCTCTCTCAAACATACACACACACACTACCCGACACCGAAGGAGTAGGGTGGCACATCGATCTTGATAATAATCTATCTACTCCTCTTTCAAACACACACACACACACACTCGCTAGTTGTGTCTCTGTGCCTACCGCGCACACTCTCGATACGTCTTTCTCTCCCTCCCCCCAACAATGACAGCACAAGGGTGAGAACTCGATCTGATCATAATCTGTCAATTGGTTTCTCTCACAAACATTGTGTCTTGGTGCCTCGCTTGGTAGCCCACTCGATATGTAGACTTCTCGCGCGCGCACAGCTGTAGTGACGATGACGCTGAACCCAGTGTGCCTTGTTTTTACTGGCCTCATGTGATAGTTTTCACCCTGTTTTCTGTTAATTAACAAGGCAACCTTTTCTTTGTTACTACTAGTGAATCTGAAATCATTCGGGGCAGACATAAAATATATCACTTCAACCCAATTATCGCAGCAACTATTTTAAAAGAAATTAGCTAGCTGCCCGTGCGTTGCACGGAACATCAAGATGCATTTGTATGAGTAGTTTATCTTGTGAGAGAAAAGGTTGAACGAGGGAAGGCCGTATTTGCGAATGTGGAGAGACGTGTGGGTATATTTTTGCAAAATTGCCATAGTTTCTTCCGTATCCGTTAGATATAAATCCTACGGCCTATATTGCAGGATGGCACGCACACCATCATCACCAACTCTGTTTTCTACTCTTTTTAGAGATTTCAACAAGTGACTATGACCGGACCTTACCAACATACTCAAAAAAGTAGTCCATAATTTTGATGTTACCCTCTTTTCTTGGCGGTGCAGTGCCATCTGGATACCTCATAAATAAACCAAGGAAAAATCTGACCCCTTCCTGAAAAGACATACAGAGCAAAATGAGTGAATCTACACTCTAAAATATGTATACATACACATCCGTATGTGGTAGTCCATTTGAAATATGAAAAAGACAAATATTTAGGAACGAATGGAGTATATATAAGAGTAGACATGGAGATATATCTCCAGCATGGTCTACAACAAAAATGTGCTGGGCTGATTAGCGCCGGATGCTCGCAACGCGATGACATGAGTTCAAATTATGTCTTTTAACTTTATATATTTTTATTATATATTACTCTACTTATTTAATATATACTTCTTTCGCTACTGTACTGATAGTGGAACCCACAGAGTACTTAGAATACAAGATTAAGGATGGACTTGTTTCTTTTTAACTTTCTGTACGAAGTTGTAGCCACCCTGCAAGTCACGTGTACACTATACATGCAATTAACTTTTTATAGAGGGACAATCATACAGGCAATTAACTCAAATGGATTGGATGTCAGCATAAAGAGCATCTCCAACAGCAGCCGGCAAATTTCCTCCCGCTTCCTTAAGCGGAGGACGACATCAAACGCCAGCAACATACATTTTTATAACTCTAACCAACCAGATGAAATTCGTGCAAACACGAACTGATTTCATATAAGCATGAAGGATTTCATATAAAAGCCGGATCTTCATATAAACATGATGGATTTCATTAAATTTACATGAACTAAGAGGTGCCAATCCGGCTCTCTTGTATAATTAATACTCCCTCCGTCTGGAAATACTTGTCCTAGAAATGGATGTATCTAGACTTATTTTAGTTCTAAATGGCCGCACGCGGATCCCTTTGTCTTCCTCATGTCTGTCAGACACTTGCGGGGTCGACGAAGGTCCTAGGAAGAGACGAAGCAGCAAAGAAACCACCTGAATCCGCGGTCATCGCCTTGGCGGTGGCCTTCATGGGTCCCAAGTGGTGGCGACCTCCTGTGTTCTACTTCTCCTCGATGATGGCGGCGGACACGGAGAAGCTGGCCACCGACTCGTCGCTCTCCACGCGGCTTCTGTCTCTGCCTGCATGACACTGCCACAGGCACGGGAGGCGCGCCCATAGACACAGGAGGCGTGACCACTGCAGACACTGGTGGCGCGGTATGACGCGACAGCGACGGCGCCCGTACCGGCGTGCTTGCCGCTGTGCCGGCGTGGAGCAACTCGCCACTCCTCATTGAGCTGAACTGGAGCGGCGAGTTGCTGAAACACGCGCCTGCTTGGGGCGGCAACTGGTTGCGTCGGGCCAAGCGAGGTTGGTGAAGCACCGGGCGGCCTCGCCCGTATCTGGAGGGCTCGGCGGGCCACCCAGCCGGGTAATATGCCGGAGAACGTCTCATCAGAAGCCATCGGAAGAGTGGAGAAAATGGTGAAGGAGGAGATGGGGGAGTGGCGGAGGGGTGCGATTCTTGCCCGCTGTCTGTCTGGCCTCGTGTAAATAGAGGGCGGACGGTAGGAGCTTGGCCGGCGTCTGGCCTCGTTTAAACTGAGGGCGGACGGGAGGAGCTCGGCCGGTGTTGCGTTTAATTCCGGCCCGCTCATGAACGGACGTGTGGACGGAGTAGGATTCTCGGTTTGCATGCGGGTTTAACGGAGGGGTTTAGTGGAGGCGCTGGGCGTGCAACAGGCGGCGCATTACTATTCGATTTAATAGCAGTAATGAGCCGTCAAATCACAAAGGCCCTCGCCTCTCATGAAACCGACCGAGCTAGACTTCCTCGCCCTCTAGCCTTTAAAAAAAATATATATACTCCACTTTTGTACAATAGTAGTATCGATGGATTGCGCCATGGAGCAAAACTTGAAATTAAAAAAAGGTGGTACATATAGAGAGCGTTCGTCACCAAATTATGCATATAGTACTATTAAAAAGGCTTGTCACAATAATGGTGTCCAGCACAAGTGCACGACCCACCCCTCAAATAAAACTAAGCACCCTAGAATTCTTTGACAAAACTAAGCACCCTGAAATTCTTTGACAACTAAACTGTTGGCTATATGATGTTGGCCATATATATTGTACGTATATAATGTGAAGAAACGAGTGGTAGTACTATACCAACTAAAAGATGAAATGTAAGAAATACTAGTATGTACATATTGAAGAGTTAAAGTAACAAGAAGAAACATAACATAGTTCTGCTGGGGGCTCAGCACAACACACCCCTCAAATTAAATTAAGCACACCTGAAATTAAACTTTGGAACTATTCCGGTAGACACTGCATTAGAACCACCATGAGAAACGACACTGCCACCTTACTCGGAGTCCTCGTCCACGTCCTCGACTTCGTCCTTGTCCCTCTTCCTCTTGGCCGATACTTCTTTGCTTGAACCGCACACTTGGCTGTTGCTCTTCATCCAACCCTTGTAGATATTGAAGCAAAGGTAGCCATCCATTGCAGCGTAGTGGATGTGGTCTATATCTAGTACATTCCGCTGCCATGCATGACGATGAAACGTGTATGGAGGTTTCTCCAGTTTATCGTACGAAGGATGAACCATGGCTCCTGCCAGGGTCAGCATTGAAGGCTGACGAGAGGACACCAGCCGATTCTTCTGGAGGTCGAAGGTGTTGCCTACAACGAGGCCTATCCGACGCAGGACTTCGTTGTCGTTACCAAAGTCTACAGTAACGAATTTGACTAGGTTGCTGTCGAGGAAGTCCTTAAAATCTTAGCACTCAACGTCGCCATGGCATATGTGGTAGACCAAGCATAAGTCATGCACGCAAACCTGGATCATGGCGGGCTTCTTCCTCTCTTCGTCCTTTAGATCCTTCTCTCGTCCCAGGCCTGTGGTGTACTCAACATCTAGCCCAACGATCCAGTCATCATCTGAGTCTTCGAACATGCGTCTGAAGCGAGAAAGGCATCCTTTCACCGTCGCGGAAGAACGGGTGTAGATGACATCGAACTCATCGTCGGTGATGGTTCTAACCTTGTAATCATCGCCGATCGGGGAGATTTGAGACGCCATGGATTTGGGAGGAGGGTTAGGATTAGTGGAACTGCCGTAATGTGAATGGACAGGACGACTAGGAGCGGACCGCCGTAGTATTGAAGGACGTGCGGGGACGAGTAGGAGCAAACTGCCAGCGTGCGAACGGCAGGGTAGTGGCTTTCCATTCTCCCATGATACAGGCTTCCGAGAGCCCTTGGATCTGAGATCGAACGGTTGCATGGCGTGATTCTAGACCTATGTGTGAATATCCTATCCTGGAGGGTTATTCTGCAAATTGTCAGCAACTTAGCATGCGACCGTTTGATCTCAGATCCAAGGGCTGCCAGCAGCCCGTATCATGGTCGCGCGTACCACGACCGTCGCGTCGCTCGTGCGGTCGCACCATTGGATATTTAACACGGTGCGTTAGGCTATCTAATGTTGGCATGTCATACATAGTCATCACTTAGTCACTCATACTACAACAAGGTTTTGGCTATAAGGTTGGCTATAAGTGTATTTTTTTACTTCTCTCTATCTCTTTCTTCGTACTCCCTCCGTCCCATAATATAAGAACGTTTTTGACACTAGTGTAGTGCCAAAAACGTTCTTATATTATGGGACACATGGAGTACTAGTATTTATTGCATTTGCCAAGGAGTGACCTCTTCTAATGAAATGGTGTTGCTAAGTCTGCTTCATTTAATTAGCTATAGACTCAAAATTGTCTTTTCACCTAGGTACACGCGTTTAGCACCGTTTCTTCCTTGGGTCACCAAACTAGTCTCTCTCTTCTTGATTAACTTGCCACATCAGACTTTATGCCTATGTGGCAAGCTTAAGCACCTGTAGGAGCAAGTAAGTACAATAGTGCGCTTTACATGGCATTTTTGCATATGTGGAGGAAAGAGAGGCAAGGAAAAAGTGGAGAAGTGGGCTCTCATGCAAGAGCCAACCTCTACTACATGGTGGAGCATTGGGAGATGCACCTGTATGGAGGTGGTCAGGAATCGGGAGACTCACGCCTGTCGTAGCACCGCAGTTAAAATGATAATGGCAAGTCAAATCACGAGGCCCCACCTGTCCAACAGTAACTCGCTGTCAAATCACACAACCCCTACGTTTGCAGCAGCCTACTCCCTCGTCTTCTCGCGTCTCTGTCAAACCGACTAGGCAGAACTGCCCCGCCTACCGCGCCGGAAAAGCCCATGCAGTATACTCCCTCCGTCTAGGTGACCAAGGTGGAGAGGAAAACGAGAGAACTTAATGTTTAGTATTTGCTAAGGCTTGTTGTAATGGTACTAGCCTTAGCAATTTTGATGAGGTGTCATAGAATTAAATGAAGAAAGAGAGAGAGAGTTGAGTACTATGTGTCATACATGGCAATAAATAAAGTGCTACATGATACTAATATATGATACATGGCGCAGGAGTACTAAGTATTATTAATACAGTTTTGCTAGAACTCATCTAGATGAGATATAATTTGGTCTCATTCATCTTTTATAGCCATTGGATGTGATGCTATATAAGATGCGTGTGTGCTGACGTGGCTTGTATTTGTTCTTGTGCAACGAACTGACCACTGCATGTCACGTTTGATAGTCTCAAGTCATTAAAAGCATACAAGCCCCACATCTCTTCTTGGTTGATTCCTCTATTTATGTCAAAAAAAATAAGAAACAACGTGAGAGTTAATGCACCACGCCTATGTGTTCACTATTTGGTTTTCGTAAGATGACTTAATACTCACCTAGACGGAGGGAGTATTCGATCTGACAGTGGGTGGCGCAATTCCCGATACGGCTTTAATGCAGACGAGGGAGGGAGTAGCGGTTCCCGATATGTTGAACGGCCAATGCATCCTCCTTCAATTAATGCATGAGGGAAGTAATGGGAGGAGGTCCGGGAAAAGAGGCTGCACGCACTACAAAAAAAATACACTTCCGTGATGATACGTGTTTGTCACAGTAGGTCGTGTTTTTTGTCGTGCATGTACATCCATGACAAATTTATGACAGAATCAAGATAGTCATACCTGTGCTGTCGTAGAAGTGTTCCATGACATTACCAAAATTATCATCACGGAAGTGTCCACTTCCATGACGATAAATCGCGTGTCACCGAAGTGCTTTCGTCAAGGGTGACCGAACATGGCATCCACCGTAACGGAACGCCGTTAAGCTATCGGGTCGGGTTTTGGATCCGATAACCCGTTAACAGCCCCGACCAATGGGGATTTTCCACGTGTAAAATCATCATTGGCTAGAGGAAACACGTGTCGGCTCATCGTTGGGACAGATGTCATCCACTCATTGGACAGGAGGCGCCTATGATAGGTCGACACGTGGCACAACCCAACAGTGGCCCATTCCGGTGAAAAAGGTCGGCCCAGTAAAAATTAGCAGGCCGGCCCATATAAGGCCTACTTGTGTCAGGTCCGTTTAAGCCCACGACCCATACGAGATGTGTCAATTCGGCCCGTTAAAGATTTGACACCATTGCAGCCCATCGTCAGTTCGAGCCTGTTAACAACCCGCTATATATTTGGGCTCAATATCGGCCCGATGAGATTTCGGCTTGTTAATGACCCATTTAATGGATGGGCCAATTTTCAGGATGTACATCTTTCGGCCTTTTAGCGACCCATTTAAATATTGGGCTAATTTCCGGCCCGGTGTGTCTTTCAGCCTGTTGACGGCCCATAAATCTGATGGGCCATTTGTAGTCGGACCTGAGTTTTGGCCTTTTAGCGGCCCATTTAAGTGTTGGGCCAATTTCTGGCCCGGTGTCACTTTCAGCCCGTTGACGGCCCATAAATCAGTTGGGCCAATTGTAGTCGGACCTGAGTTTTGGCCTTTTAGCGACCCATTTAAGTGTTGGGCCAATTCCCGGCCCTGTGTGCCTTTCGGCCTATTAACGGACCATAAATGAGTTGGGCCATTTGTAGTAGGACCTTAGTTTTGGCCTCTTAACGGCCCATGCCCTTCATGGTCCAATACCAGCCCGGTTTCTCTTTCGGCCTGCTAAAGGCCCACAACACAGTTGGGCCGTTTACAATACGACCTGACTTTCGGCCTCTTAGCGGCCCATGCTCTTCATGGTCCAATACAAGCCCGCTGTCTCTTTCGGCCTGCTAAAGGCCTACAGTATAGTTGGGCCATATGTAGCCCAAACTTAGTAACGACCTGTTGACGACCCATGAAATAAATTGGGGCCACCTGTTGCCTGCTTCGATGTCGTCCTGTTAACGACCCGGGAGGTAAGAGGGCCGACCATTAACTTTAGGCCTAGTAACGGCCCATTAACTTAATGGGCCCACTAAAGTTCGTTCATGTCTTTAGGCCAAATTAGATAATTTGAGGGTACGGTATACAGGGAATAACGTTGCACATCCAGAATATATTACAGGAAATTACATCCACTAGGCAATCAAAAAATTGATGCCAGTGCAAATAAATGAGCAGAACCTAACCATCTACAACGTCACAATCTGCAACCTCAGCACATATGACGCCCATAAGCATGTGGGCAAGTTCTTGCTGCTTTGCCACACTGTCTCTAAAAACATTGATCAGTTGTTGTGTCGCACGACTCTGCACCTCTGATTCATCCACCATTTCCATCATTGCTTCAGCCATTAATTGGTTCACAAACATACATTTATTCCGTTGCATTCGAGACAGAGGATACTGAACAGATTCAAATGGCGATTTTGGCATGCTTGTATTATTGATAGTGGAGAGTGTCTTGACCACTGCATCATAACATAAATTAGGACGGGAACCAAACATATTAATCATGAGTTATTGCCATATTACCTGGCCTAGATTTACTGGAAAGAAACAATGGGGTTGCCTTGTTGTTTCTAGAGTTTGTCTTCTTATCTTCAGCAGCCTGCACAAAATTAACACACTAGCATTGCTATCATTGGCCAAGTCAGATAATAGGAAAGCAACATTGACACAACGAACGTTTGGGCAACTAGCCTACACCACATTAACACAATATGGCACAGCTATCATCAGCCAGGTAAGGTAATACGAAAGCAACATTGACACAACGAACGTTTGGGCAACTAGCCTACACCAAATTAACACAATATGGCACAGCTATCATCATCCAGGTAAGGTAATACGAAAGCAACATTGACACAATGAATGAATGGGCAACCAGAGAAGCACTACAATTCAGTAATGTGCATGATATGAGATAGCACATTCATGCAGCTCAATACGCAAAACTACCAGGCAGTTTTCCTTACAAAAATCAACATTGGCGCCTTTAACATTTTGCTACAACTAATTTTAGATCAGATAAAGGTTAGATTCACGCCAATTAACAAAATACATGCTGATGTAAAAATATAGTGATATACAACAGGTACTTACATCAGCACTGGAGCACAAAGAATTCCCGCAAGATATTTTCCTCGAATACGATCCCAATGAAGGAAGTCTTGTATCGTTTAACCTTATTTTCTAAAAGAGAGACGGGTAAGAAACATGTAGAAAATATGACCAGAATGCTATAAAATTTCATGATGCGAGGATACGCACATGCTTCTTAGAATGGAGTTGACATTCTTTTGCTGGACTGGAGCGGACTAGTTCTCTGGCCACTGGAATCTGCTTATTACCAGTGGGAGTTGGGTTTCTCTGTGCTGGAGCAGTATCTATGAAAAATGTAGTTGGTTTATTATCTCTTGGCATTTGGATCTTTTGCAAAGACCTGGTTTGTAACCCTTCAGATTCTAACATAGCCGTCTTCCCCTTGCATGCCTTATATAGAAGAATGGTGATTTAGTTATAAAACATGCTACAGCAGAGATGGAATAGGTACTGAAGAATAGAAAGGCATGACATATTGACATGTATTCACTCCATCCGGAAATAAATGGATGGTTCTAGGCGTATTTCAGTTCTAGATAGATCCAGTTTTATCCATTTCTGTGACATTTAATCCGGACGGAGGGAGTATGATGTAAGAGCTAGGGATACGATAGGACAACACAGTAAAAAAACACTGAAAAACCCACTGCAGAGCCAAAGTATTCAAACCCACTGATATGAGATAGTACACTCATGCAGCTCAGGATGCAAAACTACTAGGCAGTTTTCCTTGCAAAAATCAACATTCTGGCCTTTAATCATACATTTTGCTAAAACTAAATTTGGATCAGATAAAGTTTGGATTCACGCCGATTAACAAAATACATGCTGATGTAAAAATATAGTGATATACAATAGGTACTTACATCTACATTGGAGCACAGAGAATTCCTGCAAGAATCTTTCCTCATAAACGATACCATTGCAGAAAATCTTCTATCTGTTAAGCTTATTTTCGAAAAGAGAGATGAGTAAGAAACATGTAGAAAATATGATCATCATGCTATAAAATTTCATGATGCAAGGATACGCACACGCTTCTTAGAATTGAGTTGACATATTTTTGCTGGACTAGAGCGGACTAGTTCTTTGGCCACTGGAATCTGCTTATTATCAGTAGGAGTTGGGTTTCTCTGTGCTAGAGCAGTATCTACAAAAACTGGAGTTGGTTTATTATCTCCTAGCATTTGGATCTTTTGTAAAGGCCTTATTTGTAACCCTTCAGATTCTAACATAGTCATCTTCCCCTTGCATGCCTTGTATAGAAGAATGGTGCTTTAATTATAAAACATGCGGCAACAGAGAGATGGAATAGGTACTGAAGAATAGAAAGGCATGACATATTGACATGTATTCCCTCCATCCGGAAAAAATGGATGGGTCTAGGCGTATTTGAGTTCTAGATACATCCTTTTTTATCCATTTCGGTAACATGTAATCCGGACGGAGGGAGTATGGTGTAAGAGCTAGGGATACGACAGGACAACACAGCAAAAAAACACTAGTTGAATGTAAAACTGTATGCTAGCGGAATACATACAGAAATAACTAAGGCAACATACATGTGTATGATTGGGAAAATAAGATTGCATTACAACAGAGCACTAGAACAATACTTCAATATAAAAAAACATGGTATGGTAGACAGATGAAGTACATACTAATGAATAACAATGCATAAGATATTCAGAAGCATGATGTCCAAATTAAGAAGATGGCATTGCAATAGAGTAGAATGACAGTACTTGAATTTGAAAACATGTTATCATGAATGGAATAGGTACTAAAAAACAGGAAGGCATGACATATTTACATGCATGATCAGCATGCTAAGCACATGGCATTGCAACAGAGTAGATACACTCCAGAACATTATATGCATGTTCTACCCATACCACAGGCCAAGTTAGAGCAAGGACCTTGTGGGGTGAAGAGGATTCATCATCTTTCTTCAAGTCTTCTGAAGAACTGCCTTTACATGTTCCATCATATTGGGTATCATTGACATCAAATTTATTGGCCTTTACATTGCTCCGTGAGGTTCTTGTGGATATATCAGTGTGTGCAATTATATCTGACATGCATGGAAGACAACTAGTAGTTAGATTTATGTAATGAGTGCCTGTAGGAGACGGCATGAATAGTAGGACGGGGGTTAACTAGTAGCAACAGGTCTCATAAACTAAAGGGAGAACACAGATGAAAGCTACAGAATATGTATCGTTTGTACTCGAGATTAACTAGATGGCACAGAAAAGTATTAAAGAACAACATAGGAAATACTAGAAGTGGTATAATACTATAATCACCAGCCTGTGGGATAGCATTGGCTGATGGATGATAACTATGGAACAGTGTTACCTAAAGAACAAGTATCTTAGCTGAACTATGGAACAATGTTAACTCCTGAACAAGACCCGTAAGAGATCAACATGAATATACAGTGAAATGTGATGATCTATTTTCCATGCTTAGATGAATAACAAAGCCATAAATGTTGCACACAAGTAAGATGAGGGTACAACCTATCGGGCTGCCATCCATAGGAGTGAGCATCATGTGCTGACTTGTCGATGGCCCTGCAGTTATTGTGGCTGTGCATGTCGGGCACGCGCATTAGATGCAGGGAACTGTTGAGTGGGGACTATAGCTCCCTTCTAGTGTATGCTTCCCTTGTTGGAGCAGCTGCAGTGAGTCGGAAGACGGTGTGTCTGAAGATGCAGATAACGCATAATGTTAAGAACGACATATCTCTTTGATCTGAAGAAATACACTAAGAGATCAACAACAAGGTACGAGAGTGGTCACACGTCTGTTGATTGAAGACTAAATTGGGGTCACGCAATTTTATTTTATTTTGGTACTGTTCGATCTACGCCGGATGGCTGGCTGTCTTGTGCCTCCCGGCTGACACTGCTCGGAATCTTCCCCAAAGAGCCAGCGACCAGCGGCAAAGCAGCCTGCCTCCGCCATCCGTGGCCCCGGCCAAAACCCCGCTCCCAGCCCCACCGTACTGCCGTGGTTGCGCCGCCCCCGGGCCAATCCACAAAGGCTCCCCGTCATCCAGATCCGGCGGCGGCAGTACCTTCAACCCATGCAACTCTAAAAGATAGCCATCTAAGTGCTGCTTCCGCAGCAAACTTGCGGCCCCGCACCCTTACGTTAGACACCAGCCAACGGTAGCCGAGGAGCTCCGCCGCCTCGAGGGGTGCTGCTTCCCATTGCAAATCGATTGGCCTAGAATAAAAATTCAGACAACTGACGCCTAAATAAAGTGATTTGAGATGAGGGTGCGACCTATCTGGCGGCATGGTGAAGTAGGAAGGTCCAGCTGCCGAGTCGGTGAGGCCGGCGCGGTTGCGGTGGCGGCCGGCGGCAGGGACAGAGCGATGTCGCGACGGTCGACGGCTACGCCGAAGCAGCGCCAGGACTCTAGACGGATCCGAAGTTGGAGCCGCTCCAGCGTCATGAACAACGGCGGGGGTGAATCAGCTCCGGTACGGTTCACGCGGCCGTCGTCGAGGCAACACCAACAGCACGGAGTAAGAGGCACATGGCCCAGTGCACGACGGCAAATGGATAGCGTCTCTGGCATTAGGGAGGAGGGCGGCTGTGAAATTGGTGCGGTGGGGGCGCCATGGAGGTGGGGCTGAGGTTTCACGGCTCGGGAGAAGGGAGCTTCCTGGGGAGAAGGTGATTTGGCGCCCACGAGGTATGAATGGGGGCGGGCGGGGGTGAATTGGGAGGGGAGTGGAACCATGTCTTACGGACACATTTGTCTGAAATGTGAGGGGGAGTTACAGTTCTACCCTTGCCTATAGGCTTCTCGGCTTGGGTCTGTGTACTGAGGGTTGGGGATAGTAGAGTAACTTTGCTTCTCTGGGCTGGAGCGATTTCGGGCGAGGAGGGCGTGTTTTGAACTATAGTGGGCACGAGCGATTTCGGGCGAGGAGAGCGTGTTTTGAAATAGTGGGCGCGAGCTATTTCGGGCGAGGAGAGCGTGTTTTGCCGACCATGGTTTATGAATTATTCGGCACATGCCATTTCGGCCGAGGAGAAGGCACGCTTGGATGAAGTTATGAACCTACCCTCGATGTACAATGGGCCAATTGATGCGTGTCCCACATAGGACGGTAATTTCGCGTCTCCCATTTATTTGCTCGCGCGAATTCCACCGAGCAGAGAGGATGTTTAACGGTTCGTTCAAATTTTGGGAGAATGAGCATCCACGTCTACCTTACCAAGTCGATTCGGATCAAATTTTGAAATATTAGCTTGCCACTTCTTTTTTAGATGGAGAGATGATGCTCGGGAGTAATGTGTTTTACATGCTCGTTGCTAGCGATTTATTATATGACAAATAGTTGACCCACTCAAAAACGCGAATCAAACCCAAAATGAAATATCTCGATTCAATGAAATAGCTCGTTCAGTAGGTCAAAATAGTGAACTAAATCCAAAATTGAACACCTCAATCGAGTAGCATGTTGTACAATATTATAGTACTCCAGGAACAAGTTGAAAGGCAAATTAATGAACTTGTTTGATATACGCATATATCCGTTCATGTGTGGATTGCAGACAACATGTTCTCCAATTTAAATATTTGAATGCAAGTTTATATCGAAACATGGTTTATATCAGTATTTGATACATAAAATGCGACCTCCCCCTCTCCCGGACTCCTGTTCTCTCTCTCTCTCTCTCTCTCTCTCTCTCTCTCTCTCTCCGACAATCTTCAATTCCGTCGCACGCATACGACACAAAAACCTTGTTGGTCTCTCTCCCTTTCTCTCCATCTTTCTCTCTCTCTCTCTCTCTCTTTCTCTCTCTCTCTCTCTCTCTCTCTCTCTCTCTCTCTTTGTGTGTGTGTGGGGGTCTTTCTAGTTTGCATGCATATATACACCATCTATAGGTCTCTCTCGCACACTATGTATGATACTCTAGCTAGTCCAAGCTAGATATCTTGGGTGCACTCATTGTATGCACACAGATTCCTTGGATCTTTGCCAGTAACTCTCTCACGCACCACTATGTCGTCCCGGAGCTCTTCCCCCCTCTCTCAAACTCTCCATCCACCTGGGTCACACATACACGTGCATATCTCACTCGCACTCGATAGGCCCATCTAAAACTCTATATCTCCCCCTCGTTCTCTCTCCATCTCACACGCGCACACACACAATCTCATGCCCAGCTAGCCAAGTATGATGGTCTCTCACTCTATTGTAGGAACACGCAGTCCCCCTATATGCATATGACTAGCTAATCTTAGTCTCCATCACAAACATGTGCATGGTCTATCTCGATTTCTCTCGGGGCATCTTTCTATCGCGCACGCACTCCCTCGATCTCCCACCCATATAGTCCCCTAAAGATCTCGACGGGATCTCTCTATCACAAACACACCCTCTCTCCCTCCCCATGCGTCCATGGCACCCATGTGTCCCTCTCGACCTTTGTTCCTTGTTGGCCACACCTCTATTGGACATGTGCTACAGAGGTGTCTCTCTCCGTTGCAAACAATCACACACTAGCTATCTTCGTGTATCTCCTCGCCTCGCTTTTCCATCTCGGAGATGCATGCGTGATATGTTCGCATAAGAAACGAAAAAACACACTATCTCTCTAATTTATCGTTTGTTGTCACTTTCTCTTTCACACACATACTCTTTTTGCACACTTACTCATTCTCCTTCACACGCACTTGATCTGTCTCGACTGAGGCACTCTCCTCGGTCCATAGCATATAGATTTATTGAAAAGTCAAACATCACAAAGTTTGACCATGTACGTGGAGAAAAAGAATTACATCTAGTACGACAAACATTAGATTCTCCATGAGATGTAGTTTTGTATGATGTATCTTTGGTATTGTAGATATAAATAACATTTGCGTAAACCTGATCAAAGTTTCCAAAGTTTGACTTCTAAAAAATTTACATGCACTGCATTATCGAGCGGATGGATATCTCTTTCCCCCTCTCAGCTATCTGACGCACCACTCAGCCTTATCGGGGCTCCTCAATCTCTCTCAAACTTTATTGGTCAGTTTGGTTCGTGACCTGACCCTCATGCCTTGATGGCTGGTACTGCCTGGTGTGGACGTGAGATGTGAAATATTTCTGCGTGGCCAGGCTTGTGTGGTGCTGAAGCGTTTGGTTCATGCCTGGGCCAGGCAAAGCATCAACGTCCCATCAATCTGCATCAATTATTTAATGCTAATATCCATCCATGTTGCTGTTAGCCTCGTGGCCACACGACCAGGCATGACCAGGCGTTCGAAATCGGTCGCCTGGGCCAGGCTACTTGCAGTGCCTGGAGTTCAGCGAGGCTAATTAAAGTGCAAGGGAACCCAGGCCAGGCGGGCTTTCTTTTTCACAGGGTAGCAACCAAACAAGCGTGCATGAAATCCAGCCACAACCCCAGGCCAGGCAAAAGATGCTCAGGACGCAAGCCAAACTGGCCTTATATCTCCCCGGTTCACACATACACATGTCTCGCTCGCGCTATACATATAGACCCATCCAACACTCTCCGCCCTTGTTCTCTCTCCATGTGTCAGGCACATCCCTAAGTACCATAATCCCTCAATCCATCATAGGCGTAAGCACTCCCCCCTCCTAAGTATGATTATCTCTTACTAGCCATCAGGAACACACATATTGTCTCCTTCCATCCATACGTCTATCTCGATATCTCTCGGGGCATCTTCTATCGCGCACACACCTTGTCACTCGATCTCCCACCCATGT
Source organism: Aegilops umbellulata (assembly GCA_032464435.1). Lineage (NCBI taxonomy): Eukaryota > Viridiplantae > Streptophyta > Magnoliopsida > Poales > Poaceae > Aegilops > Aegilops umbellulata. The sequence goes on along the minus strand of CP136056.1, from coordinate 59,998,503 downwards.
AGTCCCATCACGATCTCCAGGGGATCTCTCTATGACAAACATACACTCTCTCCTCCCCACGTCTGCATTTTCTCCATACGTCTCTCTCAACCTCTCTCCCTTGTTTGTTAGACCCCTCTTGGCCACGTGCTAGGGGTATTGCTCTCTCGGTTCCAAACAACCACACACTATCTCCTCACCTTGCCTCCGTTGTCGAAGATGCATGTGTGATATGTTTGCATAAGACACACATGCTTTTTCTCTACTTTTATCGTGTGTTGACCATGTCTCTTTCACACACGCACACACTTTTTTCACTCTCTCACTCTCTCTCTCTCTCTCTCTCTCTCTCTCTTGTTAGGGACTCTGTCACGTCCATAAGCATATGGATGTTTTGAAAAGTCAAACCTCAGAAATTTTTGACCAGGTATATGTGGAGAAAAACATTTACACCTGGAACGATCATTAGATTCATCACAACATGTACTTACTTCATACTATCATTTATCTTTGGTATTGTAGATATAAGTAATTTCTTTATAAACTTGGTCAAAGTTTCAAAAGTTTGACTTAAAAAAATGTTGGAACTACATTATCGAACAGAGGGAGTAGCTCTTTCTCTCTCTCTGCTATCTCTCACGGGCCTCCCCTCTCACTCGAACTCTCTATACCGACGGATTATACGCTCACTGTGTCAGCGTATAGCTCCATATATTGTTTAGTTGACCGGTCAACCAATCCACATGCTGCGTTGTCAGCTCGTGTTCTGTATCTCCGTGTGCTGGCCCATGTGGTAGTGGGTGAAAATAAGTAAACTAGAGGCCCATCTGACACGCGGTGAAGTAAACAAAGTTGAAACCACTCGGGGTAGCACCCCGCACGCTAGTAAATTGAGGGCGCATTGAGGACAAACTTCTTGCGTGGGAAGGACGCACTCGCGCACAATTCACCACTGCGCGGCGGCATGCACAGAAGGACGCACTCGCGCACACCCAGCACACAACACACACCAGCACACGTGTACACCGGCGTCGCCGCCGGTTGAGATGGACGGCGAGGTAGCCAACAAGCGGAGGCGGCTCGAGCTAAAACCGCATCCGACGAGCCTGTACTTCATCAGCAGCCTCCCCGACGACACGCTGCTCGTCATCATCGGCCTCCTCCCCACCAAATCTGCCGTGCGGACCGCCCTGCTCTCCCGGCGGCGGCGCCCCCTCTGGTGCTGCGTCCCCCTCAACCTCACCGTCGACAGCTGCCTCTGCGACGGGGATTGCAAACACATGGCCGCAGTCTCCAAGATCCTTTCATCGCACCCTGGGCCAGCCAAACGCCTTGACATCCGCATGTTTAGTACCAACTGCAAGGTCCAACCCAAGTTCGACGAGTGGTTCTTATCCCCCGCGCTAGATCAGCTCGAGGAGCTCAGCTTTGAAGCTTTGAGAGGAAACAGAAAGAGAGAGAGAGAGAGAGAGAGAGAGAGAGAGAGAGAGTGAAAAAATATCACTAGCCAGCCAACCCTATCTTATGAGTGAATGATATCGGTACCTCTTGATGACATGGCAATCTTATGCAGCCAGCTGCTCTAATATGTTCTCTTCTTTTGCAGATAAAAAAAGACCCGAAAGTGAAAAATTTGCTGCACTATAACAATCTCATCGAATGCCTTGATCTCCATCTTACAGAAATTGATTTGATCGACTACCGAGGCAGCACATCTGAGATTAAATTGGCTAGGTTCTTTGTTCTGGAGGCAAGTGTGCTCAAGGTAATGAGGTTTGGCGTTCTCTGGCGCAACAATGAATGGCGTTCTGATCACCGCAAGCGTCTAAGCCTAAATGACAAAGTCTCCGCAGAAGCTGAATTTGTTTTTGAAACATCAAGTGGCTAGAGACTCGAAAACTTATTTGCCCATTAGTGACTTGTCAGGGCGGTGGATTTTAGTTTGTATGATAATGCTGCATCCACCTAAAGTAACGAAAGTTCTTACGTAAACTTCCTAGTAATTCCCTCTTCGTAGGTGCAGCATTACTCCTAACATTTGTAATATTAGTTTGAAACTTGTAATATTGCCGTGTCCTATTCCTGCGTTTTCAAAATCCTGCAAATCAAACAGGTCCTGAGTTGGTGATGATGCTGTGCCTCTCATCTTTCACCAATAGCCGTCGGATCTAGATCTGACGCATACAAACCAAGCTTCTCCATTTTTGCAGAAAAGATGCCCGCACTTGTTCCCTTTTACAAACAACTCCTTGTCTCTCACAATCAGGCTCATCTCCTCCCCACCACATCTAGGAGTAGAAGGCCATGGAAAAATCTGGCGCGATGGCCGCTGCCGGAGCCGTCCACCCCCAATCTTGGTGTTCTGTGCAATGCACGGGCATCTACGCACGGGAAATTATGTCGAACAGGGCTAGTTGTAAGCAGGCTAGCTCTACAGCCATAATGATAGTGACTGCAGACGGTGAGGCTGACTATGGTATGCCGAACACGGCACCTATACTCAGGTGTCATCTCCGCGGCAGGGTCTTGTCACTTCACTGTGAGGAGCAGCACGTAATAATTTGACCAACGGGTAGTACAGTGCTAGTAGTCCTACTACTACATTGCTAGTTCTACTACTAGTACTAGTAGCACCACCGTCTGGATTTAGGAGTACTACCACGTCCATCTGGATTTCAGTATTTGACTAGCAATATCTAGTAATGCATGTCACAAAAAATGTACTACTCCCTCTGTAAATAAATACATGGTGTTTTATTCCTATCGGCGAGAGAACTTAATGTTTTTTTGCTACTCCTAACTAGAGTACTAATAGGATTACATGCAATGAACTAAACACTGCATGTCATGTTTGGTAGTCTCAAGTCATTGAAAGCATGCACGGCCCACATCTCTCATTGGTTGATATGTCACGAAATAAGAAACAAGGAGGGAGTTAATGCACCGTGCCTAAGTATTTTGGGATTATTTGGTTTTCGTAAGGTGACTTACACAAAATTTTTGTTTACATGCATTAACATTTTATTAGTTAAATCAAAGGTCAAAACTTGGCGCAAAATGCAAAGGGGACCAATAAACCAGTAAACATCAAACTTCTCTCGTTTGGCCCCAACTAGAGGTCCGGTGAGATGACTATACTACACCGGCACGGAGGGGGACGCAGCTTCATTGACTTACGGCAACTTCCTTTGGGTGAATGACATGTGGCCCCAGGGGGTGGCTGGCCCACCTATCATACAACCAAAGGCAGGTGCAGTAGAGGGCCGAGGAGTAGTTTGAAATCCTATGCACCTACGCATGCTAACCAAGGGCTGAGTGATCACTCGAATCGCAAGATCAGTTGACTAGAAGCTACGTTAGACCCATGGAGGCGATGAGCGCGAGCATCAGCTAGCTATGCCAGATGGTCCACGACGCCGGCCTGCGGCCCGACAGGTAGTATTGCTTGAGGCCGCCAGGGCGAGGGGCTGCTTGGATGACAAATTCGTCTCCTTGTTTGACGAGGTCCTCGTCGGTTTCCTCGACAAGTTCACCGTCGTCAAGAAGCTTGCGTACGACTTTGACGTAAGCCTCCAGCCGACACGCCCAGGCTCTGCGGTGCCCGCCACCCTCAACGGCCACTATGGTAACAACCTCTTCAACGCACTGGTGGCCCTGCGACTACCCGCCGTCACGCCGGAGAATGTCCACCTCGAGGTCGCGCTCGTCGCGCTGCGCCTGGCGCAGCAAGACACCATTGACATAATCACCCACGTCTATGCGCAAATCGTCCACAAGGACTACTACATGCAAAAGGAGGATGATAGGATGTTGGGCTTCTTGGAGCGCAGGGCAACCTTGGACGGCACTATTCGGAAGCACGTTGAGCTCGCCGCCAACGCTGCTGCTCCTCACACGTCGGTTGGTGACCCGACGCACTAGGGCGTGAGGAGGTCATTGAACGTTGATGGATCCGTATGTATTTTTATCTTTCCGTCAAATCCATGTAGTAGTATATGATACTACAATAATTATCTTACCTTTCGCATCAACTTCATAATTTTCGTACGTACTCCATGCATGAACGGCGCCAGAACCAAACTTCTCATTACTCTAGGCAAAATCGTTATTTTCTATCTATCGGTCGCACCATGGAGCAGAACCAAATTTTACAAGTTACGAGTTCAAAAGGAAAAGCCTGCCATGTTCGCGTCGCACCCCCACACGGTTGGTCCGGCACGCCTCTCAAGCGGGAATGCGTGCGGTGTTGCATTTTCACTTACAAGTGGGACCGCAGTTGAGCAAACCGACTATCGGCAAACCCCCACCCCGCCCACCGCGCGATGGCTGAGAAAATAGGAGGGAGAAGAGATGGCTGTAGCACGAACTCCAAGAAAATTGGTGTCGGATGGGACTCGTGTGGGTGGCATGTGCCGTACTGATAGACGTGAATGCTAGTTATGGCCCATGCCACCCCACTATCGAGCCTATATCGAGGTACGTAGAACAGATTTCCTGCAGTCCGTGCTCAGCCCTCCTCTATCTCTCTTCTCAGCCAGCCAGCGGACGCGCGGAGCCCATCGTCTGTTTGCTCACATGCGGCCCCACATGTCAGTGAAAATGCAAGAGGACCCACTGAACTTGCACATCTTTCACCTCGACGTGCTGGTGATGAAAAACAAATCCAATAAAGATCTTCGGTGGCCGCTTTTGGAGTTACTCAAGAGTAGTAAGATTCTATTTACAGTTAAACCCAAGATGCACATCTCGTGGCTTCAACTACCACTCTATTTTCTTTCATGACACGACCTGGATGCTGGATTTCCCACATGTCGGCGAAAGGAGGAAGAACCCGACCAAATCTTCGGTTCTGCTCTTGGATTAGACTAGTTGTGCTAACTTAAATTTTTTATTGTGTACTCCCTCCGTTCCAAAATACTTGACTTCCATTTGTCCAAAAATGGATGTACCTATATACTAAGACATGTCTAGATACATATATATTTTGACAAATAGAAGGCATGTATTGTGCAACGGAGGGAGTAGAATGGATGCAAGTTTTTGTATTGAAAAGAAGAGTACATCCATATATTGATAGAGCGCAACTTAGTAGATGTTCTATCACTTTTAGCTAGTATAGAATAGAGGCTAGACATGAGACTAGATGCGAGGAAGCAACGTCTACTTCTTTACACTCGAAGAAGAAAGAAGCATGCAAGATCGAGCCTCCGCAGATCAACAATGAATGCATCGATAAGGCACTAATCCAACTTACAGGAGTAGTAAAATGTATTCTTGTGGTTCTTGTTTTCTTTGGTCTTGCTTTTCTATTCAAAATTATCATTGGAGTTCGTGCAAAACGGAGGTGCGTTTGGGGTCGTGCGTTGGAGTTGGCCTTACAAGTGGGACCGCAGATAAGGAAACCGACTATCGGCAAACCCCCACCTCGCCCGCCGTGCGATGGCTAAAGTTAGAGAAACGACGAGGTTGAAGAGATTGCTCTAGCACGGACTCCAAGAAATAATATGGTGTCAGATGGATGTCGTGGTGGTGGCGTGTGCCGTACTCCTGGACGTGAATGCTTGTTCTGGCCCATGCCACCCTACTACTCCTACTACTTACTCCTACTATATAGTAGTACTAGTATCGAGGATTCGAGGTGCTGGTTACGTACAACGAACACATTAACATATGGCTACAGTAAAAACACCCGCCCGACACGCGAAGCATGTGAAGCTAGTACAAATAGTGTACTACTATTGTTGATTGGCCTCATCCGATAACCTGTTGCAATGCACGTACAATTATGTATTCGAAAAATATTTTTTTGCCTCATCGCACCACTCACTCAGAGAAGCGACTCGAAAGCCATTCATAAATTTAGTAAGTTTATCACCGGCATATCATTTTATTACATAGTACAACAGGTCATCAACCCACATCGACAACGAGGATACATTATAAATACTAAAGTTTTCACCACACAACAAATAACAAGCCATGAAATGAACTTCAACTCAACCATTCCGCGGCGTTGGAAACGCTTGCTTTGAACCACAAGTGTTTCTCTAGGACGGGCCATCCGTTGTCGATCTGGAGACCAACGTAGGACTGATCATCCAGGCTGAAGCGGCCTACTATATCAGTACCAGGGTAGGGAACCACCCAAATGTCCGAGGTATGGACACAGTTGCTTCTCATAAATGTGTCAACAGCAGTTGAATCACCTTTCACCATCATCGGATAGTTTTGTCCAAGGAATAGAGAGTTTTCTCCAAGACTATCAATTCTGTGCCAGGGAGAAGGAGTTGGCGCTAGCACACTAGTATCCATCCCGAATACCATGCAACGGGTGTTGGAATAGGTCCGGAGAGTGCGACCATGGGAGACTACACCTACTTCCTTAGCAGTAACATCATCAGTGGGCTGTATACACACAAGAAGAGGTGATCCATCGGAATTAGTTGCTAGGCACCACAGAGTATATGGGTGCTGCTCGTCCTCATGCTCGTGATCATCACCATCGTCATCTCCCCCTTCGTTATAAAAATCTTCAAGTATAGGTGGTGGGATGTTCACAGGACCTTGGAAACACAAGAAGAAGGTTAATTAGTAAAGGGAAACTTGCTAACCCGCATGCATGTGGATGAAACAATTATAATTATGGTGGAAGACAAATGTACCAAAACTACGAGGATGCCATGCAAAAACAATGCCACGAGTGGTGGAAGCAAACATAAGGCCCTCGTATTGAATTGCATCACAGTACTCATCCGTGTACAGAAACAGATTTTTGAGCAATATCCATCGAGTGAAACCATCAAGGATGGCAACAAGCTTGTCGAAGATAGCAACAACATCATAGTTTTTGTAATTCCAAGAGCGGTTGGGAACTCGACAAATTGCTATCTTCCGTAGAACACAATCACCATGATCGTATTTGAACGTGCGTACATTACCGGTGTGCTCAACCTCTGGGCAGTGTGCTGAGATTTTTGGAAGTGGAACCTGGTGACGAGTGTACACATTCACAAGTTCCCACTCGCAGTTGGACCCAATGTAAACAACCCAATCTCCATTTGCGCCCGCCCAAGCCTTGCCCTCAAGCGATGGCATCTTGACATCACACGTATCATTATCAAGCGGCATCAACTTGCACAAGGCGAGGTCTTCGTCGTGCCGGCGCCAGTCATCAGGGTCACGGCGAAGATGATAGGGGAGATCAAACCACTCCTTGACCCTTGGGTTCCTTGCAATGATGTTATTAGTTGAATCGAGAATGGGCTTGAACGAACCTGCCATGCTAGCCGAGGTGATGACATCGCACCGATCAATGAGTTCCTCCACCACGTCATCTTTCAGATCGGGGCAAGAATAACGGGGTCGTTTCTGACCTGTTCCCTCCATGGAGAAGATGATCGAACAATGGCAGAAGAAAGGGTGAAGGGCTGAAGGAAAATGGAGGAGGGAGAGGAAGAGCGTGGGACAGCAGTTCCAAATCGAGAGGGAAAGGCGAAGAGTCGGTGGACGGTTGCGAGTTTGCCACGGTTCACGAAGAGGTGCCCCGACCTACACGTCCGTTCGGAAATACTCCTACTACTCGACATCGTCTCACCGATATATTGGAACGGGACCACATGTCAACGAAACATGGTGTGTAATTTCTCGTGAAAAATGCGATCTGGCCGCATTGGCCCGAGGTGCCGCATTAGTTATCGACCTTTATTTTTTTAATGGCGTGCCTATCAGTTTTGAAGCACGACTAACTGGTACTATACACAGAGAAAATATAAACTACTCTACCACTACCCCACCTCCAGTACTAGTAGTATAAAAAAGATATATAGGCTGGAGCTTCAGCGCTTTCTTGCTAAGGGCTGCCCACTTGCTTCTCACACTACCACCCTCTCTCCAGATCTAAAAAAGACGGCCCCTCTCTCCCTCCTCACCAGTGGTCACAGATCCACCGGAGAAGAAAAGGACGTGCAACGTTGTCGCACTCGTCATCGGCGAGCAAGGTCACGCATTGACGACAAGGCCGTCCTCTCAGACCTAGCGCCCGCGCGGGATGGCCTCTGTCCCCAAGCTCGCTGTCGTAGTGTGTGCGGAGGACGACGACCACGAGCGAAGCCACTTCCCGCCGACCCTCAAGTATGCTACCTCTTTTCGAGCCATAACCTTGTTCTATTGCCCCATATGCTACGTCGTTGCATGTGGATCTTTTTCCACTCCACCATCTTCCCAATTTGCTATCCTCTGCTCTGCTGGCCACGCAGACGAAAACCATAATTTGCACTATTAAAGGAAACCCTACTTCATGCCTACTAATCCATGTCTGGGTTGAATAAGGAAAGGAAGGGAGACTGTACTGTCCAAGAGAGTAGGCATCGAACCCGCATCTAGGTTGAAAAGGGGAAAATCAGTAGATAAGGAACGAGTCTCATGTCTCTTGGTTGAAGAAGGGTAGAAAGGCATGACAACGCAATAGAGAATGACCAGGTCGATCGGTTTGTTGTCCTCGCATAGGAAAAAGGTGGCTAAAGAGAAGAAAAATGGGACGTAATCCACATATGCTGCCTGGATATTTGTTGCTCTGGGTCCGTGGAGGTACATCGTACTGGTGCGCCCACTGTCCGAATGGGCCTCCCATGCTCTTATTGCCACTTTTTTGCTGCTAGTATAACGTTAGCAGTCAAGTCAAGCAATGCTACTGCTAAAGTGATGCCACATTTAACTAATGCGGCTCTTAGTATAATGCCACCCATAAATTTAAGCAATGCCATTTAATGTCACTTGATTATTTCAGGGTTAGCTGTTGATTGTGGATGTACTATTAAAGATTTTTCAGCTAAGGCATTCTAATGCTGTTGCACAGCCAGTATACCAACGATGAAACTTGTTACTACCTTCAGATTTTTGCACTGTTAATTGTCGGCGTTCTGGGAACGGGGGTCCCCAGACTTGCCTGCCTGCGGCCTGCGGCGTGGCTCAAATGGGGGCCCAGCGTGGCCCATCTTCATCAGCACAAGGCTCAAGACCCTCGCGAGGGGCCAAGCCTCGCGAGGACGACGACATGGCGCTTTCTCAAGCATGGCCTCCTTAGGCTGGCTCGCGAGGAGGCGGAGAGATCAAGGAGGGTACCTCACGAGGTGCCCATGACGCGAGCCATGACGACCAAGGGTGCCAGGCGAGCGCCAGCCCGCGCAGCGTCTCCCTTTCCTCTTTGGTGCAAAGGGGGCAAGCGCAGGCGAGAGGATCAAGCAAAGGCACCCATTTTGGTGCAACGAGACCAAGACCAGTCCAACGGTGGGAAGGAGGTCACCATGGAGCCCAGGACGGCGTCACCACAGGGCCTTTGGCAGGCGAAGACCAACTTTAGTCAGGATAAGTGTACCAGATGTTCCCCTTCAAATTGGCCAATTGTTGGCGCCCTTCCCGCTCAATATTTGGGAAGAGGCCCAGGGCCTTTGCCTATAAATAGGACTAGCCACCCACAGGGTAGAGGCATCTGATTCAGCATCTAGGGCAAGCAGAGAGAGAGAGAAAGAGAAGGGCGATCGAACTCCCCCTAGCAGTTCATCCCCTAGCCAAGAACAGACCCTCGCGAGGCTGTTCTTCCTTGTACTGTTCTTCATCATCAGCCCAAGAGGCAATCCACCCACCACAAACTAGAGTAGGGTATTACACCACAATGGTGGCCCGAACTAGTATAAACCCTGTGTCTCTTGTGTTGTTCTTGCAGTAGTTAGATCCTTACGAGACGGAGAGGTAGTGGGCACGATCTCCGCGCGCACCCCAGAGTTCGAACCTTAAGGGTCTGCCGGAACCCGTGATCCGACATTTGGCGCGCCAGGTAGGGGTGCGCCGGAATCTGCCTTCCACCGCTCCGTCCTCCCCCGGCTGCCGTATCCATGTACGGCGCGTGTCGAGCTCGCGCCACGCCAGCGGCCCTCGCTGGTGGACGTCCTCGCCGTTCCCCGTCGCCCGCCGTCAACACCGCCACCGGCCCGACGGGAGGCGATCAGCAAGCACCACCCAGGCGCCTGTCTATGCGACCGGGCGGCTGCACCACGACGTCGACGCTCCCGGTCGTCGCGGCCCTCCTGGGCGGCTGGCAGGCGCCACCAACGAGCCGCCATGTCAGGCCGTTTGCCCGCCAGATCGCCGTCGTTTCCGCACGGCAGGGGGCTCCCACGGACCGGGCGGCGCGCGAGGTTGGCCTGACCTTTAGCTCGGAGGACCACCCCGCTAACTTGGCCGGCTCGGGCGCGCTCCCCCTGTTGTGCACCCCCACCATCTGCCAGGTGGCCGTCACCAGAACCCTCGTCAATTGCGGCGCGGGCCTCAGCGTGCTTTCGGTCGAGACCTTCAACCTCCTCTGCATACCCCGGGAGCGGCTGCAACCCAGCCGATCCTTCTCAGGCGTCGGGGGCGGGTCGTCCGACTCCTTGGGACAGATCCGGCTCCCGGTAACCTTCGGCACCTACGACAACTTTCGCACGGAGATGGTCGACTTCGACATCGCCCCCATCGGCCTCCCTTACAACGCCATCCTCGGCTACCCGGCACTAGCTCAGTTCATGGCCGCCACGCACCCGGCATACAACCTCATGAAGATGCCCGGGAGCAGCGGTACCCTCACCATGCATGGAGACACCTGAGCCTGTGAAGAAGGCGAACGCCTGTGAAGATCATCTCTTTCTGGAAAAGGCCCTGAGCCTGTGAAGAAGGCAAACGCCTATGAAGATCGTCTCTTTCTGGAAAAGGCCCTGAGTCTGTGAAGAAGGCGAACGCCTGTGAAAATCGTCTCTTTCTGGAAAAGGCCCTGAGCCTGTGAAGAAGGCGAACGCCTGTGAAGATCGTCTCTTTCTGGAAAAGGCCCTGAGCCTGTGAAGAAGGCGCACGCCTGTGAAGATCGTCTCTTTTTGGAAAAGTCCCAGAGCCTGTGAAGAAGGTGAATGCCTGTGAAGCTTATTACCTCTAAGGGAAAAGGCCCAGAGCCTGTGAAGAAGGCGAATGCCTGTGAAGCTTATTACCTCTAAGGAGAAAGGCCCGGAGCCTGTGAAGAAGGCCAATGCCTGTGAAGCTCGCCGCCCCGTGACACTCTCACGTAATAATGAGTGGGGCTGTACACGCCCCGGAGTCTCAGGAGCGCCGGCCTCAGGCCCTGGGGCTCCCTCCCACGCCCAGTGGCAGCACTTAGCTCCGCGCTGGTGAGAAGACGTCGAAGACTAGACTAGGTGCCGGACGCGGCTTTTTCATTTGCTTTCCGCATTTGACGTGTTTTACTTGCATTTGAAGTCTTATCGAAACTATCGCCATTGTTGATTTGTGGTTTGTCGATTTTCGCTCCTCGTTTTGATTTTCTCTCATGAAAGGCCTCGCGAGGGATGGGACTCGAACGCCCTCGCGAGCGTTTCTGCTCTAGCCGCTTAAAGGTTTCACGGCCCGGGCTCTCTACAGGAGCACCCCTCTGGTCCGTGCCCCTCGGGCACCGCGACATGCACACAGGGCCTGGGTCGGTCGCCCCACGGCTGGGGACGCAAACTACCTACGCGAGGGCAAATAGTTGAGAAGCGCAACAAAAAAATCAAGGTAATGGCTACAACGGTAATGATTCTCAACACGCCCCCACGGGGCTCCATGCAGCTGTCTTGTCTTACACAGGGAGCAAAAGGAAAAGGAAAGGGCGAGCCCGGCGCGGCCCGCCTCGCATCGGCCTGCAGAGGCGACATCGGATGCCTCCGGAGCTCAGGCGGACTCCCTCTCGTGCTTCACCGGGGCGCGGCGACGGGCGGATGAACAGCCACCCCCCAAGCAAGCGTGGCGGCGAGGGGGCTGGCTGCGGCCACCACTGGAGGAGCCGCCTGAAGAAGAGTTGGCGGAGCTTGGGGTGCCTCCGACGCCGCCAGCAGAGTGGGCGCTGTCTCCTCCGTCGTCGTCCTCAGGGCAGCATCCTGCGCGGCGACCATCTTCCCCAAACACCCTCACGTAGAGGGTGCCGTCGCCGTCGAACTTGAAGTGCAGGGTGCACCGCTGGCCCAGGCCGCGCGCGCGGGCAAATATTTGCCAGCCGCGGGTCAGGGCCCCATTCCCAGAAGGGGAGACCTCGAGCGAAACCCAAGAGGCCCTACTGCAGCAGCCGTCATCCTGGAGCCAGAAGCCGCACCGGGCGCCGGCTGGCAGCTCGCTGATGAAGAAGCGAGGGAGCTGGAGCCAGGTGCTGGTCGGGTCCGCCGACCACACGACGAACTCCGGCAGCACCTCCGCCGAGCGAAAGCGCGGCCTGGGAGGCCGCGCAACCACAACCTGCCTCCCCATGGCAGCTGAGCGCTCACCACCACACGGAGAACCACCCCTGTGCCTGCGGGGAGCCACAGCGGGGACCGCGGGATGCTTGCGGGGACGACCCCGACCGCGCTTGGCTGGAGGTGAGTTGGGCCCCGCCCGACTAGCCTTCCCATTCTCTGCGGCTGAGAACCTCTTCGGAGCCATGCAAGCGGCGACGGCGAAGGAGAGGAAGAAGAAGAGAAGCGGGAAGGGGTGGACTGGCGGAGCTTGGGCGGCCTCGCACTTATAGCCGAAAGAGGCCAACCGTCGGGCACCACGATCGCAGGTAATAATGACCCGTATCTATGCATGCAGGGACTAGTCAAGTCACGCAGTTGCCAAGGCGTCGTGGGGAAGTGGAGACGCCCACGTCCTGTCAAACCGCCACGCGGCGCCCAAGGCCGCAGGCTGTTAGGGCCCGCGGCGCTTCGCCCTTGCCCTTTCGCCTCTCGGCACGGCCAAGTCCGTGCGTGCCTTGGACCCGGGGGCTACTGTTGGCGTTCTAGGAACGGGGGTCCCCAGACTTGCCTGCCTGCGGCCTGCGGCGTGGCTCAAATGGGGGCCCAGCGTGGCCCATCTTCATTAGCACAAGGCTCAAGACCCTCGCGAGGGGCCAAGCCTCGCGAGGCGGACGACATGGCGCTTTCTCAAGCACGACCTCCTTAGGCTGGCTCGCGAGGAGGCGGAGAGATCAAGGCGGGTACCTCACGAGGTGCCCATGACGTGAGCCATGACGACCAAGGGTGCCAGGCGGGCGCCAGCCCGCGCAGCGTCTCCCTTTCCTCTTTGGTGCAAAGGGGGCAAGCGCAGGCGAGAGGATCAAGCAAAGGCACCCATTTTGGTGCAACGAGACCAAAACCAGTCCAACGGTGGGAAGGAGGTCACCATGGAGCCCAGGGCGGTGTCACCACAGGGCCTTTGGCAGGCGAAGACCAACTTTAGTCAGGATAAGTGTACCGGATGTTCCCCTTCAAATTGGCCAATTGTTGGCGCCCTTCCCGCTCAATATTTGGGAAGAGGCCCAGGGCCTTTGCCTATAAATAGGACTAGCCACCCACAGGGTAGAGGCATCTGATTCAGCATCTAGGGCAAGCAGAGAGAGAGAGAGAGAGAAATAGAAGGGCGATCGAACTCCCCCTAGCAGTTCACCCCCTAGCCAAGAATAGACCCTCGCGAGGCTATTCTTCCTTGTACTGTTCTTCATCATCAGCCCAAGAGGCAATCCACCCACCACAAACTAGAGTAGGGTATTACACCACAATGGTGGCCCGAACTAGTATAAACCCTGTGTCTCTTGTGTTGTTCTTGCCGTAGTTAGATCCTTACGAGACGGAGAGGTAGTGGGTACGATCTCCGCGCGCATCCCAGAGTTCGAACCTTAAGGGTCTGCCGGAACCCGTGATCTGACATTAATGCTTATAGATCACATACCTCACTTTCATGAGATAAGTTAATTTTTTTGTATAGTGTCACCAAAATGCCAAGGCGCTGATGTCATTTTATTTTGGTTAAACTACACAGACAATTATGAAGACAAGAGTGGGCACCTCCTCCTCCGGCTGTTCTCTTGAGGAGGTCTGTATGTTTGTCTCTAATGCCTGTCGACTACATACCTGACATCATGATGTAATGTTAAGTCATTTCCTTTTGTACAATGTCACTAAATTGTCAAGGCGGTGATGGCATTTTATTTTAGTAGAACTGCACAAAATTTTCTTAAAAGAAGAGGAAAGGCCAGGAATGGCTCACTTTTCCAGAAAAAACTATGTATGCCTTCCTGACATCAGGCGCTGTTGCTTTATTTTTTCCTTCAAACAGGTGGTTAGAAACAGTCTTGCTACCTTTTCCCATTAAGAAATTGGAATGCTTATATTTGTGAGTCTATGCTTCAACTAGTGCCACTTTTAGAGTAATCACACTTTCAATATCTATGCAAACAGGGATGCTCGATTTTAGTGGAACTGCACAAAAGTCCAACTGGTTCAATATTAGGAGCATGTTTTTTTTCCAAACCTTTATATCCAATTGGTGGCACTATGAGCTGTTCATTACGAAGGTACATGGTTTGCTACTATCTTGCTACTTTTTTGTACTATCATTAGATAGTAGTACTAGTGGTTTGCATGTGAATTTATTGGCAGGGTGGACCTACATTGGAGGTGCAGGACAGGATTCAATGATTGGATGCTCAATTTCGGTTGTATCGATTTCACCTCTTCCATGACTTCGAACATGGATATCCTTGGTCTGATGAAGAATAGGCGCTATATTTCTGCTCTGAACCAGGGCAAAACATAACTGTATCAGATTGTCCAGTGCAGAACATGACAGATGCTAAGCGGAAGAGACATGTTTAAACCGAAAATACAAGGTGTGGTATATGTTTACTAGCTGCTTGATATTTGTGTAGACAGAGATGTCTGCCCGTTGCTATTTGGCAAACCAACAAAGTGCCCGCAATTTTGGTTGAACTGCACAAGAGAATAGTATAGTCACTGCATGCAGTGCCATTTGAAAAAAGACACGGAAAGATTGGATAGTCACTTCATGGACTGCAGAAAAGTGGTACTATACTATTTATTGGCTAACACTAGGTGCTTCATTGCTTTGGTCTGATTATACAATGGGCATCATTTTGCCTTAGTTAAAGTTTGTATTCTGAAAATAGTCTCGTCGTGTGATCGAGAGAAGACCAAATCATATTGCAGTGGATGTTCCTCCATCATGTGTGGTTCATTCTCATGGTTCCAGCTGTTGGTGAAACCACTTACGTTTGCAAGAGGAATTGTAGACTTCACAAACAAATTTGTCTTTCAGTCTGTACTGAATGTTGGCCAAGAGAAGCATCCAAGTTAGTAGGAAGAACATATGTTTTTTCTAGATCTTTGCTTTTGGAACTACATATTTGTATATGATCTGTGAATCATTGAGATGCATTAACATGTTGATCTTATGTATGGGAACCGTACTAGTTAGTTTTAGTTGCGACGCAAGATCCGAAGTGGCTGATCTTTGCTTTTGGAGCTACATATTTGTATATGAACTATGAATCATTGAGATGCATTAAGAGTTACTTATTTCTGTTCGCTCAGTGTTTACAAGTTACTGATCGATCACTAGCTAGCCTACAAATGCGCTCCTGGCAGTTTTATTTGCGATGCAAGATGCGAAGTGGAAGTTTTTTGAATAAAAATGCCTACCTCTGAAGAAACTGACAAGCTACACTAACAATCCTACACGGATAAAAATGCCTACCTCTAAAGAAACTAACAAGCTACACTATCTATCCTACACGGATAAATAGCGGATCACACACGTGCTACCTCCTTTCCGGTTTGCAGGGCTCAATTCAAGAAACGACCTACTCGATCCTCCACGAATAAATAGCGGATCACGCACGTACTAGTACCTCTTTTCCGGTTTGCAGGGCTTAATTCAAACCTCTCACCAACCAAGGTACTCCCTCCGTCCGGGATTTATTAGTCCCGTGAGCAAAGCAGCAAGACCAAGGCATGGCAATAATTAATGGCATGTAGAAGTTTAAGCCTAATTAATTCCAGCGATTTAAGTGGCTGCATGCTGCTTCGCGTACTGCCTGTGAGCGATTCTGAGTGCCTGCATGTAGCCGGCCGTAATTAAGGCAGCTAACTGATGCGAAAAAATATACGCTTTAAATCCGTGGAATCATTATTGACAAGGAGGGAGATGATTCGAGTGCACTCGTTTGACCGCCATGCCGGTGTGCGACCCAGACGGGACGGGACGGCACAATCATAATTTCAGTTTCTCTAGTTTTCCACGGCAAGCTGGCGTGCTAAGCCATTATGCATTGAATTCCGATGACCATCGCGCTACCTTCCGCCTATAAGTACTGTTTCCCGGCCTTCTCAGGTGCCACCGTGACCCAAATCGCCATATCCTCATAAGCTCCCACCGGCCCGACGTCGCATGCCACGTCCGCCATGCCCCCGCACGTCCGCGGTAGGCGACGCCGGAGGCGGTCACCACTAAAACTAATGTTCAGGTTTTCACCAGAAGGCATACGGAGGGAGGAGGCATTCTATCTGTCTTTAGATGGCAATGAGAATATCGAGGAGTTGTTGGAGCGCGACCGCATGGCAGAGGAGCAGGAGTTGTTGGAGCGCGGCCGCCTGGCGGAGGAGCAGCGTATCGCCGATTTGCGCCGCCAGCGGGACATGGAGCAGCAGCGCACCAACGCTCTGAGTCGCGAGCAGAGCGCCCGCAACTGGGCCGACTACATGGAGGCCGGCGCCCGGCAAATAGCCCTGGAGGCTGTCGTGCACGCACGCGTTTGCGACGCCGATTTTTACTACCAGCTCGTCAAGTGGGTTTCCCGCTTGGAAGCCGAAGCTTCGGTGGACCACGCCGGCATGGAAAGGGCCAACGCGCGCGAGCAATGCGCCCTATCGCACCTCTGGCAAGTCTGAGGCGAGGCGGAGGACGCTGGTGCCGGCGTTTAGCATGGACAGCAGATGGCGGCCGGCATCGTCTAGTTAGCTAAGAGTAAGTTAGTACTTGTACGCTATTAGAGTGTTAGTGGGAGTAGACAGTTTAGATAGTTCACTTGGCTATGATGGTGGTCAACGTGGAAGTTCAGTACTCTATATGTGGATCATACCTGTTACTTTGCTCTGAATGTTGAACTTTCCGTTTGAACGTATGGAATGGGCTGTTATTTTTTTAAATGGGTTGTATTTGTCCTCCATGGTTTAGAGGCTGACTTCTGGGCCTAGCAAGTTGACGCGTACACAATCAGGAGATGATTGTACGTGGAGAGGATGACAGCAGGGACCCGCCAAGGTCATGGCAGTACGCAAGCAAGTGCCTCCTTATTTCAAGCCAATAAAAAAATGGCTCCTCCTAGTGGATTTCTGACATCTGGGTCCCATGCCATTGTCAATGTAGTCAATAAATGAGAGAATTGCACAACGAGCGGCTGGCACCAGGGACCCAGCAACTTGCCCAGTTATTTTTGTTTTGGGTTAAATTTGATAAATGCCCCTCCAAGTCTGGTGTATCCGAGAAATGCCACTGCAATTTCCAAACTTTGAAAAATGCCATTTCATGCCATTTCTAGTGGCATTTTTCGATGTCTGGAGTGGCGTTTTTCGAAGTTTGCAAACTGCAGTGGCGTTTTTCAAAGTTTGCAAACTGCAGTGGCGTTTTTCAAAGTTTGCAAAAATTGCAGTGGCATTTTTCAAAGTTTGGAAATTGCAGTGGCATTTTTATGAATCGCCATAATTGGAGTGGCATTTATCTAATTTGTTTTTGAGATGGAAGCAGGGTGTCAACTCGGCTGTGCGGGACACTCTGGCCTGTCTAGACAACCTTTTCTTTTATGTTTACCACAGACCAGCCCAGTAGTTTTTTTCCTTTCTGAAAATGGATAGCCCAGTTTTTTTGTGATTTGTCAAGTAAGTCGCTTTATCAGGCCTGTTAGGCTGCAAATCTTTCAAGACGAGGAGAGCTTCATTCGGCTGGCCGAGAAAATGGCCTATCAGTAATGAGAAATGGGCTGTACATTTTTAAAACACATCAAACCGGCAATTATTTTCAATTTTTTTTTTCATTTCGAGATTTTAAATTGCATTGATTTTTATGCGTGGACAATTTATTGGATTTTATATTGATATACATTTATTTTTAAAATCAGTATGAATGTGACTCGAAATTTCGGGATTAAAAACAGTTCAGACCGCACCGACATATGCAAAATTTCGTTATAATTTTTTAACCGTGGCCACAATATGGGCTGTAATGCTAACATAAAGAATATGGGCTCCAAAAAAACCCGTAAGAATTAGCAAATGGGCTGTAAATTATTTGAAATAATGGCAGATGGGTTGTATGCTCTTTTCCACATATTTGACGCTTTCCACAGATGGCCTGTGTACTGTTGGATGTCTATCCAACGACCGTCGTGCTTCTTCAATCTCTGCTCTTCCTGCTCCAGCCGCTCAAACAAGCGCCGGCGGAACTGCCTGCTCCCTCCTCCCCGCGGTCGGCTGTGCTGCCGCGCAGGCCTCACCGCCCCACCGTACTCCCATCACTAGCCTAGCCATCCCTCTACTCACCCACACCTGCTGTTATTCTTCGGCGACGGCAGACGAACCAGTAAACCCTCGTACAGTCGTACTCCCCTCCGCATGGGAAACAAAAACAACGGCCGAGTCTTCCCTGCCTCCGTGTCGTTCCCTTCCTAGGCCTCACCGTCGTCCACCGCCCTGGTGCTCTCGGCGTGGCGTGGTCAGTGTGGTCAACGACCGACATGCATCTATAGTGGACTGTACGTGGAGAGGCTGACAACTGGGTCCACGGCCGCGCGCAAGGAAATGCCTCCTTATTACGCGCAAAATAATGATTTCCTCCACCTGACATCTGGGACCCACCGAAACAGCCTCTGTATTTCGCGAAAAAAACTTTACCGCCGCTGACAGCTCGGACCCACCAGCTATATCTTCGCACGCAAGGAAGTGCCTCCTTATTACGCACAAAAAAATGAATACTCCCCCTGCTAGCTGGGACCCAGTATAGTGGGCCTACTAAGTTGACGGGGACGAAGGGCTTTGTCAACTTAGTCAATATGCACGATTCTAGCTCGACTGACCATACGATGTCCATCCAACGGCCGTAGTGCTTCTTCAAACTCTAGTCTTCTTGCTCCAGCCGCCCAAAGCAGCGCCGGTCGTGCCGCCTGCTCCTGCCACTCGTGGCCGGCTGTGCTGCCTCGGAGGCCTCACCGCCCCCATACTACTCCCACCGCTGGCCAGGCCATCCCTCCACTCCACTCACCCACACCCCCTGTTATTCTGCGGTGACGACATCGCAGCCAAACCAGTGAACCCTCGTACTCCTCTCCACGTGGGCATCAACTGCCGCGTCTTCCCTGGGTCCGCGTCGTCCCCTTCCTAGGCCTCGCCATTGTCCACCGCCGTGGTGCTGTCGGCGCGGCGTGGTCAATGTGGTCAACGACCGAATTCCATCGGAAGAATACTGTACGTGGAGAGGCTGACAGCTGGGTCCACGACAGCCGCAAGGAAGTGCCTCCTTATTACGCGGAAAATAATTATTCCTCCACCTGACAGCAGGGACCCACCGGACGCCCACCAGTATATCGCGAAAATACGTTTGCCCCTGACTGCTGGGACCCACCCGACGGGCCACCGTATTTCGCGAAAAAAACGTCCCCCTGCTGTTAGCTCGGACCCACCGGAAGTGCCTCCTTATTACGCACAAAAAAATGAATACCCCCTGCTAGCTGGGACCCAGCTTGGTGGGAGCCTGACTTGTGGGCCTACTAAGTTGACGGGGACGGAGGGCTTTGTCAACTTAGTCAATATGCACGATCCTAGCTCCAGTGACCGTACGATGTCCACCAACGGCCGTAGTGCTTCTTCAACCTCTGGTCTTCTTGGTCCAGCCGCCCAAAGTAGCGCCGGTCGTGCCGCCTGCTCCTGCCTCCCGTGGCCGGGCTGTGCTGCCACAGAGGCCTCACCGCCCCTACTATTCCCACCGCTGGCCAGGCCCTGCGGTGACGACAGCCTCACACCACAGCCAAACGAGTGAACCCTCATACTCCTATCCATGTGGGCATCCACTGCCGCGTCTTCACCGGCTCCGCGTTGTCCCCTTCCTAGGCCTCGCCGTCGTCCACCGCCCTGATGCTCTCGGCGCGGCATGGTCAACGTGGTCAAGGAACGACTTCCATCGGACATGGACTTTACGTGGAGAGGCTGACAACTGGGTCCACGGCAGCAGCAAGGAAGTGCCTCCTTATTACGTGGAAAATAATGATTCCTCCACCTGACAGCAGGGACCCACCGGACGGGCCACGGTATTTCGCGAAAAAACGTTTCCCCCTGACTACTGGGACCCACCAGCTACACCTTCGCATGCAAGGAAGTGCGTCCGGGCAAAAAAAAAACGATTCGCCCCCTTGACTGCTGGGACCCACCAGCTACATCTTCGCAAGCAAGGAAGTGCCTGACAGTCGGGACCCTCCTGGTCAAAGCGTACGTAGCATTGTCATTCTGGTTGCGAACGTGTACGTACATATATACTGGTGGATGTAGAGGCACGCACGTGTCGTAGTAGAGGCGTCCAGGGTGCAAGAAAGAAAATACGGCCACGTATGTGTACATACGGGCGGGGTCTCGAACGCCTACTCGCGCATACGTACGGCGAGGGCTCGTTGACATGGCTGGGTCGGAACAGAGAAACAACGTCGTCGTCGTGTTCATGGGGAGGCAACGGAATGCGTCGTGTTCATCGGGAGGCAACGAAACGCGTGGGAGCCAACCGGCTGGGTCGGAACGGAATGCGTGGTCGTGTTCATCGAGAGGGCTTGGATGGAAGAGGCGATGGAAACGAGGCTTGGCGTACCGCACAACGGAGGAAACAGACCTCCTACGGTCTAAACGGGGGTCCTGTTGATCAGGAGGGGTGTGGCGTACCGCAAAACGGAGGAAACGGACCTCCTACGGTCGAAACGGGGGTCCTGTTGATCGGGAGGGGTGTGGCGTACCGCAAAACGGACGAAACAGACCTCCTACGGTCGAAACGGCGGTCCTGTTCATCGGGAGGGGTGTGGCGTACCGCAAAACAAGACTCCACGGGATACTGTTCATCTCCACCGTCGACCCCCTCCAGCCTCCACGAGCTACTGTTCATCCACTGTCGACCTCCTCCAGCCTCCACCTCCGACTGTTCATCCACGGGCTCCTGGTCATCCAGCCTCCACCGCGCGCTACTCCACCGGCTACTGTTCAACCAACCCTCTCCACAGGCTCCTATTCAACCACCCCTCCTCGGGCTACTGTTCATCCTGCCCTCCACCATCTACTGTTCATCCAGCCCTCCATGGGGTGGTCCTGTTCATCCAGCCCTCCATGGGGTGGTCCTGTTCATCCAGCCCTCCACGCGGTCCTGTTCATCCAGCCCTCCACGGGGTGGTCCTGTTCATCCAGCCCTCCACGGGGTCCTGTTCATCCAGCCCCAACCGACTTGATCGATCGGGGTCCTGTTCATCCAAAGGCAACACCAGAGGGTCATGTTCGTCCACCCCATTGGGAACTGTTCATCCAACCCCCCCCCCGCAACACTCACTGTTCATCCAGAGGCAGCATCGATCGGCTGCAGTTAGCAGCAGTAGCGAAGGAATCGCTCGATCGGGTTCAGTTAACAGCCATCGATCGATCGCTCAGGTTCAGTAACGCGTAGCCTGCAGTGCAATCGCTTGGGTTCAGTTAAGGCCCAACGCCTCGCTCGGGTTCAGTTAGAGCCAACGCCTCGCACACACACGCGTACGTGTACGAGAGAAACGCGCATCGCTCGGCCCCCGACCTCCCACCGTAACCAGGAACTCCCCGAAATTTTCCTCCCCCTTGCTTCTACCACGGTTTTTTCCGTCATAGACGGCCCAAAGAATGTCACGCAGCTGCATCTCCAGCCCGCCCAGGACGAAAAGCCCATTTTCTGTCATGATTTTTTGTCATAAAAGTAGGAGCCCACCACATCTATGATGATACTGGGTTTTGTCACAATTATCGTCATAGAAGTGTCATATGTATGACAGAAAAAAATTTCGTTCGGCCCAAAATGTCACGGATGTGTCTTTTTTTTGTAGTGACGATGCGAATGCAACACAGTTTGCCCTCATTCCCTCATATAAAGGCGCCCCTCCATTATAATGCATCTACCACATCGTACGCACCTAAGCATTTGTCTAAGCACCTATACTAAGCGCAAAAGAGCTCACTCCAGACCCATGGTGGCGATGCGCGTGAGCGGCCAGCGGCTGCGCCAAATGGTCCACAACGCCGGCCTACGGCATGGCGCCGAGGATCGTCTCCAGACGGTGTTGGAGACCAGCTGGTGGATGGCCACCGTCGACGCCAACAACGACTCTCAGTTGGACCAGATGATCGTTGCCACCAGCAACAAGTTCACCGTCCTCAAGAAGCTCGCGGACGACATCGCTGTACTCCTCCAGCCCGCGCGCCCGGGCTCCTCATTGCCTGCCACCCTAATCGGCCTCCATGGCCGGAACCTCTTTCAAGCACTGGTGGCCCTGCGACTGCCCGCCGATGCCACGAAGAATGTCCACCTGGAGGTCGCGCTCGCCACGAGGTGCCTCACCCTGCAAGAATTCGTCGACCTACACATCCTTGTGTACGAGCAAATCGTGTACATAGGTATCTACAAGGCCAGTGAGGACGCTATGACGTTGGTCTTCCTCAACCGGCTGGAAGCCTTGGATGCCTTTGCTGAGAAGCACCTCGACCTCGCCACAAAAGTCGCCGCTCCTTAGCCGCTGGTCGGTGGCCCGACGCACTAAGTTGAGGAGGAGGAGGTAGTACGTTCGTGGATCCATCTTTCTTCTTGCCTTTTGTAACCACCACTGCGATCGCATCATCGTGGCCTTAATTCTTATTGTGCTGTTGCATTCTCGTTCCAGTCAATACCGACATGTGCGATCCCTTTGCTTAATTATATGCATCACTGTAACTAGTACTCCATCCGTCAATTTATAAGTTGTGCTTACCTTCTCCAGCAACATCGTGCAACGCGTGGGCATCTTGCTAGAAACACTAGAATATGTCTATATAATCCGTATGTGATAGTCCATTTGAAATCTCAAAAAAGACAAATATTTAGGTATGGAGGGAGTAATATATTAGGAGTATATTAAAACAATAGTGATTTCTTTCAAGTTTGTGAACAAATAATACTATTCTACTACTTTGGATCCGTCGCAACGCACGGGCACATTGCTGGTAAAAGGAAAATGGCCTGCCGCGTTCGCGTCGCAGCCCCACACGCCCGGGAATCGGGAGTACAACACGGCCCGTCTGGCACAACACATAGCTTAGGGAAGGCGTGTTTCCTAGCATTTTCACTTTCATGTGGGATTGCCGTTGAGCAAACCGACACCCCGCCCGCCGCCGGGTTGGAAAACAGAAACGAGGGGAAGATCTAGCTGTAGCACGGAAGCCAAGAAATTTGGTGTCAGACGGGGCTCGTTGATAGAGTAGGAGCATTCCGTACTAGTACTACTCCTACTAGTACCAAGTTTGTACTCCTAATACTATATTACTTGTACTACCACTATACAACTAGTAGGTACGTGCACGGTACAACATCGTAGGAACAAAAAAGGGAAGATCTTGTTTTGGGTGATTTATCTTTTTTTCAATCAACGTAGTATGAATAATATGATGTGGGGGCACCCATGAAGCTTATGTGGCTTGGTTGCATAGCTACGGAAGGTTAGAGAAAAATAAATAGATAATGTGTTTAGAGTGCACTCCACTAAATAGATATACTTTGGATCCATTGCAACGGACCGGCACACCTATATCTATACCCCCTATATAGTGTGTGAAAAACTTTGAAAGTTGGTCGTTGGATGAAGCCAATCCGACGATACAAAGATGGCAAATCCGAGCACTACTGGCCGTTGGATATCATCCACCAGATTCTGCCACATGTATAATATAGAAGACTCCATGGTTGAACTTAATTCATGACTAACTTTGCCACAACTAAGCTTAGGCAAAGTTATTAGTTCTTCAAAATGAGAGCCACAAGTTGGCAAGCCTAAGGGAATCTTGCCACATTTTTTGTGTGTATGTCATGTGGGGCCTTAGTGTGGTGGCTTGCCTAAGGTGTGGCTTGAACCAAACACTCACCTAAGTTAATCAAACTTGCCTAACCTTACATTCCACCAGATTTTTCCACATGTTAGAATCCAGAAAGCTCCACATGTAGAAGCATAATGCACAAACCACCAGAATCTCACGCGTGCAATGCACGTGTACCTTACTAGTACTAGTTGGTAGTAGTAAGAAACAAATTCCAGTTTTGGCACGAGCTCGTACTGCGGGAGCACCACATGGCCTGCCGCAGGAGTTACATTTCCCTCTCGGGGCCCACAGGACCGAACTTCAGTGGCTTAGTGCCCGGCCTATGAGTCAATGACATGTGGACCTTAAATACGGCTAGCCCACATGTCATTCTTCTTCTTCTTCTTCTTCTTCTTCTTCTTCTTCTTCTTCTTCTTCTTCTCTCTTCTTCTTTCTTCTTCTTCTTCTTCTTCTTCTTCTTCTTCTTCTTTCTTCTTCTTCTTCTTCTTCTTCTTCTTCTTTCTTCTTCTTCTTCTTCTTCTTCTTCTTCTTCTTCTTCTTCTTCTTCTTCTTCTTCTTCTTCTTCTTCTTCTTCTTCTTCTTCTTCTTCTTCTTCTTCTTCTTCTTCTTCTTCTCTCTTCTTCTTCTTCTTCTTCTTCTTCTTCTTCTTCTTCTTCTTCTTCTTCTTTCTTCTTCTTCTTCTTCTTCTTCTTCTTCTTCTTCTTCTTCTTCTTCTCTCTTCTTCTTCTTCTTCTTCTTCTTCTTCTTCTTCTTCTTCCTCTTCTTCTTCTTCTTCTTCTTCTTCTTCTTCTTCTTCTTCTTTCTTCTTCTTCTTCTTCTTCTTCTTCTTCTTCTTCTTCTTCTTCTTCTTCTTTCTTCTTCTTCTTCTTCTTCTTCTTCTCTTCTTCTTTCTTCTTCTTCTTCTTCTTCTTCTTCTTCTTCTTCTTCTTCTTCTTCTTCTTTCTTCTTCTTCTTCTTCTTCTTCTTCTTCTTCTTCTTCTTCTTCTTCTTCTTCTTCTTCTTCTTCTTCGTTTGGCCCAAAATGTCACGGATGTGTCTTTTTTGTTGTGTTACCACTAGGCGCGAAGTGCTGTGCAGGGAAGTAGAATTGAGGCAGCGCGTTCCCAGAGTCGCCTCACGTTCCCGGAGTCGTCTCCTCCTTGCCGGTCTCCCACGTAGCAGATTGGATCCCGCGAACAGGTTCGCCGGAGCGGCGCAAGTGCACCGCCTCTAAAGGTATCCACGCATGCAGGAGGAACGTCGTGCGGCGGACTGCTAGGTCCGATCACACAACCGGCGGCTAGTGGCGGTGTCTATTCGCAACACATGCAAACCCTAGTGACAACGCCGAAGCGATAAATCACATGAGTGTGCGGCACCTCCACTTTATATAGGCGTGTGTCGCGGGCTCAACACTTGGGCCTCGCACGGACCCTAAAGTCCATAAGTCTACTCAACCACAATCCGAATATAGCTCGGATCACATCCGACCAGTGTCCTTGGATCCGACCTTGTAGGTTCCTTCCCTTAAGCGTGCAACCCCTTAGATTCAAGCCGGCTTGGTCGCAGTTCAGATCACCTCCGAACTGCACGGTTGGTAGCGGCCCCTAGCAAGGCATGCCGAACACCAAGCAGACTATGAAGCTGGTTAGGCGAACCTGTATATCATACTTCCATTCCTTTTGCCACACGATATATGTGGTCGGGCTCAAGGCAAGTCTGTCATCCTTGTGTTAGCCCGGCCTCTTTCTCGTTCCAGTGATGCCGACCACAAACTGGATTATCTCATAATCCTTTTCGCATGGCCATGCTTATCCCGGTTGGATCACACGAGGGGCCCAGAGTACATCTCTCCTAAACGGAGGGGCAAATCCCATCTTGCTCGACCATGTCTCGCAGCATGGGTCTGGACAGGCCCGAAACTGTTGGGGAACGTAGTAATTTCAAAATTTTCCTACGCACACGCAAGATCATGGTGATGCATAGCAACGAGAGGGGAGAGTGTTGTCTACATACCCTTGTAGACTGAAGCGGAAGCGTTGACTCAACATAGAGGAAGTAGTCGTACGTTCTCCTCATGATCCGACCGATCACAGCACCGTTACTCTGGCACCTCCGAGTTCTTGGCACACGTTCAGCTCGATGACGATCCCCGGGCTCCGATCCAGCAAAGCGTCGGGGGAGAGTTCCGTCAGCACGACGGCGTGGTGACGATCTTGATGTGTTACCAGTGCAGGGCTTCGCCTAAGCACTGCAACGATATGACCGAGGTGGAATTTGGTGGAAGGGGGCACCGCACACGGCTAAGGAACGATCCGTAGATCAACTTATGTCTATGGGGTGCCCCCTGCCTCCGTATATAAAGGATCCAGGGGGAGGGGCTGGCCGGCCAAGCCCTTGGCGCGCCAGGAGAGTCCTACTCCCTCCGGGAGTAGGATTCCCCCCCTAATCCTAGTTGGACTAGGACTCCTCAAGGGGGAGAGGAAGAGAGGGGGCCGGCCAGCTCTCCTAGTCCTAATAGGACTAGGGGAAGGGGGGAGGCTCGTGGCCACCTAGGGCAGCCCCTTTTCTCCTTTCCACTAAGGCCCACGATGGCCCATTAGGCTCCTGGGGGGTTCCGGTAACCCTCCCGGTATTCCGGTAAAATCCTGATTTCACCTGGAACACTTCCATGTCCAAACATAGGCTTCCAATATATCAATCTTTATGTCTCGACCATTTCGAGACTCCTCGTCATGTCCGTGATCACATCCGGGACTCCGAACAACCTTCGGTACATCAAAATGCATAAACTCATAATAACTGTCATCGTAACGTTAAGCGTGCGGACCCTACGGTTCGAGAACAATGTAGACATGACCGAGACACGTCTCCGGTCAATAACCAATAGCGGGACCTGGATGCCCATATTGGCTCCTACATATTCTACGAAGATCTTTATCGGTCAGACCGCATAACAACATACGTTGTTCCCTTTGTCATCAGTATGTTACTTGTCCGAGATTCGATCATCAGTATCCAATACTTAGTTCAATCTCGTTACCGGCAAGTCTCTTTACTCGTTCCGTAACACATCATCCTGCAACTAACTCATTAGTTGCAATGCTTGCAAGGCTTAAGTGATGTGCATTACCGAGAGGGCCCAGAGATACCTCTCCGACAATCGGAGTGACAAATCCTAATCTCGAAATACGCCAACCCAACATCTACCATTGGAGACACCTGTAATACTCCTTTATAATCACCCAGTTACGTTGTGACGTTTGGTAGTACCCAAAGTGTTCCTCTGGCAAACGGGAGTTGCATAATCTCATAGTCATAGGAACATGTATAAGTCATGAATAAAGCAATAGCAACATACTAAACGATCGGGTGCTAAGCTAATATAATGGGTCATGTCAATCAGATCATTCAACTAATGATGTGACCTCGTTAATCAAATAACAACTCTTTGTTCATGGTTAGGAAACATAACCATCTTTGATTAACGAGCTAGTCTAGTAGAGGCATACTAGTGACACTCTGTTTGTCTATGTATTCACACATGTATTATGTTTCCGGTTAATACAATTCTAGCATGAATAATAAACCTTTATCATGATATAAGGAAATAAATAATAACTTTATTATTGCCTCTAGGGCATATTTCCTTCAGTCTCCCACTTGCACTAGAGTCAATAATCTAGTTCACATCGCCATGTGATTTACCAGCAATAGTTCACATCACCATGTGATTAACACCCATAGTTCACATCGATATGTGACCAACACCCAAAGGGTTTACTAGAGTCAGTAATCTAGTTCACATCGCTATGTGATTAACACCCAAAGAGTACTAAGGTGTGATCATGTTTTGCTTGTGAGATAATTTTAGTCAACGGGTCTGTCACATACAGATCCGTAAGTATTTTGCGAATTCTATGTCTACAATACTCCGCACAGAGCTAATCTAGCTAATTGCTCCCACTTTCAATATGTATCTAGATCGAGACTTAGAGTCATCCAGATCAGTGTCAAAACTTGCATCGACGTAACCCTTTACGGCGAACCTTTCTGTCACGTCCATAATCGAGAAACATATCCTTATTCCACTAAGGATAATTTTGACCGCTGTCCAGTGATCTACTCCTAGATCACTTTGGTACCTCCCTGCTAAACTTATAGCAAGGCACACATCAGGTCTGGTACACAGCATTGCATGCATGACAGAGCCTATGGCTGAAGCATAGGGAACATCTTTCATTTTCTCTCTATCTTCTGCAGTGGTCGGGCTTTGAGTCTTACTCAATCTCACACCTTGTAACACAGGCAAGAACCCTTTCTTTGCTTGATCCATTTTGAACTTCTTCAAAATCTTGTCAAGGTATGTGCTTTGTGAAAGTCCAATTAAGCGTTTTGATCTATCTCTATAGATCTTTATGCCTAATATGTAAGCAGCTTCTCCGAGGTCTTTCATTGAAAAACTTTTATTCAAGTATCCCTTTATGCTATCCAGAAATTCTATATCATTTCCAATCAGTAATATGTCATCCACATATAATATTAGAAATGCTACAGAGCTCCCACTCACTTTCTTGTAAATACAGGCTTCTCCGAAAGTCTGTATAAAACCAAATGCTTTGATCACACTATCAAAGCGTTTATTCCAACTCCGAGAGGCTTGCACCAGTCCATAAATGGATCGCTGGAGCTTGCACACTTTGTTAGCTCCCTTTGGATCGACAAAACCTTCCGGTTGCATCATATACAATTCTTCTTCCAGAAATCCATTCAGGAATGCAGTTTTGACATCCATCTGCCAAATTTCATAATCATAAAATGCGGCAATTGCTAACATGATTCGGACAGACTTAAGCATCGCTACGGGTGAGAAAGTCTCATCGTAGTCAATCCCTTGAACTTGTCGAAAACCTTTTGCGACAATTCTAGCTTTGTAGATAGTAATAATACTATCAGCGTCCATCTTCCTCTTGAAGATCCATTTATTCTCAATTGCTTGCCGATCATCGGGCAAGTCAACCAAAGTCCATACTTTGTTCTCATACATGGATCCCATCTCAGATTTCATGGCCTCAAACCATTTCGCGGAATCTGAGCTCATCATCGCTTCCTCATAGTTCGCAAGTTCATCATGGTCTAGTAACATGACTTCCAGAACAGGATTACCGTACCACTCTGGTGCGGATCTCACTCTGGTTTACTTACGATATTCGGTAGTAACTTGATCTGACGTTACATGATCATCATCATTAGCTTCCTCACTAATTGGTGTAGTACTCACAAGAACAGATTTCTGTGATGAACTCCTTTCCAATAAGGGAGAAGGTACAATTACCTTATCAAGTTTTCTACTTTCCTCCCACTCACTTCTTTCGAGAGAAACTCCTTTTCTAGAAAGGATCCATTCTTAGCAACGAATGTCTTGCCTTTGGATCTGTGATAGAAGGTGCACCCAACTGACTCTTTGGGTATCCTATGAAGACATATTTCTCCGATTTGGGTTTGAGCTTATCATGTTGAAACTTTTTTCACATAAGCATCGCAACCCCAAACTTTAAGAAACGACAACTTTGGTTTCTTGCCAAACCATAGTTCAGATTGTGTCGTCTCAACGGACTTAGATGGTGCCCTTTTTAACGTGAATGCAGCTGTCTTTAATGCATAACCCCAAAAACGATAGTGGTAGATCGGTAAGAGACATCATAGATTGTACTATATCCAATAAAGTACGGTTATGACGTTCGGACGCACCATTATGCTGTGGTATTCCAGGTGGCGTGAGTAGTGAAACTATTTCAGATTGTTTTAACTGAAGACCAAACTCGTAACTCAAATATTCGTCTCCGCGATCAGATCGTAGAAACCTTATTTTCTTGTCACGATGATTTTCCACTTCACTCTAAAATTCTTTGAACTTTTCAAACGTTTCAGACTTATGTTTCATCAAGTAGATATACCCATATCTGCTCAAATCATCTGTGAAGGTTAGAAAATAATGATACTTGTCGCGAGCCTTAATATTCATCGGACCATATACATCACTGTGTATGATTTCCAACAAATCTGTTGCTTGCTCCATTGTTCCGGAGAACGGAGTTTTAGTCATCTTGCCCAAGAGGCATGGTTCGCAAGCATCAAGTGATTCCAAAATCCCATCAGCATGGAGTTTCTTCATGCGCTTTACACCAATATGACCTAAACGGCAGTGCCACAAATAGGTTGCACTATCATTATTAACTTCGCATCTTTTGGTTTCAATATTATGAATATGTGTATCACTACGATCGAGATCCAATGAACTATTTTCATTGGTGTGTATGACCATAGAAGGTTTTATTCATGTAAACAGAACAACAATTGTTCTCTAACTTAAATGAATAACTGTATTGCAATTAACATGATCAAATCATATTCATGCTCAACGCAAACACCAAATAACACTTATTTAGTTTCAACACTAATCCCGAAAGTATAGGGAGTGTGTGATGATCATCATATCAATCTTGGAACCACTTCCAACACACATCGTCACCTTGCCCTTTAACTAGTCTTTGTTCATTCTGCAACTCCCGTTTCGAGTTACTAATCTTAGCAACTTGAACTAGTACCAAATACTGAGGGGTTGCTATGAACACTAGTAAAGTACACATCAATAACATGTATATCAAATATACTTATGTTCACTTTGCCATCCTTCTTATCCGCCAATCACTTGGGGTAGTTCCGCTTCTAGTGACCAGTCCCTTTGCAGTAGAAGCACTTAGTCTCAGGCTTAGGACCAGACTTGGGCTTTTTCACTTGAGCAGCAACTTGCTTGTCGTTCTTCTTGAAGTTCCCCTTCTTTCCTTTTGCCCTTTTCTTGAAACTAGTGATCTTGTCAACCATCAACACTTGATGTTTTTCTTTGATTTCTACCTTCGCCGATTTTAGCATCGCGAAGAGCTTGGGAATATTTTCCGTTATCCCTTGCATATTATAGTTCATCACGAAGTTCTACTAACTTGGTGGTGGTGACTAGAGAATTCTGTCAATCACTATCTTATCTGGAAGATTAACTCCCACTTGATTCAAGCGATTGTAGTACCCAGACAATCTGAGCACATGCTCACTAGTTGAGCGATTCTCCTCCATCTTTTAGCTATAGAACTTGTTGGAGACTTCATATCTCTCAACTTGGGTATTTGCTTGAAATATTAACTTCAACTCCTGGAACGTCTGATATGGTCTATGACGTTCAAAACGTCTTTGAAGTCCCGATTCTAAGCCATTAAGCATGGTGCACTAAACTATTAAGTAGTCATCATATTGAGCTAGCAAAACGTTCATAACGTCTGCATCTGCTCCTGCAATAGGTCCGTCACCTAGCGGTGCATCAAGGACATAATTCTTCTGTGCAGCAATGAGGATAAACCTCAGATCACGGATCCAATCCGCATCATTGCTACTAACATCTTTCAACACAATTTTCTCTAGGAACATATCAAAATAAACATAGGGAAGCAACAACGCGAGCTATTGATCTACAACATAGATATGCTAATACTACCAGGACTAAGTTCATGATAAATTTAAGTTCAATTAATCATATTACTTAAGAACTCCCACTTAGATAGACATCTCTCTAATCCTCTAAGTGATCACGTGATCCAAATCAACTAAACCATGACCGATCATCACGTGAAATGGCTTAGTCTTCAATGGTGAACATCATTATGTTGATCATATCTACTATATGATTCACGCTCGACCTTTCGGTCTCCGTGTTCCGAGGTCATATCTTATATGCATAGCTCGTCAAGTATAACCTGAGTATTCCGCGTGTGCAACTGTTTTGCACCCGTTGTATTTGAACGTAGAGCCTATCACACCCGATCATCACGTGGTGTCTCAGCACGAAGAACTTTTGCAACGGTGCATACTCAGGGAGAACACTTCTTGATAATTTAGTGAGAGATCATCTTATAATGCTACCGTCAATCAAAGCAAGATAAGATGCATAAAAAGATAAACATCACATGCAATCAATATAAGTGATATGATATGGTCATCATCATCTTGTGCTTGTGATCTCCATCTCCGAAGCACCGTCATGATCACCATCGTCACCGGCGCGACACCTTGATCTCCATTGTAGCATCGTTGTCGTCTCGCCAATCTTATGCTTCCACGACTATCACTACCGCTTAGTAATAAAGTAAAGCATTACATCGCGATTGCATTGCATACAATAAAGCGACAACCATATGGCTCCTGCCAGTTGCCGATAACTCGGTTACAAAACATGATCATCTCATACAATAAAATTTAGCATCATGTCTTGACCATATCACATCACAACATGCCCTGCAAAACCAAGTTAGACGTCCTCTACTTTGTTGTTGCAAGTTTTACGTGGCTGCTACGGGCTTAAGCAAGAACTCATCTTACCTACGCATCAAAACCACAACGATAGTTTGTCAAATAGACTCCGTTTTAACCTTCTCAAGGACCGGGCGTAGCCACACTCGGTTCAACTAAAGTTGGAGAGACAGTCTTCCGCAAGCCATCTATGTGCAAAGCACGTGGAGGGAACCGGTCTCGCGTAAGCGTACGCGTAAGGTTGGTCCGGATTGTCTCGTCCAACAATACCGCTGAACCAAAGCATGACATGCTGGTAGGCAGTATGACTTGTATCGTCCACAACTCACTTGTGTTCTACTCGTGCAAATAACATCAAACCATAAAAACCTAGGCTCGGATGCCACTGTTGGGGAACGTAGTAATTTCAAAATTTTCCTACGCACACGCAAGATCATGGTGATGCATAGCAACGAGAGGGGAGAGTGTTGTC
This sequence comes from Aegilops umbellulata, assembly GCA_032464435.1. NCBI lineage: Eukaryota > Viridiplantae > Streptophyta > Magnoliopsida > Poales > Poaceae > Aegilops > Aegilops umbellulata. The sequence goes on along the minus strand of CP136056.1, from coordinate 59,965,740 downwards.
TACATACCCTTGTAGACTGAAGCGGAAGCATTGACTCAACGTAGAGGAAGTAGTCGTACGTTCTCCTCATGATCCGACCGATCACAGCACCGTTACTCCGGCACCTCCGAGTTCTTGGCACACGTTCAGCTCGATGACGATCCCCGGGCTCCGATCCAGCAAAGCGTCGGGGAAGAGTTCCGTCAGCACGACGGCGTGGTGACGATCTTGATGTGTTACCGGCGCAGGGCTTCGCCTAAGCACTGCAACGATATGACCGAGGTGGAATTTGGTGGAAGGGGGCACCGCACACGGCTAAGGAACGATCCGTAGATCAACTTGTGTCTATGGGGTGCCCCTGCCTCCGTATATAAAGGATCCAGGGGGAGGGGCTGGCCGGCCAAGCCCTTGGCGCGCCAGGAGAGTCCTACTCCCTCCGGGAGTAGGATTCCCCCCCCTAATCCTAGTTGGACTAGGACTCCTCAAGGGGGAGAGGGAGAGAGGGGGCCGGCCACCTCTCCTAGTCCTAATAGGACTAGGGGAAGGGGGAGGCTCGCGGCCACCTAGGGCAGCCCCTTTTCTCCTTTCCACTAAGGCCCACTATGGCCCATTAGGCTCCCGGGGGGTTCCGGTAACCCTCCCGGTATTCCGGTAAAATCCTGATTTCACCTGGAACACTTCCGATGTCCAAACATAGGCTTCCAATATATCAATCTTTACGTCTCGACCATTTCGAGACTCCTCGTCATGTCCGTGATCACATCCGGGACTCCGAACAACCTTCGGTACATCAAAATGCATAAACTCATAATAACTGTCATCGTAACGTTAAGCGTGCGGACCCTACGGTTTGAGAACAATGTAGACATGACCGAGACACGTCTCCGGTCAATAACCAATAGCGGGACCTGGATGCCCATATTGGCTCCTACATATTCTACGAAGATCTTTATCGGTCAGACCACATAACAACATACGTTGTTCCCTTTGTCATCGGTATGTTACTTGTCCGAGATTCGATCGTCAGTATCCAATACTTAGTTCAATCTCGTTACCGGCAAGTCTCTTTACTCGTTCCGTAACACATCATCCCACAACTAACTCATTAGTTGCAATGCTTGCAAGGCTTAAGTGATGTGCATTACCGAGAGGGCCCACAGATACCTCTCCGACAATCGGAGTGACAAATCCTAATCTCGAAATACGCCAACCCAACATCTACCATTGGAGACACCTGTAATACTCCTTTATAATCACCCAGTTACGTTGTGACGGTTGGTAGTACCCAAAGTGTTCCTCTGGCAAACGGGAGTTGCATAATCTCATAGTCATAGGAACATGTATAAGTCATGAATAAAGCAATAGCAACATACTAAACGATCGGGTGCTAAGCTAATATAATGGGTCATGTCAATCAGATCATTCAACTAATGATGTGACCTCGTTAATCAAATAACAACTCTTTGTTCATGGTTAGGAAACATAACCATCTTTGATTAACGAGCTAGTCTAGTAGAGGCATACTAGTGACACTCTGTTTGTCTATGTATTCACACATGTATTATGTTTCCGGTTAATACAATTCTAGCATGAATAATAAACCTTTATCATGATATAAGGAAATAAATAATAACTTTATTATTGCCTCTAGGGCATATTTCCTTCAGAAACCTACCTTTGTAACTACCCAGTCACGGAGTAGCGTTTGGTCGGTCCAAAGCAAGTCTATCACCATCCCGAGTACATGTGCCAGCTCAGGTCTTAGGACATAGAAAGTATGGTGTCATAGAGACTCACAGTTGACATATCGCTGTGTCTCATAGTTGGGTCTGTCCGACTTGGACATTATCTCGACTCGGATCCGACTACGTCGAATCCGACCAGATCCTTCCAAGTCCATATTATCCGGTTAGCATCCAATGCTCCATGGCTAGTGAGACCAAGCGATCGACCATGCCATATGCTAGTCTAGTTGGCTGCACATCCACACAACCCTTTCAACCAAGGACCTTTTAGGACAGTCATCATACAATGCATAGTCCCACAACCAAGTCACATACTTGCTGATACACATCATTGATAATGTCCAAGGACTATCTTTATTCATAAACACATAGGAAATATCATCATACATGATTGCCTCTAGGGCATATCTCCAACAGTACTTACTCGTCTATGGCTATATACTTCCTCTGCTTCAATGGCCGGTAGGCATCACCACTGCAGCTTGGAGATCCCTTCCTCTTGCAGAGTGCTTCGCAGTTCAGGCGAAGCTGGCCGAAGCCCGGAGCACGACCATCAGTACCTGAGGCATTTGGTGGGGCCTCTGGGGTGGTGACCTCGGGAGTGTCGGGCCGCGGCGGTTCCTTAGCCCCCGCCTCAGGACTGCTCGCCCGAGCCTCGGAGGCTTTCGCCTCGGGAGCCTCTGACCGTGCCAGCTCTCCGGCCGCCCCTTCAGGGCGGCTCACCCGAGCCTCGAGAGCAGCCATCTCGGCAGCTCTGTCCAATGTCGCTCCTTTAGCAGCCACCTCATTGGTGTTTGACGGTGCTCGCCCCCTTGCATCCACCTCCGGGGTGCGCGCCATGGTGGCGGCAAGCAGAGGAACTACAAGGACAGGGTTCTTGCGTGACCCTTCAAGGTCAGCCGGGCACAACCCCCATTCATCAAAAGAGGGCATCTGCCTCACGAACTCCACCTTGTTCGAGTAGTAGTACAAGAGGCAACCCTTCTCCGGCATATTGGCTGGCGTCAGGTCGCCCGTCAGGACCTCGAGCACTGTCTGCAGCGCCTCGGAAGGAAGTGCAGGCACATGAAGCCTCATGGGGTCCCTGCAGCCAGAGAAGGTCAACATAGGCCGAGAGTGATGCTGGAGCGAAGAAATGCGGCACCGGATGAATTCTTTCACCACCATGGGCGCTGTCACCCCAAGGTCCTTCAGCCTGGTCAGCTGGCGCCAGACATGGGCGAGCCGCTGGTCAACAAGCCTCGCATGCCCCCAGCCAGAGCTAGGAGTGGCCGATGCCTGTGGAAGCAAGAGCAGGGGGCTGAGCACGCCGACATCCAAGAACACCCACCGCTTCCGAAATCTGCTTATGACTGGCGAGAGCTCGAAGTCGATTCCCAAGCTGGCTGTCGCCGCTACGGCCTGGAAGGTCACGCACCCCGAGCACTGGCGGCCATCGGTCAGGTGAAGAGAGAAGAAATGGAGAAACAAGGCCACAGAAGGGGCAATGCCCACCATGGCCTCGCAGACGAAGGCGAAGACGGCAAGGAGAATGATGGATTGGGGATCCAGATGCAGCACATGGACTTGGTAATGCGAGAGCACGACGTTGAAGAAAGCAGAAAAAAGGGGAATCAGGCCGGCCCAGAGGGCATGCAGATGGATGGGGATCTCGGTGGATGTCATATCAACCATGGCGTGGGAAGGAGGCCAAGCCACCGTCGGCTTCCATTCATTGTAATCGGAGGCGAGCACTGGTCGAACCTTGTCTAGCCCTTCCCGATGGACCACCACCGACCGCTCGATGGCAGGCTCGAAGGCCAACGGCGACTCCACCAGGGTGTCGGTCTTCCCCTTTCCCTTCTTCTTCAGGCGCGACGCCATAGCGACGGGGAGAGCCGATGCTGGGGTCAGACCAGGGAAAGAAGCCGCTGTCTTCCTGGAAGGCGAATGAGCTAGGGGAGCGCACAAGAAACGATGAGGGCGGAACTGCGTTGGCAACGGCGACCGCTAGGCTCGGCGAATATCAAGGCTGCATGGGGAAGCGGGGGCGCCCATGTCCCATCAATCGCCACACGTCGATCGAGGCCGCAGGTGGTTGGGGCCCGCGGCGCTCCGCACTTGCCCCTTGGCTTCGCCTCGAAGCCAAGTTCGAGTGCGCCTTGGGCCCGGGGGCTACTGTCGGTGTCCTGGGAATGGGGGTACCCAGACTTGCCTACCTGCGGTGCACGGCGTAGCTCCATCAACGGCCCAGTACGACCCAGCTTCAATAGCGGCAGCTCAAGACCCTCGCGAGGGGCCAAGCCTCGTGAGGCAGACGACACCAAGACCTCCCTGAGGGCGGCCTCACTAGGCTGGCTCCTGAGGAGCGGAGATATCAATGCAAGGTGCACCTCGCGAGGTTCACATGACGTGAGCCATGGCAATCAAGGCCAGGAGGGCGCCAGCGGGCCCAGTGTACCAGCTTCCTCTTTAGTGCTAAGAAGGCAAGTGCAGGTGCGGAGTCCCAAGGAATCAAGCAAATGTTTCCATTCCGGTGCAACGAGACCAAGACCACCAGGGCGATAGGACGAAGGTCATCACGGAGCCCACTGCAGCGTCACCACCATAGCCTTTTGCAGGCGAAGACTACTTTTGTCAGGATAGCTTGTACTAGTTGTCTCCCTTCAAATTTTGCCGTTGTGGGATCCCTTCCCGCCTACATTTGGGAAGAGGACCAAGGACACTATAAATAGGACTTAGCCACCACCGTAGTGGGGGATCGGATCCATTCCACCCTGACCACTTCACCAGCTCATCGAGCTCAAGAACACCTCACCTCCTGAGGCGGTTCATCCACTATACTAGTTCATCCTCAGCCCCTCGAGGCAATCCACCACAAAGCTGGAGTAGAGTATTACACCGCAAGGTGGCCCAAACCAGGATAAACCCCTGTGTCTCTTATTCTTTGGGTTCGTCGAGCTAGGCCATGGGATCGTTGAGCGGGCAGACTGCGAAGAGAGAGTTCTTTGCACGGACTCCAGAGTTCGAACCTCTCAAGGGTCTGCAGAACCCCGAATCTAACAGCTGTGACTTCATCCGCATTAACTCTGCACAAGACCCATGATATCATAACGGATCTTTATCTTGAGTGGGCTTCCCAAGAATCGAGGCGCCTGCACTGTTGAGATAATCATCCTGCCTCCTCGATTTCTGTGCATGCCATTTTATCACCTCCTTATAAATAGGGACGGGGGAGGGGGGGCTTTTCACTTTTCACCCCTGTCTCTTTCCCTTCTTCTTCCTCGCATAGTCGAAACCTCCAAAATTCTGCCGCGGTGACCAACCTTTACCAGCGACCCCAACTTGGCCGCTGCATCAACCTGAATCTAACCAGAAAACACAGCGCCCCTCCGCTGTTCCTCAACTCGATCAGGTACTCATCCTCCCTTTCCTGAGATCCACATTAGCAGACCTAGTTCATCGGCGTTCATCAGCTGCTCATTGACGTTCGTCGCAACTTTCCATCTACGCCTAGTTCAATCACAAAACAACACGGGAGTCGCGCGGTATCAGTTTCCAGCATCCTTTTTTAATTATAGATGTATTCCCTCTATTCTAGATTCAAACCCATCTCGCATGTTCTTCTGCCACTACCTTCTTAGGTCTAGCAATATTTCACCTTTTTTGAACTGCCGTAGATCCATAATTACAGGCACGACTTGCGAAACTTATTTGCTCAACACTTAGCAAAATTTTGCCCCGATTCCAGATCTAGAGATGCCTTTAATCCTGTTGCATAACCAGCTCAAACAACACGTTTATAGCTCACCACTTTCCAACCGGTTTATATATAAATTGCCTAAGCCGCCAAAATTTGCCCAATTTGAATCATGACAATATAACCCGCCAGCATCTCGCCGACTTTATCATACTTGATGGGGAATGTAGCATGCAATTTCAAAATAATTCCTACGATCACGCAAGATCTATCTAGGAGATGCATAGGAACGATAGGGGGAGAGTGTGTCCACGTACCCTCGTAGACCGAAAGCAGAAGCATTAGTTTAACGCGATTGATGTAGTCGAACGTCTTCGTGATCCAACCAATCAAGTACCGAACGTACGACACCTCCGAGTTCAGCACACGTTCATCTCGATGACGTCCCTCGAACTCTCAGTACTTCAGGATGCTGCTAACGCGACACTACGATCAGAGACCCTTTAAAGAAACTGTGTGCGATGCAATAATCGCAAACGGTGGTGTAAAAGAACCATAAAAAAAGGTGCAAAACGTTTGAGATGGCGGACTCATGAAACACGGTTCATATTTTAGTTGCGTGTGCGATCCAGGGCATATGGTTCAGTCCAATGAAATATTTGCGATGAGGTGTGACAAAAGAAACGGGCAGCCTGATGAAGGCGTGTGTGATATAGAGAATACGGTTTACTCAGGTGAACCGTTTGCGATTAGGCAACACAAAAGAAATGGTCAGCCAGATGAAGGTGTGTGTGATTGAGGGCAAAAGCTTCAGAAGGATTAACTGTTTGCGATTAGGCAACAGAACAGAAACGGGTCAGCCAGATCAAAGTGTCTGCGATTGATGGCATACACTTCACATGGATGAACTATTTGCGATTAGCCACAACAAACTGAAACAGTTAGATAGATCAACGTGTGTGCGCTAGACGGGCACGCACATTCTAATTAAAAGAAGCGTGTGCGATGGTAATAACAAGCGCGCACGGTTGTTAGAACAAGACGTGTGCTGACATTGCCTATTGCGGTGCACCCTATGGTGCAAACGCCACATATGCGGCCGAGAAGGCATACGTGCCCCGGGAATAGTGTCGTACTTTTAACCGTCAATAAATTTTGAGCATGCATACTGTCACAATTTTTTTAGAAGAACAAGGAGGCCGTGTTGCAAACCTGTTCACACCGGTCAAAACCTAAACGGTTTCCCACTTAGGAGCGTATTACTACTCGGTTATAAATACCACTACTCCAAGATGACTGCACATTCCTCCTCAACTCCTCATCCACAAAAACAAACAAATCATTCATCATCGTTCCCTTGCGTTTGCCATGGCCAGCTTGAGTTCTGGGTCGAGAGATTGCCAGCAGGGAGAGGCGAGCCTGGAAGCGGAAGCACGAGAGATGTCCCATGATACGTCTCCAACGTATCTATAATTTTTGATTGTTCCATGCTATTATATTATCCATCTAGGATGTTTTATATGCATTTATATGCTATTTTATATGATTTTTGGGACTAACTTATTAACCTAGAGCCCAGTGCCGGTTTCTATTTTTTCCTTGTTTTTGAGTTTTACGGAAAAGGAATACCAAACAGAGTCCAATTGACGTGCCAAATTTTGATGAGTTTTTATGGACCAAAAGAAGCCCCCAGAGTAAAAGAGTTGGGCCAGAAGAGTCCCGGGCTGCCCACTAGGGTGGGGGCGCGCCCCCCTATCTCGTGGACGCCTCGGAGACCCCCCTGACGTGAGACCTACACCAAAAATTCCTATAAATACAGAAACCCCAGAAATAAACCTAGATCGGGAGTTCCGCCGCCGCAAACCTCTGTAACCACCAAAACCAATCGGGACCCTGTTTCGGCACCCTGCCGGAGGGGGAATCCCTCACCGGTGGCCATCTTCATCATCCAGACGCTCTCCATGACAAGGAGGGAGTAGTTCACCCTCGGGGCTGAGGGTATGTACCAGTAGCTATGTGTTTGATCGCTCTCTTTCACTCTCTCTCGTGTTCTTGATTCAGCATGATCTTGATGTATCGCGAGCTTTGCTATTATGGTTGGATCTTATGATGTTTCTCCCCTCTACTCTCTTGTAATGGATTGAGTTTTCCCTTTGAAGTTATCTTATCAAATTGAGTCTTTAAGGATTTGAGAACACTTGATGTATGTCTTGCATGTGCTTATCTGTGGTGACAATGGGATATTCAGGTGATCCACTTGATGTATGTTTTGGTGATCAACTTGCGGGTTCCATAACATTGTGAACTTATGCATAGGGGTTGGCACACGTTTTTGTCTTGACTCTCCGGTAGAAACTTTGGGGCACTCTTTGAAGTTCTTTGTGTTGGTTGAATAGATGAATCTGAGATTGTGTGATGCATATCGTATAACCATACCCGCAGATACTTGAGGTGACATTGGAGTATCTAGGTGACATTAGGGTTTTGGTTGATTTGTGTCTTAAGGTGTTATTCTAGTACGAACTCTATGATAGATCGAACGGAAAGAATAGCTTCGTGTTATTTTACTACGGACTCTTCAATAGATCGATCAGAAAGGATAACTTTGAGGTGGTTTCGTACCCTACAATAATCTCTTCGTTTGTTCTCCGCTATTAGTGACTTTGGAGTGACTCTTTGTTGCATGTTGAGGGATAATTATATGATCCAAGTATGTTATTATTGTTGAGAGAACTTGCACTAGTGAAAGTATGAACCCTAGGCCTTGTTTCAACGCATTGCAATACCGTTCACACTCACTTTTATCACTTGCTACCTTGCTTTATTTATATTTTCAGATTACAAAAACCTATATCTACCATCCATATTGCACTTGTATCACCATCTCTTCTCCGAACTAGTGCACTGATACGTCCATTTTGCATCATGCTTCTATATCGATATTTATTGCATTATGGGATGTTATTACACATTATGTCACAATACTTATGCCTATTATCTCTTATTTTACAAGGTTTACATAAGGAGAGAGAATGCCGGCAGCTGGAATTCTGGGCTGGAAAAGGAGCAAATATTAGAGACCTATTCTGCACAACTCCAAAAGTCCTGAAACTCCACAGGATTTATTTTCAGAATAAAAAAATATTGAGTGGAAGAAGTACGTTAGAAGAGGCCCCACCTGGTCACGAGGGTGGGGGCACGCCCTACCCCCAGGGCGCGCCCCCTGCCTCGTGGGCTCCCTGTTGGCTCTCCGGTGGCCATCTTCTGCTATATGAAGCCCTTCGTCCGAAGAAAAATCAGAAGCAACCTTTCGGGACGAGACTCCGCCACCACGAGGCGGAACCTTGGCAGAACCAATCTAGGGCTCCGGCAGAGCTATTCTGCTGGGGACACTTTCCTCCGGGAGGGGGAAATCATCGTCATCATCATCACCAACGCTCGTCTCATCGGGAGAGGGTAATCTCCATCAACATCTTCACCAGCACCATCTCCTCTCAAAACCCTAGTTCATCTCTTGTATCCAATTCTTGTCTCCAAGTCCGGGATTTGTACTAGTAGGTTGCTAGTAGTGTTGATTACTCCTTGTAGTTGATGCTAGTTGGTTTATTTGGTGGAAGATCATATGTTCAGATCCTTTATGCATATTATTACCCCTCTGATTATGAACATGAATATGCTTTGTGAGTAGTTACGTTTATTCCCGAGGACATGGGAGAAGTCTTGCTATTAGTAGTCATGTGAATTTGGTATTCGTTTGATATTTTGATGAGATGTATGTTGTCTAGCCCCTAGTGGTGTTATGCGAACGTCGACTACATAACACTTCACCATTATTTGGGCCTAGAGGAGGGCACTGGGAAGTAATAAGTAGATGATGGGTTGCTTGAGTGACAGTAGCTTAAACCCTAGTTTATGCGTTGCTTCGTAAAGGGCTGATTTGGATCCATATGTTTCATGCTATGGTTAGGTTTACCTTAATACTTTTGTTGTAGTTGCGGATGCTTGCAATAGAGGTGAATCATAAGTGGGATGCTTGTTCAAGTAAGAACAGCACCCAAGCACCAGTCCACCCACATATGAAATTATCAAAGTACCGAACACAAATCATATGAACATGATGAAACTAGCTTGACGATATTCCCATGTGTCCTCGGGAGCGCTTTTCTCTATATAAGAGTTTGTCCAGGCTTGTCCTTTGCTACAAAAAGGATTGGGCCACCTTGGTGCACTTTATTTACTTTTGGTACTTGTTTCTCGTTACAAATTATCTTATCACAAAACTATCTGTTACCACTTATTTCAGTACTTGCAGAGAATACCTTGCTGAAAACCGATTATCATTTCCTTTTGCTACTCGTTGGGTTCGACACTCTTACTTATCGAAAGGACTACGATAGATCCCCTATACTTGTGGGTCATCAAGACTCTTTTCTGGCGCCGTTGCCGGGGAGTGAAGCGCCTTTGGTAGGTGGAATTTGGTAAGGAAAAATTTATATAGTGTGCTGAAATTTACATTCACTTGTTACTATGGAAAGTAATCCTTTGAGGGGCTTGTTCGGAGTATCTTCACCATGACCAGTAGAGCAAAGAGTTGCTCCTCAACCTACTGAACCTACTGAAAATGAAAATGTTCCCTTTGAAGTTCCTTCAGGTATGTTAGAAAAACTGCTGGCTAATCCTTTTGCAGGAGATGGAACAAAGCATCCTGATGAGCACCTAATTTATGTCGATGAAGTTTGTGGATTGTTTAAGATTGCAGGTATACCCGATGATGTTGTTAAAAAGAAGGTCTTCCCTTTATATTTGGAGCGAGATGCATTGACATGGTATAGGCTATGTGATGATACGGGGTCATGGATCTACAAACGATTGAAATTGGAATTTCATCAGAAGTTTTATCCTATGCATCTTGTTCATCGTGATCGCAATTATATATATAATTTTTGTCCTCGCTAAGGAGAAAGCATCACTCAAGCTTGGGGGAGGCTTAAATCAATGTTATCTTCATGCCCCAATCATGAGCTCCCAAGAGAAATAATTCTTCAAAGTTTTTATGCTCGGCTTTCTGATAACAATCGCACCATGCTTGATACTTCTTGTGCTGGCTCTTTTACGACGAAGACTATTGAATTCAAATGGAGTTTATTGAATAGAATTAAACGCAAATCTAAAGATTGGGATATCGACGAAGGTAAGGAGTCAGGTATGACACCTAAGTTTGATTGTGTTAAATCTTTTATGGATACCGATGTTTTTGGTAAATTTGGCACTAAATATGGACTTGACTCTGAGATAGTAGCTTCTTTCTGTGAATCTTTTTCTACTTATGTTGATCTCCCCAAGGAGAAGTGGTTTAAATATCATCCTCCCATAGAAGTAAAAGTAGCTGCACCTATTAAAGTTGAAGAAAAGACTGTCACTTATAATGATCCTATTGTTCCTACTTCTTATGTTGAGAAACCACCCTTCCCTGTTAGAATAAAGGATCATGCTAAAGCTTCAACTGTGGTTCGTAAAAGCAACATTAGAACTTATACACCTCCTGAGCAAGTTAAAGTTGAACCTAATACTGCTATTGTTAAAGATCTCTTGGCTGATAATATTGATGGGCATGTTATTTATTTCTGCGGTGAAACTGCTTGAATTGCCAAACCTTGCGCTAAAGATAAACATAGACCTGTGGTAGGCATGCCTGTTATTTCTGTTAAAATAGGAGATCATTGTTATCACAGCTTATGTGATGTGGGTGCTAGTGCTAGTGTTATACCTCATGACTTATACAAAGAAATTAAGCATAAGATTGCACCTACTGAGTTAGAAGATATTGATGTTACAATTAAACTTGCCAATAGAGATACTATATCAGCAATGGGAATTGTTAGAGATGTTGAGGTCTTGTGTGGGAAAACTAAATATCCTACTAATTTTCTTGTTCTTGGTTCCCCACAAGATAGCTTTTGTCCCATTATATTTGGTAGACCCTTCTTGAACATTGTTAATGCTAGGATAGACTGCGAAAAGAATGTTGTTACTATCGGTTTGGGTGATATGTCTCATGAGTTTAATTTCTCTAAATTTAGTAGACAACACCGTGAAGAGGAATCACCTAGTAAGGATGAAATTATTGGTCTTGATTATATTGCCGTACCTCCTAGTGATCCTTTGGAACAATATCTGCTAGACCATGAAAATGATATGTTTATGAATGAAAGAAGGGAAATAGATGAAGTATTCTTTAAACAGAAACCCATTATGAAACACAATTTGCCTGTTGAAATCCTAGGAGATCCTCCACCACCGAAGGGTGATCCCATGTTTGAGCTTAAACCGTTGCCCGAAACTCTTAAATATGCTTATCTTGATGAGAAAAAGATATATCCTATTATTATTAGTGCTAACCTTCCAGAGCATGTAGGCAGGCAGACAACTGAGGTGGCGCGGTGGTGGAGTCTTCACGAAGATCTGCATGCCGCCACGCAGGTGCCTGCCCAGTTGGTTGGGTCGGCAGCTGCATGTGAACGGCGGTGGATACTTGGTCAGTGCGGGCCTGGCGGTGGCCCTGTAGATGTCCTTGGCAAGGGCCTCGCTGGGGCCCCGGCAAGGGTCTTGCCGTGGCGCCCGCTGTCGTCCCCGGCAAGGCGCTTGCCAGGGGTCTCGTGGTTTTCCTTGGCTGGAGTCTCGCCAAGGGTCGTCGTCTTCTAGTGCTCATCTGATCTTGAATGTTTCTTCACAAAGATCTGCATGCCACCACAGAGGTGTCTCTCGAGCCCTTACCCCAACATAGTAGACCATGGTGGGGGCTGTGGACTCAAGGGTGACTCGCTCCGTAGGCGCGGGGCGAGCTGCCGCGGCAAGGGTCTTGCCAGGGCAACTAGGGCTGATCCCGGCAAGGATCTTGCCGGGGGGGAGCCCGCTTCGTCCCTTTGCTCTTCCTGGTCTTGTCCTCGGCGTTGTTCCAGCTACCTTGGACTTCGGTCTTACCCTGGCTCACCTCCCTTGCCCTGCTTGGTGTGGTCGCGGGTGTGGCTCTGACTGCCCATGCACAGTTATAGGGGTACAAAAAGTGTACCCCTCTTTTTGTACACCGACAGTCTTGGGGCATAAAGTTTCTGAAAGAGGTATTGAAGTTGATAAAGCCAAGGTTGATGCTATTGAGAAGATGCCATGTCCCAAGGACATCAAAGGTATTAGAAGTTTCCTTGGTCATGCCGGATTTTATAGGAGGTTCATTAAAGACTTCTCCAAAATTTCTCGGCCTCTGACTAATTTATTACAAAAAGATATACCATTTGTCTTTGACAATGATTGTGTAGAAGCATTTGAAATACTTAAGAAAGCATTGATCTCTGCACCTATTGTTCAACCACCTGATTAGAATTTACCCTTTGAAATTATGTGTGATGCTAGTGATTATGTTGTAGGTGCTGTTCTAGGGCAAAGAGTTGATAAGAAACTAAATGTTATTCATTATGCTAGTAAAACCCTAGACAATCCTCAGAGAAATTATGCTACTACTAAAAAAGAATTTTTAAGCAGTTGTATTTGCTTGTGATAAGTTCAGACCTTATATTGTTGGTTCTAAAGTAACTATTCACACTGATCATGCTGTTATTAAATATCTTATGGAAAAGAAAGATGCTAAACCTAGACTTACTAGATGGGTTCTCTTGCTACAAGAATTTGATTTGCATATTGTTGATAGAAAGGGAGCTGAGAACCCCGTTGCAGACAACTTGTCTAGGTTAGAAAATGTTCTTGATGACCCACTACCTATTGATGATAGCTTTCCTGATGAGCAATTAAATGTCATAAATACTTCTCGTTCAACTCCATGGTATGCTGATTATGCTAATTATATTGTTGCTAAATTTATACCACCTAGTTTCATATACCAACAAAAGAAAAAGTTCTTCTATGATTTGAGGCATTACTTTTGGGATGACCCACTTCTTTATAAAGAAGGAGTAGATGGTGTTATTAGACGTTGTGTACCTGAGCATGAAGAGGAACATATCCTATGCAAGTGTCACTCCCAAGCTTATGGAGGACACCACACTGGAGATAGAACTGCACACAAGGTATTGCAATCCGGTTTTTATTGGCCTACTCTCTTCAAGGATGCTCGTAAGTTTGTCCTTTCTTGTGATGAATGTCAGAGAATTGGTAATATTAGTAGACGTAAAGAAATGCCTATGAATTATTCACTTATTATTGAACCATTTGATGTTTGGGGCTTCGATTATATGGGACCTTTTCCTGCCTCTAATGGTTATACACATATTTTAGTTGTTGTTGATTACGTTACTAAGTGGGTAGAAGCTATTCCAACTAGTAGTGTTGATCATAACACCTCTATTAAGATGCTTAAAGAAGTTATTTTTCTGAGGTTTGGAGTCCCCAGATATTTAATGACTGATGGTGGTTCACATTTTATTCATGGTGCTTTCTGTGAAATGCTTGCTAAGTATGATGTTAACCATAGAATTGCATCTGCTTATCACCCTCAGTCTAGTGGTCAAGTAGAATTGAGCAACAAAGAGCTCAAATTAATTTTGCAAAAGACTGTCAATAGGTCCAGAAAGAATTGGTCCAAGAAACGTGATGATTCATTATGGGCCTATACAACTGCATATAAAAATCCTATGGGTATGGCTCCGTATAAAATGGTTTATGGAAAAGCATGTCACTCACCTCTCGAACTATAACATAAGGCTTATTGGGCTATTAAAGAGCTCAATTATGATTTCAAACTTGCCGGTGAGAAGAGGTTATTTGATATTAGCTCACTTGATGAATGGAGAACCCAAGCTTATGAAAATGCCAAATTATTTAAAGAAAAAGTTAAAAGATGGCATGATAAAAGGATACAAAAGCATGAGTTTAATGTAGGTGATTATGTATTGCTATAGAACTGTCGTTTAAGATTTTTTGCAGGAAAACATCTCTCTAAATGGGAAGGTCCCTACGTTATCGAGGAGGTCTATCGTTCCGGTGCCATAAAAATCAACAACTTCGAAGGCACAAATCCAAAGGTGGTGAACGGTCAAAGAATTAAACATTATATCTCAGGTAATCCTATAAATGTTGAAACCAATGATATTGAAACCGTAACCCCAGAGGAATACATAAGGGACACTTTCCGGAACGTTTCAGACTCCGAAAAGGAATAGGTATGTGGTACGGTAAGTAAACCGACTCCAAAACAATTTTTATGGCAATATTTCTCCGTTTTGGAATATTTAGAAAAGTAGAAAAATAAGAAGCAGTCCGGGAAGGACACGAGGGATCCACGAGGGTGGAGGGCGCGCCCTACCCCCTACCTCGTGGGCACCTCGTGTGCTCTCCGGACTCCGTTTTCTTGCACGATACGTATTTTGGTCGGTAAAAATTCATTATATATTCTCCCGAAGGTTTTGACTCCTGTATCACGCAAAATCCTCTGTTCTTGTTTCGAGCCGTCCTGCTGCAGAATAGAGCAACATGTCGTCCCAGGATTCGGAAGGAGAAAGCTATGTGGATGATTACCTTGTAGATCCTAAGGTCTATGGAGATGTAGAGCATTGTGGTTAGACTACAGAGGAAGAAGAGGACTATGATCCCAAGGGGAAGGAGGAGACGAGCTCAGATGAGGATGAACCCCCACTACCTCAACCTGGCGACATGCATGTGGAGTTCAAAAAGTCAAGCCTCCCTGATAGAGCGAAGAAACCTAAGATCGAGTTTATCCCTTTTCGTCTCTTGCAGGAAAACAAGTAGGGACTATGCAAAAAGATATTAATCCTGGAGCAGGAGATTGACGACTTGAGGGATCAAAATTCTATCCTCAAGCGCAAATTGAGGAAGAAGCCTACACCACCACCTTCCTCACCAACAAAGGAGACATAATTACATCAGTATTGGCACTCCCCTTGGCAACTGCCAAGCTTGGGGGAGGTGCCCCGGTATCGTATCATCATCACACTCCTATTCTTACCATTTTTCTTAGTTCGATCCTATTAGTAGTATCTTGATCTAGTAGAATAAAGTTTATGGCATGATCTAGTATTGAGTTTTTGCCTTATGATCCCTCTATGTAATCGAGTCTGTGATCTATATATAATAAAGATTAGTGTTGAGTCAAGGGCTTGATTTTCTGGCTATGATCTTGAGTGAATAAAAGAAAAGAATAAAAAGAAACAAAGAGTTCATATTTATCTTATTGAGAGTAATGACTTCACATAGAAAGAGTATGAGGATTAAAAGTTGTTGGGAGTTGGCAAACATAGCTTTGGTCATCATTGCAATTAATAGGAAGTAATAAAGAAAGAGAGGTTTCACATATAAATATACTATTGTGGACATCTTCCATGATTGGGAGCACTCATTAAAATATGACATGCTAAAAGAGTTGATGTTGGACAAGGAAGACAACGTAAATGGGTTATGTTTTCTTATATCTGAGATAAAGTATATTGTCATGGATCATCCAACATGTTGATCTTGCCTTTCCCCCTCATGCTAGCCAAATTATCAGCACCAAGTAGAGATACTACTTGTGCTTCCAAAACCCTTAAACTAGTTTTGCCATGAGAGTCCACCATATCTACCTATGGATTGAGTAAGATCATTCAAGTAAGTTGTCATCGGTGCAAGCAATAAAAATTGCTCTTTAAATATGTATGATTGATTAGTGTGGAGGAAATAATCTTTATACGATCTTGTGATGTGGAAGAAATAAAAGCAAAGGGCTGCATAATAAAGGTTCATATCACAAGGGGAAATATAAAGTGACGTTACTTTGCATTAATATTTTGTGCATCCAACCCTAAAAGCGCATGGCAACCTCTGCTTCACTGTGCGAAGGGCCTATCTGTTACTATTATCTTCTACCTTATGCAAGAGTCATGGTGATCTTCACCTTTCCTTTTTACATTTTATCCTTTGGCAAGAACAATGTGTTGGAAAGATCCTGATAGATATATCTAATTGGATGTAGGGGAGCATGATTTACTATTGTTGACATTACCCTTGAGGTAAAAGGTTGGGAGGCGAAACTATAAGCCCCTATCTTTCTCTGTGTCCGACTAAAACTCCGTAGCCACAAGTATTGCGTGAGTGTTAGCAATTATGAAAGACTAAATGATAGTTGAGTATGTGGACTTGCTAGAGAGCTCTGACATCACTGTGCTTCAATGACTGAGATTATAGTTTGTTAGTTCTCAATAAAGTTTCTGATTCATACTTTTGCCTTGTGAATAGATCATCACTTGAGCATAAGAAATCGTATGACAATATCCATATATGTTGCTGTTATAAGAATAATCATGATGCCCTCATGTCCGTATTTTATTTTATCGACACCTCTACCTCTAAACATGTGGACATATTTATCGTTATCGGCTTCCGCTTGAGGACAAGCAAGGTCTAAGCTTGGGGGAGTTGATACGTCCATTTTGCATCATGCTTTTATATCGATATTTATTGCATTATGGGCTGTTATTACACGTTATGTCATAATACTTATGCCTATTCTCTCTTATTTTACAAGGTTTACATAAGGAGGGAGAATGCCGGCAGCTGGAATTCTGGGCTGGAAAAGGAGCAAATATTAGAGACCTATTCTGCACAACTCCAAAAGTCATGAAACTCCACAGAAGCTTTTTTCAGAATATATAAAAAATATTGAGCGGAAGAAGTACGTCAGAGGGGCCCCACCTGGCCACGAGGGTGGGGGCGCGCCCTACCCCCCAGGGCTCGCCCCCTGCCTCGTGGGCCCCCTGTTGGCTCTCCGGTGGCCATCTTCTGCTATATGAAGCCCTTCGTCCGAAGAAAAATCAGAAGCAACCTTTCGGGACGAGACTCCGCCACCACGAGGCGGAACCTTGGCAGAACCAATCTAGGGCTCCGGCAGAGCTATTCTGCTGGGGACACTTTCCTCCGGGAGGGGGAAATCATCGCCATCGTCATCACCAACGCTCGTCTCATCGGGAGAGGGTAATCTCCATCAACATCTTCACCAGCACCATC
This sequence comes from Aegilops umbellulata, assembly GCA_032464435.1. Lineage (NCBI taxonomy): Eukaryota > Viridiplantae > Streptophyta > Magnoliopsida > Poales > Poaceae > Aegilops > Aegilops umbellulata. The sequence goes on along the minus strand of CP136056.1, from coordinate 59,948,331 downwards.
TCCTCTCAAAACCCTAGTTCATCTCTTGTATCCAATTCTTGTCTCCAAGTCCGGGATTTGTACTAGTAGGTTGCTAGTAGTGTTGATTACTCCTTGTAGTTGATGCTAGTTGGTTTATTTGGTGGAAGATCATATGTTCAGATCCTTTATGCATATTATTACCCCTCTGATTATGAACATGAATATGCTTTGTGAGTAGTTACGTTTATTCCCGAGGACATGGGAGAAGTCTTGCTATTAGTAGTCATGTGAATTTGGTATTCGTTCGATATTTTGATGAGATGTATGTTGTCTAGCCCCTAGTGGTGTTATGCGAACGTCGACTACATAACACTTCACCATTATTTGGGCCTAGAGGAGGGCACTGGGAAGTAATAAGCAGATGATGGGTTGCTTGAGTGACAGTAGCTTAAACCCTAGTTTATGCGTTGCTTCGTAAAGGGCTGATTTGGATCCATATGTTTCATGCTATGGTTAGGTTTACCTTAATACTTTTGTTGTAGTTGCGGATGCTTGCAATAGAGGTGAATCATAAGTGGGATGCTTGTTGAAGTAAGAACAACACCCAAACACCAGTCCACCCACATATCAAATTATCAAAGTACAGAGCACAAATCATATGAACGTGATGAAAACTAGCTTGACGATATTCCCATGTGTCCTCGGGAGCGCTTTTCTCTATATAAGAGTTTTTCCTGGCTTGTCCTTTGCTACAAAAAGGATTGGGCCACCTTGCTGAACTTTATTTACTTTTGTTACTTGTTGCTCGTTACAATTTATCTTATCACAAAACTATCTGTTACCACGTATTTCAGTACTTGCAGAGAATACCTTACTGAAAACCGCTTATCATTTCCTTCTGCTCCTCGTTGGGTTTGACACTCTTACTTATCAAAAGGACTACGATAGATCCTGTATACTTGTGGGTCATCATGCGCCTATACAATTTACCATTTTATTGGGTGTGTTGGAGACACAAGAGATTCTTTGTTATTTGGTTGCAGGGTTGCTTGAGAGAGACCATCTTCATCCTACGCCTCACACGAATTGATAAACCTTAGGTCATCCACTTGAGGTAAATTTGCTACTGTCCTACAAACCTCTGCACTTGGAGGCCCAACAACGTCTACAAGAAGAAGGTTGCGTAGTAGACATCAAGCTCTTTTCTGGCGCAATTGCCCGGGAGGCTAGGTAAGCGGCACTAACACCCCGTTAACTAAGCTCATTTCTGGCGCCGTTGCCGGGGAGGTGAGTGCTTGAAGGTATATCTTTAGATCTTGCAATCGAATCTTTTAGTTTCTTGCTTTATCACTAGTTTAGTCTATAAAAGAAAACTACAAAAAAATGGAATTAAGGGTGCCTCATATGCTTCATCTTTTTAATATCTTTCGTGAAAATGATGGAAAGGAAAATTGTGCCCAAGTGTTAGAAGAAGAAATCTATAAGATGTTTGGCACTAAATTTTTGAATGATGAGCATGATTACAGTGTTGTTAGTATGAATTCTTTGAATACCCATGATGCTGATGATACGCAAAAGCCACATGCTTGGGGATGCTATGTTTGATGAAGATGATATGTTTAGTCCCCCAAGTTTTGATGAGCATTTATTATGATGAAAGCATGCCTCCTATTAATGATGATTATTGTGATGACACGTATGCTATAAAGAATAAAGATAACCATGAAACTTGTCATCATGATTTTAATTTTCAATTGGATTATGCTTCACATGATAGTTATTTTGTTGAGTCTGCTCCCACAATTCCTAATGAGAAGAAATTTGCTTATGTGGAGAGTAGTAAAATTTCTATGCAAGTAGATCATGTAAAGAATGCTTTATGTGCTGGTTATATGGTTGGATTCATTCATGATGCTACTGAAAATTATTATGAGAGAGGATCATATGCTTCTACATATTGCAATAATATCAAGTTTCCTCTCTATGTGTTGAAAATCTTGAAGATTTGCCTGTTTTACCTTCCGATGCTAGTTGTTTCATGTTCCCATAAGTTGTTTGCTCACAAAATTCCTATGCATAGGAAGTGGGTTAGACTTAAATGTGCTAGTCGTATTCTTCATGATGCTCCCATTATGTTTCAATTCTTATCTTTTATGTTAGCATCATTGAAATCATCATGCCTAGCTAGGGGCGTTAAACGTAAGCGCTTGTTGGGAGGCAACCCAATTTTATTTCTGTTCTTTGCTTTTTGCTCCTGTTTAGTAATAAATAATCCATCTAGCCTCTGTTTAGATGTGGTTTTATGTTTTAATTAGAGTTTGTCCCAAGTAGAACCTTTGGGAAGATTTGGGTGAAGTCTTTGCGATCTTGCTGTAAAAAGCAGAAACTTTAGCGCTCACGAGATTAGCTGCCATTTTTTACTGGAGAGTGCTTTTAGGTTGATTATTTTTGCAGATGATTAATAGACAAATTCCTTAGGTCCACCAATTTATTTCAGAAGTTTTGGAGTTACAGAAGTATTCGAATGATACAGATTACTATAGGTTGTTCTGTTTTTGACAGATTCTGTTTTCTATGTGTTGTTTGCTTATTTTGATGAATCCATGAGTAGTATCTGTCGGATCACGGGTTCCGGCAAAACCCTCAAGGTTTGAACATGGGGGTGCGCACGAAGATCTCCCCCTGCCGATCCATGTCCTCGCTTCGCTAAGATCTCAAGGACTAACTCGACAAACTCACAACACAAAGGACACGAGATTTATACTGGTTGGGGCCACAGTTGTGGTGTAATACCCTACTCTAGTGTGGTGGTGGTGGATTGCCTCTCAGGTTGTGGATGAACAGTACAAGGGGAAGAACAGCCTCCTAAGGTCGAGGTGTTCTTGTGCTTGGTGGGTGATGGGATGGATCTAGTCCAAGATGAGATGAGATGCCTCCGATTGAGTTATCTCCTACGGTGGTGGCTAGTACTATTGAGTTATCTCCCTGGTCCTCTCCCCAAATATTGAGCGGGAAGGGAGCCAACAACGACCAATTTGAAAGGGGACAACTAGTACAACTTATCCTGACAAAAGCAGTCTTCGCCTGCAAAAGGCTCTGGCGGTGACGCCTCCTTGGGCTCCATGGTGACCTCCATCTTGTCGTCCTGCTGGTCTTGGTCTTGTTGCACCGATATGGAAACCTTTGCCCGACGCCTCGGTACTCCGCGCTTGCGCTTGCCTCCTTAGAACCAAAGAGGAAACAAGGACACTGTCGGTGTACAAAACTAGGGGCACATTTTTGTACCCCTTTACCTGTGCACGGGCAGTCAGGCCGCGCCCGTGACCACGCCAAGCAGAGCGAGGGAGGTGAGCCGAGGTAAGACCGAAGCCCAAGACGAAGCAAAGCAACGACAAGAACCAAGGCCACAAAGGTCAGATGGGCGAAGCAGGTTTCCCCGGCAAGGACCCTTGCCGTGGGGGCCTCAGCGGCCCTGGCAAGACCCTTGCCGAGGTAGCTCGCCCACGCCAGCCGAGCAAGCCACCCTCGAGCCCGCCAACACCCGACAAGTGCATTGGGACAGGGCTCGGGAGGCACCTCTGTGGTGGCATGCAGATATTTGTGAAGACAAAGGATAGTCAAGATCAAATGAGGATTGGAAGGCAGCCATCCTCACCGAAGAAACCCACAAGACCCTCGGCAAGATCCTTGCCGGGGAAACCTGCGCGCCACGGCAAGACCCTTGCCGGGCCGCCCGGCAAGGCCCTCGCCAAGCGCACCAGCAGGGCCACCGTCAGGCCCGCACTAGCCAAGTCTCCGCCGCCGTTCGCATGCAGCTACCGACCCAACCAGCTGGGCAGGCACCTGCGTGGCTACATGCAGCCCTTCGTGGAGGCTCCACCACCACGCCACCTAAGCTGCCTGCCTGCCTACATGGCACCGCATGCATCGCTGGCCAGGGCACGTGTCGAAGCTTGGATGAGCGGCGACGGACGTGACGGGCCTCGCCCCCGTCCCCGATAAAGTGAAGGAACACCTAAGCGATGCATTAAATGCACCTTGTCCTGTAATACGAGGGATAACCTCGTGCCACTGTAGACCTTTCCACCTCCTGTGTGCCCCTGTGGCAGCCCCTTTCGCCTATAAAAGGAGGCCCATGGTGCACGGGGGAAGGATTCGACTTTTTGGAGCTTGTTACACCCCGTAGCCAGTTCAAGAACTCAGAATACATCCACCAAAGCAGGAGTAGGGGTTTACGCATCCTCGCGGCCCAAACCTGGATAAACGAACCGCGTGCTCTCTGTTAGACCCTCTCTTCTCTCAACCCCACGACCCGCAACTGCTGTAGGGATTCTTGTGATCCCGTCGGTGTCATTTCCCACCAGCATCTTTGGCGCGTCAGGTACGGGGCGCGTTTGTGAGAATCTAGTATGATAGTTAACCTAGCGGTTCTTCGTCGCCATGGCCCCTAAGGAGAAGACGGCCACGACGATCGGCTCGTTGGGGGACGAGCTGTCCGTGCTGTCGGATCACGGGTTCCGACAAACCCTTAAGGTTCGAACTCTGGGGTGCGCGCGGAGATCGTGCCCTCTACCTCTCCGTCTCGCAAGGATCTAAACTACAGAACGAACAGCACAAGAGACACAGGGTTTATACTAGTTCGGGCCACCATTGTGGTGTAATACCCTACTCTAGTTTGTGGTGGGTGGATTGCCTCTTGGGCTGATGAGGATGAACAGTACAAGGAAGAACACCCTCGCGAGGGTCTGTTCTTGGCTAGGGTATGAACTGCTGGGGGAGTTCAATTGCCCTTCTCACTCTCTGGGTGTGTTGCTAGCTCTGTTTATGGATCGATCCCTCTAGATGTCAAGATGCCTCTACCCTGGGGGTGGCTAGTCCTATTTATAGGCAAAGGTCCTGGGCCTCTTCCCAAATATTTGAGCGGGAAGGGCGCCAACAATTGGCCAATTCGAAGGGGAACATCTGGTACACTTATCCTGACTAAAGTTGGTCTTCGCCTGCCAAAGGCCCTGTGGTGACGCCGTTCTGGGCTCCATGGTGACCTCCTTCCCACCGTTGGACTGGTCTTGGTCTTGTTGCACCGAAATGGGTGCCTTTGCTTGATCCTCTCGCCTGCGCTTGCCCCCTTTGCACCAAAGAGGAAAGGGGAACGCTGCGCGGGCTGGCGCCCGCCTGGCACCCTCGATCGTCATGGCTTGCGTCATGGGCACCTCGCGAGGTACCCCGCCTTGATCTCTCCGCCTCCTCACGAGCCAGCCTAAGGAGGTCGTGCCTGAGGAAGCGCCGTGTCGTCCGCCCCGCGAGGCTTGGCCCCTCGCGAGGGCCTTGAGTCTTGTGTTGATGAAGATGGGCCACGCTGGGCCCCCATTTGAGCCACGCCGTAGGCCGCAGGCAGGCAAGTCTGGGGACCCCCATTCCCAGAACGCCGACAGTAGCCCCCGGGCCCAAGGCGCGCATGGACTTGGCCGTGCCGAGAGGCGAAAGGGCAAGGGCGAAGCGCCGCGGGCCCTAACAGCCTGCGGCCTTGGGCGCCGCGTGGCGGTCGATTGGACGTGGGCGTCTCCACTTCCCCACGACGCCTTAGTGACCGCGCGGATTGGACAAGTCCCTGCATGCAAATCATGTCATGATTACCTGCGATCGTGGAGGCCGACGGTTGGCCTTTGCCGGCTATATGTACGGCACCGCGCGTGTCCTTCCAGCCCATCTCTTCTTGCTTCCTCCTCTGCCTCAGTTCTTGCTCCGTCTTGGTGTGATGGCTCCAATTCGCCGGTTTTCTGCGGCGGAGAAGGGAAAGGCTCCTCGAGAGGGACCAGACCCTCTCCCGCCAAAGAAGCGACCTGCTCCCCGCGGCCGCGATGAGGAGGGCTGTCAGGTGGCGCCGAGGCCTTTGTATGAGCGGCCTCCGCCGGGGTTCCCGCTTCCCTTGTATGCCCACGCCGAGGGCCTTGGAAGAGGAGATGCCGATCCCCTCGGCCAGCGCCGGAGGGTCAGGAAGGTGTTGGTTGTTCCTCCTAGAGTCCACGCCGAGGGCTCCTCCCGCGAGCTCGTGCTCCACGCCGCCATGCCTCCGCGAACTTGGATTCGCTTTCCTACCTTCTTCGCCTCCGTCTTCCCGTGGGGAAGACTCCTGGAGCTATGGCTGCAGCACGTCGACTGCAGCACTCCTGCGACCGAGGCAGAAGTCGCGGTCCTTGCCTCGGGCGAGGTCTTCATGACTCGCGGCTGGGGCGAGATCGCTCGGGGTTGCAGAGCAAGGGGCGCCCTCACGATCCACCTGGAGTATGATGGCGCTTCGGTGATGTTCTTCAAGGTCTTCGACGCGAATGGGCGCTGGCTGGAGTGCTGCCCCGGGGGAGGCGGCCAGGACCTCGCTATGGCAACGGCTGGGCACGCCAACCACCCCCTGGATAGCTCAACAAGCGATGGGAGCGCCGGAGGATCTAGCGATCCCAGCGAGGTCTTCGCGACTCCGGAGACGAGCGACGACAGCTACGAACCCGCGAGCCAGCGCCGCTCACGGAGCAGGGCGGGCTCACTCGGCCGTCGCTGACTCTGATCTGGATGGGGTTGGCGCCGGTGCTTGATGGCCCACGGTTGATGATGGCGTCTCTTGCAGGGGAACGTGTAGTCAGCGTCCGTTAGGACCTGTTTCCTGCAAGGAATCATACTGCGCCCCATGGGGGCTTGTAAGGTGTCTGTGATCCTTTTGTTAATATGTAACCCTTGCTATGGATCTGTGCGAATCGCAAATTCCGTCATAGTTCGGTCCTCCCTTTCGCACCTCGCGAGGGCTTGGTGCTCTGCGTCGACAGGTCCCAGTCCCAAGGCAGCGTCAGCCGTCGCTGGTATGCCAGGTCGCGATGTCGTGGTCAAGGCCAGGAGGTGAGCGACCCGGGGTCCGGTAAGAGCCCCTGAGTCATGATGCTCAGGAGGTCCCCTTTGGCGCCCAAGCAGCCGTCGCTTGGTGAGAAAGAGAAGCAACGTCGCTAGTACGGAGTCGCTTTAGGTGCGGGGGTAGTGCCACGGTAGCCAATGCTTTGGATGGTGACTTATCTTGAGAATCGGGGATCGCCCCCAGCGCGCCGTCAGGTCCGGAGGGTAATTTGAGCGGAGTTTCTTGGCGAGGTCCTCGCGTGCCCCTTCTCCCTCGCCTCTGCTCCCCTTTCTGCTCTACGTCCTCGCGTCCCGACCCTCGAGCTGGTCTCAGCCGTCGCTAGTATGCCAGGTCGCTATGCCGTGGACAAGGCCAGAGGGTGAGGGCTGGAGAGCCAGTAGGAGCCCTGAGTCGCGATGCTCAGGCACCCCCCCTTTAACGTGCAAGCGGTTTGCACGGGCGAGGGTGAAGGAAACGCCGTGAGGGCCTTGGCTAGCGCAGTTTTCCCTAAGGATCCTGCAGATTCATCACAGAAAGAAGATGGGGCTGCCATGGCAGTTATCAGTCGATCGTTAGTCGCTCAAGAGCTCGTTGGTTGGAGTAGGTGAGGTGTACCAGGGCACCCGTGAGCCAGCGCGGGACTCACGAGGCCCTACCTCTTAGGCGGGTTGCGCCTGGCACTGGTCCGTATCTTGAGATGTGTTCCTGCAAACTTTGGTTAGATGCCGGCTCTCTACGTCCTCGGGTCCCAACCCTCGAGCTTGTCTCAGCCGTCGCTGGTATGCCAGGTCGCGATGCCGTGGACAAGGCCAGAGGGTGAGGGCTGGAGAGCCAGTAAGAGCCCTGAGTCGCGATGCTCAGGCACCCCCCCTTTAACGTGCAAGTGGTCGACATGGAGAAGAAGAGGTGCCGTGGACGGCATCAAGTAATCAAGCATGATAGGCGAATGCATAATTGGAAATAAACGCGGGGGAGATACACGCCGCTGGGCCTGGCCCGAGCGGCTTGGGGATGATGCAGCCCGAGGGGCGCCCCCAGCAGAGCAAGCTAACGACTGAAGGAAATAAAAAGGGATACATGCCACGGGGACGGACCCACGCGGCCTGGGAGTGACGCAACCCTGAGAGGGCGCTCCCAGCTGGGAATAAAACTTGAAAGATGTCACCTGAAGATGTCGTCGGCGAAGTCGTGTTGGTGCAGCAGACTCGGTGGGCTGCGGAAGCCGATCCTCACGAGCCCCCCGGCCCTGGGGCCTCAGGAGGCTCCGGAGGCACCGATGGCTCCTCGCGGACTGTCTCCATCTCCGCCAAAGCCGCAGAACGCCTGTCTTCCTGAGCCTCCAAGATGCCCCTCATGAGGCGCTGGTACGCCGCAGCCATGCTCGGCAGGCCATAAGGCATGCGAACATAGCTGTGGGGCGGTCCTCCGCAGCACCCCACTCGGGAGGGCCAGAGGCGCTCCGTCGTGGCGATCTGATTGAGCCCTCGTACATCGACGCAGACGCGCAGCCCACCATCCTCGCCTGGATGTGGAGCCACAGCTGGTGGACGATGGCAACCTCTCATGATCCTTGACTCCTGTAGTTCTTGAATGGCCTTGTTAACGAACTCCTGCTGGTCTGACCTTCCTCGCCTGGCTCCTTCTCGAGGGAATCGCGCTTCGAAGCACGACTCCACGTGGTGCCCAAGCGCCTCCCTCGTGACCCTGGCAAGGTCGGTGGCCCTCCAGGTGAGAGCCCCCGAGCCCTGCCTAAGGAGGGCGCCAGGCGCGCTTTCCTATGCGATGGAAGGAGGGTCCCCTTGGGCAGACACGGGCCCTGAAGGGCCTGCCTCCTGAGGGACTGAGCCTGACGACGTCTTCTTCTTCTTGGGCGTGGTCTCAGGAAGGCTCCTGCTTCCGCGATCTGGGTCTTCTAGCGACGCGGCCTGAAAGGCTCGCTCCAGGGAACACACTGCGTCCTTCTCTTCATAGGGCACCGTGATGACGCCGCCACTTCTTGGCATCTTGAGGACGTTGTAGCCGTGGTGGGTCACATCCATGAACTTGGCCAGCGCTGGGTACCCGAGGATGGCGTTGTACGGCAGGCGGATGTGGGCGACGTCGAAGTCGATGAGCTCGGTGCGGTAGTTGCTGCGGGCCCCGAAGGTGACGGGGAGGCGGACCTGCCTGATCGGGACTGTGGAACCGTCGGTGACTCCGGAGAAAGGCTTGGTTGGCTGAAGCTGGTCATAGGGCACTTGGAGGTTGTTGAATGTTTCCACGGACAAGACGTTGAGCCCTGCTCCACCGTCGATGAGGGTCCTGGTGACCAGAACGTTGCTGATGACTGGGGAGCAAAGCATCGGGAGGACTCCTGCTGTGGCCGCGCACTTGAGCTGGTTTGCCGAGCTGAACGTGATGGCGCACGCTGACCACCTGAGGGGGCGCGTTGCTTCGATCTTGGGGAGGACTACATTCACTTCGCGGGCAAACTGCTTGAAGATACGTTGAGAGGCTGGGGCTTGAGCTCCGCCCAGGATGCAGGCGATTGCGCGCGGCTCTTGGAAGCCCCCAGCCCCCTCGTCTTGGTGGCGGTCTTCGTTCCTCCTTGGCTGAGGCGGCAGCGGCGGCAGGCCTGGGTTGCCGTGAGGGCGATCCTCACGAGGCTGATCCCTCCAGTCCCCCTCGCGAGGCGGGTCCCGCCAGTGGTCCTCGCGAGGTTGGTCGCGCCACCCTTAGCGTGGGCCACGATCTTCCCAGCGTCCTGGGTTTCTTCCTCCTCCTCGGCCGTAGCCCCGGTCAGCACGGTCAGGGCGACGGCCGATTCTTCCTTCTCGCATGGCGCGGAGTCCTTGGCATTCGTTGGTGTTGTGGGTGTGGAGGTCGTGGTACACGCAGTACCGGCTGCCCCTGGAGGATTCAGGCAGATCCTTGCCCCGCTTGGTGTCTGGCTCCGCCGCGAGTACGGCAGCCCCCTTGCGCTTCACGTCCTTGGCCTTGGGCTTCTTCTCTTCTGGGTCTGCGGCAGGCAGCTCGAGGAGGGAGAGGCGTCCCTCCTCAGCCCTGGCGTACTTGGTCGCCAAGTTGAACAGCTCCAGGGAGGTGCATAGGTCTACATGCATCGCCAGCTCCTCCTTCATCTTGACGTCGCGCACGCCATCGGAGAAGGCTGAAATGATGGCTTCCTCGGACACCCTGAGGATCTTGAGGCGCGCGTTGTTGAAGCGCTGGATGTACTTTTGCAGGGTCTCTCCGGGTTGTTGCTTGATGCGGCGCATGTCGCTCACGGCAGGCGGCCGGTCACGAGTACCTTGGAAGTTGGCGATGAAGCGGGTGCGCATCTGGTCCCAGGAAGAGATCGTGCCTGGGGCCAGGTTCAGGAGCCAGGTGTGAGCTCCTTCCTTCAGCGCCATGGGTAACCAGTTCGCCATGACCTTTTCTTCCCTGCTGGCAGCTTCGATTCCCAGCTCGTAGAGCTGGAGGAACTCTGCGGGATCAGTTGTGCCGTCGTAGCGAGGGGGCAGATCTGGCTTGAACTTGCCGGGCCATGCGACGCTGCGCAGCTCAGTGGTGTAGGCGCGGCAGCCTGCGGTGGCCACGGGAGGCTTCGGTTGAGGGAGAGCTTCGCCTTGCGGGTCCCCTTGCGCTGTTGCTGGGAGCAGCGCGGGGTCTTGACGTGCCGGGGCCGGAGCGGGGTCTTGGCGAGCTGGAGCTCGGAGCGCCCGGGCAGCCTCTTGCGGTCGAGGGACTTCTTGGCAGCTCCGTTCCTACTAGGCCGGCGCCTAACGGAGCGGGTTCCGCCCAGGGGCCGCGCGCCTTGGAGCCATGGCATCTTCTTGGAGAGGAGGCGGCTGGTACGCCGCCGGAGCTTCATTGCCCACGTGGGGCGGAGTGCGGCGCAGCGGTGCGGACGGCGCGGGAGAGCCCCCTGCGGCGCGGACGAGGTCGGCGACGCGGTCGAGCCATTCCTCATAGACGTCGTCGACGGGGCGGTAGCGCAGGAGCTCGTTCGCCGCGATGAGCGCAGCTCGAGCCTCCAAGGGTGCGTGGAGCGCGCGAGACGAAGAGCCGGCCGGGGTGAGCGACGGAGTAGCGGTGCGGCCGTCTTGCCGCACGGACGGGTGCTGAGACGATGCTTGCTGCTCGTTCCCCGCCGGGCCGGTGGCGGCGTTGACGGCGGGCGACGGAGAACGACGAGGATGCCCACCAACGGGGGCCGTCTGGGCGACACGGGAAGCGATGGCGGCCCGGCGCTCGGCGCGGGCCCAACGAGCGTCAGACATGGATGCGACGGTCGGAGGAGAGCGGAGCGGTGGAAGACAGATTCCGGCGCACTCCTACCTGGCGCGCCAAATGTCGGATCACGGGTTCCGGCAGACCCTTAAGGTTCGAACTCTGGGGTGCGCACGAAGATTGTGCCCTCTACCTCTCCGTCTCGCAAGGATCTAAACTACAGAACGAACAGCACAAGAGACACAGGGTTTATACTAGTTCGGGCCACCATTGTGGTGTAATACCCTACTCTAGTTTGTGGTGGGTGGATTGCCTCTTGGGCTGATGAGGATGAACAGTACAAGGAAGAACAGCCTCGCGAGGGTCTGTTCTTGGCTAGGGGATGAACTGCTGGGGGAGTTCAATCGCCCTTCTCACTCTCTGGGTGTGCTGCTAGCTCTGTTTGTGGATCAATCCCTCTAGATGTCAAGATGCCTCTACTCTGGGGGTGGCTAGTCCTATTTATAGGCAAAGGTCCTGGGCCTCTTCCCAAATATTTGAGCAGGAAGGGCGTCAACAATTGGCCAATTCGAAGGGGAACATCTGGTACACTTATCCTGACTAAAGTTGGTCTTCGCGTGCCAAAGGCCCTGTGGTGACGCCCTTCTGGGCTCCATGGTGACCTCCTTCCCACCGTTGGACTGGTCTTGGTCTTGTTGCACCGAAATGGGTGCCTTTGCTTGATCCTCTCGCCTGCGCTTGCCCCCTTTGCACCAAAGAGGAAAAGGGAACGCTGCACGGGCTGGCGCCCGCCTGGCACCCTCGATCGTCATGGCTTGCGTCATGGGCACCTCGCGAGGTACCCCGCCTTGATCTCTCCACCTCCTCGCGAGCCAGCCTAAGGAGGCTGTGCCTGAGGAAGCGCCGTGTCGTCCGCCCCGCGAGGCTTGGCCCCTCGCGAGGGCCTTGAGTCTTGTGTTGATGAAGATGGGCCACGCTGGGCCCCCATTTGAGCCACGCTGCAGGCCGCAGGCAGGCAAGTGTGGGGACCCCCGTTCCCAGAACGCCGACACGTGCCGGTGCGAACGAGCAACGGTCCGGTCACGGACAGGACTCGGGCCGCGGCCCGCAAACACCAGCACTACCCAAGCAGTCGGAGCCTGGCGAGCGGCGTCGTTCGTGCACCAGACGATCGGCCCCACACCGCCGAACCCAAAGACGGAGCTGGGCCCCCTGCCGGCAGCGCGGGGCCCTCCGGGGGTGTCGTTGCGCCAACGCCGGGTGGCGCGGCGACCTCCAGGACGCATACACCAGCGACCACCGCGCGTTCTTCCCGTGGGGTGCGCGCCGAGCAGCGTCACCACGTTGGTGACCCTAGGCACCGCCGTGGGAAGAGCCCTGTGCGTCGTCAGCAAGACGAAGGAGTTCAGCACGCGCATCGAAGCATCAGTGAAAATGGCGTGTAGCTGCTGGGTCGTGACAGAGCTCCTTCTAACATAGTTAGAAGTCGAAGCGCGTCGTGATCCACTCAGCTATCGCCGCCACCCATGCCTGCGGAAGCCTTGGCGCGTACACAGCTTCTCCTCGACTTCCGTCCTGCCGCGGAGAAGCTCGATGAGTGGAGGGCCACCATCCGGTACCTCGTCGCCGTCGCGAACGAAGACGATCCGCGACAGGCAGGGCCCTCGGGTCGGCGCTCCACCAAACAACCACATGCTGGCGCTGGGAGGACCGGGGGAGCTGCGGCCATGGTGCACTATCCTCCTCCTCGCCAGCCGCCGCGGGCGTCGGCCTGTCGCGACGACGCTGGTGACAACATCTCCATAGCGTCGTCCGATCGGCGGACCCTCCGCGACCAGCGCTAGGTCCTTCGGGAGCGAGCTCACAAAGACGTTCGAACCACCATCGAGTGGTGACGCGAAATGCGCCGCCAGTCGGACAAGCGGGCGGGACCCGCTGCGGACCACCTGGCACCGGGGGGCCCCGGCGGCCCACCTTATGAGGTGGGCTGCCCGGCTTTTACCCGTGAGCTGAGGCAGTTCCAGTGGCCATCCCACCGCACGTTCAAGCCCGACGTTGGTGAGAAGTACACCGGCAAGACCCATCCGTCCGAGTTCCTCCGCATCTACACCATCGCGATGCAGGCCACTGGGCTCGCGACGAGAAGGTGCTCGCCAACTACTTCCCGCTGGCGCTCAAGCCCAATGTAATGTCTTGGTTGATGCACTTGCCAGCGGACTCCATCTCTTCCTGGTCAGATCTGTGCCACGAGTTCGTTGGCACCTTCACAGGAGGCCACCAAGCTCATGGCCAGGCCAGTGATCTGCATATCATATCCCAGAAGGAAGGAGAGACCCTGTGCAAGTACATCCAGAGATTCAGCTGGGTGCAGTACAACATCCCTGACGTTCATCCCGCCGCTGTGATTAGCGCGTTCTAGCAGAACGTGCGCAATCGCAAGATGCGCGAGGAGCTGGCGGTGACCAAGGTTAAGGATGTGGCCGAGCTCTATGTTCTGGACGATAGGTGCGCCCGAGCTGAAGAGGGAAGGAAGTACCCTGGCAAAGACGCCGGCGCGGAAACCGACTCTACCTATGAGGACGCCGCCACCCCGACGAAAAAGGGCCGGCGCCTCAACAAGAAACGCAAAGGCAAGGCCGTGCTTGCCGTTGAGGGATCTGACGATACCGGTGCCGGCAAGAAGGTCAAGGCAGACACCCCCGGCAAGGAGATTGCCGGGTGCGCTGCCTGCCGGGCCTTGGGCTACCGACAAGCCAGGAAGCTCCGGCAAGCACTGCTGCAAGATCCACCGCACCAAGGGCCACGCTCTCCAGAACTGCCGACAAGTCGAGCTGCTTGCTGAGAAGCAAAAGGCTGAGTACGAAAGGCGGGACAAAGAGAAGGACCAAGATGGTGCTGAGGGATCCGGCAAGAAGCGTGGCGGCCAAGGAGGCCGCCCCGGCAAGGACAACCAGCAGGAGAGGCCCGCCCGGGGCCGCGACAAGAAACAAGAAGACGACAATCACGACGAGGACGACGAGTCCGTTGAGCAAGTGTTCCAAAAGGCTACGGAGGCCATGTGCATCGATGGCGGCGCCTCGCTGCAGGCCTCTCACCGCCACCTCAAGCAGTGGGCGCGAGAGGTTACGGCGACGGAGCCGTCGTCCGGCGCTCAGAAACCTCTAAAGTGGTCCAACACCCCCCACATCTTTGACGCCGAGGACCACCCTGATCGCACTACCGCGGTCGGGTGTTTGTCGTTGTTGGTTTCGCCAACAATACGCAACCTCAGGGTGAACAAGATGTTGGTTGACGGCGGGGCCGGCCTGAACCTGATCTCCTCTGTTGTGATCAAAAGGTTGCAAATCCCTGACGAAGACCTCAAGGAAACGGGCACGTTTCAGGGGGTCAGTCCGGGGAGAAGTCAGCCAAAGGGAAAAGTCACACTGCCCGTGACATTTGGAGGGGAGTTGAACTACTGGACGGAGAGGATCGTCTTCGACGTGGCCGAGATCCCCTTGCCCTACAACGGGATCCTCGGCAGCCCGGCACTAGCCAAGTTCATGGCAGCATCACACTACGCCTACAACATGCTAAAGATGCCCGGGCCGTTGACCATCATCTCTGTCCCCTCCGACAAGAAGGACGCGCTGATCTGCGCCGAAAAACTCTACCGAGAAGCAGTTGCAGCAGCTGCCGTCAAGGCACCTGCTCCTGCCACCAAAGGCCCGGGAGGAAAGAAGGAGCCCGACAAGACCTCTCGCACCCACTCTGGCAAGCGCACCTCTTCGGGGTGTTGTGCTACCGCTGAGGACGTGCCAAAGAGCTCTGCCAACAAGAGCAAGAGATCCAGAGCCGAGCCGTCGCAGACCAAGAAGGTGCCCGTCGTGGAGGGGCCTGCATCATAGGCTCCGCCCTCAACAGCAAATAGGAAGGCGAGCTCGTCACCTTCCTGCAGGCAAATGTCGATGTGTTTGCGTGGCAAGCATCCGACATCCCCGGTGTTCCCAAGGAGGTGATTGAGCACCACCTAGCTGTCTGCCCCCACGCGCGGCCCGTCAAGCAGAAGGTCAGGAGGCAGGCTCTGGAGAGGCAGGAGTTCATCACAGAGGAGATCAGGAAGTTAGAAGCGGCAGGTCTAGTGAGAGGGTGCTCCATCCGACGTGGTTGGCCAATCCGGTAGTGGAACGCAAGGTGTTGGGGATATTGCTATTTGGGGTAAACCGGCCTGCAGGGCCCGGGTTACCTCCGTCAATGGACCCAAGATGTTAAAGCCCAAGGAGAAATAGAAGGGCCCAAGGCCTATAATCGGTTTAGAGGTTTATGGCGTAAACCGGCCTGGGGTAAACTTGTATTGTAAGTTAGGAATAGAGAGACCGACCCGGACACGTTTATAAGCCGGAGGTCGGGACTTTGCAGACCGACGGGCGTCACCCGTGTATATAAGGGGACGACCCGACGGCGGTTTGAGAGAGAGAAGAAGAACTCGAGGTTTAGGCGAAGCTTATCGCTCCCTGACCCTCGAAACCCATCAATCC
Organism: Aegilops umbellulata; assembly: GCA_032464435.1. Classification (NCBI taxonomy): domain Eukaryota; kingdom Viridiplantae; phylum Streptophyta; class Magnoliopsida; order Poales; family Poaceae; genus Aegilops; species Aegilops umbellulata. The sequence goes on along the minus strand of CP136056.1, from coordinate 59,932,764 downwards.
CATCACAACTAGACGTAGGCTTTTACCTTCATCGAAGGGGCCGAACTAGTATAAACATCGTGTCCTTGTGTCCACTTTTAACCCCTTCAAGCGAACCCGTTGCGATGGCTCCACGACTAAGTCCTTCCACTAGGACATCTGCCGTGACAAATCCACGACAGTTGGCGCCCACCGTGGGGCTATCGCGAGATGGTTTCAAGTTTTTGGAGGGCCGCTTTAAAGGACTCGAGGGTTACGCTGTGGGACGGATGACCAAGAGCCGCCGCGGAAAACTCTACATCGACAGCACAGGCTGGGGCCCCGACGCCGGCTCGATCGAGTACGGGTACCGGGTCCCCTTTGGCGGCATCCATGTTTTCATCGGCAAGATCGGAGAACCGGGCCCCGAGTTAGGCGTCTGCGCCGACCTCGTCGAGACAGCTCAGTGCACGAGATCGACCCTGGCTAAACCGACCAGGAAGCACGCCTTCGTGGGAGTCATCCACGGAGGAAGCTACGAGGAAGGATCCGAATCTGGTGACGAAACCGCCATCTACTCCGGCGATGAAGCGTCGACCGGGGAAACCGAATCTCTTTACCAGCTACAAGACGATCGGATTGGGGGCGGCTCCGATGGCAACAGTATTCCAGACCCCTCTGATCTGCCCTATCGGGTTGGGATCTTCATGGCTGGAACACAGGCGGCGCCACGATCATCAACTGCAGCAGCAGCGATCTCCGGATCGGCAGCAGCAACGGCTGCGCGGGCGGGAGGCCCTACGGGTTCACCAGCCCAAGTTTTGTCAGACCTGTTTGACGCACTGGCAGCGCTCATGGCGGAAGCCAACCCGGTGGATCAGGAGGTTCATAATGCTGAGATTGCCAAAGTGAGAGAGCAGATCACTCAAGCTGAAGCAGAGCTGGCAGCAGAAGAGATCAGGATGACGGCGGAGCGCGCCGCTTTAGATGCACAGGCTTACAGGCTCATGATGGACCAGAAGGCGTCTCAGGAAATCCCGATCTCGATTGCCCGCAACCCTCGACGCTCGAAATCTCTTCAACACCCCGGGGGTAAACCGTGCGGAGGCGACAGCCGGCGCCCCGGTTCAGCACCGGATAATAAACCTGCCTCGTCACAACACTGGTACACCACCAACCGTGCCAACACCGTCAGGTCATTATTCCAACCCGATGGATAACCTCGTCGCGGCGGCAGCTCGGTTGGAAGCCATTCCGATGGAAGGAGATTCGCCGCAGGATGAAGAGACACGCCGGGTCAAGGAGCTCCTTAGGACCGCGTTGGCACAACAAGAAGCATATTCGCAAAGCCGTGATCGGATTCACTCCACCCCTCGCCCCAGCGGGAGCTATAGTAGGCGCATGGAGGAGCCGGCTGTTTCAAGTAACGCCAGGCGTGAAGCGCTCCGCGGCAACAATCCGGCGGGCGTCGACAATACTCACGAGAATGTGGATCGCACCCGTGCACGGGAGGCCGGATTAGCAGCGCAGCATCAGGCTCGTCAGCTTACACCTATCTTCCCAGCAGCTACGGTTGAACCGGGGGTAGTTTCCAGTTCTCTGGGAGTACCGTGCCTTGTTCCCGCTTTGCGCAACATACGCCTGCCCAAAGACTTCAAAGGCCCCCGCAAGGTACCAAACTACACGGCAGATCAGCCTCCGGAGACATGGGTGGAGAGCTATGAAATGGCTATGGAGATGCTGGATGTGGACGACACGGCGTGTGCCAAGTATTTTACTATGATGTTAGAAGGAACGGCCCGGACTTGGCTAAAAAGCTTACCGCCTAATTCAATCAGTTCGTGGGCCCAATTGCGCGCCCGGTTTATCAAGAATTTCAAGGACACGTGCAAACAGCCAATGTCGATTGTTGACCTAGCAGCCTGCGTTCAGCAAGAAGGGGAATCAACAACCCATTGGGTGCGGCGGGTGTCAGAAGTTTTGCACTCATCAGATCGCATCAATGCAGACACCGCCGTGGTGCTGTTGGAAAGCAACTGTCGGTTTGGCCCTTTGAAGCTAAAGCTGGGCCGGATGAAGCGTGATTGTACAGACATAGGAACGCTCATGACCGCTTTAGTGAAGTATGCGGATTCTGACAGTACCAAGGATCCTGACTCTGGTGATGACAAAGCAGGGAAGGGAAAGAAGAATAGCAACACCAAAGGCCAGCAATATCGACCGACAGGTAATGGAGCCGGAGGTAAGCGTAAACCGGACGGGAGCATGGACTTTGTGGCCAACACAAGTGCACAGAATAAAGGCCAGCGGCGTAAGGGGAAACAGCCAAGTTTCCGCGCAAATCCCGGTCCTAATCCGGAGCGTTTGAACTTTTTCTTAAACCAGCCTTGTCCGAAGCACGGAACAAAAGAGGAACCAGCAACCCATCTTTGGAAGGATTGTTATATCATGAAGGAATTCAAAAGCTCAAACACTTTCCAGTACGATCACAGCTCCGGTGGCGGTTCAGGTTCCGGATCAGGATACGGTGGCGGAAATCCCGGTCCAGGGGTTCAGGGTAATCCGGGCGGACAGGACAGCCGAAATAATCAAAATAATCAAAGTGGTTACGGACAGCAGCAATCGGGTTATCAGAGCAACCCGAAACAGTTGAGTGGTGGACAGTATCATGTCTTCACTACAAGCTTGAATAAACGGGATAGAAAGCTTCAGAGGCGGGCCGTCAGTGCTATCGAACCGGCCACGCCTCACTATCTGCGCTGGTCGGAACAGCCTATCATATGGAGCCGAGAAGATCACCCTCCCAGGGTTTATAATCCGGGTCAGTTAGCATTGGTGGTGGCGCCTCAGGTGGGAGGTTATAAGATCACCAAGGTGCTCATGGACGGAGGGAGCAGCATTAACATCTTGTATTATGAGACCTTCCGTCGCATGGGACTGGTGGATAAGGATCTCAAACCGACCAATACCGTGTTTCACGGGGTGGTGCCTGGCAAGTCTGCATATCCGGTCGGTAAGATAGCCCTTGAAGTGGTCTTTGGCGATAGTCACGATTCCAGATCAGAGACGCTGACGTTCGAAGTGGTTAAAATCCAAAGTCCGTACCACGCCTTGTTCGGACGGCCAGCCTATGCAAAATTTATGGCACGGCCCTGCTACGTGTATCTGCAACTTAAGATGCCGGGTTACAAGGGCACTATAACGGTTCATGGCAGCCGTCGAATCGCTTTGGAATGCGAGGAAGGAGATGCGACTTATGCAGAATCGGTTTGTGCTACGGAGGAGCTAAAGCAGTACAAAGACAGTGTTGACCCGGAGGACATGACTTCGTTAAAGAAGCCAACCACGGACCACGATCCGGCCTTGAAATTTAAATCGGCTGCCGAAACTAAGCTTGTTGACTTCGTACCTGGCGATTCGTCCAAGCAGTTCAGTATCAGCGCAAACCTGGATCCAAAATAGGAAAGCGCGCTCATCGAGTTCATCCGTGAGAATCGGGACATCTTTGCATGGAAGCCGTCTGACATGCCTGGTGTACCGAGGCGACTCGCTGAGCACACCCTTAATGTGGATCCTAAGTATAAACCGGTAAAGCAGTTCTTACGCCGGTTTAACGAAGAAAGACGTAAAGCGATTGGTGAGGAAGTGGCCAGGCTCCTGGCAGCTGGGTTTATCATTGAGGTTTTTCATCCCGAATGGCTTGCCAATCCGGTGCTGGTTCTTAAGAAAAACGGCACCTGGCGCATGTGTGTGGATTACACAGACTTGAATAAAGCTTGTCCAGCGGATCCTTTTGCTCTCCCCCGGATTGATCAGATTATTGATGCTACGGCGGGTTGTGAGCGTTTGAGTTTTTTGGATGCCTATTCGGGTTATCACCAGATCAAGATGGCAGTTAAGGACCAGGAGAAGACGGCGTTCATTACTCCCTTTGGAGCCTTCTGCTATGTGTCTATGCCCTTTGGGCTTAAGAGTGCGCAGGCTACTTATCAACGATGTGTGCAAAATTGCCTCCACGAGCAGATTGGTCGTAATGTGCATGCTTATGTGGATGATATTGTGGTCAAGTCACGGAAGAAGGAGACCCTGGTTGACGATTTGAAGGAGACTTTCGATAACTTGAGAGCGTACCAAATGATGCTCAACCCGGCTAAATGTGTTTTTGGTGTACCTGCAGGCAAGTTGTTGGGTTTTTTAGTGTCCCATAGAGGAATTGAGGCCAATCCGGAAAAGATTACAGCCATCACCTCCCTGGCCAAACCGAGATGCGTCAATGATGTTCAGTGCATGGCCGGGCGGATTGCAGCGTTGAGCCGGTTTATCAGTCGCCTCGGTGAAAAGGCGATCCCCTTGTATCAAATGCTCAAGAAGACGGATCAATTTGTCTGGAGTCCGGAGGCGGACAAAGCGTTTGAGGACTTGAAGCGACAGCTAGTCAATCCGCCAGTGTTGGCAGCCCCTGTAGATAAAGAGCCACTCCTGTTATATGTTGCAGCGAATGCCAGAGCGGTTAGTGTGGCGATGGTGGTAGAACGAAAGGAGGCTGGAAAGGAACATCCGGTTCAGCGACCGGTTTACTACATCAGTGAAGTGCTTATCGAGTCCAAACAAAGGTATCCGCATTGGCAGAAACTGGTATATGGTGTTTTTATGGCAAGCCGGAAGCTGAGGCAATATTTTCAAGGACACCCCATCACGGTGGTCAGTTCTGCTCCTTTGGGTGACATCATACAGAACCGGGAGGCGACCGGTAGGATTGCTAAGTGGGCTATCGAGCTCGGGCCGCACGATTTAAGATACGTGCCCCGGACGGCTATAAAGTCACAAGCACTTGTCGACTTCATAAACGATTGGACAGAGTTACAAGCACCTGAGGAGAAGCCAGATAACACCTATTGGACTATTCATTTTGACGGGTCCAGACAATTGGAAGGCTCGGGGGCTGGAGTCGTTTTAACTTCCCCACGAGGAGATAAGTTTTGTTATGTCCTCCGTTTAATGTTCCCCTGTACAAATAATGCGGCTGAGTATGAAGCTTTGCTTCATGGTCTTCGGATGGCTAAAGAGATGAATCTGAGCAGAGTTAGGTGCTTTGGTGATTCGGATCTGGTGGCTCAGCAGGTATCTGGCACCTGGGATTCTAAGGACCCGCTCATGGCTGCATACCGACGTGAAGTAGATATGGTAGCCGGGCATTTCAAAGGCTATCAAGTGGACCATGTGGACCGCAGAAAGAATGAGGCAGCGGACGCTTTAAGCCGCTTGGGCTCTCAGCGTAAACCGGTCCCACCCAATGTTTTCTTGGATGTATTGTATCACCCATCGGTACAGCTACCCGGTGAGCTGGAGTTGGCTGTTCCTGATCCGGAGGCTCAATTAGTGGCGGCTCTTCACGTTACCCCGGATTGGACACTCCCTTATCTGGCATATATGAACCGGGGTGAGTTGCCAGAAGACGAAAGCTTGGCTCGACAGATAGTACGGCGGTCCAAGTCTATGACCATTCTCAAAGGAGAGCTACATCATCGCAGCGTGTTAGGAGCGCTGCAACGGTGCGTATCCCCTAAGGAGGGGTGTGAGATATTACGTGAAATACATGAAGGGGATTGCGGGCACCACGCCGGTTCAAAATCATTGGTGGCTAAAGCGTTCCGCCACGGTTTCTACTGGTTAACTGCTCATGCTGATGCAGAAGACCTGGTCAGGTTATGTGATGGTTGCCAGAAATTTTCCAGACGAGCACACATACCGGCTCAAGAATTGAGGATGATTCCAATCACTTGGCCGTTTGCGACTTGGGGGCTCGATATGGTTGGGCCTTTTAAGCGTTCCAAAGATAAGAAGACCCACCTACTGGTGGCGGTTGACAAATTTACAAAGTGGGTGGAGGCAGAACCTGTCAGTAAATGTGATGCTGCCACGGCGGTTCGGTTTATAAAGAAGGTGATCTTCCGGTTTGGCTTTCCACACAGCATCATCACAGATAATGGTACCAATTTATCCAAGGGAGCCATGAAAGAGTTCTGTGCACGGGAGCATATACGGCTTGATGTTTCTTCGGTAGCACACCCACAATCTAATGGTCAGGCAGAACGAGCGAATCAAGAGATCTTGAGAGGTATCAAACCCCGGCTTCTGGTCCCTTTGCAAAGGACGCCGGGTTGTTGGGTGGAGGAGCTACCGTCTGTATTATGGAGCATCAACACCACGCCTAACAGGTCCACGGGGTTTACGCCGTTCTTTATGGTCTATGGAGCAGAGGCGGTTCTCCCAAGTGATATACGCCATGACTCACCTCGTGTGGCAGCGTATGTTGAAGCGGACAACGAGCAGGCACGGCAGAACGGTCTTGACTTGTTGGATGAGGAACGTGACTTAGCAGCTGCCCGTTCAGCGATTTACCAGCAAGATCTTCGCCATTACCACAGCCGTCGGGTTAGGACCAGAACCTTTCAAGAGGGGGATTTGGTGCTTCGACTCATCCAAGACCAGTCTGATCAGCATAAATTATCCCCGCCTTGGGAGGGACCTTTTGTGGTCAGCAAGAATCTGAATAATGGGTCATACTACCTGATTGATATTCGAGAGCACAAAGATTCGCGCACGTCAGAGGAGGAGACCAGCAGGCCGTGGAACATAGCTCATCTTCGACCTTATTATGCATGAGCCTTGGGCTCTGTTTATGTACATATCATGACCATGTATATATTATGATTAATACAATAAACCGGAGCCACGAGTAAAGCGGGGTCTCTGCTGTTCTTCACATCATATGTGTTCTTCCCCTTGAGGCCGCTTCACCGAAGATCAAATTAAAGATTCCGGTTTAAGAGTCCGGTTCAAGGGAAGATGACTCCTGCAAAGCTTTGAGGCCCTTAATATCCGGTTTAGAGATCCCGGTTCAAGCATGAGGCTTCCTGTTCAAACATAGGTCGTATTCGAACCAAAGAGAACATAGCCATTCAGACATGGGGCTTCCTGTTCAAACATAGGTCGTATTCGAACCAAAGAGAACATAGCTATTCAAACATGGGGCTTCCTGTTCAAACATAGGTCGTGTTCGAACCAAAGAGAACATAGCTAAACCCTATAAAGTCAGTTGGGGACCTAGTCGGCCTGAACCGTAGCTACACCTCCGGGGGGCTTGGTCATGTCTTGACGACGGTAATGCCTTCTGGCTGGCACATTTGCCACTGAATCAGTTGGGGACCTAATCGACTTGAACCGTAGATTACGCCTTATGGGAGCTCGGTCATGTCTTGATGATGGTAATGCCTTCTGGTCGGCTTTTTAGCCAATGAATCATTTGGGGGCTTGGTCGTGTCCGAACCAACGCAATGCCACTTGATCGGCCCTTGGCCATTGAGTCACTTGGGGGCTTGGTCGAATCCGAACCAATGCAATGCCATTTGACCGGCATATTTGCCACGATTCAGTTAGGAGCCTAGTCGGCTTGAACCGTAGCTACACCTCTTGGGGGCTTGGTTTCTTGTCTTGACGACGGTCACGCCTTCTGAACGGTTCATAGCAACCACTATTTGCATGCGTTTTACCATCGTGTTGCCCTCTCGTATTTGGTTTTTGTTTTTCTGCCTTTATTGTGGTGTTTTTTGTTCTTCGGAACGTCAAGTATTTTTAAACCGATTCAGCTGACACAGCCTGGTCCTTTTTTAACCCGGAGGCAAATTGCCCGGTTTGGCAAAGGCGCAGCACGGTTCAGGTGGTCGACAAATCACATTGTGTACTCAGTAAAGACAGGAAACATAAGTTGGAAAAGTCATTGGAAAGGGCATCAGTACCCGTGCGCGAAGGCACATTCAAACGCAGAGGTATTAAACTATCTTATTACAAGGCAGCGTAGTGCCTGAATATATTGTTTGTTGACGGATTAAACGTCACCAACTAAGGGGAACCGGAGAATGGATTACGCCGGTTCGCCGCCTCGGTTCGAAGGCTGTGGATCGTCTTGCGCCGCTTCAGCTCTATCTTGGTTACCCATTGGCTGGAAATCAGCAGTGGTCCAGTCGATTCCCATTAGCGCTTGAAAGACAGCTTCTTCGTGAATCAGCAAAGACGGTTCAATGTCAGGGGCGTAGGTATGCTTACGGATTGGAGGAATAAGGTTTCCCGCTTCAGGGACCGGGGCAGCTACTCGTTTGTTCTGGTTATCGTATTGGGCTTGGTAATGCGACAGATCTGCTTCCTCAGCCAATTGACAAGCTAGGGGGCGCACCGCCCGGTTTATCGCCCTCAAATCGTCTTCACCAAAGTCTGAACCGTCTTCCTTCAAGCTGGGGTATCCTTGGGCCGCTTCGACAGGATCGAAATCTGGTACCCACGCTTTGGCCCGGATCAAGGCAGTGATGGCTCCAGTTCGAGCAGCTGATCTTTTCAACTCTTCAATCCGGGCTGGAAGCATGGACAGCCTCTTTAACGTGTCTTGAATCAGAGACGGCGCAGGGTTGTTATGCGAGGCAGTGGTGATAGCTCTTTGTGCTCCGGTGTACAACTGTTCAATCAGAGTATAAGCAGCTTTGAGTTTCATCCGCACATCAGAACCCAAGTGTCCAATACGTGAGCCTGCAGTGTTTCAAGATGGATTACAAACCGGACATAGGATGTAGCAGACAAGGTACAAATTGGAAGAAGGGCATCGAAAAGTTTACCAAAGACGGCAGAGGTCATGGAGTGTATTTGTCGCTTCACGGTGGATAATTCATCGACCACCGGTTTAAGAGCAGCTTCGGCATTTTCAGCCCTCTTCGTCAAAAGAGCTCTCTCAGTAGCCCAATCAGCTTGTTCTTTTTTGCGGCTTTCTTTCAGCTGTTCCATAACGGTTAAGGCATTGGTCAATTCATCCTTCGCTTTTTCAGTTTCAGCCTGTTGGGTTTTTAAGATTTCCTGAAGGTCCGAGACTTGTTTCGCTTTGGTCTTCAGATCCCCCTGCAGCAGGTCGTCAACAGTGTTCAGAAAATATTGCACGGTTTGGAAGTATCAACCACACAAGCAAGTTATGTGCTCGATACTTGGGGGCTAATGCATACTTGATTTTAACGCAAGTTTTCCATTACAAAAAGTCCCAAGATTAATACAAGTATTTAAACTTGGCACTTGGGGGCTAATGGTTATTTGACGATGTTTCTGGACTTTAATTGTCAAGGCAGCCTGATCCGGTTTACCATCTCGGTTTGGAAATATTGATAAGCTAAGTTGCAATGGAATGAAGCACAAGAGAGTTACCTCAAATTTCTCCTTCATCATCCTGATCATGCCAGCTTCATAATCCCGACTGGTGTACAGTCGGTTCAGGTACCCAGAATAAAGATCCGGGGCGCTTAAAGTGGCGTACGTAGAGGAGTCAAGGTCCCATTTGCCCTTTATGGCCGAGATTTCGTCCTTGGCAGTATGCTTGGCTAAAGTAGCAGTGTTCCCCGGTTCAGAGTGACCAATGCCGGTAATCACCACATCATCATCTTTGGAGTCGCTGCTCTGCGGTGGCCCTGTCGGTTTATCAACAGTTCCAGAAGGGGGGATGGATTCCTCAACCCGAACAGGACTGGCAGGCGGATCAGTACGGCTGGCAGATTTGGTAGTCCTTTCTTCAGCACAGGTGTCATCTTGCGGAGATAGATAATTCTGAATATCTTCACGACCCAGAGCGTCAGCACCAGGAGTTTTCTCTGGTTCAGGAGCGGCAGTTCCTTCAGCCGGGTTATCCAGACGAGCCTTCTTGCTCGGTCTAGGTTTAGCCCTGGAAAAAACCCAAAGATTGAAAAAAAAACGGTGTAAGATGGATTAAGAGACCCATACAGAGATATGTTGTGATCGGTCCAATTTACCCAATAACTGTCTTCAGCGGTGGCAGTTGAGTGGCTGAAGATTCACCAGAAGATGAATGGGAGGTGACCTGATAATCGGAGTCAGATGGATTAAGAGGCTGACGAGTTAAACCTGCTTTAGGAGGAAAGCTAGCGCATAAATCGGAGACCTCTGAGCGGCGTTTCCGAACCGGGTTGTTCGGTAAACCGGCGGAGGTAACTACCTGGCCGCTATGCCGGGTGGTGCGTCGAGCTTCATGTTGCTGGGTCTTCACAAGAAATTTGGGATCCAAGTAAGCAAGAGGATGAGAAAATTTAATTTTCCGGTTTGCTTGGCGAGGTTTTTTCAAAGGCAAAGGAACGGCGTCAGAAGAAAGAATAGTTACCTCTGGGCCTTCAGCATTGCTCGCTTCAGCGTCATCCTGACAAATATCATCATCAATAAGACGCATAAAAAGTAAGCCAACTGAATCGAGGTCTACCCCAAGGTCCGGATTACCCACATCATCCTCCTCTAAATCCGGGGTAGAGGAAGCGGTGTTCCGTTTTTTCTGAGCGGGCTTCTTCACCCTCGTTTTGGGTCGGGTTACCCTTTCGGTCGGCTCTTGAAACTTCTTACTCCAAAACGGATCATCTCCCTGTGTCAGAAAGGACTGGAGTTAGCAATATGTGTATAAGGAGATCATAAATTCTATAACAAACAGAGGGGAAGTACTTACAGCAGGTGGTTTGTTTGTGGCACAAAACGGAAGCAGGCCGGTTCGGGCACAAACATATTCCGGTTCATTCAGCATCTTTTTCACCGCCTCGGTGACTTCGTCTTCCGCTAGCTGAATGTTGCAGTGCCTCAAAGGATCACCAACCCGGCCCGTGTATTGGCACATTAAACCGGAGCGGATGCTAAGGGGCAGGATGCTCCATGAAATCCAGCAACGGGCAAGGTCTACCCCCGTCAAACCGTTAGCCATGAAGGCTCTGAGCTTGGACAGCTTAGGGGCATACTTACTCCTCTCTTTGGCGGTTAGCCTTTGGGGGAAGGGGTGTGTATTACTAAGTCTCTCCGGACGGAAGCCGGGCAGTGGATTTTCTTCAGCAGGGGAAGTATCCTTGCAATAGAACCAAGTGTGATTCCATTCTTGCGGATGACTATGCAGCTTGGCATGAGGATAAGTCACTTCTTTCCTCTTTTGAATCGTCATACCACCCAGTTCCATATTAGGGCCGTCGGTGAATTCAGTACGTCGGTTCAAATGAAACAGGTCCCAGAACAGCTCTACAGTAGGTTCTTCCTGGAAGTACACCTCGCAAAGCACTTGAAAATGGCAGATATTCGTGACTGAGTTTGGACCAACGTCTTGTGGGCGCAACTTAAAGTTAGCCAGGACGTCCCGATAAAATTTTGAACCGGGTGGATTAAAACCCCGGGCCAGGTGATCCGCAAACACCACCACTTCTCCCTCCTGTGGGGTAGGAGGACATTCGTTTCCTGGAACCCTCCAATGGATAGCATTTTTGCTACTCAAAGCGCCAGTCAGAACTAAGTTGTTTAGTTGGGTCTCAGTGATGCGAGAGGGAACCCAGTTGCATTCGTACACCTGTTTTGCCATGAGGAAATCTACAAGACAAAGGTGTTCCGGTTTGAGAACAAATGTGAATGTAAACCGAAGATGCTCTTATATAGAGTAAGGTTATCTAAGATGATATCATCCAGCGGTTGATCAAGGGGACTAATGGATGTGTGGATTAGTTTGCTCGCTCTGCTGGAAGTTAAACCGACCAGATCTAACAGTTGTGAATATGAAAGCAGAAACAGATCCCATACAGATTCTTTCAAAGCAATGGATCTACAGCTAGGGCGAAAAAGAAGTAAAAATATGAGGTTTGGCTCACAGCAGAACAGCATAGGTTCGACAAGCAGGGAGATGAGTACAGATTTACAGAGGTGAGTACATAGCATCATCATCTGTTCGCAAAAGCTCTCAGCGGGTATCGAACTGACGATGTCGACCTAGCGTCAAAGCTGCTATGGGGATGAACAAGGAACAGTGGCAGGATGACGAACCCTAGAACAGATCTAAAAGCAAGAAGAACAGGGGCCTTACCAGGATCCAAACGGATGAGAAAGGTCGCTGCGGTGCTCTGGTCCGATCGGGTTGATGAAGCGGCCGGAGTTGATGCAGTAGCTGACGGCGGCGGCGGAGCTCCAAGGTCTGGGTCGCGAGGAAGACGAAGAAGGGGGCGAAAGGGAGGAAAGGAAGATGGCCTTCGAGTCCTATTTATAAGGTGCGGCGCGCGTGTCAGGCGCGCGAATCCAGGGACCGGAGATTTCGGGAGCCCAGCCGTCGCCCTGATTATTGCGGATTAGCAAAAGGAGACAGTAACTTTGCACTGACGTCATATCGGTTTACCGCAGCAAAAGGAGACGAAGCAAACGGCGGTTCAACAGTTACTGGAAGACATTTGAAGACAGAAATTTTTATTAAGGATTGACATGAACCTGTTCAAATCAATCTGGGGCCTAATGTTGGGGATATTGCTATTTGGGGTAAACCGGCCTGCAGGGCCCGGGTTACCTCCGTCAATGGACCCAAGATGTTAAAGCCCAAGGAGAAATAGAAGGGCCCAAGGCCTATAATCGGTTTAGAGGTTTATGGCGTAAACCGGCCTGGGGTAAACTTGTATTGTAAGTTAGGAATAGAGAGACCGACCCGGACACGTTTATAAGCCGGAGGTCGGGACTTTGCAGACCGACGGGCGTCACCCGTGTATATAAGGGGACGACCCGACGGCGGTTTGAGAGAGAGAGAAGAAGAACTCGAGGTTTAGGCGAAGCTTATCGCTCCCTGACCCTCGAAACCCATCAATCCCATCACAACTAGACGTAGGCTTTTACCTTCATCGAAGGGGCCGAACTAGTATAAACATCGTGTCCTTGTGTCCACTTTTAACCCCTTCAAGCGAACCCGTTGCGATGGCTCCACGACTAAGTCCTTCCACTAGGACATCTGCCGTGACAAATCCACGACACAAGGCGAATGGGAAGTGGAGGCTGTGTATTGATTACACAGATATCAATAAGGCTTGTCCTAAGGAACCCTTCCCATTGCCGCGCATCGACCAGATTGCTGAATCCACGGCCGGGTGTGATCTGTTATCATTCCTCGATGCCTACTCAGGCTACCACCAAATCTTCATGACAAGAGAAGATGAAGAGAAGACATCATTCATCACCCCATGTGGTACGTATTGCTTTTTACGAATGCCCTTCGGGTTGAAGAGTGCTGGCTCAATGTTTGCAAGAGCAGTCCAAATTGGTTTTGAACCTCAGCTCCATAGAAATATGGAAGCCTACATGGATGACATAGTGGTCAAAACCAAGGACGGGCCGACTCTTGTGCAAGATCTAGAAGAGACATTTGCCAACCTGCGCAAGATCAACCTCAAGTTGAACCCTGAGAAGTGCGTCTTCGGCGTCCCGTCCGGCAAGCTTCTCGAGTTCTTCGTGTCGCAGCGCGGGATCAAGGAAAACCCAGACAAGATCAAGGCTATTGATCAGATCGAGGCGCCCAAGCGGATCAAGGATGTGCGACGGCTCATCGGCTGCGTTGCCGCCATGAGCCGGTTCATCTCCAAGTCCTCCGAGCGCGCCCTTCCCTTTTTCAAGATCTTGAAAAAGGCAGGCCCAATGGAGTGGACCCTACAAGACGAGGCCGCACCGCAGCACAAGAAGAAATACATTTCCTCGACGCCAACACTAGTTGCGCCTAAACCACAAGAGCCGTTGCTGCTGTATCTGGCGGCGACGAATCAAGTGGTCAGCGCCACACTAGTGGCGCAGAGGGAGGTCGACGAGGAGGCAACAATGGCGGCAGGACTAGCGGATGGCAAGACGAAGATTCCCCCGGCAGGGCCCGGCGCCAACAAGGCGCTCCCCCCAGCAGAGTCTGTTGCGACCAAGGCGATGCCCGCGCGGTCGAGTGAAGTGGTGCCCAAGAAAAAGATGATGCAGCACCCAGTTTACTTTGTCAGCTCCCTCTTGCAGGGGGCTAGGTCAAGGTATTCCGATGTGCAAAAATTGCTCTTAGGCCTCCTTATGGCCTCGAGGAAGCTGCGTCACTACTTCCAGGCCCACGAGATCACTGTCGTCACCGCCTCCTGTTGCAACGGATACTGGACAACCCGGACGCAACCGGAAGGATTGTGGAATGGGCCTTGGAGTTGTCCAGCTTCGGTTTAAAGTTTGAGAGTACCTCGACAATCCAGAGCAGAGTCTTGGCGAAGTTCATCGCGCAATGGACCTCGACGCCTGACGAAGAAATCCAGGAGACTACTCTCCCCGGCGAGGAAGCAGTCTGCAACTGGATCATGTACTTTGATGGAGCCTTTTCGCTGCAAGGCGCCGATGCTGGTGTGCTGCTTGTCGCACCCACCGGAGAGCACCTCAAGTACGTGATCCAGATGCACTTCCCCAGGGAGATGTCCACCAATAACACCGCCAAGTACGAGGGATTGCTTGCCAGTCTCAGGATCGTGGCAGACCTCGGGGTTAAGAAGCTCATCGTCAGGGGTGACTCACAGCTCGTTGTCAGGTAAGTCAACAAATATTATCAGAGCCCACTGATGGAAGCATACATAGATGAGGTGAGGAAGCTGGAGGAACACTTTGACGGTATCCAGGCAGAGCACGTCCCCCGAGCGGAGAACGACATCACTGATTACCTGTCAAAGCGTGCCGCATTCAAGCTACTTGTGGAACCAGGTACCTTTTTGCTCCGGTTAACTCAACCATCCGTCAATCCATCAGCAGGGTAGAGCAAGCGGAGAAAATCAGGTCCCGGCAAGTACTTTCCTACCGAGCCCCCCCAGGGCCCCCGACAAGGGTACTGCCGCGGACGCTGAGCCCGCCCAAGAGCAACTGACTCCGGTGGGGCGTCAGGCCCTGGCCGTAGAGACAGCCGCTCCCATGGTGGAAGAGATGCCTTTGGTCCTTGCTGTCGAGCCTCAAGCTCCGGCATGGGCGCAGCATACCGTCCAATTCCTCCAAACAGGGGAGCTTCCTAAGGAGCAAGAAGAAGCGGAGAAAGTAGCCCGTCGGTCCGCCCTGTACCAGTTCGTCGATGACGTCCTGTACCGGAGAAGGCCGAACGATGTGAAACTCAAGTGCATCCCCCGGAAGGAAGGACTGGAGCTGTTGGCAGAGATACATGGAGGCATATGTGGCTCCCACATAGGGTGAAGGGCCCTTGCCGGGAAGGCATTCCGGCAAGGTTTCTTCTGGCCCACCGCCCTCCAGGATGCGACGGCACTAGTCACCAAGTGTGAAGCGTGCCAGTTCCATTCAAAGAAGCTTCATCAACCAGCTCAAGCCCTTCAAACAATCCCTCTCTCCTGGCCATTCTCGGTCTGGGGGCTCGATATACTGGGCCCTTTCCCCTGCACTGTCGGGGGATTTGAGTACTTGTACGTTGCAATCAACAAATTCACAAAGTGGCCAGAGGTGGAAGCAGTGACAAAGGTGACTGCTCAGCCGGCTGTCAAGTTTTTCAAAGGACTGGTCTGCCGTTTTGGTGTGCCAAATAGAGTCATCACCGACAACGGCACGCAGTCCACAAGCCACACCTTCATGCAATACATTCAAGACCTCGGCAGCAAGGTCTGTTTTGCTTCCGTGGCACACCCACGGAGCAACGGCCAAGCGGAGAGGGAAAATGCTGAAGTGTTGCGAGGCCTGAGAACAAAGACTTTTGACAAGCTGCACAAGAGCGGAAGGCCCTGGATTGATGAACTGCCGGCGGTTCTTTGGTCGATCAGAACGACGCCAAATCGAGCCACCGGCCAGACACCTTTTGCCCTGGTATACGGGGCAGAAGCAGTTCTCCCCATGGAACTCATATACGGGTTACCTCGAGTGCTCGCTTATGATGAGCTTGAGCAAGAGCCGTTGCGCCAAGATGACGCGATGCTCCTTGAGGAAGATCATCTCCGGGCGGCTGTGAGAGCGGCACGCTACCAGCAAGCCTTGCACTACTACCATAGCCGCAAGGTTCATGCCCGAAGCCTTGAGGAAGGCGACCTTGTTCTTCGGCGCCGTTCAGTTGGCCAAGAATTCCAATAAGTTGACGCCAAAGTGGGAAGGCCCTTATCTGGTAATACGAGTCACCAGGCCTGGCGCAGTCCGCCTGGAGACCGAGGATGTCGTACCAGTGAGCAACTCCTGGAACATCGAGCATCTTCGCAAGTTTTACCCATAAGGCGCGGCTTGCCGGGCCTCCCGGCAAGCCACCTTTTGTACGAGCTTTGCCGACAAGGCATGTGACCCTTTGTACAAAGCCAGGCACAGACCCTGAGCAAGAACAAATGAAGCCCTAGCGCCCTAAGTTATAGCATGCATGCTAGGTCGAGTCTCGTCCTTGGTTAGGGTTGATAGTGCTTAGCGGAAGCTAACCCCTAGCTTAGAGGTAGAGTGCGCGTCTCTCTGTTCTTCTCTGTCTTCTTTGGTTCGCAGGACACATGAATATCGTTGCCGAGCAGCTTTGGAAGAAAGGGGACGGACCGGCGCCCGGGCCCCGACAAGCCAATATTGCCAGGGGCTACAAGAGCAAAGATCCACCCGCGGCAAGCCAAGGTTGCCGGGGGTTGCAGACTCAGATAAGTTTTCTATCCCTTATCATGCGTTTCGTTATGGACTGGGGTATGTGAAACCTCGTTTTATCCTTAGGCTACCGTGCTCCCCTCATTCTGGACCCTAGGACTCGTTTCCTGTGACCGAATTTGGTCATAGTCGCGGCAACAAGGAAATAAAACAAGGAGCCTAAGCCCACCTCATCCCCGCCTCCGCCAAGGGCGTGAGAAAGGTCGAGCGAAGTGGGGGGACGACAAGGCCTGTTGTCAGGCGAGAAACCGTTTATCTTAAAGGTAACAAGGATTTACTCCTTGTCGTGGGTTTTACCTACAAACGAAAAACCCGGCAAACATCCCTTTTTCATTAAAAAACATCCTGTACAGGTACAGTCCATACGAGATGAAAAACATGAACAAGGGGATTACAAGTTCTAAAGCTAACAAAGGCCCGCGGGCTTACAAGACTAAAAAGAGATAAGATGCCCGTAATCCTTTTCTTGTCCCTCTCCTCAGGAGGCAAGTCAAGGAGGTGAAAAGGGCAAAAGGGGCGCCTAGGCGAGCTACGAGCCGCAGAAGACACCGAAAGAACACCTCGGCGGCCGCCCATGGGCAGGCCGGTGATGACGGTGCTGGGAAAAGAGCTGGAAGACGAGGCGGCAAGCCCGGTGGTACGCGACGAAGGCGTCGGTGCCCGTGTACTCCGAGTTGACGACCTTGCCGCCCGCCCTCTTCCTCTTCCGCAGCCTCCCGACGCCAGCCGCCCAAGGAGACGGCCCCGAGAAGTTCAAGGAGCTGGCCCCGCCCCCGGAAAACCCCTGCCGGAGGAGAGGCGAGGTGCAGGTGTTGCTGCTACCGCACCCGCCCAGGCGCGGGGCGTCCGACGCCTAGTCGGACTCGTCCCCGCTATCCGCCTTGCTATCCTCCTCATCACTTTCGCTCGAGGAAGAGCTTCCATCGTCAGAATCTCCGTCGGAGGAGCTCTCCACGCAGCACTTCAGGCGAGTCCCGAACTCCCCGAAGACCTTGACGGGAGTAGGTTGTCCTCCTTCAATTTGAAGTAGAGGATGAGCCCCACCGTCAGGCTGTGGATGCGAGCGAACGTCTTCCACCCACGACGGAGGTACATGACTCGAGGAGCCGGGAAGTCAACGTCGACCCGCGTGCCCCCGTTCCCGCAACCCCTCTTGTGCAATCTGAGGGATTGGGGCCAGTCACGCTCCATCTCCCGAGAAAACGGGGCGTGAAGACGAAGACGGCGACGTGGAGGCCGGCGCAGCCTAACAAAGAACTCGCAGGGCTGGTCTCCAACATGGCCTTCCATCGGGAAAGGCACCATGGGCGGGGGCGAAGCTGGCGCACCGCCCCGCCCTCCTCTTCCCCGAGCACTGCGGCCTCTGCCCCAGCCTCGCCCACGGCCTTGCTCCCTCCCCCTTCCCCTCATGGCCGGCTCTGCCACCACGGGCGTGGGAGGAGGAGGGACACGTTGTTGAGCGGCGACCCTCGCCGCCACCGTTGAAGGACCGGGATTCCCTTTCTCCATGACGAATGAAAGGAAGGAGTAGAAGCGAAGGGAGGTAGAAGACGGAAGAATGCGGGATGCCATCTCCCCATCCCGCTCTTTGTAAAGGAACGGGGTTGGGGCTCGGCCGCCCCACTCAGCCAATCAAGACACGGGAGGCGCAGGGAACCAGGACCGACCCGCTGCCCCAACCAGCGATGGCCCGGTTTCCCGCCTCCACCGTTTTGCCACCCCGAGCGCATGAAAGACGCGTGACGGATGTGCAGAACCGAGGGGACAGGTGAAGCCCTCGCCCCGTGATCGTGGGGAGTGGGCGCCTTGAAGACCGTGCCTCAGCCCCATTCAGTAAATGAGCAGCGGCTCCACGCCTCCCTCCCTTTACGGGGAAGGCACGAGCCGCCTCTTTACTGCGATGTGACGCAAGCGTGTGAAAACCGCCCCACTCATGCCTCCCACGTCACGCACGCCCCTCCACGCCGCGCCACGCACACAGGTCGTGGGAAGCGCAGCGCGTGAAGAATCTTACCACGGTAAAAACCGCCCCGCCTGCCCGCGCATCGTTTTGGGCCTGACCCAACAACGTGTCGCGCTTATGTGTGGCCCAGACCCGGGAGCTCCTGTCGGTGTACAAAACTAGGGGCACATTTTTGTACCCCTTTACCTGTGCACGGGCAGTGAGAGCCGCGCCCATGACCACGCCAAGCAGTGCGAGGGAGGTGAGCCAAGGTAAGATTGAAGCCCAAGACGAAGCAAAGCAGTGACAAGAACCAAGGCCACATAGATCAGATGGGCGAAGCAGGTTTCCCCTGCAAGGACCCTTGCCGGGGGGCCTTAGCGGCCCCGGCAAGACCCTTGCCAGGGCAGCTCGCCCACGCCAGCCGAGCGAGCCACCCTCGAGCCCGCCAACACTCGACAAGTGCATTGGGACAGGGCTCGGGAGGCATCTCTGTGGTGGCATGCAGATCTCTGTGAAGACAAAGGATAGTCAAGATCAAATGAGGATAGGAAGGCAACCATCCTCAACGAAGAAACCCACAAGACCCCCGGCAAGATCCTTGCTGGGGACGCCTGCGCGCCACGGCAAGGCCCTCGCCAAGCGCACCAGCCGGGCCACCGTCAGGCCCGCACCAGCCAAGTCTCCGACGCCGTTCGCATGCAGCTGCCGACCCAACCAGCTGGGCAGGCACCTGCGTGGCTACATGCAGCCCTTCGTGGAGGCTCCACCACCGCGCCACCTTAGCTGCCTGCCTGCCTACATGGCACCGCGTGCATCACTGGCCAGGGCGCGTGTCGAAGCTTGGAGGAGCGGCGACGGACGGGACGGGCCTCGCCCCCGTCCCCGATAAAGTGAAGGGACACCTAAGCGATGCATTAAATGCACCTTGTCCTTTAATACGAGGGATAACCTCGTGCCACTGTAGACCTTTCCACCTCCTGTGTGCCATTATGGCAGCCCCTTTCGCCTATAAAAGGAGGCCCATGGCGCACGGGGGAAGGATTCGGCTTTTTGGAGCTCGTTACACCCCGTAGCTAGTTCAAGAACTCAGAATACATCCACCAAAGCAGGAGTAGGGTTTTACACATCCTCGCGGCCCGAACCTGGATAAACGAACCGCGTGCTCTCTGTTAGACCCGCTCTTCTCTCAACCCCGTGCCCCGCCACCGCAGTAGGGATTCTTGTGATCCCATAGGTGTCGTTTCCCGCCGACAGACATTGCGCGCAAAGTGGATTTGGATCTTCTATATAAAGGTAACGTCCATAATAAAGTGATATAAATGATCATTAAATCTATGAGTAACGTCCGACTGTTGCTGTGCAAAGTGGCTTTGGATCTTCTGTTTGTCGAGTGGTTTCAGTTATGGTCGAGTGACATCGAACCTTCCGAGTGGAATGCTTCTGGTCGAGTGGATGCTGTTATCCTTTGGACACTTCTGACTTTAGAGAGATGCCGTAAGGGAGGGTGTCTAGGTTAGGCTTATGACCCTACCCTAGGTACATATCCTCATCATTAGCCCCTGAATGGTTCAAGGTTCGAGTGGAGAAGGAGTTGAGAATAGTTCCGACTCAATCTTTGCGCTTCGGAAGCGCCTTGCCTGGTCAAATGAATCAACACGATGACTCCAATTTCTTTTTCAGTCGCCTTGATCCATTCTTGGTTTCATCGAGTGAACTTTCATTGTTAAGCTTTGAGTGCTGGAAAGGAAATAATATTCAGTCTAACAGGTTGCTCTACTGTTTGCAGATCTCTCGGGATTCGAATTGTGGGAAGCGCGCGAGGCGGAGAGGGCCGCAGTATTCGGGTTGGATTAGGCAGGGCCGCCTCGATTTTTGCGCCACCTTTTTTCGGCATGTATTGCGCGCGTGGCTGTTGTGGGATTTGATAGGATCGTCTGGGCCCACAGGTCAGCCACTCGGAAATGACCTCATATAAGGCGTCGGACGGGGGTTTTCGCAGAATGCGTTCCCATTCTTTGTCTTTCTTCTCCGTTATCTCCACCGCATCTACTTCTGCTCCCGGTGTTGCCGCTCTGCTCGAGTTCCGCCCACCGTAATGGGGAAGGACAAGACGGTGGCCTTGAGCACGGGAAGAAGGCGACGGCGAAGGCGAAGGGGAAGAAGTCCAGCCGGGGGATTGGATCCGGTCGATGATTCGTCAGGACGACATCGACGATCTGGCCGAGGGGGGATTGATCCCCCAAGGATCCGCGCGGCTCCCGGAGGGCGAGACCGAGCCGCAGCCGCAGGAGGGTGACTGCGTTCTCCTCGCCACTCACGTCGACCGCGGGTTTTCTTTGCCCCCTCATCCTTTCTTCCGAGCTTTCTTGAATTTCTTTGGAGCACAACTCCACCACTTTTCCCCCAACACCATCGTGTACCTTGCTGCCTTCGTGTTCATGTGCAAGAACTTGTTGGGTTGTCGACCGCACTGGGGCCTCTTCAAGTACATTTTCACGTGTCACTCTCAGTTGGTCAAGAAGGCCAATCCGAGTGATGACAGGACGCAAGTGATCCAGATGTGTGGGGGTCTTGGGATTCAGATGAGGGGTAAAAGCTCTTTTCTAGCTATGATCCTCCCCGAGTCGGTTCGAGGGTGGCAGTCGACCTGGTTCTACTGCAAAGACCAGCCGACTCCAGGTCAGTCGACTGGGCTTCCTCCATTTTCCATGGCTCGAGTAGAGAAGCCCTCCGCCTTGAAAGTGACCTCGGAGGAGAAAGCGGAGGTGAAGGTGCTGGTCGAGTGAGTGGTCCAGCTCGTCCGTGATGGCGTGACCGGCATGGATCTGTTGGAGGTCTTCCTCAGACGCCGCATTCAGCCGCTTCAAGCTCGTGACCATCCGATGTGGATGTATTCGGGCATTGATGATTCCACTCTGATCCACCCAGAAAAGGTCGATGAGGATACGCTGGAGAAGTGGTTGAGGGGTATCACTAGCAACAAAGATAATACCAGGGGGTCCAGGACAGTCCCTCCACTCGGAAACTCATACGAAACAGACAAGGTCCAGTTCTGAATTGTTGAGTGTTTTCTTGATTTATCATGTACTGCTTGTTGTCAGCCGACTGACTTTTGACTTTCTTGTTGTCTTTCAGGCTCTCACTGAGATGTATTCGATGCCCAACGGGGAGCAGGAGCAGGATCCAGAGGGGGAGGCGAGCGGAGGCAAGAGCGGCGAGTGGCACTCTGATGGTGAAGAGGACGAGGAGAGCAACGACCCGAGTGATGAAGAAGAGGTCAACTCACTTCCCCGTAGGGAAAGGCGATCCAAGCACACTCACGATCCGGCAAGCATCCTTGACAAAGCGACTGCTCAGACTGGGTAGTCGTCAAAGCGCCCTTGGACGTCTTCTCTGGCGCCGACTGAAAAGGCCCCGAAGCAGTCCAAGATTGTAGCACCGAAGACTCGGAAGGCTCCGCCCAAAAGCAAAATCGACATCCCTGTTGCTTCTGCATGAGTGTTGTCTTCATTTTTTACCCGAAGTTCTGTGTTGTCTACTTTTCTCTTGATTTGACCGGATGAATCTTGAAACCAGTAGTGCTGCTACCTCTAGGACTTTTGCTTATAAAAACAAGGACGAGGACATGGAAGATGTTGTCACTTCCAACCCAGGTATAACCTTCGAACTCTTGTCTTTGTTCTGTCGATTGTACTGCGGTTGACTGAATTCTGGCGACTGATCCTTTTGTAGCTCTCCCAAACAACGATGAGGATGAGCCGCTGAGGCCCTTGGGAAGAAGAAGCAGGAAAACGTCCACTGGTAAGGCGCCTCAGTCGACGTTGGCGACGGAACCGGTAATTCAGGAGGCCGGCGATGCCAATCGGACTTCTGTCACCTTTGCCATACCACTGTCGAGTGCTCAGCCTTTAGCGTCAGCCACGCAGACTCCAACCGATCCACCTTCACTTTTTGCTGCACATCACGTCCCGGAGGACCAGGTGGGTGCTGCCAAAGAGGCTATATGCCAGGCGGGCATATGATGGAGCAAATCAAGACGGTCCGGGAAGCCAGTCAAGCTGCTTATGACGCCAGCTCCGCTCTCCAGAGTAACATCCAGGTTAGCAGATTGCCGACTGACTCTTTTAGCTTGTTGTTTGTTCTGTTAGGATATGCTACCTGAAAACTTTCTTTGAAGAATATTTGCATTTGTCTGTGTTTCGCATTCGTACACCCACTGGGTGTTTTGACTTGCCACTCAGCAAATTTGTATCTTGAGTCGACTCGATTGTGTCGATTGGATCTTTGAACTAGTGGGAGCACGCTGAGTGCACCCATTGGGTGTAGTCCCTGAGACTATAGTTGACTGCGGGCAGTCGACTGTGGTCTTAAAATCGGAATTTCCTCACTCGGCCTGGTCGGACCACGTCGAGTGGAACCTGAACCAGTGGGGGCACGCTCAGTGCACCCACTAGGTGTAGTCCCCGAGAACGTGGTCGACTGCGGGCAGTCGACTATGGTCTGAGAACTCTTTCTCTTTTTTTTGCACTCGGCTTGGGCAGATCACGTCGAGTGGAAACTGGACCAGTGGGGGCACGCTAAGTGCACCCACTGGGTGTAGTCCCCGAGACTACTGTTGAATGTTTGATTCGGCAGTAGTCTTAGAACTTGTTGAATTTATCAAACTATTGTTCTGAAGTGGTCAATCTCTCCATCCGTCGATTGACTGTCTTTTGATTGTAGAAATCTTGTGAACTTGGAGCTCGTTTCGCCGATCTGGAGAAGAAGGAGATTCAGCTCAACCTTGATCTAGAGCTGGCCAAGACAAATCTGCAAAAGGCCAAGGATGAGGCTACTAGTAAGAAGAAACTTGTCGACTGATTTGTTTCTGAATCTAGATGTTATTTGCCCTTTCTGAACCGAGTGTTTTTTCTTCCAGAAACTCTGAACGAAGCTCTGGCCAAGAAGGATCAAGACCTTGCAGCCGCACAAAAAACAACTGATGAGAAAACTGCCCTTGCTGAACAGAAGCTGGCTTTAGTCGGCAAGCTGGAGGAAGAGAATGCTAAGCTAAAAACCTCTCTTCATGAGGCTAATAAGGAGGCGACTCATCTGAAGAAGGACAAGAAGAACCTGACTGAAAAGATGGAAGACATTGCTCGCAAGTGGAACGATCTAGAGGACTATCTGGGAGGCCTTGCCAAGAAGCTGTTCGTCATGCTTGAAGGTACTTTCTTCAGCCCAACTGACTTGTTACCGTCGAATCGTCATATAACCACTGACTCATCTTTGAATTGTAAATGCAGAATTTTGCCAGAACTTCAAGGAAGAGACTGAGCGAGTTGAGACAAGCTTGGACCCCATCCTCTCTCCAGTGAAGGACGAAGCTGCCATGAACGTACTCCGACTGGAATCTCGCGTTGCTGGTGTTGTCGACTATCTTTCTCGACTGAAAGTCGCGATGTCGCGGATCGACACAGCACTCTGGCCAAGGGCAACGCTCAAGAATGACCTCGAGTCTCTAATGACTCGACTTAACGAGATTCCCGGTCGAGTGCAAGAATGGAAGAAGTCTTCTGCTCGGTGCGGCGCTGATGTGGCTCTGTCCTTGGTTCGTGTCCATTGCAAGGAAGCGCGAGAAGAGAAGCTGGTGGCGATCAAGGTTGCCAATACCATGAGGCACGATTTCCAATCCTTCATGGAAACCTTCACTACTGCTGTCACTCGGATCGTGATGGAATAGACTTGGACGGATTCGTCGAGCCTGCTAGCCCTCCTCCTCCGGAGCGAACAAACTTTATGCCACACTTTAAATTTGCCTCGGGATGCCGAGTGATTTTGTAACCGTTAAACTCCTTCGGGATTGGTGCCCGAGTACTTTCTTTCGCGGTCCGAAACTTCAGGATTTATCCGAACTTGGTTTATCTCTGCGTATGCTTGTGTTTGCCTTCGAGTGGAACTTATTCTTCACTCGGAATAGTCTTTGTATTTTTAGATGCAGCTCGGAAGAGGAGGTCCCAGTCGACCTACACCCCGTCGTCCTTGTGGATCAGGACGGAGCGCTCAATGTATTCGTGGCGCAGCTCTGAAGAGAAGGTTGCAGTTGACCTGCTCCTCGTCATCCTTGCGGATGAGGATGGAGCACACGTTATACTTGTGGCACAGCTCCGAGGAGAAGGTTGCAGTCGACCTGCACCTCGTCGTCCTTGCATATAGGGATGAAGCGCACATTGTATTTGTGGCGCAGCTCCGAAGAGAAGGTTCCAGTCGACCTGCACCTCGTCGTCCTTGCGGATAGGGATGTGCTTTGAACTTAGGCGAGTGCTGGACTGCAGCTAAGCCTCCGAGTGTGAGGGTTGCTCACTGATACGTCCATTTTGCATCATGCTTTTATATCGATATTTATTGCATTATGGGCTATTATTACACATTATGTAACAATACTTATGCCTATTCTCTCTTATTTTACAAGGTTTACATTAAGAGGGTGAATGCCGGCAGCTGGAATTCTGGGCTAAAAAAGGAGCAAACATTAGAGACCTATTCTGCACAACTCCAAAAGTCCTGAAACTCCACGGAAGTTATTTTTGAAAATAAAAAAAATATTGAGCGGAAGAAATACCAGAGGGGGCCCACACCCTCGCCACGAGGGTGGGGGGCGCGCCCCCTGCCTCTTGGGACCCCTGGTGGCCCTCCGATGCCCATCTTCTGCTATATGAAGTCTTTCGTCCGAAGAAAAATCACAAGCATGCTTTCGGGACGATACTCCGCTGCCACGAGGCGGAACCTTGGCGGAACCAATCTAGGGCTCTGGCGGAGCTGTTCTGCCGGGGACACTTCCATCCGGGACGGGGAAATCATCGCCATCGTCATCACCAACGCTCCTCTCATTGGGAGGGGGCCAATCTCCATCAACATCTTCACCAGCACCATCTCCTCTCAAACCCTAGTTCATCTCTTGTATCCAATTCTTGTCTCTAAGTCTGGGATTGGTACTTGTAGGTTACTAGTAGTGTTGATTACTCCTTGTAGTTGATGCTAGTTGGTTTATTTGGTGGAAGATCATATGTTCAGATCCTATATGCATATTAATACTCCTCTGATTATGAACATGAATATGCTTTGTGAGTAGTTATGTTTGTTCCTGAGGACATGGGAGAAGTCTTGCTATTAGTAGTCATGTGAATTTGGTATTCGTTCGATATTTTGATGAGATGTATGTTGTCTCTCCTCTAGTGGTGTTATGTGAACGTCGACTACATGACACCTCACCATTATTTGGGCCTAGAGGAAGGCATTGGTAAGTAATAAGTAGATGATGGGTTGCTAGAGTGACAGAAGCTTAAACCCTAGTTTATGCGTTGCTTCGTAAGGGGCTGATTTGGATCCATATGTTTCATGCTATGGTTAGGTTTACCTTAATACTTCTTTTGTAGTTGAGGATGCTTGCAATAGGGGTTAATCATAAGTGGGATGCTTTTCCAAGTAAAGACAACACCCAAGCACCGGTCCACCCACATATCAAATTATCAAAGTACCGAACGCGAATCATATGAACGTGATGAAAACTAGCTTGACGATAATTCCCATGTATCCTCGGGAGCGCTTTTCTATATATAAGAGTTTGTCCACGCTTGTCCTTTGCTACAAAAAGGATTGGGCCACCTTGCTGCACTTTATTTACTTTTGTTATTTGTTGCTCATTACAAATTATCTTATCACAAAACTATCTGTTACCTACAATTTCAGTGCTTGCAGAGAATACCTTGCAGAAAACCGCTTATCATTTCCTTCTGCTCCTCGTTGGGTTCGACACTGTTACTTATCGAAAGGACTACGATATATCCCCTTTGCTTGTGGGTCATCAAGACTCTTTTCTGGCGCCGTTGCCGGGGAGTGAAGAGCCTTTGGTAGGTGGAATTTGGTAAGGAAAAATTTATATAGTGTGCTGAAATTTACTGTCACTCGTTACTATGGAAAGTAATCCTCTGAGGGGCTTGTTCGGGGTATCTTCACCCCGACCAGTAGAGCAAAGAGTTGCTCCTCAACCTACTGAACCTACTAAAAATGAAAATGTCTACATTGAAATTCCTTCGGGTATGGTAGAAAAACTGCTAGCTAATCCTTTTGCAGGAGATGGAACATTACATGCTGATGAGCACCTAATCTATGTGCATGAGGTTTGTGGATTATTTAAGCTTGCAGGAATGCCTGATGATGTTATTAAGAAGAAGGTCTTCCCTTTATCTTTGAAGGGAGATGCATTGACATGGTATAGGTTATGTGATGATATGGGATCATGAAACTACAAATGATTAAATTGGAATTTCATCAGAAGTTTTATCCTATGCATCTTTGATGACCCACAAGTATAGGGGCTCTATCGTAGTCCTTTCGATAAGTAAGAGTGTCGAACCCAACGAGGAGCAGAAGGAAATGATAAGCGGTTTTCAGCAAGGTATTCTCTGCAAGTACCGAAATAAGTGGTAACAGATAGTTTTGTGATAAGATAATTTGTAACGAGCAACAAGTAACAAAAGTAAATAAAGTGCAGCAAGGTGGCCCAATCCTTTTGTAGCAAAGGACAAGCCGGAACAAACTCTTATAATTGGAAAAGCGCTCCCGAGTACACACGGGAATATCGTCAAGCTAGTTTTCATCACGTTCATATGATTCGCGTTCGGTACTTTGATAATTTGATATGTGGGTGGACCGGTGCTTGGGTGCTATTCTTACTTGAACAAACATCCCACTTATGATTAACCTCTATTGCAAGCATCCGCAACTACAACAAAAGTATTAAGGTAAACCTAACCATAGCATGAAACATATGGATCCAAATAAGCCCCTTACGAAGCAACACATAAACTAGGTTTTAAGCTTCTGTCACTCTAGCAACCCATCATCTACTTATTACTTCCCAATGCCTTCCTCTAGGCCCAAATAATGGTGAAGTGTTATGTAGTCGATGTTCACATAACACCACTAGAGGCTAGACAACATACATCTTATCAAAATATCGAACGAATACCAAATTCACATGACTACTAATAGCAAGACTTCTCCCTTCTCCTCAGGAACAAACGTAACTACTCACAAAGCATATTCATGTTCATAATCAGAGGGGTAATAATATGCAAAAAGGATCTGAACATATGATCTTCCACCAAATAAACCAACTAGCATCAACTACAAGGAGTAATCAACACTACTAGCAACCTACTAGCACCAATCCCGGACTTGGAGACAAGAATTGCATACAAGAGATGAACTAGGGTTTGGAGATGAGATGGTGCTGGTGAAGATGTTGATGGAGTTTGCCCTCTCCCGATGAGAGGAGCGTTGGTTATGATGACGGCGATGATTTCCCCCTCCCGGAGGGAAGTATCCCCGGCAGAACAGCTCTGCCGGAGCCCTAGATTGGTTCTGCCAAGGTTCTGCCTCGTGGCGGCGGAGTCTCGTCCCGAAAGGTTGCTTCTGGTTTTTTCTTGACGAAAGACTTCATATAGGAGAAGATGGGCGTCGGAGAGCCACCAGGGGGCCCATGAGGTAGGGGCGCACCCTAGGAGAGGGGGAGCGTCCCCCACCCTCGTGAGCAGGGTGTGGGTACCCTGGCCTTCATCTTTGGCGAGGATTTTTCTTTATTTATTTTAAGATATTCCGTGGAGTTTCAGGACTTTTGGAGTTGCGCAGAATAGGTCTCTAATATTTGCTCCTTTTCCAGCCCAGAATTCCAGCTGCCGGCATTCTCCCTCTTCATGTAAACCTTGTAAAATAAGAGAGAATAGCCATAAGTATTGTGACATAACGTGGAATAACAGCCCATAATGCAATAAATATCGATATAAAAGCATGATGCAAAATGGACGTATCAACTCCCCCAAGCTTAGACCTCGCTTGTCCTCAAGCGAAAAGCCGATAACAAGAAATATGTCCTCATGTTTAGAGGTAGAGGCGTCGATAAAAATAAAATACGGACATGAAGGCATCATGATTATTCTCATAACAGCAACATATATAGATTTTGTCATATGATTACTTATGTTCAAGTGATGATCTATTCACAATGCAAAAGTATGAATCAGAAACCTTATTGAGCACCAACAAACTATAGCCTCAGTCGTTGAAGCAATTGCAATTTATCATAACATCGGAAAGAGTCTATGTCAGAGCTAAAAAGCAAGTCCACATACTCAACTATCATCTAGTCCTTCATAATTGCTAACACTCACGCAATACTTGTAGTTACGGGGTTTTAATCGGACACAGAGAAAGATAGGTGCTTATAGTTTTGCCCCACAACTTTTTACCTCAAGGGTAATGTCAACAATAATAAATCATACTCCCCTACATCCAATTATATATATATATATATATATATATATATATATATATATATATATATATATATATATATATATCATGTTCTTTCCAACGTGCTGGGCTTGCCAAAGGATAAAATGAAAAAGGAAGGGTGAAGATAACCATGACTCCTGCATAAGGTAGAAGATAATAATAGATAGGCCCTTCGCAGAGGGAAGCACAAGTTGTCATGCGCTTTTATGGTTGGATGCACAAAATCTCAATGCGAAAGAACGTCACTTTATATTGCCCCTTGTGATATGAACCTTTATTATGCAGTCCGTCGCTTTTATTACTTTCACATCACAAGATCGTATAAAGCTTATTTCTCCCACACCAATCAATCAGACATATTTAGAGCAATTTTATTGCTTTGCACCGATGATAACTTACTTTAAGGATCTTACTCAATCCATAGGTAGATATGGTGGACTCTCATGGCAAAACTTGTTTAAGGGTATTTGGAAGCACAAGTAGTATCTCTACTTGGTGCTGAGAATTTGGCTAGCATGAGGGGGAAAGGCAAGCTCAACATGTTAGAGGATCCATGACAACATACTTTATCTCAGATATAAGAAAACATAACTCATTACCTTGTCTTCCTTGTCCAACATCAACTCTTTAGCATGTCATATTTTAATGAGTGCTCCCAATCATAAAAGATGTCAATCATAATATATCTATATGTGAAACCTCTCTTTCCTTATTACTTCCTATTAATTGCAACGATGACCAAAGCTATGTCTGCCAACTCCCAACAACTTTTAATCATCATACTCTTTCTATGTGAAGTCATTACTCTCAATAAGATCAATATGAGCTCTGTGTTTCTTTTTATTCTTTTTCCTCTTTTCTTTTATTCACTTTATTCTACTAGATCAAGATACTACTAATAGGATTGAACTAAGAAAAATGGTAAAGATAGGAGTTGTGATTGTGACACGATACCGGGGCACCTCCCCCAAGCTTGGCAGTTGCCAAGGGGAGTGCCCATATCCATGTTATTATGTTTCCTTCTTTGGTGGTGAAGAAGAAGGTGGAGGTGTTGTCGATGATGCGGGCTTGTCATCCATCTTCCAGGGCATAGGCTCACCATCATAGAAGGATGATCGAGTCTCCGGGATCCTCAAATCTGCAGCCAAACTCATCCTTTTGAATCTATATTCATACTCACAGTTTTGGGCTTGGAGGTGCTCGATTTTCTCATGAAGCTTGAAGATGGCCTCCCCGATGTCGTCAGCATCCAGCTTGTAGTTGCTAGTGAACTCTGCGATCATCATGTGGTTGGAGTTGAGTCCATGTTCCACCATCCCTTGACACTTCAAAACTTGTTGCTCCACTACTTCGAGCCTCGTCTCCACGCTTCCGGTTCCCTTTGGTCCCTCTTCATCACGGATGTGCAGCAACCCATCACGCAACTCAATGGTTTGAGGGTGTCGCAGCACCTCCGCGAGGTAAGGGTTGATGACCTTCTCGAAGAACTTGTCCTTGGAAGCACTTGGGGACGTCATGGTAATCTAGATCTGTCAGAAAAACAGCTCGAAACAAGAACAGAGGAGATTTGCGTGATACGGGAGTCAAAACCTTCGGGAGATTATATAGTGATTTTTTACCGACCAAAATATGTATCGTGCAAGAAAACGGAGTCCGGAAGGCACACGAGGTGCTCACGAGGTAGGGGGCGCACCCAGGAGGGTAGGGCGCGCCCATCACCCTCGTGGGGCCCTCGTGTCCTTCCTAGACTGCTACTTAATTTTCTATTTTTCTAAATATTCCAAAACGGAGAAATATTGCCTTAAAAATTGTTTTGGAGTCGGTTTACTTACCGTACCACGTACCTATTCCTTTTCGGAGTCTGAAATGGCCTGGAAAGTGTCTCTTATGTATTCCTCTGGGGTTACGGTTTCAATAATATTGGTTTCAACATTTACGAGATTACCTGAGATATAATGTTTGATTCTTTGACCGTTTACCACTTTCGGATTTGTGCCTTCGAAGTTGTTGATTTTTATGGCACCGGAACGATAGACCTCCTCGATAACGTAGGGGCCTTCCCATTTAGAGAGAAGTTTTCCTGCAAAAAATCTTAAACGAGAGTTGTATAGCAATACATAATCACCTACATTAAACTCACGCTTCTGTATCCTTTTGTCATGCCATCTTTTAACTTTTTCTTTAAACAACTTGGCATTTTCATATGCTTGGGTTCTCCATTCATCAAGTGAGCTGATATCAAATAACCTCTTCTCACCGGCAAGTTTGAAATCATAGTTGAGCTTTTTAATAGCCCAATATGCCTTATGTTCTAGTTCGAGAGGTAAGTGACATGCTTTTCCATAAACCATTTTATACGGAGACATACCCATAGGATTTTTGTATGCAGTTCTATATGCCCATAATGCATCGTCATGTTTCTTAGACCAATTCTTTCTAGACCTATTGACAGTCTTTTTGCAAAATTAGTTTGAGCTCTCTGTTGCTCAATTCTACTTGACCACTAGACTGCGGGTGATAAGGAGATGCAATTCTATGATTAACGTCATATTTAGCAAGCATTTACGGAAAGCACCATGAATAAAGTGTGAACCACCATCAGTCATTAAATATCTAGGGACTCCAAACCTAGGAAAAATAACTTCCTTAAGCATTTTAATAGAAGTGTTATGATCAACACTAATAGTTGGAATAGCTTCTACCCACTTAGTAACGTAATCAACAACAACTAAAATATGTGTATATCCATTAGAGGCGGGAAAAGGTCCCATATAATCAAAGCCCCAAACATCAAATGGTTCAATAACAAGTGAATAATTCATAGGCATTTCTTGACGTCTACTAATATTACCAATTCTTTGACATTTATCACACGACAAGACAAACTTACGGGCATCTTTGAAGAGAGTAGGCCAATAAAAACCGGATTGCAATACCTTATGTGCAGTTCTGTCTCCAGCGTGGTGTCCTCCATAAGCTTCAGAGTGGAACTTGCGTAGGATCTGTTCCCATTCATGCTCAGGTACACAACGTCTAATAACACCATCTACTCCTTCTTTATAAAGATGTGGGTCATCCCAAAAGTAATGTCTCAAATCATAGAAGAACTTTTTCTTTTGTTGGTATGTGAAGCTAGGTGGTATGAATTTAGCAACTATGTAATTAGCATAATCATCATATCAAGGAGTACTACAAGAAGTACTTATAACATTTAATTGTTCATCAGGAAAGCTATCATCAATAGGTAGTGGGTCATCAAGAACATTCTCTAACCTAGATAAGTTGTCTGCAACGGGCTTCTCAGCTCCTTTTCTATCACCAATATGCAAATCAAATTCTTGTAGCAAGAGAACCCATCTAATAAGTCTAGGTTTAACATCTTTATTTTCCATAAGATATTTAATAGCAGCATGATCAGTGTGAATAGTTACTTTAAAATCAACAATATAGGGTCTGAACTTATCACAAGCAAATACAACTGCTAAAAGTTCCTTTTCGGTAGTAGCATAATTTCTTTGAGCATTGTCTAGAGTCTTACTAGCATAATGGATAACATTTAGTTACTTATAAACTCTTTGCCCTAGAACAGCACCTACAGCATAATCACTAGCATCACACATAATTTCAAAGGGTAAATTCCAACCAGTTGGCTAAACAATAGGTGCAGAGACAAATGCTTTCTTAAGTATTTCAAATGCTTCTACACAATCATCATCAAAGACAAATGGTACATCTTTTTCCAATAAATTAGTCAGAGGCCAAGAATTTTGAGAAGTCCTTAATGAACCTCCTATAAAATCCGGCGTGACCAAGGAAACTTCTTATACCTTTGATGTCCTTGGGACATGGCATCTTTTCAATAGCATCAACCTTGGCTTTATCAACTTCAATACCTCTTTCAGAAACTTTATGCCCCAAGACAATACCCTCATTTACCATAAAGTGGCACTTTTCCCAATTCAAGACAAGATTAGTTTCTTCACATCTCTGCAAAACTCGATCAAGATTGCTCAAGCAATCATCAAAAGAGGAACCATAGACGGAAAAGTCGTCCATGAAAATCTCACAAATCTTTTCACAAAAGTCAGAGAATATAGCCATCACGCATCTTTGAAAGGTAGCAGGTGCATTACATAAACCAAAAGGCATACGTCTATAAGCAAAAGTACCAAAAGGGCATGTAAAAGTAGTCTTTGATTGATCTTTAGCCGACACCGGTATTTGAGAGAAACCAGAATAACCATCTAGAAAGCAATAATGTGTATGTTTGCATAATTTTTCTAGCATTTGATCAATAAAAGGTAAGGGGTAATGATCTTTCTTAGTAGCCTTATTTAATTTGCGGAAATCAATTACCATCCTATAACCTGTAATAATTCTTTGTGGAATCAATTCATCTTTATCATTAGGAACAACAGTAATACCTCCCATCTTAGGGACACAATGGACAGGACTTACCCATTGACTATCAGCAACGGGATAAATTATACCTGCCTCCAGAAGCTTGAGTATTTCTTTTATTACCACTTCTTTCATTTTAGGATTCAAACGTCGTTGAGGATCACGAACTGGTTTGGCATCTGCTTCCAAATTTATTTTATGTTGACATAGAGTGGGACTAATGCCCTTTAGATCATCAAGAGTATATCCAATAGTGGCACAGTGCTTCTTCAGAGTTTTCAATAATCTTTCTTCTTCATGC
This sequence comes from Aegilops umbellulata, assembly GCA_032464435.1. Classification (NCBI taxonomy): domain Eukaryota; kingdom Viridiplantae; phylum Streptophyta; class Magnoliopsida; order Poales; family Poaceae; genus Aegilops; species Aegilops umbellulata. Next base: position 59,899,354 of record CP136056.1, on the reverse strand, counting down.
TATGAAATGTTAGCACTAATAATAACATGATATATCTTATTTTCATCAAGATAAGCATATTTAAGATTATCAGGCAATGGTTTAAGATCAAACACGGGATAACCCTTAGGTGGAGGAGGATCCCCTAAAATTTCAACAGGCAAATTGTGTTGCAGAATAGGTTCCTGTTTAAAGAACACTTCATCTATTTCCCTTATTTCATTCATGAACATATCATTTTCATGGTCTAGCAAATAGTGTTCTAAAGGATCACTAGGAGGTACGTCAATAGAAGCAAGACCAATAATTTCATCCTTATTAGGCAATTCTTCCTCACGATGTTATTTACTGAATTTAGAGAAATTAAACTCATGGACCATATCATCCAAGCCAATAGTAACAACATTGTTTTCGCAATCTATCCTAGCATTAACCGTGTTCAAGAAGGGTCTACCAAATATAATGGGACAAAAACTATCTTGTGGAGAACTGAGAACAAGAAAATCAGCAGGATATTCAGTTTTCCCACACAAGACTTCAACATCTCTAACCATCCCAATTGGTGAAATAGTATCTCTATTGGCAAGTTTAATTGTGACATCAATACCTTCTAACTTAGCAGGTGCAATTTCATGCTTAATTTCTTCGTACAAAGTATGCGGTATAACACTAGCAGTAGCACCCATATCACATAAGCCATGATAACAATGATCTCCTATTTTAACAGAAATAACAGGCACGCCTACCACAGGTCTATGTTTATCTTTAGCACAAGGCTTAGCAATTCTAGCAGTTTCACCGTTGAACTGAATAACATGCCCATCAATATTATCAGACAAGAGATCTTTAACAATAGCAATATTAGGTTCTACTTTAACTTGCTCAGGAGGTGTATAGGATCTAATATTGCTTTTACGAACAACAGTTGAAGCTTTAGCATGATCCTTTATTCTAACATGGAAAGGTGGTTTCTCAACATAAGAAGTAGGAACAATAGGATCATTATAAGTAACAGTCTTTTCTTCAACTTTAATAGGTGCAGCTACTTTTACTTCTATGGGAGGATGATATTTAAACCACTTCTCCTTAGGGAGATCAACATAAGTAGCAAAAGATTCACAGAAAGAAGCTACTATCTCAGAGTCAAGTCCATATTTAGTGCTAAACTTACGAAAAATATCGGTATCCATAAAAGATTTAACACAATCAAACTTAGGTGTCATACCTGACTCCTTACCTTCGTCGAGGTCCCAATCTTCAGAGTTGCGTTTAATTCTATCCAATAAGTCCCATTTGAATTCAATTGTCCTCATCATAAAAGAGCCAGCGCAAGAAGTATCGAGCATGGTGCGATTGTTTCAGAAAGCCGAGCATACAAATTTTGAATAATTGTTTCCCTTGGAAACCCATGATTGGGGCATGAATATAACATTGATTTAAGCCTCCCCCAGGCATGAGCGATGCTTTCTCCTTCGCGAGGCCAGAAATTATATATATAATTGCGATCACGATGAACAAGATGCATAGGATTATACTTTTGATGAAATTCCAATTTCAATCTTTTATAGTTCCATGATCTCGTATCATCACATAGCCTATACCATGTCAATTTGTCTCCCTTCAAAGATAAAGGGAAGACCTTCTTCTTAGCAACATCATCGGGTATACCTGCAAGCTTAAATAATCCACAAACTTCATCCACATATATTAAGTGCTCATCAGGATCCTTAGTTCCATCTCCTGTAAAAGGATCAGCTAGCAGTTTTTCCATCATACCCGAAGGAAATTCAAAAAGAGTTCCATTTTCAATAGGTTTAGTAGGTTGAGGAGCAACTCTTTTCTCTATTGGACGGGGTGAAGATACCCCGAACAAGCCCCTCTGAGAATTACTTTCCATAGTAACAAGTGACAGTAAATTTCAGCACACTATATAAATTTTTCCTTACCAAATTCCACCTACCAAAGGCGCTACACTCCCCGGCAACGGCGCCAGAAAAGAGTCTTGATGACCCACAAGTATAGGGGATCTATCATAGTCCTTTTGATAAGTAAGAATGTCGAACCCAACGAGGAGCAGAAGGAAATGATAAGCGGTTTCCAGCAAGGTATTCTCAGCAAGTACTGAAATAAGTGGTAACGGATAGTTTTGTGATAAGATAATTTGTAACGAGCAACAAGTAACAAAAGTAAATAAAGTACAACAAGGTGGCCCAATCCTTTTGTAGCAAAGGACAAGCCGGAACAAACTCTTATAATAGGAAAAGTGCTCCCGAGGACACATGGGAATATCGTCAAGCTAGTTTTCATCACGTTCATATGATTCGCGTTCGGTACTTTGATAATTTGATATGTGGGTGGACAGCGGTCCATGGGTGCTGTTCTTACTTGGATAAGCATCCCACTTATGATTAGCCTCTATTGCAAGCATCCGCAACTACAACAAAAGTATTAAGGTAAACCTAACCATAGCATGAAACATATGGATCCAAATCAGCCCCTTACGAAGCAACGCATAAACTAGGGTTTAAGCTTCTATACTCTAGCAACCCATCATCTACTTATTACTTCCCAATGCCTTCCTCTAGGCCCAAATAATGTTGAAGTGTCATGTAGTTGACGTTCACATAAGACCACTAGAGGAGAGACAACATACATCTCATCAAAATATCGAACGAATACCAAATTCACATGACTACTAATAGCAAGACTTCTCCCTTGTCCTCAGGAACAAACGTAACTAGTCACAAAGCATATTCATGTTCATAATCAAAGGGGTAATAATATGCATAAAGGATTTGAACATATGATCTTCCACCAAATAAACCAACTAGCATCAACTACAAGGAGTAATCAACACTACTAGCAACCTACTAGCACCAATCCCGGACTTGGAGACAAGAATTGGTTAGAAGAGATGAACTAGGGTTTGGAGATGAGATGGTGCTGGTGAATATGTTGATGGAGTTTGCCCTCTCCCGATGAGAGGAGCGTTGGTGATGATGACGGCGATGATTTCCCCCTCCTAGAGGGAAGTATCCCCGGCAGAACAGCTCTGCCGGAGCCCTAGATTGGTTCCGCCAAGGTTCTGCCTCGTGGCGGCGGAGTCTCGTCCCGAAAGGTTGCTTCTGGTTTTTTTTCTTGACGAAAGACTTCATATAGGAGAAGATGGGCATCAGAGAGCCACCAGGGGGACACGAGGTAGGGGGTGCGCTCTAGGAGGGGGGGGCGCCCCCCACCTTCGTGAGCAGGATGTGGGCCCCCTGGCCTTCATCTTTGGCGAGGATTTTTCTGTATATTTTTTAAGATATTCTATGGAGTTTCAGGACTTTTGGAGTTGCGCAGAATAGGTCTCTAATATTTTCTCCTTTTCCAGCCCAGAATTCCAGCTGCCGGCATTCTCCCTCTTCATGCAAACCTTGTAAAATAAGAGAGCATAGCCATAAGTATTGTGACATAACGTGAAATAACAACCCATAATGCAATAAATACCGATATAAAAGCATGATGCAAAATGGACGTATCAATCTTGTTCATCGTGATCGTAATTATATGTATAATTTTTGGCCTCGTGAAGGAGAAAGCATCGCTCAAGCTTGGGGGAGGCTTAAATCAATGTTATATTCATGCCCCAATCATGAGGTCTCAAGAGAAATGATTATTCAAAATTTTTATTCTCGGCTTTCTGATAACAATCGCACCATGCTCGATACTTCTTGTGTTGTCTCTTTTATGATGAAGACTATTAAATTCAAATGGGATTTATTGGAAAGTATTAAACGCAACTCTTAAGATTGGGACCTCGACGAACGTAAGGAGTCAGGTATGACACCTAAGTTTGATTGTGTTAAATATTTTATGGATACCGATGTTTTTCGTAAATTTATCACTAAATATGGACTTGACTCTGAGATAGTAGCTTCTTTCTGTGAATCTTTTGCTGCTTACGTTGATCTCCCTAAGGAGAAGTGGTTTAAATATCATCCTCCCATAGAAGGAAAAGTAGCTGCACCTATTAAAGTTGAAGAAAAGACTATCACTTATAATGATCATATTGTTCCTACTGCTTATGTTGAGAAACCACCTTTTCCTGTTAGGATAAAAGATCATGCTAAAGCTTCAACTGTGGTTCGTAAAAGCAATATTAGAACTTATACACCTCCTAAGCAAGTTAAAGTTGAACCTAATATTGCTATTGTTAAGGATCTCTTGGCTGATAATATTGATGGGCATGTTATTTATTTTTGTAATGAAACTGCTAGAATTGCTAAACCTTGTGCTAAAGATAAACATAGACCTGTGGTAGGCATGCCTGTTATTTCTGTTAAAATAGGAGATCATTGTTATCATGGCTTATGTGACATGGGTGCTAGTGCTAGTGCAATACCTATTGACTTATACAAAGAAATTATGCATGATATTGCACCTACTGAGTTAGAAGAATTAATGTTACAATTAAGTTTGCCAATAGAGATACTATATCACCAATCGGGATTGTTAGAGATGTTGAAGTCTTGTGTGGGAAAACTAAATATCGTGCTGATTTTCTTGTTCTTCGTTCCCCACAAGATAGCTTCTGTCCCATTATATTTGGTAGACCCTTCTTAAACACTGTTAATGCTAGGATAGACTGCGAAAAGGATGTTGTTACTATTGGTTTAGGTGATATTTCTCATGAGTTCAACTTCTCTAAATTTGATAGACAACACCGTGAAGAGGAACTGCCTAATAAGGATGAAATTATTGGTCTTCCTTCTATTGCCGTACCTCCTAGTGATCCTTTGGAACAATATTTGCTAGACCATGAAAATGATATGTTTATGAATGAAAGAAGGGAAATAGATGAAGTGTTCTCTAAACAGGGACCTATTCTGAAACACAACTTGCCTGTTGAAATCCTAGGGGATTCTCCTCCACCCAAGGGTGATCCCGTGTTTGAGCTTAAACCATTACCTGATACTCTTAAATATGCTTATCTTGATGAAAAGAAGATATATCCTGTTATTATTAGTGCTAACCTTTCAGAGAAGGAGGAAGAAAAATTATTGAAAACTCTGAAGAAGCACCGTGCTGCTATTGGATATACTCTTGATGATCTTAAGGGCATTAGTCCCACTCTATGTCAACATAAAATAAATTTGGAGAAAGATGTCAAACCAGTTATTGATCATCAACGATGGTTGAATCCAAAGATGAAAGAAGTGGTATGAAAATAAATACTAAAGCTCCTTGAGGCAGGTATAATTTATCCTGTTGCTGATAGTCAGTGGGTAAGTCCTGTCCATTGTGTTCCTAAGAAGGGAGGTATTACTTCCGTTCCTAATGATAAAGATGAATTGATTCCGCAAAGAAATATTACAGGTTATAGGATGGTAATCGATTTCCACATATTAAATAAGGCTACTAAAAAAGATCATTATCCCTTACCTTTTATTGATCAAATGCTAGAAAGATTATCCAAACATACACATTTTTGCTTTCTAGATGGTTATTCTGGTTTCTCTCAAATACCTGTGTCAGCTGATGATCAAGCTAAGACCACTTTTACTTGTCCTGTCGGTACTTTTGCTTATAGACATATGCCTTTTGGTTTATGTAATGCACTTTCTACCTTTCAAAGATGCATGATGGCTATATTCTCTGACTTTTGTGAAAAGATTTGTGAGGTTTTCATGGACGATTTCTCCGTTTATGGATCCTCTTTTGACGATTGCTTGAGAAACCTTGATCGAGTTTTGCAGAGATGTTAAGAAACTAACCTTTTCTTGAATTGGGAGAAGTGCCACTTTATGGTTAATGAAGGTATTGTTTTGGGGCATAAAATTTCTGAAAGAGGTATTGAAGTTGATAAAGCTAAAGTTGATGCCATTGAAAAGATGCCTTGTCCCAAGGACATCATAGGTATAAGAAGTTTCCTTGGTCATGCCGACTTTTATAGGAGGTTTGTTAAGGACTTCTCAAAAATTTCTCGGCCTCTCACTAATTTATTACAAAAAGATATACCATTTGTCTTTGATGATGATTGTGTAGAAGCATTTGAAATACTTAAGAAAGCATTGATCTCTGCACCTATTGTTGAGCCACCTGATTGAAATTTACGTTTTGAAATTATGTGTGATGCTAGTGATTATGCTGTAGGTGTTGTTATAGGGCAAAGAGTTGATAAGAAATTAAATGTTATGCAATATGCTAGTAAAACTCTAGAAAATGCCCAGATAAATTATGCTGCTACTGAAAAAGAATTCTTAGCAGTTGTATTTGCTTGTGATAAGTTCAGACCTTATATTGTTGATTCTAAAGTAACTGTCCACACTGATCATGCTGCTATTAAATACCTTATGGAAAAGAAAGATGCTAAACCTAGACTTATTAGATGGGTTCTCTTGCTACAAGAATTTGATTAGCATATTATTGATAGAAAGGGAGCTGAGAACCCCATTGTAGACAACTTGTCTAGGTTAGAAAATGTTCTTGATGACCCACTACCTATTGATGATAGCTTTCCTGATGAGCAATTAAATGTCATAAATGCTTCTCGTACTGCTCCATGGTATGCTGATTATGCTAATTACATTGTTGCTAAATTTATACCACCTAGTTTCACATACCAACAAAAGAAAAAGTTTTTCTATGATTTGAGACATCACTTCTGGGATGACCCACATCTTTATAAAGAAGGAGTAGATGGTGTTATTAGACATTGTGTACCTGAGCATGAACAGGAACAGATCCTACGCAAGTGTCACTCCGAGGCTTATGGAGGGCACCACACTGGAGATAGAACTGCACATAAGGTATTGCAATCTGGTTTTTATTGGCCTACTCTCTTCAAGGATGCCCGTAAGTTTGTCTTATCTTGTGATGAATGTCAAAGAATTGGTAATATTAGTAGGCGTCAAGAGATTCCTATGAATTATTCACTTGTTATTGAACCATTTGATGTTTGGGGTTTTGATTATATGGGACCATTTCTTGTCTCTAATGGATATACGCATATTTTAGTTGCTGTTGGTTATGTTACTAAGTGGGTAGAAGCTATTCCAACTAGTAGTGTTGATCATAACACTTCTATTAAAATGCTTAAAGAAGTTATTCTTCCGAGGTTTGGAGTCCCTAGATATTTAATGACTGACGGTGGTTCACATTTTATTCATGGTGCTTTGCGTAAAATGCTTGCTAAGTATGATGTTAATCATAGAATTGCATCTCCTTATCACCCATAGTCTAGTGGTCAAGTAGAATTGACTAACAGAGAGCTCAAATTAATTTTGCAAAAGACTGTTAATAGATCTAGAAAGAATTGGTCCAAGAAACTGGATGATGCATTATGGGCCTATAGAACTGCATATAAAAATCCTATGGGTATGTCTCGGTATAAAATGGTTTATGGAAAAGCATGTCACTTACCTCTTGAATTAGAACATAAGGCTTATTGGGCTATTAAAGAGCTCAATTATGATTTCAAACTTGCCGGTGAGAAGCGGTTATTTGACATTAGCTCACTTGATGAATGGAGAACCCAAGCCTATGAGAATGCCAAGTTGTTTAAAGAAAAAGTTAAAAGATGGCATGACAAAAGAATATAAAAGCGTGAGTTTAATGTAGGTGATTATGTATTATTATACTACTCTCATTTAAGGGTTTTTGCAGGAAAACTTCTCTCTAAATGGGAAGGTCCTTACGTTATCGAGGAGGTCTATCGTTCCGGTGCCATAAAAATCCACAACTTCGAAGGAACAAATCCGAAGGTGGTGAATGGTCAAAGAATCAAACATTATATCTCAGGTAATCGAATAAATGTTGAAACCAATGTTATTGAAACCGTGAGCCTGGAGGAATACATAAGGGACACTTTCCAGAACGTTTCAGACTCCGAAAAGGAATAGGTATGTGGTACGGTAAGTAAATCGACTCCAAAACAGTTCTAAAGGCGATTTTTCTCCGTTTTGTAATATTTAGAAAAATAGAAAAATAAGAAGCAGTCCGCGAAGGACACGAGGCCTTCACGAGGGTGGAGGGCGCGCCCTACCCCCTAGGAGTGCCCCCCTGCCTCGTGGTCACCTCGTGCGCTCTCCGGACTCCGTTTTCTTGCACGATACGTATTTTGGTCGGTAAAAATTCATTATATAATCTCCCGAATGTTTTGACTCCTGTATCACGCAAATATACTCTGTTCTTGTTTCGAGCTATTGCTGCTGCAGATTAGAGCAAGATGTCTTCTCAAGAGTCAGTTGGGGTGAGCCGGGTGTCTCATCCTCCATCGAGACCAAGGACAAACAGCGATGCTGACCACTTTGGGACAGCAATGGAGGAAGAGGTGGAGGCTGATTTGAAGAGGATAGATGCCATGGAGGAGGATCAAGAAGTCACTTCTCGCTTCTGAGCTGGATTCACGATGGGGGAAATACAGAGCTCGGCCATTCCAAACTCGGTTATCCCTTCCAATGTTAGATTTCTTTCTTATGAAAATATGAAGAAGAGTGTCACTTGTTCTCCCGCAGTTATGCAACACCCTTGGGTGCAAGGAGCTTTAGTCGTTACAGGGAAGCTTTGTAAGGAGATAATGGGTCTCAAGTAGCAACTTAATAAGCTCGAGGAAGAGAATCGTATCCTGAGGGGCTTCATTGCCAAGAATATCACATCGCCATCCCCGAAGAAGGAGACATAATCACATGGGTATGGGCACTCCCCTTGGCAACTGCCAAGCTTGGGGAGGTGCCCCGGTATCGTATCACCATCACACTCATATCTTCACCGTTTTTCTTAGTTCGATCCTTTTAGTACTATCTTGTTCTAGTAGAATAAAGTTTTTAGTATGATCCAGTTTTGAGTTTTGCCTTATGATCCCTCTATGTATTCGAGTCCGTGAGCTATATAATAAAGATTAGTGTCGAGTCAAGGGCTTGATTATCTTGTTATGATCTTGAGTGAATAAAAGAAAAGAGAAAAGAATAAAAAGAAACAAAGAGATCATATTGATCTTATGGAGAGTAATGACTTCACATAGAAAGAGTATGATGATTAAAAGTTGTTGAGAGTTGACAAACATAGCTTTGGTCATCGTTGCAATTAATAGGAAGTAATAAAGAAAGAGAGGTTTCACATATAAATATACTATCTTGGACATCATTTATGATTGTGAGCACTCATTAAAATATGACATGTTAAAGAGTTGATGTTGGACAAGGAAGACAACGTAATGGGTTATGTTTTCTTATATATAAGATAAAGTATATTGTCATGGATCATACAACATGTTGAGCTTGCCTTTCTCCCTCATGCTAGCCAAATTCTTTGCACCAAGTAGAGATATTACTTGTGCTTCCAAATACCCGTAAACCCAGTTTTGCCATGAGAGTCCACCATATCTACCTATGGATTGAGTAAGATCCTTCAAGTAAGTTGTCATCGGTGCAAGCAATAAAAAATGCTCTCTAAATATGTATGATTGATTAGTGTGGAGGAAATAAGCTTTATACGATCATGTGATGTGGAAGAAATAAAAGCGACGGACTGCATAATAAAGGTTCATATCACAAGTGGCAATATAAAGTGACGTTCTTTCGCATTAAGATTTTGTGCATCCAACCCTGAAAGCGCATGGCAACCTCTGCTTCCCTCTGCGAAGGGCCTATCTTTTATTATTATCTTCTACCTTATGCAAGAGTCATGGTGGTCTCCACCTTTCCTTTTTACATTTTATCCTTTGGAAAGCACAGTGTGTTGGAAAGATCCAGATACATATATCTAATTGGATGTGAGTTAGCATGAACTATTATTGCTGACATTACCCTTGAGGTAAAAGGTTGGGAGGTGAAACTATAAGCCCCTATCTTTCTCTATGTCCGATTAAAACTCCAGAACCACAAGTATTGCATGAGTGTCAGCAATTGTGAAAGACTAAATGATAGTTGAGTATGTGGACTTGCTCAAAAGATCTGACATAGACTCTTTCCGATGTTATGATAAATTGCAAATGCCTCAATGACTGAGACTATAGTTTGTTAGTTTTCAGTGAAGTTTTTGATTCATACTTTGCATTGTGAATAGATTATTACTTGAGCGTAAGAAATAATATGAAAATATCCGTATATGTTGCTATTATAAGAATGATCATGATGCCCTCATGTCCGTATTTTATTTTATCGACACCTCTACCTCTAAACATGGGGACATATGTATCGTTATCGGCTTCCGCTTGAGGACAAGCGAGGTCTAAGCTTGGGGGAGTTGATACGTCCATCTTGCATCATGCTTTTATATCGATATTTATTGCATTATGGGCTGTTATTGCACATTATGTCACAATACTTATGCCTATTCTCTCTTATTTTATAAGGTTTACATGAAGAGGGAGAATGCCGGCAGCTGGAATTCTGGGCTGGAAAAGGAGCAAACATTAGAGACCTATTCTGCACAACTCCAAAAGTCCTGAAACTCCACGGAAGTTATTTTTGGAAATAATAAAAATATTGAGCGGAAGAAATACCAGAGGGGGCCCACACCCTGGCCGCGAGGGTGGGGGGCACGCCCTGCCCCCTAGGCGCGCCCCCTTGCCTCGTGGGCCCCCTGGTGGCCCTCCGGTGCCCATCTTCTGCTATATGAAGTGTTTCGTCCGAAGAAAAATCACAAGCAAGCTTTCGGGACGAGACTCCGCCGCCACGAGGCGGAACCTTGGCGGAACCAATCTAGGGTTCTGGTGGAGCTGTTCTGCCAGGGACACTTCCCTCCAGGAGGGGGAAATCTTCGCCATCATCATCACCAACGCTCCTCTCATCAGGAGGGGGCCAATCTCCATCAACATCTTCACCAACACCATCTCCTCTCAAACCCTAGTTCATCTCTTGTATCCAATTCTTGTCTCTAAGTCTGGAATTGGTACTTGTAGGTTACTAGTACTATTGATTACTCCTTGTAGTTGATGCTAGTTTATTTGGTGGAAGATCATATGTTCAGATCCTATATGCATATTAATACTCCTCTGATTATGAACATGAATATGCTTTGTGAGTAGTTACGTTTGTTCCTGAGGACATGGGAGAAGTCTTGCTATTACTAGTCATGTGAATTTGGTATTCGTTCGATATTTTGATGAGATGTATGTTGTCTCTCCTCTAGTGGTGTTATGTGAACGTCGACTACATGAAACTTCATCATTATTTGGGCCTATAGGAAGGCATTGGGAAGTAATAAGTAGATGATGGGTTGCTAGAGTGACATAAGCTTAAACCCTAGTTTAGGCGTTGCTTCGTAAGGGGCTGATTTGGATCCATATGTTTCATGCTATGGTTAGGTTTACCTTAATACTTTTTTTGTAGTTGCGGATGCTTGCAATAGGGGTTATCATAAGTGGGATGCTTGTCAAAGTAAGGACAACACCCAAGCACCGGTCCACCCACATATCAAATTATCAAAGTACCGAACGCGAATCATATGAACATGATGAAAACTAGCTTGACGCTAATTCCCATGTGTCCTCGGGAGCGCTTTTCTCTATATAAGAGTTTGTCCAGGCTTGTCCTTTGCTACAAAAAGGATTGGGCCACCTTGCTGCACTTTATTTGCTTTTGTTACTTGTTTCACGTTACAAATTATCTTATCACAAAAATATCTGTTACCTACAATTTCAGTGCTTGTAGAGAATACCTTGCTGAAAACCGCTTATCATTTCCTTCTACTCCTCATTGGGTTCGACAGTCTTACTTAGCGAAAGGACTACGATAGATCCCCTATACTTGTGGGTCATCACTCACCACTCGGTAGGATTTTTTAAACTTAGGCGAGTACGGAACTGCAACTAAGCCCCCGAGTGTGAGAGTTGACTCACCACTCGGTAGGATTTTTTAAACTTAGGCGAGTATGGAACTACAACTAAGCCCCCGAGTGTGAGGGTTGCTCACCACTCGGTAGGATTTTTCAAACTTAGGCGAGTACTAGACTACAGCTAAGCCCCCAAGTGTGAGGGTTGCTCACCACTTGGTAGGATTTTTTAAACTTAGGAGAGTATTGGACTGCAACTAAGCCCCCGAGTGTGAGGGTTGCTCACCACTCGGTAGGATTTTTCAAACTTAGGCGAGTACTGGACTGCAGCTTAGCCCCCGAGTGTGAGGGTTGCTCACCACTCAGTAGGATTTTTTAAACTTAAACGGGTACTAGACTGCAGCTAAGCCTCCTAGTGTGTGGGTTGCTCACCACTCGGTAGGATTTTTCAAACTTAGGCGAGTACTGGACTGCAGCTAAGCCCCCGAGTGTGAGGGTTGCTCACCACTCGGTAGGATTTTTCAAAGTTAGGCGAGTACTGGACTGCAGCTAAGCCCCTGAGTGTGAGTGTTGCTCACCACTCGGTAGGATTTTTCAAACTTAGGCGAGTACTAGACTGCAGCTAAGCCTCCGAGTGAGAGGCTTGCTCACCACTCGGTAGGATTTTTTAAACTTAGGCGAGTACTGGACTGCAGCTAAGCCTCCGAGTGAGAGGCTTGCTCACCACTCGGTATGATTTTTTAAACTTAGGCGAAACGGATTCGCAGCTAAGCCCCCGAGTGAGAGGCTTGCTCATCACTCGGTAGGATTTTTTAAACTTAGGCGAAACGGATTCGCAGCTAAGCCTCCGAGTGAGAGGCTTTCTCTTCATTCGATAGGATTTTTTTCAAACTTAGGCGAAACGGATTCGCATCTAAGGCACCCACTGGGGGATTTGAAACATATAAAAAAGAAACAAGAATCATTTAGGAGACTGTAAAACTATGTCTTTGATAATCAAACTAGAAGGTATTTCTTATTACATCTCAATAGTCTGAATGCTTAAGTGTAAAAGGGGCGGAGCAGCTCCACATTCCAAGCGCGTGGCTCATCTTTCTTGTGCTCGACGTTGTAAAGGTGGTATGCTCCGTTGTGGAGCACTCTGGTGACAATGAACGGGCCTTCCCAAGCAGGAGCAAGCTTGTGTGGTCTCTGCTGATCCACTCGAAGAACCAAGTCTCCCTCTTGAAATGCTCGACCCCTCACGTTTCTGGCGTGGAATCGACGTAGGTCTTGCTGATAGATGGTCCACCGGACCAGGGCCATCTCTGTTTCCTCTTCCAGGAGATCAACTGCATCTTGCCATGCTTGTTCTACTTCATCTTCTGAGAAAAGCTCGACTCGGGGTGCATTGTGAAGCAAGTCACTCGGAAGTACAGCCTCAGCTCCATAGACCAAGAAGAATGGAGTTCGGCCAGTCGACCGATTGGGAGTTGTCCTCAATCCCCAAAGCACTGATGGAAGTTCATCGACCCAGGCGTCTGCTGCGTGCTTGGGATCATGCATCAGTCGGGGTTTCAATCCTTTGAGGATCAATCCATTTGCTCTTTCAGCTTGTCCATTCGACTAGGGGTGGGCAACTGAAGCATAGTCGACTTGAGTGCCTTCGGAAGCGCAGAAGGCTCTGAACTCGTCAGAATCGAAGTTTGACCCATTGTCAGTGATGATGCTGTGCGCAACACCATATCTGAATGTTAACTCTCTGATGAAGCTGACAGCAGTACTAGCTTCAAGACTTTTGATAGGCTTGGCTTCAATCCATTTGGTGAACTTTTCGACTGCCACGAGCACATGAGTGAAGCCGCTCCTACCAGTCCTCAGAGGTCCAACCATATCCAATCCCCAAACAGCAAAGGGCCAGACGAGTGGAATGGTCTTCAGGGCTGATGCAGGCTTGTGAGACATATTGGAATAAAACTGGCAACCTTCACACTTGTTGACTATTTCTTTTGCCATCTCATTTGCTCGTGGCCAATAAAATCCCGCTCGGTATGCTTTGGCCACAATGGTCTGAGAGGACGCATGGTGACCACAGGTACCCGAGTGGATGTCATTGAGGATCACTCGACCTTCTTCTGGTGTTATGCATTTCTGGCTGACTCCAGTTACACTTTCTCTGAACAGCTGCCCTCTTATCACGGTAAAGGCTTTGGATCGACGGACGATCTGTCGAGCCTCTTCTTCATCCTCTGGGAGTCCGTTCCTAAGAATGTACGCGATATACGGTACTGTCCAGTCGGGAGTGATGACCAAAACCTCCATGATCAAGTCGACCACGGCTGGGACTTCGACTTCAGTCGGATCAGTGGCGCTCTTTGGTCGTGGGGGCTCTTCAGTGAAAGGATCTTCTTGAACTGAAGATGTATGAATATGTTCCAAAAACACATTGCTGGGAATGCCCTCCCTTTTGGAACCTATCTTTGCCAAATCATCGACTGCTTGATTTTTCAGTCGGGGTATGTGATGGAGGTCTAACCCCTCAAACCTCTTCTCTAGCTTTCTCACTTAATTACAATAGCCAGTCATAGCTGGGCTTCTGACGTCCCACTCCTTCATCACTTGATTAACCACTAAATTCGAGTCGCCATAGACCATGAGGCAACGGACGCCAAGTGAAATGGCCATACACAACCCGTACAGAAGTGCTTCATATTCATCTTCATTGTTGGAGGAGTCAAAATGAATCTGGAGAACATAGCTGAGTTTGTTACCTCGGGGGATACTAATACCACCCCAGCACCGGAACCATTCAGCATCTTGGATCCATTGAATAACATGGTCCAATGCTCCGAGTGAATCTGAGTCGGCAGTTGCTGTTCGACCCACTCGGCGAGGAAATCTGCTATTGCTTGGGACTTGATAGCTTTCTTTGCCTCAAACTTGATGTCCAAGGGAAGGAGTTCAATCGCCCACTTTGCCACTCGACCAGTTGCATCTTTGTTGTTCAGGATCTCTGACAATGGTGCGTCGCTGACGATTGTAATGGAGTGATCAGAGAAATAGTGCGCAACCTTCTTCGTGGTCATGTAAATCCCATAAACAAGCTTCTGATAATGTGGATATCTTTGCTTGGATGGAGTCAGAACTTCAGAAACATAGTATACTAGGCACTGAACTTTATAGGCTTTTCCTTCTTCTTCCCGCTCGACCATGAGTACTGTACTGACAACTTGTCCATTGGCTGCAATATAAATCAGTAAAGGCTCTTTGCTGATTGGGGCAGCGAGCACCGGCAGGGTGGAAAGCAGGGCTTTGAGTTCTGCAAACGCTGCATCAGCTTCAGGAGTCCACTCGAACTTATCAGATTTCTTCATCAGTCGGTAAAGAGGCAATGCCTTTTCACCGAAGCGAGAAATGAATCGACTCAAGGCGGCCAAGCAACCAGTAAGCTTCTGGACATCATGCACATGCACATGGCGTTTCATCCGGAGTATAGCACCAATTTCTCTGGGTTAGCGTCGATCCCTCGTTCGGAAATGAGGAAGCCGATTAACTTTCCGCCAGGAACTCCAAATGTGCACTTTGATGGATTAAACTTGATATCATACCTTCTGAGGTTGGCGAAGGTTTCAGCAAGGTCAATCAGTAGGTCGGAACCTTTATGCGACTTAACCACAATGTCATCTGCTACCTCTTGAGCATTGCGTTGGATTTCCCCAAAGACGAGAGGATGATGCAGCAAAGTAGCGTAAGTATTTTCCCCTCAGTTTTTGAGAACCAAGGTAACAATCCAGTAGGAGGCTATGCGCAAGTCCCTCGTACCTGCACAAAACAATAGCTCCTCGCAACCAACGCGATTAGGGGTTGTCAATCCCTTCATGGTCACTTACGAGAGTGAGATCTGATAGAGATGATAGATAATATTTTTGGTATTTTTGGTATAGAGATGCAAAGTAAAAAGTAAAAGGCAAAGTAAAAAAGCTAAGCAAGATTAAAGTGATGGAGATTGATATGATGAGAATAGACCCGGGAGCCATAGGTTTCACAAGTGGCTTCTCTCAAGAGCATAAGTATTCTACGGTAGGTGAAAAAATTACTGTTGAGCAATTGACAGAATTGAGCATAGTTATGAGAATATCTAGGTATGATCATGTATATAGGCATCACGTCCGAGACAAGTAGACCGACTCCTGCCTGCATCTACTACTATTACTCCACTCATCAACCGCTATCCAGCATGCATCTAGAGTATTAAGTTAAAAACAGAGTAACGCCTTAAGCAAGATGACATGATGTAGAGGGATAGTTTCATGTAATATGATAAAAACCCCATCTTGTTATCCTTGATGGAAACAATACAATACGTGCCTTGCTGCCCCTTCTGTCACTAGGAAAGGACACCGCAAGATTGAACCCAAAATTAAGCACTTCTCCCATGGAAAGAAAAACCAATCTAGTAGGCCAAACCAAACTGATAATTCGAAGAGACTTGCAAAGATAACCAATCATACATAAAAGAATTCAGAGAAGATTCAAATATTATTCATAGATAGACTTGATCATAAACCCACAATTCATCGGTCTCAACAAACACACCGCAAAAAGAAGATTACATCAAATAGATCTCCACGAGAGAGGGGGAGAACATTGTATTGAGATCTAAAAAGAGAGAAGAAGCCATCTAGCTAATAACTATGGATCCGTAGGTCTGGGGTGAACTACTCACACTTCATCGGAGGGGCTAGGATGATGTAGAAGCCCTCCGTGATGACGGCCCTCTCTGGCGGAGCTCTGAAACAGGCCCCAAGATAGGATCTCGTGGGTACAGAAGGTTGCGGCGGTGGAATTACGTTTTTGGCTCCGTATCTGATCGTTTCGGAGTACGTAGGTATATATAGGAGGAAGGAGTACGTCGTTAGAGCACCGAGGGGCCCACGAGGCAGGGGGCGCGCCCTATGGGGGGCGCCCCCCCCTCGTGACTACCTCTTTGCTTCCTTGGAGTAGGCTCCAAGTCTCCTGGATCACGTTCGGTGAGAAAATCACATTCCTGAAGGTTTTATTCCGTTTGGACTCCGTTTGATATTCTGTTTCTCCGAAACTCTGAAATAGGCAAAAAACAGCAATTCTTGGCTGGGCCTCCGGTTGATAGGTTAGTCCCAAAAATAATATAAAAGTGGAAAATAAAGCCCAATATAGTCCAAAACAGTAGATAATATAGCATGAACAATCAAAAATTATAGATACGTTGGAGACGTATCAGGCATCCCAAGCTTAATTCCTACTCGTCCTCGAGTAGGTAAATGATAAAAAAAGAATTTTTGGTGCGGAGTGCTACTTGGCATAATTTCAATGCAAATCTTCTTAATTGTGGTATGAATATTCAGGTTCGAAAGATTCAAGACAAAAGTTCATATTGACATAAAAAATAATAATACTTCAAGCATACTAACAAAGTAATTATGTCTTCTCAAAATAACATGGCCAAAGAAAGTTATCCCTACAAAATCATATAGTCTGGCTATGCTCTATCTTCACCACACAAAGTATTTAAATCATGCACAACCCCGATGACAAGCCAAGCAATTGTTTCATACTTTAACATTTTCAAAACTTTTTCAATATTCACGCAATACATGAGCTTGAGCCATGGATATAGCACTATATGTGGAATAGAATGGTGGTTGTGGAGAAGACAAAAAGAGGGGAAGATAGTCTCACATCAACTAGGCGTATCAACGGGCTATGGAGATGCCCATTAATTGATATCAATGTGAGTGAGTAGGGATTGCCATGCAACAGATGCACTAGAGCTATAAGTATATGAAAGCTCAACAAAAGAAACTAAGTGGGTGTGCATCCAACTTGCTTGCTCATGAAGACCTAGGGCATTTTGAGGAAGCCCATCATTGGAATATACAAGCCAAGTTCTATAATGAAAAATTCCCACTAGTATATGAAAGTTACAAAATGAGAGACTCTCTATCATGAAGATCATGGTGCTATTTTGAAGCACAAGTGTGGTAAAACGATAGTAACATTGTCCCTTGTCTCTTTTTCTCTCTTTTTTTATTTGGGCCTTTTCTCTTTTTTTATGGCCTCTTTTAATTTTTTATTTTTCGTCCGAAGTCTCATCCCGACTTGTGGGGGAATCGTAGTCTCCATCATCCTTTCCTCACTTGGGACAATGCTCTAAAAATGATGATCATCACACTTTTATTTTTCTTCCAACTCAACAATTACAACTCGATTCTTAGAACAAAGTATGACTCTATATGAATGCCTCCGGCGGTGTACCGGGATGTGCAATGAATCAAGAGTGACATGTATGAAAGAATTATGAACGGTGGCTTTGCCACAAATACAATGTCAACTACATGATCATGCTAGCAATATGACAATGATGGAGCGTGTCATAATAAACGGAACGGTGGAAAGTTGCATGGCAATATATCTCGGAATGGCTATGGAAATGCCATGATAGGTAGGTATGGTGGCTGTTTTGAGGAAGATATATGGTGGGTGTATGATACCGGCGAAAAGTGCGCGGTATTAGAGAGGCTAGCAATGGTGGAAGGAAGGGAAAAGTGCGTATAATCCATGGACTCAACATTAGTCATAAAGAAATTATGTACTTATTGCAAAAATCTAGAAGTTATCAAAGCAAAGTATTACGCGCATGCTCCTAGGGGGATAGATTGGTAGGAAAAGACCATCGCTCGTCCCCGACCGCCACTCATAAGGAAGACAATCAATAAATAAATCATGCTCCGACTTCATCACATAACTGTTCACCATACGTGCATGCTACGGGTATCAAAAACTTTAACGCAAGTATTCTTTAAATTCATAACTACTCAACTAGCATGACTCTAATATCACCATCTTCATATCTCAAAACAATTATCAACTCCAATCTTTACTTAGTATTCAACGCACTCAAAAGAAAGTTTCACATATCTTGAATACCAAGCATATTAATATTAAGCAAATTACCATGCTATTAACGACTCTCAAAATGATCTAAGTGAAGCATGAGAGATCAATAGTTTCTTTAAAACAAATCCACCACCATACTCTAAAAGATCTAAGTGAAGCACCAGAGCAAAAATTATAAGGCTCAAAATATATAAGTGAAGCACATAGAGCAAAACTATCAAGCTCAAAAGATATAAGTGAAGCACATAGAGTATTCTATCAAATTGCAATTCATATATGGCTCTCTCAAAAGGTGTGTACAGCAAGGATGATTGTGGCACACTAACAAACAAAGACACAAATAATACAAGACGCTCCAAGCAAAACACATATCATGTGGTGAATAAAAATATAGCTCCAAGTAAAATTACCGATGGAAGTAGACGAAAGAGGGGATGCCTTCCGGGGAATTCCCAAGCTTTGACTTTTTCGTGTCCTTGGATTATCTTGGGGGTGCCATGGGCATCCCCAAGCTTAGGCTATTGCCACTCCTTGTTCCATAAACCATCAAAAGAATTTACCCAAAACATGAAAACCTCATAACACAAAACTCAACAGAAATCTCGTGAGCTCCGTTAGAGAAAGAAAACAAAAGACCACTTCAAGGTACTGTAATGAACTCATTATTTATTTATATTGGTGTTAAACCTACTGTATTCCAACTTCTCTATGGATTATAAACTATTTTACTAGCCATATATTCATCAAAATAAGCAAACAACACACGAAAAACAGAATCTGTCAAAAACAGAATAGTCTGTAATCTGTAACTAACACAAACTTCTGGAACTCCAAAAAATCTACCAAAATAGGACGACTTATAAAATTTGCTTACTGATCAGCAGCAATTGGAATCAGTATTTTATCACGTTCTGGTGATTTTTAACAATTGTTTTCGTGAACAGAAAGATTCTGGAAATTACAGCAAGATCAAATAACTATCATCCAAGAAGATCCTATAGGTTTAACTTGGCACAAACACTAATTAAAACACAAAACCACATCTAAACATAAGGTATATGGGTTATTTATTCCTAAACAGAAACAAAAACAAAAAACTTAAAATAAAATTGGGTTGCCTCCCAACCAGCGCTATCGTTTAACGCCCCTAGCTAGGCATAAATAATTTTAATGATGCACAAAGAGTGGCTCGTTGTTAGGAGTCCAAATCTTGGTATGTTGACTTTTTGCGTAGACAATGGCGCCAAAAGTGGCTCGTTGTTAGGAGTCCAAATCTTGACTTGCTCTTGTGTAAGCCTCCCCGGCAACGGCACTAGAAATTCTTCTTGCTACCTCTTGAGAACTGCGTTGGATTTCCCCGAAGCGGAGAGGATGATGCAGTAAAGTAGCATAAGTATTTCCCTCAGTTTTTGAGAACCAAGGTATCAATCCAGTAGGAGGCTACGCGCAAGTCCCTCGTACCTACACAAAACAATAGCTCCTCGCAACCAACGCGATTAGGGGTTGGCAATCCCTTCACAGTCATTTACGAGAGTGAGATCTGATAGAGATGATAGATAATATTTTTGGTAATTTTGGTATAAAGATGCAAAGTAAAAAGTAAAAGGCAAAGTAAAAAGCAAAGCAAGATTAAAGTGATGGAGATTGATATGATGAGAATAGACCCGGGGGCCATAGGTTTCACTAGTGGCTTCTCTCAAGAGCATAAGTATTCTACGGTGGGTGAACAAAGTAATGTTGAGCAATTGACATAATTGAGCATAGTTATGAGAATATCTAGGTATGATCATGTATATAGGCATCACGTCTGAGACAAGTAGACCGACTCCTGCCTGCATCTACAACTATTACTCCACTAATCGACCGCTATCCAGCATGCATCTAGAGTATTAAGTTAAAAACAGAGTAACGCCTTAAGCAAGATGACATGATGTAGAGGGATAGTTTCATGCAATATGATAAAAACCCCATCTTGTTATCCTCGTTCGCAACAATACAATATGTTCCTTGCTGCCCCTTCTGTCACTGGGAAAGGACACCGCAAGATTGAACCCAAAGCTAAGCACTTCTCCCATGGCAAGAAAAACCAATCTAGTAGGCCAAACGAAACTGATAATTCGAAGAGACTTGCAAAGATAACTAATCATACATAAAAGAATTCAGAGAAGATTCAAATATTATTCATAGATAGACTTGATCATAAACCCACAATTCATCGGTCTCAACAAACACACTGCAAAAAGAAGATTACATCGAATAGATCTCCACGAGAGAGGGGGAGAACATTGTATTGAGATCCAAAAACAAAGAATAAGCCATCTAGCTAATAACTATGGACCCGTAGGTCTGAGGTGAACTACTCACACTTCATCGGAGGGGCTAGGATGATGTAGAAGCCCTCCGTGATGACGGCCCTCTCCGGCGGAGCTCTGAAACAGGCCCCAAGATAGGATCTCGTGGGTACAGAAGGTTGCGGCGGTGGAATTAGCTTTTTGGCTCCGTATCTGATCGTTTGGGGGT
Source organism: Aegilops umbellulata (assembly GCA_032464435.1). NCBI lineage: Eukaryota > Viridiplantae > Streptophyta > Magnoliopsida > Poales > Poaceae > Aegilops > Aegilops umbellulata. The sequence continues at coordinate 59,878,183 of CP136056.1, read as the reverse complement.
ACGTAGGTATATATAGGAGGAAGGAGTATGTCGGTGGAGCACCGAGGGGCCCACGAGGCAGGGGCGCGCCCCCACCCTAGTGACTGCCTCTTTGCTTCCTTGGAGTAGGGTCCATGTCTCGTGGATCACGTTCGATGAGAAAATCACGTTCTCGAAGGTTTTATTCCGTTTGGACTCCGTTTGATATTTTGTTTCTCCAAAACTCTGAAATAGGCAAAAAAACAGCAATTCTGGGCTGGGCCTCCGGTTAATAGGTTAGTCCCAAAAATAATATAAAAGTGGAAAATAAAGCCCAATATAGTCCAAAATAGTAGATAATATAGCATGGAGCAATCAAAAATTATAGATACGTTGGAGACGTAGCGTCATCCATGTATGCTTCTACATTCCGACTGATTTGAGTGAGCAGACACTTCTGAATCATCCTCATGAATGTGGCTCCGGCGTTTTTCAGGCCGAATGGCATGGTGACATAACAGAAGCCTCCGAATGGAGTGATGAAAGCCGTTTTTTATCTCATCGGGTCCATACAGTCGAATCTGATGATACCTGGAATAGGCGCCCAGAAAAGACAATCACTCACACCCCGCAATCGAGTCTACGATTGGTCGATGTGGGGGAGAGGAAAATGATCTTTCGGGCAGGCCCGATTGATGTGCTTAAAGTCAATCCACATGCAAAGTGAATTATCCTTCTTGGGGACCATGACAACATTGGCGAGCCACTCGGAGTGGTAAATCTCTCGGATGAACTCAGCTACCAGGAGCCGAGCCACTTCCTCACAAATTGCTTTTCTCTTATGTACGCGGACCGTCGAAGATGTTCCTTGACTGGTTTTACTTTCGGGTTGATTCGCAAACGATGCTTAGCCAGTCCCCTGGGTACACCCGGCATGTCAGCAGGCTTCCACGCAAAGATGTCCCAGTTCTCACGGAGGAACTGGATGAGCGCTTCTTCCTATTTGCTGTCGAGTGATGTTGAGATATGAGTAGGAGCAGCATCAGGATCGGTCGGGTGAATATGAATCGGCTTGGTTTCACCAAACGACCAAAATGCAGAATCAGTGGCAGGCTTCTTGGAACGTAGCAAATCACTCGGATCTGCATTCTTCCGGTATTCTTGCATTTCAACTGCTGCCATTTGTGCATCGGCGTTTTTTGAGCCCTTCTGGAAGCACTCTTCTACTTTCTGCCGATTGCCAGTGATGGTGATCACTCCTCTGGGACCAGGCATTTTCAATTTGAGGTACACGTAACATGGTCGAGCCATGAAACGTGCATAGCAAGGCCTACCCAGAATAGCACGATAAGCACTCTATAAATCCACTACTTCGAATGTCAACTTTTCCTTGCGATAATTCTTGGAATCACCGAAAACCACATCAAGGGCGATCTGGCCGAGTGATTCAGCCTTCTTGCCAGGTATAACACCATGAAAACTCATATTACTTTCACTAAGCTTGGACATCGGAATGCCCATTCCTTTCAAGGTTTCAGCACAAAGGATATTCAGGCCGCTACCACCATCCATTAGCACTTTGGTCTGTCGAGTGCCTTCAACAACTAGGCCGACCACCAATGCTTTCCTCCTAGGGATGGCTATACGTGTTGGATGGTCAGACTGGTCGAATGTGATGGCTGTCTGGGACTACTTCAAATAACTGGGTGTTGCCGGAGCAACCATGTTTACTTCCCCGTTGATAACTTTCAGTCAACTTTTGCTCTCAACATCAGCAAAAATCATCAGAGTGGAATTGACGTTGGGAAAACCATCGTCATCTTCTTCCTTATCCTCATCTTTGTCCAATTCTTTCTCCTTCTCATTGGGCTGCTTTTCTCGGAACTGCTGGATCAAAACTCGACACTGTCGAGTGGTATGTTTAGGATAAATCAGATTACCCTCTTCATCCTTCTTGATGTGAATGTGACATGGCAAATCCAAGACATCATTTCCGGCTTGATCTTTCACTTTCTTGGGGTTCCAGGGCCCTTTGGGCTTCCCCTTGAACTTTCCTTGAGCCACAACTAAAGCCTCACCAAGAGCAGCTGGCTCGGCTTTGCTCTTCTGTTTCCGATTGGAATTCCCTCCTCCGGTTTCCTGGGCGACTGTTTTATGCTTGCCACTCCGGAGTCGGTCTTGTTCTTCTTCGCCAGTAGCATATTTGGTGGCATTCTCCATCATCTGAGTCGGGGACATATCCCCTGTCTGACCGAATTTCTGATTCAACTCTCGATAGTTAACGCCTTCTTTGAAGGCACAAACTGCTTGGTGATCTGACACATTCTCCACTGTATGGTGCAACGTTATCCATTTCTGGATATAATCTCTCAGGGTCTCATTCGGTTTTTGCACGCAGGACTGCAATTCTGTTAACCCTGTCGGCCATTTGCAGGTACCTTCAAAAGTTCTAACGAACACTCGGGCGAGCTCTTCCCAACTGTATATGCTGCCAGGTGCTAACTGAGTCAACCGTGCTCTGGCCGAGCCTTTCAACATCAGAGGAAGATGCTTCATGGCCACTTCATCATTGCCGCCACCGATCTGTACAGCCACTCGGTAATCCTCAAGCCAAGTGTTAGGCTTGGACTCACCAGTGAACTTGCTGACTCTAGTCGCTAACCTGAAGTTGGGAGGAATCACCGCAGCCCTGATGGCTCTGCTGAAGCACTCTGGACCTGAAACATGCACTCTGCTGCCAGTCAGGTGATCTCTGTCATGACCCTCTCTGTGTGCTCTGTTCCTGTTAACCAGACCTTGAACGAGAATAGATCTCGCATCAAAGCCTGGCTCCCTGGGGTCGACTGGAATTCTTCGCCAGCCACTATGAGGGCGTATGTCATCGTGCTGTCGAGGCACATATGACCCACTCCTCGGAGGAGGTATGGGCAGTCGACGATGGTCGTCATATTGCTCGTAGTTTTTGTATTGATCTTGCCGGTGCCCGCGTCCCTCACGCCACGGGGGTGATCTTGGGCTGTGGGCCGACTGGACTGTATCTGCCATCACAGACCTGCTATGAATCCTATTCCACGGCTGAGACACTGCTGTGTTCTGCTCTCTGACTGCTCAAAGAAAGGTCCGGATCTACATCAAACCTCTGCCAGCTTCCGACTGGGAAGGCTGAATTGACTCTGCTATTCGGGCTACAATTGTGAGACTTTGAATTAAAGTACAGTATACCTGAGTTTGAGGAGGAAAAAGCTGACGTCGACTGGATTCAGGGATCCGCTGCTGAGCACGCTCGTCGAGTGCGTGTTGGAGGTTCTCCAGCCGATTGCGCTCAGCCAAGTTGGCCAGGCGCGCCTCCTCCAAGGCCCGGGCCTCGAGGGTTTCTCCAACGATAGGAGTGTGAAGTGCATCGATATTGTGGCGGCGAAGCTCTTCCCTCTGCTGCAAAGAAAGGGGCTCGGGGCGGTACTCCTCGTGAACGCATGACGGATCACCGCCGCCATAGCCATTGTCATCGCGGGGGAAGCCAGGAGGACTGCATGGTCCGTTGACCATCAAGACTTCCGCCACGGGATCGCTGCTATCAAACTCGGATGCGGTCTCGACGGAGCCGGTCAACAGATCAAACAGGCCGTAGAGAGTTTCGTCGAGCTCGATTGCCGCGACTTGTGGGGTGGCCGACTGACGGGCCACCGCGTGTCTCACCCACCGCTGGAGCCACAACCGACCGGAGCGCTTGCACGGGTGAACAGCGGGGAGCGAGGACACCACAGGAGCCGACCAATACTGGGTCGACGCCTGCCGGAGAAGGAGACCGCGGACGCACGAGCGAAAAGTGCGTCGCCCCGCGGACGGGGAGCGCCTCGACATCGAGTGGAGCCTCTTGAAGCCAGGCGGAGTCGTCGGCGACGAAGACGAGCGCGCCGAGACGGATCTCGTGGCCCTCAGCCAAGACACCGCCGGAAACCATGGTGACAGGGATTGGAAAAATCGCAACTTCACCACGAAAATCACTAAGACACCTGCCCCAAGGTGGGCGCCAACTGTCGTGGATCTAAGATTGACAGTAGAATGGGGGGTAGGTATGAGGAGGCAAGATCCTAGCTTTGGCGAAGTTGTACACATGAGTTTTACGAGTTCAGGCCCTTCACGAAGGAAGTAATAGCCCTACGTATCGGTGCCCGAAGGCGGTCGACTGGATTATGCGTGTGTGTGTGTGTGTGTGTGTGTGTGTGTGTGTGTGTGTGTGTGTGTGTTATAGGGGGTGCGAACTCTTGTGCAAGTGGAGGGGGGTGGCTTATATAGAGTGCGCCAGGACCCCAGCCCGCCCACGTTACAAGGAGTTCAATGTACATAAAGAGGGAGCGTTACATGTAACGTCCATAATAAAGTGATATAAATGATCATTAAATCTATGAGTAATGTACGACCGTTGCTGTGCAAAGTGGCTTTGGATCTTCTGTCTGTCGAGCAGTTTTTGTTACGACCGAGTGACATCGAACCTTCCGAGTGGAATGCTTCTGGTCGAGTGGATGCTGTTATCCTTTAGACACTTCTGACTTTAGAGAGATGCCCTAAGGGAGGGTGTCTAGGTCAGGCCTATGACCCTACCCTAGGTACACATCCTCATCAGCTTAGTCAACAGGTCTACAACATTTAGATTCGTCTGTATTTTGCAAATCTCTATGTCTCCCTCCTTTACTTGATCATAGATGGAGTTGAAGCGTCTCTTGATGTGTTTGGTTCTCTTGTGAAATCTGGATTCCTTCGCTAAGGCAATTGCTCCAATATTGTCACAAAATATTTTCATTGGACCCGATGCACTAGGTATTACACCTAGGTTGGATATGAACTCCTTCATCCAGACTCCTTCATTTGCTGCTTCTCAAGCAGCTATGTACTCCGCTTCACATGTAGATCCCGCCACGACACTTTGCTTGGAACTGCACCAACTGACATCTCCACCATCCAATATAAATAGGTATCTGGTTTGCGACTTAGAGTCATCCGGATCAGTGTCAAAGCTAGCATCAACGTAACCATTTACGACGAGCTCTTTGTCACCTCCATAAATAAGAAATATATCCTTAGTCCTTTTCTCGTATTTCAGGATGTTCTTGACCGTTGTCCAGTGATCCACTCCTGGATTACATTGGTACTTCCCTGCTAAACTTATAGCAAGGCACACATCAGGTCTGGTACACAATATTGCATACATGATAGAACCTATGGCTGAGGCATAGGGAATGACTTTAATTTTCTCTCTATCTTCTGTAGTGGTCGGTCATTGAGTCTAAGTCAACTTCACACCTTGTAACATAGGCAAGAACCCTTTCATTGACTGATCCATTTTTAACTTCTTCAATACTTTATCAAGGTATGTGCTTTGTGAAAGTCCAATTAAGCGTCTTGATCTATCTCTATAAATCTTGATGCCCAATATATGAGCAGCTTCACCGAGGTCTTTCATTGAAAAATTCTTATTCAAGTATCCTTTTATGCTATCCAGAAATTCTATATCATTTCCAATCAACAATATGTGATCCACATATAATATTAGAAATGCTACAGAGCTCCCACTCACTTTCTTGTAAATACAGGCTTCTCCGAAAGTCTATATAAAACCATATGCTTTGATCACACTATCAAAGCGTATATTCCAACTCCGAGATGCTTGCACCAGTCCATAAATGGATCGTTGGAGCTTGCACACTTTGTTAGCACCTTTAGGATCGACAAAACCTTCTGGTTGCATCATATACAACTATTTTTTAAGAAATCCATTAAGGAACGCAATTTTGATGTCCATTTGCCAAATTTCATAATCATAAAATGCGGCAATTGCTAACATGATTCGGACAGACTCCTTGAACTTTTCAAAAACCTTTCCCAACAAGTCAAGCTTTGAAGATAGTGACATTACCATCAGCGCCAGTCTTCTTCTTGAAGATCCATTTATTCTTTATGGCTTGCCGATCATTGGGCAAGTCAACCAAAGTCCATACTTTGTTCTCATACATGGATCCCATCTTAGATTACATGGCGTCAAGCCATTTTGCGGAATCTAGGCTCATCATCGCTTCCTCATAGTTCGTAGGTTCGTCATGGTCTAGTAGCATGACTTCCAGAATAGGATTGCCGTACCACTTTGGTGCGGAACGTATTCTGGTTGACATATGAGGTTCGGTAGTAACTTGATCTGAAGTTTCATGATCATCATCATTAGCTTCCTCACTAATTGGTGTAGGCGTCATGGGAACGGTTTTGTGTGATGAACTACTTTCCAATTCAAGAAAAGGTACAATTACCTCATCAAGTTCTACTTTACTCCCACTCACTTCTTTTGAGAGAAACTCCTTCTCTAGAAAGGATCCATTATTAGCAACAAATATCTTGCCTTCGGATCTGTGATAGAAGGTGTACTCGACAGTTTCTTTTGGGTATCCTATGAAGACGCACTTCTCCGATTTGGGTTCAAGCTTATCAGGTTCAAGCTTTTTCACATAAGCATCGCAACCCCAAACTTTAAGAAACGACAGCTTAGGTTTCTTGCCAAACCACTGTTCATATGGTGTCGTCTAAACAGATTTACATGGTGCCCTATTTAACGTGAATGCAGTTGTCTCTAATGCATAACCCCAAAACGATAGTGCTAAATCAGTAAGAGACATCATAGATCGCACCATATCTAATAAAGTACGGTTACGACGTTCGGGCACACCATTACGCTGTGGTGTTCCAAGTGGCGTGAGTTGCGAAACTATTCCACATAGTTTTACATCAAGACCAAACTCATAACTCAAATATTCGCCTCCGCGATCAGATCGTAGAAACTTTATTTTTTTGTTACGATGATTTTCCACTTCACTCTAAAATTCTTTGAACTTTTCAAATGTTTCAGACATGTGTTTCATTAAGTAGATATACCCATATCTGCTCAAATCATCTGTGAAGTCAGAAAATAACGATACCTGCCGTGAGCCTCAACACTCATCGGACCGCATACATCAGTATGTATTATTCCCAATGAGTAAGTGGCTCGCTCCATTTGTCGGTGTACCAAAAGAGGGGTACACTTTTTGTACCCCTATAACTGTGCACGGGCAGTCTGAGCCACGGGCACCACCATGCCAAGCAAGGCAAGGGAGGTGAGCCAAGGTAAAGCCAAAACCCAAGAGAACTGGAGTGACGCCAAGGCCAAGACTACGAAGAGCAAAGGGGACGAAGCGGACTCCCCCGGAAAGATCCTTGCCGGGAGGCGGTTTTAGCAAACCCGGCAAGACCCCTGCTGCGGCAGCTCGCCCCACGCCTACGGAGGAGATCACCCTTGAGTCCACTGCCCCCATGGGGAAAGGATTCGGGAGACATCCCCGTGGTGGCATGCAAATCTTTGTGAAGACATTCAAGATCAGATACACGTTATAGAAGATGACGACCCTTGGCGGGATCCCAGCCAAGGAAGACCACAAGGCCCCCGGCAAGCGCCTTGCCGGGGATGACAGCGGGCGCCTCGGCAAGAGCCTTGCCGGGGCCCCGGCAAGACCCTTGCCAAGTACACTCATAGGGCCACCATCAGGCCCACGCCGATTAAAACCCCACCGCCGTGCGCATGCAGCTGCCGACCCAACCAGCTGGGCAGGCACCTGCGTGGCGACATGCAGATCTTCATGGAGACCCACCACTGCGCCACCACAGCTGCCTGCCTTCCTACATGGCATCTCAGGCATCGCTGGCCAGGGCGCGTGTTGACACACAAAGGAGCGGCGACTGACAAGACAGGTCTCTCCCCCGTCCCCGATAAAGCAAGGACACCTAAGCAAGACGCATTAAATGCGCCTTGTCATGTAATGCGAGGGATAACCTCGCATCACTGTACCCTTTCCACCTCCTGTGTGCCACTGTGGCAACCCCTTTTCCTATAAAAGGAGGCCCGAGGCGACCAGGAGAAGGATTCGGCTTTTTGGAGCTCCTCACGCCCCATAGCTAGCTCAAGAACACAGATATACAATCCGCCAAAGCAGGAGTAGGGTTTTATGCATCTTCGCGGCCTGAACCTGGATAAACGAACCGTGTGCTATCTGTTTGATCCGCTCTTCTCACGACCCCACGCCCCGCAACCGTAGTAGGGATTCTTGTGATCCCATAGGTGTCGTTCCAAAACACCGACACCATTGTTCCAGAAAATGAAGTCTTAGTCATCTTGCCCATGAGGCATGGTTCGCAAGCATCAAGTGATTCATAATCAAGTGATTCCGAAAGCCCATCCGCATGGAGTTTCTTCATGCGCTTTACACCAATATGACCTAAACGGTAGTGCCACAAATATGTTGCACTATCATTATTAACTTTGCACCTTTTGGCATCAATATTATGAATATGTGTATCACCACGAAAGAGTTCTAAGAAAAATAGACCAATCATCGAGGGTGCATGACCATAAAAGATATTACCCATATAAATAGAACAACCATTATTCTTTGATTTAAATGAATAACCGTCTCGCATCAAACAAGATCCAGATATAATGTTCATGCTTAATGCTAGCACCAAATAACAATTATTCAGGCCTAAAACTAATCCCGAAGGTAGATGTAGAGGTAGCATGACGGCGGCGATCACATCGACCTTGGAACCATTTCCGAAGCGCATCGTCACCTCGTCCTTAGCCAATCTTCGTTTAATCCATAGCCCGTGTTTCGAGTTGCAAATATGAGCAACAAAACCAGTATCAAATACCCAGGCGCTACTAAGAGCATTAATTAGTAAGATACACATCAATAACATGTATATCAAATATACCTTCCACTTTTCCATCCTTCTTATCTGCCAAATACTTGGGGCAGTTCCGCTTCCAGTGACCAGTCCCTTTGCAGTAGAAGCACTCAGTTTCGGGCTTAGGTCCAGACTTGGGCTTCTTCCCGGGAGCAGCAACTTGCTTGCTATTCTTCTTGAAGTTCCCCTTCTTTCCTTTGCCCTTTTTCTTGAAACTAGTGGTCTTGTTAACCATCAACACTTGATGCTCCTTCTTGATTTCTAGCTCCGCAGCTTTGAGCATTGCGAAGAGCTCGGGAATCGTCTTGTTCATCCCTTGCATATTATAGTTCATCACGAAGCCTTTATAGCTTGGTGGCAGTGATTGAAGAACTCTGTCAATTACACTATCATCCGGAATATTAACTCCCAGCTGAGTCAAGTGGTTACGGTACCCAGACATTCTGAGTATGTGTACACTGACAGAACTGTTCTCCTCCTTCTTCCAGCTATAAAAATTGTTGGAGACTTCATATATCTCAACTCGGGCATTTGCTTGAAATATTAACTTCAACTCCCCGAATATCTCATATGTTCCATGACGTTCAAAACGTCTTTGAAGTCCTGATTCTAAGCCGTAAAGCATGGCACACTGAACTATTGGGTAGTCATCAGATTTAGCTTGCCAGCCGTTCCTAACGTCAGCAGTTGTTCCTGCAGCAGGCCTTGCACCTAGCGGTGCATCAAGGACGTAATTCTTCTATGTAGCAATGAGGATAATCCTCAAGTTACAGACCCATTCCGTGTAGTTGCTACCATCATCTTTCAACTTAGCTTTCTCTAGGAACGCATTAAAATTCAAGGGAATGGTAGCACTAGCCATTGATCTACAACATAGATATGCAAAAACTATCAAGACTAAGTCATGATAAATTTAAGTTCAATTAATCATATTACTTAATAACTCCCACTTAGATAGACATCCCTCTAGTCATATAAATGATCACGTGATCCATATCAACTAAACCATGTGCGGTCATCACGTGAGATGGAGTAGTTTTCAATGGTCAACATCTCTATGTTGATCATATCTACTATATGATTCACGTTCGACCTTTCGGTCTCAGTGTTCCGATGCTATGTCTGTACATGCTAGGCTCATCAAGTTTAACCCAAGTATTCCGCACATGCAAAACTGTATTGCACCCGTCTTATGTGAACGTAGAGCTTATCACACCCGATCATCACGTGGTGTCTCGGCACGACGAACTGTCGCAACAGTGCATGCTTAGCGAGAACACTTATACCTTGAAATTTTTTAGTGAGGGATCACCTTATAATGCTACCGCCATACTAAGCAAAATAAGATGCATAAAAGATAAATATCACATGCAATCAGAATATGTGACATGATATGGCTATCATCATCTTGTGCCTTTGATCTCCATCTCCAAAGCACTGTCATGATCTCCATCATCACCGTCTTGACACCTTGATCTCCAGCGTAGCGTCGTTATCGTCTCGCCAACTATTGCTTCTACAACTATCGCTAACGCAAAGTGATAAAGTAAAGCAATTACATGGCGATTGCATTTCATACAATAAAGCGACAACCATAAGGCTCCTGCTAGTTGCCGATAACTTTTACAAACCATGATCATCTCATACAATAACGTATATCATATCATGTCTTGACCATATCACATCACAACATGCCCTGCAAAAACAAGTTAGATGCCCTCTACATTGTCGTTGCAAGATTTACGTGGCTGCTACGGGCTTCCAGTAAGAACCGTTCTTACCTAAGCATCAAAACCACACCGATGTTTCGTCAAGTGTGCTGTTTTAACCTTCAACAAGGACCGGCCGTAGTCAAATTTGATTCAACTAAAGTTGGAGAATCAGACACCTGCCAGCCACCTTTATGCAAAACAAGTTGCATGTCTGTCGGTGGAACCGATCTCATGAACGTGGTCATGTAAGCTTGGTCCGAGCCGCTTCATCCAACAATACCGCCGAATCAAAATAAGACGTTGGTGGTAAATAGTATGACTATGATCGCCCACAACTCTTTGTGTTCTACTCATGCATATCATCTAGGCATAAACCTGGCTCTGATACCACTGATGGGGAACGTAGCATGCAATTTCAAAAAAATTCTTACGATCGCGCAAGATCTATCTAGGAGATGCATAGCAATGAGAGGGGGAGAGTGTGTCCATGTACCCTCGTAGACCAAAAGTGGAAGCGTTAGTTTAACACGGTTGATGTAGTGGAACGTCTTCGCGATCCAACTAATCAAGTACCGAACGTACGGCACCTCTGGGTTCAGCACACGTTCAGCTCGATGACGTCCCTCGAACTCTTGATCTAACAAAGTGTCGAGGGAGAGTTTCGTTAGGACGACGGCGTGGTGACGGTGATGGTGATGTGATCTGCGCAGGGCTTCGCCTAAGCACTACGAAAATATGACCAGAGGAGTAAACGGCGGAGGGGGCTACACACACGGCTAAGAAACAACTGATGTGCTTTGGGGTGCCCCTGCCCTCGTATATAAAGGAGGAAGAGGGAGGGGGCCGGCCTAGGGGGCGCGCCAAGTTGGGAGGAATCCCACTTGGACTCCTAGTCCTATTCGCCCCCTTCCTTCTTTCGGAGGAGGAAATGGGGAAGGAGAGGGAGAGGGAGAAGGAAAGGGGGGCCTCGCCCCATCCAATTGTCCAATTCGGACTCCCCATGGGGGGGAAACCCCATTGTGGGATGCCGTCTCTCTCTCCTATGGCCCATGAGGCCCATTACTTTCCCCGGGGGGTTCCCGTAACCCCTCGGTACTCCGATAAATACCCGAAACACTCCAAAACCCTTCCGGTGTCCGAATACTATCGTCCAATATATCAATCTTTACCTCTCGACCATTTCGAGGCTCCTCGTCATGTCCATGATCTCATCCGGGACTCTGAACAATCTTCAGTCACCAAAACACATAACTCATAATACAAATCGTCATCGAACGTTAAGCATGTGGACCCTACGGGTTCGAGAACTATGTAGACATGACCGAGACATATCTACGATCAATAACTAATAGTGGAACCTGGATGCTCATATTGGTTCCTACATATTCTACGAAGATCTTTATCAGTCAAACCGCAATGACAACATACGTCATTCCCATTGTCATCGGTATTTTACTTGCCCGAGATTCGATCGTCGGTATCCTTATACCTAGTTCAATCTCGTTACTGGCAAGTCTCTTTACTCCTTCTATAATGCATCATCCTGCAACTAACTCATTAGTCACATTGCTTACAAGGCTTATCATGATGTGCTTTACCGTGAGGGCCTAGAGATACCTGTCCGATACTTGGAGTGACAAATCCTAATCTCGATCTATACCAACCCAACAAACACCTTCAGAGACACCTGAAGAGCATGTTTATTATCACCCAGTTACGTTGTGATATTTGATAGCACACAAGGTGTTCCTCCGGTATTCGGGAGTTGCATAATCTCATAGTCAAAGGAATATGTATAAGTCATGAAGAAAGCAATAGCAATAAAACTAACGATCATTATGCTAAGCTAACAGATGGGTCTTGTCCATCACATCATTCTCCTAATGATGTGATCCCGTTCATCAAATGACAACACATGTCTATGGTTAGGAAACCATCTTTGATTAACAGGCTAGTCTATTAGAGGCTTACTAGGTACACTATGTTTTGTCTATGTATCCACACATGTATCAAGTTTTTGGTTAATACAATTCTAGCATGAATAATAAACATTTATCATGATATAAGGAAATATAAATAACAACTTTATTATTGCCTCTAGGGCATATTTCCTTCAATACTATGTAACTCCACTCTCCATGACAGCCCATCTTTGTATACATGATGATCTTTCAATAACAAGCTTTTTCCTTAACTGTCAACCTGCTAATCATTGGAACATTTAACCCGCCAACTCTTCATTATCAGGCCTTGAGCGAGAAAATGACTAAGTCTGTCACTTCATGCGACTGGGTCATTTCCACTGTTATGGAACAAACTCTTAAGGAATATGTTGAAATGGGCATCTTATCAGCCAAAAATGTTATCCATTGGCGACTCCCAGGAACGGAGGCTAGACCTCAACCAAAGGAAGGCGAAGTCATAGTCTTTGCTGATCACTTGCTCCATGGTTTCTCACCCCCCCCCCAGCTCAAAATTATTTCGCGATGTTCTGCACTTCTTCCAGCTTCACCCACAAGATATTGGTCCCAACTCCATCTTCAATATTTGCAATTTTCAAGTCTTTTGCGAGGTGTACCTTCAAGAAGAGCCCAACGTTGACCTTTTCAGGGAGTACTATTATCTAAACCGCTAGACTGAAATGACAGACGGACCCAGTCTTGAACTTGCTAGAATTTCAATTCAAATGCGAAGAGACATTGTCTTTCCTGCAGCCACACTTCCCAGTCACCCCAAGGAGTGGAATCAGACTTGGTTTTATTGCCAAGATACATCTCCTCCAGGTGAAAATCCTCTGCTGGGTTTCTGCAGCTGCCGGGTCAGCCCAAAACATCCACTCCCAGATCGAATCAGTGTTGCAGAAAGGGTCAAGTATGGGCCTACTTTTTCAAAGATAAGGGCTTTGCTAGCCAATGGCATGACCGGTATTGATTTGGTCCAATTTTGGGTTGGTTGGAGGATCATGCCTTTGAGCCGCCGCACCGGCTTAATGTGCGAATATACATGTGACATGAAAGACCCTCAGAGGTATAATCCAACACGTCTCAAAGACCAAGAGATCAATGAGATGACCAAATCATTACTTGGTGAGAGCCTTGAAAATTGCAGCAAGACGGGTCTAAACCCCTTTTGCACTCTCAACCCTGCAGTTGTCGTAAGTATTTCAAGCTATTCTGTACTTATCATTTTTTCATAAACTGCACCACTTCTCATTGTCATCTATATCCTTCAAACAGAATCTTCCTTCTGGAACAAGAAACTGCGGGACAAGCCAGCCAAAAAGGCCAAAGCAAAATCCAAGACCACCAAAAGGACCAAAGGAAGGAAGCAAGATGCTGGTGACTTATTTGCCCTTGACAATGAGTCAGAGGTAGAACTTGACTCTCTTGGCTTTCTTTTTATGCAACTTATTGACGCTGACTCCCCTCAGGACGATGCGGAGACCAGCCATGCCGGTGCCATAGAGGTAACTAACATTTCCTCCGACTCAGCGCCTTTGCCAAGACAGAAAACCTGGCAGGTGACCTAGAAAGTAAGATTTTCTCATCCTCTTTCTTACTTGGATCCCAACTTTATTTTGAAAAAACAACAGCATGAAGCCAGGTGCAAGACTCGGAGTGATGGTAACGCGAAGCTGATTTCCGGCTTACCAAATACTCCTGTCCCTCGCAAGCATCAACATGAGGTGCTTCATGATCCAAATTCTCTTTATCCTCAAGCTGGCTTAATCCGCCAGCCTCTCACACCTTCTAACTCGAATTATCAGAAGACACCTCCATCATCTGGCGATTCTTCAGGGACCCACATGCTTATCTTCAAAGTCGCCCCTGGATAAGTATTTGCACTTGTTTCATTTGCTGATCAATATGTTATGATGATATCCTCATGTTCCTATATTTTCACCACAGAGGGATGGCCAAAGCTGGTAAGAAGCAGAAACTTGGCAGGTCTTCAAAAGAAGCGGTTGAGCCGGAAAAACAATCTGCTGATATCTCCGAGGCTCATACTCAAAACTCAACATAGCTCATTAATGACCCGCCACGTTCAGCTGATGCCGCCATCTCTGAACGAATGGATGTTGAGGTTACCCCGGCGGCTAGTCATGACCCGCCGAGCCGTGCCAAGCCTACTGAAGAAAACCCTTCTCAAAAGGTTGCCGAGGATGTTGTCATCACTGGCATAGGCTACACAGAGCCAGGGAATCCCATTTCCTTAGCCAAACATAGTGCCAAGGAAGAGGTTTTAACCGCCGAAAAGGCAAATGGAAGCTGGACCTGGAGAGCTATGCATGCTTTAGCACAAGTGATATCCACGCAGGCTACTTGAGCCGCCTCCATACCAGCCGTGACATAGAGGCCTGCTTAGTAAACCTTATGAAGGAGCGCTTTGAGGTAAACTATCAACCCCTTTCCATATGAATCCATGTTAGCCACCAAGTCTATAGGATAAGAAAGAATTGAATATACTATAGACTTTAAATAATAGTCTTCCAACTGTCACTTCTGAAAACCAATTTATCGAGTTAGATCATCAGTAGCCCCCAAGGGCCGGATTAAATTGAAGAATTGAGCCGGGACTTAGAATCTTGTTCAAAATCCAAATCAGTAGCCCCCAAGGGCCGACTTAAACTACAGAATTGATCCGGGACTTAGAATCGTGTTCAAAAGTCATACATGTAGCCCCCAAGGGCCGGCTTAAATAGAAAAGTAGAGCCGGGTCATTAAGTACTTTAAAATGACCTACATTAGCCCCCAAGTGCGAAGTAGAGTACTTGTAATGTGCTTGGGACTTCAATAGAATAATCATCATAATTTCTAAGTGTTGCTTGATTATTGCATTTCAGGCTGAATTAAGTATGAAGGAATCACAAGTGGGCGACTTGAAGTAGAATATAAATTCACAACAAGCAGAAACTTCAAAGGCCAGGTTAGAAATGAAAACCGCCTTGGAAATAATTGAAAATTTGAAAATAGACTTCAACACGGAAAGAGCCGGCTGGGAGACTGAGAAAGTGACGCTATTGAAAAGAGTCGAAGATGATGAAGCTGCTCTTAAGCCAGTGACTGGGGAGTTATCCGGATTAAAGCGACACATTAATCACATGACAACTGCCATCTTTGGTAAGTAACGCTTAATTTTTAGCCTTTCACAACTGTCGGTGTCAAAACCGGCGGATATCGGGTAGGGGGTCCCGAACTGTGCGTCAAGGTCGGATGGTAAAAGGAGACGAGGGACACTTTATTTTACCCAGGTTCGGGCCCTCTCGATGGAGGTAAAACCCTACTCCTGCTAGATTAATATTGATGATACGGGTAGTAGAAGAGTAGATCTACCACGAGATCAAGGAGGCTAAACCCTAGAAGCTAACCTATGTTATGATTGTGTATTATGATGGTTGTCTCATAATCCTCTATCGACTAGTCTGGCCTCGGTTTATATAATACACCAGTGGCCCGGGATAACAAGAGTCCTAGCCAAATATGCCGGTGGGGGAGGAGTCCTTGTCTTGATCGCCAAGTCTTGTGGAATCTTCCTTGTATGCGGCACCTGTCCGGACTGGCCCATGAGTATGCGGCCCCGGGGGTCCTCGGCCCAATCTAACCGATTGGGGGACGACGTGGTGAGTACCCCCTAGTCCAGGACACCGTCAATAGCCCCCTGAACCGGTCTTCAAGTTAGGGACGCTCCTCGATTCTTCCGAACTGTTCTTCATCTTCGGTCGTCGGTCTTGAAAACTAGTTCAACGAATCTTCTTTATCTTCGATCTTGAGGATCGCCGAAATGCGTTCGACGGGTTTACACGTCGGGTATCCGAGGAGCCCCTTTAAGTTTCCGGCCTTTATCAATGCCTTGTTATTTTTATGCCACACCTCGGGTTTGAAGTTGTTCCCGAGAGGCAGTTCCCTCTTGCGTCCGAGCTCTAATGCCGGACTGCATTCGAGGTATTTTTTGCAGCCGAGCACCAATGCCGGACTGCTTCCCAGCTCTAACGCCGGACTATGTATCCGAGCTCCAACGCCGGACTATGTATCCGAGCTCCAACGCCGGACTGTATCCGAGGTGTTGTAAATCACCTTGGTTCAAAGAAGTTTGAAGGAGTTTTAGCCGAGCTCAATGCCGGAAATGCCCTCTATGGAGCCAGCCACTAGCGCCCGAGCTTTATGCTGGACTGCTTTCGAGGTGGTGCACCACCCCGAATGTGGGCCGATTTTTGTCAATATTTTTGATCAGTGCAATTTATTCTCTGCCGAAATATATAGCCAGTAGCCCTCAAGGTGGGTATCAGTCTAAAACCCGAGGTGCACATGAAGGATGACATAAGACCGCTGATCCCCGTAGCCACTGAGACTCAGGTTGATTTGCAAAATTGGATTGAGGATCAAGTCCTAGCTCGGCAGAATACCTGGGGACACAAAAATCGGCGTGCTCAGTCCTCAAGACTCGGGTTGGGTGCGGCCGACCAACCTGAGGATCAAAATCTCCTCGGAAACTATATTGCACATACAATTTTCTGCATTGGACAAGCAATGCAATAGCCCCCGAGACACTGGTCGGGTGGCAACACCAGATCAGGGGATCAATATGCCCCTTTAATATGTTTAAATAATAAGCCCGAAGCCCAGTAGCCCCCGAGCCTTAATGCGGGCACGGGTGGCCGAATTAAGGATCAATATCCATAGTAAAATCACAAATTATGTGTAATGACTCTATGTATCCAAGTACTTTACGTCATTAATGCTCGGATCCGCATTGTACAAAACTTTGTTGACCGACCATAGGCTTCCACCTCCTCGGCTAGTAGCCGAGGAGTGTTTGTTTTACTTTATAAAGCCTTTATGAGGGCAAAGATTTATGACAAACAAGGCAATCTGGCCATACGGTTTTATAAACAAAGGTACGCGGAGAGATATGTTATATTACTGTTTAACAGAAGAAATGTCTTCCAAAGAAAATAGTCCCGCTATCGGTTCCTTTCTTTGGGTTGTCATGCTAAGCATGATCATAAAACCTCAGCTCCAATGTAAGAGAAAAATATCGAGGATTTAGTCTGGGAGGCTAGTTAATAGCCCCCGGTAGTGTTCGGCGACAGTCAAGGTCAAGCCGTAAACACTTCGACCAATGTTATGAACGGCCTATTATTTAACACAGTCATCGGATCACTGACCAATTTACGCTTATTGTGACAGTCAGTTTTCGGCTTTCTCCAATGAGGTGCTTAACCGTGTGAGCTGGAAGCACGATCGCAGTGGTTCTCCCTTTGCACGCCTAGCCGAACAAAGCGGAACGTAGGAAGCAAGTGCAGGAGCCGGGCAACCCAACTATTAACCGAAGACACAATTCGAAACCGATGCATATATAGCAGTATCCGAAAATATTTTTGCCGAATCTATAAAGGTGCCCGGCATTGCACTGCGAGACTTGTGCTGAAAAATCACAAATAGTTTAAAAGTGCCAAAAAGCTTGGAAAACCAAGAAACGTTAGTAAAAACATGACGTCCGAACAATATCAAGTGTTCGGTGCCAACCCAAAAATTGGTCTTAGAAAAAAGAAGTGTGTCGGGGGGAATCGGCCTCCTCGAACACCTATGGGGATAGAGCCCCTTCTCGGTTCGGCGGGGAGCGGAGGCTGCGCAAAGAGCAGATCGAGGCGACACACACACACACAACAATTTTACCCAGCTTCGGGCCGCACTGGTGCGTAAAACCCTACTGCTGCTTGTCTGGTTGATTTGGGTTCTTGCTCGAAACCGCGAGATGCTATAGTACACTCGAGCTGCTTGCGAGGCTGGACGCGAATGGGTTCTTCCTCTCTCTCCCCCCTTACCCTTCCCTACGTGCGCATGGGGTCTCCTTTTATATGCCAAGGGATTGCCCACAGGTGGCAGCGTGGGTGAGGGTAAAAATGGAAAAGAGCTATGTGCACAGTGGCTGCACAGTGCTATCGCACCTAACTCTGACGGCGGGGGACAAGGGCATTAAATTCCCGTCTGGGTCGCCCGAACAATGCTGAGGCGGACCGTTAGGGGCGCCCCCGTTTGCCACAAGAGCGGCCTTGTCAGCGTTGCATGCCATCGCATGCCTCTGGCTGCGCGGTGCCCCGCCACGTGCCTCTGGGGAAGCCCCAAAGCGACGCGTGGGCGGGTGAGCTGGAGCGCAGTCCTGAGGTGGTGGCTTGTCGCGGCAAATGGCTTGCCGCGGCTGCTGTCTTGCCGCGCCCGGGTACTCGTCGTTCGCCGGGCCTTGCCGGGGCGCACGGTGCACCAGGGCGAGTTTTCCCTGAGTTGCCCTGGTGGGCCTCCCCGGCGAGCTCCTCCCGCGGGGGTTTCTTGTGCTTCTGCTTGGTCGTCCCAGCAAGCTCCTCTTGCCGGGGCCTTGTCTCTCTGGCCCGGCAAGCGCCTCTTGCCGGGGTCTTGCCTTCGTACTTTGTTCCTGAATGGCCAAAAGAGGGCCATGGAAGGTTTTGGCGTTCCCCTGGCCAGCCTTGCCGCGGGGGGGGGGGGGGCTGCGACTGTCCGTGCACAAGTTCGGGGTACTAAGGTACCCCTACTTTAGTACACCGACAGGAGCCCCCGGGCCTGGGCCATACACGGTGCCGAGCGCTGTTGGGCCAGGCCCAAGACAGTGCACGGACGCCCGTGGCCTGGGTCAGGTTGCATCTTTTTCTGCGCCCACTACGCCCTCCCCGAGCGGCATGCGTTGAATGCGGCATCATGGGGAGAGACGCGCGTGACGTGGGTGGGGTGCGCGGGGCCGAGCCCTGCAGGCACGCGTCACGTCGCGGGCGATGTGTTGGGCTCGGAAAGGCGAAATGCCCACCCCTCCTCTCCTTATAAGCAGGGGAGACAGGGGCAGTCCGCCCACCCGCCAGTTGCGATTCCTCGAAATCTTCCGCCACTTCCCAAGAGAAAGAGCGCTCCGCTTCCGCCCCCCTTCCGCCACCACCAGCGCCGCCAACACCGTCGACCTCCCTCCCTCCGCCATGGCCCTGAAGGGCGACAAAGGAAAAGGGAAAACCGTGAAGTCGGCCGAGGCGCTGCGGCTCGAGGCGCAGCGGAAGGAGCAGGCGGTCTTCCCCCCGGAGCTCGACGCGCTGATCCTGAGGGAGGAGTACTACCTCTTCTGGTCGGCGAGGACACGAGCGCACCCGCGCACGAGGGTTCTTCCTGGCATTGCTCAGAAGGAGTATCCAACAGGGTATCCCTTCTTTGCTCTGTTCTTCTATTGCGGGCTCTGCCCGCCCTTCTCTGAATTTTTCTGCGACATCATGAACACCTACGGGTTCCACCTTCTCGATTTCACCCCCAATGTTGTCCTGACCATGGCAATCTTCGCACACCTCTGCGAAAACTTTGTCGGGGTCTTTCCGAACGTAGCTCTCTTCCGCCACTTCTTCACGCCTCGAGTGGAGAGAGGGGAGCCCCTCTCCGGCAGGATCGCCTGGATCTCGAAGCCCGGCAAGAAGGATGCTTATCTGGAGGGAGAGATCCGCAGCAAATGGGAGGAATGGAGGGCCGATTGGTGCCTGATCGTCGAGGAGAATCCGCAGCCCTTCACCGCCATGCGCCAAGTCCCCGTGGTGCGCGGCAGGGATTGGAGCGAGGTGGCCCCGGACGACGACAAGCTGCGCATTGCCGTCACCCAGATCCTGCGGCTCAGGAGTGCGGGGCTCACAGTTGGGGCCGTTGGCGCAGATTTCCTCCGCCGCCGCGTCTCTCCCTTGCAGGAGAAGAAGAGCCCTGCCTGGGAGTTCTAGAACGCGGCGGACATCATGAGGCTGCGCCCTGGCCTCAACTTCAATTTCATCGTCTTGGAGCTTGACGGGGTGCTTAAGACGCTGTTCAAGCACGACCCTGAACACCCCGAATGGTTCAGGCTGCCACGAGGCGTCGTCCCGTTGTGCAATAACTCGTCGCTCAGCCGCATCCTTGCAATGATGCCGCTGTGCGACTCGCATGGGATCGACTCCACCTGGCAGGAGCCTGCCGACGATGTCGTGCGGGCGTTCTTCGACGACCTGGAGGAGAGGCCAGTCGACGCCGATGAGCAGAGGGGTCTCACCCGTGACACCACCGACGCGGAGTTGAAGTACATCGCCTCCCGGATGGAGGAGGCTGCGGCAGCCGCAGCCGCGGGCGAGTTCGGCTTCACGTTGGCGGAGGCGGACGCAGCGGAGACGGAAAGCCTTGCCGATCGAGCGGAGCTCGCCGGCGAGGAAGAGCTTGCCGGGCACGATGCCGGGGGCGAACCCGCCCAGGGCACGAGCGGCCGGCCGGAGGTCGGCGCCTCGTCCTCCCGTCCCGTGGCCGGCTCGTCGCAGGCGGAGCCCCCTGCCCAGCCACGGAGGCGTCTCCGCAAGGCTGGGGAGGTGGTGCGGCAGACGAGCCCGCAATCGCAGTGCCGCGTGACGCGCTCCTCTGAGGCAGCAGGAGCGGGGTCTTCGCGGGACGCGGCTTCCGCCCCAGCCGCTTCTCATGCCGCGGCGGCGGCCAGAGCGGAGTCGTCCACTGCCCCCACCATGCGGCCTCGGGAGCCTACTCCCCCGCCTCCCCGCGCTAGGAGCAAGCCGGTCTTCGACTTCTCCGCGCTCAGCTCTGACGAGGAAGAGGAAGAGGAGTAAGATCCCTGGTGTTCTTGCGTTTCTTCAATTCTTGTAGTTGTGCCTCGCATCTCATTTGCTTTCCCCCGAATTTGGCCCTTTTCAGGACTCTGGCTCAGAGGACGGCAAAGAGAGCCAAGGTTCCGGTGGTCATCCTCGACGACGAGCCCTCCGCGATGGCAGGGGGTGCGCCTGAGATGACCTTGCCGGACCCGCAAACCAATCTTCAGAGCAGCCCCCAGCGCAGCCCCCAGCGTAAGCATGAGGCTCGCTTCCCGCCGTTAGGCGCGCCCGGGTTCCCTTCACTTCTTCTGACGTTTAGCTGACGATTCGTGTAGGAGCAGAGCAGCCCTACCAGGAGCGTCCGGAGACCGCCCCGAAGAGCCACTTGCTGCAACTACACCGCCAAGGGGGAGTTTTTCGGCGAGGGAGCCGTCCCCGGCGCGGGAGCAGTCCCCGGCAAGGGAGCAGCCCTCGGCAAGGGAGCCGTCCCCGGCGAGGGACGACGGCGACGTCTCTTTGGCGACGGAGACCGCGACGGCAGACCCTGGCCCAGGTGACTTTCTCGCCTCGAAACTTCCCTGGGGTTCTTCTTCTTCGGATAGTTGTTTGACTTCTCCCCCTCCTACGGCCTTCAGACCCGCCCGCCACGGACTCGATGGAGACCGAGGTCGTCGTCGAGGAGGACGCGCGCGGCTCCACCGATGACGTGGCCGCCGCCGGGACGGCGGAGGGTGCTGAAGATCCGGCCGGCGAAAAGGCCGCCGAGGCAGCCGTGGGCGAGGGGGGCGGCGATCGTACTGACGGCCCTGAGGCCGCAGGGGCGCCAGGCGCTGCGTCGACCGCCGATCCTGCCTCAGCAGCGGCGTCGGGCCCCGAGGAGCCCCAGCCAGGCGCCTACCTGAGGGCCGGCGACGATGTCTTCATCAAGCTCCCCTGGGAATCGACTTCCAGGGCGCCGGTCGAGGGGGAGGCCTTGGACGGAGAGGTGCTCGCCTCCGCCGGGCTAACGCTGGTCGACACGCCCAGCAGCAGCGGCGGTGAGCCCGAAGAGGAGCGGTTGCTCCGGAAGCTGGTGTCGCTCTACCGCGCCCGACAAGCCCAGGTGGAACGCCGGGAAGCCGCTTGTCGCGAAGGCGGGGGCTGACATGGAGAAGCGTGCCGGGGAGCTGCGTGAGCTCAACCAGGAGGCCCTCCGTTCTTTGGCGGAGGAGCGAAGGCAGCTTGACGAGGCGCGGACGGCCTTCAGCCTCGAGAGGGCGGAAGCCGAGGAGCAGCAAAGGCTCGCCGCCGCGGGGCTAGCCGCGCGGGAGGGCGAGCTGGCGCAACAGAAGGCCAGCCTCGCCAGCCACGAGGAGGAGGTCGCCGCGCGCGAGCTATCGCTTGGCAGAGCCCTCAAGGAGGCGCGAGATGCTGCCGCGGCCGCCGAGGCCACCAAGGAGGCACTGGAGGGGAGGGTGGTGCAGCTCGACACCGACCTCAAGGCGAACGGCGAGGAGCTCGCCGCGCTCAAGCAGGAGCGCGAGAAGGGCGCCCACACCCTTGGCGAGCTACAGGGCCGGTTCGCCGAGAAGATCAAGGAGCTCGACGCCGCCAAGGGCTCCAACGCCGACCTCGAGCTGAAGCTGGGTACCTTGTCCAAGGCGCTGGACAGCGCCAGGGAGCAAGAGGCGGCCCTGCGGAAGGAGGTCGCGGACAATGAGGCGTTGTTGGAGAGCACCGCGGCCACCCAGAACGAGTTCAGGGCGGCGGTGGAGCAGTGGACCGAGGGCCTCGTGGACATCGCCACCTCCATTGACAAGGAGCTGACGCTGCTGGGGATGGAGGGCCACGAGTATCCCGCCGGCGAGAACGTCCCACCCAGCGCCAAGCTCACTTCGTTCTTTAAGGGCGCGGTGGCGGCCCTCCAGCATCTCCGGAACGAGATCCTAGAGTAGCTGGCTGACGAGACGCGCGAAGCCGTCGCCGGGGCCCTCGAGAAGGTGTTGGTGAAGGTCGCCTTCCACAACCCCAACATCAGGCTCACCAACGTCCTCAAGCCCCTGCCGGCGGAGGCCGACCTTGAGGAGATCAAGGCCCTCATCGCGCCCATAGTGGAGAGGGTTGCCGGGATCAAGAGGATCGAGGGCGACCGCGTGGACTAGGCCGCCCCCCTTTCCTTTTCTTGTCGCTGCTGGCCAAGTCATGAGG
This sequence comes from Aegilops umbellulata, assembly GCA_032464435.1. NCBI lineage: Eukaryota > Viridiplantae > Streptophyta > Magnoliopsida > Poales > Poaceae > Aegilops > Aegilops umbellulata. Next base: position 59,854,963 of record CP136056.1, on the reverse strand, counting down.
ATGATTCATTAGGGCCGCGACAAGCTTGCTTTTGTAATATAACTCTATCTTAGGTAGTAACTGCACTGTTATTTCCTCTACTTGACTCCGTGCTTTGTATGCTTTTACCCTACGTTTCTGGGGACTTGCCGGCGTAGGCCTCCGCCCTGCCGCACGCTCTGAGTGCGGGACATCAGTAGCCTGCCAGCGGCGCCGTAGCCGGCAAGAAACCTCGTCGCGGCCAGCTGCAGCTCACTTAAGTTGTTGAGCAGGCTCAAAGCAAAGTAAGTGTCGCGACTGCAGTCGCAGCACACTTAAGCTGTTGCGCGAGCTCGAAACAAAGTAAGGATGCTACTCTGGTTGTAGCACACTTAAGTGGTTGAGCGGACTCGAAACGAAGTAAGGGCGCAACTAGCCACGAGCTGGTCCCTCCGCGCACAGGTTCTCCATACAAAGCGCGGTCGTTCGAGGAAGATAACCTTAAAATTTAGGAACTTGAATGCTCAAGCTTTAGCGACTTATCTTTTCCGCGGCTCGCCGCCCGGCAAGGTCGTCTTCCGGCAAGGCGTGGCACGGGGCTCGCCGTTGCTTACCGGGGGCCAGTGCTGCACAGAGTGTCAGGTAATGCATGCAAAGAATAAAGAGCATGAGATCGACAAAGGGTGCGGGGCACATGAACCCAATCTGCGCGCAGGGGCTGCACCTGGCTCTGCACAAAGGATCCCATGCAACAGCGGCAAGACTTTGTGCAGAAGGGTGGTTGCCGGACAGGGTCCGACAACCGCGCCTTACGGGCGAAACTTACGAAGATGCCTAACGTTCCAGGAGTCGCTCTCCGGAGTGGTATCTTCGGTCTCAAGGCGGACAGCGCCAGGCCTATCGACTCGTTTCACCCGGTAAGGGCCTTCCCACATTCCCGGGACTTCTGGCACTGACCTTGCGGCTATAAAAGCGGCGCAAAGCTTGCTGGTAGCGAGCAGCTCCCACAGCGGCCTGAAGACGGTCCTCCTCGAGGAGCAGCGCGTCATCTCGACGCAGCTGCTCTCGCTCGAGCCCAGCGTGAGCGAGCACTCGAGGCGGGCCGTACGCGGGAGCCGTGGGGCTAACTGCCTCCGCTCCATGGAATAGAGCGAGAGGTTGCCTGGTACGACCAGGGCTTGCCTGCGCCGAGGAGCCTCGGCGCAGGTTTGGGTGCCGTGGCGTCATGGGCTGGCTCAACGACGCTCGCCCCGTCGCCGGCGCTGTTCCCGCCACCCGCTTGCTCCGGGGGCGGCGAGTTCGAAGCGGACGGAGCGGCCACCTCCGGAGCCTTCTTCTTCGGTGGCATGTCGATGAAGGCGATGGAGATCTAGCCTGTGCGGACGCCGGATCAGGTTCGCACAACCTCGACGCCCCCTACCTGGCGCGCCAAAGATGTCGGGGGGAATCGGCCTCCTCGAACACCTATGGGGACAGAGCCCCTTCTCGGTTCGGCGGGGAGAGGAGGCTGCGCAAAGAGCAGATCGAGGCGACACACACACACACACACAATGATTTTACCCAGCTTCGGGCCGCACTGGTGCGTAAAACCCTACTGCTGTTGTCTGGCTGATTTGGGTTCTTGCTCGAAAGCGCGAGATGCTACAGTACACTCGAGCTGCTTGCGAGGCTGGACGCGAATGGGTTCTTCCTCTCTCTCCCCCCTACCCTTCCCTACGTGCGCATGGGATCTCCTTTTATATGCCAAGGGATTGCCCACAGGTGGCTGCGTGGGTGAGGGTAAAAATGGAAAAGAGCTATGTGCACAGTGGCTGCACAGTGCTATCGCACCTAACTCTAATGGCGGGGGACAAGGGCATTAAATGCCCGTCTGGGTCGCCCGAACAGTGCTGAGGCGGACCGTTAGGGGCGCCCCCGTTTGCCACGAGAGCGGCCTTGTCAGCGTTGCATGCCATCGCATGCCTCTGGCTGCGCGGTGCCCCGCCACGTGCCTCTGGGGAAGCCCCAAAGCGACGCGTGGGCGGGTGAGCTGGAGCGCAGTCCTGAGGTGGTGGCTTGTCACGGAAAATGGCTTGCCGCGGCTGCTGTCTTGCCGCGCCCGGGTACTCGTCGTTCGCCGGGCCTTGCCGGGGCGCACGGTGCACCGGGGCGAGTTTTCCCTGAGTTGCCCTGGTGGGCCTCCCCGGCGAGCTCCTCCCGCGGGGGTTTCTTGTGCTTCTGCTTGGTCGTCCCGGCAAGCTCCTCTTGCCGGGGCCTTGTCTCTCTGGCCCGGCAAGCGCCTCTTGCCGGGGTCTTGCCTTCGTACTTTGTTCCTCAATGGCCAAAAGAGGGCCATAGAAGGTTTTGGCGTTCCCCTGGCCAGCCTTGCCGCGGGGGGGGGGGGGGGCTGCGACTGTCCATGCACAAGTTCGGGTACTAAGGTACCCCTACTTTAGTACACCGACAAAGTGCTTCTGTCGTGCTTTAACATGATACATCCTATCTCAAGACTTCGAGCGGGTCAGCCTACGGCTTCAACCTCCTATCCCGAGGGCGGAGTACTTCTCATCAGTCCAGTTTAGCAAACTAAACTCTAGCGGCTTTTGAGAGAGAAATTAGGCTCGCCGGCTAGTGACCGCACACTCATGTCGAAAAAAGGAGTGATAAATAATAATAACTTTGCAACGACTAAGAAGAAAAACACTTAGTATGAAACGACTCAAATAAACATAAGAGCCCCCAAGTGACTTGGGTAAAAGTTGACTATATAATGTAAGGTGACATGTAGAATGCCTTCTAGCCGGATTGTAGATCGTTTGTCGTAGCGGACCTTTTCGCTTCAACCTCTGGACCCAATAGTCCGAAGTGTGTCCGAATACCCTCGCGGTTATAAAAACCGGGGCATGCGTGGAGACCAGGCGTAGGGGTCATTAGTGCTTTATCATACAAGTGCCCAACTAGTTATGCTATATTACATTGTTAGTAAGAAACATCTTCCAGGGAGAATAGTTCCGTTAGGGGTTCCTTTCCCTGGGAGGCATGCCCTAAAGTGCATGTCTGGACTGCGAAAAGAGCAGAAAAACATCTGGGGGCAGGTAAATAAATAGGTAAGAAATCATCTTTTAGTTCACCGACTGAGTATTCCCTTAAGAACGCTAGCTTTCGGCTTCACCCAGTCTGACGTACACATCCGGCTGACCCGGCAGTAACAATCGCAGAGGTGCTCCCTTTACCACCTAGCCGAACAATTGGGAATGTAGGGGTAAGCACAGGAGCCAGGCAACCCAGCTTGGCCAAAACTTAAGTCATATCGATGCATATAATGGTGAATAAAAGGTACATGCGGAAGTGTGACACATGTGTTGGGCATAAAGCCCGTATTAATAAGCTTCTGTTAAAGAAGCCCCCAGGTATAATGAGCGCGGGTAGCGCGTCAAGTATGTGTGAACAAAGTTTGGACAAGAAAATGTTTTTACAAGCAACTTTTTTTCCAAAAAAGTATAACGCTTGGTCGAACCGAACACAAGTTAGAAATTAAAGCTTTGAGCATGAAAGCGACTTAGTTGGTTAATGTGTTCGCAGTCCGAGCTTGATGCGGGACAAGGTTCTATCCCCTAAGCTGGTCCTGAGGTGGCGGAGCGGAGAGCTCGACACGCTGAAGTGGTCACATAGCACGGTCGATGCAGACCGGGAGAGTGACGCCGAAGTCCCCTGATCATTTTCCTGTGCACAAAAAATAGTGCAAATGGGAGATAATAGTAATAATGATAAATATAAAAAATCGTTGCATAATGAATAATTTATCCAAAGTGAGTAATGAAACAAATATGGCCTGGCGCCGAAGTCGATGTCGACGCAGGGCGTCGGCGTGATGCGGTAAAGGCGTGGCAAAGCCTGAATTCATAGGTCGGTCCGCGCTCCTGATGCGGCGTTTGCCGGACTATGTACGGAGACTGACCGAACCAGCATGCGACCGTCGTTAATGCGGCCACCATTTGATAGACCTGTGAACATATGATGGACAAACCAGAGTAATAATTCCTTGGAAAAAATGAACCCAAACATGCAAAAAATATTAGGATTAATAGCACCTGGTTTATTTGTTGTAGTAATCCAAAGGAAGATGATGCTGGCAAAGGTTGGCTCGCCGAGGCAAAGCCCTCGGTCCAGCCAATCGTGACGAAGCTGGTCGGCTAGTGACGCCGAAGTGTCCGGAGTAGGTCGATGAAGAGATGATTAATGCTCCGGTCCAGCCGAGATGTCGAAGCCTCGAGGCCAGTCGATGAGTCGAAGTAGTCCGGCGTGATGGACACCGGCTTGAAGGGGCAACAGTGCGGCCCTGCCAATGCAGGTCGTGACGTGGTCGATGCCGGCTTGATGAAGCAACCGTGCCATGATGCCGGTATGCCCGCTCCGTGTAATCCGTGGGGCGGCGATGTTGGTGATGATTTGTCCTTCGCGATGCCGGACTCTTGTTCGGCTTGCCGAGATGATGATCTGAAGAAGTTGAGCTCGGCTCAACAAAGTGACGACGTGTCTAGCGCAGGTCGGCAGCCGTGGAGCAATATTGCCGGACTGGTTTGACACCAGCATGATGCCGAAGATCATGTTCAAAAGATCTTAAAGTTAGTGGGATGTGTTCGGAAACAATACACAATATCCCACACAAAACTTCCTTCAAAAGGGATGTCCGAAATCCCGTTCATAAAAAAGATGAATCCGGGTCGGATTCGTTCTCGCGCAGAAAACAGATCCGAAAAGTGATGCACTAATCGGAAGGTTCCCGGAGTTCGGACGGTCGGATCGAGCTGAAATTTGGAGGGGTGGTAGATATAGGAATTACGCAGCCGATCAACGGTTGGATCTTACAAAGGATGTCCGAGTTAGAAGCTGGACACCACGCCCTAAACTCGTCCAGATTCCCGTCCAGATTTGACAGGGCTCCGGTATATCGTGGATTGCCAGAGATTTCTCCATCGGAACTCGACGAAATTTTCCAGGGTTGTTGTAGACTCAATTCCGCACAATTCCACCAAAGCGATCGTCAAAGCGATAATCGAGGAGGTGGTGGCAGCAGATACGAGTTCGCTGTCCGGAAAAACAGCACGGTCGCTTGAGGGCAATGTTGTCGTTGAGCCCCCGAGCTTCATGGATGACTCCTCCGTGATCTTGATAGAGATCTGAGTTGATGTTTGATGAAGGCCCTCGTCCGAACATGGTGATCCGAACACGGGGCGCAATTCTTGGTCGAACCAAGGTGACCAGCCGAGCTGGTGACGAAGATGCCGAAGTCGCAGTTGATCTGCAGGCGAGCCATCGATCCTTTTGTCGATCACACAGCGGAACTCTCAATGGAAGCACCAATGTCGGTGTCAAAACTGGCGGATCTCGAGTAGGGGGTCCCGAACTGTGCGTCAAGGTCGGATGGTAACAGGAGATGAGGGACACTTTATTTTACCCAGGTTGGGGCCCTCTCGATGGAGGTAAAACCCTACTCCTGCTAGATTAATATTGATGATACGGGTAGTACAAGAGTAGATCTACCACGAGATCAAGGAGGCTAAACCCTAGAAGCTAGCCTATGGTATGATTGTGTATGATGATGGTTGTCTCATAATCCTCTATCGACTAGTCTGGCCTCGGTTTATATAATACACTAGAGGCCCAGGATAACAAGAGTCCTAGCCGAATACGCCGGTGGGGGAGGAGTCCTTGTCTTGATCGTCAAGTCTTGTGGAATCTTCCTTGTATGCGGCACCTGTCCGGACTGGCCCATGAGTATGCGGCCCTGGGGGTCCTCGGCCCAATCTAACCGATTGGGGGACGACGTGCTGAGTACCCCCTAGTCCAGGACACCGTCAACAAGCTATTTATTTTGACCCGCTAGGCGACTCATCTGTATACTTGCTCAACAGGCCCCAGGAGCTCCAATCTTGGCCAGGATATGCTTGTAAAGCTCAAAGCCGTATATGCCTTGGTGGAACAATTATACTCTGGCACTCAACGGACTCTTGTAGCCATCTCCAATGGTAAACAGCCACCCACACTCATCAGAGATGTGCTAGCCAAACTATCCATAATGCCCCAAAAGCTAGAAGAAATAAAACGATCAGCCGCCCATGCTGGAGCCATCACCGCTCTCACCCGAGCCAAAGCATGGCAAGCCAAGCTAGACCCGAAAGAGATGTCCACTGGTTGTCCAAGCCTTAAAGAAGATGGGTCTTATTTTGATCAGACGAATATTGCGAAATGCGTGAAGGAGATGCGTCCTTTGGCATGCAAAATGGCCGAGGAGACAGATTTATCTAGGTACCTGCTACTTCTTGAGCTTGTGTAGGTTTTTTCCTTGAACAGGAAAGGGTGATGCAACAAAGTAGAGTAAGTATTTCCCATAGTTTTGAGAACCAAGGTATCAATCCAATAGGAGACAACGCACAAGTCACTGAATACCTGGACAAACAAACACCAACTTGCACCCAATGCGATAAAGGGGTTTTCAATCCCTTCACAGTTATTTGGAAAGTGAGATCTGATAGAGATGGATAAACGGTAAAATGATATTTTTGGTATTTTTGGTTTATGGGAAGGAAAGTAAAAGATTGCAAAGGAAGTAAATAGGAAACTAAAATTTTAGATTGGGAACTTATATGAAGGAAAGTAGACCCGGGGGCCATAGGCTGCACTAGAGGCTTCTCTCAAGATAGAAAATATTATGGTGGGTGAACAAATTACTGCCGAGCAATTGATAGAAAAGCGCAAAGTTATGACGATAACTAAGGCAATGATCATGAATATAGGCATCACATTCGTGTCAAGTAGACCGACTCCTGCCTGCATCTACTACTAATACTCCACACATCGATCGACTCATGCCTGCATCTAGAGTATTAAGTTCATAAAACAGAGCAACGCATTAAGTAAGATGACATGATGTAGGGGGATAAACTCAAGCAATATGATGAAAACCCCATCTTGTTATCCTCGATGGCAACAATACAATACATGTCGGTTCCCCTTCTGTCATTGGGATCAAGCACTATAATATTGAACCCAAAGCTAAGCACTTCTCCCATTGCAAGAAAAACAAATCTAGTTCGCCAAACCAAAATCGATAGTTCGAAGAGACTTGCAAATATATAAAATCATGCATATAAGAATTCAGAGGAGATTGAAATAATATTCATAGATAAGCCGACCATAAATCCACAATTCATCGGATCTCGGCAAACACACCAAAAAAAGAGTATTACATCGAACAGATCTCCAAGAACATCAGGGAGAACATGGTATTGAGAATCAAAGAGAGAGAAGAAGCCATCTAGCTACTAGCTATGGACCTGTAGGTCTGTGGTAAACTACTCATGCTTCATCGAAGAGGCAATGGTGTTGATGTAGAATCCCTCCGTTATCGAATCCCCCTCCGGTAGGACGCCGGAAAAGGCCCCTAGATGGGATCTCACGGGCATAGAAGGTTGCGGTGGTGGAGAAGTGTTTTCGTGGCTCTCCTGATTGGTCTTGGAATATTTGGGAATATATAGGCAGAAGAAATAGGTCGGTGGAGTCAGGAGGGGCCCACAAGGGTGGGGGCGTGCCCTATGCCCTGGGCGCGCCCTCCATCCTTGTGGCCGCCTCGTGGCTTCCCTAACATGTACTCCAAGTCCTCTAGATGTCTTCTGGTCCAAGAAAAATCATCGCAAAAGTTTCATTCCATTTGGACTCCGTTTGATATTCGTTTTCTACGAAACTCTAAAACAAGGAAAAGACAGGAACTGACACTGGGCTCTAGGTTAATAGGTTAGTCCCAAAAATAATATAAAATAGCAAACTAATGCATATAAAACAACCAAAATAGATAATATAATAGCATGGAGCAATAAAAAATTATAGATACGTTGGAGACGTATCAAGCATCCCCAAGCTTAATTCCTGCTCGTCCTCGAGTAGGTAAATGATAAAAACGGAATTTTTGATGTGGAATGCTACCTAACATATTTATCCATGTAATTTTCTCTATTGTGGCATTAATGTTCAGATCCGTATGATTCAAAACAAAAGTTTAATATTGACATAAAAACAATAATGCTTCAAGCATACTAACAAGATAATTATGTCTTCTCAAAATAACATGGCCAAAGAAAGCATATTCCTACAAAATCATATAGTCTGGCTATGCTCCATCTTCATCACACAAAATATTCAAATCATGCACAACCCCGATGACAAGCCAAGCAATTGTTTCATACTTTTAATGTTCACAAACATTTTCAAATTTCACACAATACATGAGCGTGAGCCATGGACATAGCACTATAAGTGGAGTAGAAGGTGGTTGTGGAGAAGACAAAAAGAGGGAGATAGTCTCACATCAACTAGGCGTATTAACGGGCTATGGAGATGCCCATCAATAGATATCAATGTGAGTGAGTAGGGATTGCCATGCAATGGGTGGACTAGAGCTATAAGTTTATGAAATCACAAAAAGAAAACTAAGTGGGTGTGCATCCAACTTGCTTGCTCATGAAGACCTAGGGCATTTTGAGGAAGCCCATCGTTGGAATATACAAGCCAAGTTCTATAATGAAAAATTGCCACTAGTATATGAAAGTGACAACATAGGAGACTCTTTATCATGAAGATCATGGTGCCACTTGGAAGCACAAGTATGGAAAAGGATAGTAACATTGCCCCTTCTCTCTTTTTTTCTTTCTTATTTTTTTCTTTTTCTTTCTTTCTTTCTCCCCCTTTTTCTCTTTCTTTCTTTATTTTATTTCCTCACAAGGGACAATGCTCTAAAAAGAAGACCATCATACTTCTATTTACTTATGACTTAAAAATTACAACTCGATACTAGAACAAGATATGACTCTATATGAATGCCTCCGGCAGTGTAATGGGATGTGCAATGAATTAATAGCGACATGTATAAAAAATGATGAACGGTGGCTTTGCCACAAATACGATGACAACTACAGGATCATGCAAAGCAATATGACAATGATGATGCGTGTCATAATGATGGAACGGTGGAAACTTGCATGGCAATATATCTCGGAATGGCTATGGAAATGCCATAATAGGTAGGTATGGTGGCTGTTTTGAGGAAGGTAGATGTCGGGGGATATCGGCCTCCACGAGCACCTATGGGGACGGAGCCCCTTGTCGGTTTGGCGGGGGGCGGAGGTTGCGCAAAGAGCAGATCGAGGCGACACACACACACAACGATTTTACCCAGCTTCGGGCCGCATGGATGCGTAAAACCCTACTGCTGCTTGTCTGGTTGATTCGAGTTCTTGCTCTGGAGCGCAAGAAGCTACAGTAAGTTGGAGCTAGACGTAGACGAGGGTCTACCGGGTGTCCTCCCTCTGGTCTGGGTCCCTTCTATCGTCTCTCCTATGGTCTCCCCCCTTTCTATACGTGCGCATGGGCCTCCTTTTATATGCTAAGGGGTTTCCCACAGGTAGAGACGCAGGTGAGGGTAAAAATGGCAAGGAACTGTGTGAACAGTGGTCGCACAGTGCTATCGCACCTAACTCTGACGGCGGGGGACAAAGACATTAAATGCCCGTCTGGATCGCCTGAACAGTGCCGAGGCGGACCGTTAGGGGCGCCTCCGCTTGCCACGGGGGTGACTCCGCCAACGTCGCATGCCACGCGTGCGCCCCAGGCTGCGCGGCGCCCTGCCACGTGTCTCTGGGGAAGCTCCAGAGTGACGCGTGGGCAGGTGAGCTGGAACGCACACCTGAGGTGGTGGTTTGCCGCGACAAGTGGCTTGCCGCGGTGGTCGTCTTGCCGCACCTGAGAGCTTGCCGCTCGTCAGGCCTCGCCGGGCCGCGCGGCGCGCCGCGGCGGGCTTCTCTTGGGGTGCCTTGGTTTGGCCGTCCCGGCGAGCTCCTCCCGCCGGGGCCTTGGTGCTTCGGCTTAGTCGTCCCGGCAAGCTCCTCTTGCCGGGGCTTGGTCTTCTCGGCTTGATCACTTGTCCTTCGTCCGGCCCAGAAAGGGCCGTGGAGACTCTTGTCGCTCCCCTGGCAAGCCTTGCCGCGGGACGCTACTACTGCCCGTGCACAAGTTCGGGGTACTAAGGTACCCCTACTTTAGTACACCGACAGTATATGGTGGGCTTATGGTACCGGCGAAAGTTGCACGGTACAAGAGAGGCTTACAATGGTGGACGGGTGAGAGTGCGTATAACCCATGGACTCAACATTAGTCATAAAGAACTCACATACTTATTTAAAAAATCTGTTAGTCATCGAAATAAAGTACTACACGCATGCTCCTAGGGGGATACATTGGTAGGAAAAGATCATCGCTCGTCCTCTGCCGCCACTCATAAGGAAGACAATCAAAAAATATCTCATGCTCCAACTTCGTTACATAACGGTTCACCATACGTGCATGCTACGGGACTCACAAACCTTAACACAAGTATTTCTCAAATTCACAACTACTCAGTAGCATGACTCTAATATCACCATCTTCATATCTCAAAACAATCATAAGGAATCAAACTTCTGATCGTATTAAATGCACTTTATATGAAAGTTTTTAGTATATCCCTCTTGGATGCCTATCATATTAGGACTAAATTTATAACCAAAGCAAATTACCATGTTGTTTTAAAGACTCTCAAAATAATATAAGTCAAGTACGAGAGTTCATCAATTTCTATAAAATAAGACCACCGTCGTGCTCTAAAAAGAATAAGTGAAGCACTAGAGCAAAATTGTCTAGCTGAAAAGATATAAGTGAAGCATGTAGAGTATTCTAATAAATCATGATTCATGCGTGCATCTCTCAAAAGGTGTGTACAACAAGGATGATTCTGGCAAACTAAAAAGCAAAGTCTCAAATCATACAAGACACACCAAGCAAAACACATATCATGTGGTGAATAAAAATATAGCCTCAAGTAAAGTTACCGATAGACGAAGATGAAAGAGGGGATGCCTTCCGGGGCATCCCCAAGCTTAGGCTGTTGGTTGTCCTTGAATATTACCTTGGGGTGCCTTGGGCATCCCCAAGCTTAGGCTCTTGCCACTCCTTATTCCACAATCCATCAAATCCTTACCCAAAACTTGAAAACTTCACAACACAAAACTCAACAGAAAATCTCATAAGCTCCTTAGTATAAGAAAACAAATCACCACTTTTGGTACTATTGTGAACTCATTCTTTATTTATATTTGTGTAATATCTACTGCATTCCAACTTTTCCATGGTTCATACCCCCTATACGAACCATAGATTCATCAAAATAAGCAAACAACACATAGAAAATAGAATCTGTCAAAAACAGAACAGTCCGTTGCAATCTGAATAGTTCGAATACTTCTGTAACTCCAAATATTCTGAAAAATTAGGACAACAGGGGCAATTTGTTTATCAATCTTGTGTAAAGGATTCAGAATTTTATCACTCTTCTGTGATTTGTAAAAATTCTGGCACTTTGCGCAAAAGTTTCTGTTTTTCAGCTAGATCAAATCAACTATCACCGTAAGCTATCCCAAAGGCCTTACTTGGCACAAACACTAATTAAAACACAAAATCACATATAACCATAGGCTAGATGAAAAATTTATTGCCAAACCGAACCTAAAAAGCAAAAACAAAAAATAAAATTGGGTTGCCTCCCAACAAGCGCTATTGTTTAACGCCCTTAGCTAGGCATAAAACACCAATAGATCTAAGTATTCTCACCCCCCGTCCTTTGGGAAACTAAGAGAGAATTTCTTATCCATGGCATTTATCTTTCTATTTTGTGAAAACACATGGTCATTAATAGTAGAAGAAGGATTAAGCACATTATGAAAATTTACATCCAAACTAGCCTTCATCTCTTTGCTTATTTCATTTTGATAGAAACACATAATAGTAGTTGATTCAACATTTTCTCCCTTGGGGTGCCCGAATATGGTTTTCATCTTCTCATAAGTGTCGATGACATCCCCTCCAAGAAAACCATTTTCAAATATAGAATTCAAAACTTGCTTAAAAGAGGAAGGTAGACCAATATAAAAGCCTTTTAAATATATCTCAGTCTAATATTGGGGCACATAGCTAGCTCGAATCCTCAACACCCTATCCCAAGCATCTTTCAAAGATTCATCAAGCAAATAATGAAAAATTGCGAGATCATCTTCATCAAAGTTATTCAAATCTTCCTTAGCCATCCCGGTAAGTCTTCTCATAGCATCATTATTTGTGAGCTTAGAAAGGACAGAGGGGCTATCCACACAGGGACGAAGCTAGAAAAAATGGGCACTGGTGTCAACCGCTTCCCACGCTAAGCCGCTAGCAGAAATTATAGTGGTGCAACAACATAGATAATGGCCGAGAGCGATATAAAAAGCAACAATATGCAGGTGATATTATTATTACATCTAAAAAAATCATACCGAGTAGCGAGTATTGGCTGAGCAAAGTCATAAAATAACACTTCTTTACATATTCCGAAAATAATAGGCAAAAGGATGACTTTGGAACGTTTCATTTGTAACTTTCTATAAAGGATGAACAAAAGAACATATTATATTCACAACAAACTAAGAAATAAATAGTGCAAAAAATAAGTATTGTTAAGGAAAAAGTAAAGTGATATGAGACTCACATTTCATAACCTCCCTTCTCGATCTTTCATCTTCTTAAATAGATCAATCGCATCGTCATTCGTTATTGTAGAAAATATGTCTTTATCCACATAGCAAATCAAGTGCTGGTCTAACTGGCCTTGAAGGCCCTGCCACATTACTATCTAGTGCTGGTCGTTTCCCTTTCAACACACAAAATTTATCCATATCCTCCTGGTCCTGGGCAAATCAAATTAAATAAACTAAAAAAATTACTTAGCCAATAGCCATCATGAAATCAATGCACATGTAGAATCATAGTCTGTAGACAGTCTAGAGATCGAGAGGCGAGAGAGAAGGTGCAAATTACCTGGGACTGGAAGAGCCAACACTTGCAAATTAAAGATTATGCACTGGCGGACGGTTAGCCGATGTCAACATTCACCCGATGAAACTGTGTCGAGTTCGCCGTTGTCCGTCGCCGATTCGCTGCGGCGGCTATGGAATTAGGGTTCGAGACGAGGAGGCGAAGAGACGAGGGTGTCTGTCTGTTCGCGTACGCGTACAGCAGCCGGGTAGCATACATCGATTAATTGATACATAGTGCGTACGTATTGGGCCTGGCCTTGTATCATTTTTTGCTGCCGCAGGCTGTTGATTTCTTTTAGAACTTAATGGATTTTATGGGCTAAGGCTTTAGGGATTAGCTGGTCTGCTGTTGGGCTGGGGTCAATGGAATTTTTGGGCTGGGGTCATCCGCAGTTTTTGTTAATACTATTAGCTGAAAAGCCAGAAGGCACTGGTGTCAATTGACACCAGTGAATAAATGCGAGCTTCGTCCCTGTATCCACAGCACCCGGGAGTCCTTCTAGAGCCAGCCATAGAAAGATGAACCGGAGAGGGGAAAAGAAAAGGCAAATCTTTTCAAAAATTGTTTTAGAAGTGGGGGAGAGGAAAATGAGAGGCGGATGACAAATATTGTAATGCAAGGGATGAGAGTTTATGATGGGTACTTGGTATGTCTTGGCTTGGCATAGATCTCCCCGGCAACGGCGCCAGAAATTCTCCCCGAAAACGGTGCCAGAAATTCTTCCTGCTACTTCTTGAGCTTGCGTTTGTTTTTTCCTTGAAGAGGAAAGGGTGATGCAGCAAAGTAGAGTAAGTATTTCCCTCAATCTTGAGAACAAAGGTATCAATCCAGTAGGAGACAACGCACAAGTCAGCGAATACCTACACAAACAAACATGAACTTGCACCCAACGCGATAAAGTGGTTGTCAATCCCTTCAGAGTTATTCGCAAAGTGAGATCTGATAGAGATGGATAAACGGTAAAGTAACTTTTTTGGTATTTTTGGTTCATGGAATGGAAAGTGAAAGATTGAAAAGGAAGTAAATAGGAAACTAAAGTTGTAGATCAGAAACTTATATGATGGAATGTAGACCCGGGGGCCATAGGTTTCACTAGAGGCTTCTCTCAAGATAGAAAATATTATGGTGGGTGAACAAATTACTGTCGAGCAATTGATAGAAAAGCGCAAAGTTATGACGATATCTAAGGTAATGATCATGAATATAGGCATCACGTCTGTGTCAAGTAGACCGACTCTTGCCTGCATCTACTACTATTACTCCACACATCGACCGACTCCCGCCTGCATCTAGGGTATTAAGTTCATAAAACAGAGTAACGCATTAAGTAAGATGACATGATGTAGCGGGATACACTCAAGCAATATGATGAAAACCCCATCTTGTTATCCTCGATGGCAACAATACAATACGTGTCGGTTCCCCTTCTGTCACTCGGATCAAGCACCGTAAGATTGAACCCAAAGCTAAGCATTTCTCCCATTGCTAGAAAAACCAATCTAGTTGGCCAAACCAAATCGATAGTTCGAAGAGACTTGCTAAGATATAAAATCATGTATATAAGAATTCAGAGGAGATTCAAATAATATTCATAGATAAGCTAATCATAAATCCACAATTCATCAGATCTTGGCAAACACACCGCAAAAAGAGTATTACATCGAATAGATCTCCAAGAACATCGAGGAGAACATGGTATTGAGAATCAAAGAGAGAGAAGAAGCCATCCAGCTACTAGCTATGGACCCATAGGTATGTGGTAAACTACTCACGCTTCATCGGAGAGGCAATGGTGTTGATGTAGAAGCCCTCCATGATCGAATCCCCTTCCGGTAGGATGCCGGAAAAGGCCCCTTGATGGGATCTCATGTGTACAAAAGGTTGTGGTGGTGGAGAAGTGTTTTCGTGGCTCTCCTAATTGGTTTTGGAATGTTTGAGAATATATAGGCAGAAGAAATAGGTCGGTGGAGTCACGAGGGGCCCACAAGGGTGGGGCCACGCCCTACCCCCCTGGGCGCGCCCTCCATCCTTATGGAAGCCTCGTGGCTTCCATGACATGTACTCCAAGTCCTCTGGATGTCTTCAGGTCCAAGAAAAATCATCGCGAAAGTTTCATTCCTTTTGGACTCCCTTTGATGTTCCTTTTCTGCGAAACTCTAAAACAAGGAAAAAAACAGGAACTGGCACTAGGCTCTAGGTTAATAGGTTAGTCCCAAAAATAATATAGATAGCGTAATAATGCATATAAAACATCCAAAACAGATAATATAATAGCATGGACAATAAAATATTATAGATATGTTGGAGACGTATCAGTACCAGCCGACGCACAACATGGAGAATGCTAAGGTCAAGGCGCCGACTTATGACATCGTGGATCTCAGTCCACCAATTCGTAAGCATACTTTTGCCCCTGATGTTGATCTGTCCCCAATTATCAATGATGAAGCAATATTCGAAGCCTTAACCAGCATCAACTGGATGTCACCTGACCTCCAGATGGGCGAAGAAGGAGAGCCGGAGCGGGATGACCCAGAATCATCAACCCACCGCGACGAAGACAACTGATACCAGGCGGCTCTCCAATCAGGGCATAGAAATCCTGTGCTAAAAAAATACTTTGTTCCCATTATGCAGGTCCAGGGTGGCCTTGTAATAGGCTATACTTTTGAAAACAATGATCTGTCATGCCATCGTGCATGTTAACTTTTAACTTTTAGGCCGCCAATTTGATATTTATGATCCGCTACTGAGCTTTCTTATAATATCATCATCTATGTGGGTCAGATCAATATTTTCATATTTCTGCTCACAAGTTAAACAGCATATGCCCTGGCGGTTTAAGCCAAGGCGGGTAATAAACCCCAATCAAGCTTTTAAATCTAGGCTGATACGATAGATGTATCACTTTTGGGGCTCCACCGATATAAACATAACATATCATTTTACAAATATCATTTTCCAGCATATCATCCGATATGGACCGAAATATCGACCGATATGGCCGATATCTGGCCCGATATGTCCACTGATATAGGACGATATGTAGACGACAACAATTATTTATTAGATAGCAGTGAAATAAGATTATGGATTTACAACTTGATTATATATTATCAAAGTCATGCACAATGTTTCATACAAATGCATATATATCGTACTATTTTTAATTATACAGTAAGCATTTTGTGCAACTTCCCTTAATAGTTTCTTAATCGACAAGTTAATAAACTAAGAAACTAAAAGGGTTATGTTAAATTTTTGACATCATACATTTTTTTTTACTAAAAATAAATGTTTTGAACAAGAATAATGAAAAACAATTACACATCTTTTCGCCGATATATCTACATATCGTCCGATATATCACCCGATATCCGACATCCGATATGTCAAAGTCAAACCAATACGAACCTGATATCTGATATTTTGAAGCTTGACCCCAATATAATAGTCTTTGAAGAATTTTATAGAAAGACTAGAGTAAAGGCTATCTATGCCGAAATATTCTGGCGACTTAAAGTCTAAAGCCAGGGCGGGTTACCAAACCCCAAATATTCATACAGTTATTGAAAGACATACATGTACATTGATATCATGGTATGCCTTGATAATTATCATCGAGAGCGGGTATTGACCCGTAGGCATGAAATATTATGATTTTGATTGCTCAAGGCAAAATATCCTGGCGACTTAGAGTCTGCTATCAGGGCGGGTTACCAAACCCAATATGCTCAATTATGAGTCATACAATCAAGGTCGCATGGCCTGAATCGTACCAAACACACTTGAGCAGAAAAATTCTTCAAGGGATACAAATCCAAAATATTCAGAAGAAAAGAAATTCAGAAAAATTCAAGTGCTTTCATAGGCCGCAAAACCTTAAAATTCAAGTGCTTTCATGGGTGACACAGCCACAAAAATCCAAGTGCTTTCATAGGCCGCACAGCCTTAGAGTTATCCTCGCTCATTGTAAGCTGACCCTCTCATGTCAAACCACCGTTTTAACCTTAACGAGTTCAGGGTCTTAAAAAAGATTGACTATTAAGAGTACGGCGGGTCATTCATGATTACCTGGCAGAGTAGCATCATGCAAACAGGCAGGAGAAACTCGGGATTCGGCGTCCACGCCTGGTCAAGAGGTTAAGAAAGCTAAACCCGGTGGGTTGGTGTGACACTCCAAAAATTTCATTTGGGTTTTTGCAAAAATCCTTGCTGGATTTTCCTTGAAATTTGAGGCTTTCAGTAAAACAACCTTCTTAAAATTTCCTTTTTCCTTGACTAGGGTTTTTCTGTTTTCTCCTTCAAGCCCTGGGTTTGACCTTCTTAAAAACTCCTTCTCTCTATTGTTTCCCTTCTCAGATTTTTAATTGGAGTTTTCTTTTTAAGAAAAACTCTATGAAAAAGATTTGGGATTTTCATTCTAGTGAAAACCATCCATGACCTTGTACCTTGCCCATGAGGCAAAACCACTCCAACATCTTCACCCCTCCTTGTCAACAACTCAAATTCCCTATCCCAACTCATCCAAACAAGTTTTGGATTTTATTTTTATCTCTCAAATATTTTCTGTCAATTATTTTGAGCCTGTTGGATTTTCAAAGCAAGTACCCTTTTCCATTTGAGATTTGACTTCAAACCAACTCTACTGGCTAGTCCTTTGCACCCACAACCCAGAACCATCTTGAACCACTCATCATCTTTTCAAATTTTTCAACTTACACTCCCTGCAAGTTTGGACCAGATTTGTCAAATTTGGTGAAATTCATATCTACACTTCTCCAAAAATTCCACCAAAAATCAGGCAGCCTACTAGAGCAATGAGAGGTCACTCCACCAAAAATCAGCCAAAGGAAAAATCCCTACATGCCTGGATCATTCTGTCGAACACCTTGCATGCACTGTTCAAACACATTCAGCAAATTCAGTCTTCAGTGTTGATTTCTTCAGATCAGCTTCAGTCACGCGCACACAGTGCCCTTGGCACGTTGCTCGCCACCTGGTCTGCGTGTCCAGAGCCCCGCACACGCGCTTGGCTTCTTCCTGGCGTCGGTGGCGCTCTGACCCGACCGCGCCGGCGTGTCCCGCGGCGGCTGAACCGCCGTGGCAGCCAACAGGGAGCAGAACGGCGGCTCAACGCCGTTCCGCGCCGCACAGCCCCGCTAATGGCTCCGCGTGTCCACCTCCACGCCAGCGCACGCATGCAGCACAGCCGTCGTGGCACGACACGCATAGAGCGTGCTCTCTGCCGCCGATGGACCCGCGCCGTCCCGTTCCGTCGAGCTCCACCTCAGCAAGCTTAAACCAACGCCGTTGGCTCCAAAATGGACTCCGCGAACCTCCACGACGGTGCTCAACTCCTAAACTCCCCCGACCAAGCACTGCACCACCGTAATCACTCGCCGGAGAACGCCGTTCTCGGCCACCGCCTCGGAGCGCCTATAAAAGGAGACCCCGAGCCCTTCCGCGAGCACGCACCACCCCTACACTCCACCAACGCCGTGCCAGGTCACTGGGAGGACCTCGAGGAGGTCTCCTCCCCCGACTCCGGCCACCCCGCTCCGCCTCGGCCTCCAGCTCGATTCGCTCTGGTGAGGCCGTCTCTGGCGCCCAAACTCCATCCATCTCCCTCTCTAGCTACCAGATTCTTAACCCCCTCCTCAATTTGATCAGTGCAGCTCTCTCCGGCGACCTCCAACCACGCCCGAACCGCCGTCCGCCGGAGAAGGGGCCACCGCCGACGTGGTGCTTCCCGGCAACCACCTCGACCACCATCCAACGCGGAATGGCACCCTGAGCACGGAGGTAACCTCCGATCTCTCTGCCTCGCCGTGGATCGCCGCTGGCGACCACCGCGGCTCTCGGGCGCCAGCGAGCCCGTCCCGCCTCTTTTAAATTTTAAACCTGACAGATGGGACCCGCCTGTCAGCTTCTCTGTCTTTTCTATTCGAATCGTTTTCTGAAAACGCCTTCGGGCAAAATACGCTTTCTCCATTGCGCTTGCGCATTTCCTATCGAACCGTTTTCTGTTTTCTCAGTTAGAACCGTGGAAAGTTTCTGTTTCATTACAGATGAGTCCCTGGGCAAAAACCCTTATAACTTTTTATCAGAAGCATATTTTTGAGTGATTCTTTTTCTGTTCTCTTCAAAATTTTGTCTAGTTTTTTATCAGATTTATTTGAAAATTATTTGCAATATTATTTCTGCACCTCTCGGTATTCACGTTAGCGCGTATGTTCTCTCTGTACCGTAGATACCGACGGAGGTGACGGGGCCGCAAACTTCACCGAGCTAGGCTCCGAATACTCTGAACCAGGCAAGCATGTTCGAACTTTTGATATGATGAGTGTATTGGCATGGTTGCATGTAGATAGTTTCATGGCATGCGTGGAGCATACCGATGAACCGTTCGTTATGCATTGTTGGGGCAAGTAAGCCCGATGATTTCACACGTCGATGGACGTGAGTATGTAAGGCCATGTGTTGGCATGAAGATGGGTAAGATGGCAGTGTTGTAGCATGCCAGTCTTAGGCCATGCAAGTTACCTTCAGTACCAGCCCGTATCGGTTGGTTCATATCCATTCCCTTTCCCTGTACTACCACATGTTTCCCGAAAGGGGTATGGTTTAGTAAGTCGCAAACCGCTTTCTTGGTACACACCAAAAAGGAGAGGCCGGGATGCTGGTTCCATGGCCCTGGATTAAAGCCAGGCATCCGGTCAGGGGGCATGGGTGTTTCCGGTTGGGACCGAGAGGGGGGCACCCCTTAGAGCGCGCGTATATAAATTTGATCCCATGCTATTCGAGATTGTGATCTCCCCGTCTCAATAGTTTTTCTTGGACGATGTTGAGGGTGATTCCTGGCATCGAAGAGTTGGATGGGTGTGTACTAGATTGCTGTGTTTTCTTCTGAAATACCGTAACGGAACTAGTCCTAGTGACTACGGAAATCCGTCGACTGTGGGAAATTTTTATACAAACTCTGCAGAGCTCTATATCCTTAAATCATCTTATCTATTTCCAAGCACCCTGCTAACAGTCATGTGCCAGTTTGGTGACAGCTTTCCCGGTGGGACGCATGAGCTTTAAGACCGGTTAAATGTTTATTCTTGTGGATGGACTAACCCGTTTAATTCCATGAGTTGATTATACTTATGATGAGTATATTATTTCCTTATCAGTTAAAAGCCCTTTATGTGGTGTCGCTCAGACGCCCGACTGTGGCATTTCTTTTAAAGCCCTTTATGTGGTGTCGCGCAGACGCCCGACTGTGGCATTTCTTTTATAGCCCTTTATGTGGTGTCGCTCAGACGCCCGACTGTGGAATTTCTTTTATAGCCCTTTATGTGGTGTCGCTCAGACGCCCGATTGTGGCATTTCTATTCCGCATTTTCCGCTCGAGGAGTCTTTCAGACACTCGTTTGGCACCAGTATTATTATTCCGCATTTTCCGCTCGAGGAGTCTTTCAGACACTCGTTTGGCACCAGTATTATTATTCCGCATTTTCCGCTCGAGGAGTCTTTCAGACACTCGTGTGGCACCAGTATTATTATTCCGCATTTTTCGCTCGAGGAGTCTTTCAGACACTCGTTTGGCACCAGTATTATTATTCCGCATTTTCCGCTCGAGGAGTCTTTCAGACACTCGTTTGGCACCAGTATTATTATTCCGCATTTTCCGCTCGAGGAGTCTTTCAGACACTCGTTTGGCACCCAGCATTATCACTTCTATGTCTGATCGTACTGGTTATTTATCCATGTATTTCATGTTGGCATTTGTTATATCTTACGTCCGTACTGTCTTGCGAGTACTTTCAAAGTACTCACTGGCTTGTTGATTTGGACAGATGCTGACGAAGGTGATCTCATGGATGAAGAGTTCGATAGTGAATCCGACGCCTAGAGGAGTCCCAGTCAGTCTCGTGCAACCTTGGAGTTGGTCACTGTTTCATATCCGCTTCCGCTACCCAAATAAATTCTTCGAGCTTCACCTCGACGCTCGATGGGATGTTAGTTTGAGAATCCCATAACCACTCCCACTGTGTTACTCCACCTCTACCATATTTGCGAGTCAGTAGTATGCCACCACTCCCTTGTGTCAGTATTCGCCTTTATGTATAATTATTGGCACGCTTGTAATAAATTGTTGAGCATCGTCAGCTCAACCCTGTAATATATTTATGCTACTGGCTTATTGTATCAAAAGTTTGTCTGCCAGTGAGGAGGTTTTATCTCAAACTGGGTTCTAAAGATTGGTTTCTCAATAAATATTTTTATTGGGAAAACCGGTCGTGACAAGCTTGGTACCAGAGCCAGGCTGACTGTAGGAAGCCACTAGGTGCGATCGCTAATCGGTTATGAGCATGATAGAGCTTATTCATGTTTCTACAATAGTAGTCATTTTTCTGACAGTCAGCATATATTTATGATCTGACCATTCAGGATTTTTGCCTACTTTTGTAGATGGCCGACCGCAGCTGCGAGTCTCAGACCTTCGCCAACATACCCGATGGGTTCGTCAAGCTTCTCTCCTTCGTCGTTCAGGTCGCGATGGGGCCATCTGTGCGCCCAGTCGTCACTCTCTGTCAGCACAGAGTCAACGACAGTTTGACTATGCACCAGGCCGCGGTGCAGTTCAAGGGAGGGCGTGGTGATCTACGCCGCTTCCGATTCTTGGGGAGAGCCATGCCTTCAGAGAAGCATGCCATCCAGATGGCAGCCCGCGAGGCGATAGCTCGTCTCAGGGATGTCCTTCCCGCGATGAAGGCTCGTCGCTACCGCTATCTACCTTGCCATGTGCCCTACACCTGTCACTACGCATTCTCCTGCCACAGAGGAGAACGGGACGAGGCTTTTGAGATGCTTATTGAGTATCTCCGGGCCTTGGAGGCAGCCTTCGACAACTTGGTGGATGACTTTGTGGCCGCCCGCATGGACTCAGTCCACGGTTGTGCCGCCAACAGGAGGGAGCTCCTGCCCACCGCACCGCCACTGACTTTCGTCTCGTCCTCTGCATCCCATGCTCCTGCTCGTCGCCTGCCTACCACCGAGGAGTTCAACCAGGTCATTGCGCCCACTCCAGCGCGCACTGCTCCGCCACTCGCACCAACTCCAATCCGTGTCGTTCCGCCCCTGGCACCCGCTCCATCTACTCGGCGCAGTACTACTCACATAGAGCCTATCAACGAGGAAGTCGAGTCCCCGGCTTCGCTACGCCTCACCCTTGGCAGGGCCAAGGACGTCGTCAACATCTCCGACTGAATACGCGTAGCCGCCATGCGTTGCATCGCCATGTAAGAGGTTGTGAGAAGTAGCTTGTTTGCGCATCATGTAGGATCTGGAGAAGTGCACTAGCCTAAATAACATGTCAGGATTATGTACGCATATCCTGAGTGATGTATTGTATAATTATCGCCGCGTGTAAGATACGTAATGATGCAGTCCTTCTCCATGCGCAAATCAATTTGTTTTCCCTTGAGTATCTTGGTTTTAAAAAAAAATTATTTGTCAACCTCGTGCATTTTGGGTTTTATCTTTGCAACCCTTCCATTTTTTCTTATGGTTTTATAAATACATCCCCAGAGTGAAAAATGTCTCGTCCTTGGACTCGCTCCATGCCCACTCCACCAGAGGAAGATTATGGCAACCAATCGGGCAACAGCTTTGCACGAGGGCAGTCAAGTCAACACTATAATACTCAATCAGGCAACAATTTTACTCGAGGTCAGACAAGTCAACAGGACAGTGAAACGGCACTTTCCCAAATGTGCCGCCTTTATGAACAGAGTCAGCAACAACATCGGGAAATGATGAACCAAGTCATTAACATGGGAAATCACCATGGGCAGTATCCGCAGCATTCCAAGCTATCTGAGCCACAGAAGACACGTCCCCCAACATTTTCTCATACTGACAAGCCACTTGAGGCCGAAGACTGGCTTCGCGATATGGAGAGAAAGTTAATTATTGCAAAATGCTCAGACCCAGAAAAGGTACTGTACGCACCGCATTATCTCACGGGAGCAGCCGCATCCTGGTGGGAAAATTTTCTGCACATGCATCCCAACGAAAATGATATAACATGGGATGAATTCAAGGAAGGTTTCCGTGGCGCGCATATTCCTAAGAGTATTATGAAAATCAAGAAAAGAGAGTTCGATGACCTCAAGCAAAGGAACATGACAGTGTCAGATTACAACAGCCAATTTACTCTGTTATCCCGCTACGCCAACGAAGAGCGTATGACTGAAAGCAAGAAAATGGAGAAGTTCCTTGACGGCCTAGCACCCGCGCTTAAATGCCAACTGGTCATACACACTTTCCCAGATTTTAAGACGCTGGTGGATAAAGCCATTACTCTGGAAAATGAAAGACGCAGTTTGGATGATATCCGCAAGCGAAAAAGGGACCAGACTAACCATGCTCGCAATCACCGGAGTAAGACCAATTTTCAGAAGGGTGGGACGCACAAATCATCATCCAACGTCTCACGCCCAACAAGGAATTTTCATGCTAGGGACAAGGAGTTCACCTATCGCCCAGGTGTTACTTGTTACGCCTATGGAGAAGAAGGACACTATGCCAAGCAGTGTCCCAAGCCAAGAAGCTCAGCACCAAAGCCGAACAACGGCAACAATAATTCAGCGCCCAAGCGAAACAACTTCAATCCCAACAATAACCACAGGAAAGGTCATCTGAACCATGTGACCAAAGAGGAGGCACAAAATGCTCCAGATATCGTACTCGGTACGTTCCCTGTCAACACAATACCTCCAACGGTTTTGTTTGATTCTGGAGCTTCTCACTCTTTTATTTCGAAAAATTTTGCTTCGCAAAATAATTTTTCGATGCTTCCTTTGGAGAAATCCATGACCATCAAGTCCCCTGGAATTCAGCAAGTTACTCAGAATTACTGTCAGGATGTGATTATTGAGTTCGAAGGATTGAAGTTTCACGCCAATCTCATTGTGTTGGAAAATAAAGGACTGGATGTCATCCTAGGGATGGACTGGTTAACCACCAACAAAGGTTTCATTGATTGCTTCAATCGGACCGTGATTCTCACACACCACCATGGTAAGACAATAAGAGTATCCGCCAAAGAAAGGGAAATGCCCAGGCAACCAAGACTGAACAAGGTGGACATTTCTGAATTAAACAAGGTTCCAGTGGTAAATGAATTTCCAGACGTATTTCCCGAAGAGCTACCAGGCATGCCACCCGACCGAGAGATAGAGTTCAGCATTGAGCTAGCACCAGGAACCACCCCCATATACAAGAAACCATACAGAATGGCACCATCCGAGTTGGTTGAACTGAAGAAACAAATAAAGGAATTGCTTGACAAGGGATACATTCGAGCCAGTTCCTCACCATGGGGATCACCAATTTTGTTTGCCAAAAAGAAAGATGGAACACTGCGATTGTGTATTGACTACCGAGCACTCAACATGGTCACAATCAAGAACAAATACCCTATGCCAAGAATAAATGATTTATTCGATCAACTCGCTAAGGCCAAGGTATTCTCAAAAATCGACCTAAGGTCAGGATACCATCAATTAAAAGTACGAACAGAAGATATCCCCAAGACAGCCTTCACCTCCAGATATGGACTGTATGAGTTCACAGTAATGCCTTTTGGATTAACAAATGCCCCTGCATATTTTGTTCACCTCATGAACAAAGTATTTATGAAGTTTATGGACAAGTTCGTTGTGGTATTCATCGACGATATTTTAGTATACTCCAAGACACCAGAAGAACATGCTGAACATCTCAGAATTGTACTAGGAGAACTCAGGAAACACCAATTGTACGCCAAGTTCAGCAAGTGTGAATTTTGGTTAAGGCAAGTAGGCTTTCTAGGCCACGTGCTAACCCAAGACGGGATCGCCGTGGACCCAGAGAAAGTCAAGGCCGTACTTGGCTGGAAGTCACCAGCCAGCATAACGGACATACGGAGTTTCTTGGGAATGGCAGGATATTACCGCAGATTTATTGAAGGATTCTCCACCATAGCCAAGCCAATGACGCAATTGCTCAAGAAAGATAAGAAATTTGAATGGACAGAAGCCTGTGAGAAAAGTTTCCAAGAGCTAAAATGGAAATTAACAACAGCACCAGTATTGATTGTGCCGGACATACGCAAGAATTTTGAAGTATTTTGTGACGCGTCCAGGAAGGGACTCGGATGCGTATTAATGCAAGAAGGCAAGGTTGTCGCATACGCTTCAAGGCAACTTCGCAAGCATGAGGAAAACTATCCCACTCATGACTTAGAAATGGCAGCAGTTATTCATGCACTCAAGGAATGGAGGCACTTCCTACTTGGAAATCGATGTGAAATATATACGGACCATAAAAGTCTCAAATATATTTTCACACAGCCAGAGCTGAATTTAAGGCAATGACGCTGGTTGGAGCTAGTAAAGGATTATGATGTCGGAATCCACTATCATCCTGGAAAAGCAAATGTAGTAGCTGATGCTCTTAGTCGGAACCCCAGCGCCAACAACAACAATCTGCCCAACTTAAGACCCGAATTCCAACAGGAATTTGCCAGACTCAACTTGTTGATAATAGCAGAAGGCACCATAACAAACTTGGAGATACAGCCCAACCTTGTGACAAGAATCAAAGAAGCCCAGCCCGGTCACCCCAGCATTGAAGGTATCAAAAGAAAGGTGAGTATGGGCAAGGCCTCGGAATTCATCATAGACGAAGAAGGGACACTATGGTACGGAAACAGACTCTGCGTACCGGACGTAGAAGACCTCAAACGGCAGATTCTAGCTGAAGCCCACACCGCTCCATATTCGATCCACCCTGGAGGAACCAAGATGTATAAGGATATCCAAGAAGGATTTTGGTGGCACGGTATGAAAAGGGACATAGCCACCTTTATTGCATGCTGCGACTCTTGTCAACGTATAAAGGCCGAACATCAGAGACCAGCTGGACTACTGCAACCAAATAAAATACCTGAGTGGAAATGGGATGAAATAGGGATGGATTTCATTGTCGGACTACCTCGATCACGACACGGGAATGATGCCATATGGGTTATCACCGACAGATTGACTAAGGTGGCACATTTCATTCCAGTAAAGACGACCCACACCACTCAGAAGCTTGCCAAAATATATCTCTCTCGCATAGTTTGTCTGCACGGTGTCCCAAAGACTATAATATCCGACAGAGGAACACAGTTCGTCTCAAGATTCTGGGAGCAGTTACAACAGGCTCTAGGAACTCAACTAGCCTTCAGCACGGCATACCACCCTCAGACAGATGGACAAACAGAACGGGTAAACCAGATTTTAGAGGACATGCTGAGAGCATGTGTCCTCACCTACGGAGCCAGTTGGGAAGACAGCCTGCCATACGCCGAGTTCGCGTACAACAACAGTCATCAGGCCAGCCTGCAAATGGCACCATTTGAAGCCTTGTATGGACGAAGATGTCGTACCCCGTTAAATTGGTCAGAGACCGGAGACAGCCGTATCTTCGGCCCAGACGTGCTCAAGGAAGCCGAGGAAAAGGTCCAACTAATCAGAGATCGGCTCAAGACCGCCCAAAGCCGGCAAAAGAGTTATTACGATCAGAAACATCGTGGGGTCAACTTCGAACTAGGTGAATTCGTGTACCTACGAGTGTCACCTATGAGGGGGTTGCAACGATTCAAAATTAAGGGAAAGCTAACGCCAAGATTCATCGGGCCATTCGGTATATTGGCACGGAAAGGCGCAGTAGCAAACCAACTGGACCTACCTGAGGAACTGTCAGATATTCACAACGTGTTCCACGTATCGCAATTGAGGAAATGTGTGAGCAACCCAGAGAAACAAGTATCCCATGAGAACATAGACGTGCAGCCAGACCTCACTTATCGGGAACACCCAGTAAAGATATTAGAGGAGTCTGAAAGGAGGACCCGACAGAAAACCGTCAAATTTTTCAAAGTTCAGTGGAGTAATCACACCGAAAGTGAAGCAACATGGGAAAGAGAGGACTTTCTCCGAACAGAGCATCCTCACTTATTTAAGGATCAACTGAAATCTCGGGGACGAGATTTTTCCTAAGGGGGTAGGTGTTGTGACACTCCAAAAATTTCATTTGGGTTTTTGCAAAAATCCTTGCTGGATTTTCCTTGAAATTTGAGGCTTTCAGTAAAACAACCTTCTTAAAATTTCCTTTTTCCTTGACTAGGGTTTTTCTGTTTTCTCCTTCAAGCCCTGGGTTTGACCTTCTTAAAAACTCCTTCTCTCTATTGTTTCCCTTCTCAGATTTTTAATTGGAGTTTTCTTTTTAAGAAAAACTCTATGAAAAAGATTTGGGATTTTCATTCTAGTGAAAACCATCCATGACCTTGTACCTTGCCCATGAGGCAAAACCACTCCAACATCTTCACCCCTCCTTGTCAACAACTCAAATTCCCTATCCCAACTCATCCAAACAAGTTTTGGATTTTATTTTTATCTCTCAAATATTTTCTGTCAATTATTTTGAGCCTGTTGGATTTTCAAAGCAAGTACCCTTTTCCATTTGAGATTTGACTTCAAACCAACTCTACTGGCTAGTCCTTTGCACCCACAACCCAGAACCATCTTGAACCACTCATCTTCTTTTCAAATTTTTCAACTTACACTCCCTGCAAGTTTGGACCAGATTTGTCAAATTTGGTGAAATTCATA
Source organism: Aegilops umbellulata (assembly GCA_032464435.1). Lineage (NCBI taxonomy): Eukaryota > Viridiplantae > Streptophyta > Magnoliopsida > Poales > Poaceae > Aegilops > Aegilops umbellulata. Next base: position 59,827,394 of record CP136056.1, on the reverse strand, counting down.
TCTACACTTCTCCAAAAATTCCACCAAAAATCAGGCAGCCTACTAGAGCAATGAGAGGTCACTCCACCAAAAATCAGCCCAAGGAAAAATCCCTACATGCCTGGATCATTCTGTCGAACACCTTGCATGCACTGTTCAAACACATGCAGCAAATTCAGTCTTCAGTGTTGATTTCTTCAGATCAGCTTCAGTCACGCGCACACAGTGCCCTTGGCACGTTGCTCGCCACCTGGTCTGCGTGTCCAGAGCCCCGCACGTGCGCTTGGCTTCTTCCTGGCGTCGGTGGCGCTCTGACCCGACCGCGCCGGCGTGTCCCGCGGCGGCTGAACCGCCGTGGCAGCCAACAGGGAGCAGAACGGCGGCTCAACGCCGTTCCGCGCCGCACAACCCCGCTGATGGCTCCGCGTGTCCACCTCCACGCCAGCGCACGCATGCAGCATAGCCGTCGTGGCACGGCACGCACAGAGCGTGCTCTCTGCCGCCGATGGACCCGCGCCGTCCCGTTCCGTCGAGCTCCACCTTAGCAAGCTTAAACCAACGCCGTTGGCTCCAAAATGGACTCCGCGAACCTCCACGACGGTGCTCAACTCCTAAACTCCCCCGACCAAGCACTGCACCACCGTAATCACTCGCCGGAGAACGCCGTTCTCGGCCACCGCCTCGGAGCGCCTATAAAAGGAGACCCCGAGCCCTTCCGCGAGCACGCACCACCCCTACACTCCACCAACGCCGTGCCAGGTCACTGGGAGGACCTCGAGGAGGTCTCCTCCCCCGACTCCGGCCACCCCGCTCCGCCTCGGCCTCCAGCTCGATTCGCTCCGGTGAGGCCGTCTCTGGCGCCCAAACTCCGTCCATCTCCCTCTCTAGCTACCAGATTCTTAACCCCCTCCTCAATTTGATCAGTGCAGCTCTCTCCGGCAACCTCCAACCACGCCCGAACCGCCGTCCGCCGGAGCAGGGGCCACCGCCGACGTGGTGCTTCCCGGCAACCACCTCGACCACCATCCAACGCGGAATGGCGCCCTGAGCACGGAGGTAACCTCCGATCTCTCTGCCTCGCCGTGGATCGCCGCCGGCGACCACCGCGGCTCTCGGGCGCCAGCGAGCCCGTCCCGCCTCTTTTAAATTTTAAACCTGACAGATGGGACCCGCCTGTCAGCTTCTCTGTCTTTTCTATTCGAATCGTTTTCTGAAAACGCCTTCGGGCAAAATACGCTTTCTCCGTTGCGCTTGCGCATTTCCTATCGAACCGTTTTCTGTTTTCTCAGTTAGAACCCTGGAAAGTTTCTGTTTCATTACAGAGGAGTCCCTGGGCAAAAACCCTTATAACTTTTTATCAGAAGCATATTTTTGAGTGATTCTTTTTCTGTTCTCTTCAAAATTTTGTCTAGTTTTTTTATCAGATTTATTTGAAAATTATTTGCAATATTATTTCTGCACCTCTCGGTATTCACGTTAGCGCGTATGTTCTCTCTGTACCGTAGATATCGACGGAGGTGACGGGGCCGCAAACTTCACCGAGCTAGGCTCCGACTACTCTGAACCAGGCAAGCATGTTCGAACTTTTGATATGATGAGTGTATTGGCATGGTTGCATGTAGATAGTTTCATGGCATGCGTGGAGCATACCGATGAACCGTTCGTTATGCATTGTTGGGGCAAGTAAGCCCAATGATTTCACACGTCGATGGACGTGAGTATGTAAGGCCATGTGTTGGCATGAAGATGGGTAAGAAGGCAGTGTTGTAGCATGCCAGTCTTAGGCCATGCAAGTTACCTTCAGTACCAGCCCATATCGGTTGGTTCATATCCATTCCCTTTCCCTGTACTACCACATGTTTCCCGAAAGGGGTATGGTTTAGTAAGTCGCAAACCGCTTTCTTGGTACACACCAAAAAGGAGAGGCCGGGATGCTGGTTCCATGGCCCTGGATTAAAGCCAGGCATCCGGTCAGGGGGCATGGGTGTTTCCGGTTGGGACCGAGAGGGGGGCACCCCTTAGAGCGCGCGTATATAAATTTGATCCCATGCTATTCGAGATTGTGATCTCCCCGTCTCAATAGTTTTTCTTGGACGATGTTGAGGGTGATTCCTGGCATCGAAGAGTTGGATGGGTGTGTACTAGATTGCTGTGTTTTCTTCTGAAATACCGTAACGGAACTAGTCCTAGTGACTACGGAAATCCGTCGACTGTGGGAAATTTTTGTACAAACTCTGCAGAGCTCTATATCCTTAAATCATCTTATCTATTTCCAAGCTCCCTGCTAACAGTCATGTGCCAGTTTGGTGACAACTTTCCCGGTGGGACGCATGAGCTTTAAGACCGGTTAAATGTTTATTCTTGTGGATGGACTAACCCGTTTAATTCCATGAGTTGATTATACTTATGATGAGTATATTATTTCCTTATCAGTTAAAAGCCCTTTATGTGGTGTCGCTCAGACGCCCGACTGTGGCATTTCTTTTAAAGCCCTTTATGTGGTGTCGCGCAGACGCCCGACTGTGACATTTCTTTTATAGCCCTTTATGTGGTGTCGCTCAGACGCCCGACTGTGGAATTTCTTTTATAGCCCTTTATGTGGTGTCGCTCAGACGCCCGATTGTGGCATTTCTATTCCGCATTTTCCGCTCGAGGAGTCTTTCAGACACTCGTTTGGCACCAGTATTATTATTCCGCATTTTCCGCTCGAGGAGTCTTTCAGACACTCGTTTGGCACCAGTATTATTATTCCGCATTTTCCGCTCGAGGAGTCTTTCAGACACTCGTTTGGCACCAGTATTATTATTCCGCATTTTTCGCTCGAGGAGTCTTTCAGACACTCGTTTGGCACCAGTATTATTATTCCGCATTTTCCGCTCGAGGAGTCTTTCAGACACTCGTTTGGCACCAGTATTATTATTCCGCATTTTCCGCTCGAGGAGTCTTTCAGACACTCGTTTGGCACCCAGCATTATCACTTCTATGTCTGATCGTACTGGTTATTTATCCATGTATTTCATGTTGGCATTTGTTATATCTTACGTCCGTACTGTCTTGCGAGTACTTTCAAAGTACTCACTGGCTTGTTGATTTGGACAGATGCTGACGAAGGTGATCTCATGGATGAAGAGTTCGATAGTGAATCCGACGCCTAGAGGAGTCCCAGTCAGTCTCGTGCAACCTTGGAGTTGGTCACTGTTTCATATCCGCTTCCGCTACCCAAATAAATTCTTCGAGCTTCACCTCGACGCTCGATGGGATGTTAGTTTGAGAATCCCATAACCACTCCCACTGTGTTACTCCACCTCTACCATATTTGCGAGTCAGTAGTATGCCATCACTCCCTTGTGTCAGTATTCGCCTTTATGTATAATTATTGGCACGCTTGTAATAAATTGTTGAGCATCGTCAGCTCAACCCTGTAATATATTTATGCTACTGGCTTATTGTATCAAAAGTTTGTCTGCCAGTGAGGAGGTTTTATCTCAAACTGGGTTCTAAAGATTGGTTTCTCAATAAATATTTTTATTGGGAAAACCGGTCGTGACAAGCTTGGTACCAGAGCCAGGCTGACTGTAGGAAGCCACTAGGTGCGATCGCTAATCGGTTATGAGCATGATATAGCTTATTCATGTTTCTACAATAGTAGTCATTTTTCTGACAGTCAGCATATATTTATGATCTGACCATTCAGGATTTTTGCCTACTTTTGTAGATGGCCGACCGCAGCTGCGAGTCTTAGACCTTCGCCAACATACCCGATGGGTTCGTCAAGCTTCTCTCCTTCGTCGTTCAGGTCGCGATGGGGCCGTCTGTGCGCCCAGTCGTCACTCTCTGTCAGCACAGAGTCAACGACAGTTTGACTATGCACCAGGCCGCGGTGCAGTTCAAGGGAGGGCGTGGTGATCTACGCCGCTTCCGATTCTTGGGGAGAGCCATGCCTTCAGAGAAGCATGCCATCCAGATGGCAGCCCGCGAGGCGATAGCTCGTCTCAGGGATGTCCTTCCCGCGATGAAGGCTCGTCGCTACCGCTATCTACCTTGCCATGTGCCCTACACCTGTCACTACGCATTCTCCTGCCACAGAGGAGAACGGGACGAGGCTTTTGAGATGCTTATTGAGTATCTCCGGGCCTTGGAGGCAGCCTTCGACAACTTGGTGGATGACTTTGTGGCCGCCCGCATGGACTCAGTCCACGGTTGTGCCGCCAACAGGAGGGAGCTCCTGCCCACCGCACCGCCACTGACTTTCGTCTCGTCCTCTGCATCCCATGCTCCTGCTCGTCGCCTGCCTACCACCGAGGAGTTCAACCAGGTCATTGCGCCCACTCCAGCGCGCACTGCTCCGCCACTCGCACCAACTCCAATCCGTGTCGTTCCGCCCCTGGCACCCGCTCCATCTACTCGGCGCAGTACTACTCACATAGAGCCTATCAACGAGGAAGTCGAGTCCCCGGCTTCGCTACGCCTCACCCTTGGCAGGGCCAAGGATGTCGTCAACATCTCCGACTGAATACGCGTAGCCGCCATGCGTTGCATCGCCATGTAAGAGGTTGTGAGAAGTAGCTTGTTTGCGCATCATGTAGGATCTGGAGAAGTGCACTAGCCTAAATAACATGTCAGGATTATGTACGCATATCCTGAGTGATGTATTGTATAATTATCGCCGCGTGTAAGATACGTAATGATGCAGTCCTTCTCCATGCGCAAATCAATTTGTTTTCCCTTGAGTATCTTGGTTTTAAAAAAAAATATTTGTCAACCTCGTGCATTTTGGGTTTTATCTTTGCAACCCTTCCATTTTTTCTTATGGTTTTATAAATACATCCCCAGAGTGAAAAATGTCTCGTCCTTGGACTCGCTCCATGCCCACTCCACCAGAGGAAGATTATGGCAACCAACCGGGCAACAACTTTGCACGAGGGCAGTCAAGTCAACACTATAATACTCAATCAGGCAACAATTTTACTCGAGGTCAGACAAGTCAACAGGACAGTGAAACGGCACTTTCCCAAATGTGCCGCCTTTATGAACAGAGTCAGCAACAACATCGGGAAATGATGAACCAAGTCATTAACATGGGAAATCACCATGGGCAGTATCCGCAGCATTCCAAGCTATCTGAGCCACAGAAGACACGTCCCCCAACATTTTCTCATACTGACAAGCCACTTGAGGCCGAAGACTGGCTTCGCGATATGGAGAGAAAGTTAATTATTGCAAAATGCTCAGACCCAGAAAAGGTACTGTACGCACCGCATTATCTCACAGGAGCAGCCGCATCCTGGTGGGAAAATTTTCTGCACATGCATCCCAACGAAAATGATATAACATGGGATGAATTCAAGGAAGGTTTCCGTGGCGCGCATATTCCTAAGAGTATTATGAAAATCAAGAAAAGAGAGTTCGATGACCTCAAGCAAAGGAACATGACAGTGTCAGATTACAACAGCCAATTTACTCTGTTATCCCGCTACGCCAACGAAGAGCGTATGACTGAAAGCAAGAAAATGGAGAAGTTCCTTGACGGCCTAGCACCCGCGCTTAAATGCCAACTGGTCATACACACTTTCCCAGATTTTAAGACGCTGGTGGATAAAGCCATTACTCTGGAAAATGAAAGACGCAGTTTGGATGATATCCGCAAGCGAAAAAGGGACCAGACTAACCATGCTCGCAATCACCGGAGTAAGACCAATTTTCAGAAGGGTGGGACGCACAAATCATCATCCAACGTCTCACGCCCAACAAGGAATTTTCATGCTAGGGACAAGGAGTTCACCTATCGCCCAGGTGTTACTTGTTACGCCTATGGAGAAGAAGGACACTATGCCAAGCAGTGTCCCAAGCCAAGAAGCTCAGCACCAAAGCCGAACAACGGCAACAATAATTCAGCGCCCAAGCGAAACAACTTCAATCCCAACAATAACCACAGGAAAGGTCATCTGAACCATGTGACCAAAGAGGAGGCACAAAATGCTCCAGATATCGTACTCGGTACGTTCCCTGTCAACACAATACCTCCAACGGTTTTGTTTGATTCTGGAGCTTCTCACTCTTTTATTTCGAAAAATTTTGCTTCGCAAAATAATTTTTCGATGCTTCCTTTGGAGAAATCCATGATCATCAAGTCCCCTGGAATTCAGCAAGTTACTCAGAATTACTGTCAGGATGTGATTATTGAGTTCGAAGGATTGAAGTTTCACGCCAATCTCATTGTGTTGGAAAATAAAGGACTGGATGTCATCCTAGGGATGGACTGGTTAACCACCAACAAAGGTTTCATTGATTGCTTCAATCGGACCGTGATTCTCACACACCACCATGGTAAGACAATAAGAGTATCCGCCAAAGAAAGGGAAATGCCCAGGCAACCAAGACTGAACAAGGTGGACATTTCTGAATTAAACAAGGTTCCAGTGGTAAATGAATTTCCAGACGTATTTCCCGAAGAGCTACCAGGCATGCCACCCGACCGAGAGATAGAGTTCAGCATTGAGCTAGCACCAGGAACCACCCCCATATACAAGAAACCATACAGAATGGCACCATCCGAGTTGGTTGAACTGAAGAAACAAATAAAGGAATTGCTTGACAAGGGATACATTCGAGCCAGTTCCTCACCATGGGGATCACCAATTTTGTTTGCCAAAAAGAAAGATGGAACACTGCGATTGTGTATTGACTACCGAGCACTCAACATGGTCACAATCAAGAACAAATACCCTATGCCAAGAATAAATGATTTATTCGATCAACTCGCTAAGGCCAAGGTATTCTCAAAAATCGACCTAAGGTCAGGATACCATCAATTAAAAGTACGAACAGAAGATATCCCCAAGACAGCCTTCACCTCCAGATATGGACTGTATGAGTTCACAGTAATGCCTTTTGGATTAACAAATGCCCCTGCATATTTTGTTCACCTCATGAACAAAGTATTTATGAAGTTTATGGACAAGTTCGTTGTGGTATTCATCGACGATATTTTAGTATACTCCAAGACACCAGAAGAACATGCTGAACATCTCAGAATTGTACTAGGAGAACTCAGGAAACACCAATTGTACGCCAAGTTCAGCAAGTGTGAATTTTGGTTAAGGCAAGTAGGCTTTCTAGGCCACGTGCTAACCCAAGACGGGATCGCCGTGGACCCAGAGAAAGTCAAGGCCGTACTTGGCTGGAAGTCACCAGCCAGCATAACGGACATACGGAGTTTCTTGGGAATGGCAGGATATTACCGCAGATTTATTGAAGGATTCTCCACCATAGCCAAGCCAATGACGCAATTGCTCAAGAAAGATAAGAAATTTGAATGGACAGAAGCCTGTGAGAAAAGTTTCCAAGAGCTAAAATGGAAATTAACAACAGCACCAGTATTGATTGTGCCGGACATACGCAAGAATTTTGAAGTATTTTGTGACGCGTCCAGGAAGGGATATTAATGCAAGAAGGCAAGGTTGTCGCATACGCTTCAAGGCAACTTCGCAAGCATGAGGAAAACTATCCCACTCATGACTTAGAAATGGCAGCAGTTATTCATGCACTCAAGGAATGGAGGCACTTCCTACTTGGAAATCGATGTGAAATATATACGGACCATAAAAGTCTCAAATATATTTTCACACAGCCAGAGCTGAATTTAAGGCAATGACGCTGGTTGGAGCTAGTAAAGGATTATGATGTCGGAATCCACTATCATCCTGGAAAAGCAAATGTAGTAGCCGATGCTCTTAGTCGGAACCCCAGCGCCAACAACAACAATCTGCCCAACTTAAGACCCGAATTCCAACAGGAATTTGCCAGACTCAACTTGTTGATAATAGCAGAAGGCACCATAACAAACTTGGAGATACAGCCCAACCTTGTGACAAGAATCAAAGAAGCCCAGCCCGGTCACCCCAGCATTGAAGGTATCAAAAGAAAGGTGAGTATGGGCAAGGCCTCGGAATTCATCATAGACGAAGAAGGGACACTATGGTACGGAAACAGACTCTGCGTACCGGACGTAGAAGACCTCAAACGGCAGATTCTAGCTGAAGCCCACACCGCTCCATATTCGATCCACCCTGGAGGAACCAAGATGTATAAGGATATCCAAGAAGGATTTTGGTGGCACGGTATGAAAAGGGACATAGCCACCTTTATTGCATGCTGCGACTCTTGTCAACGTATAAAGGCCGAACATCAGAGACCAGCTGGACTACTGCAACCAAATAAAATACCTGAGTGGAAATGGGATGAAATAGGGATGGATTTCATTGTCGGACTACCTCGATCACGACACGGGAATGATGCCATATGGGTTATCACCGACAGATTGACTAAGGTGGCACATTTCATTCCAGTAAAGACGACCCACACCACTCAGAAGCTTGCCAAAATATATCTCTCTCGCATAGTTTGTCTGCACGGTGTCCCGAAGACTATAATATCCGACAGAGGAACACAGTTCGTCTCAAGATTCTGGGAGCAGTTACAACAGGCTCTAGGAACTCAACTAGCCTTCAGCACGGCATACCACCCTCAGACAGATGGACAAACAGAACGGGTAAACCAGATTTTAGAGGACATGCTGAGAGCATGTGTCCTCACCTACGGAGCCAGTTGGGAAGACAGCCTGCCATACGCCGAGTTCGCGTACAACAACAGTCATCAGGCCAGCCTGCAAATGGCACCATTTGAAGCCTTGTATGGACGAAGATGTCGTACCCCGTTAAATTGGTCAGAGACCGGAGACAGCCGTATCTTCGGCCCAGACGTGCTCAAGGAAGCCGAGGAAAAGGTCCAACTAATCAGAGATCGGCTCAAGACCGCCCAAAGCCGGCAAAAGAGTTATTACGATCAGAAACATCGTGGGGTCAACTTCGAACCAGGTGAATTCGTGTACCTACGAGTGTCACCTATGAGGGGGTTGCAACGATTCAAAATTAAGGGAAAGCTAACGCCAAGATTCATCGGGCCATTCGGTATATTGGCACGGAAAGGCGCAGTAGCAAAACAACTGGACCTACCTGAGGAACTGTCAGATATTCACAACGTGTTCCACGTATCGCAATTGAGGAAATGTGTGAGCAACCCAGAGAAACAAGTATCCCATGAGAACATAGACGTGCAGCCAGACCTCACTTATCGGGAACACCCAGTAAAGATATTAGAGGAGTCTGAAAGGAGGACCCGACAGAAAACCGTCAAATTTTTCAAAGTTCAGTGGAGTAATCACACCGAAAGTGAAGCAACATGGGAAAGAGAGGACTTTCTCCGAACAGAGCATCCTCACTTATTTAAGGATCAACTGAAATCTCGGGGACGAGATTTTTCCTAAGGGGGTAGGTGTTGTGACACTCCAAAAATTTCATTTGGGTTTTTGCAAAAATCCTTGCTGGATTTTCCTTGAAATTTGAGGCTTTCAGTAAAACAACCTTCTTAAAATTTCCTTTTTCCTTGACTAGGGTTTTTCTGTTTTCTCCTTCAAGCCCTGGGTTTGACCTTCTTAAAAACTCCTTCTCTCTATTGTTTCCCTTCTCAGATTTTTAATTGGAGTTTTCTTTTTAAGAAAAACTCTATGAAAAAGATTTGGGATTTTCATTCTAGTGAAAACCATCCATGACCTTGTACCTTGCCCATGAGGCAAAACCACTCCAACATCTTCACCCCTCCTTGTCAACAACTCAAATTCCCTATCCCAACTCATCCAAACAAGTTTTGGATTTTATTTTTATCTCTCAAATATTTTCTGTCAATTATTTTGAGCCTGTTGGATTTTCAAAGCAAGTACCCTTTTCCATTTGAGATTTGACTTCAAACCAACTCTACTGGCTAGTCCTTTGCACCCACAACCCAGAACCATCTTGAACCACTCATCTTCTTTTCAAATTTTTCAACTTACACTCCCTGCAAGTTTGGACCAGATTTGTCAAATTTGGTGAAATTCATATCTACACTTCTCCAAAAATTCCACCAAAAATCAGGCAGCCTACTAGAGCAATGAGAGGTCACTCCACCAAAAATCAGCCCAAGGAAAAATCCCTACATGCCTGGATCATTCTGTTGAACACCTTGCATGCACTGTTCAAACACATTCAGCAAATTCAGTCTTCAGTGTTGATTTCTTCAGATCAGCTTCAGTCACGCACACACAGTGCCCTTGGCACGTTGCTCGCCACCTGGTCTGCGTGTCCAGAGCCCCGCACGTGCGCTTGGCTTCTTCCTGGCGTCGGTGGCGCTCTGACCCGACCGCGCCGGCGTGTCCCGCGGCGGCTGAACCGCCGTGGCAGCCAACAGGGAGCAGAACGGCGGCTCAACGCCGTTCCGCGCCGCACAACCCCGCTGATGGCTCCGCGTGTCCACCTCCACGCCAGCGCACGCATGCAGCACAGCCGTCGTGGCACGGCACGCACAGAGCGTGCTCTCTGCCGCCGATGGACCCGCGCCGTCCCGTTCCGTCGAGCTCCACCTTAGCAAGCTTAAACCAACGCCGTTGGCTCCAAAATGGACTCCGCGAACCTCCACGACGGTGCTCAACTCCTAAACTCCCCCGACCAAGCACTGCACCACCGTAATCACTCGCCGGAGAACGCCGTTCTCGGCCACCGCCTCGGAGCGCCTATAAAAGGAGACCCCGAGCCCTTCCGCGAGCACGCACCACCCCTACACTCCACCAACGCCGTGCCAGGTCACTGGGAGGACCTCGAGGAGGTCTCCTCCCCCGACTCCGGCCACCCAGCTCCGCCTCGGCCTCCAGCTCGATTCGCTCCGGTGAGGCCGTCTCTGGCGCCCAAACTCCGTCCATCTCCCTCTCTAGCTACCAGATTCTTAACCCCCTCCTCAATTTGATCAGTGCAGCTCTCTCCGGCAACCTCCAACCACGCCCGAACCGCTGTCCGCCGGAGCAGGGGCCACCGCCGATGTGGTGTTTCCCGGCAACCACCTCGACCACCATCCAACGCGGAATGGCACCCTGAGCACGGAGGTAACCTCCGATCTCTCTGCCTCGCCGTGGATCGCCGCCGGCGACCACCGCGGCTCTCGGGCGCCAGCGAGCCCGTCCCGCCTCTTTTAAATTTTAAACCTGACAGATGGGACCCGCCTGTCAGCTTCTCTGTCTTTTCTATTCGAATCGTTTTCTGAAAACGCCTTCGGGCAAAATACGCTTTCTCCGTTGCGCTTGCGCATTTCCTATCGAACCGTTTTCTGTTTTCTCAGTTAGAACCCTGGAAAGTTTCTGTTTCATTACAGATGAGTCCCTGGGCAAAAAAAAACCCTTATAACTTTTTATCAGAAGCATATTTTTGAGTGATTCTTTTTCTGTTCTCTTCAAAATTTTGTCTAGTTTTGTATCAGATTTATTTGAAAATTATTTGCAATATTATTTCTGCACCTCTCGGTATTCACGTTAGCGCGTATGTTCTCTCTGTACCGTAGATACCGACGGAGGTGACGGGGCCGCAAACTTCACCGAGCTAGGCTCCGACTACTCTGAACCAGGCAAGCATGTTCGAACTTTTGATATGATGAGTGTATTGGCATGGTTGCATGTAGATAGTTTCATGGCATGCGTGGAGCATACCGATGAACCGTTCGTTATGCATTGTTGGGGCAAGTAAGCCCGATGATTTCACATGTCGATGGACGTGAGTATGTAAGGCCATGTGTTGGCATGAAGATGGGTAAGATGGCAGTGTTGTAGCATGCCAGTCTTAGGCCATGCAAGTTACCTTCAGTACCAGCCCGTATCGGTTGGTTCATATCCATTCCCTTTCCCTGTACTACCACATGTTTCCCGAAAGGGGTATGGTTTAGTAAGTCGCAAACCGCTTTCTTGGTACACACCAAAAAGGAGAGGCCGGGATGCTGGTTCCATGGCCCTGGATTAAAGCCAGGCATCCGGTCAGGGGGCATGGGTGTTTCCGGTTGGGACCGAGAGGGGGGCACCCTTTAGAGCGCGCGTATATAAATTTGATCCCATGCTATTAGAGATTGTGATTTCCCCGTCTCAATAGTTTTTCTTGGACGATGTTGAGGGTGATTCCTAGCATCGAAGAGTTGGATGGGTGTGTACTAGATTGCTGTGTTTTCTTCTGAAATACCGTAACGGAACTAGTCTTAGTGACTACGGAAATCCGTCGACTGTGGGAAATTTTTGTACAAACTCTGCAGAGCTCTATATCCTTAAATCATCTTGTCTATTTCCAAGCTCCCTGCTAACAGTCATGTGCCAGTTTGGTGACAGCTTTCCCGGTGGGACGCATGAGCTTTAAGACCGGTTAAATGTTTATTCTTGTGGATGGACTAACCCGTTTAATTCCATGAGTTGATTATACTTATGATGAGTATATTATTTCCTTATCAGTTAAAAGCCCTTTATGTGGTGTCGCTCAGACGCCCGACTGTGGCATTTATTTTAAAGCCCTTTATGTGGTGTCGCTCAGACGCCCGACTGTGGCATTTATTTTAAAGCCCTTTATGTGGTGTCGCTCAGACGCCCGACTGTGGCATTTCTTTTATAGCCCTTTATGTGGTGTCGCTCAGACGCCCGATTGTGGCATTTCTATTCCGCATTTTCCGCTCGAGGAGTCTTTCAGACACTCGTTTGGCACCAGTATTATTATTCCGCATTTTCCGCTCGAGGAGTCTTTCAGACACTCGTTTGGCACCAGTATTATTATTCCGCATTTTCCGCTCGAGGAGTCTTTCAGACACTCGTTTGGCACCAGTATTATTATTCCGCATTTTCCGCTCGAGGAGTCTTTCAGACACTCGTTTGGCACCAGTATTATTATTCCGCATTTTCCGCTCGAGGAGTCTTTCAGACACTCGTTTGGCACCAGTATTATTATTCCGCATTTTCCGCTCGAGGAGTCTTTCAGACACTCGTTTGGCACCCAGCATTATCACTTCTATGTCTGATCGTACTGGTTATTTATCCATGTATTTCATGTTGGCATTTGTTATATCTTACGTCCGTACTGTCTTGCGAGTACTTTCAAAGTACTCACTAGCTTGTTGATTTGGCCAGATGCTGACGAAGGTGATCTCATGGATGAAGAGTTCGATAGTGAATCCGACGCCTAGAGGAGTCCCAGTCAGTCTCGTGCAACCTTGGAGTTGGTCACTGTTTCATATCCGCTTCCGCTACCCAAATAAATTCTTCGAGCTTCACCTCGACGCTCGATGGGATGTTAGTTTGAGAATCCCATAACCACTCCCACTGTGTTACTCCACCTCTACCATATTTGCGAGTCAGTAGTATGCCACCACTCCCTTGTGTCAGTATTCGCCTTTATGTATAATTATTGGCACGCTTGTAATAAATTGTTGAGCATCGTCAGCTCAACCCTGTAATATATTTATGCTACTGGCTTATTGTATCAAAAGTTTGTCTGCCAGTGAGGAGGTTTTATCTCAAACTAGGTTCTAAAGATTGGTTTCTCAATAAATATTTTTATTGGGAAAACCGGTCGTGACAGTTGGAAGCCCCCAAGTGACCTTATGAACAAATAATAAAGACTCAAATGCTTAGAAATGAAACGACAGAGGCCCTGAATTATCAGGGATGCCGACTTTATTATATTGATCATAATATATACATTGTTAAAAGTATGTACAACAACAAGAGCCGTTGGCTGAAGTGTAATAAGGCCGAAGATGAGCGATGTTCCAAGGCCGTTGGGTCTCCTCCGCCGACTTACAGGAGTCCATGTGTTCTCGAATATCAATGAGGTAGTATGACCCGTTGTTATGGTTTTTGCTGACCATAAAAGGTCCTTCCCAAGGTGGGGATAGCTTATGCATATCAGTTTGATCTTGGATCAACTGGAGCACCAAATCTCCTTCTTGAAAGGTTCGGGTCTTGACTCTACGGCTATGATAGCGATGCAGATCCTGCTGATATATCTCCGAACAAGCCGCCGCATGGTCACGCTCCTCATCCAACACATCAAGTGCATCTTGAGGTGCTATCTCATTAGTAGCCTCAACATAAGCCGGCACACGAGGCGAGTCATGACGTATATCGCTTGGGAGAACCGCCTCTATCCCATAGACCATCAAGAAAGGCGTTTAGTCTATTGACCTGTTGGGGGTGGTGTTGATACTCCAGAGTACTGAGGGTAATTCCTCAACCCAACAACTCGGCGTTCTCTACAAAGGAACCATAAGCCAGGGCTTTATGCCTCTAAAAATTTCCTGATTGGCCCGCTCCGCTTGACCATTAGATTGTGGATGAGCCACTGAAGATACGTCAAGATGAATATGCTCTTGTTGACAAAATTCTCTCATAGCACCCTTAGATAGATTAGTACCATTATCAGTTATGATACTACGAGGATAACCAAAATGGAAGATTACTTTATTTATGAATTGAACCGCCGTTGCCGCATCACATTTGCTGGCCGGCTCTGCCTTAACCCACTTGGTAAATTTGTCAACCGCCACCAAGAGGTGGGTCTTCTTATCTTTAGAACTCTTAAAAGGTCCAACCATATCGATCCCCCAGACCGCAAACGGCCAAGTAATTGGAATCATCCTCAATTCTTGAGCTGGCACGTGAGCCCATGCTACTTCTTGAGCTTGTGTTGGTTTTTCCCTTGAAGAGGAAAGGGTGATGCAGCAAAGTAGAGATAAGTATTTCCCTCATTTTGAGAACCAAGGTATCAATCCAGTAGGAGACAACGCACAAATCTCCGAATACCTGCACAAACAATCAAACAACTTGCACCCAACGCGATAAAGGGCTTGTCAATCCCTTCACGGTTACTTGCAAAAGTGAGATCTGATAGAGATAGATAAACGATAAAGTAAATATTTTTTGTATTTTTGGTTTATAGATTAGAAAGTAAAAAAGATTGCAAAATAGTAGATCAGAAACTTATATGATGGAAAATAGACGTCGGGGCCATAGGTTTCACTAGAGGCTTCTGTCATGATAGCAAATAATACGGTGGGTGAACAAATTACTGCCGAGCAATTGATAGAAAATCGCAAAGTTATGACAATATCTAAGGCAATGATCATGGATATAGGCATCACGTCCGTGTCAAGTAGACCAAAATGATTCTGCATTTACTACTATTACTCCACACATCGACCACTATCCAACATGCATCTAGAGTAT
The DNA here is from genome assembly GCA_032464435.1 of Aegilops umbellulata. NCBI lineage: Eukaryota > Viridiplantae > Streptophyta > Magnoliopsida > Poales > Poaceae > Aegilops > Aegilops umbellulata. The sequence goes on along the minus strand of CP136056.1, from coordinate 59,812,300 downwards.
TAAGTTCATAAAGAACGGAGTAATGCATTAAGTAAGATGACATATAGAGGAATTAACTCAAGCAATATGATGAAAACCCCATTTTTTTATCCTTGATGGCAACAATACAATACGTGCCTTGCAGCCCCTACTATCACTGGGAAAGAACACCGCAAGATTGAACCCAAAGCTAAGCACTTCTCCCATTGCAAGAAAAACCAATCTAGTTGGCCAAACCAAACCGATAGTTCGAAGAGAATTACAAAGATATCAAATCATGCATATAAGAATTCGGAGAAGCTTCAAATAATATTCGTATATAAGCTGATCATAAATCCACAATTCATCGGATCTCGGCAACACACCACAAAAAAGTATAACTTCAAGGAGATAATGGTATTGAGAATCAAACAGAGAGAAGAAGCCATCTAGCTACTAGCTATGGACCCGTAGGTCTGTGGTAAACTACTCACGCTTCATCGGAAGGGCAATAGACACTACAAAAAATATACTTTCGTGATGATACATGTTTGTCACAGTAGGTCGCGTTTTTTGTCATGCGTGTACATCCATGACAAATTTATGACAGAATCAACATAGTCATACCTGTGCTGTCGTAGAAGTGTTCCATGACATTACCAAAATTATCATCACGGAAGTGTCCACTTCCATGACGATAAATCGCGTGTCACAGAAGTGCTTTCGTCAAGGGTGACCGACACGTGGCATCCACCGTAACGGAACGCCGTTAAGCTATCGGGTCGGGTTTTGGATTCGATAACCCGTTAACAGCCTCGACCAATGGGGATTTTCCATGTGTAAAATCATCATTGGCTGGAGGAAACACGTGTCGGCTCATCGTTGGAACAGATGTCATCCACTCATTGGACAGAAGGCGCCTATGATACATCGACACGTGGCACGGCCCAACAGAGGCCCATTCCTGTGAAAAGGCCGACCAGTTTGACTTGGTCAAAAGGTGGCGGGCCGGCCCATGGAAAGCCTGTTAACGGCTTGTTTGCATATAGCCCATTTACAGCCCGCTAACCCAAGGCCCGTTACGCCCTATCCGAATTAGGCCCAGTAGCGTCATTTGGGCCATCCAATATGATTCCAGCCCATTTTCACTTCTGGCCCATGTATGGCCCATGACGTCTTTCGGCCCATATGAGGCCCTATGTAACTCTTGGCCTATTAACGGCCCGTGGCGAAACTGGCCCGTAATGAACAGTGTATCACTTTACACCATTAACGGCCTGTGGTGAAACTGGCCCGTAATGAACAGAGTATCACTTTATACCCATTAACGGCCCGTTATTCCATTGGGCCGTTTCCAGCCCATGATATCTTTCAGCCTTCTCAGAGCCCATTTATTCTTGGGCTCATTTTCAACCTTCGTTTACTTACGACCCATTACTGTCATTTTCTGCTTGTGGGCTAAATTCAGCCCATGGTTATAGTCGTCCCGTTTGTGGTCCGTTATTATGTTGGGTCGTTTTCATAGCATCATCAAATACGGCCTATTAATGATGGCCCGTTATGGTCGGCCCATGAACGGACGATTCCAACTCTAGCCCATTTACGTCCTTAATGCGACCTGTTATTGGCCATGTTTGACCAATCGATCATACGGCCTGTCGTGGATTTGTCACGGCAGATGTCCTAGCGAAAGGACTTAGTCGTGGAGCCATCGCAACGCGTTAACTTGAAGGGGGTAAAACGGACGCAAGGACACAGTGTTTATACTAGTTCGGCCCCTTCGATGAAGGTAAAAGCCTACGTCTAGTTGTGATGGGATTGATGTGTTTCGAGGGCTAGGGAGCGATAAGCTTCGCCTAAACCTCGAGTTATTGTTCTCTGTCCCTAAAACGTCGTCGGGTCGTCCCCTTATATACACGGGTGGCGCCCGTCGGTCTACAAAATCCCAACCTCCGGTTCATAAACGTGCCCGGGTTGGTCTCTCTATTCCTAACTTACAATGCAAGTTTACCTCAGGCCGGTTTACGGCCATAAACCTCTAAACCGACTATAGGCCTTGGGCCCTTCTATTTCTCCTTGGGCTTTAACATCTTGGGTCCATTGACGGAGCTAACCCGGGCCCTGTAGGCCGGTTTACCCCAAATAGCAATATCCCCAACATTAGGCCCCAGATTGATTTGAACAGGTTCATGTCAATCCTTAATAAGAATTTTTGTCTTCAAATGTCTTCCAGTAACTGTTGAACCGCCGTTTCGTCGTCTCCTCTTGCTGCTGTAAACCGATATGACATCAGCACAAATCCGCAATAATCAAGGCGACGGCTGGGCTCCCGAAATCACCGGCTCCCAGATTCGCGCGCCTGGTACGCGCGCCGCGCCTTATAAATAGGACTTGAAGGCCATCTTCCTTTCCTCCCTTTCGTCCCCTTCTTCGTCTTCCTCGCGACCCAGTCTTCGGAGCTCCGCCGCCGTCGTCAGCTACTGCATCAACTCCGGCCGCTGCATCAACCTGACCGGACCAGAGCACCGCGGCGACCCTCCGCATCCGTTTGGATCCCGGTAAGACTCCTGCCCTTCTTGCTTTAGATCCGTTCTAGGGTTCGTCATCCTTATCCTGCCGCTGTTCGTTGTTCATCTCCATAGCAAGTTTTTTGTGAACAGATTATGATACTTATATTGTGATTTGTAGTCACTCTCAGTATTCGCCATAAATCTGTACTCATCTCCTTAGATCCCACTCATTTCCCTGCTTGTCGAACTTGTGCTGTCCTGCTGCGAGCCAAACCTCATATTTTTACTTCTTTTTTGCCCTAGCTGTAGATCCATTGTTTTCAAAGAATCCGTACGGGATCTGTTTCTGCTTTCATATTCATACCTGTTAGATCTGGTCGGTTTAACTTTTAGCAGAGCGAACAACCCAAACTATATATCCATTAGTCCCCTTGATGAACCGCCAGATGATATCATTCTAGATAACTCCGGTCTATATAAGAGCATCTTCGGTTTACAATCACACCTGTTCTCAAACCGGAATACCTTTGTCTTGTAGATTTCCTCATGGCAAAACAGGTATACGAATGCAACTGGGTTCCCTCTCGCATCACCGAGACCCAATTAAACAACTTAGTTCTGACTGGCGCCTTGAGTAGCATAAATGCCATCCATTGGAGGGTTCCAGGGAATGAATGTCCTCCTACCCCACAGGAAGGAGAAGTTGTTGTGTTTGCGGATCACCTGGCCCGGGGCTTTAATCCACCCGGTTCAAAATTTTACCGGGACGTCCTGGCCAATTTTAAGTTGCGCCCACAAGATGTTGGTCCAAACTCAGTTACGAATATCTGCCATTTTCAAGTGCTTTGTGAGGTGTACTTCCAGGAGGAACCTACTGTAGAGTTGTTCCGAGACTGTTTTCATTTGAACCGACGTACTGAATTCACCGACGGCCCTAATATGGAACTGGGTGCTATGGCGATTCAAAAGAGGAAAGAAGTGACTTATCCTCACGCCAAGCTACATAGTCATCCGCAAGAATGGAATCACACTTGGTTCTATTGCAAGGATACTTCCCCTGCTGAAGAAAATCCTCTGCCTGGCTTCCGTCCAGAGAGACTTAGCAATACACACCCCTTCCCCCCAAGGCTAACTGCCAAAGAGAGGAGTAAGTATGCCCCTCAACTGTCCAAGCTCAGAGCCTTCATGGCTAACGGTTTAACAGGAGTAGATCTTGCCCGTTGCTGGATTTCATGGAGCATCCTGCCCCTTAGCATCCGCCCCGGTTTAATGTGCAAATACACGGGTCGGGTGAATGATCCTTTGAGGCACTGCAACATTCAGCTGACGGAAGACGAAGTTACTGAAGCTGTGAAAAAGATGCTGAATGAACCGGAATATGTTTGCGCCCGAACCGGCCTGCTTCCCTTTTGTGCTACAAATAAACCACCTGCTGTAAGCATCTCACCCCTGTTTGTTATAGAATTTATGATCTCCTTATATGTATACTGTTAACTCCAGTCCTTTCTGAAACAGGGAGATGATCCGTTTTGGAGCAAGAAGCTTCAAGAGCCAACAGAAAAGGTAACCCGACCCAAAACAAGGGTGAAGAAGCCTGCTCAGAAGAAAAGGAACACCGCTTCCTCTACCCCGGATTTTGATGAGGATGATGTGGGTAATCCGGACCTTGAGGTAGACCTCGATTCAGTTGGCTTACTTTTTATACGTCTTATTGATGATGATATTTGTCAGGACGACGCTGAAGCAAGTAATGCTGAAGGCCCAGAGGTAACTATTCTTTCTTCTGATACAGTTCCTTTGCCTTTGAAAACACCTCGCCAAGCAAACCGGAAAGTTAAATTTTCTCATCCTCTTGCTTACTTGGATCCCAAATTTCTTGTGAAGACCCAGCAACATGAAGCTCGTCGCACCACCCGGCATAGTGGCCAGGTAGTTACCTCCGCCGGTTTACCGAACAGCCCGGTTCGGAAACGCCGCTCAGAGGTCTTCGATTTATGCGCTAGCTTTCCTCCTAAAGCAGGTTTAACTCGTCAGCCTCTTAATCCATCTGACTCCGATTATCAGGTCACTTCCCATTCATCTTCTGGTGAATCTTCAGCCACTCAACTGCCACCGCTAAAGACCGTTATTGGGTAAGTTGGACCGATCACAACATATTTCCATATGGGTTTCTTACTCCATCTTACACCATTCTTTCAATCTTTGGGTCTCTCCCAGGGCTAAACCTAGACCGAGCAAGAAGGCTCGTCTGGATAATCCGGCCGAAGGAACTGCCGCTCCTGAACCGAAGAAAACTCCTGGTGCTGATGCTCTAGTTCGTGAAGACATTCAGAATTACCTACCTCCGCAAGATGACGCCTATGCTGAAGAAAGGCCTACCAATCCTGCCAGCCATACCGATCAGCCTGCCAGTCCTGTTCGGGTTGAGGAATCCATCCACCCTTCTGGAACTGTTCATAAACCGACAGTGCCAATGCGGAGCAGCGATTCCAAAGATGATGATGTTGTGATTACCGGCATTGGTCGCTCTGAACCGGGGAACTCTGCTACTTTAGCCAAGCATACTGCTAAGGAAGAAATCTCGGCCATAAAGGGCAAATGGGACGTTGATTCCTCAACGTATGCCGCTTTAAGCGCCCAAGATCTTTATTCTGGGTACCTGAACCGACTGTACACCAGTCGCGATTATGAAGCTGGCATGATCAGGATGATGAAAGAAAAACTTGAGGTAACTCTTTTGTGCTTCATTCTATTGCAACTTAGCTTCTCGATTTCTTCCAATCCGAGATGGTAATCCGAATCGTGCTGCCTTGACAACCAAGGTCCGTTTTGACAAAAAACAGGGCTTCCACATAGGTCGTAACCAGAAAACATCATCAAATAACCATTAGCCCCCAAGTGCCAAGTTTAAATACTTGTATTAATCTTGGGACTTTTGTAATGTAAAACATGCTTTAAGATCAAGTACGCATTAGCCCCCAAGTATCGAGCACATAACTTGCTTGTGTGGTTGATACTTCCAAACCGTGCAATATTTTCTGAACACTGCTGATGACCTGCTGCAGGGGGATCTGAAGACCAAAGAGAAACAAGTCTCAGACCTTCAGGAAATCCTAAAAACCCAGTAGGCTGAAACTGCAAAAGCGAAGGAAGAATTGACCAATGCCTTAACCGTTATGGAACAGCTGAAAGAAAACCGCAAAAAGGAACAAGCTGATTGGGCTACTGAAAAGGCTCTTTTGATGAAAAGGGCTGAAAATGCCGAAGCTGCTCTCAAACCGGTGGTTGATGAATTATCCACCGTAAAGCGACAAATACACTCCATGACCTCTGCCATCTTTGGTAAATTTCTTTCGATGCCCTTATTCCAATTTGCACTTTGTCTGCTATATCCTATGTCCGGTTTGTAATCCATCTTGAAACACTGCAGGCACACGTATTGGACACTTGGGTTCTGATGTGCGGATGAAACTCAAAGCTGCTTATACTTTGATTGAGCAGTTGTATACCGGAGCACAGAGAGCTATCACCACTGCATCACATAACAACCCCGCACCGTCTCTGATTCAAGACACGTTAAAAAGGTTATCCATGCTTCCAGCCCGGATTGAAGAGTTAAAAAGATCAGCTGCTCGAACCGGAGCCATCACTGCCTTGATCCGGGCCAAAGCGTGGGTACCAGATTTTGATCCTGTCGAAGCGGCCCAAGGATACGCCAGCTTGAAAGAAGATGGTTCAGATTTCGGCGAAAATGACTTGAGGGCGATAAACCGGGCGGTGCGCCCCCTAGCTTGTCAATTGGCTGAAGAAGCAGATCTGACACATTATCAGGCCCAATATGATAACCAGAACAAGCGAGTAGCTGCCCCGGTCCCTGAAGCGGAAAACCTTATTCCTCCAATCCGTAAGCATACCTACGCCCCTGACATTGAACCGTCTTTGCTGATTCATGAAGAAGCTGTCTTTCAAGCGTTAATGGGAATCGACTGGACCACTGCTGATTTCCAGCCAATGGGTAGCCAAGAGAAAGCTGAAGCGACGCAAGATGATCCACAACCTTCGAACCGAGGCGGCGAACAGGCGTAATCAATGCTCCGGTTCACCTTAATTGGTGACGTTAATCCGTCAAAAAACAATATATTCAGGCACTACGCTGCCTTGTAATAAGATAGTTAATACCTCTGCCTTTAAATGCGCCTTTGTGCACGGGTACTAATGCCCTTGCCATGACTTTTTCCAACTTATGTTTCCTGTCTTTACTGGGTACAAAGGACGGTCTTTCGACCATACGAACCGTGCTGCGCCTTTGCCAAACCGGGCAACTTGCCTCCGGGTTAAAAAATGGACCAGGCTGTGTCAGCTGAATCGGTTTAAAAGTACTTGTCGTTCCAAAGAACAAAAAACACCGCAAGAAAGAAGATAACAAACAACCAAATACGAGAGAAAAACGCAATAGTAAAACGCATGCAAAGGGTGGTTGCTATGAACCGTTCATAAGGCGTTACCATCGTCAAGACAAAAAACCAAGCCCCCAAGGGGTGTAACTACGGTTTAAGTCGACTAGGTTCCTAACTGAATCGTGGCAAATATGCCGGTCAAATGGCATTGCATTGGTTCGGATTCGACCAAGCCCCCAAGTGGCTCAGTGGCCTAGGGCCGATCAAGTGGCATTGCATTGGTTCGGACACGACCAAGCCCCCAAATGACTTATTGGCTGTTTAAAAGCCGATCAGAAGGCATTACCATCATCAAGACATGACCGAGCTCCCATAAGGTGTAACTACGGTTCAAGTCGATTAGGTCCCCAACTGACTTAGTGGCAAATGTGCCAGCCAGAAGGCATTACCGTCGTCAAGACATGACCAAGCTCCCCGGAGGTGTAGCTACGGTTCAGGTCGACTAGGTCCCCAACTGACTTTGTTGATCTTCTGTGAAGCGACCTCAAGGGGTAAACCGGAGGTTGCACTAAAGCGAATTAACTCCATGTAACCACGCATGATGTGAAGAACAGCAGAGACCCCGCTTTACTCGAGGCTCTGGTTTATTATATTGATCATAATATATACATGGTCATGATATGTACATAAACAGAGCCCAAGGCTCATGTATAATAAGGTCAAAGATGAGCTATGTTCCACGGCCTGTTGGTCTCCTCCTCTGATGTGCGTGAATCTTTGCGCTCTCGAATATCAATCAGGTAGTATGACCCGTTATTCAGATTCTTGCTGGCCACAAAAGGTCCTTCCCAAGGCGGGGATAATTTATGCATATCAGACTGATCCTGGATGAGCCGGAGCACCAAATCCCCCTCCTGAAAGGTTCTGGTTCTAACCCGACGGCTGTGGTAACGGCGAAGATCTTGCTGGTAAATCGCTGAACGGGCAGCTGCTAAATCACGTTCCTCATCCAACAAGTCAAGAGCGTTCTGCCGTGCCTGCTCGTTGTCCGCTTCAACATAAGCTGCCACACGAGGTGAATCATGTCGTATATCACTTGGGAGAACCGCCTCTACTCCATAGACCATAAAAAACGGCGTAAACCCCGTGGATCTGTTAGGCGTGGTGTTGTTGCTCCATAATACAGACGGTAGCTCCTCAACCCAACAACCCGGCGTCCTCTGCAAAGGGACCAGAAGCCGGGGTTTGATACCTCTCAAGATCTCTTGATTCGCTCGTTCTGCTTGACCATTAGATTGTGGGTGAGCTACCGAAGAAACATCAAGCCGTATATGCTCACGTGCACAGAACTCTTTCATGGCACCTTTGGATAGATTGGTACCATTATCTGTGATGATGCTGTGTGGAAAACCAAACCGGAAGATCACCTTCTTTATAAACCGAACCGCCGTGGCCGCATCACACTTGCTGACAGGTTCTGCCTCCACCCACTTTGTAAATTTGTCAACTGCTACCAATAGGTGGGTCTTCTTATCTTTGGAACGTTTGAAAGGCCCAACCATATCGAGCCCCCACGTCGCAAACGGCCAAGTAATTGGAATCATCCTCAATTCTTGAGCCGGTATGTGCGCTCGTCTAGAAAATTTCTGGCAACCATCACATAGCCGGACCAGGTCTTCTGCATCAGCATGAGCAGTTAACCAGTAGAAACCGTGGCGGAACGCTTTAGCCACCAATGATTTTGAACCGGCGTGGTGGCCGCAATCCCCTTCATGTATTTCACGTAATATTTCGCACCCCTCCTCAGGGGATACGCACCGTTGCAGCGCTCCTGACACGCTGCGATGATGTAGCTCTCCTTTGAAAATGGTCATAGACTTGGACCGCCGTACTATCTGCCGAGCCAAGCTTTCGTCTTCTGGCAACTCACCCCGGTTCATATATGCCAGATAAGGAAGCGTCCAATCCGGGGTGACATGAAGAGCCGCCACTAATTGAGCCTCCGGATCAGGAATAGCCAATTCCAGCTCACCGGGTAGCTGTACCGATGGGTGATACAATACATCCAAGAAAACATTGGGTGGGACCGGTTTACGCTGAGAGCCCAAGCGGCTTAAAGCGTCCGCTGCCTCATTCTTTCTGCGGTCCACATGGTCCACTTGATAGCCTTTGAAATGCCCAGCCACCATATCTACTTCACGACGGTATGCCGCCATGAGCGGGTCCTTAGAATCCCAGGTGCCGGATACTTGCTGAGCCACTAGATCCGAATCACCAAAGCACCTAACTCGGCTCAGATTCATCTCTTTAGCCATCCGAAGACCATGAAGCAAAGCTTCATACTCAGCCGCATTGTTTGTACAGGGGAACATTAAACGGAGGACGTAACAAAACTTGTCTCCTCGTGGGGAAGTTAAAACGACTCCAGCCCCCGAGCCTTCCAATTGTCTTGATCCATCAAAATGAATAGTCCAATATGTGTTATCTGGCTTCTCCTCAGTTGCTTGTAACTCTGTCCAATCATTTACGAAGTCGACAAGTGCTTGTGACTTTATGGCCGTCCGGGGTACGTATCTTAAACTGTGCGGCCCAAGTTCGATAGCCCACTTGGCAATCGGACCGGTCGCCTCCCGGTTCTGTATGATGTCACCCAAAGGAGCAGAACTGACCACCGTGATGGGATGCCCTTGAAAATATTGCTTCAGCTTCCGGCTTGCCAGAAAAACACCATATACCAGCTTCTGCCAATGCGGATACCTTTGCTTGGACTCGATAAGCACTTCGCTGATATAGTAAACCGGATGCTGAACCGGATGCTCCTTCCCAGCCTCCTTGCGTTCTACCACAATCGCTACACTGACCACTCTGGCGTTCGCAGCAACATATAGCAGGAGTGGCTCTTTATCTACGGGGCCTGCCAACACTGGCGGATTGACTAACTGTCGCTTCAAGTCCTCAAACGCTTTATCAGCCTCCAGACTCCAGACAAATTGATCTGTCTTCTTGAGCATTTGATACAAGGGGATCGCCTTTTCACCTAGGCGGCTGATAAACCGGCTTAACGCAGCAATCCGCCCGGCCACGCGCTGGACATCATTGACGCATTTCGGTTTGGCCAGGGAGGTGATGGCTGTGATCTTCTCCGGATTGGCCTCAATTCCTCTATGGGACACTAAGAATCCCAACAACTTGCCTGCAGGTACACCGAAAACACATTTAGCTGGGTTGAGCATCATTTGGTACACTCTCAAGTTATCGAAGGTTTCCTTCAAATCGTCAACCAGGGTCTCCTTCTTTCGTGATTTGACCACAATGTCATCCACATAGGCATGTACATTACGACCAATCTGTTCGTGGAGGCAATTTTGCACACACCGTTGATAAGTAGCCTGCGCACTCTTAAGCCCGAAGGGCATAGAAACATAGCAGAAGGCTCCAAAGGGAGTAATGAACGCCGTCTTCTCCTGGTCCTTAACTGCCATCTTGATCTGATGATAACCCGAATAGGCATCCAAAAAACTCAAACGCTCGCAACCTGCCGTAGCATCAATGATTTGATCAATACGGGGGAGAGCAAAAGGATCCGCTGGACAAGCTTTATTCAAGTCTGTGTAATCCACACACATGCGCCAGGTGCCGTTTTTCTTAAGAACCAGCACCGGATTAGCAAGCCACTCGGGATGAAAAACCTCGATAATAAAACCAGCTGCCAGGAGCCTGGCTACTTCCTCACCAATCGCTTTACGTCTTTCTTCGTTAAACCGGCGTAGGAACTGTTTTACCGGTTTATACTTAGGATCCACATTAAGGGTGTGCTCAGCGAGTCGCCTCGGTACACCAGGCATGTCAGACGGCTTCCATGCAAAGATGTCCCGATTCTCACGGATGAACTCGATGAGCGCGCTTTCCTATTTTGGATCCAGGTTAGCACTGATGCTGAACTGCTTGGACGAATCGCCAGGTACGAAGTCAACAAGCTTAGTTTCGGCAGCCGATCTGAACTTCAAGGCCGGATCGTGGTCCGTAGTCGGCTTCTTTAACGAAGTCATGTCCTCCGGATCAACACTGTCTTTGTACTGCTTTAGCTCCTCCGTAGCACAAACCGATTCTGCATAAGTCGCATCTCCTTCCTCGCATTCCAAAGCGATTCGACGGCTCCCATGAACCGTTATATTGCCCTTGTAACCCGACATCTTGAGTTGCAGATATACATAGCAGGGTCGTGCCATAAATTTTGCATAGGCTGGCCGTCCGAACAAAGCGTGGTATGGACTTTGGATTTTAACCACTTCGAACGTCAGCGTCTCTGATCTGGAATCATGACTATCGCCGAAGACCACTTCAAGGGCTATCTTACCAACCGGGTACGCAGACTTGCCAGGCACCACCCCGTGGAACACTGTATTGGTCGGTTTGAGATCCTTATCCACCAGTCCCATGCGACGGAAGGTCTCATAATACAAGATGTTAATGCTGCTCCCTCCGTCCATGAGCACCTTGGTGAGCTTATAACCTCCCACCTGAGGCGCCACCACCAATGCTAACTGACCCGGATTATAAACCCTGGGAGGATGATCTTCTCGGCTCCATATGATTGGTTGTTCCGACCAGCGCAGATAGTGAGGCGTGGCCGGTTCAACAGCACTAACTGCCCGCCTCTGAAGCTTTCTATCCCGTTTATCCAAGCTTGTAGTAAAAACATGGTACTGTCCACCACTCAACTGTTTCGGGTTGTTCTGATAACCTGATTGCTGCTGTTGCTGCTGGCTGTGACCACTTTGATCGCCTTGATTATTTTGGCTGTTCTGTCCGCCCGGATTACCATGGAACCCTGGACCAGAATTTCCGCCGCCGTATCCTGATCCGGAACCTGAACCGCTGCCAGAGCCGTGATCATATTGGAAAATGTTTGAGCTTTTGAATTCCCTCATGATGTAACAATCCTTCCAAAGATGGGTTGCTGGCTCCTCTTTTGTTCCGTGCTTCGGACAGGGCTGGTTTAAGAAAAAGTTCAAACGCTCTGGATTAGGACCGGGATTTCCGCGAAAACCTAACTGTTTCCCCTTACGTCGCTGGCCCTTGTTCTGTGCACTGGTGTTGGCCACAAAATCCGCGCTCCCATCCGGTTTACGCTTACCTCCGCCTCCATTGCCTGTTGGTTGATGCTGCTGGCCTTTGGTGTTGCTATTCTTCCTTCCCTTCCCTGCTTTGTCGTCACCAGAGTCAGGATCCTTGGTACTGTCAGAATCCGCATACTTCACTAAAGCGGTCATGAGCGTTCCCATATCCGTGCAATCACGCTTCATCCGGCCTAACTTTAGCTTCAAAGGGCCAAACCGACAGTTGCCTTCCAAAAGCACTACGGCGGTGTCTGCGTTGATGCGATCTGACGAGTGTAAAACTTCTGATACCCGGCGTACCCAATGGGTAGTTGACTCCCCTTCTTGCTGAACGCAAGCTGCTAGGTCGACTATCGACATTGGCTGTTTGCACGTGTCCTTGAAATTCTTAATAAACCGGGCTCGCAACTGGGCCCACGAGTTGATGGAATTAGGCGGTAGGCTCTTTAGCCAAGTCCGGGCCGTCCCTTCTAACATCATGGTAAAATACTTCACGCACGCCGTGTCATCCACATCCAGCATCTCCATAGCCATCTCATAGCTCTCCACCCATGTCTCCGGAGGCTGATATGCCGTGTAGTTTGGTACCTTGCGAGGGCCTTTGAAGTCTTTAGGCAGGCGTACGTTGCGCAAAGCGGGAACAAGGCACTGTACTCCCAAAGAACTAGAAACCACCCCCGGTTCAATCGTAGCAGTTGGGAGGATAGGTGTAAGCTGAGGAGCCTAATGCTGCGCTGCTAATCCGGCCTCCTGCGCACGGGCGCGGTCCGCATTCTCCTGAGCATTGTCGTGGCCCGCCGGATTGTTGCCGTGGAGCGTTTCACGCCTGGCATTACTTGAAACAGCCGGCTCCTCCATGCGCCTATTATAGCTCCTGCTGGGGCGAGGGGTGGAGTGAATCCGATCACGGCTTTGCGAATATGCTTCTTGTTGGGCCAAAGCGGTCCTAAGGAGCTCCTTGACTCGGCGTGTCTCTACATCCTGCGGTGAATCGCCTTCGATCGGAATGGCTTCCAACCGAGCTGCCGCCGCAACAAGGTTATCCATCGGGTTGGAATAATGGCCCGATGGTGTCGGCACGGCCTGTGGTGTACCAGTGTTGTGACGAGGCAGGTTTATTATACGGTGCTGAACCGGGGCGCCAACTGTCGCTTCCGCACGGTTTACTCCCGGGGTGTTGAATAGATTTCTGGCGTCGAGGGCTGCGGGCAATCGAGATCGGAATTTCCTCTTCAGGACTTCCTGAGATGCATTCTGGTCCATCATGAGCCTGTAAGCCTGTGCATCTAAAGCGGCACGCTCTGCCGTCATCCTGGCCTCTTCTGTTGCCAGCCCCGCTTTAGCTTGAGTGATCTGTTCTCTCACTTTGGCAATCTCGGCATTGTGAACCTCCTGATCTATCGGGTTGGCCTCCGCCATGAGCGCTGCCAGTGCGTCAAACAGATCTGACAACACTTGGGTTGGTGAGTCCGCAGGGCCCCCTGCCTGCGCAGCTGTTGCCGCTGCCGATCCGGAGATCACTGCTGCCGCAGTTGATGAATGCGGCGCCGCCTGTGTTCCAGCCATGAAGACCCCAACTCGATTGGGCAGACCAGAGGGGTCCGGAATACTGTTGCCATCGGAGCTGCCCCCAATCCGATCATCTTGCAGCTGGTATAGAGACTCGGTTTCCCCGGTTGACGTTTCATCGCCGGAGTAGATGGCGGTTTCGCCACCGGATTCGGATCCTTCCTCGTAGCTTCCTCCGTGGATGACTCCCACGAAGGCGCGCTTCCTGGTCGGTTTAGCCAGGGTCGATCTCGTGCACTGAGCTGTCTCGACGAGGTCGGTGCAAACGCCCAGCTCGGGGCCCGGTTCACCGATCTTGCCGATGGAAACATGGATGCCGCCAAAGGGGACGCGGTACCCGTACTCGATCGAGCCGGCGTCGGGGCCCCAGCGTGTGCTGTCGATGCAGAGTTTTCCGCGACGACTTTTGGTCATCCGGCCCACAGCGTAGCCCTCGAGCCCTTCCAAGCGGCCCTCCAAGAACTTGAAACCATCTCGCGATAGCCCGACGGTGGGCGCCAACTGTCGTGGATTTGTCACGGAAGATGTCCTAGCGAAAGGACTTAGTCATGGAGCCATCGCAACGGGTTAACTTGAAGGGGGTAAAACGGACGCAAGGACACAGTGTTTATACTAGTTCGGCCCCTTCGATGAAGGTAAAAGCCTACGTCTAGTTGTGATGGGATTGATGTGTTTCGAGGGCTAGGGAGCGATAAGCTTCGCCTAAACCTCGAGTTGTTGTTCTCTGTCCCTAAACCGTCGTCGGGTCGTCCCCTTATATACACGGGTGGCGCCCGTCGGTCTACAAAATCCCAACCTCCGGTTCATAAACGTGCCCGGGTTGGTCTCTCTATTCCTAACTTACAATGCAAGTTTACCTCAGGCCGGTTTACGGCCATAAACCTCTAAACCGACTATAGGCCTTGGGCCCTTCTATTTCTCCTTGGGCTTTAACATCTTGGGTCCATTGACGGAGCTAACCCGGGCCCTGTAGGCCGGTTTACCCCAAATAGCAATATCCCCAACACGGCCCGTATAAGGCCCATTGACGACACGGCCCGTAGAAGGCCCATTGTTTCTACGGCCCGTAGATGGCCAATTGTTCCTATGGCCCATAGAAGGCCTACTGTTTCTACGGCCCGTAGAAGGCCCACTATTTCTACGGCCCGTAGGAGGCCCAGTGTCACTACAGTAAATATTAGCCCATGGTTATTGTGGCCTAGTTTTAAAAAAATAGGTTATTGCAGCCACTAGCAAACCGCGGAAAAAGAACTGCATTGACTACAAGCAAACAAATAAACAAGACAACAAGGAAATAAATAATCAAGCAACTTATTCTAGGCTATCACGGTTATTACACATATTACATCCACTGGGCATCAAAGTTCGCCACCAGTGCAAATATAGGGAACAAAGCAGCATATAAACGCAGCAGCAAAACAAGTCCAGAACTGAAACCACTTCAGAAGAGTTCAAGAAACAATATCTTGGGTACCCAT
The DNA here is from genome assembly GCA_032464435.1 of Aegilops umbellulata. Taxonomy (NCBI): domain Eukaryota; kingdom Viridiplantae; phylum Streptophyta; class Magnoliopsida; order Poales; family Poaceae; genus Aegilops; species Aegilops umbellulata. Next base: position 59,797,268 of record CP136056.1, on the reverse strand, counting down.
AATGCTGGCAAGATGCTTAGCAAGCTTATTAACTTTCTCTTGTTTGGCGCTTAAATCCTCCAGCGCTTGTTGTTGCACAAGAAAGTACGCATCTGAATTCTGCAGGGACATCCTCAGTCCTTCGGCTTTTGGCCGCAGCACAGCTGACTGATGCCTTTCAGCTTGTAGCTGAGACTGAAGAAGCCGAAGTGATTCAGGCAGCGAGTTGGAAGAGCTTGTGCCAGCGGTACTGTCCAGTAACTCGAACACTACATCAACGCATGACTATGGGGTTTTCTCACTGTCTACAAGATCATTTTTATCACCTTTCTTGGAGACCAACAGGGTTGTCTCACTATCTTGAATCTTATCTGCATTACTTTCTCTACCATTGCATAGTGGGGTGCTCTTCTCCAATATTTTGTTTGCATACTACAAGAGAAACAAGCAGACACATCACAGGTTTAGCTTGTAGTATACGAAACTCATTTTGGTAAACCGGTTCAGTAGTAAGGTGGACATGATAACAGCATGAAACAAACATATATCTATGTACTATGGTCACTGTATTGTCCATATCATTCTAGTTTATGTTCCCTAATCAAGATAGAGACACAGTTCAACTCATATATTTTTAAGACACAGCAACATAGACAGAATATAAGTGTGAGAAACTACACAACATTGGCAACACTTGTAATGTGCATCACATGAGAACATAACTGTTTATACAACTTAAACTGAAATCAACATAGAGCAAGAAGTTAGAACAGCAATCCAGTTAAAGAAATAGGTTTAAAACATACCTGTTGCACCATTGGAGTTTCAATTGGATCCTTCAAATTTGAAAGTAGTTGGTATGAGTAAATACAGTGATGCAACAGCAAAGGAGTATGGACCATAGCTACGGAATCTGACCTGAGAACAGTTGCTCTTCTGCTTTAAACGTGGAGTTTGGGTTAGTTGTGGTGGTCTTCGTGCTTTGGGCACTGCAGTAGCTTTACAAACTGCTTGTGTGGGGGTACTCTGTGGTGGACATGGTGCTTTGTCAACTATAAGTGGGTTACTATCCGCTGGGGTTGCGGTTAGATGGGTTGTAGCTGGTTCTCTGCCCAACGGTGTAAGTGTGCAATCTGGAAGAGTCTCGATTATGTGTGGTGGGGCTAGTTTGTGGGCCAGTACAACCATGGTTCTATCTGCGTCGACGGGTAGCACTGTCTTTTGTGAAGAACGGGTTTTTGCTCCCTTAGATACTGCCATCACCCCTCCAATTCAAATGGCTGATAAACAAGAAAAGAAATTGAACGTACAGACATTGTATGATAGACAGATGTGGTAATTCACATATATGTTGTCTAACCAAACAGGACAACATGACACAATTTCACATATATGATGCCTAACTAAACAAGATAGCATGACACAGTTTCAGATATATGATGGATAACTTAACAGGATATAATGGCATAATTCAACATATGATGAGTACCTAAACAGGATGGCATGACAAAACTATATGATGTCTTTCTAAAATAGGTTGGGATGAAATAATTCACATACATGTTGTCTAAGTATACAGGATGGCATGATATAATTGACATAATTGATTCATATACTAAGCAGCTGGCACTCGCATGTATGATCTCTAAACTAAGCAGATAGAATTCAATATTGTGCATATGATGTCTAAACTAAGCAATGCAAGACACCATATGCATCATATGATAAATATAAACATTGCAACTTAGATCATACACCTCAGGTGGGATATAGGACTGGTCATCTATCTCTGAATCCTCCTCTGAGGAGCTCCCTGTAACCATCGAGATATATGCTTCAACAGGTACCATTGCTTGCTCTGAAGACCTTGTTTTCACTCCAGATTTTTCCATAACCGGCTCAAATGGCTGATACACATGAAGAGTAGTTCAATATACACAGATTGTCGACAAATGGAATATGTAATGAAAAAAAAGATGGCATGAGATAATTCACATATATGATGCCTGGCTCCATGGCGGTGCATAATTCACATATATGATAACTGGCTGAAAAACATGGCATTGCATAATTCACATATCTGATATAGAAAGCAAACAGGAGGCATTCACACAAAGCATGTCTAATCTAAGTACATGGCATGGCAATGCAAGACACCATATGCATGATATGAGCAATATAACCCAGCCAAGTTAGAGCATGGACCTCGGGGGGGGGGGGGAATACGACTGGTCATCTCTCTCTGAATTCTCCTCTGAGGAGCTATCTGTAACCAACAAGAAATCTGCATCGACAGGTAGCACTGACTGCTCAGAAGACCTTGTTTTCACTCCAGATTTTCCCATGACCGACTCAAATGGCTGATGCACAGGAAGTGTAGATGAATGTATAAACATTGTTGACAAATGGAATACATTATGGAAAATAATATGGCACGATACAATTCACATATACGATGACTGGCTAAACAGGATGGCATTGCATGATTCATGTATATGATGCCTGGCTAAAGAAGATGGCATTGCATAATTCCCATATACTCCCTGATGACATATAAGATGTATAATGTAAGCAATGCAAGGCGCCATATGCATGATATGACCAACATCAGCATGCCAAGTTAGAGCAAACACCTCAGGTGGTAAACAGGCGTGGTCGGCTCCTTCTGAATCTCCGTCTGAACAGTTATCTTCCTCTAGAATACAATCTGGAAATTCAGGAGGGGGGGCACTTCGCCCACCATGGAGTGGCGTCTGCATGACATTACATTCGCATGCAACGGTCTTCTCTTTTTCTTTACATGTTCAGTACGATTGTGTACAATATCTGACATGCATAATAAAAAAATAGTTAGATTTTGTAAGGCCTAAGGGGTGCATGCAAAAATCAAGACTGATGGTAGCAAACGAGTGGATGGATCCAAAACTAATGATAACAGGTAGATTATAGCTTTAGTTTAAAGAGATAGACAATGGATCATCTATTGTTTGCTGCCCACCCAACATGAACCACATAGAAGACCCCAGATGAACCAGATAGTAGACAGATACTATTCGTTGTTGGCTCGATATGAGACCCATGGGCAATTCAAAACTCAAGATTGAACGATAAAGTAGTAGGTATAATAACGGATGTATAATGTAAGAAAACACGAAAGACTGTGACCTCTCTTCCGGAACGGTGTAGTCCTCAGGTTCATCTGCTCAGTCGATGATGGTAATGCAGTTGGCGTGGCTGCCGACAACGGGGAAGATGATCTGAGGCGGCGAAAGGAAGTCTGCAGGGGGGATCTCTGCTGCAGTGAACGCTTCTGTCGATGGTTTACCTCAGGTGGGGTGGATGATGACACGGCAGGAGCAAGATATAACACACAGAGTTTTCTTTGACGCCTATCTGAAAATGAAGTAAATCTGTAAGGGCTCCTTAGAATTGGAGGATTCTATAAACGCAGGGACAGGAAAAACACAGGAATATGATAGGAATGCACGTGCAAAACAGAGCATTTGGAAACATAGGATTTCAGTCAACCTCGGTGTTTCACTCACATGAATTGGAAGAACAAAGGAATGGACAAACAAAGTGATGCGACGAGTCTACAACCTCTTTGGCATAGCCTTGTGGATCTCAGCATCATTGGGTTGGACGTGGAGGATGGTCATGATGCTGGTGTGACTGTCGGAGGCGGCGTAGAAGATCTGAGGCCTCTGGAAACGGCGCCGAGGGTACTACTCCGCTGTGATGGACGGTTCCATCGTTGGCGCAGCTCCGCTAAGGTGTGCGGCGACGAGGCTGAAGCATGACAAGACAGACAACGTTAATCTGAAGTGGGGCCCTAATATCATCTGCAATAGATGATGTAAAATACATCACCAAAAAGTGCTAGATGTAAAACACATCAGCCGCGCCACGGCCGGTCCGACAGATGCTGTAAGTACTGTTCACTCTAAACTTAACTGAAGAAAATGAACTTCACAGTCGAAACTTAATTTTACTGTCGAAACATATTGAACTAGTAACAGAGCATTGCAATAGATGTTTAGGGCGTTCGAGCACTAGTAGCAGAGAAGCAGTGACCTAAATCAGCAGACGCTTGAGCAGGGAACGCACTAGCAGAGAGCAAGTCGTGTAGTAGCACCGCGAGCGAGTGCTAAAGCAGCAACTCCTGTAGCTACTGGAGGTCGTGCAGCAGCAGCAGCAGCGCAAGCTAAAGCAAGAGCAGAGCAGCAGCATGAACGAAAGCAGGAGCAGTGCAGCAGCGCGACCGACAGCAAGAACAGAGCCGCAGCGCGAGCGAGCGCCGGAGCAGCTGCAGCTAGTGCCATTGTGGAAGTCGCCGCCGAGGAAGCAACGACATGGGGGAGAGACGCCCTGGATGATGTGGCCGGCGACGGCGCCGTCGATGGAGACACTGCGGTTCCGGGTGGCGCCGAGTTGGCCTTGGCTTCATTGGAGGAATTGGTGAGGGTACTGCGGTTCCGGTGGGGCAGGTCAAGACGGCGCTGTGGGAATTGAGGTGGCACGATAGAAGAGGCAAACTTTGGGGCAGCTCCTTGGAGGTAGAGGACGGGGCGGCTGATCCGGCAGGACGACGAGATCGACAACGGATCCTCATCCGGTGCGGTGGATGAGGGACGGCGAGCTGTTGCGATGGACGACGTAGTCGGGGAAGAGTCTCCGGCTGGGCGGCGGTTGGGAGGCCGACGGAGGAGCGTTGGTTTTCGCAGGTTTTGGCGGCCTCGGTGTACGAATGGGGGGCGAAGGGGGAGGGGTAGCCAAGCTTAGGGACGCGCTTGTCCGAAATGTAGGGTAAGTTACCAGCGTACCCCCACCAGTTTTGACACCGCGACATGGAGCTTCATTTCGGGCTGAGGGGTAGAAGGGGGATTTCGCGTGTCTGGGCTGCGGGAGCGATTTTGGATGAGGAGGGAGTTCTCGCGCGCGTCCAAATTTCGGGATAACAAGCTGCGGCGCGGGTTGAAGAAGCGGGAGTTTCAAAGCAGGTGAGACAAAAGATACTTGAGCTTGAAAATTTCGGGATAATAAGGTGCAGATTCCTTGTTCGGCAGAACAAACTTAACGTGTAAAAAAACAATTCATACAAGACACAAGAGAGTCATGTCCCCTTTTACTATATTGCTATAGATGCCATTGAAAAAACTACAAGACAAATGTAAAAAAATCGGGAGAACAAGATTACCTTGCACAGTACCAAATCGATTCGCACTTCCCTCAACAACAACAAAAAACAAATCAATTCCCACCAAAGAAAGAGTAATGTCCCTTTTTATATGATTACATATGCCATGATCTCGAATTTCAATTTTTGAATCCACGTTATGTTGAATTCGAATATATTGTTAGGTGACCTTGCGGTTTATAATTGATGTAGTCGTACATTTTGATCTTCCATCATATATGAACATTTTACTCCACCATGTGAACATATATATTGTCGTCTACCATATGGACTCAATTTGAATCAATTTTCCTTATTTGAATACGATTGTTGTCAAGTTATACAATAATTTAAATATTATCTCAATAACAAAAAACATACATATAGCAGTAATCATATTTCACTATGAACTACATGTACCATATGCTCTCCAATTCAAATATTTATATCCATTTTATGTTGAATTCAAATCATAGTACATTATTGGTCTAGGTAGCGAGATGTTTGGGATAATCTAAACCCTATTTTCATACGTACAATTTTTGGCTGAATTGGGACAAGTTTTGGTATAAGCCTCTTGCAACCGGAGATTCCCTCAACAAGCCTCGTGGTTCCGAGAGGGAACGTGTCACCTTTGTGTGCGAAACGATATACGCTGCCTCCCCCTGATTTTATTTACAGAGGCAACATAGAAATATATGAGTGCCCTGTTAAATTTTGGAATTATTTCGGGTTCATTTGGCCTTTTTATACATTAATTGAGTTTCTAGACTTTTAATGTGCATAATCTAAATATGAATTGCATGCACATGCTCCGGTGCACCAAAGTGGGTTGAAAAATCACATGTGTGTCCTTGGTTGAATTTCTAGGTCCCATGGAAGAAATGAGAATGAAACTCAAACATCTGGGCGTCATGACTCGGCTGAGAACATCGAGAAACTTTGATTTTAAATTCATGTAAATCCAAAACTCGCCTGGAAATCATGAAACTTGGCATGGTGTCATGTCATGGCACTAACATGTTGTGGTAAAAAAAATGGGCCTATTTGGAAGCTCGTGGTTCTAAGAGGGAACGTGCCACCTTTCAGTGTGAAACGATATACGCTGCCCCCCCTTGAGTTTCTTAACAAAGGAAACAAAGAACTACATTAGTGCCCTGTTAAATTTTGGAATTATTCCGGGTTTGTTTGTCGTTTTTTATACATTAATTGAGTTTCTGGTCATTTAATGTGCATAAGTCAAATTTGAACTACAAGCACATGCTCTCGTGCACCAAAGTTGGTTGAAAAATCACATTTGTGTCCTCGGGTGAATTTATAGGTCGCATGCAAGAAATGAGAATAAAATTAAGACATCTGGGCATCATGGCTTGGCCGAGAACATTGAGAAACTTGGTTTTAAAATTCTTGTAAATCCAAAGCACGTCTGAAAATCATGAAACTTGGCATGGATGTCATGTCATGGTACTACCATGTTGTGGTAAAAAATGGCCGAATAGGAACAAATTTTGGTATAAGCTTCTTGCAAACTGAAGCTTCTCTCAAGAAGGCTCGTGGTTCCGAGAGGGAACGTGCCACCTTTGAGTGTGAAACGATATACGTTGTCCCCCTTGAGTTTATTTACAAAGGCAACATAAAACTACATGAGTGCCCTGTTAAATTTTGGAATTATTCCGGCTTCGTTTGGCCTTATTTACACATCAATTGAGTTTTTGGTCATTTAATGTGCATAATTCAAATTTGAACTACAAGCACATGCTCCCGTGCACCAAAGTTGGTTGAAAAATCACAGTTGTGTCCTCGGGTGAATTTCTACTCCCTCCTTCCATCTATATAGGTCCTAATGCGTTTTTCGAGCCTAACTTTGACCAAATGTTAGAGCAATAATATATGACATGCAACTTACACAAAGCATACCTTCAAATTTGTATGTCAAAGGAGCTTCCAATAATATAATTTTCATAGTATACATCTCATGTGCTATTAATCTTGTCAATAGTTAAAGGTTGTCTTGAAAAACACATAAGGCCCTATATAGATGGAAGGAGGGAGTAGGTCCAATGCAAAAAATGAGAATAAAATTCAAACATCTGAGCATCCTGGCTCGGTCGAGAACATTGAGAAACTTGGTTTTAAAATCATGAAACTTGGCATGGTGCCATATCATGGTAGTACCATGTCGTGGTTAAAAAAATTAGCCGAATAGGAACAAATTTTGGTATAAGCTTCTTGCAAATCGGAGCTTCTCTCAAGAAGGCTCGTGGTTTTGGGAGGGAACGTGTCACCTTTGTGTGCATAATTCAAATTTGAAATACAAGCACATGTTCCAGTGCACCAAAGTTGGTTGAAAAATCACATGTGTGTCCTCGGGTAAATTTCTAGGTTCCATGTAAGAAATGGAAATGAAATTCAAAATTCTGGGCGTCGTGGCTGGGTTGGAAACATTGAGAAACTTAGTTTTCTAATTCCAGTAAATCCAAAACACGCATGAAAATAATGAAACTTGGCTTGGTGCCATGACATGGCACCAACATGCTGTGGTAAATTTGCAGTCCGATTTGCAAAGGCGCACACATTAACAATCAACAAAGTCATTTTGGAACAAGTGCTATCACGTTACAATCGGAAACACAAGTATTATTGAAACCGTGGGCGTTCTACTTACTAGTACCATTTACGTGCCGGCACGCGTCCCCATTTTTTATTAGCTAGGAGGCGCCGTGCAGGGTAGCTATTTGAGTACGAGAGGCGTGCGATCAGACCCCTGCCCGTGCTTATCGGGAGGAGAGCCCCTTGACCTCCATCTGCCGTCCACCTCTCTCCCAAGATCTCGATTAATGGCGCCCGAGCCTCTGTTTAATGGCGTGGCTATGTCTCACTCGACTGAGATTTAAGAGAGAAAAAAGAAAATATGGAAGCATGGATCTTGATGTAAGATACGACGGACCTATATAGCATCTACTGTGACTTATAGCAAGACTGATGAATATATAAGGATGATTAAAAAATTGATCAAAGAAGGGCTTGCCCCTTCCTGTCGGCGTTCTGGGAACGGGGGTCCCCAGACTTGCCTGCCTGCGGCCCACGGCGTGGCACAAGGGGGCCCAGCACGGCCCAACTTCATCAACACAAGACCCAAGACCCTCGCGAGGGGCCAAGCCTCGCGGGCCGGACGACACAACACTTCCTCAGGCACGGCCTTGTCAGGTTGGCTCACGAGGAGGCGGAGAGATCAAGGCAGGGTACCTCGCGAGGTGCCCATGATGCAAGCCATGAAGACCAAGGGCACCAGGCGGGCGCCAGCCCGCCAGCGTCCTCCCTTTCCTCTTTGGTGCAAAAGGGGAAAGCGCAGGCGAGAGGATCAAGCAAAGGCATCCATTTCGGTGCAAGGAGACCAAGACCAGTCCAACAGTGGGAAGGAGGTCATCGTGGAGCCCAGAACGGCGTCACCACGGGGCCTTTGGCAGGCGAGGACCAACTTTAGTCAGGATAAGTCTACCATATGTTCCCCTTCGAATTGGCCAATTGTTGGCGCCCTTCCCGCTCAATATTCGGGAAGAGGCCCAGGGCCTTTGCCTATAAATAGGACTAGCCACCCCCAGGGCGAGGGGGGGATCAATCAATCTAGCAAGCTAGCATCGAGAGAACAAGAAGAGAGAGAGAAGGGGAGCCGAACTCCTCTTAGTAGTTCGTCCCCCGAGACAAGAACAGACCCTCGTGAGGCTGTTCTCCCCTGTACTGTTCTTCATCACTAGCCCAAGAGGCAATCCACCACACCACACTAGAGTAGGGTATTACACCATGATGGTGGCCCGAACCAGTATAAACTCTGTGTCTTCCGTGTTGTTCCTTTGATAGTATAGATCCTTGCGAGACGGAGAGGTAGAGGGCACAATCTGCGCGCACACCCCAGAGTTCGAACCTTAAGGGTCTGCCGGAACCCGAAATCCGACATTTGGCGCGCCAGGTAGGGGTGTGCCGGAATTTGTCTTCCACCGCTCCGCTCTCCGCCGACCATCGTGTCCATGTCTGACGCTCGTCGGGCCCGCGCCGAGCGCCGGGCCGCCATCGCTTCCCGCGTCGCCCAGACGGCCCCCGTCGGTGGGCGTCCTCGTCGTTCCCCGTCGCCCACCGTCAACGCCACCACCGGCCCGGCGGGGAACGAGCAGCAAGCGTCGTCTCAGCACCCGTCCGTGTGGCAAGACGGCTGCACCGCTACTCCATCACTCGCACCAGCTGGCTCTTCGTCCCGCGCGCTCTGCGCACCCTTGGAGGCTCGAGCTGCGCTCATCGCAGCAAACGCGCTCTTGCGCTACCGTCCTGTCGACGACGTCTACGAAGAGTGGCTCGACCGCGTCGCCGAGCTCATTCGTGCCGCAAGGGGCTCTCCTGCGCCGTCCGCTCCGCTGCGCCGCACTCCGCCACGCACTGGCAATGAGGTTCCGGGGGCGTACCAGCCGCCTCCCCTCCAAGAAGACGCCATGGCTCCAAGGCGCATGGCCCCTGGGCGGAACCCGCTCCGTCAGGCGCCAGTCCAGCAAGAACGGAGCTGCCAAGAAGTCCCTCGACCGCAAGAGGCTGCCCGGGCGCTTCCTGCGCCGGCTCGCCGTGACCCTGCTCCGGCTCCAGCACGTCAAGACCCCGCACTGCTCCTAGCTGCAGCGCATGGGGACCCGCAAGGCCAAGCTCTCCCTCAACCGAAGCCTCCCGTAGCCACCGCAGGCTACTGCGCCTACACCGCCGAGCTGCGCAGCGTTGCGTGGCCGGGCAAGTTCAAGCCGGACCTGCCTCCTCGCTACGACTGCACGACCGACCCTGCAGAGTTCCTCCAGCTCTATGAGCTGGGCATCGAAGCTGCTAGTGGAGACGTAAAGGTCATGGCGAACTGGTTCCCCATGGCACTCAAGGAAGGAGCTCGCACCTGGCTCCTGAACCTGGCCCCAGGCACGATCTCTTCTTGGGACCAGATGCGCACCCGCTTCATCGCCAACTTCCAAGGTACCCGTGACCGGCCGCCTGCCATGAGCGACATGCGCCGCATCAAGCAACAACCCGGAGAGACACTGCAAAAGTACATCCAGCGCTTCAACAGCGCGCGCCTCAAGATCCCCAGGGTGCCTGAGGAGGCCATCATCTCGGCCTTCTCCGACGGCGTGCGTGACGTCAAGATGAAGGAGGAGCTGGCGATGCATGAAGATCTGTGCACCTCCTTGGAGCTGTTCAACTTGGCGACCAAATGCGCCAGGGCTGAGGAGGGGCGTCTCTCCCTCCTCGAGCTGCCTGCCGCAGACCCAGAAGAGAAGAAACCCAAGGCCAAGGATGTGAAGCGCAAGGGGGCCGCCGTGCTTGCGGCAGAACCAGACACCAAGCGGGGCAAGGATCTGTCTGAATCTTCCAGGGGCAGTCGGTGTTGTGTGTACCACGACCTCCACACTCACAACACCAACGAATGCCAAGAACTCCGTGCCGTGTGAGAAGGAAGGATCGGTCGTCGTCCCGACCGCGCTGACCGGGGCTACGGCCGAGGAGGAGGAAGGAACCCAGGACGCTGGGAAGACCGCGGCCCACGCCAAGGGTGGCGCGATCAACCTCACGAGGACCGCTGGCGAGACTTGCCTCGTGAGGGGGACTGGCGGGATCAGCCTCGTGAGGATCGCCTGCAGGGCAACGCAGGCCTCTCGCCACTGCCGCCTCAGCCAAGAAGGAACAAGGACCGCCACCAGGACGAGGGAGCTGGGGGCTTCCAGGAGCCACGCGCAATCGCCTGCATCCTGGGCGGAGCTCAAGCCCCAGCCTCCCAACGCATCTTCAAGCAGTTTGCCCGCGAAGTGAATGCAGTCCTCCCCAGGCTCGAAGCTACACGCCCTCTCAAGTGGTCGGCGTGCGCCATCATGTTCAGTTCAGCGGATCAGCTCAAGTGCTCGGCCACAGCCGGGGTCCTCCCGATGCTTTGCTCCCCAGTCATCAGCAACGTACTGGTCACGAGGACCCTCATTGATGGTGGAGCAGGGCTCAACGTCCTGTCCGTGGAGACATTCAACAATCTTCAAGTGCCCTACGACCAGCTTCAGCCGACCAAGCCCTTCTCCGGAGTCACCGACGGTTCCACGATCCCGATCGGGCAGGTCCGCCTTCTTGTCACCTTCGGAGCCCGCAGCAACTACCGCACCGAGCTCGTTGACTTCGACGTCGCTCACATCCGCCTGCCGTACAATGCCATCCTCGGGTACCCAGCGCTGGCCAAGCTCATGGCCGTGACTCATCATGGTTACAACGTCCTCAAGATGCCAGGAAGTGGCGGAGTCATCACGGTGCCGTGTGAAGAAAAGGATGCAGTGTGTTCCCTGGAGCGAGCCTTTCAGGCCGCGTCACTAGAAGACCCAGATCGTGGAAACAGGAGGCTTCCCGAGGTCACCCCCAAGAAGAAGAAGACATCGTCAGGCTTGACCCCTCGGGAGGCAGGCCCTTCAGGGCCCGCGTCTACCCAGGGGGACCCTCCTTCCATCACATAGGAAAGCGCGCCCGGCGCCCTCCTTAGGCAGGGCTCGGGGGCTCTCACCTGGAGGGCCACCGACCTAGCCAGGGTCACGAGGGAGGCGCTTGGGCACCACATGGAGGCGTGCCTCGAAGCACGTTTCCCTCAAGAAGGATCAAGGTGTCGGCGTTCTGGGAACGGGGGTCCCCAGACTTGCCTGCCTGCGGCCTGCGACGTGGCTTAAAGGGGGCCCAGCACGGCCCAACTTCATCAACACGAGACCCAAGACCCTCGCGAGGGGCCAAGCCTCGCGGGGTGGACGACACGGCGCTTCCTCAGGCGCGGCCTCGTTAGGCTGGCTCACGAGGAGGCGGAGACATCAAGGCAGGGTACCTCGCGAGGTGCCCATGACGCAAGCCATGACGACCAAGGGTGCTAGGCGGGCGCCAGACCATGCAGTGTCCTCTCTTTCCTCTTCGGTGCAAAGGGGGCAAGCGCAGGCGAGAGGATCAAGCAAAGGCACCCATTTCGGTGCAAAGAGACCAAGACCAGTCCAACGGTGGGAAGGAGGTCACCATGGAGCCCAGAACGGTGTCACCACAGGGCCTTTGGCAGGCGAGGACCAACTTTAGTCAGGATAAGTGTACCAGATGTTCCCCTTTGAATTGGCCAATTGTTGGCGCCCTTCCCGCTCAATATTTGGGAAGAGGCCCAGGGCCTTTGCCTATAAATAGGGCTAGCCACCCCCAGGGTAGAGGCATCTAGAGATCGAGGAGTCTAGCAAGTTAGCATCGGGCAATCAGGCCAGCAGAATCAGAGCAAGCAGAGAACAAGTAGAGAGAGAGAGAGAGAGAGAGAGAAGGGCGGCTAAACTCCTCCTAGCAGTTCATCGTCCTAACCAAGAACAGGCCCTCGTGAGGTCGTTCCAAGATGGAGAGGTAGAGGGCATGATCTCCATGCGCATCCCAGAGTTCGAACCTTAGGGGTCTGCCGGAACCCGTGATCCGACATTTGGCGCGCCAGGTAGGGGTGCGCCAGAATCTGTCTTCCACCGCTCCGTCCTTCTCCGGCCGCCGCACCCATGTACGGCGCCGGTCGGGCCCGCGTCGCCCCAGCAGCCCTCGCCGGTGGGCGTTCTCGTCGTCCCCCATCGCCCGCCGTCAGCACCGCCACCCGCCCGGCGGGAAACGAGCAACAAGCACCACCCCAGCATCCGCCTATGCGACGGGGTGACTATGCCACAACATCGACACCTCCGGTCATTGCGGCCCTCCTGGGCGGCTCGCAAGCACCGCCCACGAGTCGGCATTTCAAGCCGTTTGCCCGCCGGGTCAGCACCGTTTCCGCACGGCAGGGCGCTTCCTCGGACCGGGCGGCGCGCGAGGACGATCTGACCTTCAGCTCGAAGGACCACCCCACCAACTTGGCCGGCTCGGGCGCGCTCCCCCTGTTGTGCACCCCCACCATCTGCCAGGTGGCCGTCACCAGAACCCTCGTCGACGGCGGCGCGGGCCTCAGTGTGCTTTCGGTCGAGACCTTTAATCTCCTCTGCATACCCCGGGAGCGACTGCGGCCCAGTCGATCTTTCTCGGGCGTCGAGGGCGGATCGTCCGACTCCTTGGGACAGATCCGGCTCCCGGTAACCTTCGGCACCTACGACAACTTCCGCACGGAGATGGTCGACTTCGACATCGCCCCCATCGGCCTCCCTTACAACGCCATTCTCGGTTACCCGGCGCTGGCTCGGTTCATGGCCGCCATGCACCCGGCGTACAACCTCATGAAGATGCCCGGGAGCAGCGGTACCCTCACCGTGCATGGAGACACCGGGGACGCCCTGCGAGTACTCAAGCTCGCCTTCAAGACGGCGTCATCGACACAACCCGCCGACGCGGAGACCCCTGAGCCCAAGGGGGCTGCGCCCGCCAAGAAAAAGCAGTTGTTCACCCAGGACAAAGCAGAAACCAAGCAGATACCCGTTGACGAGGACGGGTCCTCCAGTGCCACTTTCACCATAGGCACCAACCTTGAGCCTGAGCAGGAGGAGGCCTTGGTCAGGTTCCTGCGCGCGAATAAGAAGGTGTTCGCTTGGGAGCCCGATCAGTTGGCAGGGATCCCCAAGAGTGTCATCGAGCATCACCTCAATGTGTGCCCAAATGTGCGCCCCATGAAGCAGAAGGCCAGGCGGCAGTCCGCAGAGAAGCAGGCCTTCATTGTCCAAGAGACCCGCAAGCTAGAAGCCGCTGGGGTCAGTCGCGAGGTCCGATACCCGGATTGGTTGGCCAACCCCGTCATTGTGCCTAAGAAGGGGGGGAAGGAGTGCATGTGTGTCGACTTCACCAATCTCAACAAGGCATGCCCTCAAGATCCGTTACCGCTCCCCCGCATCAACCAGATCGTCGATTCCACCGCGGAGTGCGACCTGCTATGCTTCCTGGACGCCTTCTCCGGATATCACCAGATCAAGATGGCGGTAGAAGACGTTGAGAAGATTGCCTTCCTGACCCCGTGCGGGGTATACTGCTATACATGCATGCCGTTTGGACTGCGTAACGCAGGGGCGACCTTTCAGCGGCTGATGCACATCACCTTGGGCCCGCAACTTGGAAAGAATGTCGAAGCCTACGTTGATGACATTGTGGTGAAATCTCGGGAGGCCAAGACCCTGATACAAGACCTGGAGGAGACCTTCGCGAGCCTCGATGCAGTAAACCTATGACTCAACCTGGAGAAATGTGTGTTTGGCGTCCCCTCGGGCAAGCTCTTGGGCTTCCTCGTATCCCATCGTGGCATCGAGGCCAACCCAGAGAAGGTCAAGGCGGTCGAGGACATGAGTCCGCCAAAGACCCTCAGAGAAATGCAGAAGCTCACTGGGCGCGTGACTGCGCTAGGGCGCTTTATCTCCAAACTGGGGGAGCGAGCGTTGCCTTTCTTTCAGCTGATGAAGAAAAAGGGGCCCTTTGAATGGACTGAAGAGGCAGATAAGGCGTTTCAAGATCTCAAGAGGTACCTGACCAGTCCCCCAGTCATGGTGGCTTCGCGCCCTCAAGAGCCCCTGCTGCTCTACCTCGCCGCCACTCCCTACTCCGCCAGCGCAGCCCTGGTGGCGGTTAGGGAGGAGCGCCAAGTTAAGACCGCAGCGGCAACCCGAGGCAAGGCAAAACGGGAGCAAGGAAAGCCTGCAGAAGCCACAACCGCAGTTGAGGAGGGTCGGCTGCCGAAGAGTGCACCGGAGGCAGGAGAAGCCACACGCCCGAGGCCACGTCATCTCGTGAGGCGCCCTTACCTCCCGAGGGCACCGCAACCCCAGATGCTCTCAGCCTTGTTGAGCATCCAGTCTACTTTGTTAGCACGGTGCTACGGGATGCGAGGGCACGGTACCCGATGCCTCAGAAGCTCCTCCTCGCGCTACTGGTGGCCTCGCGCAAGCTGCGTCACTACTTCCAGGCCCATCCCATTAAGGTCGTCTCATCGTACCCCCTGGAGAGAGTGCTCAGGAGCCCTAACTCAGCTGGAAGGGTCACCGAGTGGAACATAGAGCTGCAGGCGTTTCAGCTCGAGTTCAGCACAACTAGGGTCATCAAAGGAGCAGCATTAGCGGATTTCGTGGTTGAATGGGCGGAGGCACCAGGCCTCAAGGACAACGAGGATCGGTCCCTCTCTCCAAGGTGTGAGGCGCCGGAAGGATGGGTCATGTATTTCGATGGGGCGTTCTCCAGGCACGGCGCGGGGGCTGGCGCGGTGCTGATATCACCCACTCGGGATAAGCTCTACTATGCCATACAGCTCTGTTTCCAGCAAGGTGAAAAGGTCTCCAACAACATAGCAGAGTATGAGGGTCTGATAGCCGGATTAAAGGCCGCAGTAGCTCTGGGGGTGAAGCGCCTCACCGTCAAGGGCGACTCGCAGCTCCTTGTCAACTTCTCCAACAAGGTGTACGAGCCGAAGGACGAGCATATGGAGGCCTATCTAGCGGAAGTCCGCGGGATGGAAAAGCAGTTCTGGGGGTTGGAGCTGAAGCACGTGCCCCGTGGCACCAATCAGGAAGCTGACGACATAGCCAGACGGGCATCCAGGCGGTTGCCACAGGAACCAGGCGTCTTCGAAGAGCGGCTCTTCAAACCCTCAGCACAGCCGACGTTATCAAACGTCGCTCACCCTCGAGAGGAGCTCCCTCGGTCGCCAGCCTCGGGAGCCCCGATCTGTGGACCGACCTCAGGAGCGCGCCTACTCCTGACGATGGAACCTCGGGAGGAGTGCTGGATCACAGAACTCCGGAGCTATTTAACACATGGGACCCTATCAGAAAAGGAAGAGGAAGCGGAGCGTGTGGCACGGCAGGCCACGGCATACTGCATCAGAGATGGAGAGCTTTACCAGAAGCGACCAAATGATGTATCTCTGCGCTGCATCTCCCGGGAGCAAGGAAAGGAACTACTGGAGGACATACACAGCGGAGACTGCGGGCATCACTCATCATCACTAACCCTCGTCGGCAAGGCATTCCGTAGCGGGTTGTATTGGCCCACTGCGCTCAACGACGCAGTCGAATTAGTAAAGGCTTGTGAGGCCTGCCAATTTCATTCCAAGCAGATCCATCAACCGGCGGGGGGCCTGCGGACTATACCCCTCTCGTGGCCATTCGCAGTTTGGGGGTTGGATATTCTGGGCCCGTTCCCTCGGGCGCCAGGGGGCTACCACTACCTCTACGTCGCCATTGACAAGTTCACCAAGTGGGCAGAAGTGGAGGCCGTCCGTACCATCCCCGCTGGTTCCGCGGTCAAGTTCATCAGGGGTATCGTGAGCCGGTTCGGGGTGCCGAACCGCATCATCATAGACAACGGCTCGCAGTTCACCAGTAATCTCTTCAAAACATACTATGCTAACCTTGGGACGCAGATATGCTACGCTTCGGTGGCACACCCGCGAAGCAATGGGCAGGCCGAACGGGCCAACGCGGAGGTCCTGAGAGGCCTCAAGACCAGGATGTTCAAGAAGAAGCTGGAGGCTTGCGGCAGAGGTTGGTACGACGAGCTACAGTCCGTGTTGTGGTCCATCCGCACGACCGCGACCAAACCAACTGGGGAGACCCCGTTCTTCCTGGTCTATGGAGCTGAAGCAGTCCTCCCTCACGAGGTCAGGCGTCGCTCCGCGCGGGTCCTAGCGTTCGACGAAGCGCAGCAGGACGCCATGCGGGGGATGGACCTCGTACTGGGGGAGGAATGCCGCCGGGAAGCCGCGTTGCGAGCGGCAAGGTACCAATAGGCGTTGCGACAATATCACTGCCGCAACATCTGCCCCAGGACCCTCGAGGTAGGAGACCTCATGCTCAGACGGGTTCTCTCCAGGGAGGGGCTGCACAAGCTCTTTCCCATGTGGGAGGCTCTGTTCAAGGTTGTTCATGTTTCCAGGCCAGGCTCCGTGCGCTTGGAGACTCAAGAGGGGGAGCCGATCCAGAACGCGTGGAACATCCAGCACCTCCGGAGGTTCTACCCCTAAAAGGCCCAGAGCCTGTGAAGAAGGCGAACACCTGTGAAGACCTTCCCTTTTTGGAAAAGGCCCAGAGCGTGTGAAGAAGGCGAACGCCTGTGAAGACCTTCCCTTTTTGGAAAAAGGCCCAGAGCCTGTGAAGAAGGCGACCGCCTGTGAAGACCTTCCCTTTTTGGAAAAGGCCCAGAGCCTGTGAAGAAGGCGAATGCCTGTGTAGACCTTCCCTTTTTGGAAAAGGCCCAGAGCCAGTGAAGAAGGCGAACGCCTGTGAAGACCTTCCCTTTTGTGGAAAAGGCCCAGAGCCTGTGAAGAAGGCAAGTGCCTGTGAAGCTGATCACCTCTAGGGAGAAAGTCCTGGAGCCTATGAAGAAGGCCAATGCCTGTGAAGCCCGCCGCCGCGTGACACTCTCACGTAATAATGAGTGGGGCTGTACACGCCCCGGAGTCTCAGGAGCGACGGCCTCAGGCCTTGGGGCTCCCTCCCACGCCCAGTGGCAGCACTTAGCTCCGCGCTGGTGAGAGGACGTCGAAGACTAGATTAGGTGCCGGACGCGGCTTTTTTATTTGCTTTCCGCAGTTGACGTGTTTATTTGCATCTGAAGTCTTATCGAAACTATCGCCGTCGTTGATTTGTGGTTCGTTGATTTTCGCTCCTCGTTTCGATTTCTCTCATGAAAGGCCTCGCGAGGGATGGAACTCGAATGCCCTCGCGAGCGTTTCTGCCCTAGCCGCTTAAAGGTTTCACGGCCCGGGCTCTCTTCAGGAGCACCCCTCTAGTCCGTGCCCCTCGGGCACCGCGACACGCGCATAGGGCCTGGGTCGGTCGCCCCCCCGGCTGGGGCCGAAAACTACCTACGCAAGGGCAAATAGTTGAGAAGTGCAACAACAAAGTCAAGGTAATAGCTACAACGGCAATGATTCTCAATACGCCCCCGCGGGGCTCCATGCAGCTGTTTTGTCTTACACAGGAAGCAAAAGGAAAAGGAAAAAGGCGAGCCCGGCGCGGCCCGCCTCACATCGGCCTGCAGAGGCGACACGGGATGCCTCCGAGGCTCAGGCTGACTCCCTCTCGCGCTTCACCGGGGCGCGGCGACGGGCGGATGAACAGCCACCCCCCAAGCAAGCGCGACGGCGAGGGGGCTGGCTGCAACCACCGCTGGAGGAGCCGCCTGAAGAAGAGTTGGTGGAGCTTGGGGAGCATCGGGTGCCGCCATCTGCGCGGGCGCTGTCTCCTCCATCGTCGTTGGAGCGAGGCCCCTGGCCACGGTCGTCGTCCTCGGGGCAGCATCCTGCGCGGCGACCATCTTCCCCAAACACCCTCACATAGAGGGTGTCGTCGCCGTCGGACTTGAAGTGCAGGGTGCACCGCTGGCCCAGGCCGCGCGCGCGGGCAAACGTTTGCCAGCCGCGTGTCAGGGCCCCATTCCCAGAAGGGGAGACCTCAGGCAAAACCCAGGAGGCCCTGCTGCAGCAACCGTCAGCCTGAAGCCAGAAGCCGCACCGGGCGCTGGCCGACAGCTCGCCAATGAAGAAGAGAGGGACCTAGAGCCAGGTGTTGGTCGGGTCCGCCGACCACACGACGAACTCCGGCAGCACCTCCGCCGAGCGAAAAGCGCGGCCTGGGGGGCCACGCAGTCACAACCTGCCTCCCCTTGGCAGCCGAGCGCTCACCACCACGCGGAGAACCATCCTTGTGGCCACGGGGAGCCGCAACGGGGACCGCGGGATGCTGGCGGGGACGACCCCGGCCGCGCTTGGCCGGAGGGGAGTCGGGCCCCGCCCGACTGGCCTTCCCCTTCTCCGCGGCTGAGAACCTGTTTGGAGCCATGCGAGCAGCGGGTGGCCAAGGAGAGGAAGAAGAAGAGAAGCAGGAAGGGGCGGACTGGTGCAGCTCACGCGGCCCCGTACTTATAGCCGGGAAAGGCCAACCGTCGAGCACCACGATCATAGGTAATAATGACCCGTATCTACGCATGCAGGGACTAGTCAAGTCACGCAGTTGCCAAGGCATCGTGGGGAAGCGGAGACGCCCACGTCCTGTCAAACCGCCACGCGGCGCCCAAGGCCGCAGGCTATTAGGGCCCGCGGCGCTTCGCCCTTGCCCGTTTGCCTCTCGGCACGGCCAAGTCCTGGCGCGCCTTGGGCCCGGGGGCTACTGTCGGCGTTCTGGGAACAGGGGTCCCCAGACTTGCCTGCCTGCGGCCTGCGGCGTGGCTTAAAGGGGGCCCAGCACGGCCAAACTTCATCAACACAAGACCCAAGACCCTCGCGAGGGGCCAAGCCTCGCGGGGTGGACGACATGGCGCTTCCTCAGGCGCGGCCTCTTCAGGCTGGCTCACGAGGAAGCGGAGAGATCAAGGCAGGGTACCTCGCGAGGTGCCCATGACGCAAGCCATGACGACCAAGGGTGCCAGGCGGGCGCCAGACCACGCAGTGTCCTCCCTTTCCTCTTCGGTGCAAAGGGGGCAAGCGCAGACGAGAGGATCAAGCAAAGGCACCCATTTTGGTGCAACGAGACCAAGACCAGTCCAACGGTGGGAAGGAGGTCACCATGGAGCCCAGAATGGCGTCACCACAGGGCCTTTGGCAGGCGAGGACCAACTTTAGTCAGGATAAGTGTACCAGATGTTCCCCTTTGAATTGGCCAATTGTTGGCACCCTTCCCGCTCAATATTTGGGAAGAAGCCCAGGGCCTTTGCCTATAAATAGGACTAGCCACCCCCAGGGTAGAGGCATCTAGAGATCGAGGAGTCTAGCAAGTTAGCATCGGGCAATCAGGCCAGCAGAATCAGAGCAAGCAGAGAACAAGTAGAGAGAGAGAGAGAGAAGGGCGGCTGAAATCCTCCTAGCAGTTCATCGTCCTAACCAAGAACAGGCCCTCGCGAGGCCGTTCTCCCTTGTACTGTTCATCATCATCATCAGCCCAAGAGGCAATCCACACACCACACTGGAGTAGGGTATTACACCACGTCGGTGGCCCGAACCAGTATAAACTTTGTGTCTCTTGTGCTGTTCTTTCTGTAGTTTAGATCCTTGCGAGACGGAGAGGTAGAGGGCATGATCTCCACGCGCACCCCAGAGTTCAAACCTTAGAGGTCTGCCGGAACCCGTGATCCGACACAAGGCAAGGAAGGTCAGACCAGCAGGAGTTCGTTCACAAGGCCGTGCAAGAACTACAGGAGTCAAGCGTTATGAGAGGTTGTCGTCGTCAACCAGCTATGGCTCCCCATCTAGGCGAGGATGGTGGGCTGCGCGTCTGCATCGACGTACCGGGGCTCAATCGGGTCGCCACGATGGAGCGCCTCTGGCCCTCGCAAGTGGGGCGTTGCGGAGGGCCACCCCACCACTATGTTCGCATGCCTTACGGCTTGCCGAGCGTGGCTGCTGCATACCAGCGCCTCATGAGGGGCATCATGGAGACTCAGGAAGGCAGACGATCCGCGGTCCTGGCGGAGATGGAGACGATTCTCGAGGAGCCACCAGCACCTCCGGAGCCTCCTTAGGCCCCTGGTCCTGGGGGCTCATGAGGATCGGCTTCCGCAGCCCACCAAGTCTGCTACACCAACACCACTTCATCCTCGGCATCTTCAGGTGACGTCTTTCAAGCTTCATTTCCAGCTGGGAACGCCCCCCCAGGGCTGCTTCATTCCCAGGCCACGTGGGTCCGTCCCTGTGGCGTGTATCCCTTTTTTATTTTTTGGTCATTGGCTTGCTTTGTTGGGGGCGCCCCTCGGGCTGCATCATCCCCAAGCCGCTCGGGCCAGGCCCAGTGGCGTGTATCTCCCTTGCGTTTATTTCGAGCTATGTTTTCGTCTGTCATGCTTGATTACTTGATGCCTGTCCACGGCACCTCCCCTTCTCCATGTCGACCACTTGCACGTTAAAGGGGGGTACCTGAGCATCACGACTCAGGGCTCTTACTGGCTCTCCAGCCCTCACCCTCTGGCCTTGTCCATGGCATCGCGACCTGGCATACCACCGACGGCTGAGACAAGCTCGAGGGCCGGGACCCGAGGATGTAGAGTGCCGGCATCTAACCCAACTTGCAGGAACAAGTCTCGAGATACGGCCCAGTGCCAGGCGCAACCCGCCTAGAGGTAGGGCCCCGTGAGTCCCGCGTTGGCTCACGGGTGCCCAGATACACCTCACCTAGCCCTACCGTGCCGGCCACATGTCAGGGCGGGGCTGTACACGCCCCGGGGGCTCCTCCCGGAGGGGAGCCCCCTCCCACGTACCAGTGGAAGCACCATGCTCCGCGCTGGCTGACGACACTGCTGAGGAGCGGCTATGCCCGTACACATACGGAAGCGCTATGCTCTGCGCTGGTGATAAACAACTGAGGGTGGCCTCTGGGCCGCGCTAACCTCAGGAAGCCCGGAGCTCAGCAGCTAGCCTCATCGCAACGCCTCCCCTCGGGAGCGCCGCGCGAGGGGGCTAGGCACGGGGGCTACGCCTAGGTCACGCCCAGATGTACGCCGCCCAGCCAGGCCCCTCGGGCCTGGCTCGTCGCGCGTCTCTCCCCGAGCGGAGCCAAGGTATGAAGGTCGTTTGAGCGTCAAGGGGGACTCCTGAGCATCGCGACTTAGGGGCCTAACTGGTCCTGTAGCCCCTCACTCCTTAGTTCCAAAAGGCTATGCTGGGTGAGGTACGCGCGGGGCCGGGCTCTGCAGACGTAGAACGGTAGTCTCGCTTGCATCTCACCTCATCGCCTGCTGTTTGCGCGTCAAGGGGGGCTCCTGAGCATCGAGACTCAGGAGCCTAACTGGCCCCGTAGCCCATCACTCCTTAGTTCCGAAAGGCTATGCTGGGTGAGGTACGCGCGGAGTCGGGCTCTGCAGACGTAGAACGGAAGATACACCTACATCACGCTTCCCTAATTGTTGTTCGTGCGCCAAGGGGGACTCCTGAGCATCGCGACTCAGGAGCCTAACTTGTCCCGTAGCCCCTCGCTCCTTTGGTCTCGTCCTGTCTTCCGGTCGGGGCCAATGCTGGGTGAGGTACGCGCGGGGCCGGGCTCTACCGGCGTAGAACGCAAGCAAGTAGGGAAGAAAGGCATAAAATTCAAGGAAATTAAAAGCAAAATATTACAGTCCATACTGTCATCTCAGTACAAAAGGCAAGTTTAAATGCCTCCCCGAGGCGTGGTGCATGTGCAGGAACTAAAAGAAGAACATGAGCGGTGGCGGAGTCACTTGTTGGCGGTGGAGCAGCGCGGAGTGGCTTCGCCTCGCGGAGCAGCAGGACCAGCAGCGCCTTGCTTCGGCTTGGTGCTGAAGTCCTGAAACTTCCCCAGCAGCGCCTCCGCGCGCCCCTTCACGGCTTCGACAGCGGCGGCAGCACCTTCGCCGCTCACCGACTCCAGTAGGCTGTCGAGGTCGGCGCCGGGATCACGGAGGTAGATGTGGGTGAAGACCCGCGTCAGCGCAGCAGAAGACAAGACACACGCCTCGGCCTCAGCCGTGGGGCCAAGGGCAAGGGCGACATCCCCAAGGGCCTGAACAAGGAAAGGAAGCAGCTTGGCGGGGCCGTCCTCGTCACCGGCCAGCGGGCTCTCCAGGCCGCTCTCGTAAAGTGTCTTCAGCGAAGCGCGAGCATCCTTCTCCATATCCGCGAAGGCCACACGATCCTCGGCAGGGACCCGGGCCTTGGCGTCCAGCTCGGCCTTCGTCGCCTCCAGCTCCTTCTTCAGCGCGTTCAGGTGGTCGCGGCGTTTCTTGAGCTTGGCCTCCCGGTCCCCGAGGGCCGCCTCGCGGGCCTTCATGCCTTCTTCCTGCTCTCGGCGGAGGAGGACCTCCTTCGCGAGCTGGTCTCGCAAGCCTTGCATTTCACCTTCCAGCTCCTTGCAGCGACCACGGGCTTCAACCACCTCTCCCAGGGCCGCGTCTCGGGCAATCTTCGCCTCGAGGGTGGCCTCCCTCTCTTCGTCACAGGACGTCGAGGCCTGAACCAGCGCCGCCTGAATCGAGGCGTCGGAACAGATCCACTCCGAAGCCAGGTCCAGGCGCCCGGCCACCAGGCGAGGGTCAGCGCCAAGAAGATCCTGCCGCAGCTGGTCCAACTCAGCAACGGCACGCTCCAGGACGGCAGAAGAAGACGGAGAAGCATCGGCGCGCTCCAAGGCAGCAGGAGGAGTTGGGGGAGCAGCGGTCGGTGGAACGGGAGGAGAAGGTAGTGGTGGCGAGACCACAGTGTCCTGAGGCGGAGTCTGCTGCACCTCGACGACCGTGGCGGCGGCAGCAGGCAGGAGCACCTCGGGAGTCACTTGGGCCATGGGGGCTGGGC
The DNA here is from genome assembly GCA_032464435.1 of Aegilops umbellulata. Taxonomy (NCBI): domain Eukaryota; kingdom Viridiplantae; phylum Streptophyta; class Magnoliopsida; order Poales; family Poaceae; genus Aegilops; species Aegilops umbellulata. The sequence goes on along the minus strand of CP136056.1, from coordinate 59,773,866 downwards.
TCTCCCCAGCCAGCTCAGCCAAGCCTCGCAAGTATGAGCGGGCAGGAGAAGCCTGTGCCTCATGATCGCCCTCACTTGCAGGCGGAGGCGTTGCCGCGGATGGGACCTCGGGAGCCCCCTTCGGCTTCTTCGTCGTGGGCGCCAGCCTATCCAAGAGGAGCGAACATCAAGCCTTTGCGGCGGGACAAGGAACAAAAGATGAGGGATCAAGCACTTACAGGTCATCGCTGGAGGGCTCGAGCAGCCTCCGGCCGTACTTGAAGCCTGAGAGCTGGCTGGAGGGGTCAACCTCAGAAGCAGAAGGCGCGTCCGCGGATCGCCCCGGAGCCGGGGCGGACCCGCGGAGGATCAACCCTGTCCTGTCCTTCCTCGGGATCGGGGGCGAGCTCCCGCTACCCAGCACGTCATCACCCTCATCATCATCGCTCAACGAGAGGCGGAGAGTGCGGGACTTGCGCCGGGGAAGGGGAGCCCTAGACTCTCCGTCGGTTGCCTCAGAGTCAGGGCCCTCTCCCCGCTCCTCCTCGCCCCCCTCTCTGCTGGAGTCGCCGGAGGACACGTCCACCAGTCCCTCGGGAGCCACCACGGGCACGGGCCGTCCCCGTTGAACACGGGCATGGAATCCACCACCTTCTTCCAGTCGTCGCGAAGGAACAAGGGCGTGGGTGCGCCCTCCAACCTTGCCACCTCGCCCCCAACCAGATATTGGAGAACTGCGGTTAAATCCTCGTCGTCCACAGCCGCGGGGCTTGGATGAGGCCTCCACATCAGAGATGAGTACTGCCGAAGCGGAGCCAGTTGGTGCTCCAGGAACTCCCTCAGTAGCGACGCGCCGGTCAGCTTCGTCGCCGCCGTGCTGGCAGGCTTCAGGTCCGCGTCCAACTTCTCCAGTACTGGCTTCGCGCGGGGGTCCGTAAGCTCCGCTCGGGACCAGTCGCCGGAACTCACGGGCTGCTCCATTGGTAGGATCAGCCGAGGGTGGATGCGCCCGGCGTCCACCATGACCCACTTGCTCCGGAAGCCCTCAATCCTCTTCCCGGGATTCGAGATGGCAATGGCGCCACCGCACGCAACGAAACTCGCGCATGCAGAAGGGGAACCACGGGTGACCCGGAGTTAGAAGTAGTGGCGCAGCAAGCCCACTGAGGGTTGCACCCCCACATGAGCCTCGCAGTAGTAGGCGAAGATCGCCAGGAGAGGGATGGAGTTGGGGTGGAGATGCAGAGCTTGTAAGTCGTAATGGTGGAGGACGGCAAGGAAGAACTCAGAGAAAGGAGGCACCAAGCCCGCAGTAATGGAGCTTACGAAGAGAGGGTAGAAGATGCTTCCTCGGCCCTCAGGGGTGGCGGAGCCGACCTTAAACACCCGCGCCCCGTTGATGCCTCGCGCCGCAGCCATCCGGCGCAGCTGGGCAAGGCTCGCCTCCGACACGTTCGGCGAGTCCAGGGCAGGCGAAAACCAAGCTTCGGCCGGGGGCTGACGAGGCGCCATGACTTCCTAGGTCACACGGAAAGAGCAGGTCTGGGAGTTAGGAGGAAGGAAGGAGAGGCGCAAGAAAGGGGATCCGAGCAGCAACCGGAGAAAGAGAAGAGCAAAGCCTGGGTGGGCGCTGCACCTTTAGTAACCTGCGCGGTTGCTAAAGCACCTGCGTCCAATCAACTGCCACGCGGCGCCCAAGGCCGCAGGCTGTTAGGGCCCGCGGCGCTTCGCCCTTGCCCTTTCGCCTCTCGGCACGGCCAAGTCCGGGTGCGCCTTGGGCCCGGGGGCTACTGTCGGCGTTCTGGGAACGGGGGTCCCCAGACATGCCTGCCTGCGGCCCACGGCGTGGCACAAGGGGGCCCAGCACGGCCCAACTTCATCAACACAAGACCCAAGACCCTCGCGAGGGGCCAAGCCTCGCGGGGCGGACGACACAACACTTCCTCAGGCACGGCCTCGTCAGGTTGGCTCACGAGGAGGCGGAGAGATCAAGGCAGGGTACCTCGCGAGGTGCCCATGACGCAAGCCATGACGACCAAGGGTGCCAGGCGGGCGTCAGCCCGCGCAGCGTCCTCCCTTTCCTCTTTGGTGCAAAAGGGGCAAGCGCAGGCGAGAGGATCAAGCAAAGGCATCCATTTCGGCGCAACAAGACCAAGACCAGTCCAATGGTGGGAAGGAGGTCATCGTGGAGCCTAGAACGGCGTCACCACAGGGCCTTTGGCAGGCGAGGACCAACTTTAGTCAGGATAAGTGTACCAGATGTTCCCCTTCGAATTGGCCAATTGTTGGCGCCCTTCCCGCTCAATATTTGGGAAGAGGCCCAGGGCCTTTGCCTATAAATAGGACTAGCCACCCCCAGGGTAGAGGCATCTAGAGATCGAGGAGTCTAGCAAGTTAGCATCGGGCAATCAGGCCAGCAGAATCAGAGCAAGCAGAGAACAAGTAGAGAGAGAGAGAGAAGGGCGGCTGAAATCCTCCTAGCAGTTCATCGTCCTAACCAAGAACAGGCCCTCGCGAGGCCGTTCTCCCTTGTACTGTTCATCATCATCATCAGCCCAAGAGGCAATCCACACACCACACTGGAGTAGGGTATTACACCACGACGGTGGCCCAAACCAGTATAAACTCTGTGTCTTCCGTGTTGTTCCTTTGATAGTATAGATCCTTGCGAGACGGAGAGGTAGAGGGCACAATCTCCACACACACCACAGAGTTCGAACCTTAAGGGTCTGCCGGAACCCGAAATCCGACACTTCCGATTTTCATTACTAAAAACCACCACAATTCACAAGAAGTTCAGCACAACTCCAGCCTAACACGAAGGACTAAAAGCTACCAGATTGAAATCGCAACATCCCAAGATGCCAACAAAGGCCAAACATCCGCGCTAGAACCCAACATCTCACAACCGACGACACAATCCACATCCTAAACCAATTATTACATCAAAAGAAACCAGGAAACTGAAGGACACACGCTCTGGTGATCGGCGAGCTTGTGGTCAATGACAAAGTATCCGCAAAAGTTGAACTTGTTTTTGAAACAACAAGTGGCCAGAGACTCGAAAACTTATTTCCCCACTAGTGACTTGTCAGGGCGTAGGATTTTAGTTTGTATGATAATGCTGCATCCACCTAAAGTAACGAAAGTTCTTACGTAAACTTCCTAGTAATTCCCTCTTCGTAGCTGCAACATTACTCCTAACATTTGTAATATCGGTTTGAAACTTGTAATATTGCCATGTCCTATTCCTGCATTTTCAAAATCCTGCGAATCAAATAGGTTCTGAGTTGGTGATGATGTTGTGCCTCCCATCTTTCACCAATAGCCGTCGGATCTAGATCTGACGCATACAAACCAAGCTTCTCCATTTTTGCAAAAAGATGACCGCACTTGTTCCCTATTTACAAACAACTCCTTGTCTATCACAATCAGCCTTATCTCCTCCCCAGCACATCTAGAAGGCTGTGGAAAAATCTGGCGCGATGGCCGCTGCCGGAGCCGTCCACCCCCAATCTTGGTGTTCCATGCAATGCACGGGCATCTACGCACGGGAAATTATGTCGAACAGGGCTAGTTGTAAGCAGGCTAGCTCTACAGCCATAATGATAGTGACTGCAGACGGTGAGGCTGACTATGGTATGCCGAACACGGCACCTATACTCAGGTGTCATCTCCGCGGCAGGGTCTTGTCACTTCACTGTGAGGAGCAGCACGTAATAATTTGACCAACGGGTAGTACAGTGCTAGTAGTCCTACTACTACATTGGTAGTTCTACTACTAGTACTAGTAGCACCACCGTCTGGATTTAGGAGTACTACAACGTCCATCTGGATTTCAGTATTTGACTAGCAATATCTAGTAATGCATGTCACAAAAAATGTACTACTCCCTCTGTAAATAAATACATGGTGTTTTATTCCTATCGGCGAGAGAACTTAATGTTTTTTTGCTAACTAGAGTACTAATAATAGGATTACATGCAATGAACTAAACACTGCATGTCATGTTTGGTAGTCTCAAGTCATTGAAAGCATGCACGGCCCACATCTCTCATTGGTTGATATGTCACGAAATAAGAAACAAGGAGGGAGTTAATGCACCGTGCCTAAGTATTTTGGGATTATTTGGTTTTCGTAAGGTGATTTACACAACATTTTTGTTTACATGCATTAACATTTTATTAGTTAAATCAAAGGTCAAAACTTGGCGCAAAATGCAAAGGGGGCCAATAAACCAGTAAACATCAAACTTCTCTCGTTTGGCCCCAACTAGAGGTCCGGTGAGATGACTATACTGCACCGGCACGGAGGGGGACGCAGCTTCATTGACTTACGACAACTGCCTTTGGGTGAATGACACGTGGGCCAGGGGGTGGCTGGCCCATCTATCATACAGCCAAAGGCTATAGGTGAAGTAGAGGGCCGAGGAGTAGTACGAAATGCTACGCACCTATGCACGCTAACCAAGGGCAGGTGTGATCACTCGAATCGCAAGAACAGTTGACTAGAGGCTAAGCTAGACCCATGGAGGTGATGAGCGCGAGCATCAGCCGGCTGTGCCAGATGGTCCACGATGCTGGCCTGCGGCCCAGCACCGAGGAACGTCTCCAGATAGTATTGCTTGAGGCCGCCAGGGCGAGGTGCCGCTTGGACGATAGCTTCATCTCCTTGTTCGACGAGGTCCTCGTCGGTTTCCTCGACAAGTTCACCCGTCATCAAGAAGCTTGCGGACAACTTTGATGTAAGCCTCCAGCCGACGCGCCCAGGCTCTGCGATGCCCGCCACCCTCAACGGCCACTATGGTGACAACCTCTTCGACGCACTGGTGGCTCTGCGACTACCCGTCGTCGCGCCGGAGAATGTCCACCTCGAGGTCGCGCTCGCCGCGCAGCGCCTGGCGCAGCAAGACACCATCGACGTAATGACCCATGTCTATGCGCAAATTGTCCACAAGGACTACTACATGCAAGAGGAGGACGATAGGATGTTGGCCTTCTTGGACCGCGGGGCAACCTTGGACGGCACCGTTCAGAAGCACGTTGAGCTCGCCGCCAACGCCGCTGCTCCTCACGCGTCAGTTGGTGATCCGGCGCACTAGGGCGTGAGGATGTCATTGAACGTTGATGGATCCGTATGTATTTTTTATCTTTCCGTCAAATCCATGTAGCAGCATATGATATTACAGTAATTATCTTACCTTTCGCATCAACTTCATAATTTTCGTACGTACTCCATGCATGAACGGCGCCAGAACCAAACTTCTCATTACTCTAGGCAAAATAGTTATTTTCTATCTATCGGTCACGCCATGGAGCAGAACCAAATTTTACAAGTTAATAGTTCAAAAGGAAAAGCCTGTCGTGTTCCCGTCGCACCCCCACACGGTTGGTCCAGCATGCCGCTCAAGCGGGAATGCGTGTGGTGTTGCATTTTCACTTACAAGTGGGACCGCAGTTGAGCAAACCAACTTTCGGCAAACCCCCACCCCGCCCACCGCGCGATGGCTGAGAAAACAGGAGGGAGAAGAGATGGTTGTAGCACGGACTCCAAGAAAATTGGTGTCGGATGGGACTCGTGCGGGTGGTGTGTGCCGTACTGCTAGACGTGAATGCTAGTTATGGCCCATGCCACCCCACTATATTGCACCTATATCGAGGTACGTAGAACAAATTTCCTGCAGTACGTGCTCAGCCCTCCTCTATCTCTCTTCTCAGCCAGCCAGCGGACGCGCGGAGCCCATCGTCTGTTTGCTCACATGCGGCCCCACAAGTCAGTGAAAACGCAAGAGGACCCACTAAACCTGCACATCTTTCACCTCGACGTGCTGGTGATGAAAAACAAATCCAATAAAGATCTTCGGTGGCTGCTTTTGGAGTTACTCAAGAGTAGTAAGATTCTATTTACAGTTTAACCCAAGATGCACATCTCGTGGCTTCAACTACCACTCTATTTTCTTTCATGACACGACCTGGATGCTGGATGTCCCATATAGTACTGATACGTCCATTTTTCATCATGCTTTTATATCGATATTTATTGCATTATGGGCTGTTATTTCACGTTATGTCACAATACTTATGGCTATTCTCTCTTAATTTACAAGGTTTACATGAAGAGGGGGAATGCCGGTAGCTGGAATTCTGGGCTGGAAAAGGAGCAAATATTAGAGACCTATTCTGCGCAACTCCAAAAGTCCTGAAACTCCACGGAATATCTTAAAAGAAATAAAGAAAAATCCTCGCCAAAGATGAAGGCCAGGGGGCCCACACCCTACTCACGAGGGTGGGGGGCGCCCCCCCTCCTAGGGCGCGCCACTACCTCGTGGGCCCCCTGGTGGGTCTCCGACGTCCATCTTCTTCTATATGAAGTCTTTCGATGAGAAAAAAATCAGAAGCAACCTTTCGGGATGAAACTCCGCCGCCACGAGGCGGAACCTTGGCGGAACCAATCTAGGGCTCCGGCAGAGCTGTTCTGCCGAGGACACTTCCCTCCGGGAGGGGGAAATCATCGCCATTGTCATCACCAACGCTCCTCTCATCGGGAGAGGGAAATCTCCATCAACATCTTCACCAGCACCATCTCATCTCCAAACCCTAGTTCATCTCTTGTATCCAATTCTTGTCTCAAAGTCCGGGATTGGTGCTAGTAGGTTGCTAGTAGTGTTGATTACTCCTTGTAGTTGATGCTAGTTGGTTTATTTGGTGGAAGATCATATGTTCAGATCCTATATGCATATTATTACCCCTCTGATTATGAACATGAATATGCTTTGTGATTAGTTACGTTTGTTCCTGAGGACAAGGGAGAAGTCTTGCTATTAGTAGTCATGTGAATTTGGTATTCGCTCGATATTTTGATAAGATGTATGTTGTCTATCCTCTAGTGGTGTTATGTGAACGTCGACTACAAAACACTTCACCATTATTTGGGCCTAGAGGAAGGCATTGGGAAGTAATAAGTAGATGATGGGTTGCTAGAGTGACAGAAGCTTAAACCCTAGTTTATGCGTTGCTTCGTAAGGGGCTGATTTGGATCCATATGTTTCATGCTATGGTTAGGTTTACCTTAATACTTTTGTTGTAGTTGCGGATGCTTGCAATAGAGGTTAATCATAAGTGGGATGCTTGTTCAAGTAAGAACAACACCCAAGCACCGGTCCACCTACATATCAAATTATCAAAGTACCGAACGTGAATCATATGAACGTGATGAAAACTAGCTTGACGATATTCCCATGTGTCCTTCGGAGCGCTTTTCCTATTATAAGAGTTTGTTCTGGCTTGTCCTTTGCTATAAAAGTATTGGGCCACCTTGCTGCACTTTATTTACTTTTGTCACTTGTTGCTCGTTATCTTATCACGAAACTATCTGTTACCACTTATTTCAGTACTTGCAGAGAATACCTTGCTGAAAACCGCTTATCAATTCCTTCTGCTCCTCGTTGGGTTTGACACTCTTACTTATCGAAAGGACTTCGATAGATCCCCTATACTTGTGGGTCATCATGACTCTTTTCTGGCGCTGTTGCCGGGGAGTGTAGTGCTTCTGGTAGGTGGAATTTGGTAAGGAAAAATTTATATAGTGTGCTGAAATTTACTGTCACTTGTTACTATGGAAAGTAATTCTCTGAGGGTCTTGTTTGGGGTATCTTCACCCCGTCCAGTAGAGCAAAGAGTTGCTCCTCAACCTACTGAACCTATTGAAATGAAACTCCTTTTGAATTTCCTTCGGGTATGATGGAAAAACTGCTAGCTAATCCTTTTACAGGAGATGGACAAAGCATCCTGATGAGCACTTAATTTATGTGGATGAAGTTTGTGGATTATTTAAGCTTGCAGGTATACCCGATGATGTTGCTAAGAAGAAGGTCTTCCCTTTATCTTTGAAGGGAGACGCATTGATATGGTATAGGCTATGTGATGATACGAGATCATGGAACTATAAAAGATTGAAATTGGAATTTCATCAAAAGTATTACCCTATGCATCTTGTTCATCGTGATCACAATTATATATATAGTTTCTGGCCTCGCGAAGGAGAAAGCATCACTCAAGCTTGGGGGAGGATTAAATCAATGTTATATTCATGCCCCAATCATGAGCCCTCGAGAGAAATAATTATTCAAAGTTTTTATGCTCGGCTTTCTCATAATAATCAAACCATGCTCGATACTTCTTGTGCTGGCTCTTTTATGATGAAGACTATGGTGTCTACTACACAACCTTCTTCTTGTAGACGTTGTTGGGCCTGCAAGTGCACAGGTTTGTAGGACAGTTGCAAATTTCCCTTAAGTGGATGACCAAAGGTTTATCAATCCGTGGGAGGCATAGGATGAAGATGGTCTCTCTCGAGCAACCCTGCAACCAAATAACAAAGAGTCTCTTGTGTCCCCAACACACCCAATACAATGGTAAATTGTATAGGTGCACTAGTTCGGCGAAGAGATGGTGATACAAGTGCAATATGGATGGTAGATATAGGTTTTTGTAAACTGAAAATATAAAAACAGCAAGGTAGCAAGCGGTAAAAGTGAGCGTAAACGGTATTGCAATGAGTTGAAACAAGGCCTAGGGTTCATACTTTCAGTAGTGACTGTCCTCTCAACAATAATAACATAATTGGATCACATAACTATCCCTCAACATGCAACAAAGAGTAACTCCAAGTCACTAATAGTGGAGAACAAACGAAGAGATTATGGTAGGGTACGAAACCACCTCAAAGTTATTCTTTCCAATCAATCCATTGGGCTATTCCTATAAATGTCACAAACAGCCCTAGAGTTCGTACTAGAATAACACCTTAAGATACAAATCAACCAAAACCCTAATGTCACCTAGATACTCCATTGTCACCTCAAGTATCCGTGGGTATGATTATACGATATGCATCACACAATCTCAATTCATCTACTCAATCCAACACATAGAACCTCAAAGAGTGCCCAAAGTTTCTACCGGAGAATCATGACGAAAACGTGTGCCAACCCCTATGCATAGGTTCATGGGCGGAACCCGCAAGTTGATCACCAAAACATACATCAAGTGGCACGTGATATCCCATTGTCACCACAGATACGCACGGCAAGACATACATCAAGTGTTCTCAAATCTTTAAAGACTCAATCCGATAAGATTACTTCAAGGGGAAAACTCAATCCATTACAAGAGATAAGAGGGGGAGAAGAAACATAAGATCCAACTATAATAGCAAAGCTCGCGATACATCAAGATCGTGCCAAATCAAGAACACGAGAGAGAGAGATCAAACACATAGCTAGTGGTACATACCCTCAGCCCCGAGGGTGAACTACTCCCTCCTCGTCATGGAGAGCGCCGGGATGATGAAGATGGCCACCGGTGAGGGTTCCCCCATCCGGCAGGGGGCCGGAACAGGGTCCCGAGAGGTTTTTGGTGGCTACAGAGGCTTGCGGCGGTGGAACTCCCGATCTAATCTCTGTTCTGGAAGTTTTACGATACGTAGGTATATATGGGTGAAAGGAGTACGTCGGTGGAGCTGCGGGGGCCCCACGAGGCAGGGGGCGCGCCCCCTACCCTCGTGGACAGCTCCCGTATCTTCTGACATAGAGTCCAAGTCTATCAGGTAGGTTGCCTTCCAAAAATAACTTCTCCAGTTGATTTCGTTCCGTTTTGACTCCGTCTGATATTCCTTTTCCTCGAAACATTGAAATATGCATAAAACAGCAAATCTGGGTTGGGCCTCCGGTTAATAGTTTAGTCCCAAAAATAATATAAAAGTGGATAATAAAGCCCAATATTGCCTAAAACAGTAGATAATATAGCATGGAGCAATCAAAAATTATAGATACGTTGGTGACGTATCAAGCATCCCCAAGCTTAATTCCTGCTCGTCCTCGAGTAGGTAAATGATAAAAAAGAATTTTTGATGCGGAGTGCTACTTCGCATAATTTCAATGTAAATCTTCTCAATTGTGGTATGAATATTCAGATCCGAAAGATTCAAGACAAAAGTTCATATTGACATAAAAATAATAATACTTCAAGCATACTAATAAAGCAATTATGTCTTCTCAAAATAACATGGCCAAAGAAAGTTATCCCTACAAAATCATATAGTCTGTCTATGCTCCATCTTCACCACACAAAGTATTTAAATCATGCACAACCCCGATGACAAACCAAGCAATTGTTTCATACTTTAACATTTTCAAAACTTTTTCAATCTTCATGCAATACATGAGCGTGAGCCATGGATATAGCACTATATGTGGAATAGAATGGTGGTTGTGGAGAAGATAAAAAGAGGGGAAGATAGTCTCACATCAACTAGGCGTATCAACAGGCTATGGAGATGCCCATTAATAGATATCAATGTGAGTGAGTAGGGATTGCCATGCAATGGATGCACTAGAGCTATAAGCATATGAAAGCTCAACAAAAGAAACTAAGGGGGTGTGCGTCCAACTCGCTTGCTCACGAAGACCTAGGGCATTTTGAGGAAGCCCATCATTGGAATATACAAGCCAAGTTCTATAATGTAAAATTCCCACTAGTATATGAAAGTGACAACATAGGAGACTCTCTATCATAAAGATCATGGTGCTACTTTGAAGCACAAGTGTGGTAAAAGGATAGTAGCATTGCCCCTTCTCTATTTTTCTCTCATCATTTTTTTATTTTTTTATTTTTTTTTGTTTGGGCCTTTTCTCTTTTTATGGCCTTTCTTTTTTTGGGCCTTATCTTTTTTTTATGGCCTTTCTTTTATTTTTATTTTTTTATTCCTCACTTGGGACAATGCTCTAAAAAATGATGATCATCACACTTCTATTTATTTACAACTCATGAATTACAACTCGATACTAGAACAAAGTATGACTCTATATGAATGCCTCCGGCGGTGTACCAGGATATGCAATGAATCAAGAGTGACATGTATGAAAGAATTATGAATGGTGGCTTTGCCACAAATACGATGTCAATTACATGATCATGCTAGCAATATGACAATGATGGAGCGTGTCATAATAAACAAAAAGGTGGAAAGTTGCATGGCAATATATCTCGGAATGGCTATGGAAATGCCATGGTAGGTAGGTATGGTGGCTGTTTTGAGGAAGGTATATGGTGGGTGTATTATACCGTCGAAAAGTGCGCGGTATTAGAGAGGCTAGCAATGGTGGAAGGATGGGAAAAGTGCGAATAATTCATGGACTCAACATTAGTCATAAAGAACTCATATACTTATTGCAAAATCTAGAAGTTATCAAAGCAAAGTATTACGCGCATGCTCCTAGGGGGATAGATTGGTAGGAAAAGACCATCGCTCGTCCCCGACCGCCACTCATAAGGAAGACAATCAATAAATAAATCGTGCTCCGACTTCGTCACATAACGGTTCACCATACGTGCATGCTACGGGAATCACAAACTTCAACGCAAGTATTTCTCAAATTCACAACTACTCAACTAGCATGACTCTAATATTATCACCTCCATATCTCAAAACAATTATCATGCTTCAATCTTTTCTTAGTATTCAACACACTCATAAGAATTTTTCTTTTATTAGTCTTGTATGCCTAGCATATTAGAATTAAGCACATTACTATGCTATTTATGACTCTAAAAATAATATAAGTGAAGCACGAGAGTTCATCTATTTCTTCAAAATACAAATACCACCATGCTCTAAATGATATAAGTGAAGCACTAGAGGAAACGACGAACTACTCCGAAAGATATAAGTGAAGATCAATGAGTAGTTAAATAATTATGCAACTATGTGAAGACTCTCCCATTTAATAATTTCAGATCTTGTTACTTTACTCAAACATAAAGCAAAGCTAAAGAAAATAAAATGACGCTCCAAGCAAAACACATATCATGTGGTGAATAAAAATACAGCTCCAAGTAAAGTTACCGATGAACAAAGACGAAAGAGGGGATGGCTTCCGGGGCATCCCCAAGCTTAGACGCTTGGTTATCCTTGAATATTACCTTGGGGTGCCTTGGTCATCCCCAAGCTTAGGCTCTTTCCACTCCTTATTCCATAGTCCATCGAATATTTACCCAAAACTTGAAAACTTCACAACACAAAACTTAACAGAAAACTCGTGAGCTCCATTAGCGAAAGAAAACAAAACACCACTTCAAGGTACTGTAATGAACTCATTATTTATTTATATTGGTGTTAAAACTACTGTATTCCAACTTCTCTATGGTTTATAAACTATTTTACTAGCCATAGATTCATCAAAATAAGCAAACAACACGCGAAAAACAGAACAGTCTGTAGTAATCTGTAACTAACGCCAACTTCTGGAACTTCAAAAATTCTAAAATAAATTTCTGGACTTGAGGAATTTGTCTAGTAATCTTCTGCAAAAATAATAAACTAAATAGCACTCTCCAGTAAAAAGTTCTAGCTAATCTCGTGAGCGCTAAAGTTTCTGTTTTTACAGCATGATAGACTTCACCCAAGTCTTCCCAAAGGTTCTACTTGGCACAAACACTAATTAAAACATAAAACCACATCTAAACAGATGCTAGATGGATTATTTATTCCTAAACAGAACCAAAAAGTAAGAAACTAAAATAAAATTGGGTTGCCTCCCAACAAGCGCTATCGTTTAGCGCCCCTAGCTAGGCATGATGATTTCAATGATGCTCGCATAAAAGATAAGAATTGAAACATAAAGAGAGCATCATGAAGAATATGACTAGCACATTTAAGTCTAACCCACTTCCTATGCATAGGGATTTTGTAAGCAAACAACTTATGGGAACAATAATCAACTAACGTAGGAAGGCAAAACAAGCATAACTTCAAAACTTTAAACACATAGAGAGGAAACTTGATATTATTGCAATTCCTACAAGCATATGTTACTCCCTCATAATAATTTTCAGTGGCATCATGAATGAATTCAACAATATAACCAGCACCTAAATCATTTTTTTCATGATCTACAAGCATAGAAATTTTACTACTCTCCACACAAGAAAAATTCTTCTCATTAGGAATAGTGGAGGGAGCAAACTCAACAAAATAACTATCATATGATTGAGAATTAAGATCAAGATGACAAGTTTCATGGTTATCATTATTATTTAAAGCATACGTGTCATCACAATAATCATCATAGATAGGAGGCATGTTTTCATCATAGTAAATTTGCTCATCAAAGCTTGGGGGACAAAAAATACCATCTTCATCAAACATAGCTTCCCCAAGCTTGTGGCTTTGCATATCATTAGCATCATAGATATTCAAGGAATTCATACTAACAACATTGCAATCATGCTCATCATTCAAATATTTAGTGCCAAACAATTTAATGAATTCTTCTCCTAACACTTTGGCACAATTTTCTTTTCCATCATACTCACGAAAGATATTAAAAAGGTGAAGCGTATGAGACAAACTCAATTCCATTTTTTATTTCCTTTTATAGACTAACTAGTGCTAAAACAAGAAACAAAAAGATTCGATTACAAGATCTAAAGATATATATACCTTCACTTACCTAGCCTCCCCGGAAACGGCGCCAGAAAAGAGCTTGATGTCTACTACACAACCTTCTTCTTGTAGACGTTGTTGGGCCTGTGCAAGTGCACAGGTTTGTAGGATAGTAGCAAATTTCCCTCAAGTGGATGACCTAAGGTTTATCAATCCGTGGTAGGCGTAGGATGAAGATGGTCTCTCTTGAGCAACCCTGCAACCAAATAACAAAGAGTCTCTTGTGTCCCCAACACAGCCAATACAATGGTAAATTGTATAGGTGCACTAGTTCGGCGAAGAGATGGTGATACAAGTGCAATATGGATGGTAGATATAGGTTTTTGTAAACTGAAAATATAAAAACAGCAAGGTAGCAAGCGGTAAAAGTGAGCGTAAACGGTATTGCAATGAGTTGAAACAAGGCCTACGGTTCATACTTTCACTAGTGCAAGTCATCTCAACAATAATAACATAATTGCATCACATAACTATCCCTCAACATGCAACAAAGAGTCACTCCAAAGTCACTAATAGCGGAGAACAAATGAAGAGATTATGGTAGGGTACGAAACCACCTCAAAGTTATTCTTTCCAATCAATCCATTGGGATATTCCTATAAGTGTCAAAAACAGCCCTAGAGTTCATACTAGAATAACACCTTAAGATACAAATCAACCAAAACCCTAATGTCACCTAGATACTCCATTGTCACCTCAAGTATCCGTGGGTATGATTATACGATATGCATCACACAATCTCAATTCATCTACTCAATCCAACACATAGAACCTCAAAGAGTGCCCAAAGTTTCTACCGGAGAATCATGACGAAAACGTGTGCCAACCCCTATGCATAGGTTCACGGGCGGAACCCGCAAGTTGATCACCAAAACATACATCAAGTGGCACGTGATATCCCATTGTCACCACAGATACGCACGGCAAGACATACATCAAGTGTTCTCAAATCTTTAAAGACTCAATCCGATAAGATTACTTCAAGGGGAAAACTCAATCCATTACAAGAGAGAAGAGGGGGAGAAGAAACATAAGATCCAACTATATAGCAAAGCTCGCGATACATCAAGATCGTGCCAAATCAAGAACACGAGAGAGAGAGAGATCAAACACATAGCTAGTGGTACATACCCTCAGCCCCGAGGGTGAACTACTCCCTCCTCGTCATGGAGAGCGTCAGGATGATGAAGATGGCCACCGGTGAGGGTTCCCCCTCCGGCAGGGTGCCGAAACAGGGTCCCGAGAGGTTTTTGGTGGCCACGGAGGCTTGCGGCGGTGGAACTCCCGATCTAATCTCTGTTCTGGAAGTTTTACGATACGAGGTATATATGGGTGAAAGGAGTACGTCGGTGGAGCTGCGGGGGCCCCACGAGGCAGGGGGGCGCGCCCCTACCCTCATGGCCAGCTCCCGTATCTTCTGACGTAGAGTCCAAATCTATCAGGTAGGTTTCCTTCCAAAACTAACTTCTCCAGTTGATTTCGTTCCGCTTTGACTCCGTATGATATTCCTTTTCTTCGAAACACTGAAATAGGCATAAAACAGCAAATCTGGGCTGGGCCTCCGGTTAATAGGTTAGTCCCAAAAATAATATAAAAGTGGATAATAAAGCCCAATATTGCCTAAAACAGTAGATAATATAGCATGGAGCAATCAAAAATTATAGATACGTTGGAGACGTATAAGACTATTGAATTTAAATGGGAATTATTGGATAGAATTAAACGCAACTCTAAAGATTGGGACCTCGACGAAGGTAAGGAGTCAGGTATGACACCTAAGTTTGATTGTGTTAAATCTTTTATGGATACCGATATTTTTCGTAAGTTTAGCACTAAATATGGACTTGACTCTGAGATAGTAGCTTCTTTCTGTGAATCTTTTGCTACTTATGTTGATCTCCCTAAGGAGAAGTGGTTTAAATATCATCCTCCTATAGAAGTAAAAGTTGCTGCACCTATTAAAGTTGAAGAAAAGACTGTCACTTATAATGATCCTATTGTTCCTACTTCTTATGTTCAGAAACCACCTTTTCCTGTTAGAATAAAGGATCATGCTAAAGCTTCAATTGTTGTTCGTAAAAGCAATATTAGAACTTATATACCTCCTGAGCAAGTTAAAGTAGGACCTAATATTTCTATTGTTAAAAATCTCTTGTCTGATAATATTGATGGGCATGTTATTCAGTTCGATGGTGAAACTGCTAGAATTGCTAAGCCTTGTGCTAAAGATAAACATAGACCTGTGGTAGGCGTGCCTGTTATTTCTGTTAAAATAGGAGATCATTGTTATCCTGGCTTATGTGATATGGGTGCTAGTGCTAGTGTTATACCTATTACCTTATTTTAAGAAATCAAGCATGAAATTGTACCTGCTGAGTTAGAAGATATTGATGTTACAATTAAGCTTGCCAATAGAGATACTATTTCACCAATTGGGATTGTTACAGATGTTGAAGTATTGTGTGGGAAAACTAAATATCCTGCTGATTTTCTTGTTCTTGGCTCTCCACAAGATAGCTTTTGTCCCATTATATTTGGTATACCCTTCTTGAATACTGTTAATGCTAGGATAGACTGCGAAAAGAATGTTGTTACTATTGGCTTGGATGATATGATTCATGAGTTTAATTTCTCTAAATTCAGGAAACAACATCGTGAGGAAGAATTGCCTAGTAACGATGAAATTATTGGTCTTGCTTCTATTGCCATACCTCCTAGTGATCCCTTGGAACACTATTTGCTAGACCATGAAAATGATATGTTCATGAATGAAAGAAGGGAAATAGATGAAGTATTCTTTAAACAGGAACCTATTCTGCAACACAATTTGCCTATTGAAATTTTAGGGGATCCTCCTCCACCCAAGGGTGATCCTGTGTTTGATCTTAAACCATTGCCTGATAATCTTAAATATGCTTATCTTGATGAAAAGAAGATATATCATGTTATTATTAGTGCTAATCTTTCAGAGCATGAAGAATAAAAATTATTGAAAACTTTGAAGAAGTTACATGCTGCTATTGGATATACTCTTGATGATCTTAAGGGCATTAGTCCCACCTATGTCAACATAAAATAAATTTGGAAGCAGATGCCAAACCAGTTTGTGACCCTCAACGACGTTTGAATCCTAAAATGAAAGAAGTGGTAAGAAAAGAAATACTCAAGCTTCTGGAGGCAGGTATAATTTATCCAGTTGCTGATAGTCAGTGGGTAAGTCATGTCCATTGTGTCCCTAAGAAGGGAGGTATTACTGTTGTCCCTAATGATAAAGATGAATTGATTCCACAAAAAATTATCACAGGTTATAGGATGGTAATTGATTTCCGCAAGTTGAATAGGGCTACTAAGAAAGATCATTACCCCTTACCTTTTATTGATCAAATGCTAGAAAGATTATGCAAACATACACATTACTGCTTTCTAGATGGTTATTCTGGTTTCTCTAAAATACCTGTGTCGGCTAGAGATCAATCAAAGGCTACTTTTACATGCCCTTTTGGTACTTTTGCTTATAGACGTATGCCTTTTGGTCTATGTAATGCACCTGCTACCTTTCAAAGATGCATGATGGCTATATTCTCTGACTTTTGTGAAAAGATTTGTGAGGTTTTCATGGATGACTTTTCCGTCTATGGATCTTCTTTTGATGATTGCTTGAGCAATCTTGATAGAGTTTTGCAGAGATGTGAAGAAACTAATCTTGTCTTGAATTGGGAAAAGTGCCACTTTATGGTTAATGAAGGTATTGTCTTGGGGCATAAAGTTTCTGAAAGAGGTATTGAAGTTGATAAAGCCAAGGTTGATGCTATTGAAAAGATGCCATGTCCCAAGGACATCAAAGGTATAAGAAGTTTCCTTGGTCACGCCGGATTTTATAGGAGGTTCATTAAGGACTTCTCAAAAATTTCTCGGCCTCTGACTAATTTATTGCAAAAAGATATACCATTTGTCTTTGATGATGGTTGTGTAGAAGCATTTGAAATACTTAAGAAAGCATTAGTCTCTGCACCTGTTGTTCAGCCACCTGATTGGAATTTACCCTTTGAAATTATATGTGATGCTAGCGATTATGTTGTAGGTGCTGTTCTAGGGCAAAGAGTTGATAAGAAATTAAATGTTATCCATTATGCTAGTAAGACTCTAGACAATGCTCAAAGAAATTATGCTACTATTGAACAAGAACTTTTAGCAGTTGTATTTGCTTGTGATAAGTTCAGACCCTATATTGTTGATTCTAAAGTAACTATTCACACTGATCATGCTGCTATTAAATATCTTATGGAAAAGAAAGATGCTAAACCTAGACTTATTAGATGGGTTCTCTTGCTACAAGAATTTGATTTGCATATTGTTGATAGAAAAGGAGCTGAGAACCCCGTGGCAGACAACTTGTCTAGGTTAGAGAATGTTCTTGATGACCCACTACCCATTGATGATAGCTTTCTGATGAACAATTAAATGTCATAAGCACTTCTCGTAGTAATCCATGGTATGTTGATTATGCTAATTACATTGTTGCTAAATTTATACCACCTAGCTTCACATACCAACAAAAGAAAAAAGTTCTTCTATGATTTGAGACATTATTTTTGGGATAACCCACATCTTTATAAACAAGGAGTAGATGGTGTTATTAGACGTTGTGTACATGAGCATGAACAGGAACAGATCCTACGCAAGTGCCACTCCGAAGCTTATGGAGGACACCATGCTCGAGATAGAACTGCACATAAGGTATTGCAATCCAGTTTTTATTGGCCTACTCTCTTGAAGGATGCCCGTAAGTTTGTTTTGTCTTGTGATGAATGTCAAAGAATTGGTAATATTAGTAGACGTCAAGAGATGCCTATGAATTATTCACTTGTTATTGAGCCATTTGATGTTTGGGCTTTGATTATATGGGACCTTTTCCTGCCTCTAATGGATATACATATATTCTAGTTGCTGTTGATTATGTTACTAAGTGGGTAGAAGCTATTCCAACTAGTAGTGCTGATCATAACACTTCTATTAAGATGCTTAAAGAAGTTATTTTTCCGAGGTTTGGAGTCCCTAGATATTCAATGACTGATGGTGGTTCACACTTTATTCATGGTGCTTTCCGTAAAATGCTTGCTAAATACGACGTTAATCATTGAATTGCATCTCCTTATCACCCACGGTCTAGTGGTCAAGTAGAATTGAGCAACAGAGAGCTCAAATTAATTTTGCAAAAGACTGTCAATAGGTCTAGAAAGAATTGGTCCAAGAAACTCGATGATGCATTATGGGCTTATAGAACTGCATATAAAAATCCTATGGGTATGTCTCCGTATAGAATGGTTTATGGAAAAGCATGTCACTTACCTCTCGAACTAGAACATAAGGCATATTGGGATATTAAAGAGCTCAACTATGATTTCAAACTTGCCGGTGAGAAGAGGTTATTTGATATTAGCTCACTTGATGAATGGAGAACCCAAGCATATGAAAATGCCAAGTTATTTAAAGAAAAAGTTAAAAGATGGCATGACAAAAGGATACAAAAGCGTGAGTTTAATGTAGGTGATTATGTATTGCTATACAACTCCCGTTTAAGATTTTTTGCAGGAAAACTTCTCTCTAAATGGGAAGGCCCCTACGTTATCGAGGAGGTCTATCGTTCCGGTGCCATAAAAATCAACAACTTCGAAGGCACAAATCCGAAGGTGGTAAACAGTCAAAGAATCAAACATTATATCTCAGGTAATCTCATAAATGTTGAAACCAATATTATTGAAACCGTAACCCCGGAGGAATACATAAGAGACACTTTCGAAAACAATTTTTAAGGCAATATTTCTCTGTTTTGTAATATTTACAAAAATAGAAAAATAAGTACCAGTCCGGGAAGGACACGAGGGCCCCACGAGGGTGGTGGGCGCGCCCCCTCCCTAGGGCGCGCCCCCTACCTCATGAGCACTTCGTGTGCCTTCCGGACTCTGTTTTCTTGCACGGTACATATTTTGGTTGGTAAAAATTCATTATATATTCTCCCGAAGGTTTTGACTCCCGTATCACACAAATCTCCTCTGTTTTCATTTCGATCTGTCCCGCTGCAGATTTGATCAACATGTCTTCCCAGGATTCGGAAGGAGAAAGCTATGTGGATGATTATTTAGCAAATCCCAAGGTCTATGGAGATGTGGAACACGATGGCTGGACCACGGAGGTAGAAGAGGACTATGAACCCAAGGGGAAGGAGGAGACGAGCTCAGATGAAGATGAAGCCCCATTGCCTCAACCTGGGGACATGCACGTGGAGTTCAAAAAGTCGAGTCTCCCTGATAGGGTAAAGAAACCAAAGTTCGAGTTTATCCCTTTTCGTCTCTTGCAGGAAAATAAGCAAGGCCTACGCAAAAAGATATTAACCCTGGAGTGGGAAATTGATGATTTGAGGGATCAAAATGCCGTCCTCAAGCACAAATTAAGGGAGAAGTCTACGCCATCAACTAAGTCAACATCACCACCATCCTCTTCACCGACAAAGAAGGAGACATAATCACATGGGTATGGGCACTCCCCTTGGCAACTTCCAAGCTTGGGGGAGGTGCCCCGGTATCATATCACCATCACAACTCCTATCTTTACCGTTTCTTTAGTTCAATCCTATTAGTAGTATCTTGATCTAGTAGAATAAAGTTCATGGCATGATCTAGTTTTGAGTTTTGCTTTGTGATCTCTCTATGTAATCGAGTCCGTGAGCTATATAATAAAGATTAGTGTTGAGTCAAGGGCTTTATTATTTTGCCATGATCTTGGGTGAATGAAAGAAAAGAAGAAAAATAATAAAAAGAAACAAAGAGCTCATACTGATCTTATTGAGAGTAATGACTTCACATAGAAAGAGTATGATGATTAAAAGTTGTTGGGAGTTGGCAGACATAGCTTTGGTCATCGTTGCAATTAATAGGAAGTAATAAGGAAAGAAAGGTTTCACATATAGATATATTATCATTGACATCTTTTATGATTGGAAGCACTCGTTAAAATATGACATGCTAAAGAGTTGATGTTGGACAAGGAAGACAACGCAATGAGTTATGTTTTCTTATATCTGAGATAAAGTATGTTGTCATGGATCCTCTAACATGTTGAGCTTGCCTTTCCCCCTCATGCTAGCCAAATTCTCAGCACCAAGTAGAGATACTACTTGTGCTTCCAAATACCCTTAAACAAGTTTTGCCATGAGAGTCCACCATATCTACCTATGGATTGAGTAAGATCCTTCAAGTAAGTTATCATTGGTGCAAAGCAATAAAAATTGCTCTAAATATGTCAGATTGATTGGTGTGGGAGAAATAAGCTTACTTGAAGGATCTTACTCAATCCATAGGGGGGCATGAATTATTATTGTTGACATTACCCTTGAGGTAAAAGGTTGTGGGGCAAAACTATAAGTCCCTATCTTTCTCTGTGTCCGATTAAAACTCCGTAACCACAAGTATTGCGTGAGTGTTCGCAATTATGAAGGATTAGATGATAGTTGAGTATGTGGACTTGCTTTTTAGCTCTGACATAGACTCTTTCCGATGTTATGATAAATTGCAATTGCTTCAATGACTGAGGTTATAGTCTGTTGGTTCTCAATAAGGTTTCTGATTCACACTTTTGCATTGTGAAAAGATCATCACTTGAATATAAGTAATCATATAACAAAATCTATATATGTTGCTGTTATGAGAATAATCATGATGCCTTCATGTCTGCATTTTATTTTTATCGACGCCTCTACCTCTAAACATGAGGACATATTTATTGTTATCGGATTTTCGCTTGAGGACAAGCGAGGTCTAAGCTTGGGGGAGTTGATACGTCCATTTTTCATCATGCTTTTATATTGATATTTATTGCATTATGGGCTGCTATTTCACGTTATGTTACAATACTTATGGCTATTCTCTCTTATTTTACAAGGTTTACATGAAGAGGGGGAATGCCGGCAGCTGGAATTCTGGGCTGGAAAAGGAGCAAATATTAGAGACCTATTCTGCACAACTCCAAAAGTCCTAAAACTCCACGGAATATCTTAAAAGAAATAAAGAAAAATCCTCGCCAAAGATGAAGGCCAGGGGGCCCACACCCTGCTCACGAGGGTGCCCCCCTCCTAGGGCGCGCCCCCTACCTCGTGGGCCCCTGGTGGGTCTCCGACGTCCATCTTCTGCCATATGAAGTCTTTCGATGAGAAAAAATCAGAAGCAACCTTTCGGGACGAAACTCCGCTGCCACGAGGCGGAACCTTGGCGGAACCAATCTAGGGCTCCGGCAGAGCTGTTCTGCCGGGGACACTTCCCTCTGGGAGGGGGAAATCATCGCCATCGTCATCACAAACGCTCCTCTCTTCGGGAGAGGGCAATCTCCATCAACATCTTCACCAGCACCATCTCATCTCCAAACCCTAGTTCATCTCTTGTATCCAATTCTTGTCTCAAAGTCCGGGATTGGTGCTAGTAGGTTGCTAGTAGTGTTGATTACTCCTTGTAGTTGATGCTAGTTGGTTTATTTGGTGGAAGATCATATGTTCAGATCCTATATGCATATTATTACCCCTCTGATTATGAACATGAATATGCTTTGTGAGTAGTTACGTTCGTTCCTGAGGACAAGGGAGAAGTCTTGCTATTAGTAGTCATGTGAATTTGGTATTCGTTCGCTATTTTGATAAGATGTATGTTGTCTAGCCTCTAGTGGTGTTATGTGAACGTTGACTACATAACACTTCACCATTATTTGGGCCTAGAGGAAGGCATTGGGAAGTAATAAGTAGATGATGGGTTGCTAGAGTGACAGAAGCTTAAACCCTAGTTTATGCGTTGTTTCGTAAGTGGCTGATTTGGATCCATATGTTTCATGCTATGGTTAGGTTTACCTTAATACTTTTGTTGTAGTTGCGGATGCTTGCAATAGAGGTTAATCATAAGTGGGATGCTTGTTCAAGTAAGAACAGCACCAAAGCACCAGTCCACCCACATATCAAATTATCAAAGTACCGAATGCAAATCATATGAACGTGATGAAAACTAGCTTGACGATATTCCCATGTGTCCTCGGGAGCGCTTTTCCTATTATAAGAGTTTGTTCCGGCTTGTCCTTTGCTACAAAAGGATTGGGCCACCTTGCTGCACTTTATTTACTTTTGTCACTTGTTGCTCGTTACAATTTATCTTATCACGAAACTATCTGTTACCACTTATTTCATTACTTGCAGAGAATACCTTGCTAAAAACCGCTTATCATTTCCTTCTGCTCCTTGTTGGGTTCGACACTCTTACTTATCGAAAGGACTATGATAGATCCCCTATACTTGTGGGTCATCAAGTACTAGTATCGAGGATTCTAGGTGTTGGTTACGTACAACGAACACATTAACATATTGCTACAGTAAAAACACCCGCCCGACGCGCGAAGCATGTGAAGCTAGTACAAATAGTGTACTACTATTGTTGATTGGCCTCATCCGATAACCTGTTGCAATGCACGTACAATTATGTATTCGGAAAATATTTTTTTGCCTCGTCGCACCACTCACTCAGAGAAGCGACTCGAAAGCCATTCATAAATTTAGTAAGTTTATCACAAGCATATCATTTTATTACATACAACAGGTCATCAACCCACATCGACAACGAGGATACGTTATAAATACTAAAGTTTTCACCACACAACAAATAACAAGCCATGAAATGAACTTCAACTCAACCATTCCTCGGCGTTGGAAACGCTTGCTTTGAACCACAAGTGATTCTCTGGGACGGGCCATCCACTGTCGATCTGGAGACCAATGCAGGACTGATCATCCAGGCTAAAGCGGCCAACTATATCAGTACCAGGGTAGGGAACCACCCAAATTTCTGAGGTATAGACACAGTTGCTTCTCATAAATGGTACTAGTAATTGTGTCAACAGCAGTTGGATCGCCTTTCACCATCATCGGATAGTTTTGTCCAAGGAAGAGCGAGTTTTCTCCAAGACTATCAATTCTGTGCCAGGGAGAAGGAGTTGGCGCTAGCACACTAGTATCCATCCCGAATACCATGCAACGGGTGTTGGAATAGGTCTGGAGAGTGCGACCATGGGAGACACCTGCTTCCTTAGCAGTAACATCATCAGTGGGCTGTATACACACAAGAAGAGGTGATCCATCGGAATTAGTTGCCAGGCGCCACAGAGTATATAGGCGCTGCTCGTGATCATCACCATCGGCATCTCCCCCTTTGTTATAAAAAATTTCAAGTATAGGTGGTGGGATGTTCACAGGACCTTGGAAACACAAGAAGAAGGTTAATTAGTAAAGGGAAACTTGCTAACCCGCATGCATGTGGATGAAACAATTATAATTATGGTGGAAGACAAACATACCGAAACTACGAGGATCCCATGCAAAAACAGTGCCACGAGTGGTGGCAGCAGACACAAGGCCCTCGTATTGAGTTGCATCACAGTACTCATCCGTGTACAGAAACTGATTTTTGAGAAATATCCATCGAGTCAAATGATCAAGGACGGCAACAAGGTTGTCGAAGATAGCAACAACTTCATAGTTGTCGTAATTCCAAGAGTGGTTGGGAACTCGACAAATTGCTATCTTCCATAGAAGACAGTCACCATGATCGTATTTGAATGTGCGTACATTACCGGTGTGCTCAACCTCTGGGCAGTGTGCTGAGATTTTTGGAAGTGGAACCCAGTCACGAGTGTACACATTCACAAGTTCCCACTCGCAGTTGGACCCAATGTAAACAACACAATCTCCATTTGCGCCCGCCCAAGCCTTGCCCTCAAGCGATGGCATCTTAACATCATACGTATCATTATCAAGCGGCATAAACTTGCACAGGGCGAGGCCTTCGTCATGCCGGCACCAGCCATCAGGGTCACGGTGAAGAAGATAGGGGAGATCAAACCGCTCCTTGACTCTTGGGTTCCTTGTAATGATGGTATTAGTTGAGTCAAGAATGAGCTTGAACGAACCTGCCATGCTAGCCGAGGTGATGACGTCGCACTGATCAATGAGTTCCTGCACCACATCATCTTTCAGATCAGGCCAAGAATAACGGGGTCGTTTCTGGCCTGTTTCCTCCATGGAGAAGACGTTCGAACAATGGCAGAAGAAAGGGTGAAGGGCTTAAGGAAAATGGAGGAGGGAGAGAAGAGCATGCGAGAGCAGTTCCAAATCGAGAGGGAAAGGCGAAGAGTCGATGGACGGTTGCGAGTTTGCCACGGTTCACGAAGAGGCGCCCCGGCCTACACGTCCGTTCGGAAATACTCCTACTACTCGCCGTCGTCTCACTGATATGTTGGAACGGGACCACATGTCAACAAAACATGGTGTGTAATTT
This sequence comes from Aegilops umbellulata, assembly GCA_032464435.1. NCBI lineage: Eukaryota > Viridiplantae > Streptophyta > Magnoliopsida > Poales > Poaceae > Aegilops > Aegilops umbellulata. The sequence continues at coordinate 59,749,024 of CP136056.1, read as the reverse complement.
CTCATGCAAAATGTGATCTGGCCGCGTTGGCCCGAGGTGCCGCATCAGTTACCGACCTTTATTTTTTTAATGGCGTGCCGATCAATTTTGAAGCACGACTAACTGGTACTATATGCAGAGAAAATATAAAGTACTCTACCACTACTCCACCTCCAGTACTAGTAGTATAAAAAAGATATATAGGCTGGAGCTTCAGCGCTTTCTTGCTAAGGGCTGCCCACTTGCTTCTCACACTACCACCCTCTCTCCAGATCTAAAAAAGATGGCCCCTCACTCCCTCCTCACCGGTGGTCACAGATCCGCCGGGGAAGAAAAGGACGTGCCGCGTTGACGCACTCGTCGTCGGCGAGCGAGGTCATGCACTGACGATAAGGCCGTCCTCTCAGACCTAGCGCCCGCGCGGGATGCCCTCCGTCCCCAAGCTCACTGCCGTAGTGTGTGCGGAGGACGCCGACCACAAGCGAAGCCGCTTCTTGCCGACCCTCAGGTATGCTACCTCTTTTCGAACCATAACCTTGTTCTATTGCCCCATATGCCACGTCATTGCATGTGGATCTTTTTCCACTCCACCATCTTCCCAATTTGCTATCCTCTGCTCTGCTGGCCACGCAGACGAAAACCATAATTTGCACTATTAAAGGAAACCCTACTTCATGCAGACTAATCCATGTCTGGGTTGAATAAGGAAAGGATGGGAGATTGTACTGTCCAAGAGACTAGGCATCGAACCCGCATCTAGGTTGAAAAGGGGAAAATCAGTAGCTAAGGAACGAGTCTCATGTCTCTTGGTTGAATAAGGGTAGAAAGGCATGACAACGCAATAGAGAATGACCAGGTCGATCAGTTTGTTGTCCTTGCATAGGAAAAAGGTGGCTAAATAGAACAAAAATGGGACGTAATCCACATATGCTGCCTGGATATTTGTTGCTCTGGGTCCGTGGAGGTACATCGTACTGGTGCGTCCACTGTCTGAATGGGCCTCCCATGCTCTTATTACCACTTTTTTTGTTGTTAGTATAATGCCAGCAGTCAAGTCAAGCAATGCTACTGCTAAAGTGATGCCACATTTAACTAATGCCGATCTCAGTCTAATGCCACCCATAAATTTAAGCAATGACATTTAATGTCACTGGATTATTCCAGGGTTAGCTGTTGATTGTGGATGTATTAAAGATTTTTTAGCTAAGGCATTCTAATGTTGTTGCACAGCCAGTATACCAACGATGAAACTTGTTACTACCTTCAGATTTTTGCACTGTTAATGCTTATAGATTACATACCTCACTTTCATGAGATAAGTTAATTTTTTTGTACAGTGTCACCAAAATGCCAAGGCGCTGATGTCATTTTATTTTGGTTAAATTGCACAGACAATTATGAAGACAAGAGGAAAGGTCGAGAGTAGGCACCTCCTCCTCCGACTGTTCTCTTGATTCGCTCGATCAAGTTTTTATGCTTGATCAATTATCAAGATTGGGATAGCAATTTTTAAGGTCCCCCCGAGTTCGAAATGATATTTACCTTTGAGGTACATGGTTTGCAATTTTTTTATACTATCATTAGTTAATAATGCTAGTTACCTTTAGACTTTTGTATTTGGTTTAATGCTCATGCACAGCTAGTATACCAATGTTGAAACTTGTTACCTTTGCATTTTGTATTGTTAATTCTTATAGAAACCTTCCAGTGCTAGAGTTTATTGAAATCTGTTCAGTAAAACCATTGTACTGTACCCTGTAATAAACTAACTACTCTACTGTTGCACTAGCCACTGGATTAGTGTATTTTTGTAGTATTCGAATGGTGTTGCATTAGCGTATGGACATAAATAAAGTGTGGCAAGCTTTCCCAGGTATGTGCTCAACAAAACTACTACCTGTTTTTCTCAATACTAGACGTTTGGGTACTTTAAATTGAACCGCGAAAACGTCTTATATTAAGGAACAAAGGGTGTAGAGTTCACTCAAATTATCCTGGTAAAGCTAGTCACACCTTTGTTAAAATTAATGTTCATTATGTTATCGGAGGAGGTCTGTATGTTTGTCTCTAATGCCTGTCGACTACATATCTAACATCATGATGTAATGTTAAGTCATTTCCTTTTGTACAGTGTCACTGAATTGTCAAGGCGGTGATGGCATTTTATTTTAGTAGAACTGCACAAAATTTGCTTAAAAGAAGAGGAAAGGTCAGGAATGGCTCACTTTTCCAGAAAAAAACTATGTATGCCTTCCTGACATCAGCAGATGTTGCTTTATTTATTCCTTCAAACAGGTGGTTAGAAACAGTCTTGCTACCTTTTCCCATTAAGAAATTGGAATGCTTATATTTGTGAGTCTATGCTTCAACTAGTGCCACTTTTAGAGTAATCACACTTTCAATATCTATGCAAACATGAATGCTCGATTTTAGTGGAACTGCACAAAAAGTCCAACTGGTTCAACATTAGGAGCATTTTTTTTCCAAACCTTTATATCCAATTGGGGCACTATGAGATGTTCATTACGAAGGTACATGGTTTGCTACTATCTTGCTACTCTTTTTGTACTGTCATTAGATAGTAATACTAGTGGTTTGCATGTGAATTTATTGGCAGGGTGGACCTACATTGGAGGTGCAGGACAGGATTCAATGATTGGATGCTCAATTTTGGTTGTATCGATTTCACCTCTTCCATGACTGCGAACATGGACCCACCAGCTACATCTTCGCACACAAGGAAGTGCGTCCGGGCAAAAAAAACGATTCGCCCCCCTGACGGCTGGGACCCACCAGCTACATCTTCGCACGCAAGGAAGTGCGTCCAGGAAAAAAACGATTCGCCCCCTGACTGCTGGGACCCACCAGCTACATCTGCGCAGGCAAGGAAGTGTGTGACAGTCGGGATCCACCTGGTCGAAGCATACGTAGCGTTGTCATTCTGGTCGCAAACGTGTATGTACATATATACTGGTGGATGTAGAGGCCCGCATGTGTCATAGTAGAGGCGCACACGTAGCATGTCCATGTACGTACAGCGGCCAGGGTGCAAGAAAGAAAATACGGCCACGTATGTGTACATACGGGCGGGGTCTCGAACGCCTACTCGCGCATACGTACGGTGAGGGCTCGTTGACATGGCTGGGTCGGAACGGAGAAATAGCATCGTCATCGTGTTCACGGGGAGGCAACGAAATGCGTCGTGTTCATCGGGAGGCAACGGAACGCGTGGGAGCCAACCGGCTGGGTCGGAACGGAATGCATGGTCGTGTTCATCGGGAGGGCTTAGACGGAACAGGCGATGGAAACGAGGCCTGGTGTACCGCAGAATGGAGGAAACGGCCTTGTGTTCGACCGGCCACGTTCGAAACAGAATCCTGTTCATCGGGAGGGGTCTGGCGTACCGCAAAACAAAGGAAACGGACCTCCTAGGGTCGACACGGGGGTCCTGTTGATCGGGAGGGGTGTGGCGTACAGCAAAATGGACGAAACGGACTTGTGTCGGAGCGCTACGATCGAAACGGGGCTCCTGTTCATCGGGAGGGGTGTGGTGTACCGCAAAACGGGACTCCACGGGATACTGTTCATCTCCACCGTCGACCTCCTCCAGCCTCCACGGGCTCCTGTTCATCCAGCCTCCACCGCGCGCTACTCCACCAGCTACTGTTCAACCACCCCTCCACCGTCTACTGCTCATCCAGCCCTCCACACCACGGGGTCCTGTTCAACCACCCCTCCACGGGCACCCCTCCACAACACCAGTCCATGGGCACCCCTCCACTGTCTGTTGTTTATCCAGCCCTCCACCACACCACGGGGTCCTGTTCATCCAGAGGCAATGCCACCGCTCACTATTCGTCCAACCCCCCCCCCCCCCCCCGCAACGCTCACTTTTCATCCCAGAGGCAGCATTGATCGGCTTCAGTTAGCAGCAGTAGCGAAGGAATCACTCGATCGGGTTCAGTTAACAGCCATCGATCGCTCGGGTTCAGTAACGCGTAGCCTGCAGTGCAATCGCTCGGGTTCAGTTAGAGCCCAACGCCTCGCTCGGGTTCAGTTAGAGCCAACGCCTCACACACACGCGCGTACGTGTACGAGAGAAACGCGCATCGCTCGGCCCCCGACCTCCCACCGTAACCGGGAACTCCTCGAAATTTTCCTCGCCCTTGCTTCTACCATGGTTTTTTTCGTCATGGACGGCCCAAAGAATGTCATGCAGCTGCGTCTCCGGCCCGCCCAGGACGAAAATCCCATTTTCTGTCATGATTTTTTGTCATAGAAGTAGGGCCCATCACATCTATGATGATACCGGGTTTTGTCACAATTATCGTCATAGAAGTGTCATATGTATGACAGGAAAAAAATTCGTTCGGCCCAAAATGTCACGGATGTGTCTTTTTTATGTAGTGAGAGTTGATGTAGAAGCCCTCCGTGATCAATTCCCCCTCCGGTAGGGTTCCCGAAAAGGTCCCTAGATGGGATCTGACAGGTACAGAAGGTTGTGGCAGTGGAATTGTTTTTTCGTGGATGCCTTTGTTGGTTTGGGGATATATGGGAATATATAGGCGCAAGAATTAGGCCAAGAGGTGCACGAGGGGCCCACAAGGGTGGGGGCGCGCCCTCCACCCTTGTGGCCACCTCATGGCTCCTCGAACTTCATCTCCAAGTCTCCTGGTTGTCTTATAGTCCAAGACAAATCGTCGCGAAGGTTTTATTCCATTTGGACTCCGTTTGGAATTCATTTTTTGCGAAACTCAAAAACAGGGAAAAAACAGGAACTGGCACTGGCCTCTAGGTTAATAGGTTAGTCCAAAAATAATATAAAATAGCATATTAATGCATATAAAACATCAAAAACAGCATGGAACAATAATAAATTATAGATACATTGGAGACGTATCAGCCCGTCGAGAGAATTTCTGACAGCCATCACACTTATTAACAAGATCCTCCGCATCAACCAATAAAATCCATGACGAAAAGCTTTAGCCACTAGAGATTTAGAGCCAGCGTGATGACCACAATCACCTTCGTGGATTTCCCTTAGAATTTCATGGCCCTGTTCAGGAGAAACACAATACTGGAACATGCCTGTGACACTGCATCGGTGTAACTCGCCGTTGACAATGGTCATAGACTTAGACCGCTGGGTTATCTGCCTGGACAAAGTTTCATCCTCAGGTAACTCGCCCTGGATCATATAAGCCAAGTAAGGAACTGTCCAATTAGGAATAGCATGGAGAGCCGCCACCAACTGTGCCTCTGGGTCAGGAATAACAGGATCCTCTTCTGATGGCAACTTTGACTGAAGGATTATTCAATACATCAAGAAAAACATTAGGGGGCACCGGCTTACGTTGAGACCCAAGCTAGCTCAAAGCATCAGCCGCCTCATTCTTCCTTCATTCTAGATGCTCCACCTGATAACCTTTGACGTGACAAGCCATATTATCAACCACCGGGTGATAAGCCCCCATGAGCGGGTCTTTGGAATCCCAAGTGCCAGAGACCCGCTGAGCCACCAAATCTGAGTCGCCGAAGCACCTGACCCGGCTTAAATTCATCTCCTTAGCCATCCGAAGAACGTGGAGTAGAGCCTCATATTCAGCCGCATTATTAGTATAGGGAAACATCAAACTTAAAAGATAACAAAACTTATCACCTCACGGGGAAAGACAAAATAACTCCCACCCCGAGCCTTCCAATTGCCTAGACCCGTCAAAGTGAATAGTCTAGTATGTGTTATCAGGTCTCTCCTCCAACATCTGCAACTCTGTCCAATCATTGATGAAATCCAGAAGAGCCTGAGATTTGATAGCTGTCTTGGGCATATATTTCAAGCCATGAGGTCCAAGCTCTATTGCCCACTTGGCAACCCGGCATGTGGCCTCTCTATTTTGAATAATATTTCCTAAGGGAGCAGAGCTGACCACAGTAATAGGATGGCCAAGAAAATAGTGCTTCAACTTGCGACTAGCGATGAACACCCCATATACTAGTTTCTGCCAATGTGGGTATCGCAACTCAATTAACACCTCACTGACATAATAAGCCGGCCTCTGGACTGGGTACTCCTTACCCGTCTCCTTTCGTTCCACCACAATCGCCACACTGACATCTCTGCTGTTATCCGCCAGGTATAAAAGTAAAGGCTCTTTCTCCACAGGAGCTGCAAGGACAGGCGGCTCAGCCAATTGCTTTTTGAGCGCCTCAAATGCCTCATTAGTAGCATCACTCCAGACAAAGTGATATGTTTTCTTCATCATCCGGTACAGAGGAATTGCCTTCTCTCCTAGGCGGCTGATGAACCGGCTTAATGCTGCAATGCGACCCACCAGGCGCTTGACGTCATTGACACACGCCGGCTTAGCCAATGAAGTAATAGACTTAAACTTCTCCGGTATAGCTTCAGTACCTCTCTCGGAGACTAAAAAGCCCAAGAGCTTGCCGGCAGGCACGCCAAAAACACATTTGGCCGGGTTAAGCATCATTTTGTAGACCTGGAGGTTATCAAAGGTCTCTTTCAAATCATCCAACAGAGTCTCCTTCTTTCTAGACTTCACAACAATATCATCCACATATGCGTGAACATTGCATCCAATCTGGTTATGAAAACAATTCTGAACACAACATTGATACGTCGCTTGTGCGCTCTTGAGCCCAAAAGGCATAGACACATAGCAGAAAGCTCCAAAAGGCATGATGAAAGTCGTCTTCTCTTGGTCTTTAGCTGCCATCTTAATTTGATGATATCTAGAATAAGCATCCAGGAAACTCAAACGTTCACAACCCGCCGTAGCATCTATGATCTGATCAATGCGGGAAAGAGCAAAACAATCAGTCGGACAGGCTTTATTGAGGTCTGTATAATCCACACACATACGCCAAGTGCCATTTTTATTAAGCACCAGCACCGAGTTAGCCAACAACTCAGGGTGAAAAACTTCAACAATGAACTCAGCCGCTAACAGCCGGGCCACCTCTTCTACAATGGCCTTGCGTCGCTCTTCATTAAAAAAGTGAAGGAATTGCTTGATCGGCTTAAACTTAGGATCAATATTGAGAGTGTGCTCAGCGAGTTCTCTCGGTACACCCGGCATATCTGACGGCTTCCATGCAAAGATGTCCCGATTCTCATGGATGAACTCGATGAGCGCGCTTTCCTATTTTGGATCCATATTAGCACTGATAGTTGTGGTGCAACAAAACCTGGGTCTATTGCCCAGACTATGCACATGCCCAAGAACAAGGTTACAACACCAAGATCGGATCAAAGCATGAGGGATCAGTTCTTCGAAGGACCAACGTGCAGATCAAGAAGACCAAGACTAGCCAAAGAGACAAGATACCACTACGAGAGGAACCTCCCTTACCGGGCAGGTAAGCCTGGAAAGGTTGGGGTTACCCTGCAAGCGAGCCTCCAAGATTGCCCCGGCAGGCCTGGCCGGGCTCATGGAGGAAAACCACTGCACCACACCACCTCACAGCGACGCACGTCGTCCATCAGTGCGGTGTCAAGCTCCTAAGTGACTAAGTGGCTGATCCCTGCCACATGGCAGCCAATTCCTATAGAAAATACCTCCAAGCGACACCCGTCCTGAGACGTGTCAAGCAAGCAGGCATGAAGCTGGCAAAACAGCCCGGCAGGGCCTGCTGGGCAAGCTATGATGTGACGCTGAGCGGCGCATTTAATGCGCTCTGTCAGCCTGCAGAGTTAGGTATGATAACACTGTTTTCTATCTAATTAGTATGTAAAGACTGATTTGCCACTATGGTGACCCCTTGATCTATAAAAGGAGGCCCATGGCAACAGTAGAAAGGATTCGGAACCCTGCACATTCATACGCGCTAGCCACTCTCGCCCCGAGGCAACCTTGTCGGGCAAGAGCGTTGCATTTTTCCACCATTTTCCATCATCAATCCACCAAAGGAGGAGTAGGGTTTTATGCCTCGCGACGGCCCGAACCTTGGTAAAACTGCCCATGTGATCTCTGTTGTACTGTGTTACGCTTCTTCGCTCTTTGTGCAACGTGCCCATCCATCCGCCGAACCAAAAGGGGCTCATGGCCTCATAGGTCGCCGTGGTTTCCCACGACATCTTTGGCGCGCCAGGTAGGGGGATCACTTGCGCGAACCCGAGAGCGTAAACAATGCGCCATCTTCATCACCGGCTCCATCGACTATGGCACCTAAGAAGAAGTCCCGTGCCGCAGCTCACCCGTCCACCTCGAAGGCCCTGCCGCCCGCGACCGCCGATGCCACGGGGAATGTGGAGGCGCATGAGGATGTGGGTGCTATGAGATACGTGGTCGGTGCAGGTGGAGTTGTCACCATCTCCCCCGCGGCCGAAGCAGGAGCAGGAGGCACCGGAGAAGGACAGCACCAACGACATCCCGGTGACCATGCTCTGTGAGGTATGGGTAGAGAGATTATTCCTTTTGTCCCTCTTGTCCTGGCCGAGGGGTATAGCCATGGCGGTAACGTTCGTCCCGACGCGAATCGCAATCCTACAGCCGCCCCCGCCATGGGCACGGTCGCGGGACATGCACCGCTCCCGGAGCAAACTAGCCCATCCAATGCTCTGAATGGAGTCATTGGCCCGCGCGCGCCATCGCCTCGTCACCACGCCATCCCAACGGCTGGCTCCCGACGATGGGAGCCCAGCGCAGCCACCACCGGCACCGTCAGGAAACGAGTGACGCTGCGGTCTACATCATCATCACCAATGCCAAGCACCGCTTCGAAGGCCATGGCGCGGGCCCAACTGCTATTGAGGTTTCTGCCGGTAGCTGATCAGATGGATGAGTGGAGAGCCACCATTCAGAGTTTGATTGGCTTTGCTGAGGCTGGACTCTCATAGCGAGCTGGCCCGCCACGGCCTCCCCAAACGACAACGGCGACCCACGCTGCTGGCCATGCGGAAGTGGCCATCCCCACGGTGCAATCCCCACCGTGGCAACCAGCACGAGGGCCATGATACCAAGAGCTTGATGACGTCTCGATGGCTTCGTCCGATCCTCGATCACGTCAAGGCCGATGATGAGCCCTGGAGGACAGGCAGATGGAGGGCGCACACGTCACCATCGAGTGATGCCGCGACGGCCACCACCAGTCCAATGGGCGTCGATGTCGACTCAGAAGATGATGACGAGGCCACCAGTCAGAAGAAGAACAAGAAGCACAACAAGAAGCGCAAGGATAAAGCAGTACTGACCGTTGAGGGATCGGGCACGCCTAGTACCGGCAAGAAGGCTAATGCCGAAGCCCCCGGCAAGGAAGTAGCCGCGTGCACTGACTGTCGGGAGGCTACGGCTGTCGAGAAGGCTGTAAAGGTGATGGGCCATATTGCAAGATTCATCGGACCAAGGGCCACGATCTCCAGGAATATCATCAGGTTGAGCAGCTCGTCGGGAAGCAGAGGGATGAATATGAGAAGCGTGATAAGGAAAAAGTTCAGAATGGTGCTGGCAGGAAGGGCCGAGGCAGTGAAGCAAATCGCCCGGGCAAGGCTCTTCATAACCAAGGAAAACCCACCAGGGGTCGAGAGAAGGAAGATTGCAATGATGAAAGTGATGGAGGGGATGAAGAGGAAACCAGCGAGCAAGAATTCTAGAAGGCCAAAGATGCCCTGTGCATTGACGGAGGTGCATCTCTGCACTCCTCTCACCGCCAACTTAAAACCGTGGGCGTGTGAGGTCAATGCCGTGGAGCCAGCGGCGGAGTCTTGAAAGCCGCTCAAGTGGTCACGCACACCTAGGGCTGGATTAACGAGTTGCTTGGCTCGTTCGGCTCATTATCATTAAGCTCGTTATCATTTAGCTCATTAATATTAACGAGCTAAAACCTCATTTCAACTCGGCTCGTTATGGGCTCTTTATGCCCACGAGTGTTCACGAGTGCTCGTTAAGGTAATAAACAACATAGAAGAATCCCATGATCCCATCAAAAATCCACAAAAGAATAAATTAAACAAGGACGTTAAGGCAATAAACAACACAGAAGAATCCCATGATCTCATCAAAAATTCACAACAACATAAATTAAACAAGGACGTTTGGTTCCTGGCGATTGGCTCCTGGTTGACTCTAGGGTCTCCTGGCAGCTAGCTCCTAGGTCTAGAGGAGAAGTGCCGAAGTGGGTTGGGGTGCTAGGCCCCAAGGCTGGGCTAACTAGCAGCTCTTTTGTTAGTGGTATGATATGAACTAGGGGTCTCATGTCAAACTTTTGAAAATTAGCGAGCTAAATGAGTGATTGCAATATTTTTGTTGGTAGCTTACCAAGCTGACCACTTGGTAATTAGCGAGCTAAATGAGTTAGCTCATGAAACTTGTTTGCTTGCTCATTATGCTCGTTAATCTTAATGAGAAAAAAATCATTGTTCCGCTTGGTTCGTTAACTAACGAGCACGAGCGGAAATGAGCCGAACAATCCAGCGCTCATTATGCTCACGAGCTTTGAGCTACCCATCATCGTTGACGAAGAGGACCATCCTGACCGCACCACTGCGGTAGGATGCTTGCCGTTGTTGGTTTCACCAACGATCCGCAACCTCATAGTCAAAAAGATGTTGGTTGACGGCGGGGCTGGGTTGAATCTGATTTCCCCAAAGGTCATCAGCAAACTTCAGATAGCAGAGGAAGAACTCAAAGTCACGGGCACATTTCAATGAATCAACCCCGGTAGGAGTCATCCTAAGGGAAAGATCACGTTGCCAGTGAAATTAGGAGGAGAGTTGAACTACCTGACTGAGAAGGTTATGTTTGATGTCGCCGACCTCCCCGTGTTGTACAAAGGAATCCTTGGACGCCCAGCTTTAGCAAAATTCATGGCGGCATCCCACTATGCCCACAACACCTTGAAGATGCCAGGGCCGGTGAGAGTCATTTCCATTCCGTTAGACGAGAAGGACGCAATTATTTGCGTGGATAATATGTAATGGTATGCGGCCGCGGAAGCCACAGTTCTGGCCAAGGAAATCAAAGGAAAGAAGAAGGCTAGCAGGGACACCAGCAAGGAATCCGGAAAGCGTACCTCTTCGGAGTATGCTGCGCCTGTTGATGACTTGCCGGAGAGTTCCAACAGCAAGAGATCCAAGGCTGTTGCACCTCATGTGAAAAAGGTCCCGGCAGGGCTGGCTGGCGCTGATGGTACCTTTACTATCAGTTCCACCCTTGATGACAAATAGGAAAGCGCACTCGTTGCCTTCCTCCGGGCGAATATAGATGTGTCTTCTTGGCAACCATCGGATATCCCGGGTGTTCCCAGGGAGGTAATCAAGCACCACCTTGTTGTCTGCCCACATGCCCGACCCGTCAAGCAGAAGGTCTGAAAGCAAGCTTTGGAGCGGCAACAATTCATTGCAGAAGAGATCAAGAAACTTGAGGCAGCTGGTCTGGTCAGAGGAGTACTACATCCAACGTGGTTAGCAAACCCAGTGGTCGTACGCAAAGCTAACGGAAAATGGAGGCTTTGCATAGATTTCACAGATCTTAACAAGGCCTGCCCGAAGGACCCATTTCCCTTGTGGCACATTGACCAGATTGTGGATTCCACTTTAGGATGTGATTTGCTCTCTTTTCTAGATGCATACTCTGGATATCATCGGATTTTTATGTCCAAGGAAGACGAAGAGAAAACCTCATTCATCACCCCCATGTGGCATGTGCTGCTTCGTGTGCATGCCTTTCGGGTTGAAGAGCATCGGGTCCACTTTTGCAAGAGCAATCTGGATTGGGTATTGAATCATAGTTGCACAGGAACATTGAAGCTTATATGGATTATATTGTGGTCAAGACCAAGGACAGATCAACCCTCATCCAGGATTTAGAAGAGACGTTTGCTATTCTGCGCAAGATCAACTTGTAGTTGAACCCGGATAAGTGTGTGTTTGGCGTTCCCTTTGGCAAGCTACTTGGTTTCTTTGTCTCCCATCATGGGATAGAGGCGAACCCGGATAAGATCAAGATTTGAAGACCTACTTGTCCTCTATGCCCACTTTGGTTGCTCCTAAACCACAAGAGTCGTTGCTGCTATATCTGGCGGCAACTAATCAAGTGGTTAGTGCAGCACTAGTGGCGCAATGGGAAGTGGAGGAAGCAGCAGCCTCAGCTACTGTCCCTTCCAGGGGGAGAGTGAGAACAGCCCAGCAAGGCCAGATATGGATCAGGACAAAGAAGAGCGTGGCTGCAGAGACCACCCCAAGGACGCAGCAAGGAAGAAAGTGGTGAAGCACCCAGTGTATTTCGTCAGCTCCCTATTGCAGGGGGCTAGATCTAGGTACTCTGGTGTGCAAGAGTTGATTTTTGGCCTTATCATGGCCTCAAGGAAACTGTGCCACTACTTCCAAGCCCATGTGTTCATGGTTGTCACGCGCTTTCCTTTGCAAACAATACTCTGAAACCCTGAGGCTACCGGAAGAATAGTGGAGTGGGCATTGGAGTTATCCAGCTTTGGCATAAAATTTGAAAGCACATCAATGATTTAGAGCAGGGCATTGGAAGAGTTTATTGCAGAATGAACGCCAACCCCTGATGAGGAAGTGCTGGAAATAGTTATCCCCGGCAAGGAAGCACCCCATGAATGGATCATGTATTTCGATGCTTCCTTCTCCCTACAAGGTGCAGGGGCTGGCGTGATTCTCGTTGCTCCCACTAAAGACCACCTACAGTACGTCGTCCAGATGCATTTTCCCGGGGAGGAGGTTGTAACGCCCTCGATGCGGCTATATCTCCCACGTGTCGAGGCACGACTTAGAGGCATAACCGCATTGAAAGCAATGTCGCAAGTGAGGTAATCTTCGCACAATCCATGTAATAAATAAGGGAAAAGATACATAGTTGGCTTACAATCGCCACTTCACACAAGTACATAAATAACAACCATCATACAGATTACACTCAAGGTCCGACTACGGTACCACAATGAAAGAAGACTACCCCAAATGCTAACAGATCCCCGGATCACCCAACTGGGCTCCACTACTGATCATCTGGAAAAGAAACATAGTAACGGCCACGTTCCTCATCGAACTCCCAAGTGAGCTCGGTCGCGTCACCAGCACTGACATCGTTGGTACCTGCAACTGAGGTGATAATATCTGTGAGCCACGGGGACTCAGCAATCTCACACCCGCGAGATCAAGACTATTTAAGCTTAAGGTGGGAAAGGGCAGTGAGGTGGAGCTGCAGCAAGCGACTAGCATATGGTGGCTACAGCGCAAAAGAGAGCGAGAAGAGAAGGCAAAGCACGGTCGTGAAGCTAGAAATGATCAAGAATTGATCCTGAACAACCTACGTCAGGCATAACTCCAACAACCGTGTTCACTTCCCGGACCCCGCCGAGAAGAGACCATCACGGTTACACACGCGGTTGATGTGTTTTAGTTAAGGTCAACTTCGGGTTTTCTACAACCGGACATCAACAAATTCCCATCTGCCTCATAACCGCGGGCACGGCTTTCGAAAGATAATACCCTGCAGGGGTGTCCCAACTTAGCCCATGATAAGCTCTCACGGTCAACGAAGGATATTCCTTCTACCGGGAAGACCCGATCAATCTCGGAATCCCGGACTACAAGACATTTCAACAGCAATAAAATAAGTCCAGCAAAGCCGCCCGATTGTGCCGACAAATCCTGATAGGAGCTGCACATATCTCGGTCTCAGGGCACATCTGGATGAACACTACGTACGGCAACCGAAGATACCCCAAGTTGCCTCAGGGCGGCACCGCAAGTGGCTCTAGTTGGACCAGCAATCGAAGGAGAACTGGCCCGGGGGGGTTAAAATAAAGATGACCCTTGAGTCTGCAGAACCCAAGGGAAAAAGGCTAGGTGGCGAATGGTAAAACCAATGTTGGGCCTTGCTGGAAAAGTCTCATTCAAAGCGAATTGTCAAGGGGGTCCCATAAATCACCCAACCGTGTAAGGAATGCAAACTCCGGGAACATAACACCGGTATGACGGAAACTAGGGTGGCAAGAGTGGAACAAAACACCAGGCATAAGGCCGAGCCTTCCACCCTTTACCAAGTATATAGATGCATTAATTAAATAAGAGGTATTGTGATATCCCAACAAGTAAACATGTTCCAACAAGGAACAACAAGTCCATGTTCCAATCAAGGAACAAACTTCATCTTCACCTGCAACTAGCAACGCTATAAGAGGGGCTGAGCAAAGCAGTAACATAGCCAAACAACGGTTTGCTAGGACAAGGATGGTTAGGGGCTGACATGGCAATATAGGAGGCATGATATAGCAAGTGGTAGGTATTGCAGCATAGGCATAGCAAAAGGGCGAGCAATCTAGCAAGCAAAGATAGAAGTGATTTCGAGGGTATGGTCATCTTGCCTGCAAGGTTCTCAGAGTTGTCGAAAGCTTGGTCCTCGTAAGCGTTCTCAACGGAATCCTCGTTCACGTACTCGTCTCCCGGCTCTACCCAAGACAAGAAAACAAGCAAAGGAACCAAATATCAACCACGATGCAATGCGCAAGCAACATGATGCAAAACATGACATGATATGCGAGAGGTGATATGCAATGCGAATGCATGCTCCGGAAGGACAAGGGTGAACAGGGCATAATCTTGGCAAACCAAGCATGCCACTGGATAGATGAGGTGATTTCGGTTGAAATCGATATAAAGATCACCGGAATCGGATGCACGGTTTGCAAATGGCAAGCAATACAAGAATGACACGAATCTGCCATAAACAGCATGATGCTACTTAGCAAGCAACGACAAATTAAGCTACTCTACCCAAACATATCAACAAAGCATATGACAGAAATCTACACAAGATGCTTGATAAAAGATGAACACTGAGCTACGGCTAAATCACTTCATAACAGGTTCAAACAATCATGGCAAAAGTGCAAACGATAACAAGTTCCCAGACTTGGTGAAATTATCAAAGTAGCAGAAACTAACATCAGGATGACATGTTCAGAGCAACGAAACAACATGCTACAGGTTCAGAACATAGCAAAGTAAGGCATGGCATGAATCTACTCAAAGCACTTGACAAAAGACTCTTACTGGACATAAGCTAAAAAGGAGAAGAAAATATGATTACACCCATGTCAATTAAGCAAGTTTCGTTACAGGTTTCAGACTTGGCAGAAAACTGGACATGGCAGAAAACTGTTAACGACTAGGCATGTTCGTGAGCTCGATGCACTCACTACAGAGCATATCATGATAAAATAAGCATACATACATCAAGAAGACATGGCATAGAAACTAAAAATGGCAAGAATAACATCATAACATGCAAGGATCAACTACGCCAAGCTTGGCAAAATCGAATAACACGTAAACAATCTGCCAGCAACATTTTGAAGCAAAAGTAGAGCTCGATTGACTCAAGCTATAGCACTCCATAATTGCAAAAAAAGGCATGGATGGATTAAGCAAATACTCAGGTTCAAAACTCCCTTACTGGTCATGCTCAAATTATGCATAGATCTCTCGGAAACAACATGAATACATGGCATAAAAATAACAGCAGTCAGGGACTTAGTGAAATCACTAAGTCTCTGAAATCAGCAACATCAAGTGACCTAGTTTGCATGCTTGTGCTAGTCACCACATAGATCACAAAAATACATGGCAAAATCCTCTGGATAGATAACATGGCATATTACAAAACTCATGTAGGACTCAACTTCATAGGAGGTACACATCAATCATGGAAAAAATGACAAAAGTGCATGTTCAGATAAAATCCAGCAACTAACAGCAACTAGCCCTCTTCTAACAGCATTTCGGGCATCAAGATGACTTCAAATGAAAATGATGCAATGGAAAAAAATGATGTACTCTTCGGGACGAACAATTTAACATATTATACGCGTGAAACGGAGCTACGGATGCGAAGTTACGGCACGTTGAACAGGTGATGATATTATGAAATCTTGAGGACTTAGAGAAAAAAGGGGAGAGGGAAAAAGTCAACCGCTCCGGCGCGGGGTCGCCGGAGTTCGCCGGGATCTCGCCGGCGGCGGTCGAGGAAGGCGGAGGAGGGCCGGGGCGAGCCGGATCTGGCCGGATCCGGCTCCGGCGGAGCGCGGGGACGGCGCGGCGGCGCGGGACCGAGCGCGGGGCGGCGCGGGCGGCGGACGGCGACGGCGGCGACGGCGGAGCGGCGGAGGCTGGCGGGTGGCGACGGCGGCGCGGCTGGCGGGTGGCGGCGCGCGCGGGAGCGGGCGGTGGCGGCGGCGGCGGGGCGCTGGGCGCGGGGCGGCCCGGAACGGGCGCGGGGAGGGCCGGCCGTGGGCCTGCGCGGGCCTGCGCGGCGGCTGGCGGCGGAGAGCCACGTGGCGTGCGGGGATTGGCCCGGGGCGCGCCGGCGGCGGGAGGAGAGAGAGGGGCGCGGAAAACGAGGAAGAAGTTAGGGTTTCGGGGTCTCTCTCTCAGATTTGGACGGGGGAGGCATTTTTATAGACAGAAGGAGCTAGGGAGCTCCAAATGGAGTGCGGTTTTCGCCCACGCGATCGTGATCGAACGGCGGAGGACATGGGAGTGACTTAGATGGGTTATTGGGCTGTTTTGAAGGGGTGTTGGGCTGCAACACACACGAGGCCTTCACGGTTACCCGGTTAACCGTTGGAGTACCAAACGAACTCCGATTGACTCAAAACTTGACAGGCGGTCTAACGGTGCTATACCAAGGCCATATGTCAAACCTCGGTCCATTCCGAGAATGTTTAATACCCGCTCACGAATAAATGTAAAAGGGGACGCCGGGAGACATCGGAGCGCCGGATTGCAAAACGGACAACGGGAAAGATGCTCGGATTTATGAGACGAACACGTATGCAAATGCGATGCACATGATGACATGATATGAAATGCATGACATGACCAAAATGCAAAACGGAGAGAACCCAACCACGGAGGGAATATCATAACACATAGCCGGAAATGGCAAGAGTTGGGTTACAAATATGGCAAGTTACATCGGGGGCGTTACAGAGGTGATACGTATCCAACGTATCTATAAATTTTTATTGTTCCATGCTATTATATTATCTGTTTTGGATGTTTTATATGCATTAATACACTATTTTATATTATTTTTGGGACTAACCTATTAACCTAGGGCCTAGTGCCAGTTCCTGTTTTTTCCTTGTTTTTGAGTTTCGCAGAAAAGGAATACCAAACGGAGTCCAAACGGAATGAAACCTTCGTGATGATTTTTCTTGAACCAGAAGAAACACCAGAGACTTGGAGATCGAGTCGGAAGAGCCATGAGGCAGCCAGAAGGATGGAGGGCACACCCAGGGGGTAGGGCGCGCCCCCATCCTTGAGGGCCCCCCGTGACCTTCCTGACCTAAATCTTTCACCTATATATTCATATATATTCCCAAACCACCAGAGGCATTTACGAAAACACTTTCCACCGCCGCAACCTTCTGTACCCGTGAGATCCCATCTAGGGACCTTTTCCGGCACCCTGCCGGAGGGAGATTCCATCATGGAGGGCTTCTACATCAACCCCATTGCCCTTCCGGTGAAGCGTGAGTAGTTTACCACAGACCTACGGGTCCATAGCTAGTACCTAGATGGCTTCTTCTCTCTCCTTGATTCTCAATACCATGTTCTCCTCGATGTTCTTGGAGATCTACCCGATGTAATACTCTTTTCCTGTGTATTTGCCGAGATCCGATGAATTGTGGATTTATGATCAGCTTATCTATGAATATTATTTGAATCTTCTCTGAATTCCTTTATGCATGATTTAATATCTTTGTAATTCTCTTTGAACTATTAGTTTGGTTTGGCCAACTAGCTTGGTTTTTCTTGCAATGGGAGAAGAGCTTAGCTTTGGGTTCAATCTTGCGGTGTCGTCTCCTAGTGACAGTAGGGGTAGAAAGGCACATATTGTATTGTTGCCATCGAGGATAAAAAGATGGGGTTTTCATCATATTGCTTGAATTCCTCTATGTCATGTCATATTACTTAATGTGTTACTCTGTTCTTCATTAACTTAGTACTCTAGATGCAGGCAGGAGTCGATTGGTGTGTGGAGTAATAGTAGTAGATGCAGAATCATTTCGGTCTACTTGACACAGATGTGATGCCTATATTCATGATCATTTCCTTAGATATCGTCATAACTTTTATCTTTTCTATCAATTGATCGGCAGTAATTTGTTCACCCACCATATTATTTGCTATCTTGAGAGAAGCCTCTAGTGAAACCTATGGCCCCCGGGTCTATTTTCCATCATATAAGTTTCTGATCTACTATTTTCCATCATATAGGTTTTCGATCTACTATTTTGCAATCTTTTACTTTTCCGATCTATAAACCAAAAATACCAAAAATATTTACTTTATCGTTTATCTATTTCTATCATATCTCACTTCTACAAGTAACTGGGAAGGGATTGACAACCCCTTTATCGCGTTGGGTGCAAGTTGTTTGATTGTTTGTGTAGGTATTAGGTGATTTGTGCATTGTCTCCTACTGGATTGATGCCTTGGTTCTCAAACGGAGGGAAATACTTATCTCTACTTTGCTGCATCACCCTTTCCTCAAGAAGTAGTAGGAAGTTTTTTTTGCGCAGTTGCCGGTGAGATTTATGCCAAATCAAGACTCGTCTCCCGTCAACTTGCCAATTTCTAGCGCCGTTGCCAGGGAGATCTAGGCCAAGTCAAGACATACCAAGTACCCATCATAAACTCTCATTTCTTGCATTACATTATTCTCCATTCGCCTCTCGTTTTCCTATCCCCCACTTCTAAAATGATTTTCAAAAAGATTTGCCTTTTCTTCGCTCCTCTCCAGTTTGTCTTTTCGTTTGACCTTTATGTCTTACTTGGTTTGTTTGCTTGTTTGCTTGGTATAATTGTGTCCTTATTGAAAATCAGAACCAAAGCTTATGGATCCTCATCCACTTGCTTATCTTTTTAAGAGATCCAATTATGTTGAACCAATTGCTAGTGAGTTGAGTGCACTAGATTATCTTTATGAAGTTTTGCTTGAAATTTGAGAATCTGAAAATTGTGATGAAGTGCTTTATGAAGTGCTTCATGATAGATCTTTGAATAAATATCATGATTGCAATGATGTTGTTATAAATTATTTTAATGTCAGTTGTGCTTATAATATGCAAAACCCCAAGCTCGGGGATGCTAGTTTTGGTATGTCCACTACTTGTTACAATCATCATGATTGGGGTGATTCTTCTTATGATCTTGAAATTTTATTTACGCCCCATGATGAATATGAGATTGATAATAATATTTGCAATAATATTAAAAGTGGGTTTGGAAGAGTGTCAACTCTAGGTAATAATGATCCCACTACTTTGGACTATGATCAATCTTATGAAATTTTTGATAAAAGTGGGTTTGGAGAAGTTGTGACTTTATTTTATGATAATCCCACTATTTTGAAAGAGTTTTAACTTTGCATGCATTTGGATCATGAAGAATTTTTTTTGTGATAGTTAAATTGTTGAATTTGATCCTACATGTAAATATTATGAGAGAGGAAAATATGGTTGTAGATATTTTCATGTTACAAAATTACCTCTCGTTATGTTGAGATTGCTATTGTTTCTTTCTTCTTCCTTGCATATGGTGGTTTTTGCTTGTATTGATAATTTGTTTGCTTATAAAATCCCTATGAATAGGAAGCATGTTAGACTTAAACTTGTCACATTTTTTATGATGCGCTCTTTGTGTTTCAATTGCTATCATTCATGTGAGCATCATTAAAATTATCAATGCCTAGCTAAAAGGCTTTAAAGAAAAGCGCTTGTTGGGAGACAACCCAATATTTTTACTTCATGTTTTGAAATAAATAATTCATCTAGCCTCTGTTTAGATGTGGTTTTGTGTTTTAATTAGTGTTTGTGCCAAGTAAGACCTTTGGATGGCTTACGGTGATAGTTGTTTTGATCTTGCTAAAAAACAGAAACTTTTGCGCTCAGGAAAAAAATTCTTATTTTTAACAGAGGCGTGATAAAATATTTATTCTTTTTGCATAAGGTTAATAAACAAATTTATTAGGTTTCCTAAATTTTCAGAATTTTTGGAGTTACAGAAGTATTCGATAGCTACAGATTACTACAAACTGTTCTGTTTTTGACATATTCTGTTTTCTATGTGTTGTTTGCTTATTTTGATGAATCTATGGGTAGTATAGGGGGATATGAACCATGGAAAAGTTGTAGTACAATAGATATTACACCAATATTGTCGGATTTCGGGTTCCGGCAGACCCTTAAGGTTCGAACTCTGGGGTGTGCGCAGAGATTATGCCCTCTACCTCTCTGTCTCGCAGGGATCTAAACTACCAAAGGAACAACACAAAAGACACAGAGTTTATACTGGTTCGGGCCACCGATGTGGTGTAATACCCTACTCCAGTGTGGTGTGGTGGATTGCCTCTTGGGCTGGTGATGAAGAACAGTACAGGGAAGAACAGCCTCGCGAGGGTCTGTTCTTGGCTAGGGGGACGAACTACTAGGAGGAGTTCAGCCGCCATTATCTCTCTCTCTCTCCCTTTGCTAGATGTTGAGATGATGCCTCTACCCTGGGGGTGGCTAGTCCTATTTATAGGCAAAGGCCCTGGTCCTCTTCCCAAATATTGAGCGGGAAGGGCGCCAACAATTGGCCAATTCGAAGGGGAACATCTGGTACACTTATCCTGACTAAAGTTGGTCCTCGCCTGCCAAAGGCCCTGTGGTGACGCCGTTCTGGGCTCCACGATGACCTCCTTCCCATCGTTGGACTGGTCTTGGTCTCGTTGCACCGAAATGGATGCCTTTGCTTGATCCTCTCGCCTGCGCTTGCCCCCTTTGCACCAAAGAGGAAAGGGAGGACACTGCGCGGGCTGGCGCCCGCCTGGCGCCCTTGGTCGTCATGGCTTGCGTCATGGGCACCTCGTGAGGTACCCCACCTTGATCTCTCCGCCTCCTCGTGAGTCAACCTGACGAGGTCGTGCCTGAGGAAGTGCTGCGTCGTCCGCCTCGCGAGGCTTGGCCCCTCGCGAGGGTCTTGGGTCTTGTGTTGATGAAGATGGGCCGTGCTGGGCCCCCTTGAGCCACGCCGCAGGCCGCAGGCAGGCAAGTCTAGGGACCCCCGTTCCTAGAACACCGACAGTAGCCCCCGGGCCCAAGGCGCGCCCGGACTTGGCCGTGCCGAGAGGCGAAAGGGCAAGGGCGAAGTGCCGCGGGCCCTAACAGCCTGCGGCCTTGGGCGCCGCGTGGCGGTTGATTGGACGCGAGTGCTTCAGCAACCGTGTGGGTTATTAAAGGTGCAGCGCCCGCCCAGGCTTTGCTCTCCTCTTTCTCCGGTTGCTGCTCAGATCCCCTTTCTTACGCCTCTCCTTCCTTCCTCCTAACTCCCAGATCTGCTCTTCCCGTGTGACCTAGGAAGCCATGGCGCCTCGTCAGCCTCCGGCCGAAGCTTGGTTTTCGCCTGCCCTGGACTCGCCGAATGTGTCGGAGGCGAGCCTTGCCCGGCTGCGCCGGATGGCGGCGGCGCGGGGCCTCGACGGGGCGCGGGTGTTCAAGGTCGGCTCCGCCACCCCTGAGGGCCGAGGAAGCACCTTCTACCCTCTCTTCGTAAGCTCCATTACTGCGGGCCTGGTGCCTCCTTTTTCCGAGTTCTTCCTCTCTGTCCTCCGCCGTTACGACTTACAAGCTCTGCATCTCCACCCCAACTCCATCCTTCTCCTGGCGATCTTCGCCTACTACTGCGAGGCTCATGTGGGGGTGCAACCCTCAGTGGCCTTGCTACGCCACTACTTCTATCTCTGGGTCACCCGCTGTTGGGGATATTGCTATCTGGGGTAAACCGGCCTGCAGGGCCCGGGTCACCTCCGTCAATGGACCCGAGATGTTAAAGCCCAAGGAGAAATAGAAGGGCCCAAGGCCTATAATCGGTTTAAAGGTTTATGGTGTAAACCGGCCTGGGGTAAACTTGTACTGAAAGTTAGGAATAGAGAGACCGACCCGGGCACGTTTATAAGCCGGAGGTCGGGACTTTGCAGACCGACGGGCGTCACCCGTGTATATAAGGGGACGACCCGACGGCGGTTTGGAGGGAGAAGAAGAACTCGAGGTTGAGGCGAAGCTTATTGCTCCCTAAGCCCTCGAAACCCATCAATCCCATCACAACTAGACGTAGGCTTTTACCTTCATCGAAGGGGCCGAACTAGTATAAAACCGTGTCCTTGTGTCCACTTTTAACCCCTTCAAACTAACCCGTTGCGATGGCTCCACGACTAAGTCCCCTCACTAGGACATCTGCCGTGACAAACCCACGACAGTTGGCGCCCACCGTGGGGCTATCGCGAGATGGTTTCAAGTTTTTGGAGGGCCGCTTTGAAGGGCTCGAGGGTTACGCTGTGGGACGGATGACCAAGAGCCGCCGCGGAAAACTCTACATCGACAGCACAGGCTGGGGCCCCGATGCCGGCTCGATCGAGTACGGGTACCGGGTCCCCTTTGGCGGCATCCATGTTTTCATCGGCAAGATCGGAGAACCGGGCCCCGAGTTAGGCGTCTGCGCCGACCTCGTCGAGACAGCTCAGTGCACGAGATCGACCCTGGCTAAACCGACCAGGAAGCACGCCTTCGTGGGAGTCATCCACGGGGGAAGCTATGAGGAAGGATCCGAATCTGGTGACGAAACCGTCATCTACTCCGGCGATGAAACGTCGACCGGGGAGACCGAATCTCTTTACCAGCTACAAGATGATCGGATTGGGGGCGGCTCCGATGGCAACAGTATTCCGGACCCCTCTGATCTGCCCTATCGGGTTGGGATCTTCATGGCTGGAACACAGGCGGCGCCACGATCATCAACTGCAGCAGCAGCGATCTCCGGATCGGCAGCAGCAACGGCTGCGCGGCTGGGAGGCCCTACGGGTTCACCAGCCCAAGTTTTGTCAGACCTGTTTGACGCACTGGCAGCGCTCATGGCGGAAGCCAACCCGGTGGATCAGGAGGTTCATAATGCTGAGATTGCCAAGGTGAGAGAGCAGATCACTCAAGCTAAAGCGGAGCTGGCAGCAGAAGAGATCAGGATGACGGCGGAGCGCGCCGCTTTGGATGCACAGGCTTACAGGCTCATGATGGACCAGAATGCGTCTCAGGAAGTCTTGAAGAGGAAATCCCGATCTCGATTGCCTGCAGCCCTCGACGCCCGAAATCTCTTCAACACCCCGGGGGTAAACCGTGCGGAGGCGACAGTTGGCGCCCCGGTTCAGCACCGGATTATAAGCCTGCCTCGTCACAACACTGGTACACCACCGGCCGTGCCAACACCGTCAGGTCATTATTCCAACCCGATGGATAACCTCGTCGCGGCGGCAGCTCGGCTGGAAGCCATTCCGATCGAAGGCGATTCACCGCAGGACGTAGAGACACGCCGGGTCAAGGAGCTCCTTAGGACCGCGTTGGCCCAACAAGAAGCATATTCACAAAGCCGTGATCGGATTCACTCCACCCCTCGCCCCAGCAGGAGCCATAGTAGGCGTATGGAGGAGCCGGCTGTTTCAAGCAATGCCAGGCGTGAAGCGCTCCGCGGCAACAACCCGGCAGGCGTCGACAATGCTCAGGAGAGTGTGGATCGCACCCGTGCGCGGGAGGCCGGAATAGCAGCGCAGCATCAGGCTCGTCAGCTTACACCTATCTTCCCAGCGGCTATAGTTGAACCGGGGGTGGTCTCCAGTTCTTTGGGAGTACCGTGCCTTGTTCCCGCTTTACGCAACGTACGCCTGCCCAAAGATTTCAAAGGCCCCCGCAAGGTACCAAACTACACGGCAGATCAGCCTCCGGAGACATGGGTGGAGAGCTATGAAATGGCTATGGAGATGCTGGATGTGGATGACACGGCGTGTGCCAAGTATTTTACTATGATGTTAGAAGGAACGGCCCGGACTTGGCTAAAGAGCTTACCGCCTAATTCAATTAGTTCATGGGCCCAATTGCGCGCCCGGTTTATCAAGAATTTCAAGGACACGTGCAAACAGCCAATGTCGATAGTTGACCTAGCAGCCTGCGTTCAGCAAGAAGGGGAATCAACTACCCATTGGGTACGGCGGGTATCAGAAGTTTTGCACTCGTCGGATCGCATCAACGCAGACACCGCCGTGGTGCTATTGGAAAGCAACTGTCGGTTTGGCCCTTTGAAGCTAAAGCTGGGCCGGATGAAGCGTGATTGCACAGATATAGGAACGCTCATGACCGCTTTAGTGAAGTATGCGGATTCTGACAGTACCAAGGATCCTGACTCTGGTGATGACAAAGCAGGGAAGGGAAAGAAGAATAGCAACACCAAAGGCCAGCAACATCGGCCGGCAGGTAACGGAGGCGGAGGAAAGCGTAAACCGGACGGGAGCATGGACTTGGTGGCCAGCACAAGTGCACAGGATAAAAGCCAGCGGCGTAAGGGGAAACAGCCAAGTTTCCGCGCACATCCCGGTCTTAATCCGGAGCGTTTGAACTTTTTCTTAAACCAGCCCTGTCCGAAGCACGGAACAAAGGAGGAACCAGCAGCCCATCTTTGGAAGGATTGTTATACCATGAAGGAATTCAAAAGCTCAAACACTTTCCAATATGATCACAGCTCCGGCGGTGGTTCAGGTTCCGGATCAGGATACGGTGGCGGAAATTCCGGTCCAGGGTTCCAGGGTAATCCGGGCGGACAGGACAGCCGAAATAATCAAAGTAATCAAAGTGGTTACGAACAGCAGCAATCAGGTTATCAGAACAACCCGAAACAGTTGAGTGGTGGACAGTATCATGTCTTTACTACAAGCTTGGATAAACGAGATAGAAAGCTTCAGAGGCGGGCAGTCAGTGCTGTCGAACCGGCCACGCCTCACTATCTGCGTTGGTCGGAACAGCCTATCATATGGAGCCGAGAAGATCATCCTCACAGGGTTTATAATCCGGGTCAGTTAGCACTGGTGGTAGCGCCTCAGGTGGGAGGTTATAAGCTCACCAAGGTGCTCATGGACGGAGGGAGCAGCATTAACGTCTTGTATTATGAGACCTTCTGTCGCATGGGACTGGTGGATAAGGACCTCAAACCGACCCATACCGTGTTCCACGGGGTGGTGCCTGGCAAATCTGCGTATCCGGTCGGTAAGATAGCCCTTGAAGTGGTCTTTGGCGATAGTCACGATTCCAGATCAGAGACGCTGACGTTCGAAGTGGTTAAAATCCAAAGTCCGTACCACGCTTTGTTCGGACGGCCAGCCTATGCGAAATTTATGGCACGGCCCTGCTACGTGTATCTGCAACTTAAGACGCCGGGTTACAAGGGCACTATAACGGTTCATGGCAGCCGTCGAATCGCTTTGGAATGCGAGGAAGGAGATGCGACTTATGCAGAATCGGTTTGTGCTACGGAGGAGCTAAAGCAGTACAAAGATAGTGTTGATCCGGAGGATATGACTTCATTAAAAAAGCCAACTACGGACCACGATCCGGCCTTGAAGTTCAAGTCAGCGGCCGAAACTAAGCTTGTTGACTTCGTGCCTGGCGATTCATCCAAGCAGTTCAGCATCAGTGCAAACTTGGATCCAAAATAGGAAAGCGCGCTCATCGAGTTCATCCGTGAGAATCGGGACATCTTTGCATGGAAGCCGTCTGACATGCCTGGTGTACCGAGGCAACTCGCTGAGCACACCCTTAATGTGGATCCTAAGTATAAGCCGGTAAAGCAGTTCTTACGGCGGTTTAACGAAGAAAGACGTAAAGCGATTGGTGAGGAAGTGGCCAGGCTCCTGGCAGCTGGTTTTATTATTGAGGTTTTTCATCCCGAATGGCTTGCTAATCCGGTGCTGGTTCTTAAGAAAAACGGCACCTGGCGCATGTGTGTGGATTACACAGACTTGAATAAAGCTTGTCCAGCGGATCCTTTTGCTCTCCCTCGGATTGATCAAATCATCGATGCAACAGCAGGTTGCGAGCGTTTGAGTTTTTTGGATGCCTATTCGGGTTATCACCAGATCAAGATGGCAGTTAAGGACCAGGAGAAGACGGCGTTCATTACTCCCTTTGGAGCCTTCTGCTATGTGTCTATGCCCTTCGGGCTTAAGAGTGCGCAGGCTACTTATCAACGGTGTGTGCAAAATTGCCTCCACAAGCAGATTGGTCGTAATGTGCATGCTTATGTGGATGATATTGTGGTCAAGTCACGAAAGAAGGAGACCCTGGTTGACGATTTGAAGGAGACTTTCGATAACTTGAGAGTGTACCAAATGATGCTCAACCCGGCGAAATGTGTTTTTGGTGTGCCTGCAGGCAAGTTGTTGGGGTTTTTAGTATCCCATAGAGGAATTGAGGCTAATCCGGAAAAGATCACAGCCATCACCTCCCTGGCCAAACCGAAATGCGTCAATGATGTTCAGCGCATGGCCGGACGGATTGCAGCGTTAAGCCGGTTCATCAGTCGCCTCGGTGAAAAGGCGATCCCCTTGTATCAAATGCTCAAGAAAACGGATCAATTTGTCTGGAGTGCGGAGGCGGATAAAGCGTTTGAGGACTTGAAGCGGCAGCTAGTCAATCCGCCAGTTTTGGCAGCCCCTGTAGATAAAGAGCCACTCCTGTTATATGTTGCTGCGAATGCCAGAGCGGTTAGTGTGGCGATGGTGGTAGAACGAAAGGAGGCTGGAAAGGAACATCCGGTTCAGCGACCGGTTTACTATATCAGTGAAGTACTTATCGAGTCCAAACAAAGGTATCCGCATTGGCAGAAGCTGGTATATGGTGTTTTTATGGCAAGCCGGAAGCTGAGGCAATATTTTCAAGGACACCCCATCACGATGGTCAGTTCTGCTCCTTTGGGTGACATCATACAGAACCGGGAGGCGACCGGTCGGATTGCTAAGTGGGCTATCGAGCTTGGGCCGCACGGTTTAAGATACGTGCCCCGGACGGCTATAAAGTCACAAGCACTTGTCGACTTCATAAACGATTGGACAGAGTTACAAGCGCCTGAGGAGAAGCCAGATAACACCTACTGGACTATTCATTTTGACGGGTCCAGGCAATTGGAAGGCTCAGGGGCCGGAGTCGTTTTAACTTCCCCACGAGGAGATAAGTTTTGTTATGTCCTCCGTTTAATGTTCCCCTGTACAAATAATGCGGCTGAGTATGAGGCTTTGCTTCATGGTCTTCGGATGGCTAAAGAGATGAATCTGAGCAGAGTTAGGTGCTTTGGTGATTCGGATCTGGTGGCTTAGCAGGTGTCTGGCACCTGGGATTCTAAGGACCCGCTCATGGCTGCATACCGACGTGAAGTAGATATGGTGGCTGGGCATTTCAAAGGCTATCAAGTGGACCATGTGGACCGTAGAAAGAATGAGGCAGCGGATGCTTTAAGCCGCTTGGGCTCTCAGCGTAAACCGGTCCCGCCCAATGTTTTCTTGGATGTATTGTATCACCCATCGGTACAGCTACCCGGTGAGCTGGAGTTGGCTGTTCCTGATCCGGAGGCTCAATTAGTGGCGGCTCTTCACATCACCCCGGATTGGACGCTCCCTTATCTGGCATATATGAGCCGGGGTGAGTTGCCAGAAGATGAAAGCTTGGTTCGACAGATAGTACGACGGTCCAAGTCTATGACCATTTTCAAAGGAGAGTTACATCATCGCAGCGTGTCAGGAGCGCTGCAACGGTGCGTATCCCCTAAGGAGGGGTGCGAGATATTACGAGAAATACATGAAGGGGATTGCGGCCACCACGCCGGTTCAAAATCATTGGTGGCTAAAGCGTTCCGCCATGGTTTCTACTGGTTAACTGCTCATGCTGATGCAGAAGACCTGGTCAGGTTATGTGATGGTTGCCAGAAATTTTCCAGACGAGCACACATACCGGCTCAAGAATTGAGGATGATTCCAATCACTTGGCCGTTTGCGACTTGGGGGCTTGATATGGTTGGGCCTTTTAAGCGTTCCAAAGATAAGAAGACCCACCTACTGGTGGCGGTTGACAAATTTACAAAGTGGGTGGAGGCAGAACCTGTCAGTAAGTGTGATGCTGCCACGGCGGTTCGGTTTATAAAGAAGGTGATCTTCCGGTTTGGCTTTCCACACAGCATCATCACAGATAATGGTACCAATCTATCCAAGGGGGCCATGAAAGAGTTCTGTGCACAGGAGCATATACGGCTTGATGTTTCTTCGGTAGCGCACCCACAGTCTAATGGTCAGGCAGAACGAGCGAACCAAGAGATCTTGAGAGGTATCAAACCCCGGCTTCTGGTCCCTTTGCAAAGGACGCCGGGTTGTTGGGTGGAGGAGCTACCGTCTGTATTATGGAGCATCAACACCACACCTAACAGATCCACGGGGTTTACGCCGTTTTTTATGGTCTATGGAGCAGAGGCGGTTCTCCCAAGTGATATACGACATGACTCACCTCGCGTGGCAGCATATGTTGAAGCGGACAATGAGCAGGCACGGCAGAACGCTCTTGACTTGTTGGATGAGGAGCGTGACTTGGCAGCTGCCCGTTCAGCGATTTACCAGCAAGATCTTCGCCGTTACCACAGCCGTCGGGTTAGGACCAGAACCTTTCAGGAGGGGGATTTGGTGCTTCGGCTCATCCAGGATCAGTCTGATCAGCATAAATTATCCCCGCCTTGGGAGGGACCTTTTGTGGTCAGCAAGAATCTGAATAATGGGTCATATTACCTGATTGATATTCGAGAGCGCAAGGATTCACGCACATCAGAGGAGGAGACCAGCAGGCCGTGGAACATAGCTCATCTTCGACCTTATTATACATGAGCCTTGGGCTCTGTTTATGTACATATCATGACCATGTATATATTATGATTAATACAATAAACCGGAGCCTCGAGTAAAGCGGGGCCTCTGCTGTTCTTCACATCATGTGTGTTTACCCCTGGAGGTCGCTTCACAGAAGTTCAAATTATAGATTCCGGTTTAAAAGCCGGTTCAAGGGAAGATGTCTCCTACAAGGCTGTGAAGCTCTTAATATCCGGTTCAATATCCCGGTTCAACCATGGGGCTTCCTGTTCAAACATAGGTCGTATTCGAACCAAAGAGAACATAGTTATTCAAACACGGGGCTTCCTGTTCAAACATAGGTCGTATTCGAACCAAAGAGAACATAGCTATCCCTATAAAGTCAGTTGGGGACCTAGTCGGCCTGAACCGTAGCTACACCTCCGGGGGGCTTGGTCATGTCTTGACGACGGTAATGCCTTCTGGCTGGCACATTTGCCACTGAATCAGTTGGGGACCTAATCGACTTGAACCGTAGATTACGCCTTATGGGAACTCGGTCATGTCTTGATGATGGTAATGCCTTCTGGTCGGCTTTTTAGCCAATGAATCATTTGGGGGCTTGGTCGTGTCCGAACCAACGCAATGCCACTTGATCGGCCCTTGGCCATTGAGTCACTTGGGGGCTTGGTTGACGAACCAATGCAATGCCATTTGACCGGCATATTTGCCACGATTCAGTTAGGAACCTAGTCGACCTAAACCGTAGCTACACCTCTTGGGGGCTCGGTTTTGTCTTGACGATGGTCACGCCTTCTGAACGGTTCATAGTAACCACTATTTGCATGCGTTTTACTATCGCGTTGCCTTTTCATATTTGGTTTTTGTTTTCTGCCTTTATTGTGGTATTTTTTGTTCTTCGGAACGTCAAGTATTTTTAAACCGATTCAGCTGACATAGCCTGGTCCGTTTTTTTTTTTAACCCGGAGGCAAGTTGCCCGGTTTGGCAAAGGCGCAGCACGGTTCATAGGGTCGAAAGACCTTGTGTGCTCAGTAAAGACAGGAAGCAAAGTTGGAAAACGTCATTGAAAAGAGCATCAGTACCCATGCGCGAAGGCACATTCAAATGCAGAGGTATTAAACTATCTTATTACAAGGCAACGTAGTGCCTGAGTATATTGTTCGTTGACGGATTAAACGTCACCAATTAAGGAGAACCGGAGCGTTGATTACGCCTGTTCGCCGCCTCGGTTCGAAGGCTGTGGATCATCTTGCGCCGCATCCTCTTGGCTACCCATTGGCTGGAAATCAGCAGTGGTCCAGTCGATTCCCATTAGCGCTTGAAAGACAGCTTCTTCGTGAATCAGCAGAGACGGTTCAATGTCAGGGGCATAGGTATGCTTACGGATTGGAGGAATAAGATTTTCTGCTTCAGGGACTGGGGCAGCTACTCGCTTATTCTGGTTATCATACTGGGCTTGGTAATGTGACAGATCTGCTTCCTCAGCCAATTGACAAGCTAGGGGGCGCACCGCCCGGTTTATCGCCCTCAAATCGTCTTCACCAAAGTCTGAACCGTCTTCCTTCAAGCTGGGGTATCCTTGGGCCGCTTCGACAGGATCGAAATCTGGTACCCACGCTTTGGCCCGGATCAAGGCAGTGATGGCTCCAGTTCGAGCAGCTGATCTTTTCAATTCTTCAATCCGGGCTGGAAGCATGGACAGCCTCTTTAATGTGTCTTGAATCAGAGACGGCGCAGGGTTGTTATGCGACGCAGTGGTGATAGCTCTTTGTGCTCCGGTGTACAACTGTTCAATCAGAGTATAAGCAGCTTTGAGTTTCATCCGCACATCAGAACCCAAGTGTCCAATACGTGAGCCTGCAGTGTTTCAAGATGGATTACAAACCGGACATAGGATGTAGCAGACAAGGTACAAATTGGAAGAAGGGCGTCGAAAAGCTTACCAAAGACGGCAGAGGTCATGGAGTGTATCTGTCGCTTCACGGTGGATAATTCATCGACCACCGGTTTAAGAGCAGCTTCGGCATTTTCAGCCCTCTTCGTCAAAAGAGCTCTCTCAGTAGCCCAATCAGCTTGTTCTTTTTTGCGGCTTTCTTTCAGCTGTTCCATAACGGTTAAGGCATGGGCCAATTCGTCCTTCGTTTTTTCAGTTTCAGCCTGTTGGGTTTTTAGGATTTCCTGAAGGTCCGAGACTTGTTTCGCTTTGGTCTTCAGATCCCCCTGCAGCAGGTCGTCAACAGTGTTCAGAAAATATTGCACGGTTTGGAAGTATCAACCACACAAGCAAGTTATGTGCTTGATACTTGGGGGCTAATGCATACTTGATTTTAACGCAAGTTTTCCATTGCAAAAAGTCCCAAGATTAATACAAGTATTTAAACTTGGCACTTGGGGGCTAATGGTTATCTGATGATGTTTTCTGGTTATGACCTATGTTGAAGCCTTGGGTTTTCTAAACCGGACCTTAATTGTTAAAGCAGCCTGATCCGGTTTACCCTCTCGGTTTGGAAATATTGATAAACTAAGTTGCAATGGAATGAAGCACAAGGGAGTTACCTCAAGTTTCTCCTTCATCATCTTGATCATGCCAGCTTCATAATCCCGACTGGTGTACAGTCGGTTCAGGTACCCAGAATAAAGATCCGGGGCGCTTAAAGCGGCGTACGTAGAGGAGTCAAGGTCCCATTTGCCCTTTATGGCCGAGATTTCGTCCTTGGTAGTATGCTTGGCTAAAGTAGCAGTGTTCCCCGGTTCAGAGTGACCGATGCCAGTAATCACAACATCATCATCCTTGGAATCGCTGCTCTGCAGTGGCCCTGTCGATTTATCAACAGTTCCAGAAGGGGGTATGGATTCCTTAACCCGAACAGGACTGGCAGGCGGATCAGTACGGCTGGCAGGTTCGATAGTCCTTTCTTCAGCGCAGGTGTCATCTTGCGGAGATAGATAATTCTGAGTATCTTCACGACCCAGAGCGACAGCACCAGGAGTTTTTTCTGGTTCAGGAGCGGCAGTTCCCTCAGCCGGGTTATCCAGACGAGCCTTCTTGCTCGGTCTAGGTTTAGCCCTGGAAAAAGCCCAAAGATTGAATAAACGGTATAAGATGGATTAAGAGACCCATACAGAGATATGTTATGATCGGTCCAACTTACCCAATGACAGTCTTCAACGGTGGCAGTTGAGTGGCTGAAGATTCACCGGAAGATGAATGGGAAGTGACCTGATAATCGGAGTCAGATGGATTTAGAGGCTGACGAGTTAAACCTGCTTTAGGAGGAAAGCTAGCGCGTAAATCGGAGACCTCTGAGCGGCGTTTCCGAACCGGGCTGTTCGGTAAACCGGCGGAGGTGACTACCTGGCCGCTATGCCGGGTGGTGCGTCGAGCTTCATGTTGCTGGGTCTTCACAAGAAATTTGGGATCCAAGTAAGCAAGAGGGTGAGAAAATTTAATTTTCCGGTTTGCTTGGCGAGGTTTTTTCAAAGGCAAAGGAACGGCATCAGAAGAAAGAATAGTTACCTCTGGGCCTTCGGCATGGCTCGCTTCAGCGTCGTCCTGACAAATATCATCATCAATAAGACGTATAAAAAGCAAACCAACTGAATCGAGGTCTACCCCGAGGTCCGGATTACCCACATCATCCTCCTCTAAATCCGGAGTAGAGGAAGCGGTGTTCCTTTTCCTCTGAGCGGGCTTCTTCACCCTCGTCTTGGGTCGGGTTACCTTTTCGGTCGGCTCTTGAAACTTCTTGCTCCAAAATGGATCATCTCCCTGTGTCAGAAAGGACTGGAGTTAGCAATATGTGTATAAGGAGATCATAAACTCTATAACAGACAGAGGGGAAGTGCTTACAGCAGGTGGCTTGTTTGTGGCACAAAATGGAAGCAGGCCGGTTCGGGCGCAAGCATATTCCGGTTCATTCAGCATCTTTTTCACAGCTTCGGTGACTTCGTCTTCCGTTAGCTGAATGTTGCAGTGCCTCAAAGGATCATCAACCCGGCCCGTGTATTGGCACATTAAACCGGAGCGGATGCTAAGGGGCAGGATGCTCCATGAAATCCAGCAGCGGGCAAGGTCTACCCCTGTCAAACCGTTAGCCATGAAGGCTCTGAGCTTGGACAGCTGAGGGGCATACTTACTCCTCTCTTTGGCGGTTAGCCTTTGGGGGAAGGGGTGGGTATTGCTAAGCCTCTCCGGACGGAAGCCGGGCAGTGGATTTTCTTCAGCAGGGGAAGTATCCTTGCAATAGAACCAAGTATGATTCCATTCTTGTGGATGACTATGCAGCTTGGCATGAGGATAAGTCACTTCTTTCCTCTTTTGAATCGTCACACCACCCAGCTCCATATTAGGGCCGTCGGTGAATTCAGTACGTCGGTTCAAATGAAAGCAGTCCCGGAACAGCTCTACAGTAGGTTCCTCCTGGAAGTACGCCTCGCAAAGCACTTGAAAATGGCAGATATTCGTGACTGAGTTTGGACCAACATCTTGTGGGCGCAACTTAAAGTTAGCAAGGACGTCCCGATAAAATTTTGAACCGGGTGGATTAAAACCCCGGGCCAGGTGATCCGCAAACACCACCACTTCTCCATTCTGTGGGGTAGGAGGACATTCGTTTCCTGGAACCCTCCAATGAATGGCATTTTTGCTGTTCAAAGCGCCAGTCAGAACTAAGTTGTTCAGTTGGGTCTCAGTGATGCGAGAGGGAACCCAGTTGCATTCGTACATCTGTTTTGCCATGAGAAAATCTACAAGACAAAGGTGTTCCGGTTTAAGAACGAGTGTGAGTGTAAACCGAAGATGCTCTTATATAGAGTCAGGTTATCTACAATGATATCAACCAGCGGTTCATCAAGGGGACTAATGGATGTATGGATCGGTTTTTTCGCTTTGCTAAGAGTTAAACCGACCAGATCTAACAGTTGTGAATATGCAAGCAGAAACAGATCCCGTATGGATTCGTTCAAAGCAATGGATCTACAGCTAGGGCGAAAAAGAAGCAAAAATATGAAGTTTGGCTCACAGCAGAACAACGTAAGTTCGGCAAGCAGTAAAAAGAGTGAGATCTAAGGAGATGAGTACAGATTTACAAGCGACTGCTGAGAGGGACTACAAGTCACGATACAGGTATCATCATCTGTTCGGAAAAGCTTCTATGGGGATGAACAAGAAACAGTAACAGGATGACGAACCCTAAAACAGATCTAAAAGCAGAAGAACAGAGGCCTTACCGGGATCCAAATGGATGTGGAAGGTCGCCGCGGTGCTCTGGACCGATCAGGTTGATGCAGCGGCCGGAGTTGATGCGGTGGCTGACGGCGGCGGCGGAGCTCTGAGGTCTGGGTCGCGAGGAAGACGAAGAAGGAGACGAACGGGAGGAAAGGAAGATGGCCTTCAAGTCCTATTTATAAGGCGCGGCGCGCGTGTCAGGCGCGCGAATCCAGGGGCCGGAGATTTCGGGAGCCCAGCCGTCGCCCTGATTGTTGCGGATTAGCAAAAGGAGACGATAACTTTGCACTGACGTCATATCGGTTTACCGTAGCAAGGGGAGACGAAGAAACCAGCGGTTCAACAGTTACTGGAAGACATTTGAAGACAGAAATTTTTGTTAAGGATTGACATGAACCTGTTCAAATCAATCTGGGGCCTAATGTTGGGGATATTGCTATCTGGGGTAAACCGGCCTGCAGGGCCCGGGTCACCTCCGTCAATGGACCCGAGATGTTAAAGCCCAAGGAGAAATAGAAGGGCCCAAGGCCTATAATCGGTTTAAAGGTTTATGGTGTAAACCGGCCTGGGGTAAACTTGTATTGAAAGTTAGGAATAGAGAGACCGACCCGGGCACGTTTATAAGCCGGAGGTCGGGACTTTGCAGACCGACGGGCGTCACCCGTGTATATAAGGGGACGACCCGACGGCGGTTTGGAGGGAGAAGAAGAACTCGAGGTTGAGGCGAAGCTTATTGCTCCCTAAGCCCTCGAAACCCATCAATCCCATCACAACTAGACGTAGGCTTTTACCTTCATCGAAGGGGCCGAACTAGTATAAAACCGTGTCCTTGTGTCCACTTTTAACCCCTTCAAACTAACCCGTTGCGATGGCTCCACGACTAAGTCCCCTCACTAGGACATCTGCCGTGACAAACCCACGACACCCGCGGTTCCCCTTCCGCATGCGCGAGTTTTGTCGCGTGTGGTGGTGCCATTGCCATCTCGAATCCCGGGAAGAGGATTGAGGGCTTCAGGAGCAAGTGGGTCTTGGTGGATGCCGGGCGCATCCACCCTCGGCTGATCCTACCCACGGAGCAGCCCGTGAGTTCCGGTGACTGGTCCCGGGCGGAGCTTACGGACCCCCGTGCGAAGCCGGTACTGGAGAAGATGGACGCGGACCTGAAGCCTGCCAGCACGGCGGCGACGAAGCTGACCGGCGCGTCGCTGCTGAGGGAGTTCCTGGAGCACCAACTGGCTCCGCTTTGGCAGTACTCACCTCCGATGTGGAGGCCTCATCCGAGCACCGCGGCTGTGGGCGACGAGGATTTGACCGCGGTTCTCCAATCTCTGGTCAGGGGTGAGGTGGCAAGGTTGGAGGGTGCACCCACGCCCTTGTTCCTTCGCGACGACTGGAAGCAGGTGGTGGAGTCCATGCCTGTGTTCAACGGGGACGGGTCCGTGCCCGTGGTGGCTCCCGAGGGACTGGTGGACGTGTCCTCCGGCGACTCCAGCGGAGAGGGGGACGAAGAGGAGCGGGGAGAGGGCCCTGACTCTGAGGCAACTGACGGAGAGTCTATGTCTCCCCTTCCCCGGCGCAAGTCCCGTACTCTCCGCCTCTCGTTGAGCGATGATGATGAGGGTGACGACGTGCTGGGTAGCGGGAGCTCGCCCCCGATCCCGAAGAAGGACAGGACCGGGCTGATCCCCCGCGGGTCTGCCCCGGCTCCGGGGCGATCCACGGACACGCCTTCTGCTTCTGAGGTTGACCCCTCCAGCCAGCTCTCAGGCTTCAAGTATGGCCGGAGGCTGCTTGAGTCCTCCAACGACGACCCGTAAGTGCTCGATCCCTCATCTTTTTGTTCCTTGTTCCGCCGCTGAGGCTTGATGTTCGCTCCTCTTGGATAGGCTGGCGCCCATGGCGAAGAGACCGAAGGGGGCTCCCGAGACCCCATCCGCGGCAACGCCTCCGCCTGCAGGTGAAGGCGATCATGAGGCACTGGCTTCTCCTGCCTGCTCATCCTTGCGAGGCCTGGCTGAGCTGGCTGGGGAGAGCCCAGCCCCCATGGCCCAAATGACTCCCGATGTGCTCCTGCCTGCTGCTGCCACCACGGCCGTCGGGGCGCAGCAGACTCCGCCTCAGGATGTTGTGGTCTCGCCGCCGCTACCTTCACCTCCCGTTCCACCAACCGCTGCTCCCCCAACTCCTCCTGCTGTCTTGGAGTGTGCCGACGCTTCTCCGTCTTCTTCTGCCGTCCTGGAGCGTGCCGTTGCTGAACTGGACCGGCTGCGGCAGGATCTTCTTGGCGCCGACCCTCGCCTGGTGGTCGGGCGCCTGGATCTAGCTTCGGGGTGGATCCGCTCCGACGCCTTGATTCGGGCGGCGCTGGTTCAGGCCTCGACGGCCTGTGACGAAGAGAGGGAGGCCACCCTCGAGGCGAAGACTGCCCGAGACGCGGCCCTGGGAGAGGTGGTTGGAGTCCGTGGTTGCTGCAAGGAGCTGGAGGACGAACTGCAAGGCATGCAAGATCAGCTCGCGAAGGAGGTCCACCTTCTCCGAGAGCAGGAAGAAGGCATGAAGGCTCGTGAGGCGGCCATCGAGGACCGGGAGGCCAAGCTCAAGAAATGCCGCGACCGCCTAAGCGCGCTGAAGAAGGAGCTGGAGGTGACGAAGGCCGAGCTGGACGCCAAGGCCCGGGTCCTCGCCGAGGATCGCGTGGCCTTCGCGGACATGGAGAAGGATGCTCGCGCTTCGCTGAAGACACTTTACGAGAGCGGCCTGGAGAGCCCGCTGGCCGGTGACGGGGACAGCCCCACCAAGCTGCTTCCTTTCCTTGTTCAGGCCCTTGGGGATGTCGCCCTTGGCCTTGGCCCCACGGCTGAGGCCGAGACGCGTGTCCTGTCTTCCGCTGCGCTGACGCGGGTCTTCGCCCACATCTACCTTCGCGATCCCAGCGCTGACCTCGACAGCCTGCTGGAGCCGATGAGCGGCGAGGGCGCTGCCGCCGCTGTCGAAGCCGTGAAGGGGCGCGCGGAGGCGCTGCTGGGGAAGTTCTGGGCCTTCAGCACCAAGCCGAAGCAAGGCACCACTGGTCCTGCTGCTCCACGAGGCGAAGCCACTCCGCACTGCTCCACTGCCAACAAGTGACTCCGCTACTGCTCCTGTTCTTCTTTTAGTTCCTGCACATGCATCGCGCCTCGGGGAGGTATTTAAACTTGCGTTTGGTACCGAAACGACAGTATGGACTGTAATATTTTGCTTTGAAGTTCCTTGAATTTAATGCTTTTCTTCCCTACTTGCTTGTGTTCTACGCCGGCAGAGCCCGGCCCCGCGCGTACCTCACCCAGCATTAGCCCCGACCAGAAACTAGGACGAGACCAAAGGAGTGAGGGGCTACGGGACAAGTTAGGCTCCTAAGTCGCGATGCTCAGGAATCCCCCTTGGCGCACGAACAACAAGTAGGGAAGCGTGATGTAGGTGTATCTTCTGTTCTACGTCTGCAGAGCCCGGCCCCGCGCGTACCTCACCCAGCATAGCCTTTCGGAACTAAGGAGTGAGGGGCTACGGAGCCAGTTAGGCTCCTGAGTCGCGATGCTCAGGAGTCCCCCTTGACGCGCAAACAGCGGGCGATGAGGTAAGATGCAAGCGAGACTACCGTTCTACATCTGCAGAGCCCGGCCCTGCGCGTACCTTACCCAGCATAGGCTTTTGGAACTAAGGAGTGAGGGGCTACGGGACCAGTTAGGCCCCTGAGTTGCGATGCTCAGGGGTCCCCCTTGACGCTCAAACGGCCTTCATACCTTGGCTCCGCTCGGGGAGAGACGCGCGACGAACCAGGCCCGAGGGGCCTGGCTGGGTGGCGTACGTCTGGGCATGACCCAGGCGTAGCCCCCGTGCCTAGCCCCCTCGCGCGGCGCTCCCGAGGGGAGGCGTTGCGATCAGGCTAGCCACTGAGCTCTGGGCTCCCCGAGGTTAACGCGGCCCAGAGGCCACCCTCAGTTGTTTATCACCAGCGCGGAGCATAGCGCTTCCGTATGTGTACGGGTATAGCCGCTCCTCGGCAGTATCATCAGCCAGCGCGGAGCATGGTGCTTCCACTGGTACGTGGGAGGGGGCTCCCCTCCGGGAGGAGGCCCCGGGGCGTGTACAGCCCCGCCCTGACACGTGGCCGGCACGGTAGGGCTAGGTGGGGTGTATCTGGGCACCCGTGAGCCAGCGTGGGACTCACGGGGCCCTACCTCTAGGCGGGTTGCGCCTGGCACTGGGCCGTATCTTGAGACTTGTTCCTGCAAATTGGGTTAGATGCCGGCACTCTACGTCCTTGGGTCCCGGCCCTCGAGCTTGTCTCAGCCGTCGTTGGTATGCCAGGTCGCGATGCCATGGACAAGGCCAGAGGGTGAGGGCTGGAGAGCCAGTAAGAGCCCTGAGTCGCGATGCTCAGGTACCCCCCCTTTAACGTGCAAGTGGTCGACATGGAGAAGAAGAGGTGCCGTGGACAGGCATCCAGTAATCAAGCATGATAGGCGAAAGCATAGCTGGAAATAAACGCAAAGGAGATACACGCCACTGGGCCTGGCCCGAGCGGCTTGGGGATGATGCAGCCCGAGGGGCGCCCCCAACAAAGCAAGCTAATGGCCGAAAAACAAGGAAGGGATACACGCCGCAGGGACGGACCCACGCGGCCTGGGAATGAAGCAGCCCTGGGAGGGCGTTCCCAGCTGGAAATGAAGCTTGAAGGACGTCACCTGAAGATGCCGAGGATGAAGTGGTGCCGGTGCAGCAGACTCGGTGGGCTGCGGAAGCCGATCCCGGCGAGCCCCCAGGCCCGGAGGTGCTGGTGGCTCCTCGCGAATCGTCTCCATCTCCGCCAGGACCGTGGAACGCCTGTCTTCCTGAGTCTCCATGATGCCCCTCATGAGGTGCTGGTATGCAGCAGCCACGCTCGGCAAGCTGTAGGGCATGCGAACATAGCTGTGGGGTGGGCCTCTGCAACGCCCCACTTGCGAGGGCCAGAGGCGCTCCATCGTGGCGACCCGATTGAGCCCTGGTACGTCGATGCAGACGCGCGGCCCACCATCCTCGCCTGGATGGGGAGCCATAGCTGGTAGACTGCGGCAACCTCTCATGACTCTTGACTCCTGTAGTTCTTGAATGGCCTTGTTAACGAACTCCTGCTGCTCTGACCTTCCTTGCCTTGCTCCTTCTTGAGGGAAACATGCTTCAGGGCACGCCTCCATGTGGTGCCCAAGCGCCTCCCTCGTGACCCTGGCCAGGTCGTTGGCCCTCCAGGTGAGAGCCCCCGAGCCCTGCCTGAGGAGGGCGCCGGGCACGCTTTCCTATGCGATGGATGGAGGGTCCCCTTGGGCAGACGCGGGCCCTGAGGGGCTTGCCTCCTGAGGGGCTAAGCCTGACGATGTCTTCTTCTTCTTGGGGGTGATCTCGGGAAGCCTCCTGCTTCCACGATCTGGGTCTTCTAGTGACGCGGCCTGAAAGGCTCGCTCCAGGGAACACACTGCATCCTTTTCTTCACACGGCACCGTGATGACTCCGCCACTTCCTGGCATCTTGAGGACGTTGTAACCATGATGAGTCACGGCCATGAACTTGGCCAGCGCTGGGTACCCAAGGATGGCGTTGTACGGCAGGCGGATGTGAGCGACGTCGAAGTCGATGAGCTCGGTGCGGTAGTTGCTGCGGGCTCCGAAGGTGACAGGGAGGCGGACCTGCCCGATCGGGATCGTGGAACCGTCGGTGACTCCGGAGAAGGGCTTGGTCGGCTGAAGCTGGTCGTAGGGCACTTGAAGATTGTTGAATGTTTCCATGGACAGGACGTTGAGCCCTTCTCCACCACCAATGAGGGTCCTAGTGACCAGTACGTTGTTGATGACTAGGGAGCAAAGCATCAGGAGAACCCCGGCTGTGGCCGAGCACTTGAGCTGATCCGCTGAGCTGAACGTGATGGCGCACGCCGACCACCTGAGAGGGCGCGTAGCTTCGAGCCTAGGGAGGACTGCATTCACTTCGTGGGCAAACTGCTTGAAGATGCGTTGGGAGGCTGGGGCTTGAGCTCCGCCCAGGATGCAGGCGATTGCGCGTGGCTCCTGGAAGCTCCCAGCCTCCTCGTCCTAGTGGCGATCCTCGTTCCTTCTTGGCTGAGGCGGCAGTGGAGGGAGGCCTGCGTTGCCCTGCAGGCGATCCTCACGAGGCTGATCCCGCCAGTCCCCCTCGCGAGGCAAGTCTCGCCAGCGGTCCTCGCGAGGTTGATCGCGCCACCCTTGGCGCGGGCCGCGGTCTTCCCAGCGTCCTGGGTTCCTTCCTCCTCCTCGGCCGTAGCCCCGGTCGGCACGGTCAGGACGACGGCCGATCCTTCCTTCTCACACGGCACAGAGTTCTTGGCATTCGTTGGTGTTGTGGGTGTGGAGGTCGTGGTACACATAGTACCGACTGCCCCTGGAAGATTCAGGCAGATCCTTTCCCCGCTTGGTGTCTGGTTCTGCCGCGAGCACGGCAGCCCCCTTGCACTTCACGTCCTTGGCCTTGGGTTTCTTCTCTTCTGGGTCTGCGGCAGGCAGCTCGAGGAGGGAGAGACGCCCGTCCTCAGCCCTGGCGCACTTGGTCGCCAAGTTGTACAGCTCCAGGGAGGTGCACAGGTCTTCATGCATCACCAGCTCCTCCTTCATCTTGACGTCACGCACGCCGTCGGAGAAGGCCGAGATGATGGCTTCCTCGGACACCCTGGGGATCTTGAGGCACGCACTGTTGAAGCGCTGGATGTACTTTTGCAGGGTCTCTCCGGGTTGTTGCTTGATGCGGCGCATGTCGCTCACGGCAGGCGGCCGGTCACGAGTACCTTGGAAGTTGGCGATGAAGCGGGTGCGCATCTGGTCCCAGGAAGAGATCGTGCCTGGGGCCAGGTTCAGGAGCCAGGTGCGAGCTCCTTCCTTGAGTGCCATGGGGAACCAGTTTGCCATGAATTTTTCGTCTCCACTGGCAGCTTCGATGCCCAGCTCATAGAGCTGGAGGAACTCTGCAAGGTCGGTCGTGCCGTCGTAGCGAGGAGGCAGGTCCGGCTTGAACTTGCCGGGCCAGGCGACGCTGCGGAGCTCGGTGGTGTAGGCGCGGCAGCCTGCTGTGGCCACGGGAGGCTTCGGTTGAGAGAGAGCTTGGCCTTGCGGGTCCCCATGCGCTGCAGCTGGGAGCAGTGCGGGGTCTTGACGTGCCGGAGCCGGAGCAAGGTCACGGAGAGCCGGAGCAGGAAGCGCCCGGGCAGCCTCTTGCGGTCGAGGGACTTCTTGGCAGCTCCGTTCTTGCTGGGCCGGTGCCTGACGGAGCGGGTTCCGCCCAGGGGCCACGCACCTTGGAGCCATGGCGTCTTCTTGGAGAAGAGGCGGCTGGTACGCCCCTGAAACTTCATTGCCAGCGCGTGGCGGGCTGCGGCGCAGCATAGCGGACGGCGCAGGAGAGCCCCCCGCGGCGTGGACGAGCTCGGCGACGCGGTCGAGCCACTCCTCGTAGACGTCGTCGACGGGACAGTAGCGCAGGAGCTCGTTTGCTGCGATGAGCGCAGCTCGAGCCTCCAAGGGTGCGCGGAGCACGTGGGACGAAGAGCCAGCCAGTGCGAGTGATGGAGTAGCGGTGTGGTCGTCTTGCCGCACGGACGGGTGCTGAGACGACGCTTGCTGCTCATTCCCCGCCGGGCCGGTGGCGGTGTTGACGGCGGGCGACGGGGAACGACGAGGACGCCCACCGATGGGAGCCGTTCCGGGCGACACGGGAAGCGATGGCGGCCCGGCGCTCGGCGCGGGCCCGACGAGCGTCAGACATGGACGCGATTGTCGGCGGAGAGCGGAGCGGTGGAAGACAAATTCCGGCACACCCCTACCTGGCGCGCCAAATGTCGGATTTCGGGTTCCGGCAGACCCTTAAGGTTCGAACTCTGGGGTGTGCGCGGAGATTATGCCCTCTACCTCTCTGTCTCGCAGGGATCTAAACTACCAAAGGAACAACACAAAAGACACAGAGTTTATACTGGTTCGGGCCACCGATGTGGTGTAATACCCTACTCCAGTGTGGTGTGGTGGATTGCCTCTTGGGCTGGTGATGAAGAACAGTACAGGGAAGAACAGCCTCGCGAGGGTCTGTTCTTGGCTAGGGGGACGAACTACTAGGAGGAGTTCAGCCGCCATTATCTCTCTCTCTCTCCCTTTGCTAGATGTTGAGATGATGCCTCTACCCTGGGGGTGGCTAGTCCTATTTATAGGCAAAGGCCTTGGGCCTCTTCCCAAATATTGAGCGGGAAGGGCGCCAACAATTGGCCAATTCGAAGGGGAACATCTGGTACACTTATCCTGACTAAAGTTGGTCCTCGCCTGCCAAAGGCCCTGTGGTGACGCCGTTCTGGGCTCCACGATGACCTCCTTCCCATCGTTGGACTGGTCTTGGTCTCGTTGCACCGAAATGGATGCCTTTGCTTGATCCTCTCGCCTGCGCTTGCCCCCTTTGCACCAAAGAGGAAAGGGAGGACACTGCGCGGGCTGGCGCCCGCCTGGCGCCCTTGGTCGTCATGGCTTGCGTCATGGGCACCTCACGAGGTACCCCGCCTTGATCTCTCCGCCTCCTCGTGAGTCAGCCTGACGAGGTCGTGCCTGAGGAAGTGCTGCGTCGTCCGCCCCGCGAGGCTTGGCCCCTCGCGAGGGTCTTGGGTCTTGTGTTGGTGAAGATGGGCCGTGCTGGGCCCCCTTGAGCCACGCCGCAGGCCACAGGCAGGCAAGTCCGGGGACCCCCGTTCCCAGAACGCCGACAAATATAAATTAAGAATGTGTTCACAACAGTACCAAAAGTGGTGATTTATTTTCTTATACTAATGGAGCTTATGAGATTTTCTGTTGAGTTTTGTGTTGTGAAGTTTTCAAGTTTTGGGTAAGGATTTGATGGACTATGGAATAATGAGTGGAAGAGCCTAAGCTTGGGGATGCCCATGACACCCCAAGGTAATATTCAAGGACAACCAAGAGCCTAAGCTTGGGGATGCCCCGGAAGGCATCCCCTCTTTCGTCTTCGTCTATCGGTAACTTTACTTGAGGCTATATTTGTATTCACAACATGACATGTGTTTTGCTTGGAGTGTCTTGTATGATTTGAGTCTTTGCTTTTTAGTTTGCCACAATCATCCTTGCATTACACACATTTTGAGAGGGACATGCATGAATCGTGATTTATTAGAATACTCTATGTGCTTCACTTATATCTTTTGAGCTAGGCAATTTTGCTCTAGTGCTTCACTTATATCTTTTCAGAGCACGGCGGTGGTTTTATTTTATAGAAATTGATGAACCCTCATGCTTCACTTATATTATTTTGAGAGTCTTTAAACAACATGGTAATTTTCTTTGGTTATAAATTTAGTCCTAATATGATAGACATCCAAGGGGGGTACAATAAAAACTTTCATATAAAGTGCATCTATCTATTATATACTTAAAACAATAGGCAAACAAGCCATCACGTTCATCCACACAGATTAAATTATATTAGCCGTTAATTTTAGATATATACGGCTAAGATTTAAAGATGTATACGTTACATACAAATAATATATCTATGTACAAAAAATTTTGGCACGTCACGTACAAATAGATGTATGTTCTGGCTGGTTTAAAAAAAAGATGTATGTTCCGGCAGGAGCCAATCATGATGGACAAGTAAATAAAGTAGAGCAGTCCGGTTAGGTTCAGAAAAAAGTGGAGCTATCCGGTTGGCATACGTTCCTAGGCAGAAGTGCGGTCAAACATGATGGGCATGGAAACAAGTCACGTACAAATAGGTATTCTTACTGTAGGGATTCCCTGGTGAGCACCCATGTATATGCATCAAAAGGTATATGTTGCCTGCTATTATGACTTTATTTTTTTGGCGGGGTATTTTTAGCTTTACTGGCACACAAAAATAAATCAATATACTCCACAATTGAAGTCCATATTAGCAGTTCTAGGATCAAAATCCTATTGCAATGAAAAATTCAAAAGGCAAAATATGTATGGGTGAGGAAATATGTATGTGTTTGCCACATAAAAGACAGATGCATAAAAAATAGCAGTTCTACAAAGTTATAACCTTTGAGAAAATAATGGATAAACTACTTCGATGTGTAGTTCGACCTACTAGAAACACATTCATATGATTTTGTAAAAATGAAATCTTTGAATGAAAAAAAACTCAAAATGGTGAAAAATAGGATTATATGATTTTTTTTAAACGTCACCCTAGCATTTTGTGACATTACAGACAAGCATGATTTGACCTACACCTAGGTGCGTTGTTGTTATTAAATATGGAAAACAACTTTCATGGATAACATTTGCATAATATTGACATTTGAAATTCACTTGATTGATTTTATAGTTTAGAAAGAGAAGTCTCACTGTTGAAGATGTTGACAGTTGAAACAAAAATCCTTGGTGGAATCTATAACATATGTGCTACAAAGCTATAATCAATAGATTAACACAATACACAGTGACAAGGTGGGTGGAGGAGAAAAACACAACGTTTAAATAGGAATTCATAGTGATTATATTCACAGTAAGAAATCTCTAAGCGACGAGCACAATGCACGCCTTCAATTTTCTATTGTCACATGCAAAGGCCTTAA
Source organism: Aegilops umbellulata (assembly GCA_032464435.1). NCBI lineage: Eukaryota > Viridiplantae > Streptophyta > Magnoliopsida > Poales > Poaceae > Aegilops > Aegilops umbellulata. The sequence continues at coordinate 59,704,439 of CP136056.1, read as the reverse complement.
TAATAAACCTTATGCACGTAATAGTTAGTCATCGATGTGCAATAATATTTATTTAGATTTACTCACAATCACACAAGTCAAATTTTCGTAGATAATATTTCATTTTGAATGTGTGTCGAACACCCAAGCTACACTTAAAAGCATGTGGTAAATACAGAGTATAAAAACATTAAAGACGTCGAAATCTAGCCGCGCAAATGCGCGGAGCACACTGCTAGTTGAATACTATGAGAAGTTTGATTCCTTATGTTTGTTTTGAGATATAAAGATGGTGATATTAGAGTCATGCTAGTAAGTAATTGTGAAATGGAGAAATACTTGTGTTGAAGTTTGTGATTGTCGTAGCATGCACGTATGGTGAACTGTTATGTGATGAAGTCAGAGCAGAATTTAATTATTGATTGTCTTCCTTATGAGTGGCGGTCGGGGATGAGCGATGGTTTTTTCCTACCAATCTATCCCCCTAGGAGCATGTGCGGAGTACTGCTTCGATAAATAATAGATTTTTGCAATAAGTATGTGAACTCTTTATGACTAATGTTGAGTCCATGGATTATACGCACTCTCACCATTCCACCATTGCTAGCCTCTCTAGTGCCGCTTAACTTTCACCGGTACCATACACCCACCATATAACTTCTTCAAAACAGCCACCATACCTACCTATTATGGCATTTCCATAGCCATTCCAAGATATATTGCCATGCAACTTTCCACCGTTCCATTTATTATGACACGCTTCATCATTGTCATATTGCTTTGCATGATCATGTTGTTGACATCGTATTTGTGGCAAAGCCACCATTCATAATTTTTTCATACATGTCACTCTTGATTCATTGCACATCCCGATACACCGCTGGAGGCATTCATATAAAGTCATATTTTTGTTCTAAGTATCGAGTTGTAATTCTTGAGTTGTAAGTAAATAAAAGTGTGATGATCTTAATTATTAGAGCATTGTCTCGTGTGAGGAAAGGATGATGGAGACTATGATTCCCCCACAAGTCAGGATGAGACTCTGGACGAAAAAAAGAGGCGAAAAAATTAGAGAAGGCCCAATAAAAAGATGAGAGAAAAGAGAGAAGGGGCAATGTTACTATCCTTTTACCACACTTGTGCATCAAAGTAGCACCATGATCTTCATGATAGAGTGTCTCCTATGTTGTCTTTTTCATATACTAGTGGGAAATTTTCATTATATAACTTGGCTTGTATATTCCAATTATGGGCTTCCGCAAAATTGCCCTAGGTCTTTGTGAGCAAGCGAGTTGGATGCACACCCACTTAGTTTATTTTTGAGCTTTCATATATTTATAGCTCTAGTGCATCCGTTGCATGGAAATCCCTACTCACTCACATTGATATCTATTGATGGGCATCTCCATAGCCCGTTGATACGCCTAGTTGTTGTGAGACTATCTCCTTGTTTTGTCTTCTCCATAACCACCATATTCTATTCCACCTCTAGTGCTATATCAATGGCTCACGCTCATGTATTGCGTGAAAGTTGAAAAAGTTTGGGAACATCAAAAGTATGAAACAATTTCTTGGCTTGCCATCGGGGTTGTGCATGATTTGAATATTTTGTGTGATGAAGATGGAGCATAGCCAGACTATATGATTTTGTAGGGATAATCTTTCTTTGGCCATGTTATTCCGGGAAGACATAATTGCCTTGTTAATATGCTTGAAGTATTATTGTTTTTAAGTCAATATTAAACTATTGTTTTCAATCTTATGGATATGAACATTGATGCCACAATAAAGAGAATTACATGGATAAATATGTTAGGTAGCATTCCACATCAAAAATTCGGTTTTATCATTTACCTAATCGAGGACGAGCAGGAATTAAGCTTGGGGATGCTTGATACATCTCTGACGTATCTATAATTTTGTATTGTTCCATCCTATTATATTATCTGTTTTGGGTGTTTTATATGCATTAATATGCTATTTTATATTATCTTTAGGACTAACCTATTAACCTAGGGCCTAGTGTCGGTTCCTGTGTTTTCCTTGTTGTTGAGTTTCACAGAAAAGGTATACCAAACGGAGTCCAAACGGAATGAAACCTTCGCGATGATTTTTCTTGGACCAGAAGACACGCCAAAGACTTGGAGATCAAGTCGGAAGAGCCACGAGGTGGCCACAAGGACGGAAGGCACGCCCAGGGGGGTAGGACGTGCCCCCCTCCCCCCCCCCCCCCCCCCCCGTGACCTTCCTGGCCTAATTCTTTCACCTATATATTCACATATATTCCCAAACCACCAGAGGCATTTACGAAAACACTTTTCCACCGCTGCAACCTTTTGTACCCATGAGATCCCATCTAGGGACCTTTTCCGGCACCCTGCCGGAGGGGGATTCCATCATGGAGGGCTTCTACATCAACTCCATTGCCCTTTCGATGAAGCATGAGTAGTTTACCACAGACGTACTGGTCCATAGCTAGTAGCTAGATGGCTTCTTCTCTCTCTTTGATTCTCAATACCATGTTCTCCTCGATGTTCTTGGAGATCTATCTGATGTAATACTCTTTTGTGGTGTGTTTTCCGAGATCTGATGAATTGTGGATTTATGATCAGCTTATCTATGAATATTATTGGAATCTTCTCTGAATTATTTTATGCATGATTTGATATCTTTGTAATTCTCTTCGAACTATCGGTTTAGTTTGGCCAACTAGATTGGTTTTTCTTACAATGGGAGAAGTGCTTGGCTTTGGTTCAATCTTGCAGTGTCCTTTCCTAGTGACAGTAGGGGCAGCAAGACACATATTGTATTGTTGCCATCGAAGATAAAAAGATGGGGTTTTCATCATATTGCTTGAGTTAATTCCTCTACATCATGTCATCTTACTTAATGTGTTACTTTGTTCTTCATGAACTTAATACTCTAGATGCAGGTAGGATTCGGTAGATGTGTGGAGTAATAGTAGTAGATGCAGAATCATTTCGGTCTACTTGACACAGACGTGATGCCTATATTCATGATCATTGCCTTAGATATCGTCATAACTTTGTGTTGTTCTGTCAATTGCTTGGCAGTAATTTGTTCACCCACCGTATTATTTGGTATTTTGAGAGAAGCCTCTAGTGAAACCTATGGCCCCTGGGGCTATTTTCCATCATATAAGTTTCTGATCTACTATTTTCCATCATATAAGTTTCCGATCTACTATTTTGCAATATTTTACTCTCCGATCTATAAACCAAAAATATCAAAAATATTTACTTTATTGTTTATCTATCTCTATCAGATCTCACTTTTGCAAGTAACCGTGAAGGGATTGACAACCCCTTTATCGCGTTGGGTGTGAGTTGTTTGATTGTTTGTGCAGGTATTAGGTGATTTGTGTGTTGTCTCCTACTGGATTGATACCTTGGTTCTCAAACTGAGGGAAATACTTATCTCTATTTTACTGCATCACCCTTTCCTCTTCAAGGGAAAAAACAACGCAAGCTCAAGAAGTAGCAGGAGGCAACAAACAATACAGCAGAGTATGAAGGGCTCCTTGCCGGGCTCTGGATTGCCACTGAATTGGGAATCAAGAAGCTGGTCGTTCAAGGAGATTCACAACTTGTGGTGAGACAAGTCAACAAGGATTACCAAAGTCCATTGATGGAGGCATACATTTAGGAAGTGAGAAGACTGGAGGAGCGCTTTGACGGGTTGCAAACAGAGCACGTACACCCGTGCGGAAAGCAACATTGCTGAGCATCTGTCAAAGTGTGTTGAGAGAAAACTTCCCGTGGAAGCAGGAACTTTTGTTCTCCATCTTAATCATCCCTCCGTATCCCCAGCAACAATGGCCCGAAAGAGGAGGAAACTGGACTCCGGTAAGCCTCTCCCAGTGGCGCCTCTCGGGGCTCCTCGCAGGGACCCTGCCGGAAACAACTCCCCTTCGATTGCCGGGCTGCACCCTCCTGCCGGGCCACTGGTCCCTGCAGTCGAGGAACGCGCTCCCGGAAATGAAGAGGTGCTGCTAGTCCTTGTTGCCGAGCCCCAGGCTCCAAGTTAGGCAAGGCACATAGTCCACTTCCTCCAAACCGGGGAACTTCCTGAAGAGCAAGAAGAAGCTGAAAGAGTAGCCCGGAGGGCCGGTATGTATCAGTTTGTCGATGACACACTATACAGAAGAAGGCCCAACGGTGTGAAATTGAAGTGCATTTGTCGAGAAGAACGAAAGGAACTGCTGACAGAAATACACAAAGACATGTGTGGCTCCCACATTGGATCAAGGGCATTGGTTGGGAAAGCATTCCGACAAGGATTCTATTGGCCCACAGCCCTCCAGGATGCAGTCAAGCTAGTCACCCAATGTGAAGCCTACCAGTTCCATTCCAAGAACATCCATCTGCCTGCCCAAGCTCTTCAGACAATCCCTTTGCCATGGCCGTGTTCAGTATGGGGGCTAGATATGCTCGACCCTTTTCCCCGAGCTGCCGGGGGCTTTGAATTCTTGTTCATTGCCATCGACAAGTGTACAAAGTGGCCGGAAGTAGAAGCCGTGAGAAAGGTGACTGCTCAGTTAGCTATCAAGTTCTTGAAAGGATTGGTGTGCCGCTTCGGGGTCCCTCCCTGGATCATCACCGACAACGGCACCCAGTTCACGAGTCGCGCCTTCATGCAATGTGTTCATGCCCTCGGAAGCAAGATCTCATTTTCCTCTGTTGCACATCCCAGAAGCAATGGACAAGCTGAGAGGGCGAATGTTGAAGTGTTGTGAGGACTCAAGACGAGAACATTTGATAAGCTGCAGAAGTGCGGCAGGCAATGGATCGACGAGCTGCCGGTGCTTCTTTGGTCCCACAGAATGACACCAAATCGAGCTACCGGCAGACTCCCTTCTCCCTAGTTTATGGGGCAGAAGCAGTTATCCCCAGGGAACTCATTTACGGGTCACCTCGAGTGCTTGCCTACGATGAAGTAGCGCAGGATCAGCATCGGCGTGACGATGATGTGCTTCTCGAGGAGAACCGTCTCCGGGCTGCTACACGTGCCGCATGCTACCAGCAAGCCCTACGGCGCTATCACAGCCCCAGGGTTCATGCTCGGTGTTTTGAGGAAGGCGACCTTGTCTTTAGGCGGGTTTAGTCCGCGAAGGGTGCAAACAAGTTGACGCCGAAGTGGGAAGGCCCTTACCGGGTAGTATGAGTCACCAGACCTGACGCAGTCTATGGAGACCGGAGATGGCATTCAATTGCAAAACTCATGGAATATTGAGCATCTCCGCAAGTTCTACCCGTAAGGCGTAGCTGTCGGGCCCTGTCCGGCAGCCACCCTTTTGTATAGGCTTTGCCTCAGTTGCATGTAACCCCTTGTACAAAGCTAGGCGCAGACCGTGAGCAACAGAGAAATAAATGAAGCGCTGGGGGGGCGACAAGTTGCATGCATGCATAAGCATTTCATGAGCATCGCATGTTCATGTAGATAAGATCTTATCTAGTATCATTTTCATCTGCATAAATTGCAGGCTCCTGTCGAGGACTTGGTCTCCAAGAGGAGATGGAAAGATGAGCCTACACTACGATCTCCGGCAAGACAAACTGATAAGTTCTTTCTCTTATCCATACGTGTTCTGTAAGTAAAGACTTGTGCATAACAAAACCTCGCCGCTTTTTGAAACTTAGGTTCTCCCATCCCTTGACACGAACATTGCTTCGGTCGGATGGTCGCAGTGGCCTTTGGTGCAAAAATATTAGCGGAGGGCTGGTCCCTCTTCATGATTTGTGCCCGGTAGGCCTGACTCCACGGCAACAAAACGGAGGGTACCGGCAGGGTAGCCTGCCGGGGAAAACTTGTTTACTTAAAAATATAGAGGTGTTCCGCCCCTGCATGTACATATTACATGACAAGTCCCCCGCAAGGTTTATCTTTTTCATTAATATGCTAATCAAACACGTACTGACCTTATAGGACACAAACGTGGATTCAAGAGATTACATGATTTGAACTAAAATTTGGCAAGTGCCTACAGATTTAAGATTAAAAAAAGATAAGTGCCCCGTGATGCCCTTTCCTGTCCCTCTCCTCCGAGGCACTACGGCGGGAGGTGAAGAGGGCAAAAGGAGTGCCTAGCAAGAAGCCCAGCCTGACCCTGTTGGGCTCCAGGAGAGGTAGCCCGGCGGGGGCGGGAGGGCACAGACGAAGGCGATGGTGAAGAGATCGGCGGAGGTGACACTGAGCGGCGCATTTAATGCGCTCTGTCAGCCTACAGAGTTAGGTATGATAGCACTGTTTGCTATCTAATCAGTATGTAAAGAGTGATTTTCCATTGTGGTGACCCCTTGATCTATAAAAGGAGGCCCATGGCAACCGTAGAAAGGATTCAGACCCCTGCACATTCATACGCGCGTAGCCACTCTCGCCCCGAGGAAACCATGCTGGGCAAGAGCGCTGCATTTTCCCACCATTTTCCGCCACCAATCCACCAAAGAAGGAGTAGGGTTTTACGCCTCGCAGCGGCCCGAACCTGGGTAAAATTGCCCGTGTGATCTCTGTTGTGTTGTGTTACGCTTCTCCGCTCTTTTTGCAATGTGCCCATCCCCCCACCGAACCAAAAGGGGCTCATGGTCCAATAGGTGGCCATGGTTTCCCACAACAATAGTGAACTGCTGAGATGAGTCACCAGGGACAAAATCAACTTGTTTGGTATCATCTGCCGACTTAAACTTCAATAAAGGGTCTTGCTCTATGGTTGGCTTCTTTAAAGGGGTCATGTTAGCCGGGTCAACATTATACTTATAAAACTTAAGTTCCTCTGTGGCACTGGCAGACTCAGCATAGGCAGCATCACCTTCCTCGCACTCCAAAGCAATCTTTCTATTGCCATGGACTATAATGGTACCCTTACGTCCTGGCATCTTGAGCTGCAGATATACATAACAAGGTCGTGCCATAAACTTGGCATAAGCCGGCCGACCAAATAGGGCATGGTAAGGGCTTTTGATCTTAACCACTCCAAACCACAATGTCTCTGCTCTATAATCATAGTCATCGCCAAAAGCCACCTCTAAGGCAATCTTACCAACTGAATATGCCGACTTACCAGGTACCACACCGTGAAAGACTATAGAGGACGGCTTAAGATCTTTGCTAGTCAAATTCATACGAAAAAAGGTATCATAATAAAGGATATTGATGTTGCTGCCTCCATCCATGAGCACCTTAGTGAATTTATAACCCCCAACTTGAGGGGAAACCACCAATTCCAGCTAACTCAGATTATCAACCCAGGGCAGGTGATCCTCACGACTCCATATAATTGGCTGCTCTGACCACCGCAAATATCGAGGCACCGCTGGCTCAATTGCATTGACTGCATGTTTATGAACTGTCTGATCTCGCTTGCAAAGGCTTGTGGTGAAAACATGATATTGGCCGCTGTTAAGTTGCTTGGGATTACTCTGATATCCTGACTTTTGTTGCTGGTTACCCTGACCGGGCTGCTAATTATAACCTCCCTGATTACCATGTCCTTGATGTCCAGAACTTGAGCCGCCGCCCCCAAAGCCGGGCCCATGTGAGCCGGATCCTGACCCGCCATGCGGGCCATTATTGTTACTATGATTCTGATGAAAGCCAGAGTTCTTGTATTCCTTCATTATAAAACAATCCTTCCACAAGTGATTCGATGGTTTATCCGGGAAACTTTGTTTTGGGCAAGGTTCATTTACGCCTCCAGGTTACTCAGTCCTCGAAACTGTGGCTTACCCTTACGATGCTGATTATTATGTTGTGTATTGGTGCTAGCCACAAAGTCTGACCCACCATCGGATTGCTTGCATTTGCCACCATTGCCCTGGTTAAGACCTATCACGTTTTGCTGCCAACCCTTGTTATTACCATTCTTCTTCCCCTTGCTGGATTTCTCATCATCGGACCCGAGATCTTTGGTGTTGTCTGAGTCAGCATATTGATGAGAGTTGCGATAAGATTCAAAACAGAAGTTTAGTATTGACATAAAAACAATAATACTTCAAGCATACTAACAAGGCAATTATGTCTTCTCAAAATAACATGGCCAAAGAAAGCTTATCCCTACAAAATCATATAGTCTGGCTATGCTCCATCTTCATCACACAAAATATTCAAATCATGCACAATCCCGATGACAAGCCAAGCAATTGTTTCATACTTTTGGTGTTCTCAAACCTTTTCAACTTTCACGCAATACATGAGTGTGAGCCATGGACATAGCACTATAGTGGAATAGAATATGGTGGTTGTGGAGAGGACAAAAAAGAGGGAGATAGTCTCACATCAACTAGGCGTATTAACGGGCTATGGAGATTCCCATCAATAGATATCAATGTGAGTGAGTAGGGAATGCCATGCAACAGATGCACTAGAGCTATAAGTTTATGAAATCTCAAAAGAAAACTAAGTGGGTGTGCATCCAACTTGCTTGCTCATGAAGACCTAGGGTAGTTTGAGGAAGCCCATTGTTGGAATATACAAGCCAAGTCCTATAATGAAAAATTCCCACTAGCATATGAGAGTGACAACATAGGAGACTCTCTATCATGAAGATCATGGTGCTACTTTGAAGCACAATTGTGGTAAAAGGATAGTAACATTGCCCCTTCTCTCTTTTCTCTCATTTTTTTATTTTGGGCTCTTTGGCCTCTTTTTTTCTTTTTTCTTTTTTTCGTCTGGAGTCCCATCTCGACTTGTGGGGGAATCATAGTCTCCATCATCCTTTCCTCACATGGGAAAATGCTCTAATAATGAAGATCATCACACTTTTATTTACTTACAACTCAAGAATTACAACTCGGTACTTAGAACAAAATATGACTCTATATGAATGCCTCCGGCGGTGTACCGGGATGTGCAATGAATCAAAAGTGACATGTATAAAAATTATGAACGGTGGCTTTGCTACAAATACTATGTCAACTACATGATCATGCAAAGCAATATGACAATGATGGAACATGTCATAATAAAACGGAACAGAGGAAAGTTGCATGGCAATATATCTTGGAATGGCTATGGAAATGCCATAATAGGTAGGTATGGTGGCTGTTTTGACGAAGGTATATGGTGGGTGTATGGTACCGACGAAGGTTGCGCGGCACTAGAGAGGCTAGCGATGGTGGAAGGGTGAGAGTGTGTATAATCCATGGACTCAACATTAGTCATAAAGAACTCACATACTTATTGCAAAAATCTATTAGTCGTCGAAACAAAGTACTATGTACATGCTCCTAGGGGATAGATTGGTAGGAAAAGACCATCACTTGTCCCCGACTGCCACTCATAAGGAAGATAATCAATAAATAAATCATGCTCCGACTTCATAACATAAGGGTTCACCATACGTGCATGCTACGGGAATCACAAACTTTAACACAAGTATTTCTACAATCCACAATTACTCACTAGCATGAATCTAATATCACCATCTCTATATCTCAAAACAGTCATAAGGAATCAAACTTCTCATAGTATTCAATGCACTTAATATGAAAGTTTTTATTATACCCCTCTTGGATGTCTATCATATTAGGACTAAATTCATAACCAAAGCAAATTACCATGTTGTTTAAAAAGACTCTCAATATAATATAAGTGAAGCATGAGAGTTCAATAATTTCTACAAAATAAAGCCACCACCGTGCTCTAAAAAGATATAACTAAAGCACTAGAGAAAAATTGCCTAGGTCAAAAGATATATGTGAAGCACATAGAGTATTCTAATAAATCACGATTCATGCATGTCCCTCTCAAAAGGTGTGTACAACAAGGATGATTGTGGCAAACTAAAAAGTAAAGACTCATATCATACAAGATGATCCAAGCAAAACACATATCCTGTGGTGAATAAAAATATAGCCTCAAGTAAAGTTACCAATACACAAAGATGAAAGAGGGGATGCCTTCCGGGACATCCCCAAGCTTAGGCCCTTGCTTGTCCTTGACTATTACCTTGGGGTGCCTTGGGAATCCCAAGCTTAGGCTCTTGTCACTCCTTATTCCATAGTCCATAAAATCCTGACCAAAACTTGAAAACTCCACAACACAAAACTCAACAGAAAATCTCATAAGCACCATTAGTATAAGAAAATAAATCACCACTTTTGGTACTGTTGTGAACTCATTCTTTATTTATATTGGTGTAATATCTACTTTATTCCAACTTTTCCATGGTTCATACCCCCCGATACTACCCATAGATTCGTCAAAATAAGCAAACAACACATAGAAAATAGAATTTGTCAAAAACAGAACAATCGGTAGTAATCCGTAACTCTCGAATACTTCTGTAACTCCAAAAATTCTGAAAAACTAGGACAACATGGGAAATTTGTGTACCAATCTTGTGCAAAAAGAATCAGATCAAAAGCATGCTTCTGTAAAGAAACAAAATTATTTTCCTGGGCGCAAAAGTTTCTGTTTTTCAGCAAGATCAAAACAACTATCACCGTAAGCCATCCCAAAGGTCTTACTTGGCACAAACACTAATTAAAACACAAAAAACACATCTAAACAGAGGTATATGAATTATTTATTCATAAAAACATAAAAGAAAAAAATTGGGTTGTCTCCCAATGGGCTCTTTTCTTTAAAGCCTTGTAGCTAGGCATTGATAATTTCGATGATGCTCACATGAAAGACAAGAATTGAAGCACAAAGAGAGCATAATAAAACATGTGACAAACAAGTTCAAGTCTAACATGCTTCCTATGCATTGGGATTTTATAAGCAAACAAAATATCTGGACAAGCAAAAACCACCATATGCAAGGAAGAAGAAATAAATAATAGCAATCTCAACATAACGAGAGGTAATTTTGTAACATGAAAATTTCTACAACCATATTTCTCTCTCTCATAATAATTACATGCGGGATTATATTCAAATTCAACAATATAACTATCACACAAAATATTCTCTTCACGATCCACATGCATGCAAAGTTGACACTCTTCCAAAATAGTGGGATTATCATTAAATAAAGTCATGACCTCTTCAAGCCCACTTTTATCAAAAAAATCATAAGATTGAATATTCTCCAAATATGTGGGATCTAAAGTTGACAATCCTCCAAACCCACTTTCAATATTATTGCAAACATTATTATCAATCTCATATTCATCATGGGGCTTAAATAAATTTTCAAGATCACAAGAAGAATCACCCCAATCATGATCATTGCAACAAGTAGTAGACAGAGCAAAATTAGCATCCCAAGCTTAGGGTTTTGCATATCATTAACATAATTGACATAAATAGAATTTATAATAACACCATTGCAATCATGCTTTTTATTCAAGGAGCTATCGTGAATCGCTTCATAAATTTCTTTATCCCAATTTTTAGATTCACGAATTTCAAGTAAAACTTCATAAACATAATCTAGTGCACACGACCCACTAGCAATTGGTTCATCATAATTGGATCTCTTAAAATATTAGCAAGTGGACGAGGATCCATAAGCTCTTTGCTTCTGATTTTTAATAAACACACTATTATACCAAGCAAATGAGCAAACAAACCAATTAAGACATAGTGTCAAACGAAAAGACGAATGAAAGAAGGTGAATAAAAAGGAAAATCTTTTCGAAATTTGTTTTAGAAGTGGGGGAGAGGAAAACGAGAGGCAAATGGCGAATAATGTAATGCAAGAGAAGAGAGTTTATGATGGGTACTTGGTATGTCTTGACTTGGCATAGATCTCCCCGGTAACGGCGCTAGAAATTCTTTCTGCTACTTCTTGAGCTTGCGTTGGTTTTCCCTTTGAAGAGGAAAGGGTGACGCAGCAAAGTAGAGATAATTATTTCCTCAGTTAGAGAACCAAGGTATAAATCCAGTAGGAGACAACGCACAAATCACCAATACCTGCACAAACTATCAAACCCTTGCACCCAACACGATAAAGGGGATGTCAAGCCCTTCACGATCACTTGCAAAAGTGAGATCTGATAGAGATAGATAAAAGTAAACAAAAGATAAAGTAAATATTTTTTGGGGGTTTTTTGTTTATAGATCGGAAAGGAAAATATTGCAAAATAGTAGATCAGAAACTTATATGATGCAAAATAGACCCGGGAGCCATAGGTTTCACTAGAGGCTTCTCTCAAGATAGCAAATAATATGTTGGGTGAACAAATTACTGTCGAGCAATTTATACAAAAGCGCAAAGTTATGACGATATCTAAGGCAATGATTATGAAATATAGGCACCACGTTCATGTCAAGTAGACCGACTCCTGCCTGCATCTACTACTATTATTCCACACATCGACCGACTCCTGCCTGCATCTAGAGTATTAAGTTCATGAAGAACTGAGTAACGCTTGAAGTAAGATGACATGATGTAGAGGAATAAACTCAAGCAATATGATGTAAACCCCATCTTTTTATCCTTGATGGCAACAATACAATACGTACCTCGCTACCCCTACTGTCACTGGGTGAGGACACCGCAAGATTGAACCCAAAGCTAAGCACTTCTCCCATTGCAAGAAAAACCAATCTAGTTGGCCAAACTAAACCGATAGTTCGAAGAGAATTACAAAGATATCAAATCATGCATAAAAGAATTCAGAGAAGATCCAAATAATATTCATAGATAATATGATCATAAATCCACAATTCATCGGATCTCGACAAACACACCACAAAAGAAGATTACATCGGATAGATCTCCAAGAACACCGAGGAGAACATGGTATTGAGAATCAAAGAGAGAGAAGAAGCCATCTAGCTACTACCTATGGACCTGTAGGTCTGTGGTAAACTACTCACGCTTCATCGGAAGGGCAATAGAGTTGATGTAGATGCCCTCCGTGATCGAATCCCCCTCCAGCAGGATGCCGGAAAAGGCCCCAAGATGGGATCTCACGGGAACAGAAGGTTGCAGCGGCAGAAAAGTGTTTTCGTGGATGCTTTTGGTGGTTTGGGAATATATGTGAATATATAGGGCCAAGGGTTAGGTCAGAGGAGTCCCGAGGAGGCGGCAAGGCAGGGGGTGCCCCCTAGGGCGTGCCCTCTCCCTTGCTGCTACCTCGCGGCTCTTCTGACTTATTCTCCAAGTCTTCGGGGTGTCTTCTGGTCCACGAAAAATCATCATGAACATTTTATTCCATTTGGAATCCGTTTGGTATTCCTTTTCTGCGAAGCTCAAAAACAAGGAAAAAACAGAAACTGACACTGGGCTCTGGGTTAATAAGTTAGTCCCAAAAATAATATAAAATAGCATATTAATGCATATAAAACATCCAAAACAAATAATATAATAGCATGGAACAATAAAAAATTATAGATACGTTGGAGACGTATCATGTGGTTCTCCTATTGGCTCGATTACCTTGGTATCATCACTGAGGGAAATACCTACCGTAGTTGTGTTGCATCATCCCTTCCTCTTTGGGGAAATACCGACGTAGTTCAAGCCGCATCAAAAGGAATTTCTGGCGCCGTTGCCGGGGAGACATCATCAACATCGATTAGGTTTCAAATCACAAATCTCATCTCCTTGCAATTTACATTATTTTCCATCTGCCTCTCGTTTTCATCCCCCCCCCCACTTCACAAAAATTTGCCTTCTTGTTCATTCGCCCTTTTTCTCGTCAGATCTCTTGTTTCCTATCTTTGCTTGTGTTGCCATGTGCCTTCTATTTTCTTGCATCTTCGCTTGCTAAAAATCTATTCATATGGATCCCCATCCACTTACTAATCTTTTAAAAAGATCCAATCATGATGAACCAATTGCTAGTGAGTTGTGTGCACTAGATTATGTTTATCAAGTTTTGCTTGAGATTGATGAATCTGAAAATTGTGATGAAGAAATTTATGAAGTGATTCATGATAGCTCCTTGAATGAAAAGCATGATTGCAATGATTTTAATATAAACTTTATTAATGTCAGTTTTGCTAATAATATGCAAAACCCCAAGCTTGGGGATGCTAATTTTGATATGTCCGCTACTTATTGCAATGATCATGATTGGGGTGATTCTTCTTATGATATTTAAAATTTATTTAAGCCTCATGATGAATATATTTGCAATAATAATATTGAAAGTGGGTTGTAACAGTGTCAACTTTAGGTAAAAATAATCCCACATATTTGGAGCGTGTTCAATCTTATGAATTTTTTTATGAGAGTGGGTTTGGAGAGGTCAAGACTTTAGTTCATGTTAATCCAACTACCTTGGAATTTTATAAAACTTTTATGCATGTGGATCATGAAGAGAAAATTTTATATGATAGTTATATTGTTGAATTTGATTATGGTCCTACATGTAATTATTATGAGAGACGGAAATATGGTTGTTGAAATTTTCATGTTACTAAATTATCTCTCTCCATGTTGAGATTATTATTGTTTATTTCTTCTTACTTGCATATGATAGATATTTAGTTTCTTGATAATTTGTTTTCTTATAAAATGCCTATGCATAGGAAGAGAGTTAGACTTAAATGTGTTTGTGACATGTTTCATGACGTTATGTTTGTGTTTCAATTATTATCTTTTATGTGAGCATCAATAAAATCTTATGCCTAGCTAGGGGCATAAAACGATAGCGCTTGTTGGGAGGCAACCCAATGAATAAAATTTAATTTTACCTTTTTCTTTCTGTTCTTGAGAGTTTACACAATTATGCTACTGTTATGATTGTGTTTTTTTGTTTTAGTTAGTGTTTGTGCCAAGCAAAGCCTTTGGGATCATGTTGGGTGATAGTTGATTTAATCTTGTTGGAAAACAGAAACTTTTGCATCTAGTAAAATACTTTCAAAAATAACATAAGCGACAAAAGCTTCTGAATTTTTTACACAAGATTCATATACAAATTGCCTACATCGTCCTAATGTTTCAAAAGAATTGGAGTCACATAATTATTTGAAGTTTTCAGATTGCTACAGACTATTCTGTTTTTGATAGATTCTGTTTTATTTGTGTTGTGTGCTTATTTTGATGAGTCTATGGTTTGTATTGGAGGGTATAAGCTATAGTAAAGTTGGAATACAGTAGATATAATTCAAAAATAAAAAATGAATGGGTTTGCAATAGTACTTAGAGTAGTGATTTGCTTTGTTATACTAACGGATCTCAAGAAGGTTTTGTTGAGTTTTGTGTGATTGAAGTTTTCAAGTTTTGGGTGAGATCACGATGGATGAAGGAATAAGGAGTAAGAAGAGCCTAAGCTTGGGGATTCCCATGGCATCCCAAGCTATTATCTAAGAGAAGCAAGCAACTAAGCTTGGGGATGCCCGAGTGGCATCCCCTCTTTCTTCTAACGACCATCGGTATTTTACTTGGAGCTACATTTTTATTATTCACATATCATGAGTTTTGCTTGGAGCGTCTTGTATGATATGAGTCTTTGCTTGTTTTGCTTTTTATTTTGTGTCATCTATCCTTGCTGGACACACCTATTTGAGAGAGCCAAAATTATGCTATGATTTGTTAGAATTGCTCTCCATGCTTCACTTAATTTGTTTTTGAGCTATGGAATTGCTCTAGTGCTTCACTTATATATTTTTGAGCATGGTGTGCTTTAGTATTTTTGAAGAAACTCTCTCATGCTTCACTTAGATTTATTTGAGAGTTAGTAAAAATTTTAAAGAAATTCTCTCATGCTTCACTTAAACTATTTTGAGAGAAGAAATTTTTTATGCTCATGTTCTTCACTTAGATTTGATTGATCTATGAAAAGCGACATATGAAACTAGTCCCAATGTGATAGATATTCAAGAAGGATATAATAAAAAATTTCATGAAGATCATTGGACAAAATAAACTTGATTCCTTGTAATAGTTTTGCGATATGATGATATAATATGTGAGTCATGTTGATGAGTAATTATGCTTTAGTAAGAATATTGGTGTTAAGGTTTGTGATTCCCTATGCAAGCATGAAAGTCAATAGTTATGCAATGAAATTACATCCTACTTATGGTGCATTATTCGGTGTTAGTTATGCTTAATGCTTGCTTATGAGATTTTTCGTTTCTTGGTTGGATGCCTCTCAATCTTTTGCTAGCCTTCACTTCTACTAAGTGGGATTACTACTTGTGCATCCAAAATCCTTAAAACCAGTTTTGCCATATGAGTCCACTATACCTACCTATATGTTGTATTATTTTGCCGTTCTAAGCAAATTTGTATGTGACATCTCTAATCTTCAAAATAAATTTCTCTTTTGTGTGCTCGTACCACTCATTAAATGGTAGGGGGTGGCTGATATTTTTTCATGCTAGATGTGATATTGTCAAGATGAGTGTTTATGCACTTTTCATTGCATGAGAGTACGACAAAGGTATTAGGGATGGTCAGTCCCGAAATGAAAAATGAATTTACTTTATGTTACCAAATAAGAAATTCCTTGGAAAGTGTTGGTATGGACGGCACCCGTGGATTCGGTTAGCCGTGGAATGTGAAAGTATGGTGGAAAAAGGAATAAACTTTATTTTCTGTTTGGGAACCGCCTATGATATATCTAGCATGGAAAGTATTGGTAACTACTCGATCGTTTTCGTTGATAGGAAAAGCATGCCACCCAAAATGCTTTTATCTCTATCTTTTCGCTTTGAGCTTTGGCACTTCTACAAATCCCCACTTCCCTCTACGAAGGGCCTTTCTATTTACTTTATGCAATTTTTATTTTTATTTGAGTCTCCATCTTCTCTTATAAAGCACCAACTATCGTACTTGAGCATTGGGTGTAGCTAATATGCGAGTGTGTTTCATGAATGGATCAATGATTGAGCATACTGGGCTAGGGATAACTTGCTTTAGTGTTGATATTTTGAAAGACAAGGTTGCTTGTTGATATGCTTGAGTATTGAAATCTTCACGTCAAAACTAGACTATTACTTTGAATCATATAAAAGTTCAAATGTCCATGTGACAAAGAAAAGAATATGTGATGAACATTTTAGTCAGCATTCCACATAAAAAATTATGTTTTTATCATTTACCTACTCGAGGACGAGCAGGAATTAAGCTTGGAGACGCTGATACGTCTCCAACGTACCTATAATTTTTTATTGTCCCATGTTGTTATATTATCATTCTTGGATGTTTTACAATCATTTTATAGCAACTTTATATCATTTTTTGGGACTAACCTATGGACATAGTGCCCAGTGCCAGTTGCTGTTTTTTGCTTGTTTTTCACTTCGCAGGAAATCAATACCAAATGGAGTCCAAACGCAGCAAAACTTTTTGGAGAATTTTTCTAGGCCAGAAGACACGGGATGGGCCAAAGAAGTAGCACAAGCCACCTGTGCGTGCCTGGGGGCCCAGGCGCGCCATGGTGGGTTGTACCCACCTTGGTGGCCTCTCGCACCGCCTCTTTGCTCTATAAATACCCCAATATTCCAAAAAACCTAGGGGAGTCGATGAAACACAATTCAGCCGCCGCAAGTTCCAAAAACCACAGATCCAATATAGACACCATCACCGAGGGGTTCATCATCCTCATTGGTGCTTCCCCGATGATGCGTGAGTAGTTCATTGTAGACCTACGGGTCCATAGTTAGTAGCTAGATGGCTTCCTCTCTCTCTTTTGATTCTCAATACAACGGTCTCTTGGAGATCTATTTGATGTAACTCTTTTTGCGGTGTGTTTGTTGGGATCCGATGAACTTTGATTTTATGATCGGATCTATGTTTTTATCCATGAAACTTATTTGAGTCTTTTGATATCTTATATGCATGATTACTTATAGCCTCTTATTTCTTCTTCGAATCTTTGGTTTAGTTAGGCTGACTAGATCGATTTTTCTTGTCATGGGAAGAGGTGCTTTGTGATGGGTTCGATCTTACGGTGCTCAATCCCAGTGACAGAAGGGGAAATGACAAGTATGTATTGTTGCTATTAAGGATAACAAGATGGGGTCTATTCCTACATGAATAGATCTTGTCTACATCATGTCATTGTTCTTATTGCATTACTCCATTTCTCCATGAACTTAATACACTAGATGCATGCTGGATCACGGTCGATGTGTGGGGTAATAGTAGTAGATGCAGGCAGGAGTCGGTCTACTAATCTTGGACGTCATGCCTATATAATGATCATTGCCTGGATATCGTCATGATTATTTGAAGTTCTATCAATTGCCCAACAGTAATTTGTTTACCCGCTATATGCTATTTTTCTCGAGAGAAGCCACTAGTGAAATCTACGGCCCCCGGATCTCTTCTTTATCATATTTGCCTTCAAGATCTACTTTTATTCGCTTTTATTTTCAGATCTATTAATCAAAAAACCCAAAAAATACCTTGCTGCACTTTATTGTTATTTATTTTGTCTCGCGTTCCCGCAAGATCTATTTATCCAATCTACTACTATTTTATCTATCTTTTTACCCGAGGGGATTGACAACCCCTCTTTTACGTCGGGTTGCAAGTATTTGTTCTTTGTGTGCAGGTATCATTTACATAGTGTTGCATGGTTCTCCTACTGGTTCGATAACCTTGGTCTCATCACTGAGGGAAATACCTACCGTAGTTGTGCTGCGTCATCCCTTCCTCTTCGGGGAAATACCGACGTAGTTCAAGCCGCATCAGAAGCCCATCATCAGAATATACAAGCCAAGTTCTATAATGAAAAATTCTCACTAGTATATGAAAGTGACTACATAGGAGACTCTCTACATGAAAATCATGGTGCTAATTTGAAGAACAAGTGTGAAAAAAGATAGTAACATTGTCCCTTCTCTCTTTTTCTCTCATTTTTTTGGTGGGATCTTTTTGGCCTATTTATTTATTTCCTCACTCGGACAATGCTCTAATAATGAATAATGATGATCATCACACTTCTATTTACTTCAACTCAAAATTACAACTCGATACTAGAACAAAATATGACTCTATATGAATGGCTATGGCAGTGTACTAGGAATCTAGGATGCACAATGATCTAGCGTAACATGTATAAAAAATGATGAACGGTGGCTGAGCTACAAATACTATGTCAGCTATATGATCATGCAAAGCAATATGACAATGATGTCTGTGTCATAATAACTGAATGGTGGAAGTTGCATGGCAATATATCTCGGAATGGCTATGAAAATGCCATAATAGGTAGGTATATGGCTGTTTTGAGGAAGATATAATGAGGCTTATGTGTGATAGAGTGTAACATATCATGGGGTTTGGATGCACCGGTGAAGTTTGCACCACATCTCGAGGTGAGAAAGGACAATGCACGGTACCGAAGAGGCTAGCAAATTGCGAAAAGGTGAGAGTGCGTATAATCCATGGACTCACATTAGTCATAAAGAACTCACATACTTATTGCGAAAGTTTATTAGCCCTCAAAGCAAAGAACTACTATGAATGCCCCTAGGGGAATAGCTTGCTGGGAAAATACCATCGCTCATCCCCGACTGCCACTCATAAGGAAGGCAATCAATAATAATATCATGCTACAACTTCTTAGCATAACGGGAGACTATACATGCATGCTTCGGTAATCACAAACCTTAACACCAATATTCTTACTAAACCACAAGCATTCACTAGTACCTCCCACATATTACCATCTTTATATCGCAAAAACTATTGCAAGGAATCAAACTTATCATATTCAGTGATCTACATGAAAGTTTTTATTATATCCCTCTTGAATACCTATCATATTAGGACCAATTTCATAACCCGTGCATATTGCCATTACTATTATCAACTCTAAAAATGATATAAGTGAAGCATGAGAGTATAATTATTTCTTTAAAATATAACCACTGACATGCTCTAAAAGATATAAGTGAAGCACTAGAGCAACTGCCTAGCTCAAAAGATATAAGTGAAGCACAAAGAATATTCTAACAAATCACGAATAAATGTGTGTCCCTCTCATAAGGTGTGTCCAGCAAAGATCATTGTAGCAAAATAAAAAGAAAATAAATCAAAGACTCATATAATACCGACAGCTCCAAGAAAAATTCATATCATGTGATGAAAAAATATAGCTCCAAGTTATTTACCGATGGTTGGTAGAAAAAAAGAGGGGATGCCATCCGGGGCATCCCTAAGCTTAGAGTCTTGGGAGTCCTTGAATATTACCTTGGGGTGCCTTGGCCATACTCAAGATTAGGGTCTTTCCACTCCTTATTCCTTGATCCATCGTGATTGCACTCAAACTTGAAAACTTCAGCACACAAAACTCAACAGAAAACTCATGAGATCCGTTAGTGTAACAAGAAAATCATAACTTTAGGTACTGTCGTAAACCCATTAATATTTTATTATTGCATATTACCTACTGTATTCTAATTTCACCATAACTTATACACCTCGATACAATCCATAGATTCATTAAAACAAGCAAACTAGGCAATGAAAATATAATCTGTCAAAAAAAGAACAATCTGTAACAATTTGAACAAACGCAATACTTCTGTAACTCCAAATATTTTGAAAAATTAGGACAACATGGAAAATTGTATATCAATCATGTGTAAAACATTCAGAATTTGATCACATTCCAGTAAATTAAAAAAATCTTCTACTGGACGCAAAAGTTTCTGTTATTTCACAGAATCAAAGCAACCATCAACCAAATCATCCCAAAGGCTTTACTTGGCACAAACACTAATTGAAACACAAAAACACAACCATAATAGTAGCATAATTGTGCACACACTCCAAAATAGAAAAGAAAAAGGGGAAAATAAAGATAACTATTGGGTTGCCTCCCAACTAGCGCTATTGTTTTACGTCCTTAGCTAGGCGATGCATAGTTTCAAGTGTTATCTTCCTTCATTCTCAAATCCTTTTTAATCAAATCTTCCCAAAAAAATCTTAATAAATCTCTATTTCCATGTTCTCCTTTCCTCTTTGGAGAGCTTTAACTATTGAAAGGACATTGTTTGGTAATTTTAACATTCATTACTTCAAATTCTGAATCATCACCATAAACATCTTCATATAAAACATGTATCTCATCAGCAATCGGTTCCCTAGCCATCTCCTCAAACTACTAATTACTAAATCCTTCATCAATCCTTTAGTGATCCACTCCAATCTATCACAAGTATGGTGGTACAAAGTTTTAATAACTTCAACATAAGGAACTCTCCTCCTAAGATTTTCACTATATGCAAAATAATCTTTAGATTCCAAACTACGTATAGTATGTTTATCATGGAGAATTCCTTCTATTGGAGGATGCTAAAAATTTATCCTATAGTAAGAAAAGATTTCTCTAGCTTCTCGGATTATATAGTCAAATTCATACATAAGGATAATAGTAGCAATTTTCTTAATTTTGGGATCATGAATGTTGGGAAGTTCATAGAATATATTTTGTAGTGACGGATGAATAAGCAAAAAAAATCTTCCTATCTTAACCAAAACCATAGCAAAATCATCCACATAGCAATATGTTTTATCTCAAGAATCGATCATCTAATTATGGGCATGACTCCCGTGCAATCAAAAAATTCCTGAATAATATCCTTTCAAATAATATTTCCGCTACCCACATCATAGATTTTAGTTTTGAAATTGGTGGGAGCTTCAGTTTCCGAAGGATCATGACTAAGATCACAAGATTCAAGTTTTTCCTCAAGAGTCTCACTAGTGTTATCTTCACTGGTGCTGTCCACAATAACTTTCTCAAATTCAGACATGATAACAATTTCAAGCAAACAAGCAAACGAAAATATTATTGTGTTTTTGTAAAACTGTATTAGAAGTGGGGGACATGAAAACAAGAGTCAAATGGCAAATGGAAGTAAGAACAAGTACATGATAGTTCATGCGAAGGTACTTGATAGGTTTTGGTGATGTCTCCTCGGCAACGACGCCAAAAATTCTTCCTCCTACTTGTGAGCTTCGTTGGGATTTCCTCGAATAGGAGAGGATGATGCAGTACAATAGAGATAAGTATTTCCCACAGTTAAGAATCAAGGTTATCAATACAGTAGGAGAACCACGCGAAACCTCATTAACAGCACCTACAAAAAAGAGCAAATACTTGCACCCAACGTGATCAAGGGGGTTGTCAATCCCCTTGGCTTGCAAGGATCAAATCTGATAGTGATAGATAGATAAAAACACAAAATAAAACAATGGTAAATAAATTGCAGCAAGGTATTTTTGGATTTTATATATGACAAAAGTAGACCTTGGGGCCATAGTTTTCACTAGAGGCTTCTATCTCGAACAAAAAACATACGATGGGTAAACAAATTACTGTTGCGAAATTGATAGAAAAGCGCATATTTATGAAGATATTCAAGGAAATGATCATGTATATAGGCATTACATTCGAGACAAGTAGACCGACTCCTGCCTGCATCTACTACTATTACTCCACCCATCGGCCGCTATCCAGCATGCATCTAGAGTATTAAGTTCATAAAAATGGAGTAACGCCTTAAGCAAGATGACATGATGTAGACAAAGTAAACTCAAACAATATGATTAAACATTGTCGTTTCCCCCTTAATGGCGACAATACAAATACGTGTCGTGTCCCCTTCTGTCAATGGGATATAGATCACCGCAGGATTGAACCCATTATAAAGCACCTCTCCCATCGCAAGATAAATCAATCTAGTTGGCCAAACCAAACATATAGATCGGAGAGAAATACAAAGCTATAATAATCTTGCGTAAAAGAATTCAGAGAAGTCTCAATCAATATTCATGAGTAATCTGATCATAAACCCACAATTCATCTGATCCTAACAAACACACCGCAAGAAAAGATTACATCGAATTGATCTATAATAACATCAAGGAGAACATTGTATTGTATATCAAAGAGAGAGAAGAAGCCATCTAGCTACTAACTATGGACCCGTAGATCTGTGGTAAACTACTCACAAATCATCGGAAGGGTAGCAAGGTTGATGTATAAGCCCGCCGTGCTCGATTCCCCCTCCGATAGAGTGCCGGAGAAGGCCTCCATATGGGATCGTGGAAGAACAGAAACTTGCAGCGGTGGAAAAGTATTTTGGGTGGCTCTCTGTTGGTTTCCTGGTTTTAGAATTTATAGAGCTAGAATTAGATCAAACTGAGCTACGAGGGGCCAAGGCATTAGGGCGCTCCTACCCCCCTAGGTGTGCCCTGTTGCCTTGTCGTTTCCTCATTTGCCTTTTTGGTCTCATCCCGAACCTTCTAAGGTCTCTCTTGTCTAGAAAAAAATCATCAAAAAGTTTCATAGCATTTGGACTTTGTTTGGTACTGATTTTCTAAAAAACCAAAAGCAGGCAAAAAACAACAAATGGCACTTGGCAATAGGCCAATAGGTTAATTAGTCCAAAAAACTGATATATATAATTGCATATAAAACATCCATGATTGATGCTATAATAACATGGAACAATAAAAAATTATAGATATGTTGGATACATATCAACACCGAGTTAATAGGTTAGTCCATAAAAACAAGATAAAATGACATATAAAGTATACAAAACTGATATTATAATAGCATGAAAAAAATAAAAAATTATAGATACGTTGGAGATGTATCAGGATGCCCCAGGCACCCCAAGGTAATATTGCAAGAAGCCTCAAGCATCTAAGCTTGGGGATGCCTCGGATGGCATCCCCTCTTTCGTCTTCAACACTATCGGTATACCTCACTTGAAGCTTGATACGTGTTCGTCGTATCTACTTTTCCAAACACTTTTGCCCTTGTTTTGGACTCTAACTTGCATGATTTGAATGGAACTAACCTGGACTAACGTTGTTTTCAGCAGACTTTCCATGGTGTTATTTATGTGCAGAAACAAAAGTTCTTGGAATGACCTGAAACTCCACGAAAGTTATTTTTGGAAAATATAAAAAATACTAGAAGAAGAATCCACGTCAGGGGGGCCTCCACCTGTCCACGAGGGTGGGGGCGCGCCTACCCCCCTGGGCGCGCCCCCTGCCTCATCGGCCCCCTGACGCTCCACCGACCTCAACTCCAACTCCATATATTCGTGTTCGGGGAGAAAAAAATCAGAGAGAATGATTCATCACGTTTTATGATACGGAGCCGCCGCCAAGCCTAAAACCTCTCTGGAGGACTGATCTGGAGTCCGTTCGGGGCTCCGGAGAGGGGAATCCGTCGCCGTCGTCATCATCAACCATCGTCCATCACCAATTTCATGATGCTCACCGTCATGCGTGAGTAATTCCATCGTAGGCTTGCTGGACGGTGATGGGTTGGATGAGATCTATCATGTAATCGAGTTAGTTTTGTTAGGGTTTGATCCCTAGTATCCACTATGTTCTGAGATTGATGTTGCTATGACTTTCCTATGCTTAATGCTTGTCACTAGGGCCCGAGTGCCATGATTTCAGATCTGAACCTATTATGTTTTCATGAATATATGTGAGTTCTTGATCCTATCTTGCAATTCTATTGTCACCTAGTATGTGTTATGATCCGGCAACCCCGAAGTGACAATAATCGGGACCACTCCCGGTGATGACCATAGTTTGAGGAGTTCATGTATTCACTATGTGTTAATGCTTTGGTCCGGTACTCTATTAAAAGGAGGCCTTAATATCCCTTAGTTTCCATTAGGACCCCGCTGCCACGGGAGGGTAGGACAAAAGATGTCATGCAAGTTCTTTTCCATAAGCACGTATGACTATATTTGGAATACATGCCTACATTACATTGATGAATTGGAGCTAGTTCTGTGTCACCCTATGTTATGACTGTTACATGATGAACCGCATCCGGCATAATTCTCCATCACTGATCCAATGCCTACGAGCTTTTCACATATTGTTCTTCGTTTATTTACTTTTCCGTTGCTACTGTTACAATCACTACAAAACCCAAAAATATTACTTTTGCTATCATTACCGTTACTTCCATATTACTTTGCTAATAAATACTTTGTTGTAGATACTAAGTTATCCAGGTGTGGTTGAATTGACAACTCAACTGCTAATACTTGAGAATATTCTTTGGCTCCCCTTGTGTCGAATCAATAAATTTGGGTTGAATACTCTACCCTTGAAAATTGTTGCGATCCCCTATACTTGTGGGTTATCAAGACTATTTTCTGGCACCGTTGCCGGGGATCATAGCTCTATTCTTTGAGTCACTTGGGATTTATATCTGCTGGTCACTATGAAGAACTTGAAAGACGCGAAAACAACAATTTACCCCTCAACTACGAGGGGAGGTAAGGAAATGCCATCTAACTCTGCACTTGATTCACCTTCTGTTTTGAGTAAGCTTGCGACACCTAAACCTGCTTCTGTTATTAATTCTGATATGTCGCATGTTATTGATGATGCCACTTCTGCTATGCATGATACTTATGATAAAACTACTTCTATGCTTGATACTACTGTGCCACTTGGTGAATTTCTTGATGAACAACTTGCTAGGGCTAGAGAGAATGAAATTATTGAAACTGATAATATTGAAGATAGTGATGATGAGGACTCTCCCCCTAATAAATATGAATTACCTGTTGTTCCTGAGGGTTATGTTATGGATGAAGAAGCTGCTAGAGCTATTTAAGCTTGCAGTGATAGAGATGATCTCAAGAAGTTATTAGCTAAATGGAAGCAGCAGTCTCTTAATGCTAGAATGAAACCTAACCCTGCTTTTGCTACTTCACCTATCTGTGTTACTGATAAGGATTATGAATTCTCTGTTGATCCCGATATAATTACTTTGGTTGAATCCGATCCTTTTTATGGCTATGAATCTGAAACTGTTGTGGCACATCTTACTAAATTAAATGATATAGCCACCCTGTTCACTAATGATGAGAGAACTCGCTAATTCTATATCCTTAAAATATTTCCGTTCTCATTAAAGTGTGATGCTAAGATATGGTTTAATTCTCTTGATCCTGGTTGTGTGCGTAGTCCCCAGGATATGATCTATTACTTCTCTGCTAAATATTTCCCTGCTCATAAGAAACAAGCTGCTTTAAGGGATATATATAACTTTGTGCAAATTGAAGAAGAGAGTATCCCACAAGCTTGGGGGAGGCTTCTCCAATTACTTAATGCTTTGCCTGATCATCCTCTCAAGAAAAATGAAATACTCGATATATTTTATAATGGACTAACCGATGCTTCCAGAGATTACCTGGATAGTTGTGTTGGTTCTGTTTTCAGGGAAAGAACACCGGATGAAGCTGAAATTCTATTGAATAATATGTTGACAAATGAAAATAATTGGACACTTCCTGAGCCAACTCCTGAGCCTACTCCTAAACCAACTCCGAAGAAAATGGGTGTTCTATTTCTCAGTCCTGAAGATATGCAAGAGGCAAAGAAATCTATGAAGGAAAAAGGTATAAAAGCTAAAGATGTTAAGAATTTACCTCCTATTGAAGAAATACATGGTCTTAATTTACCGCCTGTTGAAGAAATATATGATCTTAATTCGTTACCTATTGAAGAAACTCATGGTCTTGATAACCCGACACAGGTAGTAAAGGGGCTCTTATTGATTGCAACAAAGGCAATGTCACTTTTCATGTTAATGGTAATGAGCATACGGTACACTTTCCGAGGAAACAACCTCAAGTTCATAGTATAAACTCTATTGGAAAAATTCCATCGATTATTTTTGGAGGCTTTGAATTTCCTCTACCTACTGTCAAAAAGAGATATGATATTCTTATTATTGGGGATGTGCATATCCCCGTTGAGGTAATATAGTGTTATTCGAAATTTCTTCGGTTCCATGTTATTCGGAATGAATTTGTTAACAAGACTTGATCAACCTTGTTAGTGGATTCCTTCTGATGAGCATGGGATGGATGAAACTAGAATGCACAACCTTCTGTACCCTCTATTTACTTTCTGTTATTTAGTTGAAATAAAGTAAAATTAATATTATCTGTCTATTTTCTGAATTATTCATGCAATATAAAAAACCCGAAAATAAAAGTTCTCCAAATGCCCCGAAAATGAAATATGATTTTTTCTGGAATATTTGAGAATATCTCGCACTGAGAACACAGCAGGGGGAGCAAGCACCTGGCCACGAGGGTGGAGGGCGCGCCCCCTGCCTCGTGGGCCCATGGAGCCCCCCCCCCCCACACACACACACACACACACTTATTCCTGCACCCACACACTTCTTCCTCCCAAAAAAATCACTATCCAGCTCAAGCACGAGTTCTAGCTCATTTTGCTGTGATTTTCGGTCTCCTTGCTCAAAGCACCTCTCACAAAACTGCTTGGGGGGATTGTTCCTTAGTATGTGACTCCTCCATTGGTCCAATTAGTTTTTGTTCTAGTGCTTTATTCATTGCAAATTTGTGTTGCCTAGGTGACCATGTTCTTGAGCTTGCATGTCAAATTTACATGGTTCCAAGTAGTTCTAATGCATGATATAGGCTCTAGGCACTTGTAGGAGTTGTTGTTATCAATTTTGTTGAGCTTGTCTTACATTTATTTGAAGTTACTAAAAATTTCAGAATTTTTCAAGAAAATAATGAAGAGATTTTTGAGGGGCTCATCGAGCCGAAGCTCGAAGGAAAAGCAAAGTGAGGAAGCAGAGAGGCCCAAATATAATTTGCCTCGCACCACGGAGGTTCGGCCGTGTGAGTGGCCTTCCAATGATTTCTTGAGAGAAGCCGGGATTTATGATGATTTTTATGAATTGGCTGAGAATGCAGGCCTAACCGACTTCCTCCGCGACCAACGCGAACAGTATCTCTTACTCAGCAATACTTTTGTGCAAAACTAATACTATTTTCCTAAGGAATCACCTCCTTCAATAGAGTTTAATTTATATGATGTGGTTAAGAAGATGTCACTAGATGAATTTTGCAAGGTTTGCAAAGTACCTTTCGAGGGTAGTTTAGAGGAACCACATCGTAAAGATGTGGACGGATTTAGTGACACTATTACTGTAGGGGAAACTAGGAAGGTTTCCGATGCAATAATCACTAGCATACATTTTCCTGTTTTACGCTACTTTGCAATATTTGCTAGTCGTTGCTTAATTGGTCGCAGAAACCGTGGAAATCTTAGTGTTCCTGATATCATCATTTTGTTCCATGGTTTATTCTGTGATAACTCTGTTAGTATGGGCGGTATTATTGCTAAATGGTTAAGTTTGAACCATACAAAGGGCCCCATCTTTGGAGGTATTTATGCTTCGCGTCTTGCTGCACACTATAACATACCTATTAGGCACTATGAAAAAGAAGAAAATTTGTTGCCCACTATTTATTTAGATTATAAGAGTATGGTAGCGCATGATTTTATTGTTAAGAATAAGGAAGGGGCGCTTAAATACAAATTGTTCTTTGATAAACATCACCCTCAGACTATTACCTTGCCTGATCCTTCCTTGTTTGATTTATCGGCAGGCCAGTATCTAGTTCCGTTGGCGTCCATCTACGCCTACCGGAACCCTACAACAGCTACAGAGCCAGAGCCGGAACCACAATTTGATCCTCCACGACAGTCTGACTACCAGTGGGATCCGGAGATGATTGCTAACCCGTGGCAATCAGGGGCTTCTTCATCTCAGTACGACCCCAACTACAACTTTGGATATCCTCCAGGCCATCCATGGCAATAAACCAACTTAGGCCAAAAGCCTAAGCTTGGGGGAGTACGTATTTCTCACTGACATTACATTTATGTTCACACACTCATTGCTAGATGTCGGTGCTCATACTTTTTCACTTTAATATCCATGCTAGGTTATTTTCCTTTTTATGCTTTCTTCTTGTGTGTTTGATAAATCTTAAGAAAAACCAAAAAAATTAGTAATAGCTTTTAGTTAGTTTACTTTCCTGCTGTAGTAGTAATAATTAAAAAGAAAACCCAAAAATATTTCATGTTCTTCTTTTGCTTGTTGGGAGCTTTCCCGTGTAAATATTTTTATTTCTTTTCTTTCCTTTGGGGGTCGATAGGAGAAGACCATGATTAAACTGTTAAAGTGGCTCTTATATGCATTATTGTTGATTTAACCAAGAGCCCATATTGCCTTGTCTTCTCCTGTTTATTGAATGCTCGCAGATTCCAGCTTAGTCCAATGCACGTGCACTATTATTATTATTCACATCGTTCGGTCGTGCAAGTGAAAGGCAATTATGACGATATATGATGGATTGACTGATATGAGAGAAGCTAGTATGAACTCGACCTCTCTTGTTTTTGTAAATATGATTAGTTCATCGTTGCTGGTTCATCCTATTATGAATAAACATGTTTGCAATGACAATTAGAGATTATAGTTGCTCGTGCCATGCTTGATTAGCTATGAGTTATAATGGTTTACCTTGCATGCCAACATGCTATTAAAATGGTTGTGATGTGGTATAGTGGGTTGGTATCCTCCTTTGAATGATTTAAGTGACTCGACTTGGCACATGTTCACACATGTAGTTGAAACAAATCAACATAGCCTTCATGATATTTATGTTCATGGTGGATTATATCCTACTCACGCTTGTACTCAATGTATATTAATTTTAATGCATGTTCATGACTGTTGTCGCCCTCTAGTTGGTCGCTTCCCAGTCTTTTGCTAGCCTTCACTTGTACTAAGTGGGAATACTGCTTGTGCATCCAATCCCTTAAACCCCAAAGTTATTCTATATGAGTCCACTATACCTTCCTATATGTGGTATTTACCTGCCGTTCCAAGTAAATTTGTATGTGCCAAACTCTAAACCTTCAAATGAAAAACTGTTTTGTATGCTTGAATAGCTCATGTATCAACTAGGGTTGTCCATATCTTCCATGTTAGGCGGGTATTCTCAAGAGGAGTGGACTCCGCTCCTCACTCACGAGAAAATGGCTGGTCACCGGGATGCCCAGTCCCATGCTTTATGCAAATCAAATCAAATTAATTGCAAACAAAACTCCCCCGGGGCTGTTGCTAGTTGGAGGCACTCGTTGTTTCGAGCAAGCCATGGATTGATGCTTGTTGGTGGAGGGGGAGTATAAACTTTACCATTCTGTTTGGGAACCTCCTATAATGTGTGTAGCATGGAAGATATCGCCATCTCTTGGTTGTTATGTTGACAATGAAAGTATGCCGCTCAAAATATTATTTATCTCTGCTTTAAAACCGAGCTCTGCCACCTCTACAAATCCCTGCTTCCCTCTGTGAAGGGCCTATCTATTTACTTTTATGTTGAGTCATCACCCTCTCATTAAAAAGCACCAGCTGGAGAGCACCGCTGTCATTTGCATTCATTATTGTTAATTTATATTGGGTATGACTATGACTGGATCTCTTTTACCATGAATTATAATGTTTAGTTAGTCCTTGATCTTTAAAGGTGCTCTGCATTTATGTTTTGCGGTCTCAGAAAGGGCTAGCGAGATACATCTTATTATATCATATCATGATTGTTTTGAGAAAGTGTTATCATCCGAGATTTATTATTATTGTTCGCTAGTTGATTATGCTATTGACATGAGTAAACATGAGACCTAAATATTATTGTGAATATGGTTAGTCATAATCTTTGCTGAAAACTTGAATGCTGGCTTTACATATTTACAAAAACAAGAGCAAACAGAGTTTGTGAAAGCTTTTCTTTATCACTTTAAGTTTATCAACTGAATTGCTTGCGGACAAGCAAAGGTTTAAGCTTGGGGGAGTTGGTACGTCTCCATCGTATCTACTTTTCCAAACACTTTTGCCCTTGTTTTGGACTCTAACTTGCATGATTTGAATGGAACTAACCCGGACTGACGCTGTTTTCAGCAGACTTTCCATGGTGTTATTTATGTGTAGAAACAAAAGTTCTCGGAATGACCTGAAACTCCACGGAAGTTATTTTTGGAAAATATAAAAAATACTGGAAGAAGAATCCACGTCAGGGAGGCCTCCACCTGTCCACGAGGGTGGGGGGCGCGCCTACCCCCCTGGGCGCGCCCCCCTGCCTCGTGGGCCCCCTGACGCTCCATCGACCTCAACTCCAACTCCATATATTCGTGTTCGGGGAGAAAAAAATCAGAGAGAAGGATTCATCACGTTTTACGATACGGAGCCGCCGCCAAGCCCTAAACCTCTTGGGAGGGCTGATCTGGAGTACGTTCGGGGCTCCGGAGAGGGGAATATGCCGCCGTCGTCATCATCAACCATCCTCCATCACCAATTTCATGATGCTCACCGCCGTGCGTGAGTAGTTCCATCGTAGGCTTGCTGGACGGTGATGGGTTGGATGAGATCTATCATGTAATCGGGTTAGTTTTGTTAGGGTTGATCCCTAGTATCCACTATGTTCTGAGAATGATGTTTCTATGACTTTGCTATGCTTAATGCTTGTCACTAGGGCCCGAGTGCCATGATTTCAGATCTGGACCTATTATGTTTTCATGAATATATGTGAGTTCTTGATCCTATCTTGCAAGTCTATAGTCACCTACTGTGTGTTATGATCCGGCAACCCCGAAGTGACAATAATCGGGACCACTCCCGGTGATGACCATAGTTTGAGGAGTTCATGTATTCACTATGTGTTAATGCTTTGGTCCGGTACTCTATTAAAAGGAGGCCTTAATATCCCTTAGGTTCCATTAGGACCCCGCTGCCACGGGAGGGTAGGACAAAAGATGTCATGCAAGTTCTTTTCCACAAGCACGTATGACTATATTCGGAATACATGCCTACATTACATTGATGAATTGGAGCTAGTTCTGTGCCACCCTATGTTATGACTGTTACATGATGAACCGCATCCGGCATAATTCTCCATCACCAACCCAATGTCTATGAGCTTTTCACATATTGTTCTTCGTTTATTTACTTTTTCGTTGCTACTGTTACAATCACTACAAAACCCAAAAATATTACTTTTGCTATCATTACCGTTACTTCCATATTACTTTACTACTAAATACTTTGCTGCAGATACTAAGTTATCCAGGTGTGGTTGAATTGACAACTCAATTGCTAAAACTTGAGAATATTCTTTGGCTCCCCTTGTGTCGAATCAATAAATTTGGGTTGAATACTCTACCCTCGAAAACTGTTGTGATCCCCTATACTTGTGGGTTATCAAATCTATAATTTAATTCTTCACATGATACGTGTTATTCTTGGAGCATGTTTTTGTTTTATTTGTTGTTTGATACCATCTTTAGATCTGAATTTTTATTTTATTTGGAGAGAGTCTTTACATAGCTACCTATTTACTTAACTACTCTTTGTCCTTCACATCTATTTTTTGGATTAGTTTATTGTTTATTCTTGTGCTTCATTTATATCTTTAGAGTAAAAAAATTATGCATGAAAATGTCATATGTTTTATTTATTATATGTATATTGAGAAGTAAACATTCATCGTCCGTTTAATCTGTTAAAATAGAAGTGAGAATATGATAGTTCACATCTTTAATCAAGCAAGGGAGTTATATTATAATGACAATGAGCATTAGTTTTATTAAATTGAACCTATCATGTTGAGATAGTAAGTATCTCCCAGTGAAGGACGAATGATTCACTTGGCACATGTTTACACATGTTTGATAAATTCCAAATTCAGCCTTGGTAGTATTCAAGTTTGTAGGCTATTATCATGATTATATTTTCTCAATAATGTTACTATTAGAGAATGCATGATTGTGGTTTTCGTTCTTGGTAAGGTGGTTGCCCAAAGCTTTTTGCTAGCCTTTCCCTATACGAGGCGAAAATACTGCTTGCGCATCCAAAATCCTACCTCTAAATCTTCAAATAAACTCTTGTTTTGTGTGCCCGCATAGCTCATGGAGCGGTGGGGGCAGTCAACACTACCTCGAAAAGTTGGAAGTTGGTAGGCATGTGTGGATTCGGCTAGTCAGGGTTTGTGTTAGTATGGTGGAAGGGGGTTGTAAAAGCATGGAAAATGTCATTAATGTATTTAGCATGGAAGATATTGGAAACCTTGGTCGTTAAACCGTTGAGCGGGCTTGTAGCCTAGTGGTTGCGGCGACCTTAGTACCACCTTAGGTCCTGGGTTCAACTCCCGATGGGAGCGTTTTTAAACAGGCCTGGGCAAAATTTTCTGGAATAAAAGGACTGTAGGGCTGATGCTCTACAGTAAATAGTCAAAAAATACAATTTAAACCAAATGAGCTCCGCCATATGTTAATCCCTGCTTCCCTCTACGAAGGGCCTATCTATTACATGTTGAACCAATTCCATTTTGTCTCTTTTGGCACCATGTATTGGGCATTCGGATCACTCTTAGCTTTGCATGCATTCTTCTAATAGAAATTTGTTGAGCATTGTATATGTATGATGGTTATCTTCAAATTGGGATACCTAGTCGTCATCTATAATTCACCGATTGTTTTATGTTTGCAATATAGTCTTGAAATATTGCGAGATACTTCATTACCACTTCATGATATGTTGAACTTAATGGAATGATGCTAATTTTTATTAGAATTATCATTGCCTTTGTGATCAAACTTATGCACTATTCTAGCATTCACACTTCATAAATTATTTCTTTTATCATTTACCTACTTGAAGACAAGCAGGAATTAAGCTTGGGGATGCTCATACGTCTCCAATGTATCTATAAATTATGAAGTATTCATGTTATATTTACATCAATTATATATTGTTTTGGTTCACTTTTATATTATTTTTATGGACTAACTTATTAATCTAGTGTGTAGTGCCAGTTCCTGTTTTTTTGTATATTTTTGGTTTCGCAAATAATCAATATCAAGGGAAGTCCAAACATGATGAAAATCTACAGGGACTTTTTGTGGGAAATAAGAAACAACAAAAGCTTCGAGAGGCAACTAGAAGAGGGCCGAGGGGCCTCCAAGCCTAGTGAGCGCCCCCTAGGTCGCGTCACTCACGCTTGCGGGGCCCTCGAGGCCTTGTTTGACCTAATTCCAAGCCTACAAATTCTTTAATATTCCAAAACCCTTTGAGCGAGACCCAAACAATTTTATCGTCGCCGCAAGCCTCTATTTCGAAGTGATCTAATCTAGAGGCCTTCTCTGGCACCCTGCCGGAGTGGGAACCATTGGGGAGGCCATCTTCCTCATCCTTGTTGTCTCCATGGTGATGTGTAAATAGTTCATCCTCGGGGCTGAGGGCATGTACTAGTAGCTATGTGTTTTATCTCTCTCTCCCCCATGTTCTTCATGGATTCCGATCTTGATGTATCATGAGCTTTGTTAATAAAGTTGGATCACATGATGTTCACCCCCTCTCTTATTTTCGTGGTGAATTGATCTTGCTCTTTGAGGTTTCTTTATGTTGGATTGAATATTTTGGATTTGTGATCACTTGATTTCATGTCTAACTCACGAATACCCATGGTGACATTGGGGCAATCTACGTGACATAAGAGTTCAATGATACGCATCATATGGTGATGTCGTAGTACGATCTCTAGGGCTATCAGTGACACTATGGGGGTGGTTCAATATATTGATTGGAAACACAACTTTGTGGTGTTTTGCTACTTACGCGATTTTGTCCTACCTTCTCCAATAGAAATAGAAACCTTGGAGTGGTTCTTTTCTGCACTTTGAGGGATTATCATGTGATTCCATTATGTTAATGATGTTGAGAGATTGCACTAGTGAAAGTATGAACCCTAGGCCTTATTTTCAAGCATTGAGACACCATGTTTAGCTACTTTTTGTTGCTTGCTACCTTGCTATTTTTATTCATTCAGATTATGAAAACTTATTTCTACCATCCATATTACACATCTATCATCATCTCTTCGCCGAATTAGCGCACCTATACAACTGACAGTTGTATTGGGTGTGTTGAGGACACAAGAGACTACTTGTATTTTGTTGCGGGATAGTTTGAGATGGAACCACCTTCATCCTACACCTCCCACGAATTGATAAATCTTAGGTCATCCATGGAAATTTTCTACTGTCCTACATAACTCTAAACTTGGAGGCCCAACCAATTCTACAAGCATAAAATTGCATAGTAGGCATTAGGCCATTTCAAGGACGTCGAGATACAAATGTGCTCTCAAACGGAGCCGTCTGACCTACCGGACACCCTCCATTAAACATGGTCTAGTTTTGTACATCATTGAAATGAACCCAACTATTAAAGGAAGGTGGGCATGCCCATGGTAGGAATCCATGCCGGGTTTGAATGATTTCCGACACCGTATGCAAGGTGCGATATGTCCAGCCATTTATCAACCTTTTTTCACTGGAAAAACTCTAGAAAATTCAAAACTTATTGAAAGCCCAAACAACTTGGCATGGTGCCTTTAATTGGTTATATGAGGCCATGGAAAAAAAGTAGGGCCATTTCAAGGACGTCGAGAAAAGACGTGCTCTCAGACGAAGCCTTCTAACCTACCCGAGCACCTTCGTTTAACATGGTCTATTTTTGGATACCCTTGAAATGACCTCAACATTTGCAATCGGCTGGGTATGCCCATAGTAGGCATCCATGTAAGGTTTGAATGATTTCTGACACCATATGTAAGTTGTGACACGTCTGGCTATTTATTAGCCATTTTCATCAGGAAAACTCCAGAAAATGCAAAATTTGTCAAAAGCCCAAACAACATGGCATGGTGCCTAGAATTGGTCATACGAGGCCACGAAAAAAATTGGAGCCCTTTCAACGATGTCGAGAAACAACGTGCTCTCAGATGGGACCTTCTAGCATACTAGAACACCCTCCGTTCAACATGGTCTATTTTTGGACATCCTTGAAGTGAATCCAACTTTTGTAAGAATGTGGGCATGCCCATTGTAGGCATTCATGTTAGGTTTAAATAATTTCCGACACCGTATGCAAGTTACGACACGTCCAGCCATTTATCGACCTTTTTTCACTGGAAAACTCCAGAAAATGCAAAAATTGCTGAAAAATAAAAAAACTTGGCATGGCACCTTGATTGGTCATATGAGGCCACATAAAAAATTGGAGCCATTTGACGGATATCGAGAAATAACATGCTCTCAAACGGAGCCTCCTGGCCTATTGAGACACTCTACGTTGAACATGCTATTTTTGAACATTTTTGAAATGACCCCAAATTTTGCAAGCAGGTGGGCATGCCCATGGTAGATATCAATGTCAGGTTTGAAAGAAAAAGGTATTTAAAATCATAATTTTAAAAGTAAATGTTTTTAAAGTATTTTATAAACACTTGAAGGAAAAAAGAATTTAAAGCCATAATTTAAAACACTTAAATTGTTGTTTTTCTATTCCAAAAAATATTTCAAAATTTTTAACAGGTTTCAAAAAGAATAATATGTAAAGTTCAAAAGGTAAAAAAATGAATTAAGAAAAGAGAGGAAAAACTAAAAATGGAAAAAAATGCTTAGGCCTTGGCCCAACTAGGTGACGACATTGCTCCCGTCGGATGCCTGTTGGGCCGGCCAAGTCTCATAGATTTGAAAAGGTTCACCGATTCAAAAACTATCCCCGTTTTCAAATTTTGTAAACAAATTAAACAATTCCATTTTTCCATACTTTCACAAACTCAAAAATGCCACCGAGTTTCAAATAATGTTCATGCTTTCAAAATTGTTTGAAATTTGAAAAAAAAATCCTGTTTTCAAATCCATTCTATACAAATACAAATATTGTTTAGGAAATTCAAAAAAATGGTTTCAAATTTTTATTCGTTTTTTCCTGTTTTTAAGTCTATATTTGTTAGTGTTTTTCAAAAAATGTTTGTGATTAAAAATTGCTCTTTTTTAAAAAAATGTTTGTGTTTTGTCATTCTTTGCAATTTTCAAAGCCACAGACATTTTATTTGATATTTATGTAGAATTTATTTAAATAGGAATATAATTTTTGAGAAAAATTTGAAAAAAAACGGACTTTTTTCAGATTTTGAACAAAAATTTAAAAGCACGAGCAGTTTTTGGAAAATAAAAAAGAAACATAAAATCGAAAAAGATCATAAATAAATAAAATACATATAGAACAAAGAAAAAGACACAGGTTTTTTTGGAGAAAATGATAATCTGAAAAAAAATCATGAATTTGAAAATTAGTTCCTCGATTTGAGAAAAGTTCACGAGTTTTTGAAAAAAGTTCTATACAAACTGAAAAAGTTCATGGATTTGAAATAAGTTCACTAGTGTGTTAGGAAAAAACTGAAAAAAGTTCATGGATTTGAAAAAAGTTCATGGATTTGGAAAAAGTTCATGAAATTTGAAAAAAGTTCACAAAACTTTAAAATATTGAAAAATTGGAGAAAAGTTCATGAATTTGGAAAAAGTTTCAAATTTTCAGAAAATTCATGGATTTGAAAATATTCGAAAAAGGAAAAGGAAAAGGAAACAGAAAAAAGGAAAAAAGGGAAACAAAAATAAAAGAATATAAAAACCCAAGTAAAAACCAAAGAAAAAACAGGCCAAAACAAACCCAATAGAAAAGAAAAACCACAGTCTTTCTTTTTATTCTTATATTTGACACACTACAAAAGATGGAAAATAAGAATTTAGACATAGGAGGTGAAGTATGCCGGGTGGCTAACACATCTGGTTATGAACCGTGAGGTTCTGAGTTCGAGTTTGACATAATGCGCTTAACTTTTGAAGGTTGCATAAAAAGAAAAAGTTGGGCCGAGCCAAGGTCAGAGGGGTGTGTACGGCGAAGAAATAAAAACATGAATAAAACAGAAAAAAGGCCAAGCAAAACCAAAAAAAATAAGAAACTAGAGTGAGAAGATGCACATCAAGAAGAATAATATAAGTAACTAGGCACATTAAGTGAGTTGTCCCATTTGGTTACAACGAATGGAAGTAAACTAAGAGGTTGGCAGTTGGAATCCTACCCCGTGCATGTGACAGGCGGGCGGATCGGCTATGTACATCTACGTATAGCTCATATGTACCACATACGAAGATGGGTATACCTTATGGTCAAATGATCATACTGCCCTTATACGGTTTGTGAGGGGGTGAGCCGAAGCAAGGCTCATAAGTTTGATGCTCCGGTGCAGAACTGCAGACAAATTAAAAAGAATTGAATTGTCATCTTCATCTATACCAATATAAAAAGACCCAAAGGGGCAGATCCAATTAATCTCGGCCATTAAATTATGTCAATCCAACGACCTAGACTGCTTCAATGTTGAGTACTCAACACATTTAGCATGCAGTTAATTTCATGCCAAATATAGTGCTAATCACATAATAACACACAAAAGATATCCTTAATATATACTTCCAAATTAACATGTATTGCACGTACACATTGACTAGTTATGTAAAAGACATGCTTGGTATTAGTTCAACAATGAAGTAATTGAATATTACCCAGCCTATCAAAGAGACCTACCAATATTACTCGGTCGGTTGAGTAAGCATAAAATATTGCACTACAAAATGAAGACTACAAGCCTCTGCTCAATACAAGAAATTTGTTACTCGCTCCAATCCGAATTAATTGATGTGGCCTCTAAACAATGTAAGTAAGATATTGTATAGAGGTTGCGATAATTAATTCGAATGAGAGGGAGTATACCTTCTTACCTGGTTCCGCTATCAGAACAATTCATTCACGTAGGCGTGACATATACCATTAGCAGTGTTTCAGTTTTCGCAAAACTGCTCTCTCTCACCTTCACAAGATTTCGTACAACTACTGAAGCTTGTATGCAAGAAGGGCGGGGAACTGAAGATTGATTTTTTTATTATGTCCTTTGTAGTTCTCCGTCAGAGTCAGAACAACGTTGTCTGGTCGCAGGTGACTGAGTTTTGGCGCGGCGCTTCATATAGTTCCACGCGGCCCCTACAGCGTGGGTCGAGTCGACGATCGTCTATAGCAAAGTTGGTATCCTTTGCTCAAGGTTTAGGGATGGCAATGACGCCTTCTTGGGGAAGAGTTATGATGATGACGCCTGCGTGTTGTCTTAACGAGGCCCTCTTTAGAGTGGTGGGGGGAGGGGGCATGTGTGTGCCGCTCAGTGGTTCGTGATGGTTTTCACCCGGTTTTCATAATTAACCGGGCTCTGGTTTTCACCCGGTTTTCTCTAATTAACCGAGCAACTCTTTTCTTCTTAATGAATGGAGCAATCCTGCCATTTCAAAACTAAATAAATAATAATAATACCCACACTGTTTGGCCCTCGTCAATGAAGGGCAAGGCGGCCACACCCGAGGTAGAGTGAAGCGGAGTGGCCCGGGCACCTGTTGAGGGCAGCCATGTCAGATGTAGAGCTAGGTGGCCAAGATACGATGTGAGCACCAGCCGTGGGGCAACGTGGGCACTGCATCGAGGGCGGCAACAGAGGCGCCGCAAGCAGCATGGACGCCGCGTCAATGGTAGCGTGGTCACCGGAGCTTAGTGTTGGGTGGGGGAGGGAGGTGCATCGGCGTGTTTGTGTGAGAGAGATCGTGGCTACGGACTATCAGAAGAAGCAGGACGTGTGCGGGGCAGTTTGTGGGCGATGATGATTCTGATTGGCAGAACATTGAATCTGAACCTTTGATTGGGTCGGCGGACCGCCCAAGCAATAAGGATCAGACCGTAGGGTGTTGGTTGTCTTGTGTGCACTAAGTTTGGCGGCTTTAAAAGAATTTGAAGTCATGTCTTCATAAGTAAAGTGGAGATAAGTAACCCCCCCCCCCCCCCCTCCAAAAAAAAGTAGAGATAAATAGAGATAGGATTCGCTCATTATGTCAGACAATAAGCTATTAGAAAACAACGTAGCTACATCTCAGTCGATACTATATTCATGAAATCTTACATCAAGATCCGTGTAAAAATAGTTTTTTTTCTTACATGTTATGTCACTTGACTGAGACTTGGTGTCGACTAACACCTAGCAACACCCGAAAACAGTCTTGACTTCCCGTCTTGATAAAGAGAATACATGTGAGAACTATCCAGTAAAACTCTCATGTTGAACCGAAATGAAAAGTAAAGAGGATAAAGCAAAGACACGAAGTCTTCGAATTTAGGTGAGCCTGAATTCTTTTAGCAATTAACTCCAACTTGCACTAGGGTTGCTCTTTCTTGTGACCTTGGCAACTAATACTTTTTACTTTTTAAAATGCCGAACCAAAGCGCTATCTTAAAAGTATGAGTACCAACTACCAATATTGGAGAGAGATTGGCAAAAACAAAAAAGAGTGATAACATGATGACATTGAAAGATAACGATGGAATATACATACAAAAACTAAAACGGAAAATAACACCAACTTGCACCCTCTTTCGATGTCATCACCCATCAGAACCGCAATAACATCAAGTTCTCTCCTTTTTTGGTGCAGAAAAGAAATCAGGAAAGCATCACAATGCATGCATTGCATGCAACCGGCCGGGACCGATGATCAGCTTTGCTCATCCGACGGCGGTGGGGAAGAGGAGG
Source organism: Aegilops umbellulata (assembly GCA_032464435.1). Taxonomy (NCBI): domain Eukaryota; kingdom Viridiplantae; phylum Streptophyta; class Magnoliopsida; order Poales; family Poaceae; genus Aegilops; species Aegilops umbellulata. The sequence continues at coordinate 59,664,224 of CP136056.1, read as the reverse complement.
TGGTGGTGGTAGCGATGGCGGCGAGTTTCTGGAGGTTGAGCTTGACCACGGTGTCGGTGAACATGCGGGTGTCCTCCTCGGTGTTGCCCTCCGGTACGTCGACGACGTAGGACTCGACGACGACGCAGTAGGACGGGCCTGAAGGCTCGTCCGCGAACTCGGTGACGGAGGTGACGGAGCGGTAGTTGCGGAGGCGGTGCTCGCCGCCGACGACGCGGAAGCTGAGGATATGGCGGTCGTCGTCGAGGATCTCGAGGCGCTCGGTGCTGGTGGAGGCGGGGAGGCCGGAGACGACGGTGACCTCGCGGACGCTGCCCACGGTGGCGCCGTCGCCGGCGGCGAGAGCACAGGACTTGATGAAGTGCTTGTAGCGCTGCGGATTGGCGAAGCCGCGCACGATGTCCCACACGGCGGCGAGAGGCGCCTGCACGCGCTGTGTGACCAGCGACGTGCACGTCCCGCTGGCGCGCCCAGGGAATGTGTGGTGCTCCTCCACCACGCCCTCCACCTCCCTCCGCTCCGGCTCCGTCAACCCTTGACGGAGCGCGCTCTCCATGTGGGGCTCCATGCTCTTCCCTTCTCTCTCTCTCTCTCTCTCTCCCCCCTCCCACCCCCCTCTCTCTTCCTCCCACCTCTCTCTCTCTCTCTCTCTCTTCTCTGGCTAGTGTGCAATTAACTAAGAGAAGGCCTACTTGTGTACCTTGTGGTTGATGTAGTATTTGCAGATTGGAGGCGTCTCACCTTTTATGGTTGGCCTCTAGCGTTGTTGCGGGCTTGATGGTGTCTTTCTTTTCCATTTTTGAGCTCCTATTCGTCCTACGAGAAATATTTTTTTTCAAACTGAAAAACAAATGCGCAGCTACCCTATTCCTTTCGTCAGGGTACATTTTTTATATTTAATATCTATCTTTTACAACAATTGGATTTCACTGCTGACCATGGAATACATGTTTCTTTTCAATTATACAGAGAGAGAAATGCTTATGTGGGGCAGCACTCCTCAAAATATGCATATTTTCCTGTAGCGGTGAGCTAATTTCCCAGACTTACGTCATGTTGGTCAACGCAATCAATCCAATCAAATGGCTCAATATCATCGCCGTGATAAACTAAGGGCAACCCTAACGTGAATCATATATTAGACATCATAAAAAATATTGCGGACACGGGATCTCAAGCTTTCCCCTCCTCCTATCGGCGCCGCCTTCGGTCCGTCCCATCTCCTATGGCCTTTAGGCCATGGAGGTGCAAAGGACCTCGGGGCCCCGTCGACTCGAGTGACCCATTTGTCGTTTTTTAGGTTCAACGTCATGGTTGCCACTGTGTGGCGGAAACGATGTCCCTCGGTAACAATAATGTCTCACATGTTCTATTCCCGTTCCGATGGTGCATCTAGCATCGTCGGAGGGCGTGTGGAGGCGTGTCTCCCTTGGATCTCGCATGATTCAGTCGATGCTGGCCTTCAGTGGGTCTGTTCTTCGTTTGTCTTCATTTCGATGTTTACATATTTGATCCTTTCGATCTACGACTTTCTTCATCGGCGATGGTTGCTGCTCTGGTGCGTTGGTCCTATGGGGTCTTAGCATGACGACTTTCTGACTGTCTAACAAGGTTTGCCCGACTCCAACAAGGAATGGGTGATAATGGCGGTGCGCCTTCGGCACACTCCAGTGCCTGTAGTCGTCGCTAGGTGGTCCACGGAGCTGGTTGTAATTTTTATTACCTCTGGTGTTTTTTGTACTGTCATGATTGAAGATGAATAGACTGAAAACTTTTAAAAAAAATCTCTGTGTCCATGGACATCCGACCGGACAGATGACATCCAATTGAGGTCATCAAAATACCCACACGGCCTTGTTCGGCCTTCTTTCTTTCACAAATTTAGTTGCAACTCAACCATACATTTAAATAGTTGTAAAGAACTACAATCAAGAGCAACGGATGTTCAACCAGTTTTTCACATCTATCGATCCAAAAGCCTTCGTCCAGCTGTCGGTGTCAAAGAACTCAATTTTCGGCTTCTTTTCATACTCCTTTCGCACAAAGCGTTTGTACATGCTAACACAGTACTCTTGAACAAACTTCACTGCACTGGGACCGAAGTCTGTCGGCTTGATGAACAACAACTTTCGTGTCTCGGCTTCGGCCCTAATAGAAATCTTTGTCTCTTGGAACTTAAGCTTCTTCTTTTGCATCTCCATGAACATGTCAAGTCTCTCCACCTTCTTGACCCCTTTCATCTCATTGCGCTTGGCGACTGCCTCCTCCTTCTTCGCCAACATGACCTTGAACTTCTCCGTCGGCTTGGCCGCCACCTCTTCTCGCTTTTCCTTCTCCGTCTTACACGTTGTCCCCCTCGACCTAGCCACATGGGTGGCAGGTGCGACCCCTCGTTTTGTTGGATCACCATCTTCTTTGCCGACGGTCTTGGCGGAATTGACAATGCGTTTCCCGCTTGCTTTGCTCACCAACAATGAATCATGTGCAATTTACCAAAAAAGGTGTGTCGTTTTGCTCCAAAACGGATACACACTAGTTGCCAAGCACCTCCCCTAGATCAACTCATCGTCCTTGTTCAAGTATGTGGTTCCCCACTTCTTTGTGTTGGCGCTGGCGGCCAATGGTTTCCGGCTCAAAGTCCTGCTACCTGGTGTACGCCTACTGGGTGTCAGGCAGCTGAGTGTACGGCTACGGATCTTGCTCTGCCTGGGAGTCATCCACTTGTTCGTCTTCATAGCTGCATCTATTGTGGATAATGTTCATTATCGCATAATCCTTTGCCGTTGTCTTGCTTGGCTGAGGCATTCCAACAAATAGTGATCGGGCCCCAGCAGACGAGAGCTCCACAGAGGGAATTCGTGGTCGGACAAGGATTGGTGAATCCGTGCAGACGTAGTCGCTGCTGAGGTCGACGATGAACGACACTCAATTAAAGGAGGCTGCAACTGTTGCGGCGATTGCTGCGTGTGAGGCGTACCAAGATGTTGGGCCGTGTAGAAGTAGGTTGTCTTATACTAGGCAGGCTAGGCATGTGATTTATAGGGCGGCACCAGCCAGGCGGTGCGCTTTGGATAGCAAGCTACGACCTGGCCGGCCATCGCCATCTTCTCCGCCTTCGTCTTTCTCTTGAGGCGTCGGGCTGACAATGAGCGGATGCAACCGTGCAGGCGTCATCCTCCGGGTTTGGGTCCTGACACCTGCGAGACAACAAACATCATCTTTGGCTCCTCAAGTGGCTCCATCGTGGCAGTGCACGGTGGAATGAGGAGGAAGGTGATCGTGCTCTAAGCGGAGGGACCGATCCGGACATTTTAGGTGAGCCACGTCGAATGGCTGAAAGTGTCTGGCCATATATTTGCAATCGATTTAGTGATCTGCATTGGAGCTTCCTTAAAAATGTTCAGATCATCTAATTTAAATATTTGTAGACGGTTTGATGATCGGCGGTAACGTTGGAGTTGCCCTAAATACCACTCCAGATAAGGAGCCAAAGCCAGTACACGGATAGGTTGGGGATGCAGAGAAAAATCTTCAACGGAATCCTACGACTCATCATCGTGCATGCATGTGACATCCAGAGGCCCGAGACCTTTTTATTCGGCTAATCTTGCATTAGTTGTGTATATGATGTGAGATTACTGACCATGATTGTTTACTAGCACAGCTCCATTGATTGGATCACATCAGCTTTTTTTAAGGTGGATGATCAGAGAGTTATACTTCATTTTTTCTTGTTTTGTGAGGACCACTTAGTTAATCTTGACCAACTCTCAAACCATTGCGTCCCCTGAATGCTCCAAAGGTTGTCGTTCGAACAAACGTTTCTATTTGAAAAAGAGGGGGAAATTGTTTTAAAACGTCAGTTTGATAAATAAATAAATAAACATATATATGATAACACGATGATACAGACAGTCAATACAAACGCAAAAAAGACAACAACAAAAATCAGCGCACATGGTCGTCATCTTCAAAGAAACGCCAAGTAGTGTCTCTTAGCTTTATGACAAAAATGCATATTCCACAAGAACGCTAATGACGCCTTCTCATGAAGTGAGCCACCGAATCTCGATGAAAAAGTCTCTGATCCAAGTTATCTACACAAAGATGCAGCCATAGCCAATTGCATATGCCAAATTATCGTTTGTCGCTAACGGAGAGACGAGCATCCAGAACAAACACCATAGTGATCATGGACCAAACCGTGAAAAGTCGGCTTCTAGGGTTTCATTGGGGGCTAAACGTCTTCATCCTCTCAAACAAGCCGATGGGGTGCCACTGCAAACCCCTCCGTCAACGGAGACAGACTAATATTGTTCATCATGGACACGTAGCCATCAAGACCATGGTCATATGTGGGACCATCGCCCTGGAGAAGAAGGTAACACAAACAGGAAGAGAAATAGATTCAAGAGTTCGACCTCCATTAGATCTCGCAGGCCTCAAGCTGCACCGAGGGCACGCCTATATGACAGATGAGGCCAAGGGATCCAATTGCGAGGGAAAGTCGTCGTCGACGCGCCGACAAACCCTACAAAACCTAGCAGCACCATACAGAATTGGCGACGAGAATTTACACCCATGAACCATCGTCGTTGCCGCAGATTGGAGTGCTCGAGGAAGAATTACTCGCCGACGAGACGTTGCCACCACCATCAACGACACATCACGAGAGATGACTTTCCGCCAGTGATGAGTGTTATTTTTACACTCCTCTAACCTGAGTTTATACCTAAATATTTCATTTAAACCAAAAAATTCGCTCTGATATTGCCACTAATGAGCAATGAATGTAAAGGATTCCAAATATCTGATCTTTATTTTGTTTCCACAAGAAATAGGCAATTTATGGATGAAATTTACATGAAAAGGAGTAAAGTGAACATAGAGAAGATCAGGTGGGAGACGCACCAGAGGAAACATAGCAAAAGACGACCTTCCATACGACCACCCCTACTCGTATGGATGGTCATTTGGCGTCCTAACCGAGGCGTCTGATCCACCTGAACAACCTTTATAAAGGGCCCGACGCCAATGAGCAACAGAACATTGCAGAACAAGCCACCCATTGTCATCTTCACATAAAGCCATCTCCATCAACCCTAGCCGCCGCCATTTCCCATCTCCATAGCCACAACCTTCATCACCACCATAGTTCTTAGCCATCTAGCCGTACTTGTAATTGTGTATCACATCTGTCATCCATTGTAAGGCATATTATCAATCAATCTTCATGATATGTTCTTCGATGAGTTCGTGGTGTGATCTGATCTTCATGTGTGAGTAGTTCAGTAAGGTCATGGGTTGAGGCAAGGCCTTGCAACCTAATGGATTTGTTGGAGTGATCGATGGAAGTACTTTGAATTAAAGTATCGTATGTGTAGCATAAAGTTGTTATGCAGTTGTCTATTGTCTCGTTCACGTTCTTCATCCCTACAGGTACCCAGGATCATGGAGTCCATGTCACGGAGAGGCTAAGGGTAGAGAGACCGTGAAGTATTGTTCTAACCAATGACAAAAAGGTTTAGTACGGTAACACGGATCCTATCTCCAGGGATTCAAGAGGTGTAGCCCAATGCCTTTGCCTGATTATTGCTATCTTAATTACTGGGGCAGCCCCATGCGACATATAGGTTCTTCGATTGGATAACTGACTCTTCATGCAGGACGTGTGCCGGTCAAGACGTAATTTGGACACATCCCGCACTTCGATACGTAATAAGCACATTTCGATGGATGACTTCCAGGGCACAAATTAAGATATGACGATCCCAACATAAATATATGGTTGTAAGCATAAGACCTCATACCCATGCCAAATTTTACTATAAGTGTTTTCAGTGTCGGCTTGATTTACGATCTAGTCAAAAACTGGAATTTAATTCTCTTGCAAAAACTTGTCAGAATCCCTTGCTTAAAGGGCACCGTCCTCTCGTGAGTTCGATAACTCAGGGTCACTTAAGGGACTAATCAGCCACCACCACCGTCGAAAAGCCAAAGTGACGGACAATGAAATTGTATCTAAAATCCATAATCCCAAATGGGGGAAACTATGTACTTTGAATTAAAGTCTCGTATGTGTAGCTAAAATGATGGACAATGAAATTGTATCTAAAATCCCAACAAATCCCTAATGGATTTGTTGGAGTGATCGATGGAAGTACTTTGAATTAAAGTCTCGTAAGTGTGGCATAAAGTTGTTACGTAGTTGTCTGTTGTCTCGCTCACGTTCTTCATCCCTACAGGTACCCAGGATCATGGAGTCCGTGTCACGGAGAGGCTAAGGGCAGAGAGACCGTGAAGTATTGTTCTAACCAGTGACAAAAAGGTTTAGTACGGTAACACGGATCCTATCTCCAGGGATTCAAGAGGTGTAGCCCAATGCCTTTGCCTGATTATTGCTATCTTAATTACTGGGGCAGCCCCATGCGACATATAGGTTCTTCGATTGGATAACTGACTCTTCATGCAGGACGTGTGCCGGTCAAGACGTAATTTGGACACATCCCGCACTTCGATACGTAATAAGCACATTTCGATGGATGACTTCGAGGGCATAAATTAAGATCTGACGATCCCAACATAAATATATGGTTGTAAGCATAAGACCTCATACCCATGCCAAATTTTACTATAAGTGTTTTCAGTGTCGGCTTGATTTACGATCTAGTCAAAAACTGGAATTTAATTCTCTTGCAAAAACTTGTCAGAATCCCTTGCTTAAAGGGCACCGTCCTCTCGTGAGTTCGATAACTCAGGATCACCTCTAGGGGAAAAGGTGGTAATCCTTTCTGCTCCTTTACCGGATCACTTAAGGGACTAATCAGCCACCACCACCGTCGAAAAGCCAAAGTGACGGACAATGAAATTGTATCTAAAATCCATAATCCCAAATAGGGGAAACTATGTATCCATCTGGTAGTAGGGTCTCTTTGGACACCAGCACTGATAGGGCCAACAGAAGAGGTGGGCGGCGATTTATCAGTGGAGGAGAAGTGATGGTAGGGTGCGCAAGATCGCCTCTCACTAGGGCGGGAGAGGAGTACGTTGTGGGTGATGAGTCTATTTCTTACAAAACTAAAGGGAGTAAATGCAAAACGATACATGTCAGAATATTTATGCAAAACTAAAGGGTTCCCTCACGCCGCCACCTCCCCCCTCCCCTCCTCCTCGCCGCTGCCGGAGGCGGTCGCCGGGGCCCCCCGTACGGCTGCCTGTGAGGGCGGCGGCGAGGCCTCTGGCCGCTCCCTTTCGGTGGTGAGGGCCCGGATCTGAGGCGGCGGACGGCGCTCCTCCGGCGGCGGGGAGTGCTCGTCGATGAGGTTGACCGGGTCCCCTCGGCTGCGCGGGCAGCGAGGTCTCGGTGGGCGCTTGTCGTGGCGCGGGGAGGCCCTGGGCTCCCCTCGTCAGATCTGAGGCGTTCTGGGCTCCGCTCGTGACGTATGACCTCCGGCCGGCATGGATCTCCGGCGTGCTCGCGCATGCTGATGCTGTGGCTGGTTCGGAGGTGGCGGCAGGGTGCTTGGCCGGGGGAAACCCTTGGCCGCCGGTGGCGGTCACGGCATCGATGGTGTCCCGGACGCCATTCCCTCCTTGGTGGCGGCGCCGAGGCGCAACTTCCCCTGCCTTCCCCCTTCCCCTGCGCCCGGGTGAAAACCCTAGCCCCGGTGGCTAAGCGGCGGTGGTGCCACAACGTCGTCACCTTGTTGAAGGCGCCGACTTGGGCATGGGGATGCTGGGCGTGCATGGAGAGCTTGTCTGGTTCCTGGTGGCGGCCCGTCTGATCTACTGCGTCGCAGCTCCGGGCAGGTGTTTCTGTCTGGTGGCTGCGGTGCTCCTCTTCCGGCCGTGTCTCCGATGGGGACCTCGCCCTTCCTTACCATGTACCTGCCGTGGTGGAGCGGTACTTCATCTCACACATTGATGGCGGCGGAGATCGGCGGCATGGCGTTGTGGAGGCTCAGCGTCCGATGCGCGGAGATGGACTCGCGCAGGAGGAGGTAGCTGTCTGGCGTCATGGTGACGTCGATGGCAGAGTGGCCAGACAAGGTAGAAGCCTCAATATAATCTGAAGACGGACCTGTGGAAGATGGCTGCGACGAGACATGAGTGCGTCTGACCGGAGTGTGCCCCAGACCCGGTATGTGGCTCGGCTGGGGCTTCCGGCTTTTGATGTTAGGTTTAGGTGAGTGGTTTGGGTAGTGGCCCAGCTAGCATCCCTTCATCATATGGATAGGAGTAGCGGCATATGTTGCCAAGATGGTGGATTCAGGTTTGTTGTTTGTAATACTTTGTAAGGTCCTCGAGAATAATCAACACAGTGGCCGTATGCATCTCCCAGATGCAGAGGCTGGGGTCATCCTCCATTTCTAAAAAAAACTTGGAGCACTTTTTTTACATAGTACAAATGCAGATGTTCACATACACGCACATACAGCCAATCTTATGAATGCGTGCATGTAAACCCCTATCCTTATGAGCACCTTCAAGATACTGAGCCAACACAATCTCTTAACATTGCCGAAAAGGTTGAACTAAATTCAGGAAAATGTGAGCATCAGTGATAAGTCTAGGACTTGAACCCTAGTGGGTTGGTTCCACCACAAGAAACCTAATCATCTAATCTACGTTTAGTCCACGAACCACGTAAATTAATCCATTATAATTAGGGAAACGTTTCTAATGTGCACACACGCCAAGTCGCTCTAGGCCCCACACGCACAACTTCTTTTTTCTTCCCTTGTCTCCAAGGCGCATATTATTCACTCGTCTCCCCTTTGTCTTTGTCGCTCTGCCCCTCTTTTTTATATCACGGCTACCAAATTGCTCATCCGAGCTCGCCCCCTCCTATCTTTATCACTTCAGACCTCCCTGGCTGCCGGCACACCTGCAGACCCACCGCCACCGCAGAGCTGCTATGACACCACGCCCCATCCAGTGTCGGCATGTTGGAAACCGGCGAGGCGACGTGTTGCGGTGCTGGAACTGGCAAGGCGACAACGCAGGGTACGTGTTTCGACTAATGAGGTGTGGGGCTGGAACCGGCCAAGGGACCTGCCTTAGTCGATGATGGTGATGGGCGGTAACGGTGGTGGCTGCGAATAAGTAGTTGCTTATTTGATTTTTTGCTGAAACCATCTGATTTTGCTGAAATCAGCTTTCGATTTTTCCTGCAACAGGAGAGGATAGTGCTGGGCGACACCGGCGGTGGCGGCCGTCATGATTTTGCTACATTTGATTATTATTTTTGCTGGAACCAACTTGTGTTTTTGTGGGAACTAGTGATCGATTTTTCTGAAACCAGCTTTTGTTTCACTGCAACAATAGAGGATAGTGCTCGATGGCGACGGCGTGGCCGCCATGATTTTGCTGCATTTGATTTATTTATTTTGCTTAAAGCAGCAATCGGTTTTTGCTATAACCAGCCGAAGCAAAGCTTCAACTATGTGTCACGAATGTTGGCACCGTGGCACTGCGGCTGATCATGACAGCATCGACGACGAGTGGTCTTCACCGGTGCTGCAAGTAGACCGAGGCGAGGTGGATGTATGCAGAGGCAAAGGTGGGCGACAAGCAGACACGGGGAGGCGGTGCGCGACGGGAGGTGGGTGGAACGGGGATGCCTGGTCCATTTTCAATGGACGTCATTGCGAAAATCAGGCGGCTCGCACACTACCGGCCGAAATTTGGACAGGCGGGTCGGCGCCTAGTGTTGGCCTTATAATTAGGTGGTTGTGTGGTGGTATCACTTTGTTGCTGTTGAAAAGAATTCAGTAAAAGCTAAACATCGTCTAATTATTTCAGCTAATCTCCAGAAGTAGGATGTATACTTTAACGTCTGCACGGATCAGCGCGCCCGCGCGCGCCTTGTGGGGTGTGAAAAGAAAGCGAGGCCGCGGACAAGATGTGTGGTGGCGCATGTGAGGCTGATGGCGACTATGTGAGCAAAACCAGCTCGTCTGACCGCTGACCAACTGGTATCCTTATCCCATTTTTAATGCATTCCGTGCTTTCCTGGTCAAGGCTTTGTTAGGCAATTGGTATGATCGTGAAATACGGTGTCGTGCATTTTAGGGTACGTGCACTGGTTGAGAAGATTCATTTATCACGACTGCCGTATATTACCACTTTTAGAAAAGGCCAAGGTTTGCTAAATTAGCAGGTAATGTAAGACGATCTAGGCAAACGGAACATGAAAAAATATCACTTTTTAGACCGAAAAGAAGAGAGGGTTTGATCGAGACTGTTGTTGAGGCCCCTTTCTTTTCGGTTTAGGGCATCTCTAGTTGATCCAATAAATTTTTCTAAATGATAAGTGTCACATGTGTGGCTTGAAACACTCCGGGCCTAATGTTAAAAAAATGAATAATAGAATCTTTGGCAAATGTAGGCAGGACTATAGCGAAAAGGAATCGGTTCCAGAAGTTGTCCATGCTACATGAGGTGTGTGTCTCTAGTTGTTCATCAAATTTAAAAAGACCATCAAATTTGAGAAAAGTTCATCAAATTTAAAAAATGTTCATTTTCAAATTTAAAAATGTTCATCAAATTTCAGAAATCACCGGATCTAAAAAAACTTCATCAATTTTAAAAAATGTTAATTGAAAAATAAAAATTATTTCATTAAATTTGATGAAAAATAAAACAAAAACTAAAGGGAAGAACAAAAAGAAGAAAATCAAGGTGACAATCACATGAGGTGCGGTGTCTCCGGTTATTACTGCAGCTAATTGAGAACAAAGGGTTCTAATCCTTTAGGCGCACTCACGATCTCTTTTTTTTTGCAGTTTCATAGAAAGAAAAGTTAAACGGGGCAACTCAGCTCGGAGGGGGAGTGTGTGCCCAACGGGCGCCTGAAGCGCCAGATAGGATATGCCCGACCATCCTGCTATAATATCTATCTGGATGGGCCACATAGAGGGCGCCGCTATACCTCGTTTCTAGCGAGAGCGAGGGAAGCCTCGCGTCAGGGGAACGCCGGATGAGCCGGCCTAGGCACGAGGGAGGCCAGAACTTTTTTTATTTGTTTTTTCATTTTTAATTACTTATTCATTACTAAAATTTCATTTATATTTCCAAATATTATAAATAAATATATTATAGAAATTGTTTGACCATGTATTTAAAAAATGTTAATCAAGCATATACAAAATATTAAACAAGTATTTGAAATATGTTAATCAAGCAATTGAGAAATGATAAATATGTGTGGAAAAAATGTTCACTTTGTATTAAAAAAAACCTTCACCCAGTGTTTTTTTAGAAAATGTTACACTTGTATTTGAAAAATTGTTAATCAAGCATTTAAATATTTTTAAATGTATATAGAAAAAATGTTCACCATGTATTAAAAAATGTTAATATTTGATTTGATAATTTGTTAATAAATCATTTGAAATTTGTTAAATGTGTATAATTTTTTTAGAAAATGTATTTAAAATTGTTAACCTTGTATTCGAAAAATGTTAATCAAGAATTTTAAAAATATTTAAAATGTTTATAGAGAAAATGTTGACCATGTGTTCAAAATATGTTAATCAAGCAGTTCAATTTTCTAAATATGTGTATAGAAAAAATGTTGACTGTGTATTAAAAATATTAAACTTTTATTTGAAAATGTTCTTGACGTATACGAAAAATGTAGAAAACCCAAAATAGAAACAAAAGAAGCCAAATATAAAAACAAGGAAACGCAAACAAAAGAATGAAAAAACCGAAGTAAACAATGAAAAGGAATGAAACCAAGAAAACCATAAAAGAACAAAAGAAAAACAATGAAAAGCAAGAAAAAAAAGAAACAAAAAAAGCAATAAGGCAATAAAATCCAAGAAAGAAACAAAGAAACAACAAAAAAAGGTGAAAACCAAGAAAAGAAACAAAGAAAACAAAATTAAAAAAGCGAAAAAAAAATGAAATCCAAATCCATGAAGAAAACCATGAAAAAAACAAGGAACAAATGAAAAAAAAACTAAAAAACTAAAGAAACCCATGAGTAAAAAAAAGAAAACCATGAAAAACAGAGAAAAACCAGAGAAAACTTGAGAGGAAACAAAAAAACAGGAAAGAATGAGAAACGAACGCATCAACAAAAAATTTAAAAAAATGAACGAACGTACAGAGCTTGGGCGATCGAACTAGCCAACAATTGAAAAACACAGAACGATGTAAACGAGCCGACTCGTTTTAAGACCGGGGGACGGAAAAGGTTCAGCGAGACGGAAGGTATATTCGGCCCATTCTATAGCCTTTGGCACACATGGGCGATTTTATGGGCGGAATATCCTATTTGAAGCGCTTTGTGTCAAACTGCTAGCGCTTCGCACACGCGAGCGACCGAGCAGCGCATTAAGTAGACAGCGAAGGTACGACCACAACAAGCCAGCCGGCTTTGGGAACCTTTTAGAAGGTTTCCTAGCAGGTTCCCTGAACCAGTTTTTGTTTCTTTTACCGGTTTTTCTGCTTTTTTTTTTCTTTTTTTTTCTTTGTTTCTTTTTTTTCTTTTCTTTTTCAAGGTTATTTTATCTTTTTACAACTAACTTCATGTTCGAGAATTGTTCTTAATTTTTGGAAAATGTTTTTTATTTTAAAAATGTTTGAAATTTCAAAAAATGGTCGGTTTTCAAAAAATGTTTGGTATTTTCAAAGAATGTTCTTATTTTTTAAAACATGTTGTGAATGCTTTTGTTCAAAATTTTCACAAATTTTCAAAAAATGTTCAGGCGTTAAAACAATTGTTCTCTTTTTCAAAAATTGTTCACAAATTGCAAAACATGTTCACTTTTTCATTTTTTTCCGTTGTTTCAAAAAATGTCCCAGTTTCGTAAATTGTTCACAAGTTTCAAAAAATGTTCGTGTTTTAAAAAAAACAGAAATTTTAAAATGTGTTCGTGTTTCATGAAATCTTCATGTTTTTTAAAAAGGTCCTGTTTTTCGAACATGTCATTGTTTTTTTTTTAATTGTTCAGAAATTTGGAAAGTGTTTGCGTTTCATAGAATATTCCTTTTTTGACTAAAAATGTTGGAACTTCAAATTTTTTTCATTATTTTGAAATACGTTCGGGGTTTCTAAATTTATTCATTTTTTAAATAAAAATTGAAAATGTGCTTTCATATTTTTTTTAAACTGTTCCAAAGTAAAAAAAACTCCCTCGCAAAGTTTTTTCTTATTTTCGAAAATGTCCACATTTTTTTAGTTTTTTTTTAAATTCCAAACTTTATTCGTGTTTTTCAAAGACTATTTTGAAATTTCAAATTTGGTTCACATTTTTTCAAAATCTCTTTCCTGTTTTCTCAAATGTGTTTAAATTTGTTTTAAAAAAAGCTACTGTACACATACGGAAAATTACATCCAACAAGGAATATCCCGCAACAGTAAGTTACTAAATAAGTTTGGGACGCATGCTTGTTCACATGTGGCCATCTAATCTAGGGTCTGGTAGCGCTCTAGAGCTCCAGAGCGACGTCGCATGCTCGATTCCTATCGGCATCTCTTTTGATTTTTCGATTTTTACTGCCTCCTAGTGCGTCGGCCGAGTCGCACGGGTCATGCGTCGCGCTCCCTATTCACCGCAAAATGCGGCGCATAGGAGCTCGCTCCGCTAAAAAAAAAAGAATCGCCCGCTCCTGGCACGCTCGTGAGAAGCTGGTCATTGATTCCTGGCAAGAAAGGATTAGAGAGGAAAGGGACGCCGATGAGGTCACGCCTCGCGAAGGAAGGCCAACGAAAATAACGCACACCTCCTCACCGGCGTGCTCCTCTTGGCCGTCTCGGCGGCTGTGGCACGGCGTGGTACCCGAGTTCAGGAGCTTTGTGAGATTCTCGGTCTTGATGATGCATGTGTTTCCTCTTCGCCTCCGACCAGCCTCGTGCTCGTGGTGGTAGAGTAAAGGGTTAATTGGATTTATGCCGCTGCAATTTTCACGGGTTGGAAAAATGCCATTACAAAAATCAAAGTTGGAAATGTGCCACTACAATTTTGTTATACCTCTACATATGCCATTTTCTCTAATATTGGTCCAAATACTGCCCTTATACGCCCCGTATTTGTTCACGTAGCATTATACGGCTGGAGTCTGGTGCAGATGCACCTACGCGCTCGCCGCGCGACCGCGTGCAGCGTCTGCTATGCGCAGGTGTTGGTCGCCGCGTGTGTCTCCATGCCGGCACGCTGCCGTGCGCCCGTGCGGCTTCACCTGCGACCCTGTCGGGCGTCGGCCGAGCATGACGCCGCCGCTGCGGCCGAGTCGCAGCTGCATCCGCCATGCCAAGCCCTCTCCACCATTCCCCGCTAGGCCACTACCGCCTCGACGGCCCCGCCACCCGCTCGATGTCGTTGCCGCCCAGCCTCCGGTCCGGAACGAGCTCTGCGACCTGCAACGGGAACAAGTTCACGACCTCCACAGGTTCGAGGGTCCCAGGCTCCCAGCAACTCGAGCTCGGTGAAGTTAACGGCAAGCCCAGCACGCCCGGCGTGCTCCAGGACGGCCCTGGACCCCTGGTGCAGGGGCTCGAGATGAACGCCGCCATGCACAAGGTCGCCCGCCAAGCCGAGCTCGCCGTGTTCTGTTGCTATCGCGCGTGGAGCGGAGGGAGCATGCTCGACACCGGGGTAGGATGCGACGACGTCGCTCCGTGCCGATGCGGCCACGCAGCAGCCGCATGTTGCATCTACCAGCTCCTCCGTCGCTCCCCACTACCGCCTCGATGGCCGTGCCGTTGGCTGCTGTCCGATGCCCACTTCCTCACATCGCTGCACATTGTGCAGAAGCCGCCGCTCCTCAAGCTTTGTCGGCAGCAGCCATGGAGAGGTCGCCGTGAGTCCGCTGGTTGCTTCCCTTTGTCGGCAGCAACCGTGGAGGTGAGCGCGACGGGCACGCCGCGGCTGGAGGTGCGTTTATGCGGCTGCTTCCGCAACCTAGTATTGAATGGATATTGAATACACATTGGATACAAGCGTTTAATTGAACCGATATTCTTATAAGTAAAGAAAATGGCATAGGTAGAGGTATGGGAAAGTTGTAGTGGCATATTTTCAACTTCAGTTTTTGTAATGGCATTTTTCCAACTCATAAAAATTGCAGTGGCATGAATCCAATTAACCAACACAAGGTGCTAAGTAATTAATTCATGATGATGGGTTAAGGTGTGCTTAGCATCATAAGTTAGTATATTAGGTTGTCTTTTTAATTGCCATGCATTTTCTCATTTAATTGTATGTCACGTTATTTAAAAAGTCTAATTGGCATGCATGATACTGCTTATGATACTCCCATTATGACCAGTCTGAAAGGCATAAATAAATTGGAGTGGTGCCCAAAATACCCCTCACACGGGAATATACTACTCCTTCTGATCTATATTAATTGTCGTTGGTTCTGTACACCTTTCGATGAATCAGCGGGGGTACGTAAATTTTGGTGTAGTTTTCGTTGATCTGGGCTCTTGGATCACAAAAATTAACGAACACAAATCACTTGATGTACTATAAAAGGCTTCTTAACCTACCCGACACGAAGGCACTTTGTTCTTCAGATTATTTCCTCCAAAACCGGCCGAATGCGAAAACGTAAGAACTTTTGGACATAGTTTTACACAACACCTTCCATATTGAGATCGGTCTGAGCTGGGACAACTCCTTTTGAGGGTCTTTGAATTTTGGGAATAAGAACAAGCACCGTATCTGAGGACATCCCCTTCTCGACTGGCTTGCTTCCCCGGCCACCGACATCCCATCTTGCTTGCGCCATGGCTTCACATCACTTGCCCTGCTCATCGCATGGTGGATCTGAAAGTAACGCAATGCTTGTGTCTTCGAAGCCGTTGGACGGTCCGTCTCTAGGATCTCTTCAACGATCAAGGAGGAAGCTCGTTGCTGGGCTCGCGCGGGTGCCCTAGGATTGTGCACCATCTTGCCTGAGGAGTAGGCCATCTGGCTTGGGGACGCATAACCCCCCCCCCCCCCTCCTTCTTTCTGTTGTATGGCATAACCTTCTGACTCACGCCGCGTCGCGTGTTCGTGCTCGTCAGAGGTTTCTGTAATTGCTTTATGCTACTATTTCTATCTATCAATGTAATGATATGCAAGTCTTTTGTGCATTCGCAAAAAAACAAACACTGTATTGTTCACCTATTCTCGCATCTCTCTAGTCTCAAAAATAAATTAATGCATTGCACACGGCTTACCTGAGCAGACTTCGGTGATTTATATAGAACCCACCGTCAAGCCGTCCGGACTTTACTAGGGTGCATCATGAACAGTGCACGCTCGACTTCAAAGTCGTTTATCGGCGCACATAAGCCCTCATCATGTCGTCATCTACCTTTCGATCCACGAAAACAGTGATCAATTCTTGAGATGTGTCATCTTGAGGTGAGAACAATCGATTATAGAATTCATTAGCAGCCTTCTCAAATCCCTCCTGGTTCCATCACTAAGCTTCAAGGACTTGATCTAATTAGTCCTAGCTTTTTCTTTGGCCTCTGCCTGGAAAAAAAAATACGTATTGCGATCGCCCTCGGCCAGCCACAGAGCACGGCGGTATCGTTGTTTGGCTGCCATTTCCTCTCGTGCCCTAAGCTCAGATGTTCTATTTATTAGCCATTTCTCTTCTGCCGTGGGCCACGACCAAAGAAACTTGGCTCGAAGGACTTCTAGGCGTTTGCGCAGCTTTGTACCGAGCCAAAGTCATCCCTGCTCCTAGTTTGTAAGGCCAACTTCACCGTCTGACCCATTTCTATCCCAAATCGTCCGTTTATGTTCGTTTGGGATAAAATGAACAAATCAAACGACCCAACGCATGGGAGCATACGAACGTTTTGTCCGGCCCGTGTCCGCTTTTGCCCCATTTTCAGACCAAAGTGCTCTCGGTTTGGGGCCAGAGCGGACAGAAAGCGGACGCCTTCGCGTCCTCGTCGTCCGTCTGTGTCCGCCTCGACCCCACATGTCACTCTCTCCTTTTCTGTACTTGGCCCACCATGTGCACCCACGACCACGACGTATGGGATGAAAATGAGGTAGTAGCGCTGCGTGCAGCGAGTTTGTACGGCCTCTGTCCGCCGTTTGTTCTCTTTATTTCTATCCCATACGGATAAAATCCAGACAAAATGAATATAGATTTAGGGTCGTATGGTGGAGTTGGCCTAACCCCATTCAAATAAGTAGCCATAGCATCTGGACCAGCCCCGGTTGGCGCCCAAGCATTCTTCACTGGCGTTACAGCGTAGTTTTGTCATGCATGGTCCAAGCATTTTCGAAACGGAATGGTTGCTGTCCACCTCCCATGTCAAACCAATCTGATTTCTTCACTGGCGCGACTAAAACGCAATGGTCAGATTCTGTTGTTTGGACATGTCCCACCAAAGAACGTGTGCTTATTTTATTCACGCAAAAGTTAGTAAAATATAACACACATTTTTTTCATGGTAATACATGTCTCATTCATATTATAAAGAACAAAGTACAAGTCACGTAAAGACCGCATGACAAAACTGAAAAGATAGTAGAACATTTCTGAGCTTGACATCAACGCCCGTCACCTGCCTCCGGCACCACCACAACAGCCACCGAAGAAAAGAATGACGAATCACCACCTAATCCGAGCTCGATGCGGCTCCATCGCTGATAAGCAGCTTTGCGGAGCTTCAATGTGGCTCACCAAAATTGAAGCCCTTGCCGTTGAACGAATCAGACCGGGACAACACTCCGGACACGCCATCGAACTCCAGATATGACACCCCACCACGATTAAGACGCCGAAGGAGGAAACCATACCTGCCATCTATGAACCACGAGCCCAGCAGATGTTCAGTCTTCCAGATGTCGTCGATGCAGACCACAATCTGCATCCGCTCCTGGACTACCTCCCAAGCTCCGCGCCGACGCTGAAGCAAATGCCGTCGCAACGGAGGAGCCCGAGGACACAGGTCCACCACGCGGATGCTGCCGCCGCCACACCATCCTTGCTTGAACATATTGGTTTCCAAATTCATCCCCAATCATAGGACCGATGACCTTGTCAGAGAAGGATCCGAAGAATATTTATTCAGCGCCGTCATCGTCGCCACCGAAGAAAATACGGTGAACAACCTAAAAACCTATACTGCGAGGGAGTAAAATTAATCCACACACGTGAATCAGGCTCCCCCCCCCCCCGGTCACCGACGACCGAGGTCGCCGCCGGAGAACGGCGGTGGAAGATCGGCCTCTCCTGGCGGCGGCTAGGGTTGCAGCCGCCAGGGAGAGGAAAACATATCGCTCCTGCGTAAGTTTCTGCGTTGTGAAGAGGCCAATACAACACACATTACATCGCTGCGGCATGCACACCCACACCGTATGCACGTAATCCCAAGTACAAACAAAGCTAGGTACCGACCTGTCATCCTAAGAGCAACTCCAACGGGATGACTTATTTCGTCCGCTGGCATCTGTTTGGATCGGCGCGGACAGGAAAAGCGGCCCAACATGCCGACCCGAACGGATACGCGTTCGCTTAGCATCCGCATGGTGACCTATTATGGCTTAATTTTGAGCCGAATTTACGTCGGTGCGGACACGCCACGGACGCGCGCGCGCGCCTACTCCTCTCCCCGGGCCCGTCGGTCGGTGACAGCCATCACCATTTTCCCCCAAAACCCTCCCTCCCGTGCGCTCCCGCCCCACACCCGCCATGGACGACGCCATCGACCTTGACGCCGCCGCCGGCCTCGCCTCCCTCGCCTCGTCCGGCGCCGCCGCCCCGTCTGAGAAAGGCAAGCCGTGTGCCCCTCGCAAGACCCCCGCCGCGGCCAAGCCAAAGAAGCCGCTGACGCCTACACAACGGGTAAGGGAGTCGGCCAAGAGGAAGGACCGGAGGCACACCGCGGACGCGAAGGATGAGGCCGCCGCGCAGGCTGCCGACGCCGCTGCCACGCAGCAGGAGGTCACCCCAACCCCCGCGCCGCGGCGGCAACAAGGGAGGCGCTCTACATGCTAGGGTTAAACCCTGGCCAGCACGGCCTCCTCAACGTCACCGTCGCCGCGGCCAGCACCGGCTCATCGGCGTTTCCTTGGATGGTGCTGCGCGACTCGCCCCGCGCCTCGGCTTGCAACCCAATGCCCGGCTTCCACGTGTACCCACAGGCCTCCCGCCTCTCCGGGGAGTGCTCGCCCGACGTGAGCGTGCTCACGCCTTCCATGCCCGCGCCCGCGCCCATCGACCTCAACGCCACCCCAGTGGCCGGTCGCTCGTCATCCGGCGGCGCGAGGAAACACCTGCGAGAGACGCCGGCCGGCGTGCTCCCGGACGCCCGCAAGATGTTCGAGGGAATGCCGTCCGCCGTCGACGAGGACTCATGCAGAACCTCATCTTCGAGGGAGGTGCGCTAGCCGCTGGCTACGATCCCGACGAGACACAAAGCCAGGACGGCCACCGACTATGAACCCGACCAGGCGGCCTTCATGCGTGATCAGGTCGGCATCGACCTGGACGGCTTCCCACTCGACCACGAGTTCCCGGACGACTGCGGGCTAGAGGAAGAGGACGAGTGCGACATCAAAGTGGAGCCTTTGTTCGAGGACGAGCTCGCCAACCAAGTCGTCGGTCCTAAGCCGAAGCACAAGAGCAAGCGCACGAAGGCATACACGACTGCCGAGGACAAGCTTCTTTGCGAGTGTTGGCGAGACATTGGACAAGACCCCAAGACGGGCGCCCAACAAAAGCATTCAACCTTTTGGACTCGTGTCCACCGAGAGTTTCATGAGCGCAAGAAGTTTCCGCCTTACCAATTTGTGAGCATGCGTGGGTGGGTGTCCATTTCCAAGCGATGAAGGGTGATCCAACAAGAGTGCAACAAGTTTTGCGCCACTCCTGAGAGCGTCAAGGCCCGCCCCGTGAGCGGCATCGGCATGCAAGACATGGTATGCTAGCAAGCCGCCCTCTTTTGTGTCATCAAGCCGCCTTCCTTTTTTGTATGTCGGCTTGTGTGCTGGCATGACCACGGGGCCGCGATGGCGTGGTCGAACTCAAGTCCCACCCTTTTTTGTGTGCTGGCATGTGTGCCGGCCGGCTGGCGAGTGCGCCAGCATGAACTGTGTGTGATATTTTTTGAAGCCGACATTGTATGTCGGCGCTGGCATGGTGCCGGCATGAGTCTGGCCGCTGGCATGATCGGCCGCGAGCCTATTTTTTAAAAGTTGAGTGCGGACATGAAATGGGTCGGCGCGTTGGGCGCACTGCCGACCCAAATGCAAAACTGGGCGCACGCCGGGCGGGCGGCCGACCCAAACGGACAAAAAGCGGACAAAAGTGTCATCCATTTGGGTCGGCCCGTTGGAGTTGCTCTAATCACCGAGTAGTAACAAAGTACCCATCACTCGACATGCATACTCGTCGGCCATGTCATGTTCATGTGTCGACAGCTCATTAGCTAGTACGGGCAGAAGGTGAGGTGATAGTTCCTCGAAACAGGCTTTCGCTTTGCTTTATATATAAAGCACCAACCAAACACAGTACATGGTTGAAAGATACAAGGTGGTGAGGTGATCCTCTTACAAAGCCGATCCTATGATAGTCAGATAGCGCACATAACGCTACCGAAAAAGAAAACACGGAGATCAAAAAATACCGCCACACTACGCCCTACTACACCTAAGCTCCACCACAACACCCTCAAGAGGGAGAACTGCGCCAAGCGCCGCCGTTGCCGAGTCCTCACGAACAAAGGTCTTCACCTGAAGCCCAGACACGGAGAGGAACACCACGACAGTGTCTTCAAGAAGAGAGCAGCGCCCGCGGACATCACCGTCATCGATGCCAAAGCGCGGGCTTTCGCCCAATAGCTCCCGCGTGTCACTACGAGGTCTTCAGGAGAAGCATGACGAGTCTTGATCCCCGGATCCAGACTAGACTTCCCCGTGATAACCCACAAGTATAGGGGATCGCAACGGTTTTCGAGGGTAGAGTATTCAACCCAAATTTATTGATTCGACACTAGGGGAGCCAAAGAATATTGTCAAGTATTAGCAGTTGAGTTGTCAATTCAACCACACCTGGATAACTTAATATCTGCAGCAAAGTATTTAGTAGCAAAGTAGTATGGAAGTAACGGTAACAGTGGCAAAAGTAACAGTAGCATTTTTGTAGTAATTGTAACAGTGGCAACGACAAAGTAACTAAGCGAAGAACAATATGTGGAAAGCTCGTAGGCATTGGATTGGTGATGGAGAATTATGCCGGATGCGATTCCTCATGCAATGGTTATAACATAGGGTGACACAGAACTAGCTCCAATTCATCAATGTAATGTAGGCATGTATTCCGAATATAGTCATACGTGCTTATGGAAAAGAACTTGCATGACATCTTTTGTCCTACCCTCCCGTGGCAGCGGGGTCCTATTGGAAACTAAGGGATATTAAGGCCTCCTTTTAATAGAGTACCGGACCAAAGCATTAACACTTAGTGAATACATGAACTCCTCAAACTACGGTCATCACCGGTAGTGGTCCCGATTATTGTCACTTCGGGGTTAACGGATCATAACACATAGTAGGTGACTATAGACTTGCAAGATAGGATCAAGAACTCACATATATTCATGAAAACATAATAGGTTCAGATCTGAAATCATGGCACTTGGGCCCTAGTGACAAGCATTAAGCATAGCAAAGTCATAGCAATATCAATCTCAAAATATAGTGGATACTAGGGATCAAAACCTAACAAAACTAACACGATTACATGGTAAATCTCATCCAACCCATCACCGTCCAGAAAGCCTACGATGGAATTACTCACGCACGGCAGTGAGCATCATGAAATTGGTGATGGGGGAAGGTTGATGATGACGATGGCGATGGATTCCCCTCTCAGAAGCCCCGAACGGACTCCAGATCAGCCCTCCCGAGAGAGATTAGGGCTTGGCAGAGGCTCCGTATCGTAAAACGCAATGAATCCTTCTCTCTGATTTTTTCTCCCCGAACGTGAATATATAGAGTTGGAGTTGAGGTCGGTGGAGCACCAGGGGGCGCGCCCAGGGGGTAGGCGCGCCCCCACCCTCGTGGACAAGGTGTGGGCCCCCGGCCTTGATTCTTTCGCCAGTATTTTTTATTAATTACAAAAATATTCTCCGTGAAGTTTCAGGTCATTCCGAGAACTTTTATTTCTGCGCAAAAATAACACCATGGTAATTCTGCTGAAAACAGCGTCAGTCCGGGTTAGTTCCATTCAAAGCATGCAAGTTAGAGTCCAAAACAAGGGCAAAAGTGTTTGGAAAAGTAGATACGATGGAGACATATCAACTCCCCCAAGCTTGAACATTTGCTTGTCCTCAAGCAATTCAGTTGACAAACTGAAAGTGATAAAGAAAAACTTTTACAAACTCCGTTTGCTCTTGTTGTTGTAAATATGTAAAGCCAGCATTCAAGTTTTCAGCAAAGATTATGAACTAACCATATTCACAATAACATTTAGGTCTCATATTTACTCATATCAATGGCATAATCAACTAGCGAGCAATAATAATAAATCTCGGATGACAACACTTTCTCAAAACAATCATAATATGATATAACAAGATGGTATCTCGCTATCCCTTTCTGAGATCGCAAAACATAAATGCAGAGCACCTCTGAAGATCAATGACTGACTAAACATTATAATTCATGGTAAAAGAGATCCAGTCATAGTCATACCCAATATAAATCAATAGTAATGTATGCAAATGACAGCGGTGCTCTCCAGCTGGTGCTTTTTAATAAGAGGGTGATGGCTCAACATAAAAGTAAGTAGATAGGCCCTTCGCAGAAGGAAGCAGGGATTTGTATAGGTGCCAAAGCTCGATTTTGAAATAGAGATAAATAATAATTTGAGCGGCATACTTTCATTGTCAACATAACAACCGAGAGATCTCGATATCTTCCATGCTACACACATTATAGGCGGTTCCCAAGCAGAATGGTAAAGTTTATACTCCCCCACCACCAATAAGCATCAATCCATGGCTGGCTCGAAACAATGAGTGCCTCCAACTAGCAACAGCCCTGGGGGAGTTTTGTTTGCAATTATTTCGATTTGATTTGCTTAGAGCATGGGACTGAACATCCCGGTGACTAGCCATTTTTTCGTGAGTGAGGAGCGGAGTCCACTCCTCTTGAGAATAACCCGCATAGCATGGGAGATACAGACAGCCCTAGTTGATACATGAGCTATTCGAGCATACAAAACATAATTTCATTTGAAGGTTTAGAGTTTGGCACATACAAATTTACTTGCAACGGCAGGTGGATACCGCATATAGGAAGGTATAGTGGACTCATATGGAATAACTTTGGGGTTTATGGAAGTGGATGCACAAGCAGTATTCCCGCTTAGTACAAGTGAAGGCTAGAAAAAGACTGGGAAGCGACCAACTAGAGAGCGACAACAGTCATGAACATGCATTAAAATTAATAAACATTGAGTGCAAGCATGAGTAGGATATAATCCACTATGAATATAAATATCGTGAAGACTATGTTGATTTTGTTTCAACTACATGCGTGAACATGTGCCAAGTCAAGTCACTCGAATCGTTCAAAGGAAGATACCACCCTATCATACCACATCACAACCATTTTAATAGCATGTTGGCATGTAAGATAAACTATTATAAACTCCTAGCTAATTAAGCATGGCATGAGCAACTATAATCTCTAATTGTCATTGCAAACATGTTTCATTCATAATAGGCTGAATCAGGAATGATGAACTAATCATATTTACAAAAACAAAAGAGGTCGAGTTCATACCAGCTTCTCTCATCTCAATCAATTCATCATATATCGTCATTATTGCCTTTCACTTGCACGACCGAACGATGTGTATAATAATAATAGTGCATGTGCATTGGACTAAGCTGGAATCTACAAGCATCTGATACACACGAGAAGACAAGGTAATATGGGCTCTTGGTTAAATCAACGATAATGCATATAAGAGCCACTTCAGCATTTTCATTAAGGTCTTCTCCTCTCGACCCCCAAAGAACAAGAAAAGAAATAAAACTATTTACACGGGAAAGCTCCCAACAAGCAAAAGAAGAACCAGAAGTCTTTTTGGGATTTCTTTTAATTATTACTACTACAAGCATGGAAAGTAAACTAGCTAAAAGCTACAACTATTTTTTTTTGTTTTTCAAACACACAAGAAGAAAGCATAAAAAGGAAAATAGACTAGCATGGATATTATAGTGAAAAAGTATGAGCACCGACAATTAGCATGAGTGTGTGAACATGAATGTAATGTCGGTGAGAAATGCGTACTCTCCCAAGCTTAGACTTTTGGCCTAAGTTGGTCTATGGCCACGGCTGGCCTGGCGGATATCCAAAGTTGTAGTTGGGGTCGTACTGAGATGCAGCAGCTATTGCCTCATGAGCTGCTGCTTGGAGGTGAGCTGTCTCCGTCCTCCTCTTATATTCGTTCGCCTCCTCCCTGGTTATAATATATCTCCCTTTTGCCTGAAAGTCAAAGAAAGTAGGAGCAGGGAGAGCAACATGGAAAGTGCGGCGCCTGTCAAACATTAGTCGGTACTGGAGAGGTTGTTCATTCCTCTCAATAAACTGATGGCGAACCATAGCATTGTAATCTAGATAAGTGGGAGGCAATTCTATATCATTTTCATGTATGAGTATCTCAAGAAAATTAGCCACACAGGTTGCATAAATCCCACCAAACAAGTCTCCACTTAAACCATTATTATGCAACCTTCGTGCAACAATGGCCCCCAAGTTATATTTTTTATCTCCTAAAACAGCACTCTTGAGAATACTAAGGTCAGGAACACACATGTGACATGCCTCATCTTTACCATTTATGCATCTACCTATGAAGAGAGTAAAATAATGTATAGCAGGAAAATGAATGCTCCCTATGGTAGCTTGTGTTATCTCTCTAGATTTCCCCCATAATAATACTAGCAAGAAAATCTTTAAACTCGGATTTGCGAGGTTCGCTAGCACTACCCCATTGTGGAAGTTTGCAAGCAGTATTAAAATCTTCTAAGTCCATAGTGTAAGATTTACCATAAAGATCAAATAGGACACTGTGAGAATTACCTGAAGATGAAAATTTGAACCTTCTCACAAAGGAATCAGTTAGGTAGTAATATTGAGGGCACTTATCTAGCATGAAGCCCTCGAGTTCAGCATTACGCACATATGCGTCAAATTCCTCCTTAGTTCCTGCTGGGACCATAAAATCTTCTGACGGCCATTCACAAGGCCGCACTTGAGCTTCTCTTGGTGGTTCATGGTCCAGCTCACGCATTGCGGGCCTGGGTCCTTGCTTCCTTGAAGAACCACCTTGGTACAATTTCCTACACATATTTTTTTCTCTGAAAAATTTCTGAAAATTTTAGTAACTCAAAATAAAAGTGAACCAAACTCAGCAAAATTGATAGCAACTACTCCCACAAGTGCCTAGAGACTATATCATGCGTTAGAACTACTTGGGACCATATAAATTTGACATGCAATCTCAAGAACAGGGTCACCTAAGTAGCAAAAATTTGCAATGAATAAAGCACTAGAACAAAAACTAATTGGACCATTGGAGGAGTCACATACCGAAGAACAATCTCCCAAAGCAGTTTTGTCAGTGGAGCTTTGAGCAAGTAGATCGAAAATGGCAGCAAGATGAGCTAGAACTCGTGCTTGAGCTGGTTGGTGATTTTTTTTGGAGGAAGAAGGAGTGTGCGGTGGCTGGAATAAGTGGAGGGGGCCACTAGGGGCCCACGATGCAGGGGGCGCGCCCTGGACCCTCGTGGCCAGGTGCTGGCTCCCCCTGATGTGTTCTCAGTGCCAGATATTCTCAAATATTCTAGAAAAAATAATATTTCATTTTCAGGGCATTTGGAGAACTTTTATTTTCAGGGTATTTTTTATTGCACGGATAATTCAGAAAACTGACAAAAAATACTAATTTGCTTTATTTAATCTAAATTACAGAAAGTAAAAGGAGGGTACAGAAGGTTGTGCTTTCTAACTTCATCCATCACATGCTCATCAAAAGGAATCCACTAACAAGGTTGCTCAAGTCTTGTTAACAAACTCATTCCGAATAACATGGAACCGGAGAAATTTCGAATAACACTATGTTACCTCAATGGGGATATGCACATCCCCAACAATAAGAATATCATATTTCTTCTTGACAGTAGGAAGAGGAAATTCAAAACCTCCAATAATAATCGATGGAATTTTTCTAATAGAATTGATATTGTGGACTTGAGGTTGTTTCCTCGAAAAGTGTACCGTATGTTCATTTCCATTAACATGAAAAGTGACATTGCCTTTGTTGCAATCAATAACAGACCCTGCAGTATTCAAAAAGGGTCTACCAAGGATAATCGACATACTACCGTCCTCAGGAATATCAAGAATAACAAAGTCCGTTAAAGTAGTAACGTTTGCAACCACAACAGGCACATCCTCACAAATACCGATAGGTATAGCGGTTGATTTATCAGCCATTTGCAAAGATATTTCAGTAGGTGTCAACTTATTCAAATCAAGTCCACGATATAAAGAGAGAGGCATAACACTAACACCGGCTCCAACATCACATAAAGCAGTTCTAACATAGTTTCTTTTAATGGAGCATGGTATAGTTGGTACTCCTGGATCTCCTAGTTTCTTAGGTATTCAACCCTTAACAGTATAATTAGCAAGCATGGTGGAAATTTCAGCTTCCGGTATCTTTCTCTTATTTGTGACAATATCTTTCATGTACTTAGCATAAGGATTCATTTTAAGCATATCAGTAAAACGCATACGAAAGAAGATAGGTCTAATCATTTCAGCAAAGTGCTCAAAATCCTCATCATCTTTTTTCTTGGATGGTTTAGGAGGAAAAGGCATGGGTTTCTAAACCCATGGTTCTCTTTTCTTTACCGTGCTTCCTAGCAACGAAGTCTCTCTTATCATAACGTTGATTATTTGATTGTGGGTTATCAAGTTCAACAGCAGGTTCAATCTCTACATCATTGTCATTGCTAGATTGAGCATCAACATGAACATTATCATTAACATTATCACTAGGTTCATGTTCATCACCAGATTGTGTTTCAGCATCAGAAATAGAAATATCATTAGGATTCTCAGGTGTGTCAACAACAGGTTCACTAGAAGCATGCAAAGTCCTGTCATTTTTCTTTTTCTTCTTTTTAGAAGGACTAGGTGTATCAACATTAGTTCTCTGAGAATCCTGCTCAATCCTCTTAGGGTGGCCCTCAGGATACAAAGGTTCCTGAGTCATTTTACCCCCTCTAGTAATAACTCTAACATCATTATCATTTTTCCTGTTATTTAATCCATTGAGCAAATCATTTTGAGCTTTAAGCACTTGTTCTACTTGAGTGGTAACCATAGAAGCATGTTTACTAATGAGTTTAAGTTCACCTTTAACTCTAGACATATAATCACCCAAGTGTTCAATCATATAAGCATTTCGTTTCAATTGTCTACCAACATAAGCATTGAAGTTTTCTTGTTTAACAATAAAATTACCAAACTCATCTAAGCATTGGCTAGCAGACTTATAACGAGGAATATCACCTTCATCAAATCTATAGAGAGAATTTACCTTTACTACCTGTGTCGGGTTATCAAGACCATGTATTTTTTCAACAGGCGGCAAATTAAGGCCATGTATTTCTTCAATAGAAGGTAAATTCTTAACATCTTCAGCTTTAATACCTTTTTCTTTCATAGATTTA
Source organism: Aegilops umbellulata (assembly GCA_032464435.1). NCBI lineage: Eukaryota > Viridiplantae > Streptophyta > Magnoliopsida > Poales > Poaceae > Aegilops > Aegilops umbellulata. Next base: position 59,636,494 of record CP136056.1, on the reverse strand, counting down.
TTTGCCTCTTGCATATCTTTAGGACTGAGAAATAGAATACCCCTTTTCTTCGGAGTTGGTTCAGGAAGTGTCCAATTATTTTCATTAGTCAACATATTATTCAATAGCAATTCAGCTTGATCAACTGTTCTTTCCCTGAAAACACAACCAGCACAACTATCCAGGTGGTCTCTGGAAGCATCAGTTAGTCCATTATAAAAGATCTCAAGTATTTCATTTTTCTTGAGAGGATGATCAGGCAAAGCATTAAGTAATTGGAGAAGCCTCCCCCAAGATTGTGGGAGACTCTCCTCTTCAATTTGCACAAAATTATATATTTCCCTCAAAGCAGCTTGTTTCTTATGAGCAGGGGAATATTTAGCAGAGAAGTAATAAATCATATCTTGGGGACTATGCACACAACCAGGATCAAGAGAATTAAACCATATTTTAGCATCACCCTTTAATGAGAACGGAAATAACTTAAGGATATAGTAGTAGCGAGTTTTCTCATCATTAGTGAACAGGGTGGGTATATCATTTAATTTAGTAAGATGTGCCACGACAGTTTAAGTTTCATAGACAGAAAGGATCAGATTCAACCAAAGTAATTATCTCAGTATCAACAGAGAAATCATTATCCTTATCAGTAACACAGATAGGTGAAGTAGTAAAAGCAGGATCATATTTATTCTAGCATTCAGAGATTTTTCTTTTAGCTTAGCTAATAATTTCTGAAGACCATTCCTATCATTGCAAGCAAGAAAGTCTCTAGCAGTTTCTTCATCCATAACATAACCCTCAGGCACAACAGGCAATTCATATCTAGGGGGAGAATCTTCATCATCACTTTCATCAATATTATCAGTTTCAATAATTTCATTCTCTCTAGCCCTAACAAGTTGTTTATCAAGAAATTCACCTAGTGGCATAGTAGTATCAAGCATAGAAGTAGTTTCATCATAAGTATCATGCATAGCAGAAGTGGCATCATCAATAACATGCGACATATCATAATAATAGCAGAAGCAGGTTTAGGTGTCGCAAGCTTACTCAAAACAAAAGGTGAATCAAGTGCAGAGCTTGATGGCAGTTCCTTACCTCCCCTCGTAGTTGAGGGAAAAGTCTTAGTTCTTTCGTCTTTCAAGCTCCTCATAGTGACCAGCAGATATAAATCCCAAGTGACTCAAAGAATAGAGCTATGCTCCCCAGCAACGGCGCCAGAAAATAGTCTTGATAACCCACAAGTATAGGGGATCGCAACAGTTTTCGAGGGTAGAGTATTCAACCCAAATTTATTGATTCGACACAAGGGAAGCCAAAGAATATTTTCAAGTATTAGCAGTTGAGTTGTCAATTCAACCACACCTGGATAACTTAATATCTGCAGCAAAGTATTTAGTAGCAAAGTAGTATGGAAGTAACAATGATAGTGGCAAAAGTAACAGTAGCAGCTTTGTAGTAATTGTAACAGTGGCAACGGCAAAGTAACTAAGCGAAGAACAATACGTGGAAAGCTCATAGGCATTGGATCGGTGATGGAGAATTATGCCGGATGCGATTCCTCATGCAATGGTTATTACATAGGGTGACACAGAACTAGCTCCAATTCATTAATGTAATGTAGGCATGTATTCCGAATATAGTCATACGTGCTTATGGAAAAGAACTTGCATGGCATCTTTTGTCCTACCCTCCCGTGGCAGCGGGGTCCTATTGGAACTAAGGGATATTAAGGCCTCCTTTTAATAGAGTACCGGACCAAAGCATTAACACTTAGTGAATACATGAACTCCTCAAACTACGGTCATCACCGGTAGTGGTCCCGATTATTGTCACTTCGGGGTTAACGGATCATAACACATAGTAGGTGACTATAGACTTGCAAGATAGGATCAGGAACTCACATATATTCATGAAAACATAATAGGTTCAGATATGAAATCATGGCACTCGGGCCCTAGTGACAAGCATTAAGCATAGCAAAGTCATAGCAACATCAATCTCAAAACATAGTGGATACTAGGGATCAATGTGACGCCCCCGATTCAATCGTACACTAATCATGCACGCAAATGTGTACGATCAAGATCAGGGACTCACGGGAAGATATCACAACACAACTCTACAAATAAAATAAGTCATACAAGCATCATAATACAAGCCAGGGGCCTCGAGGGCTCGAATACAAGTGCTCGATCATAGACGACTCAGCGGAAGCAACAATATCTGAGTACAGACATAAGTTAGACAAGCTTGCCTTAAGAAGGCTAGCACAAAAGCATCTACGATCGAAAAGGCAAGGCCTCCTGCCTGGGAGCCTCCTAACTACTCCTGGTCGTCGTCGGTCTCCACGTAGTAGTAGGCATAGGCGGTGGCATCTGGCTCCTGGGCTCCGACATCTGGTTGCATCAACTGGAAAGAAGAAGAAAGGGGGGAAAAGGGGGAGCAAAGCAACCGTGAGTACTCATCCAAAGTACTCGCAAGCAAGGAGCTACACTACATATGCATGGGTATATGTGTAAGGGGCCATATCAGTGGACTGAACTGCAGAATGCCAGAATAAGAGGGGGATATCTAATCCTGTCGAAGACTAAGCTTCTGGCAGCCTCCGTCTTGCAGCATATAGAAGAGAGTAGACTGAAGTCCTCCAAGTAGCATCGCATAGCATAATCCTACCCGGCAATCCCCTCCTCAATGCCCTATTAGAGAGCGATCACCGGGTTGTATTTGGCACTTGGAAGGGTGTGTTTTATTAAGTATCCGGTTCTAGTTGTCATAAGGTCAAGGTACAACTCCGGGTCGTCCTTTTACCGAGGGACACGGCTATTCGAATAGATTAACTTCCCTGCAGGGGTGCACCACATAACCCAACACGCTTGATCCCATTTGGCCGGACACACTTTCCTGGGTCATGCCCGGCCTCGGAAGATCAACACGTCGCAGCCCCACCTAGGCACAACAGAGCGGGCAGCATGCCGGTCTAAACCTAAGCGCGCAGGGGTCTGGGCCCATCGCCCTGAGCACACCTGCACGTTGCGAACGCGGCCGGAAGCAGACCTAGCCTAGTGGCGTTCCAGTCCAATCCGGCGCGCGCCACTCAGTCGCTGACGTCAAGAAGTGCTTCGGCTGATACCACGACGCCGAGTGCCCATATCTTTCCCGCGTAGTTGGTTAGTGCATATAGACCAAATGGCCAGACTCAGATCAAATACCCAGATCTCGTTAAGCGTGTTAAGTATCCGCGAACGCCAACAGGGCCAGGCTCACCTCTCACCCAGGTAGCCCCGAACTGCCCTGCCGCTCCGCCACAAAGATCCACACAGAGGGCCGTCGGGACAAAGGTCCTTTCAGCCCCCAATCCGTGAATCACTCGCGGGTACTCCTCGAGCCAACCTGACTTTGGTCACCACATGTATCATGTATAAAGTAGTATATACCCGTGATTAACTCCCGAGTGATCACGGCCCGATAATATAGCACAGCAGATGGACAAGAATGTAGGGCCACTGATGGAAAACTAGCATCCTAAACTAAGCAGGTAGGATTGCAGGTACAGGTATCAACAGTAGTAACAAGGACAGGCTATGCATCAGTATAGGAATAACGAAAGCAGTAACATGCTACACTACTCTAATGCAAGCAGTATAGAGGAGAGTAAGCGATATTTGGTGATCAAGGGGGGGCTTGCCTGGTTGCTCTGGCAAGAGAGAGGGATCGTCAACTCCGTAGTCGAACGGGGCAGCAGCAGCGTCGGTCTCGGTGTCTATCGAGAGAAGAGGGGGGAGAAACAATAAATATTTAAGCAAGCAGATGCATGGTGATGCATGACATGACAAGTAACGGCGTTAGAGGTGCCCTAACGCGGTATGGGATGATACCGGTGAAGGGGGGAAACATCCGGGAAAGTTTTCCCGGGGTTTCGTGTTTTCGAGCAAAGGAGCCGGAGGGGGAAAAGTTGCGAGTTTGATATGTTAGGAATGTGTGGCGGACGAACGGGCTACGTATCCGGGTTCGTCTCGTCGTTCTGAGCAACTTTCATATATAAAGTTTTTCCATCCGAGCTACGGTTTATTTTCTATGATTTTCTAAAGTTTTAACCAATATTCTAGAAATTATTATTAAATCCAAAATGGGGGTTATTGCATCAGCATGACGTCATCATGACGTCAGCAGTCAACCCAGCTAACTCAGGTCAAACCTGATAGCTGGGTCCCATGTGTCATACAGAGTGGGTTAACCAGAGAGTTAAATTCAACTAATTAGGTCAATTAGCAGATGGGGCCCATCTGTCAGCCACTAAAGTAATTAGCAGATTAGTTTTAAAATTAAATTAGTTTAATTAATTGTGGGGGACCACATGTCGGTGACTGGGGTTGCCTAGTCAGCACCGTTGACTGGTCAAAGCAGTCAACGGGGTCAGCGGGGCCACTCGGGGCCACCAGTCAGTGGCTGCGGAGGTGGCCCCAGCGGCACCACGTCAGCAGGGCACCGGAGAGGGGCTCCGGCGACCGTTTTCGCGGCGGAGTGCCCCAGGTCTCGCCGGAAAACAGCCAGGGGCCAACGTTTGGCACGGGGCCGGCCGTGTTCGAACGTGCGGACGAAGCCGCATCCACCCATGGTGGTCTTGTAGGGAGGGGTGGCCGGAGCTGAGAGCTTCAACGGCGGCGGCGGCACTTTCGGGTGCTCCACGGGGCCGGCAAGGCGGGGCATGGTTCGGCGTGTGGAGCGGCTTTACGGGCAGATGGCGTTTGCGTGAGTCGATTGCCACAGTCGACGGCGTGCGAGAGGCGACGAGCTCGCCGGAGACGAGCTCGCGGCGGCAACCGGAGCACTGCCCCGTCGAGGACGGCGCTAGGGGAGCGGGAGCAGTAGCGGGCGCGTGCAGTGGGTGCGGGTGGAGGTGCTGAGCACGACGGGGTGGTCAACTGCGAGCTCCGCGAGCTGTGGCCATGGCGGCGAGCACCATCGCGACGACGAGCTCGGGCACGACGGGGGAAGCAGCTACGGCCGGGGCAGAGGCTGGCAAGAGAGGGAGAGGAGAGTCGGGCTCACCGGGCCCTGTAGTTGTGCTTTCGCGGGCTCGGGGAAGGCGCGAGGTGGCCGAATTTGACGCCGGCGTTTGTCGAAGCAGAGGGGGATGGAGAGGTCGCCGCGCTTGTTGTGGGGGCTTCTGGCTTGGTCCGGTGGTCGAGGAAGACTTCGCGGGGCACGACGGCGCTCGGGGACTCGTCGGAGAGGGACGGGGACAGCGGTGGCCGCGGTCAGCACGGCGGGCGGCGCAGGGCGCGTCGGCGAGGCGGATCTGGAGGAGGAGAGCGAGTGTGTGAGGGGATAGGGACTGGCGCGAGTGGGGGGGAGGCAGGGCAAGTGGGAGGCGAGGGGGCCGAGGCATCGGGGCGATGGAGGCCTTATCCTCTCGTCGGGCGTCGCCGGCGAGGTGGTTGGATGGCGCCCGCGCCCGCGGTCGCTCGAACAGGAAGGCGACCGGGGGAGCGTGGGAGGCTGGGCTGGCTCGGGTGGGTTAGGTGGGCCGGCCCAGGTGGGTTCGGCCCAGGGAGGGGGTCGCTCTCTCTCTCTGCTTTTCATTTTCTTTTGTTGAAACTTCTTTGTTTTCCTTTAAATTCAAAAGGCAAAACAGTTTTATAAAATACAAAGCTTGAACCTAAATCATTATTATAATTTAGACTACTGCCACAATTAGTTTGGTAGTTAAATAAATTAGCTTAGCATTTTTATAAAACAAAAAGGCATTTAAACAACGTTATAACCATTGTTTTAATTAGTTTAGGGCATTAAAACACTTTGTAAAAAAATTGGTTCACCACCAACTTTGCCAAAAGATTAGTTGCCTCATGATGAACATTTTAGTTCTCATGTTTGAGCAATTTAGAATTTTGACTTTAATTTGAAATTGAGATTTGGACTGGAATAGAATCAAAGTGAAAATGGCAACAGTAACAATGATGACAACGCATCATTTAAAGGGGACTACTGTAGCATGATTCTCGGGGTGTTACAATCAAACCCTAACAAAACTAACTCAATTACATGGTAAATCTCATCCAACCCATCACCGTCCAGCAAGCCTACGATGGAATTACTCACGCACGGCGGTGAGCATCATGAAATTGGTGATGGAGGAAGGTTGATGATGACGATGGCGACGGATTCCCCTCTCCGGAGCCCCGGACAGACTCTAGATCAACCCTTCCGAGAGAGATTAGGGCTTGGCGGCGGCTCCGTATCGTAAAAACGCGATGAATCCTTCTCTCTGATTTTTTTTCTCCCCAAACGTGAATATATAGAGTTGGAGTTGAGGTCGGTGGAGCACCAGGGGGCCCACGAGGCAAGGGGCGCGCCCAGGGGTAGGCGCGCCCCCCACCCTCGTGGACAGGGTGTGGGCCCCCTGGCCTTGATTCTTTGGCCAGTATTTTTTATTAATTCCAAAAATATTCTCTGTGAAGTTTAAGGTCATTCCGAGAACTTTTATTTCTGCACAAAAATAACACCATGGCAATTCTGCTGAAAACAGCGTCAATCCGGGTTAGTTCCATTCAAATCATGCAAGTTAGAGTCCAAAACAAGGGAAAAAGTGTTTGGAAAAGTAGATACGATGGAGACGTATCACCCCGCATCGAGGCAGACAGGGTTGGTGTCAATGGTGTCACATGAGTAGCTGAGCGGAACGTTGAATCCTTCCACTACCGAAATGTCGTAGTTGTCCAGGGGCGGGGTCGCTACTGAGTGTGAACTCGATCATCATAGTCGCCAACTGTTTGCATAGCTTAACTTATATAGCTTGAACTAGTGAACAAATATATTAATATAGCTTGAACTAGTGAACAAATATATTGTGATACTGAGTAGGGGGGCATATGCCCCCCCCCCAGAGAGTAAGCACGAACTAATAGTATATTCATATGATATGAATATAAAGCTTGAGTAGAAGGAACTATCGTATTTGATGCTATTAAATGTCATGATTTATCTTGAAATATCGTTAGGTAACATGACACTAGGAAAAGTAAAATAAAAATTATCTTTTCCATACTATAGTAATTAGTAGAATGCCCGTGCGTTGCCACGGGCTTTTTAGCCTTTTTAGCAATGGAGATAGCTTACATTGTTGTATAAAACTCGGTGAACTGTTGGCTCCTTCCAACGAAATTGACCCGGCCCCTTGTCAAAGTATTCTTTTTGTACATCAACGTAATCTATATCCATCTCTCTCGTACCCCGCAAAAAAAGTATTATCATGTGCAACATATATACGAGGAAGAATAATTATTTGTATGCATCTCATCGTGTAAAACATGATGACTTTTGAGTCCAGTCGCTCATAGTTACATTCGTGACTTTGTCAATTGACATTTTCAAAGCATCATCCGAAGCGATCAATTTTTATTATATCTGATCTACAAAAGTGAACATATAAAAATATATTAAATTAAAAAAAGACAACACAGCATGTAACATTGTTGTCACTTAGAAGGTATGTCATCTCACCGCACCATTTCTTGCATCTTTTCTAAACTTCCCCACATAATCCAAGAGATGATGGCGTATTGTACATCTAATTGAAAAAATGAGACGGCTATCACTACCTCGAGAGATCATGGCGTATCGAATTAGTTAACTGCCCGTGCATTTGAACGGGTCATAAACATTTCGATGGTATAAGCATTTAACAGGGTAAGGTTAAATCATTGTGTTTTTTCAGATTCCTCCATTCACTAAAACACATACAACGCATCATTACCATGAAACAGAATGAAAGTAACACTGAACTTTATATCATAAGAACGAAAATGAAATGTCATAAATTATTGTTTAGGATATGCAACTTACGATAGAGAATAATTTCAAACTACCGAGTCTGGATCCAATTCCATCCTACATCACGAGAAGTGGCAGAGAAAAATTGCTTACCAGTAACCATGTGAAAGAGCAGGTATACTTTTTAACACATTCCATTTAACAAATTGATCTAATCAGTTGAACATATGTCCTCTTTGCACACAATAAAAAATTCACAATAGAATAAAACCACACCAGTTAACACCACGTGAACAAACAGCTGATTTGATCTTGACGGTATGTACCAACTCATAAGCCAATCTTCCTACTGTAAAGCATTCCGTAGGGGCTCACCATGAGTGGAGAGGTAAGGCGCGGTGGCAGGTGAACGGAGTGGAGGAAGACAACCGAATTCGACCAAGGTTGTAGCTTGTGAAGGGGGTGGCTTCGCCATGTGCGTCAGACCAGGGATGTTGAGTTCACCAAACACAAGGCGGCGACCGGCGGGAATACGAGAGGGAAGCAGGGCGCAACAGCAGGAGGCGGGGCTGATCGAGGAGCCCCTATGCTGCAGCGGCTCGAGGAACCCTAGCACACGCGAGGGCTATTTGGGAGAGGAGCGGGCGCAAGGAACCCTCGGCCCTCATTACCTCGTCCTCGATCTCGGGCGGAAGGAACCCTCGGCCCTCCTCACCTCGTCCTCGATCTCGGGACCCTCGGCCCTCCTCGCCTAGTCCTCGTTCTCCATCCCGGCGTGGCGTTCGCGGTGAGCTGGAGAAGCAGTAGGAAGAAGCGGGGCAGGTAGTGCGACCATGGACGGAAGGCAGTGCGGCGGCGGACGGAGAGACGAAGCGTGGTGACCATGAACATGCGAAGGGATCCAGTCGAAGGCGGACCTCGGCAGCGGTGTCCTGACGGCGACCTGGAGGTCCGCAACGAAGGCGGTAGCACCTCCTCTAGGATCTCGGCGCCGGCGAAGGGATCGGTGGCGCCTGGGCGTGGTTTCGGTCGTGGTAGCGGATAGATCGAGGGCGTCAGATTTATTTTTCGTGCGAGGGGTCCTCGCTGGCTCACTCCCAGGGTCGTGCAAGGGGCCTCGCTCGTCTGATTCGTCCAATTTATTTTCGTGCGAGGGGGCCGCGGTCGTCGTCAAAAAAATTTCGTGCGAGGGGGCACGAGGGATCTCTACTCCTAAGTCTAAGTATGGAAGGGGATCAGTGAAAAAAATAAACTGGAGAGAGAGGTTTTTTTTTTGAATAAAAAGGTAGAGCATTTTCTACATTATGCATTCAAAATGGGTAGGGTACCCGAATGACCAGAGTCATTTACATCAAAGTGATGTTAACGCCGCACACTTTGTGCAGCAGGCCATCACCAGACCTAGAAAAGGATACGAAGCAGAAAGGTTGTGAAGGAGAGGCGGAAGAAGAAAAGGCTAAGTAGGATCAAGTGCATTTGCCCAGGGAGAAAAATTATATCCATCATGTGGTTTAGCGTGCAGGCTCCATAGTTTGAGTAGCTCAGTAACCTTGCTGCATAGTTGCCTCTCATTCCAAAAGGATCCATGAAACACCTGATCATTCCTGGCGCTCCAAAGGGCGACTGCGCATGTTGTGAACAAAATGTGCCACTTATTGCCGTGTCGAGCCCGCGACTGCTGCGAGCACAGGAGCTCTCTTGCTTCGATGGATGACGCGGCAAGGTCTTGCATCCCTAGCTTGGATCAGAGGGACTGCGCCAGCTTGCAATGTACCAGGATGTGGTGCATTGTCTCTGCGGCCGGGCATAGATCACACCCGTTGTGTGCAACGAGTTTGTCCCAATGCTGTCTGTCTTGAAGGGCAATCCATAGGAAAACACGGTGCATGTGTGGTATGATCTTGTCCCAAATATATTTGGCTGTCGGACAAGTCTTTCCTCTAAAAGTGAACAGCTGGTAGAAATAAGAGGTGGTGACAGACTTGTGTCTTAGAAGGGGCTCCCTCACATCTGGCATACCTTCATGTGGCTGAATATTGTGCAGTAGCTCGAGCATGTTGTGAAGCTCCTGAGTTGCTATGGAAGAGAGGTTTGGATGTAGCTGAATGCTCCATTGTCCATCTCTAAACTAGGAAGCCACTGTGCAAAACTTGAACGTGGAGAAGGAGAAAAGAGCCGGGAAACATGCCATGAGCCGACCACGTTCGAGCCAATGGTCATGCCAGAAAGCAGTGCCCTGTCCGTCCCCGACCTTGCATTTGGTAGCCTCGAAAACCGTACGCAAGGTGGACCTGAAGCCTCTCCATATGGCTGTGTCCCGGTTTTGTGGAGACCGGGAGAGTTCCTTGTGACAATATGCGTGTGCAAACCAGTTGTAGCACGACATGTCGCGTTGTTGCAAGATCCTTGCCATGAACTTGCAAACGAGGGGCCTGTTGTGTGCCGCAATGTCTCTTACCCCCAAACCTCCATGTTCTTTTGGCAAAGTGACCACATCCCAGGCGGCTAGGCAATGCCCTCCGCTAGCTTGGTTTTTCCCTTGCCATAAGAAGCCCCTTAGGATTTGCTCGACCTTGTATAGCGATTGTTGTGGCCATAGAAAACAGCTCATGAAGTAACTGGGAATCGCTGCCAACACTGCGTTGATCAAGGTGAGGCGCCCCCCCCCCCCCCCAAGACAGAAAGGTTGCGAGCCATCCAGACAGACGCTTGTCTACTTTGTGAATTACTGGCAACAACAGTCCATGGGTGATCTTGTTGAGAGAGAGGGGTAGTCCCAAGTACGTGCATGGGAAAGCCGAGACCTGACATTGTAGAATATCTGCTATACTTTGGCAAGTCAGATCGTCTAGGCAGACTGGCAAGTGCTTTTATGATAGTTGATCTTGAGTCCGGTGAAATCACTGAAAGCTTGTAGAATCCGTTTGATAACCCGTGCTTGTTGGATATCTCCTTGCATTAAGATCAGCGTGTCGTCAGCATACTGCAGGAGCGGGAAGGGGTCATCGCCCCCAAGAGGATGGTTGAGGTTTCCCGCTTGGTGTTCCTTTTGGCAGAGCTGTTGCAAAACGTCGGCTGCCAGGATGAAGAGGTAGGGAGAGAGGGCGTCCCCTTGCCTTAGACCACTCCTTAACATGATCTTCTCTCCGGCAGATCCATTGATAACTATCCTGGACGAACTAGTTGATAGGATGTCATGTATCCATCTGACCCATCTGCTCCCAAAGCCTCTGGCTGTGAGGATGAGCTTCAGAGCTTCCCAGCTAACACTGTCAAAAGCTTTCTGAAAATCTAACTTGAGCACTAACATTGGCTTTTTTTCTCTTTTTTGCCTGCTGAACCAGTTCTGCTGCCAAAGCGAAATTCTCAGTTATGCATCTTCCAGGCAGAAAACCAGATTGTAAAGGGTGTATGAGGCTTGGGATGATATGTTGAAGCCGGACTGCTAAAACCTTTCTTTATAAGCTTGGGTATACTATGGACCAAAGCAATGGGCCTGAAATCCCGGATATCCGTTGGGTTGTCTTTCTTTGGAAGCAGCACAATGTTGGCAGTGTTGATGCCGCTCAGATCACTGCAATGGTCATAGAAAGCTTGGAAAAATCGCATTAAGTCCTCCTTTAGCAGCCCAGAAAAGCTCATGTAGAACTCATTGGTGAAGCCGTCGGGCCCTGGGCTCTTATTATTCGGAGCTCTCTGTATCACTGGTGCTATTTCAGCCCAGGTGAACGGCACTTCCAAAGAGGTTAGATCAGCCTGGTCGTATAAGCTTCCGGGGTCCAGAGTTGGCAACGACTCAGAAGGTGTGCCGAAGATGCCGGTGAAGAATTGTGTAGCAATTTGAAGTTTGTCTTGATCACTGTAGAACTCTGCATCGTCCTTAACTAGCAGCTTGATCCTGTTTTTGCGATGCTGGCAGTTGGCAGCAGCGTGGAAAAACTTGGTGTTCTCATCTCCCAAAGTGCAGCCTCTTATTTTAGCTCTTCTTCTCCAAAAGCTGGTTTGCCACAAAATAATTTGCTGGGCTTTTGAGTTGGCATGGTTTCTCAGAGAGGCCTCCAGCATGGATAACTGCCTGCGTTCCTCCACGGAGTCAAGGTATTGAACCACATGATTGCAGTTAGCTAGAATCTCTCGCATGGGTGACTTCTTGCGTTCCCAGACCCTGATCGCAGCTCTAGTCCTCCTCAACTTGAAGTTGATCAAAGTGGCGGCTGACGCGGGCTGCCTGGTTCCTCTCTCCCAACTCTGTGATACCAGATTCCGGACCTCTGGAATGAGCAGCCAGTGGTTCTCGAAGCGGAAAAAAGAGCTCTTAAGTGCTGCCCTTGAGAAATCCACACCAATGAGCGCATGGTCTGAAGTTGTGGCAGTAAGGGCAGCAGCGGAGGTAGAGGTGACCTATTTGGAAGCTGATCTCATCTATATGGTATTATTTCTGAATTCTTAGTTACCAAATATTTACATGATTGAATTCAATCGACACCTGCCAAATCAAGCACGAATAAATGGGAAGAGGACCGGACGCGAAGGGATCCAGTCGAAGGAGGAACTCGGCAGCGGTGTCCGGACGATGACCTGGAGGTCCGCAACGAAGGCAGCGGTGCCTCCTCTAGGATCTCGGCGCCGGCGAAGGGATCGGTGGCGCCTGGGGCGTGGTTCCGGTTGTGGTAGCGGATAGATCGACAGCGTCAGATTTTTTTTCGTGCGAGGGGTCCTCGCTGGCTCGCTCCCAGGGTCGTGCAAGGGGCCTCGCTCGTCCGATTCGTCCAGTTTTTTTTTCGTGCGAGGGGGCCGCGGTCGTCGTCCAAATTTTTTCGTGCAAGGGGGCACGAGGGATCTCTACTCCTAAGTCTAAGTATGGAAGGGGATCGGTGGGAAAAATAAATCGGAGAGAGAGGTGATCTGTTTGGAGGCTGATCTCATCTATATGGTATTATTTCTGAATTCTTAGTTACCAAATATTTACATGATTGAATTCAGTCGACACCTGCCAAAGCAAGCACGAATAAATGGGAAGAGGATCGGACGCGATTCGGTTTTAGTTGCGAAGGATAAAAAAATTAAAGTGGGAGAGATGGTGAGAGGGGGACGAAAATAAACTAGCGAAAATAAATCGTGGAGACTATTCACCAACTCAGACATTAGGAATAAAGATAGGTGTTAAAATATGCACATATATGATCAAGTACACTAACAGATTTCATGAAATAAAGAAGATGTGGTGTTGTACTGGTTAGCACACTATATCTATTTTGTGAAGTTGTATGTTCAAAACCTGGTATTATGTTTATTTTCATCTATTTTACAGTTTTACACAATTTTTGTTTGATGTGATTGAAGCTAATTTCTTTCAAAATTTTAAAAATTATTCAAGATTCAGAGAAGTAGTTCCGGAGAAAGGATTCAGATGGGTAGGGATTCATGGGTGGATTTGAAGCGAACTGGTAATCACGTACGTGCAAATGCACACATCAAATAATATAGTACAAAATGTCTTTGTACGTGTAATAAAACTGTCCATAATCAATTTTCAAGCTAACAATAATGTGTATAAATCTGAATATCTATTTCTGAGCTCACGCTCATTTGCACCCGGTTAAGAAAAAATTCACAAAAAAAAATCTTCTTCTTTTTTGCATGGTAGATAATTTAGTGCGTGAGGTGCGCTCCAAATTTTAGATCATTCGGACATATGAGTAGCTCTCAGCAAAAAGACAAATTGAGTACATAAACAGTAAACATCTTTACATACCCCAGATTTGTCTTCCTTACCGAGAGCTACTCATATGTCCAAATGATCTGAAATTTCTAGCGCACCTCACGCACCAAATTATGTACCATGCAAAAAAAATTGGAATTTTTTGAATTTTTTAGTATTTGTTTTGAATTGTTTTGTCAACGCGGGTGCAGATGAGTCTGGGCACTGAATCGCTGCTCTCGTATAAATCATGCTAAATAACAATTATATCCTATTCGAAATAGTTGTTTCACCTTGGAACTCGAACTTAAACGCAGAAGTTATATCTTCATTTAACATCTATGATTGGACACACCACGCTTAGTAGACACTGCGAAAATATATTTGAAGAACAAGAAATTCAAATTTTGTGTCTATATACAACTTTATCCATACTGAGTGAAATCACTGAGGTCTTCACTTGATTCCATGCCATCAATAGCTACAAGAAATAGTTACATTTGTCTTATGAAAAGCATGTGAAATAAATGTAGTTGTACTAAGAAAACAAATACCAACGATCAACTACATAGGTTTAGGTTTTCCGTGGAAAACTACAAATACATTTTTCTTTTGCTAGCAGCAACCTGAATCAAAGCCAAGAAGATCACAGAGATCAAGACTATGCATGATAGGAGGAGTGTAAAGGCTATGTGTCAAAGGACCTCACTGTGAGCCAAAAAAGTCACCAGATTGTATATCCTCCTTTTTAGTATTAGCAACACAAGGTTCAGAACATTTCTCAAATGCAGCTCCCATATGATTCTCCACAAAGGACAGATAGGAATTTTGAGCCCATCTAATTGAAAACAAAGGCAGGACATGAGTGAATGGTATATGGGAGCCTGATATTCCATCTAGTTGAAAATAAAATTCCAAGCATCCCAGATGGCATGAGAAAAAAGAAATCATGCTGCCTCACATGATATTCCAGTTGTGTTGCATCTTCCCATGAAACAGTGTGTATAACAGGAAAAGACATGTCCCGACAAAACTCGTCATTATGCAAATCACCAGACCATCTAAAACTGCTAACTTCACAACCACAAGATTGTGATGTAGAATCTGCATTTAAATATCTACCGCAGGGTATACTAAAGCAAATGTTGAATGACTACACGAAAATTTAGTGTATAATTACTACAAGCACCACATGCACAATACCAGACTAAGCCGGTGAGACAAACGAAATCAACTTACAATTCAGTAGATAGAGTGAATGAATTTCGGAAAACCACCTTATTTGGATGCATTAAAGTTCAGATAAAAAACACAATGATGTTCACATGCATTAAGCATGATGAAGAGACTAATCAGAAATTAGAAGAAAATGTGAATTAGCCATGACGTTGTGATTCAATTTTGGTTGCAGAATTCATGCTATCTATAAATGTATTGTCATTTCTGGTGGACTGACTTTACCGTTGTCTCCCAAGTAAATTTCATAATTTAAGTCAACAAAAGCTACCCTGGAAAGCTCACTGATAACTAATGCGCATTCAGCGAAGACAAGTACTAGTGGTGAACAAAGCAAGCAGGACTCGTAAAATTATCAACTATAGTACTTCATGTTTTGGTCATTGCATCCATCCGTATCTCACTCAACAATGGCCTCGGCGACTTTGAGGATCATCTGCCATGCATGGACACCTTTGGCGCAGCTATGTGCCTATTTTATGTAAAGACAGCCCTGATCAGTGACGGATACAAAAAATAAATCTGAACTAGATCCATCTGAATGATGTTGCTCAGCAATCTTTGATTACAAGACACCTAAAAAACTCATACTTTGGGGAGTAAATTGCAAAAAACCATCACAATTGGGGACCCTAATTCAAAAAACCACCACCATTCAGTTTTTTTCGAAAAACCATCAACATTGTGGTGACATTTTTCAAAAAACGCTGATTGAGTGATTAGAGCAGTTTCAATGAAAACCTGACATCTGGGGGGGCGCATGTAAGTGATGACGTGGCAAGGGAAGTCCACAACATTTCCATGGACTGTTAAATTGATATAGGCCCACTTGTCAGCATCTCCCGTCTCTCTCCACCCCTTCTCTGGCATTCTGTCGAACAGTTCACGAGCTCACCGGAGAGCTCCCTGCCGGCAGCGTGGCTCACCCATGGGCCATGGCAGCTATGGTGGTTGATGATGCAGACCGGCGACGTCGTGGAGGAGCTCCACATCGGAGTCAGAGGCAGCGTGGTCCTGGTCCAGCTCGGACCAGGAGTCGCACCGGCGCCCATCCCGTCGCGAGGCGCTCCTCGCCGCCTCCATCGACGGTCAATGGCAGCCGTCCCGCGCGGCGGCGCGCACACTTGGTCAATCTCGCGTCGCCTCCCCCTGCTGGCCGAGGTCGGGGCGTCGGGCAGCCATGGCTGTCAGCGGTTCCCGTGCTCCCCTCTTTCCCCTTCCCAAGCTGGCAGCCAGGGTGGTGCCCGTGCTCCTGATGGAGGCAGGGAAGCCTGGGCGGCTGGAGGCAGCGGCGTTGTTGCCGCGGGTCGCGTCGGCGGTGGTCTGGGCGAGCCGGAGCTCCACGGCGCCGGGTGGCTCGGCCTGGAGTAGGTGGCGACGGCGTGCCTCGGGGAAGGGAGGCGGCGGTGATGGAGCGGCCCAGCATGGCGGGACGGCGGCGTTGCAAGGCAGACCCGCTGGCGGGCGCAGGTCGGCGGCGCTGCAAGGCAGGCTCGCCGGCGGGTGCTGTGGCGCCGTGGTTGCGATTTGGATTGGTGAAATCTTTTCTTTAACGTGAACTGGTCAACGTTTGTGCCGTGAGATGCGAGTACGTGTGTGACGGGCAACGTCTTCACCCAAGCCAACGTGGCACCTGAGAATGGGACCCACCTGTCAAATTTGTCATCAAACTGCTGTAATTAGTCTATCGGCGTTTTTTAAAAACTGTCACCACAATATTGGTGGTTTTTTGAAAATAAAACGAAAGGTGGCGGTTTTTTGAATTAAGATCCTCAATTGTGGTGGTTTTTTACAATTTACTCTGTGTTTGGTGGTCTGAATCCCGACGGGTTGCAGAGATCAGATTAAGAAAATTACATTGAGAAACAAGAGGAAGGAGCCCGCCAGGCGTCAGTGATCCCGAAAACGGAAGTCGAACGGAAGAGTAAACAGACCAGAACAACAGCCACTGCGAATCAACCTGTGGTTAAGTTGGTTAGGTGGACAGTGGTATCCCCAACCCATCACGGTTCAAATCCTGGTGCTCGTATTATTCCTGCCGGTCAGTCTTTCAGAACTGCTCATAGGGATAGGGTGTGCGTGTGTGCGTTCATAGGGGTGAGTGTATGCGCGTGTATATGAGCACTTGTGTCTGTACTGATGCTAAAAAAAACAGCCACTATTCGAGAGTACACAGACCAGAAGCTAAATAATATTCCTGCGTCATGCACTCGCGCGTGCTGTTTTTTTTTAACAGTACGCAATCCTTATCTTAGCATTATATAGAAGGCAGAAATATGTACAAGCGTGCGTGCTGTTTGAACGGGGGAGATGGGCATGAAGCATGATGGGTGAGGAGGCTTAACTGTAAGATTAGGGATTAGTGGCTTGCTAGCGCCCAACATTGGGAGACTATGAACCATCAGATCGCGTGGTTAAACGGGTGAGATGGTTTGGATATAGCTCGAGTTTTTTCTCCTATGGTTTTCTCTCTTATTTTTTTTTTGAAAAGATCGGATCTATTATAGAAGTTCGTTGGAAGTAAAAAACATATCAAACATAATAAAAAATACATCAAGATTTCGAGACTACCGAACGACCACTACTGCCGTCATAACGAGCCAACGACGCAATGATGTCGCTATGTCATGACAGCCGGAAAATCTTCATGCATGTGCTCCTAAGTACAAGGGCCCTGGAGCCGTAGTTGTCGCTATTGAACACTTGCGTATATCTGAAACACCTGACATCAAATCTCACCACATGATGAGAAACTCTAACCTCAACACTTGCATATATCTGAAGCACCTGACATCAAATCTCACCACATGACAAAAAACTCTAACCTCATCACCCCAAACAGACGGCAGGAACCTACGTCGGAGCTCCGTCGCCTCAAATAAGGGTCTCCATCCGCCGAGTGCCGCACCTACGAGGAGTAAAACACTAACCTAATCTACTAACCGGAGTCATAGACACTCCCAACCCACTAAAGTTCAAGTCGCCTGAAATAATAAATTTAGATAAATACGATCATAAATGTCAAGTCTAGAATTTGAACTCTGCTTGACTGGGGATACCACTATCCTTCTAAGTTCTAACCATCCAAACCATCCAACCATAGTTTGGTTTCGGGACTAGCATGTCATTATGAATTTTGTCTATTAATTATCAAGAAAAAAATGCCTCACAACAATCTAATCTTTATTAAATCACCATTTACCGACGTTGATTTTCCTCTCTGGCGTGACCAGTACACACGTCGTAACAAATTTAATAATGGAATCAATGTGGGGAAGCAGCGTCAAAAACTGAAGCTTACACATCCAACGCAAGAGAAGAGAACTACACAAGTGTATATGATCAAGCCACGTGGAAAATTTGTAAGAAAAAATAGACAATATATATTGGACCTCTTACACTTTCACTTGGTCGTATCACGAAGTTCTGTTCTGCCTCGTCTTGGCGATGCTGAGAAGGTCGCCGAAGAGCTTGTCCTCGGGTTTAGACGGCCTCATGGGTTGCGCCATGGAGGATGAAGAGGGTGCCGCCTGATAGGTCGAGTTCATCCCCCCCATGTAGGAGCTGTCTTGCATGGAGAGACCATACATACCCTGAGAGAGGCCGTTGGTACCAGGGTACCCATACATTGCTGGCCTTCCCTGGTTGTAGTACTGTGCTGCTTGCTGCTGCACATAACCATACTGCGTCGCCATCCGACCACCACCGCCATACATCTGCTGTTGCGGCATTCCTCCAAACTGCGCCCCCAGCATTGGTTGCGCATACATCATGCCTGGCTGCGCTCCTGGCATCGGTGATGGTTGCATACCAGCGAACTGCATGCCTGGCATTGGCATGGGTTGTGGTGCCAAATGTCCATACTCGTTTCCATAACCTGGCTGCATCTGCCCTCCAACAGTTTGGTTGGACTGCATTGCGTGAGGTACCATAGCTCCTGGCTGGTTGTTATACATTGGCTGCGGTTGTAGACCTGCCATGTGGTTGTTCTGCGGTTGTAGTGGCTGCACACCACCGAATTGGCTTGCTGGAGTTGGGAGAGGTTGCATACCACCCAATTGGCCATTTGGCATTTCATTGCTTGGCGCTGCCGGAGCCTCCCAAGGCGGAGGCGGAAGGGCTCCACTTTGATCATCTACAAAATTCACACAAGACTATCACATATTCTTCAAACGGATCTGCAGGAATGTGGTGTGTTCAGATATGCAGAAGTCATGCAAGCGAAACCAATTGAACTGATAATGAAGTACTTCCGACAGATATAAAAGAGACATGCAGAAAAGTAATGATCTAATTTGCATTGCATACCATAATTTACTTGCTGTGGCGGGGGTGCTGCATGGTTGGCAACTTGACCATTCCACCCGGAATTCGTGTGATTATACTGTGACGCCGGGTCGTAAGATGTTCCAGGGTTTACAGCACTTCCATTAGAATAGGGCGCCGCCTGCTGAGGAGGCTGTTGTGATTGTAAAGGATGCTGGGTTGCAGTGTTGTATGGCTGTGATCCAAGAGGAGTGGGACTTGAATCGAAACCAAAGGGATCAAGTGATTTGGCATTGCTGTTAGCAGTATTGTTTTGAGAATATATGTCGACAATTGCCAGTGCATTTTGATTTGAAGTAGAGTCAGCCAATGGATCAGTGACCGGTACAAGAGCCAGCGAATTCTCTGCAGTGGATGGGGTATCATCCCAGCTAAGAAGATCAATGCCAGAATCAGGTTTTGGTGCAGTGTTTGCTGAGCCATTCGATACCGGAGGTGCTGGAAGTGCTAGTTGCTCAAAAGGAGACGGTTCACTGGTGCTGGTACAAGGGCAGATCACACACAAACAGAGGTTAATTAGAGGAGTCGTATAAAAGGTGCAACTCAATACATATGAATATCAACAAAGACTCTTTGAAGTACGTATTGAAATCAATCCTTAACATTATGTAGAAGCATATACAAATGTGATAGAAGAAGCCTAAAACCTTTGATTTGGCTCTGTTTTAGAATCTTGGCTTGTAGGGTCATCAATATCTACTAGTGCTTGCTCTTTCTTAGAGTCTTGGTTCGCAGAATCCTCAGTATCAACTAGCGCCTGCAGAGACTTTGGTCTTTTCTCCACTCGAACAGCAATGCCTGCAGCAATTGCGTCATGTTTTGCTAGAACACGCTGCAAATCATCATTTAGTGCAAGCCCTTGCGACAAAAGTTCCTCATCCCTGTAAATAAGAAGAAAAAAATAGTCACGTAATAAGTAGATTCGACACAACAAATACGGAGCTAAATTACATTATTTAGCTAAACAAAACAGCACAAGCTACTCGTGTCAGCTTTTAATGACAAACGATGTTTTTGAAGTATCCAGATACATTAACAGTTATCTCATAGGCCCTTAAGTGATAATAGAAAACGAGTGACAAAGCAGATCTCCCGTCATCCTCTTATCCGACGATCCAAAAAGGTGCTTAAGGAAGGAAACCTCAGTCACACAAAGGTACCTATATCTTCAAAAATGACATCCACTAACATTGGATACCACACTAGTCGACTGTCACCGATGCAAAATTTAGGTGATTCAAATAAGTGCACTCACGAAGCAGTATTAACTAGCTGGACCACTCTCTGCTTGTAAGTGCGGCACTGATCAACAAGCTCCACAATTACTTCCTGTCTTAGTCCCTGTGTACACAGCATTTCAAAAACATAATCAGCAAACGTCAGCAATTTCAGAGAAGGTTGTAAGTGTAGAGCTTTTTCTACTATTATGTATGACATGAATACAGCAAGAACACCATGGATTTGAATTTCTAATTAAAAATGCATTTTATGTATATCTATACCGATCTATACAAATTTACATCTTGATGCTGAGAATGTGGAAAACACGGGTGTGCCCAACACGTAAGATAAGCCACAGACATACAGCCAAGGGTTAGCGGTAAGCATACTGAAATTTACATGCTTTAATACCTTGCCATGTATACTTGATGGTAACATAGATAACAGGTATGTGGTATTTCAAGCGATGTGATCAAATACACGCCGAACAGGTTATAGGTCATGTCTAAGATAGTAGGCCTTGAAGCCTTGGCATCTTGGACACCTCGGATTGGATACCATAAATA
The DNA here is from genome assembly GCA_032464435.1 of Aegilops umbellulata. Lineage (NCBI taxonomy): Eukaryota > Viridiplantae > Streptophyta > Magnoliopsida > Poales > Poaceae > Aegilops > Aegilops umbellulata. Next base: position 59,615,686 of record CP136056.1, on the reverse strand, counting down.
CTGAACAATGTTAACGGAATGTAAGCAAGTTGTACAAAAGCATATTTTAAAGTACAAATGTACAATCAATTCCATGTGATTACAACAAGATTATATCTGAAACTAAAACTGGTCAGGACATATTTCCCAAAGAAAACATTTATAAATCATAAACTAACAAATCAGGATACCACGCTCAACTGTTGGTTGCAACTTTATAAAGATAAGAGGTCCATATTTTTGTGCAGATTGAATTAAACTCAGATGGAATTTTGGTACCTCTCTGTTTCCAGGGTCTAAAGCATTCAACATCTCGGCTAGCACATCCATGATACCACGAGAATTTTGAATCTCTGACATGCTGAAAATATATGCAGTATTCAGTTCAATCCATCCTTGAAAATAACATAAGGCTGCAATACAAAATGGGGTAAGACTGCACATAAGCTAAACTTAACATAGATGTGCTGTGCTCAAAGATGCCCACTGGAGACACAACAAAAGAAAAGACCTGGTGTCTTATTATATTAAAGAGGCTAAAAAGACGATCTGGACATAAAAACAGAATAGCACTCTTCATTCATGAATTTACCATTTCTCACGGGACTACATGAACATTCATGCCATGTCCAGTGCTTGAAACAAGTTGATAATAAGTCATGAAAAAAATTAGGCTGCTACACGGAAAAGATTCGAAAATCATTGCACACTGCGATTCTATTGTTTCACCTCATTTATTTTTACTTCATATTACGTAACTAAGAATCTCTAGACTGTTACAGAGTAACAGAAACTAACTTCATACAACATTCCATGCTCAAGTTTACATTTGAAATCACAAACCAGAGTGGGAATCACATTACAATGGTGAGCCACAATAACAAAATATACAAAAGTTATATGGAAATAACAAGACTAAAAATAAAGGTAAAACTCTGATTCTACACTTGGTTGGCATTTAAAGAGCACATCGTAAGACAGTCCGCTGAAGGATCCACACAATTTTGGTCATTCGCTGGAGCACATTGGACCAATTAAAATAGTATACTATTCTGAAATTTATAATAAATAGATAAACGGTAAGAAGAACCCTAATTGCCCTTGGAAGTCGACTCCCACCTGACATTGACTCATTGCTCAACCTTGTATCTTCTTTCTATCCAAAGGACAAACAGGACTTCTCATAGTCACACCCCTTCTCTTTTCTGAAGTCTAGGGCTTCTTTGATTCACAGGACTTGTAAAGGAATTTTGTGGGATTCTAATCCTTAGGAATTTTTCCTACATGGGTTGCTTGCTTTGTAGGATTACAGTACATAGGAATTTTTCCTTAGGATTCATTTGTACTAATTTTCATAGGAAAAATTTTATCCACTCCGACCTCATATGAAGAATCCTATGTTTTTCCTGCGCACAATCAAATCCTCATACTAATTCTGTAGTATTGAAGATGGCATGCACTCCATTTCTGTGTTTTTCCTATTACTGCATTTTAGAAATCCTGCGAATCAAAGAGGTCCTAAGTGATATTTTTATAAGTCTAATGTGTTCTAGCAAATAACCATGATTTCCATTCTCCATCAGTAAATTATCGATTTTGCAGTCTATTTCAGTAATTGCCAACCTAGTAGGTCCAGAAGCAAATTCTGCCCATTGAACAGTGCCACCTCAGAGCAGAAAATAAAAACAAAAGGAAAGAAAGCACACCTCAAACTTCGGAGCAGAAAACAGAAACAAAAAGAAAGAAATCACACCTCAGAGCAGGGAAGTCATTTCCAGCAGAAGATTCAGCTTCGTCCCGTTGATCAGGACTACGCATACTTTTCGCTGCTTCAGACTGCCCATTAAACAATGGTGCAGGTCTCTCAGACCTCTTGGGGAATTGAGCTCCAGCACGCTGTAAGGGGGAACAACAGCATAATTATTATTTGAAACGGAAGGTACTTTTTAGAATTAAATAGCATTCCATGTATTCATCCTGAAAACCATTAAGGTTGAGATAAAATCATATCAGCAGTAACATTTAAAAATAGAACAACTGGCTAAGTGATATGTTAGAGCCTAATAAATTAAAATTGGGCTTGAAAGTATACCACTAACTCATGGTATGCTGCATAGAATTGTGGATATCTTGAACGTGGTCCCCCCAAAGCTTCTTGCCATGTATCTATTAGAACCAGAATCTTGTCTTTGACGCGTTGATCAGACTGCAAGATGAAATGAATAGACCATCATACGTCAGCACTCAGCAGATTAAAAGAAAGCCATTGTAGTTTTCAGAATTATGACAAATGATAAACCTTTTTCTTCACTAGCTTGACCATCTCATGCAACAGGTCCCTCTCTGCAACATGCATGTGGAATATATCCCCACAGTTCTTGATTGCAGTTTCCAACAACTGGAGTAGAAGAATATCATCAGTTCATCATCAAGACAGTAACTGAATCCTGCTTACACCCACAAACCATAACGAGTCGTAAACTAATGAAACATGAAACTACAGAAATAATTTGATTAAAAAACAGCTATGTCCTCATCGATTATACTATTTTTTTTACTGGGCCGGATAAAGAACAAATAGTACATAAGTTAATTACATAAGATCATCTGATTTAAGGACTGGAATAACCGTTGCACCCATTTTCAATAACATCATGATGTTCACTGCTGTTACAAGCAGCATGGGAATGATGAAATGAACACCTACTCATAAAGCATAGGAGAAAGATGCACACAAACACGAACTTCAGAAATGCAGACAAACAATGCAAACAAAGCTAAGCACCAGACAGTTACGCCCAGTTCTATTGAAAAAGGCACACCAGCATGATTTTCTCTCAATGTTTGTATAAAACTATAAATGAAACCACATTAAAGAGCAGTCGAAACTGCAAATAAACTTACAGTTAGTGCGAGAAGCTGAACTTTTGGATTTTTGTGTGCAATCCTTTTTCTGAGAGCCTTCACGACATCTTTGGATTGCCTGTTACCACATCGAACAGTTGACTAACAACTATCAGTATTTGACAACAAGTAAAATCGTCTAGTGCAGGAAATTAACAGTAACTACATGTTAAGATGCTTCTTCTGAGTCAGCCCGACTATTTCATCTCAAATCACAATAGTTGGAATAAGAATCAAGGAAAAAAAACTATATTGATATGTTTAAAAATTGCAATAGAAACTAATTGTTGCTCAAAACCAGCACATAATAAACAGCCAAATGGGTACTGACTGGCCTCCGATGCTAATCTAGCAGTAACAAGTAGTCAACTGTAGTAAAAAAAACAATAAGTAATCAACAGAATTGTGCTAAGCTAAGTAAGCATACACCACCTATGCAGATAAAACAATGCATCAAAGTATTCCACTAATAAATAATCTTGGGAAGTTCGGGGGAAAGTACAAGTACAGCTAATAATTAGATAAGATTAGATAATTACGAGGCAACAGCAACAATGACTTTTCATTTAGTATCTTTAGAAGATATAGTCAATTACGTCAGAATTAACTTCGGTGCTCACCTTAATGGACTCTAATTCGGCAGAACTAACAGTAAAACAGGATTAACAGTAAACAGTTACTACTGGAAAACGATGGACAGCCAGTGACCTATCCCGACATGGTGTAAGAGCACCCTGGTCATTCCCACTTAATAAAAACTACAAAATCAACAGCTATGCCAAATACTTGTTCACTTTCCAATTTCTTCAGATTGTCAGAGTTTACCACGAAAAACTAGGCTGGGTGAAGGATTGTTGGGCAGCTCCACTGGTGTCAGTGTGCACTTCGGTGAAAAAGCAATTCAGCATTCGAGTAGCATTTTAACATAAATCTTTCAGAACTGATTTAGCATCATGTATAATTCTCTTGTATATGATCTAATCCAATTATTATTAGTTCAAAGTTGTTGCCACATAGCATAAAAACTGTTGGCAACTAAGCGATGTTGGCATTACTTAGTTGCTTCCTTTTGTCCTGGATATTTGCAAACAACGGTGCTCTTTTTAGCTGAACTTTGTAATGATGAACTACATCTGGGTGCAGGGACCAGAAGCAATCAAATCCTCCTTCTAAAGAAGCATAGAAACTGCAACCAGAAGATTAAGAAGTTGTAAAGTTGTCTTCAGGATTGTAAGGAAGTTCACAAAATCGTCTTTCTCATCTTTTATGTGACTGCTGAGAGACTAAATAGCCTGCATTCTTCATGCAGCTCTAAGCAAGTGCCTCCAAAAGCAGTCATTTTTGTTTCCATTTCTTTACTTTTTATGTTTTGCCTTAAGGTCCATGAACGAGGCACAACTTATGAAACTCTTAGGTTATCGAGTGAGTGGATGTAAAAACCTGACTCCAGAGATATTTTCTCCATAACAAAATGAGGCATCCAGTCCATACTAGAGGGGCAAATATTTGAACACGGGTATGGGTCCTGAGCGAGCTATCATTGGAGAAATTTGCACGGGGTGAAATAGTCATTTGGTTCATTTATCCAGCGAAACTAATGAATACTGACCAACGGCACAGGGGTAGATGACTACCACGCTCTTGACAACTGAGTCAATTGCAGAATGTCCTTTGGCGCTTTGCATCAGTCAACAAACAGAATTTCTCTGCACTAGCGAATCTCCATTGAACAATGAATGAGGATTAGAGAAAACACTGTTAAACCTGAAAACAGAACACCATTTTCCGAGAAAACAGAACGCAGATGGCTGGAACCAGATCCACCGCTCGCAAAGTCGCAATTCCCAGAGCCACCCACCTGATTGTATCTCCGTATTTGACTTGGGCGCTCCAGGAAGATCCAAACTAGAGCCGTTTGTCTCGTTTCGGTCAAAAACTAACCGCTCATAGAAGTCCACCGTTCCCAGAATTTGTCGGGATTGGAAGCATTTCCAGCAATCACGCTGTTCCACGACATAAAATCACGCTCCATCCTACCCAGATCATGCCAACTCCATCCACGTCATGGCTTCCCGCGTAAAACGCCACGGGCGGCCAGGCCAGCCAACCGCCCGGCGTACGAAGCACGTATGGCAACGTACTCCTATTATCTCGCGCCGCGGGCGACGCAGCTCGGAGCGACAGGGCAGGGGTCGGCGGGGCGAGGGGGAGGGACCGTACCCGGGGTCGCGGTTGCAGATGTCGCAGATCTCCATGTTCTTGGCCCAGTCGGGGCCGATGAGCATGTCGCTGGTGGCCCGGTCCACCATGGAGCCGGCCATGGCGCGTCGCCGCCGGTGACAGGGGAGCCCGCCCGACCGGCCCTGGCACCGGAGGCTGCGCCGCCTGGCCGGATGCGGATCGGAGGCGGGCTATTGGCTGCGACCACGAGGCCACCAGATTGGCCGCGTTCCTTTCTCGGTGGGCGGCTTGGCTTGGCGTGGCTAGGCCTGGCTCCGTTTTTTTCCCTCTTCTTTTTTGTTCTGGTAGTTTATAGGTCGTGCGAAATTAGCTGTACAGTGTATACTGTGTGGGTGTTCGATGCTTCGACGGCGACGAAGACGATGGTGATGATGATGTGATAATAGATGGGGGCGGTTAGGTGACGGCAGATCTGGCGGTGGCAGCGTGTGTTCTTGCGTGATCTGAGCTGTCCGACACTCGCTTTGGAGCGCGTGATTTTACTTTGTTTGGCCTAATTAATTCGTTTCTTCACGCAGGCTTCGGTTTGGAACGGGACAATGGATGAACGGGCTCAAAGAAAATCAAAAGATTTAAATGTTTTTCTAAGGAAAGCTTCCGATCTACTAACTCCGTCGAAGCAAAGAACACCACATGTAAAAATGCATTCAGATCCGTAGACCAGCTAGCGACAACTAAAGAACTAGAGTAAGTTGAATGCGCTCCGTCGTCATCACCCCTCCCTCGTTGATGCGAAAACTTTATATTATACTAGTAGACAGTTATTTAAATGCTTATTGAACAGAGGCGCTTTCTTGCTTGTTGAACCGGGGACTCGAGCGCTCAGCTTATGGGCATTTGGTTAGTGAGATCAAAGAGTTAATGTCTGGTAGGGAGTTTTATCCGCAGAAAATTTCCCGTAGTCAAAATAGAGTTGCAGATCGTTTGGCCAATTATAGCCGCACCGAGAGCACAACTGCTGTGTGGTTGACCTCGGCTCCACCATGTATCGAGGAAATATGGCCTCTTGATTGTAACATTGTTACTCATTAATAAAACTCCCTTATCCTCGCAAAAAAAAGTAGACAGTTATTTAAATGCTTTTTCATTTAGAGAAAGACTCCACACCTAAATATATATTACTTTTTTTACAAGAGTCATGAAAGGCGAGAAGGCATGAAATCACGCCACACGTCAGCATGTTCCTTTAGGTTTGCCTATCATATGTCATGGTATGCAAAATTGACCGAAACCGAAAACCGTATTAAAAAATTGAAATGAAACCGATTTTTTTGTTTGGGGGGGGGGGGTATGGCTTTAGTTTGCAAAAAAGCAAACCATATTCACCACGCCACATTCCCACCTCCCTAGGCCCGGCCCGACTAAAATATTATTGCCATCGCCCTTCTTTCCGTCCAGCCCTAGTCACGGGAACCCCTCAAACAGTCAGACCTCACGCACATGTGCTCCCGCAGAGGAGAGGATCAGATGAGAGAGCAGAGCATTGTGGCAGCGCCCTAACTGTATCAGATTCTGGCACATCCATCAAGCCCCACTTCTCCATGCCGAAGGTGAAACTCCATCCTACCGGCACCGGGGAAGCGGCAACGGAGCCCCCCGCAACCATTCCCCCCGGCCCGGCTCCATGTTGCAGCCCTCGTCGAAGCCCGAGGAAGACGTAAGCCGCCACCGCACCGGATGGTAAGGCACTTCATTCGATCTGGAGAGCTTTTCATTCAGTATTGTGCATTTGTTAAGCATTATCATAGGATCATAGTTGTTCAACATCAATTAATTACAATATTGGATCTGTATAGCTGTGATGATTTACAGTATCATCTCGCCGATCTCATACTGTTGAATAGTTGTTCAATACTCCCTCCGTCTCATAATGTAAGAACACTGTGTGTTCTTATATTATGGGACGGAGGGAGTAGCAATTAATTACAATATTGGATCTGAATAGTTGTGATGACTTGCAGTAGCCTCCCCAATCTCATGCTACTGAATAGTTGTCCAGTAGCAATTAATTACATTATTGGATTTGAATAGCTGTGATGACTTGAGTAGCATCTCCCTGATTTCATGCTATTGAATAGTTGTTCATGTTGGGGAATGTTGCATAGAAAACAAAACAAAAATCTACGCACACGCAAGATCTATCCATGGAGATGCATAGCAACGAGAGGCCAGAGTGTGTCTACGTACCCTCGTATACCGTAAAGGGAAGCGTTTAGTAACGCGGTTGATGTAGTCGAATTTCTTCGTGATCCAACGGATCAAGTACCGAACGTACGGCACATCCGCGTTCAGCACACGTTCAGCTCGGTGACATCCTCGCCTTCTTGATCCAGCAAGACGGGCGAAGTAGTAGATGAGTTCCGGCAGCACGACGGCATGGTGACGGTGGTGGTGATGCTATCTCCGCAGGGCTTCGCCTAAGCACTCCGAAAATATAATCGAGGGACAAAACTGTGGAGGGGGGCACCGCACACAGCTAAGAGATTGTCGTGGGCTATGTGTGGCGCCCCCTCTCTCATCATATATAGGTGGGGGAGAGGGAGGCAACCAGGAGGTGCCCCAAGTGGGGCTGAATCCCACTTGGGCTCCTGCCCTAGTCGCCCCGCCCCCTACCATATTTGCCCGAGGGGGGAAGGAAGGGGAAGGAAAGGAAGGCAGGGGAGGCTGAATCCCCCTCCTTCCTTTTCTCCCCATGGTCGGCTGCCATAGGAGGGGTGCGCCGGCCCCTTGTGGGCTGGTTTGCTCCTCTTACTTGGCCCATATGGCCCATATACCTCCCCGGGGGTCCTGGAACCCCTTCCGGTGATCCGTTGACTACCCGAAACTCTTCCTGTGTCCAAATAGTATCGTCCTATATATCAATTTTTTACCTCCGGAGCTCCTCGCTATAAGTGCAATTATGCCTGTGTGGTTTTGGTAATTCCTAACAACATATAGCTCATTGAGCTAATGCTATTTTAAGATAAATATTTCAGGAAAGCTCAATGATTGACATTGCATGGATTAGAAAGTGGAGCCCTCAAAATGCTAAGGACAAGAGATTGGCTCAAGCTCAAAGCACAAGACTCTACATTTTACTTTTAGTGATCCAAGATCACATTGAGTCCATAGCAAAAACCAATACTATTAAAAGGGGATGAGGTGTTGCTTAATGAGTTACTTGCTCAAAATGCTTATTGATATGCTCCAAAAATCCTCAACTACTTTCTCATATCCACATATCTCCCAAACCAAAAGTCAAACTCGGCCCCACCAAAACTTTCTATCCGGCGCCACCGAGTTCACTTGACATAGCCACTGCCACAAACCCTAGTCACTTCGGTCTCACCGATAGGGATCTCGGTCTCACCGAGATGGGATTGCAACCTCTCTGTTTCCCTTCATAACATTTTGATCTAACCGAGATGAGCGATCGGTCCCACCGAGATTGCAATGCAAACTCTCTGTTTCCCCTTCGTAACATTTCGGTCTAACCAGATGAGCGAATCGGTCCCATCGAGTTTGCCTGACCAACTATCTGTTTGTCTATTACCAAAATCGGTCTCACCGAGTTTGTGTAATCGGTCTCACCGAGATTACGTTATGCCCTAACCCTAACGACATCGGTCCCACCGAGTTGACATGTCGGTCCCAGCGAAAATCCTAACGTTCACATTTTGAACTAAATCGGTCTGACCGAGTTTTATAATTCGGTCCCACCGACTTTGGTGATTTGTGTGTAATGGTTAGATTTTGTGTGGAGGATATATATATACCCCTCGACCCACTCTTCATTCGTGAAGAGAGCCATCAGAATATGCCTACACTTCCAACAGACATTTTCTGAGAGAGAACCACCTACACTTGTGTTGAGGTCAAGATATTCCATTCCAACCACATAAATCTTGATCTATAGCCTTCCCCAAGTTGCTTTCCACTCAAATCATCTTTCTACCAAATTCAATCCTATGAGAGAGAGTTGAGTGTTGGGGAGACTATCATTTGAAGCACAAGAGCAAGGAGTTCATCATCAACACACCATCTATTACCTTTTGGAGAGTGGTGTCTCCTAGATTGGCTAGGTGTCACTTGGGAGCCTCCGTCAAGATTGTGGAGTTGAACCAAGGAGTTTATACGGGCAAGGAGATCGCCTACTTCGTGAAGATCTACCCTAGTGAGGCAAGTCCTTCATGGGCGATGGCCATGGTGGGATAGACAAGGCTGCTTCTTCGTGGACCCTTCGTGGGTGGAGCCCTCCGTGGACTCGCGCAGCCGTTACCCTTCGTGGGTTGAAGTCTCCATCAACGTGGATGTACGATAGCACCACCTATCGGAACCACGGATAAAAAATCTCCGTGTCTACATTGCGTTTGCTCCCTCCAAACTCCTCCCTTTACCTTCATATGCAATTGTTTTACATTCCGCTGCTATACTCTTAGAATTGCATGTGTAGGTTGATTACTTGATTCGTGCTAAGTTGCTAAAATCTGCCAAGACTTAAAATTGGGAAAAGGCTAGATTTTTATTTGGTCAAGTAGTCTAGTCACCCCCCTCTAGACATACTTTCGATCCTACAAGTGGTATCAGAGCTTTGGTCTCCATTTGCTTTGATTTCCATAGCTTTTGGTGATCATAGCCTTGGTTTCACAACCTAGGAGAGTATGGCGTCTAGTGAGGAAAATTACCACCGTAGAGGTCCTTACTTTGATGGTACTAATTTTTCTAGTTGGAAGCATAAGATGAAAATGCATATTCTTGGACATAACCCCGCCGTTTGGGCTATTGTGTGTATTGGCTTGCAAAGGTGAATTCTTTGATGGGAGAGAACCGAACCGTGAAGCTACCGCGGAAGAGTTGAAGATACTACAATACAATGCTCAATCTTGTGATATTCTCTTCAACGGATTGTGCCCCGAAGAATTCAACAAAATCAGCCGTCTTGAGAATGCAAAGGAAATTTAGGATACTTTGATTGATATGCACGAGGGTACTGACTCCGTCAAGGAATCCAAATTGGATGTGCTTCCAAGTCAACTTGACAAGTTCAAAATGAAGGATGGTGAAGGTGTCGCTGAAATGTACTCTAGGCTTGCTCTCATCACAAATGAGATTGTCGGCTTAGGAAGTGAAGAGATGACCGATAGATTCATCATCAAGAAGATCCTAAGAGCCTTGGATGGAAAATATGGTACCGTGTGCACATTGATCCAAATGATGCCCAATTGCAAAGATCTCAAGCCAACGGAAGTCATTGGAAGAATTGTTGCTCATGAGATGTCACTTAAGGATAAGGAAGAGCTCCACAACAAGTCAAGTGGTGCTTACAAATCCTCAAGTGAAGCTCCCACATCATCAAGTGAGAAACAAACCTTAAATTAAGAATTGAGTCTAATGGTGAAGAACTTCAACAAATTCTACAAGAGTAGAAGCAAGGAAAGAAGCTCCAAGTCAAGGTCCTACAATGACAAGAGATCTTCAAGTCGTGAACGAAATTTCTACAATTGTGGAAGACCCGGACACTACTCCAATGAGTGTACGGCTCCCTACAAAAGAAGAGAAGATTCTCCCAAAAGAAGAAGTAGAAGAGAAGAATCACCACCAAGAGAGAGAAGGAGTAGAGATGATCGTTATGAACGAAGACCCTCTCGGAGAAGCAAGGATTCGGAAAGGAAGGACAAGTCATCAAATAGCTACACGAAAAGAAGACATCAAGATCATGTTGGTGAATGGGTATCTGGCTCTAACTCCGACCATCACTCCGAAAGAAGTTATCACTCCGACTCCGAATATACTCAAGATGAAGGTGTTGCCGGTCTAGCTCTTGTGACAACCAACTCCTATGACATATTTGACTCACCAAATGAAGGAATTGGAAGATGCTTCATGGCTACACATCCAAAGGTAACACACCCCGAGTATGTTGATTTCAATAGTGGTGAAGATGATTTGCTAGGAGATGATGATTTACTTGTTGACAACTCTAGTTATGAAAACTATGATGAACTTGCTATTACTCATGATAATCAAGATAAAACGAATGACGATGATAAGAAGGAGATTGAGCGTCTAACTAAAGAACTAAATACTCTTAAGTTAGCTCATGAAACTACCTTGGAAGATCATCGAGAACTTTTAAAGACTCATGAGAAGCTACGCTTTGAAAAGCTCAACCTTGAGCAAGAGCATGAGTTCTTAAAAGCAATCAATGATGATCTTCGCAAGAAAAGTTCTTCTTACATTGCCAAGCGTTTACTCTTGTCTACTTACATGCCACAAGTCAAATCTAGCAACAAGAACAAGAAAGATTCTTCCTCTAGTAGTAACAACAATCATGCTAAATCCAATGTTGTTGCTTCTAGTAGTTCTCTTGATTCCACTAATGATTCTCTTAGCCAAGTTACACTTGAGCAAGAAAATAGCTTATTGAAGGGAATTATAAGAAGGTGTTTACAAGAGTCTTGCCGGAAGTAAGCAATTTGAGGAAATTGTACGCAAGCAAGGAAGACACCGGAAGAATCAAGGTGTTGGTTTTGAACGAAAGTTCAATGCCAATGGAGTTGAGTGGGAAGAAGATCAATACCCCAAGACGAAGTTTGTTCCTCAACAAGAGAAGTATGATCCTACTTATTTCCAAGGAACACAAGCTCAAGATGATCTTCCACCACAAGACCACAAGCTAAAGGGCAAGGACAAGCTTCAAGAGGAGATTGATGCATTTGAAGAAGCACCTAAGGCCTTGGTCAAGTGGGTTCCCAAGACTACATCAAGTTCCACTTCATCAAGTATGACTACAACTCCAAGGATTCCCATCAAGATGGTGTGGATCCCTAAGAAGAACTAGAGAGTTCTTGAGGGTGACTCCGCCAACATACATCACTTATCATTTTGGCAAGGACAAGTGCAAACAACTTCCATATCTTGCACTAGTTCAAGGAGTCACAAAACCTCTTGTTAGTAAGACAAGGGACAAGGTAACCTAATGCAGTCATGGACATCATATCATGTGAACATCACTCTATGTTTATAGATACCCTTGTTTGTTCCTTGTGGGACTAACCCGTGTAGGTATTGAAAGTGCAACTCACTCCAAAGGATTGCTCCGAATGATCTACATCAACATTGAGCATCTACATCTTCAACACCTACATGAATTCATCATCGACAAAACCCAAGGTTAGTTCATCCCTCTTAGGGGGGATATCACATCTAGGGGGAGCTTTACTATAATCAATTGAGCTAAAGCAACTCTAATGATGTGAGCACAACAATGCTTTATGTAAAAGTGGCAACCCCACTTGTGCTTAAACGATGAGTATGACCTATAATCAAATGTTCTCATTTGACTCCTAAGTCAATATACTCATATATAGATGACCTAGTCATCGCCAAATTGCTTGATAGATTCTAGAGTGATTGTGCATGCTTTGTCACATATTTCATTTGTCACTTTATTGTGTGAGTATGTTGGATGCATATTTTACTCATTCGAGGACATCCATTTGTTGCTTTGATTGTTTGTCTTTTTTCTCTTTTGCCAAATGGATGGACAAGAATGCCTAAGAACTCCCTCTAGCTATCTATGCTTTTCTCGTCTCAAACTCTATTCATGCTACATCATAAAGTTTGATCAAGTCAGATTCGAACCACTCTATGTGAGGAGCACTCGGAGTCCTCGATTCGTCATAGACTTAAACTTCCAAAACCTCTTTGTGTATTTCGGTATGACCGAGTCATCCATTTCGGTCACACCGAGATCACTAAGTTGATCTAGGGTTTCAATCTCGATGCAACCGATTTAAACTTTTCGGTCACACCGAGTTGCAGTAACCGCTTGCGATTCTGCATCTCGGGGCCACCGAGTTGTTCCACTCGGTCACACCGACAGGGTCGGGATATATAATCCCACGGGTGAGATTTTGGAAATTTCTTCGAAACCTCTCAGCCCGCGCGTATCCTGCTCTGCCGCCTCGGGTCTCCGGATCGTCTTCTCGCCGCCAGCAACCTCCCGCCGCTGGTTTCCATCACCGTCAACGGAATCCTGCCCCTCCATTGCCATCGTAGCAAACTCCGCCGAACTAGGGTACGAGTTCGATCCTTTGTGTTATTCTTTTACCTCTGATTCGTAGCACATTGTTCTGCCATCTTCATCAGCACGTATGCAGACACTCTATCCACCGAAAACATCCTTTAGGTTAGATTTTATTTGAAATTTTAGGGTTAGGTCTCCGCCGAACTCATCTCGGACCGATCGAGTTGTAGAAATCGGTCTCACCGATTTGGCTTAGGCCATTGCACTTGCACTTTTGGTTTGACCGAAAACTGCAAATCGGTGTGACCGAGTTCGATTCTTTGTGAAACCCTAGCAGTCTCGGTGCCACCGAACTATGACTCGGTCTGACCGAGTTTACTAGTTTAGGTTCCAAAAGCTGCTTTGGTATTATCGAGTTTACAAATCGGTAGCTCCGAAACGCTTTCTGTGAAGAACTAAAACTAAGTTTTTAAGTCATCTGTTTTGCAAAAACTCTGCACTTTGTGATGCTCATCCACTCTACCTCATCTATATCTATTCACAGGGTCTGCTTTCAGTAAGTTTGAAGAGATGTCTGATCAAAGTGACAGTCAGAACAGGTCAGAGGAACAGGTGCAGATGAGTGAGGGCTCGGATCCCTCTAGCACTTCTAATGATGGTAGCAGGAGCACTCCAAGCAACTTGCCAAAGGCAGCCACCAGAACTAGGAAGAAGAGAACCTCAGAATTTGAGGATGAGGATTATGTTGCCACTGAGGAGGAAGTAAGCTCCAAAAAGAAGGTGCTGAGAAAGGAGTATGGCACAACTGCTACAAGTAAGCCAGGGCTGAATAAGAAGGCACCAGCAAGGAGGATCCCAATGTCAAAGCCAAGGAAGGTAGCAACAGGAGAAACAATGAAATTCACCATAGAATCAGATGATGGTGAAGCAGCAGGTGATGGGTAGAAAAAGAAGAGGGCAAGAACCACAACAGCAAAAGTTCTTGGCAAGCCCTCAATGATGAGAGATTCTGAAGAAGAGGAAGAGGAAGAGGATGCTGCACCAGCACCCAAAGCTCAGAAGCTTATGGGAGATGCTATAAAGGCAGGGGCTGCTCCATCTAAGCCCAAGTCTGCTCCCAAAGCTCCAGCTCAGAAGCCCCCAAAAGCCAAGAGGAACACCAGAAGTATACCTGTTGAGGAAAAGAACAAGGCCCCAGTGCCTCAAGCTGAAGAAGAGGAAGATGATCCACTTGTTTTGAGAAAGTTGAAGCCCAAGATTCCTGACCACAATGATGCTCATCCAGTAGCTGAAGACATGCATATCAGAAAGGATGCTGGACTGAGATTGTGGAGACAGTTTGATCCTTATGCTGTGAGGAGGAGGACAGCAGTTGATTACAGGTTTCACACAAAGGAACAACAAGACTTTTATGAAACTATTTTGCTTGACAAGAAGCCCATTGTACGTGACATGAAATGGGTGGATTGGGAATACATCAAGGAGAATGAAGATCACTTCCCAGGAATTTATGACAGCTTCAAGGCATGTGGAGTGGACAAATTTGTTGGACAGAAGCTCACAAAATGGAATGATGAGCTGATCATGCAGTTTTACTCCACTACCCACTTTTATCCAGATGGAAGGATAGTATGGATGTCTGAGGGTACAAGGTACCAATCCACAGTTGAGGAGTGGGCCAAGCTGATCAATGCCCCAGAAGAACATGAGGATGACTTGGATGTATATGCTAAGAAGAAGAAAGACCACAACACTATGGCTAACATGTACAAGGAGATCCCAGATAAAGCTATGGAGACACATAAGCTTGGATCTGTACACTATCTGTTGTCTGGTCTGCCAACTATCAACACAATACTTAGGCATACTTTGTTGCCCAAGTCTGGAGATCACAAGATGATCAGAGGACATGCTATCAATTTGATACATTTGTTTGATGTGCCTCAGAAGTTCAAGGTTATGAGTTTGATTGTAGAAACAATCAAGAGGACAGCTGTTGATCAGAAAATAAGCTATGGGTATGCTCCACATATTCAGAAGCTCATCAACTCCAAGATGGGCACAGGAACATATCTGTTGGATAAGGAGCATCTACACTTACATCCTAATTTTGAAGATAATACTGTTGTGATGAATGAGGAATACTCCACATCTGAGCAAGCACAGGAGAAGAGAGCCAAAGCAAAGGCTAAAAAGCTGCCAAGATGCCAAATGTTGAAGAGGTGTCTCAAGTTTTCCTGAAGAGCAAGCAAGATCAACTTGCATATCTGATCCAGTCTACAATAAGGATTGAGAAGGGCTTGGCAACCCTGACTCAAAACCAGGAGAGCTTGGAGAGGATCATAGAGACCAAATTTTATGATCTTGCTTTGAAGGTAACCGAGATTCAAACAACAGTTGAGCAGCTTCAGGAGGAAGCAGAAGAGAAGAGAGGCAAGGCAACTATTGATGCATTTGAGCAAGTGCCTAGAGGACAGAGGTCTGCTGCAGTGCCAGTGAGAGATTCTAGAGCTATAGCATCAGCACCAGCAGCTACAGCTCCAGTGCCACCTCCAGCAGCCACTCCACCAGCTCCAACTACATCAACAGATGCCTTCGTCCTTGGAGTTCTCTCTACACAACCTCCCGAAGACCAAGCTTGAGAGACGCATAGCACTATGCATATTTGAACTTTTTGGTAACTTGTTGCCAAAGGGGGGGAATATGTATAGATCATAGGCTTCGAGAGAGTGTTTTGCTTCTTTGCCTTTGGTTGAACTTTTATTGTGTGCTTGTGTGAGATACTTTATGTCTTTGTGAGATACTTGTATGATCATGTGGTTGATCATTTGTTACCTTAATGCTAGTTTGGATGATACTATCTTTTATATCTCATATATGATCATTCACTTGCTTGGTGATGAGTGCATGATTTTAATTTCTATCATTTTGAGCGCTCCACCAAGATGTATGTGACATGGAAGAGGAACCCATGATCCTAATCGATTGTGCATTTGCATTCAAAAGCAAATTATAAATAATGCACAAATTTAGGGGGAGCTCTTGCTTATCACATACTTCTCAAAGCGACGATGTTTTTCAATCTTATAATCATTTGTCGAAGCTTTGATCTATATGTTGTCATCAATTACCAAAAAGGGGGAGACTGTAAGTGCAACTATGCCTGGGTGGTTTTGGTAATTCCTAACAACATATAGCTCATTGAGGTAATGCTATTTTAAGATAAATATTTCAGGAAAGCTCAATGATTGGCATGGCATGGATTAGAAAGTGGACCCCTCAAAATGCTAAGGAGAAAAGATTGGCTCAAGCTCAAAGCACAAGACTCTATATTTTACTTTTAGTGATCCAAGATCACATTGAGTCCATAGGAAAAACCAATACTATTAAAAGGGGATGAGGTGTTGCTTAATGAGTTACTTGCTCAAAATGCTTAGTGATATGCTCCAAAAACCCTCAACTACTTTCTCATATCCACATATGTCCCAAACCAAAAGTCAAACTCGGCCCCACCGAAACTTTCTATCCGGCGCCACCGAGTTCACTTGACATAGCCACTGCCACAAACCCTAGTCACTTCGGTCTCACCTAGATGGAATTGCAACCTCTCTGTTTCCCTTCGTAAGGTTTCGGTCTAACCGAGATGAGCGATCGGTCCCACCGAGATTGCAATGCAAACTCTCTGTTTCCCCTTCGTAACATTTCGGTCTAACGAGATGAGCGAATCGGTCCCACCGAGTTTGCCTGACCAACTCTCTGTTTGTCTATTACCAAAATCGGTCCCACCGAGTTTGTGTAGTCGGTCTCACCGAGATTACATTATGCCCTAACCCTAACGACATCGGTCCCACCGAGTTGACATGTCGGTGCCACCGAAAATCCTAACGTTCACATTTTGAACTAAATCGTTCTGACCGAGTTTTATAATTCGGTCCCACCGAGTTTGGTGATTTGTGTGTAACAGTTAGATTTTGTGTGGAGGCTACATATACCCCTCACTACAAAAAAAAGACACATCCGTGACATTTTGGGCCGAATGATTTTTTTTCTGTCATACATATGACACTTCTATGACGATAATTGTGACAAAACCCGGTATCATCATAGATGTGGTGGGCTCCTACTTCTATGACAAAAAATCATGACAGAAAATGGGCTTTTCGTCCTGGGAGGGTCGGAGACGCAGCTGCATGACATTCTTTGGGCTGTCCATGACGGAAAAAACCGTGGTAGAAGCAAGGGCGAGGAAAATTTCGGGGAGTTCCCGGTTACGGTGGGAGGTCGGGGGCCGAGCGATGCGCGTTTCTCTCGTACACGTACGCGCGTGTGTGCGAGGCGTTGGCTCTAACTGAACCCGAGCGAGGCGTTGGGCTCTAACTGAACCCGAGCGATTGCACTTCAGGCTACGCTTAACTGAACCCAGCGATCGATCGATGGCTGTTAACTGAACCCGATCGAGCGATTCCTTCGCTACTGCTGCTAACTGAAGCCGATCGATGCTGCCTATGGGATGAACAGTGAACATTGCGGGGGTGGGGGGTTTGGATGAACAGTGAGTGGTGGCGTTGCCTCTGGATGAACAGGACCCCGTGGTGTGGTGGAGGGCTGGATGAACAGTAGATGGTGGAGGGGTGCCCGTGGAGGGGTGGTTGAACAGGACCCCGTGGTGTGGAGGGCTGGATGAACAGTAGACGGTGGAGGGGTGGTTGAACAGTAGCCAATGGAGTAGCGCGCGGTGGAGGCTGGATGAACAGGAGCCCGTGGAGCCTGGAGGAGGTCGACGGTAGCCCATGGAGGCTGGAGGAGGTCGGCGGTTGCTACCTCTTGAGCTTGCGTTGGATTTCTTTGAAGAGGAGAGGATGATGCAGCAAAGTAGCGTAAGTATTTCCCTCAGTTTTTGAGAACCAAGGTATCAATCCAGTAGGAGGCTACACGCGAGTCCCTCGTACCTACACAAAACAATAGCTCAACGCAACCAACGCGATTAGGGGTTGTCAATCCCTTCATGGTCACTTACGAGAGTGAGATCTGATAGAGATGATAGATGATATTTTTGGTATTTTTGATATAAAGATGCAAGGTAAAATAAAAGGCAAAGTAAAAAAGCAAAGCAATAATAAAGTGATTGGAGATTGATATGATGAGAATAGACCCGGGGCCATAGGTTTCACTAGTGGCTTCTCCCAAGAGCATAAGTATTTCTACGGTGGGTGAACAAATTACTGTTGAGCAATTGACAGAATTGAGCATAGTTATGAGAATATCTAGGTATGATCATGTATATAGGCATCACGTCCGAGACAAGTAGACCGACTCCTGCCTGCATCTACTACTATTACTCCACTCATCGACCGCTATCCAGCATGCATCTAGAGTTTTAAGTTCAAGAAAACAGAGTAACGCCTTAAGCAAGATGACATGATGTAGAGGAATAAATTCATGCAATATGATAAATACCCCATCTTGTTATCCTTGATGGCAACAATATAATACGTGCCTTGCTGCCCCTTCTGTCACTGGGTAAGGACACCGCAGGATTGAACCCAAAGCTAAGCACTTCCCCCATTGCAAGAAAAACCAATCTAGTAGGCCAAACCAAACTGATAATTCGAAGAAACTTGCAAAGATAACCAATCATACATAAAAGAATTCAGAGAAGATTCAAATATTGTTCATAGATAATCTTGATCATAAACCCACAATTCATCGGTCTCAACAAACACACCGCAAAAAAGAAGATTACATCGAATAGATCTCCACGAGAGAGGGGGAGAACATTGTATTGAGATCCAAAAAGAGAGAAGAAGCCATCTAGCTACTAACTATGGACCCGAAGGTCTGAGGTAAACTACTCACACTTCATCGGAGACGCTATGATGATGATGTAGAAGCCCTCCATGATGGATGCCCCCTCTAGCGGAGCTCCGGAACAGGCCCCAAGATGGGATCTCGTGGGTACAGAAGGTTGCGGTGGTGGAATTAGGTTTTTGGCTTCGTTTCTGATCGTTTGGGGTACGTAGGTATATATAGGATGAAGGAGTACGTCGGTGGAGCTTCGAGGGGCCCACGAGGCAGGGGGTGCGCCCTCCACCCTCGTGACCACCTCGTGGCTTTCTTGATGGAGGGTCCAAGTCTCCTGGATCTTATCTGATGAGAAAATCACGTTCCCGAAGGTTTCATTCCGTTTGGACTCCGTTTGATATTCTGTTTCTTCAAAACACTGAAATAGGCAAAAAACAACAATTCTAGGTTGGGCCTTCGGTTAATAGGTTAGCCCCAAAAGTAATATAAAAGTGGAAAATAAAGCCCAATATAGTCCAAAACAGTAGATAATATAGCATGGAGCAATAAAAAATTATAGATACATTGGAGACGTATGAACGGTGGAGATGAACAGTATCCCGTGGAGTCCCGTTTTGCGGTACGCCACACCCCTCCCGATGAACAGGATCCCCATTTCGACCGCAGCGCTCCAACACAAGTCTGTTTTGTCCGTTTTGCGGTACGCCACACCCCTCCCGATCAACAGGACCCCCATTTCGACCGTAGGAGGCCCGTTTCGTCCGTTTTGCGGTACGCCACACCCTTCCCGATCAACGGGACCCCTGTTTCGACGGTAGGAGGTCCGTTTCGTTCGTTTTGCGGTACACCAGACCCCTCCCGATGAACAGGATCCTGTTTCGAACGTGGCCGGTCGAACACAAGGCCGTTTCCTCCCTTCTATGGTACGCCAGGCCTCGTTTCCATCGCATGTTCCGTCCAAGCCCTCCCAATGAACACGGCCACGCATTCCGTTCCGACCCAGCCGGTTGGCTCCCACGCGTTCCGTTGCCTCCCGATGAACACGACGCATTCCGTTGCCTCCCCATGAACGTGACGCATTCTGTTGCCTCCCCATGAACACGACGACGACGCTGTTTCTCTGTTCCGACCTAGCCATGTCAACGGGCCCTTGCCGTACGTATGCACGAGTAGGCGTTCGAGACCCCACCCGTATGTACACATACGTGGCCGTATTTTCTTTCTTGCACCCTGGCCGCTGTATGTACGTGTACATGCTACGTGCGCGCCTCTACTACGACACGTGCGCGCCTCTACTACGACACATGCGCGCCTCTACATTGAAGGAAATATGCCCTAGAGGCAATAATAAAGTTATTATTTATTTCCTTATATCATGATAAATGTTTATTATTCATGCTAGAATTGTATTAACTGGAAACATAATACATGTGTGAATACATAAACAAACAGAGTGTCACTAGTATGCCTCTACTTGACTAGCTCGTTAATCAAAGATGATTATGTTTCCTAACCATAGACAAAGAGTTGTTATTTGATTAATGAGATCACATCATTAGGTGAATGATCTGATTGACTTGACCCATTCCGTTAGCTTAGCACTTGATCGTTTAGTTTGTTGCTATTGCTTTCTTCATGACTTATACATGTTCCTATGACTATGAGATTATGCAACTCCCGTTTACCGGAGGAACACTTTGTGTGCTACCAAACGTCACAACGTAACTGGGTGATTAAAAAGGTGCTCTACAGGTGTCTCCGAAGGTACTTGTTGGGTTGGCGTATTTCGAGATTAGGATTTGTCACTCTGAATGTCGGAGAGGTATCTGTGGGCCCTCTCGGTAATGCTCATCACTTAAGCCTTGCAAGCATTGCAGCTAATGAGTTAGTTGCGAGATGATGTATTACGGAACGAGTAAAGAGACTTGACGGTAACGAGATTTAACTAGGTATTGGATACCGACGATCGAATCTCGAGCAAGTAACATACCGATGACAAAGGGAACAATGTATGTTGTTATGCGGTCTGACCGATAAAGATCTTCGTAGAATATGTGGGAGCCAATATGAGCATCCAGGTTCCGCTATTGGTTATTGACCGAGAATAGTTCTAGGTCATGTCTACATAGTTCTCGAACCCGTAGGGTCCGCAAGCTTAACGTTATGATGACAGTTTTATTATGAGTTTGTGTTTTGATGTACCGAAGGTTGTTCGGAGTCCCGGATGTGATCATGGACATGACGAGGAGTCTCGAAATGGTCGAGACATAAAGATTGATATATTGGAAGCCTATATTTGGATATCAGAATCGTTCCGGGTGAAATCGGGATTTTACCTGAGTACCGGGGGTTACCGGAACCCCCCCGGGGGTTATTGGGCCTTCATGGGCCTTAAGGGAGAAGAGGAGGGCCGGCCAGGGCAGGCCGCGCGCCCCCTCCCCCCTAGTCCGAATAGGACAAGGAAGGGGGGCGGGGGCGGCGCCCCCCTTTCCTCTTCCCCTTCTCCCTTTCCTTCTCCAACAAGGCAAGAGGGGGGAGTCCTACTCCCGGTGGGAGTAGGACTCCTCCAGGCGCACCCCTAGGGGGCCAGCCGCACCTCTCCCTCCCTCCTTTATATACGGGGGAAGGGGGGCACCCTAGAACACACAAGTTGATCTTCGTGATCATTCCTTAGCCGTGTGCGGTGCCCCCTCCACGATATTACACCTCGGTCATATTGTAGCGGTGCTTAGGCGAAGCCCTGCGACAGTTGAACATCAAGATCGTCATCACACCGTCGTGCTGACGAAACTCCTCCCCGAAGCTTTGCTGGATCGGAGCCCGGGAACGTCATCGAGCTGAACGTGTGCAGAACTCGGAGGTGCCGTCTGTTCGGTGCTTGGATCGGTCGGATCGGGAAGACGTACGAATACTTCCTCTATGTTGTGTCAACGCTTCCGCTTCGGTCTACGAGGGTACGTAGACAACACTCTCCCCTCCCGTTGCTATGCATCACCATGATCTTGCGTGTGCGTAGGAATTTTTTTGAAATTACTACGTTCCCCTTCAGTGGCATCCGAGCCAGGTTTTTATGGTTTGATGTTATATGCACGAGTAGAACACAAGTGAGTTGTGGGCGATATAAGTCATACTTCTTACCAGCATGTCATACTTCGGTTCGGCAGTATTGTTGGATGAAGCGGCCCGGACCGACATTACGCGTACGCTTATGCGAGACTGGTTCTACCGCCGTGCTTTGCACACAGGTGGCTAGCGGGTGTCAGTTTCTCCAACTTTAGTTGAACCAAGTGTGGCTACGCCCGGTCATTGTGAAGGTTAAAACAACACCAACTTGACAAACTATCGTTGTGGTTTGATGCGTAGGTAAGATGGTTCTTACGAAGCCCATAGCAGCCACATAAAACTTGCAACAAACAAAGTAGAGGACGTCTAACTTGTTTTTGCAGGGCATGTTGTGATGTGATATGGTCAAGACATGATGCTAAATTTTATTGTATGAGATGATCATGTTTTGTAACTGAGTTATCGGCAACTGGCAGGAGCCATATGGTTGTCGCTTTATTGTATGCAATGCAATCGCCCTGTAATGCTTTACTTTATCACTAAGCGGTAGCAATAGTCGTAGAAGCATAAGATTGGCGAGACGACAACGATGCTACGATGGAGATCAAGGTGTCGCGCCAGTGACGATGGTGATCATGACGGTGCTTCGGAGATGGAGATCACAAGCACAAGATGATGATGGCCATATCATATCACTTATATTGATTGCATGTGATGTTTATCTTTTATGCATCTTATCTTGCTTTGATTGTCGGTAGCATTTTAAGATGATCTCTCACTAATTATCAAGAAGTGTTCTCCCTGAGTATGCACCGTTGCCAAAGTTCGTCGTGCCCAGACACCACGTGATGATCGGGTGTGATAAGCTCTACGTCCATCTACAACGGGTGCAAGCCAGTTTTGCACACGCAGAATACTCAGGTTAAACTTGACGAGCCTAGCATATGCAGATATGGCCTCGGAACACGGAGACCGAAAGGTCGAGCGTGAATCATATAGTAGATATGATCAGCATGGTGATGTTCACCATTGAAAGCTACTCCATTTCACGTGATGATCGGTTATGGTTTAGTTGATTTGGATCACGTGATCACTTAGAGGATTAGGGGGATGTCTATCTAAGTGGGAGTTCTTAAGTAATATGATTAATTGAACTTAAATTTATCATGAACTTAGTACCTGATAGTATCTTGCTTGTCTATGTTGATTGTAGATAAATGGCCCGTGCTGTTGTTCCGTTGAATTTTAATGCATTCCTTGAGAAAGCAAAGTTGAAAGATGATGGTAGCAATTACACGGACTGGGTCCGTAACTTGAGGATTATCCTCATTGCTGCACAGAAAAGTTACGTCCTGGAAGCACCGCTGGGTGCCAGGCCTGCTGCTGATGCAACTGACGACGTTAAGAACGTCTGGCAGAGCAAAGCTGATGACTACTCGATAGTTCAATGTGCCATGCTTTACGGCTTAGAACCGGGTCTTCAACGGCGTTTTGAACGTCATGGAGCATATGAGATGTTCCAGGAGTTGAAGTTAATTTTCCAAAAGAATGCCCGGATTGAGAGATATGAAGTCTCCAATAAGTTCTATAGCTGCAAGATGGAGGAGAATAGTTCTGTCAGTGAGCATATACTCAAGATGTCTGGGTATTGTAATCACTTGATTCAACTGGGAGTTACTCTTCCGGATGATAGCGTCATTGACAGAATTCTCCAATCTCTTCCACCTAGCTACAAGAGCTTCGTGATGAACTATAATATGCAAGGGATGGATAAGACAATTCCCGAGCTCTTCGCAATGCTAAAGGCTGCAGAGGTAGAAATCAAGAAGGAGCATCAAGTGTTGATGGTCAACAAGACCACTAGTTTCAAGAAAAAGGGCAAAGGGAAAAGAAAGGGGAACTTCAAGAAAAACAGCAAGCAAGTAGCTGCTCAGGAGAAGAAACCCAAGTCTGGACCTAAACCTGAAATTGAGTGCTTCTACTGCAAGCAGACTGGACACTGGAAGCGGAACTGCCCCAAGTATTTGGCGGATAAGAAGGATGGCAAGGTGAACAAAGGTATATGTGATATACATGTTATTGATGTGTACCTTACTAGAGCTCGCAGTAGCACCTGGGTATTTGATACTGGTTCTATTGCTAATATTTGCAACTCAAAACAGACCTTCGGGATGGCAAGATTAAACGAACACTGGCAAAGGACGAGGTGACGATGCGCGTGGGAAATGGTTCCAAAGTCGATGTGATCGCGGTCGGCACGCTACCTCTACATCTACCTTCGGGATTAGTATTAGACCTAAATAATTGTTATTGGGTACTAGCGTTGAGCGTGAACATTATATCTGGATCTTGTTTGATGCGAGACGGTTATTCATTTAAATCAGAGAATAATGGTTGTTCTATTTATATGAATAATATCTTTTATGGTCACGCACCTTTGAAGAGTGGTCTATTTTTGATGAATCTCAATAGTAGTGATACACATATTCATAATGTTGAAGCCAAAAGATGCAGAGTTGATAATGATAGTGCAACTTATTTGTGGCACTGCCGTTTAGGTCATATTGGTGTAAAACGCATGAAGAAACTCCATACTGATGGACTTTTGGAACCGCTTGATTATGAATCACTCGGTACTTGCGAACCGTGCCTCATGGGCAAGATGACTAAAACACCGTTCTCCGGTACTATGGAGAGAGCAACAGATTTGTTGGAAATCATACATACAGATGTATGTGGTCCGATGAATGTTGAGGCTCGTGGCGGATATCGTTATTTTCTCACCTTCACAGATGATTTAAGCAGATATGGGTATATCTACTTAATGAAGCATAAATCTGAAACATTTGAAAAGTTCAAAGAATTTCAGAGTGAAGTTGAAAATCATCGTAACAACAAATTAAAGTTTCTACGATCTGATCGTGGAGGAGAATATTTGAGTTACGAGTTTGGTCTACATTTGTAACAATGCGGAATAGTTTCGCAGCTCACGCCACCCGGAACACCACAACGTAATTGTGTGTCCGAACGTCGTAATCGTATATTACTTGATATGGTGCGATCTATGATGTCTCTTACAGATTTACCGCTATCGTTTTGGGGTTATGCTTTAGAGACGGCCGCATTCACGTTAAATAGGGCACCATCAAAATCCGTTGAGACGACGCCTTATGAACTATGGTTTGGCAAGAAACCAAAGTTGTCGTTTCTTAAAGTTTGGGGCTGTGATGCTTATGTGAAAAAGCTTCAACCTGATAAGCTCGAACCCAAATCGGAGAAATGTGTCTTCATAGGATACCCAAAGGAGACTGTTGGGTACACCTTCTATCACAGATCCGAAGGCAAGACATTCGTTGCTAAAAATGGATCCTTTCTAGAGAGGGAGTTTCTCTCGAAAGAAGTGAGTGGGAGGAAAGTAGAACTTGATGAGGTAATTGTACCTGCTCCCTTATTGGAAAATAGCACATCACAGGAACCGGTTTCTGTGACGTCTGAACCAATTAGTGAGGAAGTTAATGATGATGATCATAGAACTTCAGATCAAGTTACTACAGAACTTCGTAGATCAACGAGAGTAAGATCCGCACCAGAGTGGTACGGTAATCCTGTTCTGGAAGTCATGCTATTAGATCACGATGAACCTACGAACTATGAAGAAGCGATGGTGAGCCCAGATTCCGCAAAATGGCTTGAAGCCATGAAATCTGAGATGGGATCCATGTATGAGAACAAAGTGTGGGCTTTGGTTGACTTGCCCAATGATCTGCAAGCAATCAAGAATAAATGGATCTTCAAGAAGAAGACTGACGCTGACGGTAATGTTACTGTCTACAAAGCTCGGCTTGTTGCAAAAGGTTTTCGACAAGTTCAAGGGATTGACTACGATGAGACCTTCTCACCCGTAGCGATGCTTAAGTCTGTCCGAATCATGTTAACAATTGCCGCATTTTATGATTATGAAATTTGGCAAATGGATGTAAAAACTGCATTCCTGAATGGATTTCTGGAAGAAGAGTTGTATATGATGCAACCAGAAGGTTTTGTCGATCCAAAGGGAGATAACAAAGTGTGCAAGCTCCAGCAATCCATTTATGGACTGGTGCAAGCCTCTCGGAGTTGGAATAAACGCTTTGATAGTGTGATCAAAGCATTTTGGTTTGTACAGACTTTTGGAGAAGCCTGTATTTACAAGAAAGTGAGTGGGAGCTCTGTAGCATTTCTGATATTATATGTGGATGACATATTACTAATCGGAAATGATATATAATTTCTGGATAGCATAAAGGGATACTTGAATAAGAGTTTTTCAATGAAAGACCTCGGTGAAGCTCCTTACATATTGGGCATTAAGATCTATAGAGATAGATCAAGATGCTTAATTGGACTTTCACAAAGTACATACCTTGACAAAGTTTTGAAGAAGTTCAAAATGGATCAAGCAAAGAAAGTGTTCTTGCCTGTGTTACAAGGTGTGAAGTTGAGTAAGACTCAATGCCCGACCACTTCAGAAGATAGAGAGAAAATGAAAGATGTTCCCTATGCTTCAGCCATAGGCTCTATCATGTATGCAATGCTGTGTACCAGACCTGATTTGTGCCTTGCTATAAGTCTAGCAGGGAGGTACCAAAGTAATCCAGGAGTGGATCACTGGACAGTGGTCAAGAACATCCTGAAATACCTGAAAAGGACTAAGGATATGTTTCTCGTATATGGAGGTGACAAAGAGCTCATCGTAAGTGGTTATGTTGATGCAAGCTTTGACACTGATCCGGACGATTCTAAACCGCAAACCAGATACGTGTTTACTTTAAACGGTGGAGCTGTCAGTTGGTGCAGTTCTAGACAAAGCGTCGTGGCGGGATCTACGTGTGAAGCGGAATACATAGCTGCTTCGGAAGCAGCAAATGAAGGAGTCTGGATGAAGGAGTTCATATCCGATCTAGGTGTTGTACCTAGTGCATCGGGTCCAATGAAAATCTTTTGTGACAATACTAGAGCAATTGCCTTAGCAAAGGAATCCAGATTTCACAAGAGAACCAAGCACATCAAGAGACGCTTCAATTCCATCCGGGATCTAGTCCAGGTGGGAGACATAGAAATTTGCAAGATACATACAGATCTGAATGTTGCAGACCCGTTGACTAAGCCTCTTCCACGAGCAAGACATGATCAGCACCAAGACTCCATGGGTGTTAGAATCATTACTGTGTAATCTAGATTATTGACTCTAGTGCAAGTGGGAGACTGAAGGAAATATGCCCTAGAGGCAATAATAAAGTTATTATTTATTCCTTATATCATGATAAATGTTTATTATTCATGCTAGAATTGTATTAACTGGAAACATAATACATGTGTGAATACATAAACAAACAGAATGTCACTAGTATGCCTCTACTTGACTAGCTCGTTAATCAAAGATGGTTATGTCGGGGGATATCGGCCCCCACAAGCACCTATGGGGACGGAGCCCCTTGTCGGTTCGGCGGGGGGCGGAGGTTGCACAAAGAGCAGATCGAGGCGACACACACACACAACGATTTTACCTAGCTTCGGGCCGCATGGATGCGTAAAACCCTACTGCTGCTTGTCTGGTTGATTCGGGTTCTTGCTCTGGAGCGCAAGAAGCTACAGTAAGTTGGAGCTGGACGTAGACGAGGGTCTACTGGGTGTCCTTCTTCAGGTCTGGATCCCTCTTCCCTTCCCCTACATGCGCATGGGCCTCCTTTTATATGCTAAAGGGGTTTTCCACAGGTAGCGACGCAGGTGAGGGTAAAAATGGCAAGGAACTGTACGAACAGTGGCCGCACAGTGCTATCGCACCTAACTCTGACGGCGGGGGACAAAGGCATTAAATGCCCGTCTGGATCGCCCGAACAGTGCCGAGGCGGACCGTTAGGGGCGCCTCCGCTTGCCACGGGGGCGACTCCGCCAACGTCGCATGCCACGCGCGCGCCCCAGGCTGCGCGGCGCCCCGCCACGTGTCTCTGGGGAAGCTCCAGAGTGACGCATGGGCAGGTGAGCTGGAGCGCACGCCTGAGGTGGTGGTTCTCCACGGCAAGTGGCTTGCCGCGGTGGTCGTCTTGCCGCACCTGAGAGCTTGCCGCTCGTCAGGCCTCGCCGGGGCGCGCGGCGCGCTGCGGCGGGCTTCTCTTGGGGTGCCTTGGTTTGGCCGTCCCGGCGAGCTCCTCCCGCCGGGGCCTTGGTGCTTCGGCTTAGTCGTCCCGGCAAGCTCCTCTTGCCGGGGCCTTGTCGCCTTGGCCCGGCAAGCTCCTCTTGCCGGACCTCGCCTTCTTGGCCTGGCAAGCTCCTCTTGTCGGGGCTTGGTCTTCTAGGCTCGATCGCTTGGCCTCCGTCCGGCCCAGAAAGGGCCGTGGAGACTCTTGTCGCTCCCCTGGCGAGCCTTGCTGCGGGACGCTACTACTGCCCGTGCACAAGTTCGGGGTACTAAGGTACCCCTACTTTAGTACACCGACAGGAGCCCCCGGGTCTGGGCCATACACGGTGCCGAGCGTTGTTGGGCCAGGCCCTAACAGTGCACGGGCACGCGTGGCCTGGGTTGCGCTGCTCCTTAACTCTGTGCTCGTCGCGCCCTCCCCAAGTGGCGCGTGCTTATCGCGGCGTCGTGGGGGGCGAGGCGTGCGAGGCGTGCGTGACGTGGGTGGCGTGCGCGGGGCTTGAGGCCCGCAGGCATGCGTCACGTCGGGCACGATTACTCCATCTGGAAAGGCGGAACGTCCGCCCCCACTCCTTCCCCCCTTTATAAGCGGAGGGGAACAGGGGCAGTTCGCCATTCCGCCGGTTGCTGTTCCTCGAAAATCTCCGCCACTTCCTCCTTACTAGAGAAAGCAGCGATTCGCCCTCGCAGCCCCCGGCGCCGCCAACGCCGACAACTCCCCCTCCCCGTTTCTGCCATGGCCCCGAAGAGCGACAAGGCGAAGGGGAAGGCCGTGAAGTCGGCCGAGGCGCTGCGGCTGGAAGCGCTTCGGAAGGAGAGGGCGACGTTCCCCCCTCAGCTCGATGCGCTGAGGCTGAAGAACGGGTACCGTCTCTTCTGGTCGACGGCGACGCGAGCGCATCCGCGCACGCGAGTTCTTCCCGCCATCGCCCAGAAGCTGTACCCGACCGGGTACCCTTTCTTCGCCGTGTTCTTCTATTGCGGGCTCTGCCCGCCTTTTTCCGAGTTCTTCTGCGACATCATGCACACCTACAACCTCCACCTCCTTGACTTCACCCCCAACGCCGTTCTGACAATGGCGGTTTTCGCACACCTTTGCGAGAACTTTGTCGGAGTCCGCCCCAACGTAGCCCTCTTCCGCCACTTCTTTACTCCCCGGGTGGAGAAAGGAGAGCCGCTGTCCGGCGGAGTCGCCTGGGTCTCCAGGACCGGCAAGAAAGAGGTCTATTTGGAGGGGGAACTCCGTGGCAGATGGGAGGAGTGGAGGGCCGAGTGGTGCCTGATCGTCGAGGAGAATCCACCACTGTTCACCGTCGTGCGGCGAACTCCAGTGGTGCGCGGCCGTGACTGGAGCGACTTAGCCCCGGACGACGCCAAGCTGAAGATTGCTGCCACCCGAATCGTGCGCCTCAGGTTTGCCGGGCTCACCGTTGGCGCCGTCGGCGCGGATTTCCTTCGCCGGCGTATCGCCCCCCTGCAGGAGAGGGGGAAGCCGGCTTGGGAATTCCAAAACGCGGCGGACATCATGAGGCTGCGCCCGGGCCTTAACTACAACTTCACCATTCTGGAGCTCGTCGGAGTGTTGAAGGAGCTGTTCAAATACGACTCCGAGCACCCAGAATGGTTCAGGTTGCCGCCGGGCGTCGTCCCCCTGTGCAACAATTCGGCGCTCAGCCGCATCCTCGCGATGATGCCGCTGTGCGACTCGCACGGGATCGACGCGACCTGGCAGGAGCCGGCGGACGACGTCGTGCAGGCCTTCTTCGACAACTTGGAGGAGGTGCCGGTCGACCCCGACGAGAAGAGGGGCCTCGCGCGGGACACCATCCCGGAGGAGCTGGCGTACATCGCCTCCAGGATGGAGGAGGCGGCGGCCGCCGCGGCCGCGGGCGAGTCTGGCTTCACCCTGGCCGAAGCAGACGCGGCGGAGGCGGAGAGCCTCGCCGACCAAATGGAGCTCGCCGGCGCGGAGGAACCAGCCGGGCACGGTGGCGCGGGCGAGCCCGCTCAGGACGCGAGCGGCTTGCCGGAGGTTGACGCGTCCTCCTCGCAGCTCCCGGGCAGCTCGTCGCAGGCGGAGCCCCCTGCCCAGCCGAGGAGGCGTCTCCGCAGGGCCGGAGAGGTGGTGCGGCAGGCCGACCAGCAACCGCAGCCCCGCGTGACACGCGCCTCCGAAGCAGCGGGAGCGGGGTCCTCACGGGCCACGGCTTCTGCTCCCGCTGCTCCCCGTACCGCGGCGGCAACGGGGGCGGGGTCGTCCACCGTCCCCGCCAAGCGGTCCCGGGAACCCACTCCCCTGTCTCCTCGCGCCTGGAGCAAGCCGGTTTTTGACTATTCCGCGCTCAGCTCCGACGACGAGGAGGAGGACGAAGAGTAAGTTTCTGGTAGAGCTTGTATCTTCTTGATTTCTGTTGCTTCGTCTTGTTTCGCAGCCCACTCACCCTCCCCCGAAACCATTCCCATTTAGGAGCTTGGCCTAGAGGAGGGCGAAGAGGGCAAGGATCTCGCTGGTCGTCCTTGAGGGCGAATCTCCCCCGGCAACTGGGGAGGTGCCGGAGACGACCTTGCCGGACTTGGCAGCGGGTCCCCAGGGCAGCCCACAGCGCAGCCTCCAGGGTGAGTGCACGGCTAGTTCTTGCCGTTTGGCGCGCGCGTGAGCTCCCCTTCTCTTTGTGGTTGACATGTGGCTGTTGTTGCTGTCGTTGGGTAGGAGCAGAGCAGCCCCAGCAGGCGACCCCGGGGGGCACTCCTGCCGCGCCGTCTGCGTCGACCACCCAGCCTAGGGAGAAACCTCCGGCAAGGGAGGAGCCCCCGGCAGGGGAGACCTCCCCGGCAAGGGAGGAGCCCCCGGCAAGGAAGACCTCTCCGGCAAGGGAGGGATCTCCGGCGAGGGACGCGGCCAGCGATCCCCCGGCAGCGGAGGCCGCGGCCACGGACCCTGCCACCGGTAAGCCCCCCTGCACGGAAATCTGTCCCTGGTTATCTTTCCTTATGAGCCTTTTTGTCGGCTGCTCGGTTGACTCTTCTCCCCTCTTCCGACCATCAAGCCCGCCCACCGCGGACCCGATGGAGACCGAGGTCGTCGTCGGGGAGGGCGTGCTCGGCGACGCGGACGACGTCGTCGTCATCGAGGAGGCGGACGGCACCGACGACCCTGCAGGCGGCGGGGAGGCCGAAGCCGCCAAGGCCGCCACGGGGGCAGACGGCGAGGGGACCGGCGACCGTGCCGACGACCCCGGGGAGGCAGGGGCGTCAAGCACTCTGCCGTCCGGCGATCCCGCTGCTACCGCCGCGTCGGGCCTCGAGGAGCCCCCGGCGGGTGCCTACCTGAAGGCCGGCGATGGCGTCTTCATCAGGCTCCCCTGGGAGCCTAGCTCCGGGGCGCCGGTCGAGGGGGAGGCCTTGGACGGAGAAGTGCTCGCCTCCGTCGGGCTGACAGTGGTCGACGCGCCAAGCACCAGCAGCGGCGAGCCCGAGGAGGAGCGGCTGCTCCGGAAGCTTGTGTCGCTCTACCGCGCCCGGCAGGCCAAGGTGGAGCGCCAAGAGGCACTCGTCGCGAGGGCCGGCGCGGACATGGAGAAGCGTGCCGAGGAGCTCCGGGAGCTCAACCAGGAGGCCCTTCGGTCTTTGGCGGAGGAGCGGAGGCTGCTCGACGAGGCGCGGACGGCCTTCCTCCTCGAGAAGGCAGAGGCCAAAGAGCAGCAGAGGCTTGCCGCTGCGGAGCTATCCGCGCGGGAAAGCGAACTGGTGCAACAGAAAGCCAGCCTCACCAGCCACGAGGAGGAGGTTGCCGCGCGCGAGCAGGCGCTTGGCGGGGCCCTGCAGAGAGCGCAGGACGCTGCCGCGGCCGCCGAGGTCGCCAAGGGGGAGTTGGAGACGAGGGTGGCGCAGCTCGTCAGCGACCTCAAGGCGAGCGGCGAGGAGCTTGCCGCGCTCAAACAGGAGCGCGAGAAGGGCGCTCACACCCTTGGCGAGCTGCAGGGCCGCTTCGCCGAGAAGATCCAGGAGCTCGACGCCGCCAAGGATTCCAAGGCTGACCTCGAGCTGAAGCTGGACACCCTGTCCAAGGCGCTGGAGAGCGCCAAGGGGCAGGAAGCGACCTTGCGGAAGGAGGTTGCTGGCAACGAGGAGCTATTGAAGCGCGCCGCCGTTACCCAGAACGCCTTCCAGGAGACGGTGGAGCGGTGGACCAAAGGCCTCGTCGACATCGCCACCACCATCGACAAGGAGCTGAAGCTGCTGGGGATGGAGGGCCACGAGTACCCCTCCGGCAAGAACGTCCCGCCGAGCGTCAAGCTCACTTCCTTCTTCAAGGGCTTGGTGGGGGTGCTCCAGCATCTCCGGGAAACGATCCCAGAGCAGCTGGCCGAGGAGACGCGGGAAGCCGTCTCCGGGGCCCTCGAGAGGGTGCTGGTGAAGATCGTCTTCCATAACCCCACCATCAGGCTTACCAACATCCTCAGGCACCTGCCGGAAGACGCCGACCTGACGGAGATCAGGGCCCTCGTCACCCCCATTGTGGAAAGGGTGGCCGGGATCAGGAGGGTCGAGGGCGACCGCGCGGATTAGGCCGCCCACCTCTTTCTTTTCTTCCCTTGTCGCTGCTAAGCATGTCATAGAAACAGCTGATTAGAGCAGCGGCAAGTCCTTGGAATATAACTTTTATCCTAGGCAGTTCATTGCGCTGTTATCTCCCTCGTTCGACTTTGTGCTTCGTACGTTCGCGCCCTACGCTCCCGGGAACTTGTCGGCGCAAGCCTCCGCCTTGCCACGGGTGCCGAGTGCGGGACATCAGCAACCCGCTGGCGGTGCCTCCACCGGCAAGAAACCTTGCCGCGGCTGGCGCAACTCACTTACAATGTTGAGCAGGCTCAGGGCGAGGTAAGCGTTGCGACTGCAGTCGCAGCACACTTAAGCTGCCGAGCAAGCTCTAAACAAAGTAAGGACGCTACTCTGGATGTAGCACACTTAAGTTGTTGAGCGGACTCGAAACGAAATAAGGGCGCAACCAGCCACGAGCCGGCCCCTCCGCGCACAGGTTTCCCATACGAAACTCGGCCGTTCGAGGAAGATAACTTAAGGATAAAAAGGAGCTTAATTTCTCAAACTTTGGCAACTTAGCTTTTCTGTTGTTTGTAGTCCGGCAAGGCGCGGCTTCCTCGGGCGACGCCCAGCCTATCCTGTCATCCCCCCTTCTCGAGGTAGGGGAATAACGAGGGCTCGGGGCTTCACGGCCCGCCATTGCTTGCCGGAGTCGAGTGCTGCACAATCATGTCAAATAATGCATGCGCCAAGCGGAGAGGCGCGAAGTCGACAAGATGTGCGGGGCACATAAGCTATGCTTGGGATCTGCGCTCGTCTCTGTACCAAGGATTACATGCAACTGCGGCAAGACTTGGATAGAGAGGATGGTCGACGGAACGGGTTCCGACTACCGCGCTGGCAAGATCCCTCCCACGGTCGGCGTCGACTCGTTTGGATCTTGGCGGCCTGGGCGCGCCGAAGAACGAGGTCGCCTTTCCCGCAACTTCTGGCGCTAACTTCTGCGGCTACGGGAGCGGCGCAGAGTTTGCTGGAGGCGAGAAACTCGCTCAGCGGCCGAAAGGCGGTCCTCCTCAAGGAGCAGCTGCTCTTCCCCGGGCTCTGCGTGAGTGGGTACTCGAGGAGGGCCGTGCACGAGTCCGTGAGGAGGAATGCCTCCGCTCCGCGGGTCGGAGCGGAAAGGTACCTGGCCATACCTGAGCTTACCTGTGGTCGCCAAATCTGGTTCGCACAACCTCGACGCGTCTCCCCTACCTGGCGCGCCAAAGATGTCGGGGGATATCGGCCCCCACGAGCACCTATGGGGACGGAGCCCCTTGTCGGTTCGGCGGGGGGCGGAGGTTGCACAAAGAGCAGATCGAGGCGACACACACACACACACAACGATTTTACCCAGCTTCGGGCCGCATGGATGCGTAAAACCCTACTGCTGCTTGTCTGGTTGATTCGGGTTCTTGCTCTGGAGCGCAAGAAGCTACAGTAAGTTGGAGCTGGACGTAGACGAGGGTCTACTGGGTGTCCTTCTTCAGGTCTAGATCCCTCTTCCCTTCCCCTACGTGCGCATGGGCCTCCTTTTATATGCTAAAGGGGTTTTCCACAGGTAGCAACGCAGGTGAGGGTAAAAATGGCAAGGAACTGTACTAACAGTGGCCGCACAGTGCTATCGCACCTAACTCTGACGGCGGGGGACAAAGGCATTAAATGCCCGTCTGGATCGCCCGAATAGTGCCGAGGCGGACCGTTAGGGGCGCCTCCGCTTGCCACGGGGGCGACTCCGCCAACGTCGCATGCCATGCGCGCGCCCCAGGCTGCGCGGCGCCCCGCCACGTGTCTCTGGGGAAGCTCCAGAGTGACGCGTGGGCAGGTGAGATGGAGCTCACGCCTGAGGTGGTGGTTCGCCGCGGCAAGTGGCTTGCCGCGGTGGTCGTCTTGCCGCACCTGAGAGCTTGCCGCTCGTCAGGCCTCGCCGGGGCGCGCGGCGCGCCGCGGCGGGCTTCTCTTGGGGTGCCTTGGTTTGGCCGTCCCGGCAAGCTCCTCCCGCCGGGGCCTTGGTGCTTCGGCTTAGTCGTCCCGGCAAGCTCCTCTTGCCGGGGCCTTGTCGCCTTGGCCCGACAAGCTCCTCTTGCCGGACCTCGCCTTCTTGGCCCGACAAGCTCCTCTTGCCGGGGCTTGGTCTTCTAGGCTCGATCGCTTGGCCTCCGTCCGGCCCAGAAAGGGCCGTGGAGACTCTTGTCGCTCCCCTGGCGAGCCTTGCCGCGGGACGCTACTACTGCCCGTGCACAAGTTCGGGGTACTAAGGTACCCCTACTTTAGTACACCGACAGGTTATGTTTCCTAACCATAGACAAAGAGTTGTTATTTGATTAATGAGATCACATCATTAGGTGAATGATCTGATTGACTTGACCCATTCCGTTAGCTTAGCACTTGATCGTTTAGTTTGTTGCTATTGCTTTCTTCATGACTTATACATGTTCCTATGACTATGAGATTATGCAACTCCCGTTTACCGGAGGAACACTTTGTGTGCTACCAAACGTCACAACGTAACTGGGTGATTATAAAGGTGCTCTACAGGTGTCTCCGAAGGTACTTGTTGGGTTGGCGTATTTCGAGATTAGGATTTGTCACTCCGAATGTCGGAGAGGTATCTCTGGGCCCTCTCGGTAATGCTCATCACTTAAGCCTTGCAAGCATTGCAGCTAATGAGTTAGTTGCGAGATGATGTATTACAGAACGAGTAAAGAGACTTGCCGGTAATGAGATTGAACTAGGTATTGGATACCGACGATCGAATCTCGGGCAAGTAACATACCGATGACAAAGGAACAACGTATGTTGTTATGCGGTCTGACCGATAAAGATCTTCGTAGAATATGTGGGAGCCAATATGAGCATCCAGGTTCTGCTATTGGTTATTGACCGAGAATAGTTCTAGGTCATGTCTACATAGTTCTCGAACCCGTAGGGTCCGCAAGCTTAACGTTACGATGACAATTTTATTATGAGTTTGTGTTTTGATGTACCGAAGGTTGTTCGGAGTCCCGGATGTGATCATGGACATGATGAGGAGTCTCGAAATGGTCGAGACATAAAGATCGATATATTGGAAGCCTATATTTGGATATCGGAATTGTTCCGGGTGAAATCGGGATTTTACCGGAGTACCGGGGGTTACCGGAACCCCCCGGGGGTTATTGGGCCTTCATGGGCCTTAAGGGAGAAGAGGAGGGCAGGCCGCGCGCCCCCTCCTCCCCTAGTCCGAATAGGACAAGGAAGGGGGGGGCGGCGCCCCCCTTTCCTCTTCCCCTTCTCCCTTTCCTTCTCCAACAAGGCAAGAGGGGGAGTCCTACTCCCGGTGGGAGTAGGACTCCTCCAGGCGCACCCCTAGGGGGCCGGCCGCACCTCCCCCTCCCTCCTTTATATACGGGGGCAGGGGGGCACCCTAGAACACACAAGTTGATCTTCGTGATCGTTCCTTATCCGTGTGCGGTGCCCCCCTCCACGATATTACACCTCGGTCATATTGTAGCGGTGCTTAGGCGAAGCCCTACGACAGTTGAACATCAAGATCGTCATCACGCCGTCGTGCTGACGAAACTCCTCCCCGAAGCTTTGCTGGATCGGAGCCCGGGAACGTTATCGAGCTGAACGTGTGCAGAACTCGGAGGTGCCGTCCGTTCGCTGCTTGGATCGGTCGGATCGGGAAGACGTACGACTACTTCCTCTATGTTGTGTCAACGCTTCCGCTTCGGTCTACGAGGGTATGTAGACAACACTCTACCCTCTCGTTGCTATGCATCACCATGATCTTGCGTGTGCGTAGGAATTTTTTTGAAATTACTACGTTCCCCTTCATACATCCACCAGTATATATGTACGTACACGTTCGCGACCAGAATGACAATGCTACATACGCTTCGACCAGGTGGGTCCCGACTGTCAGACACTTCCTTGCGTGCGAAGATGTAGCTGGTGGGTCCCAGCAGTCAGGGGGCGAATCGTTTTTTTTTTGCCCGGACGCACTTCCTTGCATGCGAAGGTGTAGCTGGTGGGTCCCAGCAGTCAGGGGGAAACGCTTTTTTTCATGAAATACTGTGGCCTGTCAGGTGGGTCCCCGCTGTCAGGTGGAGGAATAATTATTTTGCGCGTAATAAGGAGGCACTTCCTTGCTGCGGCCGTGGACCCAGCTGTCAGCGTCCCCACGCACAGTACTCTTCCGATGGAAGTCGGTCGTTGACCACATTGACCATGCCGCGCCGAGAGCACCACGACGGTGGACGACGGCGAGGCCTAAGAAGGGGATGACACAAAGGCAGGGAAGAGTCAGCAGTTTTTTCCCACGCGGAGGGGAGTACGACTGTACGAGGGTTTACTGGTTCGTCTGCCGTCGCTGGAGAATAACAGCAGGTGTGGGTGAGTAGAGGGATGGCTAGGCCAGCGATGGGAGTACGGTGGGGCAATGAGGCCTGCGCGGCAGCACAGCCGACCGCGGGGAGGAGGGAGCAGGCAGTCCCGCCGGCGCTTGTTTGAGCGGCTGGAGCAGGAAGAGCAGAGATTGAAGAAGCATGACGGCCATTGGATGGACATCCAACAGTCAGTGCTTGTGCGTCAACCTTTTTTTAGGAAAGCCTCAAATCTGTGGAAAACATCATACAACCCATCTGCCATTATTTCTAATAATTTACAGCCCATTTGCTAATTCTTAAGGTTTTTTTGGAGCCCATATTCTTTTTGTTAGCATTACAGCCCATATTGTGGCCACGGTTAAAAAATTATACGAAATTTTGCATATTTCGGTGCGGTCCAAACTGTTTTTAATCCCGAAATTTCGACTCACATTCAAACTGATTTTAAAAATAAATGTATATCAATATAAAATCCAACAAATTCTCCACGCATAAAAATTAATGCAATTTAAAATCTTGAAATGAAAAAAAAGATATTTGAAACTAATTGCCGGTTTGATGTGTTTTAAAAATGTACAACCCATTTCTCATTGCTGATGGGCCATTTTCTCGGCCAGCCGAATGAAAGCTCTTCTCGTCTTGAAAGATTTGCAGCCCAACAGGCCTGACAAAGCGACTTACTTGGCGAATCACAAAAAAGCTGGGTTGTGGCCGTGGACCCAGCTGTCAGCCTCTTCACGTACAGTACTCTTCAGATGGAAGTCGTTCCTTGACCGTGTTGACCACACCGCACGGAGAGCACCACGGCGGTGGACGACGGTGAGGCCTAGGAAGGGGACGACGCAGAGCCGGGGAAGACGCGACAGTGGAAGCCCGCGCGGA
This sequence comes from Aegilops umbellulata, assembly GCA_032464435.1. Taxonomy (NCBI): domain Eukaryota; kingdom Viridiplantae; phylum Streptophyta; class Magnoliopsida; order Poales; family Poaceae; genus Aegilops; species Aegilops umbellulata. The sequence goes on along the minus strand of CP136056.1, from coordinate 59,577,678 downwards.
GAGGAGTACGAGGGTTCACTGGTTCGGCTGCGGTGTGAGGCTATCGTCGCCGCAGGGCCTGGCCAGCGGTGGGAATAGTAGGGGGCGATGAGGCCTCTGCGGCAGCACAACCGGCCACGGGAAGCAGGAGCATGCGGCACAACCGACGCTGCTTTGGGCGGCTGGAGCAAGAAGACCAGAGGTTGAAGAAGCACTACGGCCGTTGGATGGACATCGTACGGTCACTGGAGCTAGAATCGTTCATATTGACTAAGTTGACAAAGCCCTTCGTCCCCATCAACTTAGTGGGCCCACAAGTCAGCCTCCCACCAAGGTGGGTCCCAGCTAGCCGGGGGAGTATTCATTTTTTATGCATCTAGAGTATTAAGTTCAAGAAAATAGAGTAACGCCTTAAGCAAGATGACATGATGTAGAGGAATAAATTCATTCAAATTGATAAATACCCCATCTTGTTATCCTCAATGGCAACAATACAATACGTGCCTTGCTGCCCCTACTGTCACTGGGAAAGGACACCACAAGATTGAAACCAAAGCTAAGCACTTCTCCCATTGCAAGAAAAACCAATCTAGTAGGCCAAACCAAACTGATAATTCGAAGAGACTTGCAAAGATAACCAATCACACATAAAAGAATTCAGAGAAGATTCAAATATTGTTCGTAGATAATCTTGATCATAAACCCACAATTCATCGGTCTCAACAAACACACCGCAAAAATAAGATTACATCGAATAGATCTCCACGAGAGAGGGGGAGAACATTGTATTGAGATCCAAAAAGAGAGAAGAAGCCATCTAGCTACTAACTATGGACCCGAAGGTCTGAGGTAAACTACTCACACTTCATCGGAAGGGCTATGGTGATGATGTAGAAGCCCTCCCTGGTGGATTCCCCTTCCGGCCGAGCTCCGGAACAGGCCCTAAGATGGGATCTCATGGGCACAGAAGGTTGCGGCGGTGGAATTAGATTTTTGGCTCCGTATCTAATCGTTTGGGGGTACGTAGGTATATATAGGAGGAAGGAGTATGTCGGTGGAGCTTCGAGGGTCCCACGAGGCAGGGGGTGCGCCCTCCACCCTCGTGACCGCCTCTCTTCTTTCTTGACGGAGGGTCCAAGTCTCCTGGATCATATCTGATGAGAAAATCACATTCCCGAAGGTTTCATTCCGTTTGGACTCCGTTTGATATTCCGTTTCTTCAAAATACTGAAATAGGCAAAAAACAACAATTCTGGGCTGGGCCTCCGGTTAATAGGTTAGTCCCAAAAGTAATATAAAAGTGGAAAATAAAACCCAATAAGGTCCAAAACAGTAGATAATATAGCATGGAGCAATAAAAAATTATAGATACATTGGAGACGTATCAGAGCACCACAGCGGTGGACGACGACGAGGCCTAGGAAGGGGACGACACGGAGCCGGGCAAGACGCGGCAGTGGATGCCCACGCGGAGAGGAGTACGAGCGTTCACTGGTTCGGCTGCGGTGTGAGGCTGCCGTCGCCGCAGAATAACAGGGGGTGTGGGGGAGTGGAGGGATGGCCTGGCCAGTGGTGGGAGTAGTATGGGGGCGGTGAGGCCTCCGCGGTAGCACAGTCGGCCACGGGAGGTAGGAGCAGGCGACACGACCGGCGCTGCTTTGGGCGGCCGGAGCAAGAAGACCAGAGGTTGAAGAAGTACTATGGCCGTTGGATGGACATCATACGGTCACTGGAGTATTGACTAAGTTGACAAAGCCCTCCGTCCCCGTTAACTTAGTAGGCCCACAAGTCAGCCCAACAATACGGTGGGTCCCAGCTAGCAGGGGGTATTCATTTTTTTGGGCGTAATAAGGAGGCACTTCCTTGCGTGCGAAGATATAGCTGGTGGGTCCGACCTGTCAGCGGGGGGAACGTTTTTTTTTGCGAAATACAGAGGCCCTTCCTGTGGGTCCTAGCTGTCAGGTGGAGGAATCATTATTTTGCACGTAATAATGAGGCATTTCCTTGCGTGCAACCATGGACCCAGCTGTCAGCCTCTCCATGTACAGTCCACTTCCGATGGATGTCGTTCATTGACCATGTTGACCAGGCCGCGCCGAGAGCACCAGGGCGGTGGACGACGGCGAGGCCTAGAAAGGGAACGACACAGAGCCAGGGAATACTCAGCAGTTGTTTCGCACGCGGAGGAGTACGAGGGTTTACTGGTTCGTCTGCCGTCGCCGGAGAATAACAACATGTGTGGGTGAGTAGAGGGATGGCTAGGCCAGCGATGGGAGTATGGTGGGTCCGTGAGGCCTGCGCGGTAGCATAGCCGGCCGCAGGAGGAAGGAGCAGGCAGTCCCGCCGACGCTTGTTTGAGCGGCTGGAGCATGAAGAGCAGAGATTGAAGAAGCACGACAGCCGTTGGATGGACATCCAACAGTCACTACTCTCGTGTGTTGACTAAGTTGACAGGGCGTTGCGTGTGTGTCAACCTTTTTTTTATGAAAGCATACACGTCAACCTGTAGTAGGTGCACAAGTCAGCCTCAAATCTATGGAAAACAGCATACAACCCATCTGCCATTATTTCTAATAATGTACAGCCCATTTGCTAATTCTTAAGAATTTTTTTGGAGCCCATCTTCTTTTTGTCAGCATTACACCCCATATTGTGGCCACGGTTAAAAAGTATACGAAATTTTGCATATTTTGGTGCGGTCTACTATTTTTAATCCAGAAATATCGATTCACATTCAAACTATTTTGAAAAATAATTTATATAAATATAAAATCCAAATAATTGTCCACGCATAAAAATCAATGGAATTTAAGATCTTGTAATGAAAAAAAATTGAAACTAATTCCCGGTTTGATGTGTTTTAAAAATGTACAGCCCATTTCTGGGTAAGCTGAATGAAACTCTCCTCGTCTTGAAATATTTGCAGCCCAGCAGGGCCGATAAAACAAGTAGGCCTTGTTTGGGTATTTCTTTAAAAAATAGAACTGGGCTAGCCATTTTCAGCAAGAAAAGAACACAACTGGGCTCATGATGTGGTAAACATAAATAAAACCCTGGCTAGACGGGCCACAGCCCCCGCACAGCCCCGTTGTTACCCTGATCCGTTGCTAAAACTAGTATAAATAACAACCGCTTGTCCCTAAAAAAATGCGCGACTTGCTGGGTCCCTGGTGTCAGCCGCTCCTAGTGTAATTCTCTCGTTTATTGACTATGCTGACAATGGCATGAGCCCCAGATGTCCAACCATTAGGAGGAACCATATTTTTGGTCTTGTACTATAGAGACACTTGCTTGCGTACTGCCATGACGCTGGTGGGTCCCTACTGTCATCCTCTCCACGTACAATCATCTCCTTGTTCCTCTCGGTTATTGACAACGCAAGAGGGCGGCGCACCGCGCACGACGAGCGAACCAAGGCCGCAAGGCGGAGGACGACGACGAGGCCTTGGACGGAACGGACAGGAGCCGTTGAAGATGCGCTGGTCCAGTCGCAGGCGAAGGGGAGTACGAGGGTTGCCTGGTTCGGGTGCGGGTGCGTGTTGGGGCTGACGTCGCCGGAGAATAACATGACGTGTGGGGGAATAGAGGGAGGGATTGGCCAACGTTGGAGGGTACGTACGGTAGGGCGGCGGAGGCACAACCAGCCATGGGAGGCGGGAGCATGCGGAGCCGACGGGGTGGTTTGGTTTGGGCGGGTGGAGGAAGAAGAAGACAAGAGATAGAAGATACACGACAGATGCTGGATGTCAACCCAATGGCTTGTAGGCAGAATTGCTTGTTGACTGGCTAGTAAGTCGACACCACCTTGGATAGGCTATTTCCTCGCGGGTCCCAAATGTCAGAATCCAAATCTGTCACGGTCATGCAGCCTTTCCTATGAAAATTTACAACCCATTTGATGTGCTAGTTCGAAATAAGTTTGTGGGTGCTGGTGGGGGCTAATCACTTGGCTTCTGTAATGCACAGTGAGCTCAAGCAGCCGGCGAGAGTGATGTTATTTCCCTTGGTTGGGATTTGTTACAATATTTCACTCTAAATTAAACGAATGGCAAGCCATTTGCCTTGTTTCAAAGAAAATATGACAGTCACAACCGAGTTGAAAAGGGCAGGAACATCTAACTCCAGCTTACAAACTATACAAAAGCACGAGGGTTAATTGTTCATCAGCTTTACAAAAAAACCAGATTGAAAAGGGCAACAACATCTAACTCCAGCACTGTTTTCGGCAATCACAGTCAAATGGATCAGTCAGGTCCATAGAATGAACATCCTGGGTCATAAAATTTACTGGATTATGACCACAATATGTTGTAAATAGAAGCCCGACACGTTCAGAAGCTCTTTTGCCCACCTGAAACTCCTTTTTTTGCTCTTTGACATATCCATCCGCCAAAACCATGCCGCTGATAAACTTAAGCCTGCTGGACAATAGTAACCTCGCATTCAGCAGGAAGAATGTGACAAATCTTGTGTTTGCACGGTTGGCTACATATCGTTCTAGCATTATTGTCTTCAATCGAATCTCATGAGAAGTGAGAAAATCCCCATGCTTACGAATCCACCGATTGGTTATAACTTTCTTACGCCGTCCTGTTGCCTAAATAGACATGAAGATTGAAAACAGTTAAGGTCTAAAAGAAGAGTGTCGAAAGAGCAACAACTAAACGGTTAATTCTAGTACACTATATGTGGGCTTCCAATGTGCGTGAAATTATCACCTTTATATACAACTTCTCCAGACATGGAAAGCATTGCAGCAAGCCAATAATCTTGTTCAGATCAAAACTATTCATTTGGATATATAAGATCTTGACAGAATCTAGCACCATTGATAGGCCATCCATGGAGAAACTCTTCATTGAGCATAGAACATAATATTAGTACAAAATGTGTACTCCAAGATGATATATAAATTATGCGCAGAAATTTAAAATGCAGCTTATGGTTACAAGTGTAGATGATAATATAAAGTACCTGAAGAACTGTGGAGCCAAACACCATATTGAAATGAGCACAGAGATCATGTATTACACCCAAGGTCTCCAGTTTAGGCGCAGAGAGGACGGTTATTTGCAAGGGTGAATAACTATAATCAAGGATCAACCTTTGAAGTGAAGGGGCATCTTGGATGATGAGCTGCCTTCCGTCAAAAGAAATTCCAATTCTTACAAGGTTAGGCGAGTTTATTTGGAGACAACCGATTCTAACTATGAAAACAAGCACCAAGCACTCCAGCGCAGGGCAACTGGAGTGGATGATGTTGTGCAATGAGGCCTCCGATATACGAACCCGCACAAGTGAAAGTTTCTTGAGAAATGGGAGTCGAAGGTTTAGTACCAGATTGTCTGGTAGGTAGCACAACGCAAAGGTGGCGGTGTGGAGAGAGGACGAAAACCGCGAGATGGACATCGGTGCTGAGGGCACAAGTTCATGGCGTTCGGTTTGTGGTATGTGATTTCCAGGGGAATAGTAGAACTCAAGCAGCTGTAGTTCTGTGAATTCCGGGGATTTCAGCCAGGCGTCCACCGTGCAGGGCATGGTATGCTTGCTCAGGTAGCATGACGGGATGCAGAGGCTTTGAACGGAGCCCTGGTGGGAGGAGATGTTGGCTCTGGGGATTTCAAAATCATTGAAGAGAGATAGCTTACGACAGTCGAGATTAAGGGGCACGGGCCGCACGGCGCGCCATAGAGGGTGCCACCAAATTGAGAGGACTTGGGTGCGGCAGCATCCTTGGTGGGGAGAAGCGAGATGATCTCCCCAAGGACGGCGTTCGGGAGATCGCTGATGCGGTCCACCCGAGATTCTACGGGTTCCTGGGATCCGGTGGGGGCGGGGTCGCCGCTTCTCCCCGCGCTGCCGGGTGCGGGATCTACAATAGGCGTCGCCACTGGCGGGAGCCTCATCTTCTTGGCGCTGGGGTCAGCCGACTCCATTTTCCTCGAGGGCGTCGCGTCGCGCTCACGGATTTGAGCAGAGTAACGAATGACAAGCCTAGTTGTAGTGCGAGCGAAGAAGAAGGGGAGCTAGGGGTTTTCTGTAGGAGTGAGGAAGAAGGGGAGCTGGGGTTTTCCTGTAGGAGTGAGGTGAGGAATTTGGGGGTACGAGTGGAGCGAGCTGACGTGAGGTGGGTGGGAGCGAGGAGGAAGAAGAGCACCCAGGTTTTTTTGGGGGGGGGGGGGCGGTGTGCTGGGTGTGGGTAGCTCCTCTCATTCAGTAAATATATGGGCTTTTGAATTGATTTTACTATTTACTAGTGTGGATGGGTTGTTTTGTCTTGGGCCCAGAGAAACAATTACTACTAGTACAGTGGAGCCACTCTACAGCTACCCAGAAAAACAATTACTACTAGTACAGTGGAGACACTCTACCGCTTCTGGCTCCGCTTAGGTCATTGAAATGTCTCCCTCTACTGAATGCCGCTATACTTTTGTTCACCGACATGCAGGCCATGCAACGCACGGGCCCAAATGGCATCACCATATTAGAAGGCAGTATGCAGGCGGAGAGTCACCCCTGTCGTAGCGCGGCAGTAACAAGTTGTCGTATCACAAAACCCCACCTCCCCGCAGTCTAAGTTTGACGGATGAAGCAACCATCAGTTCACTCTTCGCTGAATCCCCTTCTCCCTCACCGTCTTCAAGAAAGGCAACACTCGCATCTGCCACTGTTCTTCTCTCCGAACGAAGGGAAGGTAAGCGGATCTGTGATGTTGGTATATTTTCATTCAGAAAAAAAGAATTTTTGCAAAGCAGTAACCGATGCTCACTCTCTTTTTTGTTTCATTGTCATTGCGATTGTGTTTTCCTTTCAGTGGTCTCCTAGTATTCGTCAGTTTCATGATGGACCAAGGAGAACCAGGCAAAGATCTGCCGATATTGGAGCAGACGCGGGAGGCTGATCCCCACGAGACAGAGAGCTCCAAGAAGATGGAGGCAACCACCGAGCCAACCCCAGATACGCTCACGGCCACTACTGAGATGGTCAACGCCCCGCTTGAGGTTACAACCCCCGTGGCACTGCAGGAGCAGTTTTCCCCCTTCGAGCTGCCCAAGGTGATTTCCTTCTTTGCCGATCTCGATTGTGGTGATTTTTTTTAGAAAAGGAAGTATGTGGTGATTAATAATGCAAAATTTTATTAGCTTCGATACCATGCTATACATAGTGGTTTAAATAACTTGTGTTTCTTATACTGAAAAGTAATTCAGAATTTGTTTCTGTTTCAATTGAGCCCTGATGCAGACAAGGATTGTGTGGTTGTACATGTCACGCTCTATGAGGCGGACGACCTGAATATACGCACTGGGAAAACAAAGTTCTTAGGCCGTTGGATCCTGGAAGCCATTTGCGGTTATACCAATGAAGAGTTGTATTCTAGCCTCACTGTTGTTAGGCGTGTTGTCCAGGGTGTACTGAAGCACAAGAAGTTCAAAGATACTCCTTCGTTTGTGAGGCATACTGTTCTTGTCAAGCTTACGCAGGAAGATGACGTGGCATGCCTCCACAAACAAGTTTATCAGTGGCAAGGCCACAAGGTTGTCTTCATGAAGGTTCACATGATTGAGCTGTTGCGGGACGTCCTCGATGGTAAGGTCCGTCTTGTGTCCAGCCCAAATTAGATCGAGGCATGAAATAGTTGTCCCAGCTAGTGTTTAATAGTAGTTTGGATTGTGTCTAATTATCCGAACCTTGCCTGTTATCGACCCCTCTGGGGCTAGTACTCTATTTGAATCCGTCTATGGGAACTGCTGCTACTTTTGTGTGCTCGTGAATCATGTGAGAACCATCGTAATTGTTGCCGAAACAGATGCGTCCTCACTAGTTTTTTCATGAATATGGCATGGTAAGACATAAGTTGTCATGGTTTATCATACGAGCAGTGTGTGTTTTGATGAAATAGAGCACTCGCTCGAGAATCGTGCGCCGACGTATACATAAGTACTTGTAAACACTGTTGGTGCTACCCCACTTGTAAGCAGTTGTGCAAAACACGGCACATTGGCTTAGCTCGCTTCAACACTAGGCTATCGACCAACTAACAATCAACAATCTGCTGTCTGACATATAAGCAACTATGTATCTTGTTGCTTCCTCTTGAGCACTGCGTTGGATTTCCCCAAAGAGGAGAGGATGATGCATCAAAGTAGCATAAGTATTTCCCTAAGTTTTTGAGAACCAAGGTATCAATCCAGTAGGAGGCTACACGCAAGTCCCTTGTACCTACGCAAAAACAATAGCTCCTCGCAACCAACACGATTAGGGGTTGTCAATCCCTTCACGGTCACTTACGAGAGTGAGATCTGATAGAGATGATAGATAGTATTTTTGGTATTTTTGATATAGAGATGCAAAGTGAAAAGTAAAAGGCAAAGTAAAAAAGCAAAGCAATAATAAAGTGATGGAGATTGATATGATGAGAATAGACCCGGGGGCCATAGGTTTCACTAGTGGCTTCTCTCAAGAGCATAAGTATTCTACGATGGGTGAACAAATTACTGTTGAGCAATTGACAGAATTGAGCATAGTTATGAGAATATCTAGGTATGATCATGTATATAGGCATCACGTCCGAGACAAGTAGACCGACTCCTGCCTGCATCTACTACTATTACTCCACTCACCGACCGCTATCCAGCATGCATCTAGAGTATTAAGTTAAAAACAGAGTAACGCCTTAAGCAAGATGACATGATGTAGAGGGATAGTTTCATGCAATGTGATAAAAACCCCATCTTGTTATCCTCGATGGCAACAATACAATACGTGCCTTGCTGCCCCTTCTGTCACTGGGAAAGGACACCGCAAGATTGAACCCAAAGCTAAGCACTTCTCCCATGGCAAGAAAAACCAATCTAGTAGGCCAAACCAAACTGATAATTCGAAGAGACTTGCAAATATAACCAATCATACATAAAAGAATTCAGAGAAGATTCAAATATTATTCATAGATAGACTTGATCATAAACCCACAATTCATCGATCTCAACAAACACACCACAAAAAGAAGATTACATCGAATAGATCTCCACAAGAGAGGGGGACAACATTGTATTGAGATCCAAAAAGAGAGAAGAAGCCATCTAGCTAATAACTATGGACCCGAAGGTCTAAGGTAAACTACTCACACTTCATCGGAGAGGCTATGATGATGTAGAAGCCCTCCGTGATGACGACCCTCTCCGGTGGAGCTCCGGAACAGGCCCCAAGATGGATCTCGTGGATACAGAAAGTTGCGGCGGTGGAATTAGGTTTTTGGCTCCATATCTAATCGTTTGGGGGTACGTAGGTATATATAGGAGGAAGGAGTACGTCGGTGGAGCAACAGGGAGCCCACGAGGCAGGGGGGCATGCCCCCACCCTCGCGACTGCCTCTTTTGTTCCTTGGAGTAGGGTCCAAGTCTCCTGGATCATGTTCGGTGAGAAAATCACGTTCCCGAAGGTTTCATTCCGTTTGGACTCCGTTTGATATTCTGTTTCTCGAAAACACTGAAATAGGCAAAAAAACAGCAATTCTGGGCTGGGCTTCCGATTAATAGGTTAGTCCCAAAAATAATATAAAAGTGGAAAATAAAGCCCAATATAGTCCAAAACAGTAGATAATATAGCATGGAGCAATCAAAAATTATAGATACGTTGGAGACGTATCAGGCATCCCCAAGCTTAATTCCTGCTCGTCCTCGAGTAGGTAAATGATAAAAAGAGAATTTTTGATGTGGAGTGCTACTTGGCATAATTTCAATGCAAATCTTCTTAACTGTGGTATGAATATTCAGATTCGAAAGATTCAAGACAGAAGTTCATATTGACATAAAAATAATAATACTTCAAGCATACTAACAAAGCAATTATGTCTTCTCAAAATAACATGGCCAAAGAAAGTTATCCCTACAAAATCATATAGTCTGGCTATGCTCTATCTTCACCACACAAAGTATTTAAATCATGCACAACCCCGATGACAAGCCAAGCAATTGTTTCATACTTTAACATTTTCAAAACTTTTTCGATCTTCATGCAATACATGAGCGTGAGCCATGGATATAGCACTATATGTGGAATAGAATGGTGGTTGTGCAGAAGACAAAAAGAGGGAAAGTTAGTCTCACATCAACTAGGCGTATCAACGGGCTATGGAGATGCCCATCAATAGATATCAATGTGAGTGAGTAGGGATTGCCATGCAACGGATGCACTAGAGCTATAAGTATATGAAAGCTCAACAAAAGAAACTAAGTGGGTGTGCATCCAACTCGCTTGCTCACGAAGACCTAGGGCAATTTGAGGAAGCCCATCATTGGAATATACAAGCCAAGTTCTATAATGAAAAATTCCCACTAGTATATGAAAGTGACAAAATGAGAGACTCTCTATCATGAAGATCATGGTGCTACTTTGAAGCACAAGTGTGGTAAAAGGATAGTAACATTGTCCCTTCTCTCTTTTTCTCTCATTTTTTTATTTGGGCCTTTTCTCCTTTTTTTATGGCCTCTTTGTTTTTCGTCCGGAGTCTCATGCCGACTTGTGGGGGAATCATAGTCTCCATCATCGTTTCCTCACTTGGGACAATGCTCTAAAAATGATGATCATCACACTTTTATTTTTCTTACAACTCATCAATTACAACTCAATACTTAGAACAAAATATGAATCTATATGAATGCCTCCGGCGGTGTACCGGGATATGCAATGAATCAAGAGTGACATGTATGAAAGAATTATGAACGGTGGCTTTGCCACAAATACGATGTCAACTACATGATCATGCTAGCAATATGACAATGATGGAGCGTGTCATAATAAACGGAACGGTGGAAAGTTGCATGTCAATATATCTCGGAATGGCTATGGAAATGCCATGATAGGTAGGTATGGTGGCTTTTTTGAGGAAGGTATATGGTGGGTGTATGATACCGGCGAAAAGTGCGCGGTATTAGAGAGGCTAGCAATGGTGGAAGGATGGAAAGTGCGTATAATCCATGGACTCAACATTGGTCATAAAGAACTCATATACTTATTACAAAAATCTAGAAGTTATCAAAGCAAAGTATTACGCGCATGCTCCTAGGGGGATAGATTGGTAGGAAAAGACCATCGCTCGTCCCCGACTGCCACTCATAAGGAAGACAATCAATAAATAAATCATGCTCCGACTTCATCACATAACGGTTCACCATACGTGCATGCTACGGGAATCACAAACTTTAACACAAATATTTCTCAAATTCACAACTACTCAACTAGTATGACTCTAATATCACCATCTTCATATCTCAAAACAATTATCAAGCATCAAACTTTTCTTCGTATTCAACGCACTCAAAAGAAAGTTTTACAAATCTTGAATAACAAGCATATTATCATTAAGCAAGTTACCATGCTATTAACGACTCTCAAAATAATCTAAGTGAAGCATGAGAGATCAATAGTTTCTTTAAAACAAATCCACCACCATGCTCTAAAAGATCTAAGTGAAGCACATAGAGCAAAATTATGACGCTCAAAAGATATAAGTGAAGCACATAGAGCAAAACTACATAGCTCAAAAGATATAAGTGAAGCACATAGAGTATTCTATCATATTACAATTCATGTATGGCTCTCTCAAAAGGTGTGTACAACAAGGATGATTGTGGCACACTAAAAAACAAAGACACAAATAATACAAGACGCTCCAAGGAAAACACATATCATGTGGTGAATAAAAATATAACTCCAAGTAAAATTACCGATGGAAGTAGACGAAAGAGGGGATGCCTTCCGGGGCATCCCCTAGCTTTGACTTTTTGGTGTCCTTGGATTATCTTGGGGTTGCCATGGGCATCCCCAAGATTAGGCTCTTGCCACTCCTTGTTCCATAATCCATCAAAAGATTTCACCCAAAACTTGAAAACTTCACAACACAAAACTTAATAGAAATATCGTGAGCTCCGTTAGAGAAAGAAAACAAAAGACCACTTCAAGGTACTGTAATGAACTCATTCTTTATTTATATTGGTGTTAAACCTACTGTATTCCGACTTCTCTATGGATTATAAACTATTTTACTAACCATAGATTCATCAAAATAAGCAAACAACACACGAAAAACAGAATCTGTCAAAAACAGAACAGTCTGTAGTAATCTGTAACTAACGCAAACTTCTGGAACTCCAAAAAATCTACCAAAATAGGAAGACCTAGACAATTTGTGATGGGTACTTGGTATGTTGACTTTTGTGCAGACTCCCCGGCAACGGCGCCAGAAATTCTTCTTGCTTCGTCTTGAGCACTGCGTTGGATTTCCCCGAAGAGGAGAGGATGATGCAGCAAAATAGCATAAGTATTTCCCTCAGTTTTTGAGAACCAAGGTATCAATCCAGTAGGAGGCTACACGCAAGTCCCTTGTACCTACACAAAAACAATAGCTCATCGCAACCAACGTGATTAGGGGTTGTCAATCCCTTCATGGTCACTTACGAGAGTGAGATCTGATAGAGATGATAGATAGTATTTTTGGTATTTTTGATATAGAGATGCAAAGTGAAAAGTAAAAGGCAAAGTAAAAAAGCAAAGCAATAATAAAGTGATGGAGATTGATATGATGAGAATAGACCCGGGGGCCATAGGTTTCACTAGCGGCTTCTCTCAAGAGCATAAGTATTCTACGGTGGGTGAACAAATTACTGTTGAGCAATTGACAGAATTGAGCATAGTTATGGGTATATCTAGGTATGATCATGTATATAGGCATCACGTCCGAGACAAGTAGACCGACTCCTGCCTGCATCTACTACTATTACTCCACTCACCGACTGCTATCCAGCATGCATCTAGAGTATTAAGTTAAAAACAGAGTAACGCCTTAAGCAAGATGACATGATGTAGAGGGACAGTTTCATGCAATATGATAAAAAACCCATCTTGTTATCCTCGATTGCAACAATACAATACGTGCCTTGATGCCCCTTCTGTCACTGGGAAAGGACACCACAAGATTGAACCCAAAGCTAAGCACTTCTCCCATGGCAAGAAAAACCAATCTAGTAGGCCAAACCAAACTGATAATTCGAAGAGACTTGCAAAGATAACCAATCATACATAATAGAATTCAGAGAAGATTCAAATATTATTCATAGATAGACTTGATCATAAACCCACTCATCGGTCTCAACAAACACACCGCAAAAAGAAGATTACATCGAATAGATCTCCACGAGAGAGGGGGAGAACATTGTATTGAGATCCAAAAAGAGAGAAGAAGCCATCTAGCTACTAACTATGGACCCGAAGGTCTGAGGTAAACTACTCACACTTCATCGGAGAGGCTATGATGATGTAGAAGCCCTCCGTGATGACGACCCTCTCCGGCAGAGCTCCGGAACAGGCCCCAAGATGGGATCTCGTGGATACAGAAAGTTGCGGTGGTGGAATTAGGTTTTTGGCTCCGTATCTGATCGTTTGGGTGTGCGTAGGTATATATAGGAGAAAGGAGTACGTCAGTAGAGCAACAGGGGGCCCACGAGGCAGGGGGTGCGCCCTAGGGGGGCGCCCCCACCCTCGTGACAGCCTCTTTTGTTCCTTGGAGTAGGGTCCAAGTCTCCTGGATCACGTTCGGTGAGAAAATCACGTTCCCGAAGGTTTCATTCCGTTTGGACTCCGTTTGATATTCTGTTTCTCAAAAACACTGAAATAGGAAAAAAAACAGCAATTCTGGGCTGGGCCTCCGGTTAATAGGTTAGTCCCAAAAATAATATAGAAGTGGAAAATAAAGCCCAATATAGTCCAAAATAGTAGATAATATAGCATGGAGCAATCAAAAATTATAGATACGTTGGAGACGTATCACTTGTTACAGTGGTTCATGCAGTTAATTGAGGCCACAATGTAATAAATTCCAAACGTTCACACGCTAGTCCAGCGCTCATGTGGAACACTCACATTAAACTCGTGTTCATAAAAAACTTGAAAAGCATAAGTTAAGCAATTTTATACATCTCAATGATTCATAGAACATAACAAACATATACTAGTTCACAACAAAAGACAAAGTTGTGAGAAGGTTTACAAATCAGGAAAAAACAAGCAAGGCTTCTCTGAGCAAAGGGCCTCCCGGCAGGCTTAAATTTCCTGGAGTTCACTCTGGTTTTTTCTTGTTGCCACCATCCAGGGTTAGGTTCTCTCATTCCAGAATAACCAATTATAATTGTGGTCTCAGCTGGAATGCTGAATTAAACCATGCAGTGTACTGACCAGCTGAAATGCTTGTGCATTCCACTAAATTTAAGCACCGCTATTTGCAGAAATAAGCAGACCACAATGCCTCTTGTCCGTGCACCTGTCCAAAAAACCGCCGTGCAGCCGTGCCAGCTAGTCCTCGGTCCATGGATGAACTGGTAGAAAGTGCATTCCGGACTAGGATGCAGTTGTTTTCGCTCGTCCCTGCACTGCAATCAGGAAGTAAAACATACGAATTAGCTTCTTTTAGATTGCGTTGGTCATTCTACCTTAGTTACTACCAATATAGGGATACCTTGAAGACGGGAGGTTAGACGACGACAACGAGGGATAGCCATCTCATTTTGCGCAGTTGTACTAAAACTGAGGTGTGTGCTTTTGATTGCGCGGATAAAAATGATACGGAGATAGACATCCCGAAACGATATGGAGACAAACATCCCTTTTTGCGCAAATACGAAATACGATTATTTAAACAGTGACAGATATTACTACTTTCCCCCGTTCCCTCTTAGAACCAAGTCCTAGATTCATGCTACAACTTTCCCACTTTCTTCCCTGTTTGAACCAACGCTTTGAGTCGACTGTATGTAGCTTTACTTCTAATAATAGTAGAAGTCTAGGTGGCTTTGGAACAGCGGACGGAAGTATAAAATGATCCACACGAAGGGAGCTAGGGCAGTAGAGCAAGGAAGGTTTCGAAGGAATATATACCTGAGGGTCGCCGGCATGTGGCAAAGACGGCGTCGGGAGGCCGCATCTTGGCCACAATACCGCAGGGAGGAACAAGGGGTCGGAGGCCCTCCCGAGCCGGCGCTCTCTTGGAGAGAACGGCACGGCCGCCGTTGGTCTCCTCCCTCGCCGCCGACGACAGCGTGAACGATGCACCTACACCCCTGCCCCGGTCGTGGTTGTTCGGTCGGATTTGTGACCAGCCGTGAGCTGAGAGAGAGTGTGGCCACCTATGTGTTGCTTAGATCTGGAGAGCATGAGAGAGTGAATGAGAGGAACCCTAGTAAAGCAAGCGCTAAGGCTCCTGCTTTTATATATAGTGGAGTGATTTTGTTGTACCAGCTTCAAAAAAATGCGCTCCTACGTGTACCCACGAGTGGGTGTGAGAGAACTAGTGCGTGCGTGCACCGCTTCTCTTCGTGAGAGTACAATATACTATGCCCAAAAAACGTTCGCCGCAAGAGTAATAGTATAAGTGTTCGACGTGTGAGCTAAAATAAAATGTGCGCGCCGTCTTTTGTTTTTTAGAAGTTCTGAGGGTAGGGTGTGAAGATCACATATGTGCGTGACGTCTACCTGCAGATAGACGGTGGGTGCGACGTGCGAGTCTGCGAGAGGACTCGGGAGAGTCGTGACTCGTGAGGGTGCGTGTGCGTGAGAGAGAGGGGGGCACGTATCAATGCAATGCATGTGTCTGTAAATCATTATCCGACAAACGTTCGCCACAAGCCTTTTACTGACGAACGCTGTAAGAACCGTTAGATCGGCATCCGACAATGTCAGTTTTGCCATGTCATTTAACAGAACAGCCACTCCTCCTACACACAAATCTTCCACATGAGTGTTGCCATATGCTCCCTCCGTTCCGAAATGCAGTGCATATAGCTTTATTGAAAATTCAAACCTTGCAAACTTTTACTGAGTTTTCGTGTACCAAATTGCACATGTAGAATACCATGTATATATCATTTCATTCATCTTCGAGAGGTAACTATAAATATGGGTGAGGAGTCTACAAAGAAAGACCATCGTATCACCCGCAGCAATTTCAAGCATCCTTTAGTGTCGAGGAATATCATAGGAACTCTATATATGATATGATTTTTATAGGATTTTTTCCTTTAGAGCCAATTGGTTCATAGGAATAGATTTATATACTCCACATTTCAAAGGAAATAAACATGATATCATTTCTATAGCTTTAGAGCCACTTGGTTCATATGAATGGATTCCTATACTCCCTTAATTTCAAAGGAAAATAAACATTAGCGTATATTCAATAGAAAAGTTCCTATGATATGAACCAAATTACATCTCTTTTCTAATCCCTCCTCATAGGAACTGAGATACATGTCATCTCTAGATTCAATAGAAAAGTTCCTATGATGTGAACCAAATGACATATCTTTTCCAATCCCTACTCATAGGAATTGAGATGCTCCATGTCATCTCTTTCCCTACAACTTCAATGTATACATCTTCTATTCCTAAATAGATAGTACAACCCACTAGTAGTTTTTTTTTCCAAAACATGCAACTATGGCACAAGAACTATATAGTGTGCCAATAACTTTGAAAGATGGTCGCTGGATGAAGCTAACCCGACAGTGCAGAGATAGGCAAATCCGAGCACTACTGGCCATTGGATATCATCAACATTCCACCAGATCTGCCACATGTACAATTTAGAAGACTCCATGGTTGAACTTAAGCATAACGCACAAACCTCAAAACACAAGCACTTCTCCTTTCTTTTAGAATCTTCTGTATCATAATTGATTATTTTTTTCTAAATGAATTGCCATTATTTGTTTTTTACTTTATGATTTACAATGCACAACCCCATGAATCTTAACATTTTTATAAAACTAATTGATTTTGAATGAGATGAACTATAAGAACTAAACGAACATCTACGTCATGCATATATGACTCAAAGCATTACATGCTATAGTGTGTATTTCTTCATAATTTGGTTTCGAAATCTCATGCGTTCAATACATGTGTACCTTACTAGTTTTGAGTAGAGTAGCAAATTTCACGCGGCCCCGGGTATATCAAAATGTAGGGCCCATGCATCATTGCCTTTCAGTCGAACCTACGTCCACAATTTTTTGTACGTACTATATCTCCACTGGTCCCCAAACCCAAAATGCTGCCTCGTTCCCGTAAAACTAAGCGGCCCACACATATTTAAGGCATAGACTCGAACCCGTTTACTACGACGTGGCCCCGCACGCCGTAGTACTCCTACAAACCCTACCGCCGCACTCATCATCAGTTTTCTTCAAGAGGACGAGGGAGAAGCCGATTTGTAGTGGAGGCGCTTAAAAAAAGGATCTGTAGTAGAGACCCCTACACTAGGGTGCCCTAGGTAGCTGCCGCACGCATCATTGTTTTCTCTTTTCTTTATGCTCTTGCACCCTAGAGTGAAATGATGGTTGCTTCGTCCGTCCAGCTTAATGCGGGAAAGGTGGGGCTTTGTGATTTGACCCCTCATCGCTCATTTTCTACTACTGTGGCGCTACGACCGGGGTGCCTCCATGTAGCGACCCGACCTCAGACGGTCAAGCCTCTGTGTATCTGTGCCATCCCTGGATCAGTATGCTGGCACACACAGTACATCAATGTATATATCAAAGTGCAATCACATGTATAAATAACGTAAAACTGATATATATACCTCGTAATACTCAGCGGAAACAATCAAACGAGTGTGGAGTCCCATCAACGCCATCGGCAGGTTGAGTGTAGACCGTAACCCTGTATCGTAACTCTTACTCGTCGAAGAAAATATCTGCAACATGATACGTTGCAGCCGTGTAGGTCAGTACATTGAATGTACCGGCAAGATCACAATAAGAGAAAGCTGATGATAAAACTATTCTATATGCAATATGGCTTTGTGGCTCTGGGTCTGAGTTTTTGTTTTGCATAAAAGCTGGTTTTACTTTTCCTACAACAAAGGAATATCAGGAGCCTGTACTACGGAGTTTTCTAACATGACATGGTTCCTCCAACCGATGTCCCATAGCCCAAAATCATCATAAGTTGCCCACAATTAAGTTATCAATCCGGTGTTGAGAGTTCCGAGATAGATCCAAGTCCAGAGACTCAAATTGTCCGTAACCGGGGACACGGCTAATCGATTAGGTTTTAACCCTCTGCAGAGGTTTGTACGCTTTACCCGCAAGATTCGATCCCTCTTTTTACGTTCTCGCACTTCATGGTGTTTGAGAACCAGATGACCGAAACATGGTCTTCCGAAGAGTTCCTCTGACCACTGTCCGGTGCTCATCCAATCCTACCGTCGTTCTACATCTGCTAGCACCGTCCCAGCCAGAGTCACAACTAAGGTCAACCAAGCCAGAGCCCATAGTGACTTGCGGTTGCACAGGTAAGCTTCTGGTCATGAAGTATTCTTCCGTCTCTTTGAGTCTGGGTGGAACTTTCCTCATGAGTACTGGCCAAAACCCAGCTCACTAGGCAAATCCACTGGGTACTCCAGGGTGCCTCACAACCAGTCCACCCAGTAGTGTGTATTGAAGTCTTGTCTCGAGTCTTGAAGTCTTGAGGTCTCGAAGATGCTGTCCTCGCAGGTGCCATCAGGAAGTTGTCGTCTTTGACGTAAAATCCTCCATTCTCACACCACTCCCGAGCACTCATACCAACCCCGTCTACTATAGCGTAGCTTTAAAAGTAAACAACGTCCCGGGCTTGGTAACAGGAAGATGGGTTCCTACCTCATGCATTCTACTCAACTACAAGAATTCAATATCACTACTGGAGGGATTGAAATAATGGTGCCACTAAATGCAATAAAAACATTGGTATGAAAAATATGGTCAAAGTGAACTTGCCTGGTATAACTTGATGAAGATACTATCGCTATCGGAAACTTGATAACACTAGTCGTCACTCTCCGATGATAAATCTATACAAGCAAGCATAGTATTCACATAAGCAAACATGCTAACACTCAATCATAACAATCAAAAAAATAACAACGAAATCAAAATAGGATCAAAGGCAAAAACCAAAATAAACTCCAAATCACTCCTCTACACCACAACAACTCTACTTAACAACAAGTAAAAAGCCTAAAACAATTAGTTAACAGAGAGTAAAAAAATAATTATTCACTAAGTAACATAAAGTATTTTCGCTATAATAAAATTCTAACAAAACAATAAAATAACACTATTTCTATTGCTAGCAACTAGTCATGCAACAAACAACACCTGGAACCTCAAAAATACTAAGTCTAATAAATCATAGAAATAACCCACTATTAAACAATAGAATATAAGACACACTGGCGAAAACTAGCAAAATAAACTAATTAAAACTAATTAATAATAATTAAACTACAAACAGTACTGAAAACAGAGTAAACAGTACTGTTTCTAATAAAACCCTAATTTAAAATGCTCTAAAATTACCAAACTAAATCCTACAGTTAAACAATACCACAAGTGACCAGTAGCAAAAGGAATCAAGTTAAAATATATTTTTAAACTCAAGATACGACCAAATTAGTGATTTGAACAAATTTCATCAAACTCAAAATTTAAACTACTCAAACTTGATAACTAAAGATACAATCAGAAACTTCAAGAAATTTTGAATCTAATGCAAAAAGAATCACTCAAAAATACCTCGTAGATAATTAACTGCGGATTTTACAAGATTGAAACTATTCTGTTTTTTAAAAAAAAACAGAACGAGAGAAAAAAAAAACAGTAGGTCGGGATTTACTGTAGCACTTCCGGTGATGGGGTCCTGGTGGAGCTCCGGCGACGTCCTCCGGTGGTCCTGCGGGTGAGGTGAGGGGGCGGGCGGGGGTGGAGGAGCGAGGGGGTTTGAGTGGTGGTGGTGGGAGTTGGCGGGGATGGCCGGAGGTGGTGGGGCGGGGCGGCAATGGCGGCGGTGGTCCGGCGAACTCCGGCAAGGCGGCTCGGCGATGTGGGGCGAGGAGAGGAGGGACTAGGGGTGGGAATGGATGCGCGAGGTGGCTATTTATAGGGGGAGGAGGTCTTCTTGGAGGAGGGGGCAAGGGATTTCGCGAATCCCGCGATCTCCGGCGATGCTCCGGCGGTGGCTGGAGATATGGAGCATCGTCGGGAGGAAGGAGATGATTCGGTACGGATCGGGCCGGATTTGGCCCAAAAAGAAAATACCTTTCCCTTTTTTTAAAAGATTCCACGAAGAAAGATCATTTTAGAAAATAAGATGAAAATAAAATATAGGAGTATTATATATCAAAACGACCGGAAAAAGAAATCCTACAATATGAACTATTTTACAAGATGAAATAAATTTCACACAAATTCTAATAAAACAAATAGTGCTACTGCTGCAAATAAAATTCAAATAAAATTTCTTTAAAATGCCAAAATGATTTAAAATTTATTTTTCTCCATTTTTATAATGTAGGGAATCATTTTACCCTATTTTCCATATATTTTATTTTTGGAGAAAAAAATAATTTGAAAATAAAACCCAAAAACTTCCAAATGGTTTTGAATTGGAAATTCAAACCTTTTCTTCATACTTCCAACTCATATTTCCTATATTTTGAAGAAGTCATTTTATCCTCTCTCATGAAAATCATTGAGTTGCATAAAGTTTTTAAATTTGAGATGCTTTCAAAAATGAAATTCAAAAATCTTTCAAAACCCTTTTTGCTTCTAGAAGAAGTCATGTTTTCTTCACTCAAGGGTATTGTGATGAAATGAATTTGAAATTCATTAAGATCAAATGCAAGGATGAAAGTTTGGGAAGTCATTTCATTCCCTCTCATTTAACTTTCAAAAAGTTTCAAATTTCACTCAATTTCACACAACCATTCACACAGCAATCAAACAATCAATCAAATTAATTATTTAATATAACATTCCAAAATTTAGAATTTTGGGATGTTAGACCTCAGACGGTCAAGCCTCTGTGTATCTGTGCCATCCCTGGATCAGTATGCTGGCACACACAGTACATCAATGTATATATCAAAGTGCAATCACATGTATAAATAACGTAAAACTGATATATATACCTCGTAATACTCAGCGGAAACAATCAAACGAGTGTGGAGTCCCATCAACGCCATCGGCAGGTTGAGTGTAGACCGTAACCCTGTATCGTAACTCTTACTCGTCGAAGAAAATATCTGCAACATGATACGTTGCAGCCGTGTAGGTCAGTACATTGAATGTACCGGCAAGATCACAATAAGAGAAAGCTGATGATAAAACTATTCTATATGCAATATGGCTTTGTGGCTCTGGGTCTGAGTTTTTGTTTTGCATAAAAGCTGGTTTTACTTTTCCTACAACAAAGGAATATCAGGAGCCTGTACTACGGAGTTTTCTAACATGACATGGTTCCTCCAACCGATGTCCCATAGCCCAAAATCATCATAAGTTGCCCACAATTAAGTTATCAATCCGGTGTTGAGAGTTCCGAGATAGATCCAAGTCCAGAGACTCAAATTGTCCGTAACCGGGGACACGGCTAATCGATTAGGTTTTAACCCTCTGCAGAGGTTTGTACACTTTACCCGCAAGATTCGATCCCTCTTTTTACGTTCTCGCACTTCATGGTGTTTGAGAACCAGATGACCGAAACATGGTCTTCCGAAGAGTTCCTCTGACCACTGTCCGGTGCTCATCCAATCCTACCGTCGTTCTACATCTGCTAGCACCGTCCCAGCCAGAGTCACAACTAAGGTCAACCAAGCCAGAGCCCATAGTGACTTGCGGTTGCACAGGTAAGCTTCTGGTCATGAAGTATTCTTCCGTCTCTTTGAGTCTGGGTGGAACTTTCCTCATGAGTACTGGCCAAAACCCAGCTCACTAGGCAAATCCACTGGGTACTCCAGGGTGCCTCACAACCAGTCCACCCAGTAGTGTGTATTGAAGTCTTGTCTCGAGTCTTGAAGTCTTGAGGTCTCGAAGATGCTGTCCTCGCAGGTGCCATCAGGAAGTTGTCGTCTTTGACGTAAAATCCTCCATTCTCACACCACTCCCGAGCACTCATACCAACCCCGTCTACTATAGCGTAGCTTTAAAAGTAAACAACGTCCCGGGCTTGGTAACAGGAAGATGGGTTCCTACCTCATGCATTCTACTCAACTACAAGAATTCAATATCACTACTGGAGGGATTGAAATAATGGTGCCACTAAATGCAATAAAAACATTGGTATGAAAAATATGGTCAAAGTGAACTTGCCTGGTATAACTTGATGAAGATACTATCGCTATCGGAAACTTGATAACACTAGTCGTCACTCTCCGATGATAAATCTATACAAGCAAGCATAGTATTCACATAAGCAAACATGCTAACACTCAATCATAACAATCAAAAAAATAACAACGAAATCAAAATAGGATCAAAGGCAAAAACCAAAATAAACTCCAAATCACTCCTCTACACCACAACAACTCTACTTAACAACAAGTAAAAAGCCTAAAACAATTAGTTAACAGAGAGTAAAAAAATAATTATTCACTAAGTAACATAAAGTATTTTCGCTATAATAAAATTCTAACAAAACAATAAAATAACACTATTTCTATTGCTAGCAACTAGTCATGCAACAAACAACACCTGGAACCTCAAAAATACTAAGTCTAATAAATCATAGAAATAACCCACTATTAAACAATAGAATATAAGACACACTGGCGAAAACTAGCAAAATAAACTAATTAAAACTAATTAATAATAATTAAACTACAAACAGTACTGAAAACAGAGTAAACAGTACTGTTTCTAATAAAACCCTAATTTAAAATGCTCTAAAATTACCAAACTAAATCCTACAGTTAAACAATACCACAAGTGACCAGTAGCAAAAGGAATCAAGTTAAAATATATTTTTAAACTCAAGATACGACCAAATTAGTGATTTGAACAAATTTCATCAAACTCAAAATTTAAACTACTCAAACTTGATAACTAAAGATACAATCAGAAACTTCAAGAAATTTTGAATCTAATGCAAAAAGAATCACTCAAAAATACCTCGTAGATAATTAACTGCGGATTTTACAAGATTGAAACTATTCTGTTTTAAAAAAAAAAACAGAACGAGAGAAAAAAAAAACAGTAGGTCGGGATTTACTGTAGCACTTCCGGTGATGGGGTCCTGGTGGAGCTCCGGCGACGTCCTCCGGTGGTCCTGCGGGTGAGGTGAGGGGGCGGGCGGGGGTGGAGGAGCGAGGGGGTTTGAGTGGTGGTGGTGGGAGTTGGCGGGGATGGCCGGAGGTGGTGGGGCGGGGCGGCAATGGCGGCGGTGGTCCGGCGAACTCCGGCAAGGCGGCTCGGCGATGTGGGGCGAGGAGAGGAGGGACTAGGGGTGGGAATGGATGCGCGAGGTGGCTATTTATAAGGGGAGGAGGTCTTCTTGGAGGAGGGGGCAAGGGATTTCGCGAATCCCGCGATCTCCGGCGATGCTCCGGCGGTGGCTGGAGATATGGAGCATCGTCGGGAGGAAGGAGATGATTCGGTACGGATCGGGCCGGATTTGGCCCAAAAAGAAAATACCTTTCCCTTTTTTTAAAAGATTCCACGAAGAAAGATCATTTTAGAAAATAAGATGAAAATAAAATATAGGAGTATTATATATCAAAACGACCGGAAAAAGAAATCCTACAATATGAACTATTTTACAAGATGAAATAAATTTCACACAAATTCTAATAAAACAAATAGTGCTACTGCTGCAAATAAAATTCAAATAAAATTTCTTTAAAATGCCAAAATGATTTAAAATTTATTTTTCTCCATTTTTATAATGTAGGGAATCATTTTACCCTATTTTCCATATATTTTATTTTTGGAGAAAAAAATAATTTGAAAATAAAACCCAAAAACTTCCAAATGGTTTTGAATTGGAAATTCAAACCTTTTCTTCATACTTCCAACTCATATTTCCTATATTTTGAAGAAGTCATTTTATCCTCTCTCATGAAAATCATTGAGTTGCATAAAGTTTTTAAATTTGAGATGCTTTCAAAAATGAAATTCAAAAATCTTTCAAAACCCTTTTTGCTTCTAGAAGAAGTCATGTTTTCTTCACTCAAGGGTATTGTGATGAAATGAATTTGAAATTCATTAAGATCAAATGCAAGGATGAAAGTTTGGGAAGTCATTTCATTCCCTCTCATTTAACTTTCAAAAAGTTTCAAATTTCACTCAATTTCACACAACCATTCACACAGCAATCAAACAATCAATCAAATTAATTATTTAATATAACATTCCAAAATTTAGAATTTTGGGATGTTAGACCTCAGACGGTCAAGCCTCTGTGTATCTGTGCCATCCCTGGATCAGTATGCTGGCACACACAGTACATCAATGTATATATCAAAGTGCAATCACATGTATAAATAACGTAAAACTGATATATATACCTCGTAATACTCAGCGGAAACAATCAAACGAGTGTGGAGTCCCATCAACGCCATCGGCAGGTTGAGTGTAGACCGTAACCCTGTATCGTAACTCTTACTCGTCGAAGAAAATATCTGCAACATGATACGTTGCAGCCGTGTAGGTCAGTACATTGAATGTACCGGCAAGATCACAATAAGAGAAAGCTGATGATAAAACTATTCTATATGCAATATGGCTTTGTGGCTCTGGGTCTGAGTTTTTGTTTTGCATAAAAGCTGGTTTTACTTTTCCTACAACAAAGGAATATCAGGAGCCTGTACTACGGAGTTTTCTAACATGACATGGTTCCTCCAACCGATGTCCCATAGCCCAAAATCATCATAAGTTGCCCACAATTAAGTTATCAATCCGGTGTTGAGAGTTCCGAGATAGATCCAAGTCCAGAGACTCAAATTGTCCGTAACCGGGGACACGGCTAATCGATTAGGTTTTAACCCTCTGCAGAGGTTTGTACACTTTACCCGCAAGATTCGATCCCTCTTTTTACGTTCTCGCACTTCATGGTGTTTGAGAACCAGATGACCGAAACATGGTCTTCCGAAGAGTTCCTCTGACCACTGTCCGGTGCTCATCCAATCCTACCGTCGTTCTACATCTGCTAGCACCGTCCCAGCCAGAGTCACAACTAAGGTCAACCAAGCCAGAGCCCATAGTGACTTGCGGTTGCACAGGTAAGCTTCTGGTCATGAAGTATTCTTCCGTCTCTTTGAGTCTGGGTGGAACTTTCCTCATGAGTACTGGCCAAAACCCAGCTCACTAGGCAAATCCACTGGGTACTCCAGGGTGCCTCACAACCAGTCCACCCAGTAGTGTGTATTGAAGTCTTGTCTCGAGTCTTGAAGTCTTGAGGTCTCGAAGATGCTGTCCTCGCAGGTGCCATCAGGAAGTTGTCGTCTTTGACGTAAAATCCTCCATTCTCACACCACTCCCGAGCACTCATACCAACCCCGTCTACTATAGCGTAGCTTTAAAAGTAAACAACGTCCCGGGCTTGGTAACAGGAAGATGGGTTCCTACCTCATGCATTCTACTCAACTACAAGAATTCAATATCACTACTGGAGGGATTGAAATAATGGTGCCACTAAATGCAATAAAAACATTGGTATGAAAAATATGGTCAAAGTGAACTTGCCTGGTATAACTTGATGAAGATACTATCGCTATCGGAAACTTGATAACACTAGTCGTCACTCTCCGATGATAAATCTATACAAGCAAGCATAGTATTCACATAAGCAAACATGCTAACACTCAATCATAACAATCAAAAAAATAACAACGAAATCAAAATAGGATCAAAGGCAAAAACCAAAATAAACTCCAAATCACTCCTCTACACCACAACAACTCTACTTAACAACAAGTAAAAAGCCTAAAACAATTAGTTAACAGAGAGTAAAAAAATAATTATTCACTAAGTAACATAAAGTATTTTCGCTATAATAAAATTCTAACAAAACAATAAAATAACACTATTTCTATTGCTAGCAACTAGTCATGCAACAAACAACACCTGGAACCTCAAAAATACTAAGTCTAATAAATCATAGAAATAACCCACTATTAAACAATAGAATATAAGACACACTGGCGAAAACTAGCAAAATAAACTAATTAAAACTAATTAATAATAATTAAACTACAAACAGTACTGAAAACAGAGTAAACAGTACTGTTTCTAATAAAACCCTAATTTAAAATGCTCTAAAATTACCAAACTAAATCCTACAGTTAAACAATACCACAAGTGACCAGTAGCAAAAGGAATCAAGTTAAAATATATTTTTAAACTCAAGATACGACCAAATTAGTGATTTGAACAAATTTCATCAAACTCAAAATTTAAACTACTCAAACTTGATAACTAAAGATACAATCAGAAACTTCAAGAAATTTTGAATCTAATGCAAAAAGAATCACTCAAAAATACCTCGTAGATAATTAACTGCGGATTTTACAAGATTGAAACTATTCTGTTTTTAAAAAAAAAACAGAACGAGAGAAAAAAAAAAACAGTAGGTCGGGATTTACTGTAGCACTTCCGGTGATGGGGTCCTGGTGGAGCTCCGGCGACGTCCTCCGGTGGTCCTGCGGGTGAGGTGAGGGGGCGGGCGGGGGTGGAGGAGCGAGGGGGTTTGAGTGGTGGTGGTGGGAGTTGGCGGGGATGGCCGGAGGTGGTGGGGCGGGGCGGCAATGGCGGCGGTGGTCCGGCGAACTCCGGCAAGGCGGCTCGGCGATGTGGGGCGAGGAGAGGAGGGACTAGGGGTGGGAATGGATGCGCGAGGTGGCTATTTATAGGGGGAGGAGGTCTTCTTGGAGGAGGGGGCAAGGGATTTCGCGAATCCCGCGATCTCCGGCGATGCTCCGGCGGTGGCTGGAGATATGGAGCATCGTCGGGAGGAAGGAGATGATTCGGTACGGATCGGGCCGGATTTGGCCCAAAAAGAAAATACCTTTCCCTTTTTTTAAAAGATTCCACGAAGAAAGATCATTTTAGAAAATAAGATGAAAATAAAATATAGGAGTATTATATATCAAAACGACCGGAAAAAGAAATCCTACAATATGAACTATTTTACAAGATGAAATAAATTTCACACAAATTCTAATAAAACAAATAGTGCTACTGCTGCAAATAAAATTCAAATAAAATTTCTTTAAAATGCCAAAATGATTTAAAATTTATTTTTCTCCATTTTTATAATGTAGGGAATCATTTTACCCTATTTTCCATATATTTTATTTTTGGAGAAAAAAATAATTTGAAAATAAAACCCAAAAACTTCCAAATGGTTTTGAATTGGAAATTCAAACCTTTTCTTCATACTTCCAACTCATATTTCCTATATTTTGAAGAAGTCATTTTATCCTCTCTCATGAAAATCATTGAGTTGCATAAAGTTTTTAAATTTGAGATGCTTTCAAAAATGAAATTCAAAAATCTTTCAAAACCCTTTTTGCTTCTAGAAGAAGTCATGTTTTCTTCACTCAAGGGTATTGTGATGAAATGAATTTGAAATTCATTAAGATCAAATGCAAGGATGAAAGTTTGGGAAGTCATTTCATTCCCTCTCATTTAACTTTCAAAAAGTTTCAAATTTCACTCAATTTCACACAACCATTCACACAGCAATCAAACAATCAATCAAATTAATTATTTAATATAACATTCCAAAATTTAGAATTTTGGGATGTTACACTCCAATTCCAACCGCTGCTCCGAACTGTAATTTGGCGCATCGCACGTGGAACAAGACGATGGATGAGCCACATGTCGGCCAAAGGGTTCCTGTTAAGTGTGTCGCCATTTTGCGTGCGGACTGACCCTGCTTGAGTTGCTATGCCAACACGACAAGAGCAGCCTACCACTTGGTTTTGCTCCTTGGTGAATCCCGACTATATTGATCTAAAAAGATACGTGCTGAACTACCCTCTCCGTCTCAGTTTTTTTATTTTTAGGCATCTTGGTTTATAGGGCCTGCACGTAGTTCTAGGTCATCCATTTGACTAACTAAATATGAGTTACTATGTCACAAAAAGTATATCATTGGATTCTTAAGCGGATGTAGTTGTATTTAAAAGTCAAGGGCGGGGCTTTTCCTGCGCGGTAGGCGGGGCAGTTCCGCCTAGTCGGTTTGACAGAGACGCGAGAAGACGAGGGAGTAGGCTACTACAAATGTAGGGTTGTGTGATTTGACAGCGAGTTACTGCTGGACAGGTGGGGCCCCGTGATTTTACTTGCCATTATCATTTTAACTGCGGCGTTACGACCGGCGTGAGTCTCCCGATTCCTGACCACCTCCATACACGTGCCTCTCCCAATGCTCCACCATGTAGTAGAGGCTGGCTCTTGCATGAGATCCCACTTCTCCACTTTTTCCTTGCCTCTCTTTCCTCCACATATGCAAAAATGCCATGTAAAGCGCACTATTGTACTTACTTTTACTTGCTCCTACAGGCGCTTAAGCTTGCCACATAGGCATAAAGTCTGATGTGGCAAGTTAATCAAGAAGAGAGAGACTAGTTTGGTGACCCAAGGAAGAAACGGTGCTAAGCGTGTGTACCTAGGTGAAAAAACAATTTTGAGTCTATAGCTAATTAAATGAAGCAAACTTAGCAACATCATTTCATTGGAAGAGGTCACTCCTTGGCAAATGCAATAAATACTAGTACTCCATGTGTCCCATAATATAAGAACGTTTTTGGCACTACACTAGTGTAAAAAACGTTCTTATATTATGGGACAAAGGGAGTACGAATAAAAAGATAGAGAGGAGTAAAAAAATACACTTATAGTCAACCTTATAGCCAACCTTGTTGTAGTATGAGTGACTAAGTGATGACTATGTATGACATGCCAACATCAGATAGCCTAACGCACCGTGTTAAATCTCCAAGGGCGCGACCGCGCGAGCGACGCGACGGTTGTGGTAGGCGCGACCATGATACGGGCTGCTGGCAGCCCTTGGATCTGAGATCAAACGGTCGCATGCTAAGTTGCTAAAAATTTGCAGAATAACCCTCCAGGATAGGATATTCACCCATAGGTCTAGAATCACGCCATGCAACCGTTCGATCTTAGATCCAAGGGCTCTCGGATGCCCGTATCATGGGAGAATGGAAATCCACTACCCTGCTGTTCGCACGCTGGCAGTTCTCTCCTACTCGTCCCCGCACGTCCTTCAATACTATGGCGGTTCGCTCCTAGTCGTCCCGTCCATTCACATTACGGCAGTTCCACTAATCCTAACCCTCCTCCCAAATCCATGGCATCCCAAATCTCCATGATCGGCGGTGAGTACAAGGTTAGAACCATCACCGGTGATGAGTTCGACGTCATCTACACCCGTTCTTCCACGATGGTGAAAGGATGCCTTTCTCGCTTCAGGCGCATGTTCAAAAACTCAGATGATGAGTGGGTCGCTGGGCTAGATGTTGAGTACACCACAGTCCTGGGACGAGAGAAGGATCTAAAGGACGAAGAGAGGAAGAAGCCCGCCGTGATCCAGGTTTGCGTACATAACGTTTGCTTGGTCTACCACATATGCCATGCCGATGTTGAGTGCCAGGATTTTAAGAACTTCCTCAAGGACAAAACAATGAAATTCGTTACTGTAGACTTTAAGAACGACAAAGAAGTCCTGGGTCGGATAGGCCTCGTTGTAGGCAACCCCTTCGACCTCCAGAAGAATCGGCTAGTGCCCTCTTGTCAGCCTTCAACGCTGACCCTGGCAGGAGCCATGGTTCATCCTTCGTACCGTAAACTGGAGAAACCTCATTACACGTTTCATCGTCATGCATGGCAGCGGAATGTACTAGATACATCCACTACGCTGCAATGGATGGCTACCTTTATTTCAATATCTACAAGGGTTGGATGAAGAGCAACAGCCAAGTGTGCGGTTCAAGCAAAGAAGTATCGGCCAAGAGGAAGAGGGACAAGGACGAAGTCGAGGACGTGGACGAGGACTCCGAGTAAGGTGGCAGTGTCGTTGCTCATGGTGGTTCTAAACTTCTAATGCAGTGTCTACCGGATTAGTTGCATAGTTTAATTTCAGGTGTGCTTAGTTTAATTTGAGGGGTGTGTTGTGCCGAGGCCCAGCAAAACTATGTTATGTTTCTTCTCGTTACTTTAACTCTTCAGTATGTACATACTACTAGTATTTCTTTAATAGTACTATATGCATAATTTGGTGACGAGCGCTCTCTATATGTACCACCTTTTTTTAATTTCAATTTTTGCTCCATGGCGCAATCCATCGATAGTACTACTGTACAAAAGTATACATTTTTTAAAAGGCTAGAGTACTGTTCATCACATACATAGCCAGTTAAATTCTCAACCTAGAATGACGTGCATGCCATGTAGTAAACCGATACAGAGGAAGTATAGTAAAAATGAGGTGATTTTACCGAGCGATCGACGGGGGAGCATGGCCTGTCATGCGGTCCCACGTGTCATGATGTACCAAGGCGATGCGTGTGTCCCTCTTGAGGCAGAAGCAATCTACGTGGTTTGAGATGATGGCGAACCGAAGTGTGAAATAATGGTTGCTTCGTCCGTCTGGGAAGGTGCGGCATTGTGATTTGACGTCTCATTGCTCATTACTACTACTTGGCCGGTACGAGTGGGGTGCATCCCCCATGCTGTTCTGCACTGTTATTTGGTGCTTGGCACGTCGACCCGGTTGCTATATGTCCCACATGTCGGCGACAGGAAGTACATAATTCATGAAAGGGAGCGTCGACGGAGGAGTATACTACAGAATTCATGAAAGGGAGCGACTTAGTTTTGGAAAAATCTGTTTTTACAGAGTACGTACCCACTAGGGTTTATAGGGCTCATCTAAAAAACATTCTTTTTTTCCATTTGATAAGTCTCAATTCTACTATACTAGTAGTAGTACCATTACATGTTGGATTTCGAGGTGCGTTAGATCACCCGACGCAAGCAGTGTCAAGAGGAAACACTACAAAAAAAAGACACATCCGTGACATTTTGGGCCGAACGAATTTTTTTCTGTCATACATATGACACTTCTATGACGATAATTGTGACAAAACCCGGCATCATCATAGATGTAGTGGGCTCCTACTTCTATGACAAAAAATCATGACAGAAAATGGGCTTTTCGTCCTGGGCGGGCCGGAGACGCAGCTGCATGACATTCTTTAGGCCGTCCATGACGGAAAAAACCGTGGTAGAAGCAAGGGCGAGGAAAATTTCGGGGAGTCCCGGTTACGGTGGGAGGTCGGGGGCCGAGCGATAAGCGTTTCTCTCGTACACGTATGCGCGTGTGTGCGAGGCGTTGGCTCTAGATGAACCCGAGCGAGGCGTTGGGCTCTAACTGAACCCGAGCGATTGCACTGCAGGCTATGCGTTACTGAACCCGAGCGATCGATCGATGGCTGTTAACTGAACCCGATCGAGCGATTCCTTCGCTACTGCTGCTAACTGAAGCCGATCGATGCTGCCTTTGGATGAACAGTGAGTGTTGCGGGGGGGGGGGGGTTGGATGAACAGTTCCCGGTGGGGGTGGATGAACAAGACCCCGTGGTGTTGCCTCTGGATGACCAGGACCCTGATCGATCGAGCCAGTTGGGGCTGGATGAATAGGACCCCGTGGAGGGCTGGATGAACAGGACCACCCCGTGGAGGGCATGATGAACAGTAGAAGGTGGAGGGCAGGATGAACAGTAGCCCGTGGAGGGGTGGTTGAACATGAGCCCGTGGAGAGGGCTGGTTCAACAGTAGCCGGCAGAGTAGCGCGCGGTGGAGGCTGGAGGAGGTCGACGGTGGATGAACAGTAGCTCGTGGA
Source organism: Aegilops umbellulata (assembly GCA_032464435.1). NCBI lineage: Eukaryota > Viridiplantae > Streptophyta > Magnoliopsida > Poales > Poaceae > Aegilops > Aegilops umbellulata. The sequence goes on along the minus strand of CP136056.1, from coordinate 59,545,968 downwards.
GGCTGGAGGGGGTCGACGATGGAGATGAACAATATCCCGTGGAGTCCTGTCGGTGTCAAAACCGACGGATCTCGGGTAGGGGGTCCCGAACTGTGCGTCTAGGTGGATGGTAACAGGAGACGAGGGACATAGTGTTTTACCCAGGTTCGGGCCCTCTTGATGGAGGTAAAACCCTACGTCCTGCTTGATTAATATTGATGATATGGGTAGTACAAGAGTAGATCTACCACGAGATCAAGGAGGCTAAACCCTAGAAGCTAGCCTATGGTATGATTGTTTGTATGTTGAGGTTCGTCCTACGGACTAAAACCCTCCGGTTATATAGACACCGGAGAGGGTTAGGGTTACACAAAGTCGGTTACAATGGTAGGAGATCTGAATATCCGCATCGCCAAGCTTGCCTTCCACACCAAGGAAAGTCCCATTCGGACACGGGACAAAGTCTTCAATCTTGTATCTTCATAGTCCGGGAGTCCGGCTGAAGGTATAGTCCGGCTACCCGGACACCCCCTAATCCAGGACTCCCTCAGTAGCCCCTGAACCAGGCTTCAATGACGATGAGTCCGGCGCACAGATTGTCTTCGGCATTGCAAGGCGGGTTCCTCCTCCAAGTTCTTCATAAAAGTTTGTAAACACTAAGGGTAGTGTCTGGCTCTGCAAAATAAGTTTCCACATATTGCCATAGAGAGAATAATACAAATCTAATCTGTTGACGTATTCCGTAGCGTGACATCATACTAGGACCAAGCCTTTATTCGAATTGTTTTTACTTCCCCACCTCAGCGCGTTTTGCGAGGCGGTTTCCTTGGCACGTCTTGTCAAAGCAGAGATCGTGTCCCCCATTTACGGATTCTCATCAATACGGACGTGGGTAACCCAACCGCGCCATTTATCACGGCGCTTGGGAGATAAGCGAGTTTTACCAGGCTGGTGGGGACGCATAGCCGCATGCTCCCATATAAGGGGATAAGGATCCACCTTTTTACATACGCCTTCTTCCTCCTCTACTTATCCATCTTCTGCGCACTCGAGCTCCAGCACCCAAGCCCGCACTTCCCGCCTCAACCTTCTCCAGCAATGTCCGGAGCGGGAGGCAAGTGGATGGTCTCCTCCGTCATGGAGGGCCATGTCAAAAAGCTAAGGAAGGCCGGATACTTGTCCAACAACATCGCGCACCGGCTTCCTGAAAAGGGGCAGCTCCTCCCCACCCCAAGGCCCCATGAGAGGGTAGTATTCCTTCCCCACTTCCTCCGCGGACTGGGTTTTCCACTCCACCCATTCATCCGGGGGCTCATGTTCTACTACGGCCTGGATTTCCACGATCTGGCCCCAAACTTTGTCCTCAACATCTCGGCATTTATCGTCGTGTGCGAGGCTTTCCTCTACATCCGCCCCCATTTCAGCCTCTGGCTCAAGACCTTCAACGTCAAGCCAAAGGTGGTGCGCGGCAACCAGGCGGAGTGCGGAGGCGCCATGGCGGGCAAGATGGACAACATCCTATGGCTCGAGGGCTCCTTTGTGGAGACCCTGAAGGGGTGGCAATCAGGGTGGTTTTACATCACCGAGCCGCGCGATCTGGAATGGATCGCGCCCCCTGAGTTCCGATCCGGACCCCCCACGCGGCTCACGTCCTGGAAAGAGACGGGCATGTCATGGGGCGACGAAGAAGAGGTGACCGGACTGCAAAAATGCATCCAAACCCTGGTGAACAAGCAGCTCAAGCTTGCCAATGTAGTCTAGGTTATGCTCGTCCGCTGGATCCTCCCGTGTCAACAACGGGACTTTAATCTATGGGAGTTTGACCCGGCGCAACACCCTACCCTTAGCAGGCTTTTCGACATGACGTACGAAGACGTCTGGAAGGTGCTAACCAAAGGCACCGAGGCTCCCGCATCCGCCTCCGAAGACCGCGGATTCAGCTCGCAGCGTCACGCTGGCGAGGCAAGCTATTTTCACCTTTTACAGGATGTTAGTTTTTTCATAGTTTGACTCTATGCGGGATCTAAACTCCCTCACCTTTGACAGGCTTGGCAGGTGAAGTCCAGACCGATTAACTGTCCGGCTCCCTTGCCAGAAGACCCAGCCGATGCTCGCTTAGCGAAGCTACTGGTTTCGGCACCTTATGTGGTGCCGGAGAAGAAGGCCAAGAAGAAGGCCACGGGGACTCGAAAGAGTTCCCGGCACATGGTGGTGTCGGACTCGTCGTCCGACGAATCCGAGACGCACTCCTCCCGTGAAGACGAGGAGGAGGAGGAAGAAGCCTCTCCCCCTCCAGCAGGGGGAGGAAAAAAGAGGAAGATCCCTCCTCCGGACTACTCCACCGATGCCAACGAGGGCGAAGAGGAGTGGCCGCACAGGGCTAAGCGCCCGGCGAAATCGTAAGTATCCGGATACCAGAATAACTCATGATATTCCTTTGTTGCATAGTTTTCCCTTATGTCGAATGTAATTATGCAGTCCGCCCAAGGCCGGACTCGACGAGTCGTCGAGTGGCTCCCTAGACTCGTTGGATGTGAATTCACTTCCGACGGCTACCTCCCCCCGCCCTACGGACGACGCCGAAGTGTTGTCCCAACAGGCTCCAAGCCAGGAGGAGGTGGTCCTGGAGGCACCACAAGGCAACTTCCCGGACTCCAGGAGCAAAGGGGACAAGACCCCCCAGGGCTCCAAGTCCGGCTTTGTGCCGGACACCGCGCCGGAATCTTCAATGGTTCCGGACTGCGGTAGGCGAACTCCTTCCAAGAGGAGCAAGCCTACTGAGCCGGCGGCCCCCATCCAACCGAAGGCGCCGGACAATCTGCTGGAGGTGCTTAACGGCACCTCCATCGACGAGGAGCACCGTACTATTATGAGTACGGTGATCCAGAAGGTTTAGTCCGCCAAGAGCAGACTGACTGAAGCTTGTGCCAGCCTTCTAACAGGCTTTGAGGTAAGTAAAAAATATGTAAAAATATTACCGCATAGACAGTAGCCCCTGATGCTCTGCTTGGCATTCGGAAAGAAAAGCCGAATAGAGGATCTCTTAAATTTCGCAGAAGTCTAACAAAAAATGAGTCAATATGCGTATGCAGGCTTCACTGCTTGCAACCGCCGCACTGACTGCGGAGGTGGGTGCCCTGAAGCAGGGCCTCGAGCGGTCCGAGCAAGAGCTCGGCCTTGCCAAGCAGCAGCTCGAGGAGAAGGAAGGTAAGAGATACCTTATAGAAGAATATATATAAAAAGATGCAATTGCGAAAAATGACAGGATTATGCTGCTTATTGCAGGGGCCACAACTGAGGTGGCGACCCTCAAGCAGGCGCTGCCCGAGGCCGAGAAGAGAGCGGCCTCAGAGCGCACCGAGCGGGAGAAATTTGAGGCGCAGGTCGGCGAGGCGCAGCAAGAGCTTCAGGCTCTCATGAAAAATCATGAGAGTTTGGAGCTTGACTCGAAGACGCGAGCGTCCGAGCTCGCGGCGGCCATCGAGGCTGCCAAGTCTGCCAAGGCTGAATCCCAGAAGGCCCTCCAGGAATTGGATGCAGTGAAAAAGATAGCGGCGGGTAAGGCATTCTTTATGCAAAGCAAACATACGAAAGTAAGCTACTTGTTACTTACCCGAATCCGGAGCTCTCCAGGAGCGTTCGCAGATCTTCCCCGGAGCATGTCTGATGCCGCCGCATTCTACTGAGCTGAGGAGGGCAGTTCGACAGAGAAGGTGTTCTGGTCTCAGTATGCTGAGGCCGAACACCCTGTGCCCTTGAGCGACCAGCTGAAGCAGCTGGTCGAGCTCCACAAGGCGGCCGAACAAGCCATGAAGGGCCTCATAGTTCGGCTGTGGCCTGGAGAGGCCCTGCCTGGGAGCTACTTCGAATTGGTGCGGCGGCTGGTGGAATCCTGTCCAAGGCTCGAGGTCATCAAGCGCTCCGTCTGCATCGAAGGTGCCCGGAGGGCCCTTGCTCGCGCTAAGGTGCACTGGGGCAAGCTGGACGGTGAGAAGCTTGTGAAGGACGGGCCACCGCCGGGGAAAGAGCATCGCAAGCCCGAGAATTATTATAAGGACGTTCTGAAGGGTGCCCGCCTTATGGCGGATGAATGTACCAAGGATGTAATTTTTGAATGAACTCGCTCGTATTGTCCTGTGCGCTGAAAACTTGTTCATGTGTGCTAAGCAATGCTTGTTGAATTTAAAATATTACTTTCTGTGCGGCCGTTTATCAAAAATTTAGAGATGGCCAGTCGTCGGCTTCTGCCCCCATGCCACTAGTGCTGGGGTGTTCGGGATAAACCCGAGCGCTCTTTTTCCCATGATTGGGTCCTTCGAGGGAGGCGCTCAGCACAACGAACAAGGCAATCGGACTATAATGCTTGAACACTCTCACTTAGCCATAGAACTCTATAATTTTAAATTTCGGCGAAGCCCCTAGTATTCGGAAGACCGAGTTCGGGGCGCTATCCACGCCTTGGCCGGACAAAGCCGGCTCCTCGCTCTAAGCGACATAAGTCTTTAGGGACTCGAAAAACCTCGCGAACAGCGACCGGTCTCTCGCCTCATCATGACAGTCAGTTTTAGCTTTCTCTACTGAGGTGCTCAGCCCAGCTCAACTGGGGCACAATCGCAGTAGTTCTCCTAGTGCTACCTTAGCCGATATAGCGGAACGTAAGGCACCAAAACATTGGAGCCGGGCAAACCCAACTATTGACCCAAATCATGATTCGGAGCCGATGCATATAATGCTATAAGTTTGGGGTGCCGCACTTATGAAAGTGTTCGGACTTCTCACACCATATTAAGGGGTACTGGAGCCCCTGGCGTATTTGCTGTACCATAGTGTACGGGTGCAACATGTTATTAATGAACATATATATAAAAAGAGATTAATGCAAAAGATAGACAAAAAGCTATGCATTGTTTATAAAAAGGCTGCGATCCAAGCAGAACGATACAAATAGTGCGATAAGCAAAGAGTTGGACTATTTAACATGTCCTATCCAGGGGCAGGCCGCGGAATTATATGGAAAACAGGTATACTGCTCGTAATAGAGACCACCTGGGAGTTCCGTAATGCGGCATGGCTTGTCTGCTTTCCTGGATCTTGCATCGTTTGTGCGGCAGTTGGTTTGCCGAACAGGTCGTCCGAAGTATGGAGTCCTGAAAGTAAGAGAAAAATAAATAAAAACTTCGGCAGCCCCTAGTACGGTTAAAGCCGTGTTTTGGGCATGCCGTGATAGTGCCCCTGCCCCTGTGCCCATGGAATTTCAAGGGCGTAATTATGTACGCGAAGCACTGGTTTCGCTATTTCGCGAGGGCTGGGGTTGGGGCCGCATTGCTACGCCTGCTCAGAATGTGCCAGGTGGTCTTGTTGTAGGTTACTCCGGGCGCGCTTGACAGTGTCCGGCTTTTTAGCAGCCGAATTGGAGAATTGCCTAAAGAGGCTGCTTTGTACTTCCGTTGCGAGGGCCGCCGTGTGCTCCTCCGTTCGGAGGGAGCGTTCGGTGTTTCCATTGACCGTGATTACTCCTCGAGGGCCTGGCATCTTGAGCTTGAGGTATGCGTAGTGCGGTACCGCATTGAACTTTGCAAAAGCGGTTCGCCCGAGCAGTGCGTGATAGCCATTGCGGAACGGGACTATGTCGAAGATTAACTCCTCGCTTCGGAAATTATCCGGAGATCCGAAGACCACTTCAAGTGTGACCGAGCCTGTACAGTTGGCCTCTACACCTGGTATGACGCCTTTAAAGGTCGTTTTGGTGGGCTTAATCCTCGAGGGATCTATGCCCATTTTCCGCACTGTATCCTGGTAAAGCAGGTTCAGGCTGCTGCCACCGTCCATAAGGACTCTTGTGAGATGAAATCCGTCAATAATTGGGTCTAGAACCAATGCGGCGGACCCGCCATGATGGATGCTAGTGGGGTGGTCCCTTCGATCAAAAGTGATCGGGCAGGAGGACCATGGGTTGAACTTTGGGGCGACTAGCTCCAGCGAGTATACGTCTCGTAATGCACGCTTCCGCTCCCTTTTGGGGATGTGGGTTGCGTATATCATGTTCACCGTCCGCACTTGTGGGGGAAAACCTTTTTGTCCACTGTTGTTCGGCGGGCTGGGCTCCTCCTCGTCGTCGCTACGCAGCCCCTTGTCTCTATTTTCGGCATTTAACTTGCCTCCCTGCTTGAACACCCAACAATCCCTGTTGGTGTGATTGGCTGGCTTTTCGGGGGTGCCATGTATCTGGCACAAGCGGTCGAGTATTCGGTCCAAACTGGACGGGCCGTGAGTATTTCTTTTGAATGCCTTTTTCCGCTGACCGGATTTGTAGCCTCGGAATCCGGCATTGACTGCCGTATCCTCGTTGATGTCGCTGTTAACGCGGCGCTTTTGCTTGTTCCGACGCGACCTGCCACTTTTGTCCTTGGTATACGAATTACCAGGGTTCTTGGTTAAGTTGTTGTTGCGAGCTAGCCAGCTGTCTTCTCCTGTGCAAAAGCGGGTCATGAGTGTCGTGAGGGCTGCCATAGATTTCGGCTTTTCCTGACCAAGGTGCCGGGCAAGCCACTCATCGCGGATGTTATGCTTGAAGGTTGCTAGGGCCTCTGCGTCCGGACAGTCGACTATTTGGTTTTTCTTTGTTAGGAACCGTGTCCAGAATTGCCTGGCCGATTCCTCTGGCTGCTGAATTATGTGGCTTAGGTCATCGGCGTCCGGTGGTCGCACATAGGTGCCCTGGAAATTGTCGAGGAATGCGGCTTCTAGGTCCTCCCAAGAACCGATTGAATCTGCGGGCAAGCTGTTAAGCCAATGCCGGGCTGGTCCCTTAAGTTTGAGTGGGAGTTATTTGATGGCGTGTAGATCATCGCCACGGGCCATGTGGATATGAAGGAGATAATCCTCGATCCATACCGCAGGATCTGTTGTGCCATCATGTGATTCGATGTTCACGGGTTTGAAACCCTCAGGGATTTTATGATCCATTACCTCATCTGTGAAGCATAGTGGGTGTGCGGCGCCTCTGTATTGGGCTATATCACGACGTAGCTCGGACGAGCTTTGTCTATTGTGTTCGGCCCGGCTGGATTTATTATATCCGGAGTGACGATCCCCGTCACGTGCTGTGGGGCGCCCACGCGATCCGTAGATCGATCTTGTTTGCCTTGCCTTGTCCTCCAGTATCTCTCGCAGGTCTGGCGCATTTTCCCGTGCCTTAGTATGTTTTGAGCGGCGCTGGGGCACGACTTGAGTGGAGGGCCGAGAGGCCTCTCTGTCACGGCCGCGAGGTGGCCGGTCGGCCATGTCATGCGCTGGTGATGTAGGTTTAGGTGCTTCCTCCTCAAATCGGGGTAGCAGCCTGCGCTTTGGGTAACTCTTGGAGGGGCGTTCGAGTTCATACTCTTCGGCAGCAAGGACTTCAGTCCATCTGTCGGCTAGCAAGTCTTGATCGGCTCTAAGCTGTTGCTGATTTTTCTTGAGGCTGCTCGCCGTGGCCATAAGCCCGCGTTTAAAATGCTCTTGTTCAGCGGGATCCTCTGGCACGACGAATTCGTCGTCGTCAAGGCTTGCCTCGTCTTCGGAGGGAGGCATATAATTATCATCCTCAACCTCTGTGTCTGCCGCTCTCTCGTGAGGGCTGGCTTCTCCATCCTCCTGTGCTCAATCTTGCTGGAGGTGGTGTTCTTCGGCGCTGTCCGGAGTATTATTATCTCCCGTGCCGGAATCACTTTTTTGCTTTGGCGGGATTTAAAGCGGCGCCGCTGACGCCGGTGCCTGGGCTGTTTCTTGGAGGTGTCATCCCCCGCTGTTCCCTCGCCATCTCCATCTTTTGGAGTGTCCACCATATATATGTCGTACGACGAGGTGGCCTTCCAGTGCCTGATAGGCGCTGGTTCTTGGTCATCTCCTGCATCATCGTCCATACTGTCGATGTCTTCGGAGTCGAAGTCAAGCATGTCGGTTAAGTCGTCGACAGTGGCTACGAAGTGGGTGGTGGGTGGGCTTTGAATTTCTTCATCGTCTGTATCCCAACCTTGCTGGCCGTAATCCGGCCAGGGCTCTCCTGATAAAGAGAGAGACTTTAGCGACTTCAGGATGTCGCCGAAGGGCGAGTGCTGAAAGATGTCCACGGCGGTGAACTCCATGATCGGCGCCCAATCGGATACGATCAGTAGGCGCGCGGGGGGCTTGGAGTCTGGAGAAGAGTCCGGCCACTCAGAGTCACGGACCTTGCAGAGTGCGGGGCTGGTGTTCGGCTCGATCGCCTCAGAAATCTCAGCCCCCGAGGCAACGTCCAACCACTCATCCTCGATCGGCGCAGTAGGCTCCGAATTAATGGTCGGAACCGATGCGTGTGCAGCCTCCAGGCCACTGTCCAACGGTAGAGCTAGATCGTGCCCATCGAGACAGTGCAGCGCGCTCGGCTGTGGCTCGAATCCGTCGAAGATCAAGTCCCTGCGGATGTCAGTCGTGTAGTTTAAACTTCCAAATCTGAACTGACGGCCAGGGGCGTAGCTTTCGATCTGCTCAAGGTGGCCAAGCGAATTGGCCCGCAGTGCGAAGCCGCCGAAGACGAAGATTTGTCCGGGGAGAAAAGTCTCACCCTGGACTGCCTCGTTGTTGATGATCGAAGGAGCCATCGGGCCTAAAAGCGACGACACAAAGGAACTCTCAATGAAAGCACCAATGTCGGTGTCAAAACCGGCGGATCTCGGGTAGGGGGTCCCGAACTGTGCGTCTAGGCGGATGGTAACAGGAGACGAGGGACACAGTGTTTTACCCAGGTTCGGGCCCTCTTGATGGAGGTAAAACCCTACGTACTGCTTGATTAATATTGATGATATGGGTAGTACAAGAGTAGATCTACCACGAGATCAAGGAGGCTAAACCCTAGAAGTTAGCCTATGGTATGATTGTTTGTATGTTGAGGTTCGTCCTACGGACTAAAACCCTCAGGTTTATATAGACACCGGAGAGGGTTAGGGTTACACAAAGTCGGTTACAATGGTAGGAGATTTGAATATCCACATCGCCAAGCTTGCCTTCCACGCCAAGGAAAGTCCCATCCGGACACGGGACGAAGTCTTCAATCTTGTATCTTCATAGTCCGGGAGTCCGGCTGAAGGTATAGTCCGGCTACCCGGACACCCCCTAATCCAGGACTCCCTCAAGTCCCGTTTTGCGACACGCCACACCCCTCCCAATGAACAGGACCCCCGTTTCGACCGTAGGAGGTCTGTTTCCTCCGTTTTGCGGTACGCCACACCCCTCCCGATCAACAGGACCCCCGTTTCGACCGTAGGAGGTCCGTTTCCTCCGTTTTGCGGTACGCCACACCCCTCCCGATCAACAGGACCCCGGTTTCGACCGTAGGAGGTCCGTTTCCTCCGTTGTGCGGTACGCTAGGACTCGTTTCCATCGCCTCTTCCGTCCAAGCCCTCCCGATGAACACGACCACACATTCCGTTCCGACCCAGCCGGTTGGCTCCCACGCGTTCCGTTGCCTCCCGATAAACACGACGCATTCCGTTGCCTCCCCATGAACAGGACGCATTCCGTTGCCTCCCCATGAACACGACGACGACGCTGTTTCTCCGTTCTGACCCAGCCATGTCAACGAGCCCTCGCCGTATGTATGCGCGAGTAGGCGTTCGAGACCCCGCCCGTATGTACACATACGTGTCCGTATTTTCTTTCTTGTACCCTGGCCGCCTCTACTACGACACGTGCGCGCCTCTACATCCACCAGTATATGTGTACGTACACGTTCGCGACCAGAATGACAACGCTACGTACGCTTCAACCAGGTGGGTCCCGACTGTCAGGCACTTCCTTGCGTGTGAAGATGTAGCTGGTGGGTCCCAACAGTCATGGGCAAACGTTTTTTTTCACGAAATACGGTGGCCCGTCTGGTGGGTCAGCTGGAGGAATAATTATTTTGGGCGAAATAAGGAGGCACTTCCTTGCTGCGGCCGTGGACCCAGTTGTCAGCGTCTCCACGCACAGTACTCTTCTGATGGAAGTCGGTCGTTGACCACATTGACCACGCCGCGCCAAGAGCACCACGGCGGTGGACGACGGCGAGGCCTAGGAAGGGGACGACGCGGAGCCGGGGATGACGCGGCAGTGGAAGCCCGCGCGGAGAGGAGTACGAGGGTTCACTGGTTCGGCTGCGGTGTGAGGCTGCCGTCGCCGCAGGGCCTGGCCAGTGGTGGGAATAGTAGGGGCGGTGAGGCCTCCGCGGCAGCACAGCCGGCCACGAAAGGCAGGAGCATGCGGCACGACCGGTGCTGCTTTGGGCGGCTGGAGCAAGAAGACCAGAGGTTGAAGAAGCACTACGACCGTTGGATGGACATTGTACGATCACTGGAGCTAGAATCGTTCATATTGACTAAGTTGACAAAGCCCTTCGTCCCCGTCAACTTAGTAGGCCCACAAGCTAGCCTCCCAACAAGGTGGGTCCCAGCTAGCCTAGGGAGTATTCATTTTTTTGTGCGTAATAAGGAGGCACTTCCGGTGGGTCCGAGCTGACAGCGGGGGGAATGTTTATTTTTGTGAAATACGGTGGCCCGTCCGGTGGGTCCCAGCAGTCAGGGGGAAACAATTTTTTTTGCAAAATACTGGTGGCCCGTCCGGTGGGTCCCCGCTGTCAAGTGGAGGAATAATTATTTTCCGCGTAATAAGAAGGTACTTCCTTGCGGCTGCCGTGGACCCAGCTGTCAGCCTCTCCACGTACAGTAATCTTCCGATGGAAGTCGGTCGTTGACCACATTGACCACGCCGCGCCGAGAGCACCACGACAGTGGACGACGGCGAGGCATAGGAAGGGGACGACGCGGAGCCGGGGAAGACGCGGTAGTGGATGCCCATGCGGAGAGGAGTACGAGCGTTCACCGGCTCGGCTGCGGTGTGAGGCTACCGTCGCCGCAGAATAACAGGGGGTGTGGGTGAGTAGAGGGATGCCTTGGCCAGCGCTGGGAGTTGTAGGGGGCGCTGAGGCCTGCGCGGCAGCATAGCCGGCCACGGGAGGCGGGAGTAGGCGGTCCCGCCGGCGCTGCTTTGGCGGCTGGAGCAAGAAGATCAGAGATTGAAGAAACACGATGGCCGTTGGATTGACATCCAACGGTTACGTCTGCTAGAATCGTTTGTTAACGTATATAATAACTAAAAATATCTTGCATACGCGTCAACTAAACAGGCCCATAAGTCAGACCACTCCCTCTTTTTTTTAATAATTTATATATAGCTCATGGCAACTTCTTATGCAATTTATTGCAGTCGTTTTTTTGGTTGGCGAGGGCCAATTTCGCATATTTCTGTGGGTTCCAAACTATTTTTAATACCGGAATGTCCAGCCAGATTTAAAGTACTTTGAAGATATTTTATATTAGGTTAATGCCTAGTGAAATAGGAATATGAAAATGTGATAAAATTCAGAAATTATAAAGTAATTGCCAATTTCTCATCTGTTTTTATATTTACAACCCATTTCATATTACTTTCAAGATTTGCAGGCGTCTTGAAAGAGTTGCAGCCCATCAGGGCGTAGAAAAATAAGTAGGCCTGGATTGGGTATTCTTCAAAAAAAATAAACTGGGCTCATTTTCACAAAGAAAAAATAGCTGGGCTGGTCACATGGTGAACATAAAATATAAGCCTGGGCTAGACGGGCCACAACTCAGTTCAAACCCTGCTCCGTCTCAACAATACCAAACAAAAAAAATACTGCTCGAGTAGCTACGTCCCAGGTGTCAGCCGATCTTGTGTTGTTCTCTTGTTTATTGACTATATACGCTCAAAATGTCGTGGGTCCCAGATGTCAGTAAAACACCAGGAGGAAGCATTTTATTTTTCCATACGCTCACGTGGTGGGCCCCTACTGTCATCCTCTCCACGAACTTCTGCCAATTCCTGTTGTTTGTTGACCATGTTGACAACACGAGAGGGCGGCTCCGCGGCGAGCGCACCAAAGCGCGCGGAGGACGTCAGCGTTAACGATTTAGGAGATGGTGGGTCGGTGATGCGTGCGCTGAGGCGCAGCCAGCCATGGGAGGCGAAAGTAGGCGGCCCCGTCGGCGCTGGTTTGGTTTTGGCGGCTGGAGGAAGACAGGACTGAAGAAACACGACAGACTATGAAAGCAGCAGGAGTACTTAACAACCTTAACTGAAACCAGCAGGGGCACTTAACAACCAAAGCTGAAAGCAGTATGAGTACTTATACAGGTTCAACCGTACAAAGCACGCCTCGAACAGTGCTACTTTGCCTACAGTTAATCAAGGATGAGGCCGCCAAGCCCCAGGACAAGGCCCATGCGCCACTCCGCGCATCCACAACCTTCTGAAAGCGGCTTCATCTTGCAACATGGTCAATAAATAGGATATTCGCTTTAGAGCCATGGAAAAGCATGAACATAATCTTCTATCCTATTCTCCAAGATGGACGGGCCTTCATTATTTGAGACCACCCATGAATAAGTATCTTTTCACCTCCAAGGGGAATTGAGTAGATCGACATAAACATCATGTTGTGACCAAGCGCAAGTCTGACCCGACCATGGTCAGGCATCTGTATAGGAACAATAGAACTCGGCAGTTCCTGTTTCAAGAAGATCACAGCTGTAAAACTGTGTATAAGCAATAGTTTATGAACAACATATATAACAGAAAACAGCTCGTACCATAAGTTTCTCGACACAGTTGGACCTGTTCAACGAGTGCAGCAGTGGCACACATATCCCATGTGGCCTTCCAGCATTGAAACGCCCCACAAGGACCTCAAGACGATCAATAAAGTGTAGGAACCTGTGGATGTCGATCCAGTCAACTTCAGTGCCATTAGTAACAGCCGAGTTATTACAGAGTAACAAACGAGCAGACTGCTTAACTCTGAGAAAACCTACACGTGCCACCAATTATAAGAAAATATTAGTTAGAAGTAGCATCTTCGTGAGGGATTCATTTCTACTTCTAGAGTTAAATTGTGATTAGTTAGACAGAATAGGTGTATTAAGCAGTAATCGAGGCAACAAGCAAGAACCAGATACAAAACTAACATGGATGAACAATTGGAACGACGTCGGGGTGGAATATCGCAGTGAAGATGAGACCAGGTTCTGCTATTTCCATCAACATTCATGCGCCAACTTTCAGTCCGTAACACTTGAGAAAGTTTATCCAAGTTCGGCCATAAAAAAAGAAGCGATCTTCTTGGTTCATGAACCCAACTCAGAACTTATATCCATGGCTTGTCTTCACTGTGACCATTAAACTAGTGCATTCATTTATGGCAAGGTCGAGCATCTTGAGTACATGTGTTCTAGCAGAGCAAATAATACACTGCAGGAAAAATAATATGAGAACACAACATGTTCAAAAAAACTCCACCCTCCCGGATAGAAAAGAGGATTCTAGGAACATACTGTGCGCGTTTCAAAATGCTGTGTTAGGATGAGAAGGAACAAGTGTGGCGTCTCGCCGAGGGCGCAGAAACCTGTAGGGTACTCGCACTTTGGGCACTGCAAATGAAACACACTAGATTCAGTAGGAAGAAAAATGCATCAACGGCGGCGGCTGCCATCCTAGGATTACCTGCGACCAAGGGACTTGGGTTTATCGGGGATGGATGAAGAATTCGTACCTGGTTCTCCATGAGAAAACCCTATGCAATCGCCGAGAGGGGTTTTTCTCTGAACAAGCAAACGAGGAGAAGGGGATTCAGGCCCAGTGAAATATTGCCACTTCGTCCGTCCATCTTACTGCTAAAGCTGGAAAGGGGGGGTTGTGATTTGACGGCTCATTGGGCATTACTGCGGCGCTACGACCGAGGTGTGTCTACTGTGAAGTTGTGCACTCTAATTTGTGCATATGGCACGTGGAACCCGTTGCCGGTTGCCCCACATATCAGCGAAAGGAAGTAGAAAGACAGGAGTAACTAGTTACACATAAATATTTTTTTTTGATAGAGAGATACTCCCTCTGTAAAGAAATATACAAATCTTTTATATCACAGGCTCACCTTGCCGAGAAATATACTCCCTCTGCAACGCACGGGCATTATGGGGGTTCAGCTTTTTTATGAGGGTTCAGCTGAGAATATAATGCTCAGATAGGCTCACGGTTCTGGACTTTGGGCCGCAGGCCGACCCTGCATGTTTGGGGGCCCATGTGTTATACCTTAGCGCTTTTCATATTGCAAGCGATCGGTACGGCGCTGGTTTTAGATGCTGTCGCAAGGCGAATACACAAAATTGAATAAAGCACGGCAGCTGTTGGAATGAAATCGAACGACAGTTCCTAACCAGCAATCAGAGTTGCAATTCTATCAACGATATACCATGTGATAAATAATACTGTCATACTACTTATACACACAAGACACTTGTTTCACCATGCCAGATTATTACATCAAAATCTCTCGGAGGATAGATCAGTTCGGCAGTTGCGTGCTGCTACTGAAGAATTTCAAAGTTGATTTGGACCAGCTCTCCTTGCCGAGAAAGTTCGATTTTGACATCATCCCCTACCGCAAGATATGATTTAGATTTGAACCTTGACCATCATTTAGCATCAATCATCGTGCGACCATCCTTTGTACTTACGGTATATTGAGCAGGTTCATTCACACCAAGGCTGCGCATGGTAAGAGAAACTTGGCCGCGGTCGCCCGGATTGTTGAACGACTCCCTCGTTGCTCTAGAAATTCTCTGTTTGCAAACAAGAAGACATACCCAAATAGTTAGATCAACACAGTGAATCATGTGAAACAACATGGAAAGAAAAAAGAACGAAGCACTTGGGCGGCCAATGCTTACCAAGAAGGTGGACATGTCGGTTTTTGTAAGGACTTTGGTATATTAAGTGCGAACTGCAGCTCAGTCTGTTGCCGGTGCAACTGCACGGGCCGGAGCAGATGCAAGTGCAAGTGTTGGTGCAGGTGCCGAAGCCGCTGCTGCTGCCGGAGATGGTGCTCCTTGTAGAGCTGGTGCCGGTGTCGGAGCAGGTGCCGGTGTCGATGCCCGATCCTCCGGTAGATCAGACTGATCTGCTGATGCGGTCGGTCCCAATCCTCAGCTGGATCAGACTAAGCTGCTGCCGATGTCAGTGCTAGAGCAACTGACAGTGCTCGATCTATGCGAGACAACGGCGATCATGTCTGGTCTGCTATGATCAGCTTTCTAACTTGACTAGGATCCGTGACCGTGATCCAGTCTTTTTCTTCATTTCTTTTAAACGCGAGAAGGACTAATTGTGGCATTTTTTGTTAAACCAAACTACAGTTCATCATAGGGATTCAGCTTGTACTCAGACAACAGACTGATCCAATTTTTTCCAGTAATATAAGTGATGGACGGTGCCTTCGTTACTGACACGACATAAGAAGTGAAACCTGCAAAAATAGCCACCGTAGAGCAAACCAAACGGTTTATTCTGTGATGAATGTCACATGGCAAAACCTGCATAGTAAAATTGCACGAAAAGAAAGAAAACATGACATTAAATCAATAAGATTTAGACAATAAATCAATAAGATTTACTTGATGTGACACGAGTGAATCCTTACCAGGAAATCACTATGTTGAAGTACTAAACAGAAGATTGATCGTCCAACTACGCATGGCATGCAGGGGCCCCACCTACTCCCACAAGCAGGACAGTCCAAAGGTCATGACAAATCGTATGGACCAAACATCCATTGGGCTGGAAATCCTGGTGGGTGCGATAAACCCTGCAATGCTTACAGATATTGGAGTGTAACCATAATTGATAGACCGTCCTCACAAAAAATATGATATGGATACTTCAAAATATACAGATTGAATTGAGTGGACAGACATTAACATTGACCGTTCTCAGGACTGACCACACACCAAAAGCGGCAGTACTAATAAACAATACAGGGTTCACAAACACAAATCAAGTACTGAACAATAGTACTTACTATAGACAAGCAAAGTTGCACTAACTAAACTCTGCAAACTATTTTTTGCCACCGACCTACGGGATAAACCCCGCATAACTGACTAGGCCATGGACTTCGTGTGAGATGTCTACATGCACCATCACCATCTTGTCAACCTTGGAGAACCTAACAGAGTGGTCTTTCCACTCATAAACATGATGATGAAGACAGGCCGCATCAGATTTGTTGGGAAGCTTTACAAGAACGACACCCTTCGTAATCGAAGGCACAACCAGGAAATTGTTGTGGTCAAGTACAGCCTCGAGAACACGCTTGACAACAATGCTACGGGAAAACACTAGTTTAGGACACGTGGCGACAAGGACACAGCAGCGAGATAGTTGAGTAGTAGAACTCATCATCAGGTGTTCCAGTTCACACGGCATGACTTTGAGAACTTCATCTCCACTGCGGACCTGGTTCTAATTCAAACAGAAACCATTTTATTACTACCTCCGTTCAGAAATATAAGATGATTTTCGATATTATACTCCATATATGACTACATATACGCACAGAAATGAGTGAACAAAGACACTAGAACATGTCTTCAAAGGCATGAGAGCAGAGGGATTACATGCAATATCCATAACACAAGTTATTGAGGGAAATATACCCTTTTAAAAGGTAGCATTGATGTTCATAAAGTACTCCCTCCGTCCCAAAATTCTTGTCTTAGATTTGTCTAGATACAGATGTATCAAGTCACATTTTAGTATTAGATACATCCGTATCTAGACAAATCTAAGACAAGGAATTTGGGAAAGAGGGAGTAGTTGAAAGTAATCTATAAGAAACCAGTGTCAACCTCTCGCATGTTTTGGTCAAAAGAGGAATTTAGAACCGTCATTTGGCACACAAAAATCACATGCAAGATCACCCAGAAAGTTGTACTACTAGTACTAGTACTACGTGTTAGATGAAAAAACACGATCAAGATCGAGAAAAAGATCGTCAAGAAGAGATATTACCTGGACTTGCTTAATGAGGGATCCCGGAGAGGGGGGCTTGGATAGGGAGATGGCTTTGAGCTTGTCTGCGGTAGTCTCGGCGGGGTGCTTGCGCATCTTCGTACCATGAGCCTCGACGGTTTTGGCCGAAGCCATAGACATCACTTCGGCCGGTGCTCCAGCGTCCATCAAGAAACTGTCAAATAGAAATAAAAGAAAAGAAACCATTATCACAAACCCAAAAGAAGAAAAGAGAGGGAGTTATAGGATCAGTCTCGGGGTTGCAAGATCGGGCCTTAGCCAGAATCAACACCATTGATGTGCTCACCTTTCCTTCTTTGGGAGAGAAGAACAATGGCAGAAGCAGGTCGAGGTTTTCTTGAAGAATTGAGGAACAAGATGAGGCAGAAGCGAGGGTTGGGTAGAGAGGAAGCTGAGAGAGAAGAGTGAAATGATGGTTGCTTCGTCCGTCCAACTTACTGCTGGAAAGGAGGGGGTTTTGTGATTTGACGGCTCATTGGGCATTACTGCGGCGCTTCGATCGGGGTAGTCTACCGTCACTGTACTGCGGAGTAATTTAGTGCATGGCTGGTGGACCCCGATGCTGGCTGTCCCACACGTCGGCGAAAGTGAGTAATTTAGTGCATGGCTGGAGGAGGATCCGCACGGTAGAGCGTGTCCATTGTTTTTCAGAAGAAAAAAATGATTACAGAAAGCGTTTCCACTCTTACGACGGAGGAGTGCGAAACACAGCAGCCACTTGAACATACACAGTGCTCCTACTACTAGGCATGTGCAGTGGTTCATACGTCAGTACTACAAAATCTTGTTGCTAGTGTAGTAAGATATGGCGGTAACAAATG
Organism: Aegilops umbellulata; assembly: GCA_032464435.1. NCBI lineage: Eukaryota > Viridiplantae > Streptophyta > Magnoliopsida > Poales > Poaceae > Aegilops > Aegilops umbellulata. The sequence continues at coordinate 59,528,236 of CP136056.1, read as the reverse complement.
ATGTTGTGCGCATGTCAACTACTCGTATATGTAACATAGTACCGCTTTTTCGACTGTCCGGTCAAGAATGAACGGTGAGATCAATGTTAACAGAACTAGGTCCACAGTGCACGGAGAGTACGATGCTACAGTACTCCACGGAACATGAACCATATGAAGCACGAATAGTGTTAGGCAGGGTGTATGAAGGGTGCACGGGATGGGAGCAAAAGTTCCCTTCTCGACCCACTTTTGGTTGTTTGGAAGAGTGCATGAAGGGTGCATGAGTCCACACTAGTAGGTTGACAAAAATACACGAAGAGGAAACAACTGTATTTAGATGAGAATGCAACCAAACACACCCACACGTTTTGTGCTACAGTGACTGATCTGCACCGTCTGAGTTTGATCCAACAGTCATGTTGCACCGAGACATGGACATGCCCATGCAGAGGGCGTCTAAACACCACCGGAGTCCCTCTGCTTCTCGAGGCGCACGACGTTGGTGATGCCGGGTGCAACCGCCCGCAGAGCCCGCTCCCGGTCGACGGGAGCTAGCTCGTCAAAGACGGCGTCCAATGGCACCAATGGATTCCGGTGACGGAGCCCTGAAAGGATTCACCTGGCAACGACGACGGCAGCCCACAACCCCTCCTTGTCCAGCTCAGCCCCCACCATCGCACGAAGACGACTCAGCTCCTCGAAGATATAGGTGAAGAAGGAGACCAGGTCAGGAAGCCGCAGCTCGTTGAAGTCGACCGGGTGGTCGAACGGGCTTAGCCCGACGGCCGGCATCGTCGCACTGGCACGACGATAGGCATCGCGCAGCCGCAACACGTGCATGGCAACTTGGTTCACCAAGTGGCTGAGGCGATCCTGGACCTCGTCACGATCGGCCCGCTCGCGCTCCAGCCGGCTCCCCTGACGGCCTATCATATCTCCCGCTTTCTGCAGCAACGCCGCCGATGCCTCGAGCATCTTTGTGGTGGACGCCTACCGCTTTTGAAGCTCCGTGAACTCCCGCACATAACGGAGGAGCATGGCACTCCTCTCCTCCTTGAGCTCACGGAGCTCCACGTCCTTGGCCCTGAGCTCCGCATCCTTGGCATGGAGCTCCTGTGTCAGGAGCCTCACCTTGGACTCCGTGATCTTCTGCGCCGCCATGGCACCAGGTAGAAGCAATGGGGAGAGGAAGCAAAGGGGGCGAAACGGCTGAAAGGCAATGCAATCTACGGGAAGGCGGAGGGAGCGGGGAATCTTTTGGTTTTCACCACGGTAAAACACTAGTCGACGACTTCTCACATCAGGGAGCAGTGGGTTTTTACAGGCGGAGTCATCGTGACTAATTGCTGTCGCGCCTGCTCCCGTCAATCAAAAAATTAAAAATCCTACCGCGCCTGCTCCCATCAATCAAAAAATTAAAAATCATGCCGCACACAAACACCAGAGCAACGCCGCGGTGGATATTTAAATTTACCTGCCGGCAAATAGATAAAAAAAGGGGTGAAAAAACAAATGTGGCGGCGGCCTAGCTAATCGGTCGAACTAGCCCAACTAGCTAGCCACCGTGCTTCACTGATGTACTCGGCGGGAAAGGTGGTGTTTCGTGATTAGACGACTCATTTACTTGCTTCGGCGCTACGACCGAGGAGGACCCAGAAAAAGCGCGGTAGGGTGTCCCACGTCAGGAAGAATATATGCGTGCACCACCCGGGAGGACCCCGAAACTTCGCAGTAAGGTGTGCCACGTCTCGGCACGGAGGAAAAATGTGCGTGTAAAAATATACTGTATCTCTATCTTCTTCTCTAGTACACCAATTTTTGAACTTTGGATAGCCACCCGCCGTGACGCAGAATCGTTTGTTAGCCATTGATTTCCTTCGCGGGTTGAATCGCCACCGTTTATCAAAGTTGAACCCTACTGATCCAACGGTTATGGTTAGTGGGATTCGCTCCCACGGTTGGGCGCCAAAACAAGGCTGGGAGGATCTTTTTAGAGCTTCAAGTGAGCACACAGCTAGCCTCATATTGTGAAATGTTCCTCTTAATACTCCAGTACACACCAGAAGCATCTAAACAAATGTGCATGTAGAGGCTAGCGGCCTATATTAGCAATTTTCTCCTCACATGAATACTGTTGAATGTATGTAGGGAAGTATTTTTTTTCTCAAAAGAATTAGAACACGGTAGAAAAAAAGTGTACGCATGGCAATATTTTTGTTCGCTGAGTGAAATATTCAACATATCATTATAAATTTTAGATTTAGACTTTACTTTATTTTTCTTAAGGGGACACTAAGTTACTTAAATTGTTGTGCGGTCGACAACACACAGATGAGATAGAGTTTATGAGAAAACGCTGACTTGAAAGTATGGAAAGATGAAAATTATAACATCAAATTAATTTTACCTATATTATAAGTTTGAATTTGAAAAACCAAAAGATTTCACAAACACGCCCTTATCATTTCTTTTGGAATAAAACTATATGCTTTTTTGTAATGCATTCTTCATATATAAATTCATTGTAGTACTCTGATTTTTATGAGATAGGATATTTACTTTTAATCTAACGTGCAAAGCACGTACAAATTACTAGTCAGTGAACTCGTATCACCATAGAATTTACGGTGCGGGAGCACCTCATACTCTCCCGTGCGAGAAAACATAAGGTGCTATGGCAGCTTGGATGCTACGGTTATACGAGCTTGGAGGTCGATTGATCTGAGATCCAATGCCATCTGAGCAGTCTTTGTGCTTGTAAGCAGTGGCCGAACTCTTTTGGGGCTTTTCTGCAAAAAACCATTCGAACCACCGAGGAGGTTTTGGGTCACAAATCCAATGCCTCTGAAGAGCTTGTATCACCAAAGCATCTAAGGTGTGGTAGCACATGATATTCTTACATACAGGAGAATATGATGTCCTCCTTCATCTTAGATGCTACGGTGATACGAGCTTCGAGGTCATTGGATATGGGATCAAAGGGCATCTAAGTAGTTTTTGTACAAATTGTGTGCAATTCTCAAACTCATCAAGGTTTCCTGCAGAAATATTAAGACACATCATGTGAGCTGCTATATCTCAGATCTACAAGCTCCAAGCAACTCATATCGGCATATAGCATCTAAGGTATGGGGGCACATGATATTCTTCCAGGGAGGAGGGGTGGGGGTGCACAACCAATCGGTGGCTGGGAGGGTGGGGACAAATATAATCTAAACAACCCTAAACAGAGCTCCGCAATTTTATCTAAGGTCGAGGGGTTGACCCCCGTCAATCATAGCTCCGCCTAAACAGAACATTTGCATGTATTGTAGTAATAGACTTAATATTCATGTTTCAGTTTCATGTTCATTTTAAATATTGAACTGAGGACCATGGATGTCTTACATTTTACTTCCTTCGTTCCTAAATATTAGTCTTTTTAGAGGCTTCAAATGGACTGGCACATACGAATGTATATAGACATATTTTAGAGTCTAGATTCACTCATTTTGCTCCGTATGTAGTCACTTGTTGAAATCTCTAAAAGACTAATATTTAGGAATAGAAGGAGTACTTTTGAATTCGTGCCATACATGCATGGTTTGGAAAAATAGATGCACTATACCTATTGGATTGTTGTTGTGTTCGTGCGTGTGTGTTTGTGTGTGTGTGTGTGTGGTCATATGCTTGATACATACAAAGTTTTCTCACCTCCATATTGTTCATCTTTTAAATTTGAATTTGCATTGGAAAACTTACTAGGGATACCATGAAATGTGAAATCCATGTTGAGATCACTATATCACAAACTCACTCTAATTCAACAACTCGTCATAAATCAATTACCACGTTGAGATTAGTATTTGCAAGGAAAATACGGGTATTGTAATACACATAGATTCATTCAGCAATTTAAAAGGTTCCTTTCATATTCTCGAATGGTAGGACCCAACGGCGTACCAGCCAGACCTTGGCTCGTGTTGATTCAAAAAAAAAAACCGGGCTCGTGTCTTTCGTTGGCGTGCGTGGTACGCACATTAGGCAACCCCATTACCCCAACCAGTCGAGCCTCAGCGTTTCAAGTCGAAATATCTGGCGGCCAGAATTCCAGCCCTAGGAAATTCCCCTCATGTCCCCGGTCCATAATGACTACCGATGAACAACGGAGGGATGCTTTAGTAACTAGACAACGTTACCTACTGTGTCGAGCACGGTTCAATTCCGTCGGTCGCCGCTCGTCAAGGTCACCCGTCAACTACATTGCCTAGTACTACTACTACTACACCAGGATGAGCACATAATTGAGCCTGTTTGTTCGTGCCTAGTACTTGAGTTAATATATCGGGCAATGCACTGGTACGGAGGGATTATCCTTTTACTCTGCATATATAACTTGTCTGAAGTCTAACTAAGCAAAATGTTTGACCAAATTCTTTCTTAAGAAATACAACAGGACAGATGTACGACTTGAAAATTTATTGCATGATGCAGGTTATGATATTGTTTCGAATCCTGGATCTTAAATTTCAGAAAATCCAAAAGTGAGCATAAATTCTTGAAACTAAGCATGGTCACGTGATATGGCACAAATATTACTTCATAAGTTTTTTCTTCAATTTGAGACAAGCTGCTTATGACAAGTTGCACAAATGAAGAGCCAAGGTATTTTGGAAGAAAGACCTGTCAAGTTAAGGAGAACGCTTTCACTATTGAAACCGTGGGCGTTTACGTGCCGCCACGGGTCCCCGCTTCTCATTGGCAGGTGCCGTCTGAGCAAGCATGTGAGTCGACGGGAGGCGTGCGAGCAGGCCGCTGCGCCGGCTGTTAGGGAGGCGTGCGAGCAGACCGCTGTGCAGGCTCACCGAGAGGCGAGCCCTTTGACTAGGCTCCACCGCCCACCATCGTCCCAACTGCTCCCACTTTTAATGTCGTCGGCGCCGCAGTTTAAAATCAACCCCGCACTACCCGGTATCGCTATAGTCCTCTCTCTTCCTCTCCGATTCTCCTGTCGTCTACCTCCAACTAGCCTGACCTAAACGTACGCCATGCCGCATCACGATGGTCTGCCCTTAGTGTTCCAGTTTCCTGAGGAAGACACCCAGCTGGAGTCTCAAGAACATAAGGCGCTTTGGGACGAGCTTGAACTGGCCTTGCGGGAAGACGCCGCGCCTGTCCCCGCTCCCGTTCCGGCTCCCGTCGCCCCGACTGCGCCAACGCCCATCCCCGTGGCATTGATGGGCTGGGAGCCGCACATTGTCGCCGAGCTTGATCCCACGGGGTTCCACGAGGTCCCCGCCGACTTTCACGCGCCCGTGCACCTGCCAGCGCATGCGCCCGCGCGTGCACTGACGCGCACGCCCGTGCCAGTGCACGTGCACCTGCCAGCGCATGCGCCTGCGCGTGCACTGACGTGCGCGCCCGTGCCGGTGCCCGTGCACACGAATGTCTCCGCCGCACCGTTGACAGCGCCTGTCCCCGCGCGGGTGCCAATGCCCCCCTTAGCGGCATGGATGGCCGCCATCGATCGCTTCCTTGCACCAACACCAGTCGCCTCCTCCCGCCAGTTGACTCGCTCCGAAGTCCAGAACATTTTGGCCTTCCTTGAAGCTAGGCCAACGTCCAGGAGTACGCCAACAACGGCGCAAGACGCCGCCGTCGCCGTCGGTCAGTGGCCCGACGACACACAGAGCACGGCAGAGGAGCCGCTTCCCACCGCGAGACGCCCCCGCCGCCGCCGCGTAATCTAAATTTGCCATGAAAAACGTTCGAATTGCCATGCTTAAAATCTGAATGTTTATCATTTCCGTTTATTTTATACCGGTCGTCGTATAATTTAAAGTCGGAGTCAGACTGAATGAAATGTATGGTTTGATCGATTGAATGTTCTGCTAGAGCTGTATCAATTAAATATAAAATGTCATCAATCCACATGTATTCCTTGTCATCCAACGACCTAGACTGCTTCAATGTCGAGCGCTCAACACGTTTAGCGTGTAGTTAATTTCATGCCAAAAATAGTGATAATCACATGACAACACGCAAATAATATCCTACTAGTTAATATCCGCATGCACTTAATATACTTCCAAATTAACGTGCATTGCACGTACACACTGACTAGTGCTGCTAGTACGTGAAATTGGTGCCGTGACTTGTGAACGCGTCCAGATATGGTCAACGGCAACATCGCCCGCGAGTTCTTCCTGTTTGCTCGTGCGTCTAAATGCAGAAGGGGAGGAGAGAGAGAGAGAGCACACATGGAACCCACCAGTAAGTGAAGGCAAATAGTACTAAAAATAATATTACATGTTATCCATTAATTAGGCTGTGGTAATATAAAAACATTATGTGAACAAAGGGGGTACAACAAACATTGCTACTCTACGTATGTTGCCTACTCTTGACGTGCGGCTTGAAGGCTCGGTCGCATGTTCGATCCTCGTCCTTTATTTTTTAATTTGTATATGGGTCCAAATTTTTTTCATGACATGTGGGCCCCTCGGTGTGTAGTTTGTACCACTTTAATTTGTGGGTCGAAATTTGTTCCATTCCTAGTGGACTATCGGTGTGTAGTTTTGTAGCTTATTTATAATAATTAAAGAGAACAACATAGTTTTTTTGATAATACCATGGTGCGACGTTGAAGGCGAGAAAGGACGTGCGAGAGAGCGATGACCGAGCCTGAGGGAAATCAACTAGGGCAGTTGCATGGGTTGCAACGGTGTTTGGAGTAGTTGTGGGCCGAATGCTACGAAAATATAATCTAAACCGACCAGAATAAATGCCTACACAAATTAATCCAAGGTCTGAGTGCCCTTCGCAATGTAAATAGCTCCGGCTTTGCGAGGGATGGAGAGGTAGTAGCTTCAACGCGTGGAAGATACGGTGTGAGAAAGTGAGGTCAATCGAGAGACATATAGATAGAGAGACAAAGTGAGTGTGGTCCGACATTCATTGAACAAATATATATGCTCTGGAGAGATATTGTCCGATTGAGCTTTTTGGCAAGGGCGAGGGCTGTAAGATAGAGCTTGAGAGATGATCCAGTCACAGACGTGTAGATATATTTTGTGCGTGGGAGGAAGCAAGGTCAACCGATCACATAGGGTCGCCGTGCGATTGAAAGAGTGAGACGGGTTGGAGAGAGTGACCTAGATAGACGATGTGCGTGAGAGAGTATACAATGTGAATAGGTCGAATTGGGCTCAAACATGGTGATATATCGTTTTTTTCCGAGAAAGAGCGAGGTCAATCGAGACATACGGGGAGAGAGAGAGAGAGAGAGAGAGAGAGAGAGAGAGATTGAGTGAGCGTGGCCCACCATGAGGTCGAAAGAGTGGCGGCGGCTTGGATGGACTGACCTAGATAGACAATCTGCGTGAGAGAGTATAGAGTGTGTCGATCGAGGCCCGAACAGGGAGATATATCATTTGTGTGTGAAAGAAAACGAGGTTAAACGAGACTCAGATAAAGAAAGCGAGATTGAGCGAGTGTGGCCCGCCGTGCGGAAGAAAGAGTGAGACAGTCTCGAGGGAGTGACCTAGATATATAACGTGCGTGCGTGCGCAAGCACGAGAGGTTGGGGGGCTAGATAGGCAATGCACGAGAGGTTAGCGCGAGAGGGTGAGAGGGAGAGGGGGGGGAGAGAGAGAGCTTGGCATGGGGTGCAATAGCGGGTGTGTGAGGTAAATACATTTGGTAACAGAGTGGAAAAAGGGGTTGTGTAGTTGAGAGACTTAGAGATCGAAACATGGAGAGAAAGAATGAACGTGTGTTGGAAACTGATAGCTTCCTAAGGTGGTTAGCAGAGGAAGATTGACCGATACAGGAAGTATGTAGCGTTTGTGCGGGGGGCTAAAAACAACATTTGAATGTACATAGTACGAGATTTAATATCGATGTTTCAATTCGGTGTACATTGTAAGATTTGAACCGAGGACCAGGCATACGAGTAATTATTTCGAATTCGTGCCATACTAAGTTTCGAAAAGTTGACATTGACTCAGTTTGTTGTGCTATTTTGTAGGTCATATGTTTGAATCCATCCAAAAGTTTTCTCACTACCATGGTGTTCATCATATACATATGAATTTGTATTAAAAAAGTAGCATGGATACAGTGAAATGCGAAATCCACGTTAGAATTGGAGATCGCTACGTGACACACACTCTAATTCAAATAACTAACTACGTGACACACACTCTAATTCAAATAACTAATTATGTGACACACACTCTAATCCACGTTAGCGTGGGTACCGTTTCGATTTTTTTTCAAATAACTCCTCATTAATTAATTTATAGTACTCCCTCTGTTCACTTTTATAAGACCTTGAAGACATTTAAGACAATGTGCAAAACAGTTCATTTTAAGTTGTCTGAAACGAATTACAAAAGTGAACGGATGGAGTATCTCGTTTCGAATGACTAATTATTGCAAGGAAAACACGGGCATGGTAATACATACAGATTTGTTTGCAAATGAAAGAAGATTTGTTTGCATTCTCAAATGTAGGCGCACCAGGCAAACCAGGGTCGTGTCGGTGTGGATGCTGCTTCGGTGCCTTAAAGGCAACTGCCTTTGGGTCACTGACATGTGGGCCAGCCACCTGTTGGGCCCATATGTCATGGACACAAAGGTAGGTGCCTTAAGGCACCGAAGCATAGTCCTGTTGGGGTGGTCGCGTGTGTCGGACAGACGCGTAGCACCCATCCACCCACCCCCCATCCCCCCAGAAAAGGACGACGACAATATAAGTTCGCGCTTCCACATTTCAGATTGAAATATCTGGCGGCCCAAATTTCAGCCCTGCAAAATCTCTCTTCTCCATCGTCCCCTTCCGCGCCCAGATTGCTCAAATCCCTAATTTGCCGCCAACCCTCGAATCGCCCCTCGTCTTGTCTCTTTCCCCACCGTTCCCCACCTTTGTGCCGGACGACGACGACAAAGACGATGGTCGCGCATCACCACCGCACCGGAGCTACCTCATCTACGCCCTCGTCCACCGCACCGGGTGGTCCACCGACAACGTCGGCTGCCGCAACCGATGTGCCTCACAGACACCGAGTTCCACCGCATCAGGTGCGCTTCACCGATGCCGTCTCCCAACTCACCGGGGCTACTTCACCGAGCACATCGTCGCACCTTCGCCCCCCGAGGCCGTTGGGGCTTCACCAACGGTCTCGTCCACCGCATCATAGCGCTCCGCTGCCACTCAAGATCTGCATCCGTGCACGGCTAGCCAACGCCAGCGCATCACCCTCAACGACTCCGAAGTGACCCGCACTCTAGCTAGGCGAGCATGCCCAAACGCCGGCCCGAACTAGGTATCCACACATCACTCCCTTGTGCACTGTTTCGACGATGTTTGGATATCCTTTCACTGCTCTCTTAGCTTACACGCCTATGAAACTCTGACCTTAACTCTTATTTCTTCTGGAGATATCATCTGAAACAAGCAAATCCATATTTTAGCGAAGCATGACGGTGCTACGGGATCTGGTACACATCCTGCACACCCGTATAACCTTGTAAGTATCTGTCCTCTGGCACAACATCAAGGTCGATTCCTCTTATTTGATCAACCATTTGCCGTGTCAAAAATGCAGAGGGGGATGCAAGGAGCACAAGGCCTGCACATCCAAGCAAGTGGTAACATGGACTTGTACATGGAACATCCCAAGCACAAGCAGAGCTGCAATGAGCCTGTACAACGAGCTAGCGTAAGTCCCTGCATTTCATTTAATTCGTACTGGCATTCGTGTATGATTTGTGTGCAGTGGCTGATCCACGAATTCAAGTTACCAGGGGCGAACATTTAACTTAAAAAATACGAAGGCACTTGCACTCTGGAAATCAACATAACTTAAGAAATGTGAAGCTACATGCACTTTGAAAACCAGCTAATGATCCAAAGTAGTTCAGATTATAAAGACTAAATGATGCAAGCACCAAAAAACACAAAATGCAACATGGTGTACAAGGACTACAAACATGGTCTGTACCTGCTTGAGTTATTCGTTCTTTGGCTGAAAATATCGAAGTGTAATTGCACGTATAACCAGTGCGCAAACTGCATATCAATATATCTATCCTGCACAAGTATGCCAATAGTTTCAAACAACATATTAGAAAAGTATTTATGTTATGTTGTCATGATACGGGGACTTTCTGGTAGATGGCCTCGACGTTTCCTCAAGCTATGAAAATGAACTATAATTTGCTTGTCATCAATGCCTGCAAATCTCTATCTCTCTCAACATAGTAGATCATCATTAGACACTAAATCCTTCAATGAGCTTGCAAAATGCTTGCATTAGATCCCTCATTAGACACTATATGTTCATCACCAGGAGCATGTAAAATGTTTGCATCAAATCCTTCATTAGCAGTCTGTTCATTAGACACTTCAGGATCAAGAACAACATGAGCTTGTATGTTTGCACCGGAAACTTGATTAGATACATCAGATTCAGTCAGTTCAGTATTGATTGGGGGAGTTATAAAATAAGTAGAAATTGGTTTCATTTTCTCATAGATTCCCTACATACAAGCAGTTTTACAACATCGTCAGGTTTATCTATTGGCCAGAAATTGAAGAGTTGAATTAGATATAATCAGGGGTGTGATGTACCTTCTCGTTGCGCATGCTACTCTTGCAAGCTGCGACTATCCGTTTGCGCAAGCTCGATGTCATGCCCGTGCTGCCGTCGCTGCCTCCCACGCAGGCTACACCCAGGGTTGGATCTTCATCTTCTTGTCCTTCCATTCGCTTGAAGCCCGGCGACCGCCCTCCAACGAGGGCGCGAGGAAGTGTTGTGTCGGTCTATCCAGCGGCAGCTAGATTAGGAGCAAACCAGACTGGAGGCTGGAGCGAATGAATTGGGATTTTTCCTGCTGTCGATTGATATGGGAGGCGCTCGTTTGGGCCGCAAGCCTGCTATAGGGCCTGCCTTGCACTTATGTTATTGGCCCATCCAAATTGAAACATTTTTCTTCATTTTTTACATTGCCTGCTCGTGCGTTGGGACAAACAAAACTAGCATGAGCCAACCTGGACGACTCAAACTAGGTGCACACTTTCCAGCCACCTGAGGCGGCCGCCCATACGAGCCCCTATGGTGGCGTCGCTCCTTTTTGCGTGTATGATTGGATACTGAAAAATATTCCAGTGGCGCTTTTGATTTACCCACAGAATGGTTGAATTGCTTGTTTCTATGAACTGAGTTCGCCAATAATGTGAAGGATGCCAGTCTTTTCATCCTATTGTAGATTGCTTAGATCTCGATATGCCAAAAGTAATCGCATGAAATATACAGTAAAAGCCAGTGTGATGTGTTTGGCTACAACTAGTCTGACTACACGTCCTCATATAACATATCAAGGATGCACCATCTTACCAGATTAACCATTCGACTTACCCATGCAGTGTGGGAAGAAAGAAGTATTGGGACTGCGTATCCAAGTAATTGATGCCATGGACTCATTCGTACAACCTTGTAAGCGAAAAGAAGTTGCAGTGTGCCTATACAAAGAACTAGCATAAGTTCAGTTACCTGCTTCTCGGAATTTTAGTTAGCCACTTATTGCAAAATTGTTCAATTACGTTGCTTGGCTTAATTTAGTTTTATACTGATTACATAATGGCACAACCTGTTAATCATATTGTAGACTGCGCCTATCTATGTGTTTGATACTTACTGTTAAGAATTACTTGTTTGCCTTAACTTAAATATCTACTTGTTTGTTTAACTGCTTTGCTGCTGCAACAACGGGTTACAATGATGTTAATAACTACTTTTCAGCATCCAATTGAAACTCTTTAATTCCTTGTTTGTTTAATTGGTTTGCTGTTATAACTCCCAGTTGAGATGTTTTGCTAACTTCAACTTTTCTGAATCCAATCGGAACTTTAATGGCAAAACAGGTTAGCCCAAGATCAAAGAGCGAGGTCCCCATGGACGTTGCATCATCCCACAACAGTGGCATCGGCCCAATCGTGCATTATGAATTGCTAACTGCTGATGCTCTAGAGGCTAAACTAGTGGTAGAAAGAGATTCTGCTTCTGCACTTAGAGATGAAGTTGACATGTTGAGGAAGCAAACAGCACAATCACAAGTAGTACTCAAGACAGCCATTAAATATTTGGTGGATTTCAAAATGAATCACGCTGAGACTGACCAAATTGTTAAGGTCCTGAAGGAAAAAAGGAAATTAAATTCCTACTTGGTAAATCATAGGTGAAATGTTCTTTCCATAGTTGAATAACCTTTGTGTTGCCTGTTCATGTAATCAATCAAACCATTTGTTTTAGAGATCATGTAATAATTGTTTTTTTGTTTGTAATTTTATTTGAGCACAAGTCTGTATTAATTGATAAGACTTGGGAGACATTTCATTTGGATTGTTGTGCCAGACCTACAAATATGCCAATCGGGATGAATGTGCATTCAGCAATAGTAGTATAGATGGACCATAAGTGGCACGCATCGGAAAGGGCCAAGATGCTGGCTAAAAAAAGGATGCCGTTGTAGCCAAAAAAAGTACAGCGGCATGGCTTATGTATGTTAGTTGATATTATTGATCCATATACTCTATAAGTGTTTATATGTCTGTTAGTTCCGTACATTCTTGGTTGATTGACTCGGTATTTGAATCTTGATACATCGCTTGTGTACATATCTACATAGGAGTACACAATATGTTGTGTGTGACATTTGAGTTGGACATGAAGTGTTCCAAATATTCGAATTCACCTTAAACTGGATTCTAGTTTCTGAATTTGAGTATCGGCATTTGTAAACCATATTCATATATGACAGTGGAATACATCTTTGTCGTCCTTTTGAAGATATATAAAAACACATAGAATGATTTATAAAGATTCATATAGGAATACAAAATGGATTCGAATTTAGTTGCCAGGGTAAACGTGGATGCTTATTGTCCCAAAATTCAAAAGAAACAGCAAAATGTCCACTCCCACATCGGCTGCCCGAAGCCAAGTGTTTGGGAGATGGAAATTACTGTCTACCCATTACACGGACAATCCATCGGCCCGATTTCCACTGCTCTAAATAGGGGTAGGTTAGTAACTTCAATTAGACGTGACACGACCGCCTCTGAGTCCATTCCGACACGGTGGGCGTCAAACATGGGCGGCAAAACTCATTTGATTCAAGGTCGTCCGAAAGACCTCTGTTTCTCCCTCCATTCCCCATTCATACACGGTCGGCGGCAAAACAAACTCTCCTCGTCCGAAATAGATGTAGGCTAATATTTTAAATAGGGGCAGATGTGTAACTTCCATCAGACATGACACAACCACCCTACCTGTCAGCCCATTTCATACACCGTGGGCGCCAACCGTGGGCGGCAAAACACCCTCTCCTCGCCCGAAATCTATGTAGGCTAATATTTTAAATAGGGGCAGATGTGTAACTTCCATCAGACGTGACACAACCGCCCTACCTGTCAACCCCGTTCATACATCATGGGCGCCAACCGTGGGCGGCAAAACACCCTCTCCTCGCCCGAAATAGTTACCGGCAAATATTTGGGAGATGCGAGATTACCGTCCTATCCCCAACCGACGAGACGTCCAAATTTGAAACGGGGGATAAGTTCGTAACTTTCCAATATTTCAGACAGGCGCGTCCCAAAAACATGGTTCCCCGTACCTCTCCCTCCATTTCCCATTCATACAATGTCCGCGCTATAACACCCCATTCCCACACCAGCCTCCGTCCGCCACCCCATCCATCGCCGTCGTCCTCCACCACATCCATCGCCACCGTCCTCCACCATGCCGGAGCGCCTACCAAGACCGCGTCGTCCACTGCTAGAGATGGACGTTTCTCATCCACGGCGACGGACCAATAGCCTTGCATCGCGTCCTCTCGCTTCATCGGCGTCGTCGTCCTCTTTGCCGGGGCCGCTCACACGACCTTCTCTTCCACCGCAATAGGACTTATCCCCCGATGCACCCGTCTACCATCGCAGATCTGCTTCAACGCCATCGACAGCCATCGCACCCCCGATGCCTACACGGCGCCGCAAGAGAGGTGGTACTTCATATCTCCTCAACTTTTTGATCTCAACCAGAAAATAGATCTGAACTTGGTTACTCTACTTTCTTTTTAGCTCTTAAAATTTAGTTCTTAGTTCGAAGCAAACAATGGATGCTAAATATCATTTCTCCGGTTTGCAGCTTCAAATCTGCCATGGCACAACCATAATACGGTTTAATTGATCATGCTTAGGGTTTAATTGATCATGTTGGTTCCGTGGTGATTTCTTTAATAGAAATCAGAGGGGAAACCCTCTTTTGCTAAAAATATATGCTTAGAGTTTCCCCCTTTTATGATCACTATACGATCAGAATACGTGCTTCGTGTCATAATAACACTGCTCCACCCATCAAGCTAAACAAGCTTAGTTGTTCAAATGCGAATCTGATATTATTAAAACAGAGTTGTTTAATTGGTCAGCTAAATGTTCGTAAATTAGTTTCGAAAATGCATGTTTGCCGCTCGGGTGTGTATCTCTGTGTGTGGTCTGGTCAGCACGGTTGGGGAGGTGAACTTTGCATATGCAGGGGTTTATAGGGAGACACTCTCCGAGTTGAAACCGCAATGCATTCCATAGATAATCTGACTACTTTTTATGTTTTCATGAATCTCAGATTCTGAACAGCATCATAATGATTATGAGCTTGCGCGCATGAAAAGAATAAAGCAGAACAATGCCATGGCTGTCAAACTTGGCATTAAGGGACTGAAATCAAGTCTGGATGCAATGCAATGCAAACACTCTCCACCTACAGATTCATGCTCAGAATATGATCCTAACAGTGATTCTGAGCTAGAGGGAGACCTAAGTCAATGTAGATCCCTAGTGGAGGAGTCAGAGGAAGATGCCCTATCTTATTCACCCATCAAGGTACTTGCTCTAACTTTCCAAGGTTACATTGCTCGCACATATCTTGCAACTGATGCTTTGCATTGCTTCTACTTTGTTGAACTGCCATTAGCTTAGTTTACACATCGTGTATGTGAATACGCCCTACCTATCCATTTTCAGTACATATTCCATCTGTCATCATACCATATTTATCCATTCAAATGTTGTTCTTGTGTATCAGACGTTCAAAAGGAAGAGGGCAATTGCTGATCGTGGAGGAGCACAAGAAAAGTATTTGGAAAAGGTAGTGGCACCTGATAAATCAAATAGCCCATTAGGTGTAGTTGCAATATCACCTGACCCACAAAATACCCCAACTCTAGCAGACTCTAGCCCTACTACACTGGTCATTTCTGATGCCCCAACTCAGCAGACCCCAACTGCAGCAAACAGTATGATTATGCCAGTTGACATAGCACCAGGTGTACGACGCAAAAACCCCATTCCAGCAAAGAGTACACCAAATCCAGTTGCCAAATCCCTTTTCGAACCGGAGAGAGCCCCAATTGCAGCAAATAGGACCCCTGTTCCATTTCTTCCCAGTTTAGAAGATGAATCTTATGTTGTTGCCAGGAACTTTGTGCGCATCTTTCCTTCATGGAAAGATTATACCGCAGACACAGAACAATTTCCAGTCTTCCTCCGCAACTTACGCGTAAGTAATGTACTAATGTTATTCATGGTCATTGCTGCATATGTTTCTGCTGACAGAAGACACAAGATTTCATTCTTTTAAATAGGTGAGGTGCAAACTGGACTGTGATGACGAGCAAGGGTTGGTTGCGCTTTTCAAGAACTTGTTGATGAAGTATCGTTCCTACCTGAGGCAAGTGCACTTCGAAGGCAAGCCTCTGAACAAAATTTCTGTAAAGTCTCCAGTGCTACATTTATCCGACGGTGACTGAATAATCTTGTTGCACATTGGTCTCGGCTGCAGCGTAAGGTACTGTCTATGATATCACATCACAATTTGAACTACATTTCTGCATTTTCCTTAATGTCTCACTTGTACGAAAACTGTTAGCAGAAGAACATTCGTTCTCAAGGGACCACAAAATCTCGCAACTATACTGCACACTGCAATGCTCTTGTGAGTACCTCTTGCCTTGTATGACCATACTTACTTTCATAGCTGTTTGATTATGTAGCATCACTGCACATGTTAGCCTCATAATCGTCCATTTGGTGGACATTATAAGATCCGTATGGACTCTTACATAAATTTAGAATCAACCCAATGCTTTTGAAGAGGTTTAGCTCTGCAATCCTCTTGTAAGGACTGAACATGGTCTATCACTGTACTTACATTAACAGCTACTCCCTCCGTCCCATAATATAAGAATGTTTTGTACAGTACACCAGTATTCAAAACACTCTTGTATTATGGGAAGAGGGATTGGTTCATTTTGTAGCATTCTTTATCTTATCTCCCTCGCCCACCATTTACTAAAAAAGATCAGATCTATATTTAATCTTACCAACAAGTAGAATACACAGACAATGCCAGTGCAGAAGTGTAGCCCATTTCTCTTGTCAGTACATTTTGTCCTGTAACGCTTGTACTTCCAGGGATTGGTAGTTGATTATGTAGCATCAATCTGCATCTTATCTTCATTATCCTCTGTCCCTTCCAGTATTATCATATCTATAATTACTCTCTACAAAATGTAGAGTACAGGCAATGCTTATGAAGAAGATTCTGTTCTAAAATTCATGAGTTGTCCTTCCCTTGCCATGGAGAAGGGCATTATAAAGCCGGTGTTAACTATTAATGTAAGTCAGTCCTTCTAAAGCCTTTATCCTCAACTGTTGTTTAATTTGCTCATACTCCCTATCATTTACTACTGTTTAGTTTGCTGTTTCTATTTTCTACCAAAATGCATGTTCGTAAGAACCATAAGTTCTAAGTTTTACTTGTAAAACCAAATTCCTTATTCATACCATGCACATTACTTAATACTCCCTATATGTATGCTTGTTTTTGTGGATCTATAATCCAGTGTGTGGTGAAGCAACCCACGTTTGCACCTTGTCATCTCCTGTTTTATCTTACTGATGTGGCTGATGATATGAACAACATGCCATGCACATTATCCAAAATAGATACAATGATTTTCTTTGCCCTTCATCTATGCTTGTTATGTTGACATGGTAATCCAGTAGTGTGGTGAAGCTCCCCGCATTATGAACAATGCCAAATTATGCTATTGATATTTTGAACATACTCTTTATTTTCTAATTTGAAATTGGATAGAATTGACAGAACAATTATCATCTTTGTTTATACACGTGCAAAACCTGTCATCTCTCTGCTTTGTTTTAGGGTGATATGCCTGATGGCATGCACAAGTCTGCTGAAGGCTGTGAGACAAACCCAACATATATTGCAGCAAAGAAGGCAAAACATCTTGAAGATAGCGAGACAACCCCAAAGTCTTGTCTTGATGCAGTGTTCAAGTTACTTGAGACTAACAGTCAGACAAGCTCACATGATTCGTTGTCTGAATTAGTTTGACTTCTTCAGTCCCAAGTTCTAGCAGAAAGGCATTCTGCAACTCAACTTCGACTTGAAGTCCTATCTCTAAGAAAGATTGCGGAGAACACCAATGAGAACCTCATCGCTAAACAGCTACACCTGGAAGCTATGACCGACATGCTAGGCCGGTCTCACAGCCTCGCTCAGCAGCTTGCGCATCAGTTCCCCCGCAAGGCTAACCTTTCTTGAACTGTCTTGGAAGTGGTCTCGGTTCAGTATTATTTTGTTACGCTGCAATCGTGCCCAGTTTTTGTAATCTGCTTCTTTGTTGCGCTTTATGATCACTGGTGGTGAACTTCGATGCCCAGTGGATGTAATATACCTTAAATCCTTTATTGTGTAGTGTAGGTTTATTCTTAGTTACTATGCCGTAATTTCTTTATTGTATATAGTAGGTTTATTCTTAATTCCCACTAGTTACGCAGAAACCCGAAATGAACCCCGGCCCATGATTGTGCGAATAAAATCACGGGCTTTTAATAGGCCAAAATTGTCTGGGTCCTTGTTTGGCCCAATCAGATATCGGCTGCGAGCAGGCCGGATGCAAACCGGGCCGTAGTTAGGCCCAACTATATGACGGGCTTTTAACAGGCCGAAACTAATATAGGGCCGAAATATTAAACGGGCCCTTAACAGGCCAAAACTAATATCAGGCCAAATTACTAAGTGGGCCTTTAGCAAGTGGGCCCAAAAGCATAGTGTCCAGTTGACGGGCCGAATCTGATATGGGCCATAATTGAGCCCAAAGCCTCTTAAAGGGCTGGACCTGATCTGGGCCGTAATTTGGCCCAGAACGTGGTAGGCTTTTAATGGGCCGGATCTCATATGGGCCACTATTAAGCCCGAAGCGTGGCAGACCATTAATGGACCGGATCAAATATGGGCCGGCATTTGGCCCAAAACATGGCAGCCAGTTAATGGGCCGGCCTATTAGGGTCCTCAAAATCTTGTGGGCCTATAGCTGGGCCGGCCCATTAATATCGGCGAAATCTCGTGGGCCTTTAGCTGGGCCGACCCATTATGACCCGCAAGAATCTTGTGGGCCTTTACCTGGGCCGGCCCATTATGGCCTGCAAAATCTTGTGGGACTTTAGCTGGGCCAGCCCATTATGGTCCACAAAATCTCATGGGCCTTTAGCTGGGCCGGCCCATTATGGTCCGCAAAATCTTGTGGGCCTTTAGTTGGGCCGACCCGTTTAAACTTGTTGGGCCATGCCATGTGTCGACGCATCATAGGCGCCTTCTGTCCAGTGAGTGGATGACATCTGTCCCGACGATGAGCCGGCACGTGTTTCCTCTAGCCAATGATGATTTTACACATGGAAAATCCCCATTGGTCGGGGCTGTTAACGGGTTATCGGATCCAAAACCCGACCCGATAGCTTAACGGCGTTCCGTTACGGTGGATGCCACGTGTCGGTCACCCTTGACGAAAGCAATTCCGTGACGCACGATTTATCATCATGGAAGTGGACACTTCCGTGATGATAATTTGGTAATGTCATGGAACACTTCTACGACAGCACAGGTATGACTATCTTGATTCTTTCATAAATTTGTCATGGATGTACATGCATGACAAAAAAGCGACCTACTGTGACAAACACGTATCATCACGGAAGTGTATTTTTTTGTAGTGAAACTAACCAATGCATGTACAAGTTCATGGAAATTTAGTGGTCATTCATGCATTCGTTCTAATTAATGCCTCGGTAAACATAACTTCTTGAGAAAAATGAGTGTACTAATTACTTGTGCAAACTATGAAATTAATTCGACCACTCACCGTCTACCTTGGTTGGAGAGATTTTGAAATTGAGCCATAAACTGGAAAGGAGGGAGTAGTAACTTTTGTCTCGATTACTATTTGTGGCCTTGTATAGATGCAAAATGTATTTTTTATAGTGGCCTTGTATAAGTAAATGGAGGGAGTACTAACGAAAGTACGTAGTAGGGACGAGGAGTAAACGGAGGGAGTAGTAAAATTTTCTCCTCGTGCTGCGAGCCACCGCACGCGTGGGCGAGGGAGCGGGCGTAAAGGCGTACAGTAGTAGTACTACTCCCTCCGGTCTTTTTTTCTCTGCGTCTAAGGTCCAGCCTGCATACCAAGGAGAGCAACAATTAGTAGAAAGTGGACTGTTTTGCCCCTGGATTCATCCGAGGAGACCCTGGTTGCATGCGAGCGATTGGCTCAGACTTTGCATGCATGTGGGCTCTCTCTCTCCCCTGTCCATCTCTGCACGCATGTGTCTCTCCCTCTCTCTCTTGTTCTGCATGCAAGCACCTCTCTCTACCTTGGGAAGATGTGAAGCACATGGGAAAGAGATATGGGATTACTACAGGCACGCATGCGGTCAAAAGGGATGGAGGGCACAGTTGGAAAGAGCGGTAAAAAAATTCCAATGCGCAGAGCATTGCGGGAAAAACGAAATTTTCTTAGACGCAGACAAAAATGGACCGGAGGGAGTACTACTACTCGTAAGCAAGCTTCACCTCATCCTGCGAGCCACCGTGCCCGTGGGCGGGGGAGACGGCGTACTAAGCAAGCTTCTCCTCATTCTGCGAGTTGGCGGGACACATCAAAAGTACTCCAGTGTATAGAGCCTTGCCTCTAAGGTAGGCCCCACATGGTTTGCCTCTTTTTTTTTAATTTAACATAACGTGTCAAGTTGCAATTTGTTTGTTCACCCATGGTAGATGATCCTCCCTCCACCAAGTGGACAACCAGTACACGTGCCAAATTACCACGTGGGCTGCCTTTTTCGTAAAGAAATGAGCTCCACCGTGTACCCGCGCGGGTGTGGTTGGGAAAGAGACGGGAGTACGTGCGCCGTGCGTGCACCTCTTCTCTTCGTGCACGTCCCCCACCTACGTGGGTGTGTGTGAGAGAGATACAAACCTAGACATAATGTGCCGTCCATCCCCATGCCTCCGCCCAGTCCGACCACCAGTCACCACCACGCCCCACTCCTCCTCACCTTATCTCTCATCTTTCTCCCTCCATTTTTATATACAAGGGGCCACTATCAAAATTACAATTTGCAGATATACAAGGCCACTAACACTAATCGATGCAATATTAATGGTGTTTGCCTCGTGGTACTAGCAAAGGAGGATATTAATTATCCATTGCATGCATGCGGGAGTTTGTAACAAAATGCATCTTGATGTTCTGTGCAATGCACGGGCATCATGCTAGTCCATGAAAACAACACATGGCAAAATTCCACAGCGAACGAGGGATTTGAATCTGTTGGGAGGGGCTGTTTGGATCTTACCCGGGGTAGCCAAAATATATTGGCGACCCTTTTGTCCACCGGTGCCTTTGCCACCGATGAACGAGGAATGGCTCGGGAGCTCATGGTGTCATGCATCCTCCAGCGCGCACGTTGGAGACGAGCTCGCACGAGCTGTGTTTTTTTGTCCCACAACGCCGCCCGAGCTGCCCGCAGACCGACCAGCGACCCGCAAATTACGCCATCCAACCGTAGTCGCACACATTAAGACAGCAACTCAACCAACTGGACGAAATTCACGCAAACATGTAGACAAACTGATATTTCATATAAACAACGACGGAAATCATATAAAATACCGGATTTTCATACAAACATGACGGATTTCATTACATTCAAATGAACTACGCGGTGCTAGTTCTGGACAGCACAGGTATATAATACCTGGCCTAAATGGTCGCCCGCCGATCGATTTGTGTTCCTCATGTCCGGCAGCATGATCACCGGACTGCCGGGAGCCCCGGAGGTATATGCTTCAGCACAAAGGATGACTCGCTTCCCCACTGCCCAACTAATATCATTGGTTGGTGCTGAAATTGACGGTGGCCGGCACCGGTTTGAGGTCATCACCGGCCACTACTTCGCCATGGCCGGCACCGGCTCGAGTTCATCCTAACATTCCCCTCTTCCGTGGAGCCCATGCAGGGTCGACGGAGGTCCTCGCAACAAAAGGATCCGGTAAGACACCTGTTGTGTGCGCCGGCATCGCCTCCGCGGTGGCCTTCATGGGACCCAAGCGACAGTGGCCTCCCGTGTTCTACTTCTCCTCGATGATGGCGGCGGACGCGGAGGTGCTGGCCACCGACTCGTCGCTCTCCGCGCACCCGGCTTCTGTCGCTGCTTCCATGGCGCGGCCGCCGGCATGGGAGTCTCGGCCACAGAAACGGGAGACGTGGTACGAGGCGGCGGCGTGGACGGCAGCAATGATGCCCGTGCGCCGCTCCTCGTCGAGCTGGCCTGGAGCGGGGAGTTGCTGAACCGCGCGCCGTCTTGGGGCGGCAACTGGCTCCGTCGGGCAAGGGGAGGGAGGTGGATCAGCGAGCTGCATAGCTCGTATCCGGCAGGCTACCCAGTCGGCTTGGATGAGGAATAACTACTCTTTGTAAGACATTGTAAGAGTGGACAAAATGGTGGAGGAGATAGGGGAGCGGCGGAGGTGTGCGGTTCTTGGCCGGCGTTTGGCCTCGTTTAAATAGGAGATTAAATAGAAGGCAGACGGGAGGAGCTTGGCTGGCGTTGCATTTAACGCCGGCCTGGTCATGAACGGACGTGTGTCCAGAGTGGGTTTCTCGGCTTCCACACGGGCGGGTTTCATGGAGGCGTTTGAATGTGGCACGGAGGCATGTTCAGCCGAGCGTGCCGCGAGTGGCGCCCTCGACTCTGACCTAGGACACCGTGCCGTTCTTCCACTGATGTGTGGGCTCTTTGGGTGCATGGCCTGCATGTCAGTGACCCAACACAGGCAGCGCACGGCAGAGGAACCTTTGGTGGGCCAGGGCGGTCAGAAGCGGGTATTTCATAAACCGATGATTGTTCATTGAGTGTGACGTCATCTTTTTCATGTAGATAAGCCTACTATGTTGATAGCCCGTTCGATACATTGTGATTCATAAAGACCACTGCAAACATCAATGTTCTGCTTATCACAGATAAGATTGATTAATACCCGTAACAATCCATGTCCTTAACAAAGGGTGCATGCACGTATAGGTTGAGCGTGTGTCTTGGGTCGTGTGTTGTGTGCATGCAGGCGTGCGAGTGTTGTGTGCGTGCAAGGGTACGTTTCAGTGTTGCATGCATGGGTGCGTATGTGCGTGTGTTCGTGAGTGCATGTGTACGTGTCAGTGTTGCACGCCAGCATGCGTGCGTGTGTACGTGTCAGTGTTGCACGCCTACATGCGTGCGTGTCTTGCGTGCGTGCATGTGTACGTGCGGGGTGAGGCTACACGTCAGTCGATTGACTTTTTCATCTCTGGTCATTAGATTTTCCAGCCATTGGATACGAAATCAAGGGCCTCCAGTTTATCATCAAACTCCACCCCTTGAGCCGCCAGCCACCACTGGCCGAACCGCCAGCCCCCGCCGTCCGCAGCCGGCCTGCCCTCCCCGAAACCACTCCCCACCGCCGGTCCGCTGCCGCACCGGCCATCCCTCTAGCCCCCCCCCCCCGCCGATCTTTTTCTCCGGTGATCCCCACCCCACCGCCCAATGAATGCCCCCAACCGCCGGTGACTGCCAAGCAGAGGTCTCATGACTTCGAATACCCACCGACCACTAATTTATTACCATTTTTTTCCTTCATATACGCGCTGACGGGTGGGCCCTATGGTAATGTGCGCTACTGAATGTGGACCGTTTGACTGGTCAATTGATCGTGTTATCAACAAATTACAGAGCTGTATGGTGAGCCAGTGACCGTATGATCACCCTAAAATGTACTCCTATTTTATTAACACGGTACAGACTCAAACTACCATTTCTTTCTTTCATATATGGGCTGACAGGTGGGCCCCATGGTTACGCGCCCCGATGGTGCAACACTAGTTGCGCTGCGTGGAAGGTTTGACTGGTCAATTGATTGTGTCATCAACAAAATACGGAGTTGTACGGGTGAGCCAGTGACCGTATAATCATGATATGTATTTGTTTAACATGGTACGGACGCAAGGGCTCATATATACGCGCAAGCACTCACCGCTATAAGCGCACACGCGCGAACCCTACCCCTATGAGCACCTTCGAGAGAGTGGGCCAGCATATATGATCTTGAGATTTTATGAAGTCACCATAGGTGCCTCGTAGTCGAGTGGAACGTCTCCTCCCACTGAACGTACATCGCCAAAAAATACTGAAATTAACACAAGATAAATGCGAGCACCGGGACTTTAACCTTGGTGGGCTCGAGAAACCACTGTCCTCTAACCATCCAACCACATGTTGGTTAGCACGACAAAATGTATGTGGTGACCGTGATGAGCTTATTCTGAAGTCCAGTGACCATATCGTGCTTTCGCTTCAAATACAATGACCGTAAGTGTCATCAACAAAATACGGAGCACGCATCAAATGCAAAGTCCGCTAGTGTCATCAACAAAATATGGAGACGTATCGTGAGCTAGATACCGTTGTACTATTATATATGCTTATTTTCTTAGTGGCTGATTGCGTGTGTGGTGTGGTGGGCACATCATTTCTAGTTGTGGTGGGTCAACATAAAGACTCATGGGTCGGTTCCATCCTGAACCACATATAGGTTGGACCGAGACGTGTTATACGAAGACCCATTTGGAGGACTCGGTGTACAACACGAAGCTACCACAGTCGCGGAGGGCTCTATCCCCACTGGTGATAAGCCAACTATATATGATTTGTAACCCTAGGCCCTTAGTATGTTATACAAGCTTGGGGGCTAGTTCGTCGATAGTATACACACATGCACAATGCCTAGTATTCACGTGTACTTTGTACACACCCCTATCACTAATATGCAGTACCAGGAGTAGGCTCTTTCTTCAACTGCAAGGGTCCGATCCGAACTAGGGTAAAACTTTGCCTCGTATTACCATCCAGCCTAACAGCCAGGGATATCATACCGAATTATATGATGAAATCATATCTGCCAACTACTAAGAGAGAGGTGTGTCGGGGGGCAATGTGTGTGAGAGAGGCCTAAATATAATGTGCGTGCGGGAGACACGTAGGCACATATATGTGCGTATAGAGGGCTAGTAGAGACCGTGCATGTGTATATATGAATGTGAGGGAAATAGTGTTTTCCAACTGAGATTAGTGAAAAGAGTGGTACATAGTAGTCAGAAAGAGAGAGAGAGAGAGAGAGAGAGAGAGAGAGAGAGAGAGAGAGAAATAGAGAGAGCATGTGTGTGAGACACCCCGACACCCTGAGAGAGATTGTGAGCATGTGTGAAAGAGAAATGCCGATGCATATAAAGTGTGTGCACTTATGCGTTAGATAGAGAGATATATAACGCGTTTGTGAGAACGGGGCGAGGCATAGTGCATCTACGTGTAAAAGGCGGTTCTACGCATTAAATTAAAATATAAATGGCATTATTATTTTTGGATGAGATCATGAATTTTGCAAATTGCGTATGGATGAAAATCGGTCTATCAGACACCCATACTCTATTGAATTCTAGCATGTGCATGTGTTTATTTCATATTATCGATCCATAGAGTGAGAGCGGTTTAATATACAGGCAATGGATGCTTTTGCAATTCATATATAAACATTAATTAGTGCACTCCATGTTGTTAGTGTGAAGCACTTTATGCATTTGTTACTTGCATGGATACATTCCAAATTGCTAGCTACGAAATAGAATACATGTCGAATTCAACATAAAGGGGGTTTCGAAGATTTGAATTCATAGGAAGTGCATTCATCTATTTGAACCCGAGATAATGGCATTTGTAAATCAGATGCAAAAGGGGGCATCAATCTTTGTTGTGAGTTTGAACATGCTATATATATTCATACGCATATCTAACTTTTTTTTGCAACCAAGGAGATTATATCTGGAACCATGCATGAACTGAGGTAAGTTGAATATTTTTTAATATATACTCGTGTACAATGTATATTCAAATGTACCCCCTCCATTCCAAAATAACCGTAGCTTTAGGATTTTCAAGAGTAAAGATTTGTGAAGTTTGACAAATCCTGAAAGTTCAATTCAAGAGAACCAAAAACGTTAATGCTTCTGCCCAAATATTGAACGAAGCGCCAAATAGGCCTCTGGTCACCCGAAACCGCGCGAGACTAACATTTTGGTGGTAGGAAATTACTGTCCTGACTCTGGCCCGTGTAGCCTATCGGCCCGATGTCCAAAGGTCTAAACCGGGGTAGGTTTGTAACTTCACCAAGACGCTAGTCTCAACCGCCTCCGAGAAGCATTCATACGCCGTGGGCGCCTACCCATGCGCTCGGCCGAAATCTATCCCGCCCACATTTGGGACACCTGACATGACTGTCCTACCCCCAACCCGCAATATGTCTGAAATTTTAGATGGGGGCAAAGTTTGTAACTTTCCCCAAATTTCAAACAAGCGCGTCTCAAACCGAAACATTGTTCCCCCTTAGTTCCCCGCCTCCCTCCGTTTCCCCATTCATACTCCCTGGGCGCGAAAACGCCCTCTCCACCAGCCGCGGAACCCCAGCCTCCTCCGTCCTCCACCCCATAGCGGCCAATCCACCGCCGCCCTCCTCCATCATGCCGGAGCCGGTACCCCGATGTCGTCGTCCAACGCAACCGCAACCGCAACGCCCTCAAGGACTTAGCAGCTGAAGCCGAGGCAGAGTTGCCTCCACGACGCCGACGCCGACGTGCGCCGTACCAGAACCACTCCGACCACGCCGTCCTGCGCCTTACTGCTGCGGCTCCACTGTCGCAACCGTCCACCACACTGGAGCTGTTCCCGCTACGTCGTCGTTCGCCGCCTCGGATCTGCTTCCCCGCCGCCGACAGACGGCCACCGCACCACACTCAACAACTTGGCCATGGGTTCGTCCAAGGCTGCACCGTCCTCCACAACTTCTGGTTTCCGGCGAACAACAAGAAGATCGTCGGAAAAACAGAAGGAGGACACAACACTGCCAGCAGAAAGAGGTACTCCTCTTCCCTTATTCGTGCAAATCTTACGTCTCCGCTCACACCGTATTCATCCCACGAAAGAAAGTAGTTGAGCGCTTCTTACTGCATCTTCTTCGTGATACTAAATGAACAAGGTTTCCTCCCTTTTACTATTTCACCTTTGCTAGAGGTGGTTTCAATTCAGGGTCAGTCGAACCGCAATTAGAAGAAGCAGCACCCGCTTAGTCGCGCGGAGCACCTAGCCCGACTGTTCCCCGGGGAAGCGGCGCATCGGTGTCTATCATAGGGGTGTGGGGCGCAGGAGCTGCTTGCGCCCGATCTAAAGGTCGGCGGGGCTTGAATGGATGGCCGGGGGGCGGTGCCAAGCACGGCGGTGCGGTGAGGTCGAGGGGAGGGCGCAGGCAGGGGAGGAATACTGGGCCGGTGGTCGCTAGCGTTTCGAGGAAGATTGTCAACACTGACTGGCTGGAGGTTGATGAAGGTGATCTGCCCGTTCTTTGTACATCGGACGGTGCAGAAAAAATGGACTGATCTATTTGCTTTCAGTCGACTGTTATTTTCATAGAATCCTGTAGTAATTTAGTGTGCCATGCATGTTGTAGAGCTATCATATGTCTCCCGTCATTTATTTCTCACCGACCTGCTATGTGCTACCTTCACACTGTACTAATTGTGCACACACTTCACCAATACTCACACTATTGTTTTCTTATGCATGGGTATTTCAGACTCTGACGCGGTGTTGATGAATGCAGAAAAGAAAAGATAGAAGTCGCTCCAGTGTAATTCGAAGATAAGCACTAAGCATTTCAGCGCTCTAATGGGTGCAGTGTCAGCAGTGGTTACAGTAAATGTAGCTCTGCAGTTGATGATCTCATTTGCCACACACAACCATCCCAGGTGCTTTCTTTAACTTCGCGCTGTCAAATGTGGTTGCATGTTGCATATGATGTCTAGCTTGTATTGCTTCTAATTTGGTTAAATTGCATCTGCTTACTTTACACATTATACCTTTGATAATGACATGCCTTCCTGTTTTTGATACATACTACATATGTCTATTAACCATGTTCATACATCAAACTAATGCTCTTTTGTATCCCTCGTCAATCACTTATGATGAGACAGTCACCCGAGTGGGTTACTGTGAGACGCTCTACTCGTTTAAAGAGTGCAGTGTCATCCTCCCCACATGATTCTCAAGAAACAGCAAGGCTAAATGAAGATAGTCAACGTAGCTCTCTAGTTGATCACCGCAATTCCCCCACACCACCATCGCAGGTGCTTGCTCTTACTTGGCAGTGTGATATGTGGTTGCATGTTGCATATGGTGTCTACCTTGTAACGCTTCTAATTAGGGTAAATTGCATCTGCTTAGTTAACACATTATACCTGTGAATATGACATACCTTCCTGTTTTGGTACATACTACGTCTTTCTATTAACCATGTTCTTACATCAAACTACTTTTCTTGTGTATCCCTCATCAATGCTCCTAATGTGTTAAATTGCATCTCCTTAGCTTACACATTATACATGTGAATATGACACGCCTTCCTGTTTTTGGTACATACTACATCTGCCTATCACACCATGTTCTTACATCAAACTACTATTCTTGTGTATCCTGCGTCTATCGCTTATGATGAGATAGTCACGCGCGTGGGTTAATATGAGACGCAATACTCTTATAAAGAATGCAATTTCATCCTCTCCACATGATTCTCAAGAAACAGCAAGCCTAAATGAAGATATTGAATGTAGCTCTGTACCTGAAGACCGCACTTCCCCTACACCACCATCACGGGTGTTTACTCTAACTTCGCAGTGTGATATGTGGTTGCATGTTGCATACGGTGTCTAGCTTGTAATGCTTCTAATTAGGGTAAATTGCATCTGCTTAGTTTACACACTATACCTGTGAATATGACATGCCTTCCTATTTTTGGTACACACTACATCTATGTGTTAACCTTGTTCTTACATGAAACTACCTCTCTTCTGTATCCTGCATCAATCACTTACGATGAGTCACCTTTATTCGTTGCATATTATTTCTAGCATGTTGCCATGTATTGCTTCTAATTTGATCAAATACATTTGTTAGGGCACCCTTTTAATTTGGCAGAGTGATATTGGTTTCATCTTTCATATGGTTTCTAGCTTGCATCGATTCTAGCAAGTTCAAGCACCTTGTGCTTAGTTTACACTTTATACATCATACATGTCAATATGTCACGCCGTCCTATTTTTCATACATATTCCATCGTCCTATCATGCGGCTGCCTTACATGAAAGTAGTGTTCGTCAGTATCATGCATCAATGAGTTCTGAAGAGCAAATTTAATTCCTTTTTCTTGTGGGTTTGACTTGACAAGGCAAAATCAAGAAAGAGGAAGGAAAAGAGTAAGGAAGGCGATGATGGTGGTCCTCTGCAGCAACGTAAACGGAGCATCTGTACCGATTCTCCTTGTACTAATAGTGCATTACAAGGTCCAAGTCTCCGCTCCCCTACTCCACCATTCAAGGTGCTTGCTCTAACTTGGCAGTGTGATATCTGGTTGCATGTTGCATATGGTGTCTAGCTTGTATTGCTCCTAATTAGTGTAAACTGCATCTGCTTAGCTTACACATGATACATGTGAATATGACACGTTTTCCTGTTTTTGGTACATACTATATTTGTCTATCACACCATGTTCTTACATGAAACTACTCTTCTTGTGTATCCTGCATCAGTCACTTATGATGGGACACCTTTAAGTTGGCAGTGTGATATTGGTTTGCGTCTTGAATATGATTTCTAGCATGTATTGCTTCTAGTTTGATGAACGCCACCTATGACGAGACGGTTTTAACTTGGCAGAGTGATATTGATTGCACCTTCCATATGGTGTCTTGCAGTGTTTCTAATTTGTTGAAGTGCCTTCTGCTTAGTTACCACATCATAGGTGTGAATATGTCAAGCCGTCCATTTTTCGTACATATTCCATCCTCGTATCATGACTTTGCCTTTCATCAGAGTAGTGTTCATCAGTATCATGCATGAATGAGTTCTGAAGAGTGAACGATATTCCTTTTTCTTGTCGGTATGACCTCACAATGCAAAATCAATAAAGCTGAAGGAAATTGGCAAGGCAATGGATGATGGTGGTCCTTCCGAGCAACTGAAACGGGGGTTCTCTATAGATTCTACTCCACCATCCTCCCAACAAGATTCGCAAGACAACGCAAGGCTAGATAGTCAACGTAGCTGTCTAGATGATGAGCACATCTCCCCTACTCCACCCTCACAGGTGCTTGCTCTAACTTGGCACTATTATATGTGGTTGCATGTTGCGTATGATGTATAGCTTGTATTGCTTCTAACTTTGTTGAATTGCATCTGCTTACTTTACACATAATGCCTGTGAATATGACATGTGTTCCTGTTTCTACATCAGACTATTATTCTTGCATATCCCGCATCAGTCACTTATGATAAGGCACCTTTAAGTCGCCACTGTGATATTGGTTGTGTCTTGCATATGATTTGTAGCATGTACTGCTTCTAATTTGTTGAAACGCCATACAGTTTGAACTTGGCAGAGTGATATTGGTTGCATCTTTCATATGGTGTCTATCTTGCAGTGCTTCTAATTTGTTGAAATGCCTTCTGCTTAGTTACCACATCATAGGTGTGAATATGTCACACCATCCTGTTTTTCATACATATTCCATCCTCGCATCATGTGTTTGCCTTTCATCGGAGTAGTGTTCATCAGTATCATGCATGAATGAGTTCTGAAGAGCGAATTTTATTCCTTTTTCTTATCGTTTTGACTTCACAATGCAAAATCATTACAACTGAAGGAAATTAGTCCGACAGTGGATGATGGTGGTCCTTCGGAGCAACTCAAACAGGGGGTCTCTATAGATTCTACTCCGCCATCCTCCCAACAAGATTCGCAAGAAAACACAAGGCTGGACAGTCAACGTAGCTGTGTAGATGATGAGCACACCTCCCCTACTCCACCATCACAGGTGCTTGCTCTAACTTGACACTATTATATGTGGTTGCATGTTGTGTATGATGTCTAGCTTGTATTGCTTCTAACTTGAATTGCATCTGCTTACTTTGCACATAATGCCTGTGAATATGACATGTGTTCCTGTTTCTAGAACATGCGTGTACATGATGAGCACATCTCCCCTACTCCACCATCACAGGTGCTTGCTCTTACTTGGAACTGTTATATGTGGTTGCGTTTTCCGTATGATGTCTAGTTTGTATTGCTTCTGATTATGTTGAATTGCATCTGCGTAGCTTACAACTTATACCTGCAACGATCACTTACCCATAAGACACATTTAACTTGGGACTGTGATGTAGGTTGCATCTTGCATTGTCATCTATCTTGTACTGCTTCTAATTTCTTGAAATGGCACTTACGACGAGACACTTTTTACCTGATAGAGTGATATTGGTTGTATGTTCATATGGTGCCTAGCTTTCATTTCTTCTAATTTTGTTGAAATGCCTTCCGCTTACTGTTTTTTCATACATATTCCATCCTCCTATCGTACGTGTGAACATGAAACACTGTCTTTTTTGTATATATTCCATCCACCTGTCCTGCGCTTGCCTTACATCAAAGTAGTGTTCGTTTGTATCATGCATCAACCAGTTATGCAGAGCTAATTTTATTCATCTTCTTGTGGTTTTGACTTCATAAGGCAATATCAGAAAATAGGAAGGAAAAGAGTAAGTTAGGGGATGTTGGTAGTCCTCCGCACCGACGCAAACAGAGACTCTCTAGATTTGCCCCTGCTACTGCTAATGAAGTTGAAGTCCCAAGTCTACATGATGAGTTCATCTCCCGTACTCCACCATCGCAGGTGCTTGCTCTAAGTTGACAGTGTGATAATTGGTTTCATGTTGCATATGTTGTCTAGCATGTATTTCTTCTATTTTGATTAAATTGCACCTGCTGAGTTTATACGTTATACATGTGCATATGACATGGCTTTCTGTGTCTAGAATACACTGCATCTATCTATCATACCATGTTATTACATAAAAGTACTGATGTTGTGTATCCCGCATCGGTCACTCATGATTGGACGCTTTTAACATGGCAGTTTGATAGTGGTTGCATCTTGCATTGATTTCTACATTGTATTGCTTCTAATTTTTTGAATTGCCACTTATGACAAGACACTTTTAACTTGGCAGAGTAATATTGGTTGCATCTTTCATATGGTGTCTAGCTTGCATTACTTCTATTTTCTTGAAAATCCTTCTGCTTAGTTTGCACATCGTAGCTGTGAATATGTCATGCCGTCCTGTTTTTCTTACATATTCCATCCTCATATGGTTGTCTTACATCAAAGTATTGCTTGTCTGTATCATGCATCAGTGAGTTCTGAAGAGTGATTTTATTCTTTTGTGTTGTGGGTACAGCTTGACATGGCAAAGTCAAAAAAGAGCAAGGAAAATAATATAGTAAGGAGTGCTGTTACTCATCGGGTGAAACAGAAAAGGTTCTGCCGTCGAGATTCTGCTGGTACTTATAGTGCAGTAGAAAGTCCAAGTCCACCGGCTAAATCTACAAACACAGTATCACCTGCTCCACCAGCTGCAGCATTCGCTTCAACTGTACCAGCATCTCAACCAGTTACTTGTTCATTTGCTCCGGAACTGGCCAGTTCCCAAGCTGCCTTCACACCTAACACTACTTCCGAAGCACTGCTGACACAATAGGACTTGGCAAGATCATATGAACCTCATGAGCATCAACACCAAGACGATACCTGACCGAGTCAAGTTGCAGTTGCATGCTCCTTTATATGTACTCTCACAGTTTGATGTACACTAACACTTTCCATATTTGTTGTTGAACTAGCACAACGGCACAAGCGGAAACAGACATCAGGGATAATGCTTGACAGATTAACAAAATCTAAAGGAGGAAGAATGGAGATCCATTTTGAGGCAGGTTTAAAAAGGCCACGTGATGCTACAGAGTCAGCCAAGTTAGTATCAGAGGCAACCGTTGCCGTTAGGTGTCATGCATGTATCCTCCCAACGTGGATCCAGTACAGGAATGAGAAAGACAATACCCAGTTTAACACCTTCCTTGACCATTTATCCGTAAGTAATGTTATTCATCACAATTAGTAATATTGTCTTGCTCTGTCCCATACTTTCTAGCTTGCTCCTAATAAGACTCACATTCTTTTTTCAACAGATGAGGTTCAAGTTGGATCCGAAAGATGATGCAACTAAAGAAGCATGCACTCATGTTTTTCAGTCTGCTCTCCGGCAGTATCGGTACCACCTTAGAAAATCTCACTTTGAAGGCAAGGCTAACAATGAAATCGCCCAAACATCTCCAGTGGAATATATTACAGATGAAGACTGGACATCCCTCGTTAAACACTGGTCTGATCCAAAGTATCAGGTAGGCTATATGTATTTGATCAGACCACATATTGAACTTGTATTTATGTATGTGCCTTACAAGTGTATCTTCTTCTAGGATAACTGTTTGAAGAACAAAACCAACCGTTCTAAAGTGAAATTCCAACAGACAACAAGATCTCGTAGCTATATTGTACACTGTGAGGCTCTTGTAAATAGCTGCTACTTCCTTGTTTTTTTTGTGCCATATTATCGTATCTATATTGACTTGTTCCAAATACAGAGTGTCGGTGTACTAAAGTAGGGGTACCTTAGTACCCCGAACTTGTGCACGGGCAGTCGTAGCACCCCGCGGCAAGGCTTGCCAGGCGATCGCCAAAACTCTCTGTGGTCCCTTTTTGGGCCATCCAAGAACAAAGTATTTGAGCCAAGGCCCCGGCAGGAGGAGCTTGCCGGGAAGGCCACCCGAAGAGAGCAAGGCCCCGGCAAGAGGAGCTTGCCGGGATGGCCGCTCGAAGCACAAGGCCCCGGCAAGAGGAGCTTGTCGGGAAGGCCGACCAAGGCACGACAAGATACTTGCTGTGACGCGCCCCGCGTCCCGGCAAGGACCGGTGAGCGACAAGGCACCAACCGCGGGAAGGCGCTTGCCACGGCAAGTCACCACCCCGCGCCTGCGCTCCAGCTCATCCACCCACACGTCGCTCTGGGGCCATTCCAGGCGTACGTGGCGAGAGGCTGCGCAGCCGGGGGCATGCGGTGGCGAAGCAACGCTGACAGAGTAGCCATCGTGGCAAACGGTGGCGCTTCTGACGGTCCCTTTCCTGCACCGTCTAGGCGATGCGGACGGGCATTTAATGCCCTTGTCCCCTGCCGTCAGAGTTAGGTATGATAGCACTGTGCAAACAGCTGTACCCAACACAGCGTTTTCCAGTTTTACCCCCGCCTACGTTGCCACCTGTGGGTAACCCCTTGCACATATAAAAGGAGGCCCCATGCGCAACGGGAGGAAAGGAGGGAAGGAGGCCATTCACGCTCGGTCTCGCCAGCAGCTCGCGTGTACTGTAGCACCACATGCTCCCGAGCAAGAACACAATACAAAACCACAAAGTAGCAGTAGGGTTTTACGCATCCGTGCGGCCCAAAGCTGGGTAAATCCCCTTGTGTGCATCGCCTCGATCCGCTCTTCGCGCGACCTCTGCCCCCCGCCGAACCAAGAAAGGGGCTCGGTCCCCATAGGTGTTCGTGGAGGCACATTTCCCGCCGACATCTTTGGCGCGCCAGGTAGGGGGCGTCGAAGTTGTGCGAACCTGATCCGGCGTCTGCACAGGCTAGATCTCCATCATCTTCATCGACATGCCACCGAAGAAGAAGGTTCCGGAGGTGGCTGGTCCGTCCACGTCGAAACCACCGCCCCTGGAGCAAATGGGTGGTGGGGACGGCATCGCGGCGGAACGGGCGCCACCGAGCCAGCTCATGGTGCCACGGCGTCCGAACATGCACCGAGCTCAAGGTGCCACGGCATCCGAACATACGCCGACACCTCTCGGCGCAGGTAAGCCCTGGTATGACCAGGCAACCTCTCGCTCTATTCCATGGAGCGGGGACAGTTAGCCCCACGGATCTCGCATACGGGCCACCTCGAGTGCTCGCTCACGCTGAGCTCGAGCGAGAGCAGCTGCGACGAGATGACTCGCTGCTCCTCGAGGAGGACCGTCTTCAGGCCGCTGTGCGAGCTGCTCGCTACCAGCAAGCTTTGCGCTGCTTTTATAGCCGCAAAGTTAGTGCCAAAAGTTTCGAGGAAGTGGGAAGGCCCTTACCGGGTGAAACGAGTCGCTAGGCCTAGCGTTGTCCGCCTTGAGACCGAAGATACCACTCCGGTGAGCAACTCCCGGAACGTTGGGCATCTTCGTAAGTTTCGCCCATAAGGCGCGGTTGTCGGACCCCGTCCGGCAACCACCCTTCTGTACAAAGTCTTGCCGCTGTTGCATGTGATCCTTTGTACAGAGCCAGGCGCAGACCCTGTGCGCGGATTGAGTTCATGTGTT
This sequence comes from Aegilops umbellulata, assembly GCA_032464435.1. NCBI lineage: Eukaryota > Viridiplantae > Streptophyta > Magnoliopsida > Poales > Poaceae > Aegilops > Aegilops umbellulata. Next base: position 59,493,418 of record CP136056.1, on the reverse strand, counting down.
CCGCGCATCTCGTCGATATCATGCTCTTTATTCTTTGCATGCATTATCTGACACTCTATGCAGCACTTAGCCCCGGTAAGCGATGGCGAGCCCCATGTTTCACCTTGCCAGAAAGCAACCTTGCCGGGCAGCGAGCCACGGAAAAGCTAAGTTGCCAAAGTTTGAGCAATCGAGTTTTTAAATTTTTGAGTTATCTCCCTTGAACGACCGTACTTTGTATGAAAAACCTGTGCGCGGAGGGACCGGCTCGTGGCTAGTTGCGCCCTTACTTTGTTTCGAGTCCGCTCAATGACTTAAGTGTGCTACAACCAGAGTGGCATCCTTACTTTGTTTCGAGCTCGCTCGGCTGCTTAAGTGTGCTGCGACTACAGTCGCAACACTTACTTTGTTTTGAGCCTGCTCAACAATTTAAGTGAGCTGCAGCTAGCTGCGGCAAGGTTTCTTGCCGGTAATGGCGCCGCTGGCGGGCCACTGATGTCCTGCACTCAGAGCCCGCGGCAAGGCGGAGGCCTATGCCGGCGAGCCCCCAAAAGCGTAGGGCAAAAACATACAAAGCATGGAATCAAGTAGAGGAGATAACAGTGCAATCACTACCAAGATAAAGTTATATTACAAGATAGCTTGTCGCAGCCCTAATGAATCGTTTTCATAACTCGGCCAGCGGCGACAAGAAAAGAAAAGGACAGGCGGCCTAATCCACGCGGTCGCCCTCGATCCTCTTGATCCCGGCCACCCTTTCCACAATGGGCGCGACGAGGGCCCTGACCTCCTCGAGGTCAGCGTCCGCCGGCAGGGACCTGAGGACGTTGGTGAGCTTGAGGCCTGGGTTGCGGAAGACGATCTTCACCAGCACCTTCTCGAGGGCTCCGGCGATGGCATCGCGCGTCTCGCCGGCCAGCTGCTCTGGGATCACGTTCCGGAGATGCTGAAGGGCCGCCGCCACACCTTTGAAGAACGAAGTAAGCTTGGCGCTGGGTGGGAGGTTCGCGTCGGAGGGATACTCGTGACCCTCCATCCCCAGCAGCGACAGCTCCTTGTCGATGGAGGCGGCGATGTCCACCAGACCCTCCGTCCACTGCTCCACCATTGCCCTGAATTCGTTCTGGGTGAATGCGGCGCTCTCCAACAGCGCCTCGTTGTCCGCGACCTCCTTCCGCAAGATCACCTCTTGCTCCTTGGCGCTGTCCAGCGCCTTGGACAAGGAGTCCAGCTTCAGCTCGAGATCAGCGTTGGAGTCCTTGGCGGCATCAAGCTCCTTGATCTTCTTGGCGAAGCGGCCCTGCAGCTCGCCGAGGGTGTGGGCACCCTTCTCACGCTCCTGTTTGAGCGCGGCGAGCTCCTCACCGCTCGCCTTGAGATCAGTGTCGAGCTGCGCCACCTTCGCCTCCAGCGCCTTCTTGGCAGCCTCGGCGGCCACGGCAGCATCTTGCACTTCCTTGAGGGCTCCGCCAAGCGCTTGCTCATGCGCGGCGACCTCCTCCTCGTGGCTGGCGAGGCTGGCTTTCTGCTGCACCAGCTTGCCCTCCCGCGCGGCCAGCCCCGCGGCGGCAAGCCTTTGCTGCTCTTCGGCTTCTGCCTTCTCAAGGATGAAGGCCGTCCGTGCCTCGTCGAGCTGCCTTCGCTCCTCGCCAAGGATCGGAGGGCCTCCTGGTTGAGCTCCCGGAGCTCCCCGGCGCACTTCTCCATGTCTACTCCCGCCTTCGCGACAAGCGCTTCCCGGCGTTCCACCTGGGCTTGTCGGGCGCGGTAGAGTGACACCAGCTTCCGGAGCAGCTGCTCCTCCTCAGGCTCGCCACCGCTGCTGCTTGGCGCATCAACCAGCGTCAGCCCGGCGGAGGCGAGCACCTCTCCATCCAAGGTCTCCCCCTCGACCGGCACCCTGGAAGTCGACTCCCAGGGGAGCTTGATGAAGATATCGTCGCCGACCTTCAGGTAGACGCCTGGCTGGGGCTCCTCGGGGACCGACGCTGCTACGGAGGCGGGATCGGCGGTCGGCGCAGCGCTTGGCGCTCCTGCGGCCCCAGGGCCGTCAGTACGATCACCGACCCCCTCGCCGACGGCTGCTGCAGCAGCCTTGGCGGCCTCTTCGCCGGCCGGATCTTCAGCACTGTCCGCCCCTCCGGTGGCGGCCATGTCGTCAGTATGGCCGCGCGCATCCTCCTCGACGACGACCTCGGTCTCCATCGGGTCCGTGGCGGGCGAATCTGAAGGCCGAAAGAGGAGGAGAAGTCAAGCAACTATCCAAAGAAGAAGAACCCCAGGGGAGTTTCGAGGCAAGAAGGTTACCTGGGCCAGGGTCTGCAGTCGCGGTCTCCGTCGCCAAGGGGTCGCCGGTGCCGTCCCTCGCCGGAGACTGCTCCCTTGCTGGGGACTGCTCCCTCGCCAGAGACTGCTCCCTTGCCAAGGACTGCTCCCTTGCCGGAGACTCCTCCCTTGCCGGGGAACTCCCCCTTGGCGGTGTAGTTGTAGCGGGTGGCGCATCAGGGGCGGTCTCCGGACGCTCCTGGTGGGGCTGCTCTGCTCCTACGCAAATCGTCAACCAGATGTCAAGAAAAACGAAGGGTACCCGGGCGCGCCCAACGGCAGGAAGCAAATCATATGCTTACGCTGGGGGCTGCGCTGGGGCTGCTCTGAGGATTGGTTGGCGGGTCCGACAAGGTCATCTTAGGCGCACCCCCTGCCGTCGCGGTGGGCTCGTCGTCGAGGATGACCACCGGGACCTTGGCTCTCTTTGCCGCCCTCTGAGCCAGAGTCCTGAAAAGGAGCAAATTCAGAGGAAAGCAAATGAGATGCGAGACACAACTGCAAGAATTGAAGAAACACAAGTACAGCGGGGATCTTACTCCTCTCCCTCTTCCTCGTCGGAGCTAAGCGCGGAGAAGTCGAAGACTGGCCCGCTTCTGGCGCGAGGAGGCGGAGGAGTAGGCTCCCTCGGCCACTTGGCGGAGGCAGTGGTGGCACTAGCCTGAGATGGCTTTGCCCCGGCCGCCGCCGTGGCACGAGGGGCGGCAGGAGCAGAGGCCGCGGCCCGCGAAGACTCCACTCTTGCTGCCACGGCGGAGCGTGTCACGCGGCGCTGCGGTTGTTGGCTCGCTTGCCGTACCACCTCTCCGGCCTTGCGGAGACGCCTCCGTGGTTGAGCCGGGGGCTCCGCTTGCGACGAGCTGCCCGAAGGTCAGGAGGAAGAGGCGTCAACCTCCGGCAAGCCGCTCGTGCCCTCGGTGGACTCGTACGCCCCTGCGCCGTGCCCGGCAAGCTCTTCCTCGCCGACAAACTCCGCTCAGTCGGCAAGGCTTTCCGCCTCCGCTACGTCCGCCTCCGCTAATGTGAGGCCGAACTCGCCCGCGGCCGCGGCTGCCGCCGCCTCTTCCATCCTGGAGGCGATGCGCGCCAACTCCGCGTCGGTGGTGTCTCGGGTGAGGCCCTTCTGCTCGTCGGTGTCGACTGGCACCTCCACCAAGTCGTCGAAGAACGCCCGCACGACATCGCCAGCGGGCTCCTGCCAAGTGGAGTCGATCCCGTGCGAGTCGCACAGTGGCATCATTGCAAGGATGCGGCTGAGCGACGAATTGTTGCACAACGGGACGACGCCTCGCGGCAGCTTGAACCATTCGGGGTGATCGGGATCATGCTTGAACAGCTCCCTGAGTGTCCCGTCAAGCTCCAAGACGGTGAAATTGAAGTTGAGGCCAGGGCGCAGCCTCATGATGTTCGCCGCGTTCTGGAACTCCCAGGCGGGTCTCCCCTTCTCCTGCAGGGGAGCGATGCGGTGGCGGAGGAAATCTGCACCAACGGCGCCAACTGTGAGCCCGGCACGCCTGAGCCGCAGGATCCGGGTGACGGCAATCTTCAGCTTGTCGTCGTCCGGAGCCACGTCGCTCCAATCCCTGCCGCGCACCACAGGAGTTTGGCGCACGGCAGTGAATGGCTGCGGGTTCTCCTCGACGATCAGGCACCAGTCTACTCTCCATTCCTCCCATTTGCTGCGGAGCTCTCCCTCCAGATAAGCATCCTTCTTGCCAAGCTTCGAGATCCAGGCGATTCCGCCGAAGAGGGGCTCTCCTCTCTCTACTCGAGGCGTGAAGAAGTGGCGGAAGAGGGCTACGTTTGGATAGACTTCGACAAAGTTTTCGCAAAGATGTGCGAAAATTGCCATGGTCAGGACAACATTGGGGGTGAAATCAAGGAGATGGAACCCGTAGGTGTTCATGATGTCGCAGAAAAATTCAGAGAAGGGCGGGCAGAGCCCGCAATAGAAGAACAGAGCAAAGAAGGGATACCCGGTCGGATACTCCTTCTGAGCGGCAGCGGGAAGAACCCTCGTGCGTGGATGCGCTCGTGTCCCCGTCGACCAGAAGAGGTAGTATTCCTCCCTCAGAACCAACGCGTCGAGCTCAGGGGGGAAGGTCGCCTGCTCCTTTCGCAGCGCCTCAAGCCGCTGCGCCTCGGCCGACTTCACGGCCTTCCCTTTCCCCTTATCGCCCTTCGGGGCCATGGTGGAAGCAGGGAGGGAGGTTGACGGCGTCGGTAGCACTGGTGGCGGCGGAAGGGGCGGAATGCTGCTTCTCTTGGGAAGTGGCGGAGGTTTTCGAGGAATCGCAACTGGCTGGTGGGCGGACTGCCCCTGTTTCCCCTGCTTATAAGGGGGAAGAGAGGGGGCGTTTCGCCTTTCCGAATAAACAAATCACCTGCAACGTGACGCATGCCCGCGGGGCTCAGCCCCACGCACGCCGCCCTCATCATGCACGCCTCTCCCCACGATGCCGCGTTCGACGCGTGCCGTTCGGGGAGGACGTGGTGGACGCAGAAGCAGATGCGGCGAGACCCAGGCCGCGCGTGCCCGTGCTCTGTTTTGGGCCTGGCCCAACAACGCTCGGCACCGTGTATGGCCCAGGCCCGGGGGCTCCTGTCGGTGTACTAAAGTAGGGGTACCTTAGTACCCCGAACTTGTGCACGGGCAGTCGTAGCACCCCACGGCAAGGCTTGCCAGGCGATCGCCAAAACTCTCCATGGTCCCTTTTTGGGCCATCCAAGAACAAAGTATTTGAGCCAAGGCCCCGGCAGGAGGAGCTTGCCGGGAAGGCCACCCGAAGAGAGCAAGGCCCCGGCAAGAGGAGCTTGCCGGGACGGCCGCTCGAAGCACAAGGCCCCGGCAAGAGGAGCTTGCCGGGAAGGCCGACCGAGGCATGACAAGATACTTGCTGCGACGCGCCCCGCGTCCCGGCAAGGACCGGTGAGCGACAAGTTACCGGGCGCGACAAGGCACCAACCGCGGCAAGGCGCTTGCCACGGCAAGTCACCACCCCGCGCCTGCGCTCCAGCTCATCCACCCACGCGTCGCTCTGGGGCCATTCTAGGCGTACGTGGCGAGAGGCTGCACAGCCGGGGGCATGCGGTGGCGAAGCAATGCTGACAGAGTAGCCATCGTGGCAAACGGTGGCGCTCCTGACGGTCCCTTTCCTGCACCGTCTGGGCGATGCGGACGGGCATTTAATTCCATTGTCCCCTGCCGTCAGAGTTAGGTATGATAGCACTGTGCAAACAGCTGTACCCAACACAGCGTTTTCCAGTTTTACCCCCGCCTACGTTGCCACCTGTGGGTAACCCCTTGCACATATAAAAGGAGGCCCCATGCGCAACAGGAGGAAAGGAGGGAAGGAGGCCATTCACGCTCGGTCTCGCCAGCAGCTCGCGTGTACTGTAGCACCGCACGCTCCCGAGCAAGAACACAATACAAAACCACAAAGCAGCAGTAGGGTTTTACGCATCCGTGCGGCCCGAAGCTGGGTAAATCCCCTTGTGTGCATCGCCTCGATCCGCTCTTCGCGCGACCTCCGCCCCCGCCGAACCAAGAAAGGGGCTCGGTCCCCATAGGTGTTCGTGGAGGCACATTTCCCGCCGACACAAAGGAAAGCCCGTGCGGACCAAAAAGAACCTGAACCGAATGCAGTGCAAATCTTCAAGGATTGCCACACCAGCAAGATGAAGGGCATGAGCACACCAGTTCAAGCCGCTGTTAAGTACTGACTCCTCCTGCCTTGAACTGATTGGTACTGTGATGTGTTCATTTAACTACTTGGTTTGCAGCCAATGTCAGTTACTCTGTTCACTTTTATTCACAGTTGTCTTAACGTATCATTTCACCTTACATGGTTTAAAAGAGATAAAGGATATTCTTGTGGTCTTGATCTGTAATCTAGTTGTTATGTTCACGTGCGCACACAATGATAAAATAGCCTGTTTGTTTTATATCTGTTTGCCCATGATATGAACGATGTCATACTATGTTCATCCTACTTTAAACCATGTCTCTTTATCCTTAGATGTCAACGAGTGTGAGGAAATAGACAATACAATAGGCATGCTACATGGACATATGTTCCGAAAGTGATTTTATTATGTAGTTGGCACTACAATGCATGCTAATGTATTACAGTAGTTCACCAAAATAAGTTATGTATAAATGTTTAACCTACTTTGTTTGCTTTTGTCCCATCAGTAACTTATCTGGTACACTAATCTACAAGTTCAAACTTTCAGGAAGCTATGGAACAAATGATTGAACAACCACAACCACCTGAAGGTGACGAGGCTACTACGGGCACAATGTCACCTCTTGCTGCAGTGCGTCAGTATCTCTCCACTAACCGTGCAAAAAGCACCTTCCTGCATAATTCTGGGTTGGTTGTCAAGGTAACCTCGTCCAAATCGCCTAATGAACAAAATCTTCCTGCTAGACAGAGTGATATATCTGTGCTCCAGACACAAGTCCAATCCCTAATGGACGTTGTTTCAGAAACAAGAATAGTGGTTGAGAAATGTCGTCAAGATATGAATGGTTTTGAAACCAGACTATCAGACATTCGCTTCGTTGTTCAAGAGCAATGGTGGAAAAAAGGTGGAGATCGTGCTGCTCCATCAGCTTCTACAGCCTGAAACATTAGCACTCAGGTCAAATGATTTGTGCTTCTATACATCTGCTGGTGCTTTTATCTGGAAGGACTGTAAACTTTATGCCAACAGGCCTTTTGTTGTATGGTTGGAATTTATTTTGTTGTGATACAACATTTATGATGCTGCCTCAGGTTGCAGTAATTACGACGCTATTTTTGTATAGTGCAGGTTTATCTTAGTAATGTATTCAGCCGAAAGCTTCGTAGGAGCCCAACATGCCAACATTCGTCGGGCCCATTCCAATTGGGCTAAAAACGATTACGGGCCGAAATTGGCATGTAGCCCACTAAAAATATCTAGGCCTAAATCAGCATAAGCTTTCATATTTTTCTGGTAGGCATGTGCCCATAGTAGGCCTTTAACAGGCCTAAACATAATTTGGGCCCTTAGTAAAAATAGGTCGTTTACAAGTGTAAATATCTCGAGCCCATAAAAAACATGGGCCTTTAATAGATCGAAAGTGAGATTGGGCCCTGATTGTGCCAAATAACGTACTAGACTTAGCAGGCCGAAATGGTGGCCCATTTACGATGCGGATCTTTGACAGGCCGAAATTCGGACAGGCCGTAAATGCGTCGACCTAATACACGGGCCTTTAACAGGCCGGAACTTCGGTCGGGCTAGATTATCGTCATTTTTATATGGGTCGTTAATGGGCCCGATATGACTTTGGGCCACATATGTCCCATGGTTTACGTCTGGCGTTAACAGGCCGAAAATGACAATAGGCCGAAAGTGGCCCAAAGCTATAGCGGGCCTCTAACAGGCCGAATGTCAGACATGCCCGAATATGACCCAAATCCTTCATTCGTTTATGGGCCAAAAAGTTTTGATGGCCTGTAAATGGGCCCAAATGAAGCCAGACCTTTAACAGGCCGAAAATACATCGGCCGTAATTCGGCCCAATTACTTAGCGGACTGTTAACGGTCCAGAAGTGACCATGGGCCGCGTTGATGACAAGTTTAGGACAGGCCGTTGATGGGCCGATTTGACAGAGAATGTTGGGCCTTTAGCTGGGCCGGCCCATTATGGTTTGCAGAATCTTGTGGGCCTTTAGCTGGGCCGGCCCATTGTGGTCCGCAAAATCTTGTGGGCCTTTAGCTGGGTCGGCCCATTATGGTCTGCAAAATTGTGTGGGCCTTTAGCTGGGCCGGCCCATTATGGTCCACTAAATTTTGTGGGCCTTTAGCTGGGCCGGCCCATTATGGTCCGCTAAATCTTATGGGCCTTCGGTTGGGCCGGCCCATTTAAACTTTGTGGGCCACTTTTGGGTCGGTCCATGTGTCAACATATCATAGGCCCATCTCGACCGTTGGATGAGTGACACCTGTGCCAATGCGGAGCTGACGCGTGGATCCGTCAGCCAATGAGAATTTTACACGTGGAAAATCGGCATTGGTCGTGGCTGTTAACGGGTTATCGGATCCAAAATCCGACCCGATAGCTTAACGGCGTTCCGTTACGGTGGATGCCACGTGTCTGTCACCCTTGACGAAAGCACTTCTGTGACACGCGATTTATCGTCATGGAAGTGGACACTTCCGTGATGATAATTTTGGCAATGTCATGGAACACTTCTATGACAGCACAGGTATGACTATCTTGATTCTGTCATAAATTTGTCATGGATGTACATGCATGACAGAAAACGCGACCTACTGTGACAAACACGTATCATCACGGAAGTGTATTTTTTTGTAGTGCCTCCACCCACTCTTCATTCGTGAAGAGAGCCATCAGAACATGCCTACACTTCCAACATACATTTTGTGAGAGAGAACCACCTACACTTGTGTTGAGGTCAAGATATTCCATTCCAACCACATAAATCTTGATCTCTAGCCTTCCCTAAGTTGCTTTTCACTCAAATCATCTTTCTACCAAATCCAATCCTATGAGAGAGAGAGTTGAGTGTTGGGGAGACTATCATTTGAAGAACAAGAGCAAGGAGTTCATCATCAACACACCATCTATTACCTTTTGGAGAGTGGTGTCTCCTAGATTGGCCAGGTGTCACTTGGGAGCCTCCGTCAAGATTGTGGAGTTGAACAAAGGAGTTTGTACGGGCAAGGAGATCGCCTACTTCATGAAGATCTACCCTAGTGAGGCAAGTCCTTCGTGGGTGATGACCATGGTGGGATAGACAAGGTTGCTTCTTCGTGGACCCTTCGTGGGTGGAGCCCTCCGTGGACTCGTGTAACCGTTACCCTTCGTGGGTTGAAGTCTCCATCAACGTGGATGTACGATAGCACCACCTATCAGAACCACGAATAAAAAATCTCCGTGACTACATTGCGTTTGCTCCCTTCAAACTCCCCCCTTTACCTTCATATGCAATTGTTTTACATTCCGCTGCTATACTCTTAGAATTGGATGTGTAGGTTGATTACTTGATTCGTGCTAAGTTGCTAAAATCTGCCAAGACTTAAAATTGGGAAAAGGCTTGATTTTTATTTGGTCAAGTAGTCTAATCACCCCCCTCTAGACATACTTTTGATCCTACACTCGTCATGTCTGTGATCTCATCCGAGACTCCGAGCAACATTCGGTCACCAAACCATATAACTCATATAACACTATATCGTCAACGAATGTTAAGTGTGCGGATCCTATGGGTTCGATAACTATGTAGACATGACCGAGACACCTCTCCGGTCAACAACCAATAGCGGAACCTGGATGCCCATATTGGTTCCTACATATTGTACGAAGATCTTTACCGGTCAAACCTTATGACAACATACGTAATTCCCTTTGTCTGTCGGTATGTTACTTGCCCGAGATTCGATCGTTGGTATCTTTTGAAGGAAATATGCCCTAGAGGCAATAATAAAGTTCTTATTTATATTTCCTTATATCATGATAAATGTTTATTGTTCATGCTAGAATTGTATTAACCGAAAACTTAGTACATGTGTGAATACATAGACAAACAGAGTGTCACTAGTGTGCCTCTACTTGACTAGCTCGTTAATCAAAGATGGTTAAGTTTCCTAGCCATGGACATGAGTTGTCATTTGATGAATGGGATCACATCATTAGAGAATGATGTCATTGACTTGACCCATTCGTTAGCTTATCACGATGATCATTTAGTTTGTTGCTATTGCTTTCTTCATAACTTATATATGTTCCTATGACTATGAGATTATGCAACTCTGTAGGATCGGAAGTATGTCTAGAGGGGGGGGGGGGTGATTAGACTACTTGACCAAATAAAAATCTATCCTTTTCCCAATTTTAGTTCTTGGCAGATTTTAGCAATTTTAACACAAGTCAAGCAATCTCACACGATTCAAGCAAGCATGCAAAAGAGTATATGAGCAGCGGAAAGTAAAGCATACAACTTGCAATAATGTAAAGGGAAGGGTTTGGAGGATTCAAACGCAATTGGAGACACGGATGTTTTTGGCGTGGTTCCGATAGGTGGTGCTATCGTACATCCACGTTGATGGAGACTTCAACCCACGGAGGGTAACGGTTGCGCGAGTCCACGGAGGGCTCCACCCACGAAGGGTCCACGAAGAAGCAACCTTGTCTATTCCATCACGGCCGTCGCCCATGAAGGACTTGCCTCACTAGCGGTAGATCTTCACGAAGTAGGCGATATCCTTGCCCTTACAAACTCCTTGGTTCAACTCCACAATCTTGTCGGAGGCACCCAAGTGACACCTAGCCAATCTAGGAGACACCACTCTCCAAGAAGTAACAAATGGTGTGTTGATGATGAACTCCTTGCTCTTGTGCTTCAAATGATAGTCTCCCCAACACTCAACTCTCTCTCACAGGATTTGGATTTGGTGGAAAGAAGATTTGAGTGGAAAGCAACTTGGGAAAGGCTAGAGATCACGATTCATATGGTAGGAATGGAATATCTTGAGCTCAACACAAGTGTAGGTGGTTCTCTCTCAGAAAATGTGTATTGGAAGTGAAGATCTATTCTGATGGCTCTCTCCACAAATGAAGAGTGGGTGGAGGGGTATATATAGCCTCCACACAAAATCTAACCGTTACACACAATCTGCTAAACTCGGTGGGACCAAATCGTTAAACTCGGTCGGACCGATTCAGCAAACCTAGTGACCGTTAGGATTTTCGGTGGGACTGAGATGCAACTCGGTAGGACCGATATGGTTAGGGTTAGGGCATAACGTAATCTCGGTGTGACCGATTACACAAACTTGGTGAGACCGATTTTGGTAATAAGCTAACCAGAGAGTTGGTCAGCTAAACTCGGTGGGACCGATTCGCTCTTTTCGGTGAGACCAAAATGTTACGAAAGGGAAACAGTGAGTTTACATTGCAATCTCGGTGGGACCGATCGCTCACTTTGGTTGGACCGAAACGTTACGAAGGGAAACAGAGAAATTGCAATCCTAAATCGGTGAGACCGAGATCCCTATCGGTGAGACCGATTTGCTAGGGTTTGTGGCAGTGGCTATGACATGTGAAACTCCGTGCCTCCGGATAGAAAGAATCGGTGGGGCCGAGTTTGACTTTAGGTTTGGGTCATATGTGGATATGGAAAGGTAGTTGAGGATTTTGGAGCATATCACTAAGCACATGAAGCAAGAGGCTCATTAAGCAACACCTCATCCCTCCTTAATAGTATTGGCTTTTCCTATGGACTCAATGTGATCTTGGATCACTAAAATATAAAATGTAGAGTCTTGTTCTTGAAGCTTGAGCCAATCCTTTGTCCTTATAATTTTGAGGGATCCACTTTCCTCATCCATGCCATGCCATCCATTGAGCTTTTCTGAAATATTCATCTTGGAATAATGTTAGCTCAATGAGCTATATGTTGTTAGGAATTACCAAAACCACCCAGGGATAGTTGCACTTTCAATCTCCCCCTTTTTGGTAATTGATGACAACATATAGATCAATGCTTCGACAAATGATAATAAGAATGGAATATATCGTCGCTTTGACAAGTATGTGATAAGTAAGAGCTCCCCCTAAATTTGTGCATATTTAAGATTTGCTTTGGACTGCAAATGCACAATGAGTTAGGATCATGGGTTACTCTTCCATGTCACATACATCTTGGTGGAGAGCTGAAAATGATAATAATTAAATGCATGCACTCATCACCAAGCAAAGTGAATGATCAACATAAAGATAAACTGATAATAACATCCAACAAGCATTAAGTGTAGCTTATGATCAAACACATGATCATCAATGTCTCACAAATTACGGCATAGTATCTCAAGCACTCAAAAGCAAAGTAAAGTTCAACAAAAAGACAAGAGAGAACAAATGCAGACTCTCTCTCTCGAAGCCTATGATCTATACATTTTTCTCCACCTTTGGCAACAAGTTACCAAAAAGTTCATAGAAAATGCATAGGACTAAACGACTCTCAGGCTTGGTCTTCAGTTGGTGGAGTCCGGATAACGCCAAGGACGAAGGCTTCGGTAGAAGTGGTTGGAGCTGCTGGGGTAGGAGCTGGAGCTGGTGGAACTGAAGTTGTAGCTGGTGCAGAAGTGGTGGCTCTGGTGTTAGAAACTGGGACTGCAGATGATCTCTGAGCTCTGGGCACCCTGGCAAATGCATCAGTTGTGGTCTTGCCCTTCCTCTCCTGCATATCTTCTTGTAGTTGTTTCACAGCAGACTGGACCTCTGTCACCTTCACATCTAGGTCATAGAACTTTTGTTCCATGATTCTTTCCAAACTCTCTTGGTTTTGAGTCAGGGTGGCCAGTCCTTTCTCAATCCTCAGAGTGGATGCTATCAGGTAACTGAGCTGCTCCTGCTTGTTCTTCAAGAAATACTCAGATGCCTCCTCTTGAGTTGGCATCTTGGCAGCTTTCTCCATCTTTGCCTTCTCCTTCTTTGCTTGAGCATGTGCAGATGATGGTTCATCCTTGTTCATGACAACCTGATTGTCTTCAAAGTCTGGATGGATGGGCAGGTGTTCCTTGTCCAGCAGGTATGTGCCTGTGCCCATCTTTGAGTTTATCAGCTCTTGAATTTGTGGGGCATATCCACAGCTCCTCTTCTGATCAGCTGCTGTCCTCTTAATGGTCTCTACCATGAGGCTCATCACCTTGAACTTCTGTGGCACATCAAATATGTGGAGCATGTTTATTGCATGGCCTCGGATCATCTTGTGATCACCTGACTTGGGCAATAGGGTATGCCTCAGAATCCAATTAATAGTGGGCACCCCTGACAGAAGATAATGCACTGAGCCAAACTTGAAAGTATCAAGTGCCTTGTATGGGATCTCCTTGTACATGTTGGACATGGAATTGTGATCCATCTTTTTCTTGGCATATATGTCCAGGTCATCTTCCTGCTCTTCTGGGGCATTGATGAGTTGTGCCCACTCAGCAACTGTTGACTGATATCTGGTTCCTTCTGACATCCACACAATCCTACCATCTGGATAGAAGTGTGTTGTGGAGTAGAATTGCATGATTAGCTCTTCATTCCACTTTGTGAGCTTCTGCCCAACAAAGTCTGCAACTCCACAACCCTTGAAGCTGTCATACACCCCAGGATAGTGCTCTTCATTTTCCTTGATGTATTCCCAATCTACCCATCTCATGTCACATACTATGGGCTTCTTATCTAGCAGCACTGTCTCATAGAAATCCTGTTGTTCCTTGGTGTGAAACCTGTAATCCACAGCAGTTCTTCTCCTTGAAGCATATCGATCTGCTTCTCTCCACTTCTTCAGCCCCGAATCTCTTCTAATTTTCATGTCCTCAGCCACAGGATGAGCATCATTGTGGTCTGGGATCTTGGGCTTAAGCTTCCTGAACACTTGACCTTCTTCTTCTTCAGCAATGTCAGGCACTGGGGCCTTGTTCTTTTCAGCAGCAGATATGTTTCTGGTGTTTCTCTTTGGTGCACTCTTGGGCTTAGATGCAGTTTTGGGTGCTTCCTTGGGCTTGGATGCAGTAGCCCCTGATCTTATGGCATCTCCCATGAGTTTCTGTGCCTTAGGTGCTGGTGCAGAAACCTCTTCTTCCTCTTCCTCATCTGAGGAATGCTTTTCAAACTCAGCCATTGGATCAACCTTCTTGCACCATCTGCCCCCTTTTCTTTCCTTCTTTTCTTTCACAGCCTCATCTTTTCTAGTTGACTTGGAGGGATTCTGAGAGGATGCTCTGGCTTTGGACATTGGCTGTCTCCCTGCTGTCCTTTTGATTTTCAGTCCTGGCTTTGTGGCTGCAGCTGAGCCAGACTCTTTCTTGAGCACCTTTTTCTTGGATGTGGCTTCCTCTTCTGCCACAAAGTCCTCATCCTCTGATTCAGAGGTTCTCTTCTTGCTTGCTCTAGTGGCAGCTTTAGGCAGATTGCTTGGGGTGCTCCTGCTACCCTCATCAGAACTGCTAGAGGGACTAGTGCCCTCACTCAAATGAGCCTGCTCCTCAGATCTATTCTGGCTATTACTCTGATCAGACATGTTGAAGTTCAGACTGCTGACCCTGTGAATAGTTTATAGATGAGATAGAGTGGATGAGCATCACAAGTTGCAGAGATTTTTGCAAACGAATGAGTCAAAAAGTTAGTTTTAGTTTTTCAGAGAAAGCATTTCCGATCGACCGATTTGCAAACTCGGTGATACCGAAGCAGCTTTTGGAACCAAAAGTAGTGAACTCGGTCAGACCGAGTCATAGTTCGGTGGCACCGAGACTGCTAGGGTTTCACAAAGTCCTGAACTCGGTCTCACCGATTTGGAATTCTCGGTCAGACCGAGAACCACATGTGCAATGGTCGTGGCCGAATCGGTGGAACCGAGTTCCGCAACCCGGTGGGTCCGAGATGGTTTTGGCGGAAACCTAAACCTAAATTTTCTAATCTCAACTATTCTAAGGATTGTTTTGACTGGATAGGAGTGTTTCAATCGTAGCAAGATTCATAAAGAACACAATGTGTTAGGAATTGGACGGGGAATAGCACTGTGATCGAGTCCATACCCTAGTTCGGCGGCGGACTCGCTACGGCGGCAACGGCGGAGACGAAATTCCGTTGACGGCGGCGGAGACCAGCGACTGGAGGCGGCTGGCGATGAGGAGGACGATCCGTAGACCCAGGAGGCAGAGCGAGCTATGCGCGGGCGAACAGGTTTCGGAGAAATTTCCAAAATTTTGCCCGTGAGTATATATAGCCTGACCCTGTCGGTGTGTCCGAGTGGAACAACTCGGTGGCACCGAGATGCATAACTGTTGACAGTTATAGCAACTCGGTGTGACCGAAAAGTTCAAATCGGTTGCACCGAGGTGAAAACCTAGATCGACTTAGTGATCTCGGTATGACCGAAATGGAGAAATCGGTCAGACCGAAAAGCACAAAGAAGTTTTGGAAGTTTAATTCTATGACAAATCGGGGACTCCGAGTGCTCCTCACATAGAGTGGTTTGAATCTGACTTGATCAAATTTTGTGATGTAGCATGAATAGAGTTTGAGACGAGAAAAGCATAGATAGATAGAGAAGGTTCTTAGGCATTCTTGTCCATCCACTTGGCAAGGAAAAAGAAAGCCAATCAATCAAAACAACAAGTGGATGTCCTTGAATAAGTAAAATATGCTCTCAACATGCTCACACAATAAAATGGCAATTGAAGTATGTGGCAAAGCATGCACAACCAATTCTAGCATCTATCAAGCAATTGGCGATGACTAGGTCATCTATATATGAGTATATTGACTTAGAAGTCAAATGAGAACATTTGATCATAGGTCATACTCATCGTTTAAGCACAAGTGGGGTTACCACTTTTACATAAAGCATTGTTGTGTTCACATCATTAGAGTTGCTTTAGCTCAATTCTTAGAGTAAATCTCCCCCTAGACGTGATATCACCCCTAAGAGGGATGAACTATCCTTGGGTTTTGTCGATGATGACTTCATGTAGATGTTGAAGATGTGGATGCTTAATGTTGATGTAGATCAATTGGAGCTATCCATTGGATGAATTTCACTTTCAATACCTACATGGGTTAGTCCCACAAGGAACAAACAAGGATATCCATAGACATAGAGTGATGCACACACAAGATGATGTCTATGAAAGCTATTAGGTTACCTTGTCCCTTGACTTACCAACAAGAGGGTTTGTGACTCCTTGAACTAGTGCAAGATGTGGAAGTTGGTTGCAGTTGTTCTTGCCAAAATGATAAAAGTGAAGTATGTTGGTGGAGTCACCCTCAGGAACTCTCTAGTTCTTCTTCTTTTGGATCCACACCATCTTGATGGGAATCCTTGGAGTTGTAGTCGTACTTGATGAAGTGGAACTTGAAGTAGTCTTGGGAATCCACTTGACTAAGGTATTAGGAGCTTCTTCAAATGCATCAATTTCCTCTTGAAGCTTGTCCTTGCCTTTTTGCTTGTAGTCTTGTGGTGAAAGATCATCTAGAGCTTGTGTCCCTTTGAAAGAAGTAGGATCTGTTGACACCAGAATTTGGCACGGTCAAGAACTTAATTAATACGGCCTCAAATGGAGAAGTGATTTAAATAAAAAAATTCCGTATTATCGATATGAACATCTTTGAAGTTCGGGCCATCGCCATCCGATCTTATCTCGCAGGCCGAAGTTGTGTTCGAAATACTGAGATTTTGTATTCAGAACACTATTCGGCTCATTACGCCCTCAAGTCCGCCTCTTATGAAAAATGATCTACACGGATTGTCTTCGTCTCGTCGAAGCGATCGATTTTGATATAAAATTCGTTCCAATCCGAGTTCGTATGCAAAAGTTAGCTCCATCGGAGTGCAGCCATGTCATGAGGCGTGATGTGGCGCGCCCCACCAGACCTATGTCTGATGGGTTGCGCGAGAGAACGGGTGTTTTGCGTAATAGTCCGTTTTGAGCGAGCGATTTGGCCTTCAAGACCACCTCTGATCAAAATATGTTTAGCACAAAAGTTTTTCGTCTCGTCGAAACGGTCAAGATTGCTTTTGGACTCGTTTGGATCCGAGGTCGTTTGCTGCCTCAAACATGACCCGCAAGGTGCAGCCAGGTTGTAAACCGAACCGTTTTGGAAAGCTTGCCGGGCAAAAAACTTGCCGGGTGAAAAGCTTGCCGGACAGAGACCTTGCCGGGGAGGAAATCTTGCCGGGTAAAAAGCTTGTCGGATGAAGACCTTGCCGGGGGTGAAAAGCTTGCCGGGTGAAGACCTTGCCGGGGTGAAAACTGTCAAGGCCAATCCGACCAGAAGATGAAGATGGGCTCAAATAACTATCTAGATGGACTCGGATGAAAAAGTGTTCAACATGAAAGTTATTCGTAACGTCGAAACAGTCAACTTTGCTTTTGGAGTCATCATCATCCAACATAGTATACGACCTGCAGAGACGCTATAAGAGTCGGATGGTTCGGTCAGCTACATGACCGAGTCCGACTCGAAATTAAAGATGACCTCGTGGAGTATTTGAGATGGCCTTATTTGGAAAAGTGATCAACATACGGATTGTTGGCCTCGTCGAAGCGTACAAAATTGAAATTTGAACCGTCTCCATCGGAGGTCATATGCAGATTCCACGGCCCGCGCAAGGAGCAAGACAGAAGATTGGATCAGATTCGGGCTAAATCCAAGTGGGACCAGAACTAGAACTCTAGGTCGTGAGTTGATGTAAATTTCTTGTAAGGAAAGCCTAGATGAATCCTTTGCTTGTACGGGAAGTCCAGCCGCCTCTTATATATGTTGGGGCTGACGGCCGATTGAACAACACACAATCGATCAAATCAATCTACTACTTTTTCGTGTTCATCTACTTTTTATCTCTCCCTTGTATCTTTCTTCTCGTTCTTCGCTAGTTCTTCATGCTGGAGGGCTGCGGATCCACGAGGCTCTAGGGGCGAGCGAATCGACCTGGAGCAGCCCATAGCCGCCGCAAGCCCTGACGGGGTCCCTCCCGGGCAAGCGGGGCTTCGGGTCTACAAAAGCGCCCGCCGACTGTCTTGCGTATCGCGCTGTCGGTCGGGTCTCCTTCGACGTGAGTTGCGGTGCATCACCCCCGGCGTCGAAGGTACACGTGACGTGTTCGTGTGTCAACACACTTTTTGGCGACTCCGCTGGGGACGAAGCTTTGAACGGTCTCTAGCCCGTTCTTTCTACGAAGAGATCGTCATCAAGTTGCTGCAATCTACAAAGGTAATATGAATACCCAATTCCCCTTTGTAGATGCAAATAATCCATATGTTGTTGCTGGATCACCTAATGAGCATAAAGTATCGGCTAGCCCTAGTTTTATCAATTATGCATCTAATTATGCGCAAGGGCCGATGCAAAATAATCTTCTTGCTTCAAATTCTTATGATTTTAGCAACATACAACATATGTATCCAAACTCTCATGCATCGGCAACCCCACAAATCCATATGCCGATGAACAACATGATGGGTTTGGTTAATCAATTTGGAACACCTCATGTTAAAATTTCCAATAGCATACAGGAAAGTGTTTCACCTTTTTATTCATCAGCAACTAATTTGCAATATGTGAATCCAACCTTGCCGATGGATGGGAGAATTGGCCATGCTACTACTAGCTATTCAGCTAGTTACTCTCAACCATCATATGCTACACCTCATGTTAGTAATTTTTCGGCACCATACACAACTGTAGATGCTCATAATTCAGCTTCACACCTTTCTGGTCATAGCCGAATAAATGTAAATTTTACAGGAGCGGTTGTGCCAAATATTGTAGAAGATGAGGTAGTGGTGGCTGCATTGAAGAGTTTAGCCCAAAATAAGAGGGTTAGTGATCTTTGCCTTGAACAACATGAAAAGGGGCTATTTCCTGATTATGCCGCAATAAAAGCTAGAATTTTGCAAGAACATGAATCTTTGCCAATTGATAAAATTGGCGAGCAAAAATATGGTTTTACAACAATGCATATGCCTTCACCTAGTGCTACATCATATTATACACCCACTATTGCAAAATTTCGGCAACACCCGTGTGTCATTGCCGAAAGAATCTAAAAACATTGGGGGGCAATCATATCCGGAGTGGGCTGAAATTGAGAAAAAACTTAAAGCCAACTTTGCCGCTCGCCGCCAGAAACAAATAGAAAAGGAATTGGCTCAGATAAAAGAAGCATTGCCAATTGGTAGTATCAATGAAAAGAAGGATGATTCGGAACTTGAAAGTGCTTCGGTTGAAAAAGCCGAATCAAGTAGTATATATTACGAATCCATCAAATCCAAAGAGGCAAGGATTATTGAGAAAGGGCATGGCAAGCATAGCAAAACAACCCTGTTTGATTTTTCTGAAATTAATGGAACCTACTTCCTGCCCTATGAGTTTTGTGCCATAGAAATTGATGAACATCAAGGACAAGAACAAGTAGCCGAACAAAGTTCGGCCGACAAAAATCTTCAATGTAATGATGCACGGAATCAAGAAAAAGATGATGAAGAGGCGTTGGGGAGCCATCCAAAGGTGGAGCAAGATATTGTTCAAGTCACACCACCATCATGCTCTCCCAACATATTTGAAGAGGTATGTTTAGCAAGTAATTTACCTATTTTCAGATTTGGTCAAGACTTTATTGTTGATGCATCTATTAGAAAAATCCTCATAAGTAATTTTAAAAGACCAATGAAGAAGGGTAATTTAATTGCTAGCAATAAAGTTGTTATTGAGCATATCGGTCAACCCATTACGCCATTTATAAAGACCGATAGTGACTTATTATTACAGCCAAAGCTTTCCCCGTTGCTCTATCTAAAGTTCATATCTATTTGGGTAGCTTTGCTTATTTCGTATTTGGCTTGCACTTGGTCTCAATTGAGACATGTATGTTCTAACTATTTTCGTTTTAGAAATTTAAAGCCAAGGTTAAATTCTGTTGAGAAAACCGATGCTAGTATAATACCTTACCCAAAGACATCGGAAATAGAGTGCAAAACACAATGCATAACCGAATGGTGTGGTGAAAAATCTAAACCATTCGTTTTCTTAATTCCAAAGCCGTTCTCACAGCAAGATCGGCTAGAAAATAAAAGGTTTACCTTTGATTCAAACATGTGTGATCAAATCTTTGATTTGTTGTTGAGGAATAATTATATTAGAATTCTTGATCACCATGTTGAGCCATCTGTCCAGGGACGAATGTATTGTAAGTTGCATGATTCCTCCAAGCATAATTTTGAGGATTGTAACATGTTTCATCAAATAGTTAAATCGACCATTGATAAAGGATGATTGAAATTTGTTGAGACACCAAGAGATAACCAGTCTATTCCGATTGGTCCCGATGATAGAAAGTTTTTGTATCGGCTGCTTCAAGCCGATCCATTTGAAGAGAAGGTAAAAACTGCAGGTGATGGGATCAAGCTTTCAAGTAAAGAAGTTGTCGAAGAGCATAATGAACATAATCTTGAGGGCAAGAATTCCATCGAAGCTACAATGGAGACGCCAAGGACTGGGGGGGGGGGGCAGCAAGCAAATCCAACGATCGATGAAAGCAAACCAAAAGAAAACAAAGGCGGAAATAAGCGCAAGTGTAAAAGATCAAAAATCACCTTCGTTGAACTATTGGAGAAATATCAAAAGAAGAGTGAAGAGAAGAATGCTTATCGGCCCAATCATGCAAAGAAACCAAGATCACCCCCAAGGCGCAAATATGAGGATCGGTATTGGCAAAGTGAGAGGTTCAATGCAACATATTCATATCCTTATTTTGGGCCGCCAATGCCAATGCCGTGGATGCCTCCCTATGCTCATGTAGATCCATATTCATCATGGGACAGGTATGATACAAGGGCACATTCTCCATCTTATTTTAGACCATCTCACCAATATTATGCAGCTCCGAGAAGATCAACATTTGAACAGTCACATGTTAAAGACCGTTTCAATTATAAGGAATCGGTCCGGACACCATGGATGAAAAAAGAGGTGGTCAAGCAAGTCTACCGCGTGAAAAGAGATGGTCGTAAGTGTGCTACTTCAGATTTGATCTCAAATAATAAAGAGCCAATTAAAGTGTTGACATTGGCTACAAAAGGCAATAAGACGAAGCAACCAATTATTGAGAGTCAAAGTGCCAAATCTGAAGAAAAGAAGTTGAGAATGCACAAGGCCAAAAAGGAATTGCCATTGGTCAAAATAGAATCACAGCCGAGATGCCCACTCGGCTTATCGTATTGGCAAAAGAGGAAATTACACAAACTTAGTGCACAAGAACTTGAAGAAAGGAACATGGCATGGGTTCTCAA
Source organism: Aegilops umbellulata (assembly GCA_032464435.1). Taxonomy (NCBI): domain Eukaryota; kingdom Viridiplantae; phylum Streptophyta; class Magnoliopsida; order Poales; family Poaceae; genus Aegilops; species Aegilops umbellulata. The sequence goes on along the minus strand of CP136056.1, from coordinate 59,472,271 downwards.
AGGAAGTGCTCAAAATAAGAATTATGTGCAAGCCTCCATTACAAGAAGTGCGGCAAAAGTGAAGAAGGAAAAGAGTAAAAACTATGAAGGACCAAGCCGAAGGTTTCAACATCATTGGTCTACACATTATCCATATTCTTCAACTATGCCATTAACGCCTATGCCATGGAATTCGTCATCAGAGTATGTCAATGCATGGCCGGTGTAGTATTCTAACATCGTCCTTAGTTTGATTGGAGAGCGAGACAAGGTACGTGTTCATGAAAATTTATATGTATGCCTATATTATGATTGAATGGAATTGAGACATCATGACCGATGTCATTGAATATATGCTGCATAGACCAATTCATAGCTATAGAATTGGTTGGTGGGCTTATACTTTGTTTGGATATGATTTGGCTTATGCATCTTTGAGATCTATAAGAGGCCAAATCATAGTTGATTTTATTGTTGAACATTGGATTGATGACAAGCATGACATTGATATAAACCTTGTCTCATTAGTACCGTGGAGATTATATTTTGATGGTTTAGTTTGTAGCAATGGCCAAGGTGTTGGTATTGTTTACATATCTCCTCATGGTGCTGTTTTGGAAGCCTCATGCCGCTTAGAATATTTTTGCACAAACAATCAAGCCGAATATGAGGCATTGTTATTCGGCCTGGAGATGTTGCTTGCTATAGGTGCTACACATGTTGAGGATTTTGGTGACTCGTTGTTAGTAGTGCAGCAAGTGTCTAAGGTTTTTCAATGTTTAGACGAATCACTTAATGTGTATCTTGATAAGTGTCTAGATACAATTTCTACTTTAGATTGTTTCAGGATTGCTCATATATCTAGACATGACAATTGGAGAGCAAATGAGTTGGCACAACAAGCATCCGGCTATCATGTTGATCATGGCATGTTTCATATTTCTCAGAAGCTGATGTCTTGTCTTGATAATATGGGAGAGGCCGAACCAGAGCCCACTAATTCGGCCACTAACAAAAAATCTAGTACAGGTGAGAATCATGACTGGAGGAAGCCCATTATGGATTACTTGCGTGATCCGAGTAAAAGGGTGGACAGGACTGTTCGTCGTATGGCTTTCAAATATAAAATAAGAGATGGTGGTATTTATCGCCGAACAGTTGAAGATGTTCTTTTGAAGTGTTTGGACGAGGACCAAGCAAGAGTTGCTATGGGAGAGGTACATGAAGGCATTTGTGGTACTCATCAGTCGTCTCCCAAGATGAAGTGGTTATTGCGACGTGCTGGATTTTATTGGCCGACTATGATCAATGATTGCTTCAGGTATTATAAAGGGTGTGAAGCTTGTCAAAAATTTGGTGATATTCAGTTGGCTCCTGCTGCTATGTTACATCCCATTATCAAGCCATGGCCTTTCAGAGGATGGGGCTTAGACTTTATTGGACAAATTCATCCGTCTTCCTCAAAGGGGCATCGGTTCGTATTGGTGGCAACCGATTATTTCACTAAATGGTCTGAAGCAGTACCTCTCAAGAACATGACACATACGGAGGTGATTAAATTCATAACCGAGCACATTATTCATAGATTCGGCATTCCTCAAACATTGACTACAGATCAAGGCTCCTCTTTCATGTCACACCAAGTTAGAGAATTTGCCGAATCTTATAACATAAAATTGCTCAATTCCTCTCCATATTATGCCCAAGCCAATGGACAAGCCGAGTCTAGCAATAAAATTTTAATCAAGCTCATCAAGAAGAAGATTGAGGATAACCCAAGGAGATGGCATGAGTTGTTGTCTGAAGCTTTGTGGGAACATAGAATTTCAAAGCATGGTGCTACAAAGGTGACTCCATATGAGCTAGTATATGGTCAAGAGGCTGTTTTACCAGTGGAAGTGAATTTGAGTGCTTTGAGAATAGCCAAACAAAATGATTTATCGGCAGTGGACTTTTACAATTTGATGATGGACAACATTGATGAAGTTGCTGATAAACGTTTGGCTGCTTTAAGGGCCATAGAGAGGGACAAGCTGAGGGTAGCCAGAGCTTACAATAAAAAGGTCAAGTTGAAGAATTTTCAGGTTGGCGATCTTGTGTGGAAAGTGATTCTACCGATTGGTTCTAGAGATAGAAAATTCGGGAAGTGATCTCCAAGTTGGGAAGGTCCTTTTAGGATTACAAGAGTTGTTCCCGGAAATTCATATTTGGTGGAATCCATATAAGGGGCATTGTTACCTCGAGCTCTCAATGGCAAATATTTGAAGAAGTACCACCTGAGTGTGTGGCAGGAAGCCTAACTAGGCAACGGCCGATATAAAATTATCGCCCTAAGCATAAACACGGCATGTCGGTGTACTAAAGTAGGGGTACCTTAGTACCCCGAACTTGTGCACGGGCAGTAGTAGCGTCCCGCGGCAAGGCTCGCCAGGGGAGCGACAAGAGTCTCCACGGCCCTTTCTGGGCCGGACGAAGGCCAAGTGATCGAGCCTAGAAGACCAAGCCCCGGCAAGAGGAGCTCGCCGGGCCAAGAAGGAGAGGTCCGGCAAGAGGAGCTTGCCGGGCCAAGGCGACAAGGCCCCGGCAAGAGGAGCTTGCCGGGACGACTAAGCCGAAGCACCAAGGCCCCGGCGGGAGGAGCTCGCCGGGACGGCCAAACCAAGGCACTCCAAGAGAAGCCCGCCGCGGCGCCCCGGCAAGGCCTGACGAGCGGCAAGCTCTCAGGTGCGGCAAGACAACCACCGCGGCAAGCCACTTGCCGCGGCGAACCACCACCTCGGGCGTGCGCTCCAGCTCACCTGCCCACGCGTCACTCTGGAGCTTCCCCAGAGACACGTGGCGGGGCGCCGCGCAGCCTGGGGCGCGCGCATGGCATGCGACGTTGGCGGAGTCGCCCCCGTGGCAAGCGGAGGCGCCCCTAACGGTCCGCCTCGGCACTGTTCAGGCGATCCAGACGGGCATTTAATGCCTTTGTCCCCCGCCGTCAGAGTTAGGTGCGATAGCACTGTGCGGCCACTGTTCGCACAGTTCCTTGCCATTTTTACCCTCACCCGCGTCGCTACCTGTGGAAAACCCCTTTAGCATATAGAAGGAGGCCCATGCGCATGTAGGGAGGGGGGATAGAGAGGAGGAAGGAGACCAGAAGGAGGACACCCAGTAGACCCTCGTCTACGTCCAGCTCCAACTTACTGTAGCTTCTTGCGCTCCAGAGCAAGAACTCGAATCAACCAGACAAGCAGCAGTAGGGTTTTACGCATCCATGCGGCCCGAAGCTGGGTAAAATAGTTGTGTGTGTGTGTCGCCTCGATCTGCTCTTTGTGCAACCTCCGCCCCCCGCCGAACCGACAAGGGGCTCCGTCCCCATAGGTGCTCGTGGAGGCAGATATCCCCCGACATCTTTGGCGCGCCAGGTAGGGGGTGCGTCGAGGTTGTGTGAACCAGATCCGGCGTCCGCGCGAGCTAGACTCTCATTGTTTGCGCCGGCTTGGCACCGAAGAAGAAAAACCCAGAGGTACTGGTTGTCGAGAAGTCCGGCAGCGAGGGCTCCGCCAAGAAAGCCCAGGCGGGAGGCCCCGGCAAGGAGGTTGTCGGGTGCACCAACTGTCGGGCAGTGGCTGTTGCCGATAAGCTAGACGGTACCGACAAGAAGTACTGCAAGATCCACCGTACCAGGGGCCACGACCTCCAGAGTTGCAAGCAAGTCGAGCGACTCGTCGACCTGCAGAAGGCCGAGTATGCACGACGCGACAAGGAGAGAGCCCAAGCAGGCGGCGGGGGATCCGGCACGAAGCGTCCCGCCCCGGGGGAGCGTCGCGGCAAGGACAAGCAGCGGCAAGCAGACAGACCTCCCCGGGGACGCGACAAGGGCGAAGACGATGACGACGACGAAGACATGGAAGACCCCGAGACCAGCAAGCAGGAGTTTCAGAAAGCCACTGAGGTCTTGTGGGTGGACGGCGGTGCCTCCCTGCACGCTTCCCACCACCAGCTTAAACGGTGGGTGCGGGAGGTCAATGCAGCGGGGCCACCCGTCGAGTCGCGCAGACCCCTGAGATGGTCCAGCACGCCTATCATCTTCGACATTGAGGACCACCCTGATCGCACAACCGCGGTCGGGTGCTTGCCGATGTTGGTTTCCCCAACGACCCGCAACCTCAAGGTCACTAAGATGCTAGTTGACGGCGGGGCCGGCTTGAATCTGATCTCCTCTGCTGTTCTCCGGAGACTCCAAGTTCCCGACAGCGAGCTCGAAGAAACCGGCACATTCCAAGGAATCAACCCGGGAAGGAGCAAGCCGAAGGGAAAGATCACGCTGCCGGTAACATTTAGCAGCGAGCTGAATTTCAGGACTGAGAAGGTCACCTTTGACGTCGCCGACTTTCCGTTGCCTTACAACGGGATCCTCGGCCGACCAGCGCTCGCCAAGTTCATGGCGGCCTCTCACTACGCGTATAACATGCTCAAGATGCCTGGCCCGATAAGCGTCATTTCTGTCCCCGGCGACAAGAAGGATGCCCTTATCTGCGCCGACCAAATATACCGGGACGCAACAGCAGCAACGGCCTGCGGCCCACTTGCCGCTGGAGCTTCTGGGGGAAAGAAGAAGCCCGACAAGTGCTCTGGCGCCCACTCCGGCAAGCGCGCATCTCCGGAGTGCTGCACTGCCGTCGAGGACGTGCCAACGAGCCCCTCCGGCAAGAAGACGAAGTCCGGCAAGTGCTCTGGCGCCCACTCCGGCAAGCGCGCCTCTTCAGAGTGCTGCGCTGCCGTCGAGGAAGTGCCAACGAGCCCCGCCGGCAAGAAGACCAAGTCCGGCGAATGCTCTGGCGCCCACTCCGGCAAGCGCGCCTCTTCGGAGTGCTGCGCTGCCGTCGAGGACGTGCCATCGAGCCCCGCCGGTAAGAAGACCAAGTCCGGCGAATGCTCTGGCGCCCACTCCGGCAAGCGCGCCTCTTCGGAGTGCTGCGCTGCCGTCGAGGACGTGACATCGAGCCCCGCCGGCAAGAAGGCCAAGCCCGGCGAATGCTCTGGTGCCCACTCCGGCAAGCGCGCCTCTTCGGAGCGCTGCGCTGCCGTTGAGGACGCACCATCGAGCCCCGCTGGTAAACGCAAGGAGACGACGGCTGCTCCACCAGCGACCAAGAAGGTGCCCGCCAAGGAGGACGGCACTGGTGGTACCTTCACCATCAGTGCCACTCTCGACCCCAAATAGGAAGGCGCGCTCGTTGCTTTCCTGCGGGCGAATGTCGATGTGTTTGCCTGGCAACCATCTGACATCCCCGGCGTTCCCAGGGAAGTGATTGAGCACCACCTTGCCGTCTGTCCTCATGCGCGGCCCGTCAAGCAAAAGGTCAGGAAACAAGCGTTGGAGAGCCAGGAGTTTATCGCGGAGGAGATCAGGAAGTTGGAAGCGGCAGGCCTCGTCAGAGGCGTGCTCCACCCGACGTGGTTGGCCAATCCCGTTGTCATGCACAAAGCAAACGGGAAGTGGAGGCTTTGCATCGATTTCACCGATGTCAACAGAGCTTGCCCTAAAGATCCATTTCCCTTGCCGTGCATCGACCAGATTGTTGACTCCACGGCCGGATGCGACCTGCTTTCATTCCTTGACGCCTACTCCGGGTATCACCAGGTCTTCATGGCTGAAGAAGACGAAGAGAAGACTGCGTTCATCACTCCATGCGGCACGTACTGTTTTGTGCGGATGCCTTTTGGACTGAAGAACGCAGGCTCGACGTTTGCGAGGGTTGTCCACACTGCTTTCGAGCCACAGATCCACAGAAATGTGGAGGCCTACATGGACGACATTGTGGTCAAGAGCAGAGACAAGGCAACCTTGGTTCAAGAATTGGAAGAGACCTTTGCGAACTTGCGCAAGATCAGCCTCAAGCTCAACCCCGAGAAGTGCGTGTTCGGAGTTCCCTCCGGCAAACTTCTCGGGTTCTTCGTGTCTCAGCGTGGGATCGAAGCCAACCCCGACAAGATCAAGGCCATCGAGCAGATTGAAGCACCAACGCGTGTCAAGGACGTGCGAAGACTTGCCGGCTGCGTGGCGGCTCTCAGCAGATTTATTTCCAGGTCTGCGGAACGCGCCCTGCCGTTTTTCAAAATCTTGAAAAAGGCAGGTCCAGTAAAATGGACTCCGGAAGCGGAGGCTCCGCTGCAAGACTTGAAGAAATACCTGTCCTCCGCTCCTATACTTGTCGCGCCTAGACTGCAAGAGAAGTTGCTGCTCTACCTAGCGGCAACCAATCAAGTGGTTAGTGCTGCATTAGTAGTGGAGAGGGAAGCTGATGACGAGCCCGCAACCACGGCAAGCGCGTCCGACGACAAGCAGGGGGCTTCCCCGACAAGCTCTGGCCCCGGCAAAGGCGGATCCGTGCAAGCGCAAGGGGAAGTGCAGAAGAAGAGGATGGTGCAGCGCCCAGTTTTCTTCGTCAGTTCCCTCCTGCAGGGGGCTAGGTCGAGGTACTCTGGTGTGCAGAAATTGCTCTTCGGCCTCCTCATGGCCTTGAGGAAGCTGCGCCATTACTTCCAAGCACATGAGATCACAGTGGTCACTCGCTTTCCGCTTAAGAGGATACTGCAGAATCCCGAAGCAACAGGCAGGATTGTCGAGTGGGCACTAGAACTGTCAAGCTTTGGCCTCAAGTTCGAGAGCACATCGACCATCCAGAGCAGAGCATTGGCAGAGTTCATAGCAGAGTGGACGCCGACACCGGACGAAGAAATTCCAGAGACGAGCATCCCCGGCAAGGAAGCAACCAAAGAGTGGCTGATGTACTTTGATGGTGCCTTTTCGCTGGAAGGCGCCGGTGCCGGCGTGCTGCTCATCGCGCCCACCGGAGAGCACCTCAAGTACATCGTCCAGATGCACTTTCCCAAGGAGCAAGGAACCAACAATACGGCAGAGTATGAAGGTTTGCTCGCCGGTCTCAAGATCGCGGCGGAACTTGGGATCAAGAAGCTCATTGTCAGGGGTGACTCGCAGCTCGTCGTCCGCCAAGTGAACAAGGATTACCAGTGCCCGTTGATGGAGGCTTACGTTGATGAAGTGAGGAAGCTGGAAGAGCGCTTTGACGGCCTGCAGATGGAATACGTTCCAAGAGCAGAGAACGACATCGCCGACGTCCTGTCAAAATGCGCCGCACTAAAGCTACCTGTGGAACCAGGGACTTTTGTGCTCAAGCTGACTCAGCCATCCGTAACACCATCGACTGGGCCAAGCAAGAAGAGAAAATCGGTCTCTGGTGACTATCTCCCGGCAGAGCTTCCCGAAGCCGCCGCCAAGAGAGTCCCCAAGATCGACGCCAAGAGTGCTGAGGAGCTGCCCGCTCCGGCAAGCCCCAGGGTTTGTCCCGATGAAGCAGGCGCTCCCGGCAAGCCATGCCCCGGCAAGCTTGCCGGGGAACGTCAAGCTCCGGCTAAGCCCCAAATCCTCGCCGTAGAAGCTGATGTTCCCGCAGCCGCCGACATGCCTTTGGTCCTCGTCGTCGAGCCACAGGCTCCGACGTGGGCACAGCAGATCGTCCGTTTCCTCCAGACAGGAGAACTTCCCGAAGAACAAGAAGACGCGGAAAGAGTAGCCCGACAGTCCAGTATGTACCAGTTCGTCGACGGCGCACTGTACAGAAGAGGACGCAATGGGGTGAAATTGAAGTGCATTCACCGGGAAGACGGACAGGAGCTGTTGGCGGAGATACACTGAGGCATATGTGGACACCACATTGGCGCCAGAGCACTTGCCAGCAAAGCGTTCCGGCAAGGTTTCTTCTGGCCCACAGCCCTCCAGGATGCAACTGCACAAGTAACCAAGTGTGAAGCGTGCCAGTTCCATTCCAAGAAGATACACCAGCCAGCTCAAGCTCTCCAGATGATCCCTTTGTCCTGGCCCTTCTCGGTCTGGCGGCTCGATATCCTCGGCCCCTTCCCCCGATCCGTCGGGGGCTTTGAGTACTTGTTCGTTGCCATCGACAAGTTCACAAAGTGGCCAGAAGTGGAACCGGTGAGAAAGGTGACTGCCCAGTCCGTGATCAAATTCTTCAGGTCGATTGTTTGCCGCTTCGGGATCCCCAACAGGATCATCACCGACAACGGTACGCAGTTCACAAGCCACGCTTTCATGCAGTACACCCAAAACCTCGGCACCAAGGTCTGCTTCGCTTCTGTTGCTCATCCCCGGAACAACGGTCAAGCGGAAAGGGCCAACGCCGAGGTACTGCGCGGGCTCAAGACCAGAAGTTTTGACAAGATGCTCAAGCGCGGACGGAACTGGATCGAGGAGCTGCCGGCGGTTCTTTGGTCGGTCAGAACGATGCCAAATCGAGCCACCGGCCAGACACCATTTGCTCTAGTCTATGGAGCAGAAGCAGTTACCCCCACGGAACTCGTATACGGGTCACCTCGAGTGCTCGCTTATGATGAGCTTGAGCAAGAGCGGTCGCGTGAAGATGACGCACTGCTCCTCGAGGAGGATCGTCTCCAGGCTGTTGTGCGATCCGCTCGCTACCAGCAAGCTCTGCGTCGCTATCATAGCCGCAAAGTTAAAGCCAGGAGCCTCGAGGAAGGCGACCTTGTTCTTCGGCGCGTTCAGTCGGCCAAGATACACAACAAGTTGACGCCGAAGTGGGAAGGCCCTTACCGGGTGAAACGAGTCACGAGGCCCGGCGCCGTCCGCCTCGAGACCGAAGATGGTACTCCGGTGAGCAATTCCTGGAACATTGAGCATCTTCGCAAGTTTTACCCGTAAGGCGCGGTTGTCGGACCCCGTCCGGCAACCAACTCTTTGTACAAAAGTCTTGCCGCAGTTGCTTGTAATCCTTTGTACAAAGCCAGGCGCAGACCCTGGCAGCAATGAAACACTGGCGCCCCCAAGTTTTAGCATGCATGCTGAGTCGAGTCTCGTCCTTGGTTAGGGTTGATAGTGCCTAACAGTCGCTAACCCCTAACTTAGAGGTCGAGTCCGCGTCTTTTTCCCGTCCTTTCCCTTTGGCTCGCAGGAGTTGCATACCCTTGCCGAGCCGCTCAAGGACGAAGAAGGGGAGAAGGGCGAGCCAGCACCCGCGTCCCGGCAAGCCAGAGTTGCCGGGGGCGGCAACCTCAGATAAGTCTTTACATCCCTTATCATGCATTCTCTCGTGAGCTGCGGAATGCGAAAACCTTGCTTCCTCCTAAAAGCTACCGTGCTCTCTTAAGCGACAAACCCCGGAGCGCGTTCCCGGGGCCCGTTTCTGATAGTAGCCGCGGCGGCAAGAGGAGGAAGCAAGGGGCCAGAACCCGCCTTCTCCCTGCCTCCGCCAAGAGCGTGAGGAGGGCCGAGGGGCGCGGGGAGACGGCAGGGTCCGTTGCCGGGCGGGGAAGTGTCTATCTTAACGATGCAAAGGGTTCGCTCCTTGCCGCGGGATGTACCCGCGAGACAAATGGTCCGGCAAACACTCCCTTTTCATTAAAAACATTCCACTAAGGTACAGCTCAGAGAGAATGAAAAACATGAAAGATGAGATTACAAGATTTAAACACAACTAAGGCCCGAGGGCTTACAAGATAAAAAGAGATAAGGTGCCCGTAATCCCTTTCTTGTCTCTCTCCTCAGGAGGTAGGGCAAGGAGGCGAGAAGGGCAAAAGGGGCGCCTAGACGAGCTACGGGTGGCAGAAGACGCCAAGAGAGCATCCGGGGCTCTGCCCCGGGGCTCCGGAGGCCGGATGGAGACGGCGACGCCGGAAGCGGAGCTCTAGAAGGAGGCTGCAGGACGTCAACACGCTGTCGAGGGCATCTAGCCCTCGTACTCCAAGTTGACGGCCTTGCCGCCAGCCTCTTCCGCAGCCTCGCCACTCCGGCCGCCCAAGAAGACGAAACCCCGGCAAGAGGAGCTTGTCGGGCCGGAGAGAAGACCCCGGTGGTCGTCGCCGCGAGCAGGGGTGGTGACGGCGTCTGGGGCGAAGTTGGAAGACGAGGCAGCGGCCTTGCCGCCCGCCCTCTTCCTCTTCCGCATCCTCCCTACGCCAGCCGCCCAAGGAGACGACCCCGGGGAGTTCACGGCGCCAGTGACGCGGATGATGGGGGCCGCCGGTGCCACGCGGAGCTGCGACCGACACCTAGTCGGACCCGTCATCCCGGCGGCCGCTCCCCTCGTCGTCGCTGTCGCTCCCCTCCTCGTCACTCTCGCTCGAGGAGGAGCCTTCGCTGTCGGAGGAGCTATCCACGCAGCACCGGGCCCGGGTGCCGAGGTCCCCGAAGGCCTTGACGGAGAGGAGATCACCCTCCATCAGCTTAAAATGGAGGGTGAACCCCTCCATCAAGCTGTGGATCCGGGCGAACGACTTCCACCCTCGGCCAAGACACATCACGCCGGGGGCTCGGGATTCGACGTGGACTCGCATACCACTGATCCCGCAGCCCCTCATGCGCAGCCTCAGCGTCTCGTGTTGCTCCGCTTCCAGGACGTCCGCGAAGGGAGCCGGGAGGCGGAGGCGACGGCGAGGCGCCCGGCGCAGCCTAATGATGAACTCGCAGGGGTCGTCCCCGAGATGAACCGCCAGGGGAAACGGAGCCGCCGTCGGAGGCGAGGCCGGCGCGCCGCCCCGCCCGCCTCGAGCGCCTCGGCCTCGTCCACAACCTCGCCCCCTCCCCCTTCCCCTTACGGTTGGCTCCGCCGCCACGGGTGCAAGGGGAGGAGGGGCGCGCTGCCTGGCGGCAACCCTTGCCGCCACCGAAGAAGGACCAGGGTTCCCTTTCTCCATGACGGTTGGGGAGAGGGGACCAGGGATCTAAGAAAAGAAAGAAGGAAGGAGTGCGGACCCTCATCATCCCCTTCCGCTCCTTATAAAGGGGCGGAGTGGGGGCTCGGCCGTCCCGCCCGACCAATCAAAGCAGAGGAAGGGCAGGCGACGGGGCCGACCCTCTACTTCGACCCGCGTCGGCCCGGCTCCCTGCCTCCACCACCGCAGCCCCAAGCGCATGGAGGACGCGTGGTGGGCGAGCAGGGCCGAGGCGACAGATGAGGCGACCTCTCCCCCCCCCCCACTCAAAAGCGGGGGCGGGCGTTTCGCCTTTCCAAATAAAGGAATCGTGCCCGACGTGACGCATGCCTGCGGGCCTCAAGCCCCGCGCACGCCACCCACGTCACGCACGTCTCGCACGCCTCGCCCCCCACGATGCCGCGATAAGCGCACGCCACTTGGGGAGGGCGCGACGGGCACAGAGTTAAGGAGCAGCGCAACCCAGGCCACGCGTGCCCGTGCACTGTTAGGGCCTGGCCCAACAACGCTCGGCACCGTGTATGGCCCAGACCCGGGGGCTCCTGTCGGTGTACTAAAGTAGGGGTACCTTAGTACCCCAAACTTGTGCACGGGCAGTAGTAGCGTCCCACGGCAAGGCTCGCCAGGGGAGCGACAAGAGTCTCCACGGCCCTTTCTGGGTCGGACGAAGGCCAAGTGATCGAGCCTAGAAGACCAAACCCCGACAAGAGGAGCTTGCCGGGCCAAGAAGGCGAGGTCCGGCAAGAGGAGCTTGCCGGGCCAAGGCGACAAGGCCCCGGCAAGAGGAGCTTGCCGGGACGACTAAGCCGAAGCACCAAGGCCCCGGCGGGAGGAGCTCGCCGGGACGGCCAAACCAAGGCACTCCAAGAGAAGCCCGCCGCGGCGCGCCGCGCGCCCCGGCAAGGCCTGACGAGCGGCAAGCTCTCAGGTGCGGCAATACAACCACCGCGGCAAGCCACTTGCCGCGGCGAACCACCACCTCGGGCGTGCGCTCTAGCTCACCTGCCCACGCGTCACTCTGGAGCTTCCCCAGAGACACGTGGCGGGGCGCCGCGCAGCCTGGGGCGCGCGCATGGCATGCGACGTTGGCGGAGTCGCCCCCGTGGCAAGCGGAGGCGCCCCTAACGGTCCGCCTCGGCACTGTTCAGGCGATCCAGGCAGGCATTTAATGCCTTTGTCCCCCGCCGTCAGAGTTAGGTGCGATAGCACTGTGCGGCCACTGTTCGCACAGTTCCTTGCCATTTTTACCCTCACCCGCGTTGCTACCTGTGGAAAACCCCTTTAGCATATAAAAGGAGGCCCATGCGCACGTAGGGAGGAGGGATAGAGAGGAGGAAGGAGACCAGAAGGAGGACACCCAGTAGACCCTCGTCTACGTCCAGCTCCAACTTACTGTAGCTTCTTGCGCTCCAGAGCAAGAACTCGAATCAACCAGACAAGCAGCAGTAGGGTTTTACGCATCCATGCGGCCCGAAGCTGGGTAAAATCGTTGTGTGTGTGTGTCGCCTCGATCTGCTCTTTGTGCAACCTCCGCCCCCCGCCGAACCGACAAGGGGCTCCGTCCCCATAGGTGCTCGTGGAGGCAGATATCCCCCGACACGGCCGATATAGAAATTATCGCCTGAAGCACATAAAATGGCCGATGGAGTGTTGACATCGTCCTTAGAACAAACATGGTACAAGTTATTTTTCGGCACGCTAGCTTTGCCGAAAAATAGGGGGGCATGTGTTGACACCAGAATTTGGCACGGTCAAGAACTTAATTAATATGGCCTCAAATGGAGAAGTGATCTAAATAAAAAAGTTCCGTATTATCGATATGAACATCTTTGAAGTTTGGGCCATCGCCATCCGATCTCATCTCGCAGGCCGAAGTTGTGTTCGAAATACTGAGATTTTGTATTCAGAACACTATTCGGCTCATTACGCCCTCAAGACCGCCTCTTATGAAAAAATGATCTACACGGATTGTCTTCGTCTCGTCGAAACGATCGATTTTGATATAAAAATCGTTCCAATCCAAGTTCGTATGCAAAAGTTAGAGCTATCAGAGTGCAGCCATGTCATGAGGCGTGATGTGGCGCGCCCCACCAGACCTATGTCTGATGGGTTGCGCGAGGGAACGGGTGTTTTGCGTAATAGTCCGTTTTGAGCGAGCGATTTGGCCTTCAATACCACCTCTGATCAAAATATGTTCAGCACAAAAGTTTTTCGTCTCGTCGAAACGGTCAAGATTGCTTTTGGACTCGTTTCCATCCGAGGTCGTTTGCTGCCTCAAACTCGACCCGCAAGGTGCAGCCAGGTTGTAAACCGAACCGTTTTGGAAAGCTTGCCGGGCAAAAAACTTGCCGGGTGAAAAGCTTGCCGGACAGAGACCTTGCCAGGGAGGAAAGCTTGCCGGGTAAAAATCTTGCCGGATGAAGACCTTGCCGAGGGTGATAAGCTTGCCGGGTGAAGACCTTGCCGGGGGTGAAAAGCTTGCCGGGAAAAAGCTTGTCAGGGTGAAAACTGTCAAGGCCAATCCGACCAGAAGATGAAGATGGGCTCAAATAATTATCTAGATGGACTCCGATGAAAAAGTGTTCAACATGAAAGTTATTCGTAACGTCGAAACGGTCAACTTTGCTTTTGGAGTCATCATCATCCAACGTAGTATACGGCCTGCAGAGACGCTACAAGAGTCGGATGGTTCGGTCAGCTACATGACCGAGTCCGACTCGAAATTAAAGATGACACCGTGGAGGATTCGAGATGGCCTTATTTGGAAAAGTGATCAACATACGGATTGTTGGCCTCGTCGAAGCGTACAAAATTGAAATTTGAACCGTCTCCATCGGAGGTCATATGCAGATTCCACGGCCCACGCAAGGAGCAAGACAAAAGATTGGATCAGATTCGGGCTAAATCCAAGTGGGACCAGAATTAGAACTCTAGGTCGTGAGTTGATGTAAATTTCTTGTAAGGAAAGCCTAGATGAATCCTTTGCTTGTACGAGAAGTCCAGCCGCCTCTTATATATGTTGGGGCTGACGGCCGATTGAACAACACACAATCGATCAAATCAATCTACTACTTTTTCGTGTTCATCTACTTTTTATCTCTCCCTTGTATCTTTCTTCTCGTTCTTCGCTAGTTCTTCATGCTGGAGGTCTGCGGATCCACGAGGCTCTAGGGGCGAGCGAATCGACCTGGAGTAGCCCATAGCCGCCGCAAGCCCTGACGGGGTCCCTCCCGGGCAAGCGGGGCTTCGGGCCTACAAAAGCGCCCGCCTACTGTCTTGCGTATCGCGCTGTCGGTCGGGTCTCCTTCGACGTGAGTTGCGGTGCATCACCCCCGGCGTCGAAGATACACATGACGTGTTCGTGTGTCAACAGGATCATACTTCTCTTGTTGAGGAACAAACTTTGTCTTGGGGTATTGATCTTCTTCCCACTAAACTCCATTGGCATTGAACTTTCGTTCAAAACCAACACCTTGATTCTTCCGGTGCCTTCGTTTCTTGCGTACAATTTCCTCGAATTGCTTACTCTCGGCAAGGCTCTTGTACACTCCTTTCTCTATAATTCCCTTCAATAGGCTATTTTCTTGCTCAAGTGTAACTTGGCTAAGAGAATCATTAGAGGAATCAAGAGAACAACTAGAAGCAACAATATTGGATTTAACATGATCATTGTTACTACTAGAGGAAGAATCCGTTTTGTTCTTGTTACTAGACTTGACTTGAGGCATGTAAGTGGATAAGAGTAAACGCTTGGCAATGTAAGAAGAACTTTTCTTACGAAGATCATCATTGATTGCTTTTAAGAACTCATGCTCTTGCTCAAGGTTGAGCTTTTCAAAGCGTAATTTCTCATGTGTTCTTAAAAGTTCTCGATGATCTCCTAAGATAGTTTCATGAGCTAACTTAAGAGTGTTTAGTTCTTTAGTTAGAGACTCAATCTTCTCCTTATCATTGTCATTCGTTTTATCTTGATTAGCATGATTAATTGACGTTTCATCATAGTATTCATCACTAGAGTTGTCAACAAGTAAATCATCATCACCTAACAAGTCATCTTCATCACTATTGAAATCAACATACTCGGGGTGTGATACCTTTGGGCCTTTAGCCATGAAGCATGTTCCAACTCCTTCATTTGGTGAGTCAAATATGTCGTAGGAGTTGGTTGACACAAGTGCTACACCGGCAACACCTTCATCTTGAGTATATTCGGACTCGGAGTGATAACTTCTTTCGGAGTGGTTGTCAGAGTCGGAGCCGGATACCCATTCACCAACATGAGCTTGATGTCTTCGTTTTGTGTAGCTCCTTGATGACTTTTCCTTTCTTCCGAATCCTTGCTTCTCCGTGAGTATCTTCGTTCATAACGATCATCTCTACTCCTTCTTTCTCTAGATGGTGATTCCACTCTTCGGCTTCTTCTTTTGGGAGAGTCTTCTCTTTTCTTGTAGGGAGTCGTACACTCATTGGAATAGTGTCCGGGTCTTCCACAATTGTAGCAGTTTCGCTCTCGACTAGAAGATCTTTTGTCATTGTAGGACCTTGACTTGGAGCTTCTATCTTTGCTTCTACTCTTGTAGAACTTGTTGAAGTTCTTCACCATTAAGCTTAATTCTTCATTGAAGATTTGCTTCTCACTTGATGATGTGGGGGCTTCACATGAGCCTTTGTAAGCAACACTTGATTTGTTGTGAAGTTCCTCTTTATCCTTGAGTGACATCTCATGAGCAACAATTCTTCCAATGACTTCCGTTGGCTTGAGATATTTGTAATTGGGCATCATTTGGATCAATGTGCACACGGTATCATATTTTCCACCCAAGGCTCTTAGGATCTTATTGATGATGAATCTATCGGTCATCTCTTCACTCCCTAAGCCGGCAATCTCATTTGTGATAAGAGCATGCCTAGAGTACATTTCAGCGACACCTTCACCATCCTTCATTTTGAACCTATCAAGTTGACTTTGGAGCACATCCAATTTGGATTCCTTGACGGAGTCGGTACCTTCGTGCATATCAATCAAAGTATCCCAAATTTCCTTTGCATTCTCAAGACGGCTGATTTTGTTGAATTCTTCGGGGCACAATCTGTTGAAGAGAATATCACAAGCTTGAGCGTTGTATTGCAGCATCTTCAACTCTTCCGTGGTAGCTTCACGGTTTGGTTCTTTCCCATCGAAGAAGTCACCTTGCAAACCAACACACACAACAGCCCAAACGGCGGGGTTATGTCCAAGAATATGCATTTTCATTTTATGCTTCCAACTAGCAAAATTAGTACTATCAAAGTAAGGACCTCTACGGTGATAATTTCCCTCGCTAGACGCCATACTCTCCTAGGTTGTGAAACCAAGGCTATGAGCACCAAAAGCTATGGAAATCAAAGCAAATGGAGACCAAAGCTCTGATACCACTTGTAGGATCGGAAGTATGTCTAGAGGGGGGGTGATTAGACTACTTGACCAAATAAAAATCTATCATTTTCCCAATTTTAGTTCTTGGCAGATTTTAGCAATTTTAACACAAGTCAAGCAATCTCACACGATTCAAGCAAGCATTCAAAAGAGTATATGAGCAGCGGAAAGTAAAGCATACAACTTTCAAGAATGTAAAGGGAAGGGTTTGGAGGATTTAAATGCAATTGGAGACACGGATGTTTTTGGTGTGGTTCCGATAGGTGGTGCTATCGTACATCCACGTTGATGGAGACTTCAACCCACGGAGGGTAACGGTTGCGCGAGTCCACGGAGGGCTCCACCCACGAAGGGTCCACGAAGAAGCAACCTTGTCTATTCCATCACGGCTGTCGCCCACGAAGGAGTTGCCTCACTAGCGGTAGATCTTCACGAAGTAGGCGATCTCCTTGCCCTTACAAACTCCTTGGTTCAACTCCACAATCTTGTCGGAGGCTCCCAAGTGACACCTAGCCAATCTAGGAGACAGCACTCTCCAAGAAGTAACAAATGGTGTGTTGATGATGAACTCCTTCCTCTTGTGCTTCAAATGATAGTCTCCCCAACACTCAACTCTCTCTCACAGGATTTGGATTTGGTGGAAAGAAGATTTGAGTGGAAAGCAACTTGGGAAAGGCTAGAGATCAAGATTCATATGGTAGGAATGGAATATCTTGAGCTCAACACAAGTGTAGGTGGTTCTCTCTCAGAAAATGTGTATTGGAAGTGAAGATCTGTTCTGATGGCTCTCTCCACGAATGAAGAGTGGGTGGAGGGGTATATATAGCCTCCACACAAAATCTAACCGTTACACACAATCTGCTAAACTCGGTGGGACCGAATCGTTAAACTCGGTCGGACCGATTCAGCAAACCTAGTGACTGTTAGGATTTTCGGTGGGACTGAGATGCAACTCGGTAGGACCGATATGGTTAGGGTTACGGCATAACGTAATCTCGGTGTGACCGATTACACAAACTCGGTGAGGCCGATTTTGGTAATAAGCTAACCAGAGAGTTGGTCAGGTAAACTCGGTGGGACCGATTCGCTCTTTTCGGTGAGACCGAAATGTTACAAAAGGGAAATAGTGAGTTTACATTGCAATCTCGGTGGGACCGATCGCTCACTTCGGTTGGACCGAAACGTTACGAAGGGAAACAGAGAAATTGCAATCCCAAATCGGTGAGACCGAGATCCCTATCGGTGAGACCGATTTGCTAGGGTTTGTGGCAGTGGCTATGACATGTGAAACTCGGTGGCTCCGGATATAAAGAATCGGTGGGGCCGAGTTTGACTTTAGGTTTGGGTCATATGTGGATATGGAAAGGTAGTTGAGGATTTTGGAGCATATCACTAAGCACATGAAGCAAGAGGCTCATTAAGCAACACCTCATCCCTCCTTAATAGTATTGGCTTTTCCTATGGACTCAATGTGATCTTGGATCACTAAAATATAAAATGTAGAGTCTTGTTCTTGAAGCTTGAGCCAATCCTTTGTCCTTATAATTTTGAGGGATCCACTTTCCTCATCCATGCCATGCCATCCATTGAGCTTTTCTGAAATATTCATCTTGGAATAATGTTAGCTCAATGAGCTATATGTTGTTAGGAATTACCAAAACCACCCAGGGATAGTTGCACTTTCAATCTCCCCCTTTTTGGTAATTGATGACAACATATAGATCAATGCTTCGACAAATGATAATAAGAATGGAATATATCGTCGCTTTGAGAAGTATGTGATAAGTAAGAGCTCCCCCTAAATTTGTGCATATTTAAGATTTGCTTTGGACTGCAAATGCACAATGAGTTAGGATCATGGGTTACTCTTCCATGTCACATACATCTTGATGGAGTGCTCAAAATGATAAGAATTAAATGCATGCACTCATCACCAAGCAAAGTGAATGATCAACATAAAGATAAACTGATAATAACATCCAACAAGCATTAAGTGTAGCTTATGATCAAACACATGATCATCAATGTCTCACAAATTACGGCATAGTATCTCAAGCACTCAAAAGCAAAATAAAGTTCAACAAAAAGACAAGAGAGAACAAATGCAGACTCTCTCTCTCGAAGCCTATGATCTATACATTTTTCTCCACCTTTGGCAACAAGTTACCAAAAAGTTCATAGAAAATGCATAGGACTAAACGACTCTCAGGCTTGGTCTTCAGTTGGTGGAGTCCGGATAACGCCAAGGACGAAGGCTTCGGTAGAAGTGGTTGGAGCTGCTGGGGTAGGAGCTGGAGCTGGTGGAACTGAAGCTGTAGCTGGTGCAGAAGTGGTGGCTCTGGTGTTAGAAACTGGCACTGCAGATGATCTCTGACCTCTGGGCACCCTGGCAAATGCATCAGTTGTGGTCTTGCCCTTCCTCTCCTGCATATCTTCTTGTAGTTGTTCCACAGCAGATTGGACCTTTGTCACCTTCACATCTAGGTCATAGAACTTTTGTTCCATGATTCTTTCCAAACTCTCTTGGTTTTGAGTCAGGGTGGCCAGTCCTTTCTCAATCCTCAGAGTGGATGCTATCAGGTAACTGAGCTGCTCCTGCTTGTTCTTCAAGAAATACTCAGATGCCTCCTCTTGAGTTGGCATCTTGGCAGCTTTCTCCATCTTTGCCTTCTCCTTCTTTGCTTGAGCATGTGCAGATGATGGTTCATCCTTGTTCATGACAACCTGATTGTCTTCAAAGTCTGGATGGATGGGCAGGTGTTCCTTGTCCAGCAGGTATGTGCCTGTGCCCATCTTTGAGTTTATCAGCTCTTGAATTTGTGGGGCATATCCATAGCTCCTCTTCTGATCAGCTGTTGTCCTCTTAATGGTCTCTACCATGAGGCTCATCACCTTGAACTTTTGTGGCACATCAAATATGTGGAGCATGTTTATTGCATGGCCTCGGATCATCTTGTGATCACCTGACTTAGGCAATAGAGAAAGCCTTAGAATCCAGTTAATAGTGGGCAGCCCTGACAGAAGATAACGCACTGAGCCAAACTTGAAAGTATCAAGTGCCTTGTTTGGGATCTCCTTGTACATGTTGGACATGGAATTGTGATCCATCTTTTTCTTGGCATATATGTCCAGGTCATCTTCCTGCTCTTCTGGGGCATTGATGAGATGTGCCCACTCAGCAACTGTTGACTGATATCTGGTTCCTTCTGACATCCACACAATCCTGCCATCTGGATAGAAGTGTGCTGTGGAGTAGAATTGCATGATTAGCTCTTCATTCCACTTTGTGTGCTTCTGCCCAACAAAGTCTGCAACTCCACAACCCTTGAAGCTGTCATACACCCCAGGATAGTGCTCTTCATTTTCCTTGATGTATTCCCAATCTACCCATCTCATGTCACATACTATGGGCTTCTTATCTAGCAGCACTGTCTCATAGAAATCCTGTTGTTCCTTGGTGTGAAACCTGTAATCCACAGCAGTTCTTCTCCTTGAAGCATATGGATCTGCTTCTCTCCACTTCTTCAGCCCTGAATCTCTTCTAATTTTCATGTCCTCAGCCACAGGATGAGCATCATTGTGGTCTGGGATCTTGGGCTTAAGCTTCCTGAGCACTTGACCTTCTTCTTCTTCAGCAATGTCACGCACTGGGGCCTTGTTCTTTTCAGCAGCAGATATGTTTCTGGTGTTTCTCTTTGGTGCACTCTTGGGCTTAGATGCAGTTTTGGGTGCTTCCTTGGGCTTGGATGCAGTAGCCCCTGACCTTATGGCATCTCCCATGAGTTTCTGTGCCTTAGGTGATGGTGCAACAACCTCTTCTTCCTCTTCCTCATCTGAGGAATGCTTTTCAAACTCAGCCATTGGATCAACCTTCTTGCACCATCTGCCCCTTTTTCTTTCCTTCTTTTCTTTCACAGCCTCATCTTTTCTAGTTGACTTGAAGGGATTCTGAGAGGATGCTCTGGCTTTGGACATTGGTTGTCTCCCTGCTGTCCTTTTGACTTTCAGTCCTGGCTTTGTGGCTGCAGCTGAGCCAGACTCTTTCTTGAGCACCTTTTTCTTGGATGTGGCTTCCTCTTCTGCCACAAAGTCCTCATCCTCTGATTCAGAGGTTCTCTTCTTGCTTGCTCTAGTGGCAGCTTTAGGCAGATTGCTTGGGGTGCTCCTGCTACCCTCATCAGAACTGCTAGAGGGACTAGTGCCCTCACTCAAATGAGCCTGCTCCTCAGATCTATTCTGGCTATTACTCTGATCAGACATGTTGAAGTTCAGACTGCTAACCCTGTGAATAGTTTATAGATGAGATAGAGTGGATGAGCATCACAAAATGCAGAGATTTTTGCAAACGAATGAGTCAAAAAGTTAGTTTTAGTTTTTCACAGAAAGCATTTTGGATCGACCGATTTGCAAACTCGGTGATACCGAAGCAGCTTTTGGAACCAAAACTAGTGAACTCGGCTAGACCGAGTCACAGTTCGGTGGCACCGAGACTGCTAGGGTTTCACAAAGTCCTGAACTCGGTCTCACCAATTTGTAAATCTTGGTCAGACCGAGAACCACATGTGCAATGGCCATGGCCGAATCGGTGGAACCGAGCTCCGCAACCCGGTGGGTCCGAGATGGTTTCGGCGGAAACCTAAACCTAAATTTTCGAATCTCAACTATTCTAAGGATTGTTTTGACTGGATAGGAGTGTTTCAATCGTAGCAAGATTCATAAAGAACACAATGTGCTAGGAATTGGACGGGGAATAGCACTGTGATCGAGTCCATACCCTAGTTCGGCGGCGGACTCGCTACGGCGGCAATGGCGGAGACGAAATTCCGTTGATGGCGGCGGAGACCAGCGACTGGAGGCGGCTGGCGATGAGGAGGATGATCCGGAGACCCAGGAGGCAGAGCGAGCTATGCGCGGGCGAACAGGTTTCGGAGAAATTTCCAAAATTTTGCCCGTGAGTATATATAGCCCGACCCTGTCGGTGTGACCGAGTGGAACAACTCGGTGGCACCAAGATGCATAACTGTTGACAGTTATAGCAACTCGGTGTGACCGAAAAGTTCAAATCGGTTGCACCGAGGTGAAAACCTAGATCGACTTAGTGATCTGGTATGACCGAAATGGAGGAATCGGTCAGACCGAAAAGCACAAAGAAGTTTTGGAAGTTTAATTCTATGACAAATCGGGGACTCCGAGTGCTCCTCACACAGAGTGGTTTGAATCTGACTTGATCAAATTTTGTGATGTAGCATGAATAGAGTTTGAGACTAGAAAAGCATAGATAGCTAGAGAAGGTTCTTAGGCATTCTTGTCCATCCACTTGGCAAGGAAAAAGAAAGCCAATCAATCAAAACAACAAGTGGATGTCCTTGAATGAGTAAAATATGCTCTCAACATGCTCACACAATAAAATGGCAATTGAAGTATGTGGCAAAGCATGCACAACCAATTCTAGCATCTATCAAGCAATTGGCGATGACTAGGTCATCTATATATGAGTATATTGACTTATAAGTCAAATGAGAACATTTGATCATAGGTCATACTCATCGTTTAAGCACAAGTGGGGTTACCACTTTTACATAAAGCATTGTTGTGTTCACATCATTAGAGTTGCTTTAGCTCAATTCTTAGAGTAAAGCTCCCCCTAGATGTGATATCACCCCTAAGAGGGATGAACTAACCTTGGGTTTTGTCGATGATGAATTCATGTAGATGTTGAAGATGTGGATGCTCAATGTTGATGTAGATCAATTGGAGCTATCCATTGGAGTGAATTGCACTTTCAATACCTACATGGGTTAGTCCCACAAGGAACAAACAAGGATATCCATAGACATAGAGTGATGCACACACAAGATGATGTCTATGAAAGCTATTAGGTTACCTTGATCCTTGACTTACCAACAAGAGGGTTTGTGACTCCTTGAACTAGTGCAAGATGTGGAAGTTGATTGCACTTGTTCTTGCCAAAATGATAAAAGTGAAGTATGTTGGCGGAGTCACCCTCAAGAACTCTCTAGTTCTTCTTCTTTTGGATCCACACCATCTTGATGGGAATCCTTGGAGTTGTAGTCGTACTTGATGAAGTGGAACTTGAAGTAGTCTTGGGTATCCACTTAACTAAGGTCTTAGGAGCTTCTTCAAATGCATCAATTTCCTCTTGAAGCTTGTCCTTGCCTTTTTGCTTGTAGTCTTGTGGTGGAAGATCATCTTGAGCTTGTGTCCCTTTGAAAGAAGTAGGATCATACTTCTCTTGTTGAGGAACAAACTTTGTCTTGGGGTATTGATCTTCTTCCCACTAAACTCCATTGGCATTGAACTTTCGTTCAAAACCAACACCTTGATTCTTCCGGTGCCTTCCTTTCTTGCGTACATTTTCCTCGAATTGCTTACTCCCGGCAAGGCTCTTGTACACTCCTTTCTCTATAATTCCCTTCAATAGGCTATTTTCTTGCTCAAGTGTAACTTGGCTAAGAGAATCATTAGAGGAATCAAGAGAACAACTAGAAGCAACAATATTGGATTTAACATGATCATTGTTACTATAGAGGAAGAATCCGTTTTGTTCTTGTTACTAGACTTGACTTGAGGCATGTAAGTGGATAAGAGTAAACGCTTGGCAATGTAAGAAGAACTTTTCTTACGAAGATCATCATTGATTGCTTTTAAGAACTCATGCTCTTGCTCAAGGTTGAGCTTTTCAAAGCGTAATTTCTCATGTGTTCTTAAAAGTTCTCGATGATCTCCTAAGATAGTTTCATGAGCTAACTTAAGAGTGTTTAGTTCTTTAGTTAGAGACTCAATCTTCTCCTTATCATTGTCATTCGTTTTATCTTGATTAGCATGATTAATTGACGTTTCATCATAGTATTCATCACTAGAGTTGTCAACAAGTAAATCATCATCACCTAACAAGTCATCTTCATCACTATTGAAATCAACATACTCGGGGTGTGATACCTTTGGGCCTTTAGCCATGAAGCATGTTCCAACTCCTTCATTTGGTGAGTCAAATATGTCGTAAGAGTTGGTTGACACAAGTGCTACACCGGCAACACCTTCATCTTGAGTATATTCGGAATCGGAGTGATAACTTCTTTCGGAGTGGTTGTCGGAGTCGGAGCCGGATACCCATTCACCAACATGAGCTTGATGTCTTCGTTTTGTGTAGCTCCTTGATGACTTTTCCTTTCTTCCGAATCCTTGCTTCTTCGTGAGTATCTTCGTTCATAACGATCATCTCTACTCCTTCTTTCTCTAGATGGTGATTCCTCTCTTTGGCTTCTTCTTTTGGGAGAGTCTTCTATTTTCTTGTAGGGAGCCGTACACTCATTGGAATAGTGTCCGGGTCTTCCACAATTGTAGCAGTTTCGCTCTCGACTAGAAGATCTTTTGTCATTGTAGGACCTTGACTTGGAGCTTCTATCTTTGCTTCTACTCTTGTAGAACTTGTTGAAGTTCTTCACCATTAAGCTTAATTCTTCGTTGAAGATTTGCTTCTCACTTGATGATGTGGGGGCTTCACATGAGCCTTTGTAAGCAACACTTGATTTGTTGTGAAGTTCCTCTTTATCCTTGAGTGACATCTCATGAGCAACAATTCTTCCAATGACTTCCGTTGGCTTGAGATCTTTGTAATTGGGCATCATTTGGATCAATGTGCACACGGTATCATATTTTCCATCCAAGGCTCTTAGGATCTTCTTGATGATGAATCTATCGGTCATCTCTTCACTCCCTAAGCCGACAATCTCATTTGTGATAAGAGCATGCCTAGAGTACATTTCAGCGACACCTTCACCATCCTTCATTTTGAACTTGTCAAGTTGACTTTGAAGCACATCCGATTTGGATTCCTTGACGGAGTCGGTACCTTCATGCATATCAATCAAAGTATCCCAAATTTCCTTTGCATTCTCAAGACGGCTGATTTTGTTGAATTCTTCGGGGCACAATCCGTTGAAGAGAATATCACAAGCTTGAGCGTTGTATTGCAGCTTCTTCAACTCTTCTGCGGTAGCTTCACGGTTTGGTTCTTTCCCATCGAAGAAGTCACCTTGCAAACCAACACACACAATAGCCCAAACGGCGGGGTTATGTCCAAGAATATGCATTTTCATTTTATGCTTCCAACTAGCAAAATTAGTACCTTCAAAGTAAGGACCTCTACGGTGATAATTTCCCTCGCTAGACGCCATACTCTCCTAGGTAGTGAAACCAAGGCTATGACCACTAAAAGCTATGGAAATCAAAGAAAATGGAGACCAAAGCTCTGATACCACTTGTAGGATCGGAAGTATGTCTAGAGGGGGGTGATTAGACTACTTGACCAAATAAAAATCTATCATTTTCCCAATTTTAGTTCTTGGCAGATTTTAGCAATTTTAACACAAGTCAAGCAATCTCACACGATTCAAGCAAGCATGCAAAAGAGTATATGAGCAGCGGAAAGTAAAGCATACAACTTGCAAGAATGTAAAGGTAAGGGTTTGGAGGATTCAAACGCAATTGGAGACACGGATGTTTTTGGCATGGTTCCGATAGGTGGTGCTATCGTACATCCACGTTGATGGAGACTTCAACCCACGAAGGGTAACAGTTACGCGAGTCCATGGAGGGTTCCACCCACGAAGGGTCCACGAAGAAGCAACCTTGTCTATTCCATCACGGCCGTCGCCCACGAAGGACTTGCCTCACTAGCGGTAGATCTTCACGAAGTAGGCGATCTCCTTGCCCTTACAAACTCCTTGGTTCAACTCCACAATCTTGTCGGAGGCTCCCAAGTGACACCTAGCCAATCTAGGAGACACCACTCTCCAAGGAGTAACAAATGGTGTGTTGATGATGAACTCCTTCCTCTTGTGCTTCAAATGATAGTCTCCCCAACACTCAACTCTCTCTCACAGGATTTGGTTTTGGTGGAAAGAAGATTTGAGTGGAAAGCAACTTGGGAAAGGCTAGAGATCAAGATTCATATGGTAGGAATGGAATATCTTGAGCTCAACACAAGTGTAGGTGGTTCTCTCTCAGAAAATGTATGTTGGAAGTGTAGGCATGTTCTGATGGCTCTCTCCATGAATGAAGAGTGGGTGGAGGGGTATATATAGCCTCCACACAAAATCTAACCGTTACACACAATCTGCTAAACTCGGTGGGACCGAATCGTTAAACTCGGTCGGACCGATTCAGCAAACCTAGTGACCGTTAGGATTTTCGGTGGGACTGAGATGCAACTCGGTTGGACCGATATGGTTAGGGTTAGGGCATAACGTAATCTCGGTGTGACCGATTACACAAACTCGGTGAGACCGATTTTGGTAATAAGCTAACCAGAGAGTTGGTCAGGTAAACTCGGTGGGACCGATTCGCTCTTTTCGGTGAGACCGAAATGTTACGAAAGGGAAACAGTGAGTTTACATTGCAATCTCGGTGGGACCGATCGCTCACTTCGGTTGGACCGAAACGTTATGAAGGGAAACAGAGAAATTGCAATCCCTAATCGGTGAGACCGAGATCCGTATCGGTGAGACCGGTTTGCTAGGGTTTGTGGCAGTGGCTATGACATGTGAAACTCGGTGGCTCCGGATATAAAGAATCGGTGGGGCCGAGTTTGACTTTAGGTTTGGGTCATATGTGGATATGGAAAGGTAGTTGAGGATTTTGGAGCATATCACTAAGCACATGAAGCAAGAGGCTCATTAAGCAACACCTCATCCCTCCTTAATAGCATTGGCTTTTCCTATGGACTCAATGTGATCTTGGATCACTAAAATATATAATGTAGAGTCTTGTTCTTGAAGCTTGAGCCAATCCTTTGTCCTTATAATTTTGAGGGATCCACTTTCCTCATCCATGCCATGCCATCCATTGAGCTTTTCTGAAAAATTCATCTTGGAATAATGTTAGCTCAATGAGCTATATGTTGTTAGGAATTACCAAAACCACCCAGGGAAAGTTGCACTTTCAAACTCCCGAATACCGGAGGAACACTTAGTGTGCTATCAAACGTCACAACATAACTGGGTGGCTATAAAGATGCTCTACAGGTGCCTCTAATGGTGTTTGTTGAGTTGGCATAGATCAAGATTAGGATTTGTCACTCCGATTGTCGGAGAGGTATCTCTGGGCCCTCTCGGTAATGTACATCACTATAAGCCTTGCAAGCAATGTGACTAATGAGTTAGTTGCAGGATGATGCATTACGGAATGAGTAAAGAGACTTGCCGGTAATGAGATTGAACTAGGTATTGAGATATCGACGATTGGATCTCGGGCAAGTAACATACCGATGACAAAGGGAACAACGTATGTTGTTATGCGGTTTGACCGATAAAGATCTTCATAGAATATGTAGGAACCAATATGAGCATCCAGGTTCCACTATTGGTTATGGACCGGAGATGAGTCTCGGTCATGTCTACATAGTTTTCGAACCCGTAGGGTCCACACGCTTAACGTTCGGTGACGATCGGTATTATGAGTTTATGTGTTTTGATGTACCGAAGGTAGTTCGGAGTCCCGGATATGATCACGGACATGACGAGGAGTCTCTAAATGGTCGAGACATAAAGATTGATATATTGGACGGCTATGTTCGGACACCGGAAGGGTTCCGGGTGATCTCGTATAAAACCGGAGTGCCGGAGGGTTATCGGAACACCCCCGGGAAGTTATTGGGCCCTTAGTAGGCTTTAGGGGTAAGAGAGGGCAGCAGCCAGGAGGTGGATCCCCCCAAGGGAGTCCGAATTGGACTAGGGGAGGGGGCGCGGACCCTCTTTCCCTTTCCCTCCCCCTCTCCTTCCTTCCCCCTCCTAGTAGGACTACGAAAGGAGGAATCCTACTCCTACTAGGAGGAGGATTCCTCCTCCCTTGACGTGCCCCCTAGGGCCGGCCAGCCTCCTCCTCCCCTCCTTTATATACGGGGGAGGGGGCACCCCATAGACACACAAGTTGATCTCTTAGCCGTGTGCGGTGCCGCCCTCCACAGATTTCTACCTCGGTCTTATCGTCGTAGTGCTTAGGCGAAGCCCTGCGTCAGTAACTTCATCATCACCGTCATCACGTTGTCGTGCTGACAAAGCTCTCCCTCGACACTCAGCTGGATCTAGAGTTCATGGGACGTCACCAAGTTGAACGTGTGCAGATCGCGGAGGTGCCGTATCTTCGGTACTAGGATCGGTCAGATCGTGAAGACGTACGACTACATCAACCGCGTTGTAATAACGCTTCTACTTTCGGTCTATGAGGGTACATGGACAACACTCTCCCCTCTCATTGCTATGCATCACCTAGATGGATCTTGCGTGTGCGTAGGAATTTTTTTGAAATTACTGCGTTCCCCAACATCTTCATACCTAGTTCAACCTCATTACCGGCAAGTCTCTTTACTTGTCCCGTAATACATCATCTCATAACTAACTCCTTAGTCATTTTCCTTACAAGGCATCTTATGATGTGTATTATCGAGAGGGCCCAGAGATACCTCTCCGATACTCAGAGTGGCAAATCCTAATCTCGATCCATGCCAACTCAACAAACACCTTTGCAGATACCTATAGAGCATCTTTATGATCACCCAGTTATGTTGTGACGTTTGATAGCACACAAGGTATCCCTTCGGTATCCGGGAGTTGCATGATCTCATAGTCTAAGGAATATGTATTTGGCATTAAGAAAGCAGTAGCAATAAACTGAACGATCATATGCTAAGCTAAGAGATGGGTCTTGTCCATCACATTATTCTCCTAATGATGTGATCCCGTTATCAAATGACAACACATGTCTATGGTTAGGAGACCTTAACCGTCTTTGATCAACGAGCTAGTCTAGTAGAGGCTTACTAGGGCCGCGATATTTTTTATGTATTCACACATGTATTTAAGTTTCCAATCAATACAATTCTAGCATGAATAATAAACCTTTATCATGAATAAGGAAATATAAAATAGCAACTTTATTGTTGCCTCTAGGGCATATTTCCTTCAGTCTCCTACTTGCACTATAGTAAATAATCTAGATTACATTCTAATGAATCTAATACCCATGGAGTCTTGGTGCTGATCATGTTTTGCTCGCGGAAGAGGCTTAGTCAACGGGTCTGCTATATTGAGATCCGTATGTATTTCAAAAACTTCTATGTCTCCATCCTTGACCTTTTCAGGAATGGAGTTGAAGCGTCTCTTGATGTGTTTGGTTCTCTTGTGAAATCTGGATTCCTTCACTAAGGAAATTGCTCCTGTGTTGTCACAAAAAAAACTCATTGGATCCGATGCACTGGGTATTACACCCAGATCGGATATGAACTCCTTCATCCAGACACCTTCATGTGTTGCTTCTGAAGTAGCTATGTACTCCGCTTCACACGTAGATCCTGCCATGACGCTCTGCTCGGAACTGCACCAACTGACAGCTCCACCATTCAATATAAATACATATCCGGTTTGTGACTTAGAGTCATCCGGATCTGTATCGAAGCTAGCATCGACGTAACCATTTATGACGAGCTCTTCATCACCTCCATAAACGAGAAACATATCTTTGGTCCTTTTTTGTTACTTCAGGATGTTCTTGACCGCAGTCCAATGATCCACTCCTGGATTACTTTGGTACCTCCCTGCCAAACTTATGGCAAGGCACGCATTAGGTCTGGTACACAGCATAACATACATGATAGAACCTATGGCTGAGGCATAGGGAATCACTTTCATTTCTCTCTATCTTGTGAAGTGGTCGAGCTTTGAGTCTGACTCAATTTCACACCTTGTAACACAGGCAAGAACCCTTTCTTTGACTAATCCATTTTGAACTTCTTCAAAACTTTATCAAGGTATGTGCTTTGCGGAAGTCCTATTAAGCGTCTCAATCTATCCCTATAGATCTTGATGCCCAATATATAAGCAGCATCACTGAGGTCTTTCATTGAATTTTTTTATTCAAGTATCCTTTTATGCTATCCAGAAATTCTACATCATTTGCAATCAACAATATTTTATCCAAATATAATATTAGAAATGATATAGAGCTCCCACTCACTTTCTTGTAAATACAGGCTTCACCGTGAGTCTATATAAAACCATATGTTTTGATCACGTCATCAAAGCGTATATTCCAACTCCGAGATGCTTGCACCAGTCCATAGATGGATCGCTGGAATTTGCATACTTTGTTAGCACCTTTAGGATCGACAAAACCTTCTGGTTGCATCATGTTCAACTCTTCTTTAAGAAATCCATTAAGGAATGCAATTTTGACGTCCATTTGCCAGATTTCATAATTATAAAATGCGGCAATTGCTAACATGATTTAGACTGACTTAAGCATCGGTACGGGTGAGAAAGTCTCATCGTAGTCAACCCCTTGAACTTGTCGAAAACCTTCTGTGACAAGTCAAGCTTTGTAGATGGTGACATTACCATTAATGTATGTCTTGTTCTTGAAGATCCATTTATTCTCAATGGCTTGCTGATCATAGGGCAAGTCCACCAAAGTCCATACTTTGTTCTCATACATGGATCCTCAGGCCATTTATTGGAGTCTCGGCTCATCATAGCTTCTTCATAGTTCATCGGTTTTCCATGGTCTAATAACATGACTTCCAGGACAGGATTACCATACCACTCTGGTGGGGAACGTGCTCTGTTTGACCTACGAGGTCTAGTAGTAACTTGATTTGAAGTTTCATGATCATCATCATTAGCTTTCCTCTTTAGTTTGTGTAGGCATCACGGGAACGGTTGAAAGGATCGACATGGTTGACTAGAGGGGGGTGAATAGGCAACTACCAATTTTTAGCTTTTCTTCACAAATTAGGTTTAGCAACAAATAAGTTGTCAAGATGTGTAACTAGGTGAGCAACCTATATGATGCAAACAACAACAATAACAAGTGGAAGCAAAGGATACAACACAACAATAGCTTGCACAAAGTAAAGGGAAGAGATAACCACAAGTGGCGCTGGTGGAGACGAGGATGTGATACCGAAGTTCCTTCCCTTTGGGGGAAGTACGTCTCCGTTGGAGCGATGTGGAGGCACAATGCTCGCAAGAAGCCACTAGGTCCATCGTATTCTCCTCACGCCCTCACACAATGCGATATGTCGTGATTCCACTAGTGGTGCCCTTGAAGGCGGTGACCAAACCTTTACAAACAAGGTTGGGGTAATCTCCAGAACTTGATTGGAGGCTCCCAATGATACCACGGAGCTTCACCACAATGTTATGTGGCTTCGAGGTGACCTCAACCGTCTAGGGTGCTCAAACACCCAAGAGTAACAAGATCCACAAAGGATTAGTGGGGGGAATCAAATTTCTCTTGGTGGAAGTGTAGATCGGGGCCTTCACCAATCCCTAGAAAATCAACAAGTTTGATTGGCTAGGGAGAGAGATCGGGCAAAAAAGAGCTTTGGAGCAACAATGGAGCTTGGCAGAAAAGAGGTAAATCTTCTTGGGGAAGAAGACCTCCTTTTATAGTGGGGGAACAAATCCAACCGTTATGCACCACTCAGCCCGCAGGCAAGCGGTACTACTGCTCCAAGAGCGGTACTACTGCACCATGAATAACGGAGGAAGACCAGAGGGACGGGCGGTGGAGGCCACGGAAATAGGAGCGGTACTACCGCCACAACTACCGCTGCTACTACCGCCCATTTTCTGGGGACAAACAGGTAGCACGGTAGTAGCCCGGAGGCATGGCGCACGTCCCCCCATGGGAGTCCGAATTGGACAAGGGTAGGGGGCGCGGCCCCCCTTTCCCTCTCCCTCTCCCTCTCCTTCCCCCTTTCCCCCTTCAAAAGAAGGAAGGGGCGACTAGGACTAGGAGTCCTAGTGTGTTCCCCCCCACATGGCGCGCCCCATAGGGCCGGCCTCCTCCCCTTTCCTCCTTTATATACGGGAGCAGGGGGCACTCCAGAGCACAACAGTTGTTTCTTAGCCATGTGCGGTGCCCCCCTCTATAGTTTACTCCTCCGGTCATATTGTCATAGTGCTTAGGTGAAGCCCTGCGTGGATCACATCACCATCACCGTCACCACGCCGTCGTGCTGACGAAACTCTCCCTCGACAACTTTGTTGGATCAAGAGTTCAAGGGACATCATCGAGCTGAACGTGTGCAGAACTCGGAAGTGTCATACATTCGGTGCTTGATCGGTTGGATCGCAAAGACGTTCGACTACATCAACCGCGTTAAGCTAACGCTTCCGCTTTCGGTCTATGAGGGTACGTGGACACACTATCCCCCTCTAGTTTCTATGCATCTCCTAGATAGATCTTGCGTGATCGTAGGATTTTTTTTGAAATTGCATGCTACGTTCCCCAATAGTGGCATCCGAGCCAGGTCTATGCGTAGATGATATGCACGAGTAGAACACAAAGAGTTGTGGGCGGTGATCGTCATACTGCTTACCACCAATGTCTTATTTTGATTCCGTGTTAATGTTGGATGAAGCAGCCCGGATCAACCTTACATGACCACGTTCATGAGACTGGTTCCACCGACAGACATGTAACTTGTTTTGCATAAAGGTGGTGGCGGGTGTCTGTTTCTCCAACTTTAGTTGAATCGTATTTTACTGCGGCCGGTTCTTGTTGAAGGTTAAAACAACAAACTTGATAAATTGCCGTTGTGGTTTTGATGCGTAGGTAAGAACGGTTCTTGCTAGAAGCCCGTAGCACCCACGTAAAATTTGCAACAACAAAGTAGAGGACGTCTAACTTTTTTTTGCAGGGCATGTTGTGATGTGATATGGTCAAGACATGATGTGATATACGTTATTGTATGAGATGATCATGTTTTGTAAAAGTTACTGGCAACCGACAGGAGCCTTATGGTTGTCTATTTATTGTATGAAATGTAATGTGTTAGCGATAGTTGTAGTAGCAATAGTTGGTGAGACGACCACGACGCTACGATGGAGATCAAGGTGTCAAGCCAATGACGATGGAGATCATGACGATGCTTTGGATATGGAGATCAAAAGCACAAGATGGTGATGGCCATATCATGTGACATATTTTGGTTGCATGTGATGTTTATCTTTTATGCATCTTATTTTGCTTAGTACGGCGGTAGCATTATAAGATGATCCCTTAACTAAAATTTCAAGGTATAAGTGTTCTCCCTGAGTATGCACCGTTGCGACAGTTCATCGTGGTGAGACACCATGTGATGATCGGGTGTGATAGGCTCTATATTCACATATAGCGGGTGCAAGATAGTTTTGCACATGCAGAATACTCGGGTTAAACATGACGAGCCTGGCATGTACAGACATGGCCTCGGAACACTGGAGACCGAAAGTTCGAACGTGAATCATATAGTAGATATGATCAACATTGAGATGTTCAACATTGATGAATACTCCATCTCACGTGATGATCGGACATGGTTTAGTTGATTTGGATCACGTATCATTTAGATGACTTGAGGGATGTCTATCTAAGTGGGAGTTGATGTCGCTTGAAGCTACGTCGGTATTTCCCCAAAGAGGAAGGGATGATGCAGCACAACGGCGGTAGGTATTTCCCTCAGATATGAAACCAAGGTTATCGAACCAGTAGGAGAACCAAGCAACACAACGTAAACAGCCCCTGCACACAAATAACAACCACTCGCAACCCGACATGTTAAAGGGGTTGTCAATCCCTATCGGGTAACGGCGCCAGAAATGGTGCGCGGACGGGAGAAAGTTGTAATAGATTAAATAAATAGATCGTAAATAAAATAAGGTGCAACAAAGTATTTTTGGTTTAATAGATCTGAAAATAAATGCAAGAGAAAAGTAAATCGCAAAGGCAAATATATAAGAAAGAAGACCCGGGGGCTGTAGGTTTCACTAGTGGCTTCTCTCGAGAAAAATAGCAAAAGGTGGGTAAACAAATTACTGTTGGGCAATTGATAGAACTTCGAATAATCATGACGATATCCATGGAATGATCATTATATAGGCATCACATCCAAGATTAGTAGACCGACTCCTGCCTGCATCTACTACTATTACTCCACACATCGACCGCTATCCAGCATGCATCTGGTGTATTAAGTTCATGGAGAAACGGAGTAATGCAATAAGAACGATGATGTGATGTAGACAAGATCTATCTATGTAGAGATAGACCCCATCGTTGTACCCTTAGTAGCAATGATACATACGTGTCGGTTCCCTTTCTGTCACTGGGATCAAGCACCGTAAGATCGAACCCACTACAAAGCACCTCTTCCCATTGCAAGATAGATAGATCAAGTTGGCCAAACAAAACCCAAATATTGGAGAAGAAATACGAGGCTATAACAATCATGCATATAAGAGATCAAATAAACTCAAATAACTTTCATGGATATAAAAAGATATAACTGATCATAAACTCAAAGTTCATCAGATCCCAACAAACACACATCAAAAGAGTTACGTCATATGGATCTCCAAGAGACCATTGTATTGAGAATCCAGCGAGAGAGAGAAAGCCATCTAGCTACTAACTACGGACCCAAAGGTCTACAAGGAACTACTCATCCATCACCGGAGAGGCACCAATGGAGGTGGTGAACCCCATCCGAGATGGTGTATGGATTGGATCTAGTGGTTCTGGACTCTACAGCAGCTGGATGAATATTTCATCGATGCCTTTAGGGTTTCTGGAATATTGGGGGTATTTATAGAGCAAATAGGAGGTCCGGGGGGCACCCGAGGTGGGCACAACCCACCAGGGCTCGCCTGGGCCTCCTGGCGCGCCCTGGTGGGTTGTGGCCCCCTCGGGGCAGCCCCCAGGCACAGCCAGGGCCCGTTGTGTTCCTTCTGGCCCATAAAAATTCTCCGTAAAGTTCGGGGCATTTGGACTCCGTCTGATATTGATTTTCTATGATGTAAAAAACATGGAAAAAATAGCAACTGGCTCTTGGCACTATGTCAATAGGTTAGTACCAAAAAATGATATAAAATGATTATAAAACATCCAAGATTGATAATATAACATCATGGAACAATCAAAAATTATAGATACGTTGGAGACGTATCAGCATCCCCAAGCTTAACTCCTACTCGTCCTCGAGTAGGTAAGTGATAAAACAGAATTTTTTATGTGGAATGCTGCCTAACATGTCATATCATACTTCTCTTCTTTATAGCATGGACATTTGGACTTTTAGTTTTTCAAAGCAATAGTCTAGTTTTGACATGATAATTTAGATACTCAAGCATATCAACAAGCAACCATGTCTTTCAAAATATCAACACTAAAATAAGTTATCCCTAGCCCATCATGCTCAACCATTGATCCATTCATGAAACACACTCGAATATTACCTACACCCAATACTTAAGTACGATCATATTGCCTCCTAGTTGGTGCTTTTATAAGAGAAGATGGAGACTCGAAATAAAAATTGCACAAAGTAAAAGAAAGGCCCTTCGCAGAGGGAACTAGGGATTTGTAGAGGTGCCAATGCTCAAAGCGAAAAACTTAGAGATAAAAACATTTTGGGAGGTGTATCCATCCCACCAACAAAAACGACTTATAGTTCCCAACACTTTCCATGCTAGATATATCATAGGCGGTTCCCAAACAGAAAAGAAATTTTATTCCCTTTTCCACTATACTTTCACTTTCCATGGCTAACCGTATCCACGGGTGCCCTCCATACCAACACTTTCCAAGGAATTTATTATTTGACAACATAAAGTAAATTCATTTTTTTGCATTTCAGGACTAGGCATCCCTAATACCTTTGCCTTACTCTCGTGCAATGACAAGTGAATAAACACTCATCGTGATAATAACACATCTAGCATGGAAAATATTAGCCACCCCTCACCGCTCCGCGAGCGAAACAAACACACAAAAGAGAAGTTCATTTTGAAAATTAGAGATGGCACATGCAAATTTGCTTAGAACGGCAAAAGAATACCGCATATAGGTAGATATAGTGGACTCATGTGGTAAAACTGGTTTAAAGGATTTTGGATGCACAAGTATAGATCATACTTAGTGCAAAATGAAGGCTAGCAAAAGATTGAGAAGCGACCAACCAAGAAACGGATAATCTCATAAGCAAGCATTAAGCATAAACAACACCGAATAATGCACCACAAGTAGGATATAATTCCATTGCATACTATTGACATTCGTACTTGCATAGGGAATCACAAATCTTAACACCAATATTCTTACTAAAGCATAATCACTCATCAACATAACTCACATATCACATCATCATATCTCAAAACTATTACTAAGAATCAAGTTTATTTTGTCCAATGATCTTCATGAAAGTTTTTATTATATCCTTCTTGGATATCTATAACTTTGGGACTAATTTTCATGTGTTGCTTTTCATAAGCTCAAACAAATATAAGTGAAGATCATGAGCACAATTTTTTATTTCTTTCTCTCAAATTAATTTAAGTGAAGCAAGAGAGAATTTCTTAAAGAATTACCAACTCTCAAATAAATCTATGTGAAGTAAGAGAGCATTTCTTCAAAAATACTAAAGCACACCATGCTCAAAAAGATATAAGTGAAGCACTAGAGCAAGTCCATAGCTCATAAAAATTAAAGTGAAGCATAAAGAGCAATTTTAACAAGTCATGACATAATTTTGGCTCTCTCAAATAGGTGTGTCTAGCAAGGATTGATGACTTAAAACACAAAATAAAACAAGCAAATATTCATACCATACAAGACGCTCCAAGCAAAACACATATCATGTGACGAATAAAAATATAGTTTTGAGTAAAATACCGATGGTCGTTGGAAGAAAGCGAGGATGCCACTCGGGGGCATCCCCAAGCTTAGTTGGTTGCTCATTTTTGGATAATAGGTTGGGATGTCGGGGCATCCCCAAGCTTAGGCTCTTCTGTCCTTCCTTCATCCATCGTAAGATAACCCAAAACTTGAAAACTTCAATCACACAAAACTTAACAAAACCTCCGCGAGATCTGTTAGTGTAAGAAAGCAAACCACTACTATAAGTACTATATCAAACCAATTCATATTTTGTTTTTGTATTATATCTACCATATTCCAACTTTTCTATGGCAAAAACTCATCATAGAAAACCATAGAGCCATCAAAATAAGCACACAACACAAAGAAAACAAAATCTGTCAAAACAAAACAGTCCGTAGCAATCTGACTTTGTCGAAAACTTCTGGAACTACAAAAATTCTGAAAAAATAGGACGACCTGAGCAATTTGTATATTAATATTCTGTAGAAGGAATCAGGGCAAAATCGCTTTCTGGTAAAAAATGAGAATTATTTTTGTGAGCGCAAAGTTTCTGTCTTTTTCAGCAAGATCAAACAACTATCACCCAAGAAGATCCTATCGGTTCTACTTGGCACAAACACTAACTAAAACACAAAAAAAACACAATCATAACAGTAGCATAATTGTCCTAACACTCAAGAACAGAAAGTGAAAAGCAAAAATAAATTTTATTCATTGGGTTGCCTCCCAACAAGCGCTATAGTTTTACGCCCTTAGCTAGGCATAAATCAAGGATCTAAGTATTGTCATCTTTGGTTCGAGATCCATAAGATGCCCTCATGATTGATTCAGAAGGTGGCTTAATTCTTGTTCTAGGAAAGTTTTCCATACCCTTCCTCAAAGGAAATTGGAACTTAATATTGCCTTCTTTCATATCAATCACGACACCGATAGTGCGTAAAAACGGTCTACCAAGAATAATTGGACAAGACGGATTGCAATCAATATCAAGAACAATAAAATTTATGGGCAAATAATTCCTATTTGCAAGAATAAGAACATCATTAATTGTTCCCATAGGCTTTTTAATAGTAGAATCCGCCAGGTGCAAATTCAAAGAACATTCTTCAAGATTAGTAAGACCAAGCACATCACATAAAGATTTCGGAATTGTAGAAACACTAGCACCCAAGTCACACAAAGCAAAACACTCATAATTTTAATCTTGACTTTGATAGTAGGTCCCAATTCATCATGCAATTTTCTAGGAATTGATACTTCTAATTCCAATTTTTCTTCAAAAGCTTTCATCATAGCATCAACAATATGTTTAGTAAAAGCCTTATTTTGTTCATAAGCGTGGGGTGAATTTATCATGGATTGCAAAAAATAAATACAATCAATCAAAGAGCAACTATCATAGTTAAAGTGTTTGTAATAAAAAAGAGTGGGCACATCACTAGTTAAATTTTTGACCTCTCCAAACCCACTTTCATCAATTTTCTCAACAAGATTTTCACCCTCCAAAATATTGGGACGCCTTCTACCTAAAGTTGACTCTTCTCCAGTCCCTTTTTCATCAATCTTAACTTTACTAAATAAAGTATCAATAGAAAAAACACCAATCATTTTATGATCTTCATCACTTTTGCGAAAGAAATCACTAGAAAATGCTTTTTCTAAAAATTCTCTTTTAGCTCTAAGCATAGCGGTTCTTTTCTTACTTTCATCCATAGAAACATAAATAGCTTTAGTTAATTCATCTACTTTAGGCACAAAAAAATTCGTCTTGAGATTTTCCACATCATGAGCAATTCTATCAACACTTCTAGACAAATCATCAATCTTACTCAACTTTTCTTCTATGGAAGTGTTGAAAACTTTTTGTGTGTTGATAAATTCTTTAACATTATTCTCAAGATCATAGGTGTTCCTATTATTATTATAAGATTGATTTCCATAGGAATTACCATAATTATTATGGGAATTACGAGGAAAAGGCCTAGGATTAAAATAACCTCTATAAGCATTGTTATTGAAATTATTTCGAGAGCTAAAATTCACATCTATGGCATCATTATTTTGCTCAATCAAAGTAGACAAAGGCATATCATTAAAATCAATAGGAGCACTTTTACTAGCAACCAATTTCATAAGAGCATCAACTTTTTCACTCAAAGAAGAAATTTCTTCAACCGAATTAACTTTTTTACTAGTAGGAGCCCTCTCGGTATGCCATTGTGAATAATTTGCCATAATATTATCGAGCAATTTGGTGGCTTCACCCAAAGTAATTTCCATAAAAGTACCACCCGCGGCGAAATCTAAAAGATTACGAGAAACAAAATTCAATCCCGCATAAAAAATTTGTATGGTCATCCAAAGATTTAACCCATGAGTTGGAAATTTCCTTAGCATCATTTTCATCCTTTCCCAAGATTGTGCAACATGCTCGTGTTCAAGTTGCTTGAAATTCATGATCTGGGTTCTACGGGAAATAATTTTTATGGGAGGAAAATAATTAGTGATAAAAGCATCTTTGCACTTATTCTGAGAATCGATACTATTGTGAGGCAAAGAAGAGAACCTAATTTTTGCAGAATCGCGAAAAGAAAACGGAAATAATTTCATCTTCACCACATCATTGTCCACATATTTTTTCTTTTGCATATCGCATAATTCCACGAAGGTATTAAGATGGGACGCGGCATCCTCACTAGGGGTACCAGAAAATTGATCTTTCATAACAAGATTCAGCAAAGCAGTATTAATATTACAAGACTACGCACTAGTGGCGGGAGGAGCAATCGGAGTGCCAATAAAATCTTTGTTGTTGGTATCTGAGAAATCACATAACTTGGTGTCTCTTGAGTCATGATGAACACACAACAAGATTGCACTCAAAAATAGATCTGGCAAGAAAACGGTGAACGAAAAAGGGAGGCGAATAAAACGGCAATTTTTTGTGAAGTGGGGGAGAGGAAAACGAGAGGCAAATGGCAAATAATGTAAATTGCGAGGAGATGAGATTTGTGATTAGGAACCTGGTATATCTTGAAGATCTTCCCTGGCAACGGCGCCAGAAATTCCTTTTGATGCCGCTTGAAGCTACGTCGGTATTTCCCCAAAGAGGAAGGGATGATGCAGCGCAGCGGCGGTAGGTATTTCCCTCAGATATGAAACTAAGGTTATCGAACTAGTAGGAGAACCAAGCAACACAACGTAAACAGCCCCTACACACAAATAACAACCACTCACAACCCGACGTGTTAAAGGGGTTGTCAATCCCTTTCGGGTAACGGCGCCAGAAACGGTGCGCGGACGGGAGAAAGTTGTAATAGATTAAATAAATAGATCGCAAATAAAATAAAGTGCAGCAAAGTATTTTTGTATTTTTGGTTTAATAGATCTGAAAATAAATGCAAGAGAAAAGTAGATCGCAAAGGCAAATATATAAGAAAGAAGAACCGGGGGCCGTAGGTTTCACTAGTTGCTTCTCTCGAGAAAAATAGCAAACAGTGGGTAAACAAATTACTGTTGGGCAATTGATAGAACTTCGAATAATCATGACGATATCCATGCAATTATCATTATATAGGCATCACGTCCAAGATTAGTAGACCAACTCCTGCCTGCATCTACTGCTATTACTCCACACATCGACCGCTATCCAGCATGCATCTAGTGTATTAAGTTCATGGAGAAACGGAGTAATGCAATAACAACGATGACATGATGTAGACAAGATCTATCTATGTAGAGATAGACCCCATTGTTCTACCCTTAGTAGCAACGACACATGTTGGTTCCCTTTCTGTCACTGGGATCAAGCACCGTAAGATCGAAC
The DNA here is from genome assembly GCA_032464435.1 of Aegilops umbellulata. Lineage (NCBI taxonomy): Eukaryota > Viridiplantae > Streptophyta > Magnoliopsida > Poales > Poaceae > Aegilops > Aegilops umbellulata. Next base: position 59,432,573 of record CP136056.1, on the reverse strand, counting down.
CCACTACAAAGCACCTCTTCCCATTGCAAGATAAATAGATCAAGTTGGCCAAACAAAACCCAAATATCGGAGAAGAAATACGAGGCTATAATAAATCATGCATATAAGAGATCAATGAAACTCAAATAACTTTCATGGATATAAAAAGATATAACTGATCATAAACTCAAAGTTCATCAGATCCCAACAAACACGCCGCAAAAGAGTTAGGTCATATGGATCTCTAAGAGATCATTGTATTGAGAATCCAGCGAGAGAGAGAAAGCCATCTAGCTACTAACTACGGACCCGAAGTTCTACAAGGAACTACTCACGCATCATCGGAGAGGCACCAATGGAGGTAGTGAACCCCATCCGAGATGGTGTCTAGATTGGATCTGGTGGTTCTGGACTCTGCGGCGGCTGGATGAATATTTTGTTGATGCCTTTAGGGTTTCTGGAATATTGGGGTATTTATAGAGCAAAGAGGCGGTCCCGGGGGCAACCGAGGTGGGCACAACCCACCAGGGCGCGCCTGGGCCTCCTGGCACGCCCTGGTGGGTTGTGCCCCCTCCGGGCACCCCCTAGGCGCAACCAAGGCCCGTTGTGTTCCTTCTAGCCCATAAAAATTCTCCATAAAGTTTCGGGGCATTTGGACTCCGTCTGATATTGATTTTCCGCAATGTAAAAAACATGGAAAAACGGCAACTGGCACTTGGCACTATTTCAATAGGTTAGTACCAAAAATTGATATAAAATGACTATAAAACATCCAAGATTGATAATATAACAGCATGGAACAATCAAAAATTATAGATACGTTGGAGATGTATCAGGAGTTCTTAAGTAATATGATTAATTGAACTTAATTTATCATGAACTTAGTCCTGATAGTATTAGCATAGCTATGTTGTAGATCACTAGCTCGCGTATAGCTCCCCTGTTTTATTTTTGATATGTTCCTAGAGAAAACTAAGTTGAAATATGATAGTAGCAATGATGCGGACTGGTTCCGTGATCTGAGGATTATCCTCATTGCTGCAGAGAAGAATTATGTCCTTGATGCACCGCTAGGTGACAGACCTATTGCAGGAGCAGATGCAGATGTTATGAATGTTTGACAAACTCGGTATGATGACTACTTGATAATTTAGTGCACCATGGTTTACGGCTTAGAACCGGGACTTCAAAAATGTTTTGAACGCCATGGAGCATATGAGATGTTCCAAGAGCTGAACTTGGTATTTCAGACTCATGCCCGTGCCGAGAGGTATGAGACCTCTGACAAGTACTTTGCCTACAAGATGGAGGAGAATAGCTCAACCAGTGAGCATGTGCTCAGAATGGGTACTACAATGACTTGAATCAATTGGGAGTTAATCTTCTAGATAAGATAGTGATTGACAGAGTTCTCTAGTCACTATCACCAAGCTACTAGAACTTCGTGATGAACTATAATATGCAAGGGATGATGAAAACAATTCCTGAGCTCTTCGCGATGTTGAAATCGATGAAGGTAGAAATCAAGAAAGAGCATCAAATGTTGATGGTTAGCAAGTGTAGAATCGATGGTATGTCTAGAGGGGGGTGATTAGACTACTTGACCAAATAAAAACCTAGCCTTTTCCCAATTTTAGTTCTTGGCAGATTTTAGCAACTTAGCACAAGTCAAGCAATCAACTTACACGTGCAATTCTAAGAGTGTAACAGCGGAAAGTAAAACAATTGCATATGAAGGTAAAGGGAGGAGTTTGAGGGAGCAAACGCAATGTTGACACGGAGATTTTTCATCTGTGGTTCCGATAGGTGGTGCTATCGTACATCCACGTTAATGGAAACTTCAACCCACGAAGGGTAACGGTTGCGCGAGTCCACGGAGGGCTCCACCCACGAAGGGTCCACGAAGAAGCAACCTTGTCTATCCCACCATGGCCGTCGCCCACGAAGGATTTGCCTCACTCGGGTAGATCTTCACGAAGTAGGCGACCTCCTTGCCCTTACAAACTCCTTGGTTCTACTCCACAATCTTGACGAAGGCTCCCAAGTGACACCTAGCCAATCTAGGAGACACCACTCTCCAAGAGGTAACAAATGGTGTGTTGATGATGAACTCCTTGCTCTTGTGCTTCAAATGATAGTCTCCCCAACACTCAACTCTCTCTCTCATAGGATTGGATTTGGTGGAAAGATGATTTGAGTGGAAAGCAACTTGGGGAAGGCTAGAGATCAAGATTTATGTGGTTGGAATGGAATATCTTGACCTTGATACGTCTCCAACGTATCTATAATTTTTTATTGCTCCATGCTATATTATCTACTGTTTTGGACTATATTGGGCTTTATTTTCCACTTTTATATTATTTTTGGGACTAACCTATTATCCGGAGGCCCAGCCCAGAATTGTTGTTTTTTGCCTATTTCAGTGTTTCGAAGAAACGGAATATCAAATGGAGTCCAAACGGAATGAAACCTTCGGGAACGTGATTTTCTCACCGAATATGACCCAGGAAACTTGGACCCTACGTCAAGAAAGCCACAAGGTGGGCACGAGGTAGGGGGGCGCACCCATCCCCCTAGGGCGCGCCCCCCACCCTCATGGGCCCCACTAAGCTCCACTGACGTACTCCTTCCTCCTATATATACCTACGTACCCCCAAACGATCAGATACGGAGCCAAAAACCTAATTCCACCGCCGCAACTTTCTGTATCCACGAGATCCCATCTTGGGGCCTGTTCCGGAGCTTCGCTGGAAGGGGAATCCACCACGGAGGGCTTCTACATCATCATAGCCTCTCCGATGAAGTGTGAGTAGTTTACCTCAGACCTTCGGGTCCATAGTTAGTAGCTAGATGGCTTCTTCTCTCTTTTTGGATCTCAATACAATGTTCTCCCCCTCTCTCGTGGAGATCTATTCGATGTAATCTTCTTTTTGCGGTGTGTTTGTTGAGACCGATGAATTGTGGGTTTATGATCAAGTCTATCTATGAACAATATTTGAATCGTCACTGAATTCTTTTATGTATGATTGGTTATCTTTGCAAGTCTCTTCGAATTATCAGTTTGGTTTGGCCTACTAGATTGGTTTTTCTTGCAATGGGAGAAGTGCTTAGCTTTGGGTTCAATCTTGCGGTGTCCTTTCCCAGTGATAGTAGGGGCAGCAAGGCACGTATTGTATTGTTGCCATCGAGGATAACAAGATGGGTTTTTTATCATATTGCATGAATTTATCCCTCCACATCATGTCATCTTGCTTAAGGCGTTACTCTGTTTTCTTGAACTTAATACTCTAGATGCATGCTGGATAGCGGTCGATGAGTGGAATAATAGTAGTAGATGCAGGCAGGAGTCGGTCTACTTGTCTTGGATGTGATGCCTATATACATGATCATACCTAGATATTCTCATAACTATGCTCAATTATGTCAATTGCTCAACAGTAATTCGTTCACCCACCGTAAAATACTTATGCTCTTGAGAGAAGCCACTAGCGAAATCTATAGCCCCCGGGTCTATCTTTATCATATAAATCTCCCAACACTTTATTATTGCTTTTGCTTTTTTACTTTGCTTTTATTTTACTTTGCATCTTTATACCAAAAATATTATCTATCATCTCTATCAGATCTCACTCTCGTAAGTGACCGTGAAGGGATTGACAACCCCTAATCGCGTTGGTTGCATGGAGCTATTTGTTTTGCGTAGGTACGAGGGACTCGCGCGTAGCCTCCTACTGGATTGATACCTTGGTTCTCAAAAACTGAGGGAAATACTTACTCTACTCTACTGCATCACCCTTTCCTCTTCAAGGAAATCCAACGCAGTGCTCAAGAGGTAGCAGACCTCAACACAAGTGTAGGTGGTTCTCTCTCAGAAAATGTATGTTGGAAGTGTAGGCATGTTCTGATGGCTCTCTCCATGAATGAAGAGTGGGTGGAGGGGTATATATAGCCTCCACACAAAATCTAACCGTTACACACAATTTACCAAACTCAGTGGGACTGAATCGTGAAACTCGGTCAGACCGATTTCGTTCATAATGTGACCGTTAGGCGTTTTGGTGGGACCGACACGTAAACTCGGTGAGACCGATTTCATTAGGGTTAGGGCATAACCTAATCTTGGTGAGACCGATTACACAAACTCGGTGAGACCGATTTTGGTATTAGACAAATAGAGAGTTGGTCAGGCAAACTCGGTGGGACCGATTCACTCATCTCAGTTGGACCGAAACGTTACGGAAGGGAAACAGAGAGTTTGCATTGCGATCTCGGTGGGACCGATCGCTCATCTCGGTTTGACCGAAAAGTTATGAAGGGAAACAGAGAGATTACAATCCCATCTCGGTAAGACCGAGATCCCTATTGGTGAGACCGAAAAGACTAGGGTTTGTGGCAGTGGCTATGTCAACTGAACTCGGTGGCGCCGGATAGAAAGTTTCGGTGGGGCTGAGTTTGACTTTTGGTTTGGGACATATGTGGATGTGAGAAAGTAGTTGAGGGTTTTTGGAGCATATCACTAAGCACTTTGAGCAAGAAACTCATTAAGCAACACCTCACCCCCTCTTGATAGTATTGGCTTTTCCTATGGACTCAATGTGATCTTGGATCACTTAAAATGAAAAATGTAGAGTCCTGAGCTTTGAGCTTGAGCCAATCCTTTTTCCTTAGCATTTTGAGGGGTCCACTTTTCTCATCCATGCCATGCCAATCGTTGAGCTTTCCTGAAATGTTTATCTTGAAATAGCATTAGCTCAATGAGCTATATGTTGTTAGGAATTACCAAAACCACCCAGGGATAGTTGCACTTTCAATCTCCCCCTTTTTGGTAATTGATGACAACATATAGATCAAAGCTTCTACAAATGATAATAAGATTGAAAAACATCGTCGCTTTGAGAAGTATGTGATAAGCAAGAGCTCCCCCTAAATCTGTGCATTATTTAAAATTTGCTTTTGAATGCAAATGCACAATCGATTAGGATCATGGGTTACTCTTCCATGCCACATACATCTTGGTGGAGCGCTCAAAATGATAGAGGTTAAAAGCATGCACTCATCACCAAGCAAGTGAATGATCATATAAGGATATAAGAGATAATATCATCCAACAAGCATTAAGGGTAGCATATGATCAAACACATGATCAAACAAGTATCTCACAAGCACATAAAGTATCTCACACAAGCACACAATCAAGAAGTTCAACCAAAATAGCAAGAGAGATAAAAAGCAACACTCTCTCTCGAAGCCTATGATCTATATATTTTTCTCCCCCTTTGGCAACAAGTTACCAAAAATTTCAAAAATGCATAGTGCTAAACGACTCTCGGGCTTGATCTTCGGTAGGTGGTGTAGAAAGAACTCCAAGGACGAAGGCATCTGTTAATGTAGCTGGAGCTGGTGGAGTGGCTGCTGGAGGTGGCACTGGAGCTGTAGCTGTTGGTGATGATGTTGTAGCTCGAGTATCTGTGACTGGTCCTGCAGCAGATCTCTGTCCTCTGAGCACTCTAGCAAAAGCATCTGTAGTAGACTTGCCCTTCTTCTCCTCTACTTCCTCCTGTAGTTGCTCAACTGCAGTTTGGATCTCAGTTAGCTTGACATCAAGATCATAGACTTTCTGCTCAATGATCCTCTCCAAACTCTCCTGGTTTTTAGTCAGGGTGTCCAAGCCCTTCTCAATCCTCAAAGTGGATTGGATATGCAAGCTGGTCTTGCTTGCTCTTCAAGAATACTTAAGATGCCTCTTCAGCAGTTGGCATCTTTGCAGCTTTCTCTACCCTTGCCTTCTCTCTCTTCTCATGTGCTTGAGCTAATGATGGTTCATTCTCATTCATGACAACAGTGTTGTCTTCAAATTCAGGGTAGATGGGCAGGTGCTCCTTATCCAATAGATATTTGCATGTGCCCATCTTGGAGTTGATGAGCTCCTGAATTTGTGGGGCATGCCCACAACTTCTCTTCTGACCAGCTGTTGTCCTTTTGATTGTCTCCACAATCAGACTCATGGCTTTGAACTTTTGAGGCACATCAGACAAATGTAGCAAATTTATAGCATGTCCTCTGATCATCTTGTGATCACCTGGCTTGGGTAGCAATGTGTGCCTTAGGATCCAGTTGGTGGTAGGCAGACCAAACAACAAGAAGTGGACAGATCCAAACTTATGAGTCTCCAAAGCATCACCTGGGATCTCTCTATACATGTGTGCCATACTGTTATGGTCTTTCTTCTTCTCAGCATAAACATCCAAGTCATCCTCATTTTCTTCCGGAGCATTGATCAATTGAGCCCATTCTTCAATAGTAGATTGGTACCTTGTACCTTCAGACATCCAAATGATCTTCCCATTTGGGTAGAAGTGGGTAGTGGAGTAAAACTGCATGATCAGCTTATCATTCCACTTGGTGAGCTTCTGGGCAACAAATGTACCAACTCCACATGCTTTGAAGCTGTCATATACACCTGGATAGTGATCTTCATTCTCCTTGATGTACTCCCAGTCAACCCATCTCATGTCACACACTATGGGCTTCTTGTCAAGCAAAATTGTCTCATAAAAGTCTTGTTGTTCCTTAGTGTGAAACCTGTAATCTACAGCAGTTCTCCTCCTGATAGCATATGGATCAGACTGTCTCCATAATCTCAGTCCTGAATCCTTCCTGATTTTCATGTTTTCTGCAACAGGATGTGCATCGTTGTGGTTAGGGATCTTGAGCTTCAGCTTACTCAAAACAAGTTAGTCATCTTCCTCTTCTTCAGCAGCTTCAAGCACTCGGGCCTTGTTCTTATCCTCAGCAGGAATACTTCTGGTGTTCCTCTTGGGTTTAGGCTTCTGAGCTAGAGCAGCAGCTAAGGGAGTCCTGGATTAGGGGGTGTTTGGGTAGCCGGACTCCTGGACTATGAAGATGCAAGATTGAAGACTTCGTCCCGTGTCCGGATGGGACTTTCCTTGGCGTGGAAGGCAAGCTTGGCGATGCGGATATTCAAGATCTCCTACCATTGTAACCGACTTTGTGTAACCCTAACCCTCTCCGGTGTCTATATAAACCGAGGGGTTTTAGTCCGTAGGACAACTTCATCATACAACAATCATACCATAGGCTAGCTTCTAGGGTTTAGCCTCCTTGATCTCATGGTAGATCTACTCTTGTACTACCCATATCATCAATATTAATCAAGCAAGACGTAGGGTTTTACCTCCATCGAGAGGGCCCGAACCTGGGTAAAACTTCGTGTCCCTTGTCTCCTGTTACCATCCGGCCTAGACGCACAGTTCGGGACCCCCTACCCGAGATCCGCCAGTTTTGACACCGACATTGGTGCTTTCATTGAGAGTTCCTCTGTGTCGTCGCTTTTAGGCCCGATGGCTCCTTTGATCATCAACAACGATGCGGTCCAGGGTGAGACTTTTCTCCCCGGACAGATCTTTGTCTTCGGCGGCTTCGCACTGCGGGCCAATTCGCTTGGCCACCTGGAGCAGATCGAAAGCTACGCCCCTGGCCATCAGGTCAGGTTTGGAAGTTTAAACTACACGGCTGACATCCACGGGGACTTGATCTTCGACGGATTCGAGCCACAGCCAAGCGCGCCGCACTGTCTTGATGGGCACGATCTAGCTCGCCGAACAGTGCCCCGGAGGCCGCACACGCACCGGTTCTGACCCTTAATTTGGAGCCTATTGCGCCAATCGAGGATGAGCGGTTGGACGTCACCTCGGGGGCTGCGATCTCAAAGGCGATTGAGCCGAACACCAGCCCCGCGCTTCGCACGGCCCGTGACTCCAAGGAGATGGATTCCTCTCCGAACTCCGAGCCCCCCTGCGCCCCTGCCGATCAAATCCGATTGGGCGCCGATAATGGAGTTCACCGTCGCGGACATCTTTCAGCACTCGCCCTTCGGCGACATCCTGAACTCTCTAAAGTCTCTCTCTTTATCAGGAGAGCCCTGGCCGGACTACGGTCAGCAAGGATGGGATACGGACGATGAAGAAATTCAAAGCCCACCCACCACCCAGTTGGTAGCCACTGTCGATGATTTAACCGACGTGCTCGATTTTGACGCCGAAGACATCGACGGTATGGACGCCGATGCAGGAGACGATCAAGAACAAGCGCCTATAGGGCACTGGAAAGCCACCTCGTCGTATGATATATACATGGTGGATACTCCAAAAGATGGAGACGGCGATGGAACAGCGGGGGATGACACCTCCAAGAAACAGCCAAAGCGCCGGCGTCAGCGGCGCCGCTCTAAATCCCGCCAAAGCAAAAACGGTGATTTCGGCACGGGAGATAATACTACCCCGGATAGCGCCAAAGAGCACCCCCCCCCAGCAAGATTCAGCACAGGAAGATGGCGAAGCCAGCCCTCATGAGAGAGCGGCAGACAGAGAGGTTGAGGATGACCATTATATGCCTCCCTCCGAAGACGAGGCAAGCGTCGACGATGACGAATTCGTCGTACCATCAAATCCTGCCGACAAGAGCGTTTTAAACGCAGGCTTATAGCCACGGCAAGCAGTCTCAAGAAAAAGCAGCAACAACTTAGAGTTGATCAAGATTTGCTAGCTGACAGATGGACTGAAGTCCTTGCGGCCGAAGAGTATGAACTCGAACGCCCCTCCAAGAGTTACCCAAAGCGTAGGCCGCTACCCCGATCAGAGGAGGAAGCACCTACATCACCAGCGCACGACATGGCCGACCGGCCACCTCGCGGCCGCGACAGAGAGGCCTCTCGGCCCTCCACCCAAGCCATGCCCCGGCGCCGTTCAACTAAGGCACGGGAAAATGCGCCAGACCTGCGAGACGTACTGGAGGACAAGGCAAGGCAAACAAGATCGATCTACGGATCGCGCAGGCACCCCACGGCACGTGACGGTGATCTTCATTCTGGATACAACAAATCCGGCCGGGCCGAACACAACAGACATAGCTCCTTCGAGCTGTGTCGTGATATAGCCCAGTAGAGAGGCGCCGCACACCCACTATGCTTCACAGATGAAGTAATGGATCATAAAATCCCCGAGGGTTTCAAACCCGTAAACATCGAATCATATGATGGCACAACAGATCCTGCGGTATGGATTGAGGATTATCTCCTTCATATCCACATGGCCCGCGGCGATGATCTACACGCCATCAAATACCTCCCGCTCAAACTTAAGGGACCGGCCCGGCATTGGCTTAACAGCTTGCCAGCAGACTCAATCGGTTCTTGGGAGGACCTGGAAGCCGCATTCCTCGACAACTTCCAGGGCACTTACGTGCGACCACCGGATGCCGATGACTTAAGCCACATAATTCAACAGCCAGAGGAATCGGCCAGACAATTCTGGACATGGTTCCTCACAAAGAAAAACCAGATAGTCGATTGTCCGGACGCAGAGGCCCTAGCAGCCTTCAAGCATAATATCCGCGGCGAGTGGCTTGCCCGGCACCTGGGACAGGAAAAGCCAAAATCCATGGCAGCCCTCACGACACTCATGACCCGCTTTTGCGCGGGAGAAGATAGCTGCCCAGCTTGCAGTAACAACTTAGCAAAGAACCCTGGTAATTCGGATACCAAGGACAAAAGTGGCAGGACACATCGGAACAAGCAAAAGCGCCGCGTTAGCAGCGACAGCAACGAGGACACGGCAGTTAATGCCGGATTCAGAGGCTATAAATCCGGTCAGCGGAAAAAGGCATTCAAAAAGAATACTCAGGGCCCGTCCAGTTTGGACCGAATACTCAACCGCTTGTGACAGATACATGGCACCCCCGAAAAGCCAGCCAATCACACCAACAGGGATTGTTGGGTGTTCAAGCAGGCAGGCAAGCTAAGAGCCAAAAATAAAGACAAGGGGCTGCATAGCGATGACGAGGAGGAGCCCAGGCCGCCGAACAACAGTGGACAGAAGGGTTTTCCCCCACAAGTGCGAACGGTGAACATGATATATACAAACCCACATTCCCAAGAGGGAGCGGAAGCATGCGCTACAGGACGTATACGCGATGGAGCCAGTCGCCCCAAAGTTCAACACATGGTCCTCCTACCCGATCACTTTCGATCGAAGGGACCACCCCACTAGCATCCGTCACGGCGGCTTCGCCGCATTGGTTCTCGACCCAATTATAGATGGATTTCATCTCACAAGAGTCCTCATGGACGGCGGAAGCAGCCTGAACCTGCTTTACCAGGATACAGTGCGGAAAATGGGCATAGATCCCTCGAGGATTAAGCCCACAAAAACGACCTTTAAAGGCGTTATACCAGGTGTAGAGGCCAACTGTACAGGCTCAGTAACACTTGAAGTGATCTTCGGATCTCCGGACAATTTCCGAAGCGAAGAGTTAATCTTCGATATAGTCCCGTTTCGCAGTGGCTATCATGCCCTGCTCGGGCGAACCGCATTTGCAAAGTTCAATGCGGTGCCGCACTACGCATATCTCAAGCTCAAGATGCCAGGCCCTCGAGGAGTAATTATGGTGAATGGAAACACCGAGCGCTCCCTCCGAACGGAGGAGCACACGGCGGCCCTCGCAGCGGAAGTACAAAGCAGCCTTCATAGGCAATTCTCCAGTCCGGCCATTAAAAAGCCAGACAGTGCCAAGCGCGCCCGGAGTAACCTACAACAAGAATACCTGGCACGTCCCGAGCAGGCGTAGCAATGCGGCCCCAACCCCAGCCCTCGCGACATAGCAAAACCAGTGCTTCGCGTACATAACTACGCCCTTGAAATACCATGGGCGCAGGGGAAGGGGCACAATCACGGACTCCATACTTCGGACGACCTGTTCGGCAATTCAACTGCCGCACAAACGATGCAAGATCCAGGGAAGCAGGCAAGCCATGCCGCATTATGGAACTCCCAGGTGGTCTCTGTTACGAGCAGTATACCTGTTTTGAATACAATTCCGCGGCCTGCCCCTGGCCAGGACATGTTAAATAGTCCAATATCTTTTGCTTATCGCACTACTTGTATCGTTCTGCTTTGATAGCAGCCTTTCTATAAACAATGCATAGCTTTCTGTCTATTTTTTGCATTATCCTCTTTTCATATATATGTTTATTAATGACATGTTGCACCCGTACACTGTGGTACGGCAAACACGCCAGGGACCTCAGTACCCCTCAATATGGTGTGAGAAGTCCGTACACTTTCACAAGTGCGGCACCCCGAACTTATAGCACTATATGCATCAGCTCTGAATCATGATTTGGGTCAATAGTTGGGTTTGCCCGGCTCTTATGTTTTGGTGCCTTACGTTCCGCTATATCGGCTAAGGTAGCACTAGGAGAACCACTGCGATTGTGCCCCAGTTGAGCTGGGCTAAGCACCTCAGTGGAGAAAGCTAAAACTGAGTGTCATGATGAGGCGAGAGACCGGTCGCTGTTCGAGAGGTTTTTCGAGTCCCTAAAGACTTATGCCGCTTTGAGCGAGGAGCCGGCTTTGTCCGACCAAGGCGTGGATAGCGCCCCGAACTCGGTCTTCTGAACTAGGGGCTTCGCCGAAATTTAAAATTATAGAGTTCTATGGCTAAGTGAGAGTGTTCAAGCATTATAGTCCGATTGCCTGGTTCGTTGTGCTGAGCGCCTCCCTCGAAGGACCCAACTATGGGAAAAAGAGCGCTCAGGTTTATCCCGAACACCCCAGCACTAGTGGCATGGGGGCAGAAGCCGACGACTGGCCATCTCTCAATTTTTTGATAAACGGCCGCACAGAAAGTAATATTTTAAATTCAACAAGAATTGCTTAGCGCATATGAAGAAGTTTTCAGCGCACAGGATAAACACGAGTGAGTTCATTCAAAAATTACATCCTTGGTACATTCATCTGCCACAAGGCGGGCACCCGCAAGAACATCCTTATAGTAGTTCTCGGGCTTGCGATACTCCTTCCCCGGCGGCGGCCCGTCCCTCACAAGCTTCTCACCGTCCAGCTTACCCCAGTGCACCTTTGCACGAGCAAGGGCCCTACGGGCACCTTCGATGCAGACGGAGCGCTTGATGACCTCGAGCCTTGGACAGGCCTCCACCAGCCGCCGCACCAGCCCGAAGTAGCTCCCAGGCAGGGCCTCTCCAGGCCACAGCCGAACTATGAATCCCTTCATGGCCTGTTCGGCCGCCTTGTGGAGCTCGACCAGCTGTTTCAGCTGGTCGCTCAAGGGCACAGGGTGTCCGGCCTCAGCATACTGAGACCAGAACACCTTCTCCGTCGAGCTGCCCTCTTCGACTCGGTAGAATGCGGCGGCATCGGATACGCTGCGGGGAAGATCTGCGAATGCCCCTGGAGAGCTCCGGATTCGGGTAAGTAACAAGTAGTTTACTTTTATATTTCTGCTTTGCATAAAGAATGCCTTACCCGCCGCTATCTTTTTCATCTCCTCCAACTCTTGGAGGACCTTCTGGGATTCGGCCTTGGCAGACTAGGCAGTTTCAAGGGCCGCCGCGAGCTCGGACACTCGTGTCTTCGAGTCCAGCTCCAAACTCTCATGTTTTTTCATGAGAGCCTGAAGCTCTTGCTGCACCTTGCCGACCTGGGCCTCAAATTTCTCTCGCTCGGTGCGCTCCGTGGCCGCTCTCTTCTTGGCCTCGGACAACGCCCGCTTGAGGGTCGCCACCTCAGTCGTGGCCCCTACAATAAGCAATACAATCCTGTTATTTTTTGCAATCGCGTCTTTTTATAGGCACTTTTTCTGTAAGGTATCTCTTACCTTCTTTCTCCTTGAGCTGCCGCTTGGCAAGGCCGAGCTCTTGCTCGGTCCGCTCGAGGCCCTGTTTCAGGGCACCCACCTCCGCAGTCAGTGCGGCGGTGGCTAGCAGCGAAGCATGCATACGCATATTGACTCTTTTTTGTTAGACTCCTGCGAAATTTAATAGATCCTCTATTCGGCTTTTCTTTCCGAACGCCAAACAGAGCATCAAGGGCTACTGTCTATGCGGTAATATTTTTATATATTTTTACTTACCTCGAAGCCTGTTAGAAGGCTAGCGCAAGCTTCAGACAGTCCGCTCTTGGCGGACTGAACCTTCTGGATCACCGTACTCATAATAGTACGGTGCTCCTCGTCGATGGAGGCGCCGTTAAGCACCTCCAGCAGATTGTCCGGCACCTCCGGTTGGACGGAGGTCGCCGGCTCAGAAGGCTTGCTCCTCTTGGAAGGAGTTCGCCTACCGCGGTCCGGAACTGTTGAAGATTCCGGCGCGGTGTCCGGCTCAAAGCCGGACTTGGAGCCCTGGGGGGTCTTGTCCCCTTTACTCCTGGAGTCCGGGAGGTCGCCTTGCGGCTCCTTCAGGACCACCTCCTCCTGCCCCGGAGCTTGTCGCGACGCCACTTCGGCGTCATCCGCAGTGCGGGGGAGACAGCGGGCGGAACTGAGTTCACGTCCGATGAATCCAGGGAGCCGCTCGACGACTCGTCGAGTCCGGTCTGGGGCGGGCTGCATAATTATGTTCGACATTAGGGAAAGCTGTGCGACAAAGGAATATTATGAGTTACTCTGGTATCCGAATACTTATGATTTCACCGGACGCTTGGCCCTGTCTGGCCACTCCTCTTCGTCCTCTTCGGCGTCGGGGGAGTAGTCCGGCGGAGGGCTCTTCCTCTTCCTGGACCCTTCGGCCTCCCCCGTTGGGGCGGCCTTCCTTTTCTTTCCTCCTCCCGCTGGAGGGGGGAGGTTTCTTCTTCCTCCTCCTCGTTTTCACGGGAGGAGAGCGTCTCGGACTCGTCGGATGACGAGTCTGACACCACCATATGGCGGGCACTCTTTCGAGTCCCCGTGGCCTTCTTCTTCTTGGCCTTCTTCTCCGGCACCACATAAGGCGCCGGAACCAGCAGCTTCACTAGGAGAGCATGGGCTGGGTCTTTGGGCAAGGGAGTCGGACAGTTAATCGGTCCGGACTTCGCCTGCCAAGCCTGTCAAAGGTGAGGGAGTTTAGATCCCGCATAGAGTCAAACTATGAAAAAACTTAACATCCTGTAAAAGGTGAAAATAGCTTACCTCGCTAGCGTGACGCTGCGAGCTGTATTCGTGGTCCTCGGAAGCGGATGCGGGAGCCTCGGCGCCTCTGGTTAGCACCTTCCAGACGTCTTCATACATCATGTCGAAGAGCCTGTTAAGGGTTTGGTGCTGCACTGGGTCGAACTCCCACAGATTAAAGTCCCGTTGTTGACACGGGAGGATCCGGCGGACGAGCATAACCTGGACTACATTAACAAGCTTGATCGGCTTGTTCACCAGGGACTGGATGCATGTCTGCAGTCCAGTCACCTCTTTTTCGTCACCCCACGACAGGCCCGTCTCTTTTCAGGACATAAGCCGCTTGGGGGCTCCGGATCGGAACTCAGGGGCCGCGATCCATTTCGGATCGCGCGGCTCGGTGATGTAAAACCACCCGGATTGCCACCCCTTCAGGGTCTCCACGAAGGAGCCCTCGAGCCACAGGACGTTGGCCATCTTGCCCGCCATGGCGCCTCCGCACTCCGCCTGGCTGCCGCGCACCACCTTGGGCTTGACGTTGAAGGTCTTGAGCCAGAGGCCAAAATGGGGGAGGATGCGGAGGAAAGCCTCGCACATGATGATAAACACCGAGATGTTGAGGACGAAGTTCGGGGCCAGATCATGGAAATCCAGGCCGTAGTAGAACATGAGCCCCCGGACAAATGGGTGGAGTGGAAAACCCAGTCCGCGGAGGAAGTGGGGAAGGAATACTACCCTCTCATGGGGCCTTGGGGTGGGGAGAAGCTGCCCCTTCTTGGGAAGCCGGTGCGCGATGTCTTTGGACAAGTATCCGGCCTTCCTTAGCTTTTTGACATGGCCCTCCGTGACGGAGGAGACCATCCACTTGCCTCCCGCTCCGGACATTGCTGGAGAAGGTTGAGGTGGGAGGTGCCGGCTTGGGCGCTGGAGCTCGAGTGCACGGAAGATGGATAGGCAAAGGAGGAAGAAGGCGTAGGTAAAAAGGTGGATCCTTATCCCCTTATATGGGCGGATGCGGCTATGCGTCCCAACCAGCCTAGTAAAACTCGCTTGCCTCCCAAGCACCATGATAAATGGCGCGGTTGGGTTACCCACGTCCGTATTGATGAGAATCCCGTAAATGGGGGACATGATCTCTGCTTTGACAAGACGTGCCAAGGAAACCGCCTCGCAAAACATGCTCAGGCGGAAAAGTAAAAACGATTCGAGTAAAAGACTTGGCTGTAGTGTGATGTCACGCTGCGGAATACGTCAACAGATTAGATTTGTGTTAGTATTATTCTCTATGGCAATATGTGGAAGCTTTTTTGCAGAGCCGGACACTATCCTTGGTGTTTAAAATCTTCTTGAAGAACTTGGAGGAGGAACCCGCCTTGCAATACCGAAGACAATCTGCACGCCGGACTCGTCGTCATTGAAGCCTGGTTCAGGGGCTACTGAGGGAGTCCTGGATTAGGGGGTGTCCGGGTAGCCGGACTATACCTTCAGCCGGACTCCTGGACTATGAAGATACAAGATTGAAGACTTTGTCCCGTGTCCGGATGGGACTTTCCTTGGCGTGGAAGGCAAGCTTGGCGATGCGGATATTCAAGATCTCCTACCATTGTAACCGACTTTGTGTAACCCTAACCCTCTCCGGTGTCTATATAAACCGAGGGGTTTTAGTCCGTAGGACAACTTCATCATACAACAATCATACCATAGGCTAGCTTCTAGGGTTTAGCCTCCTTGATCTCGTGGTAGATCTACTCTTGTACTACCCATATCATCAATATTAATCAAGCAGGACGTAGGGTTTTACCTCCATCGAGAGGGCCCGAACCTGGGTAAAACTTCGTGTCCCTTGTCTCCTGTTACCATCCGGCCTAGACGCACAGTTCGGGACCCCCTACCCGAGATCCGCTGGTTTTGACACCGACAGCAGCCTTGGGAGCAGCTTTGGGCTTAGATGGAGCAGCCCCTGATCTGATTGCATCTCCCATGAGCTTCTGAGCTTTGGGTGCTGGTGCAACATCCTCTTGTTCTTCTTCTTCTTCAGAATCTCTCATCATTGATGGCTTGCCAAGAACTTTGGCAATAGTGGTTCTTGCTCTCTTCTTCTTTTTACCATCACCTGCTGCTTCACCATCATCTGATTCAATGGTGAACTTCATAGTTTCACCCGTGGCAACTTTCTTTGGCTTGGAAGCTTCAGCAGTTGAGGCTCTGGCTTTTGACATTGGAGCTCTTCTTGCTGGAGCCTTTGTTTTCATTCCAGGCTTTATTGCAGCAGTAGTGCTATACTCCTTCTTCAGCACCTTCTTTCTTGAAGTGGCCTCATCCTCAATAGCCACATAATCCTCATCTTCAGAATCTGAGGTTTTCTTCTTCCTTGTCGTGGTAGCTGCCTTTGGCAAGTTACTGGATGTGCTCCTGCTGCTCTCATCATAACTGCTGGAGGGACTAGTGCCCTCACTCAACTGAACCTATTCCTCTGACTTGTTTTGACTGTCACTTTGATCAGACATCTTCAGGCAAACTGTCAACAGACCCTGTGAATAGGTTGTAGATGAGGTAGAGTAGATGAGCATCACAAAGTATAGAGGTTTTGCCAAATAATTGAGTCAAAAAGCTTAGTTTTAGTTCTCTACAGAAGTGATCTCGGAGCTACCGAATTGACAAACTCAGTGATACCGAAGCAACACTTGGAACCTAAACTAGTGAACTCGGTAGGGCCGAGTCACCATTCGGTGGCACCGAGATTGCTAGGGTTTCACAGAATCTTGAACTCGGTCACACCGATTTGCACGTTTCGGTCAGACCAAAAAGCGCATGTGCAATGGCCAAAGCCGAATCGGTGAGACCGATTTCTACAGTTTGGTCGGTCCGAGATGAGTTCTGCAGAGAGCTAACCTTAAAATTTTCGAATCAATCTAGACCTAAGGAAGTTTTAGCTGGATGGATCAATCTCAATTGTGGCAAGAAACATGGCATTGTCCTTGTGCTAGGAATCGGAGTGAAAAAGATAGCACAAGGGGTCGAACACTTTCCCTAGAGCGGTGAGTGTTCGCTACGGTGGCAACGGCAGAGCAGATTGCTGTTGACAGCGGCGGAGACCAGCGGCGAGAAAACAATCTGGAGACCCGAAGAGGCAGAACAGGTTACGCACAGGTGTAGGGTTTCGGAAAAATTTCCAAATTTTGACCCGTCAGTATATATAACCTGACCCTGTCGGTGTGACCGAGTGGAACAACTTGGTGGCATCGAGATGCAAAACTGCAGGCAGTTACTGCAACTCGGTGTGACCGAAAGGTTCTAATCGGTTGCACCGAGATTGAAAAACCTAGATCAAGTAAGTGATTTCGGTAGGACCAAAAAGGATGAATCGGTTAGACGGAAATGCACAAAGAGGTTTTGGAAGTTTAAGTCTATGACGAATCGGGGACTCCGAGTGCTCCTCACACAGAGTGGTTCGAATCTAACTTGATCAAACTTTGTGATGTAGCATGAATAGAGTTTGAGATGAGGAAAGCATAGATAGCTAGAGGGAGTTCTTAGGCATTCTTGTCCATCCATTTGGCAAAAGAGAAAAAGGCAAACAATCAAAGCAACAAATGGATGTCCTCGAATGAGAAAAATATGCATCCAACATGCTCACACAAATAAAATGGCAAATGAAATATGTGACAATGAATGCACAAACACTCTAGCATCTATCAAGCAATTGGCGATGACTAGTTCATCTATATATGAGTACATTGACTTAGTAGTCAAATGAGAACCATTTGATCATATGTCATACTCATCGTTCAAGCACAAGTGGGGTTACCACTTTTACATAAAGCACTGTTGTGCTCACACCATTAGAGTTGCTTGAGCTCAATTCTTAGAGTAAAGCTCCCCCCTAGATGTGATATCCCCCCTAAGAGGGATGAACTAACCTTGGGTTTTGTCGATGATGACTTCATGTAGGTGTTGAAGATGTGGATCCTCAATGTTGATGTAGATCATTCAGAGCAATCCATTGGAGTGAGTTGCACTTTCAATACCTACACGGGTTAGTCCCACAAGGAACAAGCAAGGGTATCCATAGACATAGAGTGATGTATACACAAGATGTTGTCCATGAAAGCATTAGGTTACCTTGTCCCTTGTCTTACCAACAAGAGGATTTGTGACTCCTTGGACTAGTGCAAGATATGGAAGTTGTTTGCACTTGTCCTCGCCAAAATGATAAGAGTGAAGTATGTTGGCGGAGTCACCCTCAAGAACTCTCTAGTTCTTCTTCTTCGGGATCCACACCATCTTGATGGGAATCCTTGGAGTTGTAGTCGTACTTGATGAAGTAGAACTTGATGTAGTCTTGGGAACCCACTTGACCAAGGCCTTAGGTGCTTCTTCAAATGCATCAATCTCCTCGTGAAGCTTGTCGTTGCCTTTTTGCTTGTGGTCTTGTGGTGGAATATCATCTTGAGCTTGTGTTCCTTGGAAAGAAGTGGGATCATACTTCTCTTGTTGAGGAACAAACTTCGTCTTGGGGTATTGATCTTCTTCCCACTCAACTCCATTGGCATTGAACTTTCGTTCAAAACCAACACCTTGATTCTTTCGGTGCCTTCCTTGCTTGCGTACAATTTCCTCAAATTACTTACTTCCGGTTAGGCTCTTGTAAACACCTTTCTCTATAATTCCCTTCAATAAGCTATTTTCTTGCTCAAGTGTAACTTGTCTAAGAGAATCATTAGTGGAATCAAGAGAACTACTAGAAGAAAAAACATTGGATTTAACATGATTGTTGTTACTACTAGATGAAGAATCTTTCTTGTTCTTGTTGTTAGATTTAACTTGTGGCATGCACGTAGACAAGAGTAAACGCTTGGCAATGTAAGAAGAACTTTTCTTTGCGAAGATCATCATTGATTGCCTTTAAAAACTCATGCTCTTGCTCAAGGTTGAGCTTTTCAAAGCGTAGCTTCTCATGAGTCTTTAAAAGTTCTTGATGATCTTCCAAGGTAGTTTCATGAGCTAACTTAAGAGTGTTTAGTTCTTTAGTTAGATGCTCAATCTCCTTCTTATCATCATCATTCGTTTTATCTTGATTAGCATGATTAATAGCAAATTGATCATAGTTTTCATAACTAGAGTTGTCAACAAGTAAATCATCTTCATCACTATTGAAATCAACATACTCGGGGTGTGTTACCTTTGGACCTTTAGCCATGAAGCATCTCCCAATTCCTTCATTTGGTGAGTCAAATATGTCGTAGGAGTTGGTTGTCACAAGTGCTAGTCTGGCAACACCTTCATCTTGAGTATATTCGGAGTCGGAGTGATAACTTCTTTCGGAGTGATTGTCGGAGTCGGAGCCGGATACCCATCCACCAACATGTGCTTGATGTCTTATTTTTGTGTAGCTCCTTGATGACTTATCCTTCCTTTCCTAATCCTTACTTCTCCGAGAGGGTCTTCGTTCATAACGATCATCTCTACTCCTTCTATCTCTTGGGGGTGATTCTTCTCTTCTACTCCTTCTTTTGGGAGAATCTTCTCTTCTTTTGTAGGGAGCCGTACACTCATTGGAATAGTGTTCGGGTCTTCCACAATTGTAGCAATTACGCTCACGACTACAAGATCTTTTGTCATTGTAGGACCTTGACTTGGAACTTCTTTCCTTGCTTCTACTTTTGTATAACTTGTGGAAGTTCTTAACCATTAGGCTCAATTCTTCATTGAAGGTTTGTTTCTCACTTAATGATGTGGGAGCTTCACATGAGGCTTTGTAAGCACCGCTTGACTTGTTGTGGAGCTCTTCCTTATCCTTGAGTGACATCTCATGAGCAACAATTCTTCCAATGACTTCCGTTGGCTTGAGATCTTTGTAATTGGGCATCATTTGGATCAATGTGCACACGGTATCATATTTTCCATCCAAGGCTCTTAGAATCTTCTTAATGATGAATTTATTGGTCATCTCTTCACTTCCTAAGCCGGCAATCTCATTTGTGATGAGAGCAAGCCTAGAGTACATTTCAGCGACGCCTTCACCATCTGAAAGGATCGAGAAGAGGTGTCTAGAGGGGGGGTGATTAGACACTAAGTGCCAAAAGTTGCAGTTTTTAATATTCTTAAGTTTAAGTGGAGTTTAAGCACAAGTTTAACAAACACAATACATATCAAGCAAGCATGCAATGAGTATATGAGCAGCGGAAAGTAAAGCATGCAACTTGCAAGAATGTAAAGAGAAGGGTTTGGAGTATTCAAACGCAATTGGAGACATGGATGTTTTTGTCGTGGTTCCGATCGGTGGTGCTATCGTACATCCACGTTGATGGAGACTTCAACCCACGGAGGGTAACGGTTGCGCGAGTCCACGGAGGGCTCCACCCACGAAGGGTCCACGAAGAACCAACCTTGTCTATTCCATCATGGTTGTCACCCACGAAGGACTTGCCTCACTAGCGGTAGATCTTCACGAAGTAGGCGATCTCCTTGCCCTTACAAACTCCTTGGTTCAACTCCACAATCTTGTTGGAAGCTCCCAAGTGACACCTAGCCAATCTAGGAGACACCACTCTCCAAGAAGTAACAAATGGTGCGTTGATGATAAACTCCTTGCTCTTGTGCTTCAAATGATAGTCTCCCTGAGGGAGTCCTGGATTAGGGGGTGTTCGGGTAGCCGGACTATACCTTCGTCGGACTCCTGGACTATGAGGATACAAGATTGAAGACTTCGTCCCATGTCCGGATGGGACTTTCCTTGGCGTGGAAGGCAAGCTAGGCGATGCAGATACTCAAGATCTCCTACCATTGTAACCGACTCTGTGTAACCCTAACCCTATCCGGTGTCTATATAAACCAGAGGGTTCTAGTCCGTAGGACAACCATCTTCATACACAATCATACCATAGGCTAGCTTCTAGGGTTTAGCCTCCTTGATCTCGTGGTAGATCTACTCTTGTACTACCTATATCATCAATATTAATCAAGCAGGAGTAGGGTATTACCTCCATCGAGAGGGCCTGAACCTGGGTAAAAACATCGTGTCCCTTGTCTCCTGTTACCATCCGGCCTTGACGCACAGTTCGGGACCCCCTACCCGAGATCCGCCGGTTTTGACACCGACATTGGTGCTTTCATTGAGAGTTCCTTTGTGTCCTCGCCTTTAGGCCCGTTGGCTCCTTTGATCATCAACAACAACGAGGTCCAGGGTGAGACTTTTCTCCCCGGACAGATCTTCGTCTTCGGCGGTTTCGCTCTGCGGGCCAATTCGCTTGGTCATCTGGAGCAGATCAAAACCTACGCCCCTGGCCATCAAGTCAGGTTTGGAAGCTTAAACTAGACGGCTGATATCCATGTAGACTTGATCTTCGATGGGTTCGGGCCACAGCCAAGCGCGCCGCACTACCTTGAGGGGCATGATCTAACTCTGCCTCCGAACAGTGTACTGGAGGCCGCATACGCACTGGTTCCGACCTCTAACTCGGAGCCTGTTGCGCCAATCGGGGATAGACGGTTGGACGTCACCTCGGGGGCTGCGATCTCAAAGGCGATCGAGCCAAACGCCAGCCCCGCACTCCGCGTGACCCATAACCCCGAGGGGCCGGACTCCTCCCCGGACTCCGTTTCCCCCGCGCCCCTGCCAGTCGAATCCGATTGGGCGCCGATAATGGAGTTCACTGCCGCGGACATATTTCAGCACTCACCTTTTGGCGACATCCTGAATTCTCTCAAGTCCCTCTCTTTATCAGGAGAGCCCTGGCCGAATTACGGCCAGCAAGGATGGGATACGGACGACGAAGAAATTCAAAGCCCACCCACCACCCACTTGGTAGCCACTGTCGACGATTTAAACGACGTGCTAAATTTCGACTCCGCAAACATCGACAGCATGGATGACGATGCAGGAGATACCGACGAACCAACGCCCATAGGGCACTCGATAGCCACCTCACCTCATGATGTGTACATGGTGGATACCCCTAAAGAAAGCGACAACGAGGAAAAAGGGGACGAAACGGGAGATCGACACCCCGGTAAGCAATCAAAGCGTCGACGCAAACGCCGACCCAAGCCCCGCCTCGATGAAAACCTAGCCATAGAGCAGGACGAGCCGGAAGATGACGAGCAGGCCTCAAAGCAGCCGTCCGAACAGGGTAACTCGTACAGAGCAACCGAACATCCCTCCACCGGCGAAAACGGCATTCTGGACGACCTTACGCCGGATAAACCCATAAAGCAGAATAGTCTCAACAAAAGGCTCGCTGCGACCGCCCGCAGCCTGAAAAAGCAGAAGCGGAAGCTAAAAACAGCGGAGGATGCACTCCGGATTAGATGGAGCAAAGTAATGAACACCGCCGATAAGTACGGCAACGGTCGCCACACCAAAAGCTATCCGAAAAGAAAACTACTGCCTGAATTTGATGAAGAGGCCCTAGAGCCCCCGAATTCAGAAAACAAGAAAGCCACACGGTCGGATAGACGACCCCACAAAACGGCATGTGGCGCAGCACTCAAACGGGCATGCGACCCACCTAAGGATTCACATCATGCCCCAGCTAGGTCCATTTATGGCCAAGAAAGCAAGCTTTCGTCAGCAATGCAAAAAAGCCATCATCAGAATCCGGCACACCCAGATATCGAGGCGCCGCACATCCCCTATGCTTCACCGATGAGGTTCTGTACTATGAATTTCCGGAGGGATTCAAACCCGTCAACATAGAGGCATATGATGGAACAACAGACCCCGGAGTCTGGATCGAGGACTATATCCTCCACATACATATGGCTAGAGGAGATGATCTCCACGCCATTAAATATTTACCCCTCAAGCTCAAAGGGCCAGCCCGGCACTGGCTTAAGAGCCTTCCCGAAAACACAATTGGAAGTTGGGAAGAGCTCGAGGATGCTTTCCGAACAAATTTTCAAGGGACCTATGTCCGCCCTCCGGATGCAGACGATCTCAGTCACATAACCCAACAGTCCGGAGAATCAGCTGGCAGTTCTGGAATAGATTCCTCACTAAAAAGAATCAGATAGTCGACTGTCCGGACGCCGAAGCCTTAGCAGCTTTCAGGCATAATGTCCGAGACAAATGGCTCGCCAGACACCTCGGCCAGGAAAAGCCAAGAACAATGGCCGCTCTAACAAGCCTCATGACCCGCTTTTGCGCTGGAGAAGACAGCTGGTTGGCAAGGTGCAGCCCCAGCGAACCAAGTACATCCGAAACCAGGGATGGGAACGGGAAACCGCAATGCAACAAGGATCGTCGCCGGACTAAATAAAAAAGTCCAAAGAGCACGGCAGTTAATGCCAGATTCAAAGGCTCACGACAAAATCAGACAAAACCACCCCTCCAGGACAACAGGAATGATCCGTCCCACTTAAATAAGATCCTGGACAGGATATGTCAGATACACAACACTCCTGGGAAGCTTGCTAACCATACCCACAGAGATTGTTGGGTTTTCAAACAATCCGGCAAACTCAACGCCGAACGCAAGGGGCTCGACACACAAAGCGAAGATGAGGACGAACCCCAGAAGCAGAGCACCAGGAAACAAAAGAACTTCCCACAAGAAGTAAAAGCAGTGAACTTACTTCACATAACAAAACGTGCGGCACCCATAAAGGTACGCACCACACGACCTATCCCCAAAGGGTCCCGCCACTGGTCGTTAAAACCAATCATCTTCGATTAGCTAGATTATTCTAGAAATATCAAGAATGCAGGCTGGGCTGCCTTGATACTCGACCCAATAATTGGCGGACTCCAGTTTTCAAATGTCCTTATGGACGGCGCCAGTGGACTAAACCTGATATACCAGGATACAATACATCACATGGGGGTAAACCCAGCTCGAATCCGCCGCAGCAAAACCTCCTTTCAAGGGGTAACGCCGGGACCGGACACCCATTGTATGGGTTTTATCCGGCTCAAGGTTATATTCGGCTCTGCCAATAACTTCCGCAGCGAAAAGCTGACCTTCCATATCGTCCCGTTCTCAAGCCGCTATCAAGCACTACTGGGACGCGAAGCTTTCGCTCGCTTTAACGCAATTCCGCACTATGCATCCCTTACACTTAAGATGCCCGGTCCACGAGGCATCATCTCTTTGAAGGGGAAGCGTTAAAGTGCGCCTCCCCCAAGTGGAGGACTGTGCGGCCGCTTCGACAGCCGCATAATAAAATGGCCTCACCAGCCCAAAAACATTTCGACATAGGTCATTAAAGACCACGAACGCGGAATAGACGAGTTCGGTACAAGTCCATCATTAATACGGGCATAGAGGCCACACGCCCCCATACTAGGGGCTACATGCAGAGACAATAAAGCTCAATTTTATATAATTTACTTTATATTTTGTACATTTTAAACTTTTGATTCGGCACGACCCGTTTTTCAACTCAGTTCCTCTCTTTTACAGATGAACCTCGTGCGGCGCCCGTCCAGGATACGGCACAACGGAGACACAGGCGCAGACGTGCAGTAGGGACCTGTCATAAAGGATTCTCTTTAGATTAAGACCCTGCTTAAAACTTTTTTACTGTCTCTTGTTGATACATATCCCCTGGTTTTTTCTGATATAACCAAGGAGGAGGCTGGCGTCTTGGCATGTGGCCACGTCAGAATTTTTGCACGTACCTGGACACTAGGGGCTTTCTTTTTCCTTATGAAAAGTGTTGTTTTGCCCGCACTTATAAAGACCGAACACCTTAGGGAGTGTTCGGCGTCGCGAGTTTTCGCATTATATGCATCAGCTCCGAATCATGTCTTTGGTCAAATGTTGGGTTGCCCGGCTCCTGAGTTCGGCTACCTTACGTTCCGCTCTATCGGCTAAGGTAGCACTAGGAGAACTACTGCGATTGTGCCCCGGTTCGGCCGGGCGAGCACCTCAGTAGAGAAAGCCAAAAACTGACTGTCATGATGTAGCGTGAGACTGGTCAGCCACTCGATGACCTATTGGAATCTATCGGATTCCTCCGCTTTGACGAAGGGCCGCTTCCCGGTTAGGCACATACGCGCCCCGAACTCAGGCAAGCGCAGTCGCCACAAAGAGGCTACCTAAATAGTCCCACTATCAAGCTCCTATGGCTAAGTGAAAGTGTTAAAGCATTATAGTCCAGTTGCCTGGCCCGCTGCGCTATCACCTTCTTTGTGGGACCAAGACGTTGGGTTAAGTGTGAACATGCGTCTTCTGCGAGCACCCCCGCACTATGTGCGTGGGGGCTGAAGCCAACGACTGCCATCTTTCAGATTTTGCATATATATATATATATATATATATATATATATATATATATATATATATATATATATATATATATATATATATATTTAAATGGCCGCACAGGAGGTGTTCTTAATACTTGAAGGCACAAGTATAAAAAGGCCGCTATAATTTATCAAAATATTACTTTATAATTACATATGCTATCACAACATAGCATCCTTCAAGCACTGCGTCTCTATTATACGAGCGCCTTCAAGGACTTCCTGAAAGTAGTGCTCGGAGGGTACTCGGCTTTTATCCGAGTCTTGGGACGCAACAACGGTGGCCTCCATCTCTGCCTAGTACGTTTTGACACGGGCAAGAGCCATCCTTGCGCCCTCTATGCATGCTGACCTCCTCATTGCATCAATACGCGGAACCGCGTCAAGGAATTGCTGCACCAGGCCGAAGTAACTCTTCGGCTCCGATCTCCCCGGCCACAGATAACCCATGACATAGTTCATGGCGAGTCCGGACAACCTATTCAGTTCGGCCCATTGAGCCAAACGATCGTCCACGGCAAGTGGACGCTCTGGATTGTGAAACTGCGACCAGAAAAGCCTTTCCACTTCGTGATCTTTTTTATCCCGAAAGTGTTCGGACGCATCGGCAGCACTCGCCGCTAGATCCAGATAGGTATCCTCCACACTCCACATCCGGTCCAACGGAGCGAGCTTCGGATCACAAAATTTTCTTCGCAGCATAAAGGGCTTTCCGGCCGCAATTTGTTCGGCCTGACATAGCTCCTCCTTCGCAGCTCTCATCGCAGAGCGCGCATCCTTGGCATTAGCAACGGCCTTCTTTAGGTCCATCCGTCTCGCCTGATCTTCTCTCTCCAGAAGTTTGCAACGGTCTGCAGCGCTCTTTAACTCTTCGGCCACCCTGGCCATCTCCTCTTTGCTTCGGCAATGTGCCGCTTGTTCGGCTCTTAGCTCTTCAAGGGCTTTCTTGGCAACCGCATCACTTTTTCGGGCTTGCTCTTTAGCTTGGGCAAGGTCTGCCCGAAGAATCTCCACGGCGGCCGCAGCATCTGCGTCAAGCATACACATGGTAAGACACTGGCATAAAGCTATTCTTACATAACGCCGCTCCAGGAATTACATACCTTGAGCCTCATCAAGCCGCCTGTGGACAAGTGCGATGTCGGCATCTGCCACGTCCAATTGCCGCTTCAGTTCGGCAAAATCATTAGTCCGGCTTGCTTCCGGACACCCTGCAGCCTACATTCAAAGGCGACATCTTAGACCTGGGACTATGATCCTCCGCGTGTCGTCATTTCCTGACGACGCGCAGAGTCTCAGGGGCTACTATCTACACAGGGCGCATCTTATTTATGCGCAACTGACAAAAGTGGACATTATCTAATGTACCTCAAAACCCGTCAGTAAACTCTTGACGGCCTCATGCAATCCGCTCTCGGCGGATGAGATCCTTTCAATTACCGTGCCCATCAATGCACGGTGCTCCTCCGAAATAGAAGCTCGCCCCAACAACATCTTTAGCTCCTCCGGCCGAGCACCAGATGGTGCCGGATTTGCCCCATGACCTCTTTTGAAGGCCAAACCCGGAGAACCTCAGGGGGCCATGTAGCCATCTTCCGCCCCTGCCGGATTCGGAGAAGCCCTCCGAGACGACACCTCAGGGTCGCCCACCTCGCTAGGCGGCACGGCAGGGGGAGGCGTCCCGCTCTCCATCATCTCTGGAAGAAGATCCCCTGAAGACGAGCTCTGCTGAGAAGGGCTGAGGTCCAAGCTACAAGGTAAAAAATCGGTTAATCTTCTTAGATATAAAATCAAGGATTTCTCTCATCCCTCAAAAGAAAATCTTTTCTATACGTACGGCTCGCTGGAGGGCTTATCCCTTTGAGGTCGTAGTTCGGCCAAGGAACTCCCCGGCGTCGGACCCTCTGACGAAGATCTCTTCCCCCGCTTCAAGGCCGTGGTCTCTGAGTAGTCAGAGGCGGCCCTTTTCTTCCCCTTAGGAGAGGAATTATCGGTTCCTCCCTTCGGAGTAGCCTCCTTTAAGGAAGCCATATTTTCCTTGTCCTCCCCTTTGCTTACCTCCAAAGGCATTATCGCCAACATCCTGACCAGCACGGGATCCGGCCTGGTTTCGGGAAGGGGAGCCGGACACCTGATCAGCTTTGCCTTCGCTATCCACTCCTGTTTAAAAAGAACGGCTCTTTCAGCGGCAAGTTCATGACAATTGTACGGGTAGCAGGTCCGGGTACAGGGTTACTTACTTCATTATCCGAACGATTGCAGCTTAGGCCTGCGTCCTCGGTCAAATCCAGACACACCTCTTGTGATCCAAAAAACAGTTTATACATCTTCGCGGGCGTTGTGCCCATAAAATCCCGGAGAGCTCGTGGTCCCTCTGGATTAAATTCCCACAGGCGAAGGGAGCGGCGTTTACCGGGCAGTATTCAGCAAATCAGCATGACCTGTGTCACCTTGACCAGGCTGAGGTCTCCTTTCAAGAGATCCTTAATGCGGCCCTGCAGCAAGGGCACGTCTTTGGGCAGACCCCAATCTAATCCTCTGTTGACCCATGACGCCAGCCATGGTGGGGGACCCGAGCGAAAGGCAGGAGGCGCCACCCACTTGGTGCCCCGAGGAGTGGTGATATAAAACCACTCTTGTTGCCACAAACCTAGCTCCTCTTGGAAAGAGCCTTCGGGCCAGGGAGCATCGGCATTCTTGCTTATGATAGCGCCGCCGCACTCCGTGTGTCGACCCTTGATCATCTTCGGCTCCACTTTGAAGGTCTTGAGCCATAAGCCGAAGTGAGGGGTAATGCAGAGGAATGCTTCACACACAACGATAAACGAGGAGATATGGAGGATAGACTCCGGAGCTAAATCATGGAATTCCAGCCCGTAATAAAATAGCAGTCCCCTCACAAAGGGATCCATTGGGAAGCCTAATCCCCGAAGGAAGTGAGACACGAACACCATGCTCTCGCCGGGCTGGGGACTGGGGATAACCTGCCCTCGAGCAGGCAACCTATGCGAAATCTCGCCGGTCAGGAACTTAGCCTCCCTCATCCTTAATACGTCCTCCTCCGTGACGGAGGAAGGCGTCCATCGACCTTGAAGGTCAGAACCGGACATTGTCGAAGGTCCGAAGCGCCTGGAATCTGGAGCCTGGGGTGTTGGAACTCAAGGCGACAGGCGAACTCGTTTGAGATCAAGAAA
Organism: Aegilops umbellulata; assembly: GCA_032464435.1. Classification (NCBI taxonomy): domain Eukaryota; kingdom Viridiplantae; phylum Streptophyta; class Magnoliopsida; order Poales; family Poaceae; genus Aegilops; species Aegilops umbellulata. The sequence goes on along the minus strand of CP136056.1, from coordinate 59,404,190 downwards.
AGGAGCAGGGCATTGGTCTCTTTATAAGAGGTTGAATACCAAGAGCCCTCCCCGTAATCGTTTTGGACTCGCCTTTAATCGAGGGAACGTGTTGAAGGGCACGATTGGGTTACCCATGGCCATATTGATGAGAATCCCGTAAAAAGAGGACACGATCTCTGCTTTGACAAGACGTGCCAAGGAAACCGCCTCGCTAAACATGCTGAGGGTGGAAAAGTAAAAACGATTCATAAGAGGACTTGGCCTCAATGTGATGACGCACTGCGGGATACGTCAGCAGATTTGATTTGTGGCGATATGTGGAAACTTATTTTGCAGAGCCGGACACTATTCTTGGTGTCTACAATCTTCTATGAAGGACTTGGAGGAGGAACCCGCCTTGCAATGCCGAAGACAATCTGCGCGTCGGACTCGTCGTCATTGAAGCCTGGTTCAGGGGCTACTAAGGGAGTCCTGGATTAGGGGGTGTTCGGGTAGCTGGACTATACCTTCGCCGGACTCCTGGACTATGAGGATACAAGATTGAAGACTTCGTCCCGTGTCCGGATGGGACTTTCCTTGGCGTGGAAGGCAAGCTAGGCAATGCGGATACTCAAGATCTCCTACCATTGTAACCGACTCTGTGTAACCCTAACCCTATTCGATGTCTATATAAACCGGAGGGTTCTAGTCCGTAGGACAACCATCTTCATACACAATCATACCATAGGCTAGCTTCTAGGATTTAGCCTCCTTGATCTCGTGGTAGATCTACTCTTGTACTACCTATATCATCAATATTGATCAAGCAGGAGTAGGGTATTACCTCCATCAAGAGGGCCCGAACCTGGGTAAAAACATCGTGTCCCTTGTCTCCTGTTACCATCCGGCCTTGACGCATAGTTCGGGACCCCCTACCCGAGATCCGCCGGTTTTGACACCAACACTCCCCAACACTCAACTCTCTCTCACAGGATTTGCATTTGGTGGAAAGAAGATTTGAGTGGAACGCAACTTGGGGAAGGCTAGAGATCAAGATTCATATGGTTGGAGTGGAATATCTTGACCTCAACACAAGTGTAGGTGGTTCTCTCTTAGAAAATGTGTATTGGAAGTGTAGGTATGTTCTGATGGCTCTCTCCACGAATGAAGAGTAGGTGGAGGGGTATATATAGCCTCCACACAAAATCTAACCGTTACACACAATTTGCCAAACTCGGTGGGACCGAATGGTTAAACTCGGTCGGACCGATTCAGCAAACCTAGTGACCGTTAGGATTTTCGGTGGGACTGAGATGCAACTCGGTAGGACCGATATGGTTAGGGTTAGGGCATAACGTAATCTCGGTGTGACCGATTACACAAACTCGGTGGGACCGATTTTGGTAATAAGCTAACCAGAGAGTTGGTCAGGCAAACTCGGTGAGACCGATTACACAAACTCGGTGGGACCGATTTTGGTAATAAGCTAACCAGAGGGTTTGCATTGTAATCTCGGTAGTACCGATTGCTCAAAATCGGTGAGACCGATTTTGGTAATGGACATACACAGAGAGATTACAATCCCATCTCAGTAAGACTGAGATCCCTATCGGTGAAACCGATTTGCTAGGGTTTGTGGCAGTGGCTATGACATCTGAAACTCGGTGGCGCCGGATAGAAAGAATCGGTGGGCCCGAGTTTGACTTTTGGTTTAGGTCAAATGTGAATGTGGGAAGGTAGTTGAGGGTTTTGGAGCATATCAGTAAGCACTTTGAGCAAGCAAGCCATTAAGAAACACCTCATCCCCTCTTGATAGTATTGGCTTTTCCTATAGACTCAATGTGATCTTGGATCACTAAAATAGAAAATGTAGAGTCTTGATCTTGAAGCTTGAGCCAATTCTTTGTCCTTAGCATCTTGAAGGGGTTCCACATCCTCTAGTCTATGCCACTCCATTGTTGAACTTATCTGAAACATACTAGGTAAAAGTGTTAGTCCAACAAGAGATATGTTGACATTAATTACCAAAACCACCCAGGGAGCACTTGTGCTTTCACCTTCCTTCATTTTGAACTTGTCAAGTTGACTTTGAAGCACATCCAATTTGGATTCCTTGACGGAGTCGGTACCTTCGTGCATATCAATCAAAGTATCCCAAATTTCCTTTGCATTCTCAAGACGGCTGATTTTGTTGAATTCTTCGGGGCACAATCCGTTGAAGATAATATCACAAGCTTGAGCATTGTATTGCAACATCTTCAACTCTTCTGTGGTAGCTTCACGGTTTGGTTCTCTCCCATCAAAGAATTCACCTTGCAAGCCAATATACACAATAGCCCAAACGGCCGGGTTATGTCCAAGAATATGCATTTTCATCTTATGCTTCCAACTAGCAAAATTTGTACCATCAAACTAAGGACCTCTATGGTGGTAATTTCCCTCGCTAGACGCCATACTCTCCTAGGTTGTGAAACCAAGGCTATGACCACCAAAAGCTATGGAAATCAAAGCAAATGGAGACCAAAGCTCTGATACCACTTGTAGGATCGAAAGTATGTCTAGAGGGGGTGATTAGACTACTTGACCAAATAAAAATCTAGCCTTTTCCCAATTTTAGTTCTTGGCAGATTTTAACAACTTAGCACAAGTCAAGCAATCAACTTACACATGCAATTCTAAGAGTGTAGCAGCAGAAAGTAAAACAATTGCATATGAAGGTAAAGGGAGGAGTTTGAGGGAGCAAACGCAATGTTGACACGCATATTTTTTATCCGTGGTTCCGATAGGTGGTGCTATTGTACATCCACGTTAATGGAGACTTCAACCCACGAAGGGTAACGGTTGCGCGAGTCCACGGAGGGCTCCACCCACGAAGGGTCCACGAAGAAGCAACATTGTCTATCCCACCATGGCTGTCGCCCACGAAGGACTTGCCTCACTCGGGTAGATCTTCACGAAGTAGGCGATCTCCTAGCCCTTACAAACTCCTTGGTTCAACTCCACAATCTTGACTGAGGCTCCCAAGTGACACCTGGCCAATCTAGGAGACACCACTCTCCAAGAGGTAACAAATGGTGTGTTGATGATGAACTCCTTGCTCTTGTGCTTCAAATGATAGTCTCCCCAACACTCAACTCTCTCTCATAGGATTGGATTTGGTGGAAAGATGATTTGAGTGGAAAGCAACTTGGCGAAGGCTAGAGATCAGGATTTATGTGGTTGGAATGGAATATCTTGACCTCAACACAAGTGTAGGTGGTTCTCTCTCAGAAAATGTATGTTGGAAGTGTAGGCATGTTCTGATGGCTCTCTCCATGAATGAAGAGTGGGTGGAGGGGTATATATAGCCCCCACACAAAATCTAACCGTTACACACAATTTACCAAACTCGGTGGGACTGAATCGTGAAACTCGGTCAGACCGATTTTGTTCATAATGTGACCGTTAGGCGTTTCGGTGGGACTGACACGTCAACTCGGTGAGACCGATTTCATTAGGGTTAGGGCATAATGTGATCTCGGTGAGACCGATTACACAAACTTGGTGAGACCGATTTTGGTAATAGACAAACAGAGAGTTGGTCAGGAAAACTCGGTGGGACCGATTCGCTCATCTCGGTTGGACCGAAACATTATGAAAGGGAAACAGAGAGTTTGCATTGCAATCTTGGTGGGACCGATCGCTCATCTCAGTTTGACCGAAACGTTACGAAGGCAAATAGAGAGATTACGATCCCATCTCGGTAAGACCAAGATCCCTATCGGTGAGACCGAAAAGACTAGGGTTTGTGGCAGTGGCTATGTCAACTGAACTCGGTGGCGCCGGATAGAAAGTTTCGGTGGGGCCGAGTTTGACTTTTGGTTTGGGACATATGTGGATGTGAGAAAGTAGTTGAGGGTTTTTGGAGCATATCACTAAGCACTTTGAGCAAGAAACTTATTAAGCAACACCTCACCCCTCCTGATAGTATTGGCTTTTCCTATGGACTCAATGTGATCTTGGATCACTTAAAATAAAAAATGTAGAGTCCTGAGCTTTGAGCTTGAGCCAATCCTTTGTCCTTACATTTTGAGGGGTCCACTTTTCTCATCCATGCCATGCCAATCATTGAGCTTTCCTGAAATGTTTATCTTGAAATAGCATTAGCTCAATGAGCTATATGTTGTTAGGAATTACCAAAACCACCCAGGGATAGTTGCACTTTCAGCAAGACCACTAGTTTCAAGAAAAGGGAAAGAAAGGGAACTTCAAGAAGAATGACAAGCAAGTTGTCACTCCCATGAAGAAGCTCAAAGCTAGATCCAAACCTGAAACTGAGTGCTTCTACTGCAAAGGAAATGGTCACTGGAAGCAGAACTGCCCCAAAAAAACTTGGCGGATAAGAAGGATGGCAAAGTGAACAAAGGTATATTTGATATACAGATTATTGATTTGTACTTTACTAGTGTTCATAGCAAGCCCTGGGTATTTTATACAGATTCAATTGCTAAATTTAGTTACTCGAAACGGGAGTTGCAGAATGAATAGAGACTAGTTAAGGACAAGGTGACGATGTGTGTTGGAGGTAATTCCAAGGTTGATATGATCACCATCGCACACTCCCTCTACCTTCGAGATTAGTATTGAACCTTAAATAAATGTTATTTGGTGTTTGCGTTGAGCATGAATATGATTGGATCATGTTTATTGTAATACGGTTATTCATTTAAGTCGAAGAATAATTGTTGTTCTGTTTACATGAATAAAACCTTCTATGGTCATACACCCAATGTTAATGGTTTATTGAATCTTGATTATAGTGATACACATATTCATAATATTGATGCCAAAAGATGCAACGTTGATAATGATAGTGCAACATACTTGTGGTGTTGCCGTTTAGGTCATATTGGTGTAAAGCGCATGAAGAACCTCCATGCAGATGGGATTTTGGAATCACTTGATTATGAATCGTTTGATACGTGCGAGCTATGCCTCATGGGCAAGATGACTAAAACTCCATTCTCTGAAAGAATGGAACGAGCTAATGACTTATTGGAAATGATATATACCGATGTATGCGGTCCGATGAGTGTTGAGGCTTGCGGCGGGTATCGTTATTTTCTAAACTTCACAGATCATTTGAGCAGATATGGGTATATCTACTTAATGAAACACAAGTCTGAAACATTTGAAAAGTTCAAAGAATTTCAGAGTGAAGTGTAGAATCATCATAACAAGAAAATAAAGTTTCTATGATCATATCGCAGATGCGAATATTTGAGTTATGAGTTTGGCCTTCATTTAAAACAATGTGGAATAGTTTCACAACTCACGCCCCCTAGAACACCACAGCATAATGGTGTGCCTAAACGTTGTAACCGTGCTTTATTAGATATGGTGCGATCTATGATGTCTCTTACCGATTTACCACTATCATTTTGGGGTTATGCATTAGAGACACCTGCATTCACGTTAAATAGGGCACCATCTAAATCCGTTGAGACGACACCGTATGAACTGTGGTTTGGCAAGAAACCTAAGCTATCGTTTCTTAAAATTTGGGGTTGCGATGCTTATGTGAAAAGGTTTCAGCCTGATAAGCTCGAACCCAAATCGGAGAAGTGCGTGTTCATAGGATACCCAAAAGAAACTGTTGGGTATATTGGGGAACATAGAAATTACAAAAAATCCTTCGCACACGCAAGATCATGGTGATGCATAGCAACGAGAGGGGAGAGTGTTGTCCACGTACCCTCGTAGACCAAAAGCGGAAGCGTTAGCACAACGCGGTTGATGTAGTCGTACGTCTTCATGATCCGACCGATCAAGTACCAAACGCACGACACCTCCGAGTTCAGCACACGTTCAGCCCGATGACGTCCCTCGAACTCTGATCCAGCCGAGTGTTGAGGGAGAGTTTGGTCAGCACGACGGTGTGGTGACGATGTTGATGTTCTACCGACGCAGGGCTTCGCCTAAGCATCGCTACAGTATTATCGAGGTGGACTATGGTGGAGGGGGGCACCACACACGGCTAAGAGATCAATGATCAATTGTTGTGTCTCTAGGGTGCCCCCTGGCCCCGTATATAAAGGAGCAAGGGGGAGGTGCGGCCGGCTAGGGAGGAGGCGCGCCAGGAGGAGTCCTACTCCTACTGGGAATAGGACTCCCCCCTTTTCCATGTTGGACTAGGAGAGAGAGGGGGAAGAGGTGGAGGGGAGGAAGGAAAGGGGGCGTCGCCCCCCTCTCCTTGTCCTATTCGGACTAGGGGGAGGGGCGCGCGGCCCTACCCTGGCCGCCTCTCCTCTCTTCCACCAAGGCCCACTAAGGCCCATTAAGTTCCCCGGGGGTTCCGGTAACCTCCCGGTACTCAGGTAAAATCCCGATTTCACCCGGAACACTTCTGATATCCAAACATAGGCTTCCAATATATCAATATCTTCATGTCTCGACCATTTTGAGACTCCTCGTCAAGTCCGTGATCACATCCGGGACTCCGAACAACCTTCGGTACATCAAAACATATAAACTCGTAATATAACTGTCATTGTAACGTTAAGCGTGCGGACCCTACGGGTTCGAGAACTATGTAGACATAACCGAGACACGTCTCCGGTCAATAACCAATAGCGGAACCTGGATGCTCATATTGGCTCCCACATATTCTATGAAGATCTTTATCGGTCAGACCGCATAACAACATACGTTGTTCCCTTTGTCATCGGTATGTTACTTGCCCGAGATTCGGTCGTCGGTATCTCAATACCTAGTTCAATCTCGTTACCGACAAGTCTCTTTACTCGTTCTGTAATACATCATCCCGCAACTAACTCATTAGTTGCAATGCTTGCAAGGCTTAAGTGATGTGTATTACCGAGAGGGCCCAGAGATACCTCTCTGACAATCGGGGTGACAAATCCTAATCTCGAAATACGTCAACCCAACAAGTACCTTCGGAGACACCTGTAGAGCACCTTTATAATCACCCAGTTACATTGTGACGTTTGGTAGCACACAAAGTGTTCCTCAGGTAAACGGGAGTTGCATAATCTCATAGTCATAGGAACATGTATAAGTCATGAAGAAAGCAATAGCAACATACTAAACGATCATGTGCTAAGTTAACGGAATGGGTCATGTCAATCACATCATTCTCCTAATGATGTGATCCCTTAATCAAATGACAACTTATGTCTATGGTTAGGAAACATAACCATCTTTGATCAACGAGCTAGTCTAGTAGAGGCATACGAGTGACACTCTGTTTGTCTATGTATTCACACATGTATTATGTTTCCGGTTAATACAATTCTAGCATGAATAATAAACATTTATCATGATATAAGGAAATAAATAATAACTTTATTATTACCTGTAGGGCATATTTCCTTCAGTCTCCCACTTGCACTAGAGTCAGTAATCTAGATTACACAGTAATGATTCTAACACCCATGGAGCCTTGGTGTTGATCATGTTTTGCTCGTGGAAGGGGCTTAGTCAACGGGTCTGCAACATTCAGATCCGTATGTATCTTGCAAATTTCTATGTCTCCCACCTGGACTAGATCCCGGATGGAATTGAAGCGTCTCTTGCGGTGCTCGGTTCTCTTGTGAAATCTGGATTCCTTTGCCAAGGCTATTGCTCCAGTATAGTCACAAAAGATTTTTATTGGACCCGATGCACTAGGTATGACACCTAGATCGGATATGAACTCTTTCATCCAAACTCCTTCATTTGCTGCTTCCGAAGTAGCTATGTACTCCGCTTCACATGTAGATCCCACCACGACGCTTTCCTTAGAACTGCACCAACTGACAGATACACCGTTCAATGTAAACACATATCTGGTTCGCCATTTAGAATTGTCCGGATCAGTGTCAAAGCTTGCATCAACGTAACCATTTACGATGAGCTCTTTGTCACCTCCATAAACGAGAAACATATCCTTAGTCCTTTTCAGGTACTTCAGGATGTTCTTGACCGTTGTCCAGTGATCCACTCCTAGATTACTTTGGTACCTCCCTGCCAGACTTATAGCAAGGCACACATCAGGTCTGGTACACAGCATTGCATACATGATAGAGCCTATGGCTGAAGCATAGGGAACATCTTTCATTTTCTCTCTATCTTCTGCAGTGGTCGGGCATTGAGTCTTACTCAACTTCACACCTTGTAACACAGGCAAGAACCCTTTCTTTGCTTGATCCATTTTGAACTTCTTCAAAACTTTGTCAAGGTATGTGCTTTGTGAAAGTCCAATTAAGCGTCTTGATCTATCTCTATAGATCTTGATGCCCAATATGTAAGCAGCTTCACCGAGGTCTTTGATTGAAATACTCTTATTCAAGTATCCCTTTATGCTATCCAGAAATTCTATATCATTTCCAATCAGTAATATGTCATCCACATATAATATCAGAAATGCTACAGAGCTCCCACTCACTTTCTTGTAAATACAGGCTTCTCCAAAAGTCTGTACAAGACCAAATGCTTTGATCACACTATCAAAGCGTTTATTCCAACTCCGAGAGGCTTGCACCAGTCCATAAATGGATCGCTGGAGCTTGCACACTTTGTTAGCTCCCTTTGGATCGACAAAACCTTCTGGTTGCATCATATACAACTCTTCTTCCAGAAATCCATTCAGGAATGCAGTTTAGACATCCATTTGCCAAATTTCATAATCATAAAATGCGGCAATTGCTAACATGATTTGGACAGACTTAAGCATAGCTACGGGTGAGAAGGTCTCATCGTAGTCAATCCCTTGAACTTGTCGAAAACCTTTCGCAACAAGTCGAGCTTTGTAGACAGTAACATTATCGTCAGCGTCAGTCTTGTTCTTGAAGATCCATTTATTCTCAATTGCTTGCCGGTCATCGGGCAAGTCAACCAAAGTCCACACTTTGTTCTCATACATGGATCCCATCTCAGATTTCATTGCCTCAAGCCATTTTGCGGAATCTGGGCTTACCATCGCTTCTTCATAGTTCGTAGGTTCATCATGATCTAGTAGCATGACTTCCAGAATAGGATTACCGTACCACTCTGGTGCGGATCTTACTCTGGTTGATCTACGAGGTTCAGTAGCAACATGATCTGAAGTTCCATGATCATCATCATTAACTTCCTCACTAAATGGTGTAGGCATCACGGAAACCGGTTTCTGTGATGAACTACTTTCCAATAGAGGAGCAGGTATAGTTACCTCATCAAGTTATACTTTCCTCCCACTCACTTCTTTCGAGAGAAACTCCTTCTCTAGAAAGGATCCATTCTTAGCAACAAATGTCTTGCCTTCAGATCTGTGATAGAAGGTGTACCCAACGGTCTCCTTTGGGTATCCTATGAAGACACATTTCTCCGATTTGGGTTCGAGCTTATCAGGTTGAAGCTTTTCACATAAGCATCGCAGCCCCAAACTTTCAGAAACGACAACTTTGGTTTCTTGCCAAACCATAGTTCATAAGGCGTCGTCTCAACGGATTTCGATGGTGCCCTATTTAACGTGAATGCGGCCGTCTCTAAAGCATAACCCCAAAACGATAGCGGTAAATCAGTAAGAGACATCATAGATCGCACCATATCTAGTAAAGTACGATTACGACGTTCGGACACACCATTACGATGTGGTAATCCGGGTGGCGTGAGTTGCGAAACTATTCCGCATTGTTTCAAATGTAGACCAAACTCGTAACTCAAATATTCTCCTCCATGATCAGATCGTAGAAACTTTATTTTCTTGTTACGATGATTTTCAACTTCACTCTGAAATTCTTTGAAATTTTCAAATGTTTCAGACTTATGCTTCATTAAGTATATATACCCATATCGGCTTAAATCATCTGTGAAGGTGAGAAAATAACGATATCCGCCACGAGCTTCAACATTCATCGGACCACATACATCTGTATGTATGATTTCCGACAAATCTGTTGCTCTGTCCATAGTAACAGAGAACGGCGTTTTAGTCATCTTGCCCATGAGGCACGGTTCGCATGTACCAAGTGATTCATAATCAAGTGGTTCCAAAAGTCCATTAGTATGGAGTTTCTTCATGCGCTTTACACCGATATGACCTAAACGGCAGTGCCACAAATAAGTTGCACTATCATTATCAACTGCATCTTTTGGCTTCAACATTATGAATATGTGTATCACTACTATCGAGATTCATCAAAAATAGACCACTCTTCAAGGGTGCATGACCATAAAAGATATTATTCATATAATAGAACAACCATTATTCTCTGATTTAAATGAATAACTGTCTCGCATCAAACAAGATCCAGATATAATGTTCATGCTCAATGCTGGCACCAAATAACAATTATTTAGGTCTAATACTAATCCCGAAGGTAGATGTAGAGGTAGCGTGCCGACCACGATCGCATCGAATTTGGAACCATTTCCCACGCGCATCGTCACCTCGTCCTTTGCCAGTGTTCGCTTAATCCGTAGTCCCTGTTTCGAGTTGCAAATATTAGCAACAGAACCAGTATCAAATACCCAGGTGCTACTGCGAGCTCTAGTAAGGTACACATCAATAACATGTATATCACATATACCTTTGTTCACCTTGCCATCCTTCTTATCCGCCAAATACTTGGGGCAGTTCCGCTTCCAGTGACCAGTCTGCTTGCAGTAGAAGCACTCAGTTTTAGGCTTAGGTCCATACTTGGGTTTCTTCTCCTGAGCAGCAACTTGATTGCTGTTCTTCTTGAAGTTCCCCTTCTTCTTCCCTTTGCCCTTTTCTTGAAACTGGTGGTCTTATCGACCATCAACACTTGATGCTCCTTCTTGATTTCTACCTCCGCAGCCTTTAGCATTGCGAAGAGCTCAGGAATTGTCTTATCCATCCCTTGCATATTATAGTTCACCACGAAGCTCTTGTAGCTTGGTGGCACTGATTGGAGAATTTTGTCAATGACGCTATCATCCGGAAGATTAACTCCCAGTTGAATCAAGTGATTATTATACCCAGACATCTTGAGTATATGCTCACTGACAGAACTATTCTCCTCCATCTTGCAGCTGTCGAACTTATTGGAGACTTCATATCTCCCAATCCGGGCATTTGCTTGAAATATTAACTTCAACTCCTGGAACATCTCATATGCCCCATGACGTTCAAAACGTCGTTGAAGTCCCGGTTCTAAGCTGTAAAGCATGGCACATTGAACTATCGAGTAGTCATCAGCTTTGCTCTGCCAGACGTTCTTAATGTCGTCGGTTGCATTAGCAACAGGCCTGGCACCCAGCGGTGCTTCCAGGACGTAATTCTTCTATGCAGCAATGAGGATAATCCTCAAGTTACGGACCCAGACTGTGTAATTGCTACCATCATCTTTCAACTTTGCTTTCTCAAGGAACGCATTAAAATTCAACGGAACAACAGCACGGGCCATCTATCTACAATAAAACATAGAAAAGCAAGATGCTATCAGGTACTAAGTTCATGATAAATTTAAGTTCAATTAATCATATTACTTAAGAACTCCCACTTAGAAAGACATCCCTCTAATCCTCTAAGTGATCACGTGATCCAAATCAACTAAACCACAACCGATCATCATGTGAAATGGAGTAGCTTTCAATGGTGAACATCAATATGTTGATCATATCTACTATATGATTCACGCTCGACCTTTCGGTCTCAGTGTTCTGAGGCCATATCTGCAAATGCTAGGCTCGTCAAGTTTAACCCGAGTATTCTGCGTGTGCAAAACTGGCTTGCACCCGTTGTAGATGGATGTAGAGCTTATCACACCCGATCATCACGTGGTGTCTGGGCACGACGAACTTTGGCAACGGTGCATACTCAGGGAGAACACTTTTATCTTGAAATTTAGTGAGAGATCATCTTATAATGCTACAGTCAATCAAAGCAAGATAAGATGCATAAAAGATAAACATCACATGCAATCAATATAAGTGATATGATATGGCCATCATCATCTTGTGCTTGTGATCTCCATCTCCGAAGCACCATCATGATCACCATCGTCACCGGCGCGACACCTTGATCTCCATCATAGCATCGTTGTCGTCTCGCCAATCTTATGCTTCTACGACTATCGCTACCGCTTAGTGATAAAGTAAAGCATTATAGGGCGATTGCATTGCATACAATAAAGCGACAACCATATGGCTCCTGCCAGTTGCCGATAACTCGGTTACAAAACATGATCATCTCATACAATAAAATTTAGCATCATGTCTTGACCATATCACATCACAACATGCCCTGCAAAAATAAGTTAGACGTCCTCTACTTTGTTGTTGCAAGTTTTACGTGGCTGCTACAGGCTTAGCAAGAACCGTTCTTACCTACGCATCAAAACCACAACGATAGTTTGTCAAGTTGGTGTTGTTTTAACCTTCGCAAGGACCGGGCGTAGCCACACTCGGTTCAACTAAAGTTGGAGAAACTGATACCCGCCAGCCACCTGTGTGCAAAGCACGTTGATACGTCTCCAACGTATCTATAATTTTTTATTGCTCCATGCTATATTATCTACTGTTTCGGGCAATATTGGGCTTTATTATCCACTTCTATATTATTTTTGGGACTAACCTATTAATCGGAGGCCCAGCCTAGAATTGTTGTTTTTTGCCTATTTCAGTGTTTCGAAGAAAAGGAATATCAAACAGAGTCGAAATGGAACGAAATCAACTGGAGAAGTTACTTTTGGAAGGAAAGCTACCAGATGGACTTGGACCGTACGTCAGGAGATAAGGGAGGTGCTCACGAGGGTGGGGGGCGCCCCCCCTAGGGCGCGCCCCCTACCTCGTGGGGCCCCCGAAGCTCCACCGACCAACTTCCTGCACCCATATATACTCTCGTACCCTAAAACTTCCAGAACGGAGATTAGATCAGAAGTTCCGCTGCCGCAAGCCTCTGTAGCCACGAGAAGTCAATCTAGGCCCTCTCCGGCACCCTGCCGGAGGGGGCCATCATCATCGGTGGCCATGGAGGAGTATCCCGGAGGGGCCATCATCACCATGAAGGCCAGGGACCAGAGGGTGGAGACCATGGAGGAGGAAGCACAAGGGGGAGAACCTCTCCTCCTCTCTCTTGGTGGCACAGGAGTGCCATCGAGAGGGGAATCATCGCCGCGGTGATCGTCTTCATCAACATCACCATCATCATCACCATGCTCATCTCTCTTACGCGATCCACTCTCCCGCACACCGCTGTAATCCCTACTTGAACATGGTGCTTTATGCCACATATTATGATCCAATGATGTGTTGCCATCCTATGATGTTTTGAGTAGATATCTTTTGTCTTTGGGTTGATTGATGATCTAGATTGGTATGAGTTGTATGTTTTACTTTGGTGTTGTCCTATGGTGCCCTCCATGTCGCGCAAGCGTGAGGGATTCCCGTTGTAGGGTGTTGCAATACGTTCATGATTCGCTTATAGTGGGTTGCTAGAGTGACAGAAGCTTAAACCCGAGTAAGAGGGATTGTTGCGTATGGGAATAAAGAGGACTTGATGCTTTAATGCTATGGTTCAGTTTTACCTTAATGATCTTTAGTAGTTGCGGATGCTTGCTAGAGTTCCAATCATAAGTGCATATTGATCCAAGTAGAGAAAGTATGTTAGCTTATGCCTCTCCCTCATATGAAACTGCAATAGTGATTACCGGTCCTATTAACAATTGCCTAGGACAATTCCGCACACCGATCCACCATTATTCCACACTCGCTATTTATAATACTAAGTAATATATTCTAAATTTATGATAACAACACCTACTTTTATATTTTAGCTCTCCGATATCATGCAAAGTTATCCTCTTCATACCCACAACGTAGTTTTATTTCTCGTTGCTAGTTGGAAGCAAATGTTCAGTGCACGTAGAGTCGTATCAGTGGCAGATAGGGCTTGAGAGAATATTGATCTTACCTTTAGCTCCTTGTGGATTCAACACTCCATACTTATCACTTCCACCATTGGAAAGTGCTACGATGATTCCTTGCACTTGGGGATTATCAAGCTCTTTTCTGGCGCCGTTGCCGGGGAGCAATAGCGTGGGGTTGATATTCTCGTGTGTGCTTGTTTGCTTTCTTCACTAAGTAGGTTTTGTTTTTCCTTTTTGTTTCTGTTTAGTTGTGGGTGAAACATACAAAAAAATTAAAAAATGAAAATACAAAAAAATTACTTGCCTTTCATGCCTAAAAAGTTTTTCAAAAAGAGAAGTGATTGGAAGGTTTTGCATTGAAGAAGTGAGGGTCGACCTTGAGCACTTGTGTTCATGCTCACGGAAACAATGTAGAATATTTCATGGAAGTTTCTCTGTAAATAATTATCCCCTTGTATATATTCATTGTATTATAAAAATAAATGTGCCAAGCTTTGGTTTTAGGATGATTAGATTGCTTGCTTGCTATGTGCAAAACAAAAACAGAAACTTTGGTTGTAGTGCATGAATTTACATTTTTTACTGGAAAGTCAAATGTGTCTGAAACATTTTGCACATTACTTCTGTACAAATGTTTCAAATTGTCAAATTTATTTCTTAATTTTAGGAGTTACATAAGTGTGCCAAACTTCTAGATTACTACAGATTGTTCTGTTCTTAACAGATTCTGTTTTGAGTGTGTTGTTTGCTTATTTCGATGAATCTATGGCTAGTATTGGAGGGTATGAACCATAGAGAACTTGGAATACAGTAGGTTTAACACCAATACAAATAAAGAATGAGTTCATTACAGTACCTAAAGGTAGTGATTTGCTTTATTACACTAACGGATCTCACAAGTTTTTTGTTAAAGTTTTGTGTGGATGAAGTGTCCGAAGGTCGAGGAGCTATCAATATGAGTAGAATAAAGAGAGGCAAGAGTTCAAGCTTGGTGATGCCCAAGGCACCCCAAGTAAATATTTCAAAGGGGACTCAAGCATCTAAGCTTGGGGATGCCCCGGTTGGCATCCCATCTTTCTTCTTCAACGATTATCGGTATACCTCGGTTTTTGTTTTGTTCACATGATTTGTGTCCTTTGTGTTTTTGTTTTTCCTTTAGGAACCATGCTAGAATGAGATAGCACTTCATTTATTTATAGAATACTTCATGTGCTTCACTGATATCTTTTAAGTATGATCTTATAGAATTGCTCTTTGTGCTTCACTTAAATCTTTTGAGTATGGTTTTATAGAATGCTTCATGTGCTTCACTTATACATTTTGAGCTTGGATATTGGTCAGTTGTAGAATGCTCCATGAACTTCACTTATACCTTTTGGAGTATGAATAATACTATCATTTAAAGTGGGTTTGGAAGAGTGTCAACTTTAGGAATTAGTGATCCCACTATTTCGGAGGATGTTGAATCTTAGTGTGATATTTATGAAAGTGGATTTGGAAGAGTGTCAACTTTAGCTAGTAATGACTCCGCTATTTCGGAAGAGGTTCCAATTGAGTATGAGAACAAAGTTGCTATCCATGATGCCTCTGAAAATTATTATGAGGGAGGAATACATGCTTGTAGGAGTTGTATTAATATCAAGTTTCCTCCTTATGTGCTTAAAGTTTTGAAGTTATACTTGTTTTGCCTTCCTATGCTAGTTGATTCTTGTTCCCATAAGTGTGCACTCACAAAATCCCTAGGCATAGGGAGTGTGTTAGATTTAAATGTGCTAGTCATATTCTTCAAGATGCTCTCTTTGTGCTTCAATTCCTATCTTTTATGTGAGCATCATTGAAATCATCATGCCTAGCTAAAAGGCATTAAAGAAAAGCGCTTGTTGGGAGACAACCCAATATTTACCCTTACTGTTTTTGTGTGTTTACATGATTAAACTACTGTAGTAATCATGTTTTATAGCTTTTGTTTCAATAAAGTGCCAAGTAAGACCTTTGGGAAGACTTGGGTGAAAGTTAATGTGATCTTGCTGTAAAAAACAGAAACTTTGCGCTCACGAGAATAGATGTCAATTTTACAGAAGAGTGATTTTGAGTTGATTATTTTTGAAGAAGATTAATAGACAAATTCCTCACGTCCACCAATTTATTTCATAATTTTTGGAGTAGCAGAAGTATGGTTATTGTTCAGATCATTACAGACTGTTTTGTTTCTGATAGATTATGTTTTCATTGCATAGTTTGCTTGTTTTCTAGTTTCTATGACTTATATTTCTCAATATAAATTGTAGAAATGATATGGTACAGTAGGCATTGTGTGAAAACAGTTATGAACCTTGTCTTTGACAGTACCAAAGTGAATGGTTTGCTCTTTATCATACTAACCTATCTCACGAAGTTTGGTTAAGTTTGAAGTTTTCAAGTTTTGGGTGAGATATCGATATGAGGAGAATAAGGAGTGGAAAGACCCTAAGCTTGGGGATGCCCAAGGCACCCCAAGGTAATATTCAAGGAAGACTCAAGCGCCTAAGCTTGGGGATGCCCCGGAAGGCATCCCCTCTTTCGTCTTCAAAACTATCGGTATACTTTACTCGGAGCTATATTTTTATTCATCACATGATATGTGTTTTGCTTGGAGCGTGTTTTAGATTTTACTTGCTGTTTGAATAAATCAGTGGATCTGAAATATTGAATGAAAAGAATCCTCCCATGGCTAGTTAATTATTTGACTACTCAGTGTTCTTCACTCATATCTTCTGGAGTAGTTTGCCAATTGCTCATGTGCTTAATGTATATCCTATGAGTAAATGGTTGAATAAATTGAATGTCATAAACCTGAATTTATATATGTTTCATATGCTTATAACATGGGGAGTAATGATTTCACACATAATAAGTATAGGTAGTAAACTTATTGAAAGTTAGCAAACGTAGAATTGGTCACTTGAACAATTCATGAAAGAATATTGAAGGAAGAGAGGTTTCACATATAAATATACTATCCTGGACATATTTTATGGTTGGGAGCACTCATTAAAATATGACATGCTAAAGAGTTGATGTTGGACAAGGAAGACAACATAATGAGTTATGTTTTCTTATATTTGAGACAAAGTATGTTGTCATGGATCCTCTAACATGTTGAGCTTGCCTTTCCCCCTCATGCTAGCCAAAATTCTCAGCACCAAGTAGAGATACTACTTGTGCTTCCAAAATCCTTAAACCAGTTTTGCCATGAGAGTCCACCATATCTACCTATGGATTGAGTAAGATCCTTCAAGTAAGTAGTCATCGGTGCAAAGCAATAAAAATTGCTCTAAATATGTATGATTGATTGGTGTGGGAGAAATAAGCTTTATATGATCTTGTGATGTGGAAGTAATAAAAGCGACGGACTGCATAATAAAGGTTCATATCACAAGGGGCAATATAAAGTGACGTTCTTTCGCATTGAGATTTTGTGCATCCAACCATAAAAGCGGATGGCAACCTCTGCTTCCCTATGCGAAGGGCCTATCTTTTATTATTATCTTCTACCTTATGCAAGAGTCACGGTGATCTTCACCTTTCCTTTTTCATTTTATCCTTTGGCAAGCCTAGCATGTTGGAAAGAAACCTGATATATATATTTATACATACATACATACATATATATATATATATATGGGCCATTTGCATTTCTGCCACTAACTCGAACCACCTACTCAGATTTGCCCCTAATTTCAAAGCATGCTCAAATTTGCCCCTCTTCCGTTAAGTCACTACTTAGAAATGCCCTTCCGTCCAGTCAAAGGCCTTTGACCGTCAAAGGCCCATGTGTACTGTAGCAGACGGAAAGTGCTACAGTATTGGACGAAAACTGCTACAGTACTGTACGGAAGGGCATTTCTGAGTAGTGACTTAACGGCGGAGGGGCAAATTTGAGCATGCTTCAAAATTAGGGGCAAATATGAGTAGTGGGTTCGAGTTAGGGGCACAGATGTAAATGTCCCTATATATATATATATATATATATATATATATATATATATATATATATATATATATATAGTTGGATGTAGGGGAGCATGAGTTATTATTGTTGACATTACCCTTGAGGTAAAAGGTTGGGAGGCGAAACTATAAGCCCCTATCTTTCTCTGTGTCCGATTAAAACTCTATAACCACAAGTATTGTGTGAGTGTTAGCAATTGTGAAAGACTAAATGATAGTTGTGTATGTGAAGTTTGCTAAATCAAAGCTCTGACATAGACTCTTCCTAAAAATAGGATGAATTGCAATTGTTTGATGACTGAGAATATTGTTTGTTAGTTTTCAAGAAAGTTTATGATCCATACTTTTAACTTGTGACTTGCTTGTTACTTGATCATGAAAAGTTTTATGAGATGAGCTATTGTTATGATATGTAATGATGCTAGAAAAAGTGATTAGAATTATCATTGATCAAACTTAAGCACTTACTAGCATTCCACATCAAAATTTATCTTTTTTATCATTTACCTACTCGAGGACGAGCAGGAATTAAGCTTGGGGATGCCTGATACGTCTCCAACGTATCTATAATTTTTGATTGCTCCATGCTATATTATCTACTGTTTCGGGAAATATTGGGCTTTATTATCCGCTTTTATATTATTTTTGGGACTAACCTATTAACCGAAGGCCCAGCCCAGAATTGTTGTATTTTGCCTATTTCAGTGTTTCGAAGAAAAGGAATATCAAACGGAGTCAAAACGGAACGAAATCAACTGGAGAAGTTATTTTTGGAAGGAAAGCTACCAGATGGACTTGGACCCTACGTCAGGAGATAAGGGAGGTGCTCACGAGGGTGGGGGTGCCCCCCTAGGGCGCGCCCCCTGCCTCGTGGGCCCCCCGAAGCTCCACCGACGTACTTCCTGCACCATATATACTCTCGTACCCTAAAACTTCCAGAACGGAGATTAGATCGGAAGTTCCGCCGCCGCAAGCCTCTGTAGCCACGAGAAGTCAATCTAGGCCCTCTCCGGCACCCTGCCGGAGGGGTCCATCATCACCGGTGGCCATGGAGGAGTATCCCAGAGGGGCCATCATCACCATGAAGGCCAAGGACCAGAGGGTGGAGGCCATGGAGGAGGAAGCACAAGGGGAAGAACCTCTCCTCCTCTCTCTTGGTGGCACCGGAGTGCCATCGAGAGGGGAATCATCGCCGCGGTGATCGTCTTCATCAACATCACCATCCTCATCTCTCTTACATGGTCCACTCTCCCGCACACCGCTGTAATCCCTACTTGAACATGGTGCTTTATGCCACATATTATGATCCAATGATGTGTTGCCATCCTATGATGTTTTGAGTAGATATCTTTTGTCTTTGGGTTTATTGATGATCTAGATTGGTATGAGTTGTATGTTTTACTTTGGTGATGTCCTATGGTGCCCTCCGTATCGCGCAAGCATGAGGGATTCCCGCTGTAGGGTGTTGCAATACGTTCATGATTCACTTATAGTGGGTTGCTAGAGTGACAGAAGCTTAAACCTGAGTAAGAGGGATTGTTGCGTATGGGAATAAAGAGGACTTGATGCTTTAATGCTATGGTTCGGTTTTACCTTAATGATCTTTAGTAGTTGCAGATGCTTGCTAGAGTTCCAATCATAAGTGCATATGATCCAAGTAGAGAAAGTATGTTAGCTTATGCCTCTCCCTCATATGAAACTGCAATAGTGATTACCGGTCTTGTTAACAATTTCCTAGGACAATTCCGCACACCGATCCACCATTATTCCACACTCGCTATTTATAATACTAAGTAATATATTCTAACTTTATGATAAAAACACCTACTTTTATATTTTAGCTCTCCGATATCATGCAAAGTTATCCTCTTCATACCCACAACGTAGTTTTATTTCTCGTTGCTAGTTGGAAGCAAACGTTCGGTGCACGGAGTGTCGTATCAGTGACAGATAGGGCTTGAGAGAATATTGATCTTACCTTTAGCTACTTGTGGGTTCGACACTCCATACTTATCACTTCCACCTTTGGAAAGTGCTACGATGATTCCTTGCACTTGGGGATTATCACACGTCGGTAGAACCAGTCTCGCGTAAGCGTACGCGTAATGTCGGTCCGGGCCGCTTCATCTAGCAATACCGCCGAACCAAAGTATGACATGCTGGTAAGCAGTATGACTTATATCGCCCACAACTCACTTGTTTTCTACTCGTGCATATGACATCTACGCATAAAACCAGGCTCTGATACCACTGTTGGGGAACGTAGTAATTTCAAAAAAATTCCTACGCACACGCACGATCATGGTGATGCATAGCAACGAGAGGGGAGAGTATTGTCCACGTACCCTCATAGACCAAAAGCGGAAGCGTTAGCACAATGCGGTTGATGTAGTCGTACGCCTTCACGATCCGACCAATCAAGTACCGAACGCACGGCACCTCTGAGTTCAGCACACGTTCAGCCCGATGACGTCCCTCGAACTCCGATCCAGCCGAGTGTTGAGGGAGAGTTTTGTCGGATTTCGGGTTCCGACAGACCCTTGAGGTTCGAACACTGGGGTACGCGTGGAGATCTCTCCCCTACCGATCTACGTCTGATCCTCTCGTGCGAACTAAGATGAAAATGATGGACAACACAAGGGACACGAGGTTTATACTGTTTCGGGCCACCGTTGTGGTGTAATACCCTACTCCAGTGTGTGGTGTGGTGGATTGCCTCTGGGCTGATGATGGACAGTACAGAGGAAGAACAGCCTCGCGAGGGGTGTTCTTGAGCTGGGGCTATGCATTCTACTTTTCCTCTCTTCTTGGGCTCTACCAGATTTCTAGCTCGATCTCCCCTCTCCTCTACTCTGTGGTGGCTAGCTCTATTTATAGAGGCCGTGGGCCTCTCCCCGAATAATTGAGCGGGAAGGGCGCCAACAATTGGCCATTTTAAAGGGGAACATCTAGTACAAGTTATCCTGACCAAAGGTGGTCTTCGGCTGCCAAAAGCACTGGCGGTGACGCCATCTTGGGCTCCATGGTGACCTCCGTCCGGCCGTCCGGCTGGTCTTGGTCTCGTTGCACTGGAATGGTAACCTTTGCCTGATGCCTTGGCCCGTGCTTGCCCCCTTTGCACCAAAGGGGAAACAAGGACTCTGCGCAGGCCGGCGCCCGCCTGGCCTTGATCGTCATGGCTTGCGTCACAGGATCCTTGCGAGGTACCCTTGCATTGATCTCTCCGCCTCCTCGCGAGCTTGCCTGAGGTGGCCGCTCTTGAGGAAACTTCCTGTCGTCCGCCCCGCGAGGCTTGGCCCCTCACGAGGGTCTGCTTGAGCTGATGAAGATGGGCCACACTGGGCCCCCACTTGAGCCATGCCGCAGGCCGCAGGCAGGCAAGTCTGGGGACCCCCGTTCCCAGAACGCCGATAGTAGCCCCTGGCCCAAGGCGCGCGCGGGCTTGGCTTAGCAAAGAAGCGAAGGGGCAAGCACAAAGCACCGCGGGCCCTAACAGCCTGCGGCCTTGGGAGCCGCGTGGCGGTTGATTGGACGTGGGTGTCTGCACTTCCCACGACGCCTCGACAACTGCACGACTGACAAAAGGGGATGCCCGGGCCAGGCTTACTTGCCCTGCTCTTGTCCGTCTTGCCCTAGATCCCCTTTCTCGCTCTCCTTCCTCTTGCTCCCGAAATCCTCCAGATCCGTCTCAATCCTTCGCATCCGGCGCACTATGGCGCCTCGCAAGTCCCCGGCTGATGCTTGGTACTCGCCGGCCCTGGATTCCCCGAATTTGTCGGAGAAGAACCTCGCCCTCGCGCGCCTGATGACGGTGGCGCAGGGCAGCGAGGGGGCGACTGTGCTCAAGGTCGGCTCCGACCAGCCTGAGGGCAAGGGGAGTACCTTATATCCGTTCCTCATGAGCGCCATTGTCACCGGTCTGGTGTCTCCTTTCTTTGAGTTCTTCCATGCTGTTCTCCGCCAATACAACTTGCAGGCTCTGCATCTCCACCCCAACTATGTTCTTCTCCCTCCGGGTTTCTGGCGCTCAAGTCTCCGCATGCGCGAGCTTCATCGCGTATCCAACTCCAACGCCATCTCGAAGCCTGGGAAGAGGATCGAAGGCTACCGGAGCAAGTGGGTCATGATGGATGTCGGGCGCCTCCATCCTCGTCTGGTATTGCCCACGGGGCAGCCTAAGTCCGTTGACGCATGGTCCCGCGCGGAGCTCGTCGACCCTCGCGCGAAGGCGGTGCTGAGGAGGATGAACGCGGACCTGAAGCCAAGCAACTTGGGGGCGGCGAAGCTGACCGAGGCCTCGCTCCTGAGGGAGTTCTTGGAGCACCGGGTGGCTCCGCTCCAGGAGCACTCGCTCCCACTGTGGAGGCTTGGAAGGGCGGACGTCGCCCTGCGCCTGAGCTCTGAGGCGCTGACCGACGAAGATCTGGCCGCGGCCCTCCATTCCTTGGTTGGGGGAGACGAGGCGAGCCCGGTGGGCGCCTCCGTCCCCCTGTTCCTTCGTGACGATTGGGAGCAGGTGGTGAATGCCATGCCCACCTTCAACGGCGAGGGGTTGGTGCCCGCGGCAGCTCCTGAAGATCTGGCAGTCCTGGCGATGGTGAACTTGTCCTCCGGCAGCTCCAGCGGGGGAAAGGGGGAAGAAGAGGTGGAGGAGGAAGTGTCTGACTCGGAGGAGACTGGCGAGGATTGGGGGGAGTCCTTCCCTCTGCGCAGGTCCCGGGCCCTCCGCTCCATGCCAGACGATGACGAGGCCGGCGCCAGGCGAGGAGGGGAGGGTTCCTCCTCGGTCACGAGGAAGGGCAGGTCGAGCCTGGTTCCCCCAGGGTTGCTCTGGTCCCTGGGGGGTCCAAGGCCAGCTCCATCCCTCCTGACGCGCCTTCTGCTTCCGGGCCCCCCAAGGCTGACCCCCGCTGCAGGCTCTCGGGCTTCAAGTTTGGCCGGCGGTTGCTTGAGTCCATGGACGACGTCCAGTAAGTGCTCGATTTATGCTCCGCTTGGTTTCTACCACTGAAACTTGACGTTTGCGCCCCCCTTTTTTTACTAGGCCGGCACCTGCGGCCAAGAGGTTGAAAGAGGCTTCTGCGGCCCCGCTTGGGGCGAACCCGTCTGCCGGGGCGGCGCCTTCGGCCGCTGGGGGAGGGGACGGCAAGGCCCGCACCTCTCCTATCCAGCCGCCCTCGCGAGGCCAACTGGGGCACCCCGGCGAGGAGTCAGCCCCCGTGGCCCCGCTGGACCTGGAATCGACTGTGCCCGATGCTGCGGCCGAGGCGGCCAAGGCTCAGGAGGTCCCTCCCTGCCAAGCCGTGGTCACGCTGCCATCTCCTCCGCCTGCTCCATAGGCTCTTATCTCTTCTGCTCCCTCTGTCGTTGTCCTGGACCAGGTTGCCAGTGAGCTGAGCCAACTGAGGGAGGATCTCCTGAGCTCGGATCCTCGTCTGGTGGTCGAGCGCCTGGAATTGGCTTATGGCTGGGCTCGTTCTGCCGCCTCTGTCCGAGCGACGCTGAGCCAGGCTGTGTCGTCCTCCGACGAGAAGAAGCGGGCCGCTAACCAAGCCAAGGCCGCTCGCGATGCTGCCCTGGGCAACGTTGCAACCGCCCAGGGCCGCTGCAAGACGCTTGAGGCCGAGCTGCAGGGCCTGCGCGACGAGCTCGCCAAGGAGGTGCTCAGCCGGAAGGAGAAGGAGAAGGAGATGAAGGCCAGGGAGGCCGCCGCCAAGGACCGGGACGCCAAGCTCGACGACCGCCACAGCCGACTGGAGACGCTGGAGCGGTCGCTGAAGGCGGAGAGGACCGAGCTGGACGCCAAGGCGAAGGTCCTGACGGAGGACCGGGTGGCCTTCGCGAAGCTGGAGAAGAAGGCTCGTGGCATACTGAAGACGATGTATGAGAGCGGCCTGGAGGAGCCGTTCGCTGGTGCAGAGGATAGCCCCGCCAAGCTGCTCCCCTTCCTGGTTGATGCGCTTGAGGACGTCGCAGACGGCCTTGGCCCCACGGTCGAGGCCGAGGCGCGTGCCTTGTCTTCCGCGGCAATAATAAAGTTGTTATTTATATTTCCTTATATCATGATAAATGTTTATTATTCATGCTAGAATTGTATTAACCGGAAACTTGATACATGTGTGAATATGTAGACAAAACAAAGTGTCCCTAGTATGCCTCTACTTGACTAGCACGTTAATCAAAGATGGTTAAGTTTCCTAACCATAGACATGTGTTGTCATTTGATCAACGGGATCACATCATTAGGAGAATGATGTGATGGACAAGACCCATCTGCTAGCTTAGCATTATGAGCGTTAAGTTTTATCGTATTGCTTTCTTCATGACTTATGAGATTATGCGACTCCCGAATACCGTAGGAACCCCTTGTGTGCTATCAAACGTCACAACGTAACTGGGTGATTACAAAGATGCTCTACAGGTGTCTCCGAAGGTGTTTGTTGGGTTGGCATAGATCGAGATTAGGATTTGTCACTCCGAGTATCGGAGAGGTATCTCTGGACCCTCTCGGTAATGCACATCATGATGAGCCTTGCAAGCAATGTGACTAATGAGTTAGTTGCAGGATGATGCATTATGGAACGAGTAAAGAGACTTGCCGGTAACGAGATTGAACTAGGTATGAAGATACCGACGATCGAATCTCGGGCAAGTAACATACCGATGACAAAGGGAATGACGTATGTTGTCATTACGGTTTGACCGATAAAGATCTTCGTAGAATATGTAGGAACCAATATGAGCATCCAGGTTCCGCTGTTGGTTGTAGATCGCAGATGTGTCTCCATCATGTCTACATAGTTCTCGAACCCGTAGGGTCCGCATGCTTAATGTTTGATGACGATTTGTATTATGAGTTATGTGTTTTGGTGACCGAAGATTGTTCGGAGTCCCGGATAAGATCACGGACATGACGAGGAGTCTCGAAATGGTCGAGAGGTAAAGATTGATATATTGGATGATAGTATTTGGACACCGGAATGGTTTCGAAGTGTTTCAGATATTTATTGGAGTACCGAGGGGTTACCTGAACCCCCCGGGGAAAGTAGTGGGCCACTATGGGCCATAGGGGAGAGAGAGGGCAGCCCACAAGGGGTGGCGCGCGTCCCCCCCCCATGGGAGTCCGAATTGGACAAGGGGAGGGGGCGCGGCCCCCCTTTCCCTCTCCTTCTCCCTCTCCTTCCCCCTTTCCCCTCCGAAAGAAGGAAGGGGTCGACTAGGACTAGGAGTCCTAGTGGATCCCCCCCCCACTTGGCGCGCCCCTAGGGCCGGCCTCCTCCCCCTCCTTTATATACGGGGGCAGGGGGCACCCCAGTGCACAACAATTATTTCTTAACCGTGTGCGGTGCCCCCCTCTACAGTTTACTCCTTCGGTCATATTGTCGTAGTGCTTAGGCGAAGCCCTGCGTGGATCACATCACCATCACCGTCGCCACGCTGTCGTGCTGACGAAACTCTTCCTCGACAACTTTGCTGGATCAAGAGTTCTAGGGACGTCATCGAGCTGAACGTGTGCAGAACTCGGAGGTGTCGTACGTTCGGTGCTTGATCGGTTGGATCGCAAAGACCTTCGACTACATCAACCGCGTTAAGCTAACGCTTCCGCTTTCGGTCTACGAGGGTATGTGGACACACTCTCCCCCTCTCGTTGCTATGCATCTCCTAGATAGATCTTGTGTGATCATAGGAATTTTTTTGAAATTGCATGCTACGTTCCCCAACACGCCATAGACCCACTATCCGCCAGTTCGGCGGGCGGAGACGTCCCCTCCGAAGTCTGCTTAGTGGGGCGTTCATGTGGAAGACTACAACTCGAAGGGGTTAACCTTCAACTAAAGCAAAATTACTGAAAACGAGATAGCTAAAATGCCAACGCCTTACCTGCTAGCCGGGGGCTTGACCCAGAGATCCTTCTCTGGAACCTTCTCGGACACTTCGGACTCCTTGTCAGAGTCCAAACTATTGGACATGACCATCTTGGGCCGGCATCGTCTCTTCGGGGCCGGAGAAGGTTGGACCTCCTCGACGTCCTCAAACGCCGCCCTCTACTTGGAGTGCAAGGAGGCACTCTCCTCCTCGTCCTCATCCTTGCCCCATCCTGCACGGATGAGGCTGCAGCGTCTCCAGACCGATTGCCCGGACGAACCCTGTGGCGGAGGCCCTCCCTGGCCTCCTGCACTTCTTTCTTCTTGCCCTTCTTGGCGGGCGCCTTATAAGGCACCACGACCAACAACTTTTCCAGCTGCTCTGATCGGGGCCCTTCCGGCAGAGGCGCCGGGCTACGGATCTTCTTAGCCTTGGCAAGCCAGCCCTGCAAAATCCACATACTAGGGTTAAACCGAATCGAACATGGTGTGAACACCCGAACACTCCTCGAAGAAAAAAATGCCGCTCACCTCCCTTGGGGGGGTCGCGGCGTCGAGGCCGACGTCCTTCCCCTCGACTAGCCACTCCTTCTGGGGCTGGAACAGTTGGGCCCATATCTTGTCAGGAGTCGTGACGTAGAGGTGTCGCACAGTGGTCGGATCCTCGGGCTCATACTCCCACATGGGCTTGGCTCTCGCCTGGCAAGGGAGCCAGCGGTGGAGCATGATCTGGACCACGTCGACCAGCTTCGTGCCGGTCTCTATTATGTTGTCAACGCGCTTCTGCAGCATTTTTGTGTCGGCAACACCCCCAGTTTGGGCTCTTGGTGGTCCAGGAGGCCAATCTGGTAGGGGGTCCGGACCTGAATGCAGGGGCCGCTCCCCATGCGGCCTCCCTCAGCTCGGTGATATAAAAACACTCCTTCTGCCACATCCGGACGGTGTCTACAAAGTGTTCGTCCGACCACTGGACCCCTGTCAGCTTACTAATCATGGCCCCTCCGCAGTCCTCATGATCGCCGCCAACCACCTTGGGCTTGACATTGAACACCTTCAGCCATAAACCGAAGTGCGGCTAGACTCGGAGGAGCGCTTCACAGACGATGATGAAGGTCAAAATGTGGAGGAGGGAGTTGGGGGGCTAGATCGTGAAAATCCAGCCCGTAGAAGAACATCAACCCATGCACAAAGGGATGCAGGGGAAATCCGAGCCCCCTAAGGAAATGGGGGAGAAAAACTACCCTTTTGCTTGACTCGGGCGTAGGGATGATCTGGCCCTCTTCGGGGGCCCTATGGGCGGCATTGGCCGGGAAGTAGCGTCCCCTTCAGCTTCAGAATGTCCTCGTTGGTGGCGGAGGAGGCCTCCCACTTCTCATTGGCACCAGATCCGGCCATGGTCGAAGGAGGTGAAGTGGGATTCATTGTGGAAGCAGAGAGAAAGGGCGCTGGAGCTCTGAAGGTCCGCGTGAGCAGAAGGTGGAAGATGGCGTGGGAGGCAGACTGTAGCGGCCCCCCTTTATAGACTGTTGTCAAGCCAGGGCTTCCTTTTTCCACGCCATTGGCCTCTCCACTTCCTGTTATCTCTGCAACATTATGAGAGGGGAGGGGAATCTAAATCATTAACCATATACCCCGAAAAGTGTGACACAATCTCTGCCTTGAAGGGACGTGTCAAACATGGCGTCAGGCTCGAGCCGCGCTTCGAGAAATAGTAACTGCTTGGCATCATGGCAGGAAGCGACTCTTCGTTGAAAGAGAAAAAGTTGTCAGATAAAGGCACTATTTGCGCTTGAGCGATGTTTTATTATTATTACCTTCCGTGTTAAGTAAAACTACCGTTTCAGATTCCGGACATCACTTGGTTCCGAACAGGGGAGAGACATACTAAGGAACTCGCCCCGCAAGCCGAGTACTGGTCGGATGGATGGATACCGGATACATGTCTTGGCGTTGGAGGCAAGTTCGGGGGCTACTGAGGGAGT
This sequence comes from Aegilops umbellulata, assembly GCA_032464435.1. Lineage (NCBI taxonomy): Eukaryota > Viridiplantae > Streptophyta > Magnoliopsida > Poales > Poaceae > Aegilops > Aegilops umbellulata. The sequence goes on along the minus strand of CP136056.1, from coordinate 59,376,539 downwards.
CATGGACTAAGGGGTCCTCGGGGCGACGGCCCATTGTATATGGGCCGGACTGGTGGAGCCGTATATTGACAGGAGACATACGAAGCCATGGTGTGCCCTCCAAGTCAAGAAGGCGGAGGATCTCTTTTGTTCTTTATTGTAATCTATCTTCGGCAACCCTAACCCTACCGGTGTCTATATAAACCAAGGGTTTTTAGTCTTTAGGGATAGAGCTATATTCATCACCTCATAGCCTTAAGGTTTAGCTCATGCTGATCTCGAGGTAGATCTACTCTGTAAACCACGTTATACATTCAATATAATCAAGCAGGACATAGGGTTTTACCTCTTCGAGAGGGCCCAAACTTGGGTAAACACTGTGTACGTCGTCCCTTGATACCCATAGATCCTAGATCCACAACTTGGGACCCCCTACCCCGAGGTCTGTCGGTTTTGACACCGACAGGCATGATCTCATGGTCTAATGAGCTGATACTTGACATGAAGAAAGCTATATCAAATAACTAAATGATATGATGCTAAGCTTACGGTTGGGTCTGTCCATCACATCACTCTCCTAATGATGTGATCTCGTTATCAAATGACAACTCATGTCCATGGTTAGGAAACCATAACCATCTTTGATCAACGAGCTAGTCTAGTAGAGGCTTATTAGGGACATGGTGCAGTTTATGTATTCACACATGTATTTAAGTTTTCGGTCAATACAATTCTAGCATGAATAATAAACATTTATCATGAATGGGAAATATGATAATAACCAATTTATTATTGCCTCTAGGGCATATTTCAAAAACTTCATGCAGCCAAATCATGTCTTGCTCGAAAGTCCACATAAACTTTAGTTAATTTGGTTATTACCAAAACCAAACCGAAAGCAAACGATTATTACTGATACCGAACCGCATCTATGTATAAAACCATATAACGTGAAGTATAAAAGCAAATGAAATCAACTGAATGCACACCATGAGCCATATGCGATGAGACCAGAGATGATATTAGAGATTACATAATTAGGGGAAGATAAACAACTCTAAACACCTTGGAGTTTCTTGAATCCCAAATTTCCCGGAGGACTAGGAGAAGAATAAAAGGTTGGACCAACACATTGAGACCATCGGGCAATGGACTAGACCATATGTCACTGAACAGTGAAAAAAATGGTTTACACCAAGAGCATACCAATTTCTCCTAGCAGCGGGGCAGGTGAAGAACAAATGAGCCTTGTCTTCGATAGTCGAGGCACAAACCTTGTAGGTGGCTGAATTGAGCAACATTTTCTTTGTATATTTGCCTGCGTGTTTAGCGTCTCAAGGTAGAATAACCACCCAAACACCCGAAACCCTGCATGGCACACATGATTCCTAAAATGAATGATAAGCTTGGGTCTAAAATTTGCAATCCCAAGGCCTCATAAGCTCCTTTAGTGATGAATGCCTCCCTTTTTAGGAGTGTGTGAGCTGGAGCATCCACCAGTGACACACCATGCAACAAAAGTCTCAAGGAAGAAAGCTCAACGAAAGCAGTTAAGGTTGTCGGCTACGCATGCCCAGATCTATCCCATCCATCAAAATATTAAACCCATTAAGAGGCGCTAGAATGGTGGCCAACCAGCTACGCCACGTGGCGCATGCTAGTTGGTCACGGCGAGAAAGTATTAAAGCTTCGGAGTTTGTCTAAAAAAAGTTGTCTAAAAATGAATAAGTTTAGTTTCTCTCTGTCAAAAAAAGTGAATAAGTTGTTATAAAAAAAGCTATTCTAAAAAAACAGAATAAGTAGGTGCATTATAGTACTTCACTGATCATTTTATTTAACCAATGTGGATAGATAAAAAGAACTGCACTTCCCTAAAAGAAGCACAGTACCATATCATCGATTAAGACTTAGTTTTCGATTGCTTAACTATGATGCGATGTCCTTATTCCTATTATCCGATTTGATGTAAAAGAAAATAGGTGTAAGAATAGGCAAAGCAGATCCACAAGACACTAAAGCAGTATAAAATAAGGAAAACGACTGGAACAACAAGATTGCGAGAATCCATCAAACACCAAGCGCAATCTATGTCTACACAATGGTAACAAAGATGCTGGTGAAAAACTTCACATCCGGACAATCTAGCTCATATATATAGCTCACTCACTGCAAGTGGCAATGCAAACAATCAACACAGCACATGCACAAACCGAATGAAAAGTCAACCAAATATAATCAACTTTACAAAAGGATCAAGAAAGATGGAGAAAAAGAGAGGAGGCACCCGGCGGGCCACGAGCTTCTCCGGCACCGCCGTCGCGGTCGCGCTACCTCCATCATCTAAGCGTAAGTCGGTCATCTCTTGGCCCTTTGCCTCACTTCTTTTCGTGAGGAATTCTTCCGAATAAGGCTGCTTCCCTTCTTTGGTTAGGAGTATTGGAGGGAGGGCATGGGCGTGATTCCGGCGAGATGTGGCTCGGGTAGATGTCTGCGATGCGGCAATCATAAATCCTCTGGTTTGTCTTCCTCCTGATCTGGCTTAAACCATCCAGTAACAGGCCCACAAGTTCTGAGGCGTGAAGTTAATGATGCTGAATTAGCTAACAAGAGATGGGTTTGTGCACATGTATCTTCAGAAGTTTGAGTCAGTAGTAACTTAGTGTGGAAACCCATTAAGAGGCGCTAGAATGGTGGCCAACCAGCTACGCCACATGGCGCATGCTGGTTGGTCACGGTGAGAAAGTATTTTTTAGAGTTTTTTAAATGGTAGGGAGACCTTTTTTGAGAGAAGTTTTTCTAGGTTTTTTCTTTTTCCTTTTAAGATGGTCGTGATGTCCACGTGACGCGAGAATATTTTTTTTTAATTTTTTGACATGATGGTGAGGTGCGCATAGCTTTCTCTTAAGCGCCCCGCAATGACGGGCCCCAACCACTAGTTATGTTCAATGGCAGTGGTTTTAGTATGGTGGGTGAATGAGGCAGTGTAAGCAATGCAAACGGGCTCAAGAAGAAACCAACTGTCTAATGAGAAGAAATTTGATAATCCATCTCCAATTTACACTTCGGAAATTACTATAAGAGAATTTAGGTGTTTAAAAAATGCCTTGTCAAGGAAAGAAAGCATTTTTATACCTAGATCTAAGTGAAGTGGAGAGTGGTCAAGTATCCAATCCTTCCATGGCAATTTTTTGGAGCATAGGAATAATCATCATTTGACTAGAAGAAAATCCGCCAATGTTTGTTTATTTCCTCGATAATGCTTTTTGAAAGTGTGAAGCAAAGCATGAAGTAGGTAGGGAGACTGTCGAGAACGGCGGAGAGGAGGATGAGACGACCACCGCGTGATAGTAAAAGGGCACACCATCTGCTGAGGTAGATGTCCCAATGGTCAATAACCGGTTGAAAGACCATGACAGGAAGTTTGTGCAGGGAGAGAGGGAGACTAACATGATCCTGGCAAAGTCCGCAAAATTAGTGCCTAGATCAGCTGACATGGCAGTGGATTGGTCAGGGTCAATGTTGAGCAGGGCAAAGATAATTTTTTCAAAGTTGATCGAGATGCCCTTTGCCAAGGTGAAATCATCAAAGATGGTACGTAGATATTTTCCGACGTTAGCATCAACTTTAACAGTGATTAAAGTGTCACCGGCTTATAATGTAAAAGAGGGCAGTGTAGTTGATGGCCCGATATTTTGTCACTTTTACAAGGGTATTTTAGTGGTGTTTCCAAAAAATTATCATTAATTTTCATATTTTCTCTAACACTAATCCTTCGAGAAAGAAGAAAAAATATATTTTTTCCAGCGATCTGCAGAAATATCAAATATATATATTGGGATCTCGCTTCAAGTGGGCCGAAAAGGGCCAGCTCCGAGAACTCCTGAAGCCCATGCAACCGATGAAAACCCGTAAAAACCCATCAACACAAACAAAACAAAGACAAAGGCCATACCAACAAAGCGCTCCCCTCTGAAGCCTCCTCCCACCCCCCCTCACGCCGCCGCCGCAACCCCGAAACCCTAACCAAAGCCCCCAGCGCCACACAATGGCGTCCGCCTACGACCGGGAGGACGGCCTCGCGCCGCCGCAGCCGCACGGCGGCGGCCCGGCCGACGCCTACGATCCCAACTACGTCCCGGACTCGGTGAAGACCTTCGTGGTGCACCTGTACCGCCACATCCGCGACAAGAACGTCTACGAGATCCACCAGATGTACGAGGGCGGCTTCCAGCGCCTCTCCGACCGCCTCTTCCGCGACACGCCCTGGCCGTCGGCGGAGGCCGTGGCGCCCTACTGCGACGGCGACCACGTCTTTCTCCTCCTCTACCGCGAGCTCTGGTACCGCCACGCCTACGCGCGCCTCTCCCCCCTCACCGCCAGCCACCGCTCCGAGTCCTGGAACAACTACTGCGACCTCTTCAGCGTCGTCCTCCACGGCGTCGTCAACATGCAGCTGCCTAACCAGTGGCTGTGGGACATGGTGGACGAGTTCGTCTACCAGTTCCAGAGCTTCTGCCAGTACCGCGCCAAGCTCAAGAACAAGACGGAAGACGAGCTCCAGCAGCTAAAGCAGTTTGACAAGGTAAGAACTAAATGATTGTTTTTTATTTTGCTTTGCTAGATTTAATTTATCCGGCGATTGTGCTGCTGACAAGTTCTTTCTGTTTTTTTTGCAGGCATGGAATGTCTATGGGGTTCTCAATTACCTGCAAGCACTTGTCGAGAAGTCCATGATCTCACAGATCCTGGAGAGGGAGAAAGAGGGGCTGGAGTCTTTTACTGCCACCGATGGGTATGACTACCAGGGTGGGAGCAATGTGCTCAAGGTCCTGGGTTACTACAGCATGATTGGGCTTCTCAGGATACACTGCCTTCTTGGTGATTACCACACTGGCCTCAAGTGCCTGGCACCGATCAACCTTAACCAGCAGGGGGTCTACACCATTGTGATTGGGAGTCACATCTCGACCATCTATCATTATGGATTTGCAAACCTTATGATGCGCAGGTACAAAAGTGTACTGCCTTTTTGGGGATTACCACACTGGCCTTATGCATTCTTAGCTTTACTTTCTACTGCCCCATACACACACAAGCAGCATAAAATGCTTTGCTAGCACCTCTATAATTATCAAGTAGATTGTATTATGTCATATATCTTCAACAAAGATCTCATGATTCTCATCTGTGAATCCAAATATGTGAAATTTATTTTGATTCAGCCATCTCAAAGTTGGGACTTTTTAGCTAATAGACTGTATTCGTTTGTAAACTTAGGTATGTTGATGCTACCAAGGAATTCAACAAAATTCTGCTTTATATTATAAAGTATAAGCAGTACCATCAGAAATCCCCTCAGTACGACCAGATTCTCAAGAAAAATGAGCAGATGTATGCGCTGCTGGCAATTTGCCTATCTCTGTGTCCGCAGAACAAACTCATAGATGAAAATGTTAGCACCCAGCTGAAAGAAAAGTACAATGACAAAATGACAAAGATGCAGAGGTTTGATGATGAAGCATATGCTGCCTACGATGAGCTATTTTCGTACGCCTGCCCCAAGTTTATTACTCCATCACCTCCAGTTCTGGACCAGCCACTTACAAATTATAACCAGGTAACGTTTCTTGTGGACAACCATAATGATGATCTATTTCTTTTCAGTTTCTACAGGCAAATTCTACCATGTAACCCTACTTGTTTTAGTCATCACAAAATAGTGGTGAAAAAGAAGCAACTCTTTGGTAGTTGGAAATCCATATTTCAGAGTCGTACAATTCTAGGGTTAGGTTTTTCTTGTCCTATTCAGCAATAAATCTCATGTAGTAGTCAAAACATCTAGGGTGAGGTTTTCTTGTCATATTTTCTCAAAGGTTTCAGTGCTTTAGTTTGTATGTTTTTTAGTTTCTATGTTCTTTAGAGTACGTTCAAATATCATTAGCACATGTTTTCATTAAGGGTAACAAACATACTTACAAGAAAGGTATATTAGGAACAAGACAGTTGCTAAAAGCAGCCAATGCAGTAAAGTTGATGCATAAAGAGGCTAGTTTTCTTATCAGTTAAGCTGCTAGCATGTCGGTTGCAAATCCTCAGATGGAAGCTAGTATCACTCTTGTCTATTTGTGAACAGATGTACTTCTGAACATTTTTGTTGCTGTACTGCATATGTTTAGAGGTTCTTATTCCTTGAGTATTACTTCTATTTCCTTGACCTGTAGATTCCCCCCCCCCCCCCCCCCCCACAAAAAAATCAAAGAGTAGACATGCAGAATAAATTGTTGATTATTTTTCTTGTTACGTGACAGGACGCCTATCGGCTTCAATTGAAGCTGTTCCTGTACGAAGTGAAGCAGCAGCAGCTGCTTTCTGGAATCCGGAGCTATCTAAAGTTATACTCAGCAATAACCATCACCAAACTTGCCCAGTATATGGAAATGGATGAGGCAACACTTAGGTCTGTGTGAGCATTAACTTGTGTTGTTAGTTTTTTTATTGGTCTGTATGCATAAGAAATTTTCAAACATTTGGACAGGTCTATCCTTATGACGTACAAGCACAAAATGCATGCAGTTGACAGTAATGGGAAAATTGTATCCAGTGCAGACTTTGATTTCTACATTAATGAGGTAATGTCGATTCTCCTTTCTGTGGCAAAGATACGTTTTGTGCATCCACTTATTATGTTTGTGTTGATTTCTTTATTACGAGTTGGTGCTTTCTGCTGTATCTTAGAAGTTAATATCTTCACTATATCAATTGCTAATTGAGGTACTACATTGAGCTGCTGTAGTCTGTAGATAATTGGAGCTCCTTCCTGGAATGAACTTTGTGTAACAATATAGATTCTTTAAGTTCAACCATGATTGTGTTAACTTGTGCCTTCTCAAGTCTGTTGCCTACTTTGTCAATGTATGACTAATTACACAAGAACTATTTGCAATCAATCATTCAGGATGTTATTCATGTCGTGGAGTCCAAGTCGACCAAGCGCCATGGTGACTACTTTTTGAGACAGATTTTAAAGGTACCCCACTTGGCGATACCTCCCCCTTTCCTTTTATTGATAACACATCGTTGCTAGACCATAGTCTAAACTTCCTTTGTCAATATCCTACAGTTTGAAGAAACCATTGCTGAATTGGACAAGGTACAGCTTGACTGAGCATGGTAGAGATCATGGAGGAGAGAAACGTCCCAGGATCCTGTTTTCCTTTTCTTTTTTCATATTATCAGAGGCACTTGTGATGGCTAATGTTAGCAGAGCATTATTTGTGCCTGCTGGTACACTTTTTGACTCAGTGAAGCGTTGGCACACTGTATTATCCCGTTTCTAGTTCCTGTTTGCTATTTGATGAGTAATCCGTCAGTTGCTAATTGAGAACTTGAGATACCTTCGGTGTTTATCCAATTGGGTGGGCGCATTTTTCGGCTCACAGGTATTAGATCTGGAGGCTGATTGCACGACGCTCATCAGTTGCCTTGCATTCTTGCCATGCGTCCCTGTGGGCTCAATGCATCGCTTCATGGCCTTATAGCTCGTTGCCCAACAACGTGGATCCTGAAGCGGATGAGATTGAGGCACTTTCCTTGTGGCCTTGCGGCGGGCTGCTGCAACAAAGACGCATGGCCTTATAGCTCGTTGCCCAACTTGGTTTATTGGGGGGATTCTCAATAAACTAAATTTCTACTCCCTCTACCGAAATACAAGTTCCCCCAACTACAAGTATTTTGGTACAGAAAGAGTATAATACAAGGTTTTCTATTTCTCTCTAGGCACGTTATAAACACCATGACAAATTCCATTTCTCATCACAGCAATTCAAACCAACATGTTTCAACTGCAAATATAAACATCATTTAAGCCCACAATTTTGAAATCTAAGTTCAAATTCAAGCATAATATATGGTCCAAATGCATGAATAGGGCTGAAACATAGAGCAATGTGTTAGCATTAGTGTAGCTGTGTAGGCACATGCTGGTTTGTTAATTACAACATGTTAATTAACGAACCGTCATTAGGACCTGTCATTAGATGAATATAGATTTGTCCACCACAGGTATGTACGGGCATATTTTTTAAAAAACTTCACAACAGATTCTGCGTGTTGCATTAAGGAGCGCCTGACATTCAGGAGGACCAAGAGGAAATAAAAGAAAGAAAGAAAGAAATCAAGCAAGGCCTACTCACAATTTCAATTTTAGAAAACAATGTAAGATCAATGACATCTCTACTACTATAGTACACGAGTTTTGAATAGGGATTTACCACCGCCAACAGTGTTCCGGCCAAAACATCAATCTGAGCCATATCAACCATCGATCCATTAAATCCAACGGACCAGGCAGGAGCGAATCCAATGAAAGCTGACCATTGATTTAGCTACATCTGACAGCTCATGTTGCTCATTGCTCAGCCCCTGGATGCTTCTGGATATTCCTTGTTTGTTCACGTCACCATTCCACTCCGAGCCTATAGCTCGCATATAGGATATTCTTTTATCTGCACTGAATATTACTCCTAATACTGTGACTTGAACGGGCTTTTTTTTTTTGCGGGGGACTTGAACGGGCTTGATCATATTATCTAGACATTTATCACATCACGCATGGCAAGTTATAAATGTGTACAAGATCATGTGCGTATTCTTTGGCAATAACATTTCTTTACTATCACATGTTCTTGAGCTCATATATATATATATATATATATATATATATATATATATATATATATATATATATATATATATATATATATATATATTACCGCTTGCAAGAAATTTCCAAATGTCCTCAACTCCATACATTAGTTATAACAATTCCTCCCCGATTTTTTTTTGCGGGAATTCCTCCCCGATATGTCGAGGGACATTTCATAATTGTATAACATGAGGTAATGAAAAAATGATGTCGTTCTAAAGATGATATTTACTCATCAAAAGTAAAAGTAAAATGGTGTGTACATGTAAGCTCTAAAAGCAAAATCCAACTGTAACACCACAAATGATTCACCCGCAGAAGAAAAAAAAAACACCACAGATGATTATGTCGGATGACAAACAACGTGAACACACGTTCTTAGTTAACTCTATTTACCATCTTGCAAATATATGTTTTCTTCATGTGTGTAGATAGTTATTTTTTTTTTTGCATGGTCTAGAATCAAGTCAAATGCATCCCGTCAAAGCACACGGGTTCCTCTCATTACGAGGATGAAATGTCAATTTTCTCTAGAAAGTTAAGAGTAAATATAAAACAAATTTTCAGAAAAAGAGTAACTCCAAAATATTTTTTTGAATATATTACAAATGCGGACGCTCATACATACGCACCGACATTCACCCCTATGAACGCATGAACGCACACCCTATCCCTAGAGCACATCCGAGAGACTGAGCCGGGATATCATCTCGAGATTGACAAAGTCGACCGCCACAGACGCCTTCGTAGTCGATAGGAAAGTCTCCTCCCACTGAACACACATCGCCGAAGATGCTGAAGTAAATTTAGAAATAATGCGAGTAGTAATGTCAAGTCTAGGACTTGAAACTCTGATGGACTGAGGATACCACTGTTCTCCTAATCATCTAACGGTTCACAATAAAAACAATATAATGTTCATTAAGTCACATTTCTGAGATTTATACGCACGTGCTTTTTACTAGTATGACTTAGATGTGCAATACTTATGGCACATCTAGATGTGCTTTAGCAAAACTGTTAAAAAAAGCAAGGCCTACTCTCACAACATAAGGTGGCTAGCGCGGAAGCAACTTTATGGTGGACGGCGGCTCGTGCGGACTTTATCCCGGCCATCAAACAATTCCTAGGGATGATCGAACGTCAGTTCGCTGTCCCCCGTGCTCGTTTCATAGGAATAGGGACTAGGTGTGCTAGGCGTACGAGTTTGGAACAACTGTTTTTGTCGCTTGGAGATGGACACGCCAACTGCAAGCTGGTACAGACCCCGTGCGCTCCCGAGCAGCTGTTTTGGGATAGTTGCGGATCACGTGGCCTAGTCGGCCCACATGTCAGGTTGTGGCTGTTCCTTTTGCAAATCACTATTAACCGGGGATGGTCCTGCTCCAGATCCAGACGGGCGTCTTCCTCCTCCAGATCCAGGGTCCTACCCCATGGACTTTCATCGAAGCGCAGGCCGATGCAGGAGACAGGTAATTAAAATCCAACCTGAGTAAGCTCCCACTAATCTTCTCCGCAAGCTCAAAGGGAGGATTAGATCTTCATTTGTCCCATTTCAAGTCAACGGTGGTTCCTAAATCCTCTAGGTGGCAATTTTTTTGCAGGATTAGCCATGGGCAGTTGGGGCATACTGCGGCGGCGCGACCTATTGAGTCCTAGTAGGCTTCTATTTGCATCGCCGAGGGGGACATTCGCCGAGTCGGAGACGTCTGTAGCGCCGGCGGCAATGCGGGATTTGTTGGTGATGACCAGGTGTTGCAAGTGTGCTCTGAGGCTACGAGTGGTTGGACACGCAGGTATTCCTACGCAACCTCCTGCCTGGTATATTTCTTTGCGTAATCTATGCAAATTTGATTTCAGGCTTAACTAACTAGCTGATTTATAGTTAGCTGTTGTAATTTTGTTTAGTGGCTACTAGTTCAACTAGGGAGCTAACTGAATTAAGGGAATTGTGATTTACTGTCGACTCTGTGATTTACTGTCGACTTTGTGTATGTGTGGGCATGGGCATGGATTGCTAGTCAGTACAGCGTTGTTTAGTTTAGCAGTTTTGTATTGGAAAGGAAGCTAATAAAAAAAACTGGTATGGATTATCTCTTGCCTTGCTGCAATTTTAGCTACTATCCCAAAACATGTGTCTGATCTTTAATTGTTGTGGAATATGTACCAATAGATTTGTGTTTACAGGCTGACAAACTCATGGTGTCACTGCAACTGTGGCTTGTCTGCTGTTATAAAATACCAATGTACTTAGTAAAATTAGAAGCAGGCAATCTCATGGTTATCTCCTGTGTTTTTTGGATACGGATTTTGATTTTCTTTTCTTGCAATCTACTGAAATTATTACTCCCCGATCTAACAGAGTAAGGAACTGAATGTTGATATACCCAAGAAGATGTACATTCTCACTCATGTGGATGCTTTGGCATGTGAAAAATGGAGCAAAGTTCAGATATGGGTGATATTACAAAAGTTCCAAGAAAGATGCCCAAGTGTGGTAAATGTGGAGTGATCGGACACCGTCAAAATCACGGGGCAAGCGTGCAGATCCATTTTAGCCTAATTTCCTTAGCTTTTGACACGGTCCCATTTGATTTGTGTTTTAATTTGGACTTTGATTCAAAATGTACTTTCGTTATGCGAACTGATATTGTTTCCCTGCTTGTCCCTGAATTATACGCCACTTTTGAAACATTTGTTAAGTATTTTTTGTTCCTGCTAAAATACTTTTGATCATATTGCGATTTACAAACACCTGCAAGGTCTGACGTGAAGAAAAAATTAGGTAGGCTAAGGTGATTTGTGGCCGTAGAAATACTTGATGCTATTGCAATTTGCGAAAAAACGGGGCGGACGTCAAAATAATAAACTTATTTAGATCCATCTGCACGTGATTATTACTGGTTTAGTGACCGTAAAAGACTCTTGCTATCATAATCTCTATACAGCACACTGGACTAACGTCCTGTTCTTAAATGGAAGGTAACCGGTTATTATTCTATTTGCTCATGTGAGAGGGTGGAGTCATCTGGGCACATGGACGTGTCACTTCTGTCAGTAAAGCCAACTCTGGTTGCCGGGATACAAGCGTGGGCGAGCATCTACGGGGGGACAGCGGTCGTAAATACCGGGAGGGATCTGATGAATATAGAAAACGGACGGCGCTGATATGATCCACAGAGTGCTCGTCCACCGTTCCGCATTTTTGGGCTAGCGCCCGCTAACACCCAACAGTAGAGCTCATCCATGAAGTTGTGGAAAACCGATGCTACGGGGAGCTCAGCATCTCTGAAGATTCTCTCGTTGCACTCCCGCCAGATGAACCAGATACCAAGAAGGGCCAGTGACCTAGCCTGCTTGCGGGAGGCCGGATCGGAAGAAAGGCCATCCAGCCACTCACCGACAGACGCCTGAAGAGTCCAGTTGGCCGGGTAAAATGCAGTGGAGCCAAGGAACATGAGGCGGTATGCTGCTGAAGTGACAGAAAATTCTCCGCTAGTAGAAAGACGCCACGAGAAGGAGTCAGCAACGCCAGTTGTGAGCCGCACGCGCTGGATAGTTGTCCAGAGCGTGACAAACTCAGGTAGGGTGTCGGCGGTGACCCTTCCACATAGATCCATGATCCATCTGCTGCCGTTCAATGCTTCGGAGGCGGAGCGATGCTCGCGAGAGGATGCCAGGAATATGGGCGGTGCAAGAAGGAAGGGAGCATTGCCATCAATCCAACTATCGAACCAAAATCGCGCACGAAGCCCGTCGCCGACCGCCGCAGCAAAAACCGCACGGTCGCTGTCTCGCTGAGGTTGCGCGGGACCGGGAGGCCGTACCAAGGCTTGGAAGGCAACAGCCGCTCATGCGAGAGCCATTTGAGGCGAAGGGCAGTGCTGAAGAGTGTGAGGTCGATCACCGCAAGGCCGCCATGCTGCTTAGGGCGGCAAATTTTGGTCCACGCCACCTTACAGTTCCCACTGTGGCAACCTTCAGCCCTACTGTTAGAATAAATCCAAGGTATACCGTCGATCATCCGAAAATCAAGCAATCACACGAGGCACTGCACCGAGGTTTGTTAACGAGGTTCACCGATATGGATACATCTGGCCTGACTACGGACGCTCCTCCCCGTGACACCGTCACAATACCGCACCCTGGCCATCCGGGCGCCGGCACACGCCGCCGGCTCCCCCTTGCGCGCCTGTGCTATTATATTGGTATAGGTTACATCGTGTGTCTATCCCCGCTATATATGAGAGGCCTAGGATAGAAGTGTCCTACTAGGACACGACTTCATATCCTATATAAACACAATACAACTATAAGTCCAACTGTAACCTACCTTGTACACTATATTAGACACAACTCCAACAAACTCCACCTTGGCGAATATACTCCACCACCCTGGATTTGTCCATGCGTCAAACTTCCATGTACATTGGACTTGAGCTTATCCCATGAGTATCGCTGCTACTCCAAAGACTCCATGTGACCCCACCTGCAACTTGTAGTCCCTTCTTTTCTTGACCACAGTCAACACTCGAGCAAAAATAAGTTCCTTGTTACTCTAGTTTGTACTCCCAACTTCCAGAGTATCCGTCCAACGCCATCACACATCGATCACTGACCTGCGTGAAAATGAACAACTCACATATTTGACGTCACACATAAGAGTTACCTGAACTCAACATCACAGCTCTTTCTTGACCTCCTGTCTGAAACTTGAAAGAATTTCACCATTGCTTGTAGCCATCCCGAGTCAAATTCGTAGTTGTCGCACCACATGTATGACCATCAGAGCCCTGACCCGTCTTCATGTCCCGTGCGTACCGCACGCCTCGCCGCTATTACCGCGTCGAGCCTCCGCTGTCCCGGTCGAGTCTCAAGGATCGCGAACCCACACCACTCAACCCCCACTGCAGAGTACCACCGATCATCACCGACCAATGACGAGTTTCACACTTCCATCAGACCACTGGGCTCCAGTCTGAACTGTATGTCACTCGCTTTTCCCGCTGAAATAGGCTTCGACTCTCTGAGCTCTTACGCCGTAGCCCCTCAATCAGCATCGAGTGAAGTCTTCCAGACTCCAGCTCCACCTTCAACATGACTCCATGATAGATGATCAGTCCACCCTTGTGCCCCGTTGACTTCAAGCTTCGTGTGCACCGTCTTGAATCAACCCCGCGCCATAGTCTTGTCGAAACCACACAAGCCCTCGGGTCTGCGCCACGTGTTTCCACGCCCAGAAGTCGGTCACCATCAGCATCACGCACCTATGTCATCGTCGCCGATTCCACCATCGTCTTCTGTACCAACCGACTTGCGTCGATCCGTCAGACTATCCAGTCCAACCCAGCCGAACTTGTCCGGCTGCATGACACACTCGAGGCTCACAAATCGTTTTCCAAGAAATTCCATCCATCACACCACAACTCCATCCTAGCTGAATTGACTTCCCGCAACGCCTTCAAGCATCCCTGTCGTGCCAACAAATATACACCCTTGTCTGCCAACCCAAGTGTTGTAGGGTGGAACCCTAGATGGAGATCTTTCACGAATTGGAGGGGAAATCCCGAAGAACACGAAGAACACGAAGAACACAAGAGAGGGAAAACAATCAAATTGACTAGATCCAATCACACATATGCTAGATCCAAGAACACACAAGAGGTCACAATGATCCAAGAACAACAAAGGAAAGATACAAGGTACTAGTTCATCCCAATCCTATGAGGAGAGAGGTCTTGATGATCCTATGATGGGGATCCTTCCCCAGTTGGGGGCTTGATATCCACTAGGGATCTTCTCCTAGGAGGTCTTGATCTCCTAGAGGAGTGGGTACAAGGAGCAAATCTCACATAATCATCTCATATACTTTGCTATCCCTAGAAAGGAGGTGGAGGTGGTCTATTTATAGTCTAAGCCACGAAGGGGTAAGTGGGAGAGGGATACAAGGCCAAAGGCCTGCCGCTGCGCACAGGCAGAGCGATAGTACCGGATCTCGGGCGGTAGTACTGGACCCGGGTCGCTCGAGCACATGAGTTTGTCGGGTTGAGCGGCAGTAGAGCAGACGTTCGGCGGTAGTACCACTTGGATGTTCTTAGCGGTAGTACCGCTCATTCCAGGTCTTCTTCCTCCTTCTCTTCCATGCTTCTCTCGCGGATGGTGTAGACGTACACTTGCGCTCGCACTCCTTCTCGACATCCGTGATGTTCCGACAATACCTATGCATGCACATGGAAGGAGTGTCAAGTAGCATACCATCCTCGAAGGGGTCAAGTGAGCACATGTAAAGGAGACGATTCACCTTTGTGTGTGTGAAGTAGATGTCGCACGTGTCACTTGCCAAACGGACTCTTGACATGGTGATGTCCGTAGGATGCTCCGCATCATCCCCTCCCCTTGTGAAAGATCTGACCTCGGATCGAAAACCAAATCACCATGGGAAAGAGATGGGTTCGCCATGTAGAAGTGGACATTCACCAAGTACTCATCATCTTTAAGCTCGCAATGGGCACTCTCCAATGTCGCACCGTCTAGTGATTCCTTCAAAAGGAGCAAAGACAACAAACAGTTGGAAAAACAAATGTGGTTAGCGTTAGTGCAAAACCAAGCATTCAAGTGGTGATTCACCCAACAAGTGTCGTCATCATGCAAAGCATATGGTTTTACAAAGGATTGTGACATGGCATGTAAGAAAATCAATCGAGCACAAGCCAAGATATCATGGGGACAAGTATGCAATTGTGAGGTAGTGATGCAAATATGTGTGACAATAGAATAAGCATCTACCTCAAGTTCATAGCAAGCATTCACAAATTGCTCAATGAAAGGTCTATGGTAGGCATATGAATCATTCACAACACCAAATGAAAGGCAATGTCTAAACGCATGAGGCAAGTGCAAGACAATCCAAGCATAATGTGCATATGGTGTTGTGAAGAAAGTGAAACACTCAACACAAATGATATAGCAATTTTCAACATGTGCGAGGCACTCAAGTCATATGAGCAAATAGTAGGCATAGGTATATGTGAAGTAATGACATTGTTGCAACCAAACATATGATAGGAGCAAGTAATCCAAGAATTGGATGCAACATGAGAAAGCATAGAAATCAAGTCGTGCAAACTAGTGGAGCGAAGATGCAACACACTAGAGGAAATCATGGCAATCATGTCATGTGAGCAAATGATAGATATAGGAAATGCACATGACATATCGCGGGCACGAGCACAATGCAAGATCATAGTATCATCATAGGCATGGGGCACATAGCAAACATGGCAATAAGAAGCAATATCTCCGCCAAGCTTGCAAATACACATACAAGAAGTAGAATCAATCATCATGTGTGATGCAAAGCATGGGTCACTAATGCATGACAAATGTAAAGAAATGAGCATATCATGCAAAGTGAACATGGCAAGATGGGCATAGAATATGTAATGGACAATAGCCCATAGCCAAGTGAGGGCCATGTAGAAGAAATGCACGAAGTCTTTGCGCGAAGAGAGCGGTGGGAAAGACACTCCATGGGATCCCAAGTCATCATTGCTCTCTAGAGCTCGTTTTGTCAACTCATGGGATTGTGAGGTTGACAAGTATTCATGGGTACCTACACAAAAGAGACACAAACCAAAGAAATTGTGCGCGTGGTAAATGGACACATCATCCATCATGATGTGTATGTGCACGTGTGAGTTAGCACAAGATAAGCATCGCTCAAAGAAATTGGAAACATGGTATATGAACATGTCATCCATCATGAAAGAATAGTTGTTATGTATGACACAATTGGGATGCAAATCTAGCATACAAGTATATGGAACATCAATAGCATTTTCATTCACGGGGAGCATATGGTGCACACAAGTAGTGGGATCATGCAAAGTATGGAATGCATCAAAATCTCCTAATATGTATGAGGAAACTATGGGTGTCTCCTCATGAGCATGAATGGAAAAATCACATGGAGAATATTGACAACATCCAAAACAATGCATATTTGGACTCATGTGATCATGGCATGGCATAGTAGATAAATGATGCAAAGGGAGCATATCAATATCATCACAAGAAAAACAAATGCCAATAACCATGGGCTTGTCATCTATGCCATATGTGCAAATTGGGTTTATGTTGATGGCATATGCATATTCACTTCGATGAGATTGCAAATATGACATATTGTTGATCTCATGCATAGCATATGACAAGTCAAGCGGATTATCAAACATGATGTGACCTAAAGAATTGTCATAAGAAATCCTATGTAACATGGCATCACAACTAATAGACTCCACATGAGGATCATCATACTCATCATAAATGGGTAAATCATTGCATGGGGAAGTTGAACTAGCATGAAGCATGGCAATAGGTGGATGAACATCATGCAAGCAATCAATGTCAAGAGTGTCCACTAGTGGGACTAGAGTATCACCTTCACCTATGTTACCTTGTTCATTCCACTCAAGTGGTGTAGGTGAGGTGGCAAAGACCAAATGGTGGTCATCATCTTCATCTTGATGGAACCATGTGGGGGGTTGCATCATATTCCACCATGGCCATCGTCTTGTCCATAGGAAGGACGAAGTCGTCGCGAATCGGTGCATCATATATATGGGACCTATCACCAAATGAGATGACACAATAGAGGTAGAGGTTAAGTTGTTAGAAATCGAAATGACCTCACTCTCTCTATGTGGTGGTGGCTCACTCACTCCCTCAAGGTAGGTGCACTCAATCTCACATATGGTGGAGTCACTCATCTCACTCTAGTGGTGGGGGTTGTGGATCTCCTCACATGGGAATTGGGGCAACTCGTCATATGTAGGGCTAGTGGTGAACTCACTCTCACTCTCAATATGGTGGCACAAGTCACTCAATTCATCATACATCGCCGTGGTCGTAGGGAAAATCCCATGCTCAACCATCTTGTCGTCATCGCCGTGAACGAAGGCCGAAGATGGCACATCATCACTCTTGTCGTGGATGAAGGCCAAAGATGGCACATCACCACTCTTTCCTCCAAAGATGGAAGCATCATCCTTGCTCACCACCATGTCGCTCGCCTCCAAAGCTTGGTCCTTGAGGGTCTCCGTAGTCGTACTCATCGCCGCACCATCTGGAAAAAGAGTCGAAGTAGGCTTGGTGTCATCAATGCCACAAAGAGGGGTGGCGGTGGAGTCAAACTTGGGATCATAGTCTTGGAGCTCATCGGGCTTGGACATCGTGGTACTAGACTCATGCTCGCCGTCCTTGAGGTTGGTCTTCGAGAAGTGTGCTTGGGGTGGAGAAGTCTTGGCCTTCATACGTTCTTGTTCCGCCTTGAGAGCACCAATGTAGTTTTCGTCGAGGGACTTGTAGTTCTCGAGGAAGATAATCTTGGAGATGTCGTTGTTCAATCCCATCATGAAGTGGAACTTCATCCAAATGGGGTCATCTACATCGGCTCGTAGCAAGGCTTTCTTCATCTCGAGGAAGTACTTGTCAAGGGATTTGGATCCTTGTATGGTGTTCTCCAATTGGCGTTGAAGATATTCCGTGTAGGTGGAAGGCAAAAACTCTCGCCGCATAGCTTTCTTCATCTTGGACCAACTCATGTCAAAGTTCTTCGAAGGTGTATGAAGCCACCATGTCGACGCGTAGTCGTGGAAGTTACTTGAGGCGCGCTTCACTTGGTCTTCAGAAGGGACTTGATGTAGCTTGAGGTAGTCGTCCATTTTGCGCTCCCACTCGAGATACTCCTCGGGGTCTTGAGTCCCATATAAAAGAAGCTCGTGGTCGGTGTCGAGGTCGTAGTAGCTCATGGAAGTCGCGGACTTGAGCTTGGGGAGCTTCTCTTGTGCGTAGCCTTGAGGTTCTTGTTGGCGAAGATGCCGTATGTCCGTAGGCGAAGATGCCTTGAGAGATGGTGAAGTCATTGAGCGGTTGTTGGTGTTGAGCTCTTGACCTTTACGTTCTTGTCGTTGGTGGTGTCGATGCTGATGTGACCTTGCCAGAGATGGTAGCTCGGAAGCATGTGTACTTGAGCGTCTTCTCGAAGATGATGAAGATCTCTTGTAGGAATTGATGAGGACCTTAAGCTCCTCCATTTGAGCATCCATCTTGGCATCCAAATTGTTCTTGATGGCATCGAATTCGTCGTTGTCATGGAAGACCGGAGATGAAATGCCTTGCCTATCCATCACAAGACTGGAGCAAATGTAAGTGGAAGAAAGGAAAGAACTAGACCAAATGTACCTTTCCAATGTTGAAGATGGATCAATGATCACTCAATAATGTATCAAGGAAATACCACAATTGGTACTGGATCTTGTCAATTCTCACACCTACACAAGTAAGGCTTATGGTGGAGCTCGGTGAGGATATTGGCATAAAAATTTGATGCAAAATGTTAGCAAGAGTCAATAATGTTGGAAAAGATTCACAAATTCGCAAGTGAAACAAGTAGACCAATAGCAATATGGGTGGCACACAGAAACACACACACGGATAGATAAAT
This sequence comes from Aegilops umbellulata, assembly GCA_032464435.1. Lineage (NCBI taxonomy): Eukaryota > Viridiplantae > Streptophyta > Magnoliopsida > Poales > Poaceae > Aegilops > Aegilops umbellulata. The sequence goes on along the minus strand of CP136056.1, from coordinate 59,357,352 downwards.
GGGGTCATGCAACCAAGGAATGAGCACAAAATGTGCAATCCACGGAAAACGCTCGTGTTGCACAACTCAAGAGAGACGCTAGCATGATTGCTCAATAGGCGGATACGACACTTGTGCACAACCTATAAGATGCAAAATGGATAAATTTTCTATCCCAAGTATGCTATGTGTATGATGTTCCCGGTGTTTCGCACACGATGATCCAAGATGATCAATATGGTAGTATGGTATGCAATGTGGCGATGCTATGGCTCTTGCTTACAAGCTTCTTTGCTCTCTTTTGCTTAAAAGCTTATTCTTTTTTTTGATATGGCCACTTATGTGAAATGCACAAACCAAGATAGCAATTGTGTATATGCGGGAACAATCTTGTGACACAAGGGATGATATGATGATACTAAGATGATACCAATATGATATGGTATGTAAGCAATGGAAGGTACGGATCACTAATGTGCACAAGTAACGTTACAGGCAATACTCAATGGCTAGTCTTGATAGGCAAGTGACGCAAAATGGGCTAAGGGGTTAACAATTTAATGGCAAGAATGTACAATGATGGGATACCACAATACAAAGATGATATAGAGGTTACCGTTCTTGCTTACGGTTAGGGTGTCAAAATGGCGAAGTGGTCGATGTAGAAGATGACCTCGTGGTGATGATGAGTGGCGGTGTTCTTGATGTAGATACCAAGATGATGTAGATCCGTCCCTAAGCAGCCGAAACACCTTAGGAAACAGTAAAAACCACAAACTCAAAATCTCCAAAGGCAAATGTCAAATGGTGGTAGCGGAATGCGTTGGTGGCTCCGGAGTTAGCAATGCGGAAGTGGTGGTGGTGGATGATGAAGAAGAAACCATCCCTAAGTAGCCGAAACACCTCAGGAGACTCAAGTCACCCCTCAAGCAACCACGAATGCTATATGGAGCAAAAATGGGTTAGGCTGCGGAAAGCTATGGTGGTTTTGCGGGTGATGCGGTGGATGGCACTATGCAAAGACGCCAAAATGCCAAATTTTTGATGGAGTCAAATGGTGTTGGAACCTATCTATATGGAAGGGGATGTCAATAGCTACTCAACGAGCTAAAGAACGTGAAAATCGGACTCCGGTAGTGAAAGTTATGGCTGAAACGGTAAAGTGCACGCGGTTGATTCTTGGGGGTGCGGGCACCCGGGGGTGGGAGGTGCGGGTGCCCGGGGTGGGCAGGGGCAAACAGCCCGGGGGTGCGGGTGCCCGGGGTTTGGGGTGCGGGCACCCGGGGTGGTCAGCGGGGGTGGGCGGGGGGGGGGGGGGGGTCCGCGTGCCCGGGGTTTGAGGTCCGGGTGCCCGGGGGTGTCGGATTTGGGCGGAAATTCGTGGGAAAGTGGAAGAAATTGCTGGATTTCGTGGAGAGAAAGGTGGGGATGGATGGGGGAATGCTAGGTCCACTCGAAACCAAGCAAATCCATGGATCACATCCAACAAAACCTCATCAAACCAACAAATCACAAAAAAATTTGGGGCTATTTTTGGTGGGGAATTTTCGAATTTAGGACGAAATCACACAAAACAAGGCTAGAAAACGGTGGGGGGGGACTCCAAATTCATGATAAACGTGGTCCATGATACCAAGAAGTTGTAGGGTGGAACCCTAGATGGAGATCTTTCACGAATTGGGGGGGGGGGGGGGGCGGGGAAATCCCCAAGAACGCGAAGAACACGAAGAACACAAAAGAGGGAAAACACTCAAATTGACTAGATCCAATCACACATATGCTAGATCCAAGAACACACAAGAGGTCACAATGATCCAAGAACAACAAAGGAAAGATACAAGGTACTAGTTCATCCCAATCCTATGAGGAGAGAGGTCTTGATGATCCTGTGATAGGGATCCTTCCCCAGTTGGGGGCTTGATATCCACTAGGGATCTTCTCCTAGGAGGTCTTGATCTCCTAGAGGAGTGGGTACAAGGAGCAAAGCTCACATAATCATCTTATATACTTTGCTATTGTAGGATCTTGAGAAGATGTGTCTAGAGGGGGGGGGGGGGTGATTAGACACTAAGTGCCAAAAGTAGCAGTTTTTAAAATTTTTCGGTTTAAGTGGAGTTTAGGCACAATTTCAACATTCATAATACATATCAAGCAAGCATGCAAAGAGTATATGAGCAGCGGAAAGTAAAGCATGCATCTTGCAAGAATGTAAAGGGAAGGGTTTGGAGAATTCAAACGCAATTGGAGACACAGATGTTTTTGGCGTGGTTCGGATAGGTGGTACTATCCTACATCCACGTTGATGGAGACTTCAACCCACGAAGGGTAACGGTTGTGCGAGTCCACGGAGGGCTCCACCCACGAAGGGTCCACAAAGAAGCAACCTTGTCTATTCCACCATGGCAGTTGCCCACGAAGGACTTGCCTCACTAGCGGTAGATCTTCACGAAGTAGGAGATCTCCTTGCCCTTACAAACTCCTTGGTTCAACTCCACAATCTTGTCAGAGGCTCCCAAGTGACACCTAGTGAGGGAGTCCTGGATTAGGGGGTGTTCGGGTAGCCAGACTATACCTTCGCCGGACTCCTGGACTATGAAGATACAAGATTGAAGACTTCGTCCCGTGTCCGGATGGGACTTTCCTTGGCGTGGAAGGCAAGCTAGGCGATGCGGATACTCAAGATCTCCTACCATTGTAACCGACTCTGTGTAACCCTAACCCTATCCGATGTCTATATAAACCGGAGGGTTCTAGTCTGTAGGACAACCATCTTCATACACAATCATACCATAGGCTAGCTTCTAGGGTTTAGCCTCCTTGATCTCGTGGTAGATCTACTCTTGTACTACCTATATCATCAATATTAATCAAGCAGGAGTAGGGTATTACCTCCATCGAGAGGGCCCGAACCTGGGTAAAAACATCGTGTCCCTTGTCTCCTGTTACCATCCGGCCTTGACGCACAGTTCGGGACCCCCTACCCGAGATCCGCCGGTTTTGACACCGACATTGGTGCTTTCATTGAGAGTTCCTATGTGTCTTCGCCTTTAGGCCCGATGGCTCCTTTGATCATCAACAACAACGAGGTCCAGGGTGAGAATTTTCTCCCCGGACACATCTTCGTCTTCGGCGGCTTCGCTCTGCGGGCCAATTCGCTTGGTCATCTGGAGCAGATCGAAAGCTACGCCCCTGGCCATCAAGTCAGGTTTGGAAGCTTAAACTACACGGCGGATATCCGCGGAGACTTGATCTTCGATGGGTTTGAGCCACAGCCAAGCGTGCCGCACTACCCCGAGGGGCATGATCTAGCTCTGCCTCCGGACAGTGTCCTGGAGGCCGCATACGCACCGGTTCCGACCCTTAACTCGGAGCCTATTACGCCAAGCGAGGATGGACGGTTGGACGTCAACTCGGGGGCTGCGATCTCAAAGGCGATTGAGCCGAACGCCAGCCCCGCACTCCGCGTGATCCGTGACCCCGAGGGCCCGGACTCCTCTCCGGACGTCGAGCCCCCCGCGCCCCTACCGGTCGAATCCGATTGGGCGCCAATAATGGAGTTCACCGCCGCGGACATCTTTCAGCACTCGCCCTTTGGCGACATCCTGAATTCTCTCAAGTCTCTCTCTTTGTCAGGAGAGCCCTGGCCGAATTACGGTCAGCGGGGATGGGATACGGACGATGAAGAAATTCAAAGCCCACCCACCACCCACTTGGTAGCCACTGTCGATGATTTAACCGACATGCTTGACTTCGGCTCCGAAGACTTCGACGGTATGGACGACGAGGTAGGAGACGAACAGGAACCAACACCTGTAGGGCGCTGGACATCCACCTCGTCATACGACATATATATGGTGGATACTCCAAAAGATGGGGATGGCGAGGGAACAACGGGGGATGACACCTCCAAGAAACAGCCGAAGCGCCGACGTCAGCGGCGCCGCTCTAAATCCCGCCAAAGCAAAAATGGTGATTCCGGCACCGGAGATAATAGTACCCCGGATAGTGCCGAAGAACACCCTCCCCAGCAAGATTCGGCGCAGGAAGATGGAGAAGCCAGCCCTCATGAGAGAGGGGCAGACCAAGAGGTTGAGGATGATAACTATATGCCTCCCTCCGAAGACGAGGCCAGCCTCGATGACGACGAATTTGTCGTACCATCAGACCCCGCCGAACAAGAGCGTTTCAAACGCAGGCTTTTAGTCACGGCGAACAGCCTCAAGAAAAAGCAGCAACAACTTAGAGCTGATCAAGATCTGCTAGCTGACAGATGGACTGAAGTCCTTGCGGCTGAAGAGTATGAACTCGAACGCCCCTCCAAGAGCTACCCAAAGCGCAGGCCGCTACCCCGATCAGAGGAGGAAGCGCCTTCATCACCAGCGCATGACATGGCAGACCGGCCACCTCGCGGCCGCGACAGAGAGGCCTCTCAGCCCTCAACACAAGCTATGCCCCCGACGCCGCTACAATACGGCACGGGAAGACGCGCCAGACCTGCGAGATGTGCTGGAGGACAAGGCAAGGCAAACAAGATCGATCTACGGATCGCGCAGGCGCCCTACAACACGTGACGATGATCTTCACTCCGGATACAACAAATCCGGCAGGGCCGAACACAACAGACATAGCTCTTCCGAGCTGCGTCGAGATATAGCCCAGCACAGGGGCGCCGCACACCCACTATGCTTCATAGATGAAATAATGGATCATAAAATCTCATAGGGCTTCAAACCCGTCAACATCGAGTCATACGATGGCACAACAGACCCGACGGTATGGATCGAGGATTATCTCCTTCACATCCACATGGCACGTGGCGATGATCTACACGCCATCAAAACCTCCCGCTCAAACTTAAAGGACCGGCCCGACATTGGCTTAACAGCTTGCCAGCAGACTCAATTGGTTCTTGGGAGGACCTGGAAGCCGCATTCCTCGACAACTTCCAGGGCACTTACGTACGACCACCGGATGCCGACGACCTCAGCCACATAATTCAGCAGCCACAGGAGTCGGCCAGGCAATTCTGGACACGGTTCCTAACAAAGAAAAACCAGATAGTCGACTGTCCGAACACAGAGGCCCTAGCAGCCTTCAAGCATAACATCCGCGACGAGTGGCTTGCCCGGCACCTGGGACAGGAAAAGCCGAAATCTATGGCAACCCTCACGACACTCATGACCCGCTTTTGCGCGGGCGAAGATAGCTGGCTAGCTCGCAGCAACAACTTATCAAAGAACCCTGGTAATTCGGATACCAAGGACGAAAGTGGCAGGACAAGTCGAAATAAGCAAAAGCACCGCGTTAGCAGCGACAGTAATGAAGATACGGCAGTTAACGCCGGATTCAGAGGCTATAAATTCGGTCAGCGGAAAAAGCCATTTAAAAAGAATACTCAGGGCCCGTCCAGCTTAGACCGAATACTCGACCGCTTGTGCCAGATCCATGGCACCCCCGAAAGGCCAGCCAATCACACCAACAGGGATTGTTGGGTGTTCAAGCAGGCAGGCAAGTTAAGAGCCGAAAACAAAGACAAGGGGCTGCATAGCGACGACGAGGAGGAGCCCAGGCCGCCGAACAATAATGGACAGAAAGGGTTTCCCCCACAAGTGCGGACGGTGAACATGATATACGCAACCCACATCCCCAAGAGGGAGCGGAAGCGTGCGCTACGGGACGTATACGCGATGGAGCCAGTCGCCCCAAAGTTCAATCCATGGTCCTCCTGCCCGATCACTTTTGATCGAAGGGACCACCCCACTAGCATCCGTCACGGCGGCTTTGCCGCATTGGTTCTCGACCCAATCATCGACGGATTTCATCTCACAAGAGTCCTCATGGACGGCGACAGTAGCCTGAACCTGCTTTACCAGGATACCGTGCGGAAAATGGGCATAGATCCGTCAAGGATTAAGCCCACAAAAACAACCTTTAAAGGCGTTATACCAGGTGTAGAAGCCAACTGTACAGGCTCCGTAACACTTGATGTGGTCTTCGGATCTCCGGATAACTTCCGAAGCAAAGAGTTAATCTTCGACATAGTCCCGTTTCGCAGTGGCTATCACGCCCTGCTCGGACGAACCGCATTCGCAAAGTTCAATGCAGTGCCGCACTACGCATATCTCAAGCTGAAGATGCCAGGCCCTCGAGGAGTAATCACGGTCAACGGAAACATCGAACGCTCCCTCCGTACGGAGGAGCACACGGCGGCTCTCGCAGCGGAAGTACAAAGCAGCCTTTTTAGGCAACTCTCCAGCCCGGCCGTTAAAAAGCCAGACACTGCCAAGCGCGCCCGGAGTAACCTACAACAAGACTGCCTAGCATGTTCTGAGCAGGCGTAGCAATGCGGCCCCAACCCAAGCCATCGCGACATAGCGAAGCTAGTACCTCGCGTACATAATTACGCCCTTGAAATACCATGGGCACAGGGGAAGGGGCACAGTAACGGCATGCCCGGAATACGGTTTAAAATGTACTAGGGGCTGCCGGATTCCTTTTTTTACTTTCAGGACTCCACACTTTGGACGACCTGTTCGGCAATTCGACTGCCGCATAAATGATGCAAGATCCAGGGAAGCAGACAAAGCTACGCCGCACTATGGAACTCCCATGTGGTCTCTATTACGAGCGATATATCTGTTTCGAATACAATTCCGCGGCCTGCCCCTGGTCAGGACATGTTAAATAGTCTAATATCTTTTTGCTTATCGCACTACTTGTATCGTTCGGCTTTGATAAATAGCCTCTTTATAAACAATGCATAGCTTTTTGTCTATTTTTTGCATTATCTTATTTTAATATATATGTTTATTAAATAACATGATCGCACCCGTACACCATGGTACGGCAAACACGCCAGGGGCTTCAATACCCTTCGATCTGGTGTGAGAAGTCCGTACACTTTCACAAGTGCGGCACCCCGAACTTATAACACTATATGCATCGGCTCCGAATCATGATTTGGGTCAATAGTTGGGTTTGCCCGGCTCCTATGTTTTGGTGCCTTACATTCCGCTATATCGGCTAAGGTAGCACTAGGAGGACCACTGCGATTGTGCCCCGGTTCAGCTGGGTTAAGCACCTCAATGGAGAAAGCTAAAACTGACTGTCATGATAAGGCGAGAGACCGGTCGCTGTTCGAGAGGTTTTTCGAGTCCCTAAAGACTTATGCCGCTTCGAGCGAGTAGCTGGCTTTGTCCGGCCAAGGCGTGGATAGTGCCCCGAACTCGGTCTTCCGAACTAGGGGCTTCGCCGAAATTTAAAATTATAAAGTTCTATGGCTAAGTGAGAGTGTTCAAGCATTATAGTCCGATTGCCTGGTTCGTTGTGCTGAGCGCCTCCCTCGAAGGACCCAACCATGGGAAAAAGAGCGCTCAGGTTTATCCCGAACACCCCAGCACTAGCGGCATGGGGGCAGAAGCCGACGACTGGCCATCTCTCAATTTTTGATAAACGTCCGCACAAAAAATAATATTTTAAATTCAACAAGCATTGCTTAGCGCGTATGAACAAGTTTTCAGCGCACAGGACAAACACGAGCGAGTTCAATCAAAAATTACATCTTTGGTACATTCATCCGCAATAAGGCGGGCAACTGCAAGAACATCCTTGTAGTAGTTCTCGGGTTTGCGATGCTCCTTCCCCTGCGGCGGCCCGTCCTTCACCAGCTTCTCACCGTCAACCTTACCCCAGTGCACCTTCGCACGGGCAAGGGCCCGACGGGCACCTTCGATGCAGACGGAACGCTTGACGACCTCAAGCCTTGGACAGGCCTCCACCAACCGCCGCACCAGCCCGAAGTAGCTCCCAGGCAGGGCCTCTCCGGGCAACAGCCGAACTATGAAGCCTTTCATGGCCTGTTCGGCCGCCTTGTGGAGCTCGACCAGCTGTTTCAGCTGGTTGCTCAAGGGCACAGGGTGTCCGGCCTCAGAATACTGAGACCAGAACACACTCTCCGTCGAGCTGCCCTCTTCAGCTCGGTAGTATCCAGCGGCATCAGATACGCTGTAGGGAAGATCTGCGAACGCCCCTGGAGAACTCCAGATTCGAGTAAGTAACAAGTAGTTTACTTTTATATTTCTACTTTGCATTGAGAATGCCTTACCCGCTGCTATCTTTTTCATCTCCTCCAATTCTTGGAGGGCCTTTTGGGCTTCGGCCTTGGCACCCTTGGCGGTCTCAAGGGCCGACGCGAGCTCGGATGCTTGCGCCTTTGACTCAAGCTCCAAGCTCTCATGTTTTTTCATGAGAGCCTGCAGCTCTTGCTGGACCTCGCCGACCTGAGCCCCAAGTTTCTCTCGCTCGGTGTGCTCCTCGGCCAAGTTCTTTTCGGCCACAGACAACACCTACTTGAGGGTTGCCACCTCAGTCGTGGCCCCTACAATAAGCAGTACAATCCCGTTATTTTTTGCAATCAAGCCTTTCTATAGGCACCCCCTTTTTTTTAGGGTACTTCTTACCTTCCTTTTCCTCAAGCTGCCGTTTGGCAAGGCCGAGCTCTTGTTCGGTCCGCCGGAGGTCCTTTTTCAGGACACCAACCTCCGCCGTCAATGCGGTGGTGGATAGGAGCGAAGCCTGCATACACATATTGACTCTTCTTTTGTTAGACTCGTGCGATAATTATTAGATCCTCTATTCGGCTTTTCTTTCCGAACGCCTAACAGAGCATCATGTGGTAATATTTCGACATATTTTTTACTTACCTCGAAGCCTGTCAGAAGGCTAGCGCAAGCTTCAGTCAGTCCGCTCTTGGCGGACTGAACCCTATGGATCACCGTACTCATGATAGTATGGTGCCCCTCATCGATGGAGGCGCCGTCAAGCACCTCCAGCAGATTGTCCAGCGTCTCCGGTTGGACGGAAGACGCTGGCTCAGAAGGCTCACTCCTCTTGGGAGGAGTTCGCCTGCCGCGATCCGGAACTGTCGAAGTTCCCAGCGCGGTGTCCGGCTCAAAGCCGGACTTGGAGCCCTGGGGGGTCTTGTCCCCTTCGACCCCGGAGTCCGGGAGGTTGCCTTGAGGCTCCTCCAGGACCTCCTCCTGCCCCGGAGCTTGTCGTGACACCACCTCGGCGTCGTCTGCAGTGCGGGGGGAGACAGCGGGCGGGACTGAGTCCATGTCCGACGGGTCTAGGGAGCCACCCAACGATTCATTGAATTCGGTCCGGGGCGGGCTGCATAATTATGATCGACGTTGAGAAAAGCTGTGCATTAAAGGAACATCATGAGTTACTCTGATATCCGAACTTACGATTTCGCCGGACGCTTGGCCCTGTTCGGCCACTCCCCTCCGCTCTCTTCGGCGTCATGGGAGTAGTCCGGCGGAGGGGTCTTCCTTTTCCTAGACCCCTCGGCCTCCCCAGCTGGGGCAGCCTTCTTCTTCTCTGCTCCCTCCGCTGGGAGGGGAGAGCTTTCTTCTTCCTCCTCCTCGTTTTCACGAGAGGAGGGCGTCTCGAACTCGTCAGACGACGAGTCCGACACCACCAAGTTACGGGCACTCTTTCGAGTCCCGGTGGTCTTCTTCTTCTTCTTGACCTTCCTCTCCGGCACCACATAAGGTGCCGGAGTCAGCAGCTTCACTAGGAGGGCTGGGCTGGGTCTTCGGGTAGGGGAGCCAGACAGTTAATTGGTCCGGATATCGCCTGCCAAGCCTGTCAAAGGTAAGGGAGCTTAGATCCCGCATAGAGTTAATCTATGAAAAAGAGCTTAAAAATCCTGTCAAAGGCATAGATAGCTTACCTCGCCAGCGTGACGCTGCATGCTGTATCCGCGGTCCTCGGAAGTGGATGCTGGGGCCTCGGCGCCTTTGATTAGCGCCTTCTAGACATCTTCATATGTCGTGTCGAAGAGCCTGTTGAGGGTTCGGTGCTGCGTCAGGTCGAACTCCCACAAATTGAAATCCCGTTGTTGGCACGGGAGGATCAGGCGAACGAGCATGACCTGGACTATATTGACAAGCCAGATTGGCTTGTCTACCAGGGACTTGATGCATGTCTTCAGTCCGGTCACCTCTTCCTCGTTGCCCCATGACAGGCCGGTCTTTTTCCAAGACACGAGCCGCGTGCGGGGTCCGGATCTAAACTCGGGGGCCGCGACCCAGTCCGGATCGCGTGGCTCGGTGATGTAAAACCACCCGGCTTGCCACCCCTTTAGGGTCTCCACAAAGGAGCCCTCGAACCAGAGGACGTTGGCTATCTTGCCAGCCATGGCGCCTCCGCACTCCGCTTGGCTGCCGCGCACCACCTTGGGCTTGACGTTGAAGGTCTTGAGCCAGAGGCCGAAATGGGGGCGGACGTGGAGGAAGGCCTCACACACGACGATAAACGCCGAGATGTTGAGGATGAAGTTCGGGGCCAGATCGTGGAAATCTAGGCCGTAGTAGAACATGAGCCCCCGCACGAATGGGTGAAGTGGGGAACCCAGTCCGCGGAGGAAGTGGGGAAGGAAAACTACCCTCTCATGGGGCCCTGGGGTGGGGAGAAGCTGCCCCTTCTCGGGAAGCCGGTGCGGGATGTCCTTGGACAGGTATCCGGCCTTCCTTAGCTTTTTTACTTGAGCCTCCGTGACGGAGGAGACCATCCACTTGCCTCCCGCTCCGGACATTGTTGGAGAAGGTTGAGGTGGGAAGAGCGGGCTTGGGCGCTGGAGCTTGAGTGCGCAAGAGATGGATTGGCAAAGGAGGAAGAAGGCGTAGGTAAAAAGGTGGATTCTTATCCCCTTATATGAGCGGATGCGGTTATGCGTCCCCACCTACCTAATAAAACTCGCTTGCCTCCCAAGCGCCGTGGTAAATGGCGCGGTTGGGTTACCCACGCCCGTATTGATGAGAATCCCGTTAAAAGGGGCACACGATCTCTGCTTTGACAAGACGTGCCAAGGAAACCGCCTCGCTAAACGTGCTGAGGGTGGAAAAGTAAAAATGATTCGTAAGAGGACTTGGCCGCAATGTGATGACGCACTGCGGGATACGTCAGCAGATTTGATTTGTTTTAATATTATTCTCTCTATGGCAATATGTGGAAACTTATTTTGCAGAGTCGGACACTATTCTTGGTGTCTACAATCTTGTATGAAGGACTTGGAGGAGGAATCCGCCTTGCAATGCCGAAGACAATCTGTGCGCCGGACTCGTCGTCATTGAAGCCTGGTTCAGGGGCTACTGAGGGAGTCCTGGATTAGGGGGTGTTCGGGTAGCCGGACTATACATTCGCCGGACTCCTGGACTATGAAGATACAAGATTGAAGACTTCGTCCCGTGTCCGGATGGGACTTTCCTTGGCGTGGAAGGCAAGCTAGGCGATGCGGATACTCAAGATCTCCTACCATTGTAACCGACTCTGTGTAACCCTAACCCTATCCGGTGTCTATATAAACCGAAGGGTTCTAGTCCGTAGGACAACCATCTTCATACACAATCATACCATAGGCTAGCTTCTAGGGTTTAGCCTCCTTGATCTCGTGGTAGATCTACTCTTGTACTACCTATATGATCAATATTAATCAAGCAGGAGTAGGGTATTACCTCCATCGAGAGGGCCTGAACCTGGGTAAAAACATCGTGTCCCTTGTCTCCTGTTACCATCCGGCCTTGACGCACAGTTCGGGACCCCCTACCCGAGATCCGCCGGTTTTGACACCGACACCTAGCCAATCTAGGAGACACCACTCCCCAAGAAGTAACAAATGGTGTGTTGATGATGAACTCCTTGCTCTTGTGCTTCAAATGATAGTCTCCCCAACACTCAACTCTCGCTCATAGGATTTGGATCTGGTGGAAAGAAGATTTGAGTGGAAAGCAACTTGGGGAAGGCTAGAGATCAAGATTCATATGGTAGGAATGGAATATCTTGAGCTCAACACAAGGGTAGGTAGTTCTCTCTCAGAAATATGATGCTGGAAGTGTAGGCTTAGTCTGATGGCTCTCTCCACGAATGAAGAGGAGGTGGAGGTGTATATATAGCCTCCACACAAAAACTAACCGTTACACATAATTTACCAATCTCGGTGGGACCGAATCAACAAACTCGGTCGGACCGATTTAGTAAACCTAGTGACCGTTAGTGATTTTCGGTGGGACCGATATGCAACTCGGTAGGACCAATATGGTTAGGGTTAGGGCATAACGTAATCTCATGAGACCGATTACACAAACTCGGTGAGACCGATTTTGGTAATTAGCTAACCAGAGAGTTGGTCAGGCAAACTCGGTGGGACCGATTACTAAACTCGGTTGGACCGATTTTGGTAATAAGTTAACCAGAGAGTTTGCATTGTAATCTCGGTAGTACGGATTGCCTAAACTCGGTGAGACCGGTTTTGGTAATGGACATACACAGACAGATTACAATCCCATCTCGGTGAGACCGAGATCCCTATTGGTAGAACCGATTTGCTTAGGGTTTGGCAGTGGCTATGACATGTGAAACTCGGTGGCGCCGGATAGAAAGAATCGGTAGGGCCGAGTTTGACTTTAGGTTTAGGTCATATGTGGAAGTGGGAAAGTAGCTGAGGGTTTTGGAGCATATCACCAAGCACATGAAGCAAGAGGCTCATTAAGCAACACCTCATCCCTCCTTGATAGTATTGGCTTTTCCTATAGACTCAATGTGATCTTGGATCACTAAAATGTAAAATGAAGAGTCTTGAGCTTGAAGCTTTAGCCAATCCTTTGTCCTTAGCATCTTGAAGGAGTTCCCACATCCTTTAGTCCATGCCACTCCATTGTTGAACTTATCTGAAACATACTAGATAAAAGTGTTAGTCCAACAAGAGATATGTTGACATCAATTACCAAAACCACCTGGGGAGCACTTGATCTTTCAGCTATCCCTAGAAAGGAGGTGGAGGTGGTCTATTTATAGTCTAAGCCACGAAGGGGTAAGTGGGAGAGGGATACAAGGCCAAAGGCCTGCGGCTGCGCACAGGCAGAGCGGTAGTACCGGATCTCAGGCGGTAGTGCCGCTTGTAAGCGGTAGTGCCGCTTGGACTGGGCGGTAGTACCGAACCTGGGTCGCTCGAGCACTGGAGTTTGTCGGGTTGAGCAGCATTAGAGCGGATGTTCGCCGGTAGTACCGCTTGGATGGTCTTAGCGGTAGTACCGCTCATTCCAGGTCTTCTTCCTCCTTCTCTTCCATTCTTCTCTCGCGGATGGTGTAGATGTACACTTGCGCTCACACTCCTACATGACATCCGTGATGTTTCGACAATACCTATGCATGCACATGGAAGGAGTGTCAAGTAGCATACCATCCTTGAAGGGGTCAAGTGAGCACGTGTAAAGGAGATGATTCACCTTTGTGTGTGTGAAGTAGATGTCGCACGTGTCACTTGCCAAACGGACTCTTGACATGGTGATGTTCATAGGATGCTCCGCATCACCAAGGTTCTCAGTTCCGTTGAACTTCTCCACCTCAAACCGGGTACCCATTGGTACCATGATTCTTTGTACGGCTGACCCTGCGAAAAATATCCGAGCTTCCAACACGTGCTCAAGTACACGAGCTGCACGAGCAGCAAATTCCTACCAAAAATCCTTCCTGTACTCACGTGTATTAGCTCCCAGGCACAACTTCCAATGCTAGTAATTGCTTTGGCAAAACCTCCTGCTACCCGATGGAATAGAACGATGGATCTTTTCTCCTGCCGATTGATCTATCTCCTGCCTCTCCGTGTCACATGAGGACTCGGTCCTCTTTTGGTCTTCAAACAAATCTTAGATGTACGCAACGCTCTTGAGCAGCCAACCACGCGTACGTGCCTGGGCCTCGTCCCGAACACGCTGCCGGCTCAGACAGCCCCGCCTAGGCTAGCCTGCCAGCACACACAGACAGGCAAACCCCTGTTGGGCCACGCATCCATTTGCTGCTGCTCGCAAGAGATGCTCGCCCGATCGATCGATCGCCGCATGTCTCACCTGCCGCTTGCACGCGTCTGACCGCCGCACGCTCGCCCGATCGATCCTCTTGATCCATCACCGCACGTCCAGCCTTGTCTGCACACCATCCTCTCACTGATTTGCTTTCTTCTGATCTCATCAAGAACCCCGCCGATAACCGGTTGCATCTTGGACTCGATCCTTCCTCTAAATCAATGATTCGCGGCCTCCGAATAACCTAGCTCATGATACCACTTGTTAGAATAAATCTCTGTTGCAAAAGGCAGTGCCTAGGAGGCGCTTAGGCACGCCTAGGCGCTAGGCGATGGCCAAATGCCTCGCCTAGGGCATAAATGGTAGTCTAGGCAGTTCATGCAACAAATTGTTTACCCAAGCGAGAAATCATGGCATGTTGCACTCAAATGCCCAACATCACATATTCAAATGGTAGTAGCTGGTAGTTAACTTATTAATGTGTCCTAAATTAACATTAGTGCACATATAATAACCACAAATACACCCTGATAGTAGAATCTATATTAGCGCCTAGGTTGCGCCTGGAGCGCTTAAGCACCACCTAGGCACTAGGAGAAGGCCAACCGTCTCACTTACGCCTACCGCTTTTTCCAACCTTGGAATAAATCCAAGGTATACCGTCGATCATCCGAAGATCAAGCAATCACACGAGGCACTGCACCGAGGTTTGTTAACAAGGTTCACCGATATGGCTACATCCGCGGGGCCTGACTACGGGCGCTCCTCCCCGTGACACCGTCACAATACCGCACCCTGGCCACCCGGGCTCCAGCACACGCCGCCGGCTCCCCCTTGCATGCATGTGCTATTATGTTTGCATAGGTTACATCGTGTGTCTACCCCCGCTATATATGAGAGGCCTAGGATACAAGTTTCCTACTAGGACATGACTTCATATCCTATATAAACAGAATACAACTACAAGTCCAACTGTAACCTACCTTGTACACTATATTCGACACAACTCCAACACCCACGCCAGAGCCAGGCGCGCTGAATGCGGCCAATCTCCTAGCGCAACCAACAAGCACTACAAAAAAATACACATCCATGACATTTTGGGCCGAACGAATTTTTTTCTGTCATACATATGACACTTCTATGACGATAATTGTGACAAAACCCGGTATCATCATAGATGTGGTGGGCTCCTACTTCTATGACAAAAAATCATGACAGAAAATGGGCTTTTCATCCTGGGCGGGCCGGAGACGCAGCTGCATGACATTCTTAGGGCCGTCCATGACGGAAAAAACCATGGTAGAAGCGAGGGCGAGGAGAATTTCAGGGAGTTCCCGGTTACGGTGGGAGGTCGGGGGCCGAGCGATGCGCGTTTCTCTCGTACACATACGCGCGTGTGTGCGAGGCGTTGGCTCTAACTGAACCCGAGCGAGGCGTTGGGCTTTAACTGAACCCGAGCGATTGCACTGCAGGCTACGCGTTACTGAACCCGAGCGATCGATCGATGGCTGTTAAATGAACCCGATCGAGTGATTCCTTCGCTACTGCTGCTAACTGAAGCCGATCGATGCTGCCTCTGGATGAGGAGTGAGCGTTGCAGGGGGGGGGGTTGGATGAACAGTTCCCGGTGGGGGTGGATGAACAGGACCCCGTGGTGTTGCCTCTGGATGAACATGACCCCGATCGATCGAGCCGGTTGGGTCTGGATGAACAGGACCCCGTGGGGGGGCTAGATGAACAGGACCACCTCGTGGAGGGCAGGATGAACAATAGACGGTGGAGGGGTGGTTGAACAGGACCCCGTGGTGTGGAGGGATGGATGAACAGTAGACGGTGGAGGGGTGGTTGAACAGTAGCCAGTGGAGTAGTGCGCGGTGGAGGCTGGATGAACAGGAGCCCATGGAGGCTGGAGGAGGTCGACGGTGGATGAACAGTAGATCATGGAGGCTCGAGGGGGTCGACGGTGGAGATGAACAGTATCCCACGGAGTCCCGTTTTGCGGTACGCCACACCCCTCCCGATGAACAGGACCCCCGTTTCGACCGTAGGAGGTTCGTTTCCTTCGTTTTGCGGTACGCCACACCCTTCCTGATCAACAGGACCCTCGTCTCGACCGTAGGAGGTCCGTTTCCTCCGTTTTGCGGTACGCCACACCCCTCCCGATGAACAGGATCCCGTTTCGAACGTGGCCGGTCGAACACAAGGCCATTTCCTCTGTTCTGTGGTATGCCAGGCCTCGTTTCCATCGCCTGTTCCGTCCAAGCCCTCCCGATGAACACGACCACGCATTCCGTTGCCTCCCCATGAACACGACGACGACGCTGTTTCTCCGATCTGACCTAGCCATGTACACGAGCCCTGGCCGTACATATGCGCGAGTAAGCGTTCGAGACCCCGCCCGTATGTACACATACGTGGCCGTATTTTCTTTCTTGCACCCTGGCCGCCTCTACTACGACACGTGCGTGCCTCTACATCCACCAGTATATATGTACGTACACGTTCGCGACCAGAATGACAATGCTACGTACGCTTCGACCAGGTGGGTCCCGACTGTCAGGCACTTCCTTGCGCGCGAAGATGTAGCTGGTGGGTCCCAACAGTCAGGGGGCGAAATACGGTGGCCCGTCCGGTGGGTCCCCGCTGTCAGGTGGAGGAATAGTTATTTTGCACGTAATAAGGATGCACTTCCTTGCTGCGGCCGTGGACCCAGCTGTCAGCCTCTCCACGTACAGTCCACGTCCGATGGAAGTCGTTCCTTGACCACGTTGACCACGCCGCGCCGAGAGCACCAGGGCGGTTGTCGGATTTGGGTTCCGGCAGACCCTTGAGGTTCGAACATTGGGTTGTGCGCGGAGATCTCTCCCCTACCGTTCTACCTCCGATCCCCTCGTGCAAACTAAGATGGAAATGATGAACAACGCAAGGGACACAAGATTTATACTGGTTCGGGCCACCGTTGTGGTGTAATACCCTACTCCAGTGTGTGGTGTGGTGGATTGCCTCAGGGGCTGATGATGAATAGTATAGAGGAAGAATAGCCTCGCGAGAGGTGTTCTTGAGCTGGTGCGTGGAGTTCTACTTGGTTTCTGGATGCCTCCACTCTGTGGTGGCTAGCTCTATTTATAGAGGCCCTGGGCCTCTCCCCAAATAATGAGCGGGAAGGGCGCCAACAATTGGCCATTTTGAAGGGGAACATCTAGTACAAGTTATCCTGACCAAAGGTGGTCTTCGGCTGCCAAAGGTTCTGGTGGTGACGCCGTCTTGGGCTCCACGGTGACCTCCGTCCGACCGTCCGGCTGGTCTTGGTCTCGTTGCACTAGAATGGTAACCTTTGCCTGATGCCTTGGCCTGTGCTTGCCTCCTTTGCACCAAAGGGGAAACAAGGACTCTGCACAGGCCGGCACCCGCCTGGTCTTGATCGTTGGCTTGCGTCACTGGATCCTCGCGAGGTACCCTTTCATTGATCTCTCCGCCTCCTCGCGAGCATGCCTGATGAGGCCGCTCCTGAAGAAGCTTCCTGTCGTCCGCCCCGCGAGGCTTGGCCCCTCGCGAGGGTCTTGAGCTTGTGTTGATGAAGACGGGCCGTGCTGGGCCCCCACTTGAGCCACGCTGCAGGCCGCAGGCAGGCAAGCCTGGGGACCCCCGTTCCCAGAACGCCGACAACGGTGGACGATGGCGAGGCCTAGGAAGGGGACGACGGGGAGCCGGGGAAGACGCGGCAGTGGAAGCCCGCGCGGAGAGGAGTACGAGGGTTCACTGGTTCGACTGCGGTGTGAGGCTACCGTCGCCGCAAGGCCTGGCCAGCGGTGGGAATAGTAGGGGGCGGTGAGGCTTCCGCGGCAGCACAGCCGGCCACGGGAGGCAGGAGCATGCGGCACGACCGGGGCTGCTTTGCGCGGCTGGAGCAAGAAGACCAGAGGTTGAAGAAGCACTACAGCCGTTGGATGGACATCGTACGGTCACTGGAGCTAGAATCGTTCATATTGACTAAAGTTGACAAAGTCCCCCGTCCAGTCAACTTAGTAGGCCCACAAGTCAGCCTCCCAACATGGTGGGTTCCAGCTAGCAGGGGGAGTATTAATTTTTTTGTGCATAATAAGTAGGCACTTCCGGTGGGTCCGGGATGACAGCGGGGGGAACACTTTTTTCACGAAATACGCTGGCCCGTCCGGTGGGTCCGAGCAGTCAGGGGGAAACGTTTTTTTTCGCGAAATAAGGTGGCCCGTCCAGTGGGTCCCTGCTGTCAGGTGGAGGAATCATTATTTTCTGCGTAATAAGGAGGCACTTCCTTGCTACCGCCGTGGACCCAGCTGTCAGCCTCTCCACGTACAGTCCATGTCCGATGGAAGTCGTTCCTTGACCACGTTGACCACGCCGCGCCGAGAGCACCAGGGCGGTGGACGACGGCGAGGCCTAGGAAGGGGACGACGTGGAGCCGGTGAAGACGCGGCAGTGGATGCCCATGCGGAGAGGAGTATGAGGGTTCACTCGTTCGTCTGCGGTGTGAGGCTGCCGTCGCCGCAGGGCCTGGCCAGTGGTGGGAATAGTAGGGGGCGGTGAGGCCTCCGCGGCAGCACAGCCGGCCACGGGAGGCAGGAGCAGGCGGCACAACCGGCGCTGTTTTGGGCGGCTGTAGCAAGAAGACCAGAGGTTGAAGAAGCACTACGGCCGTTGGATGGACATCGTAAGGTCACTGCAGCTAGAATCGTTTATATTGACTAAGTTGACAAAGCCCTTGGTACGTCAACTTAGTAGGCCCACAGGTCAACTTCCGAAACGGTGCACCCCAGATGTCAGGGGGAGGAATCTTTTTTGGGAGGGTGAAGCTAGAATATCCGAGATTGAAGAAGAAGCACGGCATCCGTTGGATGGACATCCAACGGCCACTGCTGCTAGAACCGTGTGTTGACTATAAGTTGACAAAGCCTTGCATACGCGTCAACTCTGTTTTTTAGGGGACGCGTCAACTTAGTAAGGCCAGAAGTGTGTGGCAGAGAACTTATAGCCCATTTGAGATTTGTAAGAATGTGTAGCCCATTTTTGAATTCTAATGGACTACAACCCATTTACAGTTTGTTAAAAGTACAACCCATTTCAACCAACCGTTCAAAACAGAATTCAGTAAAATTTCCCACATTTTGATGGGATCCGAAATATATTTATCCCGAAATTTCTAGTGAGATTAAATACAGTTTCAATATAAATTTATATTACGTAAAAATCCAACGAAACATTACGCTCGCAACAATTAATGAAATTAAAATTTTCAGTATCCAAAAATAATATTTTATAAAGTAATCACGTGTTTGGTGCATTTTTTTATAGTTACTGCCCAGCTTTTATAATCACATCCCATTTATTATTTCTTAAAGCCTATTTTCTTGTTAAGCCTAATGCATCCCTCCTAAGAAAGATTTGCAGGCGGAGTATAACAACTTGACCTTGCCTGGGTATTCCTAAAAAAAGTATAGCTGGGCTAGCCATTCAGCTTGAAAAAAATTAATATCTGGGCTGGATATCTGGCCTGGGCTAGATGGGCCACAACTCGCCCAGTTAATACCTGCAGCGATGTTTTCGTTGTTGTTCAGAGGAGAAAAATCAATATCTGGGCTAAACATCGAAAACTCTGCAGTGCTCACACCTCAAAAACACAAATACTGCTCGAGCTGCTTGGTCCCAGCTGTCGGTCGCTTCTTGTGCAATTCTCTCGTTTATTGACTACTACTCCCTCCTTTTCGGTTTATAGGGCTCAATTCAAAAATCTCACCAACCAAGGTAGATGATGAATGGTGGAATACTTTTTGTAGTTTGCAAAGCACCTAACTAATGCACTTGTTTTCCTCAAAAAAATATGTTTATCAATGCATAAATTGCAATGCATGCATGCATAAAGTACATGCATTGGTCAATTTTCTCTTAATACTTGCATGCAATGACTTAATGCACCTTGGAATCTGAACATGTGATGGAAAACAACCAAATTGAGCCTTATAAAATGGAAAAACTAAAATTTTGAGATAAGCCCTATAAACCGAAAAGGAGGGAGTACATAGGTTGACAATGGTGTGGGACCGTGATGTCAGGAAAGCAGGGGGAAGCAAAATAAATTACTCCAGCGAGCGCTTCCACCTCTGCCTCGTTGTCTCCCGTGGAAACCCCTTTCCTCCCTTTTTTTTGCTCGGGCAAGGACCAATGCATGCATCACGTCCATGCGGTTATTAGGCAAGAAATAAAAGCGCTTTCCATGCGAGTATGAATTACGATGGCCTGCATGGGTAGCTAATAAGGCATCCTCTTAACTGCTGTGATTAAATGTTGTGTTTAGAAGAGAGAAATATTCTTCTTTTCCACCAATCTGCTTGCACCTAGGTCGTGATGCACCTTCTAATACGACTTATTCACCTAGACGGAGGGAGTATAGTTATATATATATATATATATAAAATAAGGAGGCACTTGCGTACGTGAGGCTATGTACCTGGTGGGTCCCCATTGTCACCCTCTCCAAGTAAAGTCATCTCCTCGCCTGCGCGTGCTTTCTGCCCGAAACAGTCAGCGCCGCCCGCCCCGCTTCCCGGTGCAGGCGATTGCTCCGCCTTCAAACGACACAAGTACCGTCCGTCCGTCCATCTGCCGCCCACATTAATGATACGCGGTTGCCGAGGGGGCTACTCCGGCGCCACACGTCCATCCCTCCGCCCGCCCACCATTGCTATATAAACTGCTGCACCGGCCATAGCCACAGTCATCCGCATCCGTTCCCTTTCTCCTGTCCACACCACTACTGCCCACCATGGCTTCCTCGCGCTCCAGCGCACTTCAGGACGGGTGGACGACAGATCACAAGGAGATGGCAGCCATTGCTGCCGACCGGCTGGCCGGCAGACAACCGGAGGACGCCGACATCCCAATGGAGAACATGGTAGTTGACGATCCGGCGCCAACCCCCTCCTCCGCGCCATCCTCGCCGATGCATTTCACCATGACCACCGGCGAGGCCCGTGCCCAATATATGGATAGTGTGAGGCAGATGCGTCAGGAGCAGTTCCGGGAGGCGCAGGTCGACGCCGCCTACAACCACCATCTCCTCCAGGAGCACCTGCAGGCGGAGGAGCAGATCGCCGCGGAGCGGGCGGAGCAGGACGCGCTGCTTGACTCATACCGCTCCGCCCGCAAGGGCCGCCTCGAGCGCTGGCGGTACCGCATGCGGG
This sequence comes from Aegilops umbellulata, assembly GCA_032464435.1. Taxonomy (NCBI): domain Eukaryota; kingdom Viridiplantae; phylum Streptophyta; class Magnoliopsida; order Poales; family Poaceae; genus Aegilops; species Aegilops umbellulata. The sequence continues at coordinate 59,336,291 of CP136056.1, read as the reverse complement.
TGGCGGAGGCTGCGGCTGCCTACAAAGAGGCTAGCAAAGAGGGCGATGAAGCGGGCGAGGCGCTGTTTGGCGAGACCGAGGATGAGGCAGAGGACAATGCCGGCTCCGACGAGTCCCCGCTCCGCTGGCGTCGACGAGGCCCTACTCCGCCGAGGCCCCACGGCGCCAACAACGAGGCAGAGGACACCGCCGGCTCCGCCGAGGCCCCGCCTCGCCAACAACGAGGCAGAGGACATCGCCGGCTCAGCCGAGGCCCCACCCTGCCGGCACGCGGGGGAGGATTTCCACCGCTCCGCTGAGGCGCTGCCCGCCGGCAACGAGACAAAGGACATCGCCGGCTCCACCGAGGCCCCGCCCCGCTGCCAACGAGGTCGCGCCACACAAAAAACGAGGAAGAGTAGAACACGGTAGGTCGCCGCCGCTCGGGTCCAAGTAAGGCCGCTGCTGCTACCCTCCTGTTGAATCCAAGCTAGGCGGGTTGACCATTGATGGCCGGTTAGCTTCTTGGCGGCGACGTGGAGTCGGGAAGTTCTGCTGGAGAATAACACTACTTCTACTTAACTGCTGGTGCAGTTGGCTGACTGACACATGGGCCCAACAGGCCACATGTCAGTTACGCAACTGCACCTGTAGTTTAGTCACTGAAGCTTCTGTTCGGCTCAGCGGGACACAGGTGGGTAGCTTCGGTTAATTATACCTCCTTCGTCACCAAGCTTCCTCCTTCGTGGATCTCATTGGCACTCTTGATGTGGAAGAAAAGGCGAGAGGAAAGGACACGCATGCTTGAGGAATTGAGGGAGGATCTAGTGCCAATATGGTACAGAAGAACTTCCAGCCCCACAAGTTCAAGAACAAGGGCAAGTTTGACGGTAAAGCAAAGTTTGATGGGAAGAACAAGGCTGTGCAACAGATGAACTTCAAGAAGAAGAATGACAAGAAGAAAGGTGTTTGTCATGTGGTGATCCTGATCATTGGGTTCCTAGTTGCCCTAATCGCTATGACAAGCTAGGCGGGTTGACCACTGACGGCCGGTTAGCTTCTTGGCGGCGACGTGGAGTCGGAGAGCTATGTTGGAGAAGGACGCTGCTTCTACTTAACTACTGGTGCAGTTGGGTGACTGACATGTGGGCCCAACAAGCATCTGGGCCACATGTCAGTTATGCAACCGCACCTGTAGTTAAGTCACTGAAGCTTCTGTTCAGCTCAGCGGGACACAGGTGGGTAGCTTCGGTTAATTAATTATACCTCCAGCGCACCCCTTTTTAGTTGAAATGTAATGAAATCCGGCATGTTTATATGAAATCCGACCGTGTATGAATGAATTTATTTCATTTAGTTCGAATTCCTGTATCACTGGCATTGAATGAACATGCAAAACAATACGTACTAGCATTATTCCCAGGGTGATCACCTCGTTTGCAGCAGTTTCATATGTACTCCCTCCGGTCCTTTCTAGTCTGCATACAAGTTTTGTCTGCAGTCAAAGTATCTCTACTTTGACCAATCTTATACAAAAAAGTATGCACTTTCACAATGTGAGAAGTAAAAAGGAACAGAAGGAGTACAAAGAGTTTGAGCAGCTTTTTAGCGTTTCTGTACATTGCAATCAAACACACAGGCCTAACAATCCATAGAGAACATTTAAAACAATCGATGATTATGCATCTCAGCAACTCACATGTCAGAGGCAATATTTACTTCACAACTAAATAATAAAGAAAAAAATGATCCACCCTGCTGACAGCAAAGGGCGTCCCATTCGAAAATATCAAACGCATGTCTTGCTAAAATCAATGAGCAAAATTTGACAAGGTTGTCCCATTCCAAAATATCAAATGCCTGTGATTGTGGAATGGGTAGGGTTCGCCATCAGTTCGGACATTGACATGGCACCTCGTGCTAAATAAACCAGCTGTTCTTTTTGTGCAGTTCCACCAAAATCAACCAAATTCGCGTGTAGCTTGTATGATTTCGCCCTTATATGTTGCAACGCCTTGAACTTATCGGCACCTCCTTTCTTGTGGTGGAAATGAATGATTCGATGTATTCATGAACATTTTGTGCAGTTCCCATTGAAATCAAGTTGAGCACCCCTGTTTGCACAAATACAAAAAAGTGATTAGTATAGAGCAAACTGTACTATGAATTGACAGTTTCAACATGCACATACATGGTCCATGTAGAGCACACTTTTAGAAAAATGGAACTCACCAGAAAGAATCCTAGAACAACATTGTACTCGCGCATCACAACAAAGAATGGAGATTTTGTCAGTCCTTTTGAGCTGAAGTTAGTTTGGTCCTGTGGGGAGTAATGTAACCATCCTTCAACTGCTCCTTCTGATGATAAGATAGACAGGGCTTCTTCATCCTGGCATAATCGGAACTAGTCACTTCACGTACTCCATATTCTTCTTCAGAGGAAGATGATCCTGTTGTGCAAAGACAAGAGGACTACTAAATGCTAGCATCACTGTTTGCTCGAAAAAAAGGAAAGGAAATCTTTAAAACAGCACAGATGAAGCACTTCTCAAGGACAATACCAACTTTTCATGACAATATCTAAACAGTAGCACAACACCAATAGAGATGACAAAGCTCAATCATATGGATGAAATCAGTGGGCGAGTACCAACCTTTGTCAGGAGGCTTATTGTGTAGAGCATATAGATGAAGCATTTCTCTGGAACCATCTGTTGATATCTACGGTGGTGGCCAAGCATACTATATACTCCTCGATTAGTTTAATGTTTCCAACATCTTCTTATGCAGTTCCACTAAAATATATGGTATCTTCAAAGAAGATCCTTGTTTGCACAAGTAGAGATAATTACATATTACATTAAGAGTGGCATCAAATCAGTGGCAAAACAATTGCTCGTTCCAGCCATAGCAATAAATTAAGATGCAAAACTATATCATTACTTGTGTCATCACAGTTGCAGTGCTTCATTACAGCACCGGGAGTTGATTTTTGTTTTTCTTCCCCTTGTTCTTCCCCTTCATCACTTGGTTCAATAACAAACAAGCTTCGCCTTCAATGTAAGATTTGGCATGTCAATTAGGGAGCACAAGTATATTACTAAACTTAATTTTCTGATGAAAGTGGCAAAATACAGGCCAACAGTTGTGAAATATCCTTATCTTACCTCAATGGGATATTACGGTGCACATATAGATTGGAAGTCTTGTCTCCATTTGTGCAGTTCACTAAAATCAAGCAACATTATCGTACAAGTAGCACAACATATGAATGCACACTGCAGAATCATGTGAAAGAAGGCTAGTACTGACCTCTCATGATGCGGAATTCAAACAATTCACAAGAAGAAGATCTGAACCAAATCCGCCTTAACGGATAGGAAGTAAGATCTCCTCTTGTGCAGTTCCACTAAGATCAAGCAATCAAGCAACGTTGTCGGTGTGACATTTTGGTTGAACTGCACAAAACACTCTTAAAACAAAAGTGTTTTGTGCAGTGCAACAAAATGTCACAATGGCAACGAGGTGAAGCAGTTAACCCTGTTTACACAGAGGTGCAAAGGAAACAATTAGTGGTCAATAACGGTGGATGACACAGAAGCCAACAAAAAGAAGAATCTACCTTATCTAAATGGGAAAGAAAGCAAGACAGTAGCATTTCTCAAACGGTGGCATTGATTAATATTAACATAGAGATTATATTAACAATAAAATTCGTTAAACATGTAATTTGCTTTTAACTGTGGCATTGCATCAATTTTCCAGTGGCATTATTAGAGGGTGTTTGTTTACAGGGACATTTTGGTGTAGGGACTAAAAAAACTCCGTGTCAGTCGGTGTTGGTCCCAGTTTTGTTATCAGACGCCTTTCCCTATGTGAGGGCAGCAAATCTAGTCCTGCTCAAACTCTACAGCCTTGTCCCTTCCTTTCCTTTTTGAACTAGTACTTTTGCCCCTTCCTTTCCTTTTTGAACCACACCCTAGATTTATGCGATACAACTTTCCCCACTACTTTCCCCCATTCCTTTCCTCTTTGAACCACGTCCTAGATTAATGCTATACAACTTTCCCCCTTCATTTCCTCTATGAACCACGTCCTAGATTCATGCTATATACAACTTTTCCCACTCCTTTCCTCTTTGAACCACGTCCTAGATTCATGGTATACATGAAGCTAGAGCAATGCATGTGGAGTAAGTAAATTATACCTTAAGGTTCTTGGGGCGTGGTTCGGTGGGCGACGGGACGGCGGCGAACAAGAAGGGGTCGGAGGCCCTCCCGCGCTGCCGCTGGGTGGAAAGCGAACAGCTGTGCCGGTAGTCCCTCGCCGACGGTGACAGCGTTAAGCCTCCTTCCCTTCCCGAAGGACAGATCCTGCCGGCTCTTTGAGCAGCAGTGAGGGGAGAGAGAGGCCAACGAAGTCTTGTTTAGAACTGGAGAGGGCGAGAGAGTGTGAAGAGAGCAACTACAAGCGCTGAGGCTCCAGCGGGAGAGGGCGAGAGAGTGTGAAGAGGGCAACTACAAGCGCTGAGGCTCCAGCGTGTATATATATACTAGAGAGAGAGTGTGAAGCGTGCAAACCGTAGAAAACATTTTGACCAGTCAAAGAATCCTCCTGGCACAAATTATGCTCAAGTGTAGTTATCAAACCCAAGACCTCAAGTTTGATGAGCGAACAGGCTAACCAGCTACACAACCCTCCCGTTATGTTCAACGAGAGGGAAATAACCTTTTATACATTCCTGAATCCTTATTATAACATGCACACAAATTTTGGGCACTTGTATTCGACTTAAGTCAGTGTGCCACCGTATCTCGTATACTTACTACTCCCTCCATCTTGGTGTAATAAGTCACGTTAGAAGGTGCAACGGGACCAAGGTGCGTGCGTGTGTGTGTGTGTGCGCGCGCGCGTGTGTGTGTTTAACACCATGTGTGTGTTAGAGAGAGCGACAGATCAACCTACTCCTACAGAGAGATGTTGTGTAGTGTACGATTTTAGCCACGAGAGTCGGTGCATCCTCTCGTTTCCGGGCGTGTCCGGTAGGGACATGCGGACAGCTGCCACGCTCGCTCCTGATCAGCCTGGCCTACCCAAAGCCCCTCCATCACGCGCGCGCTTCCCGCCCGAAACGGTCAGCGCCGCTCCAAAGAATCGGTGCCACATTCATGCCAGGGCAGAGCGTACGCGACCTCCCACTGGCACAAGAGTGATGGTTGCTTCGTCCGTCCAACTTACTGCTGGGTCTATGTGATTTGACGGCTCATTGGTCTTTATTACTGAGGTGGTAGGACTGCTGGATGTCCCACGCTTTCGGCGTAAGGAGGTATACTACTACTAGATTACAATTTTCTCCATTCTTACAGCGGAGGCGTGCAAGAGTAGTGAAAACACGCAGGCTCAGTGATTACATGGCCCACCTCACACTATCACCGTGCGACACCTAACTCTTTACATAGTACTCCCTCCGTTCCTAAATATTACTACTAGATGAGTCCCCGCGCGTTGGTGCGGAACAACGGTATATCTCTCTGCGCAAAATTATCGATTTCATAGAACAAAAAAAACTCTATAATTGCATGACAAATGTGGTAGCCAAACTAAATAAACTCCCATCATCATTTAGATCATCCCACGTAAGGAAAAAAGATCAGCCAACTCCTACTGCATAATGGGATTATATTTTTCTTTTTGACATGTTAATGGGACTTAAAAGCTCACTTACATGCATGCTACCAGTGCATGCTTGCATGCAGACATGTTGATGTGATTTAAAACCCACTCACATGCATGTGGCACGGTATTTCTGCATACTTGCATGTGGCTTAGTGCGGAGCCTCTCAACGTCTAGATCAGACGGCTATTATGGACTGATTTACTTCATCTAACAGCTACATCAATTTTGATGACGTGGCTCAAGGAAAGGATAGAGAATTCCTAGTAGTGGGGGCTAGCTATTACTAGTAGATAGTAAGTCTTTGTATAGATTCCACTACATACAGAACAAAATGAATGAATCTACACTTAAAATGCATCTATATACATCCGCATGTGGTTCATGGTGAAATCTCTACAAAGACTTATATTTAGGAACGGTGGAAGTACTAGTATAGTACGTACTATAATTTATCAGCGAGATAAATTTGTACAATGCTATGAAGCTTCCAGCTTCTGTTACATGTATCTTGCATCCAAGGTTGCCCGTTGCAACATTTCATCAAATACAAAGGAGACTAACATGCATGCTATTGCATCTCAATGATTGACAGATCATAGCAAATATGTACTCCCTCCGTTCCAAAATAAGTTTCTCAACTTTGTGCAAACTTTAGTATACAAAGTTGTACTACTACTAAAGTTGACACTTATTTTGGAACAGAGGCAGCTAAAGAAAAAAATGATCCATGTAGTCCCTAGCCCTTGAACCGTGAACCCTGACCAGGCTTCAATTTGCTGGCAATGCCGAGCTTCCTAATAAATGAAGTTTGCAACCTTTTGACCATCGGATCATTTTGTGCAGTTTCACCAAAATCGAGATGAGCATCCCTGTGGCATAGAAATTGAACAACCGTGATTAGAATAAGATTACTGGGACTAGTTGATGAGACATAAACTCATCACAAATACAGTACGTAGAAGCCAGTAGAGGTATGTGCGGGGCAAAGAAGTATAGAGAAATATCCACAGGGAGTGATGTGGGCAGCTGGAGTAGTGGTGCAAGCCGGCTGTAAAGGGAGTTGTACCCGAGGGACGTAGCTCAACCTTGAGGAGGGCGGTGGGAAGCGGCAATTGCCCACATCGCGGTAGTGAGCAAGGGATGAAGGCAACCTCACCGGCTTTGTGAGAGAGAACGGCGGGGACCCCTGATCGGGATGTGCCGACAGTGGGTTTTCGCCGTCGGCGACGACCACTGCATCTACACTAAGCATCCACCCCTTCCCCTAGCGGACGTGATCCGCCGGGATGTTAGAGATGTGGCCACAGTCGTTTTGTGCGAGAGAGTGTGAAGAGAGCAACCCCAGCAAGCAACCGTGTAGGCTGGCCCGTTCTGACTATGTATATAGTGGAGCGGTTTCCTTTTCTCTCCATATGAACCTATCATATTGCGTACGTGCCACCGAAGAAAAAAAACTTTATTTATAAATGACGCGGCACCTACTACTCGTTCTCCTATAACCTTGCGCTTGGCATCTCCAAAGTATTAACCTTGCGATTGGCTCTTCGCCTCTTCTGGAAGTCGAGCAATAATGGTAGTGCAGTATATATCGTTCTGGCTATATGAGACCGAATGAATTGCTGCACGTCCACCACGTGGGCGAGGGTCGAGGGGCGAGGGAGAGTGCTACATACGGAGCAAAATGAGTGAATCTACACTCTAAAATACGTCTAAATACATCAGTGTTTGGAGTATGTACTAGTAGTTCATATTGAAATCTACTAAAGGACATATATATTCCAAACAATATGATAGTATAATCTCTATAACCAAGGTAGTAGGGACGAGGAGTAAACGTTGGGAGTAGTAAATTTTTCTCCTCGTCCTGCGAGCCACCGCGCGCATGGGCGAGGGAGCGGGCGTAAGGCATAGTAAGCAAGCTTCACCTCATCCTGCGAGCCACCGCGCTCGTGGGCGGGGGAGACAGCGTACTAAGCAAGCTTCTCCTCATTCTGCGAGTTGACGGGACACATCAAAAGTACTCCAGTGTATAGAGCCTTGCCTCTAAGGTAGGCCCCACATGGTTTGCCTCTTTTTTTAACATAACACGTCAAGTCGCAATTTGTTTGTTCACCCGTGGTAGACGATCCTCCCTCCACCAAGTGGACAACCAGTACACGTGCCAAATTACCACGTGGGCTGCCTTTTTCGTACAGAAATGAGCTCCACCGTGTACCCGCGCGGGTGTGGTTGGGAAAGAGACGGGAGTACGTGCGCCGTGCATGCACCTCTTCTCTTCGTGCACGTCCCCCACCTACGTGGGTGTGTGTGAGAGATACAAACCGCGTTCGTGAGTGTTTTTTGTTTTGGGGTGGGGGGTGGGGTGGGGGTTGATTTTGTGAATTATTTGTGGGAATATGTGTCGATGACATCTCAAACAAATTTTTGCATGCAATGTGTGTGAAATGGAGGCCTATCCATATCATACATAGAGGGTCGGGCAATCCACGAGAAGAGAGGGAGGGGTCATAGCTATCAATAGAGTCGAAGAGAGGATCAAGTTGGTGGGTGCGAGATCGATGAAGAGAGCCATCAAAATTGTGTGTGTGTACAAGTCAAAGATATAGGGCGACTGGCCTACCGGAACGTTAGAGGGCACACGTCAAGTTTGTGTGTGGCAGGGAGACAAGACTAGAGCGCTCGATGTATCAGTGTGTGTGTGGGGGGAAGGGGGTGGTGGGAGGGGTAGGCAGAGGCCTAACTATAGAGGTAGAACGACTCATATATGTGTTGAGAAGGAGAGACCCAGCTATGTCTTGAAGGAGATCGGTCGACATCCATACATAACTGAAGGACGGGAAATATGATGGGAGAGAGAGATAGAGAGAGAGAGGAGAGAGAGGGAGGGAGAGGGAGGGAGAGGGGTAGAGTGCTGGATGGGTGATGGAGTTGCTTCTCGAAGATGGTGGGAGAGGCCTACTAGACAAACTGAGGGTGGAACTGCAATGTTATCAATAAGAGTGGGATGTGTTTCTGTGTGTGCCTGTGCGTGATAGATCTGTCGGGACGCATCCATGGATGATGAAGGGGAACCATGTGTTTGGTAAGCAAACCTAACTAGATCGGTAGATCAATTGTTGTTTGTTGGAGGAAGGGAGAGACACAACTAATGAGGTAGATCGATTGACGTGTGGGTAAAAACGAGTTATAAGGACCTAGCTAGCTATATGTATAGCGAGAGATCGGTCGGTGTACGTCCATTTGTTAGAGGCAAATAAGGCCCAGCGAGACGGATAGACAGAGAAGGTGGAGCTAGGAGGTGGTGCGAGAGGCCCAACTACTAGCTAGATAGGGGGAGGAGTGTGCGGTTGTGAGAGAGATGAAAAGAGGGGCGAGAGTTTACACGTGTGTCTGACTGTATGAGAGACACGAGGCAAGGACACATAAAGGAGGAGATTGAAGGTGTGTTTGTATGTTGTAGGCATGCATCGCTGGAGAGGTTTATCGATCGGTGTGTGTTGGAAAGGAGTTGTGGAGACTCTGGGAGAACGACCTAAAGAAAAAAATGAATGTGCCCGGTGGATAGAATGCCGAGGGAGGGGGAGGGCGAGGAGGGCGTGTGCATGCACGAGAGAAAGTTAGTGGTAGCTACAAAGGTTAGAGGATTGTGTGGGTGTAAGAGACTAACAAAGATCATAATTTGATATGAAAGCGGATTCATATATTTGAATAGGAGATCATAGTGTTTTAAACATTGCATGCATGAATATAGCGGTGATACACATGCTGTGCACATGTTATACCATAATGTGATAATGCATGGCGTTTGCAACTCACAGCTAAATGCTGAACAATCTAAACCATACTATACATCAAACAATCTCACATTTTATTTGAATTTGTGATAATGTGTGGCGTTTGCAGCTTACAACTAAATATCGAACAATCTAAACAATACTATATATCGAACATTCTCACATTTTATTTGAATTTGTGGTAATGTGTGTGGTGTTTGCAACTCACATCTAAATACTTGTAGGCGTAGGGGGCAGGGCACCATACATAATGTGATAAACACATTATACATATGAGACATGGTTTATATTATGAAGATCTAGCTAGAGCTAGAAATGTAATGTGATTTGAAATCAAAATAAAGTGGATTCAAAAAATCTAGTTCGAGTTCATATAGTACACATAGTTCATATGTAACTCGAGACTAATCATGTGGTGTGCTGTGAAGATAATACACAAACGATGGTTCAACTTGACAATAATGATGATTGTAGATCTTATTAAAACAGAGAAACGAATTCAAATGCTTTGACTTCACAACAATCATTACTGTAGATCTTATTCAAATAGAGAAACAAATTCAAATTTAGTTCATATTGAAGCGGTAGTATATACGTTTGGAATGCACTAAAACGTTCATTTGAGTAGTAGGTTGCATGCATTATACACGTAGCGAAATATTTTAATTGAACATAACATGAATTCAAAGTTTTGAATGACATTTGTAGGGCACATTGATTTGGGACAGTACACGTTAGGCTTGTCCGGAAATTTCAACCCGCGCCTTGTTAGCCCGAAATATTTAAGATATATCTTTGTCTTGTTGTGCTCCGACAACTCCCTCCATATCAACCCGTGCCTTGCTATTCCGAAATTACAACGCGCGCAAAAACTCCCACCTCCTGTGAAATCCTGACACGCGAAATGCCCGTGGTACCCCTGAACCGAAAGAACCGCCTCAAATCGGTGGGGGTAGTTTCGTAACTTACCCCACATTTTGGAGAAGCGCGTCTCTAAGCCATGGTTCCCCACTACTATCCCATCCGCCCACCCATTCGTACACCGAGGCCGCGAAAACCCGCGACAAAACCCCACACCCTGATCCGTCCGCCACCCAGCCGGAGCCTCTTCCCCGACGACATCGTCCACAGCAACACCTCGACGTCCCTCATCCACCATACCGGATGAGGATCCGTCGTCGATCTCATCATCCCGCCGGTTCAGCCACCCCGTCCTCCACCTCCAAGGAGCTGCCCCGACGTTCCCCTCGTCTTTCGCGCCACCTCCATTCCCACACCGCCGTCTTCACCTGCACCACCGGAAGAGCATCATCATCACCGTTTCCTCGGATGAAGCTGTGGCCTAATCGGCGCCACCAAAGAGGTTGTACACTAATCGCTGCATTTTCTTCTTGATTCGATCTCACGGTGCTGCCGGCGCTCGGTCCCGAGCCGACACGTTGCGGCTCCATCCACGCCGGTGTCGCCGGCCACTTCCTCCACGGCGTCGCTCCCTCGGCGGCGACGTCCACATCAGTAGGAGCTGCTGCTGCTTTAGCTCTCGCTCGCGCTGCTGCTCTGCTCTTGCCCTCGGTCCCCTGCCTGGTCTGCTCTTGCTATTGCTCTTGCTCGCGCTGCTGCTCTCGCTCTTGCTCTTGCTTGCGATGCTGCTCCAATTTAGCTACACTTCACTCCGATGCCGCCGGGGTGAAGGAAGAACCAGCCGCAGCGGGGAGGGGGGCTCGCCGGAGAGGTACCCCACTATCTATCTTAGGGTTCAGGATGGGGGCGGTGGTCGCCGGCGGTGGCGGGGCATTGGCGGGGCGATGGCGTGGGGATCGCCGGAGAAAAAGCTCGACACGGGGGGGGCCTAGAGGGATGGCCGGGGCGGCGGCGGACCGGTGGTGGGGAGTGCTTTCGGGGCGGGCGGGGCGGCGCACCGCCGGCCGCAGGCGGCGGGGGGCTGCTGTTTGGCCGACTCAGGGGGGTGGAGGTTGAAGATGAACCGCAGGCCCTTGATTTCGTATCCAACGGCTGCAAAATTGACTGACCAGAGATGAAAAAGTCAGTCGACCGACGTGTAGCCTCGCCTTGCTAGTGCGTTTAGTTCCGACAACAAAATTCAGTTTCGACAGCAAAATTCAGTTTCGACAGTTAAGTTCAGTTTCGACAGTTAAGTTTAGTTTCGACAGTTAAGTTCAGTTTCGACAGTTAAGTTCAGAGATGAGCGGCTGATGTATTTCACATCTATCACTTTGTGGTTATGTATTTTACGTCATGTATTGGAGATGCTATTAGAATTCCACTCAGGTTAACGTTGTTTGTTGTCTCTCTTGTCCTGCTTCAGCCTCGGCGTTGTACAACTCACCGGAGCTGCTCCAATGACGAAACCCTCCATCAAAGCGTAGCAGTACCTCGGGCTCCATCTCCAGACGCCTAAGATCTTCTTCCCCTCCTCCAACAGCCAAGTCAGCGGAGCATCCTCACCGGCCAACCCAATCACGCTGAGATCAACATGGCTTCGCCAAAGAGGTTGTACACTTGTTGCATCTCTTTTTTACTCTACATGTTATATATATTGTCCACTTAGCACACGGATTTGTTCCTTTAGTGTCTCCTTGAAAGAAAAAACGTAGGAATTTTAATTTTCACCTGTCCTCCTTTTCAAATTCCTATTCATGAAGCACAAGACTAAGAGATAGTAGCATAATAGCATTATAACCATACATTTTCTTGTGGTTTGACTTAATCTCACCATGCTTCTTTGCATCTTGTGATCTTCCAATTGTTGTGAATCAAACACCCAGATTGGCAGAAATCCTGTGTTTTTAAATTCTCTGATTTGCACGTGCATTCCTATCCTATTCCTGTCTATTTCCTATCCCCGCATTGTTGGAATCCTCCAATTCAAACGAGCCCTTACAGAATTACTTCTGTTACAGATAGTTGTCAAAGAAAACCTTGCGTGGTTTGTCCCGCTCCTGCTGAGCCGTCGTCCACCTCAGCTCAGCTGCTCCAACGACAGAAGGGTCCAGCACAGCAGGGATCCGGCCTCCAGACTGTCTTTCACCGCCTCAGATCTTCTTCCCCGCCGCTGGCAGCCATGAAAACTGCACTACCATCATCAACCGAGTAGATGACCTCGAGGACTACACGGGTCCGCAAGAGAGGTCGCACTCTTTCGTGTCTGCTTACGTTATGCATCGCTTAATATTACATGCTACTTTATCGTCCTGTTCACCGATTAGACTCTGAGTCAGCTCCAAACTAATGGTCAAACTTGAGTTTTTAAATGGTTGTGGGGTACATATCGGGGCCGCTATCTATAGTATCTATGTACTATCTGGTTAATCTCCGGTGTCTACTATGAGTTTCATGTTGGGTGGGAAACAAACAGTAAAGAAGCCATTATCTGTATTTTTTAACTGAAGCCATTATCTGCCTGCTATTATTGGTTTTGGGTCTATCCACAGGTTGCTACCATCACTCTGGATTTCTACATGCACTCCTTACATAATCTCACTATGTTTTATTCCTATGCATGACAGTTATTATAAACAATGGAACTGAACATGTAGAGAAAAAGAGACGAGCCTTGCGTGGCAATAAAATTTCATGCAGACGTCGCTCCATGGTAGGCGCAAAGGCAGCCTCCCTTCCATGCATTTCGGATTGTAATCGAGAGGAAGATATCTGTTCCGAGGGGGATTCAGAAGGAGAAGACAACTCCTATTTACCCCCTGAGGTCTTCGCTCTAACTTGGCATGCTGATGTTGGTTATATCATGCATATGGTGTCTTGCATTGCTTACTTTATACATCAAATATGTCATCTGCTTAGTTTAGACATCCTTTGTGCAAATGCCATCTGTTTAGTTTATTCATCCTTTATGTGAATTATGCAACGCCATCTTGGCATCATATATATTTGAATTTTGCAATGCCATCCTGCTTAGCCAGTCATCTTATATGTAAATTATATCAGGCCATCCTTTTTTTTCGTTACATATTACATTTGTCAACAATGTTATTACATTCAACTGCTCTTCGTGTGCATCAGCCATTTGGCACGGTGATGGCAAATTCTGGAGTGAAAACAAGGTCTTCAGAGAAGACTATGCTATCTGACGAAGCGCATATCTCGCTGGTTACAGATAGCTCCTCAGAGGAGGATTCAGAGACAGATGACCAGTCCTATTCCCGCGAGGTGTATGCTCTAACTTGGCAGGGTTATGTTGCTCATATCGTGCGTATGGTGTCTCACATTGCTATGTCATTTGATTAGTTTAGACATGATTTGTGTGAATGCCACCTGTTCAGTGTCTAATTACCATATATGTGAATTATGCATTGCCATCTTGTTGCAAGACATTATATATGTGAATTATACAATACTATCTTGTTGCAAAGGCATCATATATGTGAATTATGCAATGCCATGCTATTTAGCCAATCATCATGTATGTGAATTATATCATGCTATCATTTTTTTGTATTACGTGTTCCATTTGTCGACAACGTTTGTATATTCAACTACTCTTCCTGTGCATCAGCCATTTGAAGCGGCGATGGAAGTATCTGGAGTGAAAACAAGGTATTCAGAGCAGACAAAGCTACCTGCTGAAGCAGACATCTTGCTGGTCACAGAGAGTTCCTCAGAGGAGGATTGAGAGACTGATGACCAGTCCTATTTTCCCCCTGAGGTCTATGCTCAAACTTGGCAGGGTTATATTACCCATGTCATGCATGTTGTCTTGCATTGCTTAGTTTTTACATCATATATGGATTGCCATCTGCTTACTTGCTTATTATATAAATCATATATTTGAATTATATCATGCCATCATGTTTACATAGTACATACACATCATCTATCTGAATTATGGCATGGCAACCCATTTAATAAAGACATCATATAGTTATATCATCTCATCCTGTTTAGTGTTTACAGTCATCATATTTTGAATTATGGCATTCTATCCGTGAATGTATGTGAATTATGGCATGCCAACCTATTTAATAAACACATTATATAGTTATGTCATGTCATCCTGTTTACATAGTCTCATATTTTTAACTATGTCTTTCCATCTTTTTTAGTTAGCCATCATAATGTGAAATTGTGTCATGCTATCCTGTTTAGTTAGCCATCATATATGTGAAATTGTGTCATGCTATCCTGTTTGGTTAGACAACATAAATATGAATTATTTCATGCCCTCTTTTATTCCCCACTATCCATTGCACCTGTCTATCATACAATGTCTATACTTTCAATTACTTTTCTTGTTTATCAGCCATTTGAATTGGAGAGCATGATGGCAGTATCTAAAGGAGTAACAACACGGTCTTCAGAAAAGATAGTGCTACCTGTTAATGCAGATAGAACCACGGTTGTACTTGCCCAAGGACCAGATCCACCACACATAACCCAGACTCTCGTAAATTGTACCCCTACCCAGTTGGATAGAGAACCAACTACAACCCTTCTAACCCCAACCCCGGCAGATAGAACCCAGTTCCAGTTGACACATCACCGTCTCCACCACAGAGCACCCAAACACGAGCAGTTAGTAAGGGAACTACAGTGCCCAAAGCACGAGGACCACCACTCTGAATCCCAACTCAACGCTTAAAGGAGAAGAAGATTTGTTCTCAGGTCAGGTTCTGTAGCTATGGTTCATACTCCTTTGCTCTTGCATGACTGTATTTACTCATACCAACTATTTTCAAATTTGAAGGATGGAATTGAAACTCCAATGGCGCAACAGGTATGTTTTAAACCTGTTTCTTTAACTAGTTTGCTGTTCTAACCTGCTCTATGTTGATTTCAGTTTCAATTGAATAAACAGTTATGTTCTCATGTCATGCACATTAGAAGTGTTGTTATTGCTCTATAGTTACCCACACTTATATTCTGTCTATTCTGCTTTGTCTTGAACAAATATTATTTGAACTGTGTCTCTATCTTGATTTGGCAACAAAAACTAGAATGATATATACCATAAAGTGACCATGGTACATAGATATATGTTTGTTTCATGCTGTTATCCTGTCCACTTTACTACTGAACTCATTTACCAAAATGAGTTTCATATACAACATGGCAAACATGTGATGTGTCTGCTTGTTTCTCCTTTAGAATGCGGACAAAATATTGGAGAATAGTACCGCATTATCCAATGGTAAAGGAAGTAATGCAGATAAGGTTCAAGATAGTGAGACATCCCTGTTGGTCTCCAAGAAAGCTGATAGAAACTATCTTAACGACAGTGAGGGAACCCAAAAGTCCTGTCTTGATGTAGTGTTCGAGTTACTGGCCACTACTGCTTGCACAAGCTCTTCGAACTCGCTGCCTGAATCAGTTCGCCTTCTTGAGTCTCAACTTCAAGTTGAAAGACATCGATCAGATGTGCTGCGACAGGAAGATGAAGGACTGAGGAAGTCCCTGCAGAATTCAGATGCATATTTTCTGGTGCAACAACAAGCGCTGGAGGATTTAAGCGCCAAACAAGAGAAAGTTAATAAGCTTGCTAAGCATCTTGCCAGCATTATGGGTACCCAGGATATTGTTTCTTGAGATCTTCTGAAGTGGTTTCCGTTCTGGATTTGTTTTGCTGCGGCGTTTATTTGCGCTGGTCGCCAACTTTGACAACCAGTGTATATGATATGCTGCTTTGTTCCCTATATTTGCACTGGTGGCGAACTTTGATGCCCAGTGGATGTAATATGTGTAATAGCCATGATAGCCTAGCGTTATTTGCTTGCTTATTTATTTCCTTGTTGTCTTGTTTATTTGTTTGCATGTAGTCATTGCAGTTCTTTTTCCGCGGTTAGCTAGTGGCTGCAATAACCTATTTTTTTAAAACTAGGCCGCAATAACCATGGGCTAATATTTACTGTAGTGACACTGGGCCTCCTACTGGCCGTAGACAGTGGGCCTTCTATGGGCCGTAGAAACAATGGGCCTTCTATGGGCCATACAAACAATGGGCCTTCTGCGGGCCATATTATCAATGGGCCTTATACGGGCCGTATAATCGATTGGCCAAACATGGGCCAAACATACCACATTATGGCCGTAAACGGGCTAGAGTTGGAATCGTCCGTTCATGGGCCGACCATAACGGGCCATCGTTAATAGGCCGTATTTGATGACGCTATGAAATAGGCCCAACGTAGTTACGGACCACAAACGGGCCGACTGTAACCACGGGCTAAATTTGGCCCACAAGCAGAAAATGACAGTAATGGGCCGTAAGTAAACGAATGCTGGAAATGAGCCCAAGAATAAATGGGCTCTGAGAAGGCCGAAAGATAACATGGGTCGCAAACGGCCCGACGGAATAACGAGCTGTTAATGGGTATAAAGTTATACACTTTTCATTACGGGTCAGTTTCACCATGGGCCGTTAATGGGTGTAAAGTGATACACTGTTCATTACGGGCCAGTTTCACCACGGGTCGTTAATAGGCCAAGAGTTACATAGGGCCTCATATGGGCCGAAAGACGTCATGGGCCATACATGGGCCAGAAGTGAAAATGGGCTGGAATCATATTGGATGGCCCAGATGACGCTACTGGGCCAAATTCGAATAGGGCGTAATGTGCCTTGGGTTAGCGGGCTGTAAATAGGGCTATATGCGAACAGGCCATTAACAGGCTTTCCATGGGCCGGCCCGCCACCTTTTGACCAAGTCAAACAGGCCGACCTTTTCACAGGAATGGGCCTCTGTTGGGCCGTGCCACGTGTCGACGTATCATAGGCGCCTATCTGACCCACTGACGAGCTGACACGTGTTTCGTCCGGCCAATAAGAATTTTACACGTGGAAATTTCCCATTGGTCGGGGCTGTTAACGAGTTATCGGATCCAAAACCCGACCCGATAGCTTAACGGCGTTCCGTTACGGTGGATGCCACATGTCGGTCACCCTTGATGAAAGCACTTCTGTGACGTGCGATTTATCGTCATGGAAGTGGACACTTCCGTGATGATAATTTTGGCAATGTCATGGAACACTTCTATGACAGCACAGGTATGACTATCTTGATTCTGTCATAAATTTGTCATGGATGTACATGCATGACAGAAAACGCGACCTACTATGACAAACACATATCATCACAGAAGTTTATTTTTTTTGTAGTGAAGGCAGCTCAATTGTGGAGAGCCAATAGGCGGCAAAGGAAGAGATAATGGAGTTAAACAAGACCAATCTTCCCACCATAGAAAATAGCATAAGCTTCCAGAAGGCTAGCCTGGCGCGAAGCTTGTCCAGGAGAGGCCGAAAATCAATCTACCATGGCCTACGCAAGGACAGTGGCAAAGCAAGGAACTTGCAAGGCAAGGACGAGATAAGGGCATCCAAGGGATGACAATATCCATCACATCAAGATGCTCGTAGCAGATAGGGACCTCCTTGAAATTCTCCAGGATACCTTTGAACGGCTCGAAGCTCCGACTTGACGGGGTTGAGGAAAACAACCATGTCATCCGCATAGAAAGAGATGTGTGAGAGCATCTCTAAAGGACTCATTAAAAACATGCAAACTGTAAAAATCCGGTGGCTACACGCGTTTGGCCCATTTTTTGGGCCAGACCAGAGCCCATATAGTCGCCCGGCCCGTAAATAATTTTAGAGTGGCCCGAAAACCCCCCTCTCGTGTAGTATAACTACGGGTTCACGACGAGTATACGGGGCTAAACCCTATCCCCGCGCCGCCGCAGTCCTCCCTCTCCCCTTTTGATTTATCACTGCCGATGACTCCAGTCCTCCGCCGCACTCCACCATGTGGCACGGGATGTGGAGCTTGGGCTGCCGCACCTGCGGTAGCGACGACCCCTAGTGGCAGCGGTGCATCAAAACCGACGCCATGAGGAAGCAAGCCGCTCGAAAGTACACGAACCATGGCCTAGAGCCACCGCCATCGCTCCTCCGCCGTGAGACAGAGGAGTACGACTGCATACAGGCACGGTTGACCTTCGGCACGGGCAGCTCTGCCAGGGGGTTGAGCTCCCATGTGCCCCTCACGCCGGTGAAAGGGGAGCCAGAGGAGCTCCCGCCGCTCCGTGCAGTGAAGAGGGAGCTGGAGGCGGAGCTGAAGCGGTGTGGCGGTGGCGTCATCGGGCCGAAGGATTTCCTCCCTCAGCGGAGGCAGACGTCTTCGAGTCTGCCATCATTGCGCGTAGTGTGTGGGAGGAGGAGGCGGAGCAGCGTCATCAACGGGAAGCCGACCTTGATGCAGTCCTCCTTGATCAGGGGCTTGTGAAGGCATAGGAGTTCGACGACAACTTGGAGGCATGGCGCCGCGAAGCCAAGGCACAGGACGACATCTACGTCCACCGCGTCTCCGATGATGATGACTGACGATGTCCGTCGCCGCAGCGTCGCCACCGCACCTGGATGGCTATTTGGTAGTAGGGTTTATGGTGGCCGCCTCTCCTCCGATTTATTTTGTGCAAATAGGCTACACATGAAATACGTATGATGATCAAGAACTATGAACGCTACTAGTTCTACTGAAGTCATTTGATTTTTTCCACAAAGTTTTGATTTCAAAATTTACAGGTTCACTTTCAGTTTCTGTTCTGTCATGGATGTTTTCGGCCATATCCGAGGCATTCTGTGAACTGTAAACTCACTTTACAGGTTCGCGATATAAGGAGTCTGTTAGAGATGCTCTAAGGCATTGTTGGGTTACACCTAGGGATGCATAAACATAGGATTAGTTCAAATTGAATTAAATTTAAGAGGGGCAATCTAAGAGGGGCAATTATAACTAGGCTAAACCTATTTTGCCTACGAAACGGGGCGAATCGGAAGCCGCTCTGCACCTCTAGTTACACCCCTCCACAGGATGATTGGAGGGGATTTGGGGGTTTGACTTGTAGGGAATTAAATCCTCTTCAATCCCTGCCAAAACCCCTTCAAATCCCTCTCAACCGAACACAACCTAAGGGAGGTATCCATCGACGGAGGCAAGAGAGGACAGCATTGTTCACATCGTTGGAGATATCGATCCCCAATAGACGCGCCCTTTCCCTCTTTCTTTCTCTGTACATTTAACCGGCGTCCCTTTCAGCCGTATATACTCCCTCCTTTCTTTAAAATGCTAAACCTACGAAACCACTATGTACATGTCACGTAAACTTCCAACCAATCTAAACATTCCCCCCTCCCATAGTATTGCATCTAAGTCCTATGTGACTGACCTTATGTGGAGATTCGTGTGCATATTTTTTTACATTTTTATGCTTGTTTGAATCATTTAGATGTGCAATAACTAAGGTACATCTAGATGTGCCCTAGACAAACCCTAAAATATTTTTAACATATTTGATTCCCAAAGCAATAAGTGTAGCACTCTCTGAGAGCATGGTTAATAATATAGACAACTGCTGGCTATATGATATTGCCATGTCATATATAGGCCCTGTTTGGTTCATAAGTCCTAGGACTTTTTCTAGTCCCAACTAAAAAGTTCCTAGAGGGTGCTTGGATACGTTTTAGTCCCATGACTAAAAGTAGTAGGACTAAAACTTGCTAGCCTCACCCATGCTTGGATCCAAATACTAAAGAGACTAAAACCAAGTTATTGAGCATTTATTATCCTTCAAACCATCCAATCCAGAACTCGCATGTGTTAAAGTAGAGGAATTAAATCAGGAGAGAGAGGGCTAATACATATTTTAGTAGGTTTCCTATGACTAAAAAGTTTTAGCCTCAAGACTAGTCCTAGCCTCTCTTTAGTCAGGGGTGATTGGAACTTTAGCCTCTAAAAGAGACTATTTTTAGTCAGACTAAAAATAGTCCCTTGGATCCAAGCACCCTCCTAGTCCCTAAAAAGTCTCCCCCTGCTAAAAAGTCCCTAGTCCCTCCCTAGAGGTTATTAAATGACCCTGTTACCCCTAGTATACAGAAAAATAACAACCAAACAACACCATGGGGCGGCGGGGCAATGGGTGCAGGGAGGGGCATTGTTGGAAAAGTCCCAAAAAGTCCCAAAAAAGACTCTCCTTGAGTGTCTTCTTCATTTAGTCCCAAAAAGCAACTTTTAGTCCCTAGTAGTCCCTCTTGTTTGGTTAAAAAGTCTCTAAGAGGGACTTTTTCTAGTCCCTACACCAAAAAGTCCCTGAAAAAAAACACCCCATAGTCATCACTTGTAGCCACTCATACAATAAGGTTAGTTATAAGGTTGATTATAAGAGTACTACTTCTCTCCACATTCTCTTTATCTCTTTCTTCACATTTATTGTATCTACTTAGGAGCGCGCATATAGCTAGACTCTTGCATGAGAGTCCATTCCTCTCACTTTTTCATGTCTCTCTTCTCCACGTAGGCAAAATTGCCATGTAAGCAGGCTATAAGCCCACTATTGTACTTGCTCTCATTGGACTTGCATGGTGCATTGTAAAATAAGATGCATGCACAACCACTAATCCCTCTCTCTTTTATCTATGAATTAAATATGGCGTGAGACTCAAAAGCATTTTAACTCAATTGGACTTAAAATAAGCGTAGTATAATGAAAAACTGAAATTTTTGATACTCTCTCGGTCCGAAAATACTTGTCATCAAAATGGATAAAAAAAGAATATATCTAAATACTTGTCATCAAAATGGATAAAAAGGGATAGACTTGTCAGGACAAGTCTATCCCTTTTTATCCATTTTGATGACAAGTATTTTTGGACAGAGAGAGTACAAGCCTATTAAACCGGAGATAAGGAGGTATGCCACAATCATCAAAGAAATCAAGTGTTGTTGCATCATTATTTTTTTATAAAACTTTAACACGTTATTAGCACGCTATCTTGCGGAGCGATTTCATGGCGTGGCTCATCCGCGGCAGGCCACGCCCTCCGGCGCATGGCGCAAGCAGGCCTCACCCTGCAGAGCGGCGGGGCGGTGCATGTCTACAACCGACACATGGTCCCGCAGCCTCGACCTCCTGCACCAGCCTGAGGCGACTGTAGCCCCGGCACGACGAGTCTCTTGACATCCTCTTCCAATGGATTTCTTCGCAGGTAAGAGCATCTCCAGCCGCGCCCCCAAGGCCATTTTTAGCGCCGGCGCCAAAAATTCGACCCAATCGCGCCCCCAGGAGCCCATTTTTGGCCAGTTAGGCCCGAAACTGGCGCCGGCGGACCCAGGCCAAACCTGGCTCGCTGGGGGGCGCCTAGGGGCGTCGGGGAAACTGATTTTGGCGCAAACAGGAATGGGCCTGCCGAGTCAGCGACACGCCGCTTCATCGTCCTCATCGCCTCGGTTCTCGTGGGAATCAATGCCAAGGCTGCCGTGTCGGTCAACCTTCCATTGATGCCTCATGGGCGGCGCAGTGAAGGCGCCACAACGCGTGTCCAGGCCGCTCCCGCCATGCGGCACCCGACGAGCAGCTACTCACCACCCTGCTTCGGCTATAAAAGCTGACCTCCCCGCCGGTGAATGCCTCATTCGCCACAACTCGCCACCTCTCTCGCCTCATCTCGCCATAAAAGCCACTCTCCCCCTCTTCCCCCGCCGACGAGCAATGGTCGGGTGTTACCCAGCCAACGCCGCGGCGGGGAACGGCTTTAGCCGACGCCATCCGTGCGAGGAGGAGGCGCACCTCCTCTACGAGGCCGACTACCCGACACCCCTGGACATGCAGGTGTCAGGCTCGTGGAGGCTGAGCGCCAGCGGCGTCCCGGTGCCCACCGGGGCTGAATGGTGCGCCGAGATCGTGAAGGTAATATGCTCTAGAGGCAATAATAAAGTTGTTGTTTTATATTTCCTTATTCATGATAAAGGTTTATTATTCATGCTAGAATTGTATTGATCGGAAACCTTGATCCATGTGTGAATACATAAACAAACACCATGTCCCTAGTGAGCCTCTACTAGACTAGCTCGTTGATCAAAGATGGTTAAGGTTTCCTAACCATGGACATGAGTTGTCATTTGATAATGGGATCACATCATTAGGAGAATGATGTGATGGACAAGACCCATCCGTTAGCTTAGCATTTGATCGTACAGTTTATTGCTACTGCTTTCATGTATGTCAAGTACATATTCTTTTGACTACGAGATCATGCAACTCCAGAATACCGGAGGAATACCTTGTGTGCTATCAAACGTCACAACATAACTGGGTAATTATAAAGATCCTCTACAGGTATCTCCGAAGGTATTTTGTTGGGTTGGCGTGAATCGAGATTAGGATTTGTCACTCCGAGTATCGGAGAGGTATCTCTGGGCCCTCTCGGTAATGCACATTATAATAATCCTTGCAAGCAAATGACTAATGAGTTAGTCACAAGATTATGTATTATGGAACGAGTAAAGAGAATTTCCGGTAACGAGATTGAACTAGGTATAGAGATACCTACGATCGAATCTCGGGCAATTAACATACCGACGGAAAAAAGGGAATTGTGTATGTTGTCATAACGGTACGACCGATAAAGATCTTCATAGAATATGTAGGAGCCAATATGGGCATCCAGGTTCCGCTATTTGCTATTGACCGAAGAGTTGTCTCGGTAATGTCTACATAGTTATCAAACCCGTAGGGTCTGTACGCTTAATGTTCGATGACGATATAGTATTATATGAGTTATGTGATTTGGTGACCGAATGTTTTTCGGAGTACCGGATGAGATCATGGACATGACGAGGAGTCTCGAAATGGTCAAGAGGTAAAGATTGATATATAGTAAGATGGTATTCAGACACCAGAAGTGTTCCAGTGAGTATCGGTCATCGGAAGGTGTTTCGGGTACCCCGGCAATCCTATGGGCCTTGTGAAGGAACACACCAGCCCACAAGGGGCTGGTGCGCCCTATAGGGCCATAGGAGGAGGATAAGGAAAGGGGGGCAAGGGAAAGGAAAGTGTGGATTAGGATTCCCACTTCCTTCCCTCACCCCCTCTTTCCTTCCCCTTCATGCATACATGGAAATGGGGGGGGGGCAGGGCAAGGCAGGGCCCCTAGTGAAGGAAATACGCCCTTGAGGCAATAATAAATTTTTATTTATATTTCCTTATATCATGATAAATGTTTATTATTCATGCTAGAATTGTATTAACCGGACACTTAGTACATGTGTGAATACATAGACAAACAAAGTGTCCCTAGTATGCCTCTACTTGACTAGCTCGTTAATCAAATATGGTTATGTTTCCTAACCATAGACATGTGTTGTCATTTGATGAATGGGATCGCATCATTAGAGAATGATGTGATGGACAAGACCCATCTGTTAGCTTAGCATTAATGATCGTTTGGTTTTATTGCTACTTCTTTCTTCATGACCTATACATGTTCCTATGACTATGAGATTATGCAACTCCCGAATACCGGAGGAACACCTTGTGTGCTATAAAACATCACAATGTAACTGGGTGATTATAAAGTTGCTCTACAGGTATCTCTGATGGTGTTTGTTGAGTTGGCATAGATCGAGATTAGGATTTGTCACTCCATGTATCGGAGAGGTTTCTCTGGGCCCTCTCGGTAATGCACATCACTATAAGCCTTGCAAGCAATGTGACTAATGATTTAGTTGTGGAATGATGCATTACAGAACGAGTAAAGAGATTTTCCAGTAACGATATTGAACTAGGTATGATGATACCGATGATCGAATCTCGGGCAAGTAACATACTGATGACAAAGGGAACAATGTATGTTGTTATGCGGTTTGACCGATAAAGATCTTCGTAGAATCTGTAGGAGCCAATATGAGCATCCAGGTTCCGCTATTGGTAATTGACCGGAGATGTGTCTCGGTCATGTCTACATAGTTCTCGAACCCGTAGGGTCTGCACGCTTAACGTTCGATGACAATTTGTATTATGAGTTATGTGATTTGATGTACCGAAGTTTGTTCAGAGTCCCGGATGAGATCACGGACATGACGAGGAGTCCCGAAATGGTTGAGACATAAAGATTGATATATTGGAAGGTTATGTTTGGATACCGGAATGGTTTCGGAAAGGTTCGGACATTTTCCGGAGTACCGGGGGTTACCGGAACCCCCGGGGAGTTAATGGGCCTTCATGGGCCCTAGTGGAGAGAGGAGGCGGCGGCTAGGTGGAGGCGCACGCCCGCAAGCCCAAACTGAATTGGACTAGGGGTTGGGGGGCCCTTTCCTTCTCTCCTCCTTCTCCTTCCCTTCTTCTCCTAGTGGGAATAGGAAGGGGGGGAATCCTACTTGGACCGGGAGTCCAAGTAGGACTCCCCCCATGGAGCGCCCCCTTGGGCCGGCCACCTCTCCTCCCCCCTTTATATATGTGGGAGGGGGGCACCCCAAAGACACACCAAGTCTTCTCTTAGCCGTGTGCGGTGCCGCCCTCCACAGTTACACACCTCGGTTATATCATCGTACTGCTTAGGCAAAACCCTGCGTTGGTAACCTCATCATCACCGTCGCCACGCCGTCTTGCTGACGGAACTCTCCCTCGTCCTCAACTAGATCAAGAGATCGAGGGATGTCATCGAGCTAAACGTGTGCTGAATGCGGAGGTGCCGTACGTTCGGTGCTTGGATCGGTTGGACCGCGAAGACGTTCGACTACATCAACCGCGTTACTAAACGCTTCCGCTTTCGGTCTACGAGGGTACGTGGACACATTCTCCACCCTCATTGCTATGCATCTCCTAGACAGATCTTGTGTGATCGTAGGTAATTTTTTTTGAAATACTACGTTCCCCAACAATGGCATCCGAGCCAGGTCTATGCTTAGATGTTATATGCACGAGTAGAACACAATGAGTTGTGGGTGATAATAGTCATAATGCTTACCAGCAACGTCCTACTTTGATTCGGCGGTATTGTTGGATGAAGCGGCCCGGACCGACATTACATGACCACATTCATGAGGCTAGTTCTACCAACGTGGTTCACACACAGGTGGCTAGCGGGTGTCTGTTTCTCCAACTTTAGTTGAATCGAGTTTGACTACGCCTGGTCCTTATTGAAGGTTAAAACAACACACTTGACGAAAAATCGTTGTGGTTTTTGATGCGTAGGTAAGAACAGTTCTTGCTAGAAGCCCGTAGCAGCCACGTAAAACTTGCAACAACAAAGTAGAGGACGTCCAACTTGTTTTTGCAGGGCTTGCTGTGATGTGATATGGTCAAGACATGATGAGATATAAATTTTTGTATGAGATGATCATGTTTTGTAACAGTTATCGTCAACTGGCAGGAGCCATATGGTTGTCGCTTTATTGTATGAAATGCAATCGCCATGTAATTGCTTTACTTTATCACTAAGCGGTAGCGATAGTCGTAGTAGCAATAGTTGGCAAGACGACAACGATGCTTCGATGGAGATCAAGGTGTCAATCCGGTGACGATGGTGATCATGACGGTGCTTTGGAGATGGAGATCAAAGGCACAGATGATGGCCATATCATATCACTTCTTTAGATTGCATGCGATGTTTATCCTTTATGCATCTTATTTTGCTTAGTACGGTGGTAGCATTATAAGATGATCCCTCACTAAATTTCAAGGTATAAGTGTTCTCCCTTAGTATGCACCGTTGCTACAGTTCGTCGTGCCGAGACACCACGTGATGATCGGGTGTGATAAGCTCTACGTTCACATACAATGGGTGCAAGTCAGTTTTGTCGGCGTTCTGGGAACGGGGGTCCCCAGACTTGCCTGCCTGCGGTCCGCGGCGTGGCTCAAAGGGTGGCCCAACACGGCCCATCTTCATCAACACAGACCCAAGACCCTCGCGAGGGACCAAGCCTCGCGGGGCGGACGACACGGAGCTTCCTCAGGCACGGCCTCATCAGGTTGGCTCACGAGGAGGCGGAGAGATCAAGGCGGGGTACCTCACGAGGTGCCCGTGACGCAAGCCATGACGACCAAGGGCGCCAGGTGGGCGCCAGCCTACGCGGTGTCCTCCATTCCTCTTTGGTGCAAAGGGAGCAAGCGCAGGCGAGAGCATCAAGCAAAGGCACCCGTTTCGGTGCAACGAGACCAAGACCAGCCCAACGGCAGGGAGGAAGTCATTCTGGAGCCCAAGCCAGCGTTACCACTAGAGCCTTTGGCAGGCGAGGACCAACTTTAGTCAGGATAAGTGTACCAGATGTTCCCCTTCAAAATGGCCAATTGTTGGCGCCCTTCCCGCTCAATATTTGGGAAGAGGCCCAGGGCCTTTGCCTATAAATAGGACTAGCCACCCCTAGGGTAGAGGCAATCAGGATATACGGAGGCCATCGAGAAATCAGGATAGACAGAGAGAGAGAAGGGTGATTGAACTCCTCCTAGCAGTTCATCGCCCCAGCCAAGAACAGGCCCTCGCGAGGCTGTTCTTCCTTGTATTACTCATCATCATCAGCCCAAGAGGCAATCCACCACACCACACTGGAGTAGGGTGTTACACCACAATGGTGGCCCGAACCAGTATAAACCCTGTGCCTCTTGTGCCGTTCTTTCCGTAGCTTAGATCTTAGCGTGGCGGTGGAGTGCAGGTAGGTAGAAGGCGAAATCTCCGCGCGCACCCCAGTGTTCGAACCACAAGGGTCTGCCGGAACCCGAAATCCGACATTTGGCGCGCCAGGTAGGGGTGCACCGGAGTTTCCCCTTCCGCCACTGCCACGACTTGCCTTGCGATGAGTAGCGCGTCGCCCGCTCCGGCCGCCGGCGCCAGCACGGGGGCCAGGGGGCTCCGAGCCCTGTCCCCAACCCTGCAACGGGTACGGTGGCCGGACAAGTTCAAGCAAATGACGCCGCCGCGCTATAGCGGCGCGACTGATCCGCTGGCCTTCTTGCTGGCGTATGAGGATGCCAACCTCGAAGCTGGAGGTGATGATAGGGTCATGGCCAACTGGCTTCCCATGGCCCTCGCCGGCGCTCCTCGCGCATGGCTGCTCCACCTGCCGGCAGCCTCCGTGGCCTCTTGGGAAGAGCTCCGCGGCCTCTTCCTCGCCCACCACGCTACACCAACACCCCCGGTCGTCACGACCCTCCTGGGCGGCTCGCAGGCGCCGCCTACAAGTCACCATGTCAAGCCGTTCATCCACCGGGTCAGCGCCGCTGCCACGCGGCAGGGGGCTCTCCCGGACAGGGCGGTGCCGAAGGCCGGCCTGACCTTCAACTCGGAGGACCACCCCTCCAACTCGGCCGGCACGGGTGCGCTCCCCATGCTGTGCACCCCCACCATCTGCCAGGTGGCCGTCACCAGGACTCTCGTCGATGGCGGCGCGGGCCTCAACGTGCTCTCGGTTGTGGCCTTCAACCTCCTCTGCATACCCCTGGAACGGCTGCAACCCAGCCGGCCCTTCTCAGGCGTTGGGGGCGGGTCATCCAGTTCCTTGGGAAAGATCCGACTCCCAATAACCTTCGGCACCTACGAAAACTTCCGCACGGAGCTGGTCAACTTCGACATCGCCCCCATCGGCCTCCCCTACAACGCCATCCTCAGCTATCCAGCGCTGGCCCAGTTCATGGCCGCGACACACCCGGCGTACAACCTCATGAAGATGCCCGGGAGTAGCGGTGTCCTCACCGTGCACGGGGACACCGGAGACGCGCTGCGAGTGCTCAAGCTCGCCTTCAAGACGGCGGCGTCGGCACAGCCCGCCGACTCAGAGACCCCCGAGCCCAAGGGGGTTGCACCCGCCAAGAAGAAACAGTTGTTCACCCAAGACAAGGCAGAAACCAAGCAGATACCCGTCGACGAGGATGGGTCCACCAACGCCACTTTCACCATAGGCGCCAACCTCGAGCCCGAGCAGGAGGAGGCCCTGGTCAAGTTCCTGCGCGCGAACAAGAAGGTATTCGCTTGGGAGCCTGACCAGTTGGCGGGGATCCCTAGGAGCGTAATCGAGCATCACCTCAACGTGTGCCCCAATGTGCGCCCTGTGAAGCAGAAGGCAAGGCGGCAGTCCACAGAAAAGCAGGCCTTCATCGTCCAAGAGACCCGCAAACTAGAGGCCGCTGGGGTCATTCGCGAGGTCCGATACCCGGATTGGTTGGCCAACCCTATCGTTGTGCCAAAGAAGGGAGGGAAGGAGCGCATGTGTGTCAACTTCACCAAGCTCAACAAGGCATGCCCGCAAGATCCATTCCCGCTCCCCCGCATCGACCAGATCGTTGATTCCACCACAGAATGCGACCTGCTATGCTTCTTGGATGCCTTCTCTGGGTATCACCAGATCAAGATGGCGGTGGAAGACGTCGAAAAGACAGCCTTCCTAACCCCGTGTGGGGTGTACTGCTACACATGCATGCCATTTGGGCTGCGTAACGCCGGGGCGACCTTTCAGCGGCTGATGCACATCACCTTGGGCCCGCAGCTCGGGAAGAATGTTGAGGCTTATGTCAACGACATTATGGTGAAGTCTCGGGAGGCCAGGACCCTGATACAAGACCTGGAGGAAACCTTCGCGAGCCTCGACGCAGTGAACCTGCGGCTCAACCCAGAGAAGTGTGTGTTCGGAGTCCCCTCGGGCAAGCTCTCGGGTTTCCTCGTATCCCACCGAGGCATCGAGGCTAACCCGGAAAAGGTCAAGGTAGTCGAGGACATGATCCCACCAAAGACCCTCAGAGAAATGCAGAAGCTCACTGGGCGCGTGACCGCGCTAGGGCACTTCATCTCCAAGTTGGGGGAGCGAGCGCCTTTCTTCCAGCTAATGAAGAAAAAAGGGGCCCTTTGAATGGACTGAAGAGGCCGACAAGGCGTTCCAAGATCTCAAGAGGTACCTGACCAGCCCTCCGGTCATGGTGGCTCCGCGCCCTCGAGAGCCCCTGGTGCTTTACCTCGCCGCCACTCCCTACTCCGCCAGCGCAGCCCTGGTGGCGGTTAGGGAGGAGCGTCGAGTCAAGACCACGGCAGCAGCCCGGGACAAGGCAAAACAGGAACAAGGAAGGCCCACAGAAACCGCCACCGCGGCTGAGGAGGGTCAGCCGCCGCAGAGGAGTGCACCGGAGGAGGAAGAGGCCCCTCTCCCAGATGGCCAGGCTCCGGAGGCCTCACCGCCTCAGGAGGCGCCATGGTCTCCAGAGGGCACCACCAGCACTGATGCACCCAACCTCGTTGAACACCCAATGTACTTCGTCAGCACGGTATTGCGAGACGTGAGGGCACGGTACCCCATGCCTCAGAAGCTCCTCCTCGTGCTACTGGTGGCCTCGCGCAAGCTGCGGCACTATTTGCAGGGTCACTCCATCAAGGTCGTCTCGTCATACCCCTTGGAGAGAGGGCTGAGGAGCCCTAACTCAGCCGGAAGGGTCACTGAGTGGAACATAAAACTGCAAGCGTTTCAGGTCGAATTCAACACGACCAGAGTCATCAAGGGAGCAGCATTAGCGGATTTTGTGGCAGAATGGACGGAGGCACCATGCCTCAAGGCCGACGAGGATCGATCCCTCTCCCCGGGAAGCGAGGCGCCGGAAGGCTGGGTCATGTACTTCGACGGGGCGTTCTCCAGGCATGGCGCTGGGGCTGGGGTGGTGCTTATATCACCCAGTCAAGACAAGCTCTACTACGCTGTACAGCTCTGTTTCCAGCAAGGTGAAAAGGTCTCCAACAACATAGCAGAGTATGAAGGCCTAATAGAGGGCTTGAAGGCCGCAGCTGCCCTGGGGGTGAAACGTCTCACCATCAAGGGCGATTCGCAGCTCCTTGTCAATTTCTCCAACAAGGTGTATGAGCCTAAAGACGAGCACATGGAAGCCTACCTTGCGGAGGTCCGCAGGATGGAGAAGCAGTTCTGGGGGTTGGAGTTGAAGCATGTGCCCCGTGGCACCAATCAGGAGGCCGACAACATCGCCAGACGGGCGTCCAAGCGGTTACCTCAGGAGCCTGGCGTCTTCGAGGAGCGGCTCTTCAAGCCCTCAGCCCTGCCGTCATTGTCAAACACGGCTCAGCCTCGGGAGGAGCTCCCCCAGCCACCTGCCTCAGGAGCCCCGGTCTGTGGCCCGGCCTCAGGAGCGCGCCTGCTCCTGACGATGGAGCCTCAGGAGGGATCCTGGATCACGGAGCTCCGGAGTTACTTAACACAAGGGACCCTGCCGGAGAAGGAGGAGGAAGCGGAGCGTGTGGCACGACAGGCCACGACATACTGCATCAAGGATGGAGAGCTCTACCGGAAGCGACCAAACGATGTATCCCTGCGCTGCGTCTCCAGGGAGCAAGGAAAGGAGCTGCTGGAAGATATACACGGCGGAGACTGCGGACATCATTCATCATCACGGACCCTCGTCGGCAAGGCGTTCCGCAGTGGGTTTTATTGGCCCACCGCACTCAATGACGCCGTCGAACTGGTGAAGGCTTGTGAGGCCTGCCACTTCCATGCCAAGCGGATCCATCAGCCCGCAGAAGGCCTGCAGACTATACCCCTTTCGTGGCCCTTCGCGGTCTGGGGGCTGGACATCCTGGGCCCGTTTCCTTGGGTGCCAGGGGGCTACCGCTACCTCTACGTCGCTGTGGACAAGTGCACCAAGTGGGCTGAAGTAGAGGCCGCCCGCACCATCCCCGCGGGTTCCGCGGTCAAGTTCGTCAGGGGCATCGTGAGCCGGTTCGGGGTGCCGAATCGCATCATCACAGACAACGGTTCGCAGTTCACCAGTAACCTCTTCAAAACATACTGTGCTAGCCTTGGAACGCAGATATGCTACGCTTCGGTGGCGCACTCCCGAAGCAACGGCCAGGTCGAGCGAGCCAACGCAGAGGTCCTGAGGGGCCTCAAGACCAGGACGTTCAAGAAGAAGCTGGAGGCCTGCGGCAGAGGTTGGTACGATGAGCTTCAGTCTGTGTTGTGGTCCATCCGCACCACCGCGACCAAGCTGACTGGAGAGACCCCGTTCTTCCTGGTCTACGGGGCCGAAGCGGTCCTCCCTCACGAGGTCAGACATCGCTCCGCACGGGTCCTGGCGTTCGACGAGGCGCAGCAGGACACCATGCGGGGGATGGACCTCGTGCTGGGGGAGGAACGTAGCCGGGAAGCCGCGCTGCGAGCGGCGAGGTACCAGCAAGCACTGCGACGATATCACTGCCGCAACATCCGCCCCCTAACCCTCGAGGTAGGAGACCTCGTGCTCAGGCGGGTTCTCTCCAGGGAGGGACTTCACAAGCTCTCTCCCATGTGGGAGGGCCCGTTCAAGGTTGTTCATGTTTCCAGGCCTGGCTCCGCGTGCTTGGAGACTCAGGAGGGGGTGCCGGTCCAGAACGCATGGAACATCCAGCACCTCCGGAGGTTCTACCCCTAAAAAGGCCCAAAGCCTGTGAAGAAGGCGAATGCCTGTGAAGATTATCCTTTTTGGAAAAGGCTTGGAGCCTGTGAAGAAGGCGAATGCCTGTGAAGATTATCCTTTTTGGAAAAGGCCTGGAGCCTGTGAAGAAGGCGAATTCCTGTGAAGGTTATCCTTTTTGGAAAAGGCCCGGAGCCTGTGAAGAAGGCGAATGCCTGTGAAGATTATCCTTTTTGGAAAAGGCCTAGAGCCTGTGAAGAGGGCAAATGCCCGTGAAGCTTGCTTCCCCCAAGAAAGGCCCGGAGCCTGTGAAGAAGGCCAACGCCTATGAAGCTCGCCGCCCGTGACACTCTCACGTAATAATGAGTTGGGGCTGTACACGCCCCGGAGTCTCAGGAGCGCCGGCCTCAGGCCCTGGGGCTCCCTCACACGCCCAGTGGCAGCACTTAGCTCTGCGCTGGTGAGAAGACGTCGAAGACTAGATTAGGTGCCGGACGCGGCTTTTTCATTTGCTTTCCGCAGTTGGCTTGTTCGTTCTCATTTGAAGTTTTGTTGAAGCTGTTACTGTCTTTGACTCGTGGTTCTTCGCCTTTTCACTCTCCTGCCTTGATTTCTCTTATGCAAGGCCTCGCGAGGGGGGCAGCCGAGCGCCCTCGTGAGTGTTTCTTTCCTAGTCGTTCAAAGGTTCCGTGACCTGGGTCCATTACAGGAGTACCCCTCCAGTCCGTGCCCCACGGGCACCGCGACACGAATACAGGGCCTGGGTCGGTCGCCCCCCACGGCTGGGGCCGGGAACTATCCACGCACGGGCACATAGCCTGAAGGCACAATAACGAAAGCAAAGCGATGACTAACAACAACAACCCAAACACGCCCCCGCGGGGCTCCACGCTACTGTCTTTTTACGCAGGGAAAAAGAAAAGAAAGAGCAAATCAGGCGCAGCTCGTCTCACGCCGACCTGCAGGGAAGGCTCGAGCCGCCTCCGGGGCTCAAGCAGACTCCCTCTCATGCTTCACCGAGGCACGACGGCAGCCAGACGTGCCACCACCTTCCAAGCGGGTACGACGACGTGGAGGCTGACCGCGGCCACTGCTAGAAGAGTCGCCGCCTGAAGAAGAACCAGTGAAGCTTGAGGAGCCCTGAGCGCCGCCAATCACGCGAGCGCTGTCCTCTCCGTCATCGACGGGGCTGGGTCCCCGGCCGCGGTCGTCGTCCTCAGGGCAGCACCCTGCGCGGCGACCATCTTCCCCAAACACCCTCACGTAGAGGGTGGCATCGCCGTCAAACTTGAAGTGCAGGGTGCACCGACGGCTCAGGCCACGCGCGCGGGCAAACGTCTGTTAACCGCGGGTCAAGGCCAGGCTCCCGGCTGCGGAGACCTCCAGTGAAGCCCATGAGGCCCGGCTACAGCAGCCGTCTGCCTGAAGCCAGAGACCGCCCGGGGCGCCGGCCGGGAGCTCGCCAAGGAGGAAGTGAGGAAGTTGAAGCCGGGCGCTGATCGGCTTCGTCGACCACACGATGAACTCCGGCAGCACCTCTGCAGTGTGAGAGCGCGGCCTACTGGGACGCGCGACCGAGGCGCGCCCCCCGGTCGCAGCTATCCGCCCGTCACCGCACTGGGAACCATCTCCACGGCCGCGGGGAGCTGCCATGGTGGCCACAGGATGTTTACGAGGGCGCCCTCGGCCGCGCTTGGTCGGGGGAGAGGCAGGCTCAACCTGGCGAGCCTTCCCCTTCTCTGCGGCCGAGAACCTCCTCGATGGAGCCATCGCGGCAAGACGGAGCAAGGACCAGGAAGAAGGAGAAGCAAGAAGAGATGGGCTGGGAGGGCGCGTGCCGTTCCGTATTTATGGCCGGTGAGGGAGTCCTGGATTAGGGGGTGTTCGGGTAGCCGGACTATACCTTCGCCGGACTCCCGGACTATGAAGATACAAGATTGAAGACTTCGTCCCGTGTCCGGATGGGACTTTCCTTGGCGTGGAAGGCAAGCTAGGCGATGCGGATACTCAAGATCTCCTACCATTGTAACGGACTCTGTGTAACCCTAACCCTATCCGGTGTCTATATAAACCGGAGGGTTTTAGTCCGTAGGACAACCATCTTCATACACAATCATACCATAGGCTAGCTTCTAGGGTTTAGCCTCCTTGATCTCGTGGTAGATCTACTCTTATACTAACTATATCATCAATATTAATCAAGCAGGAGTAGGGTATTACCTCCATCGAGAGGGCCCGAACCTGGGTAAAAACATCGTGTCCCTTGTCTCCTGTTACCATCCGGCCTTGACGCATAGTTCGGGACCCCTACCCGAGATCCGCCGGTTTTGACACCGACATTGGTGCTTTCATTGAGAGTTCCTCTGTGTCGTCGCCTTTAGGCCCGATGGCTCCTTTGATCATCAACAACAACGAGGTCCAGGGTGAGACTTTTCTCCCCGGACAGATCTTCGCCTTCGGCGGCTTCGCTCTGCGGGCCAATTCGCTTGGTCATCTAGAGCAGATCGAAAGCTACGCCCCTGGCCATCAAGTCTGGTTTGGAAGCTTAAACTACACGGCAGATATCCGCGGAGACTTGATCTTCGACGGGTTCGAGCCACAGCCAAGCGCGCCGCACTACCCCGAGGGGCATGATCTAGCTCTGCCTCCGGACAGTGTCCTGGAGGCCGCATACGCACCGGTTCCGACCCTTAACTCGGAGCCTATTACGCCAAGCAAGGATGGACGGTTGGATGTCAACTCGGGGGCTGCGATCTCAAAGGCGATCGAGCCGAACGCTAGCCCCGCACTCCGCGTGATCCGTGACCCTGAGGGCCCGGACTCCTCTTCGGACATCGAGCCCCCCGCGCCCCTACCGGTCGAATCCGATTGGGTGCCAATAATGGAGTTCACCGCCGCGGACATCTTTCAGCACTCGCCCTTTGGCGACATCCTGAATTCTCTCAAGTCTCTCTCTTTGTCAGGAGAGCCCTGGCCGAATTACGGTCAGCGGGGATGGGATACAGACGATGAAGAAATTCAAAGCCCACCCACCACCCACTTGGTAGCCACTGTCAATGATTTAACCGACATGCTTGACTTCGGCTCCGAAGACTTCGACGGTATGGACGACGAGGTAGGAGACGAACAGGAACCAACACCTGTAGGGCGTTGGACAGCCACCTCGTCATACGACATATATATAGTGGATACTCCAAAAGATGGGGATGGCGAGGGAACAGCGGGGGATGACACCTCCAAGAAACAGCTGAAGCGCCGACGTCAGCGGCGCCGCTCTAAATCCCGCCAAAGCAAAAATGGTGATTCCGGCACCGGAGATAATAGTACCCCGGATAGTGCCGAAGAACACCCTCCCCAGCAAGATTCGGCGCAGGAAGATGGAGAAGCCAGCCCTCATGAGAGAGCGGCAGACCAAGAGGTTGAGGATGATAACTATATGCCTCCCTCCGAAGACGAGGCTAGCCTCGATGACGATGAATTCGTCGTACCATCAGACCCCGCCGAATAAGAGCGTTTCAAACGCAGGCTTTTAGCCACGACGAACAGCCTCAAGAAAAAGCAGCAACAACTTAGAGCTGATCAAGATCTGCTAGGTGACAGATGGACTGAAGTCCTTGCGGCTGAAGAGTATGAACTCGAACGCCCCTCCAAGAGCTACCCAAAGCGCAGGCCGCTACCCCGATCAGAGGAGGAAGCGCCTTCATCACCAGCGCACGACATGGCAGACCGGCCACCTCGCGGCCGCGACAGAGAGGTCTCTCGGCCCTCAACACAAGCCATGCCCCAACGCCGCTACAATACGACACGGGAAGACGCGCCAGACCTGCGAGATGTGCTGGAGGACAAGGCAAGGCAAACAAGATCGATCTACGGATCGCGCAGGCGCCCTACGACACATGACGATGATCTTCGCTCCGGATACAACAAATCCGGCAGGGCCGAACACAGCAGACATAGCTCTTCCGAGCTGCGTCGAGATATAGCCCAACACAGGGGTGCCGCACACCCACTATGCTTCATAGATGAAGTAATGGATCATAAAATCCCAGAGGGCTTCAAACCCTGTAACATCGAGTCATACGATGGCACAATAGACCCGGCGGTATGGATCGATGATTATCTCCTTCACATCCATATGGCACGTGGCGATGATCTAGACGCAATCAAATACCTCCCGCTCAAACTTAAAGGACCGGCCCGGCATTGGCTTAACAGCTTGCCAGTAGACTCAATTGGTTCTTGGGAGGACCTGGAAGCCGCATTCCTCGACAACTTCCAGGGCACTTACGTGCGACCACCGGATGCCGACGACCTCAGCCACATAATTCAGCAGCCAGAGGAGTCGGCCAGGCAATTCTGGACATGGTTCCTAACAAAGAAAAACCAGATAGTCGACTGTCCGGACGCAGGGGCCCTAGCAGCCTTCAAGCATAACATCCGCAACGAGTGGCTTGCCCGACACCTGGGACAGGAAAAGCCGAAATCTATGGCAGCCCTCACGACACTCATGACCCCCTTTTGCGCGGGCGAAGATAGCTGGCTAGCTCGCAGCAACAACTTATCAAAGAACCCTGGTAATTCGGATACCAAGGACAAAAGTGGTAGGACACGTCGAAATAAGCAAAAGCGCCGCGTTAGCAGCGACAGCAATGAAGATACGGCAGTTAACGCCGGATTCAGAGGCTATAAATCCGGTCAGCGGAAAAAGCCATTTAAAAAGAATACTCAGGGCCCGTCCAGCTTAGACCGAATACTCGACCGCTTGTGCCAGATCCATGGCACCCCTGAAAGGCCAGCCAATCACACCAACAGGGATTGTTGGGTGTTCAAGCAGGCAGGCAAGTTAAGAGCCGAAAACAAAGACAAGGGGCTGCATAGCGACGACGAGGAGGAGCCCAGGCCGCCGAACAACAATGGACAGAAAGGGTTTCCCCCACAAGTGCGGACGGTGAACATGATATACGCAACCCACATCCCCAAGAGGGAGCGAAAGCGTGCGCTACGGGACGTATACGCGATGGAGCCAGTCGCCCCAAAGTTCAATCCATGGTCCTCCTGCCCGATCACTTTTGATCGAAGGGACCACCCCACTAGCATCCGTCACGGCGGCTTTGCCGCATTGGTTCTCGACCCAATCATCGACGGATTTAATCTCACAGGAGTCCTCATTAACGGCGGCAGTAGCCTGAACCTGCTTTACCAGGATACAGTGCGGAAAATGGGCATAGATCCGTCAAGGATTAAGCCCACAAAAAAAACCTTTAAAGGCGTTATACCAGGTGTAGAAGCCAACTATACAGGCTCCGTAACACTTGATGTGGTCTTCGGATCTTCGGATAACTTCCGAAGCAAAGAGTTAATCTTCAACATAGTCCCGTTTCGCAGTGGCTATCACGCCCTGCTCGGATGAACCGCATTCGCAAAGTTCAATGCGGTGCCGCACTACGCATATCTCAAGCTCAAGATGCCAGGCCCTCGAGGAGTAATCACGGTCAACGGAAACACCGAACGCTCCCTCCGTACGGAGGAGCACACGGCGGCTCTCGCAGCGGAAGTACAAAGCAGCCTTTTTAGGCAACTCTCCAGCCCGGCTGTTAAAAAGCCAGACACTGCCAAGCGCGCCCGGAGTAACCTACAACAAGACCGCCTAGCACGTTCTGAGCAAGCGTAGCAATGCGGCCCCAACCCCAACCATCGCGACATAGCAAAGCTAGTACCTCGCGTACATAATGACGCCCTTGAAATACCATGGGCACAGGGGAAGGGGCACAGTAACGGCATGCCCGGAATATGGCTTAAAACGTACTAGGGGCTTCCGGATTCCTTTTTTTATTTTCAGGACTCCACACTTTGGACGACCTGTTCGGCAATTCGACTGCCGCACAAATGATGCAAGATCCAGGGAAGCAGACAAAGCTACGCCGCACTATGGAACTCCCATGTGGTCTCTATTATGAGCGATATATCTGTTTCGAATAAAATTCTGTGGCCTGCCCCTGGTCAGGACATGTTAAATAGTCTAATATCTTTTTTCTTATCGCACTACTTGTATCGTTCGGCTTTGATAAATAGCCTCTTTATAAACAATGCATAGCTTTTTGCCTATTTTTTGCATTATCTTCTTTTAATATATATGTTTATTGAATAACATGATCGCACCTGTACACCATGGTACGGCAAACACGCCAGGGGCTTCAGTACCCTTCGATCTGGTGTGAGAAGTCCGTACACTTTCACAAGTGCGGCACCCCGAACTTATAGCACTATATGCATCGGCTCTGAATCATGATTTGGGTCAATAGTTGGGTTTGCCCGGCTCCTATGTTTTGGTGCCTTACGTTCCGCTATATCGGCTAAGGTAGCACTAGGAGAACCACTGCGATTGTGCCCCGGTTCAGCTGGGTTAAGCACCTCAGTGGAGAAAGCTAAAACTGACTGTCATGATAAGGCGAGAGACCGGTCGCTGTTCGAGAGGTTTTTTGAGTCCCTAAAGACTTATGCCGCTTCGAGCGAGGAGCTGGCTTTGTCCGACCAAGGCGTGGATAGTGCCCCGAACTCGGTCTTCCGAACTAGGGGCTTCGCCGAAATTTAAAATTATAAAGTTCTATGGCTAAGTGAGAGTGTTCAAGCATTATAGTCCAATTGCTTGGTTCGTTGTGCTGAGCGCCTCCCTCGAAGGACCCAACCATGGGAAAAAGAGCGCTCAGGTTTATCCCGAACACCCCAGCACTAGCGGCATGGGGGCAGAAGCCGACGACTGGCCATCTCTCAATTTTTGATAAACGGCCGCACGGAAAATAATATTTTAAATTCAACAAGCATTGCTTAGCGCATATGAACAAGTTTTCAGCACACAGGACAAACACGAGCGAGTTCATTCAAAAATTACATCTTTGGTACATTCATCCGCAATAAGGCGGGCACCTGCAAGAACATCCTTGTAGTAGTTCTCGGGTTTGGGATGCTCCTTCCCCTCCGGCGGCCCGTCCTTTACCAGCTTCTCACCGTCAAGCTTACCCCAGTGCACCTTCACACGGGCAAGGGCCCGACAGGCACCTTCGATGCAGACGGAACGCTTGACGACCCCAAGCCTTGGATAGGACTCCACCAGCCGCCGCACCAGCCCGAAGTAGCTCCCAGGCAGGGCCTCTCCGGGCCACAGCCGAACTATGAAGCCTTTCATGGCCTGTTCGGCCGCCTTGTGGAGCTCGACCAGCTGTTTCAGCTGGTTGCTCAAGGGCACAGGGTGTCCGGCCTCAGAATACTGAGACCAGAACACACTCTCCGTCGAGCTGCCCTCTTCAGCTCGGGAGTATGCGGCGGCGTCGGATACGCTGCGGGGAAGATCTGCGAACGCCCCTGGAGAACTCCGGATTCGGGTAAGTAACAAGTAGTTTACTTTTATATTTCTACTTTGCATTGAGAATGCCTTACCCGCTGCTATCTTTTTCATCTCCTCCAATTCTTGGAGGGCCTTTTGGGCTTCGGCCTTGGCACCATTGGCGGTCTCAAGGGCCGACGCGAGCTCGGATGCTTGCGCCTTTGACTCAAGCTCCAAGCTCTCATGTTTTTTCATGAGAGCCTGCAGCTCTTGCCGCACCTCGCCGACCTGAGCCCCAAGTTTCTCTCGCTCGGTGTGCTCCTCGGCCAAGTTCTTTTCGGCCTCAGACAGCGCCTGCTTGAGGGTTGCCACCTCAGTCATGGCCCCTACAATAAGCAGTATAATCCTGTTATTTTTTGCAATCAAGCCTTTCCATAGGCATCCCTTTTTTTAGGGTACTTCTTACCTTCCTTTTCCTCAAGCTACCGTTTGGCAAGGCCGAGCTCTTGTTCGGTCCGCCCGAGGTCCTTTTTCAGGACACCCACCTCTGCCGTCAATGCGGCGGTGGATAGCAGCAAAGCCTACATACACATATTGACTCTTCTTTTGTTAGACTCGTGCGATAATTATTAGATCCTCTTTTCGGCTTTTCTTTCCAAACGCCTAACAGAGCATCAGGGGCTACTGTCTATGTGGTAATATTTTGACATATTTTTTACTTTCCTCGAAGCCCGTCAGCAGGCTAGCGCAAGCTTCAGTCAGTCCGCTCTTGGCGGACTGAACCCTCTGGATCACCGTACTCATGATAGTACGGTGCCCCTCGTCGATGGAGGCGCCGTCAAGCACCTCCTGCAGATTGTCCAGCGTCTCCGTTTGGACGGAAGACACTGGCTCAGAAGGCTCACTCCTCTTGGGAGGAGTTCGCCTGCCGCGATCCGGAACTGTTGAAGTTCCCGACGCGGTGTCCGGTTCAAAGCCGGACTTGGAGCCCTGGGGGGTCTTGTCCCTTCGACCCTGGAGTCCGGGAGGTTGCCTTGCGGCTCCTCCAGGACCACCTCCTCCTGCCCCGGAGCTTGTCGCGACGCCACCTCGGCGTCGTCTGCAGTGCGGGGGGAGACAGCGGGCGGGACTGAGTCCATGTCCGGCGGGTCCAGGGAGCCACCCGACGATTCGTTGAATTCGGTCCGGGGCGGGCTGCATAATTATGATCGACGTTGAGAAAAGCTGTGCATTAAAGGAACATCATGAGTTACTCTCATATCCGAACTTACGATTTCGCCGGACGCTTGGCCCTGTTCGGCCACTCCCCTCCGCTCTCTTCGGCATCGTGGGAGTAGTCCGGCGGAGGGGTCTTCCTTTTCCTAGACCCCTCGGCCTCCCCTGCTGGGGCGGCCTTCTTCTTCTCTGCTCCCTCTGCTGGGGGGGAGAGCTTTCTTCTTCCTCCTCCTCGTTTTCACGAGAGGAGGGCGTCTCGGACTCATCAGACGACGAGTCCGACACCACCAAGTTACGGGCACTCTTTCGAGTCCCGGTGGTCTTCTTCTTCTTGACCTTCCTCTCCGGCACCACATAAGGCGCCGGAGTCAGCAGCTTCACTAGGAGGGCTGGGGCTGGGTCTTCGGGCAGGGGAGCCGGACAGTTAATTGGTCCGGATATCGCCTGCTAAGCCTGTCAAAGGTAAGGGAGCTTAGATCCCGCATAGAGTTAATCTATGAAAAAGAGCTTAAAAATCCTGTCAAAGGCATAGATAGCTTACCTCGCTAGCGTGACGCTGTGTGCTGTATCTGCGGTCCTCGGAAGCGGATGCGGGGGCCTCGGCGCCTTTGATTAGCGCCTTCCAGACATCTTGATATGTCGTGTCGAAGAGCCTGTTGAGGGTTCGGTGCTGCGTCGGGTCGAACTCCCACAAATTGAAATCCCGTTGTTGGCACGGGAGGATCAGGCGAACGAGCATGACCTGGACTATATTGACAAGCCGGATTGGCTTGTCTACCAGGGACTTGATGCATGTCTTCA
Organism: Aegilops umbellulata; assembly: GCA_032464435.1. Classification (NCBI taxonomy): domain Eukaryota; kingdom Viridiplantae; phylum Streptophyta; class Magnoliopsida; order Poales; family Poaceae; genus Aegilops; species Aegilops umbellulata. The sequence goes on along the minus strand of CP136056.1, from coordinate 59,295,326 downwards.
GTTCGGTCACCTCTTCCTCGTTGCCCCATGACAGGCCGGTCTTTTTCCAAGACACGAGCCGCGTGGGGGGTCCGGATCTAAACTCGGGGGCCGCAACCCAGTCCAGATCGCGTGGCTCGGTGATGTAAAACCACCTGGCTTGCCACCCCTTTAGGGTCTCCACAAAGGAGCCCTCGAACCAGAGGACGTTGGCTATCTTGCCAGCCATGGCGCCTCCGCACTCCGCTTGGCTGCTGCGCACCACCTTGGGCTTGACGTTGAAGGTCTTGAGCCAGAGGCCAAAATGGGGGCGGACGTGGAGGAAGGCCTCACACACGACGATAAACGCCGAGATGTTGAGGATGAAGTTCGGGGCCAGATCGTGGAAATCTAGGCCGTAGTAGAACATGAGCCCCCGGACGAATGGGTGAAGTGGGAAACCCAGTCCGCGGAGGAAGTGGGGAAGGAAAACTACCCTCTCATGGGGCCCTGGGGTGGGGAGAAGCTGCCCCTTCTCGGGAAGCCGGTGCGGGATGTCCTTGGACAGGTATCCGGCCTTCCTTAGCTTTTTTACTTGAGCCTCCATGACGGAGGAGACCATCCACTTGCCTCCCGCTCCGGACATTGTTGGAGAAGGTTGAGGTGGGAAGAGCGGGCTTGGGCGCTGGATCTTGAGTGCACAAGAGATGGATTGGCAAAGGAGGAATAAGGCGTAGGTAAAAAGGTGGATTCTTATCCCCTTATATGAGCGGATGCGGTTATGCGTCCCCACCTACCTAATAAAACTTGCTTGCCTCCCAAGCGTCGTGGTAAATGGCGCGGTTGGGTTACCCACGCCTGTATTGATGAGAATCCCGTTAAAAGGAGCACATGATCTCTGCTTTGACAAGACGTGCCAAGGAAACCGCCTCGCTAAACGTGCTGAGGGTGGAAAAGTAAAACCGATTCGTAAGAGGACTTGGCCGCAATGTGATGATGCACTGCGGGATACGTCAGCAGATTTGATTTGTGTTTATATTATTCTCTCTATGGCGATATGTGGAAACTTATTTTGCAGAGCCGGACACTATTCTTGGTGTCTACAATATTCTACGAAGGACTTGGAGGAGGAACCCGCCTTGCAATGCCGAACACAATCTGCGCGCCGGACTCGTCGTCATTGAAGCCTGGTTCAGGGGCTACTGAGGGAGTCCTAGATTAGGGGGTGTTCGGGTAGCCGGACTATACCTTCGCCGGACTCCTGGACTATGAAAATACAAGATTGAAGACTTCGTCCCGTGTCCGGATGGGACTTTCCTTGGCATGGAAGGCAAGCTAGGCGATGCGGGTACTTAAGATCTCCTACCATTGTAACCGACTCTGTGTAACCCTAACCCTATCCGGTGTCTATATAAACCGGAGGGTTCTAGTCCGTAGGACAACCATCTTCATACACAATCATACCATAGGCTAGCTTCTGGGGTTTAGCCTCCTTGATCTCGTGGTAGATCTACTCTTGTACTACCTATATCATCAATATTAATCAAGCAGGAGTAGGGTATTACCTCCATCGAGAGGGCCCAAACCTGGGTAAAAACATCGTGTCCCTTGTCTCCTGTTACCATCCGGCCTTGACGCACAGTTCGGGACCCCCTACCCGAGATCCGCCGATTTTGACACCGACATTATGGTAATACCCCTAATAAAAATTCTGTCCTCTTTGTACAAGGGAGAGAAGGAGGAGTTCCTCCGCGTTACCCTGTGGGCCGGATTCACTATGTATGAACCTCCAAGTTGGGTAAGCGAACAACTGCACTTGCCCATTTATTTTATACCCCCACGGTCAGATACATAGTCTGACGACTTCAATGCAGAACTAACGACAGGAAGTAAAAGATATAAGCAGCCGCCCTCCACAACCCGAGGACCCAGAACGGTCCCTCGATCCGGACTCCGAAGAGGATCCGGACATATCAGTGGAGCTTATCGACGGGGTGTTTCATCAGCTAAGCAAGGACAACACCTTGGTCGCTTTCGTGGCCGATTACCCCAGGTTAATCCCGGCCTCCCAGGTGACAGAAACCGGAGTTTTTATTCCCTTGAGGGGGATTCCATTTTCACGTATTCCGGCGTTTCTAACAACAACCATGTTTCATAGAGGAGATTTCCGAGGCGGGAAGCTGAGCCCGCGGCGGCTAGCCAGCGAGGGGCCGCAGGGCCCCGTGGGGAAAAAAGGAATGTAGTCCGGACCGAGATGCTGACGCAAAGGTATCACGCACCCTCCATTTCCGCGGTGTTATTCCTTCAGGGCATACTAACGTTCGTGCTTTCTTCAGGACGAAGAGACCTCGCCGGACTATATCCGGAGAGGTTGCCACTCGTGCCTCCACCAGCCAGGTTCCAGTGACCGGCCAGGAAGCGGAGGCGAGCACAAGACGTGCACCGGGCGCTCCTCCGACAGAGGATGCGGACATGCTGTCTGCCATAAATTCCGAAGTGGAGAGTGCCATGAACCACAGGCGTCGCCGGACAGTTTTACGCGACGCTTGTTTCTCCCAAGAGGCTTTAGATGCCTTTAATTCGGGAGATGCGTACCTCCATGCCGCTCAAGATGGTTTAGCCAGAGCCACAGAGCAATATGTGAAAGACATATGGGTAAGAAAATTTTGGTTAAATATATATATATACCAGTAGCCCCCGAGACTTGAAACAGTTAAAGTAACTGATTTAAGGATCATATAACATGGAGGTTCTTACAGAGAAGAACACCGTGCTGTCCCAGGAGCTGGAAAAGTGCAAGGCCCAACTAGAGGCCGCACTAGCCGCAGCAGGGGAGCCCAAAGGGACCCCCTCAGGTAAGATACACTTCGAAAGATTAGTATTGTGCGGTTTGGGTGCAAATCTGACAATTCATGTTGCAGATGGCGCCGGACTTGATCCGGAGAAGCAACAACTCTTACGCCGGTTAAAGGCCAGTGAGAGTATGTTGACAAAGGTGAGGCGAGAGAAGAATGATCTTCAGGATGCCAACACCAAGCTGGACGTTGAACTTAAGGATGTTCGTGGCTGCTGTCGGACTCCACGAAGGAGAATCAGCGGCTTCGACGCGGCATATTTAGTAAGTGCTTGAATGAACTTTGAAAAATGAGTTCGGCGAGGAAGTCGAATAACAGAGTATTGTCTGTCGGTACGCTCACAGTCGTCCTGCAGAGGAGATGCCCGGTTCTACGGGTGACCTTCTTCCCGAACTCCTGCAACTGCACGAGCGAGTTCGGCAGGCGATGCAAGGCATTGCCCAAGCCTTATGGCCTGCCCACTCCACGCCCGAGGGCCTTGGAGAGCTTGCGGAGAAGCTAAAGGGAGCTAGGCAGCGCTTCCGGTTGTGGAAGATATCAGCCTGCCGACAAGGTGCTAGGGAGGCCTGGGCCATGGTGAAGACCTGTTTTACGAAGTCTGACCCTAACCACATGGCCGAGGTCGGACCGGTGGGGCCTGACGGGAAGGAGATCCCTGTAAGCTTAGTGTACGGCCAAGTGGAATTGGCCGCAAAGTATTCCCAGCAGGACTGTCAATTATATAGCCTGTTAGATGATATAGAAGAGGAATACAATCAGTCGAAATGACTATGTACTTTTGAATTGACATATGAAATGCCTTCTATCCGGATTGTAGATCGTTTGTCGTTGCCGACCTTTTCGCTTCAACCTCGGGACCTGACGGTCCGTAGTGTGTCCGAATACCATAGCGGTTATACAAGAACCGTGGTATGCGTGGAGACCAGGCGTAGGGGTCATTAGTGCTTTATCAGACAAGTGCCCAACTAGTTATGTTATATTACATGGTTAGTAAGAAACATCTTCCAGAGAGAATAGTTCCGTTAAGGGTTCCTTTCGCTGGGGAGGCATGCCCTAAAGTGCATGTCCGAACTGCGTAAGAAAACGCAGAAAAAGCATCTGGGGGCACATGAAAATTAAATAAAAAGATCATCTTTTATTTCACCGACCGAATATTCCCTTAGGAACGCTAGCTTTCGGCTTCACCCAGTCTGAGGTACACATCCGGCTGACCCAGCAGTAACAATCGCAGAGGTGCTCCCTTTACCGCCTAGCTGAACAATCGGGAACGTAGGGGTAAGCACAGGAGCCAGGCAACCCAGCTTGGCCAAAACTTAAGTCATATCGATGCATATAATGGTGAAGAAAAAGGTACACGCGGAAGTTTGACACATGTGTGGGGCATGAAGCCTGTATAAATAAGCTTCTGTTAAAGAAGCCCCTAGGTTAAATGAGCGCAAGTGGCGCGCCATGTAGTGAGCCTTGTAAGGGCTATAAAGGAAAAAAGAGGGGAAGGAGAGAAATATAAGACAGAAAAATGTAAAAAATGGACAGGGGAAGGAGACGAACACGGAGTCCGGCGCTAGGTGTAGAATCTTCGGAGACGTGTGGCGTTCCACGGGTTCGGCTCGAGTCGGTTATCCGACGCATCTCGCAGGTGGTACGCCTCACCAGTCAGGACTTGGTCGATTATAAATGGACCTTCCCATTTGGGCTTGAGTTTGTCCTTTTTCTTATCCGGCAGGCGTAGAACTAGTTCGCCAACATTGTAATTTTTGGCCCGTACTTCTCTGCTTTGATATCTTTAGGCCTGTTGTTGATAAAATGCGGAACGGGCATTCGCCACGTCACGGGCCCGTACTTCTCTTCTTTGATATCTTCGGGCCTGTTGTTGATAAAATGCGGAACGGGCTTTCGCCATGTCACGCTCCTCCTCCAAGGCGTCCAGGCTGTCCTGCCGATCGAGCTCGGCTTCTCTTTCTTCGTACATGCACACTCTAGGTGAGTCATGAATTATGTCACAGGGCAGAACTGCCTCTGCGCCGTACACCATAAAGAATGGTGTGTATCCGGTGGTGCGATTTGGCGTGGTCCGCAGCCCCCAGAGTACGGAGTCGAGCTCCTCTACCCAGTGCGTGTTAGATTCCTTAAGGGACCGCACTAATCTAGGTTTGATGCCGCTCATAATAAGACCATTTGCGCGCTCGACCTGACCGTTAGTTTGAGGGTGATAGACGGAAGCATAATCGAGCTTGACGCCCATGTTTTTACACCAGAATTTTACCTCATCGGCCGTAAAGTTCGTGCAGTTATCAGTGATGATGCTATGGGGGACGCCGTAATGATATACGACCCCGGATATGAAGTCTATCACCGGTCCGGATTCGGCCGTCTTGACAGGCTTGGCTTCTATCCATTTGGTGAACTTGTCCACCATGACCAGTAGGTATTTTTTCTTATGGGTCCCACCTTTAAGGGGTCCGACCATGTCAAGCCCCCAGACTGTAAAAGGCCAGGTAATGGGGATAGTTTACAGTGCGGTGGGTGGCATATGGCTTTGGTTGGCAAAAAGTTGGCAACCAACGCATCTTTGGACTAAGTCCTGAGCGTCTGCCCGCGCCGTCGGCCAATAAAAGCCTGTATGGAAGGCCTTGCTAACAAGTGACCGGGCAGCAGCGTGATGACCACCAAGTACGACATGAATTTCGGCCAAAAGGTTCCGCCCTTCCTCTTTGGAGATGCACCTTTGAAGGACTCCGGTAGTGCTTCTCTTGTAAAGCTCTCCCTCATGGACTTTATAGGCTTTAGATCGCCGCACTATGCAGCGTGCCTCATTTTGGTCCTCTGGGAGTTCCTGCCTAGTAAGGTAGGCTAGGAATGGTTCTGTCCACGGGGCGATGACCGCCATTATCACGTGGGCCGAAGGTGTAATTTCGGTGGCAGAGCCTCCAATTATGTCGGATTGTTCGGCGTCGGGTGGTGCGGTGGTGTCCGGACTGTTATCTGCGGGTTCCCCCTCCCATGCTACAGATGGCTTGAATAATCTTTCCAAAAAAATGTTGGGGGGGGGGACTGCATCTCGTTTTGCTCCGATGCGTGCCAGGACGTCCGCTGCTTGATTGTTTTCTCGGGCTATTTGGTGAAACTCCAGCCCCTCGAACCGAGCTGACATTTTTAGGACGGCATTGTGGTAAGCTGCCATTTTTGGGTCCTTGGCGTCAAAGTCGCCATTTATTTGGGATATCATGAGGTTTGAGTCCCCGCGTACCTCTAGGCGTTGAATGCCCATGGATACTGCCATCCGGAGACCATGTAGAAGGGCCTCATATTCGGCTGCATTGTTGGAGTCCGTGTACATAATTTGGAGTACATATTGGACTGTGTCTCCTGTGGGGGACGTCAAAACGACGCCAGCCCCCAGTCCGGCCAACATTTTGGAACCGTCGAAATGCATGATCCAGTTTGAGTATGTGCCGTACTCTTTAGGGAGTTCGGCCTCCGTCCATTCTGCGACGAAGTCGGCCAACACTTGCGATTTGATAGCTCGCCGTGGTTTATAGGTTATATCGAACGGGAGGAGCTCAATGGCCCATTTTGCAATCCGGCCCGTTGCATCGCGGTTGTTGATAATGTCGTTGAGTGGTACTTCCGAGGCTACTGTTATAGAACACTCTTGAAAGTAGCGTCGTAGCTTCCGGGAAGCCATGAATACCGCGTATGCGATCTTTTGAAAATGCGGGTACCGTGATTTTCATGGAGTGAGGAAAGTGGACACGTAGTAGACTGGCCTTTGAAGGGGGAATTTGTGTCCGTCCGTTTCCCGCTCGACGACGAGCACTGCGCTGACAACTTGATGTGTTGCCGCAATGTATAATAGCATTGGTTCGCTGGTGTTTGGCGCGGCCAGGACTGGGTTTGCTGCCAATATGGCCTTTATTTCGTCGAGTCCGGCCGTGGCGGCATCCGTCCATTCGAAGTGTTCGGTGCACCGAAGAAGGCGATAAAGGGGCAGTGCCTTTTCTCCCAAGCGAGAGATGAAGCGGCTTAAGGCCGCCACGCATCCGGTTAATTTTTCTATTTGTTTGAGGTCTTTTGGGATATCCAGTTGTGACAAAGCTTGAATTTTGGCCGGATTTGCTTCAATTCCTCTACCGGATACAATGAAGCCCAAGAGCTTTCCGGCTGGAACGCCGAAAATGCATTTTTCCGAATTGAGCTTGATGTCGTATTTTCAGAGGTTATCAAATTTAAGCCTCAAGTCGTCTACTAGAGATTTGACATGTCTTGATTTGACGACCACATCATCCATGTATGCCTCCACTGTTTTGCCGATCTGGTTTGCCAGACATGTTTGGATCATGCGCTGATATGTTGCGCCGACGTTTTTCAGCCCAAAGGGCATTGTGTTGAAGCAGAATGGGCCATATGGTGTGATGAATGCCGTTGCGGCTTGGTCTGATTCTGCCATCTTGATTTGATGGTAACCGGAGTATGCGTCGAGGAAACACAACGAATTGTGTCCTACTATGGCATCGATAATTTGATTGATACGAGGGAGGGGGAAGGGATCCTTAGGGCAAACCTTATTGAGGTCTTTAAAATCGAAACACATGCGCCAGGATTTGTCCTTCTTTGGTACCATCACTAGGTTTGCTAGCCAGTCCGGATGTTTTATATCTCTGATGAATCCGACCTCCAATAACTTGGCTAGCTCCTCTCCCATAGCCTGTCTCTTTGGTTCGGAAAAACGCCGAAGGGCTTGTTTGACAAGTTTGAATCCTTTTAGGATATTTAAGCTGTGTTCGGCCAGCCTGCGCGGGATTCCTGGCATGTCTGAAGGGTGCCAAGCGAAAATGTCCCAGTTCTCTCTTAGGAACTCTCGCAGTGCGGCCTCTACATCAGGGTTTAGTCATGCCCCGATGGAAGCTGTTTTATTGGGATCCGTTGGATGGACCTGAAATTTGACTATTTCGTCTGCTGGTTTGAAGGATGTGGATTTGGATCTCTTATCGAGTATCACATCATCCCTGTTAACCGTGGAGCGCAGTGCAGTCAGTTCCTCGGCCGCTAAGGCTTCGGATAGTGCCTCAAGGGCCAATGCGGCTATCTTGTTTTCGGCGCGGAGTGCTATGTCCGGATCACTAGCGAGAGTGATAATTCCGTTTGGCCCAGGCATCTTGAGCTTCATGTACCCGTAATGGGGTATGGCTTGGAAGACTGTGAATGCCTCGCGCCCTAGTATAGCATGGTATCCGCTATTGAACGGGGCCACCTGGAACGTGACATCTTCGGACCTGTAATTATCCGGCGTGCCGAATACCACATGTAGTGTGATCTTTCCTATGCAGCGCGCCTCCCTACTGGGGATTATTCCTCTAAAGGTTGTGCTGCTTCGCTCGATGCGGTTCCAGTCTATTTCCATCTTTTTGAGGGTTTCCTCATAGATGAGGTTCAATCCGCTGCCTCCATCCATGAGTACCTTTGTGAGGCGAAAGCCGTCCACTATGGGACTAAGGACCAATGCCGCTGGTGCTCGGGCTGTTCGGAATTTAGGCTCGTCACTCGCGTTGAAGGTGATAGCGGTATCGCTCCATGGGTTTATTGTTGCTACTTGATAGACTTTGGTGAGGCTGCGGAGTGCTCTTTTTCGCATATTATTTGATGCGAAAGTCTCGACGACTGTGAGAACGGTACTGGTATCCTTGGGCTGGCTTTTTGCGGCTTCCGAGTTTAGGAGGCCCTCGCCAATTTTGCCCACCTGCCGGAGTATCCAACATGCTCTAAGGCTGTGAGTTGGTGTGGCATCCTCTGTACTATGAATTTTACAGGGTCCATCCAGCCACCTTTCCAGTACGGTTCCATGCCCTGAAGAGGGTTTTGGCCTTTTGATATTTAACCCGGGTGTCTTATTATGATGCACCCTCTTAGTGCGGACGGGATTGCTGTTCAAGGCCGGATTATCCCAAAATTTTGTTTCGGTTTTCCGGGCGCTTTCTATCGCACAGTACTTTTGTACTATTGACGCCAAGTCAACGAAGCGTGTAATATCACGGCGACTTATGGCGTTAAGTATTCCCTCGTCCGCACAATTACTGCACAAGATTGAAATTGCGTCTCCCTCGCGGCAGTCCTTTATCATGTTCATAACCAGGAGGAATCTGGCCTAGTAGTGATGTACTGTTTCCTCGGGCTTTTGCCTGATTTGGGAGAGATCGCTTATGTTCGGGCGGGTGGGTGGCGTTGAATCTGAGACCTCACCCGATTTGAGATTCGGAGGATGAAGAACTCCCGAACTCTGAAGTTTGGGGTCTTGGATGTTGTCCAATGAATCTAGCCCATTGCCTGATTCTAAGCTCAGGTCTTGAGTGGTATCCTCCCCTCCGCGGGTATCCGGTTTGAAGGGATCAGGAATTCGGACGTAACTAGTCCTTAAAATAGATGAAGGGTCGCCACACTGCGTCTCTACCACGGCAACGTGGTGGGTGACCTGGGGAGAGTTAATTTCTCTTAGATCGGGTTTAAGCCCAACCTGGTCGTAATCCTTCACGACCCCCAGGGTGGCGAGGCGATCCAAGAGCTCGTTTATAGAAGAGAGCTCCATCGGATCCAACTGCTCGACAAGCTCCGAGCTGACGTGAAGGTTGCTTTTGATCACCCGAGAGGTCACCGTCGACGCAACGGCCGAACATACGGTCATGAGAAAACCGCCTAGCCAGAGGGTTTGGCCAACAACCAAGGCTCCCTTAGCAACGGCGCTGTCTTTAAAGATGGGAAGAGGCATCCTTCCTGATTGCATCCTCCCTTAGGAACTCTTAATGAAAGCACCAATGTCGGTGTCAAAACCGGCGGATCTCGGGTAGGGGGTACCGAACTGTGCGTGAAGGCCGGATGGTAACAGGAGACAAGGGACACGATGTTTTTACCCAGGTTCGGGCCCTCTCGATGGAGGTAATACCCTACTCCTGCTTGATTAATATTGATGATATAGATAGTACAAGAGTAGATCTACCACGAGATCAAGGAGGCTAAACCCTAGAAGCTAGCCTATGGTATGATTGTGTATGAAGATGGTTGGTCTTCGGACTAGAACCCTCCGGTTTATATAGACACCGGATAGGGTTAGGGTTACACAGAGTCGGTTACAATGGTAGGAGATCTTGAGTATCCGCATCGCCTAGCTTGCCTTCCACGCCAAGGAAAGTCCCATCCGGACACGGGACGAAGTCTTCAATCTTGTATCTTCATAGTCCAGGAGTCCGGCGAAGGTATAGTCCGGCTACCCGAACACCCCCTAATCCAGGACTCCCTCTGTATTTATGGCTAGGAAGCTAGCCTATGGTATGATTGTGTATGAAGATGGTTGGTCTACGGACTAGAACCCTCCGGTTTATATAGACACCGGATAGGGTTAGGGTTACACAGAGTCGGTTACAATGGACCCCGCAGAAGAGATGGACTGGGAGGGCGCGTGCCATTCTGTATTTATGGCCGGCGAAGGCCAACCGCCGACCTCCACGATCGCAGGTAATCATGACCCACTTTGCATGCAGGGACTTGTCCAATCTGCGCATTTGCCGAGGCATCGTGGGAAAGTGGAGACGCCCACGTCCAGTCAATTGCCATGCGGCGCCCAAGGCCGCCGGCTGTTAGGGCCCGCGGCGCTTCGCCCTTGCCATTTCGCCTCCCTGCACGGCCAAGTCCGGGCGCGCCTTGGGCCCGGGGGCTACTGTCGGTGTTCTGGGAACGGGGGTCTCGAGACTAGCCTGCCTGCGGCCCGCAGCGTGGCTCAAAGGGGGGCCCATCACGGCCCATCTTCATCAACACAGACCCAAGAACCTCGCGAGGGGCCAAGCCTCGCGGGGCGGACGACACGGAGCTTCCTCAGGCACGGCCTCATAAGGTTGGCTCACGAGGAGGCGGAGAGATCAAGGCGGGGTACCTCACGAGGTGACCGTGTCGCAAGCCATGACGACCAAAGGCGCCAGGCGGGCGCCAGCCCGCGCGGTGTCCTCCATTCCTCCTTGGTGCAAAGGGAGCAAGCGCAGGCGAGAGCATTAAGCAAAGGCACACGTTTCGGTGCAACGAGACCAAGACCAGCCCAACGGCAGGAAGGAAGTCATTATGGAGCCCAAGCCAGCGTCACCACCAGAGCCTTTGGCAGGCGAGGACCAACTTTAGTCAGGATAAGTGTACCAGATGTTCCCCTTCAAAATGGCCAATTGTTGGCGCCCTTCCCGCTCAATATTTGGGAAGAGGCCCAGGGCCTTTGCCTATAAATAGGACTAGCCACCCCCAGGGTAGAGGCAATCAGGATATACGGAGGCCATCGAGAAATCAGGATAGACAGAGAGAGAGAGAGAAGGGTGATTGAACTCCTCCTAGCAGTTCATTGCCCCAGCCAAGAACAGGCCCTCGCGAGGCTGTTCTTCCTTGTATTACTCATCATCATCAGCCCAAGAGGCAATCCACCACACCACACTGGAGTAGGATGTTACACCACAACGGTGGCCCGAACCAGTATAAACCCTGTGCCTCTTGTGCCGTTCTTTCCGTAGCTTAGATCTTAGGGTGGGGTGGAGTGCAGGTAGGTAGAAGGCGAAATCTCCGTGCGCACCCCAGTGTTCCAACCACAAGGGTCTGCCGAAACCTGAAATCCGACAAGTTTTGCACACGCAGAATACTCGGGTTAAACTTGACGAGCCTAGCATATGCAGATATGGCCTTGGAACACTGAGACCGAAAGGTCGAACGTGAATCATATAGTAGATATGATCAACATAGTGATGTTCACCATTGGAAACTACTCCATCTCACGTGATGAACGGACATGGTTTAGTTGATATCGGTCACGTGATCATTTAGATGACTAGAGGGATGTCTATGTAAGTGGGAGTTCTTAAGTAATATGATTAATTGAACTTTAATTTATCATGAACTTAGTACCTGATAGTATTTTTCATGTCTATGTTTTTGTAGATCAATGGCCCGTGCTACCGTTGTCGGTGTCAAAACCGGCGGATCTCAGGTAGGGGGTACCGAACTGTGTGTCTAAGGTCGATGGTAATAGGAGACAGGGGACACAATGTTTACCCAGGTTTGGGCCTTCTCTATGGAGGTAATACCCTACTTCCTGCTTGATTGATCGTGATGAATATGAATATTACAAGAGTTGATCTACCATGAGATCGTAATGGCTAAAACCCTAGAAGTCTAGCCTATATGATTATGATTGTCTCCACGTACTAAACCCTCCGGTTTATATAGACACCAGAGGGAACTAGGGTTGTACAAAGTCGGTTACAGAGAAAGGAATCTTCTTATCTGAATGCCAAGCTTGCCATCCACGCCAAGGATAGTCCCATCCGGACACGGGTGAGAGTCTTCGGTCTTGTATCTTCACGACCCATCATTCCGGCCCACGTTACATAGTATGGACGCCCGAGGACCCCTTAATCCAGGACTCCCTCAGTAGCCCCTGAACCAGGCTTCAATGACGATGTGTCCGACGTACAGATTGTCTTCGGCATTGCAAGGCGGGTTCCTTCTCCAAATACTCCAAAGCATCCTTCGAACACGGAAAACGTGTCCGACTTTGTAAAACAAGTACCACACACAACCGTAGAGAGTATAATACTTCACGAGTCCAATCCACTGACAACTTTTTGTGGCGTGACACCACGTCACCACCCGGTCATTATTTCGAACAGTTGTTTAGCCTGCCGCTCCATGTTTTGAGACGCGGTTTTATTGTCACTTCTTGTCGAAGCAGAGATCGTGTCCCCTTATTTCAGGATTCTCATCAATACGGGCGTGGGTAACCCAACCGTTCTGTTTGGCATGATCCCTTGAAAATAGGTAGGCTTTAAGGCCTATGAGGAGGCATTTGATATTCATCGCCTTTATAAAGGGGCACGGACTCGTCTTTCTCCTCTACGCCTACCTCTTCCTCAACCTTTCCAACCTCAAGTTCCAGCACCCAGGCTTCAACTAAATTGCTCCGTGCCTCTCAGCCATCTCCGGACCCAGCCCTCATGGCCGGCGGGTGGTCTCCTCTATCAAAGAGGAGGATATCGCGAAGCTCCAAGCGGCAAGATACCTAACCGCGGACATACCCCGCAGGCTTTCTGCTCAAGGGCAGGTTATTCCTACTCCCAGATCCGGCGAGAGGGTCGTATTCATCTCTCACTTCCTCCAGGGGCTAGGGTTCGCTCTCCATCCCTTCGTTTGAGGGATTATGTTCTACTACGGGGTAGATTTTCACGATCTAGCTCCGGACTCTTTCCTTCATATCTCGGTGTTCATCACCATGTGCGAGGCCTTTCTCTACACCCCCCCCACTTTAGCTTATGGCTCAAGACCTTTAATGTGAAGCCGAAGGTAGTCGAGGGGAAGCAAGCGGAGTGCGGTGGTGCTACGGTGAGCAAACTCACCAATGTTCCTTGGCCAAAAGGCTCTTTCATGGAAACTTCCAACCTATGGCAGCGGGAGTGGTTTTACATCACTGAACCCCGTGGTACCAAGTGGGTAGCTACACCTGCGTTCCAATCTGGCCCTCCATTACGGCTTGCATCGTGGATTAATAAGGGGCTGGACTGGGGATCAATTGATGAAGTGCAGATGCTGCAAAGCCGCATCCGGAGCCTCATCGAAAAGTACACCTGCCTGATCAATGTAGTCTAGGTAATGCTAGTCCGTCGGGTCCTGCCGTGCCAGCGACAGCCCCTTCGTATGTGGGAGTTTAGTCCGGAAGGACCACGGACCCTTGAGCACTTCTTCGGCACAACGCACAGAGGAATGTGGAAGTTATTCTCCGGGACACGAAAAAAGTGGCCGGATACCACCGAAGACATCGACCTCGACTGCAACCATCCGGATACCACGGTAAGCACTCGACTCCCGAACATAGCTTAGTTAAATATCCCGTAACAATAATATACTGAGAAAACAATCTTTGAATAGGGCTAGATAAAGAAGGTAGAACAAATTAGGTGTTCGGCCCCTCTTCCCGAAGACTCAGCCGATCCTATTTTAACAAGGATGCTGGCTCCGACGCTGTATCAAGTGCCGGCGAAGGAGGACAAGGAGGAGAGAAAGAAGGCCAAAAGTGGCCTCCACTCTAAAGGTAGACTGGACACTATGTCCGGGGGGATCGAAACTCCCTCTTCCGAAGACTAAAAAGAAGGAAAAGCTGACATCCCATCTCCCCATGGGAAGAAAAGGAGCGCCTCCGAGGATTTAGAGGCAAAGGCTCCCAAGCGAGGGAAGATGTCCCTTTCAGGCGGTTCGGGTTCTGAAGACGACGTTGTTACCCAGTTCCTTCGTAAGGACAAGCCTTTAGCCGAATCGTAAGTGAACAAGGGTGTCCTAAACATATCCCGTTCTTTTCAGGTTACAAGGGTAACATCTAATATATATATTTGCAGTCCGGCGCGCAGTCTTCCTCAACCGTCCTCCTCCTCAGGGGATCTGCTTGCAGAGATGATGGAAAGCGAGACGCCTCCACAGGTCTCCTCGCCCAATAGGGCAGATGACTCGTCCCGGAGGATCTCCCCCGATCAACAAGTGGTGCGGGGGACAATGGAGACAACACCAGAAGGTGGAACTTCGGTCGCCCAGGGTCCGGGGTGTGACGCCCTCGATTCAATCATACACTAATCATGCACGCAAATGTGTACGATCAAGATCAGGGACTCACGGGAAGATATCACAACACAACTCTACAAATAAAATAAGTCATACAAGCATCATAATACAAGCCAGGGGCCTCGAGGGCTCGAATACAAGTGCTCGATCATAGACGAATCAGCGGAAGCAACAATATCTGAGTACAGACATAAGTTAAACAAGGTTGCCATAAGATGGCTAGCACAAACTGGGATACAGATCGAACGAGGCGCAGGCCTCCTGCCTGGGATCCTCCTAACTACTCCTGGTCATCGTCAGCGGGCTGCACGTAGTAGTAGGCACCTCCAGTGTAGAAGGAGTCGTCGTCAACGGTGGCGTCTGGCTCCTGGGCTCCATCGTCTGATTGCAGCAATCGGGTAGAGAGATGGGGAAAAGGGGAAACAAGGCAACCGTGAGTACTCATCCAAAGTACTCGCAAGCAAGGAACTACACTACATATGCATGGATATATGTGTAAAGGGCCATATCAGTGGACTAAACTGCAGAATGCCGGAATAAGAGGGGGGATAGCTAGTCTTATCGAAGACTACGCTTCTGGTCACCTCCGTCTTGCAGCAGGTAGAAGAGAGTAGACTGAAGTCCTCCAAGTAGCATCGTATAGCATAATCCTACCCGGCGATCCCCTCCTCGATGCCCTGTTAGAGAGCGATCACTGGGTTGTATCTGGCACTTGGAAGGGTGTGTTTTATTAAGTATCCGGTTCTAGTTGTCATAAGGTCAAGGTACAACTCCGGGTCATCCTTTTACCGAGGGACATGGCTATTCGAATAGATTAACTTCCCTGCAGGGGTGCACCACATAACCCAACACGCTTGATCCCATTTGGCCGGACACACATTCCTGGATCATGCCCGGCCTTGGAAAATCAACACATCGCAGCCCCACCTAGGCACAACAGAGCGGTCAGCACGCCGGTCTAATCCTAAGCGCACAGGGGTCTGGGCCCATCGCCCATAGCACACCTGCATGTTGCGAACGCGGCCGGAAGCAGATCTAGCCCCCTTAATACAAGTGCGAGCTTACGATCCAATGCTGCGCGCGCCACTCAGTCACTGACGTCACGAAGGCTTCGGCTGATACCACGACGTCGAGTGCCCATATCTTTCCCGCATAGTTGGTTAGTGCGTATAGACCAACTGGCCAGACTCAGATCAAATACCCAGATCTCGTTAAGCGTGTTAAGTATCCGCGAACGCCGACCAGGGCCAGGCCCACCTCTCTCCTAGGTGGTCTCAAACCTGCCCTGTCGCTCCGCCACAAAGTAACAGTCGGGGGCCGTCGGGAACCCAGGCCCACCACTACCTGGATGGAACCACCTGCCCCTTCAGCCCCATCTCCGAACAGTATCACAGGTAATGTAACAGTGTAAAGTATATAGTACATGCCCGTGATCACCTCCCGAAGTGATCACGGCCCAGTAGTATAGCATGGCAGACGGACAAGAGTGTAGGGCCACTGATGGAACACTAGCATCCTATACTAAGCAGTAGGATAGCAGGTAAAGGTAACAACAGTAATAGCAAGGACATGCTATGCACCAGTATAGGATTAACTGAAAGCAGTAACATGCTACACTACTCTAATGCAAGCAGTAGAGAGAGAATAGGCGATATCTGGTGATCAAAGCGGGGGCTTGCCTGGTTGCTATGACAAGAGAGAGGGGTCGTCAACTCCATAGTCGTACTGGGTAGCAGCGGCGTCGGTCTCGGTGTCTAGCGAGAGAAAAGGGGGGAGGAACAATAAATATTTAAGCAAACAGATGCATAGCAATGCATGACATGACAAGTAACGGCGTTAGAGGTGCCCTAACGCGGTATGGGATCATACCGGTGAAGGGGGGAAACATCCGGGAAAGTTTTCCTGGTCTTTCGTGTTTTCGAGCAGAGGAGCCGGAGGGGGAAAAGTTGCGAGTTTGATATGTTAGGAACGTGTGGCGGACGAACGGGCTGCGTATCCGGGTTCGTCTTGTCGTTCTGAGCAACTTTCACATACAAAGTTTTTCCATCCGAGCTACGGTTTATCTTATATTAATTCTTGAAGTTTTAAAAGATTTTCCCAAATTCGGAATTATTATTAATTCGAAATTAATAGTCAAATGCTATGTGCACACACTGAAGTGTACACAGCAGGGTCTATAGAGGCTGACATGTGGGGCATGTTGACTGAGTTGACCCGGTCGACATCTGACTCATCAAAGGGTGAATAGTAAAGGTGGGTCCCAGCTGTCATAGACTGTTTTGTTAACTAACAGTAGTTAACTAGGTCAATTAGTTAATTAGGTTAATTAAACATAATTAATTAAGTTAATTAATCTAATTAATTAATTAATTAATATTTTTATTTATTATTAATTTTTTTAATTATTTTTTATAAACGTTCTGGGCTTTGGGCACCGGCTGTCATTAGCCTGGGGCTTAGCGGGCGCTGGCATAGGCGGTTTATGGGTGCTGCTAACGGGTGCGGGTGCCCGCTACCGGGCGAAGGCCTTAGCCCGACGCGGGATAGTGGCAAGCGGCGCCGGCAGCGGTCGAGGCGGCGCTGGGCAGTGGTGGCAGCAAACGAGCAGCAACGGCAGCTAGCAGATCGGTCGCGGCAGTAGCAAGGGCGGCAACAATAGGTTGCAATGGTGAGGGAAAAGCAGTAGTAGCTAGCACAACAACTAAAGGGAGCAGCAGCATGAGCGGCGCCGAAGCACAGCAGGGGCGCGACCGCGGCGCGGTGAGCTGCGCGAGGGAGACCGAGAGGAGAGGGGGGGAGGCGCTCACTAGGGCCGTAGGGTTCGGGCAGCGTGCGCGGGGTGGTCCGGCGAGGAGGAGACGAGGAGGAGGACGGTGAGGTGGCGGGTGGTCCGAGCGGCGACGATGGCCGGCGACGGCGGGGCCTCCAGGCGGCGGTGTTCCGGGCGGCGGCGGCGGTTCGATCCCCTGATCCAATCGGGGGGTGGGGGGTGGGGCGGAGGAGGGGAGAGGGGGAGGCGACAGCGGCCTGGCGGCGCCAGCGACGGGCGCCATCGTCGAGGTCGCACAGGATTGGGGTCCCTCCCGTCGATCCAGAACAGGCGAGTGGGGAGGAGAGGAGCGAGGGGAGTGGGCGTCGTGCGGGAGGGGGGAGTGAGCGAGTGGGGCTAGGGTTTCGGTGAGGGGGGATAAGGGGAGTGGGGTGGGCCGGCGTCGGTGGGCTAAAGCCCAGTTGGGCCAGTGGGGCCAGCTGGGCTGGGGCCCAGCGGGGGGGGGGGGGGGGTCTCTTTTATTTTTGTTCACTTTCCTTTTATCTTTTGATTATTTTCTTTTTCTGTTTATTTATTTACTTTTCTGTTACATTTCTAGTTTCTTTAAATTTTTAGTTTTTACAAAATCACCACTAGTACCTAAAGTAGTATTTATAAACAAACTGTTGTCACATCAATTCTTAACCCATAATAAAATATTTTAATATTTTATAAAATCCAATAGGTATTTGTTTAATTGTTTTCACTACTGTTTTAATTAGTTTAGAGCCCTTAAACATTTTACCAAGGTTTGGTTTCTCCATCGTATTTACACATGATTTATTTGACCCACCTTGAACATTTTGGTTTCATTGTTTGAAAACTTTTATTATTTGCCTTTAATTGAATTTGAATTTGAATCGGTTTCGAACTAACACGAGATTAGCGATAGTAATTGAAGTGACGCGGCATCATTAGCAGACAATTACTGTAGCTTAATTATCCAGGCGTCACACGGGTTGTGCGACACCTACGGGGACCAACAATAAAGGCCCCAGACTATCTAGTTTACAATCGGAGACAGCTCTAGGGTTGAGTAAACATATCCCTTAAAAGGGAGTCCGTACTCCCGTAGCTGCTTCCAGGAATCCGGAGGCGCCGGATACATTGATGGACATGTTGCAACATGCGTCTGTCTCAGAGGAATATCGTACCTTAATGGGTACGGTAGTTGAGAGGATTCTGTCCGCAATAAGTGGATTAAATGAAGCCTTCACGGTCCTGCTAAGAGGCTTCGAGGTATGCAATGAAATATCTTCAATTGCACTCTACGTGCAAAATGCACCTGTGTATAGATAGTAGCCCCTGAGACTGGTTGGCGTCCAAAGGGAGGCGATCAGAGGATCAAAAAAGATATGCCCAGGAAATAATCTGATTAATTGGAACACATGTTGTTACATCCATGGCGACTGCCCTAGCTACAGAGGTTGCAGGTTTGAAGCAGAAACTTGATGCGGCGGATGACCACATCACGCTTATTAACAGGCGGCTCGACAAGGCGCAAGGTATGTTTTGGTGGACAGTATATGTATGTATAATAATATGAGCACGAAGCTAAGAATTATATACTGAGATAGTCCGGCCGCGGTTGAGACCCTTCGGGGCTGAGCTTGCCCGGGCCAAGGAGCAAGCCAGGGTGAGTAATGCGGCTGCCGAGAAGGCAGCTGTTGAGCTGAAGGCCGAACAGGCTGCTCGGCGCCAATGCGAGGAGAGAATATCTACCATGGCGCTCAAGCTAAAGGATGCCATGGTCCGATGCGAATTCCTCGAGAAGGATAACAAAGCTAGAATGGGCGATCTCGACAAGGCCTTACAAGAGGCGAGAGAAGCACGGTCCGCATATAGAGCGGCTCGGGAGGAGATCCGGCAAGCTGGGGAGATCACGGCCGGTAAGCCCTTCTTATTAAAAACTAAATTTGGAGATCCGAAGTATGCCCCGCTTAATCAAATGTGGAGTTCTCCAAACGCATTTTTGGACTTGCCGAAGAGTGCTCCGATGCGATGCAGTTTTTCCAAGCACAAGAAGGACATGCAACAGAAAAGCTTTTCTGGTCGCAATTCAGCATGCCAAAGCGTCCGCTGTTGCTGAACGAACAGATGGCCCAATGGGCCGAGCTCCATAAGATATCCGGATCTGCCATGAAGGACATCGTGGTCCGGCTGTGGCCGACTGAGCCAATTCCGATAGTTATTTTGGTTTGGTGCAGCGACTTGCTGATGCGGTGCCACGTATCGACGCCGTTAAGCGGTCAACGTGCATTGAAGGTGCACGGATGGCCTTTGCCCGCGTCAAGACATACTGGGCGAAGATGAAGGCCACCGATATTGCAGTGAAGAGTCCACCCAAGGGCAAGGACCATCACACGCCAGAGCATTATTTTGAAGATGTCCTAGAAGGTGCCCGCGTGATAGAGGGTCAGTGCTCGAAGGATATGGTGTTCGAGTGAATGGATCAAAATTGTAAAAACAATATTATGATATATTAAGGCCATATTTTTTATACTTTTGCCTGAAAGTTTCGGTTCTTCCTGTGCGGCCGTTTTTTCATAATCTGAAAGTTTACCAGTCGTCGTCTTCGGCCCCCTCGCATATAATATGGGGGTGTTCGGAAAAGCACTTGATCACTCTTGACCCAACGTCTTGGTCCATGAAGGAGGTGTCAATGCGGCGAACTAGGCGATCGGACTATAGGGCTTTAACACTTTCACTTAGCCATAGGAGTTTGACAGTGGGTCTACTATATAGCCCCTGGCATGTACGCGATTATCCGAATACGGTGCATTACATGGGTGACCAGAAGAACGGTCCTTCGTGTAATATGGAAGGAATCACGAAGGATTCTGATGAGTCATCGAGTGGTTGACCAGCTCTCTCCGCATCATGATAGTCAGTTTTCGGCTTTCTCTACTGAGGTGCTTGACCAGATGAACCGGAAACACAATCGCAGTAGTTCTCCCTTTACTACCCTAGCCGATAGGGCGGAATGTAAGGTAGTAAGCACAGGAGCCGGGCAACCCAACTATTGACCAAAGACATGATTCGGAGCTGATGCATATAAGGCCAAACTCGTGATGCTGAAGTGTGCTAAAAAGCTGTTCGGACTTGCCGGCAACTCATATGTTGCCGTATCGAGCCCCTGGCAATTTGTGCCGAGGTGCGTGCGTGAAACAACTGAAGAAGCAAAAATTCAGCTCTTAGAAAAAGCGAATACTGAATACGGGTTATGTTCACTGAAATCTGATTGACGCGCCAAACGCAATCTTATAGATTATAACACCACTACCCAGGCTATTTGACACGCCGGGGGGCTGAGGAAAAAGGCACTTTACAGGTTTGAAATAAAGAGTGCGGTCTTACAAAAATCATTTGGACCTCCTGTCGCACGTCTGCGCTGCCTTGCCTCGGCGAAAGGACTCCTTAGCAGGAATAGCCTTTGGTTATTTATACAAAGCCAAACTCAGAGAGAGTTCGTAAGATGACCAGGCTTTGAGTCACCTGTGGTAAAAGATAAAAAACAGTTAGAAAAAGAAAAAAAGACTATGAGAGAGTGGACCATGTTGTGGGCCTGTCCGTATTGTGCCTCCGCCGATGACCAGGGTATTTTAAATACTTAATTATGTATGCGCGGTATAAATTTTGCGGGTATATGAGGCGAACGACGGATGCCGAACTGTTAATCCAGCTCTGAAATTGATCGGTCCTGTTTAATAGAGACCGGCGGCTTGATTGCCGATGAGATACGCGGCTTGATTAGGCTGCTTTGTACTTCAGCTGCAGTAGCCGTAGTATGCTCCTCTGTACGGAGGGAGCGTTACGTATTTCCATTTATCGTGATGACACTGCGTGGATCGGGCATGTTAAGTTTTAGATGGGCGTAGTGTGGGACCGCATTAAAACGAGCAAAAGCAGTACGCCCAAGTAGTGCATGGTAGCTACTGTGGAACGGGACGATATCGAAGGTCAAGCCTTCACTTCGAAAGTTGTTCGGTGAACCGAAAACGACTTCCAATGTAATTGAGCCCGTGCAGTGAGCTTCTACGCAGGGTACTGCTCCCTTGAAGGTAGTTGTGGTGGGATTGATTCTTGAAGGATCAATGCCCATTTTGCGGGCAGTGTCTTGGTAGAGTAGATTAAGGCTACTGCCGCCGTCCATAAGGACTTTCGTGAGATGGAATCTGTCGATAATTGGGTCAAGGACCAGAGCTGCCGAACCTTCATGATGGATACTGGCTGGGTGGTGCTTGTGATCAAAAGTGATCGGGCAGGCCGCCCATTGGTTAAATGTTGGGGCGACCGACTCTATGGCGTAGATGTCCCGTAGTGCGTGCTTGCGCTCCCCTGTAGGGATGTGCGCCGGCTTGTTGAAAGACCCAATAGCTTCTATTGGTATGATTGGCTGGTTTATCGGGGGTGCCATGAATCTGGTAGGGCCGATCCAGTATCTTGTCTAAATTAGATGGTCCGTCTTTGTTTGCCTTGAATGGCTTTTTCCGTTGACCGGGTTTGGAGTCGCTAAATCTGGCACTGAACGCCGTGTCTTGCTTCCTTCATTGCTATTTCGACGCTTTTGTTTACTGCGTCGTGGCTTGCCGTCGCCGTCTCGGACTTTGGAAGTGCCCGGATCACTGGTGCTGTTGCTTCTACGATCGAGCCAGCTATCTTCTCCCCTGCAAAAGCGGGTCATTAGAGCGGTAAGGGCTGCCATTGATTTTGGTTTTTCTTGACCAAGGTGGCGGGCGTGCCACTCATCTTGGACACTATGCTTAAAGGCTACGATGGCTTCGGCGTCCGGACAATCGACAATTTGATTCTTTTTAATTAAGAACCTAGTCCAGAGCTTCCTGGCTGACTCTCCGGGCTGCTGGATGATGTGACTTAGGTCATCGGCTTCTAGTGGCAGGACATATGTACCTTGGAAGTTATTGCGAAAGGCGTCTTCCAGGTTCTCCCAGCTGCCAATGGAGTTTTCAGGAAGGCTGTCCAACTAGTGCCGAGCTGGTCCCTTGAGTTTTAGAGGGAGGTATTTGATGGCGTGAAGATCATCACCGCGGGCCATGTGAATATGGAGAAGAAAATCTTCAATCCATACCGCGGGATCTGTTGTTCCATCGTATGATTCGATATTCACGGGTTTAAACCATTCTGGGAATTCGTGCTCCATTACTTCATCAATGAAGCAAAGGGGGTGTGCGACGCCTCTATATCGGGCCACGTCGTGACGTAGCTCAGATGGAGTCCGTCTGCGGTTTTCGGCCTGGGCGTGATTATGCTTGTCGCCTCTGGCTTGGTAGCCGTCGTCGCGTGTAGGGGCACGCCCCCGTGATCTATAGCTTGACCTGGTCTGTCCTGCTCTACTGTCCAGGTCCTGTCGCAGGTCATATGTATATCCCCGAGCTGTTTTATCTCTTCCTTTACGGTGAGGTAGTACGGGCTGGTGTTCGGCTTGTGTTGCCACTTTGTCCTGGCCATGTGGTGGTCAGTCAACCGCATTACGCGCTGATGGTACGGGCTCTAGCGCCTCGTCATCGAATTGAGGTAGCAATTTGCGCTTCGGGTAAATTTTGGTTGGGCGCTCGAGGCCGTATTCTTCGGCTGCCAGGACATTAGTCCACCTGTCATTGAGCAGATCCTGATCATCTTGAAGCTACTGCTGCTTCTTTTTCAGGCTCCTTGGAGTGGCTATTAGCCAGCGCTTAAAGTGCTCCTGCTCGACGGGTCCCTCAGGCACGATAAAGTCTTCGTCGCCGAGGCTCACCTCATCCTCGAAGAGTGGAAGATAGTTACTGTCCTCCGAGTCTTTGTTATGGCCTGTTCATCAGGGCTGACTTGCCCGTCTTCCCGTTCGTCCTGTTCGGAAGTTGGCTCAATGGGGTCTTCTTTGTCTTCGGCATCGTCCAGAGTATTGTTTTCTCCTATGTCGGTATTGCTGTCTTTTCCATGGCGTGACTTAGAGCGGCGCCGCTAACGTCGGCGCTTTGGCTGTATCTCAGGAGGTTTATCCTCAACTGGATCTTCCTTGTCATCGCCGCTGTTCTCTTTGGGTGTATCCACTGTGTACACGTCATACGAAGAGGTGGCCGTCCAGCGTCCGAAAAATGGCAGGTTTTGGGCCTGCTCTTCTCCGGCATCGCCATCCATACCGTCGATGTCTTCGGAGCCATAATCGAGCATGTCGGTTGAGTCCTCGACAGTGGCTATAAAGTGGGTGGTGGGTGGGACGTAAAATTCCCTGCTCTCAGCCCCTAGTCCGGGCTGGGCATAGTTCGGACGTTCCTCCTCAGTAATGACGAGGGATCGCATTAAGTCCAGAGCCTCGCTTAAAGGCGAGGTTTGGCCTGAGAGAAGAGAGCCCGTGGAGTACGGCGGGAGGGAGGCTCCTTGGCCGAACTCACATGATGCCGAATCCGAGGATTCGGAGCCAGTGTTCGGAGAAGGGTCTGGCCTTATGATGGTTGCCAGCGACACCTCTTCCCCCGGCTCTCCCACAATGGGCTTAGTGGCCGTAGATAGTTGATACGTCTCCAACGTATCTATAATTTTTGATTGCTCCATGCTATTATATATTTTGTTTTGGATGTTTAATGGGCTTATTTATGCACTTTTATATTATTTTTGGGACTAACCTATTAACCCAAGGCCCAGTGCAAATTGCTGTTTTTTTGCCCATTTTAGTGTTTCGTAGAAAAAGAATATCAAACGGAGTCCAAACGGAATGAAACCTTCGGGAGCGTGATTTTTGGAACAAACGTGATCCAGAGGACTTGGAGTGGACGTCAAGATATCAACGAGGAGGCCACGAGGCAGGGGGCTCGCCTACCCCCCTGGGCGCACCCTCCACCCTCGCGGGCCCCTCGTAGCTCCACCGACCTACTTCTTCCTCCTATGTATAACTACGTACCCCGAAACCATCGAGGAGCACCACAAAAACCTAATTCCACCGCCGCAACCTTCTGTACCCGTGAGATCCCATCTTGGGGCCTTTTCCGGCGCTCTGCCGGAGGGGGCATCAATCATGGAGGGCTTCTACATCAACACCATAGCCTCTCCGACGATGTGTGAGTAGTTTACCATAGACCTTCGGGTCCATAGTTATTAGCTAGATGGCTTCTTCTCTCTCTTTGGATCTCAATACAAAGTTCTCCTCGATCTTCTTGGAGATCTATTTGATGTAACTCTTTCTGCGGTGTGTTTGTCGAGATCCGACGAATTGTGGGTTTATGATCAAGATTATCTATGAGAAATATTTCAATCTTCTTTGAATTATTTTATGTATGATTGGTTATCTTTGCAAGTCTCTTCGAATTATCATTTTGGTTTGGCCTACTAGATTGATCTTTCTTGCAATGGGAGAAGTGCTTAGCTTTGGGTTCAATCATGCGGTGCTCGATCCCAGTGACAGTAGGGGAAATGACACGTATTGTATTGTTGCCATCGAGGATAAAGATATGCGGTTTATATCATATTGCATGAGTTTATCCTTCTACATCATGTCATCTTACCTAATGCGTTACTCTGTTCTTATGAACTTAATACTCTAGATGCATGCTAGATAGCTGTCGATGTGTGGAGTAATAGTAGTAGATGCAGGCAGGAGTCGGTCTACTTGTCGCGGACGTGATGCCTATATACATGATCATGCCTGGATATTCTCATAATTATGCACTTTTCTATCAATTCCTCGACAGTAATTTGTTCACCCACCGTAATACTTATGCTATCTTGACAGAAGCCA
The DNA here is from genome assembly GCA_032464435.1 of Aegilops umbellulata. NCBI lineage: Eukaryota > Viridiplantae > Streptophyta > Magnoliopsida > Poales > Poaceae > Aegilops > Aegilops umbellulata. The sequence goes on along the minus strand of CP136056.1, from coordinate 59,270,350 downwards.
CTAGTGAAACCTATGGCCCCCGGGTCTATTCTCCATCATATTAATCTATCGTCAACAAGCTATTTCTTTCGTCGTTTATTTTGCAATCATTACTTTTAATCTTTATCATAAAAAGACCAAAATTATTATCTTATGATCTCTATCAGATCTCACTTTTGCAAGTGGCCGTGAAGGGATTGGCAACCCCTTTATCGCATTGGTTGCAAGGTTCTTATTTGTTTTTGTAGGTACGAGGGACTTGCGTGTGGCCTCCTACTGGATTGATACCTTGGTTCTCAAAAACTGAGGGAAATACTTACGCTACTTTGCTGCATCACCCTTTTCCTCTTGAAGGGAAAACCAATGCAGTGCTCAAGAGGTAGCAAGAAAGATTTTTGGCGCTGTTGCCGGGGAGTCTACACACAAGTCAAGACATACCAAGTACCCATCACAAACTCTTATCCCTCGCATTACATTATTTTCCATTTGCCTCTCGTTTTCCTCTCCCCCACTTCACCCTTGCCGTTTTTATTCGCCCTCTCTTTCCATTCACCTCTTTTTCGCTTGCTTCTTGTTTGCTTTGGATTGCTTGCTTGTCACGATGGCTCAAGATAATACTAAATTGTGTGACTTTGCCAATACCAACAACAACGATTTTCTTAGCACTCCGATTGCTCCTCTTACCGATGCTGAATCTTGTGAAATTAATGCTGCATTGCTGAATATTGTCATGAAAGATCAATTCGCTGACCTTCCTAGTGAAGATGCCTCTACCCATCTAAACATCTTTGTTGATTTGTGTGATATGCAAAAGAAGAAAGATGTGGACAATGATATTATTAAATTGAATATATTTCCTTTTTCACTTAGAGATCGTGCTAAAACTTGGTTTTCATCTTTGCCTAAAAATAGTATTGATTCTTGGAATAAGTGCAAAGATGATTTTATCTCTAAGTATTTTCCTCCCGCCAAGATCATCTCTCTTAGAAACGATATTATGAACTTTAAGAAACTTGATCATGAACATGTTGCACAAGCTTGGGAGATAATGAAATTAATGATACATAACTGCCCTACACATGGTTTGAATTTATGGATGATTATACAATTTTTTTATGCCGGATTGAATTTTGCTACTAGAAATCTTTTAGATTCGGCCGCGGGAGGCACTTTTATGGAAATCACTTTAATAGAAGCTACTAAACTCCTAGATAATATTATGGTTAATTATTCTCAATGGCACACTGAAAATCTACTAGTAAAAAGGTGCATGCAATTGAAGAAATTAATGTTTTGAGTGGAAAGATGGACGAACTTATGAAATTGTTTGCTAATAAGAGTGTTTCTTCTGATCCCAATGATATGCCTTTGTCTACTTTGATTGAGAATAATAATGAATCTACGGATGTGAATTTTGTTGGTAGGAACAATTTTGGCAACAACGCTTATAAAGGAAACTTTAATCCTAGGCCGTATCCTAGTAATCCCTCTAATAATTATGGTAATTTCTACAACATATCTTATGGAAATTTTAATAAGATGCCTTCTGATTTTGAGACTAGTGTTAAAGAATTTATGATTTCTCAAAAGAATTTCAATGCTTTGCTTGAAGAAAAATTGCCTAAGATTGATGAATTGGCTTGGAACGTGGATAGAATTTCTCTTGATATTGATTCTTTGAAACTTAGATATATTCCACCTAAGCATGATATCAATGAGTCTCTCAAAGCCATGAGAATTTCCATTGATGAGTGCAAAGAAAGAACTGCTAGGATGCGTGCTAAGAAAGATTGCTTTGTAAAAGCGTGTTCTGCTAGTTTTCATGATAATAAGGATGAAGATCTAAAAGTAATTGATGTGTCCCCTATTAAATCTCTTTTTCTCAATATGAATCTTGATAATGCTGGGACTGGAGATGAGTCAACTTTAGTTAAAAGGCGTCCCAATGATTCGGAGTTTTTAGATCTTGATGCAAAATTTGGTAAAAGTGGGATGGAAGAGGTCAAAACTTTAGATATCAATGAACCCACTATCTCGGATTTCAAGGAATTTAATTATGTTAATTGTTCTTTAATAGATTGTATTTCCTTGTTGCAGTTCGTGCTAAATTCTCTGCATGCTTATAGTCAAAATAAGGCTTTTACCAAACATATCGTTGATGCTTTAATGCAATCTTATGAAGAAAAGCTTGAATGGGAAGTTTCTGCCGGGGTTTTCCTGGGCTCCCCGAGCACCTATGGGGACGGAGCCCCTTCTCGGTTCGGCGGGGGGCGGAGGCCGTGAGAAGAGCGGATCGAGGCGAAGCACGCGGGGGAAGGTTTTTTCCCAGCTTCGGAGCTCTCCGGGGAGATAACACTCCTACTGCTGCTTTGTGGATTGTATTGAGTTCTTGCTCGGGAGCGCCGAGTGCTACAGTACGCTCGAGCAGCTAACGAGACCGAGCGCTTCTCTGAGGATCGATCCCCCCCACGTTGTGAATGGGCCTCCTTTTATATGTCCAAGGGGTCTCCAACAGGTGGCAACGTAGGTAAGGGTAAAAGTGTAAATATGCTGCGGTAGGTACAGCTACCTACACAGTGTATCATACCTAACCCTGACGGCAGGGGACAAAGGCATTAAATGCTCGTCTACGTCGCCCAGACGGTGCAGAAAAGGGACCATCAGGGGCTCTATCGCTCGCCACGATGGCGATCCTGTCAGCGTTGCATGCCATAGCGTACCCCTGGCTGCACAGCCTCCCGCCACGTACGCTGGGAAGGGTCCCGGAGTGACACGTAGGTGGGTGAGCTGGAGCGCGGGTACAGAGTGGCTGCCTGCCACGGCAAGTGCCTTGCCGCGGCCGTTGTCTTGTCGCGCCCGGGAACTTGTCGCTCGCCGGGTCCTGCCGGGACGCGTGGCGTGCTGCGGCAGGTTCTTTGAGATGCTCTTGTTGGGCTTCCCGGCAAGCTCCTTTTGCCGGGGTCTCGTACCTTGAATGGCCTTCCCGGCAAGCTCCTCTTGACGGGGACTTGTCTTCTTGAATTAAATATTTTGTTCTCGAATGGCTTCAAAGGAACCATAGAGAGCCTTAGTGATCGCCTGGCGGGCCTTTCCGCGGGGTGCTGCGACTGCCCGTGCACAAGTTCGGGATACTAGAGTACCCCTAGTTTAGTACACTGATAGGAGCCCCCGGGCCTGGGCCACACACGGTGCCGAGCGCTGTTGGGCCAGGCCCAAAACAGGGCACGGGCACGCACGACCTGGGTCGCGTTGTACCTTGCTCCGCATCCACCACGCCCTCCCGAACGGCACGCGTCGATTGCGGCGTCGTGGGGGAGGTCGTGGGTGGTTCCTTTACTCGGAAAGGCGAAACGTCCGCCCCCTGGTGGTTCGTATCTTCCTCATAAACGGAGGGAGGCGTGGAGGCGTGGTCTTCGAGGCGTCCACCCCCCACGATCACGGGGTGGGGAGAGGTCGCCTCATCCGTCGCCTCAACTCTGCCCTCCCGCCACGCGGCTTCCATGCGCTTGGAGTGGCGAACGGTAGAGGCGGAAAAACGGGTCGCCACGGGTCGAGGCAGCAGATCGGGCCCAGTTCCCTGCACCTTCTGCGTCTCGATTGGCTGAGCGGGGCGGCCGAGCCCCCCACCCCGCTCCTTTATAAGGAGCGGGACGGGGGGGAACGGAAGCCCGCATTCTCTCATCTTCTTCCTTCTTCAGCTTCTGCTCCTCTTTCTTCCATCCGCCATAGAGAAAGGGAACCCTGGTCCTTCGACGGTAGCGACGAGGGTTGCCGCTAGGCAACGCGTTCCCCCTCCCTCCGCACCTGTGGCGGCAGAGCCAGCCGCAAGGGGAAGAGGGAGGGGACGAGGCCGCGGGCGAGGTCGAGGGCAAGGTCGAGGCGGTCGGGGAAGAGGCGGACGAGGCAGCTCGCCGGCCTCGCCTCCGCCAGCAGATCCTCTCCCGGTGGCGGACCATATCGGGGATGACCCTTGCTAGTTTTTCGTCAGGCTGCGTCGGCCGCCTCGTCGTCGCCTTCGTCTCCCGACTCCATTTGCGAGTGTGATGGAGTTGGATCCGCCCGAGACACTGAGGTTGCACATGAGGGGCTGCGGAATCAGCGGTACGCGAGTCCGCGTCGACTTCCCGGCCCCTGATGTGATGTATCTTGGTCGAGGGTGGAAGACGTTCACCCGCATCCGCAGCTTGACGGCGGGCCTCACCCTCCATTTTAAGCTGCTGGAGGGCGGTCTTCTCTCCGTCAAGGTCTTCGGGTGCTTCGGGACTCGGGCACGGTGCTGCGTGGAGAGCTCCTCCGATAGCGAAGGCTCCTCCTCGAGCGGGAGTGACGAGGAGGACAGCGACAGCGGCCACGAGGGTAACGGGCGGCGGGATGACGGGTCCGACTAGGTGTCTGGCGCCGCTCTGCGGGGCACCGGCGACCCCATCATCCGCGTCGCTGGCTCCTGGAGCTTCTCGGGGAGGCTGCAAAAGAGGAAGAGGGCAGGCGGCAAGGCCGTCAACTCGGAGTACGAGGGCACGACGCCCTCGACAGCGTGCTGACATCCTGCCGCCTCGTCTTCAAGCTTTGCTTCCGGCGCCGCCATCACCATGCTGCCACGACGTCCTGTTGGTGTCTTCTGGCACCCGTAGTTCATCTAGGCGCCCCTTTTGCCCTTTTCGCCTCCTTGACCTGTCTCCTGAAGATAGGGACAAAGGAGGGATTACGGGCACCTTATCTCTTTTTAGTTTGTAAGCCCTCGGGCGTTAGTTGCGTTTAAAACTTGTAATCCCATTACTCATGTTCTTCATCCTCTTATGAACTGTACCTGAGTGGAATGCTTTTTAATGAAAAGGGGATGCTTGCCGGGTCACTTGTCTTGCGGGTGGAACCCACGTCGAGGAGCGAATCCTTTATATCTTTTAAGATAGACACTTTCTTTCCCGGCAGCAGGCCGTGCCTTCTTCCCACGTCGCTCTCCCTTTCTCACGCTCTTGGAGGAGGCAGGGAGGAGGCGGGATCAGGCTCCTCGCTTCGTCCCTTAGCTGCCGCGACTACGACCTTACCTGGCCCTGGGGTCGGGCCCTAGGGCCTAGAGTTAAGGGAGCATGGTAGCTTTCAGGAAGAAACGAGGTTTCGCATACCTCAATCCATAAGAGAATGCATGATAAGGGATGAAAAACTTATCTGAGATAGCAGCCCCCGACAACTTTGGTTCGCCGTGGGCTAATCCTTGCACTTGCAGCCCCCGGCATTACTGGCTTGCCGTGGTCTTGCAGCCCCCGGCAACACTGGCTTGCTGGGGTCCAGATGTTGGTCCGTCCTCCTTCTCCTTTTCGTCCTCAGGTGGTCCGGCAAGGATATGGTGAGTCCTGCGAACCAGGGAAACGAAATAACGGCAAAGGGACGCACACTCGACCTCTAAGTTAGGGGTTAGCCACTACTAAGCACTATCAACCCTAACCAAGGACGAGACTCGACTCAGTATGCATGCTAAAACTCTGGGCGCCAGCGCTTTATCTTCTCTCAGGGTCTGCGCCTGGCTTTGTACAAAGGATTACATGCAACAACGGCAAGACTTGTACAAAATGGTGGTTGCCGAACAGGGTCCGACAACCGCGCCTTACGGGTAAAACTTACGAAGATGCTCGATGTTCCAGGACTTGCTCACGGGGAAGCCATCCTCGGTCTCAAGGCGGACAGCGCCAGGCCTCGTGACTCGTTTCACCCGGTAAGGGCCTTCCCACTTTGGTGTCAACTTGTTGGAATTCTTGGCGGAATGAACGTGCCGAAGAACAAGGTCGCCTTCCTCGAGACTTCTGGCTTTAACTTTGCGGCTATGGTAGCGGCGCAAAGCTTGCTGGTATCGAGCAGCTCGTACAGCAGCCTGAAGACGGTCCTCCTCAAGGAGCAGCGCGTCATCTTGCCGCAGCTGCTCTTGCTCAAGCTCATCATAAGCGAGCACTCGAGGTGACCCATATACGAGTTCTGTGGGGGTAACTGCCTCTGCTCCATAGACTAGAGCAAAAGGTGTCTGGCCAGTGGCTCGATTTGGCGTCGTCCTGATCGACCAAAGAACCACCGGCAGCTCCTCGATCCAGTTTCTTCCGCACTTGTGCAGCCTGTCGAAAGTTCGGGTCTTGAGTCCACGCAGCACTTCAGCATTTGCCCTCTCTGCTTGACCGTTGCTCCTGGGGTGAGCAACAGAAGCGAAGCAGACCTTGGTGCCAATGTCTCGGACGTACTGCATGAAGTTGCGACTCGTGAATTGTGTACCGTTGTCGGTGATGATCCTGTTAGGGACTCCTAAGCGGCAAACGGTCGACCTGAAGAACTTGACTGCTGACTGTGCTGTCACCTTCCTCACTGGTTCCACTTCTGGCCACTTTGTGAACTTGTCGATTGCGACCTACAAGTACTCAAAGCCCCCGACAGCTCGGGGGAAAGGGCCGAGGATGTCGAGCCCCCAGACCGAAAATGGCCAGGATAAAGGGATTGTCTGGAGAGCTTGAGCTGGTTGGTGTATCTGCTTGGAATGGAACTGGCACGCTTCACACTTGGTTACTTGTGAAGTTGCATCCTGGAGGGCTGTCGGCCAAAAGAAACCTTGCCGGAACGCTTTGCCGGCTAGTGCTCTGGCGCCAATGTGATGACCACATATGCCTCCATGCACCTCTGCCAACAGCTTCTGTCCATCTTCCCGGGGAATACACTTCAACTTCACTCCGTTGAGCCTTCTTCTGTACAGTGCGTTGTCAACGAACTGGTACATACTAGACTGTCGGGCTACTCTTTCTGCTTCTTCTGGCTCTTCGGGAAGTTCTCCTGACTGGAGGAAACGGACGATCTGTTGTGCCCATGCTGGAACCTGTGGCTCGACAACAAGGACTAAAGGAATAACTGCAGCAGCGGGAACATCCGCTTCTACGGCGAGAACCCATGGCTCAGCCGGAGCTTGATGATCCTCGGCAAGTTCGCCGGAGCGAAACTTGTCGAGAGCGTCTGCTTCAACGAAACAAACCTTAGGGCTTGTCGGAGCAGACTGCTCCTCAGCACTCTTGGCGTTGATCTTGGGGACCCTCTTGGCGGCGGCTTCGGAAAGCTCAGCCGGAAGATAGTCGCCAGAAATCAACTTCCTCTTCCTGCTCTGTCCAGTTGGTGGCGTCACGGATGGCTGAGTCAGCTTGAGCACAAAGATTCCTGGTTCCACAAGTAACTTAAATGCCGTGCACTTTGACAGGCCGTCAGCGATGTCGTTCTGAGCTCTAGGAACATGTTCCATCTGTAGGCCGACAAAGCACTCTTCCAGCTTCCTCACTTCATCAACTTAAGCTTCCATCGACGGACTATGATAATCCTTGTTTACTTGGCGGACGACAAGCTGCGAGTCCCCCCTGACAATAAGCTGCTTGGTCCCAAGGTCTGCCGTGATCCTGAGACCGGCGAGCAACCCTTCATACTCTGCAGTATTGTTTGTTGCTTGCTCCTTGGGAAAGTGCATCTGGACCACGTACTTGAGGTGCTCTCCGGTTGGTGCGATAAGCAGCACGCCAGCACCGGCGCCTTGTAGCGAGAACGCGCCATCAAAGTACATCAGCCACTCTTTGTTTGCTTCCTTGACGGGGATGCTCGTCTCTGGGGTTTCTTCGTCAGGTGTTGGCGTCCACTCTGCTATGAATTCTGCCAATGCTCTGCTTTGAATAGTTGAAGTGCTCTCAAACTTGAGGCCAAAGCTCGACAGTTCCAATGCCGACCCAACAATCCTGCCCGTTGCTTCTGGATTCTGCAGTATCCTCTTCAGCGGAAAGCGAGTGACAACTGTGATCTCATGTGCTTGGAAGTAATGGCGCAACTTTCTCGAGGCCATAAGAAGGCCGAAAAGCAACTTCTGCACACCAGAGTACCTCGACCTAGCCCCCTGCAGAAGGGAACTTACAAAGTAGACTGGGCACTGCACCATTTTCTTTTGTATCCCTTCGCACATCTGCGCAGATCTATCTTCGTCGGGACCAGAGCTCGTCGTGGAAGCCCCTTGCTTGTCGCTGGACGCGCTTGCCGCGGTTGCTGGCTCATCATCTGCCTCTCTCTCCGCTACTAACGCAGCACTAACCACTTGATCGGTTGCCGCCAGATATAGCAGCAACTTCTCTTGTGGTTTAGGTGCGACAAGTATTGGAGTGGAGGACAGGTATCTCTTCAAGTCCTACAGCGCAGCCTCCGCTTCCAGAGTCCATTTCATTGGACCTGCCTTTTTCAAGATTTTGAAAAATGGCAGGGCACGTTCAGCAGACTTAGAGATAAACCTGCTGAGAGCCGCCACGCAGCCGGCAAGTTTTCGTACATCCTTGATGCGCTTTGGTGCTTCGATCTGCTCAATGGCCTTGATCTTGTCGGGATTGGCTTCAATCCCCCGCTGGGACACAAAGAACCCGAGAAGCTTGCCGGAAGGGACTCCAAACACGCACTTCTCGGGGTTGAGCTTGAGGCTGATCTTACGCAGATTTGCAAAAGTTTCTTCTAGATCTTGAATCAGAGTTGACTCGTCCCTGCTTTTGACCACTATATCATCCATGTAGGCTTCCACATTTCTATGTATTTGCGGCTCAAAAGCAGTATGGACGACCCTTGCAAATGTTGAACCAGCATTCTTCAAACCGAAAGGCATCCGTACAAAACAGTACGTGCCACATGGAGTGATGAACGCGGTTTTCTCCTCATCCTCTTCTGCCATGAAGATCTGATGGTATCCTGAGTATGCGTCAAGAAACGAAAGCAAGTCGCATCCGGCTATGGAGTCGACAATCTGGTCAATGCGCGGCAAGGGAAATGGGTCTTGGGGACAAGCTTTGTTGACATCGGTGAAGTCGATGCAAAGTCTCCATTTCCCGTTCGCCTTGCGCACGACTACAGGATTGGCCAACCACGTAGGATGGAGCACTCCTCTGACGAGGCCTGCTGCTTCCAACTTCTTGATCTCTTCGGCGATGAACTCTTGGCGCTCCACCACTTGTTTCCTGACTCTCTGCTTGACGGGTCACGCGTGAGGACAGACGGCGAGGTGGTGCTCGATTACTTTCCTGGGAACGCCGGGGATGTCAGACGGTTGCCACGCAAACACGTCCACATTCGCCCGCAGGAAAGCAACGAGCGCGCTTTCCTATTTAGGGTCGAGAGTGGCACTGATGGTGAAGGTACCACCAGTGCCGTCCTCCTTGGCGGACACCTTCTTGGTTGCTGGCGGAGCTGCCATTGTCTTCTTACACTTGCCGGTGGAGCTCGATGGTGCGTCCTCGACGGTAGCGCAGCACTCCGAAGAGGTGCGCTTGCCGGAGTGGGCATCAGAGCTCTTGCCGGACTTGGTCTTGTTCTTCCCCCCGGGAGCTTCAGCGGCAAGTGTCTCGCGATCCGCGGCGGCTGCTGCTTCCCGGTAGATCTTGTCGGCACAGATGAGAGCGTCTTTCTTGTCGCCATGTACAGAGATGACACTTATCGGGCTTGGCATCTTCAGCATGTTGTACGCGTAGTGAGAGGCCGCCATGAACTTGGCGAGCGCTGGACGGCCGAGAATTCCATTGTAAGGCAATGGAAAATCGGCAACATCGAAAGTGATCCTCTCAGTCCTGAAGTTCAACTCACTGCCAAATGTCACCGGCAGCGTGATCTTCCCCTTCGGCTTGCTCCTTCCCGGGTTGATTCCTTGAAACGTGCCGGTTTCTTCGAGCTCGCTGTCAGGGACTTGGAGTCTCCGAAGTACAGCGGAGGAGATCAGGTTCAAGCCGGCCCCGCCGTCAACTAGCATCTTAGTGACCTTGAGGTTGCGGATAGTTGGTGAGACCAACATCGGCAAACACCCGACAGCAGTTGTGCGATCGGGGTGATCCTCAATATCAATGATGATAGGCGAGCTGGACCATTTCAGAAGCTTGCGTGATTCGACGGGTGGTTCTGCTGCATTAACTTCCCGTACCCACTGCTTGAGTTGGCGGTGTGAAGTATGCAGAGAAGCACCGCCATCAATGCACAAAACTTCTGTGGCTTTCTGGAACTCCTGCTCGCTGGTCTCGGTGTCATCCATGTCTTCGTCGTCGTCGTCATCTTCATCCTTGTCGCGGCCGCGGGGAGGTCTGTCGCCTTGCCGCTGCTTGGTGATGCCGCGGCGTTCCCCCCGGCCAGTGCGCTTCGTACCAGATCCTCCAGCACCTCCTTGGGCCTTCTCCTTGTCGCGTCGCTCGTACTCGGCCTTTTGTAGCTCAACGAGCTGTTCGACCTTCTTGCAGCTCTGGAGATCATGGCCTTTGGTGCGGTGAATCTTGCAGTACTGCTTGTTGGTGCCATCCTGCTTGTCGGCGGCCGCCACAGCCTGGCAGTTGGCGCATGCGGCAACCTCCTTGCCGGAGCCATCAGTCTTGGCTGTCTTGGCGCCACCTTCGTTGCCGGATTGCTCGACAACTAGCACATCTTTGCCTTTCCTCTTCCTGTTGTTCCGCCGTCTGTTTTTGCTTGCTGGGGCGGCATCGTCGCTGTCAGATCCTGCGGTTCCTACGTTCTCCCCGGGGAGTTTCCTTCCTTCCTCAGCACGTGCACATCTGTCGGCCAGGGCATACAACTCGCTGACATCTCTGATCTTGCACATCGCCATCTCCTCCCGCATCCTGCGGTTGCGCACGTTCTGATGGAACGCACTGATGACCGCGGCAGGGTGGACGTCTGGTTGCGTTGCACTTGGATGAATCTCTGGATGTACTTACATAGAGGCTCGCCTTCCTTCTGGGCAAGCAGGTGAAGATCACTCTCCTGGCCATGGGGTTTGTGGCCGCCTGTAAAGGCGCCGACAAACTGATGGCATAGGTCCGCCCAGGAAGATATGGAGTTTTCCGGCAAGTGCATGAGCCAGGACCTGACGTTGGGCTTAAGCACCAGAGGGAAGTAATTGGCGAGGATCTTGCTGTCCCGCCCCCCGGCAGCCTGCACCGCAATGGTGTAGATGCTGAGGAACTCCGACGGATGCAGCCTGCCATCGTACTTCTCTGGTACGTCTGGCTTGAAATTCTTCGTGCTGGGCCACTGGACTTGCCGCAGCTCACGGGTAAATGCAGGGCAACCTACCGCGTACGGCAGGTCGCCTGGTTCCCTTGGCGCTTGCATGTCGATAGTGGGGCCAGCGCGTCGGTCTGATTGACGCCGCGTTTCTCTCCGACGCTCGATGCGGGTGCGGGCGTCTTCTTGCTGCCGTTCATGAAGAACGTGGCGCTGATCGCGACGAGTTCGCGGATCTGAGGAAGCAGTGGAGTCGCTGTCATGGCGGACCCGGCGAGTCGGCGATCTTGGCCTTCGGGGCGGAGAGTGCACGGTGGTTGCACCCCCACCGGTTTTGTCGCCATCGGCTCACACTTGGCTGGCCTGCCGCGGCTGCGATGTGGTCGCTGGCCGCAGAGTGTCGCCGTTGGCGAAGCCGATGAGACTCTGAATGGTGGCCCTCCAGTCCTCGATCTTGTCTGGCGCTGGAGGGAAGTCTAGGAGCAGTTGAGATCGCGCTAGAGCTTCTGCTGGGGTGGCGAGTAGCGGTGGCGAACGGCGCGAGGAGCGGGATATGCTCGGGCTCCCAACGATGTTGGAAGGAGCGGTATTCCGTCCAGGCGACCGTGCCTCGCTCGCGCCAGCACGTCGGCATGCATTTTGGCCTTGAGCGTCCCGGGATCCGCTAGCTCGGTTTGGGTCCAGCGAGCGTATGGTACCGTGAGCACCACGACGCCGTCGGTCCTGCGCCTCTTGAGATGGGCGCGGTGCGTCTATTGACGCCCGGTCGTCGGGGGAGCCGACTACGCCGCCAGCGGGCAGCGCGGTCTTGTCCTTGGACTTGTTGGCACCGTGGGCTCCCTCGTCGGCGCCCGTCCCACCGCCGGCGTTCTCCCCGCCGGCCGTTTGCTGCGGCGGTGGTGGATTCGACGCGGACGGCGCAGCCGCCTCCGAAGCCTTCTTCTTCGGCGGCATGTCGATGAAGTCGATGAAGATTCAGCTCGCGTGAACACCAGATCAGGTTCACGCGACCTCGACGCCCCCTACCTGGCGTGCCAGAGATGCCGGGGTTTTCCTGGGCTCCCCGAGCACCTATGGGGACGGAGCCCCTTCTCGGTTCGGCGGGGGACGGAGGCCGCGCGAAGAGCGGATCGAGGTGAAGCACGCGGGGGAAGGTTTTTACCCGGCTTCGGAGCTCTCCGGGGAGATAACACTCCTACTGCTGCTTTGTGGATTGTATTGAGTTCTTGCTCGGGAGCGTCGTGTGCTACAGTACGCTCGAGCAGCTAACGAGACTGAGCGCTTCTCTGAGGATCGATCCCCCCACCACGTTGTGCATGGGCCTCCTTTTATATGTCCAAGGGGTCTCCAACAGGTGGCACGTAGGTAAGGGTAAAAGTGTAAATATGCTGCGGTAGGTACAGCTACCTACACAGTGTATCATACCTAACCCTGACGGCAGGGGACAAAGGCATTAAATGCCCGTCTACGTCGCCCAGACGATGCAGAAAAGGGACCGTCAGGGGCGCTATCGCTCGCCACGATGGCGATCCTGTCAGCGTTGCATGCCATAGCGTACCCCTGGCTGCACAGCCTCCCGCCACGTACGCTGGGAAGGGTCCCGGAGTGACACGTAGGTGGGTGAGCTGGAGCGCGGGTACAGAGTGGCTGCCTGCCACGACAAGTGCCTTGCCGCGGCCGTTGTCTTGTCGCGCCCGGGAACTTGTCGCTCGCCGGGTCCTGCCGGGACGCGTGGCGTGCTGCGGCAGGTTCTTTGAGATGCTCTTGTTGGGCTTGCCGGCAAGCTCCTTTTGCCGGGGTCTCGTACCTTCAATGGCGTTCCCGGCAAGCTCCTCTTGCCGGGTACTTGTCTTCTTGACTTAAATATTTTGTTCTCGAATGGCTTCAAAGGAACCATAGAGAGCCTTGGTGATCGCCTGGCGGGCCTTGCCGCGGGGTGCTGCGACTGCCCGTGCACAAGTTCGGGATACTAGAGTACCCCTACTTTAGTACACCGACAGTTTCTATCCCTAGAAAATTTATGATGAGTGGGAAACTACTATTAAAATTAAAATTAAGGATCATGAATGTTATGCTTTGTGTGATTTGGATGCTAGTGTTTCCACAATTCCAAAAACTTTGTGTGATTTGCTAGGTTTCCGTGAATTTGATGATTGTTCCTTAAACTTGCACCTTGCAGATTCCACCATTAAGAAACCTATGGGAAGAATTAATAATGTTCTTATTGTTGCAAATAGGAATTATGTGCCCATAGATTTCATTGTTCTTGATATATATTGCAATCCTTCATGTCCTATTATTCTCGGTAGACCTTTCCTTAGAACGATTGGTGCAATTATTGATATGAAGGAAGGAAATATTAGATTCCAATTTCCGTTAAGGAAGGCATGGAACGATTTCCTAGAAAGAAAATAAAATTACCTTATGAATCTATCATGAGAGCCACTTATGGATTGCATTCCAAAGATGGCAATACCTAGATCTATCCTTGCCTTTATGCCGAGCTAGGGGCGTTAAACGATAGCGCTTGTTGGGAGGCAACCCAATTTTATTTTAGTTTTTTGCTTTTTGGTTATGTTTAGGAATAAATAATCCATATAGCTTATGTTTATATGTGGTTTTGTGTTTTAATTAGTGTTTGTGCCAAGTAGAACCTTTGGGAAGACTTGGGGAAAGTCTTTGCGATCTTGCTATACAAAAACCTAGAAACTTTAGCGCTCACGAGATTAGCTACAACATTTTACTGGAGAGTGATATTTAGTTGATTATTTTTGCAGATGATTAATAGATAAATTCCTCACGTCCAGCAATTTGTTTTAGAATTTTTGGAGCTCTAGAAGTTTGCGTTAGTTACAGATTACTACAGACTGTTCTGTTTTTGACAGATTCTGTTTTTGCGTGTTGTTTGCTTATTTTGATGAATCTATGGCTCGTAATGGAGTTTATGAACCATAGAAAAGTTTTATTACAGTAGGTTTAACACCATAAATAAAGAATGAGTTCATTACAGTACCTTGAAGTGGTGTTTTGTTTTCTTTCGCTAACGGAGCTCACGAGATTTTCTGTTAAGTTTTGTGTTGTGAAGTTTTCAAGTTTTGGGTAAAGATTTGATGGATTATGGAACAAGGAGTGGCAAGAGCCTAAGCTTGGGTATGCCCAAGGCACCCCAAGGTAAAATATAAGGACAACCCAAAAATCCTAAGCTTGGGGATGCCCCGGAAGGCATCCCCTCTTTTGTCTCCGTCCATCGCTAACTTTACTTGGAGCTATATTTTTATTCACCACATGATATGTGTTTTGCTTGGAGCGTCTTGTATGATTTGAGTCTTTGCTTTTTAGTTCACCATAATCATCCTTGCTGTACACACCTTTTGAGAGAGACACACATTATTTGGAATTTATTAGAATACTCTATGTGCTTCACTTATATCTTTTGAGTTAAACAATTTTGCTCTAGTACTTCACTTATATCTTTTAGAGCACGGTGGTGGTTATATGTTATAGAAATTATTGATCTCTCATGCTTCACTTATATTATTTTTAGAGTCCTTTAGGACAACATGGTAATTTTCTTTGGTTATAAAATTAGTCCTAATATGATAGGCATCCAAGATAAAAACTTTTAAGTGCATTGAATACTAAGAGAAGTTTGATACTTGATAGTTTTTTTGAGATATAAAGGTGGTAATATTAAAGTTGTGCTAGTTGAGTAGTTGTGAATTTGAGAAATACTTGTGTTGAAGTTTGCAAGTCCCGTAGCATGCACGTATGGTAAACATTGTGTGACAAATTTGAAACATGAGGTGTTCTTTGATTGTCATCCTTATGAGTGGCGGTCGGGGACGAGCGATGGTCTTTTCCTACCAATCTATCCCCCTAGGAGCATGCGCGTAGTGCTTGGTTTTTGATGACTTGTAGATTTTTGCAATAAGTATGTGAGTTCTTTATGACTAATGTTGAGTCCATGGATTATACGCACTCTCAACCTTCCATCATTGCTAGCCTCTTCGGTACCGTGTATTGCCCTTTCTCACCTTGAGAGTTGGTGCAAACTTCGCCGGTGCATCCAAACCCCGTGATACGATATGCTCTACCAGACATAAACCTCCTTATATCTTCCTCAAAACAGCCACCACACCTAACTATTATGGCATTTCCATAGCCATTCCGAGATATATTGCCATGCAACTTTCCACCGTTCTGTTTATTACGACACGCTTCATCATTGTCATATTGCCTTGCATGATCATGTAGTTGACATCGTATTTGTGGCAAAGCCACCATGCATATTATTTCATACATGTCACTTTTGATTCATTGCCCTTGCCGGTACACCGCTGGAGGCATTCATATATAGTCATATTTTGTTCTAAGTATCGAGTTGTAATCATTGAGTTGTAAATAGATAGAAGTGTGATGATCATCATTAATAGAGAACTGTCCCAAATATATAAAGGAAAAAAAGAGAAATGCCAAATAAAAAAAGGAAGGTCCAAAAAAAGATAAAAGAGAGGAGAAATAAAAAGGGACAATGCTACTATCCTTTTTCCACACTTGTGCTTCAAAGTAGCACCATGATATTTATGATAGAGAGTCTCTTGTTTTGTCACTTTCATATACTAGTGGGAATTTTTCATTATAGAACTTGGCTTGTATATTCCAACGATGGGCTTCCTCAAATGTCCTAGGTCTTCACGAGCAAGCAAGTTGGATGCACACCCACTTAGTTTCTTTTGTTGAGCTTTCATACATTTATAGCTCTAGTGCATCTGTTGCATGGCAATCCCTACTCCTTGCATTGAAATCAATTGATGGCATCTCCCTAGCCCATTGATTAGCCGCGTCAATGTGAGACTTTCTCTTTTTTTGTCTTCTCCACACAACCCCCATCATCATATTCTATTCCACCCATAGTGCTATATCCATTGCTCATGCTCATGTACTGCGTGAAAGTTGAAAAAAGTTTGAGATTACTAAAGTATGAAACAATTGCTTGGCTTGTCATCGGGGTTGTGCAAGATGAGAGCATCTTGTGTGACGAAAATGAAGCACGACCAAACTATATGATTATGTAGGGATAAACTTTCTTTGGCCATGTTATTTTGAGAAGATATAATTGCTTTGTTAGTATGCTTGAAGTATTATTATTTTTAAGTCAATATTAAACTTTCATCTTGAATCTTTCGGATCTGAACATTCATGCCACAATAAAGAAAATTACATTGAAGAATATGCTAAGTAGCATTCCACATAAAAAATTCTGTTTTTCTCATTTACCTACTCGAGGACGAGTAGGAATTAAGCTTGGGGATGCTTGATACGTCTCCAACGTATCTATAATTTTTGATTGCTCCATGCTATTATATATTTTGTTTTGGATGTTTAATGGGCTTATTTATGCACTTTTATATTATTTTTGGGACTAACCTATTAACCCAAGGCCCAGTGCAAATTGCTGTTTTTTTGCCCATTTTAGTGTTTCGCAGAAAAAGAATATCAAACGGAGTCCAAACGGAATGAAACCTTCGGGAGCGTTATTTTTGGAACAAACGTGATCCAGAGGACTTGGAGTGGACGTCAAGCTATCAACAAGGAGGCCACGAGGCAGGGGGCACGCCTACCCCCCTAGGCGCGCCCTCCACCCTCGTGGGCCCCTCATAGCTCCATCGACCTACTTCTTCCTCCTATATATACGTACGTACCCCGAAACCATCGAGGAGCACCACAAAAACCTAATTCCACCGCCACAACCTTCTGTACCTGTGAGGTCCCATCTTGGGGCCTTTTCCGGCGCTCTGCCGGAGGGGGCATCGATCATGGAGGGCTTCTACATCAACACCATAGCCTCTCCGATGATGTGTGAGTAGTTTACCACAGACCTTCGGGTCCATAGTTATTAGCTAGATGGCTTCTTCTCTCTCTTTGGATCTCAATACAAATTTCTCCTCGATCTTCTTGGAGATCTGTTCGATGTAACTCTTTCTGCGGTGTGTTTGTTGAGATCCGATGAATTGTGGGTTTATGATCAAGATTATCTATGTACAATATTTGAATCTTATCTGAATTCTTTTATGTACGATTGGTTATCTTTGCAAGTCTCTTCAAATTATCAGTTTGGTTTGGCCTACTAGATTGATCTTTCTTGCAAAGGGAGAAGTGCTTAGCTTTGGGTTCAATCATGCGGTGCTCGATCCTAGTGACAGTAGGGGAAACGACACACATTGTATTGTTGCCATCGAAGATAAAAAGATGGGGTTTATATCATATTGCATATTTGCATGAGTTTATCCCTCTACATCATGTCATCTTACCTAATGCATTACTCTGTTCTTATGAACTTAATATTCTAGATGCATGCTGGATAGCGGTCGATGTGTGGAATAATAGTAGTAGATGCAGGCAGGAGTCGGTCTAGTTGTCGCGGACGTGATGTCTATATACATGATCATGCATGGATATTCTCATAATTATGCACTTTTCTATCAATTCCTCGACAGTAATTTGTTCACCCACCGTAATACTTATGCTATCTTGAGAGAAGCCACTTGTGAAACCTATGGCCCCGGGTCTATTATCCATCATATTAATCTACCGTCAACAAGCTATTTCTTTCGTCGTTTATTTTGCAATCTTTAATTTTAATCTTTATCATAAAAATACCAAAAATATTATCTTATCATCTCTATCAGATCTCACTTTTGCAAGTGGCCGTGAAGGGATTGACAACCGCTTTATCGTGTTGGTTGCAAGGTTCTTTTTTTTTGTGTAGGTATGAGGGACTTGCGTGTGGCCTTCTACTGGATTGATACCTTGGTTCTCAAAAACTAAGGGAAATACTTATGCTACTTTGCTGCATCACCCTTTCCTCTTCAAGGGAAAACCAACGCAGTGCTCAAGAGGTAGCAATAGTCCGGCGAGCTCACGAAGCCCGTCTTCGGACCTGGCCATGCGCTCCGGATCTAAGGCTAGAGTGGAAGTTGGGGTCGCGAATCCTTGAAAGATCAAGTCTCCTCAGATATTGGCGACATAGTCCAGATTTCCAAAACTAATTTGGTGGCCTGGGGCGTAGCAGCCGATCTGCTCTAGATGGCCAAGCGAGTTGGCCCGCAGTGCGAAGCCGCCGAACACAAAGATCTGACCAGGGAGGAAAACCTCCCCCAGGGCAGCATTGTTGTAGGTGATTAACGGGGCCATCGAACCACTTGACGAAGACGCAGCGGAACTCTCAATGAAAGCACCAATGTCGGTGTCAAAACCGGCGGATCTCGGGTAGGGGGACCCGAACTGTGCGTCTAAGGTCAATGGTAACAGGAGACAGGGGACACGATGTTTGCCCAGGTTCGGGCCCTATCTATGGAGGTAATACCCTACTTCCTGGTTGATTGATCTTGATGAATATGAGTATTACAAGAGTAGATCTACCACGAGATCGTAATGGCTAAAACCCTATAAGTCTAGCCTGTATGATTATGATTGTCTCCACGGACTAAACCCTCCGGTTTATATAAACACCGGAGGGAACTAGGGTTGTACAAAGTCGGTTACAGAAAAAGGAATCTTCATATCCGAATGCCAAGCTTGCCATCCACGCCAAGGAGAGTACCATCCGGACACGGGTGAGAGTCTTCGGTCTTGTATCTTCATGACCCATCAGTCCAGCCCACGTTACATAGTCCAGACACCCGAGGACCCCTTAATCTAGGACTCCCTCAACCGTTCCCTTGAATTTTAGTGCGTTCCTAGAGAAGGCTAAGTTGAAAGATGATGGTAGCAACTACATGGACTGGGTTCGTAATTTGAGGATTATCCTCATCGCTGAACACAAGAATTTTGTCCTGGAAGCACCGCTAGGTGCAAGACCCGCTGCAGGAGCAACTCCGGACGCTATGAACATCTGGCAGAGCAAAGCTGATGACTACTCGATAGTTCTGTGTGCCATGCTTTACGGCTTAGAACCGGGACTTCAACGACGTTTTGAACATCATGGAGCATATGAGATGTTCCAGGAGTTGAAGTTAATACTTTAAGAAAATGCCCGAATTGAGAGATATGAAGTCTCTAATAAGTTTTATAGCTGCAAGATGGAGGAGAATAGTTCTGTCAGTGAACATATACTCAAAATGTCTGGGTACCACAACCACTTGACTCTGGGAGTTAATCTTCCTGATGATAGTGTCATTGACAGAGTTCTTCAATCACTGCCACCAAGCTACAAAAGCTTCATGATGAACTATAATATGCAAGGGATGGATAAGACAATTCCCGAGCTCTTCGCAATGCTAAAGGCTGCGGAGGTAGAAATCAAGAAGGAGCATCAAGTGTTGATGGTTAGCAACACCACTAGTTTCAAGAAAAAGGGCAAAGGGAAGAAGGGGAACTTCAAGAAGAACAGCAAGCAAGTTGCTGCTCAAGTGAAAAAGCCCAAGTCTGGACTAAGCCTGAGACTGAGTGCTTCTACTTCAAAGGGACTGGTCACTGGAAGCGGAACTGCCCCAAGTATTTGGCGGATAAGAAGGATGGCAAAGTCAAAGGTATATTTGATATACATGTTATTGATGTGTACCTTACTAATGCTCGTCGTAGCGCCTGGGTATTTGGTACTGGTTCTGTTGCTCATATTTGCAACTCGAAACAGGGGCTACAACTTAAACAAAGATTGGCTAAGGACGAGGTGACGATGCGCGTGGGAAATGGTTCCAAAGTCGATGTGATCGCCGTCGGCACGCTACCTCTACATCTACCTTCGGGATTAGTTTTAGACCTGAATAATTGTTATTTGGTGCCAGCGTTAAGCATGAACATTATATCTGGATCTTGTTTGATGCGAGACAGTTATTCATTTAAATAAGAGAATAATGGTTATTCTATTTATATGAGTAATATCTTTTATGGTCATGCACCCTTGATGAGTGGTTTATTTTTGTTGAATCTCGATAGTAGTGATACACATATTCATAGTAGTGATACACAAGTTTAATAATGATAGTGCAACTTATTTGTGGCACTACCGTTTAGGTCATATTGGTGTAAAGCGCATGAAGAAACTCCATCCTGATGGGCTTTTGGAATCACTTGATTCTTGCGAACCATGCCTCATGGGCAAGATGACAAAGACTCTGTTCTCCAGAACAATGGAGCGAGCAACAGCCTTGTTGGAAATAATACATACTGATGTATGCGGTCCGATGAGTGTTGAGGCTCGCGGCAGGTATCGTTATTTTCTGACGTTCATAGATGATTTGAGCAGATATGGGTATATCACTTGATGAAGCATAAGTCTGAAACAGTTCAAAGAATTTCAGAGTGAAGTGGAAAATCATTGTAACAAGAAAATAAAGTTTCTACGATCTGATTGTGGAGGTGAATATTTGAGTTATGAGTTTGGTCTTCATTTGAAACAGTGCAAAATAGTTTCGCAACTCACGTCACCTGGAACACCACAACGTAATGGTGTGTCCGAACGTCGTAACCACACTTTATTAGATATGGTGCGATCTATGATGTCTCTTACTGATTTACCGCTATTGTTTTGGGGTTATGCTTTAGAGACGGATGCATTCACGTTAAATAGGGCACCATCTAAATCCATAGAGATGACACCATATGAACTGTGGTTTGGCAAGAAACCCAAGTTGTCGTTTCTTAAAGTTTGGGGCTGCGATGCTTATGTGAAAGAGCTTCAACCTGATAAGCTCGAACCCAAATCGGAGAAATGTGTCTTCATAGGATACCCAAAGGAGACTGTTGGGTACACCTTCTATCACAAATCTGAAGGCAAGCTATTCGTTGCTAAGAATGGATCCTTTCTAGAGAAGGAGTTTCTCTCAAAAGAAGTGAGTGGGAGGAAAGTAGAACTTGATGAGGTAATTGTACCTTCTCCCGAATTGGAAAGTACTTCATCACAGAAATCAGTTCCAGTGATTCCTACACCAATCAGCGAGGAAGCTAATGATGATGATCAAGAAACTTCAGATCAAGTTACTACTGAACCTCGTAGGTCAACCAGAGTAAGATCCGCACCAGAGTCGTACGGTAATCCTGTTCTGGAAGTTATGTTACTTGACCATGATGAACCTACAAACTATGAGGAAGCGGTGATGAGCCCAGATTTCGAGAAATGGCTTGAGGCCATGAAATCTGAGATGGGATCCATGTATGAGAACAAAGTGTGGACTTTGGTTGACTTGCCTAATGATCAGCAAGCCATAGAGAATAAATGGATCTTTAAGAAGAAGACTGACGCTGACGGTAATGTTACTGTCTACAAATCTCGACTTGTTGCGAAAGGTTTTCGACAAGTTCAAGGAGTTGACTACGATGAGACCTTATCACCCGTAGCGATGCTTAAGTCAATCCGAATCAAGTTAGCAATTGCCGCATTTTATGATTATGAAATTTGGCAAATGGATATCAAAACTGCAAACTGCATTCCTTAATGGATATCTTAATGAAGAGTGGTATATGATGTAACCAGAAGGTTTTGTCGATCCTAAAGGTGCTAACAAAGTGTGCAAGCTCCAGCGATCCATTTATGGACAGGTGCAAGCATCTTGGAGTTGGAATATACACTTTGATAGTGTGATCAAAGCATATGGTTTTATACAGACTTTTGAAGTGAGTGGGAGCTCTGTAGCATTTATGATATTATATGTAGATGACAAGACCTCAGTGAAAGGATACTTGAATAAGAATTTTTCAATGAAAGACCTCAGTGAAGCTGCTTATATATTGGGCATCAAGATCTATAGAGATAGATCAAGACGCTTAGTTGGACTTTCACAAAGCACATACCTTGATAAAGTTTTGAAGAAGTTCAAAATGGATCAGTCCAAGAAAGGGTTCTTGCATGTGTTATAAGGTGTGAAGTTGAGTCAGACTCGATGCCCGACCATTGCAGAAGATAGAAAGAAAATGAAAGTCATTCCCTATGCCTCAGCCATAGGTTCTATCATGTATGCAATGCTGTGTACCAGACCTGATGTGTGCCTTGCTATTATTTTAGCAGGGAGGTACCAAAGTAATCCAGAAGTGGATCACTGGATAGCGGTCAAGAACATCCTGAAATACCTGAAAAGGACTAAGGATATGGTTCTCATTTATGGAGGTGACAAAGAGCTCGTTGTAAACAGTTACGTCGATGCAAGCTTTGACACTGATTCGGATGACTCTAAGTCACAAACCGGATATGTATTTATATTGAATGGTGGAGCTGTCAGTTGGTGCAGTTCCAAGCAAAGCGTCGTGGCGGGATCTACGTGTGAAGCGGAGTACATAGCTGCTTTGGAAGCAGAAAATGACGGAGTCTGGATGAAGGATTTCATATCCGATCTAGGCGTAATACCTAGTGCATTGGGTCCAATGAAAATCTTTTGTGACAATACTGGAGCAATAGCCTTGGTGAAGGAATCCAGATTTAACAAGAGAACCAAGCACATCAAGAGACGCTTCAATTCCATCCGCGATCTAGTCAAGGAGGGAGACATAGAAGTTTGCAAAATACATAGGATCTGAATGTTGCAGACCCATTAACTAAGCCTCTTCCACGAGCAAAACATGATCAGCACCAAGACTCCATGGGTGTTAGAATCATTACTATGTAATCTAGATTATTGACTCTAGTGCAAGTGGGACACTGAAGGAAATATGCCCTAGAGGCAATAATAAAGTTGTTATTTATATTTCCTTATATCATGAAAAATGTTTATTATTCGTGCTAGAATTGTATTAATCGGAAACTTAGTACATGTGTGAATACATAGACAAACAGAGTGTCCCTAGTATGCCTCTACTTGATTAGCTTGTTAATCAAAGATGGTTATGTTTCCTAACCATAGACATGTGTTGCCATTTGATGAACAGGATCAAATCATTAGAGAATGATCTAATGGACAAGACCCATCCGTTAGCTTAGCATTAATGATCGTTTAGTTTTATTGCTACTGCTTTCTTCATGACTTATACATGTTCCTCTGACTATGAGATTATGCAACTCCCGAATACTGGATGAACACCTTGTGTGCTATCAAACGTCACAACGTAACTGGGTGATTTTAAAGATGCTCTACAGGTGTCTCCGATGGTGGTTGTTGAGTTGGCATAGATCGAGATTAGGATTTGTCACTCCATGTATCGGAGAGGAATCTCTGGGCCCTCTTGGTAATGCACATCACTATAAGCCTTGCAAGCAATGTGATAAATGAGTTAGTTGCGGAATGGTGCATTACGGAAGGAGTAAAGAGACTCGCCGGTAACGAGATTGAACTAGGTATGATGATACCGACGATCGAATCTCGGGCAAGTAACATACTGATTACAAAGGGAACAATGTATGTTGTTATGTGGTTTGACCAATAAAGATCTTCGTAGAATATGTAGGAGCCAACATGAGCATCCAGGTTCCGCTATTGGTTATTAACCGCAGATGTGTCTCGGTCATGTCTACATAGTTCTCGAACCCGTAGGGTCCGCACGCTTAACGCTCGATGACGATTTGTATTATGAGTTATGTGATGTACCGAAGTTTGTTCGGAGGCCCAGATGAGATCACAGACATGACGAGGAGTCTTGAAATGGTCGAGATATAAAGATTGATATCTTGGAAGGTTATGTTTGGACACCGGAATGGTTTCGGAAAGGTTCAGACATTTTCTGGAGTACTAGCGGTTACGGGAACCCCCCCGGGGAGTTAATGGGCCTTCATGGGCCCTAATGGAGAGAGGAGGCGGCGGCTAGGTGGAGGCGCGTGCCCCCCAAGCCGAAACTAAATTGGACTAGGGGTTGGAGGGCGGCCCCCCTTTCACTACAAGAATCAGCTATTTTGCCGTCTGCCATGGCGGACGGCAAAGGCATGAACGGCGGACGGCAAAGGCCTTTGCCGTCAGCCGCGGACGGCAAAAGGCTCCGGCAACGTAGGCTACGGTAAACAGCTACTTTGCCGTCTCCTTTCTGGCGGCTGACGGCAAAGGCCCTTTGCCGTCCGCGGCGGACGACAAAGAGAGCGGACGACAATAATTGCGCTGTCAGTCCGTTAAGTGGCTAACGGCGGGCCTTTGCTGTCCGCCGCTGACGGCAAAATTTCTAGTGTCTTTGCCGTCCGCCGTATGATGTCATCTACACGTCACTACATGGCAGGTTCTTTGCCGTCTGCCACTGATGGCAAAGTCTTTGCCGTCTGCCACTGTAGGCAAACTGGCCAAATGGGTCAGCTCCCAGGAAGCACAGCTGGATGCCACGTGTCTTCTTTGCCGTCCGCGGCAGACAGCAAAGAGCCCGTTGCCGTCGGTGGCAGACGGCAAAGAGCCTGCATATTGGCTCTTTTATCTGTTGTTTATTAAATCCAACAATTTTCATCACAAATATATATGACATATATAGATATATTTCAAAAGGCCATTACAGAGCAAACATATAAGATATCCAACACATAACTTCATCATCCAACCATATATATTACATGCATAGTTCCATCATACATAACAAGTTCAACATAGAGGCATCCAACCATATATATTACAATAGTTTCATCCAATGATACAAAAGAAACAGATAAAGGGATAAGGAGCACTCCATCTATGCAAGCTTTCGTCAAGTGAATGAAATCTGCAAAATGAAAAATAAGAAAGTTAGAACAAGAAGAGTAGAACAAGAAGAAGAGTAGAACAAGAATAAGACTAGAACAAGAAGAGTAGAACAAGAAGAAGACTAGAACAAGAAGAGTATGTCATTTATGAGCTAACTTACGTGAAATGGATCATATATGAGCTAACTAAGTAGAAATGGGTCGTTTATGAGCTAAATAAGGTGAAATGGATCATTTATGAGCTAACTTAGTTGAAATGGGTCGTTTATGAGCTAACTAAGGTCAAATGGATCGTTTTTGAGGTAACTAAGGTGAAATGGATCGTTTTTGAGGTAACTAAGGTGAAATGGATCGTTTTTAGCTAACTTAGGTGAAATGGATCGTTTTTTAGCTAACTTAGGTGAAATGGATCATTTATGAGCTAACTTAGTTGAAATGGATCGTTTTTGAGCTAACTTAGGTGAAATGGATCATTTATGAGCTAATTTAGTTGAAATGGATCTTTTTGAGCTAACTTAGTTGAAATGGATCATTTAAGAGCTAATTTAGGTGAAATGGATCATTTTTTAGTTAACTTGGTGAAATGGATCGTTTATGAGCTAAATTAGTTGAAATGGATCGTTTATGAGATAACCTAGGTAAGATGGGTCATTTTGGAGTTAACCTTGGTGAAATGGGTCATTTTAAAGCTAACGTAGGTAAAATGGATCATTTAGGAGCTAATCTAGGTAAAATGGGTCATTTTTGAGCTAACTTGGATGAACTGGATCATTTATAAGCTAACCTAGGTAAAATGGGTCATTTTAGAGCTAACTTAGGTAAAATGGATCGTCTATGAGCTAACTAAGCTAATTATGCAATTTTTGACATAAGTAAGCTAGGTACAGATCGTTTTAGAGCTAACTTAGGTAAAATGGATGGTTTTGGAGGTCAGTAAGCTTATTAAGTCATTTTGGAGGAGAAGAAGCTAAGTGTAGGTCATTATGGTAAGCATTGGAGGAAATAAAGCTAAGTCTAGGTCTTTATGGATGTGTTAAGCAAAACACTAGATAAACTTACCAAGATCCAGGAGGTGTAGGAGCGGGGTGGCTCGTGTCGGTAGCTGGAGAAGGATCGTGCGATGCTTGTCTGGAGTTACCCTGCACCAAAGATCATTTCCAATGTCCTGTTAGCATGATGAAACTCAAATGTTAAGACTAGCAAGTAATGTCCATTCAAATAAAACTCACCGTGGTCCCAGGAGCAATCACTGGCATCGACGGAGCGGTCTGACCTGTCTTCTCGCACACAGACTGCACATTTGGTTTTGACGACTCAGTCATACTAGTTAGTAATGAGACAAACACTACATGAATGTTTTGGCTAATCTGCAGAAGAAACTTACCACAAGGAACTCGTACATGGCCCTTGCCTGCATGTCATTCTGTGCCCTGTCCTCCTCCATCATCTTTGCCGTCCTCTCCTCCAACTCCCGCTGCCTCTCCGCCGCCTCCGCCAGAAGTTTCTCCGTTCTATCTCTCTCACTCTGTATAGCAGCCTGCAACACCACTCACATGACCATTTGTAATCATTGATGGAAGCGCACACAATGTAATGGAGAAAGATAACTGAGTACGTATCACTAACCTTGATGGCGAGTTGCATTGGTCGTTCACGAGGCCTTATCTCAGGAGCGGAGCTCGACTGGAGCGCCTTGATCTCCGGGAGAGTGCTAGGACAACGGATAAGTCCATCTCCAATGGCTATGGAGCCATGGGACCTCCTGCCACCAGATATCATCACCAGCTCTGGATCAATGGGACCCTGGCTCGGGTTAAAGACCTCCCCTTTCCTCGCCTTCCCCTCATCTCTATATCTCACGAGCTTGTTGTGGGAGGAGATGTTGGTGAAGTTGTTTGCATCATCGAGGTCAGACTGAGAGAAAGCCTTGACTTTCTTGAAAGAGGCAGTGTGGGCCATGGCATACAGGTCGTACACCTCTGGCACCTTATCCGCCTTATTGTAGCGTGCCTGAAAGAGAGAAACAATGAAAATTAGTAATTAAAGGGCTCAAGCTAGCATGATGAATGAATTGCATGAACCATGAAGCAAACCACATACCTAGTTGTGCCCGAACTGATATAAGTTGGAGCTGCCTTGATGGTGTGGCACACCTTCCATTTGGGCACATTTGTCCTTGGCCTCCTTGTGGAGGGCTAGCCATTGTTTTGAGCACCACTCATCGACCAACACCTCCCAACAATCCATCCGATCCGCACACCATCTCGGAGGCGCCTAAGTTAGCAAATAGAACCTTGAGTGCTACGGCTAAGAATTACTAAATGAAGGAACTTAAGTAGAGAAGGCCTTAAGAATTACCTTCATGTACTGCTCCTTACTCAGGAACTTATCGCGGCACGCCGGCTTGGTCTTCTTGATACCACGCAAGGCGTAGTAGTCTCGAACAGCCTGCACCCGAGCCTCGTGCCGTAAGTTCTGGAGTAGGCGCTTGCAGACTTTCTCGATAACATGTGCCGCGTCCTCCTCGTATCCCTCCTCACACCTGTAGAATGTCTGCAATCAAATGAGACAATATTGATTAGTATAATTAATAACTAGCTAGTTGAAGATTTTTAAATGTGTAAAGGAGAAATTACCCAGAACTTTCTGATCACCATGTCTGCCCTCGTGTTGCACACGACACCGTCGATAATCTCATCCGGCGGGGCCGGGCAGCCACGTAGTGCTCCCAGCTCAATCCAAGCTCTGGAAGCCGACCCTCACCAGGCAACGTGACAAACCCCGGGAAGTTTTGCCGGCAAAGAACTCCAAGGGCGGAGTTGGGCCGGCGGACACTATGATGGTGGTCCCAACCCCTGCAGCATGAGAAGGCCAACGCATTAGTTATTTGAAGAAACGTGAATGCAGAAGGTACAAAAATATTAAATGCACTTACGTACCTCTCCCCATCAGGGAAAATCAACCACCTTTGCTCGCGGGTCACCGGCACGGACGGGAGCCGTGTAGCACCACGCTGGTAGACGTTGCCCCCCTCCTCCCCCTCCTCATCAGTCGGCTCCCCGCCATCATCAGCATGGCCACTCTCAGGCTGACCCAACCAGGTACCCCATCCAGACGTGTGCTCCTCCAGGGTCTCGTGGGCCCAAGTCTCGTGGGCCGAAGGCCCGTCGACCCGAGGCTCGTGGGCCGAAGACTCGTGGACCGGAGGCTCGTGGACCGGAGTCCGTGCAGCCTCCTCCTCAGACGAGTCCACCCTAGCAGTCACGTGCTCGGGTGAAACAGCTGGGGACGGTGGCGAGGAAGGCGCCGTCAGAGTCACCCTACCTCCTCCTCTCCCGCGACCACGTGCTCCACCTCCTTTCTTCTTCTTACCTCGTCCCCTGCTGGGCACCGCGGTCGACGAAGAAGGGCCCGGCGGTGTCGCCATACTGTCCAGCAACGCTCGGCAGAGAGGTGCGTGTGGAATGGAAGACCTCACACCATGCACCGACGAAGAAGGGGCCTCTGTGTGTTCCCGACCAGCGCCCACCATCTTTCAGCACCTGCCATGACAAAGAATAAACGAAATTAGTACAACATAAAAAAAGTACCGACATGAATAATAATATGTATATCACTTAAGTGTATCATCATCAAGTACAACATAAAAAAATTGAATACCTGACACTACTAATAATCTCGATCAGTCTCATCAATAAATGCATAATCATTGTCATCACTATAATCAATGATGGGCTCATAGGGTTCATTGGCATCAACATGTGCAAGGCCACCTTGACGTAATCGGTCAAGCATTGACAGGTCATCCGCAGCAGTAACCTCATCTTGTTCCGGCTCTTCTTGTTCCTGCTCTGGGGTGATGTCGGATTCATTGTCGCTGTCTACTTCAATGTTTTGGGGTGAACTATAGCGGTTCTTGAAACGCTTTTTGGAAAGACGTGTCTCTTGGAAGAATTCTCCTTCATATGTGTCTGGGTTAATGTGAGGTTCATAATCCTCTTCCTTTGGGGGAGAAAGTCTAGCACGTGGCGGCACTTCATAAACGACATCCCAACCTTTCAGATTTGGATTAGTTTGGTAGGCCCACGGTAGATAGAATACTTGGGTCGCCTGTTGAGCCATAATATAGACATCAGGAACATCTAAATGAGTGCTTTGGTTGATTTCAACTAGCCCTATATGTTCGTGAGTCCTTCTAGTCTCCTTCGGCTGAAACCAACAACATTTGAAGACTACGACATTCGGTGGGTTTTCACCATAGAACAGAAGTTAATAAATTGCTTCAACTCTCCCATAATACTCGGTACCTCCTTCGCCGATAGCAGATACACAACAATTTGTAGACTTTCGGTCGGCCATAGATAGCTCTTTGCCATAGGTACGAAAGCGATACCCGTTGATGTCGTACTTGTCAAATGAACGGACCTTATAGTCAAAACCATTAGCGACTTGTATGAATTCGGCGTCCATAGACTCTGAATTAGCCTACAAGTTTAACATATGAAAGGATTGTTGCATTATGCACAAATTAGCGAATGAAATGAAATTGTCTAATAGAAATTACCGTTTGTTTGAACCAAGAGATGAAACCGGGATAGCCACCTCCTTGCTTTGCGAGAAGCTCATACTCTTCGACGGAATCCTTTTGGATCTCCGCTCCATACGAGAATATGGCGACATATCGACTGTATGACATATCCAGGAATAAGAGTAGTTCAAAGGAAATAGAAGTTGCGAAACAATGTACCGAGAACTTACTCGATGTATGGCCGCACTTCTATCAGCTTGTTGAAGATATACAACGAAATGGTCCGCCATTCTTCGTTATCCAAAGATACTGGATGTGAAACACTAGCTGGTGCGAGATTCCCTTTGAATAGGCTGAGGTTGGATCCACCCTTTTTAGGCTCGTCAGCATTGTACCGAGGCTTCGGATTATTTAAATGACGATTTTTGGCTTCGTAGTGCGCTGTTACGAAGTTTGCCGCCTCCTCTGTGATGAATGCCTCAGCCATCGATGCTTCAATTCTACGTTTATTTTTACATTTTTCTCGAAGCGTCTTCTGCATCCTCTCAGTTGGGTAGCACCAACGATTTTGCACGCCCCCCCCCCAATCTTGCCTCGGTCGAGAGATGCAAAATCAAATGCTCCATTGGATTAAAGAAGCCCGGTGGAAAGATCTTCTCTAACTTGCAGATCAACTCCGGCGCCAACTCTTCCATTTCTTCTAGCATGCCAGGCGATAGTTCTTTCGCACAAAGAACACGGAACAAATAGCTGAGTTCTGCCAGTACTAGCCATTCATCCTCAGGGATGAAGCCACGCAACATCACCGGCATTACCCGCTCAATCCATATGTGCCAATCATGACTCTTGAGACCAAATATGTTCAGTTTATCAAGATTCGCTCCCCTCTTTAGATTCGCTGCATACCCATCGGGGAACATCAACTGCTGTTGCACCCACAAGAGAATTTCCCTCATAGCTGGCCTTCCAAGATTGAACCATGCCTTTGGCTTCGTCCAGTTCTGCTTTCCTTTCGGTTCTTTCATGTTTTGTAATGGCCTATCACATAGCGCCTCCAGATCGAATCTAGCCTTAGTATTATCCTTTGACTTCCCATCTATGCCGAACAATGTACCAAAAAGTGCCTCGACGATATTCTTCTCAGTGTGCATCACGTCGATGTTGTGTGGGAAAAGGAGGTCTTTGAAGTAAGGCAGATCCCATAAGCATGTTTTGTGAGTCCACGCGTGCTTAGTATTATACCCCTTGAAGTACCCTGGACGTTGTGGATCTGGCTCGAGAGCATTTAACTGATCCAGGGTCTGTTGGCCTATCAATGCAGGTGGTGCAGAGTTTTTGACAACTCTACCCCTGATGAAGTTCTTCTTGTCTTTCCTGAACTTATGGCGAGGATCCAGGAACTGTCTATGCATGTCGAAGCAAGAAAACTTGCGACCGGCCTGAAGCCAACGAAACTCAAGAGCTCCCTTGCATGTGGGGCACGGGAACCTTCCATGCACACACCAGCCAACGAATAGCGTATACGCCGGCAAGTCATGCGTCGAGTACATGTACCAGACACGCATTATGAAGTTCCGTTTGCTAAAGGCGTCGTATGTCTTGAACCCATTATCCCAGGCTTCTTGCAATTCGTCCTTAAGCGGCTGCATTACGCATTCATATTTTTGCCCGGATAGTTGGGTCCTGGAATTATCAACGTCAGGAAAATGTTCTTTCTTTGCATAATCTGTCCGGGGGGGGGGGGGGGAGATTGAGTGGAAAGACAAATACAGGCCAACAACTGTATTGGGCTGCCGTCATACCAAACACACTGAACCCATCCGTGCTGACGCCGACTCGAGGATGCCTCGGATCTGCCGCTTTGTCAGCATGTAATTCATCAAACTTTTTCCACGCAACACCATCCGATGTTTGTACCATCATCAGATTCCCATCTGCATCTAGTTCGGTTCTTTTGCCTGTTTTGTGCCATGTCATCTGTCTGGCCGTCTCTTCGACCATGAAAAGACGTTGAAGTCTTGGTACGATTGGCATATACCGAAGAACACTAACGGGGATTTTGGTCTGTGTCTTCTCACCCATACCGTTGTCTACCACAATATACCTGGAAGACATGCAAATGGGACAATAGTTCAAGTCCGCATAGTCAAGCCTAAATAAGGCACATCCTTTCTCACAGGCATGTATCTTCTCATAGGGCATCTTTAGTGCACGGAGGATTTTGTCCGACTGGTACAGGTTTGTAGGCATTACATGGCCTTTGGGTAGAAAGCGTCCAAATACTGTCATAATTGCGTCATAGCATTCTCTGCCCAAGTTGAACTGAGCCTTCAGAGCCATTACTTGTGAGATGGCATCCAACTAACAAAGCTCAGTGTGCTCGTGGAGCGGACGTTTCGAAGACTCCAACATTTCATTGAAGGCCTTTGCAAATTCCTCCATCTCCTCGTCCGAATCCCGAGCATCATCTTAGCCTTGCACCTTTTTTCCATCCCGGTACCATGCTCGTCGGTGCGACGACGATCCACCTCAGCTCGGTCACGTTGGGCAGACTCACCATGAAATGTCCACACCATATAATCGGGCGTAAAACCACTCTTCTGCAGGTGTTTGCCTATTTCAGCCTCTGTCTTCTTTTCCCAATTGCCGCACCGGAAACAGGGGCACCAGGTTTTCTTTTGGCCATTTGCAAATGCGGCTTGCACAAACCCCTTAGTTTTTGTGAACCATTCAGCACTCCATTTGTTCTGACCAGTGTGACTGGTATACATCCACGCACGGTCACTCATCTTGACTTTCAGAGCTACTGGGCACACAACAATTATATATGTAATTCACCATGTATATATTCATCAGTTGATCTACTTTGTCAATTTTATTACGTCCATGCAACCTACACTCTAATAGGTAATGATAGGTCCTAATCCCACCCGTGTATGTGTAGATTGGGTTCATTTTCCCATGCTATGCTCCGGATCCGACGCAAAATTTCGGCAGCACCTCCCCGCTGTTCTCCTGATACACGTCTCTGCAATAAACAGAGAGGATGTGTACCTGGAGAACAACAGGGGAGGCACTGACGAAATATATGCGTCGGATCCGGAGCAAAGCATATGGGAAAATGAACCCAATCTACACATACTCGGGCTGTCCATGGATAGCGTTGGACAATTTGAAAGAATCAAGGTTATAAATATGCAAATGCCTGCATATTTATAACTATGCCGCTTTCGAACGGGAGAGACATATTGGTTACGCATACAGATGATTCAAGACACATATATAGCTAGCTATCAAGTTTCATCGGAATAGATCAAATAATTAATGGGGGAGGAGGACTTGTCATTTGTGCTCACCCACGAACGAAGGGGCAGAGCTCGTCAAACGCACGGCGAGGTCGTCGAACACCAAACCTCACAGCGATGAAACAACTGCACATTTAAAACTACACGATCAACACAATTATATATGATGTTTTTCATAACAAAATCGAAAAATATATGACCTAACTAATTATTCACAAATATATGACCCCGTCGGCCTCTGGAAGGCCAAAGAACACCTTTTCGGGAGGTGTCGGTGATCGGGGTGTCCTGTCGGTGTCGGGGTGCCGTGTCGGGGTCGGGGTCGGGTTCTCGGGGTCGGGGTGTCGGGTCGGGGTGCCGGGTCGGGGTCGGGGTGCCGTGTCGGTGTCGGGGTGTCGTGTAGGTGTTGGGGTCGGGGTCTCGGGGTCGGGGTGTCGGGTCGGGGTGCCGGGTCGGGGTCGGGGTGCCGTGTCGGTGTCGGGGTCGGGGTGTTGAGTCAGGCTCGGGGTCGGGGTGTCGGGGTCGGGGTCGGGGTGTCGGGGTCGGGGTCGGGGTGTCAGGGTCGGGGTGTCGTGTCGGGGTGCCGGGTCGGGGTCGAGGTGCCGTGTCGGGTCAGGGTGCCGTGTCGGGTCGGGTTTTTTCCCCTCTTTTTTCCTTTTCTTCTTCTTCCTATTCTTCCTTTTCTTCCTTTTTTTCCTTCTTCTTCTTCTTCTTCTTCTTCTTCTTCTTCTTCTTCTTCTTCTTCTTCTTCTTCCTCCTCCTTTCCTTTTTCCTCTTCTTCTTCTCCTCCTCTCCTCTTTCTTCTTCTTCTTCTTCTTCCTCTTCTTCTTTTTTCTTCTCCTCCTCCTCCTCTTCTTCTTCCTTTCCTTTTTCCTCTTCTTCTTCTCCCCCTCTCCTGTTTTTTTCTTCTTCTTCTTCTTCTTTCCTAAAACTGAACTAAACCTAAAACTAAACCTAAATCTAAAACTAAAACTAAAACTAAAAATAAAACTAAACTAAACATAAACCTAAAACTAAAAATATAGAAAAAAAGGAAAAAACTAAATCTAAACCTAAAACTAAACTAAAACTAAACCTAAAACTAAAACTAAAACTAAAACTAAACTAAACATAAACCTAAAACTAAAAAAACAGAAAAAAAAGGAAAAACAGAGGAGAGGTAGAGCTCACCTGGGCCGGTGGAGGAGGTGGCCGGTGGAGGAGGGGGGCAGGGCGGCCTGGGGCGGCGGCGCCGGGCCCGGGGCGGTGGGGCGCCGGGGGGCCGGTGCGCGGCGGCGCCGAGACGGCTAGGCGGCGGGGGCGACGGGGCGGGGGGGGGGGGGGGGGGCGGTGGGGCGACGGCGCCGGGCGGCAGTGGCGACGAGGTGGGGGCCGGTGGAGGAGGGGGGCGGGGCGGCCTGGGGCGGCAGCGTCGGGCCCGGGGCGGTGGGGCGCGGGGGGGCCGGGGCGCCGGGGCGCGGTGGCGCCGAGACGGCAGGGCGGCGGGGGCGACGGGGCGGGGGGCGGTGGGGCGGGGGGGTGGGGGCGGGGGGCGGCCGTGCGGTGGGGCGACCGGGCGGCGGCGAGGGGTGGGGGGCGGCGACGCGTGTGTGGGAGTAGGCTAGGGAGAGAAATAGAGAAAGAGGGTCGGGAGGCGCCGTTAGATACGTTTAATCTTTGCCGTCCGCCCCCTTTGCCGTCCGCTTTTTTGCTCTTTGCCGTCTGCTAGCAGACGGCAAAGAGGGGGGGGGCGTTAAGTATTTTTTAAGCAGCTCCTCAGTGGGCCCCCTCCCTCTTTGACGTCTGCTAGCGGACGACAAAGATTGTTTGCCGTCAGCTAGCAGACGGCAAGAACTGGCTGATGGCAAAGACATTCTTTGCCATCAGCCAGTTCTTTGATGTCTGCTTTTGGGTAGCTGATGGCAAAGAGCTTCTTTGCCATCTGCTAGCAGACGACAAAGAGCTAGCAGATGGCAAAGTAGCTGATTCCAGTAGTGTTTCCTTCTCTCCTCCTTCTCGTTCCCTCCTTCTCCTAGTGGGAATAGGAAAGGGGGGGGGCAAATCCTACTTGGACCGGGAGTCCAAGTAGGACTCCCCCCATGGTGCGCCCCCCTTGGGCCGGCCACCTCTCCTCCCCCCTTTATATACGTGGGAGGGGGGCACCCAAAGACACACCAAGTCTTCTCTTAGCCGTGTGCAGTGCCCCCCTCGACAGTTACACACCTCGGTCATATCGTCATAGTGCTTAGGCGAAGCCCTGCGCCGGTAACTTCATCATCACCGTCGCCACGCCGTCGTGCTGACGAAACTCTCCCTCGTCCTCAACTGGATCAAGAGATCGAGGGACGTCATCGAGCTGAACGTGTGCTGAACGCGGAGGTGCCGTATGCTTGGTGCTTGGATTGGTTGGATCGCAAAGACGTTTGACTCATCACCCGCGTTACTAAATGCTTCTGCTTTCGGTCTACGAGGGTACGTGGACACACTCTCCACACTCGTTGCTATGCATCTTGTAGATAGATCTTGCGTGATCGTAGGTAATTTTTTTGAAATACTACGTTCCCCAACACCTAGGGGGCGGCGGCCAACCCTAGGGTGTGCCCTGGCTGCCTCCCCTCCCCTCCCACCTATATATATGTGGGGAGTGGGTGCCTCAGAAGGACAAACAACATTGTCTTAGCCGTGTGCGGCTCCCCCGTCCACCGTTTACTCATCGGTCATGTTTTTGTAGTGCGTAGGCGAAGCCCTGCGAGGATCACTTCACCATCACCGTCACCATGCTGTCGTGTTGACGGAAATCATCTACTACCTCGACATCTTGCTGGATCAAAAAGGCAAGGGACGACACCGAGCTGAACATGTGTAGAACTCGGAGGTGTCGTACGTTCGGTACTTGATCGGTCGGAGCTAGAAGAAGTCCGACTACATCAACCGCGTCGTCAAACGCTTCCGCTTACGGTCTACGAGCGTACATAGACACACTCTCCCCCTCGTTGCTATACATCTCCATGGCTAGATCATTGCGTGTGCATAGATTTTTTTTGTTTTCCATGCAACGTTTCCCAACATATCACGCACATAAGAAGATATCTCCTGAGTCTGTTAATGATTTTAGGCCTATCTCTCTTTCTGGTATGGGGGTGAAATTCCTTTCTAAGATGGCTGCTAACAGGCTGCAGCTAGATATCATAAGATGTTTGCATAAAAACCATTATGGTTTTATCAAATCCAGAACCATTCAGGACTGTGTTGCATGGACCTTGGAATATTTGCACCAATGTCATCAGTCAAAGAGGCCTATTGTCATTCTCAAGCTGGATTTTGAGAAAGCTTTTGACTCTATTGAACATGAGGCCATTTTCCAAATTCTGAGGCACAAGGGTTTTAATGATAAGTGGATTTCCTAGTTTAAACAGTTTTTGGCTTCTAGAACCTCTTCTGTCCTGCTTAATGGAGTTCCTGGGAAACAATTTGCTTGCAAAAAGGGGGTTAGGCAGTGTGACCCTCTTTCTCCACTTCTGTTTGCCATTGCTACGGATCTGTTGCAATCAGTAGTCAATGATATGCACCATAGAGGTCTTTTACAGCTTCCTATTCCCTGCCATGATAAGGAATAACCAATTATCCAGTATGCTGATGACACCCTCATTATTATGCCTGTTGAGGAATCTCAATTGCTCTCATTGAAGAAAATGCTCTTCCTTTTCTCTAAGTCCACTGGATTGCATGTTAACTATCACAAGTCATCCCTACTTCCTATTAATGTGGATTCAGTGGAGATTGCTAGACTTGCTGGTGTTTTTGGTTGTGTGGTTGGCACCCTACCTTTTACTTATGTTGGCCTTCCTGTGGGAATTACAAAACCCAAGATCTTGGAATTAATGCCTTTGGTTGATAGTATGGAAAGGAAGCTTTCTGTTAGCTCTTCTTTTCTTGCTCATGGAGGAAGACTGCAGTACCTGATCTCTGCCCTTTCTTCTGTGCCAATTTTTTTCCTGTGTAGTCTGGACTTGCCTCCTGGTATTTTAAAGCAGCTAGAGAGAATTCAGAGGCAGTGTCTTTGGAGGAAGTATGGGCACGATTCTGGTCAGTCACTGGCAGCTTGGGGTTTGGTTTGTAGACCAAAGAACAAAGATGGCTTGGGTATTTTGAATCTGAAGTTGCAGAATGAGGCTCTGCTCCTTAAACATGCTAGCAAATTCTACAATAAAGTTGATGTGCCATGGGTTCAACTCATCTGGAATACTTACTACCATGGTAGGGTTCCTCATGCTACCATCATTTGCGGCTCTTTCTGGTGGAGGGAAATATGCAAGTTAATGGATAAATTCAGGATGGTCAATGCAGTGCATGTTAATAAGGGTGACACTGTCCTCTTTTGGTCTGATTCTTGGACATTGGGGGACACTAATATTCCTCTTGAGCAAAGGTTTGCTAGGCTTTTTTCGTATGCCATTGATCCCCTTATCTCTGCTTTAGAGGTTTTTGAATCGACTGAGTTCACCTCCTTATTCCATTTACCCCTCTCTGAGAGAGTTTTTGGAGAGCTGCAATCTTTGCAAAACCTGCTTTTGCTTTCTGACCATAATCCTCAGCTCAATGACACATGGGTATGGAGAGAGGATGGCAAGGGATATTCTGCCAAGAAATACTATTCCTTCTTGCATAAACACATTGTGCCCAACCCACTCTTGTCCTGGGTGTGGGCTAGCTGCTGCACTATGAGGATCAAGTTCTTTGCTTGGATGTTGATTATGGATCAGCTTAATACTCATGATATGCTGGAGAGAAGGCACTGGAATGTTTTTGAATCAAACCATTGTGTTCTTTGTCCAACACACACCAAGGAGGATAGAGATCACCTATTCTTTCAATGTAATTTCAGTTGTAGGGTCTAGAATTATCTTCAAATCAACAGGATGGCTAGAGATGATATGGTTGCCATTGCCTATCATGCTAGAAGGGATTTTGCTAAGCCTTTCTTCTCTGAGGTGGTTTTCCTGGCATGCTGGAACATCTGGAATGTTAGGAATGATAAGGTTTTTAGGAATGTTGCACCCTCTTTTCTTAGATGGAGGTCTTCTTTTATTCTAGACATTTCCCTTTTGGTTCATAGAATTAAGACTAGGTTCAAAGAGGATCTGCTTAGATGGATTTCCTTTTTGCCACCTTGAGGTGAGTTTTTTGTTTTCCCTCTTTTTTGCTTTCTTGGGTCTTTTGGACCTTGTAAGTTCTGTACATATGTAACCTTTTTATGAGAGCAATAAAATTGCTGTGGGGTCCATACCCTACAGTTTCAGGTCAAAAAAAACATATCACACACATCCATTCGTCGTTGTCTGAGGCACAGCGGAATGAGCCGAGGTACGCCGCTGACAGCCACACGCTGTGGACGATGTACTTCGATCGCTGCCACGCCGACCAAGTCGCCTCCGCAAATAGCGCCATCCCCCACGGCCGCCTCAATGCCGACGGGTGGCGCGAATGGTGGAGCGTGCCTGGCCGCACCCTCTAAGCCGTCCTCGACCACATCGAGAGTGGCAACACGCCGCGCCTCAAGTACCCCGCGCCCCCGTCCTTCTCTCACCGCCGCAGGAGTTCCTGGACACCGCGGCGAATGGAGGCGGCGACCTCCTCATCGTCTGGTTCCGTTTCGCTTTCCTCCGGGTCGCCGGTGCTCCGCCCTGTCAAGCTGGAGCCGCAGGAGACGCCGCTTGGGCGCCACACCCGCAGCGGCGCCCTTGTCATAAACGAGGGCGGCCGCCCCTCCCCTTGTTCCCTCCGCCTCGTCCGGCGGAAGACCGAGCCGAGGTTGCTTGATACGTCTCCAACGTATCTATAATTTATGAAGTATTCATGCTGTTATTTTGTCATTCTTGGATGTTTACAATCATTTTATAACAAGTTTATGTCATTTTTTGGGACTAACCTATTGACCCAGTGCCCAGTGTCAGTTGCTGTTTTTTGCTTGTTTTTTACATCGCAGGAAATCAATACCAAACAGAGTCCAAACGCAATGAAACTCCACGGGGATTTTTTATGGGCCAGGAGACAACCTTTGGGCCAGAGCAGCACCTGGGGGGTGCTCCGAGGGGGACACAACCCACCAGGGCACGCCAGCCCCCCTGGCGTGCCCAGGTGGGTTGTGCCCACCTCGGTGGCCTCCTGCACCCCCTCTTTGCACTATAAATTCCCAAATATTCTGAAACCCTTCGGGGTTAACCTAGATCAGAAGTTCCGCCACCGCAAGGTCTCTGTATCTGCGAAAACCAATCTAGACCCCGTTCCGGCACCCTGCCGGAGGGCGGATTCATCTCCGGTGGCCATCTTCATCATCTCGACGGCCACCACGATGAGGAGGGAGTAGTCCACCCTTGGGGCTGAGGGTTTGTACCAGTAGCTATGTGTTTAATCTCTCTCTCTCTCGTGATCTATATCATGGGCTTTGTTAATATAGTCGAATCATATGATGTTCATACCCTCTATACTCTTGTTATGATGAATTGAATCTTTACCCTTCGAAGTTTTGTCTTGTTGGATTGAATATTCAGAGATGAGAACACATGATATATGTCTTGTGGTATGAATACTTGAGGTGACAATTGGGGTATCGTATTGATTCACTTGACATATGTTATGGCATTCAACTCGGGGATTCCCGCGGTGATATTGGGGTAATCTATGCATAGGGGTTGATATGCACGTTTTTCTCCGGTAGAAACTTCGGGGCCTCTTTATAGTTATTTGTGTGGATTGAGTATTATGAATATGAATTTGCTTTGGTGTTATTCTAGTACGAATTCTAGGATAGATCGAACGGAAAAATATCTTTGTGTTATTTTAGTACAAACTCTTCAATAGATCGAATGGAGAGAATAGCTTGTCGTTGGTCTCATACCCTACAAACAATATCTATCTTTTGTTCTCCGCTAATAGGAACGCGGGAGTGATTCTTTGTTACAGTTTGAGGGATAATCATATGATCCAACTATGTTA
This sequence comes from Aegilops umbellulata, assembly GCA_032464435.1. Lineage (NCBI taxonomy): Eukaryota > Viridiplantae > Streptophyta > Magnoliopsida > Poales > Poaceae > Aegilops > Aegilops umbellulata. Next base: position 59,230,968 of record CP136056.1, on the reverse strand, counting down.
GCACTGTTGGGAGATTGCACTAGCGAAAGTACGGACCCTAGGCCTCATTTTTAAGCATTGCAATACCGTTTTTGTGCCCGTTTAATATTTTCTATGTTGCTGTTTTTATTTATTCAGATTATAAAAATATATTCCTACCATCATTATTACACTTTCATCACCATCTCTTCGCCGAACTAGTGCACCTATACAATTTGCCATTGTATTAGGTGTTTTGGGGACACAAGAGATTTCTTGTATTTGGTTGCAGGGTCGTTTGAGGGAGACCATCTTTATACTACACCTCTCACGGATTGATAAACCTTAGGTCATCCACTTGAGGAAAAATTGCTACTGTCCTAAAAAACTTTGCGCTTGGAGGCCTAACACGTGTCTACACGAATAAAGTTGCGTAGTAGACATCAAGCTCTTTTCTGGTACCGTTGCCGGGGAGGTGAGTGCATGAAGGTATATCTTTAGATCTTGCAACTGAATCTTTTAGTTTCTTGTTTTATCACTAGTTTGGTTTATAAAAGGAAACTACAAAAAAAAGGAATTTAGGTAGCATCATATTATTGATCATCTTTATAATATCTTTCTTGAAAATGATGGTTCGGAAAATTGTGCTCATTTCTTAGAAGAAGAAGTCAATAAAATGCTTGGCAAAAAATATTTGAATGATGAGCATGATTGCAATGTTGTTACACTACAGGAATCAGCTAATTTGTCATCAGCCAAGGCGGACGGCAAAGGCAAGGACGGCGGACGGCAAAATGCACTGGCAAAGAAAGGATCGGTAAAGACCTTCTTTGCCATCTGCTTTCTGAAGTGGACGGCGAAGGGGCCTTTGCCATCAGCGGCTGACGGCAAAGAAATCCGACGGCAATAAATTCGCTGTTAGTCCATTAGGTGGCTAACGGCAGTATTTGCCATCTGCGGCTGACGGCACATAACATCAGGCCTTTGTCGTCGGCCTAATGATGTCAGTTGGCAAAGGCTTTGCCGTTCGCCGCTGTCGTCAAAGGCTTTGCCGTCCGCCGCTGTCGTCAAAGGCTTTACCGTCCGCCACTGTAGGCAAACTGACCAGATGGGCCAGTTCCCAGGAAGCACAGTTGGCTGCCACGTGGCTTCTTTGCCGTCCCCTGCGGACGGCAAAGAGCCCATTGCCATCGGTGGCTGACGGCAAAGAGCCAGCATTGGCTCTTTTTCTGTTTTTTTAATCCAACAATTTTCACAGCAAATATATATGAAATATATAGATATATTTCACAGGGTTATTTCACAGCAAACATATGACATATCCAGCGCATAAGTTTCATCGTACACACATACATAGTTCCATCCATTCATACATAGCAAGTTGCACATACACATTGTTCCATCATAGCAAGCTAAGAATACTAGAAGAGAATGAAAGAAAAAACAAGCACTATATCATAGCAAGCTACCTTCCGTGAAGTGAATGAGATTTGCAAAATGGCAAATAAGAAAGTTAGAAAAAGGTGACTAGAAGAAGAAGTATATGTCATTTATGTGCTAACTTAGGTGAAATGGATCATTTATGAGCTAAGTTAGGTGAAATGGATCGTTTATGAGCTAACTAAGGTGAAATGGATCGTTTATGAGCTAACTAAGGTCAAATAGATCATTTATGAGCTAACTTAGTTGAAATGGATCGTTTATGAGCTAACCTAGGTGAAATGGATCGTTTATGAGCTAAGCTAGGTGAAATGGACCGTTTATGAGCTAACTTAGGTAAAATGCATCATTTTAGAGCTAACCTAGGTGAAATGGATCGTTTATGAGCTAACTTAGGTGAAATGGATCATTTATGAGCTAACTTAGGTGAAATGGATCGTTTATGAGCTAACTAAGGTGAAATGGATCGTTTATGAGTTAAATAAGGTGAAATGGATCGTTTATGAGCTAAGTAAGGTCAAATGGATCATTTATGAGCTAACTTAGTTGAAATGGTTCGTTTATGAGCTAACCTAGGTGAAATGGATCGTTTATGAGCTAACCTAGGTGAAATGGATCGTTTATGAGCTAACTTAGGTAAAATGCATCATTTTAGAGCTAACCTAGGTGAAATGGATCGTTTATGAGCTAACTTAGGTAAAATGCATCATTTTAGAGCTAACCTAGGTAAGATGGGTCATTTTGGAGCTAACCTAGGTAAAATGGGTCATTTTAGAGCTAACTTGGGTAAAATGGATCATTTACGAGCTAATTAAGGTAAAATGGGTCATTTTAGAGCTAACTTAGGTAAAATGGATCCTTTATGAGCTAACCAAGGTAAAATGGATCATTTTAGAGCTAACTTAGGTGAAATGGATCGTTTATGAGCTAACTAAGCTAATTATGCCATTTTTTACATAAGTAAGCTAAGTACATGTCATTATTGAGCAAACCTAGTTGACTAAGCATATTAGAGCTAACTTAGGTCATTTTGGAGGAAACAAAGCTAAATATAGATCGTTTTAGAGCTAACTTAGGTACAATGGATGGTTTAGGAGGTCAGTAAGCTTATTAAGTCATTTTGGAGGAAATAAAGCTAAGTCTGGGTCTTTATGCATTTGTTAAGCAAAACACTAGAGAAACTTATCGTGATCATGGAGGTGTAGAAGCGGGCTACTAATAATCTTGATCACTATCATCAATAAATGTATAATCATCATCATCACTATCATCAATGACGTGCTCATAGGGTTCAACGGCATCAACATGTGGAAGGCCACCTTGACGTAATCGGTTAAGCATTGACAGGTCATCCGCAGCAGTAACCTCTTCTTGTTCCAGCTCTTCTTGTTCCTCCTCTGGGGTGATGCCGGATTCACTGTCGCTGTCTACTTCAATGTTTTGGGGTGAAGTATAGCGGTTCTTGAAACGTTTTTTGGAAAGACATGTCTCTTGGAAGAATCTCCCTCATATGTGTCTGGGTTAATTTGAGGTTCATAATCCTCTTCCTTTGGGGGAGATAGTCTAGCACGTGGCAGCACTTCATAGACGACATCCCAACCTTTCAGATTTGGATTAGTTTGGCAGGCACACGTTAGATAGAATACTTGGGTCGCCTGTTGAGCCGTAATATAGACATCAGGAACATCTAAGTGGGCGCTTTGTTTTATTTCAACTAGCCCTATATGTTCATGAGTCCTTCTAGTCTCCTTCAGCTAAAACCAATAACATTTGAAGAGTATGACATTCGGTGGGTTTTCACCATATAATAGAAGTTCATAAATTGCTTCAACTCTCCCATAATACTCGGCACCTACTTCGCCGATAGCAGATACACAACAATTTGTAGACTTTCGGTCGGCCATAGATAGCTCTTTGCCATAGCTACAGAAGCGATACCCGTTGATGTCGTATTTGTCAAATGAACGGACCTTATATCCAAAACCATTAGCGACTTGTCTCAATTCGGCGTCCATAGACTCTGAATTAGCCTACAAGTTTAATACGAAAGGATTGTTGCATTAGGCACAAATTAGCGAATGAAATGAAATGGTCGAATAGAAATTACCATTTGTTTGAACCAAGAGATGAAACCGGGATAGCCGCCTCCTTGCTTTGCGAGGAGCTCATACTCTTCGACGGAACCCTTTTGGATCACCGCTCCATACAAGAATATGGTGACGTATCGACTGTATGAAATATCCGGGAATAAGAGTAGTTCAAAGGAAATAGAAGTTGTGAAACAATGTACCGAGATCTTACTCGATGGACGGCCGCACTTCTGTCAGGTTGTTGAAGATATACAACATAATGGTCCGCCATTCTTCGTTATCCAAAGATACTGGTTTCGAACCACTGGCTGATGCGAGATTCCCTTTGAATAGGTTGAGGTTGGATCCACCCTTTTGAGGTTTGTCAGCATTGTACCGAGGCTTCAGATTATGCAAATGACAATTTTTGGCTTCATAGTGTGTTGTCACGAAGTTTGCTGCCTCCTTAGTGATGAATGCCTCAGCCATCGATGCTTCAATTCTACGTTTATTTTTACATTTTTGTCGAAGTGTCTTCTGCATCCTCTTAGTTGGGTAGCACCAACGATTTTGCACGCCCCCCCCCCCAATCTTGCCTTGGTCGGGAGATGCAAAATCAAATGCTGTGTTGGATTAAAGAAGCCCGGTGGAAAGATCTTCTCTAACTTGCAGATCAACTCCGGCGCCAACTCTTCCATTTCTTCTAGCACGCTAAGCGATAGTTCTTTCGCACAAAGAACATAGAAGAAATAGCTGAGTTCTGCCAGTACTAGCCATTCATCCTCAGGGATGAAGCCACGCAACATCACTGGCATTACCCGCTCAATCCATATGTGCCAATCATGACTCTTGAGACCAAGTATCTACAATTTATCAAGATTCGCTGCATACCCATCGGGGAACATCAACTATTGTTGCACCCACAAGATAATTTCCCTCATAGCAGGCCTTCCGAGATTGAACCATGCCTTTGGCTTCGTCCAGTTCTGCTTTCCTTTCGGTTCTTTCATGTTTTGTAATGGCCTATCACATAGCGCCTCCAGATCGACTCCAGCCTTGGTATTATCCTTTGACTTCCCATCTATGCTGAACAATGTACCAAAAAGTGCCTCGGCGATATTCTTCTCAGTGTGCATCACGTCGATGTTGTGTGGGCAAAGGAGGTCTTTGAATTAAGGCAGATCCCATAAGCATGTCTTGTGAGTCCAGGCGTGTTTAGAACTATACCCCTTGAAGTACCCTGGACGCTCTGGATCTGGCTCGAGAGCGTTTAACTGATCCAGGGTCTGTTGGCCTGTCAACGCAGGTGGTGCAGAGTTTTTGACAACTCTACCTCTGATGAAGTTCTTCTTGTCTTTCCTGAACTTATGGCGAGGATTCAGGAACTGTCTATGCATGTCGAAGTAAGAAAACTTGCGACCGGCCTGAAGCCAAAGAAACTCAAGAGCTCCCTTGCATGTGGGGCACAGAAACCTTCCATGCACACACCAGCCAACGAATAGCGCATACGCCGGCAAGTCATGCATCGAGTACATGTACCAGAAACGCATTATGAAGTTCCGTTTTCAATAGGCGTCGTATGTCTTGAACACATTATCCCAGGCTTTTTGCAATTCGTCCTTAAGCGACTGCATGTACACATTCATATTTTCCCCGGATAGTTGGGCCCTGTGATACGTCTCCAACGTATCTATAATTTTTGATTGCTCCATGCTATATTATCTACTGTTTTGGACTATATTGGGCTTTATTTTCCACTTTTATATTATTTTTTGGGACTAACTTATTAACCGGAGGCCCAGCCCAGAATTGCTGTTTTTTGCCTATTTCAGTGTTTCGGAGAAACATAATATCAAACGGAGTCCAAACGGAATGAAACCTTCGGGAACATGATTTTCTCATCAGATAAGACCTAGGAGACTTGGATCCTCCATCAAGAAAGCCACGAGGCGGTCACGAGGGTGGAGGGCGCGCCCCCCTGCCTCGTGGGCCCCTCCAAGCTCCACCGACGTACTCCTTCCACCTATATATACCTACGTACCCCCATACGATCAGATACGGAGCCGAAAACCTAATTACACCGCCGCAACTTTCTGTATCCACAAGATCCCATCTTGGGGCCTGTTCCGGAGCTCCGCCGGAGAGGGCCATCATCACGGAGGGCTTCTACATCATCCTAGCCCCTCCGATGAAGTGTGAGTAATTTACCTCAGACCTTCGAGTCCATAGTTAGTAGCTAGATGGCTTCTTCTCTCTTTTTGGATCTCAATACAATGTTCCCCCCTCTCTCGTGGAGATCTATTCGATGTAATCTTCTTTTTGCGGTGTGTTTGTTGAGACCGATGAATTGTGGGTTTATGATCAAGTCTATCTATGAATAATATTTGAACCTTCTCTGAATTATTTTATGTATGATTGGTTATCTTTGCAAGTCTCTTCGAATTATCTGTTTGGTTTGGCCTACTAGATTGGTTTTTCTTTCAATGGGAGAAGTGCTTAGCTATGGGTTCAATCTTGCGGTGTCCTTTCCCAGTGACAGAAGGGGCAGCAAGGCACGTATTGTATTGTTGCCATCGAGGATAATAAGATGGGTTTTTTTATCATATTGCATGAAACTATCCCTCTACATCATGTCATCTTGCTTAAGGCGTTACTCTGTTTTTAACTTAATACTCTAGATGCATGCTGGATAGCGGTCGATGAGTGGAGTAATAGTAGTAGATGCAGGCAGGAGTCGGTCTACTTGTCTCGGACGTGATGCCTATACACATGATCATACCTAGATATTCTCATAACTATGCTCAATTCTGTCAATTTCTCAACAGTAATTTGTTCACTCACCGTAGAATATTTATGCTCTTGAGAGAAGCCACTAGTGAAACCTATGGCCCCCGGGTCTATTCTCATCATATCAATCTCGATCACTTTATTATTGCTTTGCTTTTTTACTTTTCACTTTGCATCTTTATATCAAAAATACCAAAAATATTATCCATCATCTCTATCAGATCTCACTCTCGTAAGTGACCGTGAAGAGATTGACAACCCCTAATCGCGTTGGTTGCGTTGAGCTATTGTTTTGTGTAGGTACGAGGGACTCGCGCGTAGCCTCCTACTGGATTGATACCTTGGTCCTCAAAAACTGAGGGAAATACTTACGCTACTTTGCTGCATCATCCTCTCCTCTTCGGGGAAATCCAACGCAGTGCTCAAGAGGTAGCAAGAAGAATTTCTGGCACCGTTGCCGAGGGGTCTGCGCAGAAGTCAACATACCAAGTACCTATCACAATCCCTATCTCTCGCATTACATTATTTGCCATTTGCCTCTCGTTTTCCTATCCCCCACTTCACCCTTGCCGTTTTATTTGCCCTCTCTTTCCCGTTCGCCTTTATGTATTTCTTGGCTCGTTTTCTTGCTTGGTTGAAATAGTTGAGTATTTATTCCTAAACAGAGAAGCTATTATCTATGGATCCTCATCTGCTTGCCGATCTCAATTATGATGAACCAATTTCTAGTGGTTTGGATGCACTAGGTTATCTTTATAAGCTTTTGCCTGAACTCAATAAATCTGAAAATTGTGATGAAGTGGTTCACGATAGATCTTTGAATTAAAAGCATGATTGCAATGATTTTATTATAAATTCTCTTGATGTCAAGTGTGCTAATAATATGCAAAACCCTAAGCTTGGGGATGCTAGTTTTCCTATGTCCAATAGTCATGATTGGGGAGATTCTTCTTATGTTCTTGAAAATTTATTTAAGCCCCATGATGAATATAAGATTGATAATAGTGTTTGCAATAATATTGAAAGTGGGTTTGGAAGAGTGTCAACTTTAGATCCCACATATTTAGATAAAATTCAATCTTATGATTTTTTTTATAAAAGTGGGCTTGGAGAAATCATGACTTTAGTTAATGATAATCCCACTATTTTGGAAGAGTGTCAACTTCGCATGCATGTGGATCGTGTTGAGAATATGTTATGTGATAGCTATGTTGTTGAATTTTCTTATGATCCTACATGTAACTATTATGAGAGAGGAAAATATGGTTATAGAAATTTTCATGTTACTGAATTACCTCTCGTTATGTTGAGATTGCTATCATCTCTTTGTTCTTCCTTGCATATGCTAGTTTTTGCTTGCCTTGATAATTTGTTTGCCTATAAGATGCCTATGCATAGGAAGTATGTTAGACTTAAGTGTGTTTGTCACATGTTTTATGATGCTCTCTTTATGCTTCAACTCTTGTCTTTCACGTGAGCATCATTGAAATTTTAATGCCTAGCTAAAAAGGCTTTAAAGAAATGCACTTGTTGGGAGGCAACCCAATTTTATTTTAGGTTTTTGTTTTTGTTTCTGTTTAGGAATAAATAATCCATCTACCTTCTGTTTAGATGTGGTTTTATCTTTTAATTAGTGTTTGTGCCAAGTTAAACCTATTGGATCTTCTTGGATGATAGTTATTTGATCTTGCTGTAATTTCCAGAAACTTTTGGTTCACGAAAACAATTATTAAAATTCAGCAGAACGTGATAACATAGTGATTCCAATTGCTGCTGATCAATAAAACAATTGACTAGGTCTTCCTATTTTGGATGACTTTTTGGAGTTCCATAAGTTTGCGTTAGTTACAGATTACTACAGACTGTTCTATTTTTTGCAGATTCTGTTTTTCGTGTGTTATTTGCTTATTTTGATGAATCTATGGCTAGTAAAATAGTTTATAATCCATAGAGAAGTTGGAATAAAGTAAGTTTAACACCAATATAAATAAATAATGAGTTCATTACAGTACCTGGAAGTGGTCTTTTGTTTTCTTTCGCTAACGGAGCTCACGAGATTTCTGTTGAGTTTTGTGTTGTGAAGTTTTCAAGTTTTGGGTGAAATCTTTTAATGGATTATGGAACAAGGAGTGGCAAGAGCCTAAGCTTGGGGATGCCCATGGCACCCCCAAGATAATCCAAGGACAACAAAAAGTCAAAGCTTGGGGATGCCCCGGAAGGCATCCCCTTTCAAAGTGCAACTATCCCTGGGTGGTTTTGGTAATTCCTAACAACATATAGGTCATTGAGCTAACATTATTCCAAGATTAATATTTCAGGAAAAGCTCAATGAATGGCATGGCATGTATGAGGAAAGTGGATCCCTCAAAATTCTAAGGACAAAGGATTGGCTCAAGCTCAAAAGCTCAAGACTCTACATTTTACATTTTAGTGATCCAAGATCACATTGAGTCTATAGGAAAAGCCAATACTATCAAGGAGGGATGAGGTGTTGCTTAATGAGCCTCTTGCTTCATGTGCTTAGTGATATGCTCCAAAATCCTCAACTACCTTCCCACATCCACATATGACCTAAACCAAAAGTCAAACTCGGCCCTACCGATTCTTTCTATCCGGCGCCACCGAGTTTCAAATGTCATAGCCACTGCCACAAACCCTAGCCAAATCGGTCTCACCGATAGGGATCTCGGTCTCACAGAGATGGGATTTTAATCTCTCTATTTCCCTTCGTAACATTTCGGTCTAACCGAAGTGAGCGATCGGTCCCACCGAGATTGCAATGCAAACTCTTTGTTTCCCTTTTGTAACATTTCGGTCCCACCGAGATGAGCGAATTGGTCCCACCGAGTTTACCTGACCAACTCTCTGGTTAGCTTATTACCAAAATAGGTCCCACCAAGTTTGTGTAATCGGTCACACCGAGATTACGTTATGCCCTAACCCTAACCATATCGGTCCTACAGAGTTGCATCTCAGTCCCACCGAAAATCCTAACGGTCACTAGGTTTGCTGAATCGGTCCGACCGAGTTTAACTATTCGGTCCCACCGAGTTTCGCAAACTGTGTGTAACGGTTAGATTTTGTGTGGGGGCTATATATACCCCTCCACCCACTCTTCATTCGAGGAGAGAGCCATCAGAACATACCTACACTTCCAATACACATTGTCTGAGAGAGAACCACCTACACTTGTGTTGAGGTCAAGATATTCCATTCCAACCATATGAATCTTGATCTCTAGCCTTTTCCCAATTTTAGTTCTTGGCAGATTTTAGCTATCTTAGCACGAGTCAAGCAATCTCCACACAATTCAAGCAAGCATTCAAAAGAGTATATGAGCAGCGGAAAGTAAAGCATGCAACTTGCAAGAATGTAAAGGGAAGGGTTTGGAGGATTCAAACGCAATTAGAGACATGGATGATCAGAGGGCATGCAATTAACTTGCTACATATATTTGATGTGCCACAGAAGTTCGAGGTCATGAACCTTATAGTTGAGACTATCAAGAGGACAGCAACTGACCAGAAAAGAAGTTGTGGATATGCCCCACAGATCTAGGAGTTGATAAACTCAAAGATGGGCACAGGCACATACTTGTTGGATAAGGAAAACTTGCCTATCTATCCAGATTTTGAGGACAATCAAGTTGTGATGAATGAAGATGAACCATCATTAGTGCAAGCACAAGCAAAGAAGGAGAAACCAAAGAAAGAGAAGGCTGCCAAGATGCCAACTCAAGAGGAGGCATCTGAGTACTTTTTGACGAGCAAGCAGGACCAACTTGGCTACTTGATAGCATCAACTCTGAGGATTGAGAAGGGGTTGGCCACCCTAACTCAAAACCAGGAGAGCCTGGAAAGAATCATGGAACAAAAATTCTATGATTTAGATTTCAAAGTAACTGAGATTCAGTCAGCTGTGGAGCAGCTACAGGATGACATGCAGGAGAGGAAGGGCAAGACAACCACTGATGCATTTGCCAGAGTGCCTCGAGCTCAGAGATCAACTGCAGTGCCAGTAACTGACACCAGAGCCACTTCATCTGCACCAGCTACAACTTCAGTGCCACCAGGTCCAGCACCTACCCTAGCAGCTCCATCTACATCGACTGAAGCCTTCATTCTTGGAGTTCTCCGGACACCACCACCTGAAGACCAAGCCTGAGAGACGACATAGTACTATGCATTTTCTAGGAACTTTTTGGTAACTTGTTGCTAAAGGGGGAGAAAAATGTATAGATCATAGGCTTCGAGAGAGAGAGTTTGCTTTTGTTCTCTCTTGTCTTCTTGGTTGAACTTTATTCGCTTTTGATTGCTTGAGATACTATGCTATTATCTGTGAGACATTGATGATCATGTGTTTGATCATAAGCTACACTTATGCTTGTTAGATGATATTATCCTACTTATCCTTATATGATCATTCACTTTGCTTGGTGATGAGTGCATGTATTTAATTCTTATCATTTTGAGTGCTCCACCAAGATGTATGTGACATGGAAGAGTAACCCATGATCCTAACTCATTGTGCATTTGCAGTCCAAAGCAAATCTTAAGAAATGCACAAATTTAGGGGGAGCTCTTGCTTTTCACATACTTCTCAAAGCGACAATATCTTTCACTCTTATTATCATTTGTCGAAGCTTTGATCTATATGTTGTCATCAATTACCAAAAAGGGGGAGATTGAAAGTGCAACTATCCCTGGGTGGTTTTGGTAATTCCTAACAACATATAGCTCATTGAGCTAACATTATTCCAAGATTAATATTTCAGGAAAAGCTCAATGAATGGCATGGCATGGATGAGGAAAGTGGATCCCTAAGGATTGGCTCAAGCTCAAAAGCTCAAGACTCTACATTTTACATTTTAGTGATCCAAGATCACATTGAGTCTATAGGAAAAGCCAATACTATCAAGGAGGGATGAGGTGTTGCTTAATGAGCCTCTTGCTTCATGTGCTTAGTGATATGCTCCAAAATCCTCAACTACCTTCCCACATCCACGTATGACCTAAACCAAAAGTCAAACTCGGCCCTACCGATTCTTTCTATCCGGCGCCACCGAGTTTCAAATGTCATAGCCACTGCCACAAACCCTAGCCAAATCGGTCTCACCGATAGGGATCTCGGTCTCACCGAGATGGGATTGTAATCTCTCTGTTTCCCTTCGTAACGTTTCGGTCTAACCGAAGTGAGCGATCGGTCCCACCGAGATTGCAATGTAAACTCTCTGTTTCCCTTTTGTAACATTTCGGTCCCACCGAGATGAGCAAACCGGTCCCACCGAGTTTACCTGACCAACTCTCTGGTTAGCTTATTACCAAAATCGGTCCCACCGAGTTTGTGTAATCGGTCACACCAAGATTAAGTTATGCCCTAACCCTAACCATATCACACCTACCGAGTTGCATCTCAGTCCCACTGAAAATCCTAACGGCCACTAGGTTTGCTGAATCGGTCCGACCGAGTTTAACTATTCGGTCCCACCGAGTTTGGCAAACTGTGTGTAACGGTTAGATTTTGTGTGGAGGCTATATACCCTTCCACCCACTCTTCATTCGAGGAGAGAGCCATCAGAACATACCTACACTTCCAATACACATTTTCTGAGAGAGAACCACCTACACTTGTGTTGAGGTCAAGATATTCCATTCCAACCATATGAATCTTGATCTCTAGCCTTCCCCAAGTTGCTTTCCACTCAAATCTTCTTTCCACCAAATCCAAATCCTGTGAGAGAGAGTTGAGTGTTGGGGAGACTATCATTTGAAGCACAAGAGCAAGGAGTTCATCATCAACACACCATTTGTTACTTCTTGGAGAGTGGTGTCTCCTAGATTGGCTAGGTGTTACTTGGGAGCCTCCGACAAGATTGTGGAGTTGAACCAAGGATTTTGTAAGGGCAAGGAGATCGCCTACTTCATGAAGATCTATCACTAGTGAGGCAAGTCCTTCGTGGGCGATGGCCGTGATGGAATAGAGAAGGTTGCCTCTTCGTGGACCCTTCGTGGGTGGAGCCCTCCGTGGACTCGCGCAACCGTTACCCCACCGTGGGTTGAAGTCTCCATCAACGTGGATGTACGATAACACCACCTATCGGAACCACGACAAAACATCCGTGTCTCCAATTGCGTTTGAATCCTCCAAACCCTTCCCTTTACATTCTTGCAAGTTGCATGCTTTACTTTCCGCTGCTCATATACTCTTTTGCATGCTTGCTTGAATTGTGTGGAGATTGCTTGACTTGTGCTAAGATAGCTAAAATCTGCCAAGAACTAAAATTGGGAAAAGGCTAGATTTTTATTTGGTCAAGCAGTCTAGTCACCCCCCTCTAGACATACTTTCGATCCTACACCCTCTTTCGTCTACTTCCATCGGTAATTTTACTTGGAGCTATATTTTTATTCACCACATGATATGTGTTTTGCTTGGAGCGTCTTGTGTTATTTGTGTCTTTGCTTGTTAGTGTGCCACAATAATCCTTGCTGTACACACCTTTTGAGAGAGCCACACATGAATTGGAATTTAATAGAATACTCTATGTGTTCCACTTATATCTTTTGAGCTTCATAGTTTTGCTCTATGTGCTTCACTTATATATTTTGAGCTTTATAGTTTTTGCTCTAGTACTTCACTTATTACTTTTGGAGCACGGTGGTGGATTTGTTTTATAGAAACTATTGATCTCTCATGCTTCACTTAGATTATTTTGAGAGTCTTAAATAGCATGGTAATTTGCTTAATAATAATATGCTTGGTATTCAAGATCTGTAAAACTTTCTTTTGAGTGCGTTGAATACTAAGAAAAGATTGATGCTTGATTATTGTTTTGAGATATGAAGATGGTGATATTAGAGTTATGCTAGTGGAGTAGTTGTGAATTTGAGAAATACTTGTGTTAAAGTTTGTGATTTCCGTAGCATGCACGTATGGTGAACCGTTATGTGATGAAGTTGGAGCATGATTTATTTATTGATTGTCTTCCTTATGAGTGGCTGTCGGGGACGAGCGATGGTCTTTTCCTACCAATCCCCCTGGCAGCATGCGCGTAATACTTTGCTTTGATAACTTCTAGATTTTTGCAATAAGTATATGAGTTCTTTATGATTAATGTTGAGTCCATGGATTATACACACTCTTCTTCCTTCCACCATTGCTAGCCTCTCTAATACCGTGCACCTTTCACCGGTATCATACACCCACCATATACCTTCCTCAAAACAGCCACCATACCTACCTATCATGGCATTTCCATAGCCATTCCGAGATATATTGCCATGCAACTTTCCACCGTTCCGTTTATTATGACACGCTCTATCATTGTCATATTGCTAGCATGATCATGTAGTGGACATCGTATTTGTGGCAAAGCCACCGTTCATAATTCTTTCATACATGTCACTCTTGATTCATTCCATATCCCGGTACACCGTCGGAGGCATTCATATAGAGTCATATTTTGTTCTAAGTATTGAGTTATAATTGTTGAGTTGTAAGAAAAATAAAAAGTGTGATGATCATCATTTTTAAAGCATTGTCCCAAGTGAGGAAAGGATGATGGAGACTATGATTCCCCCACAAGTCGGGATGAGACTCCGGACAAAAAATAAAAATAATAATAATAAAAAAGAGGCCATAAAGAAAGGCCCAAATAAAAAAAATGAGAGAAAAAGAGAGAAGGGACAATGTTACTATCCTTTTACCACACTTGTGCTTCAAAGTAGCACCATGATCTTCATGATAGAGAGTCTCTCATTTTGTCACTTTCATATACTAGTGGGAATTTTTCATTATGGAACTTGGCTTGTATATTAAAATGATGGGCTTTCTCAAAATGCCCTAGCTCTTCGTGAGCAAGCGAGTTGGATGCACACCCACTTAGTTTCTTTTGTTGAGCTTTCATATACTTATAGCTCTAGTGCATCTGTTGCATGGCAATCCCTACTCACTCACATTGATATCTATTGATGGGCATCTCCATAGCCCGTTGATACACCTAGTTGATGTGAGACTATCTTCCCCTCCTTTTGTATTCTCCACAACCACCATTCTATTCCACATATAGTGCTATATCCATGGCTCACGCTCATGTATTGCGTGAAGATTGAAAAAGTTTTGAAAATGACAAAAGTATGAAACAATTGCTTGGATTGTCATCAGGGTTGTGCATGATTTAAATACTTTGTGTGGTGAAGATAGAGCATAGCCAGACTATATGATTTTGTAGGAATAACTTTCTTTGGCCATGTTATTTTGAGATGACATAATTGCTTTGTTAGTATGCTTGAATTATTATTATTTTTATGTCAATATGAACTTTTGTCTTGAATCTTTTGGATCTTAATATTCATACCACAATTAAGAAGATTTCCTTTGAAATTACGCCAAGTAGCACTCCGCATCAAAATTTCTCCTTTTATCATTTACCTACTTGAGGACGAGCAGGAATTAAGCTTGGGGATGCCTGATACGTCTCCAACGTATCTATAATTTTTGATTGCTCCATGCTATATTATCTACTGTTTTGGACTATATTGGGCTTTATTTTCCACTTTTATATTATTTTTTGGGACTAACCTATTAACCGGAGGCCCAGCCCAGAATTGCTGTTTTTTGCCTATTTCAGTGTTTCGGAGAAATAGAATATCAAACGTAGTCCAAACGGAATGAAACCTTCGGGGACGTGATTTTCTCATCATATAAGACCCAGGAGACTTGGACCCTCCTCAGGAAAGCCACGAGGCGGTCACGAGCGTGGAGGGCGCGCCCCCTGCCTCGTGGGCCCCTCGAAGCTCCACCGACGCACTCCTTCCTCCTATATATACCTACGTACCCCCAAATGATCAGATACGGAGCCAAAAACCTAATTCCACCGCCGCAACTTTCTGTATCCACGAGATCCCATCTTGGGGCCTATTCCGGAGCTCCGCCGGAGAGGGCCATCATCATGGAGGGCTTCTACATCATCCTAGCCCCTCCAAGGAAGTGTGAGTAGTTTACCTCAGACCTTCGGTTCCATAGTTAGTAGCTAGATGGCTTCTTCTCTCTTTTTGGATCTCAATACAATGTTCTCCCCCTCTCTCGTGGAGATCTATTCGATGTAATCTTCTTTTTGCGGTGTGTTTTTTGAGACCGATGAATTGTGGGTTTATGATCAAGTCTATCTATGAATAATATTTGAATCTTCTCTGAATTCTTTTATGTATGATTGGTTATCTTTGCAAGTCTCTTTGAGTTATCAGTTTGGTTTGGCTTACTAGATTGGTTTTTCTTGCAATGGGAGAAGTGCTTATCTTTGGGTTCAATCTTGCGGTGTCCTTTCCCAGTGACAGAAGGGGCAGCAAGGCACATATTGTATTGTTGCCAACGAGGATAACAAGATGGGGTTTTTATCATATTGCATGAAACTATCCCTCTAGATCATGTCATCTTGCTTAAGGCGTTACTCTGTTTTTAACTTAATACTCTAGATGCATGCTGGATAGCGGTTGATGAGTGGAGTAATAGTAGTAGATGCAGGCCGGAGTCGGTCTACTTGTCTCGGACATGATGCCTGTATACATGATCATACCTAGATATTCTCATAACTATGCTCAATTCTGTCAATTGGTCAAGAGTAATTTGTTCACCCACCGTAGAATATTTATGCTCTTGAGAGAAGCCACTAGTGAAACCTATGGCCCCCGGGTCTATTCTCATGATATCAATCTCAATCACTTTATTATTGCTTTGCTTTTTTACTTTGCCTTTTACTTTTCACTTTGCATCTTCATATGAAAAATACCAAAAATATTATCTATCATCTCTATCAGATCTCACTCTCGTAAGTGACCGTGAAGGGATTGACAACCCCTAATCGTGTTGGTTGCGTTGAGCTATTGTTTTGTATAGGTACGAGGGAATCGCGCGTAGCCTCCTACTGGATCGATACCTTGGTTCTCAAAAACTGAGGGAAATACTTATGCTACTTTGCTGCATCATCCTCTCCTCTTTGGGGAAATCCAACGAAGTGCTCAAGAGGTAGCACCCTGGAATTATCAACGTCAGGAAAATGTTCTTTCTTTGCATAATCTATCCGGGGGATTGACTGGAAAGACAAATACGGGCCAACAACTGTATTGGGTTGCCGTCAGACCAAACACACTGAACCCATCCGTGCTGATGCCGACTCGAGGATGCCTCGGATCTGCCGCTTTGTCATCATGTAATTCATCAAACTTCTTCCACGCAACACCATCCGATGTGTGTACCATCATCAGATTCCCATCTGCATCTAGTTCGGTTCTTTTGCCCGTTTTGTGCCATGTCATCTGTCTGGTTGTCTATTCAACCATGAAAATACGTTGAAGTCTTGGTACGATTGGCATATACCAAAGAACACTAATGGGGATTTTGGTCTGCGTCTTCTCACCCATACCGTTGTCTACCACAATATACCTGGAAGACATGCAAATGGGACAATAGTTCAAGTCCGCATATTCAAGCCTAAATAAGGCACATCCTTTCTCACATGCATGTATCTTCTCATAGGGCATCTTCAGTGCACGGAGGATTTTGTCCGACTGGTACAGGTTTGCAGGCATTACATGGCCTTTGGGTAGAAAGCGTCCAAATACTGTCATAATTGCATCGTAGCATTCTCTGCCCAAGTTGAACTGAGCCTTCAGCGCCATTACTTGTGAGATGGCATCCAACTGACAAAGCTCAGTGTGCTCGTGGAGCGGACGTTTTGAAGACTCCAACATTTCATTGAAGGCCTTTGCCGATTCCTCCATCTCCTCGTCCGAATCCCGAGCATCATCCAAGTCTTGCACCATGTTTTCCGTCCCGGTACCATGCTCGTCGGTGCAACAATGAACCACCTCAGCTCGGTCACGTTGGGCAGACTCACAATGAAATGTCCACACCGTATAATTGGGCGTAAAACCACTCTTCTGCAGGTGTTTGCCCATTTCAGCCTCTGTCCTCTTTTCCCAATTGTCGCACCAGAAACAGGGGCACCAGGTTTTCCTCTGGCCATTTGCAAAAGCGGCTTCCACAAACCCCTTGGTTTTTGTCCATGGATAGCGTTGGACAATTATCTTTTGCTACGTTTCAAACGTATGATGCATGCAAAGGGTAAAGATATCATGCAACGACTGAATGTATTGCGGCATCTGAGAGTGCTGGCTATGGGATTTCTGAGAGGGAGCGCCAGGTCATTGCTCCGCCCCAACCTGAAATTCTTAACTGGACTGTTGCTTCGCCACCGATCATCTTTGGCACGGTGAGCTCGTCGGAGATCCAACAGCGTATCGCGTCAAGGGGTTCAACCTCGGATCTTGTGCCGGTAGACTCGGGCAGGATTTCGGGATCTCAAAATTTGCCTCTTTTGGGCCCTTCAGCTGCTGGCCCATCTAGCTCTACTACCGTACCGAGCCCATCCCAGGCTGAGGCCTCTTTTGATCAAATGATAAATGACATGGTCGATGAAATTGTTACATGTCAGACTTGTTTTAAGCGTGGGCATTTTTCTTCTTCTTGCACGTCAACTCTAATGTGCTTGGGTTGTTCTCGGGTTGGCCATACTAGGCGCGATTGCACCCGTTTTGCTAGGAGATTGGGTCTGGTTTGGAAACCCAAGCCCGCTAACGATTCAGTTTCTGAGGCAATAGCTACAAGAAGCGAGAATATCTCTCTGACAGGATTTTTACCTAACTTGGACTCCTCGGTTTTGATTGCACCGTCCCCATCGACCAACTCTGTTCAGCTTGGTCCAAGGACGCCTCCAGGCTCTCCGCAAGCACCACCACCGCCGCCTTCTGAGCCACCCTCGCCAACGCCGGCCATGGCCAACTTCCCCATTGACCCAATGCAGTATGTCCCCGCAGGGCATCACATCATTGATGCGGGGGATGCAAGATGGCCGCGTACCTTTGTCACGCCGCATGTCCCCATCGTGCGCCGCCACGAAGACTACATGCTTGCTGAAGTCATGCCCATGCCTCCTGCCAATGAGATTGGTGCTGCTCGAGAGGAGGTTGCTGAATGGCTGGAAGCTCATGGATATCAGGTTCGTTCTGTTCAGCCATGGATCAATGCTGTCGGGCTGTTTCGAGTCAGGGATCCTGCGGTGCGTTACTCTCTTATACATCTCCCTCCGCAACACCTTGGCAATGATCGGTTTGTCCGCTTTATGAAACATGATGAGGGGGAGGGTTTTCGTGGAGCTCAGGGCTTTCGTCAGGGTTTGATTATGATGTTGGGCATCCCTCTGGATCTTCGCAATACTGATAACATTAGAGCTGCAGTGAATACTTTTGGCAAATTCCATCATTGGAACAGTGAGGATCCATATTTAGTCAGATCCCTGGTGTTTGCTTCTTTTCCTGAGGACGTTCTGGTGCCTCGTGATGTCGTTTTCAATGACTATGCTGCATGGGGTGGGGCAAGAGTGTCTTGGACAGCGCCCATATACATTCTTGGGGCCAACTTTGCAGAGCAGATGCCACAAGATGAGGATTGGATGCCAATAAATGGAAATCCTCACCCCCTTCCTGGGGTGCCCTTTCCTGATCTTCCCCAGTTTATACTGCCTAATTACCCTGCTTTAGGTTGGAATGAAGTGCCACCACCTCCCCCAGAGCAACCTGACATGGGTGACAACAATTGGGGCAATGCAGTTTGGGGGGATGATGAGCAAGTGCAGAATGATGTGCAAATGGAGCAAGAGTCTATGGTTCTTGATAACTCTGAAGATCATTCTCTGTCAGTGGAACAGCATATTCAACCAAATTTTGTGCTCATTCATGATCTGGATCAACCTGTGGAGCCAGAAGTGGGACTGGAGCAGCCAGTTGTTATGGAAAACAATGTTGTTCAAGTTTATAATCCTGCCGACTGGGCTCTAGTGGTCTATAAGCCACCTGCACACTGTCCTGATAATAATACTTCTATGGAGGAATCTCCTGAGTTAGAGATGGTCATGACTGTCACTGCTGCTAAAGCTATGCTTCGACCTGAGTTGCCACCTGAGATGATCTTCAAAAGGAACTTTGAGGCCATCTTGCATTCAGATATCTGCTATGAAATCCCTAAGCCAATACAGGTGTTGCCTTTGCAGTCTGACCTGCTCTCTAAAAGAAGCTGGGACTTGGCCTTTGAGGTGCCAAGACTGACCTATTACAATACAAATCTGGAGCACAGGCCTGTGTCTAGGGTTCTTTTTCCAGCTCGGCAGGCTGAGTCATCTGCTATTGGGGAGGCAGTGCAGTTTAATGAGCCACCTGAGCAACCTGAAGAGCAGAGAAAGGTTAGAAGGCCCAGGAAAACCATGGCCCCCACTCCAGTGGTAGAAACCTCAGTAAGAAGGTGCACTCGAGGATCTTTGCAGAGAGATGGCTTCAAGATAACTTTTCAGGAGCTCCCAATGTAGCCAAAAAGGAGGAAACCCAAGGCCAAGCCCTTCTCAGCTACAGTGACTCAGAACATGCAGGATGAGCAAGTTGAAGATCTTCCACCACCTACTCCAATATCCAAACTGCAGCAGATTGGCCAGGAGCTGGGAATTGCTGATGATCTGATTACAGTGGAGCAGCTTATGGCTGATCCCTCAACTCCAAAGACCAGTACTGCAAATGTTTAGCTATCAAATGGCTAGTTGGAGGTGGCAGTTATTCTGTTTATTATGGTTCTTCTCTTTTGGTACTGTTTGTAATAATTTAAAAGAATCATGCTGGACATGTGTGCTTGTTGAGGGTGGTGGCATTAGGTGCCATCAAACTATTCTATTTGATACTTTTGGTGTAAATGAGTAATTCCTGTAAGAACTGGAGTGTTTTATGCTGGAATGTTAGGGGTCTAAACTCTGAAGCTAGGCAAAGAGCTGTCAGACAAAAGTTGGAGGAAAGTCAGTGTGTTATTGCCTGCTTCCAAGAAACCAAATGTGATTCTTTCGATTTCAGATCTATTAGATCCTTTTGCCCTAAAAGATTTGATAGATTTGCTTTCTCCCCTTCTGTGGGTGCTTCTGGGGGCATTTTGATAGTGTGGAATTCTTCTGTCTTCTGGGGGACTGTAGTTGAAATTCAACAGTTTGCGATGGTAATTCAGTTTGTCTCCAAGCAAAATAATGAACACTGGTCCCTTGTTTCTGTGTATGGTCCATGCCAAGGGGAAGCCAGGGTCAATTTTTTCAACTGGTTATATAACCTACAAATTCCAATGGGAGATAACTGGCTCTTGGTGGGCGATTTTAACTTCATGAGATCTCTGGAGAATAGAAATCTACCTGGTGGTGATCTGAATGATATTTTCATTTTCAATGAAATAATTGCACACCTTGGCCTGCTGGAGCTTCCCCTTAAGGGGAGATCTTACACATGGTCCAATATGCAAGATAATCCCTTGCTAGAACAGTTAGATTGGTTTTTTACTTCTGCTGATTGGATCTCTTCATATCCCATGACTGAAGTGTTACCCCTGGCCAGAACTGCATCTGACCATGTGCCATGTGTGGTCACTATTAAGACTTCTATTCCTAAATCTTCTATATTTAGGTTTGAGAACTATTGGGTTGAGCTTGAGGGGTTTATGCAATGTGTCCAACAGGCTTGGCAGAAGCCATCCCACAAATCTCATATCACAGCTAGAATTGCAGACAAGTTCAAAACCCTGAGAGGGGCCCTTAAGAGATGGCAGATGAGTATCTCTAAGATAAAAGTGTTGATCTCAAAATGCAATGAAGTCATTCTGTGTTTAGATGGCCTTGAAGAGGTTAGACCTTTATATATACCTGAATTTAACTTCAGGCAGGTGGTGAAACTTCATGTGGAAAAACTCCTACATATTCAGTTTATATACTGGAAGAAGAGGTGTACAATCAGGTATATTAAACTTGGTGGGGAAAATACCAAATTCTTCCATGCTATGGCCACTGAGAGGCATAGAAGAAATTCCATTGCTTCTCTAACAGATATTGATGGGACTGTGGTCTCTAGTCATGCACAGATGGAGGGCATCATATGGAATTGTTTCAAAAATAGAATGGGAGTTTCTGCAGGTATAGTAATGGGTTTTGACCTGAATGTTTTGCTCAAGCCAGTAGATGGGCTAGATTTCTTAACAGAACCATTTACAAAAGAGGAAATGGATGATACTGTCAAGCAAATGCCCACTGATAAGGCCCCTGGCCCAGATGGTTTTAATGGGTTATTCTTCAAGAAATGTTGGCACATTATTTGTCAGGACTTTTATGAGCTAGCGGAAGCTTTCCACAATGGTACTGCAAACCTGGAGAATATAAATGGCTCTTTCATTACACTCATACCCAAAAAACTGGCCCGTGAAGGTGTTGGAGATTATAGGCCAATCTCTTTGACTGGGATGGGCCTCAAATTTCTGTCCAAAATGGCTGCTAACAGGTTTCAGAGGATCATTATGGAATGTATACATAAGAATCAATATGGTTTTATTAAAAGTAGGACAATTCAGGATTGTATTGGCTGGACACTTGAATATCTGCACCAATGCCATCAGTCAAAGAGACCTATTGTTATTCTTAAATTGGATTTTGAGAAAGCCTTTGACTCCATTGAGCATGAAGCTATACTGTTAATTCTCAAGCACAAGGGATTTAATCAAAAATGGATTTCTTGGGTCAAGCAACTGCTATCAACTGGAACTTCATCTGTCCTTTTAAATGGAGTACCTGGTAGACAATTCCTTTGTAAAAAGGGAGTTAGGCAAGGAGACTGCCTTTCACCATTGCTTTTTGTAATTGCTGCTGACCTCTTGCAATCAGTAGTAAATGATATGTTCAAAAGGGGAATATTAAAGCTGCCAATCCCATGCCATGACCAAGATTATCCTATAGTTCAGTATGCTGATGATACCCTAATCATTCTACCAGCAGACAAAGCTCAAATTTTGGCTCTCAAGGACATGCTACATGTGTTTTCCACCTCTACAGGGCTAGTGGTGAACTACCACAAATCTTCCATGGTTCCCATTAATGTGGATGAGAACACTACCACCAGTTTGGCTGCAGCCTTTGGTTGTCAGGTGGGCAAGATGCCCTTCACATATCTTGGGCTACCTGTGGGTACTACCAGACCAAAAATGGTGGATTTTATGCCCCTTGTGGATTGTATGGAGAGAAGAATGTCAGCTAGTTCTTCTTTCTTAAACCAGGGGGAAAGGCTACAGTTCTTAAACTCTGCACTGTCTTCCATGCCCATATTCTATCTTGGCAGCCTCCTTGTTCCTGCAGGGATATTAAAGCAATTGGAGAGAATACAAAGGCAATGCTTGTGGAGAAAACACAGAGATGATCCCTCACCATCCCTGGCAGCCTGGGACCTAATTTGTAGGCCCAAAAGCAAAGGAGGGCTGGGAATTTTAAATCTGGGTGTGCAAAATATGGCTCTCTTGCTGAAACATCTGCACAAATTCCTGAACAGGTTGGACTTGCCATGGGTTTCACTTATATGGGATACATATTACCACTGTTCTGTACCACAGGGGACTGACAGTTGTGGTTCCTATTGGTGGAAGGATATATGTAAATTGCTGGATCATTTTAGGTGCACAACTTGGGTTCAGATCAACTCTGGGACTTCTGCTTTATTTTGGTCAGATAAGTGGAAGATAGATGAAACATCAATCACCTTGCAAACCAGATTTCCAAGGTTATTTTCATATGTCAAAGATCCCTGGATTACTGTCTCTGAGGCTTTCGATTCACAGAGTCTCACAGAGTTGTTCCATTTACCTTTGTCTGCACAGGCTTACCAGGAGTATATGACTGTGCAAAACATGATGGCCAATTGTAATAGGGAAGTGGAAGCAAATGACATCTGGTTCTGGCAGGGATCCAGCCAACCTTTTAAGCCCAAACTGTTCTACTCATTTGTGCATTCCCAAATGTCTTTCAATCCTCTCCTTTTATGGATTTGGAGATCTTCATGCACAATGAAAATCAAGGTGTTTGCTTGGATGTTAATCATGGATAGACTGAATACCAAAGATATGGTTGAAAGAAGGCACTGGCATCTAGAGGATGGGGTCAACTGTGTTCTCTGTCCTCTGGGGACACGTGAGACCAGAAACCACTTATTTTTTGAGTGTAATTTCAGTGTGAGAATATGGAATTACCTCCAAATACTATGGCCAACTGGAGAGGATATGTTCACAATTGTCATGCAAGCTAAGCAAGACTTTGCTAAACCTTTCTTTACTGAGGTTGTTTTTGTTGCTTGCTGGAATATTTGGATAATGAGAAATGCTAGAGTCTTCAGGCATGAGAGGCAAAGTTTTAATAGATGGAGATGTGCCTTCATCCATGATATTACACTCATGCAACATAGAATCAAGCAAAGATATAAGGAGGAGCTGCTTAGATGGATTTCCTTCCTGCCTCCTTCAGGTTTTGTAATCTAGTCTCTTAGTGTAGTTCTTTTCTCTCTATTACTGTATAGATTACCTCTTGTAATCCATGTATTGTATTGTCACTTGCGCTATTAATAAATTCTGAATGCTGTGGGGGGGTTTTCCCTACAGTTACCAGTCAAAAAAAATAAACAGGGAGGATGTGTACCCGGAGAACAACAGGGGAGGCACTGACAAAATTTATGCGTCGGATCCGGAGCAAAGCATAATGGGAAAACGAATCCAATCTACACATACTCGGGCTGTCCATGGATAGCGTTGGACAATTCAAAAGAATCACGGTTATAAATATGCAAATGCACGCATATTTATAGATGTAACCCTTTCGAACGGGAGACGCATAGTGGTTACACATACTGATGATTGACACCTATAGCTAGCAAGTTTCATTAGCATGAAGACCGGAACAGAGCAAATGAAGGGGGAGGAGGAGATGTCATTTGTGCTCACCAACGAACGCAGGGGCGGAGCTCGTCGAACGCAGGGGCGGAGCTCGTCGAACGCACGGGGAGGTTGTCAAACACCACACCCTCACAGCGATGAAACAACTGCACATTTGAATCCACCCGATAAACACGAATATTTATGATGTTTTGCATAACAAAATCGAAAAATATACGACCTAACTCATAATTCACAAATATATGACCCCGTCGGCCTCTGGAAGGCCAAAGAGCACCTTCTACATATTATTCTATTCTTCTTCTTCTTCTCCCCTCCTCTTCTTCTCCTACACTTTCTTCTTCTTCTTCTTCTTCTCCCCTCCTCTTCTTCTCCTACACTTCCTTCTTCTTCTTATTCTCCCCTCCTCTTCTTCTTCTTCTTCTTCTTCTTCTTCTTCTTCTTCCCCTTCCACATATTCTTCTTTTCTTCTTCTTCTTTTTTCATCTTTTTTATACTTCTTTTAATTATATGACTAATTATCTAAAACCCATGCACTAAATCTAACACTAACACATATATATCTAGCACTAAACCTAACACTAACAATTAAACAACAACAAAAAAGAAAAAAAGGAAAATAACTCACCGGAGCCGACGGGGGCCGGGGCGGCGGGGGGGGGGGCAGGGTGGCGGTGGCGACGGGGGCCGCAGGGCTCCAGCCGGGGCGGTGGAGCTCATCATGGGGGAGGGGCGCTGGAGCTCATCAGGGGGGAGGGGCGGTGAGCGGCGGCCCCGAGCCGGCAGGGAGGCGGGGGCGACGGCCAGGGTGGCGGGGGCGATGACCGAGGTAGCGGGGGCGGCGGCGGGCGGCGTGGTGGCTCGAGGAGGAGAGAATGAGAGAAACAGAGAGATGGATCAGGGGCGGGGTGGGTCTCGCTGTTAGTTAGGTTAGTTCTTTGCCGTCCGCCAAACCTTTGTCGTCCGCTTTTGTTTCTCTTTGCCATCCGCTAGCTGACGGCAAAGAGGGGGGCCGTTAAGTTTTTTTAATCAACTCATCAGTGGGGACCACCACTCTCTTTGCCGTCTGCTAGCTAACGGCAAAGATTCTTTGCCGTGTGCTAGCTGACGGCAAAGAATTGGCTGATGGCAAAGACCGTTCTTTGCCATCAGCCAGTTCTTTGCCATCCGTTTTCTGTAAGCGGACGGCAAAGACCTTCTTTGCCGTCAACCAGCAGGCGACAAAGATTTGGCTGACGACAAATAAGCTAATTCCAGTAGTGTTAGTATGAATTCTTTGAATATCCTAAATGCTAATGATGATTGCATAAGTCATGACAAAAATGTTTCTTATAAGCATGTCACTTTTTGTGGACTGAATTGGGAGTGCCTTTGCACACCAAAAAGGGAAGATAGATTTTGTAAGAAGCATAAATATTTAGAAACCAGAATGTTGCAAGAGAGGCTAGATGATTGTGCTGAAAGATTTAATTTCTTTCATCATCCTTGTGAACTTTGCAATGAATGTGGTCATTTAAATCTCCAATGCAAATTCTTTCATGATCAAATCGTTTCCAAATATTGTGATAACTTGATTACCCTTGAGCATCATAAAGAGCTTAGTCTTATTTTGGGGTATGAAGAAATGAAACGTATAACTGAGGGTATTCCAAAATTTAATCTCGAGAGATTTCTTGATTTTGATCTAGAGGAAATTTATATGTTTTGTGCGGTAAATTGCATTGAGAATCCTTATGCCAACTATCTAAAGTCAAGAGAACAAATATAATATGAAGAGAGTACTAATGAAAGGGAAAATATTTCCCAAAACCCTCCTAGTGTTTATTATGATGAATCGGGTAACGAGGAGGAGCTTCCTATCCAACCAATCTCATCAATAAGAAGCTTGAAAAGATTAATTAAACCCACACATGATGTGGTGAAGAAGAATACAAGAATAAAGAAGAGAGGTAAAAAGGTATCTCTCCCAAATAATGTTGCTCCTATTATTGTTGTGCCTCATGAAAATGAATCAAAAATAATTGTGGAAGATGGTGCACTTGATGATGATTTTGTTATGCCTATTGCTTGTTATGATGATTATGATTGGGAGAATAATAATACTTCTTATAATATTGGAGATCTTTTTGGCACTTGCTTGGAAGAATATGATAATGATGTTTGCTATACTATTGGTGCCATTCATGCTATTGACAAGAATGATTGTGATGATATGCAAAACCACAAGCTTGGGAATGCTATGTTTAATGAGAATGACATGTTTGAGAATTTATTTGCTGCAATTAATGTTTGTCCCTAGCTTGGGGAGGCTATGTTTAATGAAGATGATATTTTTAGTCCTCCTACTTTGATTGATCAAACTTATTTTGATGATAGCATGCCTTCTATTTATGATGATTACATTGATAAAAGTGGGTTTGAAAGAGTGTCAACTCTAGGTAGTAATGATCCCACTATTTTGGAGGGTGTTGAATCTCATTACAATACTGATGAAAGTGGATTTGGAGAGGTCATGACTTTATTTAGTGATACATCCACTATTTTGGAGTAGGTTTCAACTGACTATGGCAATAAAGTTGCTTTCTATGATGATTATTATGATGACATGTATGCCATAGAGAGTAATGAATTTTCTATGCTTGTGGATCATGAAAATAATGCTTTATGTAATGGTTATATTGATGAATCTATTCATGATTCTACTGAAAATTATTATGAGAGAGGAACTTATGATGCATGATGCTCTCTTTATGTTTCAATTCTTACCTTTCATGCGAGCATCATTGAAATCATCATGCCTAGCTAAAAGGCATTAAAGAAAAGCGCTTGTTGGGAGACAACCCAACACTTTTACCTACTATTTTTGTGTGCTAACATGACTATGATATTTTATTGATCATGTTTTATTGCTTTGTTTCAATAAAGTGCCAAGTAAAGCCTTTGAGATCATGTTGGGTGATAGTTGATTTGACTCTGCTGAAGAAACAGGAACTTTGCGCTCATGAAAATAAGTCCCATTTTTAACAAAAGAGATATTTTGAGTTGAATCTTTTTTCAGAAGCTTAATATACAAATTTCTAACGTGGTCCAATTTCTTTCATAATTTTTGGAGCAGCAAAAGTATGGTAGTTATCCAGATCATTACAGTCTGTTCTGTTTTTGACAGATTCTATTTTCAATGCATAGTTTGCTTGCTTTCTAGTTTCTATGGCTTATATTTATCAATATAAATTGTGGAAATGATATGCTACAGTAGACATTGTGTGGAAACAATTATGAATCTTGTCTTTGACAGTACCAAAGTGAAATGGTTTGCTCTTTATCATACTAACCTATCTAACAAAGTTCCGTTAAGTTCTGTCTGATAGAAGTTTTCAAGTTTTGGGTGATATGATGATATGAGGAGAATAAGGAGTGATAAGACCGAAAGCTTGGGGATTCCCAAGGCACCCCAAGTTAATATCCAAGGAATATCCAAGCAACTAAGCTTGGGGATTCCCCGGAAGGCATCCCCTCTTTCGTCTCCAACATTATCGATAACCGCATTCAGAGCTATGTTTTCATTCATCACATGATATGCGTTTTGCTTGGAGAGTCAATTTATTGTGTTAGAATTTTCTTGCTGTTATTTATAATAATGTTCTGCATCTTTCTTTTCAATAAAAGTGGCATTGATAGCCTTTGCCATGCTTATCTTGCAAGTATACATGTTGCTGTTTGAAAACAGAAAGTTCATCGGTGTTGCAAAAATTCCCTAGAAAAGTTAGAGTGTGATAAAATGTTGAAACTTTTTTCATAATAATCTCCGATAAATGTTCTACAGTATGGTAGAATTTCATAATTTTTGGAGTTGAATAAGTATTGATACTCTTGCATTCTTTACAGACTGTACTGTTTTGGCAGATTGCTGTTATGTTTGCATTGTTTGCATATGTTTGCTTGTTTAATGATTCTATTTGAGGATAAACGTATTAAATATGCAGAGGAATTTAGTATTCAATGTTGAATAATAATCTTAGTGATTTGCTACAGTAGAGAATGATAAGATTTTTGCATTGGTTTATGTTAACTTATCTCACGAGTTCTTGTTGAGTTTTGTGTGGATGAAGCTCTTGAGTTTTAGGAAAACCGTGATATGAGAGGAATTAAGGAGACACAAAAGCTCAAGCTTGGGGATTCCCAAGGCATCCCAAGTTAATATTCCAAGAATTCTCAAGCATCTAAGCTTGGGGATGCCCCGGTAGGCATCCCACCTTTCTTCTTCAACAATTATCGGTTAGTATCGGTTGAGCCTAAGCTTATGCTTCTTAACATGATGTGTGCTATCCTTGAAATGTCATTTTTTTTGTTTTGCTTGCTGTTTTAATAAAATACTTAGATCTGAAAGTTTTAAATAAGAGAGAGCCCTCACATAGCTATCTATTTACTTAACTACTCGATTGATCTTCACTTATATCTTTTTGGAGTAGCTTGTCATTTACTCTTGTGCTTCACTTATATCCTATGAGTAAATTATTGAATAAACTGAATGTCATGAAGTTGAAATCATATCATGCCTAGTGGTAGCTTCACATTGGGTTTACAAAATGAAACCTTTTGAGGCTTGACAATCGCAATATTGGTCATACAAGCAATTCACAAATAATTAGTATAAGGAAGAGAACTTTCACATGCAAATACACTATCCTAGAAATCTTTTGTGATTGTGAGCCCCATCAAAATATTATATGCCAAAATTGTTGACATTGGACAAGGAAGACAATAATTATGTATGTTTGTTCATATTCACATAGATGTCATTGATACGTCTCCAACATATCTATAATTTTTTATGTATTCATGCCATGTTTATAATATTTTTACATGATTTTGGTATGATTTGGTTAGAACTAACCCGGACTGATGCTGTATTCAGCAGAACTACCACGGTGTTCTTTTTGTGCAGAAATAAAAGTTCTCGGAACACGCTAAAAATCAAAGGAGATTTTTTATAGAAAATATAAACAATACTGGAACAAAGAGTTACCGGAGGGGAGTCCCATGGGCCCCACAAGGGTGGAGGGCACGCCCCTGCCTCGTGGACTCCCTGTGGGGCCCCCTGACTTGGTCTCAACGCCAACCTCTCCTATTAATACAGAAACCCCAAAACATAACCTAGATCGGGAGTTCCGCCACCGCAAGCCTCTGTAGCCACCAAAAACCAATCGGGACCCTGTTCCGGCACCCTGCCGGAGGGGGGATCCCTCACCGGTGGCCATCTTCATCATCCCGGTGTTCTCCATGACGAGGAGGGAGTAATTCACCCTCGGGGCTGAGGATATGTACCAGTAGCTATGTGTTTGATCTCTCTCTCTCTCTCTCTCTCTCTCTCTCTCTCTCTCTGTCTCTCGTGTTCTTGATTTGGCACAATCTTGATGTATCGCGAGCTTTGCTATTATAGTTGGATCTTATGATGTTTCTCCCCCTCTATCTCTTGTAATGGATTGAGTTTTCCCTTTGAAGTTATTTTATCGGATTGAGTCTTTAAGGATTTGAGAACACTTGATGTATGTCTTGCATGTGCTTATCTGTGGTGACAATGGGATATCACGTGATTCACTTGATGTATGTTTTGCTGATCAACTTGCAGGTTCCATGACCTCGTGAACTTATGCATAGGGGTTGGCACACGTTTTCGTCTTGACTCTCTGGTAGAAACTTTGGGGCACTCTTTGAAGTTCTTTGTGTTGGTTGAATAGATGAATCTGAGATTGTGTGATGCATATCGTATAATCATACCCACGGATACTTGAGGTGACATTGGAATATCTAGGTGACATTAGGGTTTTGGTTGATTTGTGTCTTAAAGTGTTATTGTAGAACGAACTCTAGGGTAGATCAAACGGAAAGAATAGCTTCGTGCTATTTTACTACTGACTCTTGAATAGATCAATCAGAAAGGATAAGTTTGAGGTGGTTTCGTACCCTACAATAATCTCTTCGTTTGTTTTCCGCTATTAGTGACTTTGGAGTGACTCTTTGTTGCATGTTGAGGGATAGTTATATGATCCAATTATGTTATTATTGTTGAGAGAACTTGCACTAGTGAAAGTATGAACCCTAGGCCTTGTTTCAACGCATTGCAATACCGTTTGTGCTCACTTTTATCATAGTTACCTTGCTGTTTTTATATTTTCAGATTACAAAATCCTATATCTACCATCCATATTGCACTTGTATTACCATCTCTTCACCGAACTAGTGCACCTATACAATTTACCATTGTATTGGGTGTGTTTGGGACACAAGAGACTCTTTGTTATTTGGTTGCAGGGTTGTTTGAGAGATACCACCTTCATCCTATGCCTCCCACGGATTGATAAATCTTAGGTCATCCACTTGAGGGAAATTTGCTACTGTCCTACAAACCTCTGCACTTGGATGCCCAACAACGTCTACAAGAAGAAGGTTGTGTAGTAGACATCAGCCATATTGTCATAGATCCTTCAACATGTGGTTCTTGCCCCCTATCTTTGCTAGCCAAAAATTCTGCACTAAGGAGAGATACTACTTGTGCATCCAAAAACCCTTTAACCCAAATCTTTTTCAAGTGTCCACCATACCTACCTGAGGATTGAGCAAGATCCTTCAAGTAAGTCGTCATCGGTGCAATAAGGCAATAAAAATTTCTTCTAGAAGTGTTAGATCATTTAGTGTAAGAGAAAATTTACCGTTGTACGAACTTATGATGGAAAAGCAATAAAAGCGATGGAGTGCATAATAAAGGTTGCTATCATAAGGGGCAATATAACGTGACGTTCTTTTGCACTAAGGGATTGAGCATACAAACAAATAAGCGCATGGAAACCTCTGCTTCCCTCTGCGAAGGGCTTATCTTTTAATTTTTAGTATTTACCTTTATGCAAAGAGTCAAAGTTTTTATCCCTATTCCTTTTTGTTTTTCTCCTTTGGCAAGCATCATGTGGCGAGGAAAGATCTAGGCACATATGTCTAGTTGAATATGGTTAGCATGAGTTATTATTGTTGACATCTCCCGTGAGGTGAATACGATGGGAGGCAAAACAATAAGCCCCTATCTTTCTATGTGTCCAGTTGAAACGTTTTGCTCATGAGTATGCAGTGAATGTTAGCAGTCATAGAAGACTATATGATGGTTGAGTATGTGGAGCTCTTACTTAAAATCTGTTGAATAAGTTGAATTGCAATTGCTTGATGACTAAGAATATAGGTTGTTGAGTTTCAAGAGAGTTCATTGTTTGAACCTTAACATGTGAATTGGTTGCCACTATAACATGAGAAATTTTATGAGAAAGAATTGTTTGAACCTTAATGTCGGTGTACTAGAGTAGGGGTACCCTAGTATCCCGAACTTGTGCACGGGCAGTCGCAGCGTCCCACGGCAAGGCTTGCCGGGTGACCGCCAATATCCTCTGTGGTTCCTTTGGAGCCATTCAAGAACAAAGTATTCAAGCCAAGGAGACAAGGCCCCGACAAGAGGAGCTTGCCGGGAAGGCCACTCAAGACACAAGACCCCGGCAAGAGGAGCTTGCCGGGGAGGCCACCCAAGGCATCTCAAGGAACTTGCTGCGATGCGCCACGCGTCCCGGCAAGACCCGGCGAGCGACAAGCTTCCGGACGCGACAAGACAACGACCGCGGCAAGGCGTTTTGCCGCGGCTAGCAACCACTCTGTACCCGTGCTCCAGCACACCCACCAACGTGTCGCTATGGGACCCTTCCAGGCATACGTGGCGGGAGGCTGTGCAGCCAGGGGTGCACTGTGGCAAGCGGCGCTGACAAGATCGCCATCGTGGCGAGCGGTGGCGTCCCTGACGGTCCCTTTTCTACACTGTTTGGGCAACGTAGATAGGCATTTGATGCCCTTGTCCCCTGCCGTCAGGGTTAGGTATGACACACTATGCAGGTAGCTGTACCAACCGCAGCACCTTTCCATTTTTACCCTTCTCTATGTTGCCACCTGTTGGAGACCCCTTGAGCATATAAAAGGAGGCCCATGCACAACGTAGAGGGGGAGGAGAGTAGAACAAGAACGCTCGGTCTCGTTAGCTGCTGGTGCATACTGTAGCACTCAGCGCTCCCGAGCAAGAACTCAATACAAACCACAAAGCAGCAGTAGGAGTATTATCTCTCCGGAGAGCTCCGAAGCTGGGTAAACTGCTCATGTGCTCCACCTCGATCTGCTCTTCGTGCGACCTCCGCCCCCCGCCGAACCGAAAGGGGCTCCGTCCCCATAGGTGCTCGTGGATCAGTTTCCCCGACATCTTTGGCGCGCCAGGTAGGGGGCGTCGAGGTTGTGTGAACCTGATCCGGCATTCACACAAGCTAGATCTTCATCATCTTCATCGACATGCCGCCGAAGAAGAAGGCTTCGGAGGCGGCTGCTCCGTCCGCGACAAACCCCCCACAGCCGGAGCAAACGGCTGGTGGGGAAGACGCCGGCGGAAGAACGGGCGTCGACGAGGGAGCCCACGGTGCCGCCAGGTCCAAGGACAAGGCTGCGCTGCCCATCGGCGGTGTAGCCGGATCCCACGACGACCGAGTGTTCGTAGATGCACCGCGCCCATCTCAGGAGGCGCAGGACCGGCAGCGTCGTGGTACTCACGGTACCATACGCTCGCTGGACCCAGATCGAGCTGGCAGATCTCGGGATGCTCCAGGCCAGCATGCGCGCCAATGTGCTAGCGCGAGCAAAGCACGGTCGCCTGGACGGGATATTGCTCCTTCTAATGCAGTTAGAAGTACGAGCATATCCCGCTCCTCGCACCGTTCGCCACCGCTACCCGCCACTCCAGCAGAAGCTTTGGCGCGAGCTCAACTGCTCCTAGACTTCCCTCCAACGCCAGACAAGATCGACGACTGGAGGGCCACCATTCAGAGTCTCATCGGCTTCGCCAACGGCGACACTCCACGGCAGCCGACTACGTCGCAGCCGCGGCAAGTCAGCCAGGCGACACCCAATGGCGACAAGACTGGTGGGGGTGCAACCACCGTGCACTCTCCGCCCCGAAGGCCAAGATCGCCTACTCGCCGGGTCCACCGCGACAGCGACTCCACTGCTTCATCAGATCCACGAGCTCGTCGTGATCAACGCCAAGTTCTTCACGAACGACAGCAAGAAGACGCTCGTACTCGCATCGAGCGCCGAAGAGAAGCGCGGCGTCAGTCAGACCAGCGCGCTGGGCCCACTGTCGACATGCGTGCGCCAGGGGAACCAGGCGACCTGCCGTACGCGATAGGTTGCCCTGCGTTTACCCGTGAGCTGCGGCAAGTCCAGTGGCCCAGCATGAAGAATTTCAAGCCAGACGTACCCGAGAAGTACGACGGCAAGTTGCATCCGTCGGAGTTCCTCGGCATCTACACCATCGCAGTGCAAGCTGCTGGGGGGCGAGACGACAAGATCCTTGCCAACTACTTCCCACTGGTGCTCAAGCCCAACGTCAGGTCATGGCTCATGCACTTGCCGGACAACTCCATATCTTCCTGGGCAGACCTATGCCATCAGTTTGTCGGCGCCTTTACAGGAGGCCACAAACCTCATGGCCAGGAGAGTGATCTTCATTTGCTTGCCCAGAAGGAAGGAGAGCCCCTGCGCAAGTACATCCAGAGATTCAGCCATGTGCAACGCAACATCCCAGATGTCCACCCTGCCGCAGTCATCAGCGCGTTCCATCTGAACATGCGTAACCGCAGGATGCGGGAGGAGATGGCAATGTGCAAGATCAGAGACGTCAGTGAGCTGTATGCCCTGGCCGACAGGTGTGCACGTGCTGAGGAAGGGAGGAAACTCCCCGGAGAGAATACAGGAATAGGAGGATCTGACAGCGATGATGCTGCCCCGGCAAAGAAAAGCCAGCGGCAGAACAACAGGAAGAGGAAAGGCAAAGATGTGCAGTTGTTGAGCAGTCCGGCAACGAAGGTGGCGCCAAGAAAGCCAAGGCTGGTAGCTCCGGCAAGGAGGTTGCCGCATGCGCCAACTGCCAGGCTGTGGCGGCCGCCGACAAGCAGGACGGCACCAACAAACAGTACTGCAAGATCCACCGCACCAAGGGCCATGACCTCCAGAGCTGCAAGAAGGTCGAGCAGCTTGTCGAGCTGCAAAAGGCCGAGTACGAGCGACGCGACAAGGAGAAAGCCCAAGGAGGTGCTGGAGGATCCGGTACGAAGCGCCCCGGCCGGGGAGGACGTCGCGGCAAGGCCAAGCAGCGGCAAGGAGACAGACCTCCCCGCGGTCGCGACAAGGATGAAGATGACGACGACGACGAAGACATGGATGATGACGAGACCAGTGAGCAGGAGTTCCAGAAAGCCACAGAGGTCTTGTGCGTTGACGGCGGTGCTTCTCTGCATACTTCACACCGCCAACTCAAGCAGTGGGTGCGGGAAGTCAATGCGGCAGAACCACCTGTTGAGTCACACAAGCTTCTGAAATGGTCCAGCACGCCTATCATCTTTGATATTGAGGACCACCCTGATCACACAACTGCTGTCGGGTGCTTGCCGATGTTGGTTTCACCAACTATCCGCAACCTCAAGGTCACTAAGATGCTAGTTGACGGCGGGGCCGGCTTGAACCTGATCTCCTCCGCTGTGCTCAGGAAACTCCAGGTCCCTAACAGCGAGCTCGAAGAGACTGGCACATTCCAAGGAATCAACCCGGGAAGGAGCAAGCCGAAGGGGAAGATCACGTCGCCGGTAACATTTGGCAGCGAGTTGAACTTCAGGACTGAGAGGATCACTTTTGACGTTGCCGATTTTCCATTGCCTTACAACGGGATTCTCGGCCGTCCAGCGCTCGCCAAGTTCATGGCAGCCTCTCACTACGCGTACAACATGCCGAAGATGCCAGGCCCGATAAGTGTCATCTCTGTCCCTGGCGACAAGAAAGATGCTCTTATCTGTGCCGACAAGATCTACCGGGAAGCAGCAGCCGCAACAGATCATGAGACACTTGCCGCTGAAGCTCCCGGGGGGAAGAAGAAGACCAAGTCCGGCAAGAGTTCTGATGCCCACTCCGGCAAGCGCACCTCTTCGGAGTGCTGCGCTACCGTCGAGGACGCACCATCGAGCCCCACCGGCAAGTGTAAGAAGACGATGGCAGCTCCGCCAGCGACCAAGAAAGTGTCCGCCAAGGAGGACGGCACTGGTGGTACCTTCACCATCAGTGCCACTCTCGACCCTAAATAGGAAAGCGCGCTCATTGCTTTCCTGCGGGCGAACATCGATGTGTTTGCATGGCGACCATCTGACATCCCCGGTGTTCCCAGGAAAGTAATTGAGCACCACCTCGCCGTCTGTCCTCATGCGCGGCACGTCAAGCAGAAAGTCTGAAAGCAAGCAGTGGAGCGCCAAGAATTCATCGCAGAAGAGATCAACAAGTTGGAAGCAGCAGGCCTTGTCAGAGGAGTGCTCCATCCTACATGGTTGGCCAATCCTGTAGTCGTGCGCAAGGCAAACGGGAAATGGAGGCTTTGTATCGACTTTACCGATGTTAATAAAGCTTGTCCCAAAGACCCATTTCCCTTGACGCGCATTGACCAGATTGTTGACTCCACGGCCGGATGTGACTTGCTTTCATTTCTTGACGCATACTCAGGATACCATCAGATCTTCATGGCAGAAGAGGGTGAGGAGAAAACCGCATTCATCGCTCCCTGTGGCACGTACTGTTTCGTACGGATGCCTTTCGGTTTAAAGAATGCTGGTTCAACATTTGCAAGGGTCGTCCATACCGCTTTTGAGCCACAAATACACAAAAATGTGGAATCCTACATGGATGATATAGTGGTCAAGAGTAGGGACAAAGCAACTCTGATTCAAGATTTAGAAGAGACTTTTGCAAATCTACGCAAGATCAGCCTCAAGCTCAACCCCGAGAAGTGCGTGTTTGGAGTCCCTTCCGGCAAGCTTCTCGGGTTCTTCGTGTCTCAGCGGGGAATTGAAGCCAATCCCGACAAGATCAAGGCCATTGAGCAGATTGAAGCACCGAAGCGCGTCAAGGATGTACGAAGACTTGCCGGCTGCGTGGCGGCTCTCAGCAGGTTTATCTCTAAGTCTGCTAAGCGCGCCCTGCCGTTTTTCAAAATTTTGGAAAAGGCAGGTCCAATGAAATGGACTCCGGAAGCGGAGGATGCGCTGCAGGACTTGAAGAGATACCTGTCCTCCACTCCGATACTTGTCGCACCTAAGCCACAAGAGAAGTTGCTGCTGTATCTGGCGGCAACCAATCAAGTGGTTAGTGCTGCGTTAGTAGCGGAGAGGGAGGCAGATGATGAGCCAGCAACCACGGCGAGCGCATCCAGCGACAAGCAGGGGGCTTCCCCAACAAGCTCTGGTCCCGGCAAAGATGGATCTGCGCAGGCGCCCGAGGAGATACAGAAGAAAATGGTGCAGCGCCCAGTCTACTTTGTCAGTTCCCTTTTGCAGGGGCTAGGTCAAGGTACTCTGGTGTGCAGAAATTGCTTTTCGGCCTTCTCATGGCCTCGAGAAAGCTGCGCCATTACTTCCAAGAACATGAGATAACAGTTGTCACTCGTTTTCCGCTGAAGAGGATACTGCAGAATCCAGAAGCGACAGGCAGGATTGTTGAGTGGGCACTGGAACTGTCAAGCTTTGGCCTCAAGTTCGAGAGCACTTCAACTATCCAAAGCAGAGCATTGGCAGAATTCATAGCAGAGTGGACGCCAACACCAGATGAAGAAATTCCAGAAACGAGCATCCCCGTCAAGGAGGCAAGCAAAGAGTGGCTGATGTACTTTGATGGTGCTTTCTCGCTGCAAGGCGCCGGTGCTGGCATACTGCTTGTCGCGCCCACTGGAGAGCACCTTAAGTACGTAGTCCAGATGCACTTTCCCAAGGAGCAAGCAACAAACAATACTGCAGAGTATGAAGGATTGCTTTCCGGTCTCAGGATCGCGGCAGACCTTGGGATCAAGAAGCTCATTGTCAGGGGTGACTCGCAGCTTGTCGTCCGCCAAGTGAATAAGAGTTATCAGAGTCCGTTGATGGAAGCTTACGTTGATGAAGTGAGGAAGCTAGAAGAGCACTTTGTCGGCCTACAGATGGAACATGTTCCAAGAGCTCAGAACGACATTGCCGATGGCCTGTCAAAGTGCGCAGCACTTAAGTTACCTGTGGAATCAGGGATCTTTGTGCTCAAGCTGACTCAACCGTTTGTAACGCCATCAACTGGACAGAGCAAGAAGAGGAAGTTGATTTCTGGTGACTGTTTTCCGGCAGAGCTTTCCGAAGCCGCCGCCAAGAAGGTCCCCAAGATCAACACCAAGAGTGCTGGGGAGCAGTCTGCTCCGGCAAACCCCAGGGTTTGTTCCATTGAAGCAGATGCTCCCGACAAGTTTTGCTCCGGCAAACTTGCCGGGGAACGTCAAGCTCCGGCTGAGCCGCAGTTTCTCGCCGTAGAAGCGGATGTTCCCACAGCAGCAGATGTGCCTTTAGTCCTTGTTGTCGAGCCACAAGCTCCATCATGGGCATAGCAGATCGTCCGTTTCCTTCAGACAGGAGAACTTCCCGAAGATCAAGAAGAAGCGGAAAGAGTAGCCCGCCAGTCAAGTATGTACCAGTATGTCCGACAACGCACTGTACAGAAGAAGACTCAACGGGGTGAAATTGAAGTGTATTCACCGGGAAGACGGACAAAAGCTGTTGGCAGAGATACATGGAGGCATCTGTGGTCACCACATTGGCGCAAGAGCACTTGCCGGCAAAACATTCCGGCAAGGTTTCTTTTGGCCGACAGCCCTCCAGGATGCAACTGCACAGGTAACCAAGTGTGAAGCGTGCCAGTTCCATTCCAAGAAAATACGCCAGCTAGCTCAAGCTCTCCAGACGATCCCTTTATCCTGGCCATTTTCGGTCTGGGGGCTCGACATCGTCGGCCCCTTCCCCCGAGTAGTCGGGGGCTTTGAGTACTTGTACGTCGCAATCGACAAGTTCACAAAGTGGCCAGAAGTGGAAGCAGTGAGGAAGGTGACAGCACAGTAAGCAGTCAAGTTCTTCAGGTCGATTGTTTGCCGCTTCGGGATCCCTAACAGGATCATCACCGACAACGGTACGCAATTCACGAGCCGCACCTTCATGCAGTACATCCAAGATCTTGGCGCCAAGGTCTGCTTCGCTTCTGTTGCTCACCCCAGGAGCAACGGTCAAGCGGAGAGGGCAAATGCTGAAGTGCTGCGTGGACTCAAGACCAGGACTTTCGACAGGCTGCACGGGTGCGGAAGAAACTGGATTGAGGAGCTGCCGGTGGTGCCACTGGCCAGACACCTTTCGCTCTAGTCTATGGAGCAGAGGCAGTTCTCCCCACGGAACTCGTATACGGGTCGCCTCGAGTGCTCGCTTATGATGAGCTTGAGCAAGAGCAGCTGCGACAAGATGACGCGCTGCTCCTTGAGGAAGACCGTCTTCAGGCTGCTGTACGAGCTGCTCGCTACCAGCAAGCTTTGCGCCGCTACCATAGCCGCAAAGTTAATGCCAGAAGTCTCGAGGAAGGCGACCTTGTTCTTCGGCGCGTTCAGTCCGCCAAGAATTCCAACAAGTTGACGCTGAAGTGGGAAGGCCTTACCGGGTGAAACGAGTCACTAGGCCTGGCGTTGTCCGCCTTGAGACCGAAGATGGCATTCCGGTGAGCAACTCCTGGAACATTGAGCATCTTCGTAAGTTTTACCCGTAAGGCGCGGTTGCCGGACCCTGCTCCGGCAACCATCTTTTGTACAAGTCTTGCCGCTGTTGCATGTAATCCATTGTACAAAGCCAGGCGCAGACCCTGTGCATAAATAAAGCTCATGTGCTCCGCACATCTTGTCAATTTCATGCTTTTTATTTTTTGCATGAGTTATCTGACACTTTGTGCAGCGAACACCCCCGGTAAGCAATAACGAGCCATAAGGCTCCATATCATTATTTTCTTTACTTTCTTTTTTCTCAAGGAAAGGAAGGTTCCCTCGGCCACAAGTTTGCCGGGGGGAAGGGGAAGATAATGGTACGGACCAGGCGTCGTTCAAGAAAGTCTCGCCTTGCCGGGAAGCAAACGACAGAAAAGCTAAGTTGCCAAAGTTTGAGCAATCAGATGTTTTTAATTTTTAAGTTATCTTCCTTAAACGACCGTGCTTTGTATGGAAAACCTGTGCGCGAAGGAACCGGCTCGTGGCTAGTTGCGCCCTTACTTTGTTTCGAGTTCGCTCAACAGTTTAAGTGTGTTGCGACTAGAGTCGCGCCCTTACTTTGTTTCGAGTTCGCTCAACAACTTAAGCGAGCTGTGACTAGTTACGACAAGGTTTCTTGTCGGCAACGGCACCGCCAGCAGGCTGCTGACGTTCCGCACTCAGTGCTCGCGACTCGGGTGCCTGCGCTGGCAAGTTCCCTAAAAAGCGTGGGGCAAAAATATACAAAGGAAGGGATCAAGTAAAGGAAATAACATTGCAATCGCTGCCCAAAATAGAGTTATATTACAAAATAGCTTGTCGCGGCTCTAATAGACTGTTTTCATAACATGACCAGCAGCGACAAGAAAAGAAGAAAATAGGCGGCCTAGTCCACGCGGTCGCCCTCAATCCTCTTGATCCCGCTCACCTTGTCCACAATAGGTGCGACAAGGGCCTTGAGCGCCTCCAGATCAGCTTCCGCCGGCAGGGATCTGAGGACGTTGGTGAGGTTGAGGCCTGGGTTGCGGAAGGCGACCTTCACCAACACCTTCTGAAGAGCTCCTGCGCAGATCTTGCGCGACTCGTCGGCCAGCTGCTTTGGGATCCTCTCCCGGAGTCGCTGGAGGGCCGTCGCCACGCCTTTGAAGAACAGAGTGAGCTTGGCGCTGGATGGGAGGGTCTCATCGGAGGGATACCCGAGATCCTCCATCCCTAGCTGCGCCAGCTCCTTGTCGATGTCTGCGGCAGCATTCACAAGACCCTCCGTCCACTGCTCCATAGTTTCTCTAAAATCGTTCTGGGTGGCGGCAATGCTCTCCAGCAGCGCCTTGTCGGCCTTGATCTCCTTCTTCAGGGCCGCCTCCTGCTCCCTGGCGCCGTCCAGCGTCTTGGTCAAAGCGGTCAGCTTCAACTCTAGATCGGCGTTGGAGTCCTTGGCGGCGGCAAGCTCCTTGATCTTCTCGGCGAGACGACCCTACAGCTTGCCAAAGGTGTAGGCGTCCTTCTCGCGCTCATGCTTGAGCGCGGCAAGCTCTTCACCGCTCACCTTGAGATCAGTCTCCAGTTGCGCCACCTTCGTCTCCAGCTCCTTCTTGGCGGCCTCGGCAGCTGCGGCAGTGTCCTTTGCTTCCTTGAGAGCTCCGCTGAGTGTTTGCTCGCGCGCAACAAGCTCCTCTTCGTGGCTGTCCAGGCTGACCTTCAGCTGCGCCAACTCGCCCTCCCGCGCAGATAGCTCCTCGGCGGCAAGCCGCTGTTGCTCTGCAACTTCTGCCTTCTCGAGGATGAAGGCCTTCTGCGCCTCATCGAGCTGCACACGCTCCACCGCTAGCGACCGGAGAGCTGCCTGGTTGAGACCTCGGAGCTCCTCCGCGCGCTTCTCCATGTCCACCCCCGCCTTCGCGACAAGCGCTTCGCGGGACTCCAGTTTGGCTTGTCGAGCGCGGTAGAGCGACACCAGCCTCCGGAGCAGCCGCTCCTCCTCAGACTCGCCGCTGCAGCTGCTCGGCGCATCAACCAACG
Source organism: Aegilops umbellulata (assembly GCA_032464435.1). Lineage (NCBI taxonomy): Eukaryota > Viridiplantae > Streptophyta > Magnoliopsida > Poales > Poaceae > Aegilops > Aegilops umbellulata. The sequence goes on along the minus strand of CP136056.1, from coordinate 59,190,189 downwards.
TCAGCCCAGTGGAGGCGAGCACCTCTCCATCCAAGATTTCTCCTTCGACCGGCGCCCTGGAGCTTGACTCCAGGGAAGCTTGATGAAGAAACCATTGCCGGCCTTCAAGTATACACCTGGCTGGGGCTCTTCGGAGCCTGACGCTGCGGCAGCGGCGAGAGGATCGGCGGTCAGTGTAGCGCCTGTCGCTCCTGCGGCCTCAGGGTCGTCAGTGCGATCGCCAGACCCCTCGTCAGCTGCTGCGGCGGCAGCCTTGGCGGCCTCTTCGCCGGCGGGATCATCAGCGCCGGCCGCTTCTTCGGTGGCGGCGGCATCATCAACAGCAACCTCGGTCTCCATCGGCTCCGCAGTAGATGGATCTGACAGCCGGAAAAGGAAGAAAAGTCAAGCAAATATCCAAAAAGAAGATTAAAAGAAGAAGAACCCAAGGGAAGTTCCGAAGCAAGAGATTTACCTGCACCAGGCTCGGCAGTTGTGGTCTCCACCACCGGAGGACCGCTGGTGCTGTCCCTTGCTGGAGACTCCTCCCTTGCCGGATAGCTCCCCCTTGCCGGAGAGCTCTCCCTTGTCGGAGGATCCTCCCTTGCCGGGGAACGCTCCCTTGGCAGTGTAGTTGAAGCAGATGGCAAGACAAGGGCGGTCTCCGGGTGCTCCTAGTGGGGCTGCTCTGCTCCTACACAAACCAACAGTCAGATATCAGCAAACAAAGAGTATCCATGCGCGCCTAACAACGGGAAGCAAACCATATACTTACGCTGGGGGCTCCTCTGAAGAGCAGCTGCCGGGCCCGGCAAGTTTGTCTCGGGCGCACCCCCTGCTGACACGGTGGGATCGTCCTCGATGACAATCACCAGGACCTTGGCTCTCTTTGCCGCTCTCTGGGCCAGAGTCCTAAAAAAAGGAATAAGTTCAGAGTAGAGCAAATGAGATACAAGACAAGACATCAAGTATTGAAGACATACAAGTACAACAAGAATCTTACTCTTCTTCTTCCTCGCCGGAGCTGAGCGCGGAGAAGTCAAAGCCTGGCCCACCTCCGGCGCGAGGAGGCGGAGGAGTAGGATCCCTTGGCCGCTTGGCGGGAGCTGGAGCGGCGGACCGAGAGGACCCCGCTCCAGTTGCCGCTGCAGCGTGAGGTGCTTCCGCGGTAACAGAACTTGCCGCGGTGGAGCGTGTCGTGCGGCGCGGCGGGGGTTGACTCGTCCGCCGCTCCGCTACGTCCCCGGCCTTGCGAAGACGCCTTCTTGGTGGAGCCGGGGGCTCTGCTTGTGGAGCCGAGGGCTCTGCTTGCGGCAAGCTGCCCGAAGACGAAGAGGAAGAGGACCGATCTCCAACGAGCCGCTCGTATCCTCGGCGGGCCCGCTCGGCCCGACGTCATGCCCAGCCGACTTCTCCTCGCCGGCAAGATCCTCTCGCTCGGCAAGGCTTTCCGCCTCTGCTGCCTCTGCCTCCTCCACGGTGAACCCAAACTCGCCCGCAGCTGCGGCTGCCGCCGCCTCTTCCAGCCTGGTGGCGATGCTCTTGAGCTCCTCGTCGGTGGTGTCCCGGCTGAGGCCCCTCTGCTCATCGGCGTCGATCGGCACTTCTACCAAGCCATCGAAGAACGCCTGCACGACATCATCTGCAGGCTCTATCCAGGCTGGGTCAATTCCATGCGAGTCGCACATCGGCATCATTGCACGGATGCGGTCGAGCGAGGAGTTGTTGCACAGCGGAACGACGCCCCTCGGCAACCTGAACACTTCGGGATGCTAAGGGTCGTACTTGAACAGCTCCTGGAGCATCGCATTGAACTCCAGGACAGTGAAGTTGAAGTTGAGGCCCGGCCGCAGCCTCATGATATCCGCCGCGTTCTGGAACTCCCAGGCGGGTCTCCTCCTCTCCTGCAGGGGGGCGATGCGGCAGCGAAGGAAATCTGCGCCAACCGCTCCTATAGTAAGCCCGGCAAGCCTGAGGCATAGGATCCGAGCGACGGCAATCTTCAGTCTGTCGTCTTCCGGGGCCAAGCTACTCCAATCACTGCCGCGCACTACTGGAGTTTGGCGCAGGGCGGTAAACGGCTGCGGGTTCTCCTCGACAATCAGGCACCAGTCCGCCCTCCACTCCTCCCACTTGTTGCGGAACTCTCCATCCAGATAAGCATCCTTCTTGCCGGCTTTTGAGATCCAGGCGATTCCGCCGGATAAAGGCTCTCCTTTCTCAACTCGAGGCGAAAAGAAGTGGCGGAAAAGGGCTACGTTTGGATGGATTCCGACAAAGTTTTCGCAGAGATGTGCAAAAACTGCCATGGTCCGGACAGCATTAGGGGTGAAGTCAAGGAGGCGGAGCCCGTAGGTGTTCATGACGTCACAGAAAAATTCAGAAAAGGGCGGGCAGAGCCCGCAGTAGAAGAACAAGGCGAAGAAAGGGTACCTAGTGGGAGCCTTTTTCCAAGCAGCGGCTGGGAGTACCTTCATGCGCGGATGCGCTCGCGTCCCCGTCGACCAGAAGAGGTAGTAGTACTCCTTCAGCTCTTCCGCGGCAAGCCTAGGAGGGAAGATTGCCCGCTCCTTTCGCAGCGCCGCGAGCCGCTGCGCCTCGGCCGACTTCACCTTCTCGGCTTTCGGAGCCATGGCGGGAGTGGTGAGGGAGGACGACGGCGTTGGTGGTGCTGGTGGCGATGGGAGCGGGGCGCTGCTCTCCTTCGGCTTTGGGAAGAAGGGGAGTGGCGGAGATTCTCGGGGAAGGAACAGCAACGGGCAGATGGGCGAACTGCCCCTGTTTCCCCTGCTTATAAGGAGGAAGGGAGCGGACATTCCGCCTTTCCCAATAAAGAAACCACCCACGATCTCTCCCACGACGCCGCAATCGACGCGTGCCATTCGGGGAGGGCGCGATGGATACGGAGTAAGATACGGCGTGATCCAGGCCGCGCGTGCCCGTGCCCTGTTTTGGGCCTGGCCCAACAGCGCTCGGCACCGTGTATGGCCCAGGCCCGGGGGCTCCTGTCGGTGTACTAGAGTAGGGGTACCCTAGTATCCCGAACTTGTGCACGGGCTGTCGCAGTGTCCCGCGGCAAGGCTTGCCGGGTGACCGCCAATATCCTCTGTGGTTCCTTTGGAGCCATTCAAGAACAAAGTATTCAAGCCAAGGAGACAAGGCCCCGGCAAGAGGAGCTTGCCGGGAAGGCCACTCAAGACACAAGACCCCGGCAAGAGGAGCTTGCCGGGGAGGCCACCCAAGGCATCTCAAGGAACTTGCCGCGACGCGCCACGCGTCCCGGCAAGACTCGGCGAGCGACAGGCTTCCGGACGTGACAAGACAACGACCGCGGCAAGGCGTTTTGCCGCGGCTAGCAACCACTCTGTACCCGCGCTCCAGCACACCCACCAACGTGTCGCTCTGGGACCCTTCCAGGCATACGTGGCGGGAGGCTGTGCAACCAGGGGTGCACTGTGGCAAGCGGCGCTGACAAGATCGCCATCGTGGCGAGCGGTGGCGTCCCTGATGGTCCCTTTTCTGCACTGTTTGGGCGACGTAGATAGGCATTTAATGCCCTTGTCCCCTACCGTCAGGGTTAGGTATGACACACTGTGCAGGTAGTTGTACCAACCGCAACACCTTTCCATTTTTACCCTTGTCTACGTTGCCACCTGTTCGAGACCCCTTGAGCATATAAAAGGAGGCCCATGCACAACGTAGAGGGGGAGGACAGTAGAACAAGAACGCTCGATCTCGTTAGCTGCTGGTGCGTACTGTAGCACTCAGCGCTCCCGAGCAAGAACTCAATACAAACCACAAAGCAGCAGTAGGAGTATTATCTCTCCGGAGAGCTCCGAAGCTGGGTAAACTGCTCGTGTGCTCCGCCTCGATCTGCTCTTCGTGCGACCTCTGCCCCCCGCCGAACCGAAAGGGGCTCCGTCCCCATAGGTGCTCATGGATCAGTTTCCCCGACACTTAACTAATGCACTTTGCTAGCATTCACACTTCATAAATTATTTCTTTCATCATTTAGCTACTCGAGGACGAGTAGGAATTAAGCTTTGGGTTGCTGATACGTCTCCAACGTATCTATAATTTATGAAGTATTCATGCTATTATTTTATCATTCTTGGATGTTTTACAATCATTTTATAGCAACTTTATATCATTTTTCGGGACTAACCTATTGACCCAGTGCCCAGTGCCAGTTGTTGTTTTTTGCTTGTTTTTTACATCGCAGGAAATCAATACCAAACGGAGTCCAAGCGCAACGAAACTCCACAGGGATTTTTTATGGGCCAGGAGACAACCTTTGGGCCAGAGCAACACCTAGGGGGTGCCCCGAGGGGGGCACAACCCACCAGGGCCCGCCAGGCCCCCCTAGCGCGCCCAAGTGGGTTGTGCTCACATCGGTGGCCTCCCGCACCCCCTCTTTGCACTATAAATTCCCAAATATTCCGAAACCCTTCGGGGTTAACCTAGATCAGAAGTTCCGCCGCCGCAAGGTCTATGTATCCGCAAAAACCAATCTAGACCCCGTTGCGGCACCCTACCGGAGGGGGGAATCATCTCCGGTGGCCATCTTCATCATCCCGGCGGCCACCGCGATGAGGAGGGAGTAGTCCACCCTCGGGGCTGAGGGTTTGTACTAGTAGCTATGTGTTTAATCTCTCTCTCTCTCTCTCTCTCTCTCTCTCTCTCTCTCTCTCTCTCGTGATCTATATCATGGGCTTTGTTAATATAGTCGGATCATATGATGTTTCTACCCTCTATACTCTTGTTATGATGAATTGAATCTTTACCCTTTGAAGTTTTGTCTTGTCGGATCGAATATTCAGAGATGAGAACACATGATATATGTCTTGCGGTATGAATACTTGAGGTGAAAATTGGGGTATCTTATTGATTCACTTGACATATGTTATGGCATTCAACTCGGGGATTCCCGCGGTGATATTGGGGTAATCTGTGCATAGGGGTTGATGCATGTTTTTCTCCAGTAGAAACTTTGGGGTCTCCTTATTGTTCTTTGTGTGGATTGAGTATTATGAATATGAATTTGCTTTGGTGTTATTCTAGTATGAACTCTAGGATAGATCAAACGGAAAAATAGCTTTGTGTTATTTTAGTACGAACTCTTGAATAGATCGAACGGAGATAATAGCTTTGACTTGGTCTCGTACCCTACAAACAATATCTATCTTTTGTTCTCCGCTAATAGGAACTCGGGAGTGATTCTTCGTTACACTTTGAGGGATAATCATATGATCCAACATATTATGATCCAATGATGTGTTGCCATCCTATGATGTTTTGAGTAGATATCCTTTGTCTTTGGGTTGATTGATGATCTAGATTGGTATGAGTTGGATGTTTTATTTTGGTGCTGTCCTAGTGTGCCCTCTATGTCACGCAAGCGTGAGGGATTCCTGCTGTAGGGTGTTGCAATACTTTCATGATTCGCTTATAGTGGGTTGCTTGAGTGACATAAGCATAAACCCGAGTAAGGGGGTTGTTGCGTATGGGATAAAGGGGACTTGATATGTTAATGCTATGGCTGGGTTTTAGCTTAATGATCTTTAGTAGTTGGGGATGCTTGCTAGAGTTCCATTCATAAGTGCATATGATCCAAGAAGAGAAACTATGTTAGCTTATGCCTCTCCGTCATATGAAATTGCAATGACGACTACCGGTCTTGTTAACGATTGCCTAGGATAATTCCGCACACCGACCCATCATTATTCCACACTAGCTATTTATAATATTTAGTAATATATTCTAAATTTATGATAACATCACCTACTTTTATATTTTAGCTCTCCGATACCATGCAAATTTATCCTCTTCATACCCACAACGTAGTTTTATTTCTTGTTTCTAGTTGGGAGCAAACGTTCGGTGTACGTAGAGTCGTATCACTAGCTGATAGGACTTGAGAGAATATTGATCTTACCTTTAGATCCTTGTGGGTTCGACACTGCATACTTATGACTTCCACCTTTGGGAATTGCTACGATGATTCCCTGCACTTGGGTATTATCAAGCTCTTTTCTGGCGCCGGTGCCAGGGAGCAATAGCGTGGGGTTGATATTCTTGTGTGTGCTTGTTTGCTTTCTTCACTAAGTAGATTTTGTTTTTCCTTTTTGTTTCTGTTTAGTTGTGGGTCAAACATACAAAAAAAATTAAAAGAATGAAAATACAAAAAAAATTACTTGCCTCTCACGCCTAAAAAGTTTTTCAATAAGAGAAGTGATTGGAAGGTTATGCATTGGAGAAGTGAGGGTCGAGCTTGAACACTTGTGTTCATGCTCATGGAAACAATGTAAAAAAATTCATGGAAGTTTCTGTGAAAATAATTATCCCCTTGTATATATCCATTGTATTATAAAAATAATGTGCCCAGCTTTGGTTTTAGGATGATTAGATTGTTTGTTTATTTTGTGCAATACAAAAACAGAAACTTTGGCTATAGCGCGTGAATTTACATTTTTTTACTGGAAAGTCAAATGGGTCTAAAACTTTTTTCACATAACTTATGTACAATTTTTTTGAATTGTAATATTTTTTTAGAATTTCCGGAGTTACAGAAGTATACTAAACTTCCAGATTACTACGGACTGTCCTGTTTTTGACAGATTCTGTTTTCTATGTGTTGTTCGCTTATTTTGATGAATCTATGGGTAGTATCGCGGGGTATGAAACATGGTGAAGTTGGAATATAGTATATATAGTTCTAATATGAAATTGGAATGAGTTTGCAATAGTACCTAAAGGTAGTGATTTGCTTTATTATATTAACGGATCTCACAAAGTTTTTGTTAAAGTTTTGTGTGGATGAAGTGTTCAAAGATCGAGGAGCTATCAATATGAGAAGAATAATGAGAGGCAAGAGTTCAAGCTTGGGGATGCCCAAGGCACCTCAAGTAAATATTTCAAGGATACTCAAGCATCTAAGCTTGGGGATGCCCCGGTTGGCATCCCATCTTTCTTCTTCAACAATTATCGGTATACCTCGGTTTTTGTTTTGTTCACATGATTTGTGTCCTTTGTGTTTTTCCTTTTCTTTAAGAACCATGCTAGTATGAGATATCCCTTCATCGATTTATAGAATTATTTAAGTGCTTCACTTATATCTTTTGAGTATGACCTTATAGAATGCTCTTTGCGCTTCACTTAAATCTTTTGAGTATGGTTTTATAGAATGCTTTGTGTGCTTCACTTATATATTTTGAGCTTGGATATTGGTTAGTATATATTAATTGTAGAATGCTCCATGAACTTCACTTATATATTTTGGAGTATGAATAATACTATCATCTAAAGCGGATTTGGAAGAATGTCGACTTTAGTTAGTAATGATTCCACTATTTCGGAAGAGGTTCCAATTGATTATGAGAACAAAGTTTCTATTTATGATGATTACTGTGATGACATGTATGCTATAAAGAATAATGTTAACCATGAAACTTTTCATCATGATTTTAATTTTCAATTGGATTATTGTGACACCCAAAAAATTTTGGCCTTGTTTTACTGATTAAAATTTTGCCAGGAATTAAAACTTTTATTTTCTGAGATCCTTTTCTTGTATTAGTAGAGCTAATTACAGAATTAAATTGCTTGATCTTTATTTTTCTTGAAAAATGGTCTTTCAAGGCCATAAGGCCATTTTTGAACTACACCCTCTTCATAAATTATCCCATAAATCCCACCAAAATTTGGAGATGTCATGTGAAGTTTTTAAATCACTTTTGTGCAAAAATATCTTTTATTCTTGAAATAAAGTGAGCCCTACACCTAATTTTCTTCTCTGGTCCAGTGGGCATGTTTGCACTACAACCCATTTAAATATTTCTTTCTAGCCTCCACCAAAATTATGGGATGTGAGTAGCAGCATATGATTCAACTTTATGCAAAAACATAGAGTTGTTCTTTGGAGAATTTGAGTGGATCAACCTCATTTTCATTCTGGCCCAACTTACTGGTTTGTACAGCAACCACATTTTTAGTTGCTCCTTTACCCATGATTCCTTTTTCAACTTGTAGCCAACCCTGCTAAACCCCCAAGTCCAGGAGCATGCACTCTTTGGAACACTTTTGATCCATGTTATGATGCCATTTACTCCCTGTCCAGAAGTGAAGTTTTGCAAAACTTGCACTAGCAAGTTTCTTCTTTTTACAAACCAACTTCACCAACCCCTCTTTCTTCTAAAGAGACCCCACCCTGGGAGATTTGGCCACCCCAAGAACTGCCTAGGTTCCTTTTGCATTCTGTCAAACACCCTGAGTGCATAGCCAGTTTTGATATGATTTCAAGTTTGCGTTGTGAACTTGAGCCCCTGACCCATCCACCATGTCCCATAGATTTGCCCTAGCCTATAGCCCCGTTCTGCTAACTCTCGTGTGGTTTGGAAACCCCTAGGCTGCCCTGGCATTTCGTTGAGCATGTCCCGGGCGTGCTCCGGGTGCGAGCAGAGCGCTTTTTGCACGTGCCGCGCCCGAGCCGCCGCGTCGCGCGCCCCTGGCTTGACCCGCACGGAAGAACCTCACCTAGCACTCCCCTTCTTGACGCATCCCGCCAAAAAGCCCCGACCGCTCCCTGGCGCCCTACAGCGCCGCCGTCAGAGGCCATTTGGCGGCACGCCCGCCGCCCGACCGCGCCTGCGCTAGCCAGCGCCGCCCAAGCTCCCAGCGCTCGCCACCTGCCTCCTGGAGCAGTGCAACTTCGTCGCCTAGCTCTCATCGCCGCCACGTTCCCCTGCAGCTACAGAACATCGGTTCACCGGCGATCTTATCCCCACCGCCGCGGAACCGCCTCGGCCTGTCCATTTAAGGAGCCCCGAGCTCATATCCGCACGGAGACGACCCCAAGCCACCTTCCTAGAGCTCCTTTGGCCGTCAATTGAAGAGGAAGAGGTCGTCTTCTTCCTCTCCGGCAACCTCGGCCGCCGCCATTGCCCCGACCAGCACGGCGCCACCAGAGCCCTCCCCTCTCATTTCTCTTCACCAGGAACCTTCTCATCCTCCCGCAAACACGTTCCCCTGCTCGATTTTGATCGGGAGCCTTCGTAGCCCCAAGCTCACTTTGCTCCCGAAGCCATCTCCGCCGCGAAGCTCGTCGCCGGCAACTCCGTCCACGTCGGCGACTATGGCGGGTACCCCCAAGTTCGTACCGACCTCCGGAGCACGCTCATGCGCTCAGATCGCCGAGGGACGCCACCATTCGCCGGCGAGCCTCGCCGGAGCCCCGCCTCCGTTCGGTCAGAGGGAGACGACGCGCGCGTGGACCAGTCAAACCTGACCAGTGGGCCAGGCGGGCCCACTGTCGGCGACTCACGCGCAGTCCCCACTGGATGAGTGGAGACGTAAAGGCCCAAGTACGTCTCCCCTGTGCGAAAGCGTATTCCCTCTGAAGCGTTTTTCTTTTTCCTGTTTTATTTTTAATATCAGTTTTGACCAGATTTGACTAAACTTTTACTGTCTATAACTTTTTTAATATAAGTCCAAATGAATTGATTCTTTTTCCTACATTCCTTAAATTTTGTCTAGTTTATTTTAAGATTTATTTGAAAAAATTTCCAAACAACTTTCTGTGCTGTTTTAATTGTATGTGTTAATTCATACATATTCCTTTAAATAGGATTTTGGAAGATTTCAAGAGGTTTTGGATGCACCCCTCTTTTCCATGACCTAAAGGCAAGCATTCTGAACCCTGGTGTAATTTTTTTTGTATGTATTGATGGGCCCGGTGACAACACCACCCCGACACTTGCATGCGTCATTTTATGTGAGGATGTGATCCTATTCATAGTGCTTATTAGTGGATTTCATGCATATGGAGTTGACACGTTTTGTGATGGAAATCACCGCCGTACACTTTTCATGCATACCGGAGGGAAATGCCGGGTAGGCCTCTGTCTTGGGTAGACGCGGTCTTGACCCTAGTCCTCCGCTGAGACGGTCGTGTCCGGTATGGCATGATGGAGTATGTCGTGTGGTGTTCCTATCTGTTGGTTGAAGTATATACATTGTTATGCTAAACTTGCAGGGATTATTACTACCTCCTAAGTCAACCGTAGATCGAGTCTTGTGCCAGTAACCCCCATACTTGTTCCGTACTGCCACAGGTCCCTACCATAGGTGGGGTATGGTTCAGTAAGCTGTTAACCCTTGTCTTGGCACACACCGTACAGAGAGGCCATGGTGGAAGATATCGGTTGTAGCCGGTAGGCATGCCACCTGGTCAGGGGGCATGGGTGTTTCGGTTGTAGCTGAAGGGGGTAGCTCCCCCAGTTTGCGCGCGGTATAAATTTTGTGATCCCATGCTACGTCGAGGTTGTAGCCTCCCCACTTAGAGTTTGCTTGACAGGTGTCGTGGGTGATTCCAGACACCGGTGAGTTAAGCTGGTGTGTGCAAGTCAGGTGTGTTTTCAACTAAAAGACCGTAGACGGAATTAGTCCCGATGGACTAAAGGAATCCGTTACTCGTGGGTAAAGAGTACACCCTCTGCAGAGATTAAACCTATTCGAATAGCCGTGTCCATGGTTAAGGACTACAGTCTGGGATGGGTCAAGCGTCGGTCTTCGGAGGTGAAACTGTTAAACCAGAACGGGAATTACTACTTGTGACTTGTGATGATTATGTTTATTACTATTGCTGACTAACCCGTGATATTATTGTTATCATCGAATATCTCTGGGATGGTTCTACCTCCGGGATATTCCCTATGATCATTTCTTTTAAAGCCCTTTCTGTGGTGTCGCTCAGACGCCCGACTGTGGCATTTCTTTTAAAGCCCTTTCTATGGTGTCGCTCAGACGCCCGGTTGTGGCATTTCTTTTAAAGCCCTTTCTGTGGTGTCGCTCAGACGCCCGACTGTGGCATTTCTTTTAAAGCCCTTTCTGTGGTGTCGCTCAGACGCCCGACTGTGGCATTTCTTTTAAAGCCCTTTCTGTGGTGTCGCTCAGACGCCCGGCTGTGGCATTTCTTTTAAAGCCCTTTCTGTGGTGTCGCTCAGACGCCCGACTGTGGTATTTCTCTTAAAGCCCTTTCTGTGGTGTCACTCAGACGCCCGACTGTGGTACTGCTATTCTGCATTTTTCCGCTCGAGGAGTCATTCAGACCCTCGCTTGGCACCCAGTATTTATTACCTCTATGTGGCCATTGCATAAATTTTCGGTTGCACATGAATAGCCTTTTTGCATGCATCAAGATATTTATTTTTATGACTAACTAAGTGAGTATAAGGATATTGCGAAGCATGAGCATCAATGGTTATATTATACCCATATTCTTAATGTTTGCGAGTACATTCAAAGTACTCACTGGCTTGTCCCTGGCTATTGTCTTGGCCAGATTGCGTGCTTGGAGAGGAGCATTGCGACGACAGCCTCGGAACCTGAGCAACGGTGATAGCAGCCTCGCGAAGATAGGAGTTAACCTGGTCAACTGTTCCCGTGGAAATGGAGTCCCATAGCCGTGGTGATCCACAAACCGCTTCCGCCCTCAACCACTAGAAACCTTTTGTTGTACTCATTGGCCACAATGGTCTTGTACTGCATATTTTTGTACTTTTGCTTGGAATCTCTATATCAAGTTGGTGTCTCATCAGCTAACAGTAATCCTGGGGCTGGTGAGCACAACGGCCATTTTCTGGAAATTAATGCCCGGAAAACCGGTCATGACAGACTTGGTATCAGAGCCAGGCTGACCATTGGCTAATCCTATCCTAGCCAGGTCAAAAATCTTAGGCAAACCAACCCACCAAGCCATAATCAAAACCCCAGCCAAGCTTCTCCTGCGAGATAGCCCCATAGTGACCCGACACCTTTTGGCAGTCAGTGCCCAACCTAGCAACCTAGCCTGTCGCTCATGCGCCAGTGATCGAATCCTGAATAGTCTTTCTCGCAAGCGTGCGAAGGAAGACTCCGTCCCCTTTTTCCTATAAAAAGGGCACGCTAGCCCCAAACCAGCACAACACAGCCGCTATCCTAAACCGAACCACAATGCCTGGTCCTGTCGTGCACACTAAGACTACGGCAACCAACCTTGGAGGTTTCGTGACCATACTCGCAAACCTCACCCGTCGAGCCTATGCGTTAGAAGAGCCCCCAGAATATGTCGTGTACCAAGGATCCATGAGCGGTGAGAGCCGTCAATTCTGGGCCACTGTGCATGTCTATGGTAGGGGTCTAGCACCCAAACGCCCCTACAGGTTCACAGGAAGAACCACTTCCTTTGAGCCACAAGCCATCCAACTAGCCGCTCGAGAAGCTATAGTTCATCTCCGACACTTGTCGCCCCGAGTTGACTGTCGCTCGTTCCACTACTACCCCAGACGGGAAGGATATGGTAGACCACCTCAAGTTGCCAACGGAGATCACGAAACAGATCCTGCATTGTTGCACCTAGTGCGCTACGTAAGTGCACTAGAGGAACTGTGCGATCAGGTCACTTTTGATCTTATCGCAGCTTGTGGGGAACTGGTTCGTCGAGCCCCGGTGAGAGAAGAGGAAGAGCCCAGCACCGACAACCCAGTCGTGCTGTTTGGACAACCGATCGAGCCCCTGAGGTCTACCCCAGCCATCGGCCAAAGTGTTGCGATAACCCCAGAAGTGCTTCGTCGCATTTTGGGAGCACACTCCAACGGGGTTGTGGCCAACAACCCCCGAGATGGTCATCATCGCTACCCCAAGCCTTCAGCCCCTCGGCCCACTCCAGCTAATTCCGACGGTGAGAACCGCGGAGATGCCTAAACATCCACCAGGCACGCCTGCTTGGATGTAAACGAGGTAGGCTAAGTCACCCGAGTAATATCGAGTCCCGGAGTATTCTCACTTGTAACCGTGTGACCTTGTAAATAAACGCCGCCTGTCGTTGAGCCCCTGTAGCCCTGCATGGGTATGCCAGCTTTTCTACCCCCAGGCACATTTGCCAAAGACCCCCGATAACCCCCACAGTAACACGTCACCCCGGTGAAATGTGTGTATCTGTAGCTCGACTCCGACCCGTGGAGCGGAGCTGGAAGTTTCCTTACCATTCACCATGGTAAAAGTGACCCAGCTCCAGTGCTATAAAAGGCCACCGCGTGACCTTGCCAAAGCACCTCTCACCCTGTGCACCACCCTCACAACCATTTCTTGCCATGCCGAGCCCCAGCATTCATCTGAGAACCCCAGATGCAACCTCGGGTAGTTTTGTCAAGATATTGTGGGATTTTACCTACAGTACCATGGGCGCTACCCAGCCACCCCAGTACGAGCTGTTCAAATCGAGGATCACCTCTACCACCTCGAGATACTGGGCAGCAGTGCACATCCCTCCCGTGAACTCAGACCAAGACCCAACAGAGGTCTCCTTCGTGGGGAAATCTATGTCGGCCCCGCTTATGGCCATAGAGGCTACTGCGTACGAAGCGCTTGCTCGCCTTCGATTCGCGGTACCCTATGCCAGCGAACAAGGGTATTATTACTTTCCGAGCCGTGCAGCACCCGGTGGAGTGTCATCTTTTCCCGGTGGACGAATCGAGAAAGACCCAGTCCTAGCCAACCTGGTCCAGTATGTCATCACTCAAGAACGCTTCACCCAACATGTGATGGGTTATCTCCAGAGTCTCGCGGATTTAAATCCTCAGATCGCCATCGGCAGACCCCTGAGGCCCGGCCAAGAGAGACACATTCATCGGCTGGTTAAACCCCTTCCCCCGATAGAAGAGGAATGTGTCTCAGTACCAGAAATTTTCTCGCAGGACCCCATCCAGTTACCATTTCCATTTTAGACATTGCTGCTGTGTTCATTGTTGCAACAATTAGTTGGGTATTGTGACTTATGCGTGGTAACCTGAGCTGGCAAGTTATTTGGCTTCTACTAATATGTATGGTTTTGTTGTAACTTGTGCTCCTTTATTTTAACCGTTTTCCCTCGCGAAAAATCCCGGAGAGTTTTTAAAAACAACCCTTAGCAAATCTCGAGGACGAGATTTTTCTTAAGGGGGGTAGTGTTGTGACACCCAAAAATTTTTGGCCTTGTTTTACTGATTAAAATTTTGCCAGGAATTAAAACTTTTATTTTCTGAGCTCCTTTTCTTGTATTAGTAGAGCTAATTACAGAATTAAATTGCTTGATCTTTATTTTTCTTGAAAAATGGTCTTTCAAGGCCATAAGGCCATTTTTGAACTACACCCTCTTCATAAATTATCCCATAAATCCCACCAAAATTTGGAGATGTCATGTGAAGCTTTTAAATCACTTTTGTGCAAAAATATATTTTATTCTTGAAATAAAGTGAGCCCTACACCTAATTTTCTTCTCTGGTCCAGTGGGCATGTTTGCACTACAACCCATTTAAATATTTCTTTCTAGCCTCCACCAAAATTATGGGATGTGAGTAGCAGCATATGATTCAACTTTATGCAAAAACATAGAGTTGTTCTTTGGAGAATTTGAGTGGATCAACCTCATTTTCATTCTGGCCCAACTTACTGGTTTGTACAGCAACCACATTTTTAGTTGCTCCTTTACCCATGATTCCTTTTTCAACTTGTAGCCAACCCTGCTAAACCCCCAAGTCCAGGAGCATGCACTCTTTGGAACACTTTTGATCCATGTTATGATGCCATTTACTCCCTGTCCAGAAGTGAAGTTTTGCAAAACTTGCACTAGCAAGTTTCTTCTTTTTGCAAACCAACTTCACCAACCCCTCTTTCTTCTAAAGAGACCACACCCTGGGAGATTTGGCCACCCCAAGAACTGCCTAGGTTCCTTTTGCATTCTGTCAAACACCCTGAGTGCATAGCCAGTTTTGATATGATTTCAAGTTTGCGTTGTGAACTTGAGCCCCTGACCCATCCACCATGTCCCATAGATTTTCCCTAGCCTATAGCCCCGTTCTGCTAACTCTCGTGTGGTTTGGAAACCCCTAGGCTGCCCTGGCATTTCGTCGAGCATGTCCCGGGCGTGCTCCGGGCACGAGCAGAGCGCGCATTTTGCACGTGCCGTGCCCGAGCCGCCGCGTCGCGCGCCCCTGGCTTGACCCGCACGGAAGAACCTCACCTAGCACTCCCCTTCTCGACGCATCCCGCCAAAAAGCCCCGACCGCTCCCTGGCGCCCTACAGCGCCGCCGTCAGAGGCCATTTGGCGGCACGCCCGCGGCCGCGCCCGCCGCCCGACCGCGCCTGCGCTAGCCAGCGCCGCCCAAGCTCCCAGCGCTCGCCACCTGCCTCCTGGAGCAGTGCAACTTCGTCGCCTAGCTCTCATCGCCGCCACGTTCCCCTGCAGCTACAGAACATCGGTTCACCGGCGATCTTATCCCCACCGCCGCGGAACCGCCTCGGCCCGTCCATTTAAGGAGCCCCGAGCTCATATCCGCACGGAGACGACCCCAAGCCACCTTCCTAGAGCTCCTTTGGCCGTCAATTGAAGAGGAAGAGGTCGTCTTCTTCCTCTCCGGCAACCTCGGCTGCCGCCATTGCCCCGACCAGCACGGCGCCACCAGAGCCCTCCCCTCTCATTTCTCTTCACCAGGAACCTTCTCATCCTCCCGCAAACACGTTCCCCTGCTCGATTTTGATCGGGAGCCTTCGTAGCCCCAAGCTCACTTTGCTCCCGAAGCCATCTCCACCGCGAAGCTCGTCGCCGGCAACTCCGTCCACGTCGGCGACTATGGCGGGTACCCCCAAGTTCGTACCGACCTCCGGAGCACGCTCATGCGCTCAGATCGCCGAGGGACGCCGCCATTCGCCGGCGAGCCTCGCCGGAGCCCCGCCTCCGTTCGGTCAGAGGGAGACGACGCGCGCGTGGACCAGTCAAACCTGACCAGTGGGCCAGGCGGGCCCACTGTCGGCGACTCACGCGCAGTCCCCGCTGGATGAGTGGAGACGTAAAGGCCCAAGTACGTCTCCCCTGTGCGAAAGCGTATTCCCTCTGAAGCGTTTTTCTTTTTCCTGTTTTATTTTTAATATCAGTTTTGACCAGATTTGACTAAACTTTTACTGTCTATAACTTTTTTAATATAAGTCCAAATGAATTGATTCTTTTTCCTACATTCCTTAAATTTTGTCTAGTTTATTTTAAGATTTATTTGAAAAATTTTCCAAACAACTTTCTGTGCTGTTTTAATTGTATGTGTTAATTCATACATATTCCTTTAAATAGGATTTTGGAAGATTTCAAGAGGTTTTGGATGCACCCCTCTTTTCCATGACCTAAAGGCAAGCATTCTGAACCCTGGTGTAATTTTTTTTGTATGTATTGATGGGCCCGGTGACAACACCACCCCGACACTTGCATGCGTCATTTTATGTGAGGATGTGATCCTATTCATAGTGCTTATTAGTGGATTTCATGCATATGGAGTTGACACGTTTTGTGATGGAAATCACTGCCGTACACTTTTCATGCATACCGGAGGGAAATGCCGGGTAGGCCTCTGTCTTGGGTAGACGCGGTCTTGACCCTAGTCCTCCACTGAGACGGTCGTGTCCGGTATGGCATGATGGAGTATGTCGTGTGGTGTTCCTATCTGTTGGTTGAAGTATATACATTGTTATGCTAAACTTGCAGGGATTATTACTACCTCCTAAGTCGACCGTAGATCGAGTCTTGTGCCAGTAACCCCCATACTTGTTCCGTACTGCCACAGGTCCCTACCATAGGTGGGGTATGGTTCAGTAAGCTGTTAACCCTTATCTTGGCACACACCGTATAGAGAGGCCATGGTGGAAGATATCGGTTGTAGCCGGTAGGCATGCCACCTGGTCAGGGGGCATGGGTGTTTCGGTTGTAGCTGAAGGGGGTAGCTCCCCCAGTTTGCGCGCGGTATAAATTTTGTGATCCCATGCTACGTCGAGGTTGTACCCTCCCCACTTAGAGTTTGCTTGACAGGTGTTGTGGGTGATTCCAGACACCGGTGAGTTAAGCTGGTGTGTGCAAGTCAGGTGTGTTTTCAACTAAAAGACCGTAGACGGAATTAGTCCCGATGGACTAAAGGAATCCGTTACTCGTGGGTAAAGAGTACACCCTCTGCAGAGATTAAACCTATTCGAATAGCCGTGTCCATGGTTAAGGACTACAGTCTGGGATGGGTCAAGCGTCGGTCTTAGTGTCGGTCTTCGGAGGTGAAACTGTTAAACCAGAACGGGAATTACTACTTGTGACTTGTGATGATTATGTTTATTACTATTGCTGACTAACCCGTGATATTATTGTTATCATCGAATATCTCTGGGATGGTTCTACCTCTGGGATATTCCCTATGATCATTTCTTTTAAAGCCCTTTCTGTGGTGTCGCTCAGACGCCCGACTGTGGCATTTCTTTTAAAGCCCTTTCTGTGGTGTCGCTCAGACGCCCGGTTGTGGCATTTCTTTTAAAGCCCTTTCTGTGGTGTCGCTCAGACGCCCGACTGTGGCATTTCTTTTAAAGCCCTTTCTGTGGTGTCGCTCAGACGCCCGACTGTGGCATTTCTTTTAAAGCCCTTTCTGTGGTGTCGCTCAGACGCCCGGCTGTGGCATTTCTTTTAAAGCCCTTTCTGTGGTGTCGCTCAGACGCCCGACTGTGGTAATTCTCTTAAAGCCCTTTCTGTGGTGTCGCTCAGACGCCCGACTGTGGTATTGCTATTCTGCATTTTTCCGCTCGAGGAGTCATTCAGACCCTCGCTTGGCACCCAGTATTTATTACCTCTATGTGGCCATTGCATAAATTTTCGGTTGCACATGAATAGCCTTTTTGCATGCATCAAGATATTTATTTTTATGACTAACTAAGTGAGTATAAGGATATTGCGAAGCATGAGCATCAATGGTTATATTATACCCATATTCTTAATGTTTGCGAGTACATTCAAAGTACTCACTGGCTTGTCCCTGGCTATTGTCTTGGCCAGATTGCGTGCTTGGAGAGGAGCATTGCGACGACAGCCTCGGAACCTGAGCAACGGTGATAGCAGCCTCGCGAAGATAGGATTTAACCTGGTCAGCTGTTCCCGTGGAAATGGAGTCCCATAGCCGTGGTGATCCACAAACCGCTTCCGCCCTCAACCACTAGAAACCTTTTGTTGTACTCATTGGCCACAATGGTCTTGTACTGCATATTTTTGTACTTTTGCTTGGAATCTCTGTATCAAGTTGGTGTCTCATCAGCTAATAGTAATCCTGGGGCTGGTGAGCACAACGGCCATTTTCTGGAAATTAATGCTCGGAAAACCGGTCGTGACAATTATGCCTCACATGACAGTTATTTTGTTGAGTTTGCTCCCACTATTCCGAATGAGAAGAATTTTGCTTATGTGGAGAGTAGTAAAATTTATATGCTTGTAGATCATGAAAAGAATTCTTTATGTGATGGTTATATTGTTGAACTCATTCATGATTCTACTGAAAATTATTATGAGGGAGGAATACATGCTTGTAGGAGTTGCAATAATATCAAGTTTCCTCTCTATGTGCTTAAAGTTTTGAAGTTATACTTGTTTTTCCTTCCTATGCTAGTTGATTCTTGTTCCTATAAATTATGTGCTCACAAAATACCTAGGCATAGTAAGTGGGTTAGATTTAAATGTTCTAGTCATATTCTTCATTATTCTCTCTTTATGTTTGAATTCTTATCTTTTATGTGAGCATCATTGAAATCGTCATGCCTAGCTAAAAGGCATTAAAGAAAAGCGCTTGTTGGGAGACACCCTATATTTACCCTTACTGTTTTTGTGTGTTTACATGATTAAGATATTGTAGTAATCATGTTTTATAGCTTTTGTTTCAACAAAGTGCCAAGTAAGACCTTTGGGAAGACTTGGGTGAAAGTTAATGTAATCTTGCTGTAAAAAACAGAAACTTTGCGCTGACGAGATTAGCTGTCATTTTTTACAGAAGAGTGATTTTGAGTTGATTATTTTTGCATAAGATTAATAGACAAATTCCTCACTTTCACAAATTTATTTCATAATTTTTGGAGTAGCATAAGTATGGTTTATGTTCAGATCATTACAGACTGTTCTGTTTCTGACAAATTCTGTTTTCATTGCATAGTTTGCTTGTTTTCTAGTTTCTGTGGCATATATTTCTCAATATAAATTGTAGAAATGATATGGTACAGTAGTAATTGTGTGAGAACAATTATTAACCTTGTCTTTGACAGTACCAAAGTGAATGGTTTACTCTTTATCATACTAACCTATCTCGCAAAGTTCCGTTAAGTTTTGAGTGACTGAAGTTTTCAAGCTTTGGGTGGGATATCGATATGAGGAAAATAAGGAGTGGAAAGACCCTAAGCTTGGGGATGACCAAGGCACCCCAAGGTAATATTCAAGGAATACTCAAGCGCCTAAGCTCGGGGATGCTCTGGAAGGCATCCCCTCTTTCGTCTTCAAATCTATCGGTATACCTTACTCGGAGCTATATTTTTATTCGTCACATGATATGTGTTTTGCTTGGAGCGTATTTCCAATTTTACTTGCTGTTTGAATAAAATCATTGGATCTGAAATCTTGAATGAAAAATAATCCTCCCATGGCTAGTTAATTATTTGACTACTCAGTGTTCTTCACTTATATCTTTTGGAGTAGTTTGTCATTTACTCACGTGCTTCACGTATATCCTATGAGTAAATGGTTGAATGAATTGAATATCATAAATATGAATTTATATATGTTTCATATGCTTATAACATGGAGAGTAATGACTTCACACATAATATGTATAGGTAGTAAACTTATTGAAAGTCAGCAAACACAGAATTGGTCACTTGAACAATTCATGAAAGAATATTGAAGGAAGAGAGATTTCACATATAAATATACTATCTTGGACATATTTTGTAATTGTGAGCACTCCTTAAAATATGACATGCTAAAAAGTTGATGTTGGACAAGGAAGACAACTTAATGGGTTATGTTTTCCTATATCTGAAACATTATATTGTCTTGGATCATCCAACATGTTGAGCTTGCCTTCCCCTCTCATGCTAGCCAAATTCTTTGCACCAAGTAGAAATACTACTTGTGCTTCCAAACATCCCTTAAACCAGTTCTGCCATGAGAGTCCACCATACCTACCTATGGATTGAGTAAGATCCTTCAAGTAAGTTGTCATCGGTGCATGCAATAAAAATTGCTCTCTAAATATGTATGATCTATTAGTGCAAAGAAAATAAGGTTTATACGAACTTGTGATAGGGGAGAAATAAAAGCGACGGACTACATAATAAAGGTCTTTATCACAAGCGGCAATATAAAGTGACGTTCTTTTGCATTAAGATTTTGTGCATCCAACCATAAAAGCGCATGACAACCTCTGCCTCCCTCTGTGAAGGGCCTATCTTTCACTTTTATCTTCTACCCTCATACAAGAGTCATGGTGATCATCACCTTTCCTTTTTACACTTTTTCCTTTGGCAAGCACTTTGTGTTGGAGCGATCCATATATATATATATATATATATATATATATATATATATATATATATATATATATATATATATATATATATATATATATCCACTTGGATGTAAGTTTTCATAAATTATTATTGTGGACATTACCCTTGAGGTAAAATGTTGGGAGGCGAAACTATAAGCCCCTATCTTTCTCTGTGTCCGATTAAAACTTTGTACCCATACATATCACTTGAGTGTTAGCAATTGTGAAATATTAAATGATAGTTGAGTATGTGGAGTTTGTTGAATCAAAGCTCTTACATAGACCCTTCCCGAAAATAAGATGAATTGCAATTTTTTGATGACTAAGAGCACGGTTTGTTAGTTTTCAAGAAAGTTTATGATCTATACTTCAACATGTGAATAGCTTGTTACTTGATCATGAGAAGTTTCATGAGTTGAGCTACTGTTAATGATGCTTGAAAAAGTTATTGGAACTATCATTGATCAAACTTATGCACCTGCTAGCATTCACACTTCATAAATTATTTCTTTTATCATTTACCTACTCGAGGACGAGCAGAAATTATGCTTGGGGATGCTGATACGTCTCCGACGTATCTATAATTTATGAAGTATTCATGCCATGTTTACAATAGTTTTATCTGATTTTGGTATGATTTGATTAGAACTAACCCGGACTGACGCTGTTTTCAGCAGAACTAGTGTGGTGTTGTTTCTGTGCAAAAATAAAAGTTCTCGGAATGCGATGAAAATCAACGGAGAATTTTTCTAGAAAATATAAAAATACTGGAATGAAGAGTTACCGGGGGGAGACTCATGGGCCCCACGAGGGTGGAGGGCGCGCCCACCCCCCTAGGGCGCGCCCCTGTGCCTCGTGGACTTCCCGTGGGGCCCCCTGACTTGTTCTCGATGCCAACCTCTCCTATAAATACCCAAACCTCCAGAAAATAACCTAGATCGGAAGTTCCGCCGCCGCAAGCCTTTGTAGCCACGGGAAATCAATCTAGGCCCTCTCTGGCACCCTGCCGGAGGGGGCCATCATCACCGGAAGCCATGGTGGAGAATCCCGAAGGGGCCATCATCGCCATGAAGGCCAATATCCAGAGGGAGAACCTCTCCCCATCCAGGGGGGAGGCCATGGAGGAGGAAGCACAAGAGGGAGAACCCCTCCTCCTCTCTCTCTCTCTCGGTGTTGCTGGAGTGCCATTGGGAGGGGAATCATCACCGCGGTGATCGTCTTCATCAACATCACCATCCTCATCTCTTTTACACGGTCCACTCTCCCGCACCCCACTGTAATCCCTACTTGAACATGGTGCTTTATGCCACATATTATGATCCAATGATGTGTTGCCATCCTATGATGTTTTGAGTAGATATCCTTTGTCTTTGGGTTGATTGATGATCTAGATTGGTATGAGTTGTATGTTTTATTTTGTTGCTGTCCTATTGTGCCCTCCGTGTCGTGCAAGCGTGAGGGATTCCCGCTGTAGGGTGTTGCAATACGTTCATGATTCGCTTATAGTGGGTTGCTTGAGTGACAGAAGCATAAACCCGAGTGGGGGTTGTTGCGTATGGGATAAAGGGGACTTGATATGTTAATGCTATGGTTGGGTTTTACCTTAAAGATCTTTAGTAGTTGCGGATGCTTGCTAGAGTTCCAATCATAAGTGCATATGATCCAAGAAGAGAAAGTATGTTAGCTTATGCCTCCCCCTCATATGAAATTGCAATGACGACTACCGTTCTTGTTAACGATTGCCTAGGATAATTCCGCACACTGACCCATCATTATTCCAGACTCGCTATTTATAATATTTAGTAATATATTTCTAACTTTATGATAACATCACCTACTTTTACATTTTAGCTCTCCGATACCATGCAAGGTTATCCTCTTCATACCCACAACCTAGTTTTATTTCTCGTTTCTAGTTGGGAGCAAACGTTCGGTGTACGTAGAGTCGTATCAGTGGCAGATAGGACTTGAGAGAATATTGATCTTACCTTTAGCTCCTTGTGGGTTCGACACTCCATACTTATCACTTCCACCTTTACGAATTGCTACGATGATTCCTTGCACTTGGGGATTATCAAGGACGGCTTCCAACTGCAACGCCGCACAATGACCTCCTCCGGTGCATGCCCCGGCCCACGGAATATAGGGCGCTCTGACTCTTCGACATGTGACGGTTGAGCGCAGTGACGGGGACATGGCTACACGCGCGCTCCCGTACGGGTGCGGCTTGGACTTGGCGTGTTCACGCTCGACCGTGGCTTCTGGCGGCGCGGCCAATGACCGACGTGTTGTTAGTAAAGATTGAATTGAATGCGACTCAATTCATTGATCACGTGCAAGTGCACATATATAGATATAATACGTCTCCAACATATCTATAATTTTTGATTGTTCCATGCTGTTATATTATCAATCTTGGATGTTTTATAATCATTATATAGTCATTTTATATCATTTTTTGGTACTAACCTATTGACATAGTGCCAAGTGCCAGTTGCTGTTTTTTCCATATGTTTTACATCGTAGAAAATCAATATCAGACGGAGTCCAAATTCCACGAAACTCCAGGGAGATTTTTTTATGGGCCAGAAGGAAAACAACGGGCCATGGCTGCTCCTGGGGGGTGCCTCGAGGGGGGCACAACCCACCAGGGCGTGCCAGGAGGCCCAGGCGCGCCCTGGTGGGTTGTGCCCATCTCGGGTACCCCCAAGACCGCCTCTTTGCTCTATAAATACCCCACTATTCCAGAAACCCTAGGGGAGTTGACGAAATATTCATCGAGCCACCATAGAGTCCAGAACCACCAGATCCAATCTAGACACCATCTTGGATGGGGTTCACCACCTCCATAGGTGCCCCTCCGATGATGCGTGAGTAGTTTTTTGTAGACCTTCGGGTCTGTAGTTAGTAGCTAGATGGCTTTCTCTCTCTCTCTCTCTCACTGAATTCTCAATACAATGGTCTCTTGGGGATCCATATGATGTAACTCTTTTGCGGTGTGTTTGTTGGGATCGATGAACTTTGAGTTTATGATCAGATTTATATTTTTATATCCATGAAAGTATTTGAGTTTCTTTGACCTCTTTTATGCATGATCTCTTATAGCCTCGTATTTCTTCTCCGATATTTGGGTTTTGTTTGGCCAACTTGATCTATTTATCTTGCAGTGGGAAGAGGTGCTTTGTAGTGGGTTCGATCTTAAAATGCTTGATCCTAGTGACAGAAAGGGAAACGACACGTATGTATCGTTGCTACTAAGGATAAAATGATGGGGTCTATCTCTACATAGATAGATCTTGTCTACATCATGTCATCGTTCTTATTGCATTACTCCATTTTTCCATGAACTTAATACACTAGATACATGCTGGATAGTGATATGTCTCCAACGTATCTACAATTTTTGATTGTTCCATGCTATTATATTATCCATCTAGGATGTTTTATATGCATTTATACGCTATTTTATATGATTTTTGGGACTAACCTATTAACCTAGAGCCCAGTGCCAGTTTCTATTTTTTCCTTGTTTTTGAGTATCGCAGAAAAGGAATACCAAACGGAGTCTAATTGACCTGAAATTTCACGGAGATTGTTTCTGGACCAGAAGAAGCCCACGGAGTACCAGAGATGGAACAGAAGAGTCCCAGGCCACCACGAGGGTGGAGGGCGCGCCCTACCCCCTGGGTGCGCCCCCTACCTCGTGGACCCCCCTGACTTGTTCCCGACGCCAACACCTCTTATATATCCTCAAACTTCCAGAAGATAACCTACATCGGGAGTTCCACCGCTGCAAGACTCTGTAGCCACCAAAAAACAATCGGGACCCTGTTCCGGCACCTTGCCGGAGGGGGGATCCCTCACCGGTGGCCATCCTCATCATCCCGGCGCTCTCCATGACGAGGAGGGAGTAGTTCACCCTCGGGGCTGAGGGTATGTACCGGTAGCTATGTGTCTGATCTCTCCCTCCCTCGTGTTATTGATTCGGCATGATCTTGATGTATCGCGAGCTTTGCTATTATAGTTGGATCTTATGATGTTTCTCCCCCTCTACTCTCTTGTAATGGATTGAGTTTTCCCTTCGAAGTTATCTTATTGGATTGAGTCTTTAAGGATTTGAGAACACTTGATGTATGTCTTGCGTGGGATACCGTGGTGACAATGGGGTATTTTACTGATTCACTTGATGTATGTTTTGGTGATCAACTTGCGGGTTCCGTGACCTTGGGAATCTATGCATAGGGGCTGGCACACGTTTTCGCCTTGACTCTCTGGTAAAAACTTTGGGGCACTCTTTGAAGTTCTTTGTGTTGGTTGAACAGATGAATCTGAGATTGTCTGATGCATATCGTATAATCAAACCCACGGATACTTGAGGTGACATTAGAGTATCTAGGTGACATTAGGGTTTGGGCTGATTTGTGTCTTAATGTGTTATTCTAGTACGAACTCTAGGATAGATCAAACGGAAAGAATAGCTTTGTGTTATTTTACTACGGACTCTTGAATAGATCGATTAGAAAGAGTAACTTTGAGTTGGTTTCGTGCCCTACAATAATCTCTTCGCTTGTTCTCCGCTATTAGTGACTTTGGAGTGACTCTTTGTTGCATGTTGAGGGATAGTTATATGATCCAACTATGTTATTACTGTTGAGAGAACTTGCACTAGTGAAAGTATGAACCACCCTAGGCCTTGTTTCAACGCATTGCAATACCGTTTGTGCTCACTTTTATCATTAGTTAGCTTGCTGTTTTTATATTTTTAGATTACAAAAACCTATATCTACCATCCATATTGCAGGTGTATCACCATCTCTTCGCCGAAGTAGTGCACCCATACAATTTACCATTGTATTGGGTAGGTTGGGGACACAAGAGACTCTTTGTTATTTGGTTGCAGGGTTGTTTGAGAGAAACCATCTTCATCCTATGCCTCCCACGGATTGATAAACCTTAGGTCATCCACTTGAGGGAAATTTGCTACTGTCCTACAAACCTCGGCACTTGGAGGCCCAACAATGTCTACAAGAAGAAGGTTGTGTAGTAGATATCAAGCTCTTTTCTGGCGCCGTTGCCAGGGAGGCGAGGTAAGCGACACTAACATCCCGTCAACTAAGCTCTTTGTGGCGCTGTTGCCGGGGAGGTGAGTGCTTGAAGGTATATCTTTAGATCTTGCAATCAAACCTTTTAGTTTCTTGTTTTATCACTAGTTTAGTTTATAAAAGAAAACTACAAAAAATGGAATTGAGAGTGACTCATATGCATCATCTTTTTAATATTTTTCGTGAAAATGATGGAAAGGAAAATTGTGCTCAAGTGTTAGAAGAAGAATGCATTAAAATGTTTGGCACTAAATATTTGAATGATGAGCATGGTTGCAATGTTGTTAGTATGAATTCCTTGAATATCCATGATGCTAATGATATGCAAAGCCACAAGCTTGGGGATGTTATGTTTGACGAAGATGATATTTTTTGTCCCCCAAGTTTTGTTGAGGAAATTTATTATGATGATAGCAGACCTCCTATTTATGATGATTATATTGATGAAAGTGGGTTTGGTAATGATCCCACTATTTTGGAGGGTGTTGAATCTTATTGTGATAATTATGAAAGTGCATTTGAAGAGGCCATGACTTTATTTAGTGATGAATCCACTATTTCGGAAGAGGTTCCAATTGATTATGAGAACAAAGTTGCTATCTATGATGATTATTGTGATGACATGTATGCTATAAAGAATAATTATAACCATGAAATGTAACATCCCAAAATTCTAAATTTTGGAATGTTATAATAAATAGATAGGTTTGATTGATTGTGTGAAGTTGAGTGAAATTCGTAACTTTTTGTAAGTTAAATGAGAGGGAATAAAAGGACTTTCCCAAACTTTCATTTTTGCATTCGTGGTCTCCATGAATTCAAATCCTTTTCAAACACAAAACCCTGGAGAGAAGATGAGATGACTTCTTCCATTTATTTAAATGACAAGGGGTGTTGAAAAATATTTGAATTTCATTCGGAAAATATTTCCAACCCAGGAACTTTATGCAACTCAATGATTTTCACGAGCGAAGATAAAATGACTTCTTCAAAACATATGAAATATGAGTTGGGAGTTCCAAAGAATTAAATTCAAAGCCCCTTTTGAATTTATTTTCAATTTGGAGTTATTTGAGTTTTATTCAAATTATTTTTCTCCAAAAATAAAATATATGGAAATTAGGGTAACATGATTCCCTACAACAGAAAATTGGAGAGAAATAAATTTGAAAACATTTTGGTATTTTTAAAATGATTTTTTTGGATTTTAGTAGACCAGTAGCACTCTTCGCCGACTGGGCTGGCCCAACACCCAGCCAGGACGAGGCCCAACCAGCCCAGCTAGCGCTGCGCGCATTCTCGAGCTCAAGACAGAGTCCCGAGCGGTTCCGCCAGCGCCGCCTCCGTGGTCGCCATGGACACCGCCGCCGCCTCCCTTGCCCCTCCTCCAAGCCCGAGGCTGCCCCCTCCTTAAATAGAACGTCATCGCCGCCCTGGGGCCCTCTGCTCTCACCGCCGCGCCGCCGCCCTTGGCTGCACCTCGCCGCAGCCGCGCCTCACCACCACCGCCGCCTTGCCCGCACCGCCCCACCACCACGTCGCGCCGCCCCTCCCGCAGATCGCCGCCGCCGCCGCAAGCGTCACCCCGCGCAGCCGCCGTCGCCCGTACCTCGCCGGAGTCGCGCCGCCTCGCTGGAGTAACCACCGCCATCGTCGGTTTATTTCCTTCGAACCGGTATAAATCCAAAATAAACCGCCCCGGTTTTCGTCGTTTTTTATATATATATAGATCGGTTTATTAATTAGGTTTTGGTTATTTTGCGAGCGTTCGTTAGTTAGGTTTCTGTAGCGAACGGTTTTCATTCTTTAGCGTTCGGTAGCGAACGTTCGTTCGATAGGATTTTCTTTTTCTTTTTACTTTTCGGCCAGGGACCCATCCGTGAATATTTTCTTTACAGATCAGCCCCTGGTTTTCAAACGACTATAACTTTTTGCTCGTTAGTCGGAATTAGACGAAACCAACGCCTACTTCTTCGCTATGATCTCCTCTTTCCAGTAATCCAACTTAAACATGTTTTTGAAAGTTTAAAATTTGAATTAGACCATATTTGAATTCAAACTTCGTTTGATCATAACTTGAGTTTCGTAGCTCCGTTTGAGTTGATTCTTTTTGCAATTCGAAGCCCTTGACCTAAACTTTCTGATAAGGCCAAATTTACATAATTTTGGTACTGTTAGAAATTGTTCTATGTTGCAAGAGTTATTTTCTTGGTTTTTATGTTTTCCGAATCGTCTTCTTCGATCTTTCTGATCTTTTGAGTGATTGCTTATGTGTGGTTACTATTGCTCGCTCACGATAGATCGACCGGAGTATGACGAGTAGAGCTATCAAGAGTTTTGAGTGTGAATAATCTTCACCAACTTGCAGGCAAGTTCACACTTTGATCATATCCCTTTTCATACCCAGTTTTTATGCATTAGTTTCACCCTCAAACATTGCATGAGTAGGATTGATAACATGCGGGTATTGGGAAGTAGTTGAGGTAGTACCTATTACCTGTTTATTATCAAACCCTTGGGAGTTACTATTACGTTATGCTTACATTGCCATGCTATGCTCGTAGACGTGGATTGGGTTTGAGTGAAATCCATGACAGATGTGAGATTGTTAATTAATGGTTTACTTAAGGTGGCAACTTAAATACACATCTGGGTGGATTGAGGCACCTGGGTATTCCAGGATTGCCTGTGTAGGCACCTGGGTAGACCAGGATTGCCTATTTTTTTATGGACCGCCACCCAGGCTCAAAGGGATCATGAGATTATTCATACTAGAAACTTCCGTGTGCAGCCACAAGCTATTATGGGCTCTAGCATAGTTGATTAAGTCGTGCGAACTCTTACAGTGGTAGACTAGCAGATGTAGGGGGTGTAGGTGTACCGGTCTACCCATCGTAAGGTGCTAGCGCTTCTGAAAGACTATGTCTCGGTCATCCGTTTCTCAAACACCATGTAGTGCGAGAATCCCAACGGAGGCGATCGAGTCTTGTGGGGAACAATGCGCAAACCTCTACAGAGTGTACAGGCTAATCATGATTAGCCGTGTCCCCGGTTATGGACGTCTTGAGTATCTAGTTCTTGGGTTATCCTGTTGATCTCATCACGTTACTTAAATAATTTGTTGGGTTGTTAATGATTACTTTTAATTGGGATTGAGAATGCTGTCAAACATTCTCAATGTTTTACAACCACCATGATAGTTAAATAAAAATTTATTCCTTTGCAGTAGGGAAAAACTGGCTTCTCGCAAAAACATTATAACCATAGAGCTTTTCCACCAGCCATATATGCATGTAGTGATAGCCATTGTTCATCATTTTCTCTATGGTGTGAATTTGCCAGTACATTCAATGTAATGACCCGTTTCGGGCTGCAACGTCTCATGTTGCAGGTTTCTTACGACAAGTAAGTGATACGTTAGGGTTACGATTTCTACACTCAACTTTGCCGTTGGTGTTGATGGGAATCCACAACCTTGTTGCTTCCGCTATTTGGATTGAGGTAATAGTATTTACGTTATTTTATACATGTGATTTACCTCTGTTATAAATCCTCGAGTACTGTGTGTGTCAGCATACCGATCCAGGGATGACACTTAAGCACAGAGACTTGATCCATTCGGGTCGGGTCGCTACAAGATGGTATCAGAGCACATGTTGACTGTAGGACGTGACCCTAGAAACTAGCAAGCCCATAGGAAAGATTTTCTCTACAACTTTCTTTTCAAAAGATCTTTTACCTCTCTTCTCTTCTGAGCTTATTCAAATATTTCCTTTTAGTGAGACTATACCCCTTTCCCCTTTTGACCACTCGAAGATTTGACTAATGAGACCACTCTAAGAAGTACAAGATATCGGACAACTAAGACCATTCGGAATGAAGAGGATTTTACCATACATTATAATGATGGAAACTACAACGGTTGAAGACTCCGAAGACTAGGAGAATTTGAAGGACCTGTAGAATTTTTCTAGATTTGTATGACCTAGGAAGGCTACCATTATGGAATTTGGCAGACTATGGAAGCTGTCAATACACGATATCAAGGTGTATCGGAGAAAGACCGGAACATGGAGCATTAGAATTCAAAGTTTGGTCAAGAAAACCCTAAGGAAGGAGATATCAACTATGGAATGATAACTCATGGAAATAACAAGAGCAGAAACACTGTTACCCATGATGTTATCGCCCGCTTATGCTATGGTCACCGTGCTGAGTTAAGCATGCGTATGCATGGAAGGATTGGATGGTAGAAGGCTGATGGAGCACCTATCAGCAAGATGAAGTTTTAACCTTAGCCGGTGTATCACCAGGATCTGGAGTGTTACATCAAGAAGTTAAGATGGACTTGCAGGAAGCCGTATTTGACAAGGAAGTATTTCGTGAAGAACTCAGGACCCAGAAGTTGGAAGTAGCCAAGCTGGAGGAGCAAAACCTTGAGATACTGGAGATTCGTCAGGAAACTGAAGGACATTAGGATAATGGTCCATGTTGAGGTTGATGAAACCTAGAAGTTTGGAATGCAACTCCAAAATATTAAAGGACGTCATGAGAGACTTCGCGTAAATAGAGATGATCTGGCAAAAGAACTTGAGAAGGACAAGCATGATCAGAAGAAGCCATTGAAGGCATGAACAAGACTTAAAGAGTTTGGCAACGTTGACCTTTAGAATACCAAACCCCTGTTATCCCCATGTTAGATGCGACGTTTGTGGGCTGTCATTTGCTTGATGTTTTTCCGATAGCCACGATAAAAAAAATCTGTCTTTTCAAAACCTTGTTTGTATTGTGTGCATCTCTCTCGATCTCTCTTATCTCACCCCAAAACCCATGGACCCAATAGAGGATGAATGGAGATGAGCTTGCATTTTCTGGACCAATGATTCAATTGGAGATGGAGCGATGGATTCAGAACATGGAGGATCAAATGGAGAATAACTCAGTAGCCGGAAAGGATATGACCCAGCATGCTCTTGAGTGCTTTGAAAGAGGTGCCACTACCTGGTAGAGGATGTACCAAACCATCAATGGATGGCAGGGAGTAACCACTTGGAAGGAATTTAAGTGGACTTTGTTAAAGTCTTGGCTTGTGTCCCAGAAATTGAGGCCTTATGGAAAGGATATGAAGAAACCTTGTGCATACAAGCTTTGTGGAGAAATAGGACACAACCATAAAGAAAACAAGGACGAATACTCTCATAATCGGAGGATTACCAAAGGAGTTAGCCGAGGATCTCAGGGAACTTCGGTTGGAGATTGTTCCCAAAGGTTTTGTTGCTCAATGGAAGTTCAGTCTACATTGTTGGGCAAGATTCGAGAAGCTTAGAAGGATGACAAAGAGATTGCCGAGATAAAGGAGAAGATGAGCAAAGGAAAGGCCAAAGGTTTTCGTGAGGATGAGCATGATACCTTATGGTTTGAGGACCGAATTTATGTGCCCAATAATCCAGAGATCAGGAAATTAATACTTCAGGAGGTTCATGACTCACCATACTCGATTCACCCTGGAAACACCAAGATGTATTGGATTTGAAGGAGCGTTTCCGGTGGACTGGTATGAAGAAGGAGATTGCCGAGTATGTAGTCGTAGGTGGTGTATGTGAGGTAGTAAAGGCAGAACATCAGAAGCCATCAGGATTACTGCACCCTATGCCGACACCCGAATCGAAGAGGGACAAGCTTGGCATGGATTTCATTACCGGATTTCCCAGAACCCGAATCGGGATATGATTCTATCTGGGTAGTAGTTGACTCGCTTGACCAAAGTGGCTCACTTTATCCCAGTGAAAACCACCTATACAAGTGCGAAGTTGGACAAGATATATTTGACCAGGATCGTATGTCTGCATGCAGTTCCGAGGAACATTGTATCAAATAGAGGAACACAGTTTACCTCAAAGTTTTGGAATCAGCTGCACGAGACTTTGGGTACTAGGCTAGAGTTCATTACAGCCTTTTATCCGCAGATAGATAGATAGATAGACTGAGAGAGTTAATCAGATTCTAGAGGACATGTTGAGAGCGTGTGCGCTAAATTATGGATCTAGTAGGGATGATAATCTACCTTACGCGGAGTTCTCATACAACAACAGTTACCAAGCCAGTTTGAACATGGCCCCTTTTGAAGCTTTGTATGGGAGAAGGAGCCAGACACCGTTGATGTGGGACGAAGTTGGAGACCGTCAGTTGTTTGGACCAAATGTGATCAAGGAGTCAAAAGAGAATGTTAAGTTGATTTGAGATAGACTGAAGGTAGATCAGTCCTGGCAAAAGAGTTATGCAGACTAAAAAACGCAAGGAGGTAGTGTATGGAATTGGAGACAGAGCATGTCTTCGTGTGTCCCCTCTGCGAGGAGTTAGTAGATTTGGAGTTAAGGGAAAGTTAGCCCCGAGATTTGTAGGACCATACCGAGTTTTGGAGTGTATGGAAGAAGTGGCCAACAAGTTGGAGTCACCTGAAGGACTGTCAGGAGTTCATGATGTGTTTCACGTTTCCCAGTTGAAGAAGTGCTATGCAGGAGATTGTAGTAATTTGAGGACCAATAAAGTTAGCATCCTTAGTACTGATTGGATCTTATGAGTTGTTACTCTGTGAAGGAAGATTTTGACCGTTTTCGAGGATATGAGAAATATGGTATATGGATGAGTTTGTGTCATTTTAAGGGTGGTAGTACCCTGTGAGGACGCTTGACACTGGAAAGGATAATGATGTTCCACGAAGTGGAGTATGGACTTCATAAGTATAAGTTTTTATCTTGGTATGTGGGATATCCCACGAGGATGAAGAGATGAATTACTATTGGATATAAAGGAGGTATGATGTTGGAAATATGGATCAATGGAAATTCCATGATGAGTCTGAGTAATCATGTCCTAGTTTGGTGCCAATAGAAGGAAGGAAGACAATACAATTGGATGGATTTACGAATACTAGGAAGTTGGAAGTTGGAACAATGATCAGTTGCCCCGATGATGAGTTCAAGGATTACAAGTGATGAGATGGGCCATGACCCATAGGCCCCAGAACCTGCCAAGAAGCAAGCACATTCTTGCTGAAGGAAAAACCATGGAAGGAGTTATGATTTTATCGATAAGACGATCTTGTAGGAGTTACGCAAAACCTGAGTTGTGAAGGAACGATAGATGTTTGTTTGGCTTGCAGAATCCATGGATTTATCCGAACTTGGTTCGTCGACAAGAGAAATTCTGCAATGCTTGTGAGGATGACCGAGTGTTAGAATGCGAGATTCGCTAAACCATATACAAGGTAATGATTTGGGTGCGGGATGGATTGATCACCATACCGACTTACTCTTATTATTCGCCTTGCTATACGGGATGGTAAATCTGAGTGACTTACCTATAGTAGAGAGCCGACGATATTAAACCTTGTTTGAACCTTAGAATGGTATAACTATTTTTTCGCTGGTACAAGGCAGCTGCTGCCAATCGTAGGTTATACGGTGAGGTTCAACCAGACCCATTTCCTGCAGGAGAAAACCTAAATTGTTAACCACCATGAGATATCGATAGTTAGTTAGTATTGGCGCCAGACCTATCAGCTATGAAGACCCAGTCTCGGAATAACCTTACCAAGATGAAAGGACAGAAGAATTGCGGTAAAGGTTATGCCACTACCGGAAGAGCTCAAAGAAGGAATTTTTCCGAGAATCTGAGAAGACCGGCCCTGTCAAGAATAAGGATGGAGTATATGAGTTTTGATGGAACCGTAACAATGATTCTAAGGGTGGTAGCACCCGAGACCCCGAAGACAATCGATGGATTTTGAGAAGACCCCCTATCCTACCTATTTCTTTCTAGCCTCTCCGAATCTCGAGGACGAGATTCATTTTAAGGGTGGTAGGTTTGTAACATCCCAAAATTCTAAATTTTGGAATGTTATAATAAATAGATATATTTGATTGATTGTTTGAATGATTGTGTGCAGTTGAGTGAAATTCGAAACTTTTTGAAAGTTAAATGAGAGGGAATAAAAGGACTTTCCCAAACTTTCATTTTTGCATTCGTGGTCTCCATGAATTCAAATCCTTTTCAAACACAAAACCCTGGAGAGAAGATGACATGACTTCTTCCATTTATTTAAATAACAAGGGGTGTTGACAAATATTTGAATTTCATTCGGAAAATATTTCCAACCCAGGAACTTTATGCAACTCAATGATTTTCACGAGCGAAGATAAAATGACTTCTTGAAAACATATGAAATATGAGTTGGGAGTTTCAAAGAATTAAATTCAAAGCCCCTTTTGAATTTATTTTCAATTTGGAGTTATTTGAGTTTTATTCAAATTATTTTTCTTCAAAAATAAAATATATGGAAATTAGGGTAACATGATTCCCTACAACAGAAAATTGGAGAGAAATAAATTTGAAATCATTTTGGTATTTTTAAAATGGTTTTTGTTGGGTTTTATTAGACGAGTAGCACTCTTTGAATTATCTAAATTTGTGTGGATTTTATTTGGCATTATATAAATGTCCACGTTGTAGGAAATCTCTTTCTAAAAATTTTGATATATTATATGCCTATGTAAAAATTTATTTATTTTGCGTTTACTTTTGTTTTGCCGCAAAAATGTTTTTTTAAAAGAACTTCGCCGACTGGGCCGGCCCAACACCCAGCCAGGCCGCGGCCCAGCCAGCCCAGCTAGCGCTGCGCCCATCCTCGAGCTCGGGACAGAGTCCCGAGCGGTTCCGCCAGCGCCGCCGCTGTGGTCGCCATGGACACCGCCGCCGCCTCCCTTGCCCCTCCTCCAAGCCCGAGGCTGCCCCCTCCTTAAATAGAGCGTCATCGCCGCCCCGGGGCCCTCTTCTCTCTCCGCCGCGCCGCCGCCCTTGGCCGCACCTCGCCGCAGCCACGCCTCACCGCCGCCGCCGCCTTGCCCGCACCGCCCCACCACCGCGCCGCGCCGCCCATCCTGCAGATCGTCGCCACCGCCGCAAGCGTCGCCCCGCACAGCCGCCGTCGCCCGCACCTCACCAGAGCCGCGACGCCTCGCCGGAGTAACCACCGCCGTCGTCGGTTTATTTCCTTCGAACCGGTATAAATCCAATATAAACCACCCCGGTTTTCGTCGTTTATATATATATAGATAGATCAGTTTATTAATTAGGTTTTGGTTATTTTGCGAGCGTTCGTTAGTTAGGTTTCTGTAGCAAACGGTTTTCGTTCTTTAGCGTTCGGTAGCGAACGTTCGTTCGATAGGATTTTCTTTTTCTTTTTATTTTTCGGCCAGGGACTCATCCATGAATATTTTCTTTACAGATCAGCCCCTGGTTTTCAAACGACTATAACTTTTTGCTCGTTAGTCGGAATTAGACGAACCAACGCCTACTTCTTCGCTATGATCTCCTCTTTCCAGTAATCCAACTTAAACATGTTTTTGAAAGTTTAAAATTTGAATTAGACCATATTTGAATTCAAACTTCGTTTGATCATAACTTGAGTTTCGTAGCTCCGTTTGAGTTGATTCTTTTTGCAATTTGAAGCTCTTGACCTAAACTTTCTGATAAGGCCAAATTTACATAATTTTGGTACTGTTAGAAATTGTTCTATGTTGCAAGAGTTATTTTCTTGGTTTTTATGTTTTCCGAATCGTCTTCTTCGATCTTTCTGATCTTTTGAGTGATTGCTTATGTGTGGTTACTATTGCTCGCTCACGGTAGATTGACCGGAGTATGACGAGTAGAGCTATCAAGAGTTTTGAGTGTGAATCATCTTCACCAACTTGCAGACAAGTTCACACTTTGATCATATGCCTTTTCATACCCAGTTTTTATGCATTAGTTTCACCCTCAAACATTGCATGAGTAGGATTGATAACATGTGGGTATTGGGAAGTAGTTGAGGTAGTACCTATTACCTGTTTATTATCAAACCCTTGGGAGTTACTATTACGTTATGCTTACATTGCCATGCTATGCTCGTAGACATGGATTGGGTTTGAGTGAAATCCATGACAGATGTGAGATTGTTAATTAATGTTTTACTTAAGGTGGCAACTTAAATACACATCTGGGTGGATTGAGGCACCTGGGTATTCCAGGATTGCCTGTGTAGGCACCTGGGTAGACCAGGATTGCCTATTTTTTTATGGACCGCCACCCAGGCTCAAAGGGATCATGAGATTATTCATACTAGAAACTTCCGTGTGCAGCCACAAGCTATTATGGGCTCTAGCATAGTTGATTAAGTCGTGCGAACTCTTACAGTGGTAGACTAGCAGATGTAGGGGGTGTAGGTGTACCGGTCTACCCATCGTAAGGTGCTAGCGCTTCTGAAAGACTATGTCTCGGTCATCCGTTTCTCAAACACCATGTAGTGCGAGAATCCCAACGGAGGCGATCGAGTCTTGTGGGGAACAATGCGCAAACCTCTATAGAGTGTACAGGCTAATCATGATTAGCCGTGTCCCCGGTTATGGACGTCTTGAGTATCTAGTTCTTGGGTTATCCTGTTGATCTCATCACGTTACTTAAATAATTTGTTGGGTTGTTAATGATTACTTTTAATTGGGATTGAGAATGTTGTCAAACATTCTCAATGTTTTACAACCACCATGATAGTTAAATAAAAATTTATTCCTTTGCAGTAGGGAAAAACTGGCTTCTCGCAAAAACATTATAACCATAGAGCTTTTCCACCAGCCATATATGCATGTAGTGATAGCCATTGTTCATCATTTTCTCTATGGTGTGAATTTGCCAGTACATTCAATGTAATGACCCGTTTCGGGCTGCAACGTCTCATGTTGCAGGTTTCTTACGACAAGTAAGTGATACGTTAGGGTTACGATTTCTACACTCAACTTTGCCGTTGGTGTTGATGGGAATCCACAACCTTGTTGCTTCCGCTATTTGGATTGAGGTAATAGTATTTACGTTATTTTATACATGTGATTTACCTCTGTTATAAATCCTCGAGTACTGTGTGTGTCAGCATACCGATCCAGGGATGACACTTAAGCACAGAGACTTGATCCATTCGGGTCGTGTCGCTACATGAAAGTTGTCATCTTGATTTTAATTTTCAATTGGAGTATGCCTCACATGATAGTTATTTTGTTGAGTTTGCTCCCACTACTATTCATGAGAAGAAATTTGCTTATGTGGAGAGTAATAAAAATTCTATGCTTGTAGATCACGAAAAGAATACTTTATGTGATGGTTATATTGTTGAATTCATTCATGATGCTACTGAAAATTATTATGAGGGAGGAATAAATGCTTGTAGGAATTGCAATAATATCAAGTTTCCTCTCTATGTGCTTAAAATCTTGAAGTTATGGTTGTTTTGCTTTCCAATGCTAGTTGATTCTTGTTCCCATAAGTTGTTTGCTCTCAAAATCCCTATGCATAGGAAGTGGGCTAGACTTAAAATGTGATAGTCATATTCTTCATGATTCTCTCTTTATGTTTCAATTCTTATATTTTATGTGAGCATCATTGAAATCATCATGCCTAGCTAGGGGCGTTAAACATTAGCGCTTGTTGGGAGGCAACCCAATTTTATTTTTTTCTTTGCCTTTTGCTCCTGTTTAGTAATAAATAATTCATCTAGTCTCTGTTTAGATGTGGTTTTATTGTTTTAACTAGTGTTTGTGCCAAGTAGAACCTTTGGGAAGAGTTGGGTGAAGTCTTTGCGATCTTGCTGTAAAAAACAGAAACTTTTGCGCTCACGAGATTAGCTGCCACATTTTTACTGGAGAGTGCTTTTAGGTTGATTATTTTTGCAGATGATTAATAGACAAATTACTCAGGTCCACCAATTTATTTCAGAATTTTTGGAGTTCCAGAAGTATTCGAACAAAACAGATTACTATAGACTGTTCTGTTTTTGACAGATTCTATTTTCATTGTGTTGTTTGCTTATTTTGATGAATCTATGAGTAGTATTAGAGGGTATGGACCATAGAGAAATTGGAATACAGTAGATATTACACCAATATGAATTCAAAATAATTTCACAACAGTACCTAAGTGGTGATTTATTTTCTTATACTAACGGAGCTTACGAGTTTTCTGTTGAGTTTTGTGTTGTGAAGTTTTCAAGTTTTGGGTAAAGATTCGATGGACTATGGAATAAGGAGTGGCAAGAGCCTAAACTTGGGGATGCCCAAGTCACCCCAAGGTAATATTCGAGGACAAC
Source organism: Aegilops umbellulata (assembly GCA_032464435.1). Lineage (NCBI taxonomy): Eukaryota > Viridiplantae > Streptophyta > Magnoliopsida > Poales > Poaceae > Aegilops > Aegilops umbellulata. The sequence goes on along the minus strand of CP136056.1, from coordinate 59,152,545 downwards.
CAAGAGCCTAAGCTTGGGGATGCCCCGGATGGCATCCCCTCTTCCGTCTTCGTTCATCGGTAACTTTACTTGGAGCTATATTTTTATTCACCACATGATATGTGTTTTGCTTGGAGCGTCATTTTATTTTGTTTTGTTTTGCTTGCTTTTGAATAAAATACCAAGATCTAAAATTCTTAATTGTTATAGAATCTTCACATAGTTGCATAATTATTCAACTACTCATTGGTCTTCACTTATATCTTTTGGAGTAGTTTGTCATTTGCTCTAGTGCTTCACTTATATCTTCTTAGAGCATGGCGGTTGATTTATTTTGAAGAAATAGATGAAATCTCATGCTTCACCTATATTATTTTGAGAGTCCTAATATGATGGGCATTCAAGATGGGTATAATAAAAACTTTCATATAGAGTGCATTAAAAACTATGAGAAGTTTGATACTTGATAATTGTTTTGATATATAAAGATGGTGATATTAGAGTCGTGCTAGTTGAGTAATTGTGAAATTGAGAAATACTTGTGTTGAGGTTTGCAAGTCCCGTAGCATGCACGTATGGTAACCGTTGTGTGACAAATTTGAAGCATGAGGTGTTCTTTCGTTGCTTTCCTTAAGAGTGGCAGTCGGGGACGAGCGATGGTCTTTTCCTACCAATCTATCACCCTAGGAGCATGCGCATAGTGCTTGGTTTTGATGACTTGTAGATTTTTGCAATAAGTATGTGAGTTCTTTATGACAAATGTTGAGTCCATGGTTATACGTGAAGGAAATATACCCCAGAGGCAATAATAAAGTTATTATTTATTTCCTTATTTCATGATAAATGTTTATTATTCATGCTAGAATTGTATTAACCGGAAACATAATACATGTGTGAATACATAGACAAACAGAGTGTCACTAGTATGCCTCTACTTGACTAGCTCGTTGATCAAAGATGGTTAAGTTTCCTAGCCATAGACATGAGTTGTCATTTGATTAACGAGATCACATCATTAGGAGAATGATGTGATTGACTTGACCCATTCCGTTAGCTTACACTTGATCATTAAGTATGTTGCTATTGCTTTCTTCATGACTTATACATCTTCCTATGACTATGAGATTATGCAACCCCCGTTTACCGGAGGAACACTTTGTGTGCTACCAAACGTCACAACGTAATTGGGTGATTATAAAGGAGCTCTACAGGTGTCTCCGAAGGTACATGTTCGGTTGGCGTATTTCGAGATTAGGATTTCTCACTCCGATTGTCGGAGAGGTATCTCTGGGCCCTCTCGGTAATGCACATCACTTAAGCCTTGCAAGCATTGCAACTAATGAGTTAGTTGCGGGATGATGTATTACGGAACGAGTAAAGAGACTTGCCGGTAATGAGATTGAACTAGGTATTGAGATACCGACGATCGAATCTCATAAAGTAACATACCGATGACAAAGGAAACAACGTATGTTGTTATGCGGTCTGACCGATAAAGATCTTCGTAGAATATGTAGGAGCCAATATGAGCATCTAGGTTCCGCTATTGGTTATTGACCGGAGACGTGTCTTGGTCATGTCTACATTGTTCTCGAACCCGTAGGGTCCGCACGCTTAAGGTTTCGATGACAGTTATATTATGAGTTTATGAGTTTTGATGTACCGAAGTAGTTCGGAGTCCCGGATGAGATCGGGGACATGACGAGGAGTCTCAAAATGGTCGAGACGTAAAGATCAATATATTGGACGACTATATTCGGACATCGGAAAGGTTCCGAGTGATTCAGGTATTTATCGGAGTACCGGAGAGTTACGGGAATTCGCCGGGGAGTATATGGGCCTTATTGGGCCATACGGGAATAGAGGAGAGAGGCCAAAAGGAAGGAGGCGTGCGGCCCCCTTCTGGTCCGAATTGGACAAGGGCTGCAGCCCCCTTTTCCTTCTTCCTCTCCCCCTCTTTCCTTCTCTCCTGCTCCAACAAGGAAAGGAGGAATCCTACTCCCGGTGGGAGTAGGACTCCCCCCTTGGCGCGCCCTCCTCCTAGGCCGGCCGCCTCCCCCCTTGCTCCTTTATATACGGGGGCAGGGGGCACCTCAGAGACACAACAATTGATCCTTGAGATCTCTTAGCCGTGTGCGGTGCCCCCCTCCACCATAATCCTCGATAATATTGTAGCGGTGCTTAGGTGAAGCCCTGCGACGGTAGAACATCAAGATCGTCACCACGCCGTCGTGCTGACGGAACTCTTCCCCGACACTTTGCTGGATTGAAGTCCGGGGGTCGTCATCGAGTTGAACGTGTGCTAGAACTCGGAGGTGCCGTAGTTTCGGTGCTTGATCGGTCGGGCCGTGAAGACCTACGACTACGTCAACCGCGTTGTTATAACGCTTCCGCTTTCGGTCTACGAGGGTACATGGACAACACTCTCCCCTCTCGTTGCTATGCATCACCATGATCTTGCGTGTGCGTAGGAATTTTTTTGAAATTACTACGTTACCCAACAGTGGCATCCGAGCCTGGTTTTATGCGTAGATGTCATATGCACGAGCAGAACACAAGTGAGTTGTGGGCGATATAAGTCATACTGCTTACCAACATGTCATACTTTGGTTCGGCGGTACTGTTGGATGAAGCGGCCCGGACCGACATTACGCGTACGCTTACACGAGACTGGTTTTACCGACGTGCTTTGCACCCAGGTGGCTGGCGGGTGTCAATTTCTCCAACTTTAGTTGAACCGAGTGTGGCTACGCCCGGTCCTTGCGAAGGGTAAAACAACACCAACTTGACAAACTATCGTTATGGTTTTGATGCGTAGGTAAGAACGGTTCTTTCTAAGACCGTAGCAGCCACGTAAAACTTGCAACAACAAAGTAGAGGACGTCTAACTTGTTTTTGCAGGGCATGTTGTGATGTGATATGGTCAAGACATGATGCTAAATTTTATTGTATGAGATGATCATGTTTTGTAACTAAGTTATCGGCAAATGGCAGGAGCCATATGGTTGTCGCTTTATTGTATGCAATACAATCGCCCTGTAATGCTTTACTTTATTACTAAGCGGTAGCGATAGTCGTAGAAGCATAAGATTGGCGAGACGACAACGATGCTACGATGGAGATCAAGGTGTCGCGCCGGTGACGATGGTAATCATGACGGTGGTTCGAAGATGGAGATCACAAGCACAAGATGATGATGGCCATATCATATCACTTATATTGATTGCATGTGATGTTTATCTTTTATGCATCTTATCTTGCTTTGATTGACGGTAGCATTATAAGATGATCCCTCACTAAATTATCATAGTAAAAGTGTTCTCCCTGAGTATGCACCGTTGCGAAAGTTTGTCGGTGTACAAAAAGGGGGTGCACTTTTTTGTACCCCTATGACTGTGCACGGGCAATATGAGCCACGGGCGCCGCCACGCCGAGCATGGCAAGGGAGGTAAACCAAGGTAAGCCCAAAGCTGAAGAGGAGCAGAACGACGCCAAGACCAAGACCACAAAGAGTAGAGGGAACAAAGCAGACCCCCCCGGCAAGACCCTTGCCGGGGGGCAGCTTTAGCTAGCCCGACAAGATCCTTGCCGTGGCAGCTCGCCCCACACCTACGGAGCGAGGTCACCCTTGAGTCCATTACCCCCATGGGGCAAGGATTCGGAAGACATCCCCGTGGTGGCATGCAGATCTTTGTGAAGACATTCAAGACCAGATACCCACTTAAGAAGGTGATGACCCTTGGCGGGATTCCAGCCAAGGAGGACCACAAGGCCCCCGGCAAGAGCCTTGCCGGGGATGACAGCGAGCGCCACGGCAAGACCCTTGCCGGGGTCCCGGCAAGGCCCTTGCCAAGGACACCTGTGGGGCCACCATCAGGCCCACATCAGTCGCGCCCCCACCGCCGTTCGCATGCAGCTGCCGACCCAACCAGTTGGGCAGGCACCTGCGTGGCGGCGTGCAGATCTTCGTGGAGACCCACCACTGCGCCACCTTAGCTGCTTGCCTGCCTACATGGCACCACAAGCACCGCTGGCCAGGGCGCGTGTCAATGCAAGAGGGAGCGGCGACAGACGGGACAGGGCCCTCCCCCGCCCCCGATAAAGCAAGGACACCTAGGCAAGGCGCATTAAATGCGCCTTGTCATATAATGTGAGGGATAACCTCACATTACTGTACACTTTCCACCTCCTGTGTGCCACTGTGGCAGCCCCTTTCCTATAAAAGGAGGCCCGAGGCGACCAGGAGGGGGATTCGGCTTTTTGGAGCTCCTCACGCCCCATAGCTAGCTCAAGAACATAGATATACAATCCACCAAAGCAGGAGTAGGGTTTTACGCATCCTCGTGGCCCGAACCTGGATAAAGGAACAGTGTGCTATCTGTTTGATCCGCTCTTCTCACGACCCCCGTGCCCCACAACCGTAGTAGGGATTCTTGTGATCCCATAGGTGTCGTTCCACACCGACATCTTTGGCGCGCCAGGTAGGGGGCAACGCAGTTGTGAGAAATCGTCTTTAGCAGTTAGTTCGACGCTTCTTCATCATCATGGCGCCCAAGAAGAAGACGATGGTTGCGGTTGGCCCGTCGGAGGCCGGGCATCCCGTCTCGACGCGGGCGAGCAGCGGACCGGTCACAGAAAGGACCCGGGGCACTGTTCGCGAACACCAACACCGTCCCAGTAGCCGGAGTTTGGGAGGCAGCGATGTTCGTGCGCCTGGCAATGGGCCGCATGCCGCCAAATCCAAGGATGGAGCCGGGCCCTCCGCGGGTGGCGCGGGGCCTTCCAGGCTCGTTGTCACCCCGCCCAAGGGCGACGCAAGGGCTTCCAAGACTCCCACGCCGGCACCGACGGCGCGCTCCTCTCAAGCGGCGCGCGACGAACGGCGTAATCACACCGAAGACCCCGGGCGTCGTCACGGGAAGAGCCCCGAGCGCCCCTCCCGGGATGTAGAAGACCTGCCCGCTCGTCAAGGCGCTAGCGAAGATGGCATGCGACCGCGGGGTCGTGATAGAGCTCCTTCCGACATGGTCAGAAGTCGAAGCGCATCGTGATCCGTGCAGGTTTCGCTACCTCCAACGCCAACGGAAGCCCTGGCGCGCGCGCAGTTGCTCCTCGACTTCCCTCCCACTACGGGGAACTCGACGAATGGAGAGCCACTATCCGAAGCCTTGTTGCGGTGGCCAACAAAGACGAACCGAGCCCGGTAGGGCCCTTGGGTCCATGCTCCGACGGAGTCCCACGCACCAGTGGCAAGAGGGCCGGCGGCACTGCGACCACGGTGCACTCGCCCCCTCCTCGCCCGGCGCCGCGGACGCCAGCCCATCGTGACGTCACGGGCGACGAGATCTCCATAGCATCGTCCGACCTGCGGACCCTCTGTGACCAGCGCCAAGTCCTTCGGGAACGAGAGCATGAAGACGCTCGAACCACTATCGAGCGCCGGCGCGGAGCGCGCCACCAATCAGACAGGCGAGCGGGGCCTGCTGTGAACCACGCGGCACCGGAGAGCCCTGGAGGCCTACCTTACGAGGTAGGCTGTCCAGCTCTTACCCGTGAGCTGCGGCAGTTCCAGTGGCCCACTCACCGCACTTTCAAACCTGACGTGGGCGAGAAGTACGGCGGCAAGACCCATCTATCAGAGTTCCTCAGCATCTACACCATCGCGATGCAGGCTGCCGGAGCCCGCGACGATAAGGTGCTTGCGAATTACTTTCCGTTGGCTCTTAAACCCAACGCCATGTCATGGTTGATGCACTTGCCGGTAGACTCCATTTCCTCTTGGGCGGATTTGTGCCATGAGTTCGTGGGCGCCTTCACTGGCGGTCACGAAGCTCATGGCCAAGCAAGCAATCTGCACGTCATTCCCCAGAAGGGAGGCGAGAGTCTCCGCAAGTACATACAGAGGTTTAGCCGAATACAGTACAACATCCCTGATGTTCATCCTGCCGCCATCATCAGCGCGTTCCATCAGAACGTGCGTAACCGCAAAATGCGCGAAGAGCTGGCGATGAACAAGGTGAAAGATGTAGCAGAACTTTATGTCCTTGCTGATAGATGTGCCCGGGCTGAAGAGGAAAGGAAGTACCCCGGTGAAGATGCCGGCGTGGAAACCGACTCCTTAGACGAGGATACTGCCACCCCGGCGAAGAAAGGCCGACGTCACAACAGGAAGCACAAAGGAAAAGCCGTGCTTGCCGTCGAGGGGTCTGATGACACCGGCTCCACCAAGAAAACCAAGGCAGATGACCCCGGCAAGGAAATTGCCGGTTGTGTCGCTTGCCGGACCTTGGTGGCTACCAAGAAGCCAGGCAACTCTGACAAGCGGTACTGCAAGATCCATCGCACCAAAGGCCATGCTCTCCAAGACTGCCAACAGGTTGAGCTCCTCGCTGAGAAGCAGAGGGCTGAATATGAGAGGCGGGACAAGGAGAAGGGCCAAGACGGTGCTGAGGGATCTGACAAGAAGCGTGATGGCCAGGCGGGCCGTCGCGGCAAGGATAAACAACAGGAGGGGCCCGCCCGGGGCCGTGACAGAAATCCAGAAGACGACGATCACGTATAGGACGACGAGTCCGGCGACCAAGAGTTTCAGAAAGCTACAGAGGCCATGTGCGTCGACGGCGGCGCCTCGCTGCATACCTCTCATCGCCGGCTTAAACAGTGGGCGCGAGATATTACAGCGGCAGAGCCGTCGTTTGATGCCCAAAGGCCGCTGAAGTGGTCCAGCACACCTATCATTTTTTACGCTGAGGATCACCTTGATCGCACTACTGCGGTTGGGTGCTTGCCGTTGTTGGTTTCACCAACGATACGCAACCTTAAGGTGACAAAGATGCTAGTTGATGGCGGGGCCGGTCTGAACCTGATCTCGCCTGCCGTGATCGAGAAGCTGCAGATTCCTGATAGAGACCTCGAAGAGACGAGCACGTTTCAAGGGGTCAACCCGGGAAGAATCCAACCCAAGGGAAAGGTCACGCTGCCCGTAACTTTTGGAAGCGACCTGAACTTCAGGACGGAGAGGATCGTGTTTGATGTTGCCAAGATCCCCTTGCCCTACAACGGGATCCTTGGCCGCCCAGCGCTGGCCAAGTTCATGGCGGCGTCACACTACGCATACATCACCCTGAAGATGCCAGGGCTCGTGACGATCATCACCATCCCCTCCGATAAGAGAGATGCGCTGATTTGCACTGACCAACTATACCAGCAAGCAGTCGCAGCAGCTGCCGCCGCTAGGGCACTTGCTCCTGCCGCTGGGACCCCGGGAGGGAAGAAGAAGAAGAAGGCCGGTGAGACCTCGGACACCCACTCCAGCAAGCGCACCTCTTCGGAGTGTAGCGCTGTCGTCAAGGACATGCCAGAGAGCTCCGCCGGCGGAAGCAAGAAGTCCAGGGCCACGCCACCAGGAACCAAGAAGGTTTCCGTCAGTGAGGACGGCACGGGAGGAGCTTTTACCATAAGCTCCACCCTTTACGACAAATAGGAAGACGCACTCGTCACCTTCCTGCGGGCGAATGTCGATGTGTTTGCATGGCAAGCTTCCGACATCCCCGGCGTTCCCAGGGAGGTGATTGAGCACCACCTTGCTGTATGTCCTCATGCGCGGCCCATCAAGCAGAAGGTCAGGAAGCAAGCTTTGGAACGACAAGAGTTCATCACAGAAGAGATCCGGAAACTGGAGGCCGCGGGCTTGGTAAGAGGACTGCTCCATCCGACGTGGCTGGCCAATCCGGTCGTAGTGCGCAAGGCGAATGGGAAGTGGAGGTTGTGTATTGATTACACAGATATCAATAAGGCTTGTCCTAAAGATCCCTTCCCGTTGCCACGCATCGACCAGATTGTTGACTCCACAGCTGGGTGTGATCTGTTGTCATTCCTCGATGCCTACTCCGGCTACCACTAGATCTTCATGACAAGGGAAGACGAAGAGAAAACAGCATTCATCACCCCATGTGGTACGTATTGTTTCATGCGGATGCCTTTCGGGTTGAAGAGTGCTGGTTCGACATTTGCGAGGGCGGTCCAGATTGGTTTTGAACCCCAGCTCCATAGAAATATGGAAGCTTATATGGATGACATAGTGGTCAAAACCAAGGACAGGGCAACCCTCATACCAGATTTGCAAGAGACATTTTCAAACCTGCGCAAGATCAACCTCAAGCTGAACCCTGAGAAGTGTGTCTTTGGCGTCCAGTCCGGCAAGCTTCTCGGGTTCTTTGTGTCACAGCGTGGGATAGAAGCCAATCCGAATAAAATCAAGGCTGTAGAGCAGATTGAGGCACCCAAGCGAATCAAGGATGTTCGTCGGCTTGCTGGTTGTGTCGCTGCCATGGGCAGGTTCATATCCAAGTCTGCCGAGCGCGCCCTCCCCTTTTTCAAGATCCTGAAAAAGGCGGGCCCGATGGAGTGGACGCCAGAAGCCGAAGCAGCATTGCAAGATTTGAAGAAGTACCTCTCCTCCGCTCCAACACTAGTTGCGCCTAGGCCCCAGGAGCCGTTGCTGCTATACCTAGCGGCAATGAACCAGGTGGTCAGCGCTGCACTAGTGGCACAGACAGAGGTTGACAGTGAGGTAATGGCAGCGACAGAGCCCGACGCCACAAATGCGGAGATGACACAGTCAGTCGAAGTGCCGCCGAAGAAGAAAATGATGCAGCACCCGGTCTACTTTGTTAGCTCCCTCCTGCAGGGGGCTAGGTCAAGGTACTCGGGCGTGCAGAAACTGCTCTTCGGCCTCCTCATGGCCTCGAGGAAGCTGCATCACTACTTCCAGGCACACGAGATCACTGTCGTCACTCGCCTCCCTCTACAACGGATATTGCACAATCTAGATGCGACGGGGAGGATTGTGGAATGGGCGTTGGAGCTGTCCAGTTTGGGCCTCAAGTTTGAAAGTACTTCAATGATCCAGAGCCGAGTCCTGGCGGAGTTCATTGCAGAGTGGACCGCAACACCTGACGAAGAAGCCCAAGAAACTTCTCTCCCCGGCAAGGAGGCAAGTTGCAATTGGATTATGTACTTTGATGGGGCCTTCTCCCTACAAGGGCCCCGGGCTGGCGTACTGCTCGTCGCCCCCACCGGAGAGAACCTCAAGTACGTGATCCAGATGCACTTCCCCAGGGAGGTGTCAACAAATAATACGGCAGAGTACGAAGGGCTGCTTGCCGGTCTTAGGATCGCGGCGGACCTCGGAATCAAAAAGCTCATCGTCAGGGGCGACTCGTAGCTTGTCGTCAAGCAAGTCAACAAGGATTACCAGAGCCCGTTGATGAAGGCCTACGTTGATGAAGTGAGAAAGCTGAAAGAGCGTTTCGACGGTATACAGGCTGAGCACGTTTCCCCGAGCAGAGAACAATATCGCCGATTACCTGTCGAAGCGCGCTGCCCTCAAGCTACCTGTGGAACCAGGTACCTTTGTGCTTCAGCTAACTCAGCCATCGGTTGATCCATCAACAGAGCAGAACAAGAGAAGGAAATCAGGGCCTGGCAAGTACTTTCCTGCCGAGCTCCCCGGAGCCGCCGGCAAGGATGTTGCCGAGGGCACTGAGCCCGCCACGGGACGGCTAGCTCTGGCGGAGCGTCAAGCTCTTGACGTCGAGACAGCCGCTCCTATAGCGGAGGAGATGCCTTTAGTCCTCGCCGTCGAGCCACAGGCTCCAGCGTGGGCACAACATACCGTCCGATTCCTCCAAACAGGGGAACTTCTTGAGGAGCAGGAAGAAGCGGAAAAAGTAGCCCGTCGCTCTACCATGTACCAGTTCGTCGATGACGTCCTGTACAGGAAGAGGCCGAACGGTGTGAAATTGAAGTGTATCTCTCGAGAGGAAGGACTGGAGCTGTTGGCGGAGATGCACGGAGGCATATGTGGATCCCACATCGGGTCAAGGGCCCTTGCCGGCAAGGCGTTCCGGCAAGGTTTCTTCTGGCCCACCGCCATCCAGGATGCGACGACACTCGTCACCAGGTGTGAAGCGTGTCAGTTCCATTCAAAGAAGCTTCATCAGCCAGCTCAAGCCCTTCAAACCATTCCTCTCTCCTGGCCCTTCTCGGTCTGGGGACTCGACATACTGGGCCCTTTCCCCCGCACTGTCGGGGGCTTTGAGTACTTGTACGTTGCAATCGACAAGTTCACAAAGTGGCCAGAGGTGGAAGCGATGAAGAAGGTCACAGCTCAGTCAGCCGTCAAGTTCTTGAAGGGGCTAGTGTGCCGTTTCGGTGTACCCAACAGGGTCATCACCGACAACAGCACACAGTTCACAAGCCGCACCTTCATGCAATATACTCAAGACCTCGGCAGCAAAGTCTGTTTCGCTTCTGTTGCTCACCGGCGAAGCAATGGTCAAGCTGAGAGGGCAAATGTTGAAGTACTGCGAGGCTTAAGGACCAAGACCTTTGACAGGCTGCACAAGAGCGGAAGGCGCTGGATTGATGAATTGTCGACGGTTCTTTGGTCAATCAGGACGACACCAAATCGAGCCACCGGCCAAACACCCTTTGCCCTGGTATACGGGGCAGAAGCAGTTATCCCCACTGAACTCATATACGGGTCACCTCGAGTGCTCGCTTATGATGAGCTTGAGCAAGAGCAACTGTGGCAAGATGACGCACTGCTCCTTGAGGAAGATCGTCTTCGGGCGGCTGTGAGAGCAGCATGCTACCAGCAAGCCTTGCGCCGCTACCATAGCCGCAAGGTTCATGCCCGAAGCCTTGAGGAAGGCGACCTTGTCCTTCGGCGCGTTCAATCGGCCAAGAATTCCAACAAGTTGACGCCAAAGTGGGAAGGCCCTTACCGAGTAATACGAGTCACCAGGCCCAGCGCAGTCTGCCTGGAGACCGAAGATGCCGTTCCGGTGAGTAACTCCTGGAACATTGAGCATCTTCGCAAGTTTTACCCGTAAGGCACGGCTTGCCGGGCCTCCCGGCAAGCCACCCTTTTGTACAAGCATTGCCGATGATGCATGTAACCCTTTGTACAAAGCCAGACGCAGACCCTGAGCATAAATAAATGAAGCGCTAGCGCCCTAAGTTATAGCATGCATGCTAGGTCGAGTCTCGTCCTTGGTTAGGGTTGATAGTGCTTAGCGTGACTAACCCCTAGCTTAGAGGTCGAGTGTGCGTCCCTTTGCCATTCTTTCGTCTTCTCTGGTTTGCAGGACTCGCACATATCCTTGCCGGACCACTTAAGGACGAAAAAGAGAAGGAGGGCGGACCAGCATCTAGACCCCGGCAAGCCAGTATTACCGGGGGCTGCAAGAGCCAAAGTTCATCCACGGCAAACCAAAGTTGCCGGGAGCTATAGCTTCAGATAAGTTCTTCATCCCTTATCATGCATTCCCTTATGGACTGAGGTATGTGAAACCTCGTTTTTCCTAAAAAGCTACCGTGCTCCTCTAACCCTAGGCCCTAGGACTCGTTCCTGGGGCTAGGTTTGATCGTAGTCGCGACAGCAAAAGGGTGAAACGAGGAGCCTGAACCCGCCTCATCCCTGCCTCCGCCAAAGGCGTGAGAAAGGTCGAGTGAGGTGGAGAGACGACAAGGCCTGTTGCCGGGTGAGGAAATGTTTATCTTAGAGATATCAAGGATTTGCTCCTTGTCGTGGGTTCGACCCGCAAACAAATGACCCGGCAAGCATCCCTTTTTCATTAAAAACATTCCACTCAGGTACAGTCCATAGGGAATGAAAAACATAAATGATGGGATTACAAGTTTTAAATTCAGCTAAGGCCCGAAGGCTTACAAACTAAAAAAAGATAAGATGCCCGTAATCCCTTCCTTGTCCCTCTCCTCAGGAGGCAGGTCAAGGAGGCGAAAAGGACAAAAAGAACGCCTAGGCGAGGTACGAGCGGCTGAAGGCACCAGGAAAACATCCCGGCGGCCACCTCCGCGGGAAGCTGGTGGTGATGATGACGGTAGAAGAGCTGGAAGACGAGGCGGCAAAGCCGGCGATACGCGACGAAGGCGTCGGTGCCCGCGTACTCCGAGCCGACGGCCCGCCATCCGCCTTCTTCGCCCTCCTGCACTTTCTACACTAGCCACCCTGGGAGACGGTCGCGAGGAGTTGGTGGGGGCTCGGTGCAGGGAACAACGCCTCGTCGGACCCGTCATCCTGTCGCCTACCATCCTCGTCGCTGTTGTCGCTGTCCTCCTCGTCGCCCTCGCCTGAGAAGGAATCTTCATCGTCGGAGGAGCTCTCCACGGAGCACTTCAGGCGAGTTCCAAAATCACCGAAGACCTTGACGGAGAGAAGGCCACCCTCCATCAGTTTAAAGTGGAGAGTGAACCCCTCCGCCAGGCGGTGGATATAAGCAAATGCCTTCCATCCCCGGCCAAGATACATTACTTGAGGAGCGGGGAAGTCGACGCGGACCCGCGTGCCGCCGATCCCACAGCCCCTCATATACAGCCGCAGTGACTCCGGCGGATTCAGCTCCATCTCCCGAGCGAATGGAGTCGGGAGACGAAGGCGACGATGAGGCGGCCGGTGTAGCCTAACGAAGAACTCGCAAGGGTCGTCCCCAGCGTGGCCCTCCGCGGGAGGAGGAACCACTGGCGGAGGCGAGCCCCCCCCCCCCCCCCGTCCTCCTCTTCCTCGAGCACCTTGGCCTCACCCACGGCCTCGCCCCCTCCCCCTTCCCCTCGCGGCTGGCTCTGCCACCGCAGGCGTGGGAGAAGGAGGGACGCGTTGTCGAGCGACAACCCGCATCGCCACCGTTGAAGGACCAGGGTTCCCTCTTTCCATGGCGAATGGAAGGGAGGGGAGCAGAAGCTGAAGAAGGAAGGAGATGAAGGAATGCAGGACGCCATCCCCCCCTCCTCGCTCTTTATAAAGGAACGGGGTTGGGGCTCGGCCGCCCCGCTCAGCCAATCAAGACGCAGAATGCGCAGGGAACTGGGACCGACCCGCTGCCCCAGCCCGTGGCGGCCCGGTTTCCCGCCTCCGCCGATCGCCACCCCAAGCGCATGCGAGCCACGTGGCAGGCATGCAGGACCGAGGCGACGGGTGAGGCGACCTCTCCCCACCCCGTGATCGTGGGGAGTGGGCGCCTTGAAGACCACGCCTCGGCCCCGTTCAGTAAATGGGTCGCGCCTCCACGCCTCCCCTCCGTTTATGGGGAATGCGCGAACTGCCCCCTTTACTACGACGCAACGCATGCATGCAGAGCTCAGCCTCACGCATGCCGCCCACGTCACGCACGCCTACCCACGCCGCGCCACGCACGGGACGCGTGGGGAGCGCAGCACACGAAGAAACTTACCGCGGTAAAAACCGCCCCGCCTGCCCGCGCACCGTTTTTGGGCCTAGCCCAACAACGCGTTGCGCTTGTGTGTGGCCCAGGCCCGGGGGCTCCTGTCGATGTACAAAAAGGGGGTGCACTTTTTTGTACCCCTATGACTGTGCACGGGCAGTCTGAGCCACGGGCGCCGCCACGCCGAGCATGGCAAGGGAGGTAAACCAAGGTCAGGCTGAAGCTGAAGAGGAGCAGAATGACGCCAAGACCAAGACCACAAAGAGCAGAGGGAACAAAGAAGACCCCCCCAGCAAGACCCTTGCCGGGGGCAGCTTTAGCTAGCCCGGCAAGATCCTTGCCATGGCAGCTCGCCCCACACCTATGGAGCGAGGTCACCCTTGATTCCATTACCCCCATGGGGCAAGGATTCGGGAGACATCCCCATGGTGGCATGCAGATCTTTTTGAAGACATTCAAGACCAGATACCCACTTAAGAAGGTGATGAACCTTGGCGGGATTCCAGCCAAGGAGGACCACAAGGCCCCCGGCAAGAGCCTTGCCGGGGATGACAGCGAGCGCCACGGCAAGATCCTTGCCGGGGTCCCGGCAAGGCCCTTGCCAAGGACACCTGTGGGGCCACCATCAGGCCCACACTAGTCGCGCCCCCACCGCCGTTCGCATGCAGCTGCCGACCCAACTAGTTGCGCAGGCACCTGCGTGGCGGCGTGCAGATCTTCGTGGAGACCCACCACTGCGCCACCTCAGCTGCTTGCCTGCCTACATGGCACCACAAGCACCGCTGGCCAGGGTGCGTATCAACGCAAGAGGGAGCGGCGACGGACGGGACAGGGCCCTCCCCTGCCCCCGATAAAGCAAGGACACCTAGGCAAGGCACATTAAATGCGCCTGTCATATAATGCGAGGGATAACCTCACATTACTGTACACTTTCCACCTCCTGTGTGCCACTGTGGCAGCCCCTTTCCTATAAAAGGAGGCCCGAGGCGACCAGGAGGGGGATTCGGCTTTTTGGAGCTCCTCACGCCCCATAGCTAGCTCAAGAACACATATATACAATCCACCAAAGTAGGAGTAGGGTTTTACGCATCCTCGCGGCCCGAACCTGGATAAAGGAACCGTGTGCTATCTGTTTGATCCGCTCTTCTCACGACCCCCGCGCCCTGCAACCGTAGTAGGGATTCTTGTGATCCCATAGGTGTCGTTCCACACCGACAAAGTTCTTCGTGCTAAGACACCACGTGATGTTCGGGTGTGATGGGCTCTACGTTCAAATACAACGGGTGCAAAAAAGTTGCACACGCGGAATACTCAGGTTAAACTTGACGAGCCTAGCATGTAACAGATATGGCCTCGGAACACGGAGACCGAAAGGTCGAGCGTGAATCATATAGTAGATATGATCGACATAGTGATGTTCACCATTGAAACTACTCCATCTCACGTGATGATCGGACATGGTTTAGTTGATATGGATCACGTGATCACTTAGAAGATTAGAGGGATATCTATCTAAGTGGGAGTTATTAAGTAATATGATTAATTGAACTTAAATTTATTATGAACTTAGTCCTGGTAGTATTTTGCAAATTATGTTGTAGATCAATAGCTCGCGTTGTTGCTTTCATATGTTTGTTTTGATATGTTCCTAGAGAAAATTGTGTTGAAAGATGTTAGTAGCAATGATGCGGATTGGATCCGTGATCTGAGGTTTATCCTCATTGCTGCACAGAAGAATTATGCCATTGATGCACCGCTAGGTAACAGACCTATTGCAGGAGCAGATGCAGACGTTATGAGCGTTTGGCTAGCTCAATATGATGACTACTTGATAGTTTAGTGCACCATGCTTAACGGCTTAGAATCGGGACTTCAAAGACGTTTTGAACGTCATGGACCATATGAGATGTTCCAGGAGTTGAAGTTAATATTTCAAGCAAATACCCGAGTTGAGAGATATGAAGTCTCCAACAAGTTCTATAGCTAAAAAATGGAGGAGAATCGCTCAACTAGTGAGCATGTGCTCAGATTGTCTGGGTACTACAATCGCTTGAATCAAGTGGGAGTTAATCTTCCAGATAAAATAGTGATTGTCTGGTCACCATCACCAAGTTAGTAGAACTTCGTGATGAACTATGATATGCAAGGGATAACGGAAACGATTCCCAAGCTCTTCGTAATGCTGAAATTGACGAAGGTAGAAATCGAGAAAAACATCAAGTGTTGATGGTAGACAAGACCACTAGTTTCAAGAAAAGGGCAAAGGGAAGAAGGGGAACTTCAAGAAGAACAGCAAGCAAGTTGCTGCTCAAGTGAGGAAGCTCAAGTCTGGTCCTAAGCCTAATACTAAGTGCTTCTACTGCAAAGGGACTGGTCACTGGAAGCAGAACTACCCCAAGTGATTGGCGGATA
Source organism: Aegilops umbellulata (assembly GCA_032464435.1). NCBI lineage: Eukaryota > Viridiplantae > Streptophyta > Magnoliopsida > Poales > Poaceae > Aegilops > Aegilops umbellulata. The sequence goes on along the minus strand of CP136056.1, from coordinate 59,136,907 downwards.
AGAAGGATGGCAAAGTGAACATAAGTATATTTGATATACATGTTATTGATGTGTACTTTACTAATGTTTATAGCAACCCCTTAGTATTTGATACTAGTTCAGTTGCTAAGAGTAGTAACTCGAAACGGGAGTTGCAGAATGAATCGAAACTAGTTAAGGGCGAGGTGACGATGTGTGTTGGAAGTAGTTCCAAGATTGATATGATCATCATCGCACGCTCCCTATACTTTCGAGATTAGTGTTGAACCTAAATAAGTGTTATTTGGTGTTTGCGTTGAGCATGAATATGATTTGATCATGTTTATTGCAATACGGTTGTTCATTTAAGTTAGAGAACAATTGTCGTTCTGTTTACATGAATAAAACCTTCTATGGTAATACGCACCAACGAAAATGGTTTGTTGGATCTCTATCGTAGTGATACACATATTCATAATATTGAAGCCAAAAGATGCAAAGTTAATAATGATAGTGCAACTTATTTGTGGCACTGCTGTTTAAGTCATATTGGTGTAAAGCGCATGAAGAAACTCCATGCTGATGGGATTTTTGAATCACTTGATGCTTGCGAACCATGCCTTATGAGCAAGATGACTAAAACTCCATTCTCCGGAACAATGGAGCAAACAACTGGCTTATTGGAAATAATACATACTGATGTATGCAATCCGATGAGTGTTGAGGCTCGCGGCAGGTATCGTTATTTTCTGACCTTCACAGATGTTTTGAGCAGATATGGGTATATCTACTTGATGAAACATAAGTCTGAAACATTTGAAAAGTTCAAAGAATTTCAGAGTGAAGTGGAAAATCATCGTAACAAGAAAATAAAGTTTCTACAATCTGATCGTGGAGGAGAATATTTGAGTTACGAGTTTGGTCTTCATTTGAAACAATGCGGAATAGTTTCGCAACTCACGTCACCTGGAGCACCACAGTGTAATGGTGTGTCTGAACGTCATAACCGTACTTTATTAGATATGGTGCGATCTATGATGTCTCTTACCAATCTACCACTATCGTTTTTGGGTTATGCATTAGAGACAGCTACATTCACGTTAAATAGGGCACCATCTAAGTCCGTTGAGACGACACAATCTGAACTGTGGTTTGGCAAGAAACCAAAGTTGTCGTTTTTTAAAGTTTGGGGTTGTGATGCTTATATGAAAAAGTTTAATCCTGATAAGCTCAAACCCAAATCGAAGAAATATGTCTTCATAGGATACCCAAAGGAGACTGTTGTGTACACGTTCTATCACAGATCCGAAGGCAAGACATTCGTTGCTAAGAATGGATCCTTTCTAGAGAAGGAGTTTCTCTCGAAAGAAGTGAGTGGGAGGAAAGTAGAACTTGATAAGGTAATTGTACCTTCTCCCTTATTGGAAAGTAGTTCATCACAGAAATCTGTTCCTGTGACTACTACACCAATTAGTGAGGAAGCTAATGATGATGATCATGTAACTTTAGATCAAGTTACTACCGAATCTCGTAGGTTAAACAGAGTGAGATCCGCACCAGAGTGGTATGGTAATCCTGTTCTGGAGGTCATGCTACTTGACCAAGACGAACCTATGAACTATGAGGAAGCGATGATGAGCCCAGATTCCGCAAAATGGCTTGAGGCCATGAAATCTGAGATGGGATCCATGTATGAGAACAATTATGGACTTTGGTTGACTTGCCCGATGTTCGGCAAGCCATTGAGATTAAATGGATCTTCAAGAGGAAGACGGACGCTGATAGTAGTGTTACTATCTACAAAGCTAGACTTGTCGAAAAAGGTTTTTGACAAAGTTCAAGGTATTGACTACGATGAGATTTTCTCACTCGTATCGATGCTTGAAGTTTGTCCGAATCATGTTAGCAATTGCCACATTTTATGAAATCTGGCAAATGGATAACAAAACTGCAATCCTTAATGGATTTATTAAAGAAGAGTTGTATATGATGCAACCAGAAGGTTTTGTCGATCCTAAAGGTGTCAACAAAATGTGCAAGCTCCAGCGATCCATCTATGGACTGGTGCAAGCATCTCGGAGTTGGAATATATGCTTTGATGAGTTGATCAAAGCATATAGTTTTATACAGACGTGCGGTGAAGCCTGTATTTACAAGAAAGTGAGTGGGAGCACTACAACATTTCTGATAAGTATATGTGAATGACATATTGTTGATCGGAAATAATGTAGAATTATTCTGCAAAGCATAAAGGAGTGTTTTAAAGGAGTTTTTCAAAGAAAGACCTCGGTGAAGCTACTTACATATTGAGCATCAAGATCTATAGAGATAGATCAAAACGCTTGATAAGTTTTTTCAATGAGTACATACCTTGACAAGATTTTGAAGTAGTTCAAAATGGAACAGTCAAAGAAAGAGTTCTTGTCTGTGTTACAAGGTGTGAAATTGAGTACGACTCAAAGCCCGACCACGGCAGAAGTTATAAAGAGAATGAAAGTCATTCCCTATGCCTCAGCCATAGGTTCTATAAAGTATGCCATGCTACGTACTAGATCTATTGTATACCCTATACTGATTTTGGCAAGGGAGTACAATAGTGATCTAGGAGTACATCACTGGACGGCGGTCAAAATTATCCTTAGTGGAATAAGGATATGTTTCTCGATTATGGAGGTGACAAAAGGTTCGTCGTAACAGGGTTACGTCAATACAAGTTTTGGCACTGATCCAGATGACTCTAAGTCTTCATCTGGATACATATTGAAAGTGGGAACAATTAGCTAAAGTAGCTCCGTGCAGAGCATGGTAGACATAGACATTTGCAAAATACATACGGATCTATATATGGCAGACCCGTTGACTAAACTTCTCTCACAAGCAAAACATGATCACACCTTAGTACTCTTTGGGTGTTAATCATATAGCGATGTGAACTAGATTCTTGCTCTAGTAAACCCTTTGGGTGTTGGTCACATGACGATGTGAACTATGGGTGTTAATCACATGGTGATGTGAACTATTGATGTTAAATCACATGGCGATGTGATCTAGATTATTGACTCTAGTGCAAGTGGGAGACTGAAGGAAATATGCCCTAGAGACAATAATAAAGTTATTATTTATTTCCTTATTTCATGATAAATGTTTATTAATCATGCTAGAATTGTATTAACCGGAAACATAATACATGTGTGAAAACATAGACAAACAGAGTGTCACTAGTATGCCTCTACTTGACAAGCTCGTTGATCAAAGATGGTTAAGTTTCCTAGCCATAGACATGAGTTGTCATTTGATTAACGGGATCACATCATTAGGAGAATGATGTGATTGACTTGACCCATTCCGTTAGCTTAGCACTTGATCGTTTAGTATGTTGCTATTGCTTTCTTCATGACTTATACATGTTCCTATGATTATGAGATTATGCAACTCCCGTTTACCGGAGGAACACTTTGTGTGCTACCAAACGTCACAATGTAACTGGGTGATTATAAAGGAGCTCTACAGGTGTCTCCGAAGGTACATGTTGGGTTGGCGTATTTCGAGATTAGGATTTGTCACTCCGATTGTCGGAGAGGTATCTCTGGGCCCTCTCGGTAATGCACATCACTTAAGCCTTGCAAGCATTGCAACTAATGAGTTAGTTGCGGGATGATGTATTACGGAACGAGTAAAGAGACTTGCCGGTAATGAGATTGAACTAGGTATTGAGATACCGACGATCGTATCTCGGGAAAGTAACATACCGATGACAAAGGGAACAATGTATGTTGTTATGCGGTCTGGCCGATAAAGATCTTCGTAGAATATGTAGGAGCCAATATGAGCATCCAGGTTCCGCTATTGGTTATTGACCGGAGACGTGTCTCGGTCATGTCTACATTGTTCTTGAACCCGTAGGTTCCGCACGCGTAAGGTTTCGATGACAGTTATATTATGAGTTTATGAGTTTTGATGTACCAAAGGAGTTCGGAGTCCCGGATGAGATCGGGGACATGACGAGGAGTCTCGAAATGGTCGAGACATAAAGATCGATATATTGGACGACTATATTCGGACATCGGAAAGGTTCCGAGTGATTCGGGTATTTATCGGAGTACCGGAGAGTTACAGGAATTCACCGGGGAGTATATGGGCCTTATTGGGCCATACGGGAATAGAGGAGAGAGGCCAAAAGGAAGGAGGCGCACGGCCCCCTTCTGGTCCGAATTGGACAAGGGGTGCAGCCCCCTTTTCCTTCTTCCTCTCCCCCTCTTTCCTTCTCTCCTACTCCAACAAGGAAAGGAGGAATCCTACTCCCGGTGGGAGTAGGACTCCCCCCTTGGCGCGCCCTCCTCCTAGGCCCGCCGCCTCCCCCCTTGCTCCTTTATATACGGGGGCAGGGGGCACCTCAGAAACACAACAATTGATCCTTAAGATCTCTTAGCCGTGTGCGGTGCCCCCCTCCACCATAATCCTCGATAATATTGTAGCGGTGCTTAGGCGAAGCCCTGCGATGGTAGAACATCAAGATCGTCACCACGCCGTCGTGCTGCGGAACTCTTCCCCGACACTTTGCTGGATCGAAGTCCGGGGATCGTCATCGAGCTGAACGTGTGCTAGAACTCGGAGGTGCCGTAGTTTCGGTGCTTGATCGGTCGGGCCATGAAGGAGTACGACTACATCAACCGCATTGTTATAACGCTTCCGCTTTCGGTCTACGAGGGTACATGGACAACACTCTCCCCTCTCGTTGCTATGCATCACCATGATCTTGCGTGTGCGTAGGAATTTTTTTGAAATTACTACGTTCCCCAACAATACGCACTCTCACCCTTCCATCATTGCTAGCCTCTTCGGTACCGTGCATTGCCCTTTCTCACCTCGAGAGCTAGTGCAAACTTCGCTGGTGCATCCAAATCCCGTGATATGATACGCTCTATCACACATAAGCCTCCTTATATCTTCCTCAAAACAGCCACCATACCTACCTATTATGGCATTTCCATAGCCATTCCGAGATACATTGCCATGCAACTTCCACCATTCCGTTTATTATGACACGCTTCATCATTGTCATATTTCCTTGCATGATTATGTAGTTGACATCGTATTTGTGGCAAAGCCACCGTTCATAATTTTTTCATACATGTCACTCTTGATTCATTGCACATCCCGGTACACCGCCAGAGGCATTCATATAGAGTCATGTTTTTGTTCTAGTATCGAGTTGTAATTTTGTGAGTTGTAAGTAAATAGAAGTGTGATTATCTTCATTATTAGAGCATTGTCCCATGTGAGGAAACAAAAAAAGATAAAGGACAAATAAAGAAAAGGGAAGGCCCAAAAAAAGAAAGGCCAAAAAAAGAGAAGGTCCAAAAAAATGAGAGAAAAAGAGAGAAGGGGCAATGTTACTATCCTTTTTCCACACTTGTGCTTTAAAGTAGCTCCATGGTCTTCATGATAGAGAGTCTCTTATGTTGTCACTTTCATATACTAGTGGGAATTTTTCATTATAGAACTTGGCTTGTATATTCCAACGATGGGCTTCGTCAAATGCCCTAGGTGTTAGTGAGCTAGCAAGTTGGATGCACACCCACTTAGTTTCTTTTGTTGAGATTCCATACATTTATAGCTCTAGTGCATCCGTTGCATGGCAATCCCTACTCCTCGCATTGACATCAATTGATGGGCATCTCCATAGCCCGTTGATTAGCCGCATCGATGTGAGACTTTCTCCCTTTTTGTCTTCTCCACACAACCTCCATCATCATATTCTATTCCACCCATAGTGCTATGTCCATGGCTCTCGCTCATATATTGCATGAAAGTTGAAAAAGTTTGAGAATACTAAAGTATGAAACAATTGCTTGGCTTGTCATTGGGGTTGTGCATGATCAGAGCATTTTGTGTGATGAAAATGAAGCATGGCCAAACTATATGATTTTGTAGGGATGAGCTTTCTTTGGCTATGTTATTTTGACAAGAATCAATTGCTTGGTTAGTCTGCTTGAAGTATTATTATTTTTATGTCAATATTAAACTTTCGTCTTGAATCTTTTTTATCTGAATATTCTTTCCGCATGTCGGTGTCAAAACCGGCGGATCTCGGGTAGGGGGTCCCGAACTGTGCGTCAAGGCCGGATGGTAACAGGAGACAAGGGACACGATGTTTTTACCCAGGTTCGGGCCCTCTCGAGGGAGGTAATACCCTACTCCTGCTTGATTAATATTGATGATATAGGTAGTACAAGAGTAGATCTACCACGAGATCAAGGAGGCTAAACCCTATAAGCTAGCCTATGGTATGATTGTGTATGAAGATGGTTGTCCTACGGACTAGAACCCTTCGGTTTATATAGACACCGGAAAGGGTTAGGGTTACACAGAGTTGGTTATAATGGTAGGAGATCTTGAGTATCCGCATCGCCTAGCTTGCCTTCCACGCCAAGGAAAGTCCCATCCGGACACGGGACGAAGTCTTCAATCTTGTACCTTCATAGTCCGGGAGTCCGGCGAAGGTATAGTCCGGCTACTCCAACACCCCCTAATCCAGGACTCCCTCAGTAGCCCCTGAACCAGGCTTCAATGACGACGAGTCCGGCGCGCAGATTGTCTTCGGCATTGCAAGGCGGGTTCCTCCTCCAAGTCCTTCATAGAAGATTGTAGACACCAAGAATAGTGTCCGGCTGTGTAAAATAAGTTTCCACATATCACCATAGAGAGAATAATATTAACACAAATCAAATCTGCTGACGTATCCCACATCACATTGCGGCCAAGTCCTCTTACGAATCGTTTTTACTTTTCCACCCTCAGCACGTTTAGCAAGGCGGTTTCCTTGGCACGTCTTGTCAAAGCAGAGATCGTGTGCCCCTTTTAACGGGATTCTAATCAATACGGGCGTGGGTAACCCAACCGCGCCATTTACCACAGCGCTTGGGAGGCAAGCGAGTTTTATTAGGTAGGTGGGGACGCATAACCGCATCCGCTCATATAAGGGGATAAGAATCCACCTTTTTACCTACGCCTTCTTCCTCCTTTGCCAATCCATCTCTTGCGCACTCAAGCTCCAGCGCCCAAGCCCGCTCTTCCCACCTCAACCTTCTCCAACAATGTCCGGAGCGGGAGGCAAGTGGATGGTCTCCTCCGTCACGCAGGCTCAAGTAAAAAAGCTAAGGAATGTCGGATACCTGTCCAAGGACATCCCGCACCGGCTTCCCGAGAAGGGGAAGCTTCTCCCCACCCCAGGGCCCCATGAGAGGGTAGTTTTCCTTCCCCACTTCCTCCGCGGACTGGGTTTCCTACTTCACCCATTCGTCCGGGGGATCATGTTCTACTATGGCCTAGATTTCCATGATCTGGCCCCGAACTTCATCCTCAACATCTCGGCGTTTATCGTCGTGTTGAGGCCTTCCTCCGCGTCCACCCCCATTTCAGCCTCTGGCTCAAGACCTTCAACGTCAAGCCCAAGGTGGTGCGCGGCAGCCAAACGGAGTGCGGAGGCGCCATGGCTGGCAAGATAGCCAACATCCTCTGGTATGAGGGCTCCTTTGTGGAGACCCTAAAGGGGTGGCAAGCCGGGTGGTTTTACATCACCGAGCCACGCGATCCGGACTGGGTCACGGCCCCCGAGTTTAGATCCGGACCCCCCACGCGGCTCGTGTCTTGGAAAAAGACCGGCCTGTCGTGGGACAACGAGGAAGAGGTGACTGGACAGAAGACATGCATCAAGTCCCTGGTAGACAAGCCAATCCGGCTTGTCAATATAGTCCAGGTCATGCTCGTTCGCCTGATCCTCCCGTGCTAACAACGGGATTTCAATTTGTGGGAGTTCGACCCGACGCAGCACCGAACCCTCAACAGGCTCTTCGACACGACATATGAAGATGTCTGGAAGGCGCTAATCAAAGGCGCCGAGGCCCCCGCATCCGCTTCCGAGGACCGCGGATACAGCACGCAGCGTCACGTTGGCGAGGTAAGCTATCTATGCTTTTGACTGGATTTTTAAGCTCTTTTTCATAGATTAACTCTATGCGGGATCTAAGCTCCCTTACCTTTGACAGGCTTGGCAGGCGATATCCGGACCAATTAACTGTCCGGCTCCCCTGCCCGAAGCCCCTGCCCCAGCCCTCCTAGTGAAGCTGCTGACTCCGGCACCTTATGTGGTGCCAGAGAGGAAGGTCAAGAAGAAGAAGACCACCGGGACTCGAAAGAGTGCCCGTAACTTGGTGGTGTCGGACTCGTCGTCTGACGAGTCCGAGACACCCTCCTCTCGTGAAAACGAGGAGGAAGAAGAAAGCTCTCCCCCCAGCGGAGGGAGCAGAGAAGAAGAAGGCCGCCCCAGCAGGGGAGGCCGAGGGGTCTAGGAAAAGGAAGACCCCTCCGCCGGACTACTCCCATGACGCCGAAGAGAGCGGAGGGGAGTGGCCGAACAGGGCCAAGCGTCCGGTGAAATCGTAAGTTCGGATATCAGAGTAACTCATGATGTTCCTTTAATGCACAACTTTTCTCAACGTCGATCATAATTATGCAGCCCGCCCCGGACCGAATTCAACGAATCGTCGGGCGGCTCCCTGGACCCGTCGGACATGGACTCAGTCCCGCCCGCTGTCTCCCCCTGCACTGCAGACGTCGCCGAGGTGGCGTCGCGACAAGCTCCGGGGCAGGAGGAGGTGGTCCTAGAGGAGCCGCAAGGCAACCTCCCGGACTCCGGGGTCGAAGGGGACAAGATCCCCTAGGGCTCCAAGTCCGGCTTTGAGCCGGACACCGCGCCGGGAACTTCGACAGTTCCGGATCGCGGCAGGCGAACTCCTCCCAAGAGGAGTGAGCCTTCTGAGCCAGCTTCTTCCGTCCAACCGGAGACGCTGGACAATCTGCTGGAGGTGCTTGACGGCGCCTCCATCGACGAGGGGCACCGTACTATCATGAGTACGGTGATCCAGAGGGTTCAATCCGCCAAGAGCGGACTGACTGAAGCTTGCGCTAGCCTTCTGACAGGCTTCGAGGTAAGAAAAAATATGTCAAAATATTACCACATAGACAGTAGCCCCTGATGCTCTGTTAGGCGTTCGGAAAGAAAAGCCGAATAGAGGATCTAATAATTATCGCGGGAGTCTAACAAAAGAAGAGTCAATATGTGTATGCAGGCTTCGCTGCTATCCACCACCGCATTGACGACGAAGGTGTGTGGCCTGAAAAAGGACCTCGGGCGGACCGAACAAGAGCTCGGCCTTGCCAAACGGCAGCTTGAGGAAAAGGAAGGTAAGAAGTACCCTAAAAAAAGGGGGTGCATATAGAAAGGCTTGATTGCAAAAAATAACAGGATTGTACTGCTTATTATAGGGGCCACGACTGAGGTGGCAACCCTCAAGCAGGCGCTGTCTGAGGCCGAAAAGAACTTGGCCGAGGAGCGCACCGAGCGAGAGAAACTTGGGGCTCAGGTCGGCAAGGTGCAGCAAGAGCTACAAGCTCTCATGAAAAAACATGAGAGCTTGGAGCTTGAGTCAAAGGCGCAAGCATCCGAGATCGCGTCGGCCCTTTAGACCGCCAAGGGTGCCAAGGCCGAAGCCCAAAAGGCCCTCCAAGAATTGGAGGAGATGAAAAAGATAGCAGAGGGTAAGGCATTCTCAATGCAAAGTAGAAATATAAAAGTAAACTACTTGTTACTTACCCGAATCCGGAGTTCTCCAGGGGCGTTCGCAGATCTTCCCCGCAGCGTATCCGACGCCGCCGCATACTACCGAGCTGAAGAAGGCAGCTCGACGGAGAGTGTGTTCTGGTCTCAGTATTCTGAGGCCGGACACCCTGTGCCCTTGAGCGACCAGCTGAAACAGCTGGTCGAGCTCCACAAGGCGGCCGAACAGGCCATGAAAGGCTCCATAGTTCGACTGTGGCCCGAAGAGGCCCTGCCTGGGAGCTACTTCGGGCTGGTGCGGCGGCTGGTGGAGGCCTGTCCAAGGCTTGAGGTCGTCAAGCGTTCCGTCTGCATCGAAGGTGCCCGTCGGGCCCTTGCCCGTGCGAAGGGGCACTGGGGTAAGCTTGACGGTGAGAAGCTGGTGAAGGACGGGCCGCCGCAGGGGAAGGAGCATCGCAAACCCGAGAAATACTACAAGGATGTTCTTGCAGGTGCCCGCCTTATTGCGGATGAATGTACCAAAGATGTAATTTTTTAATGAACTCGCTCGTGTTTGTCCTGTGCGCTGAAAACTTGTTCATATGCGCTAAGCAATGCTTGTTGAATTTAAAATATTATTTTATGTGCGGCCGTTTATCAAAAATTGAGAGATGGCCAGTCGTCGGCTTCTGCCCCCATGCCGCTAGTGCTGGGGTGTTCGGGATAAACCTGAGCGCTCTTTTTCCCATGGTTGGGTCCTTCGAGGGAGGCGCTCAGCACAACGAACCAGGCAATCGGACTATAATGCTTGAACACTCTCACTTAGCCATAGAACTTTATAATTTTAAATTTCGGCGAAGCCCCTAGTTCGGAAGACCGAGTTCAGGGCACTATCCAAGCCTTGGCCGGACAAAGCCAGCTCCTCGCTCGAAGCGGCATAAGTCTTTAGGGACTCAAAAAACCTCTCAAACAGTGACCGGTCTCTCGCCTTATCATGAGAGTCAGTTTTAGCTTTCTCCACTGAGGTGCTTAACCCAGCTGAACCGGGGCACAATCGCAGTGGTTCTCCTAGTGCTACCTTAGCCGATATAGCGGAACGTAAGGCACCAAAACATAGGAGCCGGGAAAACCCAACTATTGACCCAAATCATGATTCGGAGCCGATGCATATAGTGCTATAAGTTCGGGGTGCCACACTTGTGAAAGTGTACGGACTTCTCACACCAGATCGAAGGGTACTGAAGCCCCTGGCGTGTTTGCCGTACCATGGTGTACGGGTGCGATCATGTTATTTAATAAACATATATATTAAAAGAAGATAATGCAAAAAATAGACAAAAACCTATGCATTGTTTATAAAGAGGCTATTTATCAAAGCCAAACGATACAAGTAGTGCGATAAGCAAAAAGGTATTAGACTATTTAACATGTCCTGACCAGGGGCAGGCCGCGGAATTGTATTCGAAACAGATATATCGCTCGTAATAGAGACCACCTGGGAGTTCCATAGTGCGGCGTAGCTTTGTCTGCTTCCCTGGATCTTGCATCGTTTGTGTGGCAGTGGAATTGCCGAACAGGTCGTCCAAAGTGTGGATTCCTGAAAGTAAAAAAAGAAATCCGGCAGCCCCTAGTACGTTTTAAGCCATATTCCGGGCATGCCATTACTGTGCCCCTTCCCCTGTGCCCATGGTATTTCAAGGGCGTAATTATGTACGCGAGGTACTAGCTTCGCTATGTCGCGATGGCTAGGATTGGGGCCGCATTGCTACGCCTGCTCAGAACGTGCTAGGCGGTCTTGTTGTAGGTTACTACGGACGCGCTTGGTAGTGTCTGGCTTTTTAACGGCCGGGCTGGAGAGTTGCCTAAAAAGGCTGCTTTGTACTTCCGCTGCAAGAGCCGCCGTGTGCTCCTCCGTACGGAGGGAGCGTTCGGTGTTTCCGTTGACCGTGATTACTCCTCGAGGGCCTGGCATCTTGAGCTTCAGATATGCGTAGTGCGGCACCGCATTGAACTTTGCGAATGCGGTTCGTCCGAGCAGGGCGTGATAGCAACTACGAAACGGGACTATGTCGAAGATTAACTCTTCGCTTTGGAAGTTATCCGGAGATCCGAAGACCACATCAAGTGTTACAGAGACTGTACAGTTGGCTTCTACACCTGGTATAACGCCTTTAAAGGTTGTTTTTGTGGGCTTAATCCTTGACGGATCTATGCCCATTTTCCGCACTGTATCCTGGTAAAGCAGGTTCAGGCTACTGCCGCCGTCCATGAGGACTCTTGTGAGATGAAATCCATCGATGATTGGGTCGGGAACCAATGCGGCAAAGCCGCCGTGACGGATGCTAGTGGGGTGGTCCCATCGATCAAAAGTGATCGGGCAGGAGGACCATGGATTGAACTTTGGGGCGACTGGCTCCATCGCGTATACGTCCCGTAGCGCATGCTTCCGCTCCCTCTTGGGGATGTGGGTTGCGTATATCATGTTCACCGTCCGCACTTGTGGGGGAAACCCTTTCTGTCCATTGTTGTTCGGCGGCCTGGGCTCCTCCTCGTCGTCGCTATGCAGCCCCTTGTCTTTGTTTTTGGCTCTTAACTTGCCTGCCTGCTTGAACACCCAACAATCCCTGTTGGTGTGATTGGCTGGCCTTTCGGGGGTGCCATGGATCTGGCACAAGCGGTCGAGTATTCGGTCTAAACTGGACGGGCCCTGAGTATTCTTTTTAAATGGCTTTTCCGCTGACCGGATTTATAGCCTCTAAATCCAGCGTTAACTGTCGTATCTTCATTGCTGTCGCTGCTAACGCGGCGCTTTTGCTTATTTCGACGTGTCCTGCCACTTTTGTCCTTGGTATCCAAATTACCAGGGTTCTTAGTTGTTGCTGCGAGCTAGCGAGCTATCTTCGCCCACACAAAAGCGGGTCATGAGTGTCGTGAGGGCTGCCATAGATTTCGGCTTTTCCTGTCCCAAGTGCCGGGCAAGCCACTCGTCACGGATGTTATGCTTGAAGGATGCTAGGGCCTCTGCGTCCGGACAGTCGACTATCTGGTTTTTCTTTGTTAGGAACCGTGTCCAGAATTGCCTGGCCGACTCCTCTGGCTGCTGAATTATGTGGCTGAGGTCGTCGGTATCTGGTGGTCGCACATAAGTGCCCTGGAAGTTGTCGAGGAATGCGGCTTCCAGGTCCTCCCAAGAACCAATTGAGTCTGCTGGCAAGCTGTTAAGCTAATGTCGGGCCGGTCCTTTAAGTTTGAGCGGGAGGTATTTGATGGCGTGTAGATCATCGCCACGTGCCATGTGGATGTGAAGGAGATAATCCTCGATCCATACCGCCGGGTCTGTTGTGCCATCGTATGACTCGATGTTGACGGGTTTGAAGCCCTCTGGGATTTTATGACCCATTACTTCATCTATGAAGCATAGTGGGTGTGCGGAGCCCCTGTGCTGGGCTATATCTCGACGCAGCTCGGAAGAGCTATGTCTGCTGTGTTCGGCCCTGCCGGATTTGTTGTATCCGGAGTGAAGATCATCGTCACGTGTCGTAGGGTGCCTGCGTGATCCGTAGATCGATCTTGTTTGCCTTGCCTTGTCCTCCAGCACATCTCGCAGGTCTGGCGCGTCTTCCCGTGCCGTATTGTAGCGGCGTCGGGGCATGGCTTGTGTTGAGGGCCGAGAGGCCTCTCTGTCGCGGCCGCGAGGTGGCCAGTCTGCCATGTCGTGCGCTGGTGATGAAGGCGCTTCCTCCTCTGATCGGGGTAGGGGCCTGCGCTTTGGGTAGCTCTTGGAGGGGCATTCGAGTTCATACTCTTCAGCCGCAAGGACTTCAGTCCATCTGTCAGCTAGCAGATCTTGATCAGCTCTAAGTTGTTGCTGCTTTTTCTTGAGGCTGTTCGCCGTGGCTAAAAGCCTGCGTTTGAAACGCTCTTGTTCGGCGGGGTCTGATGGTACGACGAATTCATCGTCATCGAGGCTGGCCTCGTCTTCGGAGGGAGGCATATAGTTATCATCCTCAACCTCTCAGTCTGCTGCTCTCTCATGAGGGCTGGCTTCTCCATCTTCCTGCGTCGAATCTTGCTGGGGAGGGTGTTCTTCGGCACTATCCGGGGTACTATTATCTCCGGTGCCGGAATCACCGTTTTTGCTTTGGCAGGATTTAGAGCGGCGCCGCTGACCTCGGCGCTTTGGCTGTTTCTTGGAGGTGTCATCCCCCGCTGTTCCCTCGCCATCCCCATCTTTTGGAGTATCCACCATATATATGTCGTATGACGAGGTGGCTGTCCAACGCCCTACAGGTGCTGGTTCCTGTTCGTCTCCTACCTCGTCGTCCATACCGTCGAAGTCTTCGGAGCCGAAGTCAAGCATGTCGGTTAAATCGTCGACAATGGCTACCAAGTGGGTGGTGGATGGGCATTGAATTTCTTCATCGTCCATATCCCATCCCCGCTGACCGTAATTTGGCCAGGGCTTTCCTGACAAAGAGAGAGACTTGAGAGAATTCAGGATGTCGCCAAAGGACGAGTGCTGAAAGATGTCCGCGGTGGTGAACTCCATTATTGGCGCCCAATCGGATTCGACCGGCAGGGGCGCGGGGGGCTCGACGTCCGGAGAGGAGTCCGGGCCCTCGGGGTCACGGATCACGCGGAGTGCGGGGCTGGCATTCGGCTCGATCGCCTTTGAGATCGCAGCCCCCGAGTTGACGTCCAATCGTCCATCCTCGCTTGGCGTAATAGGCTCCGAGTTAAGGGTCGGAACCGGTGCGTATGCGGCCTCCAGGACACTGTCCGGAGGCAGAGCTAGATCATGCCCCTCGGGGTAGTGCGGCGCGCTTGGCTGTGGCTCGAACTCGTCGAAGATCAAGTCTCCGCGGATATCCGCCGCGTAGTTTAAGCTTCCAAACCTGACTTGATGGCCAGGGGCGTAGCTTTCGATCTGCTCCAGATGACCAAGCGAATTGGCCCGCAGAGCGAAACCGCCGAAGACGAAGATCTGTCCGGGGAGAAAAGTCTCACCCTGGACCTCGTTGTTGTTGATGATCAAAGGAGCCATCGGGCCTAAAGGCGACGACATAGAGGAACTCTCAATGAAAGCACCAATGCCGGTGTCAAAACCGGCGGATCTCGGGTAGGGGGTCCCGAACTGTGCGTCAACGCCGGATGGTAACAGGAGACAAGGGACACGATGTTTTCACCCTGGTTCGGGCCCTCTCGATAGAGGTAATACCCTACTCCTGCTTGATTAATATTGATGATATAGGTAGTACAAGAGTAGATCTACCACGAGATCAAGGAGGCTAAACCCTAGAAGCTAGCCTATGGTATGATTGTGTATGAAGATGGTTGTCCTACGGACTAGAACCCTCCGGTTTATATAGACACCAGATAGGGTTAGGGTTACACAGAGTCGGTTACAATGGTAGGAGATCTTGAGTATCTGCATCGCCTAGCTTGCCTTCCACGCCAAGGAAAGTCCCATCCGGACACGGGACGAAGTCTTCAATCTTGTATCTTCATAGTCCACGAGTCCGGCGAAGGTATAGTCCGGCTACCCGAACACCCCCTAATCCAGGACTCCCTCACCACAATAAAGAAGTTTACATTGATAAATATGCTAGGTAGCATTCCACATCAAAAATTCTGTTTTTATCATTTACCTACTCGAGGACGAGCAGGAATTAAGCTTGGGGATGCTTGATACTTCTCCAACGTATCTATATTTTTGATTGTTCCATGCTATTATATTATCCTTCTAGGATATTTTATATGCATTTATATGCTATTTTATATGATTTTTGGGACTAACCTATTAACCTAGAGCCCAGTGCCAGTTTTTGTTTTTTCCTTGTTTTTGAGTATCGCAGAAAAGGAATACCAAACGGAGTCCAATTGACCTAAAATTTCACGGAGATTGTTTTTGGACCAGAAAAAGCCCACGGAGTACTGGAGATGGACCAGAAGAGTCCCGAGGCCACCACGAGGGTGGACGGCGCGCCCTACCCCCTGGGCACGCCCCCCAACCTCGTGGCTGCCTCGTGGACCCCCTGACTTGTTCCCGGCGCCAACACCTCTTATATATCCCCAAACTTCCATAACATAACCTAGATCGGGAGTGCCGCCGCCGCAAGCCTCTGTAGCCACCAAAAACCAATCGGGACCGTGTTCCGGCACCCTACCAAAGGGGGGATCCCTCACCAGTGGCCATCTTCATCATCCCGGCGCTCTCCATGACGAGGAGGGGGTAGCTCACCCTCGGGGCTGAGGGTATGTACCAGTAGCTATGTGTTTGATCTCTCTCTCTCTCTCTCTCTCTCTCTCTCTCTCTCGTGTTCTTGATTCGACACGATCTTGATGTATGGCGACCTTTGCTATCATATTTGGATCTTATGATGTTTCTCCCCCTCTACTCTCTTGTAATGGATTGAGTTTTCCCTTCGAAGGTATCTTATTGGATTGAGTCTTTAAGGATTTGAGAACACTTGATGTATATCTTGCGTGGGATACCCGTGGTGACAATGGGGTATTCTATTGATTCACTTGATGTATGTTTTGGTGATCAACTTGCGGGTTCCATGACCTTAGGAATCTATGCATAGGGGTTGGCACACGTTTTCGTCTTGACTCTCCGGTAAAAACTTTGGTGCACTCTTTGATGTTCTTTGTGTTTGTTGAATAGATGAATCTAAGATTGTGTGATGCATATCATATAATCAAACCCACGGATACTTGAGGTTACATTGGAGTATCTAGGTGCCATTAGGGTTTTGGTTGATTTGTGTCTTAAGGTGTTATTCTAGTACGAACTCTAGGATAGATCGAACAGAAAGAATAGCTTCGTGTTATTTTACTACAGACTCTTGAATAGATAGATCAAAAAGAATAACTTTGAGGTGGTTTCGTACCCTACAATAATCTCTTTGTTTGTTCTCTGCTATTAGTGACTTTGGAGTGACTCTTTGTTGCATGTTGAGGGATAGTTATATGATCCAATTATGTTATTATGTTATTATTGTTGACAAAATCTTGGACGTGATGCCTATATAATGATCATTGTCTGGATATCAATATGATTATTCAAAGTTCTGTCAATTGCCCAACAGTAATTTGTTCATCCACCGTTTGCTATTTTCTCGAGAGAAGCCACTAGTGAAACCTACGGCCCCCGGGTCTTCTTTCTCATATATTTTCCTTTGCGATCTACTTTTTCCTTGCATTTATTTTCAGATCTATTAAACCAATAATACAAAAATACCTTGCTGTATTTTATTTCTATCTATTTTATTTGGCGTTCGATCTATCAATCTACTACAATTAATCTCACGTCTGTTTGCCTATCTTGAGACGCCGTACCCCGGAAGGGATTGACAACCCCTTTAACACGTCGGGTTGCGAGGATTTGTTATCTGTGTGTAGGGGCTGTTTACGTTGTGTTGCTTGGTACTCCTACTGGTTCGATAACCTTGGTTTCATATCTGAGGTAAATACCTACCGCCGCTGTGCTGAATCATCCCTTCCTCTTTGGGGAAACACCGACATAGCTTCAAGCGACATCAAAAGGAATTTCTGGCACCGTTGCCGGGGAGGATCTTCAACACATACCAAGTTCCTAATCACAAATCTCATCTCCTTTCAATTTACATTATTTTCCATTTGCCTCTCATTTTCCTCTCCCCCGCTTCACAAAAATTTGATGTTTTATTCGCCTCTCTTTTTTCGTTCGCAGTTTTCTTGCCGGATATGTTTTTGAGTGCAATCTTGTTGTGTGATCATCATGACTCAAGAGAACACCAAGTTATGTGACTTCTCAAATACCAACAACAATGATTTTATTGGCACTCCGCTTGCTCCTCCCACCACTAGTGCGGAGTCTTGTGATATTAATACTGCTTTGTTGAATCTTGTTATGAAAACCAATTTTTTGGTACTCCTAATGAGGATGTCGCGTCCCATCTTAATACCTTCATGGAATTATGCGATATGCAAAAGAAAAAAGATGTGTACAATGATGTGGTGAAGATGAAATTATTTCCGTTCTCTTTGTGTGATTCTGCAAAAATTTGGTTCTCTTCTTGCCTCACAATAGTATCGATTCTTGGAATAAGTGCAAAGATGCTTTTATCACTAAGTATTTTCCTCCCGTAAAACTTATTTCCCTTAGAACCCAGATCATGAATTTCAAGCAACTTGAACATGAGCATGTCGCACAATCTTGGGAAAGGATGAAAATGATGCTAAGGAATTGCCCAACTCATGGGTTAAATCTTTGGATGATCATACAAATTTTTTATACGGGGTTGAATTTTGTTTCTCATAAACTTTTAGATTCCGCCACGGGTGGTACTTTTATGGAAATTACTTTGGGTGAAGCCACCAAATTGCTTGATAATATCATGGCAAATTATTCACAATGGCATACCGAAAGGGCTCCTACTAGTAATAGAGTTAATTCGGTTGAAGAAAATTCTTCTTTGAGTGAAAAAGTTGATGCTGTTATGAAATTGGTTGCTAGTAAAAGTGCTCCTATTGATTTTAATGATATGCCTTTGTCTACTTTGATTGAGCAAGATAGTGATGCCGTAGATGTGAATTTTGTCTCTCGAAATAATTTCAACACCAATGCTTATAGAGGTATTTTTAATCCTAGGCTTTTTCCTAGTAATTCCTCTAATAATTATGGTAATTCCTATGGAAATCAATCTTATAATAGTAATAGGAACACCTATGATCTTGAGAATAATATTAAAGAATTTATCAACACACAAAATGTTTTCAACACTTCCATAGAAGAAAAGTTGAGTAAGATTGATGATTTTCTAGAAGTGCTGATAGAACTGCTCATGATGTGGAAAATCTCAAGATGAAAATTTTGGGGCCTAAAGTAGATGAATCAATTAAAGCTCTTTATGTTTCTATGGATGAAAGTAAGAAAAGAACCGCTATGCTTAGAGCTAAAAGAGAATTTTTAGAAAAAAAACGTTTTCTAGTGATTTCTTTCACAAAAGTGATGAAGATATTAAAATGATTGGTGTTTCTTCTATTGATTCTTTGTTTAGTAAAGTTAATATTGATGAAAAAGGGACTGGAGGAGAGTCAACTTTAGGTAGAAGGCGTCCCAATATTTCGGAGGGTGAAAATCTTGTTGAGAAAATTGATGAAAGTGGGTTTGGAGAGGTCAAAACTTTAGCTAGTGATGTGCCGACTATTTTGGATTACAAATACTTTAATTATGATAGTTTATCTTTGATTGATTGTATTTCTTTGTTGCAATCCATGATAAATTCACCCATGCCTATGAACAAAATAAAGCTTTTACTAAACATATTTTTGATGCTATGATGAAAGCTTTTGAAGAAAAATTGGAATTAGAAATATCAATTCCTGGAAAATTGCATGATGAATGGGAACCTACTATCAAAGTCAAGATTAAAAACTATGAGTTTTTTGCTTTGTGTGACTTGGGTGCTAGTGTTTCTACAATTCCGAATCTTTATGTGATGTGCTTGGTCTTACTAATCTTGAAGAATGTTCTTTGAATTTGCACTTGGCGGATTCTACTATTAAAAAGCCTATGGGAAGAATTAATGTTGTACTTATTCTTGCAAATAGGAATTATGTGCCCATATATTTTATTGTTCTTGATATTGATTGCAATCCGTCTTGTCCAATTATTCTTGGTAGACCGTTTTTATGCACTATCGGTGTCGTGATTGATATGAAAGAAGGCAATATTAAGTTCCAATTTCCTTTGAGGAAGGGTATGGAACACTTTTCTAGAACAAGAATTAAGCCACCTTAAGAATCAACCATGAGGGCATCTTATGGATCACGAACCAAAGATGACAAAACTTAGATCCTTGCTTTATGCCTAGCTAAGGGCGTAAAACTATAGCGCTTGTTGGGAGGCAACCCAATGAATAAATTTTACTTTTGCTTTTGTCTTTCTGTTCTTGTGTGTTTTCACAATTATGCTACTGTTACGATGGTTTTTTTGTGTTTTAAATAGTGTTTATGCCAAGTTGAACCAATAGGATCTTCTTGGGTGATAGTTGTTCGATCTTGCTGAAAAAGACAGAAACTCTGCGCTCATGAAAATAATTGTTAAAAAACACCTGAACGTGATAAAATGCCAATTCTTTTTGAAGAAGATTAATATACAAATTACTAGGTCATCCTAATGTTTCAGAATTTTTGGAGTTTCAGAAGTATTCGAACAAATCGGATTGCTATGGACTGTTCTGTTTTGACAGATTCTGTTTTCTTTGTGTTGTGTGCTTATTTTGATGAATCTATGGTTTTCTTTGATGAATACAGTAGATATAATGCAAAAAAATATGAATTGGTTTCATACATCACTTATAGTAGTGATTTATTTTTCTTACACTAACGGATCTCAGGAAGGTTTTGTTGAGTTTTGTGTGATTGAAGTTTTCAAGTTTTGGGTTATCTTACGATAGATGAAGGAAGGATATAAGAGCCTAAACTTGGAGATGCCCCGGCATCCCAAGCTATTATCCAAAAATGAGCAACCAACTAAGCTTGGGGATGCCCTCGAGTGGCATCCCCTCTTTCTTCCAACAACTATCGGTATTTTACTTGAAGCTATATTTTTATTCGTCACATGATATGTGTTTTGCTTGGAGCGTCTTGTATGATATGAGTCTTTGCTTGTTTTATTTTGTGTTTTAAGTCATCAATCCTTGTTGGACACACCTATTTGGGAGAGCCAAAATTATGTCATGACTTATTAGAATTGCTCTCTATGCTTCACTTAAAAATTTTATGAGCAATGGACTTGCTCTAGTGCTTCACTTATATCTTTTTGAGCACGGTGTGCTTAGTATTTTTGAAGTAATGCTATCTAGATTCACTTAGATTTATTTGAGAGTTAGTAAATTTTCAAGAAATTCTCTCTTGCTTCACTTAAATTATTTTGAGAGAAAGAAAAATATTATGCTCTTGATCTTCACTTATATTTGTTTGAGCTTATGAAAAGCAACACATGAAAATTAGTCCCAAAGTGATAGATATCCAAGAAGGACATAATGAAAACTTTCATGAAGATCATTGGACAAAATAAACTTGATTCCTAGTAATAGTTTTGAGATATGATGATGTGATCTGTGAGTTATGTGGTTTGTGATTCCCTATGCAAGTACAAAAGTCAATAGTCATGCAATGAAATTATATCCTACTTATGGTGCATTATTCGGTGTTAATTATGCTTAATGCTTGCTTATGAGATTATTCGTTTCTTGGTTGGTCGCTTCTCAATCTTTTGCTAGCCTTCATTTTGCACCAAGTATGATCTCTACTTGTGCATCCAAAATCCTTTAAACCAGTTTTGCCATATGAGTCCACTATATCTACCTATATGAGGTACTCTTTTGCCGTTATAAGCAAATTTGCATGTGCCATCTCTAATTTTTAAAATAAACTTCTCTTTTGTGTATTTTTTTTGCTCGCGGAGCGGTGAGGGGTGGCTAATGTTTTCCATGCTGGATGTGTTATTCTCACATGAGTGTTTATTCACTTGCCATTGCACGAGAGTAAGGCAAAGGTTTTAGGGATGCCCAGTCCCGAAATGCAAAAATGAATTTACTTATGTTGTCAAATAATAAATTCCTTGGAAAGTGTTGGTATGGAGGGCACCCGTGGATACGTTTAGCCATAGAAAGTGAAAGTATGGTGGAAAAAGGAATAAACTTTATTTTCTGTTTGGGAACCGCCTATGGCATATCTAGCATGGAAAGTGTTGGGAACTCTAAGTCGCTTTCGTTGGTGGGATGGATACACCTCCCAAAATGTTTTTATCTCTAATTTTTCGCTTTGAGCTCTGGCACCTCTACAAATCCCTACTTCCCTCTGTGAAGGGCCTTTCTTTATGCAATTTTTATTTTGAATTTTGAGTCTCCATCTTCTCTCATAAAAGCACCAACTAGGAGGAAATATGATCATACTTAAGTATTGGGTGTAGCTAATATTTGAATGCGTTTCATGAATGGATCAATGGTTAAGCATGATGGGCTAGGGATAACTTATTTTAGCGTTGATATTTTGAAAGACGTGGTTGCTTGTTGATATGCTTGAGTATCTAAATTATTATGTCAAAACTAGTCTATTGCTTTGAATCACATAAAAGTCCAATTGTCCATGCTATAAATAAAGAATATGATATGACTTGATAGGCAGCATTCCACATCAAAAATTCTATTTTATCACTTACCTACTCGAGGACGAGTAGGAGTTAAGCTTGGGGATGTTGATAGGTCTCCAACGTATCTATAATTTTTGATTGTTCCATGCTATTATATTATCAATCTTGGATGTTTTATAATCATTTTATATCATTTTTTGGTACTAACCTATTGACATAGTGCCAAGTGCCAATTGTTGTTTTTTCCACGTTTTTTACATCGCAGAAAATCAATATCAGACAGAGTCCAAATGCCACGAAAATCCACAGAGAACTTTTATGGGCTAGAAGGAACACAACGGGCCCTGGCTACGCTTGGGGGGTGCCCCGAGGGGGGCACAACCCACCAGGGCGCGCCAGGAGGCCCAGGTGCGCCCTGGTGGGTTGTGACCACCTCGGGTGCCCCCCAGACCGCCTCTTTGCTTTATAAATACCCCAATATTCCAGAAACCCTAGGGGAGTCGATGGAATACTCATCCAACCGCCGCAGAGTCCAGAACCACCAAATCCAATCTAGACACCATCTCGGATGGGGTTCACCACCTCCATTGGTGCCTCCCCGATGATGCGTGAGTAGTTCTTTGTAGACCTTCGGGTACATAGTTAGTAGCTAGATGGCTTTCTCTCTCTCGATGAATTCTCAATACAATGGTCTCTTGGAGATCCATATGATGTAACTCTTTTGAGGTGTGTTTGTTGGGATCGATGAACTTTGAGTTTATGATCAGATCTATATTTTTATATCCATGAAAGTATTTGAGTTTCTTTGATCTCTTTTATGCATGATCTCTTATAGCCTCATATGTCTTCTCTGATATTTGGGTTTTGTTTGGCCAAATTGATCTATTTATCTTGCAATGGGAAGAGGTGCTTTGTAGTGGGTTCGATCTTACGGTGCTTGATCCCAGTGACAGAAAGGGAAACAACACATATGTATCGTTGCTACTAAGGATAAAACGATGGGGTCTATCTCTACATAGATAGATCTTGTCTACATCATGTCATCGTTCTTATTGCATTACTCCGTTTTTCCATGAACTTAATACACTAGATGCATGCTGGATAGCGGTCGGTGTGTGGAGTAATAGTAGTAGATGCAAGCAAGAGTCGGTCTACTAATCTTGGACGTGATGCCTATATAATGATCATTGCCTAGATATCGTCATGATTATTCAAAGTTCTGCCAATTGCCCAACAGTAATTTGTTCACCCACTGTTTGCTATTTTTCTCGAGAGAAGCCACTAGTGAAACCTACGGCTCTTGGGTCTTCTTTCTCATATATTTGCCTTTGCGATATACTTTTTCCTTGCATTTATTTTCAGATCTATTAAACCAAAAATACAAAAATACCTTGCTGCATTTTATTTCTATTTATTTTATTTGGCATTCGATCTATCAATCTAGTACAATTTATCTCACGTCCGTTTGCCTATCTTGAGGCGCCGTACCCTGGAAGGGATTGACAAGCCCTTTAACACGTCGGGTTGCGAGGATTTGTCATCTATGTGTAGGGGTTGTTTACGTTGTGTTGCTTGGTTCTCCTACTGGTTTGATAACCTTGCTTTCATATCTGAGGGAAATACCTGCCGCCGATGTGTTGCATCAAGATACAAAGGTGCACAACCTCGACTTGTCTCCCAAACTATACACTGTACGTAGGAGAAAGAAGGCGTGACAATACATGACCCTAACCTATATGTACATATACATTCAACACCCCCCCTAGTCAAAACGTCTCCGGTGATGCAGAGACTTGACCGAAACTCTTCGAAGGTGGATGTCGGAAGCCCCTTAGTCATAACATCGGTGAACTGTTGAGCGGTGGGAACATGCAAAACATGGATTCGTCCAAGTGCAACCTGCTCATGAACAAAGTGTATATCGAGCTCAATGTGCTTCGTCCGGCGATGATGAACAGGGTTAGTGGATAGGTAGACAACGGAGACATTGTCGCAGTACACGACCATGGCCTTATGGATATTGCAAAGTCAAGAGCACTCAGCGACAGTGTTAGCCACTGCCCGGTATTTCGCCTTAGTGCTCGAGCGGGAAACCGTGGGTTGTCGTTTAGATAACCACGAGATCAACGATGACCCAAGATAGACGCATTAGCCTGATGTAGAGCGTCGAGTATCCGGACAGCCAGCCCAGTCAATGTCCGAATAGGCCACGAGGTCGATCGAGGAGGACGCCGTCAGTGTGAGCCCAAGAACCATGGTGCCGCGAATGTAGTGAAGGATCCGCTTCACCAGGGTCCAATGGGAGTCACGTGGAGCATGCATGTGAAGGCACACCTGCTGCACGGCATACTGGAGACCCGGGCGAGTAAGCATCAAGTACAGTAATGCACCAACGATGGAGCAGTAGAATGCCGCATCCGACGCAGGCGAGTCGTCAAGTGCAAAGAGCTTGGCCTTCATGTCGACATGCATGGGGGAAGGCTTGCAATTAAGCATGCATGCGCGCTCGAGAAGGTCATGAGCATACCGCTGCTGATGAAGAAAGAACCCGTCAGCGCGCCGTGAAATCTCGATGCCGAGGAAGTAGTGCAGAGTCCCCAAATCCTTGAGGGCAAACTCATCACAGAGACGAGCAGTGAGCTGATGAAGAACCTTAGTAGAGGATGTCGTCAGGATGATGTCGTCAACGTAGAGCAAAAGGTAGGTAGTAGCAGCGCCATAATGGTAGACGAACAACGACGCGTGGGAGCAGGTGGAGCAAAAGCCCAACCACTGGAGGAAGGCGGTGATGCACTGGTACCACGCGCGGGGTGCCTGCTTGATCCCATAGAGGGATCGAGAAGTAGGTACACATGATCCGGATGAGTGGCGTCGACACGAATCCAGTGGGCTGCTGGCAGAAAACCTGCTCGGCGAGGTGGCTGTGAAGAAATGCGTTGGAGACGTCCAACTAATGCATAGGCCATGCACGAGACACCGCGAGCTGTAGGACAATGCGCGTCGTGCCCGGTGTAACAACCAGAGTGAAGGTGTCGGTGAAGTCAACATCGGCGCGCTGCCGAAAACCACGAACCACCCATCGCGCTTTCTAGCGCCCAAGAGAACCGTTGGAGCGGGTCTTGTGACGGAACACCCATTCGCCGGTAATGACGTTGGCGTGAGGGGGGCATGGCACAAGTTGCCACGTGTGGTTATGCTGCAATGCGTCAAACTCCTCTTGCATTGCGGCGAGCCAATGAGGGTCACAAACAGCAGCGCGAGCTGAAGAGGGAACCGGGGACGGTGACGAGGTCCACGTGGTGCATGCGTACTCGTCAGGTGGATAGCGCATGCTAGGACGGAGTACACCGGTGCGAGCACAAGTCATCATGTGGTGTGGCACCACCAGGGGAGCGGCGGGCGAAGGTGGTGTTGAGCTCGGCATGGATCCAGAACCTGTGGGCGACGAGGCAGCCGCGCCTGAGGAGGCCGGCGAGGTGGTCGCGCCTGAGGAGGCTGGCGAGAGGGCCGACGAGGTGGCCGCGCCCGTAGTAGTGGCCCTCATCCGGCTAGGACGCCAGGTCTGGAGCGTGACGGGAGGGGGCGACGAAGGTGCCGCAGCCGATGGTACCTGGTGGAAGGGAAAAACTCTCTCGTCAAAGTAAACGTGTCGTGAGGTGAACACGCGGTGGGAGATTGGATCGTAGCACTGGTAACCTTTGGTGTTGGGAGGATAGCCAAGGAATATGCAAGAGAGGGAGTGTGGTGCGATCTTGTGAGGGGTGGTGGAGGCGATGCTAGGGTAACAAAGACACCCGAAGACACGCAGCTCGTCATACGAGGGTGGAGTGCCGAAGAGGAGATGGTGGGGTGCATAGTTCCAGCGAACATGACATGGACGTATGTTAAGTAGAAGAGATGCGATGGCGAGTACGTCGGGCCAAAACCGAGGAGGCACGTTAGCATGAAAGAGAAGGGTACATACACACTCATTGAGAGTGCGTAGCACGCGTTCAACGCGGCTGCTTTGCTGAGATGTGTATGGACATGTGGGGCGAAAGATGGTGCCATGTGATGCGAGAAGTGTGCGAATGACAAGGTTGTCAAATTCTTCCCCTTTATCGGTTTGGAGTGCATGTATGGGACGATCAAACTATGTGGAGACGTAGGCATATAAAGTCGTAAGAGCCGTGAGTGCATCAGACTTGCGACATAAGGGAAACATCCACACATAATGTGAGAAATCGTCTAAGATCACGAGGTAATAAAGATAGCCAGTATTGCTCGCGACCGGAGGTGTCCATATATCACTATGAAGTAATTGGAACAGAGAAGAAGATATGGTGGTGGATGCACTAAACGGAAGACGAACATGCATCTCGACACGACAAGCATGGCAGGTATGGTCATCAATCTTATTACATGATGTGAAACTCTGAAGAGTATGACAAAGTGCTGCTGAATTGGGATGACCTAAACGAGCATGCCAGAGGTCGACACCGGTGGAGAGGGCGACAGGGGCGGCGGTGGCGGTGGCGGTGGAGGATGAGTGCACCAGGTAGAGCTCGTCTAGGCTGTCACACTGGTGGAGAACCATCTGGTACGGGCGTCCTTAACGAAAAAACATATTTCATCAAATTCAACAGTGACAGGATTTTCACGAGTAAAAGAACGAACATAAACTAGATTCTTGATTAGTGTAGGTGAGACAAGAATGTTAGACATAGATAATGGCATGGATGTAGAAGGAAAAGAACTATGACCGATATGTGTGATAGGTAAAGAAGAGCCGTCATCGACCGTGATGCGAGTGGATGTGTGAACCAGATAGGAAGGGATGAGGTTACTGGGATGTGCTGACATGTGGGCGGTAGCGCCCATGTCGTGTCCACAACGGCGGAGCTTCGTGGGGGCGAACCTGGGCCGTCACCCCCCCCCCCCCCAGAAAAAATGAATTTTTTTACTACCCCTATGTATACATACAACCCACATGCCCGCTTATCAACTAGGACTAGTCTACGATGCCTGGAGCCCTGGATGCAGCGACCAACTCCATACTCCAGAATCCTTATCCCCTTTGACTTGCGACCACGAACGGCTGAGCGTGGGCGTGGGGCACCGGCGACTGGGAACTGGCCGTTGTGGCCTGCCGGCGTGGGGCGACCGTTGGTCGGCTGGCGGGTGGCCGACTAGGGGTTGGTCGACTCCTTCCTCCTCCGCTCAGGTTCATCCACTTCTGCCTCGGTTGTGGCTGTCCGCTACAGCATTAGGCCCTGTCGACCCCGCGCAGCAGTGCCTCGGTGAGCAGATTCCCCTCCCTGGATGTATCTCTCTCAATCTCTCCCCTATGGAAATTCTGGAAAGTTGGAATATTGTGAATCTGTAGTTTTGTTACCTTAGTGGAGGAAGATTCTAATTAGGTCATCTGGTCATTGATTTTGTCAGTTAGATTTTGTCACTTGGATTTTATACTGAAATAGATAAATGTCCTTTATAGATTAAGAGGGAACAAGGGAGGCAGTGATGCTTAAGGGGAAAACAATTGATGCGTTTTTCAAAAGAAAGAGAGGTGATTCAACTGAATGCAACAGAAGAAATTCCTGTTCCGCCTTCTCTGTTGTTGCTCGAATTTGAGCAACATGGACCACATCCTTCGATGCCTCAACAACAAGGCCATCAAACTCAAACAAATGAAGTACAATTTCGAGGGATTGAATTCTTGCAGTGGGATCCAGCACTACGTCCACAGATTTGGCAATATCCACCTAATCAAAGAGATGATGTGAGGCGAGCATATTTTAAGATTGGTATTATGCAGCCCCGCTTGAAGAATTACAAAGCTTACGGTATAGAAGGTCGCAAACGACGCTTTAAATATGACTGGTTCAAGGATTTCCCATCATGGTTGGAGTACTCGGAGGACAGTCATCGTGCATATTGCTTCTATTGTTTCTTGTTCAGCAACAATAAAAACAAGCGAGGTGGTTTAGATGTCTTTACAGTGCGAGGATTTGTAAATTGGAAGAAGGTCCATGATGGAAAGAAATGTGCATTCTTAAACCATATAGGTTCTGAACCTTGCTCTGTACATAATAATGCAACCAAAGCATATCATGACTTCTTGAATCAGCAAGGCCATTTAGGAAATATTGTAGCAGTGGGCAACGAGAGGAAGATAGAAAGAAACCAGCTGAGGGTGAAAGTATCAATTGCGGCTATTAAGTGGTTGACATCACAATCTTGTGCATTTAGAGGCCATGATGAAACACCAGAGTCAAAGAACAAAGGGAACTTTATTAAACTATTAAAGCTCCTTGCAGAGTTCAATCCTGAGATTGCTGAAGTTATTTTGGAGAATGCTCCATACAGTTCAAAGTGCACATCACATGAAATCCAACAAGAGATATTGGGTATTTATGCATTTAAAGTTAGGAAACATATCCGTGAAGAGATTGGGAATCTAAGTTTTCTATTCTAGTGGACGAGACTTGTGATGTAGCAAAAAGAGAGCAGATGGCATTGGTTCTCAGATTCATTGATGAAGATCGTATATTGCAAGAGCGGTTCTTTGACTTGATACATGTGACGAACACCAAAACCGCAACACTTAAAGAGGTATTGAGTTCTTTGTTATCCAAACATGCTTTTGATGTTCAGAACCTTCATGGACAGGGGTACGATGGGGCTAGTAATATGAGGGGGGAGTTCAATGGTTTGCAAGCTCTTTTTCTTAGAGAATGCCCGTATGCGTACTATGTCCACTGCTATGCTCATCGTCTGCAACTTGCACTAGTGGTTGCATCAAAGGAAGAGGTCTCTATTGCGCAATTCTTCCAGAAACTTCTTTTTATTGTAAACATCGTTGACTCCTCCGCAAAGCGCCATGATGAGCTTCATGATGCCCAGTTGGAGGAATTAGCTCGGTTACTAGCTATTGATGACATTGAAACTGGAAAAGGGGGAAATCAAATCTGCACACTAAAACTACTTGGAGACACTAGATGGGGGTCTCACTTAGGTTCTATATCAAGCCTAAAGAAAATGTTTAATGCAGTAAATTCAGTACTTCAAAATATAGCATCTGATGGGTCAGCTGGCTCAATTCGTGCAGATGGAGACACTGCTTTTAGCTACTTGTCCTCTTTTGAGTTCATATTTATCTTATGTCTGATGGAAGAAATATTGGAGATAACTGAAGATCTTGGACAAGCATTGAAAAGAAATCACAGGACATAGTAAATGCCATGCGCCTAGTGTTTACAACAAAGGTTCGTCTTGATGAAATGAGATCAGATGATGGTTGGGAAGCCTTTTTTGATAGGGTTGTTGAGTTCTGTGTAAATCATTCCATTGATATTCCAGATCTGGGGGAAACTTACATTATGCGTGGTGGTCGTGCTCGTCGCCAACCAGACCGTTTTACTAAGGAACATTATTTCCGGGTGGAAGTATTTCGTGCAACACTTGATACTCAGCTACATGAATTAGAATTCAGGTTCAATGACAAGGTACTGGATCTTTTGACCACAAGTACTACTCTGATTCCCAAAAATAAATTCAGATCTTTCAAAGCTGATGATATTTGCGAGTTGGTGAAGAAATATTATCCAGCAGATTTCACTCAACAGGAAATCTATGGATTGGAGCAACAGCTAAAACACTTTGTTGTGGACGCCTCCAATGATAAGGTGTTGAAAAATGTGTCAACCTTAACAAATGTTTGTCGATATCTCTTTGAGTCAGGGAGGCATTCTATCTACAATTTGGTTGATCGATTGTTGCGATTGCTTCTAACTCTTCCAGTTTCTACAGCAAGTGTCAAGCGAGCATTCTCTACTTTGAAGATCATCAAGACAAGGCTACGTAATACTATGGAAGATGATTATCTAGCCAATAGCTTGCTAGTAAACATAGAGAGTGAAATTGTGAAGTACAGCTATGAAGATGTTCTTGTGCACTTTAAGGGTGTAAAGAAACGAAGGGCTTATCTGTAGTGAACTGGATGCTCCATGGTTAAATAGTATTTTGGGTATAGTTTCTTTTGTTCTGGAGCTAGTCAGTAGTGAACTGAATGTTCCACGGTTAAATAGCACTTTGTAGTGAACCGAATTCTCTACTGATTAGAAATGTATTTTGTAAGCTAATTTGGAGAAGATTAATATAATTATCTAAGTTACTTGATATTTGCAACATCTAACTTGTTGAATATGTATGATTTTGTATTTGTTTTTTACAGCTTCACCCCTCCAAAGATTTCTTACAAGCTCCGCCACTGCGTGTCCATGTACTAATCACCACCGCCGCCGGAGTTACTCGGTGAAGGAGCTGAGTGCAGTGCCGCAAGAGGAGCGGGATCCCAGGGCGTGGGGGTCGGCGGCATGGCAGGGCCCCCGCAGGGCTGGGGTGGGGGCAGCGGCGGGTAGCCACCCGTCATCGGCTGCGCGGGCAACGGTGGGTAGCCGCCGCCGGGCGGCTGTTGTGGTGCCGCCAGGGGCGCCTGATGGCCGGTCAAGCACGAACCGAGAAGGCTCGGTGCGACCCGGTCGCACGGAACCAGCGTGCGGTGGGCGTGGCCCACTCCGGTCCATGGGTTGGCGCCGGTGAGAAGATTGGAGGCACTGAGAAAGAGGAGTCCATGGCGACAACAGTAGATGGATAAAGTGGATGAGGATTAGGGTTTTTGTGGGAGATGAGATGGAAGGGAGAGAGGCAACAACGGCGGCAGGGATGGCGACTGCAGTGGGGAGAGGAAGGGGTTGCGGCGGCCGCTGCGGGAGGGACGGAGGCGGCGGCAAGGTGCGGCGGCGGCGTGGGTAGGGAGAGAGGCAGCGGTGGTAGGAGGGCAGTGGCTACGGTGGGAAGGAGAGAGGCCGACCGCGGTGGCGTCTGGATGGAGCGGCGGCGGCAAGGTACGGTGGCAGCGTTGGTAGGGAGAGAGGCCGCAGCGGCAGGAGGGCGGCGGCTGCGGTGAGAAGGAGAGAGGCCGCCGGCGGCGGCATGGAGCGGAAGTTTAGATCGCAGGAGAGAAAACGGAAACTGATACAATGTTATTAGGAAAGGTTGGATTGCATGCCACTCAATTCATTGCTCACGTGCAAGTGCACATGTATAGGTAGAAGGATGCACAATCTCAACTTGTCTCTCAACCTACACTGTACGTAGAAACGAAGGAGAAAGGAGACGTGACCCTAACCTATACGTAGATACACGTTCAACAATGCGGCGCGGCGCTGCGCTTCCCAGCGTGTCGCTGGGAAGAGACGGAGCACGAGGCCGAGTCGGACTCCGTCCGCTTGCCAATCCACGCAGTAAAGGACCAGGACCTCGAGCCATCGCCCTCACTTCGCCACCGCATCTAATCTAGTCTAAGGGTTTAGACTGTCCGTCGAGCGTCAAGAGCCGTCTGCCCGCGAGCGTGGGTGTGAAGCATGTCGACAGGGACCGGCGGGGGTCCGCCGCCGACGGAAAGAGCGTCCTGGCGGACGTGTTTGGTAGGCCAACACAACCTCCAAATCTGTTTTCTCAGATAATTCTTTCCTTTTGATCCTTGACTCTGCTCTGACCTTGGCCAATTTTCAAGATGCGGATGGTTTTGAATATTAATTGAAGCAGTAGATAGATTGCACCACAAATTTGTATTTTAATTATTCCCTAGGCGTATCAATTTAATAGAACAACCAATTTGTATTGAAATTATTTTTATTCGTAGACTCAAGGTCTAAGTCGAATAATCACTGCTAATTATAATCTGCACTTTGAAAGGTACTCACCGCCGAGTCTCTCTTGATGACTCCAGTCTTTGAAACAATGAGGAATTGTTTCGGCAATGTGCAGGTAGGCATCCTGTAGATTATTTTGATTTGATTCTCTTATCTTATTTTCGTCAAATAATATCCACTACGAAAGCATACATCAAAAACCATACTAAATCCTGAGGACAATACAAATTTGTACGCAACTAAGACAGCCTTAAAGATATCTTTTGCTTAAACTATGTTCTATTGAGATTCTTTTTTATTTTATTATCTGATGTGTAAATGGTGTTTAAGCTGGTTAAGCAAATTGGATTACCATACTTCATCAAATTGGGAACTAAAAAAAATAAGGCAATAGATAAACTTAGTAATTGCAAAATTTGCCCTTTGTATCTTGTTATGTGCTTTGAGAATGATTAATGGGTGTGTCTAGGGCACATCTAGATGTGCTCTACTTATTGCACATCTAAGTGAGTGAATCAAGCATAAAAAGAAAAAAAAATATCCACACGAATCTCAATGTATGATCAATGACATAGGACTTAGATGTGCAATACTTATGGCACATCTAGATGTGCTTTAGCAAAACTATAATTGTATTTTTCATCATATCTAAGAAAGAGTGTATGGTTAGTTCTTACTGATATTTTTTGGACTACATAATTGCCCATGCGTTGCAACGGGGTACAAATTTTGTATGCAATCACCGTGATCTATCTGCCCGTTTGTTGTTAATGTGATTACGTATCATAAATGAGACTTTTGCTGCCAATTGAATCAATATTTTCTGGCTTACCAAAGAAAACATGATCTTATTTGGTAAGCCAATAAGATTGTCGGAGTAATGGGCCACGGGTAGGCTAACCCGAGACCCAGAACCTTTCGAGACATCGGGGCAGGCTTCGCCCCTCAAAGACCCCAAGACAGAGGGTTGACTCTGGGAGTCGGCTGCAGCAACGCCGACTACCCACTCACGGTCGAATCCCAGAGACGGCTACGACATAAGCCGACTCCCAGTTGGCGACTCCAGGGAAGCCGACTATGGGGAGTCAGCCAGCGACTTCACCGCCCTCTGCCTTCGAGAAGAAGGACGAGACCGGGGATGGCCGGAGTACGGCTCTCCCCTACCCTGATTACCAAGGGAAGGTATGGCTACAGTACGTCGTACCGGAGGAGATCTCCGTCCGGCGCGGCACTGTTGCCATACTGGGCCTGACGCTCGCCCCGGCGGCGAAACCCTGTTCCCACGATGGCCCGCCCGTACGGCCCAGAGACGGCGGGTCCCGCTAGTCAGCGAGGGGAACAAAAGACGGAGAGAGCACCCGAAGACGGACCTCGCGGGAGTCGGCCTCTGAGAGTCGGCCCGTGCCTCCCGCGGGGCCCGCACGCCATTAAACAGATAAGACGGGGAGTGGCGACAGTGATCGCCCGCCAGACGTCGGCACTGTTGCCATGACCCCACGACCAAGCCGACGTCATCCAGGGCGCGGCTACAGTGACCAAGTCAGTCGACGGGGCCCACCAGCGGCGGGCCCCAGGAGTCGGCGGGGAAGACGGCGACCTGAGAGACAGACGGCTGGGACCCGCGCCCAGCCGGATTACCATTGTACCCCCGGGGGGTAGGCCTATATAAACCCCCCGGAGCACCCATGCAAAGGGTTCGATCCTTTTACCACTAGACCAGAAGCATAGAAGGGAGAGAGCTAGCCTTGCCCTCTCCTACCTCCAGAACACAACTCGAGGAGCAACTTTGTACACATATCACCATAGTGATCATGCGGAGACCCCGCAGAGCAGCAGTAGGGGTATTATCTCCCCGGAGAGCCCTGAAGCTGGGTAAGATTCGCCGGCGTGCATGTCTACGCCTCATCCCGCTTCCAGGCACCGGCGACGTTCTACTCGCCCCCACCATGATAAGCCATCCTTTGGCATATGTCGCATCCAACCCCCGACATTTGGCGCCCACCGTGGGGCGAGGTGCACCGTCGTCCGGAAATCTGTTCTGGACGGGAACCCTTTTTCTCCCTGGCGAGCGCAGCCAGCCCGGCACGCCAGAGGGAGTTTGCGCCGACGCGTTGCACGACGCTGAGACCGCCTGCGCGGCCAGCTGCCTCGCCGATCTTGTCGGCGAGGTTAGCCTCTCTGACGAGCCTGCATCCGACGCAGGCACCGGCGGCCCCGAGAGCCTCCTCGTCGGCCTCCTCGACGAACTCCACGTTGCCGGCGAGCCCGCCGCTGACCTGGAGTCCGTAGGCTCCACCGACCCGATGCTAGTCGACTCCGACACCGCGTCGCTCGACGCCTTTCCCACCAACGTGGTGGTCTACGACGAGCCGCTCCCTCGCGCGGAGAGCGGCGGAAGCACCGTCACAGAAGTACTCGTCATCGGCCATGGCGAGCACTCCGACGGAAGAACTCACGACCCGCTTGATGCGGCCATGCAAGACCTGGATCCGCCCATTCCAGAGGACGCCGACGCCGAGACGTTGGAGGCACGCCGCCTCCAGCTCGTCGAAGGTGCGAAGAAGTTGGCAAGCATGAGACGCTTGTCAGAAGCCTACCAGCGTGAGATGGATCGTGCTGTGGGCGGCTCGCCAGCCCCAGCGGGGCCTAGCCGCCTAGGCGCGGTCCGGCAACGCGGCGCGGACATCGCCAGCATGTTCGGGGCCAATCGCCCCGTATACGCCACGCCCGCCGAGAACATTCGAGCTGCCCAGGCGGCAGCAGATGAGTTGGACAACCTCGAGGGCGAAGAGTGCCAACTGATGACGGACCGAGTCCAGCGACTCCTCGACGCGGCTGGCGCAGAACGTGGCCGGTTGCAGAGCCGAGGGGCCGCAGCAACAGAACGACGACCTGCCACCCCGCCGAGATCAAGGCGCGACATCTCGGACGCCGACTGGCAGCGTCCATGGAAAAAAAGACAAGGAGCCGGCTGCGAGCCACAGTCGGACTCACATCACCATCGAACGCGACCAAGACGGCCGCCCGAGAGCAGTGGAGCGGCGGGACGATTATGTGCCTCCTCCACCCCGCAGAGAAAGACGAGTCTCCCCGCCGCCCGTTGAGCATCCGACTCTTGGAGGTCGCCTTGGCCGCCGAGAGGGAGTCGGAGAGAATGATGCCCGCCTCCGGATCGACCGACTCCACCGATCCCTGGCGCTGGAAGAAGAAGACGAGTTGGGGCCGCCGTGCTTCGGCCCCCGCATCCGAGATGAGCCCTTCCCCAAAGGGTTCACTCTCCCTAGAGACACTCCCAAGTACACCGGCTCCGTGAAGCCGGAGGACTGGCTGGTTGACTACTCCATTGCCGTCAGCATAGCAAATGGCAACAAGCGTGTTGTCGTGAAGTACGTTCCACTCATGCTCCAGGGCACGTCCCGGACATGGTTGAACAGCCTGAAACCCCGCAGCATCAACAGCTGGGTCGACTTCACCGAGGCTTTCATCCGCAACTTCACGAGCACGTACAAGCGACCTCCCAAGCCTCGCCAGCTCTCCCTGTGCGTGCAAGGCCTCAACGAATCGACTCGCGACTACCTCACGCGTTGGGCCGAGCTCCAAAACTCCTGCGAAGGCGTGCACGAGGTGCAGGCCATCGAGTACTTCACCACCGGGTGCAGAGAAGGCACCCTCCTCAAGCATAAGCTCCTCTGTGATGAGCCGGAGACCCTGGACGAGCTGTTGATCATAGCAGACAAGTACGCCACAGCCGACTCTTCTATGAAGACGGAGATCCAAGTCAGCACAGCCGGCAAAGTGGCCCCTCAAGCTCCCAGAACTCCAGCTGGGGACGCCAGTCGGCGGCAACAGCAGAACGATCACAAGCGCAAGGCCTCGCAGCCGGCTTCCAGTAGCCGGCAGGTCGCAACGGTCGAAGAGCAACAGCCGGAGGGACAGCCTCCACACAAGCGGCAGAGGGGCGGCAAGCCCAACTGGTTGCCGGCTTTCTCCTACGAGCAGACTCTAGATGGTCCCTGCAAGTTCCACAGCGGCGCGAAGCCGTCGAACCACACCACCAGAAAGTGCCACTGGCTCACCAGGATTGCCAAAGGACACGGCCTGACGCCTCCTCCACCTGCTGGGCAGCCGCCTCCGCCTCCACCCCAGCAGCCGGCTGTCAGGCCAGTCGGCGCAGTACAAGACGAGTACCCGGAAGAGCACGGAGCCTACATGGTGTTCACCAGTGTGGCCGATGACATGCGCAGCAGGCGGCTGCAGCAGCAAGAAGTTAACGCAGTAGCGTCAGATACTCCAGAGTTCATGCACTGGTCCGAGAAGCCTATCAGTTGGAGCAGAGCTGATCACCCAGAGGTGATGCCAAATCCCGGTTCCTATGCCTTGGTCCTGGAAGCCACCTTTGCCACTGATAGGCGGGCAGCTCGCTTCTCGCGAGTTCTGATAGATGGAGACAGCAATATCAACATCCTGTATAAGGATACCATGGAGAAGCTGGGAATCAAGCAAAGACAGCTCTAGAGCAGCCGGACCGTATTCCATGGGATTGTCCCTGGCCTTTCCTGCTCCCCAATCGGCAAGATTCTGATAGACGTCCTTTTCGGAGATAAGGAACACTTCCGCTGAGAGCCAGTCTGGTTTGAAGTGGTGGACCTCGAAAGCCCATACCATGCGCTACTTGGCCGACCTGCTTTGGCCAAGTTCATGGCGGTCCCCCACTACGCCTACCTCAAGATGAAGATGCTGAGTTCCAAGGGAATTCTGACTGTGGCTGGCGACTACAGGAAGTCGTCCGCTTGCGCGACCGAGAGCAGTCGGCTGGCCGAGTCCCTGGTCATTGCAGCAGAGAAGCGGCTTCTTGATCGGGGGTTGGCGATGGCCGGCAAGCAGCCTGAGATGTCGCCCAACCCCAAGGAGTCGGAAGCTGAGGGCTCGTTCAAGCCGGCAAAGGAAACGAAGAAGATACCCTTGGACCCAGAGCACCCGGAGAGGTACGCTGTCATAGGCGCGAACCTTGACAGCAAATAGGAAGGCGAGCTCGTCGAATTCCTCCATGAGAATCGGGACATCTTCGCATGGTCCCCCAAAGACATGCCGGGTGTACCGACGGAATTCGCCGAGCACAAGTTACATGTCCGGTCTGATGTGAAGCCCGTCAGGCAGCCCTTGCGCCGCCTGTCAGAAGAAAAAAGAAGAGTTGTTGGTGAAGAGATAGCCCGGCTCCTTGCAGCCGGCTTTATCATGGAAGTATTTTTCCCAGAGTGGTTAGCAAACCCAATTTTAGTACTGAAGAAGAACAAGCAGTGGCGAATGTGTATTGACTACACAAGCCTCAACAAAGCCTGCCCCAAGGACCCGTTTGCTTTGCCGAGAATCGATCAGGTGATAGACTCCACAGCCGGATGCGAGCTGTTGAGCTTCTTAGATGCCTATTCAGGATATCACCAGATCAAGCTGAACCCGGCAGACAGATTAAAGACCGCCTTCATCACGCCGTTTGGAGCCTTCTGCTACCTGACCATGACGTTCGGCTTGAGGAACACCGGCGCCACCTTTCAGCGTTGCATGCAGAAGTGCCTCCTCAAGCAACTCGG
This sequence comes from Aegilops umbellulata, assembly GCA_032464435.1. Lineage (NCBI taxonomy): Eukaryota > Viridiplantae > Streptophyta > Magnoliopsida > Poales > Poaceae > Aegilops > Aegilops umbellulata. Next base: position 59,099,920 of record CP136056.1, on the reverse strand, counting down.
CCGAAATGCCCACGTTTACGTGGATGATGTGGTGGTGAAGACGGAAAAGCGTGGAACTCTGCTGGAAGACCTCAAGGAGACCTTTGAGAACCTGCGCCGATTCCAGATCAAGCTTAACCCCGAGAAGTGCGTTTTCGGAGTACCAGCCGGCCAGCTACTCGGCTTCCTGGTCTCTGAACGCGGCATAGAGTGCAACCCTGTGAAGATCAAGGCCATCGAGAGGATGGAGGTACCCAGCCGACTGTTGGATGTGCAGAAGTTCACTGGCTGCCTGGCATCCATCAGCCGTTTCATCAGTCGGCTGGGCGAGAAAGCTCTCCCGTTGTACCAGCTCATGAAGAAGACCAATTTTTTTGAGTGGAACCACAAGGCGGATGAGGCCTTTCTACAGCTGAAGAAGATGTTGGTTACTCCCCCTGTGTTGGCGGCTCCGACTCTCAAAGAGCCCATGCTCCTATACATCACCGCCACCAGCCGAGTAGTCAGCACAGTCATTGTAGTAGAGCGCAAGGAGGAAGGCAAGGCACTACCAGTCCAGAGACCGGTGTATTACCTGAGCGAAGTACTGTCGACCTCCAAGCAAAACTACCCCCACTACCAGAAGCTGTGTTACGGTGTGCACTTTGCCGCCAAAAAGCTGAAGCCTTACTTCCAAGAGCATCCAATCACTGTGGTCTGCACGGCCCCATTAGCAGAAATCATTGGAAGCCGAGATGTGTCCGGTCGAGTGGCCAAATGGGCCATAGATTTGGCGCCCTACACAATCTACTATCAACCCCGCACCGCCATCAAGTCACAAGCACTGGCCGACTTCCTCGTCGACTGGGCCGAGACCCAGTACCTGCCACCAGCGCCCGACTCCACCCATTGGCGGATGCATTTCGAAGGCTCCAAGATGCGCACCGGCTTGGGAGCCGGCGTTGTCCACACCTCTCCTAAAGGCGACAAGCTCCAGTATGCACTGCAGATCCATTTCGCCGCCTCCAACAATGTCGCTGAATACGAGGCGCTCGTCCATGGGCTCCGGCTTGCCAAAGAACTTGGCATTCGCCGGATCCTGTGTTATGGCGACTCCGACTTGGTGGTCCAGCAATCATCTGGCGACTGGGACACCAAGGACGCGAACATGGCAAGCTACCGCTTCCTCGTGCAGCAACTCAGCGGATATTTTGAGGGGTGCGAGTTCCTCCACGTGCCAAGAAACGACAACAACCTAGCAGATACTTTGGCACGAATTGGCTCCACTTGCCAAGCAATACCATCTGGCGTCGCTCTTCAGCGCCTCCTCAAGCCATCCATCAAGCCTTCACCAGAGTCAGACTCCATTTTTGTGCCAGCTCCTCCAGAAGAAGTCGGATCTGACTCCAAAGCCCAAGCAGACAGCGCAAAAACCCTTGCAGATGACTCCAAGAATGCCGCAGTCAAAAGCCGGCCCGGAGACTTCAGAACTCGGCCTAGGGACTGCGGCGACCAGAGAAAAGACTCCAGAACTCGGCCCGGGGACTGCACCAGTCGGCCCGGGGACTTCACTGATCCAGCAAGCGGCCGCGAACTCCCGCCCGCCGCCTCCCAGCCCAGCCGCCCTCGTCCAAGTCGCGGTTCTGGCAGTCGAAGAGATAGCAGCACCCTCATGGGCCCAGCCCATCCTCAAATTCTTGGTGAACAAGGAGCTACCAACTGATGAAGCCTTAGCTCGGCAAATACAACGTCGAGCGGCAGCATACACCATAATCAACAGAGAGCTGGTCAGGCGCAGCGTCACTGGTGTCTACCACTGCATCGAGCCAGAGCAAGGCCAAGCAATTCTCAAAGACATCCATCAAGGCGAGTGCGGTCACCATGCGGCCTCGAGGGCACTCATCGCCAAAGCTTTCCGGCATGGGTTCTTCTGGCCAACTGCCCTCGAAGAGGCCAAAGAGTTGGTCCAGAAATGCAAGGGGTGCCAGAGGTTCCGCTCCAAGCCACATCAGCCGGCTTCAGCACTCAAGACTATCCCCATCGCCTGGCCTTTGCAGTTTGGGTCCTGGATATGGTGGGACCCTTCAAGATGGCACGAGGCGGCCTAACTCATCTACTTGTCGCGGTGGACAAGTTCACCAAGTGGATAGAAGTGAAGCCCATCAAGAAGTTGAACGGTCCGACTGCCGTGACTTTCATCACAGACATCACAATTCGGTATGGCATACCGCACAGCATCATCACCGACAACGGCACCAACTTTGCCAAAGGCGCCTTGGCCCGTTTCTGCGTGACGCAGGGCATCCGACTGGACTTAGCGTCCGTTGCCCATCCGCAGTCAAACGGGTAGGTGGAGCGGGCGAATGGCCTCATCCTGTCCGGCATCAAGCCTTGGTTGGTCGAACCACCGGAGCGTTTGGCTGGCTGTTGGCTTGACGAGTTGCCAGCCGTCCTCTGGAGTCTGCGCACGACTCCAAACAAGTTGACCGGCTTCACACCCTTCTTCCTCGTCTACGGTGCTGAAGCCGTCATCCCAACGGATATAGAGTTCGACTCCCCGCGAGTCACGATGTACACTGCGAAAGAGGCAGAAGAAGCACGACAAGACGGTGTCGATCTGCTGGAAGAGGGCCGGCTGTTAGCACTCAGCCGGTCCAGCATCTACCAGCAGAGCCTACGTCGCTACTACAACAGGAAGGTCAGGCCGAGATCCTTCCAAGAGGGCGACCTTGTGCTCCGGCTGATCCAGCGAACAGCCGGTCAGCACAAGTTGTCGGCACCTTGGGAAGGCCCCTTCATCATCAGCAAGGTGCTAGGCAACGACTCCTACTACCTGATCGATGCTCAGAAGCCCCGAGCACGGAAGAGGGACGACTCCGGCAAAGAGATGGAGCGACCATGGAACGCGAATCTTCTTCGAAGATTTTACAGTTAATGCAGTATGTACCATGCTACCCCCTTTGTATTGAAGTACCAAGACTCTGGGCCCCCCGAGACAGACTCGGGGACTGCCCCTTTTGTTATCTGTATGATAAGTATTATGCTTCCGAGTATGCTACTCTTTCTTATGCCGCTTGGCACCGGGCTCGACTAGTCGGCCCGGGGACTCACCGTCTCGCGCTATGAAAACGCTTCCTGCAGTCGGACAAGTAGTGTGTGGTGCCTAAGCCGTCTCCTGTTAGAAGCCGCAGCTCGCAGAGCGACTGCCCGGCGGGCAGGAGTAAGGAAGAATGGGCGCCCACACGAAAAATGGCTAAGGACTCAAAGCACAAACATAGCTCGAGCCGGCTTTCCAGCAGTTCCTCGCAAAACCGACTCCGAGTAGTCGGCTTACTATTTTCTATCCGACTTGCTAACGAAACTCTAGAATGGTTGAGTACTTGCCTTCCACAAAGTAGCCAAGTATTTGATCCAGCGGCAGTCCGCGGAGCGGCTGCCCGACTGGCAAAGACGGCATCTAAGGGAAGGCGGCAAAGGGAAAAAGCCAAAAGAGCAATAAGCAAGAAATGATAGAACCCAGATAAATATTTACATCACAAAGGCCATTGGCCGAATCCTCGAACGGAAGTTCAAAATACACCCCGTGGGTGGAATTGTGCGAATTAACAAAGTTCTTCGAGAAACTACTAAGCAGATAAATAAGACAAGGCGGCGGCCTATGAAGCAGCAGACAGGTTTGGGGGCTCGGAGGAGATGGCGGTGTCGGACGTTGGGGTGGCCGGCTGGGCAGACTCGGCTTGATCACCTCCAGCGACAGTCGGCGCAGTTGGGCGCGGCTCGTTGTTGGAGGCACGGTCGAGCTGAGGCTGATCGCCCGCTCCGGCTTCTGGCGCCTCCATCTCGTCTCCGACCTCCACCTCGCCTCCCTCCTCGACACTGGAGCCGATCACCTCCGCCGAGTCCTCGCCGTAGTTCGGGTTCATCCCGAACCACTCCGGCGGCGCCTCCTCACCGTTGTCAGCTCGCTCAAGAACGAAGACATTGGGGTCGACGTACTCGGCGAGTGCCGCGGCGCGCTTGACAAAGTCGTCCTTCATGGCTGCCAGCTCCGGCTGGGCCTCAGCCCGGAGCGTGGCCAGCTGGTCCAGGCTCAGGTCTGGATACCACGCCTTGACGAACTCCAAGGCACAACGCGCTCCGGCACGTGCCGAGGAACCTTTCCAAGCCTCCAGGCGGCACGCTGCGACCTCCAACCAGTCGGCAGTCCCGCTGGGAGTGCGCAGAATCTGCATCTCCGGCCACAAGGCAGCAATCGCCTGGGCGCCGGCACGTTGAAGCCGGCGCAGCATTCAGTGAGCCGGCCGCAGGCGAGCCTCGATGCTCAGAAGCTGTTCATCAAGAGTTCGGGGGGCGTTGGCAGCAACCTCCTCGCCGGCCGCCCTCCGCGCCTCGCGATCAGCCTCGATGGCTTGAACGGCAGTTTGCGCATGGCCCGGGAAGAAGTCTATCAAGACAGAAAAAAGAAGCAAATCAGAAAAAGCAAGAGTCGGCCCGACCCACAGTCGGCTGCTCAAAGAAAGCGAGTAAAGAAAACTTACCGTCAACGATATCTTCAATCTCATGGAAGCCGGAGGTCAGCATCGCCTCCTTATCGGTCCAGGAGGAGCGTTCGGCTTCGAACTCGGCTTGGAGACCAGTCTCTCTCTCCTTCGCCTCCTCCTGCGCCTTCTTGAGCAGCTCCTTCTGCTCCGCCAGCTGCACAGCCAGCAGGTCGCGTTCTACGGAAAGCTTGCCACATTCCGCCTCCTTGGCGCGCAAGGCGGTGTTGGCTTCGCCCAGCTGTTGCTGAAGAACGGCGTTGGCCTCTGAAGAAAGAAGAAAAAGGACGCAAGTCATCAGAGAAGGTCGCCAAGAAGATCCGGCCCGACTGCGCAGCAGTCGGCCCGAATCTCGGGGACTACAGCCCGCGGGTGCGCCAGCGCGCCCCCACGAAGAAGGAAACTCACTCCGGCTCTCCGACAAGTCGGTAGTCCGCTTGCCCAGCTCTTCAACATTACGGTTGAAGACGGTGACTCGGAGGTTGTGGTAGTCCTACGATAAGCATTTCAAAAAGAATAAGCATTTGGAACTCGCCAATAGAGTTCCAACCCGCCTGCTCAGCAGCCGGCTCGGAACTCAGGGACTACACCTAGTGGGTGCGCTGGCGCGCCCCCACCAAGAAGAGCAAGAAAAACAAAGTCAGAAGAAACATACCCAGACGGCTGCACGAGACGCCAGATGCGCCTTGGTGCAGTTCTGGAGGGCGTCGCTTTCGGCTCGCAGCTTCGCCTGGACGTCCAGGAGCGCCTGGTTCAGCAGGCCTGTGCCACCTCCTCGCTCCCACCCGACGGGCGCGGCGCTCATCACCTCGACGTCTGGGGCGGCCGAGTTGGCTGCTCCGGTCTCCAGAGGGCGCGGCGCTGAAGTCGCCTTCTCCAGACGGCGGCCCGTCGGCGAGGCGACTTGGAGAAGCAGGTTCGCCGTGGCTTCGTCCGTAGTCTGCGGCACCGGCAGGTCTGCCGGTTGTTTATCCCTCCCGCTTCCCGATGGCGGCGAGGGCGGCGGTGGCGGCACCACCGTGTCCAGACCGGGGGTCTCGCCGCTCTCCCTCCCCATGATGGGGTACTCCCCGCCGACCTCCCCAGACTGCTCCGTATAATCCGGAGGCGGCGCCGAGTTCAATGGGACGACGAACAGCGCCGACTGGCGGCGCGCGACTTCTTCGGCCCGCTCTTTGGCCGCGGCGGCGGCTTCGGCTCCCTCCAGCCCCTTCTGGGTGGAGGCAGCCGCCTTCTCGGCCTCCGCCTTCTCCCGGCGGGCGGCTTCGTCCTCATCGCGCTTCTCCTGCGCGTTCCGCTCCGTCTTCCTGGAGGTCGGCAGCAGGGTCAATACGCAGTCATGGCGGACAACTCCACCGACCCCTTGATGGAGGCGGCGGCGACCCTCCCAAGGGTGAGAGGAGCTCTGGAACAAGGAAGACATGTAAGGACCCGGACCAGATCCACCATAAGATAAAACAAGACGAAGAAGCAGAAACACTTACCTAGAGGATAGCGGTGGCTTCTTCACTTCCTTACGCAAGCGATGGGCCCTCGCGACCGCCTCTTCCCGTTTGGTCGCGGCGGCCACCCCCTTAAACTTCTTCTCCCGGCCTCCAAGGGAACTCGGCCCGGCCCGGCGCTTCCTCGCGCCGTCTTGCCTCGGTTGATGGCGCGGGGCGACTTCTCCATCTTCGCCGGCGGGCCAGTCGGCGAAGGTGGCCGAGGGCCTGAGGCCGCCTTCCTCTCCTTCGCCGCCTCCTTCGGCGTCGGCCTCCATCGCCGCTGCCCCCAGGTCGGGGTCGTCGACGTCGCTCTCCGCGCGATCGGGGGCGAACTGGCGGGGCGGCCCCACGGTGTCGGACGAGGGCTGAATGAGAGGATTCTGAGTCAAAAATAAAAAATAATAAATAAAGATCAAGAGTCGGAGTCGGCTGTAAAGAAGAAGAAGAAGAACAAACTTACCACGGCGGGGGGTTGGCACGCGAGAACGGCTCCATGCCGAACTGCCAATCCTCCGAGAGGCCGTAGTTCGCGATGTAGTTCACCGTGTTCGCCACCTCCGCGTGGGGCATGTCCTTGGTACACATCCGACTGGGGTCCCGGTGGCCGCTCATCTGACAGATCAGATGAGGCCGGCTTTGGAGCGGGAGGACTCGGCGCGCCACGAAGGCGGCCAGCAAGTCGGCCCCAGTCAGACCAGCCGACTGCGTTAACACTCGAAGCCGCGCCACAGCGGCGGCTCCAGCCGGAGTCAGCGTCCTGGCGCGGTAGGACCAGCTGGGCTGCCTCCCAGCCGGCGCGTCGGCTTCATACGGCGGCAGATTAACCCAGTCGCCGTCTGGGGCGACGCTCTTTACATAGAAGTAAGAGCGCTGCCACATCTTCACCGACTTGATTAGTTGGATGGCGGGGAACGGGTTGTCGGCCGTCGCCCTCCGTAGCGCGATGAAGGCACCGCACTGAGCTGGCACGCCGGCGACATGCGTGCCGAGCTTGGACTGAAAGAACTCTCCCCACAGCTCGATGGTGGGGAGAACGCCGAGGAAGCCCTCGCACAAAGCAGTAAAAGCCGCCAGTAGCACCACCGTGTTTGGGGTGAGGTGGTGCGGCTGGAGGCCATGGAACTCCAAGAACGAGCGGAAGAACCCGCTCGCCGGCAGCCCCAGGCCGCGCATGAGGTGGGAGCGGAACACGATCTGCTCGCCCTCCCCCGGCGCCGGCGTCACCTCCGTCGGCGGCGGGGCACGGGCCTGCATGAGGTGCGCGCCGGGCAGGCGACGCGTCTTGCGGAGGAAGTCGATCATGTCGTCGTCGATCTCGGAGCCATCCCATACGCCGGAGCGCACGGCGGCGGGCGCGGCGGCGGAGGAAGAGCTCATCGCCGCAAACGGGGTGCAGTTCGGCGCAGCAGCGATGGGAGAAAGAAGAAAGAAGAAAGAGCGAGGAAGGCAGAGGAGAGCGGACGCGCGTGCTTCGCCGCCCCGCTCCCTCCACCTACTTATAGGCCGGTGGGCTAAGAAGCCGAGGGGGTGTTGTGGGATTAACTACGCCCACGACCCCCACGACCCCCACGATTTACGACGGAAGTTACCACGCGCATTTACTGCGCTGAGAAGCTCAACCGCCCGCGCGGCCACAACGGATCCGTTCGAAGGCCGAGGCGCGGTAATGGCGGGCCCCACCCGCGGGCCTGTCCTGTCGCGCGCGTGGGCTGGCAGACTGGCCCGGCCACGTGGCGTCCCTTGGCAGGTCCACGGCGGGCGGCGGCCGTGTGGCTTATCAGGCACGCCGTCTGAATCCCGCCAAGACTTTCAAACTCTTTGAAGAGCAAGACGACCTTCGACGAGTCCGGCTTCCCATAGTCGGCTTGTCGGAGGCGGCCTGAACAAGATCACCTCCCAATGGTCGGTTCGGAGGAAGACGGCAGGCAAGCCTCAGATCCAATCACTTGAAGGAAGAAACTGTTGAGGCTCCTCGACATGTCTCCCTCGGCGCCTCACCAGCTTCGAGGACTACTGTCGGAGTAATGGGCCACGGGCAGGCTAACCCGAGACCCAGAACCTTTCGAGTAATCGGGGCAGGCTTCACCCCTCAAAGACCCCAAGACAGAGGGTTGACTCTGGGAGTCGGCTGCAGCAACGCCGACTACCCACTCATGGCCGAATCCCAGAGACGGCTACGACATAAGCCGACTCCCAGTTGGCGACTCCAGGGAAGCCGACTATGGGGAGTCGGCCAGCGACTTCACCGCCCTCTGCCTTCGAGAAGAAGGACGAGACCGGGAATGGCCGGAGTACGGCTCTCCCCTACCCTGATTACCAAGGGCAGGTATGGCTACAGTACGTCGTACCGGAGGAGATCTCCGTTCGGCGCAGCACTGTTGCCATACTGGCCCTGACGCTCGCCCCGGCGGCGAAACCCTGTTCCCACGATGGCCCGCCCGTACGGCCTAGAGGCGGCGGGTCCCGCTAGTCAGCGAGGGGAACGAAAGACGGCGAGAGCACCCGAAGACGGACCTCGCGAGAGTCGGCCTCTGAGAGTCGGCCCGTGCCTCCCGCGGGGCCCGCACGCCATTAAACAGATAAGACGGGGAGTGGCGACAGTGATCGCCCGCCAAACGGCAGCACTGTTGCCACGACCCCACGACCAAGCCGACGTCATCCAGGGCGCGACTACAGTGACCAAGTCAGTCGACGGGGCCCACCAGCGGCGGGCTCCAGGAGTCGGCGGGCAAGACGGCGACCTGAGAGACAGACGGCTGGGACCCGCGCCCAGCCGGATTACCATTGTACCCCCGGGGGGTAGGCCTATATAAACCCCCCGGAGCACCCATGCAAAGGGTTCGATCCTTTTACCACTAGACCAGAAGCATAGAAGGGAGAGAGTTATCCTTGCCCTCTCCTACCTCCAGAACACAGCTCGAGGAGCAACTTTGTACACATATCACCATAGTGATCATGCGGAGACCCCGCAGAGCAGCAGTAGGGGTATTATCTCCCCGGAGAGCCCTGAAGCTGGGTAAGATTCGCCGGCGTGCATGTCTATGCCTCATCCCGCTTCCAGGCACCGGCGACGTTCTACTCGCCCCCACCATGATAAGCCATCCTTTGGCATATGTCGCATCCAACCCCCGACAAAGATGTAGGGCAGTTGAGGCCGTTTTCAAGGAAAATCGGTGGCAAAATCGGCAAAACCGGAAACACATGTGGTGGGTTCGAGGGGGATGATGAAAAAGAGGAACTAAAGACATAACGTTACATATTACTCCCTCCTATCCATATTAATTGTCTCTGATTTAGTACAACTTTGTACTAAATTAGCGACAGTTAAGTAGAGAGATTTGAGGTTAAATGCTTATTACTAACATTATCCACATTCGTTGAAAGGCATCCTTCTCAAGAACAATGGTGATTTTTTGTGAGGCTTGGAACACAAGAACAAAAAATATAATAGATTTCCGTTTGCTTTCACCTGGCGATGAGGATGATGCTAGCAATGGGCAGCAAGATTCGGCAGCTACTAATGCTGCTGGCAATGCCGAGGATGATGACATTAAGCAACTGCAACCAATGTCGCCACCTAATGAAACCAGTGATGATGTGGTTGACGTTGAGGAAGTCCTATGTTTTTGCCGACCTGGACCATCGGTGGAGCTATTGGCTGTGTATCCATACTTTCCCTTTGTTGGCAAAATCATAGTCTTTGACGAGAATGGTGGTCAGTTTGTGTACCACCTGAAAGAAGGAGAAAATTGCAAACTTGACTCTGAGGTAGGCATGCTTCATTGATGATAGCTTAGGCCCTGTCATGATATAAGGCTGCTATAGAGTTGGGCAGAAGAATGTTAAGATGTTGGTGAAATGCTAACTTTACTTATCTTTTATTAATCTTAGATTCCAAATTATAAGTTGTATTTCTTGTTTCGTTACATAAATGTTTGACCAACATTTTCTTCATGTTTTTGTGACACAAAGTTGATATTATATTTGTATGTAAAAATATATAGGCTCTTGCCTGAATGCATAAATATTCTAGTAGGTTAACCCGCGACTGCACATCTATTATACTTGTCTATCATTTTTTACGTTGAATGTTCATCTTTTGTTAATCTCATTGATATGATAATTGCAGGGCAATTTGGTGCTCACGGGGCCATTCGAAACCATCTCAGGATTTGGTTCTGGTTTCATGAAAATTGAAATCCCTGACAGAAGCGGACCTGGTATTACTGACACTGCTACTCTAGTTTTTGGAGATCGCCCACGTGGGGATGACAAGTATGAAGATCGCATTATCACAACAAAGTATGGTCGCCGCCTCGTTGTGTCATATGTGTTGATGAAGGAAGGCTTGGGGGTCCATGTGGAGGTCAGCCTCCGCCTCTTTGGTGACGATACATTTCAGACAATCCATTTGCACGGTCAAATCACTGCGCATAACCGGATCTTCGAGGATGAAAGTGTGTTGCTCTTTCTCTGTGGGGAGGAGGAGAAGGTGCAGCTCACCCCCTCTGCTGGCAGCAATGGTAGTGTGATCCTACAGCCAATGCAGCGATTCATTGTTACGGTGCCCATCAATCCACAGCCATTTCTTACAATTAAGGTACGGTTGAATGTGACAACTCCAAGCAACGAGGGGGTTCCCATCCCCTTTGAAGGTGATGTTGAGTTCCCTCTTGACTGGGACCATAGAATTCGGACAATCAGCACAAACCACGGTGAGGTGAAAGTCAGTATCACGTACAATTGAAGAAGCCTGGAGAATTACGAGGTCTTCCGGTTGTACTGCTAGCAATAAGAGTCAAAAACTTGTCCTTCGTATAGCTCTTGTTTACTGATGTCGTTATCACAATATGAAAATTTTTAGCATCAGTGATTTGTTTGCAAGTCAGTCTTCCGTATGGGGATTTTGAAAACTACTGTATATGACATGCCACTGGCACAATTTCCAGTCACTGGCAGCAAACATATCCATAACAATCTATTGAGGCGAGACAGCAGTTTCTCGACCAAAAAACCTATGATTCCTTAGGCCCTGCTTGGATCAGCCTTTCAGCTCGTTTCTGGCCGGTTTAGGATACAGACCTCCTCACGGCGTTTTAAATCCAGGCAGGAATCAAGAGGTGACCAATTACACCTGTCCAAGCAGGGCCTGGCCTTGTTTGGAATGTCGTTTCGTCTCAAATACCCCTGTAGAAAAGATACAGATCTCCGCCCATCGTTTTGATTCCGGCTGAAAATCTGTTAGTGCCGGTAAGATACACATGTAAACTAAATACGTCTGTATTTGATTACACCGCATCCAAGCGCGGCCTTAAGCTCCATTTCAAATACCACCGTATAAAACTTAGGCCTCTGCCCGTCGTTTCTTTTCCAGCCGGAAAAAGCTTTTGGATGGTAAGCGCGGCCTTAATGGCTTCTCCAATAGTCCAATAGCTGTCCTAAGGGCGCGCTTGGTTGGTCATTTTGCAGCCCAAAACGCCTGTAGAACATACACGCAGAAAATAGGATTGGTCGTCTTGCAAACCAAAAACGCCTGTAAAACATACACGTGTAAAGAAAACAGGATGGATCCCGAATACCCTGGTCGTTTTTGCGGTGTAAAATACACCAGTAGGAAAAACATTTCGCTGACTTAAAGCATTATAGCCGGATACAACAAATCCGATCCCTCAAATGTGACCGGGCGCGTCTGCGGACACTGACTAGCCACGCCTCAAATAATCGATTCCACAACTGGATCCTCAAATCCATACTATTACATACAACATAAAGCGATCTTTAAGCGGAGCTCGTCCGGCTCCGTTGTGCCCATGTTCGGCGGCCAACTGCGCCCCTCAGAGTGTTGATCCGGTCGCCGGCGAGGTAGAGTACGACATGGGACATGGACCAACTCACGGGACTCAAGACGCCGATGTCTCTCATGCCCTACTCTTCCTTGTCGGAGTGGCTAGGGTTTGGTCCGAGGAGTGGATGGAGACGAATATATGTGGAGTCGGGTGGGCCAGCATGGGCCGGATTCGACGTGGTGGACGCGCCCGGTCCTCCTCATACCCACCCTATATTTGAGCTGAATACGAGGGGCGCCGGTCAGCCAGGGTGTTCGAGACCGGTTTGAGGCGCCCATAGGTTTTTTGACCGGCCAGTGACCGGGCCGTCCACCTGCGCATATGAGGATCTAGCAACAGGCCATGCGCTTGCACCGAAGCAGCCCGCATATGTCACGGGATCGGCTCGAGTCGAGGTTTGTAGCGAGGAAGGGGGAGGAGAAGGAAGAAATTAGAGAGGGATGAGCGCGTGGGGAGGCGGATGTGTGCGGCAGTATGCTAGATTGCGAGGTGGAGGTGTGCAACCGCGTGCCATGGAGGCCGCTGCGGGGATTGAGCCGAGAGTTGCGGTTTTGCTGCTCGAAGTGCTCCTCACGAGACATGGTTTTCAACCACTTGTAAAACTAGATGATATTTCACACGTTGTTGCGGGAATGTTTTGCAATATATTCAGTCAGAATTGGTTGTATGGAATATGAGTATTTGAAGTAATAATGTCAGAACTAAATATGGAAACAAATATGATTTGTGGCGTTTGATTATTGTATATTATAAATATCATAATAGAATGTAAATTCTCATGCATGTTTGCATGTTGAGGTGGCTATTTATTATGCATTATCGCATGTTGTGATGGGCATTTCTTCATGCATGTTAAATGATGAGGTGGCATAATTATATGTTGAGAGAAATCGGCTGGTGGAGGTTAGCTATTTAGATATAGAAGATACTGGGATCTTCTGTGAAACAATAAAATACACATGTATGATATTCAACCACTTGTAAAATATTGGGATCTCCCGTGAAACAGTAAAATACACCTATATGATACTCCCTCTGTTCCAAAATAGATGACCCAACTTTATACTATAGTTAGTACAAAGTTGAGTTATCTATTTTGGAACGGAGGGAGTATTTACATGTGTATAATTTTACATGGCTCCCAATCGGGGCCTAAAATAGTGCACTAGCCCTTTTTTATAGCCCTAATAAAAATACAGCAAGCGTTCTGCCGCGTCGTACTTGAGGAGGCTGATAGAAAAACTTTGTTTTACGGAGGTACGGATTAAAAGAATTATGACTTTTTTTGCGGGGAAAAAGAATTATGACTTGTATGCAAACAGTTTCCTTCTCTGTGCACGTTAATGGTAAGTTCTGGCAAGTATTCAAACCTACCAGGGGTATTAGACAGGGAGACTCTGTATCCCCATATCCATTCTTGATATGCACAGAAGGACTAACAAGCTTGTTCAAGCGTGTGTGAGCATAATATTTATCGAAAGGAATCCGGGTTGGTACCCATGCGCCTTGGGTGTCACACCTATTTTTTTGCTGATGATTGTTTTAGTAAGGCTTCTGAGTCAGGTTCAAGACAGATTCGTGAAATCTTGGAAATGTATATAAGGCTCGGGCTAGTTAGTGAATATTGCAAAGTCCGCAGCTTTGTTCAGCTCAAACTGCAATGTACTCCCCCCATCCCATAAAATAAGAGTATTTTTTACACTACACTAGTGTGAAAAACGCTCTTATATTACGAGACAAGGGAGTAGAATCGAATCAGGAGGTACATGATGCCTGTGGGATCCTAACCGAGGCGCTGAGGCTGAGGGAGAAGTACTTGGGTCTTCAAACCACCCTTGGAAGATCCAGTGATGCCCCATTTGGAAGTATTGCTACAAGCATTAGAAAACTAGCAAATGGTTGGACCCCGAAATTGATGAATAGTGCTAGAAGAGAGGTTCTTGTGAAGTCGGTGTGGCAGGCTATCCCTAGTTCCCTACTTTCTCAATGAGTTGTTTCAGATTATCTAAAAACATGTGCAAAAAATTAACAAGTTTTGTAGCGGCAGGAGATGAAAATAGATGATGCATTGGCAAAAATGGGGAGATATTGCCATACCGAAATGCAATTGGGGGGGGGGGGGGTGTTGGATTTCGAGATTTGAATTGTTCAACCAAGCTATTTTGGCCAAGCAGGGGTGGCATTGCTTACAAACCCTGACTCCCTCCGTGCGAGGGTCTTATAAAAGGTAAATATTACCATGATGGAGATTTTATGACATAAGGAAAAATAGGCGCAATGCCTCTCATACTTGGCGAGTGATTGTTCATGGCAGGGATGCCCTACAGTTTGGATGGTAGAGGGTGGGAGACGGCAGTAGTGTTGGTGTGTGGACAGACCCATGGATTCCGGATTTTATACTAGCAGGAGGCCCTTGGTCAAGCTACCAAATGCATCGGTTGCCAGAGTGCATGAACTGATAGATGAGCACTCAGGGCAGTGGGACGTGGCAAGGATCCAGAGCAACTTTGTTGAATCCCATGTGGAAATTTATTGGCAGATAGAATACCCCTAGGAAGACAAGACTGTACATAAAGCTCTTGTCATATAAAAAAAGAGTTGATAATCGACAAGGCTGTACATAATTATGGCATCCAAACTTGATGGCAAAATGAATTCAATCTCATGAAACATAAAAGAGTTACTAGTATGCAACTAGACGAGCTCAAAACTGTCCCATTTATCAGACTCACCAAGACAGTGAAGGTCTGGGTCCGGGATATGAAATATTAACAACATAAATTAACTGATGATACAACTTTCAACAGTCCAAGGATTCTTTCCGGGCTGGAATGTGTGCCGGACAGCAGTCCGGTCACGAAGTACAAGGTAACAGGAGCAACGGATAGGAGAACAACTGGGTGTTGGGATTTACGACAAGGCATGTACAATGCTGGTAACGCACAATCAAAGAATATCTCTGGTGTATTTCTCGGAGGTCTAGCTATCTGAAATTTTTCAGGAGGTGGGAGGAAGGAATGGGTGAGCTGACCGATTTTGTCAGGCTGCCACCCACACTGTTGTCTGCCGTTCTTACCGGTGTGGCGCACTCGTTGAAGTCAAGGACTCTTGCTTCAGCCTGCAGTGTTAACTGGAATTAGAAATACTGATGATATTGCAGTCTCAAGTATCACATAGAGTAGTATCTGTAGTCAATGCTCGATCTAGTTTGTTCAAAAATCAAAATTGGTCGAAACCATCACATCTGACCAACTACAGGAATCAAATTACCATAGTTTTCCCACATAAGATTTGTAATTGCTATATACCTAGGGAAAAAACAACTAAATGGTCTCCTAAGAAATTCCAACTCTACTATGCCAGGTACTGAATGAAGCAGATGAGAACTACGCACCATGATTTTATTTTGCGGCTTGCCAGTTCCTGTTTCATTTTCGGCATCTATGTTTTCCTTGTTTTCCTCATCAAAATTTTTGTTGCCACATTGGCTGCCCCTTGCCAGGACCTCACGGGCATCCGCCAAAGCAGAAGCACTCTGCACATTTATTCGCTTCATCAATCCTAATGCATCATAAGTTGTATCCGCTGGGCTGATGAAGTATGACCCCTGCACAAGTGAAGGTATTAACCAAAAGAAAGAAACAATGGGTAACAGATGGCAAGTACTTCTCATGCCCCAGCTCGTCCAAAACTACAAATATGGCCCATCAAAAAAAGCTTGTTGCGGATTTGACGCAGGCTAGCTGTAAGACAATAAATATTTCAATGCTAAGTGTACCTTATATTGCATATCTATGAACCAAGGGGACTTCCAAGCCGATGGAGATTCCAGTCCTCTTTTGACACCAGGCGTATCAGCCAATCTGAAAAGAGTAGCAATTCAGAATAGCAAAAAAGAGCAAACCAACTGGCAATTTGCAATGGTAATTGTGTTCTTCGTTAGAAAGATCCATGTGTTCTTCGACAGTTGAATTCAAATTGCAGATGCTAATACCAGTAAGGGAGTCAGTAGATAAATGACTTGTTATCATTTTAGTCTAGATAAACCAAAATCTCAGGCAAATGACATTCAGCTTCGGAGTAGAAAAGGGAGCACTTAAAGAATCTTCTACTCTCACAGATAAGTACTCCCTGTGGAGTATTAATCATTAAATTCACAAATCTAATAGTAGAATAGGTATCTAGGTAAATCCAAATCTTCAGGCAAATTTAGTTTTCTAGCAATGAAGAGTTTCAAATTTATATTTAGTGGATTTCACAAATATGCACAGTTATGGAGAGGGTTGCGTCACATTAATGCTTGCTAGTAACTAGATGAGGATGAAATGACCAATTCCACCAACAAACAGTTGTAGTAAGACCTGCCACATCTAGACTCACACGTACTATGTGCTGACCAAAGTAAAGAAACTGATTGGAGGACCCAAAAGATCATCTTGGAAACAGACTAGTGTGCAATCTTACATGTTCACATATTCATAATCCATTTGAATGCATGGTGAAGATTTCTCGGCAATGAGTTCTCCAGACTTTGATTTAGCAAATGCTTCCTTACAGGCCGATAGAGCTTCAAGATTTGTGTTCATTTTCTGATACATGGCATTTGCGCCATGATCAGAAATGTCATTGCCCTTGTGCTCAACAAGAACAGTTGCAGGTGGCTGCATGGAACAAAAATATAAGTAAGAACAAGATCAGCAGGTCAAGGGAAAAAACTTATATGCCACTTTGCCCCCGCCTTTCAGTTCAACCCCACATATCACATATATGATGACATCATTAGAGAGCTTGCTACTTTGAATCACATTTCTTGAAGACATGTTAAGCTAAATTTACTGGAGTAACTGTAGCAACTGCTATGCTACGCCGCAATAACTATATAAGCGTTACCTTCCGTTCTACTAAGATATGGTACCATCAACTGGGTAAGTGCAATTGAAGAACTGATTTAGAAGTACTTACCTCATCATTAGTATTGACCATATTTGCAGTGGAACACTGTTCCCCTCTTGCATGCTCATCCACAGGATGGTTGTTCTGTGCATTTCGTCCATCTTTTACCTGCTCGCTTTCACCCAAATTTTCCTTGTTTTCATCACAGAACTCAAGTTTCTTCTCCAGAGGTTTAAAAGATGAAGATCTATTAGTGCAAAAAACCGATTCGGTAACAATTGCTTTGTCTTTAATGGCATGCATGCAACTTGTTTGAGCACTGACAGAGGATGTGCCCAACACACCACTGTCCTGTTCAGTCCTAGACTTCCTCTCCATTCTTTTTTCTGGAGTCGGAGATGACAGATCTCTCGGTCGTTTCTTTAATATTGATGGTGTGCTTATGAAGCTTTTGGCGGCACTCTTCAGCACAACATCAGGGCTTTCATCATGGGTAGGGGAGCCCCACAATCTCAATGGAGTGGTTACGCTCATGGTTGAGCGCATCAACTGCCGAATGCCAAGGGGACTGTACTCTTGCAAATCGCCAGAAGTTACAAGATCACAGCTGACAAATGGAACATCCATGCTTGGGAAGCGAGGAGGTTCATAGAATAGCGCTCCCTTATCTTGCTTTTCATCTGATGCAGCCTCACCCTGTGCCAATGGTGGTTCTTTGGCCATGCTGGCAGCAGGTTCTTCAGCATCAGTTAACTGTTTGTCCCCGTATTCCGGTATTCTTTCTATAATTGCTGAAGCACCATGTCTACCATCAGTACTGCCAGGGGTAGCAAACTGCTCAGAATCACCAAAAGAATCATGCATGCATGTGATCATCTCTGACCCAGAAACTTGCATTTCTCCTGACTTTTCATCAGCCGCGTCCGACAAACCATTTGAAATAAGAGATTGTGGTACTGACAACGATGGATCCTGGCCATAAGCAGCCACCATCATACTCGATGGATTTGATGTATGTGATGGGTTGGGTGCTGCCAAAAAATTGGTGTCTGCTTCAGAGGAATGTGTATCTGAATGGTGGTTTAGTCTTGAAAGAGAATCAGCATCAACTATATCAGGTCCAGAAAGAAGACTCTGGAACGAAATCTCTTGCCAAAGTTCTGATTTCAAACAATTAGGACTGCTGAAGTCAGCCTCGGACATGAAATGTAGTTTTTGCTCAGCTCCAGAAACATTTGTTAGCACAGAGATAGGCATATCTGGTGCTATCTCATACTGTAACATCGGTCTTTCATTATTCGATGTACTACAAATGGTCTGGTTGTTTTCAAACATAGAGTTACCTGGTGTTTCATCAATATCCATCTGCAAACTCATTCTTTGTGAAATGTCCTGCTGCAAGAGTTTATCTGGACCAAATCTGGAGGAAGAAGCATGGCAATGAACTTCAGACAAAGCAGATGCAACACCCTCGGTGGAAGTATAGTCTTCCTGGCACATAGAAGACTGAGAATCACGTGCTTCTGTCTTGCTGGTATCCGCATTCACATGTAAATCACAGCTCAAGGCCAGATTGGTGTCCTGCACTTGCGAGCAAGAAACCATGGCCAATGAGGATTGACTACACCCTGATGAATCCTCAACCTCCCGGACAGCATTGCTGTCACTGTCCTCACTGTTTTGTTGCGTAATTGCCGGTGAGGAATTAAAATGTGCATGGTGTTCAATAAGTGGGAGACGCGAGACTTGAGCAAGTAAACCTGATGACATATAAGAATCAATTTTCTTCTTTACAGAACTGTTCCAGTGGTTTTTAATTGAATTGTCCGTCCTGGCAGGGGAAACATAAATTTAGAAGTCAATCATTTCAGTAGTCTAAAAGATGACATCACTTGTTGAACAATAATAGTTACGCGATGCGTCAAAATCGTAGTAGAGCTTACCCAGTTTTTTTTTTTTGAAATGGCCAAATCATTTTTTCTGTTGAATGACCGGAACAAATATACAAGAATATACATAGTAACATGGGACTTAGGCCTGCCTAGACTATATGGGCCTAATGATATGCGAAGCATATATGCGCATAAAGGGAATACTGCTAACATGTTGCACATTCTCTCTGCTTGCTGTAATACTCACCAGTCGACACCATATTTGACTAAAAATAACATATATTATTTCAAATTTTGTCCAAAGAAAATAAAAGAGAGCTATTACAGTGGCAGTGGTTTAACATTTTTATGGGACCGGTGCCCTAATTTTATTTTCCAAAAGCAAAACAATTTAGTTCCCTTTTGAGATTACCATCTTTTCCCGAGCATAACACCATAGCTTCCAAATGATACCGAATAAGAAAAAGGGGAATGGATGCTGAACCCAAAAGTTTGTGAATTCATCAGGGAGAATGAAAAGAAAAACTTCTTTTCACAGGACAGGACTCATCATGATATCATACATAAATATTTCCCAGCAGCTCATACATAAACGGAAACATCATTAGTTACCTTCCGGGTAAAAACTTTGTCAATTCAGCCCATTTGTTTCCATACATTCGATGAGCATGTATAAGAGTAATTTCCTCCTCCTGTGTCCATGCATCCTTGTTTATGCCAGGGTTAAGATGATTGTGCCACCTATTCACAGATAAGATTGTCCATTGTTAAAGGATACATGCTCTATGGTCAATTAGTGATGGCTACAAATTAAAGCCAATGTATTTAGCTGCTACTCAGTTGGCCCCAAAATAGGAACTTTCACTAAATAACAATAATTGTAAGAGGAACAGCTGTAGTATGTTAACATGTAATTAAAAAAAGATTAATACTTTGGTTCCAATGTCCTTTTGCTTTTTACTGACTTTACCAAAAGGCTGATGAATCTGAAATTATAAAATCAGCTCTCCTGAATTCTGGTATTGCTAGCTAGCAGCACGAAGAGGTGCTAGCATTACAAGGTTGGGACATATTGACATTTTATTCACTTGACCCTCTATATTTTTTAAACTATTCAGTCAAAAATAATATTTTTGAAACTATTGAATAAAACATTTTTATCCAGAACCCGGCCTATGCCTTAACAGTAGAATCATCGGGATAATGGAAAGAGGCAAACTAACACTTTGCGGTTCTGCAAAAATCAACATTGCATTAGTGATTGTTGAGATTACTGTGTTCTTTAACCAGGAATACATAGGAGAACTCTGTATCACTTGCATCAAGAATTACATTATTCATGTGCCTTATAAAACCATAGTGCTGATGTGCAAAAGCAACAAGGCACCAGGGCACTCCATGAGTTACTGTCCACATTCAGTTGTTCAACGCTCAGTCGTATATATTATATTGCAAAGAAAAACGGTTCTTAGGTACAAGATTGATGAAATTAAAGGGCACTCCCGTCCATACCGTTCCCGACATTGCTTTCCTATACGTCCTGGCAAAGCTTGGGCAATAGTTGACCATTTCTTTGGACCATATTTCTTTACCATTTCAACAATGATATCATCTTCCTAAAAATATGAAACAACCGGTTGATAAGACTCACGTGAGCATACAAGATGCTCAATCAAACATTAGCAGAATAAGCCTGAAATGGAAACAAATCAAATAGGGGGCCTACTTCTTTGGACCATGGCCCTTTGATCAACTCAGGATTTAGAACCTTTTGCCACCTATGCAGGCATTGTACATCGGTTCTATCGGGAAAACACTCCGCTGGAAAAGAAGATATTATGTCAGTGCTTAGACTTGTCAAAAAACAGAAAATGTAGGGAGGTGTTTCTAATAACAGAAAAGGAAATAAAGAAAGCTGACTGGAGACGAATGAGAGAAAGCACAAACTAATGGAACAAATCAATATCTTATCTTAGATAATGGAAGGATCATCCTCTTGGTTTTCTAATGAATCGATGTATGTAATTATAAAGCAAACATGCACAAGAGAATAGAAGAATAAAAGAACAAAAGAAGCTAACATCATTGTAAAAAATGCAGTGTCGCATAGATATAAAAATGCTAAAGAAAAATGCACAAACCACCTTCGGAACATGACACAGCAAAACATCTTTTTTGTAGCAGGATCAGGGGAAAGAATGGGAAAGACAATTTCACTATATTTCTTACCGCGGACAGGGCCTATCACAAGCATATAGTTTATCGGGACGATAACTCTGAGAAGAGAGATTTTCCACCTTTTCTTTCAACTCAGGGGAAATACGTTCAAGCGGCACTAATTTTGAATCCCTCAGGCAAAGTAAGAACAGAACCTACATTCAACCCTTCTGGCACCCTGAACAGACTAGCTGAGGGGGGGGGTGTCTGTCCAGCAATTTTGGGTTCTTCATACCCTGAGATCCACTCTCTTAGCTTACTCTTTCGTATACTGTAGGGTCCTTACCCTCAAAAGAACACTTACGATGATATAGGACATGGATTTTAGATGCCTATATAATTCAAAATATTTTTTCCTTGAACAAGCACCCAAATGTGTGTCGTCTTGTATTAATATACTTCAAAATACAGAAAGAGTGATAGAGATGTCCAAGAAAGGTAAAAGAATTATACGTGCTACAAAAATACCATCATCAAGAGTAAACTAATAGCGTTGCCACATAATTTTACACACGTATGAATCGATCCATAGAATATACCTATCTTTTTCCAGTTTTTCCCATTGTAAGTCTGGACTGCTCTGGACAATATATCATCCTGCATTTGATTAGCACACAAGTGAAATATTAGACAGTTTCAGTAAAAAAAACACATTTTTTTGTATAATCCACTGATTTATGACTTTTACATTGTGGTGCTAATTAAATGGCACCCACGCGTCAGTGAGGCACTGAGACATATACAATATATCCCCACAAAAATGTGACAGGACAAGCACAGCATGAAGCGGAACTGGAATTGAGTATATGACAGAATAAAGCAGGAAGCTCCATGTTATAAGAACTTTTTAGCAAAACCCATGTTATAAGACTTTGCAGTGTATCATTTGTCTTGTACTCCCCCAGTGCCGAAAGTTCTAGATACATCCATTTATGTGACAAGTAATTCAGGATGGAGGGAGTATATGGGTTAATCCAAGTGGCGCAGTTATGATATGCTCCCATGGGTGTATCTGCAAGAAATTCTCATACTGAACTACAACTGTTGACTAAACCACCCAATGAGACAACTCAAGCCTCCACAAAAGGGCCAGAGTGTTCCATTGAATTATTATTATTTTCCATAAAACTTATAAGTGTTTGCCATTATTGTGTATTTAAGAAAGAGATGCAAATAAACATAATGCATATCTTACAGTTGATCAGTCCTAAACTATTCTCGGATGTTGAGTCAGCACTCACCATCCAGCCATTTGGACAGTAAATAGCCATTTGCCAACAAAAACATAAGATTCGACTCGTATGGCATACCTCTTCGGGGGTCCAATTTCCTTTGGTTGAGCGTCGTGTCGGGCCGGTGGTCCTCCTAAAGGTGAAGGAGCAGATAACTATAAGAAAAAAGCTATACAATTAACCGTTTATGCAAAGATCTGTTAGTATCTACCCATTGAGCGACCGTTGCCTCTGTGGCTCATTGCTGACTTTCCCTTCATTAGTAGATGGCTGTCCAGAAGCCTCTCCAGCCTTCTTCGAAGCCTTTCCTTTATCGCTTGTCATCACAGGTGAAGACTGGATGCTCAATCCCCTCTATAGCAGAGCCTTGAAGATGTATAAAAAAGTAAAAAACAGTTTAATCTTTCTATGAATCAGAATCATTAAACTGTCAATCCTAATAGAGGTATTTGAGGAGTTGCTGCAAGCTATGTTGCACGAACACTTGGACTTTTTATGTTGAACTGAAATAATGTATGTCCAAACTGAAAAATGTACCTTACAGTGATAGCGGCCAAACAAAAAGCGAATCGGGAAGATGCATATAACTGCAGTGAAATTGAACGGCATTACAGAACCAGTCCTAATAGTTTCATGTTCAGGTTTCACCCCCACCTAAATGTTCACAACAAACTTAACCCTACCAGCGATTCACTGTCTGTGTGCCCTAAATTTCTAAGCATATAACATAGCCCTAGGTTTCCTTGCACAAAACTAAAACTGAACGACATTTCAACCAAAAACTAACACCAGATATCCTCAAGTCTCGGAACCGACGGCCCCAGCCACAGTTCTTGTCAAATGACCTCCGGGCAGAAGCAGTGTGATAATGGAAGCCTAAAAGGTGCCAACTTTACCAATCTACGGGTTGCAACAGAACAACCTAGCGTTCAAATTTCAGAAGGGGGCTTCATTTTCAGTTTGGCAGAATCGGTGGGTACACAAATTCGCGAAGACGATGAGCCATAAAGGAGAAGATCTACAAGAGATAGAGTACAAGGAACTCACCAGGCTATGGAAGCCGCCGGCCGGGCGCGCCGCCGACGAAGACGGACGCCGCCGCCGCCGCCGCCGCCGCGCAGATCTGCCGTAGCCCGACAGGAGGAGGGAGAAGACGTCGATCGGTAGGTAAGGGGGATGCGCTAGCCGCGGAGCTACCGGGAAAGGAGGTCGCCGGAGAAGAGTGGTCTCGGGAGGGTGAGGACGGAGAGGAACATGCCACGGCGAGTCGCTGGGAGAGGGGGGCAGTTCGTTTTTTGAAATGGCGAGAGAGGGAGCATATCAGGTGTTTCGAGAACCCGAAAATTTCATTCCTAACCCTTGGATCACCTATCAACGGGCAGATCGAGGCTCTCTTTTCTCCAATTACAGAAATGACCCATATGTGAAAAACCGCAAGGCGCCCCACCTAGGCGCGCCTTCTAACCACACGCCAAAACTGACAAAGTACCGTTTCAAGTGTGTGTATATGTAATAAAAGACAGTCAATAAATATACGCCAAAATCGGTTTGGCAGAATCGGTGGCTACTCAAATTCACGACGATGTGTCATAAAGCAATAGATCTATAGGAGATACTATATGAGGAATTCTCCAGGCTAGGGGCGTTGACGACTAGTCGCCTCGACAACGAAGACGCCCGTCGTCATTGCAGATCTGCTGATGCCCAACGGAAGATGGGGTTACCGGGAAAGAAGGTCGTCGAAGAATGGGGGTCTCGAGAAAGAGGGGTAAGGATGAACAGGAACATTGCCATAGCTTAGAGAGGGTGATTCATTTTTCAAATGACCAGATGGGGAGGTGTGTCAAGACTTTGAAGATTTCCTTCCTAGCCTTGGATCACCTGCCAACGAACAGATTGATGCTCTCCCTTTTCAACTAACGAAATGTTCCATGTGTGAAAACATGCAAGGCGCGTTCAAGTAAGCGCGCCTTTTAACCACAAGCCAAAATTGAGGGAGTGCCGATTTGAGTGCATATACATCTGTAAAAGACAACCAATGAATATATAGGGTGTTTGCTTAAGATCGGTTTGGCAAAAGTATGCGACTACTCAAATTCACGAGTGTGTGGTATAAATTAGAAGATCTATAGCAAAAGGAGTACATAGAGTACAAGGAATTCACCAGGCTAGGGATGTTGTCGGACGGGCAAACCGACAACGAGATGCCGTCGGCGTGCAGATCCGTCGATGCCCGACGAGAGGAGCGAGGAGACGTCGATCTACGGTGCACTGGTCGCGGGGTCACCGGGGAAGGAGGTCGTCGAAGAGTAGATCTCAAGAAGGAAGGGTAAGGACTAAAGGGAACATGTCATCGCTTAGAGTGTGGTTTGTTTTTAAAGGCGAGATGCGGATGTGTTTCAAGAGTAAGATTTCTTTCATAGCCCTTGGATCACCTACCAACGGCAGATCGATTCTTTCTTTTTCTGATTACAGAAATGTCCCATATGTGAGCAAGGCATGCCACATGAGTGCGCCTTCTACCACACGCCAAAAATGATGGAGTGTCATTTTGAGTACGTATTTATGTAATAAAGGACAGTCACTAAATATATAGCAAGAAAATATTTATTTTAAACCCTAGATTATCGTCCTATTTTAAGGATAATCTTACTCTCTACCCTTCAAACCGTTTTGATTTACCCCTTTACACCACTGTAAAGGTTTTTTCAATTGTGTGGCAGTGCTTTCTACACATGTTGGCCTAACTAGCATATTCAACTATGAAGTATTTTTTAAAGCACAAATAAAAACCACCAAAATCATATATTTGACAAGTAAGAATAGGGAGTGTTGAAACAAACAGAATAGAAAAACCAACAATGTCAAACAATAAAGGTGTGGATTTAGTTCTATTTTGTTCTAGGGTATGATCTTTTTCGTAAAGAAACACACCAAGGATAGCATTTTTCGTTCGATGTTTAACCATATTTACCATAATTAGCTACTTCCATGAATGGTTATTGAAACTGCGTTAAGTCGACTAGAGGGGGGTGAATAGGCGATTTTTATGAATTCTTCACTTAGGAATTTCAGGGTGAGGAAATTCCTAAGCGAAGAACTACTTGCAGCGGAATAAGTACTCAGATGCATACATGACATAACATAAACATGGACATCATGATAAAATGAAAACAGACACAGAGTACAGGAAGCGTAAGCACAGGATAAAACATGATGAAGGCAAACAGACTGAAGAAATTGAACTGAGGAAATTGAGAAAGTCTCCAGTCAAAGTCTTCAAGCAGATATGAACAAGTACTCAACACAGTAACGAGGAAATGAAAGAGTTGAGGAAATAGAATCAGTAGGCTTGGTGAAGACAATGATTTGGTAGACCAGTTCCAACTGCTGTGACAGTTGTACGTCTGGTTGGAGCGACTAGGTATTAAACCTGAGGACACACAGTCCCAGACACACAGTCCTCACCGTATTCTCTTTTAGCTAAGGTCACACAGACCTCACTCGTGGTAAGTCTTCAGGTGACTTCCAAACCTTCACAAACTCGGTCACTCGGCGATCCACAATTTCCTCTTGGATGCTCAGACCATGACGCTTAACCATCTAGAAGATACACAGTCTTCAAAGGTAACAAGCGTCGGATCCACGCAGGATACATCTCTTTAGTGATGCTCAATCACTTTGGGTTTGTAGGTGTTTGGGTTTGGGTTTTCCTCACTTGATGATTTTCGCTCGAAGACCTCGGAGGATGGGATGCTCTCAATGACAAGTGTCGGTTTCTCTCGGAGCAGCCAACCAGCTAGTGGTTGTAGGGGGCGGCTATTTATAGCTTAGGGATCAGTCTGACATGATAATACATAAATGCCCTTCAATGATATGACTGTTAGGTGGATAGATATTTTGGGACAGCTGGCGCGTAGCATAGCAACGGTCAGAAATTTGACTATCAAATTCCTCAGGGCTATCATGTTCCTCACTTGTAGGCAATCCGCACTGGAGAATTCCTAACTCCTCAGTCAGAACAAATTCCTCAGAGGCCAGAAGAACTTCGTCTCTGTCACTGAAGAAATTGACTGAGCTGCATGAAATTTCCAATGGCTTCACTCGAAGGGATTGGTAGGTGTAGGATTTTGAGATGAGCATCACTTAGAAATTTTTCCTTAGTATTTTCTCGACTCCCTTTAACAGTATGGTCATTGATGTGTCTCTCGTGTCTCTATAACTTTTTATTGTTTCATGCTATTGTACTATCATTCTTATATACTCTAGACATCATTTTTCATCATTTTGAATTGTTATTTCGGACTAACATATTAATCTATTGCCCAGTGTTAGTTGTTATTTTCTACTTGTTTTTTGTCTTATGGAAAATCGATACCTACAAAGGTCAAAACACGATGAAACTTTTTGATGATTTTTTCTGGAACATAAAAGATTCTTGAAGCTTCGGAAGGAGACTAGGAGATGGCTGAGGAGCCCACAAGCCTAGGGGCGCGGTCTACCCCCTGGCTGCGCCAAGCATGCTTCTGGGGCCCATGCAGCTCCGTTTCACCTAATTCCTGACCTATAAATTCACATATATTCGGAAACCCTCAGAGTGAAACCCGAAACAATTTTATCGTTGCCGTGTGAAGGAAATATGCCCTA
The DNA here is from genome assembly GCA_032464435.1 of Aegilops umbellulata. NCBI lineage: Eukaryota > Viridiplantae > Streptophyta > Magnoliopsida > Poales > Poaceae > Aegilops > Aegilops umbellulata. The sequence continues at coordinate 59,073,213 of CP136056.1, read as the reverse complement.
GAGGCAATAATAAAGTTGTTATTTATATTTTCTTATATCATGATAAATGTTTATTATTAATACTAGTATTGTATTAACCGGAAACTTAGTACATGTGTGAATACATAGACAAACAAAGTGTCACTAGTATGCCTCTACTTGACTAGCTCGTTGAATCAAAGATGGTTAAGTTTCCTAGCCATAGACATGAGTTGTCATTTGATTAACGGGATCACATCATTAGAGAATGATGTGATTGACTTGACCCATTCCGTTAGCTTAGCACTTGATCGTTTAGTATATTGCTATTGCTTTCTTCATGACTTATACATGTTCCTATTGTTGGGGAACGTTGCAGAAAATTAAAATTTTTCCTACGGTTTCACCAAGATCCATCTATGAGTTCATCTAGCAACGAGTCATGGGAGAGGGAGATTGCATCTACATACCACTTTGCAGATCGCGAGCGGAAGCGTTCAACGAACGGGGATGAAGTAGTCGTACACACCGTGATCCAAATCACCGGAGATCCTAGTACCAAAAGCACGGCACCTCCGCGTTCAACACACGTACGGTCAGCGTAACGTCTCCTTCTTCTTGATCCAGCAAGGCAAAGGATAGGTTGGGGAAGAAGACTCCAGCAGCAGCACGACGGCGTGGTGATGGTGGAGCCGCAGTACTCCGACAGGGCTTCGCCGAGCTCTACGGAGGAGGAGGAGGTGTTGGAGAGGGAGAGGGAGGCGTCAGGAGCAAGGGTGCGCAGCCCCCCTCCCCTCCCCCCTTTATATAGCCCCTTGGGGGGGCGCCGGCCCTAGGAGATGGAATCTCCTAGGGGGGCGGCGGCCAGGGAGGGGACTTGCCCCCAAGCAAGGGGGGTGCCCCCTTTAGGGTTCCCCCCCCCAACCCTAGGCGCATGGGCCCTTGGGGGGGAGGCGCACCAGCCCACTTTGGGCTGGTTCCCTTCCTCATACAGCCCATGGGGCCCTCCGAGGCAGGTGGCCCCACCCGGTGGACCCCCGGGACCCTCCGGTGGTCCCGGTACAATACCGATAACCCCGAAACTTGTCCCGATGGCCAAAATAGCACTTTCTATATATAATTCTTTACCTCCGGACCATTCCGAAACTCCTCGTGACGTCCGGGATCTCATCCGGGACTCCGAACAACATTCGGGTTACTGCACATACATATCTTCACAACCCTAGCGTCACCGAACCTTAAGTGTGTAGACCCTACGGGTTCGGGAGACATGCAGACATGACCGAGACGGTTCCCGGGCAATAACCAACAGCGGGATCTGGATACCCATGTTGGCTCCCACATGCTCCATGATGATCTCATCGGATGAACCACGATGTCGAGGATTCAATTAATCCCGTATACGATTCCCTTTGTCAATCGGTATTTTACTTGCCCGAGATTCGATCGTCGGTATCCCAATACCTCGTTCAATCTCGTTACCGGCAAGTCACTTTTCTCGTACCGTAATGCATGATCCCGTGATCAAACACTTTGATCACATTGAGCTCATTATGATGATGCATTACCGAGAGGGCCCGGTGATACCTCTCCGTCAAGCGGAGTGACAAATCCCAGTCTCGATCCATGTCAACCCAACAGACACTTTCAGAGATACCCGTAGTATACCTTTATAGTCACCCAGTTACGTTGTGACGTTTGGCACACCCAAAGCACTCCTACGGTATCCGGGAGTTACACGATCTCATGGTCTAAGGAAAGGATACTTGACATTGAAAAACTCTAGCAAACGAACTATGCGATCTTATGCTATGTTTAGGATTGGGTCTTGTCCATCACTCATTCTCCTAATGATGTGATCTCGTTATCAATGACATCCAATGTCCATAGTCAGGAAACCATGACTATCTATCGATCAACGAGCTAGTCAACTAGAGGCTTACTAGGGACATGTTGTTGTCTGTTATTCACACATGTATTACGATTTCCGGATAACACAATTATAGCACGAATAAAGACAATTATCATGAATAAGGAAATATAATAATAATGCTTTTATTATTGCCTCTAGGGCATATTTCCAACAGTCTCCCACTTGCACTAGAGTCAATAATCTAGTTACATTGTGATGAATCGAACACCCATAGAGTTCTGGTGCTGATCATGTTTTGCCTTAGGGAGAGGTTTAGTCAATGGATCTGCGACATTCAGATCCGTGTGCACTTTACAAATTTCTATGTCTCCATCTTGAACATTTTCACGAATGGAGTTGAAGCGACGCTTGATGTGCCTGGTCTTCTTGTGAAACCTGGGCTCCTTTGCAAGTGCAATAGCTCCAGTGTTGTCACAGAAGAGTTTGATTGGCCCCGACGCATTGGGTATGACTCCGAGCTCGGTGATGAACTCCTTCACCCAAATTGCTTCATATGCCGCCTCCGAGGCTGCCATGTACTCCGCTTCACATGTAGATCCCGCCACGACGCTTTGCTTGCAACTGCACTAGCTTACTGCCCCACCATTCAAAATATACACGTATCCGGTTTGTGACTTAGAGTCATCCAGATCTGTGTCGAAGCTAGCGTCGACGTAACCTTTTACGACGAGCTCTTCGTCACCTCCATAAACGAGAAACATTTCCTTGGTCCTTTTCAGGTACTTCAGGATATTCTTGACCGTTGTCCAGTGTTCCTTGCCGGGATTACTTTGGTACCTTCCTACCAAACTTACGGCAAGGTTTACATCAGGTCTGGTACACAGCATGGCATACATAATAGAACCTATGGCTGAGGCATAGGGGATGACACTCATCTCTTCTATATCTTCTGCCGTGGTCGGACATTGAGCTGAGCTCAATTTCACACCTTGTAACACAGGTAAGAACCCTTTCTTAGATTGATCCATATTGAACTTCTTCAATATCTTATCAAGGTATGTGCTTTGTGAAAGACCTATGAGGCGTCTCGATCTATCTCTATAGATCTTGATGCCTAATATATAAGTAGCTTCTCCAAGGTCCTTCATTGAAAAACTTTTATTCAAGTAGGCCTTAATGCTGTCCAAGAGTTCTATATCATTCCCCATCAAAAGTATGTCGTCTACATATAATATGAGAAATGCTACAGCGCTCCCACTCACTTTCTTGTAAACGCAGGCTTCTCCATAAGTCTGCGTAAACCCAAACGCTTTGATCATCTCATCAAAGCGAATGTTCCAACTCCGAGATGCTTGCACCAGCCCATAAATCGAGCGTTGGAGCTTGCACACCTTGTCAGCATTCTTAGGATCGACAAAACCTTCCGGCTGCATCATATACAATTCTTCCTTAAGGAAACCATTAAGGAATGCCGTTTTGACGTCCATTTGCCATATTTCATAATCGTAGAATGCGGCAATTGCTAACATGATTCGGACGGACTTCAGCTTCGCTACCGGTGAGAAAGTCTCATCGTAGTCAATTCCTTGAACTTGTCGATAACCCTTAGCGACAAGTCGAGCTTTATAGATGGTCACATTACCATCCGCGTCTGTCTTCTTCTTAAAGATCCATTTATTTTCTATCGCTCGCCGATCATCGGGCAAGTCTGTCAAAGTCCATACTTTGTTTTCATACATGGATCCTATCTCGGATTTCATGGCTTCTAGCCATTTGTCGGAATCCGGGCCCGCCATTGCTTCCTCATAGTTCGAAGGTTCACCGTTGTCTAACAACATGATTTCCAAGACAGGGTTGTCGTACCACTCTGGTGCGGAACGTGTCCTTGTGGACCTTCGAATTTCAGTAGGAGCTTGATTAGAAGTATCTTGATCATCATCATTAATTTCCTCTCTAGTCGGTGCAGGCACCTCAGAAACGTTTTCTTGAGTTTCGCCATTTTCCGGTTCAAGAGGTAACACTTCATCAAGTTCTACTTTCCTCCCACTTACTTCTTTCGAGAGAAACTCTTTCTCTAGAAAGGATCCATTCTTGGCAACAAAGATCTTGCCTTCGGATCTGAGGTAGAAGGTATACCCAACAGTTTCTTTAGGGTATCCTATGAAGACGCATTTTTCCGACTTGGGTTCGAGCTTTTTAGGTTGAAGTTTCTTGACATAAGCATCGCATCCCCAAACTTTTAGAAACGACAGCTTAGGTTTCTTCCCAAACCATAATTCATACGGTGTCGTCTCAACGGATTTCGACGGAGCCCTATTTAAAGTGAATGCGGCAGTCTCTAAAGCATAGCCCCAAAAAGATAGCGGTAAGTCGGTAAGAGACATCATAGATCGCACCATATCTAATAGAGTGCGATTACGACGTTCAGACACACCATTACGCTGAGGTGTTCTAGGCGGCGTGAGTTGTGAAACTATTCCACATTTTCTTAAGTGCGTGCCAAATTCGTGACTCAAGTATTCTCCTCCACGATCTGATCGTAGAAACTTGATCTTTCTATCACGTTGATTTTCAACCTCACTCTGAAATTCTTTGAACTTTTCAAAGGTCTCAGACTTGTGTTTCATTAAGTAGACATACCCATATCTACTCAAGTCATCAGTGAGGGTGAGAACATAACGATAGCCACCGCGAGCCTCAACACTCATTGGACCGCACACATCGGTATGTATGATTTCTAATAAGTTGGTTGCTCGCTCCATTGTTCCTGAGAATGGAGTCTTGGTCATTTTACCCATGAGGCATGGTTCGCACGTGTCAAATGATTCATAATCAAGAGACTCTGAAAGTCCATTTGCATGGAGCTTCTTCATGCGTTTGACACCTATGTGACCAAGGCGGCAGTGCCACAAATATGTGGGACTATTGTTATCAACTTTAACTCTTTTGGTATTCACACTATGAACATGTGTATCATCACGTACGAGATTCATTAAGAATAAACCATTAACCATCGGAGCATGACCATAAAACATATCTCTCATATAAATAGAACAACCATTATTCTCGGATTTAAATGAGTAGCCATCTCGAATTAAACGAGATCCAGATACAATGTTCATGCTCAAACTTGGCACTAAATAACAATTATTGAGGTTTAAAACTAATCCCGTAGGTAAATGTAGAGGCAGCGTGCCGACGGCGATCACATCGACCTTGGAACCATTCCCGACGCGCATCGTCACCTCGTCCTTCGCCAGTCTCTGTTTATTCCGCAGCTCCTGTTTTGAGTTACAAATGTGAGCAACTGCACCGGTATCAAATACCCAAGAGCTACTACGAGTATTGGTAAGGTACACATCAATTACATGTATATCACATATACCTTTTGTTTTGCCGGCCTTCTTGTCCGCTAAGTATTTGGGGCAGTTCCGCTTCCAGTGACCACTTCCCTTGCAATAAAAACACTCAGTCTCGGGCTTGGGTCCATTCTTTAGCTTCTTCCCGGCAACTTGCTTACCGGGCGCGGCAACTTCCTTGCCGTCCTTCTTGAAGTTCTTTTTACCCTTGCCCTTCTTGAACTTAGTGGTTTTATTCACCATCAACACTTGATGCTCCTTCTTGATTTCTACCTCTGCTGATTTCAGCATGGCATATACCTCAGGAATGGTCTTCACCATCCCCTGCATATTGTAATTCATCACAAAGCTCTTGTAGCTAGGTGGAAGCGACTGGAGGATTCTGTCAATGATCGCTTCATCCGGGAGATTAACTTCCAGTTGAGTCAAGCAGTTGTGCAACCCAGACATTTTGAGTATGTGTTCACTGACAGAGCTATTTTCCTCCATCTTACAGCTAAAGAATTTGTCGGAGACTTCATATCTCTCGACCCGAGCATGAGCTTGGAAAACCATTTTCAGCTCTTCGAACATCTCATATGCTCCATGTCTCTCAAAACGCTTTTGGAGCCCCGGCTCTAAGCTGTAAAGCATGCCGCACTAAACGAGGGAGTAATCATCGCAGCGTGACTGCCAAGCGTTCATAACGTCTTGTTCTGCAGGGAGAATAGGTGCGTCACCCAGCGGTGCTCGTAGGACATAATCTTTCTTGGCAGCTATGAGGATGATCCTCAGATTCTGGACCCAGTCCGTATAGTTGCTACCATCGTCTTTCAGCTTGGTTTTCTCTAGGAACGTGTTGAAGTTGAGGACTACGTTGGCCATTTGATCTACAAGACATATTGTAAAAATTTTAGACTAAGTTCATGATAATAAAGTTCATTTAATCAAATTATTTAATGAACTCCCACTTAGATAGACATCCCTCTTCTAGTCATCTAAGTATTACATGATCCGAGTCAACTAGGCCGTGTCCGATCATCACGTGAGACGGACTAGTCAACATCGGTGAACATCTTCATGTTGATCATATCTTCTATACGACTCATGCTCGACCTTTCGGTCTTCTGTGTTCCGAGGCCATGTCTGTACATGCTAGGCTCGTCAAGTCAACCTAAGTGTTTTGCGTGTGTAAATCTGTCTTACACCCGTTGTATGCGAACGTAAGGACCTATCACACCCGATCATCACGTGGTGCTTCGAAACAACGAACTGTCGCAACGGTGCACAGTTAGGGGGAACACTTTCTTGAAATTATTATGAGGGATCATCTTATTTACTACCGTCGTTCTAAGTAAACAAGATGCAAAACATGATAAACATCACATGCAATCAAATAATAAACGTGACATGATATGACCAATATCACACAGCTCCTTTGATCTCCATCTTGGGGCTCCATGATCATCTTGTCACCGGCTTGACACCATGATCTCCATCATCATGATCTTCATCATCGTGTCTCCATGAAGTTGCTCGCCAACTAATACTTCTACTACTATGGCTAACGCGTTTAGCAATAAAGTAAAGTAATTTACATGGCGTTTCTCAATGACACGCAGGTCATACAATAAATAAAGACAACTCCTATGGCTCCTGCCGGTTGTCATACTCATCGACATGCAAGTCATGATTCCTATTACAATAGCATGAACATCTCATACATCACATATAGATCATTCATCATTCATCACAACTTTGGCCATATCATATCACAAAGCACTTGCTGCAAAAACAAGTTAGACGTCCTCTAATTGTTGTTGCAAGTTTTACGTGGCTGAATTAGGGTTCTAGCAAGAACGTTTTCTTACCTACGTGAAAGCCACAACGTGATTTGTCAACTTCTATTTACCCTTCATAAGGACCCTTTTCATCGAATCCGCTCAACCTAAAGTGGGAGAGACAGACACCCGCCAGCCACCTTATGCAACTAGTGCATGTTAGTCGGTGGAACCGGTCTCACGTAAGAGTACGTGTAAGGTTGGTCCGGGCCGCTTCATCCCACAATACCGCTGAAGCAAGATAAGACTAGTAGCGGCAAGAAAGTTGACAACATCTACGCCCACAACAAATTGTGTTCTACTCGTGCAATAGAGAACTACGCATAGACCTAGCTCTGATACCACTGTTGGGGAACGTTGTAGAAAATTAAAAATTTTCCTACGGTTTCACCAAGATCCATCTATGAGTTCATCTAGCAACGAGTCATGGGAGAGGGAGATTGCATCTACATACCACTTTGCAGATCGCGAGCGGAAGCGTTCAACGAACGGGGATGAAGTAGTCGTACACACCGTGATCCAAATCACCGGAGATCCTAGTACCGAAAGCACGGCACCTCCGCGTTCAACACACGTACGGTCAGCGTAACGTCTCCTTCTTCTTGATCCAGCAAGGCAAAGGAGAGGTTGGGGAAGAAGACTCCAGCAGCAGCACGACGGCGTGGTGATGGTGGAGCCGCAGTACTCCGACAGGGCTTCGCCGAGCTCTACGGAGGAGGAGGAGGTGTTGGAGAGGGAGAGGGAGGCGTCAGGAGCAAGGGTGCGCAGCCCCCCTCCCCTCCCCCCTTTATATAGCCCCTTGGGGGGGCGCCGGCCCTAGGAGATGGAATCTCCTAGGGGGGGCGGCGGCCAGGGAGGGGACTTGCCCCCCAAGCAAGGGGGGCGCCCCCTTTAGGGTTCCCCCCAACCCTAGGCGCATGGGCCCTTGGGGGGGAGGCGCACCAGCCCACTTTGGGCTGGTTCCCTTCCTCATACAGCCCATGGGGCCCTCCGAGGCAGGTGGCCCCACCCGGTGGACCCCCGGGACCCTCCGGTGGTCCCGGTACAATACCGATAACCCCGAAACTTGTCCCGATGGCCAAAATAGCACTTTCTATATATAATTCTTTACCTCCGGACCATTCCGAAACTCCTCGTGACGTCCGAGATCTCATCCGGGACTCCGAACAACATTCGGGTTACTGCACATACATATCTTCACAACCCTAGCGTCACCGAACCTTAAGTGTGTAGACCCTACGGGTTCGGGAGACATGCAGACATGACCGAGACGGTTCCCGGGCAATAACCAACAGCGGGATCTGGATACCCATGTTAGCTCCCACATGCTCCACGATGATCTCATCGGATGAACCACGATGTCGAGGATTCAATTAATCCCGTATACGATTCCCTTTGTCAATCGGTATTTTACTTGCCCGAGATTCGATCGTCGGTATCCCAATACCTCGTTCAATCTCGTTACCGGCAAGTCACTTTTCTCGTACCGTAATGCATGATCCCGTGATCAAACACTTTGATCACATTGAGCTCATTATGATGATGCATTACCGAGAGGGCCCGGTGATACCTCTCCGTCAAGCGGAGTGACAAATCTCAGTCTCGATCCATGTCAACCCAACAGACACTTTCAGAGATACCCGTAGTATACCTTTATAGTCACCCAGTTACGTTGTGACGTTTGGCACACCCAAAGCACTCCTACGGTATCCGGGAGTTACACGATCTCATGGTCTAAGGAAAGGATACTTGACATTGAAAAACTCTAGCAAACGAACTATGCGATCTTATGTTATGTTTAGGATTGGGTCTTGTCCATCACATCATTCTCCTAATGATGTGATCTCGTTATCAATGACATCCAATGTCCATAGTCAGGAAACCATGACTATCTATCGATCAACGAGCTAGTCAACTAGAGGCTTACTAGGGACATGTTGTTGTCTGTTATTCACACATGTATTACGATTTCCGGATAACACAATTATAGCACGAATAAAGACAATTATCATGAATAAGGAAATATAATAATAATGCTTTTATTATTGCCTCTAGGGCATATTTCCAACACCTATGACTATGAGATTATGCAACTCCCGAATACCAGAGGAAAACACTTTGTGTGCTACCAAATGTCACAACGTAACTGGGTGATTATAAAGGTTCTCTACAGGTGTCTCCGATGGTACTTGTTGAGTTGGCATAGATCGAGATTAGGATTTGTCACTCCGATTGTCGGAGAGGTATCTCTGGGCCCTCTCGGTAATGCACATCACTATAAGCCTTGCAAGCATTGTGACTAATGAGTTAGTTGCGGGATGATGCATTATGGAACGAGTAAAGAGACTTGCCGGTAACGAGAATGAACTAGGTATGAGGATACCGACGATCGAATCTCGGGCAAGTAACATGCCGATGACAAAGGGAAAAACGTATGTTATTATGCGGTTTGACCGATAAAGATCTTCGTAGAATATGTAGGAGCCAATATGAGCATCCAGGTTCCGCTATTGGTTATTGACCGGGGATGTGTCCCGGTCATGTCTACATAGTTCTCGAACCCGTAGGGTCCGCACGCTTAACGTTCGATGACGATTTGTATTATGAGTTATGTGATTTGATGACCAAAGTTTATTCGGAGTCCCGAATGAGATCCGAGACATGACAAGGAGTCTTGAAATGGTCGAGAGGTAAAGATCGATATATTGGAAGGCTATTGGTGTAAAGCGCATGAAGAAACTCCATTCTGATGGACTTTTGGAATCACTTGATTATGAATCACTTGGTACTTGCAAACCATTCCTCATGGGCAAGATGACTAAAACGCCGTTCTCTGGAACAATGGAGCGAGCAACAGATTTGTTGGAAATCATACATACTGATGTATGTGGTCCAATGAATATTGAGGCTCGTGACGGGTATCGTTATTTTCTCACCTTCACAGATGATTTGAGCAGATATGGGTATATCTACTTAATAAAACATAAATCTGAAACATTTAAAAAGTTCAAAGAATTTCAGAGTGAAGTGGAAAATCATCATAACAAGAAAATAAAGTTTCCACGATCTGATCGTGGAGGAGAATATTTGAGTTACAAGTTTGGTCTTCATTTGAAACAATGCGAAATAGTTTCGCAACTCACGCCACCCGGAACACCACAACGTAATGGTGTGTCCGAACGTCGTAATCGTACTTTACTAGATATGGTGCGATCTATGATGTCTCTTACTGATTTACTGTTATCATTTTGGGGTTATGCTTTAGAGACGGCTGCATTCACGTTAAATAGGGCACCATCTAAATCCGTTGAGACGACACCTTATGAACTGTGGTTTTGCAAGAAACCCAATTTGTCGTTTCTTAAAGTTTGGGGTTGCGAGGTGATGACCCACAAGTATAGGGGATCTATCATAGTCCTTTCAGTAAGTAAGAGTGTCGAACCCAACGAGGAGCAGAAGTAAATGATAAGCGGTTTTCAGCAAGGTATTCTCTGCAAGTACTGAAATAAGTGGTAACAGATAGTTTTGTGATAAGGTAAATTGTAACGAGCAACAAGTAACAAAAGTAAATAAAGTGCAGCAAGGTGGCCCAATCCTTTTTGTAGCAAAGGACAAGCCAGAACAAACTCTTATATAAGGAAAAGCGCTCCCGAGTACACATGGGAATATCGTCAAGCTAGTTTTCATCACGTTCATATGATTCGCGTTCGGTACTTTGCTAATTTGATATGTGGGTGGACCGGTGCTTGGGTGTTGTTCTTACTTGAACAAGCATCCCACTTATGATTAACCTCTATTGTAAGCATCCGCAACTACAACAAAAGTATTAAGGTAAACCTAACCATAACATGAAACATGTGGATCTAAATCAGCCCCTTACGAAGCAACACACAAACTAGGGTTTAAGCTTCTGTCACTCTAGCAACCCATCATCTACTTATTACTTCCCAATGCCTTCCTCTAGGCCCAAATAATGGTGAAGTGTTATGTAGTCGACGTTACATAACACCACTAGAGGCTAGACAACATACATCTTATCAAAATATCGAACGAATACCAAATTCACATGACTACTAATAGCAAGACTTCTCCCATGTCCTCAGGAACAAACGTAACTACTCACAAAGCATATTCATGTTCATAATCAAAGGGGTAATAGTATGCATAAAGGATCTGAACATATGATCTTCCACCAAATAAACTAACTAGCATCAACTACAAGGAGTAATCAACACTACTAGCAACCTACTAGCACCAATCCCGGACTTTGAGACAAGAATTGGATACAAGAGATGAACTAGGGTTTAGAGATGAGATGGTGCTGGTGAAGATGTTGATGGAGATTGCCCTCTCCCGATGAGAGGAGCGTTGGTGATGACGATGGTGATGATTTCCCCCTCCCGGAGGGAAGTATCCCCGGCAGAACAGCTCTGCCGTAGCTCTAGATTGGTTCCGCCAAGGTTCCGCCTCGTGGCGGCGGAGTCTCGTCCCCAAAAGTTCTTCTGACTTTTTTCTCATCGAAAGACTTCATATAGAAGAAGATGGACGTCGGAGACCCACCAGGGGGCCCACGAGGTAGGGGGGGCGCCTAGGAGGGGGGCGCGCCCCCACCCTCGTGAGCAGGGTGTGGGCCCCCTGGACTTCATCTTTGGCGAGGATTTTTATTTATTTATTTTAAGATATTCCGTGGAGTTTCAGGACTTTTGGAGTTGCGCAGAATAGGTCTCTAATATTTGCTCCTTTTCCAGCCCAGAATTCCAGCTGTCGGCATTCTCCCTCCTTATGTAAACCTTGTAAAATAAGATAGAATAGCCATAAGTATTGTGACATAATGTGAAATAACAGCCCATAATGCAATAAATATCGATATAAAAGCATGATGCAAAATGGACGTATCAACTCCCCCAAGCTTAGACCTCGCTTGTCCTCAAGCGAAAAGCCGATAACAATAAATATGTCCTGATGTTTAGAGGTAGAGGCATCGATAAAAATAAAATACGGACATGAAGGCATCATGATTATTCTCATAACAGCAACATATATAGATTTTGTCATATGATTACTTATATCCAAGTGATGATCTTTTCACAATGCAAAAGTATGAATCAGAAACCTTATTGGGCTCCAACAAACTATAATCTCAGTCATTGAAGCAATTGCAATTTATCATAACATCGGAAAGAGTCTATGTCAGAGCTGAAAAGCAAGTCCACATACTCAACTATCATTTAGTCGACCAATATGATCATTGATGTGTCTCTCGTGTCTCTATAACTTTTTATTGTTTCATGCTATTGTACTATCATTCTTATATACTCTAGACATCATTTTTCATCATTTTGAATTGTTATTTCGGACTAACATATTAATCTATTGCCCAGTGTTAGTTGTTATTTTCTACTTGTTTTTTGTCTTATGGAAAATCGATACCTACAAAGGTCAAAACACGATGAAACTTTTTGATGATTTTTTCTGGAACATAAAAGATTCTTGAAGCTTCGGAAGGAGACTAGGAGATGGCTGAGGAGCCCACAAGCCCAGGGGCGCGGTCTACCCCCTGGCTGCGCCAAGCATGCTTCTGGGGCCCATGCAGCTCCGTTTCACCTAATTCCTGACCTATAAATTCACATATATTCGGAAACCCTCAGAGTGAAACCCGAAACAATTTTATCGTTGCCGTGTGAAGGAAATATGCCCTAGAGGCAATAATAAAGTTGTTATTTATATTTTCTTATATCATGATAAATGTTTATTATTAATACTAGTATTGTATTAACCGGAAACTTAGTACATGTGTGAATACATAGGCAAACAAAGTGTCACTAGTATGCCTCTACTTGACTAGCTCGTTGAATCAAAGATGGTTAAGTTTCCTAGCCATAGACATGAGTTGTCATTTGATTAACGGGATCACATCATTAGAGAATGATGTGATTGACTTGACCCATTCCGTTAGCTTAGCACTTGATCGTTTAGTATATTGCTATTGCTTTCTTCATGACTTATACATGTTCCTATTGTTGGGGAACGTTGCAGAAAATTAAAATTTTTCCTACGGTTTCACCAAGATCCATCTATGAGTTCATATAGCAACGAGTCATGGGAGAGGGAGATTGCATCTACATACCACTTTGCAGATCGCGAGCGGAAGCGTTCAACGAACGGGGATGAAGTAGTCGTACACACCGTGATCCAAATCACCGGAGATCCTAGTACCGAAAGCACGGCACCTCCGCGTTCAACACACGTACGGTCAGCGTAACGTCTCCTTCTTCTTGATCCAGCAAGGCAAAGGAGAGGTTGGGGAAGAAGACTCCAGCAGCAGCACGACGGCGTGGTGATGGTGGAGCCGCAGTACTCCGACAGGGCTTCGCCGAGCTCTACGGAGGAGGAGGAGGTGTTGGAGAGGGAGAGGGAGGCGCCAGGAGCAAGGGTGCGCAGCCCCCCTCCCCTCCCCCCTTTATATAGCCCCTTGGGGGGGGCGTCGGCCCTAGGAGATGGAATCTCCTAGGGGGGCGGCGGCCAGGGAGGGGACTTGCCCCCAAGCAAGGGGGGTGCCCCCTTTAGGGTTCCCCCCCCCCCCAACCCTAGGCGCATGGGCCCTTGGGGGGGAGGCGCACCAGCCCACTTTGGGCTGGTTCCCTTCCTCATACAGCCCATGGGGCCCTCCGAGGCAGGTGGCCCCACCCGGTGGACCCCCGGGACCCTCCGGTGGTCCCGGTACAATACCGATAACCCCGAAACTTGTCCCGACGGCCAAAATAGCACTTTCTATATATAATTCTTTACCTCCGGACCATTTCGAAACTCCTCGTGACGTCCGAGATCTCATCCGGGACTCCGAACAACATTCGGGTTACTGCACATACATATCTTCACAACCCTAGCGTCACCGAACCTTAAGTGTGTAGACCCTACGGGTTCGGGAGACATGCAGACATGACCGAGACGGTTCCCGGGCAATAACCAACAGCGGGATCTGGATACCCATGTTGGCTCCCACATGCTCCACGATGATCTCATCGGATGAACCACGATGTCGAGGATTCAATTAATCCCGTATACGATTCCCTTTGTCAATCGGTATTTTACTTGCCCGAGATTCGATCGTCGGTATCCCAATACCTCGTTCAATCTCGTTACCGGCAAGTCACTTTTCTCGTACCGTAATGCATGATCCCGTGATCAAACACTTTGATCACATTGAGCTCATTATGATGATGCATTACCGAGAGGGCCCGGTGATACCTCTCCGTCAAGCGGAGTGACAAATCCCAGTCTCGATCCATGTCAACCCAACAGACACTTTCAGAGATACCCGTAGTATACCTTTATAGTCACCCAGTTACGTTGTGACGTTTGGCACACCCAAAGCACTCCTACGGTATCCGGGAGTTACACGATCTCATGGTCTAAGGAAAGGATACTTGACATTGAAAAACTCTAGCAAACGAACTATGCGATCTTATGTTATGTTTAGGATTGGGTCTTGTCCATCACATCATTCTCCTAATGATGTGATCTCGTTATCAATGACATCCAATGTCCATAGTCAGGAAACCATGACTATCTATCGATCAACGAGCTAGTCAACTAGAGGCTTACTAGGGACATGTTGTTGTCTGTTATTCACACATGTATTACGATTTCCGGATAACACAATTATAGCACGAATAAAGACAATTATCATGAATAAGGAAATATAATAATAATGCTTTTATTATTGCCTCTAGGGCATATTTCCAACACCTATGACTATGAGATTATGCAACTCCCGAATACCAGAGGAAAACACTTTGTGTGCTACCAAATGTCACAACGTAACTGGGTGATTATAAAGGTTCTCTACAGGTGTCTCCGATGGTACTTGTTGAGTTGGCATAGATCGAGATTAGGATTTGTCACTCCGATTGTCGGAGAGGTATCTCTGGGCCCTCTCGGTAATGCACATCACTATAAGCCTTGCAAGCATTGTGACTAATGAGTTAGTTGCGGGATGATGCATTATGGAACGAGTAAAGAGACTTGCCGGTAACGAGAATGAACTAGGTATGAGGATACCGACGATCGAATCTCGGGCAAGTAACATGCCGATGACAAAGGGAAAAACGTATGTTATTATGCGGTTTGACCGATAAAGATCTTCGTAGAATATGTAGGAGCCAATATGAGCATCCAGGTTCCGCTATTGGTTATTGACCGGGGATGTGTCCCGGTCATGTCTACATAGTTCTCGAACCCGTAGGGTCCGCACGCTTAACGTTCGATGACGATTTGTATTATGAGTTATGTGATTTGATGACCAAAGTTTATTCGGAGTCCCGAATGAGATCCGAGACATGACAAGGAGTCTTGAAATGGTCGAGAGGTAAAGATCGATATATTGGAAGGCTATTGGTGTAAAGCGCATGAAGAAACTCCATTCTGATGGACTTTTGGAATCACTTGATTATGAATCACTTGGTACTTGCAAACCATTCCTCATGGGCAAGATGACTAAAACGCCGTTCTCTGGAACAATGGAGCGAGCAACAGATTTGTTGGAAATCATACATACTGATGTATGTGGTCCAATGAATATTGAGGCTCGTGACGGGTATCGTTATTTTCTCACCTTCACAGATGATTTGAGCAGATATGGGTATATCTACTTAATAAAACATAAATCTGAAACATTTAAAAAGTTCAAAGAATTTCAGAGTGAAGTGGAAAATCATCATAACAAGAAAATAAAGTTTCCACGATCTGATCGTGGAGGAGAATATTTGAGTTACAAGTTTGGTCTTCATTTGAAACAATGCGAAATAGTTTCGCAACTCACGCCACCCGGAACACCACAACGTAATGGTGTGTCCGAACGTCGTAATCGTACTTTACTAGATATGGTGCGATCTATGATGTCTCTTACTGATTTACTGTTATCATTTTGGGGTTATGCTTTAGAGACGGCTGCATTCACGTTAAATAGGGCACCATCTAAATCCGTTGAGACGACACCTTATGAACTGTGGTTTTGCAAGAAACCCAATTTGTCGTTTCTTAAAGTTTGGGGTTGCGAGGTGATGACCCACAAGTATAGGGGATCTATCATAGTCCTTTCAGTAAGTAAGAGTGTCGAACCCAACGAGGAGCAGAAGTAAATGATAAGCGGTTTTCAGCAAGGTATTCTCTGCAAGTACTGAAATAAGTGGTAACAGATAGTTTTGTGATAAGGTAAATTGTAACGAGCAACAAGTAACAAAAGTAAATAAAGTGCAGCAAGGTGGCCCAATCCTTTTTGTAGCAAAGGACAAGCCAGAACAAACTCTTATATAAGGAAAAGCGCTCCCGAGTACACATGGGAATATCGTCAAGCTAGTTTTCATCACGTTCATATGATTCGCGTTCGGTACTTTGCTAATTTGATATGTGGGTGGACCGGTGCTTGGGTGTTGTTCTTACTTGAACAAGCATCCCACTTATGATTAACCTCTATTGTAAGCATCCGCAACTACAACAAAAGTATTAAGGTAAACCTAACCATAACATGAAACATGTGGATCTAAATCAGCCCCTTACGAAGCAACGCACAAACTAGGGTTTAAGCTTCTGTCACTCTAGCAACCCATCATCTACTTATTACTTCCCAATGCCTTCCTCTAGGCCCAAATAATGGTGAAGTGTTATGTAGTCGACGTTACATAACACCACTAGAGGCTAGACAACATACATCTTATCAAAATATCGAACGAATACCAAATTCACATGACTACTAATAGCAAGACTTCTCCCATGTCCTCAGGAACAAACGTAACTACTCACAAAGCATATTCATGTTCATAATCAAAGGGGTAATAATATGCATAAAGGATCTGAACATATGATCTTCCACCAAATAAACTAACTAGCATCAACTACAAGGAGTAATCAACACTACTAGCAACCTACTAGCACCAATCCCGGACTTTGAGACAAGAATTGGATACAAGAGATGAACTAGGGTTTAGAGATGAGATGGTGCTGGTGAAGATGTTGATGGAGACTGCCCTCTCCCGATGAGAGGAGCGTTGGTGATGACGATGGTGATGATTTCCCCCTCCCGGAGGGAAGTATCCCCGGCAGAACAGCTCTGCCGTAGCTCTAGATTGGTTCCGCCAAGGTTCCGCCTCGTGGCGGCGGAGTCTTGTCCCCAAAAGTTCTTCTGACTTTTTTCTCATCGAAAGACTTCATATAGAAGAAGATGGACGTCGGAGACCCACCAGGGGGCCCACGAGGTAGGGGGCGCGCCTAGGAGGGGGGCGCGCCCCCACCCTCGTGAGCAGGGTGTGGGCCCCCTGGACTTCATCTTTGGCGAGGATTTTTATTTATTTATTTTAAGATATTCCGTGGAGTTTCAGGACTTTTGGAGTTGCGCAGAATAGGTCTCTAATATTTGCTCCTTTTCCAGCCCAGAATTCCAGCTGTCGGCATTCTCCCTCCTTATGTAAACCTTGTAAAATAAGATAGAATAGCCATAAGTATTGTGACATAATGTGAAATAACAGCCCACAATGCAATAAATATCGATATAAAAGCATGATGCAAAATGGACGTATCAACTCCCCCAAGCTTAGACCTCGCTTGTCCTCAAGCGAAAAGCCGATAACAATAAATATGTCCTGATGTTTAGAGGTAGAGACATCGATAAAAATAAAATACGGACATGAAGGCATCATGATTATTCTCATAACAGCAACATATATAGATTTTGTCATATGATTACTTATATCCAAGTGATGATCTTTTCACAATGCAAAAGTATGAATCAGAAACCTTATTGGGCTCCAACAAACTATAATCTCAGTCATTGAAGCAATTGCAATTTATCATAACATCGGAAAGAGTCTATGTCAGAGCTGAAAAGCAAGTCCACATACTCAACTATCATTTAGTCCTTCATAATTGCTAACACTCACGCAATACTTGTGGTTATGAAGTTTTAATCGGACACAGAGAAAGATAGGGGCTTATAGTTTTGCCCCACAACCTTTTACCTCAAGGGTAATGTCAACAATAATAATTCATGCTCCCCTACATCCAATTAGATATATATATCATGTTCTTTCCAACATGCTGGGCTTGCCAAAGGATAAAATGAAAAAGGAAAGGTGAAGATCACCGTGACTCTTGCATAAGGTAGAAGATAATAATAAAAGATAGGCCCTTCGCAGAGGGAAGCAGAGGTTGCCATGCGCTTTTATGGTTAGATGCACAAAATCTCAATGCGAAAGAACGTCACTTTATATTGCCCCTTGTGATATGAACCTTTATTATGCAGTCCATCGCTTTTATTACTTCCACATCACAAGATCGTATAAAGCTTATTTCTCCCACACCAATCAATCATACATATTTAGAGCAATTTTTATTGCTTTGCACCGATGGCAACTTACTTGAAGGATCTTACTCAATCGATAGGTAGATATGGTGGACTCTCATGGCAAAACTGGTTTAAGGGTATTTGGAAGCACAAGTAGTATTTCTACTTGGTGCTGAGAATTTGGCTAGCATGAGGGGGAAAGGCAAGCTCAACATGTAAGAGGATCCATGACAACATACTTTATCTCAGATATAAGAAAAACATAACTCATTACATTGTCTTCCTTGTCCAACATCGACTCTTTAGCATGTCATATTTTAATGAGTGCTCCCAATCATAAAAGATGTCAATGATAATATATCTATATGTGAAACCTCTCTTTCCTTATTACTTCCTATTAATTGCAACGATGACCAAAGCTATGTCTGCCAACTCCCAACAACTTTTAATCATCATACTCTTTCTATGTGAAGTCATTACTCTCAATAAGATCAATATGAACTCTTTGTTTCTTTTATTCTTTTCTTCTTTCTTTATTTTATTCACCCAAGATCATGGCAAAATAATCAAGCCCTTGACTCAACACTAATCTTTATTATATATAGCTCACGGACTCGATTACAAAGAGAGATCATAAAGCAAAACTCAAAACTAGATCATGCCATAAACTTTATTCTATTAGATCAAGATACTACTAATAGGATTGAACTAAGAAAAAGGGTAAAGATAGGAGTTGTGATTGTGATACGATACCGGAGCACCTCCCCCAAGCTTGGCAGTTGCCAAGGGGAGTGCCCATACCCAGGTGATTATGTCTCCTTTGTTGGCGAAGAAGGTGGTGGTGATGGATAATCGCACATAGAGCGTAAGAGGTCCTCCAGCTTGCGGATAATGCCCTTGAGTGCGATAATATGCTCCTTCAACAAAATATTTTCATGGGTGAGATACTTATACTGTATACGGGCTAACTCAATCATCTTGAAAGCTTCGATCACAGTTGGGGTAAGAAGATTGTGGTCAAGTTGAAGGATGTCTTCTGCTGCCGGAGCTTGATTCTCCGTGGCCTTCTTGATCCCTTCATCCTTGTTGATCTCCATGGGCTCTTCCCTCTTCAGCTCTATCTTCATTAGCCAAGCATCTTTGTCACCATTGTCGGAGGAGGGGGACGACATGATGCCTGGCCTTGACAACCCTGACAGAAAACAGCTCGAAACAAGAACAGAGGAGATTTGCGTGATACGGGAGTCAAAACCTTCGGGAGAATATATAATGAATTTTTACCGACCAAAATACGTATCATGCAAGAAAACGGAGTCCGGAAGGCACACGAGGTGCTCACGAGGTAGGGGGGCGCGCCCACCACCCTCGTGGGGCCCTCGTGTCCTTCCCGGACTGCTACTTATTTTTCTATTTTTCTAAATAAATCAAAATGGAGAAATATTGCCTTTAAAATTGTTTTGGAGTCGGTTTACTTACCGTACCACATACCTATTCCTTTTCGGAGTCTGAAACAGTCTGGAAGGTGTCTCTTATGTATTCCTCCGGGGTTATGATTTCAATAATATTGGTTTCAACATTTATGGGATTACCTGAGATATAATGTTTAATTCTTTGACCGTTTACCACCTTCGGATTTGTGCCTTCGAAGTTGTTGATCTTTATGGCACCGGAACGATAGATCTCCTCGATAATGTAGGGGCCTTCCCATTTAGAGAGAAGTTTTCCTGCAAAAAATCTTAAACGAGAGTTGTATAGCAATACATAATCACCTACATTAAACTCACGCTTTTGTATCCTTTTGTCATCCCATCTTTTAACTTTTTCTTTAAACAACTTGGCATTTTCATAAGCTTGGGTTCTCCATTCATCAAGTGAGCTAATATCAAATAACCTCTTCTCACCAGCAAGTTTGAAATCATAGTTGAGCTCTTTAATAGCCCAATATGCCTTATGTTCTAGTTCGAGAGGTAAGTGACATGCTTTTCCATAAACCATTTTGTATGGAGACATTCCCATAGGATTTTTATATGCAGTTCTATAAGCCCATAATGCATCATCAAGTTTCTTAGACCAATTCTTTCTAGACCTATTAACAGTCTTTTGCAAAATTAATTTGAGCTCTCTATTACTCAATTCTACTTGACCACTAGACTGTGGGTGATAAGGAGATGCAATTCTATGATTAACATCATACTTAGCAAGCATTTTACGGAAAGCACCATGAATAAAGTGTGAACCACCATCTGTCATTAAATATCTAGGGACTCCAAACCTCGAAAAAATAACTTCTTTAAGCATTTTAATAGAAGTGTTGTGATCAGCACTACTAGTTGGAATAGCTTATACCCACTTAGTAACGTAATCAACAGCAACTAGAATATGTGTATATCCATTAGAGGCAGGAAAAGGTCCCATATAGTCAAAGCCCCAAACATCAAATGGTTCAATAACAAGTGAATAATTCATAGGCATTTCTTGACGTCTACTAATATTACCAATTCTTTGACATTCATCACATGACAAGACAAACTTACGAGCATCCTTGAAGAGAGTAGGCCAATAAAAACCGAATTGCAATACCTTATGTGCAGTTCTGTCTCCCGCATGGTGTCCTCCATAAGCTTCGGAGTGGCACTTGCGTAGGATCTGTTCCTGTTCATGCTCAGGTACACAACGTCTAATAACACCATCTAATCCTTCTTTATAAAGATGTGGGTCATCCCAAAAGTAATGTCTCAGATCATAGAAGAACTTTTTCTTTTGTTGGTATGTGAAGCTAGGTGGTATAAACTTAGCAACAATATAATTAGCATAATCAGCATACCAAGGAGTACTACGAGAAGTACTTATAACATTTAATTATTCATCAGGAAAGCTATCATTAATAGGTAGTGGGTCATCAAGAACATTTTCTAGCCTAGACAAGTTGTCTGCAACGGGGTTCTCAGCTCCCTTTCTATCAACAATATGCAAATCAAATTCTTGTAGCAAGAGAACCCATCTAATAAGTCTAGGTTTAGCATCTTTCTTTTCCATAAGATATTTAATAGCAGCATGATCAGTGTGAATAGTTACTTTAGAATCAACAATACAAGGTCTGAACTTATCACAAGCAAATACGACTGCTAAAAGTTCTTTTTCAGTAGTAGCACAATTTCTTTGAGCATTGTCTAGAGTCTTACTATCATAATGAATACCATTTAATTTCTTATCAACTCTTTGCCCTAGAACAGCACCTACAGCATAATCACTAGCATCACACATAATTTCAAAGGGTAAATTCCAATCAGGTGGCTAAACAACAGGTGAAGAGACTAATGCTTTCTTAAGTATTTCAAATGCTTCTACACAATCATCATCAAAGACAAATGGTACATCTTTTTGTAATAAATTAGTCAGAGGCCGAGAAATTTTTGAGAAGTCCTTAATGAACCTCCTATAAAATCCGGCGTGACCAAGGAAACTTCTTATACCTTTGATGTCCTTGGGACATGGCATCTTTTCAATAGCATCAACCTTGGCTTTATCAACTTCAATACCTCTTTCAGAAACTTTATGCCCCAAGAAAATACCTTCATTAACCATAAAGTGGCACTTTTCCCAATTCAAGACAAGATTAGTTTCTTCACATCTCTGCAAAACTCGATCAAGATTGCTCAAGCAATCATCAAAAGAGGAACCATAGAGGCATAGACGGAAAAGTCGTCCATGAAAACCTCACAAATCTTTTCACAAAAGTCAGAGAATATAGCCATCATGCATCTTTGAAAGGTAGTAGGTGCATTACATAAACCAAAAGGCATACGTCTATAAGCAAAAGTACCAAAAGGGCATGTAAAAGTAGTCTTTGATTGATCTTTAGCCGACACAGGTATTTGAGAGAAACCAGAATAACCATCTAGAAAGCAGTAATGTGTATGTTTGCATAATATTTCTAGCATTTGATCAATAAAAGGCAAGGGGTAATGATCTTTCTTAGTAGCTTTATTTAATTTGCGGAAATCAATTACCATCCTATAACCTGTGATAATTCTTTGCGGAATCAATTCATCTTTATCATTAGGAACAACAGTAATACCTCCCTTCTTAGGGACACAATGGACAGGACTTACCCACTGACTATCAGCAACGGGATAAATTTTACCTGCCTCCAGAAGCTTGAGTATTTCTTTTCTTACAACTTCTTTCATTTTAGGATTCAGACGTCGTTGAGGATCACGAACTGGTTTGGCATCCGCTTCCAAATTTATTTTATGTTGACATAGAGTGAGACTAATGCCCTTAAGATCATCAAGAGTATATCCAATAGCAGCACGATGCTTCTTCAGAGTTTTCAATAATCTTTATTCTTCATGCTCAATAATAACAGGATATATCTTCTTTTCATCAAGATAAGCATATTTAAGATTGTCAGGCAACGGTTTAAGCTCAAACACGGGATCACCCTTGGGTGGAGGAGGATACCCTAAAATTTCAACAGGCAAATTGTGTTGCAGAATAGGTTCCTGTTTAAAGAATACTTCATCTATTTCCCTTCTTTCATTCATGAACATATCATTTTCATGGTCTAGCAAATAGTGTTCTAAAGGATCACTAGGAGGTACGGCAATAGAAGCAAGACCAATAATTTCATCCTTACTAGGCAATTCTTCCTCATGATGTTGTTTACTAAATTTAGATAAATTAAACTCATGAACCATATCATCCAAGCCAATAGTAACAACATTCTTTTCGCAATCTATCTTAGCATTAACAGTGTTCAAGAAGGGTCTACCAAATATAATGGGACAAAAGCTATCTTGTGGAGAAGTGAGAACAAGAAAATCAGCAGGATATTTAGTTTTCCCACACAAGACTTCAACATCTCTAACAATCCCAATTGGTGAAATAGTATCTCTATTGGCAAGTTTAGTTGTGACATCAATACCTTCTAACTCAGCAGGTGCAATTTCATTCTTGATTTCTTCGTATAAAGAATGCGGTATAACACTAGCACTAGCACCCATACCACATAAGCCATGATAACAATGATCTCCTATTTTAGCAGAAATAACAGGCACGCCTACCACAGGTCTATGTTTATCTTTAGCACAAGGTTTAGCAATTCTAGCAGTTTCACCATTGAACTAAATAACATGCCCATCAATATTATCATACAAGAGATCTTTAACAATAGCAATATTAGGTTCCACTTTAACTTGCTCAGGGGGTACATAAGTTCTAATATTGCTTTTACGAACAACAGTTGAAGCTTTAGCATGATCCTTTAATGTAACAGGGAAAGGTGGTTTCTCAACATAAGAAGTAGGAACAATAGGATCATTATAAGTGACAGTCTTTCCTTCAACTTTAATAGGTGCAGCTACTTTTACTTCTATGGGAGAATGATATTTAAACCACTTCTCCTTGGGGAGATCAACATAACTAGCAAAAGATTCACAGAAAGAAGCTACTATGTTAGAGTCAAGTCCATATTTAGTGCTAAACTTACGGAAATTATCAGTATCCATTAAAGATTTAACACAATCAAACTTAGGTGTCATACCTGACTCCTTACCTTCGTCGAGGTCCCAATCTTCAGAGTTGCGTTTAATTCTATCCAATAAATTCCATTTAAATTCAATAGCCTTCATCATAAAAGAGCCAGCACAAGAAGTATCGAGCATGGTACGATTGTTTTCAGAAAGCCGAGCATACAAATTTTGAATAATTGTTTCCCTTGAAAACCCATGATTGGGGCATGAATATAATATTGATTTAAGCCTCCCCCAAGCTTGAGTGATGCTTTCTCCTTCGCGAGGCCAAAAATTATATATATAATTGCGATCACGATGAACAAGATTCATAGGGTAATACTTTTGATTAAATTCCAATTTCAATCTTTTATAGTTCCATGATCTCGTATCACATAGCCTATACCGTGTCAATGCGTCTCCCTTCAAAGATAAAGGGAAGACCTTCTTCTTAGCAACATCATCGGGTATACCTGCAAGCTTAAATAATCCACAAACTTCATCCACATATATTAAGTGCTCATCAGGATGCTTTGTTCCATCTCCTGTAAAAGGATTAGCTAGCAGTTTTTCCATCATACCCGAAGGAAATTCAAAAGGAGTTTCATTTTCAATAGGTTCAGTAGGTTGAGGAGAAACTCTTTGCTCTACTGGACGGGGTGAAGATACCCCGAACAAGCCCCTCAGAGAATTACTTTCCATAGTAACAAGTAACAGTAAATTTCAGCACACTATATAAATTTTTCCTTACCAAATTCCACCTACCAAAGGCGCTACACACCCCGGCAACAGCGCCAGAAAATAGTCTTGATGACCCACAAGTATAGGGGATCTATCGTAGTCCTTTCAATAAGTAAGAGTGTCGAACCCAACGAGGAGCAGAAGTAAATGATAAGCGGTTTTCAGCAAGATATTCTCTGCAAGTACTGAAATAAGTGGTAACAGATAGTTTTGTGATAAGGTAAATTATAACGAGCAACAAGTAACAAAAGTAAATAAAGTGCAGCAAGGTGGCCCAATCCTTTTTGTAGCAAAGGATAAGCCGGAACAAACTCTTATATAAGGAAAATCGCTCCCAAGGACACATGGGAATATCGTCAAGCTAGTTTTCATCACATTCATATGATTCGCGTTCGGTACTCTGATAATTTGATATGTGGGTGGACCGCTGCTTGGATGCTGTTCTTACTTGAAAAAGCATCCCACTTATGATTAACCTCTATTGCAAGCATCCACAACTACAACAAAAGTATTAAGGTAAACCTAACCATAGCATGAAACATGTGGATCCAAATCAGCCCCTTACGAAGCAACGCATAAACTAGGGTTTAAGCTCTGTCACTCTAGCAACCCATCATCTACTTATTACTTCCCAATGCCTTCCTCTAGGCCCAAATAATGGTGAAGTGTTATGTAGTCGACGTTCACATAACACCACTAGAGGCTAGACAACATACATCTTATCAAAATATCGAACGAATACCAAATTCACATGACTACTAATAGCAAGACTTCTCCCGTGTCCTCAGGAACAAACATAACTACTCACAAAGCATATTCATGTTCATAATCAGAGGGGTAATAATATGCATAAAGGATCTGAACATATGATCTTCCACCAAATAAACCAACTAGCATCAACTACAAGGAGTAATCAACACTACTAGCAACCTACTAGCACCAATCCCGGACTTTGAGACAAGAATTGGATACAGGAGATGAACTAGGGTTTAGAGATGAGATGGTGCTAGTGAAGATGTTGATGGAGATTGCCCTCTCCCGATGAGAGGAGCGTTGGTGATGACGATGGTGATGATTTCCCCCTCCCGGAGGGAAGTGTCCCCGGCAGAACAGCTCTGCCGGAGCTCTAGATTGGTTCTGCCAAGGTTCCGCCTCGTGGCGGCGGAGTCTCGTCCCCGAAAGTTCTTCCTAATTTTTTTCTCATCGAAAGACTTCATATAGCAGAAGATGGACGTCGGAGACCCACCAGGGGGCCCACGAGGTAGGGGGCGCGCCCTAGGAGGGGGGGGCGCCCCCCCCACCCTCGTGAGCAGGGTGTGGCCCCCCTAGACTTCATCTTTGGCTAGGATTTTCTTTATTTATTTTAAGATATTCCATGGAGTTTCAGGACTTTTGGAGTTGCGAAGAATAGGTCTCTAATATTTGCTCCTTTTCCAGCCCAGAATTCCAGCTGCCGGCATTCTCCCACCTTATGTAAACCTTGTAAAATAAGAGAGAATAGCCATAAGTATTGTGACATAATGTGAAATAACAGCCCATAATGCAATAAATATTGATATAAAAGCATGATGCAAAATGGACGTATCACGAGGCTTATGTGAAAAAGCTTCAACCTGATAAGCTCGAACCCAAATCAGAGAAATGTGTCTTCATAGGATACCCAAAGGAGACTGTTGGGTACACCTTCTATCATAGATCCGAAGGCAAGACATTCGTTGCTAAGAATGGATCCTTTCTAGAGAAGGTGTTTCTCTCGAAAGAAGTGAGTGGGAGGAAAGTAGAACTTAATGAGGTAACTGTACCTGCTCCCTTATTGGAAAGTAGTTCATCACAGAAATCTGTTCCTGTGACTCCTACACCAATTAGTGAGGAAGCTAATGATGATGATCATGTAACTTCAAATCAAGTTACTACCGAACCTCGTAGGTCAACCAGAGTAAGATCCGCACCAGAGTGGTACGGTAATCCTGTTCTGGAAGTCATGTTACTTGACCATGACGAACCTACGAACTATGAGGAAGCGAGGACGAGCCCAGATTCCGTGAAATGGCTTGAGGCCATGAAATCTGAGATGGGATCCATGTATGAGAACAAAGTGTGGACTTTGGTTGACTTGCCCGATGATCGGCAAGCCATCGAGAATAAATGGATCTTCAAGAAGAAGACTGACGCTGATGGTAATGTTACTGTCTACAAAGCTCGACTTGTTGCGAAAGGTTTTCGACAAGTTCAAGGAGTTGACTACGATGAGACTTTCTCACCCGTAGCAATGCTTAAGTCTGTTCGAATCATGTTAGCAATTGCTGCATTTTATGATTATGAATGGCAAATGGATGTAAAGACTACATTCCTGAATGGATTTCTGGAAGAAGAGTTGTATATGATGCAACCTGAAGGTTTTATCGATCCAAAGGATGCTAACAAAGTGTGCAAGCTCCAGCGATCCATTTATGGACTGGTGCAAGCATCTCGGATTTGAAATAAATGTTTTGATAGTGTGATCAAAGCATATGGTTTTATACAGACTTTTGGAGAAGCCTGTATTTACAAGAAAGTGAGTGGGAGCTCTGTAGCATTTCTAATATTATATGTGGATGACATATTGTTGATTGGAAATGATATAGAATTTCTGGATAGCATAAAAGGATACTTGAACAAGAGTTTTTCAATGAAAGACCTCGGTGAAGCTGCTTATATACTGGGCATCAAGATCTACAGAGATAGATCAAGACGCTTAATTGGACTTTCACAAAGCACATACCTTGATAAAGTTTTGAAGAAGTTCAAAATGGATCAAGCAAAGAAAGTGTTCTTGCCTGTGTTACAAGGTGTAAAGTTGAGTCAGACTCAATGCCCGACCACTGCAGAAGATAGAGAGAAAATGAAAGGTGTTTCCTATGCTTCAGCCATAGGCTCTATCATGTATGCAATGCTGTGTACGAGACCTGATGTGTGCCTTGATATTAGTTTAGTAGGGATGTATCAAAGTAATCCAGGAGTGGATCACTAGACAGTGGTCAAGAACATCCTGAATTACCTGAAAATGACTAAGGATATGTTTCTCGTTTATGGAGGTGATAAAGAGCTCGTCGTAAATAGTTACGTCGATGCAAGCTTTGACACTGATCCGGATGACTCTAAGTCACAAACCAGATATGTATTTATATTGAACGGTGGAGCTGTCAGTTGTTGCAGTTCCAAGCAAAGCGTTGTGGCGGGATCTACGTGTGAAGCGGAGTACATAGCTGCTTCGGAAGAAGCAAATGAAGAGTCTCGATGAAGGAGTTCATATCCGATCTAGGTGTCATACCTAGTGCATTGGGTCCAATGAAAATATTTTGTGACAATACTGGTGCAATTGCCTTGGCAAAGGAATGCAGATTTCACAAGAGAACCAAGCACATCAAGAGACGCTTCAACTCCATCCGCGATCAAGTCAAGGAGGGAGAAATAGAGATTTGCAAGATGCATATGGATCTGAATGTTGCAGACCCGTTGACTAAGCCTCTCTCACGAGCAAAACATGATCAGCACCAAGACTCATTACTATGTAATCTAGATTACTGACTCTAGTGCAAGTGGGAGACTGAAGAAATATGCCCTAGAGGCAATAATAAAGTTGTTATTTATATTTCCTTATATCATGATAAATGTTTATTACTGTGTAATCTAGATTATTGACTCTAGTGCAAGTGGGAGACTGAAGGAAATATGCCCTAGAGGCAATAATAAAGTTGTTATTTATATTTCCTTGTATCATGATAAATGTTTATTATTCATGCTAGAATTGTATTAACCGGAAACTTAGTACATGTGTGAATACATAGACAAACAAAGTGTCACTAGTATGCCTCTACTTCACTAGCTCGTTGAATCAAAGATGGTTAAGTTTCCTAGCCATAGACATGATTTGTCATTTGATTAACGGGATCACATCATTAGAGAATGATGTGATTGACTTGACCCATTCCGTGAGCTTAGCACTTCATCGTTAGTATATTGCTATTGCTTTCTTCATGACTTATACATGTTCCTATGACTATGAGATTATGCAACTCCCGAATACTGGAGGAACACTTTGTGTGCTACCAAACGTCACAACGTAACTGGGTGATTATAAAGGTTCTCTACAGGTGTCTCCGATGGTACTTGTTGAGTTGGCATAGATCGAGATTAGGATTTTTCACTCCGATTGTCGGAGAGGTATCTCTGGGCCCTCTCGGTAATGCGCATCACTATAAGCCTTGCAAGCATTGTGACTAATGAGTTAGTCGCGGGATGATGAATTACGGATAGAGTAAAGAGACTTGCCGGTAACGAGAATGAACTAGGTATGAGGATATCGACGATCGAATCTCGGGCAAGTAACATACCGATGACAAAGGGAACAACGTATGTTGTTATGTGGTTGACCGATAAAGATCTTTGTAGAATATGTAGGAGCCAATATGAGCATCCAGGTTCCGCTATTGGTTATTGACCGGAGATGTGTTTCGGTCATGTCTACATAGTTCTCGAACCCGTAGGGTCCGCACGCTTAACGTTCGATGACGATTTATATTATGAGTTATGTGATTTGATGACCAAAGTTTGTTCGGACTCCCGGATGAGATCCAGGACATGACAAGGAGTCTCGAAATGGTCGAGAGGTAAAGATCGATATATTGGAAGGCTATATTCGGGCATCAAAAAGCTTCCGAGTGATTCGAGTATTTTTCGGAGTACCGGAGAGTTACGGGAATCCGACGGGAGAAGTATTGAGCCTTATTGGGCCATAGGGAATATAGGAGGCAGGCCAAAGGGAAGGAGGCGCGCGCCCCCCATGGGTCCGAATTGGACTAGGGGATAGCGGCGGCGCCCCCCCCCCTTGCCCTTTCCTACTCCCTCTCTCTTTCCCTCTTTCTTCTCTCCTACTCCGGAAAGGAAAAGGGGAATCCTGCTAGGACTTGGGAGTCCTAGTAGGACTCCCCACACTTGGCGCACCCCCTCTAGGGCCGGCCTCCTCCTCCTCCCTCCTTTATATACGTGGGCAGGGGACACCCCAAAGGCACAACCGACAATCTCTTAGCCGTGTGTGGTGCCCCCCTCCACAGTTACACACCTCAGTCATATCGTCATAGTGCTTAGGCGAAGCCCTGCACCGGTAACTTCATCATCACCGTCGCCACGCCGTCGTGCTGACGGAACTCTCCCTCGGCCTCAACTGGATCAAGAGTACGAGGGACATCATCGAGCTGAACGTGTGCTGAACACGGAGGTGCCATACGTTCGGTGCTAGGATCGGTCGGATCGTGAAGACGTACGACTACATCAACTGCTTTGATAAAACGCTTCCGCTTTCGGTCTACGAGGGTACGTGGACACACTCTGCCGCTCATTGCTATGCATCACCTAGATGGATCTTGCGTGTGTGTAGGAAAAAAAATTAAATTACTGCGTTCCCCAACACCGCAAGCCTCTATTCCGAAGCAATCCCATATGGAGCCATGTTCCAGAGTTATGCTAGAGAGGGAAGCCATTGGAGTGGCCATCTGCATCAACCTTGCAGCCTCCATGATGGTGTGTGCTAGTTCCTTCAGGACCTACGAGTCCATATTAGTAGCTAGATCTCTCTCTCTCTCTCTCTCTCTCTCTCCCTCTCTCTCTCTCTCGGATCTTCAATATCTGTTCTATTTTGAGATCAATTGGATGTAATTCTTATGGTGTGTTTGTTGGGATCCGGTGAATTATGGATTTAAGATCAGATTATTCATTGATTTCTATTGTATCTCTTGAAGTTTTTTTGTTGCATAATTAAATAGCTATGTATGCTTTCTGATCTATGAGTCTTCTCTGGCCAAGATAGATGAGTAGTTCTTCAGAGGAAGTGGTGCATAATAGTGATTTCAATCTAGCGGTGATTTCTATATCTCGGTGACAAAAAGGGACAAGACACGTTTTTGTATTGTTGCCACATAGGATAAAATGATGGGGTTTAATCTTATTGCTAGATTTCTTCTTGTCTACATTATGTCATCTTGCTTATTGCATTACTCCGTTTCTTGTAAACTTAATACTTTGATATGCATGCTGAATAGCGGTCTTGGGGTGGAGTGATAGTAGTAGATGCAGTTGGATTAACGATCTACTTATCACATACATAATGCACGTGGGAGATTATGCCATGAATGATCATAGTTATAAATTGCCACTATTCTATCAGTTGCCCAACAATAATTTGTTCATGCCACTACCTGCTTTCGAGAAAGATGTCACTAGTGAACCTATGCCCCCCCGGTCCATTCTGCATTAATACAAAGCTCTTACAATTTTGCTCTTTTATTTTACTTTACCTTTTTGCTGTTTACTATTATATCACTGTCTATTTGCTTTTAATCTTGTAACTGGCAAGCTAAGGGGATTGACAATGACCTTGTGAAATGGGTGCAAGCATTTTGTGTTTGTGTGCAGGTGATATTTACATTGTTAGCTTGGCGATTCCTATCGGTTAAATAAACCTTGATTCTTAACTGAGGAAAAAACTTTCTGTTGTTGTGCTACATCACTTTTTCCTCTTCGAGGAATCCAACAACTCATACGGGAGTAGCAATCATATGCGTTCTATATATAGAACACATAAGTAAATTATTCAATAGTGCCATGTGTCCACATGGTACTGGTAGAACTCCCTCCATTCCTATACGCAGGGCATATTAGGTTTGACCAAGAGTTAATCCATTAATATTTTGTTTATATGATCTGAAAGCATAATCATAAGTAAGCACTTTCATATTCAAATTTAGTGATACTAGTTTTATGCCATAAATATCATATATCAACAAATTAAATCTCTGTCAAAAGTTTGTCTATACTAAACATAAAATGCCCTAAGACATAAATAATCTGGTACACTCCTAGAAACCAAACATGCTTTTTCCTCGAGTTGGATATATTAGTAATTTTTTGATTAATTTGATCCATAAGAAAATCATGATGAAGGTGCTAAGAATATTGATTTCATGTTATAAGCTTATCATGGAAGTGCCTACTAGGCATAGAACATGCACATCCATGAACATAATCAGTATTGCAAATGCATGAATCACTGCAGATAGAATGAATAGATCATACACTTTAGATGGATGGAAAGTGAGTCAAGGAGTAACCTATGCATGAGAAGGCGGAGACACCAATGTTGACTGTATAAGGAGACAAGAAATTTGATGGTTCGGTATTCAAGAGCACTTACAGAAGTGACTAGCTATTAAAATTTCCTAGAAGTCTTTTTTGCATTGATGGTTCAAATGTTCTACTCCCTCCGTTCCTAAATATTTGTCTTTTTAGACATTTCAAATGGACTACCACAAGCGGATGTATATAGACATATTTTAGAGTGTAGATTCACTCATTTTGCTCTGTATGGAGTCACTTGTTGAAATCCCTAGAAAGAAAAATATTTAGGAACGGAGGGAGTACACATTTTCCTTATGATATGCTTTCATACTCATATGCAAGCAACATGGTAGGTAAGCAATGAAATGAAGTAATCTATATAATTTATATATAAATGCAGGCGGTCACGAATAAACATGTTCATGGGCAGCCGAGCTCGACTTGAAAAGCCCAGGCCAGGCCGGGTGGGGCTTGCTTCTCAGACCAGACTCAAGCTTCATTTTACAGCTGAAAGAATATTCAGGCCGGGCTCAGACTTCCATTACTCACCTTTTCGGGCTGGGCTTACACGTGTGTAGACTAAAAACCACATTCAAGCCAGGCTTTCGGGCTTGCATTCGGGCCGGGCTCAGGCTTGAGAAAACACATTTTTTTGACTGGAGAAAACACATATTTTCAGGCTTTGGGTTGGGCTTGCGCTTGGGATTTTCACTTCAGGCTTTCTCAAGCCCGTCCCAGGGTATGATCAGGTTTAGTCACAAGTATGGCTTGGATGATGAAGAGTATATATAATTGTATATGCTCCATAATGAGATGAAGTTAATCATGAAGCCAGCAAGGACATAAATGTGGATGACTTTCATTAGATTCCTACTACTCCCTCTGTCCCAAAATAAGTGTTGCTGATTTAGTACAACTTTTGTGCAAAATAGAAAGACCATTTTCCACCTCCAATGTATCAACCCTACCTCATGTTACCTCCTTCCGAGCCTGTAGCATTCCGACCGGCATATCTCGAGATCGAGTTTGAGTTTATTTTCCAGTTGGGGATTAAAACCCGACATCAAATCCACTAAAAGTTTGAGTAGCTTTGTGAATGACTTCAAACCACCATAGCTAGACCTATCCACTTATTCCTCTATCGGCCAGGCTTTTGTCCCTACATAAATTTGATTTAAAAAAGAAATGGAAGGGAACTCATTTTGATAGAGAAACAAGGTTTGGTTGAAATGTTACTAGTGGTTGGTGCTTCAGTCTGTAGTTGGTATATCATAAACAAATTATAACCGGAAAAGCTTAGAAAGAGTAAATGTTATATACCTGATACGGAAAAGCGAAGTGTTGTGCTAATATGACTAAAAAGCGAGGCAGAGTAGGTTGGTGTCTCATAGTAACAACATGGGAGCATTGAAGGCACCAACCATCGAGACGATGTAGTTATTCACGGCGACGACACTGCCGAGCATGTAGTCGACCTACATCATCGACGGCTTCTCAGACATCTAACAGACAAGTTAGCTGGTGCAGTCATGAGTTGTGCATGTTCTATGACCCTCTGTGTCAAAGGTGCGCTGAAAGCACAAGTGCTCTGATGTCTACTACGCAACCTTCTCCTTGTAGACATTGTTGGGCCTCCAAGTGCAGAGGTTTGTAGGACAGTAGCAAATTTCCCTCAAGTGGATGACCTAAGGTTTATCAATCCGTGGGAGGCATAGGATGAAGATGGTCTCTCTCAAGCAACCCTGCAACCAAATAACAAAGAGTCTCTTGTGTCCCCAACACACCCAATACAATGGTAAATTGTACGGGTGCACTAGTTCGGCGAAGAGATGGTGATACAAGTGCAATATAGATGGTAGATATAGGTTTTTGTAATATGAAAATATAAAAACAGCAAGGTAACTAATGATAAAAGTGAGCGTAAACAGTATTGCAATGCTAGGAAACAAGGCCTAGGGTTCATACTTTCACTAGTGCAAGTTCTCTCAACAATAATAACATAATTGGATCACATAACTATCCCTCAACATGCAACAAAGATTCACTCCAAAGTCACTAATAGCGGAGAACAAACGAAGAGATTATGGTAGGGTACGAAACCACCTCAAAGTTATTCTTACCGATCAATCCATTGGGCTATTCCTATAAGTGTCACAAACAGCCCTGGAGTTCGTACTAGAATAACACCTTAAGACACAAATCAACCAAAACCCTAATGTCACCTAGATACTCCAATGTCACCTCAAGTATCCGTGGATATGATTATACGATATGCATCACATAATCTCAGATTCATCTATTCAAACCAACACAAAGTACTTCAAAGAGTGCCCCAAAGTTTCTACCGGAGAGTCAAGACGAAAGCGTGTGCCAACCCCTATGCATAGGGTCATGGGCGGAACCCGCAAGTTGATCACCAAAACATACATCAAGTGAATCACGTGATATCCCATTGTCACCACAGATACGCACGGCAAGACATACATCAAGTGTTCTCAAATCATTAAAGACTCAATCCGATAAGATTACTTCAAAGGGAAAACTCGATCCATTACAAGAGAGTAGAGGGGGAGAAGCAACATAAGATCCAACTATAATAGCAAAGCTCGCGATACATCAAGATCGAATCACCTCAAGAACACGAGAGAGAGAGAGAGAGAGAGATCAAACACATAGCTACAGGTACATACCCTCAGCCCTGAGGGTGAACTACTCCCTCCTCATCATGGAGAGCGCCGGGATGATGAAGATGACCACCGGTGAGGGTTCCCCCCTCCGGCAGGGTGCCGGAACAGGGTCCCGATTGGTTTTTGGTGGCTACAGAGGCTTGCGGCGGTGGAACTCCCGATCTATTCTGTTCCCCGAAGTTTTTAGGGCATATGGATATATATAGGAGGAAGAAGTATGTCAGGGGAGCCACGAGGGGCCCATGAGGGTGGAGGGCGCGCCCAGGGGGGTGGACGCACCCCCTGCCTCGTGCCTTCCTCGTTGCTTACCTTACATAGACTCCAAGTCTTCTGGATTTCTCCCGTTCCAAAAATCACGTTCCCGAAGGTTTCATTCCGTTTGGACTCCGTTTGATATTCTTTTTCTACGAAACTCTGAAATAGGCAAAAAAACAGCAATTCTGGGTTGGGCCTCCGGTTAATAGGTTAGTCCCAAAAATAATATAGAAGTGAATAATAAAGCCCAATAATGTCCAAAACAGAAGATAATATATCATGGAGCAATCAAAAATTATAGATACGTTGGAGACTTATCATGCTCCGTGGGTGATTTTGGTAATTAATGTCAACATATCTCTTGTTGGACTAACGCTTCTATCTAGTGTATTTCAGACAAGTTCAACAAATGGCATGGCAAGGACAAGAGGATGTGGAACCCCTTCAAAATGCTAAGGACACATATTGGCAAAAGCTCAAGACTCTTCATTGTCATTTTAGTGATCCAAGATCACATTGAGTCCATAGGAAAGCCAATACTATTAAAAGGGGATGAGGTGTTGCTTAATGGTCTACTTGCTCAAAGTGCTTAGTGGTATTGCTCCAAAGCCCTCAACCACTTTCTCGTTTCCACATTTTTCCAAAACTCAAAGTCAAACTCGGCCCCACCAATTTGATCTATCCGGCGCCACTGAGTTCTTTTGACATAGCCACTGCCAGAAACCCTAGACAATTCGGTCACACCGATACGGATCTCGTTCTCACCGAGATGGCCTTGCAATTAATCTCTCTGTTTTCTATTGTAGTTATTTCGGTCTCACCGAAATGTGCAATCGGTCCCACTGAGTTTGCTTGACATCCTCTTTGTTGCTTTATTGCTTCACTTCGGTCTAACCGAGTTGATGCAATCGGTGCCACTGAGTTGATGTTTGCCCTAAGCCCTAGCACATCGGTCCCACCGAGTTGATCATGTTGGTCCCACCGATATTCCTAACATTCACATTTTGAACTAAATCGGTCTCAGCAAGTTCTTCTGTTCGGTCTAACCGAGTTGGGTCAAATGTGTGTAACGGCTGGATTTTGTGTGGAGGCTATATATACCCCTCCACCCCCTTCTCCATTTATGAGAGAGCCATCAGAACGTGCCTACACTTCCACTACTCATTTTCTGAGAGAGAACCACCTACTCATGTGTTGAGACCAAGACTTTCCAATCCAACCACAAGAATCTTGATATTTGGCCTTCCTCAAGTTGCTTTCCACTCAAATCATCTTTCCACCATAGCCAAATCTGAGAGAGAGAGAGAGAGAGAGAGAGTTGAGTGTTGGGGAGACTATCATTTGAAGCACAAGAGCAAGGAGTTCATCATCATCACACCATCTATTAACTTTTGGAGAGTGGTGTCTCCTAGATTGGTTAGGTGTCACTTGGGAGCCTCCGACAAGATTGTGGAGTTGAACCAAGGAGTTTGTAAGGGCAAGGAGATCGCCTACTTCGTGAAGATCTACCCAAGTGAGGCAAGTCCTTCGTTTGCGATGGCCATGGTGGGATAGATAAGGTTGCTTCTTCATGGACCCTTCATGGGTGGAGCCCTCCGTGGACTCGCGCAACCATCACCCTTCGTGGGTTGAAGTCTCCATCAACCTAGATGTACGATAGCACCACCTATCGGAACCACGCCAAAAATCTCCGTGTCTACATTGCGTTTGCACACCGCAATCCCATCCCTTTACTTTCTTGCAACTAGCATGCTTTACTCTTTCCGTTGTTCATACTCTTGCCATGCTTGCTTGAAATGTATTGTGAATGCTTAAACTTGTGCTAAAACTCCACCTCAACTTGAAGAATTTAAAAGCTGCCATTTTTGCTTGTTGATGGTCTAATCACCTCCCCCCCTCTAGACACCTCTTCTCGATCCTTTCAATTTGTATCGGAGCATTGTTCTCCATTGCTTTGGTTTAATCACCATTGGAGGAAGATGGATGTGTCTACGATTGGGAGTATTAGACGTAGAGTGCCTATGCTTGACAGAGAGTTCTATAGTGCTTGGAAAAATGAGATGCTTGAAATTTTCAATGAATATAATTTAAACAAGTAGATTACTAGCCCTTGTGCGTCTCCTAGTGATCCAAGATCACATTGAGTCCATAGGAAAGCCAACACTATTAAAAGGGGATGAGGTGTTGCTTAATGGTCTACTTGCTCAAAGTGCTTAGTGGTATTGCTCCAAAGCCCTCAACCACTTTCTCATTTCCACATTTGTCCAAAACTCAAAGTCAAAACTCAGCCCCACCGATTTGATCTATCCGGCGCCACCGAGTTCTTTTGACATAGCCACTGCCACAAACCCTAGAAAATTTAGTCACACCGATACGGATCTCAGTCTCACCGAGATGGTCTTGCAATCTTTGTGTTGCCTACTATAAATATTTTGGTCTCACTGAAATGTGCAATCGGTCCCATCGAGTTTGCTTGACATCCTCTTTGTTGCCTTATTGCTTCACTTCGGTCTACCCGAGTTGATGCAATCGGTTCCACCGAGTTGATGTTTGCCCTAAGCCCTAGCACATCGGTCCCACCGAGTTGATCATGTCGGTCCCACCGATATTCCTAACGTTCACATTTTGAACTAAATCGGTCTCACCGAGTTCTTCTGTTTGGTCTGACCGAGTTGGGTCAAATGTGTGTAACGGTGGGATTTTGTGTGGAGGCTATATATACCCCTCCACCCCCTTCTCCATTTGTGAGAGAGCCATCAGAATGTGCCTACACTTCCACTACTCATTTTCTGAGAGAGAACCACCTACTCATGTGTTGAGACCAAGATTTTCCAATCCAACCACAAGAATCTTGATCTCTAGCCTTCCCCAAGTTGCTTTCCACTCAAATCATCTTTCCACCATAGCCAAATCTGTGAGAGAGAGTTGAGTGTTGGGGAG
This sequence comes from Aegilops umbellulata, assembly GCA_032464435.1. NCBI lineage: Eukaryota > Viridiplantae > Streptophyta > Magnoliopsida > Poales > Poaceae > Aegilops > Aegilops umbellulata. Next base: position 59,035,577 of record CP136056.1, on the reverse strand, counting down.
ACTATCATTTGAAGCACAGGAGAAAGGAGTTCATCATCATCACACCATCTATTACCTTTTGGAGAGTGGTGTCTCCTAGATTTGTTAGGTGTCACTTGGGAGCCTTCGACAAGATTGTGGAGTTGAACCAAGGAGTTTGTAAGGGCAAGGAGATCGCCTACTTCGTGAAGATCTACCCAAGTGAGGCAAGTCCTTCATGGGTGATGGCCATGGTGGGATAGACAAGGTTGCTTCTTCGTGGACCCTCCGTGGGTGGAGCCCTCCGTGTACTCACGCAACCGTTACCCTTCGTGGGTTGAAGTCTCCATCAACGTGGATGTATGATAGCACCACCTATCAGAACCATGCCAAAAACCTCCCTGTCTACATTGCGTTTGCACACTCCAATCCCATCCCTTTACTTTCTTGCAACTAGCATGCTTTACTCTTTCCTCTGCTCATACTCTTGCCATGCTTGCTTGAAATGTATTGTGAATGCTTAAACTTGTGCTAAAACTCCACCTCAACTTGAAGAATTTAAAAACTGCCACCTTTGCTTGTTGAGGGTCTAATCACCCCCCCTCTAGAAACCTCTTCTCGATCCTTTCACGCGCCCCGTATTTGGACAAATCCCTCGGCTGGTATCGGCGGGCGTGTGGAGATGCATGGTCTGTTGGGGGAAACTCCATGTGGATGCCGGCCGATGCCATGTAGCCGAGGTGCACCGTGTAACCGCACTAGTTGGTCATCGTAAAAGTGACATTGTTGGCGGCACGGACGAGCATGGTGACCACCATCAGGGTGGCAAGACGATGATAAATCATTGGCGACTAGCTACAATGGATTCTTCTCTCTCATACAGACATAATTTGCTTGTGTCTCGCAAGAATGGACTATCATGCAAACCAAATCCATATTTTTGTAGAACAAACTAATAACATGTCAAAGACACTCAAGGGTAGAACGAGCACCAACTGTATACATCACTTGACTAATATAACTTGACCTAATGAACAAATATATTGTGGTGCGGGTGGGGGACCTGTGCCCCCCAATATAATACTATAAGGTCGGTAGCGGTCCGTAATTCCTATTCATTCATGGTTGATAGAGCTATTATCCATTAGGTGATAATGGGTAACAATGAAGAGCTCACCAGCTAGTACGGGCAGAAGGCGATGTTGTAATTAGCCTCTGCTACGCTAGTAAGGGCAGAACGACAGGTGAAAGTTAGCCTCTACCGCGTTAGTGCGGGCAGAAGGTGATGTGGAAATTAGCCTCTGTCGCACTAGTACGGGCAAAAAACGATGTGGTAATTAGCCTCTGTCGTGGAAGACTGGATCTTCCCCCCGCCGGAGCAGCCGACGTCAAGGCAGAGTGCGTGTGTGATATGGTGGTCTCGAATTCTAACTTGGAATTCACATTTCATGATATCCACATTATTTTTTAATGCAAATTCAAATCCATATGATGACTCCTAGGATGGTGAGGAAACTTTGTGTGTATTCATGCGTATGACCACACACATACAAATACCACAACAATTGAATCAATAAAGTGTATGTAGTTTTTCAAACTATGTTTGACACGAATTCAAAAGTTCAAATGTGTCATCTAGATATGAATTACAGAAACAATGCATGGTCACCATTTCAAATTTTGCAATCCACACAAAACTGGGAAATAAATATTTAATGATTTATTACCCTCCTACTGTGGCGTTAGAGTACAACTCGCTCATGAAGCAGGGTGGCTAGTTGGGTGCTTACGACCGACCAACTCGGTCACTTGTTTGAACCGCAGCTACGCTTCATATTTTTTCATGCATTTTTCCTCCTTGCTGAGATGTGGACGCTCTACCGCGAGGTTCCTCACTCCACCTTGGTTGTAATGCCATGGTAATAATTCACAAGGAGGACATCGGGCTAACGGCCTTGGGGCTGCGGTGATGGTTGCAGGTGGGATCGTGTCGGTGTGGACTGGCGGTGGCCAACTTCGATGGCCCGGGCGGTGATCTAAGGTGGGATGACATTGATACGTCTCCAACGTATCTATAATTTTTTATTTTTCCATGCTATTATAATATCTATTTTGGATGTTCAATGGGCTTTATTATACACTTTTATATTATTTTTGGGACTAACCTATTAACCGGAGGCCCAGCCCAAATTGCTGTTTTTTTGCCTATTTCAGTGTTTCGAAGGAAAGGAATATTAAACGGAGTCCAAACAGAATGAAACCTTCGGGAACGTGATTTTCGGAACAAACGTGATCCAGAGGACTTGGAGTGGACGTCAAGCAATCAACGAGGAGGCCATGAGGCAGGGAGGTGCGCCTGCCCCCTGGGCGTGCCCCCACCCTCGTGGGCCCCTCGTAGCTCTCCTGACCGACCTCTTTCCCCTATACATACTCATATACCCTGGAAACATCAGAACAGGAGCCAAAACCCTATTTCCACTGCCTCAACCTTCTGTACCCATGAGATCCTATCTTGGGGCGTTTTTCGGCGCTCCGCCAGAGGGGGCATTGATCATGGAGGGCTTCTACATCAACACCATAGCCTCTCCGATGATGTGTGAGTAGTTTACCTCAGACCTTCGGGTCCATAGTTATTAGCTAGATGGCTTCTTCTCTCTCTTTGGATCTCAATACAAAGTTCTCCTCAATTCTCTTGGAGATCTATTCAATATAATCTTCTTTTGCGGTGTGTTTGTCGAGATCCGATGAATTGTGGGTTTATGATCAAGATTATCTATGAACAATATTTGGATCTCCTCTGAATTCTTTTATGTATGATTGGTTATCTTTGCAAGTCTATTCGAATTATCAGTTTGGTTTGGCCTACTAGATTGCTCTTTCTTGCAACGGGAGAAGTGCTTAGCTTTGGGTTCAATCTTGCGGTGCTCGATCCCAGTGACAGTAGGGGAAATGACACGTATTGTATTGTTGCTATCGAGGATAAAAAGATGGGGTTTATATCATATTGCTTGAGTTTATCCGTCTACATCATGTCATCTTGCTTAAAGTGTTACTCTGTTCTTATGAACTTAATACTCTAGATGCATGCTGGATAACGGTCGATGTGTGGAGTAATAGATGCCAACAGGAGTCGGTCTACTTGTCACGGACGTGATGCCTATATACATGATCATACCTAGATATTCTCATAACTATGCTCAATTCTATCAATTGCTCGATAGTAATTTCTTGACCCACCGTAATACTTATGCTATCTTGAGAGAAGCCACTAGTGAAACCTATGCCCCCCGGGTCTATTCTCTATCATATTAATCTACCGTTATTTCTATTACCATTTATTTTGCAATCTTTACTTTCAATCTTTATCGTAAAAATACCAAAAATATTATCTTATCATCTCTATCAGATCTCACTTTTCCAAGTGGCCGTGAAGGGATTGACAACCCCTTTATCGCGTTGGTTGCAAGGTTTTTATTTGTTTGTGTAGGTACGAGGCGCGCGGTCTCCTACTGGATTGATACTTTGGTTCTCAAAAACTGAGGGAAATACTTACGCTACTTTGCTGCATCACCCTTTCCTCTTCAAGGGAAAACCAACACAGTACTCAAGAGGTAGCAAGAAGGATTTCTGGCGCCGTTGCCGGGGAGTCTACGCACAAGTCAAGACATACCAAGTACCCATCACAAACTCTTATCCCTCGCATTACATTATTTGCCATTTGCCTCTCGTTTTCCTCTCCCCCACTTCACCCTTGCCGTTTTATTCGCCCTCTTTTCCGTTCGCCTCTTTTTTGCTTGCTTCGTCATTATGGCTAGTCCTTTATCTACTCCTTTGTCTCCCGAGAATGAAGTTCTTAATTTTAAACAAAGGGAGGGAGAAAATCTAAAAGATGCTTGGTATAGAATTTGCAATGCTCAAAATAGATCTACCAGGAAGCAATCTACTTATGTTCTTATTCGCAACTTTTATGTAGGCGTTACTCCTTGGTATAGATATATTCTTGATACTATTACCGGAGGGAATTTCTTGGGTAGCCATACTTTTGATTCCTATAATGCTATGATAGATTTATTTGGCTCACCACCTCTTTTGGTTAATGGAACTATTTTAACTTTGGAACATGTGATGCAAAGGCTTGAAATTATTGAAAATAAAGCTGCCACTACGGAATTGATCGAGAATTTGGATAAAAAGATCCACAATTAAATTACCCAATATGGATCTAAGGTAGGAGTCACTTTGAAAAGTTTTAAAGAAAAGGAACCCATGGTTAATGAAAGAATAGATCAAGATTCCTTTAGAATCGATAAACTTGAGGGGATTATTACCAATCTAGGGTCCGCTTTTTCTTCCATAATAAATACTCCAAATTCTCCCACTGCGAAAATTGCCAAATTTATGTATGTTCCTAAAAATAAGGGTGAATCTTCTAGTAAGAATACTGCGGAGCTCAAATCAATAAGTGTTCACCCCAACTTTTTTGCTATCATTAAGGAACCTTTTGCTACAAATGAATTTCTTGATTTCTTGCCTAGGAGCTTTATCATTAATAAAAAGAAGGAAACTCCTAAGGTATACAAATGTTCTATTGAAGAATTGCATGCCAAAGATGGCAATACTTAGATCTATCCTCGCTTTTATGCCTAGCTAGGGGCATTAAACGATAGCGCTTGTTGGGAGGCAACCCAATTTTATTTTAGTTTTTTGCTTTTTGGTTCTGTTTAGTAATAAATAATCCATCTAGCTTCTGGTTAGATATCTTTTATGTTTTAATTAGTGTTTGTGCCAAGTGAAACCTATAGGATGTTCTTGGATGATAGTTATTTGATCTTGCTGAAAATTCCAGAAACTTTCTGTTCATGAAAACAATTGTTTAAAATCATAAGAAGGTGATAAAATACTTATTCCAATTGCAGTAGATCAATAAACAAATTATATAGGTCTTCCTATTTTGGTAGATTCTTCTTAGTTACAGAAGTTTGCGTTAGATACAGATTACTACAGACTGTTCTGTTTTTGACAGATTCTGTTTTTCGTGTGTTGTTTGCTTATTTTGATGAATATATGGCTAGTAAAAGAGTTTATAAACCATAGAGAAGTTGGAATACAGTAGGTTTAACACCAATATAAATAAAGAATGAGTTCATTACAGTACCTTAAAGTGGTGGTTTGTTTTATTTCGCTAACGGAGCTCATGAGATTTTCTGCTGAGTTTTGTGTTGTGAAGTTTTCAAGTTTTGGGTAAAGATTTGATGGATTATGGAACAAGGATTGGAAAGAGACTAAGATTGGGGATGCCCAAGGCACCCCAAGGTAAAATTCAAGGACAACCAAAAGCCTAAGCTTGGGGATGCCCCGGAAGGCATCCCCTCTTTCGTCTTCGTCTATCGATAACTTTACTTGGGGCTATATTTTTATTCACCACATGATATGTGTTTTGCTTGGAGCGTGTTGTATGATTTGAGTCTTTGCTTTTTAGTTTATCACAATCATCCTTGCTATACATATCTTTTGAGAGAGACACACATGATTCGGAATTTATTAGAATACTCTGTGTGTTTCACTTATATCTTTTGAGCTATATAGCTTTTGCTCTAGTGCTGCACTTATATCTTTTAGAGCACGGTGGTGGTTTTATTTTATAGAAATTATTGATCTCTCATGCTTCACTTATATTATTTTGAGAGTCTTAAACAGCATGGTAAATTGCTTTAACTGTGAAATTAGTCCTAATATGATAGGCATCCAAGATGAGTGAAATAAAAACTTCCATATTGAGTTCATTGAATATTGTGAGAAGTTTGATACTTGATAAGTGTTTTGAGATATAAAGGTGGTAATATTAGAGTGTGCTAGTTGAGTAATTGTGAAATTGATAAATACTTGTGTTAAGGTTGGCAAGTACCATAGCATGCACGTATGGTAAAAGTTGTGTGACAATTTTGACGCATAAGGTGTTCTTTTATTGCTTTCCTTATGAGTGGCGGTCGGGGACGAGCGATGGTCTTTTCCTACAAATCTATCCCTCTAGGGGCATGCGTAGAAGTACTTTGCTTCAAGGGCTAATAAACTTTTGAATAAGTATATGAGTTCTTTATGACTAATGTGAGTCCATGGATCATACGCACTCTCAACCTTCCACAATTTTCTAGCCTCTATGGTACTGTGCATTGCCCTTTCTCGCCTTGAGAGTAGGTGCAAATTTCGCCGGTGCATCCAAGCCCCGTGATATGATACGCTCTATCACACATAAACCTCCTTATATCTTCCTCAAAAGAGCCACCATACCTACCTATCATGGCATTTCCATAGCCATTCCGAGATATATTGCCATGCAATTTTCCACCGTTCCGTTTATTATGAAACGTTCCATCATTGTCATATTGCTTTGCATGATCATGTAGTTGACGTTGTATTTGTGGCAAAGCCACCATTCATAATTTTTCATACATGTCACTCTTGATTCATTGCATATCCCGGTACACCGTCGGAGGCATTCACATAGAGTCATACTTTGTTCTAAGTATTGAGTTGTAATTCTTGAGTTGTAAGTAATAAAAGTGTGTGATGATCATCATTATTAGAGCATTGTCCCATGTGAGGAAAGGATGATGGAGACTATGATTCCCCCACAAGTCGGGATGAGATTCCGGACTAAGAAAAAAAAGAGGCCAAAGAAAAAAAGGAGAAGCCCAAGAAAAAAAAGAAAAAAAGAGAGAAAAAGAGAGAAGGGGCAATGTTACTATCCTTTTTCCATACTTGTGCTTCAAAGTAGCACCGTGATCTTCATGATAGAGAGTCTCCTATGTTGTCACTTTCATATACTAGTGGGAATTTTTTATTATAGAACTTGGCTTGTATATTCCAATGATGGGCTTCCTCAAAATGCCCTAGGTCTTCGTGAGTAAGCAAGTTGGATGCACACCCACTTAGTTTCTTTTGTTGAGCTTTCATATATTTATAGCTCTAGTGCATCTGTTGCATGGCAATTCCTACTCCTCACATTGACATCAATTTATGGGCATCTCCATAGCCTATTGATTAGCCGCGTCAATGTGAGACTTTCTACCTTTTTTGTCTTCTCACATAACCCCCATCATTATACTTTATTCCACCCATAGTGTTATATCCATGGCTTGCGCTCATGTATTGTGTAAGGGTTGAAAAAGCTGAAGCGCGTTAAAAAGTATGTACCAATTGCTCGGCTTGTCATCGGGGTTATGCATGATGAGAACGTTTTGTGTGACGAAATTGAAGCATGGCCTAACTATATGATTTTGTAGGGATAAGCTTTCTTTGGCTATGTTATTTCAATAAGACGTAATTGCTTGGTTAGCATGTTTGAAGTATTATTGCTTTTATGTCAACATTAAAGTTTTATCTTGACTCTTTCAGATCCAAATATTCATGCACAATAAAATGAATTACATTGAAAATTATGCTAAGTAGCATTCCACATCAAAAATTCTATCTTTATCATTTACCTACTCGAGGACGAGCAGGAATTAAGCTTGGGAATGCTTGATACGTCTCCAACATATCTATAATTTTTTATTGTTCCATGCTATTATATTATCTGTTTTGGATGTTCAATGGGCTTTATTATACACTTTTATATTATTTTTGAGACTAACCTATTAACCGGAGGCCCAGCCCAAATTATTGTTTTTTGCCTATTTCAGTGTTTCGAAGGAAAGGAATATCAAACGGAGGAACGAAACCTTCGGGAACGTGATTTTCGGAACAAACGTGATCCAGAGGACTTGGAGTGGACGTCAAGCAATCAACAAGGAGTCCACGAGGCAGGAAGGCGCGCCTGCCCCCTGGGCGCGCCCCCCACCCTCGTGGGCCCCTCGTAGTTCTCCTGACCGACCTCTTTCACCTATACATACTCATATACCCTAGAAACATCAGAACATGAGCCGAAACCCTATTTCCACTGCCTCAACCTTCTGTACCCATGAGATCCTATCTTGGGGCCTTTTCCGGCGCTCCGCCGGAGGGGGCATTGATCACGGAGGGCTTCTACATCAACACCATAGCCTCTCTGATGATGTGTGAGTAGTTTACCTCAGACCTCTGGGTCCATAGTTATTAGCTAGATGGCTTCTTCTCTCTCTTTGGATCTCAATACAAAGTTCTCCTCAATTCTCTTGGAGATATATTCGATGTAATCTTCTTTTATGGTGTGTTTGTCGCGATCCGATGAATTGTGAGTTTATGATCAAGATTATCTATGAACAATATTTGAATCTCCTCTGAATTCTTTTATGTATGATTGGTTATCTTTGCATGTCTGTTCGGATTATCAGTTTGGTTTGGCCTACTAGATTGCTCTTTCTTGCAATGGAAGAAGTGCTTAGCTTTGGGTTCAATCTTGCGGTGCTCGATCCCAGTGACAGTAGGGGAAACGACACTTATTGTATTGTTGCCATCGAGGATAAAAAGGTGGGGTTTGTATCATATTGCTTGAATTTATCCCTCTACATCATGTCATCTCGCTTAAAGCGTTACTCTGTTCTTATGAACTTAATACTCTAGATGCATGCCGGATAGCGGTCGATGTGTGGAGTAATAGTAGTAGATGCAGGCAGGAGTCGGTCTACTTGTCACGGACGTGATGCCTATATACATGATCATACCTAGATATTCTCATAACTATGCCCAATTCTATCAATTGCTCAACAGTAATTTGTTCACCCACCGTAATACTTATGCTATCTTGAGAGAAGCCACTAGTGAAACGTATGGCCCCGGGTCTATTCTCTATCATATTAATCTACCGTTATTTCTATTACCGTTTATTTTGCAATCTTTACTTTCAATATTTATCATAAAAATACCAAAAATATTATCTTATCATCTCTATCAGATCTCACTTTTCCAAGTGGCCGTGAAGGGATTGACAACCCCTTTATTGCGTTGGTTGCAAGGTTTTATTTGTTTGTCTAGGTACGACGGACTCGCGCGTGGTCTCCTACTGGATTGATACCTTGGTTCTCAAAAACTGAGGGAAATACTTACGCTACTTTGCTGCATCACCCTTTCCTCTTCAAGGGAAACCAACCCAGTGCTCAAGAGGTAGCAGACATCGCATCCATACGCTAGCGCCATTTGACCTACGATGGAGTACTAGCTGACGCGACTACCCAAATATCATCAAGAAGGTGACTGGAGCACCGCTTCAATTCCAAGGCGAAAACTCCTTTTTCTGGCCTTTATATATGGGGCTCGGCAATGGTGAATCTGTGTTGTTACCTTGATGAAGAAATTGTCTACTCGCTGATTTGCTCGCTATCACTAGTTGGTCTAAGCAATCTGAATGCAAATTCTTGTCATGGTCGTCTTTAGCCGGACATGACCATGTCGGTGTGAGGGCGTGTATCCCTTTTTGAAGCTGTTGTTGTTGTTGTTGGGGAGGAAATTGACTTTTCATATCTTGTAATGGGAAAGAAGTCCACATCACCCCCTAGGGTTTCACAAACCGGCTAATTTACCCCCTAAAGTCTAAAACCGGGTACTTAACCCCCTGTCTTTCTCAAAACAATGTGAATTACCCCCTAAACCTGATTAGAGTGGTGTTCCGAGGCGGTTTGCTGATGTAGCAACGCTGCGAGGGGCCAGGTCGGCAGAGTTCTTTCTTCCCCGTCTCATTTGTCTGCAATCACCTGTATACGGCGTCGTTCACATCCTCTCGTCTAAACCACCTGTCACCGTTGCGTCGTGACAGTTTCACCCGACACCGAGGTCCCCGCGCGAACAGCTCAACGTTGAGGTACTCCGTACTCGCTGTACAACGTCAAACAGCTTACAGCAGCCGACAAGGAGCCCTAGCATGATGGAGCTCGTCCGGCATGGTTCACTAAGCACCGCACGCTCTGATTTCGTAGGATGTGGTATAGTTGCACCCACCCCATGTGCACCACATCCTTCCCCTTCATCCTCTCCTCGAACCCCGTCATGCACTTCACGACCTTTGCCTTGAAGTCTGTGCCCTTATGGAAGTTGTGCAGGCGGCCGGGACAAACATCTTGCTCCCGAAGGTGGGAAAACATGACGGTGTTGTCTGGGATGGAGGAGAGCCAGTCTGTCCGAAGCTCCTCGAGCTCGCTCTGCGGCAGCTCTGGCATGTTCGGGCCGGTGACGAGCACCAGCCTGCCGAGCTGGGGGTCTTGATCACGAGCAAGGGCCTGACTGGCCTCGAGCCCAGCAAGGAGCTGAGGATGACATGGTAACATGCACGACTCATCTTTATGAACACGTAGGTGATTTTGGCAGCCTGGTGGCAAGGGAGGCAGGACGAAGGTGAGGCTCGTGGTTGACGTCCTTGAACTCCCTGATACACGGGTACACACAGCATGGCGGGGACGTGGCCATTATTTGCTGGAGGAGTTCAGTTAGATGTGCTTGGAAGCGGCAAGCCGGATGAGTCAACGCTCCTAGGAGTCCTAGCAGTGTTCTCAGATCCGCGATGGCCGATAGTGCGTTGATGCCGCCACGCTATGCGTGTGTGGTCGACAAGCTGGGTCAGAGCTGCAGCTTCGATGATGCACTCTGCGCCGGATTGAAGCGATGCCTTTCGATGTGTGAGACTCTGTTGGCGTCGTGCAGACTGCACGGCAACCCGGAGACGATGAGGTTCACCATGGAGAAGTTGACAGAGTTGAAAGAATGGACCAGCAAGCTACATGGTAGTGTCTGCATCCCCGTGTTGTACACGACGCGGGCATGGTGCAGGCGTGTAGCTGAGGATGGACAAGGCCAGGGTGCAGCTGGGTGCAGGTCCGGAAGGACAAAACCACCTGCCAAAACCACTCTAACCCGGTTTTGGGGGTGATTCACATGGTTTTGAGAAAGGCAGGGGGTTAAGTACCCGATTTTGGACTTCATGGGGTAAATTAGCTGGTTTGTGAAACACTGGGGGGTTATGTGGACTTCTTTCCTTGTAATGGCTTATCGTAGTTGCCTAAGTTATGCACTCATCTTGTTGATGTTTTTGGTATTGCTGCCCTGCATTGACTTAAAAAAGTTGCGTTGGGGGTGGTTTCAACCTCCTCTTCGGGGATCTTTTTGGTATACCGTAGCTAGTTCTAACACTAGGTTCAGTTGCAACTATCGAGATCATTGTAAGAAGCAATGTCCCTTGATTCGGGGTTTAACATATGTACATCCTCAAGGATTTGCTACTCGATGCAAGCTGTATCCATCTAGGTGGAGTGAATGGTGCCTTGGGCGCACTTGTTTGTTCAAAAAACTTAAAAAAGAATTAAGTGACAAGTGTCCGAGTGTTTTCCGGCACTAAACTATGAGCACTACCACTCCACTTCTCCATCAGCGCAACCAAATTAAACACTTGGTCAGTACTGGGCCTATATTTAATTTTGTGGCAGGAGTACTACGCGCAATTGTTAGATAAATTAGCAATTTTTTTATTAATTGCATACATAAATAAATCATGATGATAGCAATGACAATATTAATCTCATATTGATATCTAAATATGTGAGCACATACTAATCATATAATTGAAACACCTATGAAAGCAACAAGTATGTCCAACACATGAACGAATAAATAGAGGATGAACTTATTATATCCTCGAGGACAAATCCGCAATGTCATCGGTGGCCTTCTTTTTGGTGGCTTTGGAGTTTTCACCCATGGCGATATTGGAGAGGTTGAGGAAAGTGGAACAACGGCGAGCAGTCGCGCCTGCGACGCTCCTCCAAAAATCTAATTGCCCTTCTCCCGGTTGTAAAGGCCTGCTATCTCATACAGCCGTGCACGCGGTCGACAGGATCGTCGAAAGCGGCAACAGGGAGAGGAATGACGATGAGTTGTGCGCGAGGAGGGAGACTTGGGGCTAGGCCTTGACAAAAAGAAAGCACACACATTATATATAGGCCTGAGCTCGGCTCGTTCAGGAAACATGGCACGCACGCGACGCGGACAACAACAGAGGAGCTTGTATGTACCACTCCTTCTCAAGCTCCAATTACGCGTGAAAGAGAATCCCTTAGTATATGTTGATCTTGACTCTCGTTCAAAATGCGGCCGGTACTAAACTTCCCACCATATCATAACACCCCACATGGGTGTTTTAGAGTTTCGAGGAATATGAACATCAAGCAAACAGTGTAAATAGGAGTATATCAAGTCTGTAACTTTTGCTTCGTTTAATGAAAGGCGCCTCTTCTCGTTGAAAGAAATATGAAAATAGGTCTGATCGATCGCGGGTGTGTCATGATCGACGGCAGCGACACAGTCATCATACATCCAAGGGCTACAAGCAGAACCAGTTGACAGAAACTGAGACAAGCAGAGGTAAACTAATGCCTCCCTTCCCTTGTTTCTGGATTTTTGGATCCATGCGTTGATATACTGAAATTTCGAACCAAAGCTTTTAATGCAGGGTGATTCCATTGCGCCAGCCAGCATGAGATCCGGAGAAACCTCGCGTCGTTACTATATCTGGATTCTGGAGGGACGACGCGATCCTTCACGCCTTAGCTTGTGATCTATTCTGACTGGGATGCTCAGAATCGGTTTGAAACTCGTAGAGTAGAGAGCCAGCCGGTCTGTGATCAGACATTCCTCGCCCGAGACCAGACCAGGAGCTACAAATGAACGCAGAGTTTTCAGCCGTAACTTCGGTTCAGATCTGAGTATACCCTACAATGCCTTATATGCATGCAGATCGTACCAGCCTACCAGGCCCGTGCGAGTGGGCGAGCATTACGGAATCTCCGTACTGCATGGTACCACGCGAGAGTGGGCGTCTGCTAGCTACGGAGCTCCCGTATCCTGTAGTGTAGTACGTACGATTGATGCGGCCATACATCCATTGATTCATAGCGATTCTCGGCGATAAATGCACTTGCGTCCTCCGTGCGGAATCGTATGCTCTGCATGCACTACAAATGTTGCAGTTGCACATTAGCACAGATTGTTCCGGTGGTGTATGTATGTAGTACATCAGTGCAAATATCACTTCTACAGTATACAATTCATGCATGGAGGCGCCTTGGGCCGTTGGCCGCACTTGGCTGTTGATCGAAAAATAGAAATAAAGGGAAGGTCCGAGTGCACTAAACTATGAGCACTACGACCCCACTTCTCCACCCTCGCAACCAAATTAAACACGTCACGTCCGTGCTATGCGCGCAGTTGATGGAGCAGCCAGTGCCACAGTTTACATACAGTAAATAAACAAGCTGAATCCACGACGAGGGACAAGGAGCGGCGCCTCCATACAAAGCGTGCAGGCGATCAGCGCAGCAGCAGAGCCGTGGCAAGTGGCAAGTGGCAAGCTGCACTGCACGCACCGACCGAGTCGGCATCGCAAAGCGCAAGACACATGCGCAGACGTTCGCCGGCCGCGCATCCAAGTCAAGTCAAGAAACCACGACAGACGATAATGAGACGGCGCATCTGCATCGAGCGGCGGCCGAAGCCGTTGGCCGCCGTCGCGTCGCCGGGGAATCGCTCGTCCATCGTCGCGGCTTGGCTTGGAGAGAGAGGGGAGGATCGGCGGCGACGGCTGCGCAAGGGAGAAAAAGGCAGAGCACGGCGGGGTGTGGCCAAAGGTGAGGGTGAGGCGTTGCTTTTATAGCCGCCCAACGCCGTGTGTACGCGTGGCGGGAGGGAGGGTGCCGTCACGCCGCCCGTGAGGAATCAATGGAAGGCTGACCGGCGGCAGCCTTGGCATTGATTTCCCGCGGGAAACTGAAGCGTTGTGAGGAAGACGAGGCGGGCCTGCAGTTAGTTAGTTCACGCCAAAAACGCGCACGCCGGCGCTCCCAGGCCCCCAAGCGCGCCGGGTTTGGCCTGGATCCGTCAGCCCCAATTTCGACCCAACCAGGCGAAAAATGGGCTTCTGCGGACGCGATTGAGCCGATATTCGCCCGTCGTTGCTAAAAAATCGTCTGGGGACGTGTTGGGGACGCGGCTGGAGATGTTGTGAGGGCATCTCCAGCCGTTGGCCCCCCAGGGGGCATCTAAAAGCGCCGTCTGGGGGTGAGCCGGCGCAAAAAATGTCCCTGGGGCGAGTCGGTCCCCAGCCATCGGCCCCCAGGGCCGCCCTCAGGCGCGTATTAAAATAAAAAAAAGACCGTTCGGCGAAGTTATGATAAAAACTAGTTAAATTTTGGCCAAACATGGCAAATTTCGATGAAATTCGCGCATTTTCATTACATTAACCTAATCTAAAAAAGGAAGGGGCTGAAGTCGTCGCCGCCGTCGCCGCTATCGTCGTCGTTGGCCTTCTCCTCCTTGACGCGGTCGCCCCTACTAGACCCCTGCCCGGCGTCGCCATGGCGGACTGGCGGCGGCGCGTCGTCGTCGTCGTCGCTGTCGCATAAGACGACGACCCCGTCTTCATCGCGACCGCGTCGGCGCTCCTCGAAGCGGCGCAGGGCGGCGCACTGGCGCTCCTTCTCCTCTCCTGGCGCGCCTTCTCCATCGCAATGGAGTCCTGGCGTGCCCATTCTAGGGCCGCGTCGTCATCGTCGAACTCCGCCTTCTCCGGCGCCAGCTCCGGCTTCGTCTTCACCGACGCCATCTTTGGCTTGACGAAGCGCGGAGGAGCCGACGAGGAGGAGGCGCACCGGCCGCCCTCGTTGATGACGATGTCGGCGCTGCGAGTGCGTCGGCCGAGCGGTGTCTCCGCCGCGGGCTCGGCCTTGACGCCGAGCAGGGCCGGAGTGCCGGAGGAGTGCGATGAAGATCGGGAGGAGGAAGAAGAGGAGGAGGACCCGAACCTCCTTGGTGCCCATGGCACGGGGCGGCTGCGCTGCGCCGGGGCGGCCACCCTCGCCGGGTACGCCAACGGCGGGTCGTTGCCGCCCTCAAGGTACGTGAGCACGCCCTCGAGTGTGCGGTCGGGGACGCCCCACCACAGGTGGCGCCCCTCGCTGTTTTGCCGGCCGCCGACCACTGGCGCGCCGTTGGTGGACGCCAAGCGCTGCTGCTGGCGGCGCTCGAAATACGCCGTCCATGTCGCGTGGTTATCGGCAGCGTACTGGGGGAGGGAGAGTTGGGCGTCGGTGAGGGAGGCGCGCACGACCTCGACTTCCTCGGCGAAGTATTTCGGCTTCGCCACGGCGTCGGGCACTCCCCCGGCGCTGAGTCTCCACCCCGTCGGCCCGGCGCGCATGTCCGGCGGCGCCTGGATGTTCGCCTGGAACAGGAGTCAGGACTCCTGTTCACGGAGCGAACGGCGGCCGAAGCCGTTGGCCGCCGCCTCGTCTCCGGGGAAGCGTTCTGCCATGGCGGCGCTCGAAAGAGGTAGGGAGGGGCTGGGCGGCGGCGCTCGGGAAAGGTAGGGAGAGGGAGGGGCTGGGCGGCGGCGAGGGGCGGGGCTGGTGTGGGCACAGGCGAGTGGAGGCCACCGGCTATATAGCCGCGGCGCGCCCGTGCGAACGCGTGCGAGGGAGGGGAGGCGTCGGCGCGCCGTCCCGTGACGCGCCGCCCGTGAGGAATCAATGGCAAGGCTGACCGGCGGCAGCCTTGGCATTGATTCCTCGCGGGAACCGAGGCCGTTAGGGGAAGACGAGGCGCCGTGTCGCTGACGCGGCTGGCCCGCGGCTTATTCGCGCCAAAACAGCTCGCCCCGGCGCTGTTTTCGGCCCAGGCCGGCGAAAATCAGGTTTCTGGAAGCGCGACTGAGCCGTTTTTTCGGCGCCGGTGCGAAAAATTCGCCTGGGGAGACCTCTCTGAGGACGCGGCTGGAGATGCCCTAAGACGGCGCATCTCCATCCTTCCGAGCTCGCTACTGCCTACTGGAGTGGAGTATGTTTGGGACGCACATGCATTTGTTTTCCTTTCTTGTTTTATTGAATGTAGCGGCGTGCACATGCATTCCTCGTGTCTCCGTTTGACCACGGTGAGTGACGCCTAGGCGTGCTGGTGGCAAGGAGAAAAAAGGACACCACGACGAATGTGTGTGCGCGCCTCTCGCATCGGATGATTGTGTTTTTGTCTCGTCTCGACGCGATGTGCTGGCCGTCGGTCGTCTCGTACCCCAGGACTGTGCTGAGTTTGTGTTAACAGTAGCTAGTGCTCCGATCATTTTGTGATGGTCTTCCCAAAAGAGATTTGTCCTGGCACATATCAGACCTACGGGGGTGTGGTATTAAGAAGTGCTACTAGTAGAGTATAATTCACGTGCATTTGAGGTATGTATTCATATTTTTTTATGGAGGAAAATATCCTGTTCTTAATTTTGGTTAGATTTATTGTCACGTCACTCATGCAGCTAGTGACTAACCAACTATTATAATCCAGGTGACAAATCTTACGGAAACACTAAAAGTCTAAAGTCAGATTTTTAGGCATAAGACAAATCAGACGTTTTTCATGACAATATATATTGGCGTGATAATAGTAAATTTACTGTGTAAGGGCATCTCCAATGGTGACACATGATTTTTCTCCCGCATCCGTGCACGGACACGGATGCGGGAGCCGCTATCCAACACTAAGCCGCATACATTGCAAACTCCTTTTCAACAAACCGGATGACATTCATGCAAACACGGCCGGGTTTCATACAAAGCGGACGAAAACGGTTACATTTTGGACATATTTTAACTAAAAAGGTAAAACTATATGCACGTATAGTCTCACGGAGCTCCACTCTCACGACACGAATACACTACACTAGTCTACGGCTGGCCGCCGTGGACCCCTTGTCTTCTCCATGTCCGGTAGCCCGCTAACCAGACTACCGGGAGTCCCGGAGGCATATTCTTCCCCCATATCTTCTCTATGTCCGGCTACGCATCTCATTGGAGTGGCAAAGAGGGTGCTTCAGCCGGAGGGGAAGGTGCTTCCATGGAGTCCAGACGGGTGTACCCAGGATGGTCTGAGATAAAGACCGGACAGGTCACTAGTCATGCAAGTAGGCGACGCACCGGCGGTGGCCTCCATTGGATACAAGTGGTGGCGGGCTTCCGTATTCTACTTCTCCTCGATGATGGTGGCGGGCGTGGACATGCGGGCCGCCACCTCGTCGACATCCGCGCAACCGGCTTCTTTCCCCGTCTGCATGGCGTGGTTACGCGTGCGTCGATGGTGGATGGCGCGGTCGCAGGCATTGGAGGCATGATACGACGCGGCGGCGTTGACGGCAACGACAATTCCCGTCCCGCTGTGCCCCCCGCCATGCCGGCCTGGAGCAACTCGCCACTCCTTCGCGAGCTGGCTTGGAGCCGCGAGTTGTTCCGTCGGGCTTGAAGGTGGAGCAACGAGCTACCTCGCTCGTATCCGGCGGGCTCGGCGGGCCACATAGCCGGCTTTTATGAAGTAGAACTGCTCTTCCGGCTCGTCGAATGCTATCGAAAGAGTGGAGAAAATGGTGAAAGAAGGAGATGGGGAGCTTCGGAGTGGTGCGATTCTTGCCCGGCGTCTGACCTTGTTTAAATAGAGGGCGGACTTGAGGGGCCATTTCCGGTGTTGCGCTTAATGTCGGCCCAATTATGAACAGACTGTGGCCGGAGTAAGTTTGTTTCTCGAATTGCACGCGGGTTTAATGAAGGTGTTTGAATGCAGTGAGGAGACATGTTCAGCCTGGCGTGCGGCGGGCGGCGCCCTCGGCTGGCACGTCACTTCAGTGACGGAGGCAGTGAGAGGTCGCCTCCGCCGCGAGCCGCCTTAAATGTGGAGCGGCGTGCTCTACAGCGGCATGAATGCGGCAACTGGGCGACGAGTGGGAAGCACGCGCGGACCGGGAGAGGGGGGGCAGGTTTTTGGTGGGTCAGGGCGATCAGAAACGAGGGTGACATCGGTCCGGACCCCCGCAAACCTCCACACATTTGTCTCCGCGGGAGAAAATATGTCCAGGCCACGCAGCTGATCGATACAGGACCGCGTTGGATGACTTCGGCGATCCAGACAGATGAGGAGGTTTAAGGGTCGGCGTTGGAGATGTCTTAACCATGACAATTTTCTAACAGAAAAATAAACTGAGACGAATTTATCATACTCACAAGCTAAACTTGCCATTTTTAAATACATAATCTGTCATAAAGAAAATGTTTGATTTGTCATGATCAGAAAAATCTGACGTTCAGTTGTGCAGTGGAGTCCCAATCTTATTGGGAAACTACTGAAGCTCGCCGAGTCCAGTTATGACTTATGAGTGCACAATCGTGTGCCAACGAAGAGAATTTAGAGAGCGGCGTCTTTGGATCTGCGTCGAGTCCAGTTATGAGCTTCGGACAAGTCTTGGATCTGCGTCGCTACAAGTGTAGGCGATCGGCGCAGTTGCGTCCTTGCGGTGTTTATAGTCCGTACGTATACGTATTCACCGTCTTTGCTCGCATTACCACATGAAGACAAGAAATGGTCCTGCAATGTGGACAAGTATCCAACTGATGCGACATTCCATTTATTTGGGTGATGGCCGTGTTTTATTTATTCGCTCACGGCACGGATACCAAATCATAACGCGATTGCAAAGTTAATTACCGGAGTATACTGTGTTTTGCGGTCGTCTGACAGGGCGGTCCCGCAGATGTTGATTGAGGCGGCGAGCGATGGCGATGGCATCATCGTCGTCGGCTCGGCAGTTTCCTGGTCAAAGTAAATGAGCCCACCACTCTCCGGCCACCTGCCCCCCTCTCCTCCTCCGCGTTCCCACATCAAAAGACAGGACAAATGGCTGAGCTTTTCTCATGGGAGGGAGGGAGGGAGGCCACTAGTAAACTGCGTCGCTGCAGGGGCTCACATGCCGCCGCAGTAGTGGCGATGCAGTAGTCGTAGTCCCGCACCTTTATTGCTTCGGGCAGTACAGATCTTGGGGATCCTCCACGCACCACTCGTACTCGCGCCAAACCTCGGAGGGAGGCAGCACGCCGAGAAGGAGCCCCCGCCTTGCAAAGACCTCGAGGTGCCCATTTGTTTCCTCTCTCTCTCTCTCTCTCTCTCTCTCTCTCTCTCTCTCGTTTTGCTCTAGAATGCGGAGGACGGCGCCCCAAGAACTCTAGGGTTCCCGGCCCTTCATTTCGTCCCCCCCCCCCCCCCTGCAAGTGTTCTGGTAAATCCTTTCGCCTGGCCGCTCTAGGCTCTGAGATTGTTCTGTTGAGAAGAATGTGTGGGGAGAGTCAAAGAAACGCGTTGCTTGGTTGCGATTTCTTAGGCCGTTTTTTGTGTATAGTAGTTTGCTAGAGTATTTCCGTGCAGTTGAGAATATATTATAGGCTAATTCGGTGCGCTTGGGCTGGCTTATTTTGATTGTTTATTTACTAGGGTTTTCGATCTGTTCACTTTGACCTCAGGGCAGTTATCAAAATGACCTTTTTATTCCAACTACCACCTCCTGGCCACCTCCATCTCCTTTTTTTCCTTTTTATTTACTTTCATGTGGGTGGAAAGCAGGGCACTGCCTGTGATGAATTACCTGTTGCTGACATGATGCCTGTGAAATTTGAGCACCGGTGAAGGCCAGGTGGCTGGTCAAGCCGCAGATTTTCCGTGGGCAAAATAGAGAAAAGCCCCCCATAGCTTTCTTCTGTAACCAATTTCTTCAACTGCTTGTCCTTGGCTATTTAATTAGTCAGCAGTCGCTACTCCTCGCAAAAGCCAGAAACTTGGAAGATATCATAGTCTATACATACAGCCAAAAACTACTAATGATTTTTTTTATGTTTCTTTCCTTCTGTAGATTCATAGGTTTCTTCTGAGTTGTACTGATTCATAGGTTCCTCTCTGTTCCTTTCCAGGATTTTGAGTCCAGAGTCAAGACAGACATCGACTCTTAGAGGAAAATAACTTCTTTAATTATGTTATAGGGAAGAATCAAGATAATGTAAGCAGCCTTCTTTCTTTGTTTTGACCAGGAAATTATGTAATGTTTGCTCACTTGAATTTGTGTATGATATATCGTCTGACCATTTTATTGTGCTGATTCGCCCCTCTCTTTGTTTCTTTCAGAAAAACAGAATGCCTCAAGACAGTTTCAGATCAGTGGTTTGCAGGTCCCTTTCAAAGAGTCATCCCTCCAGCTCCAGGACCAAAGATGGCGGCTATCCTGAAATGACTCAGTGTGATGTCCCTTATGTTGTCACACTGCAACCCACAGTCTGCCGAAGCTGCCAAAGCCAGGATTGGCGACCCTCGCAAAGTAACCGGGAGGAGAGGTCCATCTTGTCACAAAGAGATTACGTGATGGGTTCCACACTCTCGAGGCATTTTGCCGAGGACCTCCTAAGAGGTGCTATGGACCTCCAGGACTCCCTTGTCATGCTTGAGAAGTTCCAAACAGTGTCACAGAGCATGCGGCAATCGACTAAGCAGAGAAGGCCAGGGAACGGCGAGGAATCATTGGACGTCACTGGAATCCGTGAAGCACTCTTCGAAGCATCAATCGCCAAGAAGCTGGTCCCTGGAAGTGTCAGCAGTAGATTTGATGGGCAACTAAGGAATTCTACAGACGAGCTGAAGAGAGTGATCAAGGACAGCCTTTACAGGGCGAAACTCTTGTCAGTGTCCTCCAATGGTGAGCAGCTGGCCTCCTTGAGTCAGTCATCACAGAGCACGCCAAACAGTACCGCCGTATCCAAGTCTACTAAGCAGAAGAAGGTGGTGCCAAGATCATCACCATGTCCACCTGTGCAACCTGACAAGTCCAAAACCCCAAGTTCAGCACCAACAAATAAAACCCCGAGTTTGGTAGCAAGGCTCATGGGCCTTGAAGGTTTGCCCCCACACAAGGGAAATACCACCAAGAAAGACGAGACACTCAAGACAGTAGTTTCACCAAGGGCGCAGTTTGATATTGACATGCCTAAGTTAAAACCACAACCAGCAGAAAAGCTACCAAGGCAATCATTAGGAAAGGACTTTCAGTGTAAGGGGAAGGCAGGGCAAGAGATGATGAAGACAATTCAAGTCAAGAGGCTTTTAAATACCATGAATTCTGATGAGCACAAGAAGGTCCAGCAGCACAATGTTCAGATGGATTTTCCTTATTTTCATGAGCACACCCTTCATTCGCAAGATACCTCAGCGGCTACTGAAGTTGGCTCGGTGAAATCAATCCAAAGAGAACAAAGGATGGGCCAAGCTCAAACCAAATCCCCCAAGGATGTGAAGGTTGTATCTCATATGACTCGAAAGCAGCGCATAGAACAAAAAACTGAGATCAGCAGTAGAAGCAGCAATAAACAGAAATATCATTTGACTGATAGGAAGGGAGAAAGGAGGAAGGACGTGAAGGCTAAGACAGCATCAGCATCTTACACTAATGCTAAACTAGTGAAAAAGACCGAGAAGAAATTGGTTGCATCAAGTAGCAATCCTTCAACATGCCGTACAGTGAAGCCGGTCCTGCGAAGAACACCTGGTAGTTCCAGAGAGAAGATAGTGTCAAGTAGAAATGTGAACAACTCAACTATTGATGACATTGTGGTAAGCATCTTTCACTATATAGCATAGCCTGAAAATGTTTCATGCTATTTGAGACACGAAACTACTTTGAAGCTGGTAAAAGAATGACCACAAAGCGATAACCTTTTGAAATCGAAATCTTCAGATTCATAACAATAAGTATTCTTTGAAAGCTATTCAAATATTTGATTCAAAGCTGGATGGATGAAGTGGTGCCAAGCTTCTGGCATTCTCTGTGACAAGAGAGTGCCACAAAAGCTAAAAGGCAAGTTCTACAGGACGGCGGTTCGACCCGCAATGTTGTATGGCGCGGAGTATTGGCCGACTAAAAGGCGACATGTTCAACAGTTAGGTGTGGCGGAGATGCGTATGTTGAGATGGATGTGTGGCCACACGAGGAAGGATCGAGTCCGGAATGATGATATACGAGATAGAGTTGGGGTAGCACCAATTGAGGAGAAGCTTGTCCAACATCGTCTGAGATGGTTTGGGCATATTCAGCGCAGGCCTCCAGAAGCTCCAGTGCATAGCGGACGGCTAAAGCGTGCGGAGAATGTCAAGAGAGGGCGGGGTAGACCGAATTTGACATGGGAGGAGTCCGTTAAGAGAGACCTCAAGGATTGGAGTATCACCAAAGAGCTAGCTATGGACAGGGGTGCGTGGAAGCTTGCTATCCATGTGACAGAGCCATGAGTTGGTTGCGAGATCTTATGGGTTTCACCTCTAGCCTACCCCAACTTGTTTGGGACTAAAGGCTTTGTTGTTGTTGTTGTTGTTGTTTGTAGGCATTTCAGTTAAATCAGATGTACCTTGAATGAAATGGTTGGCTCAAGCACTTATGTCCTCGTACCTTTTTTGCTCACAATGCAGGCCTATGAGGTGCACAGAGAGTTCATCCAAACTGATTGTCCATCCACAGAACATAGTGCGACACCTAGTGATGAAAGCTGCCAGAGCGCTGATTGGGACACAGAACCTTCCATCGATGGTAATAATCACCAAACCTTTTGTTTTCCTAAAAGCATTTTCATTGCTTCTGTTATACCACTGTTCCCAAAAGGCCTAAAGTAAGAATGACACCAATAGTTAACTCCAATCTACTGCTGATATGTGAATGAACTGGTCAGAAAGGAATTGCAATTTACTTCTAGGTGCCTTGGTTCGGGTTTATGAAACGGTTCACAAAGCACTACATCTACGGCTGATTTATAATATTATATGGTTTTGAGAATAAGTTTCACATAGCAATTAGCAAATTTGGTGATACTGAATTGAGGTAGACAATCTTACAATTTTATGGTAAAATTTAAGAATATTTGGCTGCATGGTTTCTAGGATGGCCTATATTCAGCGACAAAGGGAGTACCATGGTTTTGTTCATGGGTTATATATTAAAATTTCTTGATGAGAGAAGAATTAATTGCATATCATCACTTGCACATCCTAGATGCTCTCCCTCGCAAAAAAAAGTAGTTCTAACACTAACAATTCCTTTTCATGGCAGACACTCAGGAAGATCTTAGCGGGTCCAGTGAAGCTTCACTGATTTCCAGCCAAAGCAGCCCATCAATAAACAGAACACCAAAAAAGGAAGTTGAAATAAAAGACGAGATGAGTTTGCTTCTCCTAAGCAACAAGTCATTCGTTAACCAAGCAGCACAACTCATAGGCATTAACGCATATGATTACGACCATCTGATCGAGCAATACAAAGATACCAGCAAGGCTGACATGGGAGATCGTGAACTCTACACAGACATAGCAATAGAGCAACTGGAACGAAAACATCGTCAGCAGAACAGCCTGTATTACACTGGATTCAGGACCCAGAAATGCGGAGCAACACCGTACTTCTCCTTGGAGGCATTGCTAGGTGATATCAGCGACGGGACTCAGAAGCTGAAGAGCTACACCGACGACAAAGATGACCATGGCAGTGGCACTAAAGATGGCATGTCCATGAAGCTGGAGAGGGATCTCGGATGCACGGACGCGTCGATCAACAGTGCGTGGGACATGGGGTGGCAGGACTGGATCTGCATGGACGAAACGGAGTGCTGGGTAAGGGACGCCGGGGAGAGCGTTCTGTCCTTGCTCATCGAGGAGGTTGCTTTGGACATGCTGGTAAACTGACCAGTGAAAGATGAAGTTGGAGAGGTTCTTGCCCTGTCGTGGAGATTTAGCTGTAGTCTGTACATCATTGGCACAGCTCGTGCTTTCAGTTGCTTTTTCTGTAAGAGTTAATTCACGTTTGTTTTCCTGATGGGGGCTTTGCCTTAGTTAAAAAACTACTGTAATCTGTGCATAACTTCATAGCAAGATGTCCTCATAGTTTAGTTTTGTAATACTTGTGACAGGCGATTTCTCACGCTAATTATTTGCCATAAATATCACGACAACAGGGTAACCTTCTATTCATGTAAGATGAAGACAGAAAATGAGACGAGTGTTTATCTTCTCTTGGCGAATGACAAAGAGATGTGGCCCGACCATGTCTAACTGAAGATAATGTATTTTTTACTATGCTAGATATCTTCCTTGAGTTATATACTACCTTTGTAAACAATTATAAGGCGTCTTAGATCACTAAAACAGTGATCTAGAAGTCTTATATTTCTTCACAGAGGAAGCATTTCTTAATTTATGGGGTAAAAGAAGTATTTCTTAATTTACTGTCAAATAGTATATCATTTTATATCCATCAACATTAATCGCTTGTTTTCATCTCCGCAGCATATTGCTATGTGCACTAATGCATTTGAATGGTACCTCCGGGTACATTTGAGCTCTGATATCTCTGAATGTCATCCACTTTCGGGATCATGTGTTACCTTTCTGAATTTTGACCATTCAAATTTTAAACGCTACTGGTGGTACCAAAGGATTGTCCTCTGTCACTTTCAGGCCAGTTGAATTTTTAAGAGCAAATAAATTTATGTTGTCTTTGTAAATAGACTCTCTCTCATCCCACATAATTGTTGTGAGCTGATTTGAGACTTCATGAATGATTTTATAGAGCATAGAGAGCATGTCCTTGTATATTTTGAAGGCCAAACCCTCTCATTCTTGAACCTATCTTTGTGCTCGGTCTCTCTCTGCTTCAAGCCTATCTCATGAGAGAGAGATTCTATGAGTTCTTGAGAGTTTGTTTGAAAATCTTTTAAGAAGTTCATCCATGTGACTTTACTTTGATTCTCACTCTTGCAGGGTGTGCGCCTCTAAGCGGTGAACCTTCGAGTGTCATGAAAGAATTAAGAGTTTGTACAAGGCACAGAGATCTCCTTTTTCGTGCAAGACCACCCCCGAGTGAGGTCTTGACCTTTGTGAAGCTTTTATTCATTTACTTCTTTAGGTAAAAAATAATGTATCTACATTTTTTCAAGACAATTTTGTGAAGCTTTTATTCATTCATCATAATGTTCACATGGAGAAACATATCTACCTAGAAAATTAGTTTTTTTTGAGGTAATTGAAAATTAGGGTTGGCTGACTCAACTATTATCCCTCGAACTCAGTAGGCCGCCCGTCCTTGTCCGGCTGGACTGCAACCTGCGGCCCATAGAGGATAGACGCTAGCAAACAAGGCCGGCGCCGAGCGTCAGCATTTCCCCACCAGTAGCCACCGGGGAGCAGCCCACCCACCCACCACACAACAGCCAGCCGCTGCCGCCCACGGTGCCCCCGGCGGCCACGGCGATGGAGTCCCTGGGCGTGCTGCTGCTGCACCCCATGAACGCCTACCTGGAGCAGGAGCTCGACCGCCGCTTCCGCCTCTTCCGCTTCTGGGACTCCCCTCCCGACGGCCGCGCCGAGTTCCTCCGCGCCAACGCCTCCGCCATCCGCGCCGTCGTCGGCAACGCGGGTTACAACGCCGACGCCGCGCTCATCGACGCGCTGCCGTCGCTCGAGATCGTCGCGTCCTTCTCCGTGGGGATCGACCGCGTCGACCTCCCCAAGTGCCGCGAGCGCGGGATCCGCGTCACCAACACCCCCGACGTCCTCACCGACGACGTCGCCGACCTCGCCGTCGGCCTCGCCATCGCCGCGCTGAGGAAGATCCCGCAGGCCGACCGCTACGTGCGCGCCGGCCTGTGGAAGGCCAAGGGGGACTACACACTCACCACGCGGGTTGGTTTCCGATGCTTGGCAGTTGACTTCCCTTCATATTTTTCAGTCCAATAATTCAGTGCGCTCTTAGTGCTTTGGTCCCTTTGGTTTAATCGCAAAGTGTGTACACTTGGTATCGGTTCTGTCAAAATGAATTCGGCAATAACTTGGTTGGAAGAGGAACTATAACATAGCAGTGGGCATTCAGGGAATATGAATGCACGAAAGGGAAATAGGCAATACAGAGATTTTCAATTGGAGAGAGAAAAATCTAGTACAGGTAGAAAGGAGAAACAGTTGAACTTTATTGGATCCTTGTCAGGTTTTTTTGGCACATCATTGGTTATCTTCCTAAAATCTTGTTAGTAGTTAGTAACTTAGTACATTTGACTCTCTCTTTTATGTCATGTGTGTCATATCAGTGGGGATGCAGTGGTTTGGAAGCATTTGCAGTAGCGTAGGTTGCGACTATCCTTAGTTTATGCCATGTGAGTCATATCATTTGAGGAAGCAGTGGTTCGGAGGCATTTGCAGTAGCTTAGGTTGCAATCTATGACAATCTCTTAATAAACTGCTCAGCCCTGATGGATTTGTTTCGGCAGTGAAATGCGTCCTGTTTGATCAAAATTTGGATTACCTGACTGTAAAATGTTGACCTTCTTCATTGCTGATTCAAGCTGTATGTTGGTGTCTGAAAACTAAAATATAAGATGTAGAGACATAGTTATAGTGCTGTAGCCGCATTGATTTTTCTAGAAGTCTAGTGACCATTGTGATTTAGGACGGCTCACATATGGTGATGTGGTTCCTTTCTTCTTTTCTTTAATATCAACTTCTTACTGTGTTAGGGATTTTTTTTTCCGGTTCTTCTTTCGACATATTCACAGGGCTCTGGAGGTTTTATGTTGTTGCATAGCTCCATATTGAATCGTATTAGTACCAAGGCCGATGGATGATCAGAAAACGTTGGAAACCATGATTTGTTCCTCCCTAACCATTGCTTCGTAGTAGCACAAATAGGATTCTTATAGCAACCATGGATGATGACTCTCGTAACTAGTCGCGAGACTAGTCTAGTAGTCTCAATATAATTGTCGACTAGCTTCTTCGTGTAGACTAGCTTGTTGAGTTGAGCGGTGGAGCGACTAGTCCTCGACTAGTCCAGACTAGTTTAGGTTTTTGAGTCGATCGACTCAATTTGGGAGGAATAAGGTTTTTAGGGGAATTTGGGAGGGATAAGTGAGCAGTTGATTACTTCATCCACTTCCTGATGAAATAGCTATTACAATTGCCAGAGCCTCAGGTTCTTCATCCACTTCCTGATGAAATAGCTATTACAATTGCCAGAGCCTCAGGTTCTTCATCCACTTCCTGATGAAATAGCTATTACAATTGCCAGAGCCTCAGGTTCTTCATCCACTTCCCATGCATCCAATTTTTATTGTATACTACTCCGTTCCTTTATATGGTAAGTGGATGAAGAACCTGAGGCTTGGATACTGAAATATAAGATGTAGACACATAGTTATAGTGCTGTCGACTAGTCCAGCATTAGCCTAGACTAGTCATGATTAGTCTATGGTATCAACCACGGCTCGACTCGTCGACTCGTAATTCTTGATAGCCGTCGACTCGTAATTCTTGATAGCAACACGTTTTGTCATGTTCTCCATTGTTTTATGGCTAAGTAAGTAGTTTATGCAGCATACCAACCAAGGGTTCCGTGATAATACCCACCAGAACTTTTCATGAACTGTATGGTGCAATATGCTCCTGTCACCGTGCCATTTTCCTGCTCCCTTAAAACATTGAAGGACATCTTCAGTGTGAGTGGAATCCTGTTAAACAATGCAACACATTCAGGTGCACTTTTGGCTGCGCGCATCAATGTATGTGGAGGCTGGGGGTAGCACCTGCATTTGAGAGTTCAGATGCAGCTATCTCAAGGAGAGAATGCCCTTTGCAAGATTGATCTGCTACTGATTATAATGATGAGATATCAGCCTAACGGCTAACCTATGAAAGCATGAAATAGCTGACGATGCTGGCTACTGTTTTGTGGTAGATATAAAGGTTGGGGGTGCATGTGATCCTAATAGTAGATTTGGTTTCCCCAAAGAACAAAAGATAACCAACTCTCGTTACTTCTCTGCAGTTCAGTGGTAAAAGAGTTGCCATTCTTGGGCTTGGCAGGATAGGCTTAGCCATAGCAAAAAGAGCTGAAGCATTTGGTTGCTCAATCAGTTACCACTCAAGATCAGAGAAGTCATTTCCAAACTACAAGTTCTTTACAAGTGTTGTTGACCTGGCAGCCAATTGTGACGTGCTTATTGTAGCATGTTCGCTTAATGCCAAGACGCATCACATTGTCAATCGTAAGGTCATGGATGCGCTAGGACCAGATGGTGTGCTCATAAACATCGGGCGTGGAGCACATGTGGATGAACCTGAGCTTGTGTCTGCTCTTCTTGAGAAACGCCTTGGAGCAGCAGGCCTTGATGTGTTTGAGCATGAGCCCTTTGCTCCAGAGCAACTTTTCAGCTTAGATAATGTTGTTTTGGTCCCTCATGTAGGAAGTGATACAGAAGAAACATGCAAGGCAATGGCTGATCTGGTTCTAAAGAATTTAGAGGCACATGCTCTTGATAAGCCCTTACTCACCCCAGTCATCTGATTGTCACTGGGATTCCCAGATGTTAGCAGTTTGTAATCCAAACTCTTGAGTTTTTTTTATGTCTAGTTTATCAACCCAGCATTATCTGGCGGGTTATTGTTTTTGAAAGATATCAATGTGATGGCTGTTATGCAACCAACAACCATGATAAATAAGAGTATCAGTTTCAAAAGTTTACAGTTTGATATATTTACAGAGATATTTGCATCTGTCCCTCTTCATTTGCTGGTACCTTTCTGTGTGGTCGGGGCATGCAATCTCGGCATTTCATTTTGGATCCTTTCTTTCTTATATTTCCTTGTTTACGCAGATAGAACATCTGTGGCTCGTTTTTCTCATAGATTTTGTTTATCTTTTTGCAGTTCAGTGGCAAAAGAGTGGGCATCATTGGGCTGGGCAGGATAGGGCTTGCCATCGCCACCCGAGTGGAGGCCTTCGATTGCCCAGTCAACTACTACCAGAGAACAAAGAAAGACTACCCCAGCTACACCTATTACCCGAGCGTGGTCGAACTGGCGGCAAACAGCGACATCCTTGTGGTGGCTTGCCCGCTGAACGAGCAGACCCGGCACATCGTCAACCGCGAGGTGATCGAGGCGCTGGGGCCCAAGGGCCTGCTCATCAACATTGGGCGCGGCCCTCACGTCGACGAGCCTGAGCTGGTCTCGGCGCTCGTCGAGGGGCGCCTCGGCGGGGCGGGCCTCGACGTGTTCGAGGACGAGCCCAGCGTGCCTGAGGCGCTGTTCGCGCTCGACAACGTCGTGCTGGTGCCCCATGTGGGGAGCGGGACGCACGAGACGCGCCAGGCCATGGCGGACCTGGTCCTGGGCAACCTGGAGGCGCATGTTCTGAAGAAGCCGCTGCTGACTCCGGTTGTCTGATGATGATCATGATAGGGCACGGTGTGTTGTATATGAAGCAGCACTGCGAAGATGTTTTCTGTTTCAGGATCAGATTGAAACGTCTTGTTTTCTATCGGTAAACATTCGACGAGAAAGAAGGGTCAGTAAGTTTGATTTCTTACTGGGATGCCGATGCCATGTATTCGGGCTTGAGTGGTTATCTTGTGTCGATGCCGATGCCATGCTATGCATAGTATGCCCGGCCGGTTTCCTTGGTCGAGGAAATGCAGCACAGCAGCGGCGTATCATCATGGCCGCTCAACGGATGGCTGGAGCATTGAACGCGCACGCACAGGATAGTTCACGATGGCCGAGTGAGGAGTACCCCATTTCACATTTTAGGATCCGGCAGCACTGTGGTATCCTCACCGAGGTGTCCGATCTACGCCGTTTGATTCTTCGACAGGTCGCGATCCCTGCCGTCCGACACGCGTGAATGCGTGATGGACTGCACTGCACGAAGGATGGATCCATTATTAAGATGTAGCTGCGGCAGATGGACCGACTGGGCGGTTGGGCACGTCGCAAGAGCCAAGAACATACGTACATACATACATACATACATACGTTGATCCTTGAGCGGCGGTACATGACGCCGTTTTCTTTCTCTGCTATACCAGGGTATGTGTAGGTGTACCGTGTATGTTGCCACCGAGACGTGGACGCTGCTGCTCGGGCTCGGCGACCCCGCACGTTTCCTTGACCGTCCGTCTGCAATTTGCTTTGCATCACGGCACGGACCGCTCGATCGACCGCTTCGGACACAGCTGATATCACCGTCGCGTCTTCTACAGAGTGAGACAGGAGAAGCAGCTGTCTTCCACGCTCCGGGGCTGACAGGCGGGCCCCGCGCCCTGGGTGGGGCAGGGCGCCTGGTCAAGCAAGCAGCGTTCCCTCCCTCCCTCCCTCGAGAGCTGCATGCGTCAAAGGGGGAGCATGCAGGAGCACGCGGCGCCACTTGACGAGCCGTTTCGAACCCCAGCCCGAGCTCCTCGCGCGTCACTGCAGCCTCCCTCCGCGCGCCGCCCGCTTCCATCGGCTTCTGCGTGGGCGAAGAACAGGCGAGTGCTACCACCAATCTCTTTCTCTCTCCCCTCTTCTTTCCTCAGGCGAGGGCGCGCCTGATCCCGTTCCTTGTTGGAGGAGAGAGGTCGAATGATTCGATATCCTCTCCGCGTGTCGTCTTCTTCTTCTCTCAGGGGCGGACGTCAGATCATGAATGGGATCATCGATATCCTCTCCGCGTCTCGTCTTCTTTCTTCAGAAATATACTTCTCCGGCGATCCGGTCGCGGCTGCCGGCTGGGATCGTGGTCGAAACCAACCGGTCTACTCCTAAGATTATATTTTGGTCCGCTCGTCAATCAATGTGCACTCTTAATTTCTCTTCAATTATATATAGCGTCCAAATTTTGCCTTCAATTATTGCAATTCTTACCATGAGCGTTCACGTTTTCCCTTTTCTTCCCATATAAGCGAGCGTCAAACTTGCAATCTTCAGATGATTATTGCCCTCATCTCATCGCTCCACAAGCGTTTCAGGCCAGCGAGTTTCCTTCCTCAAGAAATCAAATCCTCGCCTCAGCCGGCCGGCCGGCGAGCCTAGCTGGTGGCACCGTCGCGCGACGGGACGATGAAGCACACGACGTCAGACTCGGACGTGACGAGCCTGGCGACCACGTCGCCGTCGCGGTCCCCGAAGCGGGCGGCGTACTACGTCGTCAGCCCGTCGCGCGACTCGCGGGACGACGGCGACAAGTCCTCGTCCACGCAGGCCACCCCCGTGTACAACAGCCCCCTCGACTCCCCGTCGCACCAGTCCTCCATCGGCCCGCACTCCAGGGCCTCCTCCGCCAGCCGCTTCTCCGGGAACCTCACCGGCGGCGGCAGGGCAGCCGCCACCCGGAAGCGCCCCCACGGGCACGGCAAGGGGTGGCACGAGGTGGACGTGATTGACGAGGAGGACGCCGAGGACGCCGGCGTGGAGCAGGAGCGGGAGCTCTCCAGGAGCTGCGTCGCCGCCTTCTGGTTCTCCGTTCTGGTCCTGGCTTTCACCCTCGTCTGCCTCGTCGTCTGGGGCGCCGCCCGGCGTGACAAGCCCAGCGTCCTCGTCAAGGTGCATTTCACTGCTCGGTGTCACCTTAAATTCAGTGTCTCTTCTCTGTCACACCTTAGAATTTGGTTGGTTCTGTGCAGAGCTTGAGAGTGGAGAATTTCTACGCCGGCGAAGGGACGGACGGCACCGGAGTGCCCACCAAGTTCGTCACGATGAACTGCTCGCTGGAGATCGACGTCCACAACCCCTCCACCATGTTCGGCATCCATGTCTCTTCCACCTCCATCCAGCTCTACTATTCGCAGATACCCATCGCCAGCGGCCAGGTAGGTGTTCTGTTTTGGCACCTCAAAAACTCTCTGAAGTTCCTCCGTAGGAATTCCGCTTCCTAATGCCGCATCCTACTTCTGCTGCTCTGCAGTTGGAGAGGTTCTACCAGCCAAAGAAGAGCCGGCACGTCGCATCGGTGACCCTGCACGGCGAGAAGACGCCGCTCTACGGAGCCGGGGCTACCTTCGTCCTCACCGACACCGACGGCGTGCCGCTGACCGTGGACTTGGCGGTGAGGACGAGAGGTTATGTCATCGGCAGGCTTGTCAGGGTGACACACGCCAAGCGTGTGAGATGCCCGGTTCTTGTCAGCTCTCTCACCGACAAGCCCATCATGATCGCCCAGACTGCTTGCAGCTACTCTTGATTTGGCGATCCATTGCTTGAGATGTTGTTAGTTTTAATAAGTACTATAATGGTTGTGATCGTGTAGATATTGTTGTGATGTTCATGACATAGGAACCATCTGATCAATAATTCTTCAGCATTAGTACTTGATAATTTGAGGGGAGTCTGCTCTGTGGAATGGTGAGACATCTGAATCGAGTTCCTGGCGAAGCACAAGACCAATGTGTGTGCAGAATCATACAAAAATGACCAGCATCTACGGTCAGGAGATAAATTTGGGGAAGAATTGGGTTTTACAGGTAGTGTACATGTGCTGAACAGCAGCAAAACATGGCCTCTTAACTGAGGAAGACCATCTTGATTGAGCTGATGGTGTGACTGTGCAGCCCACACTGCTTCTGCCTTTGATTCCTGCAAAAGCCCGACGATCGCAGTCGTAGCTGACACGATCGCCACGGTGATGACGACGAGGACGGCGCCGATGATGCAAAGTCTCCAGCCCTGCCTGTCCCTACCGCGCTTGTCACCTGCACGAAACTGGCATGTGATGATGGATCACTCGTTGCCTGCTCATTGCCTGCTCGTTGCAGCTTGTCGTCGTCGTCCTCGTCGTCGTTGGGACGGCGGTCCGGCTCGTGATCTCTCGCGTTGGGGGTGGGGCGACGACGGTCATCGGGCGAACCGAGGTTGCGATTGGCGTTCTTGACCAGGCCGACGGCCTTCCACGCATCGGCGACGAGGCTGTAGGTGCTCTGCTTCGGCCTGACGCCCGCCTCCTGCATCATCTGGAGGACCTCCTCGGCCTTCCACGGCTGCTTCTGCTCGCTGTACCCCCAGATGAGCGTCTCGAAGGTCCGGAGGTTGGGGCGCACGCCGGCGTCCCGCATCTTCCGGTACACCCTGGCGGCGTTGTCCATGTCGGCGACGCTGCACCAGCCGCTGATGACGGTGGTGAAGGTGACGACGTTGGGGCGGACGCCGAGGCGGCGCATCCGCTCCAGGAGCTCCTCCGCCTTGCCGGGCTGCTGCGCGCGGACGTGGCCCTTGGCGAGGATGCTGTACACCTGCGGGTCCGGCTCGATCCCGGCCTCCACCATCCTGTCGAACACCTTGCTGCACTTCGCCATGTGGCCCAGCGAGCTGAAGGCGTTCAGCTGGTGGCTGTACGTCACGATGTCCGGCTGGATGCCGAACTGCTCCATCAGCCCGAGTACCTGCACATCATCAGTTCAAGAATGAGTTGACGAGTGATGGAACCATGGAATCGATCGAGTTTAGTGAGCTCTGAGCTCGCTCTGAGCTCACGTACGTACGTCGTCGGCGGCGGCCGTGTCGTTGGCGTCGAGGAAGCCCTTGAGGAGGGTGTTGAAGACGATGACGTTGGGGAGGACGCCGGCGTCCTTCATCTGGCGGACGCACCGGAGCGCCTCCTCCAGCCTGCCCTCCCGGCAGTATCCGCCGACGATGATGCCCCAGGTGCGCTCGCTGGTGCGCAGCCTGGCGCGCACCATCTCCACCACCAGCTCCTCCGCCCGCCACGTCTCGTCGTTCTTGGCGTAGGCGCTGGCGACAGTGTTGTAGGTGACGACGTCGGGCTCCACGCCGCGCGCCCGCATCCTGCCCACCACGCCCCACGCCTCCTCCAGCCTCCGGTGGTCGCACCACGCCTTCACCAGGATGTTGTACGTGGTCAGGTTGGGCCTCACCGTGGACGCGACCCCGGCGCCGTCGCCGCCGCCGCCGGCCATCATGTCGAAGATGCGCTGCGACTCATCGGGGCGGCCGGCGATGCCGAAGCCCTTGATGAGCGTGTTGAAGGTGCTGATGGTGGGGCGGCAGCCCGGGTGGTGGCGGCTCATCTTCCAGAAGGTGCTGGTGGCCTCGCCCATCCGCCCGGCCTCCACGAAGGAGTTGATGAGGGCGTTGAAGAAGATGGCGTCCGGCCGCAGCCCGGCGGCGTCGATGCCGGCGAGCAGCGAAGGGATCGCCTCGAACGCGCGCTGGTTCGTCACCGCGGTGAGCAGGGTGGTGTACGTCACCAGGGACGGGCGGTGGCCCTCGTCGGCGAGGTGGGCGAAGAGGGCCTGCGCCTGGTGAGATTTCTTGGCGTCGATCAGGCTGCGCATCTCCCGCGTCCGGCTGATCACGGCCTGGCACGTGTGCCCCTTGGTGCACGTCGTGCAGGTGCTCGTCGGCGGCGGCTGCACGTCGCCGCCATTGCCTTGGCGCTTCTCCTCCTCCTCCTGGAGCACCCAAAGAACGAAACCCTTGACTTGTTTGAGATCACCAGGCGCAATATGGCCACAAAAATCACGGAAAACAGAAGTCGATCACACAAAATTCACACAAGGATCTCTATCTTTCCCCCGCCCCATATCTCGAAATGTGCAGGCGAGGCAAGAACTGAGATCTGGTCACAGCTTGTCATTCTTATCTGTTATTTTGTACGTGCAATCCGGTGCTTACCGTGGAGGCAGATCCGTTGAGCTCTTTCCCATTGTTTCTTGTCTTGCCCGTGCTGTTGGAAGTGGAGGCCGGCGTCAGTTGTATGCCGTTTTCTAGCATGGTGGTACCGCTATATGCTCCTCAACCTGGCCAGCGGTGTCAGGATTCAGATGCCATGATTCTGAAGGAGTCTATACTTTTGAAACCAAGTGAAGCGCACAAAATGCAGAACACAAGCCTACCCTACATTCAGTGTTGCTTGCTATACTTGTACTGCGTAAAATTGAAGTAATGCGGGTTGGAACCAAAGGAAAACACACATATCTATCTCACTTGGCAAAATAATCTGCTTAAACAGTTTTACTATCTATCTATCGGCAGGTGAGGCGAGCACGCATGCATCCCTTAATTTATTGTTGGCATCCATTCTTCGGCGCCCAGCAGACCGGAGGAGGAGGGCGAGATGCGCGCGGGCGTTCGGAGCTCGTCCTCCGGTGACCTCCGCGGCGTAATTGAGCAAAACACAAGAGGTGAAAACTCCACACTGCGATGCTAGTTCTAGCTAGCGCCATCCTCTTGCAGCCTCGGCGGCGGAAACAGAAGGAAAGGAACCAGCGTGGTTAGGTACATCACCTCATTCGCCGCAGCAGAGTGTCCAAGCGTGCCCCCACGGTCAGCCGCACGGCGTGCCTCCGGCCAGTATGGCCGGAGGAGGAGCAGGTGCGTGGGAGGGGGAGAGACCACAAGGCGTGGCTGTGAGGGGCTGCGCTTCGTTTTTCTTTATCCGCAGGGGACGGGCCTCGCTATGAAACGATAGGCGAGGGCGCGCGGGCTCCGCTCCGATGACAGCTCGGCGGGGAACCCTGAGCCTGAAGTGGGACCCATGCCCTGCGGGGCGTTTTTGAAAAGAGTCAGGGGTGTTTGGTTTAGAAGTCTTAGGACTAATAAAAAAGACTCTTCAGTAGAGTCTTTTTCTAGTCCTATAGAAAAAGTCCCCCCGTTTGATTCTTAGGGACTTTTTAGGAATTTTTTTTAGTCTTTGGGACTAAAAAGTCACTGAACCAAACACCCTCTCAATTACATCACCGGTGCTTGAACTTGATGCAAAAAGTCACTTTAATGCTAAAACATGTGGTGTATATTGAATCGATGCAACAACTTGGCTTCTTTATGCAAATACGATGCAAATCATAGTTGAATACGCTGCAAGGCTGGCTAGGCATGCCAGCGTGGCATAGGATCCGCTGTCAGGACGGAAGATGCATCGCGTGTGGCATGTAAATTTGCGAAAATATCGTCGGAAATTTTCCTGTCACGAGAAAGCCCCAGCGAGGTCGGTCCCGTCTGTCAATACAAAGTGTAAATAATCACAAAAATTAGTCATGCTCTGTCTTGAACGTGAGAACTGCAATGTGCACGCTAAAGGTACTAGCCATTGCAGCCCCAACATTTACCATTGCCATACCTGCATAGCTAGCCTAAATATGTTATAACAAGTACGCTCACTGGGCATGGGCAGTAGTTAGTGCGGCCCATTGTACGTGCTATTCTTTTTAAGATATTTGCAAAATGCATGTACTAATAATAAAGTAGTGTTCAAATTTTGTATGCTATAAATATTATACATAAAAACTTATGATTAGTAAATAAAAGCATTCAAAATTTTCAATGAATATGAACATTTTTGTACAGTCATGGCTCATATTTAAATTATACAAAATACTTAATACAAAAATTTATGACCATCAGCTTTTGTATAATTTTCACTTGTGGCCTATATTCAACTTTTTACATAACTTAAGTATTACCACTATTGAATATTCATATCAAGATTTTATTTTCTTAATTATGAATATATTTTTACCACAAAAATTATTTTAAGCGACATACTTATGAGTTATAAAATTATGTGTATAATTATTTAACGTTTCTATAATTAAAAACAATATTTACGTATTATAATTTAAGAAATATTTGTATACTTTAATTATACAAACATTTTTATAATTCATAAACTAACTACATGAAAATTTCAAAATAATATGTGACCAATTTTAAGTAAGTTATTTCATTGGTAAGTATAATATTGATAACGCACCAATATAACACACCAGTATAATTTTTATTTCTATTCATGTGTTATAATACATGTTTTTTTAGAAAACAAACAATCTTTATTAAAACAGCTTCTTGAAGCAGCATATTTTTTTTCTAAAGGATGACTGTTTTATTAAAATTGTGATTTTTTTACTTATATGAGAATTTGTTTGAATATATACGAACTTGTTTAAATGACTTCTAAAAATATGTGTATATTTCTTAATTGAATATTTTATGAAATTACATGAAAATTTTCTAATTGGAATGGAAGTATCGGTTGCAGGTCTTTATGTGGTCCCTAGTTCGAGTCCCTAAGCCATCTGTTTAGACTTGTATCAAAAATCTTAATTTACATTCTTTAACGGAAATGTTATAAAAGATATGTATTCATTTGAGTCAACAAATTCCTAAGGCTGCAGTTTATAGTTGCGCACGCCCTGTTCCTACAGGTCCTCGGTTCGAGTCCGCGGTTGACTATTTGTTTTACTCATATAATGTATGTAGGATGCTGAGACAACTAATTATTTTTACCCGGGGCTTTTTTGCGAGTAGAAAAGTGCTGAGGGTGTTTTCACAAAAAAGCAGGCCACAAGTCTCCAACTTTTGGTCGCTGAGAGTGGACCCATGCCACGCGGTCACGCCTAGTCAGTCTTGTGGGCGTATTCAATTGCATTTTGCATCGTATTTGTATGTCTAAGCCAAGTTGTTGCACCGGATCAATGTACACCGCAAGTTTTAGCACTAAAGTGACTTTTCACGCCAAGTTGAAGCATTAGTGGTGTAATTGACTCTTTTGAAAACCTTTTCTCAAATGGTAACGCCCGTGTGGCACTTATCAATAAGTTCGCACGCACTCGATGCCGTTCTATGCATTTGCATGATTTTTGAAGCAGTTGCCATCTGGATAGAGAGCCATATAAGCACTCAACGTCGTGTGGTCGTTATGATTTAGTGCCATACGTGTGGGCGCTCCTCGCCTGAACAGACAGAGGAGTGTTCGCCCAAACGTGTTGGCAAAACTGCACTTCGCCCACACGGCGCTCACACGTTAATAGATGGCAACTATGGTTTAACCACACACGACAACTACAAATGTGCATATGTGACAACTAGTTAATCACACACGACAAATACGATTGATAATACACCACAACTATGGTTTTGACCACACATGACAACTCCAATTAGTTACACATGGCAACTATGTTTAATGATACATGACAGACATGGCCCAGTTAATTACACATGACAACTAAAGTTGATTAAACACACGTTCGCGTTCGCGTTCGCGGGGTGGGGGGGTGGTGAGCAGTTGTCACACAGAGTCGTGTGAGCCGTCTGAAAGTGCAATTATCCATGGGTGGTTTTGGTAATTCCTAACAACATATAGCTCATTGAGCTAACATTATTCCAAGATGAATATTTCAGAAAAGCTCAATGGATGGCATGGCATGGATGAGGAAAGTGGATCCCTCAAAATTAAGGACAAATGATTGGCTCAAGCTTCAAGAACAAGACTCTACATTTTATATTTTAGTGATCCAAGATCACATTGAGTCCATAGGAAAAGCCAATACTATTAAGGAGGGATGAGGTGTTGCTTAATGAGCCTCTTGCTTCATGTGCTTAGTGATATGCTCCAAAATCCTCAACTACCTTTCCATATCCACATATGACCTAAACAAAAGTCAAACTCGGCCCCGCCGATTCTTTCTATCTGGAGCCACCGAGTTTCACATGTCATAGCCACTGCCACAAACCCTAGCAAATCGGTTTCACCGATAGGGATCTCGGTCTCACCGAGATGGGATTGCAATTTCTCTGTTTCCCTTCGTAACATTTCGGTCCAACCGAAGTGAGCGATCGGTCCCACCGAGATTGCAATGTAAACTCATTGTTTCCCTTTCGTAACATTTCGGTCTCACCGAAAAGAGCGAATTGGTCCCACCGAGTTTACCTGACCAACTCTCTGGTTAGCTTATTACCAAAATCGGTCTCACCGAGTTTGTGTAATCGGTCACACTGAGATTACGTTATGCCCTAACCCTAACCATATCGGTCCTACCGAGTTGCATCTCAGTCCCACCGAAAATCCTAACGGTCACTAGGTTTGCTGAATCGGTCCGACCGAGTTTAACGATTCGGTCCCATCGAGTTTAGCAGATTGTGTGTAACGGTTAGATTTTGTGTGGAGGCTATATATACCCCTCCACCCACTCTTCATTCATGGAGAGAGCCATCAGAACAGATCTTCACTTCCAATACACATTTTCTGAGAGAGAACCACCTACCCTTGTGTTGAGCTCAAGATATTCCATTCCTACCATATGAAGCTTGATCTCTAGCCTTCCCCAAGTTGCTTTCCACTCAAATCTTCTTTCCACCAAATCCAAATCCTGTGTGAGAGAGTTGAGTGTTGGAGAGACTATCATTTGAAGCACAAGAGCAAGGAGTTCATCATCAACACACCATTTGTTACTTCTTGGAGAGTGGTGTCTCCTAGATTGGCTAGGTGTCACTTGGGAGCCTCCGACAAGATTGTGGAGTTGAACCAAGGAGTTTGTAAGGGCAAGGAGATTTCCTACTTCGTGAAGATCTACCGCTAGTGAGGCAAGTCCTTCGTGGGCGACGGCCGTGATGGAATAGACAAGGTTGCTTCTTCGTGGACCCTTCGTGGGTGGAGCCCTCCGTGGACTCGCGCGACCGTTACCCTCCGTGGGTTGAAGTCTCCATCAATGTGGATGTACGATAGCACCACCTATCGGAACCACGCCAAAAACATCCGTGTCTCAAATTGCGTTTGAATCCTCCAAACCCTTCCCCTTTACATTCTTGCAAGTTGTATGCTTTACTTTCCGCTGCTCATATACTCTTTGCATGCTTGCTTGAATTGTGTGAAGATTGCTTGACTTGTGCTAAGATAGCCAAAATCGGCCAAGAACTAAAATTGGGAAAATGATAGATTTTTGTTTGGTCAAGTAGTCTAATCACCCCCCCTCTAGACATACTTCCGATCCTACACCGTCGTAGCTGCGCCCTGTAACACCTGATAGTTAAGGTACATTAACCACACACTAATGGTGCCATGTCATTGCAATTAATTTTCTAAACCTCACTTTGATCGAACCGAATTCAAATTCAAAATAAAGGCAGATTATTATTTCTCAAACGATAAAAAAATGTTAGCTGGGTTGCAAAAATTCGCTAACTAATTTTTTATTTTTGTTTTTTCATAAAATCACAATTTTAAAAAATTCAAATATTTAAACTTACTTATAATTTTTTGAATTTTTTTTGCATTAAAAAACTGGAATTTCATTTTTTGGTCGCATTTTTAAAAAGATAGAATTTTCAAAATCGTTCACTTTTTAAAAAAATTGTTCAAAATGCTCCCAATGCAGTACTTCGGACGACAGCAAAATACCAACCGTAAGATCCGAAATGAATGTCAACCTCCATCATAATCTTGGTGCTCATCCTGATCAACAACCATGGGAGTG
This sequence comes from Aegilops umbellulata, assembly GCA_032464435.1. Lineage (NCBI taxonomy): Eukaryota > Viridiplantae > Streptophyta > Magnoliopsida > Poales > Poaceae > Aegilops > Aegilops umbellulata. The sequence goes on along the minus strand of CP136056.1, from coordinate 58,995,771 downwards.
GGCGGGAAAATATTAGGTGATACCACCTTTCACATGCTACCATGCTCCAACTTTTGAAAAGTCATATTAAATGCTTCTAAAAATTATGATTTGATTTTTGGATGTTCATAAGACGTGTGACAACAAACCCTAAAAACTTCAGGTCCAAATTCGGAACAAGCATTGAGAAACAAACAAAAAAGAGGAATCTAGAATGAATAGTGTCAAAAGAAGACAAGCATGAATACTGTCATAATTGGTATTATCTTTTTTTGTTTCTCGATGTTTATTTCAAAATTTGATCTGAATTTTTAGTGTTATAGACATATGTCTTGTGAACAACCAAAATTTCCCCCTTTTTTTTAAACATCTACATGCGACTCTTCAATATTTGAAGCATGGGAGCATGTGAAGGTGGTATCACCTCATATCTACCCGTTTCAAAATTCTGTTGTGGAACGTAGTAATTTAAAAAAAAATCGTACGCACACGCAAGATCATGGTGATGCATAGCAACGAGAGGGGAGATAGTGTTATCCACGTACCCTCGTAGACCGAAAGCGGAAGTGTTAGCACAATGCGGTTGATGTAGTCGTACGTCTTCACGATCCGTCCGGTCAAGTACCGAACGCACGGCACCTCCGAGTTGAGCACACGTTCAGCCCGATGACGTCCCTCGAACTCCGATCCAGCCGAGTGTTGAGGGAGAGTTTCATCAGCACGACGGCGTGGTGACGATGTTGATGTTCTACCGACGCAGGGCTTCGCCTAAGCACCGCTACAGTATTATCGAGGTGGACTATGGTGGAGGGGGGCACTGCACACGGCTAAAAGATCAAACAGATCAATTGTTGTGTCTCTAGGGTGCCCCTGCCCCCGTATATAAAGGAACAAGGGAGGGTGCGGCCGGCCAGGGGAGAGGGCGCGCCAGGAGGAGTCCTACTCCTATCGGGAGTAGGACTCCCCCCTTTTCCTTGTTGGACTAGGAGAGAGAGGGGAAAGAGGTGGAGGAGAAGAAGGAAAGGGGGGCGCCGCCCCCCTCTCCTTGTCCTATTCGGACTAGGGGGGAGGGGCGTGCGGTCCTGCCCTAGCCGCCTCTCCTCTCTTCCACCAAGGCCCACTAAGGCCCATTAAGTCCCCGGGGGATTCCCGTAACCTCCCGGTACTCCGGTAAAATCCCGATTTCACCCGGAACACTTCCGATATCCAAACATAGGCTTCCAATATATCAATCTTTATGTCTCGACCATTTCGAGACTCCTCGTCATGTCCGTGATCACATCCGGGACTCCAAACAACCTTCGGTACATCAAAACATATAAACTCATAATATAACTGTCATCGAAACGTTAAGCGTGCTGACCCTATGGGTTCGAGAACTATGTAGACATGACCGAGACTCGTCTCCGATCAATAACCAATAGCGGAACCTGGATTCTCATATTGGCTCCCACATATTCTACGAAGATCTTTATCGGTCAGACCGCATAACAACATACACTGTTCACTTTGTCATTGGTATGTTACTTGCCCGAGATTCGATCGTCGGTATCTCAATACCTAGTTCAATCTCGTTACCGACAAGTCTCTTTACTCGTTCCGTAATACATCATCCCGCAACTAACTCATTAGTTGCAATTCTTGCAAGGATTAAGTGATATGCATTACACCGAGGGCCCAAAGATACCTCTCCGACAATCGGAGTGACAAATCCTAATCTCGAAATACGCCAACCCAACAAGTACCTTCGGAGACACCTGTAGAGCACCTTTATAATCACCCAGTTACGTTGTGACGTTTGGTAGCACACAAAGTGTTCCTCTGGTAAACGGGAGTTGCATAATCTCATAGTCATAGGAACGTGTATAAGTTATGAAGAAAGCAATAGCAACATACTAAACGATCGTGTGCTAAGCTAACGGAATGGGTCATGTCAATCACATCATTCTCCTAATGATGTGATCCCGTTAATAAAATGACAACTCATGTCTATGGCTAGGAAACATAACCATGTTTGATCAACGAGTTAGTCAAGTAGAGGCATACTAGTGACACTCTGTTTGTCTATATATTCACACATGTATTATGTTTTGGGTTAATACAATTCTAGCATGAATAATAAACATTTATCATGATATAAGGAAATAAATAATAACTTTATTATTGCCTCTAGGGCATATTTCCTTCAGTCTCCCACTTGCACTAGAGTCAATAATCTAGATTACATAGTAATGATTCTAACACCCATGGAGCCTTGGTGCTGATCATGTTTTGCTCGTGGAAGAGGCTTAGTCAACGGGTCTGTAACATTCAGATCCGTATGTATCTTGCAAATTTCTATGTCTCCCACCTGGACTAGATCTCGGATGGAGTTGAAGCGTCTCTTGATGTGCTTGGTTCTCTTGTGAAATCTGGATTCCTTCGCCAAGGCAATTGCTCTAGTATTGTCACAAAAGATTTTCATTGGACCCGATGCACTAGGTATGACACCTAGATCGGATATGAACTCCTTCATCCAGACTCCTTCATTTGCTGCTTCCGAAGCAGCTATGTACTCCGCTTCACACATAGATCCCGCCACGCCGCTTTGTTTAGAACCGCACCAACTGACAGCTCCACCGTTCAATGTAAACACGTATCCGGTTTGTGATTTAGAATCGTCCGGATCAGTGTCAAAGCTTGCATCAACGTAACCATTTACGATGAGCTCTTTGTCACCTCCATAAACGAGAAACATATCTTTAGTCCTTTTTAGGTATTTCAGGATGTTCTTGACCGCTGTCCAGTGATCCACTCCTGGATTACTTTGGTACCTCCCTGCTAGACTTATAGCAAGGCACACATCAGGTCTGGTACATAGTATTCCATACATGATAGAGCCTATGGTTGAAGCATATGGAACATATTTCATCTTCTCTCTATCTTCTGTAGTGGTCAGGCATTGAGTCTTACTCAACTTCACACCTTGCAACACAGGCAAGAACCCTTTCTTTGCTTGATCCATTTTGAACTTCTTCAAAACTTTGTCAAGGTATGTGCTTTGTGAAAGTCCAATTAAGCGTCTTGATCTATCTCTATAGATCTTAATGCCCAATATATAAGCAGCTTCACCGAGGTCTTTCATTGAAAAACTCTTATTCAAGTATCCCTTTATGCTATCCTGAAATTCTATATCATTTCCAATCAGCAATATGTCATCCACATATAATATCAGAAATGCTACAGAGCTCCCACTCACTTTCTTGTAAATACAGGCTTCTCCAAAAGTCTGTACAAAACCAAATGCTTTGATCACACTATCAAAGCGTTTATTCCAACTCCGAGAGGCTTGCACCAGTCCATAAATGGATCACTGGAGCTTGCACACTTTGTTAGCTCCCTTTGGATCAACAAAACCTTCTGGTTGCATCATATACAACTCTTCTTCCAGAAATCCATTCAGGAATGCAGTTTTAACATCCATTTGCCAAATTTCATAATCATAAAATGTGGCAATTGCTAACATGATTCGGACAGACTTAAGCATCGCTACGGGTGAGAAAGTCTCATCGTAGTCAATCCCTTGAACTTGTCGAAAACCTTTTGCAACAAGTCGAGCTTTATAGACAGTAACATTACCGTCAGCGTCAGTCTTCTTCTTGAAGATCCATTTATTCTCAATTGCTTGCCGATTATCGGGCAAGTCAACCAAAGTCCACACTTTGTTCTCATACATGGATCCCATCTCAGATTTCATGGCCTCAAGCCATTTTGCGAAATCTGGGCTCACCATCGCTTCTTCATAGTTCGTAGGTTCGTCATGGTCTAGTAACATAACCTCCAGAACAGGATTACCATACCACTCTGGTGCGGATCTTACTCTGCTTGACCTACGAGGTTCAGTAACAACTTGATCTGAAGTTCCATGATCATCATCATTAACTTCCTCACTAATTGGTGTAGGCGTCACAGGAACCGGTTTCTGTGATGAACTACTTTCCAATAAGGGAGAAGGTACAGTTACCTCATCAAGTTCTACTTTCCTCCCACTCACTTCTTTCGAGAGAAACACCTTCTCTAGAAAGGATCCATTCTTAGCAACGAATGTCTTGCCTTCGGATCTGTGATAGAAGGTGTACCCAACAGTCTCCTTTGGGTATCCTATGAAGATACATTTCTCCGATTTGGGTTCGAGCTTATCAGGTTGAAGCTTTTTCACATAAGCATCATAGCCCCAAACTTTAAGAAACGACACTTTGGTTTCTTGCCAAACCACAGTTCATAAGGTGTCGTCTCAACAGATTTTGATGGTGCCCTATTTAACGTGAATGAGGCCGTCTCTAAAGCATAACCCCAAAATGATAGTGGTAAATCAGTAAGAGACATCATAGATTGCACCATATCTAGTAAAGTACGATTATGACGTTCAGACACACCATTACGCTGTGGTGTTCCGGGTGGCGTGAGTTGCGAAACTATTCCGCATTGTTTCAAGTGTAGACCAAACTCATAACTCAAATATTCTCCTCCACGATCAGATCATAGAAACTTTATTTTCTTGTTACGATGATTTTCAACTTCACTCTGAAATTCTTTGAACTTTTCAAACGTTTCAGACTTATGCTTCATTAAGTAGATATACCCATATCTGCTTAAATCATCTGTGACGGTGAGAAAATAACGATATCCGCCACGAGCTTCAACATTCATTGGACCACATACATCTGTATGTATGATTTCTAACAAATCTGTTGCTCTCTCCATAGTACCGGAGAACGGCGTTTTAGTCATCTTGCTCATAAGGCACGGTTTGCAAGTACCAAGTGATTCATAATCAAGTGGTTCCAAAAGTCCATCAGTATGGAGTTTCTTCATGCGCTTTACACCGATATGACCTAAATGATAGTGCCACTAATAAGTTGCACTATCATTATCAACTCTGCATCTTTTGGACTCAACATTATGAATATGTGTATCACTACTATCGAGATTCATCAAAAATAGACCACTCTTCAAGGGTGCATGACCATAAAAGATATTACTCATATAAATAGAACAACCATTATTCTCTGATTTAAATGAATAACCGTCTCGCATCAAACAGGATCCAGATATAATGTTCATGCTCAACGCTGGCACCAAATAACAATTATTTTGGTCTAAAACTAATCCCAAAGGTAGATGTAGAGGTAGCGTGCCGACTGCGATCACATCGACTTTGGAACCATTTCCCACGCGCATCATCACCTCGTCCTTTGCCAGTGTTCGCTTAATCCGTAGTCCCTGTTTCGAGTTGCAAATATTAGCAACAGAACCAGTATCAAATACCCAGGTGCTACTGCGAGCTCTAGTAAGGTACACATCAATAACATGTATATCACATATACCTTTGTTCACCTTGCCATCCTTCTTATCCGCCAAATACTTGGGGCAGTTCCGCTTCCAGTGACCAGTCTGCTTGCAGTAGAAGCACTCTGTTTTAGGCTTAGGTCCAGACTTGGGTTTCTTCTCCTGAGCAGCAACTTGCTTGCTGTTCTTCTTGAAGTTCCCCTTCTTCTTCCCTTTGTTCTTTTTCTTGAAACTAGTGGTCTTATTGACCATCAACACTTGATGCTCCTTCTTGATTTCTACCTCCGCAGCCTTTAGCATTGCGAAGAGCTCAGGAATCGTCTTATCCATCCCTTGCATGTTATAGTTCATCACGAAGCTCTTGTAGCTTGGTGGCAGTGATTGGAGAATTCTGTCAATGACGTTATCATCCGGAAGATTAACTCCCAGTTGAATCAAGTGATTATTATACCCAGACATCTTGAGTATATGCTCACTGACAGAACTATTCTCCTCCATCTTGTAGCTGTAGAACTTATTGGAGACTTCATATCTCTCAATCCGGGCATTCTTTTGAAATATTAACTTCAACTCCTGGAACATCTCATGTGCTCCATGACGTTCAAAATGTCGTTGAAGTCCCGGTTCTAAGCCGTAAAGCATGGCACATTGAACTATCGAGTAGTCATCAACACGTGACTGCCAGACATTCACAATGTCTGCAGTTGCCGGTGCAGGTGGTACACCTAGTGGTGCTTCCAGGACGTAATTCTTCTATGCAACAATGAGGATAATCCTCAAGTTACGGACCCAGTTCGTGTAATTGCTACCATCATCTTTCAACTTTGCTTTCTCAAGGAATTAAAATTCAACGGAACAACAACACAGGCCATCTCATACAATAAAGCAATTACATGGCGATTGCATTTCATACAATAAAGCGACAACCATATGGCTCCTGCCAGTTGCCGGTAACTCCGTTACAAAACATGATCATCTCATACAATAAAATTTAGCATCATGTCTTGACCATATCACATCACAACATGCCCTGCAAAAACAAGTTAGATGTCCTCTACTTTGTTGTTGCAAGTTTTACGTGGCTGCTACGGGCTTAGCAAGAACCATTCTTACCTACGCATCAAAACCACGGTGATAGTTTGTCAAGTTGATGTTGTTTTAACCTTCGCAAGGACCGGGCGTAGCCACACTCGGTTCAACTAAAGTTGGAGAAACTGACACCCGCCAGCAACCTGTGTGCAAAGCACGTCGGTAGAACCAGTCTCGCGTAAGCGTACGCGTAATTTTGGTCCGGGCCGCTTCATCCAACAATACCGATGAACCAAAGAGTGACATGCTAGTAAGCAGTATGACTTGTATCGCCCACAACTCACTTGTGTTCTACTCGTGCATATGACATCTATGCATAAAACCTGGCTCGGATGCCACTGTTGTGGAACGTAGTAATTTCAAAAAAATTCCTACGCACACGCAAGATCATGGTGATGCATAGCAACGAGAGGGGAGAGTGTTGTCCATGTACCCTCGTAGACCAAAAGCGGAAGCGTTAGCACAACGCGCTTGATGTAGTCGTACGTCTTCACGATCCGACCGATCAAGTACCAAACGCACGGCACCTCCAAGTTCAGCACACGTTCAGCCCGATGACGTCCCTCGAACTCTGATCCAGCCGAGTGTTGAGGGAGAGTTTTGTCAGCCCGACGGCGTGGTGACGATGTTGATGTTCTACCGACGCAGGGCTTCGCCTAAGCACCGCTACAGTATTATCGAGGTGGACTATGGTGGAGGGGGCACCGCACACGGCTAAAATATCAAACAGATCAATTGTTGTGTCTCTAGGGTGCCCCTGCCTCCGTATATAAAGGAGCAGGGGGGGTGCGGCCGGCCAGGGGAGAGGGCGCGCCAGGAGGAGTCCTACTCCTACCGGGAGTAGGACTCCCCCCTTTTTCCTTGTTGGACTAGGAGAGAGAGGGGAAAGAGGTGGAGGAGAAGAAGGAAAGGGGGGAGGGGGGCGCCGCCCCCCTCTCCTTGTCCTATTCGGACTAGGGGGGGGGGGGGCGGCCCTGCCCTAGCCGCCTCTCCTCTCTTCCACCAAGGCCCACTAAGGCCCATTAAGTCCACGGGGGGTTCCGGTAACCTCCCGGTACTTCGGTAAAATCCCGATTTCACCCGGAACACTTCCGATATCCAAACATAGGCTTCCAATATATCAATCTTTATATCTCGACCATTTCAAGACTCCTCGTCATGTCCGTGATCACATCCGGGACTCGAACAACCTTCGGTACATCAAAACATATAAACTCATAATATAACTATCATCGAAACGTTAAGCGTGCGGACCCTACGGGTTCGAGAACTATGTAGACATGACCGAGACTCGTCTCCGGTCAATAACCAATAGCAGAACCTGGATTCTCATATTGGCTCCCACATATTCTACGAAGATCTTTATTGGTTAGACCGCATAACAACATACGTTGTTCCCTTTGTCATCGGTATGTTACTTGCCCGAGATTCGATCGTCGGTATCTCAATACCTAGTTCAATCTCGTTACCGACAAGTCTCTTTACTCGTTCTTAATACATCATCCCGCAACTACTCATTAGTTGCAATGCTTGCAAGGATTAAGTGATATGCATTACCGAGAGGGCCCAGAGATACCTCTCCGACAATCGGAGTGACAAATCCTAATCTTGAAATACGCCAACCCAAAAAGTACCTTCGGAGACACCTGTAGAGCACCTTTATAATCACCCAGTTACGTTGTGACGTTTGGTAGCACACAAAGTGTTCCTCCGGTAAACGAGAGTTGCATAATCTCATAGTCATAGGAACATGTATAAGTCATGAAGAAAGCAATAGCAACATACTAAACGATCGTGTGCTAAGCTAACGGAATGGGTCATGTCAATCACATCATTCTCCTAATGATGTGATCCCGTTAATCAAATGACAACTCATGTCTATGGCTAGGAAACATAACCATATTTGATCAACGAGCTAGTCAAGTAGAGGCATACTAGTGACACTCTGTTTGTCTATATATTCACACATGTATTATGTTTTGGGTTAATACAATTCTAGCATGAATAATAAACATTTATCATGATATAAGTAAATAAATAATAACTTTATTATTGCCTCTAGGGCATATTTCCTTCAAATTCATATGCACATATTTATATGCTTGATATTTTCTATGTTTTTATACTTATATATATTAAACACATATGCTAACTAGGTTCAGGTGATCATCAGGTGCAAGTTTTACATTTTGACCATGACGTGTTCTCTAATTTCCCTTATAATTGCACACCGGCCCCGATAGCTAACTTTACAACTGCACACATTTCTAAACGCAGGCACGCTCTAGCTTAGAAAGAACGGGTGTCTTATCGCATTAAGCGATCGAAGTTTTTTTAGACAAATTAAGCGATGGAAGTGGCGGCGCTCGCTGATGATTCCCCCCGCTTACGTTGTACTGGGCCGGCCCGTTAAGCGCGCGCAGTGCTAAAAATGGAGCTTGTGTTATACTGGGGCGACCCGTTAAGCGCGTGCAGTGCTAAAAAAGTGCAACACATGTAGCCACTAGGCTACCCTCAAGATCGTGTTATGCTAGCTGGGCGCGCCGTACTTGGCGTATAAAAATAACTGGGCGCGCCCTATTTTTCTTTTCCTTCTCCATTTTCTTCTACACTATTCAGATTTTCTTCCCTTTTTCAATTTTTTTGTTCTTTTCTTCTTCATTTGCTTTCATTGTTTTTGCATTTGTTTCTTCGATTTTAATTGTTTTTCTCGTTTTATTTTGTTTCATTCATTATTCTTCTCCGACTTAGTTTAGTCTTCATTTTTAATTCTTTCTACATTTGTTTCTTCTATTTTTTCATTTTTTCTTTTGTTTCAATTTCTTCTTCTGTGTGTTTTTCCATTCTTTCTTCTTTCTTCTCAAATTTGTTTCATTCTTTTTTATTTTCTTTTTTCTCTGATTTTTTCATTCTTTTCTTTGTTCTTCTCCATTTCTTGTTTGATTTTCTTTTATTTTGGGTTTTTATTTTTTCTTCTCCAGTTTTTCTTTTTCTTTTGTGTTTTCTTATGTATGTTTTCATTTCACTCTATAGTTTTGTACATGTCAAAAACATTTTTTGTACACACGTTCAACGTTGTTCGAAAGCTTATTCAACATTTTTCAAATACTTGCTCAACATTTTAATATTTATTCAATATTTTTTTAAATTCTTGTTCAACATTTTTAATACTTATTGAACATTTTCAAAAACTTGTTCAACAGTTTTCGTATACTCGTTCAACATTTTAGAATACCTATTTCAAAAAAAATTAAATATCTTTTCAACATTTTTAATACTTATTCAATATTTTTAAACACTTGTTCAACATTTTTAAAATTATTTTTCAATTTTTAAATGTCTATTCAACATTTTTAAATACTTGTTCAACATTTTTCAATTACTCTTCAACATTTTTAATACTTATTCAAAAATGTATACACATGTTCAATATTTTTCAAATACCAATTTAGGATTTTACAAATACTTGTTCAATATTTTTTCATACTCTTGTTCAACATTGTTCAAATATTGTTCAACATTCTACAATACTTGTACAACATTTTTTTTGAACACACACACACACACACACACATGTCGGAGAATGTTGTAATTCAAAAAATTTACTACAATCACGCAAGATCTATCTAGGAGAAGCATAGCAACGAGACGGGAGAGTGTGTCCACGTACCCTCGTAGACCGAAAGCGGAAGCGTTTGGTAATGCGGTTGATGTATTAGAACGTCTTCACGATCCAACCAATCCAAGTACCGAACGTACGGCACCTACGTGTTCAGCACACTTTCAGCACGATGACGTCCCTCAAGATCTTGATCCAGTTGATGATAAGGGAGAGTTCCATCAGCACGAAGGCGTGGCTACGGTTATGATGAAGTTACCGGCGCAGGGCTTCGCCTAAGCACCACAACAATTTGACCGAGGTGTTAAACTGTGGAGGGGGCACCGAACACGACTAACAGATTGTCTGTTGTGCTTTGGGGTGCCCCCTGCCCCCGTATATAAAGGAGGGGAGGAGGAGGCCGGCCACCAAGGGGCGCGCCAGGGAGAGGGGAGTCCTACTAGGACTCCAATCCTAGTAGGATTCGCCCACCTTTTTTCCTTCTTCGGAGGGGGAAAGGGGGGAAAGGCGAGGGAGTAGGAGAAGGAAAGGGGGGCGCCGCCCCCTTCCCTAATCCTATTCGGCCTCCTCCCTTGTAGGGGGCGCACCAGCCCCTTGTGGGCTGATTAGCCTCCCTCCTATGGCCCATATGGCCCATATCTTTTCCTGGAGGGTTCCGGTAACCCCTCCGGTACTCCGGTATGTACCCGATACACTCCTGAACCCTTCCGGTGTCCGAATACTACCTTCCAATATATCAATCTTTACCTCTTGACCATTTCGAGACTCCTCGTCATGTCCGTGATCTCATCCGAGACTCCGAACAAACTTTGGTCACCAAAACACATAACTCATAATACAAATCGTCATCGAACGTTAAGCGTGCGGACCCTATGGGTTCGAGAACTATGTCGACATGACCGAGACACATCTCCGGTCAATAATCAATAGCGAAACCTGGATGCTCATATTGGCTCCTACATATTCTATGAAGATCTTTATCGATCAAACTGTTGGGGAACGCAGTATTTCAAATTTTTTACCTACGATCACGCAAGATCTATCTAGGAGATGCATAGCAACGAGCGGGGAGAGTGTGTCTACGTACCCTCGTAGATTGAAAGCGGAAGAACATGGTTGATGTACTCGAACGTCTTCGCGATCCAACCGATCCAAGTACCGACCGTACGACACCTCCGCGTTCAGCACACGTTCAGCTCGATGACATCCCTCGATCTCTTGATCCAGTTGAGGACGAGGGAGAGTTCCGTCAGCACGTTGGCGTGGCAATGATGATGATGAAGTTACCGGCATAGGGCTTCGCCTAAGCACTACGACGATATGACCGAGGTGTGTAACTATGGAGGGGGGCACCGCACACGGTTAAGAGAAACTTGTGTGTTCTAGGGTGCCCCCCTGCCCCCGTATATAAAGGAGGGCAAGGGGAGGCCGGCCGGCCCCTGTAGGGCGCGCCAGGAGAGAGGAGTCCTACTAGGACTCCAAGTCCTAGTAGGATTCCACCTGGAGGAAGGGGGAAGAAGGAAGGGAGAGGGGGAAGGGAAGGAAAGGGGGGCACCGCCCCTTCCCCTAGTCCAATTCGGACCCAAGGGGGGGGGGCGCCCAGCCCCTTGTGGCCCTTCTCTCTCCCCACTAAGGACCATCAAGGCCCATTAGTTCCCCCCGGGGGGTTCCGATAACCCTCCGGCACGCCGATAGTTATCCGGTACCTCTCGGAACTCATCCGGTGTCCGAATAACATCATCCAATATATCAATCTTTATGTCTCGACCATTTCGAGACTCCTCGTCATGTCCATGATCTTATCTGGGACTCCGAACAAACTTCGGTACATCAAATCACATAACTCATAATACAAATCATCATCGAACGTTAAGCGTGCGGACCCTACGGGTTCGAGAACTATGTAGACATGACCGAGACACATCTCTGATCAATAACAAATAGCAGAACCTGGATGCTCATATTGGCTCCAACATATTCTACGAAGATCTTTATCGGTCAAACCGCATAACAACATACGTTGTTCCCTTCGTCGTCGGTATTTTACTGCTACCTCTTGAGCATGCGTTGGTTTTTCCCTTGAAGAGGAAAGGGTGATGCAGCAAAGTAGCGTAAGTATTTCCCTCAGTTTTTGAGAACCAAGGTATCAATCCAGTAGGAGGCCACACGCAAGTCCCTCGTACCTACACAAACAAATAAGAACCTGCAACCAACGCGATAAAGGGTTGTCAATCCCTTCACGGCCACTTGCAAAAGTGAGATCTGATAGAGATGATAAGATAATATTTTTGGTATTTTTATGATAAAGATTGAACGTAAAGACTGCAAAATAAACGGCACCAGAAATAGCTCGTTGACGGGAGTTAATATGATGGAAAATAGACCCGGGGGCAATAGGTTTCACTAGTGGCTTCTCTCAAGATAGCATAAGTATTACGGTGGGTGAACAAATTACCTGTCGAGCAATTGATAGAAAAGTGCATAATTATGAGAATATCTAGGAATGATCATGCATATAGGCATCACGTCCGCGACAAGTAGACCGACTCCTGCCTGCATCTACTACTATTACTCCACACATCGACCGCTATCCAGCATGCATCTAGAGTATTAAGTTCATAAGAACATAGTAACACATTAGGTAAGATGACATGATGTAGAGGGATAAACTCAAGCAATATGATATAAACCCCATCTTTTTATCCTCGATGGCAACAATACAATACGTGTCACTTCCCCTACTGCCACTGGGATCGAGCACCGCATGATTGAACCCAAAGCTAAGCACTTCTCCCATTGCAAGAAAGATCAATCTAGTAGGCCAAACCAAACTGATAATTCGAAGAGACTTGCAAAGATAACCAATCATACATAAAAGAATTCAGAGAAGATTCAAATATTGTTCATAGATAATCTTGATCATAAACCCACAATTCATCGGATCTCTACATACACACCGCAAAAAGAGTTACATCGAATAGATCTCCAAGAAGATCGACGAGAACTTTGTATTGAGATCCAAAGAGAGAGAAGAAGCCATCTAGCTAATAACTATGGACCTGAAGGTCTGTGGTAAACTACTCACACATCATCGGAGAGGCTATGGTGTTGATGTAGAAGCCCTCCGTGATCGATGCCCCCTCCGGCAGAGCACCGGAAAAGGCCCCAAGATGGGATCTCATGGGTACAGAAGGTTGCGATGGTGGAATTAGGTTTTCGTGGTGCTCCTCGATGGTTTCGGGGTACGTAGGTATACATAGGAGGAAGAAGTAGGCTGGTGGAGCTACAAGGGGCCCACGGGGGTAGAGGGAGCGCCCCCTGCCTCGTGGCCTCCTTGTATGTTTCTTGACGTCCACTCCAAGTCCTCTGGATCACTTTTGTTCCAAAAATAACTCTCCCAAAGGATTCATTCCATTTGGACTCCGTTTGATATTCCTTTTCTGCGTAACACTGAAATAGGCAAAAAACAACAATTTGCACTGGGCCTTGGGTTAATAGGTTAGCCCCAAAAATAATATAGAAGTGTATAAATAAGCCCATTAAACATCCAAAACAGAATATATAATAGCATGGAGCAATAAAAAATTATAGATACGTTGGAGACGTATCAAGCATCCCCAAGCTTAATTCCTGCTCGTCCTCGAGGAGGTAAATGATAAAAACAGAAATTTTGTTGTGGAATGCTGCTTAGCAGATTCTTCAATGTATTTCTCTTTATTATGGCATGAATGTTCAGATCCGAAAGATTCAAGATAAAAGTTTAATATTGACATGAAAATAATAATACTTCAAGCGTACTAACCAAGCAATCATGTTTTCTCAAAATAACATGGACAAAGAAAGTTATCTCTACTAAATCATATAGTCTGGCTATGTTCTATCTTCACCACACAAAGTATTTAAATAATGCACAACCCCGATGACAAGCCAAGCAGTTGTTTCATACTTTTGATGTTCTCAAACTTTTTCAATCTTCACGCAGTATATGAGCATGAGCCATGGACATAGAACTATGGGTGGAATAGAATGGTGGTTGTGGAGAAGACAAAAAGGAGAAGATAGTCTCACATCAACTAGGCTTATCAATGGGCTATGGAGATGCCCATCAATAGATATCAATGTGAGTGAGTAGGGATTGCCATACAACGGATGCATTAGAGCTATAAGTGTATGAAAGCTCAACAAAAGAAACTAAGTGGGTGTGCATCCAACTCGCTTGCTCACGAAGACCTAGGGCATTTTGAGGAAGCCCATCATTGGAATATACAAGCCAAGTTCTATAATGTAAAGTTCCCACTTAGTATATGAAAGTGACAAAATAAGAGACTCTCTATCATGAAGATCATGGTGCTACTTTGAAGCACAAGTGTGGTAAAAGGATAGTCCTTCTCTCTTTTTCTCTCATTTTTTATTTGGGCCTTTTTTTCTTTTGTCCTCTTTTCTTTCTTTTTTTTCTTCATCCGAGGTCTCATCCTGACTTATGGGGGAATCATAGTCTCCATCATCCTTTCCTCACATGGGACAATGCTCTAATAATGATCATCACACTTTTATTTACTTACAACTCAAGAATTACAACTCGATACTTAGAACAAAATATGAATCTATGTGAATGCCTCCGACGGTGTACCGGGATATGCAATGAATCAAGAGTGACATGTATGAAATAATTATGAAGGTGGCTTTGCCACAAATGCGATGTCAACTACATGATCATGCAAAGAAATATGACAATGATGAAGCATGTCATAATAAATGGAACGGTGGTAAGTTGCATGGCAATATATCTCGGAATGGCTATGGAAATGCCATAATAGGTAGGTATGGTGGCTGTTTTGAGGAAAGTATATGGTGGGTATATGATACCGGCGAAAGGTGCACGGTATTAGAGAGGCTAGCAATGGTGGAAGGGCGAGAGTGCGTATAATCCATGGACTCAACATTAATCATAAAGAACTCACATACTTATTGCAAAATCTATTAGTTACCGAAACGAAGTACTACGCGCATGCTCCTAGGGGGATAGATTGGTAGGAAAAGACCATCGCTCGTCCTCGACCGCCACTCATAAGAAAGACAATCAATAAATAAATCATGCTCCGACTTCATCACATAACGGTTCATCATACGTGCATGCTACGGGAATCACAAACTTTAGAACAAGTATTTCTCAAGTTCACAACTACTCAACTAGCATGACTCTAATATCACCATCTTCATATTTCAAAACAATTGTCAAGTATCAAACTTCTCTTAGTATTCAATGCACTTTATAGTTTTTATCTTGGATGCCTATCATATTAGGACTAATTTTATAACCAAAGCAAATCACCATGCTGTTCTAAAGGACTCTCAAAATAATATAAGTGAAGCATGAGAGATCAATAATTTCTATAAAATATAACCACCACCGTGATCTAAAAGATATAAGTGAAGCACATAGAGTATGCTAATAAATTCGAATAATGTGTGTCTCTATCAAAAGGTGTGTACAACAAGGATGATTGTGGTGAACTAAAAAGAAAAGAATCAAATCATACAAGACGCTCCAAGCAAAACACATATCATGTGGTGAATAAAAATATAGCTCCAAGTAAAGTTACCGATGGACGAAGACAAAAGAGGGGATGCCTTCTGGGGCATCCCCAAGCTTAGGAATTTTGGGTTGTCCCAAGATTTTACCTTGGGGTGCCTTGGTCATCCCCAAGCTTAGGATCTTGCCACTCCTTGTTCCATAATCCATCAAATCTTTACCCAAAACTTGAAAACTTCACAACACAAAACTTAACAGAAAATCTCGTGAGCTCCGTTAGCGAAAGAAAACAAAACATCACTTCAAGGTACTGTAATGAACTAATTATTTATTTATATTGGTATTAAACCTATTGTATTCCAACTTTTCTATGGTTCATAAACTCCATTACTAGCCATAGATTCACCAAAATAAGCAAACAACACACGAAAAACAGAATCTGTTAAAAACAGAACAGTCTGTAGTAATCTGTAACTAAAGCAAACTTCTAGAACTCCAAAAATTCTAAAATAAATTTATGGACGTGAGGAATTTATCTATTAATCATTTGAAAAAATAATCAACTAAATAGCCTTCTCCAGTAAAAAGTTGTAGCTAATCTCATGAACGCTAAAGTTTCTATTTTTTACAGCAAGATCGCAAAGACTTTCCCCAAGTCTTCCCAAAGGTTCTACTTGGCACAAACACTAATTAAAACACAAAATCACATCTAAACAGAAGCTAGATGGATTATTTATTCCTAAACAGAACCAAAAAGCAAAAAACTAAAATAAAATTGGGTTGCCTCCCAACAAGCGCTATCGTTTAACGCCCCTAGCTAGGCATAACGACAATGATAGATCTAGGTATTGCCATAATGATAGTAGGGTAAATCACGAAAACTCATCTCATATTCCCTACATTCAACAGCAAGTTTTCTTTGTGGCAAGCAAAAGTAATCAAAAGGGCTAAATTTAATAGGACAAAAGTCCCCAAGATCAAGCTCGGGAGGTATGGGTTCCTGCTTTGGCCTCTTATATTGCACAACCAATTCATCATTATAAGCATTCTTTTGGCAATAAGTCATGAGCCTTTGTTCAAGATAAAAACCTAACCCGTTGTTCTGAACAGCAAAGTCATCATTAAGTTTGGAAATTCTATCAACTAGAACATCGGTAGGAACCTTTTTTCTAAGGTTTTCATTGTAAGCAACATGATCTATGGATCGTAAGCGCATTAAATCTTCTTGATTAAAAAGGATAGCCTCTATGGGAGGACGACCGACGTCCACCCTATAATGCCCAAAAATTTCATTGGCCTCTTTCATTATAAATCTGAACTCATGTGCCAAAAAGATGGTAGCAGCTCGCTTAACAGAAGAATGCTCTATATTGGAGAACTCTAGAAAGATCCTTTGTATGCAAGGATGCAAATGAATAAATTGTCTTTCAAGTTCAACTACGAGCAAGGATATAGCCTCTGCAAGACTACTAGTTCTATGAAGAATAGACCCACCCATAGAGGGTAAGGTACCAGCACAAGTAAAGAAATCTTGAAGAACTCCTTTCCCAATAATATTACCGCTACCAATCCAAAACTTTTTAGTGTCTAAAATAGTAGGATCTTCAAGAGGATCATCAAAAACATCAAATTTTTCCATACTATTATCCTTATCAACGATAACCTCCCCCGTTTCAGACTTGACGGCAGTACAAAGAACGAACACACAGGGAACAAGCGAAAAAGAGGCGAACGGAAAGAGAGGGCGAATAAAACGGCAAGGGTGAAGTGGGGGGAGAGGAAAACGAGAGGCAAATGGCAAATAATGTAATGCGAGGGATAAGAGTTTGTGATGGGTACTTGGTATGTCTTGACTTGTGCGTAGACTCCCCGGCAACGGCGCCAGAAATACTTCTTGCTACCTCTTGAGCATGCGTTAGTTTTTCCCTTGAAGAGGAAAGGGTGATGCAGCAAAGTAGCGTAAGTATTTCCCTCAGTTTGTGAAAACCAAGGTATCAATCCAGTAGGAGGCCACACGCAAGTCCCTCGTACCTACACAAACAAATAAGAACCTTGCAACCAACGCAATAAAGGGGTTGTCAAGCCCTTCATGGCCACTTGCAAAAGTGAGATCTGATAGAGATGATAAGATAATATTTTTGGTATTTTTATGATAAAGATTGAAAGTAAAGACGGCAAAATAAATGGTGCCAGAAATAGCTCGTTGACGGGAGATTAATATGATGGAAAATAGACCCAGGGCCATAGGTTTCACTAGTGGCTTCTCTCAAGATAGCATAAGTATTACGGTGGGTGAACAAATTACTGTCGAGCAATTGATAGAAAAGTGCATAATTATGAGAATATCTAGGCATGATCATGTATATAGGCATCACGTCCGCGACAAGTAGACCGACTCCTACCTGCATCTACTACTATTAGTCCCCACATCGACCGCTATCCAGCATGCATCTAGAGTATTAAGTTCATAAGAACAGAGTAACACATTAGGTAAGATGACATGATGTAGAGGGATAAACTCAAGCAATATGATATAAACCCCATCTTTTTATCCTCGATGGCAACAATACAATACGTGTCGCTTCCCCTACTGCCACTGGGATCGAGCACCACATGATTGAACCCAAAGCTAAGCACTTCTCCCATTGCAAGAGAGATCAATCTAGTAGGCCAAAGCAAACTGATAATTCGAAGAGACTTGCAAAGATAACCAATCATACATAAAAGAATTCAGAGAAGATTCAAATATTGTTCATAGATAATCTTGATCATAAACCCACAATTCATCGGATCTCTACAAACACGTCGCAAAAAGAGTTACATCGAATAGATCTCCAAGAAGATCGAGGAGAACTTTGTATTGAGATCCAAAGAGAGAGAAGAAGCCATCTAGCTAATAACTATGGACCCGAAGGTCTGTGCTAAACTACTCACACATCATCGGAGAGGCTATGCTGTTGATGTAGAAGCCCTCCATGATCGATGCCCCCTCCGGCAGAGCGCCAGAAAAGGCCCCTAGATGGGATCTCACGGGTACAGAAGGTTGCGGCAGTTGAATTAGGTTTTCGTGGTGCTCCTCGATGGTTTCGGGGTACGTAGGTATATATAGGAGGAAGACGTAGGTCGGTGGAGCTACGAGGGCCCCACGAGGGCGGAGGGCGCTCCAGGGGGGGGGGGGGTAGGCGCGCCCCCTGCCTCGTGGCCTCCTTGTATGTTTCTTGATGTCCACTCCAAGTCCTCTGGATCACGTTTGTTCCAAAAAAAAGTCTCCCGAAGGTTTCATTCCGTTTGGACTCCCTTTGATATTCCTTTTCTGTGAAACACTGAAATAGGCAAAAAACAGCAATTTGCACTGGGCCTTGGGTTAATAGGTTAGTCCCAAAAATAATATAAAAGTGTATAAATAGGCCCATTAAACATCCAAAACAGAATATATAATAGCATGGAGCAATAAAAAGTTATAGATACGTTGGAGACGTATCAGTTACTTGCCTGAGATTCAATCGTTGGTATCATCATACCTAGTTCAATCTCGTTATCGGCAAGTCTCTTTACTCGTTCCGTCATGCATCATCCCATAACTAACTCATTAGTCACATTGCTTGCAAGGCTTGTAGTGATGATCATTACCGAGAGGGCCCGGAGATACCTCTCCGATGCACGGAGTAACAAATCCTAATCTCGATCTATGCTAACTCAACAAACACCATCGGAGACACCTGTAGAGCATCTTTATAATCACCCAGTTACGTTGTGACGTTTGATAGCACACAAGGTGTTCCTCCGGTATTCGGGAGTTGCATAATCTCATAGTCAGAGGAACATATATAAGTCATGATGAAAGCAATAGAAATAAAACTAAACGATCATTTATGCTAAGCTAACGAATGGGTCTTGTACATCACATCATTCTCTAATGATGTGATCCCTTTCATCAAATGAAAACACATGTCTATGGTTAGGAAACATAACCATCTTTGATTAACGAGCTAGTCAAGTAGAGGCATACTAGGGACACTCTGTTTTGTCTATGTATTCACACATGTACTAAGTTTCCGGTTAATACAATTCTAGCATGAAAAATAAACATTTATGAAGATATAAGGAAATATAAATAACAACTTTATTATTGCCTCTAGGGCATATTTCCTTCAGTCTCCCACTTGCACTAGAGTCAATAATCTAATTCACATCGCCATGTGATTTAACACCAATAGTTCACATCTTTATGTGATTAACACCCATAGTTCACATCGCCATGTAACCAACACTCAAAGGGTTTACTAGAGTCAATAATCTAGTTCACATCGCTATGTGATTAACACCCAAGAGTAATAAGGTGTGATCATGTTTTGCTTGTGAGAGAAGTTTTTAGTCTATATGTCTGCCACATTCAGATCCGCATGTATTTTGCAAATTTCTATGTCTACAATGCTCTGCATGAAGCTACTCTAGCCAATTGCTCCCACTTCCAATATGTATCTAGATCGAGACTCAGAGTCATCCAGATCGGTGTCAAAGCTTGCATCGAGGTAACTCTTTACGACGAACTCTTTATTACCTCCATAACCGAGAAATATTTCCTTATTCCACTAAGGATAATTTTGACCGCTGTCCAGTGATCCACTCCTGGATCACTATTATACCCTCTTGCCAAACTCATGGTGAGGTACACAATAGGTCTGGTACACAACATAGCACACTTTATAGAACCTATGACTGAGGCATAGGGAATGACTTTCATTCTCTTTCTATTTTCTGCCGTGGTCGAGTTTTGAGTCTTACTCAACTTCACACCATACAACTCAGGCAAGAACTCCTTCTTTGACAGATCCATTTTGAACTCCTTCAAAATCTTATCAAGGTATGTACTCATTGAAAGTCTTGTCAAGCGTCTTGATCTATCTTTATAGATCTTGATGCCCAATATGTAAGTAGCTTCACTGAGGTCTTTCTTTGAAAAAATCATTTCAAACACTCCTTTATGCTTTCCAGAAAATTGTACATCATTTCCGATCAACAATATGTCATTCACATATACTTATCAGAAAGGATGTAGTGCTCCCACTCACTTTCTTGTAAATACAGGATTCACCGCAAGTCTGTATAAAACTATATGTTTTGATCAACTCATCAAAGTGTATATTCCAACTCCGAGATGCTTACATCAGTCCATAGATGGATCGTTGAAGCTTGCACACTTTGTTAGCACCTATAGGATTGAAAAAACCTTCTAGTTGCATCATATGCAACTCTTCTTTAATAAATCCATTAAGGAATGCAGTTTTGACATCCATTTTCCAGATTTCATAAAATGCGGCAATTGCTAACATGATTCGGACAGACTTTAAGCATCGATACTAGTGAGAAAATCTCATCGTAGTCAAGACCTTGAACTTGTCGAAAACCTTTTGCGACAATTTGAGCTTTGTAGATAGTAACACTACTATCAGCGTCCGTCTTCCTCTTGAAGATCCATTTATTCTCTATGGCTTGCCGGTCATCGGGCAAGTCAACCAAAGTCCACAATTTGTTCTCATACATGGATCCCATCTCAGATTTCATGGCCTCAAGCCATTTCGCGGAATCTGGGCTCATCATCGCTTCCTCATAGTTCGTAGGTTTGTCATGGTCTAGTAACATGACTTCTAGAAAGGATTACCATACCACTCTGGTGCAGACTATACTCTGGTTGACCTACGAGGTTTGGAAGTAACTTGATCTGAAGTTTCATGATCATCATCATTAGCTTCCTCAGTAATTGGTGTAGGAATCACTGGAACTGATTTCTGTGATGAACTAATTTCCAATTCGGGAGAAGGTACAACTACCTCATCAAGTTCTAATTTCCACCCACTCACTTCTTTAGAGAGGGACTCCTTCTCTAGAAAGGATCCAGTCTTAGCAACAAAGATCTTGCCTTTGGATCTGTGATAGAAGGTTACCCAATAGTTTCTTTTGGGTATCCTATGAAGACACACTTCTCCGATTTGGGTCCGAGCTTATCAAGTTGAAGCTTTTCACATAAGCATCGCAACCTCAAACTTTAAGAAACGACAATTTAGGTTTCTTGCCAAACCATAGTTCATACGGTGTCGTCCCAATGGATTTAGATGGTGCCCTATTTAACGTGAATGCAACTGTCTCTAATGCATAACCCCAAAACGATAGTGGTAAATCAGTAAGAGACATCATAGATCACACTATATCTAATAAAGTACGGTTACGATGTTCGGACACACCATTACACTGTGGTGTTCCAGGTGGCATGAGTTGTGAAACTATTCCACATTGTTTTTAAATGAAGGCCAAACTCGTAACTCAAATATTTGCCTCCGCGATCAAATCTTAGAAACTTTATTTTCTTGTTACGATGATTCTCAACTTCACTCTGAATTTCTTTGAACATTTCAAATGTTTTCAGACTTGTGTTTCATTAAGTAGATGTAATCATATATGCTTAAATCATCTGTGAAGGTTAGAAAATAACGATACCCGCCGTGAGCCTCAACACTCCTCGGACCACATACATCAATATGTATTATTTCCAATAACTTAGTGGCTCGCTCCATTGTTTCGGAGAATGGAGTATTAGTCATCTTGCCCATTTAAAGGACATCCGGTGCCCCCATGTGTGGTTTTGGTAATTGATGACAATCTCTATGGACTAATGGTTGCCTTGAGTTATATTTGAAGGATTTGTCCATAGGCTTTTCTTGGAGTCCATTTGTTGGTTTCAAGGAGTTTATGAGTTGACCGAGGTGCTATTAAGGAATTATCCAAAGATTGGTCATGTGATTGTTGAGCTTATTGCAAGCATGTCTTGAAGAAGAAG
Organism: Aegilops umbellulata; assembly: GCA_032464435.1. Taxonomy (NCBI): domain Eukaryota; kingdom Viridiplantae; phylum Streptophyta; class Magnoliopsida; order Poales; family Poaceae; genus Aegilops; species Aegilops umbellulata. The sequence continues at coordinate 58,973,388 of CP136056.1, read as the reverse complement.
ATTGTGTGATCATTCATATTTATCTTCAAGACATCATCGAAATGAAGGAGAGTTGGAAAGATTCAAGGTTGATCAAGACTATGTCAAGAGTGAATCAAGTTGATCAACTCAGAAAGCATAGAAGATGTACCGAGAGGGATCAAGTGATCCCATGGTATGGTAAGCATTGTCCATTACACTTTGTGTACTAACCCATGGTCTATGTGAGAGTTCTATGTAGGGTTAGGTATGTGTCCATCGGCTTGCGTCAAGAGGAAGACATCATACAACCCGTGGAGAGGATGAAATCAAGTGGCGATCGTCATCATGATTGATGTGTGCAAGTTCAAGTGGAGCATCATGAAGAGATCAAGTGCTTGAATCTTGCCGTCCATAGTGGTGACAATAGACTTGTGAAGATGTGCGGAAGAGTGGCTCACCCATAGTGGAGTATGGGGGAGCAATCAACTAGTCTTTATCGAGCCAACACAATCAAGAAAGGTGGTCCAACTTGAGGGAGTAAAGATCGTCATCATCTAGCTCAAGTGGACCATGTGCAAGGCAAAGGTTTGCCCTTGATAGGTTTTGTATTTTACCGGTCTCATGGTGGTAGTTGGGAGACCGGGTTATAGGATCGATTGCCGTACTATCAATGGGGCTTCTTGATGCGTAGCTTTATCGTATCATTCGTAGAGAGCTCAAACCATTGCATCCTTGCATCATCTTTCTTGGTTCTTGTTTGGTTTTCTCCTTGTGAGATTTTGAGCTTTTGTTTATCTTCTCGACAATCTTGAGTTCATCGAAAACGGAGTTCACATGCTTCTTCTATTGCGTTTTCGGTGTTGGAGGTTTCACCGGTCTTATTCAAGGAAGGGTTCTCACCATTTTCTTATGGGCCTTTTATTATTTCCTTATTATTGTTATTTCTATCAAGATTGTGTTAGCACTTGTGAGGGAGTCCTGTATTAGGGGGTGTTCGGATAGCCGGACTATACCTTCAGCCGGACTCCAGGACTATGAAGATACAAGATTGAAGACTTCGTCCCGTGTCCGGAAGGATCTTTTCTTGGCGTGGAAGGCAATCTAGGCGTGCGGATATTCGAGATCTCCTACCATTGTAACCGACTCTGTGTAACCCTAACCCTATCCGGTGTCTATATAAACCGGAGGGTTGTAGTCCGTAGGACAAGAACCATCATCATACACAATCATACCATAGGCTAGCTTCTAGGGTTTAGCCTCCTTGATCTCGTGGTAGATCCACTCTTGTACTACCCATATCATCAATATTAATCTAGCAGGAGTAGGGTTTTACCTCCACCGAGAGGGCCCGAACCTGGGTAAAATAAAGTGTCCCTTGTCTCCTGTTACCATCCGACCTTGACGCACAGTTCGGGACCCCCTACCCGAGATCCATCGGTTTTGACACCGACATTGGTGCTTCCATTGAGAGTTCCTCTGTGTCGTCGCTTCTAGGCCCGATGGCTCCTTTGATCATCAACAACGATGAGATCCAGGGTGAGACTTTCCTCCCCGGACAAATCTTCGTCTTCGGCGGCTTTGCTCTGCGGGCCAATTCGCTTGGTCATCTGGAGCAGATCGAAAGCTACGCCCCTGGCCATCAAGTCAGGTTTGGAAGCTTAAACTACACGGCTGATATCCGCGGAGACTTGATCTTCGACGGGTTCGAGCCGCAGCCCAGCGCGCCGCACTATTTCGAGGGGCATGATATAGCTCTGCCTCCGAATAGTACCCTGGAGGCCGCACACGCTCCGGCCCCGATCCTTGACTCGGAGCCCGCTGCGTTCTCCGAGGATGAACGGTTGGACGTCACCTCGGGGGCTGCGATCTCAAAGGCGATCGAGCCGAATGCCAGCCCCGTACTCCGCACGGCCCAGGACTCCAAGGAGCCGGACTCTTCTCCGAACTCCGAGCCTTCCGTGCCCCCGCCGATCGAATCTGATTGGGCGCCTGTAATGGAGTTCACCGCCGCGGACATCTTTTAGTGCTCACCTTTCGGTGATATCCTGAATTCTCTCAAGTCTCTCTCTTTATCAGGAGAGCCCAGGCCGGACTATGGTCTGCGAGGTTGGGATTCGGACAACGAAGAAATTCAAAGCCCACCCACCACCCACTTAATAGCCACTGTCGACGATTTAACCGACATGCTTGACTTCGGCTCCGAAGACTTCGACGGTATGGACAACGAAGGAGGAGACGAACAAGAACCAGCACCTGTAGGGCGCTGGACCGCCACCTCGTCATATGACATATATATGGTGGATGCTCCAAAGGATGCGGATGGCGATGGAACAGCGGAAGACGACAACTCGAAAAAACCGCCAAAACGCCGGCGCCAACGGCGCCGCTCTAAATCCCGCCACAACAGAAACGGTGATTCCGGCATGGGAGATAATACTACCCCGGACAGCACCGAAGAACACCAGAACCAGCAAGATTCGACACAGGAAGATGGAAAAGCCAGCCCTCAGGAGAGAGCGGCAGAGCAAGAGGTTGAGGATGATAACTACATGCCTCCCTCCGAAGATGAGGCAAGCCTCGACGACGACGAATTTGTCGTACCATCAGACCCCGCCGAACAAGAGCGTTTTCAACGCAGGCTTCTAGCCACGGCCAACAGCCTAAAGGAAAAGCAGCAACAGCTTAGAGCTGATCAAGATTTGCTAGCTGATAGATGGACTGAAGTCCTTGCGGCCGAAGAGTATGAACTTGGGCGCCCCTCCAAAAATTATCCTAAGCGCAGGCCGCTACCCCAATCAGAGGGGGAAGCATATGACATGGCAGACCGGCCACCCCGTGGCCGCGACAGAGAGGCCTGTCAAACCCTTAAGCAAGCCATGCCCCGGTGCCGTTCAAATAAGGCACGGGAAAACGAGCCAGACCTGCGAGACGTACTGGAGGATAAAGCAAAGCAAACAAGATCGATCTATGGATCGCGCGGACGCCCGACGACACGTGATAATCTTCATTGCGGACACAATAAATCCGGCCGGGCCGAACACAGCAGGCACAGCTCTTCCGAGCTGCATCGTGACATAGCCCAGTACAGGGGCGCCGCACACCCACTATGCTTCACAGACGAAGTAATGGATCATAAAATCCCACAGGGTTTTAAACCCGTCAATATCGAGTCGTACGATGGTACGACAGATCCGGCAGTATGGATTGAGGATTATCTCCTTCACATCCACATGACACGTGGCGATGATATGCAGGCCATCAAATACCTACCCCTTAAGCTTAAAGGACCAGCCCGGCACTGGCTTAACAGCCTACCAGCGGACTCAATCGGTTCTTGGGAGGACATGGAAGCCGCATTCCTCGACAACTTTCAGGGGACCTATGTGCGGCCACCGGACGCCGACGACCTAAGCCACATAATTCAGCAGCCAGAAGAATCGGCCAGGCAATTCTGGACACGGTTCCTAACAAAGAAAAATCAGATAGTCGATTGTCCGGACGCAGAGGCCCTAGCAGCCTTCAAACATAACATCCGCGACGAGTGGCTTGCACGGCACCTGGGATAGGAAAAGCCGAAAACCATGGCAGCCCTCATGACACTCATGACCCGCTTTTGCGCGGGCGAAGATTGTTGGGGAACGTTGCAGAAAATTAAAATTTTTCCTACGGTTTCACCAAGATCCATCTAGGAGTTCATCAAGCAACGAGTATTCAGATTAGATAGCATCTACATACCACTTTGTAGATCGCAACGGAAGCGTTCGAGTGAACGTGGATGAGGTAGTCGTACTTGCCGTGATCCAATTCACCGATGACCTAGTGCCGAACGGACGGCACCTCCGCGTTCAACACATGTACGGAAAGCGTGACGTCTCCTCCTTCTTGATCCAGCAAGGCAAAGGAGAGGTTGGGGATGAAGGCTCCAGCAGCAGCACGACGGCGTGGTGATGGTGGAACTGCAGTACTCCGGCAGGGCTTCGCCGTGCTCAATGGAGGAGGAGGAGGTGTTGGAGAGGGAGAGGGAGGCGCCAGGGCAATGGGGTGATCAGCCCCCTCTCTCCCCCCCTTTATATAACCCCCAAGGGGGGCGCCTGCCCTAGGAGATGAGATCTCCTAGGGGGGGCGGCGGCCAGGGAAGGGGGCTTGCCCCCCAAGCAAGGGGGGCGCCCCCTTTAGGGTTTCCCTCCCCCCAAACCCTAGGCGCATGGGCCCATGGGGGGGGAGGCGCACCAGCCCCCTATGGGCTGGTTCCCTCCCTTATACAGCCCATGGGGCCCTCCGGGATAGGTGGCCCCACCCGGTGGACCCCCCGGGACCCTCCGGTGGTCCCGGTACAATACCGATAACCCCGAAACTTGTCCCGATGTCCGTATGATGACTTTCCATATATAAATCTTTACCTCCGGACCATTCCGAAACTCCTCGTGACGTCCGGGATCTCATCCGGGACTCCGAACAACATTCGGGTCACTGCACATACATATCCCTACAACCCTAGCGTCACCGAACCTTAAGTGTGTAGACCCTACGGGTTCGGGAGACATGCAGACATGACCGAGATGGCTCTCGGGCAATAACCAACAGCGGGATCTGGATACCCATGTTGGCTCCCACATGCTCCACGATGATCTCATCGGATGAACCACGATGTCAAGGATTCAATTAATCCCGTATACGATTCCCTTTGTCAATCGGTATTTTACTTGGCCGAGATTCGATCGTCGGTATACCAATACCTCGTTCAATCTCGTTACCGGTAAGTCACTTTTCTCGTTCCGTAATGCATGATCCCGTGATCAAACACTTTGGTCACATTGAGCTCATTGTGATGATGCATTACCGAGAGGGCCCGGTGATACCTCTCCGTCAAGCGGAGTGACAAATCCCAGTCTCGATCCATGTCAACCCAACAGACACTTTCAGAGATACCCGTAGCATACCTTTATAGTCACCCAGTTACGTTGTGACTTTTGGCACACCCAAAGCACTCCTACGGTATCCGGGAGTTACATGATCTCATGGTCTAAGGAAAGGATATTTGACATTGGAAAACTCTTAGCAAACGAACTATGCGATCTTATGCTATGTTTAGGATTGGGTCTTGTCCATCACATCATTCTCCTAATGATGTGATCCCGTTATCGATGACATCCAATGTCCATAGTCAGGAAACCATGACTATCTTTCGATCAACGTGCTAGTCAACTAGAGGCTCACTAGGGACATATTGTTGTCTGTTATTCACACATGTATTACGATTTCCGGTTAACACAATTATAGCACGAACAAAGACAATTATCATGAATAAGGAAATATAATAATAATGCTTTTATTATTGCCTCTAGGGCATATTTCCAACAGTCTCCCACTTGCACTAGAGTCAATAATCTAGTTACATTGTGATGAATCGAACACCCATAGAGTTCTGGTGCTGATCATGTTTTGCCTTAGGGAGAGGTTTAGTCAACGGATCTGCGACATTCAGATCCGTGTGCACTTTACAAATTTCTATGTCTCCATCTTGAACATTTTCACGAATGGAGTTGAAGCGACGCTTGATGTGCCTGGTCTTCTTGTGAAACCTGGGCTCCTTTGCAAGTGCAATAGCTCCAGTGTTGTCACAGAAGAGCTTGATTGGCCCCGACGCATTGGGTATGACTCCGAGGTCGGTGATGAACTCCTTCACCCAAATTGCTTCATGTGCTGCCTCCGAGGCTGCCATGTACTCCGCTTCACATGTAGATCCCGCCACGACGCTTTGCTTGCAACTGCACCAGCTTACTGCCCCACCATTCAAAATATACACGTATCCGGTTTGTGACTTAGAGTCATCCAGATTTGTGTCGAAGCTAGCGTCGACGTAACCTTTTACGACGAGCTCTTCGTCACCTCCATAAACGAGAAACATTTCCTTAGTCCTTTTCAGGTACTTCAGGATATTCTTGACCGCTGTCCAGTGTTCCTTGCCGGGATTACTTTGGTACCTACCTACCCAACTTACGGCAAGGTTTACATCAGGTCTGGTACACAGCATGGCATACATAATAGAACCTATGGCTAAGGCATAGGGGATGACGCTCATCTCTTCTATATCTTCTGCCGTGGTCGGACATTGAGCTGAGCTCAATTTCACACCTTGTAACACAGGTAAGAACCCTTTCTTAGATTGATCCATATTGAATTTCTTCAATATCTTATCAAGGTATGTGCTTTGTGAAAGACCTATGAGGCGTCTCGATCTATCTCTATAGATCTTGATGCCTAATATATAAGCAGCTTCTCCAAGGTCCTTCATTGAAAAACTCTTATTCAAATAGGCCTTAATGCTGTCCAAGAGTTCTATATCATTTCCCATCAAAAGTATGTCGTCTACATATAATATGAGAAATGCTACAGTGCTCCCACTCACTTTCTTGTAAACACAGGCTTCTCCATAAGTCTGTGTAAACCCAAACGCTTTGATCATCTCATCAAAGCGAATGTTCCAACTCCGAGATGCTTGCACCAGCCCATAGATCGAGCGTTGGAGCTTGCATACCTTGTCAGCATTCTTAGGATCGACAAAACCTTCCGGCTGCATCATATACAATTCTTCCTTAAGGAAACCATTAAGGAATGCCGTTTTGACGTCCATTTGCCATATCTCATAATCATAGTATGCGGCAATTGCTAACATGATTCGGACGGACTTCAGCTTCGCTACCGGTGAGAAAGTCTCATCGTAGTCAACCCCTTGAACTTGTCGATAACCCTTAGCGACAAGCCGAGCTTTATAGATGGTCACATTACCATCCGCGTCTGTCTTCTTCTTAAAGATCCATTTATTTTCTATGGCTCGCCGTTCAACGGGCAAGTCAGTCAAAGTCCATACTTCGTTTTCATACATGGATCCTATCTCGGATTTCATGGCTTCCAGCCATTTGTCGGAATCCGGGCCCGCCATTGCTTCCTCATAGTTCGAAGGTTCACCGTTGTCTAACAACATGATTTCCAAGACAGGGTTGCCGTACCACTCTGGTGCGGAACGTGTCCTTGTGGACCTTCGAATTTCAGTAGGAGCTTGATCAGAAGTATCTTGATCATAATCATTAATTTCCTCTCTAGTCGGTGCAGGCACCTCAGGAACGATTTCTTGAGTTTCGCCATTTTCCGGTTCAAGAGGTAACACTTCATCAAGTTCTACTTTCCTCCCACTTACTTCTTTCGAGAGAAACTCTTTCTCTAGAAAGGATCCATTCTTGGCAACAAAGATCTTGCCTTCGGATCTGAGGTAGAAGGTATACCCAACAGTTTCTTTTGGGTATCCTATGAAGACGCATTTTTCCGATTTGGGTTCGAGCTTTTCAGGTTGAAGTTTCTTCACATAAGCATCGCATCCCCAAACTTTTAGAAACGACAGCTTAGGTTTCTTCCCAAACCATAATTCATACGGTGTCGTCTCAACGGATTTCGACGGTGCCCTATTTAAAGTGAATGCAGCAGTCTCTAAAGCATAGCCCCAAAAAGATAGCGGTAAATCGGTAAGAGACATCATAGATCGCACCATATCTAATAGAGTGCGATTACGACGTTCGGACACACCATTACGCTGAGGTGTTCCAGGCGGCGTGAGTTGTGAAACTATTCCACATTTTCTTAAGTGTGTGCCAAATTCGTGACTCAAGTATTCTCCTCCACGATCTGATCGTAGAAACTTGATCTTTCTATCGCGTTGATTTTCAACCTCACTCTGAAATTCCTTGAACTTTTCAAAGGTCTCAGACTTGTGTTTCATTAAGTAGATATACCCATATCTACTCAAGTCATCAGTGAGGGTGAGAACATAACGATAGCCTCCGCGAGCCTCAACACTCATTGGACCACACACATCGGTATGTATGATTTCCAATAAATTGGTTGCTCGCTCCATTGTTCCTGAGAACGGAGTCTTGGTCATTTTACCCATGAGGCATGGTTCGCATGTGTCAAATGATTCATAATCAAGAGACTATAAAAGTCCATCTGCATGGAGCTTCTTCATGCGTTTGACACCTATGTGACCAAGGCGGCAGTGCCACAAATATGTGGGACTATTGTTATCAACTTTAACTCTTTTGGTACTCACACTATGAATATGTGTGTCATCACGTACGAGATTCATTAAGAATAAACCATTAACCATCGGAGCATGACCATAAAACATATCTCTCATATAAATAGAACAACCATTATTCTCGGATTTAAATGAGTAGCCATCTCGAATTAAGCGAGATCCAGATACAATGTTCATGCTCAAACTTGGCACTAAATAACAATTATTGAGGTTTAAAACTAATCCCGTAGGTAAATGTAGAGGCAGCGTGCCGACGGCGATCACATCGACCTTGGAACCATTCCCGACGCGCATCGTCACCTCGTCCTTCGCCAGTCTCCGTTTATTTCGCAGCTCCTGCTTTGAGTTACAAATGTGAGCAACTGCACCGGTATCAAATACCCAAGAGCTACTACTAGTACTGGTAAGGTACACATCAATTACATGTATATCATATATACCTTTGGTTTTGCCGGCCTTCTTGTCCGCTAAGTATTTGGGGGCAGTTCCGCTTCCAGTGACCACTTCCCTTGCAATAAAAACACTCAGTCTCGGGCTTGGGTCCATTCTTTGGCTTCTTCCCGGCAACTTGCTTACCGGGTGCGGCAACTTACTTGCCATCCTTCTTGAAGTTCTTTTTACCCTTGCCCTTCTTGAACTTAGTGGTTTTATTCACCATCAACACTTGATGCTCCTTCTTGATTTCTACCTCTGCTGATTTCAGCATAGCATATACCTCAGGAATGGTCTTTACCATCCCCTGCATATTGTAGTTCATCACAAAGCTCTTGTAGCTTGGTGGAAGCGACTGGAGGATTCTGTCAATGACCACTTCTTCCGGAAGATTAACTTCCAGTTGAGTCAAGCGGTTGTGCAATCCAGACATTCTGAGTATGTGCTCACTGACAGAGCTATTTTCCTCCATCTTACAGCTAAAGAATTTATTGGAGATCTCATATCTCTCAACCCGGGCATGAGCTTGGAAAACCATTTTCAGCTCTTCGAACATCTCATATGCTCCATGTCTCTCAAAACGCTTTTGGACCCCCGGCTCTAAGCTGTAAAGCATGCCGCACTGAACGAGGGAGTAATCATCGCATCGCGACTGCCAAGCGTTCATAACGTCTTGTTGTGCAGGGAGAACAGGTGCGTCACCCAGCGGTGCTCGTAGGACATAATCTTTCTTGGCAGCTATGAGGATGATCCTCAGGTTCCGGACCCAGTCTGTATAGTTGCTACCATCGTCTTTCAGCTTGGTTTTCTCTAGGAACGCGTTGAAGTTGAGGACTACGTTGGCCATTTGATCTACAAGACATATTGTAAATATTTAGACTATGTTCATGATAATAAAGTTCATTTAATCAAATTATTTAATGAACTCCCACTTAGATAGACATCCCTCTTAGAGTCATCTAAGTATTACATGATCCGAGTCAACTAGGCCGTGTCCGATCATCACGTGAGACGGACTAGCCAACATCGGTGAACATCTTCATGTTGATCGTATCTTCTATACGACTCATGCTCGACCTTTCGGTCTTCTGTGTTCCGAGGCCATGTCTGTACATGCTAGGCTCGTCAAGTCAACCTAAGTGTTTTGCGTGTGTAAATCTGTCTTACACCCGTTGTATGTGAACGTTAGAATCTATCACACCCGATCATCACGTGGTGCTTCGAAACAACGAACTGTCGCAACGGTGCACAGTTAGGGTGAACACTTTCTTGAAATTATTATGAGGGATCATCTTATTTACTACCGTCGTTCTAAGTAAACAAGATGCAAAACATGATAAACATCACATGCAATCAAATAATAAACGTGACATGATATGGCCAATATCACATTGCTCCTTTGATCTCCATCTTGGGGCTCCATGATCATCTTGTCACCGGCTTGACACCATGATCTTCATCATCATGATCTTCATCATCGTGTCTCCATGAAGTTGCTCGCCAACTATTACTTCTACTACTATGGCTAACGCGTTTAGCAATAAAGTAAAGTAACTTACATGGCGATTCTCAATGACACGCAGGTCATACAAAAAATAAAGACAACTCCTATGGCTCCTGCCGGTTGTCATACTCATCGACATGCAAGTCGTGATTCCTATTACAATAGCATGAACATCTCATACATCACATATAGATCATTCATCATTCATCACAACTTTGGCCATATCATATCACAAAGCACTTGCTGCAAAAACAAGTTAGACGACCTCTAATTGTTGTTGCAAGTTTTACGTGGCTGAATTAGGGTTCTAGCAAGAACGTTTTCTTACCTACGTTAAAACCACCACAACGTGATTTGTCAACTTCTATTTACCCTTCATAAGGACCCTTTTCATCGAATCCGCTCCAACTAAAGTAGGAGAGACAGACACCCGCCAGCCACCTTATGCAACTAGTGCATGTTCGTCGGTGGAACCGGTCTCACGTAAGCGTACGTGTAAGGTTGGTCCGGGCCGCTTCATCCCACAATACCGTTGAAGCAAGATAAGACTAGTAGCGGCAAGAAGAGTTGACAACATCTACGCCCACAACAAATTGTGTTCTACTCGCGCAAGAAGAACTACGCATAGACCTAGCTCATGATGCCACTGTGTGTAGATCGCAACGGAAGCGTTCGAGTGAACGTGGATGAGGTAGTCGTACTTGCCGTGATCCAATTCACCGATGACCTAGTGCCGAACGGACGGCACCTCCGCGTTCAACACACGTACGGAAAGCGTGACGTCTCCTCCTTCTTGATCCAGCAAGGCAAAGGAGAGGTTGGGGATGAAGGCTCCAGCAGCAGCACGACGGCGTGGTGATGGTGGAACTGCAGTACTCCGGCAGGGCTTCGCCGTGCTCAATGGAGGAGGAGGAGGTGTTGGAGAGGGAGAGGGAGGCGCCAGGGCAATGGGGTGATCAGCCCCCTCTCTCCCCCCCTTTATATAACCCCCAAGGGGGGCGCCTGCCCTAGGAGATGAGATCTCCTAGGGGGGGCGGCGGCCAGGGAAGGGGGCTTGCCCCCCAAGCAAGGGGGGCGCCCCCTTTAGGGTTTCCCTCCCCCCAAACCCTAGGCGCATGGGCCCATGGGGGGGGAGGCGCACCAGCCCCCTATGGGCTGGTTCCCTCCCTTATACAGCCCATGGGGCCCTCCGGGATAGGTGGCCCCACCCGGTGGACCCCCCGGGACCCTCCGGTGGTCCCGGTACAATACCGATAACCCCGAAACTTGTCCCGATGTCCGTATGATGACTTTCCATATATAAATCTTTACCTCCGGACCATTCCGAAACTCCTCGTGACGTCCGGGATCTCATCCGGGACTCCGAACAACATTCGGGTCACTGCACATACATATCCCTACAACCCTAGCGTCACCGAACCTTAAGTGTGTAGACCCTACGGGTTCGGGAGACATGCAGACATGACCGAGATGGCTCTCGGGCAATAACCAACAGCGGGATCTGGATACCCATGTTGGCTCCCACATGCTCCACGATGATCTCATCGGATGAACCACGATGTCAAGGATTCAATTAATCCCGTATACGATTCCCTTTGTCAATCGGTATTTTACTTGGCCGAGATTCGATCGTCGGTATACCAATACCTCGTTCAATCTCGTTACCGGTAAGTCACTTTTCTCGTTCCGTAATGCATGATCCCGTGATCAAACACTTTGGTCACATTGAGCTCATTGTGATGATGCATTACCGAGAGGGCCCGGTGATACCTCTCCGTCAAGCGGAGTGACAAATCCCAGTCTCGATCCATGTCAACCCAACAGACACTTTCAGAGATACCCGTAGCATACCTTTATAGTCACCCAGTTACGTTGTGACTTTTGGCACACCCAAAGCACTCCTACGGTATCCGGGAGTTACATGATCTCATGGTCTAAGGAAAGGATATTTGACATTGGAAAACTCTTAGCAAACGAACTATGCGATCTTATGCTATGTTTAGGATTGGGTCTTGTCCATCACATCATTCTCCTAATGATGTGATCCCGTTATCGATGACATCCAATGTCCATAGTCAGGAAACCATGACTATCTTTCGATCAACGTGCTAGTCAACTAGAGGCTCACTAGGGACATATTGTTGTCTGTTATTCACACATGTATTACGATTTCCGGTTAACACAATTATAGCACGAACAAAGACAATTATCATGAATAAGGAAATATAATAATAATGCTTTTATTATTGCCTCTAGGGCATATTTCCAACAAAGATAGCTGGCTAGCTCGCAGCAACAACTTATCGAAGAAGCCCGGTAATTCGGATACCAAGGACAAAAGTGGCAGGTCACGTCGAAATAATCAAAAGCGCCGCGTTAGCAGCGACAGCAATGAGGATATGACAGTTAATGCCGGATTCAGAGGCTATAAATCCGGTCAGCGGAAAAAGCCATTTAAAAAGAATACCCAGGGCCTGTCCAGTTTGGACCGGATACTCGACCGCTCGTGCCAGATTCATGGCACCCCCGAAAGGCCAGCCAATCACACCAACATGGATTGTTGGGTGTTCAAGCAGGCAGGCAAGTTAAGAGCCGAACACAAGGACAAGGGGCTGAACAGCGACGACGAGGAGGAGCCCAGGCCGCCGAACAACAATGGACAGAAAGGGTTTCCCCCACAAGTGCGGACGGTGAACATGATATACGCGACCCACATTCCCAAGTGGGAGAGGAAGCGTGCGCTACGGGATGTATACGCGATGGAGCCAGTCGCCCCAAAGTTCAACCCATGGTCCTCCTGCCCGATCACTTTCGATCGAAGGGACCACCCCACTAGCATCCGTCACGGCGGTTTTGCCGCACTGGTCCTCGACCCAATCGTGGACGGATTTCATCTCACAAGAGTCCTCATGGACGGCGGCAGTAGCCTGAACCTGCTTTATCAGGATACAGTGCGGAAAATGGGCATAGATCCATCAAGGATCAAGCCCACAAGGACGACCTTTAAAGGCGTCATACCAGGTGTAGAGGCCAATTGCACAGGCTCGATAACACTTGATGTGGTCTTCGGATCTCCGGATAACTTCTGAAGCGAAGAGTTAATCTTCGATATAGTGCCATTCCGCAGTGGCTATCACACCCTGCTCGGACGAACCGCATTCGCTAAATTCAATGTGGTGCCGCACTACGCATATCTCAAGCTCAAGATGCCAGGCCCTCGAGGAGTAATTACGGTCAGCGGAAACACAGAACGCTCCATCCGTACGGAGGAGCACACGGCGGCCCTCACAACAGAAATACAAAGCAGCCTTTCAAGGCAACTCTTCAGTCCGGCCATTAAAACACCGGACAATGCAAAGCGCGCCCGGAGTAACCTGCAACAAGACCACCTGGCACGATCAGAGCAAGCGTAGCAATACGGCCCCGACCCCAGCCATCGCAACATAGCGGAGCAAGTACCTCGAGTACACAATTACGCCCTTAAAATTCCATGGGCACAGGGGGAGGGGCACATTAACGGCATGCCTACAACACGGCGTCAAACGTACTAGGGGCTGCCGGATTTTTCTTTTTTACTTTTTTTTAATTTCAGGACTCCATACTCTGGATAACCTGTTCGGCATTGTTGCCGCACAGACGATGCAAGATCCAGGAAAGCAGACAAAGCTACGCCGCATTCCGGAACTCTCAGGTGGTCTCTATTTCGAGCGATATATCTGTTTCTAAATTCCGCGGCCTGTGCCTGGTTAGGACATGTTAAAATAGTCTAATATCTTTTTTGCTCATCGCAATACTTGTATCGTTCGGCTTTGATAGATAGCCTCTTTATAAAACAATGCATAGCTTTTTGTCTATTTTTTGCATTATCCTCTTTTGAATATATATATATATATATATTTATTACATAACATGATAGCACCCGTACACCATGGTACGGCAAACCACGCCAGGGGCTTCATTACCCTTTTATCTGGTGTGAGAAGTCTGTACACTTTCACAAGTGCGGCACCCCGAACTTATAGCACTATATGCATCGGCTTCGAGTCATGATTTTGGTCACATGTTGGGTTTGCCCGTCTCCTATGTTTTGGTGCCTTACGTTCCGCTTTATCGGCTAAGGTAGCACTAGGAGAACCACTGCGATTGTGCCCCAGATCAGGTGGGTTGAGCACCTTAGTGGAGAAAGCTAAAACAGACTGTTATGATAAGGCATGAGACCGGTCGCTGTTCGAGAGGTTTTTCGAGTCCTTAAAGGCTTATGCCGCTTTGAGCGAGGAGCTGGCTATGTCCGGCCAAAGGCGTGGATAGCGCCCCGAATTCGGCCTTCCGAACTAGGGGCTTCGCCGAAATTTAAAATTATAACGTTCTATGGCTAAGTGAGAGTGTTCAAGCATTATAGTCCGATTACCTGGTTCGTTGTGCTGAGCGCCTCCCTCGAAGGACCCAACTGTGGGAACAAGAGCCCTCAGGTTTATCCCGAACACCCCAGCACTAGTGGCATGGGGGCAGAAGCCGACGACTGGCCATCTCTCAGTTATTGATAAACGGCCGCATAGAAAATAATATTTTAAATTAAATAAGCATTGCTTTGCGCATATGAACAAGTTTTCAGCGCACAGGATACAAACGAGTGAGTTCACTCAAATATTACATCTTTAGTACATTCATCCGCGACAAGGCGGGCTCCGGCAAGAACTTCCTTGTAGTAGTTCTCGGGCTTGCGATGCTCCTTCCCCTGTGGCGGCCCGTCCTTCACCAGCTTCTCTCCGTCCAGCTTACCCCAGTGTACCCTTAGATGGGCAAGGGCCCTCGGGGCACCTTCAATGCAGACGGAGCGCTTGATGACCTCAAGCCGTGGACAGGCCTCCACCAGCCGCCGCACCAGCCCGAAATAGCTCCCAGGCAGGGCCTCTCCAGGCCACAGCCGAACTAGTAAGCCCTTCATGGCCTGTTCGGCCGCCTTGTGGAGCTCGACCAGCTGTTTCAGCTGATCGCTTAAGGGTACAGGGTGTCTGGCCTCAGAATACTGAGACCAGAACACACTCTCTGTCGAGCTGCCCTCTTCAGCTCGGTAGAACGCGGCAGCGTCGGATACGCTGCGGGGAAGATCGGCGAACGCCCCTGGAGAACTCCGGATTCGGGTAAGTAATAGGTAGTTTACTTTTATATTCCTACTTTGCATTGAGAATGCCTTACCCATTGCTATCTTTTTCACCTCCTCCAACTCTTGGAGGGCCTTTTGGGCTTCGGCCTTGGCACTCTTGGCGGTCTCGATGGCCGACGCGAGCTCGGATGCTTGCGTTTTTGACTCAAGCTCCAAACCCTCATGTTTTGTCATGAGAGCTTGCAGCTCTTGTTGCACCTCGTCGACCTGAACCCCAAGCCTTTCTCGCTCAGCGCGCTCCTCGGCCGCTTTCTTTTCGGCCTCTGCCAGCGCCTACTTCAGGGTTGCCACCTCGGTTGCGGCCCCTACAATAAGAAGTACAATCCTGTTATTTCTTTCTGCAATCAAGCCTCTCTATAGGCACCCCTTTTTTTCTCTCTTTTTTAGGTATTTCTTACCTTCATTCTCCTCGAGCTGCCGTTTGGCAAGGCCGAGATCTTGCTCGATCCGCCCGAGGTCCTTTTTAAGGACATCCACCTGCGCAGTCAGTGCGGCGGTGGATAGCAGTGAAGCCTGCATACGCATATTTGACCTTTTTTGTTAGACTCCTGCGAAAATTACTAGATCCTCTATCCGGCTTTTCTTTTCGAACACCGAACAGAGCATCAGGGGCTACTGGCTATGCGGTAAATAATTTGACATATTTTTACTTACCTCGAAGCCTGTTAGAAGGCTAGCGCAAGCTTCATTCAGTCCGCTCTTGGCGGACTGAATCCTTTGGATCACCGTACTCATAACAGTACGGTGCTCCTCATCGATGGCGGCGCCCTTAAGCACCTCCAGCAGATTGTCCGGCGCCTCCGGTTGGACGGAGGCCGCCGGCTCAGACGGCTTACTCCTCTTGGAAGGAGTTCGCCCACCGCGGACCGGGACTGTCGAGTCCGGCGCGGTGTCCGGCACAAAGCCGGACTTGGAGCACTGGGGGGTTTCATCCCCTTTACTCCTGGGGTCTGGAGGATTGCCTTGTGGCTCCTCCAGGACCATCTCCTCCTGCCCTGAAGCTTGGCGGGGCGCCACTTCGGCGTCGTCCGCCCCACAGGAGGAGACCGCGGGCGGAACAGAGTTCACGTCCGACGAATCCAGGGAGCCGCTCGACGAATCGTCGAGTCCGGCCCGGGGCGGGCTGCATAAGTTACGTTCGATATTAGGGAAAGCCGCGCATTAAAAGAATATCATGAGTCACTCTGGTATGTAAACACTTACGATGTCGCCGGACGCTTGGTTCGGTCCATCCACTCCTCTCCGCCCTCTTCGGCGTTGTGGGAGTAGTCCGGCGGAAGGGTTTTCCTTTTCCTCGACCCCTCGGCCTCCCCTGTTGGGGCGACCTTCTTCCTCTTTGCTCCCCTCACTGGGGGGGAGAGCTTCCTTGTTCCTCCTCCTCGTTTTCACGAGAGGAGAGCGTTGCGGACTCGTCGGATGACGAGTCCGACACCACCATGTTGCGGGAACTTTTTCGAGTCCCGGTGGTTTTCTTCTTCTTGGCCTTCCTCTCCGGCACCACGTAAGGTGCCGGAGCCATCAGCTTCACCAAGAGAGCTGGGGCCGGGTCTTCGGGCAGAGGAGCCGGACAGTTAATTGGTCCGGATACCTCCTGCCAAGCCTTTCAAAGGTAAAGGGAGTTTAGATCCCGCATAGAGTTAATCTATGAAGAAGAGCTTAACGAACCTGTCAAAGGTATAGATAGCTTACCTCGCTAGCGTTACGCTGCGAGCTGTATCCGCGATCCTCGGAGGCGGATGTGGGGGACTCGGCGCCTTTGGTCAGCACCTTCCAGACGTCTTCATACGTCGTGTCGAAGAGCCTACTGAGGGTTTGGTGCTGCGCCGGGTCGAATTCCCACAAAGTAAAATCCCGTTCTTGGCACGGGAGGATCAGGCAAACGAGCATGACCTGGACTATATTGACAAGCCGGATTGGCTTGTTCACCAGGGACTGGATGCACGTTTGCAACCCAGTCACTTCTTCCTCATTGCCCCACGACAGGCCTGTCTCTTTCCAGGACATGAGCCGCGTGGGGGGTCCGGATCTGAACTCGGGGGCCGCGACCCATTTCGGATCGCGGGGCTCGGTGATGTAAAACCACCCGGCCTGCCACCCCTTTAGGGACTCCACGAGGGAGCCATCAAACCAGAGGACGTTGGCTATCCTGCCAACCATAGCGCCTCCGCACTCCGCCTGGATGCCGGACACCACCTTGGGCTTGATGTTGAAGGTCTTGAGCCAGAGGCCGAAGTGGGGGCGGACGCGGAGAAAGGCCTCACACACGACGATAAACACCGAGATGTTGGGAACAAAGTTCGGGGCCAGTTCGTGGAAATCCAGGCCGTAGTAGAACATGAGCCCCCGGACAAATGGGTGAAGTGGAAAGCCCAGTCCGCGGAGGAAGTGGGGAAGAAAAACTACCCTCTCATGGGGCCTTGGGGTAGGAAGAAGCTGCCCCTTCTCAGGAAGCCGATGCGGGATGTCCTTGGACAATTATCCGGCTTTCCTTAACCTTTTTACTTGAGCCTCCGTAACGGAGGAGACCATCCACTTGCCTCCCGCTCCGGACATTGTTGGAGAAGGTTGAGGAAGGAAGAGCGGACTTGGGCGCTGGAGCTTGAGTTCACAAGAGATGGATTGGCAAAGGAGGAAGAAGGCGTAGGTTAAAAAGGTGAATCCTTATCCCTTTATATAAGCAGGTACGGTTAGGCGTCCCCACCTACCTAATAAAACTCACTTGCCTCCCAAACGCCGTGGTAAATGGCGTGGTTGGGTTACCCACATCCGTATTAATGAGAATCCTGTTAAAGGGGGCACATGATCTCTGCTTTGACAAGATGTGCCAAGGAAACCGCCTCGCTAAACACGCTAAGGTGGAACAATGAAAGCAACTTATATAGAAGGCTTGGTCGCAGTGTTATGACGCACTGCGGAATACGTCAGCGGATTTGATTTGTGTTAATTCTCTATATGGCAGTATGTGGAAACTTATTTTGCAGAGCCGGACACTATTTTTTGGTGTTTATAATCTTCTTGAAGGACTTGGAGGAGGAACCCGCCTTGCAATGCCGAAGACAATTTGCGCGTCGGACTCGTCGTCATTGAAGCCTGGTTCAGGGGCTACTGAGGGAGTCCTGGATTAGGGGGTGTTCGGATGGCCGGACTATACCTTCAGCCGGACTCCAGGGCTACGAAGATACAAGATTGAAGACTTCGTCCCGTGTCCGGAAGGATCTTTTCTTGGCGTGGAAGGCAAGCTAGGCGTGCGAATATTCGAGATCTCCTACCATTGTAACCGACTCTGTGTAACCCTAACCCTATCCGATGTCTATATAAACCGGAGGGTTGTAGTCCGTAGGACAAGAACCATCATCATACACAATCATACCATAGGCTAGCTTCTAGGGTTTAGCCTCCTTGATCTCGTGGTAGATCCACTCTTGTACTACCCATATCATCAATATTAATCTAGCAGGAGTAGGGTTTTACCTCCACCGAGAGGGCCCGAACCTGGGTAAAATAAAGTGTCCCTTGTCTCCTATTACCATCCGACCTTGACGCACAGTTCGGGACCCCCTACCCAAGATCCGCCGGTTTTGACACCGACAACTTGTCTCTAGCTTTCAAACAAACTTGGTTTCGTTGAATTCAGAGTCCGTTTGCAGAAGTTGTGTCAGTTTTGGTGTCCTTAAAAAAGCTGCAGCGGTACTACCGCTCATGGGAGAGGTACTACCGCTTGGAGGGGATGTAATTTTTAGTACCGCTCCCTGTGAGCTGTAGTACCATGCTGGGTTTTTTGCACTGACCAAAACTCAGCGGAAGTAGCCACTGATGTATTTTTTAGTACCGCTCACAAGCAGTAGTACCGCTACCCCTAGCGGTAGTACCGTGAGAACGAGCGGTAGTACCGCTCCAGCGGTTCTACTGGCCTTTTGCCTCCTTGTTGTGGTTTTTCGAAGGGCTTGTGTCGGTGTCAAAACCGGCGGATCTCGGGTAGGGGGTCCCGATCTGTGCGTCAAGGTCGGATGGTAACAGGAGACAAGGGACACTTTATTTTACCCAGGTTCGGGCCCTCTCGATGGAGGTAAAACCCTACTCCTGCTAGATTAATATTGATGATATGGGTAGTACAAGAGTAGATCTACCACGAGAACAAGGAGGCTAAACCCTAGAAGCTAGCCTATGGGTATGATGATGGTTATGATGTGTTCGTCCTACGGACTACAACCCTCCGGTTTATATAGGCACCGGATAGGGTTAGGGTTACACAGAGTCGGTTACATTGGTAGGAGATCTTGAATATCCGCACGCCTAGCTTGCCTTCTACGCTAAGGAAAGAACCTTTCGGACACGGGACGAAGTCTTCAATCTTGTATCTTCATAGTCCTGGAGTCCGGCTGAAGATATAGTTCGGCTATCCGAACACCCCCTAATCCAGGACTCCCTCAGTAGCCCCTGAACCAGGCTTCAATGACGACGAGTCCGGCGCGCAAATTGTCTTCGGCATTGCAAGGCGGGTTCCTCCTCCATATTCTTCAAGAAGATAATAAACACCAAAAAATAGTGTCCGGCTCTGCAAAACAAGTTTCCACGTATTGCCATATAGAGAATAATACAAACACAAATCAAATCTGCTGACGTATTCCGCAGTGCGTCATAACACTGCGACCAAGCCTTCTGTATGGATTATTTTTTGTTGTTCCACCGCAGCACGTTCAATGAGGCGGTTTCCTTGGCACGTCTTGTCGAAGCAGAGATCATGTGCCCCTTTTAACGGGATTCTCATTAATGCGGACATGGGTAACCCAACCGCGCCATTTACCATGGCGTGTGAGCGGCAAGCGAGTTTTATTAGGTAGGTGGGGACGCATAACGACATCAGCCTATATAAGGGAATAAAGATCCACCTCTTTCACCTACGCCTTCTTCCTCCTTTGCCCATCCATCTCCTGCGCACTCAAGCTCCAACGCCCAAGTTCGCTCTTTCTTCCCCAACCTGCTCCAGCGATGTCCGGAGCGGGTGGCAAGTGGATGGCTTCCTCCGTTACGGAGGGTCAAATCAAAAAGCTTAGGAAGGCCGGATATCTGTCCAAGGACATCCCGCACCGGCTTCCCGAGGCGGGGCAGCTTCTTCCCACCCCAAGGCCCCATGAGAGGGTAGTTTTTCTCCCCCATTTCCTCCGTGGACTGGGTTTTCCACTTCACCCTTTTGTCCGGGGGCTCATGTTCTACTACGGCCTAGACTTCCACGATCTGGCCCCGAACTTTATCCTCAATATCTCGGTGTTTATCATCGTGTGTGAGGACTTTCTCCGCATCCGCCCCCACTTCGGCCTCTGGCTCCAGACCTTCAACGTCAAGCCCAAGGTGGTGTCCGGCACCCAGGCGGAGTGCGGAGGTGCTATGGCCGGCAAAATGGCCAACGCACTCTGGTTCGATGGCTCCTTTGTGGAGTCCTTAAAGGGGTGGCAGGCAGGGTGGTTTTACATCACCGAGCCACGCGACTCGAAATGGGTCGCGACCCCTGAGTTCCGATCCGGACCTCCCACGCGGCTCATGTCCTGGAAAGAGACGGGCCTATCATGGGGCAACGAAGAAGAAGTGACCGGACTGCAAACTTGCATCCGGTCCCTGATGAACAAGCCCATCCGGCATGTCAACATCATCTAGGTCATGTTCGTTTGCCGGATCCTCCCGTGCCAAGAACGGGAGTTCACTTTGTGGGAATTCGACCCGGCGCAGCACCAAACCCTCAATAGGCTCTTCGACACGACGTATGAAGACGTCTGGAAGGTGCTAACCAAAGGCGCCGAGTGCCCCACATCCGCTTCCGAGGACCGCGGATACAGCTCGCAGCGCAACGCTGGCGAGGTAGGCTATTTATACCTTTCACAGGTTCGTTAAGCTTTTCTACATAGATTAACTCTATGTGGGATCTAAAAACTCCCTTTGCCTTTGACAGGCGTGGCTGAAGATAGCCGGACCAATCAACTGTCCGGCTCCTCTGCCTGAAGACCCAGCCCCAGCTCTCTTAGAGAAGCTGCTGGCTCCGGCGCCCTATGTGGTGCCGGAGAAGAAGGTCAAGAAGAAGAAAACCACCGGGACTCGAAAGAGTGCCCGCAATGTGGTGGTGTCGAGCTCGTCATCTGGCGAGTCTGCGACGCCCTCCTCTCGTGAAAACGAGGAGGAGGAACAAGGAAGCTCTCCCCCTCCAGCGAGGGGAGCGAAAAAGAAGAAGGCCGCCCCAACAAGGGAGGCCGAGGGGTCGAGGAAAAGGAAGACCCCTCCGCCGGACTACTCCCCCAACGCCAAAGAGGGCGGAAAGGAGTGACCGGACAGAACCAAGCGTCCGGCGACATCGTAAGTATTCACATACCAGAATGACCCATAGTATCTTCAAGTGCGCAGCTTACCCTAATGTCGAATGCTATTTGCGCAGCCCGCCCCGAGCCGCACTCGATGATTCATCGAGCGGCTCCCTGGATTCGTCGGACATGAACTCTGTCCCGCCCACAGTCTCCCCCAGCGGGGCGGACGACGCCGAAGCGGCGTCCCGCCGAACAGGGCAGGAAGAGGTGGTCCTGGAGGAGCCGCAAGGCAATCCTCAGGACCCCAGGAGTAAAGGGGATGAAACCCCCCAGGGCTCCCAGTCCGGCTTTGTGCCGGACACCGCGCCGGACTCAACCGTCCTGGCTCGCGGTGGGCGAACTCCTTCCAAGAGGAGTAAACCGTCTGAGCCGGTGACCTCTGTCCAACCAGAGGCGCCGGATAGTCTGTTGGAGGCGCTTGAAGGCGCCACCATCGACGAGGAGCACCGTACTGTTATGAGTGCGGTGGTCCAAAGGGTTCAGTCCGCCAAGAGTGGACTGAATGAAGCTTGCACTAGCCTTCTAACAGGCTTCCAGGTAAGCAAAAAATATGCTAAATTCATTACCGCATAGACAGTAGCCCCTGATGCTCTGTTCGGTGTTCGGAAAGAAAAGCCGAATAGAGGATCCAACAATTTTTGCAGGAGTCTAATAAAAAGTCTAATATGCGTATGCAGGCTTCCCTGCTGTCCACCGCCGCACTGACTGCGCAGGTGGAAGTCCTGAAAAAGGACCTCGAGCGGTCCGAGCAAGAGCTCGGCCTTGCCAAAAGGCAGCTCGTGGAAAAGGAAGGTAAGAAATACCCCTTAGAAGAAAAAAAAGGTGCCTATAGAGAGGCTTCATTGCAAAAAGAAATAACAGGATTGTACTGCTTATTGTAGGGGCCACAACCGAGGTGGCAACCCTGAAGCAGGCGCTGGCTGAGGCCGAGAAGAAAGCGGCCGAGGAGCGCGCCGAGCGAGAAAAGCTTGGGGTCCAAGTCGGCGAGGTGCAGCAAGAGCTGCAAGCTCTCATGAAGAAACATGAGGGTTTGGAGCTTGAGGCAAAAACGCAAGCATCCGAGCTCGCGTCGGCTGTTGAGACCACCAAGAGTGCCAAGGCCGAAGCCCAAAAGGCCCTCCAAGAGTTGGAGGATGTGAAAAAAATAGCAGCGGGTAAGGCATTCTTAATGCAAAGTAGGAATATAAAGGTGAAATACCTATTACTTACCCGAATCCGGAGTTCTCCAGGGGCGTTCTTCGATCTTCCCCGCATCGCATCCGACGCCGCCGCATTCTACCGAGCTGAAGAGGACAGCTCGACGGAGAGTGTGTTCTGGTCTCAGTATTCTGAGGCCGGACACACTGTGCCCTTAAGCGATCAGCTGAAGCAGCTGGCCGAGCTCCACAAGGCGGCCGAACAGGCCATGAAGGGCTTACTAGTTCAGCTGTGGCCTGGAGAGACCCTGCCTGGGAGCTACTTCGGGCTGGTGCGGCGGCTGGTGGAGGCCTGTCCACGGCTTGAGGTCATCAAGCGCTCCGTCTGCATAGAAGGTGCCCGGAGGGCCCTTGCCCGTGTAAGGGTACACTGGGGCAAGCTGGACGGAGAGAAGCTGGTGAAGGATGGGCCACCGCAGGGGAAGGAGCATCGCAAGCCCGAGAACTACTACAAGGAAGTTCTCGCTGGAGCTCGCCTTGTCGCGGATGAGTGTGCCAAAGATGTAATATTTCAATGAACTCGCTCGTTTGTATCCTGTGCGCTGAAAACTTGTTCGTATGCGCTTAAGCAATGCTTTCTGAATTTAAAATATTATTTTCTGTGCGTCCGTTTATCAATAACTAAGAGATGGCGAGTCGTCGGCTTCTGCCCCCATGCAACTAGTGCTGGGGTGTTCGGGATAAACCTGAGGGCTCTTGTTCCCATAGTTGGGTCCTTCGAGGGAGGCGCTCAGCACAGCGAACCAGGCAATCGGACTATAATGCTTGAACACTCTCACTTAGCCATAGAACGTTATAATTTTAAATTTCGGCGAAGCCCCTAGTTCGGAAGGCCGAATTCGGGGCACTATCCACGCCTTTAGCCGGACTTAACCAGCTCTCCGCTCGAAGCGGCATAAGCCTTTAGGGACTCGAAAAACCTCTCGAACAACAACCGGTCTCGCGCCTTATCATGACAGTCTGTTTTAGCTTTCTCCACTGAGGTGCTCACCCACCTGATCTGGGGCACAATCGCAGCGGTTCTCCTAGTGGTACCTTAGCCGATAGAGCGGAATGTAAGGCACCAAAACATAGGAGCCGGGCAAACCCAACATATGACCAAAATCATGACTCGGAGCCGATGCATATAATGCTATAAGTTCGGGGTGCCGCACTTGTGAAAGTGGACGGACTTCTCACACCAGATAGAAGGGTAATAAAGCCCCTGGCGTGGTTTGCCGTACCATGGTGTACGGGTGCGATCATGTTATTTGAGTAAACATATGTATATTAAAGGAAGATAATGCAAAAAAATAGATGAAAACCTATGCATTATTTATGAGGAGGCTGTTTATTCAAGCCGAACGATACAAGTAGTGCGAAATTTTTTTAGACTATTTAACATGTCCTGACCAGGCGCAGGCCACGGAATATAGAAACAGATATATCGCTCGAAATAGAGACCACCTGAGAGTTCCATGATGCGGCGTTGTTTTGTCTGCTTTCCTGGGTCATGTATCGTCTATGCGGCAGCGAGGCCGAACACTGTATCCAGAGTATGGAGTCCTGAAAGAAAAGAAGAACCCGGCAGCCCCTAGTACGTTTGACGCCATATTGTTGGCATGCCATTTTATCTGCCCCTTCCCCTATGCCCATGGAATTGTAAGGGCGTAATTGTGTACTCGAGGTACTAGCTCCGCTATGTAGCGATGGCTGGGGTTGGGGCCATATTGCTACGCGTGCTCTGAACGCGCCAGTCGGTCTTGCTGCGGGTTACTCTGGGTGCGTTTTGCTTTGTCCTGCTTTGTAGCGGCCGGACTCGAGAGCTGCCTTAACAGGCTGCTTTGTACCTCTGCTGCGAGGGCCGTCGTGTGTTCATCCATACGGATGGAGCGTTCGGTGTTTCCGCTGACCGTGATTACACCTCGAGGGCCTGGCATCTTGAGCTTGAGATATGCGTAGTGCGGCACCGCATTGAATTTAGCGAATGCGGTTCGTCCAAGCAGAGCATGATAGCCACTGCGGAACGGAACTATGTCGAAGATTAACTCTTCGCTTCGGAAGTTGTCCGGAGATCCGAAGACCACATCAAGTGTTATGGAGCCTATGCAATTGGCCTCTACACCTGGGATGACGCCTTTAAAGGTCGTCCTTGTGGGCTTGATCCTTGATGGATCTATGCCCATTTTCCGCACTGTATCCTGGTAGAGCAGGTTCAAGCTACTGCCGCCGTCCATGAGGACTCTTGTAAGGTGAAATCCGTCAACGATTGGGTCAAGAACCAATGCGGCGAAACCGCCGTGACGGATGCTAGTGGGGTGGTCCCTTCGATCGAAGGTGATCGGGCAAGAGGACCATGGGTTGAACTTTGGGGCTACTGGCTCCATCGCGTATACGTCCCGTAGCGCACGCTTCCTCTCCCGCTTGGGAATATGAGTCGCGTATATCATGTTCACCATCCGCACTTGTGGGGGAAACCCCTTCTGTCCGTTGTTGTTCGGCGGCCTGGGCTCCTCTTCGTCATCACTGTCTAGCCCCTTGTTTTTGTTTTCGGCTCTTAACTTGCCTGCCTGCTTGAACACCCAACAATCCCTGTTGGTGTGATTGGCTGGCCTTTCGGGGGTGCCGTGAATCTGGCACGAGCGGTCGAGTATTTGGTCCAAACTGGACAGACCCTGGGTATTCTTTTTGAATGGCTTTTTCCGCTGACCGGATTTATGGCCTCTGAATCCGGCGTTTACTGCCGTATCTTCATTGCTGTCGCTGCTGACGCGGCGTTTCTGTTTATTCCGTCGTGAGCTGCCACTTTTGTCTTTGGTATCTGAATTACCTTGCTTCTTCGATAAGTTGTTGCTGCGAGCTAGCCAGCTATCTTCGCCCGCGCAAAAGCGGGTCATGAGTGTCGTGAGGGCTGCCATGGATTTCGGCTTTTCCTGTCCCAGGTGCCGGGCAAGCCACTCGTCACGGATGTTATGCTTGAAGGCTGCTAAGGCCTCTGCATCCGGACAATCGACTATCTGATTTTTCTTTGTTAGGAACCGTGTCCAGAATTGCCTGGCCAATTCTTCTGGCTGCTGGATTATGTGGCTTAGGTCGTCGGCGTCTGGTGGCCGTACGTAGGTCCCCTGGAAGTTGTCGAGGAATGCGGCCTCCAGGTCCTCCCAAGAGCCGATCGAATCTGCGGGGAGGCTGTTAAGCCAGTGCCGGGCTGGTCCCTTAAGCTTAAGGGGTAAATATTTGATGGCGTGCAAATCATCGCCACGTGCCATGTGGATGTGGAGGAGATAGTCCTCAATCCATACTGCCGGATCTGTCGTACCATCGTACGACTCGATGTTGACGGGTTTAAAACCCTCTGGGATTCTATGATCCATTACTTCGTCTGTGAAGCATAGTGGGTGTGCGGCGCCCCTGTACTGGGCTATGTCTCGACGCAGTTCGGAGGAGCTGTGCCTGTTGTGTTCGGCCCGGCCGGATTTATTGTGTTCGGAGTGAAAACTATCACGTGCCGTCGGGCATCCGCGCGATCCATAGATCGATCTTGTTTGCCTTGCTTTGTCCTCCAGGACGTCTCGCAGGTCTGGTTCGTGTTCCCGTGCCTTGGTAAAGCGGCTGCGGGGCATGGCTTGTTTGGATGTTCGACAGGCTTCTCTGTCGCGGCCGTGAGGTGGCCGATCTGGCATGTCTTGGGCTTCCTCCTCTGATTGGGGTAGCGGCCTGCGCTTAGGATAGTTTTTGGAGGGGCATCCGAGCTCGTGCTCTTCGGCCGCAAGGACTTCAGTTCATCTGTCAGCTAGCAAATCTTGATCAGCTCTAAGCTGTTGCTGCTTTTTCTTTAGGCTGTTCGCCGTGGCTAAAAGCCTGCGTTGAAAGCGCTCTTGTTCGGCGGGGTCTGATGGTACGATGAATTCATCGTCGCCGAGGCTTGCCTCGTCTTTGGAGGGAGGCATGTAGTTATCGTCCTCGACCTCTCGCTCTGCCGCTCTCTCATGAGGGCGGTCTTCTCCATCTTCCTGTGCCGAATCCTGCTGGTTTTGGTGTTCTTCGGCGCTGTCCGGGATAGTATTATCTCCCGTGCCGGAATCACCATTTCTGCTGTGGCGGGATTTGGAGCGGCGCCGCTGACGTCGGCGTTTTGGAGGCTTCTTCGAAGTGCCATCCTTCATTGTTCCACCGCCATCTCCATCTTTTGGAGCATCCACCATGTATATGTCGTATGACGAGGTGGCGGTCCAGCGCCCTACAGGTGTTGGTTCTTGCTCGTCTCCTCCTTCGTCGTCCATACCGTCGAAGTCTTCGGAGCCGAAGTCGAGCATGTCGGATATATCGTCGACAGTGGCTATTAAGTGGGCGGTGGGCGGGCTTTGAATTTCTTCGTCGTCCGAATCCCAACCTCGCAGGCCATAGTTCGGCCTGGGCTCTCCTGACAAAGAGAGAGACTTGAGAGAATTCAGAATATCACCAAAAGGTGAATACTGAAAGATGTCCGCGGCGGTGAACTCCATTACAGGCGCCCAATCTGATTCGATCGGCGGGTGCACGGACGACCCGAAGTTCAAAGAAGAGTCCGGCTCCTTGGAGTCACAGGCCATGCGGAGCGCGGGGCTCGCGTTCGGCTCAATGGCCTTTAAGATCGCAGCCCCCGAGGTGACGTCCAACCATTCATCTTCAAAGAACGCAGTCGGCTCCGAATCGAGGATCGGGGCCGGAGCGTATGCGGCCTCCAGGACACTGTTCGGAGGCAGAGCTATATCATGCCCCTCGAGATAGTGCGACGCGCTTGGCTGTGGCTCGAATCCGTCGAAGATCAAGTCTTCGCGGATATCTGCCGTGTAGTTTAGGCTTCCAAACCTGACTTGATGGCCAGGGGCGTAGCTCTCGATCTGCTCTAGATGACCAAGCGAATTGGCCCGCAGAGCGAAGCCGCCGAAGACAAAGATCTGTCCGGGGAGAAAAATCTCACCCTGGACCTCATCGTTGTTGATGATCAAAGGAGCCATCGGGCCTAAAGGCGACGACACAGAGGAACTCTCAATGAAAGCACCAATGTCAGTGTCAAAACCGGCGGATCTCGGGTAGGGGGTCCCGATCTGTGCGTCAAGGTCGGATGGTAACAGGAGACAAGGGACACTTTATTTTACCCAGGTTCGGGCCCTCTCGATGGAGGTAAAACCCTACTCCTGCTAGATTAATATTGATGATATGGGTAGTACAAGAGTAGATCTACCACGAGATCAAGGAGGCTAAACCCTAGAAGCTAGCCTATGGGTATGATGATGGTTATGATGTGTTCGTCCTACGGACTACAACCTTCCGGTTTATATAGGCACCGGATAGGGTTAGGGTTACACAGAGTCGGTTACATTGGTAGGAGATCTTGAATATCCGCATGCCTAGCTTGCCTTCTACGCCAAGGAAAGAACCTTCCGGACACGGGACGAAGTCTTCAATCTTGTATCTTCATAGTCCTGGAGTCCGGCTGAAGATATAGTTCGGCTATCCGAACACCCCCTAATCCAGGACTCCCTCAGCTTGCATCGCCCTAGCAGTAGTACCGCTCCAATGAACGGTAGTACCGCTCTATGCGGGCTGTGGGCATAACGGTTGGATTTTCCCCACCTATCAAAGGGGGTCTTCTTCCCCAATGAACCTTATCCTTTAAGCTCGTGTTCTTCCCCTATTGTTGACCTTCTTTGAGCTTGCTATCTCTCAATCCCTCCATGGATTCTTGCTAGTTTTTTTGGGGAAAGAGAGAGGAGATCTAGATCCACATTTCCACCAATCACTTTCTCCTCTATGTGAGGGGGACCCCTTGGATCTAGATCTTGGAGTTCTTGGTGTTCTCCTTCTTGTTCTTCCTCTCATTTTCCTCCCTAGAATTAGTTGCTTTGGTGGGATTTGGGAGAGAAGGACTTGGGCACTCCGTGTGCCCTTGCCATTGCATTTGCTGCATTGGCTTGAGTTCTCCACAGTGATACGTGGAAGTTACAAGTTGAGAAGCTTATTACTCTTGGGTGCTTGGTGCCCTTGAGCTTGTTCCTCTTGGGTGCTTGGGCGCCCTAGACGGTTAGTGGTGTTCGGAGCTCAATTATTTTGGTGTAAAGCTCCGGGCAAGCGTCGGGGGTCTCCAAATAGGTTGTGGAGATTGCCCCGAGCAATTTGACGGGTACCGATGACCACCCCCAAGGGTTGCCAAAGTGTACGGGTTCGGTGACCGCCCCCAAGGGTTGCCATTTGTGCGGGTTCGGTGACCACCCTCAAGGGTCCCGTAGTGGAATCACATCATCTTGCATTGTGCGAGGGTTTGAGGAGATTACGGTGGCCCTAGTGGCTTCTTGGGGAGCATTGTGCCTCCACACCACTTCAAATGGAGATTAGCATCCGCAAGGGTGTGAACTTCAGGATACATCTCGTCTCCGAAGGCCTCGGTTATCTCTTACCCGAGCCCTTTACTTATGCACTTTACTTTGTGATAGCCATATTGTTTCTTGTCATATATCTTGCTATCACCTAGTAGTTTATCTTGTTTAGCATAAGTTGTTGGTGCACATAGGTGAGCCTAGTTGTTGTAGGTTTTTTGCTTGACAAATTAACCGCTAGGTTTATTCCGCAGTTGTTCAAGCCTAAACCGTAATTATTTTAAAGCGCCTATTCACCCCCCCTCTAGGCGACATCCATGATCTTTCAATTGGTATCAGAGCCTCGTCTCTCTTTGTTAGGCTTAACCGCCTATAGAGTAAATATGTAGACTAGGGGATTAGGATTCTCTGACACTCTTAGTTTCAATGGCACAAATTTTGATGTTTGGGTAATTCGCATGCTTAATCTCTTTAGGCTCATGGACCCAAATTTAGAGCGAATTGTAGATATGGGGTTTTCTCCTCCAAAGGATCCCCAAAGATTATCTTTGGAGGATGAGAAAAACTCTTATCTCAATGCTCAAGCTTCTAATGTGCTTTTCGATGCTTTGAGCAATGTAGTTATATTTCAACTCATGTCATTCTGGGATGCTCATGAGTTGTGGACAAAGCTTCAAGATAAATATGGTGTGTCCAAGATTTGTGGGGATGATTGTTCTCCCTCCACCTCCGGCCGTGTTGCCTTCTCAACTTCTTCTACTTCACCTACATGTGGATTGCCACAAGGTAATGCTATGGTGAGTAGTTTTGGTCACTGCAATGATGATAGTGTGCTTGTTCTTGGTGATCCTTCATCATTATCTTATTGCAATGGTCTTTCTTTGGACTTTAACAGTTCGAGCACCTTACATGTTTCACATGCTTGTGTTGATAGCCCTTGCATATCATGTAGAAATTGCTTGCTCAAATCTCGTGATGATATGCTTGCTATGTCTTTTTGCCATGATAAAAATGTATCTATTTCCTCGAGTTGTTGTGCTAACAATGTAGAGGAAACTCAACACTCCATGGAACAAGATGTGGTCTTAAATGGTGCTTCAAGGGATCCTACATCATCATCTATTGCTTTATGCCTTATGGCTAAGGCTTCAAAGGTATCTCCTACTTTGAAACTCATTATGTCTCTTGATGATGATGTTAATGCTAATGATGAAGAGAATGATAATGTTGCCACCTTAAAAATTAAGGAGGAAATGGTTTTCAAAGCTCTTCATAAAAATAAAATTGCTCGTTCCAACTTCATGGAAATCATGTCCATTGCCATTGAGGGCAAGAAGTATGTTGAGGAGTTGGAATCTCATCTTGAGGAGCATGAGGTCACCATTGACAAAATGGAAGGTCATGAGCGTGATTACGCTAATGAGATTGCGGACCTCTCTCAAGCTCTTGAGCTAGAACAAACCACAAAGGAATCTCTTGAGGATACTTTTGCTCTAGAACTATCTAGAGTGAAGGAATCTCATGATAGAGCTCTTGAGGTGGCCAATGATTTTGAAACTAAAAATGTTAAGCTTGAAGTTGCTCATGCTAGACTCCTTGAGGATTTTGAGCACCTTGAAAATGGCTCAAGGGTCATCAAGGGTGAGCTCATCAAACTCATCGATTATCATGCTCAACTTGAAGCTTCTTATTTAAAAGAGCTTGCCAAGTTGCCCTCTCCTATTGTTGTTAATGATGATGCTTGTGCTACTAACTCTATTACTTGTGAAGCATCCATTTTGAAGGAGAATGTTGAGCTACGGGCTCAACTTGAGTTGCTATCTAGCAATTATGAGAAATTGGAAGAAAGCCATGAAAAGCTCTCAAGATCTCATGATGATATTCTAGTATCCCATAATGTGCTAAAGATAGCTCATGAGGCCATGATTGCTAAGGTAACATCTAGTGAGCCTCATGTGGATACAAGCACTAGTTTTAGTCAACATGCTATATTGCCTTGTGCTGGTCCTTCTAATTCATCCATGCATAACATTGGCACATCTTGTGATGAATTGCTTTTCTTGCCTTGTTGCTCTAACGACGAATCTTATACTTCCTCTAGTCCTTGTGTTGATACTAACCATGTAGAGGAAATCAAAGAGCTCAAGGCCCAAGTCACTTCCTTGAAGAAAGACTTGGAAAAGTGTCATGAAGGGAAGGCCACACTCAACAATATCTTGAGTGTGCAAAAATCCCTGAATGACAAAGGTGGACTTGGAATCAACTCCAATAAGAAGAAGAAGTCCAAGAGCAACAAGAAGAAGGGCCAAAAACAAGTCAAGAATTCGACCAAGATCATTTGCTTCAAGTGCAAAATTGAAGGGCATCATGTGAGATCTTTCCCTTTGAAGAAGAAGGCCATTAGTGACAAGAAACAAGGGAAGCGGCCACAAGTTAATTCTCATGCTCAACCTCAAGTTGAAGAAAGGCCTCTTCCCAAGAAAACTCAAGCTAATGCTTCTCAAGTGAGAAATCAAGTGAGAAAGTGAAGAGTAGACGTTGCTACCTATGTCGTGAGAAAGGTCACCTCACTTCTTCATGCACTAGTGGTAACTTATCCAACCCTTTTATTATCGATGATATCTATTCTCTTGGGAAGGATAAGGTTGGCAATGTGTTTGCCAAGTTTGTTGGTACTCAAAGTGGTTTCAAGCAAAGAACCATTTGGGTTGCCCAGCCTATTGTGACTAACCTCTTAGGACCCAACTTGGTTGGGGACCAACAAGCTCAAACTTGATCAATAGGTGTTGTCAGAGGGCATTGGAGACTTGGCTACATTATGAATAATTAAGGGGATTTTCATTATTCATATTGTCTCAAGCCAAGTCATTCGGATTATCAAGTTTCTATCTTATATCCAATATTCCTCCTTGCTGTAATTCATGCTTAAATTGTTTATATTGAAAGTTACTTGCCCCTTTACATGTTTGGTTTTGTTCCTTGCATGTGTTTGTATATGTTGTGCTTCCAACTTGATTATCTTGAGCAATCAAGTTTGTGTGTGTTGGTTTGCACATCATGTACGTGTGTGTCGTGCGTTGAGCCTTTATGCTTCTTGTTTGTATCCTAGTTGGCTCGTGTGAGAGATTAATGGAACATCCCATTTTGGGGGAGTGATGTGCTTTGTGCACCTCACGATCCTATAAATGTGTGTACATGAGGAATACCATCTATTATTGATATTACAAGATTATCTACTCGCTAGGTGGTATATCTCTCATGAGAAACAAATTCTAAAAAGTCCATTGATTATCTCTTGTTGGATCCTATTGTTGCCTCTTGTTAAGTTTTTTTGATATCACATTATGGGGGAGTAATATGCTATGTGCATATTCAAGCCTAGAAAATGTGTACATTTGAGATATTGTCACCTAGAATTGATATTGTAAATTATCTTGTTCCTAGGTAGCATGTTAGCTCTACAAGTTGCAATTTTCTTGTGTCTGGTGTGAAGATGATGTTGGATATCCTTGCTATCTACCAACGGGAATTATTTCCAAATACTTCTTGTCTTTTAACAATTTGTACTCACTTATGTGTGGTAGAAATTATTGGTCATCTTTACATTGGACTTTGCTTTTTATTTGCCTTATCTCTTTCCTAGGATTGTGTCAACTCCCATTGTATTCCATACTACTTGTGGATCTTGTTATTTCCTTGAGCTTGTGTAGTGTTTCTATAGATATAGTGAAAGTGGTGATCCCATCTTGTGCTTTTTGTATTCAAATGCAAATTTTCTATAATGCACAATGCTTGGGGGATCTATCCTATTTCTCTTAGAATGCTCACCTTGTGATCCTTATCAAGTGTGTGTTGGTGGAATGCAACCCGTTTCTTTTTGTACTTTGTGCCATCATGAAACTTTGTAGAGCACTTGGTTTGTTTGGAACCATTCTCTATCTTGGGAGTTTGACATCTTTCTTTTTGCGTGTATCAATGGATATCTCATTCCTTGATGTATCTTTCAGTTAATATCCTCCAAGTGTTGATTTGTTCATTTGGTATCTTTTCTTCACTTGGTATTTCTTTGTCAATTGGTATCAGTTCTTGAAAGTCTTGAGAATGCATATTAACTTCATGTAGTCTCTTTGGCATGCTTTCTTTCTTTCTTTCTTTGACCCAATATATAGGGAAAACTCCACCAAGTCTCAAATTGGATGAGATGTGCATGAAATTCGTTTTCATATCTATATGCACATATTTATGTGGAGTTTGTCCTATGTATTGTTGGTTCTCTAACTCTTTGGTCCCAATGAGTTTGGGTACCATTTTGTTTGTGTTGTTGTTCTAGGAACAATTGGAGATA
This sequence comes from Aegilops umbellulata, assembly GCA_032464435.1. Classification (NCBI taxonomy): domain Eukaryota; kingdom Viridiplantae; phylum Streptophyta; class Magnoliopsida; order Poales; family Poaceae; genus Aegilops; species Aegilops umbellulata. The sequence goes on along the minus strand of CP136056.1, from coordinate 58,940,006 downwards.
CATTGGATGCTCGGCTCACTCACAAGGAAGGTGGTGTCACCATGTGCTTATTGGAGTCAAGCTAGGATGTTCAATGAACTACTATCTAATACCTTCAATTGGTATCTTCTACATCCTTCCAATGCTATCTTGGTAACAAGTATATATTCATGCTTTCCTCTCTTGCATTCAACCTTGTGTAGGTTGCATCTTGGCATGATATTCATTTCATATCTTGTGATACTTGTTTCCTTTCTCAAAGCATCCCAACGATGATCTATTGTTGCTAGTTGTGATGTCTTTGATGGATGTGTGGTTGGACTTCATTTATATACAATAAGACCATATCTAGCCAAGTGCTATGCTTTCAAGCAAATATCTTATTGGTATATTTATGACTTCCTTGTGGATATCTTGTTCTTTCCTTTTTGTAACTATTTCGTGTGTACATCCTTCTTTGTGGATTGATATCATCATGATCTTCATCTACCTAGAATCTTATACACTTGACAGAAGTTGCATATCTAGTCGATATCCCTTTCTTTCACGTCCACCGTTTATTTCTCATGTTATTTCTTTGGTGGCTCCGTGAAAGTGTGTGCCTTGAGTGTGAGTCATATCTCGTTGCATCTTGATGCACTCTTCTGTGGTGAAGATCTTTTCCCTCATGCTTGTCTTGACGAGGATTTTTGCCATCTTAATTGGTATCCCTCGTCTTGATGAGGCTTTCGCTTTCTATCTTCACCATGGGTTGTCACAAGCTTGGTTGTTATTTCTCTTTTTAGTAAGCTTGTGTACCCACTTGTGAGGGAGTCTTGGATTAGGGGGTATCCGGACAGCCGAACTATATCCTTTGGCCGGACTATTGGACTATGAAGATACAAGATTGAAGACTTCGTCTCGTGTCTGGATGGGACTCTCCTTGGCGTGGAAGGCAAGCTTGGTGATACAGATATATAGATCTCCTCCCTTATAACCGACTCTGTGTAACCCTAGCCCCCTCCGGTGTCTATATAAACCGGAGGGTTTAGTCTGTAGGACAACAACAATCATACCATAGGCTAGCTTCTAGGGTTTAGCCTCTACGATCTTGTGGTAGATCAACTCTTGTACTACTCATATCATCAAGATCAATCAAGCAGGAAGTAGGGTATTACCTCCATCAAGAGGGCCCGAACCTGGGTAAACATCGTGTCCCCTGCCTCCTGTTACCATCCGCCTTAGACGCATAGTTCGGGACCCCCTACCCGAGATCCGCCGGTTTTGACACCAACATTGGTGCTTTCATTGAGAGTTCCACTGTGCCGTCGCTGTAAGGCTTGATGGCCCCTTCGATCATCGGTAACGATGCAGTCCAGGGTGAGGTCTTCCTCCCCGGACAGATCTTTGTATCCGGCGGCTTCGCACTGCGGGCCAACTCGTTTGGCCATCTGGAGCAGATCGAGAGCTACGCCCCTGGCCACCAGGTCAGGTTTGGAAACTTGAATTACACTGCTGATATCCGCGGAGAATTGATATTCGGCGGATTCCGGCCCATGCCAGGTGTGCCGCACGACCACGGCGGGCATGAGATAGCTCTGTTGTCGGATAGTGTTCGGGAAACCACGCCAGCAACTACCCCGGCCTTCAATCCGGAACAGATCGTGCCATCCGAGGATGGGCGGATAGACCCCGCCTTGGAGGCCGCACCCTCAATGGCGATAGAGCCGAATACTGACCTTACCCCTCACGAGAGCCGTGACGCTGAACCAATGGACTCGTCTTCGGCCACGGACTCCGAGCCGCCTGTGCCCATGCCTATCGAATCCAATTGGGCGCCGATCATGGAGTTCACCTCCGCGGATATCTTTCAGCACTCGCCGTTCGGCGATGTACTAAACTCGTTAAGGTCTCTCTCCATGTCAGGAGAACCTTGGCCGAACTATGTTCGGCTAGAATGGGATGCGGATGACGAAGAAATTCACTCCCCACCCACCACCCACTTAATAGCCACTGTCGATGATTTAATCGACATGCTCGACTTCGACTCCGAAGACATCGATGGTATGGACAACGATGAAGGAGACGAACAGGAACCACTACCCACGAGGCACTGGACCGCCACCAAATCATATGATATATATATGGTGGATACACCCAAAGAAGGCAATGGCGACAAGACAGCGGAGGATGACCCCCCCAAGAAGCAACCCAAGCGCCGATGTCAGCGGCGCCGCTCTAAGTCTCGCCACAGCAAAAGCGGTGATACCGGCATAGGAGATAACAGTACTCCGGACAGTGCTGAGGATGATGGCAATCCCCTCCAGCAAGATCTAGAGCCGGAGGATGAACAAGCCAGCCCTCCTGAGCGAGCGGCAGAGGGAGAAGAGGAGGATGACAATTACATGCCTCTCTCCGAAGACGAAGTGAGCCTCGACGACAAAGAATTTGTCGTGCCTGAGGATCCCGTCGAGCAGGAGCGCTTTAAGCACCGGCTTATAGCCACAACAAATAGCCTAAAGAAAAAGAAACAACAGCTTCGAGCTGATCAAGATTTGCTAACAGACAAATGGACTGAAGTCCTTGCGGACGAGGAATATGAACTCGAACGCCCCTCCAAAAGTTACCCAAAACGCAGGTCGCTACTCGAAGAAGAAGCAGTGAAACCTACCTCACCGGCGTACAATGCGGCTGACCGACCACCGCGTGGCCGAGACAGAAAGGCGTTCCAGCCTGAAGATCAGCCTGCACCCTGCCGCCATTCAAACAAAAATACAAAGGAACGGGGTAACACGCGTGACCTCCGAGACGTATTGAAGAGCAAAGCAAAACATGCAAGATCGGTCTACAGATCACGGGGGCGCACACCAACACGTGACGACGATCGTCACGCCGGATACAATAAAAGTAAATCCGGCCGGGCCGAATGCAGCGGACAACAATCATACGAGCCGCGTCGCGACATAGCCCGGCACAGAGGCGCTGCACACCCCCTATGCTCACTGATGAAGTTATGGATCACGAATTCCCGGAGGGTTTTAAACCGTAAATATCGAATCATACGATGGCACATCAGATCCCGTAGTATGGATCGAGGATTTCCTCCTCCATATCCACATGGCTCGCGGCGATGATCTACACGCCATCAAGTACCTCCCACTAAAACTCAAAGGACCAGCTCAACATTGGCTGAATAGCTTGCCAGCAGAATCTGTCGGCAGTTGGGAGGATCTGGAAGACGCATTCCTTGACAACTTCCAAGGCACTTATGTGCAACCACCGGATGCTGATGACTTAAGTCATATAATTCAGCAGCCAGGGGAATCGGCCAGGCAATTCTGGACACGGTTCCTAACCAAGAAAAATCAAATTGTCGACTGTCCGGATGCAGAGTCCTTAGAGGTATTAAAGCACAACATCCGTGACGAGTAGCTCGCCCGGCACCTCAGCCAGGAAAAGCTGAAGTCTATGGCAGCCCTCATGACACTCATGACCCGCTTTTGCGCGGGAGAGGATAGCTGGCTGGCTCGCAGCAACAACATATCAAGGAACCTTGGCACTTCGGATACCAAGGACAGTAACGGTAGGCCACGTCGCAACAAACACAAGTGCCGCAACAACGGCGATAACGCCGAGGATACGACAGTCAATGCCGGATTTAGAGGCTCTAAACCCGATCAACGGAAAAAGCCATTCAAAAGAAGCACTCCAGGCCCGTCCAGTTTGGACCGCATACTCGATCGCTCGTGTCAAATACATGGCACCCCCGATAGCCAGCCAATCACACCAACAAAGAATGCTGGGTGTTGAAGCAGGCCAGCAAGTTAAACGCCAAAAACAAGGACAAGGGGCTGCACAGCGATGACGAGGAGGAGCCCCGGCCACCGAACACGGGAGGACAAAAAAGGTTCCCCCCACAAGTGAGGACAATGAACATGATATACGCAACCCACATCCCCAAGAGGGAACGGAAGCGTGCACTAAGGGACGTATATGCGATGGAGCCCGTCGCCCCAAAGTTCAACCCATGGTCCTCTTGTTCGATCACCTTCGATCGCAGGGACCACCCCACTAGTATCCATCATGGCTGCCGCACTGGTCTTAGACCCCATAATTGACGGATTTCACCTCACTCAAGTCCTTATGGACGGCGGCAACAGCCTGAACCTGCTCTATCAGGATACAGTGCGGAAAATGGGTATAGACCCCTCGAGGATCAAACCCACAAAAACGACCTTTAAAGGCATCATCCCAGGTGTAGAAGCCCATTGTACGGGCTCAATCACACTGGAAGTGGTCTTCGGATCTCCGGACAACTTCTGAAGCGAGGAGTTAATCTTCGATATCGTCCCGTTCCGCAGCGGTTATCACGCACTGCTCGGGCGAACCGCATTTGCAAGATTCAATGCGGTACCGCATTATGCATACCTCAAGCTCAAGATGCCAGGACCTAGGGGGGTCATCACAGTCAATGGAAACACAGAGCGCTCGCTCCGTACGGAGGAGCACACTGCGGCCCTCGCAGCGGAGGCACAAAGCAGCCTCTTAAGGCAATCCACCAGTTCGGCGACAAAGCCCCCGGACACCGTCAAGCGTGTCCGGAGTAACCTGCAACAGGATCGCCTGGCACGTTCAGAGCTCGCCTAGCAATTCGGCCCCCGCCCTAGTCTCAGTCGAACGAAGAAATTCGTGCCGCGCGTACATAATTACGTATTGAAAATACCATAGGTATAGGCGGGGGCACGATCATGGCAGGTCCCACAATGCGGCTCAACCGCACTAGGGGCTTACTAACTTTATCATTCTCTCTCTTTCAGGACTTTACTATCTGGAAGCCCTATCCGGCAGTACGATTGCCAGACACATGATAAAACATCCAAGGAGGCAGGAAGCTACGTTGTACAATGGAATCCCCAGGTGGTCTCTATAACGAGTGAAATACCCGCTTTAAAATACCAGTCCGCAGCTCGCCCTTGGATGGGACATGTCAAATAGTCCTATTTTTTGCTTACCGCACAACTTGTATCAGTATGCTTCGACGCATTTTTCGAACAAACAATGCATAGCACTAGTCTATTATCGCATTCTATATTCTTATATATATATATATATATATATATATATATATATATATGTTCATTTATGACAATCAACACCTGTACACTCTGGTACGGCCAGTACGCCAGGGGCTTCCGTATACCCCATAATACGGCGTGAGAAGTCCGAACACTTTCGACAGTGCGGCACCCCGAACTTATAGCATTATATGCATCAGCTCCGAATCATGTCTTGGGTCAATAGTTGGGTTTGCCCGGCTCCCATGTTTTGGTACATTACGTTCCGCTATATCAGCTAAGGTAGCACTGGGAGAACTACTGCGATTGTGCCCTGATTCTTCCGGACGAGCACCTTAGTAGAGAAAGCTAAAACTGACTGTCATGATAAGGCGAGAGCTGGTCGCTGTTCGAGAGGTCTCAAGTCCCTAAAGACTTTTTCTGCTTCGGGCGAGGAGTCGGCCTTGTCCGACTTAGGCGTGTATAGCGCCCCAAATTCGGCCTTCCGAATACTAGGGGCTTCGCCAAAATTTAAAATTGTAGACTTCTATGGCTAAGTGAGAGTGATAAAGCATTATAGTCCGATTGCCTGGTTCGTTGCGCTGAGTACCTCCGTCGAAGGACCCAAAAATGGGAAAAAGAGTGCTCAGATTTATCCCGAACACCCCAGCACTAGTTGCATGGGGGCAGAAGCCGATGACTAGCCAACTCTCAGATTGTATAAACGGCCGCACAGAAGGTAATATTTTAAATACAAAAGCGTTGCATAGCGCACATGAACTAGTTTTCATAATACAGGATCACATGAGCAAGTTCATTCAAAAATTACATCTTTGGTACACTCATCCGCCATGAGACGGGCACCCTTCAGGACACCCTCATAATACATTTCGGGGATGGCTATGCTCCTTACCCTGCGGCGGCCCCTCCTTCACCAGCTTCTCGGCGTCCATCTTGGCCCAGTGCACCTTCGCACGGGCAAAAGCCCTGCGTGCACCTTCGATGCAGACGAACCGCTTTATGACTTCCAGCCGTGGGCACACATCCACAAGCCGCCTCACCAGGCCAAAGTAGCTATTGGGAAGGGCATCACCAGGCCACATCCGGACTATAAGGCCCTTCATGGCCTGTTCGGCCGCCTTGTGGAGCTCGACTAGTTGCTTCAGCTGGTCGCTCAAGGGCATCTGGTGTTCGGTCCCAGTATATTGAGACCAGAACACCTTCTCCGTCGAGCTCCCCTCCTCGGCCCGGTAGAACTCCGCGGCGTCAGACACACTGCGGGGCAGATCTGCGAACGCCCCTGGAGAGCTCCGAACTCGGGTAAGTAAATAGAAATTTTCTTTCACATGCTTGCTTTGCATAATGAATGCCTTACCCGCCGCTATCTTCTTCATCGCCTCAATCTCTTGGAGGGCCTTTTGGGCTTCGACCTTGGCATGTTTTGCGCATTCGAGGGCCTTGGCAAGCTCGGACTCTTGCGTCTTCGAGTCAGGCTCCAAGGACTCGTGCTTCTTCACGAGCGCCTGGAGCTCTTGCTGCACCTCGCCTACTCAGGCTTCTCGTCTTTCTCGCTTGATGCGCTCCTTGGCCGCCTTGTTTTTGGCCTCGGACAGTGCCTGCTTCAAGGTCGCCACTTCGGCCGTGGTCCCTGGCACATTCATGATGATCCTATTATCTTGCAACCAAATCTTTTTTTATATATAGACAAGGTATTGCTTACCTTTTTTCTCCCCGAGCTGCCTCTTGGCAAGGCCGAGTTCTTCCTCAGACCGCTCGAGGTTCTGCTTCAGTGCGGCGACCTCCGCAGTATGTGCGGCAGCGGCCAGCAGTGAAGCCTGCATAAGCATATAGACATATTTGGATTAGACTCCTGTAGTTACTATTTGATCCTCTATTCGGCTTTTCTTCGCGAACGCCAAACATAGCATCAGGGGCTACTGTCTATGCGGTAATATTTTCCTATATTTTGATTACTCACCTCAAATCCTGTTAGGAGGCTGGCATAGGCTTCAGTCAGTCCGCTCTTGGCGGACTGAACCTTCTTGATCACCGCACTCATGATAGTGCGGTGCTCTTCGTTGATGGAAGCGCTGCGAAGCACTTCCAGCAAGTTGTCCGGTGCCTCTGGATGGACAGAGGTCACCGGCACGGGCGGCTTGCCCCTCTTAACAGGGGGCCGCCTGCCGGAGTCCGGGACCACTGGTGGTTCAGGTGCGGTGTTCGGCTGAGGGCCGAACTTGGAGCCCGTAGGAGTCTTGCTCCCTTTGCGCCCAGTGTTCGGAAGGTCGCCTTGAGGCGCCTCCAGGACTACCTCCCCTCGGCTTGGTGCCCTTTTAGACAACACCTCGACGTTGTCCGTAGGGCGAGGGGAGGAGGCGGTCGGAAGTGAATCACTATTCATATCCAACGGGTCCAAAGAACCGTCCGACGAAGATACGTCGATGCGGGCTCGAGACGGACTGCATAATCATATTCGGCGTAAGGAGAAGCAGTGCGATAAAAGCATACCATGAATTACTCTGGTATCCGAATACTTACGACTTCGCCAGGGGCTTGTCCCTGGGCAACCACTCATCTTTGCTATGAGCGGCGGTCGTGGAACAGTCCGAAAGGAGAGTCCTTCCCTTCTTGGACCCTTCGGCCTCCCAGATTGGGGCGACCTTTCTTTTCTTGTCTCCCCAGGCTGGAGGGGGAGAACCTTCTGCTTCCTCCTCTTCATTTTCACGAGAGGAGTGCGTCTCGGAGTTATTGGACGATGAATCCGATATTACCTAACATCGGGAACTCTTTCGGGTCCCCGTGGCCTTCTTCTTGGTCTTCTTCTCCGGCACCTCATAAGGTGCCGGAGTCAGCATCTCCGTCAGGAGAGCATTAGCTGGATCTTCGGGCAGGGGGGCCGGGCAGTCGATCTGCTCTGCTGTCTCCACCCAGTCCGGTCAAAGGCATGGGAGCTCAGATCCCGCACATGATTAAACTAGGGAAAGTAAATACCCTATAAGGTGTAGGAAACTTACCGGATTCGCAGGGCGCTTCGTGCTAAGTCCGCGGTCCTCAGTAAGGGAAGGGGGGACCTCGGCGCCCTTGAACAGCACCCTCCAGACGTCCTTGTGTGTCATGTCAAAGAGCTCGCGCAGAGTCTGGTGCTGGGCCGAGTCGAACTCCCATAAATTAAACGCTCGTTGTTGACACGGGAGGATCCGGTGGAAGAGCATGACCTGGACCACGTTGAAAAGCTTGAGTTTCTTGCTTATCATGTTCCAGATACATTTCTGGAGTCCGGCCAGCTCCACCGATGGACCCCAGGACAAGCCCTTCTCTTTCTAGGAGGTAAGCCGCATGGGGATTCTGGATCGGAACTCGGGGGCCGCCACCCAGTTGGTGTCGCGCGGCTCGGTGATGTAGAACCACCCCGATTGCCACCCCTTTATGGTCTCCACATAGGAGCCCTCGAGCCATGTGACATTGGGCATTTTGCCCACCATGGCGCCTCCGCATTCCGCTTGCTGGCCGCCTAAAACATTCGGCTTGACATTGAAGGTCTTCAGCCACAGGCCGAAGTAGGGCTGGACGCGCAGGAAGGCCTCGCACACAACGATAAACGCCAAGATGTTGAGGATAAAGTTCGGGGCCAGATCATGGAAGTCCAGCCGTAGTAGAACATGAGGCCGCGGACGAACGGGTGAAGGGGGAACCCTAGTCCGCGGACGAAGTGGGTGAGGAAAACTACCCTCTCGTAAGGTTCCGGGGTAGGGACGATCTGCCCCTCGTCGGGCAGCCGGTGCGCGATATCCACGGCCAAGTATCCGGCTCCCCACAGTTTTTTTGATGTCCTCCTCCGTGACGGAGGATTTCATCCACTTGCCTCCTGCTCCGGACATGATTGGAGCGGTGTGAGGAGAAAGGTGCAAACTTGGGTGTTGGAGCTCGAGTGCGCGAGAATGGATGAGCAAGGAGGAAGAAGGCGTGGGTGAAAAATGGTGAACCCTTATCCCTTTATAAAGGCGGACAAAACTATACGCCCCCACTAGCCTGGTAAACTCGCTTATTCCCCAAGCGCCATAATTGATGGCGCGGTTGGGTTACCCACGCCCGTATTGATGAGAATCCCGTGATAAGGGGACACGATCTCTGCTTCGACAAGACGTGCCAAGGAAACCGCCTTGCGATATGCGCCAAGGCTGGTTGAGAATAACGGTTCGAATAAAGACCGGGCTGTGGTATGATGTCATGATATCGAGTGTGTCAGCAGATTAGATTTGTGGAAATATTATTCTCTCTACGGTGGTATGTGGAACTTGTTTTGCAGAGCCGGACACTATCCTTGTGTTCAAGATCTTCTATGGAGTATTCGGAGGAGGAACCCGCCGTACAATGCCGAAGACAATCTGCGCGCCGGACTCATCGTCATTGAAGCCTGGTTCAGGGGCTACCGAGGGAGTCCTGGATTAGGGGGTATTCGGACAGCCGGACTATTGGACTATGAAGATACAAGATTGAAGACTTCGTCTTGTGTCCGGATGGGACTCTCCTTGGCGTGGAAGGCAAGCTTGGTGATACGAATATGTAGATCTCCTCCCTTATAACCGGCTCTGTGTAACCCTAGCCCCCTCCGGTGTCTATATAAACCGGAGGGTTTAGTCTGTAGGACAACAACAATCATACCATAGGCTAGCTTCTAGGGTTTAGCCTCTACGATCTCGTGGTAGATCAACTCTTGTACTACTCATATCATCAAGATCAATCAAGCAGGAAGTAGGGTATTACCTCCATCGAGAGGGCCCGAACCTGGGTAAACATCGTGTCCCCTGCCTCCTGTTACCATCCGCCTTAGACGCACAGTTCGGGACCCCCTACCCGAGATCCGCCAGTTTTGACACCGACAACTTGCTTGTTGTGTGTGTGTGTGTGGGAAGGACATGCCTTGCACCTTGTATCTCTTTTATCCAAGACTATGTTGATACTTAATGCTCATCCTTATATTAGCCTTCTCAAGTGCTTTGCCATGCCTCACACACATCTTTTTGGTTGAGCCTATTCTTAAGTTGCCTCTTTTACATGTTGCTCAACCACGTGTTTGTTGCAAGTGCTTGGCTTTGTTTCCTATATGCTCACTTTCACTTGTTGTAAGTTTATATTGATTTTGGGGGAGCTATGATCCTATTTTATGCACTTTGTATTCGAATACAAAAATTCTCTTGTGTGCACAAATCATGGGGACCTTCTATAGTTTCTTTAGAGCACTCCTTTGCTCATATCGTAATATACTTTATTCATGTGGCTCATAGGATCTTTGGTTTAGTTGGTTCAATTGATATCCTTTGAGTGCTTGCTTCAATTGGTATCTTTTGATTGCTTGATTGCTTGTGTCTCTCTTTGTTATGTCTTTGTGGCATATCATTCTTTTGCATTCTTTGGGCCTCAATATAGTTTGTCTTCCTCCAAGTATTTACCTTTGGATATGTGTATGGCATTCCACTCTCTTACTGAGAAATACACAACTTATGGAGGAACACTTTTTATATTGGCCCTCTAAGCTTTTCGCCCATTTTGGCAATCGATGCCAATGGGGGAGAAGTTTCAGAGAGTTTTGTGGAGAAGTTTTCAGAGTTTGTTCTTGCTTTGGTTTTTTTCCTAAGCATTTTCATCTCGTACTCATGCATCATTAGTTGTTACATTGCATGGTGATGCATAATTCCTTATATAAACTCTCTTGAAAGTGATTGTCATCAATTACCAAAATGGGGGAGATTGAAAGGACATGCAGTGCCCCCATGTGTGGTTTTGGTAATTGATGACAATCTCTATGGACTAATGGTTGCCTTGAGTTATAATTCAAGGATTTGTCCATAGGCTTTTCTTGGAGTCCATTTGTTGGTTTCAAGGAGTTTATGAGTTGACCAAGGTGCTATTAAGGAATTATCCAAAGATTGGTCATGTGATTGTTGAGCTTATTGCAAGCATGTCTTGAAGAACAAGATTGTGTGATCATTCATGTTTATCTTCAAGACATCATCCAAATGAAGGAGAGTTGGAAAGATTCAAGGTTGATCAAGACTAAGTCAAGATTGAATCAAGTTGATCAACTCACAAAGCGTAGAAGATGTACCGAGAGGGATCAAGTGATCCCATGGTATGGTAAGCATTGTCCATTGCGCTTTGTGTACTAACCCATGGTCTATGTGAGAGTTCTATGTAGGTTTAGGTATGTGTCCATGGGCTTGCGTCAAGAGGAAGACATCATACAACCCATGAGAGGATGACATCAAGTGGTGATCGTCATCAAGATTGACGTGTGCAAGTTCGAGTGGAGCATCACGAAGATATCAAGTTCTTGAAGCTTGCCGTCCGTAGTGGTGACAATGGACTTGTGAAGATGTGCGGAAGAGTGGCTCACCCATAGTGGAGTATGGGGGAGCAATCAACTAGTCTTCATCGAGCCAACGCAATCAAGAAAGGTGGTCCAACTTGAGGGAGTCAAGATCTTCATCATCTAGATCAAGTGGACCATGTGCAAGGCAAAGGTTTTCCCTTGATAGGTTTTCTATTTTACCGGTCTCATGGTGGTAGTTGAGAGAACGAGTTATAGGATCAATTGCCGTACTATCAATGGGGGCTCTCGATGCGTAGCTTGATCGTATCATTCATAGAGAGCTCAGACCATTGCATCCTTGCATCATCTTTCTTAGTTCTTGTTTGGTTTTCTCCTTGTGATATTTGGATCTTTTTTTCATCTTCTTGACAAGCTTGAGTTCATCGAAAACGGAGTTCACATGCTTCTTCTGTTGCGTTTTCGGTGTTGGAGGTTTCACCGGTCTTATTCGACGAAGGGTTCTCACCATTTTCTTATGGGCCTTTTATTATTTCCTTCTTATTGTTATTTCTATCAAGATTGTGTTAGCCCTTGTCTCTAGCTTTCCAACAAACTTGGTTTCGTTGAATTCCGAGTCCGTTTGAGGAAGTTGTGTCAGTTTTTGTGTCCTTAAAAAAGCTGCAACGGTACTATCGCTTGGAGGGGATGTAATTTTTTAGTACCGCTCCCTGTGAGCTGTAGTACCGTGCCGGGTTTTTTTGCACGGACCGAAACTCAGTGGAAGAAGCCACGGATGTATTTTTTAGTACCGCTCGCAAGCAGTAGTACCGCTACCCTTAGCGGTAGTACCGCTACCCCTAGTGGCAGTACCGTGAGGACGACCGGTAGCACCGCTCCGGCGGTCTACTGGCCTTTTGCCTCCTCTTTGTGGTTTTTAAAAGGGCTTCCACCTCCCTAGCGGTAGTACCGCTCTAATGAACGGTAGTACCGCTCTGTGCAGGCTGTGAGTATAACGGTCGGATTTTCCCCTACCTATCAAAGGGGGTCTTCTTCCCCAATGAACCTTATCCTTTAAGCTCATGTTCTTCCCCTATTGTTGACCTTCTTCAAGCTTGCTATCTCTCAGTCCCACCATGGATTCTTGCTAGTTTTTGGGGGGAAAGAGAGAGGAGATCTAGATCAACATTTCCACCAATCACTTTCTTCTCTATGTGAGGAGAACCCCTTGGATCTAGATCTTGGAGTTCTTGGTGTTCTCCTTGTTCTTCCTCTCATTTTCCTCCCTAACATTAGTTGCTTTGGTTGGATTTGGGAGAGAAGGACTTGGGCACTCCGTGTGCCCTTGCCATTGCATTTGGTGCATCGGTTTAGTTCTCCACGGTGATATGTGGAGGTTACAAGTTGAGAAGCTTGTTACTATTGGGTGCTTGGTGCCCTTGAGCTTGTTCCTCTTGGGTGCTTGGGCGCCCTAGATGGTTGGTGGTGTTAGAAGCCTAATCATTGTGGTGTAAAGCTCCGGGCAAGCATCGGGGTCTCCAATTAGGTTGTGGAGATCGCCCCGAGCAATTTGACGGGTACCGGTGACCGCCCCCAAGGGTTGCCAAAGTGTACGGGTTAAGTAACCGCCCCCAAGGGTTGCCATTTGTATGGGTTCGGTGACAGCCCTTAAGGCTCCCTTAGTGGAATCATGACATCTTGCATTGTGCGAGGGCGTGAGGAGATTACGGTGGCCCTAGTGGCTTCTTGGGGAGCATTGTGCCTCCACACCGCTCCAAACGGAGATTAGCATCCACAAGGGTGTGAACTTCAAGATACATCTCGTCTCCGCGTGCCTCGGTTATCTCTTACCCGAGCCCTTTACTTATGCACTTTACTTTGTGATAGCCATATTGTTTCTTGTCATATATCTTGCTATCACCTAGTAGTTTATCTTGTTTAGCATAAGTTGTTGGTGCACATAGGTGAGCCTAGTTGTTGTAGGTTTTTTGCTTAACAAATTAACCGCTAGGTTTATTCCGCATTTGTTCAAGCCTAAACCATAATTATTTTAAACCGCCTATTCACCCCCCTCTAGGCGACATCCATGATCTTTCACCCATTAGGCATGGTTCGCAAGCATCAACTGATTCATAATCAAGTGATTCCAATAGCCCATCAACATGGAGTTTCTTCATGCGCTTTACACCAATATGACCTAAACGGCAGTGCCACAAATAAGTTGCACTATCATTATTAACTTTGCATCTGTTGTCATCAATATTATGTGTATCACCGTGTTCGAGATTCAGTAAACCATTTACATTGGATGTAAGACCATAGAAGGTTTTATTCATGTAAAGAGAACAACAATTATTCTCTAACTTAAATAAATAACCGTATCACAATAAACATGATCCAATCATATTCATGCTCAACACAAACATCAAATAACATTTATTTAGTTCCAATACTAATCCCGAAGGTAGAGGGAGTATGCGACGGTGATCTTATCAACCTTGGAATCATTTCCAACACACATCGTCACCTCGCCCTCAACTAGTCTCTGTTCATTTTGTAACTCCTATTTCGAGTTACTAATAATATCAACTGAACCAGCATCAAATACCCAGGGGATACTATGAACACTAGTAAAGTACACATCAATAACATGTATATCATATATACTTTTGTTCACTTTGCCATCCTTCTTATCTGCCAAGTATTTGGGGCAGTTCCGCTTCTAGTGACCACTTCCTTTGCAGTAGAAGCACTTAGTTTTAGGCTTGGGTCTAGCTTTGGGCTTCTTCATGGGAGTGGCAACATGCTTTCCATTCCTCTTTAAGTTCCCTTTCTTTCCCTTGCCATTTTACTTGAAACTAGTGGTCTTGTCAACCATCAACACTTGATGCTTTTCTTGATTTCTACCTTCACCGATTTCAGCATCGCGAAGAGGTCGGGAAATCGTTTTCATCATCCCTTGCATATTATATTTCATCACGAAGTTCCAGTAACTTGGTGATAGTGACTAGAGAACTCTGTCAATCACTATCTTATCTGGAAGATTAACTCCCACTTGATTCAAGCGATTGTAGTACTCAGACATTCTATGCACATGCTCACTGGTTGAGCTATTCTCCTCCATCTTGTAGGCAAAATACTTGTCAGAGGTCTCATACCTCTCAGCTCAGGCATGAGTCTGAAATACCAATTTCAGTTCTTGGAACATCTTATATGCTCCTTGGCGTACAAAACGTTTTTGAAGTCCCGGTTCTAAGCCGTAAAGCATGGCGCACTAAACTATCAAGTAGTCATCATACCGAGCTTGCCAAACGTTCATAACGTCTGCATCTGCTCCTGCAATAGGTCCGTCACCTAGCGGTGCATCAAGGACATAATTCTTCTATGCAGCAATGAGGATAATCCTCAGATCATGGACCCTGTCCGCATCATTGCTACTATCATCTTTCAACTTATTTTTCTCTAGGAACATATCAAAAATAAAATAGGGGAGCTATACGCGAGCTATTGATCTACAACATAGATATGCAAAAACTATCAACACTAAGTTCATGATAAATTAAAGTTCAATTAATCATATTACTTAAGAACTCCCACTTAGATAGACATCCCTCTAGTCATCTAAATGATCACGTGATCCAAATCAACTAAACCATGTCCGATCATCACGTGAGATGGAGTAGTTTTCAATGCTAGGCTCGTTAAGTTTAACCCGAGTATTCTGCGTGTGCAAAACTGGCTTGCACCCATTGTATGTGAACGTAGAGCTTATCACACCCGATCATCACGTGGTGTCTCGGCACGACGAACTGTAGCAACGGTGCATACTCAGGGAGAACACTTATACCTTGAAATTTAGTGAGAGATCATCTTATAATTCTACCACCGTTCTAACCAAAATAAGATGCATAAAAGATAAACATCACATGCAATCAAAATAAGTGATATGATATGGCCATCATCATCTTGTGCCTTTGACCTCCATCTCCAAAGCACCGTCATGATCACTATCATCACCGGCTTGACACCTTGATCTCCATCGTAGCATCGTTGTTGCCTCGTCAACTATTGCTTCCATGACTATCGCTACCGATTAGTGATAAAGTAAAACAATTACACGGCGATTGGATTTCATACAATAAAGCGACAACCATAAGGCTCCTGCCAGTTGCCGATAACTTTTACAAAACATGATCATCTCATACAACAATTTATATATCATCACGTCCTGACCATATCACATCACAACATGCCCTGCAAAAGCAAGTTAGACGTCCTCTACTTTGTTATTGCAAGTTTTACGTGGCTGCTACGGGCTTCTAGCAAGAACCGTTCTTACCTACGCATCGAAACCACAACGATTTTTCATCAAGTGTGTTGTTTTAACCTTCAACAAGGACCGGGCGTAGTCAAACTCGACTCAACTAAAGTTGGAGAAACAAACACCCACTAGCCACCTATGTGCGAAGCACATTAGTAGAACTAGTCTCATGAACATGGTCATGTAATGTCGGTCCGGGCAGCTTCATCCAACAATATCGCCGAATCAAAGTAAGACGTTGCTGGTAAGCAGTATGACTACTATCGCCCACAACTCTTTGTGTTCTACTCGTGCGTATAACATCTAAGCATAGACCTGGCTCGGATGCCACTGTTGGGGAACGCAGTATTTCAAAAAATTTACCTACGATCACGTAAGATCTATCTAGGAGATGCATAGCAACGAGCGGGGACAGTGTGTGTACGTACCCTCGTAGATCGAAAGCGGAAGCGTTTAGTAACGCGGTGGATGTAGTCGAACGTCTTCGTGATCCAACCGATCCAAGTACCGAATGTACGGCACCTCCGCGTTCAGCACAGGTTCAGCTCGATGACGTCCCTCGATCTCTTGATCCAATTGAGGACAAGGGAGAGTTCCGTCAGCACGATGGCGTGGCAACGGTGATGACAAAGTTACTGGCGCAGGGCTTCGCCTAAGCACTACGATGATATGACCGAGGTGTGTAATTGTGGAGGGGGCACCGCACACGGTTAAGAGAAAGTTGTGTGTTCTAGGGTGCCCCCTGCCCCCGTATATAAATGAGGGGAGGGGGAGGCCGACCGTTCCCTGTAGGGCGTGCCAGGAGAGAGGAGTCCTACTAGGACTCCAAGTCCTAGTAGGATTCCACCTGGAGGAAGGGGGAAGAAGGAAGGGAGATGGGGAAGGGAAGGAAAGGGGGGCGCCGCCCCCTTCCCCTAGTTCAATTCGGACCCAAGAGGGGGGGGGGCAGCTAGCCCCCTTGTGGCCCTTCTCTGTCCCCACTAAGTCCCATTAGTCCCCCCCCCGGGGGGGGGGGGGGTTGATACGTCTCCAACGTATCTATAATTTATGAAGTATTCATGCTATTATATTATCAACCTTGGATGTTTTATATGCATTTATATACTATTTTATTTGGTTTCTGGGACTAACCTATTAACCTAGAGCCTAGTGCCAGTTCATGTTTTTTCCTTGTTTTAGGATATCGCAGAAAAGGAAAACCAAACGGAGTCCAATTGACCTGAAACTTGACGAAGCTTATTTTTTGACCAGAAGAAGGCCATGGGGTAAAAGAGTTGGGCTAGAAGAGTCCCGGGCTGCCCACGAGGGTGGGAGGTGCGCCCACCCTTTGGACGCGCCCCCTACCTCATGGACAGCCTAGAAACCCCCCTTACTTGTTATCAATGCCAAATCCTCTTATATATATACAGAAACCTCCAGAAATTAACCTAGATCGGAAGTTCCGCCGCCGCAAGCCTCTGTAGCCACGACAAATCAATCTAGGCCCTCTCTGGCACCCCGCCGGAGGGGGCCATCATCACCGGAGGCCATGGAGGAGGATCCCGGAGGGGCCATCATCGCCATGAAGGACAAGGACCAGAGGGAGAACCTCTCCCCATTTAGGGGGAGGCCATGGAGGAGGAAGCACAAGGGGGAGAACCTCTCCTCCTCTCTCTCGGTTGCGTGGGAGTGCCATCGCGAGGGGAATTATCGCCACAGTGATCTTCTTCATCAACATCGCCATCACCATCACCATGCTCATCTATTTTATGCGGTCCACTCTCCCGCACCCTGCTGTAATCCCTTGGATCTGGGAATCCAGGCGATGCAACCCGAAATGGCGCCTCCCGTCTGGATCCGAGGGAAGAAGTAATGGCGGAAGAGCGCCGTGTTGGGGTGCACTCCGGCGAAACCCTCGCAGAGGTGCGCGAAAAGGGCCATGCACGCCACCGCATTCGGGGTAAAATCCAAGAGGCGGAAGCCAAAGGTGTGCATGATGTCGCTGAAGAAATCAGAGAAGGGAGGACAAAGCCCGCAGGAAAAATAGTCGACAAAGAAGGGGTACCGACTTGGGGCAGCCTCGGCGCAGTTGGCGGGGATGACGTGCGTGGCTGGATGCCCTGACTTCTCTCCCCCGTCTTCACCCCCCACAGAGGCTTGAAGGATTCCCGAAGCTCGAGCATGCCAACTGTCGAGGGGAAGAATGTGGACTGCGTCCGCTGCACCGCTAGCGCACTCTCCGGCGGCTCCGCCGCTCCGGCTTCCTTAGCCACACCTTGCCCTTGACGGATTTCGGCGCCATGGTGGCTGGGGAAGAAGGGAGAGGCAGAGGGTGGCAGAAACGCAACGTCGACAAGCAGGGGCAAAGCTTGGAGAAGAAGAGGAAGACAAGCGGAGGCTTTCGAGATTGGGATTGTGCGAAGGGTAAAAGGAACAGTGCTCCCGCGGTTATCCCTTTTTATGGGGAAGCCGCGGGTCGCGCTGCCCATTTACTATGATGTGACGCATGCGTGCGGGAACTGCCCCACGCATGCCGCCCACATCACGCGCACCCCTCCACGTTGCGCCACGCCACGCGCGGGTCGTGGGAAGCGCAACGCGCGAAAAGTTTTACTGCGGTGAAAACCGCCCGGCCTGCCCATGCACCGCTTTGGGCCTGGCCCGGCAACGTGTCAGGCTTATGTGTGGCCCAAGCCCGGGGTCTCCTGTCGGTGTACAAAAGGAGGGGCGCACCTTTGTACCCCTTTACCTGTGCACGGGCTATCAGAGCCGCGCCCACGGTCACACCAAGCAGAACAGGGGAGGTGAGCCAAGGTAAGACCAAAGCCCAAGATAACCAGAGCAACGCCAAGGCCAAGACCACAAAGAGCAGAGGGACGAAGCAGGTTCCCCCAGCAAGACCCTTACCAGGGCAGCCTCAGCAGCCTCGACAAGACCCTTGCCGGGGCAGCTCGTCCCACACCAACAAAGCGAGCCACCCTTGAGCCCACGGTCTCCAACATCACATTGGGCCACGGCTCGGGAGGCACCTCTGTGGTGGCATGCAGATCTTTGTGAAGACAAGGAATACTCAAGATCAGATGAGGATTAGAAGACGATGACCCTTGGCAAGATCCTTGCCGAGGAAGGCTACTAGATCCTCGGCAAGGTCCTTGCCGGGGACGACAGCGCGCCACGGCAAGACCCTTGCCGGGCCACCCGACAAGGCCCTCACCAAGGACGCTAGCAGGGCCACCGCCAGGCCTGCGCCAACCAAGTTTCCACCGCCGTTCGCATGCAGCTGCCAGCTCAACCAGCTGAGCAGGCACCTGCGTGGCAACATGCAGCTCCCGGGCCAACTCGTCAAGTGCCTGCGTGGCGGCATGCAAATATTCGTGGAGGCTCCACCACCACGCCACCTTAGCTGCCTGCCTGCCTACATGGCACCGCATGCCTCATTGGCCAGGGCGTGTGTCGAAGCGAGGAGGAGTGGCGACGGACGGGACGGGCCTCGCCCCCGTCCCCGGTAAAGTTAGGGGACACCTAAGCTACGCATTAAATGTGTCTTGTCCTGTAACACGAGCGATAAGCTCATAGCACTGTGCACCTTTCCACCTCCTGTGTGCCACTGTGGCAGCCCCTTTCAACTATAGAAGGAGGCCCATGGCATACTGGAGAGGGATTCGGCTTTTCGAACCACACACTCACCACAGCTAGTTCGAGAGTTCAAGAACTCTCTGAAATACACCCACCAAAGCAGGACTAGGGTTTTACGCATCCTCACATCCTGAACCTGAGTAAACGATCCTCGTGCTAGTTACTAATCCTGCTCTTCTCGCAACCCCGCGCCCCGGCAACCATAGTAGGGGTTCTTGTGATCCCATAGGTGTTGTTCCACACCGACACCATCCGCATGAAGTTTCTTCATGTGCTTTACACCAATATGACCTAAACAGCAGTGCCACTAGTATGTTGCACTAGCATTATCAACTTTGCATCTTTTGGCATCAATATTATGAATATGTGTATCACCATGATCGAGGTTCAATAAACCATTCACCTTGGGTGTATGACCACAGAAGGTTTTATTCATGTAAACAGAATAACAATTATTCTTTGACTTAAAGGAATAATCGTATTGCAATAAACATGATCCAATCATATTATGCTCAACGCAAACACCAAATAACATTTATTTTAGGTTCAACACTAATCCCAAAGGTAAAGGGAGT
This sequence comes from Aegilops umbellulata, assembly GCA_032464435.1. Lineage (NCBI taxonomy): Eukaryota > Viridiplantae > Streptophyta > Magnoliopsida > Poales > Poaceae > Aegilops > Aegilops umbellulata. The sequence goes on along the minus strand of CP136056.1, from coordinate 58,920,176 downwards.
GTGCGATGGTGATCTTATCAACCTTGGAATCACTTCCAACACACATCGTCACCTCGCCCTCAACTAGTCTCTGTTCATTTTGTAACTCCCGTTTCAAGTTACTAATCATAACAAATGAACCAGTATCAAATACCCAGGGGCTACTATGAACACTAGTAAATTACACATCAATAAAATGTATATCATATATACTTTTGTTCACTTTGCCATCCTTCTTATCCGCCAAGTATTTGGGGCAGTTCCGCTTCCAGTGACCATTCCTTTGCAGTAGAAGCACTCAGTTTCAGGCTTGGGTCTAGCTTTGGGCTTCTTCATGGGAGTGGCAACTTGCTTGCCATTCTTCTTGAAGTTCCCTTTCTTTCCCTTGCCCTTTTACTTGAAACTAGTGGTCTTGTCAACCATCAACACTTGATGCTTTTCTTGATTTCTACCTTCGCCGATTTTAGCATCGCAAAGAGCCGGGGGAATCATTTTTGTCATCCCTTGCATATTATAGTTCATCACGAAGTTCCAGTAACTTGGTGATAGTGACTAGAGAACTTTGTCAATCACTATCTTATCTGGAAGATTAACTCCCACTTGATTCAAGCGATTGTAGTACTCAGACATTCTGAGCACATGCTCACTGGTTGAGCTATTCTCCTCCATCTTGTAGGCAAAATACTTGTCAGAGGTCTCATACCTCTCGACTCGGGCATGATTCTAAAATACCAATTTAAGCTCTTGGAACATCTTATATGCTCCTTGGCATTCAAAACGTTTTTGAAGTCTCGGTTCTAAGGCATAAAGCATTGCGCACTAAACTATCAAGTAGTCATTATACCGAGCTTGCCAAATGTTCATAATGTCTGCATCTGCTCCTGCAATAGGCCCGTCACCTAGCGGTGCATCAAGGACATAATTCTTCTGTGCAGCAATGAGGATAATCCTCAGATCATGGACCTAGTCCACATCATTGCTACTATCATATTTCAACTTATTTTTCTCTAGGAACATATCAAAAATAAAACAGGGGAGCTATACGCGAGGTATTGATGTACAACATAGATATGGCAAAACTATCAGGACTAAGTTCATGATAAATTAAAGTTCAATTAATCATATTACTTAAGAACTCCCACTTAGATAGACATCCCTCTAGTCATTTAAATGATCCCTTGATCCATATCAACTGAATCATGTCCGATCATCATGTGAGATGGAGTAGTTTTCAATGGTGAACATAACTATGTTCATCATATCTACTATATGATTCACGTTCGACCTTTCGGTCTCAGTGTTCCGAGGCCATATCTGCATATGCTAGGCTTGTCAAGTTTAACCCGAGTATTCTGCACGTGCAAAACTGGCTTGCACCCATTGTATGTGAACATAGAGCTTATCACACCCGATCATCACGTGGTGTATCGGCATGACGAACTGTAGCAATGGTGCATACTCAGGGAGAACACTTGTACCTTGAAATTTAGTGAGGGATCATCTTATAATGCTGGCGCCGTACTAAGAAAAATAAGATGCATAAAGGATAAACATCACATGCAATCAGAATATGTGACATGATATGGCCATCATCATCTTGTGCCTTTGATCTCCACCTCCAAAGCACCGTCATGATCTCCATCGTCATCGGCTTGACACATTGATCTCCATCATAGCATTGTTGTCGTCTCGCCAACTGTTGCTTCCACGACTATCGCTAATGCTTAGTGATAAAGTAATCAATGGCACCACCTGCTCAACCCAACTTTGCATTGAAATCAATTCTGGAAAAGGATAAATTGAATGGAACAAACTTTACCACATGGTATAGAAATCCAAGAATTGTTCTCAAGCATGATAAAAAGGAACATGTTCTAGAGGATCCACTTCCAGAGGAACCTGTCGATAATGCTAATACCACAACTAAGAATGCCTACCAAAAAATCGTTGATGAATCAACGGAGATCAGTTGTCTGATGCTGGCTTGTATGGAGCCCGATTTGCAACAGCATTTCGAAAATGTTGAGGCTTGCGATATGATCGAGAGTCTCAAGAGCATGTTTCAGACACAGGCTAGGACCAAAAGGTTCAACGTCTGGCGATCCTTGATGGATTGCAAGCTGAAGGAAGGTGATCCACTGAGCCCACATGTGATCAAGATGATCAGATACGTGCAAGCTTTAGATAGGTTGGGCTTCCCGCTCTTGGATGAGTTGGCTACTGATGAAGTTCTGGGTTCTCTTCCGCCCAGCTATGGGACGTTCATCTCGAACTATCATATGCATGGCATGGATAAGAAGCTCACTGAATTGCATGGGATGCTTAAGGTGGCAGAGCAGGATATTAAGAAAGGCACGCATCAAGTGTTGATGGTGCGGAAATTGGCTAAGTTCAAGAAGAGTTGGTCCAAGAAAAAGGCTAAGGCAAAGGGCACAGAGACGGTAACCTCCGCCACTGCGCCGAAGTCTGGACCGGACTCGAAGACCATTTGCTATCATTGCAAGGAGATCGGTCACTGGAAGAGGAACTGTAGCAAGTGGCTTGCAGAGCATGGCAAGAAGGCCAGAAATGCTTCTTCAGGCAAAGGTACACTTGTTGCATATGTTATAGATATTTACCTTGCTGACATACCTATTAGCTCTTGGGTATTTGATACCGGATCGGTTGTTCATATTTGCAACTCGATGCAGGGCCTGGTAAGAACTAGGCATGTGTCACAAGGGGAGATTGACATCAGGGTCGGCAACAAAGCAAGAGTTGCTACGTTGGAGGTCGGCACGATGCAGCTCCAGCTTCCTTCTGGATTTATTTTGGAATTGAATAATTGTTTTTACATTCCTACACTTAGTCGGAACATTATTTCTGCCTCATGCTTGAAGTCGGGGTTATGAATTCAATTTAAAGGACAATGGTTGTTTGTTTTATTTGAACGGTATGTTCCACGGCTATGCGCCCGTTGTTGTTGGGCTTATATTGAATCTAGAACAGGAACCGGTCTATAACATGAATGTCGAGAGGCATAAGCCTAATGAGATAAATCTAAAATACTTCTGGCATTGCCGGCTTGGACACATTAGTCTGAAACGTATTAAGAAGCTCCATGATGATGGGCTCCTAACTTCATCCGACTTTGAGTCGTTCGAGACATGCGAATCATGCTTGCTCGGCAAAATGACTAAGTCTCCTTTCGCAAAGAGTTGCGAGAGGGCATCCGAGCTATTGGAACTTATACATAGCGATGTGTGTGGTCCAATGAGCACAACTGCCAGAGGTGGCTATCAATATTTCATGACTTTTACCGACGACTTGAGTAGATATGGATATATCTATCTGATGAGGCACAATTCGGAAACTTTTGAAAAGTTCAAAGAGTTTCAGAACGAGGTTAAAAATTAGCTCGGCAAGACTACAAAACTTCTACGATCAGATCGTGGAGGTGAGTACATGACCCAGGAGTTTGATGATCATCTGAAAGGCCAAGGTATAGGACCTTAGCTCACACCTCCGGGTACGCCAGAGAGAAAAGGCGTGTCGGAACGAAGGAATAGGACCTTGTTGGACATGGTCCGATCAATGATGAGCAAATCAGATTTACCCTTATCATTCTGGGAATATGCTCTAGAAACTGCAGATTTCACACTTAACAGGGTACGATCAAAATCCGTAGACAAGACACCACATGAGATGTGGACTGGGTAGACTCCCAGTTTGTCTTTTCTAAAGATTTGGGGTTGTGAAGCATTTGTCAAGCGACTTATGGCAGACAAGCTTGCACCCAAGTCGGATAAATGCATTTTCGTGGGATATCCGAGGGAAACCTTGGGATATAGCTTCTACAACCGGGAAGAGAACAAAGTGTTTGTTGCTTGGAACGGGCTTTTCCTTGATAAAGAGTTTCTCAGTCGGGAGGCCAGTGGGAGGACGGTCCGACTCGAAGAAATTTGAGGACCACTCGGGGACGGCTCGACTGGTGATGCGATCATACCAGAGTCAGTCAGGGAACCCGTAGTGGAAGCGGCCCCAGAACCACGGCGGTCAGAAAGATTGCGCAGAGTGCGTGATGTATTGTTGCTAGAAAGCGACGAGCCGGACATGTATGCGGAAGCGATGGTGAGCCCAGATTCCGAGGCATGGCTGGAGGCCATGAGATCCGAGTTAAAGTCCATGGATGAGAATCAAGTCTGGGACTTGGTTGATCCGCCGCCTGGCACAACAGCCATTGGTTGCAAATGGGTCTTTAAGAAGAAAACTGATGTGGATGGAAATGTTCAGATCCATAAAGCTCGGTTTGTCGCTAAGGGTTATGGACAAGTCCAGGAATTGACTACGACAAGACTTACTCATCGATAGCGATGTTGAAGTCGGTGAGGATCGTACTAGCTATAGCTGCATATTTCGATCACGAGATATGGCAGAGGGATGTCAAGACGGCTTTCCTTCATGGAAATTTAACTGAGGGCATGTATATGATACAACCTGAGGGTTTTGTCGATCCAGCTAGCGCTAGTAAGGTATGCAAGCTCAAGAGATCCATTTATGGATTGAGGCAAGCATCTCGGAGTTGGAATATTCGTTTTGATGAGGTCGTCACTGGTCTCGGTTTCATCAAAAGCGAAGAGGACACTTGTTTATACAAGAAGTTAAGTGGGAGCTCGATAGTGTTTTTGGTCCTGTATGTGGATGACATATTGTTGATCGGGAATAATGTTTCGATGCTGAACTCGGTCAAGGATTCATTGAATGGCAAGTTTTTGATGAAGGACCTTGGCGAGGTAGTGTATATTTTAGGCATTAAGATCTATAGAGATAGATCGAGGAGACTGCTCGGCTTAAGCCAGAGCACGTACATAGATAAAGTGTTGAAGCGGTTCAACATGAGTGAGGCAAAGAAAGGGTTCTTGCCACTCTCACATGGTATAAGGCTAAGCGAGACTCAGAGTCCTTCGACATCTGATGAGCGAAGCAGGATGAGTAGGATTCCGTATGCCTCAGCAATTGGATCCATCATGTATGCCATGATATGTACAAGGCCCGATGTTGCTTTTGCAATAAGCCTAACAAGAAGATACAGGCCAACCCAGGTGAGACTCACCGGACAGCGGTAAATACTATTTTGAAGTACCTGAAAAGGACTAAAGAGATGTTCCTAGTTTATGGAGGTGAGGAAGAGCTCGTCGTAAGGGGTTATGCCGATGCTAGTTTCCAAACCGACAAAGATGATTGTCGATCATAGTCAGGATTCGTGTACGTCATGAATGGAGAGCAATGAGCTGCATGAGTTCCAAGCAAGATACGGTGGCCGATTCTACCATAGAAGCCGAATACATTGCGGCTTGTGAAGCTGATACGTCTCCAACGTATCTATAATTTTTGATTGCTCCATGCTATATTATCTAATGTTTTGGGCAATATTGGGCTTTATTTCCACTTTTATATTACTTTTGGGACTAACCTATTAACTGGAGGCCCAGCCCAGAATTGCTGTTTTTTGCCTATTTCAGTGTTTTGAAGAAAAGGAATATCAAACGGAGTCGAAATGGAACGAAATCAACTAGAGAAGTTATTTTTGGAAGGAAAGCTACCGGAAAAGCTTGGAGTGCATGTCAGTAAAGAAGGGAGGTGCCCACGAGGGTGGGGGGCGTGCCCCCTAGGGCACGCCCCCTGCCTCGTGGGCCCCCCGAAGCTCCACCACGTACTTCTTTCACCCATATATACCCACATACCCTAAAAACTTCGGAGAAGAGAATAGATCGGGAGTTCCGCCGCCGCAAGCCTCTGTAGCCACCAAAAACCAACCAGGACCCTGTTTCGGCACCCTGCCGGAAAGGGGAACCCTCACCGGTGGCCATCTTCATCATCCCGGCGCTCTCCATGACGAGGAGGGAGTAGTTCACCCTCAGGGCTGAGGGTATGTACCAGTAGCTATGTGTTTGATCTCTCTCTCTCTCTCTCTCTCTCTCTCTCTCTCTCTCTCTCTCTCTCGTGTTCTTGATTCAGCACGATCTTGATGAATCGCGAGCTTTGCTATTATAGTTGGATCTTATGTTGCTTCTCCCCCTTTACTCTCTTGTAATGGACTGAGTTTTCCCTTTGAAGCTATCTTATCGGATTGAGTCTTTAAAGATTTGAGAACACTTGATGTATGTCTTGCCGTGCGTATCTATGGTGACAATGGGATATCACGTGATTCACTTGATGTATGTTTTGGTGATCAACTTGCGGGTTCCGCCCATGAACCTATGCATAGGGGTTGGCACACGTTTTCGTCGTGATTCTCCGGTAGAAACTTTGGGGCACTCTTTGAGGTTCTATGTGTTGGTAGAATTGATGAATTTGATATTGTGTGATGCATATCTTATAATCTTACCCACGGATACTTGAGGTGACATTGGAGTATCTAGGTGACATTAGGGTTTTGGTTGATTTGTGTCTTAAGGTGTTATTCTAGTACGAACTCTAGGGCTGTTTGTGACACTTATAGGAATAGCCCAACGGATTGATTGGAAAGAATAACTTTGAGGTGGTTTCGTACCCTACCATAATCTCTTTGTTTGTTCTCCGTTATTAGTGACTTTGGAGTGACTCTTTGTTGCATGTTGAGGGATAGTTATATGATCCAATTATGTTATTATTGTTGAGAGAACTTGCACTAGTGAAAGTATGAACCCTAGGCCTTGTTTCAAATCATTGCAATACCGTTTACGCTCACTTTTATCATTAGTTACCTTGCTGTTTTTATATTTTCAGATTGCAAAAACCTATATCTACCATCCATATTGCACTTGTATCAGCATCTCTTCGCCGAACTAGTGCACCTATACAATTTACCATTGTATTGGGTGTGTTGGGGACACAAGAGACTCTTTGTTATTTGGTTGCAGGGTGGTTTGAGAGAGACCATATTCATCCTACGCCTCCCACGGATTGATAAACCTTAGGTCATCCACTTGAGGGAAATTTGCTACTGTCCTACAAACCTCTGCACTTGGAGGCCCAACAACGTCTACAAGAAGAAGGTTGTGTAGTAGACATCAGAAGCAGCAATGGAAGGTGTTTGGATCCGGCATTTTCTGAATGATCTTGGTATTTTCCCAGCCTCGGTAAAACCGTTGGACCTTTATTGTGACAATTCTGGTGACATCGCACAAGCCAAGGAGCCAAGGAATCACCACAAGGTCAGACACATAGATCGGGAATATCACCTAATACGAAAGATCGTAAATAATGGTGATGTAGAGTTATGTAAAATTCACACGGATGCAAATGTTGCAGATCCGTTGACTATGCCGCTTCCACAACCCAAGCATGAGGGGCACGTTAGAGCAATGGGCATTCGATGTCTATTTGATTGACTCTAGTGCAAGTGGGAGACTGTTGGAGATATGCCCTACAGGCAATCATGTATGATGATATTTCCTATGTGTTTATGAATAAAGATAGTCCTTGGACATTATCAATGATGTGTATCAGCGAGTACGTGACTTGCTTGTGAGACTATGCATTGCATGATGACTGTCCTAAAAGGTCCCTAGTCGAAAGGGCTGTGTGGACGTGCAACCGACTACACTAGCATATGAAATGGTCGATGGCTTGGTCTTAGTAGCCATGTGGCATTGGATGCTAACCGGATAATATGGACTCGGAAGGATCTGGTCGGATTCGACGTAGTTGGATTCGAGTTGAGATAAGGTCCGAGTTGGACAGACCCAACTATGAGACGCAGCGACATGTCATCTCTGAGTCTCTAGTACAACATATGTTCTATGTCCTAAGACCTGAACTGGCGCATGTACTCGGGATGGTGACAGACTTGCCTTGGGCCAACCAAACACTACTCCGTGACTGGGTAGTTATATAGGTGGGTTTCGGGCTTGTCCAGACCCATGCTGCGAGACATGGTCGAGCAAGATGGGATTTGCCCCTCCGATTAGGAGAGATATACTCTGGGCCCCTCGTGTGATCCGATCAGGACAAGCATGGCCATGCGACAAGTATTATGAGATAATCCGGTTAGTGGTTGGTATCACTGGAACGAGAAAGAGGTCGAGCCAGGACAAGGATGACAGACTCGCCTTGAGCCTGACAACATATATCGTGTGGCAAAAGGAATGGAAGTGTGATGTACATGTTCGCCAACCGGCTTCATTGTCTGCTTGGTGGTCGGCACGCCTTGCTAGAGGCCGCTACCAGCCGAGCTGGTCGGAGGTGATCCGACCTGCGACCAAGCCGACTTGAACCTAAGGGGTCACGCGCTTAAGGGAAGGAACATGTGAGGCCGGATCGGACTCCATGAGTTAGATGTGATCCTACTCGGACTCGGATCCCGTCCGAACAGATTTTGGGCTTTAGGGTCCGTACGAGGCCCAAGTGTTGAGCTCGCGACGGACGCCTATATAAAGTGGAGGTGCGGCACTCTCATTTGGTTGATCGCTTTGGCACTGTCACTAGGGTTTGCATGTGTTGCGAATAGCCATCTCCACTCGCCGCCGACTGTGTGATTGGACCTAGCAGTCCGCCGCACGGTGTTCCTCCTACACACGCGGATACCATTAGAGGCGGTGCACTTGCGCCGCTCCGACGAACTTGTATGTGGGAACCAACGACCGACTGTTCGAGGGAGATTGGACAAGGAGGAGACGATCCACGTGGACACGTTGCCCCAACTCTTCTTCTGCTGCACGACACTGCGCGTCTAGTGGTAACGATCCGTGATCCATCTCCCGTAGCATGTTCGTGTTGTTCTGCGTGTAGGAAAATTTTAATTTGCAGTCGACGCACCCTACCGTAGAACCCAATAGTATGACTATTATCGCCCACAACTCTTTGTGTTCTACTCGTGCATATAACATCCACGCATAGACCTGGCTCGGATGCCACTGTTGGGTGATGTCTACTATGCAACTTTATTCTTGTAGACACGTGTTGGGCCTCCAAGCGCAGAGTTTTGTAGGACAGTAGCAATTTTCCCTCAAGTGGATGACCTAAGGTTTATCAATCCGTGAGAGGTGTGCGATGAAGATGGTCTCTCTCAAACGACCATGCAACCAAATACAAGAAATCTCTTGTGTCTCCAACACACCCAATAAAATGGCAAATTGTATAGGTGCACTAGTTCGGCGAAGAGATGGTGATAAAAGTGTAATATGGATGGTAGAAATATATTTTCATAATCTGAATAAATAAAAACAGAAGGTAGCAAATAGTGAGCAGGCACAAAAAGGTATTGCAATGCTTGAAAACAAGGCCTAGGGTCTATAATTTCGCTAGTGCAATCTCTCAACAGTGCTAACTGATATGTCTCCAACGTATCTATAATTTTTTATTGTTCCATGCTGTTATATTATCAATCTTGGATGTTTTATAATCATTTGATAGTCATTTTATATCATTTTTGGTACTAACCTATTGTGGGTTATGCCCACCTTGGGTGCCCCCGGACCGCCTCTTTGCTCTATAAATACCCCAATATTCCAGAAACCCTAGAGGAGACGATGAAATATTCATCCAGATGCCGCAGAGTCTAGAACCACCAGATCCAATCTAGACACCATCTCGGATGGGGTTCACCACCTCCATTAGTGCCTCTCCGATGATGCGTGAGTAGTTCTTTGTAGACCTTCGGGTCCGTAGTTAGTAGCTAGATGGCTTTCTCTCTCTTGTTGGACTCTCAATACAATGGTCTCTTGGAGATCCATATGATGTAACTCTTTTTGCGGTGTGTTTGTTGGGATCTGATGAACTCCGAGTTTATGATCAGATGTATCTTTTTATATCCATGAAAGTTATTTGAATTTCTTTGATCTCTTATATGCATGATTGCTTGTAGCCTTGTATTTCTTCTCTGATATTTGGGTTTTGTTTGGCCAACTTGATCTCTTTATCTTGCAATGGGAAGAGGTGCCCGGTAGTGGGTTCGATCTTACGATGCTTGATCCCAGTGATAGAAAGGGAACCGACACATATGTATCGTTGCTACTAAGGATAAAACGATGGGGTCTATCTCTACGTAGATAGATCTTGTCTACATCATGTCATCGTTCTTATTGCATTACCTCATTTTTCCATGAACTTAATACACTAGATGCATGCTGGATAGCTATCGATGTGTGGAGTAATAGTAGTAGATGTAGGCAGGAGTCGGTCTACTAATCTTGGACGTGATGCCTATATAATGATCATTGCCTGGATATCGTCATAATTATTTGAAGTTCTATCAATTTCCCAATAGTGATTTTTTACCCACCGTTTGCTATTTTTCTCGAGAGAAGCCACTAGTGAAACCTACGGCCCCCGGGTCTTCTTTCTCATATATTTGCCTTTGTGATCTACTTCTTCCTTGCATTTATTTTCAGATCTATTAAAGCAAAAATACAAAAATAACTTGCTGCACTTTTATTTATTTGTGATCTATTTATTTAATCTATTACAACTTTCTCCCATCCATGCACCGTTTCTGGCACCGTTACCCGAAAGGGATTGACAACCCCTTTAACACGTTGGGTTGTGAGGTGTTGTTATTTGTGTGCAGGGGCTGTTTACGTTGTGATGCTTGGTTCTCCTACTTTTTCGATAACCTTGGTTTCATATCCGAGGGAAATACATACAGCCGCTGTGCTGCATCATCCCTTCCTCTTTGGGGAAATACCGACGTAGCTTCAAGCGACATCAAAAGGAATTTCTGGTGCCGTTGCCGGGGAGCACCTTCAACATATACCAGGTTCCTAATCACAAATCTCATCTTGTTGCAATTTACATTATTTTCCATTTGCCTCTCGTTTTCCTCTACCCCACTTCACAAAAATTTGCCGTTTTATTTGCCTCTCTTTTTTCGTTCGTCGTTTTCTTGCCAGATCTGTTTTTGAGTGCAATCTTGTTGGGTGGTCATCATGACTCAAGAGAACACTAAATTATGTGATTTCTCAAATAACAACAACAATGATTTTATTGGCACTCTGCTTGCTCCTCCCGCCGCTAGTGCAGAGACTTGTGATATTAATACTGCTTTGCTGAATCCTGTCATGAAAGATCAATTTTCTGGTACTCCTAATGAGGATGTCGCGTCCCATCTTAATACCTTCGTGGAATTATGCGATATGCAAAAGAAAAAAGATGTGGAGAACGATGTGGTTAAGATGAAATTATTTCCATTTTCCTTGCGTGATTCTGCAAAAATTTGGTTCTCTTCTTTGCCTCGCAATAGTATTGATTCTTGGAATAAGTACAAAGATGCTTTTATCACTAAGTATTTTCCTCCCGCAAAAATTATTTCCCTTAGAACCCAGATCATGAATTTCAAGAAACTTGAACATGAGCATGTTGCACGATCTTGGGAAAGGATGAAAATGATGCTAAGGAATTGCCCAACTCATGGGTTAAATCTTTGGATGATCATTCAAAAAATTTATGCGGGATCGAATTTTGTTTCTTGTAATCTTTTAGATTCCGCCGCGGGTGGTACTTTTATGGAAATTACATTGGGTGAAGCCACCAAATTAATTGATAACATTATGGCAAATTATTCACAATAGCATACCGAAAGAGCTCCTACTAGTAAAAAAGTTAATTCGGTTGAAGAAATTTCTTCTTTGAGTGAAAAAGTTGATGCTCTTTTGTAATTGATTGCTAGTAAAATTTCTACTTTTGATTTTAATGATATGCCTTTTTCTACTTTGATTGAGAAAAATAGTGATGCCATAGATGTGAATTTTATCTCTCGAAATAATTTCAACAACAATGCTTATAGAGGTAATTTTAATCCTAGGCCTTTTCCTAGCAATTCCTCTAATAATTATGGTAATTCCTATGGTAATCAATCTAATAGTAATAATATAAATACCTCTGATCATCAGAATAATATTAAAGAATTTATCAACACACAAAAAGTTTTCAACACTTCCATAGAAGAAAGGCTGAGTAAGATTGATGATTTGTCTAGAAGTGTTGATAGAATTGCTCATGATGTGGAAAATCTCAAGATGATTTTTTGCCTAAAGTAGATGAATCAATTAAAGCTCTTTATGTTTCTATGTATGAAAGTAAGAAAAGAACCGTTATTCTTAGAGCTAAGAGAGAATTTTTATAAAAAGCATTTTCTAGTGATTTCTTTCACAAAAGTGACGAAGATCTTACAATGATTGGTTTTTCTTCTATTGATTCCTTGTTTAGTAAAGTTAAGATTGATGAAAAAGGTACTGGAGAAGATTCAACTTTAGGTAGAAGGCATCCCAATATTTCGGAGGGTGAAAATCTTGTTGAGAAAATTGATGAAAGTGGGTTTGGAGAGGTCAAAACTTTAACTAGTGATGTGCCCACTCTTTGGATTACAAAGACTTTAATTATGATAGTTGCTCTTTGATTGACTGTATTTATTTGTTGCAATCCATGATAAATTCACCCAATGCTTATGAACAAAATAAATCTTTTACTAAACATATTGTTGATGCTATGATGAAAGCTCTTGAAGAAAAATTGGAATTGCAAGTTTCAATTCCTAGAAAATTGCATAATGAAACATATTATCAAAGTCAAGATTAAAAATTATGAGTGTTTTGCTTTGTGTGACTTGGGTGCTAGTGTTTCTACTATTCCGAAATCTTTATGTGATGTGCTTGGTCTTACTAATCTTGAAGAATGTTCTTTGAATTTGCACTTGGCGGATTCTATTATTAAAAAGCCTATGGGAATAATTAATGATGTTCTTATTCTTGCAAATATGAATTATGCTCCCATAGATTTTATCATTCTTGATATTGATTGCAATCCGTCTTGTCCAATTATTCTCGGTAGACCGTTTTTACGCACTACCGGTGCCGTATTGATATGAAAGAAGGCAATATTAAGTTCCAATTTCCTTTGAGGAAGGGTATGGAACACTTACCTAGAACTATAATTAAGCCACCTTATGAATCAATCAGGAGGGCATATTATGGATCTCAAAACAAAGATGACAAAACTTAGATCCTTGCTTTATGCCTAGCTAAGGGCGTAAAACTGTAGCGCTTGTTGGGAGGCAACCCAATGAATAAATTTTATTTTTGCTTTTTTGCTTTCTGTCCTTGAGTGTTATCACAATTATGCTACTGTTATGATTGTGTTTTTTGTGTTTTAATTAGTGTTTGTGCCAAGTAGAACCGATAGGATCTTCTTGGGTGATAGTTGTTTGATCTTGCTGAAAAAGACAAAAACTTTGTGCTCAGGAAATTAATTCTCATTTTTTATCAGAAAGATCTTTTGCCCTGATTCGTTTTTTAGAAGATCAATATACAAATTATCTAGGTCGTCCTATTCTTGCATAATTTTTGGAGTTCCAGAAGTTTTCATTGAAGTCAGATTGCTACAGACTATTCTGTTTTGACAGATTCTATTTTCTTTGTGTTGTGTGCTTATTTTGATGGCTCTATGGTTTTCTTTGATGAGTTTTCGCCATAGAAAAGTTGGAACATAGTAGATATAATACAAAAAAATATGAATTGGTTTGATACAACACTTATAGTAGTGGTTTGGTTTCTTACACTAACGGATCTCACGAAGGTTTTGTTGAGTTTTGTGTGATTGAAGTTTTCAAGTTTTGGGTTATCTTACGATGGATGAAGGAAGGATAGAAGAGCCTAAGCTTGGGGATGCCCCGGCATCCCAAGCTATTATCCAAAAATGAGCAACCAACTAAGCTTGGGATGCCCCTGAGTGGCATCCCCTCTTTCTTCCAACGATCATCGGTATTTTACTCGAAACTATATTTTTATTCGTCACATGATATGTGTTTTACTTGGAGCGTCTTGTATGATATGAGTCTTTGCTTGTTTTATTTTTTTGCTTTAAGTCATCAATCCTTGCTGGACACACCTATTTGTGAGAGCCAAAATTATGTCATGACTTGTTAGAATTGCTCTCTATGCTTCACTTAATTTTTTTATGAGCAATGGACTTGCTCTAGTGCTTCACTTATATCTTTTTGAGCACGGTGTGCTTAGTATTTTTGAAGAAATGCCCTCTTGCTTCACTTAGACTTATTTGAAAGTTAGTAAAATTTTCAAGAAATTCTCTCTTGCTTCACTTAAATTATTTTGAGAGAAAGAAAAATTATTATGCTCATGATCTTCACTTATATTTGTTTGAGCTTATGAAAAGCAACACATGAAAATTAATACCAAAGTGATAGATATCCAAGAAGGATATAATAAAAACTTCCACGAAGATCATTGGACAAAATAAACTTCATTCTTAGTAATTGTTTTGAGATATGATGATGTGATGTGTGAGTTATTTTGGTGAGTAATTATGCTTTAGTAAGAATATTGGTGTTAAGGTTTGTGATTCCCTATGCAAGTACGAAAGTCAATAGTCATGCAATGAAATTATATCCTACTTGTGGTGCATTACTCGGTGTTATTTATACTTAATGCTTGCTTATGAGATTATCCGGTTCTTGGTTGGTCGCTTCTCAATCTTTTGCTAGCCTTCGCTTTGCACCAAGTATGACCTCTACTTGTGCATCCAAAACCCTTAAACCAGTTTTGCCACATGAGTCCACTATATCTACCTATATGCGGTATTCTTTTGCCGCTGTAAGCAAATTTGTATGTGCCATCTCTAATTTTCAAAATAAACTTCTCTTTTGTGTATTTGTTTCGCTCGCGGAGCGGTGAAGGGTGGCTAATATTTTCCATGCTAGATGTGTTATTCTCATGCTGAGTGTTTATTCACTTGTAATTGCACGAGAGTAAGGCAAAGGTATTTGGGATGCCCAGTCCCGAAATTCAAAAAAAAAATGAATTTACTTTATGTTGTCAAATAATAAATTCCTTGGAAAGTGTTGGCATGGAGGGCACCCGTGGATACGGTTAGCCATGGAAAGTGAAAGTACGGTGAAAAAGGAATATACTTTATTTTATGTTTGAGAACCGCCTATGGCATATCTAGCATGGAAAGTGTTCGGAACTCTAAGTTATTTTTGTTGGTAGGATGGTGATACGTCTCCAACGTATCTATATTTTTTATTGTTCCATGCTATTATATTATCTGATTTGGATGTTTAATGGGCTTTATTATACACTTTTATATTATTTTTGGGACTAACCTACTAACCAAAGGCCCAGTGCAAATTGCTGTTTTTTTGCCTATTTCAGTGTTTCGTAGAAAAGGAATATCAAACGGAATCCGAACGGAATGAAACCTTCGGGAGAGTTATTTTTGGAACAAACGCAATCCAGGAGACTTGGAGTGGACGTCAAGGAAGCAACGAGGCGGCCACGAGGCAGGGAGGCGCGCCCAGGGGGTAGGCGCGCCCCCACCCCCGTGGGCCCCTCGTGGCTCCACTGACCTCCTTCCTTCGCCTATATATACTCATATACCCTGAAAACATCCGAGAGCACCACGAAACCCTATTTCCACCACCGCAACCTTCTGTACCCGTGAGATCCCATCTTGGGGCCTTTTTCGGCGCTCCGCCGGAGGGGGAATCGATCACGGAGGGCTTCTACATCAACACCATAGCCTCTCCGATGATGTGTGAGTAGTTTACCATAGACCTTTGGGTCCATAGTTATTAGCTAGATGGCTTCTTCTCTCTCTTTGGATCTCAATACAAAGTTCTCCTCGATTCTCTTGGAGATCTATTCAATGTAATTCTTTTTGCGGTGTGTTTGTCGAGATCCAATGAATTGTGGGTTTATGATCAAGATTATCTATGAGCAATATTTGGTTCTTCTCTGAATTCTTATATGTATGATTTGTTATCTTTTCAAGTCTCTTCGAACTATGAGTTTGGTTTGGCCTACTAGACTGATCTTTCTTGCAATGGGAGATGTGCTTAGCTTTGGGTTCAATCTTGCGGTGTCCTTTCCAAGTGATAGCAGGGGTAGCAAGGCACGTATTGTATTGTTGCCATCGAGGATAAAAATATGGGGTTTATATCATATTGCTTGAGTTTATCCCTCTATATCATGTCATCTTGCCTAATGTGTTACTCTGTTCTTATGAACTTAATACTCTAGATGCATGCTAGATAGCGATCGATGTGTGGAGTAATAGTAGTAGATGCAGAATCGTCTTGGTTTACTTGTCGCGGACGTGATGCCTATATACATGATCATGCCTAGATATTCTCATAACTATGCGCTCTTCTATCAATTGCTCGACAGTAATTTGTTCACCCACGTATAATATGCTATCTTGAGAGAAGCCACTAGTGAAACCTATGGCCCTCGGGTCTATCTTCCATCATATTATTTTCCTATCAATTTACTATTTCTTCTGCTGTTTATTTTGCAATCTTTACTTTCCAATCTATATCATAAAAATACCACAAATATTTATCTTATTATCACTATCAGATCTCACTTTTGCAAGTGGCCGTGAAGGGATTGACAACCCCTTTATCGCGTTGGTTGCAAGGTTCTTAATTGTTTGTGCAGGTACGAGGGACTTGCGTGGAGTCTCCTACTGGATTGATACCTTGGTTCTCAAAAACTGAGGGAAATACTTACGCTACTTTGCTGCATCACCCTTTCCTCTTCAAGGGAAAACCAACGCTTGCTCAAGAGGTAGCAGATGGATACACCTCCCAAAATGTTTTTTATCTCTAAGTTTTTCGCTTTGAGCTCTGGCACCTCTACAAATCCCTACTTCCCTCTGTGAAGGGCCTTTCTTTTACTTTATGCAATTTTTATTTTGAGTCTCCATCTTCTCTTATAAAAGCACCAACTAGGAGGCAATATGATCGTACTTAAGTATTGGGTGTAGCTAATATTCGAGTGTGTTTCATGAATGGATCAATGTTTGAGCATGATGGGCTGGGGATAACTTATTTTAGCGTTGATATTTTGAAAGACATGGTTGTTTGTTGATATGCTTGAGTATCTAAATTATCATGTCAAAACTCGACTATTGCTTTGAACAACTAAAAGTCCAAATGTCCATGCTATAAAGAAAAGAATATGATATGACATGTTAGGCAGCATTCCGCATCAAAAATTCTATTTTTATCACTTCCCTACTCGAGGACGAGTAGGAGTTAAGCTTGGGGATGCTGATACGTCTCCAATGTATCTATAATTTTGTATTGTTCCATGCTGTTATATTATCAATCTTGGATGTTTTATAATCATTTTGTAGTCATTTTATATCATTTTTTGGTACTAACCTATTGACATAGTGCCAAGTGCTAGTTGTTGTTTTTTCATGTTTTTTACATCGCAGAAAATCAATACCAGACGGAGTCCAAATGCCACGAAACTCCATGATGATTTTTTATGGGCCTGAAGAAACACATTGGGCCCTGGCTACGCCTGGGGGGTGCCCCGAGGGAGGCACAACCTACCAGGGCGCGCCAGGAGGCCCAGGCGCGCCCTTGTGGGTTGTGCCCACCTCGGGTGCCCCCGGACCACCTCTTTGCTCTATAAATACCCCAATATTCCAGAAACCCTAGAGGAGTCAATGAAATATTCATCCAGCCGCCGCAGAGTCCAGAACCACCAGATCCAATCTAGACACCATCTCGGATGGGGTTCACCACCTCCATTGGTGCCTCTCCGATGATGCTTGAGTAGTTCTTTGTAGACCTTCGGGTCTGTAGTTAGTAGCTAGATGGCTTTCTCTCTTTCGCTGGATTCTCAATACAATGGTCTCTTGAAGATCCATATGATGTAACTCTTTTGCGGTGTGTTTGTTGGGATACGATGAACTTGGAGTTTATGATCAGATCTATCTTTTTATATCCATGAAAGTTAATTGAGTTTCTTTGATCTCTTATATGCATGATTTCTTGCAGCCTTGTATTTCTTCTCCGATATTTGGGTTTTTTTGGCCAACTTGATCTATTTATCTTGCAACGGGAAGAGGTGCCCGGTAGTGGGTTCGATCTTACGGTGCTTGATCCTAGTGGCAGAAAGGGAACCGACACGTATGTATCATTGCTACTAAGGATAAAACGATGGGGTCTATCTCTACATAGATAGATCTTGTCTACATCATGTCATCGTTCTTATTGCATTACTTCGTTTTTCCATGAACTCAATACACTAGATGCATGCTGGATAGTAGTGGTTGTGTGGAGTAATACTAGTATATGCAGGCAGGAGTCAGTCTACTAATCTTGGACGTGATGACTATATAATGATAATTGCCTGGATATCGTCATAATTATTTGAAGTTCTATCAATTGCCCAACAGTAATTTGTTTACCCACCGTTTGCTATTTTTCTCGAGAGAAGCCACTAGTGAAACCTACGGCCCCCGGGCCTTCTTTCTCATATATTTGCTTTGTGATCTACTTTTTCTTGCATTTATTTTCAGATCTATTAAACCAAAAATACAAAAATATCTTGCTGCACTTTTATTTATTTACGATCTATTTATTTAATCTATTACAACTTTCTCCCGTCCACGCGCCTTTTCTGGCACCGTTACCCGAAAGGGATTGACAACCCCTTTAACACGTCGGGTTGCGAGGTTTTGTTATTTGTGTCACTATAAAGAAAATACACTTCCGTGATGATACGTGTTTGTCACAGTAGGTCGCGTTTTTTTCATGCATGTACATCCATGACGATTTTATGACATAATCAAGATAGCCATACCTGTGGTGTCGTAGAAGTGTTCCATGACATTACCAAAATTATCATCACGGAAGTGTCCACTTCCATGATGATAACTCGCGCGTCACATAAGTGCTTTCGTCAAGGGTGACCGACACGTGGCATCCACCGTAACAGAACGCCGTTAAGCTATCGGGTCGGGTTTTGGATCCGATAACCCGTTAACAGCCCCGACCAATGGGGATTTTCCACGTGTAAAATCATCATTGGCTGGAGGAAACACGTGTCGGCTCATCGTTGGGACAGATGTCATCCACTCATTGGACGGAAGGCGCCTATGATACGTCGACACGTGGCACGGCCCAACAGAGGCCCATTCCATTGAAAAGGATCGCCCAGTAAAAATTAGCAGGCTGGCCCATATAAGGCCTAGTTGTGTTAGGTCCATTTAAGCCCACGGCCCATACGAGATGTGCCAATTCGGCCTGTCAACGGCCCGTTAAAGATTTGACACCATTGCAGCCCATCGTCAGTTCGAGCCCGTTAATAGCCCGCTATATATTTGGGCTCAATATCGGCCCGATGATATTTCGGCCTGTTAACGGCCCATTTAATGGGTGGGCCAATTTTCAGGATGTACAGCTTTCGGCCATTTAGCGACCCATTTAAATGTTGGGCTAATTTTCGGCCCGGTGTGTCTTTCAGCCTGTTGACGGCCCATAAATCTGATGGGCCATTTGTAGTCGGACCTAAGTTTCGGCCTTTTAGCGGCCCATTTAAGTGTTGGGCCAATTTCTGGCCCGGTGTCACTTTCAGCCTGTTGACGGCCCATAAATCAGTTGGGCCATTTGTAGTCGGTCCTATGTTTTGTCCTTTTAGCGACCCATTTAAGTGTTGGTCCAATTCTCGGCCCTGTGTGCCTTTCGGCCTGTTAATGGACCATAAATGAGTTGGGCCATTTGTAGTCGGACCTTTGTTTTGGCCTTTTAACGACCCATGCCCTTCATGGTCCAATACCAGCCCGGTTTCTCTTTCGGCCTGCTAAAGGCCCACAACAAAGTTGGGTCATTTACAATACGACCTGACTTTCGGCCTCTTAGCGGCCCATGCTCTTCATGGTCCAGTACAAGCCTGCTGTCTCTTTCGGCCTGCTAAAGGCCTACAGTATAGTTGGGCCATATGCAGCCCAAACTTAGTAACGGCCTGTTAACGGCCCGTGAAATAAATTGGGGCCACCTGTTGCCCGCTTCGATGTCGGCCTGTTAACGACCCAGGAGGTAAGAGGGCCGACCATTAACTTTCGACCTAGTAACGGCCCATTAACTTAATGGGCCCACTAAAATTCGTTCATGTCTTTAGGCCAAATTAGATAATTTGAGCCCATTACGACGAGCAATTATGCACAGGACCAAAACCGATCAAGAAAAGGTACGGCATACAGGGAATAACATTGCACATCCAGCATATATTACAGGAAATTACATCCACTGGGCAATCAAAGATTGATGCCAGTGCAAATAAACGAGCAGAACCTAACCATCTACAACGTCACAATCTGCAACCTCAGCACAGATGACACCCATAAGCATGTGGGCAAGTTCTTGCTGCTTTGCTACAGTGTCTCTGAAAACATTGATCAGTTGTTGTGTCGCACGACTCTGCACCTCTGATTCATCCACCATTTCCATCATTGCTTCAGCCATTAATTGGTTCACAAACATACATTTATTCCGTTGCATTCAAGACAGAGGATACTGAACAGATTCAGATGGCGATTTTGGCAGGCTTGTATTATTGATAGTGGAGAGTGTCTCGACCACTGCATCATAACATAAATTAGGACGGGAACCAAACAGATTAATCATGAGTTATTGCCATATTACTTGGCCTAGATTTACTGGAAAGAAACAATGGGGTTGCCTTGCTGTTTTCAGAGTTTGTCTTCTTATCTTCAGCAGCCTGCACAAAATTAACACACTGGCATTGCTATCATTGGCCAAGTCAGATAATAGGAAAGCAACATTGACACAACGAACGTTTGGGCAACTAGCCTACACCAAATTAACACAATATGGCATAGCTATCATCTGCCAGGTAAGGTAATACGAAAGCAACATTGACACAATGAATGAATGGGCAACCAGAGAAGCACTACAATTCAGTAATGTGCGTGATATGAGATAGTACATTCATGCAGCTCGGTATGCAAAACTACCAGGCAGTTTTCCTTACAAAAATCAACATTGGCGCCTTTAACATTTTGCTACAACTAATTTTAGATCAGATAAAGGTTAGATTCACGCCGATTAACAAAATACATGCTGATGTAAAAATATAATGATATACAACAAGTACTTACATCAGCATTGGAGCACAAAGAATTCCCGCAAGATATTTTCCTCGAATACGATCCAATGGAGGAAGTCTTGTACCGTTTAACATTATTTTCTAAAAGAGAGATGGGTAAGAAACATGTAGAAAATATGATCAGAATGCTATAAAATTTCATGATGCGAGGATACGCACACGCTTCTTAGAATGGAGTTGACATTCTTTTGCTGGACTGGAGCGGACTAGTTCTTTGGCCACTGGAATCTGCTTATTATCAGTGGGAGTTGGGTTTCTCTGTGCTGGAGCAGTATCTATGAAAAATGGAGTTGGTTTGTTATCTCCTGGCGTTTGGATCTTTTGCAAAGACCTGGTTTGTAACCCTTCAGATTCTAACATAGGCGTCTTCCCCTTGCATGCCTTATATAGAAGAATGGTGATTCAGTTATAAAACATGCTACAGCAGAGATGGAATAGGTACTGAAGAATAGAAAGGCATGACATATTGACATGTATTCCCTCCATCCGGAAATAAATGGATGGGTCTAGGCGTATTTCAGTTCTAGATACATCCAGTTTTATCCATTTCTCCGACATTTAATCCGGACGGAGGGAGTATGATGTAAGAGCTAGGGATATGACAGGACAACACAGTAAAAAAACACTGAAAAACCCACTGCAGAACCAAAGTATTCAAACCCACTGATATGAGATAGTACACTCATACAGCTCAGGATGCAAAACTACCAGGCAGTTTTCCTTGCAAAAATCAACATTGTGGCCTTTAATCATACATTTTGCTACAACTAAATTTAGACCAGATAAAGGTTGGATTCACGCCGATTAACAAAATATCAGCATGCTATAAATTTCATGATGCAAGGATACGCACACGCTTCTTAGAATTGAGTTGACATATTTTTGCTGGACTGGAGCGGACTAGTTCTTTGGCCACTGGAATCTGCTTATTATCAGTAGGAGTTGGGTTTCTCTGTGCTGGAGCAGTATCTATAAAAACTGGAGTTGGTTTATTATCTCCTGGCGTTTGGATCTTTTGCAAAGGCCTTGTTTGTAACCCTTTAGAATCTAACATAGTCGTCTTCCCCTTGCATGCCTTATTTAGAAGAATGGTGCTTTAATTATAAAACATGCGACAGCAAAGAGATGGAATAGGTACTGAAGAATAGAAAGGCATGACATATTGACATGTATTCCCTCCATCCGAAAAAATGGATGGGTCTAGGCATATTTCAGTTCTAGATACATCCTTTTTTATCCATTTCGGCAACATGTAATTCGGACGGAGGGAGTATGGTGTAAGAGCTAGGGATACGACAGGACAACACAACAAAAAAAACACTAGTTGAATGTAAAACTGTATGCTAGCGGAATACGTACAGAAATAACTAAGGCAACATACACGTGTATGATTGGGAAAATAAGATGGCATTGCAACAGAGCACTAGAACAGCACTTTGATGTAAAAAAACATGGTATGGTAGACAGATGAAGTACATACTAATGAATAACAATGCATAAGATATTCAGAAGCATGATGTCCAAATTAAGCAGATGGCATTGCGATAGAGTAGAATGACAATACTTGAATTTGAAAACATGTTATCATGAATGGAATAGGTACTGAAAAACAGGAAGGCATGACATATTTACATGCATGATCAGCATGCTGAGCACATGGCATTGCAACAAAGTAGATACACTCGAGGACATTATATGCATGTTTTATCCATATCACAGGCCAAGTTAGAGCAAGGACCTTGTGGGGTGAAGAGGATTCATCATCTTTCTGCAAGTCTTCTGAAGAACTGCCTTTACATGTTCCATCATATTGGGTATCATTGACATCAAGTTTATTGGCCTTTACATTGCTCCGTGAGGTTCTTGTGGATATATCAGTGTGTGCAATTATATCTGACATGCATGGAAGACAACTAGTAGTTAGATTTATGTAATGAGTGCCTGTAGGAGACGACATAAATAGTAGGACTGGGGTTAACTAGCAGCAACAAGTCTCATAAACTAAAGGGAGAACACAGATGAAAGCTATAGAATATGTATCATTTGTACTCGAGATTAACTAGATGGCACACAAAAGTATTAAGGAACAACATAGGTAATACTAGAAGTGGTATAATACTATAATCACCAGCCTATGGGATAGCATTGGCTGATGGATGATAACTATGGAACAACGTTACCTAAAGAACAATTATCTTAGCTGAACTATGGAACAGCGTTAACTCCTGAACAAGACCCGTAAGAGATCAGCATGAATATACAGTGAAATGTGATGATCTATTTTCCATGCTTAGATGAATAACAAAGCCATAAATGTTGCGCCCAAGTAAGATGAGGGTACAACGTATCTGGCTGCCATCCATAGGAGTGAGCATCATGTGCTGACTTGTCGATGGCCCTGCAGTTGTTGTGGCTGTCCATGTCGGGCACGCGCATTCGATGCAGGGAACTGTTGAGTGGGGACTATAGCTCCCTTCTGGTGTATGCTTCCCTTGTTGGAGTAGCTGCGGTGAGTCGGAAGATGGTGTGTCTGAAGATGCAGATAACGCATAATGTTAAGAACGACATATCTCTTTGATCTGAAGAAATACACTAAGAGATCAACAACAAGGTACGAAAGTGGTCACACGATTTTATTTTATTTTGGTATTGTCCGATCTACGTCGGATGGCTGGCCGTCTTGTGCCTCCCGGCTGACACTATTCGGAATCTTCCCCGAAGAGCCAGCGAGCAACAGCAGAGCAGCCTGCCTCCGCCGTCCGTGGCCTGGTCAAAACCCCGCTCCCCGCCCCACCGCACTGACGTAGTTGCGCCGCCCCCGGGCCAATCCACAAAGACTCCCCGTCATCCAGATCTGGCAGCGGCACTACCTTCAACCCACGCAACTCTAAAATGTAGCCATCTAAGCGCTGCTTCCGCAGCGAACTTGCGGCCCCGCACCCTTACGTTAGACACCAGCCAACCGGGAGCCTAGGAGCTCCTCCGCCTAGAGGGGTGCTGCTTCCCATTGGGAATCAATTGACCCGGAATAAAAATTCAGACAACTGACGCCTAAATAAAGTGATTTGAGATGAGGGTGCGACCTATCTCGCAGCATGGTGAAGTAGGCAGGTCCAGCTGCCAAGTCGGTGAGGTCGGCACGGTTGCGGTGGCGACCGGCGGCAGGGAAAGAGCGATGTTGCGACGGTTGACTGCTACGCAGAAGCAGCACCAGGACTCTGGACGGATCCGAAGTTGGAGCCGCTCCGGCGTCGTGAACAACGGCGGGGGTGAATCGGCTCCGGTACGGTTCACGTGGCCGTTGTCGAGGCAGCACCAGCAGCACGGAGTAAGAGGCACACGGCCCAGTGCACGACAAAAAATGGACAGCGTCTCCGACATTAGGGACGAGGGCGGCTGTGAAATTGGTGCGGTGGGGGCGCCATGGAGGTGGGGCTGAGGTTTCGCGGCTCGGGAGAAGGGAGCTTCCCGGCGGGGGGGGGGGGGGATTGGGAGGTGAGTGGAACCATGTCTTACGGACGCATTTGTCTGAAATGTGAGGGGGAGTTACAGTTCTACCCTTGCCTATAGGCTTCTCGGCTTGGGTCTATGTACTGAGGGTCGGTGATTGTAGAGTAACTTTGCTTCTCACCAAATAGTGGGCGGGAGCAATTTCAGGCGAGGAGGGCGTGTTTTGAACTATAGTGGGCGCGAGCGATTTCGGACGAGGAGAGTGTGTTTTGAAATAGTGGGCGCGAGCTATTTCGGGTGAGGAGAGCGTGTTTTGCCGACCATGGTTTATGAATTATTCGGCACATGTCATTTCGGCCGAGGAGAAGGCGCGCTTGGATGAAGTTACGAACCTACCCTCGATGTACAACGGGGCAATTGATGCGTGTCCCACATAGGACGGTAATTTCGCGTCTCCCATTTATTTGCTCAGGCGAATTCCACCGAGCAAAGAGGATGTTTAACGGTTCGTTCAAATTTTGGGAGAACGAGCATCCACGTCTACCTTACCAAGTCGATTCGGATCAAATTTTGAAATATTAGCTTGCCACTTCTTTTTTAGATGGAGAGATGATGCTCGGGAGTAATGTGTTTTCACATGCTCGTTGCTAGCGATTTACTATATGACAAATAGTTGACCCACTCAAAAACGTGAATCAAACCCAAAATGAAATATCTCGATTCAATGAAATAGCTCGTTCAGTAGGTCAAAATAGTGAACTAAATCCAAAATTGAATACCTCAATCGAGTAGCATGTTGTACAGTATTATTGTACTCCATGAACATGTTGAAAGTCAAATTAATGAACTTGTTTGATATACGCATATATCTATTCATGTGTGGATTGCAGACAACATGTTCTCCAATTTAAATATTTGAATGCAAGTTTATATCGAAACATGGTTTATATCAGTCTTTGATGCATAAAACGCGACCTCCCCCTCTCCCGGACTCATGTTCTCTCTCTCTCTCTCGCCGACAATCTTCAATTCTGTCGCACACATCCGACACAAAAACCTTGTTGGTCCCTCTCCATTTCTCTCCATCTCTCTCTCTCTCTCTCTCTCTCTCTCTCTCTCTCTCTTTGTGTGTGTGTGTGGGGGGGGGGGTCTTTCTAGTTCGCATGCATATATACACCATCTATAGGTCTCTCTCGCACACTATGTATGGTACTCTAGCTAGTCCAAGCTAGATATCTTGCGTGCACTCATCGTACGCACACAAATTCCTTGGCTCTTTGCTCGTAACTCTCTCACGCACCACTATGTCGTCTCGGAGCTCTTCCCCCCTCTCTCAAACACTCCATCCACCTGGGTCACACATACACATGCATATCTCACTCGCACTCAATAGGCCCATCTAAAACTCTATCTCTCCCCCTCGTTCTCTCTCCATCTCACACGCGGACACACACAATCTCATGCCCAGCTAGCCAAGTACGATGGTCTCTCACTCAATTGTAGGAACACGCAGTCCCCCCTATATGTATATGACTAGCTAATCTTAGTCTCCATCACAAACATGTGCGTGGTCTATCTCGATTTCTCTCGGGGCATCTTTCTATCGCGCACTGAAAGGATCGAGAAGAGGTGTCTAGGGGGGGGGGGGGTGATTAGACACTAAGTGCCAAAAGTTGCAGTTTTTAATATTCTTAAGTTTAAGTGGAGTTTAAGCACAAGTTTAACGAACACAATACATATCAAGCAAGCATGCAATGAGTATATGAGCAGCGGAAAGTAAAGCATGCAACTTGCAAGAATGTAAAGGGAAGGGTTTGGAGTATTCAAACGCAATTGGAGACACGGATGTTTTTGGCGTGGTTCCGATAGGTGGTGCTATCGTACATCCACGTTGATGGAGACTTCAACCCACGGAGGGTAACGGTTGCGCGAGTCCACGAAGGGCTCCACCCACGAAGGGTCCACGAAGAAGCAACCTTGTCTATTCCATCACGGCCGTCACCCACGAAGGACTTGCCTCACTAGCGGTAGATCTTCACGAAGTAGGCGATCTCCTTGCCCTTACAAACTCCTTGGTTCAACTCCACAATCTTGTCGGAGGCTCCCAAGTGACACCTAGCCAATCTAGGAGACACCACTCTCCAAGAAGTAACAAATGGTGTGTTGATGATGAACTCCTTTCTCTTGTGCTTCAAATGATAGTCTCCCCAACACTCAACTCTCTCTCACAGGATTTGGATTTGGTGGAAAGAAGATTTGAGTGGAAAGCAACTTGGGAAAGGCTAGAGATCAAGATTCATATGGTTGGAATGGAATATCTTGATCTCAACACATGAGTAGGTGGTTCTTTCTCAGAAAATGTGTATTGGAAGTGTAGGTATGTTCTGATGGCTCTCTCCACGAATGAAGAGTGGGTGGAGGGGTATATATAGCCTCCACACAAAATCTAACCATTACACACAGTTTGCCAAACTCGGTCGGACCGATTCAGCAAACCTAGTGACCGTTAGGATTTTCGGTGGGACTGAGATGCAACTTGGTAGGACCAATATGGTTAGGGTTAGGACATAACGTAATCTCGGTGTGACCGATTACACAAACTCGGTGGGACCGATTTTGGTAATAAGCTAACCAGAGAGTTGGTCAGGCAAACTCGGTGAGACTGATTAGACAAACTCGATGGGACCGATTTTGGTAATAAGCTAACCAGAGGGTTTGCATTGTAATCTCGGTAGTACCGATTGCTCAAACTCGGTGAGACCGATTTTGGTAATGGACATACACAGAGAGATTACAATCCCATCTTGGTGAGACCGAGATCCCTATCAGTGAGACTGATTTGCCTAGGGTTTGTGGCAGTGGCTATGACATCTGAAACTCGGTGGCGCCGGATAGAAAGAATCGGTGGGGCCGAGTTTGACTTTTGGTTTAGGTCATATGTGGATGTGGGAAGGTAGTTGAGGGTTTTGGAGCATGTCACTAAGCACTTTGAGCAAGTAAGCCATTAAGCAACACCTCATCCCCTCTTGATAGTATTAGCTTTTCCTATAGACTCAATGTGATCTTGGATCACTAAAATAGAAAATGTAGAGTCTTGATCTTGAAGCTTGAGCCAATCCTTTGTCCTTAGCATCTTGAAGGGGTTCCACATCCTCTAGTCCATGCCATTCCATTTTTGAACTTATCTGAAACATACTAGGTAAAAGTGTTAGTCCAACAAGAGATATGTTGACATTAATTACAAAAACCACCCAGGGAGCACTTGTGCTTTCAATCTCCCCCTTTTTGGTAATTGATGACAACATACATCTAAGCTTTAGATAAAGATATAGAGAATAGCAAGTAAAGCTTTGGAAAGACATGTAACAAGCATAGGCTCCCCCTACATGTATGCAATCATGTGAATATTGAATATATGAGCATGTGAATGCATAAGCATGACAGAGTAAGCAATGTGTTACATGTATCTTGGCTATATGCATCAGAGAAAATGATGTAAATATGAGAAATGTACCTTCATGCTCATGAGTCCTTCTTGCAAATAGTATGTACATCAGCAAGAACTTCTCATTCACATGACTGTGATGCATATACTTACCTTGTGGTCTTGAGTTGGATTAGGATGGGATGAACCTGCGCAAATAAGGTTAAATAACACAGATACACCTACTGACCAGAGCAAACAAGAGAAACCACAAGAGAACCAAGACTGGTATGACATGTAGAGTGAGTACTAAGTACCACATTGGATATAGACATGTCCCCAAAGGTAAAGATATGCAATAAAATCAGAGATTTCCTTCCCTTAGATGTCTTGCTCCCCCTGAATCTGCATGGGATATTGGGAGAAGATAGGGAACAGAAAATTAGAGCAACAAAAAGAAACAACAGAGCTTGAGCTAAAGCAAGCAAACAAACATGTCTTTCCCCTCTTAAAGACATGTGACATCTCTCCTCTTGAACACCAAGCATCTGGGGTCTTTGATGATATTACTTTCTCCTTGTTGATAAACTCTCTCCCCCTGAGTATTCTCTCTTTCTCCCCCTATAGGAAAGATTAAGCTTTGATGTGATCTCTCTCTCCCCCTTTGACATCAATTTCCATGAAGGGCTCTTCTGGACATGTGATACAAATGGGTTGGTCCTTGAGTCACAGAGCAAAGCAGCATTGTAGGATCTAGAAGTAGGTGTGTCTAGAGGGGGGGTTATTAGACACTTAGTGCTAAAGTTGCAATTTTTAAACTTTTTCGGTTTGACCGGAGTTTTAGGCACAATTTCAACATACACAATACATATCAAGCAAGCATGCAAAGAGTATATGAGCAGCGGAATGTAAAGCATGCAACTTGCAAGAATGTAAAGGGAAGGGTTTGGAGAATTCAAGCGCAATTGGAGACACGGATGTTTTTCCCGTGGTTCGGATAGGTGGTGCTATCCTACATCCACGTTGATGGAGACTTCAACCCACGAAGGGTAACGGTTGCGCGAGTCCACGGAGGGCTCCACCCACGAAGGGTCCACGAAGAAGCAACCTTGTCTATCCCACCATGGCCATCGCCCACGAAGGACTTGCCTCACTAGCGGTAGATCTTCACGAAGTAGGCGATCTCCTTGCCCTTACAAACTCCTTGGTTCAACTCCACAATCTTGTCGGAGGCTCCCAAGTGACACCTAGCCAATCTAGGAGACACCACTCTCCAAGAAGTAACAAATGGTGTGTTGATGATGAACTCCTTGCTCTTGTGCTTCAAATGATAGTCTCCCCAACACTCAACTCTCTCTCACAGGATTTGGATTTGGTGGAAAGAAGATTTGAGTGGAAAGCAACTTGGGGAAGGCTAGAGATCAAGATTCATATGGTAGGAATGGAATATCTTGGCCTCAACACAAGG
The DNA here is from genome assembly GCA_032464435.1 of Aegilops umbellulata. NCBI lineage: Eukaryota > Viridiplantae > Streptophyta > Magnoliopsida > Poales > Poaceae > Aegilops > Aegilops umbellulata. The sequence goes on along the minus strand of CP136056.1, from coordinate 58,890,955 downwards.
GTAGGTGGTTCTCTCTCAGAACATATGAGTTGGAAGTGTAGGTGTGTTCTGATGGCTCTCTCCATGAATGAAGAGGAGGTGGAGGGGTATATATAGCCTCCACACAAAATCCAACCGTTACACACAATTTACCAATCTCGGTGGGACCGAATCAACAAACTCGGTCAGACCGAAATAGTAAACCTAGTGACCGTTAGAGATTTTCGGTGGGACTGACATGCAACTCGGTAGGACCGATATGGTTAGGGTTAGGGCATAACGTAATCTCGGTGAGACCGATTACACAAACTCGGTGAGACCGATTTTGCTAATAGGCTAACCAGAGAGTTGGTCAGGCAGACTCGGTGGGACCGATTACTAAACTCGGTTGAACTGATTTTGGTAATGAGTTAACCTGAGAGTTTGCATTGTAATCTCGGTAGTACCGATTGCCTAACTCGGTGAGACCGATTTTGACAATGGACATACACAATGAGATTGCAATCCCATCTCGGTGAGACCGAGATCCCTATCGGTAAAACCGATTTGCTAGGGTTTGGCAGTGGCTTATGACATGTGAAACTCGGTGGCGCCGGATAGAAAGAATCGGTAGGTCCGAGTTTGACTTTGGGTTTAGGTCATATGTGGAAGTGGGAAAGTAGCTGAGGGTTTAAGAGCATATCATTAAGCACATGAAGCAAAAGGCTCATTAAGCAACACCTCATCCCTCCTTGATAGTATTGGCTTTTCCTATGGACTCAATGTGATCTTGGATCACTAAAAATGTAAAATGAAGAGTCTTGAGCTTGAAGCTTTAGCCAATCCTTTGTCCTTAGCATCTTGAAGGAGTTCCCATATCCTTTAGTCCATGCCACTCCATTGTTGAACTTATCTGAAACATGCTAGATAGAAACGTCAGTCCAACAAGAGATATGTTGACATTAATTACCAAAACCACCTGGGGAGCACTTGTGCTTTCAATCTCCCCCTTTTTGGTAATTGATGGCAACATACATCAAAGCTTTAGATAAAGATATAAAGAATGGCAAGTAAAGCTTTGGAAGGACATGTAACAAACATAGGCTCCCCCTACATGTATGCAATCATGTGAATATAAAATGTAGAAGCATGTGAGAGCATGATCATGACAGAGTAGGCAATGTGTCACATGTATCTTGGCCATATGCATCAGAGCAAAAGATTATTAAGAGAAATACCTTCATGCTTATGAGTCCTTCTTGCAAACAGTATGTACAAAAGCAAGAATTCCTCATACTCATGATTCTGATGCATATACTTACCTTGTAGTATTGAGTTGACTAAGGATGGAATGAACCTGCATAAACAAGGTTAGATAACACAGGTACATCCACTAGCCAGAGCAAAACAAAAGAAACCACAAGAATACCAAGACTGGGATGGCATGTAGAGAGTGAGTACAAGGTATCACATTGGATTAGACATGTCCCCAAGAGTAAAGATATGCAATGAATTTGATTGATTTCTTTCCCTTAGATGTCTTGCTCCCCCTGAATCTGACATGGGATATTGGGAGAAGATAGGGAACAGAAAATCAGAGCTGAAAGATATAAATGAATAGAACTTAATGCAAATGAGCACATATGAACATGTCTTTCCCCCAAAAAGACATGTGGCATCTCTCCTCTTGAACATCAAGCATCTGGGATCCTTGAGTGTTCTCTCCCCCTGGAGATCTCTTTCTCCCTGTTAATACTTTCTCTCTCTTTCTCCCTGGTGATAAGCTTTGATGTGATCTCTCTCTCCCCCTTTGACATCAATTTCCAAGAAGGTTTTTATGGAATCCGTCGAATAGGTTTGGTCCTTGAGACTCAGCACAAAGCAATGGATAAAACTGTGATGCTTGTAGAGGACAAGATTCATTGAGTGGAGCTGGATCAGAAGAAATAAGGAATAAGTGGCAAACTGTTTTTCCTGTTGCGAAATCGGTGGCACCGAGTGGCATGTTTCGGTGGTACCGAAGGGATTCGGTTGGACCGAAAATCACAATTTGGTGAAACCGAGTTCATTACAGAGAAAACACTTGTCACCTCATCTCACTAGTCAAATAAGATCTCACAAAGATTTGCAATGAATTAACTGAAAGATTTGCAAGGAATTTGATTCAGAAATATGCAGAACAAGAAGCAAAAAGAAAAGAATGAAAGTTCTAAATGAAGTTGTTTTTTTTTGAAAAAGAGGGAAACAAATATGCAAGGGACAAATGCAATAACACAGAAAAGAACACAAGAGAACTTCATCTACAATTGGGCGGTGACATAGTCACCTATGTTAGAGTATATTGACTTAGGAGTCAAGTGAGAACACTTGATCATAGGTTATACTCATCGTTTAAGCTCAAAATGGGGTTACCATTTTTCGTTTAAGCATCTTGATGTATTCACATCTTGTGGAGTTGCTTTAACTCATGACTTGGAGTAAAGCTTCTCTAAGATGGAATATCATACCTTGGGTGGTGGTGTGGATCTTGCTCATGTAGTTGAACTTGTGTGGGTGCTCGAAGTTGATGTAGCTCATCATGAGTTGGGAGCACCCCTTGGAATTTGAGTTCATCTACTTACATGGGTTAGTTCTTGCAAGGAAAAGGCACTTGTATATCCAAAAATGACAATCATGAAACTCAACATAGAATCTGTCAAAGGATATGTTTGAATGGTTTTGTGCTTCCTTGTCGTCAACCATCGTTGTGTAGAGACTTGGTGATGTAGAGATTGCTCAAGACGTGAGTGAGTTGCAATCTCATAAAATTAGATTCAACCAAGTACCTACATGGGTTAGATAACATGCAAGGTACAAATATATCCAAGACATAAGATAGTCATCATAAGAGATATATCATGGATTAGCCATAAGCTCATGTCTTGCATGTATCCAATGGAGTTTCTATTCCAAGTTCGAAGCATCAATGATGTTCAATTCTCCTCTCAACCTGCAAAAAACTTTCTCATCAAGTGGTTTAGTGAATATATCCGCTAATTGTTTATCGGTGCGAACATGCTTAAGATCAATGTCACCCTTAGCAACATGATCTCGAATGAAATGATGACGAACTTCAATATGCTTAGTTCGAGAATGTTGTACATGATTATGACCAGTTTTGATAGCACTTTCATTGTCACAAAGCAATGGAACATGTTTCACATAGACCCCATAATCTTTAAGAGTTTGGGTCATCCAAAGTAATTGAGCACAACCTGAACCAGCGGCAATGTATTCCGCTTCAGCGGTAGATAAGGATACTGAGTTTTGTTTCTTGGAGGACCAAGACACAAGAGATCTACCAAGAAATTGACAAGTACCCGAAGTGGACTTTCTATCAACCTTGTCTCCGGCATAATCCGAGTCGGAATAGCCAACAAGATCAAAAGAGGACCTCTTAGGATACCAAATGCCAAAATTTGGTGTATGGATTAAGTATCTCACTATCCTTTTCACGGCCTTAAGATGACATTCTTTAGGAGCAGCTTGATATCGTGCACACATGCACACACTTAGCATAATATCGGGACGTGAGGCACATAGGTATAACAATGAACCAATCATAGAGCGATAAACCTTTTGATCAACCGGTTCACCATCTTTGGTCAAATCATTATGTCCACTAGTAGGCATGGGTGTAGGCATACCTTTGCATTCTTGCATATTGAACTTCTTGAAATAAGTCTTTGGTGTACTTCGTTTGAGATATAAATGTGCCTTCCTTAGTTTGCTTGATTTGCAAACCGAGAAAGAATTTGAGTTCACTCATCATAGACATCTCAAACTTCTTCGACATTAGCTTTCCAAACTTTTCACTAAAAAGAGGGTTAGTTGAACCAAATATGATATCATCAACATAAATTTGGCATACAAATAGTTCTCCATTAAACCTATTAGTAAAAAGTGTGGAATCAATTTTTCCAATTTCAAAACCACTTGCAATAAGGAACTTGGTCAAGCATTTATACCATGCTCTAGGAGCTTGTTTAAGACCATAAAGGGCTTTGTGAAGTTTGTAAACATGATTAGGTTTCTTAGGATTGACAAAGCCGGGAGGTTGTTTGACATAAACTTCCTCCTCTATTTCACCATTTAGAAAAGCACTTTTAATGTCCATTTGGTACAAGGTGATATTGTGGTGATTAGCATAGGCAAGTAAGATGCGAATGGACTCAAGTCTAGCAACGGGAGCATATGTCTCACCATAGTCCATACCTTCGACTTGTGTGTACCCTTGGGCGACGAGACGTGCTTTGTTGCGAACCACTTGTCCATCTTCATCTTGCTTGTTGTGAAACACCCATTTGGTACCAATGATGTTGTGGTTGTTGTCGGGCTTCTCAACCAATGTCCAAACTTGGTTTCTCTCAAAGTTGTGTAGCTCTTCATGCATAGCGTTTATCCAATCCGGATCTTCCAATGCTTCTTCGACCTTCATAGGTTCAATGCTAGAGATGAATGAATAGTTTTCACAAAAGTTAGCTAAACGAGTTTTAGAGCGAGTGATTCTCCCGGTTTGAATATCATTGTAGATTTTCTCGACGGGATGATCTTTGGCAATTCTTGCTCGAACTCGTGAAAGCTTTTGCTTGGGTCTTCGTTGAACATCTTCTTCATCTTGTTCTTCTTCTTGGTCTTCTTCATTGTTGACGTTGTCGTTCTCTTGTCGTGGTGGAGAAGGAGGTTGTTGATGTTCGTCTTGATGCATTTCCTTGTTTTCTTCATCTTGGTGTGTCCCACTTGTGGATGCTTCCGTGTCAATTCTTGGTTCACCTTGTCGTGAAGTAGAAGCTTCCACTTGGACAGACGAGGTACTCTCCTTCACCTCCGTTGGGCGAATTTTGCCAATAGACAAGTCTTGGATTGCTTCTGAAGGGTCTTTGTCTCCTACATCAATTGGCAATTGCTCTACTTGCGAGCCATTAGATTCATCAAACTTCACATCTACCATTTCTTCAACCTTTCAGGTGAAATTGTTGTAGACACGGTAAGTGTGAGAGTTTGAGCCATAACCAAGTAGGAAACCTTCATGAGATTTAGGTGCAAACTTTGAATGACGATGCTTATCAAGAATGTAGCACTTTGAGCCGAATACTCGAAAGTATCCAACTTGGGGTTTGTTACCGGTGAGGAGCTCGTATGCCGTCTTGCCGAGTAGCTTGTGAAGATACAAGCGATTTGTTGCATGACAAGCCGTCTCAACCGCTTTTGCCCAAAAGTGCTTCGGCGTCTTGTAGTCATCAAGCATCGTTCTCGCCATTTTGATGAGCGTCCGGTTCTTCCTCTCAACAACTCCATTTTGTTGAGGTGTGTACGTAGCCGAGAACTCGTGTGAAATCCCTTCTTCATCAAGAAAGGTGTCCACATTTGCGTTCTTGAACTCCGTTCCTTTGTCACTCCGAACCTTCTTGATCTTCACGTCAAACTGATTTTGGGCCTTCCTAGCGAAGTTTTTGAAGATCTTTTGGACCTGCGATTTATCATCAAGAAAGAACACCCATGTAAATCTTGAAAAATCATCAACTATAACTAGACCAAAAGAATTTCCACCGAGACTCTTGTAGGCATTGGGACCAAAAAGATCCATATGAAGTAGCTCGAGTGGCCTCCTTGTGGTCATGATGTTCTTCATAGGATGCCTTCCTCCAACCTGTTTACCTGCTTGACAAGCACTACAAAGTCTATCCTTATCAAATATAACATCGTTAACTCCAAGGATATGATTTCCTTTAATAAGCTTGTCAAGGTTTCTCATGCCAACGTGACCTAGTCGTCTATGCCACAACCAACCTTTTGAGGATTTAGCAATAAAGCAAGTTTTAGGTTGTGCCTTTTTAGAGAAATCGACAATGTAAAGGTCACCTCTGCGTATGCCGGTAAAAACCATTTTATGATTGTCTCGATGAAACACTTGGCAATCTACCTCAGTAAATAGAACATTCAAACCGAAATCAGCAAGTCTAGATACTGAAAGTAAGTTGTAGCCAAGAGATTCAACGAGCATGACATTTTGAATGGAGCTATCGTGTGAGATGGCCACCTTACCAAGGCCAACCACCTTACCCTTTGAATTATCACCAGAGGTGACATATTTTCGAGGGCCGTCATTTTCAGCAAGCTCACAGAACATCTCTTCGTCTCCGGTCATATGATCAGTACATCCACTGTCGAGAACCCATTCCTTTCCTCCTGACACATATCCTCAAAGATTAGCCATAAGACCAAAGTTTCTCATTGCATCATCAAGAATGAAGTCACTATCATCGTTCTCATCGTAGTATCCATGTTCAACATGATCTTGTGATTCATCATTTCCTAGAGAGAGTGATTCATTAGATAAATGATCATCAAAGTGGTCACTTTTATGAATTCTTATAGCTTCGGATATAATATCACTAATGATTCCAACATTTCCTTTAGCATGCATGAGATTAGTAAGCTCAAATAGACAATCACCAAAACTAGGATCACTAGAGTTCATTTTACTCAAGGCAATAGATTTATGAAGAATTTCATCCAAATTTTTCAAAAAATAATCGGGGAATCGTTCCTCAAGAAATTTCCATATAGTATAGGCACAATTTAGAGTAGGTAAACTAGAAATCAAGTTTTTGGGCAATCCTCTAATGATGAGCTCAACGGTTCTAAGATTGTGAATCATGTCAATATCTTCATCTAGGGTGGGATGCATAGAATCAACATGAGGTGCACAAGGACTAGCAATATACTTGTTCAAATGATATTGATTGAAAATCACAAGCATCTCATTTTTCCACTCATGAAAATACTCTCCATCAAGAATAGGCACTCTTTGTCTAAGACTCCCTAAAGTAGACACATCCATCTTCCTCCAATGGTGATTAAACCAAGGCAATGGAGACCAAAGCTCTGATACCACTTGTAGGATCTAGAAGTAGGTGTGTCTAGAGGGGGGGGTGATTAGACACTTAGTGCTAAAGTTGCAATTTTTAAACTTTTTCGGTTTGAGTGGAGTTTTAGGCACAATTTCAACATCGCAATACATATAAAGCAAGCATGCAAAGAGTATATGAGCAGTGGAATGTAAAGCATGCAACTTGCAAGAATGTAAAGGGAAGGGTTTGGAGAATTCAAACGCAATTGGAGACACGGATGTTTTTCCCGTGGTTCGGATAGGTGGTGCTATCCTACATCCACGTTGATGGAGACTTCAACCCACGAAGGGTAACGGTTGCGGGAGTCCACGGAGGGCTCCACCCACGAAGGGTCCACGAAGAAGCAACCTTGTCTATCCCACCATGGCCATCGCCCACGAAGGACTTGCCTCACTAGCGGTAGATCTTCACGAAGTAGGCGATCTCCTTGCCCTTACAAACTCCTTGGTTCAACTCCACAATCTTGTCGGAGGCTCCCAAGTGACACCTAGCAAGTCTAGGAGACACCACTCTCCAAGAAGTAACAAATGGTGTGTTGATGATGAACTCCTTGCTCTTGTGCTTCAAATGATAGTCTCCCCAACACTCAACTCTCTCTCACAGGATTTGGATTTGGTGGAAAGAAGATTTGAGTGGAAAGAAACTTGGGGAAGGCTAGAGATCAAGATTCATATGGTAGGAATGGAATATCTTGGCCTCAACACAAGGGTAGGTGGTTCTCTCTCAGAACATATGAGTTGGAAGTGTAGGTGTGTTCTGATGGCTCTCTCCACGAATGAAGAGGAGGTGGAGGGGTATATATAGCCTCCACACAAAATCCAACCGTTACACACAATTTACCAATCTCGGTGGGACCGAATCAACAAACTCGATCGGACCGAAATAGTAAACCTAGTGACCGTTAGAGATTTTCGGTGGGACTGACATGCAAATCGGTAGGACCGATATGGTTAGGGTCAGGGCATAACGTAATCTCGGTGAGACCGATTACACAAACTCGGTGAGACCGATTTTGGTAATAGGCTAACCAGAGAGTTGGTCAGACAAACTCGGTGAGACCGATTACACAAACTCGGTGAGACCGATTACTAAACTCGGTTGAACCGATTTTGGTAATGAGTTAACCAAAGAGTTTGCATTTTAATCTCGGTAGTACCGATTGCCTAAACTCGGTGAGACCGATTTTGACAATGGACATACACAGTGAGATTGCAATCCCATCTCGGTGAGACCGAGATCCCTATCGGTAAAACCAATTTGCTAGGGTTTGGCAGTGGCTTATGACATGTGAAACTCGGTGGCGCCGGATAGAAAGAATCGGTAGGTCCGAGTTTGACTTTGGGTTTAGGTCATATGTGGAAGTGGGAAAGTAGCTGAGGGTTTAGGAGCATATCATTAAGCACATGAAGCAAAAGGCTCATTAAGCAACACCTCATCCCTCCTTGATAGTATTGGCTTTTCCTATGGACTCAATGTGATCTTGGATCACTAAAAATGTAAAATGAAGAGTCTTGAGCTTGAAGCTTTAGCCAATCCTTTGTCCTTAGCATCTTGAAGGAGTTCCCATATCCTTTAGTCCATGCCACTCCATTGTTGAACTTATCTGAAACATGCTAGATAGAAACGTTAGTCCAACAAGAGATATGTTGACATTAATTACCAAAACCACCTGGGGAGCACTTGTGCTTTCAAGCATGTCTAATATGATGCTTGTAGAGGACAAGAATCATTGAGTGGAGCTGGAGCAAACAGAAATCAGGAATAAGTGGCAAGTTGGTTTTCCTGTGGTGAAATCGGTGACTCCGAGTTGTGTGCTTCGGTGCAACCGAAAGATTTCGGTTGGGCCGAAGAGAACAATCCGGTGTCACCGAGTTCATCAGAGTGAAACCACTTGTCACCTCAGCTCACTAGACAAGTAAGATCCCACAAGGATATGCAAGGAATTTACTGAAAGATTTGCAATGAATTGGATGCAGAAAATGCAGAACAAAAAGAAAAGACAAGAAAAGATCTAGATGAAGTTTTTTTGAAAGGGGAAACAAATATGCAAATGTCAAATGCAATAACACAGAAAAGAACTCAAGAGAACTTCATCTAGAGTTGGGCGGCAACAAAGTCACCTATGTTAGAGTATATTGACTTATGAGTCAAGTGAGAGCACTTGATCATAGGTCATACTCATCGTTTAAGCTCAAAATGGGGTTACCATTTTTCGTTTAAGCATCTTGATGTATTCACATCTTGTTGATTTGCTTTGACTCATGACTTGGAGTAAAGCTTCTCTAAGATGGAATAACATACCTTGGGTGGTGGTGTTGATCTTGTACATGTAGTCGAACTTGTGTGGGTTGCTCAAGGTTGATGTAGTTCATCAAGTGTTGGGAGCACCACTTGGAGTTTGAGTTCATCTACCTACATGGGTTAGTCTTGCAAGGAAGAGCACTTGTGTATCCAAAATGACAATCATGAGACTCAACATAGAATTTGCCAAAGGATATGTTTGAATGTTTTCGTGCTTCCTTGTCTTCAACCACCATTGTGTAGAGACTTGGTGATGTAGAAATTGCTCAAGATGTGAGTGAGTTGCAATCTCATAGATTTAGATTCATCCAAGTACCTACACGGGTTAGATAACATGCAAGGTACAAATATATCCAAGACATATGAATAGCATCATAAGAGAAATATCGAGGATTAGTCATAGGCTCATGCCCTGCATGTATCAAATGGAGTTCCTACTCCAAGTTTGAAGCATCAATGATGTTCAATTAACCTCTCAACCTGCAAAACACTTTCTCATCAAGTGGTTTAGTGAATATATCCGCTAATTGCTTATCGGTGCAAACATGCTTAAGGTTAATGTCCCCTTTGGCAACATGATCTCGAATGAAATGATGACGAACTTCAATATGCTTAGTTCGAGAATGTTGCACGGGATTGTGAGCAATCTTAATAGCACTTTCATTGTCACATAGCAATGGAACATGTCTCACATATATCCCATAATCTTTAAGAGTTTGGGTCATCCAAAGTAATTGAGCACAACATGAACCAGCGGCAATGTATTCTGCTTCGGCGGTGGATAAGGATACCGAGTTTTGTTTCTTGGAAGACCAAGACACAAGAGATCTACCAAGGAATTGACAAGTACCCGAAGTGGACTTTCTATCAACCTTGTCTCCAGCATAGTCCGAATCGGAGTAGCCAACAAGATCGAAAGAGGACCTCTTAGGATACCAAATGCCAAAAATTGGTGTATGGATTAGGTATCTCACTATCCTTTTCACAGCCTTAAGATGACATTCTTTAGGAGCAGCTTGATATCGTGCACACATGCACAAACTTAGCATAATATCGAGACGAGAGGCACATAGATATAACAATGAACCAATCATATAGCGATAAACCTTTTAATCAACCGGTTCACCATCTTTGGTCAAATCAAGATGTCCACTCGTAGGCATGGGTGTAGTCATACCTTTGCATTCTTGCATATTGAACTTCTTGAATAAGTCCTTGGTGTACTTCGTTTGAGAGACAAAGGTACCTTCCTTAGTGTGCTTGATTTTCAAACCGAGAAAGAATTTGAGTTCACTCATCATAGACATCTCAAACTTCTCCGACATTAGCTTTCCAAACTTCTCACTAAAATGAGGGTTAGTTGAACCAAATATGATATCATCAACATAAATTTGGCACACAAATAGTTCTCCATTAACCCTTTTAGTAAAAAGAGTGGAATCAATTTTACCAATTTCAAAGCCTTTTTCAATAAGGAACTTGGTCAAGCATTTATACCATGCTCTAGGAGCTTGTTTAAGACCATAAAGGTCTTTGTGAAGTTTGTAAACATGATTAGGTTTCTTACGATTGACGAAGCCGGGAGGTTGCTTAACATAAACTTCCTCCTCAATTTTGCCATTTAGAAAAGCACTTTTAATGTCCATTTGGTACAAGGTGATAGCATGGTGATTAGCATAAGCAAGTAAGATGCGAATGGACTCAAGTCTAGCAACGGGAGCATATGTCTCACCATAGTCCATACCTTCAACTTGTGTGTAGCCTTGGGCGACGAGACGTGCTTTGTTGCGAACCACTTTTCCATCTTCATCTTGCTTGTTGCGAAACACCCATTTGGTACCAATGATGTTGTCGGGCTTCTCGACCAATGTACACACTTGATTTCTCTCAAAGTTGTGTAGCTCTTCATGCATAGTGTTTATCCAATCCGGATCCTTCAATGCTTCTTCAACCTTCATAGGTTCAATGCTAGAGATGAATGAGTAATGTTCACAAAAGTTAGCTAAACGAGTTTTAGAGCGAGTGATTCTCCCGGTTTGGATATCATTGTAGATTTGCTCGACGGGATGATCTTTGGAAATTCTTGCTCGAACTCATGAAAGCTTTTGCTTGGGTCGGGGTGGAACATCCTCTTCATCTTGTTCTTCTTCTTGGCCTTCTTCATTGTTGACGTTGTCGTTCTCTTGTCGTGGTGGAGAAGGAGGTTGTTGATGTTCACCTTGGTGTACTTCCTCGTTTTCTTCATCTTGGCGTGTCCCACTTGTGGATGCTTCCGTATCAACTCTTGGTTCACCTTGTCGTGAGGTAGAAGCTTCCACTTGGACGGACGAGGTACTCTCCTTCACTTCCGCTGGACGAATCTTGCCAATGGACAAGTCTTGAATTGCTTCCGAAGGGTCTTTGTCTCCTACATCAATTGGCAATTGCTCTACTTGCGAGCCGTTAGATTCATCAAACTTCGCATCTACCGTCTCTTCAGCCTTTTGGGTGAAATTGTTGTAGACACGGTAAGTGTGAGAGTTTGAGCCATAACCAAGTAGGAAACCTTCATGAGATTTAGGAGCAAATTTAGAACGACGATGCTTATCAAGAATGTAGCACTTTGAGCCGAATACTCGAAAGTATCCAACTTGGGGTTTGTTACCGGTGAGGAGCTCGTATGCCATCTTGCCGAGTAGCTTGTGAAGATACAAGCGATTTGTTGCATGACAAGCTGTCTCAACCGCTTCCGCCCAAAAGTGCTTTCGTGTTTTGTACTCATCAAGCATCGTTCTTGCCATCTCGATAAGAGTCCGGTTCTTCCTCTCAACAAATACATTTTGTTGAGTTGTGTACATAGCCGAGAACTCGTGTGAAATACCTTCTTCGTCAAAAAAGGTGTCCACATTTGCGTTTTTGAACTCCATTCCGTTGTCGCTCCGAACCTTCTTGATCTTCACGTCAAACTGATTTTGGGCCTTCCTAGCGAAGTTTTTGAAGATCTTTTGGACCTGCGATTTGTCATAAAGAAAGAACACCCACGTAAATCTTGAAAAATCATCAACTATGACTAGACCAAATGAGTTACCACCGAGACTCTTGTAGGCATTTGGACCAAAGAGATCCATGTGAAGTAGCTCGAGTGGTCTTCTTGTGGTCATGATGTTCTTCACGCGATGACTTCCTCCAACTTGTTTCCCTGCTTGACAAGCACTAAAAGTCTATCCTTGTCAAATATGACATCTTTTATTCCAAGGATATGATCACCTTTAATAAGCTTATCAAGATTTCGCATACCAACATGACCTAGTCTTCTATGCCACAACCAGCCTTTAGAAGATTTAGCAATTACGAAAGTTTTAGGTTGAGCCTTTTTAGTGAAATCAACAATGTAAAGATCTCCTCTACGTATACCGGTAAATATCATTTTAATATTGTCTCTACGAAACACTTGGCAATCTACTTCAGTGAATAAGACATTGAAACCGAAATCTGCAAGTCTAGAAACTGAAAGTAAATTGTATCCAAGGGATTCAACGAGCATGACATTTTGTATGGAGCTATCATGTGAGATGGCCACCTTGCCAAGGCCAACCACCTTACCCTTTGAATTATCACCAAAACATATTTTCGAGGGCCGTCGTTTTCAACAAGCTCAAGGAACATATCTTCATCTCCGGTCATATGATCAGTACATCCACTATCAAGGACCCATTCCTTTCCTCCAGCCATGTAGCCGCGAAGATTTGCCATAAGACCAAAATGCCTCATTGCATCATCAAGATCATAGTCACTATCATCATCTTCATCATAGTATCCATGTTCAACATCATCTTGTGATTGATCAATTCCTAGAGAGGGTAATTCATTAGATAAATTATCATCACAATGGTTACCTTTATGAATTCTAATAGCTTCGGATATGATATCGCTAATGATTCCAACATTTCCTTTAGCACGCATGAGATTGGTAAGCTCAAATAGACAATCACCAAAACTAGGATCACTAGAGTTCATCTTACTCAAAGCAATAGACTTATGGAGAACTTCGTCTAAATTTTTTTAAGGAATAATCGGGAAATCGTTCCTCAAGAAATTTCCATATAGTATAGGCACAATCAAGAGTAGGCAAACTAGCAATCAAATTTTTAGGCAATCCTCTTATGATAAGATTGATGGTTCAAATATTACGAATCATGTCAAGATCTTCTTCGGGTGTGGGATGCAAGGGATCAATATGAGGTGCACAAGGACTAGCAATGTACTTGTTCAAGTGATATTCATTTAAAATCTCAAGCATTTCATTTTTCCACTCATGAAAATACTCTCCATCAAGAATAGGCACTCTATGTCTAAGACTCCCCAAAGTAGACACATCCATCTTCCTCCAAAGGTGTTTAAACCAAGGAAATGGAGACCAAAGCTCTGATACCAATTGAAAGGATCGAGAAGAGGTGTCTAGAGGGGGGGTGATTAGACACTAAGTGCCAAAAGTTGCAGTTTTTAATATTCTTAAGTTTAAGTGGAGTTTAAGCACAAGTTTAACGAACACAATACATATCAAGCAAGCATGCAATGAGTATATGAGCAGCGGAAAGTAAAGCATGCAACTTGCAAGAATGTAAAGGGAAGGGCTTGGAGTATTCAAACGCAATTGGAGACACAGATGTTTTTGGCGTGGTTCCGATAGGTGGTGCTATCGTACATCCACGTTGATGGAGACTTCAACCCACGGAGGGTAACGGTTGCGCGAGTCCACGGAGGGCTCCACCCACGAAGGATCCACGAAGAAGCAACCTTGTCTATTCCATCACGGCCGTCGCCCACGAAGGACTTGCCTCACTAGCGGTAGATCTTCACGAAGTAGGCGATCTCCTTGCCCTTACAAACACCTTGGTTCAACTCCACAATCTTGTCGGAGGCTCCCAAGTGGCACCTAGCCAATCTAGGAGACACCACTCTCCAAGAAGTAACAAATGGTGTGTTGATGATGAACTCCTTGCTCTTGTGCTTCAAATGATAGTCTCCCCAACACTCAAGTCTCTCTCACAGGATTTGGATTTGGTGGAAAGAAGATTTGAGTGGAAAGCAACTTGGGAAAGGCTAGAGATCAAGATTCATATGGTTGGAATGGAATATCTTGATCTCAACACATGAGTAGGTGGTTCTCTCTCAGAAAATGTGTATTGGAAGTGTAGGTATGTTCTGATGGCTCTCTCCACGAATGAAGAGTGGGTGGAGGGGTATATATAGCCTCCACACAAAATCTAACCGTTACACACAGTTTGCCAAACTCGGTGGGACCGAATAGTTAAACTCGGTCGGACCGATTCAGCAAACCTAGTGACCGTTAGGATTTTCGGTGGGACTCAGATGCAACTCGGTAGGACCGATATGGTTAGGGTTAGGGCATAACGTAATCTTGGTGTGACCGATTACACAAACTCGGTGGGACCGATTTTGGTAATAAGCTAACCAGAGAGTTGGTCAGGCAAACTCGGTGAGACCGATTACACAAATTGGTGGGACCGATTTTGGTAATAAGCTAACCAGAGGGTTTGCATTGTAATATCGGTACTACCGATTGCTCAAACTCGGTGAGACCGATTTTGGTAATGGACATACACAGAGAGATTACAATCCCATCTTAGTGAGACCGAGATCCCTATCAGTGAGACCGATTTGCCTAGGGTTTGTGGCAGTGGCTATGACATCTGAAACTCGGTGGCGCTGGATAGAAAGAATCGGTGGGCCGAGTTTGACTTTTGGTTTAGGTCATATGTGGATGTGGGAAGGTAGTTGAGGGGTTTGGAGCATATCACTAAGCACTTTGAGCAAGTAAGCCATTAAGCAACACCTCATCCCCTCTTGATAGTATTGGCTTTTCCTATAGACTCAATGTGATCTTGGATCACTAAAATAGAAAATGTAGAGTCTTGATCTTGAAACTTGAGCCAATCCTTTGTCCTTATCATCTTGAAGGGGTTCCACATCCTCTAGTCCATGCCATTCCATTGTTGAAGTTATCTGAAACATACTAGGTAAAAGTGTTAGTCCAACAAGAGATATGTTGACATTAATTACCAAAACCACCCAGGGAGCACTTGTGCTTTCACGTACGCACTCCTTCGATCTCCCATCCATATAGTCCCCTCACGATCTTGACGGGATCTCTCTATCACAAACACACCCTCTCTCCCTCCCCATGCGTCCATGCCATCCATGTGTCCCTCTCGTCCTTTGTTCCTTGTTGGCCAGACCTCTATTGGAGATGTGCTACAGGGGTGTCTCTCTCCATTGCAAACAATCACACACTAGCTATCTTCGTGTATCTCCTCGCCTCGCTTTTCCATCTCGGAGATGCATGCATGATATGTTCGCATAAGAAATGAAAAAACACACTCTCTCTCCAATTTATCGTTTGTTGTCACTTTCTCTTTCACACACATACTCTTTTTGCACACTTACTCATTCTCCTTCACACGCACTTGATCTGTCTCGACTGAGGCACTCTCCTCGGTCCATAGCATATAGATTTATTGAAAAGTCAAACATCACAAAGTTTGACCATGTACATGGAGAAAAAGAATTACATCTAGTACGGCAAACATATACCATTAGATTCACCATGATATGTAGTTTTGTATGATGTATCTTTGGTATTGTAGATATAAATAACATTTGCGTAAACTTGATCAAAGTTTCCAAAGTTTGACTTCTAAAAAATTTACATGCACTGCATTATCGAGCGGATGGAATATCTCTTTCCCCCTCTCAGCTATCTGACGCACCACTTAGCCTTATCGGGGCTCCTCAATCTCTCTCAAACTTTATTGGTCAGTTTGGTTCATGACCTGACCCTCATGCCTTGATGGCCGGTACTGCCTGGTGTGGACGTGAGATGTAAAATATTTCTGCCTGGCCAGACTTGTGTGGTGCTGAAGCATTTGGTTCATGCCTGGGCCAGGCAAAGCATCAACGTCCCATCAATCAATCCATGCATCAATTATTAAATGCTAATATCCATCCATGTTGATGTTAGCCTCGTGGCCAAACGACCAGGCACAGCCAAGCATTCGAAATCGGTCGCCTAGGCAAGGCTACTTGCAGTGTCTGGAGTTCAGCCAGGCTAATTAAAGTGCAAGGGAACCCCGGCCAGGCGGGCTTTCTTTTTCACAGGGTAGCAACCAAACAAGCGTGCATGAAATCCAGCCACAACCCCAGGCCAGGCAAAAGATGCTCAGGACGCAAGCCAAACTGGCCTTATATCTCCTTTGTTCACACATACACATGTCTCGCTCGCGCTATACATATACACCCATCCAACACTCTCCGCCCTTGTTCTCTCTCCATGTGACACGCACCCCCCTAAGTACCATAATCCCTCACTCCGTCATAGGCGCAAGCACTCCCCCCTCCTAAGTATGATTATCTCTTACTAGCCATCAGGAACACACGTATTTTCTCCTTCCATCCATACGTCTATCCCGATATCTCTCGGGGCATCTTCTATCGCGCACACACCTTGTCACTAGATCTCCCACCCATGTAGTCCCATCACGATCTCCAGGGGATCTCTCTATGACAAACATACACTCTCTCCTCCCCATGTCTGCATTTTCTCCGTATGTCTCTCTCGACCTCTCTCCCTTGTTTGTCAAACCCCTCTTGGCCATGTGCTAGGGGTATTGCTCTCTCGGTTCCAAACAACCACACACTATCTCCTCACCTTGCCTCCGTTGTCGAAGATGCATGTGTGATATGTTTGCATAAGACACACACACTTTTTCTCTACTTTTATCGTGTGTTGTCCATGTCTCTTTCACACACGCACACACACTTTTTTCACTCACTCACTCTCTCTCTCTCTATCTCTCTAGTTAGGGACTCTGTCACGTCCATAAGCATATGTGGAACGATCATTA
This sequence comes from Aegilops umbellulata, assembly GCA_032464435.1. Taxonomy (NCBI): domain Eukaryota; kingdom Viridiplantae; phylum Streptophyta; class Magnoliopsida; order Poales; family Poaceae; genus Aegilops; species Aegilops umbellulata. Next base: position 58,873,839 of record CP136056.1, on the reverse strand, counting down.
GATTCATCACAACATGTACTTACTTCATACTATCATTTATCTTTGGTATTGTAGATATAAGTAATTTCTTTATAAACTTGGTCAAAGTTTCAAAAGTTTGACTTCAAAAAAATGTTGGAACTACATTATCGAACGGAGGGAGTAGCTCTTTTTCTCTCTCTGCTATCTCTCATCAGCCTCCCCTCTCACTCGAACTCTCTATACCGACGGATTATACGCTCACTGTGTCAGCGTATAGATCTGTATATTGTTTAGTTGGCCGGTCAACCAATCCACATGCTGCCTTGTCAGCTCGTGTTTTGTATCTTCATGTGCTGGCCCATGTGGCTGTGGGTGAAAATAAGTAAACTACAGGCCCATCTGACACGCGGTGAAGTAAACAAAGTTGAAACCACTTGGGGTAGCACCCCGCACGCTAGTAAATTGAGGGTGCGTTGAGGACAAACTTCTTGCGCGCAAATGACGCACTCGCGCACAATTCACCACTGCGCGGCGGCATGCACAGAAGGACACACTCACGCACACCCAGCACACAACACACACCAGCACATGTGTACACCGGCGTCGCCGCCGGTTGAGATGGACGGCGAGGTAGCCAACAAGCGGAGGCAGCTTGAGCCAAAACCGCATCCGGCGAGCCTGGACTTCGTCAGCAGCCTCCCTGACGACATGCTGCTCGTCATCATCGGCCTCCTCCCCACCAAATCTGTCGTGCGGACTGACCTGCTCTCCCGGCGGTGGCGACCCCTCTCGCGCTGCGTCCCCCTCAACCTCACCGTCGACAACTGCCTCTGCGACGGGGATTGCAAACGCATGGCCGCAGTCTCCAAGATCCTTTCATCGCACCCTGGGCCAGGCGCCTTGACATCTGCATGTTCAGTACCAACTGCAAGGTCCAACCCAAGTTCGACGAGTGGTTCTTATCCCCCACCCTAGATCGGCTCGAGGAGCTCAGCTTTGAAGCTGGACGATGCCGCTCTCTGCCACCGTCCGCGCTCTGCCTCACGCCACGCTGCACCGCGCCAGCTTCAGCTCCTGCTATCTTCCCCAGATTAATGCCGCGCCCGCCCTTCTTCTCCCTCAAGTCAAGCAGCTCGACCTCTTCGATGTTGTCATCTCGAAGAAGGCTATGGAGCACCTGCTCCACAGCTGTACTGCGCTCGAGTACCTTCGCCTTGAGAAAATCCACGGGTTCATTAGCCTCCACATCGCCTCGACGAATCTCCAATGGATTTATGTGTCTTGTTGGCCCCACAACAAGACATCAATTGGGAAGAGATCACTCCAGCTGTTCCATGTTATGGTCATTGAGAATGCGCCTTTCCTTGAGAGATTGCTTGTATCGGATCAAGAAGGTCCAACAAAAATCAGGGTCATTGACACGCCGAAATTGACAGCGTTGGTGTACTCGTCTGCCAAATTCTCCGAACTCTTTATTGGATCCGTAATCGTTCAGATACAGCACTCATCTTCTTCTCCGTCTTCTTGAAATTCACATTTTTAAATTTCTTCTTGATGTATTTACGACCGTCTTCCAAAAAATGATTCCCACAAGCTTGACCCAGTCCATGCGCATAGTGAAGATCTTAGCACTAAAAGCTATCGGCCCCAATCTGGATCAAGTTGTTGGATTCCTTACATGCTTTCCGTGCACGGAGAAGCTACTCATTGAGGTGAAACTTCTTTCCTATAAGTAAACCGTAATCACAATGTAGCTCAATTTTTTCGTAATTTTTCCAAATTACGATGACAAGTGTAGTGTTCAAAACTGCATCTACGCACTGCACAGAAATAAATGTTTTTAGTATTTTTTCTCACGTGATCACCTGCATCGTTTTTATGCTGTACTACTATAGTAGCCTAGGCTAGTCATAGTGGAAAGTAACTTAGACTACTCCAGTAACTCTATGGTTACCCTAAGAGCAAGTACTACCTCCATCCTGGTTTACTCTTCAAATTTTGTAGTATCAAAATTTGACCATAGATTTAACTGACAAAATGTTAATGCATGTCACTAAGAACTATATCGTTGGATTCGTATTTGAACATAATTTCAAATGGTGTAATTTTTAGTGACATGCATTGGCATTTTCTTAGGTAAATCTATGGTCAAAATTTTATACTAAATACGAGGTAGTATTCCCTCCGTCCCAAAATTCTTGTCTTACATTTGTTTAGATACAGATGTATCTAACACTAAAATGTAACTAGATACATCCGTATTTAGACAAATTTAAGACAAGAATTTTGGGATGGAGGGAGTACAAAAGTGGGCTATGTAGGCCAAAACATGTGCCAAATTCACTTGTGATGCATTTGGCATTGATGCCCCTCCATTGCTCACCTGGTGCCCCAATCTGGATCACCTACTTTGCTCCGGTGCCAAATTAACTCACACAATGAAAAAACACTACATGGGAGAGAGAGAGGACTGAGGCAATAAAAAACACTTGTTTGGGAGAGTGAGAGGCTGGTGTAGTTGGTTTGATTGATTTGTTTATACACGTGGGTCTGTGTGCACAGCGGTGCCAACTCTCCCACATCGCGAGAGCGGTGCCAAAATCTTTTGATTTGACATCGATGTGTATTATGTGGCATACTTTTGCGAAATATGGCATCGGCCACATAGTGGAAGGCAACAAATGCCCAAGCTCTTCACGTGCTCCTAGTTAAATGAGAGGAAACAGAAAGAGAGAGAGAGAGAGAGAGAGAGAGAGGAAAAAAATATCACTAGCCAGCCAACCCTATCGTATGAGCGAATGATATTGGTACCTCTTGATGACACGGCAATCTTATGCAGCCAGCTGCTCTAATATGTTCTCTTCTTTTGCTGATAAAAAAGACCCGAAAGTGAAAAATGTGCTACACTATAACAATCTCATCGAATGCCTTGATCTCCATCTTACAGAAATTGATTTGATTGACTACCGAGGCAGCACATCTGAGATTAAATTGGCTAGGTTCTTTGTTCTGGAGGCAAGTGTGCTCAAGGTAATGAGGTTTGGCGTTCTCTGGCGCAACAATGAATGGCGTGCTGATCACCGCAAGCGTCTAAGCCTAAATGACAAAGTCTCCGTAGAAGCTGAATTTGTTTTTGAAACATCAAGTGGCCAGAGACTTGAAAACTTATTTGCCCATTAGTGACTTGTCAGGGCGGTGGATTTTAGTTTGTACAATAATGCTGCATCCACCTAAAGTAACGAAAGTTCTTACATAAACTTCCTAGTAATTCCCTCTTCGTAGGTGCAGCATTACTCCTAACATTTGTAATATCAGTTTGAAACTTGTAATATTGTCGTGTCCTATTCCTGTGTTTTCCAAATCCTGCGAATCAAACAGGTCCTGAGTTGGTGATGATGTTGTGCCTCCCATCTTTCACCAATAGCCGTCAGATCTAGATCTGACGCATACAAACCAAGCTTCTGCATTTTTGCAAAAAGATGCCCACACTTGTTCCCTATTTAGAAACAACTCCTTGTCTCTCATAATCAGCCTTATCTCCTCCCCACCACACCTAGAAGGCCGTGGAAAAATCTGGCGCGATGGCCGTTGCCGGAGCCGTCCACCCCCAATCTTGGTGTTCCGTGCACGGGCATCTACGCACGGGAAATTATGTCGAACAGGGCTAGTTGTAAGCAGGCTAGCTCTACAGCCATGATGATAGTGACTGCAGACGGTGAGGCTGACTATGGTATGCCGAACACGGTGCCTATACTCAGGTGTCATCTCCGGCGCAGGGTCTTGTCACTTCACTGTGAGGAGCAGCACGCAATAATTTGACCAACGGGTAGTACAGTGCTAGTACTCCTACTACTACATTGGTAGTACTACTACTAGTACTAGTAGCACCACCGTCTGGATTTAGGAGTACTACCACATCTATCTGGATTTTAGTATTTGGCTAGCAATATCTAGTAATGCATGTCACAAAAAATGTACTACTCCCTCTGTAAATAAATACATGGTGTTTTATTCCTATCGGCGAGAGAACTTAATGTTTTTTTGCTAACTAGAGTACTAATAGGATTACATGCAATGAACTAAACACTGCATGTCATGTTTGGTAGTCTCAAGTCATTGAAAGCATGCACGGCCCACATCTCTCATTGGTTGATATGTCACGAAATAAGAAACAAGGAGGGAGTGCACCGTGCCTAAGTATTTTGGGATTATTTGGTTTTCGTAAGGTGACTTACACAACATTTTTGTTTACATGCATTAACATTTTATTAGTTAAATCAAAGGTCAAAACTTGGCGCAAAATGCAAAGGGGACCAATAAACCAGTAAACATCAAACTTCTCTTGTTTGGCCCCAACTAGAGGTCCGGTGAGATGACTATACTGCACCGGCACGGAGGGGGACATAGATTCATTGACTTACGGCAACTGCCTTTGGGTGAATGACACGTGGGCCCAGGGGGTGGCTGGCCCACCTATCATACACCCAAAGGCAGGTGCAGTAGAGGGCTGAGGAGTAGTATGAAATCCTACGCACCTACGCACACTAACCAAGGGCAAGAGTGACCACTCAAATCGCAAGATCAGTTGACTAGAAGCTAAGCTAGACCCATGGAGGCAATGAGCGCGAGCATCAGCCGGCTGTGCCAGATGGTCCACGACGCCGGCCTGCGGCCCGGCACCAAGGAACGTCTCCAGGTAGTACTGCTTGAGGCCGCCAGGGCGAGGGGCCGCTTGGACGACAGCTTCGTCTCCTTGTTCGATGAGGTCCTCGTTAGTTTCCTTGACAAGTTCACCGTCATCAAGAAGCTTGCAGACGACTTTGACGTAAGCCTCCAGCCGGCGCGCCCAGGCTCTGCGATGCCCGCCACCCTCAACGGCCACTATGATGACAAACTCTTCGACGCACTGGTGGCCCTATGACTACCCGCCGTTGCGCCGGAGAATGTCCACCTCGAGGTCGCGCTCGCCACACAGCGCCTGGCGCAGCAAGACACCATCGACATAATCACCCACGTCTACGCGCAAATCGTCCACAAGGACTACTACATGCAAGAGGAGGACGATAGGACGCTGGCCTTCTTGGACCGCAGGGCAACCTTGGACAACACTGTTCAGAAGCACGTTGAGCTTGCCGCCAACGCCGCTGCTCCTCACACGTCGGTTGGTGACCCGGCGCACTAGGGCGTGAGGATGTCATTGATGGATCTGTATGTATTTTTATCTTTCCGTCAAATCCATGTAGTAGTATATGATACTACAGTAATTATCTTACCTTTCGCATCAACTTCATAATTTTCGTATGTACTCCATGCATGAACGGCGCCAGAACCAAACTTCTCATTACTCTAGGCAAAATCGTTATTTTCTATCTATCGGTCGCGCCATGGAGCAGAACCAAATTTTACAAGTTACGAGTTCAAAAGGAAAAGCCTGCCGTGTTCGCGTCGCACCCCCACATGGTTGGTCCGGCACGCCGCTCAAGCGGGAATGCGTGCGGTGTTGCATTTTCACTTACAAGTGGGACCATAGTTGAGCAACCGACTATCGGCAAACCCCCACCCCACCCACCGCACGATGGCTGAAAAAACAGGAGGGAGAAGAGATGGTTGTAGCACGGACTCCAAGAAAATTTGTGTCGGATGGGACTCGTGTGGGTGGCGTGTGCTGTACTGCTAGACGTGAATGCTAGTTATGGCCCATGCCACCCCACTATATCGAGCCTATATCGAGGTACGTAGAACAAATTTCCTGCAGTCCATGCTCAGCCCTCCTCTATCTCTCTTCTCAGCCAGCCAGTGGACGCGCGGAGCCCATCGTCTGTTTGCTCACAATAGGCCCCACATGTCAGTGAAAACGCAAGAGGACCCACTGAACCTGCACATCTTTCACCTCGACGTGTTGGTGATGAAAAACAAATCCAATAAAGATCTTCGGTGGCCGCTTTTGGAGTTACTCAAGAGTAGTAAGATTCTATTTACAGTTTAACCCAAGATGCACATCTCGTGGCTTCAACTACCACTCTATTTTCTTTCATGACACGACCTGGATGCTGGATGTCCCACGTGTCGGCAAAAGGAGGAAGAACCCGACCCAATCTTCGGTTGTGCTCTCGGATTAGACTAGTTGTGCTAACTTCAAATTTTTATTTTGTACTCTCTCCGTTCCAAAATACTTGACTTCCATTTGTCCAAAAATGGATGTACCTATATACTAAAACATGTCTAGATACATATATATTTTGCCAAATAGAAGGCATGTATTGTGCAACGGAGGGAGTAGAATGGATGCAAGTTTTTGTATTGGGAAGAAGAGTACATCCATATATTGTAGAGCACAATTTAGTAGATATTCTATCACTTTTAGCTAGCACAGAGGCTAGAGATGAGATTAGTGCACTTGTTGATACTCCTACTAGAATAGAGGCTAGACATGAGACTAGATGCGAGGAAGCAATGTCTACTTCTTTACACTCGAAGAAGAAAGAAGAACGCAAGATCGAGCCTCCGCAGATCAACAATGAATGCATCGAGAAGGCACTAATCCAACTTACATGAGTAGTAAAATGTATTCTTGTGGTTCTTGTTTTCTTTGGTCTTGCTTTTCTAGTCAAAATTATCGTTGGAGTTCTTGCAAAACGGAGGTCCGTTTGGGGTCGTGCGTTGGAGTTGGCCTTACAAGTGGGACCGCAGTTAAGGAAACCGACTATCGGCAAACCCCCACCTCGCCCGCCACGCGATGGCTGAAGTCAGAGAAACGACGAGGTTGAAGAGATTGCTCTAGCATGGACTCCAAGAAATAATATGGTGTCAGATGGATGTCGTGGTGGTGGCGTGTGCCGTACTCCTGGACATGAATGCTTGTTCTAGCCCATGCCACCCTACTACTCCTACTACTTACTCCTACTATATAGTACTAGTATCGAGGATTCGAGGTGCTGGTTACGTACAGCGAACACATTAACATATGGCTACAGTAAAAACACCCGCCCGATGCACGAAGCATGTGAAGCTAGTTCAAATAGTGTACTACTATTGTTGATTGGCCTCATCCGATAACCTATTGCAATGCACGTACAATTATGTATTCGGGAAATATTTTTTTGCCTCGTCGCACCACTCACTCAAAGAAGCGACTCGAAAGCCATTCATAAATTTAGTAAGTTTATCGCTGGCATATCATTTTATTACATACAACAAGTCATCAACCACATCGACAACGAGGATACATTATAAATACTAAAGTTATCACCACACAACAAATAACAAGCAATGAAATGAACTTCAACTCAACCATTCCTCGGCGTTTAAAACGCTTGCTTTGAACCACAAGTGATTCTCTGGGACGGGCCATCCATTGTCGATCTGGAGACCAACGCAGGACTAATCATCCAGGCTGAAGCGGCCTACTATATCAGTACCAGGGTAGGGAACCATCCAAATGTCCGAGGTATAGACACAGTTGCTTCTCATAAATGGTACTAGTAACGTTGTGTCAACAGCAGTTGGATCGCCTTTCACCATCATCGGATAGTTTTGTCCAAGGAAGAGTGAGTTTTCTCCAAGACTATCAATTCTATACCAGGGAGAAGGAGTTGGCACTAGCACACTAGTATCCATCCCGAATACCATGCAACGGGTGTTGGAATAGGTTCGGAGAGTGCGACCATGGGAGACTACACCTGCTTCCTTAGCAGTAACATCATCAGTGGGCTGTATACACACAAGAAGAGGTGATCCATCAGAATTAGTTGCCAGGCGCCACAGAGTATACGGGCGCTGCTCGTCCTCATGCTCGTGATCATCACCATCGTCATCTCCCCCTTGGTTATAATTTTTTTCAAGTATAGGTGGTGGGATGTTCACAGGACCTTGGAAACACAAGAAGAAGGTTAATTAGTAAAGGGAAACTTGCTAACCCGCATGCATGTGGATGAAACAATTATAATTACGGTGGAATACAAACGTACCGAAACTACGAGGATCCCATGCAAAAACAGTGCCACGAGTGGTGGCAGCAAACACAAGGCCCTCGTATTGAATTGCATCACAGTACTCATCCGTGTACAGAAACTGATTTTTGAGCAATATCCATTGAGTCAAACCACCAAGGACGGCAACAAGCTTGTCGAAGATAACAAGAACTTCATAGTTGTTGTAATTCCAAGAGCGATTGGGAACTCGAAAAATTGCTATCTTCTGTATAAGACAGTCACCATGATCGTATTTGAACGTGCGTACAATACCGGTGTGCTCAACCTCTGGGCAGTCTGCTGAGATTTTTAGAAGTGGAACCCAGTCACGAGTGTACACATTCACAAGTTCCCACTCGCTGTTGGACCCAATGTAAACAACCCAATCTCCATTTGCGCCCGCCCAAGACTTGCCCTCAAGCGATGGCATCTTAACATCATACGTATCATTATCAAGCGGCATCAACTTGCATAGGGCGAGGCCTCCGTCGTGCCGGCGCCAGTTATCAGGGTCACAGCGAAGAATATAGGGGAGATCAAACCGCTCCTTGACTCTTGGGTTCCTTGTAATGATGTTATTAGTTGAGTCGAGAATGGGCTTGAACGAACCTGCCATGCTAGCCGAGGTGATGACGTCGCACCGATCAATGAGTTCCTCCACCACGTCATCTTTCAGATCGGGGCAAGAATAACAGGGTCGTTTCTGGCCTGTTCCCTCCATGGAGAAGACGGTCGAACAATGGCAGAAGAAAGGGTGAAGGGCTGAAGGAAAATGGAGGAGGGAGAGGAAGAGCGTGCGACAGCAGTTCCAAATCGAGAGGGAAAGGCGAAGAGTCGGTGGACGGTTGCGAGTTTGCCACGGTTCACGAAGAGGCGCCCCGGCCTACACGTCCGTTCGGAAATACTCCTACTACTCGCCGTCGTCTCACTGATATGTTGGAACGGGACCACATGTCAACGAAACATGGTGTGTAATCTCTCGTGCAAAATGCGATCTGGCCGCGTTGGCCCGAGGTGCCGCATTAGTTATCGACCTTTATTTTTTAATGGCATGCCGATCAGTTTTGAAGCACGACTAACTGGTACTGTACGCAGAGAAAATATAAACTACTCTACCACTACTCCACCTCCAGTACTAATAGTATAAAAAGATATATAGGGTGGAGCTTCAGCGCTTTCTTGCTAAGGGCTGCCCACTTGCTTCTCACACTACCACCCTCTCTCCAGATCTAAAAAAGACGGCCCCTCTCTCCCTCTTCACCGGTGGTCACAGATCCGCCGGGGAAGAAAAGGACGTGCAGCGTTGACGCACTCGTCGTCGGCGAGCGAGGTCACGCACTGACGACAAGGCCGTCCTCTTAGACCTAGCGCCCGCGCGGGATGGCCTCCGTCCCCAAGCTCGCTGCCGTAGTGTGTGCGGAGGACGACGACCACGAGCGAAGCCACTTCCCGCTGACCCTCAGGCATGCTACCTCTTTTTGAACCATAACCTTGTTTTATTGCCCCATCGGCCACGTCGTTGCATGTGGATCTTTTTCCACTCCACCATCTTCCCAATTTGCTATCCTCTGCTCTGCTGGCCACGCAGACGAAAACCATAATTTGCACTATTAAAGGAAACCCTACTTCATGCAGACTAATCCATGTTTGGGTTGAACAAGGAAAGGAAGCGAGACTGTATTGTCCAAGAGAGTAGGCATCGAACCCGCATCGAGGTTGAAAAGGGGAAAATCAGTAGCTAAGGAACGAGTCTCGTGTCTCTTGGTTGAAGAAGGGTAGAAAGGCATGGCAACGCAATAGAGAATGACCAGGTCGATCGGTTTGTTGTCCTCGCATAAGAAAAAGGTGGCTAAAGAGAACAAAAATGGGACATAATCCACATATGCTGCTTGGATATTTGTTGCTCTGGGCAACCATACTATTGACACCTGATTTTGGCACAATGCAGAATGCAATGGAGATGGACTCAAATGACAAAATATTCTAAATAAGAAACTTCACATTGCCGAATGGAACAACTTTGATGTTTGGACCATAATTATTCGGCATCATATCAAAGACCAAAACTACACTCAGATTGTCATGTTTAGGTGTTCTAAGTGCTTTTTGGTCAATTACGCCTCCAGGACAACATCGGATGAAGGAATGATCTACATGAATTATCTTCGTCTCGTAGAGTCGGGATTTTGATATAAAAATCATCTCAATCCGAGTTCGTATGCAAAAGTTAAAGCTATCTGAATACAGCCCTGTCAAGAGGCGAAATATGACGCGGGAGACCAGACATGTTTTGGCAAGTGTCTGATGTAATGCGTGAGTGTTTTGTCCCAGAAGATGGCCTCGAATCGGAAAACGTTCAACACGAAAGTTTTTCGTCTCGTCAAAACGGTCAACTTTGCTTTTGGGCACATTTTCATCCGAGGTCGTTTACTGCCTCAAAAACCTTGCCGGGGAAAGCTTGCCGCCATGAACAGTAACCTTGCCGGGGAAAGCTTGCCGCCGTGAACAGTAACCTTGCCGGAGGAGAGCTTGCCGCTGTGAACAGTAACCTTGCCGGGGAAAGCTTGCCGCCGTGAATAGTAACCTTGCCGGGAAAGCTTGCCGCCGTGAACAGTAATCTTGCCGGAGGAGAGCTTGCTGCTGTGAATAGTAACCTTGCCGGGGAAAGCTTGCTGCCGTGAACAGTAACCTTGCCGGGAAAGCTTGCCGCCGTGAACAGTAGAAACTGTCGAGGCCAATCCGACCAGATGCTGAAGATGGGTTAAAATACTCGTCTAGATGGCTTCGGATGAAAACGTGTTCAACACGGGAGTTGTTCGTAACGTCGAAACGGTCAACTTTGCTTTTGGAGTCAACATCATCCGATGTAGTATACGACCTGCAGAGACGCTGCAAGAATCGGACGGTCCAGTCAGCTACATGAACGAGTCCGACTCCAAAATAGAGATGACCCCGTGGAGTATTCAAGATGGCCTTATTTGGAAAAGTGATCAACATACGGATTGTTGGCCTCGTCGAAGCACACAAAATTGATATTTGAACCGTCTCCATCGGAAGTCATATGCAGATTCCAGGACCCATGCAAGGAGCAAGACAGAAGATTGGACCAGATTCGGGCTGGATCCGAGTGGGACCAAAACTAGGACTCTAGGACGTGAATTGATGTAATTTTCTTGTAAGGAAAGCCTAGATAAATTCTTTGCTTGTACGGGAAGTACAGCCGCCTCTTATATATGTTGGGGGTGACGGTCGATTGAACAACACACAATCGAACAAATCAATATACTACTTTTTCATCTACGTTTTATCTCTCCACCGTTTTTCTCTCTCGTTCTTCGCTGTTCTTTGTGTTTGAGAGCTGCGAATCCCGAGGCTCTAGGGGCGAGCAAATCGACCTAGGGCAGCCCATATCCGCCACACTCCCTGATGGGGTCCCTCCCGGGGGTGTGGGGTTTTCGGGTCTGCAAAAGCGCCCGTCGACTGTCTTGCGTATCGCGCTGTCGGTCGGGTCTCCTTCGACGTGAGCTGCGGTGCATCACCCCCGGCGTCGAGGGTACACGTGACGTGTTCGTGTGTCAACACACTTTTTGGCGACTCCGCTGGGGACAGAAGATCAATCATCATCATCCACCATGTCCGATCTTCCCAAGCCATCCGAGGTAGACGCCGATAACATCATTAAGCCTAGTCTTGATGAGATATCGGCCGATCATCGCCAAGTCTATGAGGAGTACAAGAAGGCGCGCGAAGAGAAGGATTTGCAGGAGTTCCTTGCAAAATTCAAGAAGGATCGCCAAGGCAACATCACTCCGATTGAAGAAATCAAGTTCCCTCCTCTTCAAGCCGAGCAGGTTAAACCCGCTGTGAGTACTACCTTTTCTCCTGAGCAGTGGGCTGAGATTGAGAGTCGTATTGCTGATGGTAACAATCTGGTCTATCAAACTTTCATAGAAAATACCAATGCTCAGAAAAATATATCTCAATCATCTAGTGGTAAAGATGGTGTAGCTGCTAGTGTGCAAAACCCTAATCTGGCTTTACCTATCTCATCGGCGCCTCCCATGCCGATGACTTATTATCCTACTCAAACAAATCAGATTGTGACTGCACCCATTAATCCTATTATGAGCATGCCAGGTTCGGTGGCAACGCCGAACCAAACCCTACCTACAGCTACAACCACTCGGCCATTACCGAACTATAGTTCGGCATACATGCCATAGTTCATACCTACTGCTAGTAGTCCTACTCCTCCTATGCCGCTGCCACAAGTTGCATCGTCCACTATGGATGATGGTCTAGCTAATCTTAGAGAGGAGATGGCTAAGATGCTTCGAGAGAATTTTGGAGTTGAGTTACCTCGGAATCGGATTTACCAAAAGCCGTACCCTGAGTACTTTGATGCCATCCAGTGCCCTCCGGGATATAAGATTCCAGATTTTTGTCAAATTCAATGGAGAGGGCACAAAAACCACATGAGAGCATGTTAGCCAATACTTGGCACAATTAGGTGAAGCAGGCTCACTAAATGAGTTGAAAGTGCGTTTATTTCCTCTATCATTAACTGGTACCACATTTTCATGGTTTTCTTCTTTACCACATGGTTCCATTCGGGTTTGGTCGCAGCTAGAGCAGAAGTTTCATGATCACTTTTATAGCGGCGACAATGAACTCAAATTGTCACATCTAACATCGGTTAAACAGAAGCATGATGAATCGGTCTCCGATTACGTCAAGAGATTTAGAGAAACAAAAAACCGGTGTTTTAGTTTGGTGATAACCGAGAGAGACTTGGCAGACCTAGTGCTGAGTGGTTTGAGAATTCCCATTAGAGAAAAGCTAGAAGGCTATGAGTTCTTAAATATCAACCAAGTCTTACAAAGGGCTTTGGCTCAGGAAAGCCGAAGCAAAGACCTCAAAGAAGTGCATAGATATAAAGCCGATCGTCCAAAGATGAATATGGTGGAATATGATAGTGATCACTCAGACGATGAGGGTGACGTTTTTTCTACTGAATTTGTTTGGCCATCTAAAGCCAAACCATTTACTTGCAATGATCTGAAACCGATTCATAAGAATCGTGATGAAGATATGAAGTTTACTTTTAACATTGCTAAGTGTGATAGAATATTTGATGCTTTGCTGCAGGCTAAGATTATTAGAATATCTCATACTTTACTGCCGTTTGAAGAGCTGAAGCGGCGCGCTTATTGCAAGTATCATAATTCTTTTTCTCATGCTACTAACGGTTGCAATGTTTTTCGACGACAGATACAATCGGCCATTAATGACGGACGATTGAACTTTTCTGAGATGCAAGTTGATAAACAACCTTTTCCAATGAATACCATGGAGTTAGAGGGGAAGAAGCTACTCATTCGGCCGGAGGTTGCCGAATCTGCTAATAAAGCTAATATCATTGTTGGTGAGCCCAGGGAAGACAAGGAGGGCAACAAGGTCTTGGGGAGACAGGTTGTGCTTGACAAGCAACCCGGTGGCAAGGAGATAATCAAAATCACCATCAAGAATCCTACACTCGGGGGGCAACCGCAAGTGCAAGGAAATACTCGTGTTAAATTTGTCAAGCCCAGGAGTCCAGAAGTTGGCAAGTGGAAAACGAATGAAGCTAAAGTGAAGCGCAAGAAAATCAAGCCAACTTTTGATATGTTGCTGTCCAAGTATGCTAGTCATGCAGCCGGTTCTAGCTCCAACCGGTCATCAAATCTGAAGCGCTCAAGATCACCTCCTCGGGAAGAATTTCAGCATCATGCAAGGCCATTTGGGTCGTGGGCGCCAGGACCATGGGTGCCGCCACCCCCTATGTGACATACTACATGGGAGACTTCAATGGAGGATGGTGGCAGCCCCCAATGGCCCCTTATGCTTTTCATCCGGGTTGGGCAGAGCCAAGGAGGCCCGTTCATGAGAGACTTTCTTATCCCACACGAGGCCGTTTGAAAAATAGTGTCAATCGGCCAGTGCAAGATAATAAAAAAGGGGTCAGCAAGCAAGAATGGCGTGTTAAGTCGCCAAGTGCTGTAACGGTCGAGTCAAGCAAAGGCAAGGAAAAAACCGATGCCGACTCACTCATCTTGGGCACCAAAACATTCACCATACAACAGCCGATTATGCATAGCAATCCGACTGAGCTGATACTTGCTATCGCGCCAAAGCACTCGGCTAATGATCATGAAGCAAGCACCAGCCAAGTAAAAACGAGAGATCCTAAATACACTCAGCCAAAGTGGTGTCCTCCAGGGATAACAAAGACACAAAAGAGGAAACTACAGAGGTTAAGGAGTCAAGAGATGGCAGAACAAGAGGCCGAGAAGCAAAGGTATAAGTTGTTCAATGACACTCGGCCTATGTTACCTACAAAACAAGTGTGGAGGCCCAAACAAATACAAGATGCAGTGGCTTCTACACCCACCACAGCAGCACCTACACCACCAAAGGAGGACGATGTAATCATTGCATCGTCTGCGTTACCTATTGCTTCATCTTCGCTCGAACAAATTTCAGAATCGGTGGATACACTGGGGGAAGAGGAGGATATGTTAGATTACGAGTCTACACCGGTTCATGAAGGTATGGATATTAATATGGTGTATTACTTACCCGCTGAGTTTCGTGCTGTAGATGAGGAAGGGGAGGTGGCTCAGCTGGATTTTGGCCCTAAAAATGCAATATTCGAGAAGCCAAAAGACCCAATAACGCATCTGAAACCGTTATATCTCAGAGGTCATATCAATGGGTCACCGCTCACTCGGATGCTTGTTGATGGTGGTGCTGTGGTGAATCTTATGCCGTATTCGGTCTTCAAAAAATTGGGGTTGCATGATAATGAATTGATAAAGACCAACATGGTGCTCAATGGATTTGAAGGCAAAGAGAAAACTGAAGCCAAAGGTGTGATGTATGTGGAGCTCACGGTGGGAAGTAAAACTTTGGCTACCGCATTCTTTGTCGCTGAGGTGCAAGGTAACTACAACGTCATACTAGGCCGTGATTGGGTTCATGCAAACCAGTGCGTGCCATCCACTATGCACCAGTTTTTGATCCAGTGGGTTGATGATGAAGTGGAAGTCATTCATGCGGATAACTCGGTCTGTGTTGCTTTGGCCGAGGCATCGGTGGATTGGCAACACCCAAATGCAACTTGCTTGACGGGACGTGACTTGTCAGAGTTCGATTTTCTCAGTGCAACCAAGAATGGTTTCGTACCCGTCTCTTTAAAGCCGACTGAGTGCAATCGGCTCCAAGGTATGATATGTTTAAATGGATCCTAACTCAGATTGGTTACAAAAGCGACTTGTAGAATATCGGTCCAATGAGAACGATATGTATGAGTCCATAGAAGAGTTAGATGATATGGATAAATTAGGACAAGGTTTTACATCGACCGATCCATTAGAAGAGATAGATATAGGAGATGGTTTAACTCCTAGGCTGTCGGTGTACTAAAGTAGGGGTACCTTAGTACCCCGAACTTGTGCACGGGCAGTCGTAGCACCCCGCGGCAAGGCTTGCCAGGCGATCGCCAAGACTCTCCATGGTCCCTTTTTGGGCCATCCAAGAACAAAGTATTTAAGCCAAGGTCCCGGCAGGAGGAGCCTGCCGGGAAGGCCACCCGAAGAGAGCAAGGCCCCGGCGAGAGGAACTCGCCGGGACGACCGCTCGAAGCACAAGGCCTCGGCAAGAGGAGCTTGCCGGGAAGGCCGACCGAGGCACGACAAGAGACTTGCTGCGACGCGCTCCGCGTCCCGGCAAGGACCGGTGAGCGACAAGCTCCTGGGCGTGACAAGACATCAGTCGTGGCAAGGCGCTTGCCGCGGCAAGCCACCACCCCGCGCCTGCGCTCCAGCTCATCCACCCACGCGTCGCTCTGGGGCCATTCCAGGCGTACGTGGCGAGAGGCCGCGCAGCCAGGAGCATGCGGTGGCAAGGCAACGCTGAAAGAGTAGCCATCGTGGCGAACGGTGGCGCTCCTGACGGTCCCTTCCCTGCACCGTCTGGGCGATGCGGACGGGCATTTAATGCCCTTGTCCCCTGTCGTCAGAGTTAGGTATGTTAGCACTGTGCAAACAGCTGTACCCAACACAGCGTTTTCCAGTTTTGCCCCCGCCTACGTTGCCACCTGTGGGTAACCCCTTGCACATATAAAAGGAGGCCCCATGCGCGATGGAGGAGAAGGAGGAAGGGAAGAGGCCATTCACGCTCGGTCTCGCCAGCAGCTCGCGTGTACTGTAGCACCACACGCTCTCAAGCAAGAACACAATACAAAACCACAAAGCAGCAGTAGGGTTTTACGCATCCTCGCGGCCTGAAGCTGGGTAAACCCCTCGTGTGCAGCACCTCGATCTGCTCTTCGTGCGACCTCCGCCCCCCGCCGAACCAAGAAAGGGGCTCGGTCCCCATAGGTGTTGGTGGAGGCAGATTTCCCCCCGACATCTTTGGTGCGCCAGGTAGGGGGCGTCGAAGTTGTGCCAACCTGATCCGGCGTCTGCACGGGCTAGATCTCCTTCATCTTCATCGACATGCCACCGAAGAAGAAAGCTCCGGAGGTGGCCGGTCCGTCCGTGTCGAACCCACCGCCCTTGGAGCAAATGGGTGGTGGGGACGGCACCGGCGGCGGGATGGGCGTCGTCGAGCCAGCTCATGGCACCACGGCGTCCGAACATGCACCACGCCCCTCTCAAGAGGCACGGGACCAGCAGCGTCTTGGCGCCCACGGTACCATACGCTCGCTGGACCCAGATCGAGCCAGCGGATCCCAGGGCGCTCAAGGCCAGCACTCACACCAACGTGCTGGCGCGAGCGTGGCGCCGCTGCCTGGTCCGGGTGTTGCTCCTTCTAACGTAGTTAGACGTTCGAGCACATCCCGCTCCATGCGCCGTTCGCCACCACTGCCCGCCACTCCAGCAGAAGCTCTGGCGCGAGCTCAGCTGCTCCTAGACTACCCTCCGACGGCGGACAAGCTCGACGACTGGAGGGCCACGATACAGAGCCTCATCGGTTTCGCTAACGGCGACACCCCGCGGCAGCACAGCGCGTCGCAGCCGCGGCGGGACGGCCAGGCGAGGACCGATGGCGCCAAGACCGGCGGGGGTGCGACCACCATGCACTCCCCGCCCCAGAGGCCAAGATCGCCGACTCGCCGGAACCATCACAACAACGACTCCACCGCATCGTCGAATCCGCGAACTCGTCGTGATCAACGCCAAGTTCTTCACGAGCGAGAGCAAGAGGACGCTCGTACTCGCATCGAGCGTCGGAGAGAAGCGCGGCGTCAATCAGACCAGCGCGCTGGGCCCTCTGTCGACATGCATGCACCGGGGGAACCAGGCGATCTGCCGTACGCGGTGGGCTGCCCTGCGTTCACCCGTGAGATGCGGCAAGTCCAGTGGCCCAGCACGAAGAATTTAAAGCCAGACATACCAGAGAAGTACGACGGCAAGTCGCATCCGTCGGAGTTCCTCAGCATCTACACCATCGCGGTGCAGGCTGCTGGAGGGCGAGACGACAAGATCCTTGCCAACTACTTCCCGCTGGTACTCAAATCAAACGTCAGATCCTGGCTCATGCACTTGCCGGACAACTCCATAACCTCCTGGGCAGACTTGTGCCATCAGTTTGTTGGCGCCTTTACGGGCGGCCACAAACCCCATGGCCAAGCGAGCGACCTTCACCTGCTCGTCCAGAAGGAGGGGGAACCCTTGCGCAAGTTCATCTACAGATTCAGCCGTGTACACTACAACATCCCAGACGTCCACCCCGCCGCGGTCATCAGCGCGTTCCATCAGAACGTGCGTAACCGCAGGATGCGGGAGGAGATGGCGATGTGCAAGATCAAAGACGTCAGCGAGCTATATGCCCTGGCCGACGAGTGTGCCCATGCTGAGGAAGGGAGGAAACTCCCCGGAGAGAACACTGGAGCAGGAGAATCTGACAGTGAGGATACCGCCCCGGCAAGGAAGGGCCGGCGGCGGAGCAGCAGGAAGAAGAAGAGCCAAGAAGTACTGGTTGTTGAGCAGTCCGGCGATGAAGGCGCCGCCAAGAAGGCCCAGGCTGGTAGCTCCGGCAAGGAGGTTGCCGGATGCGCCAACTGCCAGGCTGTGGCGATCGCCGACAAGCGGGACGGCGCCAGCAAACAGTACTGCAAGATCCACCGCACCAAGGGCCATGACCTCCAGAGCTGCAAGCAGGTCGAGCGGCTCGTCGAGCTGCAAAAGGCCAAGTACGAGCGGCATGACAGGGAGAGAGCCCGGGGAGGTGGCAGAGGATCAGGTACGAGGCGCCCCGGCCAGGGAGGACGCCGCGACAAGGACAAGCAGCGGCAAACGGACAGGCCTCCCCGTGGCCGCGACAAGAGCGAAGACGACGATGAAGACGAAGACATGGATGACGTCGAGACCAGTGAGCAGGAGTTTCAGAAAGACACAGAGGTCTTGTGCGTAGACGGCGGTGCTTCCCTGCATACTTCTCACCGCCAGCTCAAACAGTGGGCGCAGGAAGTTAATGCAGCGGAACCACCCGTCGAGTCGCGCAAGCCTCTGAAATGGTCCAGCACGCCTATCATCTTCGATATTGAGGACCACCCTGACCGCACAACTGCGATCGGGTGCTTGCCGATCTTGGTCTCGCCAACAGTCCGCAACCTCAAGGTCACCAAGATGCTAGTCGACGGCGGGGCCGGCTTGAACCTGATCTCCTCCACTGTGCTCCGGAAACTCCAAGTCCCCGACAGCGAGCTCAAAGAGACCGGCACGTTCCAAGGAATCAACCCGGGAAGGAGCAAGCCGAAGGGGAAGATAACGTTGCCAGTGACATTTGGCAGCGAGCTGAACTTCAGGACAGAGAGGATCACTTTTGACGTTGCCGATTTTCCGTTGCCCTACAACGGAATTCTCGGCCGTCCAGCGCTCGCCAAATTCATGGCGGCCTCTCACTACGCATACAACATGCTCAAGATGCCAGGCCCGATAAGCGTCATCTCTGTCCCTGGCAACAAGAAGGACGCCCTTATCTGTGCCGACAAGATCTACCAGGAAGCAGCAGCCGCAGCGGATCACAAGCCGCTTGCCGCTGAAGCTCCCGGAGGGAAGAAGAAGACTAAGCCCGGCAAGTGCTCTGGCGCCCACTCCGGCAAGCGCACCTCCGTGGAGTGCTGCGCTACCGTCGACGACGCGCCATTGAGCTCCGCCGACAAGAAGAAGACCAAGCCCGGCGAGTGCTCTGGTGCCCACTCCGGCAAGCGCACCTCTTTGGAGTGCTGCGCTGCCGATGAGGACGCGCCATCGAGCTCCACCGGCAAGAGTAAGAAGACGATGGCAGCTCCGCCAACGACCAAGAAGGTGTCCGCCAAGGAGGACGGCACTGGTGGTACCTTCACCATCAGTGCCACGCTCGACCCCAAATAGGAAAGCACGCTCGTTGCTTTCCTGCGGGCGAATGTCGATGTGTTTGCCTGGCAACCATCTGACATCCCCGGCGTTCCCAGGAAAGTGATTGAGCACCACCTCGCCGTCTGTCCTCACGCGCGGCCCGTCAAGCAGAGAGTCAGGAAGCAAGCGATGGAGCGCCAAGAGTTCATCGCAGAAGAGATCAAGAAGTTGGAAGCGGCAGGCCTCGTCAAAGGTGTGCTCCATCCGACGTGGTTGGCCAATCCTGTTGTCGTGCGCAAAGCAAATGGGAAATGGAGGCTTTGCATCGACTTCACTGATGTTAACAAAGCTTGTCCCAAAGATCCCTTTCCCTTGCCGCGCATTGACCAGATTGTTGACTCCACGGCCGGATGCGACCTGCTTTCATTTCCTGATGCCTACTCAGGATACCATCAGATCTTCATGGCTGAAGAAGATGAAGAAAAGACCGCGTTCATCACTCCATGTGGCACGTACTGCTTCGTGCGGATGCCTTTCGGACTGAAGAATGCTGGTTCAACATTTGCAAGGGTTGTCCACACCGCTTTTGAGCCACAAATCCACAGAAATGTGGAGGCCTACATGGATGACATAGTGGTCAAAAGTAGGGACCGAGCAACCCTGATTCAAGACTTAGAAGAGACCTTTGCGAACCTGCGCAGGATCAGCCTCAAGCTCAACCCCGAGAAGTGCGTGTTTGGAGTCCCTTCCGGCAAGCTTCTCGGGTTCTTCATGTCTCAGCGAGGAATCGAAGCCAACCCAGACAAGATCAAGGCCATCGAGCAGATTGAAGCACCAACACATGTCAAGGACGTACGAAGGCTTGCCGGCTGCGTCGCGGCTCTCAGCAGGTTTATTTCCAAGTCTGCAGAACGCGCCCTGCCATTTTTCAAAATTTTGAAAAGGGCGGTTCCAGTAAAATGGACTCTAGAAGCGGAGGCTGCGCTGCAGGACTTGAAGAAATACCTGTCCTCCGCTCCAATACTTGTCGCGCCTAAACCACAAGAGAAGTTGCTGCTATACCTGGCGGCAACCAATCAAGTGGTTAGTGCTGCGTTAGTAGCGGAGAGGGGGGCGGATGATGAGCCAGCAACCGCGGCAAACATGTCCAACGACAAGCAGGGGGCTTCCCCGACAAACTCTGGCCCCGACAAGGATGAATCTGCGCAGGAGCAAGTGGAGATGCTGAAGAAGAAAATGGTGCAGCGCCCAGTTTACTTTGTCAGCTCCCTTTTGCAGGGGGCTAGGTCAAGGTACTTTGGTGTGCAGAAATTGCTTTTCGGCCTCCTTATGGCCTCGAGAAAGCTGCGCCATTACTTCCAAGCACACGAGATTACAGTTGTCACCCGCTTTCCGCTGAAGAGGATACTACAGAATCCAGAAGCAACAGGCAGGATTGTCGAGTGGGCACTAGAACTGTCGAGCTTCGGTCTCCAGTTCGAGAGCACCTCGACTATCCAGAGCAGAGCATTGGCGGAGTTCATAGCGAAGTAGACATCGACACCAGACGAAGATATCCCAGAGACGAGCATCCCCGCCAAAGAAGCAAGCAAAGAGTGGCTGATGTACTTTGATGGTGCTTTCTCGCTGCAAGGCGCCGGTGCTGGCGCGTTACTTATCGCGCCCACCGGAGAGGACCTCAAGTACGTAGTCCAGGTGCACTTCCCCAAGGAACAAGCAACCAACAATACTGCAGAGTATGAAGGCCTGCTCGCCGGTCTCAGGATCGGGGCAAAACTTGGGATCAAGAAGCTCATTGTCAGGGGTGACTCGCAGCTTGTCGTCCGCCAAGTGAACAAAGATTACCAGAGTCCGTTGATGGAAGCGTACGTTGATGAAGTGAGGAAGATAGAAGAGCGCTTTGACGACCTGCAAATGGAACACATTCCAAGAGCTGAGAACGACATTGTTGATGGCCTGTCAAAGTGCGCAGCATTCAAGTTACCTGTGGAACCAGGAACCTTTGTGCTCAAGCTGACTCAGCCATCCGTAACGCCATCAACCAGACAGAGCAAGAAGAGGAAGTTGGTCTCCGGCGACTATCTTCCGGCAGAGCTCCCCGGAGCCGCCGCCAAGAAGGTCCCTAAGATCGACGCCAAGAGCGCTGAGGAGCCGTCTGCTCCGGAAAACCCCAGGGTTCGTTCCGTAGAAGCAGGCGCTCCCGACAAGTTTCGCTCCGGCAAGCTTGCTGGGGAACGTCAAGCTCCGGCTGAGCCCCAGATCCTCGCCGTTGAAGCAGACGTTCCCGCAGCAGCAGATGTCCCTTCAGTCCTTGTTGTTGAGCCGCAGGCTCCAGCATGGGCGCAGCAGACTGTCCATTTCCTCCAGCACGGAGGACTTCCCGAAGAACAAGAAGAAGCGGAAAGAGTAGCCCGGCGCTCGAGTATGTACCAGTTCGTCGACAACACACTGTACAGAAGAGGGCGCAACGGTGTGAAATTGAAGTGTATTTCCCGGAAAGACGGACAGAAGCTGTTGGTAGAGATACATGGAGGCATATGTGGTCACCACATTGGCGCAAGAGCACTTGCCGGCAAAGCGTTCCGGCAAGGTTTCTTCTGGCCGACAGCCCTCCAGGATGCAACTGCACAAGTAACCAAGTGTGAAGCGTGCCAGTTCCATTCCAAGCAGATACACCAGCCAGCTCAAGCTCTCCAGACGATCCCTTTATCCTGGCCATTTTCGGTCTGGGGGCTCGACATCCTCGGCCCCTTCCCCCGAGCTGTCGGGGGCTTTGAGTACTTGTACGTCGCAATCGACAAGTTCACAAAGTGGCCGGAAGTGGAACCAGTGAGGAAGGTGACAGCACAGTCAGCCATCAAGTTCTTTAGGTCGATTGTGTGCCGCTTCGGGATCCCCAACAGGATCATCACCGACAACGGTACACAATTCACGAGCCGCGCCTTCATGCAATACGTCCAAGATCTCGGCGCCAAGGTCTGCTTCGCTTCTGTTGCTCATCCCAGGAGCAACGGTCAAGCTGAAAGGGCCAATGCCGAAGTACTGCGCGGGCTCA
The DNA here is from genome assembly GCA_032464435.1 of Aegilops umbellulata. NCBI lineage: Eukaryota > Viridiplantae > Streptophyta > Magnoliopsida > Poales > Poaceae > Aegilops > Aegilops umbellulata. Next base: position 58,851,469 of record CP136056.1, on the reverse strand, counting down.
AGACCAGAACTTTTGACGGGCTGCACAAGTGCGGAAGAAACTGGATCGAGGAGCTGCCGGTGGCTCTTTGGTCGATCAGAACGATGCCAAATCGAGCCACTGGCCAGACACCATTTGCTCTAGTCTATGGAGCAGAAGCAGTTACCCCCACGGAACTCATATACGGGTCACCTCGAGTGCTCGCTTATGATGAGCTTGAGCAAGAGCGGCTGCGTGAAGATGACGCGCTGCTCCTTGAGGAAGATCGTCTTCAGGCTGTTGTGCGAGCCTCTCGCTACCAGCAAGCTTTGCGTCGCTACCATAGCCGCAAAGTTAAAGCCAGAAGCTTCGAGGAAGGCGACCTTGTTTTTTGGCGCGCCCCGTCCGCCAAGAATCATAACAAGTTGACGCCAAAGTGGGAAGGCCCTTACCGGGTGAGGCGAGTCACGAGGCCTGGCGCTGTCCGCCTCGAGACCGAAGATGGCACTCCGGTGAGCAACTCCTGGAATATTGAGCATCTTCGTAAGTTTTACCCATAAGGCGCGGTTAACCAACCTTTTGTACAAGTCTTGCCGCAGTTGCATGTAATCCTTTGTACAAAGCCAGGCGCAGACCCTGAGCAGCAGAAATGAAGCGCTGGCGCCCTAAGTTTTAGCATGCATGCTGAGTCGAGTCTCGTCCTTGGTTAGGGTTGATAGTGCCTAACAGCTGCTAACCCCTAGCTTAGAGGTCGAGTCTGCGTCCTTTCTCCTGTTCCTTCGTTTCCTTTGGTTCGCAGGGTTTTGCATATCCTGGCCAGGCCGCTTAAGGACGAAGAAGAGAAGAAGGGCGGGCCAGCATCTGGTCCCCGGCAAGCCAGTGTTGCCGGGGGCTGCGAGTACGAAGATTCGCCCGCGGCAAGCCAAAGTTGCCGGGGGCTGCAATCCCAGATAAGTTTTTGCATCCCTTGTCATGCATTCTCTTATGAACTGTGGAATACGAAAACCTTGTTTCCTCCTAAAAGCTACCGTGCTCCCTTAACGACAGGCCCCAGAGCGCGTTCCTGGGGCCCGTTTTGGTAGTAGACGCGGCGGCAAAGGGGCGGAACGAGGGGCCCGAACCCGCTTCATCCCTCCCTCCGCCAAAGGCGTGAGAGAGGTCGAGTGGCGCGGGAAGACGGCAGAGCCTGTTGCCGGGCAAAGAAGTGTCTATCTTAACGATATAAAGGATTCGCTCCTTGGCGTGGGTTTTACCCACGGGACAAATGGCTCGGCAAACATCCCCTTTTCATTAAAAACATTCCACTCAGGTACAGTTCAGAGAGAATGAAAAACATGAAAGATGGGATTACAAGTTTTAAACACAGCTAAGGCCCGAGGGCTTACAGATTGAAAAAAGATAAGATGCCCGTAATCCCTTTCTTGTCTCTCTCCTCAGGAGGTAGGACAAGGAGGCGAAAAGGGCAAAAGGGGCGCCTAGGCGAGCTACGGGTGGCAGAAGACACCAACAGAACGCCCCGGGGGCCGGCTGAAAGCTGGACGGTGATGGCGGCGCCGGAAGGAGGGCCCGACAAGGCGGCGGGGCGTCAGCACGCTGTCGAGGGCGCCGTGCCCTCGTACTCCGAGTTGACGGCCTTGCCGCCAGCCCTCTTCCTCTTCCACAGCCTCGCCACGCCAGCCGCCAAGGAGGCGACCCCGGGAAGCTCAAGGAGCCGGCGACACGGATGATGGGGTCGCCGGTGCCACGCGGAGCTGCGACCGGCGCCTAGTCAGACCCGTCATCCCGACGACCGCTGCCCTCGTCGTCACTGTCGCTCCCCTCCTCGTCACTCTCGCTCGAGGAGGAGCCTTCGCTGTCAGAGGAGCTATCCACACAGCACCGGGCCCGGGTCCCGAAGTCCCCGAAGGCCTTGACGGAGAGGAGATCGCCCTCCATCAACTTAAAATGGAGGGTGAACCCCTCCATCAAGCTGTGGATACGGGCGAATGTCTTCCACCCTCGGCCAAGATACACCACGCCGGGGGCTGGGGACTCGACGTGGACCCGCGTGTCGCTGATCCCGCAGCCCTTCATGCGCAGCCTGACGAAGAACTCGCAAGGATCGTCCTCGAGGTGGACCGCCGCGGGAAGAGGAGCCGCTGGCGGAGGCGAGGCCGGCGCGTCGGCCCGCCCGCCTCTTCCCTGGGCGCCTCGGCCTCGTCCACACCCTCGGCCACGACCTCGCCCCCTCCCCCTTCCCCTTATGGCTGGCTCCGCCACCGCGGGTGCAAGGGGAGGAGGGGCGCGTTGCCTAGCGGCAACCCTCGCCGCCAACGATGAAGGACCAGGATTCCCTTTCTCCATGACGAATGGAGGGAGGGATCAGAAGCCGAAGGGAAGGAAAGACGAAGGAGTGCGGATTTCCGTTGCCCCCTCTTGCTCGTTATAAAGAAGCAGGGTGGGGGCTCGGCCGCCCCGCTCAACCAATCAGGACGCGGGAAGGCCAGGCGACTGGGGCCGACCTGCTGCCCCGACCCGCGACGGCCCGGTTTCCTGCCTCCACCGTCCGCGACCCCGGGTGCATGGAAGCGGCGTGGCTGGCGTGCAGGACCGAGGCGACGGATGAGGCAAGCTCTCCCCACCCCGTGATCGTGGGGAGCGGGCGCCTAGGAAACCGTGCCTCGGCCCCGTCCAGCGAACGAGCCACGCCTCCACACCTCCCTCCACTTATGGGGCTACCGCGAACCGTCCCCCTTTATTGCGACGTGACGCATGCCTGCGGGGTTCAGCCCCGCGCACGCCGCCCACGTCACGCACGCCTCTCCCCACGATGCCGCGTTCGACGCGTGCCGTTCGGGGAGGGCGTGGTGGACGCAGAAGCAGATGCAACGTGACCCAGGCCACGCGTGCCCGTGCACTGTTTTGGGCCTGGGCCAACAGCGCTCGGCACCGTGTATGGCCCAGGCCCGGGGGCTCCTGTCGGTGTACTAAAGTAGGGGTACCTTAGTACCCCGAACTTGTGCACGGGCAGTCGTAGCACCCCGCGGCAAGGCTTGCCAGGCGATCGCCAAGACTCTCCACGGTCCCTTTTTGGGCCATCCAAGAACAAAGTATTTAAGCCAAGGCCCCGGCAGGAGGAGCCTGCCGGGAAGGCCACCCGAAGAGAGCAAGGCCCCGGGGAGAAGAGCTCGCCGGGACGACCGCTCGAAGCACAAGGCCCCGGCAAGAGGAGCTTGCCGGGAAGGCCGACCGAGGCACGACAAGAGACTTGCTGCGACGCGCTCCGCGTCCCGGCAAGGACCGGTGAGCGACAAGCTCCCGGGCGCGACAAGACATCAGCCGCAGCAAGGCGCTTGCCGCGGCAAGCCACCACCCCGCGCCTGCGCTCTAGCTCATCCACCCACGTGTCGCTCTGGGGCCATTCCAGGCGTACGTGGCGAGAGGCCGCGCAGCCAGGAGCATGCGGTGGCAAGGCAACGCTGACAGAGTAGCCATCATGGCGAACGGTGGCGCTCCTGACGGTCCCTTCCCTGCACCGTCTGGGCGATGCGGACGGGCATTTAATGCCCTTGTCCCCTGCCGTCAGAGTTAGGTATGTTAGCACTGTGCAAACAGCTGTACCCAACACAGCATTTTCCAGTTTTGCCCCCGCCTACGTTGCCACCTGTGGGTAACCCCTTGCACATATAAAAGGAGGCCCCATGCGCGACAGAGGAGAAGGAGGAAGGGAAGAGGCCATTCACGCTCGGTCTCGCCAGTAGCTCGCGTGTACTGTAGCACCACACACTCTCGAGCAAGAACACAATACAAAACCACAAAGCAGCAGTAGGGTTTTTACGCATCCTCGCGGCCCGAAGCTGGGTAAACCCCTCGTGTGCACCGCCTCGATCCGCTCTTCGTGCGACCTCCACCCCCCGCCGAACCAAGAAAGGGGCTCGGTCCCCATAGGTGTTGGTGGAGGCAGATTTCCCCCCGACATAGGCCGACATTTGTAAATGCAAATTTAAGAGACGATCATAAAGCTAAGTTGATCGAGCTGTTGAAAGAATATATTTGTTGCTTTGCATGGGAATATCATGAGATGCCAGGTTTAAGCCGAGAGCTAGTGGAGCATCGGTTACCTATAAAGGCTGGTTTTAGACCATATAAACAATCGGCCAGAAAGTTTAATCCAAAAACATATGACCGGATCAAGGAAGAGATCGGTCGTTTGCTTAAAGCTAATTTTATTAGACCTTGCAGGTATGCCGAGTGGATTTCTAACATTGTCCCTGTGGAGAAGAAAGGATCCGGCAAGTTGAGGGTGTGCATTGACTTCAGAGATTTGAATAGGGATACACCCAAAGATGAGTATCCCATGCCAATAGCTGATATGCTTATTAATGATGCTTCTGGACATAAGGTTATTAGCTTTCTAGATGGTAATGCCGGATACAATCAAATTTTTATGGCCGAAGAGGACATGTCCAAGACAGCTTTTTGTTGCCCCGATTTTCTTGGTTTATTCGAGTGGACAGTGATGACATTCGGATTAAAAAATGCTGGTGACACATATCAAAGGGCTATGAATTTGATTTTTCACGATTTACTCGGTGTCATACTTGAAGTTTATATTGATGATATTGTTGTCAAATTGGATGCTTTTGAATCTCACTTGGCCGATTTGCGTTTAGCTTTTGAAAGAATGAAAAAGTATGGACTGAAGATGAATCCTTTGAAGTGTGCTTTCGGCGTGTCAGCTGGCAAGTTTTTGGGTTTCATTATTCATGAAGATGGTATAGAGATTGATCCCAAAAAGATAGAAGCTATACAGAAAGTGGAGGCTCCAACATGCAAGAGAGATATGCAAAAGTTCCTTGGCAAGGTCAATTATTTGAGAAGGTTCATAGCTAATCTATCAGGGAAAGTTGATGCATTTACTCCTATCCTTCGGTTAAAGAATGATGCTGATTTCACTTGGGGGGCAAAACAGCAAGAAGCATTTGATATGATCAATAATTATTTGTGCACTCCTCCGGTGATGAGAGCACCCAAGCATAGGGAACCCTTCAAACTTTACATTGCAGCAGAGGAGGGAGTTATTGGTGTTGTTCTAACTCAAGAGACCGAAGGAAAAGAGCATGCCATCACTTATTTGAGCCGCCGCTTATTGGACGCAGAGACAAGGTATACATTTATTGAGAAATTATGTCTATGCTTGTATTATGCTTGCACAAAATTGAGACATTATTTAGTGCCGAGTGCTTGCGTAGTAGCTTGTCAGACCGATGTCATTAAATACATGTTGCATAGGCCAATTCTTAGTGGTAGAATTGGCAAGTGGGCTTATGCTTTGATTGAATATGATTTGGCTTATGAATCTCTAAAATCCATGAAGGGCCAAATTGTTGCTAATTTCATTGTTGAACATCGGATTTATGACAAGCATGATAGTAATATGAACCTTGTTTCATTAGTACCATGGAGATTATACTTTGATGGTTCAGTTTGTAGCAATGGCCAAGTTGTTGGTATTGTTTATATATCTCCTCATGGTGCTGTTTTTGAAGCCTCATGCCGCTTAGAATATTTTTGCACAAACAATCAAGCCGAATATGAAGCATTGTTATTCGGCCTAGAGATGTTACTTGCTATAGGTGTTACATATATTGAGGCTTATGGTGATTCGTTACTAGTGGTGCAGCAAATATCCAAAGTCTTTCAGTGTTTGGACGAATCACTTAATGTTTATCTTGATAAATGTTTAGATGTAATCTCTACTTTGGATTATTTTAGCATTGCTCATATATCTAGACATGACAATTGGAAAGCAAATGAGTTGGCACAACAAGCATCCGGCTATCATGTTGATCGTGGCATGTTTCATATTTCTAAAAAGCCGATGTCTAGTCTTGCCAACATAAGGGAGGCCGAACCGGAGCCCGCCGTTTCGGCCACTAATGAAATATTCAATGCAGGAGAAAATCAAGACTAGAGGAAACCCATCATTGATTATTTTTGTGATCCTAGTAGAAGGGTGGACAGGGCTGTTCGGCGTATGGCTTTCAAATACACAATGAGAGATGATGATCTCTATCGCCGAACGGTTGATGATGTTCTTTTAAAGTGCTTGGACGAGGACCAAGCGAGAATTGCTATGGGAGAGGTCCATGAAGGTATTTGTGGCACTCATCAGTCGGCTCCCAAGATGAAGTGGTTACTACGACGTGCTGGGTTTTATTGGCCGACTATGATTAATGATTGCTTCAGATATTATAAAGGGTGTGAAGCTTGTCAAAATGTTGGTGATATTCAGTTGGCTCATGCTGCTATGTTACATCCCATTATCAAGCCGTGGCCTTTCAGAGGATGGGGTTTAGACTTTATTGGACAAATTCATCCGTCTTCCTCAAAAGGGCATCGGTTCGTATTGGTGGCAACCGATTATTTCACTAAATGGTCTGAAGCAGTACCTCTCAAGAACATGACACATACGGAGGTGATTAAATTCATAACTGAGCACATTATTCATAGATTCGGCATTCCTCAAACATTGACTACAGATCAAGGCTCCTCTTTCATGTCACACCAAGTTAGAGAATTTGCCGAATCTTATAACATAAAATTGCTCAATTCCTCTCCATATTATGCCCAAGCCAATGGACAAGCTGAGTCTAGCAATAAAATTTTAATCAAGCTCATCAAGAAGAAGATTGAGGATAACCCAAGGAGATGGCATGAGTTGTTGTCTGAAGCTTTGTGGGCACATAGAATTTCAAGGCATGGTGCTACAAAGGTGACTCCATATGAGCTAGTATATGGTCAAGAGGCTGTTTTACCAGTGGAAGTGAATTTGAGTGCTTTGAGAATAGCCAAACAGAATGATTTATCGGCAGTGGACTTTTACAATTTGATGATGGACAACATTGATGAAGTTGCTGATAAACGTTTGGCTGCTTTAAGGGCCATAGAGAGGGACAAGCTGAGGGTATCCAGAGCTTACAATAAAAAGGTCAAGTTGAAGAATTTTCAGGTTGGCGATCTTGTGTGGAAAGTGATTCTACCGATTGGTTCTAGAGATAGAAAATTCGGGAAGTGGTCTCCAAGTTGGGAAGGTCCTTTTAGGATTACAAGAGTTGTTCCCGGAAATTCATATTTGGTGGAATCCATACAAGGGGCATTGTTACCTCGAGCTCTCAATGGCAAATATTTGAAGAAGTACCACCCGAGTGTGTGGCAGGAAGCCTAACTTGGCAATGGCCGATATACGATTATCGCCCTTAGCACAAACATGGACGATACATAATTATCGCCCTGAAAGAAATGGATGGCCGATGGAGTGTTGACATCATCCTTAGAACAAACATGGTGCAAATTATTTTTCGGCATGCAAGCTTTGCTGAAAAACAGGGGGGCATGTGTTGACACCTGATTTTGGCACAATGCAGAATGCAATGGAGATGGACTCAAATGACAAAATATTCTAAATAAGAAACTTCACATTGCCGAATGGAACAACTTTGATGTTTGGACCATAATTATTCGGCATCATATCAAAGACCAAAACTACACTCAGATTGTCATGTTTAGGTGTTCTAAGTGCTTTTTGGTCAATTACGCCTCCAGGACAACCTCGGATGAAGGAATGATCTACATGAATTATCTTCGTCTCGTAGAGTCGGTCGATTTTGATATAAAAATGATCTCAATCCGAGATCGTATGCAAAAGTTAGAGCTATCTGAATACAGCCCTGTCAAGAGGTGAAATATGACGCGGGAGACCAGACATGTTTTGGCAAGTGTCTCATGTAATGCGTGAGTGTTTTGTCCCAGAAGATGGACTCGAATCGGAAAACGTTCAACACGAAAGTTTTTCGTCTCGTCAAAACGGTCAACTTTTCTTTTGGGCACATTTTCATCCGAGGTCGTTTACTGCCTCAAAAACCTTGCCGGGGAAAGCTTGCCGCCGTGAACAGTAACCTTGCCGGGGAAAGCTTGCCGCCGTGAACAGTAACCTTGCCGGGGAAAGCTTGCTGCCGTGAACAGTAACCTTGCCGGAGGAGATCTTGCCGCTGTGAACAGTAACCTTGCCGGGGAAAGCTTGCCGCCGTGAACAGTAACCTTGCTGGGAAAGCTTACCACCGTGAACAGTAGAAAGTGTCGAGGCCAATCCGACCAGATGCTGAAGATGGGTTAAAATACTTGTCTAGATGGCTTCGGATGAAAACTTGTTCAACACGGGAGTTGTTCGTAACGTCAAAACGGTCAACTTTGCTTTTCGAGTCAACATCATCCGACGTAGTATACGACCTGCAGAGATGCTGCATGAGTCGGACGGTACAGTCAGCTACATGAACGAGTCCGACTCGAAATTAGAGATGACCCCGTGGAGTATTCAAGATGGCCTTATTTGGAAAAGTGATCAACATACGGATTGTTGGCCTCGTCGAAGCACACAAAATTGATATTTGAACCGTCTCCATCAGAAGTCATGTGCAGATTCCACGGCCCACGCAAGGAGCAAGACAGAAGATTGGAGCAGATTCGGGCTGAATCCGAGTGTGACCGGAACTAGGACTCTAGGACGTGAATTGATGTAATTTTCTTGTAAGGAAAGCCTAGATAAATTCTTTGCTTGTACGGGAAGTCCAGCCGCCTCTTATATATGTTGGGGGTGACGGCCGATTGAACAACACACAATCGAACAAATCAATATACTACTTTTTCATCTACGTTTTATCTCTCCACCGTTTTTCTCTCTCGTTCTTCGCTGTTCTTTGTGTTTGAGAGTTGCGAATCCCGAGGCTCTAGGGGCGAGCGAATCTACCTAGGGCAGCCCATCGCCGCCGCACTCCCTGACGGGGTCCCTCCCGGGGGTGTGGGGTTTTCGGGTCTGCAAAAGCGCCCGTCGACTGTCTTGCGTATCGCGCTGTCGGTCGGGTCTCCTTCGACGTGAGCTGCGGTGCATCACCCCCGGCGTCGAGGGTACACGTGACGTGTTCGTGTGTCAACACATACCTCCCTCACCACTCTGCGTCCGTCGAGGTACATCGTACTGGTGCGCCCACTGTCCGAATGGGCCTCCCATGCTCTTATTGCCATTTTTTTCTGTTAGTATAACGCCAACAGTCAAGTCAAGCAATGCTACTGCTAAAGTGATGCCACATTTAACTAATGCCACTCTCAGTCTAATGCCACCGATAAATTTAAGCAATGCCATTCAATATCACTGGATTATTTCAGGGTTAGTTGTTGATTGTGGATGTATTAAAGATTTTTTAGCTAAGGCATTCTAATGTTGTTGCACAGCTAGTATACCAATGATGAAACTTGTTACTACCTTCAGATTCTTGCACTGTTAATGCTTATATATTACATACGTCACTTTCATGAGATAAGTTAATTTTTTTGTACAGTGTCACCAAAATGCCAAGGCACTGATGTCATTTTATTTCGGTTAAACTGCACAGACAATTATGTAGACAAGAGGAAAGGTCAAGAGTGGGCACCTCCTCCTCCGGTTGCTCTCTTGATTCATTAGATCAAGTTTTTATGTTTGATCGATTATCAAGATTGGGATAGCAATGTTTAAGGTCCCCCCGAGTTCGAAATGATATTTACCTTGGAGGTACATGGTTTGCAATTTTTTATACTGTCATTAGTTAATAATGCTAGTTACCTTCAGACTTTTGTATTTGGTTTAATGCTCATGCACAGCTAGTATACCAATGCTGAAACTTGTTACCTTTACATTTTGTATTGTTAATTCTTATAGAAACCTTCCAGTGCTAGAGTTTATTGAAATCTGTTCAGTAAAACCATTGTACTGTACCCTGTAATAAACTAACTACTCTACTGTTGCACTAGCCACTGGATTAGTGTATATTTGTAGTATTCGAATGGTGTTGCATTAGCGTATGGACATAAATAAAGTGTGGCAAGCTACTACCTGTGCTCAAGAAAACCACTACCTGTTTTTCTAAATACTAGACGTTTGGGTACTTTAAATTGAACCGCGAAAACGTCTTGTATTAAGGAACAAAGGGTGAAGAGTTCACTCAAATTATCCTGGTAAAGCTAGTCACACCTTTGTTAAAATTAATGTTCATTGTGTTATCGTAGGAGGTCTGTATGTTTGTCTCTAATGCCTGTCGACTACATACCTGACATCATGATGTAATGTTAAGACATTTCCTTTTGTACAGTGTCACTGAATTGTCAAGGCGGTGATGGCATTTTATTTTAGTAGAACTGCACAAAATTTGCTTAAAAGAAGAGGAAAGGTCAGGAATGGCTTAGTTTTCAGAAAAAACTATGTATGCCTTCCTGGCATCAGCCGTTGTTGCTTTATTTATTCCTTCAAACAGGTGGTTAGAAACAGTCTTGCTACCTTTTCCCATTAGGAAATTGGAATGCTTATATTTGTGAGTCTATGCTTCAACTAGTGCCACTTTTAGAGTAATCACACTTTCAATATCTATGCAAACAAGGATGCTTGATTTTAGTGGAACTGCACAAAAAGTCCAACTGGTTCAACATTAGGAGCATGTTTTTTTACAAACCTTTATATCCAATTGGTGGCACTATGAGCTGTTCATTACGAAGGTACATGGTTTGCTACTATCTTGCTACTCTTTTTGTACTGTCATTAGATAGTAATACTAGTGGTTTGCATGTGAATTTATTGGCAGGGTGGACCTGCATTGGAGGTGCAGGACAGGATTCAATGATTGGATGCTCAATTTTGGTTGTATCGATTTCACCTCTTCCATCACTGCGAACATGGATATCCTTGGTCTGATGAAGAATAGGCGCTATATTTCTGCTCTGAACCAGCAAATCAATTCAGTATGAAATTTTCCAGGGCAAAACATAACTGTATCAGATTGTCCAATGTAGAACATGACACATGCTAAGCGGAAGAGACATGTTTAAACCAAAAATACAAGGTGTGGTATATGTTTACTAGTTGCTTGATATTTGTGCAGACAGAGATGTCTGCCCGTTGCTATTTGGCAAACAAACAAAGTGTCTGCAATTTTGGTTGAACTGCACAAGAGAATAGTATAGTCACTGCATGCAGTGCCATTTGAAAATAGACACAGAAAGATTGGATAGTCACTTCATGGACTGCAGAAAAGTAGTTTGTACTATTTATTGGCCAACACTAGGTGCTTCATTGCTTTGGTCTGATTATACAATGGGCATCATTTTTTCCTAAGTTAAAGTTTGTATTCCGAAAATAGTCTCGCGGTGTGATCGAGAGAAGACCAAATCATATTGCAGTGGATGTTCCTCCATCATGTGTGGTTCATTATCATGGTTCCAGCTGTTGGTGAAACCACTTACATTTGCAAGAGGAATTGTATACTTCACAAACAAATTTGTCTTTCAGTCTGTACTGAATGTTGGCCAAGAGAAGTATCCATGTTAGTAGGAAGAACAGATATTTTTTCTAGATCTTTTCTTTTGGAGCTACATATTTGTATATGATCTGTGAATCATTGAGATGCATTAACATGTTGATCTTATGTATGGGAATCGTACTAGTTAGTTTTAGTTGCGACGCAAGATCCGAAGTGGCTGATCTTTGCTTTTGGAGCTACATATTTGTATATGACCTATGAATCATTGAGATGCATTAATAGTTACTTATTTTTGTTCGCTCAGTGTTTACAAGTTACTGATCGATCACTAGCTAGCCTACAAATGCGCTCCTGGCAGTTTTATTTGCGACGCAAGATGCGAAGTGGCAGTTTTTTGAATAAAAATGCCTACCTCTGAAGAAACTGACAAGCTACACTATCGATCCTACACGGATAAAAATGCCTACCTCTGAAGAAACTGACAAGCTACACTATCGATCCTACACGGATAAATAGCGGATCACGCACGTACTACTCCCTCCGATCCCCTTAACTCTACGCATAATTTTTCCCCAAAAAATCCGGAATGCTCTGCGCGGTTAGATCTTTTGCTGATTCTTTCCCAGAGTGCCCCTCCAGTTCCACTTTACCTCCCCTTGCATTGATTACACTGGCTCGCATGCAAAGCCTGAAAATGAGGAGACGTGGGCAGAGAGCTGATGGGTTGCATGCAGCATTTACAACGCTAGCTCATCCCATCCATGCGTATGAGGGCAATTTTGTCCACAAAACATGCAGTGGAGCTTCTCTTGGTATGCGTGTTCTCTCTTATGCGCACACTAAAAAGAATCAGAGGGAGTACCTCCTTTCCGGTTTGCAGGGCTCAATTCAAGAAACGACCTACTTGATCCTACACGAATAAATAGCGGATCACACACGTACTAGTACCTCCTTTCCGGTTTGCAGGGCTTAATTCAAACTTCTCACCAACCAAGGTACTCCCTCCGTCCGGGTTTATTAGTCCCGTGAGCAAAGCAGCAAGACCAAGGCAAGGCAATAATTAACGGCATACAGAAGTTTAAGCCTAATTAATTCCAGCGATTTAAGTGGCTGCATGCGTGTCCTCGGCTGCGACTCGTTGCATGCTTCTACGCGTACTGCCTGCGAGCGATTCTGAGTGCCTGCATGCAGCCGGCCGTAATTAAGGCAGCTAACTAATGCGAAAAAAAGATACGCTTTAATTGTTGCAGGCTTTTTAAATCCGTGGAATCATTATTGACAAGGAGGGAGATGATTCGAGTGCACTCGTTTGACCGCCATGCCGGCGTGCAACCCAGACGGGACAGAACGGCACAGTCATAATTTCAGTTTCTCTAGTTTTCCACGGCAAGCTGGCGCGCTAAGCCATTATGCATTGAATTCCGATGACCGTCGCGCTACCTTCCGCCTATAAGTACTATTTCCCGGCCTTCTCCGGTGCCATCGTGACCCAACTCGCCATATCCTCATAAGCCCCCACCAGCCCGACGTCGCTCGCCACGTCCGCCATGCCCCCGCCCGTCCGCGGTAGGCGACGCCGGAGGCGGTCACCGCCGGAACTAGTGTTTGGGTTTTCACCGGAAGGCAGATGGAGGGAGGAGGCATTCTATCTGTCTTTAGATGGCAATGCGGAGATCGAGGAGTTGTTGGAGCGCGACTGCATGGCGGAGGAGCAGGAGTTGTTGGAGCGCGACCGCCTGGCGGAGGAGCAGCGTATCGCCGATTTGCATCGCCAGCGGGACATGGAGCAGCAGCGCACCGGCGCTCTGAGTCGCGAGCAGAGCGCCCGCAACTGGGCCAACTACTTGGAGGCCGGCGCCCGGCAAATAGCCCTGGAGGCTGTCGGGCACGCACGCGTTCGCGACGCCGATTTTTACTACCAGCTCGTCAAGTGGGTTTCCCGCTTGGAAGCCGAAGCTTCGGTGGACCACGCCGGCATGGAAAGGGCCAACGCGCGCGAGCAACGCACCCTATCGCACCTCTTGCAAGTCCGAGGCGAGGCGCACGATGCCGGTGCCGGTGTTTAGTGTGTACCACAGATGGCGGCCGGCATCGTCTAGTTAGCTAAGAGTAAGTTAGTACTTGTACGCTACTAGAGTATTAGTGGGAGTAGATAGTTAACTTGGCTATGATGGTTGTCAACGTGGAAGTTCAGTACTCTATATGTGGATCAGACCTGTTACTTTGCTCTGAATGTTGAACTTTCCATTTGAACGTATGGAATGGGCTGTTATTTTTTTAAATGGGTTGTATTTGTCCTCCACGGGTTTAGAGGCTGACTTGTGGGCCTAGCAAGTTGACGCGTACACAATCAGGAGAAGATTGTACGTGGAGAGGATGACAGCAGGGACCCGCCAAGGTCATGGAAGTACGCAAGCAAGTGCCTCCTTATTTCAAGCCAATAAAAAAATGGCTCCTCCTAGTGGATTTCTGACATCTGGGTCCCATGCCATTGTCAACGTAGTCAATAAACGAGAGAATTGCACAACGAGCGGCTGACACCAGGGACCCAGCAGCTCGCCCAGTTATTTTTGTTTTGGGTTAATTTGATAAATGCCACTCCAAATCTGGTGTATCCGAGAAATACCACTGCAATTTCCAAACTTTGAAAAATGCCATTTCATGCCATTTCTAGTGGCATTTTTCGAAGTCTGGAGTGGTGTTTTTCAAAGTTTGCAAACTACAGCAGCGTTTTTCAAAGTTTGCAAAAATTGTAGTGGCATTTTTCAAAGTTTGGAAATTGCAGTGGCATTTTTATGAATCGCCATAATTGGAGTGGCATTTATCTAATTTGTTTTTGAGACGGAAGCAGGGTGTCAACTGGGCTGTGCGGGACACTCTGGCCTGTCTAGACAGCCTTTTCTTTTATGTTTACCACAGACCAGCCCAGTAGTTTTTTTTCTGAAAATGGCTAGCCCGGTTTTTTTGTGATTTGTCAAGTAAGTCGCTTTATCAGGCCTGTTGGGCTGCAAATCTTTCAAGACGAGGAGAGCTTCATTCGGCTGGCCGAGAAAATGGCCTATCAGTAATGAGAAATGGGTTGTACATTTTTAAAACACATCAAACCGGCAATTAGTTTCAAATATCTTTCTTTTTTCATTTCGAGATTTTAAATTGCATTGATTTTTATGCGTGGACAATTTATTGGATTTTATATTGATATACATTTATTTTTAAAATCAATCTGAATGTGACTCAAAATTTCGGGATTAAAAACAGTTCAGACTGCACCGACATATGCAAAATTTCGTATAATTTTTTTACCGCGGCCAAAATATAGGCTGTAATGCTAACAAAAAGAATATGGGCTCCAAAAAACCCGTAAGAATTAGCAAATGGGTTGTAAATTATTTGAAATAATGGCAGATGGGTTGTGTGCTGTTTTCCACAGATTTGAGGCTTTCCATAGATGGCGTGTATACTGTTGGATGTCCATCCAACGGATGCTTCTTCAATCTCTGCTCTTCCTGCTCCAGCCGCTCAAACAAGCGCCGGCGGGACTGCCTGCTCCCTCCTCCCCGCGGCCGGCTGTGCTGCCGCGCAGGCCTCACCACCCCATCGTACTCCCATGGCTGGCCTAGCCATCCCTCTACTCACCCACACCTGTTGTTATTCTCCGGCGATGGCAGACAAACCAGTATACCCTCGTACAGTCGTACTCCCCTCCGCGTGGGAAACAAAAACAACTGTCGAGTCTTCCCTGCCTCTATGTAGTTCCCTTCCTAGGCCTCGCTGTCGTCCATTGCCCTGGTGCTCTCGGCGTGGCATGGTCAATGTGGTCAATGATCGACATGCATCTGAAGTGGACTGTACGTGGAGAGGCTGATAGCTGGGTCCACGGCCGCACGCAAGGAAATGCCTCCTTATTACGTGCAAAATAATGATTCCTCCACCTGACATCTGGGACTCGCCGAAAGGGCCTCTGTATTTCATGAAAAAAACGTTACCGCCGCTGACAGCTCGGACCCACCAGCTATATCTTTGCACGCAAGGAAGTGCCTCCTTATTACGCACAAAAAAATGAATACTCCCCCTGCTAGCTGGGACCCAGTATAGTGGGCCTACTAAGTTGACGGGGACGAAGGGCTTTGTCAACTTAGTCAATATGCACGATTCTAGCTCGACTGACAGTACGATGTCCATCCAACGGCTGTAGTGCTTCTTCAACCTCTGGTCTTCTTGCTCCAGCCGCCCAAAGCAGTGCCGGTCGTGCCGCCTGCTCCTGCCTCCCGTGGCCGGCTATTCTACCGCGGAGGCCTCACCGCCCCCATACTACTCCCACCGCTGGCCAGGACATCCCTCCACTCCACTCACCCACACCCCCTGTTATTCTGCGGTGACGGCATCGCAGCCGAACCAGTGAACCCTCGTACTCCTCTCCGCGTGGGCATCCACTGCCGCGTCTTCCTCGGCTCCGCTCGTCCCCTTCCTAGGCCTCGCCGTCGTCCACCGCCGTGGTGCTCTCGGCGCAGCGTGGTCAATGTGGTCAACGACTGAATTCCATCGGAAGAATACTGTACGTGGAGAGGCTGACAGCTGGGTCCACGGCAGCCGCAAGGAAGTGCCTCCTTATTACGCGGAAAAACATTATTCCTCCACCTGACAGTAGGGACCCACCCGACGCCCACCAGTATTTCGCGAAAAAAAACGTTTGCCCTTGACTGCTGGGACCCACCCGACGGGCCATCGTATTTTGCGAGAAAACGTTCCCCCTGTTGTCAGCTCGGACCCATCGGAAGTGCCTCCTTATTACGCACAAAAAAATTGAATACCCCCTGCTAGCTGGGACCCACCTTGGTGGGAGGCTGACTTGTGGGCCTACTAAGTTGACGGGGACGGAGGGCTTTGTCAACTTAGTCCGTGACCGTACGATGTCCATCCAACGGTCGTAGTGCTTATTTAACCTCTGGTCTTCTTGCTCCAGCCGCCCAAAGCAGCGCCGGTCGTGCCACATGCTCCTGCCTCCCGTGGTCGGATGTGCTTCCACGGAGGCCTCACCGCCCCCTACTATTCCCACCGCTGGCCAGGCCCTGCGGCGACGGCAGCCTCACACCGCAGCCGAACCAGTGAACCCTCATACACCTCTGCGCGGGGGCTTCCACTGCCGCGTCTTCCCCGGCTCCGCGTCGTCCCCTTCCTAGGCCTCGCCGTCGTCCACCGCCGTGGTGCTCTCCGCGCGGCGTGGTCAACGTGGTCAAGGAATGACTTCCATCGGAAGAGTACTGTACGTGGAGAGGCTGACAGCTGGGTCCACAGCCACAGCCCAGTTTTTTGTGATTTGCAAGTAAGTCACTTTGTCACGCCTGTTGGGCTGCAAATCTTTCAAGACGAGGAGAGTTTCATTCGGCTGGCCGAGAAAATGGCCCATGAGTAATGAGAAATGGGTTGTACATTTTTAAAATACATCAAACCGGCAATTAGTTTCAAATATCTTTTTTTTCATTTCAAGATTTTAAATTACATTAATTTTTATGCGTGGAGAATTTGTTGGATTTTATATTGATATATATTTATTTTTAAAATCAGTTTGAATGTGAGTCAAAATTTCGGGATTAAAAACAGTTCGGACCGCACCGAAATATGCAAAATTTTGTATAATTTTTTAACTGTGGCCACAATATGGGTTGTAATGCTAACAAAAAGAATATGGGCTCCAAAAAAACCTTAATAATTAGCAAATGGGCTGTAAATTATTAGAAATAATGGTAGATGGGCTGTATGTTGTTTTCCACAGATATGAGGCTTTCCTAAAGAAAAGGTTGACGCACAAGCAGTGACTGTTGGATGGCCATCCAACAGCCGTCGTGCTTCTTCAATCTTTTCTCTTCCTGCTCCAGCCGCTCAAACAAGCGCCGGCGGGACTGCCTGCTCCCTCCTCCCCGCGGTCGGCTCTGCTGCTGCGCAAGCCTCACCGCCCCATCGTACTCTCATCGCTGGCCTAGCCATCCCTCTACTCACCCACACATGCTGTTATTCTCCGGCGACGGCAGATGAACCAGTAAACCCTCGTACAGTCGTACTCCCCTCCACGTGGGAAACAACTGCCGAGTCTTCCCTGCCTCCGTGTCGTTCCCATCCTAGGCCTCGCCGTCGTCCACCGCCCTGGTGCTCTCGGCGCGGCCTGGTCAATGTGGTCAACGACCGACATGCATCTGAAGTGGATTGTACGTGGAGAGGCCAACAGCTGGGTCCACGGCCACACGCAAGGAAATGCCTCCTTATTACGCGCAAAATAATTATTCCTCCACCTGACATCAGGGACCCACCGAAAGGGCCTCTGTATTTCGCGAAAAAAATGTTACCGCCGCTGACAGCTCGGACCCACCAGCTATATCTTCGCATGCAAGGAAGTGCCTCCTTATTACGCACAAAAAAAATGAATACTCCCCCTGTTAGCTGGGACCCAGTATAGTGGCAGGCTGACTTGTGGGCCTACTAAGTTGACGGGGATGGAGGGCTTTGTCAACTTAGTCAATATGCACGATTCTATCTCCAGTGACCGTACGATGTCCATCCAACGGCCGTAGCGCTTCTTCAACCTCTGGTCTTCTTGCTCCAGCCGCCCAAACCAGCACCAGTCGTGCCTCGTGCTCCTGCCTCCCGTGGCCGGCTGCGATGCGGCGGAGGCCTCACCGCCCCCTACTACTCCCACTGCTGGCCAGGCCATCCCTCTACTCACCCACATCCCCTGTTATTATGTAGCGACGGCAGCCTCACACCGCAGTGAACCAGTGAACCCTCGTACTCCTCTACACGTGGGCATCCACTGCCGTGTCTTCCCCGGCTCCGCATCGTCCCCTTCCTAGGCCTCGCCGTCATCCACTACCCTGGTGCTCTCGGCGCGGCGTGGTCAACGTGGTCAAGGAACGGCTTCCATCAGACGTGGACTGTACGTGGAGAGGCTGACAGCTGGGTCCATGGCCGCAGCAAGGAAATGCCTCCTTATTACGTGCAAAATAATTATTCCTCCACCTGACAGCGGGGACCCACCGGACGGGCCACCGTATTTCGTGAAAAAAACGTTTGCCCCTGACTGCTGGGACCCACCAGCTACATCTTCGCATGCAAGGAAGTGCGTCCGGGCAAAAAAACGATTCACCCCCCTAACTGCTAGGACCCACCAACTACATCTTCGCAGGCAAGGAAGTGCCTGACAGTCGGGACCCACCTGGTCGAAGCGTATGTAGCGTTGTCATTCTGGTCGCGAATGTGTGCGTACATATATACTGGTGGATGTAGAGGCGCGCACGTAGCATGTACACATACGTACAGTGGCCAGGGTGCAAGAAATAAAATACGGCCACGTATGTGTACATACGGGCGGGGTCTCGAACGCCTACTCGCGCATACGTACGGCCAGGGCTCGTGTACATGGTTGGGTCGGAACGGAGAAACATCATCGTCTTCGTGTTCATGGGGAGGCAACGGAATGCGTCGTGTTCATGGGGAGGCAACGGAATGCGTCGTGTTCATCGGGAGGCAACGGAACGCATGGGAGCCAACCGGCTGGGTCGGAACGGAATGCGTGGCCGTGTTCATCGGGAGGGTTTGGATGGAATAGGCGATGGAAATGAGGCCTGGCGTACCGCACAACGGAGGAAACGGCCTTGTGTTCGACCGGCCACATTCGAAACGGGTTCCTGTTCATCGGGAGGGGTCTGGCGTACCGCAAAATGGAGGAAACAGACCTCCTATGGTCGAAACGGGGGTCCTGTTGATCGGGAGGGGTGTGGCGTGCCGCAAACGGACGAAACGGACCTCCTACGATCGAAACGGGGGTCCTGTTGATCGGGAGGGGTGTGGCATACCGCAAAACGGACGAAACGGACCTCCTACGGTCGAAATGGAGGTCCTGTTCATCGGGAGGGGTGTGGCGTACCGCAAAACGGGACTCCACGGGATATTGTTCATCTCCACCGTCGACCTCCTCCAGCCTCCACGGGCTACCGTCGACATCCTCCAGCCTCCACGGGCTCCTGTTCATCCAGCCTCCACCGCGCGCTACTCCACCGGCTGCTGTTCAACCACCCCTCCATGGGCACCCCTCCACCGTCTACTGTTCATCCAGCCATCCACACCATGGGTTCCTGGTCAACCACCCCTCCATGGGCACCCCTCCACCGTCTACTGTTCATCCAGCCCTCCACATCATGGGGTCCTGTTCAACCACCCCTCCACGGGCACCCCTCCACCGTCTACTGTTCATCCAGCCCTCCACCACACCACGGGGTCCTGTTCATCCAGAGGCAACGCCACCGCTCACTGTTCATCCAACCCCCCCCCCCCCCCGCAACACTCCCTGTTCATCCCAGAGGTAGCATCGATCGGCTTCAGTTAGCAGCAGTAGCGAAGGAATCGCTCGATCGGGTTCTGTAGGGGATATAACTATTGGAGTAAGCCGGCCAGGAGAGGCCGGGTTACGCAGAGAGAGGCTCATCAGAAACCCAAGACCAAGGCATAAAGATGGCGGTTCACTAAAGGGCCTAAAGGCCCACTGGCGACTCTGAAGCCCGTAAAGATAAACCGCCATGATGGTATAACTTGTATTGTAAGGTAGAAGTAACTAGTCGCCGAGCCGGACACTGTTTATGAGCCGGCCAGGACTCTGTAGGCCGCAGGGCGTCAACCCGTGTATATAAGGGGATGACCCGCCAGCGGCTTAGGGCAAGAAACAACACATCGAGAACCGGGCATAGCGTATCTCGCTCCCTGGTCATCGAAACATCAAACAATACCAACCCAACTAGACGTAGGCCTTCCTTCACCGTAAGGGGCTGAACTAGTATAAACCTCGTGTGTCCTTGTCCCGATTAACCTCTTTAAGCTTCCTAGTTGCGATGGCTCCACGACTAAGTCCTTGCAAAAGGACATCTGCCGTGACAATTCCACGACAGTTGGCGCCCACCGTGGGGCTGGCGCATGGTGGATTTGAGTTCTTGAAGGGCAGCTTCGAAGGGCTCAGGGGATACGCGGTTGGACGGATGACCAAGAGTCGATGCGGCAAGATCTACATCGATGACGAAGGCTGGGGCCCCGACGCCGGCTCAATTGAGTACGGGTACCGGGTCCCCTTTGGCGGGATTCACGTCTTCATCGGCCGGATTGTTGAGCCGGGCCCTGAACTGGACAACTGCACCGACCACATCGAGACGGCTCATGCTGATGCAGAAGATCTGGTCAGTAAATGCGATGGATGTCAGAAGTTCTCACGACGAGCACATGTGCCGGCTCAAGAATTGAGGATGATTCCAATTACTTGGTCGTTTGCAGTCTGGGGGCTTGACATGGTCGGACCTTTCAAAAGGTCTAAAGATAAAAAGACACACCTCTTGGTGGCAGTTGACAAGTTTACAACATGGGTTGAGGCGGAGCCAGTCAGTAAGTGTGATGCAGCCACAGCGGTCCAGTTCATGAAAAAGGTGATTTTTCGTTTTGGCTTTCCACATAGTATCATAACTGATAACGGTACTAACCTCTCTAAAGGAGCCATGGAAGAGTTCTGTCAACGAGAGCATATCCGGCTTGACGTTCGGCTGTGGCTCATCCTCAATCCAATGGCCAAGCAGAAAGAGCCAATCAGGAGATCTTGAAAGGTATCAAGCCCCGGCTCTTGGTCCCCTTACAGCGGACGACGGGTTGTTGGGTGGAGGAGTTACCCTCTGTACTTTGGAGCATCAACACTACACCTAACAGATCCACGGGTTACACACCTTTCTTCATGGTGTACGGAGCAGAGGCGGTTCTGCCAAGTGACATCCGGCATGACTCACCTCGGGTGGTGGCTTACGTTGAAGCTGACAACGAAAAAGCTCGTCAAGATGCACTTGACCTGTTGGATGAAGAGCGAGACTTGGCAATAGCAGGCTCGGCGATTTACCAGCAAGACCTGCGTCGCTACCACAACCGCCGGGTTAGGTCCAGAACCTTTCAGGAAGGCGATTTAGTGCTCCGGCTCATCCAGGATCAATCTGACATGCACAAGCTATCCCCTCCTTGGGAAGGACCCTTTGTGGTCAGCAAGAATCTTAACAACAGGTCATACTACCTTATCGATGTTCGGGAGCACAGAGACTCGCGTAAGTCGAAGGAGGAGACCCGCCGGCCGTGGAATATCGCTCATCTTCGGCCTTACTATATTTGAGCCACCAGCTCTAATGTGTATATATTTCTACTATGTATGTATTACATAAAGCAATAAAGCAGGACCTCTGTCCTTTTTTCCACCCCAAAAAGGTTTATGTGTCTTTTTTGACTTGTGGTGGAGATAACCAATAGGGAGCGGGTCACGTCTGAATCCGGCTTTCCTTTGGTCCGGCTTATGATCATATCTGAATCTAGCCATGATCACTTGGGGGCTTCTTGATCAAACATAGGTCGTATTCGAACCAAAGAGAACATAGCCGTGGATACCCACTTGATCGGCATACTGCCAAACCCACTTGGGGGCTTCTTGATCATATTTGAATCATAGCTTAACCCCATTGGGTCTGATGTGGATCGTATTCGAATCAGCGTCATTAAACAACTCTTATGGTCACTTGGAGGCTTCCTCTTCAAACATAGGTCGTATTCAAACCAAAGAGAACATAGTTGTCGATACCCACTTGATCGGCATCGCCACAGCCACTGGGGGCTATATGATCGTATCCGAATCTTAGCTTAACCCCTTTGGAATGGTTCACTGATCGTATTCGAATCAGAGGCCTTTTTTATTCTTGTTCATTATATTTTTTTAAAGTGTCAATATTTGACTATCTTGAGAATCTCTTGAAAATACAATGGAGTATACTGCAATCCTCCGGCTTAACATTGGTTACATCAGGTTGATAAGTACCAGGTGAACTTTTATGTGCCAATTTTCAGGAGTTAAACTTACCCTCAGGGGTTGGCTTATATAAGCCGGAAAGGTAACTGTAAGCATCACAGGTACATCATTATGATTATGTCTATTAAGTTTAATCATAAGTTGGATTTCCTGTAATTATTGGGTGTATATTCCGGGTTATCAGAAGCTTATGTGACCTTCAAAAGCGATAAGTCGCCAAGGGGTTTTCTGTTTCTTATGTGTAGGGCAATGCAAGACATTTATGCAAGGACATAACATATTCATATAAACTACAAAGTGCATAGTGATGGCGACTTATGCAAGTATTAAGCGCCATAAGCATGCGCGAAGGCATGACAAAACTCAAAGTATTTTCTACTCTATTACAAGACTCCCCGAGTCTGAATGATGAGGCATTATTTTTTCTACAAAGACATAAGCATGTGGCGCCTGACGATTTACTCTTGGGGTTGACCTGAAGCTTCTGGGTTATCCTTCTCCGCCTCTCCGTCGGCTGCCTTGTCCTGGAAGGATGATGGTGCCCAGTCACTGCCACTCAAGGCTTCAAACTCAGCTTCATCATCTATTAAACCGGTTGGGTCGACCTCAGGGGCAAATGTGTGCTTACAGATTGGAGGAATCAGGCTGACATCATCGTAATGCGGTGTGGGGATTCTCCGATTCTCCTTATCATAACCCGGTTGATACTTGGTAAGGTCAGTGTCATTCCCAATTTGAGTGGCCACAGGGCGGATATCCCTCACGCAAGTGGTGAAGTCTTTTTCATCAAATGGAGAGCCATCCTCCTTCAAACTTGGATACCCAAGAGCGATGTCAACCGGGTCTAGCTCTGGTAACTAGGCTTTGGCCCGGCTCAAAGCGGCTATTGCTCCAGCTCTTGCTTGGGCCCGTCTCAACTCTTGAATCCGCTGAGGAAGCACGGCAAGCCGTTGTAACACATCTTGCAAGAGGTGGGGCACATCTTTTGATAAGGCCACAACGGCCAAAGCACGTTGTGACCCGGTGTACAGTTGCTCCACTAGAGTATACACCGCCTTCAATTTGATCAGAGTGTTCTGCTTGAGGTTTGTGCTCCTGGAGCCTGTACAGGTAAGCATAAGGTAAGACACAGGTAACGATTGAAGGAATATTTACCATAATTAATGATTGCTTGAAATAACTTACCAAAGATGGCTGAGACCATCCGAGATATCTGGCGTTGTAAGCCGGTCAGTTCGGCGGTTGTGTTTGCAAATGACGCCGCTGCTGTCTCGGCCCGAGTCACCAGTCCGGCCTTTTCGTCAGCCCAGATTTTCTTCTCCGACTCAAAATTCTTCTTCAACTTCTCTTGTTCAGAGCCTCTGAATTCAAATTTGGAGTTGGCCTTTTGAATTTCAACCTCCTGGGCTGCCAGGCGGTTCTTTAGGTCAGCAATCTCCGACTCAAATTGACTTATGGTGGCCTGCATTGATACCGGATAATATTCAAGGTAATGGTAAATAATATTAAGTCCCAAGCACTTTGCAAGCAAAGATACTTGACACTTGGGGGCTCATGTATACCGAAGCTTTCTAAAATTATTAAGCCGGTCCTGGGTATTAAGTCCCAAGCACTTTGCAACCAAAGATACTTGGCACTTGGGGGCTAATGTGTATCGCAAGTGAAAGGTATGGTGTTACATCCGGTTTAAGTATTTCTTCTTTAAGCTGGGCAAGCAGCTCTAACAATTTTTCTAAGTATACAACATATTTACTCATAAGCAATAGACTTGGGGGCTGGTACAGTAAGTATGATTGAAAGTAAGAAAGCATAAAGTCATACCTCGGATTTTTGCTGTATTTGCTTCACCGTGTCAATTTCCAGGTCACGACTACTTTGTACCTGGTTGATGTAGCCTGAGACGATTTCTCCAATACCCAAATGAGTATAATCGGTGATATCCATCTTGGCCTTACGACGTTCTAGCAGCTCCTCTTTAGCCGAACACTTGGCGAGAACGGTGGGCTGAGCCGGCTCAACGAATTGGGCTTTGAGAAATTCCACCTCTGGGTCAGCCGCCTTGACCGGGCTAGGTGCCTCTGGGTTAGCAGAACCGTCAAGAATATCTTCAGAAGGCGGATCAGAAGTTGGTGCTGCAATATCTTGAGCCGGCTCGGGCGGCGGCTGATGTATGGAAGAGTCAGGAGCAGTTACACCCTGTTCCGGTTCAGTCACCACAGGGGTTTGGGCCGGTTTATCCTTCTTGGTCTTCTTCCTGGGCTTAACTTGCACGCTATGGGCAAAGCAGAGAAGTGAGTAAAGAAACATGAAGAAAGAAAAACATAAGGTGAATAAATTGATATTACCCAGGGGCGGTCTTAAAAGCCGGCATGTTTGACTGCATAGACTCGCCGGATGAAGGAGATGTATCCTGATAATTGGAGTCAGATGAATTGAGAGGTTGACGGATTAGACCCGCCAAAGGTAAAAAAGGGGATAAGTCGGAGATAACCTCAGTCCGACGCTTCCGGGTTGTGTCAGGCAAGCCGGAGGAGAGCTCTACATCCTTGCTGGTCCAGGTCTGCCTCCGGCTTTCAAATTGTTGTTGCTTCAAAAGAAAGTCAGGGTCTTGGTAAGCCAAAGGATGTGAAAATCTTACTTCCCAGGTTACTCTTCGAATTTTCTGACGCGACAGAGGCTCGGAGTCGGAGGAGATTATAGTTACCTCTTCTTCGACGAGTTGGCTGTTTCCCGTGTCTTCCTGAAAGAGAAATCATGTCAGTGAAATGATGATACAATAGTCAGGGAAGTTTAAAAGTTACCTCTTCTTCATTAGAGTCATCAAGTTGAAGCATCTCCGAAGCGCTTGTTTTTCTCTTCCTGGAGGTGGTAGGCTTGGCGGCTTTTCTATCGGCTTTCTTAGCAGCCCTGGCCAGTTTGGCCGCCTCATGGTCATAATGAACCCTCCAGAAGCTATCTTTTGCCTGAAGAGAAGTTGAGAAAGTTTATAAGTAAAAGCAAGGTATAAGCATAGTAAAAGGTAATAACTGGGACTTACTGCAGGGGCCGGGTTTTGTTTGCAGAAAGGCAGTAACCCGAAGGCATTGCTGGTCACTGTACCCTCCTTTAACAAAGACTGAGTGGTAGCCTCCACTACATCGTCTCGTAAGTCGTCAGGGCTATGACGTTGAGGGTCGTCTTTCTCGCCTGAGTAATTACACATTAAGCCGGGGCGGCGGCTTAATGGAATTATTCTCCAAGTAACCCAGACTCGGACCAGATCAGTACCATCCAAGCCGTTCCCCAAGAGAGCTTTAATCTTCTTGATCTTAGGGGTGAGTGGCAGACGTTCAATGGCAGTCAACTTATCCGGCAGCGGGTGAGTAGATTCAAGGCGCAATGCACAGAAGCCGGGCAGCGGGTTTTCACTAGCTGGAGAAGAATCCTGGCAATAGAACCATGTCTGGTTCCAGTCCTTTGGATGACTCGGCAATTCCGCATAAGGGAACAGGCAGTCTCTCCGCCTTTGAATCGATATGCCACCAAGTTCCATACTAGGCCCGTTGGCGCGCTCATTCTGCCGGTTCAGATAGAACAATTCCCTGAACAAAAGTAGGTTGGGTTCTTCTCCAAGGTAGACCTCACAGAAAACTTGGAAGTTGCAGATGTTTGACACAGAATTGGGCCCGATGTCTTGAGGTCTTAAGTCAAAGAAGTGCAAAACGTCTCTAAAGAATTTTGAGCCGGGTGGAGCGAAGCCCCGGCTCATATGATCTGTAAAGACTACTACCTCCCCTTCTTTGGGATGAGGTTTCTCCTTCGACGGGTCAGGAGCACGATAAGACATGACCTCCTTCTTGGGCAGATAACCAGACTTCACAAATTCGGACAATTTGCTTTCCGTGACAATGGATGGGACCCAACTACAGGTCACCGGAGGCTTGGGAGCTTTGAGTGCCATTGTGTAAATCGAAGCCTACAACAAGATAAGGAAGTTTTCCGGTTTATTATAACCTGAAGAATAAGCATTATTGAGTTATTTCAGATGGCGGCTTAAGAAGGGGCCTAATGACATACAGGTAACTATGTGATAATGTTTAACACCTACAGGTAATAAAGATGACTAAGATTTTCGTAAGTCGCCAGAAGCAAGCGGCGTTGACAGCCGGTGTTATCTTAAACCGGTTACACGAACTACTATGGCTGAAATAGAGTCAACAGACGCAGTTTTTGGCTAAGTGTGGAGCAAACAGGTTTCACAAGTTGCAAATATTATTTTGGATTAAACGATGCTCTGGAAAGGAAAAATTTCTAGACCTAAAACAGTACAGGGAAGTTCATGTACTTAAGGAGGACTTCCAAAGCAAGGAAATGAGATCTGCTTTCATACGAAATAAGCACAAAGCATCCTCCGCAGCAGTTCTATGTGGTTTTTACGATCTGAGCAAGACATTGGAGGTGAGAACTAATGAAGGTGTGCGTCGGGCGGCAATGAACGCTGACGAACTCAAGTTGGCTTCAGTACAGATCTGAGAAAGGGGAAGGGAGGAACTTACAGATGTGGAAGAGCTGCGGAGGGTTGCCGTCGTTCTCTGATCAAGAAACACGGTGATGCAGCGGCCTGAGTCGGTGAAGACGCGGTTTCCGACGGTGGTGGCGGCGGAGCTCGAGCGGCAGAGAAGGAGGTGCGAGGAAGAAGAAGACCGGAGGAAATGAAAAAGACCTAGGTCGCGCCTATTTATAAGAAGGGCCGACTGAGACAGCGCGAGAAACGAGGAGGCTAAGACATCATTATCCAGCGGCCCCGACGCCTCGATTTTCGGGAGGACAGTAAAAGCAGAGATCCGTTGACGATATGATGAATTAAAATATAAGTTTTATTGAAGATGACGTCACGATGATTTAACCCGGATTCAGATGATGACGTCACGGCGGGTTAAAACTTTTGCACAAGACAGAAGACTAAAGGCCAGTTCATAAGGTTTTCAAAGATTGACATGAACCGGTTCAAATCAATCTGGGGCCTAATGTCGGGGATATAACTATTGGAGTAAGCTGGCCAGGAGAGGACGGGTTACGCAGAGAGAGGCTCATCATAAGCCCAAGACCAAGGCATAAAGATGGCGGTTCACTAAAGGGCCTAAAGGCCCACTGGCGACTCTGAAGCCCGTAAAGATAAACCGCCAAGATGGTATAACTTGTATTGTAAGGTAGAAGTAACTAGTCGCCGAGCCGGACACTGTTTATGAGCCGGTCGGGACTCTGTAGGCCGCAGGGCATCAACCCGTGTATATAAGGGGACGACCCGCCAGCAGCTTAGGGCAAGAAACAACACATCGAGAACCGGGCATAGCGTATCTCGCTCCCTGGTCATCGTAACATCAATCAATACCAACCCAACTAGACGTAGGCCTTCCTTCACCGTAAGGGGCTGAACTAGTATAAACCTCGCGTGTCCTTGTCCCGATTAACCCCTTTAAGCTTCCTAGTTGCGATGGCTCCACGACTAAGTCCTTGCAAAAGGACATCTGCCGTGACAATTCCACGACAGGTTCAGCTAACAGCCATCGATTGATCGCTCAGGTTCAGTAACGCGTAGCCTGCAGTGCAATCGCTCGGGTTCAGTTAGAGCCCAACACCTCGCCCGAGTTCAGTTAGAACCAACGCCTCGCACACACGCGCGTACGTGTAAGAGAGAAACGCGCATCGCTCGGCCCCCGACCTCCCACCGTAACCGGGAACTCCCCGAAATTTTCCTCGCCCTCGCTTCTACCACGGTTTTTTCCATCATGGACGGCCCAAAGAATGTCATGCAGCTGCGTCTCCGACTCGCCCAGGACGAAAAGCCCATTTTCTGTCATGATTTTTTGTCATAGAAGTAGGAGCCCACCACATCTATGATGATACCGGGTTTTGTCACAATTATCGTCATAGAAGTGTCATATGTATGACAGGAAAAAAATTCGTTCGGCCCAAAATGTCACGGATGTGTCTTTTTTTTGTAGTGTGTGTAGGGGTTGTTTACTTTGTGTTGCTTGGTTCTCCTACTGGTTTGATAACCTTAGTTTCATATATAAGGGAAATACCTAGCGCCGCTGTGTTGCATCATCCCTTCCTCTTTGGGGAAATACTAACGTAGCTTCAAGCGACATCACTAACATAGTTGGATCATATGATTATCCCTCAAAGTGCAATAAAGAATCACTCCCGAGTTCCTATTAGTGGAGAACAAATGATAGATATTGATTGTAGGGTACGAAACCACCTCAAAGCTATTCTTTCTGTTTGATCTGTTCAAGAGTTCGTACTAAAATAACACAAAGCTATTTTTTCCGTTCGATCAATCCTAGAGTTCATACTAAAATATCACCAATTCATATTCGTAATGCTCAATCCACACAAAAAACTACAAAGACCCTAAACTTTCTATCGGAGAAAAGATAATAAAAACGTGCATCAACCCCTATTCATAGATTACCCCAACGTCACCTCAGGAATCCGCAAGTTGAGTGCCATTACATATAGCAAGCGAATCAATACGATACCTCATTGTAACCTCAAGTATTCATACCGCAAGACATACATCATGTGTTCAAATATCTGAATATTCAATTCGACAAGACAAAACTTCAAAGGGTAAAGATTCAATTCATCACATCAAGAGTATAGAGGGGAGAAACATCATATGATCCATCTATATTAACAAAGACCATGATATAGATCATGAGAGAGCCACTACAAAAAAAGACACATCCGTGACATTTTGGGCCGAACGAATTTTTTTCTATCATGCTTATGACACTTCTATGACGATAATATCGACAAAACCTGGTATCATCATAGATGTGGTGGGCTCCTACTTCTATGACAAAAAATCATGAGAGAAAATGGGTTTTTCGTCCTGGGCGGGCCGGAGAAACAGCCGCATGACATTCTTTGGGCCGTTCATGATGGAAAAAACTGCGGTAGAAGCGAGGGCGAGAAAAATATCGGGGAGTTCCGTGTTACGGTGGGTGGTCGGGGGCCGAGCGATGCACGTTTCTCTCATACACGTACGCACATGGGTGCGAGCCATTGGGCTCTAACTGAATTCGAGCAAGGCGTTCGCCTACTGAACCTGAGCGATTGCATTGCAGGCTACGCGTTACTGAAGCCGAGCGATCGATCGATGGCTATTAACTGAACCCGATCGAGCGATTCCTTTGCTACTGCTGCTAACTGAAGCCGATCAATGCTGCCTCTGGATGAAAAGTGAGCGTGTCGGGGGGTTTGGATGAACAGTTCCTTATGGGGGGTTGGATGAACAGGACCCCGTGGTAGTAGAGGCCGTTGCCGCTGGATGAACAGGACCCCGATCGATCGAGCCGGTGGAGGGGTGGATGAGCAGGACCCCGTGGACCGTGGATGAGCAGTCGCAGGTGGAGGTTGGAGGAGGTCGACGGTGGATGAATAGTAGCCCATAGAGGCTGGAGGAGGTAGACGATGGAGATGAGCAGTATCCCGTGGAGTCCCGTTTTGCGGTACGCCACACCCCTCCTGATGAACAGGACCCCCGTTTCGACAATAGCGCTCCAACATAAGTCCATTTCCACCATTTTGCGGTACGCCACACCCCTCCCGATCAACAGGACCCCGTTTCCACCGTAGGAGGTCTGTTTCCTCCGTTTTGCAGTACGCCAGACCCCTCCCGATGAACAGGATCCCGTTTCGACCGTGGCCGGTCGAACACAAGGCCGTTTCCTCCATTTTGCGGTACGCCAGGCCTCGTTTCTATCGGCCGTTCCGTCCAAGCCACCAACGCTCCTCTCATCGGGAGAGGGCAATCTCCATCAACATCTTCACCATCACCATCTCATCTCCAAACCCTAGTTCATCTCTTGTATCCAATTCTTGTCCCAAAGTCCGGGATTGGTGCTAGTAGGTTGCTAGTAGTGCTGATTACTCCGTGTAGTTGATGCTAGTTGGTTTATTTGGTGGAAGATCATATGTTCAGATCCTATATGCATATTATTACCCCTCTGATTATGAACATGAATATGCTTTGTGAGTAGTTACGTTTGTTCCTGAGGACAAGGGAGAAGTCTTGCCATTAGTAGTCATGTGAATTTGGTATTCATTCGATATTTTGATAAGATGTATGTTGTCTAGCCTCTAGTGGTGTTATGTGAACGTCGACTACATAACACTTCACCATTATTTGGGCCTAGAGGAAGGCATTGGTAAGTAATAAGTAGATGATGGGTTGCTAGAGTGACAGAAGCTTAAACCCTAGTTTATGCGTTGCTTCGTAAGGGGCTGATTTGGATCCACATGTTGTAGTTGTGGATGCTTGCAATAGAGGTTAATCATAAGTGGGATGCTTGTTCAAGTAAGAACAGCACCCAAGCACCGGTCCACCCACATATCAAATTATCAAAGTACCGAACGCGAATCATATGAACGTCATGAAAACTAGCTTGACAATATTCCCATGTGTCCTCGGGAGCGTTTTTCCTATTATAAGAGTTTGTTCCGTCTTGTCCTTTGCTACAAAAAGGATTGGGCCACCTTGCTGCACCTTATTTACTTTTGTTACTTGTTGCTCTTACAATTTATCTTGTCATAAAACTATTTGTTACCACTTATTTTAGTTCTTGCAGAGAATACCTTGCTGAAAACCGCTTATCATTTCCTTTTGCTCCTCGTTGGGTTCGACACTCTTACTTATCAAAAGGACTACGATAGATCCCCTATACTTGTGGGTCATCAAGACTCTTTTCTGGCACCGTTGCCAGGGAGTGTAGCGCCTTTGGTAGGTGGAATTTGGTAAGGAAAATTTTATATAGTGTGCTGAAATTTACTGTCACTTGTTACTATGGAAAGTAATTCTCTGAGGGGCTTGTTCGGGGTATCTTCACCCCGTCCAGTAGAGCAAAGAGTTGCTCCTCAACCTACTGAACCGATTGAAAATGAAACTCCTTTTGAATTTCCTTCGGGTATGATGGAAAAACTGCTAGCTAATCCTTTTACAGGAGATGGAACAAAGCATCCTGATGAGCACTTAATATATGTGGATGAAGTTTGTGGATTATTTAAGCTTGCAGCTATACCCGATGATGTTGCTAAGAAGAAGGTCTTCCCTTTATCTTTGAAGGGAGACTCATTGATATGGTATAGGCTATGTGATGATATGAGATCATGGAACTATAAAAGACTGAAGTTGGAATTTCATCAAAAGTATTACCCTATGCATCTTGTTCATCGTGATCGCAATTATATATATAATTTCTGGCCTCACGAAGGAGAAAGCATCGCTGAAGCTTGGGGGAGGCTTAAATCAATGTTATATTCATGCCCCAATCATGAGCTCTCGAGAGAAATAATTATGCAAAGTTTTTATGCTCGGCTTTCTCATAACAATCAAACCATGCTCGATACTTCTTGTGCTGGCTCTTTTATAATGAAGACTATTGAATTCAGATGGAACTTATAGGATAGAATTAAACACAATTCTGAAGATTGGGACCTTGACGAAGGTAAGGAGTCAGGTATGACACCTAAGTTTGATTGTGTTAAATCTTTTATGGACACCGATATTTTTCGTAAGTTTAGCACTAAATATGGACTTGACTCTGAGATAGTAGCTTCTTTCTGTGAATATTTTGCTACTTATGTTGATCTCCCTAAGGAGAAGTGGTTCAAATATCATCCTCCCATAGAAGTAAAAGTAGCTGCACCTATTAAAGTTGAAGAAAAGACTATCACTTATAATGATCCTATTGTTCCTACTTCTTATGTTGAGAAACCACCTTTCCCTATCAGAATAAAGGATCATGCTAAAGCTTCAACTGTTGTTCGTAAAAGCAATATTAGAACTTATGTACCTCCTGAGCAAGTTAAAGTAGAACATTATATTGCTATTGTTAAGGATCTCTTGTCTGATAATATTGATGGGCATGTTATTTAGTTCGATGGTGAAACTGCTAGAATTGCTAAGCCTTGTGCTAAGGATAAACATAGACCTGTGGTAGGCATGCCTGTTATATTCTGTTAAAATAGGAGATCATTGTTATCATGGCTTATGTGATATGGGTGCTAGTTCTAGTGTTATACCGCATACTTTATACGAAGAAATTAAGAATGAAATTGCACCTGCTGAGTTAGAAGGTATCGATGTCACGATTAAGCTTGCCAGTAGAGATACTATTTCACCAATTGGGATTGTTAGAGATGTTGAAGTCTTGTGTGGGAAAACTAAATACCCTGCTGATTTTCTTGTTCTCACTTCTCCAAAGATAGCTTTTGTCCCATTATATTTGGTAGACCCTTCTTGAACACTGTTAACGCTAAGATAGATTGCGAAAAGAATGTTGTTACTATTGGCTTAGACGATATGATTCATGAGTTTAATTTTTCTAAATTTAGTAAACAACATCGTGAGGAAGATTTACCTAGTAAGGATGAAATTATTGGTCTTGCTTCTATTGCCATACCTCCTAGTGATCCTTTAGAACACTATTTGCTGAACCATGAAAATGATATGTTCATGAATGAAAGAAGGGAAATAGATGAAGTATTCTTTAAACAGGAACCTATTCTGCAACACAATTTGTCTGTTGAAATTTCAGGGGATCCTCCTCCACCCAAGGGTGATCCCGAGTTTGAGCTTAAACTGTTGCCTGATAATCTTAAATATGCTTATCTTGATGAAAAGAAGATATATCCTGTTATTATTAGTGCTAACCTTTCAGAGCATGAAGAAGAAAGATTATTGAAAACTCTGAAGAAGCATTGTGACGCTATTGGATATACTCTTGATGATCTTAAGGGCATTAGTCCCACTCTATGTCAACATAAAATAAATTTGGAAGCAGATGCCAAACCAGTTCATGATCCTCAACGACGTCTGAATCCCAAAATGAAAGAAGTGGTAAGGAAAGAAATACTCAAGCTTCTGGAGGCAGGTATAATTTATCCCGTTGCTGATAGTCAGTGGGTAAGTCCTGTCCATTGTGTCCCTAAGAAGGGAGGTATTACTGTTGTTCCTAATGATAAGGATGAATTGATCCCACAAAGAATTATCACAGGTTATAGGATGGTAATTGATTTCTGCAAATTAAATAAGGCTACTAAGAAAGATCATTACCCCTTACCTTTTATCGATCAAATGCTAGAAGGGTTATGCAAACATACACATTATTGCTTCCTAGATGGTTATTCTGGTTTCTCTCAAATACCTGTGTCGGCTAAAGATCAATCAAAGACTACTTTTACATGCCCTTTTGGTACTTTTGCTTATAGACGTATGCCTTTTGGTTTATCTAATGCACCTGCTACCTTTCAAAGATGCATGATGGCTATATTCTCTGACTTATATGAAAAGATTTGTGAGGTTTTCATGGACGACTTTTTCGTCTATGGTTCCTCTTTTGATGATTGCTTGAGCAATCTTGATCGAGTTTTACAAAGATGTGAAGAAACTAATCTTGTCTTGAATTGGGAAAAGTGCCACTTTATGGTTAATGAAGGTATTGTCTTGGGGCACAAAGTTATTGAAAGAGGTATTGAATTTGATAAAGCCAAGGTTGATGCTATTGAAAAGATGCCATGTCCCAAGGACATCAAAGGTATAAGAAGTTTCCTTGGTCACGCCGGATTTTATAGGAGGTTCATTAAGGACTTCTCAAAAATTTCTCGGCCTCTGACTAATTTATTGCAAAAAGATATACCATTTGTCTTTGATGATGATTGTGTAAAAGCATTCGAAATACTTAAGAAAGCATTAGTCTCTTCACCTGTTGTTCAGCCACCTGATTGGAATTTACCCTTTGAAATTATGTGTGATGCCAGTGATTATGTTGTAGGTGTTGTTCTAGGGCAAAGAGTTGATAAAAAATTAAATGTTATTCATTATGCTAGTAAGACTCTAGGCAATGCTCAAAGAAATTATACTACTACTGAAAAAGAACTCTTAGCAGTTGTATTTGCTTGTGATAAGTTCAGACCTTATATTGTTGATTCTAAAGTAACTATTCACACTGATCATGCTGCTATTAAATATCTCATGGGAAAGAAAGATGCTAAACCTAGACTTATTAGATGGGTTCTCCTGCTACAAGAGTTTGATTTGCATATTGTTGATAGAAAAGGAGCTGAGAACTCCGCTGCAGACAACTTGTCTAGGTTAGAAAATGTTCTTGATGACCCACTACCTATTAATGATAGCTTTCCTGATGAACAGTTAAATGTTATAAGTACTTCTTGTAGTACTCCTTGGTATGCCGATTATGCTAATTATATTGTTGCTAAGTTTATACCACCTAGTTTCACATACCAACAAAAGAAAAAGTTCTCCTATGATTTGAGACATTAGTTTTGGGATGACCCACATCTTTATAAAGAAGGAGTAGATGGGGTTATTAGACGTTGTGTACCTGAGCATGAATAGGAACAGATCCTACGCAAGTGTCATTCCGAGGCTTATGGAGGACACCACGCTGGAGATAGAACTGCACATAAGGTATTGCAATCCGGTTTTTATTGGCCTACTCTCTTCAAGGATGCCCGTAAGTTTGTCTTGTCTTGTGATGAATGTCAAAGAATTGGCAATATGAGTAGACGTCAAGAAATGCCTATGAATTATTCACTTGTTATTGAACCATTTGATGTTTGGGGCTTTGATTATATGGGACCTTTTCCTGCCTCTAATGGATACACACATATTTTAGTTGCTGTTGATTATGTTACTAAGTGGGTAGAAGCTATTCCAACTAGTAGTGCTGATCATAACACTTCTATTAAGATGCTTAAGGAAGTTATTTTTTCAAGGTTTGGAGTCCCTAGATATTTAATGACGGATGATGGTTCACACTTTATTCATGGTGCTTTCCGTAAAATGCATGCTAAATACGATGTTAACCATAGAATTGCATCTCCTTATCACCCACAGTCTAGTGGTCAAGTAGAATTGAGCAATAGAGAGCTCAAATTAATTTTGCAAAAGACTGTTAATAGGTCTAGAAAGAATTGGTCCAAGAAACTTGATGATGCATTATGGGCTTATAGAACTGCATACAAAAATCCTATGGGTATGTCTCCATATAAAATGGTTTATGGAAAAGCATGTCACTTACCTCTTGAACTAGAACATAAGGCTTATCGGGCTATTAAAGAGCTTAACTATGATTTCAAACTTGCCGGTGAAAATAGGTTATTGGATATTAGCTCACTTGATGAATGGAGAACCCAAGCTTATGAAAAAGCCAAGTTGTTTAAAGAAAAAGTTAAAAGATGGCATGACAAAAGGATACAAAAGCGTGAGTTTAATGTAGGTGATTATGTATTGCTATACAACTCTCGTTTAAGATTTTTTGCAGGAAAACTTCTCTCTAAATGGGAAGGCCCCTATGTTATCGAAGAGGTCTATCGTTCTGGTGCCATAAAAATCAACAACTTCGAAGGCACTAACCCGAAGGTGGTAAACGGTCAAAGAATCAAACATTATATCTCAGGTAATCCCATAAATGTTGAAACCAATATTATTGAAACCGTAACCCCAGAGGAATACATAAGGGACACTTTCCGGAACGTTTCAGACTCCGAAAAGGAATAGGTATGTGGTACGGTAAGTAAACCGACTCCAAAACAAATTTTAAGGCAATATTTCTCCGTTTTGGAATATTTAGAAAAATAGAAAAATAAGTAGCAGTCCGGGAAGGACACGAGGGCCCCACGAGGGTGGTGGGCGCGCCCTACCCCCTGGGCGCGCCCCCCTACCTCGTGAGCACCTCGTGTGCCCTCCGGACTCTGTTTTCTTGCACCATACGTATTTTGGTCGGTAAAACATCATTATATAACCTCCCGAAGGTTTTGACTCCCGTACCACGCAAATCTCCTCTGTTCTTGTTTCGAGCTGTTTTCTGTCAGGGTTTTCAAGGCTAGGCATCATGTCATCCCCCTCCTCCAACAATGGTGACAACGATGCTTGGCTAATGAAGATAGATCTGAAGAGGGAAGAACCCATGAAGATCAACAAGGATGAAAGGATCAAGAAGGACGCGGAGGATCAAGCTCCGGCAGCAGAAGACATCCTTCAACTTGATCATAATATTCTTACCCCAACTGAGATCGAAGCTTTCAAGATGATTGAGTTAGCTCGCATACAGAACAAGTATCTCACACAAGAAAATATTTTGTTGAAGGAGCATATTGTCGCACTCAAGGGCATTATCCGCAAGCTGGAGGACCTCTTACGCTCGATGTGCGATTATCCATCACCACCACCTTCTTCACCGACAAAGGAGACATAATCACATGGGTATGGGCACTCCCTTGGCAACTGCCAAGCTTGGGGGAGGTGCCCCAGTATCGTATCACAATCACAACTCCTATCGTTACTGTTTTTCTTAGTTCGATCCTATTAGTAGTATCTTGATCTAGTAGAATAAAGTTTATGGCATGATCTAGTTTTGAGTTTTGCTTTATGATCTCTCTTTGTAATCGAGTCCGTGAGCTATATATAATAAAGATTAGTGTTGAGTCAAGGGCTTTCTTATTTTGCCATGATTTTGGGTGAATAAAAGAAAAGAAGAAAAAGAATAAAAAAAGAAACAAAGAGTTCATATTGATCTTATTGAGAGTAATGACTTCACATAGAAAGAGTATGATGATTAAAAGTTGTTGGGAGTTGGCAGACATAGCTTTGGTCATCGTTGCAATTAATAGGAAGTAATAAGGAAAAGGAGGTTTCACATATAGATATATTATCATTGACATCTTTTATGATTGGGAGCACTCATTAAAATATGACATGCTAAAGAGTTGATGTTGGACAAGGAAGACAACGTAATGAGTTATGTCTTTCTTATATCTGAGATAAAGTATGTTGTCATGGATCCTCTAACTTGTTGAGCTTGCCTTTCCCCCTCATGCTAGCCAAATTCTCAGCACTAAGTAGAGATACTACTTGTGTTTCCAAATACCCTTAAACCAGTTTTGCCATGAGAGTCCACCATATCTACCTATGGATTGAGAAAGATCCTTCAAGTAAATTGTCATCGGTGCAAAGAAATAAAAATTGCTCTAAATATGTATGATTGATTGGTGTGGGAGAAATAAGCTTTATACGATCTTGTGATGTGAAAGTAATAAAAGCGACGGACTGCATAATAAAGGTTCATATCACAAGGGGCAATATGAAGTGACGTTCTTTCGCATTGATATTTTGTGCATCCAACTATAAAAGCGCATGGCAACCTCTGCTTCCCTCTGCGAAGGGCCTATCCTTCATTATTATCTTCTACCTTATGCAAGAGTCTTGGTGATCTTCACCTTTCCTTTTTCATTTTATCCTTTGGCAAGCTCAGCATGTTGGAAAGAACATGATATATATATATATATATGTATCTAATTGGATGTAGGGGAGAATGAATTATTATTGTTGACATTACCCTTAAGGTAAAAGTTTGTGGGGCAAAACTATAAGTCCCTATCTTTCTCTATGTCCGATTAAAACTTCATAACCACAAGTATTGCGTGAGTGTTAGCAATTATGAAGGACTAGATGATAGTTGAGTATGTGGACTTGCTTTTAAGCTCTGACATAGACTCTTTCCGATGTTACGATAAATTGCAATTGCTTCAATGACTGAGGGTATAGTTTGTTGGTGCTCAATAAGGTTTCTGATTCATACTTTTGCTTTGTGAATAGATCATCACTTGAATATAAGTAATCATATGACAAAATCTATATATGTTGCTGTTATGAGAATAATCATGATGCCTTCATGTCCGTATTTTATTTTTATCGACGCCTCTACCTCTAAACATGAGGACATATTTATTGTTATCGGCTTTTCGCTTGAGGACAAGCGAGGTCTAAGCTTGGGGGAGTTGACACGTCCATTTTGCATCATGCTTTTATATCGATATTTATTGCATTATGGGCTGTTATTTCACATTATGTCACAGTACTTATGGCTATTTTCTCTTATTTTACAAGGTTTACATAAGGAGGGAGAATACCGGCAGCTGAAATTCTGGGATGGAAAAGGAGCAAATATTAGAGACATATTCTGCGCAACTCCAAAAGTCCTGAAACTCCACAGAATATCTTAAAATAAATAAAGAAAAATCCTCACCAAAGATGAAGTCCAGGGGGCCCACACCCTGCTCACGAGGGTGGGGGCGCCCCCTCCCCTCCTAGGGCGCGCCCCTACCTCGTGGGCCCCCTGGTGGGTCTCCAACGTCCATCTTCTGCTATATGAAGTCTTTCGATGAGAAAAAAATCAGAAGGAACCTTACGGGACGAGACTCCGCCGCCACGAGGCGGAAGCTTGGCGGAACCAATCTAGAGCTCCGGCAGAGCTGTTCTGCCGGGGATACTTACCTCCGGGAGGGGGAAATCATCGCCATCATCATCACCAACGCTCCTCTCATCGGGAGAGGGCAATCTCCATCAACATCTTCACCAGCACCATCTCATCTCCAAACCCTAGTTCATCTCTTGTATCCAATTCTTGTCCCAAAGTCCGAGATTGGTGCTAGTAGGTTGCTAGTAGTGTTGATTACTCCTTGTAGTTGATGCTAGTTGGTTTATTTGGTGGAAGATCATATGTTCAGATCCTATATGCATATTATTACCCCTCTGATTATGAACATGAATATGCTTTGTGAGTAGTTACGTTTGTTCCTGAGGACAAGGGAGAAGTCTTGCTATTAGTAGTCATGTGAATTTGGTATTCGTTCGATATTTTGATAAGATGTATGTTGTCTAGCCTCTAGTGGTGTTATGTGAACGTCGACTACATAACACTTCACCATTATTTGGGCCTAGAGGAAGGCATTGGGAAGTAATAAGTAGATGATGGGTTGCTAGAGTGACAGAAGCTTAAACCCTAGTTTATGTGTTGCTTCGTAAGGGGCTGATTTGGATCCACATGTTTCATGCTATGGTTAGGTTTACCTTAATACTTTTGTTGTAGTTGCGGATGCTTGCAATAGAGGTTAATCATAAGTGGGATGCTTGTTCAAGTAAGAACAGCACCCAAGCACCGGTCCACCCACATATCAAATTATCAAAGTACCGAACGCGAATCATATGAACGTGATGAAAACTAGCTTGACGATATTCCCATGTGTCCTCGGGAGCGTTTTTCCTATTATAAGAGTTTGTTCCGGCTTGTCCTTTGCTACAAAAAGGATTGGGCCACCTTGCTGCACCTTATTTACTTTTGTTACTTGTTGCTCATTACAATTTATCTTGTCATAAAACTATCTGTTACCACTTATTTCAGTACTTGCAGAGAATACCTTGCTGAAAACCGCTTATCATTTCCTTCTGCTCCTCGTTGGGTTCGACACTCTTACTTATCGAAAGGACTACGATAGATCCCCTATACTTGTGGGTCATCACTCTCTAAATATGTATGACTTATTAGTGTGGGAGAAAATAAGCTTTATACGATCTTGTGATGTGGAAGAAATAAAAGCGACGGACTGCATAATAAAGGTCCACATCACAAGTGGCAATATAAAGTGACGTTCTTTCGCATTAAGATTTTGTGCATCCAACCCTAAAAGCGCATGGCAACCTCTGCTTCCCTCTGCGAAGGGCCTATCTTTTACTTTTATCTCTAACCCTTATGCAAGAGTCATGGTGATCTTCACCTTTCCTCTTTTTCATTTTATCCTTTCGCAAGCACAGTGTGTTGGAAAGATCCTGATATATATATGCAATTGGACGTAAGTTAGCATGAACTATTATTGTTGACATTACCCTTGAGGTAAAAAGTTGGGAGGTGAAACTATAAGCCCCTATCTTTCTCTGTGTCCGATTAAAACTCCGTAACCACAAGTATTGCGTGAGTGTTAGCAATTGTGAAAGACTAAATGATTGTTGAGTATGTGGACTTGCTGAAAAGCTCTAACATAGACTCTTTCTGATGTTACGATAAATTGCAATTGCTTCAATGACTGAGATTATAGTTTGCTAGTTCTCAATGAAGTTTCTAATTCCTACTTGACATTGTGAATAGATTATTACTTGAGCATAAGAAATCATATGACAATATCCATATATGTTGCTCTTATAAGAATGATCATGATGCCTTCATGTCCGTATTTTATTTTATCGACACCTCTACCTCTAAACATGTGGACATATTTATCTTTATCGGCTTCCGCTTGAGGGCAAGCGAGGTCTAAGCTTGGGGGAGTTGATACGTCCATTTTGCATCATGCTTTTATATCGATATTTATTGCATTATGGGATGTTATTACACATTATTTCACAATACTTATGCATATTCTCTCTTATTTTACAAGGTTTACATAAAGAGGGAGAATGTCGGCAGCTGGAATTCTGGGCTGGAAAAGGAGCAAATATTAGAGACCTATTCTGCGCAACTCCAAAAGTCTTGAAACTCCACAAAAGTCATTTTTGGAATTAATAAAAAAATATTGAGCGGAAGAAATACCAGAGGGGACCCACACCCTGGGCACAAGGGTGGGGGCGCGCCCTACCCCCTGGACGCGCCCCCCTGCCTCATGGGCCCCCTGATGGCCCTCCGGTGCCCATCTTCTACTATATGAAGTCCTTCGTCCGAAGAAAAATCATAAGCAAGCTTTCGGGATGAGACTTCGCCGCCACGAGGCGGAACCTTGGCGGAACCAATCTAGGGCTCCGGTGGAGCTGTTCTGCCGGGGACACTTCCCTCCAAGGAGGAGGGGAAATCATCGCCATCGTCATCACCAACGCTCCTCTCATCGGTAGGGGGCCCATCTCCATCAACATCTTCACCAGCACCATCTCCTCTCAAACCCTAGTTCATCTCTTGTATCCAATTCTTGTCTCTAAGTCTGAGATTGGCACTTGTAGGTTGCTAGTAGTGTTGATTACTCCTTGTAGTTGATGCTAGTTGGTTTATTTGGTGGAAGATCATATGTTCAGATCCTTTATGCATATTAATACTCCTCTGATTATGAACATGAATATGCTTTGTGAGTAGTTACGTTTGTTCCTGAGGACATGGGAGAAGTCTTGCTATTAGTAGTCATGTGAATTTGGTGTTCGTTCGATATTTTGATGAGATGTATGTTGTCTCTCCTCTAGTGGTGTCATGTGAACATCGACTACATGACACTTCACCATTATTTGGGTCTAGAGGAAGGCATTGGGAAGTAATAAGTAGATGATGGGTTGCTAGAGTGACAGAAGTTTAAACCCTAGTTTATGCGTTGCTTCGTAAGGGGCTGATTTGGATCCATATGTTTCATGCTATGGTTAGGTTTACCTTAATACTTCTTTTGTAGTTGCGTATGCTTGCAATAGGAGTTAATCATAAGAGGGATGCTTGTCCAAGTCAGGACAACACCCAAGCACCGGTCCACCCACATATCAAATTATCAAAGTACCGAACGCGAATCATATGAACGTGATGAAAACTATCTTGACGATAATTCCCATGTGTCCTCGGGAGTGCTTTTCTCTATATAAGAGTTTCTCCAGGCTTGTCCATTGCTACAAAAAGGATTGGGCCACCTTGCTTCACTTTATTTACTTTTGTTACTTGTTGCTCGTTACAAATTATCTTATCACAAAACTATCTGTTACCTATAATTTCAGTGCTTGCAGAGAATACCTTGTTGAAAACCGCTTATCATTTCCTTCTGCTCCTCGTTGGGTTCGACACTCTTACTTATCGAAAGGACTATGATAGATCCCCTATACTTGTGGGTCATCAGTTTACAGCAGCTTTCTATCGGTATATCACTTGCTCAATTCCGATGAGTGGATGGAGAGCTACGAGCAAAAAAGCACGTGAAAAAACAGAGTGAAGTTCAAGTAGTCATGCCGACAAGTTCAAGTTCTTCACGCGGTGCATTTTTGAAGAATCTGTTTCGCGATAAAGGCAGAATGAATGATCTCGCCGTTTTCAAAATTACTTGAAAACGACTTGGAATCAGAGAAAACCATCAACATGAAAACGTTTTGCATTTTCCGTAGATTTTCAGCGGTATATTATTTGCCCCATTCCGATAAAGTTTGTAAAAATTATTGCAAAAATATGTTTTTAGCTATTTTAAAAATTGACTTAAAACCGTAAGGAATTGGAGAAACAATGTATACCAAAAAGTTTCGCATTTCCTCAAGCTTTCCAGCGCCATATCATTTGCTGCATTCGGACGTACGGTTAAAAAATTAGCTCAAAAATACGAACTCGGTGGAACTTGTATCGTTTTCTAAATTACTTTTAAACCGTTCAAAATTAGAAAAAAAACTTTTAACACGAAAAAGTAGCGCATTTTAATAAGCTTTCCAATTCCATATCATTTGCCTCAATTAGATTAGCCGTTTAGAAATGGCATCGAAAATACGAACTCTGTTGTTCGGTTTACGAAATTTTATGATTTTCCAAATTATTCTTCATCCATAGGGAATTAAAGAAAACTTTCAAAATGTGGAAGGAGCGGTTTTGCAGCAGCTTTCCAACGCCATATTATTTGCCTCATTACAATAAACGGTTTAGAAATGCGATCAAAAATATGATTCACGTTTTTTGTATGAAGAAAATACGGTTTTCAAAACTGCTCTTAAACCGCTTACATTTTGCCAAAAATTTAACTTGGGTCATGATACTCGTGTCCATAGCTTTCCAACGGTATATCGCAAGCCCCATTTGGGCAATATTTACGGAAGTTCAACCTAGCACTGGGGGAAGTTCAGGTCGAACAACTCAAGCAGTAAAATTGCAACAGCCGCAAGTTCATCACGACCCGAGAGCAAAATCCGCCAACGAGTGATATACCTATTTAAAATGCGCATTTAGTTGCTAAAAACTGTTTATAGATTACACTTATATCATATAGAACACGACTAATCAGAATAACTCTCACGGGGAGACACGGTTGCAAAGATAGTCCGAAGGTCGGGTTCCTACAAAGGAAAGTTCAGGCATGTAACTTAGAAAGTTCATGTAGTGATCAGAATAATATTCTGATTCCGTGATCAGAATAGTGTTTATATATATATATATATATATATATATATATATATATATATATATATATATATATATATATATATATATATATATATAGTAAAATAAAAGTACAAATTCCTAGCATGGATAAAAAATAGTTCATGAAGAGAATATTGTACAGCCAACATAGTTCATGTTCCCTTGATCTATTATTAGAGCAAGTTCCAAGCAGTAGTTGGATGGCTAGCAGCAGCTACTCATAATGAAACGACCAATGTTCGAATCCTGAAACAGGTTTTTTAGTTTTTCGATTTTATGCATTTACGTTGTATATAAAACCTTGCGGGTCGGCCCATCTTGGGCACCTCCTCGACGCATGGCTTCCCATGCGCTCGCTCGTGTAAGGCGACAAATAGGGGCACCCCTCCTTCGAGAGCCTCCCCAACGTTCAAACGGGATGGGCTAGCGCGTTCTTAGTCGTCATCATACGTCGCGCTCTGGGTACTTCTTTCGAATTTTGCCTTTTTTCTTTTTGCGCATACATTTTCGGCTTTTTAGATGGGTTTTTCGGGTTTTTTTAACCTTTTGATTTTTCCCCGGTCTTTTTAGCTTTTTGGCAAAAAAAATGTTTACGCAAAAAAGCATGTTTTTTTCGTGAGAGGCCTGGTTTTGCTTCTGCGAGAGACACGGTTTTTCTTCCGTGAGAGGCACGTTCGTGCCACTCAGAAACTGGAAAAACACGTTATTTATTTATTTTTCTTCCATGAGAGACATGGTTTTGCTTCCACGAGAAGCACAGCCGTGCTTGTTGAAAACGAAAAAAAATGTGTATTCCCTCCTTCTTTTTCTTCTGTGAGAAGCACGGCTTTGCTTCCGCGAGAGGCAT
This sequence comes from Aegilops umbellulata, assembly GCA_032464435.1. Lineage (NCBI taxonomy): Eukaryota > Viridiplantae > Streptophyta > Magnoliopsida > Poales > Poaceae > Aegilops > Aegilops umbellulata. The sequence goes on along the minus strand of CP136056.1, from coordinate 58,807,498 downwards.
GGCCGTGCCTCTCATAAATGAAAAAAAAAACATGTTTTCTTTTTTTCTTCCCCGAGAGACAGGGTTTTGGTTCCGCAAGACTCATGGTTTTACTTCTGCGAGAGGCAGGGTGTGCTTCTCGAAAACAAAAACAAAACTTGTTTTCATTTTCTTTTCTTTTGTGAGAGGCATGATTTTGCTTCCGCGAGAGGCAAGGATTTTTTTTCCTAAGAGGCACGGTCGTGCCTCTCGGAAACAACTTCCGGAAAGGGAAAAATGTCCTCCCGTTTCATTTTTTTGTCCTTTTTCGTGAAAAAGGTTCGTCAAAATCTATCAACATGGGATCTAGTTTTGAAGAGCTCGACGTGTGTAATCCAACAGTGAAATCAGTTCGAGATTTGGACCTTTGGTTTAAGAGATAAAACTTTTCGAATAAACAGATCTACGAGAAAAGGGAAAACTCCCCAATTGCGACGAGTGGCACAAAGGTAGCGCCCCACTTGTCACAACCTAAGGATGTAAGAGCATCTCCATTCACGCACCAACACCCCGCCCCCCCCCCCCCAGACGCGATTTTTGTCGCCACCATCGGAAAAAAAACAGTCGCCCCCTGGGACGCCGAATTGCGTCGGTTTGGCCCGGCGATCCTAGGCCAAACCCATTGCACTATGGGGCACTTCGGGGCTCTGGCGGAAGGAAAGTGTCGTGTTGGCCACCACTGTCAGGCGAAAAATGACTTTTCCCCGCCCTGATTCGTCCCCGCGCGCTATAGGGTGGCACCTGCCCTTTCGCCGTCGTGCCGATTCCGGCGCCACCCACCTTTCATGGGCGCTAGAAAGGCCATTTCCCTGCCGGAAAGAGAAGGTTTCGTCGCGGCTTCCTCCATCCTGCTCCTGGGCGAGCTTTCCAGCATTCCGGCCATGCAGCCGGGGGATACCGACGGCTGCGCACCTCCCATGCCCGCCAGGTGGTCAGCGATTTGCATGTTTGGTGATGGACTCCGACGACGAGGAAACGTTCATGGCGCTATAGGAGGAGGAAGCCGAGGCCGACACCCAGAACGAAGAGCACCTCATGGTCCTCGCCGCTTTGGCCAGCCTGTTCACGAGCAATACAAAGCCGCCACGAGGTGGCTCGGCGCCAGGCTACCGTAAGAGCAAGCAGAGGCATCGACTGGAGGGCTACTGCTTGCTCTACGCTAACTACTTCGCCAACGCTCCACTGCACGGCGAGAAAGTATTTCGGCGTCGTTATCGAATGGCTGAAAGCTCTTCCTCAGGATTGTGAATTCCATCCAGGAGTTCGACAGCTACTTCATTTGCAAGAAGGATTGCACCAGCACACTTGGATTCACCTCACTCTAGAAGTGCACGACAACAATGACGATGCTTGCATACCGAGCTCCTGGTGATATATACTGGAGGGCTATGGACGCATGGCCAAGTCCACCACTATTGAGTGTTTATACAAGTTTTGCAGGGCAGTGGTGGCAGTCTTTGGACCACAATACTTGCGATCACCCAATGCTGAAGACACTGCTCGGATCCTAGCACAAAATGCAGTAAGAGGATTTCCTGGGATGCTTGGAAGCATCGACAGCATGTAAGGGCATGGAAAAATTATCCATTTGCTTGGCAGGGGATGTACAAAGGCGCCAAAGGAGCTTGCAGTGTGGTACTTGAGGCGGTGGACACACGGGACCTCTAAATTTTCCCCTCCTTCTTTGGTATTGCCAGGAAGTCAAATGTCTTTTCCAAGCTTGTTCAAGGTCATACTCCTCCGGTGAACTTTGAGGTCAATGGGCGCCATTACAACAAGGGATACTACCTAGCAGATGGCATCTATCCGAGATGGTCCACATTTGTGAAGACTATCTCAAATCCTGTGCCAGGAGGCAAGAACTCCTACTTTGTCAAGTGTCAGGAGGCTTGTAGGAAGGATGTCGAGCGGGCATTTGGTGTGCTTCAATCTCAATTTGCTGTTGTCCGGTACCCCACTCTGACTTGGTTGAAAGATCAAATGTGGGAAGTCATGACTTGTTCTGTCATCTTGCACAACATGATCATTGAGAGCGAGCAGGAAGAGTCAGTGTTTGACACTGAACCATATTACAGGCAGGGTCCTCTTGCCCAAGTTGATCACCAACTACTGGCATCATGGGTTGCCTTCCTCAATATGCGACATGAGATCCGAAACCAATAGGTGCATCAAGAACTGCAGCACGATTTAGTGGAACACCTATGGAGACTCAAGGGAAACGCCTAGTTCGACATGTGATGAACTATGAGTTTTAATTTGTGTTTGAATTATGAGTTTGCTTCGTTGAACTATTTGATTTGTATTGATTTTTGTGATGAACTATGTGATAAAATTAGTTCATGTTGAATTTTGTGCCGAAGAACGCCGAATTTGGGCCGATATCGGCGGCTGGGGGCGAACTTTGGGGGTGGGCTGGGAACCCGAGCCCCCCACGCCGAAATTACCACTAGTTGGCCCCCAAGTCTGGGGGCGAGTGGAGATGCTCTAAGAGTGATCTTTGGAAGGAGTACCCCTCCATTAGTGATTTCTTAATATGACGATAAGAACGTCAAATATGGGCTCCCTTATGTGATTTCCAAATTGGGCTGGCCCATTTTAGTTGTATGCATAGCTTTTCCTGGTCCGATCTTGGGAAAGGTTTTCAGGTCGTATTTACCGATTTGAGGAATCTTCTAGAAGATTCCTGAACAGAGTTTTATTTCTTTTACTAGTTTTTCTATTTTTCATATTTCTTTCTTCTGTTTATTTGTCCCTTTTCCTTTATTTTTCCATATTTCAAAAATTGTTTGTTTTTTTCATAAAATGTTGAGATTTTAAAATTTTGTTTGAATTTTATAAAAATGATTGGAATATTAAAATTTTCTACAAAATGAAAAAAAGATTGATTTTTCTAATTAACGAGTTCAGAAAAAGATTACGGAAAAATAAAAAAATTCAGAAAATGTTCATAATTAAAAAGTTAGAAATTTTAGTTCTCAATAAAAATGTTCACAATTTTCTAAAAAATGCTCTGGATTTTACTTTTATTCATGTTTTTCATAAATTATTGTGATTTCATATTTTGGTCACATTTTAAAAAGAAATGCTCGTGTTTTTGAAGATGTCGTCAAATAATTCAAAAAAATAGATGCTATAGTGCACTGCACAGTATCACTACATTATACCAATACAATAATATTTATACAGAACACTCTAGAGTTTATTACTCCCCTCGTTCCTAAATATTTGTCTTTTTAGAGATTTCAAATGGACTACCACATATGGATGTATATAGACATATTTTAGAATGTAGATTCACTCATTTTACTCTGTATGTAGTCATTTGTTGAAATCTCTAGAAAGACAAATGTTTAGGAACGGGGGGAGTACTATACAGTGGTAGTTCCATACAGCGTGAATGGGCTGACGACCGAGCCAGACACACTTGTGCGGCATGCTGCTGTCTGTCGCAAAATGCGGCATATAGGAACAGGATCATGGCCCAACCTAGGCAAAAGATGCCCAAGAGATACAACCCATACAACCCATACATTTAATTCAATTATTATAGTTAATGTTATTTTCAAATTTTAGATTGTAAAAATAATTATTTTAAAATTTAGATTGTAAAAACAATTAATAAAATAGATTGTAAAAATTTAGTGTTGTATTTTCAAAATCAATTAGTACAATTAATGCAGTTAATGTTGTTTTAAAATCAACAATAATAATTGAATTAATGTTGTTTCCAAATTATCGAATGGGTACATCATTGAAGCGGCATAAGCCGTTGGATACATGTGGTTGAATGGATGAGATTGTTGAAATTCACCCAACTCACGAATTTTTTGCAGCGGATTATCGACTTGGTGATTTTCTGCAAACCTAGCCGTAAATGTGGTAGTTTTGTGCAATTGACTCTACTCGGTCACCACGTCCCGGCGCGCACGCAGATAGTGATCAACGCGTGGGCTATCGGTCGGGACCCGGCGACGTGGGAGCGCGCAGAGGAGTTCCTGCCGGAGAGGTTTCTCGACAGCGCGGTGGACTACAATGGACATGACTTCAAGCTGATACCATTCGGCGCCGGCCGGAGGGGGTGCCCTGGGATCGGGTTCGCCGCGCCGACCATGGAGGTGGCGCTCGCAAGCTTGTTGTACCATTTCGACTGGGCGCCGGCGCGCGGGGCACCGCTGGACATGCGCGAGGTGAACAGGCTCTCCGTGCGGCTCAAGTCCGGCCTGCCACTTGTCGCTAAACCTTGGTTTCCTTAAATAAACGGTGCTGCTAATTCTCAGTCGACTGAGAATTACTCAAGTCTCAGTCGACCGAGTTAAGTGGGATTTGTTCGCTATCTCGGCCCAACTACACGATCGATTGTATCTTTCCTTCTGGGCTTTTCGTTTCTTCCTGGGTTGTTGTTTCATTCATGTACTTGGGATTCTATGTGATTATTTTTGGTCCCGTGAGCAGAGATGCCATTGCTTTTTTCTGTTTTTCCTTTTTGATCGAGAGGGTCGTGTGACCCCTTTTGGCCTTCTTTTTTTTGTATTATCAACGACTTTTGCAACGTGTAGGTTTGAGTAGTAGTATAAACTTCACTTACCTAGTATTTATTAGCTTTAATTATTTTTTATTTTCCATTTGTTTTTTTTAATTTAGTCATTTTGTTTTTTATTTTATTTATCAACCCATCCGGCGATCGCGTGCATTAAGGGTGGGTGGGGTATTTGTTTTTTTGTTTTGGCTTTGCTAAATCTTTGTCAACTTGCTGACCGTTATATGGATTTTGTCGTTTTGCTGTTTTTGTAAAAAAAACTGTTTCTATTTTTTTTCTTATGTCACTTTTATCTTCTTCTTTTAGTTTATTTTTATTTTTCTTATTTTATTGATAATTTTTTGGTGCACGGCTTAAAAACGTGCATTATGCTAATTCTGGGTGACTATTGTCTAACGCATATCTAAGTCCTTCACACGTCAAATGAAATGTAATAAGTCTTGTGCTTTCTCCCAGTGGGCATTATGGTTTTTCGTGTGGCACGTCTGCTTTGTTCTCGTTTTCGCGTGCATGCGGTGTCGGCCCGTGGGGTTTCTGAATCATTCTTTTTTTGGCCGTAGGCTTTTTGACGTCTATGCAAATTACAAGTTTCGGATGTATGTGTGCGATAATATCGTCTTTTCTAGGTTCTTTTAGGGGTGGATGCTCTGATAAATGTACGTGTAATAGCTCGTGTCCACAAACCTAGCAACACTAATGGTTGCATTTTTTGTTATTGTCCCATCGCCTGAGAAAACCGCACAAATATGATTCATTCCACAGGGAATAAATGCATTTTTTCTGTCCCCGGGAGAAAAATGTCTCTTTTCTGTAGTTGCATGTCTAGCTCTATATATGCAACTGCAAGTGTCCCCCACCCCCGTGACTGCAATTGCATGTCTTAAGCATGCCCGCAAGTCTTTGGTGTTTTATTGAGGGACGGGAAAGTTGCAGGTTTGTTGCTAAGCATGCAACTTCACATGTCACACCAACTGCAAGTTCATGTCTTCAATGTGACTACAACTCACTGCTTTTTTACTCGAGGTAGGGGTAGTTGCATATATGCCGCTAGCCGCGCAACTGTAAAATGTCACCTCGGGCTGCAACTTTATGTCTTTAACGCTACAAAAAATTTAGTGGTGTTTGTCAGGGAAGGGGGCAATTGCATATCTACTACTAGGCATGCTACTACAAGTGTCGCTCCAGTTGCAACAACATGTCCTCAACGCGATGGCAACTCAGTGGTGTTTTGTCTGTGGATGGGGCAGTAGCATGTGTGCGCCACTAGCCACACAACTACAAGTGTCAGCCCTTGACTGCGACTACATGTAGTCAACACAACTGCAACTTTGTGGTGTTTTTATCGGGAGGGATAGTTTCATGTCTGCCACTAGGCATGTAACTGCAAGTGTTGCCCCCAACAGCAAATATGTCGTGTTTTTTGTGGAGGAAGAAAAGTTCCATGTCTGCCACTAGGGAAACATGCAACTACAAGTGTCACCCCCGACTACAATTGCTTCTATATAATGCAACTACAATTCTATGGTGTTTTGTTGGGGGAGGGGGGATTGTTGCATGTCTACCACCAGGCATGCAATTTTAAGTGTTGCCACCGACTGCAACTCTGTGGTGTTTTCGTCGGGAAAGTGAGAATGGTTGCATATGTGTCACTAGGCACGCAACTGCAAGTGTCACCCTGACTGCAATTCTGAGGTTTTTTCTAGGAGTCGAAGTTGCATGTCCATCACTAGGCATGCAATTGCAAGTATTGCTCCTGACTGTAACTGCATGTCTTCAATGTGACTGCAACTCTATGTTGTTTTGTTGGGAAGGGGCAGTTGCAAGTCTGTTACTAGGCATGCAACTACAAGTGTTGCCCATGTCTGCAGCTATGTGATGTTTCTTGTTGGGGAGAGGGGGCAATTGCATGTCTACCACTAGGCGCGCAACTGCAAGTGTCGCCCCTGACTGCAACTTGAGAGGATCGAGAAGAGGTGTCTAGAGGGGGGTGATTAGACACTAAGTGCCAAAAGTTGCAGTTTTTAATATTCTTAAGTTTAAGTGGAGTTTAGTCACAAATTTAACAAACACAATACATATCAAGCAAGCATGCAATGAGTATATGAGCAGCGGAAAGTAAAGCATGCAACTTGCAAGAATGTAAAGGGAAGGGTTTGGAGTATTCAAATGCAATTTGAGACACGGATGTTTTTGGCGTGGTTCCGATAGGTGGTGCTATCGTACATCCACGTTGATGGAGACTTCAACCAACGGAGGGTAACGGTTGCGCGAGTCCACGAAGGGCTCCACCCACGAAGGGTCCACGAAGAAGCAACCTTGTCTGTTCCATCATGGCCGTCGCCCACGAAGGACTTGCCTCACTAGCGGTAGATCTTCACGAAGTAGGCGATCTCCTTGCCCTTACAAACTCCTTGGTTCAACTCCACAATCTTGTCGGAGGCTCCCAAGTGACACCTAGCCAATCTAGGAGACACCACTCTCCAAGAAGTAACAAATAGTGTGTTGATGATGAACTCCTTGCTCTTGTGCTTCAAATGATAGTCTCCCCAACACTCAACTCTCTCTCACAGGATTTGGATTTGGTGGAAAGAAGATTTGAGTGGAAAGCAACTTGGGAAGGCTAGAGATCAAGATTCATATGGTTGGAATGGAATATCTTGAGCTCAACACAAGTGTAGGTGGTTCTCTCTCAGAAAATGTGTATTGGAAGTGTAGGCATGTTCTGATGGCTCTCTCCACGAATGAAGAGTGGGTGGAGGGGTATATATAGCCTCCACACAAAATCTAACCGTTACACACAATCTGCCAAACTCGGTGGGACCGAATCGTTAAACTCGGTCGGACCGATTTAGCAAACCTAGTGACCGTTAGGATTTTCTGGTGGGACTGAGATGCAACTCGGTAGGACCGATATGGCTAGGGTTCGGGCATAACGTAATCTCGTGTGACCGATTACACAAACTCGGTGGGACCGATTTTGGTAATAAGCTAACCAGAGAGTTGGTCAGGCAAACTCGGTGAGACCGATTACACAAACTCGGTGGGACCGATTTTGGTAATAAGCTAACCAGAGAGTTTGCATTGTATTCTCAGTAGTACCGATTGCTCAAAGTCGGTGAGACCGATTTTGGCAATGGACATACACAGTGAGATTACAATCCCATCTCGGTGAGACCGAGATCCCTATCGGTGAAACCGATTTGCTAGGGTTTGTGGCAGTGGCTATGACATGTGAAACTCGGTGGCGCCGGATAGAAAGAATCGGTGGGGCCGAGTTTGACTTTTGGTTTAGGTCATATGTGGATGTGGGAAGATAGTTGAGAGTTTTGGAGCATATCACTAAGCACATGAAGCAAGAGGCTCATTAAGCAACACCTCATCCTTCCTTGATAGTATTGGATTTTCCTATAGACTCAATGTGATCTTGGATCACTCAAATATAAAATGTAGAGTCTTGATCTTGAAGCTTGAGCCAATCCTTTGTCCTTAGCATCTTGAAGGGGTTCCACATCCTCTAGTTCATGCCACTCCATTGTTGAACTTATCTGAAACATACTAGGTAAAAGTGTTAGTCCAACAAGAGATATGTTGACATTAATTACCAAAACCACCCAGGGGCACTTGTGCTTTCAATCTCCCCCTTTTTGGTAATTGATGACAACATACATCAAAGCTTTAGATAAAGATATAGAGAATAGCAATTAAAGCTTTGGAAAGACATGTAACATGCATAGGCTCCCCCTACATGTATGCAATCATATGAATATTGGATATAGGAGCATGTGAATGCATAAGCATGACAGAGTAAGCAATGTGTTACATGCATCTTGGCTATATGCATCAGAGCAAATGATGTGAATATGAGAAATGTACCTTCATGCTCATGAGTCCTTCTTGCAAATAGTATGTACATCAGCAAGAATTTATCATTCACATGACTGAGATGCATATACTTAACTTGTGGTCTTGAGTTGTCTTAGGATGGGATGAACCTGCGCAAACAAGGTTAGATAACACAGATACACCTACTAACCAGAGCAAACAAGAGAAACCACAAGAGAACCAAGACTGGGATGACATGTAGAGTGAGTACTAAGTACTACATTGGATATAGACATGTCCCCAAAGATAAAAATATGCAATAAGATCAGAGATTTCCTTCCCTTAGATGTCTTGCTCCCCCTGAATCTAACATGAGATATTGGGAGAAGATAGGGAACAGAAAATCAGAGCAATAGAAAATAAACAACAGAGCTTGAGCTAAAGCAAGCACACAAACATGTCTTTCCCCTCTTAAAGACATGTGACATATCTCCTCTTGCACACCAAGCATCTGGGGTCATTGATGATATTACTTTCTCTCCCCCTGAGTATTCTCTTTTTCTCCCCCTATAGGAAAGATTTAAGCTTTGATGTGATCTCTCTCTCCCCCTTTGACATCAATTTCCAAGAAGGGTCTTCTGGAAATTTGATATAAATGGGTTGGTCCTTGAGTCACAGAGCAAAGCAGCATGTGTAACATGATGCTGGTAGAGGAAAAGAATCATTGAATGGAGCTGGAGCAAACAGAAATCAGGAATAAGTGGCATGTTGGTTTTCCTGTGATGAAATCGGTGACTCCGAGTTGTGTGCTTCGGTTGCACCGAATGATTTTCGGTTAGGCCGAAGAAAACAAATCGGTGTGACCGAGTTCATCAGAGTGAAATCACTTGTCACCTCAGCTCACTAGACAAGTAAGATCTCACAAGGATTTGCAAGGAATTAACTGAAAGATTTGCAATGAATTGGATGCAGAAAATGCAGAACAAAAAGAAAAGAAAAGAAACTCAAAGTTCTAGATGAAGGTTTTTTTTTGTTTGAAAAGGGGAAACAAATATGCAAGAGACAAATGCAATAACACAGAAAAGGACACAAGAGAACTTCATCTAGAGTTGGGCGGCGACAAAGTCACCTATGTTAGAGTATATTGACTTAGGAGTCAAGCGAGATCACTTGATCATAGGTCATACTCATCGTTTAAGCTTAAAATGGGGTTACCATTTTTCATTTAAGCATCTTGATGTATTCACATCTTGTCGAGTTGCTTTGACTCATGACTTGGAGTAAAGCTTCTCTAAGATGGAATAACATACCTTGGGTGGTGGTGTTGATCTTGCTCATGTAGTTGAACTTGTGTGGGTTGCTCAAGGTTGATGTAGTTCATCAAGAATTGGGAGCACCACTTGGAGTTTGAGTTCATCTACCTACATGGGTTAGTCTTGCAAGGAAGAGCACTTGTATATCCAAAATGACTATCATGAAACTCAACATAGAATTTGTCAAAGGATATGTTTGAATGGTTTCGTGCTTCCTTGTCTTCAACCACCATTGTGTAGAGTCTTGGTGATGTAGAGATTGCTCAAGATGTGAGTGAGTTGCAATCTCATAGATTTAGATTCAACCAAGTACCTACACGGGTTAGATAACACGCAGGTTACAAATATATCCAAGACATATGAATAGCATCATAAGAGAAATATCAAGGATTAGTCATAGGCTCATGCCTCGCATGTATCAAATGGAGTTCCTACTCCAAGTTTGAAGCATCAATGATGTTCAATTCACCTCTCAACCTGCAAAACACTTTCTCATCAAGTGGTTTAGTGAATATATCTACCAATTGCTTATCAGTGCGAACATGCTTAAGGTTAATGTCCCCTTTGGCAACATGATCTTGAATGAAATGATGACGAACTTCAATATGCTTAGTTCGAGAATGTTGCACGGGATTGTGAGCAATTTTAATAGCAATTTCATTGTCACAGAGCAATGGAACATGTTTCACATATATCCCATAATCTTTAAGAGTTTGGGTCATCCAAAGTAATTGAGCACAACATGAACCAACGGCAATGTATTCAGCTTCGGCGGTGGATAAGGATACCGAGTTTTGTTTCTTGGAAGACCAAGACACAAGAGATCTACCAAGGAATTGACAAGTACCCGAAGTGAACTTTCTATCAACCTTGTCTCCGGCATAGTCCGAATCGGAGTATCCAACAAGATCAAAAGAGGACCTCTTAGGATACCAAATGCCAAATTTTGGTGTATGAATTAAGTATCTCACTATCCTTTTCACAGCCTTAAGATGACATTCTTTAGGAGCAGCTTGATATCGTGCGCACATGCACACACTTAGCATAATATCGGGACGAGAGGCACATAGATATAACAATGAACCATTCATAGAGCGATAAACCTTTTGATCAACCGGTTCACCATCTTTGGTCAAGTCAAGATGTCCACTAGTAGGCATGGGTGTAGAAATACCTTTGCATTCTTGCATATTGAACTTCTTGAATAAGTCTTTGGTGCACTTTGTTTGAGAAACAAAGGTACCTTCCTTAGTTTTCTTGATTTGCAAACCGAGAAAGAATTTGAGTTCACTCATCATAGACATCTCAAACTTCTCCGACATTAGCTTTCCAAACTTCTCACTAAAATGAGGGTTAGTTGAACCAAATATGATATCATCAACATAAATTTGGCACACAAATAGTTCTTCATTAACCCTTTTAGTAAAAAGAGTAGAATCAATTTTACCAATTTCAAAGCCTTCTTCAGTAAGAAACTTGGTCAAGCATTTATACCATGCTCTAGGAGCTGGTTTAAGACCATAAAGCGCTTTGTGAAGTTTGTAAACATGATTAGGTTTCTTAGGATTAACAAAGCCGGGAGGTTGCTTAACATAAACTTCCTCTTCAATTTTGCCATTTAGAAAAGCACTTTCAATGTCCATTTGGTACAAGGTGATATCATGGTGATTAGCATAGGCAAGTAAGATGCGAATGGATTCAAGTCTAGCAACGGGAGCATAAGTCTCACCATAGTCCATACCTTCAACTTGTGTGTAGCCTTGGGCTACGAGACATGCTTTGTTGCGAACCACTTGTCCATCTTCATCTTTTTTGTAAGTTGTGTAGCTCTTCATGCATAGCGTTTATCCAATCCGGATCCTTCAATGCTTCTTCAACCTTCATAGGTTCAATTTTAGAAATGAATGAGTAATGTTCACAAAAGTTAGCTAAACAAGTTTTAGAGCGAGTGATTCTCCCGGTTTGGATATCATTGTAGATTTGCTCGACGGGATGATCTTTGGCAATTCTTGCTCGAACTCGTGTAAGCTTTTGCTTGGGTCGGGGTGGAACATCCTCTTCATCTTGTTCTTTTTCTTGGCCTTCTTCATTTTTGACGTTGTCGTTCTCTTATCATGGTGGAGAAGGAGGTTGTTGATGTTCATCTTGGTGTAGTTCCTCGTTTTCTTCATCTTGTCGTGTCCCACTTGTGGATGCTTCCGTATCAACTCTCGGTTCACCTTGTCGTGAGGTAGAAGCTTCCACTTGGACGGATGAGGTACTCTCCTTCATTTCCGTTGGACGAATCTTGCCAATGGACAAGTCTTGAATTGCTTCCGAAGGTTCTTTGTCTCCTACATTGGCAATTGCTCTACTTGCGAGCCATTAGATTCATCAAACTTCACATCTACCGTCTCTTCAACCTTTCTGGTGAAATTGTTGTAGACAAGGTAAGTGTGAGAGTTTGAGCCATAACCAAGTAGGAAACCTTCATGAGACTTAGGAGCAAATTTAGAACGACGATGCTTATCAAGAATGTAGCACTTTGAGCCGAATACTCGAAAGTATCCAACTTGGGGTTTGTTACCGGTGAGGAGATCGTATGCCGTCTTGCCGAGTAGCTTGTGAAGATATAAACGATTTGTTGCATGTGTCTCAACCGCTTCCGCCCAAAAGTGTTTTGGCGTCTTGTACTCATCAAGCATCGTTCTTGCCATCTCGATAAGAGTCCGGTTCTTCCTCTCAAAAACTCCATTTTGTTGAGGTGTGTACGTAGCCGAGAACTCGTGTGAAATCCCTTCTTCATCAAGAAAGGTGTCCACATTTGCGTTCTTGAACTCCGTTCCATTATCACTCCGAACCTTCTTGATCTTCACGTCAAACTGATTTTGGGCCTTCCTAGCGAAGTTTTTGAAGATCTTTTGGACATGCGACTTGTCATCAAGAAAGAACACCAACGTAAATCTTGAAAAATCATCAACTATGACTAGACCAAATGAGTTACCACCAAGACTTGTATGCATTTGGACCAAAGAGATCCATGTGAAGTAGCTCGAGTGGTCTTCTTGTGGTCATGATGTTCTTCGCGCAGTGACTTCCTCCAACTTGTTTCCCTGCTTGACAAGCACTACAAAGTCTATCCTTGTCAAATACGACATCTTTTATTCCAAGGATATGATCACCTTTAATAAGCTTATCAAGATTTCGCATTCCAACATGACCTAGTCTTCTATGCCACAACCAGCCTTTAGAAGATTTAGCGATTAAGCAAGTTTTAGGTTGAGCCTTTTTAGTGAAATCAACAATGTAAATATCTCCTCTACGTATACCGGTAAAGACCATTTTATGATTGTCTCTACGAAACACTTGGCAATCTACTTCAGTGAATAAGACATTGAAACCGAAATCCGCATGTCTAGAAACTGAAAGTAAATTGTATCTAAGGGATTCAACGAGCATGACATTTTGTATGGAGCTATCATGTGAGATGGCCACCTTACCAAGGCCAACCACCTTACCCTTTGAATTATCACCAAAGGTGACATATTTTCGGGGGTCGTTGTTTTCAGCAAGCTCACGGAACATCTCTTCATCTCCGGTCATATGATCAGTACATCCACTATCAAGGACCCATTCCTTTCCTCCAGCCATGTAGCTACGAAGATTTGCCATAAGACCAAAATGTCTCATTGCATCATCAAGATCATAGTCACTATCATCATCTTCATCATAGTATCCATGTTCAACATCATCTTGTGATTGATCAATTCCTAGAGAGGGTAATTCATTAGACAAATGATCATCAAAGTGGTTACCTTTATGAATTCTAATAGCTTCGGATATGATGTCGCTAATGATTCCAACGTTTCCTTTAGCACGCATGAGATTTGTAAGCTCAAATAGACAATCACCAAAACTAGGATCACTAGAGTTCATCTTCCTCAAAGCAATAGACTTATGGAGAATTTCATCTAGATTTTTTAAGGAATAATCGAGAAATCGTTCCTCAAGAAATTTCCATATAGTATAGGCACAATTAAGAGTAGGCAAACATCTAATCAAGTTTTTGGGCAATCCTCTAATAATGAGCTCAACGGTTCTAAGATTGCGAATCATGTCAATATCCCCTTCTAGGGTAGGGTGCAAGGGATCAATATGAGGTGTACAAGGACTAGCAATGTACTTGTTCAAATGATATTCATTGAAAATCTCAAGAATTTCATTTTTCCACTCATGAAAATATTCTCCATCAAGAATAGACACTCTATGTCTAAGACTCCCTAAAGTAGACACATGCATCTTCCTCCAAAGGTGTTTAAACCAAGGCAATGGAGACCAAAGCTCTGATACCAATTGAGAGGATCGAGAAGAGGTGTCTAGAGGGGGGTGATTAGACACTAAGTGCCAAAAGTTGCAGTTTTTAATATTCTTAAGTTCAAGTGGAGTTTAGGCACAAATTTAACAAACACAATACATATCAAGCAAGCATGCAATGAGTATATGAGCAGCAAAAAGTAAAGCATGCAACTTGCAAGAATGTAAAGGGAAGGGTTTGGAGTATTCAAACGCAATTTGAGACACGGATGTTTTTGGCGTGGTTCCGATAGGTGGTGCTATCGTACATCCACGTTGATGGAGACTTCAACCAACGGAGGGTAACGGTTGCGCGAGTCCACGAAGGGCTCCACCCACGAAGGGTCCACGAAGAAGCAACCTTGTCTGTTCTATCATGGCCGTCGCCCACGAAGGACTTGCCTCACTAGCGGTAGATCTTCACGAAGTAGGCGATCTCCTTGCCCTTACAAACTCCTTGGTTCAACTCCACAATCTTGTCGGAGGCTCCCAAGTGACACCTAGCCAATCTAGGAGACACCACTCTCCAAGAAGTAACAAATGGTGTGTTGATGATGAACTCCTTGCTCTTGTGCTTCAAATGATAGTCTCCCCAACACTCAACTCTCTCTCACAGGATTTGGATTTGGTGGAAAGAAGATTTGAGTGGAAAGCAACTTAGGAAGGCTAGAGATCAAGATTCGTATGGTTGGAATGGAATATCTTGAGCTCAACACAAGCGTAGGTGGTTCTCTCTCAGAAAATGTGTATTGGAAGTGTAGGCATGTTCTGATGGCTCTCTCCACGAATGAAGAGTGGGTGGAGTGGTATATATAGCCTCCACACAAAATCTAACCGTTACACACAATCTGCCAAACTCGGTGGGACCGAATCGTTAAACTCGGTCGGACCGATTTAGCAAACCTAGTGACCGTTAGGATTTTCTGGTGGGACTGAGATGCAACTCGGTAGGACCGATATGGCTAGGGTTCGGGCATAACGTAATCTCGGTGTGACCGATTACACAAACTCGATGGGACCGATTTTGGTAATAAGCTAACCAGAGAGTTGGTCAGGCAAACTCGGTGAGACCGATTACACAAACTCGATGGGACTGATTTTGGTAATAAGCTAACCAGAGAGTTTGCATTGTAATCTCGGTATTTCCAATTGCTCAAACTCGGTGAGACCGATTTTGGCAATGGACATACACAGTGAGATTACAATCCCATCTCGGTGAGACCGAGATCCCTATCGGTGAAAGGGTTTGTGGCAGTGGCTATGACATGTGAAACTCGGTGGCGCCGGATAGGAAGAATCGGTGGGGCCGAGTTTGGCTTTTGGTTTAGGTCATATGTGGATATGGGAAGATAGTTGAGGGTTTTGGAGCATATCACTAAGCACATGAAGCAAGAGGCTCATTAAGCAACACATCATCCCTCCTTGATAGTATTGGCTTTTCCTATAGACTCAATGTGATCTTGGATCACTAAAATATAAAATATAGAGTCTTGATCTTGAAGCTTGAGCCCATCCTTTGTCCTTGGCATCTTGAAGGGGTTCCACATCCTCTAGTTCATGCCACTCCATTGTTGAACTTATCTGAAACATACTAGGTAAAAGTGTTAGTCCAACAAAAGATATGCTGACATTAATTACCAAAACCACCCAGGTAGCACTTGTGCTTTCACAACTCTAAGTTGTTTTCTAGGAGTGGTAGTTGCAGGTCCATCCCTAGGCATGCAAGTGCAAGTATTGCCCCCCGACTTATTTACATGGACAATTTTTATTCTCACATGTTGTTGTCTTAATTTTTTATTCTGAGTTGTCGTTGCCTTTTCTACATGGACTTTTGTTTTATTTGCTTATTTGTATCTTGTCTATATTTTTTTACTTTGTTTCTTTGTGTATTACCCAAAAATAATTTTTTATTGTGTTTATGTGCTATGTTTTTCTTTTTTTTCACGGGCGTACACCGTAAAGTTGCTTGACTAATACTAGGCATGCAACTGCAAGTGTCACCCTCGACTGCAACTGACCTTTGTTCTATCAGAGAACAGTGGAAGAGGGGAGGGGTAGTTGCATGTTTGTCACAAGGCATGCAATTGCAAATGTCGCCCTCGACTACAACTGCATGTCTACAAGCGACTGCAGTTGACTTTTGTTTTGTCGGTGGGCAGCAGGAGAGGGGGTAGTTGCATGCCTCAGACTAGGCATGCAACTGCAAGTGTCGTCCTTGACTGCAACTGCATGCCTACCCACCCGATTGCAACTGGTATTTTTGTTATGTCAGAGGACATCTTGAGGGGGGCGCAGTTGCATGTCTGACTATAGGCACACAACTGCAAGTGTCGCCCCGACTGCAATTGCATGTCTACCCATCCGACTACAACTGACCTTTGTTTCGTCGGAGTGTGGCGAGAGAGGGGAAAGTTGCATGTCTGACACTAGGCATGCAACTGCAAGTGTCATCCTCGAGTGAAACTGCATGTCGACGCACCCAACTGCAACTGGCCTTTTGTTTTGTCAGTGGGCGGCGGGAGGGGAGCAATTGCATGTCTAACGCTAGGTATGCAACTGCAAGTGTCACCCTCAACTGCAACCGACCCTTTGTTTTGCTGGAGGCGGTGGGAGAGGGTGTGTGGGCGGAGTGAGGTAGTTGCATGTCGGACACTAGGCATGCAACTGCAAGTGTTGCCCCAGAATGCAACTGCATGTCTACCCAAACAACTGCAATTGACCTTTTTTTGGAGCATGACAGGAGGGGGGGTTGCATGTATGACAGTAGGCATGCAACTGCAAATGTCGCCCTCGACTCTGTGGTGTTTGTCGGTGGGAGGGGCAATTGCATGTGTGCCATTAGACACGCAACTCCAAGTGTCGCCCCCAAGTGCAAATGTATGTCTTCCATGCAACTGCAACTTTATGGTGTTTTATCGGGGGAGGGGCAATTGCATGTTTATCCCTAGGCATGCAACTGTAAGTGTCATTCTCGAGTGCAACTGCATGTCTTCAACGCGACTGTAACTCTGTGGTGTTTTGTTCGAAGAGGGCAGTTTCATGTTTGTCACTAGGCATGTAATTGCAAGATCGTCCCCCGACTACAACTCTGTGTCGTTTGTTGGTGGGGAGGGGGCAGTTGCATGTCGTCTTAAAATGTACGCAATTGGAAGTTTTGCCCTAGAGTGCTACTGCATGTCTTTAACGCTACTACAAACTTGTGGTGTTTTGTCGGGGAAGGGGTCGTTGCATGTCTGTCATTAGACATGCAACTACAAGTGTCGCCCATGACTGCAACTCTATGGTGTTTGTCGGTGGGGAGGGACAGTTGTATGTCTGCGACTTGGCACGCAACTGCCAGTGTCGTCCCTGAGAACAAGTGCATGTGTGCAACACGACTACAACTATGCAGTATGTGGTGTTTTGTCAATGGTTGGTGGAAGATGCATGTCTATCACTAGGCATACAACTGCAAGTGTCGCCCCGACTGCAACTCTGTGGTGTTTATCGGGGGTAGGGCGGCAGTTGCATGTCTGTCACTAGGCACGCAACTGCAAGTGTCGTCCTCAACTGCAACTTGCGCCTAGGGATGTTGGCCAGTTGCATGTATACCTCTAAACCTTCAACTGCATGTGTCACAATCAGCCCACAAATGCGAGCGGTACAACAAGACTGCAACTGTGAATTTGTTTCCTAATTTTTTTAACTTCAGTTTTTCTTCTCATTTCCCTTTACCCTTTCCCCTTTTTCTATTTTTATCCTTCGTTTTCCATTTTTAATTTTTAATTTTCCATTCTCTATTTTATTATTTTAATTTTTTCCTCCTGTTTATCTGGTTAATTTGCTCCTTTTCCCCTTTAATATGATTTTCATTTCCCATTAGTAGAAATACATTTCCTTGTGTGTATATGAATATTTCAAAAATACATGTTCAAGTTTTTTCTAAAAATAATTAGTGAGCACTTTTCCGATATGCGGTGAACATTTTTACAATACGCGATGAAACATTTTCTAGAATTATTCATGCAATTCTTAGTAAATGTTCCTGTATTTTTAAAAAGTGTTTATGTATTTGAAAACATGATTCATATTTATTTTAACCTGTCCATAAAATTTAAAACTGTTCACGGTTCTTAAAGAATGTGCATGAAATTTTTAGAAAACGCTAGCACACATTTTTTAGAAATTGTTCGTGTAACAAAAATGATGTATATACTATATATACATGTGTGTGCTGTCCTTTGTCCTTCTGTACTTTAACAACCGCAGACAGCAACTTCATAGCTCGTCAGCAAGCAATAGCAAGCACAAAACTATTATTGTTTCTTCAATATCGTTTCTTTGTGTTCAAATCCTTTGTATTTTTCATGAATGAAAAATGACAATAAGTTATATGCCCATCTAAAAAAACACTACAAGCATGCATTGTATTGCATATACAAGATTTTTTCCGGGAAAAAAATGCTATGATTTGAACAAGAAAAATTACCTCACTCGTTGAGGTTGTAGCTTTTTTGAGAAACGCTGAGGTTGTAGCTGGATAGCAAAACACATATTATATTTACAGTCATATAGCCCAAGTACAAGAAGAGGAAAAAGTCCGGCAAAAAGCAACAGATCGCAGGGAAAAGAAAAGGATGAGATAAAGGCCCTGTAGAAGTGCAAAGCCAGCCCATAACAGCAAAAACACGCAAACAGTCACATAAATGAAGCAGGCCTGGCTTGCACATATGCTAATGTCATATACGTATGCTGATGTCATCAGTCGACTAAGATTTCGCGAATCTCAGTCAACGGAGACCTAGACAGACCTTACATGCAACTAAGATTTTTAATTTTGTTTTTAATTTTCTTAACATGGAAGATCTTTTTTACAATACAAATTGTTTTTTGAAGAATGATAGGAAAAACAAAGAGCGGGCAAGATGATAGGGAGAGTAGGAATTATATTTTGCGTTCTTTTTTCCATTTTTGATATTTTACTTCTTTGTCATAAAATATATTATTATACAACTCAAACCCATTTGCGTTCTTTTTTCCATTTTTGATATTTTACTTCTTTGTCATAAAATATATTTTTATACAACTCAAACCCATTTTAAAAAGTGATGAGAAAAAATATGCGAGAAGTACACAGAGAAGAGAAGCAACATAGATCTTAAAAAAAGTAGATAAGGAACACAGATCTAAAAGAAGAAGAGAAGGAACACAGATCTAAAAAAAGAAGAGAAGGAACACAGCACGAGCACGTGACGTGCAATGCGAAAGAAGAAAAATGGGCCGATCTGCAGGCCCATGCAACGATCGCGAGTGGAGAAACAAGCAGCGATACGTAGAACAAAATCTGGCTTAGTTCCTCCAGGAAAAAAATTACGTAGTCTTTCGTACATATTTTTAAGAAACTTTTCCCCTAGGGTTTCCCTAGGGTTCCACCTTCTCCTCTGGCGATCAAGCCAGAGTCCACGACAAACCTCGTCGGCGTCCACTCGTTTCCAACCGGACCAACAAGGGCTACCACCTGCGGCTGTGTGGTGCGATCTGCATGGCTGACCCAGAGATGAGAGGGGCGGAGGGGATGGAAGAGACGGAGTTAGGGTTAGAGAGAGATCGGAGGGGAGTGATGGGTTCTGGAGACAATGGCCAGGAGACCGGGGGAGAGTCGGGAAGGGAGGTAGGCGGCGGGAGGCTGGAGGACAGAAGCAGGCCGGGAGTTGGCTTAGGGGGAAGCGGTAGATCGGAACAGGAGGAGGAAGTTTTTGGGGAGTTCTTAGGACCCAACTTGACTTGGAAGACCAATTCGCTGGCATGAAGCTGCACGGAGAGGAGGAACAAGACCTCGATTTCTAAGAGGAGGTTGAGGATCTGGTAAAAGATGTACGCTGGCTGGCTCTCTTTCGTGTCCATACCACGAAGCCGTTTAGCCATGCGGCTCTCTTGTCCCAGATGAGGAACGCATGGATGGCGGCTCAGGGGGTCACTTTCAATGTCAAGGGCCCAAACCTTTTTCTCGTTCAGTGCCATTGTGTGGGTGACTGGAAGAAGATCATGGAAGGCGGGCCATGCCGGTGGTGTTGCAGGAGTATGATGGTTTTTCAGATGTCACGAAGTACAGGCTAAACAAGTTCCCGGTGTGGGCTCGAGTTAAAGGACTGCCGGATGGGTTAACTAGGAGGAAGGAGCTGGCAGAAAGAGTGGCAGCGAAGATTGGGGAGCCGCCGTTTAATGTTATTGTCAATGAGGGAAGAATCAACCCAGCAAGCACTCTGCGGGCAAGGGTGTTTATTGATGTTAACACACCTCTGGTTCGGTTTGTACCTATTACGCTGAAAGAACACAAGAAATTTAGCGTCTACTATGAGAAGCTACCGGACTTCTGTTATGCATGTGGCAGGGTGGGTCACTTGGCAGATGAGTGCGGGGATGGAGTTCATGATCCGAGGACCTTTGAATGGGGTGATTGGCTGTTATGGGAGTCTGAGAACCCAGCAGACCGTCCTTGGATTGGTCGGGCTGGTGATGATGGGGGAGGCCGTGGAAGGATGGGGGGAAGAGGTGAAAGAGGAGGCAGAGGTGGGAGGGGTGCGGGAGGAGTAGGAGGTAGGGGAGGGCCAACAGTAGGCCGGGAGGATGGCATGGCCAACACAGCGGGGATGGAGGTAAGGAGGCAGACCGGGGATGAGGGGGAGGAGAAGGGGGCACGCAAGCGCCTTGTTGCTGCAGATGGCACACTCATGATAAGGGGTAAACCGATGCCTAATCTTGCTGGCAAGGTTGCGGTGAATGTGCTCATGATTGAGGGATCTACTTCAGATGGAAGCAAGACGGTGTCTAGTCCGGAGAAGACCCAAGTGATCAAAAGGAGGAAGCAAGATGGGGGGGAGGAGACGGATGACATGGATGTATCAGCGGCGGCCTCCCGTGAGGAGGATCGCCGAGCCCAATGAAAACATTATG
Organism: Aegilops umbellulata; assembly: GCA_032464435.1. Taxonomy (NCBI): domain Eukaryota; kingdom Viridiplantae; phylum Streptophyta; class Magnoliopsida; order Poales; family Poaceae; genus Aegilops; species Aegilops umbellulata. Next base: position 58,786,543 of record CP136056.1, on the reverse strand, counting down.
CTGGAACTGTCGTGGAATTGGCGACCCCGCGACGGTTCGTGAGCTCCACGATCTTGTGGAGGCGTGTGCGCCGACGGTGCTATGTATTGTGGAGACGCAAATTGCAAAGTACCGGGTGGAAGGCTTGGCGGGTAGACTAGGTTTTGATAGTAGCTTTGGAGTAGGTAGTAGTGGGAGGAGTGGAGGCTTATGCTTGTACTGGAAGAATAACATCAATGTTGAAATAAAAACTTTCTCGCAGTATCATATCGACTCGGTGGTGACGGAACCAAGTAAAAATCCTTGGCGGCTCTCATGTTTCTATGGAGCTGCTAATAGGAGTTTGAGGTATAAAACGTGGGACACTATGAAAATCCTACGTGGTGAGAGCTCACTGCCTTGGGTTTGCATTGGCGATTTTAATGAGATCTTGAGGCCGGAGGAGCAGATGGGTCCGAACGAGCGAGATGCTGCCCAGATTGCTGGCTTTAGAGAGGCGGTTGATGTGTGTGAGCTGGCAGATCTAGGGTACAAGGGTTTATACTGGACCTTTGAGAAACGGATTGTGGGCGGTGATTATTGCCGTGTTTGGCTGGATCGTGCTTTGGCGAGCCCGACATGGTCATTAATGTTTCCGTTTGCCACGTTGGAGCACTTGACGGCGGCAAAGTCAGATCATAGTCCTATTTTGTTGAGCAATGAACTTGATACAAGTGAGGTACGGCTGTCTATGAGGAAACCCTTCAGGTATGAGTGCATGTGGGAAAGGGAGCCTAGCTTTAAAACCCACATTGAGCAAATCTGGACGGAGCAGCAGCCAGCTACCACAGCTGCAATGCTCTCTGTTGGGGAACGTTGCAGAAAATTAAAATTTTTCCTACGGTTTCACCAAGATCCATCTATGAGTTCATCTAGCAACGAGTATTCAGATTGGATAGCATCTACATACCACTTTGTAGATCGCAACGGAAGCGTTCGAGTGAACGTGGATGAGGTAGTCGTACTTGCCGTGATCCAATTCACCGATGATCTAGTACCGAACGGACGGCACCTCCGCGTTCAACACACGTACGGGACGGGAGACGTCTCCTCCTTCTTGATCCAGCAAGGGTGAAGGAGAGGTTGAGGAAGATCCAGCACGACGGTGTGGTGGTGGATGCAGCAGAACTCCGGCAGGGCTTCGCTAAGCAACTGCGGGAGGAGGAGGAGGTGTTGCAGGGAGGAGGGAGGAGCCAGGGCAATTGGTGCGCTGCCCCCTCCCCTGCCCCCCTTTATATAGGTGCATTAGAGGGGGGGAGGGCGCAGCCTTGCCCCTTCCTCCAAGGAAGGGGTGCGGCCAAGAGGGGGGGAGGAGTCCATCCTCCCCAAGGCACCTCGGAGGTGCCTTCCCCCCTTTGGACTCTCCCTCCTCCAAGTTTCCTTGGCGCATGGGCCCTTGGGGCTGGTTCCCCTTGGCCCAAGTGGGCCAAGGCGCACCCCCTAAGGCCCATGTGGCCCCCCAAGGCAGGTGGCCCCACCTGGTGGACCCCGGGACCCCTCCGGTGGTCCCGGTACAATACCGATAACACCGAAACTTGTCCCGATGGCCAAAATAGCACTTCCTATATATAATTCTTTACCTCCGGACCATTCCGGAACTCCTCGTGACGTCCGGGATCTCATCCGGGACTCCGAACAACATTCGGGTTACTGCACATACATATCTTCACAACCCTAGCGTCACCGAACCTTAAGTGTGTAGACCCTACGGGTTCGGGAGACATGCAGACATGACCGAGACGGCTCTCGGGCAATAACCAACAGCGGGATCTGGATACCCATGTTGGCTCCCACATGCTCCACGATGATCTCATCGGATGAACCACGATGTCAAGGATTCAATTAATCCCGTATACGATTCCCTTTGTCAATCGGTATTTTACTTGCCCGAGATTCGATCGTCGGTATACCAATACCTCGTTCAATCTCGTTACCGGCAAGTCACTTTTCTCGTTACCGTAATGCATGATCCCGTGATCAAACACTTTGATCACATTGAGCTCATTGTGATGATGCATTACCGAGAGGGCCGGGTGATACCTCTCCGTCAAGCGGAGTGACAAATCCCAGTCTCGATCCATGTCAACCCAACAGACACTTTCAGAGATACCCGTAGTATACCTTTATAGTCACCCAGTTACGTTGTGACGTTTGGCATACCCAAAGCACTCCTACGGTATCCGGGAGTTACACGATCTCATGTTCTAAGGAAAGGATACTTGACATTGGAAAACTCTAGCAAACGAACTATGCGATCTTATGCTATGTTTAGAATTGGGTCTTGTCCATCACATCATTCTCCTAATGATGTGATCCCGTTATCGATGACATCTAATGTCCATAGTCAGGAAACCATGACTATCTGTCGATCAACAAGCTAGTCAACTAGAGGCTCACTAGGGACATGTTTGTTGTCTGTTATTCACACATGTATTACGATTTCCGGATAACACAATTATAGCACGAATAAAGACAATTATCATGAATAAGGAAATATAATAATAATGCTTTTATTATTGCCTCTAGGGCATATTTCCAACAGTCTCCCACTTGCACTAGAGTCAATAATCTAGTTACATTGTGATGAATCGAACACCCATAGAGTTCTGGTGCTGATCATGTTTTGTCTTAGGGAGAGGTTTAGTCAACGGATCTGCGACATTCAGATCCGTGTGCACTTTACAAATTTCTATGTCTCCATCTTGAACATTTTCACGAATGGAGTTGAAGCAACGCTTGATGTGCCTGGTCTTCTTGTGAAACCTGGGCTCCTTTGCAAGTGCAATAGCTCCAGTGTTGTCACAGAAGAGCTTGATTGGCCCCGATGCATTGGGTATGACTCCGAGGTCGGTGATGAACTCCTTCACCCAAATTGCTTCATGTGCTGCCTCCGAGGCTGCCATGTACTCCGCTTCACATGTAGATCCCGCCACGACGCTTTGCTTGCAACTGCACCAGCTTACTGCCCCACCATTCAAAATATACACGTATCCGGTTTGCGACTTAGAGTCATCCAGATCTGTGTCGAAGCTAGCGTCGACGTAACCTTTTACGACGAGCTCTTCGTCACCTCCATAAACGAGAAACATTTCCTTAGTCCTTTTCAGGTACTTCAGGATATTCTTGACCGTTGTCCAGTGTTCCTTGCCGGGATTACTTTGGTACCTACCTACCAAACTTACGGCAAGGTTTACATCAGGTCTGGTACACAGCATGGCATACATAATAGAACCTATGGCTGAGGCATAGGGGATGACGCTCATCTCTTCTATTTCTTCTGCCGTGGTCGGACATTGAGCTAAGCTCAATTTCACACCTTGTAACACAGGTAAGAACCCCTTCTTAGATTGATCCATATTGAACTTCTTCAATATCTTATCAAGGTATGTGCTTTGTGAAAGACCTATGAGGCGTCTCGATCTATCTCTATAGATCTTGATGCCTAATATATAAGCAGCTTCTCCAAGGTCCTTCATTGAAAAACTCTTATTCAAGTAGGCCTTGATGCTGTCCAAGAGTTCTATATCATTTCCCATCAAAAGTATGTCGTCTACATATAATATGAGAAATGCGACAGAGCTCCCACTCACTTTCTTGTAAACACAGGCTTCTCCATAAGTCTGTGTAAACCCAAACGCTTTGATCATCTCATCAAAGCGAATGTTCCAACTCCGAGATGCTTGCACCAGCCCATAAATCGAGCGTTGGAGCTTGCACACCTTGTCAGCATTCTTAGGATCGACAAAACCTTCCGGCTGCATCATATACAATTCTTCCTTAAGGAAACCATTAAGGAATGCCGTTTTGACGTCCATTTGCCATATCTCATAATCATAGTATGCGGCAATTGCTAACATGATTCGGACGGACTTCAGCTTCGCTACCGGTGAGAAAGTCTCATCGTAGTCAACCCCTTGAACTTGTCGATAACCCTTAGCGACAAGCCGAGCTTTATAGATGGTCACATTACCATCCGCGTCCGTCTTCTTCTTAAAGATCCATTTATTTTCTATGGCTCGCCGTTCAACGGGCAAGTCAGTCAAAGTCCATACTTCGTTTTCATACATGGATCCTATCTCGGATTTCATGGCTTCCAGCCATTTGTCGGAATCCGGGCCCGCCATTGCTTCCTCATAGTTCGAAGGTTCACCGTTGTCTAACAACATGATTTCCAAGACAGGGTTGCCGTACCACTCTGGTGCGGAACGTGTCCTTGTGGACCTTCGAATTTCAGTAGGAGCTTGATCAGAAGCATCTTGATCATCATCATTAATTTCCTCTCTAGTCGGTGCAGGCACCTCAGAAACGTTTTCTTGAGTTTCGCCATTTTCCGGTTCAAGAGGTAATACTTCATCAAGTTCTACTTTCCTCCCACTTACTTCTTTCGAGAGAAACTCTTTCTCTAGAAAGGATCCATTCTTGGCAACAAAGATCTTGCCTTCGGATCTGAGGTAGAAGGTATACCCAACAGTTTCTTTTGGGTATCCTATGAAGACGCATTTTTCCGACTTGGGTTCGAGCTTTTCAGGTTGAAGTTTCTTCACATAAGCATCGCATCCCCAAACTTTTAGAAACGACAGCTTAGGTTTCTTCCCAAACCATAATTCATACGGTGTCGTCTCAACGGATTTCGACGGAGCCCTATTTAAAGTGAATGCGGCAGTCTCTAAAGCATAGCCCCAAAAAGATAGCGGTAAATCGGTAAGAGACATCATAGATCGCACCATATCTAATAGAGTGCGATTACGACGTTCGGACACACCATTACGCTGAGGTGTTCCAGGCGGCGTGAGTTGTGAAACTATTCCACATTTTCTTAAGTGTGTGCCAAATTCGTGACTCAAGTATTCTCCTCCACGATCTGATCGTAGAAACTTGATCTTTCTATCACGTTGATTTTCAACCTCACTCTGAAATTCCTTGAACTTTTCAAAGGTCTCAGACTTGTGTTTCATTAAGCAGATATACCCATATCTACTCAAGTCATCAGTGAGGGTGAGAACATAAGGATAGCCTCCGCGAGCCTCAACACTCATTGGACCGCACACATCGGTATGTATGATTTCCAATAAGTTGGTTGCTCGCTCCATTGTTCCTGAGAACGGAGTCTTGGTCATTTTACCCATGAGGCATGGTTCGCACGTGTCAAATGATTCATAATCAAGAGACTCTAAAAGTCCATCTGCATGGAGCTTCTTCATGCGTTTGACACCTATGTGACCAAGGCGGCAGTGCCACAAATATGTGGGACTATTGTTATCAACTTTAACTCTTTTGGTATTCACACTATGAATATGTGTATCATCACGTACGAGATTCATTAAGAATAAACCATCAACCATCGGAGCATGACCATAAAACATATCTCTCATATAAATAGAACAACCATTATTCTCGGATTTAAATGAGTAGCCATCTCGAATTAAACGAGATCCAGATACAATGTTCATGCTCAAACTTGGCACTAAATAACAATTATTGAGGTTTAAAACTAATCCCGTAGGTAAATGTAGAGGCAGCGTGCCGACGGCGATCACATCGACCTTGGAACCATTCCCGACGCGCATCGTCACCTCGTCCTTCGCCAGTCTCCGTTTATTCCGCAGCTCCTGCTTTGAGTTACAAATATGAGCAACTGCACCGGTATCAAATACCCAAGAGCTACTACGAGTACTGGTAAGGTACACATCAATTACATGTATATCACATATACCTTTGGTTTTGCCGGCCTTCTTGTCCGCTAAGTATTTGGGGCAGTTCCGCTTCCAGTGACCACTTCCCTTGCAGTAAAAACACTCAGTCTCGGGCTTGGGTCCATTCTTTGGCTTCTTCCCGGCAACTTGCTTACCGGGCGCGGCAACTTCCTTGCCGTCCTTCTTGAAGTTCTTTTTACCCTTGCCCTTCTTGAACTTAGTGGTTTTATTCACCATCAACACTTGATGCTCCTTCTTGATTTCTACCTCTGCTGATTTCAACATAGCATATACCTCAGGAATGGTCTTTACCATCCCCTGCATATTGTAGTTCATCACAAAGCTCTTGTAGCTAGGTGGAAGCGACTGGAGGATTCTGTCAATGACCGCTTCTTCCGGGAGATTAACTTCCAGTTGAGTCATGCGGTTGTGCAACCCAGACATTTTGAGTATGTGTTCACTGACAGAACTATTTTCCTCCATCTTACAGCTAAAGAATTTGTCGGAGACTTCATATCTCTCGACCCGGGCATGAGCTTGGAAAACCATTTTCAGCTCTTCGAACATCTCATATGCTCCATGTCTCTCAAAACGCTTTTGGAGTCCCGGCTCTAAGCTGTAAAGCATGCCGCACTGAACGAGGGAGTAATCATCGCAGCGTGACTGCCAAGCGTTCATAACGTCTTGTTCTGCAGGGAGAATAGGTGCGTCACCCAGCGGTGCTCTTAGGACATAATCTTTCTTGGCAGCTATGAGGATGATCCTCAGGTTCCGGACCCAGTCCGTATAGTTGCTACCATCGTCTTTCAGCTTGGTTTTCTCTAGGAACGCGTTGAAGTTGAGGACTACGTTGGCCATTTGATCTACAAGACATATTGTAAAGATTTAGACTAAGTTCATGATAATAAAGTTCATTTAATCAAATTATTTAATGAACTCCCACTTAGATAGACATCCCTCTTCTAGTCATCTAAGTATTACATGATCCGAGTCAACTAGGCCGTGTCCGATCATCACGTGAGACGGACTAGTCAACATCGGTGAACATCTTCATGTTGATCGTATCTTCTATACGACTCATGCTCGACCTTTCGGTCTTCTGTGTTCCGAGGCCATGTCTGTACATGCTAGGCTCGTCAAGTCAACCTAAGTGTTTTGCGTGTGTAAATCTGTCTTACACCCGTTGTATGCGAACGTAAGGACCTATCACACCCGATCATCACGTGGTGCTTCGGAACGACGAACCTTAGCAACGGTGCACAGTTAGGGTGAACACTTTCTTGAAATTATTATGAGGGATCATCTTATTTACTACCGTCGTTCTAAGTAAACAAGATGCAAAACATGATAAACATCACATGCAATCAAATAATAAACGTGACATGATATGGCCAATATCACATAGCTCCTTCGATCTCCATCTTGGGGCTCCATGATCATCTTGTCACCGGCTTGACACCATGATCTTCATCATCATGATCTTCATCATCGTGTCTCCATGAAGTTGCTCGCCAACTATTACTTCTACTACTATGGCTAACGCGTTTAGCAATAAAGTAAAGTAATTTACATGGCGATTCTCAATGACACGCAGGTCATACAAAAAATAAAGACAACTCCTATGGCTCCTGCCGGTTGTCATACTCATCGACATGCAAGTCGTGATTCCTATTACAATAGCATGAACATCTCATACATCACATATAGATCATTCATCATACATCACAACTTTGGCCATATCATATCACAAAGCACTTGCTGCAAAAACAAGTTAGACGTCCTCTAATTGTTGTTGCAAGTTTTACGTGGCTGAATTAGGGTTCTAGCAAGAACGTTTTCTTACCTACGTTCAAACCACAACGTGATTTGTCAATCTCTATTTACCCTTCATAAGGACCCTGTTCATCGAATCCGATCCAACTAAAGTAGGAGAGACAGACACCCGCCAGCCACCTTATGCAACTAGTGCATGTTAGTCGGTGGAACCGGTCTCACGTAAGCGTACGTGTAAGGTTGGTCCGGGCCGCTTCATCCCACAATACCGCTGAATCAAGATTGACTAGTAACGGCAAGAAGAATTGACAACATCTACGCCCACAACAAATTGTGTTCTACTCGCACAAGAAGAACTACGCATAGACCTAGCTCATGATGCCACTGTTGGGGAACGTTGCAGAAAATTAAAATTCCTACGGTTTCATCAAGATCCATCTATGAGTTCATCTAGCAACGAGTATTCAGATTGGATAGCATCTACATACCACTTTGTAGATCGCAACGGAAGCGTTCGAGTGAACGTGGATGAGGTAGTCGTACTTGCCGTGATCCAATTCACCGATGATCTAGTACCGAACGGACGGCACCTCCGCGTTCAACACACGTACGGGACGGGAGACGTCTCCTCCTTCTTGATCCAGCAAGGGTGAAGGAGAGGTTGAGGAAGATCCAGCACGACGGTGTGGTGGTGGATGCAGCAGAACTCCGGCAGGGCTTCGCTAAGCAACTGCGGGAGGAGGAGGAGGTGTTGCAGGGAGGAGGGAGGAGCCAGGGCAATTGGTGCGCTGCCCCCTCCCCTGCCCCCCTTTATATAGGTGCATTAGAGGGGGGAGGGCGCAGCCTTGCCCCTTCCTCCAAGGAAGGGGTGCGGCCAAGAGGGGGGGAGGAGTCCATCCTCCCCAAGGCACCTCGGAGGTGCCTTCCCCCCTTTGGACTCTCCCTCCTCCAAGTTTCCTTGGCGCATGGGCCCTTGGGGCTGGTTCCCCTTGGCCCAAGTGGGCCAAGGCGCACCCCCTAAGGCCCATGTGGCCCCCCAAGGCAGGTGGCCCCACCTGGTGGACCCCGGGACCCCTCCGGTGGTCCCGGTACAATACCGATAACACCGAAACTTGTCCCGATGGCCAAAATAGCACTTCCTATATATAATTCTTTACCTCCGGACCATTCCGGAACTCCTCGTGACGTCCGGGATCTCATCCGGGACTCCGAACAACATTCGGGTTACTGCACATACATATCTTCACAACCCTAGCGTCACCGAACCTTAAGTGTGTAGACCCTACGGGTTCGGGAGACATGCAGACATGACCGAGACGGCTCTCGGGCAATAACCAACAGCGGGATCTGGATACCCATGTTGGCTCCCACATGCTCCACGATGATCTCATCGGATGAACCACGATGTCAAGGATTCAATTAATCCCGTATACGATTCCCTTTGTCAATCGGTATTTTACTTGCCCGAGATTCGATCGTCGGTATACCAATACCTCGTTCAATCTCGTTACCGGCAAGTCACTTTTCTCGTTACCGTAATGCATGATCCCGTGATCAAACACTTTGATCACATTGAGCTCATTGTGATGATGCATTACCGAGAGGGCCCGGTGATACCTCTCCGTCAAGCGGAGTGACAAATCCCAGTCTCGATCCATGTCAACCCAACAGACACTTTCAGAGATACCCGTAGTATACCTTTATAGTCACCCAGTTACGTTGTGACGTTTGGCATACCCAAAGCACTCCTACGGTATCCGGGAGTTACACGATCTCATGTTCTAAGGAAAGGATACTTGACATTGGAAAACTCTAGCAAACGAACTATGCGATCTTATGCTATGTTTAGAATTGGGTCTTGTCCATCACATCATTCTCCTAATGATGTGATCCCGTTATCGATGACATCTAATGTCCATAGTCAGGAAACCATGACTATCTGTCGATCAACAAGCTAGTCAACTAGAGGCTCACTAGGGACATGTTTGTTGTCTGTTATTCACACATGTATTACGATTTCCGGATAACACAATTATAGCACGAATAAAGACAATTATCATGAATAAGGAAATATAATAATAATGCTTTTATTATTGCCTCTAGGGCATATTTCCAACAGTCTCCCACTTGCACTAGAGTCAATAATCTAGTTACATTGTGATGAATCGAACACCCATAGAGTTCTGGTGCTGATCATGTTTTGTCTTAGGGAGAGGTTTAGTCAACGGATCTGCGACATTCAGATCCGTGTGCACTTTACAAATTTCTATGTCTCCATCTTGAACATTTTCACGAATGGAGTTGAAGCAACGCTTGATGTGCCTGGTCTTCTTGTGAAACCTGGGCTCCTTTGCAAGTGCAATAGCTCCAGTGTTGTCACAGAAGAGCTTGATTGGCCCCGACGCATTGGGTATGACTCCGAGGTCGGTGATGAACTCCTTCACCCAAATTGCTTCATGTGCTGCCTCCGAGGCTGCCATGTACTCCGCTTCACATGTAGATCCCGCCACGACGCTTTGCTTGCAACTGCACCAGCTTACTGCCCCACCATTCAAAATATACACGTATCCGGTTTGCGACTTAGAGTCATCCAGATCTGTGTCGAAGCTAGCGTCGACGTAACCTTTTACGACGAGCTCTTCGTCACCTCCATAAACGAGAAACATTTCCTTAGTCCTTTTCAGGTACTTCAGGATATTCTTGACCGTTGTCCAGTGTTCCTTGCCGGGATTACTTTGGTACCTACCTACCAAACTTACGGCAAGGTTTACATCAGGTCTGGTACACAGCATGGCATACATAATAGAACCTATGGCTGAGGCATAGGGGATGACGCTCATCTCTTCTATTTCTTCTGCCGTGGTCGGACATTGAGCTAAGCTCAATTTCACACCTTGTAACACAGGTAAGAACCCCTTCTTAGATTGATCCATATTGAACTTCTTCAATATCTTATCAAGGTATGTGCTTTGTGAAAGACCTATGAGGCGTCTCGATCTATCTCTATAGATCTTGATGCCTAATATATAAGCAGCTTCTCCAAGGTCCTTCATTGAAAAACTCTTATTCAAGTAGGCCTTGATGCTGTCCAAGAGTTCTATATCATTTCCCATCAAAAGTATGTCGTCTACATATAATATGAGAAATGCGACAGAGCTCCCACTCACTTTCTTGTAAACACAGGCTTCTCCATAAGTCTGTGTAAACCCAAACGCTTTGATCATCTCATCAAAGCGAATGTTCCAACTCCGAGATGCTTGCACCAGCCCATAAATCGAGCGTTGGAGCTTGCACACCTTGTCAGCATTCTTAGGATCGACAAAACCTTCCGGCTGCATCATATACAATTCTTCCTTAAGGAAAACATTAAGGAATGCCGTTTTGACGTCCATTTGCCATATCTCATAATCATAGTATGCGGCAATTGCTAACATGATTCGGACGGACTTCAGCTTCGCTATCGGTGAGAAAGTCTCATCGTAGTCAACCCCTTGAACTTGTCGATAACCCTTAGCGACAAGCCGAGCTTTATAGATGGTCACATTACCATCCGCGTCCGTCTTCTTCTTAAAGATCCATTTATTTTCTATGGCTCGCCGTTCAACGGGCAAGTCAGTCAAAGTCCATACTTCGTTTTCATACATGGATCCTATCTCGGATTTCATGGCTTCCAGCCATTTGTCGGAATCCGGGCCCGCCATTGCTTCCTCATAGTTCGAAGGTTCACCGTTGTCTAACAACATGATTTCCAAGACAGGGTTGCCGTACCACTCTGGTGCGGAACGTGTCCTTGTGGACCTTCGAATTTCAGTAGGAGCTTGATCAGAAGCATCTTGATCATCATCATTAATTTCCTCTCTAGTCGGTGCAGGCACCTCAGAAACGTTTTCTTGAGTTTCGCCATTTTCCGGTTCAAGAGGTAATACTTCATCAAGTTCTACTTTCCTCCCACTTACTTCTTTCGAGAGAAACTCTTTCTCTAGAAAGGATCCATTCTTGGCAACAAAGATCTTGCCTTCGGATCTGAGGTAGAAGGTATACCCAACAGTTTCTTTTGGGTATCCTATGAAGACGCATTTTTCCGACTTGGGTTCGAGCTTTTCAGGTTGAAGTTTCTTCACATAAGCATCGCATCCCCAAACTTTTAGAAACGACAGCTTAGGTTTCTTCCCAAACCATAATTCATACGGTGTCGTCTCAACGGATTTCGACGGAGCCCTATTTAAAGTGAATGCGGCAGTCTCTAAAGCATAGCCCCAAAAAGATAGCGGTAAATCGGTAAGAGACATCATAGATCGCACCATATCTAATAGAGTGCGATTACGACGTTCGGACACACCATTACGCTGAGGTGTTCCAGGCGGCGTGAGTTGTGAAACTATTCCACATTTTCTTAAGTGTGTGCCAAATTCGTGACTCAAGTATTCTCCTCCACGATCTGATCGTAGAAACTTGATCTTTCTATCACGTTGATTTTCAACCTCACTCTGAAATTCCTTGAACTTTTCAAAGGTCTCAGACTTGTGTTTCATTAAGCAGATATACCCATATCTACTCAAGTCATCAGTGAGGGTGAGAACATAAGGATAGCCTCCGCGAGCCTCAACACTCATTGGACCGCACACATCGGTATGTATGACTTCCAATAAGTTGGTTGCTCGCTCCATTGTTCCTGAGAACGGAGTCTTGGTCATTTTACCCATGAGGCATGGTTCGCACGTGTCAAATGATTCATAATCAAGAGACTCTAAAAGTCCATCTGCATGGAGCTTCTTCATGCGTTTGACACCTATGTGACCAAGGCGGCAGTGCCACAAATATGTGGGACTATTGTTATCAACTTTAACTCTTTTGGTATTCACACTATGAATATGTGTATCATCACGTACGAGATTCATTAAGAATAAACCATCAACCATCGGAGCATGACCATAAAACATATCTCTCATATAAATAGAACAACCATTATTCTCGGATTTAAATGAGTAGCCATCTCGAATTAAACGAGATCCAGATACAATGTTCATGCTCAAACTTGGCACTAAATAACAATTATTGAGGTTTAAAACTAATCCCGTAGGTAAATGTAGAGGCAGCGTGCCGACGGCGATCACATCGACCTTGGAACCATTCCCGACGCGCATCGTCACCTCGTCCTTCGCCAGTCTCCGTTTATTCCGCAGCTCCTGCTTTGAGTTACAAATATGAGCAACTGCACCGGTATCAAATACCCAAGAGCTACTACGAGTACTGGTAAGGTACACATCAATTACATGTATATCACATATACCTTTGGTTTTGCCGGCCTTCTTGTCCGCTAAGTATTTGGGGCAGTTCCGCTTCCAGTGACCACTTCCCTTGCAGTAAAAACACTCAGTCTCGGGCTTGGGTCCATTCTTTGGCTTCTTCCCGGCAACTTGCTTACCGGGCGCGGCAACTTCCTTGCCGTCCTTCTTGAAGTTCTTTTTACCCTTGCCCTTCTTGAACTTAGTGGTTTTATTCACCATCAACACTTGATGCTCCTTCTTGATTTCTACCTCTGCTGATTTCAACATAGCATATACCTCAGGAATGGTCTTTACCATCCCCTGCATATTGTAGTTCATCACAAAGCTCTTGTAGCTAGGTGGAAGCGACTGGAGGATTCTGTCAATGACCGCTTCTTCCGGGAGATTAACTTCCAGTTGAGTCATGCGGTTGTGCAACCCAGACATTTTGAGTATGTGTTCACTGACAGAACTATTTTCCTCCATCTTACAGCTAAAGAATTTGTCGGAGACTTCATATCTCTCGACCCGGGCATGAGCTTGGAAAACCATTTTCAGCTCTTCAAACATCTCATATGCTCCATGTCTCTCAAAACGCTTTTGGAGTCCCGGCTCTAAACTGTAAAGCATGCCGCACTGAACGAGGGAGTAATCATCGCAGCGTGACTGCCAAGCGTTCATAACGTCTTGTTCTGCAGGGAGAATAGGTGCGTCACCCAGCGGTGCTCTTAGGACATAATCTTTCTTGGCAGCTATGAGGATGATCCTCAGGTTCCGGACCCAGTCCGTATAGTTGCTACCATCGTCTTTCAGCTTGGTTTTCTCTAGGAACGCGTTGAAGTTGAGGACTACGTTGGCCATTTGATCTACAAGACATATTGTAAAGATTTAGACTAAGTTCATGATAATAAAGTTCATTTAATCAAATTATTTAATGAACTCCCACTTAGATAGACATCCCTCTTCTAGTCATCTAAGTATTACATGATCCGAGTCAACTAGGCCGTGTCCGATCATCACGTGAGACGGACTAGTCAACATCGGTGAACATCTTCATGTTGATCGTATCTTCTATACGACTCATGCTCGACCTTTCGGTCTTCTGTGTTCCGAGGCCATGTCTGTACATGCTAGGCTCGTCAAGTCAACCTAAGTGTTTTGCGTGTGTAAATCTGTCTTACACCCGTTGTATGCGAACGTAAGGACCTATCACACCCGATCATCACGTGGTGCTTCGGAACGACGAACCTTAGCAACGGTGCACAGTTAGGGTGAACACTTTCTTGAAATTATTATGAGGGATCATCTTATTTACTACCGTCGTTCTAAGTAAACAAGATGCAAAACATGATAAACATCACATGCAATCAAATAATAAACGTGACATGATATGGCCAATATCACATAGCTCCTTCGATCTCCATCTTGGGGCTCCATGATCATCTTGTCACCGGCTTGACACCATGATCTTCATCATCATGATCTTCATCATCGTGTCTCCATGAAGTTGCTCGCCAACTATTACTTCTACTACTATGGCTAACGCGTTTAGCAATAAAGTAAAGTAATTTACATGGCGATTCTCAATGACACGCAGGTCATACAAAAAATAAAGACAACTCCTATGGCTCCTGCCGGTTGTCATACTCATCGACATGCAAGTCGTGATTCCTATTACAATAGCATGAACATCTCATACATCACATATAGATCATTCATCATACATCACAACTTTGGCCATATCATATCACAAAGCACTTGCTGCAAAAACAAGTTAGACGTCCTCTAATTGTTGTTGCAAGTTTTACGTGGCTGAATTAGGGTTCTAGCAAGAACGTTTTCTTACCTACGTTCAAACCACAACGTGATTTGTCAATCTCTATTTACCCTTCATAAGGACCCTGTTCATCGAATCCGATCCAACTAAAGTAGGAGAGACAGACACCCGCCAGCCACCTTATGCAACTAGTGCATGTTAGTCGGTGGAACCGGTCTCACGTAAGCGTACGTGTAAGGTTGGTCCGGGCCGCTTCATCCCACAATACCGCTGAATCAAGATTGACTAGTAACGGCAAGAAGAATTGACAACATCTACGCCCACAACAAATTGTGTTCTACTCGCACAAGAAGAACTACGCATAGACCTAGCTCATGATGCCACTGTTGGGGAACGTTGCAGAAAATTAAAATTTTTCCTACGGTTTCATCAAGATCCATCTATGAGTTCATCTAGCAACGAGTATTCAGATTGGATAGCATCTACATACCACTTTGTAGATCGCAACGGAAGCGTTCGAGTGAACGTGGATGAGGTAGTCGTACTTGCCGTGATCCAATTCACCGATGATCTAGTACCGAACGGACGGCACCTCCGCGTTCAACACACGTACGGGACGGGAGACGTCTCCTCCTTCTTGATCCAGCAAGGGTGAAGGAGAGGTTGAGGAAGATCCAGCACGACGGTGTGGTGGTGGATGCAGCAGAACTCCGGCAGGGCTTCGCTAAGCAACTGCGGGAGGAGGAGGAGGTGTTGCAGGGAGGAGGGAGGAGCCAGGGCAATTGGTGCGCTGCCCCCTCCCCTGCCCCCCTTTATATAGGTGCATTAGAGGGGGGAGGGCGCAGCCTTGCCCCTTCCTCCAAGGAAGGGGTGCGGCCAAGAGGGGGGGAGGAGTCCATCCTCCCCAAGGCACCTCGGAGGTGCCTTCCCCCCTTTGGACTCTCCCTCCTCCAAGTTTCCTTGGCGCATGGGCCCTTGGGGCTGGTTCCCCTTGGCCCAAGTGGGCCAAGGCGCACCCCCTAAGGCCCATGTGGCCCCCCAAGGCAGGTGGCCCCACCTGGTGGACCCCGGGACCCCTCCGGTGGTCCCGGTACAATACCGATAACACCGAAACTTGTCCCGATGGCCAAAATAGCACTTCCTATATATAATTCTTTACCTCCGGACCATTCCGGAACTCCTCGTGACGTCCGGGATCTCATCCGGGACTCCGAACAACATTCGGGTTACTGCACATACATATCTTCACAACCCTAGCGTCACCGAACCTTAAGTGTGTAGACCCTACGGGTTCGGGAGACATGCAGACATGACCGAGACGGCTCTCGGGCAATAACCAACAGCGGGATCTGGATACCCATGTTGGCTCCCACATGCTCCACGATGATCTCATCGGATGAACCACGATGTCAAGGATTCAATTAATCCCGTATACGATTCCCTTTGTCAATCGGTATTTTACTTGCCCGAGATTCGATCGTCGGTATACCAATACCTCGTTCAATCTCGTTACCGGCAAGTCACTTTTCTCGTTACCGTAATGCATGATCCCGTGATCAAACACTTTGATCACATTGAGCTCATTGTGATGATGCATTACCGAGAGGGCCCGGTGATACCTCTCCGTCAAGCGGAGTGACAAATCCCAGTCTCGATCCATGTCAACCCAACAGACACTTTCAGAGATACCCGTAGTATACCTTTATAGTCACCCAGTTACGTTGTGACGTTTGGCATACCCAAAGCACTCCTACGGTATCCGGGAGTTACACGATCTCATGTTCTAAGGAAAGGATACTTGACATTGGAAAACTCTAGCAAACGAACTATGCGATCTTATGCTATGTTTAGAATTGGGTCTTGTCCATCACATCATTCTCCTAATGATGTGATCCCGTTATCGATGACATCTAATGTCCATAGTCAGGAAACCATGACTATCTGTCGATCAACAAGCTAGTCAACTAGAGGCTCACTAGGGACATGTTTGTTGTCTGTTATTCACACATGTATTACGATTTCCGGATAACACAATTATAGCACGAATAAAGACAATTATCATGAATAAGGAAATATAATAATAATGCTTTTATTATTGCCTCTAGGGCATATTTCCAACAGTCTCCCACTTGCACTAGAGTCAATAATCTAGTTACATTGTGATGAATCGAACACCCATAGAGTTCTGGTGCTGATCATGTTTTGTCTTAGGGAGAGGTTTAGTCAACGGATCTGCGACATTCAGATCCGTGTGCACTTTACAAATTTCTATGTCTCCATCTTGAACATTTTCACGAATGGAGTTGAAGCAACGCTTGATGTGCCTGGTCTTCTTGTGAAACCTGGGCTCCTTTGCAAGTGCAATAGCTCCAGTGTTGTCACAGAAGAGCTTGATTGGCCCCGACGCATTGGGTATGACTCCGAGGTCGGTGATGAACTCCTTCACCCAAATTGCTTCATGTGCTGCCTCCGAGGCTGCCATGTACTCCGCTTCACATGTAGATCCCGCCACGACGCTTTGCTTGCAACTGCACCAGCTTACTGCCCCACCATTCAAAATATACACGTATCCGGTTTGCGACTTAGAGTCATCCAGATCTGTGTCGAAGCTAGCGTCGACGTAACCTTTTACGACGAGCTCTTCGTCACCTCCATAAACGAGAAACATTTCCTTAGTCCTTTTCAGGTACTTCAGGATATTCTTGACCGTTGTCCAGTGTTCCTTGCCGGGATTACTTTGGTACCTACCTACCAAACTTACGGCAAGGTTTACATCAGGTCTGGTACACAGCATGGCATACATAATAGAACCTATGGCTGAGGCATAGGGGATGACGCTCATCTCTTCTATTTCTTCTGCCGTGGTCGGACATTGAGCTAAGCTCAATTTCACACCTTGTAACACAGGTAAGAACCCCTTCTTAGATTGATCCATATTGAACTTCTTCAATATCTTATCAAGGTATGTGCTTTGTGAAAGACCTATGAGGCGTCTCGATCTATCTCTATAGATCTTGATGCCTAATATATAAGCAGCTTCTCCAAGGTCCTTCATTGAAAAACTCTTATTCAAGTAGGCCTTGATGCTGTCCAAGAGTTCTATATCATTTCCCATCAAAAGTATGTCGTCTACATATAATATGAGAAATGCGACAGAGCTCCCACTCACTTTCTTGTAAACACAGGCTTCTCCATAAGTCTGTGTAAACCCAAACGCTTTGATCATCTCATCAAAGCGAATGTTCCAACTCCGAGATGCTTGCACCAGCCCATAAATCGAGCGTTGGAGCTTGCACACCTTGTCAGCATTCTTAGGATCGACAAAACCTTCCGGCTGCATCATATACAATTCTTCCTTAAGGAAAACATTAAGGAATGCCGTTTTGACGTCCATTTGCCATATCTCATAATCATAGTATGCGGCAATTGCTAACATGATTCGGACGGACTTCAGCTTCGCTATCGGTGAGAAAGTCTCATCGTAGTCAACCCCTTGAACTTGTCGATAACCCTTAGCGACAAGCCGAGCTTTATAGATGGTCACATTACCATCCGCGTCCGTCTTCTTCTTAAAGATCCATTTATTTTCTATGGCTCGCCGTTCAACGGGCAAGTCAGTCAAAGTCCATACTTCGTTTTCATACATGGATCCTATCTCGGATTTCATGGCTTCCAGCCATTTGTCGGAATCCGGGCCCGCCATTGCTTCCTCATAGTTCGAAGGTTCACCGTTGTCTAACAACATGATTTCCAAGACAGGGTTGCCGTACCACTCTGGTGCGGAACGTGTCCTTGTGGACCTTCGAATTTCAGTAGGAGCTTGATCAGAAGCATCTTGATCATCATCATTAATTTCCTCTCTAGTCGGTGCAGGCACCTCAGAAACGTTTTCTTGAGTTTCGCCATTTTCCGGTTCAAGAGGTAATACTTCATCAAGTTCTACTTTCCTCCCACTTACTTCTTTCGAGAGAAACTCTTTCTCTAGAAAGGATCCATTCTTGGCAACAAAGATCTTGCCTTCGGATCTGAGGTAGAAGGTATACCCAACAGTTTCTTTTGGGTATCCTATGAAGACGCATTTTTCCGACTTGGGTTCGAGCTTTTCAGGTTGAAGTTTCTTCACATAAGCATCGCATCCCCAAACTTTTAGAAACGACA
This sequence comes from Aegilops umbellulata, assembly GCA_032464435.1. Lineage (NCBI taxonomy): Eukaryota > Viridiplantae > Streptophyta > Magnoliopsida > Poales > Poaceae > Aegilops > Aegilops umbellulata. The sequence continues at coordinate 58,767,857 of CP136056.1, read as the reverse complement.
GCTTAGGTTTCTTCCCAAACCATAATTCATACGGTGTCGTCTCAACGGATTTCGACGGAGCCCTATTTAAAGTGAATGCGGCAGTCTCTAAAGCATAGCCCCAAAAAGATAGCGGTAAATCGGTAAGAGACATCATAGATCGCACCATATCTAATAGAGTGCGATTACGACGTTCGGACACACCATTACGCTGAGGTGTTCCAGGCGGCGTGAGTTGTGAAACTATTCCACATTTTCTTAAGTGTGTGCCAAATTCGTGACTCAAGTATTCTCCTCCACGATCTGATCGTAGAAACTTGATCTTTCTATCACGTTGATTTTCAACCTCACTCTGAAATTCCTTGAACTTTTCAAAGGTCTCAGACTTGTGTTTCATTAAGCAGATATACCCATATCTACTCAAGTCATCAGTGAGGGTGAGAACATAAGGATAGCCTCCGCGAGCCTCAACACTCATTGGACCGCACACATCGGTATGTATGACTTCCAATAAGTTGGTTGCTCGCTCCATTGTTCCTGAGAACGGAGTCTTGGTCATTTTACCCATGAGGCATGGTTCGCACGTGTCAAATGATTCATAATCAAGAGACTCTAAAAGTCCATCTGCATGGAGCTTCTTCATGCGTTTGACACCTATGTGACCAAGGCGGCAGTGCCACAAATATGTGGGACTATTGTTATCAACTTTAACTCTTTTGGTATTCACACTATGAATATGTGTATCATCACGTACGAGATTCATTAAGAATAAACCATCAACCATCGGAGCATGACCATAAAACATATCTCTCATATAAATAGAACAACCATTATTCTCGGATTTAAATGAGTAGCCATCTCGAATTAAACGAGATCCAGATACAATGTTCATGCTCAAACTTGGCACTAAATAACAATTATTGAGGTTTAAAACTAATCCCGTAGGTAAATGTAGAGGCAGCGTGCCGACGGCGATCACATCGACCTTGGAACCATTCCCGACGCGCATCGTCACCTCGTCCTTCGCCAGTCTCCGTTTATTCCGCAGCTCCTGCTTTGAGTTACAAATATGAGCAACTGCACCGGTATCAAATACCCAAGAGCTACTACGAGTACTGGTAAGGTACACATCAATTACATGTATATCACATATACCTTTGGTTTTGCCGGCCTTCTTGTCCGCTAAGTATTTGGGGCAGTTCCGCTTCCAGTGACCACTTCCCTTGCAGTAAAAACACTCAGTCTCGGGCTTGGGTCCATTCTTTGGCTTCTTCCCGGCAACTTGCTTACCGGGCGCGGCAACTTCCTTGCCGTCCTTCTTGAAGTTCTTTTTACCCTTGCCCTTCTTGAACTTAGTGGTTTTATTCACCATCAACACTTGATGCTCCTTCTTGATTTCTACCTCTGCTGATTTCAACATAGCATATACCTCAGGAATGGTCTTTACCATCCCCTGCATATTGTAGTTCATCACAAAGCTCTTGTAGCTAGGTGGAAGCGACTGGAGGATTCTGTCAATGACCGCTTCTTCCGGGAGATTAACTTCCAGTTGAGTCATGCGGTTGTGCAACCCAGACATTTTGAGTATGTGTTCACTGACAGAACTATTTTCCTCCATCTTACAGCTAAAGAATTTGTCGGAGACTTCATATCTCTCGACCCGGGCATGAGCTTGGAAAACCATTTTCAGCTCTTCGAACATCTCATATGCTCCATGTCTCTCAAAACGCTTTTGGAGTCCCGGCTCTAAGCTGTAAAGCATGCCGCACTGAACGAGGGAGTAATCATCGCAGCGTGACTGCCAAGCGTTCATAACGTCTTGTTCTGCAGGGAGAATAGGTGCGTCACCCAGCGGTGCTCTTAGGACATAATCTTTCTTGGCAGCTATGAGGATGATCCTCAGGTTCCGGACCCAGTCCGTATAGTTGCTACCATCATCTTTCAGCTTGGTTTTCTCTAGGAACGCGTTGAAGTTGAGGACTACGTTGGCCATTTGATCTACAAGACATATTGTAAAGATTTAGACTAAGTTCATGATAATAAAGTTCATTTAATCAAATTATTTAATGAACTCCCACTTAGATAGACATCCCTCTTCTAGTCATCTAAGTATTACATGATCCGAGTCAACTAGGCCGTGTCCGATCATCACGTGAGACGGACTAGTCAACATCGGTGAACATCTTCATGTTGATCGTATCTTCTATACGACTCATGCTCGACCTTTCGGTCTTCTGTGTTCCGAGGCCATGTCTGTACATGCTAGGCTCGTCAAGTCAACCTAAGTGTTTTGCGTGTGTAAATCTGTCTTACACCCGTTGTATGCGAACGTAAGGACCTATCACACCCGATCATCACGTGGTGCTTCGGAACGACGAACCTTAGCAACGGTGCACAGTTAGGGTGAACACTTTCTTGAAATTATTATGAGGGATCATCTTATTTACTACCGTCTTTCTAAGTAAACAAGATGCAAAACATGATAAACATCACATGCAATCAAATAATAAACGTGACATGATATGGCCAATATCACATAGCTCCTTCGATCTCCATCTTGGGGCTCCATGATCATCTTGTCACCGGCTTGACACCATGATCTTCATCATCATGATCTTCATCATCGTGTCTCCATGAAGTTGCTCGCCAACTATTACTTCTACTACTATGGCTAACGCGTTTAGCAATAAAGTAAAGTAATTTACATGGCGATTCTCAATGACACGCAGGTCATACAAAAAATAAAGACAACTCCTATGGCTCCTGCCGGTTGTCATACTCATCGACATGCAAGTCGTGATTCCTATTACAATAGCATGAACATCTCATACATCACATATAGATCATTCATCATACATCACAACTTTGGCCATATCATATCACAAAGCACTTGCTGCAAAAACAAGTTAGACGTCCTCTAATTGTTGTTGCAAGTTTTACGTGGCTGAATTAGGGTTCTAGCAAGAACGTTTTCTTACCTACGTTCAAACCACAACGTGATTTGTCAATCTCTATTTACCCTTCATAAGGACCCTGTTCATCGAATCCGATCCAACTAAAGTAGGAGAGACAGACACCCGCCAGCCACCTTATGCAACTAGTGCATGTTAGTCGGTGGAACCGGTCTCACGTAAGCGTACGTGTAAGGTTGGTCCGGGCCGCTTCATCCCACAATACCGCTGAATCAAGATTGACTAGTAACGGCAAGAAGAATTGACAACATCTACGCCCACAACAAATTGTGTTCTACTCGCACAAGAAGAACTACGCATAGACCTAGCTCATGATGCCACTGTTGGGGAACGTTGCAGAAAATTAAAATTTTTCCTACGGTTTCATCAAGATCCATCTATGAGTTCATCTAGCAACGAGTATTCAGATTGGATAGCATCTACATACCACTTTGTAGATCGCAACGGAAGCGTTCGAGTGAACGTGGATGAGGTAGTCGTACTTGCCGTGATCCAATTCACCGATGATCTAGTACCGAACGGACGGCACCTCCGCGTTCAACACACGTACGGGACGGGAGACGTCTCCTCCTTCTTGATCCAGCAAGGGTGAAGGAGAGGTTGAGGAAGATCCAGCACGACGGTGTGGTGGTGGATGCAGCAGAACTCCGGCAGGGCTTCGCTAAGCAACTGCGGGAGGAGGAGGAGGTGTTGCAGGGAGGAGGGAGGAGCCAGGGCAATTGGTGCGCTGCCCCCTCCCCTGCCCCCCTTTATATAGGTGCATTAGAGGGGGGAGGGCGCAGCCTTGCCCCTTCCTCCAAGGAAGGGGTGCGGCCAAGAGGGGGGGAGGAGTCCATCCTCCCCAAGGCACCTCGGAGGTGCCTTCCCCCCTTTGGACTCTCCCTCCTCCAAGTTTCCTTGGCGCATGGGCCCTTGGGGCTGGTTCCCCTTGGCCCAAGTGGGCCAAGGCGCACCCCCTAAGGCCCATGTGGCCCCCCAAGGCAGGTGGCCCCACCTGGTGGACCCCGGGACCCCTCCGGTGGTCCCGGTACAATACCGATAACACCGAAACTTGTCCCGATGGCCAAAATAGCACTTCCTATATATAATTCTTTACCTCCGGACCATTCCGGAACTCCTCGTGACGTCCGGGATCTCATCCGGGACTCCGAACAACATTCGGGTTACTGCACATACATATCTTCACAACCCTAGCGTCACCGAACCTTAAGTGTGTAGACCCTACGGGTTCGGGAGACATGCAGACATGACCGAGACGGCTCTCGGGCAATAACCAACAGCGGGATCTGGATACCCATGTTGGCTCCCACATGCTCCACGATGATCTCATCGGATGAACCACGATGTCAAGGATTCAATTAATCCCGTATACGATTCCCTTTGTCAATCGGTATTTTACTTGCCCGAGATTCGATCGTCGGTATACCAATACCTCGTTCAATCTCGTTACCGGCAAGTCACTTTTCTCGTTACCGTAATGCATGATCCCGTGATCAAACACTTTGATCACATTGAGCTCATTGTGATGATGCATTACCGAGAGGGCCCGGTGATACCTCTCCGTCAAGCGGAGTGACAAATCCCAGTCTCGATCCATGTCAACCCAACAGACACTTTCAGAGATACCCGTAGTATACCTTTATAGTCACCCAGTTACGTTGTGACGTTTGGCATACCCAAAGCACTCCTACGGTATCCGGGAGTTACACGATCTCATGGTCTAAGGAAAGGATACTTGACATTGGAAAACTCTAGCAAACGAACTATGCGATCTTATGCTATGTTTAGAATTGGGTCTTGTCCATCACATCATTCTCCTAATGATGTGATCCCGTTATCGATGACATCTAATGTCCATAGTCAGGAAACCATGACTATCTGTCGATCAACAAGCTAGTCAACTAGAGGCTCACTAGGGACATGTTTGTTGTCTGTTATTCACACATGTATTACAATTTCCGGATAACACAATTATAGCACGAATAAAGACAATTATCATGAATAAGGAAATATAATAATAATGCTTTTATTATTGCCTCTAGGGCATATTTCCAACACTCTCCGCAAAGCTTGATACGATAGCAACACAGCTGAAAACCTGGGGACGCAGGACCTTTGGGTCTGTCCGCTAGGAGCTGAGAGAGCTTCGAACGAAGCTAGCAGCCCTGAGAGTTGCACCGGACCGTGTCGGGCCAAACCTTGAGGAGAAGGAGGTCCAGGATAGGATGGTGGAGCTGTCATATCGAGAAGAAATCATGATGAGGCGGCGTTCACGCATTAAATGGCTTTCGGAAGGAGATAGCAACACACAATATTTTCAGAAAAAAGCAAGTGCAAGGAGGGCAAGGAATAGAATAGTTCAGCTGCAGCGACAAGATGGCTCTATGTGCTCGGATCCGGAGGAGATGGCAGGGATGGCAACAGATTTCTATAAAAATCTTTATACATCAGAGGGCACCATTGGCATGGAGGAAGTACTATCACATATTCCTGTGAGAGTTCATGGAGATATGAACATAAAGCTCAATGCGCCTTATACGAATGAGGAGATAAAGGAGGCACTTTTTCAGATGTTCCCAACCAAGGCTCCCGGTCCTGACTGTTTCCCGGCACATTTTTTCCAAAGGCACTGGGAGCTTTGTGGAGATGAGATAATAGGTATGATTAAGAGAGTGCTAAGTGGAGAGGACTCACTGGAGGATATTAACAAAACGTTCATCGTTCTAATTCCCAAGATTGCAAGTCCGAAAATCCTAGGACAGTTTCGGCCTATAAGTCTTTGTAACGTCATCTTCAAGATAGCGTCAAAGGTCTTAGCCAATAGGCTGAAAGTAATCCTCCCAGAGGTGATCTCCGAAGAGCAATCCGCTTTCGTCCCTGGTCGTCTTATAACCGACAACTTTATAACGGCATACGAGTGTCTCCATTACATGAAATCAAGGAGGGTCAAGTATAATCGGTTTTGTGCGATGAAGCTCGATATGATGAAGGCGTACGATAGGCTAGAATGGCCTTACCTTAAAGCTGTCATGCTTAAACTGGGTATCAGTCCAGTGTTCACAGAGGCGGTCATGAGGTGCGTTTCATCAGTTTCTTTCTCTGTTCTGTTTAATGGTGGAAGGTTAGATGATTTCAGGCCCTCCCGAGGAGTGCGGCAGGGGGACCCAATATCCCCATATCTCTTTCTCTTGGCAGCGGAAGGGCTCTCGTGTTTATTGAAAGCACACGGAGGTGGCGTTAGGGGCCTCTCAGTAGCGGCTTCTGCCCCTGCTGTGAATCATTTGTTGTTTGCCGACGATAGCCTCTTATTTTTTGAAGCAACCACTGAAAGTGCTGCCAGGGTGAATGAGTTGCTGAAACTATATTGTGATGCTTCAGGACAGCGATTAAATATGGACAAGTCATCCATTTATTTCAGTAAGGGAGTTTCTAAGGCAACCCGGCTGGAAGTTAAAAACGTGCTGGACATTCACAATGAGGCGCTGTCTGATAAATACTTGGGCTTACCAAGCGATGTGGGTAGAGCCAAGGAAGGATGTTTTAAATATCTCAAGGACAGAATCTGGAAGCATGTCCAAGGTTGGATGGAGAAGTGCTTGTCTGCGGGAGGGAAGGAAGTGCTTATTAAATCGGTCGCCCAAGCAATACCAACGTATTCTATGGCGTGCTTCAAGCTATCGCGTGGTCTCTGTCAACATATAAACAGTCTTCTTAGGAAGTTCTGGTGGGGCAGCAAGCAAGGCCAGAGGAAGCCGGCGTGGGTATCATGGGAAACAATGTGCAAACCAAAATTTATGGGAGGAATGGGTTTTAGCGATATTGAACTTTTTAATCTTGCACTACTAGCACGCCAGGTGTGGAGGATTCTTCAGGAGCCAAATTCTCTAAGTGCTAGAGTACTGAAGGCGAGATACTTTCCGGATGGTTCTATTCTTGAGGCGACCTTGGGAGCTCATCCCTCCCAGGTATGGCGGTCACTGATAGAAGGTCGAGATGTGCTTGCTTTGGGCTTAATAAAGAGGATTGGTTCGGGGGAGAACACAAGCATATGGCATGAGAATTGGCTGCCGAGGGACTATAAATTAAAACCTATGTGTTCGATCTCGCATGACCCTCCTCAAACTGTCTCGGAACTTATTGATCCAACATCACGGACATGGAATAAGCCAGTACTTATGCAGCATTTTGTGAAGCCTGATGTTGATGTGATTATGAGCATCCCGCTTAGTTTTCAAGTGCAACAAGATTTCTGGGCTTGGCACTATGATAAGAGAGGACTGTTTTCTGTACGGTCTGCATACAAGATGATCTCAGCTATCAAACATCAAAGAGAGGAGTGGCTTGAACACCGTGCGAGCAACTCCAACAAGGAGGCAGAGAAGAAAGCATGGTCTCAGATTTGGAAAGTTAAGATCCCATCAAAGGTAAGAGTCTTTGTCTGGAGATTGGCCCAGATGTCATTGCCAACGGGGACGGTGCGCCATAGCAGGAAGATGGCGACCTCACCAGCTTGCTCAATATGCAATGAAGAAGTGGACTCGTGGCGCATTCTTTGTTTGACTGCCGCATGGCCAGGTGTGTTTGGGCCCTGAGTGATGAAGATGTCCTTGAACATATGCTATCCAACAGAACTGATGATGCGAGGCTATGGATTTTTTGACTGTTTGAAACCACGAACCAGCATGATCTTGCCAAGATCCTAGTCATGATGTGGGCTATATGGTGGGCTCGGCGGAAAGCTATCCATGACAATGAGTACCAAAGTCCACTTTCAACGTTCAGTTTCATCAATCGATATCTTGATGAACTTGAAGTGGCAAACCTTGGAAGAACGACGACTACAAATCTGGTTGTCCAGCAAAGGCCAGCAAGATGGCGGCCACCTGATGATGATGCGTGTGTAAAGATAAATGTGGATGGCGCTATCTCGCGTCGAGGAACCACAGGGGCGGCAGCGGCAGTTTGCAGAGATAGACTGGGAAATTATTTGGGGTCTTCGGCAATTGTTTTTGATGGACTGGTTGATGCACCAAGCCTAGAAGCCCACGCATGCAACGAAGCTCTTGTTCTGGCAAGAGATCTCAATATTTCACATGCGATAGTAGCATCGGACTGCATGCAAGTCGTTACAGATATCAAGCAAGGGGCTAGTTCCTCGTATGTCTTTCTGCTTAGAGAGATTAATGAGAGAGTGAATGATTTTGTTAAAATTAGTTTCTGTTTTGAGAGGAGGGAGTCGAACTTTGAGGCGCATGCTTTGGCCAAGGCAGCGTCGTCGCTCCCGGCGGGTCGCCACATGTGGCTAGGGATCCTCCCGTATATCATTTATATTCCTTCCGTGTTGAACTTTGAATAAAATCCCTAGTTTCACCTCAAAAAAAAAAGTTCCTCCAGGAAAAGTAACAAAACCTGGCTGAAAAAAAATGTTGCGCCATAAAAAAAAAGGTACGCTGACGTCAGCCGACTGAGACTTCGCGAAGTCTCAGTCGACTGATTCCTAGCCAGACCCTTAAATAAACTTGTTGTGTATGTCGGGTTTTATTTGTCGGATTTGCTAATTCATATCTAGATAATTTTTAAATATATATCACATTTATGTTGTCCATCATAGGATTATAAGCTGTAAGATTTGTATAAATTTGTTTTTCTTAAAGTTATCGTTGTGTCTCGCGCGCGGTGTGGTGTCACATTTTTTGTGTCACGCAAGAGGTGTTCTATGCATGGCCACTAGTCTTTTTATTGTAGTATTGGGTTGTACCTTTCTTTTTCCTCGCAGGCTGCAATATTCATTTTTTACTTTTTTTTCTATTATCGGTGGTATATACATGCAACGATGTGTTGCTTTTCTTAATGTTATGCATGTCTATCCCTTAACATGCAACTACAACTATTGTAACTGTATTGATTATCTGTTTTTTTTTAAGATTCGAGGCATTTATTGTTAGCCCCCGGCCCCCGCGTCGCCTAGCTTAGGCGACACGGGCAGCAGCCCACCTCCCGCCGTCAAGCAACGCCCTCCACCGGCGCCTCCCCCTCGCCGCCGCCTGGGGCCATCGCCGGGCAAAGCCCGCGTGCTGGAGGCGGCGGCGGGGTCTTCTCCGTCGCTCGGCGCCCTTCCTCGAGGGTTGCAGCTGGGCGCGCTCGATCCAGATGCGTCCGGCGCGGTGCGCATGGTCGGGCCGGCGGCTGCTCGCGCGGCGGCCTCGGGCTTCTTCGGTGATGCTGTGGTGGCGGGGGCGGCCGGATTTGGTCGGTTTCGGCCAGATCCACGAGCAGCGCGGGGCACGGATGGTGAGGCGCGGGCGTGGGCGGACGCGCGGGATGGCAAGGCCGGCGCGGGGTCTGGTGCGCGGCGGGGGTGAGCGGCAGCTGCAGCTTGGTCGCGGGGCGGCACGTGTGTCCACGACGGGCGGCCAGGTGTTACCGCGCAGGGTGGCGCGGCGAGCGCGCGCAGGGCGCGTCATGGGCGCGGATGGGAGGCCACGACAGGGGCTCGTGTGCAGGGAGGTCGCGGCCTGGGCGAGTGTGCGCACGGTGCTAGGCGGCGTGCTTCTGCAGCTTTGCTGGGCGGATGGCGTGGATTTGCGGTAAGACAAGGATGCCGGGGCGGCGGCCCCGGAGCGATGGCTGCATCGGCATGGGCTGCGGCGGCGGCTGGGGACGGTGGATTCGGAGCATTTCCCATAGATTTGGCCCTGGCAAACGCGTCGTCTCTCTGTCGCATGAGGTGCTGCAGCGGGCCGACGCGGAAGGGCTTTGGCGGCTGACGACGGGAGGTGCTCTTCACGGCAGGCTTGGCTCCGGTGGTCTGGGTATCCATGGTGCCAAGATTTGCAGGCTCACTGTTAGGAGATGAGGGACTTAGGCAAAAGCTTTTGACGACGTCGGCGTCTGCGGGTGTCGTGACCTTCTTGGAGACGTCGTCATAGAGTTCCTCCTCTCCTTCCATGTGCTTGGGCTCTCCGGGTGAGAACCTAAACTTCAGTATTCTGGAGTGGGCGGCGGCGGCGTTTTACGTCGTAACCTTCTTGGAGGCGTCGCTTTGGAGGGCCAGCCTTTGGTTGTTGTGCGGGCTCTTCCGTTTTCATGGGTGGTGTATGCCGGAGCGGCGGCTCCGGGATCTTCAGTTGAGAGCCGAGGCGGCGGCCTCGGGCAGCGGTGCGGCGATGGCCCCAGGAGGTAGGGCTGTTTGTCGACATGGCTTGGGTGAGGACCTTGAGCTGCGTGGGTGGCAAGGTTGTCGGCTCGGTCGACGCGTCCCAGCGGGGGCGGTTGGACGGCATGTCAGGGCGGCGGCCCCGGATGTGGTGCGGCGTTCGTGGTCTGTGTGGGTTGCCCTGAGCAGTGCGGGCTGCAGACTGTTGTATCGTGCGGCGTTGCTGCTCGAGGGTGAGCGGTGGCATGTCGGGCGGCGGCCCCGGATGTGGTGCGACGTTCGTGGTCTGCGTGCGGTTGTCCTGAGCAGTGTGGGACTGCGGGCTACTGTATCATGCGGCGTTGCTGCTCGAGGGTGAGCGATGGCATGTCGGGGTGGCGGCCCCGGAAGGCGGCGTCGGTTGAGTGCGCAGGGCGCAACGGAGCAGTGGATGTCGAGGCGACGGCCTCGGGAGATTTGCCGTTTTGAGGGCATGGACCTCGTGTCTTGTGGGCGACGTGGTTGTCATCGATGTTGTTCGTGGGTGAGCTTTGCCCCGTGTGTTAGTCTTTGGGGTGGGCTTGGCCCTTGTTGTTCCGATTTTCGCCTGATTTTCCGTAATTAACTGGGCAATTCTTTTTTGCTTAATTAATAGATGAGGCAATCTTTGCCTCCGTTTTGAAAAAAAATTTATCCTGACCCTGGCAACTGCATGCCTAATTAAGTTCACGCTTGACACACAACTACATGCCTATAATGAGATTACAAATAGGGACTAGACAAGGGTTCTCGGCCAGTTGCTACTCCATATTTTAAAACTATTCATTTTTTTCATTTTTATTTTATTAAAAAGAACTCATGTTTATCGCAGGGTAATTGCATGCCTTCACCTAGACACACAGCTGCAAGTTTCACCTCTGAATGCAGTTGCATGTCTTTAGTATGACCACAACTTTGTGTGAAGGGGGTGAAGTGTTTGTCGGAGGTCAGGTGCATACCCACCACTAGACACATAAATGAATGTGTCGCCCCGCCCTGCAATTGCATGTCTTCAATGCAACCGCATCTAGCTGAGTTTTGAAAATGACTCATCTAACTTGTGGCCCGTCTGATCTACTAGTTGTAATCTTTTGTGCAAACTTGATCGCGCCTCATTTTGGTCGCGCACGCCCTGCATCATCGCAATGTCCAATTGATGGCTCGTTTTTGCTAGGCCCTTCTTTTGTTCTGCTTCTGTTTTACTTTTTCCTAGTTGTTTTGATGGGCTTTTTTGTCATTTTATTGTTATGTTTAGTAGAAGTGAAAGATATAGTGTGTTATGTTTGTTGCCTCTTTTTATTACCTCCATTCCGCAGATGATATGCCTCTGGCCATTCCTCCTCTCTCTCCATTTTCCTTTTGTCTTTCATTACAGTAGACGCTTTTTTGTGCATCCTTTTTATGTGCGAGTTTTTTCCTCTAGTTGCAATGTCATCCTCAACTTGTAACCGAGACCAACAATTTTTTACCGCCTCATTTGCATGTTTAGTATTAACTTGCAACCGGGTCCAACCCTTTCTTTCTCTCCAGTTGCAAGTTCAACCTCCACTCTCAACTAGACTCAATGTTTCTTTCAATATCGCATCTGGCCCTAATTCTTTTTTTGCATTAGTTGTAAGTCCACTCTTAATTTGTAATTGGTCCCTACTTTTTTTTGTCTCGGTTGCAAGTTCACCACCGACTCAAAAACTAGGGGTAATTCTCTGTCCCAGTTGCAAGTTCACCACCGACTTAGAAACTAGGGGTTAATTGTTTGTCCCGGTTGCAAGTCAACCGTCGGCTCGCAACTGGTCCAGACCCTTTTTTATCCTAGTTGCAAGTCAACCATCGACACTCAATTGGGCTTGACTTTCTTTTTACTACATGTGCAAGTCCACCATCGACTCGCAACTAGGGTTGTCTTTTTTGTCCTAGTTGTAAGCCACCCACCGACTCGCAACTAGGTATGACCATTTTTTATCCAAGATGAAAGTCAACCATCAACATGAAACTGAGACCTTGATCTTTTTTGGTCGCAGTTGCAAGTCAACCATCGACTCGCAACTGGGCATACATTTTTTTATCCTAGTTGCAAGTGAACCATCGACATGTAATTGGGCCTAGTTTTTTAATCAAACTTGCAAGTCCACCATTGACCTACAGTTGGGGTTGACTTTTTGTCCCAGTTGCACGTCAACCATTGACACACAACTGGGTATGGCCCTTTTTATCATAGTTACAAGTCAATCATTGAAATGCAATTGGGACCTTGATTCTTTTTTTGTCGCATTAGCAAGTCAACCATCAACTCGCAATTGACCCCGTCCTTTTTTCCCTAGCTGCAAGTCCACCCTTGATATGCAACTAGACCCTAGATTATTTTTTAGCCAAGTTGCAAGTTCATTCTTGACTCGCAACTGGCCTGATTTGACACAATTGCAAGTCCACTATCGACTCGCGATTGGGCTCGATCTTTTTTATCCCAATTGCAAATCCACCATCGACTCACAACTGGACAAACACTTTTTGTCCTACTTGCAAGTCCACCATTAACATGCAAATGGGCTATTTGATTCTTTTTCCTTTTTTTTTCAAAAGTCACAAGTTTTAAAAATGCTCATTGTCTTTTAAAATTTGTTCAACTTTTCACTAAAAAACAAAATTTCGAAAATTGTTCATGTTTACTAAATAATGTTTGGAAATAAATATTTTATAAGACTATTTTAAAAAATGTTTAATTTTCAAAAAATGATTGGAATAAAAAATTGTTCAAAATTTTTAAATATGTAAAAAAATAAAAAACATATTTTCAAAAAATTTCAGAATTTCAGAAAATGTTCACAAAAACTAGAAAATACTAGAAATTTCAAATTTTGCTCCCTTTTTCAAAAAAATATTCATAATTTATTCACAACTTCAAAACTTTAAATATTTGTCACATTTTTGTAATATAGAATCGGATTTCTAAAAAAAATGAGATCAACCCAAGGGCTAACCCTCGTTGGCATTTTTCTATAGAAGAAGCTCCGCGAGCACCACGGATCCAAACCGGAACTTGAACTCGGGTGGGCTGGCAGCAACCTCAGCTGCCCAGCTAACGGATCGACGCCCCGTCCTCAGAATCGGATTTCTAAACGTCTGCACACAAGCTGGCCTCGTCTCAGCGTGCTACGATCCCTGCCGTTCACTCGTACGTGCAAAACCAAACACACCAGCAAGTACCTTAGTTGATTTACAGTAGCTAGCATGACATGCGCGTGTAGCTTTTTTAAGCGTCAACAGCCAAACTTTTTGAGCATGTAGCTGTACGCGAACGTGGTAGCTTTCTTGTTTTATATAATGTGAAAGAAAAACAAAGAGATCAAGTGGCGGAGACCATAAATAGGCGATGAAGTCAACTTAGACACATCCTTATCTGTAGTGCAGAAACATGGTGTACTGTTTGTTTTGAAAGTCTAAAAAAGTAAATCTTCGATTTTGCGAAAGCACATTCATGCCCTCAGTATTGCACATCCCATGCCATTGATTTTGAACGGAGATTCATGCCGGTATTTTCTTTTTTCTTTTCATTTTTTCTATGTTTGATTGTGTTATTTAGTTGTGCAATATTTAGAGCACATCTAGACAGTGCACCCTAGTTATTGCATGAATCCATATGAATCAAATAGTTATGATTTTTTTTATGCTTGATGAGTCATTTAGATGTGCAATAACTAGGGCACTTCTAAATGTGCCCTAAAGAGTCTCAGAAAATATATGTCGGGTTTACTTCCATTCGGATTCGTGTTCGGTTTTTCATCGTATTATAAGTACCGTTACTTTCGTTTTGGTTCTTTAGTTAATCTCTAAGAGCATCTCAAACAGACCCCTTATAGTCGCGTGAACTGTAAAAATCCAACGACTATACGGGTTTGGCCATTTTTTAGGCTAGACCAGAGTTCGTATAGTTGCTCGACCCGTAATGATTTTGCGGTGGCCCGCAACCCCCCCCCCCACACACACACAGTATATTTACGGGTTTGCTGCGAGTACACGGGCCGAAACCCTATGCACCCGCCGCCGGATTCCCCAAACCCCTCTCCGTTTTCTCACCGCCGGTGAGAAATCCGCTGTCCCCGCCCACTGATTGGCGATGATATGGAGCTATGATCGGCACAGTGACGGCGAAGACCCGGAGCGCAAGCATTGCGTCATCGCCGGCGTGGCGCACAAGCGCTCGTCCAAATGCTACACCAACTATGGACTCCCGGTGCCGCCATCCCTCCTCCGCCGTGAGACGATCCGGCGCGGGGAGCTCTTTTGGTGTGTCGTTGCTTCTGGTGAAGAGGGAGAGGGAGCCCGGCGAGCTCCGCGCTGTCAAGATAGAGCCGGGTGAGGAGCGCCCGCGCGGCCGCAATGTCATCGGCCCGGAGGACTACCTCGCCGGGCTCGACACGGATGCCTTCGAGGCGGCGCTCGCCGAGCGCACTGTGCGCGAGCAGGGGTAGGAGGACGTGAAGGAAATATGCCCTAGAGGCAATAATAAAGTTATTATTTATTTCCTTACATATCATGATAAATGTTCATTATTCATGCTAGAATTGTATTAACTGGAAACATAATACATGTGTGGATACATAGACAAACAGAGTGTCACTAGTATGCCTCTACTTGACTAGCTTGTTAATCAAAGATGGTTAAGTTTCCTAACCATGGACAAAGGAGTTGTCATTTGATTAACAAGGTCACATCATTAGTTGAATGATCTGATTGACATGACCCATTCCATTAGCATAGCACCCGATCGTTTAGTATGTTGCTGTTGCTTTTATCCATGACTTATACATGTTCCTTTGACTATGAGATTATGCAACTCCCGTTTGCCGGAGGAACACTTTGGGTGCTACCAAACGTCACAACGTAACTGGGTGATTATAAAGGAGTACTACAGGTGTCACCGAAGGTAGATGTTGGGTTGGCGTATTTCGAGATTAGGATTTGTCACTCCAATTATGGGAGAGGTATCTCTGGGCCCTCTCGGTAATGCACATCACTTAAGCCTTGCAAGCATTGCAACTAATGAGTTAGTTGCGGGATGATGTATTACGGAACGAGTAAAGAGACTTGCCGATAACGAGATTGAACTAGGTATTGGATACCGACGATCGAATCTCGGGCAAGTAACATACCGATGGACAAAGGGAACAACGTATGTTGTTATGCGGTCTGACCGATAAAGATCTTCGTAGAATATGTAGGAGCCAATATGGGCATCCAGGTCCCGCTATTGATTATTGACCGGAGATGTGTCTCGGTCATGTCTACATTGTTCACGAACCGTAGGGTCCGCACGCTTAAGGTTACGATGACAGTTATTATGAGTTTATGAGTTTTGATGTACCGAAGGAGTTCGGAGTCCCGGATGAGATCGGGGACATGACGAGGAGTCTCGAAATGGTCGAGACGTAAAGATCGATATATTGGACGACTATATTCGGACATCGGAAAGGTTCTGCGTGGTTCGGGTATTTATCGGAGTACCAGAGAGTTACGGGAATTCGTCTTGGGCCTCATTGGGCCATACGGGAAAGGAGAGAAAGGGACCAAAAGGTGGCCGCGCCCCTCCCCTTGCTCTAGTCCGAATTGGACTAGGGAAGGGGGGCGCCCCCTTCCTTCCTTCTCCTTCTCTCTTCCTTTTCCTTCTCTCCTACTCCCCCTACATGGAAGGATTCCTAGTTGGACTAGGAAAAGGGGAATCCTACTCCCGATGGGAGTAGGACTCCCCTTGGCGCGCCAAACCTAGGGCCGGCCTCCTCCCTCCCTTGCTCCTTTATATACGGGGGCAGGGGGCACCCCATGGACACACAAGTTGATCTTCGTGATCGTTCCTTAGCCGTGTGCGGTGCCCTCATCCACCATATTCCACGTCGGTCATATCGTTACGGTGCTTAGGCGAAGCCCTGCGACGGTATAACATCAAGATCGTCACCACGCCGTTGTGCTGACGAAACTCCTCCCCGACGCTTTGCTGGATCGGAGCCCAGGGATCGTCATCGAGCTGAACGTGTGCCAAGAACTCGGAGGTGCCGGAGTAACGGTGCTTGGATCGGTCGGATCGTGAAGACGTACGACTACATCAACCGCGTTGATATAACGCTTCCGCTTTCGGTCTACGAGGGTACGTAGACAACACTCTCCCCTCTCGTTGATATGCATCACCATGATCTTGCGTGTGCGTAGGAAATTTTTTGAAATTACTACGTTCCCCAACAGGACGCGCGTCGCCAGCGAGACGAGGAGCTCAGCGACCTCCTCTTCGAGCAGGGGCTCGCCGCCACGCGCGAGTTCAATGTGAAGCAGGCTACATGGCGCTGCGAGCAGGAGGACCAAGACAAGAAGTAGATCGACCTTGTTTCGTCCTTCGACGACGAGTGAGCGCCTCCGCCGCAGCATCACCGCCGCACCCGGAGAGCTCCAGTTTTGCCTAGTTTAGGGTATGGCAGCATCACAATGCAATATAACTTTCGAAATGTAGCGATGATCAAACTATGAATGTAGTATGTGTTCTTCATATCGCCCGAGAATGATTACTTTCAAAATTTACGGTTTCAAATACGGGCTATGTTCGGCCGCAGTCGATTTCGCCCCTCAAACCTCCTATTCTTGGCCCCTATCCACGATATAAGGGCCGCTGATATACGGCGTCTGTTAGAGATGCTCTAAAATATCATATTTGCTAAATCTCAAGATTTCACAATGTCACATCTAAATCCATAACCGCTGGATCATATTTTGCTGTAAGATTTGTGCAATTAACAAAATAACTTTATCTTTTTCTAGAGAGAAATGAACTAACATGATGTACCTCACAAATAAAGTATTCTGAGAGTTCTTGGATAAATTATCTTTCTAGATGACATACTTATTTAGTATTTACTCAAATTCAGAAGAGGAGCATGAGCAACACTTGAAGATGGTTCTAGAGAAACTCCGAGAGCACCAATTGTATGCCAAATTCAGCAAGTGCGAATTTTAGCTTAGGGAAGTCAGATTTTTAGGGCATGTGCTAACCGCTAAAGCATTGTTAGTGGCCCCTCCAAGATAGAAGCTGTGACGAAATGGCCGTCACCAACCAACGTGAAGGAAGTCAGAAGCTTCCTCAAACTTGCTATTTATTACCGCAAATTCATGGAAGATTTCTCAAGCATTGCTACACCAATGACACAACTTTTGAAGAAGGACGAGAAGTTCGAGTGGACATGCAAGTGCGAAGAAAGCTTCCAAGAGCTCAAGAATAGGTTGACAACTGCCCCAGTATTGGCCACACCAGATATTCACAAAGAAGTTTTGTTTTATTGTGATGCATCAAGAACTGGACTTGGAAGTGTTTTGATGCAAGATGGACAAGTCGTGGACTATTTGTCCAGAAAATTACATCCTCGCGAGGGGAACTATGTCACTCATGCAATGGAGGGTGACACGAAACCTAGGACATGCCAGTTCAACAAATAGTGGGCCATGAGCTGACTATATGTTGCCAGTGGGGCAAATCAATGCTAAATCCTAAGAGAAAGCATGGAGAGAAGGGTTGGCCATGGCCCACTATGGTCCACCCTATGCTCCGTCCCTGCACTCATGACCTTCAGTTGGCAGTTGTAGTTTACGCGCCGAAGACATGGCGTCATTACCTGCTAGGTAAGCGATGTGAGATATATACAGATCATAAGAGCTTGAAGTATATCTTCACTCAGTAGGAGTTGAACATGAGACGACAGAAATGGTTAGAGATGATCAAGCACTACGATATCAGTGTGCAGTATCACCTTGGAAAAGCTAATGTAGTAGGTGACGTCTTGAGCAAGAAGGCTTGTTCAATGTACACCTTAGTTTTACAAGACACTCAAAGGTAGAACAAACAACAAGTGTATAAATAGCTTAACTAATACAACCCGACTTATTGAACAAATAAATTACAGGGTCGGGTGGGGGACATATGCCCCCCCAGGTGGAGAACGACATGGGAACATTGAAGTCATCAGATGACTTAGTTGGCGTAGTCGCCCGTCGCACATGTTTCGCGGCCCTCTGCGTCAAAGGCACATGTCGTTCGTAGCCAAATCCGGCCACTGGTGGTAGTAGGGGCATGTAGGTGTAACGTTTGACGGGGTGGCGCTGGTGACAGGTGATTGACGTGCATCGTGTACTTGCATCCGTTGGTGATCATAAAAGTGACTTTGATGGCGGGACTTACGAACATAGCGACCATCATCAGGGAGGCAAGACAAAGAAAAATCAGTGCTAACTAGCTGCAATTGATTGTGCGCTCTCATAAGCTCAAAATTTTTCAGTGCCTCGGAATATCATGTACAAAAAGCCAAATAAATATTTTTAATAGTATCTGTTATGTGGTACTGGTAGTTTTTGTTTGCATGGTTGCACTGAATATTGTCCAAATGGACCAGCTATAGTCTGTACACTTATATGCTTATATATATGTTGAATAGTCAATTCAAGGTTCATGTTTGTTGTCAATGGCTTAGAAATATACACAATGATATCAAATTTGTAAGTGTTTTTAGATATCCGCTATGCGGACATAGCGCCAGTAATCTCGTCCGCCATCCGTATATGTTGAATAGTCAATTCAATGGTCATGTTTGTTTACATAGCGCCAGTAAGCTTGGCCCTATGTTCAAATCTACTTGTAATCTTTTGTCAAATCCATTTAAAATCCTAGCTTAAAAACATCCAATGTTAAGGTTCGGAAGAAAGATGACTTCTAGCCATTGACAAACGGGCCCCACATAAAATAGAAATATTATAGCGCACTTCTATGACGATTTTGTGTTTGCGCTTTGTCTTGACAACCTCCATATTCATACGAAGCATGCTTTATAAAAATTATAAAGACTTTTGATATAACGATTTCTACTAAAATTTCTCTTAATAATCATCCATGTCATGAATCTAGATAGTATGGCAAAGTTGACCCCTCCCTCCAACCTCCACATTTCCCTGTTTGCCATAAAAGATTCTGAGAAAATATTCAAGCAAACTGTCGAAGGCTGATTGGCTGGAGGCGACCCACCATTCTTTCTGCCCACCTAACCCTAGCTCAAAAACCCGAGCGAAATCCCAAAGAACAAATCCAAGGAAATATAGGGGAGGGGACGACTCCCACTTCCTTCCGTCCTTCCTTCCTTTCCCCTTCTCCCCCCGTCAATTTTTTAGGCTCGCTCGCAGGGATGCGGCGGCTATGGCGATGGTACCAGCAGTCCCTGGCCTCCTACCCCGTGCGGACGCAGGTCGTCAGCTCCGGCATCCTCTGGGCCCTCGGCGACATCGGCGCCCAGGCCGTCACCCACAAATCCGCCAGCTCCCACCACCACCACGCCAAGAACCCCGAGGTAGCCAGTCAACCGCCCCTACCACTTCTTCCTTCTCCAGCTACTGATCCCCGGAATCCATTGTCGTTCTTGGATGCCGTCGCGCCCCAGCTAATCCGGTCGCCTGGGAGTGGGGACTTCCCTGGGGTATATGTAAACCTAGGCTACCAGAGGGATCGATTTTTAGGCGTAGGGGATGCTTAATCTGTTTCAACAGGGTCGATATGTGATTGGTCATTGGAGAAAGTAATAACTATAAACCAACGACCGGTTTAGTATTTCTTTTGCTTGGGCTGTTGATTTTTTTTATGCGAAGAATAATATTAGAACCTCTGTAAGTTAATTGTTGTTTAATCACATATCAGTCTGATGTTTGGGGTAATGTTTATGTTGAGTTCGATGTTCTCTTGTCTTGACTAAAGCCTATTTTGTCCCCTCCCAAAAAAAGCCTATTTTGCCAAATCTGTTCCTGAGGTTATCTCTATATATGCTGTTGGTGGTGTGTTGAGATTTGGCAGTTCTTTTTGGTAATACTCCCTCCGTCCCATAATGTAAGACGTTTTTTGACACACATTGGAGCGTTGTTGTTAAAACTGGGGTAGGAGATTTTAATGGTTCATAATGTCGCTTGATTATTCGAGTACCTATGGTCTCCATTTGTTGTATCCATGTATTGTTTTGTGATTTTAGAGCTTTTCGGTGTTCCTCCCCCCAAAAAAAGACTCAGGGTGAATGGGTTATTGAATGAGAGGTCGATTTGATGTTATTCCTTTGATATGATGAAAGCTTACTTCGTGGGAGTTAACTTTATCTGGACACTAGAAAAGGATTTCGCTGGGCATGTGAATTACATGTTGACCTTGGTATGGGCTGTTTCCTTCCTCTGTCGTTTGTTGGACCTAATAAAGAGAAAATGGTTGACACATTGATGTATGTACTTTCTGCTGTTCTCATGTCTAAGTGCTCCTCAAAACATGCTTTCACTTTTCATTTTCTTAAATATGAAATGGTACCCCATCTGTCCGATCTTTAGCTTTAGATGTATTTGTTATTTTAGATTTGAGACCTGCCAGCATGGAGAACTATTTGACTATTGTTTCTGCTAAGAATCAAAGACTCTGTTGATAATCAGTAAATTACCGGCTGCATAATTTGTTTCTAATAACCAGCAAACCGGTTTTGAATTATTTTTTAATCTGTAAACAAATCTTTAAATTTGAAAAATCTAAGAAATTCAGACCGAAATATAATATTCTGCGCTGTCATTGTTATGCACTTAACTTAACGAAGCTCTGTTACCTTTTCAGGATAAGGATAAAGAGTTCAAAATTGATTGGAAGAGGGTCGGCATCACAAGTTCATTTGGATTTGCTTTCGTTGGACCCGTGGGACATTACTGGTTAGTTCTCTCATAATTTCATATCCGGTATGAGCAGATGGTGTTAGGATCAACTTTGTTACGGTTTCTTTATTTTCAGGTTGTATAGGCTGATTTGAAATCGAATTGTAAATTATTAGAGTTTGGACAACATTAACAATGGTAAATCTGATAGAACTCCATCTCCCAGTCTCAGGCAGATGGTTACCACGTGGTATAGAACTGCAGATACAGGATTCAAAGAGGCTCACAAACACATAAGCATATAAATGGCAAAATGGAAGTCATATTTAGTAATTTACATCATGCACTTATGTTTTCCTTTTAGGTGATCTAGGTGATGACTTTTTGATACAGATGACAGTATATTAGTATAAATGGATAATGAACTGTGAAACATTGAAGACACTTAAATAGCATATACTTTGCTTATACCTATTTTTGGTTCATGAATCCATTGGAAGTTTGGATATGTACTTCATGGTTAATCATTACTAGTGTAATTGGGGACTGTGAATGCCAACATTTGTGGCAATGCGTTTGTAGTTTCAGCACAATAAAGATAAATAGAGCATTATGAACTATAGGCTTCTAATATTGCCTCATTGTCAAGCTGTGAATTAAACTTGATTTGCACATCAAATTTTGGAGTAAAAGTAGCTTGGGCTGTACTTTGCAGCCGTACATCTTGTTATGTTCATTTGTGTTCTCACTGACCCACTTCAATATAAAGTTATAAAGTACTTCATGGCGTCACGCATTTTGTTCACGTTCATTCTAGCTGCTCCTTAGACTCGTGTACTAAAATGCTGCTCTTTCTAGAGAGTAGTTAGCACTTAGCAGTGGACCGAATTAAACCTGTTGTTAGTGTTCTAAATTTTCATTTGGCTACAAGGTTTTGAACTGGAAACAAGATTGGTGTTTGAAATCTCTTAACTAAAAATACAATGGGGACAATACCTTCAGACAAACCTCTACTGTCATTCCCACTTTGGTGAACCACAGCCTCGTCTCATTTGTTGCACTCTATCGATGTGCTAACACTGCTGTTAAGATGTGGGAATTAACCTTGTAGGTTTACTAGTGGCTAAGCAAAACTCTACTGATTTTAGGAGTTAACAACTTTTGATTTCGTGACGCAAACTGCAATATAACGTGTACTCATTTTTGTGACCTAGGTATGAATACTTGGATCGTATGGTCCGACGAAGATACCTGCCTGGTTCGTTCAAATTTGTAGCCTCAAAGGTTGCAGCGGATGGTCTCCTCTTTGGGCCGCTAGATCTGGGGCTGTTCTTCTCTTATGTGGGCCTTGCTTCAGGAAGGAGTCTGGAGCAGGTGAAGGATGATGTGAAGAGGGACATCATTCCTGCTCTGGTTTTAGGGGGAGCCATCTGGCCGGCTGTGCAGATTGCAAACTTCCGCTTCATTCCCGTGCGATACCAGCTGCTCTATGTGAACTTGTTCTGCCTGTTAGACAGTTGTTTCTTGTCATGGATCGAGCAACAAGGAGATGCGGCTTGGAAGCAATGGTTCACATCGTTCCAGAAGAAAATCGAAGACCAGAAGAGCAACGCTTGATCTGAATCATGATTGAAGAAGATGCTTGACCAGAAGTTAGCTTCTGTCATTTTGACCGATATATCCAGGAAGTATGTGGAGTTCTGGTGGGCAGCGGCTGTTTATGTGGAGTTTTGGTGGCCAGCAATACTGGGCGTCACTGTCATGTGGAGATGATCTTTGTTTCTTCCACAATCTCAATGAGAAGGCAATGCTCTCGTTTAACTTTTTGTTTCGTAACCGAGCATTTGTTCATGCTGTTTGTTTGACCCGCAGAGCGCGTATTTTTAACGAGTATTCACTGTATTCATCGTGCTGTGGAAACATGCTACTCATAAATATGCAATGGCGCCGAGAACTTTCTACTGTTGGTTCTCTTGGTCAAGTGTGTGTCAAGTGCTGAAGCAGCACGAGCATTCTCCGAAATTCTGCATGAACTAGAACGAGGAGTGCATGTGCAGCAGCGTCCATGCAGAATTTGTAGTCGAGGAGTGCATGTGCAGCAGCGTCCATGCAGAATTTGTAGTCTGCATGGACGTTCGTTCGTCAGCTCAGTTGATCCGACGCTAGTTCTGGCAAGGTGAAAGAGGCGAGCTCGGCCTCCCGCCTCCTTCGGTTCTACTAGCACTCTCAGCAGCGACCATATATAAACTCTCAGTCTACCGTTTTAGTAGGCCTCAGCCTTCATGTGCTGCTCCTGTTTTGTTCATGTTTGTTATCGTCTTCATGCCCTCTAATTTTCTACGTGTTGATTTAAATGTGAGCTAACTCCCTTTTTTTATCAAAAAGAAGTGATACACAACCTTTTATTGATTATTTTAAAATTTGTCAACTGATCACAATAAAGTTAAAAAAAACTGTCACACATGGATAGCCCAAGGCCAAGCTAGAAAGAAAAAACATACGAAAATGACATCACAAATAATACTAGTTGAAGAAATTCCAAGAGATCACTCCCATCGGCTGCAACCAAAGACCCTATGCGCCCGATCCTCCTCCTTGCGTAATAGCCGATGGCCTTGAAGATAACCTACAAAAAAATTAATCTTTTTGTTCTGTTAAAAATAAAATTATTACGGTTGTTCCAAATGGCTCAGAGTGAAGTGCAAATTCCCACATAGATCCAAGACTTCTTTTTTTCACCACATTAACCAGTTCCCCAACATATTTTCATACCACCCGTTGGCGGAGATAGATTAAAAGCTATATGGATTGATTGCCATAATAGCTTGACAAGTGGGTAGTGAAGGAATAGATATTGAATTGTCTCCTCGTCGCCACAAAAGCAATACTTAGTGCATTTTGTCAATTCCCTTTTTTTCAGATTAACTTTTGTCAGAATAACCTACCACATGAAGATTTTTATTTTCAATAGGAATTTCATTGTCCAAATTCTTTTTTGTCGGCAAGGTTGCCCATCAATTCCTTTCATTGTCCAAATCCGTATAAAAGGATTTCGTACATGCGTGATGTTGAGCTTTGGACCAAAATCTAATGTCTCATGAATTCAGTGAGCCGCCGGAGTGATGTCCACAGCGCCTGAGAAGATGACCACCGTGCCGTTTAGTAGACCTCAGCCTTCATGTGCTGCTTCTCTTTTGTCCATGTTAGTTATTGTCTTCATGGCCTCTAATTATCTACATGTTTTTTTTTGCGAATAATCTACGTGTTGATTTAAATGTGAGCTAATTCCTTTTTTTTTCAACAATAAGGAATACCCTCAACCTTTGCATCGGTTTATTGATTATTTTAAAATTCAGCAACTGATCACAATAAAGTTTTCTAAAAGAAACGGGCACACATGGATAGCCCATGGGCAAACTAAAAAGGAAAAAGAAACAAGAGCAGATCCGCTGGTAACGCTTCGAGCTAGGGTGGTTAGCAAGGCGATCTCAAGGTGAGCAGCGGATCCCTTTGTGCGCCGCCGGCACCGCCGCTGGTTCCCTCGCCCTCCGCCAGCCGCTCCGGCGGCAGGAGCGAGGGGGGACCTCAGATCTGTGTGTCCGGTGTGTTCTCAGTAGGGTTAGGGTTGAGAGAGTCGCTGCCGAGGCTGCCGCGGAGGCTGCGCGTCTGAATAAGTTTCTCCAGATTCCGTTTGCGGTCATACGGGGCTCTAGCCTTCGCCTAGGAGCCAGCGGAGTGGGGGATCCCTAGATCTCGTTAAGGTCACGGGCTATGGTGTCTGGAGGATGACTGGCATTGGCCGGTTTGGTCCTCGGATGGGTGGTGGTTATGTGGAGACGAAGATTCTTCTTCCTCATCTGTATGATTTTCTGTGTTTCTTCCTCCTTCTTTGTGCTGCTGCTGGAGGGATGTCCTGCTTTGCCTGGGCGGTTGGCCCGGCCATGATGCCGGAACCGGATCCTGGTTCTCTTTCATCTGAAAAGGGCACTTTTAGCGGTACTCAAAGCCACGGATGGCGAAGGCTGGTGCATGCGTGCTGGATGCACATGTATGTCCTTGTCCTTTTGGCGCCGGAGCGAAGAAGTTAGGGAGCAACATGGCGGTGATTATGCCGTGGTTGAAGATGAGGACCTGCTTGGTGAGGGAGTCCTGGACTAAGGGGTCCTTGGGCGTCCGGCCTGTTAGCCATGGGCCGGACCGATGGGCTGTGAAGATACGAAGAAGACTGCACCCGTGTCCAGATGGGACTTTCCTTGGCATGGAAGGCAAGCTTGGCGACCGAATATGTAGATTCTTTTCCTTTGTAACCGACCTTGTGTAACCCTAGATCCTCCCGATGTCTATATAAACCGGAGGACTTAGTCCGGAAGAGGATATAAACATTACTTTAGTCATACAGGCTAGACTTCTAGGGTTTAGCCACTACGATCTCATGGTAGATCAACTCTCTTAATACTCATATTCATCAAGATCAATCAAGCATGAAGTAGGGTATTACCTCCATAGAGAGGGCCCGAACCTGGGTAAACATCGTGTCCCATATCTTCTGTTACCATCGACCTTAGACGTACAGTTCGGGGCCCCCTACTCGAGATCCGCTGGTTTGGACACCGACATTGGTGCTTTCATTGAGAGTTCCACTGTGCCGTCCCCAAAAGGTTTGATGCCCCCTTCAATCGTTAACAATGACGCTGTCCAAGGAGAAACCTTCCTCCCCGGACAGATCTTCGTGTTCGGCGGCTTCGCACTGCGGGCCAACTCGTTTGACCACCTGGAGCAGATTGATAGCTACGCCCCTGGCCATCAAGTCAGATTCGGGAGCTTGAATTACATTGCGGACATCCGTGGAGATTTGATCTTCGCCGGATTCGAGACCGCGGCGATCGCTCCTAGTCACCTTGACGAACATGACCTAAATCTGTCGTCAGACCACATCCAGGAGATAGCTCATGTGACCTCTCTGGCCTTAGATCCAGAGCACACTGCCGCATCCCAGGATCGGAGGTTCGACCCCACCACGGAGGCCACAGATTCCCCGGCGTTGGAGCCGCACATGGACTTAACCTCACACAATATCTGTGTCACCGAAACTCCGAACTCTTCTCCGGGTATAAGTTCCGAACCATGTGAGTCCGCGGATACCGAACTTGATCGCTTATCGATCTTCGAATTCAACGTCGCAGACATCTTCCAACACTCGCCCTTGGGCGATGTGTTAAATTCGTTGAGAAATCTGTCCTTCGCGGGGGACTCACAGCCGAATTATGTCCGGTTCGAGCTGGAGGCTGATGATGAAGGAGAATTTCGCTTCCCACCCGCCACCCACTCTATAGCCACTGTCGAGGACTTAACCGACATGCTTGATTACGGCTCCGAATACATCGTCAGTATGGACGACGAGGCCGATGAGGAGCAGGGCCAAAACCCGCCATTCATTGGGCGATGGACGGCCACTTCTTCCTATGACGTATACATGGTGGATACGCCTAAAGAAACTAACAACGATGGCAAAGAGAATCCAGTTGAAGACAAGCCTCCTGAGACAAAGCCCAGTCGCCGGCGTCAGCGGCGCCGCTCTAAGTCACATCGTACAAAAGACAACAACACCAGCACCGGAGAAAACAATACTCCGGACGATGCCGAAGACAATGAAGACCTTGTTGGAGCAACCTCCGAACATGATGAACATGCCATACACGAAGACTCGGAGGACAGTAACTATGTTCCGCTCTCCGAGGAAGAGGAAAGCCTCAGCAACAAGGATTTTATCGTGCCCGAGGAACCTCTCGAGCAGGAGCGCTTCAAACGTCGGCTAATAGCAACTGCAAGAAGCCTGAAAAAGAAGTAGCTGCAGCTTCGAGCGGACCAAGATCTGCTCAATGATAGATGGACCGAAGTCCTGGCCGCCGAAGAATACGGCCTTGGTGGCCCAACCAAAAGCTACCCGAAGCATAGATTGCTACCTCAGTTCGATGACGAGGCGCTGGAGCCCGTACCATCATCGCACAATGCGGCAGGCCGACCACAACTTGGTCCGGATAAAGCGGCAACTCAAGCCGAACACCAGACCGCCCCACCTTGCTGTAAAGGCAAGAATAAAGTAGCTCGGGGTTGTACATACAACCTTCGACAGGACTCGGACAGTAGAGAAGGACACACAAGATCGGTCTACGGATCGCCAGGACTTGCCGCGACACACAACGACGGCTACCTATCCGGACGTAACAAACTTAGCCACACCCAGGCAGAAAACCACAAATGGACTCCATCGGAGGTACGCCGCAGTGTGGCCCAGCATAGAGGTGTTGCACACCCTCTTTGCTTCACAGACGAAGTAATGGAGCATGAATTCCCATACGGGTTCAAACCCATGAATATCGAATCATATGATGGAACAATGGATCCCACGGTATGGATCGAGGACTTCCTCCTCCATATCCACATGGCCCGCGGAGATGACCTTCATGCCATCAAATACCTACCACTAAAACTCAAAGGACCAACTTTGTACTGGTTAAACAGTCTGCCCGAGAATTCTATTGGCAGCTGGGAAGATTTGGAAGATGCCTTTCGCGACAACTTCCAAGGAACGTATGTCCGGCCACCGGACGCCGATGACTTAAGTCACATTGTCTAGCAGCCCGGAGAGTCAGCCAGAAAGTTCTGGACTAGGTTCTTAGTAAAAAAAAGAACCAAATCACCGACTGTCCGGACGCCGAAGCCCTCGCGGCCTTCAAACACAGCGTCCGGGATGAATGGCTTGCACGCCACCTCGGTCAAGAGGGACCTAAATCCATGACAGCCCTTACCGCTCTAATGACTCGCTTTTGCGCGGGAGAAGACAGTTGGCTCGCTCATAGAAGCAACATCACCGGCGACCCGAGCACTTCCGAAATCCGAGACGGCAATGGCAAACCACGACGAAGCAAACACAACAGTCGCGATGATAATGAAAGATCACGTGACACAGCGATCAACGCCGGATTCAGCAATCCCAAACCCGGTCAACGGAAAAAGCCACTCAAGGCGAACCGAGACGAACCATCCAACCTAGACAGGATCTTGGACCGAGCCTGCCAGATTCACGGCCACCCCGATAAACCAGCTAATCATACCAACAGAAACTGTTGGGTCTTCAAGCAGGCCGGCAAGCTTAACGCCGAACACAAGGGGAGGAGGCCACCAGGCGATAAGGACGACGGAGAGGTTCACCAACCAAACACCGGGGGTCAGAAGCAATTTCCCCCCAAGGATCGATCAACCCTGGAGCGAAAGTAGCAGTTCGGCTTCCGCCGCCCACCTCATAAACACGCAAAATTCGTACCGCGCATACATCACTACGCACTCGAGATACCATGGGCATTGGCGGAAGCACAATACGGACAAGCCTGCAAGAATTCCAGTAACATTTTTTATCTACTTTCTTTTTTACTTCTTTCTTCATTATCTCTTAAAATAGGTGACACAAAGGACAAGCATCTAAACCGACTCCATCGGAGTTTGGATCCGTACACTCATCTAAGGGGCTACCTCCGTCAAGGATTCACCTCGCCGAGGACAGGCGACGCAGACGTGCGACAGGAGGTCCAAAATAACCTTTTGTAGTCCGCACTCTTTATTTCGAGCCTGCAATATGCCTTTTTCCTCCGCCTTCGACCCCAAGCATGTCAAATAGCCGGGGTTGTGGTCTTTATATATATAAAGTAATCATTGGCATATCGCTCAGGTCCCAGTAAACATTATTCGAATTAATCATTCGTGTCTTTTCGCCAATGAATGTGGCTCCTATGGTTGTTTCACAAATATACCTCGGCATAACCTGCCAGGGGCTCGGTATGGGAACAAATGAGTTGCCAACAAAGTTCGAACAACTTTACAGCGTACTTCGGCGTCGCGAGTTTGGCCTTATATGCATCAGCTCAGAATCATGTCTTGGGTCAATGGTTGGGTTGCCCGGCTCCTGTGCTTGCTACCTTATGTTCCGCTCTATTGGCTAGGGTAGTAAAGGAGAGCTATTGCGATTGTGCTTCCGGTTCATCTGGTCAAGCACCTCAGTAGAGAAAGCCAAAAACCGACTGTCATGATGCTGCGAGAACTGGTCAACCACTCGATGACTTATCGGAATCTGTGGTGATTCCCTCCGTGTCACACGAAGGACCTTTTTTTCAGGTCATATATGTAACACACCATATTGAAATAAGCCGTACGCATGCCAGGGGCTATATTGTAGTCCCCCCTATAAAACTCCTATGGCTAAGTGAAAGTGTTAACGCCCTATAGTCTGATTGCCTGGTTCGCCGCATTATCACCTCCTTCACGGACCAAGACGTTGGGTCAAGAGTGATTAAATGCTTTTCCGAACACCCCCGTACTTCCTACGAGGGGGCTGAAGCCGACGACTGGAAAACTTTCAGATTATATTAAAACGGCCGCACAGGAGGAACACAAGCTTTCGAGCAAAATATAAAAATAGATTAACTATAAAATTGTCTTTTACAATTCTCACACACCTCACTCAAACATTATGTCTTTCGAGCATTGACCCTCTATCAAGCGGGCGGCCTCTAGGACGTCTTTAAAATAATGCTCCAATTTGTAACGGTCCTTGCCCTTGGGTGGACTCTTCGCCGCAACATCGATGGCCTTCATCCTCCCCCAGAATGTCTTGACACGGGCAAAGGCCATCCGTGCACCCTCAATGCACGCAAACCGCTTCACAGCGTCGATACATGGCACCGCATCAACGAGCCGCTGCACCAAGCCAAAGTAGCTATTCGGAATAGGCTCAGTCGGCCACAACTGGATTATGACGTTCTTCATAGCAGTGCCGGACATCCTATGAAGCTCGGCCCATTGAGACATCTGTTCATTCAGCAGCAGAGGGCGCGTCGACACACCAAATTGTGACCAGAAAAGCTTCTCCGTTGCATACCCCTCTCGCGCTTGATAAAACTGCGCCGCATCGGAAGAACTCTTCGGCAAGTCTAAAAACTCGTCCGGAGAACTCCACACTTGGTTAATCTAAGCATAGTTCGAACTTAGCCTGTAGCAAAAAGGGCTTACCGGCCGCAATCTCCCCAGCTTGCCGGATCTCCTCACGAGCTGCTCTGGATTCAGACCGCGCTTCTCTCGCCTCTCGTAAGGCCTTGTAAAGTTCAGCCATTTTGGCTTCATTTTCCTTCTCAAGAAGTTCACAACGGCTTAATTCGAGCGCCATCGTGGATATCTTCTCCTCGTCTTGGCGCCGAGTAGCTTGTTCAGCTTTTAACTCAGCCGATGCCTTCTCGGCAGCCGCATTACTAAACCGGGCCTGCTCCTTGGCCCGGGCCAGCTCCGCCCGAAGAATTTCAACGGCGGCAGCACCATCTGCAGTCATGCATATTCTAGTATACAACCTTCAGCATCATGCTTATATAACAAAAATGTATGTAAAGGGATTGCCCCAAATACATACCTTGCGACTCGTCTAGGCGCATATTGATTAACGCAATGTCATCCCCTGCCACATCAAGCTTCTGCTGCAGCTTGACAATATCCGTAGTCTGGGAAGTAGCCAGGGGGGAAGCAGCCTGTGTTTCAGTTAACCAGATTAGTCCTTGAGTATTTCTTCTTGATCCTCCCTTCGCCTCCCATGTGGAGCCAACCCGAGTCTCAGGGGCTACTACCTATACACAGGTGCATCTTTGCAAATAAAATATAGTTGAAAACATTATATTACAAACCTCGAAGCCTCTTAACAGGCTCATGAAGGCTTCATTCAATCCGCTCTTCGCGGATAGAATCTTCTCAACCACCGTACCCATCAAGGTACGCTGTTCCTCTGAGGCAGATGTTTTTCGCAGCATATCCCGCAATGTATCCGGTGTCGCCGGGTCTTCGGAAGCCGCTCTGGGAGCACGACCATCCTTTGAAGGAACCCATTCACCCGTCTCTAGAATCATCGTTGGCTGAAAACCGGACAGTCCGGGGCCTTCATTATTGGCCCCCGAATCCCGAATGATTGGAGGTCCACCTTTGGGTACTGCCTCCTTCATCCCCTGCACCGCTTGTTGATCAAGAATAACCCTCCGAGATGACACTTTGGAGTCGTCCGCCTTATTGGGCGAGGAGGTCGGGGGAGGCGTCTCGCTTTCCATCATCTATGGGAGGAGATCTCCCGAAGAAGAGGAGTGCCCAGAAGAACTCTGTGCCGGACTGTAAAAATACACAGGCACGTTACGTATCTCTTCGGTAACAGGAAAGAAGCGGGACGCTATCAAAGTACCCCGGATTCACTTACGGTTTGGTTGAGGGCTTGTCCTCATGACGGAGCTGTTCACTGGCATCACCTTCCAATCCTGAGCCGCTCGACAGTAGCATCTTGCCTGTCTTAGGAGACCGCCCCTCCCAACCTTCGGAGGCGGTCCTTTTCCTCCTGAATGGAGAAGGGATACTGGCTTCTCTTTCACCTTCGTCTTCGGGCGAGGAAATATCGATTTCTCCGGACTCAGTATCTGATTTACCTCCGGAACGAAGGTCATCCCGGGTCTTCTCACTCTCCACCTTGCCCTCCCCTGCCGGTATCTGGTACGGTGCCGGTGCCAGCATCCTTGTTAACACGGAGTTTGCTGAGTCTTCAGGAAGAGGGGCCAGACACCTAATCTGTTCCGCTTTATTTATCCAGCCCTGGAAAAGGATGGTTTGCTCAGTATCTTATCATAGGCTACCTGATTATGTGGTGTTCGGCGGATGAGTACTTGTCGGGGTGTCCGGATGGTTACAGTCTAGGCCAGTATCTTCAGTGGTGTCCGGCCATTGTTTTCGTCTCCCGAAGAATAATTCCCACATTCCTTCATGTGTAATATCAAAGAAGTTCTGAAGAGTCCGTGGCCCTTCTAGGTTAAACTCCCACAGGCGGAGAGGCCGTCGCTGGCACGGCAGGGTCCGGCGGACTAACATTACCTGAATAACATTGGCGATATTGATATCCTTTTCAATGAGGCTTCGGATGCGACTTTGCAGAGTCCCCACCTCGTCGACTGATCCCCAGTCTAACCCCTTGTTAATCCATGATGCAAGCTGAATTGGGGGGTTGGATCAAAACGCAGGCACAGCTGCCCACTTGGAACCACGGGGCTCGGTGATATAGAACCACTCCTACTGCCATAAGTCGGAAGATTCTTGAAGGATCCTTTTAGCCAAATCGCACTGGTAAGCTTGCTCACTGAGGCACCACCGCACTCCGCCTGCTCCCCCTCTGTCACTTGCGGCTTCACATTGAAGGTCTTAAGCCACAAGCCGAAGTGTGGAGGGGTTCGGAGGAAGGCTTCGCACGTGACGATAAACGCCGGGATGAGGAGAACAGAGTTTGGGGCGAGATCATGAAAATCAAGTCCATAATAGAATATGAGCCCTTGGACAAAGGGATTAAGGGCGAACCCTAACCCTCGGAGGAAGTGGGAAACGAACACGACCCTCTCGCCGGATCTAGGGGTAGGAATAACCTGCCCTTCCGCGGGAAGCTGATGGAGGATTTCTGCGGTCAGATATCTTGCCGCCCGAAGCTTCGCGATATCCTCCTCTGTGATAGAAGAAGCCACCCACCGGCCTTGACGGCTGGGTCCGGACATGACTGAGGCTCGCGGAGATTGAAACCTGGGTGTTAGAACTCGAGGCAGTAAGGGTTGAGGAAGAAGCAAGCGTGGAGAAGAAAGACCCGTATGTACCCCTTTATAAAGGCTGTGAATATCGAACGCCTCCTCCGAGGCCTTAAACATTGCCTATTCCCAAGGAATTGTACCCTAAGGACGGTTGGGTTACCCACGTCCGTGTCGATAAAAGAATCCCTTAATAAGGGGACACGATCTCTGCTTGGATAAGACGTGTCAATGACAACCACGTTTCGGAACGCGGGGCCGCAAGCGAAACAACGGTCCGAAATTATGACCGGGCAGGCGTGATGTCACGTTGTAAAAAGTCGTCAATGGATTAGACCCGTGGATTATTATGTTCTCTCTGCGGTTGTGTGCGGTGAGTGTTATAGGTCTGGATACAATCATCACGTCCGGAGACTATCTTGGAGTTCGGAAAGAAGGGAACCCGCCTTGCAATGCCGAAGAAAAATCTGCGCGTCGGACTCCTTGTCATTGAAGCCAGGTTCAGGGGCTACTGAGGGAGTCCTGGACTAAGGGGTCCTCGGGCGTCCGGCCTATTAGCCATGGGCCGGACCGATGGGTTGTGAAGATACGAAGAAGACTGCACGCGTGTCCGGATGGGGCTCTCCTTGGCTTGGAAGGCAAGCTTGGTGACCGAATATGTAGATTCTTTTCCTTTGTAACCGACCTTGTGTAACCCTAGATCCTCCCGGTGTCTATATAAACCGGAGGACTTAGTCCGGAAGAGGATGTAGACATGACTTTAGTCATACATGCTAGACTTCTAGGGTTTAGCCACTATGATCTTGTGGTAGATCAACTCTTGTAATACTCATATTCATCAAGATCAATCAAGCAGGAAGTAGGGTATTACCTCCATAGAGAGCGCCCGAACCTGGGTAAACATCGTCGTCGCCACCCTCAGGCGTATTCGGGTCTTCCTCGGCGGTGGGCGACAGCACAACCTCGTCGGGCATTGGGTGAAGGGGGTGCTTGCCCTTGTTGTCAACCTCCGTGCCCATCTCATTTCTCCCCTTGATCTGCACACAATTAATGGAGTCACGCACAGCACAAAGTTCATGGCTAATTGAAGAGCTTGTAGTTACAACGGCATGACTGTCACTCTTCTCCTCCTCTACATCCCCCCTATATTTACTCACCCTGCCCACCACTACTTACCCACCCCTCTCTTCTCTCACTATATCAACCTTCCTCCTCCCCATCGCCATGAGCTCTAGCTCCAGCTCCAACGCCAACCCCTTCGCTTGGGGTATTGGCTGGAGGGCCTTCTTCCTCGGGTGGGAGACTGGTGACCGGACCAAGTTCGAGAACACCATGGAGGTGTGCTCGAACTTCGGCTCCATGCCTGAGATGTAGAACGAATCAAATGCAGTGCTCATGAAGGCCAGTAAAGAAGAGCTGAAGACGCTGATTCCTGACCTAGCGAAGGGCGCGATGGCAGTTGACATCATTCACTAGGCCATGAATCAGGCCGTTGCCGTTGACCCTAAACAGAGGAAGAAGTGGTGCAAGTACAAGACCTACTGGGCTCCTAATGACCGCCGTGCCGCAGTGTACTGGGAGACGGCTACCGCGCCGCCGGCGGTCATCGGTGGGGAGTCTAAGGAGGAGGAAGAAGCGGTGCAGATGCCAGCAAGGGCGCCGGAGCAAGGCCGCCGTTCCTGGCAGATCGACCTCGACTCAGCCGAGGAGGACGACGATGACCCGCCGGCCCGCACGGTGATGAAGAAGAAGATGAAGGCCAGCAGCTCGACCAGCCGCTCCGCACCCGGTGACGACTGCCGCGGTCAGCCGGTGTCCGTTGTCCACCCCCTACCCCCAATCCCCAATCCCCCTTCTGCATTCCGATCTTGCATGTATGAACTCGTATGAACTAGTATGAACTACCCCTATGCTTATCTACATATTCCCCATTCCCCTCCGCCGTCGATCGAATCTATCGCCGTGGATCGAATCTAGCGTGCATGTCAAAGAGATAGAAGTGCTTACTGCCATTGATGGAGTCCGGTGGTCTTCTTCCTCTGCTTCGATCCACCGCTGCCGGTGATGGAGTCCAGTGGTGTTCTTCCTCTGCTCCGATCCGCCGCCGCCGGTGAGAGTTGGGAGAGTGGGGAAGAGTGGGGAGAGGGAGCGGTGAGGCTAATAACTGCCGGCGCTTCGGGAAGCAACGCGGCTTCTCGAGCGTGGCCGCGCGCGTGCAGCCGCCGCCTCCCACGTGCACCGCTCGGGCCTGGCCCTGGAGAAACTGCCGATTCGTGGGTTCTAGTGAGCCAGGCCTAGAGCTGCTTTAAGTTCCGTGCGATGCAGGCCCAATAGTAAAAACAGACAACCAAACAGCCCACACACATCCCGCGCAGGCCTGGTTGGGCTCAATGCGGGCGCCCAAAGAAAATCTCTTCGTCCGCGACTGCAATGAAGAGTAACTCTTCGTTCGTGGCGGTTACGACGAGGTGATATAATTGATTTTTTTTCAAACAGGGTTAGGTTCGAGATTTTGTAAAAAAAAGTAATATTTAAAAGAAAAATCCCTTGTAAGTGTGAGCGTTGGGCCCATGGGCCTGGAGTGTAGAGGATATATACGCTCGAAGCACTGTTCTAATGGGGTCATAAGAAATGAAATTAGTCACTCTTTGCTCTTTCCCTGAGCAACTAGGTAGGAAATGCGGCTTGCCGCACCCGACAGCGGTGCTGCCGGGTATAGTCATATCCCGCCCAGTAATACAATTATTGAAGCATTGTAAATATAAAAAATAATATAATGCAGTTGTGTTTATCAATCTAAAACACGCATTGGCACGCGGTGCGTGGCTCAAGTAAACAAAGTACATATTGTTGCAAGAATAGTTGCCAAGAATAGATCATTTTAATGCATGAAAGCATGAAATTGCTTTTATAGATAACATAATTGTATCCAATATAGGGAGTTTGCCCTGTCCAACCCTATGTTCGAGCACACATATATAAAATTATGCATCGGTGACATAGCCACAACAACGTAATACTACTTTGGGGCGCGCTGCCTGTCTGAGCTTGATCCAACATTTGATATTTTTTAATGAAAGAGGTAGGAGCAAGCAGAATATATGCATCTCATAGAAAATGGTACCGTAGTACCAAGTCGATTACATATGGTGATAGGTTTTCTTCATCCAGTTCAAAAATACACTGATACATCAAAAGCAAGCCACTGGCAGTCCAGGATAACAGATTTATATGGTTCTTCTATGCCATATAGTGATAGCAGTACATTATATAGTAGACTAAATAAAAATATGGCTTTGTTTGAACGCCATGCCATCTGGCTCACCCTGCGTGTTGCGCTACAAGGATCTGCTGATGGAGATTCATATAACATTGTGTTTAACTGGACAGCGAGAATATAATTTATGACCTCAAAACTTATGAATAGAATTTATGCACCACATGTCCTCATCACGGTTGTTATAAAATAAAATGTCTATCATGTATTATTCCTAATTGAGCAATCGATTCAAAAGAAATTTACAGGATTCTGCCCTCATGAGTAAATCTACATACTTTCAATATTCTGCGAGCAAAAGTTTGACCTTACACTGCAAATATGGAGCTTTCCCAATAGAATCAGAAAACAGAACAACAAGTGTTGATTACTTACTCTTATGATAACTTCAATTAGAGCCAAGTCTGGTGGGATTTGTCCTGAAAATAAGTAAGAAAAACATAGAAAATGGCATTAGATACAAACAGAATCATAAGACCACTGCTCTAAGAAAAAACTGGACAGCAAATGAGAAGGACGAGACATCACTGAAATTATAATTTATAAATTGCATGGAATCTCTAAAAGGCTTATATTTTGGAATGGAGTGAGTATATCCACAAGCATGGCCCAAAAAACACAACATTACAAAAACGTCTTCCTAATTTTGATGGAGGTACTGCCAAAAGGAGGGCAAAAAATCCCAAATTAGAACACCGGGAAGCAGACCTTTAAAATGAATATTTATATTGGAACAGAGAAAATAACATAAAATAGACCTGATAAATAAACCACTCGATGCAAGGGTGAAAAATAAAAAGGAAAAATATGCAACAAACATGTCTCAATAATGATCTCCGATCAAGTAATTTTAGAGATGTCATTTTGAAGATAATATCTTAAGTAGAGCACTGCATGTATTTCTCATACTATGTGAAAAGAAAAGGCCATACTATGCAAACTAAATATGGGCATATTTTTAGAAGGAAACTTTCTCAGGTTCGAGCAGACATAATTTCATTTTGTTCTTAAGACAACATATGGATATATTTTAGAAGTAAACTTTCTCAGGTTCGACCAGTCATAATTTCATTTTGTTCTTAAGATGACTTCCATTGCAGCAAAAAAATTGGCGACAAAAGAGACCTTATTTTGGTTCTAAAATACACACAGAAATAGCAAGTATATAGCAGCTGAAGTGCTCCTTACCTCCTCCCAGTAGCTATTCAGAAATACATCGGCGGCGATTGCAGCTTCCAGTATCACAAGCAAGAATACAAAGATCACGTGCTACATACATGGCAGGTTAAGGCAAAATAGTCCATATCACCATGACACAGTACATACATCTAAGGTCACAGAGCTCCAAGAACATAACTGGGACTTAAGGTTTCAGCAAACTATTATTATGAGTCAACAGTTCCAGTTCAAAATTTAACTGCTAGAGACATGACCCTCTTTTTGAAATATCATTTATATTTTTGAAATGGATATATCTGGAAAAAAGCACGCAAGGTTTGTTCTTTATGTGACAACGCAAAAGGTTTTGAGGAATTTTGTTAAACCAGTAGCAGCTGCCATGTAAGCACACTTAAATAGGATAACGCAACTCCTAGTATCAGACGCTTCCAAGGATACACAAGACAGGCAGGGGCTGTTTGCAGTTTCAGTGGCGATGTGGCCCGAGTAGGTCAGCAAGCACATGATGATTCCCAGGCTGAGAAGAGTGTAGATAAACCTGCATAAAAATTGATCTCTTAATCAAAATAGCCATCCCATACTACATACAGTATATTCATAAGAAATCCCTAGAATACTCTTGGCATGGCAAAGAGGCATGAATTCTCTAGTTTCTGAGACCCAACATAAAAAACATGGCAGTAGTATAAATCATCCAGTGCGTAGTGCCGCGTCGACATCTTAACAGCGAAGCGAGAGGAAGATGCTGATCACCACAAATATTTTTACCCCAGCCATAAGTTTTGTTCGACCTACACCGTTTGGATTGGATAAACTATCTTCGGCTGTAAGCTAACTTGCTGGAATGAAACAACAGAAGGTTGTCTTGAACACTAATTTGTAAAAGTAATAAGCAAGATACAATGAAAAATAAGATATCTAATTTAACTGCCCTGCCAGCAAGTTGCACCCAGATAGTAGTTATTCTGATTTCTGAACCAGTGTACTATTCTGATATCTGAAGATAATTTACTCCGAGATAAGAGTCCAATTGCCAGCATCAACCAGCTTCTACACCTACATGTTCTTCTATTGCCAATTTACCATCTTTCATAGATTTCTTCTTACTCTTCCTTTTCGTATGAGCATCACATCACAGATGAGAAAAGGAGAATCAGGAAACATGCATAAATATGAACAAGAGCATTCAAGCAAAGGCAAAAGCTGATCTAAACCACAATGGATGAGCTCGGTGCACTTGACCTTGGTACAGTGCTGGTTTCCCCACGCATGACGGCGACAACGCTGCCCAGGCAGTACGGTGGGAATTCGGTCGGCGGTGGGTGCGGCGGCTAGCCGAGCGACAGATTTTGCCGCGAATTCGGTCGGAGGAATGAGGAGCGGCAGCAAAAAATTGGGGGGTAAAACAGCAAATCCAGCAGTGAGCAACTGGGCAAGCCCCACGATGGAGTGCTGCTTGGACCAGGCCCGGAGCACCCAAAGCGCGTAGAGGATGACATCCATGCCGGCGAACCCCACGACGGAGTTGGCCGCCTTGAGCGCCGTCTGCACGCAGCTCCGCACCGCAAAGTTGTCACACTACAACCTGAAAAACTACAAATGGCTGAAAGTTATTTCTAGAACTACACCACCCTCAAACATAGGATTCCTAGAACTAAAGAGAACATGCTGCACAGAATGGCCTCCTGTTTCAGTGCGCGTTGTATTTCCTATATTAAACGATTGAAATGGCTAGGCGTTTGATCGAGCAGGTGCTAGCCACAGAGAAACACATCTTCCCTTCGCATGACATTGCAAGCCTGCTAGGAGTTCTGTTGTGCACTGTGTAGGCATGGATAAAATAGAATTTGCACATAGCAATCTGAGGATTTGTGGGGATAAGTTAAAAGAGACCCGGGCACCCAAACTCTATTGTAGAATGAAAATTAATTAGGAGGAACTGAGGAAAGGAGGAGCTCACCAGGGGGAGATGCAACCAGGAACCAGGAGGGTGCGTCGGGGTCGGAGCCTCCATGGCAATGTCGGGTGTGCATCTGCCGCCGAACGGATGAGGCAAGGAAGCACCGCCGCATCCCCCTGCGTCGTGTGCTGGAGCCACCACTGTGCCTCGAACTTGCCCTCAGGTCGCCGCTGCACCGCACACGAATAAGAGGGCGAAGCTCCAAGCCGAGGCCGCCGGCCGCTGCTCGGGAAGAAGAGGGGCGCGGCCGCTGCTCCCCTCATCCGGATCGAGGCCGCGCCCTCCCCTCCATGGCCGTCCTCCTCGGCCGCGACCGTTTCTTCGTCGTCGACCGGCAGAGACAGCGGCTTCTGCCTCTCCGCACCGCCGCACGCCCCGCCATGCCATCCGCTCTAACTGCCTAGATGAGGAAGAGGCGGCCAAGGAAGAGGAGAGGAAGGCCATGGCCGGCGGCGGGCAGCGGCTCAGCCTCCTCATCCATTGCTAGGGTTACGAACGGGGGGTATGCGGGAGGAGGAGAACGGAAGGGGAGAAGGAATTGGCGATGGTGGCAGCCGGCTGGACGAAGGAGATGGCGGCGGCGTGGGGTGCGCTCTGGCCGCGGGAGGGTTGGATGAGGAGTTGGGCGGCGGCCGGCGGCGGGGCAGGGAGGCGGGCGCTGGCTAGGGTTTGGAGGGGGAGAGAGAGGCGGGGCGTGAGGAAGAGGATAGGGGGCGGCGCGAGTGGGAGAGGAGCCAGCTAGGGTTATCTCCACGGGAGCCACCCCTTTTATACCTCCAGTGTGTGAAATGACGAAAATGCCCCTGGCGGGGCAGGTTATTTACGCGCGGTGGCACAACCGGGGCATTGCAGCGGTCTCGTTTTCGATCGGACGGCGAGGACCGAACGCCGGATTGATCGGACGGCCAGTACCAGTCGACGCGGAGATCCGACGGCCATTACGCGTCAGGGAGCTCGATCGAACGGTCCAGAATCCAAACGAACGAGAGAGCTCCATTTCGGTTCGGTCTCTAACAAGGGTATGCTACACTTACGTAAATAATGTTACTTGTTTTACGTAAAGTGCAACGTGGCTGATTAGTATTGGAGAAGGGGGAGGAAGGGGCCCCACCCACCTGAAAATCAGGGGGGGCCGAAGTTAATTAGTTAGGCAGTTTACGTTAGTCTTCGTAGGCCTTACGTAAATGTAGGATTATTGTCTTTCCCTTCTGCCTCCAGTTTGAATTCTCTCCTCTACCTCAATTCTCCATGAAACCCTACAATATACTACAATACTGATATCCATGCAAGATTCGGTTAGGCTTTGAAGCAAACACTACAATACTTTTTACAGATTTTCAACACTAGCTCCCGTTTCTTCTTGCGGCATAGGAGTAAAAACCAACATAGCAACAAGTTTATCTAACGAAACCGCGGTTTAGCGACAAGCGGCAGGCCGGACTTGAGCCGCACGGCGAGCCCGTTCACCTCGCGCATGTCCAGCGACGCCCCGCCAGCCGGCTCCCAGTCGAAATGGTACATCAAGCTCGCCAGCGCCATCTCAATGGTCGGCGCGGCGAATCCTACCCCGGGGCACCCCCTCCGCCCAGCACCGAATGGTATCAGCTGGAAGTCCTGCCCCTTGTAGTCCACCGCGCCGTCGAGAAACCTCTCCGGCACGAACTCCTCGGCGCGCTCCCACGCCGCCGGGTCCCGGCCGACGGCCCATGCGTTGATGACGACCCGCGTGCCCGCCGGGACGTGGTGGCCGAGTATCTCGGCGTCGTTTTGTGGCTCTCGGGGCACGAGGAGCGGGATCGGTGGGTGCAGGCGTAGCGTCTCCTTGACCACGGCCTTGAGGTAGTGCAGCTTGTGGAGGTGGTCCTCGGTGATGACATGCCCGGAGGCACCGACGGCCGCCCTGAGCTCTTGCTGGAGCTTACGCATGCTGTCCGGGTGCGTGATGAGCTCCGCCATGGCCCACTCCATTGCCGTGCTCGTGGTGTCCGTGCCCGCCGCGAACATGTCCTGCGCGTCCACATACGTACAGAAAAACATGGCAAGCATGAACACGACAAGCACCGTGGCACGGCACCAAGATGACAACACGTACCAGGATGATGGCCTTGATTTCGGTCGTGCTGAGCCGCATGCCAGCTTCGTTGTCAGTGTCGTTCACGTCCAACAACACGTCCACGAAGTCCCTGTGATCGCCGCTGTCATCTCCAGTATGCTGGCCGGCTTGACGCCGGCGGCGGTGTTCGTCGATCACCTTCTCGAGCACACCGTCGAGCACCTCGAACGTCCGTCTGATCTTCCCCTCCATCCCCCTCACGGCGTCCAACCACCCCAGCCACGGCAGGAGCTCCCCCACAGGCGCCGTGCCGAGCAGCTCCTGGAAGTCGTTGAACACTTTCCTCAGCTCGCGTCCCTTGCTGCCTTCCTCGTACAGGCCGCGCGCGCTGTCGTCCCCGAACGCGGCGCGCGAGACCACCGTGTTGGCGTAGGCGACGAGGAGCTCACACAGGTCCACGACGGCGCCGCCCGCCCCCGCTCTGCGGACGCGCTCGACCAGCGCGGCGGCCTCCTCTTCCCGGACGCCGCGGAAGGAGAGGATGCGGAGCGGGCTGAGGAGGTGGACCACGCACACGCGGCGCGCCTGGCGCCAGTACTCGCCGTAGGGCGCGAACGCTACGTCGCGCCCGTAGAGGAGCCGGTCGGCCATGGCGCTGCGGGGCCGGCTCGCGAAGGCCAGGTCGCGGGCCCTCATCACCTCCTCCGCGGCGGCCGGCGAGGACACGACCACGGCGGGCACGCGGCCGAGCCGGAGCAGCAGGACCGGGCCGTGCGCGGCGGCCAGGGACCGCAGGGCCCGGTGCGGCAACGAGCCGAGGAGATGTAGGTGGCCGAGCAGCGGAAGGCCGCGCGGCGACGGCGGAGGATGCCTCCGTGCTCCAT
This sequence comes from Aegilops umbellulata, assembly GCA_032464435.1. Lineage (NCBI taxonomy): Eukaryota > Viridiplantae > Streptophyta > Magnoliopsida > Poales > Poaceae > Aegilops > Aegilops umbellulata. The sequence continues at coordinate 58,726,057 of CP136056.1, read as the reverse complement.
CGCTGCCGCTGCGCAGAGGGGCGGGCCTACGGAGGATGTACAGGAGAGATACGGCGAAGGCGAGGAGGAGGAGCAGGAGAGCAAGAGGCGAGACGGCCATGTCGACGGGGCGAGCGTGCGTTCTGGGCTTCTGCCGCCGTACTCGTAACGCTGGCGACTGCGTGAATGGACCATCTCCTTGGGGCACGATTACTACGTGCAGATGCAGATGTGTGCAGCGAATCCATTTCAAAAGATTCGTCGTGACTCCTAATTTTTTTTCGCTGTGGGGGTATGTCGGGCAGAAAAATAGGACAAGCTGCAGCGTGTTCAACTTCAGTGGATCTGCTGAGTGGTGGTGGACGTGAAACAAGTAACCATGCACTCAAGGCGTCCACGGAAATATGTGGTGGCGTTGCCGTGTTGAGTGAAATGGAAATAGATCGAGAGATGAGTGGTTACTTGTTACGTGCAAAAAATCGGCAAAAAAGGGGAGAGGTTAGTAGTAATATAAGTGCGCTGAAAATGAATTTAGGGTCACTCAAATTGTTTTCGGCCTTCAGATGCGGATTATATTATGTAGATGCCTTCTTCTACCTCTCAACCATTTTTTGTGTTCATCTTCTACCTCTCAACAACTGAATTCCTATAGGAGATATGATATCTTCGTATTTAGGTTCCAGCGAATAGCCTCCATTAATGTTGAAAGGAGGCTTCACTCGCCTTTTTTTTTTGACTACGTTGACCATGGATAATACTACTATCGTTGAAGAGGTTAGAGTATTGAGATAAAGAGGTGACAGTAATATCCCCTCTTTTTCGTCTTTGCCATCCGTAGGGGAGTAGCAGCAAACACAAGAATGATTGCGTCTACGGGAATACACTTAATCAACCTAGTGAAAACCGGGGTGAGAAAACTGAGCTGGTGTTGTATGTGATGCATAGCTTACCCTTGTACTCCCTCCGTTCGGAATTACTTGTCTCGGAAATGGATGTATCTAGAATTAAAATACGTTTAGATACATTCATTTATGTGACACGTAATTCCGAACGAAGAGAGTAGCACATATCTGCCCCACGATCTGCCCAATTTCGACTTATAACATGTGGCTATAAAGATGGAGATCGAGAACCATGCCTCCACATGTGTTGTGTAGATCGCATTAGTGGTGATGAATCCGGTACCCTAGAGAGCGTTTACTACTGAAACTCCGCCTTTATTTAGTTTAGTCTTTTTATTTTCTGTTTTTACACTTCCTTCGTAGTTTAGTGAAACCGATTTATCTTTAGCAACCGATGGAGTGGACTATTTCCGAACTCCTATTTGGGTGCAAACAAACTGTGTAGGTGACAACGTAGTTACGGGGCTGATAATGGCATCCTTTTCGCTTTCTGTAGGTTCGGCACTTTATTTATCATGAAATAACGACAATGTCGTGTGCACTTGCAGGGACATCAGTGACCTGTTGTCCTGATCAATAATAATAGCTAAGTACTAGTCACCCAACATGCATACTCGTCGACCATGTCTCGTCCGTGCGGTGGAGAGCTCACTAGCTAGTACGGGTAGAAGGCAAGGTGGTCATTGGCCTCTGTCGTGCAAGGCAGGACCTTCCCCGCATCGGAGCAGCTAGCGTCGAGGCAGAGGAGGTTGGCACCAAAGGTACCGCGAGAGAACGACATGGGAACACTGTAGTTGTCAACCATCGAGATGTTGTAGTTGTTCAGGGCGAGGGCACTGCCGAGCGAAAATTGGTCCAGCGTTGCCGGCAGCTTCCCGGAGAGCTGACAGACAAGCTGATCAGTGCAATCGCCAGTCGCACACGTGCATCGATCCTCTGCATCGAAGGTGCACCCCGTCCACGAACACCAACTGAATCACATAATAACTTGACCTATTGAACAAATATATTACAGTGTCGGGTGGGGGAACTATGCCCCCCCTCCCCCAAGTAAAATATAAGGAGGGGGAGCATGCCAAGCCCGGAGAATTCATAGTCATTCATGGTTGATACAGTTGCTATCCCGAATTCCCTATTTGCCGCTTATTGCGGCAAACTGTCGGTGCTACACGTTTTGTCCGACCCATTTCTGTAGATAGCTTGGGAACTACCCCAACAATTTTTTTCTTTTTTTACCGGTCCTCTTTGGTTTTCTTTTTTTATTTTCTGTTTCGGTTTATTTTATTTATTTTTATTTTTTGAATTTTTCAAATTTCCCAAAAAATTGCTTTCTAAAAATAATCATGTTTTTAGTAAATGTTAATGCTAGTGATTTTGATTTTTTTAGAAATTTGGGAAATGTTTTTGTTTATAAAAATAAGTTCAAGATTTCAAAGCAAGTTTGTGTTTTCAAATTTTGTTCATAAATTGAAAAATGTTCTTGTTTTTTAAAAACTGTTCAGAAAGTTAAAATATGTTCTTGTCTTCCAAAAAAATTCACAAACTAAAAAAAATGTTCATGTCTACAAAAAACGTTCAAGAATTTCAAAAATATGTTCGCGCTTTTGAAAATTTATTCATTTTAAAAATGTTCCCATTGTAAGTTTTGTTCTGAAAACTAGAAAATGTTTGCATTTTTAAAAACTAAGAGGGATTTTCACATTTCTATTTTATTAAAAATATTCATGCAAAAAACAATGAATTTCGAAATTCGTTTGAGTTCTTCAAAATCTTGCCGAATTTCAAAAAAATAGTGTTTTTTTTACAAAATTCTTCACAATTTCCAAGGAATGTTCGGAAAAAAAATATTTTTTTTCCAGATTCTCGATTTGCATAGTTCTTAACTCCACACCCTCCTCTTTGGTCACCAACTCTTGTCAGCTACTCGCCACAAGCTATAAGTCCGGAGATCGAATTCCGTCAAGGGGCGTGTTTCCTTTTTTCATATCACATCGCCATGCTACAATACGGACAAACGCACGCTCACTAGAGCTGCCACCATTGGGCCGCCCCAGTCAGGGGATCCGTGCGTGCGTCGCGAGGCTATTTGACGCGCCATGTGTCAAAATAGGAGCTCCCTTGCCATCTATTAGGTGATGGCCTCACATAGATAGGTTTCCGACTGTCGGCCAAGAGTTTAAGTGCATGGCTAATGGCTTATAGAGAGTTTGCATACTACTCCCTTGGTCCCATAATATTAGAGCGTTTTTTATACTACACTAGTATGAAAAACGTTCTTATATTTTGGGACAGAGGGAGTACTATTCATCCTTTTGTTGGAAATATGCCCTAGAGGCAATAATAAATTAGTTATTATTATATTTCCTTGTTCATGATAATCGTTTATTATTCATGCTATAATTGTATTGATAGGAAACTCAGATACATGTGTGGATACATAGACAACACCATGTCCCTGGTAAGCCTCTAGTTGACTAGCTCGTTGATCAATACATTGTTACGGTTTCCTGACCATGGACATTGGATGTCGTTGATAACGGGATCACATCATTCTCCTTAGACCATGAGATTGTGCAACTCCCGGATACCGTAGGAATGCTTTGGGTGTACCAAACGTCACAACGTAACTGGGTGGCTATAAAGGTACACTACAGCTATCTCCAAAAGTGTCTGTTGGATTGGCACGAATCAAGACTGAGATTTGTCACTCCGTGTGATGGAGAAGTATCTCTGGGCCCACTCGGTAGGACATCATCATAATGTGCACAATGTGATCAAGGAGTTGATCACGGGATGATGTGTTGCGGAACGAGTAAAGAGACTTGCCGGTAACGAGATTGAACAAGGTATCGAGATACCGACGATCGAATCTCGGGCAAGTACTATACCGATAGACAAAGGGAATTGAATACGGGATTGATTGAATCCTTGACATCGTGGTTCATCCGATGAGATCATCATGGAACATGTGGGAGCCAACATGGGTATCCAGATCCCGCTGTTGGTTATTGGCCGGAGAGCTGTCTCGGTCATGTTTACGTGCCTCCCGAACCCGTAGGGTCTACACACTTAAGGTTCGATGACGCTAGGGTTATAGGGAATAGATATATGTGGTTACCGAATGTTGTTCGGAGTCCCGGATGAGATCCCGGACATCACGAGGAGTTCCAGAATGGTCCGGAGGTAAAGATTTACATATGGGAAGTCCTGTTTTGGTTACCGGAAAGGTTTCGGGTACTATCGGTAACGTACCGGGACCATCGGGAGGGTCACGGGGGTCCACCAGGTAGGGCTACCTGCCCCAGAGGGCTGCGTGGGCCAAGTGTGAGAGGGGACCAGCCCCAGGTGGGCTGGTGCGCCCCCCACCAGGGCCCAAGGCGAAGAGAGAAGGGAAAAGGGGAAACCCTAGGCTCAGATGGGCCTAAGGCCCATCTAGTGGTGCGCCCCCCTAGACGGGATCTAGGGCTGGCCGCCACCCCTGGGGGTGGAAACCTAGGTGGGGGCGCAGCCCCTCCCTTTCCCCTATATATAGTGGGGTTTTGGGCTGCCATACACACGAGAACATCTCCTTCTTGGCGCAGCCCTACCCCTCTCCCTCCTCGTCTCTTGCGGTGCTTGGCGAAGCCCTGCTGGAGTACCACGCTCCACCACCACCACCACGCCGTCGTGCTGCTGCTGGACAGAGTCTTCCCCAACCTCTCCCTCTCTCCTTGCTGGATCAAGGCATGGGAGACGTCACCGGGCTGCATGTGTGTTGAACGCGGAGGTGTCGTCTGTTCGGCACTAGGATCATCGGTGATTTCGATCACGACGAGTACGACTCGATCAACCCCGTTCACTTGAACGCTTCCGCTTAGCGATCTACAAGGGTATGTAGATGCACTCTCCTTCCCTTCGTTACTAGATTACTCCATAGATTGATCTTGGTGTTGCGTAGAAAAATTTGAATTTCTGCTACGATCCCCAACAGTGGGATCATGAGCTAGGTCTATGCGTAGTTTCTATGCACGAGTAGAACACAAAGTAGTTGTGGGCGTCGATTTTGTCAATTTACTTGCCGTTACTAGTCTTATCTTGATTCGGCGGCATTGTGGGATGAAGCGGCCCGGACCAACCTTACACGTACGCTTACGTGAGACCGGTCCCACCAACTGACATGCACTAGTTGCATAAGGTGGCTGGAGGGTGTCTGTCTCTCCCACTTTAGTCGGATCGGATTCGATGAACAGGGTCCTTATAAAGGGTAAATAGAAATTGACAATTCACGTTGTGGTTTTGGCGTAGGTAAGAAACGTTCTTGCTAGCAACCTATAGCAGCCACGTAAAAAAAAACTTGCAACAACAATTAGAGGACGTCTAACTTGTTTTTGCAGCAAGTGTTTTGTGATGTGATATGGCCAAAGGATGTGATGAATGATATATGTGATGTATGAGATGATCATGATCTTGTAATAGGAATCACGACTTGCATGTCGATGAATATGACAACCGGCAGGAGCCATAGGAGTTATCTTAATTTATTTATGATCTGCGTGTCAACATAAACGCCATGTAATTACTTTACTTTATTGCTAACCGTTAGCTGTAGTAGTAGAAGTAATAGTTGGCGAGACAACTTCATGAAGACACGATGATGGAGATCATGATGATGGAGATCATGGTGTCATGCCGGTGACAATGATGATCATGGAGCCCCGAAGATGGAGATCAAAAGGAGCGAAGTGATGATGGCCATATCATGTCACTATTTGATTGCATGTGATGTTTATCATGTTTTTACATCTTATTTGCTTAGAACAACGGTAGCTTAAATAAGATGATCCCTCACTAAAATTTCAAGAAAAGTGTTCTCCCTAACTGTGCACCGTTGAGAAGGTCCGTCGTTTCGAAGCACCACGTGATGATCGGGTGTGATAGATTCTAACGTTCGAATACAACGGGTGTTGACGAGCCTAGCATGTACAGACATGGCCTCGGAACACATGCGAAACACTTAGGTTAACTTGACGAGCCTAGCATGTACAGACATGGCCTCAGAACACGGAGGACCTAAAGGTCGAACATGAGTCGTATAGAAGATGCGATCAACATGAGATGTTCACCGATGATGACTAGTCCGTCTCACGTGATATCGGACACGGCCTAGTTGATTCGGATCATGTATCACTCAGATGTCTAGAGGGATGTCTATCTGAGTGGGAGTTCATTAAATAATCAGATGAACTAAATTATAATGAACATAGTCAAAAGGACTTTGCAAATTATGTCTTAGCTTACGCTTTAGTTCTACTGTTTTAGATACGTTCCTAGAGAAAATTTAGTTGAAAGTTGATAGTAGCAATTATGCGGACTGGGTCCGTAAACTGAGGATTGTACTCATTGCTGCACATAAGGTTTATGTCCTTAATGCACCGCTCAGTGAGCTGAACCTCAAGCGTCAGTTGTAGATGTTGCGAACATCTGACATACACGTTTTGATGACTACATGATAGTTCAGTGCGTAATGCTAAATGGTTTAGAATTGAGGCACCAAAGACGTTTTTGAAACATCGCAGAACATATGAGATGTTCCAAGGACTAAAATTGGGATTTCAGGTTAGTGCCCACGTCAAGAGGTATGAGACCTTTGACAAGTTTCTTAAGCCTGCAAACCAAGGAGAAAAGCTCAATCGTTGAGCATGTGCTCAGATTGTATGAGTACAACAATCGCTTGAATCGAGTGGGAGTTTATCTTCCAGATGAGATAGTGATGGTTCTCCAAAGTCACTGTCACCAAGCTACTAGAGCTTCGTGATGAACTATAACATATCAGGGATAGATATGATCCTAGAGCTATTCGCGACACCGCGAAAGTAGAAATCAAAAGGGAGCATCCATTGTTGATGGTTAGTAAAACCACTAGTTTCAAGAAGGGCAAGGGCAAGAAAGGGATACTTCATGAAACAACAAATCAGTTGTTGCTTTAGTGAAGAAACCCAAGGCTGAACCCAAACCCGAGACTAAGTGCTTCTGTAATAAGGGGAACAGTCACTGAAGCAGAACTACCCTAAATACTTGGTAGATGAGAAGGCTGGCAAGGTCGACAGAAGTATGTTAGATATATTAATGTGTACTTTACTAGTACTCCTAGTAGCACCAGGGTATTAGATACCGGTTCGTGTAGGATCTAGAAGTAGGTGTGTCTAGAGGGGGGGGGGTGATTAGACACTCAGTAATAAAGTTGCAGTTTTTAGACTTTTTCAGTTTGAGTGAAGTTTTAGGCATAATTTCAGCACATACGATACATATCAAGCAAGCATGCAAAGAGTGTATAGGCAGCGGAAAGTAAAGCATGCAACTTGCGAGAATGTAAAGAGAAGGGTTTGGAGAATTCATTCGCAATTGGAGACACGGATGTTTTTCCCGTGGTTCGGATAGGTGGTGCTATCCTACATCCACGTTAGTGGAGACTTCAACCCACGAAGGGTAACGGTTGCGCGAGTCCACGGAGGGCTCCACCCACGAAGGGTCCACGAAGAAGCAACCTTGTCTATCCCACCATGGCCATCGCCCACGAAGGACTTGCCTCACTAGCGGTAGATCTTCACGAAGTAGGCGATCTCCTTGCCCTTACAAACTCCTTGGTTCAACTCCACAATCTTGTCGGAGGCTCCCAAGTGACACCTAGCCAATCTAGGAGACACCACTCTCCAATAAGTAACAAATGGTGTGTTGATGGTGAACTCCTTGCTCTTGTGCTTCAAATGATAGTCTCCCCAACACTCAACTCTCTCTCACAGGATTTGGATTTGGTGGAAAGAAGATTTGAGTGGAAAGCAACTTGGGAAAGGCTAGAGATCAAGATTCATATGGTAGGAATGGAATATCTTGGTCTCAACACATGAGTAGGTGGTTCTCTCTCAGAACATATGAGTTGGAAGTGTAGGTGTGTTCTGATGGCTCTCTCCACGAAGGAAGAGGAGGTGGAGGGGTATATATAGCCTCCACTTAAAATCCAACCGTTACACACAATCTACCAATCTCGGTGGGACCGAATCAACAAACTCGGTCGGACCGAAACGGTAAACCTAGTGACCGTTAGAGATTTTCGGTGGGACTGACATGCAACTCGGTAGGACCGATATGGTTAGGGTTTGGGCATAACGTAATCTCGGTGAGACCGATTACACAAACTCGGTGAGACCGATTTGGTAATTAGCTAACCAAAGAGTTGGTCAGGCAAACTCGGTGGGACCGATTTGCTCTTTCGGTGAGACCGAAAAGTTACAAAAGGGAGACAGAGAGTTTGCATTGCAATCTCGGTAGTACCGATTGCCTAAACTCGGTGAGACCGATTTTGACAATGGACATACACAGTGAGATTGCAATCCCATCTCGGTGAGACCGAGATCCCTATCGGTGAAACCGATTTGCTAGGGTTTGGCAGTGGCTTATGACATATGAAACTCGGTGGCGCCGGATAGAAAGAATCGGTAGGACCGAGTTTGGCTTAGGGTTTAGGTCATATGTGGAAGTGGGAAAGTAGTTGAGGATTTTGGAGCATATCATTAAGCACATAAAGCAAAAGGCTCATTAAGCAACACCTCATCCATTCTTAATAGTATTGGCTTTTCCTATAGACTCAATGTGATCTTGGATCACTAAAAGTGTAAAATGAAGAGTCTTGAGCTTGAAGCTTTAGCCAATCATTTGTCCTTATCATCTGAAGGAGTCCCACAACCTTTAGTCCATGCCACTCAATTGTTGAACTTATCTGAAACATGCTAGATAGAAACATTAGTCCAACAAGAGATATGTTGACATTAATTACTAAAACCACCTGAGGAGCACTTGTGCTTTCAATCTCCCCCTTTTTGGTAATTGATGGCAACATACATCAAAGCTTTAGATAAAGATATAAAGAACAGCAAGTAAAGCTTTGGAAGGACATGTAACAACCATAGGCTCCCCCTACATGTATGCAATCATGTGAGTATAAAATGTAGAAGTATGTGAGAGCATAACCATGACAGAGTAGGCAATGTGTTACATGTATCTTGGCCATATGCATCAGAGTAAAAGATTATTAAGAGGAATACCATCATGTTTATGAGTCCTTCTTGCAAACAGTTTGTACAAAAGCAAGAATTCCTCATACTCATGATTCTAATGCATATACTTACCTTGTGGTCTTGAGTTGACTTAGGATGAAATGAACCTGCACAAACAAGGTTAGATAACACAGATACATCCACTAGCCAGAGCAAGCAAAAGAAACCACAAGAGTACCAAGACCGGGATGACATGTAGAGAGTGAGTACAGAGTACCACATTGAATCAGACATGTCCCCAAGAGTAAAGATATGCAATGAATTTGAATGATTTCTTTCCCTTAGGTGTCTTGCTCCCCCTGAATCTGACATGAGATATTGAGAGAAGATAGGGAACAGAAAATCAGAGCTGAAAGATATAAATGAACAGAAGCACTAAAACACATGACTTTCCCCCCAAAAGACATGTGGCATCTCTCCTCTTAATCATCAAGCATCTGGGATCCTTGAGTATTCTCTCCCCCTGGAGATCTCTTTCTCCCCTTTAATACTTTCTCCCTGATGATAAGCTTTGATGTGATCTCTCTCTCCCCCTTTGACATCAATTTCCAAGAAGGTCTTACTGGAATCTGTCAAAAAGGTTTGGTCCTTGAGATTCAGCATAAAGCAATGGTAAAACTGTGATGCTTGTAGAGGATAAGATTCATCGAGTGGAGCTGGATCAGAAGAAATATAGAATAAGTGGCAAACTGTTTTCCTGTTGCGAAATCGGTGACACCGAGCGTCAAGTTTCGGTGGTACCGAAAGAATTCGGTTGATCCGAAAAGTTCAGTTCGGTGGAACCGAGTTTACTTCAGAGAAAATACTTGTCACCTCAGCTCACTAGTCAAATAAGATTTCACAAAGATTTGCAATGAATTAACTGAAAGATTTGCAAGGAATTTGATGCAGAAATATGCAGAACTAGAAGCAAAAAGAAAAGAATGAAAGTTCTAGATGAAGTTTTTTTGTGTGAAAAACGAGGGAAACAAATATGCAAGGGACAAATGCAATAACATAGAAAAGAACACAAGAGAACTTCATCTAGAATTGGGCGGTGACATAGTCACCTATGTTAGAGTATATTGACTTAGGAGTCAAGTGAGAACACTTGATCATAGGTCATACTCATCGTTTAAGCTCAAAATGGGGTTACCATTTTTCGTTTAAGCATTTTGATGTATTCTCATCTTGTTGAGTTGCTTTGACTCATGACTTGGAGTAAAGCTTCTCTAAGATGGAATATCATACCTTGGGTGGTGGTGTGGGTCTTGCTCATGTAGGTGAACTTGTGTGGGTGCTCGAGGTTGATGTAGCTCATCATGAGTTGGGAGCACCACTTGGAGTTTGAGTTAATCTACCTACATGGGTTAGTTCTTGCAAGGAAAAGCACTTGTATATCCTAAAATGACAATCATGAAGCTCAACATAGAATTTGTCAAAGGATATGTCCGAATGGTTTCGTGCTTCCTTGTCGTCAACCACCGTTGTGTAGAGACTTGGTGATGTAGAGATTGCTCAGGATGTGAGTGAGTTGCAATCTCATAGAATTAGATTCAACCAAGTACCTACATGGGTTAGATAACATGCAAGATACAAATATATCCAAGACATACGATAGTCATCATAAGAGATATATCATGGATTAGCCATAAGCTCATGTCTTGCATGTATCCAATGGAGTTTCTACTCCAAGTTCGAAGCATCAATGATATTCAATTCTCCTCTCAACCTGCAAAACACTTTCTCATCAAGTGGTTTAGTGAATATATCCGCTAATTGCTTATCGGTGCGAACATGCTTAAGATCAATGTCACCCTTAGCAACATGGTCTCGAATGAAATGATGACGAACTTCAATATGCTTAGTTCGAGAATGTTGCACAGGATTATGACCAATTTTGATAGCACTTTCATTGTCACAAAGCAATGGAACATGTTTCACATAGACCCCATAATCTTTAAGAGTTTGGGTCATCCAAAGTAACTGAGCACAACATGAACCAGCGGCAATGTATTCCGCTTCGGCGGTAGATAAGGATACCGAGTTTTGTTTCTTGGAGGACCAAGATACAAGAGATCTACCGAGAAATTGACATGTACCTGAAGTGGAGTTTCTATCAACCTTGTCTCCGGCATAATCCGAGTCGGAATACCCAACAAGATCGAAAGAGGACCTCTTAGGATACCAAATGCCAAAATCTGGTGTATGGATTAAGTATCTTACTATCCTTTTTCACGGCCTTAAGATGACATTCTTTAGGAGCAGCTTGATATCGTGCACACATGCACACACTTAGCATAATGTCGGGGCGAGAGGCACATAGGTATAACAATGAACCAATCATAGAGCGATAAACCTTTTGATCAACTGGTTCACCATCTTTGGTCAAATCATTATGTCCACTAGTAGGCATGGGTGTAGACATACCTTTGCATTCTTGCATATTGAACTTCTTGAATAGGTCTTTGGTATACTTCGTTTGAGAGATAAATGTACCTTCCTTAGTTTGCTTGATTTGCAAACCAAGAAAGAATTTGAGTTCACTCATCATAGACATCTCAAACTTCTTTGACATAAGCTTTCCAAACTTTTCACTAAAAAGAGGGTTAGTAGAACCAAATATGATATCATCAACATAAATTTGGCATACAAATAATTCTTCATTAACTCTTTTAGTAAAAAGGGTAGAATCAATTTTTCCAATTTCAAAACCACTTGCAATAAGGAGCTTAGTCAAGCATTTATACCATGCTCTAGGAGCTTGTTTAAGACCGTAAAGTGCTTTGTGAAGTTTGTAAACATGATTAGGTTTCTTAGGATTGACAAAGCCGGGAGGTTGTTTGACATAAACTTCCTCCTCTATTTCACCATTTAGAAAAGCACTTTTAATATCCATTTGGTACAAGGTGATATTGTGGTGATTAGCAAAGGCAAGTAAGATGCGAATGGACTCAAGTCTAGCAACGGGAGCATATGTCTCACCACAGTCCATACCTTCGACTTGTGTGTATCCTTGGGCAACGAGACGTGCTTTGTTGTGAACCACTTGTCCATCTTCATCTTGCTTGTTGCGAAACACCCATTTTGTACCGATGATGTTGTGGTTGTTGTCGGGCTTCTCAACCAATGTCCAGACTTGGTTTCTCTCAAAGTTGTGTAGCTCTTCATGCATAGCGTTTATCCAATCCGGATCTTCCAATGCTTCTTCAACCTTCATAGGTTCAATGCTAGAGATGAATGAATAGTTTTCACAAAAGTTAGCTAAACGAGTTTTAGAGCGAGTGATTCTCCCGGTTTGGATATCATTGTAGATTTGTTCGACGGGATGATCTTTGGCAATTCTTGCTCGAACTCGTGAAAGCTTTTGCTTGGGTCTTCGTTGAACTTCTTCTTCATCTTGTTCTTCTTCTTCATTGTTGACGTTGTTGTTCTCTTGTCGTGGTGGAGAAGGAGGTTGTTGACGTTCGTCTTGATGCGTTTCCTTGTTTTCTTCATGTTGGTGTGTCCCACTTGTGGATGCTTCCGTGTCAACTCTTGGTTCACCTTGTCGTGAGGTAGAAGCTTCCACTTGGACGGACGAGGTATTCTCCTTCACCTCCGTTGGACGAATTTTGCCAACCGACAAGTCTTGAATTGCTTCCGAAGGGTCTTTGTCTCCTACATCAATTGGCAATTGCTCTACTTGCGAGCCATTAGATTCATCAAACTTCACATCTACTGTTTCTTCAACCTTTCGGGTGAAATTGTTGTAGACACGGTAAGTGTGAGAGTTTGAGCCATAACCAAGTAGGAAACCTTCATAAGACTTAGGAGCAAACTTTGAACGACGATGCTTATCTAGAATGTAGCACTTTGAGCCAAATACTCGAAAGTATCCAACTTGGGGTTTGTTACCGGTGAGGAGCTCGTATGCCGTCTTGCCGAGCAGCTTGTGAAGATACAAGCAATTTGTTGCATGACAAGCCGTCTCAACCGCTTCTGCCTAAAAGTGCTTCGGCGTCTTGTACTCATCAAGCATCGTTCTCGCCATTTCGATGAGCGTCCGGTTCTTCCTCTCAACAACTCCATTTTGTTGAGGTGTGTACGTAGCCGAAAACTCATGTGAAATCCCTTCTTCATCAAGAAAGGTGTCCACATTTGCGTTCTTGAACTCCGTTCCGTTGTCGCTCCGAACCTTCTTGATCTTCACGTCAAACTGATTTTGGGCCTTCCTAGCGAAGTTTTTGAAGATCTTTTGGACCTGCGATTTGTCATCAAGAAAGAACACCCACGTAAATCTCGAAAAATCATCAACTATGACTAGACTAAAAGAATTTCCACCGAGACTCTTGTAGGCATTGGGACCAAAAAGATCCATATGAAGTAGCTCGAGTGGCCTCCTTGTGGTCATGATGTTCTTCACGGGATGCCTTCCTCCAACCTGTTTACCTGCTTGACAAGCACTGCAAAGTCTATCCTTATCAAATATGACATCGTTAACTCCAAGGATATGATTTCCTTTAATAAGCTTTCAAGGTTTCTCATGCCAACATGACCTAGTCGTCTATGCCACAACCAACCTTTTGAGGATTTAGCAATAAAGCAAGTTTTAGGTTGTGCCTTTTTAGAGAAATCGACAATATAAAGGTCACCTCTACGTATACCGGTAAAGACCATTTTATGATTATCTCGACGAAACACTTGGCAATCTCCCTCAGTAAATAGGACATTCAATCCGAAATCAGCAAGTCTAGATACTGAAAGTAAGTTGTAGCCAAGGGATTCAACAAGCATGACATTTTGAATGGAGCTATCGTGTGAGATGGCCACCTTACCAAGGCCAACCACCTTACCCTTTGAATTATCATCAAAGGTGACATATTTTCGAGGGCCGTCATTTTCAGCAAGCTCACGGAACATCTCTTCATCTCCGGTCATATGATCAGTACATCCATTGTCGAGAACCCATTCCTTTCCTCCTGACACATATCCTCGAAGATTTGCCATAAGACCAAAGTGTCTCATTGCATCATCAAGATCGGAGTCACTATCATCATCTTTATCATAGTATCCATATTCAACATCATCTTGTGATTGATCATATCCTAGAGAGGGTAATTCATTAGATAAATGATCATCAAAGTGGTCACTTTTATGAATTCTTATGGATTCGGTTATGATATCACCAATGATTCCAACATTTCCTTTAGCACGCATGAGATTAGTAAGCTCAAATAGACAATTACCAAAACTAGGATCACTAGAGTTCATCTTACTCATGGCAATAGATTTATGGAGAATTTCATCCAAATTTTTCAAGGAATAATTGGGAAATCGTTCCTCAAGAAATTTCCATATAGTATAGGCGCATTTAAGAGTGGGTAAACTAGCAATCAAGTATTTGGGCAATCCTCTAATGATTAGCTCAACGGTTCTAAGATTGCGAATCATGTCAACATCTTCATCTAGAGTGGGATGCATAGGATCAACATGAGGAGCACAAGGACTAGCAATATACTTGTTCAAATGATATTGAGTGAAAATCACAAGCATTTTTCCATTCATGAAAATACTCTCCATCAAGAATAGGCACTTTATGTCTAAGACTCCCTAAAGTAGACACATCCATCTTCCTCCAAAGGTGATTAAACCAAGGCAATGGAGACCAAAGCTCTGATACCACTTGTAGGATCTAGAAGTAGGTGTGTCTAGAGGGGGGTGATTAGACACTCAGTAATAAAGTTGCAGTTTTTAGACTTTTTCGGTTTGAGTGAAGTTTTAGGCATAATTTCAGCACATACAATACATATCAAGCAAGCATGCAAAGAGTGTATAGGCAGCGGAAAGTAAAGCATGCAACTTGCGAGAATGTAAAGAGAAGGGTTTGGAGAATTCAAACGCAATTGGAGACACGGATGTTTTTCCCGTGGTTCGGATAGGTGGTGCTATCCTACATCCACGTTAGTGGAGACTTCAACCCACGAAGGGTAACGGTTGCGCGAGTCCACGGAGGGCTCCACCCATGAAGGTTCCACGAAGAAGCAACCTTGTCTATCCCACCATGGCCATCGCCCATGAAGGACTTGCCTCACTAGCGGTAGATCTTCACGAAGTAGGCGATCTCCTTGCCCTTACAAACTCCTTGGTTCAACTCCACAATCTTGTCGGAGGCTCCCAAGTGACACCTAGCCAATCTAGGAGACACCACTCTCCAATAAGTAACAAATGGTGTGTTGATGATGAACTCCCTGCTCTTGTGCTTCAAATGATAGTCTCCCCAACACTCAACTCTCTCTCACAGGATTTGGATTTGGTGGAAAGAAGATTTGAGTGGAAAGCAACTTGGGAAAGGCTAGAGATCAAGATTCATATGGTAGGAATGGAATATCTTGGTCTCAACACATGAGTAGGTGGTTCTCTCTCAGAACATATGAGTTGGAAGTGTAGGTGTGTTCTGATGGCTCTCTCCACGAAGGAAGAGGAGGTGGAGGGGTATATATAGCCTCCACTTAAAATCCAACCGTTACACACAATCTACCAATCTCGGTGGGACCGAATCAACAAACTCGGTCGGACCGAAACGGTAAACCTAGTGACCGTTAGAGATTTTCGGTGGGACTGACATGCAACTCGGTAGGACCGATATGGTTAGGGTTTGGGCATAACGTAATCTCGGTGAGACCGATTACACAAACTCGGTGAGACCGATTTGGTAATTAGCTAACCAGAGAGTTGGTCAGGCAAACTCGGTGGGACCGATTTGCTCTTTCGGTGAGACCGAAAAGTTACAAAAGGGAAACAGAGAGTTTGCATTGCAATCTCGGTAGTACCGATTGCCTAAACTCGGTGAGACCGATTTTGACAATGGACATACACAGTGAGATTGCAATCCCATCTCGGTGAGACCGAGATCCCTATCGGTGAAACCGATTTGCTAGGGTTTGGCACTGGCTTATGACATATGAAACTCGGTGGTGCCGGATAGAAAGAATTAGTAGGACCGAGTTTGGCTTAGGGTTTAGGTCATATGTGGAAGTGGGAAAGTATTTGAGGATTTTGGAGCATATCATTAAGCACATAAAGCAAAAGGCTCATTAAGCAACACCTCATCCCTTCTTAATAGTATTGGCTTTTCCTATAGACTCAATGTGATCTTGGATCACTAAAAGTGTAAAATGAAGAGTCTTGAGCTTGAAGCTTTAGCCAATCCTTTGTCCTTATCACCTGAAGGAGTCCCACAACCTTTAGTCCATGCCACTCAATTGTTGAACTTATCTGAAACATGCTAGATAGAAACATTAGTCCAACAAGAGATATGTTGACATTAATTACCAAAACCACCTGAGGAGCACTTGTGCTTTCAGTTCGGTTGCTAAGTGTTAGTAACTCGAAATAAAAGGCTACGGAATAAACGGAGACTAGCTAAAGGTGAGATGACGATATGTGTTGGAGGTGTTTCCAAGGTTGATGTAATCAAATATCCTACGCTCCCTCTACCATCGAGATTGCTATTAAAACCTAAATCATTGTTATTTGGTGTTTGCGTTGGGCATAGACATGATTGGATTATGTTTATCGCAATGCGGTTATTCATTTAAGGAGAATAATGGTTACTCTGTTTATTTGAATAATACCATCCCGATCGTAGTGATACACATGTTCATGCCAAAAGATATAAGATAGTAATGATAGTACCACATACTTGTGGCACTGCAATTTGAGTCATATTTGTATAAAACGCATGAAGAAGCTCCATGTTGATGGATCTTTGGACTCACTCGTTTTTGAAAAGTTTGAGACATGCGAACCATGTTTATTGGTAGATATGCATGAAGAAACTCCATACAGATGGATCGTTTGGACTCACTTGATTTTGAATCAGTTGAGACATGCAAATCATACCACATGGGCAAGATGACTGAAAGGCCTCATTTTCAGTAAGATGGAACAAGAAAGCAACTTGTTGGAAGTAATACATCTTGATGTGTGCAGTCCAATGAGTGCTGAGGCATGTAGTGGATATCGTTATGTTCTTACTTCACAGATGATTTAAGTAGATGCTAGTATATTTGCTTGATGAATCATGAGTCTGAATTATTGAAAGGTTCAAGTAATTTCAGAGTGAAGTTGAAGATCATCGTGACAAGAGGATAAAATGTCTATGACATGATCATAGAGATTTATATCTGAGTTACGAGTTTGGCACACAATTGAGACATTGTGGAAATTGTTTCACGACTAATACCGCCGGGAACACCATAGTGTGATGGTGTGTCCGAACATCATAACTGCACCCTATTGGATATGGTGCATACCATGATGTCTCTTATCGAATTACCACTATCGTCTATGGGTTAGGCATTAGAGACAACCGCATTCACTTCAAATAGGGAACCACACAGATCCGTTGAGACGACACCGTTTAGAGAAACCTAAGCTGTTGTTTCTTAAAAGTTTGGGGCTACGACGCTTATGTGAAAAAGTTTCAGGCTGATAAGCTCAAACCCTAAGCGGATAAATGCATCTTCATAGGACACCCAAAACAGTTGGGTATACCTCCTGTCTCAAATCCGAAAGCAATAGGGATTGTTTCTGAAATCGGGTCCTTTCTCTAGGAAAAGTTTCTCTCGAAAGAATTGAGTGGGAGGATGGCGGAGACTTGATGAGGTTATTGAACCGTCACTTCAACTAGTGTGTAGCAGGGCACAGGAAGTTGTTCCTGTGGCACCTACACCAATTGAAGTGGAAGCTTATGATAGTGATCATGAAACTTCGGATCAAGTCACTACCAAACCTCGTAGGATGACAAGGATGCATACTACTTCAGAGTGGTACGTAATCCTGTCTTGGAAGTCATGTTGCTAGACAAAAATGAACCTACGAGCTATGGAGAAGCGATGGTGGGCCCGGATTCCAAAAATGGCTCGAGGCCATAAAATCCGAGAGAGGATCCATATATGAAAACAAAGTGTAGATCTTGGAAGAACTACTTGATAGTCGTAAGGCTGTTGGGTACAGATGGATTTTAAAAGGAAGACGGACAATGATGGTAAGTGTCACCATTGAGAAAGCTCGACTTGTCGTTAAGATGTTTCCCGGCAAGTTCAAGGAGTTGACTACGATGAGACTTTCTCACTCGTAGCGATGCTAAAAGTCTGTTGGAATTATGTTAGCAGTTACTGCATTATTTATGAAATCTTGCAGATAGGATGTCAAAACATTGTTTCCTCGACGATTTTCTTGAGGAAAGGTTGTATGAGATACAACCAGAAGGTTTTGTCAATCCTGAAAGATGCTAACAAGTATGCAAAGCTCCAGCAATCCTTCTAAGGACTAGAGTAAGCATCTCGGAATTGGAATGTACGCTTTGATGAGATGATCAAAGATTTTAGGTTTATACAAAGTTTATGAGAAACTTGTATTTCCAAAGAAGTGAGTGGGAGCACTATAGAATTTTTGATGAGTATATGTTGTTAACATATTGTTGATCAGAAATGATGTAGAATTTCTGGAAAGCATGCCAGGTTATTTGAAAAGTGTTTTTCAATGGAAAACCTAGATTAAGCTACTTGAATATTGAGCATCATGATCTATAAGGAGAGATCAAAAACGCTTAATAGTACTTTCAAATGAATACATACCGTGACAATATTTTGAAGGAGTTCAAATAGATCAGCAAAGGAGTTCTTGGCTGTGTTATAAGGTATGAGTATTGAGTAGGACTTAAGACCTGACCACGGCAGAATAGAGAGAAAGGATGAAGGTCGTCCCCTATGCTTTAGACATAGGCTCTAAAGTATGCTATGTTGTGTACCGCACCTGAAGTGTGCCAAGCCATGAGTCTGTCAAGGGGTACAAGTGTGATCTAGGAATGGATCATGGGACAACGGTCAAGGTTACCCTTAGTAGCTTATGGACTAAGGAATTTTCTCGATTATGGAGGTGGTAAAAGAGTTCGTCGTAAAGGGTTACGCCGATGCAATCTTTGACGCTAATCTGTATGATTCTGAGTAGTAAACCAGATTCGTATAGTAGAATAGTTATTTGGAATAGCTCCAAATAGAGCGTGGTAGCTGCATCTACAAGATGACATAGAGATTTGTAAAGCACACACGGATCTGACCCGTTGACTATAACATCTCTCACAGGCATAACATGATCAAACCCAGAACTCATTGAGTGTTAATCACATGGTGATGTGAACTAGATTATTGACTCTAGTAAACTCTTTGGGTGTTAGTCACATGGGCATGTGACCTTGAGTGTTAATCACATAGCGATGTGAACTGGATTATTGACTCTAGTGCAAGTGGGAGACTGTTGGAAATATGCCCTAGAGGCAATAATAAATTAGTTATTATTATATTTCCTTGTTCATGATAATCGTTTATTATCCATGCTATAATTGTATTGATAGGAAATTCAGATACATGTGTGGATACATAGACAACACCATGTCCCTAGTAAGCCTCTAGTTGACTAGCTCGTTGATCAATAGATGGTTACGGTTTCCTGACCATGGACATTGGATGTCGTTGATAACGGGATCACATCATTAGGAGAATCATGTGATGGACAAGACCCAATCCTAAGCCTAGCACAAGATCGTGTAGTTCGTATGCTAAAGCTTTTCTAATGTCAAGTATCATTTCTTTAGACCATGAGATTGTGCAACTCCCGGATACCGTAGGAATGCTTTGGGTGTAACAAACGTCACAACGTAACTGGGTGGCCATAAAGGTACACTACAGGTATCTTCGAAAGTGTCTGTTGGGTTGGCACGAATCGAGACTGGGATTTGTCACTCCGTGAGACGGAGAGGTATCTCTGGGCCCACTCGATAGGACATCATCATAATGTGCACAATATGATCAAGGAGTTGATCACGGGATGATGTGTTGCGGAACGAGTAAAGAGACTTGCCGGTAACGAGATTGAACAAGGTATCGAGATACCGACGATCGAATCTCGGGCAAGTACTATACCGATAGACAAAGGGAATTGAATACGGGATTGATTGAATCCTTGACATCGTGGTTCATCCGATGAGATCATCGTGGAACATGTGGGAGCCAACATGGGTATCCGGATCCCGCTGTTGGTTATTGGCCGGAGAGTTGTCTCGGTCATGTCTACGTGTCTCCCGAACCCGTAGGGTCTACACACTTAAGGTTCGATGACGCTAGGGTTATAGGGAATAGATATATGTGGTTACCGAATGTTGTTCGGAGTCCCGGATGAGATCCCGGACATCACGAGGAGTTCAGGAATGGTCCGGAGGTAAAGATTTATATATGGGAAGTCCTGTTTTGGTCATCGGAAAGGTTTCGGGTGCTATCGGTAACGTACCGGGACCACCGGGAGGGTCACGGGGGTCCACCAGGTAGGTCTACCTGCCCCAGAGGGCTGCGTGGGCCAAGTGTGAGAGGGGACCAGCCCCAGGTGGGCTGGTGCGCCCCCCACCAGGGCCCAAGGCGAAGAGAGAAGGGAAAAGGGGAAACCCTAGGCTTAGATGGGCCTAAGGCCCACCTAGTGGTGCGCCCCCCTCTCCCCCTTTGGCCGCCCCCTAGATGGGATCTAGGGCTGGCCGCCACCCCTGGGTGTGGAAACCTAGGTGGGGGCACAGCCCCTCCCTTTCCCCTATATATAGTGGGGTTTTGGGCTGCCATACACACGAGAACATCTCCTTCTTGGCGCAGCCCTACCCCTCTCCCTCCTCGTCTCTTACGGTGCTTGGCGAAGGCCTGTTGGAGTACCACGCTCCTCCACCACCACCACGCCGTCGTGCTGCTACTGGACGGAGTCTTCACCAACCTCTCCCTCTCTCCTTGCTGGATCAAGGCATGGGAGACGTCACCGGGCTGCATGTGTGTTGAACGCGGAGGTGCCGTCCGTTCGGCACTAGGATCATCGGTGATTTGGATCACGACGAATACGACTCCATTAACCCCGTTCACTTGAACGCTTCTGCTTAGCGATCTACAAGGGTATGTAGATGCACTCTCCTTCCCTTCGTTGCTAGATTATTCCATAGATTGATCTTGGTGTTGCGTAGAAAATTTTGAATTTCTGCTACGATCCCCAACACCTTTTACATAGATAAAATAGTTGTAATGAGACAGGATATTCATTGGAGAGGACGAGCTCGCCTGCTCACTTTATCTCCCCGCACGCGTACCGTTTCGGGATGGGAGCATGGTTGTATAGAGTGGGGTACGAGGCCCATACGGGACAATAGTAGGCGCAAGGGAGAAAACGTCTTGGCCAACAGCGTAGTGCCGTGCCGTTTGGTTAGAACCGCAACCCATATCCTGTACCCACCGCACAGGGTGGGACCGTCATCACGGGCCGTGCTGTACCGTTCGGGCGTAAGAGCATCTCCAGCCGCGCCCCCAACAGGCCCTCCAGGCGACTTTTTACGCGCAGGCGCCGAAAAAACCCCCCACTCGCGCCCCTAAGACGCCGAAATCCGCCGGCTCGACCCGCTTTTGGGCCCGGCGATCGCAGGCCGAACCCAGCACACTGGGGGCACTCGGGGGCTTTGGCGCAAGGAGAAAACATGGCTGGGCCACACTGTCAGGCGAAAAGTCAAGCCAATCGTCTAGATTCGCCTCCCATCCCCGCACGCTCGGCCACCACCCTGCTGATCCCGGTGCCGCCCACCACCCAGCACCGCTAGATAAGCCATTCCCTGCCGAAAAAGAGAGACGGTTTTGCCGCTACAACCTCTCCACCATCGTCCGTGCGAGTTTTCCGGCGCTTCGGCCGCGCAGGGCGGTATACCGGCGGGTGTGCGCCCACCACGCCCGCCAGGTGTTCGGCGTTTTGTCTGCTCGGCATGATGCACTCGGACGACGAGGAGGCGCTCGCGGCGCTGCTGCAGGAGGAAGCTGATGCCGACGTCCAGGACGAGGAACACCTTATGGTCCTCGCCGCCCTTGCCGGCTTGCTCGCAAGCAATGAAAAGCCACGGCGAGGTGGCTCAGCGCCGGGGCGGCTGAAAGCAAAGAACCGGCATCGTCTGGAAGGCTATCGCATGCTCTACTCTGACTACTTCGCCGACGCCCACTGCACGGTGACAAAGTATTTCGGCGCCATTATCGGATGAGCCGAAGGCTTTTCCTCAGGATTGTGAATTCCATCCGGGAGTTTGACAGCTACTTTAAGTGCAATAAGGATTACATCGGCAAACTTGGATTCACCTCAATCCAGAAGTGCACGACAGCTATGAGGATGCTTGTATACGGAGCTCCCGGTGATTCACTCGACGACTATGGGCGCATGGCCGAGTCCACGAGCATTGAGTGTTTCTACAAGTTCTGCAGGGCAGTGGTGGCAGTGTTTGGACCGCAATACTCGCGAACATGCAATGCGGAAGACACTGCTCGGATCCTAGCATAGAATGCATCATGAGGATTTCTCGGGATGCTTGGAAGCATCGACGACATGCATTGGAAATGGAAGAACTGCCCATTTGCTTGGTAGGGGATGTACAAAGGCGCCAAAGGCGGTTGCAGTGTGGTACTTGAGGCAGTGGCCACACAGGACCTCTGGATTTGGCACTCCTTATTTGGTATGCCAGGAACTCACAATGACATCAACGTGCTGCAGTGCTCCCCTGTCTTTGCCAAGCTTGTTGAAGGTCATTCTCCACCGGTGAACTTCGAGGTCAATGGGCGGCACTACAATAAGGGGTACTACCTAGCTGATGACATCTATCCGAGATGGTCTACATTTGTGAAGACTATCTCAAACGCTGTGCCAGGAGGCAAGAAGTCCCACTTTGCGAAGGTTCATGAGGCTTGCAGGAAGGATGTCGAGCGGGCATTTGGTGTGCTCCAATCTCGATTTGCTGTTGTCCGGTACCCTGCTGAGACCTGGTCGAAAGATCAAATGTGGGAGATCATGACTTGCTGTGTCATCTTGCACAACATGATCATTGAGAGCGAGCAGGAAGAGCCAGTGTTTGACACTGAACCATACTATAGGCAGGGTCCTCTTGCCCAAGTTGATCACCAGCTACCAGCAACCTGGACTGCCTGCCTCAATATGCGTTAGGAGATCCGAGATCCATAGGTGCATCAACAACTGCAGCATGATCTGGTGGAGCACCTATGGAGGCTCAAGGGCAATGCAATAGCTCGACGTGTGATGAAATGAAATATGAGTTTTTATTTGTTGAACTATATAATTTGTATTGAAGTATTTGTTAAACTATTTGATTTCTATTGATTTTCTATGATGAACTATGTGATAAAAAATTTATTTATGTTGAATTCACGCCGAACCACGGCGAATATGAGTTGATTCGCACCGATATCGGACCATTTTTCGCTGAAAGTGGGCCGAAAAGCGGCCACTTTTGCGCCAAAAATGGGCCGATGTCGGCACCTGGGGGCGACGGCTGGGTACCCAACCGCCCCCAGAGCCGATTACACCGTCGGCTCGCCCCCGGGCGGCGATTTTTATGCCTGGGGGGGGGGGCAACGGCTAGAGATGCTCTAAGGGATCATATGCAATAGTCTGTCAGCTGCACTAGAACAAGAAGGTAGCCGAACTGCCAGCGGCCACGGCCGCGCCGCCCGAACTGATGGCTCAGCAGCCTACCGGAGTTGCTACCGGAGGATGGGGGATCCATCAGTAGGCGTCACCGGCACTAGAACAAGAAGGTAGGAGTGCCAGGATGGAGTGCTGAGGACCGGTGCCGCACGCATAAGGAGTAGGGGATTCATTCCCTGCAGGGATTGGGTGCTCCCTTCACCTGATCTCCTCTAATCCCTCCCACTGTCATCACTCAAATCCTTGCTACCATATATGCATTCGTTTAGCCCCAGGGGATTCCTACCATCTTAATTAGATTCTGCTTACTAGACATGATTTAAGAACTGGGTGTACTGATTTGACAAGATTTCGTTATGTACAACGTGTGCAGGCAGTATTTCGTCACACAATAATCTTGCTTCAAAGAGCTAAAACATGCCAACAACAATTTAGCAAAGGCAATCTAAGACATAACTTAATAAGATGGAATAAAACTAATCGATCATCTTAATACATCTATAACATGCCAACAATAAATCCAGCAGCTCCCATGATCTGCAATGACCTCGAAATTATGTTTTTCCACTATGAAACAGTTCATACCTGCAAAAAGGTATCAAATGTTTATCCTATAAATCTTGTAACATTGCATGCCCTTAAGCATGGACAAACTAGTGGAGTTATTTTCACAACTAGGAAATTAGACCAAGGAAGATAAGAAGAGTAGTTCCTCCAAAAGAAGAGTAATATGCATAATGATATTGATATCATCCAAAACACCAAGACTATGTTCATGAGACTGGCACACACAACATCTAATTAATTATCATGCAAGGAAAAGTCATCTATACACACAGATCACTTTGCTTTGGCTAGAAGAGATCTATAATGGGTGGCTGGTTTTGCCATTGGACCAGCATGCGCATCAGTCAAAACCTTTCAAGCAAAATTGACAAGTATGTATTCTGCCTAGAGTAGCAATGTGGAATATGATAAAGCTATGTCAGGGAACCCTTTATAGTTCCAAATTTCAAGAGAATCTAAGCAGGAAACACACATGTGGCGACATAGCCCATGTATAATAACTAGAAGGTAAAATAAATAAGTATATTTTTCGTCCTCGAACTATTCCGAGAGTTTGGAAATCATCCCTCAACTTGAAACCGGATAATTTTCGCCCTCAACTATCAAAACCGTAGTTTTCGTCCTTCACGCCGCTTCGGGCGGTTTTCGTCCGTCATGAACAGTAAACCGACAAACAATAAATTCGAAAAAATAGCAAAAAAATAAAAAAAAAATCTGAAAATTTGTGGGATCAAAGTTCCGCGGGTGCGCAAGGTGCGTACAAATTTTCATTCTGTTTGGACATTCTAGGTGCTCATGACAAAGAAAAAATTGTCAATATGTACGTCGGTGAACAGTAAATTCGACAAAAATAGCAAAAATATCAAAAAAATCTGAAAATTTGTGGGATCAAAGTTCCTCGGGTGCGCAAGGTGCATACAAATTTTCATATTGTTTGGACATTCCAGGTGCTCATGACAAAGAAACAATTGTAAATATGTACGTCGGCGAACAGTAAATTACTGTTC
The DNA here is from genome assembly GCA_032464435.1 of Aegilops umbellulata. NCBI lineage: Eukaryota > Viridiplantae > Streptophyta > Magnoliopsida > Poales > Poaceae > Aegilops > Aegilops umbellulata. The sequence goes on along the minus strand of CP136056.1, from coordinate 58,700,992 downwards.
ACTGACGTACATATTTATGGTTTTTCCTTTATCACGAGCTCCTGAAATGTCTAAATAGCAAAAACAATATTCACACACCTTGCGCACCTGAGGAACTTTGACCCCACAAATTTTCAGATTATTTTGACTTCTTGCTTTTAAATTTTCTTTTGCTGTTCATCGGTTTACTGTTCATGCGGACGAAAACCGCCCAGAGCGGCGTGAAGGACGAAAACTATCCGGTTTTGATAGCTCGAAAGAGTTCGAGGACGAAAAATATACTTATCCCTAAAATAAATTAGGGAGTGTAAAAAAGTACAAGCAGGAACAAAAAATTAGATCTTTTGTCTTTCTTTTGAGAGTGACAAAATGACACCAAAAGTATGCCTTTTAGCACAGAAGGACGTCCATATGAACAAATGTACAGATGAGCAGTCTTTTTTTTTTGCATTTCTTTTTCTTTCATCTGTTTTCACTGGAAACCAATAGGATATGAAATGCAACTACTTCTCACGAACCCCCCAAATGATCAGGTCAGTGCAACTGTCAAGCTAGAACGTCTTCTAGCAGGAACAAGAGTTGTAACTGTAGCATGAACTACTCAAAGATGCACATTAATTTCAGCTAAAGATTATTGTTCAGAGAATAAATAAGATTATTGTTCCGTATTCGCAAGAGAAAAGATTATTGTTCACCCGCAAAAAAAGAGAGAAAAGATTATTGTTCAGAGAATAAATAAGAAACATCTGTTGAAACTTAGGTCACAGGGAGAATCTTATATGACATGAATACCCCGTCTATATACCACAAATATGAAGGACTGAATTCACGAAAATCCATAGGAGCTCATGAGCTCGCCTACTCACGGAATCACTAGGCACACGTTCTTTTTGGGATATGCTCCGCAGCAGGTATTTCATCTGTATAGGTGGATCGGAAGACACACGAATCGGGCCATATGGCACTTGGCTGGTCCCACGTCCATACTGGACGACCGTTAAGGGAACGACGACGCCGGTGGCACTGCCGTGCACCACTAGTGTGCGACTTCGAAAGGAAAACAACACGTAACGTTACGTGTGCACGACAGCACCCTCGGTGGGGGTCACTATGTGGTTAGTAAATTATACTCCCTCTTTCTCAAAATATAAGAACATTTTTAACACTACACTAGTGTCAAAAACGTTCTTATATTACGGGACGGAGGGAGTAGTATTATTACTACAAAAGGAAGCTGCAGATTAGATATTTGCAATTTTTTCATTTTTTTCTTCTTCTCTTTCTCAGTTAAAAAAATACATGTTGACATGTTTTTCAAATACAAATTGAACGTTTTTTAGATATACTCTGGACATTTTCCGAATACATGCTGAACATTTGACAAATGCACATAAGAATATGTTTGAAATATATGGTGAATGTTTTTTAAACGTTGAACATTTTTCAAAGACATTTCAAATATGTTTATAAATACAGGATGAATAGGTTTCAGATCTGCTGAACATTTCATGGGATACGCACCGATATTTTTTAACTACATGGTAAAAAGGTTTTGAACACACTTTTCTTTTTAAAACATACTCTAAATACACGGTGAACATTTTGTAAGACATATACTGAAAAAAATTAGATACACCGTGATCATTTTCTAACACACACGATGAACAGTTTTCTTTTTCTTTTTTCCATTTCTTTCTTGAAAAAATACACACATTTTATGATACGTTCACAAGCACATTATAACACATTACATACATTTTCTTAATGCTTGATGATTCTTTTAGTGCGCAATGAATATTTTAGTACATGATGTTTTTAAAAGATATATCATGCACATTTTAAATACGCGGTGACTATTTTTAAATGCATGTTGAACGTGTTTTAATACACAATGAACACTTTTAAATATATGGTAAAAGTTTTGAATTACACTACAAACAATTTTGTAAAATACAATGAGTTTATTAAATACCTAAGAATTAGTTTTTAACTTGCCAATGAACAATTTTTAAAAATTGTTCGCTTATTAGAAAATGTTCATGTGATCATTAAAAAGTCATAATGCGTGATGAAAATTTTCACATTACATGATGAACATGGTTGAATTACAGTATGAATACTTTATAGTGCACGTCAAACAGGTTTTGAAATACATGATATTTTTTTAAAATAATATTTTTTAACAACATAAACATAATTTGTTTTTTCAAATATATAGGAACCCTTTTTTACCCACGAACATTTTTTGACGTATGTTAACATTTTATATTTTTTAGCACATGTATTTTACCCAAAAGAATAAAGAATCATTCGCTGGTGGGGCTCATCACTGCTGATATCAAGGAGCTGGCGTCATTCTTCTCGTCTGTTCGCTGCCGTCATGTAAATTGTTGTCGAATGTCGCGGCACATATTTCTAGATAGATCATCTAAGTCCTGTAGTGACTCTATTTTTCATGTAATCCCAGATTATATTTTGGAGACACTCTCTCGCGATTATTCCATTCTAAAAAAAGTGTGATATTCCTCAAAAAAGAATAAAAAATAAAATGTAAAGGAAATCGAAAAGAAAAATTGTGCTCGCTCCACTAGCCTTTTTTTACTAAGTGTGTTGCTAACTTTGTCTGTTTTATAGGAAGTGTGTTTCCCTTTTTTACTCACGAAATAGCAGTGCGTCATGTGCTAAACAGCCCACCGAGATGCTCAGTCATGGCGCCGTCAGCGCATCCTCCTGTACTCACGAAACATTTCGTTAGCTCTCCATTACCACACCTCAGGCTGTTGTTTCCTTATACGGACCCACAACCGTATGCCTTCCTTTTCCTCTTTAGAAAACTCACCCGTATTACTACAACCATTAAATGCCATGTCCAACATCATGCTGTTTCATTGGACCAAGTGGCAAATTTGACAATTTTGACCTCTGGGCGAAATCAATTTACAGAATGAACTGTCCATGAAACAATTTCACACCCCTGACTTTTTTGTGTAGCGCCCGCCACGACGGCGCCACACCCTACGATGCAGCGCCTAGCTCGGGGGCTTACAAGTGGGATGTGTTAAATGAGACGACGGATGATCCCTCGGTCACGCCTGAGCAGGTGAATCGACATTGCATAAGTGATTATGATGCTTCTATCGTAACTCGATATCAATTTTGCATTCTATCCCATTTTGTAGGTTGAATGGGAACTGTATGAAAAAAGAGATAGCTTTGGGAACCTTATAGAGTTCAGGCTGAATCTGATGTGCATTAGGGATAGGGATATGTGGCATATGCGGTGTCCACTCATATGCAACTGGGCGGTTGAGCTTCACCTGCCACATCGGGTCTTCCGCCAGTTTGGATTGTTCCAGCCACACCCGCCAGAGTGGGAGGACACGGACATATTGCTACACGCGTAAGATATAGTCAACCTTGAGCACTTAGTGGCTTCTCGGCGGTTTCGATGATGCTAATATTCTGTTTCTAACTTGCAGGTTGGATAGGAAAAATCAGCGGAAGATCAAGGATTGGGCCAAGCATCACAGCAAGTATATCATACAGTTCACGCTTGCTGTGGAGCAAGCTCGGGCTGGAAAACGAGCCCAGCTTCGTCAGCACTGCCCGATCGCGTTCAACAACTATCTCACATGGTTTCTTGCAAGCACTCGTGTGGAGGTATGCAAGCCGGCGTATGCTGAGGAGATTTTGGAAGAACCCACCGTTTTTGATGAGGTAGCCCAGCACCAGTACAACACATTAGTTAGGAAAGGTAACTCAGTGATCCCTTCAGCTCCAATGATGAACTTTGTGGTATTTGCCCTTTTTGCTTTTCCATTCGTACTATTCACATCTTCACTTGCCTAACACGTTAATACTGTTTCTGTTCATAGCGTGCCCAGATCAAGAAAGCAGCTGATGAGACCGACAATATTCTGTAAACAACCCCGGCTGGCAAAAGTGATGGGGAAGGTGCACTTCGAGCATTCATTAAGGCTCACATCTCTTTCAAACTAGCACTTAACATGTGTTGCTACGTTCGATGTCTCATTCACTTGTTCATGTTGCAGCGCCAGGGCCAAAAGTTAAGGCGGCTATCAAACCTTTTCGGTTGTCGTGACCCCGAGTATGTATCACCAGAACGTTCTAGGTCGGCGACACCATCAGATCCAACTTCTGGCAATGCTGATCCTTTGGAGGATGAGGATGTGGGTGTGGTCACCCAAGAGGTATGGCATGAGGATATATATATCCAATTGTTGATGCATTGCTAACTATATCCTCACACACGGTCTTTCCATATCTTTTGTGGATGCATAGGTTCCTGATGATATGACCTTGGGGACCTACAAGGTTCGGTCTGCATACGAGTTAAAGCCTAGGACAGGAATCAACAAATACACACCTGAGGACTTCACCCAAAGAGGCAAAAGGACGGTCGGCACCTCACGGATGGCTGCTTTGGATGACTATTTGGATGACGAAGTGGATGACGTGGAGGTATCGAAGCCGGAGCCGGAGCCGGAGCGGGTTCCTCTTCCTAGGAAGGTGAAGAAGATAAGTGTCAAGAGGGGGGAGGAGCCAGCAAGTGCTCAAGGAACTAGTCGTCGTCCTCTTTTAGTAATGTTCACTCTATGTTGGTGGTAGCTCTATGTTGAACTCTATGTTGGTGGTAATGTCGAACTTGTCGTGATTGTCACTCTATGTGTTGAACTCTATGTGTAAAACTCTATGTTGGTGGTAATGTTCAACTTGAAGCTCTCAGTAATGTCGTGGTGGGAATTGTTTGTATGTCTTAGCTCATAGTAATAGTTAAATTAGTGCTTATTCTGTGATGCAAATATCTGTGACTTGAAATGACCCAGTTATAGGTACAAAAAACTGGAGCAACAAAGAGCAACAGAAGGTTGGACAACTTACAGACAAGTGCGGCGCCTAGCTGGGAGGCGCCACACCCCATAGTGCAACGCCCAGGTGGCAGGCGCTGCACTATGGGGTGTGGCGCCTCCTAGCTAGGCGCCACACAGGTCTGTAACTTGTCCAACCTTCTGTTGCTCTCTGGATAGCTACAGACCAGTGTGGCGCCTAGCTGGGAGGCGCCACACTCCATAGTGCAACGCCCGCCTGGGCGTTGCACTATGGAGTGTGGCGCCTCCTAGCTAGGCGCCACAAAGGTCTGTAACTTGTCCAACCTTCTATTGCTCTCTGGATAGATACAGACAAGTGCGGCGCTTAGCTAGGAGGCGCCACACCCCATAGTGCAACGCCCAGGTGGCAGGCGCTGCACTATGGAGTGTGGCGCCTCCTAGCTAGGCGCCACACAGGTCTGTAACTTGTCCAACTTTTTGTTGCTCTCTGGATAGATATAGACCAGTGTGGCGCCTAGCTGGGAGGCGCCACACTCCATAGTGCAGCGCCTGGGCGCTGCACTATGGAGTGTGGCACCTCCAGGCTAGGCGCTGCACAAACACTTAGTGAAATTTTTGGCCCAAACTGGAGGCCTACATTCTGTTGCTCTCTGTATAGCTACAGATCAGTGCAGCGCCTGGCTGGGAGGCGCCACACTCCATAGTGTAATGCCTGCAGTCTGGGCGCTGCACTGTACAGTGTGGCGCCTCCTGGCTAGGCGCTGCACAGGTCTGTAGCTATCCAGAGAGCAACAGAAGGGATGGCAAGCTACAGACCTGTGTGGCGCCTAGCTGGGAGGCGCCACACTCCATAGTGCAGCGCCTGCCTCCTAGGCGTTGCACTTGTACTTAGTGATTTTTTTAGCATATGCAAACATAGTAAGATGATGTAAAGTAGGATTGATACATAGCAAGCAAACAACTATGAAGAGAACATATGCACGACACATAGTAGTTCATAACACATAGTAATTCACGACACATAGTAGTTCTGACAACCAAATCGAGGAGGAGACATAGTAGTTCACGACACATAGTAGTTCTTACAACCAAATCGAGGAGGAGACATAGTAGTCCATGACACATAGTAGTTCTTACAACCAAATCGAGGAGGAGACATAATGGTTCACGACACATAGTAGTTCACAACCACATCGAGGAGGAGACATAGTTCATGACACATAGTAGCTCTATTGCGTAGAGCAAGGCCCCTTTCCCTTCTTCTTCTTCTTCTTCTCTTCTTCCTCTTCCTCCTCCCTTTTTCTTATGAGGTGAGCCTCCTTAACCACCCTCTTCATGAATATCTGATTCTCCCTCTCTTCTTTTTCAGCTGCAATTGCCCAAAGCTTCATTGTTTTCTCTTGAAAATCCTTTAGACGCTTCTTCTGTGCCTCCTCACATTTCCTCACCAACACTTACTCCCTAGTGCGCATCGCATTTGACGCTCTCTCTCTTCTCTTCCTCTCTGTCTCAAGCTCCTCTTCCTTCTTCTTCTTCTTCTTTAGCTTGGCTGCATCCTCCTATCTAAGCTTCTTGGTAGCCTTCTCCCACCATCCCGCCATCTCATCTTCGCCATCCTCCTTCATCGTTGGTTTGTTGGGTTGGGAAGCCGCCATACCTACAATGAGTGAAACATAATGGTTAGTAGGGACAATAAAAACAAATGGAAGCACATATGAAAAAGAAGAACATATGAAAAACAAGAACATATGATACATTATAGTTAGTGAGGAACATACAAAAACGGTCCATCTAGGTATCCAAACATTCCTCTATAACAAACTTGCCCTTGTCCATCACCGCGGCCAAGTCCACCACCAAGGCCAAGACCATCACCAAGGCCTAGACCATTACCACCTCCACGAGCTCTACCACCACCACGGCCTAGACCACCACCACGAGCTCTACCACCACCACGGCCTCTTGTAAGTCCTAGTTGCCGACCTCTTTATTGCCTAGATCCTCTTTGGCTAAGACTTGGTTGGCTTGGCACTTGTTGGCTACCACTTGGTTGCCTTGGCACTTGTTGGCTACCACTAGGTTGGCTACCACTTGGTTGGCTACCACTAGGTTGGCTACCACTTGGTTGGCTACCACTAGGTTGGCTACCACTTGGTTGCCTTGGCACTTGTTGGCTACCACTTAGTTGCATTGGCACTTGTTGGCTACCGCGTGGTTGCCTTCGCACTTGTTGGCTACCTCTTGGTTGGCTTGGCACTTGTTGGATACCACTTGGTTGGCTCCCTTGTGTACCTCCTTGTTGGCTTGTGCTTGCATCCTTTGTCTTGGACTTTTTCCTTGGTTTCGTACATTTTATTTTGTTGTGGCCTTGACCTTTGAACTCCCCACAACGGGAGCTCTCACGAGGCTCTTGGAATTGGTCGTTGCCCGCTTCGCGGCGGCCACCATGGCCACATCCGTCCATGTCGCCTCTAAGACGCTTTGTCTGACGTCTACCCCGTTTAACAACCTTCAACTCCGGATCCGGCCATAGTTGAACTCCATGATACTCCGGCCATTGTGATTGGTCAAAGTACGGGTGAAAGCGGGGAGCCCATGTTTTCTTGACCGTCATAATTGAGAACTCCGACTCCCTCACGGTGCGTGGGTGATTGATGTCCACATTCCTAACGCGACCGGCGGTATACAAGTGTGAGCATGGGAGATGAAGCAACAATGGCCTCCCGCAAGTGCAATCACATTGTGTTAACGACACCTTGAAAGCCTTCCCTCCATGTTGCCGGCCATCATTTGTGGTTCCTCCTGGCTCTTTCACTTCGTACTTCCACTCTTCGTTGTCATACAATATAGCTTCTTCTGAGTCCGCCTTCCGTGATTGAAATACCAACCATTCATCAACTTTGGGTGGGAACTTGTACTTGTACTTCCGTGGGTTCTCACCCGCTATTTGTGCATCGGTTTCCATCGAGTACTTTACAAAGTACGCATTCATCTTGTCAAATGTGTATTGAACTATTGCCGTCACGGGTAATCCACGTGCACCTTTGAGCACCCTATTGAAGCATTCGGCCATATTGCTTGTCATTTGACCGTATCTCCGACCATCTTCATCAAAAGCACGTGCCCACTTGTTCCGGTATTGAATGTGCCTATTGAGAAAGTCTTGACCCCCGGCATCAAGCTTTTTGTGTGCGAGCAATTTGTTGTACAAAGTGGCGAAGTGCCTATCGGAGAAAGCGAGACAACAATCTTGAAGATCGTCGGCCAACTCCTTAAGGCCACATGCCCTATAGAAGTTCAAACAAAAGTGCCTCATGCACCATCGATGATGCAACAGAGCATGCCCGGGAATGTCAATCTCCACCGCGTTAAGAATTCCTTGATGCCGATCCGATATGACACAAATTTCCCTTTGAGCGGGTAACACCTTCGTCCTCAAAAGATACAGAAACCACTCCCAGTTGTCATTGTTTTCCACCTCAACCAAAGCAAATGCTAATGGCAACACCCGGTTATTGGCATCACTTGCTATCGCAACCAACAAGGTGCCCTTGTATTGACCGGTCAAGAACGTGCCATCAATTGCGATGACCGGTCTACAATGTTCGAAAGCCCTCACACATTGCTCGAACGCCCAAAAAGCACGACCAAATACTCTTGACTTTCCTTCCTTCATGAACCGTTGTTTGGTGCCCATGAGGCTCGACCACATGAACCATGCCCGGGTTTGTCGTGGCCATGGCTAACAACAACCTAGGGATTCGGTTGTATGCTTCCTCCCATGTACCATACAACACCTTAAATGCGGCTTGCTTCGCCTTCCATGCCTTGCCGTACTTCACCTTGTAATGAAAGATGGCTTTCACAAGGTCAATGACATGTTGGACGCTCATTGTTGGAAGTGTGGATATTGAGTTGGAGAGCCTGTAAGCGATGAACTCGGGCGCGAGTTGTTTGTGGTCTTGAGACACGATCTTGCCATCCACCCTCTTGCCTTGGCACATGTGAGTTAGCACACAAACCACTACATGCCAACTTGGACCTCCTTTCCATGGTCTTGCACGCACAATCCACGGACATATTTCAACTTCACATGCACATGCAACCGTGTAGCGCACATTGACGTCCGAGTGCACCACCTTGTGTGGACGATAATGCGTAACCGAGTAGTTGTCGAGCCACATTTTCAATTCCAACAAGGTGTCGAACTTAGAACCTTTAGCAATCCGGTTCTTGTCGTCTCCCAAATCACGGTGAGAGCTTGGCCTAACCCCAAGAGGTGCACATTGGCCACCATCTACCATGGCTTCATCCGCGAGACTAACATCCTTGAACAATGTAGTCTGATGATCCCGACGAAATACCTTCTCGGAAGCTTTGGCCTCCTTCACCGTGAACCCCTCCGCATCAACTTGTTCATCGGGACCATCGTCATCCGAGTCCGATGCATATGCACGGGAAAAAGGGATGGAATGGTCCATTATCTCTTGCAAATGATATTTGTCGAGATCACCCACATTGTTGTCATGGAGATCAACTTCATTGTCATCGTCCGCATACTCATCATTGTCCTCTTGCAAAACTTCATCTTGGTTGTTTGTAAACGGGCTCAATGTTGGCCTCACTTCTTGGGTCAAAAGAGGTTCAACAATTTCATCTCGCTTCAAGGGTGGGGGGCTACTAGCAACCAAAGGGGAGGGGTTCCGGTTCAAGTCCAAATGCAAACTTGAATCAACCTTCTTCGTTGCAAATAACTCAAGAGCCTTGTCTAGTGAATCGGCCACCGTCTCCTTGTATGCAACCCAACATTGCTCTGAGTTGACACGCATTGTCTTCCAACGGACGTGCATTCCAAAACCAACATTATGCCTTCCCTCCAACTCAATGATATCACTAGGGTCCATCCAATTCAAATCTTTCCTAACTTGTTGCAAGAGCTCCGCATAGCTAGGACTACTATCAAACACCATGTCAAGCTCATCCGGGTCCGGTTCTATATTGCCTTTCAAAAAGGCGTCTTTGTCCCCATGATGAACAAACACACATGTTCTTCCCATCCCTATCAGCATTCCAAGAAACACAAGGTAACATTGCTTCCATGAGTACTAATCCAAGGATTAACACGGAATAGAAACCCTAATACATATATCAAACAACAACCCTAACCCTAATCATAACCCTAACCATAACCATAACCATAGCCCTAAACCTAACCCTAGCACCAACATAAGAACACCCATAAGAATAACCCTAGCATACTAACAAAGCCTAATCATAGAAATGGGCAAACAGACATCTCACATCTCCATGCAAATCTCTAGATCCAAACAAAACTAGGGTTTCCCCAAACTAGCAACAAATGAGCAATGGTAGAACTTTACTTGGATCAAAACAAGGGGATCGGAGAAGATTACCTTGAGGGAGGGTTTGACTTTGAAATCCACAGACAAATTCTTCGAATATGCAAGATTTGGGAGAGGATTTGAGAGGGGGAGAGAGTGGGAGAGGGGGCAAAGCTCGGGTTGGAGTGTGTGGTGTGGGGGGAGTGGGGGAGGGGGGGCAGCCAAGTGGCTGGATAAGTCACAGTGCAGCGCCCCCGCGCTGGGCATTGCACTTTAAGTGTGTGGCGCCTACCTCGGAGGCGCTGCACATTACATGTGTGGCGCCTAGCTCGGAGGCGCTGCACTGCTGGGTGCGGGTCCAGGGGCTGCCACGGTGGACTGGTGTGCAACGCCTCCGAGCTGGGCGCTGCACAGTAGGGTGTGGCGCCGTCGTGGCGGGCGCTACACAAAAGGGTCAGGCGTGTGAAATAGTTTCACGGGCAGTTCATTCCGTGAATTGATTTCGTCCACAGGTCAAAATTGTCAAATTTGCCGGTCCTATCGCCGTTCTCGAGAGTATAGGGGGTGGACTTTGATAGTTTAGTTCAAACTCTTCTTTTATTTGTCCTTTTACCAACTGACTGAAGTAGACTACACTATTAGAAAAATGCCAAGTAGTAGTGCTGGTTTTTGGCCTAGCAGTCGCGCGGGTGCCAGCGCTACTGCTACGGCGCTACAGCTAACTTGTAGCAGTAGTGTTGGTTATGCACGCGCTACTGCTACCCCTACCTAGTAGTAGCGTGGGTTGGACCAACGCTACTGCTAGATAGCTGTAGCGCAGCCCTCAAGCCAGCGCTGCTAATGAACACGTGCTGCTGCTTGTTGTTAACTAGCGCTATTGCTAACATTACCTGTATTTTTCTGCTACGTATTTGAGCTAAAATACAGGTTTTATACAGTAGTCTAACGATATCATAAACATAGAATATTCTCACCATATCATACACATAATAGTCTCATCATATCATCACATCATCCAACACAAATGATGTCGTCTCTCATCATCATCTCAATATAGCGATACAAGTTAAGTGACGTGTCTCGAATACAAGGAAATGCATGTTCATCACATACACATGTTTCATCATCATATCTAAACTAAGATATAGAAGAGAAGAGCGATCACTATGAGCAAGAGCACGATAATGTAGTAGTTCTTGAGGCATCGGTTCCTTTCCCTCTCTCGCGCTAGCGTGAACCTCAAGTAACTATCTTCCACTTCGGCTCTACTATCGAACCCTCTCTAGCTGTCGCCCGGGAACTGGTACACCTGGGCCTGACACTCTGGCCATGAAACCTTCCCTATATACACGGCGTAGCACTTCTTCACCATCAATGGTCTATATACCTGCATCGTCACATGATGAATTCATCAATAATATGCAACATAATATAGTTGAGCAATACGAAGAGACAAAGTTAGCACATACAAGCAACATATCATAAACATAAATAACAAAGTTCATCGTACCCAAACTAATTAACTAGAGTGATCTATGCTAGTTGAGGAGGACGGTTTAATTACATCACAAAGTTTTGTCGTGCATAAATTCAAAGTTTCGTCATAGAGAAAGTAGTGACTAAATGGACACATTGTCATTGTCAATCACTCCAACATGTCGTGCCATCCGTCCAAATCAGGGAGGAAGGACCCGAGCCGCGTAAAAGGCTTCAGGTTGAGACGCTGAGCGGCTACGCGTGTTCGGACTTTAGCCCGCGACATTGGCTCTTCTTCGTAGAACATCCCTGTTTATCGATGACCTACTTCATGATGACTTGGGCAAGTTCATGCTGGATGTGATAGAACTCCCCTAGGGTTAAATGATCCGTATTTTTCCTAGCTTCTTGGCCCATTGCAAAATGTCAGCATCGCCGGATTTAGGTGACACGCGAAGTTTTTGCCAATCCCTTTTGTACTCTAGCATGCGATGGATGACATAGAATCCATCACTAAGACTATAATTCGGTTGTTGGATGCAGCAGAAGACGGTCTTATGGCCGAAGCAGGGCGCGCGGTTATTTGTCTTCTTGACCGTGATCTCTCCACTCCGATGGTCGTAGCCTATGATAGCAATATCGGGAACACTATTTTTGTGTGTGTGTAATCCTTTTTCTTTATGTTCTTTGACGAGTCCAAGTAAAGAGTGTGGGAGAATTGGGGGTAAAGAATGATGAGGACGGCGCGCCCAATGTTGCGCAAAATAAGTACACTAAAATTAGCCTCCACGCGTGCAAAGAATGATTGAAATTTACAAAAGTATGTATGTGTCACAGAGGATATCCGCGGATGACTTACATGGGATGACAAGGCAGGAAAACCATCTCGTTGTCCTTATTAGCGATCATGAAGTCGGCGATGTAGTTCCTTGCATATTCATGGTGCTCTGGACAGACTGCCAAGAAGCCCTCATGCATAAAGTACGGGTCACGACTGAGATATTTGTTCGCGCCTGATGATGTAGTTCATGTACATGGCATAAAGGCGGACGAACCTAAAATCCAGCTTTGTCATGTGAAACATGTCGAAGAGGTAATCAAATCGTAGGAAGAACTTATCCGCGGGGAATGTCTGGACATACAACCTTTGCTGCGGCACGTTAACCATGTAGAGCGGGTATCCTGGATTTTTCGAGGCAAGAAGGCTTTTCTCTCTTGACAACACATCCTCACGAAGTCTCCTTAGATCGCCATATATGCCCTCTAACACTACCTCAGGCGGGATCCGATTGGCGAGGACATGGAATTTTGGTGCACCTTTGATAGGTATAGGGTCTGCAACCCGAGGCTACTGAGGCGGCTGGATGCTAGAAGCCACTTTGGTGCCAGTAGGACCTTTCTTTTGTCTCTTCCTATGCTTCTTGGGCACCGGAGCTGAGCCTAACTGACCTTCCCTGAGCATCGCCCTGTGTTGTCGGACTCTGAATTGCATGACCCTCGTGTTGTTCATGCTAGGTTGAGGCGGCATCTGGAGGCGTGTCTTGTGAGAATTACATGAAGAGAGACTTCTTACAATTAGCCTTAAGACGTTCCTACTCTGGCAAATTAGGCATCAACTCATCATGCTCATAGCCTGAGTCATACTGCTGAGCCATCAATCCTCCGTCGTCATAGCCGCCGGTATTAAGAAACTGGAGAGGGTCGGGTCATCATCCTCGTCCATGACATCATCCCTTGCTTCTTTAACAGGGGCGACATCATCATCCACTAATGGAGACTCTTCCTTACATTGTCTGCTATCACCCAACACGACAGGCGCCGCTAATTGGGTAGGTGGGGTGGTGTTCATACCTTGCTGATGAGGCGTTGTCATTGGTCTGCCTGCCGCCTCCAGACAAAGGAGACTCTTTAGCCACAACAAGATCCAACTCTTGCAATCGCCAAGCCACGGCGGGGTCTCGTTGTCATCTCCCCCTAGTGGTACCGGAGGATCCAAACTTTGTGGCCCGCTTTGACACTGGCCATGCAAACCTTGAAGACACTAGGGGGCATCGGCCAGCCGTGGAACAAGTGTCCTTTCGGCTTCACTATCATTGCCTTTCCCACGTCCACCTTCTAATCGCCGATGTTGTATATGAAGGAAATATGCCGTAGAGGCAATAATAAAGTTGTTATTTTATATTTCCTTATTCATGATAAAGGTTTATTATTCATGCTAGAATTGTATTGATCGGAAACCTTAATACATGTGTGAAAACATAAACAAACAACGTGTCCCTAGTGAGCCTCTACTAGACTAGCTCGTTGATCAAAGATGGACATGAGTTGTAATTTGATAACGGGATCACGTCATTAGGAGAATGATGTGATGGAGAAGACCCATCCGTTAGCTTAGCATAATGATTGTTCAGTTTTATTGCTATTGCTTTCTTCATGTCAAATACATATTCCTTCGACTATGAGATTATGCAACTCCCGGATACCGGAGAAATGCCTTGTGTGCTATCAAACGTCACAATGTAACTGGGTGATTATAAAGATGCTCTACAGTTATCTCCCAAAGGTGTCTGTTGAGTTGGAATAGATCAAGATTAGGATTTGTCACTCCGAGTATCGGAGAGGTATCTCCAGGCCCTCTTGGTAATACACATCATAAGCTTGCAAGCAAACGACTAAGGATTTAGTAATGAGGTGATGTATTATGGAATGAGTAAAGAGACTTGCTGGTAACGAGATTGAACTAGGTATGAAGATACCGACGATCGAATCTCGGGCAAGTAACATATCGATGGACAAAGGGAACTAAGTATGTTGTCATAACGGTTCGACCAATAAAGATCTTTGTAGAATATGTAGGAGCCAATATGAGCATCCAGGTTCTGCTATTGGTTATTGACCGGAGAGGTGTCTTGGTCATGTCTACATAGTTCTCAAACCCATAGGGTCCACACACTTAACGTTCGATGATGATATAGTATTATATGAGTTATGTGATTTGGTGACCGGATGTTGTTCGGAGTCCCGAATAAGATCAAGGACATGATGAGGAGTCTCAAAATGGTCGAGAGGTAAATATTTATATATAGGATAATGGTATCCAGACACCGAAAATGTTCCGGAGGGTACCGAGTACATATCGGGTCACCAGAAAGGGTTCCGGGCACCCCCGACAAAAGATATGGGCCTTATGGGCCAAGAGGGGAAACACACCAGCCACAAGGGGCTGGTGCACCCCCCATATGGGCCGGCCAAGGTGGAGAAGGAAGGGGAAGGAGGAAAGGCAAGTGTGGAATAGGATTCCCACTTCCTTCTCTCTCCCCCCTCTTTCCTTCCCCCTCCGACAAATATGGCAGGGGGGCACCACTTGGGAGGATCCCAAGTAGGATTCGGCCTACTTGGGGTGCCCTCCTGGCTGCTCCCTCCCCCCTCCACCTATATATATATGTGGGAGGGGGGCGCCTAGCACATCCAGACAATTGCCTAGCCGTGTGCGGCGCCCCCCTCCACCGTTCACATCCCCAATCATATTTTCGTAGTGCTTAGGCGAAGCCCTGGGGAGATCACTTCACCATCACCGTCACCACACCGTCGTGCTGACGGAACTCATCTACTACCTCGACGTCTTGCTGGATCAAGAAGGCAAGGGACGTCACCGAGTTGAACGTGTGCAGAACATGGAGGTGTCGTGCGTTTGGTACTTGACCGGTTGAAGCACGAAGAAGTTCGACTACATCAACTGTGTTGTGAAATGCTTCTGCTTACGGTCTACAAAGGCATGTATACACACTCTTCCCCTCATTGCTATGCATCTCCATGAATAGATCACTGTGTGTGCGTAGAATTTTTTTTGTTTTCCATGCAACGATTCCCAACAGTGGCATCATGAGCCAGGTCTATGCGTAGATGAGATGCACAAGTAGAACACAAAGAGTTGTGGGTGGTGATAATCATATTGCTTAACACCAACGTTTTTTTGATTTGACGGTATTGTGGGATGAAGTGGCCCAGACCAACCTTACACGTCCACGCACATGAGACTGGTTCCACCGACTGACATGCAACTAGTTTTGCATAAAGGTGGTTGGCGGGTGTCTGTTTCTCCTACTTTAGCTGAATCAAATTTGATTGTGGCCGATCCTTGAAGAAGGTTAAAACAACAAACTTGACGAAACACTGTTGTGGTTTTATGCCTAGGTAAGAACGGTTCTTGCTAGAAGCCCATAGCAGCCACGTAAAACTTGCAACAACAAAGTAGAGGACATCTAACTTGTTTTTGCAGGGCATGTTGTGATGTGATATGGTCAAGACATGATGTGATATACGTTATTTTATGAGATGATCATGTTTTGTAATTTATCTGGCAACCGACAGGAGCCTTATGGTTGTCTCTTTATTGTATGAAATGCATACGCCATGTAATTGCTTTACTTTATCGCTATGAGTTAGCAATAGTTGTAGAAGCAATAGTTGGCGAGACAACCACGACGCTACGATGGAGATCAAGGTGTCGAGCCGGTGATGATGGAGATCATGACGATGCTTTGGAGATGGAGATCAAAAGCACGAGATGATAATGGCCATATCATGTCACATATTTTGATTGCATGTGATGTTTATCTTTTATGCATCTTATTTTGCTTAGTACGGAGGTAGCATTATAAGATGATCCCTTCACTAAATTTCAAGGTAAAATTGTTCTCCCTGAGTATGCACCGTTGCTACAGTTCGTCGTGTTGAGACACCACGTGATGATCGGGTGTGATAGACTCTATGTTCACATACAACGGGTGCAACATAGTTTTGCACATGCGGAATACTTGGGTTAAACTTGACGAGCCTAGCATGTACGGACATGCCCTCGAAACACTGGAGACCTAAAGGTCGAACGTGAATCATATAGTAGATATGATCAACATAGATATGTTCACCATTGATGACTACCCCATCTCACGTGATGATCAGACATGGGTTAGTTGATTTGGATCACGTATCACTTAGATGACTTGAGGGATGTCTATTTAAGCGGGAGTTCTTAAGTAATTTGGTTAATTGAACTTAATTTATCATGAACTTAGTCCTGATAGTATTTGCGTATCTATGTTGTAGATCAATGGCCTGAAGGAAATATGCCCTAGAGGCAATAATAAAGTTGTTATTTATATTTCCTTATATCATGATAAATGTTTATTATTCATGCTAGAATTGTATTAACCGGAAACTTAGTACATGTGTGAATACATAAACAAACAGAGTATCACTAGTATGCCTCTACTTGACTAGCTCGTTGAATCAAAGATGGTTAAGTTTCCTAGCCATAGACATGAGTTGTCATTTGATTAACGGAATCACATCATTAGAGAATGATGTGATTGACTTGACCCATCCGTTAGCTTAGCACGATGATTGTTTAGTTTGTTGCTATTGCTTTCTTCATGACTTATACATGTAACTATGACTATGAGATTATGCAACTCCCGAATGCCAGAGGAACACTTTGTGTGCTATCAAACGTCACAACGTAACTGGGTGATTATAAAGATGCTCTACAGGTGTCTCCGATGGTGTTTGTTGAGTTGGCATAGATTGATATTAGGATTTTTCACTCCGATTGTCGGTGAGGTATCTCCGGGCCCTCTCGGTAATGCACGTCACTATAATCCTTGCAAGCAATGTAACTAATAAGTTAGTTGCGGGATGATGCATTACGGAATGAGTAAAGAGACTTGACGGTAACGAGATTGAACTAGGTATTGAGATACCAATGATCGAATCTCGGGCAAGTAACATACCGATGACAAAGGGAACGACGTATGTTGTTATGCGGTTTGACCGATAAAGATCTTCATAGAATATGTGGGAGCCAATATGAGCATCCAGGTTCCGCTATTGGTTATTGACCGGAGATGAGTCTCGGTCATGTCTACATAGTTCTCGAACCCGTAGGGTCCGCAAGCTTAACGTTTGATGACGATCGATATAATGATTTTATGTGTTTTGATGGACCGAATGTTGTTCGGAGTCCCGGATGTGATCACAGACATGATGAGGAGTCTCGAAATGGTCGAGAAATAAATAATGATATATTGGACGATGTTATTCGGACACCGGATGAGTTCCGGGGTCACGGATAAATATCGGAGTGCCCGGGTGTTATCAGAACCCCCGGGGGAACTAATGGGCCTCTATGGGCCTTAGTGGGAAGAGAGGAAGGGCAAGGAGGGGCTGGCTGCACCCCCCCTTAGGTCCGAATTGGACTAGGTGAAGGGGGCGACGTCCCCCTTTTCCTTCCCTTCCCCCTCTTCCTTCCTTCCCCCTCTCTCCCTCTTGGTGGATTCCTACTAGGACTTGGAGTCCTAGTAGGATTCCCCTCTTGGGGGCGCGCACTAGGGGCCGGCCGACCTCCCCCTTGGTCCTTTATATACGGGGGCAGGGGGCACCCTAGAACACACAAGTTGACAGTTGTCTTAGGCGTGTGCGGTGCCCCCTCCACAGATTTCCACCTCGGTCATATCGTTGTAGTGCTTAGGCGAAGCCCTGCGTCGGTAACTTTATCATCACCGT
Source organism: Aegilops umbellulata (assembly GCA_032464435.1). Taxonomy (NCBI): domain Eukaryota; kingdom Viridiplantae; phylum Streptophyta; class Magnoliopsida; order Poales; family Poaceae; genus Aegilops; species Aegilops umbellulata. Next base: position 58,682,784 of record CP136056.1, on the reverse strand, counting down.
CATCACGCCGTCGTGCTGACGGAACTATCCCTCGACCTCAGCTGGATCAAGAGTACGAGGGACGTCACCGAGCTGAACGTGTGCAGATCACGGAGGTGCCGTGCGTTCGGTACTTGAACGGTTGGATCGCGAAGACGTTCGAATATATCAACCGCGTTACTTAACGCTTCCGCTTTCGGTCTACGAGGGTACGTGGACACACTCTTCCCGCTCGTTGCTATGCATGTCCTAGATAGATCTTGCGTGATCGTAGGATTTTTTTTGAAATACTTCGTTACCCAACAGTGGCATCCGAGCCAGGTCTATGCGTAGATGTTATATGCACAAGTAGAACACAAAGAGTTGTGGGCGATAATATTCATACTGTTTACCAGCATGTCATACTTTGATTCGGCGGTATTGTTGGATGAAGCGGCCCGGAACGACATTACGCGTACGCTTACGTGAGACTGGTTCTACCGACATGCTTTGCACATAGGTGGCTGGCGGGTGTCAGTTTCTCCAACTTTAGTTGAATCAAGTGTGACTACGCTCGGTCCTTGTTGAAGGTTGAAACAGCACACTTGACGAAAAATCGTTGTGGTTTTGATGCGTAGGTAAGAACGGTTCTTTCTCAGCCCAGAGCAGCCACGTAAAACTTGCAACAACAAAGTAGAGGACGCCTAACTTGTTTTTGCAGGGCATGTTGTGATGTGATATGGTCAAGACATGATGCTAAATTTTATTGTATGAGATGATCATGTTTTGTAACAGAGTTATCGGCAACTGGCAGGAGCCATATGGTTGTCGCTTTATTCTTTGTAATGCAATCACCCTGTAATTGTTTTTACTTTATCACTAAGCGGTAGCGATAGTCGTGGAAGCAATAGTTGGTGAGATGGCAACGATGCTACGACGGAGATCAAGGTGTCGCACCGATGACGATGGTGATCATGACGGTGCTTTGGAGATGGAGATCAAAGGCACAAGATGATAATGGCCATATCATATCACTTATATTGATTGCATGTGATGTTTATCCTTTATGCATCTTATTTTGCTTAGTTCGGCGGTAGCATTATAAGATGATCTCTCACTAAATTTCAAGGTACAAGTGTTCTCCCTGAGTATGCATCGTTGCGAAAGTTCGTCGTGCCGAGACACCACGTGATGATTGGGTGTAATAAGCTCTACGTTCACATACAACGGGTGCATGCCAGTTTTGCACACGCAGAATACTCGGGTTAAACTTGACAAGCCTAGCATATGCGGGTATGTCCTCGGAACACTGAGACTGAATGGTCGAGCATGAATCATATAGTAGATATGATCAACATAGTGATGTTCACCATTGAAAGCTACTCCATCTCACGTGATGACCAGACATGGTTTAGTTGATTTGGATCACGTGATCACTTAGATGATTAGAGGGATGTCTATCTAAGTGGGAGTTCTTAAGTAATATGATTAATTGAACTTTAATTTATCATGAACTTAGTACCTGATAGTATTTTGCATGTCTATGTTGGTGTAGATCAATGGCCCGTGCTACTGTTCCTTTGAATTTTAATGCGTTCTGTACCACCCGCACTGGCAACTGCAGACATTGTGAATGCCTGGCAGTCGCGTGTTGATGACTACTCGATAGTTCAGTGTGCCATGCTTTACGGCTTAGAGCCGGGACTTCAACGACTTTTTGAATGTCATGGAGCATATGAGATGTTCCAGGAGTTGAAGTTAATATTTCAAGCAAATGCCCGGGTTGAGAGATATGAAGTCTCCAATAAGTTCTACAGCTGCAAAATGGAGGAGGATAGTTCTCTCAGTGAACATATACTCAGAATGTCTGGGTACCACAACCACTTGACTCAACTGGGAGTCAATCTTCCTGATGATAGTGTCATTGACATAATTCTTCAATCACTGCCACCAAGCTACAAGAGCTTCGTGATGAACTATAATATGCAAGGGATGGATAAGACAATTCCCGAGCTCTTTGCAATGCTAAAAACTGCGAAGGTAGAAATCAAGAAGGAGCATCAAGTGTTGATGGTCAACAAGACCACCAGTTTCAAGAAAAAGGGTAAAGGGAAGAAGGGGAACTTCAAGAAGAACAACAAGCAAGTTGCTGCTCAAGTGAAGAAGCCCAAGTTTGGACCTAAGCCTGAGACTAAGTGCTTCTACTACAAAGGGACTGGTCACTGGAAGCGGAACTGCCCCAAGTATTTGGCGGATAAGAAGGATGGCAAGGTGAACAAAGGTATATGTGATATACATGTTATTGATGTGTACCTTACTAATGCTCGCATTAGTTCATGGGTATTTGATACTGGTTCTGTTGCTAATATTTGCAACTCGAAACAGGGACTACAGATTAAGCGAAGATTGGCTAAGGACGAGGTGACGACTGGGTTAATGCCCTTCTGTAAATCTTCCAGGATAGCTTCTTCTTAACTTATATCTTCTAACTCTAGGTAAGTTGTATATATGACTCATTTTTGCTTTGGCACTTTCCCAGTGCTTTGTAATTTCCTGGACTTTTTATTTTTATAATAAATGGGCTGTGGGGTCTTACCCCACAGTAAATAGTCAAAAAAAAGGACGAGGTGACGATGCGCGTGGGACATGGTTCCAAAGTCGATGTGTGTCGGTGTTCTGGGAACCACTTGCCTGCCTGCGGCCGACAACGTGGCTATGCTAGCGGGCCTGTACGGCCCATCTTCATCAACAAGACATTCAAGACCCTCGCGAGGGGCCAAGCCTCGCGAGGCGGACGACGCAAGACCTCCTCAGGGGCGGCCTCTCCAGGCAGGCTCGCGAGGAGCGGAGATATCAAGGCGGGGCAAACCTCGCGAGGCTCTTGTGACGTGAGCCATGACGATTAGGACCAGGCGGGTGCCAGCGCGCGCAATGTCCTTGTTTCCTCTTTGGTGCTTGTCGGCGTTCTGGGAACGGGGGTCCCCAGACTTGCCTGCCTGCAGCCCGCAGCGTGGCTCAAAAGGGGGCCCAGCATGGCCCATCTTCATCAACACAGACCCAAGACCCTCGCGAGGGGCCGAGCCTCGCGGGGCGGACGACACGGAGCTTCCTCAGGCACGGCCTCATTAGACTGGCTCGCGAGGAGGCGGAGAGATCAAGGCGGGGTACCTCACGAGGTGCCCGTGATGCAAGCCATGACGACCAAGGGCGCCAGGCGGGCGCCAGCCCGCGCAGTGTCCTCCTTTCCTCTTTGGTGCAAAGGGAGCAAACGCATGCGAGAGCATCAAGCAAAGGCACCCATGTCGGTGCAACAAGACCAAGACCAGCCCAACGACATGGAGGAAGTCATTGTGGAGCCCAAGCCAGCGTCACCACCAGAGCCTTTGGCAGGCGAAGACCAACTTTAGTTAGCATAAGTGTACCAGATGTTCCCCTTCAAAATGGCCAATTGTTGGCGCCCTTCCTGCTCAATATTTGGGAAGAGGCCCAGGGCCTTTGCCTATAAATAGGACTAGCCACCCCCAGGGTAGAGGGACGGATCAATAGGAGATCGATCGGCAATCAGAGGATAGAGATATAGGTCAATCAGAGAGAGAGAGAGAAGGGTGACTGAACTCCTCCTAGCAGTTCATCGCCCCAGCCAAGAACAGACCCTCGCGAGGCTGTTCTTCCTTGTATTGCTCATCATCATCAGCCCAAGAGGCAATCCACCACACCACAAACTGGAGTAGGGTATTACACCACAACGGTGGCCTGAACCAGTATAAACCCTGTGTCTCTTGTGCTGTTCTTTCCGTAGCTTAGATCTTTGCGAGGCGGTGGGGTGCAGGTAGGTAGAAGGCGTAATCTCCGCGCGCACCCCAGTGTTCGAACCTCAAGGGTCTGCCGGAACCCGAAATCCGACATTTGGCGCGCCAGGTAGGGGTGCGCCGGAATTCGTCTTCCACCGCCCCGTTCTCCTCCGACCATCGCGTCCATGTCCGACGCTCGTCGGGCCCGCGCCGAGCGCCGGGCCGCTCTTGCTTCCCGCGTCGCCCAGACGGCCCCTGTCGGCGGGCATCCTCGCCTTTCCCCATCACCTGCCGTCAACGCTGCCACCGGCCCAGCGGGGAACGAGCAGCAAGCGTCGTCTCAGCATCCGTCCGTGCGGCAAGACGGCTGCACCGCTACTCCCTCGCTCACCCCAGCTGGTTCTTCATCCCGTGCGCTCCGCGCACCCATGGAGGCTCGAGCTGCGCTCATCGCGGCAAACGAGCTCCTGCGCTACCGTCCCGTCGACGACGTCTACGAGGAATGGCTCGACCGCGTCGCCGAGCTCGTCCGCGCCGCAGGGGGCTCTCCTGCGCCGTCCTTCCCGCTGCACCGCACCCCGCCCTGCGCGGGCGACGAAGCTCCGAGGGCACCCCAGCCGCCTCCTCCTCAAGAAGGCGCCCCGGCTCCAAGGCGCGTGGCCCCTGGGCGGAACCCGCTCCGTCAGGTGCCAGCGCGGCAAGAGCATAGCTGCTAAGAAGTCCCTCGCCCGCAAGAAGCTGCCTGGGCGCTCCCTGCTCCAGCAAGTCGCGGCCCTGCTCCTGCTCCCGCACGTCAAGACCCCGCGCTGCTCCCAGCTGCAGCGCATGGCGACCTGCAAGACCAAGCTCTCCGTCACCCAAGGCCTCCCGTTGCCACAGCAGGCTGCCGTGCCTTCACCATCGAGCTACCTAGCGTCGCGTGGCCGACAAGTTCAAGCTAGACCTGCCTCCTCGTTACGACGGCACGGCCGACCCTGCGGAGTTCCTCCAGCTCTATGAGCTGGGCATCGAAGCTGCCAACGGAGATGAGAAGGTCATGGCGAACTGGTTTCCCATGGCGCTCAAGGACGGGGCCTGCACCTGGCTCCTGAACCTGGCTCCAGGCACGATCTCCTCCTGGGACGAGATGCGCACCCGCTTCATCGCCAACTTCCAAGGTACCCGCGACCGGCCGCCCGCCATGAGCGACATGCGCCGCATCAAGCAACAACCCGGAGAGACCCTGCAAAAGTACATCCAGCGCTTCAACAACGCACGCCTCAAGATTCCCAAGGTGTCCGAGGAGGCCATCATCTCAGCCTTCTCCGACGGCGTGCGCGACGTCAAGATGAAGGGGGAGCTGGCGATGCATGAAGACCTGTGCACTTCCTTGGAGCTGTTCAACTTGGCGACCAAGTGCGCCAGGGCTGAGGAAGGGCGTCTCTCCCTCCTCGAGCTGCCTGCCACAGACCCAGAAGAGAAGTCCAAGGCCAAGGATGTGAAGCGCAAGGGGGCTGCCGTGCTCGCGGCAGAACCAGACACCAAGCGGGGCAGAGATCAGCCAGAATCTTCCAAGGGCAGTCGGTACTGTGTGTACCACGACCTCCACACCCACAACACCAACGAATGTCAAGATCTCCGAGCCGTGCGAGAAGGAAGGATCGGCCGTCGTCCCGACCGCGGTGGACGGGGCTACGGTCGAGGAGGAGAAAGAAACGCAGGACGCTGGGAAGACCGCGGCCCACGCCAAGGGTGGCGCGATCGACCTCGCGAGGACCGCTGGAAAGACCCGCCTCGCGAGGGAGACTGGAGGGACCAGCCTCACGAGGATCGCCCGCAAGGCAACGCAGGCCTCCCTCTGCTGCCGCCGCAGCTAAGAAGAAACGAGGACCGCCATCAGGACGAGGGGGCTGGGGGCTTCCAGGAGCCGCGCGCGATCGCCTGCATCCTGGGCGGAGCTCAAGCCCCAGCCTCTCAGCGCATCTTCAAGCAGTTCGCCCGCGAAGTAAATGCAGTCCTCCCCAAGCTCGAAGCCACGCGCCCTCTCAGGTGGTCGGCATGCGCCATCACGTTCAGCTCAGCGGATCAGCTCAAGTGCGCGGCCACAGTCGGAGTCCTCCTGATGCTTTGTTCCCCAATCATCAGCAACGTGGTGGTCACCAGGACCCTCATCGATGGCGGGGCAGGGCTCAACGTCCTGTCCGTGGAAACATTCAACAATCTCCAAGTGCCCTACAACCAGCTTCAGCCAAGCAAGCCTTTCTCCGGAGTCACCGACGGCTCCACGGTCCCGATTGGGCTGGTCCGCCTCCCTGTCACCTTCGGGGCACGCGACAACTACCGCACCGAGATCATCGACTTCGACGTCGCTCACATTCGCCTGCCGTACAACGCCATTCTTGGCTACCCAGTGCTGGCCAAGTTCATGGCCGTAACTCACCACGGCTACAATGTCCTCAAGATGCCAGGAAGTGGCGGAGTCATCACGGTGCCCTATGAAGAGAAGGACGCGGTGTGTTCCCTGGAACGAGCCTTTCAGGCCGCATCACTGGAAGACCCGAATCATGGAAGCATGAGGCTTCCTGAGACCACCCTCAAGAAGAAGAAGACATCGTTCGGCCCGGTCCCTCAGGAGGCAGGCCCCTCAGGGCCCGCGCCTGCCCAGGGGGAACCTCCTTCCATCGCATAGGAAAGCGCGCCCGGCGCCCTCCTCAGGCAGGGATCGTGGGCTCTCCCCTGGAGGGCCACCGACCTGGCTAAGGTCACGAGGGAGGCGCTTGGGCACCACATAGAGGCGTGTTTCGAAGCACGTTTCCCTCAAGAAGGAGTAAGGCAAGGAGGGCCACATCCTCAGGAGTTTGTCAGCAAGGCCATTCAGGAGCTACAGGAGTCAAGAGTCATGAGAGGCGGCCGCCGCTTACCGGCTGTGGCTCCCCATCCAGGCGAGGATGGTGGGCTGCGCGTCTGCATCGACATACCAGGGCTCAATCGAGTCGCCACTCTGGAGCGCCTCTGGCCCTCGCGAGTGGGGCGCTGCGAAGGTCCACCCCACAGCTACGTTCGCATGCCTTACGGCTTGCCGAACGCGGCTGCCGCGTACCAGCGCCTCATGAGGGGCATCATGGAAGCTCAAGAGGCCAGGCGTTCCGCAGCCTTGGGGGAGATGGAGATGGTCCGGGAGGAGCCACCAGCGCCTCCGGAGCCTCCCGAGGCCCCTAGGCCTGGGGGCTCGTGAGGATCGGCTTCCGCAGCCCACCGAGTCTGCTACACCAACACTGCTTTGTCCTCAACATCATCAGGTGACATCTTTCAAGTTTCATTTCCAGCTGGGAGTGCCCCCCAGGACTGCATTATTCCCAGGCCGCGTGGGTCCGTCCCTGCGGCATGTATCCCTTTTATTTCATGTTGCTAGCTTACTTTGTTGGGGGCGCCCCTCGGGCTGCATCATCCCCAAGTCGCTTGGGCCAAACCCAGCGGCATGTATCCCTTTTGCGTTTATTTCCGGCTATGCGTTCAACCCACCATGCATGATTATTTGATGCCGGTCCACGTCACCTCTTCTTCTCCATGCCGACCACTTGCGCGTTGAAGGGGGGTACCTGAGCATCATGACTCAGGGCTCTTACCGGCTCTCCAGCCCTCACCCTCTGGCCTTGTCCACGACATCGCGACCTGGCATACCAGCGACGGCTGAGACCAGCTCGACGGCCGAGACCCGAGGACGTAGAGTGCAGGCATCTAACCAAATTTGCAGGGACACAACACAAGATAAGGCCCAGTGCCAGGCGCAACCCGCCTAGAGGTAGGGCCCCGTGAGTCCCGCCTGGCTCACGGGTGCCCAGATACACCTCGCCAAGCCCTACCGTGCTAGCCACGTGTCAGGGCGGGGCTGTACACGCCCCGGGGGCTCCTCCCGGAGGGGAGCCCCCTCCCACGTACCAATGGAAGCACCATGCTCCGCGCTGGCTGACGACACTGCCGAGGAGCGGTTATGCCCGTACACATACGGAAGCGCTATGCTCTGCGCTAGTGATAAACAACCGAGGGTGGCCCCCGGGCCGCATCAACCTCAGGGAGCCCAGAGCTCAGTGTCTAGCCTCATCGCAACGCCTCCCCTCGGGAGTGCCGTGCGAGGGGGCTGGGCACAGGGGTTGCGCCTGGGTCATGCCCAGACGCACGCCACCCAGCCAGGCCCCCCGGGCCTGGTTCGTCGCGCGTCTCTCCCCGAGCGGAGCCAAGGTACGAAGGCCGTTTGAGCGTCAAGGGGGACTCCTGAGCATCGCGACTCAGGAGCCTAACTGGTCACGTAGCCCCTCACTCCTTAGTTCCAAAAGGCTAACGCTGGGTGAGGGCTCTGCAGACGTAGAACAGTAGATCCACCCACATCTCACCTCCCTACTTGTTGTTCGTGCGCCAAGGGGGACTCATGAGCATCGCGACTCAGGAGCCTAACTTGTCACGTAGCCCCTCACTCCTTAGTCTCGTCCTGGTTTCCGGTCGGGGCTAACGCTGGGTGAGGTATTCGCGGGCCGGGCTCTGCCGGCGTAGAACATAAGCAAGTAGGAAGGAAAAGCGTAAATTTCAAGGAATTCAAAAGACAGCTTCCTTCACTCTCAACCGTGCGAACCGCTTGCACGTTAAAGGGGGGGTGCCTGAGCATCGCGACTCAGGGCTACTACAGGCTCTCCAGCCCTCACCCTCTGGCCTTGTCCACGGCATCGCGACCTGGCATACCAGCGACGGCTGAGACCCGCTCGAGGGCCGGGACCCGAGGACGTAGAGCAGAAAGGGGAGCAAAGGCAAGAGAGGAGCGCCATCTTAAATTTCAAGGAGTTCAAAAGCAAATATTACAGTCCACACTGTTATCTCAATGCCAAACGCAAGTTTAAACGCCTCCCCGAGGCATGATACATGTGCAGGAATTGAAAGCAGGACAGGAGCCACAACGGAATCACTTGACGGCGGTGGAGCAGCGCGGAGTGGGTTCGCCTCATGGAGCAGCAGGGTCGGCAGCGCCTCGCTTCGCTTGGTGCTGAAGGCCCGGAACTTCCCCAGCAGAGCCTCCGCGCGACCCTTCACGGCCTCGGCAGCGACATCGGCACGCTCACCGCTTGCTGGCTCCAGCAGGCTGTCGAGGTCGACGCTGGGATCATGAAGGTAGATGTGGGTGAAGACCCGCGTCAGTGCTGCAGAAGACAGGACACGCGCCTCGGCCTTGGTCGTGGGGCCAAGGCCAAGGGCGACATCTTCAAGAGCGCGAACCAGGAAGGGAAGCAGCTTGGCGGGGCCGTCCTCGGCGCCAGCCAGCGGGCTCTCCAGGCCGCTGTCGTAAAGCGTCTTCAGCGAGGAGCGAGCCTTCTTCTCCATCTCCGCGAAGGCCACGCGGTCCTCGGCAAGAACCCGGGCCTTGTCATCCAGCTCGACCTTCCTCGCCCCCAACTCCTGCTCCAGCGCGCCTAGGCGGTCACGACGCTTCCTGAGCTTGGCCTCCAGGACCTTGACGGCCGCCTCGCGAGCCTTCACACCTTCTTCCTGCTCTTGGCGAAGGCGGGCCTCTTTCGCGAGCTGGTCCCGCAGGCCTTGCAACTCGTCCTCCAGCACCTTGCAGCGACCACGGACGTCGGCCGCCTCCCCCAGGGCTGCGTCACGAGCAGCCTTCGCCTCAAGGACAGCCTGCCTCTCCCCATCGTAAGCCGTCGAGGCCTGGACCAGCGCCGCCCAAATCGAAGCGTCGGAGCGAATCCATCCTGAAGCCAACTCCAAGCGCCCGACCACCAAGCGAGGGTCGGCGCCAAGAAGATCCTGCCGTAGCCGGTCCAGCTCAGCAGCAACACGATCCAGAAAGGCAGGAGGAGTCGGAGAGACAGCAGTCGGTGGAGTAGGAGGAGAAGGCGGCAGCACGACCACAACATCCTGAGGCGGAACCTGTTACGCCCCAATAGCTGTGGTGGCGGCAGCAGGCAGAGGCACCTCGGGACTCGCTTGGGCCATGGGGGCTGAGCTCGCCCCAGCCGACTCAGCCAGGCCTCGCGAGGACGACCGGGCAGGAGAGGCCCGTGCGTCGCGGTCACCTTCCTTCGCGGGCAGAGGCACTGCCCCGGATGGAACCTCAGGAGCTCCCTTCGGCTTCTTTGCTGCGGGTGCCAGCCTATCCAAGAGATGCGGACGTCAAGCCTCAGCAGCAGAACAAGAAATAAAGACAGGAGTCCAGCGCTTACAGGTCGTCGCCAGTGAGCTCAGGCAGCCTCCAACCAAATTTGAAGCCCGAAAGCCGGCTGGAACGGTCAACCTTGGGAAGCTCGGGAGCGGAAGGCGCATCTGCGGTCCGCCTCAGGGCCGGGGCAGACCCGCGGGAGATCAGCCCGGTCCTGTCCTTCTTAGGGATCGGGGGCGAGCTCCCGCCGCCCTACTCGTCATCATCACTCGGAGAGAGGCGGAGAACGCGGGACCTGCGCCGGGAGTGGGGAGCCCTCGACTCTCCGTCAGTCGCCTCGGAGTCAGGCCCTTTCTCTCGCTCCCCTCCTTCCTCCTCTTCGTTGGAGTCGTCGGAGGACACGTCCACCGGTTCCTCAGGAGCTTCCGTGGGCACGGGCCCGTCCCCGTTGAAGACGGGCATGGACCCCCTGCCTGCTCCCATTTGTCGCGGAGGAACAAGGGCGTAGGAGCGCCCTACAACCTCGCCACATCGCCCCCGACCAAAGATTTGAGGACTGCAGCCAGATCTTCGTCGGCCAAGGCCGCGGGGCTCGGATGGGGCCTCCACATCAGAAGTGAGTACTGCCGAAGCGGAGCCAGCTTGTGCTCCAGGAATTCCCTCAGTAGCGACGCACCTGTCAGCTTCGCCGCCTCCATGTTGGCCGGCCTCAGATCCACGTCCATCTTCTCCAACACCAGCTTCGCGCGGGGGTCCGCGAGCTCCGCTCGACCCCAATCGCTGGAGCTCGTGGGTTGCTCCGTGGGCAAGATCAGCCGAGGGTGGATGCGCCCAGCATCTACCAAGACCCACTTACTCCTGAAGCCCTCAATCCTTTTTCCGGGGCTCGAAATGGCAATGGCGCCACCGTACGCGACGAAGCTCGCGCACGCGGAAGCAGGACCGCGAGTGGTCCGGAGATAGAAGTAGTGGCACAGCAAGGCCACCGAGGGCTGCACCCCTACGTGAGCCTCGCAGTAATAGGCGAAGATTGCCAAAAGAAGGACGGAGTTGGGGTGGAGATGCAGAGCCTGTAGCTTATAATGGCGGAGGACAGAGAAGAAGAACTCAGAGAAGGGAGGCACTAGGCCAGCAGCAATGGCGCTTACAAAGAGCAGATAGAAGGTGCTCCCTTGGTCCTCAGGGGCGGCGGAGCCGGCCTTGAACACCTTCGCCCCGTCGATGCCCTGCGCCGCCGCCATCCAGCGCAACCGGGCGAGGCTCAACTCCGACACGTTCGACGACTCCAGGGCAGACGAGTACCAAGCTCCGGCCGGGGACTGAGGAGGCGCCATGGCTTCCTAGGTCATGCGGTCGGAGTAGATCTGAAAATTTTGGAGGAAGGAAGGAGAGGCGCAAGAAAGGGGATCTGAGCAGCAACCGGAGAAAGCGAAAAAGCAAAGCCTGGGCAGAAGCCGCTCCTTTATCAACTCGCGCGGTTGCGGAGACGCCCATGTCCAATCAACTGCCACGCGGCGCCCAAGGCCGCAGGCTGTTAGGGCCCGCGGTGCTTCGCCCTTACCCTTTCGCCTCCCTGCACGGCCAAGTCCGGGCGCGCCTTGGGCCCGGGGGCTACTGTCGGCGTTCTGGGAACGGGGGTCCCCAGACTTGCCTGCCTGCAGCCCACGGCGTGGCTCAAAAGGGGCCCCAACACGGCCCATCTTCATCAACACAGACCCAAGACCCTCGCGAGGGGCCGAGCCTCGCGGGGCGGACGACACGAAGCTTCCTCAGGCACGGCCTCATCAGACTGGCTCGCGAGGAGGCGGAGAGATCAAGGCGGGGTACCTCACGAGGTTCCCGTGACACAAGCCATGACGACAAAGGGCGCCAGGCGGGCGCCAGCCCGCGCAGTGTCCTCCTTTCCTCTTTGGTGCAAAGGGAGCAAGCGCAGGCGAGAGCATCAAGCAAAGGCACCCGTTTCGGTGCAACGAGACCAAGACCAGCCCAACGACAGGGAGGAAGTCATTGTGGAGCCCAAGCCAGCGTCACCACCAGAGCCTTTGGCAGGCGAAGACCAACTTTAGTTAGGATAAGTGTACCAGATGTTCCCCTTCAAAATGGCCAATTGTTGGCGCCCTTCCCGCTCAATATTTGGGAAGAGGTCCAGGGACTTTGCCTTTAAATAAGACTAGCCACCCCCAGGGTAGAGGGACGGATCAATAGGAGATCGATCGGCAATCAGAGGATAGAGATATAGGTCAATCAGAGAGAGAGAGAGAAGGGTGACTGAACTCCTCCTAGCAGTTCATAGCCCCAGCCAAGAACAGACCCTCACGAGGCTGTTCTATCTTGTATTGCTCATCATCATCAGCCCAAGAGGCAATCCACCACACCACAAACTGGAGTAGAGTATTACACCACAACGGTGGCCCGAACCAGTATAAACCCTGTGTCTCTTGTGCTGTTCTTTCCGTAGCTTAGATCTTTGCGAGGTGGTGGGGTGCAGGTAGGTAGAAGGCGTAATCTCCGTGCGCACCCCAGTGTTCGAACCTCAAGGGTCTGCCAGAACCCGAAATCCGAGAGTGCTAAGGGGGCAAGCGCAGGCGCGGAGTACCGAGGCATCTGGCAAAGGTTTCCATATTAGTGCAACGAGACCGAAGACTAACAGGACTGCAAGACGGAGGTCACCGTGGAGCCCAAGACGGCGCCATCACCAGAGCCTTTTGCAGGCGAAGACCACTTTTGTCAGTATAGCTTGTACTAGCTGTCCCCTTTCAAATTGGCCGCCGTTGTTGGCTCCCTTCCAGCTCAATATTTGGGGAGAGGACCAGGGCCTATATAAGTAGAGCTACCCACCACAATAGAGGGCATCTGATAACGCATTCAGAGGCATCTCACCCACACAAGTTAGTCGAGCACAAGAACACCTCAACCTCAGGAGGCTGTTCTTCCCCTTGTACTGTTCATCATCAGCCCAAGAGGCAATCCACCACCACACACTGGAGTAGGGTATTACACCACAACGATGGTCCGAACCAGTATAAACCTTGTGTCTTTGTGTTGCTAGTTCGTCAAGTTCGTCCGCGAGATCTCAGTGAGCTAGGGCGTAGTTCGGTAGGAGGGAAAGACCATCGCGCGCACCCCAGAGTTTGAACCTTAAGGGTTTTGCCGGAACCCCACATCCGACATTTTGCGCGCTAGCTAGGGGTGCGCCGTAGCTTCCCTTCCGTCGATCGGCGCTCCACCGCTCCGTCGCTCCATCGTCTCCACGGTGGACGCATGCCGCGCTCGAGCTGAGCGTCGGGCTGCCCTCACCGCCCGTGTTGCTCAGAGGCTCCCATCGGCGGGCCACCTCGTCGTTCTCCATCTCGTGCTGCCAACGCCACCACCGGCCCGGCGGGGAACAAGCAGCAAGCGTCCTCGCTGCACCCATCGGTGCGGTAGGACGGCCGCACCGCCACTCCATCGCTGACCCCGGCTGGTTCCTCGTCCCACGCACGTCGCGCCCCCATGGACGCGCAGGCCGCGCTCCTCATGGCGAATGAACTCCTGTGCTACCGCCCGGTCGACGACCTCTACGAGGACTGGCTCAACCGCGTCACCGAGCTCGTCCGCGTCGCAGGGGGCTCCCCGGCGCCGTCCCTCTCTCTGCCTCGCCCTCCGCCAGCCATGGGCGACATGGCTCATGGAGTGCCTCCACCACCTCTGCCCCAAGACGGTGCCTTGGCGCCAAGGCGCGTGGCCCCACGGCGCGATCCACCATGCCCGGTGCCCGCGCGCGAAGAGAGAAGCTGCCAAGAAATTCCTCGGGCGTGAGAAGCTGCACCTGCGCTCCCCGCGCCACCTCGCCAAGACCGCGCGCCACCCGCGGTGGCGGCACACGGGCCTCGTAAAGACCAAGCTCCACCTCCGAGACGGGCCCCGGCAACCACGGCCGGCTGCCGCGCCTTCACCCCCGAGCTGCGTAGCGTCGCCTGGCCGGGCAAGTTCAAGCCGGATCCGCCTCCTCGCTTCGACGGCACCCTCAACCCTGCGGAGTTCCTGCAGCTCTATGAGCTGACCATCGAAGCGGCCAACGGCGACGAGAAAGTCATGGCTAACTGGTTTTCTATGGCTCTCAAGGATGGTGCCTGCTCCTGGCTCCTGAGCTTGCCACAAGGCTCGATCTCCTCCTGGGACGAGATGCGCGACCGCTTCGTCACCAACTTCTAGGGCACTCGCGACCGCCCGCCAACCGCGGGCGACCTGCGCCGCATCAAGCAACAACCAGGAGAGACCCTCCAGAAGTACATCCAATGCTTCAACAACACCCGCCTCAAGATTCCCAAGGTGACGGACGATGCCATCTTCTCCGCGTTCTCTGACGGTGTCCGCGACATCAAGATGAAGGAGGAGCTTGCTATCCACGAGGAGCTGTGCATATCTCAGGAGCTGTTCAACCTGGCGACCAAGTGTGCAAGAGCTGAGGAGGGACGCCTCTCCCTCCTCGAGCTGCCAGCTGTGGGTGCAGAGGAGAAGAAGGCCAAGGCCAAGGACGTGTAGCGTAAGGAAGGAGCAGTGCTCGCAGCGGAGCCAGACACCAAGCGAGGCAGGGACCAGCCCGAGTCATCCAAGAACAATCGACCGTTCTGCGCCTTCCACAACCTGAACACCCACAACACTAGCGACTAACAAGAGCTCAGAGCCATTTACGAAGGACGCTTCGGTCGGTGCCCCGAGCGCAGCGACCGGGGCTACGACCGAGGAGGAGGACGTGGTGGCGGACGCTGGGACGACCGTGGCCCATGCCAGGAGTGGCGCGACCAGCCTCGTGAGGACCGCTGGCAGGATCATCCTCGCGAGGGCGCCTGGAGAGACCAACCTCGCGAGGACCATCCTCAGGGCAATGCCGGTCTTCCCCCGCTGCCGCCACCGCCAAGAAGGAACGGCGACCACCATCAGGACGAGGGGGATGGGGGCTTCCAGGAGCCACGTGCTATCGCCTGCATCTTGGCCGGAGCCCAGGCCCCAGCCTCGCAGCGCATCTTCAAATAGTTTGCTCGTGAAGTGAATGCAGTCCTCCCCAAGCTCGAGGCCACGCGCCCACTCAGGTTGTCCCAGTGCGCCATCACCTTCAACTCGGCAGACCAGCTCAAGTGCGCAGCCACCGCTGGCACCCTCCCGATGCTTTGCTCACCAGTCATCAGCAACGTACAAGTCACCAAGACCCTCATCGACGGTGGTGCAGGGCTCAACGTCCTGTCCGTCGACACGTTCGACAACCTTCAAGTGCCCTATGACCAGCTTCAACCTACCAAGCCTTTCTTAGGAGTGACCGACGGTTCCACCACACCGATAGGGCAGGTCCACCTCCCTGTCACCTTCGGGGAACACAAGAACTACCACACCGAGCTCATCGACTTCAACGTCGCGCACATCCGCCTGCCATACAACTCCATCCTTGGGTATCCAGCCCTGGCCAAGTTCATGACGGTCACACACCACGGCTACAACGTCCTCAAGATGCCAGGAAGCGGCGGAATCATCACGGTCCCATGTGAAGAGAGAGATGCGGTGTGCTCCCTCGAGTGCGCCTTCCAAGCTGCAGCAATCGACGACCCCGACAGCAAAAGTGAGGGCCCTCCTGAGGCCCTCCCCAAGAAGAAGAAACAGCTGCGCCGTGCAGGATCTCAGGAGGATAGCGTCATAACTAGAACCTCGACAGGATCAGCGCCCGTTCCAGGGGCGTCTCCCTCCATCACATAGGAAGGCGTACCCAGCGCCCTCCTCGGGCAGGGCTCGAGGGCTCTCTTCTGGAGGGCCTCAGACCTTGCCAAGCTCACGAGGGAGGCGCTTGGGCACCACTTGGAGGAGTGCTTCACGGCACGTTTCCCTCAGGAGAATATAGGGAAAGGAGCTCCCACCACTCAGGAGTTCATCACTAAGACCACTCAGGAACTGCAAGATGCAAGGGCCATGCGCGGCGACCGCCGCTCACCAGGGGCAGCTCCCCATCTAGGCGAGGATGCCGGGCTGCGCATCTGCATCGATGTTCCAGGGCTCAACAGGGCCGCATCTCAGGAGCCTTTCTGGCCTTTGCGCATGGGCCGTTGCGAGGGTCCACCACACAGCTACATTCGCATGCCCTTCGGGCTTGCCGAGCGTGTCGTCAGCCTATCAGCGATACATGCGGCGTGTCCTGGCAGCTTAGGAAGCCAGGCATCACGTCGTCCTGGCAGAGATGGAGACGGTCCTCAGGGAACCACCTGAGCTCCCAGAGCTTCCCGAGGCTCAGGTCCCTAGTGGCTCGTGAGGAGCCATTCCTTCTCCACGTACCTTCAGCTGCCCCAACTCTCCTTCGTCATCAGAACCAGGTGACATTTTCCAAGTTCGTTTAGCTGGGAGCACCCCTCGGGCTGCATTATTCCCAGGCCGCGTGGGTCCGTCCCTGTGGCGTGTATCCTTTTCTTATGTCTTTAGCTTACCTTGATGGGGGCGCTGAAGGAAATATGCCCTAGAGGCAATAATAAACTATTATTTATTTCCTTATATCATGATAAATATTTATTATTCATGCTAGAATTGTATTAACCGGAAACATAATACTTGTGTGAATACATAGACAAACTGAGTGTCACTAGTATGCCTCTACTTGACTAGCTCGTTGATCAAAGATGGTTATGTTTCCTAACCATAGACATGTGTTGTCATTTGATTAACGAGATCACATCATTAGGAGAATGATGTGATTGACATGACCCATTCCATTAGCTTAGCACCCGATCGTTTAGTATGTTGCTATTGCTTTCTTCATAACTTATACATGTTCCTATGACTATGAGATTATGCAACTCCCGTTTGCCGGAGGAACAATTTGTGTGCTACCAAACGTCACAACGTAACTGGGTGATTATAAAGGAGCTCTACAGGTGTCTCAGAAGGTACATGTTGGGTTGGCATATTTTGAGATTAGGATTTGTCACTCCGATTGTCGGAGAGGTATCTCTGGGCCCTCTCGGTAATGCACATCACATAAGCCTTGCAAGCATTGCAACTAATGAGTTAGTTATGAGATGATGTATTACGGAACGAGTAAAGAGACTTGCTAGTAACGAGATTGAACTAGGTATTAAGATACCGACGATCGAATCTCGGGCAAGTAACATACCGATGACAAAGGGAACAACGTATGTTGTTATGTGGTCTGATCGATAAAAGATCTTCGTAGAATATGTAGGAGACAATATGAGCATCCAGGTTCCGCTATTGGTTATTGACCAGAGACGTGTCTCGGTCATGTCTACATTGTTCTCAAACTCGCAGGGTCCGCACACTTAACGTTACGATGACAGTTTCATTATGAGTTTATATGTTTTGATGTACCGAAGGTTCTTCGGAGTCCCGGATGTGATCACGGACATGACGAGGAGTCTCGAAATGGTTGAGGCATAAAGATTGATATATTGGACGACTATATTCGGACACAGGAATGGTTTCGGGGGTTATTGGATATAGAACGGAGTACGGGGGGGGGGGGGGGGGGGGGGTTACCAGAACCCCCCGGGGGGTTAATGGGCCTCATTGGCCCAAAGTGGAGCAGAGGAGGGGCGGCCAGGGCAGGCTGCGCGCCCCCTCCCCCTCTAGTCCGAATTGGACAAGGAGGGGGGGGGCGGCGCCCCCCCTTTTCCTTCCTCTCCTCTCTCCCTTCCTTCCCCCTCTCCTAGTTGGACAAGGAAAGGAGGGAGTCCTACTCCCGGTAGGAGTAGGACTCCTCCCTGGCGCGCCTCCTCCTGGCCGACCGCCCCCTCCCCCTTGCTCCTTTATATACGGGGGCAGGGGGGCACCTCTAGACACAACAATTGATCCTTGAGATCTATTAGCCGTGTGCGGTGCCCCCCTCCACCACAATCCTCGATAATATTGTAGCGATGCTTAGGTGAAGCCCTGTGATGGTAGAAGATCAAGATCGTCATCACGCCGTCGTTCTGTCAAAACTCATCCCCGACACTTTGCTGGATCGGAGTCCGGGGATCGTCATCGAGCTAAACGTGTGCTGGAACTCGGAGGTGCCGTAGTTTCGGTGCTTGATCGGTCGGGCCGTGAAGACGTATGACTACATCAACCGCGTTGTTATAACGCTTCCGCTTTCGGTCTACGAGGGTACGTGGACAACACTCTCCCCTCTTGTTGCTATGCATCACCATGATCTTGCGTGTGCGTAAGAATTTTTTTGAAATTACTACGTTCCCCAACAGTGGCATCCGAGCCTGGTTTTATGCGTAGATGTCATATGCATGAGTAGAACACAAGTGAGTTGTGGGCGATATAAGTCATACTGCTTACCAGCATGTCATACTTTGGTTCGGCGGTATTGTTGGATGAAGCGGCCCGGACCGACATTACGCGTACACTTACGCGAGACTGGTTCTACCAACGTGCTTTGCACACAGGTGGCTGGCGGGTGTCAGTTTCTCCAACTTTAGTTGAACCGAGTGTGGCTACGCCCGGTCCTTGCGAAGGTTAAAACATCACCAACTTGACAAACTATCGTTGTGGTTTTGATGCGTAGGTAGGAACGGTTCTTGCTAAGCCCGTAGCAGCCACGTAAAACTTGCAACAACAAAGTAGAGGACGTCTAACTTGTTTTTGCAGGGCATGTTGTGATGTGATATGGTCAAGACATGATGCTAAATTTTATTGTATGAGATGATCATGTTTTGTAACTGAGTTATCGGCAACTGGCAGGAGCCATATGGTTGTCGCTTTATTGTATGCAATGCAATCGCCCTGTAATGCTTTACTTTATCACTAAGCGGTAGCGATAGTCGTAGAAGCATTAGATTGGTGAGACGACAACGATGCTACGATGGAGATCAAGGTGTCGCGCCGGTGACGATGGTGATCATGATGGTGCTTCGAAGATGGAGATCACAAGCACAAGATGATGATGGCCATATCATATCACTTATATTGATTGCATGTGATGTTTATCTTTTATGCATCTTATCTTGCTTTGATTGACGGTAGCATTATAAGATGACCCCTCACTAAATGATCATAGTAAAAGTGTTCTCCCTGAGTATGCACCGTTGTGAAAGTTCTTCGTGCTGAGACACCACGTGATGATCGGGTGTGATAGGCTCTACGTTCAAATACAACGGGTGCAAAACAGTTGCACACATGGAATACTCAGGTTAAACTTGACGAGCCTAGCATATAACAGATATGGCCTCGGAACACGGAGACCGAAAGGTCGAGCGTGAATCATATAGTAGATATGATCAACATATTAATGTTCACCGTTGAAACTACTCCATCTCACATGATGATCGGACATGGTGTAATTGATATGGATCACGTGATCACTTAGAGGATTAGAGGGATGTCTATATAAGTGGGAGTTCTTTAGTAATATGATTAATTGAACTTAAATTTATCATGAACTTAGTACCTAATAGTATCTTGCTTGTTTATGTTTGATTGTAGATAGATGACCCGTGCTGTTGTTCCGTTGAGTTTTAATGCGTTCCTTGAGAAAGCAAATTTGAAATATGATGGTAGTAATTACACGGACTGGGTCCGTAACTTGAGGATTATCCTCATTGCTGCACAGAAGAATTATGTCCTGGAAGCATCGCTAGGTGCCAGGCCTGCTGCTGATGCAAGTGATGACGTTAAGAACGTCTGGCAGAGCAAAGCTGATGACTACTCGATAGTTCAATGTGCCATGCTTTACGGCTTAGAACCGGGACTTCAACGACGTTTTTGAACGTCATAAAGCATATGAGATGTTCCAGGAGTTGAAGCTAATATTTCAAGCAAATGCCCGGCTTGAGAGATATGAAGTCTCCAATAAGTTCTATAGCTGCAAGATGGAGGAGAACAGTTCTGTCAGTGAGCATATACTCAAAATGTCTGGGTATAATCATCACTTGATTCAACTGGGAGTTAATCTTCGGGATGATTGCGTCATTGACAGAATTCTCCAATCACTGCCACCAAGCTACAAGAGCTTCATGATGAACTATAACATGCAAGGGATGGATAAGACGATTCCCGAGCTCTTCGCAATGCTAAAAGCTGCAGAGGTAGAAATCAAGAAGGAGCATCAAGTGTTGATGGTCAACAAGACCACTAGTTTCAAGAAAAAGGGCAAAGGTAAGAAGAAGGGGAACTTAAAAAAGAACAGCAAGCAAGTTGCTGCTCAGGAGAAGAAACCCAAGTCTGGACCTAAGCCTGAAACTGAGTGCTTCTACTACAAGCAGACTAGTCACTGGAAGCGGAATTGCCCCAAGTATTTGGCGGATAAGAAGGATGGCAAGGTGAACAAAAGTATATGTGATATACATGTTATTGATGTGTACCTTACTAATGCTCGCAGTAGCACCTGGGTATTTGATACTGGTTCTGTTGCTAATATTTGCAACTCGAAACAGGGACTACAGATTAAGTGAAGGTTGGCAAAGGACGAGGTGACGATGCGCGTAGGAAATGGTTCCAAAGTCGACGTGATCGCAGTCGGCACACTACCTCTACATCTATCTTCGGGATTAGTTTTAGACCTAAATAATTGTTATTTGGTGCCAGCGTTGCGCAAGAACATTATATCTGGATCTTGTTTGATGCGATACGGTTATTCATTTAAATCAGAGAATAATGGTTGTTCTATTTATATGAGTAATATCTTTTATGCACCCTTGAAGAATGGTCTATTTTTGGTGAATCTCGATAGTAGTGATACACATATTCATAATGTTGAAGCCAAAAGATGCAGAGTTGATAATGATAGTGCAACTTATTTGTGGCACTGCTGTTTAGGTCATATCGGTGTAAAGCGCATGAAGAAACTCCATACTGATGGACTTTTGGAACCACTTGATTATGAATCACTTGGTACTTGTGAACCGTGCTCATGGGCAAGATGACTAAAACGCCGTTCTCCGGTACTATGGAGAGAGCAACAGATTTGTTGGAAACCATACATACAGATGTATGTGGTCCGATGAATGTTGAGGCTCATGGCGGATATCATCATTTTCTCACCTTCACAGATGACTTAAGCAGATATGGGTATATCTACTTAATGAAACATAAGTCTGAAACATTTGAAAAGTTCAAAGAATTTCAGAGTGAAGTGAAAATCATCGTAACAAGAAAATAAAGTTTCTACGATCTGATCATGCAGGAGAATATTTGAGTTACGAGTTTGGTGTACATTTGAAACAATGCGGAATAGTTTCGCAACTCACGCCACCCAGAACACCACAACATAATGGTGTGTCCGAACGTCGTAATCGTACTTTACTAGATATGGTGCGATCAATGATGTCTCTTACTGATTTGCCACTATCATTTTGGGGTTATGCTTTAGAGATGGCCGCATTCACGTTAAATAGGGCACCATCGAAATCCGTTGAGACGACACCTTATGAACTATGGTTTGGCAAGAAACCAAAGTTGTCGTTTCTGAAAGTTTGGGGATGCGATGCTTATGTGAAAAAGCTTCAACCTGATAAGCTCGAACCCAAATCAGAGAAATGTGTCTTCATAGGATATCCAAAGGAGACTATTGGATACACCTTCTATCACAGATCCGATGGCAAGACTTTTGTCGCTAAATTCAGAAACTTTCTAGAGAAGGAGTTTCTCTCGAAAGAAGTGAGTGGGAGGAAAGTAGAACTTGATGAGGTAATTGTACCTGCTCCCTTGTTGGGAAGTAGTTCATCACAGAAACCAGTTTCTGTGACACCTACACCAATTAGTGAGGAAGTTAATGATGATGATCATGAAACTTCATATCAAGTTGTTACTGAACCTCGTAGATCAACCAGAGTAAGATCCGCACCAGAGTGGTACGGTAATCCTGTTCTGGACGACATGCTAATATATCATGGTGAACCTACGAACTATGAAGAAGCGATGGTGAGCCCAGATTCCGCAAAATGGCTTGAAGCCATGAAATCTGAGATGGGATCCATGTATGAGAACAAAGTGTGGACTTTGGTTGACTTGCCCGATGATCGGCAAGCAATTGAAAACAAATGGATCTTTAAGAAGAAGACTGACGCTGATGGTAATGTTACTGTCTACAAAGCTCGACTTGTCGCAAAAGGTTTTCGACAAGTTCAAGGGATTGACTACGATGAGACCTTCTCACCCATAGCGATGCTTAAGTGATAGAGGCGAGGGTGTCCCGATCTTTCGATGAGATGATAACTATCGATTTGGTGGAGACGACTTTGACGATCCGACTACAAACGTGCACGACGTTGCGCCTTAGCAATCGCTAAACCAACTCCAAGAGGTTATTGACCACGCCGGAGCACGATCAACCTGACCACGAAGGTTTATTCCTGCACGCAATCGAAGAACAAGCAAGAATATGATAAAAGCAATCTGAATATTGCAAATATGGATGAAGTATTGATAAAGGTGGGGATCCAAAAGCGGTCTTAGTCTGGTCGTTGGACACAAACGAAGTACACGAAGTTGCAATGGCTAACTTTTAACTAAACAAATCCCAACGAAAAAGCTACTACATGGATCTACTTATATAGGAGCAAGGGGTGGCGGCCAAAGAGGTGGGAGGACGTCCCAAGGCAGCCTAAAACCAACCCTAGGTTGTACAAGGCTCATGGGCCCAAGTGGAGGTGGTGCAACACCTTTGGACTTGTTGTTTGATTCGGATTCTGCTGCAGCGTCAAATTGTTTCGTCCATATCTCAATGCTCCGGACGAATTTAAAGGTGATTCCAATTGGAGTGGAAAGAGGACGAAATCTAGTTTCCAAAAAATAAAGAATCACCCAATTCGGAGTCCGTATGAAAAAGTTATTGCCGTTTTGAGTCAGGTATGTCTGTGCAGTCCGAATCTGAATTCAGAACGTGAGAGACTTGGACTCTATCTTCTCTTGGACCAAAAGTGACGTGAAAGAACTTTTTGAACAGCAAGTAAACATCTCTTTCTCCCTTATCTTCATATGTGTGTTGTACAAATGTCCCATACACCTGCAATTAGACAAAACACAAAAGTGTGTGAAGTATTTTTGTTCTGGATAACAAAAATAGATTATTGAATAGTTTGCACTAGAAATCACCTGACAAATATGCATGTATGCAATATTTTTGGTCGTATCCAAGGTAGTCATGTCCTCATCATCCTCCCCTTCTTGAAAACAAAGCCGTCCTCGGCGTTGCTTAATCTGAAATGTGGCTAACAAAAAAGACAATGTGTACATGTTGTATATGTATATGTCATCCATTTTTACTTTCCTTAGTTTTTGCACATATGGCACATGTATACATGAGTAACCTTCATAATTCATAAAATCTAAAGCCAAAATATTATCACAAGAAGTAGAAGGCATGAAAATATTGCAACTCAGTTTGCACATATAAGCGAAGCTCTTATTCATTTTAAAAGGTTGACAATGTTCATCATTAAACCATCCCAACATTGGTGAATAAACCTTACTTGCGTCAAATTTACATGCTACAACATGCTTAAATAAGCAAACATGCAATAAGTCATTGGACACAGAATCATCACCAAGATTAGAGGTCATATCAAAATGATTAAACATTGGTTCTTTTGCATCATCAGTTAATTCAATGGGTGCACTCAAAATTGTTGGTATTTCAGTTGTTTGATCACATGGCAAAGTCAAATTGTCAACATAGTCCTCTAAAATAGGTAGTGTGATCAAAGTAGTGGGTAGCTCATCAGATGGTGCATTCAAATTGACAAGGCATTCATCATTCTCATGTAGAGATGGAAGATCAGTACCTTTCTCATTACCTCTTATGATCAACTCAGATGGTGTAGCCACTCTCGGGGGCGATGTGTCACATGGTGGAGGTGATGTAGTCCTCACAACAACGGATGTGGATGTCATAGTATGCCTAGTAGTTGTAGGAACAATCATATCAACTCTTGGAATATGCACCGTGCGCTTGTTCTCCTCGTGAGCAACACGTCGTTTTATTTCCTGTTCAGCTTTGCAAGCAAGGCGAAACAAATGGTCCATAGGATAACACTCTTCATGAATTAATATCTCTTGAATATCATGGTTTAATCCTCCCCAAAATCTATCCATAAAATCATCTTCACTTTCTTCTAAAGAGGAATGCAACAAGGTAGTTTGTAAATCATCATAATATTTTGTTACAGTGTCACTACCTTGTTTTAAATGTTGCAACTTCTTAATCATATCACGAGTATAGTAAGCGGGGACGAAAGTATGTCGCATGGCAAGTTTCAAATCATCCCAAGTAGTAGGTATATAATCAGGGTGTAACCGACAATATTCAGTCCACCAAACCAAAACATAACCAGTGAAAGAACCAACTGCAACCTTAATCTTTTTATGTTCATCAAAATTATGGGAAGCAAATATATTTTTTATGTTGAACTCCCATTCAATATATAAAGCAGGTCTAAAACGGCCATTAAATGGTGGTATAGATGCATTAACCTGATCATGTGCATTTGGATGTTTGTGCACCTCTCGTGACGGTTGTTGTATTTGCAAAGGTGGTGGCACGTCTCCCGCGATCGACAAAGCCCATGAATTGACTCTAGATCCTGGCATGATTAGTAGAAACAAGAAACAAAATCCAAAATAATGTTCCTATAACTACTAGGATGTGGTGGTAAAACGCTCAGAGTAAAGCAAATATCAATGTCTTACAAGTTCTTACCATGCAGCAGGCGGCGATCAGCAACCAGCGATGTCAAGTAACTCCAAAAGTTGGGTAAAGCGATTGCCAGGTGAACGTATGTATACACGGTGTAGAAATATGTGGAGCTGGGTTGGCTATATATGGTAGCAAAAGATTAGCAATAATCAATTCAAAGATGCAATGTTGAATAAACGCTCAACGACGGTACTGTGCTGGTCCTAGGCTAGACCGGACTAGAGACGCGAGCCTAGAACACTAATGAGGTCACGACGTAGCAAAACTAGCATCAATAAAGGATATGAAGTAGCTCTGGACAGCAAGATATAAGTGAAGATCACAATAGCAGTAAAGATAATGATGTGAAACAACTGCCAAGCAGGATATAGAACAACTCTCTCTCCAACTTTCCTCTTGAAAAGTTTGAGCAAATTTTCTGATAACTTTTTCCAAAGAATGCTACTAGCTCAAGCTTTCCAATGCAAAAAGAATCACTCAATTCCGAATTGATATGAGGAGTCAAAAAATTCGAAAACTGGCCGGAAAAACTGGAAGAAGCTGTGTCCGCGAACTTCGGAGGGCAAAAAGACCTATTTAGAAGACGATTTTGAGGTGTCAAATATTGAACTAGCTTCTGCAACTATTTAGATGCGTCTCGTCGCTAGCTTTAATTTGAGTACTCGTGGAGCCAAAACGGACTTCGTATGAGAAAGTTATGCCTGTTTTACTGAACAGTGCACAAAACAGATTCCAATCCGAATTCAACTACGAGATTGAGTCTAGATAGATCCGAATTTTGTTTTTTTTTCTTCTCTTTTTTTCTCCTCACACTTTTTTTTTCTCTTTTTCTTTCTCTTTTTTTCTCTCTGACCTTTTTTTTCTTTTTTTCCAAGACAAACTAGATAAGATGCAGATTGGATCAAGCGAAGATGTGAATGACCTCAACTATGATTGTGACAATGAACTATGGATAGCACGAGGTGAAAATTGATGGGTGGTGTGGTGGACAGCGGAAGGGATAACGATGCAGCGGCGACGTGACTAATGTGAACAGAACTCGAAACTCTAAACGAACTAGACACTAAGACCAGCAACTCGACACGACGATGCAACCGATAATTCAATAATGCAAACAATGAAAAGAAAATTGCAAAGACTCAGACTGGCTTGGACACAGGATGAATAGATCTAACTTTTTTTGTGTGGCTTTTTTTTGGACAATAGGTAAGAAAATAGATCTAATCTAGTAAAAACTGGAAATTCTCACCGAACAACCTGAAAACTGATACCACTTGATAGAGGCGAGGGTGTCCCAATCTTTCGATGAGATGATAACTATCGATTTGGTGGAGACGACTTTGACGATCCGACTACAAACGTGCACGACGTTGCGCCTTAGCAATCGCTAAACCAACTCCAAGAGGTTATTGACCACGCCGGAGCACGATCAACCTGACCACGAAGGTTTATTCCTGCACGCAATCGAAGAACAAGCAAGAATATGATAAAAACAATCTGAATATTGCAAATATGGATGAAGTATTGATAAAGGTGGGGATCCAAAAGCGGTCTTAGTCTGGTCGTTGGACACAAACGAAGTACACGAAGTTGCAAGGGCTAACTTTTAACTAAACAAATCCCAACGAAAAAGCTACTAGATGGATCTACTTATATAGGAGCAAGGGGTGGCGGCCAAGGAGGTGGGAGGACGTCCCAAGGCAGCCTAAAACCAACCCTAGGTCGTACAAGGCTCATGGGCCCAAGTGGAGGTGGTGCAACACCTTTGGACTTGTTGTTTGATTTGGATTCTGCTGCAGCGTCAGATTGTTTCGTCCATATCTCAATGCTCCGGACGAATTTAAAGGTGATTCCAATTGGAGTGGAAAGATGACGAAATCTAGTTTCCAAAAAATAAAGAATCACCCAATTCGGAGTCCGTATGAAAAAGTTATTGCCGTTTTGAGTCAGGTATGTCTGTGCAGTCCGAATCTGAATTCAGAACGTGAGAGACTTGGACTCTATCTTCTCTTGGACCAAAAGTGACGTGAAAGAACTTTTTGAACAGCAAGTAAACATCTCTTTCTCCCTTATCTTCATATGTGTGTTGTACAAATGTCCCATACACCTGCAATTAGACAAAACACAAAAGTGTGTGAAGTATTTTTGTTCTGGATAACAAAAATAGATTATTGAATAGTTTGCACTAGAAATCACCTGACAAATATGCATGTATGCAATATTTTTGGTCGTATCCAAGGTAGTCATGTCCTCATCATCCCGGCAATGGAGCCACTTGATAGAGGCGAGGGTGTCCCGATCTTTCGATGAGATGATAACTATCGATTTGGTGGAGACGACTTTGACGATCCGACTACAAACGTGCACGACGTTGCGCCTTAGCAATCGCTAAACCAACTCCAAGAGGTTATTGACCACGCCGGAGCACGATCAACCTGACCACGAAGGTTTATTCCTGCACGCAATCGAAGAACAAGCAAGAATATGATAAAAGCAATCTGAATATTGCAAATATGGATGAAGTATTGATAAAGGTGGGGATCCAAAAGCGGTCTTAGTCTGGTCGTTGGACACAAACGAAGTACACGAAGTTGCAATGGCTAACTTTTAACTAAACAAATCCCAACGAAAAAGCTACTACATGGATCTACTTATATAGGAGCAAGGGGTGGCGGCCAAAGAGGTGGGAGGACGTCCCAAGGCAGCCTAAAACCAACCCTAGGTCGTACAAGGCTCATGGGCCCAAGTGGAGGTGGTGCAACACCTTTGGACTTGTTGTTTGATTCGGATTCTGCTGCAGCGTCAGATTGTTTCGTCCATATCTCAATGCTCCGGACGAATTTAAAGGTGATTCCAATTGGAGTGGAAAGAGGACGAAATCTAGTTTCCAAAAAATAAAGAATCACCCAATTCGGAGTCCGTATGAAAAAGTTATTGCCGTTTTGAGTCAGGTATGTCTGTGCAGTCCGAATCTGAATCCAGAACGTGAGAGACTTGGACTCTATCTTCTCTTGGACCAAAAGTGACGTGAAAGAACTTTTTGAACAGCAAGTAAACATCTCTTTCTCCCTTATCTTCATATGTGTGTTGTACAAATGTCCCATACACCTGCAATTAGACAAAACACAAAAGTGTGTGAAGTATTTTTGTTCTGGATAACAAAAATAGATTATTGAATAGTTTGCACTAGAAATCACCTGACAAATATGCATGTATGCAATATTTTTGGTCGTATCCAAGGTAGTCATGTCCTCATCATTAAGTCTGTCCGAATCATGTTAGCAATTGCCGCATTTTATGATTATGAAATTTGGCAGATGGATGTCAAAACTGCATTCCTGAATGGATTTCTAGAAGAAGAGTTGTATATGATGCAACCGAAAGGTTTTGTCGATCCAAAGGGAGCTAACAAAGTGTGCAAGCTCCAGCGATCCATTTATGGACTGGTGCAAGCCTCTCGGAGTTGGAATAAACGCTTTGATAGTGTGATCAAAGCATTTGGTTTTATACAGACTTTTGGAGAAGCCTGTATTTACAAGAAAGTGACTGGGAGCTCTGTAGCATTTCTGATATTATATGTGGATGACATATTACTAATTGGAAATGATATAGAATTTCTGGATAGCATAAAGGGATACTTGAATAAAAGTTTTTCAATGGAAGACCTCGGTGAAGCTGCTTACATATTGGGCATTAAGATCTATAGAGATAGATCGAGACGCTTAATTGGACTTTCACAAAGCACATACCTTGACAAAGTTTTGAAGAAGTTCAAAATGGATCAGGAGAAGAAAGGATTATTGCCTGGGTTACAAGGTGTGAAGTTGAGTAAGACTCAATGCTCGACCACTATAGAAGATAGAGAGAAAATGACAGATGTTCCCTATGCTTCAACCATAGGCTCTATCATGTATGCAATGTTGTGTACCAGACCTGATGTGTGTCTTGCTATAAGTCTAGCAGGGAGGTACCAAAGTAATCCAGGAGTGGATCACTGGACAGCGGTCAAGAACATCCTAAAGTACCTGAAAAGGACTAAGGATATGTTTCTCGTATATGGCGGTGACAAAGGGCTCATCCTAAATGGTTACGTTGATGCAAGCTTTGACACTGATCCAGATGATTCTATATCACAAACCGGATACGTGTTTACATTAAACGGTGGAGGTGTCAGTTGGTGCAGTTCTAAACAAAGCGTCGTGGCGGGATCTACATGTGAAGCGGAGTACATAGCTGCTTCGAAAGCAGCAAATGAAGGAGTCTGGATGAAGGAGTTCATATCCGATCTAGGTGTCATACCTAGTGCATCGGGTCCAATGAAAATCTTTTGTGACAATACTGGTGCAATTGCCTTGGCGAAGGAATCCAGATTTCACAAGAGAACCAAGCACATGAAGAGACGCTTCAATTCCATCCAGGATCTAGTCCAGGTGGGAGACATAGAGATTCGCAAGATACATACAGATCTGAATGTTGCAGACCCACTCACTAAGCCTCTTCCACGAGCAAAACATGATCAACACCAAGGCTCCATGGGTGTTAGAATCATTACTGTGTAATGTAGATTATTGACTCTAGTGCAAGAGGGGGACTGAAGGAAATATGCCCTAGAGGCAATAATAAAACTATTATTTATTTCCTTATGTCATGATAAATGTTTATTATTCATGCTACAATTGTATTAACCGAAAACATAATACTTGTGTGAATACATAGACAAACTGAGTGTCACTAGTATGCCTCTACTTGACTAGCTCGTTGATCAAAGATGGTTATGTTTCCTAACCATAGACATGTGTTGTCATTTGATTAACGAGATCACATCATTAGGAGAATGATGTGATTTACATGACCCATTCCATTAGCTTAGCACCCGATCGTTTAGTATGTTGGTATTGCTTTCTTCATAACTTATACATGTTCCTATGACTATGAGATTATGCAACTCCCGTTTGTCGGAGGAACACTTTGTGTGCTACCAAACGTCACAACGTAACTGGGTGATTATAAAGGAGCTCTACAGGTGTCTCCGAAGGTACATGTTGGGTTGACGTATTTCGAGATTAGGATTTGTCACTCCGATTGTCGGAGAGGTATAGTTGGGCCCTCTCGGTAATGCACATCACATAAGCCTTGCAAGCATTGCAACTAATGAGTTAGTTGTGAGATGATGTATTACGGAATGAGTAAAGAGACTTGCCGGTAACGAGATTGAACTAGGTATTAAGATACCGATGATCGAATCTCGGGCAAGTAGCATACCGATGACAAAGGGAACAACGTATGTTGTTATGCGGTCTGACCGATAAAAGATCTTCGTAGAATATGTAGGAGCCAATATGAGCATCCAGGTTCCGCTATTGGTTATTGACTGGAGACGTGTCTCGGTCATGTCTACATTGTTCTCGAACCCGTAGGGTCCGCACGCTTAACGTTACGATGACAGTTTCATTATGAGTTTATATGTTTTGATGTACCCAAGGTTGTTCGGAGTCCCGGATGTGATCATGGACATGACGAGGAGTCTCGAAATGGTAGAGACATAAAGATTGATATATTGGAGGACTATATTCGGACACAGGAATGGTTCCATGGGTTATCGGATATAGAACGGAGTACCGGGGGGTTACCGGAACCCCCCGGGGGGTTAATGGGCTTCATGGGCTCAAAGTGGAGCAGAGGAGGGGCGACCAGGGTAGGCTGCGCGCCCCCTCCCCCTCTAGTCCGAATTGGACAAGGAGGGGGGCGGCGCTCCCCCTTTTCCTTCCTCTCCTCTCTCCCTTCCTTCCCCCTCTCCTAGTTGGACAAGGAAAGGAGGGAGTCCTACTCCCGGTAGGAGGACTCCTCCCTGGCGTGCCTCCTTCTGGCCGGCCGCCCCCTCCCCCTTGCTCCTTTATATACGAGGGCAGGGGGGCACCTCTAGACGCAACAATTGATCCTTGAGATCTATTAGCCGGTAGCGGTGCCCCCTCCACCACAATCCTCGATAATATTGTAGCGGTGCTTAGGCAAAGCCCTGCGACAGTAGAACATCAAGATCGTCATCACGCCGTCGTGCTGACGGAACTCATCCCCGACACTTTGCTGGATCGGATTCCGGGGATCGTCATCGAGCTGAACGTGTGCTAGAACTCGGGGGTGCCGTAGTTTTGGTGCTTGATCGGTCGGGCCGTGAAGATGTACGACTACATTAACCGCGTTGTTATAACGCTTCCACTTTCGGTCTACGAGGGTACGTGGACAACACTCTCCCCTCTCGTTGCTATGCAGCACCATGATCTTGCGTGTGCGTAGGAATTTTTTTGAAATTACTACGTTCCCCAACAGGCGCCCCTCGGGCTGCATCATCCCCAAGCCACTTGGGCCCGACCCAGTGGCATGTATCTTTCTGCATTTACCCAAGCGAGTTTGCCTTCCATGCTTAATATGCCTATGATTACCACCTGCTCGATCGCCGCCTCCCACGGAGCCTCCTCACACAGGCACGACGCTGGTGCATGGGTCCGTCCCTGCCACGTCGACAAACCCGAGCGGTCGAGCTCTGGCTCGCGGCACGCCCCGCGCACGTCACCTCACCAGGCCCTCAGTGCCTTCATCTCCTCACAGAGCAACCAGTGGCAGACTGGCAACCATAACGGCAAAACCGTGTTTCTCCTTGTGCTGGCTCACAGGAATATCATGAGGATAGCACCAGACGACACTGCGAGCTCCCACCTCTTCCAAGTAATCCGCTTGCATGTTAAAAGGGGGGCTCCTAAGCATCGCGACTCAGGAGCTCCTACTGGTTCTCCAGCCCTCACCCCTGGCCTTGTCCACGGCATCGCGACCTGGCATACCAACGACGGTTGAGCTCGCTCGAGGGCCGGGACCTGAGGACATAGAGCATGAAGGAAAGCATTGGAAGGGGGAGGACCCGTATGGGCCTAACCTAGCTACGCTACGGATGATTGCACGCAAGTCTGGCGCAGCGCGGAGAATCGACTCCGAACTACCAAGATAAGTCACGAGCTCGGAACAACTAAGTTGTTGGAACCTAGGCGTTACGCTCGCCGCATTCCTGTTGCGGCCACGTCGCATCCCTTTCTTACCTTACCATAGTCGCTTGAGCGCTAAGGGGAACTCCTGAGCATCGCGCCTCAGGGGCTCTTACTGGACCTCGGGTCACTCCCCTCCTGGCCTTGACCACGGCACGCGACCTGGCATACCAGTGACGGCTGCAGCCTGCCTGGGGACCGGGACCTGTCAACGTAGAGCAACAAGCTATCGCGAGGATGGAAAGGGGAGACCGACCCTGAAAAGGACATGCGTTTGCAAATTTTCATAACAGGGAATACATACGCAAAAGACATTACAGACCATTTACAAACCCCCACGGGGTACTACATGATTCTTCGCAGGGAACAAAAACAAGAACTAAGAGGAATCCTATCTACACCCTCCCGCGGCGGACGCCATCATCAACAGTGGGCCACGGGAGGCCGGCGCCGACCTCATCCAGATCAGCGGCGGCTGGACGCCACGGCCCTGCTCCGAGCCCGGCGAGAGCTTGGGGGCACGTAGCTATCGTCCGTCTCCGGAGTCTCGTAAAGCTCAGGAGAATCGCTAGACTCCCAGGGGCTACTGCTACTGGAGTAGCCACGAGCGGAGCGCGCGTCAACCTGGTGCTCCCCTCCAGGGCAACACTCTAGGCGGCGGCCCTCCACGTCGAAGACCTTGAAGAAGAGAGTGGAGGCACCGTCGTACTCAAAGTGGATCGCGAGGGCGCCTTCTGCATGGCAAACCCGCGCAACCTCTCCCCAGCCGCGGGTCATGAAGATCTTGTCGGTGGGGACCACTTCAATCTCTGCTCCGGTCGCCGGAGCGTTGTCGTCGGCATGCTACAGCCCAAGCTCAAGAGGCCTCCTCGGCGGCATCATGTCGGAGAAGAATCATGGGAAGTGGACCCAAGAGCTTGGGGGCATCGGCGCCCATAGCACAAGCTCGCACGAGGAATCCGAGACATGGATTCCAGGTGCGACGACACGTGTCGCCATGGCGCGGCGACCACGGACGAGACGCGGGCGGTGCCGCTCGTCGCTCCGCCCTCCTGAGCCCTCGACTCGGGCATGCAAGGGTAGCGGATACCCTGCAGGAGGCCACTCGCACCAAGGCCTCATCACCACCTGCATCGTTGCTTCGTCGCGACGGTGAACCGGCCTCTTCTTCAACGGAAGCGGCCCTGGATCATCGCGGGGGGCCTTTCCTTTCTCTTCAGTGGAGAACCTTCGGATGGGCGCCATTGCTGCTAGCGGTGGACCAAGGAGGAAGAAGCAAGTGAACCAAGAAGGGATGGGCGACGGGGGCTCCGCCCCCCTCCCCATTTATAGCGCAAGAAGGCCAACCGGCGCCTCCCACGATCATAGGTAATAATGGTTTAACTTGCATGTCACAGGGACTTGTCAAGTCGGGCAGTTGCCGAGGCAGCGTGGGGAAGTGGAGACGCCCACGTCCAATCAACCGCCACGCGTCGACCAAGGTCGCAGGCTTTTGGGGCCCGCGGCGCTACGCACTTGGCCCTTGGCTTCGCCGCGAAGCCAAGCCCGAGCGCACCTTGGGCCCGAGGGCTTGATGTCTACTACGCAACCTTCTCCTTGTAGACGTTGTTGGGCCTCCAAGTGCAGAGGTTTGTAGGACAGTAGCAAATTTCCCTCAAGTGAATGACCTAAGGTTTATCAATCCGTGGGAGGCGTAGGATGAAGATGGTCTCTCTCAAGCAACCCTGCAACCAAATAACAAAGAGTATCTTGTGTTCCCAACACACCCAATACAATGGTAAATTGTATAGGTGCACTAGTTCCGCGAAGAGATGGTGATACAAGTGCAATATGGATGGTAGATATAGGTTTTTGTAAATTGAAAATATAAAAACAGCAAGGTAACAAGCGGTAAAAGTGAGTGTAAACGGTATTCCAATGCTAGGAAACAAGGCCTAGGGTTCATACTTTCACTAGTGCAAGTTCTCTCAACAATAATAACATAATTGGATCATATAACTATCCCTCAACATGCAACAAAGAGTCACTCCAAAGTCACTAATGGCGGAAAAGAAACGAAGAGATTATGGTAGGGTACGAAACCACCTCAAAGTTATTCTTTCCAAACAATCCGTTGGGCTATTCCTATAAGTGTCACAAACAGCCCTAGAGTTCGTACTAGAATAACACCTTAAGACACAAATCAACCAAAACCCTAATGTCACCTAGATACTCCAATGACACCTCAAGTATCCGTGGGTATGATTATACGATATGCGTCACACAATCTCAGATTCATCTATTCAACCAACACATAGAACCTCAAAGAGTGCCCCAAAGTTTCTACTGGAGAATCATGACAAAAACGTGTGCCAACCCCTATGCATAGGTTCATGGGCGGAACCCGCAAGTTGATCACCAAACATACATCAAGTGATCATTTGATATCCCATTGTCACAACAGATACGCACGACAAGACATACATCAAGTGTTCTCAAATCATTAAAGACTCAATCCAACAAGATTACTTCAAGGGGAAAACTCAATCCATTACAAGAGACTAGAGGGGGAGAAGAAACATAAGATCCAACTATAACAACAAAGCTCGCGATACATCAAGATCGTGCCAAATCAAGAACACGAGAGAGAGAGAGAGAGAGAGAGAGAGAGAGAGAGATCCAACACATAGCTACTGGTACATACCCTCAGCCCCGAGGGTGAACTACTCCCTCCTCGTCGTGGAGAGCGTCGGGATGATGAAGATGGCCACCGGTGAGGGTTCCCCCCTCCGGCAGGGTGCCGGAACAGGGTCCCGATTGACTTTTGGTGGCTATAGAGGCTTGCGGTGGCGGAACTCCCAATCTAATCTCTGTTCTGGAAGTTTTAGGGTACATGAGTATATATGGGTGCAGGAAGTACGTCGATGGAGCTTCGGGGGCCCCATGAGGCAGGGGGCGCGCCCTAGGGGGGTGGGCGCCCCCACCCTCGTGAGAACCTCCCTTGGCTCCTGACGTGGGGTCCAAGTCCATCCGGTAGCTTTCCTTCCAAAAATAACTTCTACAGTTGATTTCGTTCCGTTTCGACTCCGTTTGATATTCCCTTTCTTCGAAACACTGAAGTAGGCATAAAACAGCAAATCTGGGCTGGGCCTCCGGTTAATAGGTTAGTCCCAAAAATAATATAAAAGTGGATAATAAAGCCCAATATTGCCCAAAACAATAGATAATATAGCATGGAGCAATCGAAAATTATAGATACGTTGGAGACGTACTAAGCATCCCCAAGCTTAATTCCTGCTCGTCCTCGAGTAGGTAAATGATAAAAAAGATAATTTTTGATGTGGAATGCTTGTTGGCATAATTTCATTGTAATTCTTCTTAATTTTGATATGAATATTCAGATCCGAAAGATTCAAGACAAAAGTTCATATTGACATAAAAATAATAATACTTCAAGCATACTAACTAAGCAATTATGTCCTCTCAAAATAACATGGCCAAAGAAAGTTCATCCCTACAAAATCATATAGTTTAGTCATGCTCCATTTTCGTCACACAAGAATTCTCTCATCATGCACAACCTCGATGACAAGCCAAGCAATTGTTTCATACTCTAGTAATCTCAAACTTATAAACCTTCACGCAATACATGAGCGCGAGCCATGGATATAACACTATGGGTGGAATAGAATAATGATGGGGGTTATGTGGAGAAGACAAAAAGGGAGAAAGTCTCACATCAACGAGGCTAATCAATGGGCTATGGAGATGCCCACCGATTGATGTTAATGCAAGGAGTAGGGATTGCCATGTAATGGATGCACTAGAGCTATAAATGTATGAAAGCTCAACAAAATAAACTAAGTGGGTGTGCATCCAACTTGCTTGCTCACGAAGACCTAGGGCACTTGAGGAAGCCCATCATTGGAATATACAAACCAAGTTCTATAATGTAAAATTCCCACTAGTATATGAAAGTGACAACATAGGAGACTCTCTATCATGAAGATCATGGTGCTACTTTGAAGCACAAGTGTGGTAAAAGGATAGTAGCATTGCCCCTTTTTATTTTCTTTCTTCTTCTTTTTTTCTTTTGGGACTTATTTTTTTTTCTTTGGCCCTTCTCTTTTTTTGGGACAATGCTCTATTGAATGATGATCATCACACTTCTATGTATTTACAACTTAATGATTACAACTCGATACTAGAACAAAGTATGACTCTATATGAATGCCTCCGGCGGTGTACCGGGATATGCAATGAATCGAGAGTGACATGTACGAAAGAATTATGAACGGTGGCTTCGCCACAAATACTATGTCAACTACATGATCATGCTAAGCAATATGACAATGATGAATGTGTCATGAAGAACGGTATAGTGGAAAGTTGCATGACAATATATCTCGGAATGGCTATGGAAATGCCATAATAGGTAGGTATGTTGGCTGTTTTGAGGAAGATATAAGGAGGTTTATGTGTGAAATAGCGTATCATATCACAGGGTTTGGATGTACCGGCGAAGTTTGCACCAACTCTCAATGTGAGAAAGGGCAATGCACGGTACCGAAGAGGCTAGCAATGATGGAAGGGTGAGAGTGCATATAATCCATGGACCCAACATTAGTCATAAAGAACTCACATACTTATTGCAAAAATCTACAAGCCATCAAAAACCAAAGCACTACGCGCATGCTGCTAGGGGGATAGATTGGTAGGAAAAGACCATCGCTCGTCCCCGACCGCCACTCATAAGGAAGACAATCAAAGAACACCTCATGCTTCAAATTTGTTACATAACGTTTACCATACGTGTATGCTACGGGACTTGCAAACTTCAACACAAGCATTTCTCAAATTCACAACTACTCAACTAGCACAACTTTGATATTATCATCTCCATATCTCAAAACGATTATCAAGCATCAAACTTTTCTTAGTATTCAACACACTCATAAGAATTCTTACAAATCTTGTATGCTTAGCATATTAGGATTTTAAGCAAATTACCATGCTATTTAAGACTCCCAAAATGATATAAGTGAAGCATTAGAGTTCATCTATTTCTTCAAAATACAACTACCGCCAAGCTCTAAATGATATAAGTGAAGCACTAGAGCAAACAACAAACTACTCCGAAAGATATAAGTAAAGATCAATGAGTAGTCGAATAATTATGTAACTATGTGAAGACTCTCTAACACTTAAGAATTTCAGATCTTGGTACTTTATTCAAAATGCAAGCAAAGCAAAATAAAATAAAATGACGCTCCAAGCAAAACACATATCATGTGGTGAATAAAAATATAGCTCCAAGTAAAGTTACCGATGAACGAAGACGAAAGAGGGAATGCCATCTGGGGCATCCCCAAGCTTAGACGCTTGGTTATCCTTGAATATTACCTTGGGGTGCCTTGGGCATCCCCAAGCTTAGGCTCTTGCCACTCCTTATTTCATAGTCCATCGAATCTTTACCCAAAACTTGAAAACTTCACAACACAAAACTTAACAGAAAACTCGTGAGCTCCGTTAGCGAAAGAAAAGAAAACACCACTTCAAGGTACTGTAATGAACTCATTTTTTATTTGTATTGCTGTTAAACCTACTGTATTCCAACTTCTCTATGGTTTATAAACTATTTTACTAGCCATAGATTCATCAAAATAAGCAAACAACACACGAAAAACAGAATCTGTCAAAAACAGAACAGTCTGTAGTAATCTGTAACTAAAGCAAACTTATGGAACTCCAAAAATTCTAAACTAAATTGGTGGACCTGATGGATTTGTCTAGTAATCATCTGCAAAAAGAATCAACTAAATAGCACTCTCCAGTAAAAAGTTCTAGCTAATCTCTTGAGCGCTAAAGTTTCTGTTTTTTACATCATGATCATAAAGACTTTACCCAAGTCTTCTCAAAGGTTCTACTTGGCACAAACACTAATTAAAACATAAAACCACATCTAAACATAAGCTAGACAGATTATTTATTCCTAAACAGAACCAAAAAGCAAGGAACTAAAATAACATTGGGTTGCCTCCCAACAAGCGCTAACGTTTAACGCCTCTAGCTAGGCATTATGATTTCAATGATGCTCACATAAAAGATAAGAATTGAAACATAAAGAGAGCATCATGAAAAATATGACTAGCACATTTAAGTCTAACCCACTTCCTATGCATAGGGATTTTGTGAGAAAACAACTTATGGGAACAATAATCAACCTGCATAGGAAGGTAAAACAAGCATAACTTCAAGATTTTAAGCACATAGAGAGGAAACTTGATATTATTGCAATTCCTACAAGCATATGTTCCTCCCTCATAATAATTTTCAGTAGCATCATGAATGAATTCAACAATATAACCATCACCTAAAACATTCTTTTCATGAACTACAAGTATATAATTTTTACTACTCTTCACATAAGCAAAATTCTTCTCATGAATAGTAGTGGGAGCAAACTCAACAAAACAACTATCATGTGATTGAAAATTAAGATCAAGATGAAAAGTTTCATGGTTATCACTATTCTTTATAGCATACGTGTCATCACAGTAATCATCATAGATAGGAGGCATGCTTTCATCATAGTAAATTTGCTCATCAAAGCTTGGGGGACAAAAAATATCATCTTCATCAAATATAGCTTCCCCAAGCTTGTGGCTTTGCATATCATTAGCATCATGGATATTCAAGGAATTCATACTAACAACATTGCAATCATTCTCATCATTCAAATATTTAGTGCCAAACATTTTTAGTGCCAAACATTTTACCTACGCCTCCCACAGATTGATAAACCTATGGTCTCTCTCAAGCAACCCTGCAACCAAATAACAAAGAGTCTCTTGTGTCCCCAACACACCAATACAATGGTAAATTGTATAGGTGCACTAGTTCCGCGAAGAGATGGTGATACAAGTGCAATATGGATGGTAGATATAGGTTTTTATAAACTGAAAATATAAAAACAGCAAGGTAACAAGCGGTAAAAGTGAGCGTAAACGGTATTGCAATGCTAGGAAACAAGGCCTAGGGTTCATACTTTCACTAGTGCAAGTTCTCTCAACAATAATAACATAATTGGGTCATATAACTATCCCTCAACATGCAACAAAGAGTCACTCCAAAGTCACTAATAGCGGAAAACAAACGAAGAGATTATGGTAGGGTACCAAACCACCTCAAAGTTATTCTTTCCAATCAATCCGTTGGGCTATTCCTATAAGTGCCACAAACAACCCTAGAGTTCGTACTAGAATAACACCTTAAGACACAAATCAACCAAAACCCTAATGTCACCTAGATACTCCAATGTCACCTCAAGTATCCGTGGGTATGATTATACGATATGCATCACACAATCTCAGATTCATCTATTCAACCAACACATAGAATCTCAAAGAGTGCCCCAAAGTTTCTACCGGAGAATCACGACGAAAACGTGTGCCAACCCCTATGCATAGGTTCATGGGCGGAACCCGCAAGTTGATCACCAAAACATACATCAAGTGAATCACGTGATATCCCATTGTCACCACAGATACTCACGGCAAGACATACATCAAGTGTTCTCAAATCATTAAAGACATAATCCGATAAGATTACTTCAAGGGGAAAACTCAATCCATTACAAGAGAGTAGAGGGGGAGAAGAAACATAAGATCCAACTATAATAGCAAAGCTTGCGATACATCAAGATCGTGCCAAATCAAGAACACGAGAGAGAGAGAGAGAGAGATCAAACACATAGCTACTGGTACATACCCTCAGCCCCGAGGGTGAACTACTCCCTCCTCGTCATGGAGAGCGCCGAGATGATGAAGATGGCCACCGGTGAGGGTTCCCCCCTCCGGCAGGGTGCCGGAACAGGGTCCCGATTGACTTTTGGTGGCTACAGAGGCTTGCGGCAGCAGAACTCCCGATCTAATATCTGTTCTGGAAGTTTTAGGGTACGTGAGTATATATGGGTGCAGGAAGTACGTCGGTGGAGCTTCGGGGGCCCCACGAGGCAGGGGGTGCGCCCTAGGGGGGTGGGCGCGCCCCCCACCCTCGTGAGCACCTCCCTTGGCTCCCGACGTGGGGTCCAAGTCCATTCGGTTGCTTTCCTTCCAAAAATAACTTCTCCAGTTGATTTCGTTCCGTTTCGACTCCGTTTGATATTCCCTTTCTTCGAAACACTGAAATAGGCATAAAACAGCAAATCTGGGCTAGGCCTCCGGTTAATAGGTTAGTCCCAAAAATAATATAAAAGTGGATAATAAAGCCCAATATTGCCCAAAACAGTAGATACTATAGCATGGAGCAATAAAAAATTATAGATACGTTGGAGACGTATCAGGGCTACTGTCGGCGTTCTGGGAATAGGGGTCCCCAGACTTGCCTGCCTGCGGCCCACGGTGCGGCTATGCTAGTGGGCCTGTACGACCCATCTTCATCAACAAGGCATTCAAGACCCTCGCAAGAGGCCAAGCCTCGCAAGGCGGACGACGCAAGACCTCCTAAGGGGCGGCCTCTCTGTGACACCCTCGATTCAATCATACACTAATCATACACGCAAATGTGTACGATCAAGATCAAGGACTCACGGGAAGATATCACAACACAACTCTAGACACAAATTGAAAATAATACAAGCTTTATATTACAAGCCAGGGGCCTCGAGGGCTCGAATACATAAGCTCGAATACAGAAGAGTTAGCGGAAGCAACAATATCTGAGTACAGACATAAGTTAGACAAGGATGCCTTAAGAAGGCTAGCACAAAAGCAACATCAATCGAAAAGGCAAGGCCTCCTGCCTGGGAGCCTCCTAACTACTCCTGGTCATTGGCGGTCTCCACGTAGTAGTAGGCACCAGCGGTGACATCTAGCTCCTGGGCTCTGACATCTGGTTGCATCAACCGGAAAGAAGAAGAAAGGGGGAGTAAAGAAACCGTGAGTACTCATCCAAAGTACTCGCAAGCAAGGATCTACACTACATATGCAACATTATCAAAGAAAGGTTGTATATGTGGACTGGGCTGCAGAAAAGCCAGAATAGAGAGAAGGCCTAGCATCTTCTAGAAAATCACCATCTTGCAGCAACAGGAGTGAGTAGAGTATCATAAAGTAAAGTAGTAGTAGTGTTATGAACCTCGGCCAGAGATCCTTTATCGACTCCCTGCGAGAAAGCAATCCCAGAGCCATAATATCAAGTTATCATCACAATCCAATTCTCATCACCATCCAGTTCTCATCACAAGTATCCAGTTCTAGTTGTATCGATCGGGATACAACTCCAAGTGTCCGTTACCGTAGGACAGGCTATCGATAGATGTTTTCTTCCCTGCAGGGGTGCACCAACTTACCCACCATGCTCGCTTAACTCCGGCCGGACACATTTTCCTGGGTCATGCCCGGCCTCGGACAAACGATACGCCGCAACCCGACCTAGG
Organism: Aegilops umbellulata; assembly: GCA_032464435.1. NCBI lineage: Eukaryota > Viridiplantae > Streptophyta > Magnoliopsida > Poales > Poaceae > Aegilops > Aegilops umbellulata. Next base: position 58,641,794 of record CP136056.1, on the reverse strand, counting down.
CTTAATACAGAGGTCAGCACGCCGGACTAAACCTATGCCCCCAGAGGTCATGGGCCATCTCCCCGGGAACTCCTGCATGTTGCGAACGCGGCCGGTGAGCAGACCTAGCTACCTCCCTAAAAAGGCAGGAGCTTACCAGTCCAAACCCAGCGCGCGCCGCTCAGTCGCTGACGTCTATTAAGCTTCAGCTGATGTATACGACGCAGAACGCCCATACTATGCCCACGTGATGGTTAGTGCTATCAGGCCAGAGGCCCCTCGGATCAAATATCCAAATCGTAGTGGATTAGGAACGCGCGGTAACAAGCAGAGACTCACGAAAGATGTGACCCCGTTGCCCCGTCTCGAGGACTTGCGACAAGGGCTAGGAATGCCTGACCACGCCTCGTAATTATCTTGCGGGCACCCTCCAAGCCAACCCGTCTCCACATCACTCGCAATTAAGCTCGCGCGGGTACCCCTCAGGGTCGACCCCTCTTTCCAAGTAACAGGGAAAGTACAAGTATCCGTGTGTCCAAACATCAAGGGGAAAACCCGAGGAATCACCCCCAATGAATTCCACTAGATGTAATCATCAAGGTGAACGTAAGAGGAATCACCCTGAGGTTCACACTTGAGGGGTTGCACGACAGAGTCGTATCGGAAGTGGTTAAGGCGGAATCACCCTCGATGACCACGACCGAATAGCTACACTACAGGGTTAACATCAGAAGTGCTGTAGAGGTCTCACCCTCGGCACTCGATAGTAACCCAGTAGTGTCGAGCAACTAAGGGGAAAGTGATGTGCGGTGCTGGGGCCTGGTCTCCGATCCCGTTGATCGGGTCTTCAATGATGAAGCAGGGGTCACTGATGGATCACTAACCAACCTATACTAAGCAGTTTAGGATAAGCAGGTAGGTGACAATAAGCAGGTTACAAAAGCAGGCTATGCATCAGAATTGGAGCAAACAATAACAGTAGCAAAATCTAATGCAAGCATGAGAGAATGGAATGGGCGATATCGGGATGATCAAAGGGGGGGCTTGCCTGGTTGCTCTGGCAAGGAGGGGTCGTCGTCGACATAGTCGATCCCAGGGGCAGCATCGGTCTCGGGGTCTACCAGAGAGAAGAGGGGGAAGAAACAGTAAATATAAAGCAAACATAGCATCACAAAGCATAACGTGGCAATATGTTGTGCCGGGTGTGACCTAACGCATGGCTACACGATATAGGTGAAGGGGGAATTCAACCGGCAATGTATTCCCGGTTCCGGACCTGTGTCAGACAGATGACCGGAGGGGGAATGTTCCATGTTCAGACACTTAGAGGCATCTGACAGGTAAACGGATCGCGTATTCGGATTCGTCTCGTCGTTCTGAGCAACTTACATGTATAAAACTTTTTCATCCGAACTACGCATTATTTTATATGATTTTTCAAAGATTTAATCAATTTCTAAAAACTCTGGATTTACTATTAATTTCGCAATGAAAACTGTAAATTTACTTTTGTCACCTAGTGTGCTGCCAGCCACAATCAATGACATGTGGGTCCAGGTCAAAGTCAACAGTACAATCATCTATTGACTAGGTCAACCAGTGAATAATTTCTATGGGTCCTGCATGTCATTATCTATGGTTAATTAGACTTTAATTAAATTAGATTAGCTAATAGTGGGGGGCACTATCATTGGCTAGTAGTTAAACTAATTAGTAATTAGCCCTAAGATAAAAAGCACGGCCGGCCGGCGGTGGCTATGCATACACACGCACACCACACGGGCTTGACATGGCCACGGCCATGGCCACTAGCAGCAAGTAGCATCGGCTGGAACAACAACTAGTAGCGGTAGTAGTGGGCGGCTTCAGCACAGAGCAGCAGCCGGTAACGAGCAGCACACGCAGTTGCGGCAGCAAGGAACAGCAGCAACGCGGCGGCAGTGGCAAGAGGAGCAACAGCGTGCGGGCAGTAGCGAGCGGGGACAACAGCCGCGAGCGCGCGTTGTGCGCGGCCGGAGCTCACACACGCACGCGCAGGGTGACCAGGGCGGCAGGGGGCGCACGGGAGCACGCATGGGGGCGAGACCAGGTGCAGACGGGCAGGCGCGGAGGCGCGCGGGCACGCGCGAGGGCCCGACTAGGGGCACGGACGGGCCAACTCCGGCCATGGCGACTGGTCCTCGTGGGGCAATGCATACGGCGACAAATCGTAGGGGAAGAGCAGGGGAACCGGGAGAGGAGCTCACTGCGAGCTCAAAGGCGAGGTCGGGGAGGCCGGGGACGCAGTGAAGGCGACAAACTCGTCGATGGCGTCGCGATGGCTGGAGGTTGAAGACGACATCGATGGCGACGACAGAGAACTCCCAGGCCTGAGCCGAAGGGCGGGGCCGATGTGGACGACGAAGGCGATCCTCCTGGGTGTCTCACAACGGCGAGTGCTGGCCACTGGTCTTGGCAACGACGAGGCGGCAGGGACGATGGCATTCGGTTGAGGTCGGACGTGGGCGGGGAGGAGAGCAACGACGCAGGGGAGGGGAAGTGGGGAGGCGCTAGGATTTGCAAGGGGGTCTGGCTCGGCCTTATCCGGTAGGGGAGCCGTGGGATGGCCGGCACGCGTCCATCCGCAGCCATGGCGGCCGGATGCGCGCCACGGCCTCCTATGAACATGAAGGAAGGAGAAGGCACGGCTGGGCTGGGCCAATTGTGCACTGTGCACATAGAGCCCAGTCCAACGGGTAAGTTTATCCATTTTCATTTCTCTCTTTTTTTAAACATTTTGTCTCAGTTTTCTATTTAGTTCACAAGCAAATGAATTTTGCTTGGACTCAGAATTTACAAATAACTACCATGCAATATTCTGGAGCGTCGCACAAAGTTTGGGGGCATTTGGAATTGTATAAGTATTTGTTTATTTTGAAAAGGTTATTTTCATTCACTGTTGGACCACTTTATAATTTCCTAGGGGTTAATTGGTGAGCCAAATGATGTTGATTTCAACATGAGAAATGATCAGGAGATTTTTTAGAACAATGCAAACATTTTTGTTTTACTGCTCGAAGAAATAATTTATTCGACTTATTTTAAAATTTGAAAAGGCTTTGATTTTTGGACAAGTGGCAAGCTGCATAGTAATCACGATGACATGGCCACCATTAGGGGGAGATTACTGTAGCATGATCCTCGGGGTGTTACACTCTCCAGGCAGGCTCGCGAGGAGCGGAGATATCAAGGCGGGGCAAACCTCGCGAGGCTCTCGTGACATGAGCCATGACGATCAGGACCAGGCGGGCGCCAGCGCGCACAGCGTCCGTGTTTCCTCTTTGGTGCTGAGGGGGCAAGCGCAGGCACAGAGTACCGAGGCATCAGGCAAAGGTTTCCATATCAGTGCAACGAGACCGAAGACTAACAGGACGGCAAGACGGAGGTCACCGTGGAGCCCAAGACGGCGTCATCACCAGAGCCTTTGGCAGGCGAAGACCACTTTTGTCAGGATAGCTTGTAGTAGCTATCCCCTTTCAAATTGGCCGCCGTTGTTGGCTCCCTTCCCGCTCAATATTTGGGGAGAGGACGAGGGCCTATATAAGTAGAGCTAGCCACCACAGTAGAGGGCATCTGATAACGCATTCAGTGGAATCTCACCCACATAAGTTAGTCGAGCACAAGAACACCTCAACCTCAGGAGGCTGTTCTTCCCCTTGTACTGTTCATCATCAGCCCAAGAGGCAATCCACCACCACACACTGGAGTAGGGTATTACACCATAATGGTGCGCCGAACCAGTATAAACCTTGTGTTTTTGTGTTGCTAGTTCGTCAAGTTCGTCCGCGAGATCTTAGTGAGCTAGGGCGTAGATCGGTAGGCGGGAAAGACCTTCGCGCGCACCCTAGAGTTCGAACCTTAAGGGTTTTGCCGAAAACCCACATCCGACAATGTGATCGCCTTTAGCACGCTACCTCTACATCTACCTTCGGGATTAGTTTTATACCTGAATAATTGTTATTTGGTGCCAGCATTAAGCATGAACATTATATCTGGATCTTGTTTGATGCGAGACGGTTATTCATTTAAATCCAAAAATAATGGTTGTTCTATTTATATGAGTAATATCTTTTATGGTCATGCACCCTTGAAGAGTGGTCTATTTTTGTTGAATCTCGATAGTAGTGACACACATATTCATAATATTGAAGCCAAAAGATGCAGAGTTGATAATGATAGTGCAACTTATTTGTGGCACTACTGTTTGGGTCATATTGGTGTAAAGCGCATGAAGAAACTCCATTCCAATGGACTTTTGGAATCACTTGATTATGAATCACTTGGTACTTGCGAACCATGCCTCATGGGCAAGATGACAAAAACTCCATTCTCCGGATCAATGGAGCGAGCAACAGATTTGTTGGAAATCAAACATACTGATGTATGTGGTCCGATGAATATTGAGGCTCGCGGCAGGTATCGTTATTTTCTGGCCTTCACAGATGATTTGAGCAGATATGGGTATATCTACTTGATGAAACATAAGTCTGAAACATTTGAAAAGTTCAAAGAATTTCAGAGTGAAGTGGAAAATCATCGTAACAAGAAAATAAAGTTTCTACGATCTGATCGTGGAGGAGAATATTTGAGTTACGAGTTTGGTCTTCAGTTAAAACAATGCGGAATAGTTTCGCAACTCATGCCACCCGGAACACCACAGCGTAATGGTGTGTCCGAACGTCATAACCACACTTTATTAGATATGGTGCGATCTATGATGTCTCTTACTAATTTACCGCTATCGTTTTGGGGTTATGCTTTAGAGACGGTTGCATTCACGTTAAATAGGGCACCATCTAAATCCATTGAGACGACAACTTATGAACTGTGGTTTGGCAAGAAACCCAAGTTGCCGTTTCTTATAGTTTGGGGCTGCGATGCTTATGTGAAAAAGCTTCAACTGATAAGCTCGAACCCAAATCGGAGAAATGTGTCTTCATAGGATACCCAAAGGAGACTGTTGGGTACACCTTCTATCACAGATCCAAAGGCAAAACATTCGTTGCTAGGTAACTGTACCTGCTCCCTTATTGGAAAGTAGTTCACCACAAAAATCCATTCATGTGACTCCTACACCAATTAGTGAGGAAGCTAATGATGTTACTTTAGATCAAGTTACTACTGAACCTCGTAGGTCAACCAGAGTAAGATCCGCACCAGAGTGGTACGTTAATCCAGTTCTGGAGGTCATGTTACTTGACCATGACGAACCTACGAACTACGAGGAAGCGATGATGAGCCCAGATTCCGCGAAATGGCTTGAGGCCATGAAATTTGAGATGGGATCCATGTATGAGAACAAAGTGTGGACTTTGGTTCACTTGCCCGATGATCGGCAAGCCATAGAGAATAAATGGATCTTCAAGAACAAGACTGACGCTGACGGTAATGCTACTGTCTACAAAGCTCGACTTGTTGCGAAAGGTTTTCGACAAGTTCAAGGAGTTGACTACGATGAGACCTTCTCACCGTAGCGATGCTTAAGTCCGTCCAAATCATGTTAGCAATTGCTGCATTTTATGATTATGAAATTTGGCAAATGGATGTAAAGACTGCATCCCTGAATGGATTTCTGGAAGAAGAGTTGTATATGATGCAACCCGAAGGTTTTATTGATTCAAAGGATGCTAACAAAGTGTGCAAGCTCCAGCAATCCATTTATGGACTGGTGCAAGCATCCCGCAGTTGGAATAAATGTTTTGATAGTGTGGTCAAAGCATATGGTTTTATACAGACTTTTGGAGAAGCCTTTGTTTACAAGAAAGTGAGTGGGAGCTCTGTAGCATTTCTAATATTATATGTGGATGACATATTGTTGATTGGAAATGATATAAAATTTCTGGATAGCATAAAAGGATACTTGAATAAAAGTTTTTCAATGGAAGACCTCGATGAAGCTGCTTATATATTGGGCATCAGGATCTATAGAGATAGATCAAGACGCTTAATTGGACTTTCACAAAGCACATACCTTCATAAAGTTTTGAAGAAGTTCAAAATGGATCAAGTAAAGAAAGGGTTCTTGCCTGTGTTACAAGGTGTGAAATTGAATCAGACTCAATGCCCGACCACTGCAGAAGATAAAGAGAAAATGAAGGTCATTCCCTATGCTTCAGCCATATGTTCTATCATGTACGCAATGTTGTGTACCAGACCTGATGTGTGCCTTGCTATTAGTTTAGCAGGGAGGTACCAAAGTAATCCAGGAGTGGATCACTAGACAGCGGTCAAGAACATCCTGAAATACCTGAAAAGGACTAAGGATATGTTTATTGTTGATGGAGGTGACAAAGAGCTCGTCGTAAATGGTTACGTCGATGCAAGCTTTGACACTAATCCGGATGACTCTAAGTCAAAAACCGGACACAAATTTATATTGAACGATGGAGTTGTCAGTTGGTGCGGTTCTAAGCAATGCATCATGGCGGGATCTACGTGTGAAGCAGAGTACATAGCTGCTCCGGAAGCAGCAAATGAAGGAGTCTGGATGAAGGAGTTCATATCCGATCTAGGTGTCATACCTAGTGCATCGGGTCCAATGAAAATCTTTTGTGACAATACTGGTGCAATTGCCTTGGCAAAGAAATCCAGATTTGACAAGAGAACCAAGCACATCAAGAGACGCTTCAATTCCATCCGTGATCAAGTCAAGGGGGGAGACATAGAGATTTCCAAGATACATACGGATTTGAATGTTGTAGACCCATTGACTAAGCCTCTCTCACGAGCAAACCATGATCAGCACCAAGACTCCATGGGTGTTAGCATCATTACTGTGTAATCTAGATTATTGACTCTAGTGCAAGTGGGAGAATGAAGGAAATATGCCCTAGAGGCAATAATAAAGTTGTTATTTATATTTCCTTATATCATGATAAATGTTTATTATTCATGCTAGAATTGTATTAACCGGAAACTTAGTACATGTGTGAATACATAGACAAATAGAGTATCACTAGTATGCCTCTACTTGACTAGCTCGTTGAATAAAAGATGGTCAAGTTTCCTAGCCATAGACATGAGTTGTCATTTGATTAACGGAATCACATCATTGTAGAATGATGTGATTGACTTGACCCATCCGTTAGCTTAGCACAATGATTGTTTAGTTTGTTGCTATTGCTTTCTTCATGACTTATACATGTTCCTATGACTATGAGATTATGCAACTCCCGAATGCCGGAGGAACACTTTGTGTGCCATCAAACATTACAACGTAATTGGGTGATTATAAATATGCTCTACAGGTGTCTCCGATGGTATTTGTTGAGTTGGCATAGATCGATATTAGAATTTGTCACTCCGATTGTCGGAGAGGTATCTCTAGGCCCTCTCGGTAATGCACGTCACTATAAGCCTTGCAAGCAATGTAACTAATAAGTTAGTTGCAGGATGATGCATTACAGAATGAGTAAAGAGACTTGCCGGTAACGAGATTGAAGTAGGTATTGAGATACCGACGATCGAATCTCGGGCAAGTAACATACCGATGACAAAGGGAACGACGTATGTTGTTATGTGGTTTGACCGATAAAGATCTTCGTAGAATATGTGATAGCCAATATGAGCATCTAGGTTCCACTATTTATTATTGATCGGAGATGAGTCTCGGTCATGTCTACATAGTTCTCGAACCCGTAGGGTCTGCACGCTTAACGTTCGATGATGATCGGTATAATGAGTTTATGTGTTTTCATGTACTGAAGGTAGTTCGGAGTCCCGGATGTGATCACGGTTATGATGAGGAGTCTCGAAATGGTCGAGACATAAAGTATGATATATTGTACGATGTTATTCGGACACCGGATAAATATCGGAGTGCCGGGGGGTTATCGGAACCCCCAGGGGAACTAATGGGTCTCTATTGGCCTTAGTGGGAACAGAGGAAGGCCCAGGAGGGGCTGGCCACGCGCCCCCCTTGGGTCCGAATTGGACTAGGTGAAGGGGGCGGCGCCCCCCTTTTCCTTCCCTTCCCCCTCTTCCTTCCTTCCCCCTCTTTCCCTCTTGGTGGATTCCTACTAGGACTTGGAGTCCTAGTAGGATTCCCCTCTTGGGGGCGCGCCCTAGGGGCCGACCGGCCTCCCCCTTGCTCCTTTATATACGGGGGAAGGGGGGCACCCTAGAACACACAAGTTGACAGTTGTCTTAGCCGTGTGCGGTGCCCCCCTCCAAAGATTTCCACCTAGGTCATATCGTTGTAGTGCTTAGGCGAAGCCCTGCGTCATTAACTTCATCATCACCGTCATCACGCCATCGTGCTGACGGAACTCTCCCTCGACCTCAGCTGGATCAAGAGTACGAGGGACGTCATCGAGCTGAATGTGTGCAAATTGCGGAGGTGATGTGCGTTCGGTAGTTGATCGGTTGGATCGTGAAGACGTTCGACTACATCAACCACGTTACTTAACGCTTCCGCTTTCGGTCTACGAGGGTACACGGACACACTCTCCCCACTCGTTGCTATGCATCTCCTAGATAGATCTTGCGTGATCATAGGATTTTTTTTGAAATACTGCATTACCCAACATGGCCCGTGCTACCGTTCCCCTGAATTTTAATGCGTTCCTAGAGAAAGCTAAGTTGAAGATGATGGTAGCAACTACACGGACTGGGTCCGTAACTTGAGGATTATCCTCATTGTTGCACAGAAGAATTATTTCCTTGATGCACTGCTAGGTGAAAGGCCTGCTGCAGGAGCAGATGGAGATGATTTGAACGTCTGGCATGTCTGATCTGATGACTACTCGATAGTTCAGTGTGCCATGTTTTACGGCTTAGAACGGGGACTTCAAAGACGTTTTTGAACGTCATGGAGCATATGAGATGTTCCAGGAGTTGAAGTTAATATTTCAAGCAAATGCTCGGGTTGAGAGATATGAAGTCTCCAACAAGTTATATAGCTGCAAGATGGAGGAGAATAGTTCTATCTGCGAACACATACTCAAAATGTCTGGGTATTACAATCACTTGACTCGACTAGGAGTTGATCTTCCAGTTGATTGTGTTATTCATAGAGTTCTTCAATCACTGCCACTAAGCTACAAAGGTTTCATGATGAACTATAATATGCAAGGGATGAACAAGACAATTCCCGAGCTCTTCACAATGCTTAAGGCTGTGGAGGTAGAATTCAAGAAGGAGCATCAAGAAGGAGCATCAAGTGTTGATGGTTATCAAGGGTACTTCAAGAAGAATGGAAAGCAAGTTGCCACTCCCGAGAAGAAGCCTAAAGCTGGACCCAAGCCTGAAACTGAGTGCTTCTACTGCAAAGGGACTGGTCACTGGAAGCGGACTGCCCCAAGTATTTGGTGGATAAGTGATACGTCTCCAACGTATCTATAACTTTTTTATTGTTCCATGCACTACTAGGGAAAACCTTATACACAAAATCTTAGCAGCAGCGCGGCACAAAAAGAAGCGCTACTGCTAATTAGCAGCAGCGCGGTTAAGAAAACCACGCTACTACTAAGTTGATAGTAGTAGCGCGGGTATAAAACCACGCTACTACTAAGTGGTTTTCACCGTGCCTACCGGAACTAGAAGTAGTAGTAGCGCGGGATATAAACCCACACCACTACTAAATTGATAGTAGTAGCGCGGTGTATAAACCCCACGCTACTGCTATGTAGTCCTCATCGTGCCCTCCCGTGACAGACCGCAGTAGTAGCATGGGGTATAAACCCAGCGCTACTACTGTGGCCCGCGGAGGCCAAAGCCCAAATTCCCGCCCGCCTCGCCTGACCGCTCCGCCCGCTCTTCCTCTCCTTTTTCCCAAGTCCCCGGTGCCGCCGCCCGCCGTCCCCACCAAGCACCACCCGTTCGCCACTGCCACCGTCTCCCTCTCCCTCTCCACCCGCGTGCGCGCCGCCTCCCCCAGCGCCCCGTCCCCCTCGCCGTCTCCTCTGGCGGACGGGGTCGGCCCCGCGGCGCCGATGCGGGGCGACGTGTACCTGGGGCGGTAGCTCGCGGACGCGGCCGCGGCCGCGGCAGGTGCTCGCACGCGCGCGCCGGAGGAGGACGCCGAGAGGCGCTTCCGCCGCAAGGAGAAGCGGAGGGCCCTGGCCAAGAAGACGCCCTTCCCTTTTCTCCCAAATCAATCAATCAATCCCTTCCTCCCTCCATCAATCACGCGGGCAGGGCAGGGCATCCCCTCTAAGATTTGATTTTGCTTCGAAATCTTTAGGGGAGGGGAAGGAAGGGAAGGGGCGATACAGGAAGGAAGATGGATCAGCAGGAGGAGGAAGCGTTCGTCTCCATTAGTGTGAGCGTCACGGTTCCTTCCTCCTTGTCGTCGGAGGAGGAGGAAGAAGAAGGCAAGAAGAGGAGGATGACATGGCTGCGGTAAATATGGCGCTGGGCCCTCAGGTTCCCCTCAAGGACCACCTCCACCTCCACAAGGCAAACAAAGCAACCTGCATCTGCATCTTTCTTTCTTTCTTTTTAATACTAGTAATAGATAATAGATACTGAAACTGCAAATGGATGGATGGATCTATGTAAATATGTAATGTAGGGGGAGGAGGAGGAGGACGAGTTGATGAATTTGAGGTTTCTTTGATGCTTACTATTGTGATTCATAAAGGTCTGAATCTGATCCCGTAAGTAGGATTATTAATTTCAACTGAATCATTTTTTGGGCAGTGAGCCACTCACTCATTCATCTATGTATACTGATTAATTTTCTTCCAGTTGGACCTGCCTGCCTTTGCATATATGTTTGACCTACCTGCTGTGCAAAATACCACCACACAAGGCAGGGTGGCACCACCGATCCTGCACCTCAGTTGCTTCAAACTTTGACAAAAGGGCCACAACCCAGTTCCATTAATAAGAAATGATGAAACAAGCAGGTTTGGGGTTCTGAAACTTGGACAAAAAGCAAAGCCAAAAGAGAAAAACAGCAAATGCAGCAAAAAAAAATAGAGGAATGCTTTTTTAAACTCATTTGTAAGGTTTTCGATGTTTATTTCCATGGTTTGTTTGCTGCCATTCAGAATCATGTACGCGCCACTACTATGCTCTGTTTTCATCTTGCATTTGAGCAACCAAAAAGTTGAATTTATATCTTCAGTTTCGATCTTCCATGTCTTTGTGAAAGTTCAATCCAACCACCAGTACTGTACTCCACAAAATAACATTTTTGGTCCGAGATAAATATGTCTATGTGTTCTTTTATGATTATTACTACTCCAGTAGTGAATGTTGGAGTATGTTGAAGCAGCCGTGGAGTCCTGCGGTGGCTTTTTGTATCTTGCCAACTGAAGAGGTGGTTGCAGAGGTGGACAGAGATGACTAAAACCACAATTATGCTATTTCCTGACATGAGAAGAACACCCCAGCGCATAACTAGTCTGTAGACACGTGCCATGGAAATTCTGACACTTTCTTGGGTTAAAGAAACATTTTCTTTTATTCAGTCGTGGCATGACACCAAAAGAACCTAGTATGTAACTAATGCTATATAGATTTGATTCTGCTGAAACTTATGCTTTTTTTGTTCGAAGACTGAACTTATCCATTTGATATTGAAAATTGAACATTATAAGTCAGATTGCCATGGGTTCATAAGTCAGACCTACTTCAGTTTTTATGGATCTTGGAAATATGATTGATGGTGCATTTGGGTTCAGGTAAAGGAGGGAACAGTTCTGAGCACTCTGCAGGTGATCCAGAGGTTGATCCCAGTTCTATTTCGTATTTGATCGCCGGTCTGATGGATTGCTACTACTGCTAGTTGGTGGTCATGGTAGGGACAGAGATGGCCACCGAGCGAGCGAGGGAGGGCCCATGGCACTCTCCTGCATGAGCTGCCCATCCGTTGCCAGCGGCCCCTCCGTGCGCCGGCACGCGGCGAGTCCGCCCTGGTCGTCCGTCGCCTTCTCCTTTGCCAGATGCATTGGGAGATCGGCCGCCGCCGCCTCAGGGTGGCGCATTGACGCCATCACCGAGAACGGAGGTGGGTGCTCTCTTCTCGACTTACTCTGTTCCGCCGGGGTGTTGATTCTCTCCGTGCTCTTGGCTTCTCCTCCTAGGTGAGGCCTATTGACTTTTGTGCCTCTAAGCTTCCTCCTAGAGATGTGTCGCCTTCTGTTCCTGCATTACCACCACCATTCTTTCTGCAATAGTATCTGAATCCTGCCACTCTGCTGCACCGTTACGAACCTTACTTACCGTCTAAAACAAATTCAGTCGACATTCACAAGTCCGAACAAGATAAATGAAGTGGGTTTACGAATTTGAGATCATTCTCACTAGCTTTGGTAACTTAGAGATATTTAGCATTCCTAATGAACCCCTAGCATCTTCTTTGAGTTAGTAATGTTATTACATACGTCTGTACTGTTGATGGTTACTACTGTTAGTTATGCACTTGAGTGATGGGTCTGTAGGATAATAAGATCATCAACTCTGCTACACAGGGTCTGTAGGATAATGCTGATCAAAATATTGATTTGTTAGGACTAGTTTCCTAGTGCAAATGCACTAAGAAAAATCATGCGCCAATTGACATTTATGCTAGCTAGCTATATTCAGTTGGTAGGTGCTCGTACTTAAACTGCACATTTAAAATTTAAGCTTCGGTAGTGTTATCTATTTAGTCTGATTTATACACTGCATTCCTAAGCTGAAATATTTTTTGTAACTGAAATATATAGTATGAGTTTTATTCAGTTATTTGTCACTTTTTAACTGAATATCTTTTTGTAACTGAAACATATGTGTACTTACAGTGCATATTCGCATTGTATCAGAATCTTAGCCCTTTTCTCCTGTATCGTCTGAGATTATGCTTCCTCTCCATTTACTCATTATATCTATATGCCTTGCTGATGCTCATTTCTATCGTTGCAGGATAATGAGATGTTGAAGCGGCAGAGTGAATCCATGAAACTGTAGTGCGATTGCACCATTCCATTGAATATTACTCAGGAATAAGGACATTCCAATGGCAGATTAGCTCTATTTTTCCTTTTCATTTTTCTTACTATTGGACTGAGGACATGTAGAATGAGAAGTGGTAGCAGATATGGCAACTGTGTGATAGTAGAATCAATAATAAGGAATATGACAACTGTGTGATAGTGACATTTTTCCATCACTATTGTTTCTCGGAATTGTATGCATAAAATGAAATTGGTTGATTTTATTTTTTTAAAATCCTAAATAGTTAGTAGTAGCGTGGGAACAAATTGAGCGCTACTAGTAGTTTGAATACTAGTAGAGCTGGTATTATAAGCACGCTACTACTAGTTCGTTAGTAGTAGCGCGGTTCTGTAATAGCAGTAGCGCGGGTGTCACACATGCTACAACTAACAAAGTTAGTAGTAGCATGGGTCTACCCGCGCTACTACTAACTATTAGCTGTAGCGCCTTATTTGTAGCGCGGGCACCCGCGCTGCTGATAGGCTTAAAACCCGCGCTGCTGCTAGGCTTTTCCCTAATAGTGATGCAATATTATATTCTGTTTTGGACATTAACGGGCTTTATTATACACTTTTATATTATTTTTGGGACTAACCTATTAACTGAAGGCCCAACCTAGAATTGCTGTTTTTTGCCTATTTCAGAGTGTCGCAGAAAAAGAATATCAAACGGTGTCCAAACGGAATGAAACCTTCGAGAACGCGATTTTCGGAACGAACGTGATCCAGAGGAATTGGACCCTACGTCAAGACATCAACCAGGAGGGCATGAGGTAGGGGGGCGCGCCTACCCCCCAGGCACGCCCTCCACCCTCGTGGGCCCCATGTTGCTCCACCGACGTACTCCTTCCTCCTATATATACCTACGTACCCCCAAACTACCAAATACGGAGCCAAAAACCTAATTCCACCGCCGCAACCTTCTGCGCCTGTGAGATCCCATCTTGGGGCCTGTTTCGGAGCTCCGCCGGAGGGGGCATCGATTACGGAGGGCTTCTACATCAACACCATAGCCTCTCCGATGATGTGTGAGTAGTTTACCTCAGACCTTCGGGTCCATAGTTATTAGCTAGATGGCTTCTTCTCTCTTTTTGGATCTCAATACAATGTTCTTCCCCTCTCTTGCGGAGATCTATTCGATGTAATCTTCTTTTGCGGTGTGTTTCTTGAGACCGGTGAATTGTGGGTTTATAATCAAGTTTATCTACGAACAATATTTGAATCTTCTCTTAATTCTTTTATGTATGATTGGTTATCTTTGCAAGTCTCTTCAAATTATCAGTTTGGTTTGGCCTACTAGATTGATCTTTCTTGCAATGGGAGAAGTGCTTAGGTTTGGGTTCAATCTTGCGGTGTCCTTTCCCAGTGACAGTAGGGGCAGCAAGGCACGTATAGTATTGTTGCCATCGAGGATAACAAGATGGGGTTTATATCATATTGCATGTGTTTATCCCTCTACATCATGTCATCTTGCTTAAAGCATTACTCTGTTCTTATGAACTTAATACTCTAGATGCATGCTGGATAGCGGTCGATGTGTGGAGTAATAGTAGTAGATGCAGGCAGGAGTCGGTCTACTTGTCTCAGACGTGATGCCTATATACATGATAATACCTAGATATTCTCATAACTATGCTCAATTCTGTCAATTGCTCAACAGTAATTTGTAAACCCACCGTAAAACTTATGCTCTCGAGAGAAGCCACAAGTGAAACCTATGGCCCCGGGTCTATTTTCTACCATATTAATCTTCTAACACTTAGCTATTTTTATTGCCTTTTATTTTACTTTGCATCTTTATTATAAAAATACCAAAAATATTATCTTATCATATCTATCAGATCTCACTCTCGTAAGTGACAGTGTAGGGATTGACAACCCCTTATCGCGTTGGTTGCAAGGATTTATTTGTTTGTGTAGGTGCGAGGGACTCGTGCGTGGTCTCCTACTGGATTGATACCTTGGTTCTCAAAAACTAAGGGAAATACTTACGCTACTTTACTGCATCACCCTTTCCACTTCGAGGGAAAACCAACGCAGTGCTCAAGAGGTAGCAAGAAGGATTTGTGGCGCCGTTGCCGGGGAGTCTACGCAAAAGTCAACATACCAAGTACCCATCACAAAACCTTATCTCCCGCATTACATTATCTGCCATTTGCCTCTCGTTTTCCTCTCCCCCACTTCACCCTTGCCGTTTTATTCGCCCTCTCTCTTCCGTTTGCCTTTTTCTCGCTCGCTTCTTGTTTGCTCGTGTGTTGGATTGCTTGCTTGTCACGATGACTCAAGATAATACTAAATTGTGTGACTTTACCAATACCAACAACAATGATTTTCTTAGCACTCCGATTGCTCCTCTTACCGATACTGAATCTTGTGAAATCAATACTGCTTTATTGAATCTTGTCATGAAAGATCAATTCGCCGGCCTTCCTAGTGAAGATGCCGCTACCCATCTAAATAGCTTCGTTGATTTGTGTGATATGCAAAAGAAGAAAGATGTGGATAATGATATTGTTAAATTGAAACTATTTCCTTTTTCGCTTAGAGATCGTGCTAAAGCTTGGTTTTCTTCCTTGCCTAAAAATAGTATTGATTCTTGGAATAAGTGCAAAGATGCTTTTATCTCTAAATATCTTCCTCCTGATAAGATCATTTCTCTTAGAAACGATATTATGAATTTCAAGCAACTTGATCATGAACATGTTGCACAAGCTTGGGAGAGGATGAAATTAATGATACGTAATTGCCCTACGCATGGTTTGAATTTGTGGATGCTTATACCAAAATTTTATGCCGGATTAAATTTTGCTTCTAGAAATCTTTTAGATTCGGCCGCAGGAGGCACTTTTATGGAAATCTCTTTAGGAGAAGCTACTAAACTCCTAGATAATATTATGGTTAATTATTCTCAGTGGCACACGGAAAGATCTACTAGTAAAAAAGTGCATGCGATAGAAGAAATAAATGTTTTGAGTGGAAAGATGGATGAACTTATGAAATTATTTGCTACTAAGAGTGTTTCTTCTGATCCTAATGATATGCCTTTGTCTACTTTGATTGAGAATAATAATGAATCTATGGATGTGAAATTTGTTGGTAGGAATAATTTTGGTAACAACGCGTATAGAGGAAACTTTAATCCTAGACCGTATCCTAGTAATTCCTCTAATAATTATGGAAATTCCTACAACAATTCATATGGAAATTTTAATAAGATGCCTTCTGAATTTGAGACTAGTGTTAAAGAATTTATGAATTCATAAAAGAATTTCAATGCCTTGCTTGAAGAAAAGTTACCTAAGATTGATGAATTGGCTAGGAACATTGATGGAATTTCTCTTGATGTGGATTCTTTGAAACTTAGATCTATTCCTCATAAGCATGATATCAATGAGTCTCTCAAAGCCATAAGAATTTCCATTGATGAGTGCAAAGAAAGAACCGCTAGGATGCGTGCTAAGAAAGATTGCTTTGTGAAAGCGTGTTCTTCTAGTTTCTATGAAAATAAAGATGAAGATCTAAAAGTTACTGATGTGTACCCTATTAAATCTTTGATTTGACATATGAATCTTGATAATGATGGGACTGAATATGATCCACCTTTACCTAGAAGGTGTTCCAAAAATTCGGAGTTTTTAGATCTTGATGCTAAAATTGATAAAAGTGGGATTGAAGAGATCAAAACTCTAGATATTAATGAACCCACTATTTTGGGTTTCAAGGAATTCAATTATGATAATTTATATTTGATAGATTGTATTTCCTTGTTGCAATCCGTGCTAAATTCTCCACATGCTTATAGTCAAAATAAGGCCTTTACCAAACATATCGTTGATGCTTTGCTGCAATCTTATGAACAAAAACTTGAGTTGGAAGTTTCTATCCCTAGAAAACTTTATGATGAATGGGAACCTACTATTAAAATTAAAATTAAAGATCATGAATGCTATGCTTTGTGTGATTTGGGTGCTAGTGTTTCCATGATTCCAAAAACTTTATGCGATTTACTAGGTTTCCGTGAATTTGATGATTGCTCTCTAAACTTGCACCTTGCGGATTCCACCATTAAGAAACCTATGGGAAGAATTAATGATGTTCTTATTGTTGCAAATAGGAACTATGTGCCCATAGATTTTATTGTTCTTGATATAGATTGCAATCCTTCATGTCCTATTATTCTTGGTAGACCTTTCCTTAGAACGATTGGTGCAATTATTGATATGAAGGAAGGGAATATTAGATTCCAATTTCCGTTAAGGAAAAGTATGTAACACTTCCCTAAAAAGAAAATTAAATTACCTTATGAATCTATTATGAGAGCCACTTATGGATTTCCTACCAAAGATGGCAATACCTAGATCTATCCTTGCTATTATGCCTAGCTAGGGGCGTTAAACGATAGCGCTTGTTGGGAGGCAACCCAATTTTATTTTTAGTTTTTTGCTTTTTGCTTCTGTTTAGGAATAAGTCTTTGATCTAGCCTATGGTTAGATGTCTTTTTATGTTTTAATTAGTGTTTATGCCAAGTTTAACCTATAGGATCTTCTTAGATGATAGTTATTTGATCTTGCTGTAAATTCCAGAAACTTTCTGTTCACGAAAATAATTGTTAAAAATCACCAGAACGTGATAAAATATTGATTCCAATTTCTTCTGATTAATAAACAAATTGTATAGGTCGTCCTATTTTGGTAGATTTTTTGGAGTTCCAAAAGTTTGCGTTAGTTACAGATAACTACAAACTGTTATGTTTTCGACAGATTCTGTTTTTCGTGTGTTGCTTGCTTATTTTGGTGAATCTATGGCTAGTAAGATAGTTTATAAACCATAGAGAAGTTGGAATACAGTAGGTTTAACACCAATATAAATAAAGAATGAGTTCATTACAGTACCTTGAAGTGGTGTTTTGTTTTCTTTCGCTAACGGAGCTCACGAGATTTTCTGCTGAGTTTTGTGTTGTGAAGTTTTCAAGTTTTGGGTGAAAGATTTGATGGATTATGGACAACGAGTGGAAAGATCCTAAGATTGGGGATGCCCATGGCACCCCAAGATAATCTAAGGACACCAAAAATCCAAAGCTTGGGGATGCCCCGGAAGGCATCCCCTCTTTCATCTACTTCCATCGGTAACTTTACTTGGAGCTATATTTTTATTCACCACATGATATGTGTTTTGCTTGGAGCGTCTTGTATGATTTGAGTCTTTGCTTTTTAGTTTACCACTATCATATGTTCTGTACACACCTTTTGAGAGAGTCACACTTGATTTGGAATTATTAGAATACTCTTTGTGCTTCACTTATATCTTTTGAGTTATATAGTTTTTGCTCTAGTACTTCACTTATATCTTTTAGAGCACGGTGGTGGTTTTGTTTTATAGAAACTATTATTCTCTCATTCTTCACTTAGATTATTTTGAGAATCTTAAACAACATGGTAATTCGCTTAAATAATCCTAATATGCTGGGTATTCAAGACTAGTAAAAACTTTCTTATGAGTGTGTTGAATACTAAGAGAAGTTTGATGTTTGATGATTGTTTTGAGACATGGAGGTAGTGATATCAAAGTTGTGCTATATGAGTAGTTGTGAATTTGAGAAATACTTGTGTTGAACTTTGTAAGTCCCGTAGCATGAACGCATGGTAGACGTTATGTAACAAATTTGAAACATGAGGTATTCTTTGATTGTCCTCCTTATGAGTGGCGGTCGGGGACGAGCGATGGTCTTTTCCTGCCAATCTATCCCCCTAGGAGCATGCCCGTAGTGCTTGGTTTTTGATGACTTGTAGATTTTTGCAATAAGTATATGAGTTCTTTATGACTAATGTTGAGTCCATGGATTATACGCACTCTCACCCTTCCATCATTGCTAGCCTGTTCGGTACCGTGCATTGCCCTTTCTCATATTGGGAGTTGGTGCAAACTTCGTCGGTGCATCCAAACTCCGTGATATGATACGCTCTTTCACACATAAACCTCCTTATATCTTCCTCAAAACAACCACCATACCTACATATTATGGCATTTCCATAGCCATTCCGAGATATATTGCCATGCAACTTTTCACCATTCCGTTTATCATGACACGTTCATCATTGTCATATTGCTTAGCATGATCATGTAGTTGACATAGTATTGGTGGCAAAGCCATCGTCTATAATTCTTTCATACATGTCACTCTTGGTTTATTGCATATCCCGGTACACCGCCGGAGGCATTCATATAGAGTCATACTTTGTTCTAGTATAGAGTTGTAATCATTGAGTTGTAAATAAATAGAAGTGTGATAATCATCATTTTCTAGAGCATTGTCCCAAGTGAGAATAAAAAAAAGAGAAAGGCCATAAAAAAATAGAAGGCCCAAAAAATGAGAGAAAATGAGAGAAGGGACAATGTTACTATCCTTTTTACCACAGTTGTACTTCAAAGTAGCATCATAATCTTCATTATAGAGAGTCTCTTGTTTTGTCACTTTCATATACTAGTGGGAACTTTTCATTATAGAACTTGGCTTGTATATTCCAACAATGGGCTTCCTCAAATGCCCTAGGTCTTTGTGAGCAAGCAAGTTGGATGCACACCCACTTAGTTTATTTTGTTTTGCTTTCATATATTTATAGCTCTAGTGCATCCGTTGCATGGCAATCCCTACTCCCTGCATTAACATCAATCGATTGGCATCTCCATAGCTCATTGATTAGCCTCATTGATGTGAGACTTTCTCCCTTTTGTCTTCTCCACATAACCCCCATCATTATATTCTATTCCACCCATAGTGCTATATCCATGGCTCACGCTCATGTATTGCGTGAAGGTTGAAAAAGTTTGAGATTACTAAAGTATGAAACAATTGCTTGGCTTGTCATCGGGGTTGTGCATGATGAGAGCATTCTTGTGTGACGAAAATGGAGCATGACTAAACTATATGATTTTGTAGGGACGAACTTTCTTTGGCCATGTTATTTTGGGAGGACATAATTGCTTAATTAGTATGCCTGAAGTATTATTATTTTTATGTCAATATTGAACTTTTATCTTGAATCTTTTGGGTCTGAATATTCATACCACAATTAAGAAGAATTACACTCAAAATTATGCCAAGTAGCATTCCACATCAAAAATTCTGTTTTTATCATTTACCTACTCGAGGACGAGCAGGAATTAAGTAGAATGGAAAGCAAGTTGCCACTCCCGAGAAGAAGCCTAAAGCTGGACCAAAGCCTGAAACTGAGTGCTTCTACTGCAAAGGGACTGGTCACTGGAAGCGGACTGCCCCAAGTATTTGGTGGATAAGTGATACGTCTCCAACGTATCTATAATTTTTTATTGTTCCATGCTATATTATATCATGTTTTGGACATTAATGGGCTTTATTATACACTTTTATATTATTTTTGGGACTAACCTATTAACCGGAGGCCCAGCTCAGAATTGCTGTTTTTTTGCCTATTTAAGAGTTTCATAGAAAAAGAATATCAAACGGAGTCCAAACGGAATGAAACCTTCGGGAACGTGATTTTTGGAACGAACGTGATCCAGAGGACTTGGACCCTACATCAAGACATCAACCAGGAGGGCACGAGGTAGGGGGGGGCGCGACTACCCCCTAGGCGTGCCCTCCACCCTTGTGGGACCCACGTTGCTCCACCGACGTACTCCTTCCTCCTATATATACCTACGTACCCCCAAACTACCAGATACGGAGCCAAAAACCTAATTCCACCGCGGCAACCTTCTGTACCCGTGAGATCCCATCTTGGGGCCTGTTCCGGAGCTCCGCCGGAGGGGGCATCGATCATGGAGGGCTTCTACATCAATACCATATTCTCTCCGATGATGTGTGAGTAGTTTACCTCAGACCTTTGGGTCCATAGTTATTAGCTAGATGGCTTCTTCTCTCTTTTTGGATCTCAATACAATGTTCTCCCTCTCTCTTGTGTTGATCTATTCGATGTAATCTTCTTTTGGGTGTGTTTGTTGAGACCGATGAATTGTGGGTTTATGATCACGTTTATCTATGAACAATATTTGAATCTTCTCTGAATTCTTTTATGTATGATTGGTTATCTTTGCAAGTCTCTTCGAATTATCAGTTTGGTTTGGCCTACTAGATTGATCTTTCTTGCAATGGGAGAAGTGCTTAGCTTTGCGTTCAATCTTGCGGTGTCCTTTCCCAGTGACAGTAGGGGCAGCAAGGCACGTATTGTATTGTTGCCATCGAGGATAACAAGATGGGGTTTATATCATATTGCATGAGTTTATCGCTCTACATCATGTCATCTTGCTTAAAGCGTTACTCTGTTCTTATGAACTTAATACTCTAGATGCATGCTGGATAGCGGTCGATGTGTGCACGCATGAGTTGATCTACTTGTCTCGGACGTGATGCCTATATACATGATCATACCTAGATATTCTCATAACTATGCTCAATTCTGTCAATTGCTCAACAGTAATTTGTTCACCCACCGTAAAACTTATGCTCTCGAGAGAAGCCACTAGTGAAACTTATGGCCCCCGGGTCTATTTTCTATCATATTAATCTTCGAACACTTAGCTATTTTTATTGCCTTTTATTTTACTTTGCATCTTTATTATAAAAATACCAAAAATATTATCTTATCATATCTATCAGATCAAACTCTCGTAAGTGACCGTGTAGGGATTGACAACCCCTTATCGCATTGCTTCCGAGGATTTATTTGTTTGTGTAGGTGCGAGGGACTCATGCGTGGTCTCCTACTAGATTGATACCTTGGTTCTCAAAAACTGAGGGAAATACTTACGCTGCTTTACTACATCACCCTTTCCTCTTCAAGGGAAAACCAACGCAGTGCTCAAGAGGTAGCAATAAGAAGGATGGCAAAGTGAACAAAGGTATATTTGATATACATGTCATTGATGTGTACCTTACTAATGCTCATAGTAGCGCCTGGGTATTTGATACTAGTTAGGTTGCTCATATTTGTAACTCAAAACAGGAGCTACGGATTAACCGAAGATTGGCTAAGGACGAGGTGACGATGCGCGTCGGGAATGGTTTCAAGGTCGATGTGATCGCTGTCGGCACGCTACCTCTACATCTACCTTCAGGATTAGTTTTAGACCTGATTAATTGCTATTTGGTGCCAGCGTTGAGCATGAACATTATATCTGGATCTTATTTAGTGCGAGAGGGTTATTCATTTAAATCAAAGAATAATGGTTGTTCTATTTATATGAATACTATCTTTGATGGTCATGCACCCTTGAAGAGTGGTATATTTCTGTTGAATCTCGATTGTGGTGATATACATATTCATAATATTGAGGCCAAAAGATACAAAGTTGATAATGATAGTGCAACATATTTGTGGCACTGCCGTTTAGGTCATATTGGTGTAAAGCGCATGAAGAAACTCCATGTAGATGGACTTTTGGAATCACTTGATTATGAATCATTTGATACTTGCGAACCATGCCTCATGGGCAAGATCTAAAACTCCGTTCTCCGGAACAATGGAGCGAGCCAATGACTTACTGGAAATAATACATACCGATGTATGCGGTCCGATGAGTGTTGAAGCACGCGGCGAGTATCGTTATTTTCTGACCTTCACAAATGATTTGAGCTGATATGGGTATATCTACTTAATGAAACACAAGTCTGAAACATTTGAAAAGTTCAAAGAATTTCAGAGTGAAGTGGAGAATCATCGTAACAACAAAATAAAGTTTCTACGATCTGATCGCAGAGGCGAATATTTGAACTATGAGTTTGGCCTACATTTAAAACAATATGGAATAGTTTCACAACTCATGCCACATGGAACACCACAATGTAATGGTGTGTCCGAACGTCGTAACCATACTTTATTAGATATGGTGCGATGTATGATGTCTCTTACGGATTTACCACTATCGTTTTGGGGTTATGCATTAGAGACAGTTGCATTCACGTTAAATAGGGCACCATCTAAATCCGTTCAGATGGCACCATATGAACTGTGGTTTCTCAAGAAACCTAAGTTGTCGTTGCTTAAAGTTTGGGGTTGCGACACTTATGTCAAAAGGCTTCAGCCTGATAAGCTCAAACCCAAATCGGAGAAGTGCGTCTTCATAGGATACCCTAATGAAACAATTGGGTACACCTTCTACCTCTCGAACTGGAAAGTAGCACAGCAGAGAAATCCGTTCCCATGATGCCTACACCAACTAGAGAGGAAGCTAATGATGATGATCATGAAACTTCAGATCAAATTACTACTGGACCTCGTAGGTCGAACAGAGCACATTCTGCACCAAAGTGGTACGGTAATCCTGTCCGGAAGTCATGTTACTAGACCATGGCGAACCTACGAACTATGAAGAGCTATGAGGAGCCCAGATTCCGACAGATGGCTTGAGGCCATGAAATCTGAGATAGGATCCATGCATGAGAACAAAGTGTGGACTTTGGTGGTGGACTTTCCCGAGGATCGGCGAGCCATTGCCATAGAGAATAAATGGATCTTGAAGAAGAAGACTAATGTTGATGGTAATGTTACTGTCTACAAAGCTCGACTTGTCGCAAAAGGTTTTCGATGAGTTCAAGGGGTTGACTACGACGAGACTTTCTCACCCATAGCGATGCTTAAGTTCGTCTGAATCATGTTAGCAATTGCCGCATTTTATGATTATGAAATCTAGCAAATGGACGTCAAAACTGCATTCCTTAATGGATTTCTTAAAGAAGAGTTGTATATGATGCAACCAAAAGGTTTTGTCGATCCTAAAGGTGCTAACAAAGTGTGCAAGCTCCAGTGATCCTTCTATGGATTGGTGCAAGCATCTCGGAGTTGGAATATAGGATTTGATGAGGTGATCAAAGCATGTGGTTTTATACAGAATTTCAGTGAAGCCTGTATTTACAAGAAAGTGAGTGGGAGCTCTGTAGCGTTTCTAATATTATACTTCGTTACATAACGGTTCACCATATGTGCATGCTATGGGCCTCACAAACCTTAACACAAGTATTTTTCAAATTCACAACTACTCACTAGCATGACTCTAATATCACCATATTCATATCTCAAAATAATCATAAGGAATCAAACTTCTCATAGTATTCAATGCGCGTTACATGAAAGTTTTTATTATATCCCTCTTGGATGCCTATCATATTAGGACTAAATTTATAACCAAAGCAAATTACCATGCTATTTTAAAGACTCTCAAAATAATATAAGTTAAGCATAAGAGTTCATCAATTTCTATAAAATAAATCCACCGCCGTGCTCTAAAATGATATAAGTGAAGCACTAGAGCAAAATTGCCTAGCTCAAAAGATATAAGTGAAGCACATAGAGTATTCTAATAAATCACGATTCATGCGTGTCTCTCTCAAAAGGTGTGTACAACAAGGATGATTGTGAAAAACTAAAAAAAAGACTCAAATTATACAAGACACTCCAAGCAAAACACATATAATTTGGTGAATAAAAATATAGCCCCAAGTAAAGTTACCGATAGACGAAGACGAAAGAGGGGATGCCTTCCGGGGCATCCCCAAGCTTAGGCTCTTGGTTGTCCTTGAATATTACCTTGGGGTGCCTCGGGCATCCCCAAGCTTAGGCTCTTGCCACTCCTTATTCCATAGTCCATAAAATCCTTACCCAAAACTTGAAAACTTCACAACACAAAACTCAACAGAAAATCTCATAAGCTCTGTTAGTATAAGAAAATAAATCACTACTTTTGATACTGTTGTGAACTCATTATTTATTTATATTGGTGTAGTATCTACTGTATTCCAACTTTTCCATGGTTCATACCCCCCAATACTAGCCATAGATTCATCAAAATAAGCAAACAACACATAGAAAACAGAATATGTCAAGAACAGAACAATATGTAGCAATCTGGATATTTCGAATACTTATATAACTCCAAAAATTCTGAAAATTTAGGACAACCTAAGAAATTTGTTCATTAATATTTTGCAAAAAGAATCAGTATTTTATAACACCTATGAATGTAACAATTCTGGGACTGAGTGCAAAAGTTTCTGTTTTTCAGCAAGATCAAATCAACTATCACCGGAAGCTATCCCAAAGGTCTTACTTGGCACAACAACTAATTAAAACACAAAGCCACATCTAACCAGAGGCTAGATGAATTATTTATTTTAAAATAGAACCTAAAAATCAAAAACAAAAAATAAAATTAGGTTTCCTCCCAACAAGCGCTATTGTTTAACGCCCTTAGCTAGGCATAAAATACGAATAGATCTAAGTGTAGTCGTAATAATGATAAGGTAGATCTCAAAAACTCATTTCATACTCCCTTAGTTCAGCAGCAAGTTTTCTTTGTGGTAAGCAAAAGTAATCAAAAGGGCTAAATTTAATAGGATAAGAATCCCAAGATCAATTTCGGGAGGAATTGGTTCCTCCTTCGGCCCCTCGTATTGTATAACCAACTCATTATTACAAGCATTCTTTTGACAAAAAGTCATGAGCTTGTGTACAAGAGAGAAACCAAATCCGTTGTTTTGAATAGCAAAATTATCATTAAGCTCAGAAATTTATCAACTAAAACATCGGTAGGGACTCTCTTTCTTAGGTTTTCATTATAAGCAACATGATCTAAAGATCATAAATGCATTATGTCCTCTTGATTTAAAAGAATTCCCTCTATGGGAGGATGACAACCATCTACTTTATAATGCGCAAAAATTTCACTAGCTTCTTTCGTAATAAATCTAAACTCATGTGCCAGGAACATAGTGGCGGCGCGCTTAACAGAAGAATGCTCAATATTGGAAAACTCTAGGAAAATCCTTTGAATGGACGGATGCATATGAACAAATTGTATTTCAATTTCAACTATGAGCAAAGATATAGCATCCGCGAGGCTACTAGTTTTATGAAGAATAGACCCTCCCAAAGTGGGAAGTGCACCGGCACAAGTCAAGAAATATTGAATAACCCCCTTTCCAATAATATTGCTACTACCGATGTGAAGCTTTTTAGCATGTAGAATAGTAGGTTCTTCATGAGAATTAGTATTGGTAAAAGCATCAAAGTTTCCCCCCTTGTTACTACTATCTTTTTCAGCGATAACCTCCACAATTTTAGACATGGTGATGGCAAACGGATCTAGCAAACAAGCAACCAGAGTTAGATCCGCACCAGAGTGGTACGTTAATCCAGTTCTGGAGGTCATGTTACTTGACCATGATGAACCTACGAACTATGAGGAAGCGATGATGAGCCCAGATTCCGCGAAATGGCTTGAGGCCATGAAATCTGAGATGGGACCATGTATGAGAACAAAGTGTGGACTTTGGTTCACTTGCCCGATGATCGGCAAGCCATAGAGAATAAATGGATCTTCAAGAAGAAGGTTGACGCTGCCGGTAATGCTACTGTCTACAAAGCTCGACTTGTTGCGAAAGGTTTTCGACAAGTTCAAGGAGTTGACTACGATGAGACCTTCTCACCGTAGCGATGCTTAAGTCCGTTCGAATCATGTTAGCAATTGCTGCATTTTATGATTATGAAATTTGGCAAATGGATGTAAAGACTGCATTCCTGAATGCATTTCTGGAAGAAGAGTTGTATATGATGCAACCCGAAGGTTTTATCGATTCAAAGGATGCTAACAAAGTGTGCAAGCTCCAGCAATCCATTTATGCACTGGTGCAAGCATCCCGGAGTTGAAATAAATGTTTTGATAGTGTGGTCAAAGCATATGGTTTTATACAGACTTTTGGAGAAGCCTGTATTCACAAGAAAGTGAGTGGGAGCTCTGTAGCATTTCTAATATTATATGTGGATGAAATATTGTTGATTGGAAATGATATAGAATTTTTGGATAGCATAAAAGGATACTTGAATAAGAGTTTTTCAATGAAAGACCTTGATGAAGCTGCTTATATATTGGGCATCAGGATCTATAGAGATAGATCAAGACGCTTAATTGGACTTTCACAAAGCACATACCTTGATAAAGTTTTGAAGAAGTTCAAAATGGATCAAGTAAAGAAAGGGTTCTTGCCTGTGTTACAAGGTGTGAAATTGAGTCAGACTCAATGCTCGACCACTGCAGAAGATAAAGAGAAAATGAAGGTCATTCCCTATGCTTCAGCCATAGGTTCTATCATGTATGCAATGTTGTGTACCAGACCTGATGTGTGCCTTGCTATTAGTTTAGCAGGGAGGTACCAAAGTAATCTAGGAGTGGATCACTAGACAGCGGTCAAGAACATCCTAAAATACCTGAAAAGGACTAAGAATATGTTTCTTGTTTATGGAGGTGACAAAGAGCTCGTCGTAAATGGTTACGTTGATGCAAGCTTTGACACTAATCCGGATGACTCTAAGTCACGAACCGGATACATATTTATATTGAACGGTGGAGCTGTCAGTTGGTGCAGTTTTAAGCAAAGCATCGTGGCGGGATCTACGTGTGAAGCAGAGTACATAGCTGCTCCGGAAGCAGCAAATGAAGGAGTCTGGATGAAGGAGTTCATATCCGATCTAGGTGTCATACCTAGTGCATTGGGTCCAATGAAAATCTTTTGTGACAATACTGGTGCAATTGCCTTGGCAAAGGAATCCAGATTTCACAAGAGAACCAAGCACATCAAGAGACGCTTCAACTCCATCCGCGATCAAGTCAAGGGGGGAGACATAGAGATGTGCAAGATACATACGGATCTGAATGTTGCAGACCCATTGACTAAGCCTCTCTCACGAGCAAACCATGATCAACACCAAGACTCCATGGGTGTTAGAATCATTACTGTGTAATCTAGATTATTGACTCTAGTGCAAGTGGGAGAATGTAGGAAATATGCCCTAGAGGCAATAATAAAGTTGTTATTTATATTTCCTTATATCATGATAAATGTTTATTATTCATGCTAGAATTGTATTAACCGGAAACTTAGTACATCTGTGAATACATAGACAAACAGAGTATCACTAGTATGCCTCTACTTGACTAGCTCGTTGAATCAAAGATGGTCAAGTTTCCGAGCCATAGACATGAGTTATCATTTGATTAACCGAATCACATCATTAGAGAATGATGTGAGTTTGTTGCTATTGCTTTCTTCATGACTTATACATGTTCCTATGACTATGAGATTATGCAACTCCCGAATGCCGGAGGAACACTTTGTGTGCTATCAAACGTCACAACGTAATTGGGTGATTATAAATATGCTCTACAGGTGTCTCCGATGGTGTTTGTTGAGTTGGCGTAGATCGATATTAGAATTTGTCACTCCGATTGTCGAAGAGGTATCTCTGGGCCCTCTCGGTAATGCACGTCACTATAAGCCTTGCAAGCAATGTAACTAATAAGTTAGTTGCGGGATGATGCATTACAGAATGAGTAAAGAGACTTGCCGGTAACGAGATTGAACTAGGTATTGAGATACCGACGATCGAATATCGGGCAAGTAACATACGGATGACAAAGGGAACGACGTATGTTGTTATGTGGTTTGACCGATAAAGATCTTTGTAGAATATGTGATAGCCAATATGAGCATCCAGGTTCCGCTATTGATTATTGATCGGAGATGAGTCTCGGTCATGTCTACATAGTTCTCGAACCCGTAGGGTCCGCACGCTTAACGTTCGATAACGATCGGTATAATGAGTTTATGTGTTTTGATGTACCGAAGGTAGTTCGGAGTCCCGGATGTGATCACGGACATGACGAGGAGTCTCAAAATGGTCAAGACATAAAGAATG
Organism: Aegilops umbellulata; assembly: GCA_032464435.1. Lineage (NCBI taxonomy): Eukaryota > Viridiplantae > Streptophyta > Magnoliopsida > Poales > Poaceae > Aegilops > Aegilops umbellulata. The sequence continues at coordinate 58,613,128 of CP136056.1, read as the reverse complement.
ATATATTGTACGTTGTTTTTCGGACACCGAATAAATATCGGAGAGCCGGGGGGTTATCGGAACCCCTAGGGGAACTAATGGGCCTCTATTAGCCTTAGTGGGAACGGCGGAAGGGCCAGGAGGGGCTGGCCACGCGCCCCCCCTTGGGTCTGAATTTGACTAGGGGAAGGGGGCGGCGCCCCCCTTTTCCTTCCCTTCCCCCTCTTCCTTCCTTCCCCCTCTCTCCGTCTTGGTGGATTCCTAATAGGACTTGAAGTCCTAGTAGGATTCCCCTCTTCGGGGCGCGCCCTAGGGGCCAACTGGCCTCCCCCTTGCTCCTTTATATACGGCGGCAGGGGCACCCTAACACACAAGTTGGCAGTTGTCTTAGCCGTGTGCGGTGCCCCCTCCACAGATTTCCACCTCGGTCATATCGTTGTAGTGCTTGGGCGAAGCCCTGCGTCAGTAATTTCATCATCACCGTCATCACGCCATCGTGCTGACGGAACTCTCCCTCGACCTCAACTGGATCAAGAGTACGAGGGACGTCACCTAGCTGAATGTGTGCAAATTGCGGAGGTGTCGTGCGTTCGGTAGTTGATCGGTTGGATCGCGAAGACGTTCGACTACATCAACCGCGTTACTTAACGCTTCCGCTTTTGGTCTACGTGGGTACGTGGACACACTCTCCCCGCTTGTTGCTATGCATCTCCTAGATAGATCTTGCGTGATCGTAGGAATTTTTTTGAAATACTGCGTTACCCAACATGGCCCGTGCTACCGTTCCCCTGAATTTTAATGCGCTCCTAGAGAAGCTAAGTTGAAAGATGATGGTAGCAAGTACACGGACTGGGTCCGTAACTTGAGGATTATCCTCATTGTTGCACAGAAGAATTATTTCTTGATGCACCGCTAGGTGAAAGGCCTGCTGCAGGAGCAGATGCAGATGATTTGAACATCTGGCAAGTTCGATCTGATGACTACTCGATAGTTCAGTGTGCCATGTTTTACGGCTTAGAACGGGGACTTCAAAGATGTTTTTGAACGTCATGGAGCATATGAGATGTTCCAGGAGTTGAAGTTAATATTTCAAGCAAATGCTCAGGTTGAGAGATATGAAGTCTCCAACAAGTTCTATAGCTGCAAGATGGAGGAGAATAGTTCTGTCGGTGAACACATACTCAAAATGTCTGGGTATTAGAATCACTTGACTCGACTAGGAGTTGATCTTCCAGTTGATTGTGTTATTCATAGAGTTCTTCAATCACTGCCACTAAGCTACAAAGGCTTCATGATGAACTATAATATGCAAGGGATGAACAAGACAATTCCCGAGCTCTTCGCAATGCTTAAGGCTGTGGAGGTAGAAATCAAGAAGGAGCATCAAGAAGGAGCATCGAGTGTTGATGGTTATTAAGGGAACTTCAAGAAGAATGGAAAGCAAGTTGCCACTCCCGAGAAGAAGCCTAAAGCTGGACCCAAGCCTGAAACAGAGTGCTTCTACTACAAAGGGACTGGTCACTGGAAGCGGACTGCCCCAAGTATTTGGTGGATAAGTGATACGTCTCCAACGTATCTATAATTTTTTATTGTTCCATGCTATATTATATTCTGCTTTGGACATTAATGGGCTTTATTATACACTCTTATATTATTTTTGGGACTAACCTATTAAGTGGAGGCCCAACCCAGAATTGCTGGTTTTGCCTATTTCAGAGTTTCGCAGAAAAAGAATATCAAACGGTGTCCAAACGGAATAAAACCTTCGAGAACGTGATTTTTGGAACGAACGTGATCCAGAGGACTTGGACCCTACGACAAGACATCAACCAGGAGGGCACAAGGTTAGGGGGCGCGCCTACCCCCCAGGCGCGCCCTCCACCCTCATGAGCCCCATGTTGCTCCACCGACGTACTCCTTCCTCCTATATATACCTACGTACCCCCAAACTACCAGATACGGAGCCAAAAACCTAATTCCACCGCCGCAACCTTCTATACCCGTGAGATCCCATCTTGGGGCCTGTTTCGGAGCTCCACCGGAGGGGGCATCGATCATGGAGGGCTTCTACATCAACACCATAGCCTCTCCGATGATGTGTGAGTAGTTTACCTCAGACCTTCGGGTCCATAGTTATTAGCTAGATGGTTTTATTCTCTCTTTTTGGATCTGAATACAATGTTCTCCCCCTCTATTGTGGAGATCTATTCGATGTAATCTTCTTTTGCGGTGTGTTTGTTGAGACCGATGAATTGTGGGTTTATGATCAAGTTTATCTATGAACAATATTTGAATCTTCTCTGAATTCTTTTATGTATGATTGCTTATCTTTGCAAGTCTCTTTGAATTATCAGTTTGGTTTGGCCTCCTAGATTGATCTTTCTTGCAATGGGAGAAGTGCTTAGCTTTGGGTTCAATCTTGCGGTGTCCTTTCCCAGTGACAGTAGGGGCAGCAAGGCACGTATTGTATTGCTGCCATCGAGGATAACAAGATGGGGTTTATATCATATTGCATGTGTTTATCCCTCTACATCATGTCATCTTGCTTAAAACGTTACTCTGTTCTTATGAACTTAATACTCTAGATGCATGCTGGATAGCGGTCGATGTGTGGAGTAATAGTAGTAGATGCAGGCAGGAGTCGGTCTACTTGTCTCTCTCGTGATGCCTATATACATGATCATACCTAGATATTCTCATAACTATGCTCAATTCTGTCAATTGCTCAACATTAATTTGTTCACCCACCATAAAACTTATGCTCTCGAGAGAAGCCACTAGTGAAACCTATGGCCCCCGAGTCTGTTCTCTATCATATTAATCTTCCAACACTTAGCTATTTTTATTGCCTTTTATTTTACTTTGCATCTTTATTATAAAAATACCAAAAATATTATCTTATCATATCTATCAAATCTCACTCTCGTAAGTGACCGTGTAGGGATTGACAACCCCTTATCACGTTGGTTGTGAGGATTTATTTGTTTGTGTAGGTGCGAGGGACTCGTGCGTGGTCTCCTACTGGATTGATACCTTGGTTCTCAAAAACTGAGGGAAATACTTACGCCGCTTTACTGCATCACCGTTTCCTCTTCAAGGGAAAACCAACGCAGTGCTCAAGAGGTAGCTAGAAGGATTTGTGGCGTCGTTGCCGGGGAGTCTACGCAAAAGTCAACATACCAAGTACCCATCACAAACCCTTATCTCTCGCATTACATTATTTGCCATTTGCCTCTCGTTTTCCTCTCCCCCACTTCACCCTTGCCGGTTTATTCGCCCTCTTATCTGTTTGCCTTTTTCTCGCTCGCTTCTTGTTTGCTCGTGTGTTGGATTGCTTGCTTGTCACGATGACTCAAGATAATACTAAATTGTGTGACTTTACCAATACCAACAACAATGATTTTCTTAGCACTCCGATTGCTCCTCTTACTGATACCGAATCTTGTGAAATCAATACTGCTTTATTGAATCTTGTCATGAAAGATCAATTCACCGGCCTTCCTAGTGAAGATGCCGCTACCCATCTAAATAGCTTCGTTGATTTGTGTGATATGCAAAAGAACAAATATGTGGATAATGATATTGTTAAATTGAAACTATTTCGTTTTTCGCTTAGAGATCGTGCTAAAGCTTGGTTTTCTTCCTTGCCTAAAAATAGTATTGCTTCTTGGAATAAGTGCAAAGATGCTTTTATCTCTAAATATTTTCCTCCCACTAAGATCATTTCTCTTAGAAACGATATTATGAACATGTTGCACAAGCTTGGGAGGGGATGAAATTAGTGATACGTAATTGCCCTACGCATGGTTTGAATTTGTGGATGATTATACAAAAAATTTATGACGGATTGAATTTTGCTTCTAGAAATCTTTTAGATTCGGCCGCAGGAGGCACTTTTATGGAAATCACTTTAGGAGAAGCTACTAAACTCCAAGATAATATTATGGTTAATTTTTCTCAATGGCACTCGGAAAGATCTACTAGTAAAAAAGTGCATGCGATAGAAGAAATAAATGTTTTGAGTGGAAAGATGGATGAACTTATGAAATTATTTGCTACTAAGAGTGTTTCTTCTGATCCTAATGATATGCCTTTGTCTACTTTGATTGAGAATAATAATGAATCTATGGATGTGAATTTTGTTGGTGGGAATAATTTTGGTAACAACGCGTATAGAGGAAACTTTCATCCTAGACCGTATCCTAGTAATTCCTCTAATAATTATGGAAATTCCTACAACAATTCATATGGAAATTTTAATAAGATGCCTTCTGAATTGGAGACTAGTGTTAAAGAATTTATGAATTCATAAAAGAATTTCAATGCCTTGCTTGAAGAAAAGTTACCTAAGATTGATGAATTGGCTAGGAACATTGATGGAATTTCTCTTGATGTGGATTCTTTGAAACTTAGATCTATTCCTCATAAGCATGATATCAATGAGTCTCTCAAAGCCATGAGAATTTCCATTGATGAGTGCAAAGAAAGAACCGCTAGGATGCGTGCTAAGAAAGATTGCTTTGTGAAAGCGTGTTCTTCTAGTTTCTATGAAAATAAAGATGAAGATCTAAAAGTCACTGATGTGTACCCTATTAAATCTTTGATTTGACATATGAATCTTGATAATGATGGGACTGAATATGATCCACCTTTACCTAGAAGGTGTTCCAAAAATTCGGAGTTTTTAGATCTTGATGCTAAAATTGATAAAAGTGGGATTGAAGAGATCAAAACTCTAGATATTAATGAACCCACTATTTTGGGTTTCAAGGAATTCAATTATGATAATTTATATTTGATAGATTGTATTTCCTTGTTGCAATCCGTGCTAAATTCTCCACATGCTTATAGTCAAAATAAGGCCTTTACCAAACATATCGTTGATGCTTTGCTGCAATCTTATGAACAAAAACTTGAGTTGGAAGTTTCTATCCCTAGAAAACTTTATGATGAATGGGAACCTACTATTAAAATTAAAATTAAAGATCATGAATGCTATGCTTTGTGTGATTTGGGTGCTAGTGTTTCCATGATTCCAAAAACTTTATGCGATTTACTAGGTTTCCGTGAATTTGATGATTGCTCTCTAAACTTGCACCTTGCGGATTCCACCATTAAGAAACCTATGGGAAGAATTAATGATGTTCTTATTGTTGCAAATAGGAACTATGTGCCCATAGATTTTATTGTTCTTGATATAGATTGCAATCCTTCATGTCCTATTATTCTTGGTAGACCTTTCCTTAGAACGATTGGTGCAATTATTGATATGAAGGAAGGGAATATTAGATTCCAATTTCCGTTAAGGAAAAGTATGTAACACTTCCCTAAAAAGAAAATTAAATTACCTTATGAATCTATTATGAGAGCCACTTATGGATTTCCTACCAAAGATGGCAATACCTAGATCTATCCTTGCTATTATGCCTAGCTAGGGGCGTTAAACGATAGCGCTTGTTGGGAGGCAACCCAATTTTATTTTTAGTTTTTTGCTTTTTGCTTCTGTTTAGGAATAAGTCTTTGATCTAGCCTATGGTTAGATGTCTTTTTATGTTTTAATTAGTGTTTATGCCAAGTTTAACCTATAGGATCTTCTTAGATGATAGTTATTTGATCTTGCTGTAAATTCCAGAAACTTTCTGTTCACGAAAATAATTGTTAAAAATCACCAGAACGTGATAAAATATTGATTCCAATTTCTTCTGATTAATAAACAAATTGTATAGGTCGTCCTATTTTGGTAGATTTTTTGGAGTTCCAAAAGTTTGCGTTAGTTACAGATAACTACAAACTGTTATGTTTTCGACAGATTCTGTTTTTCGTGTGTTGCTTGCTTATTTTGGTGAATCTATGGCTAGTAAGATAGTTTATAAACCATAGAGAAGTTGGAATACAGTAGGTTTAACACCAATATAAATAAAGAATGAGTTCATTACAGTACCTTGAAGTGGTGTTTTGTTTTCTTTCGCTAACGGAGCTCACGAGATTTTCTGCTGAGTTTTGTGTTGTGAAGTTTTCAAGTTTTGGGTGAAAGATTTGATGGATTATGGACAAGGAGTGGAAAGATCCTAAGATTGGGGATGCCCATGGAACCCCAAGATAATCTAAGGACACCAAAAATCCAAAGCCTTGGGATGCCCCGGAAGGCATCCCCTCTTTCGTCTACTTCCATCAGTAACTTTACATGGAGCTATATTTTTATTCACCACATGATATGTGTTTTGCTTGGAGCGTCTTGTATGATTTGTGTCTTTGCTTTTTAGTTTACCACAATCATATTTTTTGTACACACCTTTTGAGAGAGTCACACTTGATTCGGAATTATTAGAATACTCGTTGTGCTTCACTTATATCTTTTGAGTTATATAGTTTTTGTTCTAGTACTTCACTTATATCTTTTAGAGCACGGTGGTGGTTTTGTTTTATAGAAACTATTGTTCTCTCATGCTTCACTTAGATTATTTTGAGAATCTTAAATAGCATGGTAATTCTCTCAAATAATCGTAATATGCTAGGTATTCAAGACTAGTAAAAACTTTCTTATGAGTGTGTTGAATACTAAGAGAAGTTTGATGCTTGATGATTGTTTTGAGACATGGAGGTAGTGATATCAAAGTTGTGCTAGTTGAGTAGTTGTGAATTTGAGAAATACTTGTGTTGAAGTTTGCAAGTCCCGTAGCATGCACGTATGGTAAACGTTATGTAACAAATTTGAATCATGAGGTGTTCTTTGATTGTCCTCCTTATGAGTGGCGGTCGGGGACGAGCGATGGTCTTTTCCTACCAATCTATCCCCCTAGGAGCATGTGCGTAGTGCTTGGTTTTTGATGACTTGTAGATTTTTGCAATAAGTATATGAGTTCTTTATGACTAATGTTGAGTCCATGGATTATACACACTCTCACCCTTCCATCATTGCTAGCCTGTTCGGAAACCGTGCATTGCCCTTTCTCATATTGAGAGTTGGTGCAAACTTCGCGGGTGCATCCAAACCCCATGATATGATATGCTCTTTCACACATAAGCCTCCTTATATCTTCCTCAAAATAGCCACCATACCTACCTATTATGGCATTTCCATAGCCATTCCGAGATATACTGCCATGCAACTTTTCACCGTTCCGTTTATCATGACATGTTCATCATTGTCATATTGCTTAGCATGATCATGTAGTTGACATAGTATTTGTGGCAAAGCCATCGTTCATAATTCTTTCATACATGTCACTCTTGGTTTATTGCATATCCCGGTACACCGCCAGAGGCATTCATATAGAGTCATACTTTGTTTTAGTATCGAGTTGTAATCATTGAGTTGTAAACAAATAGAAGTGTGATAATCATCATTTTCTAGAGCATTGTCCCAAGTGAGAATAAAAAAAAGAGAAAGGCCGTAAAAAAAGAAAGGGCCCAAAAAATGAGAGAAAAAGAGAGAAGGGACAATGTTACTATCCTTTTTACCACAGTTGTTATTCAAAGTAGTGGGAACTTTCATGATAGAGAGTCTCTTGTTTTGTCACTTTCATATACTAGTGGGAACTTTTCATTATAGAACTTGGCTTGCATATTCCAACAATGGGCTTCCTCAAATGCCCTAGGTCTTCGTGAGCAAGCAAGTTGGATGCACACCCACTTAGTTTCTTTTGTTGAGCTTTCATATATTTATAGCTCTAGTGCATCCGTTGCATGGCAATCCCTACTCCTTGCATTAACATCAATCGATGGGCATCTCCATAGCTCATTGATTAGCCTCGTTGACGTGAGACTTTCTCCCTTTTTGTCTTCTCCACATAACCCCCATCATTATATTCTATTTCACCCATAGTGTTATATCCATGGCTCACGCTCATGTATTGCGTGAAGGTTGAAAAAGCTTGAGATTACTAAAGTATGAAACAATTGCTTGGCTTGTCATCGGGGTTGTGCATGATGAGAGCATTCTTGTGTGACGAAAATGGAGCATGACTAAACTATATGATTTTGTAGGGATGAACTTTCTTTGGCCATGTTATTTTGAAAGGACATAATTGCTTAGTTAGTATGCTTGAAGTATTATTATTTTTATGTCAATATTGAACTTTTATCTTGAATCTTTCGGAATTGAATATTCATACCACAGTTAAGCAGAATTACACTGAAATTATGCCAAGTAGCATTCCACATCAAAAATTCTGTTTTTATCATTTACCTACTCGAGGACGAGCAGGCATTAAGAAGAATGGAAAGCAAGTTGCCGCTCCCGAGAAGAAGCCTAAAGTTGGACCCAAGCCTAAAACTGAGTGCTTCTACTGCAAAGGGACTGGTCACTGGAAGCAGGCTGCCCCAAGTATTTGGTGGATAAGTGATACATCTCCAACGTATCTATAAATTTTGATTGTTCCATGCTGTATTATATTCTGTTTTGGACATTAATGTGCTTTATTATACACTTTTATCTTATTTTTGGGACTAACCTATTAACCGAAGGCCCAACCCAGAAATGTTGTTTTTTGCCTATTTCAGAGTTTCGCAGAAAAAGAATATCAAACGGAGTCCAAACGGAATGAAACCTTCGGGAACGTGATTTTCAGAACGAACATGATCCAGAGGACTTGGACCCTACGTCAAGACATCAACCAGGAGGGCACGAGGTAGGGGGGCGCGCCTACCCCCCAGGCATGCCCTCCACCCTCGTGGGCCCCACGTTGCTCCACCACGTACTCCTTCCTCCTATATATACCTACGTACCCCCAAACTACCAGATACGGAGCCAAAAACCTAATTCCACCGCAGCAACCTTCTGTACCCGTGAGATCCCATCTTGGGGCCTGTTCCGGAGCTCCGCCGGAGGGGGCATCGATCACGGAGGGCTTCTAAATCAACACCATAGCCTCTCCGATGGTGTGTGAGTAGTTTACCTTAGACCTACGGGTCCATAGTTATTAGCTAGATGGCTTCTTCTCTCTTTTTGGATCTCAATACAATGTTCCCCCCCTCTCTTGTGGAGATCTTGTTTTGCGGTGTGTTTGTTGAGACCGATGAATTGTGGGTTTATAATCAAGTTTATCTATGAACAATATTTGAATCTTCTCTGAGTTCTTTTATGTATGATTGGTTATCTTTGAAAGTCTCTTCGAATTATCAGTTTGGTTTGGCCTACTAGATTGATCTTTCTTGCAATGGGAGAAGTGCTTAGCTTTGGGTTCAATCTTGCGTTGTCCTTTCCCAGTGACAGTAGGGGCGGCAAGGCACGTATTGTATTGTTGCCATCGAGGATTACAAGATGGGGTTTATATCATATTGCATGAGTTTATCCCTCTACATCATGTCATCTTGCTTAAAGCGTTACTCTGTTCTTATGAACTTAATACTCTAGATGCATGCTAGGTAGCGGTCGATGTGTGGAGTAATAGTAGTAGATGCAGGCAGGAGTTGGTCTACTTGTCTCATACGTGATGCCTATATACATGATCATACCTAGATATTCTCATAACTATGCTCAATTATGTCAATTGCTCAACAGTAATTTGTTCACCCACCGTAAAACTTATGCTCTCGAGAGACGCCACTAGTGAAACCTATGCCCCCCGGGTCTATTTTCTAATATATTAATCTTCCAACACTTAGCTATTTTTATTGCCTTTTATTTTACTTTGCATCTTTATTATAAAAATACCAAAAATGTTATCTTATCATATCTATCAGATCTCACTCTCGTAAGTGACCGTGTAGGGATTGACAACCCCTTATCGCGTTGGTTGCGAGGATTTATTTGTTTGTGTAGGTGCGAGGGACTCATGCATGGTCTCCTACTGGATTGATACCTTGGTTCTAAAAAACTGAGGGAAATACTTACGCTGCTTTACTGCATCACCCTTTCCTCTTCAAGGGAAAACCAACGCAGTGCTCAAGAGGTAGCAATAAGAAGGATGGCAGAGTGAACAAAGGTATATTTGATATACATGTCATTGATGTGTACCTTACTAATGCTCGTAGTAGCGCCTGGGTATTTGATACTGGTTCGGTTGCTCATATTTGTAACTCAAAATAGGAGCTACGGATTAACTGAATATTGGCTAAGGACGAGGTGACGATGCGCGTCGGGAATGGTTTCAAGGTCGATGTGATCGCTGTCGGCACGCTACCTCTACATCTACCTTCAGGATTAGTTTTAGACCTGAATAATTGCTATTTGGTGCCAGCGTTGAGCATGAACATTATATCTGGATCTTGTTTAGTGCGAGAGGGTTATTTATTTAAATCAAAGAATAATGGTTGTTCTATTTATATGAGCATGTCTATCGATTGGAGAATAATTTTATTTGATTGGTGATTGATGTAAAAAAATCCTAGTCGGTGAGTGGTCTCCCGTGTCCAGCCCGCTCGGGTGCCCATTGCATTTGCATCTGGCTGTAGACAACGATTCCACGAGCCCTCTCGAGCGGATGACGAGTGCCGTCTGACCCCCACACGCATCGATGTCTGTCCTCCGATATTATCTTTCTTCTTAGCCGCCCTCATCCTCGTCTCTCCCCCATGCCTTTTCTCCCCACACTCTTGATTCTCTCTTCCTTCTATCCCCTTTTCCCTGTCCAGCGGGGAACTACCACCGTGCGCAGCACTCCCAGACCCCCCTCAACGGTCGCCACTGCTTCAAGGCCTTCCCCGTAGGCTCTCATTCCAGATCGGATCGGATCGTGGCCACCACCGAGCCTCCCGAGCGCCCCCTTTCTCCTTCTTCCTCCACCATATTTCTTTTTCGATTGGCCATGAGCCAGCCAGCAGGGGAGCCTAGCCACTGCCTTCCAGGTCGCTTGAAGCCGACCCCCGTCCCGTCGTCCCCCCTGCGATCGACGCCGATAAAGCTGCCATCGACCATCCCGAGCTGTCCCTCGCGAGGGGGGGGCTGTATCTCTGCTTTGCATGTGTCTCAGCCTGCCATCGGCCGTCCTGGGCCATCCCTCGCGGGCGGGGCGCCTGTGTCTCTACTTTCCCTGTGTCTCTGCCAATTATTTATTATTTCCAAGGTTTTCCACCCGAGTCGACGGGTTTGTAACCTTCCCCTGCGTTGCAACGAAAGAAATAAAAACACATACTTCTAGTACAATATAAGCACAACTTAAGATCCCTCCACAGGTTCATCTTATATATTTCAACATTGGCCACATCCGTGTTGTCGCTTATCCTCTTTCCTGCCAACCATGGTCGTGGTGTCCACCTGATCGCAATGTGTCTGAATGTGGCCAATCCCAAGGTGATGGTCTCGGCCACTACCTAAACCCTAAACCCATACACACTTGCCGTTGAACAACATCGTCGCAAGTGAATGTCTAACAGTTCTAAACTAATATCGTCGAGCTGAACATGCCCTTCCCGAGCTACGGCCTGCACCTAGTACATAAACCATCTCTCATACGCCCATTCACTTTTAAATTGTATATTTGTTTTTGAAAATGCATCGACATTCCTTTTGGAATACATAAATATTTTTTAAATCACATGAACTTTTTTAAATAGCATGAATTTCTTTAATTATAAAATATTAGTAAGCATGTGAACACTTCTTAGAATTACATGAACAAACTTTTCTTCAGAAAAAGGTGAACAAATTTCAATTGGTGTGAGCATTATTTTGATATATGAACACTATTCTTAAAACTACATAAACATTCTAAAATTCATGAACGATTTTTAAAAACTACCTGGCATTTAAAGGCACGACCACATAAAATTAGAACATGCGTAAATTGGATATTAGATGTGTGGCAAGTGATCAGATTACACGTCTGCATGTCTAATTTTTTTTCTTGCTATAGCGAACGGAAGGAGAGCTATTCTCAACGATTTACTCTAGTTCTGCCCTGAACCTGTGCAATTTTCTCGTTCGTGACTACGTGGCTCAGTAAGGAAAAAAAGGGCACTACGTGGAGTGCTACACGAAGGATATTTTGCTTTGACTGGTCAAAGTACCCATCACCAAGCGAAGCAAACTGTACAGCGCTGGAGCATTGCGCGACTGCCAGCGTCCTCGCCGCGCACGATAGTTGGGCTTGATTTGCTGTGCCAGCTCATGGGCTTCGTTCGCTAGGCCTATTCTAGGTATCGAAGGAAACTGAAACTGTGACAACGAAATTGGACGGACGGAATTTAGTACCACCTCACGTATATGTTTTAATTCAAACTGAAAGCGTAAATTCATAAGAAGAAGCGTATTGTGACGGTGAATCCGACAAAGTCAATCCGTACTTTATTATTAGGGAGAGATCTTTTATGGTAATGCACCCTTAAAGAGTGGTATATTTCTGTTGAATCTCGATTGTGGTGATATACATATTCATAATATTGAGGCCAAAAGATGCAAAGTTGATAATGATAGTGCAACATATTTGTGGCACTGCCATTTAGGTCATATTGGTGTAAAGCGCATGAAGAAACTCCATGCAGATGGACTTTTGGAATCACTTGATTATGAATCATTTGGTACTTGCGAACCATGCCTCATGGGCAAGATCTAAAACTACGTTCTCCGGAACAATAGAGCGAGCCAATGACTTATTGGAAATAATACATACCGATATATGCGGTCCGATGAGTATTGAAGCACGCGGCGAGTATCGTTATTTTCTGACCTTCACAGATGATTTGAGCTGATATGGGTATATCTACTTAATGAGACACAAGTCTGAAACATTTAAAAAGTTTAAAGAATTTCAGAGTGAAGTGGAGAATCATCGTAACAAGAAAATAAAGTTTCTACGATCTGATCGCAGAGGCGAATATTTGAACTACAAGTTTGGCTTTCATTTAAAACAATGTGTAATAGCTTCACAACCCACGCCACCTGGAACACCACAACGTAATGGTGTGTCCGAACGTCGTAACTATACTTTATTAGATATGGTGCAATCTATGATGTCTCTTACCGATTTACCACTATCTTTTTGGGGTTATGCATTAGAGACAGTTGCATTCACGTTAAATAGGGCATCATCTAAATCCATTGAGACGACACCATATGAACTGTGGTTTGTCAAGAAACCTAAGCTGTCGTTGCTTAAAGTTTGGGGTTGCGACACTTACGTCAAAAGCTTTCAGCCCGATAAGCTCAAACCCAAATCGGAGAAGTGCGTCTTCATAGGATACCCTAAGGAAACAATTGGGTACACCTTCTACCTCTCGAACTAGAAAGTAGCACATCAGAGAAATCCGTTCCCATGATTCCTACACCAACTAGAGAGGAAGCTAATGATGATGATCATGAAACTTCAGATCAAATTACTACTAGACCTCGTAGGTCGAACAGAGCACATTCCGCACCAGAGTGGTACGGTAATCCTGTCCGGAAGTCATGTTACTAGACCATGGCGAACCTATGAACTATGAAGAATCTATGATGAGCCCAGATTCCAACATATGGCTTAAGGCCATGAAATCTGAGATAGGGGATCCATGCATGAGAACAAAGTGTGGACTTTGGTGGTGGACTTTCCCGAGGATCGGCGAGCCATTGCCATAGAGAATAAATGGATCTTGAAGAAGAAGACTAACGCTGATGGTAATGTTACTATCTACAAAGCTCGACTTGTCGCAAAAGGTTATCGATGAGTTCAAGGGGTTGACTACGACGAGACTTTCTCACCCATAGCGATGCTTAAGTTCGTCTGAATCATGTTAGCAATCGCCGCATTTTATGATTATGAAATCTAGCAAATGGACGTCAAAACTGCATTCCTTAATGGATTTCTTAAAGAAGAGTTGTATATGATGCAACCAGAAGGTTTTGTTGATCTTAAAGGTGCTAACAAAGTGTGCAAGCTCCAGCGATCCTTCTATGGATTGGTGCAAGCATCTCGGAGTTGGAATATAGGATTTGATGAGGTGATCAAAGCATATGGTTTTATACATACTTTCAGTGAAGCCTGTATTTACAAGAAAGTGAGTGGGAGCTCTGTAGCGTTTCTAATATTATACTTCGTTACATAACGGTTCACCATATGTGCATGCTATGGGACTCACAAACCTTAACACAAGTATTTCTCAAATTCACAACTACTCACTAGCATGACTCTAATATCACCATATTCATATCTCAAAATAATCATAAGGAATCAAACTTCTCATAGTATTCAATGCACGTTATATGAAAGTTTTTATTATATCCCTCTTGGATGCCTATCATATTAGGACTAAATTTATAACCAAAGCAAATTACCATGCTGTTTTAAAGACTCTCAAAATAATAGAAGTTAAGCATAAGAGTTCATCAATTTCTATAAAATAAATCCACCGCCGTGCTCTAAAAAGATATAAGTGAAGCACTAGAGCAAAATTGCCTAGATCAAAAGATATAAGTGAAGCACATAGAGTATTCTAATAAATCACGATTCAAGCGTGTCTCTCTCAAAATGTGTGTACAACAAGGATGATTGTGACAAACCAAAAAACAAAGACTCAAATTATACAAGACACTCCAAGCAGAACACATATCATTTGGTGAATAAAAATATAGCCCCAAGTAAAGTTACCGATAGACGAAGACGAAAGAGGGGATGCCTTCCGAGGCATCCCCAAGCTTAGGCTCTTGGTTTTTCTTGAATATTACCTTGGGGTGCCTCGGGCATCCCCAAGCTTAGGCTCTTGCCACTCCTTATTCCATAGTCCATAAAATCCTTACCCAAAACTTGAAAACTTCACAACACAAAACTCAACAGAAAATCTCATAAGCTCTGTTAGTATAAGAAAATAAATAACTACTTTTGGTACTATTGTGAACTCATTATTTATTTATATTGGTGTAATATTTACTGTATTCCAACTTCTCCATGGTTCATACCCCCGATACTAGCCATAGATTCATCAAAATAAGCAAACAACACATAGAAAACAGAATCTGTCAAGAACAGAACAGTATGTAGCAATCTGGATATTTCGAATACTTATGTAAATCCAAAAATTCTGAAAATTTAGGACAACCTAAGCAATTTGTTCATTAATATTTTGCAAAAAGAATCAGTATTTTATAACACCTGTGAATTTAACAATTCTGGGACTGAGTGCAAAAGTTTATGTTTTTCAGCAAGATCAAATCAACTATCACCGTAAGCTATCCCAAAGGTCTTACTTGGCACAAACACTAATTAAAACACAAAGCCACATCTAACCAGAGGCTATATGAATTATTTATTTTAAAACAAAACCTAAAAATCAAAACAAAAAATAAAATTGTTTCCTCCCAACAAGCGCTATTGTTTAACGCCCTTAGCTAGGTATAAAATACGAATAGATCTAAGTGTAGTCGTAATAATGATAAGGTAGATCTCAAAAACTCATTTCATACTCCCTTAGTTCAGCATCAAGTTTTCTTTGTGGTAAGCAAAAGTAATCAAAAGGGCTAAATTTAATAGGATAAGAATCCCCAAGATCAATTTCGGGAGGAATTGGTTCCTCCTTCGGCCCCTCGTATTGTATAACCAACTCACTATTACAAGCATTCTTTTGACAAAAAGTCATGAGCTTGTGTACAAGAGAGAAACCCAATCCGTTGTTTTGTATAGCAAAATTATCATTAAGCTCAGAAATTTTATCAACTAAAACATCGGTAGGGACTCTCTTTCTTAACTTTTCATTATAAGCAACATGATCTAAAGAGCATAAATGCATTATGTCCTCTTGATTAAGAAGAATTCCCTCTATGGGAGGACGACCACCATCTACTTCATAATGCGCTAAAATTTCACTAGCTTCTTTTGTAATTAATCTAAACTCATGTGCTAGGAACATAGTGGCGGCACGCTTAACAGAAGAATGCTCAATATTGGAAAACTCTAGGAAAATCCTTTGAATGGATGTATGCATATGAACAAATTATCTTTCAATTTCAAGTATGAGAAAAGATATAGCATCCGCGAGACTACTAGTTTTATGAAGAATAGACCCTCCCAAAGTGGGAAGTGCACCGGCACAAGTCAAGAAATATTGAATAACCCCCTTTCCGATAATATTGCCACTACCGATGTGAAGCTTTTTAGCGTGTAGAATAGTAGGTTCTTCATGAGAATTAGTATTGGTAAAAGCATCAAAGTTTCCCCCCTTGTTACTACTATCTTTTTCAGCGATAACCTCCCCAATTTCAGACATGGTGATGGCAAACAGATCTAGCAAACGAGCAACCAAAAGGCAAACAGAGAAGACGAATGGAAGAGGGGCAAAGAAAAGGCAAATATTTTCGAAAATTGTTTTAGAAGTTGGGGAGAGGAAAACGAGAGGCGAATGGCGAATAATGTAATGCAAGAGGTGAGGGTTTATAATGGGTACTTGGTATGTCTTGACTTGGCGTAGATCTCCACGACAACGGTGCGAGAAATTCTTCCTACTACTTCTTGAGCTTGTGTTGGTTTTTTCCTTGAAGATGAAAGGGTGATGCAGACGAGTAGAGTAAGCATTTCCCTCAGTTTTGAGAACTAAGGTATCAATCCAGTAGGAGAAGTCATTGAATACCTGCGCAAACAAACAAAAACTTGCACCCAACTTGATAAAGGGGTTGTCAATCCCTTCACGGTTATTTGCAAAGTGAGATCTGATAGAGATAGATAAATGGTAAAGTAAATATTTTTGGTATTTTTGGTTTATAGATTGGAAAGTAAAAGATTTCAAAGGAAGTAGTTTGGAAACTAAAATTGTAGATCGGAAACTTATATGATGGAAAATAGACCCGGGGCCATAGGTTTCACTAGAGGCTTCTCTCAAGATAGAAAATATTATGGTGGGTGAACAAATTACTGACGAGCAATTGATAGAAAAGCGCAAATTTATGACGATATCTAAGGCAATGATCATGAATATAGGCATCATGTTCGTGTCAAGTAGACCGACTCCTGTCTGCATCTACTACTATTACTCCACACATCGACCGACTCCTGCCTGCATCTAGAGTAATAAGTTCATGAAGAACAGAGTAACGCATTAAGTAAGATGACATGATGTAGAGGAATAAACTCAAGCAATATGATGTAAACCCCATCTTTTTATCCTCGATGGCAACAATACAATATGTGCCTTGCTGCCCCTACTGTCACTGGGAAAGGACACCGCGAGATTGAACCCAAAGCAAAGAACTTCTCCCATTGCAAGAGAAACCAATCTAGTTGGCCAAACCAAATCGATAGTTCGAACAGACTTGAAAAGATATCAAATCATGCATATAAGAATTCAGAGAAGATTCAAATAATATTCATAGATAAGCTGATCATAAATCCATAATTCATTTGATCTCGGCAAACACACCGCAAAAAAGTATTACATCGAATAGATCTCCAAGAACATCGAGGAGAACATGGTATTGAGAATCAAAGAGAGAGAGAAGAATCCATATTGCTACTAGCTATGGACCCGTAGGTCTGTGGTAAAATAATTGCGCTTCATTGGAAGGGCAATGGTGTTGATGTAGAAGCCCTCCATGATCGAATCCCCCTCCGCCAGGACGCCGGAAAAGGCCCCTAGATGGAATCTCATGGGTACAGAAGGTTGCGGCGGTGGAAAAGTATTTCCATGGATGCCTTTGGTGGTTTGGGCATATAAGAGTATATATAGGTGAAAGAATTAAGTGGGGGGGGGTTCACGAGGGGCTCACAAGGGTGGGGGCACGCCCTACCCCCTGGGCGCACCCTCCGTCCTTATGGCCACCTCATGGCTCTTCCGACTTCATCGCCAAGTCTCCTGGTTTCCTTCTAGTCCAAGAAAGATCATCGCGAAAGTTTTATTCCATTTGGACTCCGTTTGGTATTCCTTTTCTGCGAAACTCTAGAACAAGGAAAAAACAAAAACTGACGCTGGGCTCTAGGTTAATAGGTTAGTCCCAAAAATAATATAAGATAGCACGTTAATGCATATAAAACATCAAAAATAGATAATATAATAGCATGGAACAATAAAAAATTATAGATACGTTGGAGACGTATCACCCACCAGCACCTGCTCCCGCACCTACTCATAGCAGCGCTGTGACGCCCCTGATTCAATCATACACTAATCATGCACGCAAATGTGTACGATCAAGATCAGGGACTCACGGGAAGATATCACAACACAACTCTACAAATAAAATAAGTCATACAAGCATCATAATACAAGCCAGGGGCCTCGAGGGCTCGAATACAAGTGCTCGATCATAGACGAGTCAGCGGAAGCAACAATATCTGAGTACAGACATAAGTTAAACAAGTTTGCCTTAAGAAGGCTAGCACAAACTGGGATACAGATCGAAAGAGGCGCAGGCCTCCTGCCTGGGATCCTCCTAACTACTCTTGGTCGTCGTCAGCGGGCTGCACATAGTAGTAGGAACCTCCGGTGTAGAAGGAGTCGTCGTCAACGGTGGCGTCTGGCTCCTGGACTCCATCGTCTGGTTGTAGCAAACGGTTAAAGAAAGGGGAAAAGGGGGAACAAGGCAACCGTGAGTACCCATCCAAAGTACTCGCAAGCAAGGAGCTACACTACATATGCATGGGTATACGTGTAAAGGGCCATATCAGTGGACTGAACTGCAGAATGCCAGAATAAGAGGGGGATAGCTAATCATGTTGAAGACTACGCTTCTGGTAGCCTCCGTCTTGCAGCATGTAGAAGAGAGTAAATTGAAGTCCTCCAAGTAGCATCGCATAGCAATAATCCTACCCGGCGATCCCCTCCTCGTTGCCCTGTTAGAGAGCGATCACCGGGTTGTATCTGGCACTTGGAAGGGTGTGTTTTATTAAGTATCCGGTTCTAGTTGTCATAAGGTCAAGGTACAACTCCGGGTCATCCTTTTACCGAGGGACACGACTATTCAAATAGATTAACTTCCCTGTAGGGGTGCACCACATAACCCAACATGCTTGATCCCATTTGGCCGGACACAATTTACTGGGTCATGCCCGGCCTCGGAAGATCAACACGTCGCAGCCCCACCTAGGCACAACAGAGAGGTCAGCACACCGGTCTAAACCTAAGCGCGCAGGGGTCTGGGCCCATCGCCCTGAGCACACCTGCACGTTGCGTGGGCGGCTGAAAGCGGAACTAGCCCCCTTAATACAAGAGCAGGCTTACGTTCCAATCCGGCGCGCACCGCTCAGTCGCTGACATCACGAAGGCTTCGGCTGATACAACGACGCCGGGATACCCATAACTACTCCCGCGTAGATGGTTAGTGCGTATAAACCAAATGGCCAGACTCAGATCAAATACCCAGATCTCGTTAAGCGTGTTAAGTATCCGCGAATGCCGACCAGGGCCAGGCCACCTCTCTCCTAGGTGGTCTCAACCTGCCCTGTCGCTCCGCCTCAAAGTAACAGTCGGGGCCGTCGGGAACCCAGGCCCACCTCTACCGGGGGTGGAGCCACCTGCCCCTTCAGCCCCCATCTCCGAACAGTATTACAGGTAATGTAACAGTGTAAAGTATATAGTATATGCCCGTGATCACCTCCCGAAGTGATCACGGCCCAGTAGTATAGCAAGGCAGACGGACAAGAGTGTAGGGCCACTGATGGAACACTAGCATCCTATACTAAGCAGTAGGATAGCAGGTAAAGGTAACAACAGTAGTAGCAAGGACAGTCTATGCAGCAGTATAGGATTAACTGAAAGCAGTAACATGCTACACTACTCTAATGCAAGCAGTAGAGAAGAATAGGCGATATCTGGTGATCAAGGGGGGGGGGGCTTGCCTGGTTGCTCAGACAAGAAGGAGTGTCGTCGTCGACGTAGTCGATCACAGGGGGTACCGACATCGGTCTCAGGGTCTACCGGAAAGAAGTTATGGAGGGGAACACAATAAATAACAGAGCAATCAAATGTAACAAAAAGCAAGAAGCGGCAATACGTTGTGCTAGAGGTGACCTAACGTAGGGATAGGTGATACCGGCGAAGGGGGGAAACATCCGGGAAAGTATCCCCGGTGTTTCGCGTTTTCGGGCAGAGGAGCCGGAGGGGAAAAGTTGCGAGTTCGGTATGTTAGGGATGTGTGGCGGACGAACAGGCTGCGTATCCGGGTTTGTCTCGTCGTTCTGAGCAACTTTCATGTAGAAAGTATTTTCATCTGAGCTACGGTTTATTTTCTATTAATTTTAAAAGATTTAAATCATTTTCAGGATTTATTTAATTATTTACTTCAATGTTATCCAGAATAGTAAATGATGACGTCAGCATGACATCATGCTGACGCCAGCAGTCAACTGTGTAGTTGACTGGGTCAACTACGTGTGGTGCCCACATGTCATTAGCTGTTTTAATTAGCAGGTTAATTAAACAGGGTCAATTAACTTAATTAATTCACTAGTTAATTAATTATTAATTTTATTAATTCCTTTTTATTATTTTTTTATAGAGAAACATTCTGAGGCAGGGCCCCTTTGTCATTGATCCCGGGGGGCCTAGCGGATCGGGCGCTAGCGGGGCCACGGGCGACAGCCCGTCTAGGCGCTGGCGGGGACGAGTGCCGGCGCTCCGGCGTGGAGCTCCGGCGGGCCGCCACCGGGCGGACCAGCAGGGGAGTAGTGCAGCGGCGCGGCGAGGGGCTGGAGGAGCACAACCACTGCAGCAGCAGCGATCGCGAGCTTCGACAAGGGAGTGGAGGGTCGTGGTGGAGGGCGCGCGGCAGCACAGCGAGACGGGGTGAGCGCGGGCGGTGCACATGCGCAATGGACGGGTAACGGGCGGGCGACGCAGGCGCGAACGGCGCAAGGCCAACGTCGGGCGCGTCCGCATGGTGAGGCAGGGGCCGCGGGCGCCGTTTCGAGCGGCGCGACGAGCTACGGGCGGTTGCCGCGTGGTTGAGCGCTAGCGCGGTGACCGTAGGGAGGGAAGATGGGGTCGGACGAGGAGGTCCTCACCGGCCCTGTAGTTGTGCAACGGCATGCTCGATGGAGGGGGCGGAGACGCGTTTCCGACGACGGTGCAGCGGATGGCGATGTCGGGGCCCTTCCGGTCCAGGAACGGGGAGGAGGGTGAGGACGACGGCGAGCGACGGGCGGGGCGGCGCCGGTGATGCATCGAGGAGGCGGGGTCCTGATGTGGATCGAGGGGGGGGCGAAGGAGAGAGGCGATGGCAGCAGTGCGGCACCGGCGACTGGCGCCGTCGTCGAGGTCGCGGGGCGGCGCGGGATCGGGGCGATCCCGATCCAGATCGTGGGGGTGAAGGGGGCGAGTGGGGGCGAGGGGCGTGGGAAGTGGGGCGACTGGGGGAGGGACCGCTAGGGTTCGGTCGGTGGGGGGGTTAGTAGGCTATGGGCGCCGGGGTGGACCGGCAGGCCGCTCGGCCACATGGCCAACTGGGCCTAGGCCCAGTCGGGAGGGGGGTTGTTTTCCTTTTATTTGTTTTCTTATTTTATTTTCATTTTAGTTGTTATTTTCTGTTTTATTTTAGTCACACATTATTTTAGCTTTTATAAAATACAAGCATAGCTCCTAAAATAAGGTTTCAGAACAACCCTCAACCATAAAAAGTTTGGTGGTCAAATAAACTTATTTAATATTTGTTTAATATTTAAAATCATTTAAATAATTGTTTTGCTATGGTTTTATTCATTTTAGAGTATTTAACCATTTTACTAAAGTGGGGTTTCTTCATCACAATTACCTATGCATTATTTGGCACAACCTGAACAGTTTAGTTTTATTATTTGAAAAGTTGTATTGTTTGCTGTTATTTTAAAATTTTAATTTGAATCATTTGTTAACTAACTCGAGTTTATCAACAGTAACCAAGGTGACATGGCTCCATTAGCAGAGGTTTACTGTAGCTTGATTATCCGGGTGTCACAAGCCCGTCCTCCGTCTCTGGCGTGCTCGGCGGGGCTTTTCGTATTCAGTTGAGCTCGACACCCTCTTCAACATATATATAATTTTCTGTTTCCATTGCCTTTCGGATGTCTGATCGTTGCAGACATGTCTTCGCATGCCGACGAAACTCCGTGCACCATACTATACTGTTGGGAATCGTTGCATGGAAAACAAAAAAATTCTACGCACACGCAATGATCTATTCATGGATATGCATAGCAACGAGGGGAAGAGTGTGTCTACATACCCTCGTAGACCGTAAGCAGAAGCGTTTCACAACGCGGTTGATGTAGTCGAACTTCTTCACGCTTCAACCGATCAAGAACCAAACACACGACACCTCCGCGTTCTACACACGTTCAGCTCGGTGAGGTCCCTCACCTTCTTGATCCAGCAAGACGTCAAGGTAGTAGATGAGTTCCTTCAGCACGATAGCATGGTGACGGTGATGGTGAAGTGATCTCCGCAGGGCTTCGCCTAAGCACTACGCAAATATGACCGGGGGTGTAAACGGTGGAGGGGGGCGCTGCACACGGCTAGGCAATTGTCTGGATGTGCTAGGCTCCCCCCTCCCACATATATATAGGTGGAGTGGAGGAGGGAGCAGCCAGGAGGGCGCCCCAAGTAGGCAGAATCCTACTTGGGGTCCTCCCAAGTGGCGCGCCCCCTGCCATATTTGTCGGAGGGGGAAGGAGGGGGGAGAAGGGGGGAGAAGGAAGTGGCAATCCTATTCCACACTTGCCTTTACTCCTTCCCCTTTCCTTCTCCACCTTGGCCGGCCCATATGGGGGGTGCACAAGCCCCTTGTGGCTGGTGCGTTTCCCCTCTTAGCCCATAAGGCCCATATCTTTTGTCGGGGGTGCCCGGAACCCCTTCCGGTGACCCGATATGTACCCGGTAACTTCCGGAACATTTCTGGTGCCTGAATACCATCATCCTATATATCAATCTTTACCTCTCAACCATTTCGAGACTCCTTGTCATGTATTTGATCTCATCCGGGACTCTGAACAACATTTTTTCACCAAATCACATAACCCATATAATACTATATCATCATCGAACATTAAGCGTGCGGACCCTACGGGTTCAAGAACTATGTAGACATGACCGAGACACCTCTCCGGCCAATAACCAATAGCGGAACCTGGATGCTCATATTGGCTCCTACATATTCTACGAAGATCTTTATCGGTCGAACCGTTATAATAAGATACGTAATTCCCTTTGTCCATCGGTGTGTTACTTGCCCGAGATTCGACCGTCGGTATCTTCATACCAAGTTCAATCTCGTTACCGGCAAGTCTCTTTACTCGTTCCGTAATACATCACCTAGTGACCAACTTAGTCGCTTGCTTGCAAGTTTATGATGTGTATTACCGAGAGGGTCCTCTCCGATACTCGGAGTGGCAAATCCTAATCTTGATGTATGCCAACTCTACAGACACCTTTGGAGATACCTGTAGAGCATATTTATTATCACCCAGTTACGTTGTGACGTATGATAACACACACGGCATTCCTACGGTATCCGGGAGTTGCATAATCTCATAGTCGAAGGAATATGTATTTGACATGAAGAAAGGAATAGCAATAAAACTGAACGATCATTATGCTAAGCTAACGGATGGGTCTTGTCCATCACACCATTCTCCTAATGATGTGATCCTGTTATCAAATGACAACTCATGTTCAAGGTCTATTGAAAGTGGTGTCCCACTTGGGCATCGCCGAGGACTCAGATGACGAGTTGCTTTCGGCCGCAAGCCTGATTTTTGGTAATCACTGTGTATGTCTTTGGACTTCGTGTAGAACGTGTATTTTTTAATATCGTATGCCTGATAAGTCACAAGGTTAGTCGCGGGGACATGTGCTAAGGCGTGTATGCGCAATTAATACGTCTCCAACGTATCTATAATTTATGAAGTATTCATGCTATTATTTTATCATTCTTGGATGTTTTAGAATCATTGTATAGCAACTTTATATCATTTTTTGGGACTAACCTATTGACCCAGTGCCCAGTGCGAGTTGCTATTTTTTGCTTTTTTTACATAACAGGAAATCAATATCAAACGGAGTCCAAACAACGAGAAACTTTTTGGAGATTTTTTATGAGCAAGAAGACTGCCGATGGTCCAGAGCAGCACCTGGGGGTGCCCCGAGGGCGACACAACCCACCAGGGTGTGCCAGGGCCCCCTGGCGCGCCCAGGTGGGTTGTGCCCACCTCGGTGGCCTCCCGTACCCCTTCTTTGCACTATAAATTCCCAAATATTCCGAAACCCCACGGGGTTACCCTAGATCAGAAGTTCCGCCGCTACAAGGCTCTATAGCCATCGAAAACCAATCTAGACCCTTTTCGGTACCCTGCCGGAGGGGGGAATCATCTCCGGTGGCCATCTTCATCATCCAAGCGGCCACCAAGATGAGGAGGGAGTAGTCCACCCTCGAGGTTGAGGGTTTGTAGCAGTAGCTATGTGTTTAATCTCTCTCTCTCGTGATTCATATCACAGGCTTTGTTAATATAGATGGATCATATGATGTTTCTACCCTCTATACTCTTGTTATGATGAATTGAATCTTTACCCTTTGAAGATTTGTCTTGTTGGATTGAATATTCAGAGATGAGAACACATGATATATATCTTGCGGTATGAATACTTGAGGTGAGAATTGGGGTATCATATTGATTCACTTGATATGTGTCTTGGCATTCAACTCGCGGATTCCCGCGGTGATATTGGGGTAATCTATGCATAGGTTTTGATGCACGTTTTTCTCCGGTAGAAACTTTGGGGTCTCTTTGTAGTTCTTTGTGTGGATTGAGTATTATGAATATGAACTTGCTTTGGTGTTATTCTAGTATGAACTCTAGGATAGATCGAACATAAAAAATAGCTTTGTGTTATTTTAGTACGAACTCTTGAATAGATCGAACGGAAAGAACAGCTTTGAGGTGGTCTCGCACCCTACAAACTATTTCTATCCTTTGTTCTCCGCTAATAGGAACTCAGGAGTGATTCTTTGTTGCACTTTGAGGGATGGTTATATGATCCAATTATATTAGCATTGTTGAGAGATTGCACTAGCGAAAGTACGGACCCTAGGCCTCGTTTTCAAGCATTGCAATACCGTTTTTGTGCTCGTTTACTATTTGCTACCTTGCTGTTTTTATTTATTCAGGTTATAAAAATATATTTCTACCATCCATATTACACTTTTATCACCATCTCTTCGCCGAACTAGTGCACCTATACAATTTGTCATTGTATTGGGTGTGTTGGGGACACAAGAGATTTCTTGTATTTGGTTGCGGGGTCGTTTGAGAGAGACCATCTTCATCCTACACCTCTCACGGATTGATAAACCTTAGGTCATCCACTTGAGGGAAAATTGTTACTGTCCTACAAAACTCTGCTCTTGGAGACCCAACACGTGTCTACAAGAATAAAGTTGCGTAGTAGACATCAAGCTCTTTTTTGGCGCCGTTGCCGGGGAGGTGATTGCTTGAAGGTATATCTTTAGATCTTGCAATTGAATCTTTTAGTTTCTTGTTTTATCACTAGTTTGGTTATTAAGAAGAAAACTAAAAAATTGGAATTGAGGTTGCATCATGTTATTGATCATCTTTATAATATCTTTATTGAAAATGATGGTTCGGAAAATTGTGCTCAATTGTTAGAAGAAGAAGTCAATAAAATTATTGGCACAAATTATTTGAATGATGAACATGATTGCAATGTTGTTAGTATGAATTCTTTGAATATCCAAAATGCTAATGATGATTGCACAAGTCATGACAAAAATGTTTCTTATAAGCCTGTCACTTTTTGTGGAGTGAATTGGGAGTGCCTTTGCACACCGGAAAGGGAAGATAGATTTTGTAAGAAGCATAAATATCTAGAAACAAAAGGTTGCAAGAGAGGCTAGATGATTGTGCTGACAGATTTAATTTTTTCCGCCATCCTTGTGAACTTTGCAATGAACATGGTCATTTAAATCTTCAATGCTGATTCTTTCATGATCAAATAGTGTCCAAAAATTGTGATAACTTGATTGCCCTTGAGCATCATAAAGAGCTTAGTCTTCTTTTGGGGTACGAAGAAATGAAACATATAACTAAGGATATTCCAAAACTTAATCTCAAGAGATTTCTTGATTTTGATCTAGAGGAGATTTATATGTTTTGTGTGATAAATTGCATTGAGAATCCTTATATTGCCAACTACCTAAAGACAAGAAAAAATGGAATATGAAGAGAGTACTAATGAAAGGGAAAATGTTTCCCAATACCCTCCTAGTGTTTCTTATGATGAATCAGGTAACGAGGAGGAACTTCCTATCCAATCAATCTCTTCAGCAAGGAGCTCGAAAAAAATTAATTGAACCCACACACGATGTGGTGAATAAGAAGAAAAGAAGAAAGAAGAGAGGTAAAAAGGTATCTCTTCCAAATAATGTTGGTCCTATAACCATTGTGCCTCATGAAAGTGAATCAAATATGTTGATGGAGGATGATGATATTGAGTATGATTTTGTAATACCTACCACTTTTTGCAATGATTATCATTGGGAAGACAACGATATCCCTTATGATCTTGAAAATATTTTTAGCACTTGCTTGGAAGAATATGATAATAATGTTTGCTACACTGTTGGTGCTATTCATACTATTAATGACGATAGTGATTATGCTTATGATATGCCAAGCCACAAGCTTGGGGATGCTATGTTTGATGATAATGACATGTTTGAGAATTTATTTGCTGCAATTAATGTTTGTCCCAAGCTTGGGGAGGCTATGCTTAATGAAGATGATCTTTTTAGTCCCCTTACTTTGAATGATCAATTTGCTATGATGATTATTGTGATGATACTTATGTTATAAAAAGTAGTGATAATTATTGTCCTAATTTTGATTATCCCTTTGCTGAACATTACTCTTTTAATGTGGGAACAATTTATGGTATTCGAGCTTCCTATGATACTCCCACTATTATGAATGAGAATAGAATTGCTTATATGGAGAGTAATAAATTTTCTACGCTTATGGATCACGAAAAGAATGCTTTATGTGATGGTTATATTGATGAATCTATTCATGATGCTACTAAAAATTATTATGAGAGAGGAACTTATGCCTCATGATGCTTTTGTTATGTTTCAAGTCTTATCTTTTATGCGAGCATCATTGAAATCATCATGCCTAGCTTGAAAGGCATTAAAAAAAAGCGTTTGTTGGGAGACAAACCAACACTTTTACCTACTGTTTTTGTGTGTTCACATGATTATGCTACTGTAGCAATCATGTTTTGTTGCTTTTGTTTCAATAAAGTGCCAAGTAAAGCCTCTAGGATCATGTTGGGTGATAGTTGAGTTGATCTTGCTGAAAAACAGAAACGTTTGCGCTCACGAAAATAATTCTTATTTTTAACAAAAGAGTGCTTTTGAGTTGATTCTTTTTTCAGAAGATTAATATACAAATTGCTCACACGGTCTAATTTTTCCAGAATTTTTGGAGTAGCACAAGTATGGTTTGAGTGCAAATTATTACAAACTGTTTTGTTGTTGACAGATTTTGTTTTCAATGCATAGTTTGCTTGCTTTCTAGTTTCTATGGCTTATATTGCTCAGTATAAATTGTGGAAATGATATGCTATAGTAAGCATTGTGTGGAAACAATTATGAATCTTGTCCTTGATAGTACCAAAGTGAAATGGTTTGCTCTTTATCATACTAACCTATCTCACGAAGTTCCGTTAAGTTTTGTGTGATTGAAGTTTTCAAGTTTTGGGTGAGATGTCGATATGAGGAGAATAAGGAGTGAGAAGAACCTAAGATTGGGGATGCCCAAGGCACCCCAAGTTAATATCCAAGGAATATCCAAGCAACTAAGCTTGGGGATGCCCCGGAAGGCATCCCCTCTTTTGTCTCCAACATTATCGGTAACCTCACTTGGAGCTATGTTTTCATCCGTCACATGATATGTGTTTTACTTGGAGCGTCATTTTCTTTTGCTAGGATCTGCTTTCTGTTATCTATAATAATGTTTTGCATCTTTTACTTCAATAAAAATGTCAAGGATATCCTTTGCCATGCTTATTTTGCAAGTATGCATGTTGCTGTTTGAAAACAGAAAGTTCACCGCTGTTGCAAAAATTCCCTAGAAAAGTCAGAATGTGATAAAATGTTGAAACTTTTTGCATAATAAGATCTGATAAATTTTCTACAGTGTGGTAATTTTTCATATTTTGTGGATTTAGGGAAGTATGATGAATCTTGCATTCTTTACAAACTATACTGTTTTGGCAGATTGTTGTTATGTTTGCATTGTTTGCATATGTTTGCTTGTTTAATGATTCTATTTGAGGATAGGACTATTAAATATGTAGAGGCATTTAGTATGCAATGTTGAATAATAATTTTAGTGATTTGCTACATTAGAGAATGATAAGGTTTTTGCATTGGTTTATACTAACTTATTTCACGAGATCTTGTTGAGTTTACTGTGGTTGAAGCTTTTGAGATTTAGGAAAACCGTGATATAAAAGGATTTAAGGAGACACAAAAGCTCAAGATTGGGGATGCCCAAGGCATCCCAAGTTAATATTCCAAGAAGTCTCAAGCATCTAAGCTTGGGGATGCCCCGGTAGGCATCCCACCTTTCTTCATCAACAATTATCGGTTAGTATCGGTTGAACCTAAGTTTTTGCTTCTTCACATGATGTGTTCTATTCTTGGAATGTCATTTTATTTTGTTTTTGCTTGCTTTTTTAATAAAATACTTAGATCTAAAACTTTTAAATAAGAGAGAGTCCTCACATAGCTATCTATTTACTTAACTACTCGCATGATCTTCACTTATATCTTTTTGGAGTACTTTCTCATTTACTCTTGTGCTTCACTTATATCCTATGAGTAAATTGTTGAATAAATTGAATGTCATGAAGTTGAAATCATATCATGCCTAGTGGTAGCTTCACATTGGGTTTAGAAAGTGAAATCTTTTGAGGCTTGACAATCACAATATTGGTCATAAAAGCAATTCATGAATAATTAGTATAAGGAAGAGAACTTTCACATGAAAATACAATATCATAGAAATATTTTGTGATTGTGAGCCCCCATCAAAATATTATATGCCAAAATTGTTGAAATGGGACAAGGAAGACAACATAATGATTTATGTTTGTTCATATTCACATAGAAGTTATATTGTCATAGATCCTTCAACATGTGGCGCTTGCCCCCCATCTTGGCTAGCCAAAAATTCCGCACCAAGTAGAGATACTACTTGTGCGTCCAAAAACCCTTAAACCCAAATCTTATTTTCAAGTGTCCACCATACCTACCTAAGGATTGAGTCAGATCCTTCAAGTAAGTTGTCATCAGTGCAATAAGGCAATAAAAATTGCTTCTAAAAGTGTGAGATCATTTAGTCTAAGAGAAAATTGAGCGTTGTACTGACTTGGATGGCAAAGAATAAAAGCGATGGACTGCATAATAAAGGTTGCCATCTTAAGGGGCAATACAACGTGACGTTCTTTTGCACTAAGGGATTGAGCATACAAACAAATAGGCGCATGGCAACCTCTGCTTCCCTCTGCGAAGGGCCTGTCTTTTACTTTTTAGTATTTACTTTTATGCAAAGAGTCAAAGTTTTTCTCTCTATTCCTTTTTATTTTTCTCTTTTGGCAAGCATCATGTGGTGAGGAAAGATCTAGGCACATATGTCCAGTTGAATATGGGTAGCATGAGTTATTATTGTTGACATCACCATTGAGGTGAATACGTTGGGAGGCAAAACAATAAGCCCCTATCTTTCTATGTGTCCGGCTAAACGTTTTGCTCATGTGTATGCGGTGAGTGTTAGCAATCATAGAAGACTATATGATGGTTGAGTATGTGGAGCTCTTACTTAAACTCTGTTGAATAAGTTGAATTGCAATTGCTTGGTGACTGAGAACATAGGTTGTTGGGTTTCAAGGGAATTCATTGTTTGAACCATAACATGTGAATTGGTTGCCACTATAACATGAGAGATTTTATGAGAAAGAATTGATGTTATGATGCTAGGAAAACTGATTGAAATTATCTTTGATCAAACTTATGCACTTTGCTAGCATTCACACTTCATAAATTATTTCTTTTATCATTTACCTACTCGAGGACGAGTAGGAATTAAGCTTGGGGATGCTGATACGTCTCCAACTTATCTATAATTTATGAATTATTCATGATATTATTTTATCATTCTTGGATGTTTTAAAATCATTTTATAACAACTTTATATCATTTTTTGGGACTAACCTATTGACCCAGTGCCCAGTGCTAGTTGTTGTTTTTTGCTTGTTTTTTACATGGCAGGAAATCAATATCAAACGGAGTCCAAACAACGCGAAACTTTTTGTAGATTTTTTATGGGCCAGAAGACTCTCGATGGGCCAGAGCAGCACCTAGGGGGTGCCCCGGGGGGGCACAACCCACCAGGGCGCGCCAGGGCCCCATGGCGCGCCCAGGTGGGTTGTACCCACCTCGGTGGCCTCCCGTACCCCTTGTTTGCACTATAAATTTCCAAATATTCTGAAACCCCTCGGGAGTACCCTAGATAAGAAGTTCTGACGCCTCAAGGCTCTATAGCCACCGAAAACAAATCTAGACCCTTTCCGGCACCCTGCCGGATGGGGGAATCATCTCCGGTGGCCACCATGATGAGGAGGGAGTACTCCACCCTCGAGGTTGAGGGTTTGTACCAGTAGCTATGTATTTAATCTCTCTCTCTCCTGATTCATAGGTATGAATACTTGAGGTGACAATTGGGGTATCATATTGATTCACTTGATATGTGTCTTGGCATTCAACTCGCGGATTCCCACGGTGATATTGGGGTAATCTATGCATAGGGGTTGATGCACGTTTTTCTCCGGTAGAAACTTTGGGGTCTCTTTGTAGTTCTTTGTGTGGATTGAGTATTATGAATATGAACTTGCTTTGGTGTTATTCTAGTACAAACTCTAGGATAGATCGAACAGAAAAAATAGCTTTGTGTTATTTTAGTACGAACTCTCGAATAGATCGAATGGAAAGAATAGCTTTGAGGTGGTCTCGCACCCTACAAACAATTTCTATCTTTTGTTCTCCGCTAATAGGAACTCGAGAGTGATTCTTTGTTGCACTTTGAGGGATGGTTATATGATCCAATTATATTAGCATTGTTGAGAGATTGCACTAGCGAAAGTACGGACCCTAGGCCTCATTTTCAAGAATTGCACTACCGTTTTTGTGCTTGTTTACTTTTTTATACCTTGATGTTTTTATTTATTCAGATTATAAAAATATATTTCTACCATCCATATTACACTTTTATCACCATCTCTTCGCCGAACTAGTGCACCTATACAATTTGCCATTGTATCGAGTGTGTTGGGGACACAAGAGATTTCTTGTATTTGGTTGCAGGCTCGTTTGAGAGAGACCATCTTCATCCTACACCTCTCACGGATTGATAAACCTTAGTCATCCACTTGAGGGAAAATTGCTACTGTCCTACAAAACTCTGCGCTTGGAGGCCCAACACGTGTCTACAAGAATAAAGTTGCATAGTAGACATCAGCAATCTGTCTGGATTGCCCTCTTCTCGGGGATTAGCAAGAACATGCTCTTTGCACCAACGCAAGAAAGTGGAATTGTGCTCTCTAGTAACCTCTTTGTCCGTCTTGTTTTTCCCCTGGTCATGATACTTCTTTGCCATGGTTTTTTTGTGCAGTGTCACGAAAGGATCTACCATGTCTAGGTGTTGTATCACTACTAAGTTTGCTAAGTCGTTGCGTCGACCCGAGTGGTCCACATGCAATTCCCTCCAACCGTTCGTGCGACCTTCTCCTCCGAGCCTCCCAAGGTGCTTGTTGACGAGCAAACCAACAACAGGGTTCTAGTTATATCTAATCCTCATAATATAGAAGCCATGTGAGGTTCCCTTCTCCATCCTCTAATTCCCTGGTGGCGTTTAGTTCTGGACAGTGAAGTGCTATCGGATAGTGAAGCTTGTACGTTTGCAATCTGTAGAGAGGTTGCGCTTTCAATCTTTTATTCGAGGGATTGTCGTGGATGGTTCAAGGGACTTCAAGAGTGATCTACACCAACTCTTATTCGGTTGCATCTTGAAGTTGGTACCGATCCGATCTAACCTTGTATGCATCTTCATATAGCGATCCGAGACCTTGATCGTATTGCGATTTTTTTGTTTTATTCTACATTTCCTAACAGATAAACCGAGCGACTTTGGTTGATTTGGGATACAGAACGAGATTTATCCCCATCAAACTATCCTCTCAGGGTATATAGCTTTCAAGTCTTATGTAGCATGACACGATGATACTCTTGTGTAGTGTTGAGTTGTTTATAACAAAAGCAACTTCGAAGCCTTTTGCACTTCCGTTCATCTTACTTCCCTGGCCTCTATGGCACCATGCATTTCCCACTCTAGCATTGAGACTTGGCACATAATTTGTAGGTACATCCAAACCCTTGGAGGATTTTCTCTTGTTCTCCGACACATAAAACATCACATCTCCACAAAACAACCACCATACCTACCTACATGACATTTTCATAGTCATTATGAGCATATCCCCATGCACTACCATCATATTATGTTACACAATTAGAGACATGTTTTCTTTTGCCTTGCATGATCACAGTATGGCTAGCTTTGTATTTTTCATGACCTGTTTGTTTTTTGATGCCTATGCCACGCCGGATCATTGCATATACTAGTACACTACTAGAGGCATTCATCATATAGAATTTCTCTCATGTTCTGATTTTGAGTTATGATTACATTCAGTTGAAGTGTTTCATAGTAAAGTGTACTGTTCATCATTGTAAGGTGTTGCTTCTACAAAAAAAAGTAGAGGGACAAAATAAAATATGCACCACGGAGGTGCCATAAAAAAGAGAAAGAAAGAAAAAGAAGAAAAATAAAAATGTTAGGATGAGAGAAGGAGCAACACCATTATCCTTTTTAGTATACACTTGTGCTTCAAAGTAGCACCACTTCATACATTGTAGAGTAGAAAGTTTCATGAGCTTCATGTGTTATATACTAGTGAGGAATTTACATTAAAGAACTTGGCTTGTATATTCCGATGACGAGCATACACAAAAGCTCGAGGTCTTCATGAGAAAGCAACTAAGATGCACCCCCACTTAGTCCATAGGAGAGATTTCACATATCCATAGCTCTGTGTGCATCCTAGTTGCAAGGCAGTATCTGCTCCCTGCGTTAACATCTATCATAAGGCGTTCTCCGTTGCCTAATGGTCACCTACGTTGATACACGACTTCCTATGTTTTTGACTTCTTAAAACCCCAATCATTATTCCTTTTCCTTTAAGTGCAAGGCACAGGCTTGTGCTCAGGGCTGCATAAGACATATGATCTGGCTATCGTATCTGTTATGCCTTGGGTTTATTTTGAAGCGATCATTAATGCATGGTTTATTTTGTCTATAACAGTTATTGCTATGTCCCTAACATAATTTTGGTATTTTCTCTAAACCTCTGGCAATGGGAATTTGGGCTCCACAAAAACATTTCCTCTTTATCGACCTCCATGGAAATGGACCTAAGGGGATAGCATGTATCACTCCCTTGCTGGTTAACTTTTGCATGCTTGCACGATGTACATGGACATCAATTTTGGGGTTTGGTTCAATCTAAGCTTTATAGTTGGTAACAGTGAGCTTTTGGTAGTCAACTTCTTACTCGAGGATGATCACGGCTTATGCGTTGGGAGGTTGATGGCTCTATATTTTATGTATTTTTGGAGCTCATTTGTGCATGTTCTCTTCATATATTATGTCACATTGGCCCAAATATGTGCGCATTATGCACTTTTCATTGTGAGCATTGCACATTTGTGTTTTTATTTGGTTTTATTAGTTTTCTTGTGTCTACATGTGTTTTGGAGTAATCTATGACCAAGCACGATGAAAGGACCGATGACAAGTACAATACGTAAGCTTCTAGTACCAAACTTAGGTGTTTCGAAGGTCGGAAAAAGTGATTTTCCACAAAGTGCTACAAATTAAGATCTAACACCACCAGAACATCAGCGTCGCTCTTGCATATCCAATGAGCCCAAGAGTGTCAAAATTGGAGTTAGTGAGTAGAAATGGTGGCCGTTTTACCGAAGGAGGCAGAGTGTAGTACGACGTGTCATACGGCCGCGCGCGGTCGTAAGCGCACTCGTATGGAGTGAAAATCCGCTAAAAGTTGCCTTTTCAAAGGGGATACTTGACTGATTTCATCCTCGTTTTGTTTCCATGTGATCCTTGGACAATAAGGGAGCATTTAGGAGAGGATAGGGCTCATCTTGAGCCCTTGGAGGACCACATCAATGGAGGAGGAACTGAGAGGCCTTTATAAAGCACCTCCAACCCTAGGCACCTTCATCATCTCCATCATTCATCTACATGTAGTCGTCATCCATCTCCGTTGCTACACCAAGACCACCTCTATACAGAGAAGAAGGGCCAAGGAAAGAGGAATAAGATGAGGCACCTCCAACATGCACACCGGCCTTTTGGCCGGCATGGTCTCTATGAGTGGCACCACCACCATTATCATCTCCACCGCTGGGGCCGTTATAACCCACAAGTATAGGGGATCGCAACAGTTTTCGAGGGTAGAGTATTCAACCGAAATTTATTGATTCGACACAAGGGGAGCCAAAGAATATTCTCAAGTATTAGCAACTGAGTTGTCAATTCAGCCACACATGGATAACTTAGTATCTGCAGCAAAGTATTTAGTAGCACAGTAATATGATAGTAGTGGTAATGGTAACAAAAGTAAAGACAACAAAAGTAATATTTTTGGTGTTTTGTAGTGATTATAACAGTAGCAACGAGAAAGTAAATAAGTGAAAACCAATATAGGAAAAGCTCGTAGGCATTGGACCGGTGATGGATAATTATGCCGGATGAGGTTCATCATGTAATAGTCATAACATAGGGTGACACAGAACTAGCTCCAATTCATCAATGTAATGTAGGCATGTATTCCGAATATAGTCATACGTGCTTATGGAAAAGAACTTGCATGACATCTTTTGTCCTACCCTCCTGTGGCAGCGGGGTCCTAATGGAAACTAAGGGATATCAAGGCCTCCTTTTAATAGAGAACCGGAACAAAGCATTAGCACATAGTGAATACATGAACTCCTCAAACTATGGTCATCACCGGGAGTGGTCACGATTATTGTCACTTCAGGGTTGCTGGATCATAACACATAGTAGGTGACTATAGACTTGCAAGATAGGATCAAGAACTCACATATATTCATGAAAACATAATAGGTTCAGATCTGAAATCATGGCACTTGGGCCCTAGTGACAAGCGTTAAGCATAGCAAAGTCATAGCAACATCAATCTCAAAACATAGTGGATACTAGGGATCAAACCCTAACAAAAGTAACTCGATTACATTATAGATCTCATCCAACCCATCACCGTCCAGCAAGCCTACGACGGAATTACTCACGCACAGCGGTGAGCATCATGAAATTGGTGATGGAGGATGGTTGATGATGACGACGGCGACGAATCTCCCTCTCCGGAGCCTCGAATGGACTCCAGATCAGCCCTCCCAAGAGGTTTTAGGGCTTGGCGACGGCTCCATATCGTAAAACGCGATGATTTCTTCTCCTTCATTTTTTCTCCCCGAAAGCAAATATATAGAGTTGGAGTTGGTGTCGGAGGAGCTCCAGGGGGCCCACGAGGTAGGGGCGCGCCCTAGGGGGGAGCCCCCCACCCTCGTGGACAGGTAGTGGGCCACCTGGCGTTCATCTTTTGCAACAATTTTTTATTATTTCCAAAAAGATGTTCCGTGAAGTTTCAGGTCATTCCGAGAAGTTTTGTTTCTGCACATAATTAACACCATGGAAATTCTGCTGAAAACAACGTCAGTCTGAGTTAGTTCCATTCAAATCATGCAAATTAGAGTCCAAAACAAGGGCAAAAGTGTTTGGAAAAGTAGATACGATAGAGACGTATCAACTCCCCCAAGCTTAAACCTTTGCTTGTCCTCAAGCAATTCAGTTGATAGACAGAAAGTGATAAAGAAAACTTTTACAAACTCTGTTTGCTCTTGTTGTAAATATGTAAAGCCAGCATTCAAGTTTTCAGCAACGATTATGACTAACCTCATTTACAATAATTCTCAGGTCTCATATTTACTCATATCAATAGCATAATCAACTAGCGAGCCATAATAATAAATCTCGGATGACAACACTTTCTCAAAACAATCATAATATGATATAACAAGATGGTATCGCTAGCCCTTTCTGAGACCGCAAAACATAAATGCAGAGCATCTTTAAAGATCAAGGACTGACTAGTAATTGTAATTCATGGTAAAAGAGATCCAATCATAGTCATACCCAATATAAATTAACAGTAATGGATGCAAATGACAGCTGTGCTCTCCAGCTAGTGCTTTTAATAAGACGGTGATGACTCAACATAAAAAGTAAATAGATAGGCCCTTCACAGAGGGAAGCAGGGATTTGTAGAGGTGCCAGAGCTCGGTTTTGAAATAGAGATAAATAATATTTTGAGCGGCATACTTTCATTGTCAACATAGCAACTAAGAGATGGCGATATCTTCCATGCTACACACATTATAGGCGGTTCCCAAACAGAATGGTAAAGTTTATACTACCCCTCCACCAACAAGCATCAATCCATGGCTTGCTCGAAACAACGAGTGCCTCCAACTAACAAGAGTCCCGGGGGAGTTTTGTTTGCAATTAATTTGATTTAGTTTGCATAAAGCATGGGACTGGGCATCCCGGTGACCAGCCATTTTCTCGTGAGTGAGGAGCGGAGTCCACTCCTCTTGAGAATAACCCGCCTAACATGGAAGATAAGGGCAGCCCTAGTTGGTACATGAGTTATTCAAGCATACAAAACAGAATGTTTATTTGAAGGTTTAGAGTTTGGCACATACAAATTTACTTGGAACGGCAGGTAAATACCGCATATAGGAAGGTATGGTGGACTCATATGGAATAACTTTGGGCTTTAAGGGATTGGATGCACAAGCAGTATTCCCGCTTAGTACAAGTGAAGGCTGGCAAAAGACTGGGAAGCGACCAACTAGAGAGCGACAACAGTCATGAATCTGCATTAAAATTAATAAACATTGGATGCAAGCATGAGTAAGATATAATCCACCATGAACATAAATATCATGAAGGATATGTTGATTTTGTTTCAACTACATGTGTGAACATGTGCCAAGTCAAGTCACTTAAATCATTCAAAGGAGGATACCACCCCATCATACCACATCACAACCATTTTAATATCATGTTGGCACGCAAGGTAAACCATTATAACTCATAGCTAATCAAGCATGGCACGAGCTACTATGATCTCTAATTGTCATTGTAAACATGTTTATTCATAATAAGCTGAATCAAGAACGATGAACTCATCATATTTACAAAAACAAGAGAGGTCGAGTTCATACCAGCTTTTCTCATCTCAGTCAGTCCATCATATATCATGATAATTGCCTTTCACTTGCACGACCGAACGAAGTGAATAATAATAAGAGTGCACGTGCATTGGACTAAGCTGGAATCTGCGAGCATTCAATAAACAAGAGAAGAAAAGGCAATATGGGCTCTAGGTTAAATCAACAATAATGCATATAAGAGCCACTTCAACAATTTAATCATAGTCTTCTCCTATCGACCCCCAAAGAAAAGAAATAAAACTATTTACACGGGAAAGCTCCCAACAAGCAAAAGAAGAACGGGAAATATTTTTGGGTTTTCTTTTTAGTTATTACTACTACAACAAGAAAGTGAACTAGCTAAATTTTTTTGTTCTTCTTAAGGTCTAACAAACGCACAAGAAGAAAGCATGAAAAAGAAAATAAACTAGCATGTATATTACAATGAAAGAGTATGAGCACCGACATCTAGCAATGAGTGTGTGTAAACATAAATGTAATGTCGGTGGGAAATATGTACTCCCCCAAGCTTAGGCTTTTGGCCTAAGTTGGTCTATTGCCACGGATAGCCTGGCGGATACCCGTAGGTGTAGCTGGGGTCGTACTGTGATGAAGAGGACTCTGACTGCCACTGGCTGGCAGCCATCTCCGGATCCCAAGAATAAACAGACTGTCGTGGAGGCTCATATTGTGGTTCCGGCCCCGGGGCTGGTGTAGGGTTCCGGTGGGCTTGAACGGCCTCCCACGGAACGAGATAAGGACCTTCAGACAAATTAAACAAAGAAGGAGCAGGAAAAGTAATAGTCTCAGGGTGATGTTTATTAAAGAACAATTTATGTTTAAGCTCCCCTTCCCTGCCCTTAACAATAAAATCATGCACTAGCATGCTCTTATAATCTAAATAAGCACTAGGCAGCAATTTTTATTCTTTCTCATAAAGCCTAATGGGTATGTTAAAATGTGCAGCTAGGCGTGAAGCATAAGTACCTCCAAAGATGGGGCCTTTTGTATAGTTCAAACTTAACCGTTTAGCAATAATTCCACCCATACTGACAGTGTTATCGCAGTATAAACCGTGGAACAAAATGATAATATCAGGAACACTAAGGTTCCCACAGTTCCCGCGACCAATCAAGCAACGACTAGCAAATATGGCAAAGTAGCGTCAGACAGGAAAATGTATGCTAGTGATTCGTGCATCGGAAACCTTCCTGGTTTCTCCCACCGTGACGGTGTTAATAAATTCATCCACATCTTTACGGTGTGGTTCATCTAAAGTGCCCTCGAAGGGTATTTTGCAAACCTTGCAAAATTCAGCTAATGGCATTTTCTTAGCAACATCATATAAAAGAAACTCTATTGAAGGAGGTGATTCCTTAGGAAAATAGTAGAAGTTTTGCACAAAAGTATTAGTGAGTAAGAGATACTGATGACGTTGGTCGCGAAGGAAGTCGGTGAGGCCAGCATGATCAGCCAATGAATAAAAATCCTCATAAATCCCGGCTTGTCTCAAGAAGTCATCGGAAGGCCATTCACACGGCCGGACATCCGCGGTACGAGGCAAATTATATTTGGGCCTCTGTGCTTCTTCATTTTGCTTTTCCTTCGAGCTTCAGCTCGATGAGCCCCTCAAAAGTCTCTTCATTATTTTCTGAAATACTCTGAAATTTTTAGTAACTTCAAACAAAAGTGAACCAAGCTCAGCAAAATTGATAGCAACTACTTCTACAAGTTCCTAGAGCCTATATCAAGCATTAGAACTACTCGGAACCATATAAATTTGACATGCAAGCTCAAGAACATGGTCACCTATGCAGCACAAATTTGCAATGAATAAACCACTAGAGCAAAAACTAATTGGACCAATGGAGGAGTCACATACCAAGGAACAATATCCCCAAGCAGTTTTGTGAGAGGTGCTTTGAGCTAGGAGATCGAAAATCGTAGCAAAGTGAGCTAGAACTCGTGCTTGAGTTGGATATTCATGTTTGTGGGAGGAAGAAGAAGAAGATGGGTGCAGGAATAAGTGGAGGAGGGCCACCGTCGGCCCACGAGGCAGGGGGCGCGCCCTTGGGGTAGGGCACGCCCTCCACCCTCGTGGCCAGGTGGTTGACCCCCCTGCTGTGTTCTTAGTTCCATAAATCCTCAAATATTCCAAAAAAATCATATTAAATTGCCAGGGCATTTGGAGGACTTTTATTTTCAGGGTATTTTTATATTGCACGGATAAATCAGAAAACAGACAGAAAAATACTATTTTTTACTTTATTTCATCTAAACTACAGAAAATAGAAAGAGGGTACAGAAGGTTGTGCCTTCTAGTTTCATCCATCTCATGCTCATCAAAAGGAATCCACTAACAAGGTTGATCAAGTCTTGTTAACGAACTCATTCCGAATAACATGAAACCAGAGAAATTTCGAATAACACTATGTTACCTCAATGGGGATATGCACATCCCCAATAATAAGAATATCATATTTCTTTTTGACAGTAGGAAGAGGAAATTCAAAACCTCGAATAATAATCGATATAATTTTTCCAATAGAGTTGATACTATAAACTTGAGGTAGTTTCCTCGGAAAGTGTACTGTATGCTCATTACTATTAACATGAAAAGTGACATTGCCTTTGTTGCAATCAATAACAGCACCTGCAGTATTCAGGAAAGGTCTTCCAAGAATAATAGACATACTATCGTCCTCGGGAATATCAAGAATAACAAAGTCCGTTAAAATAGTAACGTGGGCAACCACAACAGGCACATCCTCACAAATACCGACAGGTATAGCAGTTGATTTATCAGCCATTTGCAAAGATATTTCAGTAGATGTCAACTTATTCAAGTCAAGTCTATGATATAAAGAAAGAGGCATAACACTAACACCGGCTCCAAGATCACATAAAGCTGTTTTAGGGCCTGTTCGGCAACGCTCCAACTCCCAGCTTCATCAACTTCACGCATGAAGCTGAGCCGAACGCTCTGGCTCCAAGAAGCTGGAATCGAGAAGCTGGCTGCCTGTCTAGTGCAAAAAAGAAGGAGTTGGAGAAGCTGGTCTTTTCCAGATCCGTGAAAACGAAGAAGTTGGAGTTGAGGCGAATTACGCCAGGTTGCCACCGCCAAGTGAATTTCACCGTACCGGTTCCATTTTGTTTCCCGAACTCTCTCGAAGTGGCAGGGCCATGAGCGGCTGCCAGAGATGACGGGGCACGGCCGGAGCTAAGTGAGGCAGAGCTGAGACGGGGTGGTCGTCGGCGTGGTTGTGCTCGGGCGGAGGAGCTCCGGTTGAGCACAGGGGACGGAGATGGCCGGAGGAGGCCGTGACGGGCACGGGGCTGCCGGATCTACAGCTGCTGATGATGACAACGGCGGGCACGGGAGTCGGGGAGGAGGAGGGCAAACGGAAGGCTGGGGAGCTCGCGTCGGCGGTGGTGGCGCCATGGCCATCCGACGAGCAGAGGACGAACGCGCGGGGGTCATGCGTTTCCTTTGTGTGGCGGCGCACAGGAGGAGGGGTCGAGGGGAACGGGGAGAGAGACAAGCGAGGAGAGGGGCTAGGTTTTCTTTGGGCCTAATCTAGCCTGCCAATCCCTTCGAGTTGGGCCCCAATGACAGAAACTAGAAGCTGCGTTGCCGAACGATTTTCATGTCGCCACCTGAAGCGAGAAGCTACATGAGAAGCTGAATCTAGGAAGTTTTGGAGAAGCTGGGCAGTTTCAGAACAGGCCCTTAACATAGTTTCTTTTAATGGAGCATGGTATAGTAGGTACTCCTGGATCTCCAAGTTTCTTTGGTATTCCACCCTTAAAAGTATAATTAGCAAGCATGGTGGAAATTTCAGCTTCCGGTATCTTTCTTTTATTAGTAACAATATCTTTCATATACTTAGCATAAGGATTCGTTTTGAGCATATCAGTCAATCGCATACGCAAAAAGATAGGTCTAATCATTTCAGCAAAGCGCTCAAAATCCCCATCATTCTTTTTCTTGGATGGTTTGGGAGGAAAAGGCATGGGTTTCTGAACCCATGGTTCTCTTTCTTTACCATGTTTCCTAGCAACACAGTCTCTCTTATCATAACATTGATTCTTTGATTGTGGGTTATCAAGATCAACAGCAGGTTCAATTTCTACATCATTATCATTACTAGGTTGCGCATCATCATGAACATATCATCATTAACTTTTTCATTAGGTTCATGTTCATTACCAGATTGTGTTTCAGCATCATACATAGATATATCATTTGGATTATCAGGTGTTTCAGCAATAGGTTCACTAGAAGTTTGCAAAGTCCTATCATTTTGCTTTTTCTTCTTTGTAGAAGAACTAGGTACATCAATATTATTTCTTTGAGAATCTTGCTCAATTCTCTTAGGGTGTCCTTCAGGATACAAAGGTTCCTGAGTCATTCTACCAGTTCTAGTAGCCATTCTAATAGCATAATCATTTTTCTTACTATTCATTTCATTGAGCAAATCATTTTGAGCTTTAAGTACTTGTTCTACTTGGGTGGTAACCATAGAAGCATGTTTGCTAAAAAATTTAAGTTCACCTCTAATATTAGCCATATAATCACCCAAGTGTTTAATCATATAAGCATTTTGTTTTAATTGTCTACCAAAACAAGCATTGAAATCTTCTTGCTTAAACATAAAGTTATCAAACTCATCCAAGCATTGGCTAGCAATTTTAGTAGGAGGGATTTCAGCTCTATCGTATCTATAGAGAGTATTTACCTTTACTACCTGCGTCGGGTTATCAAGACCTGGATGTTCCTCAATAGGTAGCGGATTAGAATCATATGCTTCTTTTTTTTTGAGAAACTTGACAGTAGGGGGAAAACCCCTACTGTTTTCCATATATCTATATAAATGGGGTGTTTACATAGACATGTCAGCCAACCATGTTACAAGGTGCACCTTTGCACC
This sequence comes from Aegilops umbellulata, assembly GCA_032464435.1. Taxonomy (NCBI): domain Eukaryota; kingdom Viridiplantae; phylum Streptophyta; class Magnoliopsida; order Poales; family Poaceae; genus Aegilops; species Aegilops umbellulata. The sequence continues at coordinate 58,570,900 of CP136056.1, read as the reverse complement.
TAGTGTGTAGCCAGGATGCTTTATAAATAGTGTAAGTTTTGGCTATTCAATAGAGTTACAAAAAGTGACAAAGGTAGCTCTACGTGCTGCTTTAAATCTATGTTGAAGAAGTTCAAGGTCCTCTTTAAATCATGTCAGCCAGGTCTCCACACTAGGAGACACCCCTCTAAAATGTTTGTTGTTTTGCTCTTTCCAAATGCTCCAAGCCGAGGTTAGGAATGTTTCAAAGAAGAAATGGTTCGGCCAAGAGTCTTTTGCAGTTTGTAGAAGATCGAGGCGGCTGTCAAAAGGTGCCCAAATGATGTGGAGTTTAGCCCAGCAGCTTTGACTAAAGGGGCGTGTGAAGATCATATGGTCAACGGTCTCCTCGACGTGTTGCCCACATAGGATGCAATCAAAGTTATCACCAATGTTATAATGCCTCCTTTTGAGCATATTGCGTGTGTTGAGTCTGTCAAGGAAGAGTAACCCGCCGAACACTTTGATTTTCATAGTACACCGCGATTTCCACAGATGTGTGAATGCAGGGTGCGCCTCCCCTTCCCTGAAGTAGTTGTTGTAATAGTCCTTTCGATTGTAGTACGCCGATCCCCAAGAGTAATGCCATACATCATGCAAGGAGGTCGACGGGGATTTCCAATGAGGAGGGGAGTGTACATCTTGGATTTGTTCCAGCGCTTGTGGCGAGACAGGTAGGTGAAAGGTTTCATGCAGATCCGTACTGTTCATCGCTTCGACTACAGAAAGGTCCTCATGAATGGCAAATGAAAATGCACGGGGGTGGGATGTTTGGAGGATTTCGTCCTTCCAAACGTCTTTCCAAAAGAGCTTCGTTTTACCGTCAACCACCTGAATGCATGTGATTCCACGGAAAATGTGGGTGAGTTTTAAGATGTCTTTCCACCAAAACGAGCCCACTGTGTCCACTGCGTGAGGTATTTTGTCCACGTAATGGTTGTCCCAGATGAGATTCACCCAAGGAATATCATGTTTGTTGAAGAATTTGTGCAGGAATTTTAGCAACAGGGCCTCATTATGAATCTTTAAGTTAATCACCCCTAGTCCCCCCTTTTTCTTGGGTCTGCAGACCAAATCCCATGCGGCCAAAGAATTGCATTTGTCACCTTGCTCTGTTTTCTTAGTCCAAAGGCACCGGCGTCTGATTTTGTCAAGGATCTCAATGAGTTTGGGAGGAAACTTAAGTGTGCACATGGCAAACACAAGGAGCGACTTGACTGATGCATTTAGCCAAGAAAGTTTGCCTCCATACGACATCATCGCAATTGTGGACGTGAGTTGTCTCTCTAATCTGCAGACCAGAGGCATGAGCTCTTGAACCGAGGGTTTTGTTGTGCCTAGTGGAAGGCCAAGGTAGGTGAAGGGCATAGTTCCAATTGCACATCCAAAAATTCTGCCCAGATTGTTTGTAGCTTCCAAGTCCAGGTTGATAGGTATTAAAGTGGATTTGTGGAAGTTGATCTTGAGCCCAATAGAGGAGGCATAGTCAGAAAGGATCTGTTTGATCAACGTGGCTTGCTGAATGCATGCAGGTAGGACTATGAGTGTATCATCCGCATATTGAAGGACAGGATAATCAATTTGTCCTCTACAAGGGAAGGGGAGATGGATTCTGCCTTGTATGAACACTCATTAACTGCAGCCTGGAGTAACTCAGCCGCGAAGACAAAGATGAGGGGGGAGAGCGGGTCTCCTTGCCGAACCCCACACTTACAAAGGAATTGACGGCCCGGTACTCCATTGAGAAGAACTGAAGATCGACCAGAAGAGAAAAGGCAGTTGATCCATGCAATCCAACGATCGTTAAACCCCATATGCCGCATTATAGTGATCATGGGCTCATGGGCAATGGTATCAAATGCTTTAGCGAAGTCTAGTTTAAGCAAAATAATCTCCCTGCCCGAAGTATGACATTGATGTATATATTGATAGGCCCACGCCAGACAATCTTGTATGGTCCGCCCTTTGAGAAATCCATACTGATTACGGTGAACCAGTTGAAGGATAACACATTGGAGACGGTTAGCTAGCAACTTCATGATCAACTTCAGGTAGCAATTAAGAAGAGTAATCGGTCTATAATCATTGAAAGACTCAGGCGAGTTAACCTTGGGGATTAGTGTAATAAAACCATCCTTGATGCTCGTGATATCAAGAGTGCCTTCGTAGAATTGTGAGCAAAGCGCATAAAAGTCATATTTGATAATGGGCCAGCAAGCTTTAAGAAAAGCTCCACTAAATCCATCAGGTCCGGGGGCGCGATCAGGAGGCATTTCTTTTACAATTCCATCAATTTCTTCCTCGGTGAACGGATCAGTAAGATGATCAAGATTACATGCACGCGGAATGATCACCGGCAGGTCAAATTTCATATCACATGAGGCCGTAGTACCTAACCTGGTTTTATAGGTGGAGTGAAGGAGAGCTTCTTTTCTAGGGTGATCCTCAATCAAACTACCATCTTCAGTTCTGAACGAAGCAATGTTGTTCTTACGAAACCTTTCAGTGGCAATGGCCTGGAAAAATTGGTATTCTCATCGCCAAACTTGATCCAATGGATGGTGCAACATTTTTTCCAATATAGCTTCTAATATTTGAGCAACTTGAGCATATGAGCTTTGAGGATGCTTCTGAAGTTAGATTCAGGTATTGTGAGGCATCTCTTGTTTTCTAACTCATCTAAGTCAGCCAGAACCTCATTGCAGTTTCTGATCGTAATGGATAGTTTTGAAATGTGTTTACTCCAAATTTTTAGTGCTTGTCTGAGAGCCTTAAACTTGTGGGCTAGTGTGGCAGCTGCATTTTTGTTATAGACAGGCTTATCCCAAGCCTCTTGAACAACATCCATGAACCCAGGGTGCAAAATCCAGTAAGATTCAAATTGAAAAAGTTTGTTGTGAGGGATTTTAGTTTCAATAGTTACCACGCAAGGGATATGGTCAGAGACAGGTTTGCCAAGTGGTTTAACCAAGGTTTTGGGATACGTGTTGGTCCAGTGCAGGGAAGTAAGAAACCAATCAATTTGTTCGAGCAGAGGGTCAAGTTGCAATTTGCTCCACGTGTAAGTTCTGCCTTGAACCGGAATTTCAATTAGCTGCTGCTTGCGGATGATATCGTTGAATGTAATCATATCATTTAAGTTTCCACCCGGCTTGTTACGGTTATCCGGGGCCCGCATATAGTTGAAATCGCCTAGAAGAAGCAAGTCCTGTCCATTAGGGATTTGGACATCGTACAACCAAGTGGTAAACGCCTCTCGATCGTCCCTCGCACAAGGACCATAAATATTGACAAGAGACCAAGATTGTGAAGACTGTGTGCTGACGAAACCGACAGTTAATGCAAAGACATCAGCAAATATGATGTTACCCGTGAATAAGGCGCTTTTCCACACAGTAAGAAGGCCTCCAGAGGCACCACGCGAGGGGACACAAGCGTGATGATCAAATTGTTTAGGAAAGCAGGTTTTAATAAACGCAAAAGAGACATCAGGCATTTTGGTCTCCTGCAAACAAACGACCGCGCAACCGCTAGAGATAATCGCATTATTAAGGGCTAACTGTTTCTTCTCGGAGTTTAAGCCTCTGATGTTCCAAGAGAGCACATTCCAACAACGCAGAGGAGGCATAAGGACCAAAGGGATTACTCTAAAGTAGAAGGGGCCAACTCCCCTTGCACATCATCATGTTCTGGTGCAACTGAGGGTGCAGCAAGTAAAGCTTCAGAAGAAAGCTCACTCTTTGGGATCGCACAGCGGTTGACACCAATTGCTTATAGAGTGGAGATAGGTGTGGGCGGAGGGATGTCACCAGCAGAGCTAGAGGAACCAATAGAGGGCACAAAACGAGGTTGTACCTTTGAAGTGCTGGTGCGTATATCCTTAACCGCTTGAGATTTGAAGCCATCATATTTGTTAGAGCGTTGGCTGCGCCTGACTGCCGTGGTGGATATCGGAGCCGCTGCCCTGGGACGTCTGGCCCGAGTATGGGGGACAGGTGGTGCAGAAAGCAAGTTTGCATTGGACTGCAGAAGCTCATCAGTAGTAAGCACCACATTGTCATTAGAGATTTCCTCAATGACCACAGACGAAACAGCGTGTAGGATTTCGGGTTCCGGCAGACCCTTGAGGTTCGAACTCTGGGGTGCGCGCGGAGACTTCGCCCTCTACCTCTCCGTCTCGCAAAGATCTAAACTACAGAAAGAACAGCACAAGAGACACGAGGTTTATACTAGTTCGGGCCACCATTGTGGTGTAATACCCTACTCTAGTTTGTGGTGGGTGGATTGCCTCTTGGGCTGATGAAGATGAACAATACAAGGGAGAACAGCCTCACGAGGGTCTGCTCTTAGCGAGGACGATGAACTGCTAGGAGGAGTTCAGCCGCCCTTCTCTCTCCCTCTCTCTCTCTCTCTCTCTCTCTCTCTCTCTCTTTGTTGCCTGATGATCCGATCCTCTCGTCCCCTTACCCTGGGGGTGGCTAGTCCTATTTATAGGCAAAGGCCCTTGGCCTCTTCTCAAATATTGAGCGGGAAGGGCGCCAACAATTGGCCATTTTGAAGGGGAACATCTGGTACACTTATGCTGACTAAAGTTGGTCCTCGCCTGCCAAAGGCTCTGTGGTGACGCCGTTCTGGGCTCCACTATGACCTCCTTCCCATCGTTGGACTGGCCTTGGTCTCGTTGCATCGAAATGGATGCCTTTGCTTGATCCTCTCGCCTGCGCTTGCCCCCTTTGCACCAAAGAGGAAAGGGAGACACTGCGCGGGCTGGCGCCCGCCTGGCACCCTTGGTTGTCACGGCTTGCGTCATGGGCACCTCGTGAGGTACCCCGCCTTGATCTCCGCCTCCTCGTGAGCAAGCCTGGTGAGGACGCGCCTGAGGAAGCTCCGTGCCGTCTGCCCCGCGAGGCTTGGCCCCTCGCGAGGGTCTTGAGTCTCGTGTTGATGAAGATGGGTCGTGTTGGGCCCCCTCTAAGCCACGCCGCAGGCCGCAGGTAGGCAAGTCTGGGGACCCCCGTTCCTAGAACGCCGACAGTAGCCCCCGGGCCCAAGGCGCGCCCGGACTTGGCCGTGCCGAGAGGCGAAAGGGCAAGGGCGAAGCGCCGCGGGCCCTAACAGCCTGCGGCCTTGGGCGCCGCGTGGCGGTTGATTGGATGTGGGCGTCTCCGCTTCCCCACGACGCCTCGGTGGTCGTGCAGATTGGACAAGTCCCTGCATGCAGATCATGTCATGATTACCTGCGATCGTGGAGCCCGACGGTTGGCCTTCGCCGGTTATAAGTACGGCACTGCGCGTGCCCTCCCAGTCCATCTCTTCTTGCTTCTCCTTCTTCTCCATGGCTCCGTCGAGGAGGTTCTCGGCTGTAGAGAAAGGAAAGGCCCACCAGGTTGAGCCTGCCTCTCCCCCGCCCAAGCGCGGTCGAGGGCGCCCCCGGAAGCATCCCGTGGCTGCCCCGACAGCGTCCCGCGGTCGCGGGGATGGTTCCCAGCGTGGCGGCGGGCGAGCTGCTGCGGCCGGGGGACGTGCTCTGGTCGCCCACTCCCCTAGGCCGCACTTTCGCGCGGCGGAGGTGCTGCCGGAGTTCGTCGTATGGTCGGCGGAGCCGACTAGCGCCCGGCTCCAACTTCCTCGCTTCCTCCTTGGTGAGCTCCCGGCCGGTGCCCCGGGCGGCCTCTGGCTTCAGTCGGACGGCTGCTGCAGCCGGGCCTCGTGGGCTGCACTGGAGGTCTCCCCCGCTGGGAGCTTGGCCTTGACTCGTGGTTGGCAAGCGTTCGCCCGTGCTCGCGGCCTGGAGCGCCGGTGCACCCTGCACTTTAGGTTTGATGGTGATGCCACCCTCTACGTGAGGGTGTTTGGGGAAGATGGTCGCCGCGCAGGGTGTTGCCCTGAGGACGACGACCGCGGCCGGGGACCCAGCCCCGATGACGACGGAGGAGACAGCGCCCGCGTGGTTGGCGGCGCTCGGGGTTCCCCAAGCTTCATCAACTCCTCTTCAAGCGACTCTTCCAGCAGTGGCCGTAGTCAGCCCCCTCGCCGTCGCGCCTGCTTGGGAGGCGGCAGTACGTCCGCCCGCTGTCGCGCCCCGGTGAAGCGCGAGAGGGAGTCTGCTTGAGCTCCGGAGGCAGCCCGAGCCTCCTCCGCAGGCCGGTGTGAGGCGAGCCGCGCCAGGCTTGCCCCTTCTTTCCCTTTTGTTTCCTGCATAAAGAAAACAGCTGTGTGGAGCCTTGTGGGGGCGTGTTCGGGGTTACTGCTGTTAACCGTTACCTTGATTCCGTTTTTCGCGCCTTTCAGCTATGTGTTTGCGCGTAGATAGTTCCCGACCCCAGCCATGGGGGGGCGACCGACCCAGGCCCTGTGTGTGTGTCGCGGTGCCCGAGGGGCATGGACTGGAGGGATGCTCCCGTAATGGGCCCAGGTCGCGAAACCTTCGAACGACTAGAACAGGAACTCTTGCGAGGGCGCTCGGCTGTCCTCCCTTGCAAGGCCTTTCATAAGAAGAATCAAAGCGGGGGAGTGAAAATCGACGAACCATAAACCAACAACGGTAATAATTTCAAAAAAAAATCAACTGCGAACAAACAAGCCAACTACGGAAAGCAAATGAAAAAGCCGCGTCCGGCACCTAATCTAGTCTTCGACGTCTTTTCACCAGCGTGGAGCTAAGTGCTGCCACTGGGCGTGGGAGGGAGCCCCAGGGCCTGAGGCCGGCGCTCCTGAGACTCCGGGGCGTGTACAGCCCCACTCATTATTACGTGAGAGTGTCATGGGCGGCGAGATTCACAGGCATTGGCCTTCTTCACAGGCTCCGGGCCTTTCTTCTTAGGGGAAACGAGCTTCACAGGCATTTGCCCTCTTCACAGGCTCCGGGCCTTTTCCAAAACGCGACAATCTTCACAGGCGCTCACCTTCTTCACAGGCTCTGGGCCTTTTCCAAAAAGGATAATCTTCATAGGCGCTCGCCGTCTTCACAGGCTCTGGGCCTTCTCCAAAAAGGATAATCTTCACAGGCATTCGCCTTCTTCACAGGCTCCGGGCCTTTTCCAAAAAGGGATAGTCTTCACAGGCGTTCGCCTTCTTCACAGGCTCTGGGCCTTCTCCAAAAAGGATAATCTTCACAGGCGTTCGCCTTCTTCACAGGCTCTGGGCCTTCTCAAAAAAGAAAGGATAATCTTCACAGGCGTTCGCCTCCTTCACAGGCTCTGGGCCTTCTAGGGGTAGAACCTCCGGAGGTGCTGGATGTTCCATGCGTTCTGAACCGGCTCCCCCTCCTGAGTCTCCAAGCGCACGGAGCCTGGCCTGGAAACATGAACAACCTTGAACAGGCCCTCACACATGGGAGAGAGATTGTGCAGCCCCTCCCTGGAGAGAACCCGCCTGAGTACAAGGTCTCCTACCTCGAGAGTCCTGGGGCGGATGTTGCGGCAGTGATATCGTCGTAGCGCCTGTTGGTACCTCACCGCTCGTAACGAGGCTTCTCGGCGGCGTTCCTCCCCCAGCACGAGGTCCATCCCCCGCATGGCGTCCTGCTGCGCCTCGTCGAACGCTAGGACCCGCGCGGAGCGACGTCTGACCTCGTGAGGGAGGACTGCTTCAGCTCCATAGACCAGGAAGAACGGGGTCTCCCCAGTCGGCTTGGTGGCAGTTGTGCGGATGGAACACAACACGGACTGGAGCTCATCGTACCAACCTCTGCGGCAGGCCTCCAGCTTCTTCCTGAACGTCCTGGTCTTGAGGCCCCTTAGGACCTCCGCGTTGGATCTTTTGGCCTGGCCGTTGCTTCGTGGATGCGCCACCGAGGCGTAGCATATCTGCGTTCCAAGGTTAGCACAGTATGGTCTGAAAAGGATACTGGTGAACTGCGAACCGTTGTCCGTGATGATGCGGTTCGGCACCCCAAACCGGCTCACGATGCCCCTGATGAACTTGACCGCGGAACCCGCGGGGATGGTGCGGACAGCCTCTACTTCTGCCCACTTGGTGAACTTGTCAATGGCGACGTAGAGGTAGCGGTAGCCCCCTGGCGCCCGAGGAAACGGGCCCAAAATGTCTAGCCCCCAGACCGCGAACGGCCACGAAAGGGGTATGGTCTGCAGGCCTCCCGCCGGCTGATGGATATGCTTGGCATGAAATTGGCAGGATTCACAAGTCTTCACCAGCTCGACAGCGTCGCTGAGTGAGGTGGGCCAATAGAACCCACTGCGGAATGCCTTGCCAACGAGGGTTCGTGATGATGAATGATGCCCACAGTCCCCGTCATGTATGTCTTCCAGCAGTTCCTTTCCTTGCTCCCTGGAGATGCAGCGCAGGGATACGTCGTTTGGTGGCCTCCTGTAGAGCTCTCCATCCCTGATGCAGTATGTCGTGGCCTGCCGCGCCACACGCTCTGCTTCCTCCTCCTTCTCCGGCAGGGTCCCTTGTGTTAAATAACTCCGGAGTTCCGCAATCCAGCACTCCTCCTGAGGTTCCATTGTCAGGAGCAGGCGTGCCCCTGAGGTCGGGCCGCAGACCGGGGCTCCTAAGGTAGGTGGCTGGGGAAGTTCCTCCCGAGGCTGAGCAGTGTTCGATAATGACGGCTGGGCTGAGGGCTTGAAGAGTCGCTCTTCGAAGACGCCAGGTTTCTGAGGTAACCGCCTGGACGCCCGTCCGGCGATGTCATTGGCTTCCTGATTGGTGCCACGGGGCACATGCTTCAACTCCAGTCCCCAGAATTGCTTCTCCATCCTGCGGACTTCCGCTAGGTAGGCTTCCATGTGCTCGTCCTTTGGCTCATACACCTTGTTGGAGAAGTTGACAAGGAGCTGCGAATCGCCCTTGTCAGTGAGGCGCTTCACCCCCAGGGCTGCTGCGGCCTTCAAGCCCGCTATTAGACCTTCATACTCTGCTATGTTGTTGGAGACTTTTTCACCTTGCTGGAAACAGAGCTGCACAGCGTAGTAGAGCTTGTCCTGAGTGGGTGATATCAGTACCGCGCCATCCCCGGCGCCGTGCCTGGAGAATGCCCCATCGAAGTACATGACCCAGCCTTCCGGCGCCTCGCTCCCCGGAGGAGGGACCGATCCTCGTCGCCCTTGAGGCCCGGTGGCTCCGTCCATTCTGCCACGAAATCTGCTAACGCTGCTCCCTTGATGACCCTGGTCGTGCTGAACTCGAGTTGAAATGCCTGCAGTTCTATGTTCCATTCAGCGACCCTTCCCGCTGAGTTGGGGCTCCTTAGCACTCTCTCCAGGGGGTATGATGAGACGACCTTGATGGGATGACCCTAGAAATAGTGACGCAACATACACGAGGCCACCAGTAACGCGAGGAGGAGCTTCTGAGGCATGGGATACCGTGCCCTCGCATCCCGTAACTCCGTGTTGACGAAGCATACTGGGTGCTCAACAAGGCTGGGTGCATTAGTGCTCGCGGCGCCCTCCGGAGGCAAGGGCACCTCGCGAGGCGATGGGGCCTTAGGAGGCAGACCATCCAGATGAGTGGCCTCTCCTGCTTCCGGCGCACTCTTTGGCAGCTGATCCTCAACCGCGGTTACGGCTTCTGTGGGCCTTCCTTGTTCCTGTTTTGCCTTGTCTCGAGCTGCTGGCGTGGTTCTGATTTGGCGCTCCTCCCTAACCGCCACCAGGGCTGCGCTGGCAGAGTAAGGAGTGGTAGCGAGGTAGAGCACCAGGGGCTCTTGAGGACGTGGAGCCACCATGACCGGGGGACTGGTCAGGTATTTCTTGAGACCTTGAAATGCCTTGTCTGCCTCTTCAGTCCATTCAAAGGGCCCCTTTTTCTTTATCAGCTGGAAGAAAGGCAGCGCTCGCTCCCCCAGCTTGGAGATGAAGCACCCTAGTGCGGTCACACGTCCAGTGAGCTTCTGCATTTCTCTGAGGGTCTTCGGCGGGCTCATGTCCTCGACCGCCTTGACCTTTTCTGGGTTAGCCTCAATGCCTCGATGGGAAACGAGGAAGCCCAAAAGCTTGCCTGAGGGGACCCCGAACACACACTTCTCCGGGTTGAGCCGCAGGTCTACTGCGTCGAGGCTCGCGAAGGTTTCCTCCAGGTCCTGTATCAGGGTCTTGGCCTCCCGAGACTTCACCACAATGTCGTCAACGTAAGCTTCGACATTCTTCCCAAGATGCGGGCCCAAAGTGATGTGCATCAGCCGCTGAAAGGTTGCTCCTGCGTTACGCAGCACAAACGTCATGCATGTGTAGCAGTACACCCCGCAGGGGGTCAGGAAGGCGGTCTTCTCGACGTCATCTACCGCCATCTTGATCTGGTGATACCCAGAGAAGGCATCCAGGAAGCATAGCAGGTCGCACTCTGTAGTGGAATCGACGATCTGATCGATGCGGGGGAGCGGGAATGGATCTTGTGGGCATGCCTTGTTGAGGTTGGTGGAGTCGACACACATGCGTTCCTTTCCTCCCTTCTTGGGCACAACGACAGAGTTGGCCAACCAATCCGGGTATCGGACCTCGCGAATGACCCCAGCGGCTTCTAGCTTGTGGGTTTCTTGGACGATGAAGGCCTGCTTCTCCGTGGACTGCCGCCTCGCCTTCTGCTTCACGGGGCGCGCGTTTGGGCACACGTTGAGGTGATGCTCGATTACGCTCCTGGGGATCCCTGCCAACTGATCAGGTTCCCAAGCGAATACCTTCTTGTTTGCGCGCAGGAACCTGAATAGGGCCTCCTCCTGCTCAGGCTCAAGGTTGGCGCCTATGGTGAAAGTGGCACTGGAGGACCCGTCCTCGTCGACAGGTATCTGCTTGGTTTCTGCCTTGTCCTGGGTGAACAACTGCTTCTTCTTGGCGGGCGCAGCCCCCTTGGGCTCGGGGGTCCCTGAGTCGGCGGGCTGTGCCGATGTCGCCGCCTTGAAGGCGAGCTTGAGCACCCGCAGTGCGTCCCCGGTGTCCCCGTGCACGGTGAGGACACCGCTGCTCCCAGGCATCTTCATAAGGTTGTACGCCGGGTGCGTGGCGGCCATGAACTGGGCCAGCACTGGGTAGCCGAGGATGGCGTTGTAGGGGAGGCCGATGGGGGCGATGTCGAAGTCGACCATCTCCGTGCGGAAGTTGTCGTAGGTGCCGAAGGTTACTGGGAGCCGGATCTGTCCCAAGGAGCTGGATGACCTGCCCCCAACGCCTGAGAAGGGTCGGCTGGGTTGCAGCCGTTCCAAGGGTATGCAGAGGAGATCGAAGGCCTCGACCGAAAGCACGCTGAGGCCTGCGCCACCATCGATGAGGGTTCTGGTGACGGCCACCTGGCATATGGTGGGGGTGCACAACATGGGGAGCGCGCCCGAGCTGGCCGAGTTGGAAGGGTGGTCCTCCAAGCCGAAGGTCAGGCCAGCCTTGAGTGCCGCCTCGTCCGGGTGAGCCCCCTGCCGCGCGGAATGGCGCTAACCCGGCGAACAAACGACTTGACGTGGCGACTTGTGGGCGGCGCCTGCGAGCCGCCCAGGAGGGCCGCGGTGACCGGGGGTGTTGGTGTAGCTGTGCGGCCGTCTTGCCGCACCGATGGGCGCTGAGATGACGCTTGCTGCTCGTTCCCTGCCGGGCCGGGGGCGGCGTCGATGGCGGGCGACGGGGAACAACGAAGGCGCACACCGATGGGGGCCGTCTGGGCGACGCGGGAAACGATGGAGGCTCGGCGGTCGGCGCGGGCCCGACGTGCGTCAGACATGGACGCGACGGTCTGAGGAGAGTAGAGCGGTGGAAGACAAAATCCGGTGCACCCCTACCTGGCGCGCCAAATGTCGGATTTCGGGTTCCGGCAGACCCTGGAGGTTCGAACTCTGGGGTGCGCGTGGAGACTTCGCCCTCTACCTCTCCGTCTCGCAAAGATCTAAACTACAGAAAGAACAGCACAAGAGACACGAGGTTTATACTAGTTCGGGCCACCATTGTGGTGTAATACCCTACTCTAGTTTGTGGTGGGTGGATTGCCTCTTGGGCTGATGAAGATGAACAATACAAGGGAGAACAGCCTCGCGAGGGTCTGCTCTTAGCGAGGACGATGAACTGCTAGGAGGAGTTCAGCCGCCCTTCTCTCTCCCTCTCTCTCTCTTTGTTGCCTGATGATCCGATCCTCTCGTCCCCTTACCCTGGGGGTGGCTAGTCCTATTTATAGGCAAAGGCCCTGGGCCTCTTCCCAAATATTGAGCGGGAAGGGCGCCAACAATTGGCCATTTTGAAGGGGAACATCTGGTACACTTATCCTGACTAAAGTTGGTCCTCGCCTGCCAAAGGCTCTGTGGTGACGCCGTTCTGGGTTCCACTATGACCTCCTTCCCACCGTTGGACTGGTCTTGGTCTCGTTGCACCGAAATGGATGCCTTTGCTTGATCCTCTCGCCTGCGCTTGCCCCCTTTGCACTAAAGAGGAAAGGGAGACACTGCGCGGGCTGGCGCCCGCCTGGCACCCTTGGTCGTCACGGCTTGCGTCATGGGCACCTCGTGAGGTACCCCGCCTTGATCTCTCCGCCTCCTCATGAGCCAGCCTGGTGAGGCCGCGCCTGAGGAAGCTCAGTGCCGTCTGCCCCGCGAGGCTTGGCCCCTCGCGAGGGTCTTGAGTCTCGTGTTGATGAAGATGGGCCGTGTTGGGCCCCCTTTAAGCCACGCCGCAGGCCGCAGGCAGGCAAGTATGGGGACCCCCGTTCCCAGAACACCGACACAGCGGGAGACTGAAGCTGTTGCCCTGGAACATCATTACTTGGCACAGTATTGTCAGTAGAGATTTCCTCAAGAACCATAGACGAAGCAGCTGGAGGGGTTGTTGTGACAACCTGAACCTGAGAGAAGTTGATATCCTCTGAGTCAATTGAAACTCTGACAGAAATAGCAGCAGAAGCAATCCTCATGCCATAGCCCTCCTACCAAGGTCCAATAGAAGCAATAATTGGTCGTAAGGCCTGAACAATGAAGGAGTTGAGACGCTGCCGAGGTACTGGATCATTCATAAGGATGGACAACAGCTCCTCCCCTTGGGCAGACAGATCAAAACGGATACCCTGAGAATGTATATCCACAGTGACAATCAGAGATTCATAAGGAGCCGCCCTGCTAACCACTTCCACATTTGGTTCAGACAGCACAACCAGAGCCACATTCAGATCGGGCAGAGTATCGTTCTCATCCTAGGAGGAAATAGAATTGTTAGACACAGTAATGGAGTCATTCCAAGCCTGGAAAGCATTATCAGTGATGTTATTTTGAGGAGCTATGCCATGCTGGACTGTCAGAATCTGGGATGCAAGCCATGCTTGATAGTTGACAAGATGGGGCGGCATTGGAGGAATTTGCACAGGCTGCGGAGGAGGCCAATTACCCCAACCACCTTGATCATGGCCCTCCTGGGTAGCACCTTGACCTGCACCCTGATCTGCATTGTTCGCCGCAGGTGGCGCACCATTCTGAATAAGCCAGTTGTGTACCTGTTGCTGGTACAACTGCTCAGCAGTGAGATCGGGCCCAAACAAAGGTGGGGGTTGCCATCAGGGGGCGGCTGTTCCTCCCTAGGCGGTAGCACTTCTGGTAAGAGACCTATCAGCGTTCTGGGAACGGGGGTCCCAAGACTTACCTGCCTGCGGCCTGCGGCGTGGCTCAAAGGGGGCCAAGCACGGCCCATCTTCATCAACGCAAGACCCAAGACCCTCGCGAGCGGTCAAGCCTCGCGGGGCGGACGACATGGCGCTTCCTCAGGCACGACCTCATCAGGCTGGCTCACGAGGAGGCGGAGAGATCAAGGCGGGGTACCTCGCGAGGTGCCCATGACGCAAGCCATGACGACCAAGGGCGCCAGGCGGGCGCCAGGCGGGCGCCAGGCGGGCGCCAGCCCGTGCAGTGTCCTCCCTTTCCTCTTTGGTGCAAAGGGGGCAAGCGCAGGCGAGAGGATCAAGCAAAGGCATCCATTTTGGTGCAACGAGACCAAGACTAGTCCAACGGTGGGAAGGAGGTCATCGTGGAGCCCAGAACGGCGTCACCACAGGGCCTTTGGTAGGCGAGGACCAACTTTAGTCAGGATAAGTGTACCAGATGTTCCCCTTCGAATTGGTCAATTGTTTGCGCCCTTCCCGCTCAATATTTGGGAAGAGGCCCAGGGCCTTTGCCTATAAACAGGACTAGCCACCCCCAGGGTAGAGGCATCTAGGGATCGGGTGATCGAGAATCAGAAGGGAGAATCTGAGAAAGCAGAGAACAAGAGAGAGAGAGAGAGAGAGAGAGAGAGAGAGAGAGAGAAGGGCGGCTGAACTCCTCCTAGCAGTTCATCCCCCCAGCCAAGAACAGACCCTCGTGAGGTTGTTCTTCCCTGTATTGTTCATCATCACCAGCCCAAGAGGCAATCCACCACACCACACTTGAGTAGGGTATTACACCACATCGATGGCCCGAACCAGTATAAACTTTGTGTCTCTTGTGTTGTTCGTTTGGTAGTTTAGATCTTTGCGAGACGGAGAGGTAGAGGGCATAATCTCCGCGCGCACCCCAGAGTTCGAACCTTAAGGGTCTGCCGGAACCCGAAATCCGACATTTGGCGCGCCAGGTAGGGGTGTGCCGGAATTTGTCTTCCACCGCTCCGCTCTCCGCCGACCGTCGCGTCCATGTCTGACGCTCGTCGGGCCCGCACCGAGCGCCGGGACGCCATCGCTTCCCGCGTCGCCCAGACGGCTCCCGCCGGTGGGCGTCCTCGTCGTTCCCCATCGCCCGCCGTCAACACCGCCACCGGCCCGGCAGGGAACAAGCAGCAAGCGTCTCAGCACCCGTCCGTGCGGCAAGACGGCCGCACCGCTACTCCATCACTCGCGCCAGCTGGCTCTTCGTCCCGCGCGCTCCGCGCACCCTTGGAGGCTCGAGCTACGCTCATCGCAGCAAACGAGCTCCTGCGCTACCGTCCTGTCGACGACGTCTACGAAGAGTGGCTCGACCGCGTCGCCAAGCTCGTCCGTGCCGCGGGGGGCTCTCCTGCGCCGTCCGCTCCACTGCGCCGCACCCCGCCCCGCGCGGGCCATGAAGCTCCGGGGGCGTACCAGCCGCCTCCTCTCCAAGAAGACGCCAGGGCTCCAAGGCGCGTGGCCCCTGGGCGGAACCCGCTCTGTCAGGCGCCAGCCCAGCAAGAACGGAGCTGTCAAGAGGTCCCTCGACCGCAAGAGGCCGCCCGGGAGCCTCCTGCTCCGGCTCGCCGTGACCCTGCTCCAGCTCCGGCACGTCAAGACCCCGCGTTGCTTCCAGCTGCAGCGCATGGGGACCCGCAAGGCCAAGCTCTCCCTCAACCGAAGCCTCCCGTGGCCACCGCAGGCTGCCGCGCCTACACCACCGAGCTGCGCAGCGTCGCGTGGCCCGGCAAATTCAAGCCAGACCTGCCTCCTCGCTACGACGGCACGACCGACCCTGCAGAGTTCCTCCAGCTCTATGAGCTGGGCATCGAAGCTGCCAGTGGAGACGAAAAGGTCATGGCGAACTGGTTCCCCATGGCGCTCAAGGAAGGAGCTCACACCTGGCTCCTGAACCTGGCCCCAGGCACGATCTCTTCCTGGGACCAGATGCACACCCGCTTCATCGCCAACTTCCAAGGTACTCGTGACCGGCCGCCTGCCGTGAGCGACATGCGCCGCATCAAGCAACAACCCGGAGAGACCCTGCAAAAGTACATCCTGCGCTTCAACAGTGCGCGCCTCAAGATCCCCAAGGTGTCCGAGGAAGCCATCATCTCGGCCTTCTCCGATGGCGTGCGTGACGTCAAGATGAAGGAGGAGCTGGCGATGCATGAAGACCTGTGCACCTCCCTGGAGCTGTTCAACTTGGCGACCAAGTGCGCCAGGGCTGAGGAGGGGCGTCTCTCCCTCCTCGAGCTGCCTGCCGCAGACCCAGAAGAGAAGAAGCCCAAGGCCAAGGACGTGAAGCGCAAGGGGGTTGCCGTGCTCGCGGCAGAACCGGACACCAAGCGGGGCAAGGATCTGCCTGAATCCTCCAGGAGCATCCGGTACTGTGTGTACCATGACCTCCACACCCACAACACCAACGAATGCCAAGAACTCCATGCCGTGCGAGAAGGAAGGATCGGCCGTCGCCCTGACCGTGTTGACCGGGGCTACGGCCGGGGAGGAGGAAGGAACCCAGGACGCTGGGAAGACCACGGCCCACGCCAAGGGTGGCGTGATCAACCTCGCGAGGACCGCTGGTGAGACCAGCCTCGCGAGGGGGATTGGTGGGATCAGCCTCGTGAGGATCGCCTGTAGGGCACCGCCGGCCTCCCTCCACTGCCGCCTCAGCCAAGAAGGAACGAGGACCGCCACCAGGACGAGGGGGCTGGGGGCTTCCAGGAGCCGCGCGCAATCACCTGCATCCTGGGCGGAGCTCAAGCCCCAGCCTCCTAACGCATCTTCAAGCAGTTTGCCCGCGAAGTGAATGCAGTCCTCCCCAAGATCGAAGCAACACGCCCTCTCAGGTGGTCGGCGTGCGCCATCACGTTCAGCTCAGCGGATCAGCTCAAGTGCGCGGCCACAGCTGGGGTCCTCCCGATGCTTTGCTCCCCAGTCATCAGCAATGTACTGGTCACTAGGACCCTCATCGATGGTGGAGCAGGGCTCAACGTCCTGCCCGTGGAAATGTTCAACAATCTCCAGGTGCCCTACGACCAGCTTCAGCCAACCAAGCCTTTCTCCGGAGTCACCGACGGTTCCACGATCCCGATCGGGCAGGTCCGCCTCCCTGTCACCTTCGGAGCCCGCAGCAACTACCGCACCGAGCTCATCGACTTCGATGTCGCTCACATCCGCCTGCCGTACAACGCCATCCTCGGGTACCCAGCGCTGGCCAAGTTCATGGCCGTGACTCATCATGGCTACAACGTCCTCAAGATGCCAGGAAGTGGCGGAGTCATCACGGTGCCATGTGAAGAGAAGGATGCAGTGTGTTCCCTGGACCGAGCCTTTCAGGCCGCGTCACTAGAAGACCCAGATCGCGGAAGCAGGAGGCTTCCCGAGATCACCCCCAAGAAGAAGAAGACATCGTCAGGCTCAGCCCCTCAGAAGGTAGGCCCCTCAGGGCCCGCATCTGCCCAAGGGGACCCTCCTTCCATCGCATAGGAAAGCGCGTCCGGTGCCCTCCTCAGGCAGGGCTTGGGGGCTCTCACCTGTAGGGCCACCGACCTGGCCAGGGTCACGAGGGAGGCGCTTGGGCACCACGTGGAGGCGTGCCTCGAAGCACGTTTCCCTCAAGAAGGAGCAAGGCAAGGAAGGTCAGACTAGCAGGAGTTCGTTAACAAGGCCGTTCAAGAACTACAGGGGTCAAGAATCATGAGAGGTTGCCGCCGTCTACCGGCTGTGGCTCCCCATCCAGGCGAGGATGGTGGGCTGCGCGTCTGCATCGACGTACCAGGGCTCAATCGGGTCGCCACGATGGAGCGCCTCTGGCCCTCGCAAGTGGGGCGTTGCGGAGGCCCACCCCACAGCAATGTTCGCATGCCTTATGGCTTGCCGAGCGTGGCTGCTGTGTACCAGCGCCTCATGAGGGGCATCATGGAGACTCAGGAAGACAGGCGTTCCGCAGTCCTGGCGGAGATGGAGATGATCCGCGAGGAGCCACCAGCGCCTCCGGAGCCTCCTGAGGCCCTTGGGCCTGGGGGCTCGTGAGGATCGGCTTCCGCAGCCCACCTAGTCTGCTGCACCAACACCACTTCATCTTCAACATCTTCGGGTGACGTCCTTCAAGTTTCATTTCCAGCTGGGAGCGCCCTCCCAGGGCTGCATCATTCCCTGGCCGCGTGGGTCCGTCCCTGCGGCATGTATCCCTTTTATTTTCGGTCATTAGCTTGCTTTGTTGGGGGCGCCCCTCGGGCTGCATCATCCCCAAGCCGCTCGGGCCAGGCCCAGTGGCGTGTATCTCCCTTGCGTTAATTTCCAGCTATGCTTTCGCCTATCATGCTTGATTACTCGATGCCTGTCCACGGCACCTCTTCTTCTCCATGTCGACCACTTGCACGTTAAAGGGGGGGTACCTGAGCATCGCGACTCAGGGCTCTTACTGGCTCTCCAGCCCTCACCCTCTGGCCTTGTCTATGGCATCGCGACCTGGCATACCAGCGACGGCTGAGACAAGCTCGAGGGCCGGGACCCGAGGACGTAGAGTGCCGGCATCTAACCCAATTTGCAGGAACACATCTCAAGATACGGCCCAGTGCCAGGCGCAACCCGCCTAGAGGTAGGGCCCCGTGAGTCCCGCGTTGGCTCACGGGTGCCCAGATACACCTCACCTAGCCCTACCGTGTCGGCCACGTGTCAGGGCGGGGCTGTACATGCCCCGGGGGCTCCTCCCGGAGGGGAGCCCCCTCCCACGTACCAGTGGAAGCACCATGCTCCGCGCTGGCTAACGACACTGCCGAGGAGCGGCTATGCCCGTACACATACAAAAGCGCTATGCTCCGCGCTGGTGATAAACAACTGAGGGTGGCCTCCGGGCCACGTTAACCTCAGGGAGCCCAGAGCTCAGTGGCTAGTCTCATCGCAACGCCTCCCCTCGGGAGCGCCGCGCGAGGGGGCTAGGCACGGGGGCTACGCCTGGGTCACGCCCAGATGTACGCCGCCCAGCCAGGCCCCTCGGGCCTGGTTCGTCGCGCGTCTCTCCCCGAGCGGAGCCAAGGTATGAAGGCCGTTTGAGCGTCAAGGGGGACCCCTAAGCATCGCGACTCAGGGGCCTAACTGGTCCCGTAGCCCCTCACTCCTTAGTTCTGAAAGGCTATGCTGAGTGAGGTACGCGCGGGGCCGGGCTCTGCAGACGTAGAACGGTAGTACCGCTTGCATCTCACCTCATCGCCCGCTGTTTGCGCGTCAAGGGGGACTCCTGAGCATCGCGACTCAGGAGCCTAACTGGCTCCGTAGCCCCTCACTCCTTAGTTCCGAAAGGCTATGCTGGGTGAGGTACGCGCGGAGTCGGGCTCTGCAGACGTAGAACGGAAGATACAGCTACATCACGCTTCCCTACTTGTTGTTCGTGCGCCAAGGGGGACTCCTGAGCATCGCGACTCAGGAGCCTAACTTGTCACGTAGCCCCTCAATCCTTTTGTCTCGTCCTGGTTTCCGGTCGGGGCTATTGCTGGGTGAGGTACGCGCGGGGCCGGGCTCTACCGGCGTAGAACACAAGCAAGTAGGGAAGAAAAGCATAAAATTCAAGGAATTTAAAAGCAAATATTACAGTCCATACTGTCGACTCAGTACCAAACGCAAGTTTAAATGCCTCCCCGAGGCGTGATGCATGTGCAGGAACTAAAAGAAGAGTAGGAGCAGTAGCGGAGTCACTTGTCGGCGGTGGAGCAGCGCGGAGTGGCTTCGCCTCGTGGAGCAGCAGGGCCGGCAGCGCCTTGCTTCGACTTGGTGCTGAAGGCCCGGAACTTCCCCAGCAGCGCCTCCGCGCACCCCTTCACGGCTTCGACAGCGGCGACAGCACCCTCGCCGCTCACCGGCTCCAACAAGCTGTCGAGGTCGGCGCTGGGATCGCGAAGGTAGATATGGGTGAAGACCCGCGTCAGCGCAGCACAAGACAGGACACGCGCCTCGCCTCAGCCGTGGGGCCAAGGCCAAGGGCGACATCCCCAAGGGCACGAACCAGGAAGGGAAGCAGCTTGGCGGGGCCGTCCCCTTCACCGGCTAGCGGGCTCTCCAGGCCGCTCTCGTAAAGCGTCTTCAGCGAAGCACGAGCATCCTTCTCCATGTCCGTGAAGGCCACGCGATCCTCGGCAAGGACCCGGGCCTTGGCGTCCAGCTCGGCCTTCGTCACCTCCAGCTCCTTCTTCAGCGCGCCTAGGCGGTCGCGGCGCTTCTTGAGCTTGGCCTCCCGGTCCTCGATGGCCGCCTCGCGAGCCTTCGTGCCTTCCTCCTGCTCTTGGCGAAGGCGGACCTCCTTCGCGAGCTGGTCTCGCAGGCCTTGCAGCTCGTCCTCTAGCTCCTTGCAGCGACCACGGACTTCAACCACCTCTCCCAGGGCCGCGTCTCGGGCAGCCTTCGCCTCGAGGGTGGCCTCCCTCTCTCCGTCACAGGCGGTCGAGGCCTGAACCAGCGCCGCCCGAATCGAGGCGTCGGAGCAGATCCACCCCGAAGCCAGCTCCAGGTGCCCGGCCACCAGGCGAGGGTCGGCGCCAAGAAGATCCTGCCGCAGCCGGTCCAGTTCAGCAATGGCACGCTCCAGGACGGCAGAAGAAGACGGAGAAACATCGACATGCTCCAAGATAGCAGGAGGAGTTGGGGAAGCAGCGGTCGGTGGAACGGGAGGAGAAGGCAGCGGCGGCGAGACCACAGCATCCTGAGGCGGAGTCTGCTGCGCCCCGACGGCCGTGGTGGCGGCAGTAGGCAGGAGCACCTCAGGAGTCACTTGGGCCATGGGGGCTGGGCTCGCCCCAGCCAGCTCAGCCAGGCCTCGCGAGGATGACCGGGCAGGAGAAGCCCGTGCGTCACGATCGCCTTCCCCTACAGGCGGAGGCGTTGCCACGGATGGAGCCTCAGGAGCCCCCTTCGGCTTCTTCGCCAGCATGTTCAAAAGAGCGGACGTCAAACCTCAGCGGCAGAACAAGAAACAAAAGATGAAGGATCAAGCACTTATGGGTCGTCGCTGGAGAGCTCAAGCAGCCTCCGGCCATACTTGAAGCCTGAGAGCCGGCTGGAGGGGTCAACATCAGAAGCAGAAGGCGCGTCCGCGGATCGCCCCAGAGCCAGGGCGGACCCGCGGGGGATCAACCCGGTCCTGCCCTTCTTCGGGATCGGGGGCGAGCTCCCGCTACCCAGCATGTCGTCGTCCTCATCATCATCGCTTAACGAAAGGTGGAGAGTACGGGACATGCGCCAGGGAAGGGGAGCCCTAGACTCTCCGTCAGTTGCCTCGGAGTCAGGGCCCTCCTCCCGTTCCTCTTCGCCCCCCTCTCCGCTGGATTCGCCGGAGGACACGTCCACCAGTCCCTCGGGAGCCACCACGGGCACGGGCCCGTCCCCGTTGAAGATGGGCATGGACTCCACCACCTGCTTCCAGTCGTCGCGAAGGAACAAGGGCGTGGGCGTGCCCTCCAACCTTGCCACCTCGCCCCCGACCAGAGATTGGAGAACCGCGGTCAAATCCTCGTCGCCCAAGGCCGCGGGGCTCGGATGAGGCCTCCACATCGGAGGTGAGTACTGCCGAAGCGGAGCCAATTGGTGCTCCAGGAACTCCCTAAGCAGCGATGCGCCGGTCAGCTTCGCCGCCGCCGTGCTGGCCGGCTTCAGGTCCGCGTCCATCTTCTCTAGTACCGGCTTCGCGTGGGGGTCCGTGAGCTCCGCCCGGGACCAGTCGCCGGAACTCACGGGCTACTCCGCGGGTAGGATCAGCCGAGGGTGGATGCGCCCGGCGTCTACCAAAACCCACTTGCTCCTGAAGCCCTCAATCCTCTTCCCGAGATTCGAAATGGCAATGACGCCGCCGCACGCGACGAAGCTCGCGCATGCGGAAGGGGAACCACGGGTGACCCTGAGGTAGAAGTAGTGGCACAGCAAGGCCACTGAGGGCTGCACCCCCACATGAGCTTCGCAGTAGTAGGCGAAGATCGCCAGGAGAAGGATGGAGTTGGGGTGGAGATGCAGAGCTTGTAAGTCGTAATGGCGGAGGACAGAGAGGAAGAACTCGGAGAATGGAGGCACCAGGCCCGCAGTAATGGAGCTCACGAAGAGAGGGTAGAAGGTGCTTACTCGACCCTCAGGGGTGGCGGAGCCGACCTTGAACACCTGCGCCCCGTCGATGCCCCGCGCCGCCGCCATCCGGCGCAGCCGGGCAAGGCTCGCCTCCGACACATTCGGCGAGTCCAGAGCAGGCGAGAACCAGGCTTTGGCTGGAGGCTGACGAGGCGCCATGTCTTCCTAGGTCACACGGGTAGAGCAGATCTGGGAATTGGGAGGAAGGAAGGAGATGCGCAAAAAAGGGGATCTGAGCAGCGACCGGAGAAAGAGAAAAGCAAAACCTGGGCGGACACCGCACCTTTAATAACCTGCGCGGTTGCTGAAGCACTCGTGTCCAATCAACCGCCACACGGCGCCCAAGGCCGCAGGCTGTTAGGGCCCGCGGCGCTTCGCCCTTGCCCTTTCGCCTCTCGGCACGGCCAAGTCCGCGCGCGCCTTGGGCCCGGGGGCTACTGTCGGCGTTCTGGGAACGGGGCTCCACATACTTGCCTGCCTGCGGCCTGCGGCGTGGCTCAAAGGGGGCCCAGCATGGCCCATCTTCATCAACGCAAGACCCAAGACCCTCGCGAGGGGCCAAGCCTCGCGGGGCGGACGAAACGGCGCTTCCTCAGGCACGGCCTCATCAGGCTGGCTCACGAGGAGGCGGAGAGATCAAGGCGGGGTACCTCGCGAGGTGCCCATGACGCAAGCCATGACGACCAAGGGCGCCAGGCGGGCGCCAGCCCGCGCAGTGTCCTCCCTTTCCTCTTTGGTGCAAAGGGGGCAAGCGCAGGCGAGAGGATCAAGCAAAGGCATCCATTTCGGTGCAACGAGACCAAGCCAGTCCAACAGTGGCAAGGAGGTCATCGTGGAGCCCAGAACGGCGTCACCACAGGGCCTTTGGCAGGTGAGGACCAACTTTAGTCAGGATAAGTGTACCAGATGTTCCCCTTCGAATTGGCCAATTGTTGGCGCCCTTCCCGCTCAATATTTGGGAAGAGGCCCAGGGCCTTTGCCTATAAACAGGACTAGCCACCCCCAGGGTAGAGGCATCTAGCAATCGGGTGATCGAGAATCAGAAGGGAGAATCTGAGCAAGCAGAGAACAAGAGAGAGAGAGAGAGAGAGAGAGAGAGAGAGAGAGAGAGAGAGAGAGAGAAGGGCGGCTGAACTCCTCCTAGCAGTTCATCCCCCCAGCCAAGAACAGACCCTCGCGAGGCTGTTCTTCCATGTATTGTTCATCATCACCAGCCCAAGAGGCAATCCACCACACCACACTGGAGTAGGGTATTACACCACATCGGTGGCCCGAACCAGTATAAACTCTGTGTCTCTTGTGTTGTTCTTTTGGTAGTTTAGATCTTTGCGAGACGGAGAGGTAGAGGGCATAATCTTCGCGCGCACCCCAGAGTTCGAACCTTAAGGGTCTGCCGGAACCCGAAATCCGACAAGACCATTCCAGTCATTACTGCGCAAAATGGTCACCTGAAGTGTCCAACAGTCACGAGCACCCCTAGTTGCCAAACCACAAAGCTTTTGGGGATTAAGTTGAGACGAATCACCCTAGCCTTGAGTAGCACAAAACGACGGTCTTGTCTCGGATTATACCAGGATACCAATGAACCATACCCCCTAGAGCCTTATTGATGTTATAGTCAGTTTGATAATCATAGGGAAAACCAAAAAACATCAACCATATTTCGGTCCCAAACGAGGTGGTGCGCCTATTGAGTGCTTCATTGTGTGGGACAAAGGTAATCAGCAGATCCTCTTCCTCTAACTCAATAGGTGTAGCAGCCGCCGTATCTCTCATGAAGGAATCAACAAAACCCAAAGATTCCAATCCTGAACGGGTGATCACTGACCTCTGTGGTGAACAACTGGGACTCATGCAGCAATGCAGTGATCTGACCACGGATGGCGGTACGGCGATGAAGAGGAACATAGTGGTTGGTCTCCGCAATCGCCAGGAATTCGTGGTTGAGCGGCGCAATGCGGCCGACCACCATGCCCACTACGAACCAGGCGGTCCGCCGGACCGGGCTCGACGGCGAACCCCGGTGGGAGGAAAGGGACTGGATTCAGAGGGTAGTTGGCCATGGTCAAGCGGCGTGAGAGAGGGAGTGATGGCAGGGGCGATGGGACAGGGCAGAGCGGGGGCTTTTGTGTTTTTGAGGTGGAAGACGGAGCGTGAGGGGGTGGGCGGCCCGGCTGGATTTTTACAACCCACCTCCACTTGTTCTGAAATTTCAATTTGCGGCAAGTTTGTTCCATGTGTCCATAGAATTCGCAAACAGCACAGCGAATGGACGGTTTAGATCGGTGCACAGGCTGCGGAGCAGGAATGGATTGTCCCAAAAATCCGGCAGAATTGATCGCAGTGTTGCCAATTAAAGGAACTTGCCAAATATTTTGTGATATGGAGATACGCTTGGGGCAGACAATGGCTCGATGATAAAGACCGGAATAGTTAATGCAAATGAGTCTGCCTTCGCAGTTAATCCGGCTGTGCCCCCATTGCAGGCATTTAGAGCATAAAGCAGCCCATTTAGCCGCCAGATCCTTAATTTCCATCTGTGTATATTGGGCCTGAGCGAGATCCGCTTTGTGTTGGGCTTGAAGCTTAGGAGGCCAAACCACATGAGGAGGGGCATATCTGAAGGCCGATTTCAAAAAACATAGAGGCAGCGGGGCATATGGCACGGTAAGAGGACATTTAAAACGTACCTAATAAAAGGTAATTAATGTCTTGGTTCTCCTCAGACTTTGCTTGGGACGAATAATGATTCATTAAGGCAATATGATTAGAGCCCTAAGCAGAAACCACGCCCAACTTATCGCATGGGGGATTCGGGTCAATTTGAGTTTGAATTTGCATCTGTGGACCCGAGGAAGAAGAAGCTTCATGAGCGTCCTTATTTGAAAAATTCCAATTATTCAAAGGAATAAGTCCAAATTTACCAAGCTCCTTAGCAAAAGCATGATCATGATGCTCCTTGTGAGATAAAAATTGCAGAGAAGATTTGACAGC
This sequence comes from Aegilops umbellulata, assembly GCA_032464435.1. Lineage (NCBI taxonomy): Eukaryota > Viridiplantae > Streptophyta > Magnoliopsida > Poales > Poaceae > Aegilops > Aegilops umbellulata. The sequence continues at coordinate 58,546,201 of CP136056.1, read as the reverse complement.
AATCGAACGTCTATCAACAATATCATCTAGCTCTTGATCCGCGTGCCAACGATTTTCAATAGCAAGGGCTTTGGCGAAACGACCATTGAACAAGTGGAAGCGACAAACAAAATCAGGCCAAATACGATCCTTGATCCCATATATGAAGTGACCCACTTTGTTATTGGCAACCGAAAAACGAAATGAACGTTGAGTGATCGGTAGCACATTGAGACCAGAAGAGATCCCTCCAATGCAACATTGTAGCGCAACACCCACAGATTCCACCGAAAGAGGGGACGAAGCCGAAGAAAACGAGACCACCAAAAAGAACTCCTTGATGTCTCGGGAAGGGGAGAAATGAACTGTAGAGCCAAATTGTCTTCTCACCTGATCTGCGAGGGCCAAGCCCGGTGCAAAGTCCCAATGCAGCAAGCTTTCCATGGTTGCTAGGGTTAGAGATCGCTATTGTAGGTGGGAGCAGGTGGGAGGAGAGGAGAGGAGAGGTGGGGTGGTGGAGAGCCATGGATGAATCATATCTTTCTTCAACAGGCGGTAGATTAAGACCATGTGTTGCTTCAATAGGAGGTAAATTCTTAACATATTCAGCTTTAATACCTTTTTCTTTCATAGATTTCTTTGCCTCTTGCATATCTTCAGGACTGAGAAATAGAACACCTCTCTTCTTCGGAGTTGGTTTAGGAATAGACTCATTAATTGGAGCAGGAGCTGGCTCAGGAAGTGCCCAATTATTTTCATTTGTCAACATATTATTCAATATAATTTCAGCTTCATCCAGTGTTCTTTCCCTGAAAAGAGAACCAGCACAACTATCCAGGTAATCTCTGGAAGCATCGGTTAGCCCATTATAAAAGATATCAAGTATTTCATTTTTTAAGAGGATGATCAGGCAAAGCATTAAGTAACTTGAGAAGCCTCCCCCAAGCTTGTGGGAGCTCTCTTCTTTAATCCTGGGGATTACGCACACAACCAGGATCAAGAGAATTAACACTACTAGGAAAAGGGCTATAGATGGGATGGACACTAATGACGTACTGTACATGTGGTGCGCCATTACTAAATACTAATGGCACACCATGTGTTGGTGCGCCATTAGTGTGCAAATACTAATGGTGCACCACATCCCACGGTGTGCCATTAGTAAAAAAAAAATATTTTTTTCAAAGCTACTAATGGCGCACCGTGGGAGTGGTGCACCATTACTAACTTGACATAGTAATGGCGCACCACACCCACCATGCGTCATTAGTAGTTTTGAAAAAAAAATTAAAAAAAATAAAAATATTACTAGTAATGGCGCACCTGTGGACAGTGCGCCATTACTAGTTTTAACTAGTAATGGCGCACTGTCCACAGGTGCGCCATTACTAAGTTTTTTTCAAAAAAAATTCATTTTTTTTCTTTTTTTCTTTTCAAAACTAGTAATGGCGCACCATGGGTGTGGTGCGCCATTACTAGTTTAACTAGTAATGGCGCACCACCCCACGGTGCGCCATTACTAACTTGGCCCAAAAGTTCCCGAATGCACCACCCCCCCTGTGGACCGCCTTTTCAGTTTTAAAAAAAATAAAAGAAAATGATAAAAATGTCGAAAAAAAAGAAAATAAGTTTTCCATGTGAAATGTGGTCTAGTTGTTGGGAAAATTTACAAATATGAATTTCGACTTTATTTGGAAAATCTCTCTGGAAATTTGTAAAATGGCCATAACTTTTGCATACAAACTCGGATTAAAAAGTTTTTTATATGAAAAATCATCTACTCGAAAAGTTACATCCAAATTTAATCGGGGAAACCTCGTTAAATATTTTCAAAATCCCCAAAAACCTAACAGAAAAAAGTTACGGGGCTTTTAAGATCTGGAGGCAAAAAAATTAAAAAAAAAGGTTTTGAATTTTTTTTTTGAATTGTTTTTAGAAAAATGATACGTAATATGACCGGGAAGTTTGAAGTATTTTTCAAAATTTCATCATAGTCATGAACATGAACAAAGTCCTAGACATCAACAAGGTATAATAGGATTGATATGCTAGATATATCAACAAGTGCCTGTGAAGTGAGCTGTTGCTGGGGCTGGATAGAACTCTGAAGTTAAGCGTGGTTGGGATGGAATAGTGTGAGGATGGGTGACCTTTCAGGAAATTTGACCACGGAGTGCGATTTGACCTGATATTAAGCATATTGACCCGAGATTAAGCCATTTTAACCTGAGATTTAGAGAAAAAAACGAAAAAAATTGAATTTTTTTAAAAAAAATATAAAAAATCTGATTTTTTTTTTTTGAAAAACAAATGTTACTAATGGCGCACTGCTAATGGCGCACCGTGGGCTATAGTAATGGCGCACCCCCTGGTGCGCCATTAGTATACCAGATACTAATGGCGCACCAGTGGTGCGCCATTAGTAAAAAATACTAGTGGCGTGCTACTAATGGCGCACCGGTAGTGCGCCATTAGTAGGCAAAACCGGTGCGCCATTAGTAGGCCTTTTCCTAGTAGTGTAAACCATATCTTAGCATCACCCTTTAATGAGAACAAAAATATTTTAAGGATATAAAAGTAGCGAGATCTCTCATCATTAGTAAACAGGGTGGCTATATCATTCAATTTAGTAAGATGTGCCACAACAGTTTCAGATTCATAGCCATGAAAAGGATCAGATTCAACCAAAGTAATTATATCAGGATCAACAGAGAATTCATAATCCTTATCGGCAACACAAATAGGTGAAGTAGCAAAAGCAGGGTCAGGTTTCTTTCTATCTTTAAGAGATTGCTTATTCCATTCAACTAATAACCTTTTTAGTTCATATCTATCCTTGCAAGCTAAAATAGCTGCAGAAGCTTCCATATCAAAAACATAACCCTTAGGAATAACAGGCATATCTTCATCATCACATTCAGCAATATAATTAGTTTCACTAATTTCTTTCTCTCTAGCCCTAGCAATTTGTTCATCAAGAAATTCACCAAGTGGCACAGAAGTATCAAGCATAGAAGTAGTTTCATCATAAGTATCATGCATAGTAGAAGTGGCATCATCAATAACATGCGACATATCGGAACGAATAGCAGAAGCAGGTTTAGGTGTCGCAAGCTTACTCAAAACAGAAGGTGAATCAGGTGCAGAGCTAGATGGCAGTCCCTGGGCATCGAAACCTCATCAATACCAACCCAACTAGACGTAGGCCTTCCTTCACCGTAAGGGGCTGAACTAGTATAACTCTCTCATGTCCTTTGTCCCGATTAACCCCTTTAAGCTTCCTAGTTGCGATGGCTCCACGACTAAGTCCTTGCAAGAGGACATCTGTCGTGACAATTCCATGACAGATGGCGCCCACCGTGGGGCCAGCGCATGGTGGATTTGAGTTCTTGAAGGGCAGCTTCGAAGGGCTTAAGGGATACGCAGTCGGCCGGATGACCAAGAGTCGTCGTGGCAAGATCTACATCGATGACGAAGGCTGGGGCCCCGACGCCGGCTCAATTGAGTACGGGTACCGGGTCCTCTTTGGCGGACTCCACGTTTTCATCGGCCGGATTGGTGAGCCGGACAACTGCACCGACCTCGTCGAGACGGCTCAGCGCGCAAAACCCGCCCGAGCTCAACCCGTCGTGAAGCGTGCCTTCGTGGGTTGCGTCCACGGAGGGGAACTTTCTGAAGGATCTGAAGATGGTGGTGAGACGGCCGTTCTTTCCGATGGTGATTCATCCGCCGGTTCAACAGATTCGTTGTACCCATTGCAATACGGCGGGCTTGGGGCATGTTCCGATGGTAGCACTATTCCGGACCCCTCTGAGTCGCCAAACTGGGCAAGAGTCTTCATGGCTGGTACTCAACCCGGCCAAAATTCTACAGCCGCAGCAGCAATAACGTCCGGATCAGGAGCAGCCGGGGCAGGAGGCCCCGTAGGCCCGCCGGCTCAGGTGCTGATGGATCTCATGGATAAGCTTACGACCCTGTTAACCGCCACAGTTATCCCTGCGAATCAAGATGAGCATAATGCAGAGGCAGCACAGGTTCGTGAGGAGACAGCTCGGGCCAAGGAGGCCTTAGCAGCAGAGGACGTCAGGTTAGCCACAGAACGGGCAGCTTTGGATGCTCGGGCGCAACAGCTCCAGTCAGAGGCTTTCCAGCTTACGATGAGCCTGAACGCATCCAACGAGGTGATGAGGAGGAGACATCAGAAAACTCAATCTCGTTTGCCCCCGGTTTACGATCCACGGAACCTCTTTGCTACACCCGGAGCCGGTCCAAGTAACCCGCCAGAGGTCAATCATTTCATGACAACCGGGGGACCGGTTCAGCCTCAGGTGACGGTACCTCCTCATCGGAATATGGCACCGCCCCACTATGTACCAATACCACCTGGTCACTTTTCTAACCCCATGGAGAACTTAATCACAGCATCAGCGCGTTTGGCGGCTCTCCCAGTGGACGGTGATGATCCGACAGCGGTGGAGACCCGGAGGATCAGAGAACTTGTCCAGACAGCTCTGGCTCAGCAAGAGACCTATTCATACAGCCGAGACAGGATTCATTCAACCCCTCCGCCCTGGTTAGCTCCGACTCGTCCAAACCGGAGCCCGAGTTACAGTAGGCACATGGAGTCAGAAGCTTTGTCAAGCAACGCGCAGCGCCGTATCCAGCCCGGTGGTTATAACCCGGTGCAGGACCGAATACGACAGGAGGACGAGCAGGCGGCTCAGCTAGCGGCTCAACAGACGGCTCATAAGGACTTTCCAGATTATCCGACGACTTCCGTTGAGGCAGGAGTGGCCACCAGAACTGGCGGGGTTCCTTGTTTGGTGCCGGCTCTACGTAATGTATGTTTACCCAAGGACTTCAAGGGACCTCGAAAGGTCCCGAATTACACGGCCGATTTACAGCCCGGAGCGTGGATCGAAAGTTATGAGATGGCCATGGAGTTGTTGGAGGTCAGTGACGCAGCAATGGCTAAATACTTCCCCATTATGTTGGATGGAACGGCCCGGTCTTGGCTAAAGGGCTTGCCACCCAATTCCATTAGTTCATGGGCAGAGCTAAAGGCCCGGTTCATCCAAAACTTCAAAGACACTTGCAAGCAATCTATGTCGATTGTGGACTTAACAAATTGTAAGCAAGAGGAGGGTGAATCCACAACTCATTGGGTGCGCCGGGTCAAGGAGGCTTACGTTGAGGCTTATAACGAAAAAGCTCGTCAGGATGCACTTGACTTGTTGGATGAGGAGCGAGACTTGGCAATAGCCCGCTCGGCGATTTACCAGCAAGACCTGCACCGCTATCATAGCCGCCGGGTTAGAAGCATAACCTTTCAGGAAGGCGACTTAGTGCTCCGGCTCATCCAGGATCAGTCTGATATGCACAAGCTATCCCCTCCGTGGGAAGGACCCTTTGTGATCAGCAAGAATCTGAACAACGGGTCATACTACCTTATCGATGTTCGAGAGCACAAAGACTCACGTAAGTCGGAGGAGGAGACCCGCCGACCGTGGAATATCGCCCATCTTTGGCCCTACTATACTTGAGCCACTGGCTCTCAAGATGTATATATTTTGGCGATGTATATATTATATAAAGCAATAAAGCAGGACCTCTGTCCTTTTCACCCTCAAAGGTTTACATGTCTTCTTTATCAGGTGGTGGAAACAACCAACAGGGAGCGGATCATATCTGAATCCGACTTTCCCTTTGGTCCGGCTTATGATCATATCTGAATCTAGCCATGATCACTTGGGGGCTTCCTATTCAAACGTAGGTCGTATTCGAACCAAAGAGAACATAGCTGTCGATACCCACTTGATCGGCATACTGCCAAACCCACTTGGGGGCTTCTTGATCATATTTGAATCATAGCTTAACCCCTTTGGGTCTGACGTGGATCGTATTCGAATCAGCGTCATTAAACAACTCTTATGGTCACTTGGGGGCTTCCTATTCAAACATAGGTCATATTCGAACCAAAGAGAACATAGCTGTCGATACCCACTTGATCGGCATCGCCAAAGCCACTGGGGGCTATATGATCGTATCTGAATCTTAGCTTAACCCCTTTGGAACGGTTCACTGATCGTATTCGAATCAGAAGCCTTTAAGTTTTGTTTATTATTTATCATACTTTGTAAGCGCGAATATTTGACTATCTTGAGACCCTCTTGAAAGTACTATGGAGTGGATTTCGTTCCACCGGTTTAATATTGGTTGCCTCAGGTTGTTAAGTGCCAGGTGAACTTTATATATGCCAACTTTCAGGAGTTAAACTTACCCTCATGGGTTGGGTCATGTAAGCCGGTAAGATAACCGCAAGAATCACAAGTATGCTATTATGATTATGTCTAATAGGTCTAATCATAAGTCGGCCTTCCTAAGATTGTTTGGTATACACTCTGGGTTATCAATACCTTATGCAACCCCCGATGCGGTAAATCGCCAAGGGATTTCTGTTTGTCTCATATGCAGGATAAGGCAAGCAACTTTTTGTTAAAAATAAAGGAACTAGAAGATCAATAAAAGTTGGAAGTATATAGCGATGGCGGTTTAAGGAAGTATTAAGCGCCATAAACATGCGCGAAGGCATGAAAAAAATCGAGAGTTTTTCTACCCTATTACAAGACTCCCCGAGTCTGAATAGTGAGGCATTGTTTTCACAAAGACATAAACATATGGCGCCTGGCGTCTTTACTCCTTTGGTTGGCTTGAAGATTCCGGGTTATCCTTCTCCGCCTCTCCGTCGGCTGCCCTGTCCTGGAAGGTTGATGAGACCCAGTCAATGCCACTCAAGGCTTCAAACTCAGCTTCATCGTCTATTAAACCAGCTGGGTCGACTTCAGGGGCAAAGGTGTGCTTACGAGTTGGAGGGATCAGGCTGACTTCATCATAATGAGGTGTTGGAATCCTCCGGTTCTCGCTGTCATAGCCCGGCTGATACTTGGTAAGATCAGTGTCGTTCCCAATGGAAGTAGCCACAGGGTGTATGTCTTTCACACAAGCGGTGCAGTCTGCTTCATTAAATAAGGTGCCATCTTCCTTCAGACTCGGGTATCCAAGAGCGAGGTCGGCCGGGTCTAGTTCTGGAATCCATGCTTTAGCCCAGCTCAACGCGGCTATGGCCCCGGCTCTTGCGGACGCCCGCCTTAGCTCTTGGATGCACTGAGGTAATACAGCAAGCCGCTTCAGTACGTCTTGCAGGAGGTGAGGAACGTCATTTGATAATGCCACAATGGCCAGAGCACGTTGTGACCCGTTGTAAAGTTGCTCCACCAGAGTGTAAACCGCTTTCAGTTTGATCAACATGTTCTGTTTAAGGTATGTGCTCTTGGGGCCTGTGTTCATAAACATACGGTGAGCCGGAGATAACAGTTAAAACAGTCGTCAAAGGAAGGCTTGCAGTACTTAAGGTTTATATATCATAACTTACTGAAGATGGCTGAGACCATTTGAGATATCTGGCGCTTTAAGCCGGACAGCTCGGTTTTTGCTTCTGCAAGAGATGCTTCTGTTGTCTCGGCCCGGGTCACCAGTGAGGCCTTCTCATCAGCCCAGATTTTATTCTCCGCCTCAAAATTCTTCTTCAACTTCTCTTGTTCAGAGACGCTAAATTCAAATTTGGAGTTGGCCTTTTGAATTTCAAGTTCTTGAGCAGCCAGGCGGCTCTTCAGGTCAGCAATCTCTGACTCAAATTGACTTATGGTGGCATGTATTGATGTCGGGCTATAGTCAGCATCATGGTAAGGTAACATTAAGTCCCAAGCACTTTGCAAGCAAAGGTACTTGACACTTGGGGGCTAATGTATGCTGAAGAATTCTAAGTTACTATGCCGATTCATGGAAACTAAGTCTCAAGCACTTTGCAAGCAAAGATACTTGACACTTGGGGGCTAATGTGTATTGCAAGTTTAAGGTATCATGTTACCACCGGGTTAAATATCTTCTTTCTAAACCGGACAAAGCAATGCTAAGCAGTTTTTCTAAGTCTACAACATATTTATTCATAAGCAATAGACTTGGGGGCTGATACAGTAAGTATGATTAAGGAAAGTAGCATAAGTCATGCCTCAGATTTTTGCTGTATTTGCTTCACCATGTCAATTTCCAGGTCACGGCTGCTATGCACTTGACTAATGTAACCAGAGACGATCTCCCCAATACTCAAGTGAGTGTAGTCAGCCATGTCTAGCTTGGCCTTTCGGCGTTCCAAAAGCTCCTCCTTGGTAGAGCACTTGGGAAGAACAGTGGGCTGGCCTGACTCAACGAACTGAGTCTTGAGAATTTCAACGTCCGGATCAATTGTCTTGGCCAGGTCAGGAGTTTCCGGTTTATCAGAGTCGCCGAGCGTTTCTTCAGCGGGCGGATCAGAGGTCGGCGTTGGGATGTCATAAACTGGTTCAGGCGGCGGCTGATGAGTGGAAGTGTCAGGGGCAGCCGTGCCAAGCTCCGATTCAGTTACGACAGGGTCTTGGGCCGGCTTATCCTTCTTTGATTTCTTTCTGGGCTTCACTTGCATGTTGTGGACAAGGCAGAAGAATGAGTACAAAAGCATGAGTAAGATAAAACATAAGGTAAACAAATTTACATTACCCAGGGGCGGTTTTGAAAGCCGACATGTTGGATTGCATAGACTCGCCGGAGGAAGGAGAGGTATCCTGATAATTGGAGTCAGAAGAATTGAGAGGTTGATGAATTAAACCCGCCAAAGGTGAAACAGAACGTAAGTCGGAGATAACCTCATTCCGACGTTCTTGCTTACGTCAGGTAAGCCGGAGGAGTGCTCTGCATCCTTGCTGGTCTGGGTCTGCCTCCGACTTTCATAAAGCTGTCGCTTCAAAAGAAATTGAGGATCTTGGTAAGCCAAAGGATGTGAAAATCTTACTTTCCGGGTCACTCTTTGAGTTTTCTGCTGCGGCAAAGGCTCGGAGTCGGAGGAGATTATAGTTACCTCTTCCTCGACGGGTTGGCTGTTTCCCGTGTCTTCCTGAAAGGGAAGTAATGTCAGTAACGTGATGATAAAAGAGGGAGGGAAGTTAAAAGTTACCTCTTCTTCTTCATCATTAGAGTCATCAAGTTTGAACATCTCTGAGGCGCTTGGCTTCCTCTTCTTTCAAGTTCCTGTCTTGGCGGCTTTCCTTTCGGCTCTCTTGGCCGCTCTGGCTTGTTTGGCCGCCTCATGGTCATACTTGACCTTCCAGAAGTTGTCATTGGCCTGTGAAAAATGACAAAGGGTCATGAGTAAAATCAAAGTGTAACACAGTAAAGAGTATCTACTGAGGTTGATGACTCACTGCAGGGGCGGGGTTCTTCTTGCAGAAGGGAAGCAAGCCAAAGGCATTACTAGTCACTGTGCCCTCTTTCAACAAAGTCTGGGTCGTAGCCTCCACCGCATCATCTGGTAAGTCATCAGGGCTATGACGCAGGGGTCATCCTTCTCGCCTGAGTAAGTACACATTAAGCCAGGGCGACGGCTTAACGGAATCATTCGCCAAGCAACCCAGACTCGGACCAGGTCGATGCCATCTAAGCCGTTCCCCAAAAGAGCTTTGATTTTCTTAATAGTAGGGGTGAGTGGCAGACGTTCAACGGCAGTCAACTTGTCCGGCAGCGGGTGGTTGGATTCAAGGCGCAAGGTGCGAAAGCCGGGCAGTGGGTTTTCACTAGCCGGAGAAGTGTCCTGGCAATAGAACCATGTCTGGTTCCAATCCTTTGGATGACTCGACAGTTCAGCATAAGGAAAAAGACAGTCTCTCCGCCCCTGAATCGAGATGCCCCCGAGTTCCAGACTGGGCCCGTTGGCACGTTCGTTCTGCTGGTTTAAATAGAACGATTCCCTGAACAAAAGTAGGCTGGGCTCTTCTCCAAGGTAGACCTCGCAGAAGACTTGGAAGTTGCAAATATTTGACACGGATTGGGCCCGATGTCTTGAGGTCTTAGGTCGAGGACTACAAAACATCCCTGAAGAATTTTGAACCGGGCGGAGCAAATCCCCGGCTCATATGATCAGTGAAAATGATCACCTCCCCCTCTTTGGGATGAGGTTTCTCCTCAGACGGGTCAGGAGCGCGATAAGACATGATCTCCTTCTTGGGCAGATATCCGGATTTCACAAATTCAGACAATGTGCTCTCTGTGACAACGGACTTGACCCAGTTACAGGTTATAGGAGCCTTGGGAGCCTTAGGTGCCATTACGCAAGTGGAAGCCTATGACAAAATAAAGAATTTCCGGTTCAAGTTTAACCCGGAGGAGAACATTATTAATTTATTCAAAATGGCGGCTTAAGATGGGGCCTAATGACATATGGGTAACTGTACAGTGATATTTAAGCCGCTACAGGTCTCAATGGCAGTAAAATTTTCTTAAGTCGCCGAAAGCAAGCAAAGGTATCATTTTCTTAAACCGGCCACACCGATGACCATGGTTAAACAAAGTCAATAGCGGCAGTGTTTCTTGACTAAGTGTGGCACAAACAGGTTTCACAAGGTGCAGGTATTATTTTGGATCAAACGGTCATTCTAAATAGAAAATTTTCTAGACCTAAAAACAAGGCAGAAAAGTTCATACATTCAAGGGAGGCTTCTAAACAAGGGAGAACAGATCTGTTTGTATTGAGGATAAGCACAAACAATCACCGCAACAGTTTTACGCTATTTTGGCGATCTAAACAGGGCTCAGGCGGTGACGAGCACCGACGAACTCGAAGAAGCTCTAATGCAGATCTAAGAAAGGGAAAGAGAGGAACTTACGGATGTGGACGGGCTGCAGAGGTTCACCGTCGATTTCTGGTCAGATTCAGGTTGATGCAGCGGCCTGAGTTGGTGAAGGCGAGGGGCTCGACGGCGGCGGCGGTGGAGCTCGAGAGACAGAGAGGTAGCGAGAGGAAGAAGACGACTAAGAGGGAGGAGAATGGAGGACCGAGGTCGTGCCTATTTATAAGGGAAGGCCGACTGAGACGGCGCGAGAAACGAGGAGACCAAACATCATTATCCAGTGGCCCCGACGCCTCGGTTTTCGGAACGGTTAGTAAAAGCAAAGATCCGTTGGAGGATATGGCGGAGTAAAATATGAATTTAAGTAAGGATGACGTCACGGCGGGTTAACGCGGATCTAGAAGATGACGTCATGGCGGGTTAAAACCTTTGCACGGGCAGAAGGCTGAAGGTTTATTTCTTAAGGTATTTTAAGATTAACATGAACCGGTTCAAATCAATCTGGGGCCTAATGTTGGGGATATAACTATTTGTGTAAGCCGCCCAGGAGGGGCCTGGTTACGCAAGAAGACTCATCAGAAAGAAGCCCAAGACCAAGCATGAAGATGGTTGTTTAATAAAGGGTCTAAGGCCCACAGGCGGCTTAAGGCCCATAGTGGTAAACCGCCATGATGGCATGACTTGTAACATAAGGTAGAATTCACTAGTCGCCGGGCCGGACACTGTCTATGAGTCGGCCGGGGGACTTTGTAGGCCGCAGGGCGTCAACCCGTGTATATAAGGGGACGACCCGCCGGCGGCTTAGGGCAAGAAACAACTCATCGAGAGCCGGGAATAGCGTATCTCGCTCCCTGGTCATCGAAACCTCATCAATACCAACCCAACTAGACGTAGGCCTTCCTTCACCGTAAGGGGCTAAACTAGTATAACTCTCTCGTGTCCTTTGTCCCGATTAACCCCTTTAAGCTTCCTAGTTGCGATGGCTCCATGACTAAGTCCTTGCAAGAGGACATCTGCCGTGACAATTCCACGACACAAGGGCTCCTGAAAGAGATAGTGAATTAGAGCGTTGTTCCAAACTTTCTGGCATGGGACAAAAGATCTTTAACCAAAGCAGGGTAATTGAATCCAGGAGGTTGATGAGTTGTGCATGAACAGAAACCTAGGAAGTACACCAAGGAGTACCCCAAAGAGAAATATTTCCTTGGGTAATTTGCTAAACATAATGGGCTTTTAAATTGGGAAGTATTTTAAGAATAGAGGACCAAAAGGCTGATTTTGGAGTGTTGGGAGTGGCAATCCAAATAGAAGAATCCTAATAGTATTTGCATTTAAGCACAAGATATAACTAAGAATTGGGGGCTTTAGCAAGTCTCCAGGCAGCATCAAGAATAAGTCCTTTGTTAACGGCTTGCAAATTTCTTATACCTAACCTTCCTTGTTTGGAGTTGCATATATCCTTCCAAGCTTTGAGGCAAAGGCTCCTATTCAGTTGTTTTCTCTAATTCATGTCCACCAAAAATTCATAATAATAGCAGTGAGTTTAGCAATGAACTTTTTGGTGAATAAAATGTTAGCCATATAATAACAGGATTGGCAAGAAAAACAGATCTGATGAGCTCAAGTCTAGCTACATGAAAGAGCATATTAGCCTTATAAGCCGAAAGTTTATTCATAAATTTATCAAGCACAAAATTATAAGCTACAACTCTACTCTTAGCAGGGAGGATGGGAGGGTGTCTCAAATGAGTGAAGTTACTATCCATGATAGAAACGGGAAAGAATGGCAGATTTAGTCCAATTTGGAATTTGACATGAAAGATCACAAAAATGATGAATAATTTGAGCCATAGAACTAGCTTCCTGAACAGTGGCTTTCCCAAAAACAAGGAGATCATATGCAAATTGAAGAGAATGAATAGGAGGCCAATTTCATCCAAGTAAAATTCCCTTAAGATGGTTAGCTGACAAAGCATCGTCGAGAGCCAGAGACAATTCATTGGTAGCAAGAAAAAACAAGTAAGGAGACAAAGGACAACCTTGACAAATCCCTCTTATGTCTTTTAAATTCATGAGAAGGCTGAGAATCAAAGAATTTTCCAATGTGTGATCTTCCTGGTGCAGAGGGAGCATTTGAATTTGATTAATTTTGCTTTCCAACTCCTGCATTTATTCCTAAATAGGCCTTTTCATTTTGCACCACCTTTTCAAAGATCCTGCAAGGGAAGATGTTTTTGCCGAAAAAGAAGAAGTTCCAACATTACTCCATGCCGATTTAGCAAAAGCACTGAAATCTTCCTCAAACAGCCACCAGTTTTGAAATTTGAAAATTTGTTTAGGCTTAGAGAAATTATCATCAGTGGATATGAGAATTGGAGCATGATCATTCATCATGGTTGACAGAGTTGCTATCCCGAATTCCCTATTTGTCGTTTATCGCCGAAAACTGTCAGCGCTTCGCACAGGGGCTGAGTGATGCATTTCAGCTGGCCCATTTCTGTAGATAGCGTGGGAACTATCCCATCTAGTTTTGGGAACCTTCTAGAAGGTTCCTAAAATGGTTTTTCGTTCTTTTTCAGGTTTTCGGTTTTCGTTTGGTTTTCGTCTTTTCTCTTGTTTTTTGTTTCTTTCTCTTCTTTCTTTTTTTCTTTTTCTTTTCTATTTATTTTACATTTTTTGTTTCTTTCTGATTTAAAAAAATGTTTATGCTTTCTAAAATGTTTGGAATTTTTCAAAAAAATTAAAAATATACGGGATTTTCAAGATGATCATGTTTTTTAAAAATTATTCATGACTTCGAAAAATGTTCATAAATTTCAAAAATATTCGTATTTATAAAAGTTTGATAAAATTAAATTGTCATGTTTTCAAAGTTTGTTCGTAAATTCAAAAAAGTTTGTTTTTCTATAAAGCTGTTCAGAATGTTGGAAAATGTTCCTTCTTCCAATTTTGCGCATAAAGTAAAAAATGTGTTCGCCTATATGAAAAATGTTCGAGAATTTCAACCAAATGTTCGTGCTTTTGATTTTTCTTCTCAGAATTTAGAAACATGTTCCCATTATCTAATTTTTTCTCAAAATTTAAAAAAAAAAATCGGGATTTTCAAAATTAGTTTTTGTTAAAAATGTTCAGGCTTTTCAAAAAATGAAATTTCAAAATTTGTTCGAGTTGTTCAATAAATTGTTGGATTTTCAAACATTCACTCTTTAAATTTTGTTCACAATTTCCAAGGAATATTCGAAAAAATTATAAAACTGTTCTTAATCGTACACACTCCTCTTTGGCCACCAACTCTTGTCATCTTGATCTTTAAAAAAAAAACTCTTGTCGGCTATACAGGTTACCTACTCTCCTTAATTAGTTGCAAGCCTGGAGATCGAAACCCGTCAGGGGGGGGGGGACAAATTCACTGTTTTGATCCTTTAAGCAAAGATTAGCACGCTTTGATCTTACTTCGTAATTATTTCATGATATGACATTTTTTGATTATGCCAACATCTATAGCGTTTTGGTTGCACGGAAGACGGCACTATTCCTGGCGTTGTTTTTTGACCCACACTCGTCCAGTCCACACTGACGTGGCAATCCGAAAACGGCATGATGCTTCGCCATCGGCGTTGGCGTTGGCATTTTGGTGAAAGGCCATGGGCATTGGCGTTTGGTCTCATGGCTGCTCCCGCCACTTAAGTGCACTCTTTAGTTATCACAATGGCAGTAGTGCACGGAAATTCGCAGGGGCGCATAAGTGCGAGAGCATTTACCTGCTAAGCCTTGCCATCCGCTTCATTTGCCTCGTGATTTTTAAGTAGTTGAATCGCGCATGAGGGCATAGTAAAAAAAAATCCGTCAAAAAGCTTTAAGTTTGAACGATGCAACTTACGCTGCGTCTGGACGTTGCATTCGGGCCTAGTATTGGGTATTGGCATTTATGTGGGCTGAATATCCCGAATACCGCCGTTTGGTTGTTCTTGGCATTTAGCTATGGCATTCGGGCTCGATATCAAGCGACCTGTCTCGAAGGCAAAAGGCTCGTAGCCCAATTCAGAGCCTATGTGCTCGACATCGCTGAGTATTCGGGATAGCACATACCTGTTCGCACCGCTCAAAAAAAAAAAAACATACCTGTTCGCGACCAAAAGGACCGTCATCCCTCCAATCCCCACTAGAGACAGGAGGTCTCGCCCGTAGTGCACGGCGGCGACGGCCGACGCAGGTAGGCCATCCCGCCGTCCTCTTGTACAGCGGCCATCGCCACCCCCCCCCCCCCACCCACCCCCGCCTCGCCACACTTCCTTTTCCTTTTGTCCCGCCCCATTCTCATCTCTCTTCTGTGCATCCTGGGCGGGGGATCCTGTTCACGCGATGGCGATCCTGCAGCTGCTCGCCGGCTGCTCGGGCCGCGTCCCGACCCTCGACCGCCGGCTACCCCGTCCCGTTTCGGACCTCGACCGCCCACTACCCGGACACCTCCGCCGCGCCGCCGCTTTTCAGGTGCTGCAAGGACGGCACCTCGCTCGAAGTCTTCTTCCTGGACGGGGGCTGCCCGGAGGTCAACATTCACCCCTCAGGGCCGCTCATGAAGGAGGTAGCGGTCCCTCTCAGTTTCTCTTCGGTGACCTTCACCCCGATTTGATCATCCAAACATCATTTGGCATTCAGTCTCAATGTCAAGTCTGTTTCGAATACCTAAATATCCAAACAAAGATATCGGCATTCAATCTCAATATCAATATCCTGTGATATTGATATTCAAACCAATGCAATGCCAAGCTTTGAATGCAAACATCCAAACAGATTACGGTTTTTGCATCTAAATATGCAAAGTTTTAACAAGTTTCAGGGATATAAGTTTAAGAATTTTTCTGTTGGTCGTAGGCACATAATAATTGATTTTTATCGGTCGCTCGTACTAAGTTTCAACAGAATATTTTGAAAGTCATCAAAACATATTCAAAATGGATCTTATTTCAAAGCACTGGTCACGTAAACACGAATATGAAATCAGAACTTAATTTATTTTTTCCAGTTTAAAGATATAGAACTTTAAAAATCAAAAGCCAAAATAAAAAACTGGCACCATAAACCTGAGTGCCCCCGCACTTGCATGAAATCCTTGTGGCAGTACTGTATGCTAGCTAGCTAGCGAATCGATGGATCGGCTGAAAACCTGTGCAGTAAATTAGCTTAAGCTAGTGTCGTACTCCATGCATGTATGGCCCATACTTTGCGTCTATGCTCACCACTGTTCACTGGAGTGAGAAAAGAATACATCGTACCACACCATACAATAATAACGGTGTATATTTAACCGAGAGTTAACTTGGGCACATTTTCTATTTAGTTTTTGCATATGGTCATATCTCCGTTTGAATGCCACATCTGCTATTTTGGTTGCTTTTAAATTCATTTCTTGGAACAATAACTTCTTTTGTTATGCTCATTATCTGCAAAACTTAGTGATTGAGAGCTAACTTGGCATAATAGCCTAACTCCACATTGGTCCATTGGCACCATATATATCATGTATGCTATAACAATTATCCATGTTAAATTTGATGCAGAAATATGATCATATGCACTGGGAACATGGCCTTATTTGTAGAAATAACTTTCATAGATATTTATTTATTTCAAAAAAATTCTCTTTCTGTAAGAAAGGATTTCTCTGTGTGGATTTGTAGAGATCTTCGGTTGACCGTGCACTATGCTGAATTTGATGCACAGCTATGTTTGTAAAATATCTCTCTTTTCAACGTGAACTGTAAGGCTTCTCAGACTACACTGATGTAGGGTGAACAATCAACATGGCACACTTTATTCGTTGGTATTGAAACTGAGCTACCCTGATACTAAATGTATCCTCATAATCGCGTCTTGTGAGAGCTATTAACTAGCACTCATGCTCTTTTTAGTTACGAGAAGAAGTGGCATAAATATATCTGATTTTGATCTTATTTTCAACGTAATGAATAAACTGGTTCTTAGCTACGATGAGCCTAATAGTCAGTAGTCACCATGTGCTATCTAATGAGGCTGATTATGACAGGAGAGATTATTTATCGCTTCAGAATTAAGGTATTTTAAGGGACCAAAACTTCCTTCATGCACCCAATGACTTGGCTTAGGCTTCCTTCTAAAAATGTATCAAAATTTTAGAAGGTGCTCGTTATGTAAGTTCGGATGGTGTTGATGCATATTATCTAAGCAATGTGCATATCACCTCCATATCTTTTTATGTTCTCCTACCGTACTTGCTTCTTATATGCGACTCATTTGACTGTTGTACAGGCTTGTCATCTACAGAAATGTAAGCTACGAAGTTCAAGTACCTAGCAATATTATCTACACATGATGTACGCAAAGAGGTTCGAGGAAGTGTAGCATGCTGAAACTAACTTGTGATGACACTCGCTATAAAGGTACTAAATGTAATTTTTTTGCCAGGTTTGTTGGACGCCACCGAGCGCACTACATGCACTACTTGGATGTGTAGACCTACAAGAAAAATGCACATGAGCTGATGTGTAAGATTTCCTGTCATATCAATGAAGTAATGTGCTTTCATTTGCTTCTTTTTTTATTCGAAGTGAGCATGTCCAGATATAGAAATGGTTTTGGCTTGTTGAAAATAGTCAGCATATGCTCAACTAACTGCTTGGTTCCATGCTTATGTTTTATAGTATTCCTTTGTTATCTAAGTTCACTATGTGACTAGTGCAAAAGTTCTTGTTATGACCTCCGAATAAATCGGACGACTCTATTTTGACGTGGTCTGCACACTCTGTTGGAAACGAATATTTTGGCAATGCTACTCGATGTATTGATCGGTGCATAGCGCACGTATATATGGAGTACAAGGTGGGCCACAACCTCAACTATACAATGACTAGGAGGTGGAGCGGACTATACAATAGACATGTACAAACCATATATTCAACACCCCCCGCAGTCGAAGTGTCGCCGGAGACACAAAGACTGGACCTGAACTCTTCGAAAACAGAAGTAGGCAGTCCTTTTGTCATAACATCGGCAAACTGTTGCGCCGTCGGGACGTGGAGGACCCGGATGCGCCCAAGGGCCACCTGCTCACGAACGAAGTGTATATCGAGCTCAATGTGCTTCGTTCGTCGATGATGGACCGGGTTGGCGGAGAGGTACACGGCGGAGACGTTGTCGCAGTAGACGAGTGTGGCCTTGTGAACATCACAAAGCAACTCCTGGAGCAGCTGACGAAGCCAAGAGCATTCGGCAACGGCGTTAGCCATTGCCCGATACTCTGCCTCGGCACTCGAGCGAGAGACTGTGGTCTGTTGCTTGGAAGACCAAGAGATCAGGGACGGCCCAAGGTAGACACAGTACCCCAATGTGGAGCGCCGTGTGTCCGGGCAGCCAGCCCAGTCCGCATCAGAGTAGGCGACGAGGTCGGTGGAGGCGGAGGCCGTCAGTGTAAGTCCCATGGACGGGGTGCCGCGTATGTACCGGAGGATACGCTTCACCAAGGTCCAATAAGAATCACGCGGAGCATGCATGTGAAGGCAGACCTGTTGAACGGCATACTGCAAGTCGGGGCGCGTCAGAGTGAGGTACTGCAAGGCACCCACAATGGAGCGATAGAAGGCCGCGTCGGATGCGGGAGAGCCCTCCAGAGCTGAAACCTTGGCCTTGGTGTCAACAGGCGTGGGAGCAGGCTTGCAGTTAAGCATGTCGGCACGATCAAGAAGCTCATGGGCGTAACGCTGCTGATGCAGAAAGAACCCATCTGGCCGTCGAACCACCTCAATGCCGAGGAAGTAGTGGAGGGGCCCCAAATCCTTCAGGGAAAACTCATCGCGAAGACGAGCAGTAAGCCGCTGGAGAAGTGCGACAGTGGATGCCGTCAGGATGATGTCGTCGACGTAGAGCAACAAGTAGGCCGTGTCAACCCCGTGATGGTACACGAAGAGGGACGCGTCGGAGCGGGTCGATGTAAATCCAAGCGTCTGCAGGAAGGCAGCGATGCGCTGGTACCAGGCCCGAGGCGCCTGCTTCAACCCGTAAAGTGAACGGGAGAGCAAGCACACATGATCCGGCTGTGTGGCGTCGACGAAGCCGGTGGGCTGTTCACAGGACACCTGCTCGGCGAGGTGGTCGTGCAAGAAGGCGTTGGAGACGTCCAACTGATGCACAGGCCAAGCTCGGGAGACGGCCAGCTGAAGCATGGTGCGGATCGTGCCCGGTTTAACAACCGGAGCAAAAGTATCGGTGAAGTCCACGCCCGCACGTTGCCGAAAGCCTCGAACCACCCAGCGAGCCTTGTAGCGCTCGAGAGTCCCGTCTGGACGAGTCTTATGCCGAAAGACCCACTTGCCCGTGATGATGTTGGCACGAGGCGGCCGGGGGACAAGCTGCTAGGTGCGGTTCCGTTGGAGCGCATCGAACTCTTCCTGAATCGCAGCGAGCCAATGAGGGTCCCGAAGGGTGGCTCGAGCTAACGATGGGAGAGGGGATGGCTCAGAGACGGAAGCAGCGAGAAGATACTCATCGCTGGTGTACCGCGTACTCGGGCGTAAGGTATCAGCCCGAGAGTGAGTCATCGGGCGGGGCAGCGAGTCCGGGGCGACGGGCGATGACGAAGAAGAGCCTGCAGCCGCTGATGCCGCGGGTGAGGCCGCCGGCGAGGCAGCAGGCGAGGGCGCGGGGGGCGCCGAGGAGGCCCGCGCCGATGGCGGCGCGAGGGGCGTCGCAGGCGCCGGGAGGGGTGCAGCCCCTAAGGAAGCTAGCCGGGGAGGAACTCGACCCGGGGCACGGGGGGCTCCCTCAAAGCCAGGAGGCGGCCCGAGAGAAACACTCGAGCGGCCGTCGCCGGGAGCGGGCAAGGCCGCAACATCCGAAGGTACCTGCAGAAATGGAAAAACCATCTCATCAAAGTAAACGTGTCGGGAAGTGATGACCCGATGGGTGATAGGATCATAGCAGCGGTAGCCTTTGGTGTTGGGGGGATAGCCAAGAAAAATGCAGGCCACAGACCGTGGTGCGAGCTTATGAGGAGTGTGGAAGCGATGCTAGGGTAGCACAAGCAACCGAAGATGCGGAGCTCGGTGTAGGAGGGTGGCGTGCCGAACAAAAGATGATGAGGAGCAAAGTTCCCGCGAGTGCGATAGGGACGAATGTTGAGGAGTAGTGATGCGGTGGTGAGCGCGTCAGGCCAGAAACGTGGTGGCACGTTGGCGTGAAAGAGGAGGGTGCGAACGCGGTCATTAAGAGTGCGAAGCACGCGCTCAGCGCGGCCATTTTATTGCGAAGTGTACGGGCAAGTGAGACGAAAAATCGTGCCGTGTGTGGCGAGAAGGTTGCGGATCGCAAGATTATCAAACTCCTTCCCGTTGTCTGTTTGCAACGCATGAATGGGGCGACCAAACTGCATGGCGACATAGGAGTAGAAAGCGGTGAGAGTGGCAACAGAATCCGACTTTCGCCGCAACGGGAAGGTCCACACATTGTGCGAAAAATCATCAAGAATAACAAGATAATAAAGATAGCCCGTGTTACTAGTAACAGGAGAGGTCCAAACATCACTATGAATCAACTCAAATGGGTATGAAGCAACATGCGAGGAAGTGCTAAAGGGTAAACGAGTATGTTTGCCAAGACGACAAGCATGACAAGTGTGATCGTCGATCTTATTACACGTGAATGAAAAACTGCGAAGAATATGACGAAGGGTGGCAGTGTTGGGATGACCGAGACGAGCGTGCCAAAGGTCCACTCCAGCGGAAAGCGCCATGGGTGCAGCGACGGAGGATGTGGATGAGTGGACCGGGTAGAGCTCGTCGGGGTTGTCACATCGGTGGAGCACCATCCGGGTACGGGCATCCTTAACAGAAAAGCCAAACATGTCAAATTCAACGGTGACAGGATTTTCACGTGTAAGAGAACGAACAGAAACTAGATTTTTAATGATGTCAGGTGAAACAAGTACGTTAGAAAGATATAATGGAAGGGAGTTAGAAGGAAAAGCAGCATGACCGACATGAGTGATGGGCATGGAAGAACCGTCACCCACGGTAATGCGAGCAGCAGTGTGAACAGGGTGAGCGGTAAAAAGGTTACCGGGGTTGGCGGCCATGTGAGCCGTGGCTCCGGTGTCCATGTACCAGTCGCCACCGCCAGTGTACTGCTATGGCGTGGGGGCGGTGTGGAGGGCCGCTAACAGCGCGGGGTCCCAGGGCGCCGGCAGGAGGGCCGGGGCCGACGGCAGAGGCTGTGGCGGCGGCGCCGCGAACCCACCGGCCGAGGGCAGGCCATAGGCCGCCGAGGGGCCGTAGAGCGGCGCCTGCGGATACGCCTGAGGGGCCGCGTACAGAGCCTGATGAGGGGCCGGACGGGCGCCAAAGACACCGGGGACGGGGGCACGCGGTATGGGCATGGAGTATGCGTGAACCACCCCCGTCCATGGGTTTTTGGCCGGCCTGCCAGGGCGCCGGCGGGAGCGGGTGCTGCGGCGGGCGCGGCGCCCCGCCATGGGCAGCCGGCTGCTGCTGCTGCTGCTTGCGGCCCCCTCGGCCGCGACGCCCGCCCCGGCGCTGCTGCTGCTCGGCGGGGGCGGCGGAGGGGCCTGCGGCGGCACGGGTAGGGGAACCCGGGCGGCGGCTGCGCGTGGAGGGGCCCCTGGGCGGGCCGCGGCGGGGGAGCCGGAGCGGTGGGCGGCGCACCGCCGCGGGTCCCGGCGGTGAGAGTCGTACGGGTGGCCCGGGTGTGCGACATCCGCATCCTCCTCTCCTCCAGCTTCAGGTACGCGACGATCTTGGGGAAGGTCGGGTTGGTGATGAGAGGGATGTTGGAGGCGGCGTTCCCGAAGTCTTCGTTCAGGCCGGCGATGAGAGTGCTGAGGAGAAGCTCGTCGGAGACCTTCTCGCCGAGGTCACGGAGCTCGTCGACAAGCTTCTTGAGGCGCATGCAATAATCGTCCACCGATGAGTCAAGCTGCTGGCACCCCAAAAACTCGCCGTGCAAGAAAACCTTGCGTTGGAGCGCGTTGTCGGTGAAGAGGCCGTTGAGTTTAGTCCAAACGGCGTGAGCGTCATCATCAGCGGAGACCATCGTGTGAAAAAGGTCCTTCGAGATGGTGGTGTAGGACCAGCGGATGAGAGTGGCGTCGATGGACGTCCACTCATCGTCGTCCTCCATGAAGCGGGAGTCTACGGAGCCATCGATGTGATCCTGGAGATTGTACTCACGGAACACAAGGGAGAAGTACGTTTTCCAGGCATAGTAGGTGGAGGTGAGGTGATCGAGGACGACGGGAACCCGAGCGAGGATGTTGAGATCGCGGATGACGACGGGATCGGGGCCTTCGAAGGGGTTGGTGCGGCGGCTGCGGGTGGTACTGGAGGAACCGGGGGAGGCCATGGCTGAGAGGGGAGTGCGGCGGCGCGGGTGGCCGCGCGACGGTTGCGGGAGGCGGCGCGGCGGGTGGCGGCGCTGCGGGGTGAGGGCGGAAGCGCGAGACGGTGGCGGCACACAGGGGGCGGCGGCGCGGCGGCGAGGGGACGCGGCGGCGCGAAGTGGCGGCGGCGGCGGGTGGCGGCGGCGGCGGCGATTGGATCGCGGCGGCGGCGGCAGTAGTTAGGGTTAGGATCGTAGGTGTGATACCATGTTGGAAACGAATATTTTGGCAATGCTATTCGATGTATTGATCGGTGCATAGCGCAGGTATATATGGAGTACAAGGTGGGGCCACAACCTCAACTATACAATGACTCGGAGGTGGGCCGGATTATACAATAGACATGTACAAACCATATATTCAACACTCTGCTATATGTAAATTACAATATACCCCCTCCGTTCCAAAATAGATGACCCAACTTTGTATTAAAGTTAGTACAAAGCTGAGTCATCTATTTTGAAACAGAGGGAGTATATGTTTATCAATTCTTGACATTTTACAGTTTTAATAGACGGGCATGGCAACACGCACCTACAATGATCTCGTAATACATTTCAAGCAGTATATAGTACTTCCTCCGTTCCAAAATATAGCGCGCCCACATTTTTCGAGGTTCAACTTTGAACATAAATTTAACCCACGAGAACGACTGCGGCGGGATCAAAAATTATATAATTGAAAACTTTGTTTGAATACGAATTCATTGGTATAATTTTTTCGCCCGCCGCAGTCGATCTCGTTGGTTGAATTAATGGTCAAAGTTGAAGTACGAAACCGAGGACGCGCTATATTTTGAAACGAAGGGAGTACATACAAGAACACACAACAACCACCATTATGGAAGGTAGCATTACATCTTCAAGAAAGCCGCGCGCGCCGCTCAAGGAGACCACGGCTTAGCAACCACATGCAGCGGCGTCTTGAGTCGCACAGATATCCCAAACAGCTCGCTCAAGTCCAGCTTCGACGCTGCCCCGCCGGCCGCCAGCGGCGGCTCCCAGTCGAAATGGTACAGCAGTCCCGCCAGCGCCAGCTCCATCGACGGCACGGCGAACCCGACCCCGGGGCACCCCCTCCTCCCGGCGCCGAACGGCACGGCCCTGAAGTCGTCATGCCCCGCCCCATAGTCCGCCGGATCGTCCACGAACCGCTCCGGCACGAACTCCTCGGCGCGCTCCCACGTCGCCGGGTCCCGGCCGATGGCCCAGGCGTTGATCACCACGCGCGTCCGTGCCGGGACGCGGTAGCCCAGCAGCTCCGTGTCCTCCATCGTCTCCCGGGGCAGGAGCAGCGGCAGGGGCGCGTGCAGCCGGAGTGTCTCCCTGATCACGGCCCTCAGGTAGCGCAGCGTGCCGAGGTGGTCCTCCGTGACGTGGCCGGCGCCATTGACGGCCGCGCGGATCTCGTCCTGGAGCTTCTGCATCACGCGCGGGTGGTTGATGAGCTCCGCCATGGTCCACTCCATTGTCGTGTAGGTTGTGTCTGTCGCGGCGGCGAACATATCCTGTGTAATCATGCATGCCGTCAGGTTGTAGTACTTCGGCAGATTTATATGCTAGATTTGCTAGCTATTCTTCGATCCAATGAAATTCAGTTTAGTTGCGCATTAGCGAGCTCAAAGTCGCCCAAACTATTATTTTACTTTCAGCCATTAATTCTACTCGAGCGTGCTACATCCACGTAATGGTTTACATAAGTTTACAAATTATCTGACGTAGGAGTATTTGATTGGATTAAAGGAAAGGGCGACGCCCGCCCCATCTGAAAATCGGGGGACGGGGGGAGGGGGATTAGTCGAAAAAATTTGTAGCAGCTACGTAGCCGTTCGTAAGTTTAGGATTTTTTATTCTACTCCTTCCGAACCAGAAACAAAGTGTTGTGAAAGCCACGACACGTTGTTTGGATCGGAGGAGTATTGTTTTTGCCATACGAAACTTGTATTTGGATGAGAGCTAATTAATCGGCAGACCCAGTTTTGCCTACGTCGAGCGTCAAGCTGATCGCTGCGAACATACTATACACCCTTCGTTCATAAATATAACTATATAAGAAGTTTAAACTTTTTCTGAATCAATATATATAGTAAAGATTTGATGTTTTTGTTCACTCATTTCAGTCCGTATGCAGTACTCCCTCCATTAAATAATATAGAATGTTTTTTGACACTAATCTAGTGTCAAAAATATCTTATATTATGTGACAAAGAGAGTATATTAAAATATCTAAAACATCTTATATTTGTGAACGCAAGAAGTATGTGCTTGTTGATTATAATAATAAAAAATCCTACACCTATGAACGGAGTTACAAAAGTTTACGTAACTTCTCTTCACCAATTTTCTTCGGCCCCTGAATTTCAGGGGCGGGCCCCCTCCTCCCCGCTACTTCCAATCACAATTTGCCAACCGGCTCATGACGTAAAACTTAACATAATTTGTTCGTAGGTGTAGCATTGCTCATAGGAAATAGCGCTTGCTAAATGTTAGATCCCTGGAAATTTCTTTGTCGCTAGTCGGTTAATTTTGCAGCAAGGCCGAAAGTGGGTGTGACATGAGGAGCAAATGCGTCGAGCATCGACCCTGGCAAGACTGAGCAAGGAACTCTCCGGAGACCGGAACAACGCTATAAGCGCCAGCGAGCTGCATCGTCCTAGACGGAGGCGAGGAAACAGTCTACGTGTGCGGTTGCGGCTCGCCGAAAAAAATAAATGCTCGAGGGCTTTTGAGGGATGGTGAAGGCGGCGACAAACGCAACGGCGGGGAGGTTGAGGGGAGGGCGAGGCGGCAGGAAGAAGAGAACCATGGGAGAAGAAGAACAGTGGCAGCATGATCCTGGCCGTTGGATGCTGATCTGACGCTATAGAAAATTGACTGCAGCTATTTTCTTTTTAAATAGGTGCTCCCACATATACAAAATACACACGCACGAACAACGTACCAGCATAATGGCCTTGATGCTGACCACGTCGAACCGGACTCCGCCGGCCTCCTCTCCCGTCTCGCTCACGTCCAACAGCACGTCCACGAAGTCCCGCCGATCGTCCTCGCCGTCGCCCACCACCGGCCCGCCAGCTACACGCCGCTTGCGGTGGTCCGCGATGACCCGCTCGAGCAACCCGTCGAGCGCCTCGAACGTGCGCGTCACCCGGGCATTCAGCCCCGTGAGCGTGTCCACCCATGCCAGCCACGGCACGAACTCCCCCACCGTGGGCGTCCCCAGCAGCTCCTCGAAGTCGTCCAGCACCTTCCTCAGTTTCTCGCCCCCGTCGTCGCCGTCGATCCCGTACGCCCCGTCGCCGAACGCGGCCCGCTTGATGACGGCGTTGGAGTAGGAGGTGAGCATGTCGCTGAGGTTCAGTACCCCCGGCGGGTGGAGCGAGCGGCGGCGGACGCCGTCGAGCAGGGAGGTGACCTCCTGCTCCCGGACGCGGCGGAAGGACAGGATGCGGCGGTGGTTGAGGAGGTGGACCACGCAGACGCGGCGCGCCTGGCGCCAGTACTCGCCGTAGGGCGCCAGCACCATGTCGCGGCCGTAGAGGAGCCGCTCGGCCATGCGTATCTGGGCGCGGCTCGCGAAGGCCAGGTCGCGGGTCTTCATGGCCTCCTGCGCCGCGGCGGCCGAGGAGGCCACGACGGTGGGCACGCGGCCGAGGCGCAGGAGCATGACCGGGCCGTGCGCCTCGGCCAGGGACCGGAGCTTCCGGTGCGGCAGGGAGCCAAGAAGGGGCAGGTGGCCGAGAACGGGAAACCCCGGCGGCGACGGAGGCAGCCGCTGGCCGCCATCGGCGCAGGATGGGGAGAGCTTCTTCTTGGCAGAGAGGAGGAACAGGGAGAAGATTGGCACCAGCAGCAGGGCGAGGAGGAATGGCGATGAGCGCAAGAGAGCAGAGAGTGACGAGACGTCCATGGCTCAGCCTGTGTAGCGTAGCGACGCAAGCGCGCCTGCACCCTCTCTGACTCTGTTTATGTAGTAGTTGATGGACGCGAGTCGTATATTTTTATTTTCTGTAGAATGCTCCAAGACAGGCTACGTAGGCTATAGACTGGATCGACTCCAGAAGTTCACCTGTACCGCACGCTAAATGCAGCCACGTAAGACGTTGCTGCTGCGCGGCAACGGCAACGATATATCGATAGTTTTATCAGGGTGGTGGTCCTTTTGGCATTCGGCACGTGCTGCCGCTGGTGCTGACAGTGACGGAAACGGCATATCATCCCGCAATAATTCAAACAAAACTGTAGTATGGTCATATATCAACTTATAAAAATGGCGTATACTCCCACCGCAGATTTCAACAAAAGATATGAACACAAACGACAACGTTGAAACTTGGAAGTGAGCGTGACCTTTCCAGAGAAATGGCAAATTGTCAAATGAACACCAGTGGTTCTGCCTCCGTGACTGTACCGACAAAGCTCTTGACCTATACCGCTCACCCCAGCTAGATCAAGATCGCCCCTGCTCGGGCTGGAGCGAGGGCCCTCTCCGACAGCAGCTAGGCACGCAAGTGATTTGCGGCGAGGTCCGGTGGTTCCTTCTGGAGACGCGGGCTTGCTCTTCCTAGACAATCGCGGGGACGGATGGCCGGAGTCTGGCTACTCTTTTGTTGGTCGTGTGTCTTTGATTTATAGTGTGACGTGAATGCCGATTTCGAGAGAGTTCGAGACCATGCAACATGTACGTGTTTCAAGTCATTGCTCCATTCTTCTCTTTTTCTCGAATACGCACGCGTATCATTCATTAAAGGAGAGGGGGGGGGGGGGGGGGAAACAATATTTACAAAGAACATTCCCGAGTCCACCGAGCACTAACTTATATTACATACTACTCATTGGTTGTCCGCTCGCTACTTTTTTTTTTCTGTCCGCTCGCTACCTAGCTCTTCAAAACCTCTAATGTCGTTTTTGAACAATCCAGCTTTCGCCCAGAGCCTCCCTTCCTCGAGTAGACGCTCTTTGACTCGTGATAGAGAAACGGAGCCCCATTGAACACAACATCGTTTCGATGCTTCCAAATTGTCCAGAGGGCGAGGGTGCATTTCGCCCTGGTTGATTTCCTGCCTCTCGGGTCCCGATCCTGCCTCAGGCACCAATCAGTCAAAGATTCATTCTGGAGCGGCTCCATCCCCCGAAGCCCTGTTGTTCGGCTCATCTCATGCCACACCTGCCGTGCAAACACACAGCCAAGCAGTAGGTGCTGCAAAGTTTCTTCCTGTTGATCACAGAGGGGGCACGCATCTTGATGAGGTAGACCTCGTCTGGCCAAGCGATCCGACGTCCAACATCTGTTTTGGATCACTAGCCAGAGGGGAAAAACGACAGTGGAGCGGTGCCCTTGACTTCCAAGTAAACGGAGCTGTTGGTGACGCTTCGAGGCCCATAAATCCGGCCGCATATGCCGATCGTGCTGAAAAACTTCCATTTGGCTCCCAGGCCCAAGAAGCAGTGTCTTCTTCTCCTTCTACTAGCTGGGTGGCATCCACCCTTTGCCACAGCGCGAAGAACTGGGTCAGCTCATTACCATGGAGGTTTGACCCAAAGTCTCTCGCCCATTGCTCGTTTGCAAGCGCGTCCGTGATTGTTCGCGAGGCTCTAAATCACATCATTGTAGCAAAGGATTGCACATGTACTGATATCAACGGTATAGGCACACGCGGAAAGCAACCTAATCGAGAGCTGAGCTTAGTGTATTAGCTGGTTGGAACTAATGCAAGCAGCCAAACGCACCTCACACTATAGTAGTCATGACCACAACCTTCAGAAGTTCAGGAGTACCACACGCAAAATGCAGCTAAATAAAGATAAAGTGTTGTTGCGGGATAATTATCATATATGGATGTTTCATTAGATGGTCATTGTGGCATTTGGCACTTGCACAACTATGACGCTTACAATGACGGTACAAGCGCGTCGGTCCAAACAAAGACGAAGGGCCTAGGCTGTTCTTTCATTAGATAGAAAAGAGAGAGCAGTACAAATGCAAAACAGTCTAGGCGATCTAGAGCTGATTACTGACAGAGTCAGAACTCCGAAAATACAGTGCATAACCTGGCCTAACTGGGCTCAAGGCAAAACAAGAAGAAGCAGAGAAGAAATAAAAAAAGGTCACCGATACAACCCGCTGCTCTTCAGGCCTTGATGTCTTCTCTGATCAAATCCAGCATCCTTTCAACGCTGCAGGCCACATGCTAAAAAATACTCGCATTTCTTTCTTTCCAGATCCTCCAGTGGATAAGAATGATAATGGTGTCAAAATTGCGCCTGTCAAACTTGGGGACATCCTTCCGTGTTCTCAGCCACCAATCCTCAATATTGGCATAGCTGTCATCCGGAACAAGAAAAAACGCTCTCATCCAGTCCCTGAACCTCCTCCAAACATGTTGAGTGAACCGACAATGCACAAAAAGATGTGTGCAGTCTTCGTGCGTCGAGATGCACAACGGACAGTTGCCATTAGAAGGCCAACCCCTCCTCTCCAAATTATCTGCGGTCAAGCACCTGCGATGCGAGATGCGGAAACGTCTTAGCCTCGGTGCGAGGGGACGTGTTGCATGTTATAGGCAGGGGCGCAAGATCCCTGAAGCGCATACAACGATGATTGAGATATTACAGGAGACTTGGAGGAGAAGAGATAAGAAGATAGAGTAGGTTACAAGAGAAAATATTTGAACTACCTATCTAGTCTATCTCCATTTCTAGGTGCGGCTCGTGCGGCACAAGGCTCCTCCTTCGGTGCAACAATGTAACGTGACATGATGTGTTTAACACCCTTCCTTAATCACAACTTCATCAAGTTGAGATTATATTTAAAATCTTCAAAGCTTCTTGTAGGTAATGGTTTTTTGAATCCATCTGCAATTTGATATTTGGAATGCACAAACCGAATCTCAAGTTGCTTCTTGGAAACCCTTTCTTTCACAAAGTGAAAGTCTATCTCAATATGCTTTGTCCTAGCATGAAAAACTGGATTAGCAGATAAATATGTAGCACCCAAGTTATCACAC
This sequence comes from Aegilops umbellulata, assembly GCA_032464435.1. Taxonomy (NCBI): domain Eukaryota; kingdom Viridiplantae; phylum Streptophyta; class Magnoliopsida; order Poales; family Poaceae; genus Aegilops; species Aegilops umbellulata. The sequence continues at coordinate 58,517,076 of CP136056.1, read as the reverse complement.
CACAGACAAGGAGCCTGAGTACTTCTAACACCAAGTTCCTTTAATATGGATTGTACCCATATAACCTTAGTTGTGGCATTTGCTAGTGCCTTATACTCTGCCTCTGTATTGGACCTGGAAACAGTGGCTTGTTTTCTTGCACACCATGATATTAAGTTCGGGCCAAAGAAGATTGCAAAGCCACCAGTGGATCTTCTGTCATCCAGACAACCTGCAAAATCAGAGTTTGAAAAAGCACTCACAAGTGTAGAGGATGACTTGCTGAAGTTCAAACCAATATTGGCAGTATTCTTGACATAGCGAACAATACGTTTGGCAGCAGTCCAATGAACTGTAGTGGGTGCATGAAGAAACTGGCAGACTTTGTTGACAGCAAATGAGATGTCAGGTCTAGTAAGAGTAAGATATTGGAGTGCACCTACTAGACTTCTATATTTTGTACTATCATCTTGATTTAAACGTTGTCCATCTGTGAGAGACAATTTTTCTGAACTTGACATAGAAGTGGGTGAGGGCTTACAACCTTGTAGACCTGCCTTTTTTACAAGATCTGCTGCATACTTTTCCTGAGAGAGATGAAGTCCATCCTCATGCTTCTTCACCTCAATCCCTAGGAAATAATGCAAGTCTCCAAGGTCCTTGAGAGCAAACTCTATACTGAGATCTTTCAAAAGCCCTGTGACAGCCTCATCTGCTGAACTTGTAACAATGATATCATCAACATATACGAGTACAAATATGTATGTGTTATACTTGTTGTAAATGAATAGTGAGGTGTCAAACTTAGAAGGAACAAAACCAAGTGTTTGCATCTTGTGACTGAGACATGAATACCATGCCCTTTGAGCTTGCTTCAACCCATACAATGATTTGTCAAGTTTGCATATATAAGAGGGAACATTTTTGTTCACAAACCCAGGAGGTTGCTTCATATACACTTCCTCTTCCAGAACACCATGGAGAAACACGTTCTGTACATCTAGTTGCCTGGGACTCCAGCCCCTAGAAACAACAATAGACAAAACAAGGCGAATAGTGGCAGCTTTTACAACAGGATTAAACGTGTCCTCGTAGTCTATGCCATACCGTTGTTTGAATCCTTTTGCAACCAATCTAGCTTTGTAACAGTCAATGGTTCCATCTGACTTTCTTTTAATTCTAAAGACCCACTTGCAGTCGATGAGATTTTTACCTTGCTGTGGGGGAACCAAATGCCATGTTTTGTTCTTCTGTAGTGCCACAAATTCTTCATTCATGGCCTTCTTCCACTCTTCATCACTAAAAGCTTCCTCAAGAGTGTGAGGTTCACCAGGTTCACCTGTAGAACATACCATGCCATATTTTGTAATATGCTTGTAATTAATAGGTTTTGTTACCCCTTTTTGCAGTCGTGTGCAGCGCGGAGATGATGTGGCTGCCGTTTCTGCCGCAAAGGATCCTATGGCAGAAGCTGGGACAGTGGCAGCCGCCGAATCCGCCTGAACCAAATCTTCTGTGGCAGATGAGGGCGCAGGTGAAGACATAGGCGTCACAGCCGGCGCAGAGGATCCCGCCCCGCAAGCCTCATCATTGGCGTAGGATGGCGTGGGCAGCGTATCAGCACGAGATCCCACGCCGGTCAGGCCTGCAGCTATCTGGTGGCGTAGGTCCTGCCTTTTCTAGCAAACCGGCTGGGCCGGAAACCGAGCCGCCAAGGGCCCAGTGGCGCCACGCCACCTGTCATCTCTTGACTGGCGCGAGGCAGAGATGTGTTCCCCAGTCACAGTGTGCCGCGTGGCCGACTCGATGTCGCTGTCAGCATGTGTTGGCCCACGACTGATCGCGCCAGATTCGGCTGGCGCGGAATCTAAGGCAGATCCGCCTGGCCTGCCTGCCGCCTCTGGGCGTGCCGATCCCGAGGGCGATTTTGTGCCTGGCTAGACGGATCCCGAGGGAGATCTGTTCCCCTCGCCTGAACACATGAAATATGGCCCTGTAGAGCGCACTTCTTCATCGTTTTGACTGCCGTTTTTTCTGTGCTTTCTCCTACATCATCATCATGCTCATATGTGGTATTAAGAGGGTCAATCAACACTTGATCATTACAATTATCACCCCCGTGATCAAAACTAGTGAGATGAGGAGGAAGAAGTAGAATTTCTTTGCGAAGAAGTGCACATGCATTGGGGTGAAGATCTGCAAATGGAAACTTGGTCTCATCAAACACGACATCACGTGAAATATACACACGACCAAAGGAGACATCAAGACATTTGACACCCCTGTGTTGGGCACTATACCCTAGAAAGACACACTGTTTGGATCGAAACATTAGTTTTCGATTGTTGTATGGACGAAGGTTGGGCCAACACGCACAAACAAAGACATGGAGAGACTTGTAGTCTGGTTTGATGTGAAGGAGTCTTTCCATGGGAGTTTCATTGTTTATGACACGACTGGAAGCATGTTGATGATGTGAACAGCAGTGAGAAAAGCTTCATCCTAGAACTTGAGGGGCATGGAAGCACCGGCTAGGAGAGCGAGACCCACTTCAATTATGTGATGGTGCTTGCGCTCGGCAAAGCCGTTTTGTTGGTGCGCGTGAGGACATGAAACATGCTGGGATATGCCAAGAGTTTGGAAGAAGCAATTCAACATTTCATATCCCCCCCCCCCAATCAGATTGTACCGCAATGATCTTGCGATCAAATTTTCTTTCGACAAGTGCTTGGAAGTTTTGAAAGACTTGAAAAACTCCGGGTCGTTTCTTGAGAAGATAGATCCAAGAGAACTTGCTATAGTCATCAATGAAACTAATGTAATATGTGTGTCTACCAACTGAGCTAGGGGCAGGAACCCAAACATCCAAAAAAATTAACTGAAGTGATTGAGTAGAAACACTGGTAGAAACAGGATAAGGCAATTGATGACTTTTTGCTCTTTGGCATGAAACACAAATAGTTTCAACATGACGCTTGAGGGAGTCCTGGATTAGGGGGTATCCGGACAGCCGGACTATATCCTTTGGCCGGACTGTTGGACTATGAAGATACAAGATTGAAGACTTCGTCTCGTGTCTGAATGGGACTCTCCTTGGCGTGGAAGGCAAGCTTGGCAATACGGATATGTAGATCTCCTTCCTTGTAACCGACTCTATGTAACCCTAGCCCCCTCCGATGTCTATATAAACCGGAGGGTTTAGTCCATAGGAAATAATAACAACAATAATCATACCATAGGCTAGCTTCTAGGGTTTAGCCTCTCTGATCTTGTGGTAGATCAACTCTTGTACTACCCATATCATCAATATCAATCAAGCAGGAGTAGGGTTTTACCTCCATCAAGAGGGCCCGAACCTGGGTAAAAACATCGTGTCCCTTGTCTCCTGTTACCATCCGCCTAGACGCACAGTTCGGGACCCCCTACCCGAGATCCGCCGGTTTTGACACCGACACTGGTGCTTTCATTGAGAGTTCCTCTGTGTCGTCATCGTTAGGCTTGATGGCTCCTTCAATCATCGATAGCGATGCAGTCCGGGGTGAGACTTTTCTCCTTGGACAGATCTTCGTATTCGGCGGCTTCGTACTGCGGGCCTACTCGCTTGGCCATCTGGAGCAGATCGAAAGTTACGCCCCTGGCCACCAGGTCAGGTTTGGAAGTTTAAACTACACGGCCGACTTCCGCATAGACTTGATCTTCAACGGATTCGGGCCCCTGCCAAGTGCGCCGCACAGTCACGATGAGCATGATTTAGCCCTGCCGTCGGACAGTGTTGCGAAGATCGCATCGACAACCGCTCCAAACTTCAATTCGGAGCCAGACGCGCCACCAGTGGACAGGTGGCTAGACCCCGCACCGGATGCCGCAGTCTCAACGGCGATCGAGCCGAATACCAACCTTACCCTTCACGAAAGCCGTGACCCCAGGTTGCCGGATTCTTCTCCGGCCACGGGCTCCGAACTGCCTGCGCCCTTGCCAATCGAATCCGACTGGGCACCGATCATGGAGTTCACCTCCGCAGATATCTTTCAACACTCGCCCTTCGGCGACGTACTGAACTGTCTAAGGTCTCTCTCCTTGTCAGGAGAGTCCTGGCCGGACTGTGACCGGCAGGATTGGGATGCGGATGACGAAGAAATTTGCCACCACCAACCACCCACTTAGTAGCCACTGTCGATGATTTAACCGACATGCTAGACTTCAACTCCGAAGACATCGACGGTATGGACGACGATGCAGGAGACAAACAGGAACCACTGCCCACAGGGCACTGGATAGCCACCTCATCTCATGATGTATACATGGTGGACACACCAAAAGAAAACGATGACGAGGAGCGGAAGGACGGAGCAAAGGATTGTTCCCTCGAGAAGCAGTCAAAGCGACGGCGTAAGCGCCGCTCCAAATCTCGCCTCGGCAGAAACAGCGGTCATACAGACCCAGCGATAGAGCAGGGTGAGCCGGCGGACGACGAACATGGCATTCAACAACCGTCCGACCATGGCAACACAGAGAACCAATCCGCACAACCCGTCTCCGGCGAAGATAATAGTCCGGAGGACCTCACGCCGGATAAGCTCCTGGAGCAGAAGAACCTCCATAAAAGGCTTGTCGCCACCGCGCGGAGCCTGAAAAAGCAGAAGCAAAAACTCAAGGCTGCGGAAGATACACTTAGAATCAAATGGAGCAAAATACTCAGCACCGCAGACAAACATGGCGACAGTCACCACACAAAGAGCTACCCGAAGTGAAAGCTACTGCCTGAATTCGATGAGGAGGCCTTAGAGCCCCCGCAATAAAAAAAGAAAGCAGCCATCCGGTCGGATAGACGACCTCATGGCCAACATAGAGCGGCAAACAACGCCGCACACAAGCCAGCACGCGATCCACATGAGGACTCGCATCAAAAAGACGGCCCAACCAGATCTATCTACGGGCCAAGAAAGCGCGCTCCAGCAAGCAATGCAACACAATAAAAATCCGAACACCATGGTACACCCAAATACAGGGGTGCCGCACACCCCCTATGTTTCGCCGATGAGGTGCTGGACCATGAATTTCCAGAGGGATTCAAACCCGTAAACATAGAGGCGTACAACGGAACGACAAACCCTGGGGTCTGGATTGAGGACTACTGTAACGCCCCGAGACCGATGCTCCAGAAGACTTCCATATTTTTTGTGACCTCCATGTGTTTTTATTTGTGCGTGCCCTTTTATTTTTGCATTGCGTCATGTCATCATGCCATAATCTCATAAATCTTTTGCAACTCAACTAAATAAATCGTATGGATCTTCGGTCCATTTAATTTGAGGGAATTCACATGGTGAGTTCTCTTTATAATATATCCTCCTGATATTAGTGGAGCTATTATAAAATAATCCATTCTTTGGAATCACCATAACACACTTGCAAAATCCCAATGCCTTTTATTATTTCAATTCTTGGCCTCTAACTTTGCCATATATCCTTTCGTCATTTTCCGGAGCTCCACCTAAATTCTCAACATTTTTGGACCTTCCCAACCCTCACTTCCTATGCAAATCATTTCAATTCAAATCAAATGAGTTTGAATTTAAATCTTTCAATCATGGTCTTTTCTATTTTCTCGGAACAAGCACATTTTTGTGAGTCCGGGAAAATTCTTCGTGTGTCCAACTTCTTCCCCTAACCTCTCTTTCTTTTCTTTCTTATCTCTGTTTTGTTTTTATTTTCTTTGGAGTGAGAGGGGGAAGAGAGAAGCCCAACCCAATTTGGCCCAGCCACACTCTGTCTTAACCCTAGCCCGACCCCCTCCTCTCAACCTCTTCCCATGTCGCCGCCTCCTGCTCGATCCCCGCCCCTCTCGATCTCACCCTCTCCCTCCCGCAGCGCCCCCATCTTCCCGCAGCGCCCCTCTCCCTCGATCCCCTCCTTCTTCCTTGCTTCGCCAGGGAGAGGAGCGAGACTCCGCGCCTGCAGCCGTCGTCCTCCGCGCCCAGCAGGAGCGTCACGCCCTCGTCCTGTTCCCCTGTGCCTTGCCTCTCCGTCGCATGGCTCTACGCAAGCAACATTGCTGCTTCGTCGCCTGTGCCGCCATGGCCCTTCTCGTGCCTCTGCTTCCTCGCCCTCACCAGATTCGAGTCCCTCCGCTCCGGATCTGGTGCTTGCCGCGCCCCATACCTCACCTGCGGCTCCGCCGCCCCATCTCCACCTCGCCGACCGTCAACCCCGACGTCCGACCTGGCCATCTTCTGCTGCTACCTCGAGCAGTCCCGCCACGGCCATCACCTCCCCAACGCCCCTGCTGCTGCTGCTAGACCACCTCGGTGCCATCAGGGAGTGCGATGGCCTCCACCGAGACCCTTGGAATCATCAAGACCGCCAAGTACCATGACATACGGCGCCCGAACGACCACCGCACCGAACGCCAAGTACAGGATGATGACCCGCGAAGCCCTGGGCGCCATGTACCACAACCGTTGCATTCCGTTTCATCTCTGTCGAGACCAAGAGGACGCCAAGTACCAGGATGACAAAGACCCGTCAAGTTCCTCTACGTGAGTGTACGACTACACCCGGTGATGCGGCAAGTACCACCACGATGACCCGAACATCTACGGAACATGAACAACTACTTCCTCTTCGAAACGTGAACCCCTACCGTCGCGAGAACGACTACTTCCACTCCGTCGAACTCGATCCGCCCCGAAAACGCACGCTTCAAAGGTATAACTGCCGAGACGACCGTCGTGGACCGGATGCATGTGTTGTATGTTATGCCCGTGTTTGCACCGTATCCGAATTGTCACTCGTTTCCATGCCACTAACTCGTGGGAACCCGGTTGCCGGGATCACCCCACCATCTTGCATGACACGCTCACGACATGCTTCCCTTTGCACCGGTATCTCCATGAGCTACCGGAACCGATATGTTGCCATGGCACCATTTCCGTTGTCGTTGCCGTGGCACCCCTTTCGTTCCGCCATGGTGACCAAATGCTTCATAATATATCATGTCAACTTTTTCATAAAAATTGCATAAAACTTGCCCATGTCATCCGCATCATGATAATACCATTTAAAATATTGTAAACTGTGTTTGCATTAAATTGCTAATTGACATATGGGGATTTACCGGAATTGTTGTTTCTTATTTCTGGCCTCATTTAAACTTGCCTAAATAGTTAGTTCAATTATGCTTCACCCCTTGCCATGTTTAACAACATTTAATATTGTGGTGTTCCTAATCGGGAGTGAACTAAGTAACTTGATGTGGTGTTTCGTCAATATGCAACCCGTTGCATATTGAGCTCCACTTAATTTGTAGTATTGTTTGTGCATTTTTCCATGCCATGCCTCATTAAACCGGACATGCATCATACTTGATTGTGCATCACGCCATGTTTGTGCTCGTTGGTTTACTATGTTGTTTGTTTCTTTCCGGGTTGCTTCTCTCGTTAGCTTCGGTTTCGTTCCGGAGTTGTGAGGATTTGTTCGACTACGTCCGTTTGTCTTCTTCATGGACTCGTTCTTCTTCCTTGCGGGATCTCAGGCAAGATGACCATACCCTCGAAATCACTTCTATCTTTGCTTGCTAGATTGCTCGCTCTTTTGCTATGCCTATGCTGCGATACCTACCACTTGCTTATCATGCCTCCCATATTGTTAAACCAAGCCTCTAACCCACCTTGTGCTAGCAAACCGTTGTTTGGCTATGTTACCGCTTTGCTCAGCCCCTCTTATAGCGTTGTTAGTTGCAGGTGAAGAGGAAGTTTGTTCCTTGTTGGAACATGGAGATGTTGTTCCTTGTTTGGAACATGTTTACTTGTTGGGATATCACAATACCTTATATATTATTAATGCATCTATATACTTGGTAAAGGGTGGAAGGCTCGACCTTATGCCTCGTGTTTTGTTCCACTCTTGTCGCCCTAGTTTCCGTCATATCGGTATTATGTTGCCAGATTTTGCGTCCCTAACGCAGTCGGGTGATTTATGGGACCCCCTCGACAGTTCGCTTTGAATAAGACTCCTCCAGCAAGGCCCAACATTGGTTTTACCATTTGCCTACCACCTATCCCCTTTCCCTTGGGTCGGCCAGCCCGAGGGTCATCTTATTTTAGCCCCCCCGGGCCAATGCTTGTCTAAGTGTTGATCCAAACCGGGCCGCCTGCGGGGCCACCTCGGGGAAACTCGAAGCCTGGTTTTACTCGTAGCCTGTCTCATCCGGTGTTGCCCTGAGAACGAGATATGTGCAGCTCCTATCAGGATGTCGGCGCATCGGGCGGCTTTGCTGGACTTGTTTTATTACTGTCGAAATGTCTTGTAGCCGGGATTCCGAGACTGATCGGGTCTTCCCGGGGAGAAGGAATATCCTTCATTGATCGCGAGAGCTTATCATGGGCTAAGTTGGGACACCCCTGCAGGGTTTGAACTTTCGAAAGCCGTGCCCGCGGTTATGTGGCAGATGGGAATTTGTTAATGTCCGGTTGTAGAAAACCCGAAGTTGATCTTAATTAAAATACACCAACCGCGTGTGTTACCGTGATGGTCTCTTCTCGGCGGAGTCCGGGAAGTGAACACGGTGTTGGAGTTATGCTTGACCTAAGTAGTTTCAGGATCACTTCTTGATCATAGTTGTTCGACCGTGCTTTCGCCTTCTCTTCTCGCTCTCATTTGCGTATGTTAGCCACCATATATGCTAGTCGCTTGCTGCAGCTCCACCTCACTACCCTGTCCTACCTTTAAGCTTAAATAGTCTTGATCGCGCGGGTGTGAGATTGCTGAGTCCCCGTGACTCACAGATACTTCCAAACCAGTTTGCAGGTGCCGATGAAATCGTGCAGGTGACGCGCCCGAGCTCAAGGAGGAGCTCGATGAAGATCTTGTTCATTGTGTTGTTTCGCTTTAGTTGATTAGTAGTGGAGCCTAGTCGGGACGATCGGGGATCTGTGTAGCATTTGGGGTAGTCTTCTTTTATTTTGGTTCCGTAGTCGGACCTTGATCGTATCTGTATGATGTAATGCTTTACTCATGTATTGTGTGAAGTGGCGATTGTAAGCCAACTATGTATCTCTTTCCCTTATGTATTACATGGTTTGTGTGAAGATTACCTCACTTGCGACATTGCTTTCTATGCGGTTATGCCTCTAAGTCGTGCTTCAACACGTGGGAGATATAGCCGCATCGAGGGCGTTACAAGTTGGTATCAGAGCCATCCCCGACCTTAGGAGCCCCCACTGATTGATCATTTTTAGCGGCCGAGTTGTGTCTAGAAAAATGTTTTGAGTCATTTAGGAATTATGTATCGGAGAGTTTAGGAATTCTTTTTACTTCCCAGTGTCCTCATCGCTCTGGTAAGGCATCCTGACGTAGAGTTTTGACTCTTCTCTTCTCAAATTTCACTAAAAAAAATTTAGGATCACGCGGGTATCTTAGAATCGTTCCGATGGTTTTGTGATGACAACATTGTCTTGGTGCCTCCTGTCAGCAGGGCTTTAGTGGAAGTGTCCGAGGGAGTTGAGCTCCGAGGTGTTGTCGTCATAATTTTATCGTTGCAGTTCTGGAATACCTGAGTTTAGTATGCCGACATCGAAAATCTCTTTTGTACAGTTGTTGGTGAGATAACCCTGATAGCCCAGTACTGAGGCGAGTGCGGGAGTATTGCCATAACTCGTATAACGGATGCTTTTCGAAGGTTGAGGTAGACGATTTCCGAGGATTTCTTGGTTATGTGTTGACGGATGGATACAGCTGGATCTAGGTATTGTTAGTTTGGGTGATATATTTTGTGTCCCCTGTATCCCCAACACCTGATTGCATAACCACAAAGTTTCAGGAGTTTATAAGTGGGAATTCAAGTATCTCGTAGGATATCTTTCCAACACACACATGATACGATATGGGATCTATCATATGTTTGTTTCCGGCTTATTCTGCAAGCCAATCCTTTGTTTTTGTTTTGGTTTGTGGTATTCGAGTTGCTTCGAAGTCAAGTGCTGATTCCATACTTTTCCTAAGCGGTGTTCTCATATTTCTATGGAAATACTAATCCTTCTTGATCATCAAGATTATCATGCCAATTCTTTTCCAACCAGTGTGTCCCTCTTCAAGTGGATCCGATCACTTCAACATTCGCAAGATCAAATATCAGTTTTTCTCAACGGTGTTTGTTTCATCCGTCCAAGTCATCTTTGTTTTTCCCACCCTCCCACCCTTTTCTTCAAGAACTCATATTTCTTAATCAAGTATCCATCTTATAGATGTGAAGTCTCTCCATTCTTTTGTTTCAATGTTCTTACCCGGTGATTTCCCACGAAGATACTAATGGAGCTTCAAGTTTATTATTCTTCGTTCTCTTTTTTCTCCGGTGGATTCCAATTCAAGCTTTCAGTGTTGATCATATTCATTTCCTCATTTCTAATGTTTTTCTCGTACCGGTGCACCTCTTAATCATCCACTTCTCACTATTCATTTGTTTCAGAGTGCTGAAGATATCTCAGAAGATTCAAGTTTCCATTCTCAACTCACTCAAGTTCTTTTGAGGATGCTATCTCATTCAAGCCATTTAATTCAACCGGTGCAATCTCTCTTTTCAAGCAATCGTTCAACGGTGGTTCTTTTGAGTGGGCCCTAACCCATAGGTCTTTTCCCAGGATCTTACCTGACTCTTCTAATTATCCCGAAGTTCTTCTCAAATTCTTTTCGAAGCTTGACGTAAGAATGAATTTTCATCAGTCATATGTCTTTCTCCAAGATCTTTCAAATTCTTTTCATCATTGGTTCATCCTTTCCAATTCGCATTCCGGAGTGCCTCAACAATTCATGCTGGTGTTTCTCGTCGTCATTCTCAGATTTTGAAGACCGAAGAAGTGCTTCCTCTAAATTTTGTCCGTTCCATTCAAGATTCAGGGTTCTAGCTTCATGCCATCCTCTCATAATTGTTTTTGATTGCGAGAATTATTTTCACCCATCCGGAGCATTTCATGAGTTGTTTCCATTTCTTTCCTCCGAAGGCCATCATTTCATAACTCCTCATTCTCAGCTTTCAGCTCTTGTTTTCCAAATCTTATCGGTGCATCGTTCAAATATACTCTAATCAGTTCATGATCTCTTCGTTCTCATGTATCTAAATTCTAGCAAGTATCTTCGTTCATTTTCTAATTATTCCCGTTGTTTCTTTATCTTTTCTTCGTTCATTTTCAATTCTTATGGTGGTTCGTTCAAGAGTTCTCTTCCTTGGTTATCATATCAATTCATTCGTTCTTTCCAAATCCTACCGGTGGATCGTTGAAGAATTTTCTCAAGTTTGCGCCATATCTATCTTAATCTTTTCTACGAGAATAAGCAGTATGCCAAATCCGTTGCTTGTCATCAATCTAAATTGGTGAAGGATAAGCATAATGTAATTCTTATTCTTGTTTCATCGAGTAAATTCTATTCCTTATTCCGGAGGTTCTTCAAATTCTTGATTTCAATTGTTTCACCTTATCTTCCTCGGAGTTCCAAGCTCTCGCAATTATATCACCACGGAGATCCATCTAATCATTGCAAGGCTTCACCTTGTATTTTCAACTTCTCTTTCTGTCTATCTTCCTTTTATTACCGGAGTTCTTCATGGAGGTTCTACATGATGGTTTATCAAGGACCCTTTTCATTCTTAAATTGTTCTTCAAGATTTCTCTCGGAGTTAAGATCCGCCAAGTTATACTCAAAATTAAACAGAGTGCTCAACACATGTTTTGTCTTGAGGAGTTCAAGCATTTCTTCATCTTGCATTCCGAAGTGCAATTCTTTCTATCTTATCTTTTGAGGTGGTATTATGTCATTCTTGATAATTTGAGTTCATGTCTCATGATTCACATGTTGTTAAGAATGAGATATTTAAATCCATCATTTTCTCTTCGCTCAAGAGATCATTTCAACCAATCTATCTCTCCGTTGGAGTCATCTTGGGTCATATTTCACCTAAAGCCTTCCCTAAGGATTGTTGCTAATTATGGTGCTTATTAATGATCCATGTTTCTGCTTCTCTTCTCGGTGAAAGAGTTCTCATCTCCGTGTTTCTCTCAAGCAATCAATTGTTTTCCATAGTGGCATGTATTTCACCTCAGGTTTTGAGATGTCTCCATAAGCCCACGAGGATCATATCCTTTCATTGTTGGTTTTCCAACAACTCCGTTCAATCCTACTTTGTAAGGATGCTCTTTCAAATTCATTTATGGTAGGAGATGTTGGTTTCATTCTTCGTTCTATTCGTTCCAACTATCTAACTATCATGCATTATTTCCGGAGGCCTTGTGATGTTGCTCTCTTCAACCAATCATCTCGTTTTCTCAAGAGCATGTTCTTTTCTTTGCTTTTCCGTTCAACAGGAGTGTTGTGCTCTCATTCAAGTTCTTTCATCTTATCAAGTTTTGCCTTCCTTCTCTACCGGAGTGCTGTCTGAAATCTTTCCTACCCCTGGTGCCATTCTTTCAATAGTTCGGGAGGCAGTGTTTGTTGATTTCATCAAGTATCCTCTCATCTTGTCAAGATCATGCTCAATTCCTCCATTTACAGTCGGAGTGCTGCCCAAATTATATCATTGGTATTCCTTCGCTATCTTGTTTTAACCGGAGTGCTTTCAATATCTATCTTATCACTAAACCTCTTGGTTCTTGTCGTATCCCATGTTCCTCTTATCTAACGGAGTGTTTTCAAGTTTGTTCAACTCCGTTGTGTTCTTTCTTTCAACTTTTCAACCTCTCAAGGTTCATGGTTTCACTCGTTTGTCATAGGAGCAACTTAGTTTTACCTCCTCTCTTTCTTTTTCCGTTGTCCCTCCGGTGCCATTCTAGATCTCGGGACGAGATCCTCTCGTAGTGGGTGGAGTGTTGTAACGCCCCGAGACCGATGCTCCAGAAGACTTCCATATTTTTTGTGACCTCCGTGTGTTTTTATTTGTGCCTGCCCTTTTATTTTTGCATTGCATCATGTCATCATGCCATAATCTCATAAATCTTTTGCAACTCAACTAAATAAATCGTATGGATCTTCGGTCCATTTAATTTGAGGGAATTCACATGGTGAGTTCTCTTTATAATATATCCTCCTGATATTAGTGGAGCTATTATAAAAAAATCCATTCTTTGGAATCACCATAACACACTTGCAAAATCCCAATGCCTTTTATTATTTCAATTCTTGGCCTCTAACTTTGCCATATATCCTTTCGTCATTTTCCGGAGCTCCACCTAAATTCTCAACATTTTTGGACCTTCCCAACCCTCACTTCCTATGCAAATCATTTCAATTCAAATCAAATGAGTTAGAATTTAAATATTTCAATCATAGCCTTTTCTATTTTCTCGGAACAAGCACATTTTTGTGAGTCCGGGAAAATTCTCCGCGTGTCCAACTTCTTCCCCTAACCTCTCTTTCTTTTCTTTCTTATCTCTGTTTTGTTTTTATTTTCTTCGGAGTGAGAGGGGGAAGAGAGAAGCCCAACCCAATTTGGCCCAGCCGCACTCTGTCTTAACCCTAGCCCGACCCCCTCCTCTCAACCTCTCCCCCTGCCGCCGCCTCCTGCTCGATCCCCGCCCCTCTCGATCTCACCCTCTCCCTCCCGCAGCGCCCCCATCTTCCCGCAGCGCCCCTCTCCCTCGATCCCCTCCTTCTTCCTTGCTTCGCCAGGGAGAGGAGCGAGACTCCGCGCTTGCAGCCGTCGTCATCCGCGCCCAGCAGGAGCGTCGCGCCCTCGTCATGTTCCCCTGTGCCTTGCCTCTCCGTCGCATGGCTCTACGCCAGCAACATTGCTGCTTCGTTGCCTGTGCCGCCATGGCCCTTCTCGTGCCTCTGCTTCCACGCCCTCGCCGGATTCGAGTCCCTCCGCTCCGGATCTGGTGCTTGCCGCGCCCCAGACCTCACCTGCGGCTCCGCCGCCCCATCTTCACCTCGCCGACCGTCAACCCCGATGTCCGACCCGGCCATCTTCTGCTGCTACCTCGAGCAGTCCCGCCACGGCCATCACCTCCCCGACGCCCCTGCTGCTGCTGCTAGACCACCTCGGTGCCATCAGGGAGTGCGATGGCCTCCACCGAGACCCTTGGAATCATCAAGACCGCCAAGTACCATGACATACGACGCCCGAACGACCCCCGCACCGAACACCAAGTACAGGATGATGACCCGCGAAGCCCTGGGCGCCATGTACCACAACTGTTGCGTTCCGTTTCATCTCTGTCGAGACCAAGAGGACGCCAAGTACCAGGATGACGAAGACCCGTCAAGTTCCTCTACGTGAGTGTACGACTACACCCGATGATGCGGCAAGTACCACCCCGATGACCCGAACATCTACGGAACATGAACAACTACTTCCTCTTCGAAACATGAACCCCTACCATCGTGAGAACAACTACTTCCACTCCGTCGAACTCGATCTGCCCCGAAAACGCACGCTTCGAAGGTATAACTGCCGAGACGACCGCCGTGGACCGGATGCATGTGTTGTATGTTATGCCCGTGTTTGCACCGTATCCGAATTGTCACTCGTTTCCATGCCACTAACTCGTGGGAACCCGGTTCCCGGGATCACCCCACCATCTTGCATGACACGCTCACGACATGCTTCCTTTTGCACCGGTATCTCCATGAGCTACCGGAACCGATATGTTGCCGTGGCACCATTTCCGTTGTCGTTGCCGTGGCACCCCTTTTGTTCCGCCATGGTGACCAAATGCTTCATAATATATCATGTCAACTTTTTCATAAAAATTGCATAAAACTTGCCCATGTCATCCGCATCATGATAATACCATTTAAAATATTGTAAACTGTGTTTGCATTAAATTGCTAATTGACATATGGGGATTTACCGGAATTGTTGTTTCTTATTTCCGGCCTCATTTAAACTTGCCTAAATAGTTAGTTTAATTATGCTTCACCCCTTGCCATGTTTAACAACATTTAATATTGTGGTGTTCCTAATCGGGAGTGAACTAAATAACTTGATGTGGTGTTTCGTCAATATGCAACCCGTTGCATATTGAGCTCCACTTAATTTGTAGTATTGTTTGTGCATTTTGCCATGCCATGCCTCATTAAACCGGACATGCATCATACTTGATTGTGCATCACGCCATGTTTGTGCTCGTTGGTTTACTATGTTGTTTCTTTCTTTCCGGGTTGCTTCTCTCGTTAGCTTCGGTTTCGTTCCGGAGTTGTGAGGATTTGTTCGACTACGTCCGTTTGTCTTCTTCATGGACTCGTTCTTCTTCCTTGCGGGATCTCAGGCAAGATGACCATACCCTCGAAATCACTTCTATCTTTGCTTGCTAGATTGCTCGCTCTTTTGCTATGCCTATGCTGCGATACCTACCACTTGCTTATCATGCCTCCCATATTGTTAAACCAAGCCTCTAACCCACCTTGTCCTAGCAAACCGTTGTTTGGCTATGTTACCGCTTTGCTCAGCCCCTCTTATAGCGTTGTTAGTTGCAGGTGAAGAGGAAGTTTGTTCCTTGTTGGAACATGGAGATGTTGTTCCTTGTTTGGAACATGTTTACTTGTTGGGATATCACAATACCTTATATATTATTAATGCATATATATACTTGGTAAAGGGTGGAAGGCTCGGCCTTATGCCTGGTGTTTTGTTCCACTCTTGCCGCCCTAGTTTCCGTCATATCGGTATTATGTTCCCGGATTTTGCGTCCCTAACGCGGTCGGGTGATTTATGGGACCCCCTCGACAGTTCGCTTTGAATAAGACTCCTCCAGCAAGGCCCAACATTGGTTTTACCATTTGCCTACCACCTATCCCCTTTCCCTTGGGTCGGCCATCCCGAGGGTCATCTTATTTTAGCCCCCCCGGGCCAATGCTTGTCTAAGTGTTGGTCCGAACCGAGCCGCCTACGGGGCCACCTCGGGGAAACTTGAAGCCTGGTTTTACTCGTAGCCTGTCTCATCCGGTGTTGCCCTGAGAACGAGATATGTGCAGCTCCTATCAGGATGTCGGCGCATCGAGCGGCTTTGCTGGACTTGTTTTATTACTGTCGAAATGTCTTGTAGCCAGGATTCCGAGACTGATCGGGTCTTCCTGGGGAGAAGGAATATCCTTCGTTGATCGCGAGAGCTTATCATGGGCTAAGTTGGGACACCCCTGCAGGGTTTGAACTTTCGAAAGTCATGTCCGCAGTTATGTGGCAGATGGGAATTTGTTAATGTCCGGTTGTAGAAAATCCGAAGTTGATCTTAATTAAAATACACCAACCGCGTGTGTTACCGTGATGGTCTCTTCTCGGCGGAGTCCGGGAAGTGAACACAGTGTTGGAGTTATGCTTGACGTAAGTAGTTTCAGGATCACTTCTTGATCATAGTTGTTCGACCGTGCTTTCGCCTTCTCTTCTCGCTCTCATTTGCGTATGTTAGCCACCATATATGCTAGTCGCTTGCTGCAGCTCCACCTCACTACCCTGTCCTACCTTTAAGCTTAAATAGTCTTGATCGCGCGGGTGTGAGATTGCTGAGTCCCCGTGACTCACAGATACTTCCAAACCAGTTTGCAGGTGCCGATGAAATCGTGCAGGTGACGCGCCCGAGCTCAAGGAGGAGCTCGATGAAGATCTTGTTCATTGTGTTGTTTCTCTTCAGTTGATCAGTAGTGGAGCCCAGTCGGGACGATCGGGGATCTGTGTAGCATTTGGGGTAGTCTTCTTTTATTTTGTTTCCGTAGTCGGACCTTGATCGTATCTGTATGATGTAATGCTTTACTCATGTATTGTGTGAAGTGGCGATTGTAAGCCAACTATGTATCTCTTTCCCTTATGTATTACATGGTTTGTGTGAAGATTACCTCACTTGCGACATTGCTTTCTATGCGGTTATGCCTCTAAGTCGTGCTTCAACACGTGGGAGATATAGCCGCATCGAGGGCGTTAAAACTACATCCTCCATATCCACATGGCTCGAGGAGATGATCTTCATGCCATCAAGTACCTACCCCTCAAGATCAAAGGGCCAGCCAGGCACTGGCTTAAAAGCCTCCCCGAAAACACCATTGGAAGTTGGGAAGAGCTCGAGGATGCCTTTGGGGCAAATTTTCAAGGGACCTATGTCCGACCACCGGATGCAGACGATTTCAGTCATATAACTCAACAGCCCGGAGAGTCAGCCCGAAAGCTTTGGAATAGATTTCTTACTTAAAAGAACCAAATAGTCGACTGTCCGGACGCTGAAGCCTTAGCAGCTTTCAAACACAGCGTCCGAGATGAATAGCTCGCCAGACACCTCGGCCAAGAAAAGCCAAGAACAATGGCCGAATTAGCAAGCCTCATGACCCGCTTTTGCGCGGGCGAGGACAGCTGGTTGGCAAGATGCAGCACCAGCGACCCAAGTACATCCGAAGTTAGGGATGGGAACGGGAAGCCACGACGCAGCAAAAACCAGCACCGGAATAAAGAAAACAGCCCGAAGAGCACGTTGGTAAACGCTGGATTCAAAAGCTCTTGGCCAGGTCAGCAAAAGCTGCCCTCCAAAGGCAACATAGACGAATTGTCTAGCCTAAACAAAATTCTGGACAAACTATGTCAAATCCACAGCACCCTCGATAAACGTGCAAATCATACCCATAGAGAATGTTGGGTCTTCAAGCAGTCCGACAAGCTCAACGCCGAACACAAGGGGTTGGATACACCAAGCGAAGACGAGGATGAGCCTTGCAAGCAAAGCAGTGGGAAACAGAAGAAATTCCCACCAGAAGTCAAAACAGTAAACGTGTTACACGTGATAAATAAAAACAACGCGTCACTCACTGAAATACGTGCCGAAGGGCCTATCACCGCGGAGTTCCGCCACTGGTCGGCCGAACCAATCACCTTCGACCATCGGGATTACTCCGCAAGTATCCAACACGCAGGATGGACTGCCTTGGTGTTAGACCCGATAATTGACGGATACCACTTCACACGAGTCCTGATGGATGGCGGCAGTAGTTTGAACCTGATATATCAGGACACAGTTTGCAAAATGGGGATAGACCCAACAAAAATTAGCAGTAGCAATATTTCCTTTAAAGGAGTAACGCCAGGCTCAGGGGCCCATTGCACGGGCTTCCTGCTACTGGAGGTTATATTCGGCTTCCCCTATAACTTCCGCAGCGAAAAGCTAACCTTCCACGTCGCTCCATTTCAAAGTGGCTATCAAGCACTACTGGGGCGTGAAGCTTTCGCTCGCTTTAACGCAATACCGCTTTACGCGTCTCTCATGCTTAAGATGCCCGGTCCACGCGGCATCATTACAGTAAAGGGAAATATTGAGCGCTCCTTGCGCGCGGAAGACCGTGCGGCTGCCTTGACAGCCGCACACTAGACGGCCTCACCAACTAGAGCATCTTACAGATAGTTAAGACCACGGACGCGGCTAGACGAGTCCGGCTTGGCAATATATTTGATAAAGGTTTGATGGCTATACCCCTATAACAATACAAGGGGCTCCACGTGTGTAAACAAGTGACAATAAGACTCAATTCTACCCATCTTGAACTATACTTGATTTATTTAGTATAACATACATTTTGCACGACAATTTCGCAACTAAGTTCCTCTCTTCTACAGATGACCATCATGCTACACCCGTCTAGGATACGGCACAACGGAGACACAGGCGCAGACGTGCAGCAGGGACCCGTCCTAAGGATTCTCTTCAGATTAAGACCCTGCGTAAACCTTTTTTACTGTCTCTTGTTGATAAACATCCCCCGGATTCCCAGTAAAGCTAAGATGGATGCTGACGTATTGGCATGTGGCCACGTCAGATTATTGCACGTACCTGGACACCAGGGGCTTATTACAAAGAGCGACATTCCGCCCAGTTTATATCATAAAGACCGAATACCTTAGGGAGTGTTCGGCGTCGCGAGTTTGGCCTTATATGCATCAGCTCCGAATCATGTCTTTGGTCAAATGTTGGGTTTGCCCGGCTCCTGTGTTTTGTTGCCTTACGTTCCGCTCTATCGGCTAAGGCGGCACCAGGAGAACTACTGCGATTGTGCCCTGGTTCAGCCAAGCGAGCACCTCAGTAGAGAAAGCCGAAAACTGACTGTCATGATATAGCGCGAGACTGGTCAACCACCCGATGACCCAGCGGAATCTTCGGGATTCCTCCGCCTTAACGAAGGGCCGTTTCCCGGCCAGGCACACACGCGCCCCGAATTCGGATGAGCGCGGAGCCACCAGGGGCTATATAGTAGCCCCACTTTCAAACTCCTATGGCTAAGTGAAAGTGATAAAGCATTATAGTCCGATTGCCTAGCTCGCTGCGCTATCACCTCCGTAATGGACCAAGACGTTGGATCAAGTGTGAATATGCGTCTTCTGCGAGCACCTCCGCATTATATGCGTGGGGGCTGAAGCCGACGACTGCCATCTTTCAGGTTATATACATATATACATAAACGGCCGCACAGGAGGTATTATAATTCTTGCAGGCACAAGTATAAAAAAGCCTTTACATTTAAGCACACATTGTTTTCAATGGGAATACATGTCATTTGAACATAATATTCTTCGAGCACTGCGCCTCTATTGCACGAGCACCCTCAAGAACTTCTTGGAAGTAGTGCTTGGCAGGTACTCGGCTTCGTTACGAGTCTTGAGCTGCAATGGCGATGGCCTCCATCTCTGCCCAGTATGTCTTGACACGGGCAAGGGCCATCCGCGCACCCTCTACGCACGCCGGCCTCTTCATCGCGATGATATGCGGTACAGCACCAACGAACTGCTGCACCAAACTAAAGTAACTATTCGGCTTTGGCCCTTCCAGCCACAGATGATCCACAACAGACCTCATGGCAAGTCCGGATAATCTATTCAGCTCGGCCCATTTGGAAAACCGATCAGTTAATGGAAGCGGACGCTCTAGATCATTAAACTGTGACCAGAACAGCTTCTCCACTTCACGACCCTTTTGACCTCGGAAGTACTCGGCCGCATCGGCAGCACTCGCTGCCAGATCAAGGTATGCATCCGCCGAACTCCACAGCCGGTCTAAGGAGGCGTACTTCGGATCGTCGAACTTCATCCGCAGCATAAAGGGCTTCCCAGCCGCGATATCTCTGGCCTGACGCAGCTCCTCCTTCATCGCTCTCATGGCAGAGCGGGTGTCTTTGGCCGCCACCACGGCCTTCTCTAGGTCTGACCTCTTCACTTGATCTTCCTTTTCAAGAAGCTTGTAACGGTCAGTGGCATTCTTCAACTCCATAGCCATCTTGGCTATTTTCTCCTTGCTTTGGAAGTGAGCAGCCTGTTCGGCATTCAACTCCTTGATTGCCTTTAGGGCAGCCGCATCACTTCTCTTGGCTTGTTCTTTGGCTCGGGCAAGTTCTGCCCGAAGGTTCTCCACAGCCGCAGCTCCATCTGCATTTAAGACATATGTTATACATACTGGCATCATGCTCCTTTTATCATGTGTCACTGGAGAAATTACATACCTTGCGCCTCGTCAAGCCGCTTGTTGACAAGTACGATGTCGGCATCTGCCACGTCAAGATGCCGCTTTAACTCGGCAAATTCATCAGTCCGGCTGGCCACCGGACACTTCGCCACCTGCATATTAAGGTGGCAAAATTATACCTGGGACTATGATCCTCTGCGCGCCGTCGTCTTCGACAGCACCCAGAGTCTCAGGGGCTACTATCTACACAGGGCGCATCGTAAGGTATGCGACACTGTCAAAAAGGTACATCATTTCACGTACCTCAAAACCTGTCAGTAGACTCATGACAGCTTCATGCAACCCGCTCTCCGCGGACGAAATCCTTTCAATTACCGTACCCATCAATGTATGATGCTCTTCTGAGATAGACGCTCGCCCTAGCAGATCCCTCAGTACCTCCGACCGTGCACCAGACGGTGCCGGACTCATTCGATTGCTTTTTTCAAAAGCCGGATACTGAGGGCTTCAGGTGTCCATATGACTACCTTCTGGCCTTGCCGGATCAGGAGAAACCCTCCGTGACGACACCTCGGGGTCGCCCGCCTCATGAGGCGGTATGGCAGGGGGAGGCGTTCCGCTCTCCATCATCTCTGGAAGAAGATCCCCCGAAGACGAGCTCTGCTGAGAAGGGCTAAGATCCGAACTGCAAGATAAATGCTTCGGTTATTTTCCTCAGAAGTAAAGCAAGGTTTTTTCTCATTATTAAACACCCTTTTACTTACAGCTCAGTGGAGGGTTGATTCCCTTGAGGGAATAATACGGCCGGGGTATCCCCCGCTACAGGACCCTCTGGTGAAGATTTCTTCCCCCGCTTTGAGACCATTGTCTCCGGGTCTTCAGAGGTGGTCCTCTTCTTACCCTGAGGAGAGGAATTTTCAATTCCTCCCTTCCGGCCAACCTCCTCCGCGGAGGCAGTAGCTTCCTTGTTCCCCCCTTCATCTTCTCCCGAGGGCGCTTGATAAGGCGCGATCTCCAGCATCCTGGTTAACACAGGATCTGGCGAGGTCTCAGGAAGGGGGGACGGACACCTGATCAACTTTGCCTTCGCTATCCACTCCTGGTTCAAGAGCGGCTCCTTTTTAGAGGGCGATGTTGCGATAAATAAACGGATGGTGTGTTCGGGCACAGGGCTACTTACTTGGGTATCCGGACGATTACAGCTCAGACCTACATCCTCAGTGGATTTCGGACACATTATTTGTGGTCCGAAGAACAATTTGTACATCTCCGCGGGCGTCATGCCAAGGAAATGTTGAAGAGCTTGCGGTCCCTCCGGATTGAACTCCCACAGGCGGAGGGGACGACGTTTGCAGGGAAGGACTCAGCGAATTAACATGACTTGCATCACCACGACCAGACTGACATCTCTCTCTAGGAGATCTCGGATGCGGCTCTGCAATATGGGCACATCCTTTACTGTCCCCCAGTCTAGTCCCTTGTTGGCCCATGACGTTAGTCGTGGAGGGGGGGGGGGCGAGCAAAAAATAGGTGGAGCTACCCACTTGGTACCCCTGGGAGCTGTCATATAAAACCACTCTCGTTGCCATAAGCTGGACTCCTCTTGGAAAGAGCCCTCGGGCCATGGGGCGTCAGCATTTTTGCTTATTACGGCGCCTCCGCACTCTGCGTGCCACCCCTCGATCATCTTCGGCTCCACTTTGAAGGTCTTGAGCCACAATCCGAAATGAGGAGTAATACGGAGGAAAGCTTCGCACACAACGATGAACGATGAAATATGGAGGATAGACTCCGGAGCTAAATCATGGAAGTCCAGCCCATAATAGAACATGAGCCCCCTCACGAAGGGATCCGACGCGAGGCCTAGCCCTTGGAGGAAGTGAGGTACGAACGCGACACTCTCACCGGGCTTGGGAGTGGGAATAACTTGCCCTCGGGTAGGCAACCTATGCGGGATTTCGCAGGTCAGGTACCTGGCCTCCCTTATTTTTGTTACGTCCTCCTCCGTGACGGAGGAGGGCATCCACCGACCTTGAAGGTTGGATCCGGACATGATCGGAGGTCCGAAGTGCCTAAACCTAAGCTTTGAGTGTTGGAACTCGAGGCAGGAGGCGGATTCGATCGAGGTCGAAAGAAAGGAACGGGCCTTGGTTCTTTATAAAAGAGATTGAATACCAAGAGCCCTCCTCGTGACCGTTTGGGACTTACCTCTGATCGAGGGGTCATACCAACGGGCGTGATTGGGTTACCCACATCCGTGTTGATGAGAATCCCGTAAATAAAGGGTACACGATCTCTGCTTTGACAAGACGTGCCAAGGAAACCGCCTCGCAAAACGCGCTGAGGTTGGCTGTAAAAAACGATTCGAATAAAGGCTTGGCTATGGTGTGATGTCACATTACGGGATACGTCAGCAGACTAGATTTGTGGAAATATTATTCTCTCTACGGTGGTATGTGGAACTTGTTTTGCAGAGACGGAAACGATCCTCATGTTCAAAATCTTCTGTGAAGTATTCGGAGGAGGAACCCGCCTTGCAATGCCGAAGACAATCTGCGTGCCGGACTCATTGTCATTGAAGCCTGGTTTAGGGGCTACTGAGGGAGTCCTGGATTAGGGGGTATCCGGACAGCCAAACTATAACCTTTGGCCGGACTGTTGGACTATGAAGATACAAGATTGAAGACTTCATCCCGTGTTCGGATGGGACTCTCCTTGGCGTGGAAGGCAAGCTTGGTAATACGGATATGTAGATCTCCTTCCTTGTAACCGACTCTGTGTAACCCTAGCCCCCTCCGGTGTCTATATAAACCGGAGGGTTTAGTCCGTAGGAAATAATAACAACAAAAATCATACCATAGGCTAGCTTCTAGGGTTTAGCCTCTCTGATCTCGTGGTAGATCTACTCTTGTACTACCTATATCATCAATATCAATCAAGCAGGAGTAGGGTTTTACCTCCATCAAGAGGGCCCGAACCTGGGTAAAAACATCGTGTCCCTTGTCTCCTGTTACCATCCGCCTAGACGCATAGTTCGGGACCCCCTATCCGAGATCCGCCGGTTTTGACACCGACAACGCTCACCAACAAACGGGGGCTTATTTTTCCTAAGCAAGCGTTCAACTAAAGAAAATGAAGCATGTCCTAGACGATCATGCCACCGTGTTGAAGAAAGCTTGACAACACCATAGGCTTGTTTATTATGTCTTCTAAACTCCGGAAGAAACGGGTAGAGTCCTCGAACGCATCTACCACGATAGAGGGTTTTCCTCATGGCCAGATCCTTGATCAAGAAGAAAAAAGGATGAAATTCAATGAAGACATGGTTGTCAAGTGTAATTCTATGAACGGAAAGGAGGTTTTTGTTGGCACTAGGAACATGCAAAAAAATTCTAAGATGAATCTTAGGATGAGGGGTATGTATAACCGAATTACCAATGTTGTTGATGCTCATACCTGCACCATCGGTGGTGTGAATTTGATCCTTGCCATGGTACTTCTCATGGAGGGTCGCCTTTTCGAGCTCTCCGGTGAGATGATTGGTGGCGCCGCTGTCGTGGTACCAGTTGGTGTCGACGCCGTAGGAGCCATCAGCCGCCGCAGCGATCTTGTCATCATCTTGAGAGTCGTCCTCGTCTTCATCATAGCGGTACCAGCAGTCCTTGGCGGTGTGACCTGGTTTGCCACAGATCTGACAGCGTGGAGCGTCTGGGCGAGTTCGACCAGAGCCGCCACCATGGCGACCCCTGTTGCCACGGGCGCCACCACCACTGGTTCCACCACTTGTGGTGGTCCTGGCACCACCAACCCTGCCCTTGCCACGGGAAGGACTGTGGTAGCGAGAGCCACCGCCATGACCACGGGTTGCGAGGTTTGAGGAGGATTTGAAGCCACCGCCGCCGGAGTTCTGGAACTGCACCATGCGCTGGTCAAAGTTGTTGAGCATGGAGAAGATCTCGTCGAGGGAGGCGGGGCTGACGCGGGCGTCGAGGGCGGAGACGAGGGGCTGGTACTCTAGATCCAGCCCATGAAGCATGTACGAGATCAGTTCATCGTCTTGGATGGGTTTGCCGGCCGCAGCCAGCTCGTCCGCGAGGCTGCGTATGGTGGCGAAGTAGGCAGCGACGGACTAGTTGCCCATCTACATGTTGATGAGCGAGGTACGGATGTTGTTGACGCGGCTCAGTGACTGCGACGAGTACATGCCCGCCAGCGTTGTCTAGAGCGCGTGCGCCGTGGTGACCGTGGTCATCGTGACGAGCACCTCTTTGGAGAGGTTGCTCAGCATGAAGCCAAGCACCTGCTGGTCCTCCCGGGCCCAGATGGGGTGGAAAGGGTTGGGCACAAATGTGTCCTTGTTGTCCTTGTCCTTGGTGGCTTAGAGCTTGGCTGGCTCCGGCGAGGTGCCATCAACGTACTGGAAGACACCGGCGCCACGCAGTTGTGGCGTGATCTGTGTGCGCCATAGCACGTAATTCGTGCGGAAGAGTTTCTCAATGACCTGCCCACTAAGACTAAGGTGAGATGCGCCGGAGGAGGAAGACATGTTTCTTTGGTGCGACTGGAATCAAGAGAAAACTAGATGATAAGTAGGATGGCTCTGATTACCATGTGCGAGATGCGGAAACGTCTTAGCCTCGGTGCGAGGGGACGTGTTGCATGTTATAGGCAGGGGCGCAAGATCCCTGAAGCACATACAACGATGGTTGAGATATTACAGGAGACTTGGAGGAGAAGAGATAAGAAGATAGAGTAGGTTACAAGAGAGAATATTTGAACTACCTATCTAGTCTATCTCTATCTCTAGGTGCGGCTGGTGCGGCACAAGGCTCCTCCTTCGGTGTAACAATGTAATGTGACATGATGTGTTTAACACAAGTGAAAGATCGTTGATGTCGCTTAGAGGGGGGCGAATAGGCACTTTAAATTAATTATGGTTTAGGCTTGAACAAATACGGAATAAACCTAGCGGTTAATTTGAGAAGCACAAAACCTACAACAACTAGGCTCACCTATGTGCACCACCAACTTATGCTAAGCAAGATAAACTACTAGGTGATAGCAAGATATATGACAAGAACAATATGGCTATCACAAAGTAAAGTGCATAAGTAAAGGGCTCGGGTAAGAGATAACCGAGGCACGCAGAGACGACGATGTATCCTGAAGTTCACACCCTTGCGGATGCTAATCTCCGTTTGGAGCGGTGTGGAGGCACAATGCTCCCCAAGAAGCCACTAGGGCCACCGTAATCTCCTCACGCCCTCGCACAATGCAAGATGCCGTGATTCCACTAAGGGACCCTTGAGGGCGGTCACAGAACCCGTACAAATGGCAACCCTTGGGGGCGGTCACCGAACCCTTACACTTTGGCAACCCTTGGGGGCGGCCACCGATACCCGTCAAATTGCTCGGGGCGATCTCCACAACCTAATTGGAGACCCCGACGCTTGCCCGGAGCTTTACACCACAATGATTGAGATCCGAACACCATCAACCGTCTAGGGCGCCCAAGCACCCAAGAGGAACAAGCTCAAGGGTACCAAGCACCCAAGAGTAATAAGCTTCTCCACTTGTAACTTCCACGTATCACCGTGAAGAACTCAAACCGATGCACAAATGCAATGGCAAGGGCACACAGAGTGCCCAAGTCCTTCTATCTCAAATCCCGCCAAAGCAACTAATGCTAGGGGGAAAGTGAGAGGAAGAACAAGGAGGAGAACACCAAGAACTCCAAGACCTAGATCCAAGGGGTTCCCCTCACATAGAGGAGAAAGTGATTGGTGGAAGTGTGGATCTAGATCTCCTCTCTCTTTTCCCTCAAAAACTAGCAATAATCCATGGAGGGATTGAGAGTTAGCAAGCTCAAAGAAGGTCAACAATGGGGGCAAAAACGAGCTCAAGAGATGGGGAACCATTGGGAAAGAAGACCCCCTTAAATAGGACCCCACGAATCTGCCCGTTATGTGCAGAATAACATAGGAGTGGTACAACCGCTATGAGCACCGGTACAACCGGTAACAAGCAATAAGCGCTACAACCGGCCCACAACCGCCCAACAACCGCACCACAACAGAAACTAGTTCGATGGTAGAGCGGTACATGGCACCTTCGGACCAATTCTGGAGTGCTACAACCGCTCTAAATACCGGTTGTACCGGTCAACCGGTACAACCTCTCTATGGGGCGGTACAACCTCTCTATGTAAAACAGGTAATATCAAAACAGCCACAACTTTCGCATACGAGCTCCGAATTAGAAGAAATCAAGTTTGTTGGAAAGCTAAGGACAAGAGCAAAAACAGTATTGATAGAAATATCAAGAAATAGAAATTGAGAAAATACCCAAAATAAAATGGTGAGGACCCTTTCTCAATTAAGACCGGTAAAAACTCCAACACCGAAAACACAAAAGAAGATGCATATGAAATCGGTTTTCAATGAACTCGAGCTTGTCAAGAAGATGACCATGAGATCCAAATCTCACAAGGAGAAGAACCAACCAAGAACCAAGAGAGATGATGCAAGGATGCAATGGTTTGAGCTCTCGACGAACAATACGATCAAGCTACTCATTAGAGAGCCCCCCCTTGATAGTACGACAGTCGATCCTACAACCCAGTCTCCCAACTACCACTATGAGACCGGTAAAATAGAAAACCTATCAAGGGCAAACCTTTGCCTTGTACATAGTCCACTTGAGCTAGATGATGACGATCTTGACTTCCTCAAGTTAGACCACCTTTCTTGGTTGTGTTGGCTCAATGAAGACTAGTTGTTTGCTCCCCCATACTCCACTATGGGTGAGCCACTTTTTGGCACATCTTCACAATTTCATTGACACCACAATGGACGGCAAGCTTCAATCTTGATTGCTCCCCCATACTCCATTATGGGTGAGCCCCTCTTCGTGTTGCTCCACTTAAACTTGCACATTGCAAACTTGATGTCATCCTCCGTTGGTTGTATGAGATCTTCCTCTTGACGCAAGACCACGAGAACATACCTAACCCAACAAAGAACTCTCACGTAGACCATGGGTTAGTACACAAAGCGTGATGGACAATGCTTACCATACCATGGGATCACTTGGTCCCCCTCGGTACAACTTGTGCGCTTTGTGTGTTGATCAACTTGAATCACTCTCTGTACTTAGTGTTGATCAACCTTGAATCTTTCCAACTCTCTTCATTAGGATGATGTCTTGAAGGTAAAATTGAATGTCACACAATCTTCTTCTTCAAGACATGCTTGCAATAAGCTCAACTCTCACATGACCAATCTTCGGATAATTCCTTGAAAACCACTTTTGCCATCTCATAAAGTCCTTGAAACCAACACATGGACTTCAAGACAATCATATGGACAAATCCTTCAAATATAACTCAAGGCAACCGTTAGTCCATAGAGATTGTCATCAATTACCAAAACCACACATGGGGGCACCGCATGTCCTTTCAATCTCCCCCATTTTGGTATTTGATGACAATCACTTTCGACAGAGTTTATATAAGGAATTATGCATCACCATGCAATGCAACAACCAATAATGCATGTTTATGAGATCCAAATGCTTAGGAACAAAAACAAAGCAAGAAGAAATAACTCTCTAAACTTATCCACAAAACTCTCTCTGAAACTTCTCCCCCATTGGCATCGATTGCCAAAATGGGCGAAAAGCTTAGAAGGCCAATATGAAAAGTGTTCTTCCATAAATTGTGTATTTATCAACAAGAGAGTGGAATGCAATACACATATCCAGCAATAAATACTTGGAGGAAGACAGACTATATTGAGGCCCAAAGATTGCAAAAGAATGATATGCCACAAAGACATAGCAAAGAGAGAAACAAGCAACCATGCAATCAAAAGATACCAATTGAAGCAAGCAATCGAAGGATATCAATTGAACCAACTAGATAAAAGATCCTATGAGCCACAAGAAAAAAGGATATTACGATATGAGCAAAGGAATGTTCTAAAGAAACTAGAGAAGCTCCCCATGATTTGTGTACACATAAGAATTTTTTTATTTGGATACACAGTACATAAAATAGGATCATAGCTCCCCCAAAATCAATAGAAACTAACAACAAGTGCAAGTGAGCATGTAGGAAACAAAGCCTAGCACTTGCAACAAACAAATGGTTGAGCAACATGTAAAAGAGGCAACTTAAGAATAGGCTCAACCAAAATGATGTGTGTGAGTCATGATAAAGAACTTGAGAAGACTAATATAAGGATGAGCATAAAGCATCAACATAGTCTTGGATAAATGAGATACACGGTGCATGACATGTCCTCCCCACACACACCCAACAAGCAAATGGGTTCACAAGCTCACTAAAATGTGAATTAACAACAAGGCTTGCGACAACCCATGGTGAAGATAGAAGATGAAAGCCTCATCAATACGAGGGATACCAATTAAGATGGCAAAAGCCTCGTAAAGACAAGCATGAGGAAAATAATCTTCACCACACAAGAGTGCAACAAGATGCAAAGATATAAGATCCGCACTCAAGACAAATCCTTTCACGGAGCCACCTAGGAAATACAAAGGAAAGAAAGATGGACGTGAAAGAATAAGGAAATCCACTAAAGATGTAACTTCTCTCAAGTGTATAAGATTCTAGGTAGATGAAATGATGTCGATCAACAAAGAAGGATGCACACAAGAAATGGTTACTCAAGGGAAGAAGAGGATACCCAAACAGAAGTCATAAAATATACTGATAAGATCTTTGCTTGAAAAGCATAGCACAAGGCTAAATATTGTCTTATTGTATATCAAAGAATTCCACACACGAACACCAAAGACATCACAACTAGCAACAAGAGATCATTGTTGGGATGCTTTGAGAAAGGAAACATGTATCACAAGAGAGAATGAATTACATGCCAAGATGCAACCTACACAAGGTTGATGCAAGAAATGTGTGCATGAGGAAGATGATGATACTTGTTATCGGGATATCATTGGAAGGATGTAGTAGATACCAATCAAAGTAGTTCATTGATCATCCTAGCTTGACTCCAAAAGCACATGGTGACACCACCTTCCTTGTGAGTGAGCCGAGCTTCCAATGCATCTCCAATTGTTCCTAGAAAAACAACACAAACAAAATGGTACCCAAACTCATTGGGACCAAAGACTTAGAAACACCAATACATAGGACAAACTCCACATAAATATGTGCACATAGATATGAAATAGAATTTCATGCACATCTCATCCAATTTGAGACTTTGTGGAGTTTCCCCTATATAATGGGTCAAAGAAAGAAAGCATGCCAAAGAAAATATATGAAGGGAATATGCATGCTTAAGGCTTTCAAGGACCAAAACCAAATGAAAGAAATACCAAGTGAAAATAGAATACCAAATGGAGAAATCATCTCTTGGAAGATATATATCATTAAAAGATACATCAAGGAATGAGATATCCATTAAACACGCAAAAAAACAAGAGATTTCAAACCCCCAAAAGAGAGGTTGGTTCCAAACAAACCAAGATCTCTACAAAGTTTCGTGATGGCACAAAGTACCAAAAAGAAACATCTTGCCTTCCACCAACACACTTGAAAAGTATCACAAGATGAGTGTTCTATAGAAAATACGATAGCTCCCCCAAGAGTAGTGCATTATAGAGAATTTGCATTTGAATACAAGATGCACAAGGTGGGATCACCACTTTCACTATATTTATAAAACACTAGACAGGATCAAGAAATTAACAAGATCCATAAGTGATATGGAAGCCAACTGGAGTTGACACAATCCTTCGCAAGAGGTAAGGCAAATAAAAGCAAAAGCCAATGTAAAGATGATCAATAAATTCCACCACACCTAAGTGAGTACCAATTGTCAAAAGACAAGAAGTATTTGGAAATAATTCCAGGTGGTACATAACAAGGATATCCAACATCATCTTCACAACAAACACAAGCACATTGCAACTTGGAGAGCTAACATGTCACCTAGGAACAAGATAATTAATACTGTCAACTCTAAGTGACAATATCTCAAATGTACACATTTTCTAGGCTTGTAATATGCACATAGCGTATTACTCCCCATAATGTGATACCAAGAAAACTTAACAAGAGGAAATAAGAGGATCCAACAAGAGATAATCAATGGCCTTTTTAGAATTTGAATTTCTCATGAGAGATATACCACCTAGCGACTAGATAATCTTGTAATATCAATACTAGATGGCATTCCTCATGTACACACATTTATAGGATTGTGAGGTGCACAAAGCACATCACTCCCCCAAAATGGGATGTTCCATTAATCTCTCACACGAGCCAACTTGGATACAAACAAGGAGCATAAAGGCTCAACGCATGACACACACGTACATGATGTGCAAACCAACATACACATACTTGATTGCTCAAGATAATCAAGTTGGAAGCACAGCATATACAAACACATGCAAAGGAACAAAACCAAACATGCAAAGGGGCAAGTAACTTTCAATGTAAACAATTTAAGCACGAGTTACCGCAAGGAGGAACATTGGATATAAGAAGAAACTTGATAATATGAATGACTTGGCTTGAGACAATATGAATAATGAAAATCCCCTTAATTCTTCATAATGTAGCCAAGTCTCCAACGCCCTCCGTAGACACCTATTGATAAAGTTTGAGCTAGTTGGTCCCCAACCAAGTTGAGTCCTAAGAGGTTAGTCATAATAGGCTTGGCTACCCAAATGGTTCTTTGCTTGAAACCACTTTGAGTACCAACAAACTTCGCAAACACATTGCCAACCTTATCCTTCCCAAGAGAATAGATATCATCAATAATAATTGGGTTGGATGATTTACCACTAGTGCATGAATAAGCGAGGTGACCTTTCTCTCGACATAAGTAGCAACGTCTACTCTTCACTTTCTTCTCACTTGATTTCTCAACTTGAGAAGCATTAGCTTGAGTATTCTTGGGAAGAGGCCTTTCTTCAACTTGTGGTTGAGCATGAGATTGAACTTGTGGCCGCTTCCCTTGTTGCTTGTCACTAGTGGCATTCTTCTAAAATGGGCAAGATCTAGCATGATGCCCTTCAATTTTGCACTTGAAGCAAACAATCTTGGCCGAATTCTTGACTTGTTCTTGGCCGTTCTTCTTGTTCATCTTGGACTTCTTCTTCTTATTGGAGTTGAATCCAAGTCCACCTTTGTCCTTGGGGGATTTTTGCACACTCAAGATATTGTTGAGTGTGGATTTCCCTTCATGACACTTTTCCAAATCTTTCTTCAAAGAAGTGACTTGGGCCTTGAGCTCTTTGATTTCCTCTACATGGTTAGTCTCAACACAAGCACTAGAGGAGGTATAAGCTTCATCGTTAGAGCAACAAGGCAAGGAAAGAAATTCATCACAAGATGTACTAATGTTATGCATGGATGAATCACTAGGACTAGCACAAGGCAATATAGCATTTTGACTAAAAGTAGTGCTATTATCCACATGAGGCTCACTAGATGTTACCTTAGCACTCATGGCCTCATGTGCTATCTTTAGCACATTATGGGATACTAGAAGATCATCATGAGAGCTTGAGAGCTTTTCATGGCTTTCTTCCAATTTCCCATAATTGCTAGATAGCAACTCAAGTTGAGCCCGAAGCTCAACATTCTCCTTCAAAATGGATGCTTCACACGTAATAGGGTTAGTAGCACAAGCATCATCAATAATAGCAAGAGGAGAAGGAAACTTGGCAAGCTCTTTTGAATACGAAGCTTTAAGTTGTGCATGAGACTCGGTGAGTTTGATGAGCTCACTCTTAATGACCCTTGAGCCATTTTCGAGGTGCCCAAAGTCCTCAAGAAGTTTAGCACGCGCAACTTCAAGCTTCTCATTTTTAGTTTCAAAATCATTGGCCACCTCAAGAGCTCTATCATGAGATTCCTGATGACCCACAAGTATAGGGGATCTATCATAGTCCTTTTGATAAGTAAGAGTGTCGAACCCAATGAGGAGCAGAAGGAAATGATAAGCGGTTTTCAGCAAGGTACTCTCTGCAAGTACTGAAATAAGTGGTAACAGATAGTTTTGTGAGAAGATAAATTGTAACGAGCAACAAGTAACAAAAGTAAATAAAGTGCAGCAAGGTGGTCCAATCCTTTTTGTAGCAAAGGACAAGCCGGAACAAACTCTTATATAAGGAAAAGCGCTCCCGAGGACACATGGGAATTATTGTCAAGCTAGTTTTCATCACGTTCATATGATTCGCGTTCGGTACTTTGATAATTTGATATGTGGGTGGACCGGTGCTTGGGTGTTTTTATTACTTGAACAAGAATCCCACTTATGATTAACCTCTATTGCAAGCATCCGCAACTACAACAAAAGTATTAAGGTAAACCTAACCATAGCATGAAACATATGGATCCAAATCAGCCCCTTACGAAGCAATGCATAAACTAGGGTTTAAGCTTCTGTCACTCTAGCAACCCATCATCTACTTATTACTTACCAACGCCTTCCTCTAGGCCCAAATAATGGTGAAGTGTTATGTAGTCGACGTTCACATAACACCACTAGAGGCTAGACAACATACATCTCATCAAAATATCGAACGAATACCAAATTCACATGACTACTAATAGCAAGACTTCTCCCTTGTCCTCAGGAACAAACGTAACTACTCACAAAGCATATTCATGTTCATAATCAGAGGGGTATTAATATGCATAAAGGATCTCAACATATGATCTTCCACCAAATAAATCAACTAGCATCAACTACAAGGAGTAATCAACACTACTAGCAACCTACTAGCACCAATCCCGGACTTGGAGACAAGAATTGGGTACAATAGATGAACTAGGGTTTGGAGATGAGATGGTGCTGGTGAAGATGTTGATGGAGATTGCCCTCTCCCGATGAGAGGAGCGTTGGTGATGACGATGGCGATGATTTCCCCCTCCCGGAGGGAAGTGTCCCCGACAGAATAGCTCTGCCGGAGCCCTACATTGGTTCCACCAAGGTTCCGCCTCGTGGCAGCGGAGTTTCGTCCCGAAAGGTTTCTTCTTATTTTTTTCTCGACGGAAGACTTCATATAGAAGAAGATGGGCGTCCGAGAGCCACCAGGGGGGCCACGAGGTAGGGGGCGCGCCCTAGGGGGGCGCCCCCACCCTCGTGGACAGGGTGTGGGCCCCCTGGCCTTCATCTTTGGCGAGGATTTTTTTATTATTTATTGTAAGGTATTTCGTGGAGTTTCAGGACTTTTGGAGTTGCGCAGAATAGGTCTCTAATATTTGCTCCTTTTTCAACCCAGAATTCCAGCTGCCGGCATTCTCCCTCCTTATGTAAACCTTGTAAAATAAGAGAGAATAGCCATAAGTATTGTGACATAACATGAAATAACAGCCCATAATGCAATAAATATCGATATAAAAGCATGATGCAAAATGGACGTATCAACTCCCCCAAGCTTAGACCTCGCTTGTCCTCAAGCGAAAAGCCGATAATGATAAATATGTCCCCATGTTTAGAGGTAGAGGTGTCGATAAAAATAAAATACGGACATGAAGGCATCATGATTATTCTTATAATAGCAACATATATAGATTTGTCATATGATTACTTATGTTCAAGTGATGATCTATTCACAAAGCAAAAGTATGAATCAGAAACCTTATTGAGAACCAACAAACTATAATCTCAGTCATTGAAGCAATTGCAATTTATCATAACATTAGAAAGAGTCTATGTCAGAGCTTAAAAGCAAGTCCACATACTCAACTATCATCTAGTCCTTCATAATTGCTAACACTCACGCAATACTTGTGGTTACAGAGTTTTAATCGGACACAGAGAAAGATAGGGTTTATAATTTTGCCCACAACCTTTTACCTCAAGGGTAATGTCAAAAATAATAACTCATGCTCCCCTATATCCAATTAGATATATATATCAGGTTCTTTCCAATCATGTTGGGCTTGCCAAAGGATAAAATGAAAAAGAAGAAAGGTGAAGATCACCGCGACTCTTGCATAAGGAAGAAGATAATAATAAAAGATAGTCCCTTCGCAGAGGGAAGCAGAGGTTGTCATGCGCTTTTATGGTTGGATGCACAAAATCTCAATGCGAAAGAACGTCACTTTATATTGCCCCTTGTGATATGAACCTTTATTATGCAGTCCGTCGCTTTTATTACTTCCACATCACAAGATCGTATAAAGCTTATTTCTCCCATGCCAATCAATCATACATATTTAGAGAAAATTTTATTGCTTTGCACCGATGTCAACTTACTTGAAGGATCTTACTCAATCCATAGGTAGATATGGTGGACTCTCATGGCAAAACTGGTTTAGGGGTATTTGGAAGCACAAGTAGTATCTCTACTTGGTGCTGAGAATTTGGCTAGCATGAGGGGGAAAGGCAAGCTCAACATGTTAGAGGATCCATGACAACATACTTTATCTCAGATATAAGAAAACATAACTCATTACGCTGTCTTCCTTGTCCAACATCAACTCTTTTAGCATGTCATATCTTAATGAGTGCTCCCAATTATAAAAGATGCCAATGATAATATATCTATATGTGAAACCTCTCTTTCCTTATTATTTCCTATTAATTGCAACGATGACCAAAGATATGTCTGCCAACTCCCAACAACTTTTAATCATCATACCCTTTCTATGTGAAGTCATTACTCTCAATAAGATCAATATGAACTTTTGTTTCTTTTTATTCTTTTTCTTCTTTTCTTTTATTCACCCAAGATCATAGAAAGAGAATCAAGCCCTTGACTCAACACTAATCTTTATTATATAGCTCACGGACTCGATTACATAGAGAGATCATAAAGCAAAACTCAAAGCTAGATCATGCCATAAACTTTATTCTACTAGATCGAAATACTACTAATTACCACCACTATCATATTACATTGCTACTAAACACTTTGCTGCAGATACTAAGTTTCCAGGTGTGGTTGAATTGACAACTCAGCTGCTAATACTTGGGAATATTATTTGGCTCCTGTGTTGAATCAACAAATTTGGGTTGAATACTCTACCCTCGAAAGCTATCGCGATCCCCTATACTTGTGGGTTATCAATACTAATTTTTGGCGCCGTTGCCAGGGAGCATAGCTCTATTCTTTGAGTCACTTGGGATTTATATCTGCTGGACACTATGAAGAACTTGAAAGATGCTAAGACAACAATTTATCCCTCAACTACGAGGGGAGGTAAGGAACTGCCATCTAGCCTTGCACTTGATTCACCTTCTGTTATGAGTAAGCTAGCGACACCTAAACCTGCTTCTGCTATTTGTTCTGATATGTCGCATGTTATTGATGATGCCACCTCTGCTATGCATGGTACTTATGATGAAACTGCTTCTATGCCTGATACTATTGTGCCCCTTAGTGAATTTCTTGATGAACAAATTGCTAGGGCTAGAGAAAAAGATATTGTTGAATCTGAATACGATGATGACAGTGATGATGAAAATATGCCTGTTATTCCTGAGGGTTATGTTTTTGATATGGAATCTTCTGCCGCTATTTTAGCTTGCAAAGATAGATATGAGCTCAAGAGGTTATTGATTAAATGGAACAAAGAATCACTTAGAGATAAAATGAAACCTGACCCTGCTTTTGCTACTTCACCTATATGTGTTCCTGATAAGGATTATGAATTTTCTGTTGATCCAGATATAATTACCCTGGTTGAATCTGATCCTTTTTATGGCTATGAATCTGAAACTGTTGTGGCACATCTTACTAAGCTAAATGATATAGCCGCCCTGTTTACTAATGATGAGAGATCGCGTTACTTTTATATACTCAAAATATTTCCGTTCTCATTAAAGGGTGATGCTAAGATACGGTTTAATTCTCTTGATCCTGGTTGTGTGCGTAGTCCCCAGGATATGATTTATTACTTCTCTGCTAAATATTTCCCTGCTCATAAGAAATAAGTTGCTTTAAGGGAAATATACAACTTTGTGCAAATTAAAGAAAAGAGTCTCCCACAAGCTTGGGGGAGGCTTCTCAAGTTACTTAATGCTTTTCCTGATCACCCTCTCAAGAAACCTAAAATACTTGATATCTTTTAGAATGGACTAACCGATGCTTCCAGAGATTACCTGGATAGTTGTGCTAGTTCTCTTTTCAGGGAAAGAACACCGGATGAAGCTGAAATTCTATTGAATAATATGTTGACAAATGAAAATAATTGGGCACCTCCTGAGCCAGCCCCTGAGCCAGCTCCTGCTCCAATTACTGAGCCTACCCCTAAACCAACTCCGAAGAAGAGAGGTGTTCTATTCCTCAGTCCCGAAGATATGCAAGAGGCAACGAAATCTACGAAAGAAAAAGGTATTAAAGCTGAAGATGTTAAGAATTTACCTCCTATTGAAGAAATACATGGTCTTAATTTACCGCCTGTTGAAGAAACATATGATCTCAATCACTTATTTATTGAAGAACCTCCTGATTCCGATATCCCGACACAGGTAGTAAAGGTAAATTCTCTCTATAGATTTGATGAAGGTGATATCCCTTACTATAAGTCTGCTAGGCAATGCTTCGATGAGTTTGATAATTTTATTATCAAACAAGAAAATTTTAATGCTTATTTTGGTAGGCAATTGAGATATGATTCCGATATGCTTAAATACTTGGGTGATTACATGGCTAATATTAAAGGTGAACTTAAACTTGTTAGCAAACATGCTTCTATGGTTACCACTCAAGTAGAACAAGTACTTAAAGCTCAAAAGGAAGTGCTTAATGAAATGAATAGTAAGAAAAATGATTATGCTGTTAGAGTGGCTACTAGAACTAGAAGAATGACTCAAGAACCTTTGTATCCTGAAGGCCACCCTAAGAGAATCGAGCAAGATTCTCAGAGAAATAATATTGATGTTCCTAGTTCTTCTAAGAAGAAGAAAAAGAAAAATGATAGAACTGTGCAAACTTCTAGTGAACCTATTGCTGAACCACCGGATAATCCAAACGATATATCTATGTCTGATGCTGAAACACAATCTGGTAATGAACATGAACCTAATGAAAATCTTAATGATGATGTTCATGATGATGCTCAACCTAGTAATGATAATGATGTAGAAATTGAACCTGTTGTTGATCTTGATAACCCACAATCAAAGAATCAATGTTATGCTAAAAGAGACCTTGTTGCTAGAAACATGGTAAAGAAAGAGAACCTTGGGTTCAGAAACCCATGCCTTTTCCTCCCAAACCATCCAAGAAAAAGGATGATGAGGATTTTGAGCGCTTTGCTGAAATGATTGGACCTATATTTTGCGTATGCGATTGACTGATGTGCTCAAAACAAATCCTTATGCTAAATATATGAAAGATATCATCACTAATAAAAGAAAGATACCGAAAGCTGAAATTTCCACCATGCTTGCTAATTATACTTTTAAGGGTGGAATACCAAAGAAACTTGGAGATCCAGGGGTACCTACTATACCTTGCTTCATTAAAAGAAATTATATTAAAACTGCTTTATGTGATCTTGGAGCCGGTGTTAGTGTTATGCCTCTCTCTTTATATCGTAGACTTGACTTGAATAAGTTGACACCTACTGAAATATCTTTGCAAATGGGTAATAAATCAACTGCTATACCTGTCGGTATTTGCGAGGATGTGCCTGTTGTGGTTGCAATTGTTACTATTTTAACGGACTTTGTTATTCTTGATATCCCCGAGGATGATAGTATGTCTATTATTCTTGGAAGACCGTTTCTTAATACTGAAGGGGCTGTTATTGATTGCAACAAAGGCAATGTCTCTTTTGATGTTAATGGTAATGAGCATACGGTACACTTTCCGACGAAACAACCTCAAGTCCATAGTATCAACTCCATTGGAAAAATTCCATCGATTATATTTGGAGGTTTTGAATTCCCCTTCCTGCTGTCAAAAAGAAATATGGTATACTTATTATAGGGGATGTGCATATCCCCGTTGAGGTAACTTAGTGCCATTCGAAATTTCTTCGGTTTCATGATTATCGGAATGAGTTTGTTAACAAGACTTGATCAACCTTGTTAGTGGATTCTTTTTGATGAGCATGAGATGGATGAAACTAGAAGCACAACCTTCTGTACCCTCTCTATACTTTCTGTAATTTAGTTGAAATAAAGTAAAAATAATATTTTTCTGTCTGTTTCCTGTCTTATCCGTGCAATATAAAAATATCCCGAAAGTAAAAGTCCTCAGAATGACATGCCAATTTAATATGATTTTTTCGGGAATATTTGAGGATTTACTGTGCAAAAATTACCACGGGAGGAGCTGCCACCTGGCCACGAGGGTGGAGGGCGCGCCCCCTCTCCTAGGCAGGCCTGGGCATTCGGTATAAACCGAATTTTCGGTTTCTACCATTCGGTTACTTTTTAAATTCGGTTAATAGAGCTAGAAACCGAAAATGACTTCAAAATATGACTAACCGAAAATTCGGTTAACCGAGATATTTGGTTCGGTGTACGGTTTATACCGTACTTGTTGTACGTGCTGAAAGAATTTTAGATGCATTGTTTCCTCCACCTGTGCTCTCTATTATATAGTTGAGGTCCTCACACAATTCTCTTTGGTTGGACGAGGTGGGACTAAACTAACCAGCACTGCAGCAACCAGCAGCGCCTCTGCTCTGCTGCTTCTCGTACGTACGAGCACGTATTTGGAAACTGGCCACACGCTGGAAAAGAAAGCCCACGGTAACTTGGGCCTTACACGCATGTAGTTGGCTTGGCCCATGCCAAAGTCTCCGTCGCTGTCGCACGAAGGCTGCCTCGTGCTAGCGTCAAAAAAATTCAGACTTAGCGACACGTGAGCGCGAGGGCGGGAGAAGTGTTCGTGAGCGCGGCTGTTTCGGTGTCCTTGGTTAACCGCAAGAAACTCTTGCACCGACCGAATTAAGTTCGGTTAGCAGACCTAAAAACCGAATTTTTCTGTGATTGCATAAAAAACCGAAAATTCGGTCTTTTCGGTTTCGGCTTCGGTTCGGTGTTCGGTTCATCGGTTTATATGCCCACCCCTACTCCTAGGGGGCGCCCCTGCCTTGTGGGCCCACGGTGTCCCTCTTCCACTTATCCCAGCACCCATCTTCTTCCTCTGCCTCACACAAACCCGAAAAACCAACTCAAGCACGAGTTCGAGTCACTTTTGCTGTGATTTTCGATCTCCTTGCTCAAAGCACCTCTCGCAAAACTGCTTGGGGAGATTGTTCCTTGAGAAAAACAATATGCTTAGGAAGATGTTCCAAGGTGGTTCTTCTAAGAAGCAAGGACCCAGGATTGCTATGCGTGATGCTGACGAGGAACCACCAAGAGACGCTCCAGTGCGGCCTTGCGAATGGCCGTCGGAAAATTTTATGGACCGTGCGGGAATTAAAGAAGAATTCAAAGCATATTTGCGCAATGTCGGTCTTGAGGATTTTGAGGCTAACAAATGCCCCCAGTATCATGATCTCACAAGTTCGTTTGTGAGGAGGTTTGAGTATTCATCCTCGCGTAATTCTCCTTCAGTCATGTTTGATCTTTATGACAAATCTTATACCATGGACTTAGAGGATTTCACTCTTGCTTGCAAACTTCCATCATGGGGCAGTATTAGGGATCCCCCTAAATCTGAATTTAGAAACTTTCTTGCTAGTATAACTGTAGGGGAATCTAGAGATATAACGCAGGCTACCATTGGGAGCATTCATTTTCCTGCTATACATTATTTTGCTCTCTTCATCGGTAGATGCATAAATGCTAAGGATGAAGCATGTCACATGTGTGTCCCAGACCTCAACATTCTTAGGAGTGTTGTGTTAGGAGACCAATCTTATCATATGGGAGCCATTGTAGCTCGTAGGTTGCATCATAATAGGCATAATGGAGATTTCTTTTGAGGAATTTATGCAACCCGTTTAGCTAACTTTCTTGAGATAGACATCTGTGAAGGGGATACGGAGTTGCCTCCTGCATATTTAGATTATAACTCTATGGTTTCGCACCAGTTTGCCGAGAGGCCTGAATCACCTCTCTTATATCGTTTAATTTTTAACAAATGCCATGTTGTCCGTATTACTCTCCCTGCTCCTGCCTTCTTTGATTCTCAGGCAAAACGAAGATATACCATTACTAGAGAGGAGGCAGATGAGTACGAGAGGAGAGCAGAAGCAGCACGACTCCACGCTGCAGCTCAGCAGGCGATAACTGTTGTGTCGCAATACGATCCCAGCTACACATACGGGAATCCGCCAGGCTATCCCTGGCAATAGACCCACTTAGGCGAAAAGCCTAAGCTTGGGGGAGTACGTATTTATCACCGACATTACATATATGTTCACACACACTCATTGCTAGATGTCGGTGCTCATACTCTTTCACTGTAATATCCATGGTGGTTTATTTTCTTTTTCCTGCTTTCTTCTTGTGTGTTTGTTAAACCTTAAGAAAAAAAACAAAAAAATTAGTAGTAGTTTACCTTTCTTGCTGTAGTAGTAATTAAAAAGAAAACCCAAAAATATTTCCCGTTCTTCTTTTGTTTGTTGGGAGCTTTCCCGTGTAAATAGTTTTATTTCTTTTCTTTTCTTTGGGGGTCAGTAGGAGAAGACCATGATTAAACTGTTGAAGTGGCTCTTATATGCATTATTGTTGATTTAACCAAGAGCCCATATTGCCTTGTCTTCTCCTGTTTATTGAATGCTCGCAGATTCCAGCTTAGTCCAATGCACGTGCACTCTTATTATTATTCACACCGTTCGGTCGTGCAAGTGAAAGGCAATTATGATGATATGTGATGGACTGACTGAGATGGGAAAAGCTGGTATGAACTCGACCTCTTTTGTTTTTATAAATATGATGAGTCTGTCATTCTTGATTCAGCTTATTATGAATAAACATGTTTGCAATGACAATTAGAGATCATAGTTGCTTGTGCCATGCTTGATTAGCTATGAGTTATAATGATTTACCTTGCGTGCCAACATGCTATTGAGATGGTTATGATGTGGTATGATGGGGTGGTATCCTCCTTTAAATGATTTGAGTGACTTGACTTGGCACATGTTCACGCATGTAGTTGAAACAAATCAACATAGCCTTCACAATATTTATGTTCATGGTGGATTATATCCTACTCATGCTTGCATCCAATGTTTATTAATTTTAATGCATGTACATGGCTGTTGTCGCTCTCTAGTTGGTCGCTTCCCAGTCCTTTCCTAGACTTCACTTGTACTAAGCGGCAATACTGCTTGTGTATCCAATCCCTTAAACCCCAAAGTTATTCCAGATGAGTCCACTATACCTTCCTATATGCGGTATCTATCTGCCGTTCCAAGTAAATTTGTATGTGCCAAACCCTAAACCTTCAAATAAACATTCTATTTTGTATGCTTGAATAGCTCATGTATCAACCAAGGATGTCCTTATCTTCCGTGTTAGGCGGGTTATTCTCAAGAGGAGTGGACTCCGCTCCTCACTCACGAGAAAATGGCTGGTCACCGGGATGCCCAGTCCCATGCTTTATGCAAACTAAATCAAAATTAATTGCAAACAAAACTCCCCCTGGGACCTGATGTATGTTGGAGACACTCGTTGTTTCGAGCAAGTCATGGATTGATGCTTGTTGGTGGAGGGGGAGTATAAACTTTACCATTTTGTTTGGGAACCGCCTATAATGTGTTTAGCATGGAAGATATCGCCATATCTTAGTTGTTATGTTGACAATGAAAGTATACAGCTCAAAATACAATTTATCTCTATTTCAAAACCGACCTCTGGCACCTCTACAAATCCCTACTTCCCTCTGCGAAGGGCCTATCTATTTACTTTTATGTTGAGTCATCACCC
This sequence comes from Aegilops umbellulata, assembly GCA_032464435.1. Taxonomy (NCBI): domain Eukaryota; kingdom Viridiplantae; phylum Streptophyta; class Magnoliopsida; order Poales; family Poaceae; genus Aegilops; species Aegilops umbellulata. Next base: position 58,474,835 of record CP136056.1, on the reverse strand, counting down.
TCTTATTAAAAAGCACTAGCTGGAGAGCACAGCTGTGATTTGCATTCATCACTATTAATCTATGTTGGTGTGATTATGATTGGATCTCTTTTACCATGAATTACAATGTCTAGTCAGTCCTTGATCTTTAAAGGTGCTCTGCATTTATGTTTTGCGGTCTCAGAAAGGGCTAGCGAGATACCATCTTGTTATATTATGATTGTTTTGAGAAAGTGTTGTCATCCGAGATTTATTATTATGGCTTGCTAGTTGATTATGCTATTGACATGAGTAATTATGAGACCTGGGAATTATTGCAAATATGGTTAGTTATGATATATGCTGAAAACTGGAATGCTGGCTTGACATGGTTACAACAACAAGAGCAAACAGAGTTTGTAAAAGTTTTTCTTTCTTTCTTTCAGTTGTCAACTGAATTGCTTGAGGACAAGCAAGGGTTTAAGCTTGGGGAGTTGATACGTCTCCGTTGTATCTACTTTTCCAAACACTTTTGCCCTTGTTTTGGACTCTAACTTGTATGATTTGAATGGAACTAACCCGGACTGACGTTGTTTTCAGCAGAATTGCCATGATGTTGTTTTATGTGCAGAAAACAAATATTCTCGGAATGTCCTGAAACTCCACGGAACATCTTAGAAAAAACAATAAAAAATCCTCACCAAAGATGAAGACCAGGGGGCCCACACCCTGTCCACGAGGGTGGGGGCGCCCCCCCCTTAGGGCGTGCCCCCTACCTAGTGGGCCCCCTGGATGCCCTCCGACGCCAACTGCAACTCTATATATCTGCTTTCGGAGAGAAAAAACCAGAGAGAAGAAATCATCCCGTTTTACGATACGGAGCCACCGCCAAGACCTAAAACCTCTCGGGAGGGCTGATCTGGAGTCCGTTCGAGGCTCCGGAGAGGGGGATTCGTCACCGTCGTCATCATCAACCATCCTCCATCACCAATTTCATGATGCTCACCGCCGTGCGTGAGTAATTCCATCGTAGGCTTGCTGGACGGTGATGGGTTGGATGAGATTTATCATGTAATCGAGTTAGTTTTGTTAGGGTTTGATCCCTAGTATCCACTATGTTCTGATATTGATGTTGCTATGACTTTCTATGCTTAATGCTTGTCACTAGGGCCCGAGTGCCATGATTTCAGATCTGAACCTATTATGTTTTCATGAATATATGTGAGTTCTTGATCCTATCTTGCAAGTCTATAGTCACCTACTATGTGTTATGATCCGGCAACCCCGAAGTGACAATAATCGGGACCATGCCCGGTGATGACCATAGTTTGAGGAGTTCATGTATTCACTATGTGCTAATGCTTTGTTCCGATTCTCTATTAAAAGGAGGCCTTAATATCCCTTAGTTTTCAATAGGACCCCGCTGCCACGGGAGGGTAGGACAAAAGATGTCATGCAAGTTATTTTCCATAAGCACGTCTGACTATAAACGGAATATGTGCCTAGATTACATTGATGAATTGGAGCTAGTTCTGTGTCACCCTATGTTATGACTGATACATGATGAACCGCATCCAACATAATTATCCATCACTGATCCGGTGCCTACGAGTTTTCCATATACTGGTTTACGCTTATTTACTTTCCCGCTGCTACTGTTACAACCACTACAAAATACCAAAAATATTACTTTTACTGTCTTTACTTTTGTTGCCGTTACCACCACTATCATATTACTTTGCTACTAAACACTTTGCTGTAGATACTAAGTTTCCAGGTGTGGTTGAATTGACAACTCAGCTGCTAATACTTGAGAATATTATTTGGCTCCCCTTGTGTCGAATCAACAAATTTGGGTTGAATACTCTACCCTCGAAAGTTGTCGCGATCCCCTATACTTGTGGGTTATCAAGACTAATTTCTGACGCCGTTGCCGGGGAGCATAGCTCTATTCTTTGAGTCACTTGGGATTTATATCTGCAGGACACTATGAAGAACTTGAAAGATGCAAAGACAACAATTTATCCCTCAACTACGAGGGGAGGTAAGGAACTGCCATCTAGCCTTGCACTTGATTCACCTTCTGTTATGAGTAAGCTAGCGACACCTAAACCTGCTTCTGCTATTTGTTCTGATATGTCGCATGTTATTGATGATGCCACCTCTACTATGCATGATACTTATGATGAAACTGCTTCTATGCCTGATACTATTGTGCCCCTTAGTGAATTTCTTGATGAACAAATTGCTAGGGCTAGAGAAAAAGATATTATTGAATCTGAATACGATGATGACAGTGATGATGAAAATATGCCTGTTATTCCTGAGGGTTATGTTTTTGATATAGAATCTTCTACCATTATTTTAGCTTGCAAAGATAGATATGATCTCAAGAGGATATTGATTAAATGGAACAAAGGATCACTTAGAGATAAAATGAAACCTGACCCTGCTTTTGCTACTTCACCTATATGTGTTCCTGCTAAGGATTATGAATTTTCTGTTGATCCAGATATAATTACCTTGGTTGAATCTGATCCTTTTTATGGCTATGAATCTGAAACTTTTGTGGCACATCTTACTAAGCTAAATGATATAGCCGCCCTGTTTACTAATGATGAGAGGTCACGTTACTTTTATATACTCAAAATATTTCCGTTCTCATTAAAGGGTGATGCTAAAATATGGTTTAATTCTCTTGATCCTGGTTGTGTGCGTAGTCCCCAGGATATGATTTATTACTTCTCCACTAAATATTTCCCTGCTCATAAAAAACAAGTTGCTTTAAGGGAAATATACAACTTCGTGCAAATTAAAAGAAGAGAGTCTCCCACAAGCTTGGGGGAGGCTTCTCAAGTTACTTAATGCTTTGCCTGATCACCCTCTCAAGAAACCTGAAATACTTGATATCTTTTATAATGGACTAACCGATGCTTCCAGAGATTACCTGGATAGATGTGCTGGTTCTCTTTTCAGGGAAAGAACACCGGATGAAGCTGAAATTCTATTGAATAATATGTTGACAAATGAAAATAATTGGGAACCTGCTGAGCCAGCCCCTGAGCCAGCTCCTGCTCTAATTACTGAGCCTATTCCTAAACCAACTCTGAAGAAGAGAGGTGTTCTATTCCTCAGTCCCGAAGATATGCAAGAGGCAAAGAAATCTATGAAAGAAAAAGGTATTAAAGCTGAAGATGTTAAGAATTTACCTCCAATTGAAGAAATACATGGTCTTAATTTTCCGCCTGTTGAAGAAACATATGATCTCAATCACTTATTTATTGAAGAACCTCCTGATTCCGATATCCCGACACAGGTAGTAAAGGTAAATTCTCTCTATAGATTTGATGAAGGTGATATCCCTTACTATAAGTCTGCCAGGCAATGCTTCGGTGAGTTTGATAATTTTATTGTCAAACAAGAAAACTTTAATGCTTATTTTGGTAGGCAATTGAGATATGATTCTGATATGCTTAAATACTTGGGTGATTACATGGCTAATATTAAAGGTGAACTTAAACTTGTTAGCAAACATGCTTCTATGGTTACCACTCAAGTAGAACAAGTACTTAAAGCTCAAAAGGAAGTGCTTAATGAAATGAATAGTAAGAAAAATGATTATGCTGTTAGAGTGGCTACTAGAACTAGAAGAATGACTCAGGAACCTTTGTATCCTGAAGGCCACCCTAAGAGAATCGAGCAAGATTCTCAGAGAAATAATATTGATGTTCCTAGTTCTTCTAAGAAGAAGAAAAAGAAAAATGATAGAACTGTGCAAACTTCTAGTGAACCTATTGCTGAACCACCGGATAATCCAAACGATATATCTATGTCTGATGCTGAAACACAATCTGGTAATGAACATGAACCTAATGAAAATCTTAATGATGATAAGCTTTAGGGATCATTTGGAGGAGAAAACCCCATATCTACAATTCGCTCTAAATTTGGGTCCATGACCCTAAAGAGATTAAGCATGCGAATTACCCAAACATCAAAATTTGTGCCATCGAAACTAAGAGTGTCAGAGAATCCTAATCCCCTAGTCGACATCTTTACTCTCTAGGTGGTAAAGCCTAATAAAGATAGACGTGGCTCTGATACCAATTGAAAGATCGTTGATGTCGCCTAGAGGGGGGGTGAATAGGCGCTTTAAATTAATTATGGTTTAGGCTTGAACAAATGCGGAATGAACCTAGCGGTTAATTTGACAAGGACAAAACCTACAACAACTAGGCTCATCTATGTGCACCACCAACTTATGCTAAGCAAGATAAACTACTAGGTGATAGCAAGATATATGACAAGAACAATATGGCTATCACAAAGTAAAGTGCATAAGTAAAGGGATCGGGTAAGAGATAACCGAGGGACGCGGAGACGACGATGTATCCCCAAGTTCACACCCTTGCGGATGCTAATCTCTGTTTGGAGTGGTGTGGAGGCACAATGCTCCCCAAGAAGCCACTAGGTCCACCATAATCTCCTCACGCCCTCGAACAATGCAAGATGCCGTGATTCCACTAAGGGACCCTTGAGGGCGGTCACAGAACCCGTACAAATGGCAACCCTTGGGGGTGGTCACCGAACCCGTACACTTTGGCAACCCTTGGGGGCGGTCACCGGTACCCGTCAAATTGCTCGGGGTGATCTCCACAACCTAATTGAAGATCCCGACACTTGCCCGGAGCTTTACACCACAATGATTGAGCTCCGAACACCACCAACCGTCTAGGGTGCCCGAGCACCCAAGAGGAACAAGCTCAAGGGTACCAAGCACCCAAGAGTAATAAGCTTCTCAACTTGTAACTTTCAAGTATCACTGTGAAGAACTCAAACTGATGCACAAATGCAATGGCAAGGGCACACGGAGTGCCCAAGTCCTTCTCTCTCAAATCCCACCAAAACAACTAATGCTAGGGAGGAAAGTGAGAGGAAGAACAAGAAGGAGAACACCAAGAACTCCAAGATCTAGATCCAAGGGGTTCCCCTCACATAGAGGAGAAAGTGATTGGTGGAAGTGTGGATCTATATCTCCTCTCTCTTTTCCCTCAAAAACTAGCAAGAATCCATGGAGGGATTGAGAGTTAGCAAGCTCAAAGAAGGTCAACAATGAGGGCAAAAACGAGATCAAGAAATGGGGAACCATTGGGAAAGAAGACCCCCTTAAATAGGTCCCCACGAATCTACCCGTTATGTGCAGAATAACATAGGAGCGGTACAACCGCTATGAGCACCGATACAACCGGTAACAGGAAATAAGCGGTACACCAGCCCACAACCGCCCAACAATCGCACCACAACAGAAACTAGTCCGGTGGTAGAGCGGTACATGGCCGGTATAACCTTCGGACCAATTCTGGAGCGGTACAACCGCTCCAAACACCGGTTGTACCGGTCAACCGGTACAACCTCTCTATGGGGCGGTACAACCTCTCTATGTAAAACAGGTAATATCAAAACAGCCACAACTTTCGCATACGAGCTCCGAATTCGACGAAATCAAGTTTGTTGGAAAGCTAAGGACAAGAGCAAACACAATCTTGATAGAAATATCAAGAAATAGCAATTGAGAAAATAACCAAAATAAAATGGTGAGAACGCTTTCTCAATTAAGACCGGTAAAAAAACTCCAACACCGAAAACACAAAAGAAGATGCATATGAAATCGGTTCTCAGTGAACTCGAGCTTGTGAAGAAGATGACCATGAGATCCAAATCTCACAAGGAGAAGAACCAAACAAGAACCAAGAGAGATGGTGCAAGGATGCAATGTTTGAGCTCTCGATGAACGATACGATCAAGCTACTCATTAGAGCCCCCCCCCACCCTTGATAGTACGACAGTCGATCCTACAACCCGGTCTCCCAACTACCACTATGAGACCGGTAAAAATAGAAAACATATCAAGGGCAAACCTTTGCCTTGTACATAGTCCACTTGAGCTAGATGATGAAGATCTTGACTTCCTCAAGTTGGACCACCTTTCTTGATTGTGTTGGCTCGATGAAGACTAGTTGATTGCTCCCCCATACTCCACTATGGGTGAGCCACTTTTGGCACATCTTCACAATTCCATTGACACCACAATGGACGGCAAGCTTCAAGCTTGATTGCTCCCATACTCCATTATGGGTGAGCCCCTCTTCATGTTGCTCCACTTGAACTTGCATACTGCAAGCTTGATGACGATCACCACTTGATGTCATCCTCCATGGGTTGTATGAGATCTTCCTCTTGACGCAAGACCATGGAAACATACCTAACCCCACAAAAAACTCTCATGTAGACCCTGGGTTAGTACACAAAGCGTAATGGACAATACTTACCATACCATGGGATCACTTGGTCCCTCTCGGTACAACTTGTGCGCCTTGTGTGTTGATCAACTTGAATCACTCTCTGTACTTAGTGTTGATCAACCTTGAATCTTTCCAACTCTCTTCATTAGGATGATGTCTTCAAGGTAAACTTGAATGTTCACACAATCTTCTTCTTCAAGACATGCTTGCAATAAGCTCAACTCTCACATGACCAATCTTTGGATAATTCCTTGAAAAGCACTTTGGCCATCTCATAAACTCCTTGAAACCAACACATGGACTTCAAGATAATCCTATGGACAAATCCTTCAAATATAACTCAAGGCAACCGTTAGTCCATAGAGATTGTCATCAATTACCAAAACCACACATGGGGCACCGCATGTCCTTTCAACAAGCCACATAAAGAATTTGCATTTTGAGGGAGCTTTGGATTTCCATATTGGTTTGTGGCAAGCAAAGTGCACATTCGCAGCAAAGAACATGTTATATGCGCTGCCAACAGAGAACTTGTGATCTTTGGTCCACTTCCAAACTAAGCAATCAGGAACACCCACGGATAAGGAGACATGTTGAGTGATGTCCCAAATTTTGAGATATTGAGCCATGGCCTGCACCGAAATCCCTCCTGATATATCCCTAATCCAAATACCATTGTGAAGAGCCTCCTTAACCGATCGCCCAGAATCCTTGACAAATGAGAATAAGGCTGGAGCCAAGTCTTCAATGGAGGCCCCTCCAGGCAGCCACTTGTCGGTCCAGAATCTTGCCCTCGGTCCATCCCCTAAGAAGACTGAAGTCGCCGCTTTAAACATGTGTGAGATCTCCTTCTCCTGAGCCTCTGAAAGTTGATGCCACGGCCTTTCTTCAACATCCCATCTCGTGCATGGCCACCTACAGCAGAGGGCCTGACCGAGCCATTTGAGATTTAGGACACCCTGACCTCCGCATTCCTTAGGCATGCATACCCTAGTCCAAGGTAACACGCAGTGCCCACCACTAATATCAACGTCTCCTTTCCAAATAAAACCCCGGCATCTCCTGTTGATTGTCTTAAGTGCCCACGCCGGCAGCGGCGGAACCGACAAGAAGTGGATTGGCAGGGCCATCAGAACTGACTGCGTGAGTGTTAAACGTCCCGCAGGGGCCATAAGCATGGGTTTCCACCCCTTCTTTTCTTACATTACAAAGATATATATCTCCAAACTTTGATTCGCCCCTAGGTCATTGGATTGCGGGTGATAGGTTATGTCAGTGTGTATCAGTTTAACAAATCCAGTGAAAAGATGCTAGTGAATCCGGTAAAAAAATGATGTTAACCAAGAGGCTATCCTGATCAGACAAAATGGGAGTTTTGTTGTTTGAGTTTTACAGCGCGTGCAGAATAAACCTCAAGCGAGCAGCGCTCCTTCCCCACCAACCCTTCCCCGTCGGCGGCCACTCCGGCCCTGGCGTCCACCTCCCTCTCCGCCGGCGGCCACCCCGGCCCCGGCGTCCACCTCCCTCGCAAGCGTTCATTCGGGGCCCGGCGCCTTTCCTCGTCGGCTTCGAACTAGTGCGGGATCCGCCATGGCTTCTGGATCCGCCAGCCCGGCGTCGGTCTCCTCTAGGCCTCAGCCCATCGTCTCCGGCTTGGGGCTGTCAGGGTCGTCCGACTCGGAGGGCCTCTCGACCGGTGCCGGCGGGGCGCCGGCTGGAGTCAACGCGGGCACGGCAGCAGGCTCCGTCGTGCCGTGGCGCAAGCCGGGTCCATCGCGCAAGGCGTTGTGGCGCAAAAGGAAGGCTTTACGGAAGCAAGCGGCGGCGGGTAGCTTCCGGTCGCGCTCGTCGCACTCGCCGGCCTCGTCGTCGCCGGAGCGGAGGGAGATCCCGTCGGACCTTTTCGGCCTCTGCTTCAAGTGTTTCCGCGAAGGTCATCGTCGGGAAGACTGCTGGTTTCCTCCGCTCTGCATCCGGTGTGGGTTGGAGGGACACATATCCATGGAGTGTAAGCGACCTAGGAGCCCCAGGTCAGAGGAGGATCTCCGGCGGGATGCCGTGGCCAAGGTAGCACGAGCTTCGCAGCCGTCGACGCAGGCCGGACCCACGAACAGGCTGTCGCCGGCGGCTAGGCAGACCGCTCCCCTGGAGAGGTCCTCGCCAGTCCCGACCGACACCGCACCTGTGGGGTTTGGGCAGGCATCGGTTGTAGCTGCTGCTACTGGTAGTGTTTGCGTGCTACGCCGGACACCGGAGATGGAGGATCTCGAGCAGCGCCTGAGACTAGCGGTGGTGGCCTATGTGGGCGGCACCCGGCCAGCGGTGTCATGCCAGGAGGCGGCTGAAGCCCTGTCGGAGGAATTGCGCATACCCCGCCACCGCTTTTCAGTCCACAAATTCCACCCTGAGGATTTCCTGGTGGTTTTCGCGGCGCCGGAGTTGCGCAACAGAGCTTTGGCGGCGGGCACCGTCGAGCACGATTTCTTCAAGCTTTTCGTCAAGCCGTGGCTCAAGCAAGCTCAAGCTGTTACAAGGGTGATGCGCTCGCAAGTTGACATCATGATTGAGGGGATTCCATCTCATGTGTGGACGACCGAGACGGCGGCGGAGCTTCTTGGCTCGTCGTGTCTAGTGGAGAGCTTGGCGCCGGAGACTGAGAATAGAGAAGACCTGTCCCTCTTCAAGCTTCGAGCATGGTGTGTCGACCCGGACGAGGTGCCTGTGGGCAAGCGTCTCTGGGTGCCGGAGCCGAAGGTGTATGGCGGACCGGCGGCAAGGTTGCCCACGTCTCGTGCCCTGCTAGAGTACAAAACGCTCATACATATTGGGAGGCTACGTGATCATGAGGGTCCGAAGCGCTGGATGCGGCCGCCAAGTTCTGATGGCAGCGGCCCGAGCGGGTTGCCGGAGGACGCCGGGGATTTCTTTGGTAGAGGAGAGTGGTGCGTCCTGCCATGGACGAGGGGAGTCCGCGATCACCGCGGCGGTGCGCCGGCTTGCGGGCCACATGGCGGTTCTTATATGCATGCCTTAATGGGGCGCATCGGGCCATCTGACTAGAGAATCCCGCCGATGGCGCTCGGCACGGCGGCGACGGCGCGTGCGCCCGTGGTCACCGCGGTGGCATCCGGGACGGGAGCGAGATGGGAGGCGGAAGTGCAGGTGGTTCCCGTGGCGCAGCCAGCCACAGAAGATCCGGACAGAGGTGGTGGGGCCACGCCTATGCATGCAGCGGCGGTGGCAAGCCTGAGGCAGCGCGCCGATTGGTCCGCCAGGGGCGACTTTTGACCAAGGTGTGACCAGGGACCATGCATCCAATGATCGGCCGCTGCTGTTGATCGAGACCGCCACAGATCCCAAGGTAACAGATAAAGAGCAGGAGGAGATTAGCCAGCCAGTGATTGAGAAAGTAATACCCGCTGATCCCGAGGAGGCTGACAATGCTATGGAGGTGACTCGCCAGGACGCGGCTTTGGGGGATTTAAAATCTGCTAGCCCAATCACAATGGAGGGGACAGAGAGCCTGGTGGTGGACCGGCTTGTGGGGACCGAAGAGGAATCTAGGCAGGAAGTGCCAGCCGCGCAGCGGTCGAACGTATCAGCGGACGGGTGCGCCTCGGACGGGTGCGCCCAAGCGGACGGGTGTGCCCCGGTGCAGCATATGCCAGAAGAAGTAGAGGTGGGTTCAGGGAGAAATGCGACAGACCTGGGGCCCAGGCTACAGGAGATGGAATCTGGCACTGTAGGCGCGGATGGGACTACGTCCGTTGCATGCATGCAGGTGTCGCGGCAGGGGGGGGATAACATGCTAGCCTATGTGATTGCTACGCAGCGCCATGAAGAGCATCTTTCAGCCAAGGAAATTGTTGCGCTGGGCAATATCAAGGCCTTTTGTGCGGGTCTGCTCAAAAAGCTTGCGCCACCTCTCCTTAAGGAATTCGAAGGGCTAAGAGGAGTCAAAACAGGACAAGATCCGTTCACACCGCGCCGCACTACACGGTCGGTTTGTTCCGGTGGCGCTAGGAAGACGAAGGCTTCGGCAGCCGAAACGGTGCTGCTCAAAACCCTGGGCTTTGACTGCGATGATCTGGCGGTCTCCGAGGACGCGCTAGGTCAGCTACGTACGGTATTCGACTCGCCGCTGCAGGAGCCGCAATTGAGGGCCATCGCGGCCATCTTCGGGAAGGCAATACCACTCAACATAGCAGGGGAGACAGGGATGGATGAGCCTATCATGGCGCAGTAGGTGCTTAGGCACCGGTGGTGTGGGAGTCATCATTGACTGATGTCGTGCAACGGCTTGGAGTTAGTGTGCTGGAATGTTAGAGGCCTTAACAGTCCGGCCAAGAGGAAGGCGCTTAGAGGTTTCGTCGACTCCGTTCGTGCGGCGATTGTTTGCATCTTAGAAACGAAATTAGAAGTAGTGGACCTTTATGTAATCTTGCAATGCATGGGACCAAACTATGATGGTTTTACCTACTTACCGGCGTCGGAGACTAGAGGTGGTATTTTCGTGGCTTGGGACACCACGAAGGTACTTGTGACAAACTTTGTCAACGATGCTCATTGCATCACGGGGTATGTTTCACCAAAGGAGGGGACGCCATGGTGGTTAACCGTAGTCTATGGGCCGCAGGAGGACGAACATAAGATCAACTTCCTGAACGAGTTATCGGAGAGGAGATCGCTATGCCCAGGTCCATGGCTAGTGATGGGTGACTTCAACCTTATACTCTATGCGGCGGATAAAAATAACACCAACCTGGATCGGAGAATGATGGGGAAGTTCAAACGTTTTGTGGACAACAACGCGCTAAAGGAGCTCTTCCTTCACAGGCGCAAATTTACGTGGAGCAATGAAAGGGAGACACCCACGCTAACTAAGATAGATCGTGCGTTCGTCTCGGTTGATTGGGAGCTTGATCACCCGGACTGCTTGTTGCAAGCGTTATCTACTGAATACTCGGACCACTGTCCTTTGCACCTCACGTTACAAGAGGCTATGCACATTAAGGAAGGTTCCGTTTTGAGAAGTTTTGGGTCAAAATGGACGGGTTTTTGGATGTCGTCAAGGAGGCTTGGATTTGTGATCCGACTATCACCGACCCTTTCATGCGGCTTGATATCATGCTCTGTAACACGGCTAGAGTGCTTGCCGCATGGGGCCAAAAAGAGATCGGAAATATTAAGTTGCAAATTGCCATCGCAAACATTGTCATCATGCGGTTCGATTGTGCTCAAGAAAACCGTATGCTTACGGAGGAGGAAAGATGGCTGAGGAGAACTCTCAAGCAGATGGTGCTAGGGCTTGCTTCCTTAGAGAGGACCATCGCTAGACAAAGGTCGAGAATAACATGGCTAAAAGAAGGGGATGCAAACACGCAACTGTTCCACTTGGTGGCGAACGGGAGGCGTATGAAGAACTATATACCTTCTTTGACCATTGAGGGGCGCATCATCACGGATCAAAAAGGTAAGGAGGAAGCTTTCTACAATGCTTACAAAGATTTGTTGGGCAAGGACGTGGCATGAGATTTCACTCTCAACTTGGAGGGACTCGGTGTTGCTAATGTAGATCTCTCGGAGCAGGATCGTGTGTTTACCGAGGAGGAGATTTGGGCAGTTATCAAGGAGTTGCCCTCGGACAAGGCGCCAGGGCCGGATGGGTTCATTGGCCTGTTCTTCCAGAGAGCTTGGGAGGTTATCAAGGCGGATCTCATTGCCGCGATACACAAGCTTTTCCTTGGAAATGGTAGGGGTTTTGGGAGACTAAACCAAGCCTTGATCACACTACTTCCGAAGTCTCCGGAAGCATGCTCTGTCTTCGATTTCCGACCAATATGCCTTGTGCATAGCATGCCCAAGATTGCTTCCAAACTCCTTACCGCAAGACTCAGACCTTGCATGGGAGAGCTCGTTCATGCGAACCAGTCCGCTTTCATCAAGGGGCGATGCTTACATGATAACTTTCTCCTAGTGAGGCAAATGGCACGCTCGATGCATCGAAGGAAAGCGAAAGGAGTGCTGCTCAAGCTTGACATAACCAAAGCTTTCGATTCCCTGGCGTGGCCTTTCCTGTTCGAAGTGTTACGGGCCAAGGGTTTTTCAGAGCGGTGGATATCTTGGATCGCCACCCTTCTGACTACTGCCAGTTCGAGAGTGATAGTGAACGGATGTGCAGGTGACAAGTTCATGCACGCCAAGGGTCTGAGGCAAGGGGATTTGATCTCTCCCTTGCTTTTCGTTATTGCCATGGATGTCCTTACGGCTATCATTATCAAGGCGCACGAGGCTCGTGTGATGAGTACCATCAATGGATGCAGCCCGATGCAGCGCTTGTCCTTATATGCGGATGATGTGGTTCTTTTCATCAAACCCACAAGGCCATACCTTCTGTTCGTTAAGGAAACTCTCACCATCTTCGGAGTGGCATCCGGGCTCAAAGTGAATTTTGCTAAATCAGCAGCAATCATGATCCGTGCGGAGGATGAGGATGAGGAGCTTGTTAAGTCGGCGCTACCTTGGAAGATTATCTCTTTCCCATGCAAATATCTAGGGCTTCAGTTAAGCATAAGGGAACTCAAAAGATCTGAGTGGCAGCCGATGGTGGATGCGGCCTTGCACATCCTTCCGGGATGGCAAAGGGGCTTGGTGACTAGACCGGGAAGGCTTATCCTCGTCAACCAAGTCATGAGAGCACGGGCCACTCATCATCTCATGATTGCGGAGGCACCTAAATGGGCTCTAGAGAGAGTGGACAGAGGATGTAGGGCCTTCTTCTGGGCCGGGACAGAGGAAGTGCATGGCGGCAAATGTGTGGTATCTTGGGCAAGAGTATGTAGGCCGAAGCACATGGGAGGATTGGGCGTCATCGACCTTTTTAAGCATGGCATTGCACTAAAATTAAGATGGGAATGGCTCCGACGTACGGATGCATCCAGGCCTTGGCAGGGTCTCAACTTGACCGCGGACAAAATGGTAGATCAAACATTGGGGAGCCTGGTCAAATGGAAGGTGGGAGCGGGAGACAAAATTCTGTTTTGGAAGGATCGGAGGCTCCATGGCGCAACCATCACGGATATTGCCCCTCTGGTCGCGGCTACAGTCCGTACCCAAGTGGCCAACAGGAGGTTAGTGCGTGATGCTATGTTCATGCACGCATGGATGAACGATGTGGTCGGTAACTTATGCACGGAGGGCCTAACCCAGTTCATCGGCCTTTGGGAGATCGTTTCGGAGGTGCAACTTGACGCTCAGACTGAGGACACCCACATTTGGGCATGGAACGTGTCCGGAGTCTATTCTGCATCTTCAACTTATAAGATGATGTGTGAGGGTGGAGTCCGTTTCCACTCCTTCGGTGCCATCTGGAAATGTTGGGCACCTCTTGCGTGTAAGATCTTCATGTGGCTGGCAGTGCAATATCGGTTATGGACGTCGGATAGAAGGACTGGGCATGGGTTACAAGACCAAACGTCAAAATGCTACCTATGTGACCAGGAGGAAGACACGGTCGACCACATTCTGCAGCAGTGTGTGTTCTCGCGGCAAGTGTGGTCTAGTTGCATTGCTAGGATGAGCTTGAGGATGGAGCTATGCCCAGCAAACGACTCTAGGTTGGTGCAATGGTGGTCAGAAGCCAGGAAGAGAATACACAAACAAACCCGGAAAGGATTTGACACATTCGTTATGCTTATCTGCTGGACTTTATGGAAGCAGAGAAATGCGAGGGTGTTCGGATCGTGCCAGATCAAGAACGAGTGGGATACGGTGGACATGATCTTCGACGACTTGAGGACTTGGGCCACGGCAGGAGCGTTTGGAGGACAACATGTATCTGAGTAGTAGAGTAGCGTGAGGAGTGGAGTGGAGGCTTGGTTAGGATCGGATTGTGACTCTTAACCAGCGCTATTGTAATCTCTTATACATATTTCTCTCTTCTATAAAACTAAGGTACACCTTTGGCGTACCCTCGAAAAAATCAGACAAAATGGATCGGAGGAGGCCCATGTAGCTTCACCACCGTCTTGCCATGCATATGCGGAACTGAAAGAGCTTGGAGCTTACCAAGCGGGAGAGTGAGCTCATGTTTCACAAGATGACAAGTCTCGTATTGGCACAACATTCTCCACATCAAGCTTGCCATAGGGCTAGTAAAAGGATCGCTTGAGGCATTCTCTTCATGAGTTGCGTCATATGAATCAGGGTGTGTAGGGCACATCTAGATGTGACGTCACATCTAAGATGATGTCAACAATTTTTAGTCTATCAGTAACTATTCGTTTGTGTTTGTTTGTTTCCGGCCGATCGCTAAGTCGCTCACGTAGACGTAGCTAACATCCAGCCCAACTGTTTATTTCTCACGATCATTAGTCCAGCCCAACTGTTTGTTTCTCACGGTACTAATGTCTGCTCGAAGAAAAAACAACGATTGTGAAAAGCAACGATCGGTTGTATCACACAAGAAAAAATACAGAAGTGTGTACGTCCCAAAAAAGCATCTACATGGGCGCTAATTTTTTTTCATTTCAAAACGTGAAAGTGCATCTGGGGTAAAAGCTTATATTTTCAAGTAAATATTTTAATAAAAGTAAATGCATTTATGTATTATGTACTAATTTGAAAAATGTTTGATTTTGCAAGTAAAAAAATTGTCCACGAGCTGAAAAATGCTCGTGATTTAAAAAATCAAGAATTTGAAAAAATGTTCACGAATTCAAAAATATTTGTGATTCTAGAAAATTTCATGAGTTCAATTTTTTTGTGGATTCAAAAAATGGTTGTGATGCCTTGCAATTGATGCGGACTTATAATTGAGGTGGCAACAAAAAACTTCAAAGCCTAGTTACAAGTCGATGGTGGACTTGCAATTTGCGCAACAAAAAACAATTCAAGCCCAGTTGCAAGTGAAGGGTGGAATTGCGACTCAGTGTGACAAAAAAAGGGTGGGCCACATTGCGAGTCCAGGGCGGGCTTGCAGTTGGGCGTGAATAAAAAATGTCAGTCCCAATTGCGAACCAAGGGTTGGCTTGCAACCGAGGCAACAACAACTACATTCCTAGTTGCGAGTCGTGGTGGGCTTGAAATTAGGATGAGCACAAACTACGTGACCAGTGCAAGTCAAGGGTGGAGTTGCAACTGTGCCCACTATAGAAAAGTACAACGTGTCCTAGTTGCGAGTCGATGGTTCACTTGCAATTGAGGCAACTACAAAAAACTACGACACATCCCTGTTGCGAGTCGATGACTGACTTGCAACTGAGCCCCTACAAACATACGCCCCCTCCCTAGTTGCGAGTCGATGGTTGACATGCAACTGGGGCCACTACAAAAAAAGTACGACGCGCAGTTGTGAGTCGATGGTTGACTTTCAATAGGGCCCCTACAAACATATGTTCCCCCTAGTTGCGAGTCGATGATTAACATGCAACTGGGGCCACTACAAAAAATTATGACGCTTCCTAGTTGCGAGTTGATGGTTAACTTGCAATTGGGCCGCTACAAACATATGTTTTCCCTAGTTGCGAGTCGATGGTTGACTTGCAACTGGGCCCCAGCAAACATACGCTCCCCCTAGTTGCGAGTCGATGGTTGACTTGCAACTGGGCCCCTACAAACATACACCCCCCTAGTTGCGAGTCGATGGTTGGCATGCAACTGGGGTCACTACAAAATAGTATGACGCGTCCTAGTTGCGAGTCGATGGTTGGCATGCAACTGGGGTCACTACAAAATAGTATGACGCGTCCTAGTTGCGAGTCGATGGTTGACTTGCAACTGCCCCCTATAAATATATGCCCCCTAGTTGCGAGTCGATGGTTGACATGCAACTGGGGCCACTACAAAAAAGTATGAAGCGTCCTAGTTTTGAGTCGATGATTGACTTGAACTGGGCCCCTATAAACATACACCCCCTAGTTGCGAGTCGATGGTTGACATGCAACTGGGGTCACTACAAAATAGTATGACGCATCCTAGTTGCGAGTCGATGGTTGACTTGCAACTGCCCCCCTACAAATATATGCCCCCTAGTTGCGAGTCGATGGTTGACATGCACCTGGGGCCACTACAAAAAAGTATGAAGCGTCCTAGTTTTGAGTCGATGGTTGACTTGCAACTGGGCCCCTACATACATACATCCCCCGCCTAGTTGCGAGTCAATGATTGACTTACATCTGGGCCCCTACAAACATACACCCCCTAGTTGCGAGTCGTTGATTGACTTGCAACCAGGCCCTTACAAACATATGTCCCACCTAGTTGCGAGTTCATGGTTGACATGCAACTGGGGCCACTACAAAAAAATACTACGCGTAGTAGTTGCATGTCGATAGTTCACTTGCAACTGGACCCCTACGAACATACACTCACCCTAGTTGCGAGTCGATAGTTGACTTGCAACTGGGCGCCTACAAACATAGTCCCCCTACTTGCGAGTCAATGGTTGACTTGCAACCGAGCCCCTACTAACATACGCCCCCTAGTTGTGAGTCAATGGTTGACATGCAATTGGGGAAACTACAAAAAAGTACGGCATGTCCCAGTTGCGAGTCGATGATTGACTTGCAACTGAGCACCTACAAAGCATACACCCCCTAATTGCGAGTCGATGGTTGACTTGCAACTTAGGCAACTACAAAAATATTGATTTCTGAGATGACTACTTGCAAATGAGGCGACTACAAAAACTATAAATAGCTCTATTCCGGAGTCGAGGTGTTTACATACGAACTAAAATTGGAAAAAGATTATTTTTGTGAAAAACAACTAGGCAAACACTTGCATATGATATATAAAAAAATTAACATGGAAAAAAGAGTGCATGAAAAGATAGGGGGAAACAAAAAAACAACGTGCCCTGCCATCTCTGAGCCACGGACCCGCCAGATCAGGTCCCCCCTTCGGATTCGAAACAAAACAATAGGAATGGAAGAACAGGGGAGTGACAACTCGAGGAAGGCTGTCATATTGATGTAATATACTCTCTGCTAGACCCGTCATATTTGGGGAAAAAAACACGACACAAACAAAGGCAACGCCGGCCCAACAAAAAAGGAAAAAAAAGGCAAAAAAAGGACAATCCCTCTCCGCTATAGGCCTCCCGACCCAACAGACTCTACAACGCGGCGCGGATCGATTACGACACGGCTTATCACTCGAGTACGAAAAATAAAGACGCAATACATCGGATGGCTGGGCATCTAGATATGAGATCACTAAATTTCATCTAGATGTGTTTTAGCAATCCTGCTAAAAAAACACAAACACGGAAATGACCGAAAAACACATGGACAAGGATGCGCAAATCACTCGTTCTGAGACAAACAACAACACGTGAGCCGTGCTAAAAAAATATGAATATTGAAAATTGCATATATAGAGAGGGAAAAAATGAACATCACAGCGTAAAAACAAAAGGTAAAAGCCAAGACGACTAAAACACACAAGAGAGGGAAAAAGAGCAATGCCAAAGAGCAGCATACAGCAGGTCAACAGGGGCAACACCGGCGCCGTGCAACAGGAGCAGGCCGCCAGCAGCACACACAGCAGCCCACACACGAACAAAACCACGGCGTGCAAAGACAAGTGCAGTACGAATCTTAGAGCCTTCAGATCATGTGGTGGAGAGGTTAGATGTGACATAGTTAATTTTCATCTAGATGTGAGTTAGCCAATCCGAATCATATACGCAATTTGGTGCACAGTCTAGTGTTCTGTGCCACCTAGACTCGACCGCAACACTTGTCGCAAATCTGTAAGCACCAATAGACGGTGGATTCATACCCAACATATCTCGTGCATGGTAGAAAATCATTTCTGGCAGTTCAAGCAATCCCAAAGCCGCGTCTACAGAGAGGCAGGTGCAGCTCAAGGAGACCACGGCTTAGCAACCAGATGCAGCGTGGCCTTGAGCCGGACGGACAGCCCATACAGCTCGCTCATGTCCAGCTTCGACGCCCCGGCCGCCGCCCGCGGCAGCTCCCAGTCGAAATGGTACAGCAGGCTCGCGAGCGCCAGGTCGATCGACGGCACGGCGAAGCCGACGCCGGGGCAGCCCCGCCTTCCGGCGCCGAACGGCACGAACCTGAAGTCCTGCCCCAGCACGTACTCCGCCGGGACGTCCGCGAACCTCGCCGGGACGAACTCCTCGGCGCGCTCCCACGTCGCCGGGTCGCGGCCGATGGCCCACGCGTTGACGACCACGCGGGTGCGCGCCGGGACGCGGTAGCCCAGCAGCTCCGTGTCCTCGAGCGTCTCCCGGGGCAGGAGGAGCGGCAGCGGCGCGTGCAGCCGGAGCGTCTCCCTGATCACGGCCCTCAGGTAGCTCATCTTCTCGAGGTGGTCCTCGGTGACGTGGCCGGCGCCATTGACGGCCGCGCGGACCTCGTCCTGGAGCTTGTGCATCTCGGATGGGTTGTTGATGAGCTCCGCCACGGCCCATGTCAGAGTCGTGTAGGTCGTGTCGGTGGCCGCGGCGAACATGTCCTGTTTCATCGACATCAATCGTGTAGAAAGAACACGAAGTTACAGGGTTTGGGGAAACCAAAATAAAGACGTACATCTACATTTCATTTCATTGATCTGATGATGCTAGTAGTTAACTTTCGGGACTCAGACTATCTGAGCTCGAGCTCAGATAATCTCGCATGAACAGTAAAATCTGATTTTTTTAATAAATTCAAACAATTCTGATTCTTCCTTTGCAACAATCATTGAAAAATGTTTATATGGGTACAAAAGTTTGCGCTGAAATCACTTTCCTATAAGTGAGGAAAAAAATCAATGCTAAAAAAGACTGTTTTTGTAACATGGAGTTTTTTTTTTTGCCCACGGCTCCACAAATGTGATTTCATCACGAAATTTTGCACGCATGAAAAAATATTCTCAATGTTTGTTGCAAAAACAAATCAGAATTTTTTTAAAAAATCATATTTTTTTTTTTGGATTTTACCGTTCATCCGAACTCATTTCAGCTCGAGCTGAGAAAAGCACTTTCATAAGTTTGGCTGCTTTGTTCCAGGCCATCGAGGCAGAATAAAAAGATCATGAAAGCATGAAACGGAAGAACTAACTATATTGTTCTGCCATGAGTGACATGCTGAACAGTCTTACTGGATGTCAGTCACATGAATATCGAATTTGGGTCAGTTAATTTCGGATGAAGTAAGCAACAGCCACCAGTGGTGGGAAGGAAGGAGGAGCCACCGACTCGCCGGAGAAGCAGCAGCCTCTGGGTTTGTATTAGGGTTGCAGGCTCGCCGCGTGTCGATTTTAGGATGGCAGGCTTCAAAATTCATTTTCAGTCGGCTGGTCTTTAGGCAGTGCCACGTTGAAACACTAGACGCCACCCGTTGGATCGAGAACCAAAACATCAGTGTCTACCAACATTGGCTACGATGGTCATGCCATCGATCGAGCACGTGGCGGCCGCTGTCAAAGCACCTATATACCGCTAACGACGATCGTTCTGCACTCGACGTTTTTGTCACTACCTTGTAGCGATAAGGACCCGGATGCGTACGCCGGCCGGCCGCTGCCCACCGCTTGTGAGCGCCGTTGTCGTTTGCATCACCGGACGGCCGTCGTACGCGCACATGCGTGGAGCTGATCGCTACCGCACGCTCGCCGCTGATCTTCGTCTTGTTCCCTTGACTACATGCTCTGCATCTACTGTATGCGAGTACACCACACATGTACAGGTGCCAACGTTGCGTACCAGGATGATGGCCTTGATGCCGACCGTGTCGAACCGGACTCCTCCGGAGTCTTCTCCGTCGTCCTCGCTGACGTCCAGCAGCACGTCCACGAAGTCCCGGTGATCGTCCTCCCCGTCGCCAACGAGCCGCCGTCCTCCGCCGAGACGCCGCTGGCGGTGGTCGGAGATGACCCGCTCGAGAAGCCCGTCCATCACCTTGCGCGCCCGCGCCACCTTGGCGTCCAGCCCCATGAGCGTATCCACCCACGCCAGCCACGGGACGAACTCCCCCACCGCGGCCGTGCCCAGCAGCTCCTCGAACTCGGCGAATACCTCCGTCAGGTCGTCGTCGATCCCGTACCCGCCATCGTCGCCGAACGCGGCCCGCGAGATGACGGCGCTGGTGTAGGATATGAGCTCGTCGGTGAGGTTCACGACGTCACCCCCGGGCCGCGAGCAGCTGGCGGCAGCGCGCCGGACGCGGTCGACCAGGGATCCGGCCTCCTGTTCCCGGACGCGGCGGAAGGAGGCCACGCGGCGGGCGCTGAGGAGGTGGAGCACGCACACGCGGCGCGCCTGCCGCCAGTACTGCCCGTAGGGGGCGAAGGCCATGTCGCGGCCGTACAGGAGGCGCTCCGCCATGCGCACCGAGGGGCGGCTCGCGAAGGCCAGGTCGTGGGTCTTCATGACCTCCAGCGCCGCGTCCGCCGAGGAGGCCACGACGGTGGGCACGCCGCCGAGGCGCAGGAGCATGACGGGGCCGTGCGCCTCGGCCAGGGACCGGAGCTTCCGGTGCGGCAGGGAGCCGAGAAGAGGGAGGTGGCCGAGGACGGGAAGGCCCCACGGCGACGGAGGCAGACGCGGGCCGCCATTGCTTCCGGAAGGCTGAGGTTTCTTGGCGAAGAAGAGGACGAAGGACACGATTGGCACAAGCAGGGCGAGGATGAGCAGGGGTGAGTGCAACAATGCAAAAAGCGACGAGGCGTCCATGTCTATACCGCAATGCGACGCAAATACAGTGCACTCTGCTCATGTTTATATACTGTTATTAGAGTAATTTCGTCCGTTTTTATCTGTTTGGGTCGGCTGCCCACCCGGCGTCCGTGCTGTTTTAGGCACGGATCGGCAGCACACCCAAGGCACCGACCCCTATGTACCGGCGTGAACGGCTGGCCGGCATATTTCAACAAATAGCTCATTTTTGCACTGATTTTGCATTTAAACAATAGTCAA
The DNA here is from genome assembly GCA_032464435.1 of Aegilops umbellulata. Classification (NCBI taxonomy): domain Eukaryota; kingdom Viridiplantae; phylum Streptophyta; class Magnoliopsida; order Poales; family Poaceae; genus Aegilops; species Aegilops umbellulata. Next base: position 58,453,646 of record CP136056.1, on the reverse strand, counting down.
ATAACATAGTTTGAACCGAATAAAAATAGCATAATTTTATAAACCAAATAAAAATAAAAATGTCTCACATAGTTTTGCAAGCCGAATAAAAGAAGATACATCTATTGGTTGCCAACATGAGCCCACATATGCTCAACTAAATTATTTTGTAGTTGCACGTGAGTTTTCCAATCACGCATGTTATGATGAAATTGGATGAACTGTTCAAACGTTGCCGCTCCTTCATGCTCAGGCACAACATTCTCACCCTGAAACTGAAACCCTTGATCGTACAGACGTTTCGGACGCTCGTCTTCTACGATCATATTGTGCATGATCACACAAGCAGTCATCACCTCCCACAGTTTTTGCGTGTTTCAGGTATTAGCAGGATACCGAACGATACCCTATCGAGATTGCAAAACACCAAAGGCACGCTCGACATCCTTCCTTGCACTCTCTTGCTCTTGGGCAAATTTTTTCCTCTTCTCTCCCACAGGGTTGGGGATTGTCTTGACAATAGTGGTCCACTGAGGATAGATACCGTCACCCAGGTAGTATTCTTTGTCGTAGTTGGGGCCGTTGATAGTAAAGTTCACCAGTGGATTGTTGCCTTCGGCAAGCCTAACAAACACCGGCGAGCGCTGAAGCACGTTGATATCATTGTGTGATCTGGCCGTGCCAAAGAAAGAGTGTCAGATCCAGAGATCTTGAGACGCCACGGCCTCTAGTATGACAGTGCAAGACCTGGCATGGCCCTTATACTGCCCTTGCCAAGCAGAAGGGCAGTTCTTCCACTCACAATGCATGTAGTCTATGTTGCCAAGTATCCCTGGGAAGCCCCTGATGGCATTCATCGCCAACAAACGGGATGTATCTTCAGGAGTCGGCTCTCTCAAGTACTCAACGTCAAATACAGCAATAACAGCCTTGCAGAACTTATACAGGGACTCTAGGCATATAGACTCGCTCATACAAACGTACTCGTCAATGAGATCACCGGGCACTCGTATGCAAGCATTCGGATGGCGGAGTGCATTTCTGATAAGAGGAGAAATCAATCTTGCCAACGACATCCTCTTTGCACTCGAAATAGTCATCATAGCCGACCACCCCCTCTCTAATATGGTTGAAAAGATGCCTACTCATACGGAAACGGTGGCGAAATTTTTTATGTTTGAACAACATATTTGTTGTATCAGAGTAGTCCTTCCAAAGAAGGAAATGTCCGCTCTCTTGGTTGCGATTCAACGCCGGAAGGTGGCTCGGAATGGAGCCACGGAACAACGGCCGCTGGCTGTTGAGGTGGTGATGGACCAACACGGCAGCCAATATCTCCTCCTCGTCATCGGACGATGAATCGTCGGAGTCGCAAAGGAAATTGTGAAAAAAAAACTCGTCGGCGGAGCCCATTTTGTACCTTGGCAAACTGTCGAACAGCTTGCGGGCGTCGACGAAGGAGACGGCCGACGAAGGGAGTCGCGGCGCGCACGGACCAGCTAGATGCCCTGCGGCGTCCGACGAGTGGGCCGGCGTGCGACGAGCGTGCCGGTGAGGATCTGGCCGAGGCGGGGAGGCGGCTTCTTGGTCGAGGTGGGGGCTGTGTCGGGGGGGGGGGGGGGAAGCAGTCGGCTCCCCGGCGGCAAGACGACGGTGGCGGGCGATGTGGGAGTTTGGCATGCTGAGCGGATGTTGCGGCGCCGGCAGCTGGCAGAGTCGCCGGAAAAAATGGGCGGCGGCGTCGGCGACGAAGGAGGCGTGCGAGGATTGTTGTTGGAGTGGGGGAGGTGAATGTGCCACCGACCAGCGGGCCTGGAGGAGGAGAAGGCGAGCGCGTGCGTCCGTCTCGTGTCCGTGCCGACGCAGATCCGGCTCAAAAATGGACCGGGAATGAATCGTCCGCGGACAAAAAACGGACGCGCGTTCGTTTAGATCGGCGTGTTGGGCCGATTTTTGTGTCCGCGTCGACCCGAATGGACGCCAGCGGACGAAATGGGTCGCCCCGTTGGAGTTGTTGTTAGTTCGTGTGCGTATCCTTCTTTCTTTCTTGTGTCACGTCTTGCATCTTTTCAACTTACGTGATGTGCATGTGTTCTAATTGGATGTGCGACAACAATAAGGTTCACTCTTCGGTGGCCGTCCATTTGTGCCTGTCCACTGAGTCCACTCTAACCTTATCGCTTCAAACGCTCCATCCCTTTCATAATCTCTATCCAAAATACAGAGAATGAATCACGCAGAAAAAAATCTCTAAAGGCCAAGAATGGAGAGAAAACGGTGAGTTTACATATAAATGTCAGAAATAATCTCTACCCGCACGAGTAGATCGTAGGGAAAAGAAACACCAACGCTCACAAAAAGGGCATTCCACCTTTCTAATCTATCTACCGTCTAGCACCGGTTTCTCATCACAAGTTGTGCAATCATCTTGCACATGGCCAGTGCTTGGGAACGCCAACAATGTCGGTGTTCTCCACCGACCAGCAAAGGGCACCCGATAGGTGGAGAGAGCAGAGAAATGGGTGTCGCTTTCCCATGCCCAAATTAGAGCGTCCTCAATGCCCTGAAGAAGTTGCACCTCGGTCAAGCTGATCCACCAGCCAAATGAATTCGTTGAGCACCTCTCATACATATTAGGCGTGAAAATGCTACACTCACACACAAGTACGGGCTGATTATGAACCCCATAATGTTAAATCTCTCTCACTCCTGATTTCAGGGGGGTGGGCCCCGCCTCCCCCTTAATCTCCAACTAGAAGATGCCACCTAGCAGTTATCTGCAGGATCCGTAAAGTTGATCCATGAGTGTAGTGTTACTCTGTTAGGCGTCACATCCAACGATCATCTTCTGTCCAACCCCTCACATAGGATGTGCCTTTGGATGGCCTTCTTAACGCAAGCGAAGAGGTTGGGCACGATATCTTAAAGCCTCCCCTTGCTCAACCACCTGTCCAGAAGAGCACCGAGGCGACATTCCCCAACCTACACCTAGTAGCGGACTTGTAGACCATGGCGGTTTGCATGATTACCTCAAAACCAAGGTGAGCCACCTCAATGCATGTCATTCTCGCGTTTTCTTTCGATGGTTGTCGTTGTCCCTCAAAACCCCACCCCACTTACAGAAACCTTTCGAAACATGGAAAGTTGTCGACACTTCTGACTAGAAATTGCCCATACCTGTTGGCTTAAAATTGCACAAACTGAAGCTTTCCAAAATCTGACACTGGTTGAAACCTGCTAATGCAACCTCCGATTTGTTTTCCCCCCTCCTAACTTCTGAAACTAAACAAACCCGCTCCAGTTTGGAATGCATTTCAACGGTGTAGCGGCTACCACAACTTTTGGTTTGTGGCTTCTAATTCTGATCGATGCGGACAAACTGTAGATTTGGCAGTTTGTTTTTTGGGAGTTCTCGGCATGACCATGACTTTCAGAAGTTCACGAGTACCGCACGCAACATAGACCAGATGTTGTTGCTCTGTAGTAGGAAATGAATATGAGTTGGTCGTATTGCATTTGGGCACATGCATATCGCTGACGGGAAAGGCGAATTCACACTGGTAGAAAAAAGCCCTTTAGTCCCGGTTCGCCACAGCCTTTAGACCCGGCTGCGCAACCGGGACTAAAGATGCGCGACTAAAGACCCCCCCCCCTTTAGACGCGCCTCTTACGGACCGTGACTTAAGGATTTAGTCCCGGTTCTTATGGCCGACCGGGACTAAAGGCCCGTCCACGTGGGCGCCCGTGGTCCGTCGGGGCGGAGGACCTTTAGTCCCGGTTCTCGTGGCCAACCGGGACTAAAGGCCTCCTCCGCAGGTTTAGGGTTTCAGCCCCCCTAAACCTGGTTTCTTTTTAATTTGTAGTGTTTTATTTGTTTTATATTTTATTTTGTGTTTTATTTTATTTTTGATGAAGTTTCAGTACACATATTCTACGCTACTATATACATGCATATGAAATTTCAAACAAGAAGAATTCAAGAGGAATATATAATATATATTCAATCTCGGGTGACCATATAGACCATATACAACTTCGAACAAGTTTCCATACACAATTAGGATGGATGACCATATACAACTTCGAACAAGATTCAATCTCGGGTATGCATATAAATTTCTTCGTCCTCGGTATAGTGTTCTCCTTTAGGATTGATGACTTCCCTCATGAAAAATCCTGCTAATTCTTCTTGAATTGGTCGGAAGCGAGCTTCTGGACTAAGCCTCCTCCGCAAGTTATCCGTCGCGTTCCGCACGCTATCTGATGCCTTCCGCTCAGTGGTGTGTCTCCGGATGTTCTCACAAACATAGTATCCACATAGATTGGTCTCCGGTGGCTGCTTTTCCACATTAACTAACCTTCTGAAATCTAGCTCATGTTTGAATTCACCGACAATTTCTTCTGAGAACCGTCTCCAAACCCTACAGGGCAAAGAAAATTAAATGAATAAGGGAGTTATTAGTTACTTGATATTAGGAAATGAACGAAAGAGACCGATCGATATAGAGCTCAAATGATTGAAAATAATTACTTTTGCAGCATTTTTCTCATGTCGGCCCAACGCTTTGGATCCGAATCCATAGAGTCCATGATTAGAACTCTGGAGGTGTGAAGTTCAATATTTAGCAGAATCCAGTGGAACCTGCGGACACGTTACATGCACAGTCATGCATAACTCATCGATTAGACATACCATGCATGGAGTAAACAAAAGAGAATGAGCACAAGAGAGAAACACTCACTCAAAATTGTAAGGAAATAGAATATGACTTTTGAGTTGATGCTTTCTAAGAAACATGTACATGTCTTTCTCCACGTCTTTGGGGTGATGTTGTAACACATGTCCATTAACGATATGTGGGTCAATGAACCCAACATCATGGATGTTTCTTATTTTGCATTCCCAAATCTTCAATCTGCATAATAGCGTACGCAACAATATAGTTAGGACAATATATATATATATATATAGTGCAGGCAATGAAGAACGAGATGAGGTAGAAATAAATCACTTACAGAACGTAGCAACTCAGCATAGATTTGTCGAGCTCGCGCAGATTGAACAGCTGAAACAATTCACTCATATGAATTTCTACAGAGTACCGTTTGGTGTGATGTTGTTCTGTAACATCCGCATAAACATATTCTTTGTCGGCCCATGTTATGAATTGCTTGTACCAACGTAGCAGATTTCGCATTTGTGGTGGTAGACTATTTTCCTGCGCAGGCTCGACGAGAGGCCCATTCGGCACATATTGTAATGCTATCTCACATACTGGCGCATCCTCAAGGTCTAAGAAGGCACGAAGAGTCAAACCCATCTCGGACGCTTGTTTCATGGCACCCGCTACAGTCAATCCAAGTGCTGCCGCAGCTGCTATGATCTCGGGGTCCTCTTCCGGACCGGCTTTCACTATGAGCGGGGGGATCGATTGTTTCTTCTGCATCCCGAGCTAGTCAACTTGTTTCCCGCTTTTTTTACTTTCTTCCTCCTTCAATATTTTTGCTTGCCTACGAAGTTCATGTCCATAGTCGTCAGGCATATTCAGCTCGGCTTGGGACGGTGTCGTCAAAAAATCCTTAGCCCACTTCTTTTGCTTCTCAGTGAATACTTGCTTGGGCTCAGGCTCTTTTTCGCCTTCATATCCGCCTTCCATTTCTCATAATCAGCAGACGCGGCCAATTTGATTTCAGCTTCACTAAGTTCCCCAGGCCTTGGGAGGAGAGGCTTCAGTGATGGCTCCGGTACCCTTGTGGTCTTAGGTACATAAGGGTCCGGGTTAATAGTCCAGGAGCGGGTTTCCTTGTTGTCCGCCTGCTTCTGCTTCTTCGCCGGAGGTGGATTGGGGGGCGTCGTACCTGTCGGAGGAGGATTGGGGGGCGTCGTACCCGCCGGAGGTTGTGGATCGGGGGACGGCGTCGAATGGCGTGAAGGAGGTGTAGGTGAACCACCACGACCACCACCACCGCCACCACCGCCACCACCACCACCACCATCGGAGGGGGGTGGACTTGCTAGCCTTGGCGCCTCGCCTGGAAACACTATGTACTTCTTTTTCCATAGAATGTACTGGCGCTTGACATCTCCAAGTCTTCTCTCCCCTTCGGGTGTAGGTTTGTCAATCTCCAGGTCCTCAAACCCTTGGACTATGTCTTCCACCGTGACACGAGCATAGCCATATGCAATGGGGTTGTTGTGGTGGAGTGCTCCAGGTGTACAGGGTAAAGCACTGCCGCTAGCTACCTTCGTGGAAACGTTCCCCACGGGATAATGCAGATCACATTCTTTCATCTCCTTTACATCATCCACGGGGTAGTGAGGCTCCGGTGCACGAATCTCGATCATCGGTGCACTAGCACCAGGCGGGGCATCCGTGGAAGCCACGCTGCTTCTCCGCTGTTGGCTTCCGCGATCCGCTTCATGATCTTCATGAGGCCCTGCAGCCGATTTTTCTTTCACTAGTTCATGCACGGTCTGCTTCAACTTATGGAGTTCCGATGCAAACTTCGTCATAAGATCTGCATCCCGGTCCGTCTTTCTCTTACGGCTTCTGTAACAGTACGGGTCATTGTCCTGGGAAAACCCTACTTTCCACGAAACTTTGCCTTTGCCTCGTACACGTCCTCCGTGTTCATCATTCCCGAGGGCTATTGTCAGTGCGTCTTTCTCTCTGTTGAACTTGATCAAGCCCTCTTGAGCTTGGGTCATTGCGTCAATAAGGGCTTGGGTGGGAGCAAAATGTCTCTGCCGGTGAACACACACCCCTGTCTCCGGGTCTAGCGATCCCCCATGCCCGTACCACCAGCTTTTGGCCCTTGGGTCCCATCCCTCTGTACCTAGAGGGATTCCTCGCACCCTCAGGTCCTCCTCCATCTTCTGCCACCTAGGCTCCGAAAGGAGGTATCCTCCTGGCCCCATAATATGATGGTACTTTTTCTTACTCGCATTATCCTTATTTTTTTTCGATATTTCCTTGAAATGCTCCGATTGCTTTTGCCTCACAAATTCTGGCCAATCATCTTTCAGTTTCTCATGTTGTCCGTTGAAATCCGGAGTCTTACCCTTGTTGACATAGTCACGGGTTAAAGTTTTCTTGAAGTTCCGGAATGCTTCGCCCATCTTCTGAAGAGCGAACTCTTTAACTAGCCTCCTCCTCTGACGTCCACCCGGAACCTCGTTACCGAATTCATCGACTTTGTTGTATTCCGGAGGTAGAATGAAATGTTCCATAAGCTTTCTCCAGCAATCCTTTTTCGTTCTCTTGTCGACAAAACTGAAACCAAGACGTGCCTTCTTTGGCTCCTTCCATTCCTGGACGGTGATCGGGACGTTGTCTCTAACAACGACTCCGCATTGGTTGATAAACTTTGAGGTGTGCTGTAGGGGCTTGCCGGTTTCACTGACAAACTCAATGGCATATGTTTCTCCTGTTTTCATCGCCTTGGATTTGCCACGCTTTGTCGTACTCGATCCGGAGGGCTAAAAAAAGAAAGAGAGTCGCGCGCGTTAATACATATGTATTCACATTTCAGTAAGTTTGTATCACGAGAGGCTCTCAATGTATATATATACCTCGCCGGAGGTGGTTGCTACTTGCAATTCGAGATCGTCGGTTGTTGACGGTTGACCTCCGTCGACAATGTCCGTTCCTTCACCTCCTTGATCATCGACAATCTCTGTTCCACCGTCAAGGTTCAGATAAGAAGAGACTACATCCTCTTGTTGCTCATATTCTGAGCCCGGCACATAAGGAATCTCGTTGTTGATGATGCCCATTAAATAACGTTCAGCCTCCGGATCCCTAAGCGGCTCGGTTCTATCGTCCGCCATATGTCACTCCTGCATGTAGTAAAAACTCTTTAAGTATAAAGGAATTAAAAAATAAGATTAAGGGGACATAGAGGAGGAGGAATTAAAAAATAAGATTCTTTAAGTAAAAATTCTTTTTTTCTTCTTCTTCCTTTCTTCTTCCTCTTTCTTCTTCTTCCTTTCTTCTTCTTCCTTTTTCCTTTCTTCTTTCTTTTTTTCTTCTTCCTTTTTTCTTCTTCCTTTTTTTTCTTCTTCCTTTTTTTTCTTCTTTCTTTTGGTTTTGTTTTGTTTTCATTTTTTTCTTCTTCCTTTTTCTTTCTTCTTTTTTTCTTCTTCCTTTTTCTTTCTTCTTTCTTTCTTCTTTCTTTTTTTCTTATTCCTTTTTTTCTTCTTCCTTTTATCTTCTTCCTTTTTTTCTTCTTCCATTTTTTTCTTGTTTCTTTTGGTTTTGTTTTTTTTTCTTTTTTTTTTCTTCCTTTTTCTTTCTTCTTCCTTTTACTTTCTTCTTTCTTTCTTCTTTCTTTTTGGTTTCTTTGGCAGGGGCAGCGGGCAGCGAGCGGTGGGCAGGGGCAGCGGGCGGGCGGTGGGCGGCGGGCAGGGGCGGCGGGCAGGGGCGGGCAGCGGGTGGCGCGCGGGCGGCGGCGGCGGCCAGGGGCGGCGGGCGGCGGGCGGCGGGCAAGGGCAGGGCAGGGCAGGGGCGGCGGCGACGGCGGCGCGCTAGGGCAGGGCACGGGCGGCGGCGACACTCACTGGGGGCGGAGGCGGCGGCGCTCACTGGGGGCAGGGCGTCGGCGTCGGGGCAGGGCGTCGGCGTCGGCGTCGATCGGCGTCGGGGCAGGGCTTCGGCGTCGATCGGCGTCGGGGCAGGACTTCGGCGTCGAGAGAAGAATGGGAAGTGGCGGAAACTGCTAAGTGCAGTATATATAGAGAGACCTTTAGTCGCGGTTGGTGTGGTGGACCGCGACTAAAGCTACCCTTTAGTCGCGGTTGGCCACACCAACCGCGACTAAAGGGTAGCTTTAGTCGCGGTCCGCCACACCAACCGCGACTAAAGGGTTTTGGCGCCGCTTTCGTTCCCGCGCAGAAAGAGCCTTTAGTCGCGGTTGGGGACAACAACCGCGACTAATTCATTTCAATATCTTAAAAATACAATTATATATCAAAAAAATCAGAAAAATAAAACTAATTCATTTTAAAATCTTAAAAATACAATTATATATCAAAAAATCAGAAAAATAAAACTAATTCATTTTAAAATCTTAAAAATACAATTATATATCAAAAAAATCAGAAAAATAAAACTAATTCATTTTAAAATCTTGAAAATACAAATAATATATCAAAAAAATCAGAAAAATAAAACTAATTCATTTTGAAATCTTAAAAATACAATTATATATCGAAAAAATCAGAAAAATAAAACTAATTCATTTTAAAATCTTAAAAATACAATTATATATCAAAAAAATCAGAAAAATAAAACTAATTCATTTTAAAATCTTGAAAATACAAATAATATATCAAAAAAAAATCAGAAAAATAAAACTAATTCATTTTAAAATCTTAAAAATACAATTATATATCGAAAAAATTAGAAAAATAAAACTAATTCATTTTAAAATCTTGAAAATACAAATAATATATCAAAAAAATCAGAAAAATAAAACTAATTCATTTTAAAATCTTAAAAATACAAATAATATATCAAAAAAATCAGTTCATCGATCCCTTGAAGGTTTGACAAAAGGTTTGATACATCATTCAGTTCATCGACCAAATACAAATCATCCGGATTCGCCATCGTACGTTTTAATTCACATGATCCATTCAACAAAGTTTGGTACAATAAATTATTACACATCAATTATTCCCTTGTGTCCCTGCTTGCTTACGATTGTGCCGTATCCATGGAGCATCCTCATCATTTAACTTAATGCTTGGGTCAGTGTTCACTTTGAAGGGCGGAATTTCACCAAACATATTATAATCTTCTGACATGTCTGTCTTGTCCTCCACTCCCACGATGTTTCTTTTCCCTGAAAGAACAATGTGGCGCTTTGGATCATCGCATGATGTACTGATCGTTTTCTTATCTTTCCGTTTCCTCGGTTTGCTACTCATGTCCTTCAAATAAAAACCTGAGCGACATCTTTGGCAAGGACGAATGGTTCGTCAAGGTAACCAAGATTGTTGAAATCCACCATTGTCATTCCGTATTGCTCGTCCACCTTTACCCCACCTCCTGTTAGCTTGAACCATTTGCACCGGAACAAAGGGACCTTAAAGGAGGGTCCATAGTCAAGTTCCCATATCTCCTCTATGTAACCATAATATGTGACCTTTTGCCCATTCTTGGTTGCTGCATCAAAGCGGACACCACTGTTTTGGTTGGTGCTCTTTTTATCTTGGGCGATGGTGTAAAATGTATTCCCATTTATCTCGTACCCTTGGAAAGTCGTTATAGTCGAAGATGGTTTCTTGGCCAACATGTACAGCTGATCTCCAACATCATTGTCATTCATTAAATGTTTTTGCAACCAACTGCCAAAAGTCTCCATGTGGGCCTTCCTAATCCAGGATTCAGGCTTCCCCGGGTTGTCCGAGCGTAAAATATTCTTGTGTTGCTCGAAGTACGGAGCCACCAAGCTGGAATTTTGCAGAACTGTGTGGTGTGCTTCAGTCATAGAATGACCGTCCATACATATCGTGGATTCCCTTCCGATCTTGCCTTTTCCACTTAGTCTCCCCTCGTGCCGCGATTGAGGAATACCAATCGGCTTAAGGTCAGGAACATAGTCAATACATAACTCAATTACCTCCTCATTTCCATAGCCCTTGACGATGCTTCCTTCTGGCCTAGCACGGTTACGAACATATTTCTTTAATACTCCCATGAACCTCTCAAAGGGGAACATATTGTGTAGAAATACAGGACCGAGAATGGAAATCTCTTCGACTAGGTGGACCAGGAGGTGCGTCATAATATCAAAGAAGGATGGTGGGAACACCAACTCGAAACTGACAAGGCATTGGACCGCATCGTTCTGTAACCGTGGTAGATCTTCTGGATTGATTACCTTCTGAGAGATTGCATTGAGGAATGCACATAGCTTCACAATGGCTACTCGAACATTTTCCGGTAGGAGCCCCCTCAAAGCAATCGGAAGCAATTGCGTCATAATCACGTGGCAGTCGTGAGACTTCAGGTTTTGGAACTTTTTCTCCGACATGTTTATTATTCCCTTTATATTCGACGAGAAGCCAGACGGGACCTTCATACTGCTCAGGCATTCAAAAAAAAATAACCTTCTCTTCTTTGGTAAGAGCGTAGCTGGCATGACCTTGAAACCATTCCGGATGCCGGTCATCTGGGTCTTTCAAAAGTTGCTGGTCCTGCCGTGCTTCCTTTGTATCATTTGTCTTCCCATACACGCCCAAGAAGCTTAGCAGGTTCACGCAAATATTCTTCGTAACATGCATCACGTCGATTGCAGAGCGGACATCTAGGACTTTCCAATATTCTAGCTCCCAAAATATAGATTTCTTCTTCCACATGGGTGCGTGCCCGTCAACTCCCCGCGGAACTTATTGTCCGCCAGGACCCTTTTCAAAGATGACTTTCAAATCCTTGACCATATCAAATATCTCAGCACCAGTACGTTCCGCAGGCTTCGGCCGGTGATCTGCCTTCCCGTTGAAATGCTTGCCTTTCTTTCTTACGTTATGATTTCGAGGAAGAAATCGACGATGACCCAGGTACACGTTCTTCTTACAATTAACCAAATGTACACTTTCAGTCTCATGTAAGCAGTGCGTGCATGCATTGTATCCCTTATTTGTCTGTCCCGAAAGGTTACTGAGAGCAGGCCAATCGTTGATGGTTACAAAAAGCAACGCTCGTAGGTCAAATTCCTCTCCTTTGTGCTCATCCCAGACACGTACACCAGGTCTGGCCCACAACTGTAAAAGTTCTTCAACTAATGGCCTTAGGTACACATCGATGTCGTTGCCGGGTTGCTTAGGGCCTTGAATGAGAATTGGCATCATAATGAACTTCCGCTTCATGCACAACCAAGGAGGAAGGTTGTAGATGCATAGAGTCACGGGCCAGGTGCTATGGCTGGAGCTCTGCTCGCCAAAAGGATTAATGCCATCAGTATTTAGACCAAATCTTATGTTCCTTGCGTCAGCTGCAAAATCTTTGAAAACTCTGTCGATCTTTCTCCATTGCGTTTCATCAGCGGTGTGTCTCAACTCCCCGTCGGACTTACGGTCCTCTTTATGCCATCGCAACGACTTGGCATGCTTTTTGTTCATGAACAGACGTTTCAACCGTGGTATTATAGGAGCATACCACATCACCTTGGCGGGAACCCTCTTCCTGGGTTTCTCGCCCTCAACATCGTCACCAGGGTCATCGCCTCTGATCTTATAACGCAATGCAGTGCATACAGGGCATTCATTCAAATTCTCGTATTCACCGCGGTAGAGGATGCAGTCATTAATGCATGCATGTATCTTCAGAACCTCTAAACCTAGAGGGCAGACAACCTTCTTTGCTTCGTACGTACTGGCGGGCAACTCGTTATTCTTCGGGAACATATTCGTCAACATTTTCAGCAAATTTTCAAATGATGAGTCACCTACACCTTCCTGTGCCTTCCATTTTAGCAAATCCAGTGTGCAGCCCAGCTTTTTCAGACTATTATCGCATCCTGGATACAACGACTTTTTGTGATCCTCTAACATGCGATCCAAATTCTCCCTCTCCTTGTCAGTTTCGCAGCGTCTCCGTGCATCAGCAATGGTCCGACCAAGATCATCAGCGGGCTCATCATGTGCCTCTTCTTCACCTTCACCTAACCCTTCCCCACCTTCAGCATCATCCTCCATGAAAGTATCACCAAAATGATCACGATAGATGTCATCGATATCATCCCCTTCTTCATCTTCTTCCATTCTAACCCCTCTTTCTCCATGCTTGGTCCAACAATTATAGCTTGGCATGAAACCATGCTTCAGCAGGTGCATGTGAACGTCTCTTGAGGAGGAGTAACCCTTCCCATTCTTACAGACAGCACATGGACAGATAATAAAACCTTGCTGCTTGTTCGCATTTGCCACTACGAGGAAATCTTTCAAACCCGTAGTGAACTCGCCGGAGACTCGGGGACCGTACATCCATTGCCGATTCATCTGCATTATTATTATATAAAGTATATAATTAACCATCATGCATTTGTTAAACTAACTAGCTAGAAATAATACAAATTAAACAATGAATTACACACATGCGTATTTTATCAATGACACATGAAAGGTTCAAGTTGCTAACCGCGATCGCGGAGGAAAAATAAATGAGAAAGCTCAAGTGTGGCTCGGACACTTCATACCATGTTTGTTTCAGGCTCTCGGGCATTTCATCAAACACCTTGTGTGCATAGGCTCTCGGGCATTTCATCAAACACCTTGTGTGCATAGGCTCTCGGGCATTTCATCAAACACCTTGTGTGCATAGGAGAAACCAAAAGCAAACCCACCACCACCTTCTGAAAATTATGAAGTGAGCTGAGTGAAGTGAAGTGAGCTGAGTCCTATATATAGGGATGGGCCTTTAGTCGCGGTTGGCCAGGCCAACCGGGACTACAGCCCCTCCCGTCCGCCAGCTGGATGGGCTTTAGTCCCGGTTGGCCTGGCCAACCGTGACTAAAGGCCTTCGGGGACCTTTAGTCCCGGTTGGCCAGGCCAACCGGGACTAAAGCCCCTCCCGTCCGCCAGCTGTCGACCGAGCGCGCTGGCCCAGATAGCTGGTCGCGGGTCTTCTCCCGAACCGCGACTAAAGACCCCTTTGGTCGCGGTTCGATTGGTTTGGGGACTAATGGGGGCGTATGGAAGCCTCTTTTTCTACCAGTGTCAGTAGTTCAAATGGCACACAGTAGTCGAGTATGTTCTCGCTGGATCCGCGAAAAGAAAGAGTATGCTCTCGATGGAGATGCCAACAACAGAAATCAAGACAAGCTGTAGCACTCGTTGAAAGTGAGCATGATCCATCCAGACCTACACAGCACACAAGAGTGGGATCTGCAAAGTCCAATCTTGGAAACCATCGAAATCGTTGCAGCAAACAACAGCATGAATACACAGATATGAAAACCGTAGTGGCTGATCATATATGCCATGGAAGACGGGAATGGAATGAAAAAAGATGGGTAAAAGATGAACCACATAGATATAGATCTGGATCTACCATCAAAATGGTTAGAAGAGGAAAGCACGAATATTGGGCCGTTCTTCTGTCCATTTACAATCTTCATAAATATATATTACTCCCTCCGTTCCTAAATACTTGTCTTTCTAGGCATTTCAACAAGTGACTACATGCGGAGCAAAATGAATGAATCTACACTCTAAAATATGTCTACATACATCCGTATGTAGTAGTCATTTGAAATGTCTAGAAAGACAAATATTTAGGAACGGAGGGAGTAGATCTTTCTGAGATATGTACGCACCACGACAACCAAAACCTCGCAAAAACTAAAAAGAATGCCAACTCTATACCATCTAACCCTCATACAAAGAATCAGAAGTTATGAATGAAATTTCTCCCATCTTGCTGGAAGGGAGTTATACTAGACAACCATATGTAGCAACCGATACAAGATAGCAGCTTTCAAACTAAATATATATATCAAACTCGGGAACAGCGAGCATCACCAAGCCAATCCAAACTGAGGAGAATCCGTATCTTCTAGCATTCACAGCCTGACGAGCGTTGTTGCCTTCCAGCACCGCCCATGTCGATTGTATCAGGGAGATATCTACAAGAATTTAGCAAAAACGTCAATATAGCTATTACTCTGAAATGCCCAGAATTATCCTTTTGTGTATACAATGCATCCACTGCAAGAAGTAAACACTTACATATCTTCTTCAGGTTCATTCTTGATAGCATTCCTTGCTATACACTCGAAAGCTGCTTCTACATTGAAGCCTTCTTTAGCAGACGTCTCAAAATAAGGGATGTTTCCCTTGGAAGCACACCAAGCTTTAGCCTTTTTCTCAGAAACCTGAAAGACAAATAATCTCAAAACTTATCATAAAGTGTATATATATCAAGTGAAAGCAAGAAAAATAGGCACTTTGTCATGAAGAATACTCACAGTCCTGCTGTTACCACCATCAACATCAATCTTGTTTCCAAGTAAAACAAAAGGGAAATTCTCTGGATCTGACGGGCTAGCCTGCAACAGGAATGACGGGCCAAACTTTCAATATACCATACATATTGCAGTATATTTGATTGACCGGCAACTAAGCAAGCTACTTACTTGAATTAGGAATTCCTCACGCCAGTTGTTGAGTTTTTCGAATGACTTGGTAACATTGACATCATATACAAGAACACAACAGTCAGCTCCCCGGTAAAACGCCACACCAAGACTCTGAAAACGTTCCTGTCCTGCCGTGTCCCATATCTAAGTTCCAGGAAAACGAAAATGTGGTAAGATTAAATGTGAGTGGAACTATTGTTTCACAAGGAACAAAGTAGACATATGTACATTCCAGTGTTCTTATGAAGTAATCAGGCCATAGATATACATAATGATTAACTACCTAGGGCAGTGAAGATTTAGGGGTTACTTTGCTTTTTTGTCCCAATAATGCACACGATCCATGCTTCTTTGCAATAGAACAGCAACCAAAAACAATATACACGCAAAAGCAGCACTAACAAAAAAACTATAAGCTGCTAGGCCATTTGCACTAGCAAAATAACCTCAACCATATTAAGCATCCGGTGAATGCACACAGAGTTACTTCACTGAATTGTGCAATATACACAATTTAAGTAATAAAATCATTGGACCGATATTACAAAAATGTAACAGAATGTAGTTCATATTTGTTTCCAGCTTTTTTAAAGATAGTACAATTGTTTTCACTTGCAGTCAAGATTATTATCTATACTTCAGTTTATTTCATCTTAGAAAAGTATCTAATGTTATTAACTAGTACTCACATCCATCAGATAATTTGTAAATCAAGCAAAATAGCTAAAATCAAATCAACCAGCATACCAAATTTTTTTTTTGGGAACAGGCATACCAAGTAAATAGTTTGATATTGTATAACTAAAAAGACAGCGGTCTCCAAAAAAGACAACATTTGTTTATGCTTATTCTAATAAACTATCCAGCAGGGATAAAAAGACAAATGTCTGAACCTCAGGTATAGGTACAAACGAATTGTTTAGCTATCCCATATGGTCATATCCTTGATTTAAATATGATCAATGAGAGATGGGCCATAGAGAACGCAACTGAACAGGCTGTTTCATTGCTGTCCTGTTAAATAGAAAAGATGGCAGGGTCTCTGAGCGTTCAATACTCTAGTCCAGATTTAAGAAAGTTGAGTGCCAGCAGATAACAGCTCAAAAAGTAGTTCATTCCCAGTCATAAAAATCTGGAAATTTCTTAGTCTTAACCAAAGCAAGCAAGTCGGTACATGGTCCATAAAGTTCGAGTAATTGTACCTATGTGTTCATCAATTTATGACAATCAGAGTACTGGAGGATTGGGGTGCCTCAATTATACTATATGTAACAGAGTAACAGAAAGAGACCCCAGAGTAAGATAAAAAAGGATAGGACCGATGGCTACAATATAAGTAATATTGCATAGCTTTTTAATAGTAACTCACATTATGACATTAGTGAAGCCATAACTTTGCAAAAGTCATGTTTCCTCTGGACTTGGACAGATTTTATTTTTCTTTGTTCATGCATATAGTGTTGGGCCGCTGGAAGTGTTAAAACAGCTTTCTCTCTGTCTTAATGCACTGACATGCAATTCCCCTGCATCATATCTAATTATCATTTTTCCCTCTGGACTAGTTCTCAGTCCTTCAATCCTTGAGAAATTGTAATATAGAGGTAGTGCAAACCAAGTGGACAACTGAACTTGAGCTGAACTGATGTAATTTCTTATGACATATTGTGCCTTTCGAATTGGGTAAGGAAAATCTACCCCCAAACAAATCCAACCATCTATAATCACATTAACCTATCCAATAAGCACCTACCAGCAGGATGTTTACAGAAGTACATAACTCTACAATAAACCAAAAATGTCGCTTATGTTGACCTGAGTAACTCATGAACCAACCTTATCAACCTGTCATAAACCAACTGCAGAGTACAAGGGTCCTAGTTTAGTAGCACTAAACTTGATCATCATCAAACCTCTTCAAGAATTCAGAACACTAAACAGACAATAAGAACTTTGTGATTTGATTTGACGCAAGCGTCACATTTCTGACAGCATAAAATCCGATAGTGCTCAAGATCTAAGACACCGCCCAGAGCTAACGAAACCGACAGTGAATAAAAGCTAGTACCAAGCATGTCAATCCAATGGCAGTTGAGCTAGGGGAAAAAAATATGAATGAATAGAATGAATGAAGAACCTGTAGAGTGAAGAGGCGGTCGTCGATCTTGACCTCCTTGGTGAGGAAATCGGCGCCGATGGTGGCCTTGTACTGGTTGCTGAACTTGTTGTTGACGTACCTGCACACCAACCAACCACCCAATCGTTCAAAGCCGCGAAACCCCCATCGTACCGAAATACTAACCCAAATTAGGCGAATCGGACAGGGGGGCGGGATTGGCGTTCGGCCTTACTGGTTCATCAGCGACGTCTTGCCGACCCTGACGACGAACAAAAACAAAAGCGCAGGCAAGGGTGATGAGACAAGAGCGAAAAATCAATAAAGTGGGGGGAAAAGGCGTGAGTGATTGCCGCGCACGCACCCGCTGTCGCCGAGGATGATGACCTTGAGGAGCATTCGCCGGCGCGACGCCATGGCCGCGGATCTGGGGCGGGGGGAGCGGGGAGCGGGGGCTGAGGAGGAGGAGGAAGGAGATCGGAAGATTTTGCGCTGTGTTCTGGTCTGGTTTGGCCTTTGCTTTGCTTTGGGATTGGTGTGTGCGCGCCGTTGTCACGGAAAAGGAGAAAGAGCGAAGGCGTTTTTGTTGGGTTGGATGTTTGGGTGGACGCGTTGTCGGGCGGGCGAATTGTTATTCCGTCAATTTTTAGAGTGGCGACAGACAGACAGCAGTATTGTCTCATTATTTATCGTCGATGATGATAAAAAATAAGATTGATTGGGACAGGCAGATTTAGTCCAACTGATGGCTCTGTGCTACCTACAAGTATGATTATAGTTCTACACGGTTCATCCGCGTCTGAGTGACACATATGTGCATGTGCACACGGTGTCTCGACTGCCCTACTGCCGACTTTTTTCTATAAAGAATGGAGCAATGTACTGCCCGACCACTAACTGTAATCTCTTTCATGCTGCACCTACTACAGATCTTACGAAGAAGATAAGCCAGAACGAATGCAGGCAGGGGGCGTTTGGTTTGAGGGCTAAGATCGACACACCTAATGTTTGTTAGCTCAATATGAAAATTGGCATGTAACGGAAACAACGTTGAAACTCAACGGTCTTGCACAAACCGACCAGCACCTTTCGTCAACAGATTCTGAATGCTAGTTGGTTTTATCTTGGAAAAAGTATACCATGTTCATATCATGTACGCTAGCTAACTGGAACGCAACCGCAGCTGCATGATTGCAGCAGACGTTGGGATGCTTCGGCTGCACCAGAAACAAATGAGAAGGGAAGCATACAGCCTGGTCCAACGTACCCATGTCTGTATCTCGTTGGCCAGTTAGCTTTCTTCCAAGCATGACACCAAGTTCAGACGGCTGGCAGCCAATGTATGATCATGCATCTACGGAAAAATGCAGTGGAAACGGAGGTAGAAATGCAGAGGAAGCACGTAAATGCGGCTACCAAAAGAACTATATATATATATATATCTCAAGAACAAAATATCATTTTTGTTCGTTGCAACCAAGTCAGATGGCAGCTTATGTGAATTCAGCTATGCTGTGGATTTACAAATGATGTCCTGAGGTTAACTCTCTCCAAGGAAAGGGAAAGTGGTCATCTCATGGAAGCCTGGCTCTCGACGTCACCGTCGTCTCTCTTGGTAGTCCCCAACTCCACCTCCTGCGTCTGCTGATGGCCGTCGCTGCTCGGGACGGACGGCTCCTGGTGCTCGTGCTCGCCGCTGGACGGCGTTAGCTGGCTGCTCTGGAAGCTGCTGGCGCCGAGCGCCATCTTCCTGAACTTCTTCAGGTCCTCGTTGTACTGGCTCGTGTCATACTCGGAGCTGGCGTGCGATCCCATGAACCGGCTGTGTCCGGGTCGGACGCCTTCGTGCAGATCATCCAGCGACACGTCGCCTTCCAGGGCCCGAACAACCTGTTCGTCACAGAGGATCGAGGTTAGCTCAACTCTATCTAGGATACAACAGCGATGCGGTCGAAGTAAATAGTGATGAATTTGTGTCGACGAGATGAGGACACAAGGGGTGAAAATGTACCTGGCTCATGCGTGGACGTCGCCGCGCAGAATGGCGTACGCATGCGGCTGCGCAGGCGATCATCCTTGCCATCTCGTTATCATTGAAATCGATTCCTAAGTGGGGATCCACTAAAGCATCGTGATTACCATCCTCGAGTGCTTGTGTCATCAAAGGCCTTGCCTGCAAGGAGAAAGGTAGAGGATCCAACTCAAATAGATGTATCCAAGATTAACAAAGAAAGGGACAGACAGATGCTCGTTGAAGAGGCACAGAGTACTCCGCATCGAAAAGTTGGAAGATGGTAAAACACTCCGACAAGAATAAATACAACGAGTGAAATATGAAGTGCAAAGGCCAAGGCACCACATACAGAGAAAATCGAGTCCAATTTAGCGAGGAATAGCAAGTAACTTATGAAGAAATAGATCCATCGTTGTTACTTCCAAGACAGCCCTCAAGTCATAAACCCTTAGGGGGTGTTTGGAAGGATGGTGTTTCTTGGTAAAGTTTTGGTATTTAAGTCAAAGTTGAAGTAATCACAAAACTTTACCAAAAAATACTCTTCCAAAAAGACCCATATAGGACTAGAAACAACAAGAATGAATTTGACCCTGCTAGTTACAGCACGGTGGACAACAAATTTAACTTACCCAGTCAACCAAGCTGTCATCCATATGCGCTTGTTTTGAACTTACAGGACGGCGCCCAGTTATTAACTCGAGAAGCATTACTCCAAAAGAAAAGACATCTGATTTCTCAGTTAGCTTGCCAGAAGAAGCATACTCTGGTGCAAGGTACCTAAGGGGGAAACCAAGACTATCAGGGCAGTAATTTTCATACAGCAGATCTTGCACATTAGCAACATGTCAACTTGTTACTATATATATCCTCATGATTGATCTCTTTTCAAGCATTTGAGATACTGTTTCACTGTCCCGGAAAGCAAAAGGATAGTTTCACTGGATGATCGAACTTACCCAAATGTGCCCATTACTCTGGTGGAAACATGGGTGTTATTATCAGAGGTTAACTTTGCAAGTCCAAAATCTGCCACCTGTAAAAAAGAGGTTTGCTTACTGAATTAGACGTCCAACAGTTTTGTATTAGTAGGCTGATATTTTTTTGTTCATTGTTTTTGATATTAGTAGGCTGATATTAACTATGTTTATGATCCCGCAAAAAAAAAACTATGTTTATGATGATTGGTTAGACATCAGTTTATCAAAACTGTCAACCTTAGTTTCTGAATTTACTCATATCAACCAGTGACATTCGAGATTTTACACTACACTGGCAGCTAAACTTAGTTGGGACCAGGGGAAGAAAGACGGTCTCAGAATTCAAGTAGAAATGAAACATAAAGGAAAATGTGTATTCTACCTTAGCTTCACATCTGTAATCCAGAAGAATATTTGATGCCTTTATGTCACGATGAATGATCTTTGGATGGCCTGCGACGTAAAGAAATAAAATCATGACAGAACAGCTACATAACTTTTTGAACGTGAAAAGAAAACAAAAAACATAACAAGTAGGTATGTGTGTGTGAGCTCACAGTCTTCATGGAGATACGCCAATCCCTTCGCAGAACCCAAAGCGATCCGTAGTCTTGAAGGCCAATCCATAGTTGGTCCACGCCTTCCTGAAAAAGAGGTGAAAAATGACCCGAAGGCATTAGCAAATGCTCAAGAGAATACAGACCAAATGAAGACAGCGGATTTTTTTGCATGACAGGAGCTTCAGAGCAATGTTTTCTGAATCTTCAAGAAAAAGGTAACCAATAAAGCTGGAAAGCATTGTCCCTTTCGAGTGGTAGCAAAAACAAAGTTGTATCTTCCCAGTTTGACAAAATCGGGGGAAGTTATTAAAGACTAAAGAAAAGGTGGCGATAAAGCTGATATCTTCTGGAATGGGTTTGGTTGTGCTTATTATTACCATTAATGAAACTCTCTTGCAGTCATGGTATTTTATTTTATGAACAATGCAACTGCTCAAATTGTCAATTTACTAGAACAAGGTCTCTTTTTCATAGCCAAAATAATATTAATTTAAATCATGTAGTATCACAGGTTTAACTTTGTAAATCACCCGGATATTTACCAACCGTCAACTCATATGGCAACTCACAAGTACAAACTGGCAATAGCTAGGATATTTATGAGTAGAAAATATGGAACAAAAAAAATACAGAAGATGTCGTAGTTCACTTTTACGGACAATATTAAAGAGCATTCTGAAAGAGAAGAAACAATCATGATTGAAACATAGCAAGAAGCCATACCATGTATATGGAATTCTAACGTGTTATTGGGAACAAACTCATAGACAAGCAACCTCTTGTCTTCAGAAATGCAATAACCAACCAATGTCACGAGATGTTTATGATGTACTCGGCTGATAATCTCAACCTCTGCCTGGAACTCACGCTCTCCCTGCCCACTTCCATCTCTTAATTGCTTCACAGCAACTTCTGTGCCATCTGGCAGCACTCCTTTGTGAACAAATCCAAAGCCACCTTGCCCGAGAAGATTAGCATCGGAGAATTCATTGGTCGCCACCGCCAACTCTTCATAAGTAAAAGTGCATTTCGAGAAGCTGAGGGCGTTGCCAAACGGTGATTGCAGGGGACGGTTCTCACCGCCGCCTGAGAAATGTGAACCCGAACCACTGCTGTTTACATTGACCGGAGGAGGCGGCGGCTTAGTGGAAGGATGTGAATTTATCTTCACAACATGATCAGGGGGTGGTGGAGGGGCATTATGCTGCCACCCATATTGATCCCCTGCAGAAGAACAAGAATCGTACTTAAAGATGAGAGTGACTCGTGTTGAACAATAACAATTACAAATGGATTCCCCCGTTGCAAAACCTCATAAACAGGAAATGACTGCACGAAGTTTAACAATGAAGTAAACACATTTAGATTGCTGATACTGAGTTACTAACACACTTCGAAAAGGAGAACATACTTTCCCTCACAGATTTGCCTTGTATAAATCAGATTCCATTAAGAAGAATGAAAAAATATGCAGACCTAGTGGTTATTTTATCCTTTTCTCGAAATTGCCCGTTTGGATTATATCAAACAAAGATGAAGCTTCCTGTGATGACTACCCCATACTAAAATTAGCCATATTTAATAAACATAGGTTAAGACGTACTAATATATTTCTGACGGAAATTTTGATATTTTTATCTCCATAACGGCATAATAGCATGATTAAAAGAGGACCCATCTTGAAGGCACCAAAAAACTGGAACGTAAGTCATACTTGTACGTCACAAGCCAACGCACATTTGGCAAGAACAGCGGGATAATTGCAAGCGACAGCGATGTGACTTGCTAGTGAGACAAAGAACGCACATGCGATCTGTAGTGTACTGTACTGTATCTACTCCGAGACAAAGAGTCATGGAGGATGCACAGTTGCCATCTCACCTTTGAACGGCGGCGGGGGTGGTGGCGGTGGCGGGTGGCCGTAGTAGTGCAGGTGGTGGGGCGGCGGGGGAGGCGGAGGGTGGTGCGGGTGGTGCCGCCTCTTCTTCTTGAGCATGCAGAAGCAGAGGAGGCTGGCGAGCAGCAGCGCGATCAGCCCGCCCACCGCGATCCCCGCCACCGTGGCCGTGTTGAGCGCCGAGCTCGGCGGCGGCGGCGAGGCCTGGGCGGACGGCGTCGGACGATCGGTCGGCGGGGACGGCGTGGTCGACGGGGGAGACGGCGCGGCGGGCGCCCCGGGGGCCGTGGGAGGCGGGAGGGAGGGTGTCGCGGGAGTGGTGCCGGAGGACGGGGGCGGCGCGGCGGGCGTCGACGGCGGTGGCAGGGGAGAAGAGGGCGGCGGCGCGGAGGCCGGTGGCGCCGGCGGCGAGGGGGGCGTCGAGTTGGTAGCGGGTGGCGCCGAGGCCGGGGGCGGCGCCGTGCGATTCCCCGGCGGCGAGGCCGGGCCCGGCGCGGCGGGCGGCGACGACATCAGAAGCCCGCCGCGTTAGACCAACTTGGCCGCTCGCTTACCCGCGTTGCTTCCTTGCAACGTACTACTGCTACTGCAGTAGCACTGCTCCTGGTGCTCGGGCGAGAAACGGAAGGAGCGGAGCGAAAGATAAGCGAAAAGGGAGGAAAGGTGCCGCTTTCCGCCCGCGGTGGCGGTGGTGGTGGTGGGGAATTCCGAAGGGGGATTGCGACCGGTGGCAGTACCAGTACGTAGCAGCACCAGTTGGCGGCGAGTGGAGCCTGTAATGGCGTGGTGGGTGCGTGGAGGTGGAGCCCGGCGCGACGCGACGACGGCGGGAGGAAGGGGACGGAGAGGGGTGGGAGTGGAATAAAAGCGCGAGGGAGGGAAGGAAAGGCGCGACAGCGCGGCCGTGGCCGGTAAACGTGCGACGGCCTTCACGTCACGCGGCGCGGCCCGCCCGCGCTTTCGAATCGCATTCATTCTCCCCGTCGTGTCGAGCCCGCCCGTCGCTGGCCGGCGGGGCCAGGGCTCGGCTGACCCCGCGTGTAGGCGAGGTGAGGAGTCCGGGTGGACCCCGCTTGCCGCTCAAGATACTAATCGGGATTACACGCGACGGTTACGCTGATGGCGAAGGCCGTTTGCTGGGATATGTGGGCCTGCTTTGTCAGTGGCCGGTTGGGGCGGGGGGTTCTCCTTCCGGGCGACAGGTGTGCCTCGTGGCTTGAGGGAGAAGCCTCTACGGGTGCATGTTAGGAGCATGACTCCGTTTCGCCGTGCAGCTCCTACCAGGAGAGCTGCAATGTCAAGTTGTAGTGTCCTGATAAATGGCAGCTTTCCCGCGAGAAAAAATGGCAGCTTTCCTAAAGCAGTGGTCGAATTAGTTCGTATAAATGCTTGCAATCAGATCAGGTCGATCGGATTGGATATGTATCCACGACAAAGCGTACCGTGCTTACCGCTTCGGTGAATTGCTGATCGATGACTCCACTGCAGTCTTCTTATGTTACAAAATTAGTTGCATCACCTTCCTTTCAGGTAGTACTCACGAAAAAAAAACGTGACATGCGTGTAGCATGAATGCAGAAAGAAAACACGAGGTGAGTGTGAGCGAGGAGGCCCGGCGTCGCGTCGTCGGTGGCAGCCAGGGCGCCGGCGCGGACTTGGAGTCAACCAACAGTCAGCACAGTTTTTTTTTTTTGTTTGAGCAACGACCGTCAGTGCAGCTAGCCGACGCGTGCAAGCCATCTTTTCAAGACGGTGCAGCTCGAAAGGGGGCAGGCTAGCTACACATGCCGCGACCTTCGACGGCGGTGGTGTGTTTGGGTGCTCTTTTGGTTCCTCTGGAATAGGAGTAATTTGTTTCCCTAGGGCAAGGATAATGCTCGGATCGACGGCCTTGTCTCTCACATCGACCCTACTATATTTAAGAAGGAAGCGTGACATGTCAACTTTTTTCGATGTAGTGTGGCAACACCCATAAGACTAGCCATGTTACTACTTTATGTTACTACCTCTATAGTGGGAAGTAGCATATGTATAGTAACATGCAACATTTTATTTATTATGCTATAGACTCATCTTGCCTTGATATGTGTGATGTTACAGTAACTAGCTAAGTTACTAGAACTACCTCTCTCTTCATTAACTCATTGCCACATAGACAAATTTGCTGAGTTGGACTTGAAGTTACTGCTGAAGTTACTCCCACTGTGGCTAGTCTAAACCCCATACACACCTCGCATTTACTAGTACGTTTCATCGCAATCGCTGGCCATCCACACCTCTTAATCCGCAGTTATATCGACTACGACCACAATCTGTTCCGTACATTTTTCATTCGCGGCAAAGCGTGAGTACGGAGGGAGAATACCTTTAGCAGATGTATAGACAAATTTTAGATTTTAGTTTAAAAATAAATAAACACTGAAGTGCAGCTTCACTCGACACTGGCCCAACGAATGCCTATGTCTAATCTAGATGGAGTGGCGTCTAGCGAGCTCTTCCAACTTTGATAGGCGGAGAGGACGTCATCGCGGGGTGTAGGTGGAGCTCCTCTCAAGTATGGAGCTCCCGGGTGCAGACACCATGGATCGGTCTGGACTGGAACATTTATTAAATAGTACATCGGTCGGCTCTTCAACTTGAGATCTTTCGGTTCTGATGACATAGTGAATTCGTCCAAAGCCGAGAATGGCGAATAATATATTTTAACACATGGACATCATTTTTAGCCTTTGGGTGCATTTGGCGACACCACAACGACATTGCCTTCAATAATGTCTTGTCTCGATGTACGTGATCAACAATAATATACGTGATCAACAATAATATTGGAATTGAAGAAAATCAGTGGACTATGGGGAGGCGGCATTTGTCTAGTATGTTGCAGTGGCGGTGACCGGGTCAATTCTTTTAGAGTAGTTTTCTTTTTGAGTGGGCATTGATGTAGCAATCGACCTCTTGTTTATGAAATTGATGTATATCACAATGAC
This sequence comes from Aegilops umbellulata, assembly GCA_032464435.1. Taxonomy (NCBI): domain Eukaryota; kingdom Viridiplantae; phylum Streptophyta; class Magnoliopsida; order Poales; family Poaceae; genus Aegilops; species Aegilops umbellulata. The sequence continues at coordinate 58,427,975 of CP136056.1, read as the reverse complement.
GCATATTCTAAACAATATTGGAGAGGGAAGGGCGATTAATTTATGTAAATTATGATAAAGTGATACTCAAGCACAGTCATCCTATCCACTTGAGCATCTCTAAAAGATTGGGCTGGTAAATCTTGAGATTAATTCACTGATCACTGTGGGTTGCCTCGTAGTAGAAGAAAACACCATACTAAGTCTAAAAAAATGCTAGCATTAGAGCCAAATCTGAGACTTGGTCCCAAATGGGTTGATTCAACCACAAGAGTTCTAACTATCTTAGCGCTTATTTTAGCCCACATGTGTAATCTTTTGTGATATATAAATATACACGTGCCAGTGGAAGCTATGCCGATAAACCCTAATCGATCCAATCTAACATTTGATCAAACTGTGGGATGTGAGAACAAATGTCGGGGTAAAGGGAGAGTAAAAACAAAACAAAAAAACTTAAACTTGATGGGCCAGCACTCCCTAGCATGTTTTGTCATTTCTTCTTTTTTCTTAATCCAAAGTGGCCTAAAGTAGGGGCGCATGATTGGTACATGATCGGCCATTCAAAGATGATGCCGATGGAGTTTGACTTTCACATTGCGAGTGATTTAACTGATCTTGATATTTTTCTACATTGATTCCTTGATCTTTACTCATGATCTCGATCGAGCTGAAGCCGATGGGTGTGCAAGCAAGGCCATGCATTCCATTCCATCGCACCAGTCAGGATACGTTGCATGACGTGCACTGAACTGCAAACACGCACATATGGAACGAGTGGTCAATCAACAACAAGTACGCAAGTCTGGTCCTTTGTTTTCAGAACACGTACACACAACACTATCGATGCTCAGTAGATATAAACTTTTTGAAAAAAGTCGGACCTTACAGATTTTAACTAAGTTTGTACAGAAAACTATTTATCTCAGCAATACCAATGTATACAATATGAAAGTGTGTGTATTTGGTATTTGAAATATAGATGTTTTCCTCTACAAATTTGGTCAAAGTTTATAACATTTGACTTTTCTACAAAATTTATAAGCACTATATGTCATGGAACGTTGTGTAGATCTACGTTATGACACGGATCCCGCAAAAGAAATACATTATGAAACGAAGGGAGTACTAAACTGCGCCGTTTTGTTTCACGGCCAGTAGGGTGTTCTCTGGCTAGGGATGAAGCCTCATTTTCGAAGAAAAAAGGGCGTTCTATCTTCTATGCATACATATCTATCAATGTGTTCCTGAAAAGAAAAATAAGGTGATGGTAGAAAAATGAGTAGTAAAAATTATATTTACGAATGCCCCAACCTCTCAGAAAGAACCATGTCAAGGCACAAGGCCCATTCTGGAGTTGTTGCCCTGGCTTCATATGTTTTAGAGAAAAGGGTCTCAGTTAAGATCGTCGAAACAATTATGAGTTAATCATAGTTTAAATGGTTAGGTTGTTTTTATGGTAAAACCAGTCTACATGCATGTGATCAAATCCTAGACTTGTGACATGTCAGCCCAACCTCTCGAAATAATCATAGAGGTAGAGTGAGTGTGCATGCGTGTTGACTATGGTGGCGAAAGGATAAGGAAACCATTGCTATAAAATAATCAGGAAACAATTCCTTAATCTTTTGCGAAGGATTATTCTCATTTCCTTCCCAAGAATAATGGCCTCACCAGGCAATATGACACCGAATCCACAATCAAAACCTCGTTGGTAGCATCATTTCCTTTGTTTTCAGAACACGTACACACAATACTATCGATGATGCTCGGTAGATATAAACTTTTTGAAAAGCCGGGCCTTACGATTTTAACTAAGTTTGTAGAGAAAACTATTTATCTCAGCAATACCAATATATACAATATGAAATTGTGTGTATTTGGTATTTTAAATTTAGATGTTTTCCTCTACAAATTTGATAAAAGTTTATAACATTTGACTTTTCTACAAAATTTATAAGAACTATATATCATGGAACATTATGTATAATGTAGTGCGTATAAATTTGGTAGAAAAGTCAAAATTTGAAAGATCAACATTATGAAACGGATCCCGTGAAAGAAATACATTATGAAATGACGGGAGTAAACTGCGCCATTTTGTTTCACGGCCAGTAGGGTGTTCTCTGGCCAGGGATCAAGCCTCATTTTCGAAGTAAAGAAGGGCGTTCTATATATCTTCTATGCATACATGTCTATCAATGTCCTCCTGGAAAGGGAAATAAGGTGATGGTACAAAAAACGAGTAGTAAAATTATATATATGGTCTGTTGTGATTTACGAATGCTCCAGATTTGCATCCAGCCTCTCAGAACGAACCGTGTCAAGGCATTTTGATAGTTGTTACTCTGCTTCGTATGATTTAGAGATAACGGTCTTGAATCAATTATGAGTTAACCATAATTTAAATGGTTAGGTTTTTTATGGTGAAAGTAGTCTACCCGTGATCCAATCCAAGACTTGACACACACCGGCTCAGCCCTTCGGAGTAATCATAGAGGTAGAGTGAGTGTGTGTACGTGTTGCTGTGGTGGTGAAAGGATGATGAAACAATTGCTAACAAAATCAGAAACAATTCATTAATCTTTTGCGAAGGATTATTCTCATTTCCTTCACAAGAATAATGGCCTCACCAGGCAATATGGCACCGAATCCACAATCGAAACCTCGTTGGTAGCATCATTACCCCCGCTGTTGTGCAAGTTGTTCGATTCCGTACAACAATTTGCGATTCTTTTGAAACATGAACTGCCTTTTTCTTCTCTTTTTTAGAAGCAGCCAGCGTCTCTTAGAACAGGCGAATTCTGATGGCTCCTATTCGTTTGCAGAAACTCTTTTTCGACAGAGGACAATATATTAGCATCAAAGATGATGACATCGATTACATCCGGTATTTGCAACGACATAATATCAAGAACTAGTTGCATGAACCCCGCCCTTAAACGCGGTTCGTCGAAGGAACAAAAAAACATTGCAAAGAGCAACCCGGTTTACATTCCACAGCATTATGCAAAGGTGATATATAAAGTAGAGAGGCAGAGGACGTGCTAGGATTTTGTTCGCCTTCCTTCCTGTCGTTTGATGTATGGTGGCCGTTGCTTTCGCAATGCCCACATCCAATCCACCGATGCACAATTGCACATGCACGCGAGTGGCTGGTAGTGGCCCGTCCCCGTCGCACAACCCACGCAACGCAACCTTTTCGGATTTTTGTGCGTATCTCGTCTCGGCCGGTTCTCATGCCTGCACATGTCCATATCCTCGCCTGCCGCCCGCCCGCGCATATTCTCATGCCCACGTTGCTTTCGGATCGGCCATGGAGCGGCTCGGAGTAGCCGCCGGTAGGGAGAAGAGTGATCAGATCATGTGCTCATAGGTCATAGCCCGTCGGAAGAAGAAAAAACAGTGAGCACAGCGGTATCTTTTTTTCAACCAGATCGTGCCTTGGTCCTCAAGACATGCACATCATTCTGCAATAATGTTCGAGACTTCTTACGGTGCATCATACTGTCCAATATAATGAGTAGTATTAAATCGATCCAACAGTCGTGGTAATTCTTTATCAGGGGTAAATCTGTCCTTTGAGATTTAACTGCAATGATTCAGTTAACTAATTAAAATATGATCATCTAATTAATTACAATCATCGGAGCGGACAGGCCATCGTCGCCAAGCTCCGCCATTACGACGTGGCCAATAATCGCCGCCGATCAGCATGCAGGGCGCAGCCCCCAACCTTCGCCATCCCAATTCCCAAAGCCGTTTGCAAGCCGCCGGCCCCACAACCTCCGTCGTGCCGACGCTGCCTGCTCTCCTCCCCTCCCGGCGCGCACATCAGAAGATCCGCTGGTTGAAGTGGCAAGCCTATGTCGCCACTTGATTGATTCGTTTTGAGTATTTCATCACTAATCCAGCACCAATCCACCACACACATTACTAATCCCGCGAGCACACACACATTCAGAACTAAGTTAGCACAGATGCGCACCATCCATCAGCAGGCACACACATCCAACAGTGGAGAGAGAGGTGAAGGACTGAGCTATCTACGTGAGGGAGAGGAAGTCGTTGACTTGACGACGCAGAGAGGAAGTGATCTCAGGGCAGCGGATGGAGGTGTGGTCCGTGGCCTGGGGCTCCGTGCGATTTAGAGAGCAATTCCTACGCGTCTGAGTATATCGCCGCCGGATGGCGTGGCGCGGCGCGGCTGCGTCGTCTCGCTAAGGTGTGCCTGCGTAATAACCTCGCGTGTCCTCGGGGAGCTGAGTTTGATTTGTGAACTACCCAAAATACCCTTAATGCTTTAATATACTGTACAAATTGTGCGGTAGTATTGATCAATCTGGTGCGTTGGTCCACTAAAATGGATGGCCCATATATCTTAGATGTACTGTAAAAGGTCTCTGATGTTCTCCTCGGTGCTCCACGCGCACTTACACACCAAGCCCTTCGCTGATGTTACAAAAGTTCTCCGTGAATGAAACATCCACGGCTCCGACGGACGTGGACGGGGCGGTGGAGTTGAGTCAGTCCCGATGATGGTGTGGTGCGTTCTGTTGTTTGGTCATCCTTCCAACCCTAAAGCCAAAAAAGAGAGAGAAAAGAAATCCATTGACCTAAGGCTCGACGGGCACGGTTGAGGATAAAGGGCAGCAGGGCTGGCTGTCCTGCCCTTGTCTTCCAGCAGTGGCGTGTCGACTTAGTGGCAATGTCGACTCCAGGGGGGAATTACCACAACAGGAAAAGCAAAGCAAAGCAAAACTAACCAAGATATTCGCAGGTCCTCAGTTTTGATATTTGTCACTGTAGTATGTGCTGTTAGAGTATTACAGCATAGTAGTGGTGACAGTCCTGTGTACTACTCCCACCGTTCCTAAATACTCCCTCCGTTTCTAAATATTTGTCTTTCTAGAGATCTTAAATTGTCACCACATACGGATGTATATAGACATATTTTAGAGTGTAGATTCACTCATTTTTTTTCATATATGATCACCATTTGAAACCTCTAGAAAGACAAATATTTAGGAACGGAGGGAATATAAGTCTTTGGAGAGATTTCACTATGGACCACATACGGAGTAAAATGAGTGAATCTACACACTAAAATGCATCTATATACATCCGTATGTGGTTCATAGTGGAATCTCTACAAAGACTTATATTTAGGAACGGAGGGAGTATATGCATAGTGATCAGTGCAAAATGCTCATGCTAAAGTAGGAAGCGTCGCTTGAGTGCTAGCTTGTTCAAGGGTTGTTGTGCCTCAACTGTTATGCTTGTTTCCACTGATGAAAACACTCGTGGATTGCATAGCTCAAGAGGTGGCTTGCTGATTCTGAGATGGAGGAGAACTCTGAACTCATGAGCATGGTATTACTGCTATAGCTAATTCAACTGATTGAGTTATGGTGTAGCCGATGGAGGAGAGCTCTGAACTGAAGAGCATGTTAACAGTTCCATATAAGCTAGGCGACGATGGTTCGGGATTGTTGACAGCAAAAGGCTGGAGTCAGTCAATTTCTGAACTTCAACCCGCAGGAAACCTATGTTTGTAAGCAGTTTTTTGGCATTCTTTTTGAACCATCAGAGAAGAGCCTGGCCATCGAAGGAGTATTGCCATGTTTGAGAGCCTGTTGATAAGGACGTCGTTCAAAATGGCATGAGAGATGAAGCATTCAGCGGGCTCTTCGTGCTGTTGCATCATAATGTAGGTTTTTGAGTGTCAAAATCACTGCACTGCACTTATACTGTACCTCCACTGAAGAATGCGGCTGTCTCTTGGCCATCATACACAAAGGCATCGGCAGCCTTGTCGTACGCTTTTACAATTATATCAGCTGGAAGAAGAATGTCGTGTTGGGTGTGTCGTGGAATTAACACGTCAGATGTCCTCTTAAAAGAACTTAGTCGTGAAGTCATCACTACGGGTTAGCTTGAAGGGGTTAAATCGGACAAGGGACACGGAAATTTATACTAGTTCGGCCCCTTCGATGAAGGTAAAAGCCTACGTCCAGTTGTGATGGAATTGATCGGGTTTCGATGACCAGGGAGCGAATACGCTTTGCCTGAGTCTCGAGTTGTTGTTTTTCTGCCTTGAACCGCCGCCGGCTCACCCCTTTATATATTCAGGAGGACCCGGGCCGGTCTATAGAGTCCCGAGGCTGGCTCATACAAGTGTCTGCCTCGGTCTCCCCTTTCCTATCTTACAACACAAGTTTATACAATCATGGCGGTTTACTATCATGGGCCCTAAATCGCCCGTGGGCTCTGGGCCTCTAAGCTTCATCAATAAAGCGCCATCTTCTGGGTCTTCTTGGGTTTCAGTGTAGCTAAAGGTGAACCGGCCCCTCCTGAGCGGTTTACCCTTAGCAGCTATATCTCCGACATTAGGCCCCAGATTGATTTGAACATGTTCATGTCAATCTTCAATCCTTAGAAAAAAAATACCTGAATTTCTAACAATTCTCGTAAACCGCCATATTGTCTTCTCCCTGTGAACTTTGGTGAACCGCCATGACGTCATCTTCTGTCACTGCAGTAAATCATTGTGATGTCATCCCTGTATAAAAAGATTTATGAAGATTCCCTTCTCTTTAATTAATTCCCGAAGATCGAGGCGACAGCTGCATCCTCTTTTGCCGCTCTAGACTCCTCGATTTTCACGTCTGCCGTTTTATCCCTCTTCCTTTATAAATAAGACCAGGGCTCCTTCCATTTCCCCCCTTTGCTCTTCGCATCGTCTTCCTCCTCGCGACCCGAAGACCTCAAGCATCGCCGCCACCGTCGTCGTCGATCTTCAAGTCTGCACCAACTAGGCCGCTGCATCACCCTGTTCGTACCAGATCTCCTGTGATACTCCGCCGCTGCGTGGCCCTGGTAAATACTCCTTTCTTTTACTTATTAGATCTACATTAGGGGTTCGAAGTTTCTTCGGTGTTCGTCAGTGTTCATCAGTATTTATCTGCTTTTCCTTTAGCCTCTTACTAAATCTAGCTAGGCCTGATAGTTTCTCTTTGCGGCTGGATCTGTAGCTTTACTCTGCCGAACTACAGCATCTTACTGTTCCTGGATAGATCCTTATCTGAATCTTCTCTGTTCTGCTTAACACTATTGTAGGGCTCAAAAAAATTTCTTTATTGAACGACGGTAGATCCAAAATTATATCACCATCTTGTGAAACTTGTTTCTGCAACACTTAGCAGATTTTCAGATTGGGTTCTGCCTCCCAAGGGCGGTTTAACCTTTAGTAATTGATAATCCGTCATATGCCATTAGCCCTCACTTAAACCGCCATCTAGACTTGAATAGCAATGCCCGGTTCACTTTGTATGTACACTTTGATTAAATTGCCGGTTTAACATTGATAAACACACATGAACCGTCAATCGTAAACCGTCCATTTCCTTTTATAGACTTTGTAAGATGACGAAGCAATTTTCTGCTTGCAACTGGGTTCCATCTCGGATAACAGAAACGCAAATCAATGGATATGTCACCACAGGCGCTTTAGCTCCAAAAAATGTCCTTCATTGGCGTGTTCCTGGCCCTGAGTGCCCTCCTGAGCCTCAAGATGGAGAAGTGATTGTGTTCATGCAACATTTATCTCGAGGTTTTAGTCCCCCCGAATCAAAAAATTTCCGGGATGTACTTGCCAGCTTCCAACTCCATCCTCAAGACATTGGACCAAATTCTGTGTCCAACATATGCGATTTCCAAGTATTCTGCGAGGTTTACCTGCAAGAAGAACCAACTGTTGATCTCTTTCGAGACCTCTTCCACTTAAACCGCCGGACCGAATTTTCTGACGGCCCCAATACTGAACTTGGTGGTGCGTCGATTCAAAAGAGGAAAGAAGTTGAATTTCCTCACGCCAAACTTCACAGCCATCCAAAAGACTCGAACCAAACTTGGTTCTATTGTCAGAATACTGCCCCGGCTGAAGAAAATCCTTTGCCGGGCTACCGTCCGCACCGACTTAGCAATAGCCACCCTTTACCTCAACGATTGACTGCCAAAGAATGACAAGCCTATGCACCTCAACTCGCCAAAACCCGGGCTTTCCTTGCCAACGGTTTAACTGGTGTTGATCTCGTCCGCTGTTGGGTTTCATGGTGTATTCTACCTTTAAGCCGCCGCCCCGGATTGATGTGTGAATATACCGGCAAGACCAATGACCCACAACGGTTTAATGAAATAGAACTAACTGATGATGAAACTGTTGGGGAACGTAGTAATTTCAAAATTTCCTACGCACACGCAAGATCATGGTGATGCATAGCAACGAGAGGGGAGAGTGTTGTCTACGTACCCTCGTAGACCGAAAGCGGAAGCGTTATATCAACGCGGTTGATGTAGTCGTACTTCTTCACGATCCAACCGATCTAAGCACCAAACGTACGGCACCTCCGAGTTCTGCACACGTTCAGCTCGATGACGTCCCTCGAACTCCAATCCAGCCGAGTGTCGAGGGAGAGTTCCTGTCAGCACGACGGCGTGGTGACGATGAAGATGTTCCACCGACGCAGGGCTTCGCCTAAGCACCGCTACGATATATTCGAGGTGTAATCTGGTGGAGGGGGGCACCGCACACGGCTAAGGAACGATCTCAATGATCAACTTGTGTGTCTTTGGGGTGCCCCCTGCCTCCGTATATAAAGGAGCCAAGGGGGAGGGGCTGGCCGGCCAAGCCTGGTGCACCAGGAGAGTCCTACTACCTCCGGGAGTAGGATTCCCCCCCCCCCCCCAATCCTAGTTGGACTAGGATTCCTCAAAGGGAAAGAGGGAGAGAGGGGGCCGGCCACCTCTCCTAATCCTAATAGGACTAGGGGAGGGGGGAGGCGCGCGGCCAGCCCTAGGGCAGCCCCTTTCTCCTTTTCCACTAAGGCCCAATATGGCCCATATGTTTCCCGGGGGGTTCCGGTAACCTCCTGGTACTCCGGTGAAATCCCGATTCACCCGGAACACTTCCGATATCCAAATGTAGGCTTCCAATATATCAATCTTTACGTCTCAACCATTTCGAGACTCCTCGTCATGTCCGTGATCACATCCGGGACTCCGAACTACCTTCGGTACATCAACATCATATAAACTCTTAACAACTGTCATCGAAACGTTAAGCGTGCGGACCCTACGGGTTCGAGAACAATGTAGACATGACCGAGACACCTCTCCGGTCAATAACCAATAGCGGGACCTGGATGCCCATATTGGCTCCTACATATTCTACGAAGATCTTTATCGGTCAGACCGCATAACAACATACGTTGTTCCTTTTGTCATCGGTATGTTACTTGCCCGAGATTCGATCGTCGGTATCCAATACCTAGTTCAATCTCGTTACCAGCAAGTCTCTTTACTCGTTCCGTAATACATCATCTAACAACTAACACATTAGTTGTAATGCTTGCAAGGCTTATGTAATGTGCATTACCGAGAGGGCCCAGAGATACCTCTCCGACAATCGGAGTGACAAATCCTAATCTCGAAATACGCCAACCCAACATGTACCTTCGGAGACACCTGTAATGCTCCTTTATAATCACCCAGTTACGTTGTGACGTTTGGTAGCACCCAAAGTGTTCCTCTGGCAAATGGGAGTTGCATAATCTCATAGTCATAGGAACCTGTATAAGTTATGAAGAATAGCAACAGCAACAAACTAAACGATCAGGTGCTATGCTAATGAAATGGGTCATGTCAATCAGATCATTCAACTAATGATGTGATCCCGTCAATCAAATAACAACTCTTTGTTCATGGTTAGGAAACATAACCATCTTTGATTAACGAGCTAGTCAAGTAGAGGCATACTAGTGACACTCTGTATGTTTATTCACACATGTATTATGTTTCCGGTTAATACAATTCTAGCATGAATAATAAACATTTATCATGATATAAGGAAATAAATAATAACTTTATTATTGCCTCTAGGGCATATTTCCTTCAGTCTCCCACTTGCACTAGAGTCAATAATCTAGATTACAAAGTAATGATTCTAACACCCATGGAGTCTTGGTGCTGATCATGTCTTGCTCGTGGAAGAGGCTTAGTCAACGGGTCTGCAACATTCAGATCCGTATGTATCTTGCATAACTCTATGTCTCCCACCTGGACTAAATCCTGGATGGAGTTGAAGCGTCTTTTGATGTGTTGGGTTCTTTTGTGAAATCTGGATTCCTTTGCCAAGGCAATTGCACCAGTATTGTCACAAAAGATTTTCATTGGATCCGATACGCTAGGTACAACACCTAGATCGGATATGAACTCCTTCATCCAGACTCCTTCATTAGCTGCTTCTGAAGCAGCTATGTACTCAGCTTCACATGTAGATCCCGCCACGACGCTTTGTTTAGAACTGCACCAACTGACAGCTCCACCGTTTAATGTAAATACGTATCCGGTTTGCGATTTAGAATCGTCCGGATCAGTGTCAAAGCTTGCATCGACGTAACCATTTACGACGAGCTCTTTGTCACCTCCATAAACGAGAAACATATCCCTAGTCCTTCTCAAGTACTTAAGGATGTTCTTGACCGCTGTCCAGTGATCCACTCCTGGATTACTTTGGTACCTGCCTGCTAAGCTTACAGCAAGGCACACATCAGGTCTGGTACACAGCATTGCATACATGATAGAGCCTATGGCTGAAGCATAGGGAACATCTTTCATTTTCTCTCTATCTTCTGCGGTGGTCGGGCATTGAGTCTTACTCAACTTCACACCTTGTAACACAGGCAAGAACCCTTTCTTTGCCTGATCCATTTTGAACTTCTTCAAAACTTTGTCAAGGTATGTGCTTTGTGAAAGTCCTATTAAGCGTCTTGATCTATCTCTATAGATCTTAATGCCCAATATGTAAGCAGCTTCACCGAGGTCTTTCATTGAAAAACTCTTATTCAAGTATCCCTTTATGCTATCCAGAAATTCTATATTATTTCCGATCAGTAATATGTCATCTACATATAATATCAGAAATGCTACAGAGCTCCCACTCACTTTCTTGTAAATACAGGCTTCTCCAAAAGTCTGTATAAAACCAAATGCTTTGATCACACTATCAAAGCGTTTATTCCAACTCCGAGAGGCTTGCACCAGTCCATAAATGGATCGCTGGAGCTTGCACACTTTGTTAGCTCCCTTTGGATCGACAAAACCTTCTGGTTGCATCATATACAACTCTTCTTCCAGAAATCCATTCAGGAATGCAGTTTTTACATCCATCTGCCAAATTTCATAATCATAAAATGCGGCAATTGCTAACATGATTCGGACAGACTTAAGCATCGCTACGGGTGAGAAGGTCTCATCGTAGTCAATCCCTTGAACTTGTCGAAAACCTTTTGCAACAAGTCGAGCTTTATAGACAGTAACATTACCATCAGCGTCAGTCTTCTTCTTAAAGATCCATTTATTCTCAATTGCTTGCCGATCATCGGGCAAGTCAACCAAAGTCCACACTTTGTTCTCATACATGGATCCCATCTCAGATTTCATGGCCTCAAGCCATTTTGCGGAATCTGGGCTCACCATCGCTTCTTCATAGTTCGTAGGTTCATCATGGTCTAGTAACATGACTTCCAGAATAGGGTTACCGTACCACTCTGGTGCGGATCTTACTCTGGTTGATCTACGAGGTTCGGTAGAAACTTGATCTGAAGTTTCATGATCATTATCATTGGCTTCCTCCCTATTTGGTGTAGGTGTCATAGAAACTGATTTCTGTGATGTACTACTTCTCAATAAGGGAGTAGATACAGTTATCTCATCAAGTTCTACTTTCCTCCCACTCACTTCTTTCGAGAGAAACTCCTTCTCTAGAAAGTTTCCGAATTTAGCAAAAAAAATCTTGCCTTCGGATTTGTGATAGAAGGTGTACCCAACAGTCTCCTTTGGGTATCCTATGAAGACACATTTTTCTGATTTGGGTTCGAGCTTATCAGGTTGAAGCTTTTTCACATAAGCATCGCAGCCCCAAATTTTAAGAAACGACAACTTTGGTTTCTTGCCAAACCACAGTTCATAAGGCGTCGTCTCAACGGATTTCGATGGTGCCCTATTTAATGTGAATGCGGCCGTCTCTAAAGCATAACCCCAAAACGATAGCGGTAAATTGGTAAGAGACATCATAGATCGCACCATATCCAGTAAAGTACGATTACGACGTTCGGACACACCATTACGTTGTGGTGTTCCGGGTGGCGTGAGTTGCGAAACTATTCCGCATTGTTTTAAATGTAGACCAAACTCGTAACTCAAATATTCTCCTCCACGATCAGATCGTAGAAACTTTATTTTCTTGTTACGATGATTTTCCACTTCACTCTGAAATTCTTTGAACTTTTCAAATGTTTCAGACTTGTGTTTCATTAAGTAGATATACCCATATCTGCTTAAATCATCAGTGAAGGTGAGAAAATAACGATATCCGCCACGAGCCTCAACATTCATTGGACCACATACATCAGTATGTATGATTTCCAATAAATCTGTTGCTCTCTCCATAGTACCGGAGAACGGCGTTTTAGTCATCTTGCCCATAAGGCACGGTTCGCAAGTGCCAAGTGATTCATAATCAAGTGACTCCAAAAGTCCATCAGTATGGAGTTTCTTCATGCGTTTTACACCGATATGACCTAAACGGCAGTGCCACAAATAAGTTGTACTATCATTATCAACTCTGCATCTTTTGGCTTCAACATTATGAATATGTGTATCACTACTATCGAGATTAAGTAAGAACAAACCATTCTTTAATGGTGCATGACCATAAAAGATATTACTCATATAAATAGAACAACCATTATTCTCTGATTTAAATGAATAACCGTCTCGCATTAAACAAGATCCAGATATAATGTTCATGCTCAACGCTGGTACTAAATAACAATTATTTAGGTCTAATATTAATCCCGAAGGTAGATGTAGAGGTAGCGTGCCGACCGCGATCACATCGACTTTGGAACCGTTTCCCACGCGCATCGTCACCTCGTCCTTAGCCAATCTTTGCTTAATCCGTAGCCCCTGTTTCGAGTTGCAAATATTAGCAACAGAACAAGTATCAAATACCCAGGCGCTACTGCGAGAATTAGTAAGGTACACATCAATAACATGTATATCATATATACCTTTGTTAACCTTGCCATCCTTCTTATCCGCCAAATACTTGGGGCAATTCCGCTTCCAGTGACCAGTCTGCTTGCAATAGAAGCACTCAGTTTCAGGCTTAGGTCCAGACTTGGGTTTCTTCTCTTGATTAGCAACTTGCTTGCTGTTCTTTTTGAAGTTCCCCTTTTTCTTCCCTTTGCCCTTTTTCTTGAAACTAGTGGTTTTGTTAACCATCAACACTTGATGCTCCTTTTTTATTTCTACCTCCGCGACTTTCAGCATCGCGAAGAGCTCGGGCATAGTTTTGGTCATCCCTTGCATATTATAGTTCATCACGAAGCTCTTGTAGCTTGGTGGCAGTGATTGGAGAATTCTGTCAATGACGCAATCATCCGGAAGATTAACTCCCAGTTGAATCAAGTGATTGTTATACCCAGACATTCTGAGTATATGCTCACTGACAGAACCGTTCTCCTCCATCTTACAGCTATAGAACTTATTGGAGACTTCATATCTCTCAATCCGGGCATTTGCTTGAAATATTAACTTCAACTCCTGGAACATCTCATATGCTCCATGGTGTTCAAAACGTCGTTGAAGTCCCGGTTCTAAGCCGTAAAGCATGGCACACTGAACTATAGAGTAGTCATCAGCTTTGCTTTGCCAGACGTTCACAACATCTGGCGCAGCCCTTGCACCAGGCCTGGCACCTAGCGGTGCTTCCAGGACGTAATTCTTCTGTGCAGCAATGAGGATAATCCTCAAGTTACGGACCCAGTCCGTGTAATTGCTACCATCATCTTTCAACTTTGCTTTCTCAAGGAACGCATTAAAATTCAACGGAACAACAGCACGAGCCATCTATCTACACCACATAGACAAGCAAGATACTATTAGGTACTAAGTTTCATGATAAATTTAAGTTCAATTAATCATATTACTTAAGAACTCCCACTTAGAAAAACATCCCTCCAATTCTCTAAGTGATTACGTGATCCATATTAACTACACCATGACCGATCATCACGTGAGATGGAGTAGTTTCAATGGTGAACATCATTATGTTGATCATATCTACTATATGATTCACGCTCGACCTTTCGGTCTCCGTGTTCCGAGGTCATATCTTATATGCATAGCTCGTCAAGTATAACCTGAGTATTCCGCGTGTGCAACTATTTTGCACCCGTTGTATTTGAACGTAGAACCTATCACACCCGATCATCACGTGGTGTCTCAGCACGAAGAACTTTTGCAACGGTGCATACTCAGGGAGAACACTTCTTGATAATTTAGTGAGAGATCATCTTATAATGCTACCGTCAACCAAAGCAAGATAAGATGCATAAAAAGATAAACATCACATGCAATCAATATAAGTGATATGATATGGTCATCATCATCTTGTGCTTGTGATCTCCATCTCCAAAGCACCGTCATGATCACCATCGTCACCGGCACGACACCTTGATCTCCATCGTAGCATCGTTGTCGTCTCGCCAATCTTATGCTTCCACGACTATCACTACCGCTTAGTAATAAAGTAAAGCATTACATCGCGATTGCATTGCATACAATAAAGCGACAACCATATGGCTCCTGCCAGTTGCCGATAACTCGGTTACAAAACATGATCATCTCATACAATAAAATTTAGCATCATGTCTTGACCATATCACATCATAACATGCCCTGCAAAAACAAGTTAGACGTCCTCTACTTTGTTGTTGCAAGTTTTACGTGGCTGCTACGGGCTTTAAGCAAGAACTCATCTTACCTACGCATCAAAACCACAACGATACTTCGTCAAATAGACTCCGTTTTAACCTTCTCAAGGACCGGGCGTAGCCACACTTGGTTCAACTAAAGTTGGAGAGACAGTCTTCCGCAAGCCATCTATGTGCAAAGCACGTCGAGGGAACCGGTCTCGTGTAAGCGTACGCGTAAGGTTGGTCCGGATCGTCTCGTCCAACAATACCGCTGAAACAAAGTATGACATGCTGGTAGGCAGTATGACTTGTATCGTCCACAACTCACTTGTGTTCTACTCATGCAAATAACATCAAACCATAAAAACCTAGGCTCGGATGCCACTGTTGGGGAACGTAGTAATTTCAAAATTTCCTACGCACACGCAAGATCATGGTGATGCATAGCAACGAGAGGGGAGAGTGTTGTCTATGTACCCTCGTAGACCGAAAGCGGAAGCGTTATATCAACGCGGTTGATGTAGTCGTACTTCTTCATGATCCAACCGATCTAAGCACCGAACGTACGGCACCTCCGAGTTCTGCACACGTTCAGCTCGATGACGTCCCTCGAACTCCGATCCAGCCGAGTGTCGAGGGAGAGTTCCTGTCAGCACGACGGTGTGGTGACGATGAAGATGTTCCACCGACGCAGGGCTTCGCCTAAGCACCACTACGATATATTCGAGGTGTAATCTGGTGGAGGGGGGCACCGCACACGGCTAAGGAACGATCTAAATGATCAACTTGTGTGTCTTTGGGGTGCCCCCTGCCTCCATATATAAAGGAGCCAAGGGGGAGGGGCTGGCGGCCAAGCCTGGTGCGCCAGGAGAGTCCTACTCCCTCCGGGAGTAGGATTCCCCCCCCCCCAATCCTAGTTGGACTAGGATTCCTCAAAGGGAAAGAGGGAGAGAGGGGGCCGGCCACCTCTCCTAATCCTAATAGGACTAGGGGAGGGGGGAGGCGCGCGGCCAGCCCTAGGGCAGCCCCTTTCTCCTTTTCCACTAAGGCCCAATATGGCCCATATGTTTCCCGGGGGGTTCCGGTAACCTCCTGGTACTCCGGTGAAATCCCGATTCACCCGGAACACTTCCGATATCCAAATGTAGGCTTCCAATATATCAATCTTTACGTCTCGACCATTTAGAGACTCCTCGTCATGTCCGTGATCACATCCAGGACTCCGAACTACCTTCGGTACATCAACATCATATAAACTCTTAACAACTGTCATCGAAACGTTAAGCGTGCGGACCCTACGGGTTCGAGAACAATGTAGACATGACCGAGACACCTCTCCGGTCAATAACCAATAGCGGGACCTGGATGCCCATATTGGCTCCTACATATTCTACGAAGATCTTTATCGGTCAGACCGCATAACAACATACGTTGTTCCTTTTGTCATCGGTATGTTACTTGCCCGAGATTCGATCGTCGGTATCCAATACCTAGTTCAATCTCGTTACCAGCAAGTCTCTTTACTCGTTCCGTAATACATCATCTAACAACTAACACATTAGTTGTAATGCTTGCAAGGCTTATGTAATGTGCATTACCGAGAGGGCCCAGAGATACCTCTCCGACAATCGGAGTGACAAATCCTAATCTCGAAATACGCCAACCCAACATGTACCTTCGGAGACACCTGTAATGCTCCTTTATAATCACCCAGTTACGTTGTGACGTTTGGTAGCACCCAAAGTGTTCCTCTGGCAAATGGGAGTTGCATAATCTCATAGTCATAGGAACCTGTATAAGTTATGAAGAATAGCAACAGCAACAAACTAAACGATCAGGTGCTATGCTAATGAAATGGGTCATGTCAATCAGATCATTCAACTAATGATGTGATCCCGTCAATCAAATAACAACTCTTTGTTCATGGTTAGGAAACATAACCATCTTTGATTAACGAGCTAGTCAAGTAGAGGCATACTAGTGACACTCTGTATGTTTATTCACACATGTATTATGTTTCCGGTTAATACAATTCTAGCATGAATAATAAACATTTATCATGATATAAGGAAATAAATAATAACTTTATTATTGCCTCTAGGGCATATTTCCTTCAGAAATTACTGAGAGTGTAAAGAAAATGCTTGACGAACCGCTCACCGTATGCACTCAAACTGGTCTGCGCCCCTTTTATGCCTCCAACAAACCGCCGG
The DNA here is from genome assembly GCA_032464435.1 of Aegilops umbellulata. Taxonomy (NCBI): domain Eukaryota; kingdom Viridiplantae; phylum Streptophyta; class Magnoliopsida; order Poales; family Poaceae; genus Aegilops; species Aegilops umbellulata. The sequence goes on along the minus strand of CP136056.1, from coordinate 58,410,961 downwards.
CGGTAAAAACTTTAACCTTGTACTTTCCTGATCCTTCTCCGCTTTAACACTGCTATAACAACCCTTTGTGCAATCTCGCAGGCCAATAGGTCCTTCTGGAAAAGGAAACCTCAAGAAAAAACGGCCAAGGCTCCTCGTGTCAAGAGCAAGGTCACCAAGAGAGCTGTCAAGAAGAAAACTGCTGAGTCTTCTGAACCACCAGAAGATGTCAGTGACTCGGCCAAAGAGGTAAAATTTGACTCTCTTGGATTCTATTTCATACACCTTATTGATAATGATTACTCCCAGGATGATGCGGAGGCCAGCCGTGCAGATCATGTTGAGGTAATTTGTCTTTCTTCTGACTCAGAACTTGTTCCGGTTCAAAGATTTCGCCGTGCAGTTCGAAAAGTGAAATGCTCTCACCCTCTTGCTTACTTGGATCAAAAACTTTCTTTGAAGACACAACAAACCGAAGGGCGTCGCACAACCCGGCACATCAGTTAACAGGTCACTTCTTCCGGTTTACCTCATACACCAAACCGGAAACGTCGTCCAGAGGTTGCTTGTTCTCCTGAAAAACTTTATCCTTTGAAGGGTTTTTTCCGATGCCCTCCCAATCCATCTGATTCAAATTACCAGGTGTCTTCTAATTCGTCTGGCGGTTCATCAACTACTCAGCTGCCTCCGCTGAAAACCGTCCCTGGGTAAGTATGCAGCCCTCCATTTTCCTTCATAATTCGGTTAATCATGCTAATCCTTGTTTTAATATTAGTGCCCAAGCTCGTCTGAGCAAGAAGGCTAAGACCAGTGCCCCTACTGGCGAAGTTGAACCGAAGGAGACTCCTGCAAATGCTGATGAAAATCTTGATAATATCATGGATGATTCTGTCCCGCCGGAGCCAACTACCAATGCTGATCCGCCGGAAGCTGATCCGGCTACACACGAGGGCACATCAAGTCCACATGCTACACCTGCAAGTCCAGTTGTTGATCCACTAAACTCAACTGCTAATCCGCCAAACCCTGCTACCACTCTAAACCCAGCCAAAGATGATGACGTTGTTGTTACTGGCACTGCTTATACCGCCCCGGGCAATCCAATTATCTTGGCAAAACATACCGCCAAGGACGAGTTTGTTTCTATGGGAAAGGGGAAGATGGAGGCTGACTTGTCAAAATATGCTAATCTTTCTGCCTAGGATCTTCATTCCGGATTCTTGAACCGACTTTATGCAAGCCGAGATTATGAAGCCGATTTGGTAAATCTGATGAAGGAACGCTATGAGGTGGACATTTTCATCCGTATCTTGTATCTTCACCGCCTTGTATCTTGTAGCCCCCAAGGGCCGGTTTAGTTTGCAAAGACAAACCGGGACTTTTGATCTTCACATTGTTGACTTTGCCTTGCTTATATTCTTGAGCAAATATACATTAGCCCCCAAGTGCCAGGATTGAAACTTGTATTAATCCTCAGGACTTTGAACAAGCAGTAGTAAAGAAGCAATCTGCATTAGCCCCCAAGTGCCAAGTGTAGAACTAGTTGTATACTTGGGACTTTGATAAAATATTGATATGCTCCTCTGATTGTGGCAGGCTGATATAAACCATCAACGCACTCAAATTGCTGATCTTCAAGAAAGTATCAAATCCTACCAAGAAGAATCTTCCAAGGCCAAAGATGAGCTAAGAGCCGCTTTAACTTCCATGGAACAACTTAAGGAAGGATTCAAGACTAAATGTGCAAATTGGGACACTGAGAAGGATACATTGCTGAAACGGACTGAAGACGCCGAGTCAGCTCTTAAACCGGTGCCAGAAGAGCTTTCTGGATTGAAGCGTCAAGTTAATGCCATGACCTCTGCAGTATTTGGTAAGTACTCCTACCAAGGCATCTGAAATATCCATCTTGTAAGGTGCCGGTTTAAATATGAAATTCTTAAACCGTTGTAGGTAGCCGCATTGCTCATCTGGGCTCGGATGTATGGATGAAGCTGAAAGCAGCATATACTCTGATTGAACAACTGTATGCCGGTGCCCAATGGGTTATCTGCGCAGCATCCTACGACAATCCGGTCCCAACACTAATCAAGGACACTCTGGCAAGGCTACCCATGGTGCCAGCACAGATAGAAGAGGTGAAGCGATCCGCTGCCAGGGTTGGCTCTTTGTTGGCACTCACCCGAGCCAAAGCGTGGGTAGCCGACCTGGATCCGGTTGATCTCGCCAAAGGCTTTCCAAGCACACAAGAAAACGGGGTAGAGTTTGATGACGAAGCCCTTAAAAATGTGACAAGGGAAATGCGTCCTCTGGCGAGTCAGCTGGCAGAAGATGCTAACTTGACTGTTCACCGGTCTTATTATGATGCCAACAACAAACGGATTAACGTTGTCATGCCGGAAGCGCAAAATCTTATTCCGCCAATCCGTAAGCACACTTATGCCCCTGACGTTGATCCGTCGGAACTTATCAGTGAAGAGGCTGTCTTTCAGGCTTTAACCCGGATTGACTGGACCACCACGAACTTCCAGCCACTAGGTGGGGAGGAGGAGGCTGATCCGACGCCAAATGACCCATCAACTTCACATCAACATGGTAATGAGGCTTGATCTGCCAATCTGATTGATGCTCCATAAACTTTGTTCTGTTGGAAACAACACCATATTTTGGGCCTTAAAGCGCCTTGTAATAGGCTAGCGAAAATACTTTGATTAGTTGCCATCGTGCACTAGGATATACTTTGCCTTGATCTGCCATGATAATTTCAGTACTGGCTTATGTACTTTCACAATATTATGCAATCCCTGTGTCTGCATAAGAAAAAATCTGTCCGGGCGGTTTACCACCGAACGGGTCAAAATGCCCAACACAACTTGGTAGACAACCATGGTTGCAATAAAGTAGCAACAATAAATCATACCTGTGATATGAAACTATGCTGTTGGTTTACCAATTTTGATTTTAGTAAGGGTGAAAACCCAACTGCCACCATGCAATGTTGGTATATATGATATAAAACCGGGTTGTGATGAACACCGGATGATTGCTGGAGACAAGGTGTCAGAGCCAGACCGGTTTGAAGGATGTCGGGTTACCTTTAATTGTATGCTTTAACAGAAAATCCGTAAGCCACACCGGGTTAACATAAATATTATGAAAGAACAAAAACGTGGCAAGAAGCAAACAAAAAACCATGTAGTCAAGGCTTTTCAAGGGCTGCCAGGCCCTAAATCGAGGCTTTTCATGGGCTGCCAGGCCACTGAGTTAAACCATTTTGACAAAGCCTTTTAAGATGGGTCTCCAACTAACCAATCATCGTTTTAACTTTGACAAGTTTAGGGTCTCAATGAGAGTAACTGTCAAACGTTCGACAGGTCGTGCCAGGATTACCTGGATAGGAGTGGCTTACTTGATGAAGGCAGGTTAACCCGGGTTTTTAGGTGAATACACCAGGCTTCCAAGCCGTGGGTCGATACCCGACTAGAAGGGTCCTTTCAAACTCTTTGGTATTTGACACAAAGAGTCCCCAAGTAACTTTATGAGATGTGCTCAATGGGTGCCTATGTTTGAGTCGTGCTTTGAGCAACCAAACTCTCTTTGGCCCCTTGGGTGTGAAGCTCCCAAGCTAGGTGGTGGCATGATAGCCGGTTTAACAGGTAGTACTTCGCTTTATTAGCTGAAGCTTCCAAGTAAACAGATATTGGAAGAAAAATAGCTGAGACCCTGCTTAATAGCAAGGATGTCAGTTTATTATATTGTTCATAATATATACATTGTTGAAATATGTACATAAGAAAAGCCAGTGGCTTCAAGTGTAATAAGGCCGTAGGAGAGCTATGTTCCATGGCCGCCGGGTCTCCTCCTCAGAGCTGCGTGAGTCTTCTCAAACGTCAATGAGGTAGTATGACCCGTTGTGCAGATCTTTGCTGACCACAAAGGGCCCTTCCCAAGGTGGGGATAACTTTTGCATATCGGTCTGGTCTTGAATGAGCCGGAGCACCAAATCGTCTTCTTGAAAGGTTCTTGTCTTAACCCGACGGCTGTGATAACGCCGCAGGTCTTGTTGATAAACCGCCGACCGAGCCAAAGCCGTGTCCCATTTCTCATCTAACAGGTCCAGCGCCTCTTGGCGTGCTTGCTCGTTGTCCGCTTCAACATAATTCGCAACCCGGGGTGAGTCGTGACGAATATCACTTGGGAGGACGGCCTCAGCCCCGTAAACCATGAAAAAAGGTGTATAACCCGTAGATCGGTTTGGGGTGGTATTTATACTCCATAACACAGATGGTAATTCTTCCACCCAACAACCCGGCGTCCGCTTCAAAGGGACCATAAGCCGAGGCTTGGTACCCTTCAGGATCTCTTGATTCGCCCTCTCAGCTTGACCATTAGACTGGGGGTGAGCCACAGACGCTACATCAAGCCGGATGTGCTCTCGTTGGCAAAACTCCTCCATCTCACCTTTAGAAAGGTTCGTACCATTATCTGTGATGATGCTGTGTGGAAAACCAAAACGGAAAATAATCTTTTTGAGAAATTGAACCGCCGTGGCTGCATCACATTTACTGATGGGCTCCGCTTCAACCCATTTAGTGAACTTGTCAACCGCCACCAACAGGTGGGTCTTCTTATCCTTGGAGCGCTTAAAGGGTCCAACCATATCAAGCCCCTAAGTAGCAAACGGCCAAGTGATGGGAATCATGCCCAACTCTTGATCCGGAACATGAGCTCGACGTGAAAACTTCTGACAAGCGTCACACCGCTTTACCAGATCCTCCGCATCAGAATGAGCTGTCAACCAGTAGAACCCATGATGGAAAGCTTTAGCCACCAAGGATTTTGAACCGACATGGTGACCGCAATCCCCTTCATGGATTTCACGTAGAATCTCTTGTCCTTCTTCAGGAGAAACACAATGTTGGAATACGCCTGAAACGCTAGAACGGTGTAACTCACCATTGTGAACAACCATAGACTTGGACCGCCGGATTATCTGCCTGGCGAAAAGCTCATCATCTGGTAACTCGCCCCGGTTCAGATACGCCAAATATGGAACCGTCCAATCTGGAGTGGCATGTAAAGCGGCTACCAATTGGGCCTCCGGATCAGGAACAGCTAAATCCTCCTCTGTAGGCAACTTTACAGACGGGTTATGCAAGATATCTAGAAAGGTATTGGGTGGTACCGGTTTACGCTGAGATCTCAGCCAGCTTAGAGCATCTGCTGCTTCATTCTTGCGCCGGTCAATGTGCTCCACCTGATAACCTTTAAAGTGACCTGCTACAATATCCACCTCGCGCCTATAACCTGCCATGAGTGGGTCCTTAGAATCCCAAGTACCAAAAACTTGCTGAGCCACCAGATCAGAATCTCCAAAACATCGAACCCGGCTTAAGTTCATTTCCTTAGCCACACGGAGACCACGGAGTAAGGCCTCGTACTCTACTGCATTGTTAGTACAAGGAAACATTAAGCGGAGAACATAACAAATTTTATCACCTCGAGGGGAAGTAAGGACAACCCCAGCCCCCGAGCCTTCCAATTGCCTGGACCCATCAAAGTGAATGGTCCAGTATGTATTATCCGGTTTGTCCTCTGGTGCCTGTAACTCGATCCAATCATTGATGAAGTCAACAAGCGCCTGAGATTTGATGGTCATTCGAGGCATATACTTCAACCCATGTGGATCAAGCTCAATTGCCCACTTCGCAACCCGGCCAGTTGCTTCTCTGTTCTGGATTATATCGCCCAAAGGAGCAGAACTAACCACTGTGATAGGATGGCCTTGAAAGTATTGTTTGAGCTTTCTACTTGCCATAAAAACTCCATACACCAGCTTCTGCCAATGCAGATATCTTTGCTTTGATTCGATCAGTACCTCACTGAAATAATAAACTGGTCATTGAACCGGATATTCTTTTCCAGCCTCCTTACGCTCAACCACAATTGCCACACTGGCCGCACGGGCATTGGCAGCCACATACAATAACAGAGGCTCGTTATCAACCGGAGCAGCAAGGACGGGCGGTTCAGCCAGCTGCCGCTTCAAATCCTCAAATGCCGCATTGGCGGCGTTACTCCAGACGAAATTATCCGTCTTCTTCAACATCTAATACAGGGGAATCGCCTTCTCTCCCAAACGGCTGATAAACCGGCTGAGGGCTGCAATCCGGCCCGCCAGACGCTGAACATCATTGATACACGCCGGTTTAGCCAAGGATGTGATCGCTTTGATTTTTTACGGATTGGCCTCAATTCCTCTGTTGAACACAAGAAAACCCAAGAGCTTGCCTGCCGGAACACCAAAAACGCATTTGTCTGGGTTGAGCATCATTTTGTAAACCCGAAGATTGTCAAACGTCTCCTTGAGATCATCTATCAAGGTTTCCTGCTTCCTGGACTTTACCACAATATCATCCACATAGGCATGAACATTACGCCCGATCTTCTTGTGAAGACAATTTTGCACACAACGCTGATAGGTTGCTTGGGCACTCTTGAGCCCAAAGGGCATAGAAACATAGCAGAAGGCTCCAAAGGGAGTGATGAAGGCTGTCTTCTCCTGGTCCTTAACTGCCATTTTAATCTGATGATAGCCTGAATAAGCATCCAGGAAACTCAGGCGCTCACAACCCGCCGTCGCATCAATGATCTGATCAATACGCGGGAGAGCAAAAGGATCTGCCGGGCAGGCCTTGTTCAGATCTGTGTAGTCCACACACATACGCCAAGTGTCGTTTTTCTTAAGAACGAGCACCGGATTAGCCAACCACTCGGGATGAAATACTTCGACGATAAACCCAGCCGCCAGTAGCCGGGCTACCTCTTCGCCAATGGCCTTGCGTCTTTCTTCGTTAAAACGGTGAAGGAACTGCTTGACCGGTTTAAACTTGGGATCGATATTGAGAGTGTGCTCAGCGAGTCCCCTCGGTACACCTGGCATGTCAGAAGGCTTCCATGCAAAAATGTCCCCGTTCTCACGGATGAACTCGATGAGAGCGCTTTCCTATTTCGGATCCAGATCGGCACTGATACTAAACTGTTTGGATGAATCACCAGGTACAAAGTCAACGAGTTTAGTCTCATTAGCCGGTTTGAACGTCAGGGCCGGGTCATGCTCAGTTGTGGGCTTCTTCAGAGGGGTCATGTCTGCCGGATCAACATTGTCCTTATAAAACTTCAGCTCCTCTGTAGCACAAACCGATTCAGAATAGGCCGCTTCACCTTCCTCGCAATCCAAAGCAATCTTTTGACTTCCATGTACTGTGATCGCCCCCTTATAACCCGACATTTTGAGCTGTAAATAGACATAACAGGGTCTCGACATGAATTTCGTGTAAGTCGGCCGTCCAAATAGCGCGTGATATGGACTCTGGATTTTCACCACCTCAAAGGTCAATGTTTCAGACCTGGAATCATGCTCATCTCCAAACACAACTTCCAAAGCAATCTTTCCAACAGGGTATGCCGATTTACCTGGTACTACACCATGAAAAACAGTGTTTGACGGTTTAAGATTCTTATCTGTCAACCCCATGCGACGGAAAATCTCATAGTACAGGATGTTGATACTGCTCCCTCCATCCATCAGAACTTTGGTAAACTTATAACCCCCCACCTGAGGTGCTACCACCAAAGCTAGTTGACCCGGATTGTCAACCCGGGGCGGGTGATCCTCTCTGCTCCACACAATGGGCTGCTTCGACCATCGTATATAATGTGGCATGGCCGGTTCAACAGCATTAACTGCCCTCTTGTGAAGCTTCTGATCCCGCTTGCACAGGCTAGTAGTGAACACATGATACTGTCCGCTGTTCAACTGCTTGGGGTGACTTTGGTAACCTGACTGCTGCTGATTCCCTTGGTTATTCTGCTGGCCATTACCATGGTTGTTCTGATGGCCCTGGTTATTCTGAAATCCAGATCTTGAACCGCCGCCCCCATGGAAACCGGGACCTGAACCGCCCGACGGACCCTGATCGTACCGGTAGAGATCAGAGTTTTTGAACTCCTTCATTATGTGACAATCCTTCCAAAGATGTGTGGAAGGGGCCGCCTCCTTAGTTGTGGTGCTGTCCTTTTGCACCGCCGTTCTTCTTTCCCTTCTCCGGTTTCTCCTCATCGGACTCGGGATCCTTGGTATTATCCGAATCAGCATATTTTACCAAGGCTGCGATAAGTGTTCCTATGTCATTGCAATGGCGCTTGAGCCGTCCCAACTTCATCTTGAGTGACTTAAACCGGCAATTACGCTCCAATGTTAAGATCGCTTGGCCAGCATTAATCCGGTCTGACGAATGAAAAACTTCTGAAACCCGGCGCACCCAATGAGTTGTCGACCCGTTCTCCCCTTGAACTTGGCTATAAATTGGGCCTTCAACTGCCCCCATGACTCGATGGAGTTGGCTGGTAGGTTTTTCAGCCAAGTACGGACTATCCCCTCCAACATCATCGTGAAATATTTTGCACAGGCCGCTTCATCCACCTCCAAGATCTCCATCGCAATCTCACAACTCTCGATCCACGCCTCATGTGGCTGATCAGCAGTGTAATTTGGTACCTTCCGCGGACCTTTGAAATCCTTAGGCAGTCGTACGTTACGGAGAGCCGGAATAAGACACGGCACCCCCCAGGAACTGAAAGCCACCCCAGTGCCCCGGTATACCGACGCCGTTGGCTGAATTGGGGCGGTTTGATAGCGACCCGCATGTGGTGCTGCCCAAGCGGCCTCCCTTCATGCTCTGTCATTATCCACCACATCCTGAGCATTTATCTCATCGTGCGCCGCATTACGGTGCCGGGCGCTGCTAGACACTTCCGGTTCATCCATGTGCCTGCTGTAGCTTTTGCTTGGACGGGGGGTCGAATGAATTCTATCCCGGTTGTAGGGATAAGCCTGCTGCTGCACCATGGCGGTTTGAAGAAGACCCCTGGCCCGACGTGTCTCAATCGCTGCCAGTGAATCGCCCTCCATCGGAATAGCCGCCAGGCGAGACGCTGCAGCAATCATATTATCCAAAGGGCTCAAAAATTGACCTGGCGGTGTTGGCACATATGGCGGCGGGTTGTCCGTCCGTCGAGGTGGTTCTGTCATGCGTGGCTGATCCGGCGCCGCTCTAGGCGCATCGGTCCGGTTTACGGCTGCCGGATTACTTGTCCCAGCCCCTGGCGTATTAAAGAGGTTCAAACCTTCAAAGACCGGTGGCATACGCGATCGGTACTTCCGCCGCATTACCTCATTTGATGCATTCTGATCCAACACGAGCCGGTAATTCTGTGCCTGTATCAGCTGTGACTGGGCATCCAAAGCGGCCCGTTCTTCAGCCATCCTAGCATCCTCAGCTGCCAGGTCCTCCATAGCCTGTGCTATCTGGTCTTTCAGCTTCGCAACGTCCGCATTATGCTGGTCCTGCGTCTCCGAGGTAACTACCGCGGTTAATAAGGTCACCCAGGCATCCATCAGATCGGAGAGAACTTGAGCCGGCCGGCGCACCGGGCCTCCTGCCGCGGCCGTTGTCGAAGACTGCAAAGTGGGTTGTGTTCCGGCCATGTAAATAGCAACCCGACTTGGCGGTTCAAGGAGATCCGGAATACTGTCGCCGTCGGAATATCCTTTGAACCCATCGTCATGAATTTGGTATAAGGACTCGGTTTCACCGGTGGATGACTCGCTGTCGGAGTAAACAGCCGTCTCGCCTTCAGACACCGATTTTGATCTGGTCCCATGGACACATCCTACGAACGCACGCTTCATGGCAGGCTTAACCCGGGCAGGGCTCGCGCGCTGAGCTGTTTCGACGAGGTCGGCGCAGATGTCCAGCTCAGGGCCCGGTTCGCCGATCTTGCCGATGAAGACATGAATTCCTCCAAAGGGGACCCGGTATCCGTACTCAATTGAGCCGGTCTCGGGGCCCCACCCTTCGTCGTTGATGTAGAGCTTGCCGCGACGACTCTTGGTCATCCGGCCAACCGCGTACCCTTTGAGTCCTCCAAAGCTGCCCTTCAGGAACTCGAAACCATCGTGTGATAGCCCCACAGTGGGCGCCAACTGTCGTGGAATTAACACGTCAGATGTCCTCTTGAAAGGACTTAGTCATGGAGCCATCACTACGGGTTAGCTTGAAGGGGTTAAATCGGACAAGGGACACGGGAATTTATACTAGTTCGGCCCCTTCGATGAAGGTAAAAGTCTACGTCCAGTTGTGATGGAATTGATCGGGTTCCGATGACCAGGGAGCGAATACGCTTTGCCTGAGTCTCGAGTTGTTGTTTTCCTGCCTTGAACCGCCGCCGGGTCACCCCTTTATATATTCAGGAGGACCCCGGCCGGTCTATAGAGTCCCGAGGCTGGCTCATACAAGTGTCCGCCTCGGTCTCCCCTTTCCTATCTTACAACACAAGTTTATACAATCATGGCGGTTTACTATCATGGGCCCTAAATCGCCCCTGGGCTCTGGGCCTCTAAGCTTCATCAGTAAAGCGCCATCTTCTGGGTCTTCTTGGGTTTCAGTGTAGCTAAAGGTGAACCGGCCCCTCCTGGGCGGTTTACCCTTAGCAGCTATATCCCCGACAGGGTGCGACCTATGCAAGTAAAAGTTGTCAAGTCCTCCATTCAACATATATATGTCGAAAGGGTGTTGCAAGTATGCAGAAAACATGTATGGGAAAGTCTATTAGAGCATTTTTGGGTCTATATATTCAGTAGTACAGTATAGTTTGATCAAGCCAGAATGATGGCATGGATGATATTGTTACAAAGAAGAAAATAATAAAAAAGGAAGAACTTTCTATTACCTCGTAGATATGCGTGCAGTCTTTCTTATCTGGTCCGAAGATTGTATATTGTTGCTCACAATCTTAGAACTGTGTGGAAAAAAGAAGAAGGCATACGCAGTGTCTGTATGAGCTAATTATCTATAGCGATTGACATGAAAGGGGAACAACAGGTATGAGGAAAGATGCAAGAAAATGCAGAAGCAAAGAAGATCTGCGGCAAACAGTTGGTAAGTTCAGGACCAAATAAAGTAGACAGGCAAATTATGCTCACAGTTAACAAATGCATGCAGTCAAGAATCTGAGAAATCGATACCTTTGATCCGTTGCACTGTCGATGACGCCTGCTCGGGGCACAATCTGTCCAATCGATACCAAATAAAGTTCAGAACATAGCATGGTGCTCTGGTTCATAGTAGGTACCAATGGAAGTGTTAAAAATATCTGACCTTGTTTTTACAAATATTGCTATTTGTTAAAGAATGCATAATTAAATAAAAGCTGATTATTTGTATTTCATAGAAAAGAATAAGAGATAGGAAGATCATTTGGCCTGTCCATTAGTTTGGAAAAGAAAATATAGCGGGTCATCTATGTTCTACTCCTACTCTGTTGGAGTATGAGAAAAAAGATAGTGTTTTTTTCCTGAGTTCTTTTGCTTGACGCTTGGCTGCATTGAAAAAAAAAATCATCTTGACCCACCAGAAGGTTTTATAAATACATCCTTTTGTTGTTGGCCTGTACAAGTAATCTAAGTGGATGAAATGTTGGTTTAATTTTTTTTAATCTCTTCCTAGTGTTTGATGTTTAAAGTTCAAACTGAATAACTATCCGAGAAGCGCGGCGCACGCCGCGCCCGTGGAAAAGCCCGCCTACCGTTTACGTTGGAGATTTCTACAACCATGTATTTATTTTTAATATAAGTGGTTTTTGTTCATACAGTATACTCCCTCCGTCCCATAATATAAGAACGTTTTTGACACTAGTGTAGTGTTAAAAACGTTCTTATATTTTGGGACAGAGGGAGTAGCTTGTATAATGTGCAACATTACATTTGTTTCCTCAGATGGTAGCAAGGCCCATAGTACAGAATGCATCTAATACCTCTGCCTGAAAGAAAACAATAGGGAGAACTAATCTGCTGGGCTCAAAAAACTGAACACTAAAATCTGCTGGGTTCCTAAAACTGAACACCAAAATACAGGCAAGAGTACAAAGGACAGAATACCATTGATCTACAAATTGATATTCTAGTACTCAGTGAATTAGCAGAGCAGAAGCTTCTTTTCTTTTATACCGAACAGAACAGAACGAAATACACATATATAGATAGGTACACTCCACCACCCCTTGGTCCAACGTTTTTATACCTAACAAGGAGAATAATAAGTGCAACTGATGAAACCAGCGTAAGCAGTAAAATAGATGACCTTCAGTCTAGTCTTCTGTGAAAAACGCAGCTGATAAAGCCAGCATGACCACCAAAAGCCCGTCTGAATTGGAGCCTTCGTACTGCCAGCCTGAAAACAAAGTCTCCTACTAAAAGAACAAAACAAAAACGATTCAGAAACAAACAATTAAGCAAAAGAAAGGTTTTCTCCAGCCAGATAATTCGTTCCTAGTTACCTATAAAGCATTAATTATTTCCTTGTAAATAATATCCGTAGTGAAAATTGTTGGAACACCCTTGGCATCTTCAATCATGATTTTTAAACATTGTCGTGATGTCACTCGCGAGACAGTCACATATAGTTGCCCGTGAGAGAACACTGGGTTTGGGAGATAAACAAACAATTTAGAAAGAGTTTGTCCTTCACTTCTGTTTTTTCATCGAAAATACTTCTACTGAATTCCCATGTATTGCAAGTAGTTTAACAAACAGAGAAGAGTATATACTTTTTCCTTCTACAAAAAGTAAACATACTTCATATTGCCAAACAGTTTGCCTCCAGTATCATGTCTTCCCCAAAGGGTTCCAATCGCTATAAGACGTAACAAATGGTTACACAGATTAAACATATCAATTGGAATCGAGATTTGTGGTGTCAAATAAAACAGTTGGAGAACTCGTCAAACGACCAAGAAACAATTTCTCCCGTACCACATGATGCACACCACTGTACAAAATCTATAAACCTAGCAATAAATATATATAGCAACAAAACTAAGAAAAATAGTGGAAGACTAAGATAATTCCTTTCTCAATAGTTTCTACAGATAAGCTGAAATTTTAATTATAACTCGAGGAACTAAAATCATGTGGTATATGTATGAATAGTAGCTGAGTAGAATGTTGCCCAGTTAACGATTTCTAAGCCCAACGAATAGGAATCAGAAAATAGGTATAAGAACAGAGTACCAGCAGGTACCTTAGCTGTAGCAGAGATTACATGGTGTTGCCAGAAGGGATGCATATCACATCTTCTGCATCTTGTCCCAACATTTACATATACCAAATATGTAAATCCTTCTATAAATTTCATGTAGCAGCTACTACAGGGATAACATACTGCAGCAGGAGAAGCAGACCAAACCCTTTATGGCACTCCGCTTCCCATGTGCTGCAGTTAAATTGTTCGATCTTGAGACAGTAATAATATGTAAGCTATCGTAAGGATAACCATATGTAGACTACATGTTTACCTTCTCCAAAGTCTGATCCTAAGGACAACTTTTACTGACTGTGACGACATAAGAGAGACGGATTGGTTATAGGTGTCGCTGTAGTGTAAAGGACCATTGGAGGCAGGAGATTGAGAACTGTTATCCAGCTCAAACTCTGCAGAAGCACCGTAGCCCATGCACAGGATGGTAATCCAAGATTGGAAGAACAAAGCTAGCCAAGCTAAGATGAATTTTCACAAGTACTGTACCAATGCTATATGTTTTGGGTGAGCCTCCTGTGAGAAGGGCTCGCCATACTGCTCTAGAGCAATGCAGAACTTTCTGTAGGATTCACAACCATTATTGTGGTCAATTTGTAAGGGTAAAATCGACCAAATCTGACAATTCAAGATTCTAGGTTAACTTGATCATTCTCCACATCCATAGCCATGTTATAGAGTATAAAATACACACTCGAAGAAAAAGAGACAACACCACTTACAAAAGTATTTGGCATATATAAATAGTAGTCGGAGCAAACATATAACATGTATCAGAACAGCATTTTCTCAAGAAAAAGCCAAGAATAGAACACAAGGAATATCACCACAGATCTCTCGGCACTTCCAAGTTGTTCTTGGTATCAAGACAATGCATAGCACAGGGACACAAATCAGCGGATACAACACCTTACAAGGCCAAAAAACTGCAGCTATATAATGTGACCCAGACTCAACTAATACCTTTCTGCCAACCTAGCAGATACAGCCCTAAGCTTAGAATAGACCTTGCCGGCAGGAGAACCTAAGATAAGACTACAGAGTGAATCCCTGGCAACCTTGATGTTAACAAAGGATCCGAGTATGTGGATCTTCGTATCAGCGATAACTATGCGAGTCCTGGTAGAGTTCTCGATGGCATACTTGGTCTTGCCTCCTTTCCCTGATAGGCGCCCAATGGCACGCGACAGATGCTCCCCTCTGAGTGTCTTCACATCCTTGATCTCAAAGGAGTCCACATACAGGTCATCAAGACGAAGCAAGGCAACGGCATCGGCAATGTCAAATCCAAGCATAAAAGCATGCACGAAGTCTGCGCACTTCTGAAGGTTGCTCACATCTGGTGTATCATGCCTTGTCTTCAGCTCGACCCTTTTTGCCTGTAAAAAACAAAACAGACTAATGAAATTGCTGCAAAGGAGTCACAAGTTCTGCCCCAATAATAAGCACTGGAAGAACTCCCTGCAGACCCAAAAACCATGAGAGAAATACAAGCGACAAGGCAAACCAATTGAGTCACGTCTATCTGTATTCTTCTAGAACACCATGCTTTCCCACAAAAATAAGAACACCGCTAAGCTAATTGATCAGGTCAAGTGCTCAGTTGGTGGCAATAATTCAAATCAGTAGCTTCATCATGATGAACTGAAATAAATATGTATATGCAAATAATCAGGATAGCCAGCAGACGTTTAGTTGCTTCAAGACATACTGCTAGTGTTTATCCAATCGATCGAATTCATGAAGAATCCTCTAATCAAAGCTAATCGATCAGATTCAATACATACTGCTAAAACACTGAACAATTAAGTTCGAAAAATAGTCTATTTTATCACCGTGACTATCATGATACCTCCCATTTTTTTCAGGTCAAGTGCACAGGGAATTAAAATACTGAACACTGAAGTTTGAAAACAGAATATGTTTTATCCTGATAAAAGTGCTAGTACATGACATGCATCAGGTGTATTTTTTACCTGAATGTTTAACCACAGGTGCTTTAAGCTAGTGCGGATTTTCTCCATGATACACAAGTGCTTGAACCAAACCGTACAAGAAAAGATCATCAACAGCAGACCAACAAATTTCTCCATAATTACTCACCGAATGGCGTGATTTAAATGACAGGGAGGGAACACAGGTCACACGACTTCCTCTTACTATTCAGAAGTTGCAGAGACACTAGAAACTGATCCGGGTTACCAACCTTGAGGTTCATGCGGATGTCCACCTTCATGTGCTCGTAGACGGGGGTGTAGATCTCCAACCACGCCTTCTTCAGCGGCGCAAAGCGGTGCGGCGGCACCTGGACCTTGCGGTACTGTGGCCTCCCGCCGCTCATCTCGCTTGGCATCAGGGCGTCGAACCGCGGCTTCTCCACGCCGCCAGCCGCGTCCACCGCCATCGCGCCAGAGGAGGATCCTCCTCCCGCGGCAGCGGTCGGGGCTCTGTCAACTTCCATCGGGCTACGGCTGCGGCTGGGGTGGGATGGCGCCGGGTAGGAGGCTGCGGCGGGGCTGGGATGGCGCCGGGTGGGAGGCTGCTAGGGTTTTGGGACCGAGAGGAGTGAAAAACTTTGGAACGGAGAGGCTTATATTCGGCTGTGGAAGGCTGGTTTGGGCCAGTACAAGGCGATGGGCTCCTTCGCCTAAAACGACAAAAAAGGATGGTGGGAGCAGCTCGCTCGCCTCCCCTGCACGACATGGGCCTGGCCCAGCGAGCACGATCGAGCTAGCGACGGAAACTCACGCCTGTTTTTTGTTTTTTATCGGTCAGTTTACTTTTAAGTTGGAAAAAATACGAATTGATTTTTAATGAATTAAAAAATCAGGACAAAAACATTGTTCGTAGATTTGAATAAAAGTTCATTAATTGAAAAATTATTCACGGATTTTTTAATGAAGTGCACATTTGAAGCTTTTGTAATTGGGATGTGTTGAGCCTTTCTGGCATTGGACTTTTTGGGTGACATGCATGATGGGATAATTCGCTGTCACAGTGGAAATTTACTCCTGTATAGATTTCTCTGGAGTCATTAGCATTTCCTGGGGTCCTATGATCGACACACAATGTCAGTGGAAATTTACTCCTGTATAGATTAGCATTATGCTTCCATCGTACGGGGTCAAGTGTTGTTTTCCCATCAAGAAGCTACAGTAGAAAATTACTCCATGTGTACAAAGATCCGCATCTTTAGTTCACAATTGCTCAATCTTTCTTCTTTTTATACAACATTTTTGTCTTCCCATGGTATGTATAAATTACAAGAGAAGGGACATACATATCCTGAACAATGTATGTCGACTCCTTCGAGTTCCAAACTGTGTTGCTAACTTGCTAGACATTTGAAGAGTACAAAGCGACACCCGGGAATTTACAAGGATCATAACTACTACATACATGTACAAGAGACGAGCAACGCCAGTCGACTCTTTCCATGCTCTGGTTACTTCACACACATGTTCTTCAAGACAGCTTTACGCATTAGCTTACAGTAAGTGGAATGCCCACATAACAAATGCTATTTACCCTTTTCTTAATCTGAGGGCTCGGTTAGCTTATCCTTAAATGGTAAGGCGGCTGATGATGATCCTATTTGAGCGTAATTAAGCGTCTGGGATCACCTTTGCCCCCTTCGCAACATATGTCATTGGATGATAGAATCCCAGTGGTGAAAAAAGAATTGTCTGGTTTGGCGACTCCAGGGATTATGTGCCAGGGAAAGGTCCGCCTGAACTGGAAAGCATAATGAATGCACAGACGACGGAGAGTGAGAATACGGAAACCCATGTATTCTCTGTGTACATCTCCATGGCATCTGTGAAGGAGAAGCGCGTTCGACTTTCAGCCCAATTGCGAATTCTATCAGCCTCGGCTGCATATACTGCTCTCCCCTGCAATCGGTAAACAACCAGTCAGAATCTGCAACATATACATCAACAGAATGGAGGGCTGTTATATTATACTCCCTCCGTTCCTAAATATTTGTCTTTCTAGAGATTTCAACAAGTGACTATACAGAGCAAAATGAGTGAATCTACACTCTAAAACATGTCTATATACATCCGTATGTGGTAGTCTATTTGAAATCTCTAAAAAGAAAAATATTTAGGAACGGAGGGAGTAGTAGAAAGAAGCAGGCTACCTCTTCGTCAAACCATCGGCCTCGGCGAACCCATGCAGTAACCAAGGCAAGCAAGATTCTTGGTGGTGTCAAGTAGTTTACTGCCTTTCCACTTCCTTTCACAACTCGCATTCTTGGGACCAATGTCCTTGCTACTGTTTCTGGAAGCTCGCATATTATATTGAACATCTGTTTATTTTGGAGAGATGAACCACTGCAAAGAATAGACTGTAGGTTAACAACATGAGAGCGGCATGTATATCCTATATATAAGGAGAGAGTTGCAGAGTACAGAATGAACTTTTTTTTTCTTGCGCCAATAGAATCCTGGCATCTGAAGAAGTCAAGTAACTTAAGAGGTTACCTTAGAAGGAGATCTGTAAGGACCATTCCAGGAGACGCAGTGTGTACTCCAACTTTTGATCTTCTGCTTTCCTTCATAAGCGATGCTTGGAACTGCCTTAGTCCACACTTAGTTGAGCCATAACTGTAAAATTGCAAATCAGCATCAGATTTAGTTTCATTGTAAAAGCAGGAGCGTCAAATACAATACATCATCAAGTTTTAGACAACAAGAAAAGCAGGACACATCATCTCTACAATGTAAGTGTTGAAGAAATGCGTAGCAGATAATTCGATGGCTGAGGTGCTTACACAGCTGTCAACGGTGTGCTTGATCCTCCAGATCCTGCTCCATCCATGTTGAATACATGACCTCCCTTCTCTTGGTATTGCATGACATCCATAGCTTCTCTGGTGCAGAGCAAAGAACCAACTAGGTTTGTTGAGACGATCTGCAAATAAACCAAGGAAAACAGTTTAAGGAATAGTGAAATCAGATTGGATGATCGAGCTAGTTATAGTTTTCCTGTCATTAAAAGGAAGCATTACGGACAGATAGAAGATATCAATGAACAAACCTGGGTAATATCTTCATCTGAAAAATTTACCAATGGCCTAAAACCTTTGTTTGTGCCAGCATTATTTATCTGTAGATAAATTAAAAGATCGTATTTAGAGCAGTCTTCAACGCAAATACAGAATAAAATGAAAGGGTATAAGTTGGTAAAGGTGTACTTTTCTACTGAATCTAAGTGACTCTTGAGGTGAAAATGCAGAATTACTTACCCAAATGTCAATTGAACCCAGCTCACCAACAGCAAAATTTACAAGCTTTTTTACATCTTCTGGTTTGCAAACATCACAAGATGTACCAACAACCTTAGCTTGTAATAAAGTTTCTCTTTGTTTCTTCTTGGCAACTGACAAGCCCTCCTGTATGTTCTCTTCAAGCTCATTGATGGTCTGAAGAACTGAATCAGGGCTGCCAATAGAAATGGAGATAGTAAGAAAACTAAGACAGAGCATTGAACTAAAATTTGAGCATTATGTCAAGGACTACCACCTGCGGGAAGCAATTACAACATGATCTCCAGAAAGAAGAAACTCCCGAGCAAGTGCTTTTCCTAACCCTCTTGTGCTGCCAAAATAAAACTACATGGTCAATGATGATCGTAAAAATAAATAACAATGAAGAAACAGCTTCCCATGGATGCAATCAGTGGTGTCAGATCCATGAAACAACATCCATCAACTTTTACTTCACATGTTTATAAGGCAACTAATTTAGGGGATCGTAATATATATAACCGCACATCATAATCTCCTTTATAAACCAACAAAGAGATACTACAAGACTTATACTCAACTTATGCAATCTGTAGAAAGAGGATACTGAGGTGAAATAGTATTTCCTATCAACTTATCTTGGAGACATTCATTAGATTAGATTATTTGTTTTGTTCTATATTAAGAGCACACACACTACTTCCTGGGAAAAGATTCACATGGCAATGTCAGAAGAAGAATGTAAAATGTGCTACCTTCCCGTTATGACAACATTGCGAGGTCCAGCTTTACAGTGTTCCTCGAGGACACTGTTTGCACCTAGCATTGTGCCGATAATTACTCCACCAAGCCAGCTATACCAAATTAGTGCATCCGTTTGGCTGTCCCCACCTAAATACAGAGGTAGACACATTATTAACTGAAACCCTACGAGTACTTTATATGAAACAAAGAGAAAGGAAGAATACAAAGGCAATGCAGTAGATTGTACAAGAGTATATTACTGACCTGATAACTGAAATCCAACTGCTAGTACAACACCACTGCTCATCATAGTGATAACGTATCTGCCTACCTGAGTAGCAACCTGTGAGGAGATGGAAATCAGTGAATACAGATCATCTATGTTTCAGAAAAGGAGTACAACGTGTGAGCTGTTTCAGAAAAGAAAAAGATGAAATTCTTTACTGTTGAGCATGCAAAGAGTCAACATGGCAATTGTAAGTATATACCACATGACTGGACAGCTCAAATGGATAATATATGAGTAGGCACGATGCAGCCAATCTAAGTAGCAACAAATTTTGAACAGACCTTGCGAATAAGCAGATAACGCACAGGCAATTAGGTTAGTCAGGTGACAGTGGACATTTTGTTCAGAGTCACAAGTAGAATGACACTACCGACATCAAACCATATCCTCATCCCACCTCACCATATGACTCTATAAACTAAAAAAGCACAGTAACGTTTAGCTTAACTACACACCGTTCACACATCAATTTTAGGCTCCTAATGTGCACTTTTTTTAGATGACTAAGATTTAGCAACCAAAAAAAAGGCAACATAGAATTTAGCAAAATCGAACACGCCATCAGCGTCTCACACATCTAGCGTGCCACTACTGGTGGGTTGGAATCCTAAACTCACTAGAAGAGAAGATCAACTAGAATCTAGGCCCTGGAACATATGTAGGACCATTTTCAGCCTTTGATGGGAGCAATTCTCGCACCCATGCAGCTTAATTACGATACCTATCCCCGTATCTGCATATGCATAAGTTAACCAAGCACCAAGCAACCGATCAATCGAAAAAAACAAACCATGTCATCTAGAGCAACTGCATGTATCGGGCGATCGACGGTTCGCGAACGGAGCTCACCGAGAAGAAGATCTCCTCGGCCTTCTCGACGGCGAGCTCGTACTGTTGCTGCCCGCCATACACCTCCGCCGCCGCCGACCGGGACCCCGCGAGCCCCTGCATCGCGGCCTTCAGCGTGTACAGCGGCCCCTTCCTGCGCTTCCGCGGCTCGTTCGGCGGCGACGACGGCTTCTCGTCGTCGCCGCCGGCCTCCTGCTTGAACGCGCGGCAGCGGAGGAGGGAAGGGCGGTGGCACGCCTGAGAGACGACGGCCTCCGGCGAGCGGCGGAGGCGGCCGTGGACGGAGAGGTGGACGACCGCGGCGGCCATGGCGCGCTTCCCCCGGAACCGGAGGAGATAAGGATCCTGTGCTCTTCCTCTCGCTCCGGTCCGTTCTCGCTCGTACAGTCGTACTGTGTGCGCTCCTTTTTGTTTGTGTGGGGTTGTTTTGCTCCTTAATTTATGGAGGGGCGTGTGCTCTGCACTAGCCAGTGAAAAAAATAACGCGATGGATTTCCACGGAGAAAAATGAGCTCAATTCGTGGATACAGGCTCAGGTTGATTACAAATTATGCTTAGGTCCAGTAGGTTCTCTTTGTCTTCTACAATCTCCGTGTACATACACTCATTTCAACGGTCAGGACGGAGGAAGAAATTTATTAATTAAAAGAAATAAGTTTCTGCTACCAGTGAAAAAATAGTGTGCAATATCATTGAGAGAAAAATGTGCTCGCGTACAATTTTCAATTAATATTTCTTCCATGAAAAAACAATAATGTTTCTTTTGCGGGGGAAAATTTCAATTAATCTGGAAGTTCTTAGGATCATAGATTCTTTCTTTCTGTTAGCAAAAGTTGTTTGATGTAAATTGTTCTTGTTATCTTGCAAGGTTGTTGTTTTGTTTCACTGCACATTATTTCTCTATCTAAATATATTTTCGAGCAAACGAAAACTATTCAAATATTGCAATGTAGCAACCATACATAGAAACTTCGAAGTATCATCAAACCATCAAGTGCCAATTTGTATTCCCGCAAAAACCAATTGCATGGCGGTGCTATGAATCCAATCGTGTGTAGTCAACTGAAAATTGAGTAATATGCATTAGTCTATTTTTTACATAATTTCATCTCATAGTACGTATGGCATTTTTGCCCCCAAAAAAAACTGTGTAGTCAATTGACTACACAGGTTGTGCGTGGGTTCGCTGCTGACTACATGATATTAGATAGATGTGTTAGAGTAGGCCATGGAGAACCATAATATCGACTTGTTGATAGTAGATAGATTATGGTTGGTTAGTGAAGTATTTTTTTCGCGAATACGCAAGCCGCGTATCTTTGTATTGATAGAAGGAGAGTGTAGCATGGGATTACAACGCATACAAGGCCATGTACGCAGAGGCATGGTGTACAAGCGTTGGAGCAGACTAGAACAAAAGGGGCTGCTCAGCCCTAGGCGTCTCCGCTGGCGCCTGCCTTAGCCCATAGACGCGCCTCGTCTTTGATGGTGTTGGAGATCAGCGAGAGCGAAGGGGTGGCTCGGTCGAAGATGCAGCGTTGCGGTGTTTCCATAGCCACCATGTTGTGAGGATGATGAGGGAGGATAGCCCTTTTCGAACAGGTGCCGGCGAGCTGTCGAGGCAGGAAGTCCACCATGTCTGGAAGGGAGTGTGGGCATCCGGGAGGTCGACGGCCATGCGAGCCCAGCCGAGGATGTCATGCCAGACCCGGCGCGAGAAGGGGCAGGCCTCGAGGAGGTGATGCATGGACTCGAGCGCCTGATCGCAGAACGCACAAGAGTCCTCGTGCGGCAGGCTGTGGCGGGCCAGGCGCTCCGCGGTCCAGCAGCAGTCTTGCATGGCAAGCCAAAGGAAGAATCTGACGCGGAGGGGCGCACATGGACGCCAAGTGAGCCGCCAGTGGGGGTCTTCACATGCGCTAACGAACAGAGCCTTATAGCAGGAACTCGCGGAGTACTTGCCGGAGGCGGTCCATCGCCAGGAGAGCACGTCTGGCGTGGGGGAGAGCGGCGTGTAGCGCACGAGCCGCCAAAGGTTGACGTACTGCACCATGGCCGCCGGGCCGAGTGCGCCGCGGATGTCGTGGACCCAAGAATGCAGGTGAAGGCCGTCTCGCATAGTGCGGTCTTTTCGTAGGCGGCGTGGGACGAGAGCATAGACTAGAGGAGCGATCTCAGCCGCGGATCTGCCATTGATCCAGTGGTCGGTCCAGAAGCGGCAAGTGGCGCCCGAGCCCAGTTGCCAGCTTGTGGAGGCGCGGAAGATGGCATTTGCGTCCGCGTCGTGAGGGATGGGGAGGTGGCTCCACGGACGCGAGGGGTCAGTGCGCTGGAGCCATAACCATCGAACACGCAAGGACAGCCCCGTGCGATAGATGTCGCGGATGCCAAGGCCACCGAGAGAGATAGGTCGGGACACTCGCTGCCAATTGACGCGACATTGGCCTCCGTTGGCCTCCTTGTGACCCGCCCAAAGGAATCCGCGGATGATCCGGTTCACCTTGTTGATTGCCGTTTTGTTGAAGGCAATGGCCGTGAGGAAGTGAGTGGGGATGGCGCAGAGGACATGCCGCACGAGCGCGAGGCGATCACCCTGAGAGAGCATGGAGGCGCGCCAGGTGGATAGTTTGCGGCCGAGCTTGTTGAGGATCGGCTCCAAGCTCGTCGAGCCGGCCTTGCGGATGGCGAGAGGCAGCCCCAGGTAGGGGATCGGGAAGTGTGTCACCGGGCATTGCATCTCGGAGGTGATCGTGGCAATGTGGTCGTCGGTGCATCGGATCGGGGTCGCCGAGCATTTGTTGAAGTTGGTGTGAAGCCCGGAGGCTTTGCCGAAGACATGGAGGAGGGTGCGCACGGCAGCGATGTCAT
The DNA here is from genome assembly GCA_032464435.1 of Aegilops umbellulata. NCBI lineage: Eukaryota > Viridiplantae > Streptophyta > Magnoliopsida > Poales > Poaceae > Aegilops > Aegilops umbellulata. Next base: position 58,387,824 of record CP136056.1, on the reverse strand, counting down.
GGCTGTCCGGATGGAAAAAAATGGCGACGTCGTCCGCATAAAGGGATATACTGGATGCCGCATGCCGGGTAGTGAGGTGATGTAGGAGGCCTGCGTCCACAGCGCGCAACAACATGGAGTTGAAGGCATCGATCACTATCATGAAGAGCATGGGAGAGACAGGATCGCCCTGCCGCAGCCCATGGGCATGGTCAATCGGGGGACCTGGGTGCCCATTGATGAGCACCCTCGTCGAGGCCGTGGAGAGAAGGATGGAAATCCACTCGCGCCATCGTGGCCCAAAGCCAAGATGTGTCAGGACCTGGAGCAGAAACGGCCAGGACACACAGTCGAAGGCCCGCGCGATGTCGAGCTTGGGAAGCATACGTGGCGCCTTGAGGTTGTGGAGGAGTCGAGCCGTTTGTTGCACAAGCATGAAGTTGTCGTGGATGCACCGTCCTCCGATGAACGCACTTTGGTTGGTGGAAACCATGGATCCAAGATGGGGAGCCAGCCGAAGGGAGAGCAGTTTGGCGACAAGCTTTCGAAGATGTGGATGAGGCTAATTGGCCGGTAATCATAGAGAGATCGCGCGTCAGCACGTTTCGGGAGCAGAGTAAGGAGTGCCTTGTTGAGCTTCTGGAAGCTTTGGTCGTTCATGGAGTAAAGCTTGTCGAAAGCTTCGCGGAAATCGTGCTTTATCGTGTCCCAACAAGCAACGAGGAACTCGAAAGTGAAGCCATCGGGGCCGGGCGCCTTTCCGGTCGGCAAGCTTTTGACGGTGTCCCATATCTCGGCATCAGTGAATGGGGCGTCCAGCCCGAGCAGGTCGAACTGCGGAACGCGGAGAGCATGGAGGTCAAGCGTGATTGCGCGCTCTGAAGTGGTGCCGAGCACGTCGGAGAAGTGGTCGAAGGCAGCGGTGACCATATCGTCGTGATCGGTGATGGTGGCGGATCCCACCTGGAGGCTCGTCATAATGTTGCGCTGCTTGCGGTGTGCCGCATGGATCTTGTAGTAGGAAAGCGCAGCGTGGTCGCTACGAAGCCAGGAAAGGCGCACCCGTTGCCGAGCGATCGATCTCTCGAGGGAGGCCAGACCCAGGTACGAAGCCTTGAGCTTCCGACGCAACCAGGTCTCGAGGGGGGAGAGCTGCCTGGAGTCTTGCGCCGCGTCAAGACGCGCAATGAGCTCACGCGCAACGAGGGAGGTTAGTGAAGTAATCATCAAAAAGAATTATAAGTCGTGTTCTCTAATAGATAGATGCGTGAAAGAAAATATGTCCAGTTAGCTTTTTCTTTTTTTGCCTGTTTGCTTTTTTCCTTTATTAGTCAGGTTTTCCTTTTTATTTATGTGTACTTTTGGGTGTTAGGTGTGTGTAAATGTATATAGTGAAGTACTCCCTCCGTCCCACAATATAATAACGTTTTTCAATCTAACATAGCTTGAAAACGTTCTTATATTGTGGGGCGGACGGAGTACTAAACAATGCGTGTAAAGTGTGCCAAAGTGCAAAAAAATCATTATATATGTTTATTATTGCAAGTTATAAGAATAACAATTTGTGTGCAAGTTATTGTCATCATTTATTTTAAACTTTTTTCATTTTCTTTTTTTAAGGATAATACGAATGCCACAAATTCATCCATTCTTGAAAAACTTCGTCTTTTGAAAAAAATAGTTTCTATTTTCAGTTTTTATATAGGGATAAGATGAATGGCACTCATTGATTTTCAATCTAATGGTCCCAACGAATTTGACTGAACACCAAAAGAAATTGAAGCGCTGGATGGATACTCGGCCCCTTTAGAAGGGAATAGATTTCACTCAATGCCAAAGAAAAAAAAATAGTAGCAATTGAGATCGCAACATTTAGTCATGGTCTTGTGAATTCGGTCTTTTTTTAAACTGTCACCCCGGGGGGGGGGGTGAGACCCCCCACCTGAATATATTTCAATCAAAATAAGGTTCAGGAAAGACGAGAGGTGAAAAATCCCACCACAATCCGGCGTGGACATTTTTGTCCGCCTTTTTAAGGCGGTGTGACCAGCGAGTGAGATCAGAAATAATAGCCCGTTTGGAGAGATGACAAGTTCCTAAAAGTTTAGGCGTTTCGAGCATCCAAAATTTTCCAGAGCATAGTCGACATCTTTGATTCTCTTTTGATTTGTGCTGCTCTTATCATTTTTTTTGGGTGAGATTTTTACAGTCGAGATCAATTGGTGCTGCATTCTATTCATAATGCACATGGTGAATATGTTTGAATCATAAAGTTTCTCCGTGAACAAATCTAACGCAGTCATGACTTAAAATGCGTCGGGAAAGGACGGCAATTTGTCAAGAAACAAGAACACTACACGGACAAGTACCCCGTTGTAAGGACGCTCTTGGTCGTGGGTTTACACAAAAATGTGCAAAAATAAAAAAGAAAAGGAGATGCCGGTTCGACCGGCACTAAATGACACTCGACTGGTACCATGTTCGATCTTCTTCTTCCATGTAAAAGATCATGGCCCCTACGGCACAACCACGCCGCAACGGGACAAAAGAGCGCCCATACGTCCGATCCGATCGATCGGCCACGCGGAAATAAAAGGAGAAGGAGAGAAATATCAAGCAAGGCAAGCAGTGAGACGGCCACACGTTGAAACAACCTCATCTCCCCGGGGATAGGCGCCACGTAACCGCTGCCGGGTCCACCGCCCTGGTCGCTTGCTTTTGGGGATCACACTCCCCTTGTCAAGCTGAATCAGCTCAGCTGCTACGGCCACCGAGGCGCGCGCCGCGACCACGGGCTAGGAATCTTACCGTCGGCCGGCCTTGCCGCTCTGGCTATGGGATATTTTTTTCCTTCGGCAAGGTCTAGAAGTATCTGTATATATTCGTCTACTCGGTCTCCTACTAGTACCTTTTTGTAGGATATTTTGTTGAAATGGTCATTTTTCTAAGATATCAGTGGCAGATATATCCAATGCTGGGACCAATGTGATAAGCAACAAAACGGCGTCGCCTTCCGGACAGACGCGCCACCAAATCCAAACGCAGAGGGGGAAAAAGCTCCCATAATGAGGAGTGCAATACATATACGGTACGCATATGTGCTAGGGCATTATCAGGCGTGTAGGTTTTCATCGGTAAAAGAAACAAAACTCGCTTCCTAGCATCACGCATGCTGTTTTCCAATCGAGCAAGTTAATCGTACTCGTACCGGAAAGGGGAAAATTTTGGTGCGCAAATCAGGTCCAGGGCGAGGTTTCAGTCCGTACCTAATATCTACTGGCACATGGGCGCACGGCCGCCGTGCACGGAACCTCCGCCAAAGGCAACGGAGGGGGAAACATTCTGGGCGGCGAGCCGGGCTGTTCGGCACGCAAGCTAGCGGACCAGGGAACTCGTGGACGGCCTAATTCTGGACTGTTGTGCCTTCGGGCTGGTCTGTGACAAGCGTTCGGTTCAACTGTTCAGTTTGACAATCTACGCGGAGTTGATTGATTTTTGGTTGATTGGACTTGATGTATGCGTACACTCAACAGCTAGCATAGCGCTAGCAGTAGCGGACGGGTGTTTGATGTCTCTACGTAATCCAAGGTGTTTTTTTAATGATAATACGCGTCTCATTTATACGAGTATATCATAAGGACTATAGCTTATAATTTGCACGCAAGTAGTAGTGTGCGAGAAGAGTAGTATCACAAACAATACGGGGCATTAGAAAGGAAGCAAAATAATAATATTGAAGTAGATGCCAGCATGATCAATGTTGATCAAAATGTGAAATCTAAGAAATCTTAACACCTGATTTTGTTAGTGCTATAAACATTTGTCAAGTGAGGTATTGATTTTTACCCGAACAAGTTCTAGTTTTTTTAGGCAATAGAACAAGTTCTAGGCACCAACCCACCCCCACGTATACAAATTCTACCTATTAGGCACCAACCCACCCCCGCGTCGCCAACCCTAGGCGACACGGGGGGCGATCGCGCCGCCGGCCCTAGGCCTCCTCCCCTCGTCTCCTTCGTCCTGCCACCGCCTGAGGTCTCACTGGCAAAGCCTGGTCTATGATGGTGGTGGCGGGGCCTTATCCCTCGCACGGTGGTGGCGATATCTCCGGGCGGCGGCGACGCATCGTACGACAAAGATCCGGCGGCAAGGAGCGGTGGGATCTCTACGGCGTGCGTGACGGCGTCGTTAGCGGAGGCGCAACCTCCCTGCGACGGAGACGCCCCTGTGGCGGCGGCCCGAATCACGGATCTTGTCTTGCCCGGATGGGCTTGGGTGGGCCGGCGGTTCCGGTGTGCATATACAGACGAGCGTGGTGGCTTGGCGGCGCCGGCTGTAGGCACCGTGATTGTGACGCCCCCGATTTGACCGTACACTAATCATACACGCAAACGTGTACGATCAAGATCAGGGTCTCACGGGAAGATATCACAACACAACTCTAAAAATAAAATAAGTCATACAAGCATCATAATACAAGCCAGGGGCCTTGAGGGCTCGAATACAAGTGCTCGATCATAGACGAGTCAGCAGAAGCAACAATATCTGAGTACAAACATAAGTTAAACAAGTTTGCCTTAAGAAGGCTAGCACAAACTGGGATACAGATAAAAAGAGGCGCAGGCCTCCTGCCTGGGATCCTCCTAAACTACTCTTGGTCGTCGTCAGCGGCCTGCACGTAGTAGTAGGCACCTCCGGTGTAGTAGGAGTCGTCGTCGACGGTGGCGTCTGGCTCCTGGGCTCCAGCATCTGGTTGCGACAACCAGAGAGAAAGGAAAGAGGCGAAAAGGGGAGAAAGCAACTGTGAGTACTCATCCAAAGTACTCGCAAGAAAGGAGCTACACTACATATGCATGGTATATGTGTAAAGGGCCATATCAGTGGACTGAACTGAAGAATGCCAGAATAAGAGGGGGATAACTAATCCTGTCGAAGACTACGCTTATGGCAGCCTCCGTCTTGCTGCATGTAGAAGAGAGTAGACTGAAGTCCTCCAAGTAGCATCGCATAGCATAATCCTACCCGGCGATCCCCTCCTCGCCGCCCTGTTAGAGAGTGATCACCGGGTTGTATCTGGCACTTGGAAGAATGTAAGTATCCGGTTCTAGTTGTCATAAGGTCAAGGTACAACTCCAAGTCGTCCTGTTATCGAAGATCACGGCTATTCGAATAGATTAACTTCCCTGTAGGGGTGCGCCACATAACCCAACACGCTCGATCCCATTTGGCCGGACACACTTTCCTGGGTCATGCCCGGCCTCGGAAGATCAACACGTCGCAGCCCCACCTAAGCACAACAGAGAGGTCAGCACGCCGGTCTAAATCCTATGCGCGCAGGGGTCTGGGCCCATCGCCCATTGCACACCTGCACGTTGCGTACGCGGCCGGAGAGCAGACCTAGCAACCTCATTACAAAGGAAGTCACGTTACGCGGTCCAACACGGCGCGCGCCGCTAGTCGCTGACGTCACGAAGGCTTCGACTGATACCACGACGTCGAGTGCCCATAACTATTCCCGCGTAGTTGGTTAGTGCGTATAGGCCAGTAGCCAGACTCAGATCAAATACCAAGATCTCGTTAAGTGTGTTATTTTAAAGTAACCGCGAACGTCGACCAGGGCTAGGCCCACCTCTCTCCTAGGTGGTCTCAACCTGCCATGTCACTCTGCCACAAAGTAACATTCGGGGGCCGTCAAGAACCCAAACCCACCTCTACCGGGATGGAGCCACCTGCCCCTTCAGCCCCCATCTCCGAATAGTATCACAGGTAATGTAACAGTGTAAAGTATATAGTATATGCCCCCAGTAGTATAGCATGGCAGACGGACAAGAGTGTAGGGCCACTGATGGAACACTGGCATCCTATACTAAGCAGTAGGATAGCAGGTAAGGGTAACAACTGTAGCAACAATGACAGGCTATGCAACAGAATAGGATTAACCGAAAGCAGTAACATGCTACACTACTCTAATGCAAGCAGTAGAGAAAAATAGGCGATATCTGGTGATCAAGGGGGGCTTGCCTGTTTGCTCTGGCAAGTAGGAGGGGTCGTCAACACCGTAGTCGTACTAGGCAGCAGCGGCGTCGGTCTCGGTGTCTAGCGAGAGAAGAGGGGGAAGAAACAATAAATACAAAAGCAAACATAAGCATGACAATGAAAGACATGACAATGCGCGGTGCTAGGTGTGCCCTAACGCGGTAGGAGGTGGTACCAGCGAACGAAGAAACATCCGGGAAAGTATTTCCGGTGTTTCGCGTTTTCGGATAGATGAACCGAAGGGGAAAAGTTATGTGTTTGCTATGCTAGGGGCGTGTGGCGGATGAACGGGTTGCGTGTTCGAATTCGTCTCGTCGTTCTGAGCAAATTTCATGTACAAAGTTTTTCCATCCGAGCTACGATTTATTTTATATTAATTTTAAAAGATTTAATATGATTTTCTAATTTCCAGGATTTATTTTAATTCGAAAATAAAAGATAAATTGCTATGGATACACATAAGTGTACCCAGAAGTGTGCGCATGAGACTGACATGTGGGCCCAATCAGTAGTTGACTGGGTCAGCATTGACTGGTCAAGGGGGGCGGTGGGGTCCCACCTGTCCCTGACTAGGACTGCCCAGTCAGCGGTTTTACTGGTCAAAAGACCAGTGGGACCCATGTGTCAGTGAGACATTTCAATTAACAAATTTATGTTATGTTAATTAGTGTTATTAGCTATGGGGGCCCAGTCGTGTGTAGCACAATGTTTAAAAGCTTAATTAATTTAACAGATTAGCTGGGGGCGCATGTCATTGACTTCCATACCTTTAAACAGGCTTTTAAATGAAATGGGTCCACATGTCATTTTCAGTTATTCAAATAAACCGTTTGCAGGTTCTAATCAGGTGGTTAGGGAAATAGTTAAACCGGGCAGGCCCACACGCCAGTGGGTCAACCCACTGTTAGAACGTGTGTGTGCGTGTGCTTGCCCGTGCCCGTTGGTGAGTTCAGAGAACGGCGGCGCCGGGCGGAGCTGGTGGCTCTGGCGACCAAAAGGGGCAGCCCCGGGTGCCCACGGATAAGCGCAAGGCATCGCATCGAGACGTGCCTTCGTCTGAAGCTAGGGGCATCGGAAGGCGGCGACTACGGCAGAGCTAGCGGCAAACGGCGCTGGAGGGCACGGGGAGGAGGGGAAAAGGCCGTGGGGGCCGGAGGCTCACAGCGAAACCGGTAGGGTGCTCGACGGATCCGGAGGAGGTCGGGGCCGAGCGAATCGACGACGAGGTTAGCGGCGGCGTCCGACGGTGTCGCAGGAGGGGGGCGCCGGTCGACGAGGGGACTTCAGCGAGGGGAGCAAGGCGAGGGAGGCCGGATCTGCGACGGGGACTCCAGGATCCGTTCCCTCTCCGGCGAGGAGGCGGCTTGGCGCGACACGAACGCCGAGGATGAGGCGGGTGCGGCCATGGCCGGAGCTTCTGCATGGCGGTGGCGTGAGGACGACGATAGGAGGCGGATCCGGCGACGTCGGCGGGGACGACCAGGGCCGGCAGGCAGTGGGGAGGTCGGCGTGGTGGAGGGAGAGGAAGGAGACCGGGATGGGCGGCGCTGGTGAGGTGGCAGCGCCAGGGGCGGGCGCCGCCCAGATCGGGAGAGGGGAAGGGGCGAGGGGGATCGTGGGGGTGAGTTGGGAGGAGTGGGTGTCTAGGGTTAGTGGGGTGGGGGTTATACTGGGTCAACGGGTGGGCCGGCCTGATTGGCCCCGAGGCCATCTGGGCCGTGGCCCAGCGAGGGAGGGGGTGTTCTCTTTTTATCCTTTTGTTTTTTCTCTACTGTTTTACTTTTAATTTTCTTTTTAGTTTAGTTTTATAAAATATAAAGTTAGTTTCTAAAATAGTGTTACTATTTATTCTAATGCCACAATAACTTGGGCTCCCGAATAAATTAGCTAAATATTTCATATATTATAAAAAGCATTTAATTATTGGTTTTAGCTGCTGTTCGGCTCATTTTAGAGTATTTACACATTTTATAAAGGTTGGTTTCTCCACCATTATTACTTAGGATTTATTTTTTCCATTTTGAACATTTTAGTTATAATGTTTGAAATCTTTATCGTTTGCCTTTATTTTGAATTTTGAATTTTGAATTTTTGAACCGGTTTTTGAACTAACGCGAGATTAGAAACAGTAACGGAGGTGGCGCGGCATCATTAGCATAGGTTCACTATAGCTTAATTATCCGGGCGTTACAAAACTCCTCCACTACAAGAAATCTCGTCCCGAGATTTAAGAGGTGGAATAAGGGGGAGAGGTCTGGTTACGAAATTCTAACGAATCTACTTGGCCTTGGTTGTCTTCTCCAAGAGGTTGATCCATTACGTTGATGTCTTCATTCCTCTGCTTCAGGTCATCATGATGAAGTCATCATCCTTTCTTCGGAAATTTCATCGTACTTACGAAAGGACAAGGGGTAACTTCGGAAGAACGGACGTTACAAGGTTGACTATCCGGCAGATAACTCAGGGAATGTGGTAGAAAGTAATTCTCGAATAGATACTTAATAACATATCGAGATTAAAGTAAGAAGGTACCATGAGAAGTTTCCAATGGACAGGCAATCGTTCGATGGCCTAATCAGAAGGTGAAAGGGGTTCAGAGCAATGAGAATAAGTATTGCGTCTGATACCAGAATAGATCACTAGGCAGGCGGCCCGTGAATTACATACGAAGTCAAGCGTTAGGAATAACTTTGGAAACAGGGGGTGTACAGGAGAGTCAGGTTTCGATCCTGTGGAACTGTGGGTTATGGACCCATCATGTGGGTTAAAAGTAGGAAAGGCGCTGACATCTTGCACGGTTATGATAGCAAGGCATGCCAGAGAATAGCCTGTCAGTTATGTCGGCAACAACGTCGGTACCAAGGGCAAGGGACAAAGAGAACCATCTTCCTACTCGTTAAACAAGGCGGACCAATAGGCAAAGTTCTCATCCATCGGTGGTTACCAGAATGTCATCAACAATAGTAACAGGGTCTTACTAACACGGTTGTACACCAACGTGCTTACATAAGCAGAAGAATATTACTGCTTGGATCATATAGATCACAAGAAGGTTAAACAAAACAAAAGAAAGGAAAATGTGATTATCAGATTAACAGAATGATGGAAAGGAAAACGTGTTTAAACATATATTTCAGGGGTATATCCTTCCCAAGGATAAGCAGAGCATGATATTCATGGAAGGATATAAAGTAGAAATCCCTTTAGGAAAGGGGAGATGGATTTCATGACATTACCCATACAATGGTGTTTGGATAATTGATCATGAAACATTTAGCATTGTGCTACAAATATTCTTATTGTAAAATCGGAGTGCCACTGACATGCTTCGAGATAGCATTGACATGGTCATCAGGTAAAGATAAGACTTAGGATACACAAATGATCCATCAGGAAAACTCATAGAATAAGTCTTACAGTTTCCTCATGGAAAAATGGATAACCTTGCTAAAAGAGAAACGGTAACAATAGGTCCTCCGGCCAGGTGTGCTAGGCATGACATCACCTTACCGGGTGATAAAAAGACCAATGTTATAACTCTTGGAAAGATGTTCCAACCATCACATCTGACCGAGATCCAGTTCTGGTTGGTGTCAGGATACCTCAGACTCAGGATGCCTGAGAAGAAAGTGAACCACAAATTGTAGAGATGACATTGTAAGATTCTTGGGAGTTGAACTATGAAAGCGAGTTCCGAAATAAGAGTTCATCATCAAACCAAGGAGAGGATGAGGAGGTGACTGAGGGACTCAGCGACAATTCATCAAGATTTCCGACAAGATGGATTTCCACAATTATGTGAACAAGGAGATAACATTTGTAGGATCAAATGATATAATGATGTATGCTCGAGGAAAACATACACAATTAAACCTTGGTTGAAAGGTGCGCCCGATATATGGGCATAGGTAGCCTGATCAATTATTAGAATGGAGATTGAATAACCAGTCTAAGAATGAATTGTCAACCATTAACTTCAAAGCAATAGGGTTACTAGAAATACTAAAGTCTCACAATAGAGTTCACTTGTTGGTATTCTGGTTGGAAGCAACACGGAGTCCAAGAAAGGATGGTGATGGCGAGAAGCATCACTGTAACAAGAATTCTTAAGAGGTGGAGCAATTCTCACAACATCCTTGACATAAAAGACGACAATACGTCAAGGTAGAACATAATACAAGCTCGAAAGCAAGTTGCATCCATAACATGAACAAGTTTGTGATGAAAGTAAGGTAAGGATGTTGGCGATGGTAACTCAAATTACCAACGGACGAGGATGACACTTATCACCATGAATTCGATCGATATCCTGGAAGGAGCCAAAAATTGTTGATGATGATCACGACAATTTTTGTCAAGAGGCTCCACGGAGAAGCAATCGAACAATAACTGCATCAAGCAAAAGGACTGATGCAACGAAAGATTATTTGAACCACATATATGACACAATCTCGGAATCAAGTTTGTGGTTCGAGGTGAAACGATAAGACGAGGAAATCGGCGTAAGCTTAGCTTATATTCGAAGTTGTGCTCCGATAATAAGGACCGGGTGGCACAGTTAAACTATAGCACGATAATGATATAGATGATCAGGCTAGGGATGACTTGATCGGGTACAAAATCATACTTAAATAAGATTACTAAAAGTTGTTGAACCGTAGTGCGGACTCGGTTCAGTTATCGGTGTCTTTGAGTGTTTAATAACTCAGAGCCCATGAAAAATTGTAATCAGTGAGAATGTAGTACTTGATGAAGAACTCATAAGAAGTTATGTAGTTCCAAGATAATCTCGAGATACCAGGGGGTAATACTCGATGAAAGATCAAAGTAAAGGTTAGAATGGTGTATTGATCCACAGAAGACAAGTGCTTAAACTTGCCCGAGAAATGGGATCTAAGAAGAACGTATGGTCGAAACCACGATTGTAAAGGATCAAAGGATATTATATCAAGGAAATAGTTATTACTACAAGAAGCTTCCCTGATAAGTTCCACATCGGGTCCATGGGCATGAACACAAAGTTCAAGGTCGACTCCCACTTCTTTAATGCATAACCTTTCATTCACTTCTCGTCTTCGAAGAAGTTGCAGTGTTGAAATTTATCTGGCGAAGCACCAGACGAGTATGACTCGTGAAAACTTTCGGGTTCACACGGTTTTAGAGAAGGTATAGGTTCAACCCATCGGGGCATCTTAGAAACATATACCACAAGCTTTAAGAGTAAATATCACCAGCTCGAAAGCAGAGCAAGGTTGAGAAAGTAGATGATACAATTTACCAAAGGCATTATGTATCCGAGGGAAGGCTCACAAGGTTATTGAATATGAAGGACGCTGTCGGATACAATCCATTTAAGGATCTGCCGGTCCATAACAGAGCTGATGTGAGCATCAACACACAACCAGAGGAAGTAACAATGCAAAGGCATTGGATTATAGAAACAACTGACTAATCAAGAGCTCAAATGCAAAGGAATTATGATTTTCAAATCAAGGGATCAGAAGCGATGTTCTGATTAGGGATGGATAAGTTGAATAGCCTTAGGGGTACAATCGACGGCAATTGGATTGGTTGAGAACCAGCTCACATTTAAAATGACGTCTGAGCCGGAAAGATAATATAAAAGGATCGACTGATGATTGCGTGCATTCTCACTCATGTTGAATCGATAGGATCAAAATGACGGTGCCTAAGGATACTAACGAATATTGCCAGACATATGGAAAGCATCCATCATGCAAGCAGACAAGTATTGCACATCAATAAGCTACTAAGGATTTTTGGAGGATCGATTAGTATTTCGAAGACCATTGTGAAACACATGAACAACTGGGGGATGAGCGGATACTCGATAAGTGCGAGAATTATCCGTAGGGGTATTCAGGTGACAAAGAACAGCAAGGCAGTAAGCTCAAAGGATTATCAAAACAACGACGAGTATTTCGGGGTATCTTGTAATAACAAGACCAACTGGGGATGAATGTAAGAATAACAACTGCATGTAGTTATCCATAAGGGTTGACGGTGGAAGGGGAATTGCAAAGGCGATGAACACAAGTTCTCGGGTTAACAACAGAGAGTATCTTCAGGGTCTTCATGTGCAGCAGACGATCATTGCTAATAAGGTGATCTCCGGGTGAAAGTGATAACGAGATCCTAATGTTAGATTTAGCAAAATTTATTTTAACCCGAATAGAAGAGAGATCAGAGTCCCAGAGTATAGACGAGGAATAAAAGATCCTAGTACCACCCAATGGCGACGTGGGCCCGTAAGACACACAACCGTGTTAGTAAAAGTTTTGTAGTGACTAGACTTGACTTCGGCCAAGGAGTTGGAAGGGGGATTCCTATAGGCAGTTGGCTCTGATACCAACTTGTGACGCCCCCGATTTGACCGTACACTAATCATACACGCAAACGTGTACGACCAAGATCAGGGTCTCACGGGAAGATATCACAACACAACTCTAAAAATAAAATAAGTCATACAAGCATCATAATACAAGCCAGGGGCCTCGAGGGCTCGAATACAAGTGCTCGATCATAGACGAGTCAGCGGAAGCAACAATATTTGAGTACAAACATAAGTTAAACAAGTTTGCCTTAAGAAGGCTAGCACAAACTGGGATACAGATAGAAAGAGGCGCAAGCCTCCTGCCTGGGATCCTCCTAAACTACTCTTGGTCGTCGTCAGCGACCTGCACGTAGTAGTAGGCACCTCTGGTGTAGTAGGAGTCGTCGTCGACAGTGGCGTATGGCTCCTGGGCTCCAGCATCTGGTTGCGACAACCAGAGAGAAAGGAAAGAGGGAAAAAGGGGAGAAAGCAACCGTGAGTACTCATCCAAAGTACTCGCAAGAAAGGAGCTACACTACATATGCATGGGTCTATGTGTAAAGGGCCATATCAGTGGACTGAACTGCAGAATGCCAGAATAAGAGGGGGATAACTAATCCTGCCGAAGACTACGCTTCTGGCAGCCTCCGTCTTGCCGCATGTAGAAGAGAGTAGACTGAAGTCCTCCGAGTAGCATCACATAGCATAATCCTACCCGGCGATCCCCTCCTCGTCGCCCTGTTAGAGAGCGATCACCGAGTTGTATCTCACACTTGGAAGGGTGTGTTTTATTAAGTTCCGGTTCTAGTAGTCATAAGGTCAAGGTACAACTCCAAGTCGTCCTGTTACCAAAGATCACGGCTATTCGAATAGATTAACTTCCCTGCAGGGGTGCACCACATAACCCAACATGCTCGATCCTATTTGGCCGGACACACTTTCCTGGGTCATGCCCGGCCTCGGAAGATCAACACGTCGCAACCCCACCTAGGCACAACAGAGAGGTCAACACGCCGATCTAAATCCTATGCGCGCAGGGGTCTGGGCCCATCGCCCATTGCACACCTGCACGTTGCGTACGCGGCCGGAGAGCAGACCTAGCAACCTCCATTATAAAGGAAGTCACGTTACGCGGTCCAACCCGGCGCACGCCGCTCAGTTGTTGACGTCACGAAGGCTTCGGCTGATACCACGACATCGAGTGCCCATAACTGTTCCCGCGTAGTTGGTTAGTGCGTATAGGCCAGTAGCCAAACTCAAATCAAATACCAAGAACTCGTTAAGCGTGTTATTTTAAAGTAACCGCGAACGTCGACCAGGGCCAGGCCCACCTCTCTCCTAGGTGGTCTTGATACGTCTCCGTCGTATCTACTTCTCCAAACACTTTTGCCCTTGTTTGGACTCTAGCTTGTATGATTTGAATGGAACTAACCCGGACTGATGCTGTTTTCAGCAGCATTGCCATGATGTTGTTTTATGTGCAGAAAACAAAAGTTCTCGGAATGACCTGAAACTCCACGGAATATCTTATAAAAAAATAATAAAAAATCCTCGCCAAAGATGAAGACCAGGGGGCCCACACCCTGTCCACGAGGGTGGGGGGCGCGCCCCCCCTAGGGCGCGCCCCCTACCTCGTGGGCCCCCTGGAGCTCCTCTGACGCCAACTCCAACTCTATATATTTGCTTTTGGGGAGAAAAATAGAAGAGAAGAAATCATCGCGTTTTACGATACGGAGCCGCCGCCAAGCCCTAAAACCTCTTGGGAGGGCTGATCTGGTGTCCGTTCGGGGCTCCGGAGAGGGGGATTCGTCGCCGTCGTCATCATCAACCATCCCGCATCACCAATTTCATGATGCTCACCGCCGTGCGTGAGTAATTCCATCGTAGGCTTGCTGGACGGTGATGGGTTGGATGAGATCTATCATGTAATCGAGTTAGTTTTGTTAGGGTTTGATCCCGAGTATCCACTATGTTCTGAGATTGATGTTGCTATGACTTTGCTATGCTTAATGCTTGTCACTAGGGCCCGAGTGCCATGATTTCAGATCCGAACCTATTATGTTTTCATGAATATATGTGTGTTCTTGATCCTATCTTGCAAGTCTATAGTCACCTACTATGTGTTATGATCCGGCAACCCCGAAGTGACAATAATCGGGACCACTCCCGGTGATGACCATAGTTTGAGGAGTTCATGTATTCACTATGTGCTAATGCTTTGTTCCGGTTCTCTATTAAAAGGAGGCCTTAATATCCCTTAGTTTCCAATAGGACCCCGCTGCCACGGGAGGGTAGGACAAAAGATGTCATGAAAGTTCTTTTCCATAAGCACGTATGACTATATTCGGAATACATGCCTACATTACATTGATGAATTGGAGCTAGTTCTGTGTCACCCTATGTTATGATTGTTACATGATGAACCGCATCCGACATAATTATCCATCACCGGTCCAATGCCTACGAGCTTTCCATATACTGGTTTACGCTTATTTACTTTTCCGTTGCTACTGTTACAATCATTACAAAATACCAAAAATATTACTTTACTTTCATTGCTCTTTTGTTACCGTTACCACCACTATCATATTACTTTGCTACTAAACACTTTGTTGCAGATACTATGTTTCCAGGTGTGGTTGAATTGACAACTCAGCTGCTAATACTTGAGAATATTCTTTGGCTGCCCATGTGTCGAATCAATAAATTTGGGTTGAATACTCTACCCTCGAAAGTTGTTGCGATCCCCTATACTTGTGGGTTATCAAGACTAATTTCTGGTGCCGTTGCCGGGGAGCATAGCTCTATTCTTTGAGTCACTTGGGATTTATATCTGCTGGACACTATGAAGAACTTGAAAGACGCTAAGACAAAAATTTATCCCTCAACTACGAGGGGAGGTAAGGAACTGCCATCTAGCTCTGCACTTGATTCACCTTGTGTTATGAGTAAGCTTGCGACACCTAAACCTTCTTCTGCTATTCGTTCTGATATGTCGCATGCCACTTCTGCTATGCATGATACTTACGATGAAACTACTTCTATGCCTGATAATACTGTGCCCCTAGGTGAATTTCTTGATGAACAAATTGCTAGGGCTAGAGAGAAAGAAATTATTGAATCTGATTATATTGATGAAAGTGATGATGAAGAGAGGCTTGTTATTCCTGAGGGTTATGTTTTTGATATGGAATCTTCTGCCGCTATTTTAGCTTGCAGAGATAGTCGTGAACTTAAGAGGCTATTAATTAAATGGAACAAGGAATCACTTAGAGATAAAATGAGGCCTGACCCTGCTTTTGCTACTTCACCTATCTGTGTACCCGATAAGGATTATGAATTCTTTGTTGATCCTGACATAATTACTTTGGTTGAATCTGATCCTTTTCATGGCTATGAATCTGAAACTGTTGTGGCACATCTTACTAAATTAAATGATATAGTCACCCTGTTCACTAATGATGAGAGATCTTGCTACTTTTATATCCTTTAAATATTTCCGTTCTCATTAAAGGGTGATGCTAAGATATGGTTTAATTCTCTTGATCCTGGTTGTGTGCGTAGTCCCCAGGATATGATTTATTACTTCTCTGCTAAATATTTCCCTGCTCATAAGAAACAAGCTGCTTTAAAGGAAATATACAACTTTGTGCAAATTGAAGAAGAGAGTCTCCCACAAGCTTGGGGGAGGCTTCTCAAGTTACTTAATGCTTTGCCTGATCATCCTCTTAAGAAGAATGAAATACTTGATATCTTTTATAATGGACTAACCGATACTTCCAGAGATTACCTGGATAGTTGTGCTGGTTCTCTTTTCAGGGAAAGAACACCGGATGGAGCTGAAATTCTATTGAATAATATGTTGGCAAATGAAAATAATTGGGCACCTCCTGAGCCAGCTCCCGCTCCAATTAATGAGCCTATTCCTGAACCAACTCCGAAGAAGAGAGGTGTTCTATTTCTCAGTCCCGAGGATATGCAAGAGACAAAGAAATTCATGAAAGAAAAAGGTATTAAAGCTGAAGATGTTAAGAATTTACCTCCTATTGAAGAAATACATGGTCTTAATTTACCGCCTGTTGAAGAAACTTATGATCTTGATCCGTTACCTATTGAAGAACCTCCCGATCTTGATAACCCGACATAGGTAGTAAAGGTAAATTCTCTCTATAGATATGATAAAGCTGAAATTCCTCCTACTAAGATTGCTAGTCAGTGCCTGGATGAGTTTGATAACTTTATTGTCAAACAAGAAAACTTCAATGCTTATTTTGGTAGACAATTAAAACAGAATACTTATATGATTAAACACTTGGGTGATTATATGGCTAATATTAGAGGTGAACTTAAACTTGTTAGCAAACATGCTTCTATGGTTACCACTCAAGTAGAACAAGTACTTAAGGCTAAAAAAGAATTGCTCGATGAAATGAATAGTAAGAAACATGATTATGCTGTTAGAGTGGCTACTAGAACTGGTAGAATGACTCAGGAACCTTTGTATCCTGAAGGCCACCCTAAGAGAATTGAGCAAGATTCTCAGAGATATAATATTGATGCACCTAGTTCCTCTAAAAGGAAGAAAAAGAAAAATGATAGAACTGTGCAAACTTCTAGTGAACCTATTGCTGAACCACCTGATAATCCAAATGATATATCTATGTCTGATGCTGAAACACAATCTGGTAATGAGCATGAACCTAGTGAAAATGTTAATAATGATGTTCATGATGATGCTCAACCTAGTAATGATAATGATGTAGAAATTGAACCTGTTGTTGATCTTGATAACCCACCATCAAAGAATCAACATTATGATAAGAGAGACTTTGTTGCTAGGAAACATGGTAAAGAAAGAGAACCATGGGTTCAGAAACCCATGCCTTTTCCTCTGAAACCATCCAAGAAAAAAGATGATGAGGATTTTGAGCGCTTTGCTGAAATGATTAGACCTATCTTTTTGCATATGCGATTGACTGATATGCTCAAAATGAATCCTTATGCTAAGTATATGAAAGATATTGTTATTAATAAAAGAAAGATACCGGAAGCTGAAATTTCCACCATGCTTGCTAATTATACTTTTAAGGGTGGAATACCAAAGAAACTTGGAGATCCAGGAGTACCTACTATACCATGCTCCATTAAAAGAAACTATGTTAAAACTGCTTTATGTGATCTTGGAGCCGGTGTTAGTGTTATGCCTCTCTCTTTATATCGTAGACTTGACTTGAATAAGTTGACACCTACTAAAATATCTTTGCAAATGGCTGATAAATCAACTGCTATACCTGTTGGTATTTGTGAGGATGTGCCTGTTGTGGTTGCAAATGTTACTATTTTAACAGACTTTGTTATTCTTGATATTCCTGAGGACGATAGTATGTCCATTATTCTTGGAAGACCCTTTTTGAATACTGTAGGGGCTGTTATTGATTGCAACAAAGGAAATGTCACTTTTCATGTTAATGGTAATGAGCATACGGTACACTTTCCAAGAAAACAACCTCAAGTTCATAGTATCAACTCTATTGGAAAAATTCCATCGATTATATTTGGAGGTTTTGAATTTCCTCTTCCTACTGTCAAGAAGAAATATGATATTCTTATTATTGGGGATGTGCATATCCCCGTTGAGGTAACATAGTGTTATCCAAAATTTCTCCGGTTCCATGTTAACCGGAATGAGTTTGTTAACAAGACTTGATCAACCTTGTTAGTGGATTCCTTTTGATGAGCATGAGATGGATGAAACTAGAAGCACAACCTTCTGTACCCTCTTTATACTTTCTATTGTTTAGTGGAAATAAAAGTAAAAATAGTATTTTTTTCTGTCTGTTTCCTGATTTATCTATGCAACATAAAAATATCCCGAAAATAAAAGTCGTCCAAATGACATGCCAATTTAATATGATTTTTCGGGAATATTTGAGGATTTATGGTACTGAAATCACCGCGGGGGGAGCTGCTGCCTGGCCACGAGGGTGGAGGGCGCGCCTTACCCCCAGGGCACGCTGATGTCTACTACATAACCTTCTTCTTGTAGACGTTGTTGGGCCTCCAAGTGCAGAGGTTTGTAGGGAAGTAGCAAATTTCCCTCAAGTGGATGACCTAAGGTTTATCAATCCGTGGGAGGCGTAGGATGAAGATGGTCTCTCTCAAGCAACCCTACAACCAAATAACAAAAGGTCTCTTGTGTCCCCAACACACCCAATACAATGGTAAATTGTATAGGTGCGCTAGTTCGGCGAAGAGATGGTGATACAAGTGCAATATGGATGGCAGATATAGGTTTTTGTAAACTGAAAATATAAAAACAGCAAGGTAGCGAGCTGTAAAAGTGAGCGTAAACGGTATTGCAATGGTAGGAAACAAGGCCTAGGGTTCATACTTTCACTAGTGTAAGTCCTCTCAACAATAATAACATAATTGGATCATATAACTATCCCTCAACATGCAACAAAGAGTCACTCCAAAGACACTAATAGCGGAGAACAAACGAAGAGATTATGGTAGGGTACGAAACAACCTCAAAGTTATTCTTTCCAATCAATCCATTGGGCTATTCCTATAAGTGTCACAAACAGCCCTAGAGTTCGTACTACAATAACACCTTAAGACACAAATCAACCAAAACCCTAATGTCACCTAGATACTCCAATGTCACCTCAAGTATATGTGGGCATGATTATACGATATGCATCACACAATCTCAGATTTATCTATTCAATCCAACACAAAGTACTTCAAAGAGTGCCCAAAGTTTCTACCGGAGAATCACGACGAAAACGTGTGCCAACCCTTATGCATAGGTTCATGGGTGGAACCCGCAAGTTGGTCACCAAAACATACATCAAGTGGCACGTGATATCCCATTGTCACCACAGATACGCACGACAAGACATACATCAAGTGTTCTCAAATCTTTAAAGACTCAATCCGATAAGATAACTTCAAAGGGAAAACTCAATCCATTACAAGAGAGAAGAGGGGGAGAAGAAACATAAGATCCAACTATAATAGCAAAGCTCGCGATACATCAAGATCATGCCAAATCAAGAACACGAGAGAGAGAGAGATCAAACACATAGCTACTGGTACATACCCTCAGCCCTGAGGGTGAACTACTCCCTCCTCGTCATGGAGAGCGCCGGGATGATGAAGATGGCCACCGGTGAGGGTTCCCCCCTCCGGCAGGGTACCGGAACAGGGTCCCGATTGACTTTTGGTGGCTACAGAGGCTTGCGGCGGCGGAACTCCAGATCTAATCTCTGTTCTGGAAGTTTTACGATACGTAGGTATATATGGGTGCAAGGGGTACGTCGGTGGAGCTGCGGGGGCCCCACAAGGTAGGGGGCGCGCCCTAGGGGGGTGGGCGCGCCCCCACCCTCGTGGCCAGCTCCCGTATCTTCTGACGTAGAGTCCAAGTCTATCTGGTGGGTTTCCTTCCAAAAATAACTTCTCCAGTTGATTTCGTTCCGTTTCGACTCCGTCTGATATTCCTTTTCTTCGAAACACTGAAATAGGCATAAAACAACAAATCTGGGCTGGGCCTCCGGTTAATAGGTTAGTCCCAAAAATAATATAATAGTGGATAATAAAGCCCAATATTGCCTAAAATAGTAGATAATATAGCATGGAGCAATCAAAAATTATAGATACGTTGGAGACGTATCAAGCATCCCCAAGCTTAATTCCTGCTCGTCCTCTAGTAGGTAAATGATAAAAAAGAATTTTTGATGCGGAGTGCTACTTGGCATAATTTCAATGTAATTCTTCTTAATTGTGGTATGAATATTCAGATCAAAAGATTCAAGGCAAAAGTTCATATTGACATAAAAATAATAATACTTCAAGCATACTAACTAAGCAATCATGTCTTCTCAAAATAACATGGCCAAAGAAAGTTATCCCTACAAAATCATATAGTCTGGCTATGCTCTATCTTCACCACACAAAGTATTTAAATCATGCACAACCCCGATGACAAGCCAAGCAATTGTTTCATACTTTTGACATTCTCAAAACTTTTTCAATCTTCATGCAATACATGAGCGTGAGCCATGGATATAGCACTATGTGTGGAATAGAATGGTGGTTGTGGAGGAGACAAAAAGGGAGAAGATAGTCTCGCATCAACTAGGCGTATCAACGAGATATGGAGATGCCCATCAATAGATATCAATGTGAGTGAGTAGGGATTGCCATGCAACGGATGCACTAGAGCTATAAGTATATGAAAGCTCAACAAAAGAAACTAAGTGGGTGTGCATCCAACTCGCTTTCTCACGAAGACCTAGGGCAATTTGAGGAAGCCCATCATTGGAATATACAAGTCAAGTTCTATAATGAAAATTCCCACTAGTATATGAAAGTGACAACATAGGAGACTCTCTCTATCATGAAGATCATGGTGCTACTTTGAAGCACAAGTGTGGTAAAAGGATAGTAGCATTGTCCCTTCTCTCTTTTTCTCTCATTTTATTTTTATTTTTTTATTTGGGCCTTTCTCCTTTTTTATGGCCTTTTTTTTCTTTTTTCGTCCGGAGTCTCATCTCGACTTGTGGGGGAATCATAGTCTCCATCATCCTTTCCTCACTTGGGACAATGCTCTAAAAAATGATGATCATCACACTTTTATTTTTCTTACAACTCAATAATTACAACTCAATTCTTAGAACAAAATATGACTCTATATGAATGCCTCTGGCGGTGTACCAGGATATGCAATGAATCAAGAGTGACATGTATGAAAGAATTATGAACGGTGGCTTTGCCACAAATACGATGTCAACTACATGATCATGCAAAGAAATATGACAATGATGGAGCGTGTCATAATAAACGGAACGGTGGTAAGTTGCATGGCAATATATCTCGGAATGACTATGGAAATGCCATGATAGGTAGGTATGGTGGCTGTTTTGAGGAAGGTATATGGTGGGTGTATGATACCGGCGAAAGGTGCGCGGTATTAGAGAGGCTAGCAATGGTGGAAGGATGGGAAAAATGTGTATAATCCATGGACTCAACATTAGTCATAAAGAAATCATATACTTATTGCAAAAATCTAGAAGTTATCAAATCAAAGTACTATGCGCATGATCCTAGTAGGATAGATTGGTAGGAAAAGACCATCGCTCATCCCCGACCGCCACTCATAAGGAGGACAATCAATAAATAAATCATGCTCTGACTTCATCACATAACGGTTCACCATACGTGCATGCTAC
This sequence comes from Aegilops umbellulata, assembly GCA_032464435.1. Taxonomy (NCBI): domain Eukaryota; kingdom Viridiplantae; phylum Streptophyta; class Magnoliopsida; order Poales; family Poaceae; genus Aegilops; species Aegilops umbellulata. The sequence goes on along the minus strand of CP136056.1, from coordinate 58,366,242 downwards.
GGGAATCACAAACTTTAACACAAGTATTCCTCAAATTCACAACTACTCAACTAGCATGACTCTAATATTATCACCTCCATATCTCAAAACAATTATCAAGCATCAAACTTTTCTTAGTATTCAACACACTCATAAGAATTCTTACAAATCTTGTATGCTTAGCATTTTAAGATTAAGCACATTACCATGCTATTTAAGACTCTCAAAATAATCTAAGTTAAGCATGAGAGTTCATCTATTTCTTCAAAATAAAACTACCACCATGCTCTAAAAGATATAAGTGAAGCACTAGAGCAAACAACGAACTACTCCGAAAGATATAAGTGAAGATCAATGAGTAGTCAAATAATTATGCAACTATGTGAAGACTCTCTAACATTTAAGAATTTCAGACCTTGATACTTTATTCAAACAGCAAGCAAATCTAAAGAAAATAAAATGACGCTCCAAGCAAAACACATATCATGTGGTGAATAAAAATATAGCTCCAAGTAAAGTTACCGACAAACAAAGACAAAAGAGGGGATGCCTTCCGGGGCATCCCCAAGCTTAGACGCTTTGTTATCCTTGAATATTACCTTGGGGTGCCTTGGTCATCCCCAAGCTTAGGCTCTTGCCACTCCTTATTCCATAGTCCATCGAATCTTTACCCAAAACTTGAAAACTTCACAACACAAAACATAACAGAAAACTAGTGAGCTCCGTTAGCGAAAGAAAACAAAACACCACTTCAAGGTACTGTAATGAACTCATTATTTATTTATATTGGTGTTAAACCTACTGTATTCAAACTTCTATATGGTTTATAAACTATTTTACTAGCCATTGAGTCATCAAAATAAGCAAACAACACACGAAAAACAGAATCTGTCAAAAACAGAATAGTCTGTAGTAATCTGTAACTAACGCAAACTTATGGAACTCCAAAAATTCTAAAATAAATTGTTGGACCTGAGGAATTTGTCTAGTAATCATCTGCAAAAAGAATCAACTAAATATCACTCTCCAATAAAAAGTTCTAGCTAATCTCGTGAGCGCTAAAGTTTCTGTTATTTACAGCATGATCATAAAGACTTCACCCAAGTCTTCCCAAAGGTTCTACTTGGCACAAACACTAATTAAAACATAAAACCACATCTTAACAGAATATAGAGGGGTTATTTATTCCTAAACAGAACCAAAAATCAAGAAACTAAAATAAAGTTGGGTTGCCTCCCAACAAGCGCTATCGTTTAATGCCCCTAGCTAGGCATGATGATTTCAATGATGCTCACATAAAAGATAGGAATTGAAACATAAAGAGAGCATCATGAAGAATATGACTAGCACATTTAAGTCTAACCCACTTCCTATGCATATGGATTTTGTGAGCAAACAACTTATGGGAACAATAATCAACTAGCATAGGAAGGCAAAACAAGCATAACTTCAAGATTTTAAGCACATAGAGAGGAAACTTGATATTATTACAATTCCTACAAGCATATATTACTCCCTCATAATAATTTTCAGTAGCATCATGAATGAATTCAACAATATAACCAGCACCTAAATCATTCTTTTCATGATCTACTTGCATAGAAATTTTATTACTCTCCACATAAGCAAAATTCTTCTCATGAATAATAGTGGGAGCAAACTCAACAAAAAAACTATCATATGATTGAAAATTAAGATCAAGATGACAAGTTTCATGGTTATCATTATTCTTTATAGCATAGGTGTCATCACAATAATCCTCATATATAGGAGGCATGCTTTCATCATAGTAAATTTGCTCATCAAAGCTTGGGGGACAAAAAATATCATCTTCATCAAACATAGCTTCCCCAAGATTGTGGCTTTGCATATCATTAGCATCATGGATATTCAAGGAATTCATACTAACAACATTGCAATCATGCTCATCATTCACATATTTTATGCCAAGCATTCTATGTAATTCTTCTTCTAGCACTTTGGCACAATTTTCTTTTCCATCATACTCACGAAAGATATTAAAGAGGTGAAGCGTATGAGGTAGACTCAATTCCATTTTTTTGTAGTTTTCTTTTATAAACTAACTAGTGCTAAAACAAGAAACAAAAAGATTCGATTGCAAGATCTAAAGATATACCTTCACTTACCTAGCCTCCCCGGCAACGGCGCCAGAAAAGAGCTTGATGTCTACTACACAACCTTCTTCTTGTAGAAGTTGTTGGGCCTCCAAGTGCAGAGGTTTGTAGGACAGTAGCAAATTTCCCTCAAGTGGATGACCTAAGGTTTATCAATCCGTGGGAGGCGTAGGATGAAGATGGTCTCTCTCAAGCAACCCTGCAACCAAATAACAAAAAGTCTCTTGTGTCCCCAACACACCCAATACAATGGTAAATTGTATAGGTGCACTAGTTCGGCGAAGAGATGGTGATACAAGTGCAATATGGATGGCAGATATAGGTTTTTGTAAACTGAAAAAATATAAAAACAGCAAGGTAGCGAGCTGTAAAAGTGGGCGTAAACGGTATTGCAATGGTAGGAAACAAGGTCTAGGGTTCATACTTTCACTAGTGTAAGTCCTCTCAACAATAATAACATAATTGGATCATATAACTATCCCTCAACATGCAACAAAGAGTCACTCCAAAGACACTAATAGCAGAGAACAAATGAAGAGATTATGGTAGGGTACGAAACCACCTCAAAGTTATTATTTCCAATCAATCCATTGGGCTATTCCTATAAGTGTCACAAACAACCCTAGAGTTCGTACTAGAATAACACCTCAAGACACAAATCAACCAAAACCCTAATGTCACCTAGATACTCCAATGTCACCTCAAGTATCCGTGGACATGATTATACGATATGCATCACACAATCTCAGATTCATCTATTCAATCCAACACAAAGTACTTCAAAGAGTGCCCAAAGTTTCTACCGGAGAATCACGACGAAAACGTGTGCCAACACCTATGCATAGATTCATGGGCGGAACCCGCAAGTTGGTCACCAAAACATACATCAAGTGGCACGTGATATCCCATTGTCACCACAGATATGCACGGCAAGACATACATCAAGTGTTCTAAAATCTTTAAAGACTCAATCCGATAAGATAACTTCAAAGGGAAAACTCAATCCATTACAAGACAGAAGAGGGGGAGAAGAAACATAAGATCCAACTATAATAGCAAAGCTTGCGATACATCAAGATCGTGCCAAATCAAGAACACGAGAGAGAGAGAGAGAGAGAGAGAGAGAGAGAGAGAGATCAAACACATAGCTACTGGTACATACCCTCAGCCCCGAGGGTGAACTACTCCCTCCTCGTCATGGAGAGTGCCGGGATCATGAAGATGGCCACCAGTGACGGTTCCCCCCTCCGACAGGGTGCCGGAACAGGGTCCCGATTGACTTTTGGTGGCTTCAGATGCTTGCTGCGGCGGAACTCCAAATCTAATCTCTGTTCTGGAAGTTTTACGATACGTAGGTATATATGGGTGCAAGGGGTACGTCGGTGGAGCTGCGGGGGCCCCACGAGGCAGGGGCGCGCCCTAGGGGGTGGGCGCGCCCCCACCCTCATGGCCAGCTCATGTATCTTCTGACGTAGAGTCCAAGTCTATCTGGTGGGTTTCCTTCCAAAAATAACTTCTCCAGTTGACTTCGTTCCGTTTCGACTCCGTCTGATATTCCTTTTCTTCGAAACACTGAAATAGGCATAAAACAGCAAATCTGGGCTGGGCCTTCGGTTAATAGGTTAGTCCCAAAAATAATATAAAAGTGGATAATAAAGCCCAATATTGCCTAAAACAGAGACAATATAGCATGGAGCAATCAAAAATTATAGATACATTGGAGACGTATCACACGCCCCCCTACCTCGTGGGCCCACGGTGGCCCTCCTCCACTTATTCCTGCACCCATCCTCTTCTTCTTCCTCACGCAAACACGAATAACCAGCACAAGCACGAGTTCTAGCTCACTTTGCTGTGATTTTCGATCTCCTTGCTCAAAGCACCTCTCGCAAAACTGCTTGGGGAGATTGTTCCTTGGTATGTGACTCCTCCATTGGTCCAATTAGGTTTTGTTCTAGTGCTTTATTCTTTGCAAATTTGTGCTGCATAGGTGACCATGTTCTTGAGCTTGCATGTCAAATTTATATGGTTCCAAGTAGTTCTAATGCTTGATATAGGTTCTAGGCACTTGTAGGAGTAGTTGCTATCAATTTTGTTCAGCTTTGTTTACTTTTGTTTGAAGTTACTAAAAATTTCATAAATTTTTCAGAGAAAAGCAATATGCTTAGGAAGATGTTCCAGGGTGGTTCTTCAAGGAAGCAAGGCCCCAGGCTTGCAATGTGTGATGCTGATGAGGGGCCCCCGAAGGACGCTCCTGTGAGGCCCTGTGAATGGCCTTCGGAAAATTTTATGGATCGAGCAGGAATCAAAGAAGAATTTAACGCATATTTGCGTAACGCCGATCTTGTTGACTTTGAGGCAGACAAATGCCTACAGTATCATGATCTCACTAGTTCATTTGTGAGGAGGTTTGAGTTTTCATCTTCTCGTAATTCTCCTTCAGTCATGTTTGATCTTTATGATAAATCTTGTACCATTGACTTAGAGGATTTTACTTTTGCCTACAAACTCCCACAATGGGGTAGTACTATTGATCCCCGTAAATCTGAATTTAGAAACTTTCTTGCTAGTATAACTGTAGGGGAATCTAGGGATATAACGCAAGCTACCATAGGGAGCATTCACTTTCCTGCTATACATTATTTTGCTCTCTTCATAGGTAGGTGTATAAATGCTAAGGATGAAGCATGTCACATGTGTGTCCCTGACCTTAGCATTCTCAGGAGCGCTGTGTTAGGAGACCAATCTTATCATTTGGGAGCCATTGTAGCACATAGGTTGCATCATAATAGATATAATGGAGATTTCTTTGGAGGAATTTATGCAACCCTCTTAGCTAATTTTCTTGAGGTGGACGTTCATGAAGGTGATAAGGAGTTGCCTCCTGCTTATTTAGATTTTGATTCTATGGCCTCCCACCAGTTTGTCGAGAGGACTGAATCACCTCTCCAATATCGACTAATCTTTAACAAACTGCATGTTGTCCGTATTACTCTCCCTGCTCCTGCCTTCTTTGATTCTCAGACAAAAGGAAGATATACCATTACCAGAGAGGAGGCAGATGAGTATGAAAGGGAAGCAGAGGCATCCCGACGCCATGCTGCAGCTCAGGAGGCGATAGCTGCTGCATCGCAGTACGACCCCAGCTACACCTACGGGTATCCGCCAGGCTATCCCTGGCAATAAACCAACTTAGGCCAAAAGCCTAAGCTTGAGGGAGTACGTATTTCTCACCGACATTACATTTATGTTTACACACACTCATTGCTAGATGTCGGTGCTCATACTCTTTCATTGTAATATCCATGCTAGTTTATTTTTTTTTCCCGCTTTCTTTTTGTGTGTTTCATAAACCTTAAGAAAAAACAAAAAAAATTAGTAGTAGTTTAGTTTCCTGCTGTAGTAGTAATAATTAAAAAGAAAACCCCAAAAATATTTTTCGTTCTTCTTTTGCTTGTTGGGAGCTTTCCCATGTAAATAGTTTTATTTCTTACGGGACTAGGGTTGTCCGTATCTTCCATGCTAGGAGGGTTATTCTCAAGAGGAGTGGACTCCGCTCCTCACTCGCGAGAAAATGGCTGGTCACCGGGATGCCCAATCCCATGCTTTATGCAAACTAAATCAAAATTAATTGCAAACAGAACTCCCCCTGGGACCTGTTGCTAGTTGGAGACACTTGTTGTTTTGAGCAAGTCATGGATTGATGCTTGTTGGTGGAGGGGGGGGGGGTATAAACTTTACCATTCTGTTTGGGAACCGCCTATAATGTGTGTGACATGGAACATATCGCCACCCCTTAGTTGTTATGTTGACAATGAAAGTATACCGCTCAAAATATTATTTATTCTCTATTTCAAAACCGAGCTCTGGCACCTCTACAAATCCCTGCTTCCCTCCGCGAAGGGCCTATCTATTTACTTTTATGTTGAGTCATCACCCTCTTATTAAAAGCACTGGCTGGAGAGCACAGCTGTCATTTGCATTCATTACTGTTAATTTATATTGGGTGTGACTATGATTGGATCTCTTTTACCATGAATTACAATGTCTAGTCAGTCCTTGATCTTTAAAGGTGCTCTGCATTTATGTTTTGCGGTCTCAGAAAGGGCTAGCGAGATACCATCCTGTCGTATCATATTATGAATGTTTTGAGAAAGTGTTGTCATCCGAGATTTATTATTATGGCTCGCTAGTTGATTATGCTATTGATATGAGTAATTATGAGACCTGAGAATTATTGCAAATGTGGTTAGTTATAGTATTTGCTGAAAACTTGAATGCTGGCTTGATATATTTACAACAACAAGAGCAAACAGAGTTTGTAAAAGTATTTCTTTTTCTCTTTCAGTTTGTCAACTGAATTGCTTGAGGACAAGCAAGGGTTTAAGCTTGGGGGAGTTGATACGTCTCCGTCGTATCTACTTTTCCAAACACTTTTGCCCTTGTTTTGGACTCTAACTTGTATGATTTGAATGGAACTAACCCGGACTGATGTTGTTTTCAGCAGAATTGCCATGATGTTGTTTTATGTGCAGAAAACAAAAGTTCTCGGAATGACCTGAAACTCCACGGAATATCTTATAAAAAAAATAATAAATCCTCGACAAAGATGAAGACCAGGGGCCCCACACCCTGTCCACGAGGGTGGGGGGCACGCCCCCCTAGGGCGCGCCCCTACCTCATGGGCCCCCTGTAGTTCCTCCGACGCCAACTCCAACTCTATATATTTGCTTTCGGGGAGAAAAAATAGAAGAGAAGAAATCATCGCGTTTTACGATACGGAGCCGCCGCCAAGCCCTAAAACCTCTCGGGAGGGCTGATCTGGAGTCCGTTTGGGGCTCCGGAGAGGGGGATTCGTCGCCGTCGTCATCATCAACCATCCTCCATCACCAATTTCATGATGCTCACCGCCGTGCGTGAGTAATTCCATCGTAGGCTTGCTGGACGGTGATGGGTTGGATGAGATCTATCATGTAATCGAGTTAGTTTTGTTAGGGTTTGATCCCTAGTATCCACTATGTTCTGAGATTGATGTTGCTATGACTTTGCTATGCTTAATGCTTGTCACTAGGGCCCGAGTGCCATGATTTCAGATCTGAACCTATTATGTTTTCATGAATATATGTGTGTTCTTGATCCTATCTTGCAAGTCTATAGTCACCTACTATGTGTTATGATCCGGCAACCCCGAAGTGACAATAATCGGGACCACTCCCGGTGATGACCATAGTTTGAGGAGTTCATGTATCCACTATGTGCTAATGCTTTGTTCCGGTTCTCTATTAAAAGGAGGCCTTAATATCCCTTAGTTTCCAATAGGACCCCGCTGCCACGGGAGGGTAGGACAAAAGATTTCATGCAAGTTATTTTCCATAAGCACGTATGACTATATTCGGAATACATGGCTACATTACATTGATGAATTGGAGCTAGTTCTGTGTCACCCTATGTTATGACTGTTACATGATGAACCGCATCCGACATAATTATCCATCACCGATCCAATGCCTACGAGCTTTCCATATACTGGTTTACGCTTATTTACTTTCCCGTTGCTACTGTTACACTCATTACAAAATACCAAAAATATTACTTTACTTTCATTGCTCTTTTATTACCGTTACCACCACTATCATATTACTTTGCTACTAAACACTTTGCTGCAGATACTAAGTTTCCAGGTGTGGTTGAATTGACAACTCAGCTGCTAATACTTGAGAATATTCTTTGGCTCCCCTTGTGTCGAATCAATAAATTTGGGTTGAATACTCTACCCTCGAAAGCTGTTGCGATCCCCTATACTTGTGGGTTATCAGGTCTCAACCTGCCATGTCGCTCCGCCACAAAGTAACAGTCGGGGGCCATCGGGAACCCAGGCCCACCTCTACCGGGATGGAGCCACCTGCCCCTTCAGCCCCCATCTCCGAACAGTATCACAGGTAATGTAACAGTGTAAAGTATATAGTGTATGCCCGTGATCACCTCCGAAGTGATCACGGCCCAGTAGTATAGCATGGCAGACGGACAAGAGTGTAGGCCCACTGATGGAACACTAGCATCCTATACTAAGCAGTAGGATAGCAGGTAAGGGTAACAACTGTAGCAACAATGACAGGCTATGCAGTAGAATAGGATTAACCGAAAGCAGTAACATGCTACACTACTCTAATGCAAGCAGTAGAGAAGAATAGGCAATATCTGGTGATCAAGGGGGGGGGGGGGCTTGCCTGTTTGCTCTGGCAAGTAGGAGGGTCGTCAACATCATAGTCGTACCGGGCAGCAGCAGCGTCGGTCTCGGTGTCTAGAGAGAGAAGAGGGGGAAAGAAACAATAAATATAAAAGCAAACATAAGCATGATGATGGAAGACATGACAATGCGCGGTGCTAGGTGTGCCCTAACGCGGTAGGAGGTGGTACCAGCGAAGGAGGAAACATCCGGGAAAGTATTCCCGGTGTTTCGGCTTTTCGGACAGATGAACCGAAGGGGGAAAGTTGTGTGTTTGCTATGCTAGGGGCGTGTGGCGGATGGACAGGTTGCGTATACGAATTTGTCTCATCGTTCTGAGCAACTTTCATGTACAAAGTTTTTCCATCCGAGCTACGGTTTATTTTATATTAATTTTAAAAGATCTAAAATGATTTTCTAATTTCCAGGATTTATTTTAATTCGAAAACAAAATATAAATTGCTATGGGTACACATAAGTGTACCCAGAAGTGTGCGCATGAGACTGACATGTGGGCCCAATCAACAGTTGACTGGGTCAACATTGACTGGTCAAGGGGGGCACTGGGGTGAGGTGGCAGTGCCAGGGGCGGGGCGCCGCCCAGATCGGGAGAGGGGAAGGGGCGAGGGGGATCGTGGGGGTGAGTTGGGAGGAGTGGGTGTCTAGGGTTAGTGGGGTGGGGGATATACTGGGTCAACAGGTGGGCCGGCCTGATTGGCCTCGAGGCCATGTGGGCCGTGGCCCAGCGAGGGAGGGGGTGTTCTCTTTTTATCCTTTTTTCTCTACTGTTTTACTTTTAATTTTCTTTTTAGTTTAGTTTTATAAAATATAAAATTAGTTTCTAAAATAGTGTTACTATTTATTCTAATGCCACAATAACTTGGGCTCCCGAATAAATTAGCTAAATATTTCATATATTATAAAAAGCATTTAATTATTGGTTTTAGTCGCTGTTCGGCTCATTTTAGAGTATTTACACATTTTATAAAGGTGTAGTTTCTCCACAAATATTACTTAGGATTTATTTGTTCCATTTTGAACATTTTAGTTTTAATGTTTGAAATCTTTATCGTTTGCCTTTATTTTGAATTTTGAATTTTTGAACCGGTTTTTGAACTAACGCGAGATTAGAAACAGTAATGGAGGTGGCGCGGCATCATTAGCATAGGTTCACTGTAGCTTAATTATCCGGGCGTTATAGTGGTGGTGCCATGGTCGGTCAGTCGGCGGCGGCGTGAATCCCTTTCATCCAGTTCCCGGCAGAGATGGCGGCAGTCCGTGCACGAGATGCTTGAGGGAGGCTCTTCGAACAGATCTGGGTGAAAACCTGCTCTCGGCTAGCTGCCAAGGCCGGTGTTGACGGCGTTGTCTGCGTCGTTCCCTTCTTGAAGGGATTGCCATGAAGAAGTTCAAGGCCACTCTATTCTACCTCTAGGGAAAACCCTAGATCAGTAGATCAGATGACGACGACACTATGGTGTCGTTTCCCTCTTGGGGGCGTCATTCATGGAGGTGTACACGGGCCGGGGGACCAGTGGTAGGCTTATTTGGTGGAGCGGTGCTTCATCTTACACATTGCTGGCGTCGGATCTCGGCGGCATGGCGTAATGGAGACTCGGCGTCCGATGCGCGGAGATGGACTCATGCAGGAGGAGGAAACTGTCTGGCGTCATGGTGGCGTCAATGGTAGAGAGGTCTGGCAAGGTCGGTGCATCAGTGCTGCTCTGAGGATGGATCGATGGAAGATGGAGGTGACGGCCCTTACAGCATGCGGTGCTCACGGGGAGTGTGCCGGACCGGTGTGTGACCCAATCCAGGTAGTGGCTTGGATGGGACATCCAGCTTTAGATGTTAGACTTTGGTGCGATGTCTGTTCGGTATTAGGCCCGAACATTCGACACACCTTAATCAAGGGGATAGGAGTAGCAACAACGTTACCAAGATGGAGGCTTCAGACTTATTGATGTATCACCTTATATGGTCTTTGCAAATAATTAATAAAATGGCTGCATGCATCCTCCAGATGCACAGGCCGGGGTACATCCTCCTTTTCCAAAAAAATAGAACAAGTTCTAGTTGAAGCACCAAGTCTAGAGTCATCTTTGGGCCCGCTGTTTGGGCCAACCTCATAGCCAAAATACAAGAAGAAGGATGGAAAAAGTACATGGATCCAATTCAAATTCTTCACAAAATTTGAATTTTGTTGTTCATTCGGGGCGTGGTCACCTTCAAGTGTGTTGAACTATAGTTAATTCCAAAGCGGGAGTTTCTCCTTCTCATAGTTCTTCTAATAACGTCACAGCTACAAGGCCAACGCATAGGCCCAGTCAATCTGATGATCCATTTTGCGTTAGATGCCTCCAGTCGGGCCACCTTCGGTCCGCATGCACTAATAGGATCAAATGCAGGGCTTGCAAAAGATGGGACCACATAGACAAAGATTGTTACTTCACCTCTGATACGTCTCCAACGTATCTATAATTTTTTATTGTTCCATGCTATTATATTATCTGTTTTGGATGTTTATGGGCCTTATTAAACACTTTTATATTATTTTTGGGACTAACCTATTGACCCAGAGCCCAGTGCCAGTTCCTGTTTTTTCCCTTGTTTCAGTGTTTCGAAGAAAAGGAATATCAAACGGAGTCGAAACGGAATGAAACCTTCTGGAGAAGTTATTTTTGGAAGGAAAGCAACCCGGGAGACTTGGAGTCCACGTCAAGGAAGAAACGAGGGAGGCACGAGGTAGGGGGCGCGCCCTCCACCCTCGTGGGCCCCTCGTGGCTCCCCTAACGTACTTCTTCCTCCTATATATACCCATATACCCTAAAACGATCGGGGAACAGAATAGATCGGGAGTTCCGCCGCCGCAAGCCTCTGTAGCCACCAAAAATCAATCGGGACCCTGTTCCGGCACCCTGCCGGAGGGGGGAACCCTCACCGGTGGCCATCTACATCATGCCGGCGCTCTCCATGACGAGGAAGGAGTAGTTCACTGTGACGCCCCCGATTCAATCGTACACTAATCATACACGCAAACGTGTACGATCAAGATCAGCGACTCACAGGAAGATATCACAACACAACTCTAAAAATAAAATAAGTCATACAAGCATCATAATACAAGCCAGGGGCCTCGAGGGCTCGAATACAAGTGCTCGATCATAGATGAGTCGGCGAAAGCAACAATATCTGAGTACATACATAAGTTAAACAAGTTGCCTTAAGAAGGCTAGCACAAACTGGGATACAGATCGAAAGAGGCGCAGGCCTCCTACCTGGGATCCTCCTAAACTACTCCTGGTCGTCGTCAGCGACCTGCACGTAGTAGTAGGCACGTCCAGTGTAGAAGGAGTCATCGTCAACGGAGGCATCTGGCTCCTAGGCTCCAGCATCTGGTTGCGACAACCAGGTAGAATGGAAAGGGGGAAAAGAGGGAGAAAAGCAACCGTGAGTACTCATCCAAAGTACTCGCAAGCAAGGAGCTACACTACATATGCATGGGTATATGTGTAAAGGCCCATATCGGTGGACTGAACTGCAGAATGCTAGAATAAGAGGGGGATAGCTAGTCCCGTCAAAGACTACGCTTCAGGCCACCTCCATCTTGCAGCATGTAGAAGAGAGTAGATGGTAAGTTCACCAAGTAGCATCACATAGCATAAACCTACCCGGCGATCCTCCCCTCGTCGCCCTGTGTGAGAGTGATCACCGGGTTATATCTGGCACTTGGAAGGGTGTGTTTTATTAAGTATCCGGTTCTAGTTGTCATAAGGTCAAGGTACAACTCCAAGTCGTCCTGTTACCGAAGATCACGGCTATTCAAATAGATAAACTTCCCTGCAGGGGTGCACCACATTACCTGACACGCTCGATCCCTCTTGCCGGGCACACTTTCCTGGGTCATGTCCGGCCTCGGAAGATCAACACGTCCCAGCTCCACCTAGGCTCAACAAAGAGGTCAGCACGCCGGTCTAAATCCTATGCGCGCAGGGGTCTGGGCCCATCGCCCATCGCACACCTGCACATTGCGTACGCGGCCGGAAGCATACCTAGCCTAGCAAGCGTTCCAGTCCAATCCGGCGCGCGCCACTCAGTCGCTGACGTCAAACAGAGCTTCGGCTGATACCACGACGCCGGTTGCCCATATCTTGTCCCACGTGGCGGTTAGTGCGTATAAGGTCAACGACCCAACTCAGATTAAATACTAAGATCTCGTAAGCGTGTGAAGTATCCGTGAACGCCGACCAGTGCCAGGACCACCTCTCTCCTAGGTAGTCTCAACCTGCCCTGTCGCTCCGCCACAAAGTAACAGTCGGGGGCCGTCGGGAACCCAGGCCCATCTCTATCGGGATGGAGCCATGATACGTCTCCAACGTATCTATAATTTTTGATTGCTCCATGCTATATTATCTACTGTTTTGGACAATATTGTGCTTTACTATTCACTTTTATATTATTTTTGGGACTAACCTATTCCAGCCCAGAATTGCTGTTTTTTTGCCTATTTTAGAGTTTCGAAGAAACGGAATATCAAACGGAGTCCAAATGGAATGAAACCTTCGGGAACGTGATTTTCTCACCGAATATGATCCAGGAGACTTGCACCCTATGTCAAGAAAGAAAGGAGGTGGCCACGAGGTAGGGGGCGCGCCCACCCCCCCAGGGCGTGCCCTCCACCCTCGTGGGCCCCATGTTGCTCCACCGATGTACTTCTTCCTCCTATATATACCTACGTACCCCCAAACGATCAGAGACGGATCCAAAAACCTAATTCCACCACCGCAACCTTCTGTACCCACGAGATCCCATCTTGGGGCCTGTTCCGGAGCTCCGCTGGAGGGGGCATCTACCATGGAGGGCTTCTACATCATCATAGCCCCTCCGATGAAGTGTGTGTAGTTTACCTCAGACCTTCGGGTCCATAGTTAGTAGCTAGATGGCTTCTTCTCTCTTTTTGGATCTCAATACAATGTTCTCCCCCTCTCTCGTGGAGATCTATTCGATGTAATCTTCGTTTTGCGGTGTGTTTGTTGAGACCGATGAATTGTGGGTTTATGATCAAGATTATCTATGAACAATATTTGAATCTTCTCTGAATTCTTTTATGTATGATTGGTTATCTTTGCAAGTCTCTTCGAATTATCAGTTTGGTTTGGCCTACTAGATTGGTTTTTCTTGCAATGGGAGAAGTGCTTAGCTTTGGGTTCAATCTTGCGGTGTCCTTTCCCAGTGACAGTAGGGGCAGCAAGGCACGTATTTTATTGTTGCCATCGAGGATAACAAGATGGTTTTTTTATCATATTGCATGAATTTATCCCTCGACATCATGTCATCTTGCTTAAGGCGTTACTCTGTTTTCTTGAACTTAATACTCTAGATGCATGTTGGATAGCGGTCGATGAGTGGAGTAATAGTATTAGATGCATGCATGAGTTGGTCTACTTGTCTCGGACGTGATGCCTATATACATGATCATACCTAGATATTCTCATAACTATGCTCAATTTTGTCAATTGCTCAACAGTAATTTGTTCACCCATCGTAGAATACTTATGCTCTTGAGAGAAGCCACTAGTGAAACCTATGGCCCCCAGGTCTATTCTCATCATATCAATCTCCATCACTTTATTATTGCTTTGCTTTTTTACTTTCCCTTTCACTTTTCAATTTGCATATCTATACTAAAAATACCAAAAATATTATCTATCATCTCTATCAGATCTCACTCCCGTAAGTGACCGTGAAGGGATTGACAACCCCTAATCGCGTTGGTTGCGTTGAGCTATTGTTTTTGTGTAGGTACGAGGGACTCGCGCGTAGCCTCCTACTGGATTGATACCTTGGTTCTAAAAAACCGAGGGAAATACTTACGCTACCTTGCTGCATCATCCTCTCCTCTTTGGGGAAATCCAACGCAGTGCTCAAGAGGTAGCAAGAAGAATTTCTGGCGCCGTTGCCGGGGAGTCTATGCAAAAGTCAACATACCAAGTACCCATCACAATCCCTTATCTCCCGCATTACATTATTTGCCATTTGCCTCTCATTTTCCTCTCCCCCACTTCACCCTTGCCGTTTTATTCACCCTCTCTTTTCCGTTTGCCTTTTTCTCTTGCTTACTGTGACGCCCCCGATTCAGTCGTACACTAATCATGCACGCAAATGTGTACGATCAAGATCAGGGACTCACGGGAAGATATCACAACACAACTCTAAAACATAAATAAGTCATACAAGCATCATAATACAAGCCAGGGGCCTCAAGGGCTCGAATACAAGTGCTCGATCATAGACGAGTCAGCGGAAGCAATAATATCTGAGTACAGACATAAGTTAAACAAGTTTGCCATAAGATGGCTAGCACAAAACTGGGATACAGATCGAAAGAGGCGCATGCCTCCTGCCTGGGATCCTCCTAAACTACTCCTGGTCGTCGTCAGCGGCCTGCACGTAGTAGTAGGCACCTCCAGTGTAGAAGGAGTCATCGTCGACGGTGGCGTCTGGGTCCTGGGCTCCATCGTCTGGTTGCAGCAATCGGGTAGAGGAATGGGGAAAGGGGGAAACAAAGCAACCGTGAGTACTCATCCAAAGTACTCGCAAGCAAGGAGCTACACTACATATGCATGGATATATGTGTAAAGGGGCCATATCAGTGGACTGAACTGCAGAATGCCGGAGTGAGAGGGGGATATCTAATCCTGTCGAAGACTACGCTTCTGGCAGTCTCCGTCTTGCAGCATGTAGAAGAGAGTAGACTGAAGTCCTCCAAGTAGCATCGCATAGCATAATCCTACCCGACGATCCCCTCCTCGATGCCCTGTTAGAGAGCGATCACCGGGTTGTATCTGGCACTTGGAAGGGTGTGTTTTATTAAGTATCCGGTTCTAGTTGTCATAAGGTCAAGGTACAACTCCGGGTCGTCCTTTTATCGAGGGACACGCCTATTCGAATAGATTAACTTAACTGCAGGGGTGCACCACATAACCCAACACGCTTGATCCCATTTGGCCGGACACACTTTCCTGGGTCATGCCCGGCCTCGGAAGATCAACACATCGTAGCCCCACCTAGGCACAACAGAGAGGTCAGCACGCCGGTCTAAACCTAAGCGCGCGGGGGTCTGGGCCCATCGCCCTGAGCACACCTGCACGTTGCGAACGCGGCCGGAAGCTGACCTAGCAACCTCCAGTACATCGGAAGTCATGTTACAGGCCCAATCTGGCGCGCGCCGCTCAGTCGCTGACGTCACAAAGGCTTCGACTGATACCACGACGCCGAGATACCCATAACTACTCCCGCGTAGATGGTTAGTGCGTATAGGCCAAATGGCCAGACTCAGATCAAATACCCAGATCTCGTTAAGCGCGTTAAGTATCCGCGAACGCCGACCAGGGCCAGGCCACCTCTCTCCTAGGTGGTCTCAACCTGCCCTGTCGCTCCGCCACAAAGTAACAGTCGGGGGCCGTCGGGAACCCAGGCCCACCACTACCTGGGTGGAACCACCTGCCCCTTCAGCCCCCATCTCCGAACAGTATCATAGGTAATGTAACAGTGTAAAGTATATAGTATATGCCCGTGATCACCTCCCGAAGTGATCATAGCCCGGTAGTATAGCATGGCAGACGGACAAGAGTGTAGGGCCACTGATGGAACACTAGCATCCTATACTAAGCAGTAGGATAGCAGATAAGGGTAACAACTATAGCAACAATGACAGGCAATGCATCATAATAGAATTAACGGAAAGCAGTAACATGCTACACTACTCTAATGCAAGCAGTATAGAGAAGAATAGGCGATATCTGGTGATCAAGGGGGGGCTTGCCTGGTTGCTCAGACAAGAAGGAGGGGTCGTCGATGTAGTCGATCACAGGGGTACCGGCATCGGTCTCAGGGTCTACCGAAAAGAAGTAACCGAGGGGGAACACAATAAATAAAAGAGCAATCAAATGTTACAAAAAGCAAGAAGCGGCAATACGTTGTGCTAGAGGTGACCTAACGTAGGGATAGGTGATACCGGCGAAGGGGGGAAACATCCGGGAAAGTATCCCCGGTGTTTCGCGTTTTCGGGCAGAGGAGCTGGAGGGGGAAAGTTGCGAGTTTGATATGTTAGGGGTGCGTGGCGGACGAACGGGCTGTGTATCCGGGTTCGTCTCGTCGTTCTGAGCAACTTTCATGTATAAAACTATTTCATCCGAGTTACGGTTTATTTTCTATGATTTATCAAAGTTTTAATGAATTTCTGGAACTATATAAATTCGAAATAAAATGGGTAAAATGCTACGGGTACACAAAGAGTGTACCTAGAAGTGTGCACCTGAGGCTGACAGGTGGGGACAGTTGACTAAGTCAACTACCCAGTCAGTAGGTCCAGTCAGCAGCCAACAGGGCGTTGACTGGTCAATCCTGACTAGTAGGACCCACTGGTCAGTGACAGGGACCACTAACAGTGTTTTAGTTAAACTAATTAGACTAATTTGTGAGGTGGGCCCAGGCTGTCAGTGGTTCATTTTTTAACAGAGTTTTATTTATTTAAAATAGTCTAATTAGTTAGTGGGCCTAGCCCGTTAGAGACTTAGGTTAGGGATTGTGTCATTTTAATTAAGTGATTAACAACGGTGGGGGCCCACATCTCTGTGGTAGTGGGGGGCATTAGTGGGTTCAGTGACCACCGGTGCTAATCCGGCGGCTCCGGCGATCGCCGGCTGGCCGACTCCGGCCACGGGAGCTCACGAGGGTGGCGGCTTTGGAAAGCCCGTTCAACGACGAATCTGGTGGTGGTCATGGGGTGGTCGGAGGAGGAGCGTAGAGGCGGTGGCGTTGAGCGGGGCGCCGACGGCGCCTCTACTTGTGGGGCACGACGCACGGGAAGGTCGGGAGCACGACACAGAGGGCGCACTGGGCGCGGTGAACGCGTGCTCACCGCGGGCGCTCGCGTGGGCGGTCAGCATGCACTGACCGCGAGCGAGGCGTGAAGCAGAGATGGGGAGAGGCCCGGAGCCTCACCAACGTTGATGGGAAGAGGGGGCGCCGAGGCTTGCTGGCGACCGGCGGGGAGGAGGACGAGGACGCGAGGCCCGGCGAGGAGGTGGTCGAGGTGGCGTTCCGTGCGACGGCGACGCGGTCAAGCGGCGTCGGGTGCAGCGAGGTGTGGGGTAGGCCGTCGTGGGAGGTGACGAGGAAGCGGCGAGGTCCGGCGATGGGAAGCACCCGCGACGGGCGTGGGGGAGGGGGTCGACGCGGGCGTCGAGGCAATGGAGGTGTCCGGCGATGGAGGGGCGCCAGCGTCGCGAGGTGGGGGGGCACTGGCGTCGCGAGGTGGGGGGGGGGGGGAAACAGGCTCGTCCCCGTTCCAGATCGGATCGAGAAGGGGAGAGGAGAGACGTGGGGAGTGGGGGTGTGCGGTCGGGGGGGGGTTAGGGTTTCTCCTGGTGGGGGATTTGGAGGAGGGGTTGGGCCGGCAGGTTGGGCCAGGTGGGCCGTTTGGCCCAGTTGGACAGGGGGGTTCTGTTTCTTTTGTTTTTTTGCTTCCTTTTACTTTTCTTTTTCTTATCTTATTTCTTACCTGTTTTCTTTTAATTTCTCATTTGTATTAGTTTTATAAATTATAAAAGTAGTCACTAATTTAGTGTTTGTAATTATTCTACTGACCCATTAACTTAGGGGCAACTAAACAAAGATTTTATTATTTTATAAAATGCAAAAGACATTTATTTCATTGATTTACCTACCGTTTTAATTATTCAAATACATCTAAACTTTCTATAAGAATGTGTTTTCTTCACCTCAGTTAGTTAGGGATTATTTGCCACATGATGAACAATTTAGTTCTAATGTTTGAAAACTTTTACCGTTTGACGTTACTTTAAATTTGAAATTTGAACTGGTTTTCGAACCGGCGTGAGATTATCAACAGTAATCGAGGCGACATGGCTTCGTTAATATGGATTACTGTAGCCTAATTATCCGGGCGTCACACTTACTTTCTGTTTGCTCGTGTGTTGGATTGCTTGTTTGTCGCGATGGCTCAAGATAACACCAAGTTATGTGACTTTACCAATACCAACAATAATGATTTCCTTAGCACTCCGATTGCTCCTCTTACCAATACTGAATCTTGTGAAATCAATACTGCTTTGTTGAATCTTGTTATGAAAGATCAATTCGCCGGCCTTCCTAGTGAAGATGCCGCTACTCATCTAAATAGCTTCGTTGATTTGTGTGATATGCAAAAGAAGAAAGATGTTGATAATGATATTGTTAAATTGAAGCTATTTCCTTTTTCGCTTAGAGATCGTGCTAAAGCTTGGTTTTCATCTTTGCCTAAAAATAGTATTGATTCTTGGAACAAGTGCAAAGATGCTTTTATCTCTAAGTATTTTCCTCTCGCTAAGATAATCTCTCTTAGAAACGATATTATGAATTTTAAGCAACTTGATCATGAACATGTTGCACAAACTTGGGAGAGGATGAAATTAATGATACGTAATTGCCCTACTCATGGTTTAAATTTGTGGATGATTATACAAAACTTTTATGCCGGATTGAATTTTGCTCCTAGAAATCTTTTGGATTTGGAACTCCGCCTATGTTGTCTCAACATAGCCGGTCCCAAGCCCGGGTAAAGGAGGAGGGTTGTGATAGGCTTGGCGAGCCAACGTAAAAACTCAGCCACTCTTATGGAGATGAAACCCAAAAGATTTTCGTTGGGGCGTAACCTTCTCAGCGACGCGCTACATCGGAACCCGGGTGTGGTGGAAAATGGGCAAGGGCCGGGCCGTCACCCCCAAGGTGGCGCGCTGTATCTTGATCCGGATACGGTGGCAAGTGAGCGAGGATCGGGTCGTCGCATCCTTAGTGGCGCGCTACATCGGCGCCCGGATGTAGTGGAAAATGGGCAAGGGTCTTCGCGTTTGACTCGACGAGTGCGAAGGGTAAGGAAGCTAGCCGAGCCTAGGAGGATTCGCTTAGGTAGCTAGAATGTAGGGTCTCTGACAGGGAAGCTTCGGGAGCTAGTTGATGCAGCGGTGAGGAGAGGTGTTGATATCCTTTGCATCCAAGAAACCAAATGGAGAGGACAGAAGGCGAAGGAGGTGGAGGATACCGGCTTCAAGCTGTGGTACACGGGGACGGCTGCAAACATAAATGGCGTAGGCATCTTGATCAACAAGAGCCTCAAGTATGGAGTGGTAGACGTCAAGAGACATGGGGACCGGATTGTCCTGGTCAAGCTGGTAGTTGAGGACTTGGTTCTCAATGTTATCAGCGCGTATGCCCCGCAAGTAGGCCACAATGAGAACACCAAGAGGGAGTTCTGGGAAGGCCTGGAAGACATGGTTAGGAGTGTACCGATTGGTGAGAAGCTCTTCATAGGAGGAGACCTCAATGGCCACGTGGGTACATCTAACACAGGTTTTGAAGGGGCGCACGGGGGCTTTGGCTATGGCATCATGAATCAAGAAGGAGAAGAT